>CM073477.1:37177500-47177500 GCA_037074505.1 Albizia julibrissin
GTGTCTTGAAGAAAGAATGTTGATAAGATAATATAGAGTTTAAAAAGAGAAATGGCCTAGGATGTGAGGCCTAATGGACAACAATCTAGATAATAAGTAGCCTAATATAATAGGTGGCTTAAGTAGCGAAGTAAAGGTAAGAATATGTGGATAAGACTAGTGTTAGGATAGATCTCGGTCATAGAACGCAAACAAAGGATAGCCTTTAGATCACATTCTTAAAAAGAAAATAAAGGAGGTCGAAGATAGTCCTCCTACAACTATTAGGAGTAAAAGGGGAGGGAGAGAGAGATTTAGACTACTAGTTCATGATATGGAAGTAATTGTCAAGTGAGTTGAATAGGAAGTAGGGTTCAAAATTTGATATAAATATTACAAAAAATTTAGTAGAAGAGTAAGGTAGTAGGCCTGAACACAGATCAAGCAGCCCAAACAAGAAGTCCAAATAAGAACATTCATGCCCAGGTTGATAAACTATTCATGCAAATAAAGGGTTATATCCATTGATAAGTTGTAAAGAGTTTAACCACAAATAATCTCTTGACCATCCTATAGAATATTCATTAAACGGTGAAATGTTACCTGACTACAATGTATTGTGCTTCTAATTCCAATAAAAAAGTAACTCATCCAATGCTATTTAACACCCAAAACACTGTCAAATTAAATGTGTCCAATGCCAAAACATCAAAAGCACCAACTTGTTTTGAACTATCATAAGGAAACCTATAACTAAAATCCCTTTTTTTATCTGACATCAATCAAAACTATTGTTTATGAAAAGTAATTCTTATTTTAGTATAGGGATAGCATAGAACGTTAGAGTTAACAAAAGAGAGGAATTAACTATAGAACATTGAATGATGAATTACTTGAATAAGTTAGGAATGAGAAAGGAGAGACAAAATAAAAAATAGTTTGGTAATGTGTAAACTTTGAGTGACTTAAAAGTCACAGACAATATTAGTGTGAAAAAATTCAAAAGCATAACAAGATAAATAGATAAATAAATAGATAATATAATGAGAAGTGGTAAATGTGTGATTGTGTGGTTGTATGCTTGCAGGTGGTACATATATGTTATGAAAGATGATAGAAATTAATGTGAAGTAATAATTTGTGCTATTCAAGGTTGTGTGTAAATGTTTCATGACGGATGCTTAATGTCAGTAAGGATCATAAAAAATGTGTGTAGGTTTGCATAGTAAAAGTATTAAAGGTTTGTGTTGCTTGATTGAAGTGTATTAATAACTTTAAGAGAAATATGTGAATAAGTACATATATGTAGCACGTAGCCATTTGTGATATGTCAAGCAACATTAGACAATTAAGTTAAACATATTGTGGAATATATATCTTTTGAAACAAAAGGGTTTATATGTTCCTTGATTGGGAGAAAAGTTAGGGTTAATAAGTTTGGCCAAAGAAACCCATTTGGGAAACCATGTTAATAGTATGCAAATTGTATTTGATCATGTACATAAATATTTAGTTTATTTATCATGAGACAAACTAGATAGACTAACTATAGAACTTGATAAATAGGTTGAGCTTAATAGAGGAAGCAAATAAATGTGTTATTAAATGTATTAGTAAGAAAGAGAAACCTTAGTAGAAAGATTGATGTTGGCAGTCAAATTAGATGTGAGCATGAAATATGAGGGAAAAAATGTCCTCTTCAATTTTTTTTTCTTAAAATAAGATAAAAAGGTGAAAAAAATATTAAGGATAAATATTTAGTTGTTTCCATGAAAATTTGAAATGCGACTCATAAATTTTAATTATTTTTTGTGAATTTCAAATATTTTGTTATGAATAGAATTTCTTCCTTTGAATCACCTTTTTCTAAGTTTTATACTCTATAAGCATATTTTCTTTCCATATATCATGAAATTATCATGTGGCTTCAAAACTTGATATAATTAGAAGTTAAGAAAGATTTTATTATGATATACTTAGAAATTTTTATTTACGAACTTAATGTTTTTTCCTTTGTGGAATTGAGAGAGAAGATTTTAAATTTTCTTTTATGCAAGGATATTAAAGTGTGGGAAGTGCAAATAGCTTTTTTTTAAGGCCATAAGCATTAAATTCATGATCATATAAAGAGAATTCTTTTCAAATACCAAGAAAACTAACAAATTTTTGTACTTAAATACATAATGAAAAGAAAATAGATATTGGATAACTAAATAGTTTTAAAGTATATGATAGAGATTGATATGTTGGGAGTTTGTTTGAGGCTATAGAATTGTAGTTAATACCCTATCATAAGCTTTAGGTGGACATCTCTTTAAGGAAGAAAATCTAGAGTTCTTTTTAGGGTAAACGCTCAGATGTTATGACTGAATAGTTTTGGGGTAGGTCTAGACTAAAAATCCCTTAAGGAATTTTTATGGTTTTGTTTGAGAGATTGGTATGTGGATGAAGGGTAAACTGACCATATGCATGGATTAGCAACATAATAGAAATGGTATGACAAATTGACTATATGGTAAATGGTATTGATCAAGTATTCATCAGGACCTTAATAAATAGTTAATAATGATAAACCTTTTAGGAAAGGGTGTATATATAACCTTAGATAATATTGGAATAGGTGCAATTTAGAATTGTTAAGTGCACCATATATAATGTAAAAGCAACACAAAATAGTTAAAGAAGAGATAATCAAGTTCGATAGATATATGTTACTTAGGAGTAGATATAGTAATACAAGTAGTACTATCACTAAAATGATTTGTTCAAAATGATCATAGTGATTTAAATCAAGTTAGGTATAGATAAGCTAGACAATATGTTTTATCAGAGTAGCGCAACAGAAAGATAGCAAGTAAATTGGAGAAACTTGTTGAGTAGGTATATGAATTAGGGACTAGAACTTCAGGGACAAAATTCCTAAAAGGTGAGGAGAATTGTAACATCCCAAATTTTCATTCATAAGACTTGGATAATATTATCAATAAAACATTTAGCGGTAAGCATAATGTAGTGAATAAAGGTTTAAATAAGGAAGATAGATCCAAAATAAACAAAAATATTAAAGTTAAATGAAGTCTAATAAAACTAAATTAAAAAATTATTATTATTGAATTTTTTTAAGAAAAAGATAAAATAATAAAGTTAGTAGAGACTAAATGAGAGTATTTAATTTTAATTTTAATTATTTGTGTATAAATAAATAAATAAATAATAAAATAAAACAGATTAAGAAGTGTCACATAGAGCCTATACATAGGAGTAGTGAGGTAGACTCAAGGTGCAACTTTTCTATTTTTACATGCAACCGAGGTAGCTTCAGTAAAATGCCATTTGCGCTTTTGTTAACCATTGGAGAAAGTTGAAATATAGTCAGCCCATCCAAGACATCCAATCTGTTAATTGCAATGGTTAGATTAGAAATTACTGTCGTGGGTTATGAGTTACAAGCTCAGAAGACTAATGAATTTCTGAAATGTGGAGAAAAAACCCTAGACGAATGAATCAATGTTTCTGACTAAGTCTACCACTAGATCATCGTGAAATTTTATGAGCTTGTTCGAGAGATCCTATTCAGAAAAACCAATGGTGGGATCTTTGATTTAATGCCTCGGGAAAGAGTAATTTGTCACGCATTGAATCTGTTATTTAAAAAATAGGAATTGCAATAGATTTAGTAGTTTTCTAGAGGTTCTAAAGGTCAAAATCCTAAACTAAGATCATAAAAACGTTAGACAAGGCTAGTCTACTGCTATGATGATCCTAATTCTCAAATCTAATATAGTTCTAATATAACGTTTCCTAACGTAGGAAATTTTGAGCAACTCAATAAAGGAGAAATTGTAAATATCTAATGTTGCTAAAAAACTTTGCATTAATTAAGTTTCTCATTACTCTGAGCTTTGGGATAAGGATTTTCTTTGGTTTGAACTTAAGGAATACTAGGTAACATGGTCCTATCTATCTTATTTATCGGTGCAGCTTGTGGGTTCTTCTGAAAAATTCCACAAGCCTATAATGAGTAGAAATGGTATGAACCTTGCTATTTTATGACCAATAATGCCTTATAGGACCTTTATGTGAATCCTTGAACTGGATAGATTAATTTGTGGAATCATTAGAGACAACTAAAGGTCTGGATGTGTAAACTAAACTATTTTTTTGTATCTTTATGATTTACACCTTGCGAGTGGCCCTGTATTGGAAATTGAACTACTAGCGCGATTTGCTTTTGAGTATGGACTTGATGAATATATGTGTTATGTAAGTGATGCACTAAGATACTGTATGTTTATATATTGTTATTTAACTAGATAAATGATGTATGCCTGTGTTGGAACATGTTGATTCTATGTGATACACTACTACAGATTAGGGATTTAACGTCACTAGAAGACGTCCCTTCTTTAAAAAGGGAAGTAAAAACTGGATGCGGTGGCATTTATGTAAATAAAAAGAAAATTTTTCCTCTTTAGGCATCCTAAAATCTAAAAGGGACGTGTAAAGAGATCTTTAGGCATCCCTTCTTGTAGAAGGGACGCCTAAAGATCTGCCTTTAGGCCTCCCTTCTCTAGAAGGGACGCCTAAAGGCTGCATGTCAGCGACGTGGCTGACATGCAGTAAACATTAGGTGTCCCTTCTTACAAAAGGGACACCTATTGTATACATTTAGGCGTCCCTTCTCCAAGAAGGGAGGCCTAAAGGTTTCCCTTTCCCTCCATATTCTTCATTTCACTCCATAGCTACATTTTCGTTCTCTCATGGTCACAAGACATTGCCCTCCTCCCTCTCTCAAAAAACCCAGCTGTAGGAACTTAGCCTCCTCTATAGCAGCATTTTCGTTCAATCTCCTTCATCCCAAGATTCTTAAGGCGCTATGCCCCTCCTCGATCTGTCTCTCTTGCGTCGTATCCATCCCTCTCTCAACGTGTCCACCACAAGGCCAGCAGCGTCAGTGAACCTCCGTCCTCAGCTCCAAGGTACAGCGCGCCCCTCCCTTATATTTATTTAGGCAGCCATTATTTTCTCTGTTGCTCATTGTCAAGGATTTTGCATTGGTTTTTTTGTGTGTAGAATTTGATTTTTTTTATGCGGTTATTTAAGGGTCTGAAATGTCACTTATGTGTTCGTGCCATAGATTTTTGCTTCTCCTATTACATTTAGAAAACACATATAATATTTATAATATATGATATTTATTGATGTACTTGGGCTAGCAGGTTACATCTAAACTAAGAAAGACACTTGTGTCTTTTTATGGCTTTTGCACATGACATATATATATATATATATATGTAGATAATTATAAAATATTTTGTAAGTGAAAAATATGTTGGAATTTGTTGAAAAGTGACTATTAAAAAATTATAAAACTCATTACTTGTTTAGGTAATAGAATGAAAAATGAATGAAATTAAAAGGTAATAATTAATTATTTCAAATGTGAAATGCCATATATGTCTGGAAATAAAAATATTTTTGAGAAATAATTGTTGTGTCATAATAATAATAATATATAAGTATAAATTTTTTAACATGTCTTTTTGAATTTTTTAGTTTAATGATGAAAAATTAGTGGATTGTATTTTTTATGTTTAAAATAGTTATAACAGGAAATCTCATTGTTGTCAATTATTCTAAACTTTAGCGTTATTGAGAATGGCTTAGGTAAAAAATGGATCATAGTTGGATGAATGCTTTGAGAATTAGTGAAGAATATGAGAATGGGGTGGAAGAGTTTATTGAATTTGCTAGAAGGAATGCTCCAACAAAAAATGGGAAGTATTTTTGTCCTTATGTGAATTGTTTAAACGAGAGTCGACGGGATGTTGATGATATAAGAGATCACCTACTTTGTGATGGAATAAATCTTCGATACACAAGGTGGATATGGCATGGTGAGAAAGTAACTGATTGTCCGTCGCACAAGAAGGAAGGAGTGGATCTTATAGAGCAAGATAGAATGGAGAAAATGATTCACGATGTCGAGGTTGAATCCTTCTCCCAGGCACATGAATTTGACAGCCTGTGGAGTGATGCAGAGACACCATTATACCCTGGGAGTAGGTACACACGACTGATGGGAACATTGCATTTGGTGAACTTAAAGGCAACTTGTGGATAGACCGATAGTAGTTTTACATTACTACTGGAATTATTGTGTGATATGTTTCCACCTACAGGAAGTGAGGTCGAGTTGGTAGATGATGAAGATTATTCTGCAAGAAATGATCATTGTGAAGGAATATGGGAAACAGTATAAAGTAAGACCTTTAACTATATAAAACTGTATTCTGTCCTATGTGCTTTTTTCCCTTAATATAGTTTATACAGATACCTGCAATCTACTTACCTCTCTGACAATGTTTTTTTGTGTCCAGGAATAAGTCAAGTTCTAGTGACTCAGGGAGCGACAGCGAGCAGCATGATGGAAGGCAAGAAGAGCCACCCGCTCCTAGAAGAACAAGGGGTGCCACAAAGATGATTGTATTGGCGAAGCGCCACTACAATGAACAAGAGAGGGGATTCACATAGACTTTGATGCCAACATGAATCCAGAGGGTCCTGAGGAAGACCACTTCATTAGTTATCTTGGTTTTTTGGGTCGAAGCAAAGTCCAAATCATCTATGATAGTTGGAGGCAGGTTCCCAAAAAAAAGAAAGCCATGATATGGCAACAAATTTTAGTACATAACTTTCAATACATTTTATGTATTTAGATCTTTCTTCCTATTCAAGTTTAATTGTCTCCGTTTTTACAACAAACGTTCGATGTTCCTGACACCACAGACATGTACAACCACTGGATGGGAGAGGTTCGTTTGCGCTGAAAGGATTTTAAAAATAAGCTCTCCAAGAAGTACATTAGAGGTGACAAGAAACATCTGGATCCTTGTAAGGAATATTCATATCTATCTCAAGAGGACTGGAGGTTGTTTGTAGCAAAACGACAAGTTCCTGAATTTTTGGTAAATTTTTTGTCTTCAGTATGAAAATTTTTAATTTCAATATAGTTAATGCACCAATGACTTGTTTTTCCTTTTTTCCCTTAAATAGGAATTAAGTGCGGCGAACACACAGAGGCAAGAAGCAAATTAGTACCAGCATTGCATGTCTCGGGGTGGCTACAGGAAGCTGGAGCGGATGATGATGGCAGAAGAGCTGGAAAAAATGAAGGAAGCTGCGAAATCATATCCTTCCGTTGTTGTACAAGCGCCAGCTCCTCCTCCGCGTCACAAAAAATGAAAAGCAGGAAGGATTAAGGGTGGCAAATATATAAATCCGACTATTGCTGAGGTTGCCTCGAGGATTGTAAGTAGTAATACCATAAGTAATTAATTGTTAAATTCTTTCACATTTCTAGCATTTAATTTTCGTTCATAACGAGTTGTATGATACAGGACGAACTCGAAGAGCAAAGTAGCCAAGGTTCGTTCACTCCTAGTGGACGGATGGACATATTGGCAACGGCGATTGGGAAGGCTGAATACCCCGGCCGTGTTAGAGGGGAGACAAGGGGAGTTGGTATTACGAAGTATTTTGGTAAATCCTCGATATTTTCTTCACAAGCTGAACCCAGTCAACAGTTTGTGGCTAAGCTTTGCGATCAGATCCGAGAAGAGCTCTGAGATGAGCTAATGACAGAACTACGTGGTGAAATGAAATCTTGGTTTGATTTTCATCAAATAGAGGGTATTAGGGTTAGAAACCAGGAATCCCTGGCCTTCCCCTGCACTAAAGGAAGTCACCACCCGCCGGACAAATCCCTTGTACAGCCTTCCCACACTCCAGAACTTGTTGCCGCTCCTTTCCATAGTCTTGTCCAGCCTTCTCATATAACAGTACCACTGGGCTAGCCTTCTACCACTCTAGAGTCAGGCTAATCGTGTATCCTCTATTTGGATGCCCCCATGATTCATGTTGTAGCCGATGCTCTTGTTTACACACAAGCTACCACCCACTATCATAATCAAATTCCACAGTATTTACGTAGGGTGACAGTGACATGTGTTCATGAGGGGGAAGAAGGTGTAGCCATCCCTATCCCTGACGTTGAGATTGCCACGATGGGTCAGGCAATTTAAGCTTTCATCCTTTGGCCTCAATATCTTATTGGCACGTTGGCAACCCCACCAATAGTAGGAATTATATTCATATCACTTGACATTTATTGGCATCATTGTAATATAATTGGTTTTGTTTGCTATGGTTATAAGAGGATCAAGATGCGGTGAAATGGCCCTTTCTAGCACGGCTGCAATAGATTTACAAAGGTATTCGCCAAATCGACTTCAATATGCCTCCAGGGATTGTGGGTACAGAATTGACGTATCCCTATACGATCGACAATAAAGATCTTAAGGAGTTTTTGCATTTGGAGATAGATGCAGGATGGGTCAAACTTGCCATTTGGTTAGTTTTTCTTTTCTAAGTTCAAGATTTCATAAGTTCAATAATTCATTGGTCATTTTATTTCTATTTTAGGTCCTTCCACCACATATGCATCGATATGGAAAGACAAAATTTATACGGATTCTTGTGTCCGGTAAATACGACATCGGATAAAAATGATGTGGCAAAAAGGACGCATTATGTGAGCTTCACAATGGCAGCGACCAAATTGCGATGTTATCTAGCGCCAATTGTTCAAGGGTATGTAGTTGTATTTTTATTTGTTGGGATGTTTGAGAAATAATTTTCTTCTAATCTAAACTTCATTTTAATATGTGTATTATTGTAGTTACCATTGGAGCCTGTGTGTTGTTTGTCCACACCTCAACGAAATCTATTGGTTTGATTCCTTGACAAAAAAGCCCGACAAAGACACAAAATCCGTCTTCAACACGTTAGTTATTTCTTTTTTATTAATTAAAGAAATGCTTGATTTAAATAAATTGTTCTAACTTAAAATGTTTTACATTTTAATGGTAGCACGACCCAAACATATAGAATGCTTGGCTGGTCACGTGAGGGTAGAGTTGTTTGCAAGCCAAAGTGGTTCTATCCCAAAGTATGTGGTTCCAATATAATTTAAGTTCTTTTATTTAGGGTTTTTTTAGAAATGATATATGTTATTGATTTTAACCAATTGCTTTTGATTTATAGTGCCCTCAACAGCCAGGTGGTACTGAATGTGGCTATTATGTTCTACTTTACATGTATAATATCATTCAAAGTGGCGTTATAAGTGATTTTCAACAGGTAATCAAATTATAATATTTTAGGTGTATTTTAATTGAATTGCTAAACAATCATTTAATTTCATTGATTTCGTATAATCATATTTTCTAATTTACAGATCTTTGATAATGATGCTGCTTACTTATATGAAGACATTAATTTGATCAGAGACTTGTTGGCTGGGAGGATTCTTCAACACATTGATTTGTAGAAGTTTATGGTTTTCTATACATTTACTTAGTAGTTGTTTATTAGTGGACAACATTTCTGTCAACACTGTAGTGCATGAATGCTTCATTAGAGGTATATGTTGTGTTTTGTTAATTATATACTACGTGCTGTATGTTTCCTTATTGTGTAAGGAGACTATGTTGTTGTTTACTTTCAGAATGGCCAGAAATAATACAAATAGCACCGTATTTTCTTAAAAAAAACTTTTAGGCGTCCCTTACGCTAAAAGGGACGCTTAATGTAAACTTTAGGCGTCCCTTTTAAGGCAAAGGGACGCCTAAAGTCCGTAATTTAAAAAAAATTCTAAACGGGGACTTTAGGCGTCCCTTTTCACAAAAAGGACGCCTAAAGTTTCAGGACTTTAGGCGTCCTTTTTCATAAAAGGGACGCCTAAAGTTTAAGGTTTAGGCGTCCCTTCTGAACCTTACTTTTACACGTCCCTTTACAAATGACGTCTAAAGTCCAAATTTACTACATCGCTGACATACGTGTCCCCCCATAAAAGGACGTTAAAAGTCCCAGAAAAAGGACGTGGAAAGTGTTTATTCTAGTAGTGATGAACTGGAATGTATGAGCATGAGAATATGAAACCCCTTGACAATAATGTGATATAAATGGTAGATCTAGTGAATGGGTTGTGATTTGTAAAAATTGAATACTATGTGGCAAGCCGCTAATTTGATTATTATGCATTACTAGCTGGCATCTATTTTATAAGGTAGTATTCCCTGATACAACACTTTAGGGGCTTCTAGGTAGTATTCTAGAAGACAGTAACCCTATTGGAGGAACTCATGGTCCCTTGTGTGCTTTGTAGTACTTTGGCCGGTCTACATCACAATTACGGAGAACTAGTGAGAGTAACCCAGTAACATGAAAATTACTTAGCCTATATATTCGATTAGAGGAAATAAGGAAGGTTAGAGGATAATGAAAAATAAAGAGTACTCATGCATAATGACATTTTGTGAAACAATATGTTGTGTTGTGAGTAAATGTTCTCTGAGAATATGAATGGATATAATCATGCTCTTGATTAGTATATTTGCTCGATCTCTTGCTTATTATATCTTCTTGCATGTGCTTAATATATCTGCGTAAACATGTTTATTTGTTAGTCTCACTTGGCACCCCACGGATGGTGCTAATTAGTAAGGTGGGTAGTGATAGCATTACTGAGACAATGGTCTTATCCTGTTGCTTCTTACATTTTTCAGGTGAGCGCTCGAGTATAGGAGCAACTGGAAAGGCATCTGATGATCTGGCTACCCTAATAAGTTGCTAGCAGTTACTACTTATTTCATTTTTATTGCTACATTTAGGGAATTTTTCCAATTACATTATGCTACGTGTGACTTTACTTAGAATATATAATTTTATTTTTTATAGATAGCTGAGGACCTAGGATGTTTATTTACTTTATTTGGATTATGGGTTTGAAGAACACATTTTGAGGATTGATTATCATATGGATTTAAGGAACTCCTTTAGACACACATGGATTTGATTTCATTCTTTCCCATCAAGGTCATCTTTGAAGAAATTTTTGAAAATCACATTAAGCTTAGGGTTTATTCTTTAGCCTTTAGAGAAAGAGGAGCAATCTTGAGATCTCTAGTGTTCTTAAGTCAATTTCACCTCCGAGTCAGTATTTCTAGCTCTCCTAGAGCCTTCTCTAATGTTGTTTCTCTCAGTGAGAGCAACATTTCTATGGTTTTAGATTCTTGTTCAAAGGTGTTTGATGCTGTCTACAAGATGGAGGTGCTACCGAAATCAAGAACCAGCTGTAGTATTGTGTAGAGGTAAGCCCAAGCATCATTTTAAAGCAAATACTTTGAGGATTTGTTGAGTTTTCATGGGTTTCCTTATTTGCCCTATTTTTTGGTCAAACCTAAAACCCTAGGAAGAAATATGATTTTGATAATTTTAAGGCTTCTAATAGGTTCAGGACAAAAAACCATATGGGGCAGAGGTAAGGAACCAATTCCGGGAACATCAGAATAGAAAACTAAATTTTAGCCTAAAACCCTATAGGTTCAGCCAAACCTGGAATCATAGGAAGGAGAATGATTTTGATGTTTTTGAGGTTATAAATGGATTCTACATATACAGTTGTGTGGGAATAGATTGTGAACACGATTTTAGAAGGGTTGGATAGAAGACCCTAAATTTGGAAGTAAAATAGTGATGCCAAATTTGGAAGTAAAAGGTGATTTCAAACATCTAAACCTTGTCTAATGAGGATGAGATTTTCCAAATTATTATTAGACTCCATAAGCTTTAAAATGAGGCATAGAATGTTGATTTGGAGCTATAGAATGTAAGTTATGAATTACTGAAGTTAAGGCAATAAATTAGGAGCGAATTCTAGATCGATGAGGTTGGTCGAGGATTCTGGAATTTAAACCCTATAGTTGGAAGTGGTTATTATTTTTCCTTTATACAAGACTTAAAGAGCTTTACATAGGAACTTTAATCACCTAATTTGAAATTTTTTAGATTTAGTTGTGAATTTTTAAAGTCAATGAACAAATCTGGCATACTAAGGTAGACTTGCAAATTTGTAGCATTTGAAGGGAAATATGGGAATTGGAGACATGGCTCACTTTCATGACTCTAACAAGTCATGTAATTATGTGTCTAGGGCTATGAGATGACAAAGAAGATGAATGGAAGAATCTTCAGGCAACTTCAATGATTGAAAGAAAAGGGGACAAGAAGAGGACCTAAGTCCAAAAGGTAGTAAAACTTTCCTGACTTGCATTTACTTGATAAATATGCTTATGCATGATGTGATTAATTACTTTGATGAATGGTATGAAGCATGTATGAATGATTGAAGCTCTGGTTTTACCTATGCTATGGCCATAAGTGTAATGTGTAAAGCATCGAGCATGCAAGTATGTCATTATGCTAGTATGAATTTATGGAAGCAAGCATGTCATGCATTAAGGTTGTGTCTAGTATGTATAGTAAATAAAGTTTGCTACTGAGATTCCCTCAAATCTCACTCTCTCTCACCCAACCATATAGGTATATTGAGGATATGTGGAATGCTTGAAGAAGTGCCAGAAGAAAATATGACGGTGAATAAAAGATTGAGATAGAGCAATATGCTACATGTTAATTATGATGTAATTAATTGTATAAGCATGTCAAGTTTGAGAATGGGAAGATAATGTTGAAGATATCAGATTATGAATGAGATATGAAAGGCTAAATGAATGAATTAGTTCTTAATACTTGGTAAGTTTCAAGTATAGTTTTACCAAATGAATGGTAACTCAAGAATGTTAACGCTTCCGTATGTGAACTAAAGAGGTGTAAAATTAAGGTGTTACAGTCCATACTACTAAAATTTCCCTAAATCTCACCCCCAATTCCCAACCATTTAGGAACAAGCCTTTTTAAAGGAGGAGGCAAGGATATTTCAAAGAATATCATGAAGCTTCTTTAATATTGTTAAAGTGATGATGGCATGATGTTGTTATTAAATTAGTTTTGAATGCTAAGTTGTCTATTATGCTAAATATTCATAGATGTTGATTAAATGATTCTGGAGGTTTATCATGATGATAATATGCTTAAAGTTATGATTAAATTTTATTTGTCATAGTATGAAGTTGTAAATCTATGATTTATGATTGAATAGTTGAAGAACTGTTTCTGGTGTTAGTTTCTGAGTTATACTCATTGTGCGATGTTTTGAGCTAACCAAATGAAATTCTCCAATCATGAATTACTTATTTAAAATACTAGACATGCATAGATTTCTAACAACCTAGAAATGAAAACATTTGGAGATATGTAGCCTTCATGTAAAATCATGTAATATAGCCTATGTTTTAGGGCACATAAAACAGAGTGATTTAGTTAAAAATAAATTGTATTGATTGGGCTAGTAAAAGTCTTATTTAATATTTTTCACTAGTAGAGAACCCTTCAAGCTTCAAGATAAGACTTGAACCATGTCAAAACCATTTTTCTAGAACTTGATATGTATTTTCAAAATTTGTTAAAAGTTTTGAGAGTTTTAGCATTGTACATCAAGAAAAGAATAGATTTTAACAAGTCATGTTTTGACTTTTTCATTCTCATTCAAGCTTGATTAGCTTTCCTAATGTTATGGAAATATGAGAATGAGTCCTAGAAGTGAGGTGTTACACTATGGATTCCTTTGAAACTAGCCAAGACCATGATTGGGCGATCTATTGCCTAGTCGAAAGGTGATTAGGAACAAGTAGGTTATCAAATACAAAAATTAAATATATCAAACCTAAGATATTTAGTGGTTAAAGGGTATCACAATAGGAAGGCATTGGTAAATAAGACACCTTCTTGCCTGTTGTGTACTTTAACTATGAATGAATAATTTTGGCTATAACAGTAAGCTTAGTCATGAAATTAGATCAAGATGATGTGAAGACCATATTTCAAATTGGAAATTAGATGACAAACACTATATGAAGTAGCTTAAGGGCTTTGTAGAAATAATCTTCTAGGCAATTGTATATAAGGGTTCACAAAGTGAAAGCCTTACTAACTCTAAGATAATTAAAGAACACTACATGAGTGCCAAACGATCTTGAGATTATTCTTTGTAAATTTGTCATTTGAATCAATGACATATGTTTAGTAAAACAAGTCTTAGCAGAGTTAAAGGAATAAAGGATTAAAGTTATCCTTGAATTTTGAGTGGAAAGATCATGGGTAGAGTAGAATATATCTGAATGACAAGATAAACATAGATTGCACAAGGAATATATAATTTTACCACTTAAGACATGTACAAGTGTAATCCTTAAGCATCTCAATGTGATAAACTACAAACCCATAGATAACCTTGGATTCAAGGGCACAACCTAAGTAAGGTTATGTGTCATACGAGGAATCTTACACGTAAAAGGTGGATAAAGTCTCATAGTAAGAATATGGTTAGCAAAATTGATTGTACACATTGTTGTATAAGACCAAATACATTAAGTCAGACATGGAAACTATTTTCAATTAGCTATGAAAAATATTATGAAAAGAACCATGGATTAAGTAATCAAGGCGACAAATCACATTTGAAAGGATTCTCCAATACAAGACTTAGGAAAATGATAATAAAGTTAAGGAAAAGAAGAAATACAAAGTATTTCTTTGTTATCATTGGAATCAGAACAAAAAGAATGTTTTTCTGCCATTCAATAAACTATATGGCTAGAGGTGTTTTAATGGGTAATTGAGAATAAATGGTTGATAGAACATCTAAATGATAACATCTTATTATGTGAACGTTGAGTACGACAACAAGATGAAACATATATTTAACATATCTTTGTGAGAGATGTGTTTTTAGAGACAGAAGGCAATAGTTCGATGACCTTCTCCAAATAGAACATGGTAATATCTTGAATTTGGACCTAGAGACTTGAGGATAAGCTTGTACCAGGCAGACGACAAAGCCCAGTTCGGGAAGAGTCCCAAGAATGTCGGGTGTTAGAAAGACTTCGGGGACTATGTGATCCAGTCCTACCGGGAAGAGGGTCAGTATGCATTGGGTTGATAGAAAGATGCCACCCAGCAATGTCATAAGTTATGGTACTGATTGATCGAGTAAAATATGCTGGTATAGGTGTACACATGGCATTTTCAGGGTAGATATGTCTACCTTGCATTTTTGGAAAAGGCACTATTATGTGGCACTATATGGGGCCCATACACACTCTTTAACCTAGCATCATTTGTCTAGCCTTAGTATACATAAAGAAATCCCGAGTAAAACACAAGTAGAAACCCGAGTAAGCACCGATAAAGTAACTTTATTAAAGTAGTTTTAATAAAGTAAGTCATGATGACTAATGATGACACCACTTTATAGTTGACACTACAAGAAATGACAAGTGTCCTCTCATCATGACAAAGTATCAAACCACTTTTGTGTTGGCTTGATAGGAAGGTGACAAGTGCTCCGTATGATGACACTTGCTTTTTACCTTTTGTGATGGCATCTCCAGAACACACTACCTAGCGCTTAACTCAGAGGAATCTACCAATTCTCAGCTTGGTTGTGTACTTGACTTTCTCGAACACTGAACTCGAGAGTTAGAGAAATTCATCAGGCCTCTCCTGCCCCTTACACATGTAAGGATACCTAAAAGAGAGAGGAGGACACATGTCACTTTATTATTTAAATCCTTGACACATGGCACCATAAGATGCAATCAAAGGAAAGATCAAATCTTATCCCTCCATTCTCCTTTAAATTGGATGGAAAACATGGGAAAAGCAAAGAGAAAATAGAGAAAAAACCAGGAAAAAAGAAAGAAGAGAGAAGGTGGATTAATAGTAAAAGTTCTTGAGCTTCGGAGCAAATCCTAACCCCAGATCGCCGTATTTGACCAGTAAGCCCTTCACAAATGTTGTTCTCCTTACTGAGAGCTTTCTTTCTATGGTCTATATTTTTTGATCAAATGTGTTTTGCACTATTAGTTAGCCAGAGTGCCATAGGAATTCTGAACTAATTATAGAATTGTGAAGAGGTAAGCCTAAGCTTCATTTTGAACTGAATGTTTTGAGGTTTTGATGATTTTTTTGAA
The DNA here is from genome assembly GCA_037074505.1 of Albizia julibrissin. Taxonomy (NCBI): domain Eukaryota; kingdom Viridiplantae; phylum Streptophyta; class Magnoliopsida; order Fabales; family Fabaceae; genus Albizia; species Albizia julibrissin. Next base: position 37,193,475 of record CM073477.1, read on the forward strand.
TCTCTTGAGGCACATATATATTTTGGCCAAGAGGATTTTTTTGGGCCTAATAGTAATTTAAGCTTAAATATTATCAAATAATGTGTTTGATGAAAATATAAGACTAATTAGTGGTACAAAATGAAAACTTGGTTTTTGCTAGTTTAGGTGTTCATTTCATCCAGAACTAAAAACCAAGGAAGGAGTTTGATTTTTAAGTTGTTGAGGTCTTTAATAGATTCTGTGCAAAAAACGGTGTGCGAATATCCCCTAGTTATAGCCTTGAATGAATAAGAATGAAAAACAAACGTTAAAACTTTGATATAGTACTACCAGATTTTGTTTTCTGGAGGCAGTCAGTTTGTAACAAGTTTTTGAATGATCAAATCTTATCCAATTACCATGACATCAAATAAAAGTAGACATGCCAAGCTTTAATTTGATAGGTGATATATGCCATTTAAGTCAGTATATTGAGATATGAATTTTTGAAGTTAGGTATTGAATTTGGAATGTTTTCTAGACCAGTGAGGATTTATTGATTATTATGGAATAGTGTGTATGAATTTGGTAACGGGGTGTATTTTTCCCTTAAAATAAACTTAATGAGGGTCACCTAGGACTTTAAACTACCTTATTTAGAGTCCTAGAGATTTAATTATGTTTTTTCAAATTTGGGTGAAAAACTGGTAGATTTGATGGACCTACTAATTTATGGCATCTAAAGTAATTTGAAACAAGTATGGGGCCAAAGATAAGTGATATGTCCTAAAAGCTAATGTAGCCGCATTGGACACTTAATTGTCATGACTCTAATTATATGGCTATGTATCTCGGGTCATGATGACAAAGAAGAGGAATGAAAGATTCTTCAAGCAACTTTGATAGTTGGAATAAAAGGTACAAGAGGAGGACATAAAGACAAAAGGTAGTAAACTTACCTAATCTGCATGTATTTGATATGTATGTTTGTGCATTGATTTATGTGACTATTTTTTCTAATTGTGTTGAGCATATTTGATTGATTGAAGGTCTGATATATTTATGCTATGGCCATAAGTATGTTGTAACATAGAGCATGCATATATATCATTATGTTGGCATGAATTTATGTAAGGCAAACATGTCATGTATTAAGAATATATCTTGCATGCATGGTGGTATTGTTTTCTACTAAGATTCCCCCCAAATCTCACCCTCACTTAACCAACTATATAGGTAGCTAAGCATAGAAGGGGAGTACAGGACACTGTGCCAGAAAAAGAAGTTGTAATGAAGAAAAGAAGGATTATTTGTGCGCTATATCATTGTGTAATTGACATTTGAGTGGTTAATTGTATATCACTGCATGACGGATGAATTAAATTTCCTAAGCATACTAATTGAATTAGAAATGGGTAATGGCACGGTACAAGCCCATTAGTTAAGTAAGCAGAATGATTAATAAGAAAAGAAATACTCTGATAATAAGAAATGCAGCGAAGTTAGTAACCCCATCATTAAAGATTAAGTTCAGGTTTCGGGGCCTAAGTAAGGTCTTTCCTAAGCCGGTAATGCTTCCATAATGCATAGTAAAGGGGTCTAAGGGATAGGCATTATAAATATTGGAAGGTCCCCTTATTAAGCTCATGACTTGATATTCATAGAGTAAGTGAAGATCTAGGACACAAATAGAATATAAGGTCTTGAACCTCTTTTATTTTAAGATAAAGGAAATAGTATGTATGTTGTGAGTGAACACAGGAAAGACATAGAATTATGTTTGACATACAGCAGGTTAAAAACTATCAATTTACTAGCATAAACAACCGTCTTCCCACATTTCTCAAAGGCATGGGAGGGTAAGATGAGCAATAAATCACCACAAGTTGGTTAAGAATAATCTTTTTATAGAGTCACCTTAATTAAACTATGATGACATCCATATGAAAAGTGGATAGAAGCAAGGATACATAGAAGTATGATTAGACTTGTAGCCAGGCAAAGAACTAATAAAGATTGTATAAGAGTGATTGCTAAAGACTTTTTTGTTCAAATGTTGAGTTCATTTTGGAACTAACAATACTATTAAAAATACATATTACTACCCTAAAAGACATCCATTTTTAACAAAGGGAAGTAAAAAATGGACGGAGTGGCATTTCTCACCGGTAGAAAAATGACTTTTTAGACCGGGTAAAAATGACTTTTTAGATAGGTTTAAAATGAGGTCTTGATACAGCCGGTCTAAAAAGTGTGATACTTTTTAGACTGGTTATGCAACCGGTCTAAAAATCACTTTTTAGAGTGGTTGTTCCAACAACCAGTCTAAAATATATAATGAGCTGTGAATGGCTCAACAATATAAAATAATATTAGGAAATGAGTTAGAAAAGAAAGTAATTAGATCACAAGTTGGAAGAGAATTTTTAGTTAAGAAATTTTGTCAGAGAATAAATATTTAGAAACAGGGCAATTGACAGAAGAAAACGCTAACCTCGGCCCCTAATGAAGAATCCAATTTGTAAACTCTCTCAGATGTTTCAATCATAAGCCTAAAGAAAATATGAGTATACAATTTTGCAATAAAAATCAATCTAAAGTATATGATGGTAGCTAGTTTGAAGTATGTATAAAACTAATTAAGTAGAGCGTTTACCTTAAACCAGTCGAAGGGAAGAAAAGCTGAGCCTTATAGTAATGGATTCCACCATACCTCTGCGTTGATGGCGGAGATGGTCAAGGATGGAGGAGCAATGTGGGAAGGAGGAGCTACCGCAGCATGAGCAAGGGGTTTACAAGAAGCTTGATGAATATCATATTTCAAAGTTGAAATTAGGCGCGAGCTAAGGCCGCAAGAGAGGATTTTAAATATTAGGGCGCACTTTTAAGACTGGTTATTTGACAAAATCGGTCTTAAAAAGTTTACCTTTTAGACCGGTTATAACTAATAACTGGTCTTAAAAATAAAAAAATATTTAATTTCTTAATTCCATATCTTTTAGACCAGTTATCATCAACAACTGGTCTAAAAAGTTTTATCTTTTAGATCGGTTATTAGTGACAACCGATCTAAAAAGTCTTATAATTTTTCAATTTTTAATTAATTTTATATTTTTAGACAGGTTATTTGGATAACCGGTCTAAATAATATCTTTTAGACCGGTTATTTTAAAAACCGGTCTAAGAAATTCTTTATAATTACGAAACTGCCACCGGTCATATTTTTTAGACCTTATCTGCAATAACCGGTCTAAATGATGCCGTCTAAAAAGGCTATTTTGCACTAGTGTATATAATTATAAGTTACAATTTTAAAATATTGGGTGGCTTTAAACGTCCCAATTAAAATTAGGAACGCATAAAAGGAACTTTAGGCGTCCCAAAAATTAATTAGGACGCCTAAAACAAAGCTATTAGCATCCAAATATGAGCATTTAGGTGGGAATGGAAATTTGAGAAACTTTAGACATCCCTATTATGATTATGGACATGTATTTATAACAGTTTATGCGTCCTTAATCAAAATAGGGATGGATAAACTAAATTTGCCATCTTTTAAATTTTAATTTCAAATTTTAAATCTAAATTGGGATGCCTATTTATCTTCCTTTATGTCAATCAAAGTTTGACATAAAGGACTTGTAGCCTATTTTATTATCCATGCCTGTGACTCACTTCCACTCACTCCCTCTCCTTGTGCCTTTCCCTCTCCTCCTCCTCCTCCTCTCTCTCCCCTTCCCTCAGCTGTAACATCCCAAATTTTGGGATAAGAAGCTTGAAAATAATCCTAGATTAAGTGGACTACTAGACCCTGGTTTATTGAATGCCCTAGCGAGGCATGGTATTGTTTCCCAAAATTCCTTTATATCCTTGGATATTAAAGGGAATATTATGGTAGGCTGGAGAGCTCGAGGACAAATAAGGTAAGTGACAAAATAGTCATTTGACCAATGAAAGGCTAGCATCCATTATTTTCCTATTATTGATGCCTAAACTGGTTAAATATGAAGGGAAACAATGAAAAGGGGCAAGAAATGATTTATTGCGATAAATCATAAAAGGTGAGGGCAAAATGATAATTTTTTCATAAGATGGGAAATGAGGATTTTTCCCTAATATTCCCAATAGTCTGAGTGGAATGGGAATTAAAAAGAGGGAAAATAGCTACTTGATAATTAATAAGCCTATGTGGTGAATTATTATCAAGCAAAGTCAAAGAGCCAAGAAGCTTAAGGCCTTGGTCGATCACTTAAGGTGGTATAATGGGATAATTTGAGAGTGAATTATACTCTCTTATTTCTCATTAATATTAGTGGAATGATGGAGGAAAAGATAAATGAAACTTGTTATACAAGTAATGAGATAGTTGGACAAATTGGTGGAGAGCCACTTTGATAACTCATTAAAAGTCATCATCCTTCATCATTTATTCTCATTCTTTTATGCTTTCAGATTATAACCAAAGAGAGTTAGAGTGAAAGAAAGAGAACAGACGAGCACGGAGGAGAGAGAGAGGAGAGAGAAATCTTTCAATCGCCAGAACTCTACCGAAACGGTGTTTTCTCTCAAAGTACCTATTATAAACATTCTTCTACTCATCCCGAGCCTCGATTCTGTGGTTTCAGATTCTCATTTGGAGATGGTTGGTGCCATCTCACTAGCCGAAAACGTCACCAGAATTCCAAACTAGATTCAGAAACGTGTAGAGATAAGCATAAGCTTCCTTCTGAACATTTTGGTTTGTTGTCTGGATGAGTAATATGGGAACTGGGTACTATTCATCTCTTATTGAATCAGTGTTTTGGATGCCAAAATGATGTCCAATGGATGTCTAAATGGCTAATCATGTAATTAGAAGTAGAAAGGAGGGTATTAAGCCTAAGAAAGAGAGAAACCGACACAACTCTTCTGAGAACTCTATATTGGTTGCCTTGTGTGTGGCATGAGGAAAGAGTTGGAGTTTCATTAATTGGATGATTCCATTGAGTTCGGAAGAGTAAATTGTGTAGGGTTCATGTTGATGATGAAGTGAGAAAAGTCCTAGAGGGTGAAATGACCAAATTACCCTTATAACTCTAAATGGGGGTTGTTAAGGGATATTTCTGTCATTCAGCCCTAAATTTGACTAATCTGAAGTCATAATTGGATTCTACATGTGAAATTGTATAGGATTGGCCTAGGTTATAATTTTTGTAAAAGTACAGTTGGGCTAGGCTTCCGGGAACATTTTGGTAATTTAACATAATTGGGCTAAGTTATCAACTAATATGAGTCTAAAATATTATAAGGATGAGTAGTGACTCATTAAATGCATTTGGGATTCTAGGACTCAATGAATGGTGCTGCCCGAACCAGAGGAAAGACGAAGGATTGAGGACGAACGTGAAGTCCAACAAGTAGTGAACTTAGCTTGCCTGCATGTGTATGATATGTATGTCTTGCATTGATTATGTGACTGCTTTGCCTATTTTGTGTTGAATATGTTTGATTGATTAAAGCTCTGTTATATTTGTGCAATGGCCATATGTATGTCATAACATTGAGTATGCAAATATGTTATTATGTTGGCATGAAATAGTGTAGGCAAGCATCACTAGTACAAAATCACAAATTTAGACCTATTTTTTACACCTGACGAAACAGGTAACGTGTAGAAAGTGTGACCGGTGGCATTTTAGTAAATAAATTAAGATTTTAGGACTTTCTACACGTGTTGAAATGACAACACGTGTAGAAAATAAATTTAAAAATTTTTTCCATTAAAAAAATGAAATTAATTTAATTCAAAAATTATTTAATTTACTTAAACAAAAAAAATATAACGAAGAAGAATTTTTTTTTTAAATAAATCCAAGTTTTCTACACCGGTTGAATTAAAACCGGTGTAGAAAGTCATCTAATCTACACCGGTTAAATTAGAACCGGTGTAGAATAAACATTTAACTTTTTTTTATAAAATAAGTCAGCATATTCTACACCGGTTGTAAAATAACCGGTGTAGAATATGTTACTTTCTACACCGGTTGTATTTGAACCGGTGTAGAAAGTTAGTTTCTACACCGGTTGTGTTTTGAACCGGTGTAGAAAGTTTCCGGATTGAAACCAATGAAACCACGCCTACAAAGCTTTCGGATTCGGACCCTCCTAAATATGAGGACGAGTGGGAGGAAGGTGGAGCTTATGGTGGAGATATCGACCAAGGAAATGGAACTCCGGCTGCGATGATCAAGGACCAGACTATAGGTGTGGATGATAATCTTGTAGGGCTGAAGCAAGCTTTGGTCGACACCGTTTATGGGACTGAGTTTGGATTTCGAGCTGGGCAGGAAGTGAGGGCTGAGGTCTCCGAGCTGGTGAATCAGTTGGAAGCGGCAAACCCTACTCCAGCGCCGGTGGATGAACCCGACCTTCTCAATGGAACTTGGGTCTTGTTGTAAGTTCATTGCCCCCAACACATCTTATGTTTATTCTATCCATAGCTTGCCATGGAAAATTTCCTCGGAATCTATTAATTATCCGATGATTTAAGTTATATATGGACATTTCTCTAGCAGCGTTAAGCTAATTTCCTCATAATCTAGTAATTATCCGAATGCGTATTCTCCATTATGCTTAAATATACTAAGCGATTTGAACTTTACCTAATTGGTGGACGTTTTCTTATTCGTATAAAGAATGCCAAGATTTCCAACCCAACCCCCTTTGGGCATAAATCCAATTCTTAGAAGACTACAAGAAGACATGAATGTAGTGCCGGATGATTCCCTTGCTATTTCGTTGCTTAATAAGCTGCAGTGAGGTTAATGAACTAGTGCTTTTGGTTCCTATAAGATTAAATGATTGTTCAGAGAGGGGGAAAGACTAGATTATTGAATCCTCATATTTCAAGGTGAAGAGTGAGTTGATCTACTTAGGGATTTTTCTTTTTTCTTTTTGAAAATAAATTCATTCTTGAGAAGCTGGTTAGGTAGAGAATTACTCTTTTCATATTACTTTTTCTAATTTCTCAGTTATCAATGGAATATATGTTTAGTACAGCATGCTTGACTGATTGAGAATTATTGCTTGTGAATTAAACAAAGCTCACAACTATGGGCTTTGCACTGAAAAAATGAACCATATAATACTAAATTGAGACAATATTATGCATTTGTGCTCATCCAGCTTTCTAGCAAGTATGTGGGAAAGTCTTTCTGATCATTGGTTGAACTAAAGTGCAAGTTGCAATGTGTCTTATTTTATCAAATTTTTTCTCTGTGCCCTTATGGTTACATTGCTTGTCAAATTGGCATTAGGTACACGACATCTTCTGAACTGCTGCCTCTTCTGGCAGCAGGTACAACACCACTGTTGAAAGTAGACAAGATATCACAAACAATTGATACTGATAATGCCACTATTATTAACTCAACCACATTATCTAGCCCTTTCAACTACTTGTCCTTCAGTGCATCTGCTTCGTTTGAAGTGCGGAGTCCCACAAGAATACAGGTATTGTAATGAAAACTTCAATGATTATTTGACTATAGAAAAATGTTGTGTGAAAAAGAAGAAAAATTTTGGCCAAGAGGAAAATAGAAGGAAGAGAAGAAATTTATCTAGATGGGTTGCTGATTTACACATTTGCAGTCCGTTTAACTGAGCTTCTTCTTTGTTAAGCTTTTGCATGATGAAAAATGATAGTTAACGTCTTGTTGCTTTAGGGTACTGAAAAAGCATTGTGAAAGAGAACATCTATGCTTGTCATTATGCATGTCTTAGTATTGTACTGGTGCTTCAATAGTAGAAAGATATTTAGTTCTGTAAATTTGGTTTTTATGTTGCTTGATGATGTTGCAATCTGGACGCGACCCTTTGCTGTGAGCTAATTTTTTCATCTTGTAACTATTACACCTTAGAAGACAAGAAAATGCTTGGTATTTACTGACATCTGCAGATACAAGCAGGTCACATTTAAAGAAGGTACCATACAACCCCCAGAAATAAAGTCAAGAATTGATCTACCGGAAAATATAGACATCTTTGGCCAGAAGCTTAGCCAATCACCTGTGCAATTGGGAGGAAATGTCAAAAGATAACTATGCTTGGTGGCGAGCTCGTTTGACACAGGTTTTGTCTCATAGGATTTGTATTTCTTTTTTCTGTTCTCAATGGGGGAAAATATCTAATAGTTACTATTTTCTTCCGTCCATGAAAGATGGCAAAATATTTTACAGTTTATAGGATTGATCACATATTGGGATTCTTCCAAATCTGGGAGCTTCCTGATCATGCCATGACAGGTCTAGTTAGAAAATTTCGACCATCCATTCCCCTTAGCCAGGTATCACTCTGTTCTCTTAAATTGCAATGGCTCTTTCTTTGTGAATATAGACTGAACTTTTCTAGCTAGGAAGATAAACTATCTAATTTTCTATTTTAGACTATTCAATATTTATTTGAGCTATATTTTCCATTGTAGGAAGAACTTGAAAGTGAAGGAATATGGGACTTTAATCGCCTGAGTCGTCCATACATTAGGCTGGGACACTTACAGGTAAGTGTTTTCCTTTAAAGCTGCAAATAATTTAAAGGAAGATATCTGAATTTAATGGGAAGATATCTGGTGTCACGTGGCAATTCAATGTTGATGGATTTTTCACCGAAAGTTCCTTTGATGATATTGAGAAGAAGGAAGTAATATGAATCAATTTAGTTTAGTTCTGCACATGCCAGTGAATTGTGTGTGGGTTCTTGAGAGCATGAACTACATTCTATGCTCTTCATGAACAGGTATTTTATTGTTTCTATAGTCTACATAGAAATGGTAGTTTCACTCCCATATTCATACATCCCTTCTATACTCACCCCACAATTAATAGAATATTCCTCAATCACCATTGGTTTCACTCTCAATTTGCAGACTTTCTACACCTGACGTAAGAGGTCACGTGTAGAAAGTGTAGACTTTCTACACGTGACCTCTTACATCAGGTGTAGAAAGTCCTTCGTTTCAGACTTTCTACACCTGATGCGGTAGGTCAGGTGTAGAAAGTGTGACTTTCTACACGTGACATACGACACATGTAAAAAGTCTGGATTTTCTACACCTACTGTTTCTACACGTGTTTTATGTCAGGTGTAAAAAGTCATTTCCATCACATGTAAAAAGTCTTTTCTGCACTAGTGCATGTCATGCATTCATATATATCTTGCATGCATAGTAGTAATGTTTACTATTAAGATTCTCTCGAATCTCACTCCTCCCAACTAACAATTTAGACAAGTGAAGATGCATGGAGGAGATATGAAGTTGAAGCGGAGATTCAAGCGCAAGGGGCCATCTTCTATATTTATGTAAATGTGTGGTGTTTATGTGTAATTATACACTGGATATAGGTATATGAATGTATAACTATTGTAAAGTAGAGAATCGCTCTAGTTTAACTAAAGGTGAACTACTTTTAGTTTTATTTAAAGTAACGCTCCCATACTATGATATTGTGAAACTAAGAGTCGATGATGTATTAGTGACATGGTGAATCTTGTGGAAATGTGTTTAAAGTATCTACCCTTTTGAAAACCCTCTCAGCCCTAGGTTTAAATCCTGAGTTGAGAGAGATGATTTATGAACATTATTGAACGTTGGGTAGTCCAAGGTTAATTCCTGGTTTCAACACTGATTTCACTAGTCATTTATGCTCAATTGGGGCATTGAAAAATGAGGTGTCACATCAGTCGCCACTCCCCCTCCTCCGCCTTCCTCTAATCTCCTTCGTTCCTCATGCATCCACGCCAGGTACCCCCATATGTATCTACGCACCCTCTCCTCCTATGCTCGCCCCTCCATCAAGCCTAAAGACCTCACTTAGGCTGCGCTTTCTGTTAGCCTCCACCACGTCCGCCACATCTCCCGCTTCCTCCACTCCTACCTTCCCTCCCACCTTTACCCTTCCCCCTCTCTATGACTGCATCGAGCAGATTTATGACTCCGTCAATGACCTCCACCAAAGCCTCAGGAGCTCAAGCACCTCCGCAGGTCTACGTTTCTGCTCTAAATAAGCAATGTCCAAACTTGGGTCAGCACCACCATGACCGACGATGACACCTGCCTCCAAAATTTGGACCTCGTCCATGACCCTGTGGTCAGCAAGATCAAGTGCATGATCATCCTCCGATTAACTTGTCAAATTTTACTACTTGTTGCTAATCTGGTGGTTTAGAACAAGCTTCACTTTTATAGTTTTGATCCTCCAAGGGAATGCATAGTTATATTGTATAGTCCATCTAGTTTTGATCAAGTTGTGTTGTTTACTATTTTGGGTTTGCTAATGATAAAATATAAAAATAATGCTATTAGCTGTATTTTGAAGTTTGTTTTCCCTCTCCTCTTTATTACAAGAAATCACCTAATAAGTATTTTTGGTCGGTTAACAAGGAATTTAGGCATATAAATTTTTCTTGGAAAAATAGGGATTTTAAACGTCCCTATTTCAATTAGGGATGACTAAAATCCAGGGTTGGACTTTAGGCGTCCCCATTTCAAATAGGGACACCTAAAGTTCAGCCTTTAGGCATCCCTTCCCTTATGGATGTTATTTTTCATTATTTACTACATCACCCTCATAGGCGTCTCTCCATATAGGTACGTTAAAAGGCCCAAAATAGGGACGTTAAAAGTTTTTTATGTAGGAGTGTAATGCCTATACGATGAAAAACAAGATGAAATTGATGTACACTACTATTCAGTCACCATATAGCATGCAATTCATACTACATGTGCTTGAGAATAAGATTGCAATATAGGATGTAGATGAAAGATCCCTGGTCCACTACGATGTGAGTTCCAAGAAGGAAAAATCTTTCATTGATACCCTTAAGACGGCATCAAGAAAGCTTGGTTTAAGATGCTAGTTACTTTAGTTGAAGGTCTATGATCACATACAATTTGGTAAGAGGAGTGAAAATTGAGAAAGCGACCAAGTCAAGATAGACTAATGTTTAGTTAAAAAGGAAGATTTACTCCTAAATACACAAGCTATGCTAATATATGTGGTTGATCCTTTACTAGTCGTTTGAGTGACTTGTAAGTACGGATACTCTATCCATGGAAGGCAATATGAGTTAATCAGCATATTAACTCAAGACGGATTAGATATGCCATAAGTATATGTAATGTGTATGGGAAAATCTGGGCCATCTAAGGCAATGAACAAATGGCTTACATATACAAAAAAGGTTCCCTTGGATGCTCATCCAATACAAGAGATTTCTAGCATCACAAGTACCAAAAATTTTGAAGACGTTGTGCCCATATAGTCATGACAGGCACCAACTATGAAAAAAGAAGGAGTAGCAGTTGCATGATGGAAGCTAAGGCCCATCAAATGTGAGTAGGAGAAGTTGGACTTTAGGTATAGGTTTACCCTTGATGGACCAGACTATTTAATTGGAAAATAAGTAGCCTTATCAAATGAGAAATAAACCATTATTAATTAAAGATTTGTTAATGCAAATTAGTATTGATTATAGATTTGTCAATTAAGAAGCAAGTCATTTTATATTAGGAAATTAATCAGAAATTAATTTATTGATTTTGGCTTAGAGGGCTAGCAGGTATCACTAAACCTCTATAAATAAGATGTGCCTCCCTTGCTAGATCCTCACCCTCTGCCATTGAACTTTCTAGCAATCTCTTCTCTCCTACCATCTTTTTTATTTTGGTGTATTTTTGTGCCAATCATATTTAGACTCTAGTAGCATAATATTTGTGTGAACTCTAATTACTTGGATTCGATTTGACCTAGTAAGCATCTCTCCTACACCCCTCCGAGTCCAAAACTATTTTCCTCCACATAATGAACATACACATGAAAGAGTTGGAGTGACATTTAATAAAGAGAAAATAGTAAAAAAATTGTTTTGAGGTGGTACAAAGAAAGACATTGGATATGCTAGTAAGGATAGTAGATCGAATAAGTATGGAGTCCTATGAAAAGATGTGGAGGAAAACTAAAGAAAACACTTTATTAACTAAGTTATTGAAGATCTTTTAGTTAACAATTTATTCAAATATTTGACTACTGATAGAGTATAATGGCACTGTGCCATCCATAGCCAACCCCATTAATTAGTAGGATAACGGTTGTCATTGTTGTGTGAGTAGATGTATTATATTGTTGATTAGATCAAGCGAAAAAAAAAAAAAAAAGACAACGACTTTTTCTTAGGAATAACTAGTAGAAAATGAAGAAGCCATTGCATCTATACCTTGGAGTTCTTCTGAGAGTGAGATATTTGATTGGAGTTTCATCTTCAGGATGACGAAATATTAAATTCTTGACCTAATCGATAATGAAACAATATATAATCATAAACCTGTAGTTTAAGAGTATTAAATGCTATAAGAATTACATGAAAATTATTTGCTGGTATTTACTGAACAACTTACATTTTTGTGAAGTAAATTATATATATAAACAAATATAAACCGGTAATTTCTTGAGCATGATCTTTTTGGACTACATGACATCGAAATCATTGTAAAGAATTTCGAAGATATACGAAATAAAATGTAATTAATTATATGGTAACATTTTTTCGGATAAATTAATCTTTTGGTAACTTACCAAAATAAGACCAATAATATTTGTTGGATCCCCAGAATAGACTGGGACTCGACTATGACCTTTGCTCATTATCAAGCCCATCGTATACCTATAGAACATAAAATGAGTATACAGTTAATCGATACCTGTTTTTTTTTTCTTTTTCATAGATTAAGCCAAAAAAAAATTCATGATGGAAGTTTTCTAGTACAGTTTGAGAATGATATACATATAAGATGTGAAACTTATAAAAAGGATGATAAAATTAGAGACATCTATAACTTTTGTTGACGTTATACTAAACTCTCATTTTCTTTCTAAAATCAATATACTAAGATTATACTAGCTTAGTATCTATTTTTAATTACTAAAAATTTCCTATGAAATAAAGGTGACTACATATTTTTTCTTAAATTTTGTCAAAACCACAAAGGCATTATTCCTTCTATTATCAAAATATCGACATATTAATTCCCTGTAATTATGTATGTGTGATGGATGAATGGGTAACTTTGTAGAACTCAAGTATGTGTAATTTATTTTACATTTCCAAAAGGAGCTTTGGGTAAATTTCAAAAATAAAAGATATGCTTGTGCGATTAATTTGAAAAAACTCAATAAAAATCGTTGTAATTTTCTTTTTAATCATTACTTTTTAAAATAAATTTTTAGTATAAATAAGTTTTATGTAAGTTTAACAATATTCAACAAAAATTCATATATTGAATTATTAGCCAAATTTTGAGGATTATATTCACAAACAAATCAATAATTTGACGTGTGTGTGTGTTTTTTTTTTTTTCAGCATAAATTATTTTCAGATTTCATCTTCATAAGAAATTGGTCACATACATGTCAAGTTTGGAGTTTATATCAAGAGAAAATGTTTCACTTATTGGAGTCATTGCATCTTTGGCTGTCTTGAGTGTCAAGTCCAAGGCTCCACCTATTATTGAAGTTTCGTAGTATGACAATTCTCCACCTTTCCCTGCCTGACAAATCAACTTCAACATAATAAACCCCAAGCCAATGGGTAATTTAATTGCAAGATATGATAAAGATTGGACTCGTCACTGAACGTCTAAAATAGTAGTTATGGTTAGTGGATCTAAGTGGAGTTGAATCAAGGTGAGATCGTTCATGATTGAAATAATAAAAGTTAATTAAAATATAAAAAAATATTCATATATGACTATGGAAAAGTAATATTTAAATAAAAAAAAAGGCATTAATCCACTTGTAAATAGAACACTTATGCATAAATCACACATAATCCACTACAAAAAAAAGGACTTTTAGCGACGACATTTGGCGGCGACTAGTAATGTCGCTGCTGAAAGTTAGACTTTCAGCGGCGACAAAACTGTTGCCACTAAAAGTATAGACTTTCAGCCGCGACACTTTTGTCGCCGCTGAAAGTGTTACAATCGGTGGTGACATTATATTGTCGCCGCTGAAGGTATAACTTTCAGCGGCTACAATAGTGTCGCTACTAAAAGTATAGACTTTCAGTGGCAACATATTTTGTCGCCGCCGAAGGTATAACTTTCAGCGGCGACTCTCTTGTGTCGCCGCCGAAACAGTGTTTCAGTGGCGACTTTAGGGTCGCTGCTGAAAGTCTTATTTATAATTTTTTCAAAATTTTAGTTTTTTCAAAAACTTAATATATTTATGCAATAGATATGTTTATTGATGTAATTTCTTATAAAAAAAATAGAGCAAACATGTTTTTCTCTAAGACAACATTTTTATAGTTTGTATGATAGGGAGAGAGGGAAAGTGAAAAATAATAAAAAATATTTATAATAAAATAAAAAATAATAAAAAACAAAAAACATATTATAAAAATTTAGCAATAATCTTTCAAAAATAATTAAATAATTATTTTAAAATGAAAAAGAATTCCAAGTGAGAAATATGTGTGTGTGTAATCTAATGTATAATTAAATTTCTTTCTTGAGCTATTTATATATGTAAATATATTTTATTATTTATTTATAAAAATTATATTTTTAAACCATTTATCATTTATTAATATATTAATAGAATATTTTAAATGAAAAATATATTATATTAATTATATTATATTATTTATGTCCATATTTTAATTTAAAAAAAAATTTTAGGTATTATATTAATATATAAATTAATGCACACACATATATTAATATTATATATATTTGTTTTAATATTAATAAAATTTATCAAAAAAATCTATTAGTAAAGATTTAATATATTATAAGGTAGGTGGAAGGTGAGGTGACAAGTGTATAGCTGGCATGGAATTTTTTTTTAAAAAAATTAATGCACTTTCAGCGGTGACTTTTGTCGCCGCTGAAAGTTGACTTTTGGTGGCGACATTATATGTCGCCACTAAAGCTAACATTCAGCGACGACACTAAAGTCGCCGCTAAAGGGTGACTTTCAGTGGCAACATTGATTATCGCCACAAAAGCTATTTGTCGCTGCTGAAACCATATTTTCAGCGGCGACAAATTTTGTCGCCGCTAATAGTATCAGCGACAGTCGTATCAGCAACGACTGGGCGGCGATAAAATGTCGCCACTAAAAACCTTCAGTGGCAACTTTTTGACTTTCAGCAACGACTTTTGTCGCTGCTGAAAGTCAAATTTTTTGTAGTGATCCTATCAAATAGAGTTACTACAACACAAATTTAATGAACTACAATTTTTTTCTGATTTCTTTTTAATTCAAAATGATATCATTTTAGGCTCAAAAATCGAAAAATATATATATAAAATCCTACCCAATGGGCCTGTCTAATCTGCCAAGTTATACCTAGTTAATTTCAAGTCAGCCAGGTTGATCTACTAGCTACTATAAAAAAATGAAGCAGTAGTGCTTGTTTTTAATTCTTGTAGCAGTTTTCAAATGTTACCCATAATAGTGCTACCATAATGTTGGTAGCGTTTTCTAAGTATTTTGTAGTAGTGATCCTGGATTGGTTATTTCTTAGTTAAGTTGATTGACTAGTGGTCTGATCCGCACAATACTATGTAATTTATCTTACTCAACACTTTGTACTTGATGGCCATTGAGGAAATTGTCAATTAGGCAAAGATGGGTAAAAGTCTTGTTTGATTACAAAACACTTGCAATAACTTCCTATGCATGACCTAGGTGGCATTTCCTTCATCCACCTTCTTCTTGTTGCACGTTTTATCTCTCAACACCATTTGAAATTGTTGCTTCATGCACCATGTCATTCTTTTTTTCTTTGTTTGGGCTTCACATCAATATATTGATTTCTCCCATTTCTTCAAGTCTTTGTGCTCCTCCATATTGACTAAAACCCATTGATTTGTTCTTCTTCATTATAGGTATGATTTGCATTCTCTATTCAAGCTAATTGAATGACTCATTGGATTGAATATTATTGGATTATAGTAGCTCATAAGTAGGAAAGAATTGAATATTTGTTGATCAGGGTGTAAGAAATTAGTCTCCTTTTTGTTGGTACAATTGGTTAACTGATGTTAAGTTTTGTCATGGTAAATAGATAGAAAAATAACATCAAAATTAGTAAAAGATAAATAAATATGTTGAATTTCAATTATTCTAAAGGGACTGATTTGAGATTTTGAAATGTTTCAAAATTTGAGAAATTATCTAACTATCCTTAGTTTTTCTTAAATAAAAAATCATCAACCCCTTGTTGGCTACCAGAGCTCCGGCACCATTGACTAGCAGTGGCAGCTACCTTAGAGCTTCGGTGACCTTGCGGCGACGATGACTAGTGACTACTGGAGTTTCAGCAGCTAACTATTTATTTATTTTTTAATTTCTGAAGAAAAAGTTGTAAATATAGATACTTGAGTTGTTAATAGTGATACTAAAGTTGTAAATGGTGGCCTAATATAGTTTTTTCTAAATTTATCAAGCTAAAGTTGTTAATATGGATACTTGAGTTATTAATAGCAATAGTTGAGTTGCAAACTATTTGCCACCGGAGCTCTAGTGAAAGTTATTAGAAAATATTTAACAAATACCCCGTTTATATCTTTAGCATTGCTGTTAATACTTCAAGTATCAATATTGACAACTTTTCCTGAGAAATTAAAAAAGAATATATATTAGGACGTCGTTTATAACTTTAGTATTGCTATTAACAACTCAAGTATCTATATTGACAACTTTTGCTCAAGAAATATAAAAAATATATTAGGCCGCCGGATTGGCAAGGTCACCAGAGCCGTAGTGATGGCCATGGCAGGTAGTCATCGGCACCAGAGCTCTAGTAGCCAGCAAGGGGGTTCAAGGTTTTTATTAAAAAAAACTAGGGAGAGTTAGGTAATTTCTTAAATTTTGCAACATTTCAAAATTTAAAATCAACCAATGTGATTGGGAATGTGAGGATCTAAAGGGGGTTGAAGGTATATTATTGAATTATGTTGGTTTGTCAATAGATAAATGGCAGATGATAATGCCTCTAGTACTGATAATCCAAGTTTACCAACCAATGTGATTGAGAATGTAAGGATCTAAAAAGAGGAAAATCACATCATGGGGGATTTTGTAACATGAAATAGGTTCATAAGGCAAGATCTATGGGGCAGAGTTTGACATAAAATGGAACCATAAAAGGCAAGTAGTGAATTCTAATAAGTTCATCAGCTGTATCAGTGTGGTGACAAAGAGAACTATGCCCGTTACTTTGCAGAAATGGTAGAAGTTAGATCATGCATTGCATAATGCTATCTGAGAAGCTATTTTGGTAAGATATTATGCTAGCTGGTCAATATTTACTTTTTTTAACAAGGATACCTCACCCAAACAAGTTGATTGTGTGTTTTACAGTTAGGATTTGATATTGATGAAAGTTAGAAGAAGTATGTTCTTGAGAAAGGATAAGAGGGCACTACACTCTTTTTTGGTATTTTGTGACAAGAAAATACTTAAAGGATCTCCACTATACCAATGAGTTGCAAATTCCTCCATTGTTATAGAAGGGGTCATATTAGAGTGTTGAAGTGCTTTTTTACATTTATGACACGAACATTCATTCAAAGTAATATTTATTCGCAATTCATAAGCGAATTGTCTTGAATGTAACTCTTTAACTTGAATGTTATGTGTTTTCACAGGAATTAAGTGAGTAAAACATGGAGAGGGTTAAAAAAATGAATATCATTCCCACTATATGTTATGGGCATTGGCTAGTAAAATGAAGACAACAATATTGATAATCCTCATGTGAAGGAGATTGCTAATAAATTAATTGATTACTACAATTAATGTCTTGAATTAGCAATATTAATAATTCTTACTACGAAAAGAAAGCATGCCCAAGGAAGTCACACAAGGCTAGCTTCTTATAAATGAGAATTTATTGAACAAGGAGTTGGGGACTCTTGACCACCTTGGTCTTCTTAAGGGTGTTGACTTTGGAGTTACATAACAAGCCTACTATGGGTAGCACCAAAAGCCCTCCACACATCTTGCTCTATAGCTTAAACATTGGATGCAAGTGATCGCAATGTTGTAGTAGTAGGTTTAATAATAGAAAGTCCTCATTGAAAGTTTGCAACAACAACTACAGGCATAAATGGGGAAGAATGGGGTGAATCTCAATTTAAGTGGGAAAGGAAATTGCCATTCCCCTCTCAGCATATAATCGAGGTAATATTGCTCATATTTACCCTATCATACTTAATTATCTTAGAATCATACTAAATAATATTATCCTTTGTTTGTTTAAGGTGAGGCAAAAGTTGACTGTGTAAGGGATAGCCTTAAAAGCCACAAGGTTGTAATGGGCCATATGTAGTTGTCCCTGTTGACCATGTTAGGGTAGAGCTAAGCACTAGCCACAACTACAACTATGGCCTTTTAATGACCACCCCAGATATAGAGATAGTGAAACAAGCTGTGGTTAGCCTAACCATCTACTTGCAATAGCAAAGCTGATAAAGGTGCATATAAGCTGAAACATTCATCTGATTCAATATGTATAAACTCCATTTTACTAACTGATAGGTTACTCACTATAAGAAAAAGAAGAGCATACTAAGATATTAGTTCACTCATGTATCAATATCATTCTCACAAAAGTAGCCTACTAAGCCTCAAGAAGTGTCATCCAGAATCTGAATCTCTCTCGAGGAGCATACAAACACGACTATGAATAAATACTCAGTTTAAGCTAAAAAATCTAAGGTCACTACAAAAAAGAATGATTCGTAGTGGTGAATTTGTAGCGGTTAAATTTAACCACTATAAATACTAATATTTGTAGCAGTTAAAGTCTAAACGCTACCAATTTGCAAAGGCAAGCTCCTGCCAAATGGTGAGTCGGATAGAATAAACTTTGTAACGGTTCCTAAAACCACTTGTAGTAGTTATTTTAACACTAACTGTTACAAATTTAGAGCTAGCTTGGCGCCAAATGAAAGAATGGGTAAGAATAAACTTTGTAACGGTTCCTATAAATATGCTTATATGGAGTCATAGATACAAAGTAAAAAATTTGCAGCATGGAGCTAAGAATTAGTTTCTAAGTGGTTGACAATACATGAAAGAATGGAAATAGCCGGTGATTTGTATCATGTTATCATGTTACGTAGCATGATACTAATCACAGGACATTTGCATTGTTTCATGTCATTGGCAACTACTTTCAAACCAATTGTTAGCTTCATGTTGCAATGTTTTTTTCCAGATAACTGATATTTAGTAGCAGTTAAAGATACAAACTACTACAGATTGCATCAGTTTGTAGTGGCAATTTAATAACCGCTATAAATATAGTGAACAGATAATCTTAACAGTCTTTGTATTTATAGCAATTTTAGTTTGAAACCGCTACAGGATGTCAATGGACATTACATTTATAGCATTACTTATTAACCGCTATAAATGTTGTTAACAAAGAATCTGGACGGTCTTAATATTAATAGTGGTTTTGGTGCAAAACCGCTACAAGATGTCAACGGACATTACATTTGTAGTGGTGGTTTGCTCTAACCACTACAAATATTTAAATACATTAAATGAATACGTTTTCCCTAGATGCTTTTGTAGCGGTTTAGGTAGCGGTTTTTTGCTTTAACTGCTACAAATATTTAAACGCATTAAATGAATACGGTTTCCCTAGGCACTTTTGTAGCGGTTTACATAGTAGTTTTGTGAAAAACTGCTATAAAGTTCACTAGTATTTAAACCCCGACCTCCTCCTTTCTCTTATTTTTCCATTTTGTTTTTTGACACCTCTCTTAAAGGTTTTCTTCAAACTTTATATTTTTATATGGCTTTAGGAGATAGGGGAAGGGGAAAGGGAAGCAGTTGCTAGATCAGGAGGACGTGCAGTAGCTAAACCACCCACGATGGTCATCTTCCCGGTCGACTAGGTTTGACGTGTAAGTGCAAGGTAAATGTAATTTTTTATTTAACTTTCCTTCAAATATAGTCCTGTTAAATGTGATTTTAAATTTAGCTAATGTATATGGTAATTGTGCAGATGAGCAGGGGAACATTTCTACTAGGAGGCTGAACGTGGCTGGTCTCAACATCATAGACTGGAGATTACGAGTTCTTGTTCTGTTAAATAAGCTTACAGACTAGCCCATTGACAATAGGGGTCACTTGTTCAACTGTTACCTAAACAAGCTGGGCTCGAATTGGATGCGGTTCTCCATTCACTTTAAGATGTGGAAGCATGTTCCCAAGGGCTCGAAGGATCTGGCGTGGGAGTAGGCGGTTACGGTAATTAATAATTGCATTTAATTATATTAAATGATTTGTAATTAAATGTTTTTGAAATACTCGTATTTAAATACTTTTTATTTAATTGTATTACAGGATAGGTTCGCCGTTGGAGACATCAGTAAGAGGTATGCATTGATGAAGATGGGCAACGGCTGGAAGAATAGGATGAATTGTCTATACCACATGAAGAATAGGGATTAGATGATTCCTCTGGAGCAACTGATCAAGGACATCTTGGACAGCATCTCACCAAATAATTAGGCGGGTTTTGTCCAATACAGGAGGAGTCAAGAGGGGTAGGTATTTTATTAAATAACTATTATTTGACCAATTGTAGTTATTTTAATGATTCTTAATAATTATTATTTAAGCAATTTTTTGTAGGCTCTTTCTCAGAGAAACACAAGGATTCGAGAGCAGTAGACGATCTACCACACAACTGGATCAAAGACATTTGTTGTGACCTACAGCGAATTGGTTTATTTTTACAATTTTAGTTAATTTTACATTAATAGTGTTAATTTAATTTCAATTAAATATTTATAATTTAATTTAATGTTTTCATTGTTCAAGAGCTGAAGGCTTTGGAGGAGAACTACTAGAAAGATTTGGAGAGTTATTCACAGTGGCACATAGGCACCGGGAAGGGACTCCGATGTCTCAGCAGGCAGAGGAGGCCATTGTAAGTATAATAATTACAATTGATGTTAATAAAATGTTTAAAAAATTAATTTATTATAATAACTTGTTGCTTAAATTGCAGGCGCGAATTCAACAATCTCAGGTTGAGCAGAGAAAGACACAGATCTAGGAGTCTCAAGGGTCTATGGACCCCACTACACCATTGAAAGCTAGTTTGAGACCAGTCCAACACCCTAGGCGAGTGAAAGGGATGGGGTTAGGCGCCGACCCAACATGGTGTATAAGAGAGATAGCAGCTCTGAGGCGAGTCCTTCTCAAGCGTGGATGTTTGGGAGCATACGTCCGAGAGAAGAGACTATTAAGGAGATCCAGTTGGAGGTTGTGAGGGCATCTACCGTGATGATGTAGTAGATACAGAAGCAGGCTGATTACTATTACACGCAGCATACGTAGTGGTGGGATATCATGAACACCATGCTCGACAAGGCATGGAGTCATATGTTCCTTGATAAGGTGTTCCCAGAGGTGTCCCCCATCCCAAGGTTCGTTATGTAGCCGCCTCGTCCTTCATCAAATGATGATGTTGACTCTACCAAGGGCCGTCATCCGCTACCCCTGATACAGGACCTGATGGCCAGACTCGTGACGGTGCCCCCTTAAGACAGGACCTACTGATCAGGCTCCTGATAGTTAGTTTAGTTTATTTAGGATTTTTTTTTCTTTTTTAACAGTTGTAAAAAAATGTTTGAATTAATTTAATATTTTTTAGTTTAAATTTTTTTTATTTTTTTGTTAATTATGTTATTTAATTTTGTTAAAAAAATTTTGGGAAAAAATAAAAAAGAGATGTTTTTAGTAGCAGTTAAGGAAATATAACTGCTATAAAGTGTTACAAATTTCAATTTTGAATCTGTCATTTCTGCTAATGGTCACATCCATTTGTAGCAGCTAAGGAAATATAACAGCTACCAATTTTTGTACATTGAATTTTGAATCGCCATTTATGCCAACGGTCATATCCATTGTAGCGATTAAATTGACAAACTGCTACAAACATTCATGAGAATTTGTGGTGATCATATTAGTGTGACCGCTACAAAGTGATACAAATTTAAATTTTGAATCTACATTCCTGCCAATGTTCATGAACATTGGTAGCGATTACAATTGTTTGATCACTACAAAATGTTACTCATTTGAATTTTGAATCTTCATTCCTGCCAATCATTAACATTTGTAGTGGTTACATTAGATAACCACTACTAGTGGCACTACTATTTTTAGCGGTTTATAGGCAGTAACCACCACAAAGTGTGTATTAGTAGCGGGTTAAGTAGCAGTTATATAACCGTTACTAATTTTTTAACGTTGTGAAACTTCAATTTAAGCATCTTGTGATGCGTCATTTATAATTTCACTCATCTTGCTTACTAAATTTTTTCCTCTAGCTATGGATAAATCATGGATCAAGCTACCATGCAATTCTCCAACTTATTTATACAAATTAAAAAACTTCTTGGATTTCGCTTACTCTCACGCCAGCTATAATGGAAAGATCGTATGCCCATGTCAGAGATGCAAATTCAAGAAGTGGCATACATGAGAAGTTGTTAAGGAACATTTACTTGTAAAGCCTTTTCTGGAAGAGTATATGTTCTGAAGATTTCATGGTGATAAGGCCCGTATGAGATACGATAATGCTCTTCCTCAAAATTAACAAGAGTTCAAGTATGTAAAGATGATCCTGTTAATGATGCTATGCATGATGTGTTCGGTGTTCAGGATGACAACTTCAAAGAAGAAGTATAGGGTTCAGAGCCTGTGTTCTTAAGGAATGAAGTAGCGCGGGATTTTTTCAAACTTATGGATGATGCAGATTGTCCTATATATCAAGGTTTTCAAAAATACTCGAAATTCTCTTTCTTGATCGAATTGTATCATATTAAGTGCTTGTGTGGAATTATAGATAAGGTAATGTTGATGTTGCGAAATTATTACAAGATGTGTTCCCCAATATGCAAATTTCCACACCATTCTACGAGGCCAAGAAGATTATTAACAGATTGGGCTTGAACTACCAGAAAATTGATGCATGCCTTAACGATTAGATGCTATATTGAGGAGATGAAACCAGCAAGGAGGATTGTAAGAGATGTCACACATCAAGGTACAAGACAATTCAAAAGGGAAAAAATAGTAGAAGAAGAAACTTGCAAAGATTCTAATGTACTTTCATTTGAAGCCACTGTTACAAAGATTATTTTTTTCGTCCAAAACAGCTAAGCACATGAGGTGGCATGATGTTGATAAGAATGAAGATGGTAAATTAAGACATCCTTAGGATGCAGAAGCCTAGAAACTATTTGCCTCTGAATTTTTATCTTTCGCGATGAACCCTAGAAATGTTCAACTTGCTTTGGTGACCGACGGTTTTAATCCCTTTGGGAATCTTAGTACAAGTTACAATATTTGGCTGGTAGCCTTAGTTCCCTATAACTTGGCCCCTAGATGTTTATGAAACAAAGCTCCTTCATTTTGTATATGATCATCCCAGGCAAAAAGGCACTCGGTAATGACATCAATGTGTATATCCAATCGCTTATTGCAGAATTACTGAACTTGTAGTAGGTCGGCATCAAGACATATGACATGTACAAGAAGTCATTGTTCAACTTGCATGCAGCTTTGATGTGGACCATAAGCAACTTTCCTAGGCTTGAAGCATTATTCGGATGGAATGTGCGTACTGGGACGGCATGTCTAGTTTGCAATTTTGACTCTGAAGCAATGCACCTTCCCCACATTCAAAATTGGTGCTTCATGGGTCATCGGAGGTTTCTCAATGGCAAGCACAAGTTCATATTGCAACATAATCGTTTCAATGGGAAAACGGAAAAAGAGGACCTCCTCAAACTTTAATAGGTTAAGACATCTTACAGCAGCTTCAGGACATTGAATTCGAGTTTGGAAAAAGTGACAATTCAGCAACTGTAAGGCGAAAGAGTAGGATGACTACTTTAACTTCTGCACCTCAGCATTGGCAGAAGATAAGTATCTTCTTTACTGTTCCATATTGGAAAACTAATTTACTTCAACATAGTCTTGATGTGATACACATTGAAAAAAAATATATGCGACAATGTGCTATATACGCTACTTAACAAACACAACAAGTCAAAAGAACATCTTCAAGCAAGGAAAGATTTACGGGCCATGAGAGTTCGTGAAGACGCATGGCCTGATGAGCATGATAAATTTCAACCGGCAAAGTTCACCCTCACAAAATAGAATAAGGAAGTCTTCCTAGCTACGTTGAAGAAAATAAAAGTTCCTAATAGGTATTGAAGCAACATTTCATGATGTATTGACATGCAGGCACGGAAAGTTGCTGGCCTAGAGAGTCATGACTGACATGTTCTTATGCAACAGTTACTTCTACTACCTATAAAGAATGCACTTCCTCCCGATGTGTCCATCGTTTTGGTGGAGTTGAGCTCTTTCTTTTGGAAGTTAAGTTCTAAGGCTTTGATCATTGAGGAGCTCGATCAGCTGCAGTCCAAAATCATTATTATGCTTTTTCTTTGGAGATGATCTTTCCTCCCTCCTTTTTCACTGTGATGGTTCACCTGACAGTCCACCTTGTTTATGAAACAAAGCTCATTGACCTAGTTCAATATCGATGGATATTTCCTATTGAGGTACTCATTTTACATATGTGCGTCATCATTACTTTCTCAATTTGTTAGTCGCCCATTTCACCATTTAGCATCATTTATCCCTCTTTACTTTATCGGTTTCTTGGCAAATTGAAATCTTACGTAAGGAATAAGGCATGGCCATAAGGTTGTATAGCTAAAGGTTACATAGGGGATGAAGTCTTATATTTCTATTCAAATTACTTTGATGATATTGAGATGGCTTTCAACCGACCACCTCGTATAGACGATTGTCTTAAGCCTGAGTCAACAACATCCATAGAGTTGTTAATCCCTCATGTTGGTAAACTAGTTGGAGGAAGTGAGAACTTCAAACTAACTACAACTGAGAAGTTGCAAGCACATAGATATGTCTTGATTAATTGCACTCAAGTAGAACCCTTCCTTCAGTGAGCATTGTACACTCATGTTATTCTACAATTATCCTTACATTTTTTACTTACATTTTATCATCGTCTTCCTATGATTACTTACAGAAAATTCAGAAGTCATGTGAAGCATCAACTCAAGATCCTAACATAAACATCCTCCGAAATTGACAAAAAAGTCCACAGAGAATTCCCAAGTTGGTTTGCTCGCAGAATATTAAATAACCACAACCCACACTCACCAAACTTCAGAGCCCTTTCAATTGGCCCTCTTGACCATGCATAAAGGTTTACAGCATACAATTTCAATGGTTTCAATTTTTGCATATTATCATGAGATTAAGGATTGCAAACTCAAAATTTGGGTGTTTTTGGCACCTTTGGGACAAGGAATTATGTGGCAGTAGTAATGGCAACATGCAGTTTGGAGGTGTCCCATACTATGGAAAGCTTCTTGATGTTGTCGAACTAAATTACTAAGGCCGTTTCACTGTTATGTTGTTTAAGTGTTTATGAGCAAATACGACAACTTCCTGAGGACTTACAACTGATGATTTAGGCATAACGTCAGTAAATTTCTCGCTTCCAATATCCACCGGTCAATTTGAAGATGATGAGCCCTATATTCTTACGCCAGAGGCATACCAAGTTTATTATGTCGAAGATAAGAGATACAGGGATTAGAACATGATGGTTCAATTAAAACCTCGAGACCTTTATGACATGGGTGATAGTGATAACATCATCTACGAGAGTAAGTCATTCCATCCTGCCAATTTCGATAACTTCTTCCTTAAAGGTGATGATAATTTACTTATAGTTCGGTGAGTTTTTAAAAATTCACATCATTTAAATTTAATGTTTTCTACACAACAATACCATACTAACATTTCCTCCACAAAATTTTTATAGGGATGGCGACGAAGAATGATTAAATGCAACCATGCTTTTGTTCTTCTAACTTTTAATTTTAATAAAAATAAATTATGACTAACATTTGTAGCGGTTTTATAACCGTTACAAACCATCAACACCCAACCGCTACAAACCTAAACTGCTACAATAATTGACATTAACCGCTACAAGTGTCACATAGATCCCTATAAATACTCTCACACAACTCTTTTCATACACTTCTCAATTTCTTTACTCCCTTCTTCTCTTTCGTTTTTTCTCATTTAGGATTTTTTTAAGAGTCCAAGATCTAAGTAAGGTCATCATTAAATATGGTAAATTATCAATTCTTTCATCTTCACATTTTTTCTTTTACTTATAATATTCATACTAATTATTTTTTTTTTGTAGAAATCAATGAATAATCCCCAACACTTTATATGTTCCTTCCATGATGATCAACATCTACGAGACAACAAAATAAGTATGTTACCTATAAATCCATAATATTATCTACACTTTCTCAATATTACGTATATAAATTTTATATTCATGTAAAACAATTTAATTTTTTTTTGTAAATGTAATTCAATTTGTTATGTAGTAATCAGCTTGTTAGAACAATATTAGAACAATTGAATTAAATTATTGGATAATTTTTTTCCATTTTCCAAAATAATTGTAGCAGTTAAGAAAACCGCTACAAATTAAAAAAATTATTACATTATTGGCATGCACTTTTAAAATTTCATCCTAATTTAGTAGTGGTTCTATAACCGCTACAAACGTATTGGTGGCATTTTTAAAATTTTCATATTTCAACTTAGTAGCGGTTTTATAACTACTACAAGGAGTCAAAAATTTCATTTCCCATTTTCTCACCATTGTAAAATTTTCATAGCGCGCGGTTATAAAATTTTTGGCGCCTAAACTAAAAAATTTGCATTTCACATTTGTAGCGATTATATAATGGCTACAAATTGGCAACTTAATATTTGTAGCGGTTTTCTAACCTCTATAAAATTGTTAGACTACGAGTTGACTTAATCCGACTATTGTAGCGATGCACATTAACTGCTACTAATTCAGTAGCGATTTTTATCCTTGAGTAGCGGTTATGTTTAACAGCTACAAAATCACTTGCAATGTGGGTTTTTGTAGAAGTTTTGTTAACAGCTACTAATGACGTTTATAGCGGTCAAAACCGCTACAAATAGACTTTTTTAACCACTACTAAAATCAAAGTTTTTTTGCAGTGGCAAGCCTATAGATAGAGCTAATAATATGGGTTGAACTTGCAAACCCGCGTATTAGAGCAAGGTTGGGTTGGGTTGGGAAAGTGTGGAATGCATAAGGCTATACTGCCTAGCCTACGGGTTAGTAAGTTGGCCCGCACTGTTGTAGCGGTGCACATTAACCGCTACTAATCCAGTAGTGATTTTTATCCTTCAGTAGCGATTATGTTTAACAACTACAAAATCACTTGCAATGTGGGTTTTTGTAGCAGTTTTGTTAACTGCTACTAATGATGTTTGTAGAGGTCAAAACCGTTATAAATATACTTTTTTAACCGCTACTAAAATCACAGTTTCTTTGTAGTGGCAAGCCTATAGATAGAGCTAATAATATGGGCTGAACTTGCAAACCCGCATGTTGGAGTAGGGTTGGGTTGGTTCGGAAAGTATGGGACGCATAAGGCTACATTGTCTAGCCTACAGGTTAGTAGGTTGGCCCGCACAATTTTTTTTTGTTTTTAACATATGATAATGTCATAAAGCCTATAAGTCTCACACTACCACCTTGGTACCTCCCAATCCCAAAGAGAAAAAACGCTCAGCCCCTTTCCTCCTTTAAACCAAATTATTATATCTTGATTGCTTGAGGATGATTTAATGTTTTTTGTTTGTAAACTTTGACAAATTCAATAACTTTATCTCTTAAACTGTGGATTATTTTTTGAATTTTTATAAGTGAAATGGTTGATACTATGAACGAAAATATTATGACTTATATACATGTGCCACAAACTTTAGGCAATCTTAAGAAAATAGGAAAAAAAATTTCTTTAAAAAAAAAGGTAGGCCCGTGGGCTCACCCACCAACCTGCACTATGAGTTAGCATTAGGAAAATCCCAGCCCGAACAAGTACGAGCCTATTGTTTGGCCCACGGGCTGATATGGGCCAACCCATAACCTGCAGGTTGGCCCATATTCCTAGCTCTAACCACAAAGGACAAAATCAACAATGATATAGTAAACCAAATCGCCTTCAAGCACTAGATGGCAAGCACTAATGCCAGTAAGTTTTATATCAACTATTTCCTTAACTGTGATTAAATACTTAGTTTTGAAGAACATTTATTATATTGATTTGTTTGCTCCACCGTTTAAGTCACCTTTATAAGCAAACATAGTTCTCGATAGCCTATGTAATAGGTTCAAGTTCATTAGTTTCTACATCATTGGCACCGCCAAAGGCAAGATGTAGCAAATAATATTAAAGCTCAATTAAAAGCATGAGCAGATTCCATTTTTGAAAGGGCGGCAAAGAGTAAGGACACTTAGTTTTTGGTGTCTTATTTTCAAGGGTGAATATATCACTTAATTTTCTTAAATTTATTTTTTTCCTAACAATTGTTAATTTTCGTTTTGGTGCCTTACCCTATATGAATGATCAAATATTCTCTCAAACCTTGTATGACTCATAATTATTTGAAAGTTTCTAAATGTTATATATATATATATATGGACAAAAATAGCGGTCAAATATTTGAAAAATTGTGGTAGTACAATCATAATATAAAGCCAAACATATGTAATTGATTATGCATCTAACCTCATTAGAATGTAAATTTACTAAAGTCTTCAGTTCTGCTCGTCCTAAAAGTGCAGCATGCCCTTTGCCAAGCAACCTATCCAGCACCTATTGTCGCCATAATAAAATATTAATGGAAAGTAGTTTGCACACATTATTTATTATGCATGTAGTAATATTACTCTTGGTGCTAATATATATAACATGATAACTTCACTAGTTAATAGCTCAACATTTGCCATCTAAAGCTAGCTAGGTCAGGTAGTGAGAATTATATGGAATGTGAGTGAAGATCCAGTGTTCAAACCTTAACTTATTTTAAAGTGAGAAGAACTACAAGTACATGTCCACAAACAACCAAGATCAATGTTACCTCTTTTTTATATGACAAAAAGTTTAGGTGAGTTGGCTTCTAGGGGCTCACTAAATTAGGGTATAACTCCAGGCTCAAGGAATACTTAAAAAGGTATTTACAGATAATCCACCAACTAAGTCCTCAAATTGCCAATGAGATTTTTTTTATAACCTTATGGGTTATAAGCCAACTCCTTACTAATTGGACTAACCTTTTTTAGGAAGGTGAATGTTATCTTATCATTATTTAGTTAGAGAAAAACTAATATCACATGAAAAATAATAATGTTGACTAATAACAATAAATTAATAAATCAAGAGCACTTATGATTACTAGTTGTTGCATTTAACATCAAAAATAATGTTCACATTACTTTAATTGAAATTCAAAAAAATTAGATTTAAAACTTTCATTATATCAAGAAATAATATTACCTAAAGAATTAGCTTTTGACTTATGAGTTACTTTGTTTTTTAAAAAAAACAAAAAGAAAGTGTTACCTTACTCATTGGATATGCAATGGGAAAGAAAACCAGTAAAAGTGCTCTCACAAAAGGAGACAGCGTGGCGCCAACACTTAATCCATATTGAGAACACAAGGCTTGAGGGATAATCTAAGATATCAAATTGTATAATACAAATAATTAATAAATTTAGGAAGCAATGATTAATAATATCAATATAAGAGATAAAATCTATACACATTATTCATGAGCCATGGTGTGTGTGTGTGTAGCTCATAAAATTATATCGAGTGAACAAATAAAATGTGTTTAGTTTACAAAATGAAAATTTACCTCTGTAACAAGTCCTACAAGTGTGCATGAGAAAATAATAGCAAGCCACTCAGGAAACATTTTGTCCATCAAAATAGACACCCCCTTCATAAATAACACCATTTTTCATTCATCAGAAACAACAACAATGGTTTCATCCTTACTCCACTATTCTAGAATCATACATATATAACACTAAATAAATAATAGTTACAATGAATAAGTGTCTTGTATGTTGAGGTGGAGTTTGCGCAAGAATATATAAGGCTAATAATTATAAGTTCAATAAGAGGTGGAGTTCACGAAAACAAAAACATAATGATTGTAATTGTTAACTATCATGTAGTGACCGAAAAAATTAACGGTTCTTATGAAAAAAGAACCCCTATTATGTAACACTTCCAAATGATTTCTCTTCCTACTTTATATTAGTGAAAACAAAAATATAATGGCTATAACAATTAACTGTAATGTATGAATGAAAAATCTTATGTTTCTTATGAAACAATTATCATGTAACACTTTCAAACAATATATCTTCCCTAACTTTAAACTCTAAAGCACCTTTTCATAACCCTTGTGTTCAATCTGACACCAAGTACTAGTTCTTTTAAGTCAAACCCTACATAACTTCATTCTAAGTACACTTCAACTCTTTACTTAAGTTGACCTATTCCTTTTGTTTCTTATTATTTTTCTTCATCTACATTATCCATCTCTCCTTCATCATGTTCAGATGCCAAACAGCTCTTTCCATTCTCCCTCCTCCTTCTCCACAAGCTCCTCCCCCTCCTCCTCCTCCACCTCCACCTCCTCTTCCTCTTTTTCTCAAATGGAGGCTCTGCTACAAATGTTGGCCAGTCTTGACCACTTTATAAGGCATCTTGCTACATACACCAACAGTCTAAATGGAAAATTGAACCTTATCTTTCACCACAATAAGGTTGCTTATGACTTCTAATCAGACCCTTTATCTCCTTCGTCTAACGTCGATAAAGAGCTGAGTCAGGGAGAAGGGCAGGTAGAGGAGGACAATAATAGAAGTGATAATTGAAAAAGACCACTATTTTTTTAAATACTAAAAATTAATTATTAAGACAAAGTAGACCAAAAATATTAAAAAAAATCTATTGATACTTAACGATTATTAGTAAACAGTTGTTACTATTGTTGTAATTTTTTATTTATTAAAATAAAAACAATCTCTAATATTTAATGGTTCTTAATTAATAACCATGGCAATTTGCTAGGACACATTTGGCATGAGAACTTGCGAAACCCTTTCCATTCCTCTTCAACCCTTTCCATTCCTCTTCTATTTAATTTTAAAATAAAAATTATGTTGATAATTCACTATTATTAGTAAACAATTATTACTATTGCTGTCATTTTTTATTTCTGTATCTTTAATATTAAGTGACACAATTGGTACAATAATCCACAAAATCCTTTCTATTTAAACATCCAAAAATTGAACTCCACTTCTCCACTTCCATTTCAACTTCTCATTGCAAACTTTTGACTTTTGTTCATCATATTGATAGCATGCACAAATGCAAGAGAATATATGCTAGCTAGTTTATCTTCTAAAAAAAACACAAGATGAACTCCCTCCACCAACAAGCATTGAAGGGCTTATCCATGCAACATATAAGCTCTATCATATAGTTTAGGTTTATATAAAAGAGATAGCACACATGGATAAGTGCTTGAAGAAACTTACCTCTCTCATTTACTCTCTGAACGAGAAGGTGGAAAAATTATTGAAGAAGGAAGAATAAAATGATACATAAGATCCTTCCTCTCCATAAGTTTCAATTTTTTGTTTGTCTATTTTCATTGTCTTCATTTTTTTAATTTTTTGTATATGGGGGATGCATAATCAACCCCCAGAATTAAAACATGTCAAAAACTTAACGGCTATAAAGTAAAAGTTGTCATATTTTATAATACCATCTTAAATACAGTTATAAAGTAATGTAACTATCATTCAATACTTTTGGGATAGAAACATTATGCTTGCATTGTAAAGTAACGCCCTTTATAAAAGGACACCTTTAATAACAATTCAAAAGTTATAACCACAAGTTATTTGCATCAAGTTGCTACTTTTAAAACACGTCGTGTCTCTACACATTCTGAAGTTATTACTTGTCTTAGGTTAAACATAACCCACTAACCTCAGACCCAAAAATCTGGTTGACTATTCCAGTTGTCGAGAGTCCTTTTTAGCCAAACAACAACTTCATAGGCTTTCGTTGGATTGCTGAGCAATAGTCGTGCAAGTCACTACGCTTGCCTTAACTCGCATTTTTGTTTTAGATCCTTATCTCGGACGTATTCCTTAGCATGCTCTGTTCTCTTTATTTGTATGTATGATTTTCCTTTTCTATTTTGCATTCTTCATTTTGGATTCTCCATTATTCACTTCCAGTTACTTGGCTTTGTATTGACTATATTCCTGCTCATGTCTTTTGGCTCTATTCCTTTTGGGTGATTCTAAGAGTTATGTGTTTTTATTTCCATTTAAGATAAAATGGTTAGTAGTAGTTTCTCTAGCACTAATAATCACTCAAAGAAAATCAGAAAAAGCATGACCTAAGAAGAGATGATAAAAAAAATGAAACTATGGTAAAGAGTGGCCTTTATGCCTAGCAGTTCGTTGGCAAAGAAAAGGCTGACAGGAGAATATTACATGTGAGGTGGAATTCTAATGGCAAGTTGTTAAAACCTTACGCTTCATTACCTACATCAACTTAATGGAAAGGACCAATATTTTGATACCTTTTTCTCATTGTGGTAGGGAAACTAAGTAGTAGTGAGATATTATTTAGGGCTCTGTAATGGTAAGATATATATGCCAACTAATTACTTGTCTTTAACTTGTTAAAAACAATAACGTGAATTGCATGTTTTGCAGTTGACATATGATGTAAACTAAAGTTAGAAGGGCTTTGTCCACAATAAGGCCAGGTAAGCACTATGCACATTCTGGCATGTATTGACTAAGGCATACTTGCAAAATCCCAATAAGATCTATGAGATGATAGTTCCCAATTGTTGGGGGGCTTTTAATCAAAGTAGAATATTGGAGAGAATTTGCCCTCCAATGTCAAGATTCATCATTCAAGGTAATTGTTAATTTCAAGTCATAAGGCAATTGGACTTCATGTATCTATTTAATATTAACTGAGCGTTGTGACATTTCATAGAGATTAAGCCATGAGAATAGGGAGATAGTGAAGAAGAATAAAAATCCCTATAGGGGAGGTCGAAAGAGGTATGCAGGCATTCTTGAAGAGTTAACTGTTAAAGATGGGGTAGAAGAGATTAAACCTTCCTATCATGTACTTTGGAAAGTAGTGAGGCACAATAAAGATGGCATTATTTGCAATCCTAATTTGTTAGAGATTGTCCATAGAATGGCAAGTATTCATAGTAGTCCTTGATTAATGGAAGTAGTGTCTTAAATAAACTGTCAATATCAACATTATTGGTTACTGCATAGGAAAACATGTCCTAGGAAGTTATTACATAGGACATGCTTCTTACAAATAAGGATGTATTGGCAAAGGCATTGAGGTATGACCATCTCGGTCATCTTAAGGGTGTTGGATTCGGATTGACCAAGAAAGCATATTATGGTTATTGGAAACCTCACAGAAAAAGCAACAAAATTGAAGAGCTCTAAAAATTGACTGCTAAAATGGAAAAAATAATAGAGTTTCTAACATAAGAGCTTGTCAAGGAGCATAATACAATGTTGTAGATGTAAGGGAAAAATGGTAGCCCAAATACAAAAGATAGTTGTACATTGCCACCTCATGATCTACTTCAAGGAGAGACAAATGTTAAATGTATACTAGATAACCCTAAACACCATATAGTTGCAACGAGCTACATGTACAACTACTCGAAGGATAGCAAGATTCATAACATGCTTGTGCCTTTTAAGAATGTGAAAATAGAGCTCAAGACCCACATGAATCCCCACTATCAACTCCTTTTGCCCGTCAAAGATGTAAAAACAATGGGAGAGGCTATGAGTAGCTTTGTTGCTTGGCCTAGCCATATGATTTGACTGTGTAATAAGAAAAAGAAGCATGTCCCTTAATCAAAGCCCTTAATTAGTCCAAAGAGAGGAAGCATTCCACACTCAATGATCAATCTGGGCATAAGTCATGCTCACAACAGATGCCTGTTGATCAATATGGTTGAAAGAGCCTCAAGATATTTTCTGATATGTTCTTCCAAATTTAGAAAAATTAAGAGTATCCAATAATTATCTTTGAGCTAGAGGTCTTCGACTAAGCGAGGCAAGTAGAATGTGTGAGCCAGATATTGTTAATTGGGTCCTGAATAAGGAGATGACAAGCACAAACTCTGTCAACTTCTTTATTAATATTTCTTCAGTCTTGATTTTCATTTCTTTATAGTGCCCATGGCAACCATCAAGGAGCATCAATTATGGGTACTAGGTGATGTGGTACATGAAGGATATAATCATGCACAATCCTATGGAATTGATCATGCAAAGGTATATATATGCTCATTCATTTAGATATACATTTGATCTATATATTACAATATCTAACTTGATCTATTGTTTCTTTTTGCGCACAGTATTTTGAGGATATATATTGCAAGATGTATAGCCTGTCACAAATGGAAGAAGTAGCTGAAGAGTTGGCAACAACAATTCAACTTTAGTTGCCGACACGTTAATTGAAACACACACACACATATTCTTATTAATATGTTTTAAACTATTTGTTTTAATGTATATATTTACATGAATGAATGTGAATATGTTCTGATTTTTTGTATACATAAATAATGACAGTAAACACACACACACATATTCTTATTAATCTGTTTTAAACTATTTGTTTTAATGTATATATTTACATGAATGAATGTGAATATGTTCTGATTTACTGTATACATAAATAATGACTGTAAATATATATACAAGTTTGTGTATTATTTCATTCTATACAAATGTATATGCAAGAATCGAAAGCAGAACCCCCCATTTTTGAAAAAAAATTAACTTTGATACATCACAGTTATTACTTAACAACCAATATGTATTTAAATAGATACATAATGATTATAACATAACAACCGGAATGCATTTAAAAACTACACAACTATTACTTAACAATTGTTATATATGTCAACTATATATAACAGTTGTTTAGGTAAAGCCATTATATATTATGCTAGCACTACTGAATATATAACGGTTATTTATATGCGCCTGTCATTTATTATGCCAGCATTATGTACACACATTATGGCCTCAAAAACCCTCAATACATAATGGGTGTTCTATTAGAACCGTTATATGTGTTATTGAATATATCACGGTTTGAAACCGTTATGTATATGCGCTAATAATATATAATGCCGCCATACATAATGGTTTGGAACCATAATGTATGGTTGAAAATAACCGTGATTTAAACCTCTTTTTTTAATAGTGCTTAGTCCATAGATAGACATATATTTCATTAATATAATAAGAAACGGTTCTCATTTTTTCTAAAAAATTAATAAATTTTAATTAAAAGGTTTAAATCAGATAATTAAGTATCTTGGACATATCTAAGGATTTATAAGAAATTTATGTACCTTCTACACAACCTAAAATGAAAATTCCTTTGATATTCTAAAAATAATATATATGATAATAACATATATGCATGTTCAAGGACAGTCTACAGATAAAGATTGAATGAATGAGGGCAATTTGTTTTCTGAAAAATTGTTACTTATAAGTTTGATGTAAAAAAATTAAATACATATAGCTCCAGATATTTAAAAAAAAAAACTTATAGCTCCTCCACATTTTATTTAATAATAACATGTTTCAAATAATTTATTATTTACAAGTTTGGCTTGTAAGGGACACAACTCGACTTGTAAGTATGAAAGTTTGTTTTGTAAATATTAATTTGTAAACTTGACTTGTCAATATTAAATTCTTGTTATCTATTAGTACAACATGAAATTTTAGGGCCTATTCATATATATATATATATATATATATATATATATATATATATATATATATATATATGAAATTTTACAAGTATTTTAGTCATTATATTTTTTAAAAAAAATTGAATAATGCATTTAGTTTGATGTTGTTTACTTTAGTCATCTAATTATTTTGCCATCGATTTTAGTCATCTAATTATAGTTAAAGGTTAGCAAATAATTCATTGAGGATGACGGAGTCAAGTTAAAATGAATAAAAATAACATAATTAATCAACTTCAGATTAGAAAAACATTCTAAACATAATTTAAATTATATTCTTAATCACTCTCTTCGTCTCTTATTCTGACTTCAGATGTGCAGGAAGCTTATGAAAGTGCTTCTAATATCTCTGCTCCAGGAAAAAGAACGGGTGTCGGATAATTCCTTGTCTATTTCTTATTAGTTGAGAGTTTTGTTTCCTGTTTATGTTTTTTGTTGTTATTTTGCTTCATTTCGAGACGACGTCGTAAGCTTTTCTGAGTTATTAATACAAGGACCTTTTGATCAAAATCCACTAATGAATTAGCCATGTGGCACACTCAAAAAATATTAAGTGTCACAGTCATACATCGATATTTTTACTACCGATGAAATCTACCAAGAACAAAAAGCGGCGTATATTTTGATGCAATAGCAGATTCATTGTGTGTGTGTGTATGAATGACATTTGTCAGCGAATTACTGTCCCTATTACAACTTTATTAGTAAGAAAATTATGCCTACTAAGCTCTAAATTCACAAATCTTTGAAATTTAAAAATCACTAATGATAAATACTCATTATTGTTCTTGTAAATCTGTGATGTTTGGGTGATATATAAATAGTATTAAATATGGTTTTTTATCATATATTTCCATTATGTGAACGGTAAATACTCTCGTACCGGTAAATTTGTGTTATGTGTGCAGTAAATTTGAGGGTATTTTTAATAATTAATTTGTGAAACTTGTCTTTTATGATAATTCTCCCTTGAAGAATCATTGTATAAATTATATTTTTTATCTAGTCCATATATATATATATCAAATAAATTTATTGAATACAGCTCACAACTCACAAGAGTCAAGAATTCTAAGAATTGAAGATTTTGACATACCTCTAGAGCTAGTGTTTTAGCTAGGAGGAGAGTACATAAAACTAGATGCTCATTCTTAACAATCGACATAATCTTCACTGCAGAAAAAATATAACAACATCGTCGTTAATTAATTTAAATTACCTCCATTATTGTCTCCACCCCTATGGGGCAACAACTAATTAACAAAAAAGAAACTTGATTTGGCAAAAAAATTTCATGTACCGCTCTGTTTTTTTTTATAAGTCACTTATACTCAAAAAATGTATTTCAAATTAAAATATAAGTTATTTGTAGGGTACTAAATGAGCTTTTGACAATTTTACCCTTAATTAATAATAGGGGGAAAGAGATGTAAATACAAGAAGATAAATAGAAGTGAGAGAAGATATGCATCCTTCATAAATAAAGGTAAATATTAAATAATTTATCTATTTAATGTTTTTATTGTTTTTTGAGAATGTGGTACAAGTGATTTATAAAAAGGAATAGAGTGGTAAGTTTATTTGTTTGTCTACTTGAAATAATAAAAAACATATATAACAGTTAATTTTTCTTGTATTTCTTATATGAGAAAATATTTTTAAGAAATGTTGCCCATATGATAGTACTATTTGATTTCATATTATATAGTCCTCCTTCAGTCTTTAATATAAAACAACTTTAGAGAGTTGATCCTTATATTAAATATAAACTATAGTTTTTATATTTGTTAATCTTTATCTAACTCACTCCTATTGATGCTCCCTCAATAATTATAAAAAGAAGAAGGGATGGGAGAATTAAAGAAAATGAATAGAGTATTTTAGAAAATATATTTTATATTAACCAACTCAACTAACATCATTAATATAATCAAATTAGTAAATATGTCTTATATTAAAGACCAGAGAAATATATAAAAAAAAAGAAAGATATATTTGGATGTAAATTTTCCTAACAATAATCCTCAGCTTGAAGATATTTGAGATGCCAAGGGGGGGGGGAGGAATTATGGAACGATAAAAATAAAAATTCTTGAAGAAAAGTGTCTAATATAGTTTTTTTTTTAAATTTTCTATCATGAAAAATGGGTTTAACCGAGAGAACACAAACCTGCATGTTTTTGGACTTTAGGTTGACCAGCTTTAACAAAGACCTCAAGATCAACTTGACTGAAGGACAAGAGCCCTAGTGCGAGTCCAGATGTGGTAGCAGCAAACAGCACTAAAACAAGACTCATCAAAAGTGAGATCCAAAAAGAAACCTCACAACATGGTTCCTCTTCTTCAAAAAAGTTTCTCATTTTAATTTGTTAAACTGTCACTTTGAATGAGAAAGACATACTTGAACTAAGTGTGCAGATCAAAGACTATATATATAATGAGAGCTTAAATATATATAAAATAGTTTATATCTCATTGGGGTTTTAAGAGGCAAGTTGTTGTGGAGCTCAATTTGACAGTTTAATTTCCCGTTCAACAGACAATACAAGAAAGGTTTGAATATTATATTAATTATTATATATAATATTCGTTTGAGTTATTATATTTAATACTAATTAATACAACAATAAGTGCAGTCCTCATAATTTTATTGGTTGACGTACATTGGAATGTGGGCATCACATTGTGTGTAGTTAACATAGTTTCAACCCAATTCCTTGATCCTGTCTGCCATAAGGATGATTATGGCATATATATAGCTAGGTATACCTTGGGGAGTTTATATTGCGCATGCTGTTTGTTTATTATTTCTGTGCAAGTCAAAAGAATCTCAAATATTTGTGTTAATTATTATCTATAATCGTTATTGGTTGTATGACTACTTCAACTACTTTGAAATTATGTTGTTATTTGGAATTAAAAGTGAGTATTTTGGAAAATGTTAATTTAATTGCTTATAGTGTTTTAACTTTTCATTATCATAATATCATTCATGAAACACTAAATTCAATTAGTCCAATAAATACAAATACACTCTTATAAGCTGGCACCTTTAACTAACCACTCACATGAACTAAAGAGAAGTTGTTAATTAATTAAGTCTTAAGTTTGTCTAAAAGTGGAATAAATTTTCAATTTTACCCATATTTAAATAAAAATATTTTATATTTGCATTACATTTCTCTCTCATAATTAATAACTATAAATAGGGGTGATGTTGAAAAAAAGTAAGGCTTGTTGTTTCTGGTTTCAAAAATAGTTTGTTGTTTTTAATAACAAAAAATAATAAAAAAATTTTAGAAATTTATTTTTAATAAGGTGTTTTTTTAAAAAAAATAAGTTATTTTAAAAAAAAATTAAAAAACTCAAAATAGGTTTTAGATGTATTTTTGTTTTTATTTTTATATTTCTTATTTTTTATTTTTTATTTTGGGGAATAGGAAATATGATCTTTCTTTAAAGCTCTTTCTAGTAGTGCAATGGGCATTGGCCTTTAGCATCAATGACATGGAGTCATTCGACACCAGCGGGGATGTGGACCACCACATCTACACCTTTTAACCGAGTGATGTCGAGGGACCAATTTCTATTTTTACAGAAGTAGTGTTATTTTCATCAAATCACTTCAAGTGCAACTCCCAGTGCTCTAAGGAAATTTTCCACACTTTATTCCCCACACATTTCCAATCAAAACACCTCTCTTATGACTTCCAAACACCTCTAAGATCCTTTCAAATTCTCTGCCCTAAAAACACCAAAGCTCCAACAGACACACCTTTGAATTCCTAGCTTGTGTGTTTTATTAATCATGGTAAGGAAAGACTACTATTTTGGCAAGAGGAAGAGTCATCTGAGTATCCACCACCACCTCCAACCAAAAAGCAGAAGAAATTGACTACACTGAAATACAAACCAAAAAAGCACCCTCGGCAGAAGGGTTAGATCAAGCTTCTCTCAAACCACAACTGAAAGCTAAGGGCGTTGTAATCCAAGAACAAAGAGCAATACAATTAAAGACTAAAGCTACCATTCTGGAGGGAAAGGGAAAATCAAAGGCTCCTCCTAGTCTACCTAGTTTAGACTCTGACTTGAACACAACTTTATGGACTGAAAAAGACTGACAAGAGGTAAGATATAATGCCAGGATCTCTAACATTATGGCCAACATGCTTGAGAAGGCAATGAGTACTAAAATTCCTACTAAGCCAAGGCAAGGAAATAAAGCTCAAGAAGGGCTATCTTTGGTTCCCATTTAACGAGGTCTCATGAAACAGAGGAAAGTGGAGAAAATGAAGAAGAAGAGAACAAAACATCACATGGCACCTTGTGGCTTCCTAACAACTAAACTTGTAGACTCCAAGATGTTCATTGAACTTTTTGGCATATGTAAAATTTTTAAGATTTTCTGTGTGAACTTGAGTGCTCTGTTTGAAGCAATTAAATTACACTTATCTGAGTTTCTTGGACACTACATGCCTTAGCTCTCTATACATCTACCCTACTATCCATAAGTAGTTTCTACTACAATCTGGAGTTGACTGAAGACTCTTCGGATGGTGGTCATTGGTGGAAGAAGAGCTTGAGACTACTATTAGAGGCAAAAAGATTCTTATCTCAGCCTCAAGGATAAAAAATGGCTTGGGATTAAGAAGCCATTGAAGGATGCTCCATCCAAACTCAATCCCAATCAAAATTTAGCATTTTGAGACCTGGTGAACAAGTAGGACCATTGACCTTTAACCTGAGTGATATGCGTGATCTATATAGGGTTCTTTGGAGACAAAATAGACTATAGAGAGACTACTACTAGTTGGGAGGAATCAAATTAGGAAGCTTGGCATTAATCTACCACTGAGGCATCCTTTGGTCACCACTCCCAAGAAGAGAAAGGCACCAGACTCTGAGGCTACAAAAATGGATGACACTGAGTCCTCACCTCTAGCCACATCCAATGTGTAAGACCAATTTTACATGCCCCTTTATTATGTACACAAAAGTGTTCATTATTAATTTGCTAAGGGGTTTACTTATTCACAACTATTTAGCCATTATTCTTACCGAATATCAGAGTTCATTATTTTTTTTAATGATCCCAATACGGCTTATTTCAAATGCGTATATTCTTACAAATAAGTATTCTCTGTGTGCAATTAAAGATATACACAATAATCTAAATACAATTCAGTCTTCAATTCTTCATCTTCTTTCCTTCTGAATTATCTTCAAGCATTCTTCTATGTCTTGGTCACAGACCTATATGGTTGGTGGGGGAGGGTGAGATTTGGGGGAATCTTAATAGCAAACAATACTAACAATGCATGCAAGATGTATGCTAGTGCATTATATGCTTGCTATAATATTCCAAATTTTTGGACTAGAGGCTTGAGATTAAACTTGACTCAAGTGGACTGCTAAGCCTCGATTTAGCAAGTTTCCCAAGAAGGCATAGTTATATTCCCTAAAATTCCTTTATGTCAAACCCCTTTACATTTTGACATCTATCAGAGTATTCATGCACAGTTCAATGGGCATATAGAAATAGTATATTATACTGATACAATATTCTTGATTTCAATATAGAGAATCCCACAGGGTTTATACAAGTTAAAATAAATTCTATGTACAATGATCCGTAGCAGATAACTAACAGGAAATTTTCTTGATCGGCACCAAAACCCTCAATTTCTAGCCATTGCAACTTTGCCCTTTGAGCCTTTTCCTCTAGCTGAATTAATATTGATTTACGAAAAGGGGTGAGATTTATATAAATCTCAGTAGTAATAGAATATCAATCATATAAAATGTGAAATATAAATATGCAATGCAGCATTTATCATGATGCAGCAATAAAATGCCAACACATGTCTAAACAATGTTCAGGAACTAGACTATGATTTTGTCCGGATCAAAATGATTTCTCGTTCCTGATCTGTACAAATAATAATTCATATATAGTAATTCACCACTGAATTCACCTATGTAATATGATCACATAACTCCACAGGCTATGCAGCACACAGGTAACCACAACCCAGCTATACAGTACACAGGTAAGTATAGCTCCCAACCACCAAATAACTCAACTACATTGTAACCACACAATATGTGATTACATCCCATGGGTAACAATACTACATAGGCCCATCCGCCACACATACAACACATTGTACAAAACATGAAAAAACAATGCATATTGACATTTACATAGAATATGAGAGATAGAGTTACTACTAAGACCTATTTCCAAGCCTAGCTAGTATAGATCATTTCACTTTTCGTCCTGCTTAGGCACTTATCACTTCCTAAAATTCCCAAAATAATTGCAAATGAGTTACTATTAATTCATACTTTATTTT
This sequence comes from Albizia julibrissin, assembly GCA_037074505.1. Taxonomy (NCBI): domain Eukaryota; kingdom Viridiplantae; phylum Streptophyta; class Magnoliopsida; order Fabales; family Fabaceae; genus Albizia; species Albizia julibrissin. The sequence goes on from CM073477.1 coordinate 37,235,718, forward strand.
GGAATTTAGAAGTTGGTTATCCTAGTTCAAAATCATGTATTTACCAAAATGCCCTAGGGAACCCGGTCTGATTCCCTTTTTACCCAGTATATTTGTACTTTTCCAAAAATTATAACTCGGGCTATTTCTAAACAATTTCATGTGTATAATCCATTTTTGATCTTATTTTGGACAAATTCACACTCAGATGGCCAGATTACCCTTGACATCCATTGATTAGGGTTTTAGGGGCAAAATTGTCATTTTTGCAGCTTTTTCAGAAATTTTCAGCTTTTTTAGTCAACTTTGAAAATTCATAACTAAATATAGAAAATTCCAAATTAGGTGGTTCCAGTTCCTATGTAAGCATATTTCAGTACTATTTTATGAAAAAATATCACAAATTACTAGACATAACTACAGAATTTCTAGAAAAGTCGCCAAGCAAGTCTGTCCCATAATTCATTCCAGAATCATGGCCAAATTTTGAAAAATCATATCTTTCAATCCACTCATCCAAACAGCTTATAATACCTATCAAATTAAAGCCCAGGATGTATAATTTCATCCTGTAAAATTTCATAAGTTTTAGATTAGGTTTGGTTATTCGAAACACGTCACAGTAGTTTGGACCCAATTGGAAGAATAGAAGTTTCATGTTTTAACCCTTAAACACCTTCTTTTCCACTTGTATTTCCATGTTTAATCATCTAATCATCATTTTAAAATAATCAATGGAAATTTGGGCAGCATTTTTCTTTAGAAATTAAGCATCCCAAATTTACAAAATTCACCATGACAAGTAGATATCCAACAGGACAGTAACCACAACACAGTTTTCAGCAAGAATACTAGAGTCTTCATAAATTACCTTGTCATTTCCTCTTCACCTTCCTTGGCTATGCAATTCTCTCCCTCTTCCTTGAGTTTATAGTTTTTTGATAGCTATGCAAAGAGGATAGGGAGACTAAGAAGAGGATTCATAAACTAGAACACAATAATAGATAGAGATTTCTACCTACTTACCTAGATCTTGCTCCTTGAATCTTGTGTTCTCCTCTTTCTCTTCCTTTCCTCCCTAGCTCTCTTCTTCCTCTTATCTTCTTCTCCCTTGGCTGATCATGGCCCCTTTTATAGAGAACTAAAGAGTTCTCTAGAAGTAGCTTAGGTGTCCCCTTGATATTATTATTTTATTTCAATTTTATCATATGCTAAAATATTATATATTATTTTATTTCATGATATTTCTCTTCCATTTTCTTCATGTCTCTAGCTGAATTTGTGCCCAAGTAAAAGGAAAAATATCAGCTCTTGATTTTTATTAGTCAAAATTATCATTTTACCCTTATATCTTCTAATTTCGCATGTGCTGGAAACATTGGTAGAATTTTCATCAAACTTTTAAAATTCATATCCAGTTGTATAGATATCCAATTGATGTGATTCCAAGTGATATGTGACCTTTATTAAGTCTATTTCTAATAAAAAAATATAACATTTATCCAACTAGAAGCTTATCATTTTCATAATTTCTATTTTTAAAATAATGATATGTGACCTTTATTAAGTCTATTTCTAATAAAAATTATAACCTCTAGAACACACTAGTAGTAGTCATACTAACTTGTATACCAAATAACTATGTTGTGTGTGTAATCTCTAATTGCCTTATTTTGTCACTTAATATGCTCTTTAATTCATCATTTTAACCCCTTTAATACCACCAAGGTATAAAGAAATTTTGGTGATTGAAATTTGGGATATTAAACTTTACACCTTTGATGGAATTAAAGGAAATTAAATGGTCAATTAAAGAGCATATTAAGTGACAAAACAAAACAATTAGAGGTCATTCACAACGTAGTTAATTGGAACACCAAGTAGTGTTGCTGCCAATGAATTTTCCTGTGTGGCAGTCGTGTTTGTGTGACATTTTTTCAATGGAAAAATGATGTCAAAAAATTGTGAAACTTTTTAGAATAAAAGTAGACTTATCAAGCTTTAACTTGATATGTTATATAAGTCATTTGCAGCTGTACACAAAGAGTTGTGTATTTTTGAAGTTAGCCCTAGTAAAATTGGTGATTTTCAGTGGAAGCATATAAAAACAATAATTTTGGCAAGTATGAGCTTTCATTTGACCAAATTTTATATTTCTAATTAAAACTAGACTTAATAAGGGTCACATAGACTTTGGAACCACCCCAATTGAGTATTTACACAATTAGAAATAAATGTATAGGGAAAATGGTCATTTGACAAATAAAGCAAGAAGAAAATATTTTCTCCAACATTTGGGAGATATTTCGGTTAGATGAAGGGAATTAAAGATTGAAATTCAAATGGCACAAGTGAAGTATTTTAGTCGAGCAAAAGTGAACTTTGAAAAGTCAGCAAAGCAAAATTGTAACAAAGAGCTTTTATATGGTCATTACAAGACATGAATAAATCTAATTGAAGAGGCATATTTGGTTCATTCCCTAGCCTCATTCACGTCATTTTAGCAAGAGGGGAAAGAAGTAATTATGTCAAGTTAGCAAGGGCTAAAGTCATATGGAAAGAGATGATGACTTTGGTCAATAATTGCAACTAAAGAGTACTATTTCAATAAGCTATTATTTCCTTCTTTCTTTCCATATTTCAGTTGAAAAGGGAAATTGGATGGGAAATAATATATGTGGCCATATTTAATTCAAGAGGGGAAAATTTGATGGCCAAGTAAAATGGGCATATGACTAATTACCATTAAACAATAATATTACATAAAGCAAGAAGCAATTAAATGCTCCCTTTTCCATTGTATTTTTGGTCAAATGAAGAGGAGGCAAGGGGAATATATTTATTTGGCTAATATGAATTTAAGAAGAGGAAAAACACTTGACCAATAAGAAGCAAGCATATGTAAAGTAAGTGGTGATATTTTAAGAAGTCATGACCTTCTCTTGCACTCCATATTCATTCCAGCCAAACACATCAAAATAGAGAGAGTGAAGAGCTTGAAGAACAAGAAGAGTTAGGGTTTCAAGAAGCAAGAACTTAAGGTAAGAGCTTGGAATTCACTTGTTATTGCCTTCTTCTTCATGATAACCCTCTTCTAATCCCTTCTCCACCTTGAATATCATGTTTAGCAAAAGCAAAATCAAGAGGAAAGAGAGAAAGGTGGACGGCCAAGAGAGGGAAGGAAGAGGAATCTAAGGAAAACTCATGAACCTAGTTTTTTTTGTTGATTCTTGATGGTTCTTGGTAGTAGTTGTTGTTGTGGTTGTTTTTGCTTAGTTTATGATTTTGGAAAGCTCAAACCCTAAGGGTTTATGCTACTCAATTTTCCATTAATCATAAGGGAAAGATGTTTAAGTGATTAAACATGAGATTAGAGGTGAAAAGAAGGAGGTTTATGGATTGAAAACAAGAAAATACATTTTTCCTAATGTTTCGGCCAATGCTGGAAATAGGGGAAGGAGATGGAATTTCATCAATTTGATGGTTCCATTATGTTTAGAAGGGAAAATTGTGTAGGGTACATGCAGATTGTGAAGTATGAAAAGCTTTAGAATGTGAAATGACCAAACTACCCTTAAAACCCTAATTTTTGGACCTGAATTTGACCAATCTTAGGTCAAAAATAGATTCTACACATGAAATTGTGTAGGGTTAGTGTAGGTTATAATTTTTGGTGAGGTACAATTGGACCAGGTACAAAGGGGCATAGACCGAGTCCCTAGAGGCATTTTAGTCATTTAGCATTTTTAAACTAAGATAACCAACAATATGAGTTTGGAATAATACATGAATGAGTGATGAATTATTTATTGTAAATTTAGGAATTTTAGGACTAGGCAATTGCGCCTGAGACGAATCAAAGACAGTGGATTAAGGAAAGGCAATTAAAGTAGTAAACTTACCCTACTCCCATGTATTTGATATTTATGCTTGTGTATTGCTTTGCTTGATGATGTGAAGTATATTTGAATGAATACAAATTTATTTCTTTTTATACTGTGGCCATAGATATGTTGTATGAAACATTGAGCATGCAGAGATATCATTATGTGAGCATGAGCCTTTGTAAGGAGAGCATATCATACACTAGCATTTATCTTGCATGCATTATGGTATTTGTTTACTATTGAGATTCTTCTAAATCTCACCCTCCCCTAACTAACCATTTAGACAGGTGGACTGAGGTGGGATGCTGGAAGTTGCGTGAGAAGAGAATGTGATAGTGGTGGACCGAAGATTTAAGGGTTAAGAACTATAAAATTATGTGACTTAGACACTTTGATAGCCTTGTGTGACTACACCATTGTGTATGTAAATAAATGAATTAAGTTGAGTAGAGAATCACCCTAATTAAATTAATAGGGGAAAAGATAAGAATTGGTGAGTAATAGTAAAGTTACGAACCACTAGAGTGCGCTTCCACAAGATTTTAAAGTTTTCAGAAAAACTCACTCAACTATAGGTTTGAATCCTATTTTGAGGTTGGGATTTGAAAAAGGTTATAAAAGAATAACGCTTAGTCATTCGAGTTCACTGCGTAAAACTCATCAAAATGAGTGTAAATGTAAGGTGTTACACTTGCCTTACATAGGCTCCTGTTTACATAATGACATTTCTGCATGCTCAATGTTTCATGCAACATATCTATGGCCACAATATAAACAAAAATAAAGCTTCATTCATTCATACATGCTTCACATAACCAAGAAAAGTAATACTTCAAATCAATACATAGAAAACACATTAAATACATGCAAGTTAAGTAAGTTCACTACCTTGTGGACTAATGTCCTTCTTGTTCCCTTTTCTTCCAACCCTTACAGCTTCTTGGAAATTCTTTGATTCTTCTTCTTTCTTGACTTCTTATGACCCTAGATATATAATCATATCATTAAGGTTAATACACTAAGTCAAATAAAGAGTCAAAATGGTCAAACTAACCCAAAGTTCTTATTTCTACCCTTAGAGTTCAAGGTAATTACATTGTGCTATTACCTTTTTAATTTCGCGCATTTACTAAAAGCTAGAAAAATTTTCAACCAATTTTGAAAATTCATATCTTTTTGTAAAAAATTTCAATTGCAGTAGTTCTAAAGGTTATGTGACCCTTATGAAGTCTAGTTTTGGGGAAAAATATTTTCCTTAGCCTATTAGACACACAATATTCCAGAATTACCATTCATTGGGCTCTTCCTCAGAATTCTTTCCAGATTCAATACCTAACTTCAAAAATTCATAATTCTTAATGTACTAGTCCAAATGACACAAATGACCTATCAAATTAAATCTTGATAAGACTTTTTTTTTCTAGAAAGTTTCATGGCCATTGGGAAACATTCTATTACCCAAAAACACATAAAAACCAAACCACCATGTAAAAACCCTACACTAGTAGAAATTTCCTGTTTTCAGAATTTAGTTCCAATGATCCATAATTCATATCCAGGGGCTATTCCCATATGGTTTTTCATGTAGAACACAATGGTGACATCAAATTTACCAAATTTCTATCCCTGGCCCATGCCCTATTCAAACCAAAAAATTAGGGTTTCCACATAACAATCCACCAACTCATACTTTAACCACTAAACTTAGCACATATGTATTTAAAACATCATACAATTACATGTATATGATCAAAGTTTCATGAACCCTAGAAAACCTTAAATGGCCGAAATTAGGGTAGCATGGAAAAGTCTCAAAAATTCCACACAAAAAACACAATATATAGGTCAAAAGAAAGTTCTTGCTCACCTCTTGCTCTTTCTTAAGCTCTTTTCTTGATTCTCCAACTTTGGCTCTTGTTAGATGACTCAAAACACCTCCCCTTGAAATTATAAAACCATAGAATGAATTCCTTAGAGAGGAGAACAATGTTAAAGAAAGGAATTTGAGTTAAAGAGGTGATTATCAAGATGAAAATCAAACTAGAAGACTCATTCTTTTTAGTCTTCTTTTCTCTTTCCTTTTTCTTTTCTCTCTACTTTCTTTTGGTATTGGATGAATTTTAAGAATGGAATAGAGAGTGCATTTGATTTAATATCTATCTTTCCTTCTTTAAATCACTTGGCCACAATTTGCTTAAGGGAATAAGAGAAAATCCATGTGTTAACAATCTATGGCTTCTTGAAAAGTTGTAAGGTTAATTAACTAACCTAAGTTGGATTCGTTGGGTTGAGCTTTATCTTTCCTCCTCCCTCTTCAACTTGGACAAAAATCACCATCAAAAGGGAGAGGAATTGTTTACCAAAATGTTCTTGAAATATTGCCTGTTGGTCAAACTTTCCAAGTTTGGAATAATTTGAAGACACTTTGCCTTTTCTTCCCTTCTTCTTTTCTTTCTTTTTGATTTATCAGTGGTTATGATTTAATTGCATATTATTTTCTTCCTTTCCTTGGTCTTGGACGTCCAACATGAGAAAAGTGAGGTAATATATTAATTGAATTCTCTCTCTTTCTTGCTCTTATGTCTTAGCCACAATATTTGACCAAAAGGTGAGAACATGTTGACTTAACTCTCTTGCTTGTATAAGCATGAGTCATGTAGTCAAATAAGAAGAAAAAAAATAAGTAATTGCTTTAGCTACCTTCATCATTATTTTTATTTTTTAAGGGAAAATCTTAGCCCTTCATTTTGTCTTCAAATTTTAACCTTAAGATCAAGTGGTAGTTGTCTCTTTTGGCCTTAATTATGGCAATATTATTTCTTATGCCATTAGGTTTTTTTGTTCTCTTTCTTACTTCTTTCTAGACACCATTCCCTTTTCCTTTGGATTGAGATTAGGTTTTATATCATTCAGACATATCCTAAAGGAATCAGGCACTTTCCTTCAACTAATACGCATTGAAATTCATATTCTATTCTGAGTGCAATTTCTAAAATTCATTCTGTTTCTTATGCATTCCTGGGACTCTAACTAAACTAGACTAAGCAGTCTACTATATTTAGCCTTATTCTTTAGCCTCTAGTCTAAAAAATTTGAGGTGTTAGACAATACACTTCCTTTCTTGGTTATACTATTTAGATGTATCTGATGGAAGTGCTTCAAGGTTTTCATGTAGATCTGACAAACATAAATGCTAAGTTTGTGACTCATATAAATGAGAAGATGTTGGAAATTGTGCCTTAGGGGCCAATCATTGTACTTTGAATAAATGTTATTCAATGAATTTCTCCATTTAGTTATCACATTATTCGCATGTTCATTGTGATAACTGTATCCTTTGATAAATCATAATGATTGTCCTAAATGTCCCTGGTCGGTCATCTATGTGGGAGCAAACATGAAATAAGACCAGTATGACTTTGATGAGGTATGAGGATACGAATTAAAGTCTTAGGCACTTGTAGGAGTACAAGGTGCTGGACCGACCTACTATGAGAAAGCTATATGGATCAAGTTATAAGCTTATCTCATGTATAACCACGTCACAATGCCCTTTGACCTGGGATCATAATGGATTCCTACATAAGAGTTACTAAGTTTTGACTTAGTCAGAAGTCACCTTAAACCGGGTGATGATAAAGGCTACAATAGGGCTTAATGGTTTTCATGCAGAGGAATGTGAATGGTCAATATGGAATTTGTCCCTTACATTAGTAGAGATATATTACTGGGCCCCTCGATGAGTGATTCTGAGAAATGTATGGCCATACTATAGTCAGACTACTTAGGGATCGAGAAAGTAATGGTCAGGAATAGGATGATGACATTCTCCATGCCTCATCCTTGACTGAAATATCGTGTGACAAAAGGGAAGTGATATGGTTATATGACAGGTTGTATCGTATTGCCGATCCTCATATGAATTGAGTAGTCGTAATGTCTTGCTAGAGGCCGCTTACGACTTGTGGGTTAGTATAGTCATTAGCCCACTGCCAACTTCGTATGGGCCTACAAGGTCGCACACAAGAATAGCCCAACACGAGCTATAATGTCTAGATTCATTGAATCTAAGATACATCTAAGATTCAATGAATACAATGTTTAATATAGGGTGACGAATTTTAAATATATATTTATTGTATGCACATGTTGTGTGAATATTAATTTGATAAATATTTATATGTGTGTGTATGTATATATATTTATTTTTGGAAAAGAAAATTAATAATATTATATACACATATGTATTTTTGAAATACATAAATACATATATATAATATATATTATTTGATAATATATATTATATGAAATATTATATTATATATAAAATATATATTATTTGATAATATATATTAAATATATGATAATATTATATTATATGATGATATTATTATATTGTGTATATATATAAAGATATTATATGATAATATCTTATATTTAATTTATGAAGATAAATTAAATTCCATTGGCTCTTTATTCTAATTAAATAAATAGGTTAAATTAAAACTTTTGGATAGATTTTAATTAAACTAGATTTATTTAATTAACTTATGAAAACAATTAAGTGTTAATTGATATGATAAAGATTTTGAAATTAATTAAGATTAATTTTTTAAAAATCCAATATCCATCATAAAATAGATAACCCTAACTAGTTATTAAAATGTGAGAGCTAGGGTTTTCTAATGATGATGAAAAAATGGAGAGCCGCAAGAAAACCCTAGAGGGGCATTGGAGGCGCTAGCACGTTGTCAGTGTTGGGTCCTGTTCGTGTGGATACCAGTAAAGGGAGATGATCTGATTAGTTGGCTCCTCAAGATCAAAAAGGAAAAACTAAAAAAGGTACGACTCTTTCTAACTCGATTTAAATGCCATTAATAGATCCTTAATTGGGATTGGTAAACTTTTACAATTTTAATTTTTAATTCTTCCGCTGTGTGTCTACCAATCCCAACAGAAGATTGGTCAGATGTCCACTGTCATGAATGAGCATCACCAAGTAGTACTAGCACATCAAGAGGTCCAGACTAATGTGATGTTTGAGATTGTTAATCTTCTTCAATCACTCTATGAGAAGATTGATACTTTGGTACCTAGCTCCTCCATACCTATTAGACCTGCTTTAGTGTTTGTTGCTCCCTCATCTACCACTAAGCCATTTTCAAGCAATATTCTATTCTCTGTGGCTGATCCTACTTCCTCCATACCAGTTCACATTACTTTGGATGAGTCTATCTTACCTTACTAGGCCACTAGTCCTTTAATCCTAGATCCCATACCTATTGACCCTTCCTCATGATGAGCTTATCCTTTAAGAACTATCTCATCAATCTCATAACTCTGATAATTCTGATACTAAAGACACTAAGAAGGTTGATAAAGAGATTGGAGCGTCTGAGCCCTCTACGACACCTTCTTAACCTCCACCACCACTACAATATACTCCTTTCTATGTACTTGACCTTCAGGATCCAGTCAAGATTCCTACTCTTTACTTGCTAGAGCTTGTTCTATCTAACTCCCCTACCATTCCTCACTAGGAGGTTGATACAATTAATGATGCCTCTTCTCCTATGTTGGCAATCCATGTTACCACCATAGACCTATCCTCTTAGCCACCTAATACGCCACATCGATCTATATCATCTTCTCCTATCTAATCTTCTGTTTCTAATGATGCTAAAAAGGGGAAGAAGATTTAGAGTGATATTGATCATGGTGATAACATTATTGCTACATCATAAAGTCATACGTTATCTAGTGTTTTGTGCTTATGTTCATAATTTATGTTCACTATTTTATTGTATATACGTGCTAACTTTATCAGTTTATGTATGAACATATTTCTAGTAAGAATGATATTTCTTATGATTTATGTTTCTCTCTTATGTTATATATTCATACTATGCACAATCAATATTTCTATCCAAAACAATTTTTTGGAAATTGGCTTTCAAAATAGATAAGTTTTGTCATCATTAAAAAGGGGGGAGAATGTTAGATTCTTTGTTTTGATAATAACAAAACTTAGAAGGTTTTGCAAAGATTTGAAAGATGAACAAAGTACTTTGAATAAGAAAAGATCATTGTTTTACAAAAATTGTTAGATAACTCGAGTGACCACTTGAGTCATATGATTTCATCACTGGAAGTAGAAAAACAAATTAAGTGACCAATCGAGTGATGTGATAAATCCTAGCTAAACCATATAGTGATCTTTCTGGTGAAATTGTTTTACAAACGAAGATCACTCGAGTGATGTCTTCAAAAATTCATCACCACCAAATCACCATAATGATTCATCTAGTGATCAATGCTGTAACATTTTTGAAAGGGAAAATCACTCAATTGATTACTTGAGTGATGTTCTACTCACTCAAGTAACCATTCGAATGATGTGTTAAATCTCATCACTAGTACACCACTCAAGTGATTTGTTCTAGTAATAATGCTTTGAAGTATTTTGAAGAAAATGTCACTCGAGTGACCACAGTCTTCACACGAGTGACCACTTGAGTTATGGGACAAAGAGCATTACTAACACAATACTACAGTAATGCTAGAAGTATTTTGAAATCAAAAAATTTTCTAAGTATAAGATCACTCGAGTGACCACTCGAATGACGTGTTAAAATAGCATTACTAGTAAAACACTCCAGTAATGTGATCAAGTGATATGCTTTTCTAAAAACTCACAGGAAACAAGATCACTTGAGTGACCCTGTAATTCTTTATCACTAGCTGATCACTCAAGTGATGTAACAAGTGATCTGAAAAAGATCACTCAGTGATCCTATTTTATGCATTACTAGCACATCACTCCAATGATCTATCCAGTACTCTGTATGATTTTTAAACTACCAAGAGTATATCACTCGGGTAATGCTTTCCTAGTGAACAGAGCATCGCTTCGAAAGTTTTTAAATCATTGGAATGATTGTATCATTTGTTCTTCTTGCTTCTAATCATTCTAACTCTTTATTATACTAACACCAAGCTTTCTAGGTGATCAAACAAGGCTTAACACACAAATTAGAAAAAGCACTTTTGTGTCAAAAGCATTAAATAAGAAGGACATTCAAGTGATGGACATTCTCTCTGCTCCAACAGCTAATTCCTTAGACATAAAAAAAGTTCAAAGATTTCAATGACTAAATAAAAAAGACCAAGGACACTCCAACAGATACATTTAAAAAGGCAATGGTCATTAATTTACTCTACCAATAAATACCTAGAGTATTAAAGATAAAGAAACAAACTTCTATGAAAAACTCTTGTTACATTTACTGCAAAGTCTTAAAGCTCTTAAATTCAAGTCTATACTTCAGTGATCATATATCTACTCTTATGAGACATATTCATTGATTTATTTATTATCTAAGAGACTCAAGATTGTGGAATCTTGAGCGGTCATTAAATTGCAAAGTGTAAGGGAGAGTGATTGTTCTTTGAAAAAGAGCTAGCTTGTATTAAGGCACTAAGTGCCTGACGAATCTTGGAGAATAGTAGACATCTCAGAAGGCTTTTGAGGACTGGATATAAGTTAAGTGGTTTAGACCAAAAAATATAAGTCTCGTGCATTTATCTTTGGTGACATTCCATCAACTTTATTCTATTCCTTTAAAGTTTGGATTAAATCTTGAGTTTTTAATTATCACCTAATTCACCCCCCTCTTGGGTGAAAGTTCGGTTCTAACATTATAAATATATTTTGTTAAATATTTAGACTGGTTATAAGAAGGATCGGTTTATAAATATTTTCCCTAAATATTTATAGGTCTTCTCACTTTCACCCTTAGACTTCATCTTTCATTTCGAGGAGTTGTGTATACTCTCTCTCTCTCTCTCTCGATTTTGCCTTCGTCCTACGCATTCTCTCTCTCTCTATCTCTCTCTCTCTCTCTCAGCACTGTTAGGGTGGCTTCTTCTTTGTTTCTGTGGTGCTCTAGCATTTGATGGCCTTTGTTAGCATTCACAAACCCTTGCTCACTCTCTTCTATAAATTTTCTCCTTTGTTGTTTTTGCTTGCATGAAGATTTTAATATGTTGTTAATGATGCTTACTCCTTTTTCTTCTTTGTTGAAACCCTGAGTATCTACTTGCCAAGGGAAAATAATAGTAGAGGCAACATTGAGGATATTGGGTTTCTTGTTGAGACATCCGGTGGTCCAGCTGTGGCTTCAATATTGGCGTTGAACCTATTTGAGGTACTCTTTCTTCCCTCCACGTTTTTCTTCATGCTACATAACTTTTGATACATTAAAGTTTAGATTTTTTTTGTATTACATGCACAAAAATGACAAGAACATTGCTTACTTGTACACATGTTCTCACTTGAGTATGAAAATTATATCTACTTGCTCGATATAATTAATTACTTTGTTCATGGAAACTTGTTATTTGTTAGTTAATTTAATTTTTGCACATTTATGTTACTTTTGGAAGCTGGTAGTATGTGTTCATTTATATAGATATAATTAAATAAGTGATGCGGGTTATGTATATTATCAAAAGCTTCAGTATTTTTACATTTATCAGAGTACTAACATATGGTTCAGTGGGTATATAGAAATAACATAAATATACTGATATAAAATTATTGATTACATTACAAGAAATCTCTATATAGTTTGTACATAATATAATACAAATCCAAAAAAATGCAAAGAAATGCTAACAGATAACCAACAGAAAATTTTTTGATCAGCACCGGACCCTCAGTTGCCGGTATCTACCACTTTCTCTAGCTGAATTAACTTTATTTATGGAAATGGTGAGATTCAAATGAATCTCAGTAGTAACATGCTCTCAATTATATAAAATGTTAAAAGTAAACATGCAATGCATCATATGATGCAACAAATAATAATATTGTGCACATGTCTGTCAAACAATGTTAAGGATTAAACGACGATTTTGTCTGGATCAAAATGATCATTTATCCCTACTTGCCAATTAGTGATCACATTGATATTCTGCTTGGCGTTAAGGTACAAATGACTGTTTGTCCCCTACTAGCCTTACTGTATGCTCTGTTCAGGATTATATGATTGTATGACCCTTACTTGCAATAATGTTCCGGATCATATGACTATCTATCCGTACTTGTTATTGGCCTACCTAGACTGGGTACCCACTGGCCTTAAAGATACTTGTGCTTTTTCCTCAAGGTGGTACTTGCTTTTCCCCACACCTAGCTCTAGGAATTACCACCATTCACATGTCATTACACAAAACATGTAAAACAATGCATATTAACAATTACATAGAATATGAGAGATATAGTTACTACCTGGAATCCTTTCCAAAGCTTAGCTAATACCAGTCTTTTAACTTGTCGTCCAGCTCGGGCAAATATCAAATCCTAAAATTTCAAGTAGATAAAAAATGAGTTATTACTCATTCATACCTTGTTCCAAAACTCATAAAGTTGGTTCTCTACCCAAAACGCGTAATTACCAAAATGCCCCTAGAAAATCTGGTCAAATTCCCTTTATATACCCAGTATAATTTTACCTTTACATAAATTATGACCTAAGCTATTCCTACACAATTTTGAGTATACAATCCATTTTTGACCTTAGTTTTTAAAAATGCAAACTGCATTCCCAGAATTACCCTTGACAGCTACAAAGTTAGGGTTTTAGGGGCAAAATTGTCATTTTACACCTTAATGCCTTTATAGTTCATCTTTCATATGTTCCCTACACAAATTTTAATTCTAAACACAATGGAATCATCAAATCTATCAAATTATAGCCCAAACATAGTGAAATTTCCCCATGCAAAAATTCTATAAAATTTGAAGAAATGGAGTTTATTGATTTCATTCAACAATACATCTTCTTTTCACCCTAATTCACTTCTTAAACCTTTTAATTGTACTTCCAACATGATTAATCTAAATTTGGGTAACACCTCCCATTATGGCTTATGCCTTCCAAATCAAAAAAATCATAACAACCAAGCCAATAATTCAATCACAACATCAACGACAACCATGAATTTTCCAATAAATCAAGGTTTCTTGAATTACCTTTGATTCTCTCTCTCCTTCTTCCAAAACCGTGACCTCCTTCTCCTTCTTTCCTTTGATTTTCTTCTTGCTTCATGTGATTCTAAGAAGGATATGAGGATTAGAAGAGATTTTCAAGAGTTTAGAAAAATGAACGCAAGAATTTTCTTGCAACTTATCTTGATTTACTTCTTGATCTCTTGTTCTTTCTCTTTGCTATTTCTCTTCTTGCAACTTGTTCTCTCTCTCTTTTTTCTCTGTTAGGCCAAAATATGGCCTCTTAAGAGTGCAAATTGGCTTCTTGAATAAGCTATTTCCACCTCCTCAAAATAATATATTTTTTATTAAAATTTTTGCACATGTCATAATATTTTATTTTATTTTATTCACCTTGGCCCATAATGCTTCTGTATGGCATTATTTATGTCCAAAAATTCATTTTTAATCTCCTTTTCCTCTCTTGGCTGAAATTGGAAATTATGAAGGAAAAATCAAGAGTTTTCTTGATTATTTAACAAATAGCCATTTTGCCCTTAAATTTTTCCCAATTTTTGAATCACACTTGTCTTTCTTCTTTCCTTTTTGTTTCTTGGCTGAAAATTCATAATAAATTGGGCCAAAAATTTTGCTCTTCCATATTTAATTTTAGACTATAATATAAGGCCTTTACTAAGACAAAAATTGTGCCTTGGGTCTTACTCGGCCAAAATTTCACATAATCACCATTTTCAACATTTTGGTTACTTTAAATGCACAAAAATTCCCCATTTTATTCCATGAAGTATGATCAAATATATAAAGGGCTTTGGTAGAAAAAATTTGGGATATTTCATATATACCTTGTTGATGATTCAAATATGATAGCTTTTTTTGTTGCCATAAATATGATAGCCTTATAGGAAAATCCCTCAAAAGGAACTTTAAAAATGTCAAAAGATAAAAAAATGTTCTGAATATTTATAATATCATAAAGGTGTTAGGGCCTCTTTTGTCATTTTCAAAAATAAAAGGGAATGACATAATTGCCCCTCTAAGTTTAAAATTAAAAACAAAGAGGAAGACATGATTTCACATGTACTGATAAAGGTTTTCACAAGTTTAGATAATGATTTCACAATTTCTCATTAGAATTTCACAAGTGGAAAATCAAAACTCACAAGATATGATAAATGTTTCACAAGTTCAGATAAGGTTTTCACAAGTTCTAAAAAAATTTCACAACTTACTTAAAGAATTTCACATGTTTCAAATTTTAATTCACAAGATTTGACAAGTGTTTCACTAGTTAGGATAAGATTTTCACAAGTTTGCAAAATAATTTCACAACTTCCTTAAAGAATTTCACAAGTTGAAAATTTTGATTCACAATATCTGATAAGGGTTTCACAAGTTCTGGTAAAGTTTTCACAAGTTCTTAAAAGAATTTCATAACTTCCTTAAAGAATTTCACAAGTTGCAAATTTTATTCACAAGATCTTATAAGGATTTCACAAGTTCTAATAAAGGTTTCATAAGTTCGAGTAAGATTTTCACAATTTCTCAAAAGAATTTCACAACTTCCTTAGAGAATTTCACAATTTGCAAATCAAAATTCACAAGATATGATAGTGTAATATCCCAAATTTAATCACAAAAAATTTCTTGTATATTTAATTATATTCAATGGAATAAAATGGTGAATTTTGGTACACTTGAAGTAGCCAAAATAGTGAAAATAGTGATTATATGAAATTTTTGGCCAAGAAAAACCTAAAGCCTAATTTTTTTCATGACAAAGGCTTAACATTGAAGCCTAAAATTTAATATGAAAGAGCACAATCTTTGAGCCTAATATGTTGTAAAAATTTGGTCATGTAGGGAGGAGAAGAAGAAAATGGCAATTGTTACAAAAATTCAAGAAAATATAAGGGCAAAATGGTCATTTGGCTAAATAAAATGAAAACCCAATAATTTCCCTTAATTAATAAGGAAATTCGGTCAAGAAGGTAAATATTGAAGAAAAAATATGATTGGAACACTTATAAGGACATGTGGAAGGAAGAAATGCCATATGGAAAAAGATTTCATAAGAAATTGCCAAGTGTGATAATTGTGTAAAAAAATAATAATTAATTTAAGGAGGTGGGCATGATATTTTAGGGCCATATTTCTACCCATTTGGCATCCATTTTAGGCCAAGATAAGAACAAGAGAGAGAGAGAGAGCTACTTGAAGAAAACAAGAACAAGACAGAAGGCATAAGGATTTAAGAAGCAAAAAGGTGAGTTTGGTTGTAATTTTCACTTGTTCTTGTCATCTAATTCATGAAAACATCTTTCTAACTCTCATGCCTTCTTGAATCACAAATATAGGAAGCTTAAAAATTCAAGGAAAAGAAGAGGAGAGAGGGACAATTTTCGGAGCTAGAGCGAGGAAACCAAAGGTAAGCTTAAAAACTTGTTGATTATTCTTGATGATTTAAGCATATTCTTGATGTTGTGGTTGAATATTGGCTTGTATTAGTTGGATTTTGTGATTTGGAATGCTTAAAACCTAAGGGGATATGCTGCCCAAATTAACATTAATCATGTTCATATGGTGTTTAGGAGGTTAGATATGAGATTATAAGTGAAAAGGAGGTGGTTAATCTAGTGAAATCATGAAACTTTCATCTTTCTATAATTAGTCTAGATTTTTGGCTAAAGCTAGAACAGGGGGATAGTGCTGGATTTTTATATTTTTGATTATTCCATTGTGTTTAGAATGAAAATTATGTAGGGAAGATGTGAATTATGGAGTGTGAAGGCTTTAGGGTGTGAAATGAAAATTTTGCCCCTAAAACCCTAATTAGTGGTTGTCAAGGGTAAAACTAGAAATGTAGTGTGAATTTTTCAAAACTGAGGTTAAAAATGGATTCTACATGTGAAATTGTGTAGGAATAGCCTGAGTCATAATTTTTGAAAAAGTATAAATATACCAGGTATAAAGGGAATTAGACCGGGTTCCCTAGGGGCATTTTGGTAATTATGGTTTTTAATAAAGATAACCAACTTAAATTTTAGAATAAGGTATGCATGAGTAATAACTCATTTATGACCAATTTGGAAATTTTAGTATTTGATATATGGCGAGCCGGACCAGAAACCAAGGATCGATAATAGTTAGGCCAGGAAAGGTGTAAGGTAGTAACTCTATCTCTCATATTTTATTTGATTTTTAATATGCATTGTTTGCCATTCTCTATGTAATGACATGTGAATGGCGGTAATTCCTAGAGATGTGTGTGGAAAAAGCCCAAGTACTACCCTGAAGGAAAGCACAAGTACCTCTTAGCTAGTAGGTATCCAGTCTAGGTTGGCCAATGTGGTTGATGATAATTCATCGCTTTGGTATAGGAAAAGCACAAATACCACCCAATGGGAACAACACAAGTACCATGAGGCCAGTGGAATCCAACTGAGGTTATGTGACAAGTACGAATAGGTTGTTGCCTGCTCTTAAACATTTATGTGATCATGATGAGACAAGATGTGACGAGTAAGGATCAGGAGATCATTTTGATCTGAATAAAATCATCGCTTTGGTCCTGAACATTGTTTGACAGAAATGTGCAAAGCACAGTTATTTGCTGTATCATATATGCTACATTGCATGTTTACTTTTCACATTTTATATGATTGATTGTCTGTTACTACTGAGATTCACTCGAATCTCATCCCTTTCCTTCAAAAAATTATTCAACAAAGAATAGCGGCTCTAAAGGTAAAGAAGTGAATACCGAAAATTGAAGGGATCAGCCTTTGAAGAAAATTTTGTGTTGGTTATCTTGTACTTTTTTAAGTATTTTCTAGGTTATGTATTACACTATGTATGAACCCTATAAGATTCCTATACTATGATAAATAATTTTATATCAGTATGTTTATGCTATTTCTGTATGCCCAGTGAATTGGTCATTGGTACTTTAATAAATGTCAAAATTCTGTGGGGTTTGACATTTTTGGTATCAGAGCCTACTACTGATATCTTGATTATGTTGTAACAGGAACCGTGAGCGGAGGATGACATCACAGGAGCAGATCCCCGCTATCAGTAAATTAGCCCTCAAAGGGGTGAAAAGCACAGTTGTGTCAGGGTAGGAAAGGCCCTAGGGTATTACATACTCCAAGAAATCAAATACAACTGAGACTAGTTTAAGGACCCTAGCCGAGACTGAAGCCAATGACTAGTTATTCTATTGGTGATACAGAGAAACCATTATCAAATGGGTCTAAGTCGGATCCATATAGTGTTGCCAGCTTTAGGATGACCCAGTGTACATAAGGTATGACTTATGATCGGATGAGCAGTTATAGGACTAAATCAACAACCTATACAGGCGGGCTCTTTGTATATAGACACTCCACTGGCTCAATATGGGTAGTTATTGTATGACATAGATACTTTGTATTAGGAATAGGGGTTCCTCTGTATATAGTTACCTGATGATTATTGGATTCGTACCACCCTATATTTCTTTTCAGATATGGTGTTTTGGGTTCGAAAGGAAAATGATATTCTGGAGTAGGGCCCAAAGGATAGCTTCCCAGAGTTCAAAAAGCATATGACGGATTTTGTACTAAGACATATGTATATAGACTGATATTTGACTTTTACATAGTTTTTTGTCAACTGAAGATGGCTGACATGACTAGTTAGGACATGGGCAGTTATAGGGCACTGATACTCAAGGATGGTTAGAGTCGGTATCAGTGTTTTTGCATCAGTAAAGTTAAGTGTGCTTAGCTTAAGGAAATGAAAGGATGGGTAACCCCTTAGGAAGTTTTGGAAAACGTTAAGTTGTGTAATAAAACATGTTGTACAATGACTTGTATGATATGTAATGTTAAAATCTTTCCCTAAACTGCCATGAATGTTTGTTGTATTTCATGTTTGGACTATTTGTGCATCTAAATTGTTTGAAATAATGAAAATACCCTTATGAAAATATATTCAATTATATGTTCCTTATTTCAATATAGTGACCCATAAAGATGGAAAGACATGCAGGAAGAGGTGTAGGGCGGGGACAAGAAGCAAGACTCGACCCAATGGAACAAATATTGGCTATGCTTACGAAACAGAAAACTATGATTCTTGATTTGAGGGATGGGCTGAGAAAAGTACAAAAAAAATAAGAAGCAGATAGGGAAAGAGTAAATAACCCTGGACGACCAGTAAATGAACCTGACCAGCCTGTGAATCCTATTTCGAAACAACCTCCAAACATACCTGTTGTTGAAGTTGAGAGCTTGCAGTCATAGGTGACAAAATTTAGTCAGCAGGGACCACCATCCTTTCGGGGGTGATTCAACCCTCATGCAGCGGAAGATTGGTTATCACACCTAGAGAAAATCTTCTAGATTCTAGAATGCCTAAATGACATAAAAGCACAACTAGCAAGTTACAAATTAAAGGGTGATGCTGATATATGGTAAAAAACACCGAAATGACTTTGCAAGCGTGAAACATTCCTCTTACTTGGGAATACTTTCAAGAACAGTTTAATGAAAAATATTTTCCCCAGTTAGTTTGGATTGCTAAGGAAACTGAGTTCCTAAATATCCAATAAGAGGAGAAAGAAAGTTTTGATGAATATCTTGCTCGATACATTCGTTTATCTCGATATTCTTCATACTTGAGATTTCAAGATGACGAAAGTTGGAATTCAAATATGATGATTCGAGGGTTGAGACTTGAGCTGAAAGAGAAATTAGTTTCTAAACAATTCATTGAGTTCAACAAGGCGGTGGAGGAGTATTGAATTACTGAAAGTAATTTGTTGAGCCTATATACTGGTAGGAATTCTAATAGCAAAAGGGCATTGAGTAGCAGGAACACTTCCCAGAAGCACAAAAGCCTGGGAGGACCATCCCGAGGAAATAATAAGATGTATCAGCCCGATAACCGTAATAACTAGAAGCCTACTGGAAATAGAACTTACAAGTATTGTGGTAAGCCCCATCATCCGGGAAGACCATGTAATGCTCCACCCAGACTACCAATTTTCTTTAGATGTCAACAGCTAGGGCATATTGTTATTAATTGTCTACAGCAGTAGCAAAGAGTAGAAGAGCCGAGGAAGAAAGCTCAATAACAGTCTTTGCCATGACACAAGAAGAAGCCAAAAAATCTCCCAAGTTAATTCAAGGTATGATTCTACCTAATGGTAACTCTGTACAAGCATTATATGACTCAGGTGCTAGTCATTCATGCATTGCATATGACTGTGCAAGACGACTAGGGCTGAGAGTGCATCGATTACCTTATGATCTGGTAGTATCAACACCCATGGGTGCTCAATCTATTATTGCTGAGGTATGTTTAAATTGCATTATAAATGATGAGGGATATGAATCGACGGTGGATTTGATATGTTTATCACTGAACATAGTAGTAGTAATTCTTGGTATTGATTGGTTGACGGCCAATAACGTTTTGTTAGACTGCGGAGGAAAAAGGGTTATCTATCCTAATCTGCAACCGCGTACCAGTTTAGAAGTCAACTTTAATTTTCTTTCGATAGCTGAGGCTAAAAGATCTTTTTCATAAAGGTTGTCAGCGGTATATGGTGATCTTCTTTGTGTAGTTAGAAACTGGAGTAGCACTTGAGAATATCCCTGTGTTGAATTAGGTTCTGATATTTGCTCAAGTTTTTATATTTTCCAATTTTTAATATATTATGATTTACAAATTTATATTCCAATATTTGTTTAAATTTTTAAATTTTCTTATTTTTATTATAAATATTCTTATTTTTGTATTTATGCAGTTGATATGTGATAGGAACTCTCAGAGCGCACTGATACATAATCTATGGACAATAGAAAAACAAAGGCATTGGAGAATATTGTAGAATTTCTTATCAATTGATTTTCTTTTAGAAATCTAAACATTATAAGATAATGTTTTATTATGAGAGATTTTAAGTTAGGGAAAATCCCTTAAAAGATAATTAAATAACCCAAATTCTAAATTGGGTTAATAAATTTATCAAATCTTAATTCAGGCTAGAGGATCTAAAATAGGAATTCCAATTTTGATAATTTTACCTTAGCGCCCCTTATTTGACTCCCTTTTCTAATCACTCCCTCTCTCTCTTCCTATCCACCATTTCCTCCACTATTGATCACTCTACATCAGAGTCCCTCTTCCTCCCTCCTTACACCTATACAGTACACCTTAAGGCTTTGACTTAGACACCTAGTACTTTCTAGCAATCTTCATTAGGTTTGCCCATCAATCGTGGATGCCTACTATTAGAACTTAGAACCTTCGGTAGTTGTTTTTTATTGGCTTTGCATTATGATGATTATGAATCTGGGGTTCCTACTAATTTTCTTTTACTTATATATATGAAACTAAATGAATTCACTAGGTTAATGTTTTGCTGCATTACTATTAGAATTGTCAAACCCCTCAGTAATTCGATATTTAACAGAGCACCAACATATAATTCAGTGGGCATACAGAAATAGCATAAACATAATGATATAAAATTATTGATTATATTATAGGAAAATCCCTACAGGGTTTATACACATAATTACAAAACCTAAAATACAAAGAAAGGCTAGTAGATAATTAACAGAAAAATTCTTAATCAGTACTGAATCCCTCAGTTGCCAATATCAATCATCTTTGCTCTTCAAGCCGTTACCTCTAACTAAATAAATTTTTATTTATAAAAAGGGGTGATATTCATACAAATCTTAGTAGTAACACACTATCAATCATATAAAAATGTAAGAGACAAATATGCAATGCAGCATATGATGCAACAGATAATGATGTTGTGCACATGTCTGTTAATCAAAGTTTAGGATTAAACGATGATTTTATCCAAATCAAAATGGTCATTTGTCCCTACTTTCCATATAGTGATCACAATAATATTTCAGAGTAGGACCAACCTGTCCATACTTGTTACAATAATATTCCAGAGCAGATACCAACTTGTCCATACTTGCCAAATTAATATTCCGGAATAGGCACCAATCTGTCCGTACATGTCATACAACCTCAGCTGGGTCCCATTGGCCTCATGGCACTTGTGCTTTTTCTATAGGGTAGTACTTGTACTTTTCCTACACCATAGTGAGGAATTACGCCATACAAGCTTCACATTGACCTACCTAGACTAGGTCTAAACAAGCTTAGTGGTACTTGTGCTTTTCCCTCACCACAGCTCTAGGAATTACTGTTATTCTACATCATAGAACATGGCAATGACAATGCAAATAAATAATCACATAGTATATGAGAAATAGAGTTACTACCTTGACTCCTTTCTAGTGCCTAGTTAATATCGGTCTTTTAACTTTTCGTCCGGCTCCAGCAACTATTAAATCCTAAAATTCTAAATTAATAAGAAATAATTTATTACTCATTCATACCTTATTCCAAGACTCATAAATTTGGTTATCTCTACCAGAAACGCGTAATTACCAAAATGTCCTTAAGGAATCCGGTCTAATTTCCTTTATACCCAGTATAATTGTACTTTTCCAAAAATTATGACTCAGGCTATTACTACACAATTTCGCATGTAGAATTCATTTTTGTCCTCAATTTAGACAAAATCATACTGCATTTCCAGAATTTCCCTTGACAGCCACAAATTTAAGGTTTTAGGGGCAAATTTGTCATTTCACACCCTAAAGCCTCCATACTTCATTTTCCACATGTTCCCTACACAATTTTTCATTATAAACACAATGAAAATCCATCCAATTCTAGCTCAAACACACAAAAATAGCCTTGGCCAAAAAATCTGGAAAAGTTTGGAAACTTGAAGTTTTCATGATTCCATTTCATTAATCACCTTCTTTTTACTCTTAATCACTTGTTTAATCACTTAAACACCTCTTGTACATGATCAATGAAAAATTGGGTAGCACCTCCCCTTAGGTTTCATGCATCCCAAATCACCAATTCAAGACAAGCCAATAACCATCAAAAATCACCAACAACAATCATAAAACAATAAGAGGAATCAAGTTTTCAAGCTTACCTTAATTCTTCCTCTTTCTCTCACTAAGACCGCCACCTTCCTCTCCCCTTTTCCCTTGATTTTCATCTTAATTTACATGTTTTCAAGATGGATATGAAGATTAGAGAAGGTTTTTCATGAATTTAGAGACAAGAACACATGAATTTTGCTACCAACTTACCTTGATTTGCTTCTTGATCTTTCTTTGCTCTCTTCTTGTTCTTGTTTTCTCCAAACTTTCTCTCTCTTATCTTGCTCAAATGTGCTTATAAAATAAGGGCTAAAGGAGCTAAAATGTGCTTATAAAATATCACCTTCCACCTCCTTAATATATTATATTTTATTGTCAAATATTTACACATGGCATTTTCTTAGCTCTTCCTTTTTCCATATGGCAAATAAGCCTACCATATGGCATGATATGTGTTCCAATCACATTTTTTCCTTGATTTTCCTCCTCTTGGCTGTCCATATGCATAAATAAATGGAAATTATTGGCTTTTAATTTTATTTAGCCAAATGACTATTTTACCCTTACATTTTCTAATTTTTTGTACCAAGTGTTGTCATCCTTCTTTCCTTTTCTTTTTGGCCAAAATTTTCATCATGAATTAGGCTGTACATTATGCTCTTTCATACT
Organism: Albizia julibrissin; assembly: GCA_037074505.1. NCBI lineage: Eukaryota > Viridiplantae > Streptophyta > Magnoliopsida > Fabales > Fabaceae > Albizia > Albizia julibrissin. The sequence goes on from CM073477.1 coordinate 37,259,249, forward strand.
TAATTTTGGACTACAATATTAGGCTTTTATGAAGATAAAAATTGTGCTTTATGTCTTACTTTGCCAAAACATCATGTAATCACTACTTCCACTATTTTGGCTGGCTACTTCAACTGTACCAAAATTCAACATTTTAATCCCTTTAGTATAATCAAATGTACAAGGAATTTTAATGAATAAAATTTGGGATGTTACAGGCATCACATCGCATCCTCTAAATTCTGCTAACTCTTACTCACACTCCCATCTCTGTAAGTTTTCTCTTGTCTTTCCCATTTGACTGTATTTTTTATTTCAATACGATATAGTCTGAATTGGTTTTATTGTTGTTTTAGTTATTTTGTAAGGAATTTTTAGTTTTCAATGGTTTGTATTGCCCTTGTTGCAAGCAGTATCGAAGAAGTTTCCTCAAGTGCAAAGCCTCTAGTCAAACTAAAACTTCTTTTTAAATTATGTTTAATTTCCTTAAACAAGGACATAGAAATAATTTGACCCAAGTTCTAAATTCTAGTTTAGGTCATGTGGCATGATTAATGATTTGTTAAGTTTAGTGACCCAAATTAGAGTTTGGGTATTTCAAATAGATTTTAAAGTGATTTTCCCATTAAGTTATCAAGTTCTTTTTAATTGTACGATGTTTATCTTTAATGTGTTGAATTTTGAGTCCTATAAATATAAATATTTATTTAATCTTATTATCTTTTTATTATCAATGATTATATTGTGTCTTATATAATAAATATTAATAGTAAGAATAAATAAAAAGAAATAATAAAAATAACTATATATAATAAAAAAATAAAGCCAATACATTACGATTATTAACAAATAACCATTATTATATTCCTTTAATATATTATGGCTCAAAACCATTATTTACCATCACAAAGCATATACAGTGCCATCATATATGATGGTTTGGAACTGTTATATATGGTCGATAATAATTTTCATAAAAAGCTTTTTTTTGTAGTAGTGTATGTCTTGCTTCTTGTTTTCAACGAAGAATTATAGAGAAATTCATAGGCTCACTTTTTAGCATACATTAGAAGAAATGGAAGAGGCTTTTGCAGTTAATAAAGCTCTCTTAGCCAAATATGCACGGAGATTGTTGCAAAATCCCTAAGATTTATGGTGTAGAATCTCAAAAGGGATACATTTCTCTAAAGATTTTTTTTATGTTCCCCCATTGTATAAGTAATTTCCAACATGTTTCACCAAAATCAAGAAAAATCCTAAACCACATTATCTCTGTCTCAAAATTTAATGATTTGCCAACTTTAAGTCTATTTAATTTACACTATACCCATGAAAATAAAATCTACACAATATTCTTTCTCTACTGTACAATAGAATAAGAGGAGTATGTCTATAGATGAAGTTAGTTAGACATATTTTACAAAAAAATAAAGAATGATATGACAGTAAAGAAAGTCCCAAACACAATAATTGATGTCACCTATTATTAGCACTCAAACTAATTACTAAATCTTCCCTATATAGTGTAGGGTAAACTTAGGTCATATCTCAAGATGGAGTCAAGTTTAGCTTAAGAATTCATATTATTAATGTGATTAAGAAATGAGTAGAAGATAATATTAATTTAATAAAATAAGAAAGTAATAATGCAAGAAGAGATGGAGTAAGAAAATTTTACCAATCTAATTAAGCTTTCCAAGGATTAATAAGTGGCTATTACAATCCAAAATGATAAATAGAGTGTATAATAAAACCCTAGACTAACACCATAGGTGATAATTATTTAATAAAAAATCATACCTATAACTAGCATACAATTATCAACTAAATAAGTATATAAATATCTCTTAACATCTAGACTCTTTTATATGTGAAGGCAGTTTAAAAACTATGATCGGTGATATTTTTGTAAATATTGATACAATTTAAGACTTGTCACACTTTAGTACGATCTAAATAATATTTCCAGTCTAGTTATAATCTAATATGATCTCAATAATGATTAAATATTTTTTAGAATTTTAAAATTTAAACTCTTTTTAGACTAGACGCTCATACAACTAGTCTAAGCATCCTTTTAGAGACAATTTTTTCTTTATAACCGGTCATAACTGTTCAAAGTTTCTTCAGCTTCCAAAGTAAACTTCCTAATGCGTCTCTTCAAAATCTAAAGCTACTTCAATCAATGTACTCTTCATCTTGTCTATTTAAACTCCTTCACACCTTTTTTTCCTTCAAACGTCTCTTTTAGCCTCCCTCCTCTCTCTCTTATTCGATTAATGTCCCAATCGTGAGATGCCATAGAACTTTGTCTATCCCTCCTGCCTTTCCTCCTCTGCATGCTTTTCCTGCACCTACTCCTCTACCACCTTTATGCATTCTCTCAACAACAATGACGTCGAGTATAATCTATTTTCTAAGCCCTCTACTCCTTCCTTTTCTTTCTCTCCTCTATCCGATGATCATGAGGAAGGATGAGGAGCTTGTTTATATATATAACGATGTATTTTTTTTATGAATGATATAATCTACCTCCAAGAAACTTGATCTTGTTTATTAATGAAAAATTTTTATTTCTAATCTTGATCTTGATCGTCGTTTTTCTATGTTTAATTTTTTTCCTCTAGCTTGAAAAGTTTATATATATATATATCACGTTAGTAAATTATATTATTTGAGAATAATTAATTATACAATTTTTTGATATTTATAATAGTTGTAAAGGCACAAGGTGTAAACCCCCTTTTACTTTGTTAAATGTTAGATACTATTATCAGAGTACTTTACTTCTCTACTTTTAACTTATGGGTCTTCTTTATACAATCATATGATTATGTTCTTTAATCATGTTAGGTGGTTGTCATTATGTTGCTTGTAGGGAGTCAGTTATAACTAATACTATAAGTACTGATTCTACTACGGTTATGTTTATACATATATACAAGGTATGCAGCTATACTAGGTTACCTAAACTATCTTAAGTTATAAAACTTAATTACAAATAACCAACAAAATGTAATATACTGAATTTTGTAACCGGTCAAATATGTAAATATTTAACTAGTAGAATAAAATGATTACTAGTGTTTATATATAAATATAGAGCTATTTTTGGGATTCCCATATATGCATGGTGTTATCCACGGAATTAAAAAATTAGGGTAACGAATTATGAGTATAAGTAGTCAAACGAAAAGCTGTCAACGGCTAAAGTGCATATGGAACCATTTTTTAGGAATGAAGGGATTGGGATGTTTCTTAAAGAGCCTCAATATACGTGCAGCCGTTTCGAGTAAGACTCGAGTAGAATCCCAGGTAAGCCCTAATAAAGTAACTTTATCAAAGTAGCTTTAATAAAGTAAGCAATCATGACACAACTTTTACGTTGGATGAATAAAAGAGTGACAAGTGTCCTCTCATCATAACAAAGGATAAGAGTACTTGTGTTGGATGAATGAGAATGTGACAAGTGTTCCTCATGATAACACTCACTTTATGCCTTTTGTGTTGGCATCTCCGTGATGCGTCACCTAGTACCTAAGTCTGGGGAATCTACTAGCCTTTGGCTATGTCGCGTACTTGACTTCCCAAATGGTGAACCATCCAAGAAAGATGTTAGGCCTCTCCCTTCCTTTGAAAAATCAAGGATGGCTAGGAGGAAAGAGAAAGATGAAAGAAGATTGTTTTAGGACATGTGGCATGTTATAGCACCGTTAGATCAAAGATCAAGACACATGGCAGCACAAGATTGAACACATTCTATTAAAGCCTATTTAACACCTACCAAAGCCACAGTTTAGCCAACAAGAAAGAGAAAAGGAAAAATTAGAGAGCAAGAGAAAATAGAAGGAAGAGAGAAGAAGGAGGAATAGTGATTTTCTTGGAGTTCTAGAGCCGATTCCGACCTCGAATCATCGCTATCATTCGATAAGCCGTTTAAGAAACTTCTTCTACTCTCTAAGAGCTTTATTTCCATAGCCTTAGGTTTCTAATCCATGGTGTTTTGTGTCATTTGGTTAGCCAGAATGCTCCAAAATACCAAACCGGTTGTAGAAACATGAAGACATAAGACTCAGCTTCATTTTAAACTGATTACCTTGTGATTTCATTGATTTTTCTTAGCTTTTGGACCACTCTAATATTTTTTCTAGAGGTTTTTTTTTCAAGTACAAATTTTTTAAATCATGTATAAGGTGATATATGATGATTAATGATGTTATTAGACTAGTTGGTGGTCAAAATGCAAATTCAATTTTTTATTGTTTTAGGGACAAGTTTTGGTCAGAAGTAAAACTAGAAGAGGGAGTGTGATTTTGGTATTTTTAAGGTTTCCATTGGAATCTATATGAAAAATGGTGTGGAAAAATCCCTTAATTATAATCTTGAATGATTTGGAATGAAAAATCAAAAGTGAAAAGTTTGTTAAAGGTGCTGCCAGTATCGTGTTTTGACTGGCAATTTTATTATGGTAAAAATTTCACTGTCCAAAATTTCTTTGATGATAGTGATAATTTCTAGATTTAAACCAGACATATTGAGCTTTAAATTGATATGTAATACGAAGGATATGATTAGTACACTAGGAGTTATGAGTGTTTGAAGTTAGATTATTAAAGATGGAAAGATTTTCTGGTAGTAAGGGGAAAACTAGAAACTGGGAATGGTGCATGGACAGGTAGTGGAAAGCATTTTTCCATTAAAATAGATTTAATAAGTGACACATAGAATTTTGAACCACCTTAATTGGATATTCCTAGGTAAAAATATGAATTTTCAAAGATTATTGAAAATTCTGCCAGCTTTTTGAAAAGTGCGAAAATAAAAGAAAAGGTTATGGCAATTGGTAATTAAGTTAACCTCTAAGGGTTATGTTAAACACTTGGAGTTAGTGTGGGCCCATTAAATATCCATTGGGTCTAATGTATTAACTTTAAAGATAGCCAATCAAAGTATCTTAAGTTATTAAAAGTTAGGGCAAGTAATAACTCGGCCGTCTGTGAATTACAAATTATAGGATTTGACATTTGCCTGGGATACCCGAGAGATAGGGAAACCAAAACCAAAATTGGAAAGACTACCAGGTAGTACCTTATCCCTTATATCATATGTGCTACGTTGTATGTATTCTCTGTCATCTATGCATGTGTGAGATAGTTAGTCCTTAGGCGGTAAGATCCATAAGTACAAGTTGCACCGGGAGTTACCCGAGGCATCTTGAGCCAAGTAGGCTCAAGACAGAAAGCCCGTGAGTGCACCTTGTATGGGGCAGAGGCCCTGAGCTGCTAAATTGAGATCACCATGCACTTTGGTTCTGTGATAAGGGACCAGTTAAGACCTTTGTTTGCTGCATAATTTGTAAGTGCTCTGTGATGTTTTGTTTTATGAAACGCCCATCCCTAGACCCCTTTATATTGCATTGTGGAAGCATTACTAGAAATTTTTCTTACAATTTGTGGGGCTGATATTCATTTGATAAAGCCATTTTTACCAAAATATTTAACTTTATTCACGGGATTACAATTCATTTTAATTTTTCAATTCTTTTATTCATTATTATCAAGATTTTTCTTAGCTTATTAATTCCTCTACTTACTTAACTAATGGGCTCGTACTGTGTGATTACCCACTCCTAGTTCATTTATCGTGCTTAGAGAATTGAATTCATCTATTATGAAGGTTATACAGTTAACCACATAAAATGTTAATACATAATAAAACAACGTGAAATAGTATTTCCGTAACTCTTCATCCATAACTTCTTCTCCCAGTGCATCGTCCTGCACTCCTTTCTTATGCTCACCTGCCTAAATGGTTGGTTGGGGGAGGGTAAGATTGGGGGGAATCTTAGTAGTAAATAATACCAATAATGCATATAAGATAAATGTTAGTGCATGATATACTTGCCTTACATAGACTCATGTTAACGTAATGATACATCTGCATGCTCAATGCTTCACATTTCTTACATATAGCCATAATATCAATAGAAAACAGAGCTTCAATCATTCAACTTGTAACACTCCAAATTTTATTCACAAAAAATCCTTGAATATTTGATTATATTCAATGGAATAAAATGGTAAATTTTGGTATACTTGTATTGGCCAAAATATTGTAAATAGTAACTATGTGAAATTTTTGGTTAAGAAAGACATAAAACCAAATTTTTTATCATGACAAAGGCTTAACATTGAAGCCTAAAATTTAGTATAGACGAGCACAATTCTTGGCCCAATTTACATTGAAAATTTGGCCAAAAAGAAAAGGAAAGAAGGAATAAAAAAAATGCAAGAACATGTAATATAATTGGAATAAACTAGTGTTATTTTGAGGAGGTGGAAAATGCTTGTTCAAGAAGCTATTTTACTCCTTCAAGAAGCATAAATTTCAGTCAAGGAAGAAAGAGGCAAGGGAAAATGAGATTTTGCCACATATCATGCCATGTGGGAGATGAATATGCCATATGTAAATAAGAGTATTAAAATATTAAGACACATGTGCAAAATTCAATTAAAATAATAATATTTTAAGGAGGTGGAAAAAACACTTCAAAAAGATACTTGGCCCTTTCAAGAGGCTATAATTTCATCCAAGAAGGGGAAGAACAAGAGAGCACATGATTTTGTCACCTAGATGGACATTTGGAAGTAAGAGAAGTAAGTAAAAGAAAGAAGAAGAAACTAGAAAAAAAAACACATGCTAAAATTATAATAAAATATTAATTATTTTAAGGAGGTGGAGAGAACTCTAGATAACTCTTTAAACTCTCTCAAGTGCCATTATTTCCAGCCTAAAAAAGAGCTAAAGAGAGAGAAAGAGTTGGAGAAACACTTAAGAACAAGGAGAAAGAACAAGGGTGCAAGAAGCAATCAAGATAAGTTAAGTTGAAATTTATACTTGTTCTTGTCTTCTAATTCTTGGAAACACCTCCCTAACTCTCATGCCATCTTGAAACACACATATGACATGATTAAAGTCAAGGAAAAGAAGAGGAAAGGGTGGCAGTTTTTGGAAGCTAAAGAAAGAAGATCAAAGGTAAGCTCAAGAACTTATTGATTCTTGAAGATTTTAGTTTGTTCTTGATGTGTTATTGGTTGTTGGCTTGTTTTTGTTAGATTTTGTAGTTTGGTATGTTCAAAAAATAAGGGAAGATGTTGCCCAAATTAACAATCATGTTCAAGTTGTGCTTAAAAAGTTAAAACATGTGATTTTATGAGAAAAGGAGGTGATTAAACAAGTGAAATCATGAAACTTCCAATTTCTTTAAAATTCCTGATTTTTAGTCAGACCTGGAACAACGAGTTTGAGCTGAAATTTTGTATTTTTCATGGTTCCATTATGTTTAGAATGAAAAATTATGTAGGAAATATATGGACTTTGGAAGTGTGAAATGACAATTTTGCATCTGAAACCCTAAATTGGTGGTTGTCAAGGGTAATATGGTCATTAAAGTGTGATTTTGTTTGTCCAAACTGATGTCAAAAATGGATTCTACATGCAAAATTGTGTAGGATTAGGCTAGGTCATAATTTTTGAAAAAGCATAGATATACCAGGTATAAAAGGAATCAGATCGGATTCCCTAGGGGCATTCTGGTAATTACGTGATTTTGAGCTAAGATAACCAACTTATAAATTTTAGAATAAGGTATGAATGAGTAATAACTCATTTTTAAGAACTTTAGGAATTTTAGGGTACAATATTTGCCGAGCCGGACCGAAAAAGTAAAAGGTTAACACTAGCTAGGCAGGGAAAGGCGTTAAGGTAGCAACTCTATCTCTCATATTTTATGTGAATGTTAATATGCATTATTTGCCATGTTCTGTGCAATGACATGTGAATGGCAATAATTCTTAGAGTTGGGTATGTGAAAAGCATAAGTACCACCCTAAAGGACAAGCAAGGTACCTTGTCTAGGTAAGCCAATGTGATATTCTTGTGTGGCATTATTTTTTGCTAGGTGTGGGACAAGTAAGGCACTACTCCATGGGATGAGCATTGTATCATGAGCTCAGGTGGACCCATTTGAGTGGCATGGCAAGTACGAAAGGTTGATGCCTGCTCCGGGATATTGATGTGATCACAATGTGATAAGATATGTGCAAGTAGGGATCAGGCGATCATTTTGATCGAGACAAAATCATCACTTTAATCCTAAACATTGACAGACATGTGCACGGCATTAATATTTGCTACTTATACATGCTGCTATGCATATTTATTTTTTACATTTTATATGAGTAATAGCTTGTTACTACTGAGATTTGTTTGAATCTCTCATTTTCCATAATTAAAATTACATCAGCTAGTGGAAGCGGCTCAAATGGCAAAGCTGCAGATACCGGCAATTGAAGGTCTGGTGCTGATCATGATTTTTTTTGTTGGTTAGCTGTTAATATTTTTATGAATTTAGGATTTTTATTATATTACGTACAAACCCTATAGGGATTTCCTGTAATGTAATCAAGAATTTTATATCAGCATAACTATATTATTTCTGTGTGCCTATTGAACTGTGCATTTATTCACTGATAATGTCAAAATATTAAAGGTTTTTGACACAACTATGTTACACATAGACAGGTAAAGCAATCCTATACATTAACACGCAAGCATACATATCAATACACGCAAGTAGGGTAAGTTCACTACTTTTTATCTTTAAGTCCCCTCTTGTACCTTTTCTTCTAACCACTGAATTTGCTTAGGATCCCTTCCATTTTCCTTTTCATTGTCATCTCATGGCCCTAAGTACATAACGATACATTAGATCCATGATAAATGAATTAGCAATGTGGCTATATAGGCCCTCAACCACTTTAAGGGCTTAATCCTAACCCTTGGAGTTTCTAATTATTACATTTTACCTTTTTTGCTTTAAATTAGCATCGAATTAAAAAGCTAGCAAATTTTTCACTTATCTTTGAAAAATCATAACTTTGTCTAGAAAACTCTAATTGAGGTGGTTCAAAGTCCTATGTGACTCAATTTAAGTATACTTTAAGGGAAAATATCCATTATAGCCAATTACAAGCACAAATTTCCATAATTCACAATGATTCCCTTCTACCATAAAAGTCTTCTCAGAATTAATGTCCAACTTCAATAAATCATAACATTTAGTGTACTTATCCAAATGAGATGTTTCTATTGTCTAATTAAATATTTTGAAGTCATTTATCAAGGAAAAATATGATCCCTTGAAAATTGGAACCTCAGAAACCCAAAATTTAACAATTACCCAGCCTGTCACATGACAAGTTCTAGAATCATTATCAGACTTTAAAAATTCATATATTTCAATCTACATGTCCAAATGACACATTTCATATATCAAAATAAATAATTTAAGTAGATTTTCAAGGAAAAATATCACCATCTGGCAATTACAGCGACAAAATTCCCAGAAACTTGTCAAACCCTATCTGTTCCAAAATTCATTCCAGAAATAGGGCTTAACTTTGAAAAATCATAACTTTAAATATATTGGTCCAAAAATTACATTCGACCTATCAAAATGAAGCTCAAGATGTATGCTTTCATTATGGAAAGTTTCATAACATTTTCACTAGGTTTGATAGATCAAACACATGCAAAAACATCGATGCTTCCAGAAAACAAAATCTGGCCGCACTACTCTTAATTTCCAAATTTGATATTTCTCATTTCTAAACCTTATTTAACACAATTTACCATACCAAACCACCATTAAATCAAAGAATAACACTAATTTTTATCTTTAAATCCCCTCTTGTACCTTTTCTTCTAACCACTGAATTTGCTTAGGATCCCTTCCATTTTCCTTTTCATTGTCATCTCATGGCCCTAGGTACATAACCATACATTAGATCCATGATAAATGAATTAGAAATGTGGCTACATAGGCCCTTAACCACTTTAAGGGCTTAATCCTAAACCTTGGAGTTACTAATTATTACATTTTACTTTTTTTACTATAAATTCATATAGAATTAAAAAGCTGGCAGATTTTTCACTTACTTTTGAAAAATCAAAACTTTGTCTAGAAAACTTCAATTTGGGTGGTTCAAAGTCCTATATGACTCTCTTTAAATCTAATTTAAGGGAAAATATCCATTACAGCCAATTACAAGCACACACTTCCATAATTCACAATGATTCCCTTCTGCCAGAAAAGTCTTCTCAGAATTATGTCCAACTTCAATAAATCATAAATTTTAGTGTGCTTTATCCAAATGAGATGGTTCTAGTGGCAACTTAAATATTTTTAATTCCTTTATCAAGAAAAAATATGGTCCATTGAAAAATGGAACAACAAAAACAAAAAATCTGATAATTGCCTAACCTATCATAGGACAAGTTCCAAAATCATTACCAAATTTTAAAAATTCATATCTTTCAATCTACTTGTCCAAATGACACATTTCTTATATCAAAATAAATCTCTTTAAGTATATTTTTAGGTAAAAATATCACCATCTAGCAATTACAACCACAAAACTTCCCAGAAACTTGTCAAACCCTATATGTTCTAGAATTTATTCCAGAAATAGGGCTTAATTTTGAAAAATCATAACTTTAAATACACTGGTTCAAAAATTAAATTCTACCTATCAAAATGAAGGTCAAGATGTCTAATTTAATTTTTGAAAGTTTCATAACATTCGGATGGGTTTGACTAATAAAAAACACACCACAACATCGTTGTCTTGTAGAAATTAAAATGTGGCATCATTACCCTTAAGTCCCAAATTTTTGATTTCTCATTTCTAAACCTTATTTAACACCATTTACAAGACCAAAACATCATGAACTCTAAGAATAACCATATAATTTAAAATTAGGGTCATTCCATAAAGCTCCATGAAACCACACAATATATGGTTCAAAAAGAAGCTCTTACTCATCTCTTGCTCTTTATAGGCTTTGTTCTTTGATTCAACAAATTTAGGTCTTGATAAATGGCTCAAAACACCTCCTTTGGAAAAAAAAAGACCATAGAAATGAATATTAGACCAAGAGGAACAATGTTCATGAAGACCCTTTTAGTTAGAAAGGTGAGTAGGAAGGTGAAATCTTAAAGAGAAGCTTCTTATCTTGAACTTTTCAGATTCACTTTCCCTCTCTTCTCCTTTATGTTGGACATCTAAATGGTGAAGAATAAGGGTGATGTGGTTTTTTAAAGTCTCTTATTCCCTTTTCTTTTAGGCTGACCAAAATTACCAAGGAGGAGAGAAGGAAAAAAGATTATGTGTCTTCATCTTATAGCTCCTTACTTTGCAAGATCATACCTTGTGTTGACAAATGTCCCTCCAATTTGTACTCTTCCCTCTTCTCTCTCCTTTTTAACCATGCACCATGTCAAGGGAAGGGTAGGCAGATGAATTCCCCTAACTCTCAAGTACGGTGCTTGGAAAAATTAATCGAACGACCGGTGAATTCCCTTAACTTCAGCTCCATGTGTTACTGTCTTGAAATACCAACAAAAAGGCAAGAAGGACACCTCATGATGAAGGGAGAAGTGTCACCTTCCAATTATGTAAACTAAAAAGTGTGACCAGTGTTTGTCATGATGATGTGTACTTTGATGACAAGTGTCATCTTATTTATTCAACACAAAAGTAGAGTAATCATTACACATCATGACCTACTTTATTAAAGTTACTTTATTGGTGTCTACTCAGGATTGCGTCACAATGCTAGGCAATGCAGGTCTTATAACCCAGGGCCTTTTCCCTTTTCAAATTTATATACTGAGTCTTACTTCCTTGAGCCTCCACTCGACCCAATTCTCAAATATATAATATTCTTCAGGCCTAAGGACATACTAATCCATCAGGTCTTACAACCCAGGGCCTCTGCCCCATACAAGGTGTACTCATGGGCTTTCTACCTTAAGCCTACTTGGCTTGGCTTGGGTAACTCCTGTATAGCTTGTACTTATGAGTCTTACTACCTCTATATGCTCATCAGGCCTTACAACCTCGCTCTGAATACATCTCAAGTCTTACAGCCTAAGGACATACTGGCCCAATAGGTCTTATTGTCTCAAGGTCCACAGCCTATCAGGTCTTATTGCTTAAGGACACACTGGTCCAATAGGTCTTACTGCCCACTATATATTCATGAGATGAATATATCTGATGGTAAACAGATACATGCAAAACCATTACATAAGATATGACAGCAAGAGTTGCTTTCCTTTGTACTATCAAGCTTGTTCTTCCCTAATTCCCTTCTTCATATTTCTTTCTATGAATAGATCTAGAGCACCTTATAGCGTTACTCAAGGTCATACAAATCCTTCTTTCTTAAAGAACCCCATGACCTCATAAGGTCCCTCTCTTCTAGCAGTTCTACCATATGCTTTCCTTAATTCTGCCATCTTGTCTTGGGTCATTCTGTATGGACTTTCGATATGGGTCCACCTCTAAGAATATTTGCAAATTCCACTTCCCATATTGGGTAATCTACCCATAATATACAAGGAATCCCTAAGCCACTAGCATATTCTCTTTTACCTGTCTCAACCGTGAGACCGTAGTTTGTGGCTTTCTTCACCCTATCTACCACTCTGTTCCATTAGGGAACAAACCCTTAGTCATTCTTTCTAAAGGAATAATCTATCATCAAGATCTTTTCCTATACTAGATCAGCAACTAGCAACCTTTAGAAAACCTCATAAACATTTATGTGCCATATTCTAGTACCTCGAATCATTCTGGGCCATTTCAAATTCTTAAGGAATCGAAACTTAATAGTTGATTCTTAGGTTACGGTTCACTAGGTAACCCTTTTTTTGCTATTGGATATATATCCAACTTTTAGGTTCATCACTAACTCTAAAACCTCGACATTGCACAAAACGAAAATCATTTTCCTCAATTATACCTAATAGGCATGCTAAAATCATGTTCAATAGCGCCTATTATAACCTTTATGGTATTCAGGTATTATCCTCAAAACATTACTGAAGGTTCAATACTATCCACAAGGTTGAAAATTCCATCATGAAACAGATCCAAAGTGCAACCTAATTCACATTTCAACTTAAGTATTATTTCAGTTTAAATCTAATTCAAGCATATCATTAACATTCAGTATCATAAAATCAGATCCTCTTTGATCAATATATGGCATAATCATTACTCATGACATCCCTAAGGATCACCATATATCATGCCTCAAGGCATTTAAACCTTCATGCTTTCTAACTTTTAATTAAAGGTTTTTACATAGGGATTTACCAGGGGGTCACCTATCCTAAAATTGCTTTCACCCGAGCACGCTTAACCTCAAAGTTCCAATAGGATTCAAAGCATTAGTACCGGTACACATTCACATACCACTGGGTATCGGAGGCTCATACATGTCTTAATCCTAGTACAACATATCTACCTTCCCAAAAATGCTAAGTATTGTCCCCATAGGGAAACATAAACAATATCAGCTTCTTAGTGCAACTCCCTTATGTATTCTGGTAACCTGGAGTGGGGATCTAAATATTGCTCTAACTCAATATTAAGAGCCCTAGAGTTTGCAACAAAATATCCCGTGCTATCTCATCTATCTCTAAAGTCTCAACTCACCGGAGCTTGAACCCCTTCCTTAGGGTATGCATCACTGTTGCTCCATTTCATTATCTATATATAGCTCTGCCTCTTTCTTCCACAGACCGATGAGATCTATTTCTATGGGTTTGTCTATTACCTATAACTTTTAATCCTATTATATCTAAAGTTTATCTAAGTATCAACACATATAATATTCACATTATTAGAGCATACAAGCCAAATGCCAAAATCTATGCTCTGATACAACTAAATGTAACGCCAGTCCTTAGACCCCTTTATATTTCATTGCAGAAGCATTACCAACCATTTTCTTTCAATTTGCGGGGTCGCTATTAATTCGGTAAAGCTAGTTTTACCAAAATATTCAAATTTAATCATGGGTTTACTATTCACTTTAACTTTTCAATTCTTCTATTCATTATTATCAAGGTTTTTCTTGGCTTATCAATTCCTCTGCTTACTTAACTAATGGGCTTGTATTGTGTGATTACCCACTCCTAGTTTATTTATCGCTCTTAGAGAATTCAATTCATCCGTTATGCAAGTTATATAGTTAACCATATAAAATGTTAATACATAACTGAACAGCGCGAAATAATTCCTCAACTCTTCCTCCGTAACATCTTCTCCCGGTATATCATCCTGCACTCTGAAACATCCTAAATTTGGAGACTAGAGATTTGAGATTAAGCCTGCAACAAGTAGACTGCTAAGCCCCAATTTAGCAAGTGTCCTAAAAAAATAAAATTTTATTCCCTATAATTCTTTACACCTTTGGTGGCATCAAAGAGAATAAAATGGTGAGTTAAAGAGCGCATTAAGTGTCAAAACAAGGTAGCTAGAGCTCACACAAAACATAGTTAATTGGAACATGAAATAGTGTTGCTACCAATAAATTTCTCTATATGGCAATTATGCTTATGTGTTATTTTTTAATAGGCAAAAGATGTCTAAAAATTTTGAAACTTTCTAGAATGAAAGTATACTTATCATGGTTTAATCTTGTGTATGTTTAAAGTTAGCCTAGTAAAACTAGCGATTTTCAAAGGCAGCATCCAAAAAAAATAATTTTGGAAATGTTGAGCTTCTATTTATCTAGATTTTATATTTTTCTTAAAAATAAACTTAATAAGGGTCACACAACCTTTAGAACCACCCCAATTGGATATCTATATAATTAGATATGAATTTTCAAAGTTTGGTGAAAATTTTGCCCAGTTTTTCAGCTAGGGCGAAAGTGAAAATAAATGTATGGGTAAAATGGTCATTTGACCAATAAAGCAAGAAGCGCATTTTTTCCCTTTAATTGGGATGAATTTCAGTTAGAGTGGGGAGCAAGAATGAGAATTAATTTACTTGGCCTATATTTAAAGAAGAGGAATTCATTATGATCAAGTAAACTAACACATGTTGATTACCCATTAAATAACATTAAACCAGAAACCAAATGGAGATATTTGATGAAGCCAATATTCCATTCCATCTCCATTAAATTCCTTTCAAAGAAAGGGAAATTGGAACATGAATAATATATATAATTACTTGGCTAATATTGATTCAAGAAGAGAGAAAAAAAAGAGCCAATCACATGCAAGCACTTGTAAAAGCAAAAGCAAGAAGAGATATTTGCTTAAGTTATCATCTCCTCTTCCTCTTCCATTCATATTTTTAGCAAAAACTAAACCCAAAGAGAGAGGGAGAGAGCTTCAAACACTCTAAGAGAACAAGAAGGAAGGTCTAGGGTTCCAAGTGCAAGAATCAAAGGTAAGAGCATGAAAACTTAGTGTTTATGCTTCATAATCACCTTAGAACTTCCTCTAATCTCTTCTCCTCCTTGATATTCATGGATAGCAAGTTAAATCAAGAGAGAGGAGAGAGAGTAGAGACATTTTTAGAGAGAGAAAGTGGATAAATCAAGAGGTAATTTCATAAACTTGATCATCTTACCTTATACAATGTTGTGTTGTTGTTGTTATGGATTTTGCCTTGGTTTTCTCTTATTTTTAAAATTTGGGCTAATGCAAACCCTAGGGAAAATGCTACCAAAATTTCCTCTAATCATTTCCATTTAGTTTATAAATGGTTAATCATGTGATTAGAAGTGGTAAGGAGGTGATTAAGCAAGAGAAATCAAGAAAACACAATTTCCCTCCTTAAACCCTAACTTTTTGTTCTGAATAGGACGTGATGAAGGAGTTGGAATTTTTTAATTTTGATAGTTCATTTGATTCATAAGGGAAAATTTTGTAGGTATGAAAGTATTTATGATTTTTGGATGTTTGTATACAAATTTGGAAATTTATGAAGTTGAATGTGTATGTTGTTTAATTTGCCTCCTGTGACTCAGTGACATTATGTAATATATTTCTTGGGCCAAACCTTGTCTAAAAACTTTGAAACTTTTCAGGATTAAATTAGAGACAGATATTTAATTTTATGGGTAGTTTTGTAATTTTTGGACAAGTATATTGAAAGATATGAATTTTTGAAATTGTACCCTATTTCTAGAAGACAATCTGGGAACAATGGAGTTTAACGAATTTCTGGGACAATTATGATGTCAATAGTTATACCAAAGCATTTTTATACAAAATTAAATTTAAAGAGCTTCATTTTGGCTTTAGAAACATTCAATTTTCAATTTCCTATAATTAATTATGATTTTCCAAAGTTGACTGAAAAATCTACAAATTTTTGGAAAAATAATGAAACTGCACTGTGCATAATTATACTAATCAGAAACTGTTTAATTGTGATAGATAACCAATTCATTAAATCTAGAGTGAGTTATGAATAGCTAATAACTCAGTTATCCTAAATTTGAAATCTTAGGATATTTTGAAAGCCCGAGCCTAAGACAGAGGTGGACTGATTGACAGGCAAGTAAAGGGCATGTTCGAGGTAGTAACACTTTCTTTCAAGCACTATGTGATTATTGTATGTTTGGGTATGCCATTATCTGTAACATGACCCAAGTGTCTTGGACACATAAAATTGTCAAGTTGTAGTCAGGGACCCAATAAGGGTGCTAAGTAGACCAGGGTGCAAACATATTGTTTAGCCTTGGCAAGAGTAAACATAGATTCGATCATCTTACATGATATGGTGCATGACATATTTATTTTCATATCGTATATGTTTGATTGTACATTACGACTAAGATTCTCTGAATCTCACTCTTTCTATAAATGTATAAAGTTTCTAGCAGCAGGCAACGGTTCGAAGGGCCAAACAGTAATTTCTGGCAACAGGAGGTTCTAAACCAGTTTGAGAGAGACGGTTGGTTATCTGAAGACCTTTTACTATTTTAAGGTTTGTAATTTTTTTGTATGAACCCCTGAAGGTATGGGGAATTTCTGTATATGAACAAGCAATATATCAATAATATCAATATTATTATGTTATTCTTATGTGCTTACTAAACTACGTAATTGCTATTCTAAGTAATATCAATAATAAGACAGGGTCTTACACACTCCTTTCTTATGCTCACCTACCTAGATGGTTGGTTAGGGAAGGGTGAGATTTGAGGCAATCTTAACAGTAAACAATATCAATAATACATGTAAGATAAATACTACCTGCATGATATACTTATCTTACGTAGGCTCATGTTAACAAAATGACTTATATGGATGCTTAATGCTTCACATTTCAAACATATGACCATAGCATCAATAGAAACAAGAGCTTCAATCATTCAACAATGTTACACATAGACAGGTAAAGCAATCATGCATATTAACACATAAATATACATATCAATACAGGCAAGTAGGGTAAGTTCACTACCTTTTATCTCTAAGTCCCCTCTTGTACCTTTTCTTCTAACTACTAAATTTGCTTAGGATCCCTTCCATTTTCCTTTTCATTGTCATCTCATGGCCCTAGATACATAACCATACATTAGAGCCATGATAAATGAATTACCAATATGGCTACATAGGCCCTCAACCACTTTAAGGGCTTAATCCTAACCCTTGGAGTTTCTAATTATTACATTTTACCTTTTTTGCTTTAAATTCGCATCGAATTAAAAAGCTGGCAAATTTTTCACTTATCTTTGAAAAATCATAACTTTGTCTAGAAAACTCCAATTGAGGTGGTTCAAAGTCCTATGTGACTCACTTTAAGTATAATTTAAGGTAAAATATCCATTACAGCCAATTACAAGCATAAATTTCCATAATTCAGAATGATTCCCTTCTGCCATAAAAGTCTTCTCAAAATTAATGTCCAACTTTAATAAATCATAACATTTAGTGTACTTATCCAAATGAGATGGTTCCATTGTCTACTTAAATATTTTGAAGTCATTTATCAAGGAAAAATATGATCCCATGAAAATTGGAACCTCAGAAACCCAAAATTTCACAATTACCCAGCCTGTCACATGACAGGTTCTAGAATCATTATCAGACTTTAAAAATTCATATATCTCAATCTACATATCCAAATGACATATTTCATATATCAAAATAAATATTTTAAGTATATTTTCAAGGAAAAATATTACCATCTGGCAATTACAGCGACAAAATTCCCAGAAACAAACTACAAAAATGAAGCTTAGACCAAGAGGAACAATGTTCATGAAGACACTTTTGGTTAGAAAGGTGAGTAGCAAGGTGAAATCTTAGAGAGAAGCTTCTTACCTTACTTGAACTTTTCAGATTCACTTTCTCTCTCTTCTCTTTTATCTTGAAATCCAAATAGTGAAGAATGAGGGTGATATGTTGTTTCTAAGTCACTTATTCCCTTCTCTTTTAGGCTAACCAAAATTACCAAGGAGGAGAGAAGGAAAAATGATGATGTGTCTTTATCTTATGGCTCCTTACTTTGCAAGATCACACCTTGTGTTGACAAGTGTCCCTCCAATTTGTACTCTTCCCTCTTCTCTCTCCTCTTTAACCATACACCATGTTAGGGGAATTCCTCTAACTTTTGTGTAACATGTCACTATCTTCAAATGCTAACAAAAAGGTAAGAAAGACACCTCATGATGAAGGGACAAGTGTTACCTTCCAATTGTGCCAACCAAAAAGTATGAATAGTATTTTTCATGAATATGTGTACTTTAATGACAAGTGTCATCTTCTTATTTTTCTAACACAAAAGTAGAGTAATCATTATATATCGTGACCTACTTTATTAAATTTTCTTCAATAAAGTTACTTTATTGGTGTCTACTCAGGATTGAATCAAGAAAATCAAGGCTCGACAAATGACACCAAGTCGAAGTGTAAGGCGAGCCTCGCATGGCGTCATATACCAACGTCTATTTGAAAAACGCAGGGTACATACGTCTGCCCTAAAAATGCCATGTGCATACCTACACTAGCCTATTTCGCTTGACTAATCAATCCCTTACCTCATTGCATATCTGGGTGGCGTCTTTCTACCAACCCAATGGCACCGTATACGTGTTCTGTGTATATCTGCACTGATACTTTAATTATACTATCTAGATATACTGAGCCCTCTACCTAATAGGGCCAGATTACATAGCCCCCGAGAGTCTTTCTTTCTCTTGACATTCTTGGGACTCTCCCTAAACTAGGATTAGCAGTCTTCCTGATATAGGCTTATCCTTAAGTCTCTAAGCTAAAAATTCGAGATATTAGATTTTACATACTTATTTTTCTGCATATCATATTTGAGATTGGTGTACTATTGAGATTCTTTTGAAGCTCACCCTTTTTCAATAAATGACATACAGTAAAGGTATCCAGCTAAAAGGACAAGAAGGCAATATGGACATACGAAGAGAAAGCTGATTAATTATGGACTGTCTAGTGAACTCTTTATTTTAGATGACTGTAAAATACACACACACACATATTTGCGTGTGTGTGTGTGTATGGATACATACATATGTGTACATATAAATGTGTGTGTATGTGTACACACACATATATACATATACATATACATATATATATATGTACATACTATTAGAAATTGTGCCCTAGGGGCCAATCATTATACTTTGAATAATTATTATTCAATGAATTTCTCCATTTAGTTATCACATTATTTGCATGTTCACTGTGATAACTGTATCCTTGGATAAATCATAATGATTGTCCTAAATGTCCTTGGTCGGTCATATATGTGGGAGCAAAGATGAAATAAGACCAGTATGACTTTAATAAGGTATGAGGATACAAATCAAAGTCTTAGGCACTTGTAGGGCTACAAGGTGCTGGACCGACCCGCTATGAGAAAGCTACATGGATTAAGTCATAAGCTTATCTCATGTATAACCACGTCACAATGCCCTTTGACCTGAGATCATCATCGATTCCTATATGAGAGTCACTAAGCTTTTACATAGTCAAAAGTCACTTATAACCGGGTGATCATAAAGGCTACAATCAGGCTTAGTAGTTTTCTTGCAGAGGAATGTGAATGGTCAAGATGGAATTTGTGCCTCACATTAGTAGAGAGATATTACTGGCCCCTCGATAAGTGAGTCTGAGAAATGTATGGCCATACTACGATGGAAAGGAGTTTCCATTTCTATAGTCAGACTACTCAGGGATTGAGAAAGTAATGGTCAGGAATAGGAGGATGACATTCTCCTTGCCTCATCCTTGACTGAAATATCATGTGACAAAAGGGACGTGATATGGTTATATGACAGGTTGTAATGTATTGTTGATCCTCATATGAATTGGGTAGTCATAATGTCTTGCTAGAGGCCGCTTACGACTTATGGGTTAGTATAGTCATTGGCCCACTCCCAACTTTGTATAGGCCTACAGGGGCGCACACAAAAATAGCCCAACACGAGCTATAATGTCCAGATTCATTGAATATAAGATGCGTCTAAGATTCAATGAATACAATGTTTAATCTAGGGTGGACGAGTTTTAAATATATATTTATTGTACACACATGTTGTGTGAATATTTATTTGATAAATATTTATATGTGTGTATGTATATATATTTATATTTGGAAAAGAAAATTAATAATATTATATACACATGTATTTTTGAAATACATAAATACATATATATACTATATATTATTTGATAATATATATTATATTTATGATCATATTATATTGTATGATCATATGATAATATTATATTATATTATATATATATAATATATATTATTTGATAATATATAGTAAATATATGATAATATTATATTATATGATGATATTATTATATTGTGTGTATATATCAAGATGTTATATGATAATATCTCATATTTAATTTATGAAGATAAATTAAATTCCATTGGCTCTTTATTCTAATTAAATAAATAGGTTAAATTAAAATTGTTGGATAGATTTAATTAAACCAGATTTATTTAATTAACTTATCAAAACAATTAAGTGTTAATTGATATGATAAGGATTTTGAAATTAATTAAGATTAATTTTTTTTAAAAATCCAATATCCATCATAAAATAGATAACCCTAACTAGTTATTAAAAGGTGAGAGCTAGGGTTTTCTAATGATGATGAAAAAATGGAGAGCCACAAGAAAACCCTAGAGGGGCATTGGAGGCGCTAGCACGACGTCGGTGTTGGGTCCTATTTGTGTAGATACTAGTAGAGGGAGCTAATCTGAATAGTTGGCTCCTCAAGATCAAAAAGGAAAAACTCAAAAAGGTATGATTCTTTGTAACTCAATTTAAATGCCATTGATAGATCCGCAATTGGGATTGGTAAACTTTTACAATTTTAATTTTTAATTCTTCCGCTTTGTGCCTACCAGTCCCAACAGTGGTATTAGAGCCAGGTCAATTATGCATTTAAATTGAGTTTTAGTGCTTATTGTTTATTTATATATGTGATATATAAGTTGGACATGAGTTTAGAAAGACTGAAGTTATAGTAGTAGTGCTGCCAGATTTCTGTTTTTTAGAGGCAGTGTGATTGTGACGAATTTTTGAATAACCAAATCTTATCCAATAATCCTGAAAATTTCCAGAATGCAATTAAACATCCTAAGCTTTAATTTGATATATAATATGTGCTATTTGGATTAGTACATTATGAGATATCAGTTTTTGAAGTTAGGCTTTGAATCTGGAATGTTTTCTCTGGAAGCGATGGTTAATTAGAGTTTCAGGAATAGTGGATGTATAATTTTATGAAAATTATATTTTTCTTCAAAAAATAGACTTAAGGAAGGTCAAATAGATCTTTGAACCACTACAATTGGATTTTTCTAGATTTAATTATGATTTTTCAAATTAAGATGAAAAAAATCTGACAGCTTAACGGGATTGCCATAGCTAACAGTTCATAGCTCAATCACGACATTTATTGCTTTAAATATTGTATGAATTGTTGATTTTTGTGGTTTACTACTCAAAATTGTTTGGGTATGGTGGACAACATGTATTTAGTTTTACAAAGGTTGTACAATTTAAATACAGCCTGCGTGCCGTGCCTTCCTCTAAATATTCTCGATGTACATTATCTTCTCATCTCACTCCCCTCGTATGTTTAAACGAGGTTTCTCTCATTGTAATTTTTTTTCTTTTCTTACTTAGAGAAGTCCTCTCATTGGCTTGGGAGGATTTTAGGTTAGGCAAGCCATGTTGTGTCACAGTTGAATTATGCTTTTGATTAGATCATTGCATGCAAAACTTTTGTGTTTATATGTTCTATTTGTATGAGATACGATCGTGATTGCATACATATAAACTAAAGCTAATTGGTTAAGCCCTTCGAATAAAATCTTAAGTCATAATGCCGTCAATTAATGAATACTTGTCAAAACATCGATCGCTCAATTGTAGGTTCCACCAAAGTGGATTCATTTGAGTTATCTTGGTGAAACAAGCGTGAGTAATGGTGCTACTCATAATGATTCATTATTGTTTTGACTTAATTGAGATTAGAAAAACGGTTTTGGATCTCAAGGAATTAGATGGGATTAAACATGCTAGATCATATGATGATCGAATCCCATAAAGATTTAAGAGTTACATATGATGTAATTGGAAAAGAGGTTACCTACCTAAATAACTTGAATTTAAGCGTCCTGCCAAAGCAGACTTAAATTTAAGCGAAATATGGATCTTAGCTTACTAATTATAACATTGAGGGTTGTTAATTTAGTGGAAGATTACAAAATAACTTTGCATATTTTAATTGTAGAATCATGTCAACTAGTAACACTGTTAGACTATCATTGCAATTAGTCCTTAAGAAGGACAAATTTTCTTGACTAGTTTAGGAACTTGAGCATTGTTTTCAAGCAAGAAACAAAGGCATATGTCCTAGATCAACCTATTCCTAAAGAGCCTGCAACTTATGCTCCAAGAGCTTAGAAATATGCTTACATGAAGCATAAGGATGACTCTGTGGATGTAGGTAGCCTAATGCTTGCCACCATGGTTCCAGACCTCCAAAGAGATCTAGAACTTATGGAGGCTCATGAGATAATTATGCATCTCAAGGAAATGTTCCAGCAACAGGCAAGGCATGAGAGGTATGATACCACAAAGGCCTTACATTCTACAAGATGGCTGAAGGTGTATCAGTTAGTACTCATGTGTTAAAGATGAAAAGCTATATTGATGACCTTAAAAGGCTTGGATTTCTCATGAGCCAGGAGTTAGCTATAGATTTGATCTTGAACTCACTCCTGAAAGTTATGACCGATTTGTCATGAACTACAACATGAACAACATGGAGAAATCAATTTCTAAACTGCATGAGATGCTTAAAGTTGTTGAGCATAACATTTAGAAAAGCCTAGCACTATTTTAATGGTTCAGAAATGAAAGGGTATTAAAAGGAAAGGCAAGGGTAAGGGAAAGGGTAATGGCTCAAGTAGTAAGACCAAAGAGTTAAACAAGCCCAAAACTAAGCATGTAGCCAAGAAGGTAAAGCCGCCAAAGGAAGGAGTATGCTTCTTCTATAATGAAACCATTCATTGGAAGAGGAATTGTAAACTATACCTCAAAGATCTGAGAAGGAAAACCAAAAGGATCAAGTCAATCGATTTAAATCCGAGTTACCTATGGCATTATCATCTAGGCTATATAAATGAGAAACACATTTCTAAACTCCATCAAGATGGATTTTTTTAAATCATTTCATTTTGAATCATATGATACATGTGAATCTTGCTTATTAGGAAAGATGACAGAGGCACCTTTTACTGGGTATAGTAAGAGGGCCACTGATTTATTAGGCCTTATATATACAGATGTATGTGGACCAATGAATATAGCTGCCAGAGGAGGTTATATGTACTTCATTACATTTATGGATGACTTTAGTAGATATGGATATATCTATATAATGAAACATAAATTTGAATCTTTTGAAATGTTCAAAATATTCTAAAATAAAGTATAAAAACCAACTTGGTAAAATAATTAAAGCACTTCGATCTGATCGAGGTGGTGAATATTTGAGCCAAGAGTTTATTGACCATCTTACGAGCTGTGGAATAATCTCACAATTAACTCCTCTAGAAACACCACAATGGAATGCCGTTTCTAAGTAGAGGAATCAAACACTATTAGATATAGTTCGATATATGATGAGTTAAACAGATCTTCCACCGTCCTTTTGGGGTCATGCCTTGGAAACAGCTGCGTTTATACTAAATTGTGTTCCATATAAGGCAGTTGGAAAGATACCATATGAGATATGGAATGGGAAGAATCCCAGTTTTTCTTTTCTCAAAATTTAGGGATGTGAGGTTTATGTTAATCAACAAGCCTCTGATAAATTCTCGCACAAATCCTCAAAGTGCCATTTTTTTGGGGTATCCTAAGGAAACTAAGGAATACTATGTCTATAATCCCACCAATAACAGAGTATTTGTTATCCAAAACAGTATCTTCCTAGAATGAGAGTATCTCTAAAAGAGCCAGTGGGAGTAAGATACATCTCAAAGAAGTTTGAGACTTACAAGATAACACATAACCACAGATGGAAAATAGAGAAGACTCGTAACAAGTTGTTGAGCCTCCTCAAGTAACACAAGGCCTACGAAGGTCTGATAGGATATGGCAACAGCCTCAGAGATATGGATTTCTGATTACTAGAAGTTGTGATGTGTTGCTCATTGAACATAATGAGCCAACTACCTATCAAGAAGCCATAGAGGGGCCAAACTCTTATAAATGGCTTAATGCCATGAAGTCTAAAATACAATCCATGTACGACAATCAGGTATGGACCTTAGTCGATCCACCTGAAGGTATAAAAACCATCGGGTGCAAGCAAGTTTTCAAAAAAACCGTTATGGATGGCAAAGTAAATGTCTTCAAGGCATGACTGGTTGCAAAAGGATTCACTCAAACTCATGGTGTAGACTATGATGAAACCTTTTTCCCAGTTGTAATGGTCAAATAAATCAGAATTCTTCTTGCCATTGATCATATTATGACTATGAAATATGGTAGATGGACATCAAAATGGCCTTCCTTAATTGAAAGCTCCTTGGGGATGTGTACATGACCTGAAGGTTTCGTGCGTCCAAAGGACTTTGGTAAAGCATGCAAGCTTCAAAGATCCATTTATGGATTAAAGCAAGCATCTCAGAGTTGGAATCATTGTTTTGATAAAGTAGTCAAAGAGTTTGAATTCATTCAAAACATCGATAAACCTTGTGTTTACAAGAAGGTTAGTGGGAGCACAATTGTATTTCTAGTGCTTTATGCAAATGACATCCTACTCATTGGGAATGACATTCCTACCTTGTAGAGTGTCAAGTCTTAGTTAGGGAAGTCTTTCTTGATGAAAGACTCAGGTGAAGCCCTTTATATCCTAGAGATTAGAATCTATAGAGATAGATCCAAGAGGCTAATAGGCCTAAGTTAGAGTAGTGAGGTCGTTGGACTGCTGTCAAGAATATCCTAAAGTACCTGAGAATAACTAAGGACTTATTCTTGGCATATAGTGGATTAGATAAAGAGCTCTGTGTAATTGGTTATACAGATACAAGTTTCCAAACTGACTTAGATGATCATAAATTGCAATCTAGATATATATTCCTTTAGAATAATGGTGCAATAAGCTAGAAAAGCTATAAGTAAAGTACTGTAGAAGATTCTGTAATAGAAGCTGAGTATATAGCAGCATCAGATGCAACTAAAGAAACCGCTTGGATTAGAAAGTTTGTTATTGAACTAAGGGTGGTACCTACCATCCTAAATCCAATAGATTTGTTATGCGACAATAGTGAAGCTATTGAGGACCAAACATATACTCAGGTGAGAAATCAATGATAGAGGTGATATAAAAAATATGCAAAGTAGCAAGAGAAGACAATGTTGCTAATCCTCTTTCTAAGCCGCTTGCACAGGCAAAACATGAGGGTCATGTTAGGACAATGTGAATTAGATAAACTAATGATTGTACCCAATGCAAGTGGGAGGATGTTGGAAATTGTGCCCTAGGGGCCAATCATTGTACTTTGAATAATTGTTATTCAATGAATTTCTCCATTTAGTTATCACATATTCACTGTGATAACTATATCCTTGGATAAATCATAATGATTGTCCTAAATGTCCCTGGTCGGTCATTTATGTGGGAGCAAAGATGAAATAAGACCAGTATGACTTTGATAAGGTATGAGGATACAAATCAAAGTCTTAGGCACTTGTAGGAGTACAAGGTGCTGGACCGACCCGCTATGAGAAAGCTACATGGATCAAGTCATAAGCTTATCTCATGTATCACCACGTCATAATGCTCTTTGACCTGAGATCATCATGGATTCCTATATGAGAGTCACCAAGCTTTGACTTAGTCAAAAGTCACCTTTAACCGGGTGATGATAAAGGCTACAATCGGGCTTAGTGGTTTTCATGCAAAGGAATGTGAATGGTCAAGATGGAATTTGTCCCTCACATTAGTAGAGAGATATTACTGGGCCCCTCGATGAGTGAGTCTGAGAAATGTATGGCCATACTACGATGGAAAGGAGTTTCCATTTCTATAGTCAGACTACTCAGGGATCGAGAAAGTCATGGCTAGGAATAGGAGGATGACATTCTCCATGCCTTATCCTTGACCGAAATATCGTGTGACAAAAGGGACGTGATATGGTTATATGACAGGTTGTATCATATTGTTGATCCTCATATGAATTGGGTAGTCATAATGTCTTGCTAGAGGCCGCTTACGACTTATGGGTTAGTATAGTCATTGGCCCACTCCCAACTTTATATGGGCCTACAGGGTCGTACACAAGAATAGCCCAACACGAGCTATAATGTCCAGATTTATTAAATCTAAGATACGTCTAAGATTCAATAAATATAATGTTTAATCTAGGGTGGACGAATTTTAAATATATATTTATTGTACACACATGTTGTGTGAATATTTATTTGATAAATATTAATATGTGTGTGTATGTATATATATTTATATTTGGAAAAGAAAATTAATAATATTATATACACATATGTATTTTTGAAATACATAAATACATATATATAATATATATTATATGAAAATATTATATTATATATAAAATATATATTATTTGATAATATATATTATATATATGATAATATTATATTATATATATATATATATATATATATATATTATTTGATAATATATATTAAATATATGATAATATTATATTATATGATGATATTATTATATTGTGTATATATATAAAGATATTATATGATAATATCTCATATTTAATTTATGAAGGTAAATTAAATTCCATTGGCTCTTTATTCTAATTAAATAAATAGGTTAAATTAAAATTGTTGGACATATTTAATTAAACCAGATTTATTTAATTAACTTATCAAAATAATTAAGTATTAATTGATATGATAAGAATTTTGAAATTATTTAAGATTAATTTTTTAAAAAAAGCCCAATATCCATCATAAAATAGATAACCCTAACTAGTTATTAAAAGGTGAGAGCTAGGATTTTCTAATGATGATGAAAAAATGGAGAGACGCAAGAAAACCCTTGAGGGGCATTGGAGGCGCTAGCACGCTGTCGGTGTTGGGTCTTGTTTGTGTGGATACCAGTAGAGGGAGCTGATCTGAGTAGTTGGCTCCTTAAGATCAAAAAGGAAAAACTGAAAAAGGTACGACTTTTTCTAACTCGATTTAAATGACATTGATAGATCCGCAATTGGGATTAGTAAACTTTTACAATTTTAATTTTTAATTCTTCTGTTGTGTGTCTACCAATCCCAACACATATATGTATGTACATACATATATATATCTATAGATATATTTATGTATGTACATACATATATGTGTGTATACATATATGTGTGTGTGTACATACATAGATACATACATGTATGTGTGTGTGTGTGTACATATATATGTATGTGTAGACACACACACACACACACACACACACATATATATGTATAGACATAAATATGTATATGTATGTACATGTACATGTACATACATATACATATATATGTATATGTATGTACATGTACATGTACATACATATACATATATATGTATATACATATATATATGTATACATATCTATGTGTGTGTCCGCGCGAGCACGTACACACATAAAAGAAGAAAAGACTATTGAACAAAGATTAATAGATAACTATGATGACATTGGGAAAAATCTAAACCCTTGGCTAAAATAGATATAAAAGATTATAGCAAGGAAATAAATTGTAAGCCCTACCCTTAGACAGAAGCAGATATAAATGAGTTTATGATGCATATAGAATAAATAAAAAAATATAATTTAATACGAGAAAGTAGATCAGAATATTCATCACCATCAATGATAGTAATAAAACATAGTGAAGAAAAATGAGAAAAATCAAGAATGGTCATAAATTACACAAAATTAAATAAAATAGCTGTAAGAAAAAGGTATCGTATACCTAAGATGGAATTATTGTTTAACCTAATAAGAGAAAACACTATATTTAGTAAGTTTGACTGTAAATCAGGATTTTTTCAAATAAAATTAGAAGAAGAAAGTGAGAAGTATACTGCATTTAGTACATCTGAAGGGTTATTTGAATGGAATATTCTACATATTGGATTCCATAATAGCCCCAGTATATTTCAAGAACATGTATCTAAATTATTAATGCCAATAAGACATTATGCAGTAATATATATTGTTGATATATTAATATTTTCAAGAAATGAAGAAGAACATAAAAAACATTTAGAGAAATTTATGAATATAGTAGAGGAAAAAGGAATAAATATATCACCAAAGAAAGCTAAATTAAAAAAAACCAAAAATACCCTTTTTTAGACAAATAATATCAAAAGATGGAATATAATTACAAAATCATATAAGTCATAAAATAAAAGAATTTCCTAAAATAAGTAATAAAAAGAATTACAAGCATTTTTAGGATTAGTAAACCAGGCTAGAAATTATGTGCCAAATTTATCAAAATTAATAGCAAAAATATCAAAATTAGCTGGAGAAAAAACTATATGGAAATGGAATCAAGAAACATAATAAATAATAGAAAAAAATAAAAGTATTATGTAATAACCTGCCCAAATTAACAATCCCTTGAGTAGAAAATATAAAATTGATAATATATACAGATGCCTTTAATAATTATTGGGGAGCAGCATCATATTTTGAAGACCAGGAAGGAATAGAAAAAATAACAAGGTATGCAAGTGGTGAGTTTAATCAATCACAAAGTAAGTATCACTCTATTGGAAAGAATTTTTAGCAATTAAAATGGCCATAGAAAAATTTGAGTTATTTATAGTTAATGATAAATTCATATTAAGAACAGACAATACTCAAGTAAAACATTGGTTAAAAAATGGAAATTTGAGTAATAAAATGTTATTAAAATGGCATGGTGATTTATCTTATTATGATTATGAAGTTGAATATATTAAAGGAACAAATAAATTGATTGTTGATTATTTGAGCAGATGGAATCAGGAAACAGAAAGAGTAACAATCCAATAAACAAAATGCCTATGATAAAGCAATCTGAAGAGTCACTAGTAATTACTCATATAGTTATGAAGATTAATGTTTTCAAGGTGAATATGAACTTATTAAGCAGCCAAGTTAGCACTAGTATACATAATTTATCTAATTCTATCGCTAACTAAACTGAAGCTATAAATGACATACATGTTAAACTCAAAGAAAAGGTTAATAAGGACTTTTCTTAATTCATACATTTTTTGTTCTAATGGTTTAGCTATTTTTATTAATCTATCTTCTCTATTTTTTGGTAATTCTTTTAATAAGGTTTTATTTATATCTTCTGGAATTCTTTTTTCCATTAATTATTCTATACTATAAACATAAATACTATCCTCTATATTCCTATTTATGTATGATCCAAATTGTTTTATCAGATACATATTTGTCCAGTTTATCAGATTCCATGTGCTATCTCCCTGTCCTCCTAACATAAAAGGGGTAAAATTACAAGTTTCTTCCTCTCCTATATTATAAGTATAAGAACTTTTTGGTAATTTATTAGATTCCATTTCATATATTTGAGGTTCTAATATGCTAATTATATTCATGTTATATGACTATTGCTTATACAAATATATAACTATAAGATTTCTTTACTTGTGTAGTATCAGATTTAACTGCAACTACAGAAGATACTCAAAAAATCTTCACACAGAAAGAATAAAACATATATGAAAGCTAAACAACAACCAAGTATGATAAACATAAGAATTTAAGGTTTTATTTTATCTTCATCTAAATGTAAGCTCTGATACCAAAAGTGACAGATAGGATTCGAGAATTCATAATCAAGATATAAGATGAACACTACAGAGGTTGACAAAGAAGTAAAACATTAGTTGAAAAATGGAATAAAAAATGGAAAGTTAAGTAATAAAATGTTATTAAAATGGCATGGTGATTTATCATACTATGATTATGAAGTTGAATATATTAAAGGAACGAATAACTTGATTGTTGATTATTTGAGCAAATGGAATCAGGAAACAAAATGAGTAATAGTCTAATAAACATAATGCCTATGATAGAGAAATTTGAAGAGTCACCATCTTGGCATTCGATGATCCACTATACTAAATTATATGCCTTTATATAGAGCTGGCATTCCAACCCTAATTACATGAATTCTGACTCTAGTTACCTTTACATGGCTCTAGTTACTCTACTTTTCCTGTAGCTTTATCATGCCTATCCTTCTTATCAATCCTTGATTCCTTTCTTTTTATCATGTATGTCCTTCTTGATTCCTTCTTCTTTGTCTTCTTCTGCTGACACTTCTTTTCTTATGCTCATAATCTTTTTTCTGATCTTCTCTTCTTGACTTTTAATCTCCTTTATTCGTCTTTTGATCTTTTTTATTTGCTTTATATTTGTGTGTGTGTCACACACACACATATATGTATATTATATATATATATATATATATATATATATATATATATATCTGTGTGTGTGTGTGTGTGTGTATGTATGCACACACACTCACACACACATGTGTGTGTGTCTATGTATGTGTGTGTGTGTATGCATGCACATACATGTATACGTGTACATATACGTATGTACACACACACACACACATGCTTGGTAAAAGATAACATACTCTATCTTTCTAGGTATACCGACATATTGACTAAAAGTCATGAGCGATAAAAGAAGCAGAGAAGTAGATCACCCCTTCAGTTAATTAGCCTCCGAAGGATAGGCATATACTAGAGGGTAGGCGCGTACTGATGTATAGGTTAAACAGCGGGGTAAGGATGATGTAAACCCCAATAAAGAGAGTCAGAGCGCCAGTAAGGGGGATGTTTGGACCTCCCTTAGGGACAAGTCTTCCATCGGTAACACCGATAATTTAAAGGTGGAAGACGTCAGGCAGTACTCAGACTCTAATGCTAGCTTGAGAGCTCCCTCTATTGAACTAGCATATGATCTGTGTCCTGACCACGAGCTAAAGAAATATAGCCAAAGATTATATTGGAAAGTCTCTAAAGACCAACCCTCCCAACCAAATCGGTAACTAGCATTCTTGGTTGAGGTGAAGTCCATATATTGGGATCGAGACCTATATGAGTTATGGATGTCTGACGGTATATAGATTAGGACTGTCCCATACTTCTTTCCTGATCTTCTTTTTTGACTAAGAAGAAGAATGATATTTTAGCTTATGGTCCTTTTGGGTTTTTCTGTTTTCGTTGGAGCATGATTGAGTATGTGTGGCAGTATATGTTAGGAGAGTAGTACTAGTATTCCCTTGGCTTGTAAGGATAAAGTAGTAAAGGCCACTTTTTATGTAAATATGGCGGTTTATAGTAATATATGTATATTCCTGTTTATATTGATATGGTGATATTTAAGTTTAAGGAATATATATAAATGTGTGTGTGTCTGTGTTATACACACACACACACTCACACACACACACATATCTATGTATGTATGTATATATGTATTACCTATATATCTATACATATATATGTATATATACGCACGCGCGTGCGCGCGCATATACACACACATATATATAAACAAGGTAAATATGATATTAATTATATGATTCCTTTTTAATATTGAAAAGAAACCATGGTTCGATTGAGAAAAAGACTAGTAGTGCTACAAGCTGAGGAAGTAGGAAACCCAAACCCACCTAATCCCATGCAGCAGATACTTGGCATGTTGACTAAAGAGTGGGCCATGATACAAAAACTTAAGAAAGAGCTCCAGGAAGTAAAAGCCAAGAAAAATGAGGATAAGGAGCATATGATAAATAATGAAACAAATCAGGAAGAAATAGATAACGAGGAAGAGCAGACCCAACCTAATGAGTCACAGCAACAACCGATACCGAATCAGGAATCCCAATGGGGACCAGTCCATGATTAAAGATGTAATACCTTGAATTTTAGGATTAAAGGCTTGAGGTTTAGACTGGATTAAGTGGACTGCTAGACCCCGGTTTAGCATATGTCTAAGTGAGGAATGATATATTTCCCAAAATTTCTTTATATCATTGGGTATTAAATGGAAATAAAAGGTAAGGGTAAAATGGTAATTTTGCCATAAGTTAAGAAATGATGGTTTTTCCATAATATTCCCTATGATTTGAGTTGGATGGGAATTAAAAGGAGGGAAATGACTACTTGGTGATTAATAAGCCTAAGCGGGTGAAGTATTACCAAGTAAAGTCAATAAGCGGAGAAGCTTAAGGCTTTGGTTGACCACTTGAGGTGGTGTAATGGGATAATTTGAGAGTGAATTATACTCTCTTATTTCTCATTAATATTGGTGGAATGATGAAGGAAAAGAGAAAGGAAACTTGTTGTGCAAGAAATGAGATAGGTGAACTAATTGAGTAAAGGCCACCTGGATGATTTTAATTAATCATCATCCTTCCTCATTTATTCTCTTTCTTTCTTGCATTCAGGTTAAATCAAAAAAGAGAAGGGAAAAGAATTAGAAAATGTGAGAAAGAGAGACAGAACGGACGAGAATGAGAACGCAGAGGAGAGAGAGAAGAGAGAGAAAGTGATAATTCACCGGAACTCTACCAAAACGATGTTTTCTCTCCAAGTACCCAGTACAAACATTACTCTACTTATCCCGAGCTTTGATTCTATGGTTTCATATTCTCGTTTGGAGATGGTTGGTCCCGTCTCACCGGCCAGAGCATCTCTGGAATTCCTAATTGAATTCAGAAAAGTGTAGAGGTAAGCGTAAGCTTCATTTCTACCATTTCGGTTTTCCGTTTGGATGAGTATTTTGAGAGTAGGGTATTGTTCATCTCTTATTCTATTAGTGTTTTAGAGGCCGAAACGGTATCCAATGGATGTCTAAACGGCTAATCATGTAATAAGGAGTAGAAAGGAGGGTATTAAGTTAAAGAAAGGGAGGAACCGACACAACTCTTCTAAGAACTCTATATTAGCTACCTAAGGTGTGGCATGAGCAAAGAGTTGGAATTTCATTGATTGGATGATTCCATTGAGTTTAAAAGAGCAAAATGTGTAGGGTTCATGTTGATGAAAAAGTGAGAAAAGGTATGGAGTGTGAAATGACCAAATTACCCCTTAAAGGCTCTAAGTAAGGGCTATAAAGGGTATTTTCATCATTCGGGCCTGAATTTGATTGATATGAAGTCATAAATGGATTCTACAGGTGAAATTGTATAGGATTGACCCATGTTATAATTTCTGTAAAAATACAGTTAGGTCAGGCTTCTGGAGGCATTTTGGTAATTTAGCATAATTGGGCTAAGTTAATCAATGAAAATGAGTCTAGAATGTTATATGGATGAGTAGTGACTCATTTATCATGTTTGGACTTCTAGGACTCAATCGACGGACGTGCCCGAACTAAAGCAAAGACGATGGTTTGAGGACGGACATGAAGTCCGACAGGTAGTGAACTTACCTTTCTTGCATGTGTGTGATATGTATGTTTATGCATTAATTATGTGACTGCTTTGCCTATTTATGTTGAATATGTTTGATGTAGTGAAGCTATGTTATAATTGTGCAATGGACATATGTATGTCATAACATCGAGCACGCATCATGTCATTATGTTGGCATGAAATAGTGTAGGCAAACATGTCATGCATTCATATATATCTGCCATGCATAGTAATACTGTTCGGTACTAAGATTCTCTTGAATCTCACTCCTCCCAAACAATTAGACAGGTTGAAGAGTGCCTGGAGAAGTGCATGGAGGAGATATGCAGATGAGTGAAGCTTGAAGCGCAAGGCGCTAGCTTGTATTTAGTATATTTATACGGTGATTGTATTAATGGGAAGTTATACATGTATGTGTGTATATGCAGATGTATTTTGATATGTATGATTGTTGTTAAAGCAGAGAACTGCTATAATGTAATAAGAGGATCGCTCTAGTGTAAATAAAGAGAACAACTTTTAGTTTATTTCAATTATCGCTCGCTTACTCTGATTTAATGGAACTAAGAGGTAGTGAGGTTAGTTAAGGAAGGGTGTCACATTTTTATGGTATCAGAGCAATGATTATGGCAATGATGGATAATTGCTAGAGTCACTAGAGCGTTGATTCTGGCAATATTTTTGAAATTGCTAGAAGTTCTCTGCTTAAAATGATAGGTTATAATCCTTGGTTAGATGCCTTATGGAAGGAGGCATGGTAATAGAGTTATGGCTAAGAAGGTTTCCGAGTTGAGAACCAGGATTTAGATAACCTATGGATGAAATTGGAATGGATTTGAGATGAGTTTTGAAGTGTTTATTAGCTTAGAATAGCTTATGAACTTGAGTTTCGCATGGTGAACTCGAGTTCATAGGTTAAATTCTGAAGGAGAAGAAGTCTCGGGCAAGAACTCTTAATGGTGGAGAGTATGAACTCGAGTGAAAATTAGGGTCAGAACTCAAGTTCAATATGATGAACTGAGTGCACAGTGGTTTCAGGCAGGAACTTGCGGTAGTGCACAACCTGAACTCAAGTGAAGAAGCTTGAGAACTCGAGTTTGTATTGCAGAACTCAAGTGCACAGTGATTTAAAATGGAACTCATGGGAGTTCAAGACCCAACTTCGAGTGCAGATGCCTAAGAACTCGAGTTTATATGGGTGAACTCGAGTGCATGTGCTGATCTTGCACGATGGGATTATTTCTGGTAGAAACTCTTTCCCCCAACTCAAAGAACTCGAGTGTATGTTAGGCTAAGAACTCGAGTTCATAGTTATGAACTCGAGTGCATGAGGTAAGTTCTTGTACTCACGAGAGTGCAAAGTTCAGATTTGAAGTGCAGAAGCCTGAGGACTCGAGTTCCTATGGAAGAACTTGAGTGCGGGTAGTCTGAGGACTTGAGTTTGTGGATGAGAACTTGAGTGCACTACTTGGGTTTGCAAGTTGGAGATTTCTCGGATAGAAACTCTGAGGGTGGAACTTGCATGACTCGAGTAGGGAAGAGACATAGAACTCAAGTGCTAAGATTTTAACTCAAGTGCTGTCAAAGTCGAGAACTTGAGTGCAATTTTTCTATGTTTAGTCTCAAGATTCTCGGGTACAACTTCTTCGCCTAAACTTGCAGAACTCGAGCGGGATAGCTACAGAACTCGAGTTCATGCATGAGAACTCGAGTGCAGTACTTGGTCATAGCATCTAAGAGTTTTCTGGGAAGAACTATCGGTGTCAAACTCTCAGAACTCGAGTGTTGTGGAAGCTAAGAACTCGAGTGTGCCGTGGGAGAACTCGAGTGCATGCCTTTATGGCTTGTGGAAAGATTAAAGTTTCAGCTAAGTGTCTATGGAAAACCTACAGAACTTGAGTGTGGCTGGTAAGACTAGAGTTTTGGGCTAGAACTCGAGTGCAACAGTTCAAACTCGAGTTCAGTGGCCATTTACTGAACATGGAAATGTGACTTTGTACAATGCTTGGTTGGAAGCTTTGACACATTATTCGAGACTTATCCGACATGTCACATGGTGGGTAAAGTATTATAGGATGCTAATACCCAGTGACGTATGAGATGAAGCTAGAACTGATATCCAGATCTTATTGGAACTCCGAGGCAAGCTTGCTGAGAAGAGAAGAATTATGGGTAGATTTCATGTGATCTTGCTTAGCTATGGGTTGGAATCCTGTGTTACTGTGGCGGGTGCTCAAAGTAAAGGTAGTGCTATAGTTGGACTTAATGGGGATCCATTGTCAAGGTTTGAATACCTTGAGGCAAGATGTATGGTAATCCTTGAGGATGTCATGAGTGATGACTATACCATACAATGATCCTAGAGGATCTGATTTGATGATACTGAGGGTTGAGGATATTTACTCAGAAAACGTAGAGCTTAAATGGTCGCTATTGACTTTGATTCTTAGCATACCTATTGTGTAATTTGAGGAAATGATTATCACTTGGTGTGATGTGGAGGTTCTAAGAGTTGAACCGTACCTTGAGAATCAATTGCAATAGTTGAATTGATTCTTCAGGAATCTGAGATAGCTTAAGTGGCTTAAGGTACTAGAAAGTAGTACAGAAAAGTATGAGAAACCTCATACATGTTTCCTGAAGCTACTAGTTGTTGATCTAGCATAGGGAAAGATCTAAGTCATAAAATATTCCCTAAGAGATATGATTATAGCCTAGAGCGGAGTTAATATCAAAATCCAAATGAATTGACTCCAGGGATAGCAGATTGCAAAACTGCTAGAGAAGAAGGACCTTATGAGATTTGAATTCCGTTACAATGGTACTTTTATTTGGAGGCAATAAACTGAACAGAACTACCTGCAGAGGATTCTGATCGGAAATGGCTACTTACGGGGAGTTTTGATCGGAGAAGGCTACCTGTGGGGAGATATGATCGAAAAAGGCTACCTACGAAGGGTTAGATCGGAGGGGATGACCAGTTAGGGGACTGCGTAAAGCACCAAGTATAGGATCATAGTGTGAAGCCACCGTGATGTTGAACCATAGTGTGCAGCCGCTGTGATGACAAACCGTGGCGTGAAGCCGCCATGAAGTTGAAACCGTAGAGTAAAGCTACGGGGACGTTGGCTTTCAATAGTAGTATATTGTGATGTATCTTCCATCAAATAAGTTTCCTTGAGAAAAAAGGGTTACAAGACCCAATGAATAGCCATACGGTGCGTTAGTACCAAATGATGAAAGAGATTAAGGAAGAACATGCTCAGCAATGTTAAGCTAAATAGCTCTTGCTCGCGAATTTTATGTAATGGTTTTACATGTATGTGTTTACCATTGAGTGTATTCGTGTTATGAATATATGGTAGGCAGTAAGACCTATTTGGACCCACATGTCCTTAGGCAGTCAGACCTGATAGGTAGAGGCTATGACATAAGGGTGATTGCCTAGACAGTAAGACCTTATGAGCATTCATGAGTTACAGGGTGGTTGCCCGAGGCCTATCATTGCGCGGGTAGACGCCACAGGTACTTCTATTATGTATGAGTAGTCGCTCGGGGCCTATCTTTGCGTGAGTAGACACTCGGGGCCATAGAAATTACTGATTTGTACAAGTGGAATCCCGAGGCCAATCTTTGCACGGGTGAACACTTGGGGCCATGTGACTTGTGGATCGAAAGTTCAGCAGATGTCGTGAGGCTATGTACTAAGATATGAGATGCTCATGAGATGATTGTGGTGGTGATGGTTTGTTTAGCATGCTTCGTGAACATTACATAAGAATGTGAATGAGTTAAGCAGCAAGAGTTGAAGCCTGAAACGAGTAGATGAAACTCAATGTTGTCAAGGTTGTCGAACGCAGCTTAAGTGTGCAACTTCACATGTTCAACACTTAAGGAGATCTCCTTTGGGGGATAGCTAGTTGGGTAGCCAGCGAAGTTTTGCCTTCTGTGCTCCTAGGTTTAGTTGGGCCGAATGCCGCATCTGTGCGTGGTTAGTCCAGGTGAGCCTGGAGTCGGGGCCTAATAGGTGTAGGCCTAGTGTATACTCATCTGGCAAGATGTTAGACTAGTTGGTTGGGAAGTAGTTATCCCATAAGTTTGCCACACTCAGTCCTAGTGAGCTAGGGGGTGTGAGCCGAATTTCTGTGTGGCTGCAGGGGTCACCCAGTGAGGGTAGCTCTGCAGTGGGCCTAATGAGAGAGGCTGTCATTCAACAAAAGTGGTGGACTGAATGTCCTAATGCCATAAGACCTGATAGGCTGGTAAGTCCTGAGGCTGGCAACATGAGATATGATTGAGAATGGAGCCGAGATGAGGCTTAAGGCAATAAGACCCAATATGCAAGTTTTCATAGGACAAGCATTCTTGGGCTATAAGACCTATATGTCTAAGTACCATGGTTGATACCTAGCATAGTGACATTGGACACACTTGTCCAAAGTATATATTGAGAATGGCAGAACATTCAGACTGTACCAAATTGTAGTTAAGGCTATGAGCTTAAGATACCTATGGCATGGAGAGTGAATCCCTAGGCTATAAAGCCAGAGTATCTAGTGTTGTGGTTGTCGAATAAGCTGTAAGACTTGGTGTGCATATGATGTGATATGGGTGAATCCCGAAGAATCTGGAAAGCTTAGTATGCATACAATATGAACTGGGAGAGAATCCCGATGAGGCAACGAAGCCTGAGAAACCAAGCGCTGTGAGATCGGGCTAGTGAGTCCTTTGAGAATGCTACATACTGGGTACAGAAAGAATTAAAGTGCAGCATAGTAAATGCAGAATACCATATGAAATTTGGTCTCAAGAATATGATTCTTGAGTTGCATGCTCTATGTGCTTGCAAATGGTAGAGCTAATTGATAAGATGGCAGTAATTTGTCACTGTGATCGGAGGTTCTTACTAGGTAAGAGTGGGATGAAGCAATAGCTTTCACCGACACGGCATAAGAGGCTAGCCATTCTGTGAGTACCAAGACTGGGGGAGCTAACCAGGTGTATGTGCGCCTGTGTGAAGCACTAGTTTTGATTAAGAAAAGAGATTTAAAGATAGTGGCTAAGGTGCCACATGTGATCCCTAAAAGGGGGTTGATTGGAAATGGTGCTATAAATTGAATGGAAAGATAGACAACATGTCTAAAGATGATTCTCTGAGGTAGAGATAGTACCATTTGATGTCAAAATTTTCAGGACAAAATTTATTGAACGGGGGGAGAAATGTAATACCCTAAATTTTGGGATTAAAGGATTGAGGTTTAGGCTAGATTAAGTGGACTGCTAGACCCCGGTTTGGCAAATCTCCAAGTGAGGAATGATCTATTTCCAAAAATTTCTTTATATCGTTAGGTATTACATAGAAATAAAAGGTAAGGGTAAAATGGTAATTTTGCCATAAGTTGAGAAATGATGTTTTTCCCTAATATTCCCTATGGTTTGAGTTGGATGGGAATTAAAAGGAGGGAAATGACTACTTGATGATTAATAAGCCCAAGCGGGTGAATTATTATCAAGTAAAGTCAATAAGCGGAGAAGCGTAAGGCTTCGGTTGACCACTTGAGGTTGTGTAATGGGATAATTTGAGAGTGAATTATACTCTCTTATTTCTCATTAATATTGGTGGAATGATAAAGGAAAAGAGAAAAATAACTTGTTGTGCAAGAAATGAGATAGGTGGATAATTTGAGAGTGAATTATACTCTCTTATTTCTCTGATTTAATAGAACTAAAAGCCGATGAGGTTAGTTAAGGAAGGGTGTCACATTTTTATGTGGTGCAAGTAGTTACCAGGTGGCATTCGGGACTCGACATATCCCTCTATAGGTTGA
This sequence comes from Albizia julibrissin, assembly GCA_037074505.1. Classification (NCBI taxonomy): domain Eukaryota; kingdom Viridiplantae; phylum Streptophyta; class Magnoliopsida; order Fabales; family Fabaceae; genus Albizia; species Albizia julibrissin. The sequence goes on from CM073477.1 coordinate 37,298,955, forward strand.
GTGTTCGAGTACCTAGGGAAGCATATTAAATCCCGAAGGGGACGGGACAGTTCCTGCCATCGTGAGCCGGAGCATCGATGGCCGATTAGTAGTTCCGCTGTGTACTATGACCGTTACATAAAAGGCACCTTTTTATGTAACAATCAGAGTACGCAGCAGAACTACTAACCGGCCACCGGCGCTCTGGCTCACAATGGCAGGAACTGTCCCGTCCCCATCGGGATTTAATACGCCTCCCCAGGTGCTCGAACACTCGACCTATGGAAGGATATTCGAGTCCCGAACGCCACCTGGTAGCCACTTGCACCGTGGTGCAAGTGGCTACCAGGTGGCGTTCGAGACTCGACATATCCCTCCATAGTTCGAGTGTTCGAGCACCTGGGGAGGCGTATTAAATCCCGAGGGGGACGGGACAGTTCCTGCCATTGTGAGCCAGAGCGACGGTGGCCGGTTAGTAGTTCTGTTGTGTACTCTGACTATTATAAAAGAGACTTACAGTACTAGGTCTCAAAGTTCTGCAAGCATTAACCCTCGCGTTCAAAGGTAGACTTGGTCCTCAAGTAGCTGAGGACTAGATGATCAGGCTAGAGAAAATTTTTGAGGTATGAGAGTATTTTTCTGAGGTAAAGGTGCCAATGGTTGTATACAAGCTAGAGGGAGATGCAGACTGATGGTGGAGGAACATGACCATAATGTTATGAATCCTGAATATTCCTGTGACTTGGGAGTTATTCCAGGAGAAGTTCAATGAAAAATACTTCCCCAGATCTGTAAGAATTGAAAAAGAAGTAGAGTTCTTATCCATCCAGTAGGGCGATAAGGAGACCTTCGATGAATACCTCTCTCGATTCATCTGCCCGGCTTGTAACTCCTCTTACCTACGATATAAAGATGATAAGGAGTGGAGCTCTGTCCTACTGATTAAGGGGTTGTAGCATGAGTTGAAAGATCAGTTAGCTTCCTGATAATTCAAAGAGTTCAACAAAGCAGTGGAAGAATGCTGGATCAAGAAGTACAACCTACGAGACTGAAATTCAGTTAAGAATACCAGCAACCGCAATAGACCTAGTCGAGGAAGCTTTCCCCAGAAAAGGAAGGGTCAAGGATCTTCATCTAAGGGCAATGACAAAAGACCTTATTGGCCTGAGAACCATAGAAACTAGAGGCCCTTTACACCTCTAACATGTTCTCAATATGGTAAGGTGCATGCTGGCAGTACGTGCAACAAACATATAATCTATTACACCTGTCATCAACCGGGTCACTTCGCTAGTGAATGTAAATAGTGGGTAGCAAAGTCCAAGCCCAAGACTTAAGGGAGAGTATTTGTGATGACCCACAAGAAGGCCCAAAAATCTCCAGAGATAACCACATTACAAGCCTTATTTGATTCTAGCGCTAGTTATTTGTTTATTTCCTCTGTATGTGCTAGACAGTTAAGGCTGTATGTGCCTAACTTATCGTATGATTTGGTTGTATCTACATCGATGGGTGCTAGGGCTGTAACTATGAATGCTTGTTTGAATTGTATTATAAATGTAGCGAGGCGAGAGTCTGTGATAGATTTGATTTGTCGACCATTCCATAAGCTAGAAGTCATACTAGGCATTGACTGGCTAACAGCAAACAATGTTTTGCTGGACTACGGTAACAAGAGAATTGAATACCTTGAACCATAGAAAGGCAATTATGCTAGTGTTAACCTAAACTTCCCCTTCGTTGCAGAAGCTGAGAAATGTCTAAGAAAGGGATGTCAAGGGTATCTAATATTCTTCTCGTTCGGGCAGAATTAGACGTGATGATTGAGTGTATACCTATAGTAAATGAATTCCCTGAGTGCATCACCTTACATTTACACTCGTTCTGATGAGTTTTACTTAGCAAATTTAAACCACTAAGCAATATTCTTTTATAACACCTTTTCAAATCATAACCTCAAAACATGATTCGAACCTCTAGTTGAGTGGGTTTTTCTGAATATTTTAAAACTTTTGTGGAAGCATATTCTAGTGGTTCGCAACTTCATTATTATTTTCGGTTCTTATTTTTTCCCTTTAATTCAATTAGGGTGATTCTCTGCTCAAACTTAGTTCATTTATTTACATATACAAATGTTATAGTCACACAAGGCTACCAAAATTTCTAAGTTTAATACAAAAACAATAGACACATTCTCATCTTCGATCCACCACTGCATTCCTCTACATGCAGACCTCTTCTCTGTTCTCAACACACCTCCTGTGTTCACCTGTCTAAATGGTTGGTTGAGAAGGGTAAGATTCGAAGGAATCTCAATAGTAAACAATTATCATAATGCATGCATGATATATGCTAAGTACATGACATGTTAGCTTAACTAGATGCATGCCACATAAAGACATTTTTATGTGCTCAATGTTTCATATAACATACTTATGGCCATGGCATAAACAGAAGTAGAGCTTCATCATTCAAATATTCTCTACACAATCAAGTAAAGCAATCACATACATCACTACATAAGCATAAATATCATATACATGTAAGTAGGGTAAGTTCACTACCTTTTGTACTTTGCATTCTCCTCTTATACTTTGACCTTCCAAATATTGCCTCTTCTTTGTCACTTCATGACCCTAGATAATTAATGACATTATTAGAGCCATGAAAAGTGATTTCCCAGTGGCTATATTAGCCTTAAAGGCTTACTTTCACTATTGGAGTTCATACTAATTACATTTGGCTCTTTCCTTCTTAAATTCGCATGGTAGCCAAAAGCTGCCAGCATTTTGACCAAATTTTGAAAAATCCTAATTAGTTCTATAAAACTCTAATTGGGGTGGTTCAAAGTTCTATATGAAGATATATAAGTCTAATTTAAGGATAAAATATCACCTACTTCTAGTTATACACTCAAAATTCTATAATCCTCAATTAATACAACTATGCCAGGATTTGTTTCAGATTCAATGCCTAAATTTGAAAATTTATATCTCACAATCTACTAACCCAAATGGCACATATTATATATTAAATTAAAGCCTATTATGTCTAATATTATTTTAAATAGTTTCATGACAATTGGATAACATTTGGTCACTCATAAACATGTCACAAGCCAACTGCTTCCTAAAAACCTAAATTTGGCAGCACTAAGTTCAATTCCAAATTTAGAGTTTTCAATCCAACCCTTTTAAAATCACATCCACACCTTAACCCTACACAAATTTTCCCAAGGAATCCATTTAAGGCCTCAAAATTGGAAAAATCTTAGTCCTTCTTTGTGTCTTATTCTGGCCGAAAATGGCCTTTACAAGGCAACAATCAACCAATTCCCAAATCATCTACCAAACTAGTTTCATATGCTTCTTAAACCATATATATTCACATGTATATAAGGAAAGCTTCATGAAACCCTAAATGACCTTAAGTAGGGAAGCTTAGAAAAGTCCCAAAAATTCAGCAAAACAATCCAATACATAGGTCAAAATGAAGCTTATACTCACCTCTTTCACTTTTTAGGGCTTGTTCTTGATTTCTCCAACTTTGGTATTTTGTAGACAACAAAAAACACCTCATTTCAAGAAACTAAAACCACATAAGTCAAGCTATTAGTGATAGGAATAACTTTTATGAAGGCCTCAAGAGCTAAATAGGTTATTTAGCAAGTGAAAATGTGGCAAGAAGCTCTTACCTTCTTGTTCTTCAACTTGCTTCTTTCTCTTTTCTTTTTCTTTTTCTACTTCTTTTCTCTATTTTTTTGGATGTTGGATGACTTAATGAATGAATGAGAGTAGAAGTTTGAATTAATAACCACTCCTTGGCTTCTTGGAAAATACTTGGCCAAAATTCACTTAAGAGAGAGAAAAGATGATATCAACTTATGATATTTTCTTGAAAAAGCTATCTAGTTAATTAACTAAAGGAGGCTTGGTTAATTAGTGTGATCTTTATCTCTTCTCTTTCCTCATCCTTAACTGAATTGGATCGTCATAAAGGAAGGAAAAATGTTGATCATGTATTCTTGCAAACTCACTTTTCAAACCTAGCCACAATTGTTAACTTTTCAACTCATTTTACTTCATCTTTTGCTTAATTGAGACCAAGTATTAACTCCCTTGGCCTCCCCCTTTTTGACCAAAAGTTATCCCAATTAAAGGGAAAAATAAATGGCTTCTTGCTTCATTGGTCAAATGACCATGTTGCCCCTACATATTTTCCATTTTCATATATGGATTAAAATCTGACAGAATTTTCTTCAATCTTTGAAAATTCAGATCTTTATTTATGGATGTCCAATTGTTGTGGTTCCAAAGGCTATGTGACCCTTATTAAGTCCATTTTTAAGAAAATATATAGCCTTTAGCCAAATGAACATTCCCAAAATTACCATTTTTGGACGCTGCCACAGAAAATTACTAGTTTCACTTGGCTAACTTTAAAAATACATAACTCTTTATGTACAACTCCAAATTAAATGACTTATATAACCTATCAAATTAAAGCTTGATAAGTCTACTTTTATTCTAAAAATTTTCATAATTTTTGACATCATTTGTGTCAAATCCCTTAATATTTTGACCTTTATCAGAGTATTAACACGTAATTCAATGGGCATACAAAAATAATACATTATGCTGATATAAAATTCTTGATTACATTACAGAAAATCCCCACAAGGTTAGTACATGTTACAGTATAACTTACAATACAAAGAAAGACCATCAGATAACCAACGAAGAATTTCTTGAACTGCATTGGACTCTCAATTGTTAGTATCTGCTACTTGCCCTCTGAGCCACTTCCACTTGCTGAATAAATTTTAAATTTATGGAAAGGGTGAGATTCATACGAATCTTAGTAGTAACAAAATATCAATAATATAAAACGTGAAATATAAACATGCATGGCATCATTTATCATGATGTAGCAATCAAAATGTCGAGCACACGCCTAACAATGCTCAGGAACCAAACGATGATTTTGTCTAAATCAAAATGACAATCTGTTCTTGATCTGCACAATGATCATCTCATAATGTGATCACAACAATAACTTAGAGCAAGACTATATCTGTTCGTACTCATCATAACTTGGAGCAGGCCTATACCTCTCCGTACAAATCAAGTCACTTAAGTAGGTCCACTTGGCCATATGGTACCCCACAGGTTCCATGGGGTGGTTCAACTTATCACCCATACCCAGCGAGTATTCAAACCACATGTAACACATTGTATGGAATATGACAAACAATGCATATTAACACTCACATAGAATATGAAAGATAGAGTTACTACCTGGACTCCTTTCCAAAACCTATATATTAATAGTCCTTTAACTTTTGTACGGCTCGGGAAATTATGAATCCTAAAATTCCCAAAGTAATTGCAAATGAGTTATTACTCATTCATACTTCATTTTAAAATTTATAAGTTGGTTATCTTAGCCTATAATCACTTATTTATCAAAATACCCTTGGGGAATTCGGTCTAATTCCCTTTTTACTCGTTATTTTTGTACTTTACCAAAAATTACAACCTGGGATTATCTTACATATTTTTGTGTGTAGAGTCCATTTTTTATCTCAAATTTAGCTAATTCCAGCTCAAATTATAGATTTACCCCTGGCAGCCCAAACTTAGGGTTTTAGGGGCAAAATTGTCATTTCACATTCCAGGGCTTTTCATACTTTACAATCTACATGAAACCTACACAACTTTCCCTTCTAAACATCATGGAAAAGTTATAAACATGAAATTCCAGCTCCAATCCATATTTATAGTGCTGGCTAAAAATCTCAAATTTTAAGGAAAACTTGAATTTTCATGATTTCAACCTTAAAACATTTTCTTTTACTTTGTTTCCACTTATTTAACCTTCAAATCACTAGTTTAACATAATCAATAGAAATTTAGGTAGCATTTCCCCTTAGAAATTAAACATCCTAAATTTACAAAAGTGCCAAAAAAAACCAAATAACCAGCTAGAGATCTATCAGAGTTCAGTTTTCATCAAGAATTCCAAAGTTCCAACAACATACCTTATTCCTTCTTCTTCTTCCTCTCTTGGCCGTGATTTTTCATCTTTCTCCCTTATTTTGTTGCTTGTTCAATAACTATTCCAAGAGGATATGATAATCAAGAAGAGGTTTCAAGAACTATAGAATAAGAATAAGTAGAAATTTTTACTTACTTACCATGATCTTACTTCTTGGACCTTAGCTTCTCCTCTTTCTCTTCTCTTCCTCCTTGGTTTCTTCCTCTTCTTCTTTCTCTTCCTCTTGGCTGAAATGGCCTCCTTTTATAGAGAACATTGGAGTTCTCTAAAAATGGTCTTATGTGTCCCTTTTATATATTATTTTATTTCAATTTAAGCATATGTCATAATTTTTATTATTTCTTTATTCTTTGATATTTTCCTTTGACATTTCCAAAACTCCTCTTCCTTGTTTAATTCTTCCTTCCAACTGTCCTTCCTTATTTAATATAGGGAAAATTTCCAAATTTATTTATTTGGTCAAAATGACCATTTTTCCCTTGCACTTTCTCCATTTTGACAATAGTTAGAAAAATTGGTAAAATTTTCACCAAATTTGAAAGTTCATATCTAATTGTATAGATATTCAATTAGGGTGGTTCCAAAGGCTATGTGACCGTTATTAAGTCTAGTTTCAAGAAAAAAATATATCCTTTAATTAAATGGAAGCACAGAATTTTTAGAATTTTTGTTTTTGAACACTATTACAAACAATTATTAGTTTCACTAGGCTAACTTCAAAAATTCATATCTCCTTGTGTACAACTCCAAAAATTATATATACCTATCAAATTAAATCTTGCTATGTCTAATTTCATTATGGAAAGTTTCATATTTTTTAGATACCATTTTCCTATTTAAAAATATCACACGACATGACTGCCTCACAGGGAAACTTACCGGTAACATCCTTAACTTATGTACCAAATAACTATGTTGTGTATGACATCTAATTATCTTCTTTTTTATTACTTAATATGCTCTTTAATTCACTATTTTATCCCTTTAATACCACTAAGGTATAGAAGAATTTTGATGACTGAAATTTGGGATATTACAATTTGCCTATTTAAAAGCGTTATGTAAACTGACTGCCCTGCACAAAATACACACTGGCAGCATTATTCCAACTTTTGAAAATCAAATCCATTCTTTCTAGACCCCATTTCCCTTTCCTTTAGATCAGAGTCAGGTTCTGTATCATCTTGACACATCCTAGAGGAATCAGGTATTTTCTTTCGACTAATTTGCACCGAAATCCAAATTATATTCCAAGTGAAATTTCTATAAGCTAATAAAATATAATAATATTATCATACACACACACACACACACACTTATGAATGTACGTATGTTTGTATGTATACATACCTACATTTATATACATACACACATACGTACAAGCGTTCGCGCGCGCATATACACACACACTTATGTATATACGTATGTATGTATGCTTACATACCTACATACATATCCATACATACGTACGTACGAGTGTTCACATGCACGCAAGCGCGCGCGCATGCACACACACACACACACACATATAGATATATATATGTATATATAATATATATACATATATGTATATATATTATATATACATATATATATCTATATGTGTGTGTGTGTGTGTCTCTGTGTACATGTATGTATATCTGTATGTGTGTGTCTTTCAAAAATACATATATGTATATATAATATTATTAATTTTCTTTTCAAATACGCACACACACACATATAAATATTTATAAAGTAAATATTCATATAACGTGTGTGTGTGTGTGTGTGTGTGTAATCCATCAACTCTATATTAACCATTACATTCATTAATTCTATGCATATCTTAAATTCAATGAATCTGGACTTTATAACTCATATTAGGCTATTTTTGTGTGTGACCCTATAATCCTATATGAAGTTGGCAATGGGCCAATGATAATACTAACTAGAGCTGAGAATCAGGGCCGGCCCAGCCCTACAGGGTTAGCCCTTGACGGATCAGGGCCTAAAAGGGCCTGCCCTACAGGGCCTGGGGTAAGAAAAATTACTGTTTCCAAGCCCAGCCCAAGAGCATTAGGGTCAAGGCCAGAAGCCTGAAAATCATTTTTTCAAAATTTAACTACATGTCTATACGCCTCATGCAATAAAACAAATATAGTTACTAATTCATAATCAAAGGTAAAACATAATGTCCATAAATAATTCATAGTCTTAAACAAAACATAAGAAGGCAAGAAGCTAACCACTTTAAGCATCAAGTTCATCTTCACCACTATCGTTAATTTCAAGAAAATTGGATTATGCTTCACTTTGAGTGGTAGGCTCCGATTGAGGGGTAAAAATATAAAGGATTTCTTCTCCCATATCATGAATACATCCATAATCTTTATCTACAAAAAATAATGAACCAAAATGATAAATAACTCTATAAAAAATATAAAATAAAAATAAATTAGTAAATTACCATCATATGTGAATCCATGCATCCAGTTGCGAGTACAAATAAGAGCTTGGACATTATATGGAAGAATGGAACTTCTATATTTTGTTAGAACACATGAACCAATACTGAAAGATGATTCACTTGCTATTGTAGTGATTGGAATACTTAGAATATCAGCTGCCATCTTTGAAAGAATCATAAATCTTTGTTGATTGTTTTTCCACCAGTTCAAGACATCCAATTCTTTCCAATTATCAGGCTTCAATATTGGTTCTTCCAAATAAGTTTCCAACTTAGACTTGTTCATGGAAGAATGATCCATGCTCGAATAAATATCTTGATAGTCCTGCATCATTATAAAAAATTCAAGTAAATACTAGTTGGATACCCAACAATTGCGATTGACACTAAATTTAAAACATACATCAAATGCATCATCAAAGGAGGCTACTGAAGCACTTGGAATTTAAGAAGAATGATGAGTCATCAATGTTGAAGATCTAGTGATCGATGCACCTTCAACTCCATGAGTTAGAAGAGAAGTCCCTATATTGGAATATTCTTTGAAAATGAAATTCAGCTTGCTTCTTATATTGGCAACATTCTCATTGCAAGTCATATGGTCAATCTTTCCATAGAAATATTGTATAATATTGAACTTCCATTGAGGATCAAGAACTACTACAATTGCAAGAATGACACTATAATTATGGCAATATTTGTCAAACTTCTCTCTCATTTTCATAGACATCTCTTGAATCACCGGGTCAAGGCTTGCCATATTGGTAGTAAGCAACATCTCAATTTTTGATATTTTCATAAAATAAGAATTGGAAGTTAGATATGACGACCCAGAAATCAACCTTGTAATCTTCTTAAATGGTCTCAAGAAATTGCACATTACCTCTGCTCTATTCCACTCATCTTGTGCTAGAACAAACTTGTAGTTTGTATCATCTAAAGCCATATTTGCAAAAGCACGATAATATTTAATACCACTCTCAAGCATTGTATAAGTGGAGTTCTATCTAGTGGCTACGTCTAATTGCAAGCCTATTGAAGTGTCAATACCACTAACTTGTTGAACACATTGCTTGAGAAGATTCATCCTTGACTCAGATGCCTTCACATATTTAATACTCTCTCTAATCTTATGCAAAGTAGAACTTGTTACTTTTAACCCCTCTTGAACTATCAGATTGAGAATGTGGGCACAACACCTCACATGGAAAAATTCTCCATTACAAACCAAACTAAAGTTATTTTGTAGGAGTAACCTATCTTTCAATAAGTCTTGCAAATTATCATTTGCAGATGCATTGTCTAGAGTAATTGAGAAGATTTTATCATCAATCCCCCATTATTGCAAGCAATCATAAACTTTCCTATACATCTGATATCTGGAATATGGTGGCTCCATCCTATAAAAAGCAAGTATCTTACTATTTAGTGTCCACAACTTATCCACAAAATGAGCTGTGACACATATATATCCTTATGAAGTCACAGAAGTACAAAAATCAAATGTCAAACGTATTCTACCAATACTCTTCTTCAATTTTTGTTTCAAAATATCCCTTTGTTGGTGGAAGAATTTATGCACATGAGTCATCATTGTTCTTCTACTCATAAGCCTCACATCAAGATTCAACGTCCTCAACAGTTCTTTGACCTATTTATATTCAACAAATGAATAAGGAAGATCATGTTCAATTATGCATAAAGCCATAATGTCCTTAATACGTTGATGGTCAATTTTCCTACATCTCATTTTGCCTTCTCTATCTAACATCATCACCCCAATATCCAGCATTTTTTCTAAACCTTTACAATGCTTAGTATGACAACTTAGATGTGAGGTGCCTTTATCCCCACCCCTTGCAAATAAATTTTGACAACCATTACATTGTGCCTTAGGTAACCCATTAACCTCAACCCTACTAAAATACCTCCAAACATTATAAGTCAAATTTCTAGATTTCTTAGGCTTTGATTCATCTTCAAGGAAAGATGGTTGACGTTTATCCGTTATAGCTAATGATTTGTTAGTCCCTTCAGTACTGCCAACTCTCTCTCTCTCTCACTATAACTAAGAAAAGAGAAAACTAAGTTATTAATAACTGCCAAAAATATAAAAAGGAAATGATGAATTTGTGTTGCTACAAGACAACCCTAGTGAGTTGGAGTCCATAGCTGGCACCATTTCGGTGAGTGAAAAGTTAATTACTGCATGATCAACAAATGGATTCTTAAACAAAGAAATCCATGATTAATTTTTTTTCTTATAGTAAAGTAAATTTTCTTGTAAGTTAGACCTTTCATGTTTTTAATAGATGATAAAAGTAGTTGTTAAATTAGATAAAAACTCTTATGTTTTAATGTTTTATTGTGTCACAAGGGAACCATCAAATCTACAATAGATAGATAATAAATGGGGACAACCTTTTGTATTTTTACAGATTATAGGTTGCTACAGTTCAGCTCTTTTTAAACTCACAAGTCACATTAACTACACTTACTCATTATAATAATCTATTAAAAAAACTGATCCACATGTTCTCCTATTTCCTCTCTTTTAATTTACTTAATAAATGGCCATTAGAAAGATTTAAAGAAACATGTGATGGATAATCCTAACTCCACATTTTTTTTGTCATAAAAAACATCGATTTAGTTCTAATAGCTATATGAAGAAGCTACACCTTCCCTTGGGTCCATATAATTTTTATCTAGTACTAATGCTTGAGTCAAGAGAAAAAAGCTTTTTTTTCTCAAACAAAGTGGATAGTTCAAACCTTATCAATTATTTTAATTTTGTTTGATAATACCCCATTCTAATCCAATAGCATCGAATCATTGATAAATGTATAAAAATATTAGTCAATAGCTCAACTATCACAAAAAATAGGTGCATGGAATTTGGGGGGAAAACAAAATTTATTGACGGTGCTGTAATTGACCCACAAAGTGCACGAAGTGGTTGGAATCTATAAGAGACGAAGAACCCAAGATCGCAAACCTAACTACTAACCAGCAACATAGGTATCTCAAAAAATAAAGCAATTGGAAATCCTAAACAATAAGATCAAACCTCATTCAAGACCCAAGAGTCTAAACATAGCGAGAGACGGCGTTCATGCTATTAAGGATGGACTGGGACAGGGACGACCAGTCACCATTACGGTTGCCGGTAGGACTTAAACTGAGAGCGAGAGACTGAAGTGAAATCAGAAATTGAGAGCTGAGCGAGAGGAGGCACCAAGTCAGATGGGACTATGGGAGAAGGCACCGAGTTAGATGGAGACTGAGAATCTGAGAGCTGAGCGACTAGGAGTGAAATCTAGAGCCAGAGGAGACTCTACAATAAGGGTTGTTTTCTTTGGGAGGATTGGAGGCAAGTCGCAACTTTTATAATGGGGAGATTTTTTACAAGTCAATGACTAAGCAAGGGACAGTTTGTGCAAAAGAAAAAAAACAATGGGGGAAGGGGGAGCGGCTGCCAGCTGGGGCTTGGGGGATATTAAAAAAACTAGCGGGCCTAACCGATTTCATTTAGAAGTTCTAATTTTCAAGCACGGCCCGTGATTTCAAGGGCTTAAAAGGGCCGGCCCGACGGGCTCGGCTTGATTTCTCGACTCTAATACTAACCCACAAGTCGTACGCAACCTCTAGTAAGAGATTATGACTACCCAATTCATATGAGGATTGATAAACCGATACAACTTGTCATACATCCATATCATGTCCCTTTTATCACACGATATTTCGATCAAGGATGAGGCATGGAGAATGTCATCCTCTTATTCCTGAACATTACTTTCTTGATCCCTGAGTAGTCTGACTATAGAAATAGAAACTACTTTCCATCGCAGTATGGCTAACATTTCTCAAACTCACTCATCAAGGGGCCCTGTAATATCTCTTTACTTATGTAAGGGACAAATTCCATCTTGACCATTCACATTCCTTTACATGAAAAACCACTAAGCCCGAATATCGCTTTTATCATCACCCGATCAAAGGTAACTTTTGACTAGGTCAAAGCTGAGCAACTCTCATATAGGAAGCTATGATTATCTCAAGTCAAATGGCATAGTGACCTGGTTATACATGAGACAAGCTTATGACTTGATCTATGTAGCTTTCTTATAACGGGTTAGTCTAGCACCTTATACTCTTACAAGTGCCAAGGACTTTGATTTGTATCTCCATATCTCTTCAAACATACTAGTCTTATTTCATCTTTGCTCCCACATAGATGACTGACCAGGGACATTTAAGATAATCATTATGATTTATCCCATGACAGTTATCATAGTGAACATACAAATAATATGATAATAAAATGGAGAAATTTATTGAATAACAATATTCAAAGTATAATGATTGGCCCCTAGGCACAATTTCCAACAGTTATAATCTTGAATGATTTTCAATGAAAAATAAAAATTTGAAAGTTTGTTAAAGGTGTTGCCAGTATTGCATTTTGACTCACGGATTTATTGTGGCAAACATTTCACTATCCAAACTTTGTTTGATGATGGTGATAATTTACAGATTTAAACCAAACCTAATGGGTTTTAAATTGATATGTAATATGAAGGATTTGGATTAATACACTAGGAGTTATGAGTGTTTGAAGTTAGACCAATAAAGCTGGAATGATTTTCTGGCATTAAGGGAAAAAAATTGAAATTGGGAATAGTACATGGCCAGGTGGTAGTAGGAATTATTTTTCTCTTAAAATACACTTAATAAGTGACACATAAAATTTTGAACCACCTTAATTGGATATTCCTAGGTCAAGATATGAATTTTCAAATATTATTTAAAATACTGTAAGCTTTTTTAGAAGTGCAAAAATAAGAGAAAAGGTTATGGCAATTGGTAATTAAATTAATCTCTAAGGTTAAGTTAAACACTTGGAGTTTGTGTTGGCCCATTAAATACCCATTAGGTCTAATGTATTAACTTTAAAGATAACTAACTAAAGAGTCTTGAGTTATTAAAAATTAGGACAAGTAATAACTCAGTCGTCCGTGAATTATAAATTATAGAATTTGACATTTGCCTGGGACACCCAAGAGACAGGTGAACAAGAACCCAAATTGGAAAGACTACCAGGTAGTGCCCTATCCCTTATATCATATGTACTGCTTTATATGTATTCTCTGTCATTTGTGCATTTGCAGGACTGTTAGCCCTTAGACGGTAAGACCTATAAGTATAAGTTGTACCGGGAGTTACCTGGGGTGTCTTGAGCCAAGTAAGCCTTGGACAGAAAGCCCATGAGTGCACCTTGTATAGGGCAGAGGCCCTGGGCTGCCAGATTGAGATAATCAAGCGCTATGGTTCTGTAAAAAGGGACTAGTTAGGCCCTTTTTTTGCTGCATAATTTGTAAACGCTCTATGATGATTTGTTTTACATACTTAGTATTCTGCATATCATATTTGTGATCGGTATACTACTGAGATTCTTTTGAATCTCACCCTTTTTCAACAAATGACATATAACAAAGGCGTGCAGCTTAGAGGGTAAGAAGGTAATATGGACATACGAAGAGAAGGCTAATTAATTATAAACTGTCTAGTTATCTTTTTTTATGATTGTAATATATATATATTAAGTATAAGTAACGATAGTCGTACTAGTAACCGTGACACTAACCACCTTAGTTGTAACCAGTACGCTAGATTTTCAGTAAATGCACTAGTATCCAAATGTGATAATTACACTAGAATTGGGTAACCAAACACTAAAGCCTATAAGTTAACCACCATTATGCGGGCTATTGCCAGAGAATACTCTATATTTTTAATAAAAAATTTCAAAACCGATGAGTAGTAATGAATTTGCAAACCGATTTGAGACCACACATAATTATTTTTAAATTTTTTTGAAAAGCCCATAAAGTACAGGATTGAACATTGTCTTGAAGTCAGGTCTTTAATAACTTACTATTTGATAATGTCTCAGGTTTGTAACATTACATGACTAAAACTCATCAAAGTTTTTATAAAAGACGATATTACACAAAACATCTAAAATCTTCTTCTTTATCCTCTACTTATTCGAGATTACCTTTTTGCCCTTAAAGCGGCTTGCCTCAACTATATGTAATTATGGGAAAGGGTAAGATTTGTGAAAATCTTAGTAGTAACAACATTCAATCATATAATATGTAAGTTCACAAAGCATGCTAAATAAACCATCATTAAACAATAATAATCACAACAACATTCAGCATTCAGATGCAGTACAATATCAAACACGGGATATAGTAGTCTAATACCACAACAATTAGTAACTCAGGTCTTACTGCCCAATGGCACTACCCTGTGCTTCACACACTTAAAAGTCTTACAACCTTAGTCACTGCTTGTCACAATGCTAAATGCATCTGCCAGCTTAAGGGCACACTGGTCCAACAGGTCTTAGGGCCTCAGAACATACTAGTCCTCATCACAAATCCGTATATTCATGAAACGAATATACTCGATGGTAAAAAAATATATGCAAAACAATACATAATATTTAAGAGAAAGAATTACTACCTAAATGCCTTTCTGGTTCTTTACCTTTATCTACCAATCCCTTTGTCAGCTCGAGTAAAGGTTGAATCCTATAAATTAGAATTCATGAATAGATGGGTTATTACTTACTACATATTTATTGACATAATAAAGATTATATTATTCTTAAACTATTCTAAATTCCTATCCTTTATTTTAACTCTGTTGGTTATCTTTTGATTCACTTAGGTAATCATTGGAAGCATAAATCAAGGACTAAGAAGTTATAAAGGAGCTTATAAGTCAATATAGTCTTGCCCGCAGCTAAGACATCCTTTGGCTACAACCAAAAGATGTCTAGAAAAGTTTGGGCTATAGCCAAGAAATCATCTGGCGGCTGCCAAGAAGTAGTCTAAGACACTTGGCCGCAGCCAGAACTTTTACTTCCAGATTTTCCTCTGTTTCTTGACTCAATTTCCAAAAATTATAACTTAATCTAGAAAACTTCAAATAAGGTAGTTTAAATTTCTATGTGAATATCTTTAAGTCCCTTGTATAAAAAAATACTAAAAAATGTCAATTGAAAGTATTAAGCTCCATAATTCATGACCAACCTGATGGTCTTAAAATTTCTTCTAGTTTTGTACCTAAATTTTAAAAATTCATAACTTCCTCTCTAGGTATCCAATTAATGCATTATATGACTCTTTTTAAATCTTGAGATATTTACTAATGATATATGAAGTTTTACAACCATTGGGCAAGGTTTACTGATCAAACTGAATTCAAAGCAACTTGACTCCCTAGAAACTCTATTCTAGCAGCACCCTTACTTAACGTTTAATTCTAATTTTTAGATTCTCAATACAATCTTTCTAAAATTATTGCTACAAGCTAGTCCTATATAATTTTTCATTTATAATCCATTTCTAACCTCAAATTTGGAAAACACCACTCCTTCCCCTTGCCCTAATATGGTCAAAACATGACATGAAGGAAAACAAAGTGGCTTTGCAACTATCATTCATAAAACTTGCCAAACTTTCACTCTACCATGCCTAAACCTCTTTTAACACCTTTTAAATGTTCACAACATCACTAGAACCCTAAGGTTCCTTCTTGACAAAAACAGGGCAGCATGCCAACATCATGAAAAATTCACCAAATTTCATAATACTTGGTTCAAATCAAAACTTATGCTTACCTTTCCTTTGCTATCACCATATCTTGATTTCTCCAACTTCTACACCTCTTAGACAGCATTAAACACCTATTCTCAAAGAACTACAATTGTAGAAATGTTGCTCTTGATGAGAGAAACAAGATTGATAAAGACACTTTGAGTTAGAAAGGTGATTTTGATGGTGTCAATTGCTTTAGAAGATTTTCCTCTCTCTAGTTCTCTATAGTTTCAGCTCTCAAATCTCTCTCTCCTTTTCTTGGTGTGTTGGCCAACTTTCAAATAAATTAGAGTAAGGGAGTGTTAGTGATTAAATGGATACATGTGTGTGTGAGTGCATGGCTTAAAAGTTGGCCATATGTCTAAATGGAAAGAAAGGTGAGTGTTGACCAAACTCTTTCTCTCTTTATTGGTGTTTCTTGGCCGAATGTTGACAAAAGAGGAAGGAGTATGTTACATTAATCCTTGTATGCATGTGTGGGGTGTAAAGAGGACGGCCATGTGGCTAAATGGAAGAAGAAAGTGTGGCTTCTTTTAATTAAACATGTGTTTATAAAGGGAGATTAGGTGGCAACTTGATATAGTTCCAACATAAAAGTAAAAGAGCTAAACATGTGTTTATATGGTGTGAGGGGAAGGCTATTTGATTAAAGGGGAGGAAAGTATGTTTACTAATCTCTCCCTTTCTTTTGATATGCTTGGTTGTCCCGATTGAATAAAGGGGAGGATATATATTTGACCGAATCTTACATGTGTGTGAAGTGTATGTAAGACATGTGTCTTCTAATGATTGGAGCTATTTATTAAATGACAAGTGTGGATACGTGTGTGTTAATAAGAGTAGTGTTAGGTTGGATTTTGTGTTTTTAATATATATAGATATATTTTTATCCTATTAGTCACAAATACTAGGCTCTAATTTTCTCCCTTTGTCTACTTTAAGATTAATTAAATTTCTTAGGTTCCATAATTTGACTTATCATCTAACTCCATAAATCAATCCTTAATAATTTTTAAGGATTTTCTTAATTAACTTCATAAAGCCATAATATAATGTCTTAGAAATTTCAAAGTCAAATTATGACCTCTAACTATTTTTCCCTCAAATTTTCAGAAAAATAGGCCTTTGAATCCCAAAATTAACTTTAACACCATGTAAATTTTCTTTTTGGAAAATTTAACATTTTACTAAATTTTGGGATGTTACACAAGATCTAAAGAAGTTTATCTCAACTAATTTTTAAATCTTGATCGGTCCAAATGTCGTTTAATCTTCTAATATAACTTTAATTTAGACTTGTTAGTATATATAACCGGTCTAATTATTTTTATTTAGACTGCCTTTAAAAAGACCACTAGTCTAAAATAAATAATGTTTCAATTTCCAATGCATATCATCAAATCTCTTTGTTCTCTAAATTTTGTAACCATCAATTCTAGACCTAGAACGTATCATTTGTGCATTGGCTTTCATGGGGCTAGTAGCGATGGAGGAAGGGAAATCAAAGGCATAGTGCTGAATCAATTATCTCTTCACCTTTCCTAACTTTATCAAGCGGCATTGGTTAATAAGGTCAGTTTGGATGGTTGAGATTTGGGGATGAATGGGTTTAGACATGTTGGAAATCTTCAAGGTTTATCATCTCTTTTCGTCCTCATCTACCTGGTGTGCTTCTTTACTCTATTTTCTCTGGTCTAGCTTGGCTAGTGTAAGTCCTTGATTATTCTATAAAGATTTGGTGGCTTCAGGTTAGGGAATGATCAGTGGCGATGATTGGAGTCTCTTTAGACAAATAGGTTTTCTTTGTCAATAGAAGCACTTCTCTCTATGTGAAGGTTATTGCATGGTGATGATAGTAAATTTGCTCTCATGGTAGTCGATCTATTTACATATGGGATAGATCTATTAGGATGGTTCTTTGAACTGCCCATCCCTTGTATTTGACATCATTACCAGAGTTTCTTCATTTTTCAGGTTGCGGCGGAAAAAAAAGCTCATGTGTGGTTCTTTGACTTTGAATTAGGATTAGGGTTTACAATGGTGGTGTTGTTTGGGTGTAGGGTTATTTTGGTTGGGCTTTGGTCTTTCCATTTGTTATTTTTGTTTTGTACCTTTGTGTTTGTGATCTTCAGTTCATTTTATAAGATTCTATTTAAGTGACCTTATAATTTCTTTTTACTTTGAATTAGGTTGCTAATTTTTTTTTACCTTTTCATTTGGTCCCTTAACTTGTTGCCACGAGTTCATTAGTCTCATTATTTAAAAAAAGCTAATGGAGTTCAAAATTTATGTTAGACTACCAACTTACTGAATAGCTTATCCTTCCTTCTCATTAATAGAAGAGGAATATATTGGATATAACCTGGAGATATAAAAGAAAATACAATAAAAAAACTATTTTGTTGAAACCAAATCAATCAAAGATAATAAGTAAATGATTTAGATGATGCATCTTTAAATCATAAAAGTAAAATTAAGCACAATCAGTAGAGACAAGGGAATTGAGAATTGAGGCAACATCATGCTATACCAAGAAAAATAGGATGATTGTTTAAAACGGCAAATGAAAGCCAAGTCAAGGGAAAATAATAAGTGATACTTGGAAAATAAAGGAGAAGCTAGTGCCAATCAAGAAGAAAAAGAACAAAATGGCTCACAATTATTCTCCCTAGGTAGGCTTCATTGTGGTGATACCATTCCTTTACATTGCTCCTTATGCTTATTCTAAGAACCATCCATAGAAGAGGTTTTCTCTAAACACAACAGGGTGCCTTATATATATATATATATATATATATATATATATATATATATTGGTAAGGAGACTCTAAAGGAGAAACAACAGTTGAAGTTTCCATATCTAGCTGAGTATGTGATTAAGTTGATTTAAACCCGTATCAGTAGCTCCAAGACAGCATTTTACTCGATGGTCCAATAGACTCAGAGGGTTAGACTGGCTTAGCATTACCATTCGTCCATGCAACATTATGAAGATGCTATAGAGGGCATAAAGAAGACTAAACAATATCTGGAGAATCACAGCTAATTTGGGACAATGTTGTTGCTTCTGCCACGATGAGCAACAAGCATTACTCCTTAAAACTTTGTTGTGGAATTTGAAGATATTTTAAGGTAACTCAGAAAACATAGACTTCTCTAATTCCTCTATTAATATTATATTCATTAATTTAAGGTATGAATAGTTTATTTTTATGGGTTAGCAACACCAACCCCTCGAGTCGAACCAATATCACTATAACTAGATCATGTATGTTGGGAAAGGAGCAGATGTTTAGAAATAAGCAAATGAGATAGGAGAGCTTAATTACAGTGAAATGAGATAGATGTTAAAGTCACTCAGAAAGCTCATAATCAATGGAAATTTTTAACACTATTATAACTTATTTAATAGTAGGGACTAATAGATTTGGTTGAAAGTTAAAGGACCTAGTAAAACAACAATAACAACAACAAAGCTTGTATCCCACTAGGTAGAGTTAGCTATATGAATTGTATGATGCCATTATACTCTGTCAAAAACTATATCTTTAGATATCTTATTAACCAAAAGATCCATCTCTATAACCTCATTGAGTGTTAGCTTTAGCCTTCCTCGACCTTGTTTTACGAGACTCTATAGTGCTTATCAACCCTCATCACTAGAGTACTTAATGGCATTCATTGAATATGTCCAAACCACCTCAAACGACTTTCTACTATTTTTCCTTCAACAGAGGCTACTCCAACTGGTTTGCTTATATGAGTATTAAGAATCTTATCTTTTTTTATATGACCACACATCTATCTCAACATCCTCATTTCGACTACCCCCATTTTATGTTCATATTATCCCTTTAAAGCCCACTCACTCACTACACTATAACAATGCTGGTATTATAATAATACGATAAAATTCCCTTTTACCTTATTAGGTACTTTCCAATAAAACATTCATCCATAATGATCAATTCCAAAAAAATGATATTGATGTCTAAAACTTAATATGTTAAAGTGAACCTTTAAGAAACACATAGCAAGATAGTTGAAGTTAGAAGACAGGCAACAGTTATATTGCAGCCATCCATGTCTAAGATAGTAAGCTTCTGCAAACATGTAAATGTAAACCAGTAAAAAATTACCACCTAAAGTATATGGCTATATAGCATGACATATAAATCATATTGCACTATAATATATCTAATCTTATATCCCTCCCAAAATCCTACTGTAGGTCAATAAATAGAGTAAAAGCAGTGAAAGTTGTATGTTATGAGTGTAGGATGGTGTATTTAGAAAATGCAAGTATACACTACCGTAATCAAGTAATATAGAAGTGAGTTGAGTATCGTTCCCACGAGGATTGATCACTAAGTACCAAAATTGGTAATTTTAATTCTATTTAGTTAGTTGATTAGTTGTGATTGAGCTTGTAAGATAAAAATGATGAAATATGAATACAAGTGATATAAAGACAAATATGAGAAAAAGCCCTAAGGATTATATTTCACTTAACAAATTCCGGATTGAATCACTTATCCATTCTAGTCCAATTTATTCCACATGATTGATAGTCGAGTTTCCCTATTTTAATTACTAGCCTCTTCCAAGGACAAGTAATTCTATGATTAATTGCTAACCCAATATATTCCTATATGAATTTAAGCAATCAATCATGCATTAAGATTTATGGAACTCAATTAAGACTACACAAACCATATGAATATATTCCTATTTCATATGCAAATTATGGTTTTAATTATAGGATCCACACACATGTATCTCCTTCTGGTCTCAACATGCATATTGAAATCATTCAAAAGGTGCTCAATCAATTGTAAGCATTAAGAGCAATAATTAAAACTCAATCATGAAGGAAAAATTAAAACTAGATTTAATAAGTTAAGATTCAATCCGTCATTAGTAAGCTACGTCATCACCCTAGGAAAAGGAAAATTTAGCTCATGATAAAATTAAAAACAAAACTAAAATAAATTAAAAACATCATAAATATTGCATAAAAATTAATTACAAAAACATAAAAATACAACTACAATATGCATGAAAATGGAAAATCTAGCCTACCATATAGGAGGTAAAACCATCCATGTAGGTGGCAACCTATACCATCCATAAAGGAGGACTACCTAGGCCTTCCATATAGGAGGTAAAACCATCCATGTAGGAGGCATGCAAGAAGTAAAAAAAATGCAAGAAATAAATTCTAAAAATAACAACTCTCTCTCTAAAATAGAAACTCTCTCTCTCTCTTCCTTCCTCCTTCCTTCCTCTTCATTTTAGGGTGCCAATAAGCTCTATTTATAGGCTTCATTTTCGGACTGCTACAATATTTTTCTACAGTGAACCGACCACCCACTTGCTACAGTGAACCGACTGCTACAGGAATCGCACCGAACCGCCCCACGTCCACATATACCGACCGTTACAGTACAATGCAATGGTTCGCTATAGTACACTACAGTGATTCAAAACAATACCAGACATGAACAGTGCACAGTGAATAGTACCGCATGAATAGTACTTCCCCTTAAATGCCTTCTTTAATTCTTCTTAATGCGGTACTATCCATGGCTACAAGAAAATCATTATTTATTTATTAATTACACCTAAATTGATTACATTCAGCTCAAATATAGTCCACAAAATCATCATATAAGGGAAAATAAATATGCAAATATTTTACTTATCATTGTACCTACTAGTTACAAAGAATAAAACAATTTATAACCTAGGAAGCAATAGTGTAGGGATAATAGGTTAGGGCAGGTGCACTCAGAAAGAAAGGCTTGTGGAGAGTCAACTTTGCTATTATAAACATTTTTGTTTGTTTCAAATAATTTACAATGTAAGGCTCAACATAAATACCCTGAGATACAATGTAAGGCTCAGAATTACATTTTTTCAAGGGCTAAGATATAGAATCTTCCATCATTAATTGTCTCCTTAAATATAAATATATAAACAACAGAAAACATTGTGATGTACTCAATAGTTGTATCAGTTAATTAGAGGTTCATTGACAATGCAATGCAAGTTTAATCTGCCCATCTTTGATAAAAAAACTAAGTGTGTTAGGATTGAAGTGCCCTTGTATATAATCATATCATTGCATCATAATTTTTATGAAGTTGGCAATTAGGTTATGTCAAGCAATTAAATTTAGTGGTCTTAATACATCAAACTTCAGTTCTACCTTTAAAGAGCTTTAGGATTGAAGTGCTCTTGATACACATTTAAAGAGTCAAATTAAACTCGATAATACCTAAATGTGCTCATATAATGGAATATTAAGACAGCTTTACGACCTAATAGAGGAAATATCTGGAAAAATAAAAGTAGAGTAAAAAGCAGTAACATCTTGATAGAAATCATATCAATGAAAGAAGGTTTTTGATTATTCAATCGAGACTAAAAATTGAAAATTTATCAAACCATTGAAATCTTTATATAAAACTAATAATGCCATTTTATCTATTATGCAAGATAGGTAAAGTGCCAAGATTGTGCTTACAAGGATAATTAACTTTAGTCCACCACGGTGCAGTTCAAAACTACGATATACAAGTGATACTTAACATGCTTATCCTCAAATTAATCATAAATCATACTCTCCTCCACTCCAGGCAGCAATGCATTCATGGCAATTCCTTCAAATCTAGGAGAGACTTGCTTGAGTGGGTAATTACACAATTGCCTGAGTGGTTAGACATATGGTTTTCTAAATTAGAGACTAATTGGCAAATGTTCCAAGACACAATATACAGTACACAGTGCAATCATAAAAAGGTTATAACCAGAAAAACGCACTCATGTTGCAAGAAATTATGGTGCACCAAAAATACCTTATATACATCACCAACATGTTTAGAACCTGCTAACTTGAGGTTTGGTCATGCCATTAATATTGTCCATCTTCATATATTCCTACTCCACATAAAAGAGACCAAACTTGAGAGCTTAAACGTATCCATTTTTTCCCTTCCAGTTAAAAAAACAAAGAAAGTTGGGAAAGTAAAAAATAAAGAAAGCTTAAAGATTACACCCAAAGCATGATCCTAAACATCAATAGGAAGAAGATTGTTGACCCGGCCAGTATTCTGCAATTTTAGTGAGAAGGCAGTTGAACCAAGCTTAATATGTAATACCAAGCTTAGTTCAACAATCTCAGACACTCAATAAGTGTTGTACAAGCTTGTTTCATCATATTAGCAGATAAATTTCAAAATTTAAGAAACCCTTTTTATCCATCAATCATCTATCAATAATTTACATTTACATTATAATAGACACAATAATATAAAGACGAGAATTGAAGATTATGGCATCCCTTCCTAAGCCGTTGTCTCTACTTTGTGACAATCTTATTCAATTCATTGGAGAGAAAGCAGATTCCAAATAAGGTATACCTGGTGATGTTCATGTAGAGAAGTCAGAAAGTTCTGGCATGTTACTAAATGAATCTATTACTGTACGAGGTAACAGAAAATGGTTAGGAGGGAAGAAAATGAAGTCTACGGAGGGATGGGGATCTTCTATGGAATCCAAGAGTGCTATTAATAAAAATGGAGTCTTATCTAGGAAAAAGCATAGTAATGATGCGTTGACTACTAACGAGCTTATTTCAAAAACCTTGAAGCTACCACTTTTATCTAGTTCATTCTGTGATGACTCAGTAAAGGGAGTAGGTGAACTATGTGAAAAATTGAAGGAAGCTAGTAAGAGTGTGATGAGGAAGAAAATCTTCTCTGATCGTGCATAAAAGGAGCAAGCAGATCCAAAATCTACTGGAGTGAATGTTTTGGTTAAGAAAGGTTAGGTCGGTTCAGGAAGAAAAGTCATGGCATGTAAGATTTACAACTCTGTTGATGACTTATCTGCTTACACAATAATAGACAAGGCTCACAGGGATAAAACTTGTAACTCAATAATAACTAAATCTAAAGCTAGGACAACTTTAAACCATGAACATACAGAGCCTCTTAAGAATACTTTTCTGATAGGTGAACAGGATGGTGTAATATCCCGAATTTTGGGAAAAGAGGCTTAAGATTAAACTTAGATCAAAAGGACTGCTAAGCCTTGGTATAGAAAATATCCTAGTAAGGCATGATTTTATTCCCTAAATTTCATTATACCCTTTGTGGTATTAAAGAGCATTGGGAGTAAAAAAATAAAGCAATTAGAAGTCACACAAAATATAGTAAAGTGGAACACAAAGTAGTGTTGCTACCGGTGAAATTCCCAGTATGGCAGTGATAATTGTGTGACATTTTTCAATAGGTAAATTGTATTGAAAAATATTGATACTTTCCAGAGTTAAAATAAAATTATCAAGCTTTGATTTGATAGGTCATTTAAGTCATTTGGAGCTATACACAAACCGAAATGAATTTTTGAAGTTAGCCCAGCCAAATTAACTATTTTCTAGAGTAGCGTCCAAAGATTAATAATCTGGGAAGATTGAGATTTCAATTGGCCAAAGCTAATATTTTTCCTTAAAACTAGACTTAATAAGGGTCACATAGCCTTTGGAACTATCCTAATTGTACATCTACATAATTAAATATGAATTTTCAAATGTTGATGAAAATTCTGCCCAATTTTTCTCTGTGCAAAAATTATAAAAAAATGTAAGGGAAAAATGGTCTTTGACCAATAAAGTTAGTAGCCATTTATTTTTCCCTTAATTGGCATAAATTATGGCTGAATTAGGGAGCAAGAAAGGGAAATAGAATTACTTTGTTATATTAAACAAAAACTATATATTTTAGACCAATAAGAGACAACCATGTGTAAAGTAACTTAAGGCTAATGCATTAAGTCTTTATTCCTTCATCTTCATTCATTCATTCTCGGGCAAAAACTGATCAAACTAGAGAGGAGGAGCAGCTGAATGAAAGAAGCAAGAAGAGCTTAGGGTTCTTCCAAAATTCAAGGTAAGAAGCATGTATACTTCAAGTCTATGCTTCCAAATCATGTAGGAACCTCTTATAACCTCTCTTTCTCCTTAAAATCCATGGTTTTCAAGACAAAATCAAGAGAGAGGAGGGAGTGAACAGTGAAATTTTAGAGATAGAAAGTGGTGAAATCAAGAGGTAATCTTATAAACTTGATCCTCTTGTGCTATATGTTGTTGTTGTAGTGGTTGTTGTGGATATTGGCTTGTTTTTGTTGATTTTGTGAAAATGAAAAAGATGAAACCCTAAGGGGTTATGCTGCTCAAATCCTCATTGATCATGTTCATTAGGTGTTTGGGTGGTTAATTATGGCATTATAAGTGAAAAGGAAGTGTTTAACCAAGTAGAATCAAGAAAATCCATGTTTCTCTTTAACTTTAAGATTTCATCTAGGGGCATTTTCGTCCTGTTGGAGCTGGATTTTGGTATTTTTTATGTTTCCATTGGCTTTATAAGGGAAAATTGTATGGGAATATATGTGTTCATGATTGCATATTAATCTGGAATTTTTAGAAGTTAAGAGGACGTGCTCTTTGATTTGGTTCACTGGAAGCAGTTTGATTGTGAAATGTATTTTGTTGGGAAAAACTTGTCCAAAAATTTTGAAACTTGGAAAAATTAAAGTAGAGACATATTTCTTTAATTTTATTAGTATTTTGTAATTTTTGGACAAGTACATTAGAAGATATGAATTTTTGAAATTGTACCCTAATTTTGGAAGTAAATCTGGGAAGAGTAAAGTTTGGAGAATTTCTAGAAAAACTATGATCCCATTTGTCAAAAAAAGTATTTTCCCCATAAATTAGACTTAAATATCTTCACATAGGACTTTGAACCACTCAATTTGGAGTTTCCTAGAATTAATGGTGAATTTTCAAAGTTAATCGTGTTAACTGAAATTCTGAAATAGAGATTAGAAAGGGGAACTTCCATGGTGAAATTTCAAACATCAAACTGTATTATCTGTACCTCAGAGAACCATTTCTAGACATTTAATCTATCTTTCCCATTCTAGTTCTTTCATTCATACTGTAACCAGTATGTAACATTCAATATCAAGACCCTCTTGTCCATTCTCTCAACGCTTGGTTTCTCAAGAATTTCTTCCTCTTTAGAATTCTCTCCCGGATTACTATATCCATACTAGGCTTTCTAGCCTCTTCAGGACTTTCCCGAGTCACACTGTATGCATACCAAGCCCTATGGCTCACTTTACCATAGCGCTGGATATTGTGGCTTTACTGCCAATCAAAATATATACTCTGGAAACATTAGTCCATTGTTACCGTGCTATGTAACAACCATAGCAGTTAGACATATAGGTTTTATCGCCTAGGGACATTGCCCCCACGCATTCCTGCATCTTAGGTCTTATTGCCTCGAGTCTCTGCTCGGCTCCATTCTAAACATATTTCCCATTCTGTCAGCCTTAGGATTCACTATCCCACTAGGTCTTATGGCCTTAGGATACTCAATCCACTACCTTACTGAATAATAGCTCTCCCACTAGACCAAACTGCAGAGCTACCCTCATTAGGTGCCCTCTACAGCCGCAAAATATGAAGGAATGAAATCCTTGTTTTATATTTATGTAACGACCCTCCCACTAGACCCTACTACAGAGCTACCATCAATGGGCACCCTCTACAGCTATATGGGAGTCATGCAACAGCCCTCCCACTAGGCCTACTGCAGCAATACAGGAATTCCTCCTACTAGGCCTGCTATAGTAGCACGGGAGTTTGGCCCAATCTCACCCCTATTGGGCTCAGATGGCAAGCTTATGGAATAGCCACTACTCTTATTTCTCAAAGGAGACCTCTCCAAGTATCAAGCACGTGACATCCACCACTTAAGCTGTACTCAATAAACCTAGGTACCATTGAGTTAGTTACTACCTAGAACACATAGTTCACTAGGTATCCTAAACCCATTACAGGCTTCATCTCTTACTACTCAAGCCATTCATACTCTTATTCAATGTTCACGAAGCATGCTAAACAAATCATCATCATAACAATCATCACATGAGCATTCGGCCCCAAGTGTTCACCCGCGCAATAGGCCACGGGCGACTACTCATGCATAATAGAAATCTCCATGGCCTAAGCATCCACCCAAGCAATAGGCCTTAGGAAACCACCCCGTAAATTATGAATTCTTATTAGGTCTTACTGCCCAGGGAATCACCCCTATGCCAGAGACATTACGGGACTTACAGCCTTGGGCCTCCACCTGTCAAGTTTGACTGCCTAAGGACATGCTGGCCCAAAAGGTCTTACTACCTATCTTATATTCATAACACGAATACACGTAATGGTAAACACATACATGCAGAACCATTACATAAGATACGAGAGCAAGAGTAGCTTTCCTTAATCTCTGTCATCATTCGGCACTAGAGCACCCCATGACAATTTACTAGGTCACCCGGCCCTTCTTCTCAAGGAAACTTATGCGATAGAAGACTCATTATAAGATACCACTATTAAGATTCGACGCCCCCATAGCTCTATTCTATAGTTTCAATGTCACAAAGGTTCCACTCCACGGTTTGTCATCATAGCGGCTGCGTACTATAGTTTGACGTCACAGTGGCTCTACGCTATGGTATCACACTCGATGCTTCATGCAGGAGCCCATACACCTGATCAGCCCCTCCGATCAAAAATCCCTGTAGGTATCCCTTTCTGATAAAATCCCCCTATAGGTATCCTGTTCCGATCAAAACTCCCCGTAGGTAGCCCTCTCCAATCAGAATCGTTTGTAGGTAGTTCTATCCAGTTGGTCATTTCTGAATAAGAGTATCATTATAACGGGATCTAAATCTCATAAGGTTCTTCTTCTTTAACAGTTCTGTAATATGCTATCTCATTTGGGGTCAATTCATTGGACATTCGATATTGGTCCAGCTCCAGGTATATTATAACTCTAAGGGAATATTCTATGATTAAGATCTTTCCCTAAGCTAGATTAGCAACTAGCAACCTCCAAAAACCTCATAAACATCTCTGTACTATATTCTAGTACCTCAAGCTACTCAAGCTCTTTCAAATTCTTGGAGAACCAATTTAACTATTGTAATTGATTCTCAGATCAAGATTCTACTCTTAGAACCTCAACATCACCTGAGTCAGAATTCACTTTCTTCAATTATACCAATAGACATGCTAAACTCAATATCAATAGCGCCTATTCTAACCTTTAAGACATTCTGATAATATCCTCAAACATTACTGAAGGTTTAATACTATCCATAAAGTTCACAAGGTTCAGCTTCCATCATAGAACAGAACCAAGGTGCAACTTGATTCACATTTTGACCTAAGTACTATTCTAGCTTAGATCTTGATTCAAACCTCTCATCCACCTTCAGTATCATCAACTCCGATCCTCTAGGATAGATATACAGTATAATCACTACTCATCATGCCTCACCATATATCAAAATTTCAAGGATGAAATTTATTGAACGGGGGGAGAGCTGTGATGTCCTCAATTTTAGGACTAGAGGCTTAAGATTTAGGCTGGATTAAAGGGGACCACTAGACCCCTGTTTGGTAAATATCATAGTGAGGCATAGTATTATTTCCTAAAATTTCTTTATATCCTTGGAAATTAAAAATAATTATATCAGTCAGCTAAAGAGCTCGGGGAATAACAAAACAAAGCAATTGGAAGTCACACATAATATAGTAAAATGGAACACAAAGTGATTTTGCCACAAGTAAAATTCCTGGTATGGCAGTAGTGATTTTGTGATATTTTTTAATAGGTAGATGATTTTGAAAAATTATGAAACTTTCTAGAGTGAAATTATACTTATCAAGATTTAATTTGATATGTTATATAAGTCATTTGGATCTGTACACAAAGAGAAATGAATTTTTGAAGTTAGCCCAGCGAAATTAACTATTTTCTGAGGCAACATCCAAAGATTAAAATTCTGAGAAGAGTGAGCTTCTAATTGGCCAAGGTTATATTTTTCCTTAATACTAGACTTAATAAGGGTCGCATAAATTTTAAAATCACTCCAATTGGACATTTATACAATTAAATATAAATTTTCAAATTTTAATGAAAATTCTGCCAGATTGAATATTATGTGCGAAAATTTGATTTTAGGACCAATCATGACTTGACACGTGCCAAAGTCATTTAATCATCAATTAAACCATCATCTTCTTCATTCCTTAACCATTATTCCTGCATGAATGACCAGGAGAGAGAGAGAGAGAGACCAGGTGAGACAAAAATGGAGGGAGAGAAGAGAGAAATTTCAAGGCGCCAAAACACTATCGAATCTGTGTTATCTCTTAAAGTGCCCTTCTGAAAAATTCTTCTACTCATCACAAGCTTCATTTCTATTGTTTCAAATTCTCATTTAGATGTGGTTGAAGATATCTCACTGGCCAGAGTGTTGCCAAAATTCCAAACCGTTGCGGAAATGAGTAGAGGTAAGCGTAAGCTTCCTTTTTAACCGATTGGTTTGTCGTTTGGATGAGTATAGAGAAAGTTGGGTACTGTTCATGTCTAGTTTTAAAGGTTATTTTCAATGGATAAATAATGTCAAATGGTTTTCTAAATAGATAATCATTTGATTAGAAGTAGAAAGGAAGTGATTAAGCCAAAGAAAACAAGAAAACAACATAGTTTTTCTGAGAACCTTAAATGGTGGTGTTGTACTATGATATGGTGATGGAGTTGTAATTTGATAATTTTGATACTTCCATTGAATTTAGGAGGCAAAATTGTGTAATTATGCAAGTGTTCATGAATTTTGGATGCTTGTATATGAATTTAGAGAATTATGAACTAAATGTGTGCATGTTGTGAAATCTGTCTGGAGGCAGTGACCTTGTGATGTATTTTTAAATATATTAATATTTTCCAATGATAATTAAACTTTCCAGAATTAAAATATACTTACTAATGGTCATGTGGGATGTGGAACCACCTTAATTGGATTTTTGTGGATTTAGAAATGAATTTGTGAAGTATTTACCCTATTTCTGGGAAGGATCTGGATTTTTCGAAATACTAGGAATGTTTTGGCTCTGATAGCTAACATTGAGTATTTTTATGTGAAACTAGATTTAAATATCTTTACATATAATTTGGAACCACTCAATTTAGAATTTCCTAGAATTAATGGTGAATTTTTAAAATTTGGCCTTGTTTCTAGAACTAAATATGGAACAGTGGTCTTCAATGAAATTCTGGGAATAATTTGTCTACATTGGGGAAACCTATCTATTTTTTCTTAAATTCATATTTAAATAGCTTAATTTAGTCTTTGGAATCAGTGCAATTTTATAGAATTATTCATGATTTTTGACATTTGGACATTGAATCTGAATGTTGTTTTGGGGCAGTGGAGTGTAATCATGAAATCTGGACTTGTGGGTATGATTACTACAAGAGTAATGATTTTTAATGTAAATTAGACTTTATAGGGGTCACATAGGCCTTTAAACCACTTCAATTGGAGTTTCATAGTTGGTGAAAAATCTATTAGCTTTATGTCTTATCCGAATTTAAGACTTAATGGCACAAATGTCATTGGTATGAACTCCAAGGGTGAAAGTAATCCTTTAGGGCTAATGTGGGCCATTGGACATTTACTTTTCATGGCTCTAATGATGTTATCACTTACCAAGGGCCATGAAGTGACAAAGAAGAAGCAATGGTTGGTGGATCGAGGGACAAGAAGAGAAGAACATAAAGTCTGAGATGTAGTGAACTTACCTTTTCTGCATGTATGTGATATGTATGTCTTGCATTGATTATGTGACTACTTTTCCTATTTGTGTGGAACATATATGATTGGTTGAAGCTCTGTTATATTTGTGCAATGGCCATATGTATGTGATAACATCAAGCATGCAACATGTCATTATGTTGGCATGAAATA
This sequence comes from Albizia julibrissin, assembly GCA_037074505.1. NCBI lineage: Eukaryota > Viridiplantae > Streptophyta > Magnoliopsida > Fabales > Fabaceae > Albizia > Albizia julibrissin. The sequence goes on from CM073477.1 coordinate 37,330,002, forward strand.
GTGTAGGCAAGCATGTCATACATTCATATATATCTGACATGCATAGTGGTAATGTTTACTACTAAGATTCTCTCAAATCTCACTCCTCCTAACCAACCATTTAGACAGGTGAAGATGCAGGAGGATACACGGAGGAGATATGAAGTTGAAGTGCAGTTGTATTTAATGTAATTGATTTATAATTGATAGTTTTGTATGGCTTTGAATTTCATGTATGTATATGAGTGTATAAATGTAGTATAAGCAGAGAATAGCTCAAATTTCATTAAAAAGGCAAGAGAATCGTTTGCATACTCTGATGTAATGAGATTAAGAGCCGATGAGACATTATGATGTAGTGAAACTTGTGAAAATAATTTTTTTAACCTGCTGAAAAACCCTCTCAACCCTAGGTTCAAGTCCTAAGTTGAGATTGGTGATTTGTGAATATTTTCAAGAGTTTGGTAATCCAGGTTTAAATCCTGGTCCCACCAGTGATTTTACTACTCATTTATACTCATTCGAGACTATTGGAAATAAGGTGTTATTAAAGAGGGTTGAATAGAGCATTGAATCATGGCTCTAATAATGTGATTGGTTATATAGGGCCATGAAGTGACAAAGAAGAAACAATGGTTGGAAGATCAAGGGACAAGAGAAGGACACAAAGTCCAAGAGGTAATGAACTTTCCTAACTTGCATAACTTGATTTGTATGCTTGTGTATTGATGTGTTAATTGCTTTGATGAATTGTATGAAGCATATGTGAATGAGTGAAGTTCTATCTCTATTTATACTATGGCCATAAGTATGTTATATGAAACATTGAGCATGCATATATGTCATTATGTTGGCAATTCATGTAAGTAAGCATGTCATGCACAAAACATTTCTTGTATGCAATGGTTAGTATTATTTGCTACTGAGATTCCTTGAATCTCACCCTCCCCAACCAACCATTCAGACAGGTGAGCACTGGAAACGTGCTGAGAACAAAAAAGAGGAATGCATGAAAAGGAATGTTGTTACGAGTGTAGGATGATGTATTTAGAAGTGCAAGTATACACTGTCGTAATCAAGTAATATAGAAGTGAGTAGAGTATCGTTCCCACGAGGATTGATCACTAAGTACCAAAATTGGTAATTTTAATTCTATTTAGTCGGTTGATTAGTTGTGATTGAGATTTCAAGATAGAAATGATGAAATATGAATACAAGTGATATAAAGACAAATATGAGAAAAAGTCCTAGGGATTAGATTTCACTTAATAAATTCCGGATTGAATCATTTATCTACTCTAGTCCTATTTATTCCACATGATTGATAGTCGAGTTTCCCTATTTTAATTACTAGCCTTTTCCAAGGTCAAGTAATTCTATAATTAATTGCTAACCCAATATATTCCTATATGAATTTAAGCAATCAATCATGCATTAAGATTTATGGAACTCAATTAAGACTACACAACCCATATGAATATATTCATATTTTATATGCAAATTATGGTTTTAATTATAGGATCCACACACATGTATCTCCTTCCGGTCTCAACATGCATATTAAAATCATCCAAAAGGTGGCCAATCAATTGTAAGCATTAAGAGCAATAATTAAAACTCAATCATGAAGGAAAAATTAAAACTAGATTTAATAAGTTAAGATTCAATCCTTCATTAGTAAGCTACGTCATCACCCTAGGAAAAGGAAAATTTAGCTCATGATAAAATTAAAAACAAAACCAAAATATATTACAAACATCATAAATATTGCATAAAAATTAATTACAAAAACATAAAAATACAACTACAAGATGCATGAAAATGGAAAATCTAGCCTACCATATAGGAGGTAAAACCATCCATGTAGGTGGCAACCTATACCATCCATAAAGGAGGACTACCTAGGCCTGCCATATAGGAGGTAAAACCATCCATGTAGGAGGCATGCAAGAAGTAAAAAAATGCAAGAAATAAATTCTAAAAATAACAACTCTCTCTCTAAAATAGAAATTCTCTCTCCCTCTTCCTTCCTCTTCTTTCCTCTTCATTTTAGGGTGCCAAGAAGCTCTATTTATAGGCTTCATTTTCGGACTGCGTGAATAGTAACTTTCCCTTAAATGCCTTCTTTATTTCTTTTTAATTCGGTATTATCCATGGTTATCAAATGTTGTTGGTCGTTTAAAGACCTTTTAGTTATTTTAAGGTCTGTAAATATTGTGTAAACCCCTATGGGGGAAACTTTTATATTATAATCAAGTAATATTGTATTAATATTATCAGTATATTCATGCTATTCCTGTGTACCTACTGAACTGCGCATTGCTACTCTGAGTAAGGTCAATAATAGGGGGTATATAAGTCGGGGTCTTTATAGTTGGTATCAGAGTAGTGATTCTGGCAATGAAATTGTCTTCTTAGAGATAAAGGCCTAGTCAGAGCAAGGGATTCTGACTCTTGCTTGCATTCTCTGCTTAAGTGAATAGTATAGTGATCTCCTTTTAATGCTACTGTAATAGGTAGTTACAGATAACAAAGGAACCTAAGGAGTTAGACCACCCCTATTTTTGAAATTACCCTATTGAAGGAAGGGGTAAGGGTCTATGTAAATGAAGTGGTTCCGCATGACAGGGGTGTCAACGGTGCTTGGTCCCAGTGGGGATACCTCTATTAATAATAATGACAATAAGACCCTAAGGATAGAAAAGGAAGTATGGATTCAGATTTTGTTGCAAACTCTAGGGCTCCTGATATTAAGTTAGAAGTATGACCTAGATTGTTCCCCTGTGGTATGAGAACACATCGAGGGGCTATACTAAGAAGCTGGTACTGCTTATATTTCCCTGTAGGGACAATGTCTAGCATTTCTGGGTAGGATAACATGTCATATTCTAATTGAGGTATGTATGGGCTACCAATACCCAATGACATAAGGTATGGTGTTAGCATTAATTCCCCAGATCTTATCGGAACTCTGTGGTTAAGCGTGCTCAGGTAAGGGAAATCCCAGGATGAGTGACCCCCTGAAAAGTACCTTAAAATTTTCAAATTTTTTTGATTAAAGGTTTGGAATTGTGATTAGAGGTTCTTAAATGACTTAAAGAATGATTACAGGCATAGAGATGATAAAGTAAATGTTAATCTTTAATCTGAACCATTTATGTTGCAGTGAGTACTGCTAGAAAAGTTCATCTAATGAGGTTATAGAAACTTGAGGTATAGTTATTGTTTTGAGGCTTCTTCATACTATGTAATGATCCTTATAACCCATAGGGTTAAAGGTATGTAGTTATGATATACGGTGATGCATGATGAGTAGTGATTATGCCGTATGTCTATCCTAGAGGATATGAATTGATGATACTGAAGGTTGAGGATATGGTTGGATCAGATCTAAGCTAAAATGGTGCTTAGGTCAGAATGTGAATAAGGTTACACTATGGTTCTATTTCATAGAGGAAGTTGAACCTTGTGAATAATGTTGAACCTTTAGTAAAGTTTAAGGCCCCGAAACCGTACAGGTTAGAATAGGTGCTATTGATTTCGATTCTTAGCATGCCTATTGGGCATCATTGAGGAAAGTGATTTTCCGATTTACGTGATGTTGAGGTTCTAAGAGTTGAACCATAACCTGAGAATCGAATCTAATAGTTAAATTGATTCTTCAGGAATTTGAAATAGCCTAAGTGGCTTAAGGTACTATAATATAGTACATAGATGTTTATGAGATTTCTGGAGGTTCCTAGTTGCTAATCTAGCACAAGGAAATATCTTAATCATATAATATTCCCTTAGAGTTGTAATATGCCTGGAGCTGGACCAATATTAAAAGTCGACATGAAATGACCCCATAGGAGATGGTGAAAAGAGAAAGAGCATATTACAAAATAGCTAGAAATGAGGGACCTTATGAGATCTGGATTCTTGTTACATGTTACTTCCATTCTGAGGTGACCAATCGGACATAACTACCTATGGAGGATTCTGATCGGAAAGGGCTACCTACAGGGAGTTCTAATCAGACTGTGTAGTTGCAATTTTCTAAGTTGCAATTATTACAATTAGGTAGTATTTCTCTATAAATACCTTGTGCTTCTTCATTTGTAAGACACACTTGAGATTTGATATATGAATGAAAGTTACATTTCTGCACTTTGTTTCTTGAGAGAGAATTCTCTCTTGGGTTCTTCTTAGAACTAACAGACTTATCAAGGCTTGATCAATCTTGAGGCGTCTTCCAACACTTTGGGTCTTTGTTCTTTTGTGTTCAAGGGCTCAAGTGGATCGTAGATCTTTGTTTAGCTTTCTTGGGGTGAGCATATCTCAGAATTAGTTATAAGTTCGTGGGATCTTCCCTTCTTGGTATCAAAGCTTCGAATCTAAACTCAGGTCATATCTTTCTGTTCTTTGTTTCCATTTTCATTTTAAGTTTTGTGTTGTTCTTGTGTCTTTTCGTCTGGTTATTTGTGTTCGTGTATGAAATTATAGCTTCTGTTTGTCAAGCATTTCTTTATGTTTTTCAACCTTTAGTGAATCAATTTCATAGTTTAATATCTCTACTTTCATCTCAGTTTAGAATCATTCCAATCTGATTTGTCATTTGTGAGTTCTATTCATTTTAATCTGATATGCTTCTGAAAATTTTTTGTGACTGTTCATCTTCGCTTTTCCAGAACGTCCCTAAATATTATGTCCTTATTCGACCACCCTTTCTTCGTGATTTCCATCATTCAATAGGTCATTTCCATTGTTCAGAATCTCTTCTTTCTACTCGTTTTGATTGCATCTAAATCCGAAATTTCCACAGTGATTTATAGTCTTTATAAAACAGACGTTTTTCTGGAATTTCTAGGTTCAAATTGCTTGTGTTGTACTGTTTGTGATAGGATTTTGTATTCTCTTTAAAGTTCAGTAAAAAAAAGACCATCAGAAAAAAAACAAATAAAAAAGAAAAGAGTATCAAGGGGAAAAAATGAAAACAATACAAAAAAGGGAGAAAAACAACAAGTGTTTATGCTAGAAGTGTTTTGTGCAATATCTATTATCATACCCAGAATTTGCTTTTGATCTATAAAGTCTGTGTCATTTGACTCTTGATTTGCAACATCCTCTTGAATCAGTCCAATCAATGCTTCCTCAAATATTTTTGCTTGAGCTCTCTTGATTGGATCAGCTGGAATTTGAAAATGATCATTTGAAGTTGAAGAGTTGTCACTTGAATATGAAGAGACAACTTGCTAATTCTGGATCGCATCATTCCCTCTCTGTTCAAAAGGATTCGTCCTCGAATCTCCACCTGGATCAAATGGACATAAATCAACTATATTAAAAGTAGCACTAGCATTATACTCACTAATCATGTAAGCATTATCAGTGAGTCTTTCAAGCACTGGAAATGAATTATCTCCTCTTGGAGCTAATTTAGACTTCTTATGAGCTAAAAACTTTTCTTTTATCATATGCACCTAACTCCATATTCAAAACGAACACCGCTTCTTTGTATGTTGGCTTTGGATGCAAAATGCTCAATTTCACAAGGAAGAAATAATTAAGTAAAGCTAATATCACTTGCATATAATTTCATGAAATATTCAAATCCAAGCAACTTAGTATTTAGAGAAGGAAGAACACTATACCTTTTTGTCAATACTCCAACAACAATATTCTCTTTACCTCTCTTATATATGGTGCAATATGGAAATGTCTCAATAAATTTTAGTCAACTTGCATGTCTCTTGTTAAGCTTATCTTGACCAAGCAAATACACATGACAAAGAAAATCAATGTTTTCCATGCAACAATCAGAATTTTCCATACTTGAAAACAATTGTTCTTTTCTCAAAACTTCAAGCACATATTGTAGAGGATTCACATACTTTTCAAGATTGTTGCTATAAATCAAAGTATCTTTAAAACAAGATGCAATATGCATATAAGAACACCTACAAATAGCAAAACCCATGTGACCATGAAAATTCAAGGTCTGGAGTTCAAGGCATATTGAGGGCAATAAGTTATCAAGAATATCAAACTTTAGAGAACCAACATGTTTTTCACTGCCATTCAAAGAAGATGAAGGTTCAATACTTCTTGAGGATAAGAATCCATCATGTGACTTCTTTGGAATCAAATCCAAGAACACCTGTAACACATCAAAATCACAAGGAAAATTATGATTAAGATCAAACTTTAGAGAACCATAATGTTTTTCAGTGTCACTCAAAGGAGATGAAGGTTCAATGCTTCTTGAAGATAAGAATCCATCGAGTGGCTTCTTAGGAATCAAATCCAAGAATTCCTACAACACAACAAAATCACAAGGAAATTAATGATTAAGATCATTAGTAACCAAAGAAATATCCTTGCAATCACTCTTTACCTCACTTTTCTCACAGCTCTTTTCATCTTTCTTTTCACTCAATTCTTTACACTCATATTTTTACTCTCTTTATTTTGACAACACTCTATGCTCTCATTGTCTTTTTCTCTCTCAAAATGAATTTTTCTCTCAAGAACAGTTTCACAAAAGTCACTCTCACTCACATTTTCACTTTTCTTTTCATGATTGAGAGGAACTTCTTCAACCACAAGATTGGTACTTGGAATATGAAGGTCTTCTTCACACTTCTTAGCTTGATGTTTAATATCTTCCTCCTTGGCTGGCTTTAACTCATCTTTAGGGACCGTAATAATCAAGCTTTCAATCTCCTTTGCACTGGAGCTACTTTCTGAACATCTTTATTGCTTGATCTTTTGCTCATACTCAACAAAAAATTGAACCAACATATCAATATCGAAGAAGGTTAGGGTCTTTGCAAAACAAGCTAATTCAGGATTAAGCCCATTTACAAAACGATCCTTAGTAGCTTTTGAAGTTTCTTTCACTCCAGTTCTAATTAAAGCTAATTCCATCTCTTAAAAATATTCATCAACACTCATGGAGCCTTGTTTCAATTTCTGCAGCTTTCTTTGGAATTCTCTTTTTGATATGGAGTTGTGACTAGACATCCATTGGTCGTTTTCAGCACTAAACTTCTAGTGTCCTTTTAACAAAGATTGAAGATGTCTTTGAATTGATTTTTCATCATGCATCTTGATGATACCTAAAATGTTAGATATAGAGAAAAATAGACCTCACCACTCTACACACGTTTCACTCAAACAAGTTTTATTATCACTCGTGTTTCACTCAAATTTGGCTTTTAAATTGATGTATGTCACTCTTTCCTTTTTCCACTCTTAGATTCCTCTTGAGGATCTTTAAAGAACTAAGCAATTCATAATCAAAGCAATCACAATTTGCATAATCAACATAATACTTGGAAATGTTCAATTGACACAGATTGAAAAGGTTCAGTCAATTTCTGGATATCAAGATAGAGATGCTTACATAGAACACATTCAACACATCAATTGGAATTTTCTCTTCTTTTTTTGTATATATTTTTTTGTCTTTTTTTTATGTTGTCTCTTTATTTTTACTGAAACTTAAAGAGAATATACAAAATCTATCACAAACAGTAGTACAATACAAGCAATCTGAACCCAGAAATTCCAAAAAAACATCTGTTTTGTAAAGACTATAAATCACTGTAGAAATTTCAGATTTAGATGCAATCAAAACGAGTAGAAAGAAGAGATTTTGAACAATGGAAATGACCTATTGAATGATGGAAATCACGAAGAAAGGGTGGTCGAATAAGGACAGAATATTTAGGGATGTTATGGAGAAGCGAAGATGAACAGTCACAAAAAATTTTCAGAAACATATCAGATTAAAATGAATAGAACTCACAAATGACAAATCAGATTGGAATGATTCCAAACTGAGATGAAAGTAGAGATATTAAACTATGAAATTGATTAACTAAAGGTTGAAAAACATAAAGAAATGCTTGACAAACAGAAGCTATAATTTCAGACACGAACACAAATAACCAGACGAAAAGACACAAGAACAACACAAAACTTAAAATGAAAATGGAAACAAAGAACAGAAAGATATGACCTGAGTTTAGATTCGAAGCTTTGATACCAAGATGGTGTGAACCCACAAGGGAAGATCCCACGAACCCATAACCAATTCTGAGATATGCTCACCCCAAGAAAGCTAAACAAAGATCTACGATCCACTTGAGCCCTTGAACACAAAAGAACAAGGACCCAAAGTGTTGGAAGACGCCTCAAGATTGATCAAGCCTTGATAAGTCTGTTAGTTCTAAGAAGAACCCTAGAGAGAATTCACTCTCAAGAAACAAAGTGCAAAAATGCAACTTTCATTATACATCAAATCTCAAGTGTGACTTACAAATGAAGAAGCACATGGTATTTATAGAGAAATACTACCTAATTGTAATAATTGCAACTTAGAAAATTGCAACTACAAAGTCTAATACCATGTGCTAGGAAATCTAAAACCATGTGCTAGGAAACCCAAATGTCTAATACAATGTTCTAGAAAACACAAAAGTCTAATATAGTATGCTAGAGAACCCAAAAGTCAAATATGACAACTTATTTAATAATTTCGCAAAAATAAAAATCATAAAATATAATCAGCATTTAAAGCCCAAAATATGCTTATTTAGGCCCAAATGAGTCCTCACATGTATAGTACTAGGTCCAAGCTCTTCAGTTTCAAGACTTCAAGCCTTAAACTTGATCAATATCTCCATTTGCAGCCTAAATGAAGTTAATGACATTTTCAGCATTTTCGTCTAAAATTGTCAATCTAATTGCCATTTGATTTGCAACATCCTCTTAAATCAGCCCAACCAATGCTTCCTTAAATATTTTCGCTTGATCTCTCGTAATTGGACCAGCTGAAATTTGAAAATGATTATTTGAAGTTGAAGAGTTGTCACTTGAATATGAAGAGACAACTTGCTGATTCTAGATCGCATCACAGGGGGTGTGGGCCAGACTCCCGTGCCACTATAGAGGGCGATCATTAAGGGTAGCTTTATAGTTAGGCCTAGTGGGAGGGTCGTTACATGACTCACGTGCCGCTATAGAGGGCGCCCATTGAGGGTAACTCTGCAGTTGAGCCTAGTGGGAGGGTTGTTACATGACTCCCATACCGCTGTAAAGGTTGCCCATTGAGGGTAGCTCTGTAGTTGGGCTTAGTAGGAGGGCCATTACATAAATACAAGAACAAGGATTTCATTCCTTCATATCATGCGGCTGTAGGGGGCGCCTAGTAAGGGTAACTCTGCAGTGGGCCTAGTGAGAGATCTATTATTCAGCAAAGATGGTAGACCAAGTGTCCTAAGACCATAAGACCTTAGGGGTTGATAAGACCTTAGGCCGATAGAATGTGATATATTGGAGAATTATGATGAGCGAAGGCCTAAGGCAATAAGACCCAATGTGCCAAGTTGTATAGGGCAATGTCCCTGGGCCTTAAGACATGTGTGTGTCTAGTGCCATGGTTGTTACCTAGCGCTGTGATATTGGACCAATTCGTCCAGAGAATATATCAAGATTAGTATAACATTCAAATTGGACTAGGTTGTAGCTGGGGCCGTAAGCCCTAAGATGCCTGTAACATAGGGGAAATCCCCTATGTAGTAAGGCTAGAATATCCAACGCTATGGTAGAATAAGCAGTAAGGCTTGATATACGTACCGTGTGATACAGGGGAGTCCCGTAGAGGCTGGAAGGCCTGGTATGCATATAGTAAACTGAGAGAGAATCCCAAAGAGGCAGTAATGCCTTAGAAACCAAGCATTCTGATAGTAGACTAGTGGATCCTGCGTTAAAATGCTATATGAAATTTGGAGTTATGAATATGAATGGTGAGTTACGTGCTCTATGAGCTTGCAAATGATAGAACTAGAATGGAGAAAGATAGACTAAAGGTATAGAGATGGTTCTCTGAGGTACATATAGTACTATATGATGTCGAAATTTCAAGGATAAAATTTATTGAATGGGGAGAGAGTTGTAATATCTGGAATTTTGGGACAAGAGGCTTAAGATTAAGCCTGGATCAAATGGACTGTTAAGCCCTAGTTTAGAAAGTGTCCTAGTAAGGCATGATTTTATTCCCTAAATTTCTTTAAACCCTTGGGGGCATTAAAGAGCATTGGGAGTGACAAAATAAAGCAATTAGAAGTCACTCACAATATAATAAAGTGGAACACAAAGTAGTGTTGCTACCGGTGAAATTCCCGGTACGGCAGTGATGATTGTGTAACATTTTTCAAAGGGTAAATTGTATTGAAAAATTATGTTACATTTCAGAGTGAAATAGACTTATCAAGATTTGATTTGATAGGTCATATAAGTCATTTGGAGCTATGCACAAAGAGAAATGAATTTTTGAAGTTAGCCCAACCAAATTAAATATTTTCTGGGGCAGCGTCTAAAGATTAATAATCTGAGAAGATTGACATTTAAATTGGCCAAATATAATATTTTTCCTTAAAACTAGACTCAATAAGGGTCGCATAGCCTTTAGAACCACCCCAATTGGACATCTACACAATTAAATATGAATTTTCAAAGTTTGATGAAAATTCTACCCAGTTTTTCACTATGTGCGAAAATTACAAAAAAATGTAACGGCAAAATGGTCATTTGACCAATAAAGTCAGCAGCCATTCTATTTTTCCCTTAATTGGCATAAATTATGGCTGAATTAGGGAGCAAGAAAGGGAAATAGAATTACTTTGTAATATTAAACAAAAACTATATATTTAGACCAATAAGAGACAACCATGTGTAAAAGTAACTTAAGGCTAATGCATTAAGTCTTTATTCCTTCATCTTCATTCATTCATTCTCGGGCAAAAACTGATCAAACGAGAGAGGAGGAGCAGCTGAATGAGAGAAGCAAGAAGAGCTTAGGGTTCTTCCAAAATTCAAGGTAAGAAGCATGTATACTTCAAGTCTATGCTTCCAAATCATGTAGGAACCTCTTATAACCTCTCTTTCTCCTTAAAATCCATGGTTTTTGTAAAGACCCACCTCATATATCACTTATTACTGATCTTACTTAGAGTAGCAATGCGTAGTTCAGTGGGCACACAGGAATAGCATGAATATACTGATAATATTAATACAATATTGCTTAATTATAATACAAAAGTTTTCCCACCAGGGGTTTACACAATATTTACAGACCTTAATAACTAAAAGGTCTTCAAACAACCAGCAACATTCTTCTTCGTGCATACCTCTTTTATGATCTCAGCACGTTTTCAATGCTCACCTGTCTGAATGGTTGTTTGAGAGGAGTGAGATTCGAGAGAATCTCAGTAGCAAACATTATACATGCCAAATATATATGAATGCATGACATGCTTGCCTACACTATTTCATGACAACATAATGACATGTTGCATGCTCGATATTATGACATACATATGGCCATTGCACAAATATAACAGAGTTTAAACCAATCATACATGTTCCACACAAATAGGAAAAGCAGTCACATAATCAATGCAAGACATACATATCACATATATGCAGAAAAGGTAAGTTCACTACCTGGTGGACTTTATGTCCTTCTCTTTTTGTCCCTTGATCTGCCAACCACTGCTCCTTCTTTATCACTGCATGGCCCTAGGCAAGTGATAACATCATTAGAGCTATGAAAAGTGAATACCCAATAGCCCACATTAGCCATATAGGCTTACTTTCACCCTTGGAGTTCATTCCAATTATATTTGGGCAATTTCTTACTCAAATCGCATGGTACTCAATCTACCAGCATTTTTGACCAAATTTTGAAAAATCATAATTAATTCTATAGAACTCCAATTGAGGTGGTTCAAAGCTCTATTTTAATACCTTTAAGTTTAGTTTTATATAAAAATACTCGATTTTAAACACCACCACCACACCATTCCCATAATTTTTCCAAACATCAACTGTTCCAGATGTTCTTCCAGAAAACAGGGTAGACATTCAACAATCCATATCTCCCAACATACTTGTCCAAAAATTACAAACTACCCATCAAATTAAAGTTCAATGCCTCTACTTTAGTTCTGGAAATTTTGAGAATTTTTGGATAAGTTTTGGTCCCTCAAACATCACGCACAAACATACTATTCCAGAAAATTCCAGTTTTGCATGACCTAACTTCAAAAACATAGAACTTATAGCACATAAATTTAATTGAGCATTATGACCTATAAAATTAAAGGTATTGGTGTCTAATTTTCATCTGAAAAGTTTCGGAATTTTCAGACAAGGTTTGTTCCTTGAATTATCACGCACAGTAACAGTGCTTCAGACAAGGTAAATCAACACTATGAACACATATGCTTTATAAATTCCCAAATTTATATACAAGCATCCAAAAATTATGAACACTTGTATACCTAACCAATTTTACCTTCTAAATCCAATGGAAGTATCAAAATTAACAAATTTCTACTCCTTCTCCACGAAAAATCTAGAACAAAAACAGGAATTTATAGTTCTCAGAAAGAGTTTGTCGATTTCTCGTTTTCTTTGACTTAATCACTTCCTTGCTGCTCCTAGTCAAATGATTAGCTATTTAAATACTTATTAGAAATCATTTAGCCATTAAAATATCCTTTAAAACCAGTTATGAATAGTACCCAACTTCCAATTTACTCATCCAAACAACAAATCAATCGGTTAAAAAGGAAGCTTACGCTTACCTCTACCCGTTTCCACAAACGGTTCAGAATTCCGGCAATACTCCGGCAAAGGAGACGGCACCAAATACCTCCAAATAAAAATCCAAAACCGTAGAAATGAAGATCTCGATGAGTAGAGGAAGTTTCCTGAAGGGTACTTTGAGAGAGGATGCCGTTTCGGCAGTGTTTCGGAGGAAAGAACTTCCTCTTTCATCTTTCTCCATTTTATTCTGCACTCTTTCTCTCTCTTCTTTCAGATTTTTCCATGAAAAATGAGGAAGATGATGATGATTTAATGGATAAATGGATCAATTTCTCATCTGCCGTGTGTCAACACTTGATTGGCCCAAATAATGAATTTTCGCACAAAATACCAAATTCTGCAGATTTTTCATTAACTTTGAAAATTCATATCTAATTGTAAAAATGTCCAATTGGAGTGATTACAAAGGCTATGCGACCCTTATTGAGTCTAGTTTAAAGGAAAAATATAACATTTAGCCAATTGAAAGCTCACTCTTTTCAGAATTTTAATCTTTGGATGCTGCCCCAGAAAATAATTAATTTCGCTGGGCTAACTTCAAAAATTCATTTCTCTTTGTGTACAACTCCAAATAACTTATATGACCTATCAAATTGAAGCTTGATAAGTCTACTTTCATTCTAGAAATTTTCATAATTTTTCACTATCATTTACCTATGAAAACATGTCACACAATCATCACTGTCATACCGGGAATTTCACTGGTAGCAAAAATTACTTTGTGTTCCACTCCACTATATTGTGTGTGACTTCCAATCACTTCGTTTTGTTATTCCCCTAGCTCTTTAGCTCACCAATATAATTTATTTTAATATCCAAGGATATAAAGGAATTTTGGGGAATTTAAACATACCTCACAGGGACATTTGCTAAACCAAGGTCTAGAAGTCCACTTAATCCAGGCTTAATCTTATGCCTCTAGTCCCAAAATTCAGGATATTAGTTTTCAAGACAAAATCAAGAGAGAGGAGGTAGTGAACAGTGATATTTTAGAGAGAGAAAGTGGTGAAATCAAGAGGTAATCTTATAAACTTGATCCTCTTGTGCTATATGTTGTTGTTGTAGTAGTTTGTTGTGGATATTGGCTTGTTTTTGTTGATTTTGTGAAAATGAAAAGATGAAACCCTAAGGGGTTATGCTGCCCAAATCCTCATTGATCATGTTCATTAGGTGTTTGGGTGGTTAATTATGGGATTATAAGTGAAAAGGAAGTGTTTAACCAAGTGGAATCAAGAAAATCCATGTTTCTCTTTAACTTCAAGATTTCGTCTAGGGGCATTTTTGTCCTGTTGGAGTTGGATTTTGGTATTTTTGATATTTCCATTGGCTTTATCAGGGAAAATTGTGTGGGAATATATGTGTTCATGATTTTTGGATGATTGCATATTAATCTGGAATTTTTAGAAGTTAAGAGGAGGTGCTGTTTGATTTGGTTATTCACTGGAAGCAGTCTGATTGTGAAATGTATTTCGTTGGCCAAAACTTGTCCAAAAATTTTGAAACATGGCAGAATTAAAGTAGAGACATATTGCTTTAATTGTATTGGTATTTTGTAATTTTTGGATAAGTACATTAGAAGATATGAATTTTTGAAATTGTACCCTGATTTTGGAAGTAAATCTGGGAACAGTAAAGTTTGGCGAATTTCTGGGAAAACTATGATCACATTTGTCAAAAAAAGTATTTTACCCATAAATTAGACTTAAATATCTTCACATAAGACTTTGAACCACTCAATTTGGAGTTTCCTAGAATTAATGGTGAATATTTAAAGTTAATCGTGTTAACTAAAATTCTGAAATAAGGATTAGAAATGGGAACTTCCATGTTAAAGTGTTTACATATAGCTAATGACTATATGTTCCTTTGAAAGTAGACCTAAAGAGGGTTGAATAGAGCATTGAATCATGACTCTAATAATGTGATTGGTTATATAGGGCCATGACGTGACAAAGAAGAATCAATGGTTGGAAGATCAAGGAACAAGAGAATGACACAAAGTCCCAAAGGTAATGAACTTTCCTAACTTACATAACTTGATTTGTATGCTTGTGTATTGATGTGTTAATTGCTTTGATGAATTGTATGAAGCATATGTGAATGAGTGAAGCTTTGTCTCTGTTTATACTATGGCCATAAGTATATTATATGAAACATTGAGCATGCATATATGTCATTATGTTGGCAATTCATGTAAGTAAGCATGTTATGCACAAAGCATTTCTTGTATGCAATGGTTATTAGTATTGTTTGCTACTGAGATTCCTCGAATCTCACCTTCCCTAACAAACCATTCAGACATATGAGCAATGAAAACGTGCTGAAAACATAAAAGAGGAATGCATGAAGAGGAATGTTGTTGGTCGTTTGAAGACCTTTTAGTTATTTTAAGGTATGTAAATATTGTGTAAACCCCTGTGGGGGAAACTTTTATATTATAATCAAGTAATATTATATTAATATTATCAGTATATTCATATTATTCCTGTGTGCCCACCAAAATGCGCATTACTACTTTGAGTAAGATCAATAATAGAGGGTATATAAGGCGAGGATGGTATGAAAAGTAGCTTTGTAGTATACTTGACTAGCTATAAGTTTCAATTGAGTGACTACTCATACTTAAAAGATTTTTTGATAGCAAAATTTCTCATGAAATTTGAATACTTTAGCAATATATAATCAGAACTGCTTACGTTA
Organism: Albizia julibrissin; assembly: GCA_037074505.1. Lineage (NCBI taxonomy): Eukaryota > Viridiplantae > Streptophyta > Magnoliopsida > Fabales > Fabaceae > Albizia > Albizia julibrissin. The sequence goes on from CM073477.1 coordinate 37,345,341, forward strand.
ATTATAATGGATGATATAACAAAGTACCTAAATGCTTCCATTCAAATCTCTAACAAAGTGCCATATAAACTTGCAGGCTTGACTTGAATCGATGTAGTGTTAGTGAGGATGAAACCACTTATTGCACGATACCAAGGCCCACCTCCTGAAGGACATAGTAGTCTACAAAATGCATTTGGAAGTGTTGTTGGTGGATCACTATCAAATTCTCAGCACCCTAACCAATATTGGCTGAACCACCATACACTGCCTAATGGAAAAAATATATATATTGCAAAAGAGATGTCGAATGCAGAAACTAAGGATGGATCCTTTCCATTGTCATCTTCTGTAAAGAAAGGCTTGCATTCCTCTATAAAAAGTAGGAGTTTAAATGACATGAACAAATCTCCTGCAATGAATGCTCTCAATGCTCCCGTGGAGAAACACAAAACTAAACATAAGATACTATGGAGAAAGAAGGAGACCACGTTATTCTGAGCAATAACAGGCGGGTCCCACAGAGCAAAAGAAGATGCAGGCGGGTCCCGCTTAAGCCGCAGAAAAAAACCGAGCTGTCATTATTCCCGATAACAGTAAAACGTGAGAAAAAAAATCCTAGAAAGTACCGTTCATGTGGCTTATATCAACGGCGTATGCTCGTTTAAAAGATATATTGATATCAAATAAAATGTATATAAAAATTAAAAAAAAGGATGCTATTATCATATGAAAGTGAGATCGATCTATTGTCCAAATTACTTATATATAGGGATTGATATTTTTAAAAATATTTTTTTAATTATAATTTATAATATATAAGATAAATATGTAAAAAAAATTTTATATTAATTTACATAAAAAATACTTATAAATTTTTTAGATTGATCCAAACATATTTTATGTTCATTTAAATGAAGAAATTTCAGATAAAAAATAATAATAATAAGCGAAGAAAGTTAAAAAAAAAAAAAACAGATCTGGAAAGTGACGGCAAAAAGCTGCCACCACAAAAGCATTCATTGAGCTACAAGCTAATACCAGCGAATCACCATGCTTCCATCAGACTCGAAGAATGAAGAAGCATAAACTGAAGGGGAAAAAAGAAAAAAAAAAAAACCCCTGTTTCCATCAGCAAACAACACTTCGCAGATCTAAAATTCAAAAAACGTGGAGGAAAAAAAAAAAAAAAAGAGTTCGAAGGAGGCCTCAGTCACTCAGGAAGATGGGTGGTTGCCGGAACTGTTCCAATCTTGAGCTTCCACCTTCAGATCCACCGGCCCAAAATTCAAGCTGGGCATGGCTCCATTTCGGGAAACACATACTCACCGGAGTTCAGATCTGGACACTCCACGACCTTCGAAGAAGTCGAGATGTATTTTTCCGTCTTCGTTGCCGTCAAAGCCAAATGAAGAAGGTGAAGTCGTAAGTTTAAGCTTTGAAGAAGGCGAATCTTGTCCTTCTCATAAATCGTGATGTACTCGATTTTTCCGTCTTAGTCGTCGCCCTGTAGAGGTCGTCGTCGTTGAGTAGGTTTCCTCGCCTTTAGGCTGTTGTACCGAATGTGGGTCATCGCCGGCGATAAGCTTGAAGGCCATGGTTGACGCTGGCTGAATGTTGAGTTGAGGGTAAAATTGGATTATGCTTTAGGGAAAATTAATGTGCACTCCCAAGGAAACAAAAAAATGAAGATTCAGTCCCAAAAAATCATATAATCACTGTCAGGTCCCAAAGGACTAAGTTTTAATAAATTGCAATTGTACAATTACCCAAATACCCTTAATGTTGCGTTAACAACCCCCACAACATCCATTGACAATACCCACAGCGTGCATTGATAAGTCCGTGATGTTGTGTTAACAACCTCTACACTGTCCATTGACAACACCGATAGCCTTCATTGACAAGTCCTTCATGTTGCCTTAACAACCCTCACAGCCTTCATTGACAACCCCTACAGCCTATATTGACAACCTCGACAGCCTCCATTGACAAGTCCTTCATGTTGCGTTAACAACCCCCACAGCCTATATTGACAACCCCAACAGCCTCCATTGACAACCCCTACAGCCTATATTGACAACCTCGACAACCTCCATTGACAAGTCCTTCATGTTGCGTTAACAACCCCCACAGCCTATATTGACAACCCCAACAACCTCCATTGACAACCCCTACAGCCTATATTGACAACCCCGACAGCTTCCATTGACTATTGACAACCCCGACAGCCTCCATTGACAACCCCGACAACCTCCATTAACAAGTCCTTCATGTTGCGTTAACAACCCCCACAGCCTATATTGACAACCCCAACAGCCTCCATTGACAACCCCTACAGCCTATATTGACAACCCCGACATCCTCAATTGACAACCCCCAAAATAAAGGTTGGGGTGTTGTGGTGGCTTGTTACCCATCCCCAAAATACACAAGCCGGAACGGTACTGTCCTTAATTGAAGACAGCCAAAAGAGGAGGAGAACCCACTGACAATGTTGATTTCAATCGCTGCGGGATCCAGAAATGAGGTAAGCAATGGAGGGTGGAGAGGGATCGGATTGGGCGGCTTTGTGGAAGATGATGCGTTTGGTTTGGTGAGAGGGAAAGATAAAGGGGTCAGGGCTAGAATGGGAAGGAGAGGAGGAAGACGAAGAAAGGAAAGCGATAAGAAGAATAGAGAAAAGAGAGAAGGAAAGTAGAATGAGGAGAGTTGATTTGGGGTCTCTCAGATTGAAGGACGAAAATGAAAATGCACGTGAGGTTGATGCAGCTGCAAGTGAAGCTTGAGTTTGCTTTTTTTTTTTTTGGGAAATTACTGTATAGGGTTATTTAGGTCATTGTACAATTACAATTTATTAAGAATCAGTCCCTTAGGACTTGACAGTGATTATGTCATTCTATGAGACTGATATTTTATTTTTTTGTTTCTTTGGGACTGTACAGTAATTTTTCCTATGCTTTATGGGTTGCGTTTTACTACCTCTATTGCCGTATTTAAAAATAATTTTTTTAATTACATAAATCAAATTAGTAGTTAAAAATATTAAATATATAAAAAATATTATATTTTTTTATATATACTTTTATTTATGAAAATAGAGAGAATATATAAAAAATATAAAAGATAGTAAAATATATTTTTTTAATGTTTTATTGATTTCATTCACTAATGAGTTTTTTCTCTATCCTAGATATAACTCTTAGTGTGTGATAATTAATTATAAATAATATATATTTAATAAAAATAACAAAATTTACATTTTTGATATAAAGTAAAAATTATTTATAAAAGATCAATCCATTAAAAAAAAATTACTTTATAAAAATTACCGGAGTTAGTAGCTTTCTTTTCCCTTTTTTCACGTGTCAAGTCAGGGTAAAAGTTGTATTGCGATAGATGAAGGGAAAAATAAATAAAAAATATCTTTGGATAAAAAATCCCAAAGAAGACCGGTTTCTCGGACTCATCAAATATCTATCAAGTTATCAAATTCAAACCACGAACCGTACCTGCACTTTCCGGATAAGATTCAGAACAACAAAAATCTCCCACCTCAAATCAAAACCTGCAATCCCAAATTCAAAATAATAATGAAAACCCTACTTTTCTTTTCAAACCCAATCCTCAATCTCTCAGAACCTCCCACCAGAAAACCCAAAACCCCATCTTTTCAATCCACCACCACCAACACTATCGTCAAGCACAAATTCAAGCCACGCGCACATGCAAAAGGCTTTTCAGCTTCAAACGGATCAATTGAAACGACAAGCAAGAAGGCAAACGACGACGACGACAACAAGAAGAAGAAGAACGATGAGAATGATGAAATCCCTCAAGAAGTATACAACAGAATGATAGTGAGGATCTTAGTTTCGGTGGGGCTTCCAATGGGGTTGGGTCTGGCATTTCTTCAAATATTTGGTGTGCTAAAGGAGAAGCAAATCTGGGATGTGCCTTTATGGCTTCCATTCACAACAACTCTGTTCACATTTGGATCTTCAGCTCTTGGAATAGCTTATGGTTCATTGTCAACTAGTTTTGATGCAGAGAGAAAAGAGTCTCTTCTTGGATTTCAAGAGGTTCAGAGGAACTGGGTTGAGATGTGGAAGGAAGAAGATGAGTAGCTTTCGGAAAGCTCTGTAGTGTGTTATAGTTACTCTGTAGTGTGTTATATGGATTTCACGTAGCCTTTTGGGAATTTTCTAGGAAATACTCAATGTGGTTTATTTGATTCTGAATCTGGTATAATGTTCTACAATTGCTTTAATTTGTGTGGGATATGGTTATAGGAACGAAATTAAGAGAGCTAATTAGTCTAGTTTGCATACAGGAAATGCTAGTGTTCTTACGGCCTTGAACTGAATTATACTCTGTAATGTTAAGTTTCTGCAGAACTGAAACTAGCAATAGTCAAGAATTTTATGTTGGTGTATTCACTGGGAATTGGGAGGGAAACATTACATGTAATGTTTTCCATCAAGGAAATATCTGAAAAGCCATAACTTATTTCCCAGCCATCATCCAAGATTGAATCCAACAATAATTAAGTTTGTTTGGATAAGCTTTTTAAGAGTTTATAAGTGTTTTTTTATATAAATGGAGACAAAATTCCTCTCATATACTTATTTCGTATATCGTAAATCACAATTGAAAAGTTATTTTTAAGGGCTTCAATTACTCTTTCAAATAAGCACATCATTTTTTGTGGTTGTGTTGGAGATACACAATATGACCCTAATAAAAAACCTTATCCTATTAAATGAGATTAACTATATGAAAGATAAATGAAGCTAATAAATAATAATAATCTCCCCAGTGGTTAGAAGGTTTGTTTCTTTTATAAATATAAAATAATAATAATAATCTTCCTGGGGATTTTAAATATGTAAGATTTCAATTTATATTATTTTCTAAATTTATAATTTTTTTTTCAAATCATTTCTATTGATTACTCATATTAAAGAATTTTCATTAATGAGTAGTTTCAATATAAATGATTAAAAATGATACTTTAATAAAATCAACACACACTTTTTATAATTAACTAATTTAATTATTTTTTTTGTAATCCATATAAATTAGTTATTTAGTTACTACATTTGAAACTGAAGGGAACAATATTTAATTGGGCAACTAAGGATTTTTCCCAAGGATAACTCAAATGCAATTTAGGTTAATATAATTTTTAATCAATAAATATTGTTTATTTAGAATTATAAAGAAATATTTCTAATCATATTAATAGGTTGAAATAAAATGTGTATTTTTAAAATAAAGGAAAATTTTTGTAATTTTTTTCTTGAAAAAGATCAAATTTTATTCAACATGACTAAAAAGAGAGGACAACACAAAGTTGGGCCTCTTTACAACAAAAGGACTAGAAGCGCAACCCACGTCTAACTAAAAAACAGCAAGCTAAAAGACACATACCAAAGATAAGACCCAACTTAACAGGAAAAAGATACACATAACACAATAAGAAGCAACCCAGAAACAAAAATTGAGCTCAACACCAGCTTGGATAGATTGTAGACAACGTATGCTGTTAGAGGCAAGGAAGGTGTATATCAGCTTCTTTTGTATCATGAATGATGCGGAGCATTATCCACCTATAGGAAATATTCCGTAGGATAAAGAGATTGCAACAGAAAAGAAAAAGGGAAGATTTGATTGAGTCCACAAGGATGTGACATAATGTCACTCAACTCCTAAAACTTTCTGAAATTTTACTATGCTTAAGAGTCAAAATGAAATTAAATTTTGTAGGTGAAAAGACAACGATATCCTTCTTTTATTTTATTTTTTTTAGAAGAGCATTTATAAGACAAATAAAAATATTTACAAGGAAAATAAAGGAATTCAAAAAAACTTAGAAAATTTAAAAAAAATTTGGCTATTCACAAGACAAATATAAAAATTCACAAGACATATATAGGCATTTATAAGACAAATAAAGGGATTCAAAAGAATCTAGAGAATTTAAAATATTTTGGTTATTTATAAGATAAGTATGTAGATTCACAAGATAAATATGTGTATTTAGATAACAAATAAGACAATTCACAAGATAAATAAAGTAAGGGTATCATTATCTTTTCACCCCCAAAACTTTATTACATTTTGACCCAAGATATTGCAATAAAGTTTAAGAAAGTTTTAGAGGCTGACTAAAATTATGTCACATCTTTAGGTGTAAGTCAAATCCTCCTAAAGAAAAATCAGTTGCAGGTGATCTGACCAAGAGGTTAGAAATAAACTAAAGTAGTAAACAACCACACCAACTAGAGCTAAAGACAGAATAAATGAAGAAAGAAACAAACCATATGAGCAGCTAAGAGAGAGATCCAACGATAAAAGGCACTTGATGCCTTGATCCTTAGCAACCCAAAGTTCCGTAATTCCTTGAGCCTTTTGCCCTAAGAAACTAGAGACTGAAGAGAATTATAGCGCTCTATGGAACCAAAGTCAAGCTTAAGTACCTTAGTATGGAGTAATAATGTCCAAAGCTTCCTTTTCATAGCAACCTGAACACTATAGCTAGTTGGCACTATAGAATGAGACATAACCACGAAGTGGCCTTGGCGATTGTGCTGTGCGGGAGAACAATTGCTTGGGGAGAGATGTAAACCCTATCGGGGCAGAATTATGCCCTGTTTGGTAGCATTGAATTGGAAGTGGAACTAAAAATAAGATTGTTTGGTATAATAGATCCCACTTCCCCATGGAACCCAATTTCTTAAATACGATGGAACTCACTTCTAACTTAACTTCCTCCATGAAAAATGACTCTCCTAACCATTTTACCCATAAACACACGCATCCTTTCCATCCAGCATTTACATCGCCTTCACAGTCACCATCTCCAGCACTCATCGCCATCACATCTCTAGTACCTATCACTTTCACAGTCTCCGGCACCCAATGTTGTCATCGTCACCGGCACCAAACATCACCATCATCTACCAACACCATAGCCTTCATATCCCTCTCTCATGGCGATGACGAGGGAGGATGGCAGACAACATGAGGGCATCGATGAAGGTAATGGAGGAGGAAGGATGGCGTTTCTCTTTCGATCTCATGAGCTCTACTTCTAGATCGGTCTTACACAGTGTCTTCCCAGTGTCCCGGCGTCGTTTTGGTCTTCTGGAAGCTCAGATCTTCTCTTTAATGATGGCAGACAATGATTCTGTAAAACATGACGGTGACGACAATGAGAACAGTGATGCCTATCACTCCCTTTTTTCAACGATTCTTCCTCAAGCTTTGATCCCTGTAAACTTTATATTGTTAAGATTGATTTATGATTGAGTTTGTATATGATTTCTCTGGCAAGGGTGGTGGTCAATTTTCTGTGAAATGCTGTCATGGATGCCTTTTTGGCCGGTGGCCTTTGTTTTAGTTGGTTTATGGAAGGGGATTTTTTTATTAAGGGTGTTTTGGTATTTTCTTATTATCAATATAAATTTCAATTACAATTGATGTCCCACTTCCATGACCATACCAAACACACTTTAAAACCACTTCCATTTCAACTTCCACTTCTATTTCCACGTCTAGTTCTATCAAAAACTCTTCCAATGTACTAAATGGGGCATTAAAGTTGAATAGAAGGAAGACCAAAGTGCTTAATTTTTTTTTAATATGTAAAGTACTTTATGTATCACACAAAACTTGGAGAATTCTTGGCTATTCATAATGTAATTTCATATAAAATTCATATTTTTTTTAGATTTCATTGATTTGATAATTATGTTGAGCCTTTGACTTCTTTTTTTTTTAACATATTTATAATGCAGGTATAGGCTTCAACATGGGCTTTGCTAAAAGAGATGGAACTTGGATTGGACTATCATGCTAGGCCTTTTCCAAACTGCATATTTGTAAAGTTTATTCAATTAATTATAAGATACCAATACGGGTTGGCACAAGTGGTAAGGGATTTGCGTTTCCTTAAGCGCTTAAGTCCCGGGTTCGATCTCTGGGGCGGTGTGTATGAAAAATATTCTCTTGGGAGGGTCTCCTCATCTTGGACCTGATATGATTAGTCATCGGGCTCACTTCAGTAGATATCCTGCGTAGCAAAAATAAAATTATAAGATTAAAATACTAACACATAGTTGGTTTAGTGGTGTAAGGTTTTATTAGATCCCTTTAGATCTTGAGTTCAAATCCTAAAGGAGTTACTTGTGTTGAGAAGGGCAACCATGAATTTTGAACCGTAGACCAGATAATAATATTGAAAAAAAATAATTATAAGATTAAAATAAAATTTTATTTTTACTTAAAAATAAAAGTAGAAATCATTTAGATAACATAATCATTTGTTAAACCCATTGTTGGCAAAATCTGCAAAGAAACAAACAAATATTTGGTTTGAGTCATGTTCGAAGACACAATCCTTAAGAGATATTCCGCAACCCCCTCAATTAATAGGAAGTAGCATCTCCCTATGATTAAATGAATCCTTCCTGTAAAGATATAGGGCGGCATAACTGTTAGATATGATTAGTTTTGATGATGACATAGAAGTCAAATATTAAGAGAGCAAAAGTTTGCATAATATACTTGTCTCTTACCTTGACTAACTACTATTTAATATTGCATATCTTGTAGATTAGTCAGGCAATGAAAGAAAGAGATTGAGGAATGAAGAACTTGCAAGAATTAATGAAAAAATGAAGATTCAAGTTCTATGGGTACTGTAGCATACGGTACTGTAGCGTATGTCACTGTAGCTTACTGTAGCGCATTGTAGCAATCAGGTGATTTTAACAATCACTCGAGTGATATTTTAGAATCACTCGAGTGATTTTGAAAACAGTGAAAATCACTTGCAGTGATTCACCATTCACTCGAGTGATGTTCATATTTTCAGGCTCTGTTTTCTGTCCAGCTAAGCGAGGTCTGGTAATTCAATCATATCTCTCAAACTAGTTACATATGAAATGAGCCTCCAAATGCGTCATTTTCGCACAAGAACCAACATTAAAGGAGTTCATATAAAGGAGATATAATTGTTGGAATTTGGCCTTCATATCAGCGTTACTTTCCAGAGTAGGTTTGGTAATTCTGTCGTAACTCTCAAACTACAAATCCAATTGACCTGAAACAGGTTCCATATGAAACTAGACTTAAATAGCTTTCCATTGATATATAATATAGCAATTTTGAAGTTATAATAGAAGAGTTATGCCATCTGGAAGTTGACCCATATTTGCTGTCAAATTGGAAGTGAGCTACGAGTTCAAGTGATCTGAATAGAAAGCACCTGAGTGATCAGGAAGATCATTTGAGTGATAATTAATAATCACTTGAGTGAAATGCGTCAGATGGAAGATCACTTGAGTGGTACAGAAATCACCGAAATAATTTTTCACTGTTCTCAAAAATACCGAAATCACTCGAGTGATTATGTTGATTTTGCAGATTACCCCTAGTGCGAGCTAGAATCACTTCAAGAAAAAATCACTATTCTGAATTTTACTTAAAATGATCTCCAAATTCACTCGAGTGATATGAGATTTTTCATAATCACTTCCAGTACACGACAAGACCACTTCAAGAATATTTCACTATTGTCAAAATCACTTCCAGTGATCTAAAATTCACTCGAGTGATGTAAGGATTTTAGGATAGAAGAGGCCCTCCACGCACAGCCAGTAAATTCCAATAAGAATTAGAATGCTTCTAGAGAATCTGAATCACCTCCTGTGAAACCAAGATCACTCCCACTGGATATCAAATGCCTCAGTTCACTTTCTGTCAAATAATATCCAATTAAATGATTATGTTGATTTCTATGATCACTCAGTGCACTCTTCACTGTGTGAGAATCATTTCCAGTGACAGTAAATCAGAATCACTCAGAATTAGCTCCAATGATCACGCTATGCACCGCCAGTAAAATATTGTGTTTATTAAAACCATTGTTAGTGAATCAAAACCATCTCCAGAAATCAAGATCATTGCCAGTGATATAGGATTTTCTCAGAATCGCTTATAGTGCACCACCAGAAAATATCAACTTCCACCAGTGAATCTGAATCACTCCCAGTAACACTAAAATCACTGCAAGAGAATCAGAATTCACTGCTAGAGAATTTATTGATAGCTAGAGTGATTCACTGTTCTTAACAGAATCATGGAAATCACTCAAGGGATCTTGAGCTACACTCGAGGGATACTGATCACTGCCAATGGAATATTATTTTCTGAGAATCACCTCCAGTTAAATCAAAATCACTTCCAGTGATTCTTCAGTTTCCAGAGATCACTGCCAGTGAAGTCTGTAATCACCCAAGTTATGTTTTCTAATGGCTATTTCTCTAAGTTCTTTTACAAGTGTTATGCACTACCGATCACATGCCATACAACGGATCAACACTCAGTGACAACAAATTATGGGCAACATGACTATTCAATAGACGAGTCAATGAACGTGCAAACAACTAAAGCATTTGTTAGAGTATGATCAGATTTCAACTGAAAAATATTTGAATAGACACAATGGCTCTCACCTCTTCTGCCATATAAGCTCAATCTTTCTAAAACCAGAAAAGAGAGACTACAATAAACTAAGATACAAATGAGCAAACAGAAACATGAGAACCCAGCTACGCTAACATGCAAATATCATGAGTCACCCACTTTGAACTAGACACTCTCAATACTTATCTATTTTCTGTATCATGTATTGTGAGAGTGAGATTATTTGTATTGTACTTCAGTGAGTATTTTACCCACTCTATAAGATAGCTTATAAACACTTCATCTGTATTTCAGAAATGATCTCAAGGTAGAGGGACCTTGAGAGGGTTGATTACCTTACGGGGAGGCTGTAGAGAGAATCGCCAGTAAGACTTTCTGCTCGTAAGACTTACAAGGTGCAAGTAGTAGAGAACGTTGCTGCTCATAAAAATTATAGTGGTGTAAGCAGAAGAAAACGTTGTTGCTCGTAAGACTTCCACGGTTAAGCAGGAGAGAAAGGTCTATGGGATTGCTTTGGTCGACTTGCCGTAAGAGGGAGTAAATCTTACAGTGTGTAAGGGGGAGTAACGCTTGTGAGTTTATAGAGGCTTATCTTGTGCCCAGTTAAAGAAGAAGATAGTGGATTGGAAATATCAGGAGGAGCATGGGGACTGGACGTAGGTCATCGAGGATTGGATCAAACCAGGATAAATTACAGTTTGCATCTTCTCTTCCTTAAGCTTTTACATTTCCAGCATATATGATCTATATATCTGCGTATGAATTTATAGTTCCATATGTATTGATTTGATAAGCTGTGAAAAGATTTTAAACAATCAGACTTTCTTATCATACACCCAATTCACCCCCTCTTGGGTGTTAGCCGGTTCTAACAAGAACTAGCGAAAGATAAAATAACTTAGAAAGAGATTATTGAGGCTTCTATTTATCTACTACAAATGGTGTCACAATAGGCACTAGTACAAAATAACCCTTTTAAACCACAACATTTAAATCGGTTATTGTGAATAAGGTCTAAAAAGTATGATGGGTGGCAATTTTGTAATTATAAAGAACTTTTGAAACCAGTTCCTAAAATATGCGGTCTAAAAGATACTATTTAGACCAGTTATCTAAAAAACCGGTCTAAAAAGATTAAAATAATTAAAATAAAAAAAGTTTGAGACTTTTTAGACTGGTTGTAACTAATAACCGGTCTAAAAGATAAAATATTTTAGACTGGTTATTTCTTACAACCAGTCTAAAAGATGCGGAAATAAAAAATAAAATTTTTAAAAAATTTTGATACCTTTTAGACTGATTGTCACTAATAATCGATCTAAAAAGTAATATATTTTAGACCAATTCTTTATTACAATCGGTCTAAAAGATGCAGAATTAAAAAAAAAATATTTTTTAAAAATTTTGATACCTTTTAGACTAGTTGTCACTAATAACCGGTCTAAAAGATAATATATTTTAGACGGCTTATTTCTTACAATCGGTCTACAAGATGGATCTTTAAATCCAGAAATCAATCGCTCTCAAGCCCTCTCTTTGTTGTCGCAATTGTCGTGAGCTTCTTCTCACTCCACCCTTGCACCTCGCTCTTTAGTCTCCATCCTACATAGCTCCTCGATCACCATCGCATGTCTCCGTTGGCTTGCTCCGGTTATGCAGTTGATGTAAATTGTTGATACTTAGAACTCATTTTCAAAACTCCTGTTCTATTAGAACTCCAATCCCTAATCAGTCATCAAAGAACTCCAATCCCTAAAAATTCAATCAATTTCTTCTGCCATAACCTAGCTCTCTGATATTCGCATTTTCATTATCATGGCAACCTCTCTTTTTCTGATCTTCGCCACTACGTCCTTCCTTGTTCAGGTTCATTTTAAGAGATTGAGCCATACTACGGCTTATTAGGCATGAACGACTACTACTTTAAAGGTAACAAATTTCTGATTCAACCCATCTAATTCAATTGTTTCCGATCAAATACTTTTCCCTCCATTTATAGACTATAATTTTTGCTCTAAATGGACGGATTCGATGCGTTGATTATGTTCGGTATTCTTGCTAAGGTGAGACAAGTTTTGAGGGATTTTTGTGCTCACCAAAGCTCTCTGATTAAGGCCCTTACTAACGATATTCCCTTCTTTATGTATTTAATTTCCCTACCGGTTAATGCTTCCATCCTTTTCAAATTCATTTCATTTCCCTCTCAGTTTCAATCATGATATGCTTCTCTTTTGCAGATTTTGATGAGTTCTTTGACTAATGTGATCTAGAAGATGATTTTTCAAACACCTTATTCTGTATTACCATTTATGTTTCTTGAAACTCAACTTCATTTCTTTTTCAATTAGTGAAAAGGGTGGCAAAAAAAAGTAAGTATAAGCATTTAAATCTTGGCATTTCTAGTTTGAAACTCTTTAACCATGCCATAGTCAATTACGCTCACTTAACATTTTGTGATAAATTATTTTTAGGAAAGAAAGAAAGAAATATTATTACAGGATCTTTGTCAACACTTGTATCCATTTTTTTCTTTTCTTATGTTGAAATTGCCTTTGCTTAACTATTATTTTGATGTGTATTGACAAGAAGGGTTAACTAATCTCTGAAAACTAGGTTTAGCATCTTGTCTTTGAGGATAACTATGACACTAGAATTGGAGACCATTATTCATTGAGGCAGATATGTGATCAGCTTATTTAGAGGTGTGCAAACTTTCACTTTTCCTTGGATTTAGTATATTACTATATTGTGCATTGTGCAATTTGTACTACTTGTGTTTATTATTTTAGCCTAATATGTAACTCTCATGTGAAAGACCTGCAATAGTTCTCCTCCTCAACATATCTGTAGAAAAACAAAATACAACATTTTTTCTTTGTTTTCCAAGCTCCCTAGTTTATCTATCATCAAAGGAAGATTCTCTCTGTAAAATCTGCATGATACTTTTTGCAAGAATGAAAATTTAGTGTCACTAGTAATCCCTGTTTACATTTATATTCATGCAACCAGCTTCTGGAACACACCACATCTACCTTCTAAGCATAGGTAGTTCTTCTAGTTTCTTCATTTTGGCATTCTAGAATTTCTGCAACTGAAGTATTGACTTGTTGATCACTCTACTAGAGTTCATTGGCTTTGCCTATATTGTTATGAGGTAAGCACCCTAGTAAATCCCTTCTCTATAATTACAGCATTAGAGAATATATTGAATTTTGATGGTTATGCACCATAGTTCATGATTTGATGTGTGTACAATATAATCATAATAAAAGTAAATATCTTTGTTAATTAGGCAGCACATTTGTCTTTAATTTGAATGCAGTTCTTCTTAGTGCTCGTTTTGCAAATCTAGGGTTCAGGAAGTTCATATGAGTTGATTGTTTAAGAGGTTAAGCTTGTATATAACCCCATAATGCTTTTCCATGAAGGCCAAAATTAACTTAGTCCTTATTTGATTTCTGTAGATATAAGTTATATTAGGAGTTATAAATTGAAATACTAAAGCAGCACCCATTTTTTTTTGTATATGCTGATTCCTTAAAAAAAATTGTCCCTCAACATGCTTTGCGTTGCGGAGACCATATTTAAAAGGAAAAAGATGATGTGTTCCTAATGTATGATGTTGGGTTTTGTTGTTAAGTGCATATATATTAGGAGATTCAGCCAAACCCCATGTAATTCATATGACGTTTCCATACATATTTCTAGTTGTATCTGTTTAATATGCATTGGCTTTAGTATAGTACTATTTTCATTTCCTTTTTGAAGTAATGAGAAATGGTAACTTGTTTCTTGATCTTGAAAATTCTCAAATGCTTTAAGTTTCTTTAAGATTCTACTTAAATTTTGCTTTCTATATCTCCAAATTGAGGATTCTCCATGTTATAAATTTGGTAATTTCTTACTCGTATGTTTTATAGTGTTCTTGATAGTTTTTGGATCATCCAGGGAATGGTGTTTATGTCAAATATCTCAACTAGACGTGCATCTGTTCTATAAATTGCTTATAAACTTTCATTTGGAAATTTCTATTCTGTTAATGCCTTATCAAGTATTGATGGTTAGTTTGCATGGAAGTTGAGCACTATTAATATAATTCATATTTCTACTATTTGAAAAAAAAACTATATGACAGCATCCTAAATTTTAGTGCCACAAATGCCTTAAGACTTACAGGAGTTGGGAGCACTATCAATATGTTGTGTTTATAAATTATTTTTATACACTAGTAAGTATTTTAATTCAAACCAATTGTCAGGTTTATGTCCATGTCATTATGACCTTATAAATTTTGTTTTACAAGTTTAGTTGCATAACATCTTAAATTGCATTATGATAGTTGGTGGGAATTATTGGTCATTCAACACCAAGGACCTAGAGCTATTGGAATTTTTGGTTAGCTGGTTTTAAGAAGGTAAAAAAGAACAACTATTTGAAGTATGTATCCAGTTGAAGTTTCAGGGTCCTAATGTGTTTCTGAATGATTTCTTTTAGGGTTATTGGAACATTAATCAAAAGAATATTATGAAGTTTTTCCTGAATTTGGTTTTTCTTTCCCTGAAGCAAGACTGTGGATGGCATGAATTATGTCTTCATTTGTATAGCTATACATATAGTTGTATATTTCTTACAAAGTTAGAGAAATTCTTACTTTTCTACTTTCTTCTTGTTTTATTTGTTTTTTTTCCAGGAATAAGGTGGTTCTTATAGCTCACCTATAATTTATGTAATGACAAAAATTATAAGCATTTTTTTGTATTGGAGCTTATTTTTTAAAATAATCTCTAATACAAAAAAAGGCCTTTTTTATTTTTTTAAAAAATGTATTTTTGTAGACCGGTTATAATTAAAACCGGTCTAAAAAGTCCACCTTTTAGACCAGTCTAATTACAACCGGTCTAAAATTCATACCGGTCTAATGACTTTTAGACCAGTTGTAATTAGAACCAGTCTAAAAAGTCCACATTTTAGACTGGGTGTAATTAGAACCGGTCTAAAAGGTGAACTTCATAGACCGGTTCTAATTAAAACCGGTCTAAAAATGGACATTTTAGACTGGTTATAATTAGAACTGGTCTAAAAGGTGACTTTTTAGATCCGTTGTACAACCGGTCTAAAAAGTATGAGACATTTTAGACCGACTACATCTAGACCTGTTCCAGAACCGGTCTAAAAAGTGGTTTTCACCCGGTTTAAAAAGAGATTTTTGCATTAGTGAGGGTATTTATAGACACTAAATAGATACCTTGAAAAGGTGCCTCTTTAAGACTATATCTCTTTAATTAAAAAGGTCACAACTATCTGTTAATTTCATAAACCATATTGATTGACGAACCAACACAAATCCCTTAATTCATAAGACTACGACTTTTCAAAAAGCATCTCTTTCATTTAAACGTATTCCATAATATTGGAGAGACTCTTCCTTTGTCATACCCATATGCAATATTTACAACACCCATATCATCATTTTTCCTTCGTAAGAACTCCTAAACTTTGAGAATCATTGGGGGTCAACTATTGGATACGTTCATGCTTAGAATTCAAATTAAAAACAATGTTTCGATTGAGTTACGGCTCATTGCATAAGATTGAAAAGGGCTTGGGAGAATGGATACAATAAAGTAGGGCTTTCAAGTAATTGCCTGAATGCTTTTTTCTCTCATTGATGATTCGAGTAATCACTTAATCTATTTCTTTTTAATTTGATTTTTCTTTAATTTCCTTTGTATCAGAAAAAATAAAAGAACTCATAAACTTTAAAGGTCAAAAAAGAAATCTTAAACTTCTATCCAATGCAACATGAAAATTGAAGGAAGTAATATACTAGTTCTAGCTAAAAAATTTTAACAGACTAGAAATTTACTAAATATTTTAATTTAAATATTTTAATTCAAATATACCAAGACAATTTTTATAATTAATTATTACTAATAATATTTTAAAATTATATTGTAAAAGTATTTTATATTCTATTGATGATTTAAAATTTTTTATTCAATATTCAAGTAAAATATATCAACACTATTTTTACCAAAAATATTAATAATTATTTACCTTTTCATTTTTTATTTGGATTATTTCTAGATATTTTTTAATAATTATTTATCAAAAAAAATTAATCTCAATTTTATGTTATGTAACACATAACAAATTTATTTTAGGGAAAATTAATTAGTCAATCCTTAGAGTTTCATTATATTTTGAATTAGGTGCCTCTAGTTTTATTTCTTTTTATTAGATTCTTATACTTCATTCCATTAATGATGCATGTCCTTCCATTAGTTAATTCTACAAACATCGTCAATGATGATGATAGAGTCTTATCTTTCAAACCCACCATGACTAGTTTTCCACCGATAAGGAGAAGAAGGGCTCCTTTAACTAGCATTCAACATTCTAGCTATTAAAGGCTTGTTGTATATCCCAGTGATGCTGCTAAAGACTTGTCACATTGGCGTCAAACTTGGATCCCAACTTCGCCAGTTAGATTTTTTGGCATACGTTAGTCATATTCAGTGGAGCCACATAATCCAAAGTGTTCGTCGTACTTTTGTTAGCAGCAGCTACGCGAGCTGCTATGATTGCTCTTACTCACATTTTCATTTTTCAGCCTTAGCTAGGTCACATTTCTATGCATTGCTTGTTTTAATCATATGGAGGTATGACTTCCCTATTTTATTCTACATTCTCCATTATTATTCACTTTGTATTTTGTAGCTAGGTTTGACCTAAGTCATGCTCATGTTTTGTAGCTATAGGCCACATGTATAACTTAATGGGGGAAAACATAATTTACAACAATCTCTACAGGACACATGTATAACCTAAAGAGGGAGAACACGATTTACAACTTGTCTCTCCCTTGAAATCATGTTAGCCTAGATAGCTAAAGGCTGCCGTCAATCCAAGTTAGCTCTTTTAATGTCTACCATAGATGCTAGTAGGAGAAGTTGTGCTTGTGTTGCGTGCTTGAACTTGCTACACTACTACAAACAAACCTTCATACAACGTTTATAATTGAATAAGCTATGGTGCTTAGGGCACGCCACATATAAAGACGCCACTAAAAGAAGCTGTAGCGCTTCCAAGCCCCACAGCTGATATAATTTTTTTTTAAAAAAAAATTTGACCTTTCCTGTGGTGCTTTTTGGAGCCTTCTTGTGGCACTTTTTGGATGAAGTGCCACAGGAAGTCCTAACTTCCTGTGGCGTTTTCTCCAAAAAGCACCACAGAAAGTGGCGCTGCTTTTTTTTTTGCCTTCCTATGTCCCTTTTTTAAGAAAGCGCTACTGGAAGTTTTTTTAAATTATATTTTTTTATTTTTAATTCACACCCTTGTAAATTATTATAGTGGACAGATTTATACACAAATTTCTATTTTCATCACAAAAAAATGAAGAAAAGCAAACAATAATGAATTAACTCAAAAATGATACAATCAAATAACTAATTAACAAAATCAGTACTAAATATATTTACAACAATTTTGAATGAAATACAACATAAATTAAACTTAGATAAACAAAACAATTGGCAAGAAACAACACCTACGCTAGTTAATTAAATAGTACCTAGGTAGTGGTTTGCTGAAGCACATACTCACACCATTCCTTGATCACTTCATTGACTTGATGGTCAGTCAAACTGTTACAACGTTGATCTTTATAATACTACATATATGTACAATCATGAACAAAAAGAATTGAAATCACTAAAACTTAATTATATGGTATTAATCAATTGGATTTAAAACACAATATGAATTGCAACTAAATTACTTACTTTTTGAGGAATAAAAGGCTGATTATGTGTAAGTACATCCTTCATGAATTTCATGATTTAATACCCGTAATCATTGTCATTGGGCTAGAAAGGGCACCAAAAGAATATAACGAAATAGTTAACTCAATTTTTGCATAAAAATTGTTTAATAACAAAATTTGAGTAAATTTATATATCAGTACCTATATCTTCTTCCAGACATAGCTATTAACAGGGTCAGTAACTTTTGAATAGCTTAAGTAGACAAAGGCCTGATATGCAGTCAATACGCTAACAAAACAAATAGAAACTGATTACTTTTGGTTATTCAATCAAACACATAAATATTTACACATACACGTGTATGCTAACTGTAATATCCCAAATTTTGGGACAATAGGCTTGAAATTAAGCCTAGATCAAGTGGACTGCTAAGCCTCAGTTTAGAAAGTGTCCCAGTAAGATATAATTATATTCCCCAAAATTCCTTTATACCCTGGGGTATTAAAGAGAATATTATGGTGAATTAAAGAGTTTGGGGGAATGACAAAACAATGCAATTAGAAGTCACACACAACATAGTTAATTGAAACACAAAGTAGTGTTGCTGCCAGTGAATTTTCTTGTGTGGTGGTCATGTTTGTGTGACATTTTTCAAGGGACAAATGGTGTCCAAAAATTATGAAATTTTTCAGAATGAAAGTATACTTAGCAAGATTTAATTTGATAGGTCATATGAGTTATTTAAAGTTGTACACAAAGATATATGTATTTTTGAAGTTTGCCCAGTAAAATTGGTGATTTTCAGTGGCAGCGTCCAAAAACAATAATTCTGGGAAGTATGAGTTTCTAATTGGCAAAATTTTATATTTTTATATAAAACTAGACTTAATTAGAGTCACATAGCCTTTAGAATCACCCAAATTGGATATCTATACAATTAGATATGAATTTTTAAAATTTGATGAAAATTTTGCCTAGTTTTGCATTAAGTGCGAAAATGAAAATAAATGTATGGGCAAAATGGTCATTTGACCAATAAAAGCAAGCAACCAATATTTTATCTTTAATTTCTGCCCAATCTGGTCAAGAAGCAAAAGGAATTATTAAATGAATTCCAATTGTTAAGTTGAAGTGTTTAAATCAAGCAAAAATGTGGACCAATTGGAAGCTAGCACATGTAAAGCAAGATTGACTAATTCATTTAGTCATTAGCTCTTCTTCTTTTTCCATTCATTTATGCTAAATTTTGAATTAAGAGAGAGAGGGAGTAAACTCAAGTAAAGTATGAAGAACACAAGAAGCAAGAGTTAGGGTTTCTCAAGACCAAAGGTAAGAACTTGCAAAACTTAGTGGTTTTTGCCTCCTAATCACTCTATAACCTCTCCTAACCTCTTCTGCTCTATGAAACCCATGTTTTTCAAGACAAATCAAGGGTTCAGATAGAGGAGGAGTGTTCATCCAGGAGAGAGAAAGAGTAGTAATCAAGAGGTAAACGTCAAAACTTGCTTCTCTTGGCTTGGTTGAGGTTGTTGGTGAATATTGCTTTGTTTTCTCTTGTTTTTCAAAATGGGCTGAAATAAAATCTAAGGTAAATTCTACCCAAATTTCCTCTAAATATGTCCATTTAGTGTTTAAATGGTTAATCATGTGATTAGAAGTGGTAAAGAGGTGATTAAGTAAGAGAAAACAAGAAAACAACATAATCTTCCCAAGAACCCTAAGTTTTTGTTTTGAACAGGACATGATGAAGGATTGGGAATTTTATAATTTTTATGATTATATTAGATTTAGAAGGTAAAATTGTGAAGGTATGAAAGTGTTCATGATTTTTGGATACTTGTATATGAATTTGGAATTTCTGAAAGTTATGAAGTAGATGCTGTGTAATTCGTTTTCTGGAGGCAGTGTGGTTGTGACATGTTTTTCATTAATCAAACTTGATCCAAAAATTATGAAAATTTCCAAGATCAAAGTAGAGACACAGATCTTTAATTTGATGTATATTTTGTAATTTTTTGACTAGTATACTAGAAGATATGATTTTCCAAATTCAGGCCTTGTTTCTGGAAGGTAATATGAAGCAGTGCATGTTTGGAGAATTTTGGGGATAAATATGATAATATTGATCAGACCAAAGTATTTTTACATAAAATTAAACTTAAATATATTCACAAAATACTTAAAATTACCTTAATTGGAGTTCTATAGAATTAATTATAATTTTTCAAAGTTTGGTCAAAATACTGTCAGTTTTGATTACCATACGAATTTTGAGACAGAAAAGAGGCCAAATGTAATTAGTAAGAACTCCAAGGGTGAAAGTAAACCTTTAAGACTAATGTAGACCATTGGGCATTCACTTTTCATGGCTCTAATAATGTCATTGCTTATCTAGGGTCATGAAGTGACAAAGAAGAAGCAATGGTTGGAAGGTTAAGGTACAAGAGAAGGTCACAAAGTCTAAAAGTAGTAAACTTACTTTACTTGCATGTATTTGATATTTATACTTGTGTATTACTTTTCTTGATTATGTTAAGCATATTTAAATGAATGGAGATCTGTTTCTGTTTATACTGTGTCCATAGATATGTTGTATGAAACATTGAGCATGCAGAAATGTCATTATGTGAGCATGAGCCTACGTAAGGTGAGCATATCATGCACTAGCATTTATCTTGCATGCATTATGATACTATTTACTACTGAGATTCCTTCGATTCTTACCATCCCCAACCAACCATTTAGATAGGTGGACAAAGGTAGGATGCTTAAAGTTGCACGAGAAGGGAATGAAATGGTGGTGGACCAAAGATTTAAGGGTCTAGAACTATAAATTTATGTGATTTAGATACTTTGGTAGCCTTGTAGGCCTATATAGTTGTGTATATAAATAAATGAATTAAGTTGAGCAGAGAATCGCCCTAATTAAATTAATGGAAAAGATAAGAATTGATGAGTAATAACAAAGTTACAAACTGCTAGAATACGCTTCCGTAAAAGTTTTAAATGTTTAGAAAAAAACCACCTCAAATATGGGTTTGAATC
Organism: Albizia julibrissin; assembly: GCA_037074505.1. NCBI lineage: Eukaryota > Viridiplantae > Streptophyta > Magnoliopsida > Fabales > Fabaceae > Albizia > Albizia julibrissin. The sequence continues at coordinate 37,366,625 of CM073477.1, forward strand.
CTGTTTTAAGGTTATGATTTGAAAAATGTTATAAAAGGATAATGCTTAGTGGTTCAAGTTCGCTATGTAAAACTCATCAGACAAGTGTAAATGTAAGGTATCACATTTATTTGGTATTAGAGTAGTGATTCTGGCAATGGAATTGTTTGCTTAAAGATCAGGGTCCAGTCAAAGCAAAAGGTTATGACTTTAGGAAACATTCTTTGCTCATGTGAATAGTATAGTGATTCCTTGTTAGTGCTACTATAATTGGGATTTATAGATAGCTAAGGAAGCTAAGGAATTAGACCACCTCTGTTTGTTAATTAGTCTACTGAAGGATTGGGCAAAGGTCTATATAGAGGAAGTGGCCTTACTTCACAAGGATGTTAGTGGTGCCCAGTTCCAGTAAGGATACCTTTATTGGTGATAATGGCAATGAGACTCTAAGGATAGAAGAGGAAGTGCATGACTCATATTTTGTTGCTAACTCTAGGGCTCTTGATATTGAGTTAGAGTATGACCCATATTTTGTTTTCCCCTGTGTTATGGGGATGCATAGGGGAGTTATACTGAGTAGCTAGTACTGTTTGTGTTTCCTTGTGGGGACAGTACTTAGAATTTCTGGGAAGGCATATATATTGTATTAGGATCAAGACATATATAAGATGCTGATACCCAGTGATATATGGATCTGTATGGGCATTGATGCCCCAGATTACATCAGAACTTTAAGGTTAATCATGCTCGGGTGAGAGTAATTTTAGGATGGGTGACCCCTTGGGAAGTCCCCATATAGAAACTTTACACTAACGGGTGGAATTCATAAAAGTTTGAGTACCTTGAGGCAAGATATATGGTGATCTGTAGGGATGTCATGAGTGATGATTATGCCATATATTGATTCTAGAGGATCCGATTTTATGATGATACTGAAGGTTAAGGATAGACTTGAATCATATCTCAGCTGAAATAGTGCTTAGGTCGAAATGTGAATCAGGTTGCACTTTAGTTCTATTCCATGACGGAAGTTTGAACCTTATAGATAGTGCTGAACCTTCAGTAATGTTTTGAGGATATTATCAAAATACCATGAAGGTTAGAATATGTGCTATTAATCTCTATTCTTAGCGTACCTATTGGATATAATTGAGGAAACCTAATTTTTCTGACTCAGGTAATGTTGAAGTTCTAAGAGCTGAACCATAACCTGAGAATCAAAAGCAATAGTTGAATTGATTCTCTCAGAATTTGAAATAGTCTAAATGGCTTGAGGTACTATAATGTAGTACAGAGATATGTATGAGGTTTATGGAGGTTGCTAGTTGCTAATCTAGCATAGGGAAAGATCTTAATCATAGAATATTCCCCTAGAATGGTGATTATGCTTGGATCAAGACCAAAATTGAAAGTCCATATAAACTGACCCCATATGAGATGGCAAAATTAGAAAAAAATCAGATGACCGAACTGCAAGAAAAGAGGGACCTTATGAGATATGGGTTTCCGTTACAATGGTACTTCCATTCAGAGACAACCAACCGGAAGAGCTACCTATAGAGGTTTCTGATCGGAGAGGGCTACATACGGAGAGTTCTGATTTGAAAAGACTGCCTACAAAGAGATCTAATCAGAGAGGGTTACCTACAAATGGTTCTGATTGGCGGGGCTAACCAGTCAAGTGACTGAGTGATGCACCAAGTATAGTACTGTAGTGTGGAGCCACCATGATGTCAAACCATAGTGTGCAGTGTAATATCCTAAATTTTGGGATAAGAGGCTTGAGATTAAGCCTGGATTAAGTGGACTACTAAACCTCGGTTTAGTAAATGTCCTAGTAAGGCATAGTAGAATTCCCCAAAATTCATTCATACCCTTGGGTACTAAAGGAAGTATTATGGTGAGTTAAAGACCTCAGGGAATGACAAAACAATGTAATTAGAAGACAAACACAAAGTAGTCTTGCTACTAGTGAATTTTTTGGTGTGACAGTTGTATTTGTGTGACATCTTTCAAGGGGAAAATGATGTCAAAAAATTATGAAACTTTCCGAAATAAAAGTAGACTTATCAAGCTTCAATTTGATAGGTCATATAAGTTATTTAGAGCTGTACACAATGCATTATATATTTTTGAAGTTAGCCCAGTGAACCTAGTGATTTTCAATGTTTGCTTCTGAAAATGAGAATTCTGGAAATGATGAATTTACAATTGGCCAAAGGTTATATTTTTCCTTAAAACTAGACTCAATAAGGGTCGCATATACTTTGAAAACACCTCAATTGGATATTTGTAAAATTATATATGAATTTTCAAAGTTTGATAAAAATTCTGCCCAGCTTTGCATTAAGTGCGAAAATAGAAGAAAATATATGGGCAAAATGGTCATTTGACCAATAAATCAAGAAATAATTATTTTTGCCTAATATTCCTAATAATTTTAGTTAAATGGGAATTAAAAAGAGAAAAATGGCTACGTGGTAATTAATAAATTTATTTTGGTAAATTATTATTAAGGAAAGTCAAAGGGTCAAAAAGTAAAGCATAGGACTTCGGTCAACAAAATGTAAGATGACACATAGGATAATGTAAGACCAAAATATACTCCCTTACATTTCCTTATGGATGGCGGAAAATAGGAAGAAAGAGGTAAATGAATTATGGAAATATTTAAACAAAAACTATATGTTTTCGACCAATAAGGAGTAGCCATGTGTAAAGCAATTTGACTAATGCATTAATTCTTCATTTCTTCATCTTTCTCCATTCATTTTTTATCATCATCTACACAAAGGAGAGAGGGAAGTGTTTAGCCATTCTCAAGAGCTCTTAAGCACACAAGAGCTAGGGTTTTCTAAAATTCAAGGTAAGAAGCATATACACTTGAAGTTTATGTTTCCAAATCATGTAGGAACCTCTTCTAACCTCTCCTCCTCCTTTAAAGCCATGGTTAACAAGCTCAATCAATAGTATAGAGAGAGAGAGACCAGAGATGTTAAGGAGAGAGAAAGAGTTGGAATCAAGAGGTAAACTTCAAAACTTGCTTCTCTTTCCTTAGTTGTTGTTATTATTGTTGTTAGCTTGGAATTGGTTGTTTGTGAGGATTGGATGATGAAATCACAAGGGGGTCTTGCTGGGTAAACTTCCTTTAAAACATGTCTAATAAGTATTTAAATAGCTAATTATTTGATCAGAAGTAGAAAGACAGTGATTAAGCAAGAGAAAATAAGAAAACAACAAACTTTTCCCGAGAACTCTAATTTTCTATTCTGATTGTGGCATGATGAAGATGTAAGAATTTGGAAATTTTGATATTTCCATTGGCTTTAGAAGGAAAAATTTTATAGGTATGAAAGTGCTCATGATTTTTGGATGCTTATATATGAATTTGGGATTTTTGGAAGTAAAGAGTAAATGTTGTTCAATCTGCCTTTTGGAAATAGTTTCGTTGTAAAGTGTTTTTAATTGACCAAATGATGTCCAATTCTTATGAAAGTTTCCAGCAAAAAATTATAGGCATAGAGCTTTAATTTGATAGGTCATAATGATCAATTGGATTTGTGTGGAGAAAGTTCTACATTTTTAAAATTTGGTCATGTAAAACTGGAAATTTCTGAAACGACGAGTAGAAAAGGGGAATTCTGTATTAATCTGTGTATATATAGCTAATGGCTATATTTTTCCATGAAATTATACTTAATAATGGTCACGTAGAACTAAGAACTACCTCATTTATATTTTTTTTTGAATTTATTTATGAATTTTGGAATTTCGGCGAAGAATCAGGGAAATCTGTTGGCCAAATTCTTGGCTGCGACCAGAGGTTCTTGACCACGGCCCATAAGTTTCTGACCTATTTTTGGCTGTGGCCAGGGATTTTTGGCTGCGGCTAAGACCTAAAATTTTCAATATTTCATACTTTATAAGAGGTGTTGATTGGTATGGTGTTTCCCAACCCCATAAGCCTTTGTTGGGACTTCTAAGGGCTACTTAAGTGACTTAAATGACAAGCTAAACTAAGAATAATTTAGCTTACATTATACCAAAAAGGATTGGATTATGTCATAACTCATCATCCATAATTCTAATTATAGGACTTGACGGCTGTCCGGAGTCTAAGACCTGCTCGAGCTCTGGAAAGCAATTGGATATTGCTTAAGGGAAGCGACTAGGTAGTAACTCTATCTTTCATATGTTATAAGATACACTACATGTTTTGTGGATTCATCATAAATTGTCTGGCATATTCTGTGATGCACGAGGGTATACCCGGGGCCGATTGCACGGGTATCACTCGGGGCCTTGTGATATACCTAGCACTATGGTAATATTTAAACTGTATGTTATGCACTGAATGTTGTTGTGATAATTATGTTGTATGATAACTTGTGGCATGCTTTGTGATGTTGTATCTGTATGATTGACTATCTGTTACAACTGAGATTATTTTGAATCTTACCTTTTTTCTATAAACCAATTTACAGTACAGACTGATAGCTCAAAGGACAAGAAGGTAAGCATGGACAGCTAGAGGATTATGCTGCAGATTGCATTTTCTATGTTGGTTGTCTATTTATAGTATTTTAAATGTTTTGATCTATATAAGGTGTATAACCTTGTAACTTTAACGGTATCACAATGGAATAACTAGTGCATGAACGGTAACCTAATATTGGGTTAACACTTCTGAACCATAAAGGAACCATAACTAAAATATGAAACGTGAGACTTAAGCAGAGAATCACTTGCATACTCTGATATGATGAAATTAAGAGCTGATGAGACTTAGTGACATAGTGAAACATGAGAAAATAATTAAAAAATTTTCTTTACCCTCTAAAAAACCCTTTCAACCCTAGATTTAACTCCTGAGTTGAGATTAGGGATTTATGAACATTTTTGAAAGTTGGGTAGTCCGGGTTCAAAATCCTAGTCTCACAACTAATTTCAGTACTCATTTGTACTCATCTGGAGCTATTGAAAATAAGGTATAACATGCAGCTGTCGTGACGATAAACCGTGGAGTGAAGCCGCTGTGACGATGAACCGTAGAGTAGAACTATGTGAACGTTGACTCTTAATGATGGTACATTGTAATAAGTCTCCCATCGAATAGGTTTCCTTGAGAGAAGGGTTTATATGAACCAGTGAATCACTATAAGGTGCTCCAGTGTCGGTTGATGAAAGAAATTAAGGAAGAATAGGCTCGATAGTGTAAAGGGAAACAACTCTTGCTCTTATATTTTATATAATGGTTCTGCATATATGTGTTTACTATTAAGTATATTCGTGTTATGAATATACGGTAGGTGGTAAGACCTATTGGGCTAGCATGTTCTTAGGTAGTCAGGCTTGACGGGTAGAGGCCCGAGGCTGTAAGTCCCATAATGCTTATGGCATAGGGGTGATTTTCTGGGCAGTAATACTTGATGAGCATTCAAAATTTGTGGGGTGGTCGCTTAGGGCCTATTTAAGCGGGTGGACGCCCAGGCCATGGAGATTTCTGTTATGCATGAGTAGTCACCCAGGGCCTTTCTGGGCGGGTAGACACCAGGGCCATGGAAACTCCTGTTATGCACAAGTGGATCCCATGGCCTTTTTGTGCGAGTGAACACTTGGGGCCATTTGACTTATGGGACCAATGGTCCAGTGGTTTCCATTATGCTATATGTTAACGTGCCAAATGCTTTTGTGATTATTGTTGTAATAATGGTTTATTTAGCATGCTTCGTGAATATTATATAAGAGTATGAATGGCTTGAGTAGCAAGAGATGGAGCCTGTAATGAATTTAGAATACCTAGTGGATAATATGTGTCCTAGATTGCTAGACTCGATATGTATTTAGTAAAGATGATGGATTGAATATCCTAAGGCTATAAGACCTGAGGGACTAGTATGTCCTTAGGCTGGCGAAATATGATGTGTTTGAGAATGGTGCTAAGCATAGGCTCATGAAGGTAAGACCTAATATGTAAGTTTGAATAGGGTAGTGTCCTTAGGCCATAAGACTTGTGCGTCTAGTACTGTAGTTGTTGCCTAGTATGGTGACATTGGACTAGTGTGTCCAGAGTAGGCCTTGAGGCCAGAAGAACATTCAGACTGTACCAGATTGTAGTAGAGGCAGTAAGCCCTGAGATGCCTATGGCATGGGGTGATCCTCTAGGTAGTAAGGCCAGAATATCTAGTGCTGTAGTAGTAGAATAAGCCATAAGGTTTGATATGCATACAATGTGATCTAGGAGAGTCCTGAAAAGGTTGGAAGGCTTGGTATGCATACAATATGATTCAGGAGAGTCTCGAAAAGACAATGAGACTTGAGAAACCAAGTGCTATGAGAATGGGATAGTGGATCCTGTGATTAAGCGCTACATACTGTGTACAAAATAAATGAGAATGCAGTATGAAAATTTCTGAATACTATCTGGGATTTTGTTGAGAGTATGATAATTTGAGTTGCATACTCTATGAGCTGTAAATATGAGAGATAGACTGAGTGTCTAGAATGATTCCCCAAGGTATAAATGTTCAAAATTTTGAGGACAAAATTTATTGAACAGGGGGAGAGTACACCTTTTTATGTTACGGACGGCTCCTTACCAATATAGGCTGGCGGTTCAGACCAACTTCCACCCCTACTGAGGCTCAGAAGGACAAGTATTGTCCTCCCATCTTGATGGTGCAAGTGGTTACCAGGATGCTCATAGGACTTGTACTTAACCCCAAGTCGAGTGTTCGAGCCCTGGGGAGGTGTATTAAATCCTCAAGGGGGAGGACAATACCTGGCCTTTTGAGCCCCAACGAGGGTGGAAGTTGGTCTGGACTACCAACCTGCAGTGGCAGGGGGCCATCCATTATACTAACATATTGAACAATATCTTCATTTCAGAATGGTTTTGTGGAAGACTTCCAATTAGAGGATCCACATAATAAATACAAGGACTTGTAGGTTCCGCTGGATTGATAATAATCAGTATCCAATATGCCCTAAAATATTTTAAAAATTTTTGTTCAACAATAATGTTACGGTAAAAGTTAAACAATAAAACAACATATATTGAAATACTACCACTGATGACATACCCCGCATATATGGCACTAGAAATAGTGTAGTTCGTGTTGCTTTTTTTTAAAGTACTCTTTCAGATCATTAGATTGTATATTCATATCTATTCTACCCCTATGTTGGCCAACGAGATAAGGGTTGACAAATGAGAATTGGACCTTGTCTATATTCATTAAGATGTCATGGTACAAGTTCCTGGTATAAAACAAACAACGTCATTAAAATTTAAAAATTGAATGATAAATGATAATAGCAGTAATAAACAATGATGAGAAAGTACCTAATCCAGATGTTGATAGCCGAAGTACTGACCCATCCACGATTGCATATTTTGTCCAACATATCACCATTAATATAATCAACTATATCACTAACATTGTAGATGTGTATAACAAAATGTAATTCCATACCTCTTTGGTGGATCAAATTTGGTGCAATCGATACCAATTGATCACGATATGAGGTTGTTTTTCTTTTGTTTTATTGGCTAGCTGATGCTTTGAACTTTGGTTGTGTTGTTGAACACTTTGAAATCTTTTCATGCTATTGAATTTCTTTTCCTTTAGACTTCTCATCTTGCAAAAATCATTTAGTTTTAGATGGAAATGCAAAGGAAAATTAAAGGAAATTGTAAATGAACTACCTTTTCACATAGCTTGATAAGACCTATTGGCTAAGCAATATAGCCACCTACAATATCTTCATTCGTGCAGATGTCAACCCTTACTCGGAGTGCGTTGTCGGGTAATGGTGAATTGTGCAATGTGTCATTATCGGTATTGTAGGCAATATCCACTGCAATTGTATGCTTGGAAGCTTGATCGACGTATAACTTACACGTTGACTCACCATATGTAAAATAGAGTTAATAAATTGAGGTTTTCTAAATTATAATGTAACAAAAAGTTAAGTAGAGAAGAAATTAATTACCAAAGGAAGAAGGGCTCTAGGTATGGGAGTGCAACTATCTCTGACACTTAGGCTGTCATAAGTGGGAACATTTTGTGTGATCCTAGACTGCACCAAGTGTTCAATTTGCGTCCTTAACTACGCATTTTGGTCTTACATTAAATGCATTTGCTCCAAAAATTGCTCTTGCATTTGATGCTTAAAGCTATTCATCTCCTCGTGCAGCTGTAAAATGTCACTTTAACTGGGGCGCTTTTATAATCTGAAGTATGATGTTTGTGTTATTGTAAAACCAGTACCATGAACACGACCATGAGACTCAGGTACTGGTAGCACTCTACTCAACAAATCATCTTGACCAACATAGGTGGCTAACTTAGGCTCCTACTGAGCGATTAAAATGAATTACAATAATATTAGTTATTATAAATCAGATTCATTTCAGTCAAGCTAATTATCTAATGTATGCATAATCCAATACTTACATAATATTCTGCTACTCTTCTTGCTTCTTCACTAGGAATTTCACATTTTTTGTTTGTGCAACTGGCTACCCACAAATCATGTCGTGGCACCTGTGTAATATCTGAATTTGATTCTTCTATCTGCATATCAAAGTTGGTTTATCTTAATTGTTATTCATACAAGTTATCTAAATATGAAATAATCATTACTTCTTATAATTGTTTTTCTAACTGTATGTATGAAACAGGTCCTTGTGTACCGGTATGCCATATTTGTCGCGTTGAAGCGATTTTTCTTGCTCAACTCCTGTTTTGATCCAAATGATTCACATCAATAAATGTTAATTACAAATATATTGCAAGTAGTAGGTAAAGTGTAATATATTATATTACCTGGAATTCCTGAGTTGTATGTGTTCTCAAAAACTCATCCCAAATTTCTTGAGTGATAATTCCTTCGTACATTTTCGGTGGTATAGTGATGATATTCTCATTATCATCCCTCAAGAAGTATTTTACAAATTCAGAATGAAACTTTCTCATAAGTTTATTGGCTTTTCTCAACACGTAGTTCTTTTGATCATTACCCTAAATAATAAAACAGCTCTGTAACAATAAACAAACATATTTTGTTAGATTGTAATTATATGAAATAAAACAAACTGAAAAATAAAGTAATTAATGTGTCACCTCTATTTGACCCCAAATTTTATCCCTATATTGTTGCTTTACTCGTCTCCAATCTTGAGTTGTAATAGGGACTTTGTCCCAAACTGTAATCCCAATGAAATTATTGAATGGGCTACTGTTTAGTCCGACTAGATTTCCCTTTTCATTATATTCTATTTCTAACTTAATTCACTTGCTTCTGAATTTGATCAACCTTGCCATAATAGTCCTGCCACGGGTTACGCTCTTAACAAATATTTGTCTAACAATGTTCTTGGGGATATCATCATTTTCATGTGGTGAATCCATACCCTTGAAAATAGAGTAAAATAAACAAAACATTAGGCACAGTGACAATTATGTCAACGAAGGTAAATTAATTTGAAATATATAAATACATCTAAAACATACAAGTAAAAGAAGTCAAGTAACTCATTATCTTTTCCTTTTTCTTGTTTGATTTAGGATTTTGTTCCTCATAATTTTTGTTGGATTAAGAATTGTGCTTCTCTTGACCCATGTTCCCTCTTCATGATTATGCCTCATATATAAGGGTCAATCTTCATCTTCATCTTCATCTTCATCTTCATGTATAGCAACATCTTCTGACCACAAATTCTCAAATGAAGCTTCCTCAACGATATTCAAATATTCATTACTATCACCATCAACTTGTTCTGGATGATTCTTGTTTGATGGGAGCACAATAGACTAATTCTTCTTAGTAGGTTCAGAGTGAAAAACACTTGTTCTGCTTACGCTGCTAAAATAAAAGGTTTATCTACATACCAAACTTTAGAAAGGTCTACTTGAACAAAGCCTAACTCATCTGTCTGCACTCTACTGTTGTTGTTAACCTACTTATATATGAAGACAGGGATCCTGAACATAGAGTAATCTAACTCCCATATGTGTTTAATGACACCAAAGTATGACATTGATGCGTAGATAAGGTGTATGTCTTTAGCACTGGATCTATGCCATAAATAAGCAACAAGAGTTACCCCATTATTCTGCATCGTGCTCTGTGTATCATGGTCTTTTGTATAAAATGTGTAACCGTTGATTGCATAACCATTGTAAGATAATACATTTAAGCTTGGTCCCTTTAACAACCATTTCAATTTTTCAAAAACTCAATCAGGATTCCTCTCTATCTCATCATTAATGCGCTTTTTCAACCAACTTGAAAATTGTCGATTGTGTTCTTTTGTTATCAAATTTTCATTCTTATCACCATATACCAACCAAAGAGCATCCTTGTGTTCTTCAACATATGGTTTGACCTCGTCAGTATTATGTAGTACATACAAGTGAGCTTGCTCCCATTCAATCATTGATATCGTTATTACATCCCTCCCACTTGTTCCTTTCCCTAATCTTCGTCCATAATGATTAGACTTCAGGATCCTTACAGGGTCAATATTTGATAGAAAATCAACACAGAAGTCACTTGCTTCTTCAACCATATACCTTTCAGCAATACAACCATTTGGTCAATATCTATTTTTAGATACCCTTTTAAATTTTTCATGAATCGCTCATTATAATACATCAATCCCAAGTATACTTGACCGTATAGTCGAACCTCTTTGACCATGTGTACGGTTAGATAGACCATAATGTTAAAAAATGAAGGTGAAAAATACATTTCAAGTTTACATAGAGTACAAACAATTAGCCTTTATAAATCTTGCAACTTGGTTGAATCAACCACTTTACTGCAAATCAACTTGTAAAACATGTAAAGTTTAGTGATGGTATTTCTTACATTTTTGGGTAAAATGGACCATATACCAACTGGTAGGAAATTCTACATGAGCACATGACAATCATGAGATTTAAGGTTCTTTAACTTCAAATCTTTTACTGATACAAGACTTTTTATATTTGAAGAGTAGCTCTCAAGAACCTTAATTCCTTGCAAAAATTCACAAAACAATTTTTTCTCTTTCCTAGATAAGGTGTAAGCCGCTGGAGGTAGATAAGTATGACGCCTTTGCTCAATCGGTGCCAACTCTTCTCTGATTCCTAAGTTCACCAAATCCAACCTCGAATTAACATTATCCTTACATTTTCCATGGATATTGAGCAACATGCCAATCACACTATCACATATATTTTTTTCTATATGCATAACATCAAGAAAATGTCTGACATATAAAGACTTCCAATATGGGAGTTCAAAGAAAATAGATTTTTTCTTCTAACCACTTGTCTCAATTTGTTTTGAAAAAGGTTTTCCAAAATTGTTATCCAAGTCTTTTACCTTACCTTTCAAAAAACCTGGGCACTGGTCAACATCTTCAGTGGGCTACCTTCTTATGAGTAACCATTAAAAGCCTTTTTACATTGCCTCCAACGATGTTTTGATGGTAAAGATGTTCTATGTAAATATTTTTCTTACAATGATCTAGTCGCACTACATGAGTGTCATCTTCACATACAAGGCACACACCATATCCTTTGACGCTATATCTGGACAAATTACCATAAGTAGGTAAATCATTAATTGTGCCAAATCACATGGCTTTCAAAGTGAACCTTTCTTCCCTATACCCATCATACATATTGACACCTTCTTCCCAAAATAACTTCAAGTCATCAATTAAAGAAGCCAAGTACACATCTATATCATTCCCAGGTTGCCTTGGCCCAGAAATTAACATGGACAGTATCATAAACTTATGTTTCATAATCAAGTATAGAGGAAGGTTATATAAATCATCAATATCACCGACCACGTATTGTGTGTACTACTCTAAACACCGTGGGGATTAATTCCATCAGTTGACAGTGTAAGACATAGATTCCCTAGTTTGTCCGCAAAGTCAGGTACTCATGATCAATTCTTTTCCATTGAGGAGCATCTACAGGGTGCCTAAGCTTCATGTCTTTAATCCTTTTATCTGTATGCCATGTCAATTGCTTAGTTATCTCTACATTACTATATAGTCACTTGAATCTCATAATAATGGGAAAATACCATAGGACCTTCAAAGGAATTTTTTCTTTCTTCTTCCTATATCGAGATGCGTTACATTTAGGGAACTTTTCCAACGTTGCATACTAATAATTCCGAAATAATATGCAATCATTAGGGGATGCATGTATCTTCTCAGAATCCATACCAGTTGTTGAGCAAAGAATTCGCTTTGCCTCGTATGTCTTGGTAGGAAGTACATTTTCTTCTAGAAGAATATCTTCCAAAAGTTTATGTAATATGGTAAAACCCAAATCACTCAATCCATAACGCACTTTAAAGTTGTACAATTTCAACACTACTAGCAATCATTTGTATTTTGTACAACCGACATATAATGGTTTCTTTGCATTACCTTTCAACTTCTCAAATTCTTTAGGACAATTATGAAGAACCTCTTTAACTGCATTTAGTATTTCTTTAAGACCATCATCTTTATCACACATGCTACGGTCAAAGTTATTCGAAGCACTACTCTTGGTATGCACTTAATCACTACATAGATTGTTTGTCTCACCATGCCTTATCCATAGTATATATATTTGATCAATCCCATGACACACTAAATGATCTAGCAAATCAAGTAGACTAATCCGCTTTCCATAACAACAAGATAAGCAAGGACACAAGATTTTGTTAGGATATTTTATATGCTCGGTTGCAAATCTAATAGACTCTTTCACCCCATCTATATATTCCCTTGAACACCGATATGAAGACATCCATTTTTGATCCATTTATACCTTCAACCTATTTTTAAAAAGTGGTAAGTTCCTATCTTCTTTTATTTATTTTTTTTAAAAAATCGGCAGCATAACATCCTAAAAATTGTAGCTTTCCAGGTCTTAATTAAACCCTCTCTTCTAATTGATAAATAATTTATCAATTAATCCTGAAGCATCATAATAATTTTTCACAACTCATAACAAAAGAAATCATATTTGTCAACACATATCATTGATAAATAAGAAAGCATTACAAGCCAACAAATAAAATACAAGTGTTAAAAATAATTAATTATTTTTGTAGTAGTGTTATAGTAATTAATCCTCCATCATTTAACGAAATTAAAATATTTTTATAAAATGTTAAATTTGAACTATTCATTCTAAGAGTATGCTATTCAAGCAAGAAGAATATACAAAAGGAATTATTAAATGTAACTCTCTTTTGTTAATTATCAATGGTAAAGTATAGAAATATTATAGTAAAGTAAAGTTAAATTAAAAAGAGCAGAAAAAAGTAAACATGGAATTAGTAATAAATAGCAATAAACATTAAACATGGAATTATTTAACAAATAGCTTCAACATTATTACTACAACAACCATGTCTATCACATTTATTTGAGAATAAATTTTTCATATTTCATAATAAATTAAACATAAAAGACATTATTTAATTAGCAAATTGAACTATTAAATTTTAATAAAATTACATTTGTAAGCTCCAAAATTATAAAACTTACAGTGAATATAAGCTTCAATAGAGAAGTGTGCTGCTGAAACTACAAACACAAATATAAACAAAAAATTATTATTAAAGGAAAAATAGAAACTCAAAATTGCATGTATCTTTAAACATTAAAGGGGGGGCTTACGGTAGTGGCCAGCATGAGGAGGGAGGAGGAGTGATGTAGAGGAAGTGATGGTGATGATGAAAAGAAGAGGGATGAGGAGTAACGTGGAATTATTTAGCACGCTGATAATGAAAGAAGGATGAGAATGGATAATGAAGTGGGGACAGTAAGTGAAATGGGAGTATGGGGATGGTAGCTTGAGGAAGATAAACATGGAGAATGAAGTGTGTGTGATAGGGACACGGTAGGGACAAAGATGGGGACGATAAAGTAAGGGAAGTAGGGATAGGAGAGGTAGTGTATGTGGGGTAAGGGATAAGGGAGAGGGTGAGTGGTTAGAAATTTGTGGTGAGAGGATAAGGTTTTGACCACAAAAATAAATAAATAAATAAAAAGCTGCTACAGTGGACCTTGGGTGGCACTTTTTAAGACAAGTGCCACCCAAGGACCACTATAAGCTGTGGTGCTTGGCTGACCAAGCGCCACAGCTTCTATTTATAGGCCTTGGGTGGTGCTTATCTGATAATGTGCCACCTAAGGCCCATTAGATGCTGACCAAGCGCCACAACATCTTTATATTTTAATAAAAAAATAATAAATAATAAAATAGAAGAAACTGTGGCACTTCTTTAAAGAAGTGCCACAAAACATGCAACACTATTGCCCATTTTTGTAGTAGTGCTACTTGGCCTGACCATCTTATTGTCATACCATCTATAACAATAAAGGTATATTGTAGTCTTATCACACATACACACACATGTATATATATGTGTATACTCACATGTATACACATATATATACATGTGTGTGTACATATTATATATAGACACACACATACACATGAGTGTGTGTTTACATATAGACATACATACATACATGTGTGTGTGTGTATGTGTACATATATATACATATATGTCATACTTGTCTGACACACCCCTTAATATTGATATTAACCAGAGTAGCAATACACAGTTCAGCGGGCACACATGAATAGCATAAATATACTGATAATAATAAGTACATGATTATATTATTGGAATTCTCACAGGGTTTGTATATAATATGTGCAAAAAATGCATATGAATATACAAGCAGTGTAGCCACGCAGGACTACTAAAGTGTCTAAGTCTAATCCAAGAGTAGTATACACATCTCTGTCTTTGTTCCCCCACTGTATTCCTCCGCATGTAGTCCTGTTCTCTATTCTCAACATAGCTTATGTGTTTACCTATCTAAAATGTTTGTTAGGGAGGGTGAGATTCGGGGGAATCTTAGTAGTAAAAAATTACTGTAATGCATGCATGATATATGCTAAGTGTATGACATGTTAGCCTTAACTAGATGCATGCCACATAATAACATTTCTGCATGCTCAATGTTTCATGTAACATACTCGTGGCCATAGCATCAATAGAAACAGTGCTTCATCATTCAAATATGCTCTACACAATCAACCAAAGAAATCACATACATAACTACACAAAGCATAAATATCAAATACATTCAAGTAGGGTAAGTTCACTACCTTAATTTCCCTTCCCTGATCCATTGTTTGTTCAATATTCTGTGTCCGGCTCGAGCTACAGCCAAGTCCTAAAATTCTAAATTTACAAGAAATGAATTATTACTCATTCATATATTATTTTAGACTCATTTTTTTGGTTATCTTTGCTTGAAAACGTAGGATGACCAAAATGCCTCTAGGGACCCAGTCTAAGCCACACTATACCCGGTCTAACAAAAAATTATGACTCGGGCCAATCCTATAAAATTTTACATGTAGAATCCATTTTTGACCTTATATTAGTCAAAATCATGCTCAAATTATGAAAATACCCCTAGCAACCACTATGTTAAAGTTTTAGGGGTAAAATTGTCATTTTATACCCTAAAACCTTTATACTCCATATTATACATGTTCCCTACACAATTTTCCATTATAAATCCAATGGAATCTTCAAAAACAAAAAAATCTAGTCCAAACACAGTAAAACAGCTGCTAGACATAAATACAATAAATTGAGAAAATTAGAGTTTCTTAATTCCATTCCATTAATCACATTCCTTTCACCTCTAATCATATGTTTAACCACTTAATCACACTTCCCACATGATTATTGTGAATTTGGACGGTTCCTCCCCTTAGGGTTTGAGCTTCCCAAATTACAAAAGCAACTAATACAAAGCCACAAATCAACCAAAACAACAACAACAACAACCTTGAATCCAACAAGATAACAAGGATTTATGGCTTTATCTTTGATTTCCTTCTTTCTCTCTCTAAAACTATAGCCTCCTCCTCCTCTTGTTTTTTTGCTTGCTTCAAGTGTATTTCAAGAAGGAATAGAGATTAGAGAGAGTAGTTCATGAATTAGGAGGCATAAACAAGTGAAAATCACTTGAAACCTACCTTGTTTGGCTCTTGAATACTTGAGCTCTCTTGTTCTCTATAATTTCGTTCAGCTCCCTCTCTCTCTTGTTTCTTCATGTTTGGGTGAAAATATGGCCAAAGGAAAGAGATAAATAGCTTATAAGAATATCATCATCCACCTCCTTGAAATATAGTATTTTATTACAATTAACACATGCCATTTTAATTGATGTCATCATCTTTTCTCTTTCTCCATTTACTTGGCCGAAAATGTGTCTTGGAGGAGCTAAGATAAAGCTTTGTGATTTATCATAGTTTATCTCCTCAAATATTACTTTCAATTGTAAGTTTTTACCTACAATTTTTGACTTTTCAACCACACTTTTTACTTGGCTTAAAATGCTTCAACTTTTAGCATATGTATCTCAAACATTTATTTCCCTTCTTGCTCCCCTTTTAACCATCCACATCATGAGAAAAAGGGAAAAATATGGGCTTTAGATTAAATTTAACCAAATGATTATTTTGCCCATACATTTTTGCCATTATCTTTCTAATTTCGCACATGGATTAAAAGCTGACAGAATTTTCATCAAACTTTGAAAATTCATATCTTTATTTATAGATGTCCAATTGATATGGTTCCAAATCCTATATGACCCTTATTAAGTCTATTTTTAAGAAAATATATTTTTATTAGCCAAATGGACACTCAAAATTTCCAAAATATCATTTATTAGATACTGCCATAGAAACTTGCCAGTTTACTTGACTAACTTCAAAAATACATAACTCTCAATGTATAGACCAAATGACTTATATGACCTATTAAATTAAAGCTTGATATGTCTAATTTTATTCTGTAAAATTTCATAGATATTGGACATCATTTGCCTATTTGAAAATATTATACAACTAGACTGTCACACAGGAAAACACACTAACAACAAATCTAAATTTTTACAATTCATGTTCCAAACATAATCATGTTGTGTGTGAATACTAATTACCTTATTTTGTCATTTCCTGTGCTCTTTAATTCACAATTTTATTCCATTAAATGCCATAAAGTGCAAGGAATCTTGGGGAATAAAATTTGGGATGTTACAATACACACACACACACACACACATATGTGTATATACATATATCTATAGTCATATATATGAATATACATACATATATATATAGACACACATATATACATAGACATACGTGCATGGGTGCGCACACACACACACACTGACACACACACACACATATATATACATATACATATACATATATATATACATATATACATATACATATACATATATATATATACATATACATATATTATCGTTCCTTGCGATTTGTTGTAAATTTTATGTTCATTTGTAAATACTAATCCTACCATTATTGTTATACTTATTATTCTGGCTCCTGGCATTAATCTTATTCCTCCTAATTTATGGTATATTATTATTGATTGATTCATATGCTCGTCATTTCTTGATATAAAAAATTTTGTATTTAATGTAAATTTTAATTTTTGATATATTAAATTTCTGGATAACATTCCTAATATCTTATCTTGGACACTACTAATTAATCTTCCATTTGTTATCAATAGTTCTATTGGAGAGTTTATTCCTTCTTAAAATATGCTTTTACTAAATTCTACAGTCATGTTATATATATTTCTGATACTTCATCCTTAAATGGCAGTTTAGATATCTCATTTTCACTTAATGGTTTGCTTATTAAGGGTATTCTTAACACTCCTTCAGTTAAAGTTGATTCTATAGGATATTTCTTTTCTAATACTACATAATGGCTCTTATTATTTGTTTTTTATTTTAATATTTTACTAACTCTATGCATAAAAGTTTCATTCTGTAATCTTCAGGTTTCATATTTAATTTTATATCTTTTATTTTATCATATTGTTTTTGATTAAACATCATTCTTCTTTCTATGGTTCCTTTTGACACATTCCTATATTCTTCATATTCTTCATTCACTATATTAATAGATTGTCCATCATTAGTTATATTCATCATATAAAATTGGTATTCTTCTTCTTTAATAGACGAATAGTATATTTCTTCTCCTGATTCTTCTTTTGAGGTTTTAGTTAATCTTTTTAATTTATAAAATTCTATTTTTGGGTTATCTATATCACTATATATTGGTTTCTCAAATTCTAAAGGTTCTAATTCATATTGATCCGCTATTTGTAATATTTTCATAGCCTTTTTATTTTTTGGTTCATTACAATTAGTTGATATATGTCCTATTTTTCCACAATTATAACATCTACATTTTCTAGGTTTTTTTATTATAGTCTATTTTCTTTTTTCCCTTTTCAAAATATTTTCTAGGTTTGTATTTGTTATAAAATTTACTTTTTGGATATTTTTTAAATTTATATTTATCAATTCTTTTCTTTTTCTTTCTCTTTTTTCTCTCTTCTTTAAATTCCCATCTATGAGGTGACTCTAATTCTCCACATTTTAGTATAGTGTTATTAGCCTTATAATATTTTATATTTCTCCATGCTTGTTTACATTTTTCTAATAAATATGTTCTTAACAAACTTTCTCTTCTTCCCATTGTATCTATAAAAGGCATTAAATCTCTTCTTTATCCAAAAGCATTATAATAATCTCCTATTATTGTTTCTGGTATTAATTTTGGTAATTTTCTATAAAACATTTTCATATAGAATCTTTGTCTTTCAAAATCTTGTATTCTTGCTTCATAATAATATTTCTTATATTCACAAATGTATTGATTTAAATATTTTGGGTCTAAAGAACATATATCTATTTGATGTAGTTTTTGTATTGCTAGTTCTATTTTTTTTGTTTTCTTCAGCTCCTACACTTCTTCCTATAAATTCATTTCTTAATACTTGTTCATATTTTCTTATTGCTAGAGCATAAAATTCTCTTATATTACTGTGTGGTTCTGTTACTGTCCTAACTTCTTATCTAAATTCATGAGTTCTACTTTTCCATCAATTATGCAAATTTCCTATAAAACTTGCTTCTATTAACATACTTGTTATTCCTGTATTAACAGTTCTTCCTATTAATGCTATTAATTGTGATTTACTCCATTCTTCTAATCTTTTTTCATTATCTAAATTATAGTCTAAATCCATCCATATCCTTGAATTAGGAATTTGTCTGGTTTCATATTGGTCTAATGGTGGTGGTACAAATCTTGTATTGTTAGGTGTTCCAAATTTTGCTTCAAATTCTATATCTTCTATTTTTAATGGTGATTTGTGATATAACTCTTCATTTTCTTCTTTTAATCTTCTTTCTTCCTGTGCTCTACTATGTTCAATATCTGTTGCTAATTTCATATTTATTTTTGCTTCTTCATTTAAGGTTTATGTATTTGTCTCTTATTGTAATTCTTTTCATATTTCTTCTAAATTTTTTCTTCTTGTCCCATTAAGTTTTCAATTTCATCATCTTCTTCATCTATTTCTACATCATTCATCATTTTTAGTTCCTTTTTTACAAATATTTTTAATATTTCAAATAACCCATCTATTTCTAATCTTATATAACATGTTATTTCCAATCACCTATCCCCTTCTCTTAATTCTTTTAATTTTAATTCTTTTGACATTTCTCCTTTTATAATTACCTACCCTATAGGTTTTGTCAAACCCCTTAACATTTTGATATTTGCAGAGTAATAAATGCATAATTCCCAGGGCATATAGAAATAACGAAAACATACTGATAATAAGTGCTTGTTTATATTACAAGAAAATCCCCATAGGATTTGAAAAATATATACAGAGTCTCAAAAGAAACAAAATTACAACTATAGGTAACCAACAGGAGCTTCTGCTTGCACCGGAACTCTAACTCGCCGGTAGCTACTATTTTGCCCTCAGAGCTGTTATCTTCCACTAGAATACTTTTAAATGTTGAAAAAGGGTGAGATTCAAGCGAATCTCAGTAGTAACATGCAATCAGACATATAAAATGTGAAAATAAATATGCAATGCACCATGTAATGTAAGATGAAAATTTGTACTGTGTTGTGTACACATTGTCCAGAGTCAAACGTCTGTTTGGATCCCTGGCTTACTTATGTACCTCAGCTAGATCCTAGACCACAGCTAGGTCATATGCCCCAGGTACTATGTTCATGTCATAGAAGATGGCATACATAAAGCATACAAATATTCAGATAGCGTATGAAAGAAAGAGTTACTACCTGAATGTCCCTTTGTCCTACTCTACTATTTGTCTAATACCCTTGATTCGGCTTGGGCAATTATCAATCCCTATAAATTAGAGTTAACAAGTAATTTGTGATACCTTATTCCTAATAGCCCTAGATGAGTGTAAAGGAGTAGTAAAATCATTCGTGAGACCAGGATCCAACCTTGGTTTAAACATACTTTGGAAAACGTTCACAAATTCCAAACCTGTCTCAGGATTTGAACCTGGGATTGGAGAGGAATTTTTAGAGTAATAAAATTTTTCTGGAACATTTTTACAAATGTTCACTATCTCACTAAGCATCACCAACTCTTCTTTTTGTTTTATCAGAGTTTGCAAGTGATTCTCTGCTTAGTTCTTACATTCCATACCTTAGTTATGTTTCGTTAGCGTTTGGAAGTGAATTTAGCTAAACTGTCCTTTTAGATTGATAATTTTCTGTAGAGTAGTCTACCGGTATTACTAGTTTCACTATCGTAGCTCTGTCAGAGTTACATGCCATTTATACTATATAAAGATCAAAAATATCCAAAGTACATTAAAACAGATAACCAACATAAAACTAAAGTCTTTCTTGTTTTAGTCTCTAGCCTTCCGCATTTACCTTCTTCTTGCCCCTTGAGCTATCTCCCTGTACTGTAGATGGGTTTATGAAAAAAGGTGAGATTCAAAAGAATCTTAGTAGTAACATAGTGCCAATCATATAGATATAACATCACAAAGCATGCCACATAGTCATCATATGGAGAATCATCACAACAGCATTCAGTACTTCACATGTAGTTCATATATCACTATAGTGTTAGGTATATTACAAGGCCCTAAGGGATACTTACACAGAAAAGCCCCGGGCATCTACTTGTACATCATAGAACGTTATTGGCCTGAGCATCTACCCACGAAAAAAAGGGCCTGGGCGACCACCCCTCATAACCAGAATGTGCCAGACAATTCATGATGAACACACAGAACATACAATGTATCTTATAAATATATGAAAGACAAGTTACTACCTAGTTGCTTCCCTTACGTAATATCCAACCATTTCTTTGAGCTCGGGCAAGTTCCAGTTCCTATCAAAATTTGAGTTACAAGTAACTGGTTTTTACCTACATTATTACTACCTTTAAATCAAATTCTTCTGGTTATCTAAAGTAGTTATAATAGTTTCTGCACAATTTAATTCTGTATAATGCAGTTTCATTATTTTCCAAAAACTGGCATATTTTTTAGTCAAATTTGGAAATTCACAATTAATTCTACAAAAATCTAATTTGACTGATTCTAAAGGTCCAATGAATCTCATTAAATATATATTTGAGGAAAAATAGTTAGGTTTACCCACTATAGACATATCATTCCCAGTAACTCATTAAACATCATTGTTCCAGATTTCTTTCCAAAAAACAGGGCATAACTTCAAAATTTCATATCTCCCAATGTACTTGTCCAAAAATTACAAACTACCTATAAAATTAAATCTCTATGTCTCTACTATAAGTATGAAAATTTTCAGAATTTTTGGAAAAGGTTTAGCCTATGAAATATTTCACACAACATCACTGTTCCAAACAGGGCAGATCAACATGTACATACATACTTCATAAATTTCCAAATTGACATACAAACATTCAAAAATCATGAACACTTGCATACCTACACAATTTTTCCTTATAAAGTCAATAGAATCATCAAAATTATCAAATTTTTACTCTTTCATCATGTCACACACAGGGTAGAAAGTTAGGGTTCTTAGGAGGTTTATGTTGCTTTCTTGTTTTCTCTTGCTTAATCACTTTCTTTCTACTTCTAATCACATGAGTAGTTATTTAAATACTAAATGGAATTGTTTAGAGGGAATTTGGGCAGTATTTCCCCAAAGTATTTCTTTAGCCCATTTGTGAAAAACAAGAGAAAACATGACAATAACCACCACCAACAACACCAACAACATCCAACAAGGCAAAAGAAGCAAGTTTTGAAGTTTAACACTTGATATTCACACTTTCTCTCTTCTGAATGAAATATTAATCCCTCTCTAAGCTCTTGATTTGTCTTGAAAATGATGGATTTAATGGAGTAGAAGAGGTTAGGAGAGGTTATAGAGTGATTAGGAGGCAAAAATCACAAGGTTTTACAAGTTCTCACATTGGATTTGTGGAACCCTAGCCTTCTTGCTTATTCTTAGCACTTATGCTCTTTGAAACTCTCTCTCTCCTTTTGCTTTAGGTTTACCGAAATGAGGACGATGGAAGAGAATAATGAAGATTAATCACTATATCTCTTCTTGCTTCCTTACTTTACATGTGCATACCTCCTATTGGTCCACATTTTTGCTTCTTATATAATATAAGCTAATAAATTTTATTTCCCTTGATTTTCCTCTTTTTGACCGTAGGAAGCATCTTCAAATGACAATAGGAAATGGTCTCACCATATCTCCATTTATTCCCTTTCAATTTTCATGTAGGATTTTGTTTTTTGTTTTTTGACTTCTTGACTTTCTTGTGATTGGTTCTTTTTCTTTTCCTCTTCTTGCATTAATATAGCCACACACACACACAAACATATATATTCCTCTCCCATGTTGCTTTTTGACCGAAAATACACATTGAATTGGAGAAGGAATATGGTCTTATAATATCTCCATTTATTCCCTTGCAATTAGTATACAAAGGCTTCTTTATGACTCTTCACTTTTAACTTTTCAACATCAACTTTTAATTGGCCAAAATTCATTCCTTCTTGATTCAATCTAGCCAATCATCCAATTCTCCATTATTTCCCTTGTTTGACCAAAACTGTCAAGAAAAAATGGGATAAATTGCTTCTTGCATAATTGGCAAATTACAATTTTGACCTTACATTTTGTGATTTTTTTATTAAATCATGTTTTCCTTCCTTTCTCCTTATTTTGGTTGAAATTAATGCAATATAATTGGGCCAATATTTGTGTCATTTCATGCTCAAATTTGTGTTAAAATATTAGGCCTTTAAGTAGGAAAAAGTCACACCTTTGTGTCTTAACTTAGCCAATAATATGTAACTACCGATTGGAGTGCTTTCCCCATTTTATGTACACCACAACTCACCATTTTATTCTACTAAATATCACAAATATGCATATAAGGAATATTGGTGGAAAAGTGGGGTATTACATACTTCATTGCTATCTTTTAATCACATTCTGTTGGTTATCTAATACAGTTACAATAGTTTATGCATATTGAAAATTCTGCACAGTGCATTTCCAGAAGCTGCCAGATCTTTAGTCAAATTTTAAAATTCATAATTAATTCTAGGAAACTCTAAATTAATTGGTTCTAAATTCTATGTAACTTTATTTAAGTGTAATTTTATGGAAAAATACTCAAATCTATCCATTATGAACACATTATTCCCAGAAATATGTTAAACCTCCTCTGTTCCAGATTTCATTCTAGAAACAGGGCTTAAATTTAAAAAATCATCTCTTTTAATCTACTAGTCCAAAAATTATGTTATACCCATAATATTAAAGCTCTGTATTTGTACTGTAATTCTATAAAATTTCATAAAATTTGAACGAGTTTTGGCCAATAAAAAACACTTCACAAACAAATTGCTTCCAGGAAACCAATGAAACAATACCCTTTCTTAATTTCCAAAAATTAGATTTATACACAATCATCCAAAAACCATAAACACATGTATTCCCACATAATCTTTTGTGTAGAACCCAATGGAACCATCAAAAATAAAAAAATTCTAACTCTGTCCCCTAGTTCCAGGTCAGACCGAAACATGCTACATAAAAGGGGAAGTTGTGTTTTCTTGATTCCAATTGGTTAAACACTTCCTTTTCATTTATAATCCCATGATTAACCACCCAAACACCTAATGAACATGACCAATGGAAATTTGGGCAGCATAACACTTTAGGGTTTCATCATCTCAATTTACAAAAACCAAAAAAACCAAGCCTACAAACCAATCAACATCCACCACAACACCATAAATCAAAAAGAGATACAAGGTTCTTAAGATTACCTCTTATCTCTCTCTCTAGGGTTCCAAACTATGACCCCCCTCTCTTTTACTCTCGATTTTGTCTTGCAACATGAGTAATTCATGAAGAAATAGAGATTCAGAGAGGTATTACATGAGCTAGAAGGAAAAAACACTTGAATTTTCACCAACTTACCTTGGATTTGACTTCTTGAATTCTCTCCTTCTCTCTTGCTCTTTATGTTTTTGAAGCTCTCTCTCTCTCTCTCTTTTCTCTTTGACCTGGCCGAAATGAGGCATAAGGAAAGAGATGATGGTCTTAAAAATATCTCTTGGCACCTCCTTTATTTATAATGTTTAACTGCCCTTTTTATCACATGATTCTACTTTATGCTGTGACACCTTATTTCCAATACTCCAAAATGAGTATAAATGACTAGCAAAATTAGTTATGGAAACAGGATTTAGCCCCGGATGACCTAACGTTCAATAACGTTCATAAATCCTCACTCTCAACTCAAATACATTTCCACATGATTTACTACGTCACTAATGACTTATTGGCTCTTAGTTCCATTACAATAAGAGTATGCGAGTGTTTGCTTTAAATAAACTAAGAGCTATTCTCCTTTAGTTAAACTAGAGTGGTTCTCTACTAATTAACATTCATACATTCATATACATACATGAAATGTATAACTACACATAAGCTTACATCAATTACAAATAGTAATGCCTCGCACTATGGTCTTCACCTCACCTCTGCAATCCTCCTCCGTGCATATCTCCTTGCACTCTTCACCTATCTAAATGGTTTGTTAGGATGAGTGAGATTCGAGAGAATCTTAGTAGAAAACTATACAACTAAGCATGCAAGATATATATATATATATGAATGCATGACATGCTTGCCTATACTATTTCATGCTAACATAATGGCATGCTGCGTGCTCAATGTTATGACATACATATGGCCATTATACAAATATAACATAGCTTCAATCAATTAAACATGCTCAACACAAATAGGCAAAGCAGTTACATAATCAATGCAAGACCTACATTTCAACTACATGTAGGTAAGGTAAGTTAACTACCTCTCTTACTCTGCGTCTGTGCTCAAACCATCGTCCTTGCTCCAGCTCGGGCACCTTTCGTCGAGTCCTGAATTCCAATTATATAATAAATGAGTCACTACTCATCCATGTATTATTCTAGACCCATTTTAGTAGATAACTTAGCCTAATTATGCTAAATTATCAAAATGCCCCTGGAAGCCCGACCCAACTATACTTTCTCAGAAATTATGACCTGGGCCAATCCTATAGAATTTCGCATGTAGAATCTATTTATGACTTCAAATTAGTTAAATTAAGGCCCAAATGACTAAAATACCCCTTGACAGCCCATGTTTAGAGCTATAAGGGTAATTTGGTCATTTCACCCTCTAGGCCTTTTCTCACTTCATCATCAACATGAACCTTATACAATTTGCCCTTCTGAACTCAATGGAATCATCCAATTTATGAAATTCCAACTCTTTCTTTATACCACACACATAGCAGCAATTAGAATTCTCAGAAGAGTTGTGTTAGTTTCTCCCTTTCTTAGGCTTAATACCCTCCTTTCTACTTCTAAATACATGATTAGCCATTTAGGCATCCATTGGACATTGTTTTGGCCTCTAAAATACTGATTGAATAAAGAGTGAACAGTACCAAACTCCCACCATACTCACCTAAACAATGAACCAATCGATTCAAAAGGAATCACACGCTTACCTCTACATGTTTCTGAATCCGATTCAGAATTCTGGCGACGCTCCGGCCGGTGAGACAGCACCAACCACCTCCAAACGAGAATCTGAAACCATAGAAATGAAGCTCGGGATGAGTACAAGAAGGTTTGTACTGAGCACTTTGAGAGAAGACGCCGTTTCAGTCGAGTTCTGGCGAATTCAAGCTTTTTCTCTCTTCACTCTCTCTTTCGTTCTCTCCATTCTCGTTCTCTCTCTCTTTCTCATTTTTGATTTCTCTTCCCTTCTTTTCTGATTTAAACGAGAAAGAGGAATAAAAGGATGAAGGAAATGATGATTAATTAAAATCATCCAAGTGGCTTACCACTAATTGGTCCAACTATCTTATTACTTGTATAAGAAGTTTCATTTCTCTTTTCCTTCATCATTCCACTAATGTTAATGAGAAATAAGAGAGTATAATTTACTCTCAAATTATCCCATTATACCACCTTAAGTGGTTAACCAAAGCCTTATGTTTTTGGCTCTTTGACTTTGCTTGATAATAATTCACCCACATAGGCTCATTAATTACCAAGTAGTCATTTTTCCTCTTTTTAATTCCGATTCCACTCAAATTATTGGGAATATTAGGGAAAACCCATCTTTTCGCATTTTGTGGCAAAATTACCATTTTGCCCTTACCTATTATGATTTATCGTAATAAACCATTTCTTGCCCCTTTTCTTTATTTTCCTTCACATTTGACTAATTTGGGCATCATTTAAAAGAAAATAGTGGTTGCTAGCCTTTCATTGGTCAAATGACCATTTTGCCCATATATTATTTTTTCCCCGAGCTCTTTAGCTCACCGTGATATTCCCTTCAATATCCAAAGATATAAAGGAATTTTGGGAAATAATATCATGCCTCGTTAGGACATTGGTTAAACCAGGGTCTAGTAGTCCACTTACTCCAGGCTTATTCTCAAGCCTCTTGTCCTAAAATTCAGGATATTACATATGCTCTATCCCTTTTTAATTTGATCATAATTGTTTCCCCTCTCTTTTTCCATTTTGACGTCAATAGGGGCTCTTGAAGGGAGTCAAATAAGTCTCTTGTGTTATCTTCATCCAAGTCTTATATTTATCAAGTAATGGCTCTTTAATTACAACTTTGCTTTTTGACTTTTCAAACTTAATTTACTTGGCCAATATTAATCCTTCTTGATTAATTTGGACTAAGCATTTTATTTCTCTCTTGCCTCTTCCCTTTAAGTAAAAATCACGATGAAAACAGAAAAAAATTAATAGCTTCTTGCTTTATTGGCAATTTACCATTTTGCCTTTACATTTTGTGATTTTTGTATTAAATCATGTCTTGCTCTTTTCCTCCTTGTTTTGGCAGAATTTTAACATGTTTATTAGGGCAATAATTGTGTCCTTCCATGCTCCAATTTGGGTTACAATATTTAGCCTTTAATTAGAGAAGAGTTACTCCTTTGCGTCTTATCTTAGCCATATTGTATGTAACCACTGAGCAGAGTGCTTATCATTTAATGTACACTATAATTCACCATTTATTCCATTAAATGTCACAAATACATATATGGAATATTGGTGAATAAAAAGCGGGGTGTTACAGCTTTCCCCCTTAAATAAATTTCATCCTCGAACTTTGCTACATGTACGTGTTCATGAATTCTGGGTAACATTTCCGCATGTCTCCCTCTACTTCCTAGATAGCATCTCTAAGAGATAACCCCTTTTATACAACTTTTATGAATGAGATACTCATGTGCCTGAGTTGTTTCGGTTAGGTGTGACCTCATACATAAGATCATACCGTACATCTACCTCTTCGTATTCGATCACATGTTCTGGGTCCGGTTGATACTTCTTCAACTGTGAGACATAGAAGACATCATGCAGTTTGTTCAAACTTGGGGGTAAAACTATTTGGTATGGTACTGGCCCAATCCTTGATAAGATTTCAAATGGACCAATGTATCTAGGGCTTAGCTTCTTCCATTTTAGTGCGTTACTAATACCGGTAATAGGCGAAACCTTTATGAATACATGATCTCTGACCTCAAACTCTAGAGATTTTCACCTCTTGTCAGCATAACTCTTCTGCCTATTCTGAGCAGGTAATAATCTTTACTTTATTAACTTGAGATACTCTGTTGTTTGATAAACTATATCTGACCCGTACAACTGTCTCTCAAACAACTCGTCCAACATAAGGGCGACTGACACTTCCTTCTATACAATACTTCATATGGAGCCATTTGAATGATCAAGTGATAACTATTGTTGTATGCGAATCTGCAAGTTGAAGGAATTGATCCCAACTACCTTTAAAATCTAATACGCACGCCCTTAGCATATCCCCTAGTTTCTGTATTGTTCTTTCTGTTTGTCCATCTATCTCAGGATGATAGGCCGTATTGAATATGAGCTTGGTACCCAAAGCCTCATGCACCACCTTCCAAAACTTAAAAGTAAACTGAGGATCTCTGTCAGATATTATGTTCTTCAGTGTATCATGTAGTCGCACAATCTCCTTAATATAGATCTCTGCAATATTATCGGGAGAATAGTGAATGCTGATTGGTAGGAAATATGTTGTCTTCATGAATCAATCAACTATTACCCATATCACATTGTGATTTCTGATCTTGGGTAATCCTATCATGAAATCTATAGTGATGCTCTCCCATTTCCACTCAGGAATTTAAGGGTTTTGCAGAAGCCCTAATGGTCGTTGGTGCTCAACTTTCACTCTCTGACAAGTGAGACAACGAGCAACAAACCTTGTCACATCTCTTTTCATACCTAGCCAACAATATGTGGACTTCAGATTGTGATATATTTTGGTTGCTCCTGAGTGTAAAGTATATTTACTCTTGTATGCTTCTTCTAGAATTTTCCGTTTCAACTCTGTTTATGGTGGAATGTATATCCACTTCTTGTATCTAACTAGCCCACTTGATGGCAAGTCATGTTCCTATGTTTCTCCCTTTTCAATCATATCTCTGATAGATTGTGCTTGTCTATCCTACATCTAATCTTATTATACAGCTACTCTCAAATCATTCTCTGCTTGACTGGCATTGCTGTTATTAATCATAATTTGATTTGACAGGTTAAGATCTTTGAAATCTTCAATCAGTCTTTGCTTATGAATCATAAGGGCTGCCACTTGTACTGTTTTGTGGCTCAGTGTATCTGCTACTATATTAGTCTTGATTGAAAAATATTTGATGTCCATGTTGTAATCTTTAAGCAGCTCTATCCATCTACACTGTCTTATGTTGTGCTCTTTCTGATCATACTGATATTTTAAGGTCTTGTGATCAAAGTACAACTTTACAGTCGTCCCATAGAGATAGTGTCTCCAGATATTCCATGTAAACACAATTGTTGCTAACTCAAGATCATGCGTAAGATATTTTTGTTCGTGAGGCTTCAGCTGACAAGATGCATATGCCACTATGCAGTCTTGTTACATCATAACACATCCCAATCCATGCCTACTGGCATCTATGTAGACCACAAAGGTCAACTGTGGATATGAGATTGTTAACAATGGTGTTGTTGTTAATTTCTATTTCAACTCTGTGAAGCTCCTCTCACAACTATTGTCCTACACAAAATATTGAGTTTTCCGTGTTAACTTTGTTAACTGCAAAGCTATTCTAGAGAAATTCTATATGAATTGCCTGTAATAACTAGTAAGACCCAGAAAACTGTGTACTTTAAAAATAGTCTCTAGCCTCTTCTAGTTCAATACTACTTCCACCTTGTTTGGATCCACTGAGATCCCTTGTTGTGAGACTACATGGCCCAGAACTCATACGTGCTCATCTTGGCATGGTGTTGCTTATCTCTTGATGTGTTCAATACTATTCTATATAGCACAGAGTTCTTTTTAGATCTTACTACCCAGGGATACTACCCCATGCAAACAAGCACCTCAGGTCTTATTGCCTCTGTTCTCTATTTGACATAACTTGATTGCTTAGAAATCTTCTAACCTATAGATATACTAGTACAATAGGTCTTATGATATGTGGACACACAGTCCACTAGTAACTATAGGCCTTATTGCCTTATCAGAATACTGCCCGGTATATTTAGCCTTACACCTCAGGGCGTTCTATTCTTACAACTCTGAATATTTTGGTCTTACTATATTGTATGAACATGTACACTGGGACTTACCGCCACTAAGTCTGTCTGTACTACTGACTGTCTATAACTATTTTTGTCTGTCTGGTGTTCAGGATCAAATAATTGTTTGATCCTTACTGATCATGTTGTGTGCACTGTTCAGGATCAAAGCGATGATTTTGTCTGGATCAAAATGATCGTCATATCCCTACTTGTCACATCGTGATCACATCAATGTCCTAAAGCAGATGTTCTTCTGTCCGTACTTGTCACATAAATGTTTTAGATCAGGCATCAATCTGTCCGTACCTATCTTATATTCTTAAATGAAAATCAACTGTTGCTAGCTCTACCACATGAGTGGGGTAGTTGATTCTGTGAGGCTACATCTATCGAGAAGTATTCACCGCCATTATACCCTACTACACTAGGGTTCATCCCAATCTTTGTTTACATGTGTCACCACAAACCATATAGGTTGTGTGACTATTGACCACATAGGTCATGTTACTGCAAATCACACAGGTTTATATGGGTAATATTATTGTATACCATACAGGATGTAATACTTTGGCCATACTGCCTTAGCAGCATATTGTACGCGCTGCCTCTCGGCCATAGGGCTACTTGTGATTTTCACTAGTATAACTAGGAATCTCTTTTGGCCATGTCAGGGGTGCATCCTGATCATGTTGTTGATTAACATGCTCTGATGGGGATACCTTATTACTGACCACACAGGGTAAATCATTGTATGCTATACATGTTGTGTTACTATAGACCATACGGGTCTAATTATGATTTACGATAATTAATATCGATGCGAATATTAACCTCTCTTGTTGCCCTCAAAAAGTCACACATAGATTTATTATCCCACTCTATTGTTTTATTTGCTCATAACGGCTTCTATTGTGCTACTCTAGTATTTTATTACCTCATATGAGATTTAATAATGTCAAGATGATTTGATAGGAGTTTTATAGGAACCTCCTACAATACCTGGCTAAATATTATGTTTACTGTATTAGGATATGATAAATCCCATCCTATGAGAAATCACCACTTGGCAAGTTAAGCTCTGAAGGCCAAAGCTTATATGTGATTTCCCAATACCACACATAGGTGATTTCTTGTTCTTCTCTACTGCCCAAGTAGATCAGAATATTGATACTAAACCTACAAGCAGTCCTTTGTTAGCTAGAAATCAAACTTTCCTTAGAAGACAGAGGTGTCATCCTCTGTCAACAATAGCCCCTTGTTGACTAATTGTGTTGCTCACATTTGTAAATTGTCTCCCATAAGAGCAGTTCTAAGTAGAAGATCCTGTTCATGTTCCTCATGCTATATGGGTTTATTTTCCTGTCCACCAGGATTATTGCGCATTTCTTTATATGCATTCTATTTTTGTTGGACCTCTCGCAGCTCATCCCTCAGTTCATTTAGCATAGTATGTTGTGTTGTCATCATGCCTAATAGTTGCTGCATTGGATCAGGTCTAGCTTCCTGATCCTGCCCAGTACCTCCATCTCTTGGTCTACCTTTTTTTCTCACTATCTTTATGTTTTATTATATTGAAATGAGGAAGAGGTAAATTTCACATAATCATAAGGGCATATTTGTCATTTCATGAAATTCTGATACATAAGTAGTTCAGATTTGACATACAGCAGACAATTACAACAATTTAAGAAAGGTTTTTAACATTATACAACTTATAAACTACTGTATAATATATTATACATCTTATCTTAACATGTAAAGGTGACTTCCTAGAGGATCACTTATCTCAACATTTCCCTAATCCGAGCACGCTTAACTTTACTATATTTGTGCAAAAATGCGAATATCGGCTATAACTGCTTTGAAGCACTGGTATCTTATGACTGTCCTTGTCCTAGTAAGTCATGCCAGTTGTCTCTAGATAACAAAATACTAGGTCAAGATCCTATATCAATACAAGTACATATGTCGCATCACATATTCCATCATATACTCCTCAAATTCTATGAAACTATCCCTCAGGCCCCGCACTATAATACATTTTTCTTTTGAGCCCAAAATGCTATATCCAGGAAGAAGTACAATGTGGTGCAAATCCAGTCCTAGTCTAGAAACTCGATCCCAAGATATCCCTGGTCTTAGTACATTGTGTCTACATTGTATAAGAACTGCATGTACTAAGCTACCGAGGCATACCTATGGGTAGCCTGCATAGACAGGTTCTTGACATATCCCTACAGCTCCTCATTCGGCCGCAGGTCAAGTCTCACATGCACAAGCTCTACTCTGGAACTAGTGGCACTGTATGGATATGACTCAGACCCATATGTAAATAGTTGCTCTGAGTCTCTTACTAATGAGCTCCATGATGGCGCTAGCACTGATCTAGGGTGGGGTCCATAGACTGGTCTCGCCTATACACGTCTCCTTAGGGTATGAAGTACCCTATAGCCTCTTCTACTCTGATGTGATCGGGCTGACTACTCCTCTGATGTCTGTTGGTTCCTCGAGGGCTGGTTCACTGATGGCAGTGATCCCATCATCTATTATCATCTCCTACACATATCTCCTTTTACCATGTAACCAAGAACATATCATCTTACTATTTTGATAATGCCAGAAAATTTTTTAGCTTTGATACCAAAAATATCAAACCCCTTAACATTTTGATATTTGAAGAGTAATGAATGCATAGTTCCAAGTGTGATACCTCATTTCCTATAGCCTTGGATGAGTACAAAAGAGTAGCAAAAGCGTTTGTGAAACTAGGATCGAGTCCCGGATTAAGAAATTTTGGAAAAATGTTGACAATTCCCTAAATCTATCTCAAGATTTGAACCTGGGATTGAGAGGGCTTTTTGGGAGTAATAAAAATTTTCTTAAACAATTTCACAAACATTCACTATCTCACTAAGTCTCACTGGTTTCTCTTTCCATTTATCAGAGTATGCGAGCGATTCTCTGCTTAGTTTTCACATTTCATACCTTAGTTAAGTTTCGTTAGTATTCGGAAGCAAAATATAGCTAAATTGTTCCTTTACTAGTCTACCAGCATTTTCAGTTTCACTATCGTAGCACTATCAAGGTTACAGGCTATTCATACTATATACAGATCCAAAATATAAGAAACAGACAACCAACAAAAAGACTAAGATCATCTGGCGTATCCAGCCTCTAGCCTTTTGTATTTACCTTTGTCTTGCCCCTTGAGCTCTCTCCCTGTACTGTAGATGATTTATGAAAAAGAGTGAGATTCAAAAGAATCTCAGTAGTAACATATTTCCAATCATACATATATATATGTCATCACAAAGCATGCTATATAGATATTATACAGCAAAACTATCACAACAACATACAGTGCATCACATGCAGTTTATAATAAACAACCATAGCGCTAGGCATGTTAAAGGCCCCAAGGGATACCCACGCAATAGACCCCGGGATCCACTCGTGCATTACAGAACATTATTGGCCCGAGCGTCCACCCACCCAATAGGCCCAGGGCAACCACTTCACATTACCAGAATGTGTTAGATATCTCATAATGAATCTACACAACACACCATGCATGATATAATATATGAAAGACAAAATACTACCTGGTTGCTTTCCTTGAGTAATTTCCAACCGTTGGTTTGAGCTCGGGCAAGTTCTAGTTCCTATAAAAATTGGAGTTACAAGTAACTGGTTATTACTTGCACTATTACTATCTTTAATTTTAATTATGTTGGTTATCTAAAGCAGTTATAATAGTTTCTGCATAATAGAATTGTGTACAGTGCAATTTCATTGTTTTCCAGAAACTGGCAGATTTTTGGGTCAACTTTGGAAATTCATAACTAATTCTAGAAAAATCTAATTTGACTGATTCTAAAGCAAAAAAATATATATTTCCTTGTAAATTTGAGTAAAAATAGTTAGGTTTGCTTACTGTGCTCATATAATTTCTTGTGGATTGTTAAACATTACTGTTCCAGATGCAATCCAGAAAACAGGACATAACTTCAAAAATTCACCATTAATTCTAGGAAATTCGGAATTGAGTGGTTCTAAATTTTTATGTAAATCTATTTAATTATAGTTTTGCATAAAAATACTAAATTCCATCTATCACAACCACAAAATTCCTAAAATTTCATCAAACTCAACCTGTCCAAATCATATTCCAGAAACAGGGCAAAAGTTCACAAATTCATATCTAAATCCACAAACATCCAAGTAAGCTGGTACCAAGTCATAATTGACCCTTGTTAAGTCTAGTTTCAAGTAAAAATATATTCCAGAAAATTCCAATTTTGCATGACCTAACTTCAAAAATGTAGAACTTCTACCACACAAATTCAATTGAGCATCATGACCTATCAAATTAAAGGTATTTGTGTCTACTTTTCAACTGGAAATTTTCAGAATTTTTAGTTATCATTTGTTCAATGAAAAGCACATGACAATCAAACTGCCTTATACTGGGCAGATTAACACAATGAGCAAGCTTACTTCATAAATTCCCAAATTCATATACAAGCATCCAAAATTAATGAACACTTGTACACCTACACAATTTTGCCTTATAAAGTTAATGGAACCATAAAAATCACCAAATTACTATTCCTTCTACATGTTACAACACAAGAAAGTCCTAAAGATTCTTGAAAATAGTTTGTTGTTTTCTCGTTTTCTCTTGCCTAATCACTTCTTTGCTATTACTAATCAAATGATTAGCTATTTAAACACTCATTAAACATGATTAGAGTGCATTTGAGCAGAAGTAACCCTTAGGGTTTTCATCATCCAAACTTCACAAACCAACCAATTTCAAGCCAAGAACAACAAGAATAACAACAGAGGTGTAAGGACCAAATTCTTGAAGTTTACCTTCGATTCTTGAAGTTTCTCTCTTTAAAATGTTTTTTCCTCTCTCTCTTATCTTAGAATTTCAGCCTTGAATCCATGAAATTTGTAGAGAAGAGATTAGAGGAGGTCAGAGAGTGATTAGGAAGGAAGAATCACAAGATTTTGCAAGTTTTACCTTAGATCTTGGAAAAACCTAGCCTTCTAGTGCTCCTTCTTTCCTCACGTCTTCAACTCTCCCTTTTCCCTTTTCTGATCAGTTTAGCATGGGAATGAAGAATGATGAAATGAAGGAGATGATGTCTTAATGAATCAACAAAATAGCTTTACACATGGCAAAACTCTATTGGTCCATGTGTTTTCTTTTTTTTCTATTATTCAAATAATGCCATTTATCTTTTCTTTTCTCTTTAATCAACCAAATTTCTTGAGAAATAGGATGGAAAATATTGCTTTGAACTCCTAATGTCATCTTATAATTTGTTGACCAAAGTTCTATATCTTTGTTTTTCGACTTCTTTTCCAAGCTTTAATATTTTCTTTGGTAATAATATTCCAAAATTGACTTTATAATTACCTAGTGGCTATTTCCTCTTTTTAATTCCCATTTACCTAAAATTATTGGGAATATTGAAGAAAATATTTATTTTCTTATTTCATGGAAAAATTACCATTTTACCCCTATATTTTATGATTTACCGATATAAATCATTTCTTACTTCTTTCCTTTCTCCTTGTTTTGACCGAATTCAAAACAATATATTTGGGCCAATATTTGTATCATTTTACGTCCCAAATTTTAGGTTACAATATTAGACCTTTAAGTTGACATTTACTACTTCTTTGTGCCCTTGTTTGGCTGAATTATGTGTGACTGGCTATTAGGATTTCCCCATAAATTTATACATGCCTCAATTCACCATTTTATTCCACTAAATATTACAAATATGTACAAGGAATATATAGTGGAAAAAGTGGGGTATTACACCAAGGGCATATAGAAATAGCGGAAACATATTGATAATAAGTGTTTGTTTACATTAAAGGAAAATCCCCATAGGGTTTGAAAAATATATACAGAGTCTCAAAGAAACAAAATTACAACTATAAATAACCAACAATAGCTTCTGCTTGCACCAGACTTCTCACTAGCCAGTATTTATTGTTTTGCCCTTAGAGCCGCTGCCTTCCACTGGAATATTTTTAAATGTTGAAAAAAGGTGAGATTCGAGCTAATATAAGTAGTAACATTCAATCAGAGATATAAAATGTGAAAATAAATATACAATGCACCATGTAATGTAAGATGAAAATTCATACGGTGTTATGTGCATACTGTCCAGAGTTAAACGATGTTTGGATTCTTGGCTTACTCTGCACCTCAACTGGATCCTAGACAATAGCTAGGTCATGTGCCCCAGGCATTGTTTTCATGTCATAGAAGATGTCATACACAAAGCATACAAATGTTCACATAGTATATAAAAGAAAGAGTTATTACGTGAATGTCCCTTTTTCCAATTCTAATGTTTGTCCAATACCCTTGATTCAGCTCATGCTATTACCAATCCCTATAACTTAGAACTAACAGGTAACCAATTATTACTTTCTTCACTGCTATCTTTTAATCACATTCTGTTGGTTATCTAACACAGTTACAACAGTTTCTGCATATTGAAAATTCTGCACAGTGTATTTCCAGAAACTGCCAGATTTTTAGTCAAATTTCAAAATTCATAATTAATTCTAGGAAAATCTAAATTGATTGGTTCCAAAATCTATGTAACTTTATTTAAGTTTAATTTTATGGAAAAATACTCAAATCTATCCATTATGATCACATTATTCCCAGAAATGTGTTAAACCTCCTCTGTTCCAGATTTCATTCTAGAAACAGGGCTCAAATTTGAAAAATCATCTCTTTTAATCTACTAGTCCAAAAATTATGTTATACCTATAATATTAAAGCTCTGTATGTGTACCGTAATTTTGTATAATTTCATAAAATTTGAACTAGTTTTGGCCAACAAAAAACACTTCACAAATAAATTGCTTCCAGGAAACCAATGAAACAATACCCTTTCTTAACTTCCAAAAATTCCATATTTATACACAATCATCCAAAAATCATAAACACTTGTATGCCCTCAGAATTTTCCATGTAGAATCTAATAGAACCATCAAAAATACAAAATTCCAACTCTATCTCCTGGTTCCAGGTTAGACAGAAACATGCTTCATAAAAGGGGAAGTTGTGTTTTATTGATTCCACTTGGTTAAACACTTCCTTTTCATTTATAATCCTATTATTAACTACCCAAAAACCTAATGAACATTATCAATGGAAATTTAAGAAGCATAGAAATTTAAGGTTTCATCATCCCAATTTACAAAAACCATGAAAACCAAGCCAACAAACCAATCAACAACCACCACAACACCATAAATCAACAAGAGATACAAGGTTCTTAAGATTACCTCTTGTCTTTTTCTCTCTAAGGTTCCAAACCATGACCTCTGTCTCTCTCTCTTCCTATTGATTTTGTCTTGATACATGAGTGATTCATGAAGAAATAGAGATTAAGAGAGGTATTACATGAACTAGAAGGCAAAAACACTTGAATTTTCACCAACTTACCTTGGATTTGCCTTCTTGAACTCTCTCCTTCACTCTTGCTCTTTATTTTTATTGAATCTTTCTCTCTCTATTTTCTTTGAGTTGGCCAAAATGAGGCCTTGGAAAGAGATGATGGTCTGAAAAATATCTCTTGGCACATCGTTTATTTACAATATTTAATTGCCCTTTTTGTCACATGCTTCTACTTTATGCTCTATCCCTTTTTAACTTGATCATAATTATTTCCCCTCTCTCTTTCCATTTTAATGTCAATAGGGGGCTCTTGAAGGGAGTCAAATAAGTCTCTTGTGTTATCTTCATATAAGTCTTAGATTTATCATGTAATGTCTCTTTAATTACAACTTTGCTTTTTGACTTTTCAAACTTAATTTACTTGGCCAATATTAATCCTTCTTGATTAATTTGGACCAAGCATTTTATTTCTCTCTTGCCTCTTCCCTTTAAGTGAAAATCACAATGAAAAAGGGAAAACAATTAATAGCTTCTTGCTTTATTGGCAATTCACCATTTTGCCCTTACATTTTGTGATTTTTGTATTAAATCATGTCTTTCTCTTTTCCTCCTTATTTTGGCTAAGTTTTAACATGTTTATGTTGGGATTCGTACACGTAGCGGAAAAATTAACCGTTTAAAAACCTCGAATCCCAATCACGGATCTATCAAAGACTTCTAAATCGAGTAGTTAGAATAGTACCTTTATGTTTTTCGTGCTTTCGATCTCTAGGAGTCAACACCTCTGGTCGCCTCCCTCTACCGGTATCCACACGAACAAGACCCAATGCGGCAGCGTGCTAGCGCCTCCAAGATGCCTCTCTAGGGTTTCTCACGGCTCTCCAAGTTCTCCGTACAGCCTAGGGTTCTCTCGCCCTTCGAATTTTATATCTGATATAGGCCGTATTGGAATCTCAAAATTAATCTTAATTAATTTGAAATTCAAATTAAATCAAATAAATCTGACTTGATTAAATCTGTCAAACAGATTTAATTTATCATATTCATTTAATCTAATTAAAGAGCCAATAGATTTAATTTATCTTTATAAATTAAATCTAAGATATGATATCTGTATTAGTTTTAATTATTTAATTTATCAAATAAATTAAATATAAAACTAACATCTTATAATAATATTATAATCTATATATATTATTATTATTATTTTGAATTTATATATATATATATATATATAATTCGTCCACCCTAGGTCAAATATTGTATTCATTGAATCTTAGACACATCTTAGATTCAATGAATCTGGACATCATAGCTCGTGTTGGGCTATTCTTGTGTGCGACCCTGTAGGCCCACATGAAGTTGGCAGTGGGCCAAAAACTTTTCTAGCCCACAAGTCGCAAGCGGCCTCTAGCAAGACATTGCGACTACCCAATTCACATGAGGATCGATGATACGATGCAACCTTTTATACAACCATGTCACGTCCCTTTTTGTCACACGATATTTTGGTCAAGGATGAGGCATGGACAACGTCATCCTCCTGTTCCTGACCATCACTTTCCCGATTCCTGAGTAGCCTGAAATTAGAAATGGAAACTCCTTCCCATTACAGTATGGCCATACATTTCTCAGGCTCACTCATCAAGGGGCCCAGTAATATCTCTCACTAATGTGAGGGACAAATTCCATCTTGACCACTCACATTCCTCTTCATGAAAACTCCTAAGCCCGATTGTAGCCTTTATCATCACCTGGTCAAAGGTGACTTTTGACTAGGTAAAAACTTAGCAACTCTCATGCAGGAATCTATGATGATCTCAGGTCAGAGGGCACTGTGACATGATTATATGTATGAGATAAGCTTATGACTTAATCCATGCAACTTTCTCATAGCGGGTCGGTCTAGCACCTTATACTCCTACAAGTGCCTAAGACTTTGATTTGTATCTCTATACCTCATCAAAGTCATACTGGTCTTATTTCATCTTTGCTCCCGCATAGATAATTGACCAGGGACATTTAGGATAATCTTTATAGTTCATCCAAGGATACAATTATCATAATAAACATGCAAATGATATGATAACAATAAGGAGAAATTCTTAAATAACAATAATGTTTAAGGTACAATGATTGGCCCTTAGGGCACAATTTCCAACAGTTTATTGGGGCAATATTTGTGTCCTTCCATGCTCCAATTTGAGTTACAATATTTAGCCTTTAAGTAGATAAGAGTTACTCCTTTGCGTCCTAGCTTAGCCAAATTGTATGTAACCACCGATTGGAGTGTTTATCATTTTGTGTACCATAATTCACTATTTATTCCATTAAATGTCATAAATACATATAAAGAATATTGGTGAATAAAAAGTGGGGTGTTACAGGTTCACTTTGCTTTTGTTGTATCTCTTTTTTATTCATCTCATCAAATATAGTTCATAAATTTTTATTTATCACTTCCTGTCCTTTATGCAACTCCTCTGTTATTATTTTTGTTTGTTTTATAAATATGGCTTTCATCATATTTATTTGTACATTATCCAGAATTAATTATGTTCTTTATTCTATTCCTAGAGCTTTCATAATTTGTTGTATATTTTTGTTTATATTCTTTAACTCATTCTTAATATATTTTACATCATTTTTCAACTCATATAATTTCTGTTCTATTGGTTTGGACAATTCTATTAATCTATCTTTTCTGTTTGTTTGGTAATTCTTGTAATACTTTTTGGCTTATATCTTCTGGAGCTACTTCTAAGACTTCCTATAGACTATATATTTTTAATAGATCTTCTACATTCATATTTATATGAGATCCTAATTGTTTTATTAGGTATAAATTAGTCTAGTTTATCAAATTCTATGTATTATCTCCTTCTCCTCCTATCATCAAAAGGGGTAAAATTACATGTATCTTCTTCTATATTTATATAAGAACTTCCTGCCAATTTATCCTTCTCTATTTCATATATTCTTGGCTCTAAGCCTTTAATTATATTCATTTACTTACAAAAATTATTAACTAATAATGACAAAATTCAAGCGTTAAATTAAATACTCACATAAACAAAAAATTAAAACAAGATATAATGCAAGTTATCAAAATTTTAAATAATTCAACATAGGAATTAAGGATTCATCTTATCCTATCCTGTAAGCTCTGATATATATATGTGTGTGTGTGCATCTCTATATATATATATATATATATATATATATATATATATATATATATATATATATATGCATGTATACACACGTGAGCGCGCGCGCGTACACACACACACATGTATACATCTATATGTATATACAAACATACATACATACATACATACATATAATATATGTGTGTGTGTGGACACACACACACACATACATGTATGTCTATACATAGACACACACACTATATAATTTATATATACATATACATAAATGTATGTATGTATATGTATATGTAGATGTGTGTGTGTGTGTATGTATGTATATATGCACACACACACACATGTGTGTGTGTACGTGTACATACTCTCACTCACACACATACATATTATATATATTATACACACAAACATATGTATATATACATACATACATGTAAGTGTGTGTGTGTATGTGTGTGGGGATAGACAGGGTTTATAAACTTAACTAAATGATAAGAGAAGCATTCCAGGTTTTGACCACAAATGATATGGTTTATAGAAGGATCTATGTCTTCTTTCATACATAGATTCTATTATAGAGTTCCCAAGGAAACTCATACCTTCCTCCTTCAGATCATAATAGCACAACTTGCCTTCGTTTCTTACTGGAGGCATAACTGTAATGCTTTTCTTATAATAATAGTTATATGAACATAAACCCTATCTACCTAATTATGGTATCAGAGCTCATTGGAGAAGATAAGATGAATCCTTAATTCCTATTTAGCATAATATACATTTGATCTAGCTACTACAAGTTTTTATTGTCGTTGTTAGTTGTTTTAGTTTTGTTTTGGTTATCTGTTATAAGTTTATAATACAATGAATATAATCAAAAGTTTAGAACCTCCAATGTGTGAAATAGAAAGAGATAAATTACTAGGAAGTTCTTACATAAATACAGAAGGAGAAGAAACTTGTAATTTTACTCCATTCATGATAGGTAAAGAAAGAGATAATACATGGAACCTAAAAAATTGGACTAATATGTTTTTAATGAAATAATTTGGAACTTATATTAATAAGAATGTAGAATATCTGCTAAAAGTATAGAGCGTATAGGAGGTGTTAGAAGAAATAGTCCAGAAGAAGTTAGTGTAAAAGTATTACAAGAATCGCCAAAAAATAAAAAAAGAAAAATTAATAGAATTATCCAAGCCAATAGAAGAAAAATTATATGATCTAAAAACTGAAGTAAAGAATATGAAAAATAAAATAGTTAATATAGAAGACCATATAAAACAAATATTGAAAGCATTAGGAATACAAGCGAAAATAGAACCAATGAAGAAAAGGTACAAATAAATATGATGAAGGCTATAGAAGAATTTGAAAAAATGGAATTATCAAAAGAACAAGTTAGAAATCAGATGATGGATAAAAATATTAAACAAACAAGAATAATAATAGAAGAATTACATTAATTTTAGGAAGTAATAAATAAGAATTATGGACAATATTTGAAGAAATAGGAAAAATAGAACAAAAACAAAAGGAACCCATAAGACAGGTAATTATAAAAGAAGAATCTTTAAAGGAATTAAAACTAAGAGTTAAAGGAAGGAAGTAGAATATCAGAAATAGCATGTTATATAAGATCAGAAATAGATGAATTATTTGAAATATTAAAACCATTTGTAAAGAAGGAACTAAAAATGATGAATGCTTTAGAAGAAGAAGAAGATGAAATTGAAAAATTAATGGGATAAGAAGAAAAAAATCTAGAACAAATAAGAAGAGAATTTCAATATGCTACAACTATAAAGACTGAAGGAGAAGAAGCATAATTAAATATGGAAATAAGTACAGATGAAGAATATAGTAGAAAAAGGGAAGAAGAAAGACTAAAAGAACAAAATGATGAATTATATCATATATCACCATTAAAAACAGAGGGTATAGAATTTGAAGCTAAATTTAAAACACATATTAATACAGGATTTATACCACCATCTATAGATTAATATGAAACTAGACAAATTCCTAATTAAGGAATATGGCTAGATTCAGGCTATAATTTAGATTACGAGAAAAGGTTAGAAGAATGGACAAAATCTCAACTAATAGCATTAATAAAAAGAAACATGGATACTGGAACAGTAAGCATGTTAATAGAAGAAAGGTTTTTAGGAAATGTACATAATTGGTGGAAAAGTAGAAGTTGTCAAACTCCTTAACATTTCGATGTTCACAGAGCATTAAGCGTACAGTTCACAAGGCATACAGAAATAGCAGAACATACTAACAATAAGTACTTTTTTACAATACAGGAAAATCCCTATAGGGAATGAAAATATGTATAGATTGTTCAAAATAGACAAAAGTACAATAATAGATAACAATAGCAGCCTCTGATGCATCGAGACTCTACTCACCGGTAGCCACTGCTTTGCCCTTAGAGTCGTTGCCTTCCATTGGAACATTTTTAGATATTCAAAATGGGTGAGATTCGAGCAAATCTTAGTAGTAATAGGAAATGAAACATATAGAATGTAAAAATAAATTTGCAATGCACCATGTTATGTAAGATGTGAACTTATACAATGTTATGTGGACACTGTCTAAGGCCAAATGACTGTTTACAACTCTAGCTTAACTTGTGTACCATCGCTGGATCTCAGACCACAGCTAGGTCATGTGCCCTAGGCACTGTCATGTTATAGAAGATGACATACATAAAGCATACAAATTATCACATAGTATATGAAAGAAAGAGTTACAACCTAAGCCTTTTTTATGTTCCCCTGTTTGTCTAATAACTTGGATTCGGCTCAGGCTATTATCGATTCCTATAAATTAAAGTTAACAAGTAACTATTTATTACTTGCATTAATACTTTATTTTAATCATATTATGTTGGTTATCTAATGCAGTTACAATAATTTCTGCACAGTATAATTCTACACAGTGCAATTTCACTGTTTCCAGAAAATTAGAAGATTTTAAGTCAATTTTGAAAAATCATAATAAATTTTAGGAAATTCCAAACTGACTAATTCTAAATCCTTCTTAAAGCTCTTGGATTTTAATTTTATGGAAAAATAACCTAAGTCTGACTACTATTACCACATTTTTCCCATAAATTCTCCAAACCTCCTCTGTTCCAGATTGCATTCCAGAAACATGGCTCAACTTTGAAAATTCATATCTTTTAATCTACTAGTCTAAAAAGTATGATATTCCCATAAAATTAAATATATACATGTCTAATTTAACGTTGTAAAGTTTCATAATATTTGGAGTAGGTTTGATTAATGAAATTCATCTCACAACAACACTAATTCCAGGAATCAAATCAAACAACATTTCCCCTATATTCCTAAAAATTCCAGATTTGCATACAATCGTCCAAAAATTATGAACACATGTATTCTTACACAAAATTCCATCTTCTTCCCCTGGTTCTGTACATGGCTAAAACATAGAACCCTAAAAGAAGTTGTATTTTCTT
Organism: Albizia julibrissin; assembly: GCA_037074505.1. NCBI lineage: Eukaryota > Viridiplantae > Streptophyta > Magnoliopsida > Fabales > Fabaceae > Albizia > Albizia julibrissin. The sequence continues at coordinate 37,410,883 of CM073477.1, forward strand.
GATTTCTCTTGATTAACTACTTCCTTCTTACTTATAATCACATGATTAAGCATTAAAACACTCAATAAACATGATTCATGGAAATTTTGGAAGCATTTCATCTTCCAAATTTTACAAATGTAACATCCCAAATTTTAAGACTAGAGGCTTGAGAATAAGCCTCATCAAGTAGACTGTTAAGCCCTGATTTAGCAAGTGTCCCTGGAAGGCATAATTTTATTCCCTAAAATTTCTCCAAACCTTTGTGGTATTAAAGGGAATAAAATGGTGAATTAAAGAGCATAGGAAATGATAAAACAAGGCAATTAGTAGTCACAAACACATGACTATGTTTGGAACACAAATTGTGACAATTTAGATTTGCTACCAGTATGTTTTTCCATATAGTAGTCTAATGTGACATTTTCAAATAGGAAAATGATGTCCAAAGCCTATGAAATTTTCTAGAATGAAAGTAGACTAATCAAGATTTAATTTAGTTTGTTAGGTCATATAAGTCATTTGGAATTGTATAGTAATAGTTATGTATTTTTGAAGTTAGCCTAGTGAAACTTGCAAGTTTCTGTGACAACATCCAAAAATGAAAATTATGGGAATTGTGAGTGCTCAGTTGGCTAAATGCTATATTTTTCCTTAAAGATAGATTTAATAAGGGTCACAGAGCCTTTGTAACTATATAAATTGGACATCTATAAGTAAAGATATTAATTTTCAAAGTTTGATGAAAATTGTGCCAGTTTTCCAATAAAGCACAAAAATGGAAAACAAATGTATGGGAAAAATGATCATTTGACCAATAAAGAATTTGGCTTTATTTTCATCCAAAATGAAGAAATAGGAGGGAGATAATTTACTTGGTCCATATTAATTCAAGAGGGATTAATCATAGCCAAGTAAATAATGCACATGTTGGTTTGGCATTAAACAATATTAAAACAAAAGCAAGAGAGATATTTCAAGAAGCCATTAACCCTTCTATTCTTTATCATTTTGGCCAACACAATGAAAATGGAGAGAGAAAGTGTCTTCACAAATACAGGAACAAGAGAAAAAGAGCAAGGGTTCAAGAAGACAAGATCAAGGTAAGTAAGCTTGATTTCAAGTGTTCTTGCCTTCTAACTTCATGAAAACCTCTTCTAATCTCTTCTCCATCTTGTAAACCATATTTATAAAGTAAAATCAAGACAGAAGAGAGAGAGAAATTTGGGGCCTAGAGAGAGAAAGAAGAGGAATCTAAGGTAATCTTAAGAACCTAGTTTCTCTTGTTTATTCTTGATGGTTTTTAGTGGTTGTTGTTGTTGTGGCCTTGGTTGGCTTTGCTTTGATAAATGGGATGCACAAACCCTAAGGGGAGGTGTTGCCCAAATTCACACAAATCATGTTTAAAGGGTGTTTAAGTGGTTAAGCATGTGATTAGAGGTGAAAAGAATGAGCTATAGGGATTGAAATCAAGAAAACACATTTTCCCTAAATATTTTATATTTTTGGCCAGGCCTATTTGGGAGGGTTAGATCTCGAATTTCATGTTTTTTATGATTCCATTGGTTTAGAATGGAAAATTGTGTAGGGAACATGTAAAGTTTGAATTATAAAGGCCTTAGAATGTGAAATGACAAAATTACTCCTAAAACCCAAAGTTAGGGGTTGTCAAGGGTAAATCTGTAATTTGGGCATAAAATTGATTAATATGAGGTCAAAAATGAATTCTACACGTGAAATTGTGTAGGATTAGGTTGGGTCATAGTTTTTGGTATAGTACAATTTGACCAGGTACAAAGGGATTTAGATTGTGTCCCTATAGGCACTTTGATAATTTTGTAGTTTTAAGCTAAGATAAACAACACAATAAGTTTAGAAGGAATTAAAAATGAGAAATAACTCATTTATTCTAAAGTTTAGAATTTTATGATATATTAGTAGCTTGAGTCGGATAGACAGAGCTGGACTGATAAGCCAAGCAAGGAAAGGGCATATTCTAGGTAGTAACACTTTCTTTCGTACCCTATGTAAACAACTTATGCTTTGTTTATGCCATCTTCTGTAACATGACATGTGCTGAGGGCACATGACCTAGCTGTGGTCTTAGATCCAGTGATGGTACATGAGTTAAGCCAGGGTTGCAAACAGTCATTTGGCCTTGGACAGTGTAATATCCCGAATTTTGGGACTAAAGACATAAGATTAAGCTTGGATTACGTGGACTGCTAAGCCCCAGTTTAGCAAATGTCCCTATGAAGTATGTTTAAATTCCCCAAAAATTATTTTATATCCTTGGATATTAAATGAATTATATTGGTGAGCTAAAGAGCTCGGGGAATAACAAAACAAAGTGATTAGAAGTCACACATAATTTAGAAAAGTGGAACACAAAGTAATTTTACCACCGGTGAAATTCCCGGTATGGCAGTGATGATTGTGTGACATGTTTCGATAGGTAAATGATGGTGAAAAGTTATGAAAATTTCCAGAATAAAATTAGACTTATCAAGCTTCAATTTGATAGGTCATATAAGTAATTTGGAGTTGTACACAAAGAGAAATGAATTTTTGAAGTTAGCCCAGCGAAATTAATTATTTTCTGGGGCAGCATCCAAAGATTAAAATTCTGGGAAGTGTGAGCTTCTAATTGGCCAAAGGTTATATTTTTCCTTAAAACTATACTCAATAAGGGTCTCATAGCCTTTGGAATCACTCCAATTGGATATTTGTACAATTAGATATGAATTTTCAAAGTTAATGAAAATTCTACAGAATTTGATATTATATGCGAAAATTCATTATTTGGGCCAATGAACTTGTGACACGTGGCAGCTGAAATATCTGATCAATTATCCATTAAATCATCATCTTGCTCGTCATTTTCACACGGAAAACACAGGGAAGAGAGAGATAAAGCTGAATCAAAAATGGAGTAGGATGAGAGAGGAATTTCTTTTCTCCGAAACACTGCCGAAACGGCATCATCTCTCAAAGTACCCTTCAGGAAACTTCCTCTACTCATCTAGATCTTCATTTTTACGGTTTCGGATTTTTATTTGGAGGTGTTTGGTGCCGTCTCCCTTGCCGGGGTGTTGCCGGAATTCCAAACCGTTTGTGGAAACGGGTAGAGGTAAGCGTAAGCTTCCTTTTTAACCGATTGGTTTGTCGTTTGGATGAGTATAGAGGAAGTTGGATATTGTTCATGCTGATTTAAATTGGTGTTTTGAATGGCTAAACGATGTCCAATGGATGTATAAATAGCTAATCACTTGATTATGAGTAGTAAGGAAGTGATTAGGCAAGAGAAATCGAAGAAACAACAAACTCTTTATGAGAATCTAATTTCCTTCTGTTTCTGCCCTGTACTGTGACGTGGAGAAAGAGTGAGAATTTGATAATTTTGATGCTTCCATTGGATTTAGGAGGCAAAATTGTGTGGGTATACAAGTGTTCATGAATTTTGGACACTTGTACATGAATTTAGAAATTTTAGAAGTTAAAGGGTAAATGCTGTGTATTCCGTTTTTTGGAGGCAGTGTTATGGTGACGTGTTTTTGAGTGGCCAAATGTTATCAAATGGTCATGAAACTCTCTAATTTGAAAGTAGACACATAGACCTTTAACTGGATAGGTCATAATGATCAATTGGATTTTTTTGTATTTAGATATGAATTTTTGAATGTCTGCCCTGTTTTCTGGAAGAATATCTGAAACAGTCGGTGTTTGAAAACTTTTTGGGAATGTTGTGGTGGTGGTGTTTGAAATCGAGTATTTTTATGTAAAACTAAACTTAAAGGGCTTCAAATAGAGCTTTAAACCACCTCAATTGGAGTTCTATAGAATTAATTATGATTTTTCAAAGTTTGGTCAAAAATGCTGGTAGATTGAGTACCATGCGAATTTGAGTAAGAAATTGGCCAAATATAATTGGAATGAACTCCAAGGGTGAAAGTAAGCCTATAGGGCTAATGTGGGCCATTGGGTATTCACTTTTGATGGCTCTAATGATGTTATCACTTGCCTAGGGCCATGAAGTGATAAAGAAGAAGCAATGGTTGGCGGATCAATGGACAAGAAGAGAAGGACATAAAGTCCGAGAGGTAGTGAACTTACCTTTTCTGCATGTATGTGATATGTATGTCTTGCATTGATTATGTGACTGCTTTGCCTATTTGTGTGGAACATGTATGATTGGTTGAAGCTCTGTTATATTTGTGCAATGGCCATATGTATGTCATAACATCGAGCATGCAGCATGTCATTATGTTGGCATGAAATAGTGTAGGCAAGCATGTCATGCATTCATATATATCTGGCATGCATAGTGGTAATGTTTGCTACTGAGATTCTCTCGAATCTCACTCCTCCCAACCAACCATTCAGACAGGTGAACATTGGAAACGTGCTGAGATCAGAAAAGAGGTATGCACAAAGATGAATGTTGCTGGTTGTTTGAAGACCTTTTAGTTATTAAGGTCTGTAAATATTGTGTAAACCCCTAGGGGGGAAACTTTTGTATTATAATCAAGGAATATTGTATTAATATTATCAGTATATTCATGTTATTCCTGTGTGCCCACTGAACTACGCATTGCTACTCTGAATAAGGTCAGTAATAAGGGATATATGAGGCGGGTCGTTACAGTTGGTATCAGAGCAAGCGGTTCTGGCAACAGGATAGTATACTGATATGTTTGATTATAACATGACAAGACCAGTGAAGTGGATTACTTTAGCTAGTTCACAATTAAGCCCGGTGGGCAGTATAAGATTGTCCTGGATCTAGTTGGTAAGGCCAAAGTGTGAGCCTTATTCTAGAGTAGGATCACCAATGGGCTGACCAGAGTCAGAAAGATAAGTCACAGACAACCTTATGGACTTTTGGGAGCATATTACAGGATATGTGTCTAAGTACATCTATCAATACTAAGATGCGGCCTAAGCATAGTATTTTGATGCCCGGAGGCGGTGGGCATAATGGTTTGGATAAGGGCAGCCATGGGGTACCGGTAGTCAAAAGCAGCTTAAGCCGGTATCTTTATATTTGCATGAGTATACAAAAGTTAAGCGTGCTCAACTCAGGAAAATCTCGGGATGGGTGACCTCCTGGGAAGTACCTTGAAAATTTCAAAGTAATAAGGGATATATGAGGCGGGTCGTTACAGACAGTGTGCATACAACATTGAATGAGTTTGCATCTTACATAACATAGTGCATGACATATCTATTTTCACATTCTCTATGTATGATTGTATGTTACTACTAAGATTCTTTCAATCTTACCCTTTCTATAAAATGTATAAAGTTTTCAGCAGCAGGCAGCGGCTCAAAGGGCAGAACTGTAATTACCGGTAACTAAGTGTTCTAGTCCAAATCAGGAGACATTGGTTATCTAAAGGCCTTTTATTATTTTAAGGTCTGTAATTATTGTATACACACTCCTATGGGGAATTCCTATAATATAATCAAGTACATTATATCAATGATATTAATATATTTATGTTATTCTTATGTGCCTACTGAATTGCGCATTGCTACTATGATTAGTATCAATATTAAGGGGTATGTCAGATGGGTATTGACAATAAAATCAACCAAATCAAGCCAATCACAACCATAACCACTACAACAACATCATTCTAATTAAGAGGATTAGGGTTCTTAAGATTACCTCTTGAACTTTCAACTTTCTCTCTCTTGGTACCAACTTCCTCTCTCTCCCCCCCTCTTGATTTTGCTTGCTAAACATGATTTCCAATGTGAAGATGAGATTATAAGAGGTTATAAGTCAATTAGAAGGCAAGAACTCTTGAAATCAAGCTTCTTACCTTAGGTTTTACTTCTTGAACCCTAAGTTCTTCTTGTTCTTCAAGCTCTTCTCTCTTTCTCAATTTTTTGTGTTGGCCGAAATAATGAAGAACAGAAGGGATAAAAGACTCTTGAAATATCACTTTATCTCTTCTAGAAATATTATATTAATGCTAATTATCATGTGCTTATTTTACTTGGCCAAAGATTTTTCTCTTCTTGAATTAATGTGAACTAAGCAAATGTGTTTCCCTTTTTTTTCCCCTTTTGACTGAAAATCCAAGAGAAAAAGGAAAATAAAATTATTTCTTGGATTTTCCATAAGTTCCTTCTTTAATCAAGTAATTATGACATATTCACTTTTTAACTTTTCTAATTTACTGTTACTTGGCAACACTTGCTCCAAACTTAATATTTATCTCCCAAATATTTATTTTTCCCTCTCATTTTCTTATTTGGCCGAAAATTTGCCTAATTAGAGGAGGAAAATAATTAGTTTCTTGTTTTAAGGCAAGTTACCATTTTGCCATTATATTTTTAGTGATTTATTGTGATAAATCATTTCTTGCTCTTTTCTTCTTCATTTTGGCTGAATGTTTCACCACTATTGAGCCAAGATTTGTGTTCTTCCATGCTCTAATTTGGGTTACTATGTTAGGCCTTTAAGTGTACAAGAGTTACTCCTTTGTGTCCTACCTTAGCCAAGTTGTGTGTAACCACTGATTGGAGTGTTTATCATTCTATTTGCATTATGATTCACCATTTTATTCCATTAAATGTCACAAGTACATACAAGGAATATTGGTGAATAAAAATGGGATGTTATAGCCCTCCCCCTTAAATAAATTTTGTCCCTAAAATTTGCTACATGTAATGGCTCATGAATTCTAGGTAATGCTTCTGCATGTCTCCCTCGGCTTCCCAGGTGGCTTCTGTAAGACCCTTCCTTACGTTACCTCATGGCTTTTAGTTCCATTAAATCAGAGTAAGCGAGCGAATATATCAATAAACTAAAAGTTGTTCTCATTAATTACACAAGGGCGGTTCTCTACTTATATAACATTCATACATACACATACATCCATATATACACACATACATGAAATACAAGAAGTAGTGCCCCGCACTACGACCTCCTCTTCACTTCACGTCTCCATAGCTCATTTGTGCACTTCTCCAGGCACTCTTCAACCTGTATGAAATGGTTGTTTGAGAGGAGTGAGATTCGAGAGAATCTTAGTAGAAAATAGTACCGCTATGCATAACAGATATATATGAATGCATGACATGCTTGCCTATACTATTTCATGCCAACATCATGACATGCTACGTGCTCGATGTTATGACATACATATGGCCATTGCACAACTATAATAGAGCTTTACTACATCAAACATGTTCAACATAAAAAGGCATAGCAGTAACATAATCAATGCAAGTCATACATATCATGCACATACAGGAAAAGGTAAGTTCACTACCTGTCGGACTTCACGTCTGTCCTCAATTCTTCATCTTTGCTCCGGTTCGGGCACATCCATCCATCGAGTCCTAGAATTCCCAAACATTTAATACATGATTCATTACTCTTTCTTATATCATTCTAGACTCGTATTAGTTGATAACTTAGCCCAATTATGCTAAATTACCAAAATGCCCCCTGAAGCTCGGCTGGATTGTACTTTTACATAATTTACAACATGGGCTAATCCTAGACAATTTCACATGTGGAATCCATTTATGACCTCAGATTAGTCAAATTCAGGCCCAAATGACGAAAATACCCTTGATAGCCCTTACTTAGAGCCTTTAAGGGGTAATTTGGTCATTTCACCCTATAGGCCTTTTTTCACTTCCCCTTCAACATGAACCCTCTATAATTTGCTCTTCTGAACTCAATAGAATCATTCAATCGATGAAATTCTAACTCTTGACTCATGCCACATATTAGGCGGCCAATATAAAGTTTACAAAAGAGTTGTGTCGGTTCCTCCCTTTCTTTGACTTAATATCCTCCTTTCTACTCCTTATTACATGATTAGCCGTTTAGACATCCCTTGGACATCATTTTGGCCCCCAAAACACTGATAGAATGAGAGATGAATAGTACACTACTTCCAAAATACTCATCCAAATGATAAACCAAAATGGTAGGAAGGAAGCCTACGCTTACCTCTACCCGCTTCTGAATTCGGTTTAGAATTTCGGCAACACTCCGGCCGGCAAGACAGCACCAACCATCTCCAAACGAGAATCCGAAACAATAAAATCAAAGCTCAGGATAAGTAGAATAACATTTATACTGGACATTTCGAGAGAAAATGCCATTTTAGACTAGTTCCGGTGAATCATAGTTTTCTCTCTCTTCTCTCTCTCCTCTGCATTCTCGTTCTTTCTCCGTTCTCTTTCTCGTTCTTGTTCTAATATGTTTTGTTTCTCTTTCCTTCTTTTCTCTTTTATTTCTGATCATAAGAGAAAGATAATTAATTGATGAAAGATGATGATTAATTAAAATCATCCGACGGGCCTTTACTCAATTAGTCCACCTATCTCATTTCTTGCATAGCAAGTTTATTTTCTCTTTTCCATTATCATTCCACTAATATTAATGAGGAATAAGAGAGTATAATTCATTCACTAATTATCCCATTATACCACCTCAAGTGGTCCACCAAAGCCTTAAGCTTTTCCTCTTATTGACTTTACTTAATAATAATTACAGACATGGCTTCATTTATTACCAAGTAATCATTTCCTTTCTTTTAATTCCTATCCAACTCAAATCATAGGGAATATTAGGGAAAAATCCTTATTCCTCATCTTATGGAAAAACTACCATTTTGACCTTACCTTTTATTTACATTTTAATATCCAAAGATATTAAGGAATTGTGGGATATAAATCATATCTCACTAGGACATTTGCTAAACCAGGGTCAAGCAGCCCGCTAAATCTAGGCTTAATCTCAAGCCTCTTGTCCCAAAATTTGGGGTATTACAACTTCTCTATGAGATAACCCCTTCCATACCACTTTTATGAATAGGATACTCCTATGCCTTAATTGTTTCTCCTGTCGATCAATGACTGGTCAAGTGTGACCTCATATGTAAGATCATCTTGCACGTCTACTTCTTCGTATTCTATCATTTACTTTGGGTCAGGTTGATATTTCTTCAGCTATGAGATATGGAAAACATTATGCAACCTGCTCAAACTTAGGAGTAAAGCTATTTGGTACGCTATTGGCCCAATCTTGGGTAAGGCTTCAAAAGGACTTATGTACCTAGGGCTTAGCTTCTTCACCTTTAGCCCCTACCAATACCGGCAATAAGTGAAACCTTCATGAATACATGGTGTCTGACCTCAAACTAGAGTGGTTTCCTCCTCTTATCCACATAAATCTTTTGCCTGCTTTCAGCAGCTAACAGTCTCTACTTTATCAGCTTGATATGCTCTGTTGTATGATCAATGATGTCTGGCCTATACATCTACCTCTCAGACAGCTCTATCCAGGATAAGGGTGATTGACAGTTCTTTCCATACAACGCTATATAGAGAGCCATTTAGATGCTCAAATGATAACTATTACTGTATGCAAATTTCGCCAATGGAAGGAATTGATCTCAACTGCCTTTGAAATCGAGTGCACACGCCCTCAATATATCCTCTAGTATCTGTATTTTTTCTTTCTATTTATCCGTCTGTCTGAGGATGATAGGTTGTACTGAATCTGAGTTCAGTACCCAAAGCATATTGCACTACCTTCCAAACCTAAGAAGTGAATTGAGGATCTCTGTCAGATATTATGTTTATTGGTGTACCATGTAGCCATACTATCTCCTTAATATAGATTTCTGCTAGCTTATTAGGAGAATATTGTATCCTGATTAAGAGAAAATGGGTTGTCTTCACAAACCGATCAACTATGACCCATATTGCATTGTGACTAGATTTTAGGTAGCCCTGTCACGAAGTCCATATTGATGCTCTCCCATTTCCATTTGAGAATTTCAGGGTTTTGTAAAAGCCCTGATGGTCGTTAATGCTTGGCTTTCACTTTCTGACAAGTAAGGCAACGAGCAACGAACATTGTCACATCTCTTTTCATGCCTGGCCACCAATATGTAGACTTCAGATTGTAGTACATTTTGGTCACTCCAGGGTATAGAGTATATTTACTCTTGTGCTCTTCTTCCAGGATTTGTCACTTCAGCTCTGTTTGCGGTGGAACATATATTCACTTCCTATATCTGACTAGCCTACTTGGTGACAAGTCATGTTCCTAAGTTTCTCCCTTCTCAATCATGTCTTTGATAGTCTGTGTACGTCTATCCTACATCTGAGCTTCTTCAATAATTTCTCTAAGCTCATTCTCTATCTGACCAACATTACTGGTATTAATCATGATTTGATTAGACATATTGAGATCTCTGAAATCTTCAATCAGTCTTTCTTCATGAATCATAAGGGCTTCAACCTGCACTGTTTTACGGCTCAATGTATCTGCCACTACATTATCCTTGCCTGGATGGTATTTGATCTCCAGATTGTAATCTTTAACTCCATCCATCTGTTATGTCTCATTTTGAGCTCTTTTTGATCATATAGAAACTTCAAGCTCTTGTGGTCATAATATAGCTCTACAGTTACCCCATAGAGAAAATATCTCCAGATTTTAGTATGAACACAACCGCAGCTAACTCAAGATCATGTGTGGGATATTTCTGTTTGTAAGGCCTTACTGAAGTGATATATATGCCATTACTCGGCCCTACTACATCAAAACACATCATAATCTATGCCCACTGGCATCTGTGTAGGCCACGAAGGTCAACTACGAATATGGGATTGTTAACACTGGTGTTGTTGTTAATTTCTGTTTTAGCTCTACGAAGCTCCTCTTACAATTATCGTCCCATACAAAATGCTGAGTTTTCTATGTTAACTTTGTCAACAACAAAGCTATTTTGGATAAATTCTGTATAAATCACCTGTAATATCTGGCAAGACCCAGAAAATTGCATATCTCGAAAACAATTTCTAGCCTCTTCCAGTTCAGTACTGCTTCTGCCTTGTTTGGATCCACCGAAACCCCTTGCTCTGAGACTACATGGCCCAAAAATTTAAACTTTGAAAGTCAAAACTCATACTTTCTTAGCTTGGCATAGAGTTGCTTGTCCTTCAATGTGTTCAACATAATTCTCAGATGGTATTCATGTTCTGCTTTACTTTTTGAGTACACCAGAATATCGTCAATAAAGACTACCAAGAATTAGTTCAAATATGGATGGAAAATTTAATGCATGTAGTCCATGAATATGGAAGGTGCATTGGTCAGCCTAAATGGCATTACTAGAAACTCGTAATAACCATATCTAGTTCTGAAAGCAGTCTTCAATACATCGTCTGCCTTCACCTTGAGTTAGTGATATCTAAATCTCAAATCAATCTTTTAGAACACACAAGAACTTGATAACTGATCGACTCAATTATCGATTATGGGTAATGGGTACTTGTTCTTGATAGTCACCTTGTTTAACTCCCTGTAATCAATACAGAGTTGTAAGCTTCCGTCTTTCTTTATAACAAAAAGCACTGAAGTTCCCCGTAGCGAGATACTGGGTTTGATGAACCCTTTCTCTAGTAGCTCCTCAATCTACTTTTTCAGCTCTCCCATCTCGCTTGGTGCTATCTTGTATAGAACTTTGGATATCGGTCCTACTCCAGGCTTAGTTTTGATCACATACTCAACTTCGCTGTCTGGGGCTTATCTGCTGATATCCTCTGGAAATACATCAGGAAATTCGTTCACCACATGGATACTCTCTAATATTGTTCCAACCTCTAATTGTATAGAGAAAAATATGATGTATCCCTGAAAATCTTTATGTAAGCATCTCTCGGCCTCAGCTGTGGAGAGAAAGTTTAGGTTGATCGCCGTGTTGGCCCTTGGTGGTAGATTAGGATAAATAACCCTTTTGCTTCCACAGTCCAGAATTGCTTTGTTTATGGTCAACCATTCGATACCGATAATTACCTCCAGTCTATTCAACAGTGAACAAATCAAGTCTACTATGGACTCGTGTCCCTCTGCACTTACGACATAATTTAGACAAACCTCAGTTGTGACGAATCTGTTACCTATAGGCGTAGATATATTCATAACATATAGTAATTGATATGCACTCAGGCCTAGTCATCTTATACAATCGTATGCAATGAATGAATGACTAGCTCATGAATCATACAATACTTGTACCAGGTTATCATTGAGGAAAATCTTACCTTGTATCAGCACAAGTAACTTTCGGGCTTCTTCTAGCATTAGAGTGAATACTCTGCCCTAAACTCGTTGTCTTGGCTCTCCAGGCTCTTGTTGTTGCCAACAATCTTTAGTGAAATATCCCAATTTGTGGTAGTTGTAGCAAACAATCTACCTTACTGGAACTAGCGCTTGCCTTGCTATACTACATGTTTGGCCAGGATAGTAAGGTTTACCATAAGATCTACAAGTGCTGTTCCCAAGGGGTCTTTGGTTATAATGGCCGTCAGGCTAGTACGACTTTTTATTACTCCTGCTAGAAGGATCACCTTGATTTCTTATCTTTTAAGAAAAGTTCCCACTACGAGATGTGTACTTATTGCTAGCATTTTATGGGAGTACAGTTCCATTCTTCATCATCGGATACTTTAGATATGAAGAGTATCGAGATAGTCGAATACATCAGGCCAAATACTCGTTGAAGCTATCCTTCTTACCCTATTGTATCATTATAAACTTTGTTTCTTTGGCAAGTCTCACTAACTAGGGAAAATACTTGTCATTAAACTTTTCTTCAAATACTTCGCACGTCATGGAATATTTTGGCCTTGCAAAATTAGCTTGGTACTCCTCCACCACTTATCGGCATCTCTTTCCAGCTTGTAGATTACCAATTGTTCTCTTATATCATCTGGGCACTCCATAATTCTAGAAATCTTCTCGAGTCGGGATAACCAATCCTTAGCTGCTTGAGGGTCGAACTTCCCTCAGAAAATAGTTGGCCGATATTGGTTAAGTTTGGTTACCCAAGTCTGCATACTCTCGACCTTGACAATATGGCTATTATGAGGCTCTGGTATAGGTTCTGGAGGCTGTTCAGGTCCACCTCCTTATCCACTATTGCATATTACCGTATGCTGATTCTGCTTTTATTGTACCTTCCTCAGCTCCCCTCTCATTTCGTTTAACATGGTCTGCTGTGTCGTCACCATGCCTAATAGTTGTTGCATTGGATCAAGTATGGCTTCCAGATCTTGGTCATTATTCCTATGTCTACCTCCAACTCTGCTCCGCCTCCGCCTCTACCACCCCTTCTTATTCGGGCCATCTCTATACTTCACTATATGAAAATAGAGAAGAAATAAATTTCATATGAACATGAGTGCTTTTATCATTTCACAAAATTTTGGGTACACAAGTATGTCATACACAGCATACAACAAGTATTTACAATATTTTAGGGATAATACTACACATCATATATCCTAAAGTTACTGTACAATAGGTCTTTGTTCCATTTACACACTAAGTCCTAACTATACATAAGGCTTCTCAGGTTGACCCATCCCGTGGTTGCCTTGTGTTAAGAATGCTTAACTTTCTCTGTACTAGTACAAAACACAGATACCGGCTCTATCTGCTTCTGTCTACTGGTTCCCTATGACTGCCCTTGCCTTAAAAAGCGTGCCGACTGCCTCTGGTCACCCAAAATACTATGTCAGAACCACATATCACTATTGGTAAATGTATCTTCACACAAAGTCTGTGATATACTTTATAAACTACCCAAAGTGGTCATTCGGCCTACTCTCGACAGTATCATTCTTCTTCCAGTTCCAAAAAGCCATTCTGGAAAGAAATCCATGGTAGTGAAGATGGAAAAATCCTCCAGCAGATCGATATCCAGCAATACTTGCTTCCAGTACAACGTGTCCACTGCATCCAGGTAGGCAAGATATTGGTCCATTAGGGTATCATGTGCTCATACTGCTTATCTTTTCCTGCCTCGCACGTATTCCTTGTCAAACCCCTTTAATATTTTGACATTTATCAGAGTGTTGTCACATAATTCAATGGGCATACAGAAATAGTAAAAATATATTGATATATAATTCTTGATTATATTATAGGAAATCCCTACAAGGTTTGTACATGTTACAATACAAGTCCCAACCATAAAGAAAAACTAACAGATAACCAATAGAAAATTTCTTAGTCAGCATCAGACCTTTAGTTGTCGGTATCTGCTACTTTGCCCTCTGAACCACTTTCTCTAGCTGAATTAATTTTTAAATAATGGAAAGGGTGAGATTCATACAAATCTCAGTAGTAACATGATATCAATCATATGAAATATGAAAAATAAACATGCATAGCAACATATATATGATGCAGCAAATAAAAATGTTGTGCACATGTCTATCAATGTTAAAGATCAAAGCAATGATTTTGTCTAGATCAAAATGATCGTCTAATCCATACTTGTCACATCTTGTCTCATAGTGATCACATCAATGTTCTGGAGCAGGACTCAACCTGTCCATACTTGTCATGTCTACTCAACTGGGTCCACCTGGCCTCATGGTACCTTGCATGTCCCATACCCAGCAAAAAATAATGCCACACAGGCATGTCACATTGGCCGACCTAGCGGATACCCATTGGCCAAGACGTACTTGTCCTTTTCCCACATCCAATTCTTGGATGCTTACCGCCTTACACATCTCATTGTAAAAAGCATGGAAAATAATGTATATTAATAATCACATAGAATATGAGAGATAGACTTGCTACATGGACTCCTTTCCAATTGCTTAGCTACTATTGGTCCTTTAGCATTTCGTCCGGCTCGGAAAAATATCAAATCCTAAAATTCCCATATTGTTAACAAATGAGTTATTACTCATTCATATCTTATTTTAAAACTTATAAGTTAGTTATGTTTGCTCAAAACACATAATTATCAAAATGCCCTTAGGGAATCCGATCTAATCCCCTAATACCTGGTATATTTGTACTTTTTTGAAAATTATGACCTTGGCTATTTCCACACAATTTTATGTGTAGAATCCATTTTTGACTTTATTGTTGAAAAAATTTAAATTCCAGAATTACCCTTGGCAGCCACCAATTAGGGTTTTAGGGGCAAAATTGTCATTTTCGTAGGTTTTCTAGAAATTTCTAGCTTTTCACTTAAATTTGAAAATTCATAACTAAATGTAGAAAATTCTAAATTGAGTGATTCCAGTTCTTGTGTAAAGATCATTCAGTCTTATTTAAGGAAAAATATCACAGAGCACCAATCATAACCACAAAATTCCAGAAAATTCTTCAAAGCTAACCTGCCACAGAATTCATTCTAGATTCATGGTCAAAATTTAAAAATCATATGTTTCAATCCACTAGTCTAAATGACTTATATTACCTATCAAATTAAAGCCCAAGATTTCTAATTTTATGTTGTAAAATTTCATAAGGTTTGGAGTAGGTTTGGCCATTCAACAATACGCCACAAAAAATATGAATAAAATGGAAGAATGGAAGTTTCATGTTTTAACCTTTAAAACACCTTCCTTTCCACTTGTAATCATATGATTAACCCCTTAAACACTATAGGAGCATGATTAGTGTTAATTTGGGTAGAATCTTCCCTTAGGGATTGAACATCCCAAATTACAAAATTCAACCAAAACAAGACAATAACCAATAACAACAACAAGAACAAACTTGAATCTTCAAGAATTCACAAAAGTTCTTAAGCTTACCTTTGATTTCTCTTCTTTGTCTTCCAAAAAACGCCAACCTTCTACTTCTTTTCCTTGAGTTTGGGCTTTCTTTATGACTGATTTAAGAGGGCATAGATGTTAAGAAGGTGTTGCCATGAATTATAAGTCAAGAACAAGTAGAATCTCTACTAACTTGTTTCCTTTATGATCTCTAGCCTTCTCTCTCTTGTTCTTATTTCTACAACTCTTTCTCTCTCTTCTTCTCCTTGTCTTGAATGAATTCTTAAGGAGTTTTAAAGAGTTCTCTAGAGTCTTCATTGACCTTCTTAATAAAATATTTTTTTATTGTAATTTTATCACATGTCACCTTATTTTACCATTTTTTCCATATGGCTTCTTCTTACTATTTTATTCCCCTTAATGGCACTAAAGGTGTAAGGAATTTTAGGAAATAAAATTATACTTTCCTGGGATAATTACTAAATCGGGGCTTAGCAGTCCACTTGATTCAGGCTTATTCTTAAGCCTCTAGTCCCAAAATTTGGGATGTTACATTTCTCCCTTCGTCAATAAAATTTCTTCCTTGAAATTTTAGATATCACATTGATTATCCTTGGGAGAATGATCAGAATCATCCCTATTGTATACATATAAGGCCTTACTACCCAGGGACACTGCCCTATGAAAACATGCACATCGGGTCTTATTGCCTCTATTCCATGTTTGACATATCTCTTGATTGCTTAGCAATCTGCTAGCCTGATGACACACTCGTCCAACTAGTCTTATGATTCCAGGACACACAATCCACTTGTAACTTTAAGCCTAATTGCCTTGTTAGGATATTACCCAGTGTATTTAGCCTTACGGCTTCTGTCATTCTACTCTTACAACATTAAACGTTTCAGTCTTACTATCCTGTACAACATGTACACTAGGACTTACTACCAATCTGCTTACCTATAAGCACGACCGTCTGTAACTGTGTCCATCTGCTTGATGTTTAGGATTAAATTACTATTTGACCCTTACTGGCCACACTATACGCACTATTTAGGATCAAATTACTATTTGACCTTTACTGAACATATTGTGTGCAATATTCTGGAACAATCATCAACATGTTCGTACTTACCTCATGTTCTCAAACCAAAATCAATTGTTGCTAGCTCGACAACACAAGTGAGGAAATTAATTCTATGAGGCTATAGCTGTTGTGATACATATGCCATTACTCGGCTTTATTGCATCAGAACACATCTCAATCCGTGCTTGCTCACATCTGTGTTGACCATAAAGGTCAACTGTGGATTTGAGATTATCAAAATCATTCTGCTTGAGGGGAATTCACCACCATTATGCCCTACTACTCTAGGGTTTATCCCAATCTCTATTCACATGTGCCACCACAAACCTTACAGGTTGTATGACTTCTGACCACATAAGTGGTGTTACTGTATACCATACTAGTGATATTCCTACAAATGACACAGGTTTACATAGGCAATAACACTATACACCACACAGGATGTAATATTGTTGACCACACCACCTCAACCGCATATTTTACACACCACCTCTCGACCACAGGGCTACTTGTGCTTTTCATCTGTGCAACCAGGACTCTCATCTAGCCATGTCAAGGGTGCGTCCTGATCATAGGGTTGATTAATATGCTCTGATGGGGCTACCTCACTACTGACTATCACACAGGTGTCTCACTGCGACCACACAGGTCATACTATACACCACATATGTTGCGTCACTGTTAACCTCACAGGTTAAATCATGATAGACCACTAAGTCATACTGCAATGTGGGATAATCAATACTGGTGTAATGACAACCTCTCCTATAACTCACAAGAATTGCATATAGATTTACTATGCTTATGCTGTGCCACTCTAATGTGTTATTTCCTCATAAGAGCTAACAATGTCAAGATGATTCAATAGAAGCTCCATAGAAATCTCCTATGACATCTGACTGAATCCAAATAAACACTATTAAATACAATATAGGTGGGGCTACACTGTCTGCCCATACTTGTCTTATTACCTTAATATCACACAAATCGGAAATCATTTTCTTCATTTATACCCAATGGACATGCTAAAACAAAATAAGATCAATTGCACCTATTATAACCTTCACAGTATTTAGGTAATATCCTCAAAACATTACTAAAGGTTCAACATCAACCATAAGGTTCACAAGGTTTAGACTTCCTTCATAAAACAGAACCATAGTGCAACCTCATTAACATTTCAACCCAAGTACTATTTTAGCTTAGATTTATTTTAAACCTATCCTCAACCTTTAACATCATCACATCGGATCCTCTAGGTTAGACATACGGTATAATCACCACTTATCATGCATCACCGTATATCATACCTACCTGTACTACTACAGAAAATACATTTTACGACCCTAGAAGACGTCCCTTTTTTAAAAAAAGGAAAGTAAAAAAGAAACATGGTGGCATTTTTATAATATAAGAGATGAACTTTAAGTTTTAGGTGTCCCAAATGTGGCTAGGAATGCCTAAAGGGTACTTTTAGGCATCCCAAAATTATTTTTTGGTTGTATAAAGTACCTAATTCTCCTTTTCTTTTGGTTCTTCATCAAAGGAGGTAAATATTAAAAAAATAGAATACCTCATTTGGCACTTCATGATGAAGAGCCAAAAGAGGTGATTATAAAAAAGAAAAAATAGAATACCTCCTTTGGCACTTCATAATGAAATGCCAAAGGAGGTATATATATATATATAATAGAATACCTCCTTTAGTGTTTCATGATAAAGCGCTAAAGAAGGTAAATATATAAAAACAATAGAATACCTCCTTTAGTACTTCATCAAAGGAGGTAAATATATATAAAAAAATAGAATACCTCTTTTGGCGCTTCATCATGAAGGGCCAAAGAAGGTAAATAAAAAAAATATAATACCTTTTCTTTATTTTTTAATTAGGGACGCCACATATTTAAATATTAGGGATATCACTATTGGCGTCCTTAATTCCCAATTAGGGATGCCACTTTGGGCGTCCCTAATATGGAATTACGGACATCCAAACTGGCATCCCATCTTGTAAAATATTAGCGCTAAATATATTCAAATGGACTTTCTCTCTCTCCCCCCGTGACATTTCTCAATTTCTTTGAGAGGAGTTGCAGAGAGAGACCCATAGTCCATAGATTCAAATGGCTTCTTTTAGTTATTTCTTCGGTGTTCTCACCATCCTCCCCTCTCTCATCCTTGCTCTCGTCATGCCTTCCACCGTTCATGCTCAATATACTGCTCCCACCCTCACCCCTACTTGCGACGGTAATCCTCTCTTTATCACTTCCCAAATCTAACATATTAGCCTTTGTTTACATTATCTTTGTATTTGGATCTGACTCTCCTTCTGTTTATAATTATTATTATATAATTTTATTTCCTTTCTTACAATCAGATCTAGTATGGTACATATGGAGATGAAGAGAATGGATTTTTGAATTCAAAAGTTTGACTAAAAGAAGGAAAGAAACATCATTTTAGAGAGAGAAAAAAGAATTGGAAAACTAAGGAAAAAGGAGAAAAACAAGCTACTGAAAAGTTGAAGAGCTATATGCCGAAGCTCATCATCATCCTCTCTCCATTAAAGTTTGTCGCCCCTTAAATATGATCATGTTTATGTGGTTTATGAAAAATTGATGGGTTGTGAAAAATATAAATAAATATTTTTTTGAAACAAAAAACACTTTAACGTCCATAATGAATAAGGGACGCCATAGCATACTTTAGGCGTCCCTTGTTCTAAAATTGCGTAGGATTAGCCTGAGTCATAATTATGAGTAAAGTACAGTTAGACCGAGTACAAAGGAGTGTAGACCGGGTCTACAGGGGCATTTTGATAATTTAGCACTTTTAGGCTAAGTTAACCAATACTATGAGTTTGGAATTATACATAGATGAGTAATGACTCATTTATGGTATATTCAGAGATTTTAGGACTTAGTAGTTGTCCGTAACTTAAGGCTTGTTTGAGCTTGGACAGGTGGAAGGAAATTGCTAAAGGAATGCAATCAGGTAGTAACTTGTCTTTCATATGTTATAATATGCAATGTATAGTTTGTGTGTTCATCATGAGTTGTCTAACGTGTTCTGAATATGCGGGGTGGTCACCCGGGGCCTATCTTTGTACGGGTGGACGCTCAGGCTAATATAACTCTCACTGTTGGATGAGTGGGTGCCCGGGGCCTATTTGCACGGGTATCCCTCAAGGCCATGTAACTTACTTAGCGCTACGGTAGTTTACAAACTACATGTGATGCATTAATTCTATTGTGATGATTCTGATGAATGATGTTTCTTTAGCATGCTTTTTGATGTTATAACTGTATGATTGATATATGTTATTGCTGAGATTCTTTTGAATCTTTTTTTTTTTCAAAAACTATCTACAGTACAAGGAGAGAGCTCAAGAGGCAAGTGGAAGGTAAATCAAATGACTAAAGGTTGAGACGCTGAAGACTTTAGTCATTTTGATTGTCTAATTCCATATGTTTTTGGATATTTTGGAGTTACATATGTTCTATATGACTTGTAAACATAACAACAATGTAAGGATAACTTAATGAATGAATGGTAGTCGATAAGTGTTTATGCTTCCTATCGCTAACGAAATGTGTATAAGTAATGGAATGTGAGAACTAAGCAGAGGCACGCTCGGAGACTCTGATAAACAAATAAAAAGGAAGAACCTGTGAGACTAAATAAGATAGTGAATATTTGTGAAAATTTTAATGTCCTCTCAACCCTAGGTTTAACTCCTGAGTTGAGAATGGAAATTTGTAAGTATTTTCAAAACTTGGGTAGTCCGGATTCGAATCCTGCTCTCCTGAATGATTTCACTACTCTTTTGTACTCATATGAGGCTAGAGGAAATGAGGTATCACAGGTACTGCCTTTGTGTGTATTGATACCAATATTCTTTAATATTGCTGATATCACTCTAATACTGCTAGTACCATCCTGATACCACTATCATGAGTACTAGTATCACTCCTGTGCATACTGGTACCACTGATACCGCCAACTAGATACTAGTACCACCTTTGCATGCACTTATACAACTTGTTTCTAATACCATTGATACCACCTTGATTTCACTCTTACGAGTGCTGGTATCATGGTTGTATGCACTAGTACCATCAATACCACCAACTAGGTATTTGTTCAGCCTCTGCGTGCACTAATCAGCTTGCTAGCGACTTCGTTCTAGGATGGGGCCCATACTCCAGCCTGACCCAATGTGTCTGGGTTATCCTTATACCACCCTCAGACCGATATTATGGGCT
The DNA here is from genome assembly GCA_037074505.1 of Albizia julibrissin. Taxonomy (NCBI): domain Eukaryota; kingdom Viridiplantae; phylum Streptophyta; class Magnoliopsida; order Fabales; family Fabaceae; genus Albizia; species Albizia julibrissin. The sequence goes on from CM073477.1 coordinate 37,431,790, forward strand.
AGATGCCCTCCGGGTATTCACTGTCTCTCCTGGGCTATCTAGTCCTTTTAGGGGGCTTGACTATGAACCAGTTGAAGTAATTTACTTTACTGTTCCTATAACTGTATAATCAAGCATATCAATATATTATCCTAGTACTATAACTGCATGCACTATGGCCAGAACTACTACTCTGATACCAAAAATGTAAGACCCTATCTTATTATTGATATTAACTAAAGTAGTAATTGCGTAATTCAGTGGGCACATAGGAATAACACAAATACTGATATTATTGATACAATATGCTTATTTTTATATAGGAATTCCCTATAGGGGTATGTATAGAATAATTACATACCATAAAATAATAAAATGTCTTCAAATAACCAACTACTTCCTCTTGTATTGATCTATAACCTTCTGTTGCCAGTAATTACGATTATGCCCTTTAAGATGTTGCATGTTGCTAGAAACTTTATATATTTATGGAAAGAGTGAGATTCAAAGAATCTCAGTAGTAATATACAATCAGACATATATGATGTGAAAAAATTATGTCAAGCACCATGTTGTGTAAGATGAAAAATGTTGTGTGCACACTGTCAAAGGCAAAACGACTGTTTTCAACCCTTGTTTAACTCTATGCCTCCATTAGGTCCCAGACTACAACTAAGCTAATGTACCCTTGACATCATGCTCATACTACAGAAGATGGCATACACAAAGCATATAATTATCACATGGTGCATGAAAGAAAGTGTTACTACCTGAAATGTGCCTTTTCTTGCCTGTCTATCGGTCCAGCTCTGTATCCGACTCGGGCTTTCGATATATCCTAAAATTTCAATTTTAGGATAATTGACTTATTTAATTATTCATAACTTAATCTAAACTCAATGTGTTGGTTATCTTGACTCAAAACTGTAAAATTACCAATATACCCCCTAGGACCCCGTCTACGCTCCTTTGTACCCAGTCCAACGGTACTTTTCTAAAAATTATAACCCAGACTAATCCTCTATAATTTCACTTGTAGAATCTATTTTTGACCTCATATTGGTTAAATTCAGGCCCAATTTTTGAAATTACCCTTGGCATCCCCTAATTTAGGGTTTTAAGTGTGGTTTGGTCATTTCACACTTCACAGTCCACATGCACCCTATACAATTTTCCCTTATAAACTCAATGGAACCATCAAATTGATGAAATTTCTGCTCCTTACCTCCTAACCTGGTCTAGTCGAAACTTTACAAGAATTAGGGAAAATGATGATGTTTTTATTTCAATCCATGAATCACCTTCCTTTCACCTCTAATCACATGTTTAATCACTTAAACACCTTTCCCACATGATTATTAGAAAATTGGGTAGCATAAACCTTAAGGGTTTGAGCTTCCCAAAATCATAAACCAAGCTAAAACAACCACAACAACTACCAAGAACCATCAATATCAACAACAGAAACTAGGTTCTTGAGTTTACCTTGGATTCCTCTTCCGTCCCTTTCTTGGCCGTCCACCTCCCTCTCTCTTCCTCTTAATTTTTCTTTTGCTAAGCATGGTATTTAAGATGGAGAAGAGATTAAGAGAGGTTCTACATGCATTAGAAAGCAAGAACAAGTGGAAATCACTTGTGACTCACCTTGGTTTGGCTTCTTGATCAATACTCTTTCTATTGTTCTTGTATGTTTTCTCCAACTCCCTCACTATCTTGCTCTCTTTGTTCAGTCGAAAATGACGAAGAATGAAGGGATATTAGTTATTTGAAATATCTCATTTGCTTTATGTAACAATATTATTTAATACATATTGGCATGTACATGAAATACTTGGCTATTCTTTTTCTTCTTATAATAAATATGGACCAAGTATTTCATTTGCTTTTCTTGCTTCCTACTTCAGCTGAAATTCATCCCAATTAAAGGGAAAAATAAATGGTTTTTTGCTTTATTGGTTAAATGATCATTTTACGCATACATTTTTTCCCATTTTCGCACTTGTTGGAAAATCTAGCAGAATTTTCATCAAAATTTTGAAAATTCATATTTGATTGTACAAATGTCTAATTGGTGTGGTTACAAAGGCTATGTGACCCTTATCAAGTCCATTTTCAAGTAAAAATATAGCCTTTAGCCAACTAGAAGCTCAACATTCCCAGAATTATTGTTTTTGGACGCTGCCATAAAAACTAGTCAGTTTTACTGGGCTAACTTCAAAAATGCATAACTCCTTGTGTACAACTCAAAATGCCTTATATGATATATGAAATTAAATCTTGATAAGTCTACTTTCATTCTGAAAAGTTTCACAATTTGTGGACATCATTTTCCTATTTAAAATGTTACATAACACGACTTCCACACAGGAAAACTCACTGGTAACAACATTAATTTGTGTTCCAAATAACTATGTTGTGTGTCTAACCTCTAATTACTTTTTTTGTCATCTTCCATGCTCTTTAATTCACTATTTTATTCTCCTTAATGCCACCAAAGGTGTAAGAAATTTTAGGAAATAAAATTATGCTTTCATGGGACACTTACTGAATCGAGGATTAGTAGGTCACTTGACTCAGACTTATTCTCAAGCCTCTAGTCCCAAAATTTGGGATGTTACACATTGGGAAAAGTCCAAACCATTAGCAAAAATAGAATCGAAAGATTACAGTAAAGAAATAAATTGTAAACCTTATTCGTGGACAGAACAAGATAGAAAATAATTTATAATGCATATAGAGGAAATGAAGGAATATAATTTAATAAGAGAAAGTAGGTCAGAATATTCATCACCTGCTATGATAGTGATAAAGCATAGTGAAGAAAAAAGAGGAAAATAAAGAATGGTAATAAATTATAAAAAACCAAATAAGATAGCAGTAAGAAGCTGATATCCTATACCAAAAATGAAATTGTTATTTAATTTGATAAAAGGAAAGACAATATTTAGTAAGTTCGATTGTAAGTCAGGATTTTTCCAAACAAAGTTTAAAGAAGAAATTAAGAAATACACTGCTTTTAGTACATCTGAAGGGTTGTATGAATGGAATGTCTTGCCAATGGAATTCCATAATAGCCTAAGCATATTTTAGGAACATGTAACAAAATTATTAATGCCAATAAGAGTTTTGCAATAATATATATTAATGATATACTAATATTTTAAAAAAATAAGGAGGAACATGAAAAACACTTGGAATAATTCATAGATTTAGTAGAAAAAAAGGGAATAAATATATCACCAAAGAAGGTTGAATTAAGATAATCAAATACACCTTTCTTAGGACAAGTTATATAAAAGGATGGAATAAAATTACAAGATCATATAAGTCAAATGGTATTAGATTTCCCAATAAAAAAGAAAAAAAGGGAACTTCAATCATTTTTAGGACTAGTAAATCAAGCTAGAAACTATGTACCTCATTTATCAAAATTAACAACAAAAATATCAAAGTTAGCTGGAGAAAAAACTATATGGAAATGGAATAAAGAAACTCAAAAGATAGTAGAAGAAATAAAAATCTTATGTAAAAATTTACCAAAATTAACAATACCTTTAGAAGAGGAAATCAAGTGGATAATATATATAGATGCCTCTAATAATTATTAGGGTGCAGCTCTGTATTTTGAAGATAAACAAGGAAAAGAAAAAAATAACAAGATATACTAGTGGAAATTTTAATGAAACCTAATGTAAGTATCATTCAAATTGGAAAGAATTTTTAGCAACAAAAAGGCAATAGAAAAGTTTGAATTATTCATAGTCAATACAAGATTTATAATAAGGACAAATAATACTAAAGTCAAGAACTGGTTGAGCAATGGAATAAAAGATGGAAGGCTAAGTAATAAAATGTTAATAAAATGCATTGTGATTTGTATTATTATGATTATGAAATAGAGTATATTAAAGGTCAAAATAATCTTATTGCTTATTATATGAGCAGATGGATCCAATAAGCAAAAAAAAATCATAGTCGAGTAAGCTGGATTGTGGACAATGGAGAATCATCACCAATAATTACACATCTAGTAATGAAGATGAATGTTCTCGAGATGAATGTAAGTCTATGAAGTAGTCAGGTGATGAATAATAGTATTCAAAACTTGTTTAGTGTAACATCCAAAATTTTATTCACATAGATTAACTGCACTTTCTGGCATTTAAGGGAATAAATGGTGATTTAAAGAGCACAGGAAATGACAAAATAAGGTAATTAGTGGTCACACATAACATGATTATGTTTGGAACACAAATTGTAAAAATTTAGATTTCTTGCTAGTATGTTTTCCAGTGTGGCAATCTGGTTGTATGATATTTTTAAATAGGGAAATGATGTCCAATTCCTATGAAACTTTTCAAAATAAAATTAGACATATCATGCTTTAATTTGATAGGTCATATAAGTCATTTCGAGTTGTACATAAAGAGTTATGTATTTTTTAAGTCAGCCAAGTAAAACTAGCAAATTTCTATGGCAGTATCCAATAAATGATATTCTGGGAATTATGAGTGTCTAGTTGGCTAAGGAAAATATTTTTTCTTAAAAATAAACTTAATAAGAGTTATATATCCTTTAGAACCACATAAATTAGACATCTATAAATAAAGATATGAATTTTCAAAGATTGATGAAAATTCTGTCATCTTTTAATCCATGTACGAAATTAAAAAGATAATGGAAAAAATATATGGGCAAAATAGTCAATTGGCTAAATTTAATCCAAAGCCCATATTTTTCCCTTTTTTTAATGATGTTGGACGGTCAAAAGGGGAGCAAGAAGGGAAATAAATGTTTGAGATACATATGCTAAAACTTGAAGCATTTTCAACCAAGTAAAAAGTGTGGTTGAAAAGTCAAAAATTATAGGTAAAAACTTACAATTAAAAGTAATATTTGAGAAGGTAAATTATGATAATTCAAGAAGCTTTCTCTTAGCTCCTCCAAGACACATTCTCAGCCAAGTAAATGGAGAAAGAGAAAAGATGATGACATCAATTAAAATGGCATGTGTTAATTGTAATAAAATACTATATTTCAAGGAGGTTGATGATGATATTTTTATAAGCTCTTTTATCTCTTTCCTTTGGCCACATTTTTGGTCAAACATGAAGAAATAGGAGACAAAGGGAGATAAACGAAAATATAGAGAACAAGATAGCTTAAGTATTCAAGAGCCAAACAAGGTAGGTTTCAAGTGATTTTCACTTGTTTATGCCTCCTAATTCATGAACAACTCTCTCTAATCTCTATTCTTTCTTGAAATAAACTTGAAGCAAGCATAAAATAAGAGGAGGAGGAGGCCACAGTTTTAGAGAGAGAAAAAAGGAAATCAAAGGTAAAGCCATAAAACCTTATTATCTTGTTGGATTCAAGGTTGTTGTTGTTTTGGTTGATTTATGTCTTTCTATTGGTTGATTTTGTAATTTGGGAATGCTAAACCCTGAGGGGAGGTATTGCCCAATTTTCTGTTAATCATGTTTAAAAGGTGTTTAAGAGGTTAAACAAGTGATTAGAGGTGAAAGGAAGGTGATTAATGGAATGGAATCAAGAAACTCCAATTTTCTCAATTTATTGTGATTTCTGTCTAGTAGATGTTTTCACTATGTTTGGACTAGATTTTGGTATTTTTGATGATTCTATTGGGTTTAGAATGGAAAATTATGTAGGGAACATGTATAATATGGATAATAATGGCTATAGGGTGTGAAATGACAATTTTACCCCTAAAACCCTAACATAGTGGATGCCAGGGGTATTTTTGTAATTTAAGCATGTTTTTGATAAATCTGAGGTTAGAAATGGATTCTATACATGAAATTGTGTAAGATTAGCATGGGTCATAATTTTTTGTTAAACCGAGTATAGAGGAGCTTAAGTCGAGTCCCTAGGGGCATTTTGGCCATCCTGCATTTTTAAGCAAAGATAACCAACAAAATGCATCTAGAATAATACATGAATGAGTAGTAACTCATTTATTGTAAATTTAGAATTTTAGGACTTAGCAGTAGCTCGAGTGGGACAAAGGATATTGAATAGATAGTGAAACAAACAGTGAATTAGGGAAAGGCAATTAAGGTAGTAAACTTACCCTACTTGCATGTATTTAATATTTATGCTTGTGTAGTAATGTATGTGATTGCTTTATTTGATTGTGTAGAGCATATTTGAATGATGAAGCTCTGCTTCTATTTATGCCATGGCCATGAGTATGTTACATGAAACATTGAGCACGCAGAAATGTCATTATGTGGCATGCATCTAGTTAAGGCTAACATGTTATGCACTTAGCAATATCATGCATGCATTATGGTAATTGTTTACTACTGAGATTCCCTCGAACCTCACCCTCCCCAACCAACCATTTAGACAAGTGAATATAGGAGGTGTGCTAAGAAAAGAGAAGAGGACTACACGCGGAGGAATTCAGTGGTGGATTAAAGATAGGGATGTGTCTATTGTTGTTGGATTAGACTTAGAGACTTTGGTAGTCCTACGTGGCTACATTACTTTTAAATGCATTGTGTACATATTATGTACATCCCTATGGGGAATTCTTGTAATATAATCAATCATATTGTATTAATATTATCAATATGTTTATGTTATTCATGTGCACCCACTAAACTACTCATTACTACTTTGGTTAATATCAATATTAAGGGGTATGTCAGGCGGGTGTGACATCTAGTTCTGCTGCTAATTTATCTGATGATGTAAATGACTTGTATGCCAGATTTGAGGAACTAGAAAATAAGAGAGAACCAAATAAGGAACTCTCAATATCTGAAAAGAAGAATAAGAACTAGGAATTACCTATAATAGGGTCATCTACCCAAAAAGAGATAATTAGGTCTTCAGGATCTAACATACCAGTAAGCCCAAAAGAGATAATCCCTTTAGTCGAGATTATAAAAGGTCAAAAACCCCAAAAGGAACAAGAGAAAGGAAAAGAAGCCCAAATCCAAACCCATAAGTCCTTAATAACAAGAGCCTCCACTTCTAATACTTTCAACTTGCCTCATCAATATTATTATTATAAGCTAATAGTCTATAAATTAAACTAATGAACCATTTCTCATAAAACCATCAAATATTTATCTCATTGTACCTTTAATAAAGCAATTATTTATCTAGGAACACCTCAAAGTATAGTAAAGATCTTATACAGTTATGGTTTGATTCAGACTGTATACTTGTCAGCAACCATGGAGGAAGTAGCTGAGTTACCAACACCAATAAAAAATGTTGTAAAAACCTATTTTGAGAAAGTAACCCAACATTATGTATTTATTAGATGTTATTCAACTGTGGTAGAAATAACCCCAGATAATTTTTTACAATCCAATAAACCTTATTAGATTAGGAACCACAAGAAAGCTAATAGAATATGATCCAAAGGTCAAGGAAGAAATCCAAGAAGATGAAGAATTCCAGTATAGGGTTTCTAACATTAGAACCTAAGATTATAATATTATCTTCCAGGAAATGAAGAGGATTGCAACAAATAAGGATGAGATTCTATGGGTATATCATACAAGTTCTTTAATTTGCATATATTCCCTTGGAAAGGCTAATAATAATGATAGGATTTTCTATAATTGGTATAAAAAGATAAAAAGCAATAAGCTAGAAAACGCTGAAGAAATAAGACAAAAGATATGCCACCTGTTATCTAAATATCCAAATCATGAATGCTATTATTGCAAAGAATAGGAAAAAGCAGAAAAAGAGCAAAAAATTCTACTAGACCCAGGACTACTTTAAGGTGTTGGCAGAAGAAGACGAATAGGAAAAGGAAAAGATTCCATGAAGATGGTAGACAATTATGGCAGAAAAAAGAAAAGAAAGAGAAAAGCATATTTCTACAACAAATAAGAGGAAAAGAAGAAGAAAGCAGATTCCATGTAACCTGAGTTTGTAAAAGTAATTATAGTAATTTAACCAGAGTTAGGGATGCCTGACTCTATATAAAGCCATGTAATACCATAGAAGGGGAATCGATCATCAGAATTATGAACTCTAAAGTTTGTATGCTCTTTAATCCTCTCCATTCTCTCTTGTAAATCTATTCACCATCAATAAAAGTTCTTTCCAATATCCTACATCTGTGCCAATTGATTTCAATAATAACAAAAATACCTGGATAAAAGCAAAATAAGGCATGTGTAACTAAACTCTTAATAGGGATTAAGGAGGTAGTCTTATCTAATTCTAAACAAACATAGTCCTATAATGGGATTATATGGTTTATGTTCCTATAACCATTATTATAAGAGAAGCATTACAATTAAGCCTCCAGTAGGACATGAAGGCAGGTTTTGATATTATGATCTAAAGGAGGAAAGTCCAAGTTTCCTTGGGAACTCTATAATATAATCTATGCATGAAAAAAGACATATATCATTCTATAATCTAGATAATTTGCGGACAAATATAGCGCTCGTATATACGACAATTCGGAACTGTGATATATGATAGTTAATAACTATCATTTATCACGATTTCTATAATAGTGATAGCAGAACTAGAACTTCTTTCTAGATCTATAATTATCATTTCAACTAGATTATTAACTATTTATATTTTATTTATGTACTAACTATGAACTATTCGTACTGCCCACATATAAACCCTTATATATGATTATTATTAATGGCCTTTTTAACAGTATACTGTACAAGGTAAAAAAATTATAAAAAATACTATACCATGGGAAATATTTATCGATTAAAATTGTTGACATTGCAAACGATTTTAAAGATTAAAAGCATATCGTTTAGTAGAAATTTGTTTTTTTTTCAATTAGGTTTTAAGGTAAACGTATAACTTTAATCTTTTAACTTTACAAAATTTCTCTAAATTTTAAATCAGTTGCATATAATCTTTGCAACATTTGAAAGTTTAAATTAATGATCATAACAGTTCATGTTTTGACCATGAACCCTGGCCCTTAAAATTACTGCTAAAGTTAATGGTTTTATTCATGTCAATATTTTTATATATTTTTATTATATGCTATGTCATTTAGAATATAACACTTGGCATTTGACATATAATTTTAAGTATTTCTTAAATACTTAAAATAAATACTTAAAAAAATATAAAATACTTAAAAAGGATTCAAATTATTGACCATGTCTTTTTTTTTAAATAAAAAAGTATTAAATACTTAATATTAAATGCCAAGTGTATTTTTAAAATGATATCAGAAATAATCATTAGTTTTAACAATGATTTTTTGTTAGCTTCAATATTATATGTATTTTTTGCTGGAAAAAGTAGTAATTTTAATGGCAGGGAGTTTAATAATAAAAACATGAAATATTAGGATTCTTAATTTAAAGTATTAGATGTTAGAGATGTTATGTGCAAGTAATTCAAAGCTCATGGGAGTTTTTGAGCTATTTAATCATTATTTTATGAAGTGTTTTTTAGTGCTTTAACCTTGATATTGTTAACAAAAAAGGCTGACATTAAATTTAAATGATGACAAAATATATATTCTCAAATATTAACATATTAAGTCTTCTTTTTAAAATAACTATGATTGTTATTAAAAAAATTCATTTAAGACTGATTGCATTAGGATTAAAGGAATAAAAAATATTTTTTAAAATATTAAGAGACCGAATTAAAACCTTATATAAATATTAAAAACAAATGAGCACTTCTAGCAATTTTTTAAAATTAAAAAGTGAAATCGGTCATTGAACGATTTCTTCCCCCTTTTGAAGTCATTGAGCGATTTCAATGATTGAGCTTCATATCAATTTTGTCCTGGGTTAAAAAGGACTTTTGTTTTGTTTTGTTTTGTTTTTGATCGTGCACCCTAGTGGGTGCTGGCAGGGATCAAACCCGGATGAGAGACATAAATGCCTCATGCCATACCAAGAGCGCCAAAGGGCGCTGGTAAAAAGGGCTTTTGTTGAACAACAAACAATGGTCCAGCTAAAATAGACTGATTGATGTAGTCATTCTAGGGAAATTGAACATGATATTCGGGGTCTATTTTGGGCTTTAATAATAACAACCAGGCCCAATAACTAACAATAACAAGCAAACTCAACAGCCCCACTCAAGTTTTTTTTCTCTTAACGATGAAATATTTTCCATTATATAATAATAATGAAACAGCCGATAGAAGTTAAACATAATGCCAAATCGAAACAAACATGACGAAAACAAAGCTGCAAGTCCAGAAACAAATAAATCTAAAGCATAACTACCCCAAAAGTTGCAAATATATATGTTAGATATTATTAGTTTTGATGATGCCAAATATAGATATCAAATATTATGAGAGCAAAAGTTTGCATAATATACTTAGCTCTTATATTGACTAACTATTATATTTAATGTTATATATCTTATAGATTAGTCAAAGAGATTGGAGAATGAAGAGCTTGAAGAATTAATGGGAATATCCAGATTCAATCTTCTAGAAGAAATACTGGATGTTTCTATGCTCATAAGGGAATTAATAAGTACTGTAGCAGTTATTGTTTGACACTGTAGCATTGTCACTGTAGCAATACGGTTACTGTAGCATCGAGTGATTTTAATAATCACTCGAGTAATTTTCAGAATCACTCGAGTGATTTTAATAATCAGTCGAGTGATTTTCAGAATCACTCGAGTGATTTTGGACAAAATAAAAATCACTCGAGTGATTCTCTAATTCACTCGAGTGATGTTTAGTGTTTCATACTCTGTTGTTCGTCCAGCTGAGCGAGGTCTGGTTATTTGATCATATCTCTCAAAATACAACTCTGATTGAGACCAAACTAGTTGCATATGAAAATAGACTCCCAATGCGTCATTTTGACACTAGAAGCAACATCAAAGGATCTTAGATGAAGGAGATATAATTATTTGAATTTGGAATTCATATCAGCATCACTTTCTAGAACAAGTTTGGTATTTTGGCTATAACTCTCAAACCACTGATCCTATTGAGCTGAAACTGGTGCCATATGAAACTAGACTTCAAGAGATTTCCATTGATATATAATACAGTAATTTTGGAGCCATATTCGAAGAGTTATGTCATCTAGAAGTTTACCCCTGCTTGCTGAAGAATTGGAAACGCAACAACGAAGTAAAAGTGATATGAAGAACAGATCACTCGAGTGATTCCAGAATTCACTCGAGTAATATGGAAAATCATTTCTAGTGGCACCAGAATCACTGCAGGAATTTTTCACTGTTCCAGATTTCACTTCCAGTGATCCTGAATCACTCGAGTGATTTGTGATTTCCGCCAAATCACTTCCAGTGAATCTGAAATCACCGAAAGAAAAATTCACTATTTGCAAAATCACTTCCAGTGATGCCAAAATCACTCGAGTGATTATGTTGTTTTCGAAGATCACTTCCAGTGGATGCTGAATCACTTCCAGTGAATTTCACTCTTTCTCAAATCACTTCCAGTGAATCAAAAATCACTGCAAGAAAAATTCACTGTTCTCATTTTCACTCCCAGTGCAGTTGAATTCACTCGAGTGATTAGTCATTTCTACACATCACTTCCAGTGCAAGGCGAAATCACTTCAGGAATATTTTACTATTTTGAAAATCACTTCCGGTGACATGAATTTCACTCGAGTGATCATCCATTTCAGCTTATCACCTCCAGCACCGTTCTTGATCACTCCCAGTGATAATATCAGTATACTTCAAATCACTGCCAGAGAATATGAACATGAACCAGATTAACTCAGAACACCTCAAACGTCTTTTAATCACTTCAAATCAGACCAGCTTCATTCATGTTATGGTTCATCACTGCCAGTGGATTACAGTATACTCAATTAATATGCTTACTCTTACAAAGCCACTGCCAGTGAAATGCTTCTGTAAATCACTTCCAGAAAAATGACAGAAACAAGGAAACAACTCAAATGATTTCATAGTACACTCGAGAGATGCTGATCACTGCCAATGGAATATTATTTTATCAAAATCACTTCCAGAAGATGTCTGAACATTCTAAGTGACGTACATCAAGTTGAATAATTTACTCAAAATATTTCATGGTGTACTTAGCTGATGTAGATCACTTCCAGTGAAGTAGTTATCCACTCGAGTGATATGTAAAATATTCTCTAACAGCTATTTTCTGTCAGCGCATTACATATATTCCACTACAGTTCACATGGGAAGCAACCGACCAATATTTAACGATGACGAATCATGGGCAATATCAATATTTAACAGACGAGTCAATGAACGTGCAAACAACTGAAGCATTTGTTAGAGCACGATCATGGGCAACGGTTGAACTACTTATCAGAGAGCACGATCAGATTTCAATGTAAAACACTGAAGTATCTGTCAGACACATGATGGGCTTACAACGGGAAAATATTTGAAGGCTCCAACGGCTCTCAACGCATCCCCTATATAAACTGAAGCATTCAAACAAAAAGGAGAGATGATGCGATAGAAACAAACTAATGGAGGGATGAGAACCCAACTATTCTAATATGCTGCTATCATAAGTCGTCGCCTCACATACTCTCTGCTCTTATCAGTTTACAATATCATGTACATTTGAGAGTGAATATTTGTATTGTACTTCAGTGAGCATTCATACACTCTGTGAGAGAGCTTGTAAACACTTCATCTGTATTTCAGAAGTATTCTCAAGGTATAGGGACCTTGAGAGGATTGATCAACTTACGGGGGAAGTTGTAGAGTGAATTATCAGAGACTTTCTGCTCATAAGACTTACAAGGTGCAAGCAGTAGAGAACGTTGCTGCTCGTAAGACTTACAGTTGTGTAAGCAGGAGAGAACGTTGCTGCTCATAAGACTTGCACGGTTAAGCAGGAGAGAAATGCCTTCAGGATTGCTTTGCTCGACTTGCCGTAAGAGGGAGTAACCTTACAGTGTGTAAGGGGGAGTTACTCTTGTGAATTTGTAGAGGCTTATCTTGCGCCCAGTTAAACAAGAACATAGTGGATTGGAAATCTCAGGAGAAGCCTGGGGACTAGACGTAGGTCATCATGGATTGGACCGAATCAGGATAAATCACAGTTTTCATATTCTCTTCTCTGTGCTTTTACATTTCCAGCATATATGATTTATATATCTGCTTATGTTTCTATACTTCCGCATGTATTGATTTGATAAGTTGCAAAAATATTTAAAAGATCATACTTTATTTTCTCACACCCAATTCACCCCCCTCTTAGGTGTCAGCCAGTTCTAAAAATATAGACTGTAGACTCCCAACATGCCCAATAAATCTCGAAATGAATCACTTGATCGTGTGATCTTATATGATGCAAACTAATCAACTTCTGTGCTAAAGCTTATGTCTTGTGCTTTCTTTGATTCCCAATAGATGAGTGCTCCTTCAAGCACAATCACATATCCTGTAACTAATCTTCTGGATTCTCCACAAGTTTCCCAATCAAAATCACCAAAACATTGTAATCGCAACTTCCTTTGATGAAGATATAGTGGAATGCCCAGTCTAAGAATTCCTTTCAAATAACACTCAGACTCTTATTATTGCCTCCATATGAGATTTGTGTGGCTATTGCATAAATTAACTGAGCACCTATACAGCAAAGTAAATATCAGGTCTAGTCATAGTAAAATAAAGCAATATTCTACCAACAAGATATCTATAACTATGATTCATTAACTGAAAATAAATGTTAACTTAACAAATTTAAAATGTTGGCTTAGCAACAAAATACTTACAAATCATGTCAACTTTTAATTTTTAAATATAAGTGTTTTAATAATTATATCTCTTAATACCCTAACAAAATATCTAGATGTATCTTGACTATCTTCTCTATCCCAGCCGCTGTCTCGGATTTTCATCCCTCCATCAATATGGACTTATTTGTCCTCCCCCCCCCCCCCCACCTTTACTTATTTTCTTCCATTTGTTTCTTCTTATTTAGGGCTATTGCAATCATAATTATCACCATCACTGTGCCTCACATTCCTATGGGCGTCGCTCTCAACCTCATTGTGCCACACAAATATATATTATTGATTTATTGTACCCGCACCCTATCATCTCCTGCTGGACATACGTTAGTATCTCAGAAAGTTCAAATACGTACGTCGCTCTCATCCTTGTAAATTTAAATAATTATATTGTGGCCAAAAATAAATTTAATAATGATATTAAACTTAGACATGCTTTATGAGCATTTGATTGCCGAGTCAGCATTTTAAATTCACCAAGTTAATATTTTTTTATTAGTGATATTAACGGTGTTAAGTTTAAGATACTAATTAATATTATAATTTTTAAATTAATTAAACTTAAGGAATAAATTGATATTTGATATAAACTTAAATGATTAAACATATTCTTTAACCTTGATAAAATGTCGATTTAATGAACCACAGCGTGCGACCCAAAAAGCTTTCAGTTTCCTTTTATTTTTGTATATTGTAATTGATATTTTGATATTTTAAATCACTTTAAAATATATTAATAGATATTTTGAGTTTGAGACTCCTTGTTTCCTTAACATTATATATATAATGCAGGGGTATATGAATAGTGACTAATATTTAATTTTAAAGTTATTTAATGAAAATGATAAATATTAAACAATCACTGATAAGTTATTTAGTACACACGGTCAAATACATGACTATTTATTTATCATTAAGAAGCCTCGGAATATATCCGACTTCAGTAAACTTGATTGTTAAAATCGGTCAATAAGGGCTGGCCAAAAAATAAAAGGGGGTCAATAAGGAAGATTAAAAAAGAACTGACAAGAAAGGATGTCCTTTTATATGCATTAGTGACTCATTGCCGAGGAGTGAGGAGTCTCGATGAATTTTATCCCTTCCCTAAATAGATACAGTTTTTTTTAATAAAAAAAAATGAACAAGAACCTACCAAGATATATAATTAATATTCACATTGTCATGCTTATGCAGGGACGATCATGTATTGAATAATTCGGAGAATTAGACCGTACAAATTTTTAATTTTTCTGGTCAATAGACTAGACTTTATTATATTAATGTGTCGTAAGGAAGATATTTTTCCCTAAAATGACCAACGAATTAGTTTTAAACCAACAACTAATAAGTCCCCACCTAATAAATACAAAATTAATATATTATAAAATGAAGATAACCCCAATGAATATAGCGGTCAACATAAACAAAATAGGAACAAACCTAAATAAAAATTTACAAATTAATCATAATCCGACCAAATTTAAGGACTTTAACAGGCAGAAATATGGAGGGGGGGACCATATATCAATACTCCCCCATAATCACTCCATGTAATTCTTATATTTTCTTAATGTATGGCCTGCTTAATTAGTTCGAGAGGATTAATTATACTAATTAAATTAGTTAATATAATATATTTTTTTAAAACACTTAAATTAACTATTTTTAATTTCCTTATTGTCTCACCTGATTGATTATTGTTGAGAGAATATCAATAGGTTTTTTTTAAAAAATAAATAAAAATGTGAAATAGATCTTATATATAAAATTAACATAAACTCTCGAATTAGAACATATATTAATGGACTCCACGGAGTATTATAAAGTTAGAGCATTTAGAGAAAGTTATAAAAAATAAAAATAAAAAGTAAGAAAGAAAGAAAGAAACATCTTTGGTTGACCGAGTTCTATGGTCAAAAAGACAATTGTAGGAGAAACGCACGCAGCACGCAACACGCAACATATACAGTAACTATAATTATATCTCAAAAAACAATAATATTATCAAGAGAATTGCATAAAAACGGTGGGCAAAAGAATTGCATAGAAACGGTCATGTACGGAATAACTAGTGAGGGGAATTATGGAGTTAAGAATTGAAAGTTTAATTAAAGTATATATAGAGAGATTACAGACATGGGGGCTGAATCCATACCTAATAATCAAGCATTCACATTTTCTATTACAAGATCAAAATCTAAATTGAGAGAGCAGGGAACTCTATTCCATAACTGGAACTTCTTTGTAGATATATCGCTTTCATTTCAACCATTTTATTAACTATTTATTCTTTATTTATATTATTAACCATTAACTTCAGATCAAAAAATTATTAATTATTAACTATTAATACTGCCTACATAGAAACCCTTTATGTGGATTATTATATGGCCTCTTAAGTAAGGTTGTTAAACTCACAAATTTAAGTAAACTCATGATGATGTTGTAAATTCGAATCATGAACTTATAAGATAAGAGTTTATGAGTTTTACTTTTATCATTAAATATGTGTTAATAATGTATAATTAAATAATTAAAATATAAAATGACAAAAAAAATTAATTTAAATATGTTCTAAATCTAAATAGTTGAAATTAAATCCATCAACGTTTATAATATATTATACTTAATAGAGAAGTTTCTATAAAATTGATATATAAAACCATTAATTATTATCAAATTGAAAAAGTTAACACGATTAAGAGTGAGTTAACATAGTTTTGTAAGATATAAATGTAGAAATGGTAAATTCGATGTAGAAATGGTAAGCTTAATCAAGTTTACAACGGGTAAGAGTTTGATTGACTTAACTCGATTTTATAAGGTAGAGACGTAAAAATAGTAAGCTCAGACAATCAACTCGCGAGTTTAACAACAATACTTTTGAGCAGTATACAATACATGGTAAAAATTTTATCAAAATACTTACTATGGGAAATATTTAGGGAAAATTGCCATAAAATATCTCATTAGCATAATATTTGCTGAAAGGGACCTAAGGTACAGAGGTCTTGAACTGTCATTAATTACTTAAGAGAGAAAGACTAAAATGCCTTATTGAATTAATGAAGAAAGGAGGTCTGAAATTTTGATTCATAGTGATATCTCACACGCAAACTTGAAGAGTGAAGCGAGGAGGAGGTCGACAGAAGTGAACGAGGGTGTGGGACTTTGCAGCAACAACAGAGTGTAGGGCTTTGTAGGGGTGGTGGAGTGTGTAATACCTTATTTCCAATAGCCTCAGATGAGTACAAAAGAGTTGTGAAATACATTGTAGAACCAGGATTTGAACCTGGACTACCCAAGTTTCAAAATCTTTCACAAATTCTTACTCTTAACTTAGGATTTGAACCTAAGGTTAAGAGGGATTTTCAAATGGTAGAAAATTTTACAAATTAATTCCACAAGTTTCGCTATGTCACAAATGCCTCATCGGCTCTTAAATTCTTTATATCATAGTATATATATGCGAGCGTTTTTGTTGTTGTTGTTGTTGTTGTTTTCTAATTAAACTGGAGTTATTCTTTGCTCATACTACATTCATTAGTTTGTTCATATGCATGAAACATATAGCTAAATATGGCTATCAAGCAAATTACATCAAATATAAAAATAGAGCCTCACACTACGATCATCAATTCACCTTCTTCGTAATTCTTCTTCACATTTCTCCATGCATTCTTCACCTGTACTCAACACCTATATGTTTGGGTGAGGAAGAGTGAGATTCAGAGAATCTCAGTAGCAAACATTACCACTATGCATGCAAAATATATATTTAATGCATGACATGCTTACTATTCATAAATTCATGCCAATAATGACATCTACATGTTCAATGTTATACATACTCATAGCTATTGTATAAACATAACAAAGTTTCAATCAATCAAGCATGCTTAATACAATTGGCAAAGAAGTCATATAAAACAATGCACAACATACGTATCTTATACATGCAAACTAGGTAAGTTTACTATCTTAATTGCCCTTCTTTGATCTATTGTTGATTCCACTGTCTTTGGTCCAACTCGGCACAACTGTTCGATCTTAAAATTTTTAATTTATAATATGAGTTATTATTCATTCATAACTCATTCTAAACTCACATTTCTGGTTATCTATCACAGTTTCAACATTTTCTGCACAGTACAACTCTGCACAGTGTAGTTTCACTGCTTTTCCAGAAATTGGTAGATTTTCAGTCAACTTTGGAAAATCATAAATAATTCTAGGAAAATCCAATTTGAATGATTTTAAAGCCTAAATAAATATCTTTAAATTTATTGTTTTGTAAAAATACTTTGGTCTAACTATTGAAATCATAATATTCCCAAAATTCGCCAAACCTGCACTATTCTAGATTACCTTCCAGAAATAAGGCCTGACTTTAGAAAATCATATCTTCTAGTATACTTGTCCAAAAATTACAAACTACCTATTAAATTAAATCTCTATGTCTCTAATTTAATCTTGACAAGTTTCATAATTTTTGGACAAGTTTTTCCCTAAAAAATACATTGCACTATGTCATTGCCTCACATGAGGCAGATCAACCAACATGCACTTTCAACTTCATAAATTTCCATATTTATATACAAACATCCAAAAATTATGAACACTTTTATACCTACACAATTTTTCCTTATAAAGTCAATGGAAGCATCAAACTTACCAAATTCTCATTCTTTTCTCACATCATGAACATGACAGGAAATCAGGGTTCTTAGGAGAGTTATGTTGGTTTCTTGTTTTCTCTTACTTAATCACTTCCTTTATACTTCTAATCACATGATTAGCTATTTAAACACTAAATGAACATGTTTAGAGGGAATTTGGGCAGGGTTTCATAATCCATTTTTCACAAAACAACCAAATCCAAACCAAAATCAACAACAACAACAACATAATATTCAGCAAGAGGATCAAGTTTTTAGTGATTACCTCTTATTCCAACTCTTTCTCTCTCTAAATGACTTCTGCCTTCTCTCTCTACACCCTTGCTTTAGATTGCTATCAATGGGTGATAAGTAAAATATTTGCATATTTATTTTCCCTTATATGATGATTTTGTGGACTATATTTGAGCTGAATGTAATCAATTTGAGTGTAATTAATAAATAAATAATGATTTTCTTGCAGCCATGGATAGTACTGCATTAAGAAGAATTAAAGAAGGCATTTAAGGGGAAGTACTATTCATGTGGTACTATTCACTGTGCATTATTCATGTCTGGTATTGTTTGGAATCACTGTAGCGTACTGTAGCAGGGGACTATAGCGGACCACTGTATTGTTCATTGTGCACTGTTCATGTCTGGTATTGTTTGGAATCACTGTAGCATACTGTAGCGGTCGGTATGTGTGGGCGTGGGGCGGTTCGGTGCGGTTCCTGTAGCAGTCGGTTCCTGTAGCAAGTGGGTGGTCGGTTCACTGTAGCAGTGCGGTTCATTGTAGCAAAATCACTGTAGAAAAATACTGTAGCATTCCGAAAATGAAGCCTATAAATAGAGCTTCTTGGCACCCTAAAATGAAGAGGAAAGAAGGAGGAAGGAAGAGAGAGAGAGTTGTTATTTTTAGAATTTATTTGTTGCATTTTTTTACCTTCTTGCATGCCTCCTATATGGATGGTTTTACCTCCTATATGGAAGGCCTAGGTAGTCCTCATTTATGGATGGTATAGGTTGCCACCTACATGGAAGGTTTTACCTCCTATATGGTAGGCTAGATTTTCCATTTTTATGCATCTTGTAGTTGTATTTTTATGTTTTTGTAATTAATTTTTATGTAATATTTATGATATTTGTACTTTATTTTGGTTTTTTTTTAATTTTATCATGAGCTAAATTTTCCTTTTCCTAGGGTGATGACGTAGCTTACTAATGACGGATTGAATCTTACTTATTAAATCTAGTTTTAATTTTCCTTCATGATTGAGTTTTAATTATTGCTCTTAATGCTTACAATTGATTGGCTACCTTTTGGATGATTTCAATATGCATGATGAGATCGGAAGGAGATACATGTGTGTGGATCCTATAATTAAAACCATAATTGCATATGAAATAGGAATATATTCATATGGGTTGTGTAGTCTTAATTGAGTTCCATAAATCTTAAAGCATGATTGATTGCTTAAACTCATATAGGAATATATTGGGTTAGCAATTAATTATAGAATTACTTGACCTTGGAAGAGGCTAGTAATTAAAATAGGAAAACTCGACTATCGATCATGTGTTATAAATTGGACTAAAATAGATAAGTGATTCAATCCGGAATTTGTTAAGTGAAATCTAATCCCTAGGGCTTTTTCTCATATTTGTCTTTATATCACTTGTATTCATATTTCATCATTTTTATCTTGCAATCTCAATCACAACTAATCGACCGACTAAATAGAATTAAAATTACCAATTTTGGTACTTAGTGATCAATCCTCGTGGGAACGATACTCTACTCACTTCTATATTACTTTATTACAACAGTGTATACTTGCATTTTCTAAATACACCATCCTACACTCGTAACAATGGGTTTTATGGAAGAGAAGAGGTTAGAAGTGGTTCTAAGGTGATTAGGAAGCATAAACACCAAAATTACAAGCTCCTTATCTTTGATTTTTGCTTTAGAAGTCATAGCTTCTCTTCTCTTGTTTGCTGCCTATGTTCTTCATTCAGCACCCTCTCTCTCTCTCTTGGTTCCAATATGACCGAAATGAGCTAATGAAATGGATAAAGGAGCTCTTAAAATATCCATTTACTTTGACATGTGGTTCTTTGTAATTAGTCAAGAGTTTCTCTTTCTTTTCTCTCTCGTTTTTTTTTCTTCTTGCTTTAATATTTAGCCAATCAATTAAATATACATGTTCCCTTTATTTCCCTATGTCACCCTAATATCCAAGAGAAAAAAAGAAGAAGAATGACTTCTTACTTTTGCATGAATACATGCTTACATTTAATTGGTTCTCCTAGTTGCAATTGTTGACTTTTCAAATGCCCATTTATGTTCAAGTATGTGTTCTCTCTTTCCTATGGCTTTTTGACCGAAAATACACATTTTATTGGAGAAGGAATATGGTCTTACAATATCTCCATTTGTTTCCTTGCAATTATTATACTAAGGTTGCTTTATGGCTCTTTAGTTTTGACTTTTCAAATCTAAACTTGCTTGGTCCATATTGCTTCATCTTGTAGCATATTTATCACCAAATGGTCATTTCCTTCTTGTTCACTCATTTTGGATATTGGCTTTTGATTTTATTTAGCCAAATAACTATTTTACTCATATTTTTTCCCATTTTCGCACTAGTTGAAAATTAGGTAGAATTTTCACTAAACTTTGAAAATTCATAGTTAATTATAAAAATGTCCAATTAGGGTGGTTCCAAAGGTTATGCCACCCTTATTAAGTATATTTTTAAGAAAAATATAAACTTTAGCCAATTGAAAGCTCATCATTCCTATAATTCTCATTTTTTAAAGCTAACACTAAAAAATCGCTATTTTTACTGGACTAACTTCAAAAATATATATCTCTTTGTGTGTAGCTTGAAATGACTTATATGACCTATAAAATTAAATCTTGATAAGTTTAATTTCATTCTGGAAAGTTTCATATTTTTTGGACATCATTTTCCTCTTAAAAGATGCCAAACAAACATGATTGCCACACTGAAAAATTCACCAGTAGCAACACTACTTTGTGCTCTAATTAACTATGTTGTGTGTGACTTCTAATTACATTATTTTGTCATTCCCTAAGCTCTTTAATTTACCATATTATTCCCGTTAATACTCAAGGGTATAAAGGAATTTTGGGAAATACAAGTATGCCTTACTAGGACATTTGCTAAACCGGGGCTTAGTATTCCACTTGATCCAGACTTTATTTTAAGCCTCTTATCCCAAACTTTGGGATATTACATGGGTCTTCGCGGCGGTAGTGCAGGCTTGGTCTATGCAGTAGTGGGGAAGTCTCTTGGTCTTTACGGCATCAAAGAGGTGTTGGGTCTTTGCAACAGCAGTGGCCTGTCCATGTAGTAGCATGGTTGTGGCCTCTTCATGTAGGTGCAGTCTTAGTCCCTCAATTGTCCTATTTCTTCTTCATGTCACTAATGTGTTGTGATTTTAATTTTTTTTGTTTCTGTGATTCATCAATAGGGTATATTTTCCCCAATAATTATGTTTTTGGATTTAAAAACTAGCATATAGTGTTATCTATTTATTGTTTCTATGAAGCTTTCAAATTGGCAATTGCAATCTCCTGCTAATCTGCAGATTTTTTAGCCATTAACTAGCATAAGTGCTTGGAGCATGACTCTTCAAAAGTTCTTTTTTCCTATTTTCCCTTGTAGATAATTGACGATACAATGCATTAGAATACAAAGGGACAAACCCTGTTTAGTAGAAGTTCGTGGGGATAATAATTGACAATGCCATGTTTGACAAAATTACCTTGTAGTGTTTGAGTTTGTCTTATTTTTAGAGGTTGGAGGACTCCTTAACCTCTAGGTAGATTTAGATTATTCTCTTTTTGTATAAAATCCCTTTATACATAAAAAAAATCTTTTAATGATAATATTGTTATCAGTTGGACTTATGATGAACGTTAAATTCTCCATTTGCATGACTTTGATTCTAAAATTGGCAAGCCTAATGCATTTTTTTCCTACTTTACTTCAAATTTTTGCCAATTCTCCACAAAATTTTTCAAATGTTTTTTATTATATCCCACTTAGTGTAATGAATTCTTGTTTCTAGAATTTTTTGTGAGTATTTGGTGATGTACTTTCTACTTTGTAGTCAATTTGGCACATGGATATTAGTTCAAGGGGAACTTTTATGCAGCTTTAAACTCTCTGGTATATATGTCATATTGTTTCATTTTGGTATCAAATGAAAAATGTTAATTCTCTTGAATGTTAATAAGTGTGGAGATTCTAGAAATTCTGATTTTTTTTATTCTAGGGCACAAAGCATGTAGTTGACCCCTCCTAGTCGGATAAGGTTGCTTTTTGTTGTTTTTGTACAAAGCATGTAAAATAGGGAGAGGAAGCCCCATGATTCATGATGTTATGATATTATTCCTCTTAAACTTGACCCTTCTATCCTTACATACAACTGGAAGAAGAAACTTAAGTCTCAGAGGTCTTTTAATGAAGGAACAACATTATTTATTTGTCTCCAGATGTTTAAGTGTATATTATGATGAGTTTTTTATTTGTTAATGTGCTTTCATATGTATAGGAGTCTAGGTGTTGTGATGTCATTAATTGAAGTAGTTAGTTATGAGTCAGTTATTCAATTAATTTCTTGTATTTTACGTATATGTAATAGATGTGGCATAATGAAATGTGATGTATCATATAGAAAATATTATGAAGATTCTCCTTCAGCTTTGTTCAAATATGAATAACATATTTTGATTCATATTCTAATAAAGATTTCCTTCTCACTACTTGTCTTTCCTACATAATTTTTATCCAACTTTATCGCATTCTTCATCCTGAAGAATAAGGGAGAAAATGACAAAAGCAACTAGGAAATAATTACAGCAAAGACAAATGATTTTATTTTATTTTTTTATTTTTGGAAAAAACGACAGAGCATAGTATCAGTGAAACAAAGATAGCCACAGATGGACACAAAGCTACTAGTTTTTGGTCCTCATTAATGCGCCTTATATGAATCCAATGCTTGCTAGTACTTGCCCTCAAGTTGAGGCATTTTTGTTGATCTATCCCTAGTTTGTCATCCAACTATTCAAATGTCACTCTCAAGAGTGCCCTTGTCATCAAGTCAACCACTCGAGAGTTAGAGGATATATAATCTAGATCAATTCCTGTCATTAAATGCTTGTTGATCTCTACATGCTTTTTTCATTGATGGTATATTCAATTATGTACAATCTTCATACTAGCTGTATTATCAAACCATACCTTCGTAGGTATTGAGACATTCAATTTGGGTTCCTTTATTGGCATTTCTTTACAAATTCCTAGAGCTAAGGTTCTATACTCAACTTTTGCACTCCTCATCGCCTTTACTGGTTGCTTATTCCTTCAAGTGACTAATGCCCAAACCTAGGTACAATACCTAGAAAGACCCTTTCTATGTGACTGGCTTGCCAGTTTGCATTTGTGTGCATTAACACACTTTTGGTGTTGGTGTTTCCTTAAGAAAAAACTATCCTTTGCTTGGTGTCATCTTTAGATTCAGCTTGTGTTCCTCTTGTGGTTTGCTTATAAATTGATTCATTGCACTTCTAAGGAATTTGATGTTAGACCAGGTATGTGATAAGTAAATCAATCTCCCTAAAATTCTCTAGTGTCTTCTTGTATCAACAGGAATTCCTTCTTGGGTTTGTCTTAGCTTGTTAGTGGCCTCTATAGGAGATTTTGCTTGATTTTCTCCAAGTATGCAAGTCTCTTAGCAAATCCATAGTTTTTACGGTTGTGAAGATATCTTGTAAATAAAGGTAAGTCTGGAGGTTTTACGTTAAGAGGAGTGTCATGAACTTGATGTTTATTGTCCGAAAGTAGCTTTTTATCTCTTGGGATTAGCATTATAACTTATTGGAAGGGCCTTTAATGTTTTTTCATTTTTGGGATTTGTCCATGTTCATATTGCACCCAAAGATGATGATTAGTTCAATATTTATGATGTTGGATTTGAATCATAGAAGTTGGAAAGAAATAGAGTAATGCAAGTTGCGACTTTGACATCTTCATTTTCTACTGATGGATGGATGACTGAAAATAATTGTATTAAAGAGCAGATTGAATTAGATGGTGAAAGAATTACTACTATGTTGGTTTTGTTCATAGAATTACATTGGAGAGCATATTGAATATTTGTGATATTTGACTTGAATCATGGAAGTAGAAAACAAACAGTGTAATACAAGTTGTGACTTGGACATATCTTGATCCTCTGATGATGGATGGATGACTGAAAATGATTGTATTGGAGAGGAGATTGAATTAGATGGTGAAAGCATTACTATTATGCTGCTTATGATTGAGAATCGCATTTGAATTATGTCTATGCTTTAACCACTCTAAATTTGATTTAGATAACTTTGGCTCTATTGATGATGAATCTTGGTTTGATTGAGGAGGTAGAAAAGATATCGGTAATATTGGTACTTGAGATGATACTTGAGCTGTTGATTAACTTATCAACTCATTTTTCTTTTTCTTTCATTTGAAATAATAATTTTTTGATTTGTCCATGTATGTATATATTTTGTTCACACAGTAGTCTTGCATAAATAAATTGCATGTTTTAGGGTTTTCTTTTCATAATTAAATATGTAATATTTTTTCTTTAATACTTAATGTTGGTAAAGCTTTTTGACATCTCTGAATTAATATTTTGGTATTTTCTTGATGAGCAGATTTTTGCTACTACTGTGTTCAGATGTGATATATTGTTGCTTCTTTGCCCTCTTTGTAATGTCCTAAATTTTGTTCACTAAGTATCATGTAGCTATTATGGTATTTCATGATAAAAGAGGATGAAAAGTGGCAAAACAAAGCCAATAGAAGTCACACATAACAAAATAATTATTACACATGATAGTTAGTGTATGTCCTGATGAGGAAGTTGAATTATATCACACTTTTAAATTAGTAAATGACTTCAAAAAATTATGAAAATGTATATAATGAAATTAGACATGATAAGATTTAATTTTATAGGTTATATGTAATTTTTGAAGTTATATACAAGGAGATATGAATTTTTGAAATTTACTCAGTGAATTTGATGTTTTTCAAGGGTAGACTTCAAAAATAATAATTCTGAGAATGATGAACTTCTATTTGGATAAATATTATATTTTTACCTAAACCTAGACTCAATAATGGTCACATATCCTTTAGAACTACCCCAATTGGATATCTACACAATTAGATATGAGTTTCAAAGTTTAGTGACAAATCTGCCAATTTTCTCAAGTATTGCGAAAATTGTAAGGGTAAAATGGTCATTTTGACCAAGTAAATATAATCTGTAAATTTTTATTAATAAATGCAGAACGAGTGGATAGATGGTGCATGTAAATATAGTACATAATTAAATATGTAATTATAATATAACATGTGCCAAAAATAAACTAAGAGCCAATGAGATTATGACATTTATGAGCTCTAGACTATTCCAAAAACTCATCCCTTTTGGTTATTTAAGTGGCCAAGTAGGTCAAGATGGAAAGAAAGGAAGGAAAGGAAGAGAGCAAGAGAGGAAGAAGAAGTGAAGTCCAGGGCTCTGACATAAGGTAAGTATGCCGAAATCTCTGCTCAATCTTGTGTTATAGTAGAAGAAACCTTTTCCTTAACCTCTACCTCCTCTTGGTTTAGCTAACAAATCTAAAGGGAAGAGGGAAACAATTTTTGGCCAAGGGAAGAAGGAGAGGTAAGTTGCCTAAACTCTGAAATTATTACTGAAAACTGAGTTATGACTGTATTCTGGCTGGTTATTGGACTGTTTCTGGTGATTTTGTAAATTTGAGATGTCCAATTTCTAAAGGAAAATGCTGCCCAAATTTCTATTGATTATGTTAAACTTGAGATTGGATGATTAAACAATTAAATACAAGTTAAAAGGAAGGTGTTTTAAGGGTAACACATGAAACTTCCATTTCTTCAATTTGACCCAGATGTGTTGTAACAAGTTTTTGAATAGCTTAACCTAGTCCAAACTTTATGAAATTTTACATGATAAAATTGAACATCCTGAGCTTTAATTTTATAGGTATTATAAGCCATTTGGATAAGTAGATTGAAAGATATGATTTTTCAAACTTTAACCATGAATCTGGAACAAACTCTGTGGCAGACCAGTTTGGACGAATTTTCTGGAAATTTTTGGTGCCTTGTAATATTTTTCTTTAAAATAGAACTAAAATATTTGTGCATAGGAAATGTAACCACTCAATTTATAATTTTCTAGATTTAGTTATGAATTTTCAAAATTGACTGAAAAATGCTGTAAATTTCTGGAAAACCTGCGAAAATGAAAATTTTGCCCCTAAAACTCTA
This sequence comes from Albizia julibrissin, assembly GCA_037074505.1. NCBI lineage: Eukaryota > Viridiplantae > Streptophyta > Magnoliopsida > Fabales > Fabaceae > Albizia > Albizia julibrissin. The sequence goes on from CM073477.1 coordinate 37,458,547, forward strand.
ATTAGTGGCTGTCAAGGGTAATCTGGTTATTTGAGTGTGAATTTTTCAAAACTAAGTAAAAAATAGACTCTATGCACGAAATTGTGTAGAAATAATCTGGGGCATAATTTGGAAAAGTACAATTATACCTAGGCATTATTTTGGAAAAGTACAATTTAGTTCTTGAGCATTGTAAGGTAGGTGTTGGCATTTTGATTGCTGCACCATAATAAAAGCTGCATTGCATGTTTACTATTTACATTTTATATTATTCATATACTATTACTACTGGGATTCTTTTGAATCTCACCCTTTTCCATAAATTAAAAATTTATTCAGCAAGTGAAAAAGGCTTAGATGGTAATAATAGCTAATGCTGACATAAGAAGGTTCGGTGCTAGTTCAAGAATCTCTTCGCTAGTTATCTGATAGCCCTTATTTATATTTGAATATGTACTATAGCAACCCTATGGGGACTAAGGTAAAAAATGGACTTTACACATGAAATTGTGTAGAAATAGCCTGGGGCATAATTTTGAAAAAGTGCAACTATACCGGGTATACAGGAAACTAGATCAGGTTCCCTAGGGGCATTTTGGTAATTTTATACCTTGAGTAAAGATAACCAACTTATGAGATTAAAGTAAGATATAAATGAGAAATAATTCATTTTTCAACTACTTTGGAATTTTAGGATTTGACAATTGCCCAAGACGGACGAAAAATTTAAGGACTGGTATTAGCTAGGCATTGGAAAGGAGCCCAGGTAGTAATTCTATCTCATATTCTATGTGAATATTAATATGCATTATTTTCCATGATCTATTTAATGTATTTCTTGTGGAATTGATACTCTCTAGGTATAGGTAATGAGTTAAACCACCCCATAAAACCTGTAGGGTACCATATGGCCAGGTGGACTTAGTTGAGTGGCTTGTTATGTACAGACATGTATAAGCCTGCTCCAAGATGTGATATGTATGGACATGTATAGGCCTGCTCCAAGTTGTTATGTGATCACAATACATAGGTGAATTCCTATGTACGAATTATGATATGTACATATCAGGAACAAATGACCATTTTGATTCGGAAAAAATCATCATTTGGTTCTTGAGCATTATCAAATAGGTGTTTGCATTTTGATTATTGCATTATGATAAATACTGCATTGCATGCTTACTTTTCAAATTTTATATGATTGATATACCGTTACTACTAAGATTCTTTTGAATCTCACCCCTTTCCATAAATTTAAAATTTATTCAGCAAGTAGAAATGGCTTAAAGGGCAAAATAGTTGATGCTAACAAATGAAGGTCCGGTGCTGGTTTAAGAATTACTTCATTGGTAATTTGGTAGTCTTTATTTATATTGGGATATGTATTGTAATTTGTACAAACCCTGTGGGGATATTTTGTAATGTAATCAAGAATGTTATATCAATATATCGTACTATTTTTGTGTGCCTAATGAACTGCGCATTAATACTTTGATAAATGTAAAAATAATAAGGAGTTTGACACCCTTGGGCTACAGCTTCTGTTGGTATGTTGCTTTCTTCTATAAATTATTTTTTATTTTGATTTGTCTTTTCCTTTAATGCACAACATAGTTTATATATCTTGTTCTTGTCAACTTGTGACCTTTATGTCATATATAGTTGGCTATGTTTATTGTTTGTCAAGTAGTAGAATTCTTGAATTCTTCTGTTGCCATCTTTTTCTTCTCTACATCTATGTTTTCCTGTCTTTTTGTTTTGCATGGTTTTAGGTAGTTTCGCTCTAGGATATGCATATGGAATAGGTTATTGTTTGATTATCATTTGGTTGGTTTTGGCATTCTTTATTTTTATCTTATGTTTCTTTTTTCTTCCTTTAATGTTTAGCAGTACTTAAAATCGAATGGTAAAATTTCATTTCCTTTCCTGTCCTTAGCAATTAGTGTACTAATTTCCTTCATTTTAAACGATTCTCCTTTCATTATTTCTCATAGTATTACTGTCCTTATTTTACATTGTTTTGATAGTTTATAAATATTTGTAGTGATATCATCGATATTATATTTTGAGAGTGAAAAAATTTGTCAGAAAGCATGGTCAAAAGAATAGGAGGGAAAGGAATGAAAGGAGTGAAAGGTGGCAAGCCAAGGTTCAATGGAGCACAATTGTTCAAGTGATAATATTGGTATGATAAAACAAGGAAATGCAAACAGAACACAATACAAGATGTAGACAAAGAAGTCATGGAGGCATGGAATAAACTGTCAAAGGAAGAAAAGAGTAACACTACTACAGAAACCACTTTTAACAACCATTTTTTAACCCTTAAGACGACCGTTTTCATGGGGTCGTGTATGTGAGTGTCATTGAAAGTTTCAAAATAGAAGACCATTTTAAAACAGTTGTTGTAAGAGACTTACAATGACTGTTTTTAAAAAATAGTTGTTGTATGTAGGATATACAGTGACTGTTTGTTTAGCAAAAAGTCATTGTAAGTATTTCGAAATAACATACAACGACTGTTTTTTAAAAAACAATCATTTTTTTGAAAAAAATTATTTTCTTTTCTCCCTAGAACATTGAACATTGAAAACCTAGGAATTTTCAGACAATTATATTTTAAATTTGGAAAGCACTCAGAATAATTTGGGTCTCAAAATGCTACTGAAATTGGAAACGTCATATTGATATAAACAAGAATAATTGTGCCATTTATTGCTTCATCATAATTTTCCAAAATCTTCCATAACAAATTCATAGTACTCAATATATATAAACAAGAAACTAACAGGTGACAAAGTAGAGTATGGAAACAAAATATACCACTACACCAAACCACTGCACCATATAAAGAACATAAAGTGCCTTATGCTTGAGGTGGGATGATGATAATTACTATAGCCAAAGAAATGATAAAACAGAAGTTACTAGACCCATACCCCATCTCCTGCCTACCTCTCTACAATGTAGGTGCCAATTAATGATGTGTGGAGAAGTACAACATGAAGTTACAAAGGATAACTAGAAAACATGGGATGGAAATTTGCAGAAAAAGGATCGGTAGTAAATCATTAGACAGTTATCATTTTTAACCTTTAAGAGTTAAGTTGCAATATTTAGAATGAAGAGAAGCCTTCAAAGTTCAAACAAAAGATTGAAAAAGTTGAGCCTTGTATGCGTTTACTGTAGATCTAAAACAAAGGGCGGCCGGGGGGGGTGGAAGATTTGTATCTTTACATTAGAAGACAAATGGACAAATGAAGAAAACCAAATTGTCGTGAGATAAAAAGCAAATTTTAGCAGAAGAGAAAACACAATATCAAAGGTGGAGATAAAGGGCAGATTTCAAAAATGAAGTTTGGGAAGAGATGAGGCATACATTGTCCACCATGAATATCTCCTGTCCATTTACATCAACTTCAACAACAAAGCAAACTTCCATAACTAAAGCAATTAAGAAAACCTAAAACCCACTTCAAATCAAGAGTCCTTTACTTTTGTAATCTGTATAAAAAGATTCAAGGAAGAGAGAGACGTAAGAAGGCCATAATGGGTGGTGAGAGAGTGAGAGGAGACTGAACATACCATATTCTTGAATTAGCAAGAAGACAAACACAATAAGGACAGACAAGTGCCCTGTAATGAGGGTTGTACAACAGTAGTAAATTGGCACACAAGTAATGCAGTTCTTGACATAGGTGAGGATATAAAGACAAAGCTTGAAGTGTATGAGAAGCAACAAGGCATATAAAGACAGAGCAATGGCATATAAAAAATACAAATGTAAGGAGGGACTGTGAGTCAAAGAGATATAGAGATTGAGAGGAAAAAAATTACAAAAATAAGAATTAAACAGTTGTCAAAAGTTTAATTGTTTAAACTAGCATAGCAATGAGAATAACGCTCACCTCCTTCAGTCCTTCTAGCATTCATGAAAAAATAAGAGTAGGTGACTCCTATAAAATTATATACTTAGGTGGATAATTCAGGCATATGTTAAGGGAGTCGTAAAAAAGCCTTTGAACTCAAGCCTTATTCCATTTGCATTATCACTACTCAAGCCTCTAGATCTCTGCACCCACTACTTTCCCCATTATTTTATCATTTCACGCCCTCATCTTTGACGGAGAAGGAAGTGGGCTCAAAGCATAATTTCTTGGCATTTTAATTGGCGGTGAAGGATGTGGTTAGACACTAGTTCATTGTTCATATTCCTTTCACTCCCAAGAACTAATCTCTGTGTGTGTCTCTGCAACAAAAACTAGTAGCGATGGGAATAATAGGATCTTAAATATTTGAATAGGAAGTGCGGGTTTTGAAAAATTCCAAGTACAACGACTCGTTTTGAGAAACCAGTTGTTGAAAACACCTAAAAAAAGCATATAAGGTTAAGGAGGATCGAACACTCGACCTCAGGAAAATTACCAAAGGCTCTTGCCAACTACACCACAATACCAGACTTGTTGAGAGATTCAACGACTCTTTTATATAAAACAGTCGTTGTAACTCTAAATAAAAAAAAATTAAGTGGTAAGGGAGGTTCAAACACTCAACCTCAAGGAAAATTACCAAAGGCTTTAGCCAACTATGCTATGATACTAGACTTGCTGAGAGATTCAGCGACTGTTTTATACAAAATAATCATTGTAACTCTAAAAAAAATAAAATAAATGGGTGAGGGAGGCTCAAACACTTGACCTCAAGGAAAATAACCAAATACTCTAGCCAATTGCACCACACTATCCCTTGTGTTAGGATTCAACGATTGTTTTTTAAAAATAGTCGTTGAATCTCACAAATATTTTTTTTTATCTTTTGGCTTAACTTTCAACTGCTATATTTCATAACAATCGTTGAAAGTTTATTTTAACGACTGTTTTTAACTTTCAATGACTGTTTTAAAAAAACAGTTGTTAATTGTTAAGATAAAATTTAAAAAATACCACCGCCTCCTTTTTAACTTCTATTTTCAAAAAACGGATGTAAATAGGTGTCGTTAAATATACTTTTTGTAGTAGTATAAGTATTCACAAAAGGCTAAGGAGGATAGAGATTGTATAGGATGTGCCTCTTCAATCAAAGAAGGGGAGCTACACACACGATCCTCACTAAAACAATTTGTGGAATTTGCAAACTTACTGAGAAATGATGTAAGGTTGAAGGCCAAGACTTAACAAATTGGCTTTGATAAAATATTAGAAGTCACTTGTATAAAGATACCTCATGCAATCTATGGGCAATTGGTCTAATAAATTGACCCTACAGGTTGTTCAATATGTGTTAGAAACTGTAGGAGGGAAATAGTTGAAAAGGATGTAAAAGATTTAATAGGCTTGCCTAATGAAGGGAGTGAGATCATAGAGAAACGTGATGCAAACTGTGAGCAATTTCTGAAGTTAGAGGAAAAGCTTGGCAAAAAAAGGTTATATGACATCAAGGGGATGATACTTTCAAGGGAAGAAGAAGAGATGTTTAAGCCATTACTAGTTTTATACACCCTAGGGACATTATTGAGTCCTTCGAAAAATGGAGGTGTTAGCAACTGATTGTTGAAAATTATTTGCTATAAGAAGAAAAGTTTAGGTGGTTTCAATTAGTGCAAGTTTGTGATCAATGAGGTGATGAAATAGGTTACAGATTACAAGAATGCATTAAAAGAAGGAGTGACAAGCAAGTGTATGGAGGGTTGCATTTATTTTGTGATGGTAAGTAATGTAATATATCAAGATTTTCCCTTTTGTAAATTGAATATATATTCTATGGTTGTAAACTCAATACTTTGGTTGTAGAATTTTTTTTTTCAAATGTTTTTCTTGGTTGGTAAATAGGTCCTATCACCTGAATGTGCTTTACAGTATTGGAATGATGCAAATATCAAAGGAACAATGAAGCTGGAGTATGAGGGTAATAAGGTGATTCTATTTTCGTATGGCAGATACCGGATGACATAGGATCCAACTCAAATCGTAAATGTGACAAAACAACATGTGACACTGAATGAACACTCAGAGTCCATTTGGTTCAACCCCATTACATGTATGCAATGATAATCATGATTGCATTACCATGAGAAGAATGTTTGGTTGCTTTTTAGCATGGTAATAGGGTTTACTATGGTAATGATGATTACCAAAAAATAGGTAATCCTCAATCATTCCTCCCCCCTTATGGATCCTTATTACCATTCTATTGCATGATTAAAAAAAAGTAAAATTTACCCTTTAGTTTCACTTTTATTTATTTTACTTATATCTTTTTATTTAGCCACATCATGCCACAACCACTACTACCTCCTCCTTTTCCACCACTGTCATCTCCACCTATTGCTGCCACAACTACCTGCTCTTCCGACACCCCTCGTCGTCGCTGCCACCACCTCTTCCTCCCTTACTGCTGCCACCGCCGCTACTACCTCCTCCTCTACTACTGCCACCACTAGAACCAGTAATACGGGCTTAACCTGCGGGCCTGCGGGTTAGGAGAGGGTTAGGGTTAGGATTTTCCCAACTTGCAAAAATGTGAGCTGCACAGGCCTGTATCGTATGGCTTATGAGTTGATGTAGGCTAGCCCGCGGGTTGGCACGAAATTTTTTTTTCATATAATATTCTCATAAAACATATAAGTTATCCACTTCCATCTTGGTACCTCCCAATTCAAATAGAAAAGATCTTAGCCTTTTCCTTTCTTTAAACAAAATTATAATATCTTGGTTGTTTGAGGATGATTTTATGTTTTTTGTTTATAAAATTTGACAGATTTAATAACTTTATCTCTTAAATTGGGGATTATATTTTTAAATTATTATAAGAGGAATGATTGATGCCAGGAAGATAAATCTAATAACTCACGTATATGTATCTCATATTTTTTACAGTAAAAAAATATTTGTTTAAAGAAATATGTGGGCCACGGGCTGGCCCTACAACCCTCAAACTACTTGTTAGGGTTTGCATTTTGCCAGCCCGCAAAAGGGCAGACCCCGGGTTGGCCTGTATTACCACCTCTGGCCACCACTACCTCCTCCTCCTCCACTGCCACCATTACCTACCACCCGCTGTTGCTGACACTACCTCTTCCTACTCCACCGCCTCCCTCACTACCCCCCACCATTCCTGCCACCACCTCCCACCATTACTGTCACCATTACCTCCTTCTACTCCATCCACCTCCGCTACTACTACCCTCTCCTCCACCGCCACCACCGCTACCTCTATTATGACCTCCTCCTCCTTGGCTAAACCTCGTTATCACTATGTCCACCATTGCTGCAACCTACTACCACAACCTCTTCTTCCACCGTCGTTACTACCGCAACCACCACGACCTCCTCTTCCACCATTGCTGCTGCCACCACCACCTCTTCCTCCTTTTCTACCTCCACCTTTACCACCCCTGTCATCACTGCCACTACCTCCTCCTCTACTATTATTGCTATGACTACCTTCCGTTGCCGCCACCACAGCACCGTTATCATCCTCCTCCACTGTAACCATCGCCATATGACTATTCTCGATGAGATAGTGTGACAGTTTTGATAAGGTAGCATGATCATTCTTAACTATTTTTTTTACAAAGATTATAGTAAGGGTAAAATAGACTTTGTATGATATATTAATTTTAAATAATTGTTAAAATAATAACTCATTGCATCTTACTTAAAAATCAAACCAAACACTAGCTATGTAATTAATATTGCATTGCATTACCATTGCATCGCATTGCACTGCACTGCAGTGTGTGATGGGATTGAACCAAACGGGCCCTTAATCTTCTTGAAGTCACAATACTCAAAGAACTGGTAAGTTATAAATTTGTGATTGTGGTTGCATTTGTATTGGTTTTATAGTATAAAATTTGACACTGACTGCACACTACTTTTGATTCATGTAGAAAACTAGACAGATGTATTGTTGGATTATGGAAAAGGTCGCTCAAAGTGTTGCAAGTGAGTCATTAAAGATGGAAGCAGAAATGGAGTAAAATATTTGCAAGGATGGTAAGGTTAAGGTTAACATTATTGTGGATGAGGAAAAAAGTGAAACCCATGTCCAAGTTGAAGCTATTCCTAAGGATAGAAGAAACAATTGAGGTAAAAGGAAGGGTAATGATGAAAATACAAGTGTGAACTATATGCAAGTTCATGTTGCTAGCTATGAAGGAGGCAATAGTTAGGATAAAGGGAAAGGTGAAGACGACAACAATTATAAGGCACATGAATCACATTCATCGTTAGTTGTTCCATTTTAGGTTTATTAATGTGAAGGTCAGGATGAAGTTACTAATGTTGACTTTGAGGATAGGGTGCCTTTGAGAAGATCTTAGAGGATAATAAGACTTGCAATACATTCACCATTCCTCTCAGAAATTGGAAAGGAAGGAAGGCCTAATGCAAAGGAGTGGTTGTATGAGTACTGCACATGTAGGACTAAACCACTGGTTGGTCAAGAAATATATATAGAAATTCATGAATTATTTCTGTGGAAGACCAAATTGAGTTGCTTAAACCATAGGGGATGGATAAGCAAATGTGTAAGTTGTGATTTATACTGAAGTTTTATTAATATTAACTTACACTCCATTGGAGAGTAATAACCAAATAGCATTACAGGTTGTAACACTCATTTATAATATTTTGGTCAATCAACAAAAAGATAGTAATGCAGGATGCGTTACACATCATATCTTCCAGCCGATTTTCATGATGAGTCTGAGTTATTCATAATTTCTTCTGTTCTTTGTAATATGACTAATTCATCGTATTGTCATTTACTTTGCATAAGGATCGTATGTTAGGAGATATTGATAATTGGAAGGTTGAGAATCACACAAGATTCATTGACCCTGACAAATTAGGATACAATATCTTAGACTATGACTTATGTTTGTACTTGTGGTTTATGATTATCATTGGTTTTGTTATGTGTTTGTAAAGAAAGATTTAACCATATATTTACTTCTCTCATTGCTGCCCAACTATAATACTCCAAGTAGGCAAACAATACTTCATGCAAAGAGGGATACTAGACACAAAGTGGTATTGAAACCCTCATCCTTTAAAACTTCAAATTGTTTAAATGTCAACTACAAACTTATGGTCATTGTACTTTACATTTTAACAGAGTTAACATTTTGGTGAATTACTTGCACACTTGAATCATGATCTCTATGGATATAAGCCTAACTTTGAATTTAGATTTGGTCTTGTTCAACAGTTGAACAATAGGTGAGTTAGTTGTAGTGTTGACACATTAATGTATGCATGAATAGATGACATGTTAATGTTTTTCTATTTCATTTTTGTGTATATGGGACTATGGAATGTATGTGATCTCTTGGTTGCAAAGCTGGGAAAATATTTGAAAGCCCGAGTGGAATGGTTTTCACTTACATTGGTATATTAATTATTACACAAGCACTAGATTTGACTGGGAACTCATTTTAACTGGAAGACATAGATCAAAAGAGAGTTGATGTGGTTTGGTGGTTAGTGACCCATGAGAAGAATAAACATCAGGGCGTGGTCATGCATAGCATTGAAGATTGGAAAGCTATGAAGAAGAAAAGAAACTAGTTTACGTTACATTTATTCTGTACATATTGAACTTCAGTATTGTCTTTTGTTTCAATGTAAATGAAACTATGTTATTTATATACAAATTTGGTATATAAGTACTTGTTTTGCATATTACGAGTGGTTTGCAAATACTCATCCCTCCATCATATTAAAGAAGTCTTCCTTAGTACAGTAATCTTTCCCAGTATTGAAATGAACTTCCCAACATATAAAGATATTCCGTAGGTGCAAAATTTTTCCTTTTGGGTTCAACAAGTCTTCACTAGTGCAACATAACGATGTGTGAAAGATCTTCCCTTTCATTCAAAACATCTTCCCTAGGAACAAAAACTCTTCCCTATATGCAAGATATCTTCCATATGTGCAAACAATCTACCTGTAGGTACAACAACTACTCCTTGTGTGCAAGAGTCATACATGTTTGCAAATATCTTCCCCTACTTTTATGCAAGATGTCTTCCTTACACTAGTGCAAAATAGCCCTTTTAGAGCACATCATTTAGACTGGTTATTATGGATCAGGTCTAAAAGAAACACACGGTGGCAATTTTGTAATTAAAAGAAACTTTTTAGACCGGTTATTTAAATAACCGGTCTTAAAAACATTATTTAGACCGGTTTTCTAAACAACCGGTCTCAAAAGAAAAGTAATTAAATGAATTAAAAAATTCCTTTATTTTTAATACCAATTATTAAGATAACCAGTCTTAAAAGTCATTATTTTAAGACTAGTTTTTAAATAACCGGTCTTAAATATCTAATTAAAATGAAAATAAAAAATTGAAGGCATTTTAAGACCCGTTATACTGATAACCGGTCTTAAAATTAATTTTTTTAGACCGGTTATTTAAATAACCGGTCTTAACGTTAAGACCTTTAAGACCGATTATTTGATTAACTGGTCTTAATTAGATAACTTTTAAGACCAGTTAATTAAATAATCGGTCTTAAAAGTGTTTTTAAGACCGGTTAATTAAAATTCCGATATTCAAACCTAGCCTGCCCTCATTTCGTATCCCTCTCAGTCCTTCCGCAGTTGTAAAAGCTCCATTTTAGCCCTGCGCTTCTTCTCCGGCCATATTTCTCCATCTTCTCCGGTCATATTTCAGCCTCTTCTCCGGCCACCGCCACCGCCACCCCTCTCTTCTCCATTTTTTGTTTAACCTACTAGTTTTAAAATACCACCGCCGCTCCTCCTTCTCTATTTTTTGTTCATCCCCCGACCCGTATCCACGAAACCACCATTATCTCTGGTGTGTTCTCCAGCCACTATAACCGCAATTCCTCATGCCACAATCCAAGGTCACTGCAACCAGGTAAGAGTAATGTCTCCTTGTCTCAATTAATTCTTCGTATAAATAGCGAAATTTAGTGAAATTGAATTTTAATAGCGGAAATGATTTTGAAGAACTCTTCATATAAATATTGGCACTGGCTTGTAGTTTTATTACTGAATAGGAAATAATTGTTTGATACTGTGGTATGTGATTTACAAATTTTGATGTTATGAATTTGTTCAATCACAATTGCTTGGCCTTTCGCATTTTACATATCAATTTCTTTCTGTTGAATATTTTGAAGATGTAATTGTGCTGTTTATCAATTTCTTTCTGTTGAATATGTTGAAGTGGCCCCTTGAACATGTTTTGAATCTGTTGAATCATTTTCTTTCTCGAGTCTATAAATTTCACTGTTTATGTCTTCAAAATTAGATGTAATTGCAGTGGTCTCTTGAATAGAAATAACAACTATGTGAATGGGAAAAAATTACTTGAAGAAAATGGAACAGACTGTAATTACATCTTATAAGGAATTCTGATGAAGAATTATGTTAAACTAGATAAATTGATGAGTGTAATGATTTCATACTCTCATCATACTTCTTCCTTTTTTAGGGGAGTTAATATACAGAAGAGAAGAAAAAAAAGGTGTTGCAATATATGGATCGTAGTTGGATAAACGCTAAACAGACTAGTGTTAAATATGATAATGGGGTGAGGGATTTTTTGGAATTTGCTAGAAGAAATTCTGGTAATGATGATAGTGGGATGTTCTATTGTCTTTATGTACAATGTATGAATGAGAAGCGACTAAGTGCTGCAGATATATATACACATTTAATTTGTGAAGGATTTTGTAAGAGTTATATAGTATGGGTATGGCATGGTGAAGAAATAGAAATTCCAAGCGCAGCTCAACAAGGGGGAGTCTCCTTTGATGATAATGACACGGATCTGAATGATTAGATAGAGGATATTATTCGTGATGTAGGAGAAGAGGCTTTTGAGAAATCCTATGCATATGGTAATATGTGTAGTGATGCTGAGAAGCCAGTGTACCCGAGGTGCACAAAATACCAATTGTTGATAGCTGTATTGAAATTAGTAAGCTTGAAAGCATGGCATAGATGGAGCGACAAGAGTTTTTCAAAAGCTAGCCTTTAAGGACATGCTTCCAGATGATAACGTGTTGCCTTGCCGATACTATGATGCCAAGAAAATATTGTGTCCACTAGGGATAAAGTATAAAAAGATCCATGCATATCCTAATAATTATATATTGTATAGAAAAGAGCATAAAGAGAAAGAGCAATGTCTGATATGTGAAACCCCCAGGTACAATCAAATAAGGCCCCTGCAAAAGTGTTGGGGTATCTTCCAATCATACCGAGGTTCAAACAACTATTTGCTAATGAAATTAATGCCAAAAATTTGAGATGGCATGTGGATGAGAGGATTTCCGATGGAAAGCTTCGACATTCAGCTGATTCTTCTCAATGGAAGAAAATTGATCAATTATTTGCTAACTTCGGCAAAGTGCATGTGAACCTTAGGCTTGGGCTTAGCACGGATGGCATGAATCCTTACGGTAGCCTAAGCAGTATACATAGTTCATGGATTGTTCTGTTGGTAATTTACAACTTATCTCCTTTGTTATGTATGAAATGAAAGTACATCATGTTGTCTATGTTTATTTTGGGACCAAAACAACCCGAAAATGACATAGATGTTTACTTAGAACCCCTAATCGAAGACTTGAAAGAGTTGTGGGATAAAAGTGTCGATGTTTTTGACACGAACAAGAAGGAGATGTTTAAAATGTGAGCCTTAATCTTTTGTACTATAAACGACTTCCCTGCTTATGGAAACTTGTCAAGATATAGCGTTAAAGGCCAGAAAGCATGTCCGATTTATGAAGAAGGTACATGCTACCATCAACTTCAACATGGAAGAAAGTATGTTTATCTTGGTCATAGGAGATTCCTTAGACGCGGCCACCGATATCACAGATTAAAGAAGGCCTTTTTTGGTGGTCAAGAGTTTGAAGATGCTCCAGAGGTATTGACTGGGGAGAAAGTGTATGTAAAGGTGAAAAATATCAATGTCATATTTGGTAAGAGTTCAAAAAGTCAAAATGAAAAATATATATGGAAAAAGAGGTCTGTTTTCTTTAACCTTACATATTGGTAGAATCTTGATATGAGACACTATTGATTTCATGCATGTGGAGAAAAACATGTGTGATAGTATTGTCGAGACACTACTCAACATACAAGGTAGTTCTAAGGATGGCGTTAAGTCAAGATTTGATTTGTAAGAAATGGGAATACATGTAAGACTTACATCCGAGGCTATATGGTAAGAGAACTTTTTGTCCTCCAGCTTCTCATACTTTGTCTAAGGATGAGAAAAGAAGTTTTTATGAGTGTTTTCATGGCATCAAAGTTCCCTCAGGGTATTCTTCAAATTTTAAGAAGCTTGTGTCGATGAAAGACTTGAAGTTAGTAGGGTTGAAGTCTCATGATTGTCATGTCTTGATGCAACAACTACTCCCAGTAGCTATTCAAGGCATTGCCGAATATGATCTTCAACACATATTGACCAGAATTTGTTTCTTCTTCAATGCGATTTATAGTAAAGTCATTGAGATGGAAAGATTAGAGGAATTAGAAAATAAATGATACCTGATCTTGTGCCAGCTTGAGAAGCTTTTTCTTCCTTCCTTTTTTGACATCATAGTACATCTAGTTGTTCATCTAGTGAGGGAGATAAAATTGTATGGGCCTATCTATTTTTTATGGATGTACCCAATTGAAAGAACTATGAAAATCCTAAAAGGATATGTGAAGAACCCTAACCAGCCTGAAGCATCTATTGTTCATAAATATGTTTATGAAGAAGCCATAGAATTTTTTCAACATTATTTGTCAAATGTGGGACATATCGGCCTTCCTAAACGACATGATGAAGAAGGGGGTAGGCGTGGGGCTACAGTCAAGAGTGTGGATCCTGATGATTTACAACAAGTCCACTTGTACATTTTGAATAATGTTGATGCAGTTCAAGATTACATAAATGCTCATAAAGAAATTGTACTGAAAGCGAACAGTCGAATGACCGAACAAAGGTTAATTAGGGAGCATACCAGAACTTTTGCACATTGGTTTAAACACAAGGTTGATGGAGAAGAATGTGTTTATGATACAATTAAATGGCTAGCATGTAGTCCTGAGTTTAATGTCACAAGTTGGACTTACGCGAAGTCCCTGGATGATAGGACCACTGTCCAGAACAGTGGTGTTATGTTAGTAGCTGAATCTATGCACTTTTCTAGTTTAAAAGATAAGAACCCTACATTGGCAGCCATACCTTATTATGGGTTTATTGACAAGATTTGGGTGGTTGACTATGTTAAAATTAAATTTCCCATTTTTAAATGTAAGTGGGTTGATGTCAATAATGGTATGAAGATCGATAAGTTAGAGTTTACATTAGTTGATCTGAACAACAGAAGTTTTGGAGATGAACCTTTCATTATGGCAGATCTGTTAGATTCCATGTTTTGATGATAACAAATCATGTTTTGGAAGCTCATGGAATAATTAGCAGCAAAGCAATCCATTCTGGTGATCTGTGAAAGATCACTCGAGTGATTCATTTAATCACTCGAGTGATTGTGGATCACTCGAGTGATTTTGTTAATCACTCGAGTGATATTCAAGATCACTCGAGTGATCGCTGAAATCACTCGAGTGATTGCGGAAAATTACAGATCACTCGAGTGATATGGGAAATCACTCGAGTGATCCGCAATTTCACTTCCAGTGATCGCGAAATCACTGCAAGAAAAATTCACTGTTTTGAAAATCACTTCCAGTGATTCTGAATCACTCGAGTGATCCGCCAAATCACTTCCAGTGATTGTGAATCACTCGAGTGATCAGGCTAATCACTTCCAGTGATTTTGTTTTCACTTCCAGAAATTCCCACGGTTTTGCCATTCACTTCCAGTGATTCTCATTCACTCGAGTGATGCGCCAAATCACTTCCAGTGATTGTGAATCACTCGAGTGATGAAGCAAATCACTTCCAGTGATTAGGATTTCACTTCAAGAAAAATATACTGTTTTACAAATCACTTCCAGTGAAGCTGAGATCACTCGAGTGATCCGCCAAAATTCTCAAATCACTTCCAGTGATCCTCAATCACTCGAGTGATGTTGGATTTTCGCTGAATCACTTCCAGTGAATTGGAAATCACTGCAAGAAGATTTCACTGTTCACCAAATCACTTCCAGTGATCATAAATCACTCGAGTGATATTTGCAAAGTTCCAATATCACTTCCAGTGAACCAGCAATCACTGTCAGAAATATTCAAAGGTTTCAAAATCATTTCCAAACACATTATATTCACTACCAATGATATTGCATCTTCTCATATGAGGATTTATTGATCAAGTATACATCTTTCTACATTGACCTTGATCCAATTGCTTTTAACTTCATCAACGACAAATGATTTTGCTAGTGAAATTTTATTATTACTGTAGCTTTCAAAATCATGATATAATACTCAGTTGCGAAAATAGGATCACTCTCTATGGTTTCACTGTCTCTTTTATAAAACACCTCCAGTGATCCATATTAATCGTTGAGATACAAATATTGCTTAGCGGTCATATTCATGAGTGTGTTACAGCTGTACTCCACTATGACGCACTTAACATGTAACTGAACACTCCACTCAAACGACAACTATTCATGGTAGCAGCAGAAATTCAAAAGTAACGGAAGACAAATGCTGTTACATTTGTCAGAAGCATCTTTGAATTAACGGGCAAATTTACAACGTCTTCAAAGTGGTTCTATTATATATGTCCAGCCATTTGAAAAACACAACAACGAAGAAATACGCCTGAACTTTCCACAAGTGATATCTTCTCAAAAAGGCTTTAATACTTCATCTGTACTTCAGTTTTTATCTACATACTCTGAAAGAGAGATTGTCAGTCATACTAAATCATTCTCAATTGTATTAACTTAAGGTTGAGGAACCTTAAGTAGGGATTTGAAATTACCTTGTGTAAGGGGGAGCAAGTGTCTGAAGGAACTTGCTGTTTGTACTGAGGTGCCAAGAACCCACTGAATCTTGGAGGATATAGTGAAAGGCTCAGAAGGACTTCTGAGGACTGGACGTAGGTCAAGTGTTTGAGACCGAACCAGTATAAATCCCTGTGTCAACTTTGGTGATATCTCTTCTTTCATTAACTGTGCTTTAAGTTTTGTATATTGATTTTAGATTTTCCAATTATTTTGTAATCACCCAATTCACCCCCCTCTTGGGTGAAAAGCTTGCTCTAACAAGATCAAGCGAAACAAGTGTTCTATATTACCAATCAGGCAAATAAAATGTGATATGTAGCTCTCCAAAGAAAAATGGTCATTGATATCGAAGAGGAAATTCGTTCAAATTATGATCTTCTTGAGACTCCTTCTTTTTCCAGGGGTCTTCCTGCATTGAATAAATAAGATGAAGCTGATAATGAACACGACACAAGAAATGATCATCGTGAAGGGATTTGGGAGGATATCTCTTTATAAATCTACTTTAAAAGTTAGCTATCTATTTAAAGTAATTATCATTATAATTTATATGTATATTATATATATAGTTATTTTATAACTTACTAACTTAACAATTTGTTTGAACAGTACAATGACGGACTCGGTGCATCCTACAGCAGAGGATCAGGTGTCACCTAGTGCTCAGCACAACGAGCCTCCTAGCGTCAATCAGAGACAGAGTAAAGGTGAGCTGAGTCACCAGCCCGGACGGAGGGGTAGGACGGCCACACAGTTAAGGGATGTTTCCCTGAGTCGGTTGGCTGGTGAGAAGATACCGATTCAGTTTGATCAATATTAGAAACTGATCGGGCCCAATGCAAGCCGATATAGGAGTTTTGTCGGCCTTCTCGCACGAAATAAGCCTAGCATATTGATAGAGGAGTGGAGGAATGTCGAAAAAAAGTTAAGTAGCATATTTGGGATACTATTTAGGTATAAAGTTCCCTCTGTATGTAATGATTATAAAATTTTTTTCATTATTGTCACTAACTCCTTTGATTCATGAATAACAGCTCACCTACGATGTTCCTCAGAGGAGATCTTGTATAACAAGACTATGACGTATTGTTGTAAGCACTGGAGGAAGTTCAAGACGAATCTGGCCAATAATTATGTGCATATCGAGGTGCCAGCTGGTAAGCCTCGTCCTACTCCTTACAGAAAGTATTCATACATCGATGAAGCGACATGGCAGGAGTTTTTTAGGCTTCGGACTACTCCAGAGGCTTTGGTGAGTTTGCTTATTTTTTACTTTATTTACTTATCATTTGTCTTGACTGTTTGTAACCTTTTTTTCAATTTCTTATTCGCAGGCAAGAAGGCAAAAGGCACAAGAGAGTGGCAGGAAGAATGATTACCCTCACACAATGTCTCGTGGGGGATACGTAAATGCTAAGAAAGACTTATTGGCTGCCAAACGGAGGAGATTGGTAGCATCTCAATCCGATCCTTCTGTTCTACTATCTCCACCATCTCCGATACAGTGCCAAGAGTTATGGTTGCATGCTCGCCAAAAGAGTGGTGGATCTTATACGAGTGAACAGTCTCGGATAGTCAGTGAAAAAATTGTAAGTATCATTGTTGTTATTAACTATTTAGTAAATATGTTTCATTACTCATGTGTGTTATTTGTATATCTTACATGAGGAACTTCAAAAAAAGAGAACCGAGGGATCCTTTAAGCCAGAGGGGAGGAATGACATTCTTACAGTTGCTACTGGAAAACATAAGCATCCAGGCCATGTTAAGGGAGTTGGAGGAGGGGTGGGTATAAAGGATTACTTTGGATCCTCCTCACACAATTCCTCCTCTAACGTGGTGATGAGAGACAAATTGAAGCTTTTGTTGGCCACTGCGAGGGCGGAAGTAAGGGACGAGGCATAATAATTATTTGATGCACTATTGGATGCCCGGTTAAGCAAGATGAAGGAGGAAGTATATGCCATGGTGAGGACAAGACAAGATACCGTTCCTGCCCAGGCACAGTCGTTCGATCGTAATAAGCAGAGCACCAAAGGGAGTTGTTGAAATATTGGACAGTCATCAGAGGGTCCTGGAAAGGACATTGGCAAGCTTTGTGATATATTTTTTGAGGATCCTCTGAGATGGTTGGTTGCATGGGGGAGTGTGTACAACCTAGGATCAACTGTTCACCACCAACATACGACGGATGATCAAGTCAGGGTGTTAGTTGAGGAGGTTATCATCGCAGACGCACCTGTCTCTATCCCTTCTGAGGAGTTTAAGATTGTGAGCGATGTCTTGGGTACCTTCACATCATGGCCGAAGAACCTTATTTCTATTCGAGCTACGGATTCCTTGATCAGAGCCCCAAGTCCAGCTCCCTTCCCTCATGAAGTTTCACAGCCTCCACTAAATGTGATGCAACAAGTTATTCTAATGGCATATGATACATCCTTTCTAACAAGAAGTTAGCCTATGGATTCAGTTGTTGGGAAGTCAGGGGCGATAGGCTATCTTGATAGGGAAGATTTAATGTCCCTAGTTGGTCTTAGACAATATCTTACTGTTGTGATTGTCCAACTATGTTTGATGTAAGTATCTTCTTCAATTGGAAGTAAATATCTTAAAAATTACGTTGTTTAACTTTAATTTGTGTGCTTTCATTTTTGTAGGTACATGAATCATAGGTTGGTCTCCTATGGCCAGAGCGATAAATTTGGATTCATGTACACAGTTCAAGTCCAAGAGAAAGGGACCACTTCTGCCATCAGACATAGATATTTATCAGAAAGGCTCTGTAAAACAGAAACTGACTGTTTCTTGGTTACTTATGTGCATGAGTAAGAAACATCAAATTTATATTCTAAAACACATATAATGTTTTATATTTGCTTAACATTTGTCTCTTTTTTTAAGGGATCATTGGCATTTAGTTATTCTGTGTCAGGCTAGTTACACAGTCATCCTTCTATGCTCCCTCCACTTCAAACTGAGGAGTGACTTGAAGAAGACCATGAACTCGTAAGTTTTCTTGCTTTATTACCTTTTGTGTGCAAAGTTTGTGTGCAGAATAAGTAATCTTTGTGATTTTGATGATAGGACTATGCGGACATTCCTACACGCTAAATTTGGTAGGCATGTTCGTGACTTAAAAGACCCTACATGGATCACGCCAAAGGTTAGTATATATTTATTTTTTTTAAGTGTGTTCCATAAGCTATGCTTTTATGCTTGCTTTGATGATATCATGTTTTTTTTAGAGCTGTAGGAAACTATCGGGCTCTAACTTATGTTGTCTTTATATTTTGAGGCAAATTTACAATATTATCAGCCTAGGCACGACTGATTTTACTAAGGAGGTAATAAATGTATATTTCAAAAATTTTATATTACTTTATTGTTTTTAAGTTAGTAAGTTAATGTTTTGTTTGGCTTCGGTGTTACACATACAGATGTTTGATCTTGCTGATCCCTTTCTTGAAGAAGATATTGATGTCATCCGCAATTGTTGTGCTGAATTCATCTATGAGCTTTTTACAATATTAGTAAGTTTTGGAATCAGATATTATGTTGTTCTAATAATACTTATGGTTTTCATATATATATAACTTGGTTCATATCTCTACTCAGGACAATTTCTTGGATATTGGTGATACTAGTTGGCTGTCAATACAGGCGTGGGATCACTATTGTAAATTTTCTTCCACTTTTTTCATTTCTTTGTAAAGCTTAGAAATTTTTTCCATATAATGAGAAATATTTCTTCTCCTGCTTTTCTTTAGAAGCTTTGGGATTGAAAGTGCACACAATGTTGAGATTTTCCTGCTATCATTGTTATGTTGTGGTTCATTGTGGTTCAAAATGCTTGATGATTATAAATTGTTAATATTGTACTGTTGCTGAGAATTGAATAAGTTGATCATGTGTTATTGGTAGTTATTGGAATTGAATGTGTTTGTTTTGAATTATTTTTATTCATAATGTTGATTCTGTGATTGTTGAGGGTAGAGGGTTGTAAGGGCCAAGTGTTGTTACCTTGAATAGATTGACATTTATAGCTTCATACCAATTAGGATAACTAAGGTCATATTTAACAAAAGACAGAAATGCGACTAATAATGATTTTGGGCTTCATGATTCTAAATTTGGAGCAAGTTTGCACAGGATAAGATGATGCCTTAGGCTGAATTGATTCTGAGAAATACCAAGTATTTATGGAAATGAAATTGTTGTTGTCACTGCTTCTGATTGTGAATATATATATACATGTGTTGTTGCTTGTGTATGTGGAAAGGGGATTGTCATTGAATATGGCTTATTGGCCTGGGAAAGATTAAAATAAATAAAACTAAAAAAAAAATTTAGACCGGTTCTCATAAGAACCAGTCTTAAAGTAATATTTAAGACCGGTTAAAATGAGAATCGGTCTTAAAATTGTAGCCTTTAAGACCAGTTTCCAAGATAACCGGTCTTGAATTGATATTTAAGACTGGTTATTATGAGAACCGGTCTTAAATAACTAACACTTTTAAGATCGGTTTTCATAATAGCCGGTCTTAAATATAATTTTAAGACTGGTTTTTTTTAATCATTCTTAAAATCCTATACCTTTAAGACTGGTTTTCAGAGAAACTGGTCTTAAAAGTATATTTTAAACCTGAAATTTCCTTTTAACGGTTTTGTTAGTCAGACTTTAAGACCAGTTGTGATACAACCGTTCTTAAAAGTTTATATTTTAGACCATTTTTTTAACCGGTCTGAAAAGTTAGATACTTTTTAGATCGGCTGTATCAAGACCTGATCAAGAACCGGTCTAAAGTGTCTTTTTTAAGCGGTCTAAAAAGTGATTTTTGCAATAGTGTTATATGCAAACTTCTACCCCTACCTTCAAAATTTCTTCCGTAGGTGTAAAATGTCTTCATTTGGGTTCAACATGTTTTCACTAGTATAGCATAATGATGTGCGAAAAATCTTCCCCTCCGTTCAAAATGTCTTCCATGTGTGCAACTTTCTTCCTTGTGTGGAAGATGTCTTCCCTATGTGCAAGATGTCTTCCACGTGTGCAAATATCTTCCCTTATGTTCAAAACATGTTGCCTAGGTGCAAAATTTCTACCATTAGGTTGAACAAGTCTTCCTTAGTGCAACATAACTATATGCGAAAGATCTTCCCCAACGTTCAAAACATCTTCCTTAGTTGCATAAACTCTTCCCTGTGTGCAAGATATCTTCTATGTGTGCGAATATCTTCCCCTACGTTTAAAACATGTTGCTTAGGTGCCAAATTTCTACCATTAGGTTGAACAAGTCTTCCCTAGTGTAGCATAACTATGTGCGAATGATCTTCCCCTATGTTCAAAACATCTTCCCTAGTTGCATAACTTTTCCCTGTGTGCAAGATATCTTCCATGTGTGCGAATATCTTCCTCTACATTCAAAACATCTTCCCTAAGTGCATAAAATCTTCCTTATATGTATGATATCTTCCATATGTACGAATATCTTCCCCTACGTTCAAAACATGTTGCCTTGGTGCAAAATTTATACCATTGTGTTGAACAAGTCTTCCCTAATACAATAAAACTATATGTGAAATATCTTCCCCTACGTTCAAAACAACTTCCCTAGGTGCATAAACTCTTCCCTGTGTGTAAGATGTCTTCCCTGCATGCAGATCTTCCCCAACGTTCAACATATCTTCCATAGGTGCAAAATTTCTACCATTGGGTTCAAAATATATACCCTAGTGCAATATAACTATGTATTAAAGATATTCGTATGTGTTGAAAATAAGTGCAAACTATATAATGATTATAAGTCAAAATTTCATATTCTTCAGTCATTGAAAAATAGTCTAATTAAAGTAAGGAAGATGTCAAGCATTTTTTTTTCGAATATCTGGCCTATATGGAAAAGATCTTCCCTAGTGCAGAATAACTATGTGCAAAAGATCTTCCCTTACGTTCACAATTTCTTCCTTATGTGCATAATATTTTCCCTATGTGTAAGAAGTTTTCCTAGATGAAAAACATCTTCCCTAGGTGCAAAAACTCTTCCCTGTGTGCAAACAATCTACCCTACGTGTAATGTATCATCCATGGTGTTGCAAGATTTACTTACACCCTACGTAAATGGACCATTGTAAAAGCTAAAACCATAAATGATTAAAAGACGTTGAGCATTAATAGATTCACGATATCAAACTTTAATATTTACAATTACAACAATATTTAACCATAATTTGCATAACATATGGTGCTAATATATAAAACTTTTGCATTTACAATGACAAGATAAAATAAAGTAGTTGTAACCCAATTACGACACAAAATAAATTGAGTGAGCATTCACATAATGCATAAACTATTGCATTTTGCCCTTAATTCCAAAAAGTCAATCATTCGCTAACTAACTGGTCAATGATGTATTAGATTGGTATACTTGAAGAATGCAAGGTTAAAAAGGATTTGGGTTCCTACACCTTCATCGAGTATGCCCTTCCTGATGACATCTTGAACATTTATACACATTCTTATCCTGGAATTGAGATTCCTGTCCACTTGTGTGTGGTCTCCTTGGCTGAAGGCTTGTGGTTGGGGGCCATAAGAAGATCTCATTATGATAATCACTGAATCGTAACTTATTTAACTTTGGCATATCACATGTATCAATTGGCATCGTTGTTCTATTATATATCTTCTCTTGTGTTAAACTTTAAGTAACATTTTTCCACATATCGGAAAACATTACCATTGACATGTTTAATGCATGCACATGTATGTGGGCATAGTATACTAGACATTTGCCAACCCTTGCAAGCACATTCTTTGAATACAAGATTTACAACAACACGAACTTCTCCAATTTCAATTTCAAATGTGTATGAAGAATGTTGCAACACCAGCATCCCTTCACTACATAACACATTCTCCTTTAACTTTGCTTCTATGTTAGGTCTCACTCCATTTTTTCACAAGCTGATTGCATTCTTGCTAGTAAGTAGTTTCTTTGCTAGCTTCTGTCTATACTTATTTATTAATGTCAACACATGATGTTTCCTCTCTTTCACAAGCCATACATTATATGCCTACGCCAAATTAGTGGCTATATTCTCCCACCTTTTAAATGGGAATCGTGACAATGTCCAATGGTCAATATAGCCAAGTTAATAATTCATGGTTAAAACATGTCATATTGGCTAAAGCTCTTTTGAAGTCACAATCAACTCTAGCATATGCAATCCTATCCAACATCTTCAAAGCATCATCCTTCTTGATTAGTGTATATCTTCTCGAGCCTCTATAAGCCTTTGAATATTCTAAGCTAAAGTTCTCTTTTACAGGCCTATAGCAATAGGCATGACTCTCACTCCCAAAAACATATCGGACAACATGTATTATTGCATTATATATATCTGATACAATCACCACTTCAAGAGAGTTTAAAATGTCTTTCATATTTTACATAAACCATGTCCAATCATCATTTGTCTCCCTACCCATAATGGTATAGGCAACAGGGTATAGTTGATTATCACCATCAAGCGCAGATGCAGATAACATTGTCCCACGATATAGCCCACTGAGGTGAGTTCCATCAATATAAAGAATTGGTCTACATCCTCCTAAGAATCCTTCGACAGAACATCTATATGCGATGAATAACCTATTAAATGTATAGTGGCACACGCTTTCCATTTTGCCACTTTTTTATGTCAACTTCAATTAGTCTACTACAATACAAAGGAATCAACATGTATGATTGCTTAGGTGCTCCTTGTATCGCTGCTAGTGCTTTCTCTTTACCTTTCCATGCTTGATCATAAGACATTAATAAACCATATTCCTTATAAACCTCACGCCTTATATCATAAGGTGGTTTATCTAAACAACCCCTCAATCCATCTTTTATTATGGAAGCAGTAAGGCTGGAGGTTAATTTGCTATATATGATCAGATTATCTTGTGTTAAGTGATTTTTCCATAAAGGTATGCACATATAAGAAGCTTGACTCTTCCTCCCCTATTTGATATATAGTAATTTTCCATAGACAACCATCCACGTTACACCTTACTATCATCTTACTTGCATAATGCCTCACAAATTTGTATGTAAATTTGTGTGCCAAACTATATTTGTATAGTGATTCTTTGAATTCAATAGCATTCTTAAAGCTCTTATGAGGACCTGAAAGCAATTCCTTCCACTTTTCAGCACCATGCTCAGGGATAGGTGCAGGTGCACTCTGAATTACATATGGCCTATCTTGTGATATCCTACTTGATGATGATTCAACAACACATAACCTATATGATCCTTCCAAAGTCTTTGACTTTCATCAAAATTGATTGTCAATTAATCACTCATTCTTCCCTACCACTTCAAAACACTTATAAAGTACATGTAACTTACCTTTGTGAAATTATCATGGGTTGTTCTTCATCTATCAACTCACTGACATCTTCAACTATATACAAATGTGCACCTTTGTCACTGAGTTTTACTATTTGTTTTACTCCTTCATCATCCTTTATGTCTATAACAGAGTTTTCATCTAATGATGACAATGTACACCTTAGCTGTAATGTTTTCCCTTGAATACCAAGACATGAACATATTGTTCTTCAAAGCTCATTAAGTGACATTCTTTCTCCTAATATTCTTCCATTTTCTCTCCCACAAATATATTGAGTTCTCCCTTGATCAGTGACAATCTTCCCACCTATGTAAAATAAAATTTATGGTATCAAAACATATGATTTAAAACTTGAAAGACAAAAAAAACAGAGAGTAAATTTGAGAGACCAGAGATTGAATTAACCCAATAAAATATATTTCCCCACATCATTCTGTAAACTAACTTAGCGCTATGACATAATGAAAGCATTATGTTTAGAACATTACAACGTTTCTTCTATAAACTTTAAGGAAAACATTGCACTACTTAGTAGTTTAGAATACTTCAAGCTCAGAAGAGAATAGTTTAAAAACAAAAATAAATTTTAACTAATTATTCTCTTAATACTCTTGCGAACATTAGTTTTTTAAATAAATAAAATAAAATTATTGTTTGTCTTTAACCTCATGGCGGTGGGAGAGCTTGGTGATCATGGTGCATTCATCATGTTATGTGATACCATATTTAAGTGTCCGTATGTGATTGTGGTTTTCTTGATGTAATGTGAACCTTTCTATATAACCTATAGTTGTCCATTTTACGTTACAACTACATAGATAAAAATGTTAATTTGACCAATCACAACGTGCAACCCGAAATTATTTTGTTTTCTTTTCTTTTTCCCTATTGTGGTTGATCTTACATCACTTTTTTCTCAATCTACCGAGACAGAGGATATTATTAAAATAGTGCACTTTCTATTAAATATAGGATTTTGTTTATATTGTAATTTTATACTATAAATTAGATCTTACATTTATGACTGGAGGTAATAATATCAAGAGAAAAAGATACACTATTGCAAAAAACACTTTTTACACTAGTTAAAAAATACATTTTAGAAAAGTTCTGGAAACAATCTTGATATAGCCGGTCTAAAAAGTATGTGACTTTTTAGACCGATTAAAAAACTGGTCTAAAAGTCATAACTTTTAAGACCGGTTGTGATCACAACCTGTCTTAAAAGTATGACAATAAGACCGTAAACTACAAAAGACGACCTTTAAGACCGGTTTTGTTGATAACCGGTCTTAAAAATACATTATTTTTAAGACCGGTTGTCAACAAAACCGGTCTTACAATAACCTTTAAGACTGGTTTTGTTGACAACCGGTCTTAAAAATATGATTTTTTTTATTATTTTTGGTTTCAACCTTGCCCAGGCCAGTAAGCCATTTTAACGACAATCCCCTTTCCACACAAGCAACAACGTAACACATATATATTAACAATCAGAAGCAATGACAATATCATTACTACATCCACATTTCACATAAGCAACATTATCAATAAAAATCATTCAAAATCAATACATTCAATTCCAATCACAACTGATAACACATTATCAACTTATTCAATTTTCAGCAATAATATCAACAATTTATCATCATCAGGCATTTGAAACACAATGAAGCACAACTTAACAAGGATAGAAGGAAAATCTCAACATTGTGCACTTTCAATCCCAAAACTTCTAAGGAAAAGAGGGAGAAGAAAAATTTCTCATTATGTGCAAAAAATTCCTAAGCTTTACAGAAACGTGGAAGAAAATATACAATATTGATCCCATGACTGTATCAGTAACCGCAACTAGCATCACCGATATCCCAGAAATTGTCCTAAGTAGAGAGAGAAGCCAAGTTAGATATGAAAACCATAAGTATTATTAGAACAACATTGGATTAAAAAACATACTAATCTTGTAAAAGCTCATAGATGAATTCAGTACAACAGTTGCGAATGAAATCAATATCTTCTTCAGGAAAGGGATCAGCAAGATCAAACATCTATATGTGTAACACAAGCCAAACAAAACATTAACTTACTAACTTAAAAACAATAAACTAATACAAAATTTTTGAAATATACATTTATTACCTCTTCGGTAAAATCAGTTGTGCCTAGGCTGATAATATTATAAATTTGCCTCAAAATATAAAGACCACATAAGTTAGACCCCGGTGGTTGCCTACGGCTCTGAAAAGGAACATGACATCATCAAAGCATAGCTTATGGAACACATCTTAAAGAAAACAAATATGTACTAACCTTTGGCGTGATCCATGTAGGGTCTTTTAAGTCACTAACATGCTTACCATACTTAGCGTGTAGGAATGTCTGCATAGCCCTATCATCAAAATCACAAAGATTACTTATCTTGCACACAAAAGGTAATAAAGCAAGAAAACTTACGAGTTCACGGTCTTCTTCAAGTCACTTCCCGGTTTCAAGTGGAGGGAGCATAGAAGGATGACTGTGTAACTAGCCTTACACAGAAGAATCAATTGCCAATGATCCCTTTAAAAAAAATAGATGAATGTTAAGCAAATATAAAGCATTATATGTGTTTTGGAATATAAATTTGTTTCTTATCCATGCACATAAGGAACCAAGAAACATTCAGTTTTTGTTTCACTGAGCCTCTCTAATAAGTATCTATATCTGATGGCAGAAGTGGCCCCTTTCTCTTGGGCTTGAAGAGGGTACATGGATCCAAATTTATCGTTCTGCCCAAAGAAGACCAACATACGATTCATGTACCTACAATAATGAAAGCACACAAATCAAAGTTAAACAACGTAATTTTTAAAATATTTACTCCCAATTGAAGAAGATACTAACATTAAAAATAGTTGGACAATCCCAATCGTAAGATATTGTCTAGGAGTGACTAGGGACATTAAATCTTCCCTTTCAATATAGCATGTCGCCCCTGACTTCCTAACAGCTGAATCCGTAGGCCAACTTCTTGGTAGGAAGGATGTATCATATGCCATCAGAATCACTTGTTGCATGACATTCAATAGAGGCTGTGAAACTTTATGAGGGAAGGGAGCTAGACTTGGGGCTCTAATTGGGGATTCCACAGCTCGAACAGAAACAAGGTTCTTCAGCCATTATATGAAAGTACCAAGGACATCGCTCATAATCTTGAACTCCTCAGAAGGGATAGGTACAGGTGCGTTTGCGATGATAACCTCTTCAACTGACACCCTGACTTGATCATTTGTCATTTGCTAGTAGTGAATAGTTGATCCCAGGTTATGTACACTCCCCCATACAAGTAACTGTCTTAAAGGATCCTCGACAAAAATGTCACAAGGCTCAACAATTTCTTTTCCAGTACCCTCTGATGACTACCCAATATTCCAACAACTCCCTTTAGTGCTCTACTTTTTAGGATCTAGCGAATGTGCCTGGGGAGAACTAGTATCTTGTCTAGTGCTGACCATGGCATATACTTCCTCCTTCATCTTACTTAATTAGGCATCCAATAGTGCATCAAATGATGCTTCTGCCTCGGCCCTTGCTTCCGCCCTCGCAGTGGCCAACATACGCTCCAATTCGTCTCTCGTCACCACATATGAGGAATAGCTTGAGGGGCTCCAAAGTAATCCTTTATGCCCACCTCTCCTCCAACTCCCCTGACACGGCCTAGATGCTCACATTTTCTAGTAGCAACTATGAGGATATCATCCCTCCCCTCCGCCTTAAAGGATCATTCGGCTTGCTTTTTTTGAAGTTCCTCCTGTAAGATATACAGAGAAGACACATGAGTAATGAAACATGTTTACTAAATATTTAATAACAACAAAGATACTTACAATTTTTTAACCGACTATACGAGACTGTTCACTCGTGTATGACCCACTACTCTTTCGGCAAGCATGCAACCATAATTCTTCGAGTTGTAGTGGAGATGGTGGAGAAAGAAGAATAAAAGGATCAGATTGAGATGCTTCCTCCAATCTCTTCTGTTTGGCCACCAACAAGTCCTTTTCAGCCTTTGCGTATCCCACACGAGATATTGAGTAGGGGCAATCATTCTTCCTACCACTCTCTTGTGCTTTTTGCCTTCTTGCCTGCGAATAAGACATTGTATGTTCACTATAAGGGATGTCATAGGTGAGCTGTTATGCATGCGTTAACACAGTTAGTGAAAAATTTGATAATTATAACATGCCGAAGAGAACTTTATACCTGAATAGTATCCCAAATATGTTGCTTCACTTTTTTGTCGACATTTCTCCACTCCTCTATTAAGATACTAGGCTTATTGTGTGCTAGGAGGCCGACGAAACTCCTATATCAGCTTATGTTAGGCCCGCTTGGTTTTCAATATTGATCAAACTCATTCGGTATCTTTTCACCGGTACTTCGACTGAGGGTAACGTCTCTCAACCGTGTGGCCCTCCTACCCCTCCGTACGGACTAGTTACTCGGCTCACTTTAATTATGGCTCTGATTAATACTCGCTTTGATGAGCACTAGGTGACTCCTGAGCCTCCTCACTAAGACGCCTTATATCCGTCATTGTCCTGTTAAGACAAATCGTTAAATTATTAAAAATTACATATATTATATCATAATTTTAACAATAATTATGAAATAATAACTTTTATATATTTATATGACTATTAATATTATAATTGTAATTTTTATAAAGATATTATTTGATAAGTAAAATATTTGCATATTCATTTTCCCTTATATGATGATTTTGTGGACTATAATTGAGCTGAATGTAATCAATTTGGGTGTAATTAATTAATAAATAATAATTTTCTTGCAGCCATAGATAGTACCGGATTAAAAAGAATTAAAGAAGGCATTAAAGGGAAGTTACTATTCACGTGGTACTATTCACTGTGCACTATTCATGAGGGTACTGTTCACTGTGCACTGTAGCAGTTTCACTGTAGCGGACCATTGCGGTTTACTGTAGCGGACGGTGTGTGGAAGTGGGGCAGTTCAGTGCGGGTTACTGTAGGGGACGATGTGGTCGGTTCACTGTAGCAGTGCGGTTCACTGTAGCAGTCCGAAAATGAAGCCTATAAATAGAGCTTCTTGGCACCCTAAAATGAGAGAAAGGAAGAGAGAGAGAGAGTTTCTATTTTAGAGAGAGAGTTGTTATTTTTAGAATTTTTTTCTTGCATTTTTTTTACTTCTTGCATGCCTCCTACATGGATGGTTTTACCTCCTATATGGAAGGCCTAGGTAGTCCTCCTTTATGGATGGTATAGGTTGCCACCTACATGTATGGTTTTACCTCCTATATGGTAGGCTAGAGTTTCCATTTTCATGCATCTTGTAGTTGTATTTTTATGTTTTTGTAATTAATTTTTATGCAATATTTATGATGTTTGTAATATATTTTGGTTTTGTTTTTAATTTTATCATGAGCTAAATTTTCCTTTTCCTAAAGTGATGACGTAGCTTATTAATGACGGATTGAATATTAACTTATTAAATCTAGTTTTAATTTTTCCTTCATGATTGAGTTTGAATTATTGCTCTTAATGCTTACAATTGATTGGCCACCTTTTGGATGATTTTAATATGCATGTTGAGACCGGAAGGAGATACATGTGTGTGGATCCTATAATTAAAACCATAATTTGCATATGAAATATGAATATATTCATATGGGTTATGTAGTCTTAATTGAGTTCCATAAATCTTAATACATGATTGATTGCTTAAATTCATATAGGAATATATTGGGTTAGCAATTAATTATAGAATTACTTGACCTTGGAAGAGGCTAGTAATTAAAATAGGGAAACTCGACTATCAATCATGTGGAATAAATTGGACTAGAATAGACAAGTGATTCAATCTGGAATTTATTAAGTGAAATCTAATCCCTAGGGCTTTTTCTCATATTTGTCTTTATATCATTTGTATTCATATTTCATCATTTCTATCTTGCAATCTCAATCACAACTAATCAACCGACTAAATAGAATTAAAATTACCAATTTTGGTACCTAGTGATCAATCCTCATAGGAACGATACTCTACTTACTTCTATATTACTTGATTACGACAGTGTACACTTGCACTTCTAAATACACCATCCTACAATCGTAACAAGTTTTTGACGTCGTTGCCGGGGATTGTCATTAATATCAATACCAAGTAATTTTAATACTAATTTGGTCTTCATATTACATTTTTTTGTCTTTTGTTTCTTTTCAGGTTCTTGCTTAGTATATGACCAGATCGAAGAAGACTGAATTACAACCTTGTGATTATGAGATCGAGAGAACTTGTCGAAGAAATCGGAGAGTTCGAAAGCAGTCTACTTTAATCAATCCAATGGCAAATCCGGAAGAAGAAGCAGCATATACCAAAACACTCCGTGATTATGCAACACCAACAGTCATGGAGACAACTTCTGGAATCAGAAAACCACCAGTAGCAGCCAACAATTTTGAAATTAAGCCTGCAATTATCCAGATAGTGCAAGCCAATCAGCTTGGTGGTTTATCAACAGAAGATCCCAACACACATATAGCCAGCTTCCTAGAAATATGCGACACATTCAAGCACAATGGTGTTACTGATGATGCCATTAGACTTAGACTTTTCCCTTTCTCACTTAGGGATAAGGCTAAGAGCTGGTTACATTCTCTACTAGTGGGAAGCATAACTACATGGAATGCCTTGGCACAGAAATTTTTGGCGAAATACTTTCCGTCAGGAAAAACTGTAAAATTGAGGAATGAAATTACCTCATTTTCCCAGCATGAACTAGAGAGCCTTTATGAAGCCTGGGAAAGATACAAGGAGTTGCTAAGGAGATGTCCTCATCATGGGTTACCATATTGGTGGACACTGCAAACATTCTACAATGGGATGACGCATACCACCAGAATTCTTGTAGATGTTGCAGCTGGATGATCTTTAATGGGAAAAAATCTAGATGATGCCTACAATTTACTTGAGGAGATGGCAGCAAATGCATATCAATGGCCTTCTGAACATCATAATTCAAAGAAGGTACTTGGAGTGCACGAGCTGGATATCCTTACAACTTTATCTTCTCAAGTTGCATCTATATCCAAGCAAGTGAGCTCATTGACTAGTCAAGCAAATGCAATTAGTACTCCTCATGAAACCTGTGACCGATATGGAGGACCTCTTATGAGTACACAAAGTCAAGATGGACAGTCATCCATACCTTCTCAGTCGGAGCAAGCTCATTATATCAGAAATCAAAGAAATGACCCATTCTCAAACACTTATAATCCAGGTTGGCGGAATCATCCAAACTTTGGCTGGAGGAATAATCAAAATGTGTTCAAACTGCAAAGGAACTACTAGCAACAAGCTCTTCAACCACCAAATCCACCACAACAAAAAGTGAATATAGAAGATGCACTGGCTCAACTAACCATGAATACATCTCAATTCATGGCTAAGACTGATACAACACTTAAAAGCCAGGAAGCCTCGATAAAGAACTTGGAGATCCAAATGGGCCAAATTGCAAATATGCTGAATTCCAGACAACCAGGTACTCTTCCAAGTGACACTGAAAAAAACCCAAGAGAGCATGTGAAGGCTATTGCATTAAGGAGTGGGAAAGAATTGAAAGATCCTGTAATTCTACATAAGAATGATGGAGAAAAGAAAGAAAGTGAACAAGAAAAGAAGGAGGAAGCACAAAAACCTCAAGAAGATGATGTGGTACCAGGAAGAATCAACTTTCCAGATAACCCTCCTCCATATGTACCACCAGTTCCATACCCTCAGAGACTTGTGAAGACAAAGCTAGACAAGCAGTTTAAAAAGTTTCTGGAGGTTTTCAAAAAGTTACATATCAACATCCCTTTTGCAAACGCTCTTGCCCAAATGCCCAGTTATGCAAAATTCATGAAGGACATTCTCTCAAATAAGCGTAAGCTGGAGGAATTTGAGACAGTTACACTTACTGAGGAGTGTAGTGCCATTCTACAAAATAAACTACCACCAAAGCTAAAAGATCTAGGAAGCTTTTGCATACCTTGCATCATAGGTCAATGTAACTTTGAAAGAGCACTTTGTGACCTGGGAGCAAGTGTAAATCTCATGCCCTTATCAGTCTACAGAAAACTTGGTCTTGGAGAGGTGAAGCCTACCACAGTTTCACTACTTCTTGCTGATCGATCAATTAAACATCCGAGGGGTGTCTTAGAAGATGTTCTGGTGAAGGTGGACAAACTCATATTTCCAGCTGATTTCATCATACTCGACATGGAAGAAGATCAAGAAATTCCTATCATTCTTGGGAGGCCATTCCTAGCAACTGGGAGAACTTTAATAGATGTGCGACAGGGAAAGTTGACTTTACGAGCTCAAGATGACCAAGTATCTTTTAACATTTTTAAGGCTTGGTCATGTCCAAATGAAGGTGACACCTGTTACAGAGTAGATACATTAACCAGATTCACAAAACACGTGGTGAACAAAAGCTGCATGAATCAACCACTCGCAACGGGAATAGTAGATGTTTCAAAATCAACTAATCCTGAAGTGCACAAAGAATATTGGGCAATAAAAGCCTTAAATTCTGACTTAAAGGCAGCTGGTAAGAAGAGATTTCTCCAACTCAATGAGCTTGAAAAATCCAGACAACAAGCTCATAAGAATGCAAAGTTATACAAGGAGAAGACAAAAATGTGGCAGGATAAAAGAATTTTGAGGAGAGAGTTCACGACGGGACAAAAAGTTCTGATATGCAACTCAAGGTTAAAGCTATTTCTAGGAAAGCTGAGATCAAGGTGGTCAGGACCTTTTACTGTGGTTCAAACATGGCCATATGGAGCAGTGGAGATTCAAGATGGTGATCGAAAATTCAAAGTAAATGACCAAAGGCTGAAAGAATATAATGACGGTGCACTCAACACTTTGAAAACTGTTATCACTTTGGAGGAAACAACAGGTAAGTCCTAATTTTTTTAAATAAAATAAAATAAAAAATAAAAAAATAAAAAAAAATAAAATTATTGGTTTGGTCTTTGTCTAGCTAAAGACGTTAAAGAAGGGCTGCTATTTGGGAGGCAACCCAAAACTTCTTTTCCTTAATCTTTCATTTTTCTTTCTTACTTACTGAAGCACACAAAACTGCATCTTTAAATTTTAGTCTCATCATGGAGGAAATTATTGTAAAGCTTAAGATCAGGTTCCCTACTCTTCCCAAAGATGTGCTTAGGAAGATCTATAGCTGTCGACTTGAAAGAATGAAGACATTCAAGCGTTTGGGCCTTCCTGAGGATGTCCGCTGGATTATTGAAGCTAAGGTACGTTTAATAGGTGAGATTCATGATTCATTTATTAAACCTATGCCAGGTATGGGAAGAAGCTCTTATTCCAAAAAGAGAAGAGCTAAAAGAATGAAGGTTTCTCCTAAATGTGCAAGGTGGAATTGTGATCAGCGCTGTAGGAGCAAAGGTATGGTTTCTATAAATCGAGAAGATAAAATCCAATTTATAAAGGATAGACTGAGTAAGGAGTCATTGGATGATATCATTCAGAGTCTTGAGACGCATCCTAGTGGCGATGTTCATCATATTCTTCTTGATTTATTAGACATATTCAACAAAGAAAAAGAGCGCTACCGTCTTGGGAATCTGACGTTAAAAGACCCTGTTTGCCAGTTTACAAGAAAACTGGATGGGAAGCAAATCCTCGATTCATAGAAAGCGTTTAAGCCGTTACTGGACGTAAAACCAGAGGAAGATGTGAGTCACAATCACAACTACTATACATAATCTTACTTTTGTCAATCTGTCTTATCTTTTTCAGTAACTTTTGACTTTCTTTACTCACTTTACTTAATTTCTTGGCACAGTGGCCCACTAGTCATTCGTGTCAGAAATTTTTTCAAATTTTTTTGAAAAATGTATGATTTGCATGATTTTGTTGTCGCTGTTTTTGTAATATAAATATGTAATCTTCCATTTGTAAAAAAACCACAAAATATCTGAGAGAGAAAAAGAGAGGAGTGGTATCACTCTAAAATGTAGATTTAAATCTATCTGCATTTTTTGTGAAACTGATTTGGGAAAGGATGGAGAGTTTATACCTGCAGCAAAGGAACTGGGACATGCATTAGCTGCTAGAAAGATCAACTTCATCTACGGGGGAGGTATCCAGGGTCTGAGAGCAAGTGTGGCCATTGCTGCAACCATTAATGGTAGTAAAGGTTTGTGTGTAATGGTGAAGGAGTTAGAAAATCAAATTTTCTCCTTAGGTCAAGAGTTAGAGGTTTCAAGCCTGCTTGAACGAATGGGATGTATGTTTTACCGTGCTGATGCATTTATCGCTCTACCCGGTGGTTTTGAAACGTTAGATGCGATCTCTAGCATTGCATATTGGGCTAAACTGAACTTTCATAAAAAACTATTAGGATTGTTAAATGTTGATGGTTTTTATGATAAATTGTTGTCTTTTATTGATCATGCTGTGGAAACAGGATTCATACCCCAAGCGACTTGCCATTCTATAATTTATGCTCCAACTGCTGAGCAACTACTGGATCAAATGCAAACCAATGAACCTAAACCAGATCCATTGGTTAACCAAATAGGTGGGCAATCTTCAAATAGCAGTCAGAAGCAAGATCCAGATACCACTCTCCGGTTGTAACTTTCTTTTATCTTATGGTTTTACTCTTAGCATTTTGGTTTAATTTATTGTGTGTTTAGGTTGTTCAAAAAAACCTTTCTTTAATCTTTAGAAGACATTGAGGACAATGTCTGATTTAGGTTGGGGGAGGATTATTAAAAAAAATGCATAGTTTCTCCATTAGATAGTTAGTTAGTAAAACCATTAGATGCATGGGGTATGCATAGGTGACAGAGTAAAGAGTTATTCTTAACTCTTGAGACGCATCTTATTAGTTGTATTTTTTGTTATTTCATTTAAAAAAAAAAAGAGGTTCGACCTAATAAAAAATATTTTATTTAAGTGCTTTTCAATGATTTTAAGAAGTATATAAGTTTGAAGCATGGATCAATTGAGTTTAGAGATTTTATAGCATGATTGAATAATTGATTGTTGAATTTGGTGATGAATTTTGAGATTGAATGAGCTGAATTTGAAAGTCTCTAACCGTGAGCTTTTGACCCTATATGATCAATAGTGATTATCTTTCTTATGTGTGATATTCACCTATTAAGTTGTCACTCTAGAACTTACTTTAAATCTAGTTGAAATTACATGTCGCATGCACATTCAAAAATGATAAAGGCATTCATTTTGTTTAGCCAAAGCCAAATAGCCAACCTTGAAATTATACCATTGATAAGCCCCTTTGAGCCTAATTGATTATTTCTTTATTCTCAACCCATTAATATGTGTTTTAATGATTTATCAAGTGCTTTTACTGAATTCGAAAGATTAACAGAGCATTTGAAATTTTTGTGAAATGGGCTTTTGATAAGTGTGGGGGTCTATATATCATCAACCACAAAAGTGCAGAAGTTGTTAAAAAAAAGAAGAAGAAAAAAGAAAAAAATGTAAATTATGGGTTGTTGGGATGAGATAGGCCAGGTTTATTCATAAGATGGCCCATTTTTCAATTGTTCTATTTATTTAGTAAAAATAGCCCTTCATATCACTTTTTACATTCCTTTTACCTTAACCCCATTACAACCTTTAATAAGTCCTTTTGATTTGAATTATGCATGTGAATTAGGTAGTGGAGATTGAGATTTTTGGCAAGCTTATGGTAGTGCAATTTTTTCAGGTGAATTTGAGCAAAACATTTACCCAAAAACACTTGAGAGATTGAGAGAATGAGCCACAATTATGAATTCGGTTCATTTATTTTCAAATGAAGTTACCAGTTTATACTTTTATTGATTCAAGAATACTATGATCTCTTTATTCTTTAATTGTGTCCTTGTTTATGACTTGACACTTCTGATTTTGTTGGAAGCACTTATTAGTTACTCTTTCTTGTCTGAGGACGTCCAAGAGCTAAGTGTGGGGGAATTTGATAAGTAAAATATTTGCATATTCATTTTCCCTTATATGATGATTTTGTGGACTATATTTGAGCTGAATGTAATCAATTTGGGTGTAATTAATAAATAAATAATGATTTTTTTGCAGCCATAGATAGTACCGGATTAACAAGAATTAAAGGGAAAGTTACTATTCACACGGCACTATTCACTGTGCCCTGTTCATGCGGGTACTGTTCACGTTCACTGTAGCAGTTTCACTGTAGCGGACCATTGCGGTTCACTGTAGCGGACGGTGTGTGGAAGTGAGGCGGTTCAGTGCGGGTTACTGTAGCGGACGGTGTGGTCAGTTCACTGTAGCAGTACGGTTCACTGTAGCAGTCCGAAAATGAAGCCTATAAATAGAGCTTCTTGGCACCCTAAAATGAGAGGAAGGAAGAGAGAGAGAGAGTTTCTATTTTATAGAGAGAGTTGTTATTTTTAGAATTTTTTTCTTGCATTTTTTTTACTTCTTGCATGCCTCCTACATGGATGGTTTTACCTCCTATATGGAAGGCCTAGGTAGTCCTCCTTTATGGATGGTATAGGTTGCCACCTACATGGATGGTTTTACCTTCTATATGGTAGGCTAGATCTTCCATTTTCATGCATCTTGTAGTTGTATTTTTATGTTTTTGTAATTAATTTTTATGCAATATTTATGATGTTTGTAATATATTTTGGTTTTGTTTTTAATTTTATCATAAGCTAAATTTTCCTTTTCCTAGGGTGATGACGTAGCTTACTAATGACAGATTCAATCTTAACTTATTAAATCTAGTTTTAATTTTTCCTTCATGATTGAGTTTTAATTATTGCTCTTAATGCTTACAATTGATTGGCCACCTTTTGGATGATTTTAATATGCATGTTGAGACCGGAAGGAGATACATGTGTGTGGATCCTATAATTAAAACCATAATTTGCATATGAAATAGGAATATATTCATATGGGTTATGTAGTCTTAATTGAGTTCCATAAATCTTAATGCATGATTGATTGCTTAAATTCATATAGGAATATATTGGGTTAGCAATTAATTATAGAATTACTTGACCTTGGAAGAGGCTAGTAATTAAAATAGGGAAACTCGACTATCAATCATGTGGAATAAATTGGACTAGAATAGATAAGTGATTCAATCTGGAAATTTTTAAGTGAAATCTAATCCCTAGGGCTTTTTCTCATATTTGTCTTTATATCATTTGTATTCATATTTCATCATTTCTATCTTGCAATCTCAATCACAACTAATCAACCGACTAAATAGAATTAAAATTACCAATTTTGGTACTTAGTGATCAATCCTCGTGGGAACGATACTCTACTCACTTCTATATTACTTGATTACGACAGTGTACACTTGCACTTCTAAATACACCATCCTACAATCACAAAATTATTTTTAATAAATAATAAATTTTAAATTTTTGAGGCAAAAGCATCATAAAATTTGCCATGGAAAAATTTCATGAATAAAA
This sequence comes from Albizia julibrissin, assembly GCA_037074505.1. Taxonomy (NCBI): domain Eukaryota; kingdom Viridiplantae; phylum Streptophyta; class Magnoliopsida; order Fabales; family Fabaceae; genus Albizia; species Albizia julibrissin. The sequence continues at coordinate 37,496,406 of CM073477.1, forward strand.
AATTCACATCGGAATTAGTCACGAAAAATCTCTTTGGAAATTTTTACTACAGATTACTAGATTACTAATGGTATTAGTCACTAAATTTCATTCGAAATTGTGTATGTGTGTGTGTTTTTTGAGAGAATTGCTAAAAAAATGCCTTTAGCAAAAATTAATTGCCAAATGCTACCACGTGTGCAAACCATCTTTCGTCGTGTATAACAGATCTTCCGTTATGTGCAACCAATCTTCTGTGTGTGCATAAATCTTCCTTACGGGTGTGTAAACATCTTATGTGGTGTGCAAAATATCATCCAATTATGTACAAAATATCATTCATCTTGTGCAACAGATCTACCATGGTAGCATTTGGCAATTAATTTTCCCCAGAGGTATTTTTTAACAATTTTCCCGTGTTTGTTTAGTGTATATAAATAAAAAGTTTTCAGTTCAATTTGTTTTGACAGTCACCTGGCTCTACTTATGTGTGCTATGTGTGATTTCATCAGTATCTTGAAGGCTGAGTGGTCATCAACAAATCCACTTCTCTTACTCTTTAAGTATCCATTGAAGATGTTGAAAGGACTACACACACACACATACACATGTATGTATGTATTTGCAATGCCTCTTATGGAAGTGTAAGATTATCGTTCTCTGGATTGTTCTATCCAATGGATCTAGAGATTTCTTTGGGTTGTTTCTATTACTATGGAGGATTTAGAAAGGCAAGAAAATATGATTATTGTACTCCTTTCGATCCTAAATATAAGATATAACTGACTTTTTTTAGAGAAATTAAAGAAGCTAAATATGGTACCTAATCATATCATATATTGTATATCTTTAGATTATATATCAGTTCATAAGTTAGACAAAATAGTTTGGAGAATAAATGACAAATATAAATATTTTAAAGTAATTTAGTTAGCTTTCTTAATATCTCCAAAAATATCAATTATGTCTTATATTTGGACTGTATGGAGTATAATATAGTTTACATTTAGAAATTGAAAGCTATGCTAGCTAGAGAGACTGAGTTAGATTTGGCCAAGATTATGAACATATATGTCAAAATTATTTTAATTATATATATATATATATATATATATATATATATATTATGTGTGTGGTTTGTCTTTGTATCAAATTAGCTTAAGCTAATTTGATAGGACTTGTCTTAACATTATATACATTTAATTCATCTTTCAATCATTTGATAACTTAATCATTCATTATATTTTCTAAAATTTTTTGGGTATGATGAACAATATGGCTCTAGTTTTACAAGGGTTGTGAAAAATTTTAAATATGGTCTGCATGCCGTGCCTTCCTCTATATAGTCTGGATGTACATTCTCTTTACATCTCACTCCCCTCTTATGTTTAAAATATATTTTCTTTTCTTACTAGAGAGGTCCTCTCATTGGTTTGAGAGGATTTAGGTTAGGTGAACCATATTGTATCACGTTTAAATTATGTTTTTTATTAAATCATTACATGCATATTTTACATATATATTTACATTTTACATATATTTTTATTAGATCATTACATGCCAAAGAAAAGGCTTTGATACCAAGATGGGGGAGGTGACCCTGAGAGGATCAGAAGGAGAAGGGAGAGAATAGAGAAGTAAGTAGAGGAGGAGACAGACTGCTTAAAACATAATTAAATTGTTAAATCATGTGGCCTAAAATGCCATCCAGAAGGGAAAACATTTAAAGCCACTTGGTTTTTTAGTCAGATGAAAGAATTCCGGCTTAATTTGGAGGATACTTTTTACTTGATTTTCTTGTAAGGAGTATCCAATTTAGCTGGCTGTTGTGTTTGACTGACCAATACCTTTGAAGAGGATGCCATAGTAGTCATTTGTTGTTGAGAAGGTCCAATCTTAAGCATGACAGGTGCTTGATTCTGGTGATCGTACACTTATTTGGAAATTTGTTTGGGAATCATAACTAAAGCAAGAGACTTTTCATCTTCTTTTGCTACAACTTAACCCCAAGTTTGTTCTGGTAGTTTGTCTAAAGCATAAGATTTCAAAGTTTTTTTAAAGATGCTCGAGTTTGAGATTTCAAGATAGATAGATTATTCAGAAGGAGTGGATGACTCCACTGGGGATGAACCTGTTTGATTCTCTTGTTGTGAAGATTGCAATGTTTTAAGGTGTAGTTGAATTTTCTCCGAAGAGATTGTTTGAGATTGGGCTTTGATGAGTTGTTCGTTACCCTGCTGAGTTTGATTTTCTTTTGGTTTCTTACCCGGATCTTTATTTTTGTTGGGTTTAGGAGGCATTTTGGTGAGTTTGGTGTTAGATCTATTGGATCTCTCAATACTACCTACCCTGAAGAAACTCACGGGTGAGAAAGTCTATAAGAGAGTTTGAAGTACCTTTGATAAACTCAATGTCAAAATAAAAAACACTTAAAATTGGTTGCCATTGGGCAAAAATCTGATTTAATGCAAGGTTTTTAACATCTTTTTGTAAAACATCTTTTGTAGATTTGTAATTAATTCGAACTAAAAACCTTTGGTTTAACATATCATATTGAAATTTTGAAATTCATAAAACAATTGCCAAAATTTCTTTTTTAATTATTGAATAATTATGTTGAGAATTATTCCAATGTTTTGAATTGAAAGAAGCAATTTTCTCTTTGCCGTCTATTTGCTATTTGAGAATGCCACCATAACCAATGTCAGAGGCTTCAGTTTCTACAATTTTGAAAGTAGAGGGATCTAGAAGGCTAAGATAAGGGAGTTCATTAACCTGGGATTTAATCTGCTTAACAACATTGGAATGTTCATCCATCTATAGAGGAGGATTTGTTTTAAGATGCTGGTGAAGTGGTTTGATGAAGTTATTAAGATGAGGAATAAAATCAGTAACATAGTTTAAACATCCTAAAAATCTTTGAAGTTGAGTTTTATGAATGATTTGGTCAAGAAATTTGTTAGCAAATTGAATTGCTCGTTCAATTGGAGTTATGGATCCTTGGTAAATCCAATGCCCAAGAAACCTAACTTTTGTTTGAAATAAACTAATTTTAGGCTTAGAAACTACTAAACCATTTGTTTATGCAATTCTGATAAATTTCTAAACATGTTTAAAATGTTCTTCAATCGAATGAGAATAGATCAATACATAATCTATGTAAACAATAATGAATTGACTATTATCATTGAATATTTTATTCATGATCCTCTGGAATTTAGAAGGAGCGTTTTTCAAACCAAAAGGCATAACATTCCACTCGTACTGACCAAAAGGAATAGTAAAAGCAGTTTTATACCTATCATTTTCAGAAATTTGAATCTTCCAAAATCTATATTTCATGTCAAATTTTGAAAAGATTTTTGTAGAATACAAATGTTTTAGTAAGTTAGATTTATTTGGAATTGGATACCTAATCCATTGCAAAGCTTCGTTTAGAGGCTTGTAATTAATCACAAGTCTAGGAGCACTATGTTCGATTTCTGCATTTTTATTAACATAAAAAGAAGCATAAGACCATAGGCTTCTGGATTTGCGAATTAATTTCTTGTTCAAAAGATCTTGAATTTCCTTTTTACAGGTTTCAAGAAGTGTTGGACTCATTTGAATTGGTCTAGCCTTTGTTGGGATTTTCTTTTCAGAAAAGTCATTTTCATAAGGCAAATCAACATGTTTATGGTTCCAAAATGCGTTTGGTAAATCAGAACAAATTGTTTGATGAATTTTATTCAAATAAATTTGGATCTGTTGTTGAACTTGTTTTTGACATAATTTCTCTTCTATTCATTTAAAAGAAATATCTTCCTTCCAAAAATTAATTTTCCATTGTTTTTAAAAAAATAAGGTTTGTGAGTAAAAGGAAATAAAATTGTCTTACCCAAATGTTGTTTTGAAATCCCATTTTCATCTGTGATATATGGGAATAATAGTTTGGCAAATAGCGCCCTAAGGATGATTTGGGTTCCCATAACTTTGACCAGAAAGAATGGGGTTTTAACTTTAAAACCTTCATTTTCAATAATAACATTTGAAATTTTATACTGCATGTCTAATCGCGATTTGTTCACACTATTAAACTGTTCGGTTGTTTTTTCAAAATATTTAGTTGGAATGATACCTTCTTGAAAACAATTAGCATAAGCTCATTTGTTAAATAAAACAGTTTATTCCAAGACAAAATCATTATTAATGACAATTTTGGCATGGATATAAAATTTTTTAACAGATATCCTTGAAATCAAGTTTAAAAATGGTTTAGAAAGATATTCATCTTCCTGGTCGTCTTCATGGTTTTAAGTAGATTAATTAGTTTTAGGAATGATTTTGGATGTTGATGCAAGTTGGATATCCTGGATTTGGGATATGGCTATTACATGCGTTTCTTGTTGAAGTTTGATGAGACGAACTTCAGCTTCTAGGTTTTGTACCTCATTGAATATCTTGGAGTGTTGTTGGTTTAATTGAATGTTTGAACTTTTCTAAAGTTTGAGTTAGATCGTATCTGTTGGGAGGTGTGATACCTTATTTCCCAATACTCCGATAGAGTACTAATTAGCTAATACTCATCGAGTACCAAACATCAAGATGCGAAAAAATGTTAGAAACTTTATACAATGCCTCTGCTGGATATAAATATTCACATATAAGCACAATTTCATTAGATTTACTTCACAACATACACATTATCCACTTTATCTACTCCACTTCATATACAGTCCAAAAACTCATAAAAGTCTGAAAATACATAACAGGAATTGACAACGTAAACTAAGTTCTTCCGCTGCTCGGCCTCAGCTCATCATCATTTACCTTTTTTTTCCCCCGCGAGCTTCCTCCCTGTACTAGAGATTTTTTTTGGGAAAATAATGAGATTCACAGGAATCTCAGTAGTAACGCAATCAAGCATATAAGATAACACACACAAGCATACTTTACTCACACAATCATCAACAAAATAATCAAACATTATTCAGTGCAAACATGCAATTCATAAACTAACTTTGCGCTAGACAGGTTCTTAGCCCTGAAGGGCACCTATGCACAATACAATGCAACTTCATAACTGGCATCGCACTTGACAGGTTCTCTTGGCCCCGAGGGGTGCCTGTGCAAAGATAGGCCCTGGGTCCCGCTCGTGCAATTATGAACATTTCGCCTGAGTGTCAACCCGACCTTCGATAGGCCCCGGGTGATCACTCCGCTCAATCTTAACATGTTAGACATTTTGATGATGATAACAAACAATACATATGCATGTCATGTTATATGAAGACGGTTACTACCTAGTTGCTCCTCTATGCAACTTTCCCACTTGATTCAAGCTCGGACAACTACTGAGGCCAGACCAGTTGTCAAGTCCTAAAATCACCAACCATCACAAATGAGTTATTACCCATTCATATACCTTTCCAAACTCTTATCATTGGTAAGTTTAGCCTAATAGTGCCAAATTACCAAAATACCCCTTTGGTCCTTGTTATCAGCATTTTTCTCAAAATTGTGATTTACGCTATTCCTACATATTTTCACATCTAGAATCTATTTCTTATCCTAAATTGGACAAATTCAAGCTCAAATGACAAAAATACCCTAGACAGCCCTTAAATAAAGCTTATAAGGGGTAATTTTGTCATTTTACTTTCTGTGGCTTTTCTCACTTCGAAGTCAACATAGACCCTACACAATTTGGTCTCCTAAATCCAATGGAAGAATTGGAATTATGAAATTCCTATCTATTTTCCACATCCAACACAGGGAAAGGGAAATAAATTCCCAGAAAAGTTGTGTCGGATTCTCTTTTTCTTTGGCCTAATCACCTCCTTTCTACTTATAACCAATATATTAACTAGTTAGACATTCATTAGACTTGATTTGGAGACACTTACATATTAAGGTCTCTTTGTCTTTCTTGAATTATCTTGTACCAAATGAACCATGATCAAGCCCAAAACAACTCTACTAACCTTAATCAAGCAAGAGGAACAAGTTTGGGAAGTTACCTCTTGATTTCTTGGACTTTCTCTCTCTACATGTTTTATCTCTCTCCTCCACCATCTTTTGATTCAGCTGAGCATGAAGGAAAATAATGGTAGAGAGGTAAGGAGAAGAGGCTAGGGAGAGATTAGATACCTTTAGATACAAGGTACAAGTTTCGTACTTTAATTATTGATGAACCCTAGCTCTTCTTCTGTTCTTCACATCCAGCTCTCGTTCTCAGCTCACACTCTTGTTCTTTCTGATTCAGTTGATCATGAGAATGAGCTGGAGAGATGAGAGAGTGATATAATTAAAAGGGTTTAATTAAGCTTGACATGTGGCACATGATCATTGGTCCATAATTGCATAATTCTCCAATTAATCACATTTCCTTAATACTACCTCATTTCAACCGAAATATGCATGAGAAATGCAAGGGAAATATGAATCTCCGATATCCCATTGTGCCATCTCGTAACTTGTTGACCAAGTCATTGACTTTTTGACTATTTGACCATTTTTTACCATAATTCACCAAAATTAATTTATTAATGATCAAGTAGTCATTTTAATCTTTTTAATTCCCATTTAACTCAAATTAGTGGGAATATTGGGGAAAAATAATTATTTTCTATTTTACGGTAAAATTACCGTTTTACCTCTGCATTTCATGATTTACTGAAATAAATCATTTTTCGCCCATTTCTTTGACTTAACCCCATTTTAAATCTTCAATGAGGCTATTACTGACATCATTTATTTCTTGAACTTTGGTTACCATAATAGGCCTTTATCGGTATATTAATCGCCTTCTTACATCCTTATTCGGCCAAATTACACGTAACTGGAGATTGGCCTATTTTCCATAAATTCTCATAAATTCATCCATATCATTTTTCACCATTTTATTCCACTAAATATATATCAACTATACACATAAATGTATTGGTGAAAAATGGGGTATTATAGGAGGAACAGAGGGTTTGGAATTTGAGGAACTTGAAGTTTGATTAAGAATATCTTTTAATTTGAACAAATATTCTTCTCTATCAGAATCTGGAATTTTAGTAATGATATCAAAAAGGTGATCTTGTTCCTTAGTGATAACATTAATTTCTGAAGGTGAGTTATTTGAAAAATCATTTTCTTGAATTTCGTTGAGATCTTCAGAAGAGCTTTATTCATATTCAGACTTAGAAGTTCTAATCAAAAGATTGTTTATTTGTTCAAGAACATATTCATCAATATTTCTTATCTTTTTATGTTTTTTGGTGAATCGACAATATTTAGAAATATGACTTGGTTGACCATATTTGAAACAAGTAACTTTGTTTGATTAAGGAAGGTAAAATTTTGGTTTAGAATGAAATTCCATTTTAAGTCTTCTTGGGGGTGTGTTGTATTTGTATTTTTGGTATGGGTATTTGTACTTTTAATGATATTGTTTATGGCGAGGTTTTGATGGTTTGGATTGTTTAGAGGCAGGAAAACCAAATTGTTCTAAAAAAGTTCCCAATTCTTTCTGATTTGTAGCCTTTTCTTTGGCAAGTTGGTGTTGAAGTTTGTCATCTTGACAAATCTTAAGAGCAGTTTTTTGAACATAAGAAATTAACTATCCATACATCAAGTGTTCATAAGGGATATTGCCATCATTTTGATTTCTAAATTTTTCTCTAACCTTATTACCAAGAGATATTGGTAATCCGGCTAGGAATTTTTCTTTCCTAAACAGCTGATTTGCATATTTCCTTGTAAATACTCTGAAGAGGAAAGTATCCTTATACCATTTGAAATCAGATAGAGTTCTGCACTTAAGGTTTGAAAGAAGTTTAGTAGATCTATCTTGCCATAAAGAAGGATCACCAATAAAATATTTAATGCTTGTAAAAATCAAAATGTTTATTGAATCAAGAATGGGTTGACCATTATAGGTAATGGGTGTTCCATCTGATTGGGTTTTAACTGCTGAAAATATTTTACTTTTATCTTCAGAAGAGAGATAAAATCCTACCAACCTTTAAGTTGTCCAGTGAAACCGGAAACTAAAAGATTAGTAATCTCTTCGTCAGAATAATTATGTTGAGTTTAATAAGCATTGCTTACCATTGTCATATGTTGAAGAATTTGAAGAATATTTGATTCATTTTGACCATCTATGTTCCATTCATAGATATTATTAGCACTAAAAGATTTAAAATTTTGGTTTAGTCTTTCTTCAACTAGAATATCTGGAGGGCTGGCTCTATGGTAATAAATTTTAGTTGATTTTTTCCACTGTTATTGGTTGATTTTGAAGTGAGAATCGTTAAATTCAGTTTCTGATGTTTCAGAAGTTTGGAAATCCTTTTCAAGGACTTTAACACCTCTGGTTCTGGATGACTCAGATTAAGGTGTTTCAGGGACAACTGTGTTTTGTAACTGGCTAGTTTGTGTGTTTTAGAGTTGGCTAATTTTTTGTTCAATCTTTTTGGCCAAGGCTGTTCGAGTTTTCTTTTGTAAATTTTCTTTAAGTCTAGAACTTAATTCAAATTGTTTAAAAAGAGGTGTTTGAATTGAAGTTTTAGACTCAGTTTTGGGATAAGTTGCTAATATTAGCTGTTGAATCAAATGATCACCTAATATCTGAAGATATTGATTAGTGTAATTGTTTTATTCAACAATGTTTTTAATATCAGTTGAATTGAAAGGTTTAGAAGTATGTTTGAATTTAAAAGGTGACGCCTAAATTGGTTGATTTTTATCATCTACCTTTATGGGAATCTGAATAGTTTTTGGAGGAGAAAATTCAAAAGAAATAGTTTCTTCTTCAGAGATTTTCCAATATTTTTTAATAACATCAATAGTTTGGAAAAATTGATATTCCATCTTTTGATCTTGAGCATAAGCTTTAAACCAATAAAAAATGAAATGTTTTGTTGGACTATTTCAAGAAATTTGTAAAATTTCTTCTGGATGGATTCTCTTACAGATCCCTTGAAATTATTTAAAAACCAATTTCTTTGAAGAGTATATTCTTCAGAATAAAACTCCTTTTGCAAAGTTTGTTTATCAATTTAGAAAATATTTTTTAAGACATTTATTTCATGTGGTTCACCCATAGATGAATAGGTTGGAGACTCAATTGATTGTAAGTCTTCATCCTTTTCATACTTAGCTTGGGGAACATTTGAAGAATTGTTCATCCCTGAAATAGAAACGTTTGTTGGTTTTGGTTTAGGGGGTGCAGTTCTATAGATTATGTTTGGTAATGTTTGTGATGTGGTTGGTTCAAATGCTGCTGATATGTATATGAAAGAAAGAGGTTGTAGTAGCGAGGAACAAGAATGTCTTAATGACTCACTAGTAATAGATCTACAATCTTCATAGATGGAAGATTGGGATCTATATGTTTGGGAGAAAGAGTTTCTAAGCCTATCAAAGGATAATTTAACAGTTCCATTATTTGTTTATGTAATCCTACTGATTTGTGGCATAAGTTTTGGAATAGTTTGTGTAGCTTTTTCCATAATCCATTCTTCAGGAAATTTAATAACTTTCTACATAATGTTTTTGGGAATTGGTAAATTTGCATTGGCATGATCAATTAAGAAAACCATTGTTTGGCCATTATCAAGAAGGATTTGAGTGTTTGTGGGATTAGAGTTTAAGACCTTATACTATATCCTATATATTAGGGTAGCAGGTATAGATCATGGTTTCATATTTAATCCATGTAATTGTATTCTAAGTTTAAGAGTTTCAAGAATATATTCATCATCCAGGTTTAAAGTCCTATATGGGAAGCAGTTGAAGTAAATAGGTTCATCATGTAGACCCATTTTTGCAGTTGCTAGCAGATAATCAACAAACGTATAATGTCTAGTATCTTGTAGGCATACTAAACATGATACATTTAAACCTTTTTCAGATGAGAGGTTTTAAAGCAACTTGAACACATCGTATATGTATATAGTTGTATTCTTTTTTATGTTTTTCTATTGATTTTCTTGAAAGTATGAAGAAATACTCATTTTCAGAATGAAGAGGAATTGATTCTTCAACTGTCATGATTACATAATCTGACTTGGAGAACCATTTCTTGTCTTGGATTTGATAAAGAGCATTTGAAGCAATAGTTGGTAAGGTCCAATTATCAATTTTTTGGTTTATGTTTTGAAAAGAAATTTCTTCTTTGAAAATATTTTTATTTGTTGAAGAGTTTAATTCCTCATTGTTGGACGTAGAGTTTAATGGAGTAGAAGAAGAGCTAGACCTATTACGGGAGGAAAAAGAAAAGGAACGCAAAAAAGAAGACATAATTTAAATTGACAGAATCTAAAGAGTAAAATTGAAAGGGCTGAACATAAAAATTGGAATAAAATATCAGAAATTAAAAGAGCATAAAATAAGCACGGGAAAAGATTAGATATAAATCTCCCTTGCCTTGATATATTCACCGTCTTGATCCATAGGGGTATCATAATTAAAAATTTATTAGATTTTATAGTTCAAAATATTTTGTTAAGATATTAGTAAGATTTCTTAGATCTGACTCTAGCCAACAAAATTAGTATATAAAATCTTTACCTATCATATACTACGGGTAGGGACTAATTGCCTGCCTTAACATACGGGACTTATGGCCTTAACCATTCCTATAAGGACTCATGTTTGATAGACAAGAACTATAAACATGGATGACAAAGTCACCAAGTGCTATCAAGTTTAGATCTTTAAATCATACTAATATGCTAACAAAACTTTTGATGCCATAAAATTAGATCCATATTTAATTAAAACATCTCTACTTCACCTTCTGGCTTTGATAGCAAGATAGGGGAGGTAGCCCTAAGAGGACTAGAAGGAGAAGGGAGAGAATAGAGAAGTAAGTAGAGGAGGAGACAGACTCCTTAAAAAAACACACACACATATATACATATATATTTGTATGAGATATAACAACAATATATGTATTTATATAACGAAATAATTAATTAAGCCATCTAAATGAAATCTTAGGTCATAATACCATTAATTAATGAATACTTATCAAAATATAGATTTCTCAATTGTAGGTTCTACCAAAATGGATGCATTTGAGTTATTTTGGGGAGACAAGTGTAAGTAATGGTGCTACTCACAAGGACTCATTATTCTTTTGACTTAATTGAGATTAACAAAATGGTTTTGGATCTCAAGGCATTAGATGGGATTAAACATGCTAGATCATATGATGACCAAATCCCATAAAGATCTAAGAGTTACATGTTATGTAATTGGTAAAGAGGTTACCTACCTAAATAACTTGATTTAAGCGTCCTGCAAAAGTGGACTTAAATTTAAGCAAAATATAGATCTTAGCCCACTAATTATTATATTGAGGGTTGTTAATTTAATCGAAGATTACAAACCAACTTTGTAAGTAGAATCATGTCAACTTGTAATACTGCTACACTATCATTGTGATTAGTCTTGAGAAGGACAAACTCAATGGGAAAAACTTTCTTGGTTGGTTTAGGAACCTAAGAATTGTTCTCAAGTAGGAAAGAAAATCATATATCCTAGATTAACCCATTCCTGACGAGTGTGCAGCCAATGCTTCAAGATCTAGAGAGATGCTCACATGAAGCATAAGGAAGACTCTATGGATGTAGGTTTCTTGATGCTTGCCACCATAGTTCCAGAGCTCTAAAGTGATATGGAACTTATGGAGGCTCATGAGATGATTATGCATCTTAAGAAAATGTTCCAGCAGCAGGCAAGGCAAGAAAGTTATGAGACAACAAAGGCCTTACATTCCTACAAGATGGTTGAAGGCATATCAATTAGTGCTCACGTGTTAAAGATGAAAGACTATATTGATCACTTTGAGAGGCTTGGAATTCATATAAACTAGGAGTTAGCTACAGATTTGATCTTAAACACACACCTGAAAAGTTGACCAGTATGTTATGAACTACAACATGAACAATATGGAGAAATCAATTTCTAAATTGCATGGGATGCTTAAAACTGATAAGCTGAACATTAAGAAAAAGCCTAGCACTGTTTTAATAGTTCAGAAAGGAAAGGGTATGAAAAGGAATGGCAAGGGCAAAGGGAAGGGTAAAGGCTCAGGTGGTAAGACCAAAGAGTGAAACAAGCCTGAAATGAAGCCTATAGCCAAGAAGGTAAAGCCTCTAAAGGAAGGAGTATGCTTCTTCTGTAATGAACCCAATCATTAGAAGAGGAATTGCAAACTCTACCTTAAAGATCTAAAAAAAAAGAAGAAGGATAGCAGGACTATCTCTTTGAGTATTTATGTTATAGACATTCATCTTTCTACTTCCTTTACATGGGTATTAAATATTGCATGTAGTCTCACATTTGTACAAATTTGCAGGGTCTTAAGGATAGTAGAAAGATAAAGAAGGGTGAAGTAGACCTATGAGTTGGAAACAGAGCAAGAGTTGTTGCTTTAGCTGTAGGCACTTATGAATTAGTTCTGCCGAGTGAGCTTTTGTTAGTTTCGAACAATTGCTGTTATGTTCCTACTTTGAGTAGTAACATTGTTTCTCTTTCTTATTTGGATAAGGAAGGTTATGTTTCCATTATTGGGAATGGTAATGTTCTTTTTATCGTAATGACATTTTCCATACTAATGGTAATTTGTATGTTGGTCATTATATATTAAATTTGGATCATCCTAATAGTAGAAATATCTATAATGTAACTACCAAAAAGGTCAAGTCAAACGATTTGAATCTACCCTAGCTATGGCATTGTAGTCTAGGCCATATAAATGAGAAACACATTTCTAAACTCCATCAAGATGGATTTCTTAACTGATTTGATTTTGAATCATATGATACATGTGAATCTTGCTTATTATGAAAGATGACAAAGACACCTTTTACAATGCATAGTAAGAGGGCCACTGATTTATTGAGCCTCATACATATAGATGTATGTGGACCACATAATACAACTACCAAAGGAGGTTATATGTACTTCATTACATTTATAGATGACTTTAGTGTGTATATATATATATATATATGTATGTATATATCTTATGAAACATAAATCTGAATCTTTTGAAATGTTCAAAATATTCCAAAATGATGTACAAAACCAACTTGGCAAAACAAATAAAGCACTTTGATATGATTGAGGTGGCGAATATTTATTAACCATCTTAGAAGTTATGGGATAATATCATAATTGACTCCTCTAGGAACCACAATAGAGTGGCATTTCTCAATGGAGGAATCAAACTCTATTAGATATGGTTCGATTTATGATGAGTTAAATAGATCTTCCACCGTCCTTTTGGGGCCATGTTCTAGTGCGTTCACACTAAATCGTGTTCCATCTAAGGCAATTGAAAAGACACTATATGAGATATGGACTGGAAAGAAACCTAGTTTATCTTTTCTCAAAATTTGGGGATGTGAGGTATATGTTAAGCAATAAGCCTTAGATAAATTAGTGCCTATATCCTCAAAGTGCATTTTCCTAGGGTATCCTAAGGAAACAAAGGGATACTATATATGCCTATAATCTCACCGGTAACAAAGTGTTTGTTATTCAAAACAATATGTTTCTATAAGAGTTTATTTCTAAAAGAACTAGTGGGAGCAAGGTACATCTTGAAGAAGTTTGAGAGTTACAAGATAGCACAAAACCATTGATGGAAAACTAAAAAGACTCGCAACAAGTTGCTAAGCCTCCTTAAGTAACATAAGGCCCACACAAATCTGATAGAACACGGCATCAGCCTCAGAGATATGGATTTTTGATTACTGAAAGTTGTGATGTGTTGCTCGTTTAGCAAAATGAGCCAACCACCTATTGAGAAGCCATAGTAGGACCAAACTTCAAGAAATGGCTAAATTCCAAGAAGTCTGAAATGCAATCCATGTACGACAATTAGGTATGGACCTTAGTCGATCTACTTGGAGGTGTAAAAAACATCAGGTGTAAATGAGTTTTCACGGAGAAAACTGACATGGATTGCAAAGTAAATGTCTTTAAGACACGACTGGTTGCAAAAGGATTCACTCAAACTCATAGGTCGATTATGATGAAAAATTTTCCCTAGTTGTAATGGCCAAATCAATTAGAATTCTTCTTGCCATTACAACATATTATGGCTATGAAATATGGCAGATGGACATCAAAATAACATTCCTTAATGGAAAGCTACTTGAGGATGTGTACATGACATAACCTGAAGGCTTTGTATATTTAGAAGACTGGTAATGTGTGTAAGCTTCAAAGATCCATTTATGGATTAAAGCAAGCATTTTGGAGTTGGAATCATCATTTTGATGAAGTAGTCAAAGAGTTTGAATTCATGCAAAACATCAATGAACTTTGTATTTACAAGAAGTTTAGTGGGAATACAGTTGTATTTCTAGTACTTTATGTAGATGGCATCCTACTCATTAGGAATGACATTCCTACCTTGTAGAGTGTCAAGTCTTGGTTAGGAAAGTTCTTCTCGATGAAAGAATTAGGTAAAGCCACCTACATCTAGGGATTAGGATCTATAGAGATAGATAAGACTAATAGGCCTAAGTCAGAGTACATACATAGATAAGATACTATATAGGTTCAATATGCAGTATTCAATAGAAAAAGACTAATATGCTTAAGTCAGAGTATCTACATATATATATAGACACACACACATACACAATACATACATATAAATATATATGTGTGTCTACACACACACAGGTGTGTGTGTATGTGTGTGTCTAGACACACACACGTGTATATATGTGTGTGTATGTGTGCATGTGTCTATTTATAAATATTTACTAATAAATGCACACACACATACACATATGTGTGTGTGTGTGTGTGTATAAATATATATAAAGACACACACACACACATACATATAAATATATGTGTGTGTACACACACACACATATGTACACACTCACACACACACACACATACACACGTATGTGTGTGTGTATAAATATATGTAAAGACATACACACACACATTATATTGTGTTAGTTTTAAATTTAGTTTTATCTGATGAATTAAATTTAATAACTAACATGATAAAGATATAGTATCTTCGATTTAACTTAAAAAGATAAATTAAATTTATTTTAATTGGCTCTTTATTAAGATTAAATAAATAGGTTAAATTAAAATTGTTAGACAGATTTAATTAAACCAGGTTTATTTAATTTACTTATCAAAACAATCAAGTGTTAATTGATATAATATGGATTTCAAAATTAAGTAAGATTAATTTTAAAAATCTAATATCCATCATAAAATATAAAACCTTGACTTGTTATTTAAGTGAGAGCTAGGGTTTTCTACGAATGATGGGAAAAACAAAAGGATATAGAGTTGTACGAGAAAGAAAACTATAGAGGGATATTGATGGTGCTACCACACTATCCGTGTTGGATTCCTAATTGTGTGGATACTGTCAAACCCCTTAATATTTTGATATTCACAGAGTATTAAGCACATAGTTCACAAGGCATACAAAAATAGCAGAAATGTACTGACATTAGGTACTTGTTTACAATACAGAAAAATCCCCATAGGGTTTGAAAAATATATATAGAGTCTCAAAAGAAATCAAAATTACAACTAAGATAACCAACAACAGCTTCTGCTTGCACCAAGACTTCTATTCGCCGGTAACTACTGCTTTGCCCTTAGAGTCGTTACCTTATGCTGGAATGTTTTTAAATGTTGAAAAAGGGTGAGATTTGAGTGAATTTCAATAGTAACATACAATCGGACATATAAAATGTGAACATGAATATGCAATGCACCATGTTATGTAAGATGAAAATATCTAGAGAATCAATAGCTTAGTTCGAACTCAGGTATACTTACCTCATAAACCAACTTAGAGCTCTTGGGAAGTTTTATGCCTAGAGCACCCATGTTAGAAAGATACTAAATATTCTTTCTAAAAGAATGGGAGGAAAAATTCACAACAATAGAAGAAGCCAAAGGCGAGTCTATGTGATCAGTAATTTCTCTTTTTGGAAGCTTGTCATAATATGAAAGTAAGCTAAAATTCAAATATGAACTGGATGAGATTAATGACAAGAAAAAAAGAAAGGAGTAGTATTAAATGGCATCAAAGAAAAAACGAAGCTAAAAACAGAAGAAGAAATTGATGACGATGAAATGGGAATGATAGTGAGAAGATTAAAAAATCTTTACAAAAAGGGCCAAGGTTTTAAGAATTTCAATAAAGAAGGCAATAGCAGCAAAAGTAAAGAATAGATCATATGATACAAATTTTTAAAGCCTAGACACATGAAATCCAAATACTCGGAATATTTAAAGAATAATGAAAGGAAGAAAAACAAATTTTTCAAGAAGAAAGCCTTCATCTCAGCATCTGGGGAGACTGTTCTTCTGATGAAGAAGAGAGTGATGATGAAGAAGTTGTAAACATATGTCTCGTAGCTCAAGAAAAACCAGAGGAAGAAGAGGTAAGTGATAATCCTACCTATGATGAATTACATGATAAATATAATGCTTTACATACATAATTTATAAAAATTGTAAAAGAACTTGTGAGCCACAAGAAAAGGGTAAAGATACTTGAGGAACAACTCAAGGAATCAAAACTAGTTTCTTGTGATTGTTGTCAGATTTTAGAAAAGAAAAATGACGATCTTACCAAAACGCTTGAAAAATTCACAAGAGGGAGTAAAATGCACAAGGTGACTTTGAAAAATAAAAAATTTACCAATGACAAATCTAAAATTGGATATGATCCAAAGTCAGACAAGTTAAAATGAAAGAAAAAGGTTGGTAAACAAACATACTTAAATTATTTTCAAAAGTTTGTACATGTCTCCAACCCCTTCGCTCACTGTAATTTCTATAATAAAAAGGGGCATTATACTTCTTCATGTTATCATAAAAAGGAAGGAAGTATGAGAACTTACAAATGGGTACTCAATGGATCATATTTACAGAAGAAAATCCAAACTAACCACGAAGGACCCAAGAAAGTGTGGATACCTAACACTTAACCATCTCTTTATGTAGGTATGTTTCAAAGCATCTAAAGGAAGCAAATGGTATATAGACTGTGGGTACTCATAACACTTGACTGGTGACATAGAGAGATTCACCTCCATAATTCTAAGAGAATAAGGTAGAGTAATGTTTGGTGGAGATCAATTTGGAAAGATTGCTGGGATTGGTGAAGTTGGAGTTGAAAATAGGATTTAAATTAAAGATGTCTACTATGTAGAAGGCTTAATGCATAATCTACTGAGCATAATTCAGAGTGCTAACAGAGATAACTGGATCATATTTGATTCTGAGGAATGCCTCATAATAAGCAAGAAAGATCTACCAATCAAGAAAGACGAACTTAAGGTAAAAATCAAATCCAAAAGAGAAGGTAATTGTTATACTATTGATATCAATAACCGTATCTCTAAAAATTGTTTTCTAAGTAATACTGATGAAAGTTGGCTTTCGTACAAAAGATTACCACATGTAAATATGTATCAGTTAGATAAACTTATCAAAAAAGATTTGGTGTTAGGTTTACCTAACATTTTAAAAATGATTTAGTATGTGATTCTTGTTAAAAGGGAAAACAAACTAAACCCTCTTTCAAAGCCAAAATGGAAATATCAACCAAAAGACCATTACAACTACTCCACATAGATCTAGTTGGACCAACAAGGGTAAAAAACCTTGGGGGAAACTTATATATGTTAGTCATTGTTGATGATTTTTCTAGATTTACATGGACTATCTTTCTGCCAAAAAAAGATGAAACATTTAGTAAATTTATTATTTTACTAAGAAAGCACAAAATGAGAAAGGTATGACAATTACAATAATCAGAACAGATCATGGAAGATAATTTGACAGCCAAGCATTTGGAGATCACTGTGATACAAATGGTATTAAACACAACTTCTCAGCACCAAGATCTCCTCAACATAATGGTGTGGTGGAAAGGAAGAACAGAATTCTCACATAAATGGCAAGAGCAATGCTAAATAAAAAAGAAGTCTCACAAGTATTTTGGGCTGATGAAATGAGTAATGCCAGCTATATCTCTAACAGAGCTTATATCATACAAAAGCTTATAAAAACACTATATGAGCTTTACAAGGGTAGAAAGCCAAATATCAGTCATCTACATATATTTGGATGTAAGTGCTTTATTCACAATCATGGTAAGGATAATATAGGGAAATTTAGTCCCAAAGCTGATGAAGGTATTTTCTTAGGTTATTCTAAAAGAAGTGAAGATTATAGAGTTTTTAATGAAAGAAATTGTATTGTTGAAGAATCTATTCATATCGTGTTTGCTGAAATTGATTCCATGTTAAACTGATTGATGATAAGACAGAATTGATTAGTTATAAGTTAAAACAAACTTTTTCAAAATCCTCCCTTGAATCTTTTGAACCTGAAGAAAAACATAATCAATCATCTTCTTCTTTTAGACAACCCAAAACTTGAAAGTTTAATAGAAATAATCTTATAGATTAAGTCATAGGCAATGTTGAAGAAGGAGTAAAAACTGGCAAAAATGTTCTTAATGAAGTAAGTTTTTCTGCATTTATTTCAGAACTAGAACCCTCTAGCATTGATGAAGCCCTAATAGACAATGATTGGGTTATAGCAATACAGAAGGAACTTAATCAATTTAAGATAAATCAAGTTTGAGACTTAGTACCTTGGCCTAAGGATGATACGGTCATTGGCACTAAATAGTTATTTAAGAACAAACTTGATGAATCCGTAATCATTGTTAGAAACAAGGCAAGATTGATGGCCAATGGCTATAATTAGGAAGAAGGAATTGATTATGAAGAAATGTATTCTCCAGTTGCTAGATTGGAAGCCATACATGTACTCTTAGCCTTTCTGTGTATCAAAGGATTTAAACTCTATCAAATGGATGTAAAAAGTGTTTTTCTTAATGGTTATGTAATGGAGGAAGTTTATATTGAACAACCTCCTAGTTTCAAAGATTTCTCTAATCCAGATCATGTATATAGGCTAAGAAAAGACCTTGATGGTCTTAAACCAACTTCAAAAGCTTGGTATGAAAGACTAAGCAATTTTCACATTAATCATGGGTTTGACAAAGGGAGATTTGACACAACTCTATTTATAAAATGAAAAGAAAATGATTTGTTAGTTGTACAAATATATGTTGATGATATTATTTTTGGATCTACTAATGTACTTGTCCAATTATTAAAAATTATCTACCAACTTAAATCTTGTTGGGTATATTTTGTTTCTGGAAAATATCATAGGCATTGGAGTTCATTAGATTAGACAAAATCACGCCACAACAAGTTTGTCACTGAACAGCTTCCAGATTCAATGTCCAACTTTCAAAAATCATACATAATTATAAAAAAATAAAAATTGAGTGGTTCCAAATCCTATGTAAATATATTTCAATATAATTTCACATAAAAATACTCAATTGTTTCCACCACAACCAAACTATTCCCATAATTTCACCAAACACACTATTCCATGTTTCTTTCCAGAAAATAGGGCCAAATTTCAACAATTCATATCTCTTAGCATACTTGTCCAAAAATTACAAAATACCTATAAAATTAAAACTATATATCTCTACTTTAATCCTAGAAATTTTCAAAATTTTTGGACAATATTTGCCTATCAAATATCACAAAAAACTTTTACTGCCAAACATAGCATATTAAGCAACATGCACACATATACTTCATAATTTCCTAAATTCATATACGAGCATCCAAAATTCATGAACACTTGCATACCTACACAATTTTACCTTTTTAATTCAATGAAAGCATCAAAATTATCAAATTCTTAGCCCTTCTCTTCATCACACACAGAACCACAATTTAGGATTCTCAAAAAAGTTATGTCGATTTCTTGTTTTCTCTTGCTTAATCACTTCTTTTCTACTTCTAATAAAATGATTAGATACTTAGACACTCATTAGATATATTGCAGAGTAAATTTTAGCAGCACTTCTCATAGCTTAAATTCAGCCCATAAGTAGAAAAACAAGAGAAAACACCACATCCATCAACAATCACAAGAACAACTATCAACTAAGGCAAAGGAAGCAAGTCTTGAAGTTTACCTCTTGATTCCTCCACTTTATCACTCTAAAATGTCAGACCTTTCTCTCTCTTCTCTTGAGATTTTTTCCTTGAATCCATGAAATTGATAGAGTAGAAGAGATTATGAGAGGCTATGGAGAGATTATAAAGCTTAAATTTCAAGATTGCAACTTCCTTACCTTTAATTTGGCAATCCCTAGCCCTTGTTCTCCATGCTTCACGTTCAACTCCCTCTTCCTCTCTCTTTTGGTCAGTTTCACGATGGAGTGAGAATGAAGAGATGGAGAAATGGTGGTTTAATGAAATAGTCAAAGAGCTTGCCATGTGTCCAAATTCTATTGGTCCAAGTTATGATTTTTGTTCAAATATTTCCATTTCTCTTTTGCTTCTTCATTCCACCAAAAATGAATGAGAAATGATAGTATATATATTACTCCCAAATTATCCCATTATGCTACCTTGCAAATTGTTGACCAAAGCCTTAAGTTTTTTACTTTGGACCCGTTGACCTTCCTTGATTAGTAATTCACCAAAATAGGTTTATTAACTACCAAGTAGCCATTTTCCACTTTTTAATTCTCATTTAACTGAAATTATTGAGAATATTAGGTAAAATAATTATCTCTTGATTTATTGGTCAAATGACCATTTTGCCCTTACATTTATTCCATTTTCGCACTTAATGCAAAACTTGGCAGAATTTTCATCAAAATTTGAAAATTCATATCTAATTGTGTAGATATCCAATTGGGATAGTTCTAAAGGTTACACGACCCTTATTGAGTATATTTTTAAGGAAAAATATTATATTTGGCCAATTGGAAGATCAATATTCCTAAAATTATTGTTTTTGGACGTTGCCACAGAAAATAGTCAATTTCACTGGCCTAATTTCGAAAATACATAATTCCTTGTGTACAACTCCAAATAAATTATATAACTTATTAAATTTAATCTTGATAAGTCTAATTTCATTATGGAAAGTTTCATAATTTTTGGACACCATTTGCCTATTGAAAAATGCCACACAAACACGACTGCCACATGGAAAATTTTACCAGTAGCAATACTACTTTGTGTTCCACTTCACTATGTTGTGTGTGACTTCTAATTGCTTTGTTTTATCACTCCCTATACTCTTTAATACCCCTAAGATATAAAGAAATTTCAGAGAATTTAATTATGCCTTACTAGGATATTTGCTAAACTGGGGTTTAGTAGTTCACTTATTTCAGGCTTAATCTCAAACCTATTGTCCCAAATTTTAGGATATTACAAAAGGCAACTGAGACAGGTAATGTCAGAACATAGAGAAAAGATTTCATTCAAGTGGAGAATATATCACTAGAGTAATCCATAGAGCTAACTCTCAAATAGGGTCGAGTGTTCTCATTGCACATTTGAGTGAGGTACCTTTAGTTTTGCATTTAAACTTGTACTCGAGTGACATAAGATTCACCCGAGTGAAGAAGCAGCACTCGAGTGACACCTTAGCTACTTGAGTGGAAACTTAAAAGTCATCAAATTATATCAGTGACCGCTCATGAATCTCTCTTCATTTTCTCTCTCACCTTTCGCCATTCCCTCTCAAAATCCTCTCAAATCCTTAACCTCCCTCTTGGTAACCGTTAAGCCATTACTGTTCAAATCCACTTCTCCAGACTCTTCATCTACCTCGTACCATCTCCTTCCTACATTTTTAGCTCCTTAAACTTTCTCTCTTACCCTTTTACTCACTAGTCAAAAGTTTGCCCTAATCTTCTCCCACTTTAGAAATTCCTCAAATCCTTTGATTCAACCCATTCGTGTTCCTTAATCACAAATGGCAAGGAAAAAGATACTCTAAGCAGATAATGATTTAGAACCTCCTCCTCCTCCAAAGAAGGCAAGGGTATCAGACCCCTTGGAACCTTCGAAGAATTTAAAGTTTAGGCCAAAGATTCAAACCTTTGAACCTAGATTGAAAGTAAATGGTGTGGTAATCAAGGAACCCATGGTATCTTAACCAACTCTGAAGCAAATATTTTATGGGAAAGGGAAAGAGAAGGAAGTCCCAGTTAAGGATGCTAATATTCAGGCCAGATGGTTTATTGCTAGCCTCAACACTGCATTTCAGAGATATACAGCTCAAAGCTAGAGCCAGTTAGAGGTTGCTAAAAAATCTAGATATGGGACTCCTTCCTAAGAGGTCACTGCAAGTTAAACTCACCCAGTTGCATCTAGATCAGTGAGTACCACTCCATGATAGTTGGCCAAATAGGTTTACTCTCTAGCTCCTCCACCAAATTTCATTACCGGGGAACTTATGATATATGATCAGATAACTTTCAAAGCAAACTTCGGTAATAGGTCCTTTGGCCTTTCTGTTTATGTAGACTTGGATAAATTGAAATTAGAATGCAATATTGACTTATCTTCGTATTTAGATTAGTATGCATCTTGGTTAAGGATTAGGACTATCTATTGCTCAACTGTGGTCAAAGTATTTTACTTTCACATAAAGATACTCGATAATCGTGATAAGAATGGTTATATTTTAGAGGAGGTGCTGATGACTACTATAAGAGGTAAATCTATTTGCCTCACTGTTGATTTGATAAATACGTATTTAGGGATTGAGAATGCCCCCACTGGTCCTTTCAAGGATATCTTTGAATCTGAGATCTTTCAGAGTCTGAAGTCAAGAGATGGTTTTGGTCTTTTACTGTTTACCCCTAGGTCTATAAGTGATCAGTTCAGACGTACATCTACTCCTGGAGCATGATTAACAAAGGCAAGAACTATTCTCACTTTACCATAATGGATTTCTAGTTGATGACCTTTATCATTTCAAAGGAACTAATGAATATTGGAGCGTAGATCCTCAACGAAATGTGTCAGATCATATTTCACTCCAATGTGACTACTACCATTCCTTTTCCTTCACTAGTCTCTTATATTCTCTATCTGAACAACATTTGATACCTGATTTTGGAGGAGAAGGCAGTTAAGATAAAGAGGTTCGAGAAGTTTCATTTAGCAAGGATGAAGATATCATTCACTGAGGCTAGTAGTTAGTCAAAGTTGAAGAAAGTGAAGAGGATGGAACCTTTACCCTCTAGGGTAGATTAAGCCTAGTCATCACAAGCATGGTCCCCTACTTCTGCTCCTTCTTTCCTCTAGGCTAGTATTCATACATATTTTCAAGAGTCTATACAAACTTCTATCTAGGCATCTCAGATTCCTTTCTTGGAAAAATGCAACAATCTCATGAATCCTTCTTTCAAAGAGTTTAGTAGTTTAATGAAGCCTTGGTCGATAAGATAGATTATCAGATCAAGACTGTCATCAAAGCCATGAACTACAACTTTAAGATGATCTTCTAGTACCAAGAAGAACAAGCTATTAGGATGCAGAGGATGGAAATAGTTGTGAGGACTCATCTAGGTGTTCCTTTCCTTGAGCAATCTCCTACTCCTACTTTACAGATTATCCCTTCCTCAGCTCCCACTTCATCTACTATCCCTAACATTGTTACTACTTCCACCACCATCCCTATCTCTGATTCCATCCCGATAGGTACCTTGCCTATTATGGATCATATGATTCCCCTACTTCTCCTACTTCCATTGGGCAGAGTCATCAATCTTCTTCCAGCTTTGATTATGAAGAAATCATATTCGCTAAGCCAGAACCTACGTTCACTCCACAGCCTCACTCCACTTCCTCCTTTGACACCCTCTCCTAATTTTGATCCTATGACCGCTATGGTTGCCTATACTTCTCATTCCTTAGATATCACCTTTCCTTCCCTTCTTCTTAATGCCAAAGTAGGAGAAGAGTAGTTACTGATATGTTTTGATCTATCACATTTCATGCAATTAACTTATGCATTTGTTTATCTACAACTATGTGTTTTTTCATGCAATTAACTTATATATTTGTTTATCTACAAATATGTGCTTCATTTTATCTCCAGATAATCTTTCAAACATATTCAAGTTTTTTCATATCAAAACAGGGGAGAATGTTGGTTCTCAAATTATGTTTTGATGATAACAAATATTGAAAACAATGATGATTTGATGATTCAAACCACTTGAATGAGTTTCTAAACATTTGAGTGAAAGAACTATTTTTAATCAAAACTTGAATAAGTAAAGTCACTCATTTCCAGTGATATGAGATTATCACTCGAGTGACAGGTAAAGTACTCAAGTGATGATCCTAACTTTAAGAGATTTTTTAAGTTACTTGCTAAAAACTGAGAGGTGATACAAAATAACTCAAGTGGTAAAGTCAGCACTTGAGTGATCCTTCCTCACTTGCAGGAATTCAACAAGTTACTCATAGGATTTTTGGAAGTTATGTTCATGTCACTCAAGTGATAGTGATCATTTGCATTAATTTGTTAAGTCACTCCCAAATTTTTTGATAATTATAACTCTCCAATCGAGTTTATCAGTTATCACTCTAGTTGTGAACAAACTTCAAGCTGATACACTCGAGTTCTGGAGGAGTACTCAAGTTCTGATCTGAAGTTAACTCGAGTCCTGGAAATTTTACACTGAGAGTTTTGGTATTATGAAGACCAGGTGGAGAACTTGAGTTTCCCATTAAAACTTGAGTTCTAGACATAAGTGTTGATGTTAACTTAAAAGTCACTGGCGTTGGTTCTGCAAGTTTAAACAAAACTCGAGTGATGACAAGCAACTCATGAGACTTCAGCAAGTCACTCTTTGATAAACCAAGAGTGATACAATTTATTCACTACCAGAACTCAAGGCGCACTCGAGTTCGTCTGCAAAGTACTTGAGTGATATTAAATCATACTCGAGTGCATGTTTATCATCTTTTGAAAATCAACGTCTCGATAAACTTGAAAGTGATGATGAACTTATGTTTAAACTTGATTATTACCTACATATCTTTCCAAAATTACTCATCATATTCATGTGTAAGTTTCAGATCTTTAAACAATGGATTTATTTCAAATTGTACAAAAGCATATTTATTGTCAGAGCATTAAATACTTAGTAGGAAAATAGAGCTAACAGAAGGATTTCGTCTGAAGACTTTATTGCAAAAGTGACTGAATGTAGAAATCCCTCAATGGCTTTAATCTGACTCTAACAGAAAGTTTGAATGCTCATAACGTTATTAATGAAGATTGCCTATAAATACCAAGTGCATTCAGATGGAGCATCTACCGAACTACTAACTGATAAACATTCATTTTCTTTATTAAGTGCTCTATTTCTTTGTTCATTCAATACTATTGTACTTCAGTGATTATTTCATCTGCTTTTTAAGAGAGAACTATTTTAAACAATACTCTTTATTGAGAGATAACTTAAGGTGGTGAGACCTTAAGTTAGGTATCATCATACATCGTGTAAGAATTTGCACTGTAAAGTGGTGACAAGAACCTAGTAAATCTTGGAGGTGATATTGAAAAGCTTAGAAGAATCTGAGGACTGGACAAAGGTCAGAATTGTTGAGACCCAACCAGTATAATCCTTGGTACACACTTCGGTGAAATCTCTCTAACTCTTAAACTTGTTATTGCATTGAATTTCCATTATTTGTTAATTGCAATTAAATTTTATTATTACCTAATTCACCCCCTCTTAGGTGAAACACTTGTGCTAATACCAACCTCTAGCAAAACAACTTTCTAGATACTCTAATGTTTAAGTTGGTCTATAATTCATTAAAACACATATAATAAACAATCAAAAGCATAAAAATTTCAAGAATTTCCTTACAATTTAGTGGGATTTACCATTCTCAATTCTCTTCGTATGTACAAGAATTGATCTTTAGCAAGTGGTTTAGTGAAGGTATCTGTCAATTGGAGATATGTAGGTATGAAAACCAGTTTGACATCCTTCTTTTGCACATGATCTCTAATGAAGTGATGTCTTATGTAAATATGCTTGGTTCTTGAATGTTGAATAGGATTTTTGGCTGGACATATTGTGCGCGCATTGTCACAATAAATTTGTATCTCTCTTAAATTGATATCTAGGGTACTAAAGTTATTTCTTCAACCATAGGACTTGAGCACAATAACTTGTTGGAAATTATGCCATAGGGGCCAATCATTATACTTTGAACATTGTTATTCAATGAATTTTTCCATTTTATTATCATATTATTTACATGTTCACTATAATAATTATATCCTTAGATAAATCATAATGATTGTCTAAAATATTCCTAATCGGTTATCAATACGAGAGCAAAGATGAAATAAGACCGGTATAACTTTGAAAATGTATGGAGATATGAATCAAAGTCCTAGACACTTATAAGATACAAGGTACTAGAGTGACCCAATATGAGAAAACTGCATGGAACAAGTTATAAGCTTGTCTCATGTATAACCACATTGTGTGAATATTTACACACACATACACAAACATGTTGTGTGAATATTTACTTGATATATATATTTAGAAATAAAAATTAATAATATTATATATATGTTTTTTTTAAATACGTGTGTGTGTGTGATAATATTATTATATTGTGTATATATAGATATTATATGATAATATCTCGAATTTAATTTGTAAAGATAAATGAAATCTATTTCTATTGGCCATTTATTCAGATTAAATAAATAGGTTAAATTAAGACTATTTGATAGATTTAATTAAACCATATTTATTTAATTTTCTTATAAAAAACAATTAAGTGTTAATTGATATGATATACATTTCAAAATTAATTAAGATTAATTTTAAAAAATCTAATATCTTTAATAAAATAGAAAATGTTGACTAGTTATTTAAGATATAGCTCGGTTTTTTATGGATGATGAAAAAATAGATAAAGAGCCATGAGAAAAAGAAAACTATAGAGGGATATTGGTAGAACTCGCACGCTGTTCATGTTGGATTCCTACTCATGTGGATACCGGTAGAGGGAGCTAATTTGAGTTGTTAGCTCCTTAAGATAAAAAAGAAAGACTGAACATATTAGAAAGATACATTTATTTGCTACTCGATTTAAATGTCATTGACAGATCTGCAGTAGGTATTGGTAAACTTTTGAATTTTAATTTTCTATTGTGTCTACCAATCCCAGCAGTGACATCAGAGCTAGGTCAATTGTGTGTTTAAATTTAGTTTGAGTGCTTATTGTGTGCTTATATATGTGTTATATAAGTTGAACATAATTTTAGAAGCGTTGGATTAAAAACCCAAAGGATGAAGTTAAAGTAGTAGTATTGTCAATTTTCATTTTTTGGAATTCTGATTGTGATAAGTTTTGGAATGACCTAGTCTTGTCCAATAACCATGAAACTTTCTAGAATGAAATTAGACATCTTAAGCTTTAATTTGATATATAATATGTGCCATTTTAGTCAGTACATTAATAGATATGAATTTTTGAAGTTAGGCATTTAATCTGGAACATTTTCTATGGCAGTGAGGATTAATTGGAAGTTTTGGAATAGTGTACGTCTAATTTTCTAAATGATATATTTTTCTTCAAAATATACTTAGTGAGGGTCACATAGAACTTTGATCCATTGCAATTAGATTTTTCTAGATTTAATTATGATTTTTCAAATTTTAGTGAAAAATCTGGCAGTTTAGTGGGACCGTCGTAGCTAATATTTGTAGTGCGACATAATCATAACATTTATTCCTTTTCATATTGTATGAATTGTTATTTTTTGTGGTTTTATTTTCTAAAATTGTTCAGGTATGGTGAACAATATGGGTTTAGTTTTACAAGGGTTATAGATTTTTAAATACGGCATGTGTGCCGCGTCTTCCTTTACATAGTTTGGATGTACATTCTCTTCTCATCTTACTCTCCTCGTATGTTTAAACGAGGTTTCTCAATGTATTTTATTTTCTTACTAGAAAGGTCCTCTCATTGGCTTGAGAGGGTTTAGGTTAGGTGAGCTATATTGTGTCACATTATATGTATTCATATAAACGAAATAATTAATTAAGCACTCTAAATAAAATCTTAAGTCATAATGCCATCAATTAATGAATACTTGTCAAAACCTAGATTGCTTAATTGTGAGTTCCACCAAAGTGGATGCATTTGAGTTATCTTAGTGAGACAAGTATAAGTAATAGTGCTACTCACAAAGATTCATTATTGTTTTGACTTAATTGAGATTAACAAAATGGTTTTTGGATCTCAAGGCATTAGATAGGATTAAACATGTCGGATCATATAATGAAAGAATCCCATAAAGATCTAAGAGTTACATGTGATGTAATTGGTAAAGAGGTTACCTACCTAAATAACTTAATTTAAGCATCCTGCCAAAGCGGACTTAAATTTAAGCGAAATATAGATGTTAGCCCACTAATTATTACATTGAGGGTTGTTGATTTAGTGGGAGGTTTCTAACCAACTTTGCATATTTTATTGTAGAATCATGTTAACCAGTAATACTGCTACACTTTTATTGCAATCAGTCCTTGAGAAAGATAAACTCAATGGGACAAACGTTCTTGACTGGTTCAAGAACTTGGGAGATGTTCTCAAGTAGGAAAGAAAAGCATATGTCTTAGATCAACGCATTCCTGAGGAGCCTGCAGTCAATACTCCAAGAGCTCATAAAGATGCTTACATGAAGTATAAGGAAGACTCTGTAGATTTAGGTAGCTTGATGCTTGCTACCATGGTTCTAGAGCTCCAAAGACATCTGAAACTTATGGAGTCTCATGAGATGATTGTGCATCTCAAGGAAATGTTCCAACAACAGGAAAAACAAGAAAGTTATGAGACCAAGTAAAAACAAATTTGCACATGAAATTTAAATTAAGTCATTTTATGACATAAGCAAGAGTCATATTTATTAAGCTTTATCAATCTTCCCTACTCTTCATTTTTGGCCAAGCCATATCAAAATAGAGAGGGAGAGAGCTCAAGGAAACTTGAAGAAGCAAGAAGAGTCTTAGGGTTCAAGAGGCAAGGATTAAAGGTCAGAGCATGTAAATCAAGTGATTTTTCATTCTAATCTCCTTGGAACTTCCTCTAATCTCTTCTTCTTGAAATCCATTATTAGCAAGAAAAATATCAAGAAAAGAGAGAGAGGGTTGAGATGTGTAGAGAGAGAAAGTGTGAGAATCTAAGAGGTAATATCATAAACTTGATCCTCTTGTTGTATATGATGATGTTGTTGTTATTGTTGTTGGATTTGGATTGGTTTTGCATTTTTTGTAACTTTGGGAAGATGAAACCCTATGAGGAAATACTGCCAAAATTTCTTTAAATCACGTTAGTATTTAAGTAGTTAATCATGTGATTAGAAGTGATAAGGAAGTGATTGAGCAAGAGAAATCAAGAAAACACACTTTCCCTCACAAGAACCCTAGTTTCGGATAGAGGTATAACATAAGGGTAGAGATCGAGTTTTGTAATTTTGATGATTCCATTAGCTTTAGAAGGTAAAATTGTGTAGGTATATATAAGTTTCAGGATTTTTGGATGTTGGTATGAAAATATGCAATTTATAGAATTTGAAAGAGCATGATGTTTGATTTGTTCCAGTGGAGGTAGTTTGATAGTGAAATGAATTTAAAGGGCCAAACCTAGTCCAAAAATCATGAAAACTTGGTAAGATTAAAATAGATATGTAGAGATTTAATTTGATAGGTATTTTGTAATTTTTGGACTAGTATGCTAAGAGATATGGATTTTTGAAATTATGCCTTGTTCCTGGAAGGAAATCTGGAATAGTGGAGTTTGACAAATTTTTGGGCAAAGTATGAAGATAGTGGTCAAAATAAAGCTTTTTTATACAAAAATAAATTTGAAGAGCTTCCTTTAGGCTTTGGAATAGGTCAAATTGGATTTTTCTACAATTAATTATGAATTTCCTAAGTTGAATGAAAATCTGCCAGTTTTCTGTACAACTATGAAACTACACTGTATAGAGTTGTACTGTGTAGAACTTGTTGAAACTACTGAAATTGCATTAGATAACGAGAAGAACTTTATTTAAGGCAGTAAAAATGCAAGTAATAACTAATTACTTATAATTTAATTTATAGGACTTGGTAAAGCCTGAGCCGAAACAAGAGTGTAGGACTGTTATTAGAGCTAGAAAAGGACTTAGGTAGTAACTTTTTCTTGCATATACTATGTCATTATTATATGTTTGAGTAAGCCATTCTCTATAATATGAGAATAGTGTCTTGGACACGCTTATTAGCCTAGTTGTAGTCTGGGACACAGCAGGGGCACAGGGTTAAGTAAAGGTACAAACATGTCGTTTGGCCTTGGATAGTTTGCACATAGCATTCTATCATCTTACAAGACATGGCATATTTCATATTTATTTTCGCATTCTATATGTCTAAAATGTTGCTACAAAGATTCACCCGAATTTAATCCTTTTTAAAAATACAAAACTTTATAGCGGAGGCTAGGAAGTGGCTACCCAGGTGTAGAGTCCCGGTGCATTATGAAGCCGCATCTATTTATGTATTTGCACTTTTGTTTCCTTTTGAAACACTCTATACATTTGTATATATTTTTCCAACCCAGCGAGGATTCCTCTGTATTGTGAACAAGTACATAATATCAGTATATTTTCGCTATTTCTGTATGCCTTACCAAACTTTGCGCTTATTACTTTACGAATATCAAAATGTTAAGGGGTTTGACATTTTTGGTATTAGAGCTTAAAGTGGTTCTGGCATTTCCATAATGAGATACTGATATGGTCTTGTTTGTACGGTGATAGGAATCATGAGCGAACAAATATGTCAGTAAGATCGATTACCCCCTTTGGTGAATCGGTGTCTTCCAGATGAGCAGATTCTAGAAGGGCAGCATATCATAGGGCTCATGAGACTGGGAGGTCACAGAGTACTGAAGACGCATCGAAAGAGTGTCAAGCCTATAACAGTGTACTGACTATATCCACAGATGGAGCCAATCTTGAATGCGTCGATTATACAGAGAAGCCATTGCAGACGGCCAAGCGTCCAACCCGCCTTTTGGCGCTGGCTCCAAGATGGAGAAAGTGCACATGCTATATGACCTATAGCCTGATGAGAAGCTGTGGGAGCACATACAGGGCTGATACAGATGCACAATACGAGCACATGACACCCCACTCGAGCAATACTTGGCTTACCTGGACATAGTAGATACCCTATATTGGAAGCAGGTGCAGGTAGAGATTGATCTTCCAAACAAGTTCTAGATTTTTACTACCATGGACTTCTTCCCAGACACAGACTTCTAGAACAGCAAGAAGAATGATATCGTCGAGAGAGGCCCGAACGACCTATTTTTGGGTGTTCATGGAGTATATCACGGGGTATGTGCAGGAGAACATGTACCAGAAGTGACACGGGGTCCAAGCATCATATTTTGGGTTATCGGTGGTGGCTGGTATGTCTTTTGAGGTAAGGGTAGTCATAAGGAACCAGTAGACGGAAGATAAAAAGACCGATGTCTGTGTTTTAATTGGGTACATCAAAAGTTAAGCATGCTTAACACAGGGAAATCCTGGGATGGGTTACCCCCTGGGAAGCTTTATGTACAATTAGGATATGATGTATAAAAAGAACAAAGCTTGGTTGTACAGTAGTTTTATGATATCTGAAGTGTAATATTCTCCCTAGCTGCTGTATATATAGGTTATGTGTTAGGTATGACAAACTTGTGTACCCAAAATTTTATGAAATGAAAAAAATGCCCTTGCATCTGTATGAAATTTATTCCTTCTCTATTTTCATATATATTGAATTATAGAGATGGCACGTATAAGGAGTGGTGGTAGAGACCGAGGTAGAGGCAAATGAGGTAGATAGGGCAATAATGACCAATATCAGGAGGCTCAACCTGATCTAATGCAACAACTAATAGGTATGATGATGGCACATCAAAATACTTTAAATGAATTACGAAATGACATGAGGGAAGTACAATATAAACAAAATACAGATGCAAAAGCATGTAAGAACCCTGGTGGGCTAGGAGGTGGTCATGTACAGCCACAGAACCTATGCCAGAGGTTCCTAAGGGACCAATTGTTAAAGTTAAAATTATGCAGACCTGGGTGACCAGACTGAACCAATATCAGCTTACTATTTTCTGAGGGAGGTTCAATACCCAAGTAGCAGAGGACTAGTTGTCTCGTCTTTAGAAAATTTTCTGAATCCTGGAGTGGCCAGATGACATAAAGGTACAGTTGACGATCTATAAGCTGGAGGGAGATACCGACAAATGGTATACGAGCATTGAGTCCATTTTGCAGGCATGAAACATTCCCGTGACATAGGAAGTCTTCCAAGAAAAATTCAACGAGAAGTATTTTCCCCAGTTAGTGAGACTGACCAAGGAGACATAATTTCTGACTATCCAGCAAGGTGAGAAGGAGGGTTTTGGAAAATATCTGCTTTGATACATCCGGTTGTCCTGATACTCCTCCTATCTAAAATATCGTGATGACGAAGAGTGGAGTACGGATATGATGATTCGAGTGTTAAAGCCATATCTGAATGAGAAACTTGTCTCCAAGCACTTCAAAGAGTTTAATAAGGCAGTTAAAGAATTCCGGATTACAGAGTATAATTTGCTAGAGCTATATTCCTAACGAAATGCTAGCAACAAGAACACATTTGGTGGAGGGGGCTCTTTAGAAAAACGCAATTATCAGGGATGTTCATCTAGTGGTAGTAATAAAATGCCAAATCAATATGAAAACCACAATAATAAAAAACCCCCTTAGGAACAGAACATGTAGATACTCCAATAACCCTTACCATCCTGGCCTGACATGTGTTTAATCAAGGGAAGCTACAGCAAGGCAGGTATCAACACCTGTAAGGTAGGTTCCAAATCCAGTGAGATAGATAGTTTGTTACAACAACTGTCATAGGCTAGGATATATTGCAAAAGATTATTGGCAATGGCTACAACCCAAAGAGCCTAGGCAGCAAGTATAGGGCATGGTTTTCGCCTTTACATAGAAAGAACCCTGAAATCACCAGAGTTGATTCGAGGTATAATTTCTCTCAATGGTAATCTGGTGCAAGTATTGTTTGATTCTAGAGCTAGTTACTTATTCATTACATATGATTTCCTAAGACAGCTAGGCCTGAGTGTGTATTGATTACCTTATGAGCTGATGTTATCTATGCCTACGGGTAACAAATTTGTCATAACCAAGCTTGATTGAATTGCATCATAAGTACAGAGGGACATAAATCTACAGTAGATCTGATTTGTTCACCACTAAGTAAACTGGAGGTCATTATTGGTATTGATTGGCTAACTGCAAACAATGTAATAGTGTTAAAGAGTATCCCTACCGTGAATGAATTTCCTGAAGATATCAGTGGATTATCCCTGTACAGAAAAGAGGAATTTGCAATTAAAACCAAGCCAAGAGCAAGACCAATATCTAAAGCCCCATATAGAATGGCGTTGAGTGAGATGATAGAGTTAAAAAAGAAAATTAAAGAGCTACTAGATAAAGGGTTTATCAGACCCAGTGTCTCTCTATAGGGAGCTCTAGTGCTTTTCATTAAAAAGAAAGATGGAAGCTTATAACTCTGTATTGATTATAGGGAGTTGAACAAGGTGATTATAAAAAATAAGTACCCACTTCCCAGAATCGACGATTTTCTTGATTAACTCTTAGGATCCTGTGTGTTCTTGAAGATTGATTTAAGACTTGGGTATTATCAACTTAGAGTGAAGGCAGACGATGTATCGAAGAATGCTTTTAGAACAAGATATGGTTATTACGAGTTTCTAGTAATGCCATTTAGGCTAACCAATAAACCTGCCATGTTCATTGACTACATTAATAGATTTTTCCATCCATATTTAGACCAATTCGTGGAAGTCTTTATCGATGATATTCTGGTATACTCTCAAAGTAGAGCAGAGCATGGACACCATCTGAGAACTGTATTGAACACAATGAAAAGTAAGCAACTCTATGCCAAGCTGAGCAAGTGTGAGTTCTGGCTTTCATAAGTGAAATTTTTGGGCCACGTGGTTTTACAATAAGGAGTCTCAATAGATCCAAATAAGGTGAAAGCAGTACTAAACTTGAAGAGGCTAGAAACAATATTTGAGATAGGTAATTTTCTGGGTCTTACAGGGTATTTTTCGATGGTTTATACAGAACTTCTCTAAAATAGCTTTGTTGTTGACCAAGTTAACATGGAAAAATCAACATTTTGTGTGGGACAGCAGTTGTGAGAGGAGCTTCACAGAGCTGAAACAGATGTTAACCAAAGTACCCTTGTTGACAATCTAAGATCCACAATTAACCTTTGTGGTTTAAACAGATGCTAGTGGGTATGGATTGGGATGTGTCTTGATACAGCAGGGCCGAGTAGTGGCGTATATATCTTGTCAGCTGAAGCCTTACAAACAAAGATATCCCACACATGATCTTGAGTTGGCAGTGATTATATTTAAACTGAAAATCTTGAGACACTATCTCTATGGGGCGACCGTAGAGCTGTACTACAACCATAAGAGTTTGAAGTATATGTACGATCAAAAAGAGCTCAACATGAGACAGCGTAGGTGGATGGCGTTGCTTAAAGATTACAATCTAGAGATCAAGTATCATCTAGGCAAGGCTAATATGGTGGCAGATGCATTGAGCCATAAAGCAGTACAGGTAGCAGCCCTTATGATTCACGAGCAGAGGCCGACTAAGAACTTTAGAGATCTCAACCTATTAAATCATATCATGATAATTAGTAGCAATATAAGTTAGGCAGAGAACGATCTGAGAGTAGAAATAGAAGAAGCCCAGATGCAGGATAGACGTACCTAGTTTATTAGAGATATAATTGCGAAGGGAGAAACTCAGGAACATGACTTGTCACCAAGTGGTCTAGTCAGATTCAGAAAAGTGAATATACGTTCCATCGCAAGTAGAGCTGAAGTCACAAATCCTGGAAAAAGCACACAAGAGTAAATATACTCTGCACCCAAGACCAATTAAGATGTACCACAATTTGAAGTCCATATATTGGTAGCTAGGCATGAAACGAGATGTGTAAAGGTTTGTGGCTCGTTGCCTTACTTTCCAGAAAGTGATGCTGAGCATCAAAGACCTTCAGGGCTTCTGCAAAACCCTAAAATTCCTAAGTGGAAATGGGAGAACGTCACCATGGATTTCATGACAAGTCTACCAAAGGTCCAAAATCATGATGCAATTTAGATAATAGTAGATCGATTTACGAAGATAGCTCATTTTCTCCCTATCAACATTCACCACTCTCCAGATAAACTAGCAGAAATCTACATCAAGGAGATAGTGTGTCTACATGGTATGACAAAGAACATCATATCATATAGAGATCTTCGATTGACTTCCAGGTTCTGGAAGGCATAATGTTACGGGTGTAGGATGGTGTATTTAGAAGTGCAAGTGTACACTGTCGTAATCAAGTAATATAGAAGTGAGTAAAGTATCGTTCCCACGAGGATTGATCACTAAGTACCAAAATTGGTAATTTTAATTCTATTTAGTCGGTTGATTAGTTGTGATTGAGATTACAAGATAAAAATGATGAAATATGAATACAAGTGATATAAAGACAAATATGAGTAAAAGCCCTAGGGATTAGATTTCACTTAATAAATTCTGGATTGAATCACTTATCTATTCTAGTCCAATTTATTCCACATGTTTGATAGTCGAGTTTCCCTATTTTAATTACTAGCCTTTTCCAAGGTCAAGTAATTCTATAATTAATTGCTAACCCAATATATTCCTATATGAATTTAAGCAATCAATTATGCACTAAGATTTATGGAACTCAATTAAGACTACACAACCCATATGAATATATTCCTATTTCATATGCAAATTATGGTTTTAATTATAGGATCCACAAACATGTATCTCCTTCCGGTCTCAACATGTATATTAAAATCATCCAAAAGGTGGCCAATCAATTGTAAGCATTAAGAGCAATAATTAAAACTCAATCATGAAGGAAAAAATTAAAACTAGATTTAATAAGTTAAGATTCAATCCGTCATTAGTAAGCTACGTCATCACCCTAGGAAAAAGAAAATTTAGCTCATGATAAAATTAAAAACAAAACCAAAATATATTACCAACATCATAAATATTGCATAAAAATTAATTACAAAAACATAAAACTACAACTACAAGATGCATGAAAGTGAAAAACATAAAACTACAACTACAACTACAAGATACATAAAACATAAATATTTATTTATTAATTACACCCAAATTAATTACATTCAGCTCAAATATAGTCCACAAAATCATCATATAAGGGAAAATAAATATGCAAATATTTTACTTATCACAGTACATGAGGCTTTGGGTACCAAGCTCCAATTCTGTACAGCTTATCATCCTCAGATAGCGGGCAAACTGAAAGAACAATCCAAACACTAGAGGATATGCTCAGGGCATATGTGATAGATTTCAAAGGCAGTTGGGACCAGTTCTTTCCCTTAGTATAATTTGCATACAATGGAAATTACCACTCGAGTATTCAAATAGCTCCATACAAAGCATTGTATGGAAGGAAGTGTCAGTCATCCTTATGTTGGATAGAGTTGTCTGAGAGGTAGATGTATGGGCCAAACATAGTAGATTAAACTATGGAGCATATTAAGCTGATCAAGTAAAGGCTTTTAACTGCTCAGAGCAGGAAAAAGAGCTATGCTGATAAGAGGTATAAACCTCTTGAGTTTGAAGTTGGAGACCACGTATTCATGAAGGTTTCACCTATTACCGGCATTGGCAGGGCGTTAAAAGTGAAGAAGCTAAGCCTTAGGTGTATTATCCTTTTGACATCTTGTCAAAGATTAGGCCAGTAGTGTACCAAATAGCTTTACCCCCAAGCTTAAGCAGGCTACATGATGTCTTTCATGTGTCACAGTTGAAGAAATACTAACCTAACCCAGAGCATGTGATCAAATACGAAGAGGTAGACATACGAGATTATATGACGTTTGAGGTCACACTTGATCGCATCATTAATCGGTAGGAAGAACAATTGAGACACAGGAGTATCCTATTTATCAAGGTGGTATGGAAGGGATTATCTCCTTTTGAAGCTACCTGGGAAGTCGAGGAAGACATGCAGAAATGTTTCCCATATTTCATGAGTCAATATGTATAGCAAATTTCGGGGACAAAATTTTTTTCAGAGGGGAGCACCTTAGTTTTATTAAATAATATTCCTTGTATGTAATTAATACATTTAATGGAATAAAATGATGAATTGTGATATGCATGCATGATAGAAACACTCCAATTGGTGGTTACACATAACTTGGCTAAGTTAGGACACAGGTGCAACTAATGTCCACTTAAAGGCCTAGCATTGTAACCTAAATTGGAGTATGAAATAACACAAATAATGGCCTAATATGAGTGTAAAAGAGCAAGAAATGATTTATTTCAATAAATCATAAAATGTAATGGTAAAATGGTAATTTGCCATAAAACAAGAAGCAATTATTTTTTCCTAATTGTTCTTAATAATTTCAGTATAAAAAAGAAAATAAGAGGGGAAAATGGTTATTTAGTAATTAATAATCCCATTTTGGAGCATTTGTTACCAAGGAAAAATAAAGTTGGAAAAATGTCAAAAAGCAATATGACAAATCAATTACTTGGAAGAAGTAATTATAGAAATTCAAGAAGCTATTTCTAATTCCTTATTTCTCTACAATTTTAGTCAAGTTGTAACATTCCAAATTTTGGGATAAGAGGCTTGAGAATAACCTTGGATTAAGTAGATTGCTAAGCCCTTATTTATAAAGTGCCCCAGTAAGGCCTAATTTTATTCCCTAAAATTTCTTATACCTGGATGGCATTAAGGGGAATAAAATGGTGAGTTAAAGAGTATATTAAGTGATAAAACAAGGCAATTAGGGGTCACACACAACATAATTAGATTTGGAACACAAATGAGATTTTCTACCAGTCAGTTTCCCTATATGGTAGTCGTGTTGTGTGACATTTTTAAATGGGCAAATGATGTCCAAAAATTGTAAGAATTTTCATAATGAAAGTAGACTTATCAAGATTTAATTTGATAGGCCATATAAGTTTTTGAAACTTTACACAAGTAGTTATATATTTTTGAAGTTAGCCTAGTAAAACTATAAATTTTCTGCAGCAATATCCAAAAATAATAATTCTGGGAATGTTGATCTTTCAATTGGAAAAAAGCTATATTTTCTCTTAAAATTAGACTTAATAAGGGTCACTTAGCCTTTGGAACCTCACCAATTGGATCTCTGTACAATTAGATATGATATGAATTTTCAAAATTTGATAAAAATTCTGCCCAGTTTTTTAGCAAGTGCAAAAATGGAAAATAAATGTATGGGCAAAATGGTCATTTGACCAATTAAGAATGAAGAAATTATTTTCTCCAACATTTGGTAGATAGTTTTGGTCAAATAAAGAAAGAGGAGGGAGTTAATTTACTTGGCTCATATTAATTCAAGAGAGAAATGGTTTTGGCCAAGTATTTCATGCACATGTTAATATGTATTAAATAATATTATAACAAAAGTAAGAAGGAGATATTTGATTAAGGTATTATCACTCTTCCTCCATTTCATTTATGGTGGAAACACAAAATAAATAGTGAGAGAAGAACTTGGAGAAATAAGAAGAGCTAGGATTTGAAGAAGCAAGAATTTAAGGTAAGAGCTTGAAATCAAAGTGTTCTTGCCTTGTAATTTACCTAGAACCTCTTCTAATCTCTTTTCTACCATGAATATCATGTTTAGCAAGCAAAATCAAGAGGAAAGAGGGAGACATGGGCCATGGCCAAGAGAGGGAAGGAAGAGGAATCCAAGATAAACTCAAGAACCTAGTTTCTCTTGTTGATTCTTAATGGTTCTTGGTGGTTGTTGTTGTTATGGTTGTTTTGGCTTGGTTTATGATTTTGGGATGTGCAAATCCTAATGCGAGGTGCTGTTGAAATTCACATTAATCATGTTTAGAAGGAGTTGAAGTGTTTAAACATGTGATTAGGAGTGAAAAGGAAGGGCTTAAATAAGTGAAATCAAGAAAGGACGTTTTCCCTAATTTTTTGTAAAGTTTTGGCCAGACCTGCAAATAGGGCAAGGATCTGGAACTTCAATAATTTGATGGTTCCATTGAGTTTAGAAGAGAAAATTGTGTAGAGTACATGTATAATATGGAGTATTAAGGCCCTATAATGTGAAATGACAAAACTACCGTTAAAACCCTAAGTTAGGGGAGTTAAGGGTAAAAATGTAATTTAGGATGTAATTTGACTAATCTGCGGTTAAAATGGATTATGTACATGAAATTGTGTAGGATTAGCCTGGTTCATAATTTTTAGTAAGGTACAAGTTGACCAGGTACAAAGGGGTACAAACTGGGTCCTTAGGGCATTTTGGTAATTTTGCAATTTTGAGTCTAGATAACCAACAATGTGAGTTTCGAATGAGTTATGAATAAATAATAACTCACTTATCCTAAATTTAAAATTTTAGGATATACAGGTAGCCCGAGCCGAAGACGGAGCTAGACCGATAGACAGGCAAGGAAAGGGCATTCCATGTAGTAATACTTTCTTTCATGTACTATGTGATTTTCTATGTACTTTGAATATGCCATCTTCTATAACATGAGCATAGTGTCTTTGACACGCGTATTTGTTTAGTTGTGGTCTGTGACCCAGTGTAGTCGCAAAGTTAAGCCGAGGTTGTAAACAGTGGTTTGGCTTCAGACAATGTGCACACATCATTCTATCATCTTACTTAACATGGTGCATGACATATTTAATTTTACATCATATATATTTGATTGTATGTTACTACTAAGATTCTTCGCATCTCACCCTTTCTATAAATATATAAAGTTTCTAGTAGCAGGTAGTGGCTCAAAGGGCATAATTGCAATTTATGGCAACTGAAGGTTTTGGACAAGATCAGGAGGAGCAGTTGGTGATCTGAAGACCTTTATTTTAAGGTCTATAATTATTGTGTATGAACCCCTATGGGGAATTCCTGTATATGAACAAGCATATTGTATCAATAATTTCAGTATATTTATACTATTCTTATGTGCCCACTGAACTGCACATTGCTACTCTGATCAATATCAATAATGAAGCGGGGTCTTACACAAACAAAGGGGGAAGGAAGGGAAATACATTTTGGCCATAATTAATTCAAGAGGAAGGGGAAAAAAAGAAGAGCCAAGTAAAAGAAAATTTACATATGAAATTTACATTAAGTCATATTATGACATAAGCAAGAGTGATATTTAATAAGCTTTATCACTTTTCCCTCTTCTTTATTTTTGGCCAAGCCATATCAAAATAGAGAGAGAGAGAGAGAGAGTTCAAGGAAACTTAAAGAAGTAAGAAGAGTCTTAGGGTTCAAGAGGCAAGGATTCAAGGTTCCCATGTAAATCAAGTGATTTGTCCTTCTAATCTCTTTAGAACTTCCTCTAACCCCTTATTCTTCTTGAAATCCGTTGTTAGCAAGAAAATCTTACGAGAAGAGAGAGAGGGATGAGACGTGTAGAGAGAGAAAGTATGAGAATCTAAGAGGTAATCTCATAAACTTGATCTTCTTGTGCTATATGATGTTGTTGTTGTTATTGTTATTAGATTTGGCTTGGTTTTGCATGTTTTGTAAATTTGCAAATATGAAACTCTAAGGGGAAAAGCTACCACAATTTCCTTAAATCATGTTCATTTAGTGTTTAAGTAGTTAATCATGTGATTAGAAGTGGTAAGGAAGTGAAATCAAGAAAACATACTTTCCCTCCTAAGAACCCTAGTTTCGGTCAGAGGAAGAATAGAAGGGTAGAGATTGAAATTTTTAATTTTTATGATTCTATTGTCTTTAGAAGGAAAAATTGTGTAGGTATACATGAGTTCATGATTTTTGGATGTTGGTATGCAAATATGAAATTTTAAGAAATTGAAAGAGCATGCTGTTT
Source organism: Albizia julibrissin (assembly GCA_037074505.1). NCBI lineage: Eukaryota > Viridiplantae > Streptophyta > Magnoliopsida > Fabales > Fabaceae > Albizia > Albizia julibrissin. The sequence continues at coordinate 37,537,383 of CM073477.1, forward strand.
GATTTGTTCCAGTGGGGGCAGTTTGATTGTGAAATAACTTTTGTGGGTCAAACCTAGTCCAAAAATTATGAAACTTAGCTGGATTAAAGTATAGATGTAGAGCTTTAATTTAATAGGTAGTTTGTAATGTTTGAACTAGTATGGTAAGAGATATCAGATAAAACTAAATTTAAAACTAAAACAATATAATAATATTACCATGTATTATATATTATCATGATATATGTGTGTGTGTGTGTGTGTGTGTGTGTGTATAATAATATATTACCATATATTATATAATAATATATGTATTGTGTGTGTGTGTGTATGTATGTATGTATGTATGTATGTATATCTGTGGGTATGTGTGTGTGAAAAATACATATATGTATATATAATATTATTAATTTTCTTTTCGAATATGTGTGTGTGTGTGTGTGTGTATAATTTTTCCACCCTAGATTATTTATTACATTTATTAAATCTAGACATATCTTAGATTCAATGAATCGATCTAGATATTATAACTCGTGTTAGGCTATTTTGGGTGTGCGACCCTGTAGGCCCATATGATGTTGGCTATAGGCCAATGACTATTCTAACCAATAAGTCGTAAGTGGCCTCTAGTAAGACATTACGATTACCCAATTCATATGATGATTGATAAACCGATGCAACCTGTCATATAACCATATCATGTCCCTTTTGTCACACAATATTTCGGTTAAGGATGAGACATGGAGAATGTCATCTTCCTATTCCTGACCATTATTTTCTCGATCCTTGAGTATTTTAACTATAGAAATGGAAACTCTTTTCTATCGTAGTATGGCCATACATTTCTCAAACTCACTTATCGAGGGGCCTAGTAATATCTCTCTACTAATGTGAGGGACAAATTTCATCTTAAGCATTCACATTCCTCTGCATGAAAACCACCAAGCCTGATCACAGCCTTTATCATCACCCTGTCAAAGGTGACTTTTGACTAGGCCAAAGCTTAGCGACTCTCATATAGGAATCCATAATCATCTCAGGTCAAAGGGTATAGTGACGTGGTTATACATGAGATAAGCTTATGACTTGATCCATGTCGCTTTCTCATAGCAGGTCAGTCCAGCACCTTAAACTCTTAATAGTGCCTAGGACTTTGATCCGTATCTCCATACCTCTTCAAAGTCATACTGGTCTTATTTCATCTTTGCTCCCCCATAGATAACCGATCAGGGATATTTAGGATAATCAATATGATTTATCCAAGGATTTAGTTATCACAGTAAACATACAAATAATATGATAACAATATGGAGAAATTCATTGAATGACAATATTCAAAGTATAATGATTGACCCATAGGGCACAATTTCTAACATGATAGGCCTAAGTTAGAGCACATACATAGACAAGATGCTGCATAGGTTCAATATGCAGGATTCAAAAGGGGTTTACATGCCTATGTCTCATGGCATCCACCTTAGCAAGGTTCTATGTCCTAGTATACCTGTTTAACGAGATTACATGAGCAAGGTTCCATATGCCACGGCCATTGGATCCATCATGTATGCCATGTTATGTACTCGACCGTATGTCTCATTTGCCTTAAGTATGACTAGTAGATATCAACAAGATCTTGTGAGGGTCATTGTGTGACACCTTATGTCCAATAGCCTCAGATGAGTACAAAAGAGTAGTGCAATCATTTGTAAAACCAAGAACCAATCCCGAAGTAACCAACTTCAAAAAATGTTCACATATTCCAATCCTATCTCAGGATTTGAACCTTGGATTAGAGATGATTTTTTAGCATAAAAAAATATTTTCCAAACAATTTCACAGACATTCACCATCTCACTAAGTCTCATAAGCTCTTCTTTTCATTTTATTAGAGTTTGCAAGCGATTCTCTGCTTAGTTCTCATGTTCCATTCCTTGGTTGTGTTTCATTAGCGATCAGAAGTGTAATTTGGCTAAACTGTCCTTTTAGATTAATTATCATCTACTTAATTGTCTATCGGCATTACCAGTTCCACTACTGTAGTATTGTCAGAGTTACAGGCTATTTACACTATATACATATCCCAAAATATATCAAACAAGCAACTAACAGAAAGATTAAAGTCTCTTGACTCTAACCTTTAGCCATCAGCATTTATCTTTTTGCCCCTTGAGCTTTCTCCCTGTACTGTAGATGAGTTTATGAAAAAGAGTAAGATTCAAAAGAATCTCTGTAGTAATAGATGGCTAATCATACATATATAACATTACAAAGCATGCCACATAGTCATCATACACAGAATCATCACAACAACATTCAGTGTATCACATGCAGTTCATATATCACCATAGCGCTAGGTATATCACAAGGCCCCGAGGGATACCCATGCAGAAAGGGCCCAGGCATCTACTCGTGTATCACAGAACATTATTGGCCCAAGCGTCTACCCGCGCAGAAAGGCCCCGGTTGACCACCCCACATAACCAGAATGTGCTAGACAATTCATGATGAACACATAAAACATGCAGTATATCTTATAAATATATGAAAGATAAGTTATTACCTGGTTGCTTCCCTCGAGCAATTTCCAATTTTTTGTTTAAGCTCGGGCAATTTTTAAGCTCCTAACAACTGTTAGGTCCTATAATTAGAATTTAGGGACAACGGGTTATTATTTCGTCTAATACTTGCATAAACCAATTAGTCAAGTTGGTTGTCATTGAAGTTAATACACTATGGAAAAAGTAAAGTCAAGGTGGTCTAACTATCCAAAGTTGGTTAACTCTCTACCTTCAAAGTTCAACTTAATTACTTGTATGCCATTACATTTTTTTTATTTTCACCTTTGTTCACAAATCTGACTGCTTTTTGCTTAACTTCAACAATTCACCATTAATTCTAGGGAATTTCAAATTGATTGATTCCAAATTATATGTAAATATATTTAAGTATAATTTCACATAAAATTACCCAATTATGGTCATTAAAGCCACAAAATTCCTAGAATTATGCCAAACATAACCAATTCCAGATTACATTCCAGAACAGGGAATAAATTTGAAAAAATATATTTCAATATTCTTATCAAAAATTATAAAATACCTATCAGATTAAAGCTCTACATCTCTACTTTAATCCTGTAAAGTTTCATAATTTTTGAACCAAGTGTAACTAGCGAAATTCTATTCACTTCCAAACTGCTTCTAGGAAACAGATTAAACAACACTTACTCTTCAACTTCCAAAAATTCCAAATTCATATGCAAGCACCCAAAAATCCTGAACTCATATATACCTACACAATTTTCCCTTATAAATCCAATGGAATCATCAAAATTTTAAAATTCCATTTCTACCCTTATGTCCTGCTCCTAACCGAAACTAAGGAAAAGAAAGGGAAAATTATGCTTTTGTGATTTCAATCCATAAGTTCCTTCCTTTCCCTTCTAATCACATGATTAATCATATAAACCCTCATTGGACATGTTTTAAAGAAATTTGGATAGCATGACCCCTTAGAGTTTTATCATCCATTTTCCACGAAAAAACCAAATCTAAGCCAAAATCAACAACAATAACATCATATTAAGCAAGAGGATCAAGTTTAGGTGAATACCTCTCTTGGATTCCAACTCTTTCTCTCTCTACATGAATTTTTCTATCTCTCTCTATACCTTTGATTTAGTTTGAAAAATATGGATTTCATATCAGAGAAGAGGTTAGAAGTGGCTCTAAGGTGATTAGAGGCATAAACACTTAGTTTTCATGCATCTTACCTTGAGTTTTTGCTTCTTGGAAACCCTAGGGCTCTTGGATGTTCTTGGTGTTCTTGAGACTCTCTTATCTCTCTCTATTTAGTTCAACTTGACTGAAAATATGAATGGAAGAGGAAGGATGATATGTGTTTTTGTTTTATCACATAATATGAATTAATGGTAATTGCTTTATTCTTGAATTTCCTTGACCACTACTTTAATTTTTCTTTTAATATCTACCAAGTAAATTCTGTTTCCTCTATTATTCCCTTATTAACTGTCCATGCATAAGGAAAAAGGGAATATTGGTTTGCTTTTCAATTTCCATAATTGCTTCTTAAACTATCATAACTTAGTTTACATTTGCTTACTTATGATTGGTTCTTTTTTTTCCTTCTTCTCGCGCGCGCGCGCACGCGCACACACACACATATTTCTCTTCCATGTTGCTATTTTGACCATAGAATGCCCCTTAAATTAGAGAAAGAAATGCTCTCTTAATATCTTCATTTATTCCCTTCCAATTTGCATGTAAGAGCTCTTTATGACTCTTTACTTTTGACTTTTCAACCCTTACTTTTAATTGGCCAAAATTCCTTCCTTCTTGATTCAATCTAGCCAAGCATTTAATTTACCTATTAATTCCCTTTTTTTGGCCAAAATGCCAAGGAAAATGGGAAATAATTGATTGCTTCTTGTATAATTGGTAAATTACAAGTTTGCCCTTACGTTTTATGATTTTTGTATTAAATCATGTCTTCCTTCCTTTCTCCTTATTTTGGCCAAATTTGAGGCAATATAATTAGGCCAATTTTTATGCTCTTTCATGATCCAATTTGTGTTATAATATTAGGCCTTTAAGTAGACAAAAGTTGCACATTTATGTCTTAACTTAGCCAATTATATGTAACTATTAATTGGAGTTCTTTCATCATTTTATGTACACCAAAATTCATCAATTTATTCCACTAAATATCACAAATATATACAAGGAATATTGGTGGAAAAAGTGGGGTATTACACATTGGATTGCTATCAGGAATATCCTAAAGTTCTTAAGAAAGACTAAGGACTTATTCTTGGTATATGGTGGATTAGATGATGAGCTCTGTGTAACTGGTTACATAGATGCAAGTTTCCAAACAAACCAAGATGACCTTAAATAGAAATCTAGATACATATTCATCCTGAATGGTGTAGCAATAAGCTAGAATAAGCAGGGCATTGTAGCAGATTCTATAACAGAATCTGAGTATATAGTAGGCATTAGATGTAGCTAAGGAAGCCGTTTAGATCAGAAAGTTCATTACTGAACTAGGGGTGGTACCTACCATCTCAAATCCAATAGATTTGTTTTGTGATAATAGCGGTGCTATTGCACAGGTCAAGGAGCCTAGGCCATATCAATGGACTAAGAAAATACTCAAGTGATTTCATCTCATTAGAGAAATAAATGATAGAGGTGATATAAAAATATGCGAAGTAGGAGGAGAAGACAATGTTGCTGATCTTCTTACCAAGCTAATTGCATAGGAAAAGCATGAGCGCCATGTTTTGACAATAAGAATTAGGCAAATTAATGATTGTACCTAGTATAATTAGGAGGATGTTGGAAATTATGCCCTAGGGGCCAATCATTGTACTTTGAACATTGTTATTCAATAAATTTTTCCATTTTGTTACAATATTATTTGCATGTTCATTGTGATAACTATATCCTTGGATAAATCATAACGATGTCCTAAATGTCGCTGGTCGGTCATCTATGTAGGAGCAAAGATTAAATATGACTTGTATGACTTTAAACAGGTATGGAGAAACAAATCAAAGTCCTAGGCAGTTAGTTATAAGAGCACAAGGTTCTAGACCGACCTGCTGTAATATCCCATTTTTCACTAATACATTTATGTGTGTATTTGATGTATGATCAATGGAATAAAATGGTGAAAATGATGTGGATAAATTAATGTGAATTTATGGAAAATATTTTAATCGAGGTTACATGTAATTTGGTCGAATAAGGATATAAAAAGGAAATTAATATACCGATAAAGGCCTATTATTGTAACCAAAATTCAAGAAATTTACTGACATGCATAATAGCCTCATTTAAGTGTCAAAATGGGGTTAAGCCGAAGAAATGGGCGAAAAATGATTTAGTTTGGTAAATCATTAAATGCAAGGGTAAAACGGTAATTTTGCCATAAAACGGAAAATAATTATTTTCCCCCAATATTCCCACTAATATGAGTTAAATGGGGATTAAAAAGAGTAAAATGACTACTTGATCATAAATAAATCAATTTTGGTGAATTATTGTTAAGAATGGTCAAATAGTCAAAAAGTCAATGACTTAGTCAACAAGTTACGAGATAACACAATGGGATATTGGAGATTCAGATTTCTCTCCTATTTTCATGCATATTTTCGGCTGGAATGAGTGAAGAAAGGGAAATGGAATTAATTGAAGAATTATGCATTTTTGGACAAATGAAGGGATGACACTTGGCATGATTAAAGAAGCCATTTTATTATATCATCTTTTCATTCTCTTCAGTTCATTCTCACGCACGAAAGTGAATAAAAAAGAGTGAGAGTGAGAGCTGGACGTTAAGAACGGAAGAAGAGCTAGGGTTCATCAACAATCAAGGTAAGAGGCTTATACCTTGTATCTAAAGCTACCTAATCCCTCCATAACCTCTTCTCCTCACTTCTCTACTCTTGGATCCATTGATATTTAGCTGAATCAAGAGTTAGAGAGAGAGAGAGAGTAAAAAACATCTAAGAGATAGAAAGTTGAAGAAATCAAGAGGTAACTTCCTAAACTTGTTCCTCTTGCTTGATTAAGGTTAGTAGAGTTGTTTTGGGCTTGATTATAATTCATTTGGTATAAGATAATTGAAGAGAACTCAAGAGACCATAATATGTAAGTGTCTCCAAATCAAGTCCAATGAATTTCTAACTAGTTAATATATTGGTTATAAGCAGAAAGGAGGTGATTAGGCTAAAGAAAACGAGAATCCAACACAACTTTTCTGGGAATTTATTTTCCCTTCCCTGTGTTGGACATGGAAAATGGATAGGAATTTGATAATTCTAATGCTTCTATTAGGTTTAGGAGGAAAAATTGTGTAGGGTCTATGTTGACCCCGAAGTGAGAAAAGCCACAGAAAGTGAAATGACAAAATTACCTCTATTAAGCCTTATTTGAGGGCTGTCAAGGGTACTTTCATCATTTGAGCTTGAATTTGGCCAATTTGAGGCTAGAAATGGATTCTACACGTGAAAATGTATAGGAATGGCCTAAATCAAGATTTTGAGAAAAATACTGATAATTAGGATCTAAGGGGTATTTTGGTAATTTGGCATCATTAGGCTAAATTTACCAATATTATGAGTTTGGAAGGATGTATGGATGAGTAATAACTCATTTGTGATATTTGAAGATTTCAGGACTTGACAACCGGTCTGGCCTCAGTAGTTGCTCGAGCTTGAATCGAGTGAGAAAGTTGCATAGAGGAGCAACCAGGTAGTAACCATCTTCATATGACATAACATGTATATGTGTTGTTTGATATCATCACAAAATGTCAAACATGTTTAGATTATACAGGGTGATCACCCGAGGCCTATTTTTGCGTGGGCTGACACTCAGGCGATAGTATTTATATGGCATGAGCAGTGCCCGGGGCCTATCTTTACACGAGTACCCCTCGGGGCAAAAACTTGTCTAGCGCTAGCATAGTTTGTAAATTGCATGAAAAGCACTAAATGATGTTATGATAATTTGATTGATGATTGTGTATAAAGCATGCTTTGTGTGTTATCTTGTATGTCTGATTGCGTTACTAGTGAGATTCCTGTAAATCTCATTCTTTTTCCCAAGAACAAATCTCCAGTACAGGGAACGAGCTCGCGGGGCAAAGAGAAGGTAAATGACGAAGAGCCGAGGCTGAGCGCTGGAAGAGCTTAGTTTAGGTTGTCAAATTCCTATTATTTATTTTAGGACTTTTATGAGTTTTTGGTTGTATATGAAGTGGAGTAGATGAAGTGGATAGTGTGTCTGTTGTAAAGTAAATCTAATGGAATTGTGCATGTATGTGTATATCTGGTAGAGGTATTGTCTGAAGTTCTAGAATTTAGCAACTCTGATGTTTTAAATTCTGTGAGTATTAGCTAATTGGTACTCTAACTTAGTGTTAGGAAATGAGGTGTCACACTCGCTATGAGAAAGCTGCATGGATCAAATTATAAGATTGGCTCATGTATAACCACGTCACATGCCCTTTGGCTTGAGATCATCATGGATTCCTATATGAAAGTCGCTTAGCTTTAACCTAGTCAAAAGTCACTTTTGACTGAGTGATGATAAAGGCTATGTTTGGGCTTAGTGGTTTTCATGCAAAGGAATGTGAATTGCCAAAATGGAATTTGTCTCTCTCTTTAGTGGAGAGATGTTACTGGGCCCCTCAATGAGTGAGTTTGAGAAATGTATGGCCATACTATGATGGAAAGGAGTTTCCATTTCTATAGTCAAGCTACTCAACGATCGAGAAAGTAATGGTCAGGAATAGGAGGATGACATTCTCCATGCTCATCCTTGACCCAAATACCCCTGCAAAGATAGGCCCTGGGATTCCACTTGTGCAAAATAGTAATTTCCATGGCCCCGAGTGTCCACTCGCGTAAAGATAGGCCCCAAGCGACTACTCGTGCATAATAGAAATATTTGTGGTATCTACCCACACAAAGATAGGCCCCGGGCGACCACCCTCTAAACTTATGAATGCTTATAAGGTCTTACTGTCCAGGGAATCACCCCTATGTCATAGACATTACAAGACTTATAGCCTCGACCTCTGCCCATCCGATCTGACTGCCTATGGACATGCGGGTCTAAATAGGTCTTACTGTCCACCTTATATTCATAACACGAATATACTCGATGGTAAACACATATATGCAAAACCATTACATAAAATTCAAGAGCAAGAGTCACTTAGCTTCATATTGCAAAGCCTGCTTCTCCCTCAACCTCTTTCATCATACGGCACTAACGCACCACATGGCTATTCATTGGGTCATATAACCCCTTCTTCTCAAGGAAACTTACTCAATAGAAAACTCATTACAATATACCACTATTGAGAGCCAACGTCCCTGTAGCTCTACTCTACAGTTTCAACTTCACGGCGGCTTCACGACACGTTTTGTCATCACAGCGGCTGCACACTATAGTTCAACATCATAGTGGCTTCACACTACGATCCTACACTCAATGCTTTACACAGTCCCCTGATTACTCAGCCCCTCCGATCTAACCCTTCACACGTAGCCTTTTCCGATGATATCTCTCTATAGGTAGCCTTCTCTGATCAAAACTCCCCGTAGGTCACCCTTTCCGATCAGAATCCTCTACAAGTAGTTATGTCCAGTTAGTTACCTTCAAATGGGAGTACCATTGTAACGGAATCCAGATCTTATAAGGTCCTTCTTCTTTAGCAGTTCTGCAATCTGCTATCCTACCTGGGGCCAGTTCATTTGAAATTCAATGTTGATGTAGCTCCAGGCAGTAAACATAACTCAAAGGGAATATTCTACAAATTAGATCTTTCTCTATGCTAGATCAATAACTAGCAGCTTCTAGACACATGTATGAGGTTTCTCATACTTTTCGGTACTAATTTCTAGTACCTTAAGCCACTTAAGCTATCTTAGATTCCTGAAGAATCAATCAACTATTGCATTTGATTCTCAAGGTATGGTTTAACTCTTAGAACCTCAATCTTACCTGAGTCATAATCACGTTTCCTCAATCATACCCAATAGGCACGCTACGAATCAAAGTCAATAGTGACAACTTTAACCTCTACAGTTTCGGGTAATATCCTCAAAGCGATTACTCAAGGTCCAGCTTCATCTGTAAGGCTCACAAGGTTCTAACTTATGTCATGAAATAGAATCAAAGTACAACCTATTTCTCATTTTGACCTAAGCATAATTTTCGGCTTAAGTCCTATCTAATCATATCCACAACCCTCAGTATTGTCAAATCAGATCCTCTAGGATCATCGTATGGTATAGTCATCACTCATGACATCCTCAAGGATTACCATACATCTTGCCTCAAGGTATTCAAACCTTGATAATGGATCCCCATTAAGTCCAATTATAGCGCTACCCTTACTTTGAGCACCCGCCACAGTGACACAGGATTCCAACCCATAGCTAGGCAATATCACATGAAATCTACCCATGATTCTTCTCTTTTTTAGCAAGCTTAGCCTCGGAGTTCCAATAAGATCTGGGCATCATTCCTAGCTTTATCTCATACGTCACTAGGTATCGGCATCCCATAATACCTTACCCACAATGTGACAAGTCAAGTAAGTCTCCAACAATGTGCTAAATCTTCCCATAAAACCTTGCACAAGGTCACATTTCTATTTTCAGCAAACTACCTCTGAAGTCGAGTTTGAACTCTTGCACTCGAGTTCTAGCCCAAAACTCGAGTTCTAGAAATCACACTCGAGTTTTGCTAGTTTTCCCACAGACACTTAGCTGAAACTTCAATCTTTGCACAAGCCATGAAAGCTCACACTCGAGTTCTCATGCGTGAACTCGAGTTCTATAGCTATCCCGTTCAAGTTCTGCAAGTTTTAGCGAAGATGTTGTACCCGAGGATCCTGAGATTGAACACAGAAGAACTACACTCGAATCCTCAACGCCACACTCGAGTTCTCAACTTCGACAGCACTAGAGTTGGAATCTTAGTACTCGAGTTCTGTGTCTTCTCCACACTTGAGTCTCACAAGTCCTGCCATAAGAGTTTCTATCTGAGAAATCTTCAACTCACTAACATAAGAGGTACACTCAAGTTCTCATCCACAAACTCAAGTCCTCACCTTATCTGCGCTCGAGTTCTCCCATACGAACTTGAGTTCAGGCTTTGCACTCTCACGAGTTCTTACCTAAAACCATCTCATGCATAAGGAAAACCAGCACTCGAGTTCTCCATAATGAACTCGAGTTTTTAGCAGTTCATACTCAAGTTCTCCCTTATGAACTCGAGTTCTCAAGAATCTGCAATCGAAGTTGGGTCTTGTACTCCTGAGTCCCGTTGTAAATTACTGTGCACTCGAGTTCTCAAGCTTCTTTACTCGAGTTTAGGATGTGCACTCCCATAAGTTCCTACCTGAAACCACTGTGCACTCGAGTTCATCATATTGAACTCGAGTTTTGACCACTTTTTGCAATCGAGTTTGCACTTCTCACCACTGAGAGTTCTTGCCTGAGATTTCTTTTCCTTCAGAATTGAACATATGAACTCAAGTTCACCATGCCAAACTTGAGTTCATCAGCTATTCCAAGCTGACAAACACTTCAAAAATAATCTCAAATCCATTATAGGTTACCCAAATCCTTATTTTCCACATGGCATCACTCTTAGCCATAACTTCACTACTATGCCTCCTTCCATAAGGTATCTAACCAAGGATTATAACCTATCATTTAAGCAAAAAACTTCTAGCAATTACCCAATATTGCTAGAATCAACGCTCTATAATTCTAGCAATTACCATTCTTTCCAGAATTAACGCTCTAATGACTCTAGCAATTACCACTATTTCCAGAACCATTACTCTGATACCAAAAAATATGTGACACTCTTCCTTTCATCACCTCACCGGCTCTTAGTTCCATTAAATCAGAGTAAGCGAGCGATCATTTTAATAAACTAAAAGTCGTTCTCTTATTTATGCTAGAACGATTCTCTTATTACATTAGAGTGGTTCTGTGCTTTAACAAAAATCATTCATACATGCTTATACATACACATATACTTCAAGCCACACAAGGCTATCAAATATAAATCCATTACATTAAATAATCTTCTCCTCAGCAATTCCTCCTCCGAGCATAACTCTATGCATCTTTCAACCTGTCTAAAATGGTTAGTTGGGAAGAGTGAGATTCAAGAGAATCTCAGTAGCGAACAATACCACTATGCATGGCAGATATATATGAATGCATGACATGCTTGCCTACACTATTTCATGCCAACATAATGACATGTTGCGTGCTCGATGTTATGACATACATATGGCAATTGCACAATTATAACAGAGCTTCACTACATCAAACATGTTCAACATAAATAGGCAAAGCAGTCACATAATCAATGCAAGACATACATATCACACACATGCAGGAAAGGTAAGTTCACTACCTGTAGGACTTCACGTCCTTCCTCAAACCATCGTCTTTGCTCTAGTTCGGGCATGTCCATCCATAGAGTCCTAGAAGTCCAAACACCTTTAATGAGTCACTACTCATCCATATAACATTCTAGAATCATTTTCAGTTGATAACTTAACCCAATTATGCTAAACTACCCAAATGCCCCCAGAAGCCCGACCCAACTGTACTTTTACAAAAATTACAACATGGGCCAATCCTACATAATTTCATGTGTAGAATCCTTTTATGACTTCATATCAATCAAATTCAGGCCTGAATGATGAAAATACCCCTTAACGGCCCCTATTTAGAGCCATAAGGGTAATTTGGTCATTTCACCTTTTAGGCCTTTTCTCACTTCTTCATCAACATGAACCCTACACAATTTGCCCTTTTGAACTCAATGGAATCATCCAATTAATGAAATTCCAACTCATGGCTCACACCCCGCACATGACATCCAATATAGAGTTCTCAGAAGAGTTGTGTTGATTTCTCCCTTTCTTTATCTTAATACCCTCCTTTCTACTTCTTATTACATGATTAGCCATTTAGACATCCATTGGACATCGTTTCAGCCTCCAAAACATTAACAGAATGAGAGATGAAAAGTACCCTACCCTCAAAATACTCATCCAAATGACAAATTGAAATGGTAGAAAGGAAGCTTACGCTTACCTTTACACCTTTCTGAATCTGGTTCGGAATTCTGGCGACGCTCCGACCGACGAGATGGCACCAACCATCTCTAAACGAGAATCCAAAACCATAGAATAGAAGCTCGGGATGAGTAGAAGAATGTTTGTACTGGGTACTTTGAGAGAAACGCCGTTTAGGTCAGTTCCAGCGAATTATCACTTTCTCTCTCTTCTCTCTCTCCTCTACGTTCTCGTTCTTTCTCCGTTCTCTTTCTCTTTTTGATTCTATTCTAATTTCTCTTTCTTTCTTTTCCCTTTTATTCTGCATGAGAATGAGAATAAGAATTGATGATGAAGGGTGATGATTAGTTAAAATCATTCTAGTGGCCTTTACTCAATTAGTCCACCTATCTCATTTCTTGCACAACAAATTTCCTTTCTCTTTTCCTTCATCATTCCACTAATATTAATGAGAAATAAGAGAGTATAATTCACTCTCAAATTATCCCATTACATTACCTCAAATGGTCAACCGAAGCCTTAAGCTTCTCTGCTTATTGACTTTGCTTGATAATAATTCACCTGCTTGGCTTATTAATTATCAAGTAGTCATTTACCTCCTTTTAATTCCCATTCAACTCACATCATTGGGAATAGCAGGAAAAAACCATCATTTCTCAACTTTTGGCAAAATTACTATTTTGCCCTTACCTTTTATTTCCATTTTAATATCCAAAGACATTAAGGAATTTTGGGATAAATATGATTCCTCACTTGGACATTCGCTATACTGAGGTCTAGCAGTCTACTTAATCCAAGATAAACCTCAAGCCTTTGATCCTAAAATTCAGGGTATTACAGGTGTTAGCTAGTAAAACTGGCGATTTTCAGTGTCAGTATCTAAAAACAATAATTATGGGAATTTTGAGCTTCTATTTGGCCAAATTTTATATTTTTTCTTATAACTATACTTAATAAGGGTCACATAACATTTGAAACCATCCCAATTGGATATCTGTATAATTATATATGAATTTTCAAAGTTTGATGAAAATTCTACCCAATTTTTTAGCTAATGTGAAAATGGAAATAAATATATGGTAAAAATGGTCATTTTCCAATAAATCAAGAAGATAAATATTTTTCCCTTTTTTGGAGCTGCATTTCATAAAAAAAAGGTAGGAGGAGGAAAAAATTAATTGGAAATTCATATTTATTTGGAGAAATTTTTGGGAGAGGTGGTCAAAAGAACAAAAGTGATGATAGTCAAATATTGCAACTCTAATTAAATTTATGTGGAAGAGGATAAAAGTGATAACTGGGGACACATTATTACTCCCTCCTAAGGCTCAATTTCAGCCAAGTAAAAGGACAAGGGAAAAAATGATGATAATTAAAACAATTGGCATGTGTAAAATTGCCATAAAATATAAAAAGGAAATGAGGTGTAGGATATTTGTTTTATAAGGCTTTTCTCTTTCCATAAGCCTTCATTTCTAGCTAGCTGAAACCAAAGAAAGATAAAGAGCATACTAAGTTAAGAGCTAGAGAAGAGAGAAGCAAAAAGTGAGTTGTAATCTTGGTGTTTGAGCCTTCTAGTTTATACAAGATCACTTTTAACCTCTATATTTTCATGAACATGGCTCTTGGAAAGCACAATCAAGAGTAGAGAGAGAGAGAGATCTATATGTTTTTGGAGTGGGAAAGAAAGGAAATTCATGGTGAGCCTAGAAACTTGGCTTATCTTGATGATTATTGATAGTTGTAGGTTGTTTGATGATTTAGTTGGTTGATTTTGCTTGTTTTACAATTTGGGATGATGAACCCTAATATTTTATGCTGCCTAATTTTCCATTAATCATGTTTAAGAAGTATTTAATGGGTTAAACATGTGATTAGAGGTGAAAAGAAGGAGGTTTATGCATTAAAATATAAGAACTTCATTTTCCCTAATTATTCATGTTTTTTGGGTAGCTATAGTACACAAAGTTATAGCTGAATTTTGGTATTTTTGATAGTTCTATTAGTTTTAGAAGGCAAAATTGTGTAGGCATGCATGTGTTCATGATTTTTGGATGTTGGTATACAAATTTGGAAATTTATGAAGTTGAATGTGCATGATGTTTGATCTGCCTGGTGTGAGTCAGGGTTGTTGTAAAATGATTTTTGTAGATCAAAACTAGTCAAAATATTATGAAATTTTACAGGCTTAAAGTAGACATTAGAGCTTTAAGTTGGTAGGTAGAACACAATTTTTGGACAAGTAGATTAGGAGATAGTTTTCCAAAGTGGAGCCCTGTTACTGGAATGTAATCTAAAATAGGAGAGGTTTAGTAAATTCTTGGGAATAATGTGAGTGTCATAGCTAGACTTGTGTATTTTTCCATAACATTACACTTTGATAGCTTCACATAGGATTTGGAATAAGTCAATTTGGAATTTCTTAGAATTAATTATGATTTTCCAAAATTGACTAAAAATTTTCCAATTTCTAGAAAAATAGTGAAACTACATTATGTAGAATTGTACTATGCAGAAACTATTGAAACTATGATAGATAACCAACACATTGATTTTAGAATGAGTTATGAATAAATAATAACTCTTTTATCCTAAATTTGAAATCTTAGGATATATTGACAAAGCTAGATCAATTGTTAGGCAAGGAAAGGGCGAGTTCCAGGTAGTAACACTTTCTTTTCATGCACTATGTGATTATTGTATGTTTGAGTATGTCATTCTATATAACATGAGCAAAGTTTCTTGGACACATCTATTAGACTAGTTGTGGTCTGAGACTCAACAAGGGCGCCTAGTTAAGACTGGGTGCAAATATTCGTTTGGCCTTGGACAGTGTGCACACATCATTCTATCATCTTAGACAACATGGTGCATGACATATTTATTTTCACATCGTATATGCTTGATTGTGTGTTACTATTGAGATTCCCCAAATATCACCATTTCCATAAATGTAGAAAGTTTCCAGTAACGGCTTAAAGGGAAAAATGGTAATTTCTAGTAACAGAAGGTTCCAAACCAGTTCGGGGGAGGCAGTTGATTATCTAAAGACCTTATATTTGTTTAAGGTATGTAATTATTCTATACACCCTTATAGGGAATTTCTTTGTATAAACAAGTGCATTGTATCAATAATACCAATATTTTTATGTTATTCTTATGTACCCACTGAACTATGCATTGTAACTCTGAATAATATCAACCCTAAGGTGTATGTCAGACGAGTGTTGATACTTGGCCCATATTAATTCAAGAAGGACTCATCCTAGCCAAGTAAAAAACATACACATGTTAATTTGCATTAAGCAATATTAAACTAAAAAGCAAGAGGAGATATTTCAAGATATATTTTCCTCTTTTCCTTCCTTAATTTTGGTTGAGCAAGAGAAATAGATAGAGAGAAGAGAGCTTAAGAACACAAGAAGAATAAGAAGGAGCTAGGGCTCAAGAAGCAAGAATTAAGGTAAAAGGCTTGATTTCAAGTGTTCTTGCCTTTTAATTCACCTAGAACTTCTTCTAATATCTTTTTTCATCTTGGAAATCATGGTTAGCAAGCAAAATTAAGAGAGAAGAGAGAGTGAACTATGACACCTAATGAGAGAAAGTTGAGAATCAAGAGGTAATATCAAAAACCTTGATCCTCTTGTATAGTATGTTGTTGTTGATATTGTCTTGATTTTGTAGATTTTATGAAAACTGGAAGACTTAACCCTAAGATGAAATGCTGCAAAAATTTCCATGAATCATGTTTATTGAGTGTTTAAATGGTCAATCTTGCGATTATAAGTAAAAAGGAAGTGGTAAATCAAGAGAAATCAAGAAAACTTAACTTCTCCTTTTAAGGTTCATAGTTTTGGCCATGTGTTGAACATAGGGGAGGATTTGAAATTTTGTAATTTTGATGATTCCATTGGATTTAGAAGGGAAAATTGTGTAGCAATACATGTGTTCATGATTTTTGGATGATGGTATGCAAATCTGGAATTCTTAGAAGTTAAAAGGAAATGTCGTTTGATTTGTTTCACTAGAACCAAGTGTTGTTTTGAAATTAATTTCATTATCCAAACTAGTCCTTCTAAAATGAAACTTTAAAGGACTAAATTAAACATATAGAGATTTAATTTGATAGGTAGATCATAATTTTTGGACTAGTACATTAAAAGATTTGAAATTCCAAAGTTGAGCCATGTTTCTAAAATGCAATCTGGAATAAAGGAGGTTTGACAAATTTTTGGGAATAATTTGAGTGTAATGACAAGACTTGTGTATTTTTACATAAAATTACACTTAACGAGTTTTACATAGGCTTTAGAACCAGTTAATTTGGTATTTTCTATAATTAATTATGATTTTTCAAATTTGACAAAAAATCTACCAGTTTTCTGGAAAATAGTGAAACTTCACTTTGTAGAATTATACTGTGTAGAAATTGCTGAAACTGTGATAGATAACCAACAAATTGTGATTAAAGGCAGTAGTAATGGAATTAATAACTAGTTACTCGTTAAATTTAATTTATAGGAATCAATAATAGCCTGAGCCAAATTCAAGTTATTTGACAAACAAGGGAACTGAAAATGGACTCAGGTAGCAACTCTTTCTTTCATATACTATGTGATAATTTGTATGCTTTATGTATGCTATCTTCTAAAACATGATAGTGCTTAGAGCATACAACCTAGCTGTGACCTGGGATCCAGCGATGTTACACAAGTTAATCTAAGGTTGCAAACAATTGTTTGGCCTTAGAAAGTGTGCACACAACATTGTTTAAGTTTGCATATTACATAACATGGTGCATTGCATATCTATTTTTACATTATATATGTCTAAATGTCTGTTACTATTGAAATTTTCTCGCATCTCACAATTTTTCAATATCTAAAAATGTTCCAGCGGAATGCAGTGGCTACTGGCGAGTAAAGTCCCGATGGAATAAAGGTTGCTATTGGTTATACATTATTGCACTTTTGTTTCTTTTAAACACTTTGTAAATATTTTCAAACGTTATGAGGAATTCCTGTATTGTAAACAAGTAATTAATGTCAGTATGTTTCTACTATTTCTATATGCCTTATGAACTATAAATTTAATACTTTGTGAATATTGAAATGTTAAGGGGTTTGACATTTTTGGTATCAGAACTTAAAGTGGTTCTAGCATTTTCAGAATAGTATACTGATATGGTCTTGTTTGGAATCATGCATGGAAGACAACAATGATAGTGTGAGAGATCACCCCCATTAGTGAACTAGCATCCACCGAAGCAGCAGATCCCTGAGGAGCAGTACCTATCTGATACCAGATGGCAGACAACAATAGAGTGCTAGTGACACCCTGGAAGTAGGTATGGTCAGACTCGTATATGGTCTATAGCCTCGACCAGAGCTAGTACTCAATGCATCAGTAGGAGATACTGACTAGCTATTGTCAAACGGTCTGGAGTTAGCCTTGAGTATCGTTGATAGCTCTCAAACAGAAATAGTACATATACCCTATAACCTGCAGCCAGACAAGGAGCTATGATACCCCAGTTGACTAGTACCTTGCCTACCTGGATGCAATAGACATGTTGTTTTAGAAGCAAGTGTTGCTAGATATCGATCAACCAGATGAGTACTAGATCTTCACTACTATGGACTTCTTTCTGGACACGACCTTTTGTAAATGGAAGAATAACTATATAGTTGAAAGAAGGTCGAACAACTACTTTTAAGAGTTCATGGAGCATATGACCAATTACTTGTGGAGATATATGTACCAGGAGTGATCCATGGTCCTGACACAGTTTTTTGGGTGTTTGAAGGAAGCAGGCACGCTTTTGGAGGCAATATAAGTCATAAGGAATCGATAGACAGAAGCAGATAGAGCTAGTATCTGTGTTTTGTGCAGGTACAAAAAAAGTTAAGCATGCTTAACTTAGGGCAATCATGGGATAGGTGACCCCCTAAGAAGCCTTATGTATACTTAGGACTTAATGTGTAAAAGGCACAAAGACCTATTGTACAGTAGTTTTAGGCTATATTATGTGTACTACTTTCCTTAACAACTATATATACATGTTATATGATATGTATGACAAACTTATGTACTCGAAATTTTTTGAAATGACAAAAATTCCCTTGTGTTCATATGAAATTCATTTCTTCTCTATTTTCATATAGTGAAGTAAAGAGAATGGCACAAACAAGAAGGGGTAGTAGAGGCAGAGGTAGAGGCAAGGTTAGAGGTAAACATGGGAATAATAACTAAAATCAGGAAGCTAGACCTAATTCGATGCAACAGCTGCTAGGCATGATGACGGCGCAACAGAAAATGCTGAATGAATTGAGGAATGATATAAGGGAAGTATAATAGAAATAGAATGAAGATGTAGAAATAAACAACAATCTTGATGGACAGGAAGGTGGTCATGTATAACCTTTAGAACCTGTGCCAGAGCCTCCTAATGCTCGTATTGTCAAGGTCGAGAGTATGTAGACTTGGGTAACCAGACTGAACCAATACCAGCAACTATTTTCTGAGGGAAGTTTAAACCTCTGGTAGCTGAGGATTAGTTGTCCCAACTTGAAAAGATTTTTATAATTCTGTAATGCCCTGGCAATATAAAGGCATAATTGGCAATCTTCAAGCTGGAAGGAGATGCCGAAAGTGGTAGAGGAGCACCGAGTTGGTTATAGATGGCCGGAATATTCCTGTGATATGGGAAGTATTCCAAGAAAAGTTCAATGACAAGTAATTTCCCCGGTCAGTGAGACTAGCTAAAGAAATAGAGTTTTTGATGATACAACAGGGTGAGAAGAAAAGCTTTAATGAATATTTGACTTGATATATTTGGCTATCTCGATACTTCTCATATCTGAAGTATCAAGACAATAAAGAATGGAGCTTAGATTTGATGATATGGGGTTTAATGCCGGAACTAAAGGAGAAGCTAGTCTCCAGACATTTCAAAGAGTTTTATAAGGCTATTAAAGAGTATCAGATCACTTAACACAATCTATTGGATCTATACTCCCACAGAAATTCTTGCAACAATAACACATCTGGTAGTGGGAACTCTTCTCAGAAGCGCAAAAATCAGGTTAGTCCTTCTGGCGAAAGTAATAAAAAGCCATACTAGCCTAACAGCTGTAATAGCCAAAGAACTCTGGGAACAGAACCTCCAGATCTTGTGGCAAGCCTTACCATCCTACATATAGTATAGCAAGGTAGATGTCAGTTCTAGTAAGGTAGATTGTCTGTTACAACTCTTACAAGCTGGGATATTTCGCTAAAGATTGTTGGCAACAATAAGAGCCCAGAGAACCTAGACAACAAGTTCAGGGTAGAGTTTTCGCTTTAACACAAGAAAAAGCCCCAAAATCAGCTGAGCTAATTCAAGGTACAATTTTCTTCAATGGTAGTCTAGTACAAGCATTGTATGATTCAGGAGCTAGTTATTCATTCATGCATATGACTGTGTTAGATGGCCAAGCCTGAGTGTGTTTCAATTACCATATGATCTGACAGTATCTACGCCCATGTGTAATGTATTCATCACAACTGAGGTTTTCCTCAATTGCATCATAAGAGTAGAGGGACACAAGTCAACAATAGACTTGATTTGTTCGCCGTTTTGGATAGACTAGAGGTAATTCTCAGTATCGACGGGATGATTGCAAATAACGTCTACTAGATAGTGGAAGCAAGAGGGTTATTTAGCCTAATCTGCCATCAGAGGCCAACTCAATGATCAACCTAAACTTTCTCTCTGTAGTTGAGGTTGAGAGATGCTTGCATAAAGGTTATTAGGGATACATCATATTTTTCTCCATGTAATCAAAGGTTGGGACAGCATTGGAGAATATCCCAGTGGTAAATGAATATCTTGATGTATTTCTTGAGGATATCAACTGTTTAGCCCAAAACAGGGAAGTGGAGTTCACGATTGAAACTAAGCCTGAAGCGAGATCGATATCCAAAGTGACTGTCTAGAGAAAGGGATTATTACACCTAGTGTCTCACCATGGGGAGCTCCAGTTATTTTTGTTAAAAAGAAAGACAAAAGCCTACAACTCTATATTGATTACAAGGAGTTGAACAAGGTGACTATCTAAAACAAATACGTACTCCCCAGAATTAATGATTACTCGATCAGTTATAGGTTCCTGTGTGTTCTTGAAGATTGATTTGAGATTTAGATATCACCAACTCAAGGAAAAGGAAGAAGATGTATCGAAGCTTGCTTTCAGAACTAGATATGGTCATTACAACTTTTTAGTAATGCCATATGGACTTACCAATGCATCTGCTGTGTTCATAGACTACATGAATCAAATTTTCCTTCTGTATTTGGACCAATTTGTGGTAGTCTTTATTGACGATATTTTGGTGTACCCACCAATCAGAGCATAACATGAACACCATCTGAGAATTGTGTTGAACACATTTAAGGACAAGCAACTCTATGCCAAGTATAATATCCCAAATTTTGGAACAAGAGGCTTGAGACTAAGCTTGGATTAAGGGGACTGCTAGACACTAATTTGGTGAATGTCCTAGTGAGGCATGATATTATTTCCCAAAATTCCTTTATATTCTTGGATATTGAAAGGAAATATTATGGTGAGCTAAAGAGCTCAGGGAAAATAATGCAAGGGATAAAATGGTCATTTGACCAACAAAAGGCTAGCAACCATTTTTTCCCTATTATTAATGCCCAAATTAGTCAAATTTGAAGGGAAATAAAGGAAAGGGTAAAGAAATGGTTTATTATAATAAATCATAACACGTAAGGGAAAAATAGTAATTTTTCCCTAAGACCAGAAATTATGAGTTTTCCCTAATATTCCCTATAATTTGAGTGGAATGGGAATTAAAAATGGGGAAAATGACTACTTGGTAATTAATGAGCCTATGTTGGTGAATTATTATCAAGGAAAGTTGAAGAGCTAAAAGCATAAGGCTCTAGTTAACCACTTGTAAGGTGGTATAATGAGATAGTTGGAGAGTAATATTTCTCTCTTTTTAATCTCATTATTTCAATGGATGATGAAGGAAAAGAAAAGTGGAACTTGTTACGCAAGTAATGAGATAGTTGGACCAATTGAGTGTAAGCCACTTGGAAAATTTAATTAAATCATCATCCTTCATATTTCCCTTTCTCATTCTTTCATTCAGATCAGAACCAAAGAGAGAGAGAGAGAGCGAACGAGAACGGAGAGAACGAAGGAGAAAGAGAAAGCTTTCAATCGCCGAAACTCTACCGAAACGGCGTCTTCTTTCAAAGTGCCCTGTACAAACATTCTTTTACACATCCTAAGCTTCAATTCTGTGGTTTCATATTCTTGTTTGGAGGTGGTTGGTGCCGTCTCACCGGTCGAAGGCTGCCAGAATTCCACACCGAATTTAGAAACGAGTAGTGGTAAGCGTAAGCTTCCTTTTGAACCTATTGGTTTGTTGTTTGGATGAGTAATATATGAGTTGGATACTATTCACTCTTCATTCAAATGGTGTTTTAATGGTCTAAAAAATGCCTAATACTTGCCTAAATAGCTAATCATGTTATTAGAAGTAAAAAAGAAGTATTTAGGCAAGAGAAAGGTCGAAACCAACACAACTCTTATGAACACTCTAAATTGGCTGCCTTGTGTGTGGTGTGAACCATGAGTTGGAATTTCATCAATTAGATGATTCCATTGAGTTCAAAAGAGCAAATTGTGTAGGGTTCATGTTGATGATGAAGTGAGACAAGGCCTAGAGGGTGAAACGACCAAATTACTCCTCAAGGCTCTAAGTAAAGGCTGTTAAGGGTATTTCTATCATGTGGGCTTGAATTTGACTAATCTGATGTCATAAATGGATTCTACACATAAAATTGTGTAGAATTGACCTATGTCATGTTTTTGAGAAAGTACAGTTGGGGCGGGCTTCCGGGGGCATTTTGGTAATTTAGCATAATTGGGCTAAGTTATCCAATATAATGAGTCTAGAATGATACATGGATGTGTAATGAATCATTTATTGTATACTTGGAATTCAGAACTCAACATATGGTGCCAAGCTGGAGCAAGGACTATGGTTTGGGATGGACGCGAAGTTCAAGAGGTAGTGAACTTACCTTGCTTGCATGTATGTGATATGTATGTGTTTGCAATGTTTATATGACTGCTTGATTTGATTAATGCTTTGTTATGTTATACGATGGCCTTGAGTATGTTGTAACATGAGCATGCATGAAGATGTCATGATATTGGCATGATTTTATGAATGGCAAGCATGTCATGCATCATATATATCTTACATGCATAGTGGTATAGTTTGCTACTGAGATTCTCTCGAATGTCACTACTCCCAACCAACCATTTAGATAGGTGAAGCATGCAAGTAGATATGCATGGAGGAGGATCTCAGAGGTGAGGTGAAGATCGTAGTGCAAGGCGCTACCATTTGTATTTGATGTAAAGTTATGTGTAGTTATACATTTGATGTATATGAATGTATGAAAGAAGTTTAGCAGAGAACCACTCTAGTTTAATTAAAGGAGAATAGCTCTAATTTCATTAAAAAGGCAAAAGAATTGCTTGTGTATACTCTAATTGTAATGAAATTAAGAGCGATGAGATATTAGTGACATAGTGAATCTTGTGGAAATCTATATAAAGTATTCTACCCTTTGAAAAACCCTCTCAGCCTTAGGTTCAAATCTTGAGTTAAGAACGAGGATTTATGAACGTTATTGAACATTGGGTAGTCTGGGGTTAAATCCTAGTTCCATAATTGATTTCACTACTCATTTATACTCATTATGGAGTATTGAAAATAAGGTATTACATTTGGTGGTATTAGAGCATTGATTCTGGCAACAATGGTAATTGCTAGAGTTATTAGAGTGTTGATTCTAGCAATAAAGGAATTTGCTAGAAGTTCTCTGCTAATGTTGATAGGTTCTAATCACTTGTTAGATGCCTTGTGATAGGAGGTATGGTGGTAGAACTTTGGTTAAGGGTGATGCCAAGTGAAAGAACAAGGATTAGATAACCTATGAGTAGATTTGGAATGAATTCTGAAGCGTTTATCTGCTATGGTTAGCTGATGAACTCGAGTTAATCTTGGAGAACTCGAGATCATGGAGCATTTTCAAGTGTAGATTGCTGTGAGAACTCAAGTGCAACATGGAGAACTCAATTTCATGGACCACTTTATGATGAGAAAAGTGGTCTCGAACAAGAACTCTCAGGGGTGAGAAGTGCAAACACGAGTGCATATTGGGGTGAGAACTTGAGTACAGTGTGGAGAACTTGAGTACATGAGGTATTTCCTTGTGCATGAGGTGGTTTCAGGAAGGAACTCGTGGGAGTGTAAATCCTAAACTTGAGTGTAGACAGTGGAGAACTCGAGTTCATGTGGGTGAACTTGAGTTCATCTTCTGATCTTGCTTGTTGGAATTGTTTCTGGTAGAAACTCTTTCTCCAGAACTTGAGGACTCAAGTTCATATGGAATAACTCAAATGCATCTCCTCCTCTTGGTGTGAAAGATTTTTCAGGCAGAAACTGTCTTCCCAAACTCATGGAACTCGAGTGCAATGATTGCATATAACTTGAGTGCCCCCCACAATCTTAAGGACCAGTTCATGCTAAGAGCAACCCCTACTAAGATTTCATTGTGCCATACAATCCGGGGTATGTTATTCGCGACATTATTGTATGTTTTTTTGTTCTTTCACTTTTATTATCATAACATTATTGTCAAAGTAAAATGTTTAAAATATTTTAGGGTACATTGGATTTTGCTTATGATCCAGTCTGCCATAATTGGAGGCCCCCGTATTTTTTATTTAGATCCTATAGAGACTGGTTATCCAGAGAACCGGTAAGATATGGTGATTATGATTAATGGGTAAGTGTATGGGTGTATGTGTAAATATTTACGTGTGTGATTATTCAATAACCAAAATTAATCACTCATTACTTCTTTTGTTAGTACATTGGCGACATATAGAAACCATGTTGGATTGCCCTATCCTATTAAACGCACTGACAACACCACAGCTTGGAAGAAGATTATAGTTCATGAATTTACTCAAATTTTGTTATTCACAAATTTTTCTTTAAACAATGACTTAAGTATTATTTTGTATTGTTGCAATGTCCATTCTAGCCAAACAATAATGATTGTGGTTATTGCATCATGAAATATATCAAAGATGTAGTTACTCATAATCTAAATCATGTTCTCGTAAAAGTAAGTACTTTTATTTATATAGTTTATACTGTGTTTTGAATTTAATTGACAATTCAAGTGTCTAAGTTAATTGCTTTATAGTAATTTCAATTTGTCCTGTGCGTGATATTTATGTAGTATTATGAAGATGAACTTTGTGACCAATTGACTAATTATCAAGTGGATGAGATCATTGAGGAATGGTGTCAATACATGGTTAGCCATATATCACCTAATACTTAGGCATATACGTTAGTTTGGTTTCTCTTACAAATTTCTTGGCTTGTCTTAGTCTCGTAGAATTAGTTGCACATACAATTGTATATTATGTTGTAATTGGATACATTTAGTACTGATTTTATTAACTCGTTATGTGTTATTTAATTTTAATTTGATTTTCTTTTTTCTTTTGGATTAGTATTGCATATTGATCTCTATAGATTCTAATTAGGATGAGTTCAGGTAAAGAAAGAAACAAAATTATTTTGAAAAAAAAAATCCCAATAAACACCTCCAACGACGCTTTGAAAAGTGCCATAGGAGGTGCCGGACCTCGTATGGCGCTTCTATAAGAAGCGCCATAGGAGGTCCTATAACCTCCTACGACATTTCAAACTAAAATACCGTAGGAGGTGAATGCCTCCTATGACACTTTCCTATGAAAATTCATAGGAAGTGCATCTTTTCATCTTTTTTAAAAAACAAAAAATATAAAGTACCGTTGCTTTTAAAAATTCAACAAGCGTCGTAGGATCTTTTTATGGCACTGAAAGTTGTGCCATTTGTGAAATGCCATAATATTTTAAAAATAAGCACTGTGTATCTTATTTTTTGTAGTAGTGATACTTCATACATCTAATAAGATGCATGGGGTGAAAATTCACTCATACCAACACCAATCACATGCTCTTTTTGTTGATGAGAGAAACAGAAGGCATATGGTTGATGTCGATGGTGCATTCTATATTTTGGTAAAAATTTATGCAGAGATATCGTGAAAGAGGTAAACATCTCCTTGCAAGAAGGTTTTCAATTCAGGTTAGAAGAAGATGATTACCTCACACCTGAATTGTGATAATGATGTATGATATTTGTAACACCCCAATTTTCAATCACCAATATTTCTCCTATGTAATTGATACATCTAATGAAATAAAATGGTGAATTGTGGTGTGTATGAATTTACTATAATATTTCAATTATTGGTTACACACAATTTGACCAAGCAATGACATAAATGAGCAACTAATGTCCATTAAAAGGCCTGCTATTGTAACCAAAATTTGGAATATGAAATGACATGAATAATGACTTAATACACATGTCAAAAATCCACAAAAACCAAAGGAAAGGAGCAAGAAATAATTTATCGAAATAAATCATAAAACGTAGGGGCAAAATGGTAATTTTTCCAAAAAGTGGGAGACGATTATTTTTCCCTAATATTTTCAAAAATTTCAAATATATGAGCACTAAAAAGAGGGAAATTGATACTTGATAATTAATAAGCCTATTTTGGTAAATTATTATTAAGAAATGTTAAGTAGTTAAAAGTCAAAGGACAAAAGTCAATAACTTGCAATATGACAATGGGATAGTTGAGATCAATGTTTTCCCTCTCTTTCCTTATGATTTACGGCTAAATGAAGAAGCCAGAAAGGAAATAAAATATTAAAACAATAAATGAGAAATGTGGACCAATGAGAAAGTGTCACCTATTAAGCCATTTGATTAATTGGCTATATTATTATTCCCTTCAATTCTTCATGCCATTCTTGTCCAAAATAGAACCAGAACGAATGAGAGAGAGAGCTGAGATGGTGGAAGAGTTGAAGCATACCAAAGTCTAGGTGTCTCAAGATCAAAGGTAAGGAAGCTTACAAACTTGTGATTCTTGCTTCGTAATCATTCCATGATCTCTCCTACTCACTTCTTCTTCCTTAGAACCATGATTTGCAAGAAAACTTCCAAGAGGAGAGAGAGAGAAGTCAGACGTTGAGGATAGAGAAAGTTGAGAAAATCAAAGGTAAACCTCCAATATGATTCTCTTGCTTAAATGCTATTAGTGCTATTCTTGGTTTGGTTTAGTTGATTTTGTGAATGACAAAGGAAGAAACCTAAAGGACCTTGTTGTCCAAGTTTCTCCAAACATTACCCAATGAATGTCTAAATAGCTAATAGTTTGATTATAAGTAGAAAGGAGGTGATTAAGTAAGACAGAACGAGAAACCGACACAATTTTTCTAAGAACCTAAAATCTAAGCCCTGTCTTGAATGTGGTAAAGGAGATGGAATTTGATAATTCTGATGATTCCATTGGGTTTAGATGATAAAAATTGTGTAGGGTATATGTTGATGATTAAGTGAGAAAAGCTCCAAAATGAGGAATAGCCAAACTACCCCTTAAAACTCAAATAGAGGGCTACCAAGGGAATTTTCATCATTTGGCCCTGAATTTGACAAATCTGAGGTCAAAAATGGATTCTACATGCAAAATTGTATAGGATTAGCCCATGTCATAATTTTTGATATGGTCCAGCTAGACCGGGGCTACAGGGGCATTTTGGTAATTTAGCATTGTCAAGCTAATTAAGTTAACCAATATCATGAGTCTGGGGTAATGTGCAAATGAGTAATGACTTATCTATGATGTATTTGGAAATTGTAGGAATTAGAGATGGTTCGAAGGCTAAGACTTGCCTGAGCTCCAAAAACATTAGAAAAGGACTCTAAAGGAAAACAACCAGGTAGTAACATCCTTCTTACAAATACTATGTGATGCCCATTATGAATGTCATATATTGTAACATGAGCTAGTGTCCTAGATACACTCATTCTCCATGTTGTGGTCAAGGACCCGACAGGGGCACCAAGTCGACCAAGGAGCAAACGAGTAGTTTGACCTTGGGCAAGTATACACACATACGTTCGATCATCTTACATGACATGATATTGCATATCTATTTTCGCATTTTATATTTTTGTAAGCATGTTTCTACTAAGATTCTCTCAAATATCATTCTCTCCAAACAAAAAAACCATTTCAGCTGAAGCAGGCAGCTCAAAAGGCAAAGCGGCGGCTATGGGTGATTAGGGTTCCGGAGCTTTACATGTTATTATAGTCGTTTAGCATGTACTTAAGATTTTGAGTTATTTTCTTTGTACACGTATATATAAATGTGTATCAAACCCCTTGAGGAATCCTCCGATAATGTAAACGGTACCATGTATTAATATGTTTCCGCTGTGTTGTACGCTTTATGAGTCTTTATATACTTTTAGCTTGTGATTATTGAATGGTAAAAGGGGCATCACAATATCTCAATGAGGTTCTAGTAACTCATGAACACCAGGGAGTGGTTGTGTCTGAAATTAGAAGCATGATTCAACGTTCTTAGCAATTGGAAACCTCACAAATAAGTAGATATGCCAATGTCATAGCATGTTTTCTAAAAAAGAGGGCTTTAAATGAAACCATTGGACAACAAATTATCAATCTAATGTTCTTGATGGAGATTTTAGTATATGTCGATTCTTTATTTTCTTGTATTTAGGTACTCTTTATTTCCTGCATATAAAAAAGTAGGAGAAATAATAATATACTAATATGCAAGATATAATTATGTATGATGTTCTAATACATATTATACAAGAAAATTTTTATAATAATAATAATAATAATAATAATAATAATAATTCATGTGTCTATATAGGAAACAACTTTATAGAGTTAACCCTCAATTGGTCTTGAATATGCATCTGCATTAAGGATATCAAGTACTCATACAACAATAAATTATTTTTTGAAAGTAATAAAATATTCCAAACCCCCCCCAAAAAAAATCGCATTGCATGCCTGTAATAGTAATCATGATTACATTATCAAGATAAGAGTGTTTGGTTACTCTTTAGCATGGTAATAATGATTACCAAAAAATTGGTAATCCTCATTCATAGCTCTCCCCTTATGAATACTCATTACCACCCCATTACATGGTTGAAAAAGTCTAATTTACCATTTAGCTTCATTTGTCTTTGTTTTATTCAAGGTTCTGAAAACCGGACCGGTTACTGAACTGGTCGGGGTATTGGGTCAAGGGTCAGTGGGTCAGATTGGAGTCAAGCTGGAGCTAAACTGGGGCCAAACCGGTGAGAAATTGAATATTTTACACTTATAAATATGAAATTCTAAAGAAAAATTTAAAAAATTGATTTTTTAAAAATAAAAAAAATACTGAACCGGTTCGGTCACCGGACCGAATCGGTTCAGTCATCGGTTCCCGGGCGGACCTGCCGGTCCGGGTTCCAAAACAGTGGTTTTATTTGTCTTATTTCATTTGTCATACCAAACCAAAACTGCTCCCGCTACCGCCGCCGCCACTATGTCCTCCTCCTCCATCGTCGTCAGTAACACCTGCCCTCCCGGGACACCATTGCTACCTCCACTATTGTGGCTGCTGGCACTACCTCCTCCATCTCCTACAATACATTCGTCGCCACCCCAAGTGACCGTCGTCACCTCCACCATTGTGACTGCTGCCACTACCTCCTCCTTCTCCTCTACCACCGCCGTTGCCACGCCCTCTACCATAACCTCTACCTTTGCCACCACCTCCTCTTACTCCTTCGTAGCCGTCACCCCACCATTGCTGAAGCCGCTGCTACCTCCTCCTTCTCTATTGCCAACGTCACCAACCTTGCTACCACCAATACCTCCTCCTCCACTGCCATTGTAGCCACCACCTCCTCCTCCACCATTGTTGCTACTACCCTCTACCGCTGCCACCTTCATCGTTGTTGTTATCGCTATAACTACCTCCTCCTCCTCCATGGCCGTCGCCACTACCCCCTTTATTGCCACCTCCACCGTTACTGCCATTGCCACCACTATCTCTTCCTCCATCGTTGTAGCTATCACCACCTACCATCACCACCACCATATCACTGTTATTGTTGCCTCTACCACAACAATGGAAGTATCAGCATTAAGCAATCCTCAGTGAGATAGCGTGACATTTATTATGAGACAATGCAATGGCTCTTAACTATTTTTCCATAAGGATTATATTAAGGGTAAAATAAACTTTGTGTGATATATTAATTTTAAATAATTATTAAAATAATAACTCATTGTATCTTACTTAAAAATCAAACCAAACACTAGCCTTGTAATTAATATTGCATTGCATTACCATTGCATCACATTGCACTGTACTGCAGGGTATAATGGGATCGAACCAAATAGGCCCTAAAGCTCCCAGCTAGGTCTGCCATTTTGATTTTAATTAAAACCTGATTTTTAATATTTTCAGTTTTGATAATTTATGTTTAAAAAATGAAAATGAAATTCTAGGCAAAATTGGAAATGTCTTAAAAAAAGTTCAAAAGATCAATTATATAATTTAATGATACTTGATTGAATTTAGTTTTTCTTTTTGTACGTTGAGAATGAATTTTGTTAGCACTTTAATAAATAATTTTTTTCTTAAAAAAAGACAGTATGCATATATTTTCCAAATTTCCCTTATAAACTAGCTATTTACATCATTTAGCATCTACCGAATGGTTGACGATTTCTATTAATATAAAATATAAAGCATAAAAAATTATAATTATAATATTGACATGTTTCATGTTCGGTATAAGCTAAAAGGGTTAAGGTAAAAATTTGTTTTAAAAGTTTTCACTGAGAAGCAACATTGCCTTGGAAGTTTTTTCAGGTTCAATGTCACCCTGAAAGTTTCAAAATATAACAATATTGCCTTATACTTTTAAAAAATTAACGTTGATTATTAAAAAAAATTTCATTGACAATTAACTTCCTAATGAAAAATGACAACATTATTCCTTTTTAACACTTCTAGTGAAATATTGAATATAAAAAACATTCAAAGTAATATTGTTCCTCAACAAAAACTTACAGAGCAAATTTACACATTAACCTTAAACTAAAATGCACTATGATGTCCTAATTGCTTATATGTTTTGAATAATTCAAAGGAAATATGATCAAAATAAAAAAGAATCAGAATATTTTGGTGTTAAATTATTTTAAACAAAAGAGTACTTCCTCGAATCTTTTTTATAAGATACAAATAATTAAATTATGTAAATAAAAAGTTTGATAAAGGAAATAATTAGGTATAAAAATAAAACTTCTTTTTCAACACCACAATTATTTATGAAGAGCATAGTTATTAAAACCAGATTGGATCGGCTGGTTTGAGCCAGAAACCGGAGAACCAATCACCTAAGCGGTCTGTTTCAACTGGTTTGACTTGTTCAATATTTTTTATTTAAAAAATAATTTAATTTTTTTAAAATTTTTTTCAGAAGTTTATATTAATCACCCTAAAATTTTTCATTTTCTCACTAGTCTAGTCTCACGTTAGTTCTAGTTTGACTCTGATCTGACTTACTATCTTGACCGATTCAATGGCTGATCTAGGCTTAATAACTAATTATTAATGTAGTGATACTGCCCAATAATTAATAGGGAAAAAAATCTAAAATGGTATTACAAATTTCAAACATATCAGATCAGAAAAATTATCTTATATATATATATATATATAATATATATATATATATATATCACATCAGAGCAAGTAGCATTTTACAATTATAAATGTCGATCACGGGTCATCAGTTCTTACTCTACACATTTTATTGGCCTGCACCTACCACAATGGGCTTCACTCGGGATAGTGACTGGTTTGAAATTTTCGCCGTGCAGAAATTTCCTGGGCACCATGGTTTGCTGTTTTGTTTTTTGTTTTTTGCTTTTTTTTTTCCCCTTTTCACAACGGTGTGCTAATTATAGCCATACATATTTTTATTTTTATTAGTTGACAAAAAGAATGCTATCTCTCTCTATTGGCTTTTATATATTGACTATGAGACAGAACAAGTTGATTCTCAGTTAGATCTTCCTCAACATCTCATCTCAGATCTGTTCAACTTCAACCCTAACATGGATCCATCTTCCTTTATTGGAGTCATATGGGATGCTGCCAAGTGTTTCTGTGGCTGTGTTGAAAGAGAAGCTGATTTGGTCATTGATTTGGAAAACAATCTGCAGCTGCTGCAAGATAAAAGGAAGAAGCTTGAAGACGTTAAGAAATATGCGGAAGCTCAAATTAAAGAACCTGAGAACAATCCAGAGATGAAAATATCTCATCAACTCAATGGTTGGCTGCAACGAGTTGAAGGAATTCAGCAGGTCAGTTCTGAAGTTATGATTTACTTTTTAACACATCATTTTCACGAACTTAGGAATAATTTGAATTTGTAAGGTATTTTGTTCTTAATTACTTTTCTCTAAATTGGATCCTAGATTTGAACTTTACCTCAATGAAACGAAAGTCACATGTATTTTGAGGTAAAAAACAAATACTGTAGTTTTGATGTACAAAATATTTATAACATGAAGTTTATTTAAAAATGAAAATAATGAGTATATGCATGTAACTCCAAATAAATACTATAGTCAGACTCTATGTTCGAGCTTCAATTCTTGGAAACAAGAGATTCAAACAAAAAAACTGTTGGTAGCATTAATAAGTCTATTTTTAAATATTACTTTTATTAAAATATTTCTTATACCAAATATAATATTATTAATGTTAGTGATAGAGGGATTGTAAGGATGAATTTTCTCAATATTGTTGTATTTTGTTATTGTTAGAGGGATTGTAAGGATGAATTTTCTCAATATTGTTGTATTTTGTTATTGTTACAATTAAATTATTGTTTTTTCCTTTTTTTTCTATTAGTGATTATTAATATTATTGTCAATTATATTGTATTATTTTAATAGGGCTGGTCTAATTCTAAGTTAGCTTTGGTCTAACCCACTGTTCCTTAAACCACTTCTTTAACTAATTCAGTGCCCGATCCGATTTTTTGTGCCTTGATATATATAGGCTTATGCTTTTGTGTAAATATTTCAGAAAGAAGTCTATGATGATCATCTTTATAGGGTGAACATCATAGTTGGAATGTATGCAAATATCACGATATAACTTGCGCATGGAAACATGA
This sequence comes from Albizia julibrissin, assembly GCA_037074505.1. NCBI lineage: Eukaryota > Viridiplantae > Streptophyta > Magnoliopsida > Fabales > Fabaceae > Albizia > Albizia julibrissin. Next base: position 37,570,261 of record CM073477.1, read on the forward strand.
CTTGGAAGTATTTATGTTTAATAAAAGGTTACCCACACCACAAATAAGAAAGTGAAGATTATGAACCTAATTAACAATATTTTACAGGAAATAAAAGATATTAAAGCTCAAGAAGCTCTAGAAATTCAAAACAAATGCCCAAGTAAATGTTGTCCAAAGACTTGCATGTCCAGTTACAAGCTAGGAATGAATGTTGCTAAGATGCTCAAGGGTGTCGATGAACTAGCAACTGAGGGGACAATCTTCAGTAAATATTTTATAGTTGCTCATAAAGTACCAGCCAAAGCAATTGAGATGCCTCCAGATGAGACAGTGGGATTGGATTTAATGTTTGATAAGGTGTGGAATAGTATTGAAGCAGAAAATGTTGGTGTTATTGGTTTATACGGCATGGGCGGGGTGGGGAAAACTACCCTTCTCAAGAAAATTAATAATGAACTTGGAAAGAGAAGGTTGGATTTTGATGTTGTGATGTGGGTAGTCATATCTAAAGAGCCTAATTTAGATAGCATTATGGACAACATCAGAAAATTAATAAAGATTGGGAATGGTGATTGGAGTCAATGTTGTAATCAATTTGAAAAAGCAGCAAAGATTTATGGAGTCCTCAAACAAAAGAAATTTGTCTTATTATTGGATGACATATGGGAGGAAATCGAGTTGAAATTGATAGGAGTACCGCATCCAAAGGACACCAATTTCCAGTCCAAAACGTTATTTACCACACGTCTTGAGAACATATGTGAAAAATTGCATGCTCAAATGAAATTCAAGGTAGAAATTTTGCCAAAGAAACAAGCACTTGAGTTATTTCTCTTGAAAGTTGGTGAAGAAACTCTAAATTCGCACCCAAGCATTCCTAAACTTGCAGAGGAGTTGGCAATGGAATGTAAAGGGCTACCCCTTGCATTGATTGTTGTAGGAAGTGCTATGGCAGGAGTGAAGAGCATGGAAGCATGGAAAAGCTCAAAAAGGAATTTATTAGAGTCTTCTTGGATTGCTTCAGATTTGGAGACAAATGTGTTCTCTATTCTTAAGTTTAGCTATGACCGATTACCGGATGAAGTACATAAGAACTGTTTCTTGTATTGTGCCTTATTCCCAGAAGATTATAGAATTTCAGTTTTTGATCTCATTGATAAATGGATAGGGGAAGGATTACTTCATAGAAATATGACAAAAAGCATTCAAGACATGCGCGATGATTGTGAGTCTATACTTGCGAAATTAAAGCTCTCGTGCTTGTTGGAGAGTAGTGTTGAAGATGGTGTAGTTATGATACATGATATGCTTCGAGATATGGCATTGTGGTTAGCTTGCGATAAAGATAAAAGAATTAAAAAAGTTCTTGTACACGGAGATACTAGAGTCGTGTCCCAAGATGATGTTGAAAAGTGGAATATTGTTGAGAGGATTTCAATCATGGGAGGTGATCAATGGCATGTACCATCTACAACTTGCCCTAATCTCAAAACATTATCGGTTAGGGAATGTGAGATCATAAAAGGGTTGCAAAATATCAGATATATGAGAAGATTGAAGTGCTTGGAATTACATGTAAGTGATATTAAATCTTCCAGTAGAAATTGGTGACTTAGGTGTTTTGGAATATCTTTCTTTGCATGGAGAAATAGAGGCTCATAAATTTCCTATGGAGTTAAAGAAGTTGAGAAATTTGAAGTTTTTTGAGTTGAAAATATCTGGTGGTAATGCAAGCATTCCTTTGGGAGTGATCATGTCTTCAACAATTAAGAATATTTAGCTTTTATGCACAGACAAATGATGACCAGAAGAGCAAAGAGAGAGAACTTCTAAAGGAGGTGGAGTGCCTACCAAAAATTGAGGAACTAAGGATAATAATAACAACAATAAGTGGCTTCAACATATTATTTGAGTCAACAAAATTGCGAAATTGCATATATTTTATTCATCTTGATGGGCTGGAACTTTAAGATGAATTCATTTTTGGCTTTCATGTCAAAAATGAAACAAATGCAATGGTTTCAGCTTTCCAATTGTCAGATAGTAGATTCTTTGGTTCTTGACCCATATTGTTTTACCATGCTACAAGGTGTAAGTATTAGTAGATGTCATTCAATAACTCATGTGACATGGCTCAAGTATGCTCCACTCCTTCAATACCTTCACATCTTTCATTGCTCTTCAATGGAAGAAGTAATAAAGGAAGAAACCACAGAAGTTGGGAATGTTGATTCTTCAACTTTCCCTTCTCTTGTAGTGTTATACTTATCACTCTTGCCTAATCTTAAAAGTATCCACAAGATACCCTTGCCTTTTCCTTCCCTCAAATTCATCAAAGTATATGGTTGTCCAAATCTTAAAAAGTTACCACTTAATTCCAACCATGCCAAGCTCAAGTTGACGCTTATCCAAGGAGAACGATACTGGTGGAACAATTTGGAATGGGATGACTCAACTATTAAGCTTAGATTCCATTCAAAATTTCAACCTTGGTGATGCATATGCGAGAGGTAAGTAGTTAAATAAATTATGATAAATATTTATGTATAACTTATTTAGTTGTCATTTATAGTTAATTTATGTGTTACTTGAATTAGAAATTACTTGCTTGTTATGATAGATTGACTTCGTCATTTTGCACATGTGGGATTAATTCATTACTATTCTTTTTCTCACTTTTGAGATTGCTTTATTTTTCCTTGTTTGAAGCTTTCACTGTAGTTGGCATTTGTGACTATTTTATATACTAAAGCTTTCACTGTAGATTTATGATTGAATCTCCAAAGGTTCCCCCTCTACGTAACTGCATCCTCAATCATATTGCCTACATGAAGAATAAGACTGCCATAGCATAAAGAGCACAAAAAACCTAAAGTCAATAGTCAAATAGGCGTGAATCACAAACCTCATCATCTGACAAAATCACACTATTACAAAAAATATGATAAGCGGCGCTTTTTGTTTTTTTAAATATTATGGCATTTTGTAAATGGCACAGCATCCAATGCCATAAGAAGAACCTACGGCGCTTGTTGAATTAAAAAAACGCTGGAACATTGTATTTAATTATTATTATTATTATTTTTAAAAGATTGATCTCCTACGGCATTTCCAGTTAGAAACGCTGTAAGAGGTGAAGCACCTCCTACGGCGCTTCCTGTAGAAGCTCCATAAGAGGTGCAATAACCTCTTATGGCGCTTCCACAAGAAGCGTTATAAAAGGTCCTTTTAAAAAAAAAATTTTGCATGATTGATTTTTTTCCTAATGAAACCCTCAATCTGTATTTACATCCAAATTCATCATCAAACTTGCAGGTTTTTTCTTTGCAATATTTAATTCTCATCTTCATCTATCAAGCATGGAAGAACCCTAACTAAATATTTGAAAAACAATTAAGCATACACATAAGATTCATGACATATTTTAACTAAAAAGAAGAAGAAGAAGAAGAAAACATACAGATTTAAGCTCAAAAATTTAAAAACTTACAATGTAGAGGAAGTTTAAGAAGGCAGCGTTGAAACTTCAAGTAAATACCTGGAAAAATATTAAACATAAATATAAGATTCATGACAGATTTTAACTAAGAAGAAGAAGAAATCATATAGATTTAAACTTATGTATATAAAAAAGCACTTACAAGCTAAGGGGCTTCTGTAGGAAATAGGAACCAAGACAATAGAGTGGGGATTGAAGGGATAAGACAAGATGGTGGAGTAATGGAGATCTAAAAAATTAGGAGCTGGAGGGCGTGTGAGAAAGATGATAATGGCGGGCTAGTGAAAATTTAAAATAAAATATTATATGGCGCTTAATGTATAAGTGTCATACAAAGTTTAGAGAAGTTTCGGTGCTTTCCTAACAAGCGTCATAGCTTTTAATAATTAAAAAAAACACAATAGCCTTAATAAAACAAACGTCGTTGAAGACAATAGATATATATTATTTTTTTTAAATATATATATATATATATATATATATATATTAACGTCCAAGGCAATTCATATATTGCCTTGCTGAGGCAATAACAATATATATTGCCATTGCCTCAGCGCTGGCGCTTCTAATGAAGCGCCGGCCAAGGCAGTAAATTTATTGCCTTGGCCAGCGCTTCATGCAAAGCGCCATGTCACGGGCTTGGAGTCCGGCATAGCTAACAGCACCCTTGCGACATCCCGAGGGTACCACTTCCCTCAGGGACTAGCTGTACCAGATACGGTGCCAACTGGTTTCGCCCTGCCATGGGCTCATCAAGGGGACGACGTTAGCTCTCGACCAGTTAAATCCTTAGATTGACTTCAGCTCCCTCACAGTGAGACCTTAGCGTCTAAGGAGAACAACGCCCAAATACTAATGTCGCCCTCCCATCACCCAATGGCAAGACCAGATGGCCCGTCTTTTATTTAGTTTTACACGGTCACGCCAAACAAGTCGTGACATTCTCCCCCACCCAACATCTAGCACACCCTTGTGCTAGGGGAGAGAAGGACTCTGCCCAAGGATCAACCTCAAACCAGCCGATGTGGGACTTGCGAGGGTCTTTACCACTCTTATCCCTAACAAGCTCCCCCACCCAACCAGATGATGCCCTCCATCGCCGAGTAGGGGTCCATCCCATTCCATCCACGGGAGGCCACCACACCAAGCGTAGAGTGAGGTAGGCTTTGATACCACTTTGTCACGGGCTTAGAGCCTGATGTAGCTTACAGTGTCTGTGCGGCGTCCTGAGGGTACCACTTCCCCTAGGGACTAGCCTTACAGATACGGTGCCCAACTGGTTTCACCCTGCCATGTGCTCATCAGGGGGACGACATTAGCCCCCAACCAGTTGAATCCTTAGATTGACTTCAGCCCCTTTACAGTGAGACCTTAGCGTCTAAGGAGAACAATGCCCAAATACTAATGTCGCCCTTCCATCACTCAATGGCAAGACCAGATGACCAATCTTTTATTTGGTCTTACATGGTTACGCTAAACAGGTCGTGATAACCAGCTAAGGTAAAACACTTTGGTCGACGGTTTACATTAAAGCGCCATCCAAGGTCAATTATTTACTTTTTTTTGTGTTTTTTTTAAAGTAACTTAACATGTTTTTTTACAATTTCCCTAGATCTAGCCTTCATCTCTCATGTTTTATATATACTCAACATACTTTTTTGATTTTTACTTTGTTTAATTTTACATCATAATTAAAATTCAATTTTAAATTATATCTTTAAAGGCAATTATCATATATAACCAACCCAATTTCAAATATTATGGATAAAAATTTTTATATTTATATATAATATATATTTAATATTTATATATAAATATTTATATATTTAATTTAATATTATATAAAATATAATATTATATATATATATATATATATATATATATATATATATATATATATATATATATATATTGTGTGCCTTTAATATAAGGCAATTAATTGCCTCCAGATAAAGGCAATATATTGCCTTGACTTTTTAAAAAAAAAAAACGCCGGTTAAAGTATTAATCTTAGTCGGTGCTTTTTTAAAAGCGTTGGTTAAAGTATAATTTTTTTTCAACATTATTTTATTATATTTTTTTATTTTAACTGCTTTACCTGACGCTTTATATGAGGCACCAGTCAAGGCAATGCCCTTAGCCAACGTTTATAATAAAAAGCGTCGTAGTTTACAATTTTTTTTCTCTTAAAAAAAACAATTGCCTATGACGTTTCTTTGAGAAGCGTCATTAGAGGTGTGCCATTAAAAACCTTTTTTGTAGTAGTATCATGACAACTTTCCATACATCAAAAGGTGACATCTTTTAGTCATCATCCATTTTCTAATAACTCGAGCAACGACAGCCTAGGTATCCTTGCGTTTGTTGATATCCCTAATGAGTTCATATATAATGGTGATCTACCATGACATTTGTAGCACCTTAATTTTATATTCTGTTATTACACATCAAAAGCACTAACGTTATTGTTGTGGCTCAAGTGAATCAATTATTAAGCCACCAAATTAAAACCTTGTTCTTTTACCTTTCCATTCTTAATGTCTTCAACATGCAATCTTTCACTCATTCATTCTTTCATACATATATACATTGCTTAGGGCATGTCTATACAAATAAACACATCTCATGATAATTTATACACATAGATTATCATGTATCAATCTTCGAATCTTCATCACATTTTTCTCTTGAACATCTTCAAGAATTCTACCTGTGTGCTCAACATTCCTATATGGTTGGGTGAGGGAGGGTGAGAAACGAGAGAATCTTAGTAGAAAACTTTGCTAACTATGCATACAAGATACAAGCTTAATGTCTGACATGCTTGCTTATATAAATTTATGCTAGCATAGTGATATGCTTGCATGCTCAATGCTTTACACATTATACCTATGACTATAGCATAAGTAAACACATAGCTTCAATAATTCATATATACTCTATACCATTCATTAAAGCAATTAAGCACATCCATACATAAGCATACTTATCAAGTAAATACAAGTTAGGAAAGTTTTACTACCTTATATCTTTATGTCCTCCTCTTTTACCTTTTCTTCCAACTATTGATGTTGCTTGAAGAACCTTCCATTCTTCTTCTTTGACATCTCATGGCCTTAGATACATATCCACATTATTAGAGCCATGAAAGCAAGTCATTACTCATGACTTATTGCTCTTACATAATCTTTCAAAACTCTCGTGCTATGCCAAATGAGTGTCTAATCTAAACACATTATGTGTCTCTTGACTGTTGTGATTTAGGTATCTATTATGGTCATATTGGGTTCTAAAACATGTCTCTACTCTTTACACCCATACTTGTCACAACTTACCTCAAATGCCCAAATTCGTAGGTCAACCCTAATTTGTCAGATTTGTCAATCAATTTTGAAAATTCATAACTTAACCTAGTGAACTTCAATTGAAATGGTTTAAGATCGTAATTACAAATTTTTAAGTCTATTTTGAAGAAAAAATATCACTCACTACCAATTATAGGCAAAATGATCCAAAAATCCTCGAGAAACAACATTATGTCAGGATTCATTCTAGATTCAATGCTTAAATTTTAACAGACCATAACTCACAATATACTAAATCAAATAATTTAAAGCTTAAAATTTCCTCTAATTTTTTTTAAAATATCACCACTATTGGACAACATTTGATCATTCAAAATTTCACCACAATCAATCTGTCTCCCAGAAAACGCAATCTGGCAGCACTACTTTACTTACCAATTTAGGGTCTTCTATCCAACCCTTCTAAAATCATGGTCACAACATATTTCCACACAATTATGTGTGTAAAATACATTTCTAACCTTAAAAACACCAAAAATCACATTCCTTCTCTATGATTATGCATTTGGCCGAAGCTTAGGGTCTTTTGGCCAAAAATTATGTTTTCTATTCCGATGTTTCTGAAATAGGTTCCTCATCTTTATCCCACATAATTTTTCGTTCCAAACCCATTGGAAGTATTAAAATCATCTTAGGATTCTAGGTTTGGCTAAAATAAGGGAAGCCCAATAACCTCATAAAAATTTAACAAAACCTCAAGATATTAGGCTCAAATCGAAGTTTAGGCTTACATTTACTTGATTCCACAGTTGGTTCTTGATTTCAGTAGCACATCCACCAACAAGATGGCACCAAGCTCCTCTAATCAAAAATCCAAAACCATAGAAATGTTGCTCTCAATGAGAGGAACAACATTCGTGAAGGCATCAAAAGCTAGAAACACAAATCCAGAGTCAAAATACTCAACAACACTTTGTATTCTATTTTCTATTTTTTTCTATGCCTTTTGAAAGAAATTAATGAGCTTTAGGAGGTGTTGGATGATCTTATAATGACATGTGTCAAGTCTTAAAAATCCTAGGATGCCAAACGCTCCTTTTTCCCCCGATCCTAGAATCGAGCACTGATAAGTTGTTCCAGTTAAAGGCTAGGTAGTGCCTTTTCTATGGTGCCAACACATAAAGCAAAAATTCACTTTATGGATTCATGGCTTATGTTGCGCCATGTGTCCCTTATGTGAGACCCAAATTCTTTCTCTTTTCTTTTCTTGGTGACTTGGCTGTCCACTTTATCAGGGGAAGGGAGGGTTTGATGAATTCCCTTGACCAATAGGCTAGGTGTCATCCCCTAAGGATGCTGACACAAAAATCATAAAGTGAACACAATGATGGAGGGATTTGTGGTGCTTTCTAGTTGTGCCATCACAAAAGTAAGAGTTACTTTATTAAAGCTACTTTATAGATGTCCATTGAAACCATGCCAAATGTCATTTTAGCCTTCTAATGGCGTCACATGACCTATGACTCGGGAAATTACCGAGCGTATACCAGTATATCATGGAAAACATCGAATGTAGGCTTGTGGGGCCCTCATAGTGCCATATATACCCTTAGTATGGCATCAAGATATCACCACATACCGTTGTCTACTCCAAAAATGTCGGGTATGCATGTATACCATGAAAACACCATATGCACTCACACACCGGCATATTTTATCTGACTAATTATGCACACTGAGCCCTTATGATTAGGAGACTTATTCTCACTTGGAGGCTCAAATCACATAGTCAATTAGTCCCTAGAAGTCATTTTATTTCTTAAACATTCTTGGGACTCTTGCCAAACTGAGCTTAGTAGTCTACTTGATTCAGACTTATCCTCTTTTTGTGATTCTAAGCCTAAAATCTGAGATATTACAATATTAGGGATGAAGAATTGAGATCACCAACAATGAAGAAGAACGGATCACACAAAGAGGAATACATTGATAACGTTAATATATATAAGAATTACTATAATCATGGGATCAACTATATTTCTTAGAAATTAAGCTTCTTGTTGATTTAGTTTGAATTATGAATATGATAACTGCTTGATATATGGGCTAAATTATTATTATGGCAACTCCTTGAATCATGGGGCCAACTGATATTTTATGAATATGAAAATAAAATATTGATTTTGAATTATAAAAAAAAGCAGTAAATAATTATGATAACCAAAAGAGAGGGATAAATATGGATATTAATATTCGTTGGAAATTAAGCTTCTTATAGATTTTGTTTGAATTATGATTATGATAACTTCTTGAATAGTGGGACCAACTAATAATTTAGGGATATAAAATATAAAATATTGATATTGAACTATAAAAGAGAGTGACAAATAATTATGATAGCCAAAAAAAGTGATAAATATGGATATTGATTTATATTGGTGTCAAAATAAATGGAATATACCAACTCTGTTAATATAAACACAACTATTTTATTCAAAAAGGTGGCTCATGAAATAGTTTTAAACGGCTTTACTACAAGTAATTGGTGTTAAATTAAATAGAATACACTAACGGCGTTAATATAAACACAACTAATTTATCAAAAAACAGTTGCTTAGGGAATGATTTTTAACAGTAATACTATGAGTATTATAAAAGAGATAGATTTCTAGACTTGACTAATCTTCAATTTTAATAGAAAACATCTTGGTCTATAATAGCTAATACATATAATATAAATTTATATTAGAAATTAAGATTATCAAATTTGGAAATTTTAAAGAATTTGAGAGTTTATCATTTAATTGTCTATCCTAATTAAATAAATGAACTAGACATCGAAGAGATAGATAAACTCTATAGTAGTTTTTTTAGAGTAACTTAAAATAGTTTTTTAGTAAGATATTAATTGACGTGCATGTGTATGTAAATGCTTTAGAAGGTTTTTTTTTTGTCTTAGTATCACCATGAAAATCTAAAATCATAGTAATATTGCCCTTTGTAACCATCGTTTATGTTAACTGCTAATTTTGAACATATATTGCTTACATGGTGGCTATATGTGTTTGACCTTTCTACCTTATCATCAAATTTCATTCGCTCCCCCTTTCTCTTTTCATCATTCACTCTTCCTGGGGAAAAAAGTTCCTTCCCGAACATTTTTTATCGTTCACCACCACTCACAGCCATGGAGATGAAGCCTACTCATGCCGCTGTAGGAAAAAGCTAGTTCCAGCCTCAAAAAAAAGATTCTAAATGGGTTTTGCATTCAGATGTGGTGGAACCAAATAAGATTCTGATTTGGAAAAATCAAGTTCTTTAACTCCAAAGCTAAAATATCTATATCATTCACATCTATCTTTATCCCCTACAAACAAAAGTCTTTGATTGCACATTCAAAATCCATCTTTGATTTTGGTTTGTGTTTTTTATTGCTTTAATTTTTTGGAAGTGTATGGTTTCTATTTCCATTTTTTTTGGAAGTGATTCGATTTTGGTTTGTGTTTATGCCAAATGAATTGTTTGATTTTCACTTGTAGGTAACAGGGGTTTATAGCAAGAATATTTAAGGAGCTAGAGATGGTGATTAGGAGATTGTACTGTAAATTGAGCAAGATATGGTGAATATCTTATCGGCTCATGTTCTTCAAGAAGTTCAGTAACCTTCGGGCATGGTGCAATTGAAGAACTTCACAGTCTTCTAAGGGTGGTGGTTGGATCGAGACCCAAGGCGAGTGAGATTGGGCTTGGTGTCAACTAGCATGTATAAATTATTCTTACTGCATATGGCTCCTGAGGCTGATGAGAGCGGATGGCATAAAGGTTTAGTTGTCGACAATGGCCTTACATTCCATCCCAACAAACCAATCCGAGGTTTTAGTTCTACAAGTCCTTCGTTTAATTTGAGCAAATATGGATCTTGTTCGATTTCCAAACTTTTTCACTTTATTTTTCCTTTTTTAATTGATTAATTGTTTTGAAATTTCTCGCTATTCTTTAACAATCCCTCTTTTTTTCCATATTGTAAAAAAAACTAAGAATAATTTCCACATGCTTGTTGACAACTTCTCTTGATAAGATATTACTTGGCTTGGTGTTTCAATTAATGAATAAAGAGCAAGAAGGGAAGAATGATGATGAAGAAGGAGTAGGTATGTATATAGATGATGAAGAGGATATTGGTTACTAAAGAGGGATTGTGACTTCTTTTTTTTATTTTTGTGTGTGTAAGTTAAGTAATATGTGACAATGAAGTGACATGTTGAGTTCCATGTGGGAGTGCCACACGTCATTAATAGTCAAACTTAACGTTGGATAATGGTTTAGGTTTATATTGCTACGTTGTGAAACATCCGTGGTGATATTGAGACAAAAAAAAATTAGAGAAACATTAAGATTTTGCAAATACTTTTGGGGTGAATTTACACCATAACCCTATTTATAAACTCTGAATGAGAGCTTATCTTGCTTGAAACAACTCCTTTATGATTGTATGTAAAGAGGATTAAGTCCATGTACATATGAGTTATATGATACACTCTTGCTAACTATCTCCTAATTTTAATTTGTTATGATCATTTTATATTTGTATAGTTATATGTATTTATATTTATACCAGTAGCAATATACAACATAACATTAGTTGGTCGTTGTTGCAACAAATATACAACATTAGGTTTATCAATGCTCACGACTTTGTTTATGTCCCCCAAAAAATAATGATTAATTAATAATTTCATAATTAAATTTCTAGAAGATGATCTTTAGCTTGCAAATTTAATTCACTAGTGCAAAAAGCTATTTTGGCATTAGTTAAAATTGCATTTTTGCTACAGCATATAGGGTGTAGTGAAAATAGGCGTAGCGAAAATTATCTATTACGGCGTCATTTGCTCAAAACATGACACCGTAAATGAATATATTATGGCATCGGTTGCTTAAGATATGATGCCGTAATTGAATATATTATGGCGTCACTTTCACACTAAACCGACGTCGTAATTGACTATTATGACATCTTGCATATACTCAACCGACACCATAATATAGATGTAATTTGTTTGTTTATGGTGTCTGTTCCTATCTTAACTGATGCCATAACTACCAATTATGGCATTAGTTATGGTCATAACCGATGCTATAATTGTAATATAATTTTTTTTAAGAAAAAGAGCCAATCTTATATTAACTCCTCATTTGAGAACCTGTTGTCATATAGAGCCAATGTACCACAATGCAAGTGATGCATCCAATGTATAACATAAATAAATGGTCAAAAGGAAAGTGTGTATCTAATATTATCAAGTTACAAAAGAGAACCAAGTACAATTTGTCATTCTACTCTAATTTTGTTGAACGTAGAAAATATTCAGACCAAATGTCACATATCTCTCTTATTTGCGCATCAAAATATGACTCCAAACTTTGGAAATGCTGCAAATTCAAAAAATCTGCAGGTAAGCAATATATAATGAGAAAAACTAAAATCTAAACTACAATTATAATTTATATAATATTATTACCTTGTTAAATGAGTTAGTGATGCTCTAAGTGATGATTTCATACATATACCACATCACGTAATATCCGCACTCAAAACTTTTTGGTTGTTTATGGCACTTGAATGTACACAAATAAGAACAATCAAATTCAGAAAACCAATAATATAATTTAGCAATCCATTGTTTAAATTTAAAGTATTTACCTTCAAAAAGACCCAATTGACATCACTTTGATCATTCTTTCCCACCAACATAGAGTGCATCTTTAAAAATCTATTATCAAATAGTTGTAATAAAATGATATAGTCAAATATTATAGAATAAAGTTTTACAGAAAACTTACATTTCAAACACCCACTTCGTATCTTCACTTAGTGCCCATTGTAAAGAACATAACCAATATATAGTACGTTCACGTAAGCAAAGCCTCCAATGATTACTACAATATGAATTCATATTAATAATATGTCGTTAAGAAAGTTTCTACTTAAGTAAGAGATGAATTAGAATTAAATACATTTCTATAAATGGTGCAAACCAACACTTTTTATTCCCTTCTTTAATTGTCCTTCCAATATATGACGTTCTCTCACTTACATTATTGTTTCCAGACGATTAAATAGAATATGGGCACAAGAATCCATAATTATTAATCTTACCCAATTCTTTGCAGAGATTGTGGAGATACCTATGAAAATGGGAAATAAGTTAGTAAAGAAATAAAAAAATGTAAATGTTAAATTCAAAAATAAAAGCGCATACTTACTTAAGAAAAAGTTGAATAATTGATATATTCAACGAATAAGAAAAACGAGGTCAAGAACATCCCACTTGAAGACCCTTAATTCAAAAGGGTGCCCTAAAATCTCCTTACTCACATTCAATACAATGAAGTTGTCCATATCGACAACAAATGAAGCTAACTGTCTAGAGCCATTCTGCTTTGGTTTGGCAGTGGGTCTAATTGCTTGTTGAGAATTTGAACAGAAAGAATCCTTTGATTGTTGTAGTTCCTAATTAATATATCAATAAGCAATCAAAAAAATAAAAAATGCATGCCATTTTAATTAGGGAATGATGGAAAATCACAAGGTTATTCATAACTCAGCTGTAACTTGATGAACTAGCCTTCTTAGCCAAAGAATGAAATTTTGTTTAGCTTCTCCTACCGTTTTGTTTAGCTTTTTTTTCCTTAGCAGATTTTCATAACCCATTCAAACACTTGACACAAGGACAATAGAACAATCCATTATTATTAGAGACATTGTTTTTTTGCAAATTCTAAAAATTGATCCACCCCACACTTGTATTTATCACTCGTTCTTAAAGCATCAATCCAACTATGTTCCATAATTACCTAATTGAAAAATGGGCAGTATGACAAATTAATCAAACAAATCCAGCACAACAAATTGAATAGGAAGGAGTGGATGTCCTTAAAATGAATGTGTGTTGTTGGAAAACAAAAAGATGAATGAAATGTAGATTTGGCACAACAAATTAAGGGTAGGAAACGTGGAGGCTATAGCACCCATGACAAAAGAAAAATAATCTCCACAAGTAGTTTTGAGTAATAAGTATATATACGAGTTTGGGGAAATACTAGGATATAGCAACTATATGTGTGTGTGTGTTATTGTTGTTGTTGTTGTTATGCCAAAAGGAGTATGTCTGCCTAATATCTATTAAAAGAAATAAAAAATCAGAAATATATATATGCATATGTGTGTGTGTGTGTGTGTGTGTATATATGTATGTATGTATGTATGTATATATGTATTCTCCTTCCCACGGTGTTAATCCATGAACAATAAAACCACTATTAAACATTCTACATTAAGTCCTTTATGTAAAATATCACTCAACCTGACTGTGTCACTACTATAAAAACAACACAAATACAAGCAAGCACATATAATCTCTTTAGTGAAATTTGGAACATGTGTAACATTTGAGCAGGAAAAACATGAAGAAATATTAAAGAAAAGGCCACCAACATAGATGAGGTAGACCATGAAGGAATACTGATAGATGGATTTTACTTCCAAGGTAATTAAGCGTCTATGTCTATCTGTATGTCTCTTTTGATGATTATTATATTCCCTATTATTCAATAATTAAAACTCCTAATAATAATTATATAAAATAATCTACTTATTTTTGTTTTCTTATACTAACAACCTAGCTAGCATTACAAGCCACATAGAATCTACGACCTCTTATATATATATTAGGACCAAAATCATGACGACATGGATCTGTCAAATGAAAAAAAACACACAAATGAAAGGCTAGCACATTGTTCAAATAGTGTTTAAAGGGTTAAATATATGAATACATTGAAAAGGAGGTGATTAAACAAGTGAAATCATGAAACTTCCAATTTCTTTAAAAATTCCAGATTTTTGGTTAGGCTGGAACAGGGAGTTTGAGTTGGAATTTTGTGTTTTTGATGATTCCATTGTATTTTGTAATACCCTATTTTTCACCAATGCATTGATGTGTATATTTGATGTATATTTAATAGAATAAAATGGTAAAAAATGATGTGAAAGTATTTATGTGAATTTATGGAAAATATTCCAATCGCCGGTTACGCGTGAATTGGCCGAATAAGGGTATAAGAGACCGATAAAGTCCCACTATGGTAACCAAAATTCACAAAATTTAATGATATGATTAATGGCCTCATTTAAGCATCAAAATGGGGTTTAGCTGAAGGAATGGGCGGAAAATGATTTATTTCTGTAAATCATTAAATGCAGGGGTAAAACGGTAATTTTGCCGAAAAGTGAAAAATAATTATTTTTCCTCAAATTCCCAATGATTTGAGCTAAATGAGAATTTAAAAGTGCAAAATGACTAATTGATCATCAATGGACTAATTTTGGTGAATTATTGTGAAAAATGGTCAAATGGTCAAAAAGTCAATGACTTGGTCAACAAGTTACGTGTTGGCATAATGAGATAATTGGAGATTCAGATTTCCCTTGCATTTCTCATGCTTATTTTGGTTGATGTGAGGGAGTATAAAGGAGATGGAATTAATTGATGGAATTAAACATTTTGGCCTAATTAGAAAGTGCCATGTGTCAAGTTAATTAAGCCAATGCCTTATATCATTTTAATCTCCACCTCCAGCTCTCATTCCTGATCAGAATTGATTCAGAAAGAGTGAGAGAGGGCTGGAGAACGAGAAGCACAACGGAAGAAGGAGAGAAGCTAGGGATTTACCAAGATCAAGGTATGGTGCTTAAACCTTGTGATTAGAGGCTTCTAATCCTTCTATGGTCTCTTCTCCTCATCTTCCTACCACTTATTTTCATGATGTTCAGCTGAATCAAACGTGGTGGTAGAGAGAGAGAAAATGTCAAGGAGAGAGAAAGTCCAAGAAATCAAGAGGTAACTTTCTAAACTTGTTCCTCTTGCTTGATTAAGGTTAGTAGAGTTGTTTTGGGCTTGATTATGGTTCATTTGGTACAAGATAATTCAAGAAAGCCAAAGAGACCTTAATATGTAAGTGTCTCCAAATCAAGTCCAATGAATGTCTAACTAGTTAATATATTGGTTATAAGTAGAAAGGAGGTGATAGGGATAAAGAAAATGAGAATCCGACACAACTTTTCTGGGAATTTATTTTCCCTTCCCTATGTTGGACGTGATGAATGAATAGGAATTTGACCAATTTGATGCTTCCATTGAGTTCAGGAGGTCTATGTTGACCCTGAAGTGAGAAAAGGCCCGGAGATCGAAATGAAAAAATTGCCCTTTCTAAGCCTTATTTGAGGTTTGTCAAAGGTATTTTCATCATTTAAGCTTGATTTTGGCCAATTCGAGGTTGGAGATAGATTCTACACACGAAAATGTGTAGGAATGGCCTAAATCATGATTTTGGAGAAAATACTGATAATAAGGACCTAAGGGGCATTTTGGTAATTTGACACCAATAGGATAAATTTACCAATGATATGAGTTTGGAAAGGTGTATGGATGAGTAATAACCCCCTTGGTGATGTTTGACAATTTTAGGACTTGACAATCGGTTTGGCCTCAGAAGTTGTTGCCCGAGCTTGAATAAAGTGGAAGAGTTGCGTAAAGTAACAACCAGGTAGTAACTGTCTTCATATAACATGACATGCATATGTATTGTTTGTTATCATCATCAAAATGTCTAACATATTTAGATTGAGTGAAGTGAACACCTGGGGCCTATCGCAGGTCAGGTTGACACCAACGCGAAATGTTCATAATTGCATGAGCGAGACCCGGGGCCTATCTTTGCATGGGTACCCCTCGGGGCTAAGAGAACCCGTCAAGTGCGATGTCGGTTATGAAGTTGTATTGTATACATTATGCACAGGTGCCCTTTGGGCTAAGAACCCGTCTAGCGCGAAGTTGGTTTATGAATTGCATGTTTGCACTGAATAATGTTTGATGATTTTGTTGATGATTTTATATGAGTGAAGCATGCTTATGTGTGTTATCTTATATGTTTAATGATGTTACTACTGATATTCTCATGAATCTCATTCTTTTCCCAAAAATAAATCTCTAGTACAGGGAGGAAGCTCGTGGGGCAAGGAAAAAGTAAAGGATGATGAGTCAAGGCCGAGTAGTGGATAAGCTAGTTTAGGTTGTCAAGTGCCCGTTATGTATTTTGAGAATATTGTAAAGTTGTGGTTTGTATATGAAATGAAGCAAAGAATGAATATATGTGTTGTAATATGAATTGTGCATGAATGTGTTCATATGTGAAAATGTATATCCAGCAGAGGCATTGTATGGAATTTCTAGCATTTTCCACACTCTGATGTTTATATTCGATGAGTACTAGCTATTGAGTACTCTACCGTAGTGTTTGGAAATGAGGTATCACATATTTAGAATGGAAAATTATGTAGGGAACATATGGATTTTGGAAGTGTGAAGGTCTTAAGGTATGAAATGACAATTTTACCCTTAAAACTAAAAATTGGTGACTTTCAAGGGTTATCTGGTCATTGCAGTGTGATTTTGTCCAAACTAAGGTAAAAATGGATTATACACACGAAATTAAATAGGATTAGGATGGGTCATAATTTTTGAAAAAGTATAAATATACGGGGTACAAAGGGAATTAGACTGGATTCTTTAGGGACATTTTGGTAATTACGTGATTTTGAGCTAAGATAACCAACTTATAAATTCTAGAATGAGGTATATATGAGTAATAACTTATTTGCAATCACTTTAGAAATTTTAGGATTTGATATCTGTCGTGCTGGACCAGTAATTAAAAACTGATAGTAGTTAGGCAAGGAAAGGTGTAAGGTAGTAACATTATCTCTCATATTCTATGTGATTGTTAATATGCATTGTTTACCATGTTCGGTGTAATGATATGTGAATGGTAGTAATTCCTAGAGCTGGGTATGGGAAAAGCATAAGTACCACCCTGAGGGACAAGCAAGGTATCTCTAGGACTAGTAGATACCCAGTCTAGGTAGGCCAATGTGATATACCTATGTGACACTATTTCTCGCCGGGTATGGGATGAGCAAGGTACTACCGTATAGGACAAGCAAGGTACCATGAGGCCAAGTGGACCTAAATGAGTAGGCATGGAAAGGACGGACTGGTTGATGCTTGCTCTGGAACATTGATGTGATCACAATGTTGTACGATGTGTGCAAGTAGGGATCAGGCGATCATTTGATCTGGATAAAAGCATTGCTTTGATCTTGAGCATTATCAAACATGTGCTTGGCATTATGAGTTGCTACATCATAATATATGATGCATTGTATGTTTACTTTTCACATTTTATATGATTGATTGTCTGTTACTACTGAGATTCGCTCGAATCTCATCCCTTTCCATAAAAAAATGTATATAGTAAAGCAAAGTAGCACAAAACACAAATAAGTTGATCAAGGTAAGTGATGGGACCGGCTTTTGAAGAAACTTTTATGTTGGTTATCTTGTAGCTTTTATGTATACTTTGGCTTATGTGTTATATTATGTACAAATCCTGTGGGGAAATCCTGTAACATAATCAAAAATTTTATATCAGTATGTTTATGCTATTTCTGTATGCCCATTAAACTATGTGTTAATACTTCATTAAATGTTTAAATTATGTGGGGTTTAACATTTTGGTATCATATCATGCGGTTCTGGCAATAACATAATAGTATACCGATATGGTCATGATTATGTTGTAATAGGAATCATGAGCAAAGAACGATATCAGAGGAATGGATCACCGTCGTCTGTAAATTGGCTCTCAGATAGACAATGAGCATAGTCAAAGCAAGGTAGGTAGGGCCCTAGGACACTGCAAATGGTGAGAAAGCGCATACCGTCGAGAACAGCTAATAGAACCGAGCCTAGGTCTGAGCTGCCAACCAATTCTTCAATAGGGGATATAGAGCAATCACTTACTGATGGGACTGAGTTGGATACATATGAGGTGTTAATCTCCAGGGTAGACTCCGTACACATAAGGCATGATTTACAACCATATGATTAATTATGGGGCTACATCCACAAGTTATTTAGACAGGCTCTTTATATCCAGGAAACTCTAATAGCCCAATATAAGAAGCTATTGCACGACTTAGATACTCTATATTGGGATCAAAGGTACCTTGGTATAGAGTTCCTCAATGACTACTAGATTCAGACCAAATTGTATTTCTTTCCAAATACAACATTTTGGATCCAGAAGGCCAATGACATTATGGAGAGGGGACCTAGGAATATTTTTTCAGAGTTTAGAGCTCATATGAAGGATTTTGTACTGCTACATAGATTAGGACTGAAACATGACTTGTACATAGTTTTTGGTTGGCCGAAGACGGCTGACATGACTAGTTAGGATACGTATCGTAGTAGGGTATCGATGCCTGAGGGCGGGTAGAGTTAGTATCAGTGTTTTGTGCCAGTATAATAATAGTTAAGCGTGCTCAGCCCAAGGAAATGGAAAGATAGGTGACCCTCTGTGAAGTTTTGGAAAATTGTCAAGTTATGTAATAAAACATGTTGTATAATGACTCGTATGCTAAGTAATGTTAAAATCTTTCCTTAAACTGCTATACACGTCTGTTGTGTGTTTATGATTGGAATGTTTGTACATCTAAATTTTATGAAATGATGAAAATTCCCTCATAAATATGCAATGAATTAATCTTTTCCTTATTTTCATATATTGAACTATAAAGATGGTAAGACGTGGTGGAAGAGGAGCAGGTCAGGGACAAGAAGCAAGGCCCGACCTAATAGAGCAAATATTGGGCATGCTTACAAATTAAAGAACCATGATTCATGATTTAAGGGATGAGTTAAGAGAAGTGTAGTAAAAGCAGGAAGCAGATAGGGAAAGAATGAATAACCCTAGAAGATCAGCAAATAAACATGTTGAGCCTGTAAATCCTATTCTGGAACAACCTCTAAACAGACCTATTGTTGAAGTTGAAAGCTTACAGTTTTGGGTGATAAAGTTCAATCAGTAAAGACCACCAGCTTTTTAGAGAAGATTCAACCCTCAAGCAGTAGATGATTAGCTGTCACGCCTGGAGAAATTTTTTTAGATTCTAGAATATGCGAATGATGTAAAGGCACAACTGGCAATTTATAAACTAGAGGGTGATACTGATCGATATTAGAAAAACACAGAAATGAATTATGTAGGCCTGGAACATCCCTCTGACTTGGGAATACTTCCAAGAATAATTTAATGAGAGATATTTCTCTCGATTAGTTCGGATTGCTAAGGAAACTCAGTTCCTGACTATCCAACAGGAGGAGAAAGAAAGCTTTGACAAATATCTTGCCCGATACATCTATTTATCTCGATACTCTTCATTCCAGAGATTCCGAGATGATGAAGAGTGGAGTTTGGATATGTTGATCTGGGGGTTGAGACTTGAGTTGAAAGAAAAATTGGTTTCAAAGCAATTTACTAAGTTCAAAAAGGCAGTAGAGGAGTGTTGAATTACTGAAAGCAATTTGTTGAGTCTCTACACTAGTAGAAACTCTAACATTAAAGGAACATCGAGTACTAGGAACTCTTCCTAAAAGGGCAAAAATCTGGGAGGATCATACCGAGGAAATGATAAGAGGCCATATCAGCCCAAAAATCGCAGCAACCAAAAACCCTCCGAGAATAGAACATATTGGCATTATGGCAGGCCTCATCATTCTGGAAGGCCTTGTAAGATAATTTGCTTTAAATGTCAATAGCCGGGCCATATTGCTATTAATTGTCCACAGTAGCAGCAAGGAACAGAACAACCAAGGAAAAGAACTCAAGGTAGAGTCTTTGCTTTAACGTAGGAAGTAGCCAGGAAATCTCCCGAGTTACTTCAAGGTATGATTATGCTTAATGGTAACTTTGTACAAGCATTGTATGATTTAGGTGCTAGTTATTCATTTATTGTATATGACTGCTCAAATCGGTTAGGATTGAAAGCGCATCGATTACCATATAATTTAGTAGTATAAACACTTACGGGTGCTTGATCTATTATTGCTGAAGTTTGCATAAATTATATTATAAATGCTAAGGGACATGAGTCGACTGTAGATTTGATTTTTTTGTCATTGCATAAATTAGAAGTAATTATTGGTATTGACTGGTTGACGGCTAATAATGTTCTGTTGGATTGCGAAAACAAATGAGTTGTCTCTCATAATCTGTAACCATGTATCAATTCAGAAGTCAACCTTAATTTTCTTTTAGCCGCCGAGGCTGAAAGATATTTGCATAAAGGTTATCAAGGGTATATGGTGATCTTTTCTATGCAATCAGAAACTGGGTTAGCACTTGAAAATATCCTTGTAGTGAAAGAATTTCCTGAGGTATTTTCCAGAAGATATAAGTGTATTACCTCCAGAAAGGGAAGTAGAATTCACAATTGAGACTAAGCCTGGAGTAGAACCAATATTTAAGGCCCCATACATAATGAATTCGAATGAAATAGCAAAGTTAAAGAAGCAGATTGAGGAGTTATTAGAGAAAGGGTTCATTAGGCCCAGTATCTAGCTATGGGGAGCTCTAATGCTTTTTGTCAATAAGAAAGATGGAAGCCTGTGCCTGTGTATTGACTATAGGGAGCTAAAGAAAGTAACTATAAAGAACAAGTATCCACTCCTCAGAATTGATGACCTGCTCGATCAGTTATCTGGTTCATGTATATTCTCAAAGATTGATCTAAGGTACGAGTACCATCAACTTCAGGTAAAAGAAAATGTACCAAAGACTGTGCTCAGAACCAAATATAGGCATTACGAATTTCTGGTGATGCCATTTTGGCTAACTAATTCACCTACAGTATTCATGGACTACATGAATAAAATTTTCCATCCATATTTGGACCAATTCATGGTAGTCTTTATTGATGATATACTTGTGTATTCACGGAGTAAAACCGAGCATGAGAAACATTTGAGAACAGTGCTAAGCATACTAAGGGATAAGCAACTCTATGTCAAGCTGAGCAAGTGTGAGTTTTGGCTTTTGGAAGTAAAATTCCTAGGCCATGTAGTCTCACTAGAAGGGGTCTCAGTAGATCCCAACCAAGTGGAAGCTCAAATACGCAGTTTTCTAGGACTAGTCGGTTATTACAGAAGGTTTATATAGAATTTATCCATAATAGTATTACCTTTAACAAGGTTGACATGGAAAACTTAACATTTTGAGTGGGACGAAAGTTGTGAGAGGAGCTTCAAAGAGCTGAATGAGAGATTGACAACAACACCATTATTGATAATCCCCTATCCACAGTTATGGTTACAACGATGTGAGCAAGCCAGGATTGGGATGTGTCTTGATGCGGTAGGGAAGAGTTGTAGCATATGCCTCCCATCAGCTGAAGCCTCAGGAATAGAATAATCCTATTTATAATCTTGAATTAGCATCAATTGTATTTGCATTGAAAATCTTGAGACATTATCTCTATGATGCAACTGTAGAGCTGTACTATGACCACAAGAGTTTGAAATACTTGTATGATCATAAAGAGTTAAACATGAGGCAGCACAGATAGATGGAGTTACTTAATGATTACAACTTGAAAATAAAAACTATCCAGGGAAGGTTATTGTAGTTGCAGATGTATTAAGCTGGAAGATAGTGTAGGTGGCAGTCCTAATGATACAAGAGTAAAAGCTGATCGAGGATTTTAGAGATCTCAACCTGTTGAATTAGATTTTGATAAGTGGCAGTAGTGTGAGCCAGGTAGAAAATGATTTGAGAACAACAATTGAGGAAGCACACTTGCAAGATGAACAAGCATAATATATGAAATGTATGATTGAAAAATAGGAGACTTACGAATATGACCTGATACCAAGTGGACTAGTAAGATACCAGAAGCAAATATACGTTCTACTACAAGTTGAATTGAGATGACAGAGGCACACAAGAGTAAATATACTTTATATCCAGGAGCAATTTAGATGTATCATGACTTAAAGTCCATATATTGGTGGCCAGGGATGAAAAGGGACGTGACAAAATTTATAGCACGTTGCCTTACTGTCAAAAGGTGAAAATTGAACATCAGCAATCATCAGGGCTACTGCAAACCCCTAAGATTCCTGAGTAGAAATGGGAAAGCATTATAATGAATTTCATGATAGGATTACCCAAGGTTAGATACCATGATGTGATTTGGGTAATTGTTGATTGATTCACTAAAACAACCCATTTCCTGCCAATTAGTATTAATCAGTCTCTTGATAAGCTAGCAAAAATCTATATCAGAGAGATTGTTCGGTTACATGGTATACTAAAGAATATAATTTCTGATTGAGATCCTTGGTTTACCTCCAATTTTTTGAAGTTGTTACACAAAGCTTTGGGTACCAAACTCAGATTTAGTAATGCTTATCATCCTCAAACAGATGGACAAATGGAGAGAACAATATAGACACTAGAATATATGTTAAGAGAGTGTGTATTGGATTTCAAAGGAAGTTGGGACAGATTCCTTCCACTTGCAGAGTTTGCGTATAACAATAATTATCATTTGAGTATTCAGATGGCTCCTTATGAAGCCTTGTATAGAAGGAAATGTCAATCGCCTTTACGTTGGACAGAATTGTCTGAGAGGATCTCAGTAGCGAATAGTACCACTATACATGTAGATATATATGAATGCATGACATGCTTGCCTACACTATTTCATGCTTACATGATGTGTGCTCGATGTTATGACATACATATGGCCATTGCATAAATATAATAGAGCTTCAACCAATCATACATGTTCCATACAAATAGGCATAGTAGTCACATATTCAATGCAAGACATACATATCATACATATGCAGGAAAGGTAAGTTCGCTACCTGTCGGACTTCACGTCCGTCCTCTATCCTTCGTTCTTGCATCGGTTCCGGCACGTTCGTCCATCGAGTCCTAGAAGTCCAAATATATTTAATGACTCACTACTCATCCATATAACATTCTAGACTCGTTTTCAGTTGATAACTTAGCCCAATTATGCTAAATTACCGAAATGCCCCAGAAGCCGGCCTAATTGTACTTTTACAGAAATTATGACATAGGCCAATCCTACACAATTTCACGTGTAGCATCCATTTATGACTTCATATTAGTCAAATTCATGCCTAAATGACAGAAATACCCCTTAACAGCCCCTATTTAGAGCTATAAGGGTAATTTGGTCATTTCACCCTTTAGGCATTTTCTCACCTTAACATCAACATGAACCATACACAATTTCTCTTATGAACTCAATGGAATCATCCAATCGATGAAATTCCAACTCATGGCTCATGCCCTTCACATGACAGCCAATATAGAGTTCCCATGAGTGTTATGTCGGTTCCTTTCTTTCTTTGACTTAATACCCTCTTTTCTACTTCTTATTACATAATTAGCCGTTTAGACATCTATTGGACATCGTTTTGGCCTCCAAAAAACTGATAGAATGAGAGATGAACAGTACCCTACTCTCATAATACTCTTCCAAACGACAAACCGAAATGGTAAAAAAGAAGCTTACGCTTACCTCTATACACTTCTGAATTCGGTTCGGAATTCCGGTGATGCTCTGGCTAGCGAGATGGCACCAACCATCTTCAAATGTGAATCCAAAACCATAGAATTGAAGCTCGAGATGAGTAGAAGAATGTTTGTACTGGTTACTTTGAGAGAAGATGCCGTTTCGGTAGAGTATCGGCAATCTCAAACTTTCTCTTTCTTCTGCGTTCTCGTTCTTTCTCCGTTCTCTTTCTCTTTCTTTCTCGTTCTCATCTGTTCCATTTCTCTTTCCTTTCCCCTTTAATCCTAAAGCAGGAAAGAAAGAGAATAAATGATGAAGGATGATGATTAATTAAAATCATCGAAGTGGCTTACCACCAATTGATCCAACTATCACGTTACTTGTATAGCAAGTTTCATTTCTCTTTTCCTTCATCGTTCCATCAATATTAATGAGAAATAAGAGAGTATAATTCAGTCTCAAATTATCCCATTACACCACCTCAAGTGGTCAACCGAAGCCTTAAGCTTCCGGCTTCTTGACTTTGCTTGATAATAATTCACCCACTTGGGCTTATTAATTATCAAGTAGTCATTTCCCTCCTTTTAATTCCCATCCAACTTAAATTATAGGGAATATTAGGGAAAATTCCTCATTTTTCAACTTATGGAAAAATTACCATTTGCCCTTACCTTTATTTCTTTTTAATATCCAAAGATATTAAGGAATTTTAGGATAAATATCATTCCTTAATTGGACATGCTAAATCGGGGTCTAGCAGTCCACTTAATTCAGGCTAAAGTTCAAGCCTTTAATCCCAAAATTCAGGGTATTACAGTTCTCCCCCCGTCCAATAAATTTCGTCCTCAAAATTTCAAATGTCATATGGTACGATTTGTACCTCGGAGAATCATCTCTAGATATTTCGTCTACCCTTTTCCATTCAACATATGGCACAATTGCCGATCAGCCCCCTTCCGGAAGCCACATGTGGCACCTTAGCCACTATCTTTCAACCTCTTTTCTTAACCAAAACTGGTGCTTCACACATACACACATACACCTGGTTAGCTCTTCCAGCTTGGTTACCTATAGGGTACTTAGCCCCTATGCTGTGTCGGGTAAAGGCCAATTCTTCATCTCACTTTCACGTAGTGAGAACCTCCGATCACAGTGGCAAATTACTGCCATCTTATTCACTAGCTCTTTCATTTGTAACTCATAGAGCATGAAACTCAAGAATCATATTCTTGAGACCACATCTTTAATGAAATTATGCACTTACTATGCAGTACTTTCATTCATGTTGTACTCAGTATGTAGCATTCTCACAAGACTTACCATTCTGATCTCACAGCGATTAGGTTCTCAAGCCTCATTGCCTCTTCAGGATTCACCCATATCATATTGTATGCACGTTAAGCCTTACGACTCATTCCACTACCAAGATGCTAGATATTATGACTTTACAGCCTAGGGATTCATTCCCATGCTATAAGCATCTCAGGCTTACTGCTTCAGCTACAATCTAATACAGTCTGAATGTTCTGCTATTCTCAATATATACTCTGGACAAGTGTGTCCAATGTCATTTTGCTAGGTAACAACCACAACACTTAGACATATAGGTCTTATAGCCCTGGGACACTGCCCTATACAAACTTGCATATTGGTTCTTATTGCCTTAAGTCTCTTCTCTGCTCCATTCTCAATCATATCTCGCATCCTGCCAGCCTAAGGACTTTTGGCATTAGGACATTCAGTCCATCACCTTTGCTGAATAACAACCTTCTCACTAGGCCTACTGTAGAGCTACCCTCACTAGGCGCCCCCTGCAGCTGCACGAAGATTCAACTCACACTCCCTAGCTCACCAGGACTGAGTGTGGCAAACTTATGGGATGTCTACTTCCCAACCATTTAGTCTATCATCTTGCAGATGAGTATCCACTAGGCCTACACCTATTAGGCCTTGGATCCAGGCTAACCTATTAAGCCTTCACAATTTCACGTGTAGCATCCATTTATGACTTCATATTAGTCAAATTCATGCCTAAATGACAGAAATACCCCTTAATAGCCCTTATTTAGAGCTATAAGGGTAATTTGGTCATTTCACCCTTTAGGCCTTTTCTCACCTCATCATCAACATGAACCCTACACAATTTCTCTTCTGAACTCAATGGAATAATCCAATCGATGAAATTCCAACTCATGGCTCATGCCCCTCAAATGACAGCCAATATAGAGTTCCCATGAGAGTTATGTCGGTTCCTTCCTTTCTTTGACTTAATACCCTCTTTTCTACTTCTTATTACATAATTAGCCGTTTAGACATCTATTGGACATCATTTTGGCCTCCAAAACACTGATAGAATGAGAGATGAACAGTACCCTACTCTCATAATACTCTTCCAAACGACAAACCGAAATGGTAAAAAAATAAGCTTACGCTTACCTCTATACGCTTCTGAATTCGGTTCGGAATTCCGGCGACTCTCCGGCTGGCGAGATGGCACCAACCATCTCCAAACGAAAATCTGAAACCATAGAATTAAAGCTTGGGATGAGTAGAAGAATGTTTGTACTGGGTACTTTGAGAGAAGATGCCCTTTTGGTAGAGTTTCAGGGATCTCAAACTTTCTCTCTCTTCTCTCTCTCTTCTGCGTTCTTGTTCTTTCTCTGTTCTCCTTCTCTTTCTTTCTTGTTCTAATATGTTCCATTTCTCTTTCCTTTCCCTTTTAATCTAAACGCAGGAAAGAAAGAGAATAAATGATGAAGGATGATGATTAATTAAAATCATCCCAGTGGCTTACCGCCAATTGATCCAACTATCACATTACTTGTATAACAAGTTTCATTTCTCTTTTCCTTCATCATTCCATCAATATCAATAAGAAATAAGAGAGTATAATTCACTCTCAAATTATCCTATTACACCACCTCAAGTGGTCAACCGAAGCCTTAAGCTTCTGGCTTCTTGACTTTGCTTGATAATAATTCACCCACTTGGGCTTATTAATTATCCAGTAGTCATTTTCCTCCTTTTAATTCCCTCCAACTCAAATTATAGGGAATATTAGGGAAAATTCCTTATTTCTCAACTTATGGCAAAATTACCATTTTGCCATTACCTTTTATTTCTTTTTAATGTCCAAAGATATTAAGGAATTTTGGGATAAATATCATTCCTTACTTGGACATTTGCTAAACTGGGGTTTAGCAGTCTACTTAATTCAGGATAAACCTCAAGCCTTTAATTCTAAAATTCAAGGAAATAGAGTTACCCCAAATTTTAGCCGATTTTCTGATTTCTTCCATGTCTCTCAGTTGAAGAAGTATTAACTTGATCCTGAGCATGTAATTGAATATGCATACATTGATATGCAAGAAGACCTCACATTTGAGGTAGAACCTGATCGGATTATTAATCATCTAGAGAAATAACATAGAGACAAGAGTAATTTATTCTTGAAAGTAGTCTGGAATGGGTTATCCCCCAAAGAAGATGCATGGGAGATAGAAGAAGACATGGGGAAGTGATACCTAGAATTCATGGGTATGTATGTGTAGCAAATTTTAAGGATAAAATTTTATTGATCGTGGGGAAAGGGGAGCTGTAATATCCAAAATTTAATTATGAAAATTTCATGTCTATTTATTTATATTTAATGGAATAAAATGGTGAATTTTGGTGCACTTGAAGTAGCCAAAATAGTGCAAATAGTAATTATAAGAAATTTTTGATCAAGAAAGATCTAAATTCCAATATTTGTTATGATAAAAGCTTAACATTGAGGCCTAAAATTAAGTATGAAAGAGCACAATTTTTGGGCCTAAAGTAATGCCAAAATTTGGCCAATTTGATGGAAGAAGAAGAAATTGGCAATTGTCCCAAAAATTTATAAAAATGTAAGGGCAAAATGGTCATTTTTGCAAAATAAAATAAATTCAGCAATTCCCCTCAATAATTAAGGGGAAGGTCAGTTTTGGAAGAGCAAGGCAAGAGGGAACAAGAATTCTCTAGATAAATG
Organism: Albizia julibrissin; assembly: GCA_037074505.1. Lineage (NCBI taxonomy): Eukaryota > Viridiplantae > Streptophyta > Magnoliopsida > Fabales > Fabaceae > Albizia > Albizia julibrissin. The sequence continues at coordinate 37,598,574 of CM073477.1, forward strand.
GACAAATGGAAGCAAAAGAAGAAGCATGTGAAAAAAATAATAAAATAAAATCACATGCAAAAATCATAATAAATTCAAGGAGGTGAGGAGTGTTGGAAATTGTGCCCTAAGGGCCAATCATTGTACCTTAAACATTATTGTTATTTAAGAATTTCTCCTTATTGTTATCATATCATTTGCATGTTTGCTATGATAATTGTATCCTTGGATGAACTATAAAGATTATCCTAAATGTCCCTGGTCAATTATCTATGCGGGAGCAAAGATGAAATAAGACCAGTATGACTTTGATAAGGTATAGAGATACAAATCAATGTCTTAGGCACTTATAGGAGTATAAGGTGCTGGACCGACCCGCTATGAGAAAGTTGCATGGATTAAGTCATAAGCTTATCTCATACATATAATCATGTCGCAGAGCCCTCTGACCTGAGATCATCATAGATTCCTGCATGAAACTTGCTAAGTTTTGACCTAGTCAAAAGTCACCTTTGACCGGGTGATGATAAAGGCTATAATCGGGCTTAGGAGTTTTCATGAAGAGGAATGTGAGTGATCAAGATGGAATTTGTCCCTCACATTAGTGAGAGATATTACTGGGCCCCTCGATGAGTGAGTCTGAGAAATGTATGGCCATACTGTAATGGGAAGGAGTTTCCATTTCTAATTTCAGGCTACTCAGGAATCGGGAAAGTGATGGTCAGGAACAGGAGGATGACGTTGTCCATGCCTCATCCTTGACTGAAATATCGTGTGACAAAAAGGGACGTGACATGGTTGTATAAAAGGTTGCATCGTATCATCGATCCTCATGTGAATTGGGTAGTCGCAATGTCTTGCTAGAGGCCACTTGCGACTTGTGGGCTAGAATAGTTTTGGCCCACTGCCAACTTCATGTGGGCCTACAGGGTCGCACACAAGAATAGCCCAACACGAGCTATGATGTCCAGATTCATTGAATCTAAGATGTGTCTAAGATTCAATGAATATAATATTTGACCTAGGGTTGATGAATTATATATATATATATATATATATATATATATATATAAATTCGAAAAAAAATGTATATAATAATAATATATATAGATTATAATATTATTATAAGATGTTAGTTTTATATTTAATTTATTTGATAAATTAAATAATTAAAGCTAATAAAGATATCATATCTTAGATTTAATTTATAAAGATAAATTAAATCTATTGGCTCTTTAATTAAATTAAATGAATATGATAAATCTGTTTGACAGATTTAAATCAGATTTATTTGATTTAATTTGAATTTCAAATTAATTAAGATTAATTTGAAATTCAAATACGGCACACATCAGATATAAAAAAAATTTGAAGGGTTAGAGAACCCTAAGGCCGTACGAAGAACTTGTAGAGCCGCGAGAAACCCTAGAGAGACATCTTGGAGGTGCTAGCACGCTGCTGAATTGGGTCTTGTTCGTGTGGATACCAGTAGAGGGAGGCGACCAGAGGTGTTGACTCCTATAGATCGAAAGCACAAGAAACATAAAGACGGAGGCGACCAGAGGTGTTGACTCCTATAGAGCGAAAGCACGAGAAACATAAAGGTACTATTCTATCTACTCGATTTAGACGTCTTTGATAGATCCACGATTGGGAATCGAGTTTTTAAAGGGTTAATTTTTCCGCTGCGTGTACGATTTCCAACAAGGAGAGCTCTAGAATACATCATTTAACACTTCAAGAGGCCATTATTTTCAGCAAAGATAAGAAGAAAAGAGAGAGAAAGTGTAAGAGAAACATAAGAGTAAGAAAAGAAGGCTAGAGATCAAGAAGCAATCAAGGTAAGTTAGTAGATATTTCTACTTGTTCTTAACTTATAATTCATAGAAACACCTTTATATCCTCTATGCCATCTTAAATCAGCCCTAAAGAAAGCATTAAACCAAGGAAAAGAGGAGGAAGGGTGGCGGTTTTTAGAGGAAAAAGAAGAGAAATCAAAGGTAAGCTTAAAAAAGTGTGAATTCTTGAAGATTTAAGCTTGTTCTTGTTGTTGTTGTTGGCTGTTTACTTGTTTTGGTTAGATTTTGTAATTTGAAATGTTCAAACCCTAAGGGAAGACGCTGCCCAAATTAACATTAATCATGTTCAAATGGTGTTTAAAGAGTTAAACATATGATTACTTGAGAAAAGGAGGTGATTAAACTTCCAATTTCTTTAAAAATTCTAGATTTTTTGTCAGGCTTGGAATAGGGAGTTTGAGCTATAATTTTGTGTTTTTGATGATTCCATTGTATTTAGAGTAGAAAACTGTATAAGGAACATTTGGATTTTGGAACTGTCAAGGTCTTAGGGTGTAAAATGACAATTTTGCCTTTAAAACCCTAAATTGGTGGCTGTCAAGGGTAATATGGTCATTGCAATGTGATTTTTTCCAAGCTGTAGTAAAAAATGGATTATATGTGTGAAATTATATTGGATTAGGATGGGTCATAATTTTTTGGAAAAGTACAAATATACCGGGTACACAAGGAATTAGATCGGATTCCCAGGGACATTTTGATAATTATGCGATTTTGAGCTAAGATAACCAACTTATAAATCGTGGAATGAGTTATGGATGAGTAATAACACATTTTCAATCACTTTAGAAATTTTAGGATTCAATATCTGTTGAGCCGGACCAGGAATCAAAGATCGATAGTAGTTATGCAAGGAAAGGTGTAAGGAAGTAACTCTATCTCTTATATTCTATATGATTGTTAATATGCATTGTTTTCCATGTTCTATGCAATATATGTGTATGGCGGTAATTCCTAGAGCTTGGTATGAGAAAATCACAAGTACCACCTTGAGGGACAAGCATTGTACCTCTAGGACCAGTAGGTACCTAGTATAGGTGGGCCAATGTGATAAGCCTATGTGGCATTACTTCTCATTGGGTGTAGGATGAGCAAGGTACCACCCCATGGGACAAGCAGGGTACCTTGAGGCCATGTTGACCCAGTTGAGTAGCATGGCAATGACGGATAGGTTGATCCCTGCTCCAGAACATTGATGTGATCTCATTATGGTAAGATGTGTGCAATTAGGGATCAGGCGATCATTTTGATCCGGACAAAATCATCGCTTTAATCTTAAACATTATCAAACATGTGCTTGGCATTATTAATTGTTGCATCATACACTATTGCAAAAATCACATTTAAGACTGGTTAAAAAAGACATTTTAAACCGGTTCTGGATCAGGTCTTGATACAGCCGGTCTAAAAAGTATTTAACTTTTTAGACCGGTTAAAAAACGGGTCTAAAATATATATTTTTAAGACTGGTTCTTAGACAACTAGTCTTAAATTTGACAAACAGATGCATTCTTGTGGATTAAAATTTAATTTTAAGACCGGTTCTATTAAGAACCGGTCTAAAATAACTGCTACTTTAAGACCGGTTTTGTAAATAACCGGTCTTAAATATTAATTTAAGACTAGTTATCACAAGAACCGGTCTTAAAGTATCAGTTATTTTAGACCGGTTCTCATTAGAACCCGTCTTAAATCAATATTTAAGACCGGTTATTTACAAAACCGGTCTTAAATATTACTTTAAGACTGGTTCTTATGAGAACCGGTCTAAATTTTTTTTTCAGTTTTGTTGTTTCAATCTTGTTACCGAGGCAGTAAGGCATATTTAACAACAATCCCCTCTCCACACACACAAGAAACAACACATGCATGTATATTCACAATCAGAAGCAGTGACGACCCTCACCTCTCAACAATCATAGAATGAACATTATGAATACAATTCACTTCCAATGACAACCAATAACACATGATGAACTTATTAAATTCTCAGCAACAATACAATATGAACAACTTATAATCATCAGGCTTTAAAGAGAAATGAAAAAAATGGAAGAAAATTTACAATAGTGATCCCATGCCTGTATTGACATCCATCTAGTATGACCAATATCCAAGAAATTGTCCTGAGTAGAGATATATATAAACCAAGTTAGATATATAGGAAAAACATAAGTATTATTAGAACAACATAAGATCACATTCAAAAACTTACTAATCTTGTGAAAGCTCATATATGAATTCCGCACAACAACGAAGGATGAAATCAATATCTTCTTCAGGAAAGGGATCAGCAAGATCAAACATCTGTATGTGTAACACCAAAGTCAAACAAAACATTAACTTACTAATAAATTAAAAACAATAAAGTAATACAAAATTTTTAAAATATACATTTATTACCTCCTCGGTAAAATCAGTCGTGCCTAGGCTAATAATATTGTAAATTTGTCTCAAAATATAAAGACCACACAAGTTGGACCCACGTGGCTGCCTACAGATCTGAAAAAGAACATGATATCATCAAAGCAAGCATAAAAGCATAGCTTATAGAACAGATCTTAAATAAAACAAATATGTACTAACCTTTGGCGTGATCCATGTAGGGTCTTTTAAGTCACGAACATGCTTACCACACTTAGCGTATAGGAATGTCCACATAGCCCTATCATCAAAATCACAAAGATTACTTATTCTGCACACAAACTTTGCACATAAAAGGTAATATTAATAAAGCAAGAAAACTTACGAGTTCATGGTCTTCTTCAAGTCAGTCCCCGGTTTTAAGTGGAGAGAGCACAAGAGGATGACTATGTAACTAGCCTTACAAAGAATAACCAATTGCCAATGATCCCTTAAAAAAAGAGATGAATGTGAAGAAAATATATATAACGCATTATGTGTTTTGGAATATAAATTTGATGTTTCTTACCCATGCACATAAGGAGCCAAGAAACACTCAGTTTCTATTTCACTGAGCCTCTCTGATAAATATCTATGTCTGATGGCAGAAGTGGTCCCTTTCTCTTGTACTTGAGCAGGGCACATGAATCCAAATTTATCACTCAGGCCTGAGGAGACCAACCTACGATTCATGTACCTACAAAAATGCAAGGACACAAATTAAGGGAAAAACAAGGTAATTTTTAAGATATTTACTTCCAATTGAAGGAGATATTTACATCAAAAAATGTTGGACAATCGCAATCGTAAGTTGCTCTTTAGGAGCCACCAGGGACATTAAATCATCCTTTTCAAGATAGCATGCCACCCCTGACGACCCAACAATTGAATCCATAGGCCAATTTCTTCATAGGAAAGATGTATCATATGCCATCAGAATCACTTGCTCCATCACATTCAGTGGAGGATGTGAAACTTCATGAGGGATGGGAGCTGGACTTGGGGCTCTGATCGGGGAATCCGTAGCTCCAACAGAAACAAGGTTCTTGGGCCATGATATGAAGGTTCCCAAGATATCGCCCACAATCTTGAACTCCTCAGAAGAGATAGAGACAGGTGCATCTGCGATGATAACCTCCTCAACTGACACCTTGACTTGATCATCTGTTATCTGGAGGTGGTAATCAATTGATCCTAGGTTGTGCACACTCCCCCATGCAACTAACCATCTCAGAGGATCCTGAATATATAATGCACAAGGCTCGGCATTGTCCTTTCCAGGACCCTTTGGTGCTCTGCTTGTTAAGATCTAGCGATTGTGCCTGGGCAGGAACAGTTTCTTGTCTTGTGCTGACCATGGCATATACCTCCTCCCTTATCTTGCTCATCCGGGCATCCAATAGTGTATCAAATGATGCTTCTACCTCGGGCCTTGCTTCTACCCTCGCAGATGCCAACATACGCTCTAATTCGTCTCTCGTGACCACGTTGTAGGAGGAACTGCGTGAGGAGGATCCAAAGTAATCCTTTATACCCACCCCTCCTCAAACTCCCCTGACACGGCCTGGATGCTCACGTTTTCTAGTAGAAACCTTGAGAATGTCATTCCTACCCTCCGACTTGAAGATCCCACTGCTTGCTTTTTTTGAAGTTCCTCCTGTGAGATATAGAAATAACACAAATGAGTAATGAAACATGTTTACTAAATAGTTAATAACAAGAATGATACTTACAATTTTTTTACCGACTATACAAGAATGTTCACTCGTATAGGATCCACCACTCTTTCGGCGAGCATGCAACCATAAATCTTTGCACTGTATCGGAGATGGGGGAGATAGCAGAAAAAAAGGATTGGATTGAGATGCTTCTTCAATCTCTTCCGTTTGGCCACCAACAAGTCTTTCTCAGCCTTTGTGTAACCCCCACAAGACATCATGTGGGGGCAATCATTCTTCCTCCCACTCTCTTGTGCTTTTTGTCTTCTTTCTTGCGAATAAGAAATGAGAAGAAGAAGGTTATAATCAGTAATGACAAATGATAAGTAAATAAAGTACAAAATATGTTAACTTACCAAAGCCTCTGGAGTAGTCCGACGTGTAAAAAACTCCTTCTATGTCGCTTCATCTATGTATGTGTACTTGCTGCACGGAGTAGGACGAGGATGTCCAGTTGGCACCTCGATATGAATGTAATTGTTGGCCAGATTCATCTTGAACTTCCTCCAGTGCTCACAACAATATGTCATAGTCTTGTTATATAAGACTTCACTCTGAGAAATGTCATAGGTGAGTTGTTATCCATGAATCTTAGGAGTTAGTGATAAATTTATGACAAATATGATAATCATTACATATGAATAGAACTTATACCTGAATAGTATCCCAAATATACTGCTTCACATTTTTTCGACATACCTCCACTCCTCTATCAATATGCTAGCCTTATTTCGTGCGAGGAGGCCGACAAAACTCCTACATCGGCTTTTGTTGGGCCCGATCGGATTCCAGTATTGATCAAACTGAATCGGTATCTTCTCATCGGCAAACCGAATCAGGGAAACATCCCTCAATCGTGTGGCCCTCCTACCCCTCCGTCCGAGCTAGTGACTCGACTGACCTTTACTCTACCTCTGATTGACACTCTGAGGCCCGTTGTGTTGAATACTACACCGGTACAAAAAACACTTTTAAGACCGGTTAAAAACGATATTTTAGACCGGTTCTGGATCAGGTCTTGATACAGCCGGTCTAAAAAGTATTAAACTTTTTAGACCGGTTAAAAAACCGGTCTAAAATATGAACTTTTAAGACCGGTTCTTCAACAACCGGTCTTAAAGTTTAACTAGGAACAAGTAGCATAAACAAATAACAATTTAAGACCGGTTCTCTTAATAACCGGTCTTAAATATATATTTAAGACCGGTTATTAATAGAACCGGTCTTAAAGTTTAATATTTTAAGACCGGTTCTCTTAATAACCAGTCTTAAATATATATTTAAGACCGGTTATTAAGAGAACCGGTCTTAAAATTTTGTTTTTTTTTTCATTTTATTTGTTTCAATCTTACCCAGGCCAGTAAGCCATATTCAACAACATTCCCCCTGTCACATTACATACACATGCATATATGTATATATTGACAATCAGAAGCAGTGACAACAACATTTTTATTTCCAGAAACTACCAATACACAATCCTCGACTCTCAACAATCAAAGAATGAACATTATGAAAAAAATCATTGAAAACAAACACATTCAATTCCAATGACTACCAATAACACATGATCAACTTATTCAATTCTCAGAAACAGTACAATATTTCTCATTATATGGAAAAAATTCGTAAGCTTTACAGAGAAATGAAAAAAGTGGAGGAAAATTGACAATAGTGATCCCTGCCTGAATCAACAGCCAACTAGTATCGCCAATATCTAAGAATTTGTCCTAAACAGAGATATAAACCAAGTTAGATATATATGAAAACCATAAGTATTATTAGAACAACATAAATTGGATTCAAAAACTTACTAATCTTGTAAAAGCTCATAAATGAATTCAGCACAACAATTGCGGATGAAATCAATATCTTCTTCAGGAAAGGGATAGCAAGATCAAACATCTGTATGTGTAACACCGAAGCCAAATAAAACATTAACTTACTAACTTAAAAACAATAAAGTAATACAAAATATTTGAAATATACATTTATTACCTCCTCGGTAAAGTCAGTCGTGTCTAGGCTGATAATATTGTAAATCTGCTTCAACATATAAAGACCACATAAGTTGGAGCCCGGTGGTTGCCTACAGGTCTGAAAAAGAACATGATATCATCAAAGCAAGCATAAAAGCATAGCTTATGAAACACATCTTAAAGAAAAAAAATATGTACTAACATTTGGCGTGATCCATGTAGGGTCTTTTAAGTCATGAACATGCCTACCACACTTAGCGTGTAGGAAAGTCCACATAGCCCTATGATCAAAATCACAAAGATTACTTATTCTGCACACAAACTTTGCACAAAAAATGTAATAAAGCAAGAAAACTTACGAGTTCATGGTTTTCTTTAAGTCAGTCCTCGGTTTGAAGTGGAGGGAGCAGAGGAGGATCACTGTGTAACTAGCCTTACACAGAATAACCAATTGCCAATGATCCCTGAAAAAAAGAGATGAATGTTAAGAAAATATAAAGCATTATATGTGATGTTTCGGAATATAAATTTGATGTTTCTTACCCATGCACATAGGGAACCAAGAAACAGTCAGTTTCTGTTTCACTGAGCCTCTGTGATAAATATCTATGTCTGATGGTAGCAGTAGTCCCTTTCTCCGTGGCATGAGTTGGGCACATGAATCCAAATTTAGCGCTCTGCCTAGAGGAAACCAACCTACGATTCATATACCTATAAAAATGGAAGCACACAAATTAAGGTTACAGAGCGTAATTTTTAAGATATTTACTTCCAATTGAAGAAGATACTTACATCAAAAAAAGCTGGACAATCACAATCGTAATATTTTGTTTAGGAGCGACCATGGACATTAAATCATCCCTCTTAAGATAGCATGCCGCCCCTAACGGTCCAACAACTGAATCCATAGGCCAATTTTTAATCGGGAAAGATGTATCAAATGCCATCAGAATCACTTGCTGCATCACATTCAGTGGTGGAGGCTGTGAAACTTCATAAGGGACGGGAGCTGGACTTGGGGTTCTGATCGGGGAATCCGCAGCTCCAACAGAAACAAGGTTCTTAGGCCATGATATGATGGTACCCAAGACATCGGCCACAATCTTAAACTCCTCATAAGGGATTGGGACAGGTGCGTCTGAGATAATAACCTCCTCAACTGACACCCTAACCTGATCATCTGTCATCTCAAGGTGGTGAACAGTTGATCCTAGGTTGTGTACACTCCCCCGTGCAACTAACTGTCTCAGAGGATCCTCAACATATAAATCACAAGGCTCAGCATCGTCCTTTCCAGGACCCTCTGATGACTGTCCCACATTGCAACAACTCCCTTTGGTACTCTGCTTATGGCGATCGAGCGATTGTGCGTGGACAGGAGCGGTGTCTTGTCTTGTACTCACCATGGCATATACCTCGTCCTTCATCTTGCTTAACCGGGCATCCAATAGTGCATCAAATGATGCTTCTGCCTCGGCCCTTGCTTCCGCCCTCGCAGTGGCCAACATACGCTCCAATTCGTCTCTCGTGACCACGTTGGAGGAGGAACTGCGTGAGGAGGATCCAAAGTAATCCTTTATATCCACCCCTCCTCCAACTCCCCTGACGCGGCCTGGATGCTCACGTTTTCTAGTAGCAATTGTGAGAATGTCATTCCTCCCCTCGGACTTGAAGGTTCCCTCGCTTTCTTTTTTTGAAGTTCCTCCTGTGAGATATACAAAAAACACACATGAGTAATGAAAAATGTTTATTAAACAGTTAATAAGAACAACGATACTTACAATTTTTTCACCGACTATACCAGACTGGTCGCTCGTATAGGATCCACCAATCTTCCGGTGAGCATGCAACCACAACTCTTCACGCTGTATCAGAGATGGTAGAGATAGCAGAACAGAAGGATCGGATTGAGATGCTTCTTCCAATCTCCTCCGTTTGGCCGCCAACAAGTCTTTCTTGGCCTTTGTGTATCCCCCATGAGACATTATGTAGGGGCAATCATTCTTCCTGCCGCTTGCTTATGCCTTTTGCCTTCTTGCCTGCGAATAGGAAATGGGAAAAAAAAGGTTACAAACAGTAAAGATAAAAGATAAGTACATAAAGTACAAAATAAGTTATCTCACCAAAGCCTCTGGAGTACGAGTACTTGCTGCAAGGAGTAGGACGTGGCTTACCAACTGGCACCTCAATATGCACGTAATTGTTCACCAGACTCGTCTTGAACTTCCTCCAGCGCTCACAATAATATGTCATAGTCTTGTGATACAAGATCTCACTCTGAGGAACGTCGTAGGTGAGCTGTTATTCATGAATGAAAGGGGTTAGTGACAGTAATGAAAAAAATTTGATAAAAGAAACATACAGAGGGAATTTTATACCTGAATAGTGTCCCAATTATGCTGCTTCACTTTTTTGTCGACATTCCTCCACTCCTCTATCAATATGCTAGGCTTATTCCGTGCGAGGAGGCCGACAAAACTCCTAAAACGACTAGCATTCGGCCCGATCGGTTTCCAGTATTGATCGAACTGGATCGGTATCCTCTCCCCGGCAGACCGACTCAAGGAAACATCCCTCAACCGTGTGGCCGTCCTGCCCCTCCTTCTAGGCTGGTGACTCGGCTCACCCGATGACTGCCCCTGATTAACACTCTGAGGCTCGTTGTGCTGAGCAGTACGGTGCACCTGATCCTCTGCTATAGGAGGCACCTGATCCTCAGCTGTAGGATGCACCTGATCCTCGGCTGTAGGATGCACCAGATCCATCATTGTACTGTTAAGACAAATTGTTGAGTTATTAAGTGACTTGCTGAGATTACGCAAGTGAAGGGGAATCACTCAAGTGAATTGCCTATCACTCGAGTGATCATCTAAGATCACTGAAGGATGAATATCTTCTGATTCAAGTTTCTTTCTAAATTCATTTCTTTTGTCTCAAACATACTTTAAACTTTCAAAAATTTTCTTAACTCACTTGAATCACAAAGTATTCATTGTTTATCAAGATTAGTTATCATCAAAACATATTTGAGAACTAACACTTATGGGGTTCAACATAGTGTGGGGCTTGTGAGCTAAGTTTCTAATCAACCCTTAATTGTTTCTGTCCTGAGTCTCAGGTTATTGTTGTCACATCCCAAGAATTTAAGGGTGATAAGCAAGGAATGCAAGGGGACTCACATTCTTAAAGATTTAAAACACATATAAACAAACGCCTCACCAAATAATTTCAATAATATTGAATATGAATACATTATTTCTAACTCATATATAATATATCTCTTGCAATCAAAATATTAAGTGATTGATAGAGATTTCAATAGAGTCTCTTATGCAAGTCAGAATTTCCAAAAATTGATTTTATTGATGTGGATAAAAAAGTTGTTCTAGAGCAGGTGATCCTTAACAGTTTTTTTTGCCAACAAATTAACTTCCATTCCAGGAAAAAGGAAGTCCAAGACAAGTCTTATTCAACGAAATACAATCTCCATGAAACAAAAACAGCTTACAGGAAAATAAAAATACAAAAAGCTAATACTCTCAGCCTGATTCAACATCAACATTACTATTATCATAATCCAAAATCTTTGGTAACTACATCGGAGGTCTTCAAACCCAATCACCCAGATAATACCCATTCAAAAAAGTTTTAGCAATCCAAACTGCTGCCAAATTCACTTCCCTACGAATCCAAACACAAGCATGGTTTCTCATTAGTTCTCTTGAGACATTAATATTCTCAAAGAGAGTCTCACATCTCCAATTAGGTGATGCTTCGATTATTGTTAATGTAGTTGATTAACACTTGGTTATCACAAACAAGATATCATGTAATTGATTGATGGAGGCATAAGAAATAGCATCAAGAAGGGCTAGCCCTTTAGCCTTCAGCAAAAAGCACAGATTTCGCATGAACAATTCTAGAAGCACGGTCCAGAATCCAGCCATTATTAATATCCTGAACGATGAAAGAAATTGCAGCCATTATATTAACAGATTTTTACCTGTTTGACGTAACTTGAACCGTGGCTTGAGGCGCAGGAGGAGAGGGGCAGCAGTGGCTGGAAAACACGCCGGAGTGAGATAAAGGCTGGAGGGAGTTTCAAACGCCGACAATAGAATATGGGAAAGAAGGTGGAAGCGGCGGCGGCGACTGGAAGGGTGGCAGGAGAATACGGCGGAATATCACCTACTGCGTTGGAAGTGAGCAGTTCGCGGCGGTGGAAACAGTGGGGGAAGTGAAACGTAAATGTGAAATGAACTTTCGCGGCGGTTCTAGGTTTGAAAATCAGACTTTTAAGACCGGTTATTTAAATAACCGGTCTTAAAAGTACTTTTAAGACCGTTTATTTAAATAACCGGTCTTAATAAATACTTTTAAGACGGGTTATACAAATAACCGGTCTTAAATTATTGATCTTTAAGACCGGTTGTTAAAATAACCGGTCTTGATAATAAAGTGATTTTTTATTCATTTTAAGAATTCGTTTTTAAGACCGTTTTTTTAAATAACCGGTCTTAAATTATTGACTTTTAAGACCGGTTATTCAGAAAACCGGTCTTAATAATATCATGATTTTTTATTCATTTTAAGAATTTGTTTTTAAGACCGGTTTTTTAAATAACCGGTCTTAAATTATTGAATTTTAAGACCGGTTATTTAGAAAACTGGTCTTAATAATATCATGATTTTTTATTCATTTTAATAATTTGTTTTCAGACCGGTTGTTTAAATAACCGGTCTTAAATTATTGACTTTTAAGACCGGTTATTTAAACAACCGGTCTTAATTTGTTTTTGAGACCGGTTGTTTGTATAACTGGTCTAAATAAGATTTTTTAGACCGGTTTTTTAGACAACCGGTCTAAAACATTGCTTTTAATTACGGAATTGCCACCGCGTGTTTCTTTTAGACCTTATCCGTAATAACCGATCTAAATAATACGGTCTAAAAATGCTATTTTACACTAGTGCTAGGTGATGCCTGATCCACTGCTGTAGGATGTACCGGGTCCGTCATTGTACTGTTCAGACAAATTGTCAAGTTAGTAAGTTATAAAATAAGTATATATATAATATGCATATAAGTTATAACGATAATTACTTTAAATAGATAGCTAACATTTAAAGTAGATTTATAAAGGATATCCTCCCATATCCCTTCACGATGATCATTTCTTATGTCGTGTTCATTATTAGCTTCATCTTCTTCATTCAATACAGGAAGACCTATAGAAAAAGAAGGGGTCTCGAGAAGATCATAATTTGAATGACTTTCCTCTTCAATATTGACGACCCTTTCTCCTTGGAGAGCTACATACCACATTTGATTTGCCTAATCAATGATATAAAACACTTGTTTTGCTTGATATGCCATAATAAAATGTTCATCTCCAAAACTTCTGTTGTTCAGATTAACTAATGTAAACCCTGACTTATCGATCCTCACACCATTATTGACATCAACCCACTTACATTTGAAAATGAGAAATTTAATTTTAACATAGTCAACCACCCAAATCTCGTCAATAACCCCATAATAAGGTATGGCTACCAATGTAGGGTTCTTATCTTTTGAACTAGAGAAATGCATAGATTCAGCTACTAACATAATACCGCTGTTCTGGACAGTGCTCCTATCATCCAGGGACTTCATGTAAAAGGTATACCCATTGATCAGAAACGAAGTCCAACTTATGACATCAAACTCAGGACCACGTGCCAGCCATTTAATTGTATCATAAACACATTCTTCTCTGTCAACCTTGTGTTTAAACCAATGTGCAAAAGTCCTAGTATGCTCCCTAATTAACCTTTGTTCAGTCATTCGACTGTCCGCTTTCCGTACAATTTCTTTATGAGCATTTATGTAATCTTGAAGTGCATCAACATTATTCAAAATATACAAGTAGACTTGTTGTAATTCATCGGGATCGACACTCTTAACTGTATCCCTGTGCCTACCCCCTTCTTCATCATGGCGTTTAGGAAGGCCGATATGTCTTACATGTGACAAATAATGTTGACAAAATTCCATGGCTTCTTCAGAAACATATTTCTGAATAATAGATGCTTCAGGCTGGTTAGGGTTCTTCACATATCCTTTTAAGATTTTCATAGTTCTTTCAATTGGGTACATCCATCGATAATAGATAGGCCCACACAATTTTATCTCCCTCACTAGATGAACAACTAGATGTACCGTGATGTCAAAAAAGGAAGGAAGAAAGAGCTTCTCAAGCTGGCACAAGATCAGGTATCCTTCATTTTCCAATTCCTTTAATCTTTCTATCTCAATAACTTTACTACAAATTGCATTGAAGAAGAAACAAAGTCTGGTCAATATGTGTTGAAGATCATATTCGGCAATGCCTCGAATAGCCACTGGGAGTAGTTGTTGCATTAAGACATGACAATCATTAGACTTTAGCCCCACTAACTTCAAGTCTTTCATCGACACAAGCTTCTTAAAATTTGAAGAATATCCTGAGGGAACTTTGATGCCATGCAAACACTCACAAAAACTTATTTTCTCATCCTCAGACAAAGTATGAGAAGCTGGAGGATAAAAAGTTCTCTTACCATATGACCTCAGATGTAAGTCTGCTCGTATTCTCATTTCTTGCAAATCTAATCTTTACTTAACGCCATCCTTAGAACTACCTTGTATGTTGAGTAGTGTCCCAACAATACTATCACACACGTTTTTCTTCACATGCATGAAATCAATACAGTGTCTCACATCAAGACTCTGCCAATATGGAAGGTTAAAGAAAATAGACCTCTTCTTCCATATTCCTTTTTCATTTTGACTCTTTGAAGTCTTACCAAAGATCACATTGATATTTTTCACCTTTTCATACACCTTCTCCCCGGTCAATACCTCTGGAGCATCTTCAAACTCTTGGCCACTAAAAAAGGCCTTCTTTAATCTGCGATATGGGTGGCCCCGTCTAAGGAATCTCCTATGACCAAGATAAACAGTCTTTCTTCCATGTTGAAGTTGATGGTAGCATATGCCTTCTTCATAAATCAGACATGCTTTGTGGCCTTTAACGCTATATCCTGACAAGTTTCCGTAAGCAGGGAAGTCGTTTATAGTACAAAAGATCAAGGCTCGCATTTTAAACATCTCCTTCTTGTTAGTGTCAAAAACGTCGACGCCTTCATCCCACAGCTCTTCCAAGTCATCGATCAGGGGTTCTAAGTAAACATCTATGTCATTTCCAGGTTGTTTTGGTCCTGAAATCAACATAGACAACATGATGTACTTTTTTTTTCATACATAACAAAGGAGATAAGTTGTAAATTACCAACAGAACAGGCCATGAACTATGTATACTTCTTAGGCTACCGTAAGGATTCATGCCATCTGTTCTCAACCCAAGCCTAAGGTTCCTAGCCTCTTTGCAGAAGTTAGGAAATAATTGATCAATTTTCTTCCATTGAGAAGAATCAGCTGGATGTCGAAGCTTTCTATCGGAAATGCTCTTATCCGCATGCCATCTCAAATTTTTGGCATCAATTTCATTAGCAAACAGCCGTTTGAACCTTAGTATGACCAGAAGATACCACAATACTTTTGCAGGGGCCTTATTTGATTTGTACCTGGGGGTTTCACATATAGGACACTGCTCTTTCCTTTCATTCTCTTTTATGTACAATATATAATTATTAAAGCATGCATGGATTTTTTTATACTTCATCCCTAGTAGACACATTATTTTCTTAGCATCATAGTATCGGCAAGGCAGCACATTATCGTCTGGAAGCATGTTCTTAAAGGCATCAAGTGCTTCTGAAAATCTCTTATCGCTCCATTCATACCGTGCTTTCAAGCTTACCAATTTCAATACAGCTTTCAATAATTGGTATTTTGTGCACCCCAGATATAGCGGCTTCTCAGCATCACTGCACATATTACTATATGTATATGATTGTTCAAAAGCCTCTTCTCCTACATCATGAATAATATCCTATATCCGATCATCCAGCTCCGTGACATGATCATCAAAGATCACCCCCTTCTTGAGATGCGCTTGGCATTTCTAATCGTTCACCGTGCCATACTCATACTGTATAAGTCTTACAAAATCCTTCACAAATACAATGTGTATATATATCTGCATCACTTAGTCGCTTCTCATTCAGACATTTTACACAAGGACAGTAGAACATCCCACTATCATCATTACCAGAATTTCTTCTAGCAAATTCCAAAAAATCCCTCACCCTGTTATCATATTCAACACTAGTCCGTTTAGCGTTCATCCAGCTACAATCCATATATTTCAACACCTTTTTTTTCTTCTCTTCTGTATATTAACTCCCCTGGAAGCTGCAGAAGCTGCAGAATTTTAGTTGACGAAGCTGCAGAATTCCAAGAAGTAAAAGACCTCCTTACGAAAATCAACAGTAAATTAGATATTTTACTTCGTTAATGTTTCCGATTGCTACATTTTTATATTATCTTGAGGAAGAAGACTTAGCACTCAACAGGTATGAATTAGGAACTATTATCAGAATCTTTCTTTGTTAAGCATAAAACGGGTATCTTTTAACACCCGTGAATAGAAGGGATCCAGTTTCATACAGATATTTTTTATGTTTATTGAATTTTTTGATTCTTCAGTTCTTAAATTGGTTAGCCAATCAGGAGCTTGAACGATCATCATACATAAGAGATCTGATACAGCTAATACAACTGGTATTATAACATGAAAATTGACTTTATCAAAGTACACCACCAGAATTTAGGAATGAAGATAGGTATTTGAAGTTCTTACATTTTGTTCTTTTTATTATAGCTGCTTTAGAAGTAATTTGATGTCTGTACATGATTTAAATTATAAAACGATATTAAGAAGAATAGAATTAATTGGTGAACAGTCATGTAAGCTTGCTATAGGTTTGACTACAGAACAAACAGAGTTAGGGGAACCAGCACAGGTAGTAGATAAGATCCTCATACGGCAGAATAACATTATTATTGAACAATTAATTGATATTAGGAAACTCTTAGGGGTCTTAGTTGTTCAAACAACTCATGATCCACAGGAAAAGGCCTTATTAACACAAGTCACATAACAGATTAAATCCTTTAACCCCTAAAATTTTTTAAAACCCCTTTGCATCAGAGTCGCAACGAAGCATGGTGAGTAGTAAAGATACAGATGGTAAAGATATAGTTTCTATTTAAAAGAAGAATTAATAAACTAAGACAGGGGAAATTACCTGAATGTAGTGACCTTGGAGGCTTAAGGAGCAGGAGGAGAGGGGTTGCACCGGCCTCACGATAGCGTACAAACTCACGGCCTTCATGATGGTGGCTCACGGCGGAGTACTTCACAGAACAGGGTCGTCGAATGGAGGAGGGAGTATTGTTAAACAATGGGAATATGAACTGAAAAAGGAGAAGGAGGATGTGATGGTGGCGGGTGGAGTAGTGACCGAGGATGATGGGGAACACTCACCGGAGAAGAAGGCGAAGAACTCAAACGGTGATATTTCGTGGCTGTGTGGAATGAGAGGGAAAACAAAATGCAAGGCTGTGAGGTTGAAAAGAAGAGTTTTAAGACCGATTATCTAAATAACCGGTCTTAAGACCGGTTGTAAATAAACCTGTCTTAAAAATATTTTGATTTTTAACTTTAAATTTTAATTCCATATTTAAGACCGGTTATTTAATAACCGGTCTTAAAATACTGACTTTTAAGACCGGTTATCTAAATAACCAGTCTTAATAATAACATGATTTGTTTTTCAACAAAATTATTTCAATTTTGAGACCGGTTGTTTATATAACTGGTCTAAATAATTTTTCTTAGATCGGTTTTTTAAACAATCGGTCTAAAACATTGCTTTTAATTATAGAATTGCCACTGTGTGTTTCTTTTAGACCTTATCCTCAATAACCGGTCTAAATAATGCGGTATAAAAATGCTATTTTACACTTGAGATAATATATGCTGCATTGCATATTTACTTTTCACATTTTATATGATTGATTGTCTGTTACTATTAAGATTCGCTTGAATCTCATCCCTTTCCATAAATAAAATTTATACAGCAAAGCAAAGCAGCACAAAAGGTAAAGAAGTGGATCATGGGAATTGATGGGATGGGCTTTTTGAAGAAACTTTTATGTTGGTTATCTTGTAGCTTTTATGTATATTTTGGGTTATGTATTATATTATGTACAAACCCTGTATGAAATCTTATAACATAATCAAAAATTTTATATCAGTATGTTTATGTTATTTCAGTATACCTACTGAACTATGTGTTGATACTTCATTAAATGTTTAAATTATGTGGGGTTTGATATTTTGGTTTATGGGGTTTGACAATATCTATATGGTTGGGTGAGGGAGACTGAGATTCATGAGAATCTCAGCAGCAAACTTTGCTAACTATGCATACAGGATATAAGCTTAATGGATGACATGCTTGTTTACATAAATTAGCATAAATTCATGTTAGCATAATGACATACTTACATGCTCAATACTTTACACATTACACCAATAGCCATAGTATAAGTAAAAGTATAGCTTCAATCATTCACATGCTTCATACAATTCATTTAAGCAGTTAAACACATCAATACATAAGCACACTTATCAAGTAAATGCAAGTTAGGAAAGTTTTACTACCTTTTGTCTTTATGTTTTCTTTTGTTCCCTTTTCTTTCAACCATTGAAGTTGTTTGAAAATCCTTCCATTTCTCTTCCTTGACATCTCATGGCCCTAGACACATAATCACATTATGTTGTTAATTCATTAGAGCCATAGAAGTAAGTTATTACTTCTGACTTATCTTTCTTACATTGTCTATAATTTTCCTCACTTTATTATGACTAGCACATGAAGTGCTTTAGTCCCTTATGAGTTGGGTCTCCATTGTAGTCACATTAGGTTTTAAGAAATGTCTCAATTATTTGAACCCATACTTGTCACAATTTACCTCTAATGCCATAAATTCGTAGGTCCACCTAAACTGCCATATTTATCAATCATTTTTGAAAATTCATAACTTAATATAGGGTACTCTAATTGGGATGGTTCAAAGTTTTATATGACACTATTTAAGTCTAATTTAAGGGGAAAATGCCTCCCACTACCAATTATATGCACACAGTTCCAAAATTCCCAATTAATCCTCACTGGCACTAACATTACTCCAGATTCAATGCCTAACTTCAATCAATCATAACTCACAATATACTAATCTAATTTCCATATATTATATGTAATATCCTAAATTTTATTCAACAAAATTTCTTGACTATTTGATTATATTCAATGGAGTAAAATGGTGAATTTTGGTATACTTGAAGTAGCGAAATAGTGGAAATAATGATTTTATGAAATTTTTGGCTAATAAAGACATAAAACCAAATTTTTTTTCTTGATAAAGGCTTAACATTGAAGCCTAAAATTAATATGAAAGAGAACAATTTTTGGCCTAATAAGTATTGAAAATTTTGGCCAAAAGAAAGGGGAAGAAGAAAATGGCAATTGGTTTAAAAAAATCTAGAAAATGTAAGGGTAAAATGGTCATTTGGCCAAATAAAATAAAAAAATCAATATTTCCCCTAAAATATCAAGGAATTTGGCCAAGGAAGGAAGATGTAAGAGGGCACATGATTTTTCCCTATATATGGACATGTGGAAGCAATAAATTGGCATATGAAAAAAGAAATAATAAAATATAATGACATGTGCAAAAATTTCAATAAAATAGTATAATTTTGAGGAGGCAAAAAATGGATTATTAAAGAAGACATTTAACTCCTCTAAAAGGTCCGTTGTTCGGCTAAACATGAGGAAAGAGAGGGAGAGTGAAGTTGGAGAAGACAAGAGCTTAAAATTTGCTTGTTCTTGCCTTCAAATTCATGAAAACCTTCCTTTGATCCTTCTATTCTTCTTGAATCTCAAGAAGCAAGAAGAAAATCATGAGAAAGTAAAAGAAGAAGGTGAACAGTTTGGTAAGGGAAGCAAGAGGAATCAAGGGTAATCAAGAAACCTAGCTCAAACTTGTTGTTTTATGATTATTGTTGGTTGGTGGATTTTTGTGGCTTTTCACTTACTAGCTATTTTTGGTCATTTATGGTTCTTGGGGTTTCATGATGCTTTAATCATATACATGTCATTATATGATGCTTGGGAAGCATATAAACCTAGTTTGGTGGTTAAAATATGAATTGGTAAAGTTTTGCTTGGAACCCTAATTTCTGGTCAGAACAGGGCAGGTAGGAGGGGCAAGATTTTTCTAATTTTTAGTTCTCTAATGGATTCATTGGGAAAAATTGTGTAGGAATTGATGGTTGGAACAATTTTAGAAAGAATGGATTTGAATTCCTAAACTTGGAATGTTGCTGTCTGGTTAGGGTTCCCTGCGTGGTAGATGTTCACATAGTTTTTTGAGTAATTGAATGGTGTCCAATTCTTATGATATTCTATAGAATAAAAATAGACTTAACAAGCTTTAATTTGATAAGTAGTATAGGTCATTTGAAGATGTACACTAGGAGTTATGTATTTTTTATTTTATTCATGTGAAAACTGTCATGTTTCTAGATAGTGTCCAATAGCTGGTAATTATATATTGATTTATGCCTAATTAGCTAAGAGAAATATTTTTTCTTGAAAATAAACTTAATAAGGGTAGCCTAGCCTTTAGAACACTTGCAATTAGAGATGTGTGCACAAAGATATGAATTTTCAAATTTTGATAAAAATTTTGTCATCTTTTAGTAAATGTGTGAAATTAAAAGAAAAAGGGTAATGGCACAATGTAATTCCCTTGAACTTTAAGTGTAAAGATAACCAACTATATGAGCTTAAAATAAGGTATGAATGAGTAATAACTTATTTGATACAAATGTGGGAATTTTAGAATTTGACATTTGCCGAAGCCGGGCAAAAGTTAAAGGACCAGTAATAGCTAGGCAATTGAAAAGGATTTTAGGTAATAACTCTATCTCTCATATTCTATGTGATTGTTAATACGCATTGTTTGACATGTTTTGTACAATGATATGTGGATGGTGGTAAGTCCTAAAGCTAGGTGTGGGAAAAGCACAAGTACCACCTTGTGGGAAAAGCACAAGTAACTCTTGGCCCAAGGGTATTCAGTCTAGGTCGGCTAATGTTATTGATGAAAAGCTTGTATAGCATAATTCCTAGCTAGGTATGGGAAAATCACAAGTGCCACCCTATGGGAACAATATAAGTACTATAAGGCCAGGGGGACCCTGCTTGAAGTGATCTGACAAGTACGGACAGTTTGTTGCCTGCTCCAGAATAGTATTGAGACAAGTACGAACATGTTATTTCCTGCTCCGTAACATTGATATGATCACAAGTGTGGCAAGTAGGGACAAGAGGATCATTTTGATACAAACAAAATCATAGCCTTGGTCCTGAGCATTGGTTGACAGACTTGTGCACAATATAGTTATTTCCTGCATCATATATGTTGCATAGCATGTTTGTCTTTGACATTTTATATGATTAATAGCATGTTAGTGCTGAGATTCATTTGAATCTCACCCTTTCCACAATTCAAAATTTACTCAGCAAGAAGAAGCGGTGTGATACCTTATCTCCAATAGCCCAAGATGAGTATAAATGAGTAGTGAAATCATTCATGGGACCAGGATTCGAACCCGGATTACCCAACTTCAGAAAACGTTCAGAAATTCCCAATCTCAACTCAGGAGTTGAACCTAGGGTTGAGAGGGTTTTTCAGAGGGTAAAGAAAATTTTTCAATTAATTTCACGTGTTTTACTACGTCACTAAGTCTCATCAGCTCTTAATTGCACTATATCAGAGTTGCGAGCAATTCTTTGCTTAAGCTCAATTCGTTCATTTACATACATGAAATGTGTGGCCACATAAGGCTATCAAATATCTAAATCAAATACATACAACACCTTGTGCTTCAATCTCCAATTCTCCTTTGTACTTCCTCTTTGCATAACTCCATGCATTTTTCACTGTCTAAATGGTTGGTTTGGGGAGAGTGAGATTCGTAGGAATCTTAGTAGTAAACAATACCACTATGCATGTAAGATATGTAGTTAATGCATGACATGCGTGCCATTCATAAAATCATGCCAATAATGACATCTACATGCTCAATGTTATACATATTCATGGCCATCATATAAACATAACAGAGCTTCAATCAACAAACATGTTCAACACAATTAGGCAAAGCAGTCACATAAACACAATGCACAAACATACATATCATATACATGCAGGAAAGGTAAGTTCACTACCTGTTGGACTTTGTGTCCTCCTCTTGTATCTTGATCTTCCAACCATTACTTCTTCTTTGTCACTTCATGGCCCTAGATAAATGATTACATAATTAAATCCATGAAAAGTGAATGCCCAATAGGTCACATTAGCTCTAAAGGCTTTCTTAACCCTTGGAGCTTATACCAAATATATTTGTGCCATTAATCTTAAATTCATATAAGACATAAATCTGACAGATTTTTCATCAAACTTTGAAAAATCACAATTAATTATATAGAACTTCAATTATGGTGTTTTAAAGGCCTATATGACCCCCATTTAGTCTAATTTATAATAAAAATAATTAATCTTGCATTAACCATGCACACAAGTCTACATTTCATGATTACTCTCCAATATCCCAAAACAGCTTTCAGAATCATGTCTAAATGTCCAAAAATCATAAATAATTCTAGAAAACTTAAAATGGACTAATTCTAAAGCCTAAATGAGGCTCTTTCAATTTATATTTAAGAAAAAATATTTTGGTTTCCCCAATATAGATTAATTATTCCCAAAATTTCATTGAAAACCACTATTCTAGATTTGGTTCCAGACACAAGGCCAAAATTTAAAAATTCACCATTGATTCTAGAAAATTCCGAATGGAGTGATTCCAAATTCTATTTAACCGTATTTAAGTATAGTTTAGGGTAAAAATATTCCCATAAGCTAAATGAACTCAAAAATTACAGAGTTCAATTTGTTTAAACACTGCTCCAGAAATTCCAAGATTCACATTACCAGAGTTTGAAAAGTCATAACTTGTAATACACTTGTCCAAAAATTACAAATTACCTATTAAATTAAATATATACATGTCTAATTTATGCATGAAAAATTTCAGAACTTGTGTACAAGTTTTAGAGCTTCAAACATCACACAAAAGACTGACTGCCACAAAGGGTAGATTTAAATAACATGCACACCTAAACTTCATAATTTCCCAAATTCGTATACAAGTATCCAAAATTCATGACAACTTGCATACCTACACAATTTTACCTCCTAAAGCCAATGGAAGCATCAAAATCATAAAATTCTTAGTCCATCATCATAACACATACAGAACAGAAGCAGAACAAAAAATAAGAGTTCCTGGAAAGAGTTTGTTGGTTTATTGTTTTTTTTGAGTTAATCACTTCATCTCTACTTCTAATCAAATGATTATCTATTTACACACTTATTACACATGATTAGAAGAAATTTGGGCATTAGGACCCCTTAGGGTTTCATCATTCATATTCCACAAACTATCCCAATCCAAGCCAACAACAACAACAACAACCAAAACAAAGGCATAAGAAGCAAGTTTTGAAAGTTTACCTTTGATTCTTGTTGTTTCTCACTCCAAAAATGTCTCAGCTCTCTCTCTCTATACCTCTGATTAGCCTTGAAAATTATGGTTTCAAAGAAGTAGAAGTGATTAGAAGAGGCTATAGAGGGGTTGGGGAGCAAGAATCACAAGGTAGCAACTTCCTTACCTTGTTTTATGATGAACCCTAGCACTTCCACCATCCTTCACGTTTCAGCTCTCTCTCCCACTCTTGCGTTCTGATTCTGTTGTGCAAATGGGCTGAAGATAATGATAATAAAATGGTTAAATGAATTAACCAACCATTTGCCACATGTCATGCTCCTATTGGCCCAAAATTCCAACTTTCGCATATAATGCTAAATTTTGCAGAATTTTCATTAAATTTTGAAAATTCATATCTAATTGTATAAATGTCCAATTAGAGTGATTACAAAGGTTATACGACCCTTATTGAGTCTAGTATTAAGAAAATATATAAAATTTAGACAATTGGAAATTCAATCTTCCCATAATTTTAATCTTTGAATGGTGTCCCAGAAAATAATTAATTTTGTTGGGCTAACTTCACAAAATTCATTTCTCTTTGTGTACAACACCAAATGACTTATATAACCTATCAAATTAAATCTTGATAAGTCTACCTTTACTCTAAAAAGTTTCATAATTTTTCAAAATCATTTACTCATTGAAAAATGTCACACAATCACCACTGTCACACCGAGAATTTCACCGGTAGCAAAATCACTTTGTGTTCCATTTTACTATATTATGTGTGACTTCCAATTGCTTTGTTTTGTTATTCCCCAAGCTCTTTAGCTCACCAATATAATTCCTTTTAATGTCCAAGGATATAAAGAACTTTTGGAAAATAATACTATGCCTCACTATGACATTTACCAAACAGGGGTCTAGTGGTCCCCTTTAATCCAGGCTAAACCTTAAGCCTCTAGTCCTAAATTTTGAGATATTACAAGTGGCTTTAAGGGAAAGGATGTGGTCATCGACAACCAAGGGTTCCGGTCCGAAGCAAGAGTTTCAAGTTGGTTATCTGTGTCCCTTTTATATATTTTGGGTTTTATAATTTATTATGTATAAACCCGTTAGGGATTTCTTGTACTCTAATCAAGAATTTTATATCAGTATAATTTTGCTCTTTCTGTAAGCCCATTAAACTGCGTGTTAATACTCTAATAAATGTCAAAATATTAAGGGATTTGATATTTTTAGTATCAGAGCATGTTAAGCAACCCCATGGTTGGGGGTTCTCACTTAATGAGTGTATGGACGAAGTCATGGCTCTTACTTGATATAGCCAGGGCATGGATTCTTGTTTACCACAGTCAAGAGGTTGGGTGTAAAACATGCGGCTGAGGTACCTTATGTCGTCTACCAAAGGAGACCAGGTAGCGCATGCGGTTCAGGCACTAACATAATAGTGTACTGATATAATCTTGATTATATTGTAATAGGAACCATGAACAGTAGGCGACATTAGAAGGACAGATCCTCGCCGTCTATAAACCAACTTACAGAGTACCAGCGGACATCTGAAGGGCAGTCAGCAAGGTCGTATCAGGTCAGGAGGGGTCCTAAGGTACTCGAAACTACAAGGAAGCATGTACGGCCAAGGCCAGATTACGAACTATAACCTATACTAGAGCTAATAGTCAATTCTTCTGTTGATGATAACGAGTAGTCACTATCAAAAGAGTCAGAGACTAATTCAAGCAGTATCACTAGTTCTAGGGTGAAACTCGTACACGTGAGACATGACCTACGGATGGATCCAGATTGGGGGAGTATGTTAAAGGGATATATTTGTGGGCTTTCCATGATTGGAATACCCCAGTAGCCTGATACATAGCATGCCTGGATGAAGTGGATACATTGCATCAAGGGTAGAGATATTTTAATTTAAAGATTATGGATGATATTTGGATTTGCACAAAGCTATACTTTGTTTTGGGCCTAAAAGAAGAATGAGATTATGGAACAGGGCTCGAATGACAACTTTGTTACCTTCATAGAGCACATCATGCAGTATGTGTTCGATTATATGTATCGGTATTGATGTATAACTCATAGACAATATTTGATTGCCTGGAGGTGATTGACATGACTAAATAGGATGAGGGTAGTCCAGGGGTGCCGATGCTCAAAAGTGGTGGGAGTCGGTACTAGTGTTTTTGCTTCGGTACATTAAAGTTAATCGTGCTCAGCCTAGAGAAATGGAAGGATGGATAACCCTTGAGAAGTTGTTAGAAATGTTAAGTTATGTAGTGCAAAAGACAAGAAACATGTTGTACAGTCACGTATGGGCAGTATATTACCAACAGTTTTTCCCAAACTGTTGTGAGGGTTTGTTGTATGTCATTAGTGGAGTATCTATGTATTCAAACTTTGTGAAATGAAAAACAATACCCTTATGAATATATAGAATTCGCCTCTTTCCTAGTTTAAAATATCGAGATATAAAGATGGTGGGATTAAGAGATAGAAGTGCCATGTAAGGTCAAAGAGCTAAACCCAACCTAATATAGTAAATAATAGGCATGTTGATGGGGTAGCATATAATAATATATTACCTGAGTAGCAAGCTACCAGAGGTGCATCAAAAATAAGATGTTGATAGGAAAAAAGAGAAAATCATCCTGGTAGATAGTAGAATGAGTTTAATTAGCCTGAGAAATCCTATTCAAGACCAGCCTCTAATTATAACTGTTGTTGAGGCTAAGAGTTGCAGACATGGGTAGCTCAATTTTACCAGCAATGACCTTCTGCTTTCTGAGGGAAATTTAATCCTCAGAAGGCAGAGAGTTAGTTGTCTTGTTAAAGAAAATTTCTAGAATCCTGGAACGCCCAAATGATATCAAAGTTTAGCCGGTAATCTATAAATTAGAGGGTGATGTAGATAGATAGTGAAAAAACACTGAGATGATTCAGTAGGCCTGAAATATTCCTATCACATGGTAATTATTTTAGGAACAATTCAATAAAAAATAAAACTACTTCCCCTTATTAGTCCAAATTGTAAAGGAAACAAAGTTCCGTATCATTCAGCAAGTTGAGAAGGAAAGTTTTGATGAATACCAAGCATGCTAGATCCAATTGTCTCGATGCTCTTCTTATATAAGGTATTGTGATAATGACAGGTTAAACTCAGACATGATGATATGGGGACTGAGACAAGAATTGAAAGAGAAAATTGGTTTCCAAGTGGAATACAGATTTTAATAAGGCAGTAGAAGAATGCTGAATTACATAAAGCAATTTGCTAAATCTATACATTAATAAAAAAACTGACAATAAGGGAGTATCTAGTAATGGGAGTACTTCCAAAAAGCATAGGAATTTGGTAGGTCTATCCAGGGGGAAAGACAAAACACTTTATCAGTTTGGTATTCATATTAACCAGAGACCTCTGGGAGCAAAGCCTGTTAGCACTGTTGAATGCCCTGCTATCCTGGAAGGCCAAGTAGTATTCCAGTAGGGCAGAAAATCTATTGTAATTGTTGGCAAATGGGGCATTCTGCTAAAAATTGTCCATGGCAATGAATGGATAGTTATACCTTTATTGTATATAATTGTGTGAGACAATTATGCTTGAGTTTGCATCAGTTACTATATAATCTGGTTGTGTCTAGACCCATAGGTGTCAGATCTGTTATAGCCAATGTCTGTAAAAATTACATAATAAATGCCACATGACATGGATCAACAACATAGCTAATTTGCTTATTACTATATAAATTAGGAGTAATTTTTGGTAATGATTGGTTGACGGTGTACAATATTCTGAGACTGTAGAAGCAGAAGGGTTTAATTACTCTAATACATGATTACATGATAATGCAAAAGTTAATTACCCTAATACAGAAAGGAAAGTGGAGTTTGCAATTAGGATTAATCCTAGAGCAAGACCAATACCCAAAGCTCTATAAAGAAGGGCTTCAAATGAAATGGCAGAAAGGGGTTTATCGGACCCAATGTTTCACCATGGAGAGCTCCAATGCTTCTTGTTAAAATTTAGAAATTCAGAAGCCCATGGTTGTGAGATCAAGAATACTGGGCAGTATCCCGAAGAGGTTACAAAGCCCAAGAATTACGAGTAATACCCTAGAATAGTCGGAACACTGAAATAAAAAGAACTATGAGTGTAACATCCCATTTTTAGTCACCAATATTTGTTGTATATAATTGATACATTAAATGGAATAAAATGGTGAAATGTGATGTACATAAAATGGTAAACATTCCAATCGGTGGTTACATACAACTTGGCTAAGCTAGGACACAAAAGAGAAACTATTAACTACTTAAAGGCTTAACATTGTAACCCATATTGGAGCATGAAAGGACACAAATCTTGGTCCAATAATAGTGTTAAAATTTAGCCAAAAACAAGGAAGAAGAGTAAGACATGAATTTTTACATAAATCACGAAAATGTAATGACAAAATGGTAATTTGCCAATAGAGCAAGAAGTAATTTATTTTTCCTTCTCCTCATGATATATTCATCCAAATGGGTTAAATAATAAGGAAAATAAATATTTGATAATAAATATTAAATTTGGAGAATTTGTGGTCAAGTAATTAAGTTGGAAAAGTCAAAAAGGTAAATATGGCCAAAGTAATCATTTAAAGGAAGGAATTAAGTAACAATGCAAGGATAAATTTAATTTCCCTATTTCTCTTAATTTTTGGTCAATAAGGGACATTAGAAGGGAAATAATATACTTGGCCTATATTTAATTCAAGAAGGAAAAATAGGAGTCAAGTAAATTAGGCATATAGTAATTCTTGAATTAAACAATATTATTCATAAAGTAAGAGGGAGATATTTCAAGAGCTCTTCATTCCCTTTTCTCTTCCATATTTCGTTCAAGACAACAATAATAGAGAGAGAGAAGAGAGCTCAAGAACTTGAAGAACACAAGAAGAGCTAGGGTTTTAAGAAGCTAGAATCTAAGGTAAGAAGCGTAAAATCAAGTGTTCTTGCCTTCCAACTTCAAGAATAACTCTTATAATCTCTTATTCTTCTTGAAAATCATGGTTAGCAAGAAAATTCAAGAGGGAAGAGAGAGATGTTAGATTTCATGTTTTGATGATAGCAAATAATGTTTTGGAAGTTCATGGATTCCATATCAGTAAAAGAAGTGGTTCTGGTGATCTGAGCAAGATCACTCGAGTGATTTAGTTAATCACTCGAGTGATGTAGAAAATTTCTAGATCACTCGAGTGATGCACATAATCACTTCCAGTGATTAATAAATCACTGCAAGAAAAATTCACTGTTTTGAAAATCACTTCCAGTGAAGTCCAGATCACTCGAGTGATGCGCCAAGTTTTCCAAATCACTTACAGTGATCCTGAATCACTCGAGTGATGCGCCAAATCACTTTAAGTGATTGAAAATTCACTGCAAGAAAAATTCATTATTTTGAAAATCACTTCCAGTGAATGCCAGATCACTCGAGTGATACATGAAGAATTCCAAATCACTTCCAGTGATCCTCAATCACTCGAGTGATTTTGCATTTTCGCTGAATCACTTCCAGTGAATTAAAAAACACTGCAAGAATATTTTACTGTTTGCCAAATCACTTCCAGTGATCTTGAATCACTCGAGTGATGTTTGAAAACTTCCAAATCACTTCCAGTGGATTCAAAATCATTGCAAGAAGAAATCACTATTTACAAAATCACTTCCAGTGATTCCAAATTCACTCGAGTGGAATATGAAAATTCATGATCACTTCCAGAAAATCAGTAAACACTGTTAAAAGCTTTCAACGTTTTTATATTCACTTCCAGTGATATTGTATTCTCTCCAATAATGATTTATTACTCCAGTAAACACTTTTAAACATACAATGTGATCCATTTGCTATTACTCCCATGAAAGTCAGTAGATTTTGTTAGTCAGTCTTTGATATTAATAATCATTACTGATTGCTTCAGATTGCTGTCAAAATCATATGGTATATTATTTTACTGCTCAGTTGCGAAAACAAGATCACTCCTGATGGTTTTATTGATTTTTCAGAAAACACTTCCAGTGAATCATATTATTCTGTGGATATACAAATATTTTCTAACAGTGATATTCACAAATGTGTTATAGCTGTACTCCACCATCACGCACATGACAAGTAATTGAACTCTCCATTCAAACGACAACTATTCGTGGGCGGCAGCAAAATTCATAAATAACGGAAAGACAAATATCGGTGCATTTGTCAGAAGCACATTTGAATCAACGGACAAATTGAAAACGGTCCTCAAAGTCTCTATTATATATGTCCAGCCATTCCAAAAATGAACAACGAAGAGAAACGCCTGAATACTCTACAAGCAATATCATTACAAGTACTTCAAGCTTTCATCTGTACTTCAGTTCTTATCTACATACTCTGTGAGAGAGATTTTTCAGTCATACTTAATCATTTCCAATAGTGATAACTTAAGGTTGAGGAACCTTAAGAAGGTATTTAAGATTACCTTGTGTAAGGGGGAGCGAGTGTCTAGAGGAACTTGCTGTTTGTATTGTGGTGCCAAGAACCCATTAAATCTTGGAAGATATAGTGAAAGGCTCAGAAGGATTTCTGAGGATTGGACGTAGGTCAAGTGGTTGAGACCAAACCACTATAAATCTCTGTGTGAACTTTGGTGGTATCCCTTCCTTTTTATTTACTGTGCTTAAAGTTTTATAAACTTGTTTTAAATTTCTAATTATTTTCTAATCACCCAATTCACCCCCCTATTGGGTGAAAAGCTTGCTCTAACAAGAGAGGGTAGAGACACCTAGAGAGAGAAGGAGACAAAATCAAGAGGTAATATCTCAACTTTGATCCTCTTGCCCTATATGTTGTTATGGTGGTTGTTGTTGATTTTTTGAAAATGGAATGGTGAAACTCTAAGGGTTTACTACCAAAATTTCCATGAATCATATTTATTTAGTGTTTTGATGGTTAATCATGTGATTAAGAATGATAAGGAAGGTGTCCAAGCATTGAAATCATGAAAACACATTTTCCCCTTTTCTCTTGCATGTTTTGGCCAGATGTAGAACATGGGAAAGGAGTTATAATTTTGTTACTTTAATGATGGCATTGGATTTATAATGGAAAATTGTGTAGGAATACATGAGTTCATAATTTTTGGATAATTGTATGCAAATCTGGAAATTGTTGAAGTTAAGGGGAAACATTGTCTGATTTGATTCTTGGAGGCAGTGTTGTTGTGACATAAATTTTATTAGCCAAAACTAGTCCAAATATTATGAAAATTTTTAGGATTAAAGTAGACATCTATATCTTTAATTTGATAGGTAGATCATAATTTTTTGGACTAGTAGATTAAAAGATATGAATTTTCAAAGTTGTGCCATGTTTCTAGAATGTAATCTAGAATAGAGGAGGTTTGATGAATTTTTGGGAAAAGTTTGATAACAGTGGCTATACTTGAGAATTTTTCCATAAAATTAAACTTAAACAAATTTACATAGGGTTTGGAACCAGTCAATTTGGAATTTCCTACAATTAATTATAATTTTTCAACATTGACTGAAAATCTACCAATTTTCTGGAAAATAGTGAAACCGCATTGTGCAAAAACTGATGTAATTACATTAAATAACCAGCAAAATATGATTAAAGGCGGTCATGGTACAAGTAATAACCAGTTACTTGTAACTATAACTTTATAGGGATTGATAATAGCTCGAGCCGGGACAAGGATTTTGAACAAACAGTAGGATTGAAAAAAGACTCAGGTAGTAACTCTTCTTTCATATACTATGTGATAATTGTATGCTTTAAGTAGCCATTTTCTTAACATAATAGTGCCTAGAGCACACACGATCTAGCTGTGGTCTGGGACCCAGCGATGTTATATGAGTTAAGCTGATGTTGCAAACATTTGTTTGGCCTTGAACAATGTGCATACAACATTATTTGAGTTCGCATCTTATATAACATGATGCATTTCATATCTATTTTTGCATTATAAATGTCTGATTGCCTGTTGCTACTGAGATTTGCTCGAATCTCACCCTTTTTTAATATTCAAAAACATTACAGTAGAAGCTAGCGGCTCTAAGGACAAGGCTGTGGCTACCAGCGAGTAGAGTCTTGGTGTATGCAGAAACTGTTATGGTTATCTTAGATTGTAATTTAGTTTCTCTTGAACACTTTGTAAAAAAATTTCAAACTCTATGGGGAATTCCTGTATTGTAAACAAGTACTTAATATCAGTATATTTACACTATTTATGTATGCCTTATGGAACTATGCTCTTATACTCTGCGAATATCGAAATGTTAAGGGGTTTAACAGTAAGTCTTGAGAATGTTACAATGGACTATATGTCCTATAAATGTGGAACTTGACCAGTGAGGCCTTTTGAATGATTGTTGATGATATTCTTGTATATTCATAAAACAAAGTAGAACACGAAAAAGCATTTGAAAGTAGTGCTGAGCATATTAAGAGATAAGCAACTATATACTAAGTTCAGCAAATGTGAGTTTTGGCATTTAGAAGATAAATTTTTGGGCTATGTAGTCTCACAAGAAGTGGTCTCGGTGGATCCTAGCAAAGTGAAAGCAATACTGAACTAGAAAATACCAGAGAATGTTGCTGAAATACACAGTTTCCTGAGTCTTGTTGGTTATTGCAAATGATTTATGTAGTATTTCTCTAGTAATGTTTTGCCTCTGATAAAGCTAACATGAAAAATAAAACTCAACATTCTATGTGGGATGATAGTTGTAAGAAGAGCTTTACAAAGCTAAGAGAAAGATTGACAATAATATTAATGTTGATCATTCCCAATCCGTAATTAACCTGTGTGGTCTCAATTTGCAATTGACCTATGCGGTCTATGATAATGTGAGCAAGCATGGATTAGGATGTGTCTTGATGCAACATGAGCCTCTCGTCAGCTGAAGCCTGACATACCAAAGTATCCTACTTATGAATCTTGAGATGGCAGCAATTGCGTATAGAAATTATCTTTACGGGGCACCGTAGAGTTGTACTGTACCACAAAAGTTGAATATGAGATAGCACAAATGGTTAGAATTGCTTCAAGATTACAACCTGGAGGTTAAATACTATCCAGGAAGGGTTAATGCAGTTGCAGATGCATTAAGTCACAAGATAGTACAGGTGGCAGCCTTAACGATACAAGAGTAGAAAATTGATTGAAAATTTAAAGGATCTCAATCTGTCTAATCATATTTTGATTAGTGGCAACAATATAAGTTAAGCAAAGCATAACTTGAGAACATCGATAGGGAAAGTCAAGAAACTTATGTTCTTATACCTTGTATAATAGTCTTGCACATATGTGTTACCGTTAAATATATTTGAGTTGTGAAAATATGATAGGCAGTAAGACCTATTGGGTCAGTATGTTCATAGGCCATAAGACCTTATATGCAATCAAGATGGAGTTGTAAGACCTACTGTGTAGTCTAAATTTGAGATTCTAGACAATAATTTGAGGCATGAAATTCCTAGAATAAATCAATGCATGAGAGTTCAAGCAGTGTCTCAAAGAGATTGTACAACCAGAGAATAATGGGATAGTGAGTTCCAGGACAATAAGACCCTTAAGCGTAGCTTGTATGGGATGTTACTTCAGGTTATAAAACCTTATGAGTATTCAGTAGCAGATGGCAGTTGGCCTAGTGATTTTCTATTAGACCATATGTCTTGAAATTATTGAATGTCAATTGATTGCTTGATATTGAATGATTTGTTCTTATATGCTTCGTAAACATTACATAAGTGTATAATTGGCTGAGTAGCAAAAATTAGAGCATGAGATGTTGTCAAAATAACTATGGGACTGTATGTTGAGGTGAGAAGTCTTAGTACGCATTCAGCATGGATGTTGGACTGAGTATTTAAAGGCCATAAAACTTATTGGACAGATGTGTCATTGGCTGGTAAATTAATGAGTACTTAAATTATGATGAGCAGGGGCTCGGAATAGGAAGACTCGGTGTGTAAGTTTTCAAGGGGTAGAGACTTTAGACCATAAGATTAATGTGCCTAGCATTGTGGTTATTGCCTAGAGCTATGGTATTGGATTAGTGAGTCCACAAAATGTGTTCTGATTATTACTGAAAGCTATTTAAAGCTATCTACAGGTTTTGAGGACTTCAGACTTGTAGTGTAAGAGCCCCCGACGCTTGACATTTGTAAGGCTTGTAATGATTTGTGTTCCATGCTCTATGAGCTTGCATAAGAAAGTGATAGACTAAACTATGAAAGAGACGGAATAGGTAATACAAACTTATTCCCCAAGGTATAGTTATTTCCATACAATGTTCAAAATTTCAATGATGAAATGTTATTTACAGGGGGAGAGCTGTAATGTGACACCTCATTTCCTTACACTACGGTAGAATACCAATTAGCTAATACTCACTGAATTTGAAACATCAAAGTTGCTAAATGCTATAACTTCATACAATAGCTCTGCCGGATATTCACATACATGCACAATTTCATTAAATTTACTTTACAACATACACACTATCCACTTCATCTACTCCACTTCATATACAATCCAAAAACTCTTAAAATACATAACAGGAATTTGACAACCTAAACTAAGCTCTTCCGTTGCTCAGCCTCGGCTCTTCATCATTTACCTTCTCTTTGCCTCGCGAGCTCACTCCCAGTACTGGATATTTGTTTTAGGAAAAAGAATGAGATTCACAGGAATCTCAGTAGTAACGCAATCAAACATACAAGATAACACACAAAGCATGCTTTATACATAATCATCAATCAAATTATCATAACATCATTTAGTGCATTTAATGCAAATCATAAACCATGATAGCGTTAGACAAGTTTTTGGCCCCGAGGGTTACCCACGCAAAGATAGGCCTCGGGCACTGCTAGTACAATATAAATACTATTGCTTGAGTGTTAACCCGCGTAAAGATAGGCCCCAGGTGATCACCCCACATAATCTAAACATGTTAGACATTTTGTGATGATATCAAACAACACATATGCATGCTATGTCATATGAAGACGGTTGCTATCTGATTGCTACTCTATGCAACTTTCCTACTCGATTCAAGCTCGGGCAACTACTGAGGCTAGACCAGTTGTCAAGTCCTAAAATCTTCAAATACCACAAATGAGTTATTACTCATCCATGCACCCTTCCAAAATCATAATATTGGTAAATTTAGCCTAATGATGCCAAATTACCAAAATACCCCTTAGGTCCTGATTATCAGTATTTTTCTCAAAATCGTGATTTAGGCCATTCCTACACATTTTCATATGTAGAATCTATTTCTAGCTTCGAATTGGCAAAATTCAAGCTCACATGCTAAAATACCATTGACAGCCCCAAATAAGGCTTATAAGGGGTAATTTTGTCATTTCACTTTCTGTGGCTTTTCTTACTTCAGGGTCAACATAGACCCTACACAATTTGGCCTCCTAAATCCAATGGAAGCATTAGAATTATAAAATTCCTATCCATTTGCCATATCCAACATAAGGAAGGGGGATTTAAATTCCAAGAAAAGTTGTGTTGGATTCTCGTTTTCTTTAGCCTAATCACCTTCTTTCTACTTATAACCAATATATTAACTAGTTAGACATTCATTGGACTTGATTTGGAGACACTTACATATTATGGTCTCTTGAGTTTTCTTGGATTATCTTATACCAAATGAATCATAATAAAGCCCAAAATAACTCTACTAACCTTAATCAAGTAAGAGGAACAAGTTTAGGAAGTTACCTCTTGATTTCTTCAACTTTATCTCTCCATCACATTTTCTCTCTCTCTCTCTTCCTCCAACGCTTGATTCAGCTGAACATCAAGGATTTCAATGGTAGAGAGGTGAGGAGAAGAGATCATGGATGGATTAGGTAGCTTTAATCACAATATACAAGCCTCTTACCTTGATTCTTGGTGATCCCTAGCCTCTCTTTTCTCCACTGTTCTTCATGTTCTCAGCTCACTCTCCCTCTTTCTGATTCAATTTGTGCATGAGAATAGAGCTGATGGAGAATGAAGAGATGATATAATAAAATGGCTTCATTAATCATGCTAAGTGTCACCTTTGCATTGGTCAAAAAATGGCATTTAACTTTAATTAATTCTATTTCCCTTTTCTCTTCACGGTTCAGCCGAGAATTTGCATGAGAAATACAAGGGAAATCTGAATCTCCAATATCCCATTGTGCCATCTCATAACTTGTTGACCAAGTCATTGACTTTTTGACTATTTGACCATTCTTAACAATAATTTACCAAAATTGATTTATTTATGATCAAGTAGTCATTTTACTCATTTTAATTCCCATTTAATTCATAGTAGTGGGAATATTGGGGAAAAAATAATTATTTTCCATTTTAGGGCAAAATTACCGTTTTACCCTTACATTTCATGATTTACTGAAATAAATCGGTTATTACCCTTTTCTTTGGCTTAACCCCATTTTGTCACTTAAATGAGGCCATTAATCATGTCATTTAATTTATTAAGTTTTGGTTACAATAATAGGCCTTTATCGGTATATTAATTGCCTTTTTATATCCGTATTCGGCCAAATTACGTGTAACTGGCGATTGGAATATTTTTCATAAATTCACATAAATTTATCCACATCATTTCCACCATTTTATTTCATTAATCATACATCAAATACATACATAAATGTATTGGTGAAAAATGGGATATTACAGTTCTCCCCCCGTTCAATAAATTTCGTCCCTGAAATTTGTTACACCACTTGTGGCATAAATCCCGGGTAATGTCTTTGCATATCTTCTTCTGCTTCCCAAGTCACCTCCCTTGGCGATAATCCTTTCTAGACCACCTTCACAAATGGTATGCTTCGTTGTCTAAGCCGCCTTTCCTGTCTATTAATGATTCATTATGGCTCAGCCTCATAAGTAGGATCATTACGCATATCCTCATCTTCATATTCAATAATGTGCTGAGGGTCTGGTTGGTACTTCTTCAACTTGGAAACATGGAACACATAATGTAATCTGCTTAAATTTAGGGGTAGAGCAATCTTGTATACTACAGGCCCAACTCTTACCAATATCTCAAATGGCCTAATGTAGCGAAGACTTGGGCCTACAGGCCCAACTCTTAAGTGGAAGGAGCTAGGGTTCTTCAAGAATCAAGGTAAGGAAGTTGTTACATTGTGTCTCCTAATCCCTCCATAACCTCTCCTATTCATCTCTACTCCTTTGAATCCATAGTTTTCAAGATGAATCAAGAGTTGTGGAGAGAGAGCTGTAAACGTTGATGAGAGAGAAAGTGCTGGAAATCAAGAGGTAATCTTCCAAACTTGTTCCTCTTGCTTGAATTATGCTATTAGAGTTGTTCTTGGCTTGGTTTTGGTTGTTTTTGTGAAAGATAGCTCATGAAACCTAAGAGACCTTATGTTCAAGGTTCACTAAATCAAGTCCAATGAATGTCTAAATAGCTAATAGTATGATTATAAGAAGAAAAAGGGTGATTAGGCAACATAAAATGAGAAACCGACGCAACTTTTCTAGGAGTCCTATTAGATTCCTTGTGTTGGGCATGGTAAAGGGGTATGAATTTTCTAATGCTTTTATTATGTTTAGGAGGAAAAATTGTGTAGAGTCTATATGATGATAAAGTAAGAAAAGCCTCAGAATGTGAAATGACCAATTACCCCTTAAAAGCCTTAAGTAAGAGCTGTTAAGGGCATTTTCATTATTTGGACCTGATTTTAGCCAATTGAAAGTCAAAAATAGATTCTACATGTGAAATTGTGTAGGATTAGGCCAGGTCATAAATTTGGTAAAGTATAGTGAGACCGGGTCTTAAGGGGCATTTTGGTAATTTAAAATTATTAGGCTAAGTTAACCAATACTATGAATTTGGAATTGTGCATGAATGAGTGATGACTCATTTACAGTATATTCAAGATTTCAGGACTTAGTAATTGTCTGGGACTCAAGGCTTGCCGGAGCTTGGAAAGATGGGAGGAAGTTACTAGAGAAAAGCAACCAGGTAGTAACTTATCTTTCATATGTTATGGTATGCATTGAATTATTTGTGTATTCATCAAGAATTATCTGACATATTTTGAATATGCAGGGTGGTCGCTTGGGGCCTATCTTTGCACGGGTGGACGCTCAGGCGAATATAATGATCACCGATGCAAGAGCAGGTCCCAGGGCCTATTGCACAGGTATCCTTCGGAGCCTTATAGTATATCTAGCACTACGATAGTTTAAGAGTTTCATGTAATGCATGATTGTTGTTGTGATAATTCTAATACATGATGCTTGCTTAGCATGCCTTGAAATGTTATAACTGTATGATTGATATACGTTGCTACTGAGATTCTTTTGAATCTCACTCTTTTTTCTAAAAACCTACATTCAGTACAGGGAGAAAGCACGAGGGGCAAGCGAAAGGAAAATGCAGATGACTAAAGGTTGGGATGCTGAAGACCTTAGTCATTTTGATTGTCTCATTCCATATATATTAGATACTATAGGATTTGTATATGTTGTATACATTTTGGGTTGTATATGATGTTTATGACTTGTGAGCATAACAACCATATAAGAATATCAGGTAGATGAATGATATATTGATAAGTATTTATGCTTCCCATCGCTAACAAAATGCAATTAAGATAAACGCTCGTCGACTCTAATACATGAATATATAGAAGGAACCAGTGAGACTAAATGAGATAGTGAAAAAGGTTTGTGAAAATTTTACTACCCTCTCAACCCTAGGTTTAATCCTGAGTTGAGGGTGGGAAATTTGCAAATATTTTTGAAAGTTGGGTAGTTTGGGTTTGAATCCTGGTCTCCCTAATGATTTCACTACTTTTTTATACTCATTCGAGGCCATAGAAAGTAAGGTATCACATTTTTGGTATCAGATCATTGGTTCTAGCAATGATTGACTTTGTTGGAATTTTCTGTTTATTATTGCAAGGTAGCTTTCGTTAGCGGCTTTAGGATAGGAAGCATAAGGTATGAGAGTTTAGGAGAATGAGGTTAAGAATGATGACAAGGGAGAAATCATAGTTTGGATAGCATATGAGAGTATTTGAAGTGTTTGTTAAAGTGATATAGCTTGGGAACGGCTGATGAACTTGAGTTGAACAGGGAGAACTCGAGTGTTGTACAACCAGAACTCGAGTGCATAAGGCATTTTCCTACTTATTACGTGTTTTTGGGCAGAAACTCACGGGAGTTCAAAAGTGGGACTCGAGTGTAACCTGCTTAAGGACTCGAGTGCATATCTAAGGACTCAAGTTCATGCCTTTCATTTCCAATTTCAAGATTCTCGGACAGAAACTCTTATAGGAAAAATCGAGTGCAAGTTGTCTCAGAATTCGAGTGTAACAACTTGAACTTGAGTGCACGTCATTTTTCAGGAATTTGGTTGTCTTTGGAAAGAACCATCTTGACATCACTTCTTGGACTCGAGTGCATTTACAACTGAGAACTGAAGTGTGATGTTGTGAACTCGAGAAAAGTGCTTGCATAGGACTCTAGTGCTGATTTTCCAACTCGAGTGAAATGCTTGCCGTAGTAATATGATGGTTTTCTGGAATGAACTCTTATTCCAAAAATCTTTAGACTCGAGTATGGTATTTCTACAGAACTCAAGTTCATATTTCAAACTCGAGTACATCATTTACCCACATCTACCAAGAGTTCTCGGGTGTAAACTCTCACTGTAAAACTCTTATGACTCGAGTGTGAGTCCTTGTGAACTCAAGTTCTTTGTGGTGAACTCGGGTGCAGTTCATTCTAGCGAGTACATGCTCCAAGAATCAAGAGTTAGTTAAGTCCCAGCAGTGTCTTAACTAAACTTGATTGTGACTTTGCAAGACTTGAGTTTCTAGCCAGAACTCGAGTTCATGCACCCAAACTCGAGTGCAATGGTAACTTTTTCAGAATGTGTGATTATGCCTTTGTTTAATGTTTTCTTTAAAAACTTTAGCACATTGTGCATCAGCTAACTTGATCATTTCCTTATAAAATATCTCATCACTATTTGGTTATAATCGAAATATGGATTCTAACCTGGTGGTGTACAAAAAGGCAGGAATGACAAGGGTAAGGCGTACTGCTCGTAAAGGTGTTCTAGCGTCTATCACTATCAAGACTAGAAATGGGTCGGATAGTAAAAGGAAAAGGAGTAGATCACCCTCACTTCCATCGATTAATCAGCCTCTACTAGAGGAGCAGATACCAAAGGATGAGGCTTATGTGGTCATTAATAGACGAGGACCTAGACATAGACCGAAGATTGTTTATACACGTAGGAAGAAGTCAAGTACCGGTGTACTATGGTCCTATTGCTCGAGATGAAGCAACTGTAGTTAATACAGATGACTTAGAGTAAGATGACAGTGTGCTGTACTCAGACTCAAATGAAGAGTCGGATGCTCCAGATCATAAACTTTGGGAATAATTGAAGGATTTGTATTTGACAGCCTTCAATGATTTTGTCACCCCCACAGCACAGTATGCAGTGTTCTTGAACTCAATACATAAGTTGTACGAGAAAAAAGAGGAGCTTGAACTAATGATAACAGATGATGTGTGGATTCAGACTACGTTATCTCATTTTCCCAATTTCAGCTCTTGGATCAAGAATAAGAACGAGATCGTATTTATAGGCCATTTTGAGTTTATGCCTTTTGTTAGTCATATGTTTTTATATGTGCAGTTCAATATGCCCAATGAGTAGTTAGGCAGGGATCTTTCATTATGAATGTTAATCAACTTATTGTACATATAACTTGCTTCTATTGTAAGACAAGCTTCTTTTGATATAAATACCAAGCCACTTTAATGCAAATGTGCATGTTTGCTATCATAGATGTATATCTGTTGTGTATTGGTATTTAAAATCTTGAGAAGTGCATATGTACGTATATGTGTTAATGTGGTATTAACGTAATGTTCCTTCTTAATAGTGAAGAGGAACAATGGTATGACGTAGATCAGCGAGAAATATACCACTAAATCCTAAACCTGAGAATAATGTGGAGCCTGATCTCATTCAACAAGTTTTCACAATATTGACCCAGCAACAAATTATGATCCAAGACTTACGAGAAGAAGTCCGAGAAGTAAGGGAAAGGTAAAATGCAGATGGGGCGTAGCCTGAAGGGAACAACCCTAAAGGGAATAACCCAAAGGGGAATCCTCCTGAGAGAAACCATCTTAAGGGGAATCCAGACGGAGAATAACCACCTAGTGACGAGTAATCGTAATCGTACGAGGTGAACTCAGAAATCCTCATTTTTCAAGAACCTGAGGAGAATGCTATCCAGTATTGGATGCCTAAATTTATTAAATATCATCTTGAGGCATTCCACAAGAAATTTAATCTACAAGCTGCTGAGAATTTGGTAAACCACCTAGAGAAAATCTTTGACGTGCTCAGATGCCCGATGGAGATGAAATCCAAGATGGCTATATATAAGCTAGTAGGTGATACTGACAATTGGTGGAAAAATGCAGCACTTATATTACAGGGCTGAAACATCCCTCTGATATGGGAGTTGTTTCAAGAGAAATTCTACAAAAATTATTTCCCAAGGTCAGTAAGAATTGAGAAAAAGAAATAATTCTTAGCAATTCAACAAGGTGATACTGAGACCTTTTATGCCTATCTATCTCGATTTATTCGATTTTCTCGCTACTCTTCCTATCTAAAACTCAAAGAGGATGAGGAGTGGAGTTCCAATATAATGATTCGGGGACTGAAGCCTGAGATAAAAGAGAAACTTGTGGCCTGATAATTTAAAAAGTTTAATAAGGCTATGGAAGTGTGTCGATTGACATAAGGGAATTTGAAGAGAGTACATGCCAGTAAGAGTACTAGCCAAAGAGGTGGATTTAGTCCAGGATATAGCTCACAGAAGTGAAAGAGACAAGGTTTAGAGGCAACAAAAAGCCCTTTTGGTATGAGAATCATGGCGGCCAAAAACCCCCCAACATCTCAAACATGCCTTCAATGTGGCAAGTCTCATCTAGGATAATGGTACAATCTTCCTACGAGCTAAGTGATTTGTCATGCTTGCAAGAAGCCAATCCATTTGGCAGTAAATTATCCACAGCAAGCACCACAATGACCTGTTAAGCCTAGACAGTAGAATCAGGGCTGAGTGTTTGCCTTGACTTAGGAGGAGGAAAAGAAGTCCCCAGAGCTAGTTCAAGGTAAAATAATTCTCATTGGTAGTGTATTGTAAGCCTTATATTATTCAGGTACTAGTCACTCCTTCATTACATATGATTGTGCTAAGCGCCTAAAACTACATATGCTTAAACTGCCATTTGATTTGATTGCGTTGACGCTGATAGGTGTTAGGACTTTGACTGCTGATATTTGTTTGAATTGTGTGATAAATGTTGAGGGACATGAGTTTACAGTGGACTTGATCTGTTTGCCACTCCAAAAACTTGAAGTCATATTGGGTTTTAATTGGTTCACGGCAAATAATGTGTTAGTAGATTGCGAAAATAAGAGGATAATATATCCTACTTAGTGGGAGTTTAGTGACATAAATACTAGCCTAAACTTTATTTCATTGGCAAAAGCTGAGAAATGCTTGAAGAAGTGATGATGTCAGGGATATATTGTATTCTTTTCCATACAGGCGGATATAGAAATAGCCCTGAAAGACATTCCAGTTGTGTGAAAATTTCCTGATGTGTTTCTGGATGACCTAAGTAGTTTGCCTCCGGAAAGAGAAGTGAAATTCGCAATCAAGATTTTACCTGGAGCGGGATCTATATCAAAGGCTCCATATCGAATAGCTTTAAATGAAATGGCCGAGTTGAAGAAGCAAATTGAAGAATTGCTTGAGAAAGGGTTCATTCGACCCATTGTGTCACTGTGGAGAGCTCCGATGTTATTTGTTAAGAAGAAGGATGGGGACTTCA
This sequence comes from Albizia julibrissin, assembly GCA_037074505.1. NCBI lineage: Eukaryota > Viridiplantae > Streptophyta > Magnoliopsida > Fabales > Fabaceae > Albizia > Albizia julibrissin. The sequence continues at coordinate 37,641,111 of CM073477.1, forward strand.
AGCTATGTATTGATTACAGAGAGCTAAACTGTAATATCCCGAATTTTGGGACAAAAGGCTTGACTTTAAGCCTGGATCAAGTGGATTGCTAAGCCCTGGTTTATAGAAAACATCCCTATGAGGCATGTTTAAATTCCATAAAATTTCTTTATATCCTTGGGGGTATTAAAGATCTCGGGGAATAACAAAATAAAGTGATTAGAAGTCACACATAATATAGTAAAGTAAAACACAAAGTAATTTTGCCACTGGTGAAATTCCCAGTGTGACAGTGGTGATTGTGTGACATTTTTTGATAAGTAAATGATAGTGAAAAATTATGAAAATTTTCAAAATGAAATTAGACTTATCAAACTTTAATTTTATAGGTCATATAAGTCATTTAGAGCTGTACACAAAGAGAAATGAATTTCTGAAGTTAGCCCTGCGAAATTAACTATTTTCTAGGGCAGCATCCAAAGATTAAAAGTTTGGGGAGAGTAACCTTCCAATTGGTCAAAATTTATATTTTTCTTAAAACTAGACTCAATTAGGGTTTCATAGCCTTTATAATCACTCCAATTGGATATTTTTACAATTAGATATGAATTTTCAAAATTTAATGAAAATTCTACCAAATCTAGTATTATATGTGAAAATTGGAATTTTGGGCCAATAAGAAGCTGACACGTGGCAAGCAAATTTAACACCCATTTAATGAATAAATAATCATCTTCATCAGCCATTTTTTGCACAGAAAATAGAAATAAGAGAGAGAAAGAAGTTGAACAAAAATGGAGGGAGAAGAGAGAGAAACTTCCAGCCGCCGAAACACTGCCGAATCGGCATCTTCTCTCAAAGTGCCCGTCACGAACCTTCTTCTACTCATCGCAAGCTTCATTTCTTTGGTTTCAGATTTTTATTTGGAGGTGGTTGGCACCATCTCACTAGCAGGAGTGTTGCCAGAATTCTGAACCATCTACGGAAATAGGTAGAGGTAAGCGTAAGCTTCCTTTTTAACCGATCGGTTTGTTGATTGGATGAGTTATAGGAAGGTTGGGTCCTGTTCATGGCTAGTTTTAAAGGATTTTTTTAATGGCTAAATGATGTCTAACAGATGTTTAAATAGCTAATCATTTGATTAGAAGTAGAAAGGAAAGGATTAAGCCAAAGAAAACAATAAATCGACAAACTCTTCCCGAGAACTTTGATTTTTCTGTGTTGTGTTTTCGTAGAAGAGGAGTTGGAATTTGATGATTTTGATACTCCCATTGGATTTAGGAGGAAAAATTATGTAGGTATGCAAGTATTCATGATTTTTGGATGCTTGTATATGAATTTGCAAATTTATGAAGTTTGGGTATTCAAGTTGATAATCTACCCTGTCTGGAATAATGTTCTTATGCGTGATATTTGAGGGGCCAAACCTTGTCCAAAAATTCTAAAACTTTCCAAAATTAAATTCGAGACATAGATATTTAATTTTATTGTTAGTTTGTAATTTTTGGACAAGTATGTTGAGAGATATGAATTGTTGAAGTTTGACCCTGTTTTCTGGAAATAAATCTAGAACAATGATGTTTTCTGAAATTCCAGGAATTTTATGATTGTGTTGGCCAAAATTAACTACTTTTATGTGAAAGTATACTGAAATAGATTTCCATTGAATTTGGTACCACTTAATTTGGAGTTTCCTATAATTAATGGTGAATTGTTAAAGTTAGGTGAAAAATCTGTCAGCTTTATGTCTTATGTGAATTTAAGACTTAATGGCACAAATGTAATTGGTATGAACTCTAAGGGTAAAAGTAAGCCTTTAGGGCTAATGTGGCCCATTGAGCATTTACTTTTCATGGCCCTAATGATGTCAGTACTTATCTAAGTGACATTGGAAGATCAAGGTACAAGAGGAGGAGACAATGTCCAAGAGGTAGTAAACTTAACTTTCATGCATGTATATGATATGTATATTTGTGCATTTTGTTTATGTGTCTGCTTTACCTAATTGTGTGGAACATACTTGATTGATTGAAATTTTGTTATGTTTATACGATGGCCATGAGTATATAGCATCGTTGAGCATGTAGATGTCATTATTAGCATGTTTTTTTTAGAAATGGAAAGCATGTCATGCATTAACTATATATCTGCATGCATAGTGGTAATGTTTCACTCTCCCCAAACCAACCATATAGAAAGGTGGAGAGTACCTAGAGATATGCAAGGAGGAACTCTAAAGGTAAAGGGTGGATCGTAGTGCAAGGCACTATCTTTTGTATTTGGTGTAAACATTTGATATTTTATGATTATACATTTGATATGTATGTATATGGATGTATAAATGAAGTTTAACAAAGAACAGCTCTAAGAGAACCACTCTAATTAAATCAATGGTAAAACGCTCGCATATACTCTAATACAATGAAATTAGGAGCCAATGAGTTTTGATGATATGGTGAAAGTTGTAGAAATGTTGAAAAGTTTTTGTTTACCTCTGAAAAACCCTCTCAACCCTAGATTCAACTCCTGAGTTGAGTTTACGGATTTATGAAAATTTTCAAGAGTTGAGTAATCCAGGTTCGAATCCTAGTCTCACGAACAATTTCACTACTCATTTGTACTCATCTGAGGCTATGAAAATAATGAGGCTATGAAAATAAGGTATTACATAGATAAGGTAACCGTCAAGAATAAATAACTACTTCCCTAGATTGATGACCTTTTAGATCAATTATCTAAATTAATTGTTTTTGAAGGTTGATCAAAGATTGGGGTATCATCAGCTACGTGTGAAGGTAGAAGATATACCAAAAATTGCTTTCAAAACCCGGTAGGGACACTATGAATTTCTAGTAATGCCCTTTGGGGTAACCAATTCCGTAGACGTGTTTATGGACTACATGAATCTTTTGTCAATATTTAGATCAGTTCATGGTAGTCTTTATTAACGACATTCTGATATACTCTAAAAGTATAGAAGAGCATGAGGAGCACTTGAGAATTGTGTTAAGCATTATGTGGGAAAGGAAACTCTTTGTGAAGTTGAGCAAATATGAGTTTTGGCTTTCAGAAGTCAGATTTTTGGGCCATGTCATCTCACAAGAAGGGGTTGCGGTAGATCCTAGTAAGGTGGAAGCAGTGCTAGACTGGAAAAGGCCAGAAACTGCTGCTGAGATTCACATTTTTCTGGGTCTTGCTGGCTATTACTGGAGATTTATTCAAGATTTCTCTTAGATTGCCTTGCCATTGACCAAGCTTACGCGGAAAGATCAACCATTTATGTGGGATGATCGATGTAAGAAGAGCTTCATGTTGCTGAAGGAGAGGTTGAAAACTACGCCCATGTTGATTATCCCTAATCCTGAGTTGACGTATATGGTTTACTGTAATGCTAACAAGCAGGGATTGAGATGTGTCTTGATGCAACAGGGCAGAGTAGTAGCCTTTCTACAGATGAAGCCTCATGAGATGAACTATCCCACGTATGATCTGGAGCTGGCGGCAATTGTGTTTGCACTTAAAGTGTAGCTATACTACCTATATGAGGTGGTGGTTGAACTATACTGCAACTACAAGAGTTTGAAGTATCGTATGATCAGAAAGAGCTCAACATAAGACAATACAGGTAGATAGACTTGGAGATTAAGTATCATCCAAGTAAAGCCAATGTTGTCGCTGATGCTCTTAGTCGAAACGCTGTACAGGTGGTAGTTATGATGATACAGGAGAGGAAATTAATAGAAGACTTCTGAGATCTAAACTTGTCAAATCAAATCATCTATGCTGGTTATAGTATTAGCCAAGTAGAAAATGATTTGAGGACTGAGATAGCAGAAGCTCAAATGCAAGATGAACAAGCACGGTCCATTCGGACTATGATTGAATGAGGATAGACTCGGGATTATGGTTTATCACTAAGTCGACTAGTTCTTTACAAGAGGAGAACCTATGTTCCACTGAAAGATGACCTGAGGTGAAAAATCCTCGATGATGTGCACAAAAATCGTTACACCCTCAACCCAGGGATGGTAAAAATGTATCATGACTTAAGGGCTATATACTGGTAGCCTAGATTGAAGAAAGAAGTGACAGAGTATATGGCATGATGTCTTACCTGCCAGAAGGTGAAGATTGAGCACCATAAACTTCCAGGAGTGCTTTAAAGTCTTGAGATTCCAGAATGGAAATGGGAAAACGTAACCATAGATCTTCTGGTAGGATTACCCAGAATCTGGAATCATGATGCGATTTGGGTAATTATTGATTGTTTTACGAAGTTAGTGCACTTTATACAGATCAATGCTAGCTATGCTCCTGATAAGTTGGCAAAAATTTATGTTAAAGAGATATTGAGACTCCATGGGACACTAAAGAATATAACTTTATAAGACTCCTTGTTTCACTTCAAAGTTATAGAGATCTCTGCATGATGCTTTGGGCACTAAGTTAAGTTTCAATATGGCCTATCATCCTTAAACAGATGAACAGTCAGAGAGAACTATACAGACATTAGAAGATGTGTTAAGAACGTGTGTGATGGACTTCAAAGGAAGTTGGGATCATTATCTTCTACTGGCAGAGTTTGCTTACAACAATAGCTATCATGCGAGCATTCAGATGGATCCATATGAAGCGTTATACGGGAGGAAGTGTCACTCCCCTCTCTACTCGACAGAGTTGTCAGAAAGAAAGTTATGTGGGCCAGATATAGTAGATCAGACTACTGAACATATCATAATTATCAAGTAGAGACTGCTTGCAACCCAGAGTAGACAGAAGAGCTACGCTGATAAGCGGAGAAGACTGCTGGAATTCTAGGTGGGTGAACACGTGTTTTTGAAAGTTTCACTCGTTACCGTTATAGAAAGGGCAATAAAGAGAAAGAAGTTGAGTCCTCGCTGCATAGGGCCATTCAAAATTTTGGCAAGAGTTGGGCCTGTAGCATATTGGATTGCTCTACCTCCAAATCTGAGTAGATTGCATGACGTGTTTCACATTTCACAATAAAAAAAGTACCAACCAGATCCCCAGCATATTATTGAGTATGAAGATGTCGATATGCGTGATGATCTCACTTATGAGGCTGAGCCCGAGCGAATCATTGATAGACAAGAAAGATGGCTCAGACATCGTACCATACTATTTGTGAAGGTGGTCTGGAAGGGGCTATCGCTAAGAGAGGTGACTTGGGAAGTAGAAGAAGATATGAAAAGATGTTACTCGGCATTTATACTAGATGAGGTGTAACAAATTTCAGGGACGAAATTTATTGAACAGGGGGAGAACTGTAATAGCCTACTTTCTCACCAATATTCATTATGTGTATATTTATGATATTTATTGGAATATAATGGTGAATTTTGGTGAGTATGAATTTACAGAAAAATGGCAATCACCGGTTACACATAATTCGGCCAAGAAAGGACATAAAGAGGCAATTAATGTCCACTTAAAGGCCTACTATTGTAACCAAAATTTGAGAATTTAAATGACATGAATATTGGTTTCATTTAAGTGTTAAAATTAGGTCAAACTATTAGAAATGAGCGAGAAATAATTTACTACGATAAATTATAAAATGTAGGGGTAAAACGGTAATTTTGTCATAAAGTGGAAAATAATTAGTTTTTTCCCTAATATTCCTAATAATTTTAGTTATATGAGAATTAAAAAGAGAGAAATGGTTACTTGATAATTTATAAACTTATTTTGGTGAATTATTATCAAGAAATGTCAAATAGTTAAAAGTCAAAGGACCAAAAGTTAACTTATTGCATGATGGCAATGGAATAGTGCAAGATCAATATATATTCCCTCATTTCTCATGCAAATTTGGCTGGAATGAAGAGAGTATGAAGGGAAATGGAATTAAATGAGAAATTATCATTATTGGACCAATAAGGGAGTGCTACATGTTGAACCAATTAACCATTGAAATATATCACTAATTCCTCTACCTCTTCAACTCATTTCCCATGTAAACAGATCAAAATAGAGAGAGAGGGAGCTGAGAACGTGAGAAACATAGTGAAGAAGAGGAAGGAGCTAGGGTTCTTCAAGAATCAAGGTAAGGAAGTTGTTACCTTGTGTCTTAAGCTTCCTAATCCCTCCATAACCTCTCTTACTCATCTCTACTCCTTGGAATCCATAGTTTTCAGGCTGAATCAGGAGTTATGAATAGAGAGTTGAAAACATTGACAAGAGAGAAAGTGCTGGAAATCAAGAGGTAATCTTCCAAACTTGTTCCTCTTGGTTGAATAATGTTATTAGAGTTGTTCTTGGCTTGGTTTTGGTTATTTTTGTGAAAGATAGCTCATGAAACCTAAGAGACCTTATGTTCAAGGTTCTTCGAATCAAGTCCAATGAATGTCTAAATAGCTAATGGTGTGATGGTAAGTAGAAAGGAGGTGATTAGTCAAGAGAAAATGAGAAACCGACACAACTTTTCTAGGAATCCTATTGGATTTTCCTATGTTGGATGTGATAAAGGGGTAGGAATTTGATAATTCTAATGCTTCCATTAGGATTGGAAGGCAAAATTGTGTAGGGTCTATGTTGATGATAAAGTAAGAAAAGCCCCAGAATGTGAAATGACCAATTACCCCTTAAAAGCCTTAAATAAGGGTTGTCAATGGTATTTTCATCATTTGGGCGTGATTTTAGCGAATTGAAAGTAAAAAATGGATTCTACACATGAAATTGTGTAGGATTGGCCCAGGTCATAAGTTTGGTAATGTATAGTGAGACCATGTCTCAAGGGGCATTTTGATAATTTAGCACTATTCAGCTAAGTTAACCAATGCTATGAATTTGGAATTGTGCATGAATGAGTAATGACTCATTTACTGTATATTCAAGATTTCAGAACTTGGTAATTGTCTGGGACTCAAGGCTTGCCCGAGCTTGGAAATATGGGAGGAAGTTGCTAGAGAAAAGCAACTGGGTAGTAACTTATCTTTCATATGTGATGGTATGTATTGAATGATTTGTGTATTCATCAAGAATTTTCTGACGTATTTTAAATATGCGGAGTGGTCGCCCGGGGCCTATCTTTGCACGGGTGGATACTTAGGCCAATATAACCATCACCGATGCAAGAGCGGGTCCTAGAGCCTATTGAACGGGTTTCCCTCGGGGCCTTATAATATATCTAGTGCTACGATAGTTTAAGAGTTTCATGTGATGCATGATTGCTGTTGTGATGATTCTGATGAATGATGTTTACTTACCATTCCTTGAAATGTTATAACTGTATGATTAATATACGTTGCTACTGAGATTCTTTTGAATCTCACTCTTTTTTCCAAAAACCCACTTTCAGTACAGGGAGAAAGCTCGGGGGCAAGCGAAAGGTAAATGTAGATGACTAAGCGTTGGGATGCTGTAAACCTTAGTCATTTTGATTGTCTCATTCCATATATGTTGGATATTATAGAATATATGTTGTGTACATTTTGGGTTGTATATGTGGTTTATGACTTGTGAGCATAACAACCATGTAAGAATACCAAGTAGATGAATGATATCTTGATAAGTATTTATGCTTCCTATCACTAGCGAAATGCAATTAAGATAAACGCTCACCGACTCTGATAAATAAATATAAAGAAGGAACTGGTGAGACTAAATGAGATGGTGAAAATGGTTTGTGAAAATTTTACTACCCTCTCAACCCTAGGTTCAACTCCTGAGTTGAGAGTGGTAAATTTGCAAATATTTTTGAAAGTTGGGTAGTTCATATATGAATCTTTGTCTCTCGAATGATTTCACTACTCTTTTATACTCATCCAAGGCCATAGAAAGTAAGGTATCACATAAAGTATAATGATTGGCCCCTATGGCATAATTTCCAAAATTAAGCACATAGTTCATAAGGCATATAGAAATAGTAGAAACATACTAACATTAAGTACTTGTTTACAATACATGAATTCCCTGTAGGGTTTGAATATATTTACAAAGTGTTAAAAAGAAATAAAAGTACAACAATAGATAACTAATTGCAGCCTTTATTGCACTAGGACTCTACTCGCCGGTAGCCACTGCTTTACTTTTAGAGCCGCTGCCTTCCGCTGGAATGTTTTTAGGTATTGAAAAAGGGTGAGATCCAAGTGAATCTCAGTAGTACATGGTGCAACATCCAAAAAATTCACAAAATCAAACCAATATCAACAACAATATCATATTACATAAGATGATCATGGTTTTAGAGATTACCTCTTCATTCTTCAACTTTCTCTCTCTAGGTGCCAACTTTCTCTCTCTTACTTCTTGATTTTGCTTGCTAACTATGATTTTCAAGATGAAGAAGAGATTAGAAGACGTTGTAAGTTATTTGGAAGGCAAGAACTCTTGAAATCTAGCCTCTTACCTTAGATTTTTCCTTCTTAAACCCTAACTCCTTATTCCTCAAGCTCTTCTCTCTCACTATTTGTTTCTCTTTAGCCGAAAATGAAGAAGGAAAAAGGGATAATGAAGTCTTAATATTATCTCTCCTTTCTTTTGATTTAATATTGTTTAAAGCAAATTAACATGTGCATATTTTTACTTGGCTACAATTAATCCCTCTTCTTTAAATATGGACCAAGTATATTTATTTCCCTCTTATTTCTCCCTTTAAATTCAAATTAAGAGGAAAAGGGAATTAAAAATTGCTTCTTGCATTTTCCCTAATTCCCTTCTTTAATTAGGCAATTTGGTCTTATTTACTTTTTAACTTTTCCACTTATTTTTACTTGGTTACAAACGCTCCAAAATTAATATTTATCTCCCAAATAATTATTTTCCCTCTCTTTTCCCTTATTTGGCTGAAATTATCAAGAGGAGAGGGAAAATAAATTGCTTCATGCTTTGTTTGCAAATTACCATTTTTCCATTACATTTTATGATTTATTAAAATAAATAAGTTCTTACTCCTTTCTCCTTTGTTTTGGTTGAATGTTATCACTAATATTGAGCCAATAATTGTGTTCTTTCAAGCTCCAATTTAGGTTAGAATATTAGGCCTTTTAGTGGACAAGTGTTGCTTCTTTGTGTCCAAGCTTAGTCAAGTTGTATGTAACCACCGATTGGAGTGTTTATCACTTTATGTGTATCACAATTCACCATTTTATTCCATGAAATGTTTCAATTATATACAATAAATATTAGTGAATAAAAATGAGATGTTACATAGGGTTCAAGAAGCAAGAATTAAGGTAAGAGGCTTGGTTTCAAGTGTTCTTGCCTTCTAATTCACTTATAACCTCTTCTAATGTCTTCGTCATCTTGGAAATCATGGTTAGCAAGCAAATCAAGAGGGAAGAGAGAGTGAACAGTGACTCCTAGAGAGAGAAAGTTGAAGAATCAAGAGGTAATCTCAAAAAATTTGATCCTCTTATGAACTATATTGTTGTTGTGGTGGTTGTTGTTAATATTGGCTTGATTTTATGGATTTTGTGAAAAATTAAAGATGAAACCCTAAGATGAAATGCTGCTAAAATTTCTATGAATCATGTTTATTGAGTATTTAAAAGATTAATCTTGTAATTATAAGTGAAAAGTAAGTAGTTAATCAAGAGAAATTAGGAAAACTCAACTCCTTTTAGGGTTCAAAGTTTTAGCCATGTATAGAACATAGGGGAGGAGTTGGAATTTTGTAATTTTTATTATTCCATTGGATTTATAAGGGAAAATTGTGTTAGAATATATGTGTTCATGATTTTTAGATGATGGTATGCAAATATGGAATTCTTAGAAGTTAAAAGGAAATGTTGTTTGATTTGTTTCACTCAAGTAATGTTGTTATGAAATGAATTTTGTTTATCAAACCTAGTCCAAATATTATAAAAATTTACAAGATTAAGGTTAATATGTAGAGCTTTAATTTGATAGGTAGATCATAATTTTTGGACTAGTAGATTAAAAGATATGAATTTCCAAAATTGATCCCTGTTTCTAGAATGCAATATGGAATAGAGGAGGTTTGGTGAATCTCTAAGAATAATGTGAGTGTAATGAACAGATATAAATTTACACTTAAATAGCTTGACACATGCTTTATAACCAACCAATATAGAATTTCCTAGAATTGATTATGATTTTTCATATTTGACTAAAAATCTATCAGTTTTCTAGAAAAAAGAAAAATTGCACTGTGTAGAATTATATTGTGCAGAAATTGCTAAAACTGTGATAGATAACCAACAAAATGTGATTAAAGGTAGTAGTAATGCAAGTAATAACTAGTTACTTGTTAAATTTAATTTATATGAATCGATAATAGCCTGAACCAGATTCAAGTTATTGGATAAATAGGGAAACTGAAAAAGGACTCAGGTAGTAACTCTTTCTTTCATATACTATGTGATAATTCATGTGCTCTGTGTATGCCATCTTCTATAACATGAAAGTTCCTAGGCCACATTACCTAGCTATGATCTTGGATCCAGCGATGGTACACGAGTTAAGCCAGGGATGCAAACAGTTGTTTGGCCTTAGACAGTGTGCACACAACATTATTTAAGTTTGCATATTACATAACATGGTGCATTGCATATCTATTTTTACGTTCCATATGTTTGAATGCCTGATACTATTGAGATTTACTCAAATATCACCCTTTTTCAATATGTAAGAACATTATAAAGAACGGCAACGGCTCTAAGGGCAAAGCAGTAACTACCGACGAGTAGAGTCCCGGTGCATCAAATGCTGCTATTAGTTATCTATTGATGTACCTTTATTTTTTTAAACTGTTTGTAAATATTTTTCAAATGCTATGGGGAATTCTTGTATTGTAAACAAGTACTTAATGTCAACATGTTTATGTTATTTCTGTATGCCTTATGAAATGTGCGCTTGAAACTCTGCAAATATCGAAATGTGAAGGGGTTTGACATTTTTGGTATCAGAACTTAAAGTGGTTCTGACATTTACAAAATAGTATACTGATATGGTCTTATTTAAATAGCAACAAGGAATCATGCACGTAAGATGATGATGATAACATGAGAGATCACCCCCATTGGTGAACCAGCATCCCCCAAAGCAGCGGATCCCTAAGGGGTAGCACCATATTTAATATCGGATGATGGGTGGTAGTAGAGTGCTAGTGACACCCCAGAAATGGTTACGAGTGAAACCCGTATATGGTCTACAGCTGCCACCAGACCTAATACCTAATGCATCACTAGGGGATACTGACCAACCATTATCAAATGGTCTGAAGTTAGACCCAAGCATCATTAATAGCTCCTGAGTGAACACAGTACATGTGCCATACGATCTGCAACCAAATGAGGAGTTATGGGAATACGTGTGAGGTAGGTATAGACGAGCAAAGTGAGCTCATTCTACTCTAGTTGACCAATACCTTGCCGATAAGTGGTAGAGGAGTACCAAGTTGATTTTACAGGGTCAAAATATCCTCATGACGTGGGAAGTATTCCAGGAAAATTTCAATGATAAGTATTTGCCTCAGTCAGTAAGACTATCTAAAGAGACAGAGTTTATGATGATATACCAGGGTGAGAAGGAGAGAATTGATGAAATGTGGCTCGATATATTCAGCTATCTTGATATTCCTTATATCTAAAGTATCGCAACGATGAAGAGTAGAGCTTAGATATGATGATACGGGGGTTAAAGCTAAAATTGAAGAAGAAGCTAGTCTGTAGACATTTCGAAGAGTTTAATAAGGCAGTTGAAGAGTGTCGAATCATAGAGCAAAATTTGTTGGATCTGTGCTCCCACAAAAAAGCTAGCAGCAAGAATACATCTGGTAGTGGGAACTCTTCTAAGAAGTGCAGTTGTCAAGGTGGTCCTTTTGGCGGGAGTCATAAAAAGGCAGTTGTCAAGGCAGTTGAGGAGTGTCGGATCATAGAGCAAAATTTGTTGGATCTGTGCTCCCACAAAAAAGCTAGCAGCAAGAATACATCTGGTAGTGGGAACTCTTCTAAGAAGTGTAGTTGTCAAGGTGGTCCTTCTGGCGGGAGTCATAAAAAGGCAGTTGTCAAGGCAGTTGAAGAGTGTCGGATCACAGAGCAAAATTTGTTGGATCTGTGCTCCTACAAAAAAGCTAGCAGTAAGAATACATCTGGTAGTGGGAACTCTTCTAAGAAGTGCAGTTGTCAAGGTTGTCCTTCTGGCGAGAGTCATAAAAAGCCATACCAGCCTGACGGCCATAATAATCAAAGACCCCCTAAGAACAGAACCTACATATTCTTTAGTAATCCTTACCATCCTAGCTAGACATTTGGTCAACTGAGGTAGGCATTAGTACCTGTAAGGCAGATAGTTTGCTACAATTGTCACAAACTGGGATATTTTATAAAAGACTATCGACAACAATAAAAGCCCAGAGAGCCTAGATAGCGAGTTCAGGGCAGAGTTTTTTCTATAACACAAGAAGAAGCCAGAAAATCACCTAAGCTAATACAAGGTATGATCCTCAATAGTAATCTGGTACAAGCATTGTATGATTTATGAGCTAATTATTTATTCATTGTATACGATTGTGTAAGATGACTAGGCCTGAGCGTGTATCGATTACCGTATGATATGACTGTATCTACGCCTATGGGTAACAGATTTGTCACAACCGAGACTTGTCTAAATTATGTCGTAAGCATAAAAGGATATGAGTCTACAATAAATTTGATTTGTTCGTCATTGAATAGACTAAAGGTAATTCTCAGTATCAACTAGATTACCGTAAAAAAGGTTTTACTGGACTGTGGAAGCAAAAGGGTTATTTACCCTAATTTGCCATCAGAGGCCAACACAGAAATCAACCTTAACTTTCTCTCTGTAGCTGAGGCCAAGAGATGCTTACACAAAGGTTGACAGGGATATATCGTGTTTTTCTCCATGCAATCAGAGGTTGGAACATCATTGGAGAATATCCCTGTGATAAATGAATTTCCTGATGTGTTTTTGGAGGATATCACTGGATTACCCCCAGACAGGGAAGTGGAGTTTACAATTGAAACTAAGCCTAGAGAAGGACTGATATCTAAAGCCCCATACATAATGGAACTAAGTGAGATTGAAGAGCTAAAAAAGCAGATTGAAGAACTGCTAGAGAAAGGGTTCATCAGACCCAGTGTCTCACCATAAAGAGCTCCAGTGCTCTTCGTCAAAAAAGAAAGATGAAAGCCTACAACTCTGTATTGATTACAGGGAGTTAAACAAAGTGGCTGTCTAAAACAAGTACCCACTTCCTAAAATTGACGATTTACTCTATCAATTATCGGGTTCCTTTTTATTCTCAAAGATTGATTTGAGATATGGGTATCACCAACTCAGGGTAAAGGTAGATGATGTACCAAAGACTGCTTTTAGAACAAGATATGGTAATTATGTGTTTATAGTAATGCCATTTGGACTGACCAATACACATGGCATGTTTATGGACCACATTAATTGAATTTTTCATCTATATTTAGACCAATTTGTAGTAGTCTTTATTGATGATATTTTGGTGTACTCACAGAGCAAAGTAGAACATGAACACCATATGAGAACTGTATTGAACACATTGAGGGACAAGCAACTCTATTCAAAGCTGAGCAAGTGTGAGTTTTAGCTATCAGAGGTTAAATTTATGGGCCATGTTGATGTGATCCAGAATCAACAAGTTATCTCTTCAAATTCAAGTGATGACTCTTCAACTTCAACCTATCATTTTCAAATTCTAGCTGGTCCAATCACAAGAGCACAAGCTAAAATATTTAAGGAAGCATTGGTTGGGCTGATCCAAGAGGCTAATGCAAATTAGATGGCAATTGGATCAACAATTGTGGTTAAAGATGTTGAAAACGTCATTAATTTCATATGGGCTGCAGATGGAGATACTAATCAAGTTTTGGGCTTTGAGACTTTAAAACAAATAGCTTGGACCTAGTGTTGTACATTGGAGGACTTATTTAGGCCTAAATAAGCACATTTTGGGCCTTGAATGCTGATTATATTTTGTGACTTTTATTTATGAGAAAAATTATTAGAAATTGGGCCTATTTGACTTTTGGGTTTCCTAATTAATTAATTATATTAGGTAATTTTCTATTTTCTAGGATGCATTTAATGCAATTAGGGTTTCTGAATATTTCTCTTTAAATACCTTGTAACCCTTCATTTGGAGGGAGATTAAAAGACTTTGAGACTTGAATATTGAATGAAAGGTTGCATTTTTCTGCACCTCATTTCTTAGGAGTGGATTCTCTCTGGCTTCTTCTTAAAACTAACAGACTTATCAATGTTTGATCAACCTTGTGGTGTCTTCCAACACTTCGGGTCCTTGTTCTTCCGTGTTCAAGGGTTCAAGTGGATCGTTGATCTGTGTTTAGTGTTTTTGGGGTGTGTATATTCAGATTGGTTGTGGGTTTGTAGGGTCTTCCCTTGTGGGTTCTCACCATCTTGGTATCAGAGCTTCGGATCTCAACTCAGGTCATATCTTTTCATTCTTTATTTCAATTTTTGTTTTAGGTTTGTTGCTTCATTCTTGAGTCTTTTAGTCTAAGTCATCTGTGTCATACCCAAAATGTATGCTTCTATTCGTCAGTCATTTCTTTGTGTTTATCGACATTTAGCAAGTCTTTTTCATAGTTCAAAATCTCTTCTTTCATATCATTTTGGAACCGTTTCAATTTGATTTGTGATTAGTGAGTTCTAGCCATTTTACTTCAGTCATATTTCTGCAAATTTTCTGTGTCAATTCATCATTTTTCCAGAATGTAATCAAATCTTCTACCCTTGCTTGACCCGTTTTAATTTGTGTTTTCAGTCATTTAATAGGTCATTTTCATTGTTTATAATCTCATCTTTCCATTCATTTTACTTTCATCTCAATCCAAAATTTCTACAGTGTGTTATGATCTTTTCAAAAAGAACGCTTTTCTTGAATATTTGGGTTCAGATTGCTTGAGAGTGCTTGTGATAGATTTTCATTTGAACTCCTGATGTCCCTCAATTCCCTTTTCCAATCTCACTTTGATATTCCGTATTTCTAAGTGTTGGTTTGATTTTTGCAAATTGTGATTGCATTGATTAAATTGCTTAGTTCTTTTAAAGAGCCTTAAGAGGAATCTAAGAGTGGAAAAAAGGCAAGAATGACATACATCAATTTAAAAGCCAAATTTGAGAGAAACATGTGTAACACTAAACTTGTTTGAGTGAAACACGTGAGTAGAGTGGTGAGGTCCCTTTTTTTTCTAAATCTAACTTTTCAGGTACTATCAATATGCATGATGAAAAAGAAATTCATAGACATATTCAATCCTTGTTAAAAGGACTGTAGAAATTTAATGCTAAAAATGACTAATGGATGTCTAGTTACAACTCCAGATCAAAAAGAGAATTCCAAAGAAACTTGCAGGAGTTGAAACAAGGCTCCATGAGTGTTAATGAATATTTTCAAGAGATGGAATTAGCTTTTATTAGAGCTGGAGTGAAAGAAACTTCAAAAGCTATTAAGGATCATTTTCTAAATGGGCTTAATCCTGATTTAGCTTGTTTTGCAACGACCTTAGCCTTCTTGGACATTGATATTTTGGTTCAGTTTGTTGCTGAGTATGAGCAAAAGATCAAGCGACAAAGGTGTTCAGAGAGTAGCTCCAATTCAAAGGAGATTGAAAGCTTGATAGTTACAGTCTCTAATGACGAGTTAGAGCCAACCAAGGAGGAAGAAGAACCTAATGTTGAACTTCAAGCTGAGAAGTGTGAAGAAGTCGTTCTTGTTCCAAGTATCAATCTTGTGATTGAAGAAGTTTCTCTTAATCATGAAAAGAAAAGTGAAAATATAAGTGAGAGTGATTTTTGTCAAACTGCTGTTGAGATAAAAATTCAGCTTGAGAGAGAAAAAGACATTGAGAGCACTAAGTATTGTCAAAGTAAGGAGAGTAAAAGTGAGTTTGAAAGTGAAAAAGCTATTGAGGGTATGAAGTGTTTTCAGAAAAAAGAGTGTGAAGAATTGAGTGAAAAGAAAGAAGAAAAGAATTATGAGAAAAGTGAGGTTAAGAGTGATTGCAAGGATATTTCATTAGTTATTAATGATCTTAATCATTATTTTCCTTGTGATTTTGATGTGTTGCAGGTGTTCTTGGATTTGATCCCTAAGAAGCCACCCGATGGATTCTTATCTTCAAGAGTGGCATTAAAAAACATTTTGGTTCTTTAGAGTGTTCTTATATGCATATTGCAGCTTGTTTTAATGATACTCTTATTTGCACCAATAATCTTGATGAGCATATGAATCCTATGCAACAAGTGCTTGAAGTTTTAGGAAAGGAACAATTGTTTTCAAATCTGAAAAATCTTGATACAGCATGGAAAATATTGATTTTCTTTGTTATGTGCATTTACTTGGTCAAGGTAAGCTTAACAAGAGACATGCAAGCTGTCTAAAATTTATTGAGACATTCCCATATATTGTCAAATACAAGAAAGGTGAAGATTTGAGGGCGAATCCTTTTGAGGAGAGAGGGAATGATGCGATCCAGAATCAACAAGTTGTCTCTTCAAATTCAAGTGATGACTCTTCAACTTTAAACTATCATTTTCAAATTCCAGCTAGTCCAATCACAAGAGCACAAGCTAAAATATTTAAGGAATCATTGGTTGGGCTAATCCAAGAGGCTAATGCAAATCAGATGGCAATTGGATCAACAATTGTGGTTAAACATGTTGAAAACGTCATTAATTTCATATGGGTTGCATATGGAGATACTAATCAAGTTTTGGGCTTGGAGACTTCAAAACAAAGAGCTTGGACCTAGTGCTATACATAGGAGGACTCATTTGGGCCTAAATAAGCACATTTTGGGCCTTGAATGCTGATTATATTTTGTGATTTTTATTTATTCGAAAAATTATTAGATATTGGGCCTATTTGACTTTTGGATTTCCTAATTAATTATATTATATTAGGTTAGTTTCTATTTTCTAGGATGCATTTAATGCAATTAGGGTTTCTGAATATTTCTCTTTAAATACCTTGTAACCATTCATTTGGAGGGAGATTAAAAGACTTTGAGACTTGAATATTGAATGAAAGGTTGCATTTTTCTACACCTCGTTTCTTGGGAGTGGATTCTCTCTAGGGTTCTTCTTAGAACTAACAGACTTATCAAGGCTTGATCAACCTTGTGGCGTCTTCCAACACTTCGGGTCCTTGTTCTTTTATGTTTAAGGGTTCAAGTGGATCGTCGATCTGTGTTTAGCATTCTTGGGGTGTGTATATTCAGATTGGTTGTGGGTTCGTAGGGTCTTCCCTTGAGGGTTCTCACTACATGTAGTCTTATAGTAAAAGGTCTTAGTGGAACCAAACAAGGTGGAGCAGTACTAAACTGGAAGAGGCCAGAGATTGTTTTTAAGATAAGCAGTTTTTTAGGTCTTGTCAGGTATTACAGGCAGTTTATACATAATTTCTCTAGAATAGCTTTGTCATTAACAAAGTTATTAGCACATAAAGCTCAAAATTTTATGTGGATAGCAGTTGTGAGAGGAGCTTTATAGAGCTGAAATAGAAATTAACAACAGCACTAGTGTTAATAATCCCAGATCTACAATTAACCTTTTGTGGTTTACATAGATGCTAATGGGTATGGATTGGGATGCGTTATGATGCAGCAGGGCTGAGTAGTGGCATATGCATCTCGTCAACTGAAGCCTCACAAACAGAGATATCCTACACGTGATCTTCAGTTAGCAGCGATTATGTTCCCATTGAAAATCTAGAGACATTATCTCTATAGGGCAATCGTAGAGCTGTACTGTGACCACAAGAGTTTAAAGTATTTGCACAATCAGAAAAAGCTCAACATGAGACAGTGCAGATAGATGGAGTTACTCAAAGATTACAACCTGGAGATCAAATATCATCCAAGCAAGGCTAATATAGTGGTAGATGTATTAAGCCACAAAATAGTATAGGTGGCAGCCTTCATGATTTACGAGCAAATACTGATTGCAGATTTCAGAGATCTCAGTCTGTCGAATCATATCATGTTCAAAAGTAGCAAGGTCAGTCAAACAAAGAATAACCTGAGAGAGGTTATAGAAAAGCTTAGATGTAGGATAGATGAGCGCATTCTATCAAAGATATGATTGAAAGGGGAGAGACTTAGGAACATGACTTGTCACCGAGTGGGCTAGTCAGATACAAGAAGAGGATATACGTTCCACCGTAAATTGAGTTGAAGCAGCAAATCCTTGAAGAAACAAACAAGATTAAGTATACTTTACATCCAGAAGCCACCAAAATGTACCACAATCTGAAGTCACGTATTGGTGGCCAGGCATGAAAAGAGATGTGACAAAGTTTGTTTCTTGTTGTCTTACTTGTCAAAAGGTGAAAGCCACGCATCAATGACCATCAGGGCTTCTACAAAACCCTGAAATTCCTAAGTGGAAATCGAAGAGCATCACCATAGATTTTGTGACAGGATTGCCTAAGGTCATTATGTAATATAGGTAGTAATTGATTGGTTAACGAAGACAGCCTATTTTCTCCTAATCAACATACACTATTCTCCTGATAAATTAGTAAAGATCTACATCGAGGAGATAGTACGGCTACGTGGTACACCAAAGAGCATAATATTTAATAGAGATCCCTAATTCACTTCCTAAATTTGGAAAGAGTGCATGAGGCTTTTGGTACCAAGCTCTTATTCAATATGGCCTATCATCCTCAGACTGACGGACTAACAGAAAGAAAGATACAGACACTAGAGGATATGTTGAGGGCGTGTGTACCTGATTTCAAAGGCAATTGGGATCAATTCCTTCCACTAGCATTATTCGCATAGAACAAAAATTAACACTCGAGCATCCAAATGGCTCCCTATGAAGCTTTATATGGAAGAAAGTGTCAGTCACCTATCTACTAGACAGAGCTATCTAAGAGGCAGATGTATGGGCTAGATATAGTTCATCCGACAATAGAGCATATCTAGATGATAAAGAAGAGATCATTAGCTGCTCAAAGCAGATAAAAGAGTTATGCTAAACGAGGCAAAAATATCTCAAGTTTGAAGTTGGAGATTATGTGTTCATAAAGGTTTCACCTATTACCAGAATTGGTAGGGCGTTAAAGGTAAAGAAGCTGAGCCTTAGGTATATTAGTCCCATCGAGATTGTGATACCTCATTTCCCAACACTACGGTAGAGTACTAATTAGCTATAATACTCACCGAATACCAAACATCATAGTGCGGAAAATACTAGAAACTTTATACAATGCCTCTGTTGGATATAAATATTCACATATAAGCACATTCATACACAATTCATATTACAACACTTATATTCTCTCTTTTACTCCACTTCTTATACAAACTCAAACCCATAAAAGTCCTAAAATGCATAACAGGAATTGACAACCTAGACTAAGCTCTTCTACCGCTCGGCCACGGCTCATCATCATTTACCTTCTCTTTGCCCCGCGAGCTTCCTCCCTGCACTGGAGATTTGTTTGGGAAAGAATGAGATTTATGGGAATCTCAGTAGTAACGTAATCAAGCATGTAAGATAACACACACAAGCATGCTTTATTCACATAATCATCAACAAAATCATCAAACATTATTCAGTGCAAACGTGCAATTCATAAATTGACTTCACACTAGATGGGTTCTTAGCCCCGAAGGGAACCTATGCACAACGCATACAATACAACTTCATAACTGACATCGCGCTTGACATGTTCTCTTGGCCCCGAGGGATGCCCATGCATAGATAGGCCCCGGGTCTCACTCGTGCAATTATGAACATTTTGCTTGAGTATCAACCCGACCTTAAATAGGCCTCGGGAGTTCACTCCGCTCAATCTAAACATGTTAGACATTTTGATGATGATAACAAACAATACATATGCATGTCATTTTATATGAAGACGGTTACTACCTGGTTGCTTCTCTATGCAACTTTCCCGCTCGATTCAAGCTCAGGCAACTACTGAGGCCAGATCGGTTGTCAAGTCCTGAAATCACCAACCTTCACAAATGAGTTATTACTCATCCATATACTTATCCAAACTCCTATCATTGGTAAGTTTAGCCCAATAGTGCCAAATTACCAAAATACCCCTTAGGTCATTGTTATCAGCATTTTTCTTAAAATCGTGATTTAGGCCATTCCTACACATTTTCACGTGTAGAATCCATTTCTAATCTCGAATTGGCCAAAATCAAGCGCAAATGATGAAAATACCCTTAATAGCCCTCAAATAAGGCTTATAAGGCGTAATTTTGTCATTTATCTCTCTGATCATTTTCTCACATCGGGGTCAACATAGACCCTACACAATTCGGCCTTCTAAATCCAATGGAAGTATTGAATTGGTTAAATTCACTTTGATTCATCACATCCAACACAGGGAAGGGAAAATAAATTCCCAGAAAAGTTGTGTCGAATTCTCATTTCCTTTAGCCTAATCACCTCCTTTCTACTTATAACCAATATATTAACTAGTTAGACATTGATTAGACTTGATTTGGAGACACTTGCATATTAAGGTCTCGTTGGCTTTCTTGAATTATCTTGTACCAAATGAGCCATAATCAAGCCCAAAACAACTCTACTAAACTTAATCAAGCAAGAGGAACAAGTTTGGAAAGTTACCTCTTGATTTCTTCAACTTTCTCTCTCCTGGATATTTTTGTCTCTCTCTCTCTAACTTTTGATTCAGCTGCTCAACAAGGAATCCAAGGGTAGAGAGGTGAGGAGAAGAGATGATGGAGGGATTAGGTGGCTTTAGACACAAGGTATAAGTTTCTTACCTTGATTCTTGATGAAACCTAGCTCCCTTCTCTCTTCCGTTCAATTCTCATTCTCCAGCTCTTACTCTCACTCTTTCTGATTCAATTGATCAGGAATGAGGGATGATAGCGAATGAGAATTGATATAATGATTATTTAAATTAATTTGGGACATGTGGCACAATGCAATTGGTCCATAATTGTATAATTCTCCAATTAATTCCATTTCCCTTCTCCATGCCACATAATAGCCGCAAATCACATGAGAATAAGAGGGAAATATTGATTCTTCAATTATCTCATTATGCCAACATGTAACTTGTTGACCAAGTCATTGACTTTTTTACTATTTGACCATAATTTACCAAAATTGATTTATTAATGATCAAGTAGTCATTTACTCTTTTTAATTCCCATTTAGCTCAAATCATTGGGAATTGGAGGAAAAATAATTATTTCCCACTTTTCAGCAGAATTACCGTTTCGCCCCTGTATTTAATGATTTACCGAAATAAATCATTTTCCACCCATTTCTTTGGTTAAACCCCATTTTGATGCTTAAATGAGGCCATTAATCATATTATTAAATTTTTTCAATTTTGATTACCATATTGGGCCTTTACCGGTCTCTTATACCCTTATTCGGCCAATTTTCGCGTAACCGGTGATTGAAATATTTTCATAAATTCTCGTAAATTTATTCACATCATTTTTCACCATTTTATTTCATTGAATATATTCTGAATATACAAATAAATATGTTGGTGAAAAATGGGGTATTACAGAGATTTTATTAAAGATTGGGCCAGTAGCATACCAAATGGCTTTTACATAAACTTGAGTAGGATGCTTAATTTTTTTCATATCTCATAGTTGAAGAAATATCAACCTGACCTAGAACATGTGATCAAGTACAAAGAGATCGACGTGCGGGATGATTTGACATACGAGGTCACATCTAATTGAGTCATTAATCGGTAGGAGAAACAACTGAGACATAGGAGTATCCCATTTATAAAAGTGGTATGGAAGGGGTTATCTCCTAGAGAAGCTACCTGGGAAGCTGAGGGAGATATGCATAAGCATTACCCGGAATTCATGAGTCAGTACATGTAGCGAATTTCGGGATGAAATTTATTTAAAGGAGGAAGAGCTGTAACATCCCATTTTTATTCAACAATATTCCCTGTATGCAATTGATATAGTTAATGGAATAAAATGGTGAATTTTGATACATATAAAGTGATAAACATTCCAATCGGTGGTTACATACAACTTGGCTAAGTTAGGACACAAAGAAGCAACACTTATCCGCTGAAAGGCCAAATATTGTATCCTAAATTGGAGCTTGAAAGGAAATAAATATTGTCTTAATATTGGTGATAAAATTCGGCCATAACAAAGGAGAAAAGAGCAAGAAATGATTTATTTCAATAAATCACAAAATATAATGGCAAACTGGTAATTTACCAATAAAGCAAGAAGTAATTTATTTTTCTGTCTCCTCTTGATATTTTCAACAAATAAGGGAAAATAGATGGAAAATAATTATTTAGGAGATAAATATTAATTTTGGAGCATTTGTGACCAAATAAAAATAAGTGGAAAAGTTAAAAAGTAAATATGACCAAATTACCTAATTAAAGAAGGGAATTAAGGAAAATGCAAGAAGCAATTTTTAATTCCCTTTTCCTCTTAGTTTTTAGTTAAAAGGGGAAATAAATATACTTGGTCCATATTTAAAGAAGGGGGATTAATTGTAGTAAAGTAAAAATATTCTGCGAATATTTTTAAGATGAAACATTAAGTACTTAATGTCAATATATTTTCGCTATCTCTGTATGCCTTGTGAACTATGCGCTTAATACTCTGCGAATATCAAAATGTTAAGGGGTTTGACACCCTAGCTCCTTCTTATTCCTCTTATGTTCTTAAGTTCTCTTCACTTTCTCTATTTCTCTTGCTCAATTGAAATAATGAGGAATGAAAGAGAAAAATATGTCTTGAAATATCTCTTCTTTCGTTTTGGTTTAATATTGTTTAATGAAAATTAACATGTGCATGTTTTTTGTGATACTTCATTTCCCATAGCCTCATATGAGTACAAAAGAGTAGTGAAATCACTGGTAGAACCAGGATCAAGTCCTGGATTAGGAAAACGTCTGCAAATTCCAATCCTATCTCAAGATTTGAACTTGGGACTGGAATGGAAATTCGAGAGTAATAAAATTTTATCAAAGTACTTAAGTCCATTTATCAAAGTATGCGAGTATGTCTCTACTTATGTATCATGATAAGTTCTTTATATTTAAATTCTTCTTTTACATCAGAAGCGTAATTACTTAACTAAAATATCATTCATCAACTAAGTTACTCATGAAATCTTATCATGCTTTTATAGCTATATACATCCTAAGACAAATCCCAAAATATCCAAAGATACAGAAATAGACGACCAACAACTAAAATCTTCAGCGTTCAATTCCTCTAGCTGTCTATATTTAGTTTCCTCTTGCCCCTACAGCTCTCTTCCTGTACTATAAATTGGTTTTTGAAAAAGAATGAGATTCAGAAGAATCTTAGTAGTAACATAATGCCAATCATACAGTTATAACATCACAAAGCATGTTACACAGTCATCATTCAACAAAATCATCATAACAACATTCAATGCATCACTTGTAGTTCATAAGCTATCATAGCGCTAGATATATTACAAGGCACCGAAGGATACCCGTGCAATTAGGCCCCGAGCACCTATCGTGCAACAGTGAGCGTTATATTGGCCTAAGCGTCCACTAGTGAAAATAGGCCCCAGGCGACCACCCCGCATATTCAAAATATGTCATACAATTCTTGATGAACACAAAAATCATACAACACCTTGCCATAATATATGAAAGACAAGTTGTTACCTGGTTATTTTCCTCTAGCAACTTTCTTCCGTTCGTATGAGCTCGAGCAAGTCTTGGACTCTGGACAATCGTCAAATCCTACAATTCCTAAATATACCATAAATGAGTCATTACTCATTCATATATCACTCTAATCTCATTCTATTGGTTAACTTAGCCTAAGAATGCTAAATTACCAAAATGTTTATGTAAACCCGGTCTATACCCCTTTGTACCCAGTCTAGCTGTACTTTACTCAAAATTATGACTCGGGCTAATCCTACCCAATTTCAAGTATAGAATCCAATTTTGACCTCTAATTGGTCAAATTCAAGGCTAAATGATGAAAGTACGCTTGGTAGCCCTTACTTAAGGTTTTAAGGGGTAATTTGGTCATTTCACATTTTAGGCTTTTTCTCACTTCACCATTAACATATGCCTTACACAATTTTGCCTCCTAAACTCAATGGAAGCATCAAAATCATCAAATTCGTACTCCTTCAACACGTCAAAGACAGGGCATAAATCTAAGGTTCTCAGAAAAGTTATGTCAATTTCTCGCTTTCTCTTACTTAATCATATCCTTTCTACTTCTAATCACATAATTAGATATTTAGACATTCATTGGATATGGTTTTGAATGAACTTGGATAACAAGGTCCCTTAGGTTTTATCATCCATCTCTCACAAAACAACCAAAACCAAGCCAAGAACAACATCAATAGCATCAACTAAAGTAAGAGAAACAAATTTGGAGGTTTACCTCTTGATTCAACCTCTTTCTCTCTCCTCAACATTTTCTTCCTCTCTCTAGAACCTTGATTTATCTTGAATACCATGTATTTAAAGGAGGAGTAGTGATTAGAAGAGGTTATAGAGGGATTAGGAAGCAAGAATCACAAGGTTACAAGCTTTCTTACCTTAGATTTGAAGAACCCTAGCCTCTTGTGTGAATGAAGCTCTCCACCATTCTCAAACTCTCTCTCACTCTTTCAATTCAGTTCAGCATGAGAATGAAGAGGAAGAGATGAAGAATTGATGATATATTCAATTAGTCAATAACTTAACATATGTGGCAATTTTCCATTGATCCAACTTTCTTATTTTTTTTCTAATTATTCCATTCCCTCTTCCCTTTCTTAATCAGCCAAAATTGCATGAGAAATAAGAGAGAAAATGTTGATCTTAAACTATCTCATTGTCATCTTGCAAATTGTTCACCCAAATATGCTTATAAATTATCAAGTAGGTATTTCCCTCTTTTTAATTCCCATTTAACTGAAATTATTGGGAATATTAGGGAAAAATATTTTTTCCAACTTTATGGCAAAATTACCATTTTATCCCTGTGTTTCATGATTTATCAAAATAAATCATTCCTTGCTCATTTCTTTTCATTTGGGCGACTTTTGACACTTGGATGAGACCATTATTTGTGTCATTTTATGCTCAAATTTTGGTTACAATATTAGGCTTTTAAATGACCATTAATTTCCTTTTTATATCCTTACCTGGTCGAATTATATGTAACCGGCGATTGAAATATTACTGTAAATTTACACACACCACAATTCACCATTTTATTCTACTAAATCTCACAAATATACACATAAGGAGTATTGGTAAAAAAGTGGGGTATTACATTTTTTACTTGGCTAGGATGAATCCTTCTTGAATTAATATGGGCCAAGCAATTTTATTTCCCTTTTGACTGAAAAACCAAGAGGAAAAGGAAAATAAAATTGTTTCTTGCATTTTTCATAAGTTCCTTCTCTAATCAAGTAATTATGGTATATTCACTCTTTGACTTTTCCAATTTGTTTTACTTGGCCACAGTTGTTCCAAATTTAATATTTATTATCAAATATTCATTTTCCCTCTTATTTTGCCTATTTGGCCTAAAATATCAAGAGGAGAGGGAAAAATAAATTGCTTCTTGCTTTGTTGGTAAAATTACCATTTTGCAATTACATTTTTATGATTTATTGTAATAAATCATAACTTGCTCTTTTCCTTTCTTTTAGCTAAATTTTAAAACTTATATTAGACCAAGATTTGTGTCCTTTCATGATCCAATTTAGGTTACAATATTAGGCCTTTCAGTAGACAATAGCTGCTTCTTTGTGTCCTAGCTTAATCAAGTTGTGTGTAACTACCGCTTGGAGTGTTTATCATTTTATATGTATCACAATTCACCATTTTATTCCATTAAAAGTATCTATTACATATAAGGAATATTGGTGAATAAAAATAGGGTGTTACAGCTCTCTCCTTTAAATAAATTTCCTCCCCGAAATTTGCTACATGTTCTGGCTCATGAATTCCGGGTAATGCTTCTGCATGTCTTCCTCGGCTTCCCAGGTAGCTTCTCGAGGAGATAACCTCTGCCATGCCACTTTTATGAATAGGATGCTCATGTGCCTCAATTTTTTCTCTTGCCAATCAATGACTAGGTCAGGTATGACCTCATACGTAAGATCATCTCACATGTCTACTTCTTCATATTCGATCACATATTCTACGTCAAGTTGATATTTCTTCAATTGTGAGACATGGAAGACATCATACAGTTTACTCAAACTTGGGGGTAAAGCTATTTAGTACGTTACTTGCCTAATCTTGGATAAGATTTCAAAAAGACCAATGTACTAATGACTCAGCTTCTTCACTTTTAGTACCCTACCAATACTGGTAATAGACGAAACCCTCATGAATACATGATCTCCAACCTCAAAATCGAGAGGTTTCTTCCTCTTGTTGGCATAACTCTTCTTCCTATTTGAGCAGCTAATAACCTTTACTTTATCAACTTGATTTGCTCTATTATTTGATCAACTATGTCTGGCCCATACATCTGCCTTTCAGATAGCTCTGTCCAGTACAAGGGCGACTGACACTTCCTTCCATATAATGCTTCATAAGGAGCCATTTGGATGCTCTAGTGGTAACTACTGTTGTATGTGAATTCTGTAAGTAGAAGGAACTAGTCCCTAAAATTTAGAATGGACGACCTTAGCATATCCTCTAGCGTCTGTATTGTTCTTTCTGTTTGTCCATCCGTCTGAGGATGATAGGCCACACTGAATCTAAGCTTGGTACCTAAAGCCTCATACACCGCCTTCCAAGAATTGGAAGTGAATTGGGGATCTCTGTCAGATATTATGTTATTTGGTGTATCATATAGCCGTACTATCTCTTTGATATAGATCTCTGCTAGTTTATCAGGAGAATAGTAAATGCTGATTGGGAGAAAATGGGTTGTCTTTATGAATCTATTAACTATTACCCATATTGCATCGTGATTTCTGACCTTAGGCAATCCTATCACAAAATCCATGGTGATGCTCTCCCATTTCTACTAAGGAATTTTAGGGTTTTACATAAGCTCTGATAGTCGTTGATGCTCGACTTTAACTTTCTGACAAGTAAGACAATGAGCAATGAACCTTGTCATGTCTCTTTTCATGCCTGGCTACCAATATGTAGACTTCAGATTGTGGTACATTTTGGTTGCTTCAAGATGTAGAGTATATTTACTCTTATGTGCTTTTTCCAGGATTTGTCGTTTCAGCTCGGTTCATGGTGGAACGTATATCCAGGATTTTGACTAGCCCACTTGGTGATAAGTCATGTTCTCAAGTTTCTCCCCTTTCAATCATATCTCTGATAGACTGCACTCGTCTATCCTACATATGAGCTTATTCGATAACTGCTCTCAAGTCATTCACTCTTTGACTGACATTTTTACTGTTAGTTATGATCTGATTAGACAGATTGAGGTCTTTGAAATCTTCAATTAGTCTTTGCTCGTAAATCATGAGGGATGCTAGTTGTACTGCTTTATTGCTCAATGCATCTGCCACTACATTAGCCTTGCCTGGGTTATATTGGATCTCCAGGTTGTAATCTTTGAGTGACTCCATCCATCTACGCTGTCTCATATTGAGCTCTTTCTGATCGTATAGATACTTTAAACTCTTGTGGTCACAGTACAGCTCTACGGTCACCCCACAGAAATAGTGTCTCCAGATTTTCAGTGTGAACACAATCGCTGCTAACTCAAGATTATGTGTAGAATATTTTTGTTTGTGAGGCTTTAGCTTACAGGATGCATATGCCACTACTCAACCCTGTTGTATCATAACACATCCCAATCTATGCCCACTGGCATCTGTATAGACCAGGAAGGTCATTTATGGATCTGGGATTATTAACACTACTGTTGTTGTTAATTTTTGTTTTAGCTCTATAAAGCTCTCCTCACAACTGTTGTCCCATACAAAATGTTGAATTTTCTGTGTTAACGTTGTCAACGACAAAGCAATTCTAGAGAAATTATGTATAAACCGCCTATAGTACCTGGCAAGACCCAAAAAACTGCGTATCTTAAAAACTATTTCTAGCCTCTTCTAGTTCAATACTGCTTCCACCTTGTTTGGATCCACCGAGACCCCTTGCTGTGAGACTATATAGCCCAAAAATTTAATTTCTTAAAGCCAAAACTCTTACTTGCGTAGCTTGGTGTGACACCTTGTTTCCAATACTCCATAATGAGTCTAAATAAGTAGTGAAAATAATTGTGAAACCAGGATTTAACCACGGACTACCCAACATTCAATAACATTCATAAATCCTCGCTCTCAGCTCAGGATTTGAACCTAAGGCTTAGAGGGATTTTCAAAGGGTAGAATACTTTAAATACATTTCCACAAGATTCACTATGTCACTAATCTCTCATTGCTCTTAATTTCATTACAATCAGATTATACGCAAGCAATTCTTTTGCCTTTTTAATGAAATTAGAGCTATTTTCCTTTAATTAAACTAGAGCGGTTCCTTGCTAAACTTCATTAATACTTTCATATATATCAAATGTATAACTAAACATAACTTTACATCAAATACAAATGGTAGCGCCTTCCACTACAGTCTTCACCTCACCTCACCTCTGAGATCCTCCTCTGTGCATATCTACTTACACGCTTCACCTGTCTAAATGGTTGGTTGGGAGGAGTGACATTTGAGAGAATCTCAGTAGTAAACTATACCACTATGCATGTAAGATATATATGATGCATGACATGCCTGCCATTCATAAAATCATGCCAATACCATGACATCTTCATACATACTCATGTTACAACATACTCAAGGTATAACATAACAAAGCATCAATCAAATCAAGCAGTCACATAAACATTGCAAAACACATACATATCACATACATGTAGGCAAGGTAAGTTCACTTTCTCTTAAACTTTGCGTCTGTCCGCAAACCATAGTCCTTGCACCGGCTCAGCACCATCTATTGAGTCTTGAATTCCAAGTATACAATAAATGAGTCATTACTCATTCATGTATCATTCTAGACTCATTATATTGGATAACTTAGCCCAATTATGCTAAATTATCAACATGCCACCGGAAGCCCGCCCCAACTGTACTTTCTCAATCATGACCTCTGTCAATTCTACACAATTTTGCATGTAGAATCCATTTATGACCTTGTATTAGTCAAATTCATGCTCAAATGACAGAAATACCCTTGACAGCCCTTACTTAGAGCCTTAAGGGGTAATTTGATCATTTCACCCTTTAAGGCTTTTCTCACTTCATCATCAATATGAAGCCTACATAATTTGCTCTTCTGAACTCAATAGAATCATATAATTAATGAAATTCCAACTAATGGCTTACACCACACACAAGGTAGCCAATTTAGAGTTCTCATAAGAGTTGTGTCGGTTTCTTCCTTTCTCTTGCCTAAATACATCCTTTTTACTTCTAATCACATGATTAGCTATTTAAGCAACCATTAGACATCATTTAGACCATTAAAACACCATTTGAACGAAGAGTGAACAGTACCCAACTCCTATACTACTCATCCAAACAACAAACCAATAAGTTCAGAAAGAAGCTTACGCTTACCTCTACACGTTTCTTAATTCGATTCAGAATTTCAGCAACACTCCGGCCGGTGAGATGGCACCAACCACCTCCAAACGGGAATCCGAAACCACACAATTGAAGCTTGGGATGAGTAGAAGAATGTTTGTACATGACACTTTGAGAGAAGACGCCGTTTCGGTAAAGTTCCGGCGATTGAAAGCTTTTTATCTCTCCTCCATTCTCTTCATTCTGATTCGCTTTCTCTCTCTCTTTCTCTCTATGGTTCGGATCTGAACAAAAGAATGAGAAAACAAAATATGAAGGATGATTATTTAATTAAATCATTCAAGGGGCTTACACTCAATTGGTCCAACTATCTCATTACTTGCATAAGAAGTTCCACTTCTCTTTTCCCTCATAATCCATTGAAATAATGAGATTAAAAAGAGAGAAATATTACTCTCCAACTATCCTATTGTACCACCTTACAAGTGGTTTACTAGAGCCTTATGCTTTTAGCTCTTCGACTTTTCTTGATAATAATTCACCAACATAGGATCATTAATTACCAAGTAGTCAATTTCCCCATTTTTAATTCCCATTCCACTAAAATTATAGGGAATATTAGGGAAACCCCATCATTTCTAGTCTTAGGGTAAAATTACTATTTTGCCCTTACGTGTTATGATTTATCATAATAAACCATTTCTTGCCTCTTTCCTTTATTTTCCTTCACATTTAACTAATTTGGGCATCAATAATAGGGAAATAATGGCTGCTAGCCTTTTATTGGTCAAATAACCATTTTGTCCCTTCCATTATTTTCCCCAAGCTCTTTAGCTCACCATAATATTTCCTTTCAATATCCTAGGATATAAAGGAATTTTGGGAAATAATACCATGCCTCGCAGGACATTCACCAAACTAGGGTTTAGCAGTCCCCTTAATCTAGGCTTAGTCTCAAGCCTCTTGTCCTAAAATTCAGGACATTATAGTTCTCCCCCCTTTCAATAAATTTCGTCCTCGAAATTTTGAACTTCACAGGGTACTAACTGTACCTTAAATGTAGAGTTACAGCGCTTTACACAGCTTAATTGCCAGTCAACTCCCTTTCGGGAACTACATAAGGCACCATAGTTGCTACTTTAGCTTCTTTTCTTAACCAAGTACTAGTACTTTACACAGGCGACCATACACATAGTCAGCTCCTCCAGCTAGGCCAACAATAGGGTGGTTAGCCCCTACGCCATGTCGGGGTAAAAGCCAACGCTTCATCCTACTTTCACGTAGTGAGAACCTCCGATCACAATGGCAAACCACTGCCATCCTATCAACTAGCTCTTTCATTTGCAAGCTCAAATAACATGCAACTTAAGAATCATATTCTTAAGACCAAATCTCAGATAGCATTATGTATTCACTATGCAGTACTTGCATTCATTTTGTACCTATTCTGTAGCATTTACATAAGACTTACTAGTCTAATCTCACAGTGTTTGGTTTTTCAGGCCTCGCTGCCTCTTCAGGACTCTCCCGGATCACATTACATGCATGCCAGGCCTTCTAGCCTCCTTGGAATTTCCCCGAATCATAATGTATACACCCCAAGCCTTACGACTTATTCAATTTCCAAGACGCTGAACATTCAGGTTTTACAACATAGGGATTCTTCCCCTCATGCCATAGGCATCTTAGGCTTATTGCTTCTGCTATAACCTGGTACAATCTGATTATTTTGCTAATTTCAATATACACTTTAGATATACTGGTCCCTTGTCACCATGCTAGGTAATAACCACAGTGCTATACAGATGGGTCTTACCGCCTTGGGGCACTACCCTGTGCAGACTTGCATATTAAGTCTTATTGCTTCTAGCCTCTACTCGGCTCCATTCTCAATCACATCTCACATCTTGCCAGCCTCAGGACATACTAGTCCATTAGGTCTTATGGCTTAAGGGTAATTAGTCCATTACATTTACTGAATAACAACCCTCTCACTAGGCCCACTATAGAGCTACCCTTAGTAAGCCCCTACAGCCGTGCAAAAGTCCGGCCCACACCTCTTGGCTCACTAGGACTGAGTGTGGCAAGCTTATTGAATAGCCCCTCCCATTATCCCCTAAAGGAGACCTCTCTAGGTATCGAGCATGCTATATACCCGACTTAGGTTGCGCTCGACATATCCTGGTACCATTGAGTTTAACTACTAATCGAGTCAAACTACCTAGAACATATAGTTCACTAGGTACATTGAAGTCATGTTAGGCTCCATCTCTTGCTACTCAACTCATTCACATACTTATGTAATGTTCATAAAGCATACTAAACAAACCATCATCATATCAATGACCACAAGAGTATTCAACTTGTCAGCATATAGCCTAACGGCATCCACTGGACTTTCGGTCCACAAGTTACATAGCCCCAAGTGTTCATCCACGCAATAGGTCCCAGAATTCCTCTTGTACATAACAGGAAGAGTCCATGGCCCCGAGTGTCTACTCACGTAAAATAGGCCCCGAGCTACTACTCGTGCATAATAGAAATCTCCATGGCGTCCACCCGTGCAAGATAGGCCCCAGGCGACCACCTTGCAACTGATGAATGCTCATTAGGTCTTACTGCCCATGGAATCACCCCTCTGTTATAGATATCATGGGACTTACAGCCTTGGCCTCTGCCCATCAGGTCTTATTGCCTAAGGACACGCTGGTCTAAAAGGTCTTACTGCCTACCATATATTCATAACATGAATATACTCGATGGTAAACACATACATGCATAATCATTACATAAGATACGCGAGCAAGAGTCGCTTACCTTCACATTACCCAGCTTGTTCTTCCTCAATCTCTTTCATCATTCGACACTAAAGTACCTCATGGCGATTCAATGGGTCATATAACCGTTCTTCTCAAGGAAACTTATGTGATGGAAGACTAATTAAAATATGTAACTATTAAGAGTCAACATCCCCGTAGCTCTACTCTACAGTTTCAACATCATGACGGTTGTACTCCACAGTTTGTCATCAAGACGGCTGCACGTTATGGTTCGACATCATGGTGGCTCCACACTATGGTACTACACTCAGTGATTTACTTAGTCACCTGACTGGTCAGTCCCCCCAGTCAAACCTTCTGTAGGTAACCCTTCCTGATCATATCTCCCCATAGGTAGCCTTTTCGATTAGAACTCCCCGTAGGTAGCCCTTTCCGATCGGAATCCTTCACAGGTAGTTCTGTACGGTTGGTTTCCTCTAAATGAAAGTACCATTGTAATGGAATTCAAATCTCATAAGGTCCTTCTTTCTAGCAGTTCTGTTATCTACTTTCTCTCTCTGGAGTCAGTTCATTTGGACTTTTGATATTGGTCCCGCTCTAGGAAATATCACAATTCTTAAGGAATATTCTATAATTTAGATATTTCCTTATGCTAGATCAGCGACTAGCAACTTCTCAAAATATGTATAAGGTTTCTCACATATCTCTGTACTATATTCTAGTACCTTATGCCACTCAGGCTATCTCAAAGTTCTAAAGAACCAATTCAATTATTGCAATTGATTCTCAGTTGATGATTATATTCTTAGAATCTCAAGCTCACCTAATTCATAATCAGGTTTCCTCAATTATACCTAATAAGTACGCTAAGAATCAAATTCAATAGTGACTATTCTAACCTCCACAGTTTCCAGGTAATATCCTCAAACAATTACTGAAGGTTCAATCATCATTTGTAAGGTTTATAAGGTTTAAACTTCCTTCATGGAACAGAACCATAGTGCAACCTTATTCACATTTCGACCTAAGCATTATTCCAGCTTAGATATGCTCTAACTCATTCTTAACCTTCAGTATCATCAAATCGGATCCTCTGGGATTGTTATACAGCATAATCATCATTCATTATGTATTATTGTATATCATACCCACATTCCTTTAACCTTACAGGTTACTAGGATCATCACTTAGCATGGAGAATCTCAATGCAATCACTATGCCTCAATTTCCATAACCCATCAATCAATTGAACTTTTCCTGAGCAGTAATCACTACAACAGAAAAGAGTTCGGGTTAAAGGTCATAACTTACTTCATTATCTCTATGCTTCTATTCATTTCTTAGATCATCTAAGAATCTTTACTACGGACCGCCATGAGGCTCTACTGCAGTGCTACCCTTACTAGGACCCGCCACAGAGTCACAGGAATCCAACCTACAACTGAGCAACTTATATGGAGCATACCCACAACATTCCCTTTCCTAAACATGCTTAACCATAGAGTTCCAATAAGATCTAGGCATTCGTTCTAGCTTTAAACCATAGCATTTATCACTGGGTATCGGTATCCCGTACATACCTTAACTACCATATGACATGTTGCTAACATCATATCATACGTCACTAGGTATCGGTATCCTGTAATACCTCAACCACCATGTGACATGTTAGGAAAGTCTCAAATAATGTGTCAAAGCCTCCAACCAAAGCTTTGCACAAAGTCACATTTCCATCTCGAGCAAACTACCTCTGCACTCGAGTTTAGGCTCATGCACTCAAGTTATGACCCAAAACTCGAGTCGTTCTTGACACACTCGAGTTCTGCTAGTTTTCCACAGAGACTTAGCTTATACCTCAATCTTTACACATGCCATGAAGGCTTGTACTCAAGTTCACTATGGCACACTCGAGTTCTCACACATGCACTTGAGTCCTGGAAGTACGGAGGTGAGAGTTTGTTCTAGAAAGCTCTCAAATTCCATGGACACAAGTTGTACTCAAGTTTGTACATCCAAATTACCCCCTGATGATGGCCAAGGAAGTAGGGGCTAATAAATACAAATCTATTCACCATTCCCATGCCCACTAACAGATCGTGGTATAAGTTCCATTATAGAAACAAACAGTGTCATTAACACCAAAAATTTGAATGATAAATAATAATAATAGTAACAGATAATGATGATAAATTACCTAACCCATATGTTGATAACCGTCGCACTAACCCATGTACGACCAAGCACATCATTCAGGACTTCACCACTGACATGATCAAATGTACTTGTATTATAGATTTCGGCATCAAAAATTACTTCGACCTCCTCGACAGATGATATCTTGTGTCAGTAACCTCAATTGTTCTCGATATGTGAGTATTTGTCTGTTGCTTCTATTACTGGTTGAGGGTTATGACTTCTGTTATGTTGCTGAGCAATCTGGATTCTTCCCACGCCCTTGAACTCGTTTCCTTTTAGGACAAGCAACCTACAAAAGTCATGAAATTAAATCATGTAGTTTTAGATGAAAGTGCATTTAAAAAGTTAATGAATTGTAAATTAAATACCTTGTTTACTGGGTCAATCAGACCTATTGGCCATGCAACATAGCCACCGATAACATCTTTCACCATTGTCTCTTTATCCTGAGAAGTGATTGATAGGAGGGCATCATTATATGTGCATATGTCAACCCTTACTCGGAGTGAATTCGAGGTTAATGGTGAGTTATGCAATGTATCGTTGCCGGTGTTGTAGGCTACGCCTATAGCAACCACATTCCTGAAAGAATAATCAATGTCCAACTTACACATTGATTCGCCCTATAAAAAATAGAGTTAATAAATGAAGGTACACTAATTTATAACGTAACAAAAAGTTAACTAGAGCATAAATTAATTACCAAAGGAAAGGGGACTTGCATTTTGCTCTTGCAGCAAGCGCATATGATTATTAAATTGTTATACTTGATGATCATAGCGACTAATCTTCTGTTCTATATCTTGCTTGTAGCCACTCATTTGCTGGTCTAGTTGTTGTTTGTAGCCAAAAATCTCCTCCTTTAGCTGACGAATGTTCGATCGCTTTTGGTAGCCGAAGTAAGATGTTTGGGTAACTCCAAAACCAGTACCCTGAAGACGACCACTATACTCAGGAGGTCCAAGTGCTTTACTGAGCAAGTCGTCAGGACCAACATAGTTGTCCAACTTCGGCTGCTCTTGCGTCATTGTTTGCTATAATAAGAAGAAGAAGTACAACATTATTAGTCATTGTTGGTTATCACAAAAAGAAGAAGTACAACAGGATTATTTATTATATTATTGAATTATTTAAGTAAAGCTAAATCTTTATTATATATGTAATACACTACTTATACAGTAATCTACAACTTCCCTAGCTTGCTCACTGGGAATTTCGCCCTTTT
Organism: Albizia julibrissin; assembly: GCA_037074505.1. Classification (NCBI taxonomy): domain Eukaryota; kingdom Viridiplantae; phylum Streptophyta; class Magnoliopsida; order Fabales; family Fabaceae; genus Albizia; species Albizia julibrissin. Next base: position 37,676,821 of record CM073477.1, read on the forward strand.
TATTTGTGCAATCGGCCAGCCACAAATCATGCCATGGTAAACGTGTGACGTCAGAGTGGGACTCTTGTATTTGCATATCAAAGTTAGTTTAGTGAGAGCTTAGTCATAAAAATTATATTCCTAATAAATAATGATTAGTTTTCTTACTAATTGTCATTCCAGCACTACATATGATACCGCTCCTTTCATGTACCAGTATGGCATGTTCAACGTTCTTTCCCGGTTATGCTCACTTCTTTCCTGTTTAGATCCAAATCAATCATATCAATAAATATAAGTTACAAATACATTATAAGTAATCCGTAAAAGTAAATATTATGTTACCATAAATTACGGTGTAGTATGTGAGCTCACAAACTCATCCCACTGCTCTTATGTTATGATTCCATCATACAACTCTGGCAGTATAAGATTGATATTACCATTGCGATCGTACCAGTAGAATCTAACAAGGTCATAACGAAAATTTTACAGAAGTCGGCTGCATTTTTGTAGTACATATTTCCTCTTTGTCTTCTTCGATAATGAAACATGACTGTAAGAAAAAAGCACATGCTACTTGTTAGAATGTAATTTCATGAAAGTAAATAACCTGAAAATAAAGTAAATATTGTTTACCTTAACTACACCCATGACGACATCCACGTACTTTTTCTTTGCCTGTCTCAAATCTGAGAATGTAATAGGGACTCTTTCTTTGACAGTAGTCCCAATGAAATTAGTAAATGTACTAACATTAGGTCCGATTGGATTTTCGTCCTCATTCCATTCAAGCTCTAACCTAATGCCCTTACTCCTGAGCTTGATAAGTCTTTTCATTATAGTCCTTCTATGGGTTACATCAGCCTCGAATGCGGCCTGACCATCATGATTAACAACAGGAACCTCATCCACATTTTGGGGATCCATTTTCCTACAACTTAAATAAACAAAATGAAACATCAATGCATAGTGCCAATCATGACAACAAAAGTAAATTAAGGTAAAATATATGAATATACATGTAGGAAAACATACAAGGGAAAAACAATAAGGCACTCGTTATCATCTTTTCCTCTTTCTTGTTTGATTTAAAAACCAAGTCCCCTCGTTATGATCATGTCTCATGTATAATAGTTCATCTTCATCTTCATCTATATCAATATACTTTGACCACAACATCTCAAAAGAAATATCATCCTCAGGAATATTCAAATATCCATTACTTTCAGCATCAATTTGTTCCTAATGATTCTTGTTCGATGGAAGGACAATGAACCAATTATTCTTAGCAGGATCTGCAATATAAAACACTTGTTCTACCTGCGATGCTAAAATGAAAGGATCATCTTTATACAAAACTTTAGAAAGTTCTACTTAAACAAACCCTAACTCATCCGTCCATAATCCACTGTTGTTGTTTACCAATTTACATCTGAACACAGGGACCCTAAACATAGTGTAATCTAACTCCCATATTCGTTCAATAACACTATAGTATGACATTGGTACATAAATAGGGTGTATGTCTCTAGCACTAGCTCTATGCCAAGAATCAGCAACAAGTGTTACCCCATTGTTCTGCATCGTGCACCTTGTATCATGTTCATGTGTGACAATGTGTAACCGTTGATTGCATAACCATTGAACGACAACACATTAAAGCTCGGTCTATTTGATAACCATATCAAGTTTACAGAAACCGAATTAGGATTCATCTCCACCTCATCATTAATGCGCCTTTGTAACCAACTTGGAAAATGTCGATTGTGCTCTTCTGTTATAAAATTTTCATTCCTATTACCATGTACCAAACAAAGAGAATCCTTGTGTTCTTCAACATATGGTTCAATCTCATCACTATTATGTAGCACATACAAGTGAGATTGCTCCCATTCTGTCAATGATATGCTTATTACGTCCTTCCTACTTATTCCTTTCCCTGATGTTCGCCCATAGTGACGAGACTTCGAGATCCCTACAGGGTCAACATTTCATAGAAAATCAGCACAGAAGTCACTTGCTTCTTCAACCATGTAACGCTCAACTATACAACCCTCTGGTCAATATCTATTTTTCACATACCCTTTTAAAATTTTCATAAATCGCTAATTCAGGTACATCCATCTCAGGTACACTGGACCGTACAATTAAACCTCTTTCACTAAGTGTACAGTTAGATGAACCATAATGTCAAAAAAAGAAGGTGGAAAATACATTTCAAGTTCACACAGAGTATAAACAATCAGCCTTTGCAAATCTAGTAACTTCATTGAGTCAACCACTTTACTACATATAAGCTTTAAAAACATACAAAGTTTGGTGATGGCATTCCTTACTTTTTTTGGTAAGATTGACCGTATACCAACGGGTACAAAATTCTGTATGAGCAAATGACAATAATGAGATTTTAGGTTCTTTAGCTTCAACTCTTTCACTGATACAAGATTCTTTATATTTGAAGAATAGCCCTCTGGAACTTTAATTCCTTCAAGAAGCTCACAAATTAACTTTTTCTCTTTCCTTGATAGAGTATAAGCCACTGGAGAAAGATAAGTACGGTGCCCTTGCTCAACCGGTGCCAATTCTTCTCTGATGCCCAATTTAACCAAATCCAACCTCGCATTAACATTGTCCTTACTTTCTCCTTGCATATTGAGTAATGTGCCAATGAGACTATCACATATATTTTTTTCTATGTGCATCACATCAAGAAAATGTCTCACATATAAGGATATCCAATATGAAAGTTCAAAGAAAATAGACTTCTTCTTCTAGCCGCTTGTCCTGATTTGTTTTGCAAAAGGCTTGCCAAAATTGTTATCCAAGTGTCTAACCTTCTCAAATACTTGAGTACCAGTCAACATCTTCGGTGGGCTACCTTCTTCTAACTCACCATTGAAAGCCTTTTTCCACTTCTTCTAATGATGTTTTGATGGTAAGAATCTTCGATGTCCCATGTAGACATTTTTCTTATAGTGATCTAGTTGCATTGAATGAGTGTCATCTTCACATATAGGGTACGTACAATATCCTTTGACGCTATATCCGAACAAATTACTATAAGCAGGGAAATCATTTATTGTGCCAAACAACATGGCTTTCAAAGTGAAACTTTCTTCCCTATGCCCATCTACATATTGATGCCTTCCTCCCAAAGCAACTTCAAGTCATCGATTAAAGGAGCCAAGTATACATCTATATCATTCCTAGGTTGCCTTGGTCCAGAAATTAACATGGACAACATCATTAATATCACCGGCCACGTACTGTGTGTACTACTCTAAACCCCGTAGGGATTGATTCCATCAGTTGAAAGTGCAAGGCCCACGTTCCTTTCTTCTTGTACGAAGTCAGGGTGGTCATGATCAACTTTTTCCATTGAGGGCATCTCAGGGTGCCTAAGGTTCGTGTCTTCAATCTGTTCATCTGCATGCCATGTCAACAGCTTAGCAATCTCTGCATTACTGTACAATCGCTTAAATCTCATAATAATGGAAAAATATCATACAACCTTTGACGAACTTTTCCCTTTCTTCTTCCCATATCAAGATGCATTGCATTTAAGGCACCTCTCTAATGTTGCATACTGCTTATGAAATAATATGCAATCGTTAGGGCATGCATGTATCTTCTTAAAACCCATGCCAGTTGTAGAGCAAAGTATTCACTTTACCTCGTATATCTTGGTAGGAAGTATATTTTCTTCTGAGAGCATATTTTGCACAAGTTCAAGAAGTGCGGTGAAACCATAATCACTCAATCTATAGCGCGCTTTGAAGTTGTACAACTTCAACACTACTAGCAATCTTGTATATTTAGTACTATCGGCATATAATGGTTTTTCTACATCACCTTTCAACTTCTCAAATTCTTTAGGATAGTTATGAAGCAACCCTTCGACCACATTTAACATTTCTTGAAGGCCATCGTCCTCATCATACGTGCTTAGGTTGAACTTATTCGAAGCACCGGTAGTGGTATGCACCGATTACTACTTGCATCATCCATCTCACCATGTCGTGTCCATCATGTATATGATTAATCAATTATCAGGTGGACTAATCCGCTTTCCATAACAACAAGATAAGCAAGGACACAAGATTTTGTTTGGATAATTTGTATGCTCTCTTGCAAATCTAATAAATTCTTTCACACCATTTATATATTCTCTTGAGCACCGATCAGATGACATCCATTTTCGATCCATCTAAACCTTAAATATATTTTTCTAAGTGGTTAGTTGTTTGTCTAATACAGTTATTAATTACTTTTATCTTTTGCTATTTATTTCAAAACAATTGCCATCATAACATCCTAAAATTAAATTTGAAGTTATCCAAATATTAAACACATTGTTTAAGTCACAAATAATCAACCAATTATTAAATCCAGCAGCATCATATTTATAAAGTTAAGAGATTAAAAATATACTTGATGTGAACTTGAAAGGGCTATAAATATACTTTAACTAAAATTAAATCAATTAATTCAAACTTGAAATAACTACCAACAACAGAGGTTTAAAAAATAAGCAACATAACATGTCTATATATGTGACAATACAAAAAATTATAATGTGCCAAAAATTATAATGCGCAAACAGATCAGAGGTTCTTCAACTATTTTAATTTTCACTTCCTCTCTCTCGTCTCACCGTCCACCTATCATATCCTCAGCATTAATTTCTCTCTCTAGTTCAACAATCTCAACATTCTCTCTTCGATTTCTAGACGCTTATATTTTACCTTTTTTCAGCAAAAAATTATTTATTAAAGAACTCCAGCATTTAAGTTGCTCAAGCTTGAGCCATACATGTTTTACACGATTCAGATTAAGGACAAATATTAACTAAAAAGAAAAAAATGTTCTCACATTTTGGGGAAAAAAGGGACTTACAGGAAAAAATGTTGTAGGAAGTGACACAATTTGAAAACAACATGTGGGACCGGAAGCTTTGAACTACAATCAAAGTGGAAAACAAATATTGAAAAAATCAGATATGCACGGAGAAATCAGAGGAGACAGGAATAAAGGAAAGGTGGGGGACCAAAGAAGCTTCTGTTTTTCACACCATTAAATAGAATGGAAACGCGGGAGAAAATGAAAAAGTGACACACCCGTGACTTGAGAATGAGTTTATATCTCCTTGTAAGGCGTTTGTGAAAAGAACACCATAAAGTATAACACCTTATAAGGAGCTTTCAAAGAAAACGTCGTCTAAGGCCTTACTTTTTCAAAAAGATTTTTTAAAAAAAGTGTTACCGCATGTATGGCATTCATAAAGGGGTAAGACAAATAAAAAAATAGTATGCTATTAGACGGCACTTTATTTTAAAGCGCCGTCCAAAAGCATACTTTTTAAAATAACATAAAAGGCATCAACTTCATCGAGAACAGAATAATTTGGGCGTGTAATAGATTAAAGCAAATGAATATATTGTAAGTGGAAGTAGGAATAATCTCTCCAATTGCTCAAAACAAACTAATATTGTAAGTAGAAGTGTTTTTATAAGATAGAAGAGCCAAAACATGAAAACAAAACACATACAAATTATTTTTCCAACGTTTTGAGACAAAGAAAGACAAATAAAAAGAAAAGATATGAGAAATTATAAGAAAGCTTACCTGTAGGTAGAGAAGAGAGCTCGATTTCAAAGAATCCTCAAACTGAAATTGTTCTTGAAGTTTGCAAAATGAAGATATAGGATGAAAGCAACTGACAATTGAAAAGGGAAAAAGAAACGAAAAGACAAAGGAAAAAAATAAAAATAATAATGGCCTTAGCCGGCGCTTAAGAAGAAGCGCCGGCCAAGGCCCTATACCTTGGTCGGCGCTTCTTGTGAAGCACCAACCAAGGTCTTGCACCTTGATCGGCGCTTTATGTAACACCCCAATTCTCAATCATAAACAATTCCCCTTATGTATTTGATGTCCTTAATGGAATTATATGGTGAATGGTGATGTGCATGAAATTTTCCATAATATTTCAATTGTTGGATAATTATAAATTGGCCAAACCAAAGGAAACGAAGCAAGAAATGATTTACTGGGATAAATCATTAATTTGATGGGAAAAATCGCAATTTTGTTGAAAAGTGGGAAACGATTATTTTTCCCTAATTCATCTAACAATATCAATTATATGGGATCCAAAAAGAGGGAAATGAACACTTGATAACAAATAAGTCTATTTTTGGAGAATTATTATCAAGAAAGGTCAACTAGTCAAAAGTTAATAACTTGGTCAACAAGTTACAAGTTGACACAATGGGGTAATTGGATATTCATATTTTCCCTCTATTCTCATGTATCTCACGTGGAATGGTGAAGCAAAGAAGGAAAATGAGATTTGTGGACCAATGGAATAGTGCCACCCATATTAGGTTAATTATTTAACCTAACTTAATATTTATATATATTCCCTTCATTTATCCATTCTTCATTCCATTTCCCATGCTGATCTGAATCAAAACAGAACGCAAGAACGAGCAAGAGTGAGACGCAAGAACGAGAAGCTAGGTTTGAATTCAGAATCAAGGTAAGAAGCTTGGAAATTCTGGTTTAAGCTTCCTAAACTCTCTATGATCACTCTTGCTCATCTCTCCATCTTTATATCTATGTTTGCTCAGCGTTTTCAAGAGGAGAGAGAGAGAGAAGTCAGATGTTGAGGAGAGAGAAAGTTGTGAAACTCAAAGGTAACTTTCCAAGCTTGATTCTATAGCTTATATGGATGCTATTAAAGCTATTTATGGTTTGGTTTGGTTGTTATTATGAGTGGAAGATGAAGAAAACTAAAAGACTTTGAAATTCAAGTTTCTCCAAACCTTAACTAATGATCTTTTTAATAGTTAATAAGTTGTCTATAAGTAGAAAGGAGATGATTAAGACAATCAGAATGAGAAACCGACACAATTTTTCTGAGAATCTAAAATCTGAACCCTATCATGAATATGATAAAGGATATGGAATTTGGCAATTCTGAAGATTCCAATGGGTTTAGATGATAAAATTGTGTAGGGTTTATGTTGATAACTTAGTGATAAAAGCCCCAGAATGAGAAATGACATAATGAGCTCTAAAATGTAAAGGAATAAGTCACTAAGGGCATTTTTGTCATTTGGCCCTGAATCTGACCAATCTGAGGTCAAAAATGGATTCTACACACAAATGGATTCTAGCCCGTGTCATGATTTCTGGTAAGGACCGCATAGACCGGGGATACAAGGGCATTCTGGTAAATTGTCATCGTTCAGCTAAGATAACCACTGTTATGGAATCGAAGTAGGTTCAAATGAGTGGTAACTCATCTATGATGATTGGATATTGTAGGACTTGAGGACAGTCTGAAGTCTGAGAATTGTCTGAGCTTTGAAGAACGTGTAGGGATATTGGAAAAGCTAACAGGTAGTAACTTCTTTCATACTATATTATGTGATATCATTATGGATGTCATACATTGTAACATGAGCTAGTGTCATAGATACACCAATCCGCCATGTTGTGGTTGAGGACCTGACAGGGGCACCAAGTCGACCAAGGGAAAACATATAGTTTGACCTTGGGCTAGTGTACACACTCACGTTCGATCATCTTACATGTCATGACATTGCATGTCTATTTTCACATTTTATATGTATGCTAGCTTGTTACTACTGAGATTCTCCGAATCTCATTCTTTTCCACAACAAAAACCCTTTCAGCTGAAGCAGGAAGCTCTGAAGGCAAAGCGGCGGCTACCGGTGATTAGGATCCCATAGTTTATTTCTTTTGGTTATGTATATGTGTATTTTTGTGTGTATGTTAGTGTAAGCAGACCCTTTGCAAGGTAACCTCCATAATGTAAACTGATATCATCTATTACCGAGTTTCAGCTGTGTTATATGCTTTATGTGAGATTATGTGCTTTTCGATCTATAATCATTGATGTAGGAAAAGGGATACCACAATTTACATCAAGCGCTGACCAAGGTTCTTGGCCAGCGGCATTGGCCGGCGCTTTGTTTCAAAGCGTCGTCCAATATATACCCTTGGCCGGCGCTTTACTAATAAGCGCCGACTGAGGATTTTTTCCTTGCCTTTGGCAGCCTTTGACTTCCAAAGGCAATATATCATCACGTGAATTATATATTCTTCTGCCAAGGCTAATTTATTCAACCTTGGCAGGGAATCCAACATCAAATTTCATTGAGGCATGTATTTTCTTTAGAAAAAGTGTTTATATATATCTCTTTTGTTAATTTATTTTTTAAATATGTACTTGATTTATTTTTATTTCATAATTAAAGCATTAGAAATAAATAAGTTGGGGCAAGTTTGCTGACTAAATATATACAACGAATTAACTTAAGTAACATCTAAATGTTCAGAATAATTTTAAATCATTTTGGTTTTACCCAGCTAGGACACTTTACTATACAACGACATAGCTGATATACTAGATATATAAAAAAAAGGCCTTGTATGGCGTTTCTTAAGAAAGTGTCGTAGAATCTTAACACTAAATTATGACACTTATAATAAAAAGCGCCATAGGTTATAATTCTTTTTTTTTTAAAGAAACAATTACCTACAGTGTTTCTTTGATAAGCGTCATTAAATGTGCGCCACTAAAAGCCTCTTTTGTAGTAGTGTATGCATCCCGAATTTGCAATTGGTCATGAAAACATCATATTCAACTTTGCTTCAGATCTATTATGGGTACTTTCATAATGGTCTTCACATATAAGCCAACATATAATAAAGAAAAGACCCTTCCAGTCACCCTCGCTAAGTCTTGATTTTTTCTCAAGGTTTTTTTTAGGCTAGGAAATCCAATCTTCATTAAACCAAACTAAAACATACCAATATAGTCTGTATGAGTTTTGGAAAATAAAAATAGAAAAACTAAAAACATGATAACATATCCATGACCATCTACAATTCTTAAAGCATCTTTCTCCAAAAGACTCTACAATAAAGATAGAAGTCTCCACATCTAATCCAGAGGACACGATCCCTTTAATGAAACCTTAGCCACCCAGTTGGCCACTAAGTTTTTTTCCCTAGAAATCCATGAAGAAGAGTGATTTCTTATAAGCTTCCTTTATTTGAGGATATTTTCAATCAAAATATCAATGTTCCATTCAGGAGATATGTAATGAGTATTGATGCAATTTACCAGAGCTAAATTAACCCATTTAAACACTTCATCTTCTAGCCAATTGCCAACTACATATTTAACAACTTCAATTAGAGCCAAAACTTTCATCAGAAACAGAGACTCAGAATTTACAATCTTGTTCTGCCCATCCAAAATCCAACCATTTGCATCTCAAACCATAAAGGCTACAGCCGAGCATCCATTATCATCAATAAATACCATTGGAATTAATATTCAAAAACTTACCTTCAGGTGGTTGCCATTTAGATTTCTTCCTTGAACTCGGATTATGAGCCACATCTCCATCTCTCTCTCGTTTAGACTAGCTATTCACCTCCTAAAACTCTTGTAAAGAGGCACATGCTTGATTAAACACAAAACTCAGATCAGGCATTATATTTTGATATATAAAAGTACATCGGCCCTTCTAAATTTGCTATAAAACCATAGCTAAAAGTGCCATGTGCTATTCAAATACACCTTTACTAGTAAAATACCAAGCAATCCATTGCTTCAAAATTCATCAAATCATCATCACTAAACCTAAAAGAGAAACAACTTCCAAACCACACACGATGCATCCACTCATATTGAAAAAATGAATGGTAAACGTATTCACTTTTAGAATTATAGGCACATGTCAGGCATGATACATCGCCTTTTATTCAGATTCACCATAGTAGGTAATGAATTTGACAACAATTTCCATATGAAATTACTGACCTTGTAATGTACTTTTAATTTCCAAACCAGTTTCCACATATCCTTAATAAAAGAAGAGGAGGATTTAGGAACAATTATGCCTTGTTTGGTACAATGGAAGAGTTTTTATGGAATTAAAAATGGAAATAGAAGTGGAAGTAGAGATAAAAGTGTGTTTAGTATGTAGATGGGAGTATAATATAATTTTCAACTAATTCTTAATTTTAAATGTGAAGTAACCAATGTACCCCTTTCAAAAACACCCTGGCTTTTTCTAAAAATAGTAAAAAAAATCCCACTACTATCAACCTCCACAAAAAGCCACTGTAAAAATCGCTGGCAACCATGCTGGAAATTGTCGATGGCCATGGAGGAAGATGATTACAAGAAATAGAATCACCATAAGTAAGAATTCAAGCCAAATCAAGTAAGAAAAGAACCAAACATCAAAGGATCTAGAAAGATGAACCAAAAAGAAGGAATCATGAAAGAACTCGAAGAAACCAGAAGGCATCCTCTACTGGAGAAGGAGAAGACAACAAATGAAACCATCTGGATTGGCCACTCTGTCACTGCTGCTTTCTAAAATGCAACCGATGACTCTTTTGATTTTATGACTAGAAAACTATTCATTAAAGAGAGAGATATAAGTGATGAGAACAACAAAGATTGAACAAGAAAAGCTTCTGATTTGGAGCAGGGAAAGGTTGTAATTGGATAGCCATCGGAGAAGAAGTGAAGAGAAAGAATGAGATGACAAATTAAAGAGGGAAGGGTGAAATGGGTTGAAGAAAAAGACATATGCCATCACTAGAGGAGGAGGATCTTCATTATCACTAGTTGAGGACTGCTGCTGTCTTTAGTGGTAGAACATCATTGCTGCTGGTAAAAGGTTGTGTTTGCCGAAAGGTCGAAAAAGAAATAGCTTGAGGGTATGGAGGGAAATAGGCCTATAAAAATGGAATTGGAACCTAGTTCCACAGGATGAGTTTCGAAATTCACTTCTATCAATTTTAATAGAAGTTCTATCAAGAACTGACTTCCAGTGCACTAAACGACCAAAAAGGTAGGTTCCACTTCTAATTCCACCTCCCTCCTCCTAATTCCATGTTACCAAATGTGGCATTAGCGCACTACTCTCCAGAAACCCTTAAGCCACCTTATAACCATCCTTAATGTATAACAGCTTCATTTACCACCTACTAAAATCCATATGTCCTTTCTATTGGAAACCACAAACCTCACATCTCTAATGGCTACCTTTTCTTCCTCTATTAGGAACCGTTCCACTAAGGATAAATCCCAACCCTTATCCCTCCTAATTTCAGCACCCCTTAGATTACTCATTGAGGGAAAAAGACATAAACAATTGATCTTAAAATGATGAAGTCCTTTTATCTAAAGATCACCTTTGATCCTAGTAGCCCAACCATCTCCTATAATAGCCAAACTATTGTCACCCGTAACTTTTCTGCCTTTAATTATTCTATGCCAAAGCTATGAAGCTCTAGGTCGTTTCTTAGCATTCAGAAAATTCCCATAAGAAGAATACTTACCCTTAAGAATTTTTACCCACAACTGATCAAGTTCTCTTAAAATTCCCCACCCTAATTTGGTCCAAAAGTGCAAGAATAAAAGCTTCAAAGTCTCTAAAGTCAGGCCACCATTTACTTTATCATATTTTAATTTTTCTTTAGATACCCAATGTATCTTCCTTTTGTCATTAGTATCCTTCAACCAGAATCTTGAAATTAGATTATTAAATTTATTCATAGCTTTTTTGGGGAACAAAAAGCAGGACATAGAGTAAACATGAATTGAATTAGCTACTAATTTAATAAGAACTTCACATCTTGCATTTGAAAGAATGTTCTTATGCCATCCTTGTACCTTCATCTTAACTTTATCCAATACAAAATTCATAGCTTGAACCTTTGATCTTCCCCTAATGAATTGGTAAACCCAGATAATTTCCAGGAACATCAACCAAAAGAATATAAAATTTTTGGGATATTTCTTCCTTCATTAGATTAGACACATTCTTGGAGAACAAAAGACAAGATTTATTGAAATTTATCAATTGCCTAGAAGCATTACAACACAAATCCAAAACATACCTCATATTTCTATAATTTTCCATTGTAGCCTTCAAAAAGAAATCAAAGTAGTTAGCAAATAGTGAAAGAGTAACCTTAGGACAACAAGATGCCACTTTCATACACTCAATCATCCCCGGAGATTCCATTTTTTGATCATCCTAGATAAAATATGACTTACCGAAATGAACATGTATTGGGGAAGAGGGTCTCTTTATCTCAAACCTCTACTTGGAGAAACCTAAGATATATGATTCCCATCTACCATAATAGAAAAGTTCATTGAAACTAAGCACCAATAATTTCTTTGAATCTATTCATTTAAAAATCCCATCCTCTATAACATACCCACTAGAAAATCTCACTCCACCCTATCATACAATATGTTCATATCCAATTTAAAAGCCAATTCACTAAGATTCTTCTTAACATTCAAGTGGTGAAAACATTCATGCATAATCACAATATTATCTTGAATTAAGCATCGAATAATAATGGCTCTTTGGCTTTGAAAAATAATAGATCCCAACAATAGTTTATGTTGATTAGCAATGACTATTGAAAAATTATATATATAAAATTGCAAAAAACTAATTGGCCTATAATAACTTACAGTTTCTGGGCTATCTGTGATACCCTATCTCCAATAGTCCTAAATGAGTACAAATGAGTAGTGAAATCCATTATGGAACCAAGATTTGAACCCGGACTACCCAACTTTCAAAAACACTCACAAATTCTCATTCTCAACTCAGGATTTGAACCTAGGGTTGAAAGGGATTTTCTAAGGGTAGAAAACTTTGCCATAATTCTCACAAGATTCACTACATCACCAATACTTCATCAGCTCTTACTTTCAATATATCAGAGTATGCGAGCGTTATACTTTCCTTTTTCTTTAATACAATTAAAGTTATTCTCTACTCATAAATCATTCGTTCATATATATATACATAAATCACATATCCATAAAATCACCAAAACAATTACACAAATATAAAATAGCAGTATCTTGCACTACGATCTTCACTTCCCCTTCACATATCTCCAGGCATTCTTCACCTGTACTCAACATACCTATTGTTAGAGCAAGCTTTTCACCCAAGAGGGGGTGAATTGGGTGATTACAAAATAATCGAAAGCTTAAATTCAATTTATAAAACTTAAAGCACAGTTAATGAAAGGAAGAGATATCACCGAGATTCACACAGAGATTTATACTGGTTCGGTCTCAACCACTTGACCTACGTCCAGTCCTCAGAAATCCTTCTGACCTTTTCACTATATCTTCCAAGATTCAGTGGGTTCTTGGCACCACAGTACAACTAGCAAGTTCCTCTAGACACTCGCTCCCCCTTACACAAGGTAATCACAAATCCCTACTTAAGGTTCCTGAACCTTAAGTTAACTCTATTGAAAATGATTAAGTATGAATGACAAATCTCTCTCACAGAGTATGAAGATAAGAACTAAAGCACAAATGATGAACTGAAGCTTTTGTGAGGATATTGCTTTTTGAAGTATTTAGGCGTTTTTTTTTCGTTGTTGTATTTTTCAAATGGCTGGACATATATAATAGAACTACTTGAAGACCGTTGTAAATTTGCCCGTTGATTCAAAGATGCTTCTGACAAATGTAACAGCATTTGTCTTCCGTTACTTTTGAATTTCTGCTGCTACCATGAATAGTTGTCGTTTGAGTGGAGTGTTCAGTTACAAGTCAAGTGCGTGATGGTGGAGTACAGCTGTAACACACTTATGAATATAACCGTTAAGCAATATTTGTATCTCAACAAATTAATATGGATCACTGGAGGTGTTTTATAAAAAGTGACAGAATAAAACCATAGAGAGTGATCCTATTTTCGCAACTAAGTATTGAAATGATATATCATATGATTTTGATAGCTATTTGGAGAAATCAGTAATAATAGAATTTCACTAGCAAAATCAGTTGAGGTAAAAGCACATGGAAACAATAGATCATTATATGAGCAAGAGCAATATCACTGGAAGTGAATATAATGTCGTTGGGAGTGATTTTGAAAACTTTGAAAGCTTCTGTCAGTGATTGCTGGTTCACTGGAAGGGATATTGGAAATTGCATATTTCACTCGAGTGAATTTGGAATCACTGGAAGTGATTTTGTAAATAGTGATTTCTTCTTGGAGTGATTTCCAATTCACTGGAAGTGATTTGCAACTTTTCAAACTTCACTCGAGTGATTCAAGATCACTGGAAGTGATTTGGTGAACAGTGAAATATTCTTGCAGTGATTTCTAATTCACTGGAAGTGATTCAGCGAAAATACAATATCACTCGAGTGATTAAGGATCACTGGAAGTGATTTGAAAAACAGTGAAATTTTCTTGAAGTGAATTCTAGATCACTGGAAGTGATTGGCCGTATCACTCGAGTGATTCACAATCACTGGAAGTGATTTGGCGCATCACTCGAGTGATTCAGAATCACTGGAAGTGATTTGCAAAACCGTGGAATTTTCTTGAAGTGAAATCACAATCACTGGATGTGATTAGCCGTATCACTCGAGTGATTCACAATCACTGGAAGTGATTTGGCGCATCACTCGAGTGATTCAGAATCACTGGAAGTGATTTTCAAAACAGTGAAATTTTCTTGCAGTGATTTCGCGATCACTGGAAGTGAAATTGCGGATCACTCGAGTGATTTCCCATATCACTCGAGTGATCTGTTATTTTTCGCAATCACTCGAGTGATTTCAGCGATCACTCGAGTGATCTTGAATATCACTCGAGTGATTAATAAAATCACTCGATTGATCTTGCACAGATCACCAGAATTGATTGCTTTGCTGGTAATTAATCCATGAGCTTCCAAAACATGATTTGTTATCATCAAAACTTGAAATCTAACATTCTCCCCCTTTTTGATGATGCAAAACATATCATATGATCAAGTTTAAGATTTTGATTTTCTAATACACTTTACTTGATCTTTTTGAAAACTTTTGCACTAATTTTGATTTGCAATTGCTAAGATGAGTTTGTTTAAAAGATTAAGAGTTTTTGACCTTTGGAAAGTAAAAGATGTAAGTTCAAAGTTCAAAAACCATTGTAAACAGAAAATGCACATAAGAAGTGATTTTTTTTTAAATCATTTTGGCGGCTGCAATACACTAGGATTTCCATGAGATCATATTGGCTACTGCAATCATAAACATAGATACATTAAAAATTTCATGAGATCATATCATAAACTCATATTTCCATTAGATTAGAGTTAGTTCAGATTACACAAGCTACACAATGACAAGTTCTTGGAAAAGTAAAATACATAACTTGGAATTACAACCTAGAACACATATGCATCAAAAGAAAATATATCATATCAGCTCTTCTCCCCCTTTCTGGCATCATCTAAAGGAGAGGTAGACGGTGTAGAGGCTTGAGTAGATGCAGAAGCAAAGAAGGAGGTAGGTGGAACATATGGAATAATGGAAAGTTGTGGAGGAGATTGGAAGGAAAATGTGGTAGGAGATGGCTCAAGAGGAGTGGTGGAAGTGGAGTGAGTAGGTCCTATGACCTCTGTGGTGGCTTCCTCAGCTATAATTTCCTCAGTATGAGAACTAGAAGCAGTATGATGTGAAGAAGATGATGGAGTCTGGAGAATGGGGTCAGTGTGTGGAATATCACTAGCAGAAATAGGATCAGAGATAAAGGTTGTGGGAGGTGCTGGAGGAGTGTCTGAAGGGATAATGGGAGGAATGATGGGAGGATCAGAAAGTAAAATCTCTGGAACTGAAGAATCTGATGGAGGAGGTTGTGAGGAGGCAGGTGGTAAGTCAGGGAAGGGGATATGAAGGTGAGTCCTGAGAGCATCCTCGATCCTCTGAATTCTCTATGACTGCTCAGTCAGGCGCTCAAAGAGGAGATTGGAGTTATGATCCACTGCTGCCACTAAGATTGTCACTTGATTATTGACTTGATCAATCAGTTGAGCGTTAAAGTTCTTCAACTGAGTGACTGCAGACTGAATGGCCTCCTGGATATACGTCTGAATAGCAGCCTGAGTAAAAGAGGGACCATGGGAGACTGCTCTAGAGGACTGTGCCTCATCCATCTTGGAGGGTGAAGGGTCCATCCTCTGAGGTTCTCTCTGGCTGGCCTCAGGAGAAGGTGAATGGTGTCTCTGTTGTGAAGATGCTCCAGCAGGAATGGTAATTCCCATCCGAGTGAGGTGGATTTTCCCAAACTTAGGAATCCTCACAATATCTCCCTCAGGTGTCAAATGCCAAATGTTGTGTATGGAAAGAATGTAAGACACAAGCTGAGGATAGGGAATAGTAGTAGACTTGGAGGAGTGAAATCTGAACCTCTTCATCTCTTGAAAAATGAGTTCCCCCACGTTTCTTCTTTCCCTTGTCATAAGAGAAGCCATCATCTGAAGATCCTTCCCCGTGATATGAGTGAAATTTTTGCTTTGTTAACCATGCTACGGGAGTAAATGTAGAATAAGGCTCTCTGGTTGTTAGTAAGAGAGGCTGGGGAATTGGGTAAAGGCACACCAGGCTGTCCTGGTCTAAAGATATCAACTAATTCATGAATATTAAAGACACGTGGAGGCCTCATGGGAGCATCCTCTATGCCTAGATAGGTGTTGATAAGATCCCCAGACAGAAGAATTTTCTGATCTCTAATACTTGTTTCAATTCTCTCAGCAATGATGTTTCCTTGGTCATCCTTTACATCAGCAGTCTTCATGTTACAGTAAAAATATTTGACAACCAAAGGATTGTATGACATTCTCAATCTCAGCCAAGGTTCATATTGTTTCAAATATGGGGTTAGATCAATATGAAATTTCTGTTTTAGTTCCTCCAAGTCAACCCACACAACAGGACAGAAGGTTCTTTTGGCCAAGTGTGAGGCAAACACAATGGAGTTCAAGATACTGAGATTACCAGTGTTAAATCCAGAAGGAGGTTCAAGGAGTTCTGTGGTTTCTTCAGCCAGAGATCCAGATTGACGACTACCAGTGGCTTGACTTGCATACTGTGACTTCTGAGGAACTGAGGCTGCCAAGATATTCACTGCCCGTGAGATTTTTCTTTGCAAGGTAGACTCTTGGACATCTGCTTCTCGCTGTTTTTCTTTCCCTTTCCCTTTTATGCTGGTATGCGAACGGGTAGCCATTCCCGTTGGTTCCTCAATCTGAATCCCCTTGGGTCTTGGTCTGGGTGGATTGGGTTCTGGTTCAGCGGGGGCTTTCGCCCTCTTAGACGGAGGTGGAGGTGGAGGAGATTGCCCCGGCCTTTTTGTTCTTACCATGGGTACCGACACTTGGTGGAGGCGAAGGTTTTGAGACTGAAATTTTGACGCTTGGTAGACTGTCGGAAGCAAATGGCGAGAGAAAAGCGAAAAGGAGACTGTCGGGAATGAAGGGCGAAACTGACGGAAAAGGAAGGAAGATTTTAAACTGAAATGGGCTGGCTTTTGAGGGGATTTGTCGGTTAAGAGTAGTAAAGAAGGTTTCCGTTACTGGGTTCAAGAGGTTTCAAGGAAAATGAGAGGATTTCAGCGAGTGGAGGTGACGGTTTGAAGAAAGTGAACAGTCGCGAGAGAGAAAAACTGATATAACAGAGTTTTTAACATTCACTCGAATGATTTTTAACATTCACTCGAGTGATTTTGGTTTTCACTCGAGTGAAATATAAAAATCACTCGAGTGAAGTACAAAAACACTTCACAGAATCTCAAACCATGCTGTAATTCCAAAATTAATAATTAAAATACTCATGTGACTTACCAGTGACAAATTTATTAATTTAATTATCTAATTTACCTGTGATTGCAGTGTTTCACTTTTCACTTACTCCACTGTCTTCCTCTCTGTTTGTCCCTGTTACTTAAGGATATTACAAAGCATCCTGCAAAACAACTTTATAGATACTCCGATGCTTAAGTTAGTAATGGGATCATCAAAACAATATGAAATCAACATTTATAAAGATTAAACAACTTACAATTCATTGGGATTTACCATTCCCAATTCCCTTCGTATGTGCATGAATTGTTCTCGGGCAAGAGGTTTGGTGAAGATATCAGCTAATTGCAAGTGTGTGGGTATGAATAACACCTTGACATCTCTTTTCTGAATATGATCTCTAATGAAGTGATGTCTCACATCAATATGCTTGGTCCTTGAATGCTGTACAGGATTTTTTGCCAAACTTATTGTACTGGTGTTGTCACAGTAAATAGGAATTTCTTTAAGATATATGCCAAGATCCTGAAGTTGCTGTTTTAGCCACAGTACTTGTGCACAACAGCTTGAGGCTGCTATGTATTCTGCTTCCGTTGAAGATAATGATACTGTAGTTTGTTTCTTACTGAACCAAGAAACAACTGCACCTCCAAGGAATTGACATTGCCCACTTGTGCTCTTCCTATCTGTTTTATAGCCACCATGATCAGAGTCAGAATAGGCTACTAAATATTCATTACCCTTTTTGGGATACCATATACCCAACTCTTTTGTGCCTGTGAGATATCTGAAAATTCGTTTCACTAATTCAGCATGTGACACTTTAGGACATGACTGAAATCTTGCACATAGACCAACACTGAACTGGATATCAGGTCTGCTGGCTGTGAGATAGAGTAATGATCCAATCATTCCTCGATATTGAGTTATGTTGAAGTCAACTCCTTTTTCATCAGCATCCATCAGTACGGTTGAGCTCATAGGTGTATCTGTACCATTAGCGTCATCCAATCCAAACTTCTTGAGCAATTCTTGAAGATATTTGGTCTGTGATATGAATATTCCATTCTTCCTTTGTTTAATTTGTAAACCAAGAAAGAAGGTCAATTCTCCCATTAATGACATTTCAAATTCTCCCTGCATTATCTCAGAAAATTCTTTACACAAGGAGTCATTAGTAGATCCGAATATAATATCATCAACATAAATCTGAACTACCAAAATATCACTTAGTTTTCGTTTTATAAATAAAGTTGTATCGACTTTTCCTCAAGTAAAACCAAATTTGATGAGAAATTTGCTCAACCTTTCGTACCAGGCTCTAGGAGCTTGTTTCAAACCATATAAGGCTTTCTTGAGTTTGAAAACATGATCTGATTTGGATACGTCTTCAAAGCCAGGAGGTTGTTCTACATAAACTTCCTCCTTGATGTACCCATTTAAGAAAGCACTTTTCACATCCATTTGATATAATTTGAATCCTTTGATGCATGCAAAGGCTAAGAGTACTCGTATAGCTTCCAATCTTGCTACTGGAGCATATGTTTCCTCATAATCAATTCCTTCTTCCTGATTGTAGCCTTTGGCAACCAATCTTGCCTTGTTTCTGATAATAGCTGCGGATTCATCAAGTTTGTTCTTGAATACCCATTTAGTGCCAATAACCGAGTGGTCTTTAGGCCGGGGCACCAAATCCCAAACTTGATTTCTGTCAAATTGATTTAACTCTTCTTGCATTGCTAACACCCAATCATTATCTGATAGGGCTTCTTCAATGTTAGAAGGTTCTAATTGAGAAATGAATGCAGAAAAACTTACTTCGTTTAAAACCTTGTTTCTAGTTTTGACACCTACATTAACTCCACCTATTACTTGATCTAGAGGATGACTCTTGATGTATTTCCAGGCACGAGGTTGATCTGAATTACTCAGTTTAACTTCTTTTTCACAATCGTCATCTTCAAGATTTGAAGAGTTAATAGATGGTTGGTTTCTAGTTATCTCATCATCAAAGTTTTTACTAGAGGATACATATTCATCGAATACAACATGAATTGATTCTTCTACAACACATGTTCGTTTATTAAAAACTCTAAATGCTTTACTATGATTTGAATATCCTAGGAAAAATCCCTCATCAGCCTTAGAATCAAATTTTCCAAGATTATCGTTACCGTTGTTATGAATAAAGCACTTACAGCCAAATATGTGTAGATGAGCAAGGTTTGGTTTCCGTCCCTTGTAAAGTTCATATGGTGTTTTTCCAAGTTTGGTTCTGACATATGCTCTATTTAAGATGTAGCATGCAGTGCTCATTACGTCTGCCCAGAAGACTTGAGAGACATTCTTTTCGTTGAGCATTGCTCTAGTCATGTCTGTAAGAACTCTATTCTTTCTTTCCACTACACCATTCTGTTGTGGAGTTCTTGGTGCTGAAAAATTGTGATCGATGCCATTTGTATCACAGTATTCTGCAAATGCTTGATTATCAAATTCTCCACCATGATCTGTCCTGATTCCTGCAATTGACATACCGTTCTCATTTTGCACTTTCTTGGCAAAGGTAATAAATTTATAAAAAGTTTCATCTTTGGATGATAGAAATATATTCCAGGTAAATCTAGAGAAATCATCAACAATAACAAATGTGTACAAGTTTCCACCGAGACTCTTAACTCTTGCTGGACCAATCAGATCCATATGCAATAGTTGAAGTGGTCTATTAGTGGTAATTTCAGTTTTTGTTTTAAAGGAAGATTTAGTTTGTTTACCTCTTTGACAAGCATCACAGACTAAATCATTCTTGAAATTAACATTAGGTAGTCCAATTACCAAATCCTTTTTGAGTAACTTTTGTAATTGATGCATATTAACATGAGCAAGTCGCTTTTGCCAAAGCCAACTCTCGTCAGTGTTACTCAGAAGGCAATTTTCGGAAATATTTTCATTCATATCAAGAGTATAGCAGTTACCTTCCCTTTTTTCCTTGAGTTTGGTCTTCAACTTTTTCTTTTCAATTTGCAGATCCTTCTTGCTAACTATCAGACATTCTTCTGAATCAAATATTACCCAGTTGTCTTTATCCGTGCTTTGACTTACACTTAATAGATTGTGACATAAACCTTCAACGTAATATACGTCTTTGATTTTATCTTTGACTTCCCCAAGTCCTGCTATCCTTCCAGTTTGATTTCCTCCAAATTTCACCTTGCCACCTTCCTTAGGTACTAATGTGGTGAAGTTCTCAGGATCACCAGTCATATGTCTTGAACATCCACTATCTATATACCATTTGGTTGATTTGGATGTTCTGAGACAAACCTATAGTTAAGGATAATTAAGTTTTAGGTACCCATATCTTTTTGGGTCCTTTTGGGTTAGTACAAATAACTTCTTGTTCATGAATCTTCTTAGGTATCCATTTATAGGTTCCTATAATTCCTTTCTTTTTATGAAAACACGAAGAAGTATAATGTCCTTTTCTATTACAGTAATTACAATAGGCAAAAGGATTAGATGTGTGCACAGAACGTGTGAAATAACTTAGATAGGATTTACTTCCTGTTTTCTTCTTACCTTTTCTTTTGTCTAGGTTCGGATCATATCCTATACCAGACTTATCATTCACATGACGTTGTGCTTTTAAAATAACATTTAACATTTCACTTCCTTTTGTAAATTTTTCAAGAGTTTTAGTAAGATCAATATTTTTCTTTTCAAAAGACAAACACCTTTCGCAATCTCTTTCCAAAGGGTTTTTAATTCTTTCTTCAAGAAATTTGTTTCTCTTTTTATAGGCAATCAAAGTATTAACAATTTTGATAAATTCAGAATGTAAAGCATCATATTCATTTTGTAACTCATCATATGTAGGGTCAGAATTCATTACCTCCTCGTCTGTTTCTTTTTGAGCAACCAGACATATATTGGTTGTCTCCTCATTATCGCTTTCTTCTTCTTCTGAGGAGCTATCTCCCCATATTGCAGAAACAAATGCCTTCTTTCTGTTGAAGGATTTGAAGTTTCTCTTTTCTTTATTTTTCTGCAATAGCTCCGGACATTCTGATTTGATATGTCCCGGTTTACCACATTCATAGCAGATGATTTCCTTGGCGTCTCTTTTGCCACTTGTTCCACCTCTTTGAAAATTTCTGAATCCTTGGCCTCTGTAGAATTTTTTGAATCTTCTGATCATCAGGCCCATTTCATCATCATCGATCTCCTCTTCTTCTTCCTGGTTTTCTGCCTTTGTTTTTGTTATACTCAGTGCAAGACTTTTCTTCCTCCTGTCGCCAACTTCTTCTAATTCTCATTTGAATTTTAGTTTGCTTTCATATTCTAAAAGGCTTCCAAACAGAGAAGCTACAGACTGCATTGATTCTCCTTTGGCTTCCTCTATTGCTGTGACTTTCGCTTCCCATTCTTTGGAGAGAATATTTAGTATTTTCTTACTTGGACATTCTGATCATAGAATTTTCCAAGTGCTGCAAGTTGATTAACAATGTGAGTATATCTAAGTTCAAATTCAGCTATTGACTCACCTTCCTTCATACGAAGCAGATCAAACTCTGTAGTTAGAGTATTGACTCGATTTTCTTTTATTCCAGATGTTCCTTCATGAGCTACTTCAAGCGCTTGCCACATTTCTTTAGCAGTCTGAAGAGTACAGATTCTGAAGTATTCTTTTTGACTTAGTGCACTCTGAATCATTAGAATTGCTTTGCTGTTGAGAGTCACTAGCCTTTTGTCATTGTCGTCAAATTCTGCTGGTGATTTAGGAACTTTTCGAGATTCTTCAGTCTTTGTAGGTACATAGTTTCCAGTTTCAATCACATCCCATAGTCCGTATTCTGTAGCCATTACGAATACACGGAACTTAGCTTTCCAGAAGGAAAAATGTTCACCACTGAAACTAGGTGGTCTAGTGATAGAAGCTCCATCATGAATGATTGCTTCACCCATGCTTGCCATCGGATCCTTCTAAGGTTGTTAAGCCTGAATTAGAAGACCTGTGCTCTGATACCAAATGTTAGAGCAAGCTTTTCACCCAAGAGGGGGGTGAATTGGGTGATTACAAAATAATCGAAAGCTTAAATTCAATTTATAAAACTTAAAGCACAGTTAATGAAAGGAAGAGATATCACCGAGATTCACACAGAGATTTATACTGGTTCGGTCTCAACCACTTGACCTACGTCCAGTCCTCAGAAATCCTTCTGAGCTTTTCACTATATCTTCCAAGATTCAGTGGGTTCTTGGCACCACAGTACAACTAGCAAGTTCCTCTAGACACTCGCTCCCCCTTACACAAGGTAATCACAAATCCCTACTTAAGGTTCCTCAACCTTAAGTTAACTCTATTGAAAATGATTATGTATGAATGACAAATCTCTCTCACAGAGTATGAAGATAAGAACTGAAGCACAAATGATGAACTGAAGCTTTTGTGAGGATATTGCTTTATGAAGTATTCAGGCGTTTTTTTTTCGTTGTTGTATTTTTCAAATGGCTGGACATATATAATAGAACTACTTGAAGACCGTTGTAAATTTGCCCGTTGATTCAAAGATGCTTCTGACAAATGTAACAGCATTTGTCTTCCGTTACTTTTGAATTTCTGCTGCTACCATGAATAGTTGTCGTTTGAGTGGAGTGTTCAGTTACAAGTCAAGTGCGTGATGGTGGAGTACAGCTGTAACACACTTATGAATATAACCGTTAAGCAATATTTGTATCTCAACAAATTAATATGGATCACTGGAGGTGTTTTATAAAAAGTGACAGAATAAAACCATAGAGAGTGATCCTATTTTCGCAACTAAGTATTGAAATGATATATCATATGATTTTGATAGCTATTTGGAGAAATCAGTAATAATAGAATTTCACTAGCAAAATCAGTTGAGGTAAAAGCACATGGAAACAATAGATCATTATATGAGCAAGAGCAATATCACTGGAAGTGAATATAATGTCGTTGGGAGTGATTTTGAAAACTTTGAAAGCTTCTGTCAGTGATTGCTGGTTCACTGGAAGGGATATTGGAAATTGCATATTTCACTCGAGTGAATTTGGAATCACTGGAAGTGATTTTGTAAATAGTGATTTCTTCTTGGAGTGATTTCCAATTCACTGGAAGTGATTTGCAACTTTTCAAACTTCACTCGAGTGATTCAAGATCACTGGAAGTGATTTGGTGAACAGTGAAATATTCTTGCAGTGATTTCCAATTCACTGGAAGTGATTCAGCGAAAATACAATATCACTCGAGTGATTAAGGATCACTGGAAGTGATTTGAAAAACAGTGAAATTTTCTTGAAGTGAATTCTAGATCACTGGAAGTGATTGGCCGTATCACTCGAGTGATTCACAATCACTGGAAGTGATTTGGCGCATCACTCGAGTGATTCAGAATCACTGGAAGTGATTTGCAAAACCGTGGAATTTTCTTGAAGTGAAATCACAATCACTGGAAGTGATTAGCCGTATCACTCGAGTGATTCACAATCACTGGAAGTGATTTGGCGCATCACTCGAGTGATTCAGAATCATTGGAAGTGATTTTCAAAACATTGAAATTTTCTTGCAGTGATTTCGCGATCACTGGAAGTGAAATTGCGGATCACTCGAGTGATTTCCCATATCACTCGAGTGATCTGTTATTTTTTGCAATCACTCGAGTGATTTCAGCGATCACTCGAGTGATCTTGAATATCACTCGAGTGATTAATAAAATCACTCGAGTGATCTTGCACAGATCACCAGAATTGATTGCTTTGATGGTAATTAATCCATGAGCTTCCAAAACATGATTTGTTATCATCAAAACATGAAATCTAACACCTATATGGTTGGGGGAGGAGGAATGAGATTCGGGAGAATCTCAATAGTAAACATACTAACATATGCATACAAGAAATGTTTTATGCATGACATGCTTGCTCTCATAAATTCATGCCAACATTATGACATATATGCATGCTCAATGCTTAACATGTTACACTAATGGCCATAGTATAAACAAACAAAGCTTCACTCATTCACATATGCTTCATCCAATTTATCAAAGCAAATAACACATCAATACACAAGCACAC
The DNA here is from genome assembly GCA_037074505.1 of Albizia julibrissin. Lineage (NCBI taxonomy): Eukaryota > Viridiplantae > Streptophyta > Magnoliopsida > Fabales > Fabaceae > Albizia > Albizia julibrissin. The sequence continues at coordinate 37,701,583 of CM073477.1, forward strand.
ACATCAAGTTATGCAAGTTATAAATGTTCACTACCTCTTGGACTTTGTGTCCTTCCTCAAACCATAGTCTTTGCTCCGGCTCGACACAATCCATCGGGTCCTAAATTCCTAAATATACCATAAATGAATCATTACTCATCCATGTATCTTTCCATACTCATAATATTGGTTACTTTGCATAACAATGCTAAATTACCAAAATGCCCCCGGAGACCTGGCCTAAGGCCTTCTGTACCCGATCCAACTGTACAATACCAGAAATTATGAACCGGGTTAATCCTATGTAATTTCATATTTAGAATCCATTTTTAACTTTATATTGGTCAAATTCAGGTCCAAATGACAAAAATACCCCTTGATAGCCCCTACTTAGAGCTTTAAAGGTAATTTGGTCATTTCACATTCTAGGGCTTTTCTCACTTCACCCTTAACATGAACCCTACAAAATTTTCCCCTATAAACTCAATGGAATCATAAAATTGATGAAATTCCAAATATTTTCTCATGCCACACACACAGGGTAGCAAATTAGAGTTCTCAAAAGAGTTGTGTTGGTTTCTCATTTTCTCTTTCATAATCACTTCTTTTCTACTTCTAATCACATGATTAACTATTTATACAATCATTGGACATGATTTAAAGGGTATTCAAGCAATATTTCCCAATAGTTCAACTTTAGCCCAATCATTAGAAAACAAGAGAAAACAACACCATGATCACCAACAACAACAAGAACAACTTTAATTAAGGTAGAAGAGCAAGTCTTGAAGTTTACCTCATGATTCTCTCACTTTCTCTCTCTATAACGCCATCTCTCTCTCTCTTCTCTTGAGGTTTTGATTTGAAAACCATAGATATAATGGTGAAGAAGATATTGGAAGAGGTGGTAGAGAGTTTAGGAAGCTTAAACTTCAAGATTACAAGCCTCTTACCTTAGTTGATGGAGCCCTAGCTCCCTTGTTCTTCTCCTTTCTCGTTCGTCCAGCTCCTTCCCTCTCTTCTATTCTATTTTGATCGCATGAAAGAATGAGATGGAAAGGATCAAGAAAAGAGTGATTTAATGATGGTTAAATGAATTAACCAAGTGGCCTATATGTGGCCATACCCCAATTCTTTAACTTTCTTGCATGACAATTCATTGACCTTTTCATACTTCTTCATCCACTGAAAATAATGAGAAATGAGAGAGGAAAATTACTCTCAAACTTTCCCATTATACCACCTTACAAGTGGTTGACTAAAGCCTTAAGCTTTTCCACTCATTGACTTTCCTTCATAATAATTTACCAAACTAAGCTCATTAATTACCAAGTAGTCATTTTTCTCATTTTAATTCCCATTTAACTAAAATTATTGGGAATATTATTGAAAAATTAACATTTTTCCCTTACATTATTTTCCTCATTTTCGCACTTCAGGAAAACTAAGCAAAATTTTCATCAAACTTTGAAAATTCATTTCTAATTGCACAAATATCCAATTAGGATGGTTCTAAAGGCTATGCGACCCTTATTAAGTTAAATTTTAAGGAAAAATATAAAATTTAGCTAAATGGAAGCTCATCCTTCCCAAAATTCTCATTTTTGGAAGCTGACACTGAAAAATGCCAGGTTCACTAGGCTAACTTCAAAAATACATAACTCTTTGTGTACAGCTCCAAGTGACTCATATGACCTATCAAATTAAAGATTTATAAGTATACTTTCATTCTAGAAAGTTTCAGAATCTTTGGACATTATTTTCCCCTTGAAAGATGTCACACAAACATGACTGTCATACCGAAAAATTTACCTATAACAACACTACTTTGTGTTCCAATTCACTATGTCGTGTGTGACTCCTTATTGCATTATCTTGTCTTTCCCCCTTAAGCTCTTCTAATTCATCATAATATTCCCTTTAATACCCCAAAGGTATAAAGGAATTTTAGTGAATAAAAGTATGCCTTACTAGGATAATTGCTAAACTAGGGTCTAGCAGTCCGCTTAATCCAGGCTTAATCTCAAACCTCTTATCCCAAAATTCGAGATATTACAATGTCCACTTTTAAGATTAAAACAAGATCAATCTTTCAATATCATATAATTGAAAACCATGAGAATAAGATCACAAACTAGACCTCTAAGTATCTGTCATTCTTTATGAAAGAAGGCACACATATATCTATTAGGTGTAGGAGCTTTAGTTCTAACTAGATCAAATGCAACCCTCTTCACTTTCTCATAAGAAATTTCATTCATGAGCATTAGATTATCTTGCTCATTTATCATGTAGTCCATAAAACTCAAAGCTTCAAACAAATCCCTTTAACCCGAATGAGCAAATAAATTAGCATAGAAATCTTCAAATCATTTTCCCTCTCAACTAAAGAATCATCAGCATTCCTCAAGCTCATAATTTTATTCATACATCTCCACTTAAGAGTGGTTATATGAAAAAATTCAGTATTCTTACCCCCACACTTGAACCATTAAACTCTAGATTTTTGTTGTAACACCTTAATTTCATATCCCATTAATATACATTTCCATTACTCAGGGCATGTTTATACAAAAAAAACATATCTCATGATAATTTATACATATTAATTATCATGTATCAATCTTCAAATCTTCCTCACATTTTCCTCTTGAACATCTTCAAGCATTCTACCTATGTGCTCAACACACCTATATGGTTAGATAAGGGAGGGTGAGATTCGAGAGAATCTCAGTAGCAAACATTACCAACAATACATGCAAGATGAATGCTAGTAAATGATATGCTTACCTTACAGAGGCTCATGCTCACATAATGACATATTTGCATGCTCAATGTTTCATGCAACACACATATGGCCACAGTATAAACCGAAACAGAGCTTCAATCATTCGTATATGCTTCACATAATCAAGAAAAGTAATCCTACACATCAATACACAAGCATACACATCAAGTAGATGCAAGTTAGGTAAGTTCACTACCTTTTGTCTTTAGATCCTCCTCTTGTTCCTTTTCTTCCAACCATTGAAGTTGTTTGAAGAACTTTCCATTCCTCTTCTTTGGCGTCTCATGGCTCTAGATAAATAACGACATTATTAGAACCATGAAAGAAAGTCATTAGGGTTTCTAATGCAAGACACATTAGCCCCTAGATCATGCCTCTATTCCTTATGATCTCACTAGTCACTATTTCCTTCTAATGCTAGAATTTTTGAAGGTAAATCCTAATCTGCTAGATTTCATTGGTAAATTTTGGAAATTCATAAGTATATCTAAAAAACTCTAAATGAGGTGGTTCAAAGTCCTATTTGAAGCTCTTTTCGTCCTTTATAAAGAAACAATATTATCCACTACCAATTATAGGGATAAATTCCAGAAATATTCAACCAACATCATAAGTCTAGAATTCATTCTAGATTCAATGGCTAAATTTTAAAAATTCATAACTTACTTTCTATACATCCAACCAATGCATTCCATATATCATGTTAAAGCTTAGGATGTCTCTAACATCTTGTAAAATATCATAGCCATTGGATAAGATTTGATCATTCAAAATCTCATCACAAACAATCTGTCTCCTAGCAAAAACATTATGGCAGCACTACTTCACTTACAAATTTAGGGTCTTCATCCAACTCTTCTAAAATCATATTCACAACATATTCCCACACAATTTTGTATGTATAATCCATTTCTAGCCTTAAAAAAAATAAAATCACATTCCTTCTCTATGATTCTACATCTGGATGAAACTTAAGGTCTTTTGGCCAAAATTCTGTTTTCTATTTCGATGTTCCCGGAATTAGTTCCTTACCTTTATCCCATATAGTTTTTTATTCTGAACCCATTGAAAATCTCAAAATTATCGAAATCATATTTCTTCTTAGGGTTATAGGTCTAGTAAAAAATAGGGAAGTACAACAATCTAATGAAGACTTGTTCAAATCTCAAGATATTGATTTCAAATCAAAGCCTAGGCCCTCAACTCAATACTGTAGCCGGTTCTTAATTCTGGCAGCACCTCCCCTAGCTAGATGTCACCAAACACCTCATATTAAAAATATGAAACCATAAAAATGTAGAGCCCATGATGAATAGAAGAAGATTCATGAAGGCTCGATCGGCCAGAAATGCCGATTCGGGGTCGAAATTTAGCAAGAACACCTTATAAACTCAAGAAAACTCCATCCTTTTCTCCTCTTTCTTTTTCTCTTGATTTTCTCTCTTTTTCTATTAATTATGGGTACTAGCTGAATTTAGAGAGTAGGGAGGGGTAAATGTGTAATTGTCACATGTTGTCCAAGTGTTCAAGTCTTATAGTGCCATATATCCCTTATGTGGGCCCCAAACTCTTCCTCTTTCTTTTTCTTGGTCTTGGCCAACCACTTTATCAGGGGAAGTCAATCATGTCACCAAGCTAGGATCACTGAGTGATGACCCTAGATCACTCGAGTGATGACCCTGGATCACTTAAGTGATGAAGTCCAGATTGCATGATAATCATCTGTTATTTATTGATTTGTTATTTTTATGATTAATACTTCATTGTATTAGTATTATAAGCATATTTTCAGGAAAACAATGAAGAGATCATGATAAAGGAAGAAAATAACTTTATGAAGCATAACATCCACTGACCTAATGGCTACTTTTTAAAATATTGAAAATGGTCAAAAGGAGATGCGCCACTTTAACGAACATGTTGAAATGCTATCAACAGCTATCACAACTCAACTATATATAAGGAAGCATTCAACGAAGAAAGAAAACAACAACACAGACAACACACGAACTTACAATCAATACATACTTAGTGCTCTGTTTAATATATATTCATTCTCTCTACTTTGATGATTATCTATTTACTCTGTGAGAGAGGTTTGCTTTACAAACTCAATATTTCTTATTGAGATAACTTAAGGTTGTGGAACCTTAAGTTGGGATTTGAAATTACCTTGTGTAAGAAGGAGCAAGTGTCTGAGTAAGGAACTTGTGTTGTATTGAGGTGCCAAGAACCCATTGAATCTTAGAAGATATAGTAAAATGCTTAGAGGAATTCTGAGGACTAGACGTATGTCAAAGTGGTTGTAATCGAACCAGTATAAATCTCAGTGTACACTTCAATGAAATCCTTCCTTACTCTTAACTTTGTTTTAAATACTATCAACTTTTATTTACGGCCCAATTATTCTGTAATCACCCAATTCACCCTCTCCTTTTAGGTGATATGCTTGCACTAACAAAAATGACCACTTTGTCCCTACTTGTCACACAATGATCATAATAATGTTCTGGAGCAGACAACAACCTGTCCTTACTTGTCACACTACCTCAGTTGGGTCATACTGACCTCATGATACTTGTGCTTTTCCCAAGGGGTGATACATGTGCTTTTCTCACACCACAGCGTAGAATTATATCATCTACCTAGACTGGGTCAAAACTGGCCTAGTGTTACTTGTTCTTTTCCCACTATGTGGTACTTGTGCTTTTCCCACACCACAGCTCTAGGAATTATGTCACTTAGACTTGTCACACAGTGTAATACTCCGAATTTTGGGATTAAAGGCTGGAGGTTTAGCCTTGATTAAATAGACTGCTAGACCCCGGTTTGGCAAATTTCCAAGTGAGGAATGATATTTATCCCAAAATTCCTTAATATCTATAGATATTAAAATGGAAATAAAAGGCAAGGGCAAAATGGTAATTTTGCCATAAGTTGAGAAATGATGGATTTTCCCTAATATTCCTAATATGTTGAGTTGAATAGGAATTAAAAGGAGGGAAATGACTACTTGGTAATTAATGAGGTCATATTGGTAATAATTATAAAGTAAGGTCAATAAGCGGAGAAGCTTAAGGCTTTGGTGGACCACTTGAGGTGGTATAATGGGATAATTTGAGAGTGAATTATACTCTCTTATTTCTCATTAATATTAATGGAATGATGAAGGAAAAGAGAAAGGAAACTCGTTGTGCAAGAAATGAGATAGGTGGACTAATTGAGTAAAGGCCACCGATGATTTTAATTAATCATCATCCTTCATCAATTAATTCCATTTCTTTCCTGCGGTCAGATTAAAAGGGAAAGGAAAGAGAAACAGATCAGAATGAGAACGATAAAGAAGGAGAAAGAAAGAACGAGAACGCGACGGAGAATGAGAGGAGAGAGAGAAGAGAGAGAAAGTTGTTATTGACCAGAACTCGTCCGAAATGGCGTTTTCTCTCTCGAAATGTCCAGTACAAAGGTTGTTCTACTCATCCCGAGCTTCGATTCTATGGTTTCGGATTCTCGTTTGGAGGCCGTTGGTGCCGTCTCGCCTGCCGGAGCGTTGCCGGAATTCCGAACCGAATTCAGAAGCGGGTAGAGGTAAGCGTGTGCTACCTTTCTACCATTTCAGTTTATCATTTGGATGAGTATTTTGGAAGTAGTGTACTGTTCATCTCTCGTTCTATCCGTGTTTTGGAAGTAGTGTACTGTTCATCTCTCATTCTGGAAATTGTGGGGAAGATTCGACTTTCTAAGGCGTGGAGCGTGGTCACAAAGTCTTTGGATTCATTACCTTCCGTTCTTTCCTAAGAAAAAAGTAATTAGAGATAAACAATTTGTTGGACAGTAATCCATGACAAAGATTCTTGTCGGAAAATAAATTAGAAGCAAAGAAGGAAAATAAAACTTTTAAAATAAAAAAGAGAAGAAGAAAGTGAGAATCCCATTTAAAAATTGTTAAATTATATAAATTTTAATTTGGATCACTGAACTTAATAAATTATATATCAGATTATATATTATAATTAATTATTTAAAATTTGGGTCAAACTACCCCAATATCTCATAGTTATTAAAACAACAAAATTAAAAGGATAATCATATTATTTGCTCTATCAGTTTCCAAACATTAATCATGCATAATATTCATTTTTTATATAATATTCAGTAACAAAAAAATTAAAAGGATAATCATATTATTTGCTCTATCAGTTTCCAAACATTAATTATGCATAATATTCATTTTTTATATAATATTCAGTTTTTTAGGAAAATATGAGTATATATAATTGAAAGAGCTGAATTCTTATATACTAAAATGTTTCACAAACATCTTTATATGAGATTTTCCCTTTTTATAAAAAAGAATAATCATGGATTACATATCCAAGATATATGTATACAGGATTCAAAATTTAAACTCAAATCATAAAATTTTGAATAAAGATATAAATATTGAAAGAAGGTAATAGATATCCACGTGGATACATAGATCATACAATATATTTCAATTTATTCTAATATATTATTTTATAAAACCAAATATTATATAAAAACAATATTGTGCATAATTAATGTTTGGAAAAAAGTCAGAGAACTGTTTGAAAAAAAGAAAGAAATCAGATAATAAATGGTGCTCCATCGAACAATACTTCCTAAAAAATTAATTAATAGAACAAATAATAGATTTATGTTTTCAATTTTGTTGTTTTAATAACTAAGGGATATAAAGGTAATTTGACTCAAATTTTAAATTCTTAATTATGACATATAACCTGATATATAATTTATTAAGTTCAGTTATCTAAATTAAAATTTGGATTATTCATTCGTCATGGGATTTTTCATGAAAGAAGCAGTAAGAAAAAAACAAAAGCAAAAATGTATTTGGAAAAGATATTTAATATGTGAGAAAACGATAGATTGATACACATTTAACTGAAGAAAAATATTATTTAGTTTATGTAAAAGGAAGAAAAAATGATTTAATAAAATAAAATGAATTAAAATAACGTAATTTTATTAATCAATTATAAAAAAAAAGGAACAACAAATTTCATGACATTATATTCCAAACAAAAAGGCTTTACATGGTTTTACTTACACAAGAAAATCGAACATTAACAGAATACATTTTTTTCCTTCAACATTAACAAAATACATTGCACCTTATTTGTTCGCTGCTTTTATACGCAGTAATTAACGCGGAAATATGCGAAGCAAGAGATAAAATGATAAATTGAACAGCCCATATAATAACGAAGTTAATTTATTATATAAGAGATAACTATTCATTACAATCATTCCCTTCAAAACCTAATAATCAAAAATCCAAACATGTGGAAATTAAATCCATCAATATTTTTCTTTATCCTTTTATAAAAAAAATATTTTTCTTTATCCTTGACCACTTTTCAGCAAGCGAGTCCACTATTTGTTTACAATCATTTCCAATGATCTCATATGAGATCTTTTCAGTTTAATCTGTGTTGAAACAATTTTATAAAGTTATTATGGGTCAATTACATTAATTAATTATTTAATTGGTAAATCGGTTCCGTGAATTAAATATTAATCTCAAATAGGCCTTAATTCACGCACAATTTAGGTTTTAAATCTCAGCTGACAGTTCCAGAGCAACTTGGAAGGGATGATCTACTAAGCTTTCGGCGAAGATATGTTACTTGGTTTCATTATAATTAATTAATTAATCAACGAGATATCAAACTTTTAAGTCAATACACGGTTGGCCACAAATTCTTCGAATTTTGAATAAAATAAATCTTACTTTATTAGCTAGCTTAGTGATTAGCTAGGTTCCACTCGATGAGCCTTGAACGAAACTGATAAAATACACTTATATGTTATTTTATGTCATACTTAAAATATTCGGTTAAAAGAGAATGAAAGAGTTGTATGAGATACATAATTACAACCACTACATACAATACAAGGAAAATTCTAAACAAATACTATTTAAATTTGGGAGATCTTAAAAAATCCTATTAAAACATAAAAATAATTAGTCTTAAGGGACTAATATGAAATTTTAAAATGTTGTATTTAGTCAAAATGGCTCTCAAGTTTTTTTTTTTTTAAAAAAAGGAAAGAATCATCATTGCCGCCGGAACCCCGCCAACTGGACTCCAATGGCCGATGGTAGGAGCTCCATAACAACTTGAGTAATGAGATTGACTATTTGAAATTTATAAACCCTATACGATATTGTTAACAAGTTGAATAAATATAATGACAATTTGGGTATAGTAATTGACAAATTACACTCCCCGAGAATATTAATGGTTATACTCAAATTATCATTGTCAATATTAAAGTTGTTGTTACCTTTATAACTTTATTCAACTTGTCAATAAAATTTGAAGATTTAAGGAGTTCCAGTAGTAAATCCTTATATTCACAACTTGATAGGGTGTTTCTTTTTGGCAAACTCAAAGTCTTCGTTTTTGTTTTCGTTATTATTCTTTTTTCATATCTTTTAAATAGAGATGAACAATCAATAAATTAAATAACGCATGTCCTTTCTTTTCACGTCTAAAATAAAATGAATTCTTCACTTTATACCAAAAAAAAAAAGAACAGTAAGGGCCGTTTGGTAATTGAGAAAGTAAAGGTGGGGGAATCATAAAAAAGAGACGAGAGAAAAGAAAAGGTTAACTCAGAGATACTCGAATTTGATTGTGGAAAATAAATTCTAAATGTTTGAGCCGAGAAAAATGGTCTGATTTGTAATAAAAGACCAGAAAAAATAAATGTTAAAAATTTACATAATATCATTCCTCTTGAAAAGTGCAAAGACAATACCATATAATATTGTTGTTTCATTTTCTCAATAATAAAATATATTAAAATAAATATTTTTATTTATCATTATTAGTAAATAAATAAAAAATTTTAAGAATATTTACTAGATAATTTTATTATTAAGAAATTAAAAAATTTTAAAAATATTTTTTAATAGAATAATAATAAATTCATATTATATTGTATATTTAAAATAAAAGCTCTAGAACAACATTTATGTGAGGGGGGAAAATCCATACAACATTATATTACCATACAATACATGAAGTACTCAACAATATTTTTTTACCAAAAAAACAGTACTAAACAATGTATAAATTGTGTAGTGTCCCATGTAATAATTGGTAGATGCATAGGAAGTTCACTGGAAATTGAGGGGAAGATTCGACTTTCTAGGCTTGGAGCGGGGTCACAAATCTTTAAAAGATAAAAGTAATTAGAGATAAACAATTATCTCTTTGATGGTCAAATATAATGAAGACTTGTTGGACAGTAATACATGACAAAGATTCTTGTCGGAATATAAAATTTGAGGCGAAAAAGGGAAAATAAAAATTTTACAATAAAAAAAAAGAGAAGAAAAGAAGCAGTAAAAAAAAGTAAAAATGTATTTGGAAAAGATATTTAATATGTAAGGAAAATATAGATAGATATTTGGAATAGATTTTTTTTTTCAGAGTCTATTTTTGACAATTAAACCATAGTTTAGGGTGAAAAATCATGGTTTGGCGGCAAGCTATTTTTTTTCTACATTTTCAAAAATTATTTTTTAAAATATATTTTCTTAAATCACTTTTTTTCATTTTTTTCTATAAATTATTTTTCAAAAACTAATCCAAACACACCATAACCAAAGAAAAATATTATTTAGTTTATATAAAAGGAAGAAAAAATTATTTAATAGAATGTATTAAAATAACGTAATTTTATTAATCAATTATGAAAAAAAAACCAATACATTACATTATATTCCAAACAAAAATGGCATTATTTACACGATAAAATTGAACATTAACAGAATATGTGTGTGGGTGTGTCTGTGTATTTTGCTTTCAGCATTAACAAAATACATTACACCATATTTGGTCACTACTTTTACCTGCAGTAATTAACGAGGAATGCCAAGCAAGAGATTAGTTGAACAGCCCATATATAGTAACGAAGTTAATTCATGTTTTCGTTTTAATTTGAGTTGAAACAATTTTATAAAATTATTAATGGGTCAATAACATTAATTAATTATTTAATTGGTAAATTGGTTCAGTAAATTAAATATTAAGCTCAAATAGGCCCTTTTTTTTGCCTCAACAAATAGGCCTTAATTCACACTCAATTTAGGTTTTAAATTCTCAGCTGACAGTTCCAGAGCAACTTGGAAGGGATAATCTACTAAACTTTCGGCGAAGATATGTTAGTTGGTTCCATTATAATTAATTAATCAACGAGATATCGAACTTTTAAGTCAATACACGCGTGGCCTCAAAGTCTTCGAATTTTGAATAAAATATATCCTACTTTATTTCAAGATGAAGCTGCTGGGAAGAAGCTAATTAGTGATTAGCTAGGCTTGTTCCACTCAATGAGCCCCGAACGAAACTGATAATATGCTTATGCTATTTTGTCGTACTTAAAATATTCGGTTAAAAGAGAATGAAAGAGTAGTATGACATTCATAATTACAACCACTACTTAAAATATATTATTATATATATGGTGAAAGGACGAAAATTCTCAGAATCTATTTTAAAGAGAGCTGCTAGCACATAAACAAATTTTATTTAAGAAGGGTCTTAAAATCTACAACCGTTAAATTGACAAAATGTCTGTTATTTTGAGTCCAACGTGGCAAGAGCAACTGTAAGAGCTTATTTAGAATAGCGGTTGAAAATTTCATAAGTGCTTATGAATTGTAATTCACGGAATATGAAGTACCTTTTACGGTCTACGAGGTAGTTTTTACGGTCTACGAGGTGCTTTTACGGTCTACGAGGTGCTTTCACGGTATACGAGATAAATATATGGAGGAGATTTATCTCAATTTACGTGAATCGGGCTTATATAATAAACCCGATTGATAAAAGTGATAACAAACAAGCACTAAATCTCGCTTCTTGTCATCGTTCTCCAGTCCTCCATACTTCAGCCATTGCTATTCATCAACCATTCCTCCTTTGCCATAAACGATGCTCTGCTTCCTCCGTTATGCAAACAATAAAATTGAATTGTAGAGACAAAAACTACCCCTAATTTAATCACCTTCTTCTCAGTTTCCAAATTGAAAACACTACATATTTCAAAGATGAATTTTGTTTCCCAAAACAAGCAATGCTTTTGGCGAAGCTTTAGACAGAACATGAGATTGGAGACTCAAACCGTGAAATCCCCTAACTAAACCCACAAGATTGGAGACCCAAGCCAATGCTTCGAGTGTGTCGGATGCCTAAATGTTGCAACGATTCTTTAGGCCGAAAGGTTCCGAAGCTCGGAATTTCGCTCTAAGCATGCGACCTGTTCGCCGTCAAATTCCCAATTTCGTGGGTATTTTAGTTGTTGCTGACAAGGTTAGCACTAATTTCATGTATGCTTCATAGTTCTGATTCTCACTTCGCAAGAAGATTTTGCTTCAGAGGAGGAAAGGGGGAGGAGGTAGAGAAAGGAGAAAGTGATAGGTATGATGAAGGACGAGGAGTGAAAAGTGACAATCAAGACCCTATGAAGAGGAGGAACTTGTATCAGAGGGTAATGGCAGGATGTCGCCATGGAGCGCACGATGAAGCTTGTGGGTTTGGCTGAAGAAGAAGCAAAGGATGAGGAAGAAAGAGTGATGATAGTCGATAAGAGAGAGGGGTTTCTTCTTGGAAAGCAGAGACAGATCACGTGTTTACACTTCACTGACACATGGGATATGAATTCCACCAAGTCAGTGTCCATATCATCATATTTGGTCAAAATTTTGAAACATACTGTCAACGTATCTCAATTTCACAGTTGTGGTATTTTATGACTTTTTTTAACCACTCTGAAATTATTTATGGTGCCAACAGCTCTTTTTAAAAAATATTATAAGTATTTTTGCTTTTTTACCATTTTATATCACACAAATGTCATTTGTTAACTCCGTATGTTTTCAAAATGTGACGGGAGAATACGAAGTAAGTATGTGAGAGAAATTTTATCTTAATTTAAAAAAAAATGCTTTTAAAATCGCAGTTTGGGGCTTACCCAAATACTCACTACAAATTGTTTTCATTGTTTATGTTCTAAAAAAAGATTACTATGTTTTTTTTAAAACAAAACATTGAACTAAAAATAACTTACCAAACAGGGTTTTTTTTTTTTTTTTGCTTTTTATTTTTAAAATAAAAAATTGCTTTCAAAACAAGAAAACAAACAAGCCCTTACATTCTTACTACATGTGCGTTCCTTTTTGCAAACTGTGGAAATCCCAGAACCCGCGGATGCAAAGTGAGGTTTTCCCGGCAATCATTAGAAAATGATGGATGCTATGGGGACATTAAAGTCTTTGTAAATTGCTTTATGATTAAGATTCTCCCTTATCATTTATTGCTTCTCAAACAATGATTTCAAAAGTTATTTTTTATAAATCGATTTAAAATTTTTTTATATATTTATCTTATAAATTGTAAAAATTATTTTTTTAAAAAACTAATCTACACACAAAATAGAAACAGGGCTTTTGAAATAAGAAGAGCCATAATTAGAAGTTAATAGAAATATTCAAACTATACTACAAAATCACAAATATATGATAGTTATTTTCAATCATATCTGATAGTTGATGGTTTAGAACCATCATATGTGAAGGCGCTATATATGCTCAATGCAGATATATAATAGTTTCGAACCATAATATATTGAGGACATATATAATGGTTTTTTGTTAATAAATAGAATATATTGAAATTATTTTTTATTATATATAGTTATTTTTTATTATTTTCTTTTATTTAGTTTTACTATTAGTATTTATTATATAAGACACAATAATCATCGATAATAACAAGATAATAATAATAAATAAATAATTATATTTATAATATTCAAAATTCAATATATTATCAGATAAACATCATACAATTAAAAAAATTAATCACTTAAGCACTCACAATAGAACATTATCTTATAATTTTTTGAATTCAAAAATAAAATCAATTAATAAAAACTCCACAATATTCTCTAACTGTTGTAAAACTACTAATTGAGGTGGATGCCCATAAACTCCCAACTCTTAACCTTTTCATTTTCTACACTCCATAACCTCCAAATGAATAGTCTTTAAGAGTCTTCATGTCCATAATTCAAAGGTTACAATATGCACTCATGAGGATTAAATTTTTCCATTTATTTTGTGTAACTCTTGGTTGTGGTTGAGAGCCTATAAATAGAGCACTATGTACAACACTTTGGTTGCATCCAAAATGAAGAAGAGATCACTCCATCTTTCTCTCTAATTCTCTCTTCATTTCTTTTATTTCATCTCTTGTATTTTCCCATTTTTATAACACCAATGTAATATCCCAAATTTTGAGACTAGAGGCTTAAGATTTAGCCTGTATTAAAGGAGACCACTAGACCCCTGTTTGGTAAATGTCATAGTGAGGCATAGTATTATTTCCCAAAATTTCTTTATATCCTTGGACATTAAAAGAAATTATATTGGTGAGTTAAAGAGCTCGGGGAATAACAAAACAAATCAATTGGAAGTCACACATAATATAGTAAAATGGAAGTCACACATAATTCCTGGTGTGACAGTGGTGATTGTGTAACATTTCTCAATGGGTAAATGATTTTGAAAAATTATGAAACTTTCTAGAGTGAAATTAGACTTATTAATATTTAATTTGATAGGTCATATAAATCATTTGGAATTGTACACGAAGAGAAATGAATTTTTGAAGTTAGTCCAGCGAAATTAACTATTTTCTGGGGCAGCGTTCAAAGATTAAAATTCTGAGAAGAGTGAGCTTCTAATTGACCAAATTTTATATTTTTCCTTAAACATATACTCAATAAGGGTAGTATAGCCTTTAGAATCACTCCAATTGGACATTTATACAATTAGATAAGAATTTTCAAAGTTTAATGAAAATTCTGTCAAATCAAGCATTATATGCGAAAATTGGAATTTTGGACCAATCATAGCTTGATACATGGAAAAGTTAATTAACATCTCATTTAACCATTAAACCATCATCTTCTCCAGCCATTTTTGACGCAAAAAACCAGAAATGAGAGAGAGAAAAATCTAACCAAAAATGGAGGGAGATGAGAGAGAAATTTCAAGGCTCCAAAATACTGTCGAATCGGCGTCCTCTCTCAAAGTGCACTTCTGGAAACTTCTTCTACTCATCGCAAGCTTTATTTCTATGGTTTCAAATTTTCGTTTGGAGGTGGTTGGCGATGTCTCACCGGCCAGAGTGTTACCGAAATTTCGAACCGTTTGCGGAAACGGGTAGAGGTAAGCGTAAGCTTCCTTTTTAACCGATTGGTTTGTTGTTTGGATGAGTTAAAGGAAGGTTGGGTACTGTTCATGGCTGGTTTTAAAGGATGTTTTCAATGGCTAAATGATGTCCCATGAATTTCTAAATAGAAAATCATTTTATTAGAAGTAGAAAGGAAGAGATTAAGCCAAAGAAAACAAGAAACTGACAAACTCTTCTTGAGAACTTTGATTTTTTGTTCTAGCTGTTTTGTGAGGAAATAGTAGAAATTTGATTATTTTGATGCTTCCATTGGCTTTAGGAGGAAAAATTGTGTAGGTATGCAAGTGTTCATGAATTTTGGATGCTTGTATATGAATTTGGGAAATTATGAAATATATGTGTGCATATTGCTTAATTTGCCCTGTGTGGAAGTAAGTGTTAGGTGTGATATTTCAAAGTCTAAAACATGTCCAAAAATTCTAAATATTTCTAGGATTAAATTAGAGACATGGATCTTTAATTTGATAGGTATTTTGTAATTTTTTGATAAGTATAATAGGAGATATAAATTGTTGAAGATGTGCCTTGTTTTCTGGAAAGAATCTGAAACAGTGATGTTGTGCTAAATTTTTCATAGGGAAAACCTTATTCAAAAATTCCAAAAATTTCCAAAATTAAATTAAAGACATATATATTTAATTTTATATGTATTTTTTAATTTTTAGACAAGTGTGCTAAAATATGTGATTTTTCAAAGTTATGCCCTACTGCTGGAAGAACATCTGAAACAGTTGGTGTTTGGAAAAATTATGGGAATGTTGTGGTTGTGGCATTTGAAATTGAGTATTTTTATATGAAATTAAACAGAAGTATCTTTGTATAAAGATTTGAACCACCTCATTTGAAATGTTTTGGAATTAGTTATGATTTTTTCAAAGTTAGGTGAAAAATCTGTCAGCTTTATGTCTTATGTGAATTTAAGACTTAATGGCACAAAGGTAATTGGTATGAACTCTAAGGGTGAAAGAAAGCCTTTAGGGCTAATGTGGCCTATTGGAAATTTACTTTTCATGACCTAATGATGTCATTACTTATCTAGGGCTATAAAGTGACAAAGAAGAAGCTATGGTTGGAAGATCAATGTACAAGAGGAGGAGACAAAGTCCAAGAGGTAGTGAACTTACCTTGCTTGCATGTATGTGATATGTATGTTTGTACATTGTGTTTATGTGACTGCTTTGCCTAATTATGTTGAACATGTTTGTTGATTGAATCTCTATGATGTTTATATGATGTCCATGAATATATATAACATTGAGCATGTAGATGTCATTATTAGCATGATTTTATAAATGGAAAGCATTTCATGCATTAACTATATATCTTACATGTATGGTGGTTTGTTTACTACTGAGATTCCTTCCAATCTCACTCTCCCCAAACCAACCATTTAGACAAGTGAAGAATGCGGGGAAATGCACAAAGGGGAATTGCAAGGAAGAATGGAAGATTGATAGAGTAAGGCACTCTGTTGTAATCGATTTAGGGATTTGATTGACATATGTGGCTATACATTGTATGTATGTAAATAAGGTATTACAATTATGGTATTAGAGCAGTGATTCTGGTAATGAAATTATATGCGTAGGGATAAAGACCCTATTAGAGTGTTGGTTCTGGCAATATTTAGTAATTGCTAGAGTTCTCTGCTAAAGATGATAGGTTATGATCCTTGTTAGATTCCTTAAGTTAGGATGCATGATTGTAGAACTAAGGCTAAAAATGATGCCAAGTGAAAGAACAAGGATTGGATAGTCTATGAGTGAATTCAAATTGAATTCTAAAGGGTGTTCAGCTTGGGATAGCTGATGAACTTGAATTTAGCTTGCTGAACTCGAGTTCATGGACTCAAACTCGAGTGCAGAGCGAATGCGGAGAATAAGGAAGTGTGCCTTAGAGCAATGTTTCCTAGGAGACTTTTTTGACATGTCACGTGGTGGTTAAAGTATTATGGGATACCGATACCCAGGGATAAATGATATGAGATTGTGCTAGCATGAATACCCTGGATTTCATCAGAACTCCATGGTTAAGCATGCTTAGAGGAGGAAACATTGTGGAAATGCTCTATGTAGCTTGTCCAGTTGTGGGTTGGAGACCAATGCCGCTATAGCAGGTGCCCAGTAAGGGTAGTGCTACAGTTGGGCCTAGTAGAGGACGATTAAACAGGGTTGAAACTTTGAATAGAGATTCTTTGATGATCTAAGAAATGATGAGAGGCATGGAGATGTAAAGTAAGTTTGATTTTTAATCCGAACCCTTTCTGTTGTAGTGGATACTGCTCAGAAAAGTTCATTTGATAGGGTTATTAAAACTTGAGGAATAGTAATTGCTTTGAGGTTTCTCCGTGCTAAGTGATGATCCTTAGTAACACATGGGGATAAAGGTATGTAGGTATGATATACGGTGAGGCATGATGAGTGGTGATTATGCTGTATATCTATCTTAGAGGATCGGATTTGATGATACTGAAAGTGGATGATAGGTTTGAATCAAGATCTAAGCTAGAATAGTGCTTATGTCAAATTGTGAATTAGGTTGCACCTTGGTTCTGTTCTGTGATGGAAGTTGAACCTTGTGAACTTTGTGGATAGTATTAAACCTTCAGTAATATTTAAGGATATTATTCAAACGCCGTAAAGGTTAGAATATGCATTATTGATCATGATTTTAGCATGCATATTGGGTATGATTGAGGAAACCTAATTTTTGACTTAATCAATGTTGAGGTTCTAAGAGTAGAATCTTTAATATGAGAATCAATTGTAATAGTTGAATTGGTTCTCCAGGAATGTGAAATAGCTTGAGTGGCTTGAGGTACTAGCATATAGTACAAAAATGCGTATGAGGTTACTGGAGGTTGCTAGGTTCTAATCTAGCATAGGGAAAGATCTTAATCAAAGAATATTCCCTCAGAGTTGTGATCATGCTTGGAGCTAGACCGATATTGAAAGTCCATATTAAATGACCCCAGATGAGATGGCGGAAATAAGAGAGAGCAGACTATAGAACTGCTAGAGAAGAAGGATCTTATGAGATTTGGATTCCCATTACATGTTACTTCCATTTAGAGGTGACCAATCGGACAGAGCTACCTACGGAGGATTCTGATCGGAGAGGGCTACCTATAGGGAGTTTGATCAGAAAAGGCTACCTACGGGGAGATATGATCGGAAAAGGCTACCTACAGAGGGTTTTGACCAGAGGGGCTGACTAAGTGTATGGGCGCCTGTGTGAAGTACTGAGTGCAGTACCGTAGTGTGGAGCCACCTTGATGTCGAATCATAGTGTGCAGCCGCTGTGATAACAAACCGCAGAGTAAAGCCGCTGTGACGTTGAAACCGTAAAGTAGAGCTATGTGAATATTAACTCTCAATAGTGGTACATTATAATGAGCCTTCTATCACATGATTTTCCTTAAGAGAAGGGTCAGGTGACCCAAAAATCGCCATGGGGTGCTCCAGTGTTAAATGATGAAAGAGATTAAGGAAAGCAACTCTTGCTCTCATATCTTATGTAATGGTTCTGCATGTATGTATTTACCATCAAGTGTATTCGTGTTATGAATATATGGTGGGCAGTAAGACCTATTAGACCAACATGTCCTTAGGCAGTAAGACCTATTGGACCAGCATGTCTTTAGGCAGTCAGACCTAACGGGCAGAGGCCTGAGGCTGTAAGTCTCGTAATACCTATGGCATAGGGGTGATTCCTTAGGCAGTAAGACCTGATGAGCATTCAGACTTTATGGGTAGTCGCCTGGGGCCTATTGGGCGGGTGGATACTCGGGGCCATGGAAACTCCTATTATGCACAAGTGGGATCTCGGAGCCTATTGTGCGGGTGAACACTTGGGGCCATACCAGTGGTTGTCGTTATGCTATATGCTAACATGTCGAATGCTCATGTGATGATTGTTATGATGATGGTTTATTTAGCATGCTTCGTGAACATTACATAAGAGTATGAACGGCTTGAGTAGTAAGAGATGGAGCCTATAATAAGTTCAGAATACCTAGTGAACTATGTGTTCTAGGTAGTTAGACTTGATGAGTAGCTAGCTCAATGGTACTAGGATTGCTTAGAACTTGGTAATAGCCTCATGCCTCGTGTTCGATCCCTAGGGGTTCCCTTAGGGGATATCCCGGGTAGGCTCCAGGAGAGTTATGCCGCACTCTCAGGCCCGGTTGTAGGGGGTGTGTGCCGGATCGCTCTTAGGCCAGGTTGCGAGGAGCGGGGCCGTTACAACCAACATTTTTGTTGTAGATTCTCCACAAATCATGTTTCGGTGCTCCAATAGTTTTCATCACATATCATTTAATGGCAAAAGGATAATATAAATATGATATATATATATATATATATATATATATATATATATAGAAAATAAGAAAATATAAAACCTTAAACAAATCTTGGAGTAAAACTATAAAAATCATAATATAGTAAAAATTGACAAATAAAAAAACTTGAGCACATTTCAGAACTTGATTCAACAAATTTGATTTCAACCTATAGCTTGGGTTGCTAAAGTTTAGAAACGTGAGGTGCTCAACAACAAAAATTCAGCATTTTACCCTATTGTTTTTTTCCGTGTTCTCTACTTTTCTCCCGCATTTTTCTCTCTCTTTTAATCTTTAAACCAACGGCTATCACCATATTAGATACCGTAATCCCGACCGACAACCTTGAGCAACAACTAGTGAGCTCTTATTATATCAAAAAATAAAATGAAACTAAAAATGTTAATTAAAAAAAATGAAAGCTTACACAAGAAAGAATCACAAGAGGAATGAGTTGTAAAGTGAATATCAATGGAAGTGGTGAAGGACAAGACTTGTAGTAGCAAAACAAAACTTATGGAAAAAAGAGCCACTGAGAAGCTCAAAAAACATTTCGGAAGAAGTTTGAAGAGTTGTGTCAAATAATTTTTTTTTTGAAAATCCTGCCTCCTTATATTTGATACTTTTCAGATCCCACCTTTTTATAATAAAGAATACTTAACGGTTCTTAGTAAAGAATCGTATTGTATTATCAAATAACTTTTTTCAGAATCCCACCTTTTTATATTTGATATCTTTCAAAATCCTACCTTTATTTTCATTAAAAATATTTAACGATTCTTTACAAAGAACCGTAATGTATTATAACAATTCTTTGTGAAGAACCATATATATTGTCAATTTTTTTTTCAAGATATCGTCTTCTTATACATGATATCTTTCAAAATCCTACCTTTATTTACATTAAAAAATATTCAACGGTTCTTTATAAAGAACCGTAATGTATTGTAACAGTTCTTTGTGAAGAATCATAATATATAGTCAATTTTTTTTTTCAAGATCCTCTCTTCTTATATATGATATCTTTCATAATCCCACCTTTCTTTATTTAAAGAATACTTAACTATTTCAAAATTTCACCTTTATTTATATTAAAGAATATTTAACAGTTCTTTGTGAAGAACCATTTTGTAGTGTCAAATTATATTTTTCAGTATCCCACCTCCTTATATAATATATCTTTCAGAATCACACCTTTATTTATATTAAATAATACTTAACGGTTCTTTGTGAAGAATCATAATGTATTGTCAAATAATTTTTTTGCCAGAATCTCACCTTCTTATATTTGACATTTCTCATAATCCCATCTTCTTATATATGATGGTCATCATTTTTAACCAATAAGTATTCATGAAGAATATATAACAATTCTTTATGAATAACTATCAAATATTATCAAATATATTTTTTTAGAACACTGGTTTCTTATATATGATGGTTATCATTTTTCACTATTAAGTGTTCTTAAAAAAATATTTAGGAATCATACTTTACGGTTAATTATTATAACTGCTATGTATTATTTTTTACTTATATAAGGTTAGAAGACAAATCGTTTGTAATTGTTACATGATGATTATTTCATAAGAATCGTTGTTTTTGTGATTCAATAAATAATGGTTAATAATTACAACCGTTATGTTTTTTTTTCCCATGAATTATGCCTCTCAATACTTACTGATGTGCATATTTAGCCATTAAGTTTTAGCGTTATATATTTTTACGCGACCTCTACCCCGATATAGATAGTTATTTGATGTAACCATTATTTATTAAACATTATATATGCGTGAATCTACAATAATGCAAAGGGACAATACAAATTGTTGGAAATTAAGGAGGAAACCAATGCATTCTAGAGAAGGGCTACATGCAAAAAGTGAGAGTTCCAATTACAACCTTGAAACAAAGCTTTTTTGTGTTGTAAATATTACATGATGTGGATGTCCATAAACTATCCCGACTCTTGGCCTTTCATATCCTACTCTATAACCTTTCTAATGAATAGTCTTTAGGAGTTTTTTTTTCTATAACTCAGGTTACATATAAATAGGGGCTTTGTAATACACATTGTAAGTATCAAAATGAATAAGATATCACTCCATCTTTCTCTCTAATTCTCTCTTGTCACCCTTCATCTCTCTCATTTTAATCTCTTATATTTTCCCTATTTTCATAATATGTTATCAACACGAGTTTGCTCTAAAGATAAGAGGCATAAGTTCTTTATAAGTTAATATGTTCCTGTGGTACATGGTAATACTTCTATTAGCTTCCCCTTTACTCAATCATCCCCCTAGTGCAATTTTATTTTTCTATACATACTAGTAGAAAAAAGGCTTTTAAAACTAGTTTAAATTGGCTTTTTAGACTGGGTTCAGGTCTAGTCATATATTAACTAGTTTAAGAAATTTTTCATTATTAAGACTGGGCATATGACCGGTCTTAAAATTTACTTTTTCAGACCGGTTGGTTAAATGACTGGTATTAAAAGTTTCAATTTATAATAACAAATGCCCACTTTTTAGACAAGGTAATTTCATACCTGGTCTAAAAAGTGGGCATTTTTTTAAAATGTAAGATTTATTTTGTTTTACAGAAGCCCTGTTGGATATTATTATTATATCTAAAAGCTATATTATGCAATATAAATTCTACAGACAGCACTAAAAACAAAAATGGAATTGACATAAAAAAATAAATATAACTAATAACCATAAATCTAAAGTCCTATACTATTAGATAATTAGTGAATCTTAATTCCAACATTTGTTTTTTCAAGATTTACTTTTTTTGCTTACATTTTCCCCACCTCTAAAGGAATTGAATGATTTTTTAGTGTTGGATTTTGTGGAAGCAATTTTAAGTTGATATCTACATGTTGTTGACGCATGATTTATATTGTAAGCATCCCTACTGTTGAATGCATACTCATGGATTGGCTGCTGGATTACTATAATTATGCATTTTAATCCTTCTAGACCTCAAATATGAAATGGCTCTATGCTACCCCAGTCTCAGGTGATAAAAGAGAAGATTCTTATTTATTGAATCTGAGTATAACAAAGTTAATATACAAGTATCAGAACTAGATTTTATATGTGTGAATATGATCTCCTTGGGAGGTCTTGGTTGAGAAGAAAACCAAACTTAAGGCCAATAATAAAAGAAGTAATAACTGACTAGGTAGAAATACTAGTGACGGGGTAATGATTAATAACACTAAATTGGAGGATGAAAAACATAGGGCTGGTGATCTAGACTTGGAAGGACAAATTTGTTTACCTAAATAACCTAGCATTGATTGTAACAATTCACTGATTTAATAGTTGATTTGCCAAATTATAACTAGGTCATCCAGCTCAATGAATTTTTCCTTCTATGACTAAATTACTGGCCCTTCCTTGTTCATCATCTAATTTAGACATCTTAATCATTAACTCATCACTAGTAACTCCATCTAGTTAGGTAGCTCTTTATTATTAGTCTTCACTTTGATTTCTATCTTAACCAAGACCTCATCACACAACCAAATTCAACCATACAAAATAAAATTCTCAAGTTTGTATATCAATCATGTTAGACTCAACTTCATTAAATAAGATACTCCACTTTTATTAGCTAAAACTGAGGTAGGCCAGAGCCATATTCTAACTGAAATCTCAAAAGAACCAAAATGTCTAAGAGTAGTAAACTTAGCACCCAACCCAAGGGTGCTTGCATTCGACTAAAGATGGCCTACAATACAAACCACACACCTACAGCTCCTACACATTGGGGTTAAAATTACAATCGACACTCCCACTCAATACTTAATAATGATATAAACCCTTTCAAGGAGGGGGCATCCAAGCAAAAAAAAAGAAGTTGAAAAGAACAAAGGTACGAAAAACAAGATTCAATTAACATACGTGTATGCAAACTTTTGTCAATGGAATTCATAAAGATTGGATTTTTGTCTCTTTTATAATTTTTGGAAAACAATGAAGGCATGTTTTGGATTAAAAGGGATTATATGATGAAATGGGTCTTGGTAGCAAAGTTGGTGGCTTTTGTAATATCTTGAATTTTGGGCAGAGCTTGAGGATAATCCTAAGTCAAGAAGACTACTAAGCTCATTTTGGTAAGAGTCCCAAAGATAGAATGAGTTTTATAGGACCATATGATTCAGTCCTCTAAGTTAAGAACGAGTCTCTAGATTACATGAGGCTCAATGAGTACAAGTAAATGGATAAAATATACCAGTACAAGTGTACCTTGGTACGCTTGACACCATTTGGTTGGGCCATATGTATAGAAGTAGTCTTTAAGTTAGCGTAATGGTGAGTTTCCTTATGTGTAGTGGTCAGATGAAATTTATAAATGCATGTGTATACTTGACACTATCTTAAGGCCTATACAGGCATGTATGATGTCATTTTATGGCCTACACAGGCACATGGCTCATTTTGGATGTGTAGGTATACATGTGATCAGTTAGTCAGGTGAAATATGATGGTATGGGTGTGCGCGTTGCATTTTCTAGGCAGATATGTATGCCCTGCGTTATTGGAGAAGACACAAGTATGAGGCGCCATTTGCTGAGAAATGTGCATGCTGGGTCCTATGTATGGGTCCCACATAGACACTAAGGCTCATACTTGGTAGTCCCCAGAGGCACGTGGCACCGTCTGGAGCATATAATGTAAAAGTAGCTTTTGTAAAACAGCTTTTGAAAAGTAGCTTTTGCTTTTGTGGCGGACCAATGAGAAGGTGCCGTTTAACTATTGACATAAAGAAAATGCTAAGTCAGTAGGACACCTCTTAGGCAAGCCAGATGAATTCCCCAGTGTAATATCCTGAATTTTAGACCTAGAGCTTGAGGATACTCATATATCAAGCAGATTACTAAGCCCAGTTTAGGAAGGGTCCAAAGAAAGAGGAGAATTAGAAAGACTCTAGGGAACCATGTGATCCGGCCCTACCGAGAAAAGGGCCTAGTATATGCAAGCAGTAGGATTAAAGTGTCAGTACAGATGTGCACATGACACATATATGATGCCATTGGGTTGATAGAAAGATGTCACCCAGCTATGTCATGAGGTATAGGATTGATTGGTCTAACAAAATATATCGGTATAGGTGTACATATAGCATTTTCAAGGAATACATATGTACCCTATGTTTTTAGAAAAGGCACTGGTATGTAGCGCCATGTGGATCCCATACACACACTCTATATCCTAGCGTCATTCGGTAGGCCTCGGTATATGTAAAGCAGTCCCGAGCAAAACCCAAGTAGTATCCTGAGTAAGCACCGATAAAGTAACTATACTGAAATAGCTTTAATAAAGCAAGTTATGATGATTAATGATGACACTACTTTTTAGTTGGCTTTATAAGAGAGTGGCAAGTGTCCTCTCATCATGACAAAGTACAATATCACTTTTGTGTTGGCCTTATAAGAAAGTGACATGTGTCCATAATCATGACACTTGCTTTTTGCCTTTTGAGATGGTACTCCCTGAAGGCGCCACCTAGCCTCTGAGTTCGGACAATCCAACAGTCTCCAATCCGAACACGTACTTGACTTTCCCAAATATTGAACCTGGGAGTCTGGGGAAATTGTCAGGCCTCTCCTTCCCTTGACACATGAAAGGATGCCATATAGGAGAGAGAAAGGGAAGAGAAGATGCTTTATTGACATTTGGCATCTTGTGCTCTTATCCTTTGAAACTTGGCATATAAAGAGACTATCAAATGCAAGATTAAATCCCAACCCTCTATTCTTCTTTAATATTTTAGCCAAAGGAACAAAAGTTAAAGAAAAAAAGTGGAGAAAATAGAGATAAAATAGAAAGAAGAGAGAATGTGTGTGAATAGTGAAAGTTCATGAGCTCCAGAGTTGATTCCAACCCTGAATCGGCGTTTCCAACTGATGAAGCCTTTAGTAAACTTCTTCTACTCACTGAGAGCCTCATGTTTGTTGTCTCAGTTTTCTAATTTGAGGATTTTTGTGCCGTATTCCCAAACGACTATAGAAACGTAAAGAGGTAAGTTTAAGCTTTAATTTGAACCGATTGTCTTGTGAATTTGTTGAGTTTTTTGTAGACTCTTGGACCACCCTAAGGTTTCATCTAGAAGGTAGTATGCTTGTGATGCTTTTTTGACTAAAAAATGATATCCAATAGCTATAAAACTTTCCATATTTAAATTAGACATCATAAGCTTTAATTTGATATATAATGTATGTCATTTGGTTTATTAGATTGTGATATATGAATTTTTGAAGTTAGACATTGAATCTGAAACATTTTCTGTGGTAGTGAGGTTTTTTTTAGGTTTCTGGAAATTTAGCCCTATAATTGATAGTGTATAATATTTTTATTTTAAAAAGGAATTAAATAGTTTTCATAGAAGCTAGAACCATGTCATTTGGAATTTTCTAGATTTAGTTATGAATTTTGGAATTTAAGGAGATAAAACTGGATAGAATTCTAAGGCAGTCATGTTTGTCATGAATTCTGGAATTGTGTGCTAATAATGGTTAGCAATAGATATTTTTAATTTAAAATAAACTTAATAATGGTTACCTAGGACTTTGAACCACCTTATTTGGAGTTATAGATATTTAATTATGATTTTTTAAAGTTGGGTGAAAAATCTGGCAGTTAGGTGGACCCACGAAATTGTGGCATTTAAAGTAATTTGGGACAAGTATGGGCCCAAAGATAAGGGACATGTCTTAGAGGCTAATTTAGCCACATAGGATATTTATTTATCATGACTCTAATAGTGTAATCAGATACCTAGAGTCATGACATGACAAGGAAGATTCTTCAAGCAACTTTAGTGGTTAGAAGAAAAGCTACAAGAGGAGGACACAAAGACTAAAGGTAGTGAACTTACCCTACTTGCATGTATTGATATGTATGCTTGTGTGTTGATGTGCATGATTGCTTTACTTATCTATGTGTTGTTAGGTCCATATATCACCTAAAAGGGGGGTTAATTGGGTGAGAAAAAAATTTAAATTGAGTAAATAAAGAGTAAGAGTTCATAAAGATATCACTAAGATGCATAAGAGAACTTTATATTGGTTCAGTCCAGTCCCCAGAGTTCTTCTGAGTGTTTCACTATCTTCTAAGATTGAATCAGGTTCTTGATACCCTTTATAATTGTAAGCAAGATTCCTTCTCGGATACTCACTCCCGCTTACATGTTGTAATAAAAACACCCACTCAAGATCATACTATCTTGAGTTGCTCATAGCTAGAGTAAATGAATCAGTCTCTCTCTCTCGTATAGAGTGGATAAATAAACACTGAAGCTTATACAATGATGCAACACTTGTACAGAGAATGTATATTAAGAGCTCAAGATAAATCATTGCTTTTGATCAAGTATGTGTCTCTTTGTGTTGATCACTTTCTCTTTTATAGTAGCTAGATTGATGACCATTGGGAGCTCTCTGATTGCCAGAATATATCCATTAGAGAGTTGTTGGAAACTTTGATTACAATCGCGTGTGTTTCTCCTTTTGTTGGTGGGATTTCTCCTTTTCATAGTTGTTGCAAACTCTGAACACAAGCGCGCTTTTTTCTCCTTTCGTTGGTGGGATTTTTGCCTTTTGATTCTCTTTGCTTCTTGCCTTGATATGGCACCTGATTTTTGCTTTATAACCATTGTTAGACAAATATATCAAATCAGATACGGTTTAGTAATTACAAACTGTGTAAATCATTTTTCACAAAAATCCTCGTAACAGTCATAAAATAGAGACATATGGTAAATTGATTTAGTTCTTAGTAAATCAATTTATAATTGTTGTCACAATGACATAAATTGATTTCCTAGACCATAAATCAATTTATCACTCATTCAAGATCTATCTCACTTTGCCTTTCTTGCATAAATAGATTTGGGTAGTAGCAAATCGATTTATTTGAGTTTTGAAAAACTTTTAGTCCTCTATCAGTTTAGATAAATCGATTTATAGCCTTCATAACTCGATTTACTTCACATCTAACCCTTTGACTACTTTATGCCTTTTTGAGTAAATCGATTTATAACACTTATAAATCGAGTTACTTCACTTCTAAGGACTGAGGTACTCTCGGCTATTTCTTGTAAATCGATTTACATGACCAATAAATCAATTTAATTCATGTAATAGACTCCAGTGCTTCTCAGCCATTTCTTGTAAATCGATTTACATGCCCAGTAAATTGATTTCCTTCATGTGATAGACTCTAGTGCTTTTCGGCCATTTCTTGTAAATCAATTTACATGCCCAATAAATCGATTTACTTCATTCTTGAGATTTTGGTTGTTCTGTTTGATATGGTAAATCGATTTACGACACCCATAAATCGATTTACTTCTTGTTTCAATACTTAGCTTTTTTTTTTTGCAAGGTTTGTCACTTGCCAAATTGCATTCTTTCTCTATAGTCTTGAAGTTTTGTTATCATCAAAAAATTGTGATGT
This sequence comes from Albizia julibrissin, assembly GCA_037074505.1. Lineage (NCBI taxonomy): Eukaryota > Viridiplantae > Streptophyta > Magnoliopsida > Fabales > Fabaceae > Albizia > Albizia julibrissin. The sequence goes on from CM073477.1 coordinate 37,729,480, forward strand.
AAGAGCTAACATGTGTAACATAGTTGAATGATTAAAGCTCTATCTTCTATTGATGCTATGGCCATATGTAAGAAATGTGAAGCATTGAGCATGTAGATATGTCATTATGTTAACATGAGCCTATGTGAAGCAAGTATATCATGCACCGTCATTTATCTTACATGCATTATTAGTATTGTTTACTACTAAGATTCCTCTAAATCTCACCCTCCCCCAACCAACCATATAGGTAGGAGAGCACAGGAAAGGAGTGTAGGACAATGTGCTAGGAGAAGAAGTTGTAGATAAAGAGTTGAGGAGTTATTACGCGATATTCCGTTATGTGTTAACATTTTATGTGGTTATTGTTAGATTCCATGTTTTGATGATAACAAATCATGTTTTGGAAGCTCATGGAATAATTAGCAGCAAAGCAATCCATTCTGGTGATCTGTGAAAGATCACTCGAGTGATTCATTTAATCACTCGAGTGATTGTGGATCACTCGAGTGATTTTGTTAATCACTCGAGTGATATTCAAGATCACTCGAGTGATCGCTGAAATCACTCGAGTGATTGCGGAAAATTACAGATCACTCGAGTGATATGGGAAATCACTCGAGTGATCCGCAATTTCACTTCCAGTGATCGCGAAATCACTGCAAGAAAAATTCACTGTTTTGAAAATCACTTCCAGTGATTCTGAATCACTCGAGTGATCCGCCAAATCACTTCCAGTGATTGTGAATCACTCGAGTGATCAGGCTAATCACTTCCAGTGATTTTGTTTTCACTTCCAGAAATTCCCACGGTTTTGCCATTCACTTCCAGTGATTCTCATTCACTCGAGTGATGCGCCAAATCACTTCCAGTGATTGTCAATCACTCGAGTGATGAAGCAAATCACTTCCAGTGATTAGGATTTCACTTCAAGAAAAATCTACTGTTTTACAAATCACTTCCAGTGAAGCTGAGATCACTCGAGTGATCCGCCAAAATTCTCAAATCACTTCCAGTGATCCTCAATCACTCGAGTGATGTTGGATTTTCGCTGAATCACTTCCAGTGAATTGGAAATCACTGCAAGAAGATTTCACTGTTCACCAAATCACTTCCAGTGATCATAAATCACTCGAGTGATATTTGCAAAGTTCCAATATCACTTCCAGTGAACCAGCAATCACTGTCAGAAATATTCAAAGGTTTCAAAATCATTTCCAAACACATTATATTCACTACCAATGATATTGCATCTTCTCATATGAGGATTTATTGATCAAGTATACATCTTTCTACATTGACCTTGATCCAATTGCTTTTAACTTCATCAACGACAAATGATTTTGCTAGTGAAATTTTATTATTACTGTAGCTTTCAAAATCATGATATAATACTCAGTTGCGAAAATAGGATCACTCTCTATGGTTTCACTGTCTCTTTTATAAAACACCTCCAGTGATCCATATTAATCTGTTGAGATACAAATATTGCTTAACGGTCATATTCATGAGTGTGTTACAGCTGTACTCCACTATGACGCACTTAACATGTAACTGAACACTCCACTCAAACGACAACTATTCATGGTAGCAGCAGAAATTCAAAAGTAACGGAAGACAAATGCTGTTACACTTGTCAGAAGCATCTTTGAATTAACGGGAAAATTTACAACGTCTTCAAAGTGGTTCTATTATATATGTCCAGCCATTTGAAAAACACAATAACGAAGAAATACGCCTGAACTTTCCACAAGTGATATCTTCTCAAAAAGGCTTTAACACTTCATCTGTACTTTAGTTTTTATCTACATACTCTGAAAGAGAGATTGTCAGTCATACTAAATCATTCTCAATTGTATTAACTTAAGGTTGAGGAACCTTAAGTAGGGATTTGAAATTACCTTGTGTAAGGGGGAGCAAGTGTCTGAAGGAACTTGCTGTTTGTACTGAGGTGCCAAGAACCCACTGAATCTTGGAGGATATAGTGAAAGGCTCAGAAGGACTTCTGAGGACTGGACGTAGGTCAAGTGTTTGAGACCGAACCAGTATAAATCCCTGTGTCAACTTTGGTGATATCTCTTCTTTCATTAACTGTGCTTTAAGTTTTGTATATTGATTTTAGATTTGCCAATTATTTTGTAATCACCCAATTCACCCCCCCCTCTTGGGTGAAAAGCTTGCTCTAACATTTGGTATCAAAGCACAGGTCTTCTATTTCAGGCTTAACAACCTTAGAAGGATCCGATGGCAAGCATGGGTGAAGCAATCCTTCCTGACGGAGCTTCTATCACTAGACCACCTGGTTTCAATGGTGAACACTTTTCCTTCTGGAAAGCTAAGTTCTGTGTGTTCGTAATGGCTACAGAATACGGACTATGGGATGTGATTGAGACTGGGAACTACGTACCTACAAAGACTGAAGAATCTCGAAAAGTTCCTAAATCACCAGCAGAATTTGATGACAATGACAAAAGACTAGTGACTCTCAACAGCAAAGCAATTCTAATGATTCAGAGTGCACTAAGTCAAAAAGAATACTTCAGAATCTGTACGCTTCAGACTGCTAAAGAAATGTGGCAAGCGCTTGAAGTAGCTCATGAAGGAACATCTGGAATTAAAGAAAATCGCATCAATACTCTAACTACAGAGTTTGATTTGCTTCGTATGAAAGAAGGTGAGTCAATAGCTGAATTTGAACTTAGATATACTCACATTGTTAATCAACTTGCAGCACTTGGAAAATTCTATGATCAGAATGTCCAAGTAAGAAAAATACTAAATATACTCTCCAAAGAATGGGAAGCGAAAGTCACAGCAATAGAGGAGGCCAAAGGAGAATCAATGCAATCTGTAGCTTCTCTGTTTGGAAGTCTTTCAGAATATGAAAGCAAACTAAAATTCAAACGAGAATTGGAAGAAGTTGGCGACAGAAGGAGGAAAGGTCTTGCATTAAGTGCAACAAAAGCGAAGACAGAAAACCAAGAAGAAGAAGAGGAGATCGATGATGATGAAATGGGCCTGATGATCAGAAGATTCAAGAAATTTTATAAAGGCCAAGGATTCAGAAACTTTCAAAGAGGTGGAACAAGTGGCAGAAGAGACTCCAAGGAAATCATCTGCTATGAATGTGGTAAACCGGGACATATCAAATCAGAATGTCCTGAGCTAGTACAGAAAAATAAAGAAAAGAGAAACTTCAAATCCTTCAACCGGAAGAAGGCATTCGTTTCTGCAATATGGGGAGATAGCTCCTCAGAAGAAGAAAGCGATGATGAGGAGACAGCCAATATATGTCTGGTTGCTCAAAAAGAAACAGACGAGGAGGTAATGAATTCTGATCCTACGTATGATGAATTACAAAATGAATATGATGCTTTACATTCTGAATTCATCAAAATAGTTAATACCTTGATTACTTGCAAAAAGAGAAACAAAATTCTTGAAGAAGAAATTAAAAACCCTTTGGATAGAGATTGCGAAAAGTGTTTGTCCCTTGAAAAGAAAAATATTGATCTTACCAAAACTCTTGAGAAGTTTACAAAAGGCAGTGAAATGCTAAATGTCATTTTAAAAGCACAACGTCATGTGAATGATAAATCTGGTATAGGATATGATCCGAACCTAGACAAAAGAAAGGGTAAGAAGAAAACAAGAAGCAAATCCTATCTAAGTTATTTCACACGTTCTGTGCACACATCTAATCCTTTTGCTTACTGTAATTACTGCAATAGAAAAGGACATTACACTTCTTCATGTTTTCATAAAAAGAAAGGAATTATAGGAACCTATAAATGGATACCTAAGAAGAAACATGAACTAGAAGTTATCTGTACTAACCCAAAAGGACCCAAAAGGATATGGGTACCTAGAACTTAATTATCCTTAACTGTAGGTTTGTCTCAGAACATCCAAATCAAACAAATGATATATAGATAGCGGATGTTCAAGACATATGACTGGGGATCCTGAGAACTTCACCACATTAGTACCTAAGGAAGGTGGCAAGGTGAAATTTGGAGGAAATCAAACTGGAAGGATAGCAGGACTTCGAGAAGTCAAAGACAAAATCAAAGACGTATACTACGTTGAAGGCTTATGTCACAATCTACTAAGTGTAAGTCAAAGCACGGATAAAGACAACTGGGTGATATTTGATTCAGAAGAATGCCTGATAGTCAGCAAGGAGGATCTACAAATTGAAAAGAAAAAGTTGAAAACCAAACTCAAAGCAAAAAGGGAAGGTAATTGCTATACTCTTGATATGAATGAAAATATTTCTGAAAGTTGTCTTCTGAGTACTACTGATGAGAGTTGGCTTTGGCATAAGCGACTTGCCCATGTTAATATGCATCAATTGCAAAAGTTACTCAAAAAGGGTTTGGTAATTGGGCTACCTAATGTCAATTTCAAAAATGATTTAGTCTGTGATGCTTGTCAAAGAGGTAAGCAAACTAAAACTTCTTTTAAATCAAAAACTGAAATTACCACTAATAGACCACTTCAACTATTGCATATGGATCTGATTGGTCCAGCAAGAGTTAAGAGTCTCGGTGGAAACTTGTATACGTTTGTTATTGTTGATGATTTCTCTAGATTTACCTGGAATATATTTCTATCATCCAAAGATGAAACTTTTTACAAATTTATTACCTTTGCCAAGAAAGTGCAAAATGAGAAAGGTATGTCAATTGCAGGAATCAGGACAGATCATAGTGGAGAATTTGATAATCAAGCATTTGCAGAATACTGTGATACAAATGGCATTGATCACAATTTTTCAGCACCAAGAACTCCTCAACAAAATGGTGTAGTAGAAAGAAAGAATAGAGTTCTTACAGACATGACTAGAGCAATGCTCAACGAAAAGAACGTGTCTCAAGTCTTCTGGGCAGATGCAATGAGCACTGCATGCTACATCTCAAATAGAGCATATGTCAGAACCAAGCTTGGAAAAACACCATATGAACTTTACAAGGGACGGAAACCAAACCTTGCTCATCTACACATATTTGGTTGTAAGTGCTTTATTCATAACAACGGTAAGGATAATCTTGGAAAATTTGATTCTAAGGCTGATGAGGGACTTTTCTTAGGATATTCAAATCATAGTAAAGCATTTAGAGTTTTTAATAAACGAACATGTGTTGTAGAAGAATCAATTCATGTTGTATTCGATGAATATGTATCCTCTAGTAAAGACTTTGATGATGAGATATCTAAAAACCAACCTCCCATTAACTCTTCACATCTTGAAGATGACGATTGTGAAAAAGAAGTTGAACTGAGTAATTCAGATCAACCTCGTGCCTGGAAATATGTCAAGAGTCATCCTCTAGATCAAGTAATAGGTGGAGTTAATGAAGGTGTCAAAACTAGAAACAAGGTTTTAAACGAAGTAAGTTTTTCTGCATTCATTTCTCAATTAGAACCTTCTAACATTGAAGAAGCCCTATCAGATAATGATTGGGTGTTAGCAATGCAAGAAGAGTTAAACCAATTTGACAAAAATCAAGTTTGGGATTTGGTGCCCCGGCCTAAAGACCACTCGATTATTGGCACTAAATGGGTATTCAAGAACAAACTTGATGAATCCGCAGCTATTATCAGAAACAAGGCAAGATTGGTTGCCAAAGGCTATAATCAGGAAAAAGGAATTGATTATGAGGAAACATATGCTCCAGTAGCAAGATTGGAAGCCATACGAGTACTCTTAGCCTTTGCTTGCATCAAAGGATTTAAACTATTTCAAATGGATGTGAAAAGTGCTTTCTTAAATGGATACATCAAGGAGGAAGTTTATGTGGAACAACCTCCAGGCTTTGAAGATGTATCCAAACCAAATCATGTTTTCAGACTCAAAAAGGCATTATATGGTTTGAAACAAGCACCTAGAGCCTGGTATGAAAGATTAAGCAAATTTCTCATCGAATTTGGTTTTACTCGAGGAAAAGTCAATACAACATTATTTATAAAACGAAAACTAAGTGATATTTTGGTAGTTCAGATTTATGTTGATGATATTATATTCGGAGCTACTAATGATTCCTTGTGTAAAGAGTTCTCTGAGATAATGCAGGGAGAATTTGAAATGTCACTGATGGGGGAATTGACCTTCTTTCTGGGTTTACAAATTAAACAAAGAAAGAATGGAATATTCATATCACAAACCAAATATCTTCAAGAATTGCTTAAGAGGTTTGGATTGGATGAAGCTAATGGAACAGATACACCTATGAGCTCAACCGTACTAATGGATGCTGATGAAAAAGGAGTCGATTTCAACATAACTCAATATCGAGGAATGATAGGATCATTACTCTATCTCACAGCCAGCAGACCTGATATTCAGTTCAGTGTTGGTCTATGCGCAAGATTTCAGTCATACCCCAAAGTGTCACATGCTGAATTAGTGAAACGAATTTTCAGATATCTGGCAGGCACAAAAGAGTTGGGTATATGGTATCCCAAGAGAGGTAATGAATATTTAGTTGCCTATTCTGACTCTGATCATGGTGGCTATAAAACAGATAGGAAGAGCACAAGTGGACAATGTCAATTTCTTGGAGGCGCAGTCGTTTCTTGGTTCAGCAAGAAACAAACTACAGTATCTTTGTCTTCAACAGAAGCAGAATACATAGCAGCCTCAAGTTGTTGTGCACAAGTACTATGGCTAAAACAACAACTTCAGGATCTTGGCATATACCTTAAAGAAATTCCTATTTACTGTGACAACACCAGTACAATAAGCTTGGCGAAAAATCCTGTACAGCATTCAAGGACCAAGCATATTGATGTGAGACATCACTTCATTAGAGATCATATTCAGAAAAGAGATGTCAAGGTGTTATTCATTCCTACACATTTGCAATTAGCTGATATTTTCACCAAACCTCTTGCCCGAGAACAATTCATGCACATACGAAGGGAATTGGGAATGGTAAATCCCAATGAATTGTAAGTTGTTTAATCTTTATAAATGTTGATTTCATAATTGTTTTGATGATCCCATTACTAATTTAAGCATCGGAGTTTCTACAAAGTTGTTTTGCAAGATGCTCTGTAATATCCTCAAGTAACAGGGACAAACAGAGAAGGAAGACAATGGAGTAAGTGAAAAGTGAAACACTGCAATCACAGGTAAAATTAGATAATTAAATTGATAAATTTGTCACTAGTAAGTCACATGAGTATTTCCATTATTAATTTAGGAGTTACAGCATGATATCAGATTTTGTGAAGTGTTTTTGTACTTCACTCGAGTGATTTTTATATTTCACTCGAGTGAAAACCAAAATCACTCGAGTGAATGTTAAAAATCACTCGAGTGAATGTTAAAAACTCTGATATATCAGTTCCTCTCTCTCTCGCGACTGCTCACCTTCTACCATCACCTCCATTCACTGAAAACGCTTGAACCCAGTAACCGCAACCCTCTTTACTACTCTTAACCGACAAATCCCCTCAAAAGCCAGCCCATTTTAGTTTAAATCCTTCCTCCGACAGTTTCGTCTCTCATTTCCGACAGTCTCATCATTTCGCAGTTCACTCCCGACTGTCCCCATTTCACTTTTCTCTCGCCTTTTGCTTCCGACAGCCTACCCAGCGTCCAATTTCTGTCTAGTCGTCGTCAAAACCTTCGCCTCCACCAAGTGTTGGTACCCATGGCAAGAACAAAAAGGCCCGGGCAATCTCCACCACCTCCACCTCCGTCTAAGAGGGCGAAAGCCCCCGCTGAACCAGAACCCAATCCACCCAGACCAAAATCCAAGGGGATTCGGATTGAGGAACCCACGGGAATGGCTACCCGTTCACATACCAGCGTGAAAGGGAAAGGAAAAGAAAAATCTGATGTCCAGCGAGAAGCAGATGTCTAAGAATCAACTTTGCAAAGAAAAATCACACGGGCAGCGAATATCTTGGCAGCCTCTGTGCCTCAGAAGTCACGGTATGCAAGTCAAGCCACTGGTAGTCGACAGTCTGGCTCCCTGGCTGAAGAACCTACTGAGCTCCTTGAACCTCCTTCTGGATTTAACACAGGTAACCTCAGTCTCTTGAACTCCATTGTGTTTGCCTCACACTTTGCTAAAAGAACCTTCTGTCCTGTTGTGTGGGTTGACTTGGAGGAACTAAAACAGAAATTTCATATTGATCTAACCCCATATTTGAAACAATATGAACCTTGGCTGAGATTGAGAATGTCATACAATCCTTTGGTTGTCAAATATTTTTATTGTAACATGAAGACTGCTGATGTAAAGGATGACCAAGGAAACATCATTGCTGAGAGAATTGAAACAAGTATTAGAGATCAGAAAATTCTTCTGTCTGGGGATCTTATCAACACCTATCTAGAGATAGAGGATGTTCCTATGAGGCCTCCACGTGTATTTAATATTCATGAATTAGTTGATATCTTCAGACCAGGACAACCTGGAGTACCTCTACCCACTTCCCCAGCCTCTCTTTCCAATGATCAGAGAGCCTTGTTCTATATTTACTCCCGAAGTATGGTTAACAAGGCAAAGAACTTCACTCATATCACGGGAAAAGATCTTCAGATGATGGCATCCCTCATGACAAGGGAAAGAAGAAATGTGGGGGAACTCATCTTTCAAGAAATGAAGAGGTTCAGGTTCAACTCATCCAGGTCTACTACCATTCCCTATCCTCAGCTTGTGTCTTACATCCTTTCCCTGCACAATATTTGGCATTTGACACCTGACGGAGATATTGTGAGGATTCCCAAGTTTGGGAAAATTCACCTCACTAGGATGGGAATTACCATTCCTGCTGGAGCATCATCACAGCCTCAGAGACGCCATTCACCTCCTCCTGAGGCCAGCCAGAGAGAACCCCAGAGGATGGACCCTTCACCCTCCAAGATGGATGAGGCACAGTCCTTTAGAGCAGTCTCCCATGGTCCTTCTTTTACTCAGGTTGCTATTCAGACATATATCCAGGAGGCCATTCAGTCTGCAGTCACTCAGTTGAAGAACTCTAATGCTCAACTGATTGATCAAGTTAATAATCAAGTGACAATCTTAGTGGCAGCAGTGGATCACAATTCCAATCTCCTTTTTGAGCGCCTGACTGAGCAGTCACAGAGAATTCAGAGGATTGAGGATGCTCTCAGGACTCACCTTCATATCCCCTTCCCTGATTTACCACCTGCCTCCTCACAACCTCCTCCATCAGATTCTTCAGTTCCAGAGATTTCACTTTCTGATCCTCCCATCATTCCTCCCATTATTCCTTCAGACACTCCTCCAGCACCTCCCACAATCTTTATTTCTGATCCTATTTCTGCTGGTGATATTCCACACCCTGACCCCATTCTCCAGACTCCATCATCTTCTTTACATCACACTGCTTCCAGTTCTCACACTGAGGAAATCATAGCTGAGGAAGCCACCACAGAGGTCATAGGACCAAATAACTCCACTTCCACCACTCCTATTGAGCCATCTTCTACCACATTTTCCTTCCAATCTCCTCCACAACTTTCCATTATTCCATATGTTCCACCTACCTCTTTCTTTGCATCTGCATCCACTCAAGCCTCTACACCATCTACCTTTCCTCTAGATGATGCCAAAAAGGGGGAGAAGAGCTGATATGATAGATATGATATATTTTCTTTTGATGCATATGTGTTTTAGTTTGTAATTACAAGTTATGTATTTTACCTTTCCTGGACTTTGTCACTGTGTATCTTGTGTAATCTGACTTGACTTTAATCTAATGGAAATATGAGTTTATGATATGATCTTATGAAATTTTTAATGTATCTGTGTTTATGATTGCAGTAGCCAACATGATCTCATGGAAATCCTAGTGTATTACAGCCGCCAAAATGATTTCAAAAAAAATTCACTTCTTATGTGCATTTTCTGTTTACAATGATTTTTGAACTTGAAACTTACATCTTTTATCTTCCAAAAGGTCAAAAAACTCATAATCTCTTAAACAAACTTATCTTAGCAATTGCAAATCAAAATTAGTGCAAAAGATTTCAAAAAGATCAAGCAAAGTGTATTAGAAAATCAAAATTTTAAACTTGATCATATGATATGTTTTGTCATCATCAAAAAGGGGGAGAATGTTAGATTCCATGTTTTGATGATAACAAATCATGTTTTGGAAGCTCATGGAATAATTAGCAGCAAAGCAATCCATTCTGGTGATCTGTGAAAGATCACTCGAGTGATTCATTTAATCACTCGAGTGATTGTGGATCACTCGAGTGATTTTGTTAATCACTCGAGTGATTTTGTTAATCACTCGAGTGATATTCAAGATCACTCGAGTGATCGCTGAAATCACTCGAGTGATTGCGGAAAATTACAGATCACTCGAGTGATATGGGAAATCACTCGAGTGATCCGCAATTTCACTTCCAGTGATCGCGAAATCACTGCAAGAAAAATTCACTGTTTTGAAAATCACTTCCAGTGATTCTGAATCACTCGAGTGATCCGCCAAATCACTTCCAGTGATTGTGAATCACTCGAGTGATCAGGCTAATCACTTCCAGTGATTTTGTTTTCACTTCCAGAAATTCCCACGGTTTTGCTATTCACTTCCAGTTATTCTCATTCACTCGAGTGATGCGCCAAATCACTTCCAGTGATTGTGAATCACTCGAGTGATGAAGCAAATCACTTCCAGTGATTAGGATTTCACTTCAAGAAAAATCTACTGTTTTACAAATCACTTCCAGTGAAGCTGAGATCACTCGAGTGATCCGCCAAAATTCTCAAATCACTTCCAGTGATCCTCAATCACTCGAGTGATGTTGGATTTTCGCTGAATCACTTCCAGTGAATTAGAAATCACTGCAAGAAGATTTCACTGTTCACCAAATCACTTCCAGTGATCATAAATCACTCGAGTGATATTTGCAAAGTTCCAATATCACTTCCAGTGAACCAGCAATCACTGTCAGAAATATTCAAAGGTTTCAAAATCATTTCCAAACACATTATATTCACTACCAATGATATTGCATCTTCTCATATGAGGATTTATTGATCAAGTATACATCTTTCTACATTGACCTTGATCCAATTGCTTTTAACTTCATCAACGACAAATGATTTTGCTAGTGAAATTTTATTCTTACTGTAGCTTTCAAAATCATGATATAATACTCAGTTGCGAAAATAGGATCACTCTCTATGGTTTCACTGTCTCTTTTATAAAACACCTCCAGTGATCCATATTAATCTGTTGAGATACAAATATTGCTTAACGGTCATATTCATGAGTGTGTTACAGCTGTACTCCACTATGACGCACTTAACATGTAACTGAACACTCCACTCAAACGACAACTATTCATGGTAGCAGCAGAAATTCAAAAGTAACGGAAGACAAATGCTGTTACACTTGTCAGAAGCATCTTTGAATTAACGGGAAAATTTACAACGTCTTCAAAGTGGTTCTATTATATATGTCCAGCCATTTGAAAAACACAATAACGAAGAAATACGCCTGAACTTTCCACAAGTGATATCTTCTCAAAAAGGCTTTAACACTTCATCTGTACTTCAGTTTTTATCTACATACTCTGAAAGAGAGATTGTCAGTCATACTAAATCATTCTCAATTGTATTAACTTAAGGTTGAGGAACCTTAAGTAGGGATTTGAAATTACCTTGTGTAAGGGGGAGCAAGTGTCTGAAGGAACTTGCTGTTTGTACTGAGGTGCCAAGAACCCACTGAATCTTGGAGGATATAGTGAAAGGCTCAGAAGGACTTCTGAGGACTGGACGTAGGTCAAGTGTTTGAGACCGAACCAGTATAAATCCCTGTGTCAACTTTGGTGATATCTCTTCTTTCATTAACTGTGCTTTAAGTTTTGTATATTGATTTTAGATTTGCCAATTATTTTGTAATCACCCAATTCACCCCCCCTCTTGGGTGAAAAGCTTGCTCTAACAGTTATTTGTATAACTTGCATGGCGAATGAATTGAATTCTCTAAGCGTGATAAATAAACTAGGAATGGGTAATCGAACAGTATAAGCCCATTAGTGAAATAAGCAGAGAAAACTCTGTTAATAATGAATGGAAGAATTGATAAGTTAAATTGAAAAGTAACCCCGTGAATAAAGTTAAGCAATTTAGTAGATATGGCTTTACCAAATGAATAGTGACCCCGAGAAGAGAAAATGAAGGTTGGGTTTGGGGGCCTAAGTAAGGTTTTTCATTAAGCCGGTAATGCTTTCGTAATGCATAACAAAGGTTCTAAAGATGGGAGTTACACTCGGTGAGTTAGCCTGTCAGAGTTTTAAGAAAGAGCGTCCGCCACCATAAGATTTTTAACACTTGACACGTGTCACCGTAAGATCACTCCAACTCTCTCCTAAGTGTCAAACCCCTTTATATTTTGACATTTATCATAGTATTAAAGCACAGTTCAATGGGCAAATAGAAATAGTATAATATACTAATATAATATTTTTTATTACATTACTGAAAATTCCAACAGGGTTTGTACAATTTGCAATATAAACCCAAATACAATGAGAGACTAACAAATAACCAACTAAAAATTTCTTGATCAGCATTGGACCTTCAATTTCTGACATCTACCGTATTTCCTTTAAACCGCTTCTACTTGCTGAATAAATTTTAAATTTACAGGAAGGGTGAAATACATACGAATCTCAGTAGTAACAAATGTTAATCATATAAAATGTGAAATATAAACATGCAATGCAACATTTATCATGATGCAACAATCCAAATGCCATGCACATGTCAAACAATGCTTAGGAACCAAATGATGATTTTGCCTGGGATCAAAATGATCATCAATTCCTGATTTCCATATATCAACGATATCGTGATCACATCTCCCACAAGCCATACAACACACTGGAAAGCATAGCTAGGCTTTACAGTACACAGGTAAGTAGAGCCATACAGTGGTTACATCATCAAACAGCCTATGCAGAACACATAAAAGCACAACCAGGCTATACAATGCACAGGTAAGTATAGCCACACAGTGGTATTTCATTAACAGACTATGCAGCACACAGGTAAGCACGGCTTGCCATATAGTGGTTATGCACACACACAGGAAGTCACAACCACCACCACCAACCATCAAATTGCATTGTATAAAACATGGCAAACAATGCATATTAACTTTCACATAGAATATGAGATAGAGTTACTACCTAGACTCCTTTCCAAAGTCTAGCTACTATTAGTCCTTTACTCTTCGTCCAGCTCAGGCAATTATCAAATTCCTAAAATTCCTAAATTGATAACAAATGAGTTATTACTCATTCATAACTTATTTTATAACTTATAAGTTGGATAACTTTACTCAATGTGCCAAATTACTAAAATGCCCCTAGGGAATCTAGTCTAATTCCTTTTACCTGGTATATTTATACTTTTCCAAAAATTATAACCTAAGATAATCCTACATAATTTTGCATATAAAATCCATTTTTAACCTCAAATTATGCAAATTCCAACTTAAATCATAGTTTCACCCTTGGTAGCCCTAACTTAAGGTTTTAGGGGCAAAATCGTCATTTCACATTCTAGGGCTTTTCATGCCTTGCAATCTACATGAACCTTACATAATTTTCCCTTATAAACATCATGGAACCACTAAAATCATGAAATTCCAGCTTCTTCCCTTATTTTTAGACTTTGTCAAACTTATGAGATTTTTGGGGAAATTGGTTTTTCATGATTCCAACCCTTAAATCACCTTGTTAACACTTGTTTTCACTTGTTTATTCATTCAATCATCACTTTAACATATCCAATGGAAATTAGGCAGCATTTCCCCTTAGAAAATGGATATCCCAGGTTTACAGAATTGTCAAAAGCAACCAAATAACTAGCCAGAACACAGTTATAACTTAGTTTTCGTTAAGAATTTCCAAGTTTGAGCAGCTTACCTCACTTTTTCTTCTTCTTCTTCTACCTCTTGACTAAAATCTTCCCCTCTTTTCTCCTTAGATTTTGTTTGTTGAATAACTAACCTAAAATGATATAGAGGTTAAAGAAGAGGTTTCTCAAGTTAGAGAGTAAGAAAGGGTAGAGATTTTAACATACTTACCTTGTACTTATTCTTTACAACTTCCTCTTCTTCCTTTGCTCCTTCTCCTCTCCAAGCTCTTCTCCTTCCTTTTCTCTCTTATCTTGGCTGAAATGGCCCTTAATTAGTCAAGGGAAAAGAGGTTCTAGAGGTCTCTCCCTTCTTCCTTAAAAATTATTATTTTAATGCCTTTTTAACATATGTTAAAAATTTAATATTGTTTATTCCTTGATATTTTTCCCTTTAGATTTCTAGAGTTCTCTTCTATTTTCTTTTCTTCTTACCATCTGTCCTTTTCCTTATTAGTTAAGGAAAAATTTTTGCATTTACTCATATAGCCAAAATGATCATTTTTCCCTTACATTTTTCTTCATTTTCACATAAGATAGAAAAACTGACAGAATTATCATCAAAATTTGAAAATTCATATCTAATTATATAGATATCTAATCGGGTAGTTCCAAAGGCTGTATAACCCTTATTGAGACTAGTTTAAGGGAAAAATATAACCTTTAGCCAACTAGGTACTCACCATTCTTAGAATTATTGTTTTTAAACGCTACACTGAAATTTGCTAGTTTTGCTTACCTGACTTCAAAAATTTGTATCTCCTTGTGTACAACTCCAAAAATTCTATATGACCTATCAAATTAAAGCTTGTTATGTATACTTTCATTCTGAAAAGTTTCAGAATTTTTGGATATAATTTTAATATTTAAAAATATCACAAAACACGACTGCCTCACTAGAAACTATTCTGGCAGCATCCTTAACTTATGTACCAAATAACTATATTGTATGTGACCTTAAATTTCATTGCTATGTCTCTTAATATGCTCTTTAATTTACCATTTTACCCCTTCAATATCACTAAGGTATAGAGGAATTTTGGTAATTAAAATTTGGGATATTATACTAAGCTTGTTAATTTCATGCAGCCATCAAAAAAGAGGAGAAAAATAAAAAAAAAATCAAGAGGAAATGAAAGAAGAGAGAAGGTAGGAGTGTTCTTGAGCTCCTAAGCTGATTTCATCTCCGAATCGGCATTTCTATCTCTCACTGCCTTCATGAATCTTCTTCTACATGATGAGAGCTTTATTTCTATGGTTTTGGATTTTTAAACCAAGGAATTTGGTTCTGTCTACTTGGTGGAACTACTACCAAAATTTTGAATCGATCAAATAGACGAATAGAGGTAATCGTAAACTTCAGTTTGAGCATAACGTCTTGCTATTTTGTTGAGTATTTTTAGAGTTCTAGACCCTTTAAGGTTTCAGCCAAGGTGATGAAATTGAGCTTTAATGGCTTATTGATGATGAATATGTTGTTAATTAAGGGGTTATGGTGGTTAATTACATGTTTAAAGGTTAAAAGTTGCAAGAACACGATTTGTGTTTAGAAGTTAGATTTGGCCATACCTAATTCATTGGGTTAGAGATGTATTTTGATTAATTTGAGGTTATAAATGGATCCTATGGCTAAAATTGTGTAGGAATAGCATGTGGTTATGATTTTTAGACAATTGATTAGAAAACCCTAATTTTGGAAATCAAAGGGTTGTTGCTAAATCTGCCAAATTTGTGGCAGTTGGTTGTAAGCTATTTTTGAATAGTCAAGACTTTAATATTTTACAGGGTTGTATTAGACATTCTAAAATTTCCAGTGATAGGTAATATACGACATTTGACTCTGTAAATTGGGAGATATGCCCTGTTGAATTTGTAACTTAAACTTTAGAATGTGTTATGAGACAGTAATGTTGGTCGTGAGTTCTTTAAGTTTTGACCCTATAATTATCCCTGAATGGTATTTTAATTTGAAATATGACTTAGAACTTGGAACTACCTCATTTATATTTTTCTAGATTAAGTTATGATTTTTAGAAGTTCAGCCAAGAAACAGGGGAAAACCTGGAAATACAGTTTCTTGGTTACGACCAGATGATTTCTTGTCTACAGCCCAAAAGTTTATGGACAGCTTTTGTAATACCCCATTTTTCACCAATACATTTATGTGTATATTTGATGTATATTTAGTGGAATAAAATGGTGGAAAATGATGTGGATGAATTTATGAGAATTTATGGAAAACAATTTCAATCGCCGGTTACACGTAAATTGACCAAATAAGGATATAGAAAGGTAATTAATGTACCGATAAAGGCCTATTATGGTAACCAAAATTCAAGAAATTAAGTAACATGAATAATAGCCTTATTGAAGTGCCAAAATGGAGTTAAGCCAAAGAAATGGGCGGAAAATGATTTATTTCGGTAAATCATAAAATGCAGGGGCAAAACGGCAATTTTACCGAAAAGTGGGAAATAATTATTTTTCCCTCATATTTCCAATAATTTGAGTTAAATGGGAATTAAAAGAGTAAAATGACTACTTGATCATAAATAAATCAATTTTGGTAAACTATGGTAAAAAAATGGTCAAATAGTTAAAAAGTCAATGACTTGGTCAATAAGTTATGAGTTGGCACAATGGGGTATTGGAGATTCAGATTTCCCTTATATTACTAATGGGATTTTCGGCTGTTATGTGGCATGGAAAGGGAAATGAAGAATTTAATTGAGAATAATTGCATTTTTGGTCTAATTAGAAGGTGACAAGTGTCATGATCAATTAAACCTTATATTATATCATTAATCTACATCCATCAGCTCTCATTCATGCACAAAACTAAATCAGAAAGAGTGAGAGAGAGCTTGAGAATGGGAAGCATGACGGAAGAGAGAAGGGAGCTAGGGATTGTTGGAAATTGAGGTAAGAAGCTTATACCTTGAGTCTAAAGCCAACCAATCCCTCTATGATCTCTTCTCCTCACCTCTCTACCTTGAAATCCTTTATGTTCAGCTGAATCAAGCAGTGGTGGTAGAGAGAGAGAGAACGTGTAAGAGAGAGAAAGTTGAAGAAATCAAGAGGTAACTTCCTGAACTTGTTCCTCTTATTTAATTGTTGTTAGTAGAGTTGTTTTGGGCTTGATTATGGTTCATTTGGTATAAGATAATTGAAGAAAGCCAAAGAGACCTTAATATGTAAATGTCTCCAATCAAGTCCAATGAAGGTCTAACTAGTTAATATATTGGTTATAAGTAGAAAGGAGGTGATTAAGCCAAAGAAAACGAGAATCCGACACAACTTTTCTAGGAATTTATTTCCCCTTCCCTATGTTAGATGTGGAAAATTGATAGGAATTTGATAATTCTAATGCTTCCATGGGATTTAGGAGGCCAAATTGTGTAGGGTGTATGTTGACCCCGAAGTAAGAAAAGCCACGGAAAGTGAAATGACAAAATTACCCCTTATAAGCCTTATTTGAGGGTTGTCAAGGGTATTTTCATCATTTGAGCTTGAATTTGACCAATTCAAGGTTAGAAATGGATTATACATGCGAAAATGTGTAGGAATGGCCTAAATCACAATTTTGAGGAAAATGCTGATAATCAGGACCTAAGGGGTATTTTGGTAATTTGGCACCATTAGGCTAAATTTACTAATAGTATGAGTTTGGAAGGATGTATGGATGAGTAATAACTCATTTGTGATATTTGAAGATTTCAGGATTTGACAACCGATCTGGCCTCAGTAGTTGCCCGAGCTTGAATCGAGTGGGAAAGTTGCATAGAGAAGCAATCAGGTAGTAACCGTCTTCATATGACATGGTATACATATGTGTTGCTTGACATCATCAAAATGTCTAACATGTTTAGATTATGCAGAGTGATCACCTGGGGCCTATCTTTTCGCGGGTTGACACTTAGGCGATAGTATTCATATTGCATGAGCAGTGCCCGGGGCCTATCTTTACGCTAGTACCCCTCGGGGCCAAGTCCTTGTCTATCGCTAGCATGATTTTGTGAATTGCATGAAAGGCACTAAATGATGTTATGATGATTTGATTGATGATTATGTGTAAAGCATGCTTTGTATGTGTTATCTTATATTTTGATTGCGTTACTACTGAGATTCCTGTGAATCTCATTCTTTTCCCAAAAGCAAATCTCCAGTACAGGGAGGAAGCTCACGGGGCAAAGAGAAGGTAAACGATGAACAGATGAGGCCGAGCGGTGGAAGAGCTTAGTTTAGATTGTCAAATCCCTGTCATGTATTTTAAGAGTTTTGAATTGTATATGAAGTATATGAAGTGGAGTAGAAAGATGGTATATGTGTTGTAAAATGAATTGTGTATAAATGTGCTTATATGCAAACATTTATATCCTGCAGAGGCATTGTATAAAGTTCTAGCATTTGGCACTCAGACGTTTATATTTGGTGAGTATTAGCTAATTGGTACTCTACCGTAGTATTGGGAAATGAGGTATCATAGCTTTTGGCTGTGGCCAAAGAATTCCTTGGCTGCAACCAAGACCCCATTTCATCACTTCTTATTTTTCCACGGAATATTAACACCTAAGCCACAAGAGAGGTATTAAAGAGTATGTAAGGGAACCAAGTTTGATTCCAAAAGATAAGAGCATGCACTAGAAGCTAGTATAGACCCCATTTATTATCTATTAACCTACAATGCAAAATTTCTTTTCTGACATTAATTCTTTTTCTTTAATAGCTATTTTCCAATCTTGCCAAATTTCTTTCAAAGCTCCTATAATGCAAAAGTAAGCATGACGTAGCATCAAATAGTCTATGAGAAACAATTGCATGAATAAATTAAAAAGGAATATGGTCCATTTTTGCCTTGGAAGTTTTCAGTAAGGAGCATTAGGTATTAGGAATATTTTTTTAGGAGTAATTTTACTTTGGAAGTTTACAAAATGTAGCAATTTTGCCTTGTCGTCACTCAATGTTAAGTTTCACTGTTAAGTTAGTCAAACATCCTACATGGCAAGCCACCTCATCATCCATATCAGTGGACCTAATAGTGGCACCTCACTTCATCATCTCTCTCTTCCTCATTCACTTTCTTTTTGAAAAAAGATCTCCTTTCTTGTTCCTTTGATCCCCAGGCCCCATCTACAACCATGGATCCCGGCTTTTTATCCTTCTCTTCTTCATCCTTATTGTAAGACTCGTCCCTAGACCCCTCTGCTATGCGTTGTAGAAGCATTACCGGCTTAGGGAAAATCTTACTTAGGCCCTCAAACCAGAACTTGCAATTTAATTATGGGGTCACTATTCATTTTGTAAAACCATATTTACCATATTACTTATCTTTAATCATGGGGTTACTAACTTCACTCCATTCCTTATTATCATAGTATTATTAATCATTCTGCTTACTTAACTAATAGGCTCGTACCATATGATTACCCATTTCTAATTCAATCACCTCGCATAGGAAATTCAATTCATCCGTGATGCAGTGATATACAATTAATCATTCAACAATCTATTACACAATGGTACAACGCGTAAATAATTCTTCTCTTCTTTATTGTAACTTCTTCTATTGGTACAACGTCTAGTATTTCTCTTCAGTGCTCAGCTGCCTATATGGTTGGTTGAGGGAGGGTGAGATTTGGTGGAATCTCAGTAGTAAACAATACCACTATGTATGTAAGATATATACTTAATGTAAGATATGCTTGTGTTACATAAATACATGCCAACATATTGACATATTTGTATGCTCAATGTTATAACATACCCATGGCCATAGCATAAATGTAAATAGAGCTTCAATCATCAATCGTGCTCAATACAATTAGGCAAAGCAATAGCATAGATCAATGCACAAGCATACATATCAAGTAGATGCAGATTAGATAAGTTATACTACCTTTGGTCTTTGTGTTCTCCTTTTGTACATTTTCTTTCAACCACTAAAGTTGCTTGAAGAATCTTCCATTCCTTGTCTTTGTCATCTCATAGCCCTAAATACATAACCATATGATTAGAGCCATGGCAATTGAGTGACCAATGTGGCTACAT
The DNA here is from genome assembly GCA_037074505.1 of Albizia julibrissin. Classification (NCBI taxonomy): domain Eukaryota; kingdom Viridiplantae; phylum Streptophyta; class Magnoliopsida; order Fabales; family Fabaceae; genus Albizia; species Albizia julibrissin. The sequence goes on from CM073477.1 coordinate 37,749,426, forward strand.
TATTCTTTAGGACATGTCTCTTATCTTTAGCCCCATACTTATCTCAAATTACTTTAGATGCCATAAATTCGTAAGTCCACCTAACTGGGCTTAGTCCCCGAGAGTCTTTCTTGTTGGGATTGGAAGGCACAATGGAATAAATTAAACTTTTAAAAAATTTTCTCAATCCTGAATATGGATCTTTCAACGGCATTTAAATTGAGTTAGAAAGAGTCATACCTTTACGTTTTTGCCTTTTCAATCTCAAGGAGCTCACGCTTCATATTAGCTCCCTCTATCGGTATCCACACGAATAGAACCCAACACCGGCAGCGTGCTAGCGCCTCCAATGCCTCTCCAAGGTTTTCTTGTGGCTCTCTATTTCTCTTTTACCCTAGTGTTCTCTAGCCCTGCGTTTTTTTATAACTAATGAAGGCTATGTTGGATCTTCAAAATTAATCTTAATTAATTTTGAAATCTATATTATATCAATTAACATTTAATTGTTTTATGAGCTAATTAAATAAATTTGATTTAATTAAATATGTCCAATAGTTTTAATTTAACCTATTTATTTAATCCGAATAAAGAGCTAATAGAAATAGATTTAATTTATCTTTATAAATTAAATCTAAAATACTATATCTCTATATTAATTATTAAATTTAATTTTATCAAATAAAATTAAATTCGAAACTAACACTACACACACACACACATATATACATAGATATATATATATATATATATATATATATATAATATTATTATTATTATTTTCCTTTTTTTAATTTTATCTCTATTATTGTGTGCAACCCTGTAGGCACACATGAAGTTGGCAGTGGGTCAATAACTGTATTAGCCCACAAGTTGCAAACGGCCTCTAATAATACATTACGATTACCTAATTCATATAAGGATTGTTAACATTATAGAACCTGTCATACAACCATGTCACGTCCCTTTTGTCACACGATATTTCGGCCAAGGATAAGGCATGGATAGTGTCATCCTCCTATTCCTGACATTACTTTCCTGATTCCCAAGTAGTCTAACTATAGAAATAAAAACTCATTTCCATTGTAGTATCGCTATACATTTCTCAAACTTACTTATCGAGTGGTCCAGTAATATCTCTCTATTAATGTAAGAGACAAACTCCATCTTGACCATTCACATTCCTCTACATGAAAACAACTAAGCCCAATTGTAGCCTTTATAATCACCCGGTCAAAGGTGACTTTTGACGAGGTCAAAGTGTAATACCTTATTTTCATAGCCTCAAATGAGTGCAAATGAGTAGTGAAATCACTGGTGGGACCAAGATTCGAACCCGAGTTGCCCAACTTTTGAAAACATTCATAAATCATCAATCTCAACTCAGGAGTTGAATCTAGGGTTAAGAGGGTTTTTCAGCAGGTAAAAAAACATTTCAATTATTTTCACAAGTTTCACTACGTCATAATGTTTCATCAACTCTTAATCTCATTACATCAGAGTATGCGAGCGATTATCTTGCATTTTTAATGAAATTCGAGCTATTCTCTACTTATATTGCATTCATACACTCATATACATACATGAAATTCAAAGCCATACAAGGCTATCAATTGTAAATCAATTACATTAAATACAACTGCACTTCAACTTTATATCTCCTCCGTGCATCCTTCTGCATCTTCACTTGTCTAAATGGTTGGTGGGAGGAGTGAGATTCGAGAGAATCTTAGTAGCAAACATTATCACTATGCATGCCAGGTATATATGAATGCATGACATGCTTGCCTACACTATTTCATGCCAACATAATGACATGCTGCATGCTCGATGTTATGACATACATATGGCCATTGCACAAATATAACAGAGCTTCAACCAATCATACATATTCCACACAAATAGGTAAAGCAGTCACATAATCAATGTAAGACATACATATCACATACATGCAGATAAGGTAAGTTCACTACCAATAGAACTCTATGTCCTCTTTTGGTATCTTAATTTTCCAATCATTGCATCTTCTTCTCCGTTACTTCATGGCCCTATATAACCAATCACATTATTAGAGCCATGATTCAAACCTCTATTTGACTCTCTTGAAGTCTATTTTCAATAAAAATAATTACTCTTTCAGTAACCATACCCACAAGTTCAGATTTCATGATTACTCTTCACTGTCCCAAGACAGCTTTCAAAATCATGTCCAAATGTCAAAAATCATAAATAATTCTAAAAAAATCTAATTGAATTTATTCCAAATCCTAAATGAAGCTACTTTAATTTATATTTAAGGAAAAATAGTTACATTTTCCCAATGTAGACCAATTATTCCCAAAAATTCGTCCTAGGCCACTGTTCTAGATTGCTTTTCAGATTACAAGGCTTAACTTCAAAAATCCACCATTAATTCTAGGAAACTCTAATTTAACCATATTTAAGTCTAATTTAAGGGCAAAATATGCCCATAAGCTAAATGAACTAAAAAAATTACATAGTTCAATTCATTTGAACATTGCTCAAGAAATTCCTAGATTCACATGACCAGAGTTTAAAAAGTCATAACTCCTAGCACACTTGTCCAAAAATTAAAAATTACATATAAAATTAAATCTATACATGTCTAATTTAAGCCTTCATAATTTTAGAAGAATTTTTGGATAAGTTTTAGACCTTCAAACATCACGCAAAACACTAACTGCCAGTCAAGGCAAATTTAAGCAACATACACACCTATACTTCATAATTTTCCAAATTCATATACAAGTATCCAAAATTCATGAACACTTGCATACCCACACAATTTTGCCTCCTAAATCCAATGGAAACAGAAAAAATATCAAATTCCAAGTGCATCACCATGTCACACACGTAACCTCAATTTAGGGTTCTCAGAAAAATTATATTGTTTTCTTGTTTTCTTGGGCTCATTCACTTCCTTTCTACTTCTAATCAAATGATTAGCTATTTAGACATCCATTAGACATCCTTTATCCATTGAAAAAAAACCTCTAAAACCATACATAAACAGTACCCAACTTCCTCTATACTCATCCAAATGACAAACCAATCGATTAAAAAGGAAGCTTACGCTTACCTTTACCCGTTTTCGTACATGGTTCAGAATTCTGGCAACACTCTAGCCGGTGAGATGGCGCCAACAACCCAAAAATGAGGTAGAAATGAAGCTCGTGATGAGTAGAAGAATATTCATGAAGTACACTTTGTGAGAAGACGTCGATTCGGCAGTGTTTCGGCGGCTCAAAGTTTCTCTCTCCTCTCCCTCCATTTTCGCCCAACTTCATTCTCTCTCTTCTTTCTGATTTTTCTGCATGAAAAATGGCTGAGTAATGAAGAAGAAGATGGTTTAATTGATGATTAAATGACTTTGCTACGTGTCACAAGTTTATTGGCCCAAAAATCAAATTTTCGCACATGATATCCAATCTGGCAGAATTTTCATTACACTTTGAAAATTCATATCTAATTGTAAAAATGTCTAATTAGAGTGATTCTAAAGGATGTACAACCCTCATTGAGTCTAATGTTAAGAAAAAATATAAAATTTAGCCAATTGAAAGTTCAGTCTTGCCATAATTTTAATCTTTGAATATTGTCCCAAAAAATAATTAATTTCGCTGGGCTAACTTCAAAAATTCATTTCTCTTTGTGTACAACTCTAAATGACTCATATGACCTATCAAATTAAATCTTGATAAGTATAATTTCATTATAGAAAGTTTTATAATTTTTCAACATCATTTTCCCCTTGAAATCTGCCACACAAACACAACTGTCACATCGAGAATTTCACAAATAGCAACAATACTTTGTATTCCACTTCACTATGTTGTGTGTGACTTTCAATCACTTCGTTTTGTTATTCCATGAGCTCTTTAACTCACCAATATAATTCCTTTTAATATCCAAGGATATAAAGGAATTTTGGGAAATAATACTATGTCTCACTATGACATTTACCAAACAAGGGTCTAGTAGTCCCCTTTAATCCAGGCTAAATCTTAAGCCTCTAGTCCCAAAATTTGGGATTCATATAAAGCTTAATGACTCTCATGTAGGAACCCATGATGATATTAGGTTAAAGGGCATAATGACGTGGTTATACATGAGATAAGCTGATGACTTAATCCATGTAGCTTTCTTATAGCGGGTCGGTCCAGCATCTTATACTCTTACAAGTGCCTAAGACTTTGATTCGTATCTCCATACCTTATCAAAGTCATATTGGTTTTATTTCATTATTTTCTCCCTCATAGATGATCGACCAGGGAAATTTAGGACAATCTTTGTTATTTATCCAAGTATAAAGTTATCACAATAAACATGCGAATAATATGATAACAAAATGGAAAAATTCATTAAATAATAATGTTCAAAGTACAATGATTGACCCCTAGGGCACAATTTCCAACATTTCTATCTCTCAAAATTCTTGGGACTCTTCTCGAACTAGACTTAGTCATCTGCCTGATACATGCTTATCCTCAAGTCTTTAGGTCAAAAATCCAGAATATTACAATTCTCCCCCCGTTCAATAAATTCCGTCCTCTAAATTTTGAACATCTATACCTCAGGGAATCATTTCTAGATACTCAGTCTATCCCTTTCTTATGCAGGCTCAACGAGCATGCAACACAATTCACCATATTCTCAACACAGATCTCAGATAGTATTCAGCAATCACTCGAACACATTCTCTGGACTCACTAGTCTAGTACTACAGTGCTAGGCACACAAGTCTTACGACCCAGGGCCTCTGCCTTGTACAAGATATGCATTGGGTCTTACTGTCGTCTGGCAACCTAAGGCCTCAGCCCCATGCAAACCTGCACATTAGGTCTTATAGCATTGAGCCAACAAGTCTTATGGCCTCAGGACATGCAGTCCCACATCTACGTTGAATGCATATAGGGTCTTACAATCACAGGACATACAATTCACTAGGTTCTCTGGTTACATTCCAGGCTCCAACTCTTGCTACTTAAGCGATTCATACACTTATGTAATGTTCACGAAGCACGCAAAACAAACCATCCCATAAAATTCAATCAATTGGCATTTATTAATCACATGACACATAGTCCATTGGGTAATCACATGACATACTATCCATCATTTACTATCCAGGTAGCTAGTGAGGTCTTTTAGCCTAGGGAATCACCCCTATGTATAGGCATATTGGGACTTATGGCCTTGGGCCTCTGCCCATCTGCCACCGAACATTCATTAGGTCTTATAGCCTAGGGTAACTCCCTATACAAGGTGCATTCATAGGCTTTCATTGTTTTCATTATTGGAGTATGATGAAGGAAAAGAGAGCTCAGTGTTGCAAGTGGGGGCTGGGGGATAGATGGATCAGGGAAGGAAAAGCTATAACTTATTTCCCAGTCATCATCCAAGATTGAATCCAACAATAATTAATCCTATTTGGATAAGTTTTTTAAGAGCTTATAAGTGTTTTTTTTATATAAATCCATATAAAACTCATCTCACATATCTATCTCGTATACCGTAAATTATGATTGAAATGTTGCTTTTAAAGGTTCTAATCACTCTTCCAAACAAGCACATCACCTTTGTTGGTTGCGTTGGAGATATTCAATATGACCCTAATGAAAAGCCTTATCCCATTAAATGAGATTAACTACATTGAAGATAAATGAAGCTAATAAATAATAATAATCTTCCCAATGGTTACAAGGTTTGTTTCTTTTATAAATATAAAAATAATAATAATAGTCTCCCCGGAGGTTTTAAATATGTAAAATTTCAATTCATATTCTTTCTAAATTTGTAGTTTTTTTTTTCAAATCATCTATATTGATTACTCATATTAAAGAATTTTCATTAATGAGTAGTTTCAATACAAATGATTAAAAATGATATTTTAATAAAATCAGCACACACTTTTTATAATTAACTAATTTAACTATTTTTTTTTGTAATCCATATAAATAAGTTATTTAGTTCCAACATTTGAAATTGAAGGGAGCAATATTTAATTGGGCAACTATATCTTAAATTTCGAAAATCAAGTAGGTTTTTTCCCAAGGATAACTCAAATGCAATTTAGGTTAATATAATTTTTAATCAATAAATATTATGTTTATTTAGAATTATAAAGAAATATTTCTAATCATATTAATAGGTTGAAATAAAATGTTTATTTTTAAAATAAAGGAAACTTTTTGTAATTTTTTTTCTTGAAAAAGATCAAATTTTATTCAACATAACTAAAGATAGAGGACAGCACAAAGTTGGGCCTCTTTACAACAAAAGGACTAGAAGCGCAACCCACGTCCAACTAAAAAAACAGCAAGCTAAAAGACACATACCGAAGATAAGACCCAACTTAACAGAACAAAGATACACATAACACAATAAGAAGCAACCCAGAAACAAAAATTGAGCTCAACACCAGCTTGGATAGATTGTAGACAACGTATGCTGTTAGAGGCAAGGAAGGTGTCTATCAGCTTCTTTTGTATCATGAATGATGCGGAGCATGATCCACCTATGGGAAATATTCCGTAGGATAAACAGGTGGCAACAGAAAAAAAAAAATAGGGAAAATTTCATTGAGCCTGTGACATAATGTCATTCAACACTTCAAAACTTTTTGAAACTTGATTGTATTCCAAAAGTTAAAATAAAATTAAGTTTTGTAGGTGAAAAAATAATAATATCATTATTTTATTTTATTTTCTAAAAAAGTATTTATAAGATAAATAAAAGTATTTATAAGATAAATAAAGGCATTCAATATAACCTAGAAAATTAAAAATATTTTAACTATTTACAAGACAAATATAAAAATTCACGAGACAAATATAGACATTTATAAGACAAATAAAGGGGTTTAAAAGAACATAAGGAATTAAAAATATTTTAGCTATTTATAAGACAAGTTATGTAAATTTACAAGATAAATATATGTATTTTCATGATAAATAAGATAATTCACAAAATAAAGTAAGGGTATCATTGTCTTTTTACTCCGAAAACTTGATTACATTTTGACATAATGTGTTGCAGTAAAATTTCAGAAAATTTTAGAGGCCGACTAAAATTATGTTTTATCTTTATGAGTAAATGAAATTCTCCTAAAGAAAAATCAGTTGCAGGTGATCTGACCAAGAGGTTAGAAATGAACTAAAGTAGTAAACACCCAAAAACAACCACACCACCTAGCGCTAAAGACAGAATAAATGAAGAAACAAACAAACCATATGAGCAGCTAAGAGAGAGAACTAACGATCAAAGGCACTTGATGTCTTGATTGTTAGACACCCAAAGTTTCGTAATTCCGTGAGCCTTTTGCCCTAAGAAACTAGAGACTGAAGAGAATTAAAGCGCTCCATGGCATCAAAGTCAAGCTTAAGTACCTTAGTATGGAGTAATAAAGCTTCCTTTTTATAGAAACCTGAACACTACAGCTAGTTGGCACTGTAGAATGAGACATAACCACGAAGTGGCCTAGGCGATTGTGCTGTGCGGAAGAACAATTGCTGGGGGAGAGATGTAAACCCCAAATCGGGGCAGAATTAAAGTTGAATAGAAGGAAGACCAAAGTACTTAACTGTTTTTTTTTTAATGCGTAAAGTACTTTATGTATCACACAAAACTTGGAGAATTCTCAGCTATTAATAATGTAATTTCATATAAAATTCATTTTTTTTTACTTTTAATTGATTTGATAATTATGTTGAGCCTTTGACTTCTTTCTTCTCTTTTAACATATTTATAGTTATGATGCTGGTATAGGCTTCAACATGGGCTTTGCTAAAAGAGCTGGCACTTGGGTTGGACTATCATGCTGGGCCTTTTGCAAACTGCATATTTGCAAAGTTTATTCAATTAATTATAAGATAAAAATAACAATATATAGTTGATTTAGTGGTGTAAGGTTTTATTAAATCTATTTAGATCTTGAGTTTAAATCGTAGAGAAGTCACTTGTGTTAAGAGGGGCAGCCACAAATCCTGAACCGTAGACTGAATAATAATATTGAAAAAAAATAATTATAAGATTAAAATAACATTTTCTTTTTACTTAAAAATAAAAGTAGAAATCATTTAGATAACATAATCATTTATTGAATCCATTGTTGGCAAAATCTATAAAGAAACAAATAAATACTTGGTTTGAGTCATGTTGGAAGACATTGTCCTTAAGAGATATTCCACAGCTCTCTCAGTTAATGGAAGTGGTATCTCCTCAGGATTAAATGAATCCTTCCTCTAAAGATACAAGGCGGCAGAACTGATGAAAAATAAAATAATTCAGTAAGAGATTACCGATGCTTCTATTTCTCTCTACTACAAATGGTGTACCAATAGGGTATTTATAGATACTAAATAAATATATTAAAGTTATGCCTTTTGAAGACTAGACCTCTTCAATTAAAAATTCATAACTATCTATTAATTTCATGAACCATGTTGATTCACGAATCTACACAAACTCCTTAATTCATAAGAGTATGACTTTTCAAAAAACATATATTCATTTAAACGTATTCCATAATATTAGAGAAATTCTTTTTTTGACATATTCATATGCAATATTTACAACACCCATATCCTCATGTTTTCTTCATAAGAACTCCTAAACTTCGAGAATCATTGGGGTCAACTATTGGATACTTTCATGCTTAGAAGTCAAATTAAAAACAATCTTTCGATTGAGTTACGGCACGTTATTTACATAAGATTGAGAAGGGCTTGGGAGAATGGATACAAGAAAGTGGGGCTTTAAAGTAATTGCTTGAATGCTTTTTTCTCTCATTGATGGTTCGAGTAATGACTTAATCTATTTCTTTTTAATTTGGTTGTTTTTTAATTTCCTTTGTATCAGAAAAAATAAAAGAACTCATAAACTTCAAAGGTCAAAACAGAAATCCTAAACTTCTATCCAATGCAACATGAAAATTGAAGGAAGTAATATACTAGTTCTAGCTAAAAAATTTTAACAGACTAGAAATTTACTAAATCTTTAAATTTAAATATACCAAGACAATTTTTCTAATTAATTATTACTAATAATATTGTAAAATTATATTATAAAATTATTTTATATTATATTGATAATTCAAATTTTTTTATTCAATATTCAAGTAAAATATATCAACACTATTTTTACCAAAAATGTTAATAATTATTTACATCTGCATTTTTTATTTAGATTATTTCTAGATATTTTTTAATAATTGTTTATCAAAAAAATTAATCTCAATTTTATGTTACGTAACACATAACAAATTTATTATAGGGAAAATTAATTAGTGAATCCTTAGAGTTTCATCATATTTTGAATTAGGTCCCTCTAATTTTATTTCTTTTTAGGGAAAATTCCAGAAAAATGAAGCCGAAAATGGGAAATCCCAAATCAGTATAGTGAATTTGAGAAATCCTAAATCAGTTAGGTGTCAGTACGGATGAGGAATCTGGGATTTTGAAATTTCGACGAAAAGATAATTTTTCCCTTCAGCTCTCCCTCCACTCTGCTCAAAATAATAACACGGGGCTCTTGATTAATAACACCGTAATCTAAAATATAGTATTGTTAATCAAGATCTCGATGTTGTTATTGGTCCTTAAACTTGTAAATTTCAAATTTATCCCTGAAGATTTTAATGGAGAAAATGGTATTGTTAATCTAGAGCCCGATGTTGTTATTCCGAACTAAGGGAAGAGAGAACTGAAGGGTAAAATTGTGTTTTCGCCAAATTTTCAAAATTTTAGATTCTTCATCCAAACTAGCACCTAACTGATTTGAGATTTTTCAAATTCGCTGTACTGATTTAGGATTTCTAATTTTTTGCTACATTTTTCTAGAATTTTCCCTTCTTTTTATTATATTCTTGTACTTCATTCCATTAATACTGCATGTCCTTCCATTAGTTAATTCTACAAACACCGTTAATGATGATGATAGAATCTTATCTTTCAAACCCACCATGACTAGTTTGCCACCCATAAGGAGAAGAAGGGCTCCTTCAACTAGCATTCAACAGTCCAGCTATTAAAGCCTTGTTGTATAGTCCCACGGTGATGCTGTTAAAGGGCCTGTTTAGATTAGTGGTGGTAAAAGTTATTTTTTTTAATCTAACTTTTATAAAAGTCAGATAGTATAAAAGTCAAATTGTAAATATGATTTATGTTCGGATTGACGGTGGCAGAAGTATTTTTTTTTTTTTTTTGGAAAAGCTAAACTTTTGAGTTTATTCTCAAAAGCTGCTTTTAGCAAAAAAATGCCCAATTATCAAAATGCCAACTCAAACACCCTATTTTTTCAAAAGTCAATTCCACAGTGTTTTTTTTTTCAAAACAAAAGCCATATTAAGGTTGAAAGACTTGTCACATTGGCATCAATAACCTTGTATATACATACATACATATGTGTGTGTGTGTGTGACACACATATATATCTGTGGCGCACGCGTGCGCACACACACATATGTATGTATGTATATACAAGGTTGACACCAATACACACACACACACACATGTACATGTGTGTGTGTGCGTGTGTCTGTACACACACACATATCTCTGTGTTTGTGTTTGTGTGTGTGGACGTGCGTGTGTGCGCACATATGTACACACATATATACATATGTACACACACACAGACATCTGTGTGTACGCGCGCGTGTGTGTGCTTGCGCTTACACATCAAGTATAGCCATACAATTTGGGATTGACTAAGACATTCACATCTTCATAGCTAGGCTCAATAAAACTTCTTACCATAAAGGGTTCAAGGGGCACATAGCTTCAAGTAAGAATTAATAGAGAAAAAAAGCTTACATCTATAGAACGCCATATACAACCTAACGAGAATGAACAAATGGTGTACTATAGATCTAATCCCTTATTCTTTATCAACTCTTCTCGAGATTGCATACCCCTTGAGCCTTTTATGGTAGGGAGTTCCATTAAGTCTAGTTGCAAAGCCAATAATATATTGATTCATCCCAAATTATACTCGATATGTGAGCTTCTGTAATATACAAATTTTTGTACAATTTCATTTTGTATGCATGCAAGGGATATCAAAAGGAGAATCCTTATTTTTTTAAAAAAAAAAATTGCCCCAAAACTAAACGGTTCTTACAAAAAAATCATTATATATTTATACACTATATATGACGGTTGTTTCATTAAACACATTAGCATTTATATCAAATAAATAACGGTTGCGATATAACGACAGTTACGCATGTTAAACTATATATAACTGTTATTTGATAGCACTGTTATGTATATTATAGAGTTTATAATGGTTGTTTACTTGAGATTGTTATTTATTTTTCCACTATTACGATATATATAATAGTTGTTTTATGTGAACCCATTTTATTATTATGACATCATTACACATAGCATGACCTCACTACATCTCAATACATGATGATTATTATATTATAATCATTATAATAGATTTAGAATAAATCATAGTTTAGAATCGTAATGTATATTTGCCGAGTAAATATAGCGCTCGTACATACGATGATTCGGAACTGTGATATATGATAGTTAATAACTGCCATATATAACAATTTCTGTAATAGTGATAGCATAACTAGAACTTCTTTCTAGATCCATAATTATCATTTCAACTAGATTATTAACTATTTATTTTTTATTTATGTATTAACTATTAACTATTCATACTGCCCACATATAAAGCCTTGTATATGATTATTATTAATGGCCTTTTTAACAGTATACTGTACAAGGTAAAAAATTTATAAAAAATACTACATCATGAGAAATATTTATTGATTAAAATTGTTGACATTGCGAACGATTTTAAAGATTAAAAGCATATTGTTTAGGAGAAATTTGTTTTTTTCCAATTAGTTTTTAAGGTAAAAGTATGACTTTAATATTTTCATTTTACAAAATTTCTTAAAATTTTGAGTCATTTGCATATAACGTTTGTAACATTTGAAAGTTTAAATAATGATCATAATGGCTCATGTTTTGACCATTAACCTCTGCCGGTAAAATTACTACTCAAGTTAAAGGTTTGTGTCATGTCAATATTTTAATTATATACTATGTCATTTAGAATATATCACTTGGCATTTGACATATAATTTTAAGTATTTCTTAAATACTTAAAATAAATACTTAAACAATATAAAATACTTAAAAAAGATTCAAATTATTGACCATGTATTTTTTAAATAAAAAAGTATTAAATACTTAATATTAAATGCCAAATGCCAAGTGTATTTTTAAAATCATATCAGAAATAATAAAAAATATATATAATATGACATGACAAAAATCGTTAGTTTTAACAATGATTTTTCGTTAACTTCAATATTATATGTATTTTTTGCTGGAAAAAAGTAGTGATTTTAAGAGCAGGGAGTTGATAATAAAAACTTGAAACATTAGGATCCTTAATTTAAACTATTAGATGTTAGAGATGTTATGTGCAATTGATTCAAAGCTTATAGGAGTTTTTGTGTAATTTAATCGTCATTTTATAAAGTATTTTTTTAGTGCTTTAACCCTGATATTGTTAACAAAAAAGGCTGACATTAAATTTAAATGTTGACAAAACACATATTCTCAAATAATAACATATTAAGTCTTCTTTTTAAAATAACTATGATTGTTATTAAAAAAATCATTTAAGACTGATTGCATTAGGATTAGAGGAATAAAAAATGTTTTTTTAAAATATTAAGAGACCAAATTAAAACCTTATATAAAGATTACAAACAAATGAGCGCTTCATCGGTCATTGAACGATTTCTTTAAAACCCCCCCTCCCAAAAAAAAAAAAAAGTCATTGAACGATTTCAATGATTCAGCTTGATATCAATTTTGTCCTGGGTTAAAAAGGGCTTTTGGTAAACAGCACACAATGCCCCAGTTAAAATAGACTGATTCATGTAGTCGTTCTGGGACACTTGAACAAATGATATTCGGGGTCTATTTATAAGGCAGAGACTATTTTGGGCTTTCATAACAACAACCAGGCCCAATTACTAACAACAACAACGAAACTCAGCAGCCCCCCTCAAGGTTTTTTTTATTTTAAAAAAATTAATTTCCATTATACAATAATAATGTAACAGCCGATAGAAGTTCAACAGAATGCCAAATCGAAACAAACATGACGAAAACAAAGCTACAAGTCCAGAAACAAATAAATCTAAAGCATAAGTACCCCAAAAGTTGGAAGTATATAGACTGTAGACTCCCAACTTGCCCAATAAATCTCGAAATGAATCACTTGATCGTGTGATCTTATATGATGCAAACTAATCAACTTCTGTGCTAAAGCTTATGTCTTGTGCTTTCTTTGATTCCCAATAGATGAGTGCTCCTTCAAGCACAATCACATATCCTGTAACTAATCTTCTGGATTCTCCACAAGTTTCCCAATCAAAATCACAAAAACATTTTAATCGCAACTTCCTTTGATGAAATACCCAGTTTAAGAATTCCTTTCAAATAACACTCGACTCTTATTATTGCCTCATGTGAGATTTGCGTGGCTATTGCATAAATTAACTGGGCACCTATACAGCAAAGTAAATATTAGGTCTAGTCATAGTAAGATAAAGCAATATTCTACCAACAAGATATCTATATCTATGATTCATTAACGAAAAATGTTAACTCAACAAATTTAAAATGTTAGTTTACCAATTACAGTTAAATACTTACAAATTATGTCAAAATTTAATTTTTTTAATATAAGTGTTTTAATAATTATATCTAATTTTTTTAATATAAGTGTTTTAATAATTATATCTCTTATAAGCTAACAAAATGTCTATCTAGATGTATCTTGACTATCTTCTCTATCCCAGCCGCCGTCTCGGATTTTCATCCCTCCATCAATTTTGTCCTCTTTCCCCCCCCCCCCAACCTTTACTTCTTTTCTTCCATTCATTTCTTCTTATTTAGGGCTATTGCAATCTCAATTATCACAATCACTGTGCCTCACATCCCTATAATGGGTGTCACTCTCAACCCCATTGTGCCCCACACACACACATATTATTGATTTATTGTACCCGCACCCTATTATCTCCTGCTGGACGTACGTTAGTATGTCAGAAAATTCAAATACGTACGTCGCTCTCATCCTTGTAAATTTAAATAATTATATTGTGGCCAAAACTAAATTTAATAATGATTTTAAACTTAGACATGCTTTGTAAGCATTTGATTGCCGAGTCAGCGTTTTAAATTCACCAAGTCAACATTTTTTTTTTTTGTTAGTGAGCTTAACGGTGTTAAGTTCAAAGACTAATTAATATTATACTTTTTAAATTAAACTTAAGGAATAAATTGATATTTGATATAAACTTAAGTGATTAAACATATACTTTAACCTAGATAAAATGTCGATTTAATGAACCACAGCGTGCGACCCAAAATGCTTTCAGTTTCCTTTTATTTTTGTATATTGTAATTGATATTTTGATATTTTAAATCACTTTAAAATATATTAATAGATATTAACATATATATATATATATAGCTTTAATGCAGGGGTATGTGAATATTCACTAATATTTAATTTTAAATTTATTTAATAAAAATGATAAACATTAAACAATCACTTATAAGTGATTTAGTACACACCGTCAAATACATGACTATTTATCACTGTTTTGGAACTCGGACTGGACCGGCCGGTCCTGCCCGGGAACCGGCGACCCGGCGTCTAAACCGGTTCGTTCCGGTGACCGAACCGGTTCAGTATATTTTTATTTTTAAAAAATCAATTTTTTTAAATTTTTCTTTAGAATTTCATATTTATAAATATAAAATATTCAATTTCTCACCGGTTTGGCCCCGGTTTAGCTCCAGTTTGACTCCGATCTGACCCACTAACCCTTGACCCAATACCCCGACCGGTTCAGTGACCGGTCCGGTTTTCAGAACCTTACTATTTATTTAACATTAAGAAGCCTCGGAATATATGACATCAGTAAACTTGATAGTTAAAATCGGTCAATAAGGGCTGGCCCAAAAAAAGAAAAAAAAAAAGGGAGGGGGGGCCCGGGGAATAAGGAAGATTTAAAAAGAACTGACAAGAAAGCATGTCCTTTTTATATGCATTAGTAATTCGTTGCCGAGCAGTGAGGAGTCTCCATGAATTTTATCCCTTCTCTAAATAGATACAGTTTTTTTATTATTAAGAAAAATGAACAAACACCTACCATAATTAATATTCACACTGTCAAGCTTATGCTGGGACGGTCGTGTATTGAATAATTCGAAGAATTAGACCGTACAAATGTTTAAATTTTTTGGTCAATAGACTAGACTTTATTATATTAATGTGTGGTAAGGAAGATATGTTTCCCTAAAATGACCAACGAATTAGTTTTAAACCAACAACTATGTCCCCACCTAATAAATACAAAATTAATATATTATAAAATGAAGATAATCACAATGAATTTAGTGGTCAACATAAACAAAATAGGAACAAACCTAAATAAAAAATTACAAATTAATCATAATCCGATCAAATTTAAGCACATTAACAGGCAGAAACATGGATTTTTTTTGGGGGGGGGAGGATCTATACTCCCCCATAAGCACTCCATGTAATTCTTATATTTTCTTAATGTATGCCCTAATTAATTAATTTGAGAGGATTAATTATGTCAGTTAAGTTAGTTAATATTATATGTTTTTTTTAAACAACTAAATCATCCTTAATTTCCTTATTCCCTTACCTACTTGATTATTTTTTAGAGAATGTCAATATATTTTCTTTAAAATAAATAAATAAATAAATATGTGAAATATATCTTACATTTAAAATTAACATAAACTTTTAAATTAAATTAGATCATATATTAAAGGACTCCAGGGAGTATTATAAACATGGAACAAAAAATTGGACTAGACCAGATCGGCTGGTTTAACTAGTGAACCGATCAGTTGTCCGGTTTGATTCAGCCATTGGGCCGCGAATTGGTTAAAGTCGGGAAAACCGGTGGTTTAATTGGTTGGATCAGTTACATTTTTTTATTCTTTTTTTTGTGAAATACATTTTTTTATTTTTCTAAATACTATCTTGTGTTATTTTTTAGGGGGAAATGAAAGGTTGAAGACCAGGATGAAGAGAAAAGTAGGTAAAGAAAAAACAAATATAAAAAACAGAAGTAGATGATAAAAAAAATTATTTGAAAGGATATAATAATTATAAGAAAGGAGATATCATTATATAAGTATAGACATCATAACTAATACTAATAGATTTTAAAAAAAATTAAATATCTTCATTTTTATCTATAGAAGTTTAAAAATATATTAATATATATATTGTTACTAATAAATTGTAATATTTTAATATGGTCGGTCCGACCATCGATTAGACCCTGATTGACCCATTAACTTTTAAACTTATATCGTGATCGGTTTTTTACCCCGTCTAATTTTTTATTGCTTGATTATAAAGCGAGACCATTTAGAGAAAGTTATAAAACAAAAACAATAAAAAAGAAAAGAAAAGAAAAAAAACGAAAGAAGAATCTTTGGTTGACCGACTTCTACGGTCAAAAAGACAATTGTAGGAGAGACGCACGCAACACGCAACACATACAGTTACTATAATTATTTCTTAAAAACCAATAATATTATCAAGATAATTGCATAGAAACGGTGGGTAGAACTAAAGAACAAAAAATCAGATCGAATATTGAAATAGTCGTAGTATAGGTTTAAGGGTCAATGAGTTATTTAGGGTTAAACCGGTGGTCGGACTAGTCATATTAAAATATTATAATTTAATTGACAATAATAAAATAATCATAATTCATAAGTCATCACTAACATCAAGTTAGTTCTTCAAAGTTCTACCAAAACCCATAACTAACATCAAAATATAGTTAAAACATAACAATGTCATTCATCATTCATCAAAATATACCAAGAAACAATATCAAAATACTCAAAAGATAGCAATTTTAATCATCAAACTCTACATCTCATCAATATGATCTATTGGAGATGAGTCATTAGGAGGTGGATTGGGGAAAGGGTAAGTGGTAATAATGTCATCATTCAAAGCATGGAGATCAGGAACGTCTATATTTTCGTCACCTACGCATATGCACGACAATAAGTAATATGAATAGTTATGTGTAATAAATAATTATATGGATGAATAATAAATTAGTAACTGAATATTAATAGGACATATAAACCTTCATGAATCTTATCTAGAGTTGATGAAAGTGCAACGTCTTCATTACTAAGAATACCTTCAAGATTTTATGCATCTTCATCATTAAATTCTAGAATGGGATCTTCTTCAATCACTCAAATATCCACTTCATCAATTGATTCATAGTCAATGTGATCATAACTTGTCTTCTTTTTCTTCAATTCAGCTCTTCAAATTTCAAATGATAAATAATTTCAGTTAAAATTTAAGAATAAATCCATTTTATAGTAAAGAAAAGCATTTTTCATAATATCTAAAGTTATCTATACTTTAATCGCAAGTTATAATGAGTGTAAACCAAATCATTCAGCCTTTTGGTGCTCCAATCTATTTCTCCTTTTTGTATGGATGCACTCAAATAAGCTCTAGTTTCTCTCACAACCAGAAGAAGCAAACGTTTGGCTAAGAACACGTATTGCAACACGTTGCAATTCTGGAACTGAATAGCCATAGTACATCCACCATTCATCTACAAAATAAAACATGTAGATAATATTAGTTGATTCTCAATTAATATGGTAATTAAACATTAAATAATAAAAATGAATACTTAGTTACTTACAAGGATCTAGCTTTTGAGCTCCCATTTTACATATTTCTCTGTTGAAAGATTCATTGCCTTCAAGATACAAGGTTACTTGCTTCATTATCTTAAAACAATCAACATTTTCATCTGAGTTGGCCTCCACCACATCAATCAAAGCTTGTACTAAACCTCCCTTATGAACAAAGTTTGGAACATATACGAATGTAGGGTTTAATAAATAGGAAGCTGCATAGAGATTGGTCTTCAAATGTCTATCCCATATCGCTTTAATGATACTTGTGTAAGGCTTGTATTGATCTTTATTCTTTTTGAACATCTCGTTAATTCCATTTTTTGCCCTTAGCATGCCTTCATAAACATATAGCAGTGAAAACTTCTCATTCGAGTTAACAATTCTCAACAATTTTATCAGAAGAGTTACAATCTTCACAATTTGGTAGCACTCATTCCAAAACCGGCTATCTAATATGATTGCACTAAAAAATTTTCCTGGAGTAGTCCTAGATAGTTTATGGTCCACAAAGTGTTTATCAACAACAAGGGCTTGCAAGTCATGCTTGTGCATATATATGCTGTGCAATGTAATAAAGGTAGTGGCAAACCTTGCAACACTAGGACGCACAATTTCTTTCCAACTTGGCCTTTTCCTCAACCAATACAAGAATATCATGTGATTGTAGGCAAATATTGTTATGTTTGATGCCTTTGCCGCAATGCCTAAAACATAAGGCATGCTTGAAATGTCTTTCAATACAGGATTTAAATAATGAGTAGCACAAGGAGACCAATAAATATTTTTATATTTCTCCTTGATCAACATTCCACATGCCACATAGTTAGCAGTATTATCAATCACCACATGAGTAATATTCTTGGAACCAACCCACTCAATCACTTCAGAAAACAATGTGAACAAATTTTTAGCATTTGACTAAATTTGATGCATCAAAAGACTTAACAAACACCATTCCATGGGTAGAATAAACTAAGAAGTTTATCAAATTCTGTTGTTTCATATCAGTCTATCCATCCACCATAAGTGTGCAGCCTTTTTTCTTCCATTTATCTCTATGACTGTCTATGAGTAATTGGCATTCATTTTTCCATTGTCTCAACAAGTTGGTTTTAAAATCATAAGCACTAGGGGCTTTAAACCCAGGCCCTATAGAACACATTTCATCCACTGCTTTTTGAAATAAAGGGCACTTCAATGCTTTAAATGGAATGCAGTTGACTATAACATATTCAGCAATAAGCATTTTCACATTGTGTTGGGCTTCTTTAAATGCTAAGGCACTCTTGATGGTTGGTTGCGCTCTAGGAGTTGTTCTAGGAGCAAAGTATTTATCCATTGTCCTAGGAGGTTTCCTCTTCTTAGCTCCACTATCAACCTCCTATTCTTCAACTTCCTCTTCTCTTATATCTTCAATTGACTTCTTCTTTGAACTTTCTTTCAAAGACTCTGCAATCCTGTAACTCACATCCGAATAACCCTTTTACAAGAAGCAATTTGACCAACCACACTAGTAAGATTTTGATTCATCCTTTTTATGCCTCCTCCTCTATAGCTATTACCACAGAAGAGACATGTGTATACATTTTGTATCCCCTTTTTTTTGTAGGCAACATATGTCCATGCTAGATCAGTTTTAGAACAAATTAAGGAATTGGAAGTGTGAGGTTCGGTATTACAAGTGTTAAGTTCGGTATTAGGACTAGGAGTAACATCATCATTTCTTGAACTCGATATATCCATCTTTGCAACAAAACAAACAAACAAACTCAGAGAACAAGAACGATTTTCAAGGGGCAGAATCCTATTAGTTCATATAAAAGCTCTACTTCATCCTTGCCACAAATCTGGATAAAAAGGCATTCAAGAAAAGAAAAACAAGATAAAAGGTATTCAATAGCCAATATAAAACAACAACAAAAAACCATCCCTTACTCGATATATAAATGCTTCTGGTCAATAGCCATTCAAGAAGCAGAGCATACATCAATAGCCCTTACAGTGTTGGGATAATCTAGAATAGATTCATAGAAAGGGCTTAATGAAAAACTAAACAAAAGTATATAACATATTCAAGTTAGCCCAGCCAAAGGTCTAATCCAACTACAAATGAAAGAGTAAAGCGCATTATCTTAATTCCACTTCTAAGTAGATGTGTTACACAGTGAGATTTGCTAATCCTGTTAGGATTAGGAATCAACTGAAAAAAAAATTAACAGATATTATATTTCAATTCAATTTAAAATCTTTCATGAGATTGCTTTTTGTAAAGGCTCATACAAGGGACTTTCCTTTTTTAGACGCCTAACTGAAATATATAATCACAGTCTAATTCACTAGTTCCATATGTTTGATATTGAAAACATAGAAAGGCATGATCTGATTTGAATTTGCTATAAACTGCAGAGAAGATAGAGAATCAATTCAGCATCTAAAAGGCTAAAACCTCTAACTCTTATAGTATAGAGGGGCATTTTCACCAAAATAAATCAAATAAAATTAAAATAAGCAAGATTGATTCCAATTTTAAGAATTACTAATAGTATTAATCCACATATGGGTTTTAGCAATCAACCATGTTAATCATTTAATCCACATACCTCACAGTGAAGGACAAAATGACCAAGTGAGTAGCGTCGCCGTAGAGGAGTGCGGACTCTGGAGTAACACTGCCGCCGGACTGTGGAGTAACATTGTTGCCGTAGAGCTTCTTAAAATCAAGGCTTTCAACTTCAACTCTTCAAGCAAATTCGCCTGTATAGGAGCTCGTTGTTGACCAGTCACCGTAGGAAGTGAGAACGGAGGAAGAGTTTCAGAGATTAGGGATGATTACGGGACTGAAGTTCATAGAATCAAACCCAACTCTGCCACTGATGCTTAAATGTTGAAGGGTAGAAGGGTTGAAGCACGATCCCCAAATCATGAATCCAATTGGGCACTAAAGCACCTGATCCAAAAACCCTAAATCGACGTCGTGTTGGGGCTTATTTTTTTTAAAAAAAATCCTACTCGACCAACTTGCTTAGCTTGGCGGGTTGGCCGAGTCGCCCCTAGTTCCCCCAAGTCAACCCGGTTTTCATCGGGTTGACTCGTCCTCCGGTTAAACAATGGATTGAATTGGCCTTAGGACTAGTTGACTGGTTTTTTGGTCCAACCAGCCAGTCCGGTTTGGTTTTTTTTCCCATGGGCAAAAGAATTGCATAGAAATAGTCATGTACAGAATAATTAGTGAGGGGAATTATAGGGTTAAGAATTGAAAGTTTAATTAGAGCATCGATAGAGAGATTACAGACATGGGGGCAGAATCCATACCTAATAATCAAACATTCACATTTTCTATTACAAGATCAAAATCTAAATTAAGAGAGCAGGGAACTCTATTCTATAACTGGAACTTCTTTCTAGATCTATTGCTTTCATTTCAACTATTTTATTAAGTATTTAGTCTTTATTTATATTATTAACCATTAACTTCATATCAAAAAATTATTAACTATTAACTATTTATTATTTATTTCTATTATTAACCATTAAATTTAGATCAAAATATTATTAATTATTAACTATTAATACTGCCCACATAGAAACCCTTTATGTGGATTATTATATGACCTTTTGAGCAAGGTTGTCAAACTCGCAAATTTAAGTAAACTTGTGATGATGATGTAAATTTGAATCATGAACTCGTAAGAGTTTTACTTTTATCATTAAATATGTATTAATAGCATATAATTAAATAATTAAAATATAAAAAATGACAAAAAATTAATTTAAATATGTTCTAAATCTAAATAG
Organism: Albizia julibrissin; assembly: GCA_037074505.1. Classification (NCBI taxonomy): domain Eukaryota; kingdom Viridiplantae; phylum Streptophyta; class Magnoliopsida; order Fabales; family Fabaceae; genus Albizia; species Albizia julibrissin. The sequence goes on from CM073477.1 coordinate 37,771,007, forward strand.
TTGAAATTAAATCTATTAACATTCATAACATATTATACTTAACAGAGAAGTTTCTATAAAATTCATATATAAAGTTATTAAGTATTATCAAATTGAAAAAGTTAACATGATTAAGAGTGAGTTAATATAGTTTTGTAAGTTAGAAACGTAGAAATGGTAAACTCAGTGTATAAACTCGCAAGCTTAATCAAGTTTACAACGGCTAAGAGTTTGACTGTGACTTAACTCGATTGTATAAGGTAGGAACGTAAAAACAGTAAGCTTGGAAAGTCGACTCACGAGTTTAACAATAATACTTTTGACCAGTATACTATACAAGGTAAAAATTTTATCAAAATACTTACTATGAGAAATATTTATCAATTGAAATTATTGACGTTGTAGACGGATTTTAAAGATTAAAAGCATATGGTTTAGCATAAATTTGTCTTTTTCAATTAGTATTTTTTATGAAGTTAAATATTTTTTCTAAGGTAAAATTTTACCTTTAATTTTTTAGTTTTACACAAGGATTCATTTTGGTAATTTAATTTTATGGATTTTTTTATTGTGCTTTAACCCAATACGGCTAACAAAAAATGTGGACATTGACAATCTTTACTATCAAATTTGCTCTTATTTTGATTTTGGTCTTTCAAGTTTAAATTATGGGTTTTGGTCCTTCAAAAGGTAAAAAAAAAAAAAATTATGGTATCAAAACCTATGGTTTGAAACTTTAAAGACTAAAATAAAAATGAAAGCAAATTTGATAGACCAAAGATTGAATTAACCCAATAAAATATATTCCCCACATCATTCTGTAAACTAAGTTAGCGCTATGACATAATGAAAGCATTATGTTTAGAACATTACAACGTTTCTTTTATAAAAGGAAAACATTGCACCACTTAATAGTTTTGAATACTCCAAGCTGACGGGAGAATAGTTTAAAAACAAAAATACCTTTTAACCAATTATTCTCTTAATACTCTTGAGAACGTTAGTTTTTTTTTTAAATAAATAAAATAAAATTAGTGTTTGTCTCCAACCTCATGGCGGTTGGAGAGCTTGGTGCTCATGGTGTATTCATCATGTTATGTGATACCATATTTAAGTGCCCGTATGTGGTTGTGGTTTTCTTGATGTAATGTGTAACCTTTTTGTATATATAACCTATAGTTGTTCATTTTACGTTACAATTACGTAGATAAAAATGTTAATTTGACCAATCAAAACGTGCAACCCGAAAATTTTTTTTTGTTTTCTTTTCTTTTTCTCTGTTGTAGTTGATCTTACGACACTTTTCTCTCAATCTACCAAGACAGAGGGTATAATTAAAATAGTACTCTTTCTATCTTAAATATAGGATTTTGTTTATAGTGTAATTTTATACTATAAATTGTATCTTATATTTATAACTGGAGGTAATAATATCAAGGGAAAAAGATAAAAAAATATTGAAAAAATTGGTAAAAGACGTTGAATTTCAATAATTCAAAAGGGATTGATTTTGAATTTTGAAATTTTGAAAAATTTGAGAAATTACCTAACTACCCTTAGTTTTTTTAATAAAAAAAAAATTCTCAATCCCCTTGCTGGCTATCAAAGCTTTGGCGCAGTGACCAGTGGTGGTGGCTATCACCAAAGCTTTAGTGACTTTGCTAGTGACTGGCGGCTGTCACACACACACACACACACACATATTGAATTTCTTAAACTAAAGTCGTCAATATGGATACTTAAGTTGTTAATATAGATATTAAAGTCGTAAATAGGGTCGACCGGAGCTCCGGAGATCTCATATTATTTTGAATTTCTTAAACAAAAGTCGTTAATCTAGATACTTGAGTTATTAATATTGATACTAAAGTCATAAATAGGATTGACCGGAGCTTTGGTAGTCTCATATTTTTTTGAATTTCTTAAGCAAAAACGTCGTCAATATGGATACTTAAGTTGTTAGTATAGGTACTAAAGTCATAAATAAGGTTGATTGGAGCTTCAACGGTCTCATATATGTTAGTTCTCATACTATTTTGATGATAACAAACCTTGATTTATTAGACTTGGGTGATAATTAAACCTTTTGAAAAACAGAAAGTGAAACCTGTGGTGAACTACTCAAGTTTGACATAATCACTCGAGTGATGGCTTGTGCATTTGGGTGATGATGCTTCACTCCCCAAATTTTCCAAGTCACTCGATACTGATCAAGTTTTGTGAAAAGTTCTTAAATGTCAAATCACTCAAGTGATTAGGTAAGCGCTCAAGTGATGGCATCACTTGCAGCTGACTTCCAAAAGAATTGAGAGTTAATGATATGAAACAATAGAATTACTTGAGTGATTGATAAACACTCAAGTGATGTTCAAATCACTTGCAGGTGACCTCTAGTTAGTTTAGAAGTTATTGATCTAAAAGCACATATCACTCAAGTGATAAAAAGGATCAATTGAGTGATGAAGATGACTATATGTGATCAAAAGACATATCACTCGAGTGAAATAGAAATCATTCAAGTGGTATCGTTTTTCCTGAGAGTCACTCGTTGAATAACTTGGAGTGTTGTGATCTTTTAAAAAGATCACTTGAGTGATTATTCAAATCACTCGAGTGATCTGTGATCGCTTGCAAAGATCTTACAAGTGATTTGGAAGTGCTGACTAAGCCTAAAAGGGAATCACTTGAGTAATATCATTTTTTCTGCAAGGCACTTGGTAGTGATCTATCAAAAATTTCAAAGTGTTGTAAGATCACTCGAGTGATGCCTTGAATACTCAAGTGATACTCACGATTTTAAAACTTACCTTTACCAAGTTCCTTGAGGGAATTGTTAGCACAACATAACAAAGAGCATTCGAGTGACAGAGATAAGCACTCGAGTGATTGGAAATCACTTGAAGTGATTATCAGTCTCACTCAAGTGAATTTATCAGAAACCCATAATCATCGTCTTGAAAATCTTAATACACATAGTTCACATCTTGATTTACTTTCTAAATTCTTATACTAATCCTAAATGTTACTAAAATAATTTATGTGTAAGTTTCAAGTGCTTAATCAATAGATTAACCTCAAAAACTCAAAAAGCAAGATTCTGACAGAAGCATTAAATACATAGTAGCGAAAACCAATAGAAACACCATTTTTCATCAACGTCTATAATTACTCTCTAACAGAAAAATTTGAATGCTCATAATTGTCAATAATGACATTCTACCTATAAATACAGAAGCATTCAAGACGGAGCAAGCAACCAACGACGAAATCAATTCTATTCAGTAAGTGTTCTATTTTTCTGTCTGGTATTTTCTGAAATTCTTATTGTTTTTTAGTATTCATTTATTAGCTCTTCGAGAGAGATTTTAATACATTTATTCACTATTCATGTGAAGAGAATTTCAAGGTAATTAGACCTTGAGTAGGTATCAGTTTATAAAGAATAAGGGGGAGTGAGTGTCCTGTTAAGGAGCTTACTTGTACTGTGGTGCCAAGAACCTATCAAATTTTGGAAATATAGTGGAAATCTTATAAGCGCTCTGAGGACTGAATGTAAGTCAAGAGGTTAAAACCAAACTAGTATAAACTCTGGAATACACTTCAGTGATATCTTCTCAACTCTCAACTTTTAATGAATTATTATTAACTGTGATCATTTAATTTTTTTTATCGCCCAATTCACTTCATTGGATGAAATCGTTAACACTAACAATATATATATATATATATATATATATATATATATATATATATATATATATATATATATATATATAATTTATCAATCAAAAGTTGTCAATATAGATATTTCAGTTGTTAATATGGATACTAAAGTCATAAATAGGGTTGGCTGGAGCTCTAGTGGTCTTATATTGACGATTTTTACTTGAAAAATTCAAAAAATATATGAAACAGTTGAAGCTCCAGTCAACCCTATTTACGGCTTAAGTATCCATATTAAAAACTCAAGTATCCATATTGACGACTTTTCTTTAAGAAATAAAAAAAAATGAGACAACCGAAGCTCGAGCAAGAGGTTAAGGATTTTTTTATTGAAAAAACTAAGAGTAGTTAGATAATTTCTCAAATTTCGCTACATTTTAAAATTCCAAATCAATCCCTTTATAATTATTTAAATTCAACATATTTATTTATCTTTTACCAATCTTAACATTTTTTTGGGGTCTTTTTTTCCTATTATTAACAGATATTTTGATTTGGTATATTGAGTTTGAGACCCTTATTTTTCCTTCCTCACATTATTTTATATATTTATATATATAGCTTTAACGTAGGATGCATGGATATCCAATAATATTTTATGGTTATTTAATATATATATATATATATATATATATATATATATATATATTACTTTTTATATAGTAAATTGTTAAAAATTACATATGTTATATCATAATTTTAACAATAATTATGAAACAATAATTTTTATATATTTATATGACTATTAATATCATAATTGTAATTTTTATAAAGATATTATTTTTAATAAAATATTTAGCATAAATAATAAATTTTTAGTTTTTGAGGCAAAATCATCGTAGAATTTGCCATGAAAAAATTTCGTGACTAAAAAATTCACATCGGAATTAGTCACGAGAAAATTTTCCTACGGATTACTGGATTACTAATGTAATTACTCATGGAGTTTCATTAGAAATTGTGTATGTTTGTTTTTTTGTTTTTTGTTTTTTTTGTAGTGTATATAAATAAAAAGTTTTGGGTTCAATTTGCTTTGACAGTCACCTGGCCCTACTTATGTGTGCTATATGTGATTTCATCAGTATCTCGAAGGCTGAGTGGTCATCAGCAAATCCACTCCTCTCACTCTCCAAGTATCCATTGAAGATGTTGAAAGGATTAGGATGTTTGAAATAGTGATTGGAATATCTAAAAGTACTTTTTAATTGTGATTTACGGTATACGAGGTAGCTTTTACGGTCTATGAAGTAAATATGTGGATGATTTTTATCTCGATTTACGTGAATTGAGCTTATACTTAAACCAAACATAGTTATTTGGATTGTTCAATTTGATGGATCTAGAGATTTCTTTGGGCTGTTCTGTTACTGTGGAGGATTTAGAAAGGCAAGAAAATATTATTATTGTACTCCCTCTGATCCTAAATATAAGATAGAATTGACATTTTTTTTGAGAAATAAAAAAAGCTAAATAAGGTGCCTAATCATATCATATGTTGTGTATCTTTAGATTATATATTAGTTTAATAGTTAGATAAAATATTTTGGAGAAAAAATGACAAATATAAATATTTTAAAATAATTTAGTTAGCTTTCTTAATATATTAAAAAATATCAACTATGTCTTATATTTAGGATTGCATGGAATATAATATAGGTTAGATTTAGAAATTGAAAGCTATGCTAGCTAAAGAGACAGAGCTAGATTTGGCCAAAATTATGAACATATATGTTGAAATTATTTTAATATTATATATATATATATATATATATATATATATATATATATATTAGATTTGCCTTTATATCAAAATAACTTAAGTTAATTTGATAAGACTTGTCTTATTATTATATACATTTAATTTATCTTTCAATCATTTGATGACTTAATAATTCATTTTAATATCTTTCTTATCTTTTTTTTCCTCTCCTGGGCTTGTAGTTATTTGAGTCTTAGAGGCCCTTCATTTTTTGCCTAGGGCTATACTTTTTTTTGAGTTTTAGATACCCTTCATCTTTTGCCAGCTTGTATTTCTTTTTGAGTCCCAGAGGCCTTTCATTTTTTGCATGGGCTTGCACTTTTTTTTTTGAATCTCATAGGCTTTTTTTTTTACCCTTTTTTCCATCACTATGGATTGAATGACTTTGATACCATGTTGATTGAATACCAGAAAAACTTGTTTAGTCAAGTGATGAAAGGCAATACATATAAGTTAGTGTCTAGGTTATTTAGTACCCCTAGAATCACTAAGATTATTGCAGCTAAAATAAAGAAAATAATATGAAATTTTAAAATTCAAATCTGCCATGATCTTAGTGATCTTTGGCAACTAATTAGCCCCTAATTAATAATTTAATTATAACTAGATTTGGGGTCAGGCCCGTGGCAGCACTAACAATATAGAATAAATGCATATATAACACTCAGTGAGGATTGCCTATTGATATGTTTGTGTAAATGCATATATATTATAAAATGAAAGTAATTGATTGAAGTACGGTGGGAAGAAGCCACGGTAAAGAGCTAAAGGCCAAGCTGCAAACGGATTCATCGGTTGTTAGAGTTCAATTCATTTTTTTTTGGGGGGTCAAATTGTTAGAGTTAAATTGGAACTGTTTCATTTGGATTGCTCGGATTATACATCTATGTGCCTGTTTGGGAACCCGGTAAAAAAATAGCTTTTTTTAATGGGGCTTTTACAAAAGCCCGTTTGAAAAAAAGTCAAATTGTAAATGTGATTTGTGTTTGGATTGGCGGTGGGAGAAGTGACTTTTTTTTAAGTCGAATCTGTTTGGATTAGCTTTTAAAAAGCCCATTTGGATGAAAAATTACTAAAAAGGGTATGAACATTGTTGAATATTACATATATATTGTTTGTGTACATATTGTTATAATTGATGTTAAAAAAATGTAAATAAAATTTTTAAAAATGAAAATTTTTTAATAATTTTTGAAAAACAAGAAAAATACACTAAAGCACTTAATTAAAAAAAAGGATAAATATATATTTCAATCAGAATGTCATACATGAATTGGATCATAATTGAATCATCTACCCATACTTCTAGCAAGTTCATCTCTGATCATGTCACGAACATGATTCATATGTGTTGAAGATAACATATGAATAGTTGATGTAGATCCTGCGTCAACTGGATCATTATTACCTTCAATACTCACATTTCCTCTTTCAGCTTGTTGAAAATCCCTATCGGTTTGGGAATTTTTACGGATAAGATTGTGTATCGCCATTGTTGCACAAACAATGCGGACTTGTGTTTCAAAGCTATATGACTTCATTTCCCCCAAAAGTTGAAACCTATTCTTCCATACTCCAAATGTCCTTTCGATAGTGGTCCTCAAGCTTGAATGATAATAATTAAACATCTCCTTCTCACTTGTAAATCCGTATTGTTGCCTAAACTCTGGAATGTGATAACGTTCACGTCTATACGGACCAAGATATCCAATTGGTGTTGGATAGCCAGCATCGACCAAATAATATTTTCCTGATAAATACACAATTTTGTTTAACTTAGTAAAATTATAGCGAATGTAAAAAAAAGCACACAATACGAAAGTGTCGAAGAGATACCTTCAGGTGGATGAGGGAATTTCATAGATGGAGTAGAGATAGCAGTTTAGAAGATACGAGCATCATGTGCGGTTCCCTCCCACCCTGCTAACACAAAAGTGAAGCACATGTCCCAATCACATAAAGCCATGATATTTTGTGTTGGATATCCCTTTCTGCCGATATATTTGTCTTGCTCAACTGGCTAACCACACACTTAATATGAGTTCCATCAATTGCTCCTATTGCATCCTTGAAAAATGGGAAATATCACCGATTGCTGGAGATTTTTGGGTGACAATCACAGAAGTTAGGATCAAGCGGTTTGATCATTTCTGCTGATAGGTTCACACAAGCATTTAAAACCATGTGGAAGATCCTGTGGATAGTTTCTCCAGAATGTTGAAATCAGTCTTGCAAGATTCTGTTTCCTTGTGCATGTCCAACTGTATATAGGAACATGGAAACCATTTCTTGTATTCCAATATACCTAGTCCTCCGTAACCCATGTTGTACCAATTTGGAGCATAAGATATGGAAAACATGCTTTTCCACACGAAAATTCTCAGGGCAAACTGTATCATGGCCTTCGAGCACCTCTTGCACCCACTGTGCACCTGTTTGCTTACTAGTTCTACGTGGTTCTTTGCAAACATGTGGCACGACATATTGAGCTATCAAGGCAGCCACCTGCTCATCCTTCGTTATCTCTTGATCTATTAGGGATATGAGTTGTTTCCTTCTATCTGCACGAGATGATCTTGCTTCCCCTGTTCCACTTGAACTTGCCATTAACGATGCAACCTATGCAAGGATATTATGAAAACAAGTAAAATTTTAACACTGTGCAAGTACAAATTCAATGTCATATAGCAGAGGTTAATAACATTCATGAGTGATATAAAATAAAGTTCCATCCTAAAAAATAAGTAAGTTATACATAACGAAGTTTTAACTACATAAATTAGAGTTCAGCGCGTTGGTGGGGGTTTCTGAAATTCAGGGGTACTGTAAGCATGTAGGCGCAACCATTCTAGCAAGAGCTCTTTATCATCTTTTAGTCCAACATACATGTCGCGAGCAACAGGGTGCATCATCATGTTACAACAGCGGATATAGAAGTCCCTGTCTTTAGCAACTTCTGGAATGGCCCGTAATTCTTTGACGACATCGCTCATTTGTAGATCAGTCGTTGAAAGCTTTTTTAATGCTTCTACTTTGTCCTCAGATGCATCGGCTATTCTACTAATCGCATCTGCTATTGTTTTCGAGTTTGCGATTTTTTCTTTGATCCTTGACCCGACCATTTAGCCCTTTTTCTCTTCCCACTGACATCTGAAGCACTGGGCACACTAGGTGGAGTGTTTGTTGTCAAGTTAATTCCTTCAAGATTAGCTGTCACTCCCACACTAGCTCCAATAGTAGGAGATCCAAGATCTTCCTCACTATCGCCTGAACCTTCTTCTAGGTCCATTGTGGGTCTATACACATCGCCACCATCACCACCCTGTGACATCTCCTGTGTAAAAATCGGTGTGAACATTTTTTCTCCTGATGCCATTACACCCTTAAATAGGATGTCTAATTCTCTCGCGAACATGATTCCTTTGTATCTATACTTCGCATACTATGGATTCTCCTGAATGCATACAATTACAAAAATTAATGACTCATATAAGATGATGATAATGATGATGATAACAATGTTGATATCATAAATAATAATGATAATAAAAACAATCACAATTTTTTTACCTTTATTTTCTTCTCCCACCAGTCATCATCAGTATTCACCATATGCCTTATAGGGTCATATGATATACCAGTCTCTTTTGAGAATAATTTGTCCCACACCTTCCATTGTATCTTCAAGCTATCTAACCGATTTTTTAATTGTTTTCTGTCGTACGACTTTCCAGTTTTTCATTAAACGCGGCCACAATGTGTTTCCACCCATCCTTTGTGAATACTGATCCTTGCCGTTCATTGTTGTATATTTGCTCAACGCACATGTCAATGAAAATCCCAGTAGAACTTACATCCCACGCTGCTTTATCCTTTCCCTTGTTCATATTTCTATGCCAATATTTGAACATTACATAAAAACAAATGGCCCAGGTGCAAATTAAACTAAATATTAAATATGATACATAAAACTTATAGCCACCAGCTTGTTGGAAAAAATTCAATATCCCATCAAACATATGAATACAATCTTGGTTTAAACACTATTTTGCATTTAACCAATACCTTTTACAAATAAAAGTTGTTTGATCTAATCAATACCTTTGGTCTTAACCAAATCTCACTTGACAAATAAAAGTTGTTTGCTTAATTATTGAATGTAGGTTATGGTTCCTGTGAATATGACTCTATTCCCTGATTCAAATTATGAATTGACTTGAATTGGCTCCCACATAATCAATTCAGAGGATCCAATACAAGAAGATAAATTGTCAATAACATACAAGGAAACCAGTTCTGACCCTCTCATGATATGTTGTATATAGATTTGTTAGAGGCATTGTTAACATTAAATGTGAATACTTTTCTTAATAAAAATTTAAATCTTAGTCTATCATATTAAGAAAGATCAGATAAATAGTCTTCATATTAAGAATTAAAATAGTAATTTTCTAAGTCTCACCTTTAGAGGGAGGATTAATAAATTTTACATTAGTCGCGCCTTAATTTTGAGAAATACATGTCTACTGACTCTCCTTACAGTTTCTTTCGACAAGACATATAAAACACCAATCTCAGTTAGTATCGTTTTGTGTGTATCTGTGCATATGTGTGTGAGACTTGCTATGTAAAACAAATAAGTTGGTAGATTAGAAAGCATTTTTTTTAAAAAAAGAATATCGATTGATTCCTTCAATTAGAATTGGAGGGAGTATATATTTATGATAAAATTAAACTAAACTAATAATTGGAATAAATTGTTAAAAGCTTTAATGTTTATTCAACATTTCGAGTGCTTTTTTGGATATTGTTCATGTGGTGTGGGAAGGGATGATGATAACTAGAAAACATTGAAGTCGCCAAAAATTTGGATGGTTATAGACACACATTTGGAAAATCAGGGGATCTAAATTGGGACTGTCGGCTGGAACCATCATAATAAAGCTTAAAATTCTATGCATAAATTCAATCATTTCAAGAGAAAAGTAATTCACATCTTTTACTACTTCACATAAAAAACCTACAAAGGCAGTAAGCAATTTTTACGACTACATCGATTACTGATTACTTTTTTTTTCTTTTTGAGAGTGAGAAATTACATCACTTACAATAATGTTAAGCATTTGAGAAAATCTTAACATTTACCATTTATGTGATTCTCCCAGAATGCCTTTTTTGAGGTGTACAAGCCACTCAGTCGTACAAGAATTCCTTTGTCTCAAAAAGCTTTCTCAAGATTGTTTGATGTAATATCCTTTAACACATTATGTTACTAACACTAAAAATCAAATTTTTTAGTATTTACTAGCATCAAAGCAGGAAGTGGCCTTCTTTTTTATGTCCTCAAATGCTCGCTTTTTAATTGGGCATTTTCTTCTTGGTTAGTCATACGCTTTTTAACTATTATGCTTATATCACTCAATTGACACACTGCCTCTGCAGAAAAAACTCACACTTCACTTCAGAAAAAAAAAAACAAAAATGAGGCACAATAAAAAACAACTACCTCTTCACCAGCACCAGTAAGCATACGGCCAAAATGGAAAATAGAGATAGCACAGCAGATCATTCAGCCACATTATTCAACAACATATATTCAGAGACAAAATCAAAAACCATAATGGAAGTAGGATTCATGAATGGGAGAGCAGATCCCTTACCTTGTCTCTCAGATCTGGGAAGGAAGGAAGGAAGAAACGTCCGATGCTCCACCGACGCCGTTTGACAGATCCACTGAACAGAGTGTAGGGAATAATCTTTTAGACACCGACGACTAAAAATAGTACAGCACACTCACCGCCGGCGTCTTCTTCTGCCGTCACCGTCGGCGAGCTTTAGATCTACCTCGACCAATGAAGAGCGCTTCACTTGATGAACCGAGGTGTTTCAGTGAAGAATGGAAGTGGCGCAGCCACCATCGGTGAGCTTCAGAATCAACTGGAATGACGGCACAACGGCGAGCTTCAGATTCCGTTGGTTCTGGTTTTTGGGGAGGACGACTCAGCTCGCGGTTTGCACGGTTGTGGTTTGGGGGAGAACAAAATTCTTTATTTGCTCAGCTCGGTTTCCTGTGGGGGTAGGTAATAATTTAAATGTGAATTAATGAAGTAACGGTCAAAAGTGATGAGAAGTTGGGTAAAAAAAGCTGTGTGATAGAGCTTCTTACAAAAAGCTCTTCTCATATATGAAGCCCATTTCTTTTTGATGTGTTCCCAAACATGCATGTCTAAAGCAACTGGGCTTTTTCATTGCAAATGAGCTTTTTTAAGGCTCAAAAGTGTTTCCAAACAGGCTCTATATCTATTTAATTAATTACACACACACACATATTGTAAATTGTGTACTTGACGTATACTACCATATTCTTTTCTTCTTTTTATAAATGAAAACGTATGTGAGACCCGTAGCGATAAAAATTTAAAAAGAAAAAAATAGTTCTTGTCTTTTTATCTTAATAAATTGTCTTAGTGTCCAAAAAAAGCAGATGTGGGATCCGCAACTAAAAAAAGGTAATGGATATGAGATTTATAAAAACTAGTTTAGAACCCCCTAATGCACGGGCGCAGAGGAAAAAAAAATTATAATTTTTAAAAAGAGACCAAAATCTAATGATATAAAAAATAGGAAAGGGACATCATGTATTATATTTTGAAAAGAGACCAATAAACCTTGTTAATTCAAGCTTTTCACAAGTGGATGAATTGAGTGATATTAAAAATTTTAAACTTAAACACAAACTTAATAAAGAGAATAGAGTCAGAGATATATCAATGAAGGTAGACACAATAGATTTATGCTTGTTCGGTCTAATCCACTTGATCTATATCTAGTTCTCAGAAGCCTTTCTAAGAGTTCTACTATTGTCCCAAGATTCATATGGCTCTTGGTGCCTCAGTACCCAAATTTCTTCTCAATGAATACTTGCTTCCCTATACACTTTGCAATCAATGCACTCTCAATGTCCCACTATCTTGAGTATCTTAACTGCAATAAATGATTAAGTAAAGTCTCTCACAAGAGTAAATAAATTATCACTAAAGTATAGAATTACACAAAAATGGAACTTAAAACTTAGCAATGAATGTACAAGTAAATGTGCACAGGTAATAGTTATTTTGTCTTCAATGCTCTTCTATTTATAGTGTGAGAATGGTTATTACTTTTGAATGTAGTCATTGAAGTGTTAGGTCATTGCTTCTATCTGTTAAGTATGTCAGATTGTTCCTTTTGTCTTTTGAGATAATAGTTGGAGACAAAGAGAATTTGAAGCGTTTGAAGCTCGGAGCATTTAATGATTCTGACACATAAAGTTCTTTTCGCTAATTTTGGTTAATCCTTGATTAACCACCTATAAATTGAGCAACATAGATATAATAATGTGCTAAAACAGTTAGAAGAAAAAATGAATTTAGAACATATTGGAATGAGTATCAAGATTTCGAGATGCTACTTTGTTTCTGAAAATGCATCCCTCGAATGATCTTCACTTTGAGATTTTGAAAAGAAAACAGATCACTAGTTGGCTCACTTGGTGATGTAATAGTGACAAGTGCAGATAAGGTCACTCGAGTTGTCACTCAAGTGATCTTGCTTTATATTAATTCAGAAGAAAAATATATCACTAATTGACTTACTATGGTACAATGGTAGTGATGCACTTTTTAAACATTACTCAAGTGGTCACTTGAGTGATTTTCTCTTTAATATTTTTCAAAAATATTGAACACTACTTGAGTTACTGTGGTGCTATGCTGGTGATGCAAAATTGACAGGGTCACTTGCACTAGTGCAAAAAAGACTTTTTACATGTGATGTAAATGACTTTTTACACCTTGACATACAACAGGTGTAGAAAGTCTCGACTTTCTACACCTATTCTAAAACACGTGTAGAAAGTGGACTTTCTACACGTGACGTCTCACGTCAGGTGTAGAAAGTGAGACTTTTTACATATGACATGAGACATCATGTGTAGAAAGTCCCATTCCATACTTTCTACACGTGACTTCTCACATCAGGTGTAGAAATTGAGACTTTCTACACCTGACATGAGACGTCACTTGTAGAAACTCATTTTTTGAAAAAAAATTGATTTTTATTATGCTATAAACCCGTTTACATGATAATAAACAACTAAATAATAATACATATCATATTAACAAATTCAATTAAAATTTTTAATATAATCAAATTAGGTAACTATGTCTTATGTTGAGGACCTGAGGGAGTAAGAAGCAATGACTATGATTAACTATACTTATTAATGGTCAATTCAGTAAAGGCTTGCCAACAATAATTATTTTGGAATTTTATATTCCAAACCTCAATGTATGTTACTTATTATTTTATTAATTCTGACTTCATGCCAACAATAATTGTAATTATCCGTGAGAGAATTGGCAATTGATAGCTGACCTAAAGCAACCTTTTCCTATGTTCAATAATAGTTTCACTTTAAAGCACATTAATAATGCACAAACACAAAGAACGATTAAGCATTCCTTTTGTAAACTATGGACACACTAGGATAGTGAAAACATACAACAACAAGGCATAAAAGAGCAAAACTACCCATATTTTCATATTAGACAATTTGTATAAAAGGCACCCAAAAATGAATAGCCAACAACAAAGCAAAAATAACTGTTCATTCCTATACATTCAACATAATATCCATTTTGTACTACCCAATGACAAATATTAAATGCAGTTCACCTCTTGCAAGAGCTGAATTTAATACATTTGCAGCATCAATGGCTCCTTCAGCTACTCCAGATCCAATTAGAGTGTGCATTTCATCAATAAAAAGTATTATCTCATCATCACTTTGTTTGACTTCCTTCATCAGTTTCTTCAATGTTTCCTTAAACTTTCCTAATATTTATTTTGGGCAACAAATAGACTCATATCAAAGCTTATAACCTATTAGAAGACAATAGAAAAGACGCACCAAAATATAATTAACTATTTATTAAGAAAATAAACATAATAGATCACTATTATCTAGCAACCACGATAGATTTTCTTACCCATGCATGTTTTAGAGCAACAAGACTAAAAAAATAACAAGGACAAAGAAACTGCCTTGACACTTGTGTTGATTTAATAGATACTTCTAAAAATCTTGCAAACTATAATTAATCCTTAACATGGATGAAAGTATTTCTAACCTTCTTTCGCTTTATAGTTTCAGGTATATAACCATTTGCAATCCGATGAGCAAGACCCTCAATAATAGCTGTCTTCCCAATGCCAGGTTCTCCAATTAGACAAGGATTTATTTTTGGTAATGACACGTTCAATTTTTTGTTGTCTTCTAATAGCAGGATCCAAATTTTGCTACAAGGGAGGAAAAAATAGAAATAATAAGCTAATGTACACAATGAATCATCATATAAGTCGTCAAGAAATACAAACTTTAAATTACCTCTTCAGCTAGCTTGGACAAATTGTACCATTTTCCTTTAAGGTTGGCATTTTATTGGAATTATCAATGTAAAAAAGCAAAAGGATGGAAGGAACTAGCCTTTGTGCGAATACTAGTTGCTTCCACAACCAAGTTTTCAAGAACACGTGCTGTAACACCTTTTCCTTCACAAAGGATACCCAAAATCAAATGCTCAGTTTCAAGGTAATCTTATCCTGAAATTCTCACCAAGTAAAGATCAAGTGTTACATCAAAAGCTTATTCACCTTAGCTCCTACTTTGCTATCTAATTCAAGGTCAGACCAGTTACTAATTTCACCTTAACTATAATTATCAAAAATTCAATAGACTTTTTTTCTTTCAGCAATATTTCTGAAAAAGAAAGAAAGAAAAGCTCCGAAACTAATGCTTGATATCCAAGTGTTAATTATGCAAGGACCAATCAAGGAAATAATGGACAAAAGGCACAAAGTAGGAAGAACAAACAACAGGAGATAAACGTCCATAGTATGCTTAAGATGTTGATTGCGTGCGCTAACAATCTCCCTAGGTAGCCGGTTCAGGGCCTCCTTCACATCCATATCGAAATACGGATCATAAAGATCATCATATTGGAGCCTTATTTCCCAAAATTAACGTTAATAAACAGATAAAGAAATTCAAAAATAAGTGATATAGGGAATGGTTTGAAAAAAGAAATGGGATTAGGGATTTGAGAAGAGAGGGTAAAAGGTAGGAGGAGCAACCATATTTGTGAAGGAGAGTGGAGATGGATTTCATGTGCTGAGTAGCTAACCAGTTCTTCCTTGGGTTCATAAATGACTGCAAGAACGACGCCATTGATCCCTGTCGCTGATTCACCTCGCGAATGCTCTTTTCCTTCTTGAGGCCATGATTGCTTTGATCTCTCTTGATGAATAACTTTCTACTCGGGTTGGAGCCCAACCCTTGTAGAAAATAACTTTCTACACGAGTTGGGAGCCTAACCCATATAGAAAACAAACTTTCTATATGTGTTGGGCTCCCAACACGTGTAGAAAGTAAAAAAAATTAAAATAAAATTAGATTCTAAAAATACATCCAAAAAATGCTAATTTATGAAAGAAAAAATATTTAAAATTTACTTTCTACACGTGCTGTCTTTTTAACATGTGTAGAAAGTTCCTTCATCTTCATATATTTATGAAAATGCCACCGGTCACACTTTTTACACGTGTCCTGTTTTGTTATGTGTAAAAAATAGGTGTAAAACCTATATTTTGTACCAGTGTCGAGTGATTACTCAAGTAGTCTTTTTAAGCTTAGTTTTGATAAACTTGATCACTAGGACATATCATTGTGGTGAAGTAATAGTGATGAAGATTTTGATATATGACTTGCATGGTAACTCGAGTGATTAATCCTGAAATTTATTTTTAGAAAAATGATAACCAATTTATTCATTATGGTGGACTGATAGATATGCACTTTGAACCTTATCACTTGAGTAGTCACTCAAGTGATCTTTTAGAACAATATTTTCTAGAAATCATATCACTATCTTGGTCATCATGGTGAAATAGAAGTGATAGAAAATGTGTGTATCACTCAAGTGATCAGAAATGTGAACAATTTGGCACTTCCAATAAGCACCGTGGTGATTAGCTCTTTTAAAAAATGCATCACTTGAGTGGTCACTAGAGTGATCAAATGGAAATGTTCATAAAATGCTTCATCATTGCTTAAGAGTTGAAATAACCAAGTTTTAATACGTCACTCGAGTGGTTACTCAATTGACATAGTGATTTTCACAGTAATTAGTTACAATATGTTTCAAAACCTTTTACAACCACTGTATCTTCTGCAAACTACTTTCTTAAGATTTGTTATCATCAAAACATGAGATATAACATTCTTCCCCTTTTTGATGATGACAAAACTTAATTGAGCCAGTTTTGAAAATCAATTTGAAAACTTGTTAAGGTTTGAAAGATTTCTCAGAAATCACTAGTACTAATCCAAAGTACTCTATATATCACAGAATCTAACAGTTTATACTCAGAATATCAGAGAAAAGCGCATGCGCGAACACACAGAGAGAGACACACATATATATGACTTGCTACATAAGTTCATAACATACTGAGTTAGTACAAGCAAAAATGTGTACATCTCAATATATGAAATATCAGTGCAGTACATGTACAGAGTGTCTCATAATAAAACAAAATATCCATAAAATGACTAAAACAAAAAATAGCAGCAAATAGTAATAACTACGAGGCAATTATATGGCAGTATCATCTCCATTACTATCGTGAGAGTCAATTTGAGAGCTTTGGTCCTTCTCCCCTATTTTGGTATCATTAGAAAGGGTAAAGGTAGGGTGAGTAGGAGAAGAAGGGAGAATCCTGAGGGGAGCATTGGGTATCTGAGTGTTTAAGTTAAGAGCCATAGTCTGAAGAGGGACAACCTTAGTAGGGGTAGAGGCATCATCAGTGGTGTCACCATCTTGATGGGAAAAAGTGAGAGAATCAGAGGAGCTGGTGGTGGAAGTCTAAGAGGAGGAATTTGAATAGGGTCTTTTAGATCATGAACATAAATGGGAATGTATTGAGGCTTAGAAGACTGTGTAGGTTGTTTAGAAGACTCAAAAACTTTAATTTCCTCATCAACCTTAGAATCACTTGTAGTATTAGAATGATCCGAGTGATGAGAATGTTGTAATATCTTAAATTTTGGGACAAGAGGCTTGAGATTAAGCCTGAATTAAGTGGACTACTAAACCCCAGTTTAGTAAATGTCCTAGTAAGGCATAGTAGAATTCCCCAAAATTTGTTCATAGCCTTGGCTATTAAAGGAAGTATTATGGTGAGTTAAAGAGCTTGGGAAATGACAAAACAATGTAATTAGAAGACATACACAAAGTAATGTTGCTACTAGTGAATTTCTTGATGTGACAGTCATATTTGTGTGACATCTTTCAAGAGGAAAATAATGTCTAAAAATTATGAAAATTACCAGAATAAAATTAGACTTATCAAGATTTAATTTGATAGGTCATATGAGTTATTTGGATATGTATACAAAGAGATATGAATTTTTGAAGTTGTGCCTTGTTTCTGGAATGTAATCTGGAACATGTTATGTTTGGAGAAATTATGGGAATTCTGTGGCTATGGTAGCTAGAATTGAGTATTTTATATAAAACTAGATTGAAATATATTTTTATATAATTTTGAACTACTCAATTTGGAGTTTTCTAGAATTAATGGTAAAATTTTGAAGTTATGACCTGTTTTCTGGAAAGCAATTTGGAACAGTGGTATATAACACATTTGTGGGAATTATTTGTCTATATTGGGAAAACCTAAATATTTTTCCTTAAATTTACATTGAAATAGATTTATTTATGCTTTGGAATAAGTCAAAGTTTATTTTTTTAGAATTAATTATAAATTTCTAAATTTGACTGAAAAATCTACCAGTTTCTGAAAAACAGTGAACTGTACTGTACAAAATTGTATTATGCAGAAACTATTATAACTGTTTTAGATAACCAAAATAATTTGATTTAAAGGCAGTAATAGTACAAGTAATAACCAGTTACTTGTAACTCTAATTTTGATAGGAACTAGAACTTGCCCGAGCTCAAAGAAACAGTTGGATATTGCTTAAGGGAAGCAATCAGGTAGTAACTCTGTCTTTTATATGTTATAAGATACATTGCATGTTTTGTGGATTCATCATGAATTTTCTGGAACATTCTATGATGCACGAGGGGGTGCCCGAAGCTGATTGCACGGGTATCACTTGGGGCCTTGTGATATACCTGGTGCTATGGTGATATTTGAACTGTATGTTATGCACTGAATGCTGTTGTGATAATTATGTTGTATGATGACTGTGTGGCATGCTTTGTGATATTGTATCTGTATGATTGACTATATTTTACTATTGAGATTCTTTTGAATCACACCATTTTTCTATAAACCAATTTACAGTATAGGCTGATAGTTCAAAGGGCAAGAGGGTAAGCACAGACAACTAGAGGATGATGATGCAGATTGTATTTTCTATGTTGGTTGTCTATTTCTAGTATTTTAGATATTTTGATTTGTATAAGGTGTATAACCTTATAACTCTGACAGTAACACAGTGGAAGAACTAGTGAATGAATGGTAACCTAATATTGGGTTAACACTTCTGAATGATAAAGGAACCATGACTAAAATATGAAACGTGAGACTGAAGTAGAGAATCACTTGCATACTCTAATATGATGAAACTAAGAACGATGAGACTTAGTGACGTAGTGAAACTTGTGGAAATAATTGAAAAGTTTTTCTACCCTCTGGAAAAAAACCCTCTCAACCATAAGTTCAACTTTTGAGTTGAGATTGGGGATTTATGAATATTTTCGATAATTGGCTAGTCTGGGTTCAAATCCTGGTCTCACAATTGATATAACTACTCATGTGTACTCATCTGAGGCTATTGAAAATAAGGTATTACAAATGTGATGATGAATGAGCTTAAAGAATTGGATTACTATAGGGTAGTTTGCTAGTAGCTATGTGATCTAAGATAAGAGGTTTAGAGTTAGGTTGTGGGTTGGGCTGGTCAAGAGTGACATTTATGTCAGTGGAGGACTTAGGATTATGCATAGTGGAAAGTACATTACCCTTAAAAGTAGTCTTAATTAGGAGTAGGATCTGAGGCATGGGCATGAGTAGACTGAGTAGGTGCACAAGAAACAAGTATAGGTTGTAGAGGTGTGGACTAGCTAGGAACTAGGGCTCTCTCACTGAGTGATCTCAACATGCTTCCAAATTCAAGCAACATCTCGGTCTAGGCTTCCTGATAAGCAAGCATGACTTTGTGGTTCTGATTCATCACCTTACACATTTGTCTCATCTTATCATTAACATGTGTTATAAACTCAGCATTTATGTTAGTTAGATCTACATGAAACCCTTGAAGCACTTCCTTTAGATACATTTGTATGGTAGAACCAAGGAAGGAAGGTGTAATAGAATAAACTAGTGTATAAGATTAAGTGTCATCCATTCTTGAGTGCTTTTCCCTAGTCTTAGACTCTAGCTTCTTTCTCTCCTGAAGAGTGATGGTTAGAGGATGTCTCAGAGGCAAGTCAATTTTGAACTTCTCAATTTGATGCTGACTAAACTGAAATAATCTTTCCAATGACTCATTTGGTTCTAAGTAACAAATCCCATTTTCTTTTTTTAGGAAGAGAGAGATCAATTGTGGATAGGGCATTGGAGTTGATTTCTTAGAGGTGTACATGTGCCTCTTGATCTCTGAGAAGATGATTTTACCCATATTTCTTTCCTTCTTACTCTAAATAGAGGCCATCATCCTATATTCTTTATTAATGAAGTGGGTGAACTTATTGGATTTGTTTACTATGGCCTGAAAGTATATATGCCAGATAATCTGATGGAGATCACATATAACAATTAGTTTGAAATTGAGAATCCCTATAAGCTCTTCAAGTCTTAGGATTATGTATATTTGCCCTTGATTGAACTCTACAGGTGATTTTTCTGGGGGTTTCTGTTAGGACTGGGAGGCATAGTGGAAGAATTTAAAATTGTAAAAGTTTACCAATCCTAATTGCGGATCTTTCAAATGCCGTTTAAATTGAGTAGTTAGAATTGTACCTTTGCGTTTTTGCCTTTTTCTATCTCAAGGAGCTAACACCTTATATCAGCTCCCTCTACCGGTATCCACATGAATACGACTCCAACACGGACAACATACTAGCGCCTTCAATGCCTCTCTAGGGTGTTCTTGCAGCTCTTTATTTCTCATCTGTGCTAGGATTATGTAGCCCTTTGTTTTTATAACCACTAAGGGATATATTAGATCTTCAAAATTAATCTTAATTTATTTTGAAATCAATTAACACATAATTGTTTTAATGAGCTAATTAAATAAATTTAGTTTAATTAAATCTTTCCAACAATTTAATGTAACCTATTTATTTAATCCAAATAAAGAGTCAATTGAAATAGATTTAATTTATCTTTATAAATTAAATATGAGATATTATATTTCTATCAATGTTAGTTATTAAATTTATCAAATAAAATTAAATATGAAACTAACACACATATTATTATTATTATGATATATAATAATATTATTATTTTTCCTTTTATGAATTTTATATCATATATATATAAATTTCGTCCACTCTAGATTAAACATTGTATTCATTGAATCTTAGATTGAATGAATCTGGACATTATAGCTTGTGTTGGGCTATTCTTGTGTGTGACCTTGTAGGCCTATATGAAGTTGGCAGTAGGACAAAATAGAAAGACATTATGACTACCCAATTTATTTGAGGATTGTTAACATGATACGATCTATTATATAACCATGTCACGTCCCTTTTGTCCTACGATATTTCGGCCAAGGATGAGGCATGGATAGTGTCATCATTATGTTCCTGACCATTACTTTATCAATTTTTAAGTAGTCTGACAATAGAAACATAAACTCCTTTCCATCGTAGTATGACCATTCATTTATCAGATTCACTCATCGAGGGGCCTAGTAATATCTCTCTACTAATGTGAAGGACAAATTCCATCTTGACCATTCACATTCCTCTACATAAAAACCACAATCCTGATTATAGCCTTTATCATCACCCAGTCAAAGGTGACTTTTGACTAGATCAAAGTTTAGCGACTATCATGTAGGAATATATGATGATCTTATGTCAAAGGGCATAGTGATGTGGTTATACATGAGATAAGCTTATGACTTGATCTATGTAGCTTTCTCATAGTGGGTTGGTCTAGCACCTTGTACTCTTACAAGTGCCTAAGACTTTGATTTGTATCTCCATACCTTGTCATAATCATACTGGTCTTATTTCATCTCTGCTCCTACATAGATGATCGACCAGGGACATTTAGGACAATCTTTATGATTCATCCAAGGATATAGTTATCACAGTAAACACGCGAATAATATGATAACAAAATGGAGAAGTTTATTAAATAACAATATTCAAAGTACAATGATTGGCCCTTAGGGCATAATTTCCAACAGTTTCTTAATTCCTAACTACTTGTTTTGATCCTAGAGGGTGAAACAAGAAACTTTTTCCATCTAATAATGGTCTCTATTTCTTCTTTAATCACAGACCCACCCTTAAAGCAATTTTCAATAGGTTCAAGGTAAAATAAAAGTGCCTCACTACTTTTGGACAATATGGTAAATGAACGAATAACCAAGGCATATATTGACTAAGATAAGGAAACAAGTCTAACTTTAGAGTTTTCAATGAAACTTGTTAATTAACATAAAACATCTTCCAAATCTTTCTCTTTATGAAGTGTGTCTTGAATTTCTTAGAGTCATCAAGTTCATAAGCAAGGAACTCTAGATATGCCACCAAAAGGTCTTCTTCATTCTCTCCTGGTTCCTTGGTTTCAATCTCAACAGGAACATTAATTGGAGTTGGATTAGTAGAAGGTCTTGCATTATTTCATTGTGAACCTTGTATTGGCTTGGTTGAAATCCTTGAGCTCAATGCCTTGTCAAGTATGTTTTCCATTACCTTGTTGATCCTTACATTGTATCTATCCTCTTGCCTATCTCGTTCAATCTATGAAGGTGTGTCTTAATCAGAATCAGAATCGGGAGGAGTACAAGGAGCTTTAGACTTTCCTCTATCCGTTGGACTTGTTGATATTACTCTCATCATTAAACAAGTTGCTCTAGGCTCCTGAATCACAACACCCTTACCCTTTGGTTGAGGTTCTAGAGGAGCTTTGCCTTAAACCTTAGGTCATAGACGCTTCTTAGACATAGGCTTCTCTGATTTCTTTACTGGAGGAGGAGATAGAGAACAAGAAGGCTCCTCATCTTCATGAATAGTAGTCTTAGTTCTTTCCATGCTCACAAGTTGCCCAGAAACTCAGAGATTTCAAATTTTCTCTATTTGCACTAACAGTTGTTAAAGGATAAGGCTGAGGATTTGGAGGGATTTTTATATGAAATTTGAGGCAAATTTGAGGTGTTTTGGTTGGAATGATGTGAGGAATAATTTATGAAGTGATTTAATGAAAGTGCTAGAAATGGAACTCATAGTGATTATGTGAAAATGAATACTACCAACACATATAAAAGTCCCAGGCCTCGACATTACTCTAGTGATCATATTCTGCCATCACTTGAATGGTCACTAGATTGATGTTGCTTAGAAAATCAAGATAGGGTAAAATCACGATACCTTGCTTGAGTACTCTTGTATTTACTTGAAAATATATCCTAGTTGATAGAGTCTATCATTTTCTAATGTTTATTGACTTCATTGGCTCAAATTTGGGATCATCAAAGATTGACTCTGTACCGTGGTGGTGATCACTCGAATGGTCACTCGAGTGATGCATGATTGTTTATCTTCACCCATAATTCCAGTTCCTTTTTCCAAGTCATAAGCACTATAGTGATATCTCTTTCCTGGCACTGCTTACACCATCACTCGAGTGATTACTCAAGTGATGTTGGTCATTATTACCATACATCACCATAGTGATGTGGTAGTGATAGCCACTTTGTTCACCCTTGTTTTCAGTACCCGCTAGTGTAACACCTTACATTTATACTTCTTCTGATGAGTTTTATGCAATGAATTTAAACCATTAAATGATGTTCTTTTAAAATGCTTTTCAAATCTCTATCTCAAAACAAGATTCAAACCTACAGATGAGTGGGTTTTTCTGAAAATTTCAAAATCTTGCGGAAGCGTATTCTAGTAGTTCACAACTTTGTTATTACTTATCAATTCATATCTTTTCCTTTAATTCAATTAAGGTGATTCTCTACTCAAAATCAGTTCATTCATTTACATACATAAACTGTATAGCCACACACTACTACCAACGTATCTAAGTTTAATACAAAACAATGCATTACACTTCAATCTTCAATTCTCCTTTGTATTTCCCCTTCTACATATCTTCATGCATTCTTCACCTGTACTCATCATACCTATATGGTTGGTTGAGGAAGAGTGAGATTAGAAAGAATCTCAGTAGTAAACAATACTAACAAATGCATACAAGAAATGCTTTGTGCATGACATGCTCACTTACATAACTCATGCCAACATAATGACATATATGCATGTTCAATGTTTAGCATACTACACTAATGGGTATAGTATAAACAGAAAGAGAGCTTCACTCATTCACATATGCTTCATGTAATTCATCAAAGAAATTAACATATCAATACACAAGCACACATATCAAGTTATGCAAGTTAGGAAAGTTTACTACCTCTTCGACTTTTTGTCCTCCTCTTGTATCTTGGTCTTCCAACCATTGCCACTTCTTTGTCACTTTATAGCCCTAGATAAGTAATGAAATTATTAGAGCCATAAAAAGTGAATGTCCAATGGGCTACATTAACCCTAAAGGCTTACTTTCACCCTTGGAGTTCATACTAATTACATTTGGCCCTTTCTTTCTTAAATTCGCATGGTAGCCAAAAGTTGCCAGCATTTTGACCAAATTTTGAAAAATCATAATTAATTCTATGAAACTTAAATTGGGGTGTTTCAAATTCCTAATTAAATATATTTAAATTTACTTTCATAGAAAAATATCCAAATTTGACCATTATAGCCACAAAATCCCAGAACCGTGTTAAACCTCATCTGTTCCATATTTCCTTTAAGAAACAGGGTCTAATTTTGAAAAATCATATCTTTTAATCCAGTAGTCCAAATATCTTATATTACCTATTAAATCAAATTACAGGATGTCTACTCATCCTATAAAATTTCATATAGTTTGGACAGGTTTGACCATCCAAACTAAGCCAAAACAAACTTGTTTCTAGAAAACAAATCAAACAACACTTTTGTCTTAACTTCCAAAAATTCCAGATTTATACACAATCATCCAAAATTTACAACTAGTTTTTCAACATAATTTTTTGTGTAGAATCCAATGGAATCCTCAAAATAATCAAATTCCCACTGCTTCTTAATGACATGTTCAGACCAGAATTTTAGGGTTTTCTACAACAAGCAACCAATTCATAACTTAACCATCAAACTTAGTTTATTTTCTTCCAAATCAACATATAATCACATGTATGAGATGAAAGCATCATGAACCCTAAGAAATCCTAAAAAACTAAAAATAGGGAAGCAAGAGAGAAGCCACAAAAATCCACCTACCAACCCAATATATACATCAAATTGAAGCTTAAGCTTACCTCTTTCAATTTGGCATTTTGTAGACAGCATAAAACACCCCCTTTCAAGAAACTAAAACCATAGAAATGAAGCTCTTAATGAGAGGAACAATTTTTATGAAGACCTCAAGAGCAATAGAGGTGGTTTTGAAGGTGAAAATTAAGCTAGAAGCTCTTACCTTGTTTGTGTCTTCTTGTTTTCTCCAAGCTCTCTCTCTCTCTCCTCTCTCCCTCTCTCCCTCCTATCCTTGTGCTGGCCAAAATATGGCCAAAGAAAGAGATGATGATCTTATAAAAATATCATCTTCCATGTTCTTATAAATATAATATTTAATTGTTAATTAGCATGTGTTTGTTGACCTAAGTCATCATCTTTTTATACTTGGCTCATAATGCTTCCAAAAGGCATCATTTATGGCCAAGTATTATTTTATCTTCCTTTTCTCTTTGTTGGACGAAATTTAGGGTCTTTGAGAAGGAATAATGCTTTTGAAAATATCCCAATTCCATCTCCTTACATATTAATATTCAATTGCTAATTAACATGTGCTTACTTTTTTAACTTTTCAACTTATTTTACTTGGCTCAAATTGCTTCATCTTTTGCTTTATTGAGACCAAGTATTTAATTTCCCTTCTTGCTCCCCTTCTAATCATCCAACGTCATGAGGAAAAGGGGAAAATATGGGCTTAGGATTAAATTTATCTAAATGACTATTTTGCCCATACATTTTTACAATTTTCGCATATATGCTTAAATCTGCCAGAATTTTCTTCAATATTTGAAAATTCATAACTAATTGTACATATGTCTAATTATGATGATTCTAAAGTCTATGTGACCCCTAATTAGTCTAGTTTCAGGAAAAAATATATTAATTACACTTGTGGACGCATATCAATCAGTATCTCACTTTATTGATCATTGTTCCATAATTTGCCAATTTTCCAGCCTAAACTTTAAAAATGTAGAACTTCCAGCATACACATCCAAATGACACAAATGACATATCAAATTAAATATTGACATATCTACTTTTAGACTAGAAAGTTTGACAATTTTTGTACATCATTCACCAATTTAAAAATGTCTTGAAACTGAATGCCCTGCAAAGAATACACACTGGCAGCATTATTCCAATTTTTGGAATTTAATCAATTCTTTCTAGGCACCATTTCTGTTTTTCTTTGGAGTTGAGTCCGGTTCTATGTCATCCTGACACATCCTAAAGGAATCAGGTATTCTTTTTTGTCTAATTGGCACCAAAATTCTTATTTTATTCCAAGTGCGATTTCTATTAGCCATTATGTTTCTTACGCCTTCCTTAGACTC
Source organism: Albizia julibrissin (assembly GCA_037074505.1). Taxonomy (NCBI): domain Eukaryota; kingdom Viridiplantae; phylum Streptophyta; class Magnoliopsida; order Fabales; family Fabaceae; genus Albizia; species Albizia julibrissin. The sequence continues at coordinate 37,797,457 of CM073477.1, forward strand.
TTGCTAATTCAAGGCTTAGCAGTCCATGTGATTCATGCTTATCCTCAAGCCTCTAATCCCAAAATTTAGGATATTACAAAGAAGAGAATTTGGGCCTAAAATAGAATCACTAGTAAGTAAACAATACACATAGGTGGTACTAGTACCCAATTGGTGGTAATAGTGGTATCAGTTTACATAGTGATGGTGCCAACACTTATGATAGTGGTATCATCGGTATTAGAGTGGTATCAGAGCATGCAGAGGGTTTGCCAGTACTCAGATAGTAGTATCACTGGTACCAGTGCATACTGTAATGATACCAGCATTTGTAATGACGGTATCAGAGTACACAACAAAAGCGTGGTGGCCCAGAACCCATAAGTCATAGGATCAAAACCTGGCTTTGATACCAAATAAATGTAGAGTTCTGGCACTTCACACAACTTAACTGCTGGTCAGCCCTTCCAGGGGACTACATAAGGTACCTGACCCGCTAGTTTTAGGCACTGCCTCTCGACTAAGGACTGGTGCTTCACACAGGCACCAATACACCTAGTTAGCCCCTCCAGCCAGGGTAAATATAAGGTGGCTAGCCTCTACGCCGTGTCGGGGTAAGAGCCAACACTTCATCCCACTCTCACATAGTGAGAACCCCCGATCACGGTGACAAATTACAGCTATCTTGATAACTAGCTTTGATACCAAAAATGTAAGACCCATTTTTATTATTGGTATTAACTATAGTAGCAATTGTGTAGTTCAGTGGGCACATAGGATTAGCAAAAATACTGATATTATTGATACAATATGCTTGTTTATATATAGGAATTCCCCATAGGGGTGTATAGAATAATTACAGACCCTAAAATAAATAAAAGGTCTTCAGATAACAAACTGCTTCTCTTATACTGGTTTAAAACCTTCAGTTGCCATAAATTTATAGTTCTACCATTTGAGTCGTTACTTGCTACTTGAAACTTTATACATTTATGGAAAGGGTGAGATTTGAAGAATCTTAGTAGTAACATACAATCAGACATATATAATACAAAAATAAATATGTCATGCATCATGTTGTGTAAGATGGAAATGTTGTATGCGCACTGACCGAGGCCAAACAACTATTTGCCACCTCAACTTAACTCTGTGCATTCGTTGGGTCCCAGACCACAACTAAGCTAATGTGCCCTTGGCACTGTGCTCATGTCACAGAAAATGACATATACAAAGCATATAATTAACAAATAGTGCATGAAAGAAAGTGTTACTACTTGGAATGTGCCCTTTTTGTAATATCCCAAGCTTTAGGACAAGAAGTTTGAGATTAAGCTAGGATTAAGTGGACTACTAAACCCTGATTTAGCAAATATCCTTGTGAGGCATGATTAAATTCCCTAAAATTTCTTTATACCCTTGGGGGTATTAGCATTGGAAATGACAAAATAATTCAATTAAAAGTCACACACAACATAGTAAAGTGAAAACACAAAGTAGTTTTGCTAGCAGTGAAATTTCCGGTGTGGCAGTCGTGTTTGTGTGGCATCTTTCAAGAGGAAAATGATGTCAAAAAATTATGAAAATTTTCAGAATAAAAGTAAACTTACCAAGCTTCAATTTGATAGGTCATATAAGTCATTTGAAGTTGTACACAAGGAATTATATATTTTTGAAGTTAGCCCAGTGAAATTGACTATTTTCTGTGGCAACGTCTAAAAACAATAATTCTGGAAAGAGTAAGATTCCAATTAGAAAAATGTTATACTTTTCCTTAAACTTATACTCAATAAGGGTCACATAGCCTTTAGAACTATCCCAATTGGATATCTACACAATTAGATATTTGTTTTCAAATTTGATGAAAATTCTGCCCAATTTTTCATTAAGTGCAAAAATGAAAATAAATGTATGGGAAAAATGGTCATTTGACCAATAAAGCAAGATGACATTATTTTTCTCTTGTATTGGCCAATGATTTTGGTCAAACAAAGGAAATAATGAATAAATCAAATGGCTAAAATGATGCAAGGAAGAGTGAATGATAGCTAATTAAAATGGAGAGTTGAAAGTCAAAAAGCTAAGTGTCATGAAGAACTTTTACAAGCTAATTGAAAGGGAATGAATAAAGATAATAGAAGCTAAGACCATTTTCTTTCTCCAATTGAAGATGAAGCTATAGTAAAAAAGCCATATGAAAGAGAAAAGATGATGACCAAGTAAATTTACACATGTTGAATTTTCATTAATTCCTATTGTGACATAAGCAAGAAGGCAAGAACCAATTAAATGCTTCCTTTTCTATTGTGATTCCGGTCAAGCAAGAGGCAAGAAAGGGGATATATATATTTTTTTATTTGGAAATAATTAAAGCAAGAAGGAAAAACAAGACCTATTGACCAATCACAAGCAAGCACTTGTTAAATTTAAATCAAGAGGAGATATTTAACTAAGTTATCATCTTCTCTTTCCCTTCATCCTTATTTTTGTTCAGATGAACTAAATAAAGAGAGAGAGAGAGAGAGAGAGAGCACTTCAAAAGCACAACAAAGGTTCTAGGGTTTCCAAAGCAAAAATCCAAGGTAAGAGCTTGAAATCTTGGTGTTTATACCTCATAATCTCCTTAGAACCTCCTTTAACTTCTTCTTCTTCTTGAAATCCATGGTTAGCAAGCCAAAACAAGGGAGAATAGAGAGAGGGAAGAGAATTTTTTAGAGAGAGAAAGTGGAGAAGTTAAGAGGTAATCTCATAAACTTGATCCTCTTGCCTTATACTATGTTGTTGTTGTGGTTGTTGGTGGATATTGCATTATTTTCTCTTGATTTTCAAAAATGGGCTAAAGAAAAACCATGGGGAAATGCTACCAAAATTTCCTTTAAACATGTCCATTTAGTGTTTAAATGGTTAATCATGTGATTATAAGTGGTAAGGAGGTGATTAAGCAAGAGAAAACAAGAAAACAACAAAATCTTCCTAAGAACCCTAACCTTCTATTCTGAACAGGACATAGTAAAGGAGTTATATTTTTGTAATTTTGATGGTTCCATTAGATTTAGAAGGAAAAATTATATAGGTATGTAAGTGTTCATGATTTTTGGATCTTTGTATATAAATTTGGAAATTTATGAAGTTGAATATACATGTTGGTTGATTTGCCCCTGTGAGGCAATGACATTGTACAATGTATTTTGTAGGGTAAAACTTGTCCAACACTTATGAAACTTGGCAAGATTAAATTAGAGACAAATTTATTTAATTTTATGTGTATTTTGTAATTTTTGGACAAGTAAACTAGAATATATGATTTTCCAAATACAGACCCTATTTCTGGAAGGTAATCTGGAACAGTGCAGGTTTGGCGAATTTCTTGGAAAAATATGATATCAATGGTTGCACCAAAGTATTTTTACCCAAAACTAAATTTAAATATCTTTGTTTTTGATTTAGAATCAGTCAAATTTTATTTTTCTAGAATTAATTATGATTTTCCAAAGTTGACTAAAAATCTACCAATTTCTGGAAAAACAGTGAAACTGTATTGTGCAGAGTTGTACTATGCAGAAATTGTTAAAACTGTGATAGATAACCAGAAATATGAGTTTGGAATAAGTTATGAATTAATAATAACTCATTTATTATAAATTGGGAATTTTAGGATTGGACAGTTGTGCCGAGTTGGGGTAAATACAGTGCAACTGACGATGGATCAGGGAAGGGCAATTAAGGTAGTGAACTTACCTAGCCTGCATGTGTATGATATATATGTTGTTGCATTATTTTATGTGACTGTTTTGCCTAATTGTGTTGAGCATGCTTGATTGATTGAAACTCTATTATGTTATACGATGACCATGAGTATATTGTATCATTAAGCATGTAGATGTCATCATATTGACATGATTTTATAAATATCAAGCATGTCATACATTAACTATATATCTTGCATGTATAGTGGTATTGTTTGCTACTGAGATTCGTTAAATCTCACTCTTCCTCACCCAACCATATAGGTATTGAGTACAGGTAAAGAATGCATGAGGATGTGCAAGAGAACGTGCGAAGGTGAATTGAGGATTGTAGTGTGAAGCACTATTTTTATATTTGATGTAATTTGATTTAGATGCTTGATAGCCGTATGTGGCTATATGTTTCATGTATATGAACGAATGAATGTAGTATGAGCAGAGAATAACTCTAGTTTAATTAAAAGAAAAATGCTCACCTATACTTTGATTTAATGAATTTAAGAGCCGATGAGGCATTAGTGACGTAGTAAATCTTGTGGGAACGATTGTAAAGTTTGCTACCCTTTTTAAAAACCCTCACGACCTTAGGTTCAACTCCTAAGTTGAGAGTGAGAATTTGTGAAAGATTTTGAAACTGGGGTAGTTTGAGTTCAAATCCTGGTCTCACAACTGATTTCACTACGCATTTATACTCATCTGGGGCTATTGAAAATAAGGTATTACACTTTCCTTGCCCGTCTATCGATCCAACTCCGTCTATCAGGCTCGGGCTACTGATATATCCTAAAATTTCAAATTTGGGATAAATGAGTTATTACTCATTCATAACTCATTCTAAACTCAATATGTTAGTTATCTTGACTCAAAACTACAAAATTACCAAAATACCTCTGGGGACCCGGTCTAAGTCCCTTTGTACTCGGTTTATCTATACTTTACCAAAAATTACAAGCTGAGCTAATTCTATACAATTTTACGTGTAGAATCCATTTTTCTACTCATATTTTTCAAATTTAGGCCTAAATTACATATTTACCCTTGACAGCCCCTTACTTAGGGTTTTACCCCGAAACGGCATAGAGACTAGCCACCCTATTGTTGCTCTGATACTATAAAGTGCAACACCTTACATTTACACTCATTTTGATGATTTTTACGTAGTGAATTTGAACCACTAAGAAATCTTATTTTATGGCACTTTTTAAATCCCAACCACAAAACAGGGTTTGAACTTACAGTTGAGTGGGTTTTTCTGTATATTTATAAAACTTAGACACTTTGGTAGCCATATGGGGTTACATAGTTGTGTATGTAAATGAATGAACTAAGTTTGAGTGGAGAATTGCCATAACTGAATTAAAGGGAAAAGATAAGAATCGATGAGTAATAACGAAGTCACGAACCACTCGAATACGCTTCCGCAAAAGTTTTAAAATTTTTAGAAAAACCTACTCAATACAAGTTTGAACCTCACTTTTTTATGTAACAGATGACCCCCTGCCACTGTAGGCTAGCGGGTCAGACCAACTTCCACTCTCTATAGAGCTCATAAGGCTAGGAATTATCCCCCCTCTTGAGTTTAATTCACCTCTCTAGGGACTCGAGGCCATGACCTGAGGATAAGTTATGCCTTAAGAGCTCCTTGGTAACCATTTGCACCATACCTTTTTATGTAACAGACGGCCCCTTGCCACTGCAGGCTGGCGATCCAAACCAATTTCCACCCTTATAGGCTTAGAAGGCCAGGTATTATCCCCCTCACTATAGGGATTTACTCGCCTCCCCAAGGACTTGATGCCGTGACCTGGGGTTAAGTCACACCTTAAGAGCATTCGGCACATTAGCATATAACATAATGACATCCATTGGACCATTGGTCCCATAAGTCACATGGCTTTGAGCGTCCACCCGCACAATAGGCCTTGGGTGTCTACTCATGCATAAATGAAATCTTCATGGCCTGAGCGTCCACCCATGTAATAGGCCCCAGGCGACCACCCCGCATATTTTGAATACTAACTAGGTCTTACTGCCCAGGGAATAACCCTTATGCCATATGCATTACAAGACTTACCGCTTCAGGCCTTCGTCCGTCAAGTCTGACTGCCTAAGGAAATGCTAGCCTAATAGGTCTTATTGGCTAATGTATATTCATAACACGAATATACTCGATAGTAAACACATACATGCAGAACCATTACATAAGCCACGAGAGCAAAAGTTTCTTTCCTTTATATTGTTGAGCTTGTTCTTCCTTAATTTCTTTCATCAATTAGTACTGGAGCACCCATGGCAATTCGCTGGGTTATATAAACCCTTATGTCAAGGAAACCCATTTCATAGAAGACTCATTACAATACACCACCATTGAGAGTCAACATTCCTATAACTATACTTTATGGTTTGACGTCATAGGAGCTTCACTCTACGGTTTAATGTCACGGTGGCTGCACACTTTGGTTCGACCTCACAGTGGCTCCACGCTACGGTACTACACTTGGTGCTTTACTCAGTCACTTGACTAGTCAGCCCCTCTGGTCAGAACCCTCCGTAGGTAGCCCTTTCCGATTAAATCTCTCCGTAGGTAGCGCTTTTCGATTAGAACTCTCCGTAGGTAGCCCTCTTCGATCAAAATCCTTCATAGATAGCTCTTTCCAGTTGGTCATCTTTGAATGGAAGTACCATTGTAACGGAAAACTATATCTCATAAGGTCCTTCTTCTCTAGCAGTTCTGTAATCTGCTTCCTGTAATTTCGCCATCTCATTTGGGGTCAGTTTATATGGACTTTCGATATTAGTCTCACTCCAGGCATAATCACAACTCTAAGATAATATTCTATGATTAAGATATTTCCCTATGCTAGATTAGCAACTAGCAACCTCCAGAAACCTCATACACATTTGTGTACTACATTCTAGTACTTTAAGCCATTCAAGCCATTTCAAATTCCTGTTCAACTATTGCATTTAATTCTCAGGTTATGATTCAACTCTTAGAACCTCAACATTACCTGAGCCGAAAAATCAAGTTTCCTCAATTATACTGAATAGGTGTACTAAGGATCAAAATCATTAGCACCTATTCTAACCTTCACGATTTTTGGGTAATATCTTTAAAACATTATTGAAGGTTCAACATTATCTATATGGTTCAAACTTCTATCATGAAATAGAACCATAGTGCAACCTGATTCTCATTTTGACCTAAGCACTATTTCAACTTTACTGCTGCTAGATGCACCTTTACTGCTGGCATTTTTGCATTATACAAACTCAACAAATTGTTCTCTGTGATCCGGCATTCTTCTACTCCCTTGTTAAATTCTGTAAACTTTTTAGAGACTAGCTTCCTTTTTTAGTTTTGGCCTCAATCCTTGAATCATCATATCTGAGCTCTATCCCTCATCATCACAATACCTCAAGTAAGAAGTATCAAGACAAGCGAATGAATCGAGCCAAGTACTCGTCAAAACTTTCTTCCTCGTCTTGTTGTATCGAAGTGAACTTTGTTTCCTTTTCGATTCTAACTAATCTAAGAAAATATTTCTCATTGAATATTTCTTGAAATAAATTCATGTTACTAGAATATTTCAGGCCTAAAGAATCATTTCAGCGTTCTTCCACCACCTATCTGCATCCCCTTCTAATTAGTAAATAGTCAGTTATGCTTTGATGTTATCTGGGCATTCTAAAATTCAAAAAAATTTCTCTAGCTGAGATAACCAATCTTCCGCTGACTAAGGATCAAATTTCCCTTGAAAAGCAGGGCGTTACTATTAACAGAAACATGTTAGCCATGTTTACAAACTTTCGACCTCAACAACAAGTCTAGGCGGAGGCCCCTGTTCAGGTTCTTGAGGTTATACATGTTCATCTCTATGACTACTAGAATTATCGTGTATTTCCCTATGTGCATTCTATTTTTGTTGCACTTCTCACAGCTTATCCCTAAGATCATTTATCATTGTTCGCTGTTCGGTTAGCATGCCCAAAATCCGTTACATTGGGTCGGGTCTTGCTCCTTAACCTCGGCTCATACCTCTTCCCCCTCATCTCACCATTTTTATAATTCACTATATTGAAATAAGGAAGAGGTAAATTGAATATATTCATAATGGCATTTTTGTCATGTCTTAAAATTGAAATACATAAATAGTCAAAAAGTATCATACAACAAACATTGACAACATTTTAGGGAAAGATTTTAATAATATACAGCCTATGAGATATTGTACAACATGTTTTCACTACATAACTTAACATTTCCAAAACTTCACAGGGGGTTATCCATCTTTCCATTTCTCTGGGCCGAACACAATTAACCTTAATGTACCGGTGTAAAAATGCTAGTACCGGCTTCCACTGCTTTCGAGCCTTGGTACCCCGTGACTGCTCGTGTCCCATTTAGTCAGGTTAATTACCTCTGGGTGATCAAATATTGTATATGATTCTTACAATAGTACCAATACATCTAATCAAACACATACTGCGTGATGTTCTTCACGAAGGCAACAAAGTTGTTATTTGGACCCCGTTCCAAAATCTCATTCTTCTTCCGGGTCCAAAATGCAGTATTCAGAAATAAGTATAACATTGTATAGATCCAAATATCATCCTGGAATTCTATACCGAGAAATCCCTGTTCCTAGTACAATATAGCTACGTTATCCAAGAACCACACGTACTAGCCATCAGGAGTGTCACGAACATGGAGAGCCTACACATACAAGTTCCTGACGTACTCCCACAACTCCTGATCTGACTGTAGATCATATCTCATGTACAAGGGTTCCGGCTCTGAAACCAGTGACATTATATGGATTCGTCTCTCACCCATCTGACAGCTGCTACCGGTATCACCAATAGAAGGATTGATTGTTGGCCTTGGTCTGAGTTGGGGCCCGTATATTGGTTTTTGGCACACTTGCTTCCTTAGGTCCTACTCCTAACTTGAGATGATCATAATGGTTGCCTTCCATATATCCTCTGATCCTTTGGGGGAAATTCATTGACAGTGGTGATTTACTCCTCTATTGACTTATTCTGCTCGTATTTCCCATTACAACGCAATCAAGATCATATCAGTATACTATTCTGTCATTTCCAAAACTGCATGCTCTAATACCAAAAATTTCAAACCCCTTAATATTTTGACATTTATCATAGTATTGACGCGTAGTTCAATGGGTGTAAAAAATAGTTAATATATTGATATAAAAATTCTTGATTAAATTATAGGAAATCCCATAGGATTTGAACATAACAAATTACAAAACCTAAAATATATAAAAGGGATACAGACAACCAACTCGAAACTCTTGCTCCGGACCGAAACCCTTGGTTTTCGGTGACCATATCCTTACCCTTAGAGCCGCTTCTTCTTGCTGAATAAATTTTGAATTATGAAAAGGGGTGAGATTCAAATGAATCCCAGTAGTAAAAAACTATCAATCATATAAAATGTGAAAGATAAACATGCAATACAGCATATGATGCAATAGTAATAATGTTGTGCACATATCTGTCAATCAAAGTTTAGGATCAAACGAAAATTTTGTCCGGATCAAAATGGTGGTTTGTCCCTACTTGTCACATAGCGATCACAATGATATTTCAGAGAAAATGACTATCTGTCCGTACTTGTTACATTGGCTTACCTAGACTGGGTCTAAACTGGCCTAGTGATACTTGTACTTTTCCCACTAGGTGGTACTTATGCCTTTCCCACACCACAGCTCTAGGAATTACTGCCATTCCATATCACAGAACATGACATTTACAATGCATATAAATAATCACATAATATATGAGAGATAGAGTTACTACCTGAAATCCTTTCTAGTGCCTAGTTACTTAGTCCAGTAATTCTTGATCGGCTTGGGCAATTGTTAAGTCCTAGAATTCCAATGTTATGATAAATGAGCTAGTACTCATTCATGTCTTATTCCTAAATTCATGTAGTTGGTTATCTTTACTCTTAAATTTCAAGGTAATTACATTGTGTGATTATGTGATACCTCATTTCCCAACACTACGGTAGAGTACCAATTAGCTAATACTCACCGAATATAAATGTCAGAGTGCCAAAATGCTAGAGCTTTATACAATACCTCTGCTAGATATAAATACTCACATATAAGCATATTCATACACAATTCATTTTACAATACTCATATCCTCTCACTACTCTACTTTATATATAAACCCAAAACTCATAAAAGTCCTAAAATACATAACAAGAATTGACAACCTAAACTAAGCTCTTCTGTCGCTCGGCCTCAGCTCATCATCATTTACCTTCTCTTTGCCCCGCGAGCTTCCTCCCTATACTGGATATTTGTTTTTGGCAAAAGAATGAGATTCACAAGAATCTCAGTAGTAATGCAATCAAGCATATAAGATAACACACACAAGCATGATTTACTCACACAATCATCAACAAAATCATCATAACATCATTTAGTTCAATACATGCAATTCATAAACTGACATCACGCTAGATAGGTTCTTTTATCCCCGAGGGCATCTGTGCACAGTGCATATAATACAATCTCATAACTGACATCGCGCTAGACAGGTTCTCTTGGCCCTGAGGGGTACCTGCGCATAAATAGGCCCCGGGCACCGCTCGTGCATTTATGAACATTTCATTTGAGTGTCAGCCCGACCCCTGAAAGGCCCCAGGTGATCACTCCGCTCAATCTAAACATGTTAGACCTTTTGATGATGATACAAACAATACATATGCATGTCATGTCATATGAAGACGGTTACTACTTGGTTGCTCCTCTATGCAACTTTCCCACTCGATTCAAGCTCGGGCAACTATTGAGGCTAGACCGGTTGTCAAGTCCTGAAATCTTCAAATACCAAAAATGAGTTATTACTCATCCATACATCCTTCCAAACTCATAATATTGGTAAATTTAGGCTAATGACGCCAAATTACCAAAATACCCCTTAGGTCCTGATTATCAGTATTTTCTCAAAATTGTGATTTAGGCTATTCCTACACATTTTCATGTGTAGAATCCATTTCTAGCCTTGAATTAGCCAAATTCAAGCTCCAATGATGAAAATACCCTTCAAAGCCCCCAAATAAGACTTAATAGGGGTAATTTTATCATTTCACTTTCCGTGACTTTTCTTACTTCGGGGTCAACATAGACCCAACATAATTTGGCCTTCTAAATCCAATGGAAGCATCATAATTATAAAATTCCTATCTATTTTCCAAGTCCAACACAGGGAAGTAAAAATAAATTCCCAGAAAAGTTGTGTCGGATTCTCGTTTTCTTTAGCTTAATCACCTCCTTTCTACTTATAACCAATATATTAGCTAGTTAGACATTCATTGGACTTGATTTGGAGACACTTATATATTATGTTCTCTTTGGCTTTCTTCAATTATCTTATACCAAATGAACCATAATCAAGCCCAAAACAACTCTACTAACCTTAATCAAGCAAGAGGAACAAGTTTGGGAAGTTACCTCTTGATTTCTTCAACTTTCTCTCTCCTACACATTTTCTCTTTCTCTACAACCAGCGTTTGATTCAGCTGAAATACCATGGCTCTAATGGTAAGGAAATGAAGAGGAGAGACCATGGAGGAGATATATAGCTTAAATCACAAGATATAAGCTTCTCACCTTAATCTTGGATGAACTTAACTTCTTCCTTCTTCTTTTGTTCAGTTTTCATTCTCTAACTCTGTCTCACTCTTTCTGGATCAGTTTGATTGGGATAATGGAGCTGAAGAGATGAGGGAATAATAATATAATGAAGGGTTAATTAAGTGTGACAAGTGTCACCCTTTCATTGGCCCATAATTGCATTATTCCTTAATTAATCACATTTCCTTAATACTCCCTCATTTCAGCCAAAATATGCATGATAAATGCAAGGAAAATATGAATCTCCAATATCCCATTGTGACACCTTGTAACTTGTTGACCAAGTCATTGACTTTTTGACTATTTGACCATTTTTTACCATAATTTACCAAAATTGATTTATTTATGATCAAGTAGTCATTTTACTCTTTTTAATTCCTATTTAACTCAATTTAGTGGGAATACTGGGGAAAAATAACTATTTTCCATTTTACGGCAAAATTACCGTTTTGCCCTTATATTTTATGATTACCGAAATAAATCATTTTTCGCCCATTTCTTCGGATTAACCCTATTTTGACACTTAAATGAGGTTATTATTCATGTCACTTAATTTCTTAAATTTTGGTTACCATAATAGGCCTTTATCGGTATATTAATCGCCTTCTTATACCCTTATTCAGCCAATTTACGAGTAACCGGCGATTGGAATATTTTCCATAAATTCTCATAAATTCATTCACATCATTTTTCTCCATTTTATTCCACTAAATATACATCAAATATACACATAAATGTATTGGTGAAAATGGTGTATTACACATTACCTTTTTAATTTCGCATATTTACTAAAAGTTGACAGAATTTTCATCACACTTTGAAAATTCACATCTTTCTGTACAGATGTCCAATTGTAGTGATTCTAAAGGCTATGTGACCCTTATTAAGTCTATTTTTAAAAAAAAATATTTTCATTAGCCAACTAGATGCACAAAATTCTACAATTATCATTTATTAGACACTGTCATAGAAACATGCCAGTTTACTTGGCTAACTTTAAAAATACATAACTTTTAGTGTACAAATCCAAATGACTTGAATGACCTATCAAATTAAATATTGATATGTCTACTTTTATTTTTGAAAAGGTCATAATCATTAAAACTATTCAGTTACTCAAACACACAATGCAAACAGACTGCTACGCAGGAAACCCAATTTGGTAGTCAAAATTCCAGTTTTACAATTCATGTTCCAATGATCCAGAATTTGTAACTAGGGGCTAGTCCCACACAATATTTTATATAGAACACAACGATAACATCAAACTGATCAAATTCTCATTCCTTCTTGGTATCTTGTTCAAACCAGAAATTAGGGTTCAATATTACAATCCATCAATTCACATTTTAACCACTAAACTTAGCTTATATGCTTCCAAAACAACATATAATCACATGTATATGATCAAAACTTCATGAACCATAGAAAACCCTAAATAAACAGAAATTAGGGCAGCAAAGGAAAATCCTAAAAACTTCACCAACTAACATAATATATATGTCAAAGTGAAGCTCTTTCTCACCTCTTGCTCTTTCTTGAGCTCTTTTCTTGATGCTCCAACTTTGGCTCTTGCTAAAACACTCAAAACACCTCATTTGAAATTCTAAAACCATAGAAATGAAGCTCTCATCAAGGGGATTAATGTTTATGAAGAGTGTTTGAGCTAGAAATTTGATTTACAAGGCCAGAATCCAAGTAGAAATTATACCTCTCTTGTGTCTTTCTCTTTTCTCTTTGCCTACTTCCAACTTGTTCTCTCTCTCTCTTCTTTCTCTCTTTAGACAAAAATATAGCCTCTTGAAGGTGTCAAATGACCTCTTCAAGAAGCTCCCTCCACCTCCATAAAATAATATTAATTTATTCCAATTTTATCACATGTTCTTGCATATTTAATTCCTTCTTTTCCATTTGGTTTCTAGTGCTCCCACTAAGCTCATGTTATGTCCAAATATTTATTTTCCTTCCCTTATTCTCTCTTTAAATGAAATTAGGCCATTAATTATAGAAAAATCAAGAGCCTTCTTGATTATTCAATAAATGACTATTTTACCCTTACATTTTTTCCAATTTTTGAACCAATTGTTGTCTTCCTTCTTCCCTTTTCTTTCTGGCTGAAATTTTCATCATAAATTAGGCCAAAAATTATGCTTTATGTCTTACTTAGCCAAAATTTCATTTAACCACCATTTCCAACATTTTGGCTACTTCAAGTGCACCAAAATTTTCCATTTTATTTCATTGAGTATAATCAAATATATAAGGGGCTTTGGTGAATAAAATATAGGATATTACAATTGTCTCTCAATGTAATCAAAGAAAAGAAACTAAAGGAAGAAGAAGAAGTTGAAAATGAGGAAATGAGCATGATCGTGAAAAGATTCAAAAAGTTCTACCTAAAGGACCAAACAATCAGAAAGTTTCAAAAGGGAGGTTGAAGTGGTCGGTAAGAAGCAAAAGATTCAATCATCTATTTTGAATTCAACAAGCCTAGACATATCAAGTCTGATTGTCCATTATATCTAAAGAACAAAGAAAATAAAATTGGAAAGAAGAAAGCATATGTCTGTATAATTTGGGGAGATAGTTCTTTGGATGAAGAATGTGATAACAAAGAAGTGGCCAACAAGAAGAGTAACACAATGATGAGGTAACAATTTATGAACGTACTTATAATGAATTACAATATGAATTTGTCAAAGTAGTTAAGGAGTTGGTAAGCTCTAAAAAGAAGGTTAAACATCTTGAGGATCAAATCAAGATAAAATTTTATGATCACTGTCAAATGTTGCAAGAAATGGAGAAAAAGAATATTGACCTTACCAAGACACTTGAGAAATTCACTAAGAGAAGTAAAATGCTCAAAGTTATCTTGAAGGCTCAAAGATGCAAAAATGACAAGTCTAGAATTGGACATGATCTAGACTTAGATAAGAAGAAAGGTGGTAAAGCTTACCTTAGCTATTTCCAACATTTGGTACATGTATCTAACCCTTTTGCTTATTGTAATTTTTGTAATAGAAAAGGGAAATATACCACTTCTTCCTATCATAAAAAGGAATGAATCATCAGAACTTATATATAGGTTCCAAAAGGTTCACATATGCCAAAAGTGATTCATACTAACCATAAAGGACTCAAGAAAGCATGGATTTCTAAGACTTGACTATTTCTTGTTGTAGGTTTGAATTAAAGCATTAAAATCAAATAAGTGATATATTGCTAGTAGATGCTCGAGATACATGACTGGTGGCAAAACCAAGTTCACCATGCTAGAACCAAGGGAAGGAGGCAAAGTTAGCTTTGGAGGCAACCAATATGGAAAAATTTCTGGGATTGGTGAAGTAGGCAAGACAAATAGAGTACAAGTCAAAGATGCCTACTATGTAGAAGGACTGTGTCACAACCTACTAAGTGTTAGCTAAAGCACTGACAAAGACAATTAGGTGATCATTGACTTAGAAGAATGCCTCATTGTGAGCAAAAATGATCTTTAAATTGCTAAAGATACACTTAAAGTCAAGACAAGAGACTTAAGGGATGATAACTATTACACTCTTGATATAAATACTAATACATCTAAAAACTGTTTGATAAGTAATGCCTATGTAAGTTGGTTATGGCATAAGAGACTTGATCACATTAATATGAACCAACTGGGCAAATTGATCAAAAAGAATTTAGTAATTGGTCTTCCAAAGCTTCAGTTTAAAAGATAACTTAGTTTGTGATTCTTGTTAAAAGGGGAAAAAAATAAAGTCCTCTTTCAAATCTAAGAAGATAGTCTCAATTGAGAGGCCACTCCAACTACTTCATATGGTTTAGTTGGACCGGTAAGAGTAAAGAGTCCTGGAGGAAATCTTTACACTTTAGTAATAGTTGATGACTATTCTAGATTTACTTGGACTATATTTCTTTCCTCAAAAGAAAAAGCCTTTGATGAATTTGTTATTTTTGCTAACATCTAAAATGAGAAAGGTATTCCTATTGTATCTATTAGGATTGATCATGGTGGAGAATTCAAGAATCAAGCCTACAGAGAATACTGTGATGCAAATGGAATTGACCATAATTTCTCAACTCCAAGTACTCCTCAAGAAAATGGTGTTGTTGAAAGGAAGAATAGAGTTTTCAGAGACATGGCAAGAATAATACTGAATGAGAAAGATATGTCACAAGTATTCTAGGTAGATGCTATGAGCACAACATGCTACATATTAAATAGAGTGTATATCAGAACAATTCTTGGCAAGACACCATGAGCTTTACAAAGGAAGAAAGCCAAATCTTTCTCACCTACATGTCTTCGGGTGTAAATGTTTCATCCACAATAATGGCACATACAATTTTGGTAAATTCGATCCTAAATATGATGAAGGATTACTTTTTGGATATTCAAATAGAAGTGAAGCATATAGAGTCTTTAACAAGCAAACATGTGTTGTTGAAAAATATGTTCATATTGTGTTTGCCAAATGTGTGTAACACCTTACCTTTCAAAGTGTTTAAATGAGTTCAAAACAGATAATGTCTTCGAACTAGAGACTGGAAATCATTTAAAAGTAGTGGGATCCTGACTTCAATACAAGATTGAACCTGTAATTAAATGGGTTTTTCAAAAAAAAAATTAAATACTTATGCGCGGTCTCAATTCAGTTTGCAAATTCATTATCACTCATCAGTTTTTAAACCTTTTATTTAAAAACAAAGCATTCATTGGCAGAAGCCCACGTATTGGTAGTTAACTTTGGGCCTTTAGTATTAGGTCGCCTGATTTAATTCACTTAGCACATTAAAATATTAATGTACACGTTGTCAAACCCCTTAATAGTTTGCATTTATCATAGTATTCATGCGCAGTTTAATGGGCATATAGAAATAGTACATTATATTGATATAAAATTTTTTATTACATTACAAAACTTCCCATAGGGTTTTGTACATAATCCAATACAAATCCCAAATACATAAGAAAATTAACAGATAACCAACTACAAATTTCATAATTAGCACCAGGTCTTCAATTGCCGGTATCTACAATGTTGCCCTTTGAGCTGCTTCCACTAGCTGAATAAATTCTTAAATTTATGGAAATAGTGAGATTTATACGAATCTCAATAGTAACAGGCTATTAATCATATAAAATGTAAGAAATAAACATGCATAGCAGAATATATCATGATGCAGTAATCAATAATGCCAAGCACATGTCTGTCAATGTTCATGAACAAAGCGATGATTTTGTCCGGATCAAAATGATCGCCCGTTCCCTACTTGCACAAATCATAACAATTTTACATAGGAATCCACCTATGTATTGTGATCACATCAATGTTTTGAAGCAGGAATCCACCTATCCGTATTTGTCAACACACTAGCCAACCTAGACTGGATACACACTAGCCAAGAGGTACTTGTACTTTTCCCTCAAGGTGGTACTTGTGCTTTTCCTACATCCAACTCTAGGATACTTACCGCCTTACACATACCATTGCATAGAACATGGCAAACAATGCATATTATCAATCACATAGAATATAAAAGATAGAGTTACTACCTAGACTCTTTTCCAAAGCCTAGTTATTACTGGTCCTTTAACTTTTCGTTCGTCTCAGGTAAATATCAAATCCTTAAATTCTCAAATTGATAACAAATGAGTTATTACTCATTCATAACTTATTTAAAACTCATAAGTTGGTTATCTTTGTTGAAAAGTGCATAATTACCAAAATGCCCATAGGGAATTCGGTCTAATTCCCTTTATATATGCTATATTTGTATTTTCTCAAAATTATGACCAGCTATTCCTACACAATTTCATGTGTAGAATCCATTTTTGACCTTAGTTTGGACAAATTCACACTCAAATGACTAGATTACCCTTGACAACTACCAATTTAGGGTTTTAGGGGCAAAATTGTCATTTTTATAAGTTTTCCAGAAATTTTCAACTTTTCAGTCAACTTTGAAAAATTCATAGCTAAATCTAAAAAATTCAAAATTGAGTGGTTCTAGTTCCTATGTAAAGTTGTTTCAGTCATCTTTTAAGGAAAAATATCACAAAGGACCATAAATAACCACAAAATTCCATAAAATTCGTCAAGTCTAATTTGCCACAGAATTCATGGCCAAACTTTAACAAAATCATATCTTTCAATCCACTCATCTAAATAGCTTATAATAACTATAAATTAAATCTTGATAAGTCTACTTTCTTTATGGAAAGTTTCACAATTTTGGGACATCATTTGCCTATTTAAAAATGTCACACAACACGATTACTTCTCTGGAAAACACATTGGTAGCAACACTAACTTGTTTACCAAATAACTATGTTGTGTGTGACCTCTAATTGCCTTGTTTTGCCACTTAATATACTCTTTAATTCACTATTTTATCTCCTTTAATACCACTAAGGTATAAAAGAATTTTGGTAACTAAAATTTGGGATGTTACACACGTTGATATGCTAACGTATGATTTACAACTAATATGGTTAGTGTTACTGTTATTGGTACTGCTACTGCTACCTATTTAATTACATTCACATATTATACAGTCATTCAAAATAAAAGATAACTAGATAGTCCCTATTTAATCAGCCTTCTCTTTACCCATCTGTATTACCTTCTTGCCCTTGGAGCTGGATGCCTTTATTATATATCATTGGGGGAAAGGGTGAGATTTAAAAGAATCCCAGTAGTACATAGATCACTCATTTGATATACAGAATACTAAGCATGTAATACAATCATCACAGAAAAACTTACAGAATATAGCAAACAAAGGGCCTAACTAGTCCCTTAACATAGAACCACAGTATTTGGCAATCTCAATCTGGCAGCTTAGGGCCTTTGCCCCATATAAGGTATACTCACAGGCTTTCTGTCTCGAGCCTACCTGGCTCAAAACACCCTAGGTAACTCCCAGTGCAATTTATATTTATGGGTCTTACCGCCTAGGGACTAATTGTCTCGCACATAAGCAGATGACAGAGAATACATACAAAGCATCACGTATGATATAAGGGATATGGTACTACCTGATCGCCTTTCTAAATTCTATCCTTGTTCCAAATTTAGTGGACGTCCCGGGCAAATGTTAAATCCTATAAGTTAGAATTTATGGATGGCGAGTTAATAATTGTTCCAATTCTTAATAACTTATAACTTATATGTTGGTTACCTTTAAAGTAAATGCATTAAGCCCAATGTGTAGTTAATGGGCCTACAAAAGCTTTATGGCCTTAGATTAACTCTTGAAGTTCCAATTTATTACATTTTATCCTAATTAATTCATTTTTGCCAATTAACCAAAAACTGCTAGAATTTTCAACAAAACTTTGTCACGGGAATTCCATTTGGGATGGTTCAAAGTCCTATGTCTCACTCATTAAGTCTATTTTGAAGAAAAAAAATACCTCCTTTAGCTAGTCCTATGCACACAAATCCAGAATAACCAATAACTCCCACTGCCACAGATTTTCTCCAGTTTTAAAGGTTTAGATTAAAAAATTCATATCTTCTAATATATTATACCAAATGGCATAAATGACATATCAAATAAAAGCTTATGATGTATACTTTAAAAATGGAAATTTTTATAGCCATTGGATTTCATTTGATTAGTCAAAAATATGCTACAAGCAAACTGTCTGACAAAACTCAAATCTGGTAACACTTATACAAAATTTCAACTTTTTGGTTTTTTATTCCCATTCATTCAAGATCATTACCAGAGGCTATTCCCACACTGTTTTTTTAGAATCTATTGGTGACATCAAAAATACCAAAATCATACTCTTTCTTCAAGTTATGCTTCAGACTGAAACTTATGTCTAAACTAGTAAAAACCAAGTTTGCATTTTGACCACTTATACTAGTCTTATATTATCATCAAACACCATATATCATCATATAGTAATTATTAAACACATATGACCCCGAAAACCCAACTTGGTCAAAACCTTTAGGCAGCCTAAGAAGGGTTTAAAACTCAATAAAACCTCAAGACAATTGGTTCAAAATGAAGCTTAGGCTTACCTCTTCGCGATTCTACAACCAGTTCAGAACTCCGACAACACTTTAGCTAACTAAATGGCACAAAATACCTCTAATAAGAAAACTGAGACCATAGAAAGAAAGCTCTTAGTAAGTAGAACAATGTTTGTGAAGGGCTTACTGGTCAAAAACGGCATTACGAGGTCAGAATCGGCTCTGAAACTCAAGAACTTTCACTATTCACTCTCCTTCTGTCTTCTTTCTAGTTTCCTTGATTTTTTTTCTTATTTTTATCCTCTCTCTTTCTTGGCTTCCAAAATGATGCTCTTGGGAGGTGTTAAATAAGCCTTAATCACATGTATTTAGCTCTTGTGTTGACATGTATCCTATGCTTGAATCCTAAGATGCCAAGTGTCCTTTTTGGTTTTATTTTCTCTTCTTTTAGGCGTTACTTTAGTCAGGGGAGGGAGAGGCTTGATGAATTCCCTTGACTCCCAGTTTCAGTGTTTAGAAAAGTCAAGTACATGGCCGGGACCCATGGATTCCACTGACTCAAAGGCTAGGTTGCACCTCCTTAAAGTGGCAACTCAAAAGGTAAAAAAATAAGTGCCATCATGAGGGACACTTGTCATCCTCTTAGCAAGCCAACACAAAAGTAAAGTAGTACTTTGTCATGATAAGAGAATACTTGTCATCTTCTTGTGAAGCTACCACAAAAGTTGTCATCATTAGCTATTATGACTTACTTTATTAAAGCTACTTTAATAAAGTTACTTTATCAGTGTTTACTCGAGATGCTACTCGGGTCTTACTCAGGATTGTAGCATGTATACTGAGGCTTACCCGATGAAGCCATAAGCCCCTCCTTAATCTACTAAAATGGCACCAAGTGTCTTGGCAGACATTGATTAATTTCCTCTAACTTCTTATGCTCGTATTTCGTAACCCTAACTTCATAATTTCAGTAAAGGATACCATACGTGTCTAGTAATTCTGTAAATAACTCCATATTTATATACATAAAAACTAGTATTCATTTCATTTAAGTGATTACATGTATAGACTCTAACAGTTACACAGTTCAGTATGTTACAATGTGAGCCTTAACAAAAGCCATTTGAAAAAGGACTAGAGTTAGTTCATAAACTAGGAGACTTAATCATTTCAAATTCTCCTATCCTTGAAACAGAAAAAAAAGAAGAGCCCTAGAGCCTGGAGACATACTAAGGATTATCCCATAGAAGAAGCCATAAGTAATGTTAGTGAAGGAGTGAAAACCAAAATTAGAATTCTAAATGAAGTCAGCTTCTCTACCTTTATCTCTAAGATTGAACCCTCAAGCATTGAGAAAGCCCTATCAGACAATGATTGGGTGCTGACAATGTAAGAAGAGTTAAATCAAGTTTGGGATTGGTACCCTGGCCTAAAGACCATCTAGTCATTGGCACCAAATATGTATTTAAGAACAAAATTGATAAATCCGCAATTATTGTCAAAATCAAGGTAATTTTGGTGGTAAAAGGCTATATTCAAGAAGAAAAAATTGACTATGAGGAAACATATGCTCCAGTAACAAGATTGGAGGCCATACAAGTACTTTTAGCCTTTGTTTGGATCAAAGAATTCAAGCAATATTAAATGGATCTCAAAAGTGTTTTTTTAAATAGTTACATTATGGAAGAAGTACATGTAGAGTAACCCCCTGGTTTTGAAGATGTAACCAAGCTAGATCATGTGTTTAGAGCTACGAAAGGACTTTATGGTCTCAAACAAGCTCCAATAGCTTAGTATGAACATCTAAATAAATTCCTCCTTAACCAAGGCTTTGTCAGAGGCAAAGTAAACACAACATTATTCATCAAACTTAATAGGCATGATATGCTAGTTGTACAAATTTATGTTAATGATATTATATTTGGTGCTGCAAATGAATCTCTTTGTCCGGAATTATCTAAGAATATATAGGGATAATTTGAAATGTCAATGATGGGAGAACTGAAATAAATCTCTTTGTCAAGAATTTTCTAAGAATATATAGGGAGAATTTGAAATGTAAATGATGGGAGAACTGAATTTCTTCTTTGGATTGAAAATCAAACAAAGGAAGAATAGTATATTCATTTCTCAAACCAAATATCTCAAGGAAATTTTGAAAAATATTGCAATGGATCAAGCTAAAGGTGTTGACACACCAATAAGCTTAATAACACTACTAGATACTGATCTCATAGGAGTTGATTTCAACAACACCAAGTATAAAGGGATGATTTACTCACTACTCTACTTAATAGGAAGTAGACCAGATATTCAATTCAATGTTGGCATGTGTGCAAGATATCAATTAGCACATAAAGAATCACATGCTAAAATTGTGAAAAGGATATTTAGATACTTGGTTGATACGGCATAACTTGGAATTTAGTGTTCAATGGGTGGTAATAAATACTTGATGGCCTACTCTGATTCAGATCATAAAGGATGTAAGACTAATAGGAAGAGCACAAGTGGTCAATTTTAGTTTCTTGGTAGATCCACAGTGTAACATATCAATTTAGGACTAGAGGCTTGAGAGTAAGCCTGAATCAAGCGGACTACTAGGCCCTGGTTTAGCAAGCGTCCCAAGAAAGCATATTTTTATTCCCTAAAATTTCTTACACTTTGGCGCCATTAAGGGGAATAAAATTTTGAATTAAAGAGCATGGGAGATGAAAAAACAAGGCAATTAGAGGTCACACACAATATAGTTAATTGGAACACAAAGTAATGTTGCTGCCAGTGAATTTCTCTGTGTGGAAGTCGTGTTTGTGTGACATTTTTCAATGGGAAAATTATGTCCATAAATTATGAAAATTTATAGAATTAAATTAGACTTGTCCAGATTCAATTGGATATGTCATATAAGTCATTTGGAGCTGTACAAAGAGTTATGTATTTTTAAAGTTAGCCCAGTAAAACTAGCAATTTTCGGTGGCAGCATCTAAACAAAAATAATTTTGGGAATTCTGAGCTTCTAGTTGGCCAAAATTTATATTTTTCCTTAAAATAAGATTTAATAAGGGTCACATAGCCTTTAAAACCATACCAATGGGACCTCTGTACAATTAGATATGAATTTTTAAAACTTGATGAAAATTCTGCCCAGTTTTCCAGCAAGTGTAAAAATGAGAAAAATTATATGGGCAAAATAGTCATTTGACCAATAAAGTAAGCAGCCATTTATTTTTTTCCTTTAATTGGTATAAATATTGGCTAAATTAGGGAGCAAGAAATGAGAATAATTAATACTTGGCTCATATTTATTCAAGAAAGAAATTTGTGGACCAAGTAAATTATGCACATGCAAAGTTGGTATTAAACTATATTATTATTACATAAAATAAAGGGAGATATTTTAAGAAGCTATTAACTCCCTCTTTATCACATATTTTCGGTTAAAGCAAGGAAAGCAAGGGGAATATATTTATTTGGCATATATATTAATTCAAGAGAAAAAGAAAAAGCCAATCATAAGCAAGCACATGTTAACAACAAAAAGCAAGAAGTGGATAATTGATAAAGCTCCTATTCCTTCTTTTCTTTCCTTATATTTTCGTCCAAACACCACAACAAGAGAGAGGAGAGTGTTCAAGAGCTCAAGAACACCAAGAACAACTAGGGTTTCAAGAAGGCACAAATCTAAGGTAAGAGCTTGAAATCAAGTTGCTTATGCCTTCCAAACTCCTTAGAACTTCCTCTAACCTCTTCTTCTTCTTTAAATTTGTGATTGGAAAGCTGAATCAAGAGAGAAGAGAGAGGGGACAGTGACGTCCTAGTGAGAGAAAGTGATGAAATCAAGAGGTAATATCATAAACTTGATACTTTTGTATTATAAGATGTTGTTGTGGTTGTTGTTCTTGAATTTGGCTTGGTTTTTGCTTGGTAAATTTGGAAAGATGAAACCTTAAGCTGAAACACTGCCAAAATTTCTTCTAATCATGTTCATTTAGTGTTTAATGGGTTAAACATGTGATTAGAGGTGAAAGGAATGTGGTTTATGGATTGAAATCAAAGCAACATCATTTTCCCCTAAATTTACAAAGTTTTGGCCAGACATGGTTGGGAGGAAAGGAGATGGAATTTCATCAATTTGTTGGTTCCATTGAGTTTAGAAGGGAAAATTGTATAGGGTTCATGTAGATTGTGAAGTATGAAATGCCCTAGAATGTGAAATGACAAATCTACCCTTAAAACCCTAAGTTTGGGGTTATCAAGGGTAATTTCATAATTTGGGCTTGAATTTAACTAATCTGTGGTGAAAAATGGATTCTACAAGCAAAATTATGTAGGATTCACCCAGGTCATAATTTTTGGTTAGGTACAGTTTGACCGAGTACAAAGGGACTTGGACCGGGTTCCCAGGGGCATTTTGGTGATTTAGTATTTTTGAGTCAAGATAGCCAACATAATGAGTCTAGAGTGAGTTATGAATAGCTAATAACTCATTTATCCTAAATTTAAAATTTTAGGATATACTGATAGCACGAGCCGAAGACAAAGCTGGATCAATTGACAGGCAAGGAAAAGGCACATTCTAGGTTGTAACACTTTCTTTCATGCACTATGTGATAATTATATGCCTTGAGTATGCAATTTTTTGTGGTATGAGCATAGTGCTAGGGGCACATTAGCCTAACTGTGATATGGGATCCAGCGATAGTGCACGCGAATAAGTCAAGGTCTAAACAATCGTTTGGCCTTAGACGGTATATACACAACACGAGATATCATCTTACACAACATGGTGCATGACATATTGGTTTTCACATCGTATATGTTTGATTTTATGTTGCTACTGAGATTCTCCAAATCTCACCCTTTCCTTAAATATGTTAATTTTTAGCAGTAGGCAACGGCTCAAAAGGCATAACTGTAATTTTTGACAATTAAAGGTTCTGAACCAGTGAGAGAGCAGCAGTTGGTTATCTAAAGATCTTTTGTTTGTTTAAGGTCTATACTATTCTGTATACCCCTATGGGGGATTATTGTATATGAACAAGCATGTTGTATCAATAATATCAGTTTGTTTTTGCTATTCTTATGTGCCCACTGAACTACACAATTGCTACTCTATCTAATATCAATGATAAGACGGGGTCTTACACACAGTCTCATGGTTAATCAAGAAATAAAGTACAGTGTTACTATCTTCCACGGAGGCTGAATACATAGCTGCTTGAAGTTTTTATGAAAAGTACTATGGTTGAAGCAGCAGGTATAAGACCTATGCATCAGTCTCAAGGAGATACCAATTTATTGTGATAACACAAGTACAATAAGTCTAGTGAAGAATCGGGTTCAACATTTAAGAACCAAGCACATTGATATAAGACACCACTTCATCAAAGATCATGTTCAAAAAAAGGATGACAAAGTGGTTTTCACACCTACTCACTTCCAATTGGTAGACATCTTTACCAAACCCCTTTCCAAAGATCAATTCATGTATGTACAAAGAGAATTGAGAATGGTAAATCGCAATGAAATGTAAGGAAATTTTTTCAATTTTTGTGTTTTTAGTTAATTATTGGATGTGTTTTGATTATTTTTGGACTAATTTAAGCATCAAAGTGTCTAGAAATTTGTATTGCAGGAGATTGGAAAAAAAATCTTTATTCACATGTATTGAAAATTGGGATAAACAGAGAGGGCATCGCTATCACATTACTCAAGTAATGTGTACTAGTGATTACCAACATCACTTAAGTGCCCAATCAAAGTGCCAGAACAAGTGAAGGAATAAAAGTAGGTTTACTTGAATGCCCACTCAAGTGATATCACAATCTAGGAGAAGATAAACAGTAATGAGTCACTTGAGTAATCACTCAAATGATCATTAACACGAAGCAAGCTAAACCAATGATGATCCCAGACTTAAATCTGAGCAACCTATAATAAGGAAAGCTTATTGATCACATCATTTATGATATATCTCAAGTAATTGCAAGATTATTTGAGTGAGGTATTGTGTCCCTAACTAGTTTTAATTTATGGGAAATATTACTTGAGTGAGCACTCTAGTGATGGCAAAGTATGATCACTCAAGTGTCTATTCAAGTGATATCAGGGCCCAGGGTTTTATTCTTTAGAGCAGTGCCTTCTTCGGCATAATCATTCCAAGTTTCACACCCAGTGCTCTATTCCAATATTTTCATAAATCATTTCTAATACCTATATGATCAAAACCTCTCTAAATTTACCTCAAATTACTCAACAAATCCTCCTAAACCCTAAACCCTATCATTCGACTATCACTAAGGCACTAAAGAAGAATATGAGATATTTCAAGCCTAACGGCAATTATTTGGCATGGATCGCACTAAGACTATAGTTCATAAGGAATAAGAGTCGTCTCTAACTCTATCGCCTCCTCCTTTCAAGAAACCAAGAAATATAAACCCAAGAAGCATCCGCAGTTAAAATTCAAGACAAAGTTCCATTTGACCTATGATCTAAGGAAAAAGGAATAGTAATTCAGGGGCCTTAAACTGCATGATTGATGGCTAGAGCTACTTCAACTAGCTCGATGGATAAGGGCAAGTCAAAGGCACCCCCAACTCCTTTGGATTTTGATTCTGACACTAATACTCCCTCTTGGAACAAAAGAGATTGGCAAGAGGCTTAATATCAAGCTAAAATCAATATAATTATGGCCAACATGCTTGAGGAAGCATTGGAGTCTCAAATCCCTATAGTTCTAAAGAAACTGAGACAGGGAATTCAAATAAAAAATGTTGGTCCTTCCACTGTTCCTAATCAACTAGTAACTCATTCTAAAGATGAGCAAGAAGGAGAGAAGGAAGAAGATCTTTTAGTTGCCCCTCATGAGTACAATGCTTCAAAACTTGATGACAACCAAATTCAAAACCCATTTTGCCAAGAGACCTATCTGCAAGATGCTGTAATTGAATATATAAATTCTCCTAGAAACTCTAAAGCTAGATTTATTTTGTAATTTTAAGCAATATAAGCCATGGCTGTCAATTCACTTACCTTATTGTCCAAAAATTGTATGACACTTTTATTGCTACCTAGAGCCTATGTAATATTATACTGAAGGGGGAATTGTGATAGAATATGAGTTGGAAGCCAAAGTTAGGGGATAGAAGTTCATCATATCACCCTCTAAGATAAATGAGTGATTGGGGATTGAAAAACCACCTTGGGACTACCGAGAGAGCTTAGTTGAGGAGAAATGTATAGAATTCTCAAACTAGGAGATCCTATGAGAATTCTAAACTTCAATCCTACTGTGATGTATGATGTACATAAGATTATCTACTATATATACTCTTGGGCCATGGTGAACAAGTCAAATAACTTCACTCACTTAATTGATAAAGACTACAAATTAATGGCCTCTATCTTGAGTAAGGAGAAGAGGAACACAAGGGAGCTTATCTTCTCAAAGATCAAGCATTATAGATACACTTCCATAAATGCCAATGCCATATCCTTAGTTGATTTTTTTGTTCTTGAAGGCCAATGGCATTTGGTACTTTGAGCCAAATGAATCACTGGAGAGGCTACCTCAATTTGGTTGACATCACATTATAAAATTGAAGATAGAATTGCATCTACTTCACCCTTTTGCCACTACACCAAGAAAGAGTAAGAAGACAGAGCCAAAGACCTCATGATTAGATTATAAATAATCCTTTGCTCAGGGTGGTTTCCTTACACCATCTTTTCTGGGTTTTACCATTCAACTTTATCTGAAGGAGGTTCTTTAAGGCTTTCATGTCAACCTAGCCAATACTATGATGAGTTTCTCACACATATTGAAGATTGGATGAAACATATATATGACATGGTTAATCAAAACTTGAAGATCATAATTGCTCAATAAGAGGCTCAGGCACAGTTTGCTCCCTTTCAGCCTATCCATGTTCCTACCTCTGATCCAACTCC
Organism: Albizia julibrissin; assembly: GCA_037074505.1. Classification (NCBI taxonomy): domain Eukaryota; kingdom Viridiplantae; phylum Streptophyta; class Magnoliopsida; order Fabales; family Fabaceae; genus Albizia; species Albizia julibrissin. The sequence continues at coordinate 37,824,802 of CM073477.1, forward strand.
TGATACCACTTCTCAGGGAAATGTGTTATTTACTATACATGATCCTAAGTCTTCATATCCTATTAATATTACTTTTGATCAAAATCAGACACATCCTACCTCTAAACCTCTTACCATTGACAATATAGCTTCTGGTACTGTTCCCCTTGAAGACCCAGTCATTTAGCCTTGATCACCTTCTCATGCTTCTGATGTCCATCAGTTTTATCATTTTGATGATTCTAATTCTCATGTTAATAAGGAGATCGATGTCAATGAGACTTCTCAGCAGCCCACACAGTCCATACAACCTCACCACATTCCCCTCTATGTCCCTAACCCCAGTGATCCCATTATTATTCTCCCTTTTCAGCTTCAAACCTACCAGCCTTAGATTCTCTTACATTTTCCTAGTAGGAAGGAGACATAGTCAATGATGCATCTACCCATATCACCGCAGTTCCTTTTGGGACTATAGTTCCTTATTCCCCTTCCTCTTCCATTGAAGCCAACAAACAACCTCCTAAGGCTCCTCTCAGAACTCATCCTCTCTATTCTACTTTACTTGATCCTTCTTCCTTTTTGATGATGCCAAAAAGGGGGAGAAAGAACCTAGACCTGATGATGATAAGCATAAGGGCTCTAGTATTAGTTCTTAAAGTGATATTTGAAAATGATGCTACTTAGGGCTTTATGGTTTTATATACTTTGTTTTTTTTTGTGATTGTGCTAATACTTTCATGTATTGTTGTTTCACATATTTTTGCTTGTTTCGTATGTGGCACAGACTAAGTTTTGTCATCATTAAAAATGAGAAGAATATTAGATTCTATGTTTTGATGATAATAAAGCTTAATGAAACTATTTTATAAGGGGTCCATTGGTTTACAATATTAGAAAACAATTTTTAATCATATAGTAGTAAATCACTTTAGTGAGCACTTAAGTAATGTGAAAACTTCTAAATCACTTGATCACTCGAGTGACCACGCAAGAGATTTGTTCAAACTTTGTCACCTTTATTTCACTAACAGTGAACAAGTTGCAAAAACTTATGTTGATCACTCAAGTGACTAATCAAGTTATGCGTTTTGAAAAAGCTCTTCACCATGGTGATTCTGATAGTGATCTCCTTTCTAAGAGAATATTTTCAAACAGATCACTTCATTGGTGTCTTCTAAATTGTATCACTTTTTTTTCACCTTATACACTTAACAACTATATTCAAACAAGTAACAGTCATTAATTCTTATCAAGCTATAAATAGGTAAGCATTGAAGACAAAGCCACCACTCTCTTCAAGCATTCACTGTTTCATTAATTGCTAAGTCTTATGCTTTTCTCTTGTGTGATTTTTTGTACTTCAGAGTTTATACATTTACTCCTAGAGAGAGATATTCTACTGAATCATTTATTATGATTAAGTAACTCAAGGAATCAAGAACCAAAGAGGATTTGAACATAAATCCAAATAATTGGAACTTGAAAGATCTTTCCTTCATATTAGTGGAATGTATATTTTTTAGTACAATTTCATCATATATACAATACCCATGACTTTTATCCAAAGTACATCTAGTACCCATGCAAGCTCTTGATTATAATTTTTGCAAAAGATTGGGAAATGATTAAATGGGGTCCTAAACTGTAATTTCATCAAAATTCAAAAGCATGAAAAGATATGACAAGGATATATCAAACCAAATATCATATATTATCAAAAGCATGATTAAATAGAGTCTCACACCAAAAGGCAACTTCATATATAAATAGAGACACTATGGGCCACTCTTGATACACAATCACTACTCTGAAAATTAAGAGCAATATTCTTTCTGAGTTTATATACTCCTAAGTTGGGGAGAGATGTAGCCTAATAAGAAGAAATTTTCTATTTATCTTTGTTTGACTCTTTATGAATATTCGTTATGAATTTCTATTTATGGATACATTTTAGTTTTTCTTTTAATTATATCTCTTTCTTTTTTCTTCATGTGGATTGTTTTGGTTGGCCACTATAGAATCTAATATAGGGTGGACTGGGAGGTGAAAGGAGAATCAAGATCTAGAGAAATAGACACAAATTATTTAGGTTAGGGGATAGTTCTAGATATTTATGGTGATGAAAACTATAGCTTAAGGGTTTAATTATTTGTGTGGGTTTCGTGAGATAGAACTCAACATTAATTAAAAAGGGACTAATGATTTGGGAGAATATTATGGAACTTTAGGAATAGTTTGTTACTATAATAAATTAAAGAGTCAAATTAAATAATAGAAGTTAGTTGTTAGATATGTTGTTTTGATGATGTCAAATATAGATGACAAATATTAAGAGAAAAAGTTTTCATAATATATTGATACAATGATTAACTACTATATTTAATGTTGCATATCTTGTGGATTAGTTAAGCAAAGAAAGAAGAAGATTGAAGATATTTGAGAAAATAAAGAAGATATCTAATTGGGTTATGGAGTCAATAAGAATGAGATTGAAGAAAGAAGAACTTGTAAGAACTAATGGGAATATTAAGATTCAAGCTCTTAGAAGTAATTCTAAAGGTTTCTATGGTCAGAAGAGAATTCGAGTTGACACTATGGCAGTTAGCACTGTAGCAATTTAATCATTGTTTATCACTGTAGTAGTTCAGTCATTGTAGTATGCATGCACTGTAGCACTCAGTAACTGTGCAACTCGAGTTCATTGTAGCACTTCATCACTGTAGCATTCGAGTTTTTGGCAAAAGCTAACCTCCTGACGTTGCCCAAGTAAAGAACTCAATTTTTCCATCAAAACTTTGAGTTGGCACTACAAAAACTGGAGAGAACTCGAGTTCAAATTGAAGAAAATTGCACTCTATTCTACTTTGTTTTACGTTCAGCATGACATAACTTTAGTATTTTGGACATATCTCTCCAACCACACATTCGATTGAGTTGAAACCAGTTGCATATGAAACTATACTCCTAATACGTCAAATAGATACTAAAAACAATTTTAAAGGAGCTCATATGAAAGAGGTAAGAGGTATGAGTTTTAGAAGATGACATTCAAATCACCATTGTATTTTAGAATACATTTAGTATTTTGGATATATCTCCCAAATTACATGTTCAATTGAGTTGAAACTAGTGGCATATGAAACAAGACTTACAGAGATTTCTATGGATAGGTTATAAGTCAAATTTGGAGTTATATTTAAATCGTTATGCCTTCTGGAAGTTTATGCTCAAATATTCAAACACTTTCTAGAACAACAGACACTTATTGGATCATAGCTTGCAAAATACAATGAGTTTGGAACTGATTCTTTTTTCATTATAATGTATAAGACAAGAGCTTTCCAATGATAGGTCATTTTCCATATTTCTAGTCAAAATGAATAGATCATGTCTGAAGAGAACTCGAGTTGAATGTTCACACTCTCACAAGTTATCATAAGAACTCGAGTTTTGGATGAAAACTCGAGTTGAACTCGAGTTTGCATCTGCAGTTTCGCGATTTTCTGGCAGAGACACAAAAAGTCATGGCAACTAGGCTGAGAACTCGAGTTTTGGTATAAAGAGAACTCAAGTCTTATTCTTAACTCTCGCAAGTTTTACACAGACGTTGAGCCATAATCTAAAGACACCATGAGAAATAGAGTTTTGAGGCAAAACTCGAGTTGTGGACCAAGATCACTTCCAGTGAAATATGGTGCACTCGAGTGATATGTTGTTTCTAAGAAATTACTTCTAGTGAATTGACTGTGCACTCAAGTGATATGCTGATTTTGACAAATCACTTCCAATGAAGCCTCAATGCACTCGAGTGAATGTTAATCACTTCCAGTGACTTCACTGTGAACTCGAGTGATTTGATAAATATACCTCTAGAGACTTGCTCAGAATCCTGCAACACATGGAGAACTCGAGTTTGAAAGTAAAACTCAAGTTCTGCTGAGAAACGAACTCGAGTGTGGATTTTCACTTTCGCAAGTTTTATCTTGAAGAACACTCAAAAGCAGGCAATAGCTGGAGAACTCGAGTTTAGTAGCAAAACTCAAGTTCTGGTAAACGGAAAACTCGAGTCCAAAAATGAACTCCCACAAGTTTTAACTAGATTATCCTGAAAAGTTGAAGTACAGGTAAAACTCGAGTTTTGGACACTTTTGCAATCGAGTTTGAAAATGAACTTTATCGAGTTCCAGGAAGAGACAACTTGGAGAAGTGTTGATAACTCTGAGAACTTGAGTTTTAGATGAGAACTCAAGTTTGGGCCTATGAAAATTATATGAGAACTCGAGTCTTGAGAATGAACTCGAGTTTGGCAAAGGCTGAAACAAAATGAATGTCAAATATCAATCCGAATATAGTTAAATGTCATTTATTCATTGTTTTTACACTTGTTACTATACTTAAACATCAATTAACATATATTTCAAGTTGAAACAGGTTATCAAAAATTAGGATTCAAATGAGAGAGTCACTCGTGGCGAACTCGAAGTGATGAGTCCCATAACGCAGAAATCCAGTCTTTGATTATTGATTCAATGTATTCATAACTAATACTTTATTGTATCAGTGCTTAAAGTGTTTCTCCATATTAACAATGAAGAATTTATGGGAAGAGACAAAAATTTGTTTCACAAAAGTGGTGCGTCCACCGACGTAACGACTAGTTTTTCAAAATGAGCTAAATGGTCAGAAGAAGCAGTGCACCTTTAACGGATATATTTGAATGCTTTCAATAGCTCTCAAATCATCTTCTATATAAACACAAGCATTCAAAGAAGAGTTGAAGTGATAAGAACACAACGACGTAAAAATGCTTATATCATGAGTCATCCTCTTCAGTCCAACCACTCTCTACTCCTCTGTGTTTTCTATATCATGTATATTTGAGAGTGAGAATATTTGTATTGTACTTCAATGAACATAATATCTACTCTGTAAGTGAGTCAATAAATCTTTACAAACATACTTTTGAGTTCATCTCAAGGTAGAAAGACCTTGAGATGGTTGAATTCCTTATAGGGGAAGCTATATAGAGAATTACCAGTAAGACTTTCTGCTCGTAAGACACACAAGGTGCAAGCAGTAGAGAATGTTGCTGCTCGTAAGATTTATAGGGGTGTAAGCAAGAGAGAATATTGCTGGTCGTAAGACTTGTAGGGGTAAGCGGGAGAGAAATGTCTTCGGGATTTCTCTACTCGTAAGACTTACTATAAGGGGGAGTGAACCTTACAGTGCATAAGGGAGAGTAACTCTGTAGTAGGCTTTACAAATGCTCGGCTAAACTTGTGGGTTATAAAGGCTGTTCTTGTACACGGTTAAACAAGAAATAGTAGATTGAAAATCTCAGGAGGAGCCTGTGGACTAGATGTAGGTCATCGTGGATTAGACCAAATTAGGATAAATCACAATTTGCATATTCTCTTCCCTAAGCTCTTATATTTCTAGCATATACAATTTACATAACTGCTTATGATTTTATACTTTCATACTTATTGTTTTAATAAGATGCAAGAAGATTCTTAAAAGACTTTGATTTCTTATCGTACACCCAATTCACCCTCCTCTTGGGTGTCAGCCGGTTCTAAAATTAGTGACCTCTAGGTGAAATCCACAATCCCAACACTTTAGCTGATTGTTAGATTATTAAAATTGCTCTTCTTCTTACTCAAATGTCATTCTATTAATAATTTGAATTAGTAAATTATAACCTCCCTATGGGTCCATACAAGTGTAAGAGATTGATGTAGTAATAATCCCAGAGTATTATGGATCGTATCCATAGGGAGGTTATAATTTATTAAGAAAATGAAATTTGAATAAAAAAAAGAGCAACTCTAATAATCTAACAATAAGCTGAAGTGTCCAGGTTGAGGATTTCAACTAGAGGTTGCTAATTTCTATTATTTGAATTTACTCTTTAATTTATTATAGTGAGAAACTATTCCTAAAGTGTTATAATATTCTCCCAAATCATTAGTCCCTTTTGAATTAATGTTGTGTTCTTTCCCATGACATCCACACAACTAATTAAACCCTTAAACTATAGCTTTTATCACTACAAATATCTAGAATTATTCCTAGCCTAACTAATTTGTGTCTATTTCTCTAGATCTAGGTTCTCCCTTCACCTTCAACTCAATCGAGATCACCCATATATATTAGATTCTATGGTGACTAGCCAAAACAATATTCCACATGAAGAATAAAAGAAAGAGATATAATTAAAAGAAGGGTTAATGTGCAAATTTAGCAACCAACCGTTTTCTTATGGGCACTCAACACTACTAACTATTTTTGGGTGTAAAAGTCAACATAATCAATTTATTCAGGAGCAGATATAGCAACGCCGTTAATCCAAGCTAATTTCTGTTACTTTTTACACTGTGGGTTCCACCACTCATATCAATCTCTATTATTTTAATATATTTTTAGAAAGGTTAATGTGTAAATTTGGCAATGAATTATTTTTCTATAGGTATTCAACATAGTTATTTTTCATAAGAGCATTTACAAGACAAATATGAGCATTTACATAAAAGCATTTATATTAATGGCCATACTTTATTTTTTCATAAGAGTTTTACAAGATAAATATGGGTATTAATAAGATAAATAAAGGGATTTATAAAAATCCAGAGAGTTAAAAAATTATAAGAACTAAAATTTATTCATAAATAAAAATTCATAAATGAAAATTCATAGAGTCAAACAAAAATAAATATAAATTAGCTTCCTGTTAGGCTACCCTCTCCCTCAACTTAGGAGTTTATAAACTAGTAGAAAGAATATTACTTATAATTCTCAAAGTGGTGATTGGGTATCAAGAGTGGCCTATAGAGCCTATATTCATAGCTAAAGTGACTTGTTGGCATGAGACTATTTGATATATCTATATAATAATATATGATATCTGATTTGATCTATCATCTGCGTCATCTCTTTTTATGCTTTTGAATTTTGACAAAACTTACAATTTAGGTTCCCATTTAATCAATTCTCAATCTATCATAGAAATTACGATCAAGAACCCCATCTCTACAAGTATCCTCCTTCATGTGCCTTCTTCTTCTCTTGATCTTTTGGAGCAAATCAAGTTTAACGATGGTTGCCTTCAAGATATTATAACTATAATAGATTTTTTAGAAATATTACTTTTTATCCTCAAGATTAGATTAGGGAAAATTTGATAAAAAATAAATTAAATAGATATAAAATTAGGTGAGTAATAATCCATGTGAGTATTTTTAGTCAAATTAATGATCAACATAATAAAAGTTAACAGCGATAATATTTTTGCTCTTATTTTAAAAGCTCACAGGTAATCCTGCACCTTCGAAAAACATATGATGTTAGGTAAAAAACTTATGTGTACTTTTTGTACCTTAACCATATATAAAAAAATTTAGGGTAAAATGCATCAACTCCCCCCTATCTAGTCTAAATAAAAGAGACATCCTTTCTATTATAAAAATTTATATGAATTTCTCTTGAAATCAAAATACATGTTGCATAAACTTTATTTCTTGTTTTGATATCCAACTTTCATTCATCCAACCGTTTATCGACTGTTAAATTAAAGCATTGACTCATCATTTTGACCAAAATGTCCCTCCTTAACATAATATTACTGTATAATTATTTAAACACATATATTTATCCAAAATTAAAAAATATATTTTTTTTCAATTTTTTTTCTGTATCGTTAAATTGATTACCATATTACAAAGTTAGTTAAGTTTATAATTATAAATTATTTTTCAAAAATTTAAAAATTTAATCTCATTTATTTATTAAAACTTACTTATGATGTAATCTCTTGAAGACATATGTTAGCTAAAATGTTGTGCAACCATATGTGCGCGCGCGCCCGCGCCATGTGTGTGTATCTGTTCACACACACATACACATATATGTATGTTCAATTAAATTATAAAATGTAAACAAATGATATAAATTTGATATTCTTATATTCATGTATTATAATTCAAATTTTTTAAATATATTTGGTTAAACGTATATTTATTTAAAAAAATTATTCAATTCAGTCATATTTTTAATTTTTTCACATAAAAATTAATTAATTAATTTGTAAATATTGTAAAAATATGAAATAGATCATTAACAAATATTAATATTAAAAAGTAAATTAGAGATTTGGTACAATGGGGTAAATTAGTAAAAAATATTTATTATAATATGATTTTTAATTAAAAATATATTTCAAAAATATTTTTAAATTATTTTTAATAGGATTAATGGTTTCCACTAAAGTGTATATTTTCAAAACTAGAAAGGACCCCTGTGTAATCAAAGGAAATCAGAAGAGTGTGGTTAGATCATTTTACTAAAAAAAGTAGTTTATAAATGAAAATAAAAAATGTTCCACTGCAGATTATTAGGAAGTCACAATTTTTTCCCATTTCCAAGACATTTTTTTTGTTCATAAATTTGAAAGTTTCTAGTAATGACCAAAATCATGATTCCTTTTTAATTTCTATTTTTTGGACCACCTAAGAATAAGATGTTATCAATATCGTTGTTTACAATTAATATTCTATTTATCAATTTCACAAAAAAAGCTATCTATCAAAATAATGTATTATGATATCAACATCATCGTCCCCATCACAACATGACGCAACATTAAATCATTATTAAAATCATGTAAAGTCACATACGTAGCTAGTCTAATTCGTCACGGCTCTTTGATAATAATTTTGTTTCTATCATCTATAAAACCTCCCTCACGTTTTTTGGAGAGAAAAAAAATCCTGTGATGTCCTTCTGACATATTTGATTAAACTAGTTATAAATTAAAAAAAAATGTGGGCAAAAAAAGTTACAAATTTTAAAAAAAAAACATGCACCTGGCGTGTAATTCTAAAACTGTAATAACAATAGCGTTGGTTACCATTAATTCTTTTTAGAATAACATTTCTTTTCCAATGCTATTAACCAACCTCACCAAACAGTCTCACAAATCAAACTTAAAAAATTTACAATACCAAGGGTGTTTACGCACCTCGCAAAAATTGAAAACGCCCGCCAATATAATAATTAATTAATACTCCGTAACAAACTTATGGACAAGTACTGCATTAAATAATTTAATTTAAACAAAAATCAATCCTCACTAGGCTTCGAAAGAGTAAATACTATACATCTACAGCAGATTCCTCTGTTTCCAAATCCAGCTTAGCTTCTCAATCTCAAGAAAGAAGAAAATTACTCACTGAACAAGGATCTTATTCTGCATCAAACTGGTTCAAATATGCATATAAATTTAGCAGATAACACAAGCATTAGGATCTTCTTCCATACTTCTGGCATAAGTAGGATGTTGAGGATAGTAGTATTGTGTTTTCATCTGATTCTGATAATAGTTCTGATAGGCTTTAAGAAGATCAGCCATTTGTTCCTTTTCGTCTTTCTTCTTCTCTTCTTTCTTTTCTTCCTTCGTCTCTTCTTTCTTTTCTTCTTTCTTCTCTTCTTTGGCTGGTCCCACAGAAACTATCTCCGTGTGACACAATTTCCTCAGCTTCCCCACTACGCACACTGGGTCGATGTCCCCTGTTAGGGTTAATTTCTTGTCTTTCATATCCACAGACACAGACTCAACCCCTGCATAAAATAAAAAAGACCCATTAATCTTTCTGGGATTTTCTGATCTGTGTTGGATTTCAAACGAGGAAGAAGATTATGGTGAAATAGATGAGATTTGGTTAATTACCGGGAAGCCCAGACACAGCTTTCATGGCTTTCTTCTTGATTGTGTCGTCGTGTAGTTCTACCTTGAGAATAACTTTCTGTGGAAACAGAGAGAGAGAGAGAGGAAATTGAATCAGAAAAATCTGTGCATATATGAAGGAGATAAGTAATTAAGAGAACTTGGGGAGAAATTCTCACCTTCATGATGTTAAGCTGATGAAGATCGTTAATGGCGGATTTAAAGAGAGACAGAGAGAGAAAGAGAGAGATCAGTGGGAGAGAGATGGAGGATTGAAGCGATGAGGTGAGCATATGGTTGAAGGTGGAGGCATTTATATAGTGGAAAAAAGAGGGGAAAGAAGGAGAGAGGAAGGAGCTGGGTCAAGACAAGTCAAGGCCCACATTTCTGGTCTACGGTCAGCAAAACGCAGTCGTGCCACCCTTAAGCCTCTTTGAACATCTTTTTGTAAAATAGTAAGTAAAATTTAACAAATTTGGGATGTGGCTATAAGAGGCTGACGTAGGTAATGAGTTGGCCCGCTCACATCTGTTATCTGTAATTCACAGTGACAAATGTTTTCCTCCCCCTCCCTTCTGCCAATTCCAAATTCCAATTAGTGAATTCCAAATTCTCAAATCACGACATCCCCCTGTGTCGTTAGTAACTTAGCATCCCATTTAACTTGTGAGAAGGAATTCACCATATTTCAACTACATGAGGTCGCCCCTCCTGTTGATGCTTTTAATATTCCAAACTCATTTTAGTATGTATATACTAATGCTTCCACAATTTTAAGCAATGTGATACTTTTGCTTTGACACATCCACACACACAAAACTATAACAACGACACGTGTCAAATAAAACATTATCATATATTGCAGGAAATTCTTAGATGCACCACCTGATCTCCCCAATTAAGTAGCACCAGCCCAGTCACACATGGCATCATTGTCAATCTAACATGGCAAATCACGAGTCCCACAAATTTTTATCTTTTTTGCAATTTTTCACTCCCTCAATTATAATTTCTCTCTCTTCCTCCCATCTTCACTTCCAAGTTCCAATCCCTTTTATCTTTCATCGACATACAACACCCTTGTCACTAAAAACAAAAACATTACACCCTTTAAACAAACTTGAAAGCACCACTGTAAAATACCCCGGCAACTTTGAAGTCAAAGCTCCAATCGTGATGATCGGAGTGGCTTTGCTCAACGTAGAACAACTCCCCGCACCGGCACCAAAACCCTGTCAAGTTGACCTTCCTCTAGCATCTAGAGCATCGATGCATCACTTGCATTGTTTCAGATAGCACCAACTCATCTGTCTTTGCCCAATATGATTTTTGCGTGGATTCATCATAGGGATGGGACCTCTTAGGAGAATGAGACATGGTAGATCTAGAGGACTTGTAGTCAGCAAATTTAAAAGGCGGTGAAACTCCAGTAGTAAAGGAAGAGGCAAACAGTGGGCAGGAGAACATAGCGGCAAAGGTGGTGGTGTTGAAGCACTTCTGGCACATGGTAGTGGTGACCGGATTGCTAGTGGTACTGTAGCTATTGTCACGAGGGATTGTGGTATCAAAGAATCATGGACATGGAATCAAAAGTGAGAAGGAGAGAGGTGGTTTCACAAGATGATGGAATGGTGGATTGGCGTTTTTTAGGGTAGATCTTTCAAGCTTGTTCAGAGGGTGCATTATTGCAATGGAAAAGAAAAGGGATTGGAACTTGAAAGTGAAGATGGGAGGAAGAGAGAGAAATTATAACTGAGGGAGAGAAAATTGCAGAAGAAAATAATTGGTGGGATCCATGGTTTGCCATGTTAGATGGACAATTATGCCATGTGTGAATGAGTTGGTGCCATTTAATTGGAGAGAGCATAAATGAGGTGATTTATAAATGAGGTAGACTATATGCACCAGTTCTGATATACTATTATTATACAGTATTTGGTCATCTAAAGACAGTTGACATGACTTTTTGGAACAAGGACAGTCCTAGGGTGCTGATTCTCGGAAGGAGTTGGAGCCAATACCATCGTTGTTGCACTGGTATATCAAGGTTAATCGTGTTCGGCTCAAGGAAATGTAATGATGGGTTACCCCCTGAGAAGTTTTTAAAAATGTTAAGTTATGTAATAGAAACAAGTTGTACAATGGTTTATAGGCTATATATTATATTAAAAGCTCCCTAAACTGCTGTAAATGTCTATTCTATTATATTTTTGGAATATATGTGTATCCAAATTTTATGAAATGACAAATATGCCCTTATGGATATGTGAAATTTACCTCTTCCTTATTTTAATATAGTGAGATATAAAGATGGTGAGACAAAGAGGTAGAGGTTCTGGGTTGGGTTAAGAAGCTAGACCTAACCCAATGCAACATATACTAGGCATGTTGACGGAGCAACGTACAATGATACATGATCTCAGGGACGAGTTGCGAGAGGTGCAACAAAAACAAAATGAAGATAGGGAAAGAGAAAATAATCCTGGTGGACAGAAAAATGTGCCTAATCATCCTGGGAACCCTGATCAGGGGCAGCCTCCGAATAGACTTGATGTTGAGGCTGAAAGTCTACAGATATGGGTAGCACGATTCTGTCAGAAACAACTATAATACCCCACTTTTATTCATCAATATTCCTTATATGTATTTGTGACACTTAATGGAATAAAAGGGTGAATTGTAGTGTACATAAAATTATGGAAACACTCCAATCGGTATTTACATACAATTGGCTAAGCTAAGACCCAAAGGTGCAACTTTTGTCTACTTAAAGACCTAATATTGTAACCTAAATTAGAGCATGAATAAGCACAAATATTGACCCAATTATATTGCCTCAAATTCGGCCAAAATAAGGAGAAAGGAAGAAAGATATGATTTAATACAAAAATCACAAAATGTAAGGGCAAAATGGTAATTTGTCAATAATGCAAGAAGAAATCAATATTTCCCATTTTCCTTGATATTTCGGTCAAGCAAGGGGAAATAATAGAGAAATCAAATGCTTGGCCAAGATTGAATCAAGAAGGGAGTGATTTGTAGCCAAGTAAAAATTATAGTTGAAAAGTCAAAATTAATTGTCATAAAGAAGCCTTTCTGCTCATTGGAACAATGATTGGAATTTTCAAAAGTAGCTTTTCAATCGTGATTTACAGTATATGAGGTAAGTATGTGAGATGAGTGTTATTATTTCAACTTATGTGTATAAGCACTTATAAGCCTTTGATAAGCCCATCCAAACAATTTAAAAATATACTAATTATGAAGGGAATAGATGAAGATAATATGAGATCTTTTCCTTCTTCATTTCAAGATGTATTTTATGGTCAAAAAGTCATATGGAAAGAGAAAAGATGATTCCAATAAATGGCCATGTGATAATTACATTAGAATATAATATCTTAAGAGGAAAGAAGAGTGATATCTTGAAAGCTCCTTTTATCCATGTCAAGACCTATATTTTGGCCAACTTGAAGACAAGAGAGCGAGGGAGCTGGACGAAGAACATATAGAGCTAAACAAGAAAACTCAAGTTAAGCTAGGGTTCAAGAGCTAAAAACTCAAGGTAAGAGATGAAAATCCTAGTGCTCTTGCCTTCTAAATCATGTAGTAGCTCTTCTAATCCCTTCTCCTTCTTGAATACCATGGTTAGTAGGAAAAAATTCAAGAGAAGAGAGAGAAGAGGCTAAAGCCCTAGAGAGAGAAAGTGAGGAAAACAAGAGGTAACTCCAAAACCTTGATCCTCTTACTTTATATGATGATGATGATGATGTTGTTATTGATTTTAGCTTGGACTTGGTTATTTTGTGAAAAATGGATGAGTAAACCCTAAGGGGTTATGCTGCCAAAATTTCATCAAATCATGATTAATAAGTGTTTAAATGGTTAAACATGTGATTAGTAGTGAAAATGAATGAGCTTATGGCTTGAATGCGAGAGAACACATTTTCCCCTTTTCTTTTCCATGCTTTCGGCCAGACATAGAACCATAGGAAGGAGCTAGAATTTTGTATTTTTAATGCTTCCGTTGGATTTAGAAAAGAAAATTGTGTAGGTATACATGAGTTCATGATTTTTGGATGCATGTATTTGAATTTGGAATTTTTGGAAGTTGAAGAGTAAGTGTTGTTTAATTTGTTTCACTGGAGGAAGTGTGGTTGTAAAATGGTTTTTGCTAGACAAATCTAGTCCAAATCTTATGAAAATTTTCAGGATTAAAGTAGAGATTTATAGATTTAATTTAATATGTAGAACATAATTTTTGGACTAGTAGATTAAAAGATATAATTTTTCAAAGTTAGACCCTATTTCTGGAATGAAATCAGGAACATGTTATGTTTGGCAAAATTCTAGGAACTTTGTGGCTGTAATGGCTAGAATTAAGTATTTTTTATGTGAAATTATATTGAAAAAAATTTACATAGAATTTAGAAATAATCAATTTGGAGTTCCTTAGAATTAATGGTGAATTTTTGAAGTTGGTAGAAAAGCTGGCAGATTTGAGTATAAAAGTGAAAATGAAAAATGTAATGGCATAAAGTAATTAAGTGGAATTAACCAACTTGGGATAGCTAGACCACTTTGGATTTGCCTTTAGCTTAGTATACTAACTTTAATGACAACCAAATTAACTAATTGGATTATACAAATATTACACAAAATAATAACCTATCATTCGTAAATTCTAATTATAGGACCTAACAGCTATCTAGAACTTAAAACTTTCTCGAGCTCAATCAAACAGTTGGAAATTGCTTGAGGGAAGCAGCCAGGCAGTAACTTGTCTTTCATATGTTATAAGATATACTACATGTTTTGTGAGTTCATCATGAATTGTCTGACACATTCTGGTTATGCGGGATGGTCACCCAGGGCCTTTTTGCTCGGGTGGACACTTGGGCTAATAACATTCTGTGATGCACGAGTGGATGCCCGAGGCCTTTTTGCGCAAGTATTACTCGAGGCCTTGTGATATACCTAGCGCTATGGTAATATTTGAGCTGCATGTGATGCACTTAATGTTGTGGTGATGATTATGTTGTATAATGATTGTGTGGCATGCTTTGTGATGTTATATCTATATGACTAGCTATCTATTACTACTGAGATTCTATCGAACCTCACTCTTTTTCAAAACCAATCTATATAGTACAGGGAGACAGCTCAAGGGGCAAGAAGGTAAATGTGGACAGCTAAAGGCTAGAGTGGAAAGGACTTTAATCTTTCTGTTGGTTGTGTGTTTTTAAATACTTTGGATATTTTGATATTTTTATATAGTGTAAATAGCTTGTAACTCCGGCAATGATATAATAGTAGAACTAGTAGTACCAGTAGCTTAGTAAATGAATGGTAATTTGATAAAGAGATAACGCTTCCGATTAATGAAGATACATTAACTAAAGAACGTATCATGAAACGTAAGCAGAGACACGCTCGCATATTCTGATAAAATGGATTTAAGTATCAATGAGACTCAGTGAGATAGTGAATATTTGTGAAATTGTTTGGAAAATGTTTATTTCACTCAAAAAAATCCCTTCCAACCCCAAGTTCAACTACTGGGGTAGGGTTGGAGTTCATGAATATTTTCTAAAGTATGTTTATTCTGGGACCAAATTTTTGGTTCCATAACTAATTACATTACTCTTCTACACTCATCTGAGGCTGTTGAACATAAGGTGTCCCAACAACCTCTTGCCTTCTAAGGGAAGTTTGATCCTAAAGTGGCAAAGGACTGGTTATCCTGTCTAGAGAAAATTTTTAGAATTCTAGAATGCCCAGATAACATTAAAGTATAGCTAGCAATTTATAAACTAGAAGGTGATGCAAATAGGTGGGGGGGAATACTAAAATGATTCTGCAGGCTTGAAATATTTCTATGACTTAGGAATTATTTCAGGAACATTTTGATGAAAAATACTTCATTCGATCAGTCCGAATTGTAAAGGAAACTGAGTTCCTTACCATTCAGCAAGATGAAAAAGAACGTTTTGATGAGCACCTGGCTTACTACATCCGATTATCTCGATACTCTTCTTATCTAAGGTATCGTGACAATGAGGGCTGGAGCTTAGATCATATATGATGATTCGGGGATTGGGACCATATTTAAAATAAAAATTAGACTCAAGTTGTTTACAGAATTTAATAAGGCAGTGCAAGAGTGCCAAATCATAGAAAGTAACTTGTTGAATTTGTACACTGACAAGAATTCTGGCAGTAAAGGAGCCTCTAGCAGTGGGAGTTCTTCTCAGAAATGTAAGAACCTAGGAGTTGCAAATTAGGGAAATGAAAAAAAGCCTTACCAGCCTGGTAACTGCAGTAACTAAAGACCCCCTAGGAATAGAACATGTTGGCACTGTGGCAGGCCCTATCATCCTAGAAGGCCATGTGGTGCTCCAGCCAGGGCAATAATCTATTTTAATTTTTAGCAACTAGGGCATTTTCTTAATAATTGTCCATAGCAGTAAAGGGCATGGGATCCAAGGCAGAGTCTTTGCCATGACACTGGAGGAAGCTAGAAAATCTCCTGAGTTAATCCAAGGTATGGTTCTACTTAATGGTAATTTTGTACAAGTATGGTATGATTCAGGTGTTAGTCATTCATTTATTACATATGACTGTGTGAGACAGCTAGGCCTAAGTATGCATCAACTACCATATAATCTAGTTGTATCTATTCCCATGGGTGTCAGATCTATCACAGAAGAGGTTTATTTGAATTGCATAATTAACGCCAAGGGACATGAATCAATGGTGGACCTGATTTGTCTACCACTGCACAAATTAAAAGTAATTCTCAGTATTGATTGGTTGACGGCAAATAATGTTTTGCTAGACTGCAGAAGCAAAAAGGTTATTTATCCTAATCTGCAATCACATATCAGTTTAGAAATCAACCTTAATTTTCTTTTGGAACAACACTTGAAAATATCCCTATATTAAATGAGTTCCCTGAGGTGTTTCTAAAGGAGATCAATGGATTACCTCCAAAAAAGGAAGTGGAGTTTGCAATTAAGACTAAGCCTAGAGCGGAACCGATATCTAAATCCCCATACAGAATGGCTCCAAATGAAATGGCATAACTGAAAAAGAAGATTGAGGAGCTACTAGAGAAAGGGTTCACTAGACCCAGTGTCTCACCTTAGGGAGCTCCAGTGCTTTTTGCTAAAAAGAAAGACGGAAGCCTGCGCCTTTGTATTAATTACAAGGAGTTGAATAAGGTGACCATCAAGAACAAATACCCACTCCTTAGAATTGATGATTTGCTCGATCAATTATCTGTTTGCTGCATATTCCCAAAAATTGATTTGAGATCAGAGTAATATCAGCTTCGAGTAAAGGCAAAGGATGTACCAACGATTGCATTCAAAACCAAATATGGTCATTACAAATTTCTAGTAATGCCATTTGGGCTTACTAATGCACCTGTAGTGTTTATGGACTACATGAATCAAATTTTATGTCTGTATCTAGACCAATTCGTAGTAGTCTTCATTGATGACATTTTAGTGTATTCACGAAGCAAAGCATAATATGAAAAGAATTTGAGAACAATGCTGAGCACATTAAAAGGTAAACAACTTTATGCCAAGCTGAGCAAGTGTGAGTTTTGGCTTTCAAAATTTAAATTTCTTGGTCATGTAGTCTCACAAGAAGGGGTCTCGGTAGATCCAAGCAAAGTCAAAGCAGTACTGAACTAGAAGAGGCTGGAGAATATTGCTGAAATACACAGTTTTCTGGGTCTTACTAGTTATTACAGAAGATTTATACAAGGTTGACACGAAAAACTTAACATTTTGTGTAGGACAATAGTTGTGAGGGAGCTTCACAAAGCTGAAAGAGAGATTGACAATAGCACCAGTCCTGATAATCCTCGATCCACAGTTGACCTATGTGGTCTACAGTGATGTGAGCAAGCATGGATTGGGATGCAGCAGGGCAAAGTTGTGGCATATGCCTCTCGTCAACTAAAGCCTTACGAACTAATTTTTCCCACTCATGATCTTAGGTTAGCATCAATTGTATTTGCATTAAGAATTTGGAGACATTATCTCTATAGGGCTACTGTAGAGCTGTAATGCGACCACAAAAACTTGAAATATATGTGTGATCAGAAAAAGTTGAATATGAAATAGCACAGATGGATGAAGTTGCCTAAACCCTAAACTTGGAGATTAAATACCATCCAGGAGAGGCTAATATAGTTGCAGATGCATTAAACCGCAAGACAGTGTAGGTGGCAACCCTAATGATTCAAGAGCAGAAATTAATCAAGGATTTCAGAGATCTCAATCAATCTAACCAGATTTTAATCAGTGGCAGCAATATCAGTCAGGCATAAACTGATCTGAGAACATCAATTGAGAAAGCTCATATGCAGGATGAAAAAACACAGTTTATTAGAAACCTGACTGAAAAGGGTAAAACTCAGGAATATGACTTGTTACCAAGTGGACTAGTCAAATATAGAAAACGGATATATGTCCCACTGCAAGTTGAATTGAGGCAGTAAATCCTGGATGAGATGCACAAGAATAGATATACTCAACACCTAAGAGCAATTAAAATGTATCATGACTTAAAGTCTATGTATTAGTGGCCATGAATGAAAAGAGATGTGACATAATTTGTGGCTTGTTGTCTAACTTGCCAGAAAGTGAAAGTTGATCATCAGTGATTTTTTAGGCCTTCTACAAAACCCTGAAATTCTTCAGTGAAAATGGGAAAGCATTACCATGGATTTCATGATAGGATTACCCAAGATTAGAAATCAGGATGCAATATGGGTAATTGACTATTGATTCATAAAGACAGCTTATTTCCTGCCAATTAGCATTAATTGTTCCCTTGATAAGCTGGTAGAGATCTATATCAAGGAGAATATATGATCTCATGGTACACTAAAGAATATAATTTCTAATCAAGACCCTCGGTTTACTTCCAAGTTTTGGAGGTCATTGCATGAGGCTTTAGGTACCAAACTCAGATTCAATACAACTTATCATCCTCAGACAGATGGACAAACAAAAAGAACTATACAAACACTATAAGATATGTTGATGGCGTGTGTATTAGATTTCAAAAGAAGCTAGGATTGATCCCTTCCACTTGTAGAGTTTGTATATAATAATAGCTATCATTTGAGCATTCAAATAGCTCCATATGAACCGTTGTATGGAAGAAAATGTCAATCGCTCTTATGTTGGATAGAACTATATGAGAGAAAGATGTATGAGCCAGATATAGTCGATCAGACGATAGAGAAGAAAAATTTGATCAAACAGAGGTTATTAGTTGCTTATAGTAGGCAGAAAAGTTATGCTGACAAAAGGAAAAAACTTCTAGAATTTGCAATCAGAGACCATGTGTTTCTGAAGGTTTCACCTATCACTAGTATTGGTAGGGCATTGAAAGTAAAGAAGTTAAGCCCTAGGTACATTGGTCCATTTGAAATATTGTTAAGAATTGGGACAATAGCGTACCAAATAGCTTTATCCCCAAACTTGAGCAAGTTCCATGATGACTTCCATGTCTCATAGTTAAAGAAGTATCAACCCGACCCAGAGCATGTAATTGAATATGAAGATGTTGATATGCGGGATGATCTTACTTATGAGGTTGAACTTGACCAAATTATTGATCGGCAGGAGAAAAAACTTAGGCACAGGAGTATCATGTTCATGAAAGTAGTTTAGAAGAGATTATCTCCAAGCAAAGCTACTTGGGAAATAGAAGAAAACATGCAAAGACGTTACTCAAAGTTTATGAATGTGCTTATGCAGCAAATTTTGGGGACAAAATTTTATTGACGAGGGGAGAGCTATAATATCCCAAATTTTATTCACCAAAATTCCTTGTATATTTGATTATACTAAATGGAATAAAATGGTGAATTTTGGTACACTTGAAGTAGCCAAAATGTTGGAAATAGTGGTTACATGAAATTTTGGCTAAATAAGACATAAAACATAATTTTTGTCTTCATAGAGGCCTAATATTATAGCCCAAAATTAAGATTGGAAGAGCACAATTTTTGACCCAAAATATGGTCTAAAGTTTGGACAAAAAGAAAATGGAAGAAGGAAAACAACACTTGGTACAAAAATTCAAGAAAATGTAAGGGTAAAATATTCATTTGACTAATAAAATTAAGAGCACATATTTTCCCTTTAATTTAGGGCCAAGGTCGGTCAAGAGGAGGAAAGGCAAGAGGAAATAATATTTTTCTACATAATGAGCCATGTGGAAGCTTTACAAGCCATATGGAAAAAGAAGACATGGAAAAATGCCAAGTGTAAAAGAATTGCAATAAAATAATATTAATCATAAGGAGGTAAAAGATGATTTTATTTAAGGGCATATCAGCCCCCTTAAGGCCATATTTCAGCCAAACTTGGAGGAAAAGAGAGAGAGAGAGAGAGAGATTTGAGAGAAAAACAAAGAACAAGGAAGGAAGAGAAGGAATCAAGAAGCAAATCATGATAAGTTGTAGTTGAAATTGCTTGTTCTTGCCATTAAACTTATGGAACCTTACCTAATCTTCATATCCTTCTTGAAATCATGTAAAGAAAAAAGAAAATCAAGGGAAAAGGGGAGGGGAAGTGCACGGCCTAGAGAGAGAAACAAGGAAGAATCAAGGTAAGCTTGAAAACTTGTTATCTCTTGATGATTCACTGGTGGTTTGTGATGGTTATTGGATTGGTTTGTCTTAAATTTTTTATTTGGGATGCATGAACCCTAAGGGGAGGTGCTGCCAAAACTTTGATTAATCATGTTCAAGAGGTGTTTAAGTGGTTAAACAAGTGATTAGAAGTAGAAAGAAGATGTTTGGTTGATTGGAAATTGAAAAACTTCATTTTTCCCAATTTTTTCAAACTTTTGGCCAGACCTAGATGTGGGGGTTTGAGCTGGAATTTTATGGTTTTTATGGTTACATTGTGTTTAGAATTAAAAATTGTGTAGGGAACATGTGAAAAATGAAGTGTGGAGGCTTTAGGCTGTGAAATGACAATATTGTCCCTAAAACCCTAACTTTGTGGCTATCAAGGGCATTTTGGTAAATACAGTGTGATTTTATCAAAACTGAGGTCAAAAATAGATTTTACACTAAAAATCATATAGGAATAGCCCGGGTCATAATTTTTGGAAAAGTACAATTATACTGGGTATAAAGGGAATTATATCGGATTCCTTAGGGGCATTTTTGTAATTATGCATTTTTGGGTAGAGATAACCAACTTTATGGGTCTTGGAATAAGCTATGAATGAGTAATAACTCATTTATTATAAATTTGAAATTTTAGAATTTGGCATTTGCCCGAGCCGGACAAAGAATTAAAAGACCGATATTAGCTAGTTACCGGAAAGGATTTCATGTAATAACTCTATCTCTCATACATTATGTGATTATTTATATGCATTGTGATGCCATGTTCTATGATGTGAAATCTATGTGATATAATTCATAGAGCTGTGGAGTGGGAAAAGCACAAGTACTACTAGGCTAGTTTGGACCCAGTCTAGGTAGATGATATAATTCCTCGTTGTGGTATGGGAAAAGCACAAGTACCACCGTATGGGAAAAACATAAGTACCATGAGGCCAGTGGGACCTAGCTGAGGTAGTATGACAAGTACGAATAGATTATTGCCTGCTCCGGAACATTAAAGTAATCACTGTGTGGCAAGTAGGGACAAAACGATCATTTTGATCTAGACAAAATCATCATTTTGATCCTGAACATTGGTTGGCAAACAAGTTTATGGCAATTGTTCTGTTACATGATATGATATATTCTATGTTTATTTATCACATTTTATATGATTGATTATGTGTTACTACTAAGATTCGTTTGAATCTCACCCTTTCCATAAATAAAATTTATTTAGCAAGAGGAAGCGGATCTAAAGGCAATGAAGTGGATACCAGCAACTGAGAGTTTCGGTCCTAACCAAGAAATGTAGTGTTGGTTATCGATAGAATTCTTATGTATTTTAGGATTTGTAATTAATGTGTACATACCCTGTGGGGATTTCCTGTAATGTAATCAAGTACTTTATATCAGTATGTTTATGCTATTTCTGTATGTCCCACTGGTGGAAAATGATTTTTTAGACCAGGTAAAAACAACTTTTTGGACCTATTTTATATAAGGTCTTGATACATCCGGTCTAAAAAGTGTGATACTTTTTTAGATCGGTTATGCAACCATTCTAAAAAGTCACACTTTTTAGACCGGTTATCCAAAAACCAATCTAAAAAGTGACTTTTTAGACTGGTTGTTCCAACAACAGGTCTAAAAGTGTGATTTTTTAGATCTGTTATTTGAATAACGAGTCTAAAAAAGACTTTTAATACTGGTTATGTGGATAACCGGTCTAAAAATTTAAGTATACTAACATAATCAACTGACTCTAAAAAAAATAAAGACACTTTTTAGACCGGTTATTTAAATAATCGGTCTTAAAAAGACTTTTAAGACCGGTTATGTGGATAACCGGTCTAAAAAGTTAAGTATACTAACATAATCAATGGACTCCAAAAAAACAAAGACACTTTTTAGATCGTTTATTTAAATAACCGGTCTAAAAAGTGTCTTTGCTTTTTTTTTGCAAGTCTATTGATTATGTTAATATACTTAGTCTGTACATATCCTAAAAGCATGCTTCCAAGGTCATACTTATAGTTACTAATCATGAATATATCTTGGTGGAGTCATACCTGAAGAACACAATAAGCACAACTTAGAAATCTTGCAACACCTAATGCAAATACATAATGAACTGTAAATGACTCAACAATATGAAATAATATTAGAAAATAAGTTAGAAAATAAAGTAATTAGAACGCAAGTTAGAAGATAACTTTTGTTTAAGAAATTTTTTCAGAGAATAAATATTTAGAAACAAGACAAATGACAAAAGAAAACACTAACCTCAACCCCTAATGAAGAATCCAATTTGTAAACTTTCTCAGATGTCACAATCGTAAACCTGAAACAAATATGAGTATAAATTTTTGTAATAGAAATTGATCTGAAATATATGACGGTATCTACTCTGAAGTATGTATAAAACTAATTAAGTAGAGCGCTTATCTTAAACTAATTGGAGGGAAGAAAAGCCAAGCTTTACGATAATGGATTCCACCGTACCTCTGCGTTGACGGCGGAGATGGTCAAGGATGGAGGGAGCGATGTGGGAAGAAGGAGATGCTACGGCACGAGGGAGGAGTTTATAAGAAACTTGATGAGTATCAGATTTCAAAGTTGAAATTAGGTGCGAGATAAAGCCGTGAGAAAAGATTTTAAATTTTAGGGCAGACTTTTAAGACCGGTTATTTGACAAAACCGGTCTTAAAAGTGTTCACCTTTAGACCGGTTATAACTAATAACCGATCTTAAAAATAAAAAAAATTAATTTTTTAATTTCGTATCTTTTAGACCGGTTATCATTAACAACCGGTCTAAAAAGTTTTATCTTTTAGACCGGTTATTAGTGACAACCGGTCTAAAAAGTCTTAACAATTTTTAATTTTTAATTAATTTTATATTTTTAGACCTGTTGTTTGGATAACCGGTCTAAAAAATTCTTTATAATTACGAAACTGCCACCGGTCATATTTTTTAGACCTTATCCGCAATAACCGATCTAAATAATATAGTCTAAAAAGACTATTTTACACTAGTGTCTATTGAATTATGCTTGATACTTTGATAAATGTCAAAATATTGAGGGGTTTGACATTGTCTGATTCTTCAATCAATCTCTCCTAAAGCATAAGAAACAAACACAATATTTGAGTGGAGAGAGGAAGAACACCATTGCTGGTAGTCATTTATCCCTATTCCTCTTCCTTTTAATTATGCTATTTGATTCTGAATTGGGTTATGCTAAGATCAATATGAGTAGCTAGTTAGTTTGCATTAAGATCATTTCAAACCATTGTATAGATTGAGACTTGTTATTACTCTTTTTTAGTTGTCAATAACAACTATGTATTAATTTTATCTTGTGTCGAATGCTTCTATGTGACTGGCCATTACTTAGATTGCTTTGTTCAAATAAATTAAGCTTAAGAGAGTTAATTTAATTGTAAAACTTAGGTAAAATTATGCTAGACTTGAAGTTTATGGAAATGGATGGTTTGTTAGTAATATAGAGATATAGTTACAAACCTAGGATTGCCAAATTATATTTATTGCTTAATGACAATTTTCTCTTAACTGTAGCAAAAGATTATGCATGTTAATTGAGTATATAAATTTGGTTTTGACTTGATAAAGCTTAATCAGATGCTTTTGAACCTTAGACTAACATATTAAGTCATTTAATCACTAATGGAGTGGTAATTATTTAAGTGTTAAGAATTGCAATGGTGAGAAATAATCATATGCTCCTCTTATCTTGAAGTAAAGTTCAATTTATTTTCATCAAGTTATTTTCCTTTTCTTAAAGTCAAGTAATTTTTAAGATATAAACTCTTTAAATGATTTTAATAAACCTAATTGATAGCATAATTATGATGATTACTTCGCTTTTGTCTTAGTCCTTGTGGGAACGAAAACTCTTTATACTACTTGTGACCCATACGCTTGCGGTAAGTTAAACAGCAAACAAGTAAATGGCGCTACTGCTAGGAACTAAGGTTAATTGTTGCAATTTTGTTATCAGTTTTGCTTGATTTTTTTCTTTTTCTTTTTCTTTTTCTTAGTTCTTTTTTTTCTTTTGTTTTTTATGATAGTTTAGTTAATTTTGTTAGTTTAGTTGTTTTGTGTTTGTTAGTTACATTTTTTTATGATTACACAAATTCTTATTATGGCTCTTATGCTTGAGAAGCACCATTTAAGTACATTTGTTGTTATTATTGTGAAAATTATCACTTGAGAGAGCAATATCCCCCTATCTCAACCTTGGATTACATGGAGAATGATTTTGATAGGGCTCAAATTGATTTTCATAATAATGTTAGAACGGGCTGACACCCAAGAGGGGGTGAATTGAGTGTATGATAAGAAATTAAAAACTTTCAAATCCTCTTCACATCTGATTAAATAAATATATATGGAAGTATAAAATCATAAACAGTTATATAAATCATATATGCTGGAAATATAAGAGCTTAGAAAAGAGAAGATGTAAACAGTGATTTATTCTGCTTCGGTCTAATCCATGATAACCTATGTTCAGTCCCCAGGCTCCTCCAGAGATTTCTAATCCATTATCTTCTTGTTTAACCAGGGACAAGCAAAGCCTCTACAATCCCACAAGTTTAGTCGGGTACTTGTGAAGCCATTTACAAATCTCTTACTGAGATACTCCCCTTTACTCACTGTAAGGATACAACCTTTATGATGAAGGATTACAATCAATCTTCTCTCTTAGAAGTGAATAAGATGAATACTAAAGTACATTACAAATAATCTCACTCTCTATGGTAAATTATATGATTACTGAGAAAACAGAGAGCAAATGAGATAAACGTCAGTGTTGGCATTTTGATAGTGAAGGTGTAAGCTTATATATTCGACTTTGAATGCTTTTCAATTTATAGTTGATGTAGATCTAATGAACTTTAGAGATGCTGAAGTATTCGTTAGGCACGCTCGTATTCTCGTTGTGATTTTATCGCTATATAGGAATATGACTGTTGGAGTTTGTGACACAAATTGCTTTTTGGCCGTTGAGTTCTAAACCAAGTTCAATCACCTATAATCCTCATGTCAACTTGATTAGTGATGATTAGGAATATTTGAAGCAATGTAATCAAGGTTTAAATGAGTTTACAAGATTATGGAGAAATCCGAGACAATGATTAAGAAAATCTGTGAACAATATCACTCAAGTGCATAAGATAGAACTTGAGTAATCCTCTGTTAAGATACACTATACTCTTGGTTTGTCAAAGAGTGACTTGCTGAAGTCTGCGAGTTACTTGCCATCACTCAAGTGACAATTTACTCACTTGAGTAAGCTTTGTTTATAACTTGTAGAACCATCGCGAGTAACTTGTAGAAGCACTATGAGTTGGAACCAACACTTCTGTCCAAAACTCGAGTTCTCATTAAGAACTCGAGTTCTCTACCTTGTCTTCAAACAAATATATTAGTTTCCTCAAACAATAACTCTAACAAATAATGAAGTAAGTTTACAATAAGCACAATTAAGTGTCTGTTTTTCTTTTCCTAGTCTTAGCATTTTGCTAAATAATCTTCTTGGCTTGAATTTTTCTTTTTTTATCAAGTAATAATTTTCTCCACTTTGCAATCTAAATGCCTTCATTGAAATCATGCCTAACATACAAAGCATCTTCTTTATCAAAATTTGATGTTTCAATTGATCTCCCATTAAATAAATCATCCTTAACCACATCGTCTCCATAACCCATGTCCTCATCATTTACTTTATTGGTCAACAAAACAATAGATCATCTATATTTAAAAGGATCATAGACATAAAACACTTTTTTTATCATGAGAAGCCAAAATGAAAGGATTTGTTTTATACCCTTGCTTGTTCAAATTCAATTGTATCAGCCCAAAGTCATCAATTCTCAAGCCAGTATTATTGTCAACCTACTTGTAACCTGATATGGGATGCCTGAAGCCGATATAATCCAACTTTCATATGTTCACAATCACCACGAAGTATATTCACATAGATAGAATTTTTATCTTTGGCACTTGATATATGTATGGTGCTAGCTACAAGAATTACACCATTTTTTTACATTTTTCTTCAATCATCTTGTTTTTTGGTGTAGAAGGTGAACTTATTAATGATGTAGCTTGTGTAAGACATCACTTGTTTGCAAGAATTATTTGCTAAGAACTTTAGTTTTGTAGAAACTGATTTATGATTAGTACTATACTTGCCATACACTTGATTTTTAACCCATGTTGTAAAATGTTTATTTTTTTGTTTGGTATACCAACTATTTCCTTTATAGGGATTATCCCTCTTAAGTTGATCCATATGCTTGTTTACATACTCCACAACTTCCTCAGAGTTGTGCATCATATATAAGTGTGCTTGCTCAAACTATTGGTTTGAGATAATCAAAACTTTCCTGCCTATAATCTCTTCCCCACTAGTCCTTCCCTCATGCCAAAACATGGGAAGCCCAATATCACTTGCATTCTTTAAGTAGGTGGTAGAAAACTTAGCAACCTCTTCACAGATATCTCATTTAACAATGTAACCCTATGAATGACTCTGATTTTTCACAAACCCTTTAAACATCTTCATGGTACATTTAATCAAGTACATCCAACTTAAATAGGCTAGCCTATAAAGTTGTACCTCTCTAACCAAATGAGTCATTCAATGGACCAATGTCAAAGATGTTGGATTTAGAGTTTTGATGATAACAAATCTTAGGTTTATTCGAATAGGCATTCATTGAAATTCATTAATATTATGGCTTATTCGAATATGGATAGTCTTATTCGAATAAGAAGACTTGTTTTCAGTTAAAAGCTATACGAATAACTCTTATCTTATTTGAATAAATAGTGTGTTATTTAAATAAGGTCACACAATTTAAGAAGATGCTTATTCTAATACACAAGGCACTATTCGAATAACCCAAAGTCTTGCCTGTTTTCAATTTTGACTTATGGAAAAGCTTATTTGAATAAAGAATAGGTTGTTCGAATAATAGTATACATATTTCAATTTTGTTTCTGAAATGTTATTCAAATAATGAATTGATATTCGAATAAGTTAAGGTATTTTTAAAAGGAGTAAAGTAAAGCTTATTCGAATAAGAGGAGACTTATTCGAATAAGAAACTAAGTCTATCAAATTCAAATTCAAGTTCTTATTTGAATAAGGGCTGATGTATTCAAATGGGAGTACTCATTATCAAAGACTCTTATTCGAATACAAGTTGTTGTATTCAAATAAAATCACTTCTTTTCTAAAGAGGATATTCAAATATAAACAAGTTATCTTAATACACTTTAAGTTTTGAAAGCTTATTTGATTAAGGCATGGTGTATTCAAATATGAAAGTTCATTATCAAAGAATCTTATTCAAATACAAGTAGGTGTATTCGAATAAGGTCACTTGGTTCTTATAAATGTTATTCGAATAGAGATAAGACCATTCTAATACATAATATTCCAACTAGTTTAAATGTTATTCGAATAAGGCTAGTTATCCCTAGCTAAATGTTATTTAAATAAAATAAAATTTATTGGGATAGATCCTAATAGAAAAGAAGTTCATTTATTCAAATACAACAAGGGTTATCCGAGTATATTTCAAAGAGATATTCTAATATAGATAATCATATTCGAATAACTAAGTTTTCAGAAAACAGAGCATGATATATAAATTTTGGAAATAAAAAAAATATTGTTAATCTCTTTATACCTACTTGCTATTATTCTGTTACAAGATTAACAACTAACTTAAGAAAGTCTTAAGGATTTCAAACTTTAGAAGATTTGAATATCACAAAAAACCAACTATGTCAGAAGCATTAAATGCGAGAGGAATTTCAATGGAGACACTTTCTTTGCTCCAACGGCTATCTTATACACATAAAGAATGTTCAAAGGAAGCAATGACACTCTAACATATAGATAGAATGCTCACAACGGTCATTTATTATATTCCAACTATAAATACAAAAGCATTCAAAGCAAAGCAACACTGACCTGTGAAACATTCAATTTGGCTTTTAGTGCTCTGTCTTTTATTTACTAGAATCTTTGTATCCTATACTTCAGTTATCACATATTTATTCTTTTGAGAGAGAGAGAGCTATGTCAAAAACCCAATACACTTTATTAAGATAACTTAAGGTTCTGAAACCTTGAGTTGGGTATTGGTTTACATTGTATAAGGGGAGCAAGTGTCCGGTGAAGGAACTTGTTGTATAGTGAGATGCCAAGAACCTACTAAATCTTAAAGGCTATAGTGAAAAACTTAGAGGCGCTCTGAAGACTAGACATAGGTCAAAGAGGTTGTGACCAAACCAGTATAATCTTTAGTGATATTTTTCTAATTCTTGACTCTGGTTTAATTTATTTAATTTTTGTTAATTATTAATTTTGATTAAAATTTTTATTATCACCCAATTCACCCCCCCTCTTGGATAAAACGCTTCCACTAACAAAAGAATGTTGAAAGAAAATACATCTCAAGCTCATACACCTCGACTACAATTCAGTTTTGCAACCTTCGTAATTTTTTGGAGTTTATCAATTTACTGCAAAGTGACTTAAAGAAGAAACAAAACTTAGTGAATGTAGCTTACACCTTGTAATATCCCAAATTTTGGGAATACAAGCTTGAAATTAAGAATAACTTAAGCCAACTGCTAAGCCCCATTTTGCAAAAATCCCAAGAATGTCCATGACACAGAATGTCTTTTAGGGACTAATTTGGGAAGAACAAAGTATGGAATTTGGTTCCAAAG
Organism: Albizia julibrissin; assembly: GCA_037074505.1. NCBI lineage: Eukaryota > Viridiplantae > Streptophyta > Magnoliopsida > Fabales > Fabaceae > Albizia > Albizia julibrissin. The sequence continues at coordinate 37,853,937 of CM073477.1, forward strand.
AGCTAAAGGAAATACCCAATACCTTTATCTATATGCAAAAATGATATAAAGCCTAATTTGGATCCAAAAAGAGAGGGAATGACATATGAAAGAAAGAAAGAAGATAATTAAAATAAAATAAAATAAATAATGGCAACTTAGTAAATGTTGCCATAATCAAGGGTTAAAGAGACATTTGCTATTGGATCTTGAGGTTAAAATAGGAAACCAAGATTGAGGGCTAGGATTTTTTCTTGAAAAAATAAGAGTAATTATGAGAAGAGAAAATAGAAGACAAGAAATTTCACTAAGAAAATCATTGGATAAAGGCAAGAGAGAGATAAGATGATTCATCCAATTAACCATTAGTTAATTAACTCCCTTGTGTCCAAGAAGCCATCACAAGTTGACACTGTTGGAAATATTGCTCTAGAGGCTAATATTGTATTTTAAACATTCTTATTTAATGAATTTCTCCATCTTGTTATCATCTTATTCACATGTTTACTGTGATAACTGTATCCTTGGATGAATCATAAAGATTGTTCTAAATATCCCTAGTCTTTCATCACATGGGAGCAAAGATGAAATAAGACCAGTATGACTTTGATAAGGTATGAAGATACGAATCAAAGTCTTAAGCACTATGAGAAAGTTGCATGGATCAAGTAGTAAGCTTATCTCATGTATAACCACGTCACTATGCCCTTTGACCTGAGATCAACATGGATTCCTACATGAGAGTCACTAATCTTTGACCTAGTTAAAACTCACCTTTAACCGGATGATGATAAAGGCTACAATCGGGCTTGGTGGTTTTCATGCAAAGGAATGTGAATGGTAAAGATAGACTTTGTCCCTCACATTAGTAGAGAGATATTATTGGGCCCCTCGATGAGTGAGTCTGAGAAATATATGGACATACTACAATAGAAAGGAGTTTCCCTTTCTATTGTCAGACTACTCAAGAATTAGGAAAGTAATGGTCAGGAATAGGAGGATGATTATATATGCCTCATCCTTACCCAAAATATCCTGTGACAAAAGGGACGTGACATGGTTGTATGACAAGTTGCATCGTGTTAAAGATCCTCATGTGAATTAGGTAGTCGTAATGTCTTGCTAGAGGCCCATTGCGACTTATGGGTTAGTACAGTTATTGGCCCACTGCCAACTTCGTATGGACCTACAGGGTTGCACATAAGAACAGCCCAATATGAGTTATAATGTCCAGATTCATTGGATCTAAGATATGTCCAAGGTTTAATGAATACAATGCTTAATCTAGAGTAGACGAATTTTGTATATAAATTGTTGGAACCTATGTTTTGATGATAACAAAATAGTGATGAATGTTTTACAAGGAAATGACAAGTTTTGATCAAGAGCATTGAGTAAAATTTACCAAAGGAAGCAATTTATGATTTATAGTTTTTTGTACACTGTTAAAACACTAATGCACTCGAGTTCTATTTGATACACTCGAGTTCTCTTAATAGCACTCGAGTCTTCACCTCCACACTTGAGTTTGGTTCAATATTTCCTATGTAATTAACATTATAATCTAATGATATTTGAAGTATTATGTTGCCAGGAACTATAGCACTCGAGTCTGGAGATACACACTCGAGTTCTGAAATGAATATCACTCGAGTCATGGAAATGCAGTAATGAGAGTTTGTTCCAGAAAGAACTCTAAGCAATGAAGATAAGAGTTACACTCGAGTTTGAAACTAAGTACTCAAGTTTTGAGGAGATATACACTTGAGTCCTAAAAGAGTTTGTGTCTGAGAGCTGAGTAAGGAAGAACAAGCAAAGCACTCGAGTTCAAAAACATGCCCTCGAGTTTGCAGGTGCAAGTGCACTCTAGTCATGAGAGTGTGCACAGAGAAGTTTTTACCCGAGATAATGACTGAAGTGAAGATATGGCGTGCAATCGAGTTCTAAGCACCAAATACACTTGAGTTTAGAAAGTGCAGGCATGAGGTTTGTACCCGAGAAGACTGACTCGAGACAATGTGGCATGCACTCGAGTCTTGTTAGTTGCACTAGAGTTTTGACCACTTAAGCACTCGAGTCCTGCGAGTTTTGGCTTGAGAGTTTATACCCGAGAAGAATCATCTTGAGTAAACAAGTCATGCACTCGATTACTTTTATTAGCACTCAAGTTCCTTACAAAATCACACTTGAGTTTGGGCTTTCAAACTCGAGTTTATGCGACTGTCCGTAGTATATTCCTTCAGTGATGGATACTAATGTTTGTATTTGTTATTTAATCATTATACATTAACAGGTTATCATTGTTTAATGTTTGTTCCCAGTGTGAGACAGATATTAAAGACAATAATGGATGACACAATATAGACACAAGAACATGCACATGGCTGGGTTCGACATTACAGCTACACGCGTTGATTCAGTGATTAAAGAATTCAAATGCCTATCATAATATTATCAATGGAAACATTTACAACGGTCAGAAAAAGATCAATGAAAGTAGCTCTTTACAAATGCACCAGACAGAGATTTTTTGAACGAGCTATAATTGCAATATACACAAATGAGCTTATTAGTTTTTCAATCTCTACAATTGTATTGTGAGCTTCAGTGATTGTTCATCTGCTCCATAAGAGAGTTTCTTCTGTAAATCTTTTCATTGTAATCTTCATCTCAAGATAAAGGGACCTTAAGAGGGTTAAGTGTTTCCTTACGAGTGAAGATGAGAGAGTTCATTGAAATCACTCTGCTCATAAGTCTTGTCATGAGGGGAAGAGGAAGTTCTAAGTTAAGGAATATTTTTGCTCGTAGTCCTTACAAGGACAGTTGTTGTATTGTGCTTTCCAAGAGCTAAATGAATCTTGGAAGAATAGTAAAAATCTCAGCAGGTGGAAACCTCTGAGGGTTGGACGTAGGCAAAAACTTGTGGCTGAACCAGTATAACTCTGTCTGCAAATTCCTTCATCTTTTCTTTCACTTTGTTCAGTTTAAAATTTGAAAAATTTGGTATCACCCAATTCACCCCCCCTTTTGGGTGAAACTTGACCTTTACATAAATGATATAAAATTCATAAAAATGATAATAATATGGGGTGTGTGTGTGTGTCTATATATATATATATATATATATATATATATATATATATATATATATATATATATATATATTATGTAGTGTTAATTTCAAATTTAATTTATAAAGATAAATTAAATCTAATTCTATTTGGCTCTTTATTCGGATTAAATTAATAAGTCAAATTAAAATTGTTGGACGGATTTAATTAAACCAAATTTATTTAATTAGCTCATCAAAATAATCAAGTGATAATTGATTTCAAAATTAATTAAGATTAATTTTGGAGATCCAACATAACCCTTATTAGATATAAAAATGAAGGGCTAGAGGATCCTACCACGGATGAGAAATAGTGAGCCGCAAGAAAACCCTAGAGAGACATTGGAGGCGCTAGCACGCTATCTATATTGGAGTCATATTTGTGTGGATACTGATAGAGGGAGCTGATCTGAGGTGTTGGCTCCTAGAGATCGAAAAGGCAAAATGCAAAAAGGTATGAATCAAACTCCTTGACTTAAACGTCGTTGATAAATCTACAATTGGGATTGGTAAGCTTTTACAATTTTAAATTTCCACTGTGACTGCCAATCCCAACAAACACATCATGCTCTCCCCTCACTCTCTTTAATTTTTGGTTGACACAAGGAAAAAGGGAAAGAGAAGATTCCATTTAACTTAATCAAATTCCAATTAATTTGGCCAACAAAAAAAGTTACAAGAAGCCTCTTTATATGGACACATCATCAATTTCTCTATCTCCCTCTCATTTTCGGCCAGCCCACATAGAGAGAGAAGATAAATGATTAAAACACCTCATTCACTTCCATTTTCTTCTTTTTAGTTGTCCAACTCAAGCAACAAGAGAGAGAAACATGGATCTTAAAGTTTCAAGAAGAGGTAAGAACTTCTCTCTTAATTTTCAACCTCCTACTCACCTTCTAGCCAAAAATGTCTTCATAAACATTGATCCTCTTGGTCTAAGCTTCATTTCTATAGTTTTATTTTTTTTCAAGAGGATGTGTTTTAAGGCATTTATCAAGGTCCAAAGTTGTGGAATTAAGAAACAAAGCTTAGAAGAAGTGAGAGGTGAGTATGAGCTTCCTTTTGAACCATATATTGTGTGGTTTGGTGGAACTTTATGGAATGTGTATTTTTTCCCTAATTTTTAGTTATATGGTTATTCTTAAAGTTTATGGTGGTCTGGTCTTGTAAATGGTGTTAAATAAGGTTTAGAAATGAGAAATCACAAATTTGGAACTTAAGAGTAATGCTGCCAAATTTTATTTTCTAGAAGGTAGCAATGTGGTGGCATGTTTTTTATCAGTCAAACACGGTCTAAATGCTATGAAACTGACCAAAAAAAAATTAGACATCTTGACCTTCATTTTGATAGGTAGAATGTAATTTTTGTACCAGTGAATTTAAAGTTATGATTTTTCAAATTTAAGCCCTATTTCTTGAACAAATTCTAGAACAGATAAGGTTTGATGAATTTCTTGAACGCATTTTGGATTTAAAGTTATGATTTTTCAAATTTTTGTGGCTACATTTTCTAGAAAATGCTATTTTCTTTGAAATTACACTAAAAATGTTTACAATGTACTTGAAATCAGTCAATTTGAAGTTTTCTAGAATTAATTATGATTTTTGAAAATCAGGTATTGAATCTGGAAGTTGTTATGAGGCAGACTGACTATGACATGTTAGTGTCTAGACAAATGAAATCTAATGGCTATAAAATTTTCAAGAATTAAAGTGAACATAATAAGCTTTAAAATGATATATAATGTGTCATTTGTACAAGTACATTGGGAGATACAAATTTTTAAAATTTGGTAATGATTCTAGAAGTTGTCCTGTGATAGAAGTGAGTAATTGTGAAATTTAGGATTTTGTGCACATGAGCTGTACGAGTAATCATTTGTTCTTTAAAGTTGACTTAATAAGGTCCACATCGGGCTTTAAACCACCCTAATTGGAGTTTTGTAGGATTAGTTATGATTTTTTAAAGTATAGTGAAAAATCTGACAGCTTTATGTCTTATGCGAATTTAAAATTTAAAGGTACAAATGTGATAATTAGGAACTCTAAGGGTTAGGATTAGGCCCTTAAAGTTGTTAAAGGCCTATGTAGCCATAATGGACATTCATTTGTCATGGCTCTAATAATATGGCCATTTATGTAGGGCCATGAGATGACAAGGAAGAAGAATGGAAGGTTCTTCAAGCAACTTCAATGGTTGGAATAAAAGATATAAAAAGGGGACTCGAAGACAAAAGCTAATGAACTTATCCTACTTGCGTGTATTGATATATATGCGTGTGTGTTAATATGCATGATTACTTTACCTTCCTATATGTAACATAGTTGAATGATCAAAGCTCTATTTTCTATTGATGCTATAGTCATATGTAAGAAATGTGAAGCATTGAGCATGCAGATGTGTCATTATGTTAACATGAGCCTACGTAAGGCAAGTATATCATGCATTAACATTTATCTTACATGCATTGTTGGTATTGTTTACTACTGAGATTCCCCGAATCTCACCCTCCCCCAACCAACCATCAAGGCAGGCGAGCATAAGAAAGGAGTGCACGACAATGCACTGGAAGAAGTTGCAGATGAAGAATTGAAGAATTATTACGTGTTGTTCTGCGATGTATTAAGATTTGATATGGTTAACTGTAAAACCTGTATGTTGAAGGGATTAATTATTCCAGCGCGTTAAATGAAATTGGAATGGGTAATCACACAGTACGAGGCTATTAGTTAAAGGAATTAATAAGAAAGAAAAAAAACTCTGATAGTAATTAATAGAGTGAAAAATTGAATTGTAATACCGTAATAAAATATTCTAGTAAAAATGGCTTTACCAAATGAATAGCGACCTCGGGAATTTAAATAAAATGGCCAGTAATGCTTCCGTAAATCATGGCAAAGGGGTTTAAGGACGGGTGTTACAATTGTTGGTATCATAGCAGAGATTCTGGCATTTAGCTAGTATGCTCCGATGATTTGAATAGTATTTATGTTGATACTTGAATAATCTTAAGTGATGTTAAGATTACGAGATAGGAGTAATAGAAAAACCCAGAAAGATAGACCTTCCCCTGTCAGGTAGTTAGCCTGCAAAAGGAAGAAGTAGAGCTGTATATAGAGAATAAACCGGAGTAGCCGTAATACATATCCTGAGGAAGAGGGTTCAGGATTTAATGAATTGAGACTCTAGAGATAGATGAGATAGCATAGGATATTATGTTGCTAACTCTAGGGCTCCTGATATTGAGTTGTAGTATGATTTAGGTCCCCACCTTGTATTATAGAAATACATAGGGGAGTTGTACTAAGAAGCTGGTACTGTTTATGTTTCCCTGCAGGGATAGTACTTAGCATTTCTGGGAAGTGCCCCTGTAGAAACCTTTGACTAATGGTTAGAATGCATGAAGGTTTGAGTGCCTTGAGGTAGGATATATGGTGATCCTTAGGGATGTCATGAGTGATGATTATGCCATATATTGATCCTAAAGGATCTGGTCTTATGATATTGAAGGTTGAGGATAGGCTTGAATCAGATCTAAGTTAAAATAGTGCATAGATCAAAATATGAATCAAGTTGCACTATGGTTTTGTTTCATGACGAAAGTTTGAACTTTGTGGATCGTGTTGAGCCTTCAATAATGTTTTGAGGATAATACCTTAATACCGTAAAGGTTAGAATAGGTGGTATTGATCATGATTTTAGCATGCCTATTGGGTATATTTGAGGAAAATGATTTTCACTTTATGCGATGTTGAGGTTCTAGAGTTAGTGATGGACCTAAAAGTTAGATGTCTATCCAATAGCAAAAAAAAGGGTTACCTAGTGAACCGTAACCTAGGAATCAACTGTTAAGTTTCAATTCCTTAATAATTTGAAATGGCCTAAAATGATTCAAGGTACTAGAATATGGTACATAAATATGTTTGAGGTTTTCTAAAGGTTGCTAGTTGATGATCTAGCATAGGGAAAGATCTTAATCATAGACTATTCCCTTAGAAAGAATGATTGAGGGTTTATTCCCTAATTGAACAAAGTGATAGATAGAGTATGGAAAGCCACAACTTACTGTCTCATGGTTGAGATAGAGAATAGAATCTACCAGTGGCTTCTGGATTCCCTATATGATATGGGTAGATTACCCCAATAAGGGAAGTAGAATTATGCCTAAAGCGGGACCAATATTGAAAGTCCATACAAAATGACCCCATATGAGATGGTTGAATTAAAAAAAGCAGATTGTGGAACTGCTAGAGAAAGAAGGTTGTGTGTTACCCAGTGTATCGCCATAGGGTGCTACAGTGCTGTTTGTAGAAAATTTAGGAAGAACATGCTCAATGGTATAAAGGAAAGCAACTCTTGCTCACGTACCTTATGTAATGGTTCTGCATGTATGTGTTTACCATCAAGTATATTCATGTTATCAATATACGGTAGGCAGTAAGACCCATTGGACTAGTACATCCTTAGGCCATAAGACCATATGTGCATTTAGGGTAAGGTTGTAAGACCTGCTGAGCAATCCAAACTTGAGATTCCGGGCAATGACTCGATGCATAAGATTCTAGGAGTGACCCGATACATAAGATTCTGAGCATTATCCCAAAGAGGTTGTAAAGCCTGAGAATGAAAGGACAATTAGTCTTAAGGCAATAAGACCTGTAAGTACAAGCTGCACTAGGAGTAACCTGGGACGTCTTAAGCCAGGTAGGCTTAACGTAGGAAGCCTATGAGTGCACCTTGTATGGGGAGTTACCCTAGGCTATAAGACCTAAATTTTTGGTGGCAGATAGGCAAAGGCCTGAGGCCATAAGTCCCGGTATGCCTATGGTATAAGGGTGATTCCCTAGGCTATAAGACCTCGTAGGCTACCTAGATAGTTGATGAGGGACAATGTGTCCTGTGTTTACCCAATGGACTATGTGTCATGTGATTGCTGAACGCTAAATGACTTATTGTCGATAGATGGTTTGTGTTGTATGCTTCATGAACATTACATAAGTGTATGAATGGCTTAAGTAGCAAGAGTTGGAGCCTGTAATGAATTCTAAATACCTAGTGGACTGTGTCCTAGGTAGTTAGACTCGATATGTATTCAGAAAATAAAATAGATAGTGTGTCCTATGGACGGTATATCCTAAGGCCACAAGACCAAATGGACCAATATGTCCTTAGGCTGGCAACATGTTATGTATTTAAGAATTGTGATGAGCAAAGGCTCGAGGTGGTAAGATGCATTTTCTAGATATAAGCAATTGAGACTCTAGAGAAACAAAACCAAGAGGGTGGGGCTACGGCTAGCCACCAAAGCGGTGTGCAAATTGCATAGGGCTGAGACCCTAGGTTGCCGGATGACAGTAAGACCTGTGAACCTAGCGATGTGGTTGTTTCCTAGTGTAGTGACATTGGACCAGTGTGTCCAAAGTATATCTTGAGGCTAGCAAAATATTCAGATTGTACCAGGTTATAGCCGAGGCAATAACCCCTAAGATGCCTATGGCGTGGGGTGATTCCCTGGGTAATAAGGCCAAAATATCCAGCATCGTGGGAGTAGAATGAGATGTAAGGCCTAGTATGCATACAATGTGAACCGAGAGAGTCTCAAAGAGGTAGTAAAGCCTGAGAAACCAAGCGTTGTGAGAATGAACCAGCAGGTCCTGTGTTAGAATACTACATACTGGATACAGAGGGAATGAGAATGCATTATGATGATTGTTAAATACTATTTGAGATTTGTGTTAAGAATATGATCATTGTGTTGCATGCTCTATAAGCTTGCAAATGAAATAGCTAGAACGAAAGAGATAGACTGAGTTTCTAGAGATAATTCCCCGAGGTACAGATAGTTCCATATGATATTTAAAATTTCGAGGATGAAATTTATTGAATGAGGGGGAAAATGTAATATCCCAAATTTTGGAACTATAAGCTTGAAATTAAGACTAACTCAAGCCGATTTCTTAGCCCCATTTTGCAAAAGTCCCATGAATGTCCAAGAGACAGAATGTCTTTTAGGGACTAATTTGGGAAGAATAAAAAAAAGGAATTTGGTTCCAAAGAGCTAAAAGAAATATCCAATTCCTTTATCTAAAGACCGAAAAAAATATAAAGCCTAATTTGAATCTAAAAAGAGAGTGAATGGCGCATGAAAGAAGGATAGAAGAGAATTAAAATGAAATAACGGAAACTTAGTAAATGTTGCCATAATCAAGGGCAAAAGAGACATTTGCCATTGGATCTTGAGGTTAAAATTGGAACCCAAGATTAAGGGCTAGAATTAGTTCTTGAAAAAATAAAAGTAATTATGAGAAGAGAAAATAGAAGACAAAAAAATCACTAAGAAAACCATTAGATAAAGGAAAGAGAGAGATAAGATGATTCATCCAATTAACCATTAGTTAATTAACTCCCTTGTGTCCCAGAAGCCATCACAAGTTGACACATCATCCTCTCCCCTCACTATCTTTAATTTTCGGTTGACACAATGAAAAAGGGAAAGAAAAGATGCCATTTAACTTAATCAAATTCCAATTAGTTTAGCCAACCAAACAAAATACAAGAAGCATCTTTAAGTGGACACATCATCAATTTCTCTCTCTCCCTCTCATTTTCAGCCAGCTTACATGGAGAGAGAAGATAAATGATCAAAACACCTCATTCACTTCCATTTTCTTCATTTTGGATGTTCAACTCAAGCAACAAGAGAGAGAAAGTGGATCTTGAAGTTTCAAGAAGAGGTAAGAACTTCTCTCTTGATTCTCAACCTCCTACTCACCTTTCTATCCAAAAATGTCATCATAAACATTGATCCTCTAGGTCTAAGCTTCATTTCTATGGTTTAATTTTTTCAAGGGGATGTGTTTTGAGGCATTTATCAAGGTCCAAAGTTGTGGAATCAAGAAACAAAGCTTAGAATAAGCTAAAGGTGAGTAAGAGCTTCCTTTTGAACTATATATTGTGTGGTTTGGTGAAGCTTTGTGTAATGGGTATTTTTCCCCTAATTTTCAATTATCTGGTTATTCTTAGAGTTTATGGTGGTTTCGTCTTGTAAATAGTGTTAAATAAGGTTTAGAAATGAGAAATCACAAATTTGGAACTTAAGAGGATTGCTGCCATATTTCATTTTCTGGAAGGCAGTAATGTTGTGGCGTGTGTTTTATCGGTCAAACTTGGTCCAAATGCTATGAAACTTTTTAGAATGAAATTAGACATCTTGTGCTTCATTTTTATAGTTCGAATGTAATATTTGGACCAGTGGATTTAAAGTTATGATTTTTCAAATTTAAGCCATATTTCTGGAACGAATTTTGGAACAGATAGGGTTTGATGAATTTCTTGGAATTGTGTTGGTACATTTCCTAGAAAATGATATTTTCTTTGAAATTACACTTAAAAATATTTACAATGTACATGGAATAAGTCAAATTGGAGTTTCTAGAATTAATTATAATTTTTGAAAAACGGGCATTGAATCTGGAAGTTGTTCAGTAGCAGACTAACTGTGACATATTAGTGTCTAGACAAATGAAATCTAATGTCTAGATTTTCAAGAATTAAATTGAACAAAATAAGATTTAAAATGATATATAATATGTGTCATTTGGACAAGTACATTAGGAGATACAAATTTTTAAAGTTTGTAATGATTCTGGAAGTTGTCTTGTGATGGAAGTGAGTAATTATGAAATTTAGGATTTTGTGCATGTGAGCTACAAGAGTAATCATTTTTCCTTTAAAGTGGACTTAATAAGGGCCAAATAGGGCTTTAAACCACCCTAATTGAAGTTTTGTAGGATTAGTTATGATTTTTCAAAGTACAATGAAAAATCTGTAAGCTTTATGTCTTATGCGAATTTAAGATTTAAAGGTACAAATGCAATCATTAGAACCTCCAAGGGTTAGGATTAGGCCCTTAAAGTTGTTTAAGGCCCATGAAGCTATATTGGACATTCATTTGTCATGACTCTAATAATATGGCCATTTATGTATGGCCATGAGATAACAAGGAAGAAGAATGGAAGATTCTTCAATCAACTTCAATGGTTGGAAGAAAAGGTACAAAAAGGGGACTTGAAGACAAAAGGTAGTGAACTTACCCTACTTGCGTGTATTCATATGTATGCATGTGTGTTAATGTGCATGATTTCTTTACCTATCCATGTGTAAGATAGTTGAATGATTGAAGCTTTATTTTCTATTGATGCTACCATATGTAAGAAATGTGAAGCATTGAGCATGTAGATATGGCATTATGTTAATATGATCCTACATAAGGTAAGTATATCATGCACTAGCATTTATCTTACATGCATTATTGGTATTGTTTACTACTGAGATTCCCCAAATCTCACCCTCCCCCAACCAACCATCTAGGCAGGTGAGCATAAGAAAGGAGTGCGGGATAATGCACCGAAAGAAGAAGTTGCGGATAAAGAGTTGAGGAATTATTACGCACTGTTATGCTATATATTAATATTTGATGTGGTTAACTGTATAACCCACATATCGAAGGGATTAATTATTCGAGCGTGTAAAATGAACTAGGAATGGGTAATCACACAGTACGAGCCTATTAGTTAAAAGAATTAATAAGCAAAGAAAAAAAACTATGATAGTAATAAATAGAGTGAAAAAATGAATTGTAACACCATAATAAAATATTCTGGTAAAAATAATTTTACTAAATAAATAGCGATGCAGTGAATTTAAACAAAATGGCCGGTAATGCTTCTGCAACTCATAGCAAAGGAGTTTAAGGACGGGTGTTACATACCTCATAAGGAAAAATACCATGTCGATAATATGTGAGCCACAAGATGAAGAAGTGTATGTGTTCACCTCTCCTCTAGTACCAATTCATCCCTTATTCTCATCTCAACCATGTCTATCCTTGCATATATGTCATCTTTGGTCTTCCCTGAAATATGGAGTAACATGCTAAAAATACTTTCATATAAATTTTTTCTCAATATGAAAAACATAAGAAAATATCTCACATCCAAGATCCTCTAATACAGAAAGTTGAATAAAATAAACATTTTCTTCTACCCACTTTTCTCAACATTCCTTGCAAAAGGTTTGCCAAATAGACATTGTGTATCTTTTACCCTTTGATATATTTGTTCATCAGTCAAAGATTGAGGTGCCCATTGAAATATTTTCTTAAATGTTAGTAAGGATGACCCCAACACAACCATTTAGGAATTCTTCATGCTATGTTTCAATATAATGGAATATATACCCTCTTCGCAAATTCGACATCCTAGTTAGCCTTTAATTGAATGTGTGCCCTCTTTGCAAATTAACATATGCAGGAAAATCATTGATTTTGCCAAAAAAGCATGGCTTTCAATATGAATGTTTCATCCTTACGAACATCATACACCTCGACCCATCATCCCACAATTACTTCAAGTCTTCAAACAATGGACATCTATGTCATTATTGGGTTGCCTGGGCTCTAAGATTAGCATAGACAACATGAAGTACTTGCACTTCACGTAAAGCCATAGAGGAAGGTTGTATATAAACAATATAACCATCTATGTACTGAGGGTACTACTTTGCATCTCAAATAAGTTACCCTATCTGTAGCCAATGCAAGGCATAGGTTCCTTTCATTTTTAGCGAATTCGACATGGTTAATGTAACTTCCTAAATTTTATTCACCAAAATTCCTTATACATATGTTACATTAAATGAAATAAAATGGTGAATTTTGGTACACTTGAAATGGAAAAATATTGGAAATAGAGGTTACATGAAATTTTGGCCAAGTTAAGACATAAAAGCTCAATTTTTGTCTTCATAAAAGCTAATATTGTAGCCCAAAATTAAGAATGAAAGAGCACGCTTTTTGGCCAAATTTATGGTGTGATTTTCTGCCAAAAAAAAAGGGAAGAAGGAAGACAATATTTATTTCAAAAATTGAAGAAATATAAGGGAAAAATGGTCATTTGACTAATAAATCAAGAAGCTTTATTTTCTTCATAATTAAGGAGCAAAGTTGGCCAAAGTAATAAAAGGGGAAAGAAAATGAATTTTTGGACATAAAACATGCCAAGTAGAAGTATAAGAAACTAAGTGGAAAAAGAAGAAGCAAAAAAGTAAAATATCATGTGCAAAATTCTATTAAATTATTATTATTTTAAGTAGGTGGAAGGAGATATTATAAGAGACATTTAGCTCTTCCAACGGTCCATATTTTCGGAAAGTTGAGAAAGAAAAGAGAGAATATCATCTTGAAGAACACAAGCACAAAGATGAGAGACAAGAGATCAAGAAGGAACTTAGGTAAGTTTGTAAGCAAAACTCACTTGTTCTTGTCTCTAAATCATTAGAAACCTCTTCTAATTGTCATATCCTTCTTGAAATCACATGAAGCAAGAAGAAATAAAAGAGAAACAAGAAGGAGAGGGCATAGTTTTGAAGAAAGAAGAAGAGAATCAAGAGGTAATCCAATGAACATTGTCTTACTTGTTGATTAGTGGTTGTTATTGATGTTTTGGTTGATTGGTTGGCTTGGTTATCATGATTTTGTGTTTTAGAAGGCATAAACCCTAAGAGGAGGTGCTGCCCAAATTTTGATTAATCATGTGGGAAGTATAATTAAAGGGTTTAAGAAGTTATTTAAGTTGAAAAGAAGGTGTTTTGTTGAAGGAAAACATAAAACTTCATTTTCCCAAATTTTTGGCCAAAGGGAGAATTCAGTGTTTGGGCTAGAATTTGATAGATTTAATGATTCTGTTGTATTTAGAATGAAAACTTGTGTACATAACATGTGAAAAATAGAGTATATAGGCTTTAGGGTGTGAAATGACAATTTTACCCCTGAAACCCTAACATGTGGCTGCCAACGGTATTTTGGGAAATAGAGTGTGATTTTAGAAAAACTGAGGTCAAAACTAGATTCTACATGCAAAAATGTGTAGGAATAGGCTGGGTTATAATTTTTGGTAAAGTACAGTTATAACGGGTATAAAGGGAATTAAACCGGATTCTTAAAGGTATTTTGGTAATTATGCTTTTTTTGCGTAGAGATAACCAACTATATGAGTTTAGGAATAAGACATGAATGAGTAATAACTCATTTATTATAAATTTGGAACTTTTAAGATTTGACATTCGCTTGAGCCAGACAAAGAATTATTAATCTGGACTAACTAACAACTGGAAAAGATTCCAGATAGTAACTCTATCTTTCATACACTATGTGATTGTTTATATGCTTTGTTTTGCCATATTTTGTGATATAAATTGTATGTTACAAAACCTAGATGTGGTGTGGGAAAAGCACAAGTACCACCTGCTGGGAAACACACAAGTACCATCAGTCCAATTGGGATCCAGCTAGGGTAGTAAGACAACTACGAACAGGCAGTTGTCTATTCCAGAACATTACAGCAAGTAGGGGTTAAACAGTCATTTGATCTTGACCAATGAACACAATATGGCAAGTAGGGACAAAATAATCATTTGATCCTTAATGTCAAGCAAGCAGACAAGTTTACAGTATTATATTTCTACTACGTTATATTGTGTATTGCATGTTTATTTATTGCATTTTATATGATTGATTGTGTATTACTACTGAGATTCGTATGAATCTCACCCCTTTCCACAAATTTAAAATTTATTCAGCTAGAGGTAATGGCTCCAAAGGCAAGGAGATTGACACCGGCTATTGAGAGTTCTGGTCCTGTTTAAGTAGTAGAGTTGGTTATTTGTAATTCTTTTATGTTATTTTGGGATTTTCAAATATTATGTACAAATCCTGTGAAGATTCCTATAATGAAATCAAGTACTTTATATCAATATGTTTATGTTATTTCTGTTTGCCTACTGAACTGTGTATTATTACTTTAAAAAATGTCAAAATATTAAGGGGTTTGACAGTTAAGATCAAACTTTTTGCATTATAGAGAATCAGAAGGATATCGAAGCATGCTATTATCAATCCTTTCTTCTTCATGACACCTTAAATTTTTTGTATCTTCAACACTGTTATTTAGGCGTCTAAATCTAGGTATAATAGGGAAATACCATAATTCCTTCTTTGAACTCTTTCCATTCTCTTGGTAGCATGGCTCTTCACACTTAGGACAATGAGTTAACTATTTATGCTCATTCTTGAATAAGATAAAATTATTGGGCAAGCATATATCTTCTTGTAGCTAAGGCCGACGGAGTGCAACATCTTCTTTGTGTCATAGTTTTAGGCGGAAGCATATTTTTTGTCAGCAACATTAGATTTAAAAGAGAAAGAAATTCTGTAAATCTTGTACTAGTCCACCCACCTTTCATCTTCAAGTTGTACAATAGTAACATAATGCTCAATAAGGTGAAGTTAGTGTAACCATCATACTATAGCTTTACCATGTCACCCTTCAAACTTTCAAATATTTTAGGATAATCCCAGAGGTCCTCTTATAATGCGTTAACCATATCATCGAGACAATCGGCCTCATATGAAATTGTGTCAAAATTAAGTGACGAATACCTTTCACAATGCTCAACCCCATTACTTTTCTCCCCATGCCTTGTCTAACATGTATAAATAGGATCAATTCCAATAATCACTAAGTGCATCTCACAAGTTCATTGATCAAGCCACTACACATTGCTACACTTTACACAGGTGTAAAGAATCTTATAAGAAAATGCAAAGTCAAGGGAATATATTACCCTATCCTAGAGTCTTTGGATCATTGATTGACAGACATCGACTACTTATTCATATTCCCAATCTAGGATAAATAATTTAGGGGAAAAAACCTCAAGCAAAACTTAATAATCATTCGCTGAGAATAAGTTATTCATCAAAATGTATGAGGAAAGAAAAACCATAAACTTTAATGTGAGCCCTAAAGTTGAAAGACAAAAACAATAAGGTTGAACAGATGCCTTGCACAGATAACACAAAGTTGTTACAAATGTACGAATAGCTTAGCTAGAGAAAAAAGTTGAGGAAAAACCAAGCAGATTTCAAATCCCATTACTATGAGGAGAAAGGGGAAAAGGGAGAAACTTTTAACTCACAAAGAGAACAAAACGGCGCAAGAAGCTAAACCACATTAAATCAACGGCAAAAAGTAGAGTAGAGATCCATGAACTTGCCTTAGAGAAGAGACATGTAGCTAGGCCATTCAAAAACCTACATTAACGGCATAGGGAACTCCCACAGTAGAGAATTATGGTGGGCTTGGTCAGAACAGTTATAGGGAACTACAGTAAGGGTAGTGGAGAATGGCTTGAAGGTAACTGAGAGCTAGCTTCTGAGTGAAAAAATTTTCAAATGTTAAGCTAAGTAGAGGTTCTGCTTTTTAAAAATTAATTCTTCAAGGTTTTTCAAACACAACTATTAAGTATTTAAGATTTTATATAACGATTTGTTCTTAAGAACTATTCATTATTTAAGCCAATAAGTAAAGTCATTTATCATAGTTCTTTTTTAATAATTGTGAGGTATGTTATTTTTCAAAAATCATTTAGTTAAAAGTTTTACTATAAGAACTATTAATTATTTTATTACTTTTATCACAGTTCTTTTTTGACAGCTGTGATATATGTTATATATATATGGGCTATTAATATCTAGATAATTACATTTTTATAATATTTTAAACATAAAAACTTAAAAAGAAAACAAACAAAACAAAAAGAAAAACTTACCCATCATCCTCATCACTAGAGGAGTAGCTGGATGAATCATTTGAGAGTATGTTAGGATCATGGCTAATCTCCTACTCATTAAGAATGTTATTGACCTTCTTGTTCATACTCTACAGATATCCGGTCTGCATCCTCATGGAGTGGTCAATGCACTATGCATGCCGCATCATTGCCCCCAATTAATAAAGCATGGGATCCAGAGGCCAAAGTAGAGGGGGAGGAGGCGGCAAATGCAGGGGTTGGGGAGGAGGAGAAAGAGGTAGAGAAGGAGGTGGAGGTGGAGGTAGAAGATGTTGTTGAGGGTTTTCTGGAAATTCTTCAGTATGGCATTTTACTATGGTGATTGAGAGAACAAAGGAGGACAATGCAAAAAAAGAACAAAAAAACATATGGAAATAGGGAGTTTAATTAGATTGGAAGTGATGGTTTGTATCCATTATTGCACACATTGGAAGTTGAAGAAGAGCAGCCACACACAGTGGTGGGTAATGAAAAGATATTTGGTTTTCGTGTTGAGCATCAGAGAATGAAGAAGCACAAACAAATCAGCACGGGGAAGAGGAAAGATTTTCAAAGTTTTATTTAATGATTATTAAATAGAAATCATTAGGTATTAAAAATGTTAGAAACTTAACTTCACAGTTTTGTACTAATAATCGTTAAGTAGGAGATTTATTTATTTTTGGGAATGAAATATGTAAGAAATATATAATGGTTATTAAGTTGGAACTATTAAGTATATGTGGAGACTACTTAATGGTCTGATTTAGAATTGTTAGTTATTAGTTTTCACAGACTCTGCCTTTCCATTATCAACAGTTATTCTTTTTGACCGTTAAGTATTTAACAAGAATACTTAACGGTCTTGTTTAGAACCATCATTTATTCATGTTTGTAATAAAAACATAACACACATGCCTATAATTTTATATTTTTATTGGGCAATCTTGATATAGAAATTGAGTACAAGAATTCAACTGAGTGAAGATAATTCATGGATTTGTTTCCCAATCATGCGCTGCTACTACTACTATAGAAATCACCATTTATGAAAGTTATTATTTACCATACATCACGGTTTTGAACTATCATATATGTCGGTGCTATATATACTTGACCCAGATACATTATGGTTTCGAACCATTATTTATTGTGGACCTATTATAGAGGTTCTAATATAACACCCGTTATGTATTGAGGCTTAATGAGGTCATGATATGCGCATTACTGTGATAATAACTAATTGGCACATGTGAACAACTGTCATAATATATGGTAATACTTACATGATACATAACGGTCTCATTTAGACAATCATAATTTATTCAGTAACATAAATAACAGTTCTTATATAAGAACCGTGAAATTTAAGAAAACTAAATAACGGTCTCATATAGGCAACCGTTATGTATTTAGTGCATAAATAATAGTTCCTAAATAAGAACCGTAAAATGTTATAATACATGACGGTTGTTATATAATAACCATGATGTATAGTTGTAAGACTCTTTAAGTAAAAGTTTATGAGCTAGTTGGACTAGAATATATATAATAGAAAAGTACCCCTCACAGCAAGTTTCTATACAATATGGGATATATCAGGACATTCTAGGCTTAATGGAGAGAATCAATAGCAACTATTAACCTATATAAGTGATAATGTAATTATTTACCTATAATCATGTTTCTTCACAAGAATTAACTCTGGAAAGCAATGGATGGGGGAAAAGTGTACGAATATCCGTATAAGAAAGGCTGCATGAGGTATGCAAATACTTGAGCAAACTACTCAAGGGTTTACTTACCCCTTGCAGCCTTTCCTATACATATATTCATGGTTTTTCAAGGTTTAAAAAAACAAGACCAGACATTTAATTAGTCAAGCTACTAGTTCAAGAGTTAATAGGTTAGATAAGGGTCAACTCAAGGTCATACTGATCATATTAAAATAATACAAAATAATTGACAATAACTAAATATAATGATCACTCCCCACTTTCAGTTACATTTGAAATATAGCTTGATATGGTTGGGGAGTTTTAATGCTAAATTTAAGTAATTTAGTTGAGTTTTTTTAGAAGAGATTAATATTTGGCATTATTTGAAATATTTTATGTAAATATCATAATTTTTAAAATAAAAATAGTTTAAATAGGATAAAAAAATAATATTAATAAAAATTTAAAGTCTTCTGAAATTACATAAAAATGAGTTCCGTAACTTTTGCTTTCTTTTTTTATTATCACCATCATTATTTTATAATTTTATTTCCTTTTTATTATTATTGTTTATTTTCTTCTTTTAAAGAGGAGTCATGCCCTTTTGGAAGGACCAATTTGAATACTATGACCTAACCTAAGAGAAGCCACAACACGATGGAGGCGGTAGCCCTTCTTAACTATTGTTCATATTCTTCTTCTTCGAGCTAAAGCCACAAGCGATAACAAAGGAGGATAAAGGGAATACGAAATAGATCTTTGACTCTATTTTTGACTTTGATATGCTTCTTCTATGAAGATGCCATCTGAAGGAGGAGGCCGCCATTAGTACTAGAGGAGCCTTTATGTGACCCAACTTAGATGCACCATCTCAACCTCCCTTATTCATTATTTCAACCTCGCCATCTTTAGTTGTCACCGACCATCCTTCTACTCCCATCCTTCTTATGTGTCTAAGTGTTGTAGGATTTAAGGCTTTCGATTTACTTTTAGGTTTTTGTTTACATTTGTGTTTAAGAAAAATATCAACTCGGGCAACCTACCCCACCTAGCGGTTTGCCCTATTGATACCAAGTTGGCCGTGTCAACTTAGATTTCACCAACTTGATGCTTCCACTTGTTGAAGCCTCAAACTAGACTGAATAGGTATGTAGTTCATTAATATTCTGATTGAACAGGTCAGTCTAGTCTGGTGTTTTGTACATTGGTTTTTTCACCCAACCATTGCTTGCCTAGATTAATTGCTAATGAGACATAACATTTAGGTTATCAACACTTACATTATGATATATATAGGTTAAGAGTGTGATTGATTTAAGCCATAAAGCCTATAAAATATTGATCATTCCTATATTGCATGGCTACTCGATCTAGGAAGTACTACTCTCTTACATAGAGTCAAGACCGAGTAACTCATAAACTCTAACATTGAAGAGTCTATGACTAATCACAATGTTGAATTTCAGAGCTTTTAACTTGGTGCCACCTGCTCAGTACAAAAACAGGAGAGGAACCTTCGATCAAAGAAATAATATGTTTTCCAAAAAAGACATAACTTCACAAAAGCAATTTAATATATCACCTTGAATGCTTTATCGCATCGTGACTTCACAAATGATACAGGTATTCGCTTGTTCATGCATGATTCTCGATACAACTGAACTAGTTTATTCATCACATCCCTATTGATCTTTTGGAAGTAACTTCTGGAAATATGGATACCTCCAAAAAATGAGATGTATTTTCTTAGGGATCCATATCTCAAAAAATGACCTCAAAAAAGATCAATAGAATAGGAACCTTCAGCTAAAGCAATGGGTTAATAACTTCCTTTAACAGGAGAGGAACCTTCGATCAGAGTAATAATAGGTTTTCCAAAAAAATGTAACTTCACCAAAACAATTTAATGTCACCTTGAATGCTTTATCACATCTTGGTACAATTGAACTAATTTATTCATCACATACGTATTGATCTTTTTTAAGTAAAATCCAGAGATATCGATACTTCCAAAAAAGGAAAGGCATTTTCTTAGGGATCCATATCTCCCGAAATCACTTTGAAAAATATTAATAGAGTAGGAACCGTGAATCAAAGCAATGGGTTGACAACTTCCTGTAACAGGAAAGAAACCTTCGATCAAAGCAATACTAGGGTTTCCAAAATAACATAACTTCATAAAAGTATTTTAAGGAACCTTCAATCAAAGCAATACTAGGTTTTCCATAAAAACATAACTTCATAAAAGCAATTTAATGTCGCCTTGGATGTCTTATCGCGCCATGACTTCACAAAGGCATCCCAGCAGCTAATTGAACACTGCAAGAAATAGGAGAGGAATAGTTAGAAGTAAATGCAAGATACATAATGTGAAATGGATGAGGGAAATCATAACTATACCTAGCTAGAGCTCACAAACGAAAACAAATCGCATAGCAGTAACTAAGATAGGGTCAAGTATATTCACTAGCACGACTATCGCAGAGAAGTTAGACAAAGGTTTTTTATGGTGGGATTCAACTGAAAATGACTCCCGATGGCCGAAAAAGACAACAGGAGTCGTACGGTTATGATGTTGGTGGGTTTCGTTCAAATAGACTAAGTGTCATGTGTATTATGTTTCAAATATTTAAAAAGAAGAGGAATGTTAGGGTTTTTTAGGTTATGGTGCCAAGACTTTACATTATGGTTTGTCCGTAAGAATTGTTATTTATTTATTTACATTTATCATGGTTTTTTTGTTAATAACCATTATGTATTTCACTCTTTTTCATATGGTTACTCTAATAAATAACCGATTTTACTTACTAACAATTATGTATTTCACTTTTTTTAAACTTAATCAACCACTAAGACAAGGTATATAAAAAATAAAAATAACAAGTTATGCAGATATTTTAAGAATCTATTACAATCATTAGATTATTCCTTCTCTAATAACTAGTTCACCTTCTAGTTCAAAGAGTGAATGAAAGTGGTAAGTTCCTTCAAGCATTGGTCTATGAGTCTTTCCTCTCACAGGTAAACCTGGACCATATGAAGGAATGTAGGTCATGTAGATGAGCCCTTCAATGCTTGTTGATGGAGGGAGTTCATCTTTCAGTTTGTCCCGAGATGATGAGGTAGAAGTTCTCTCACATTTGTCCATAAGTTTAGGGAAGAAGAACAAAAGCTTGAAATTGGCTATGAGAAGCTGAAATAGAGGTAGAGAAGTGGAGTTCAGTTTTTCGAACGTTTATATAGATGGGGTTTCATGGATTATCAAGCCGTCATGTCCTTTGGATTTACAGATCATTATATTTTATAAAATGGTAACGATTGTTTTAATAAAACCATTTTATATTTTATTTCATGACAGCTTTTCAGTAAGATTTGTTGGATATATTGTTTTTTTTACAAAATTTTTAAGAGGAAAAATGTTAAAAAGAAAAAAAAGAATAGTGGTGAGTAGCCTGATGAACTGATGAGATCACTAGGCTACTTGTCACCAAAGGAGTGGCCAGGATCATGGCCAATCCCATACTCATCAAGTATGAGATTGGCCTTCCTATTCATACTGGAGAGGTATCAAGAAAACCTCATTCCAACATGGTCAGTCTATTATGCATATTGCAACATTACCTCCAATTGAGGAAGCATAGGATGTAGAAACGGAGGAGGAGATAGCGAAGGTGGAGGCAGAGGCGGTAGTGGAGGAGGCGGATGTCAAAGAGGAGAACCAAGAGGAGGAGGACGAGGAGGAGGTAGTGGAGGATGACGCCGAGAGTTTTCTAACATGTCTTCCGCATAGCGTTTCATATTAACAATTAATCTAGAGAACAAAGAGGAGGACGATGAAGAAAACATAGGAAAAATAAATGAAAATGTAGAGTTTAAATTTTGTAATAGACATCTAAAAGGGACGTGAAAAAAAACCATCATTGTACGCGTTGGAAGTTAAGCAGGGTGTAATGACAAAGTTTGACTGCAAATCATATTCAACGTCATTGTGATGAAATATGTGGTTCAACTTTCTATTCAGCTTATTGCCATATATTGTGAGACATTTTATGTGGTGGTCAAGGCCTACCAACATCTACATCAAAAATCTCCATTTAAGGACGAAGAGGCGGAGGAGGTGGTGGTGGAAGAGGAGGGAATGGTGGCGGCAAAGGCAAAGGAGCTCCTTGGAAACCTAGCATGATGAAGGAGAAAAGGTGGAAGCCGATAAAGAAAAATAGTAAAAATCACAAGGAATATGTGAGTTTAAATATAGGTCTAACGGATTATAAAGGGTTATGAGTTATGACTTATAAAGGTCTAATGGATTACGAAGGGTTTTGAGTGATAACTTATGACGGTTCGATGGTGTTATGAAGGGTTATAAATGTGTTGGATGATTGTTGGTTCTAAAAACCATTATGTTTTGTCTGTACTGATATAAGAGGTTGGAAGACAAATTGTTTATAATTTTTACATGACGTTTGTTTCATAAGAAACATCATATTTCTCACTAAATAAATGACAATTATTAATTATAACCGTTATTTTTCTATTTCCATGGATTCCCGCCTCTCAATACATGATGGTACTCATATTTAACTATTAGGTTTTAACATTATATGTCCTTACATGACCTCCGTCTTAACATACATGATATTTTTTACTGTAACCGTTATTTATTAACCATTATATGTGCCCGAATATGTAGTAGCAGTGTACAAAAAGTGACTTTAGTAGCATGTATGTTGTAGCATTTAATAAGAATAACGCTACAACTTATTCATGAATTGTATTTTGATTCTTTTAAAAACTTAGTTGTAGTGTTTACATTACCAAATGCTACAACATAACAAACTATTTTTTTAAGAAAACGTGAGGTAGCATTTCGATAAACCAAATGTTGCTGTAGTTATTGTTTTTTATTAAAAAAATATTTATTGGAGCTAGTCTTTGGATGGAACAAACACTACCTCTAAAATAATTGTGCTTTTAGAAAAAGCATGACGTAACGTTTGTTAGATTAAATGCTACTTCTTGTGTTTTTATTTTTTCAGGAAAAAAATTAAAAGGAGGTAGCCTTTAACATGACAAACGCCACCTTAAATATAGCCGCACTCGGCCCCCATCTTCTTCCTCGACTCCACACACTCGCCCCCCATTTTCTTTCCCTTTCCTATAGCACCATTACCACCATTGTATCGCCTCCCCCTCTACCCTTCACCTCTACCATTAGGGATCATTAGATCAATTTGCACTAGGGGCCTCCCTAGTAAGTGTATGTTTAGATTAGCAGTTGAGAAGTAGCTTTTTTCTAATTTAACTTTTATAGAAGTCAAATTGTAAATGAGATTTGTGTTTGGATTGGCTATGACAGAAGTGGCTTTTTTTGTAACATTAAATATGTTTTGATTAACGTTTGAAAAGTCCGTTTAGATGAAAAATGACTAATAAGGGCATGAACCTTATTGAATACTATATATATATATATATATATATATATATATATATATATATATATATATATATATATATATATATTATTGTTTGTATATATTGTTATAATTGATGTGAAAAAGAGTTGTTCAAATATTATTGAAAAAGAAGAAAAATACACTAAAGTACTTAATTAAAAATAGGTAAATATATATTTCAATTAGAATGTCAAACATAAAATGGATCATAATTGGATCATCTACCACTAACAAGTTCGTCTCTGAACATGTCATGAATATGATTCATGTGTGTTAAAGATAATCTATGGATAGTTGATGTGAATGCTACATCAACTGGATCATTATTGTCTTCAGCACGTACATTTCCTCTTTTAGCTTGTTGAAAATCCACATCTGTTTGGGAATTTCTGCGAATAAGATTATGTATAGCCATTGTTTCACAAACAACGTGACTTGTGTTTTAAAGCTATATGACTTCATTTCTCCCAAGAGTTGAAATCTATTCTTCCATACTTCAAACGCCCTTTCGATAGTGGTCCTCAAGCTTGAATGATAATAATTGAACATCTTGTTCGAACTTGTAAATCCCTAATGTCGGATGAAGTCTGGAATGTGATAACGCTCACGCCTATAAGGACTAGGATATTCAATTGGTGTTGGGTAGCCAGCGTCGACCAAATAATATTTTCCTAATAAATACACAATTTTGTTTAACACCGCAAAATTATAGCAAATGTCACCAAAAAAACACACACACAATGTAGGTACAGGTGTTGAAGAGATGCCTTTAGGTGAATGGGGAAAATTCATATATGGAGTAGAGATAGCAGTTTAGAAGACACGAGCATCATGTGCAGTTCCCTCCCACCCTACCAACATAAAAGTAGAGAACATGTCCCAATCACATATGGCCATGATATTGTGTATCAAATATCCCTTTCTGCCGATATATTTCTCTTGTTTAGACTTGTTAACCACACACCTGATATGAGTTCCATCAATTGCTCCTATTACATCCTTAAAATATGGGTAATATCGCCAATCGTTTAAGATTTTTAGGAGACAATCATGGAACTCAGGATCAAGCGGTTTGATAATTTATGCCGATAGGTTCACACAAGCATCTAAAACCTTGTAAAAGATCATGTGGACAGTTTCTTCAGAATGTTGAAATCATTCTTGTAAGATTGTATTTCCTTATGCTTGTCCAACTGTATATAGGAACATGGCTACCATTTCTTCTATTCCAATGTACCTAGTCCTTTGTAACCCATGTTCTACCAATTTAGAGCATAAGAGATAGAAGATATGCTTTTCCACTCAGAAATTCTCAGGGCAAACTATCATGGCCTTCCAGTACCTCTTACACCTACTGTGCACCTGTTTGCTTACTAGTTCTGTGTGGTTCTTTGCAAACATAAGGCACGACATATTAAGTCATCAAGGCAACCACCTGGTCATACTCTGTCATCTCTTGATCTATAAGGGATATGAGTTGGGACCTTCTATCTACACGAGATAATCCTACTTCCTCCATTCTCTCAGAAATATCCTCACGACTCGAACTTGCCATGAACGATGTAACCTGTGTGAGTGGTAAGATTGTATGAAATCAAATACAATTATAACATTATGCAAATTGAAAATCAACATCATATAGCAAAGGTTAGTAACATTCACAATTGGCATAAAATGGATTAGCGATATGTTTTAATTATACACAACAAAGTTTTAAAAAGTGACATAAATTAAAGTTCAGCGAGTCGGGGGTTTCTGAAGCTTAGGGTTGTTGTTGTAAGCATATTCGTGCAACCAATCTAGTAAGAGTTGTTTATCTTATCTCATCCCAACATACATGTTGCAAGCAACCTGATGCATCCTCATATTACAACAACTGCGACAAAAATCCCTGTCATTGGCAACTTCTAGAATGGTCAGTGATTCTTTTATGACGTCACTCAGTTGTAGATCATTCGTTACGATCTTTTTTAATGCATCTGCTCTATCCTTATATGCGGTTAGTAGAGTACATTATCTATTCTACTAACCGCATATGCTATTACTTTTAAGGTTACAGTTTTTTTCCTTCTTTTATTTGCCCAACCCTTCAGCCCTCTTTCTCTTCCCACTGCTTCCTGAAGCACTAGGCGCACTAGGTGAAGTGTTTGTTTGTCAAGGTAATTCCTTTAAAATCTTCTGTCACTCCCACACTAGGTCCAGTACTAGGAGGTACAAGATCTTCCTCACTATCTCCTGAACCTTCTTCTAGGTCCATTGTGGGTCAGTAGACGTCGTAGTCGTCGTCATCAGCCAGTGACATCCACTGTGTAGAAGACGATGTGAACATTCTGTTTCCTGATGCCATAACATCCTTAAAAAGTATCTCCAATTCTTTTGCGAACATGAGGCCTTTATACATATACTTGGCGTAGTCTCCATTATCCCGCATGTATATAATAATGACAATACATTTAATAATAATAACAACAACAACAATTATAAGAAGGAATTTATATCGATATTTTCCTCTCCCACCACTCATCTTCTGCAATCACCATATTCTTCACAGAGTCAAAAGCTATACCCGTCTCTATGAAGAATAACTTATCCCATGCCTTCCATTCTTTCCTCAGGCTATCTAACCTATTTTTAAGTTGCTTCTTATCATATGATCGTCCTGTTTTCTCATTAAATGAGCGCAGAATGTTCGTCCACCCATCATTTATGAATGACAATCCTAGTCATTATTTCTTGTATATTTGATCAAGGCATTCGTGTATAAAAGCCCCCGTGGTATTTACATCGCACGTTGCTTTACTTTTGTACTTGTTCATACTTCTGTGTCAACTATGAACAAGTTCAGACAAACATATATTAACTATTCCATTACAGTTTAATCACAATTAATGGCACAATAACTTAAACCCCAAAAACATATCTATAATCACAAAGAAGCACCTCATTGCAATTTTTCAAATTCTTATGTCATTCTCAAACCTCTACCAACATCATAGGATATCATGCTAGCGCTTTTTTGTTAAACAAATAATTTAAGTTTAGTTTTTTTTAGTACTACTTTGATTTCAAAATAAAAGCTTTGAATGTATTGAGCTCTAGAAAATAAACTATTAACATTATCAAAACAATCTAGATTCAAATGACATGGGCATTTTTTATTCTTTTGGGTAGAGACATATATTGTACTATGTTTATGAGTAACTTTTTGCCTCCAACAACTATCATAAGCCTATTGAAAATATTATATTCAAAGAATGTTGTTATAAATCCATACTTTTTAATTTCATAACTATCATAACTATTATGTAAACGCATGGAAATTATCCATTACCTTTATAACATTTGGTAAATATTAATGAAAATTATCCATGACCCTTAATAATAAGAATTTGAACTTCCATTTTTCAATATTGAAAGGGAAACTCTTTGAAAATGGAACTTCACCTAAGCGGTTTTCATCACCATATCCAAACAATGAAAGAGATGTTAGAGAAAGCTTTTCACCCAAGAGGGGGGTGAATTGGGTGATTACAAAATCATCATAAATTTAAATACAATTTATAAAACTTTAAGGCACAGTAATAAAAAGAAGAGATATCACCAAGGTTCACACAGGGGTTTATACTGGTTTGGTCTTAACCACTTGACCTACGTCTAGTCCTCAGAAATCCTTCTAAGCCTTTCACTATATCTTCCAAGATTCAGTGGGTTCTTGGCACCACAGTACAATCAGCAAGTTCCTCTGGACACTCGCTCCCCCTTACACAAGGTAATCTTAAATCCCAACTTAAGGTTCCTCAACCTTAAGTTATCACTATTGGAAATAAATGCGTATGACTGACAAATCTCTCTCACAGAGTGTATAGATAAAAACTGAAATACGAATGAAGATTTGAAGCACTTGTAAAAGTATTGTTTGCAATGTATTCAAGCGTTTTTCTTCGTACTTTTATTTTTCGAATGGCTGGACATATATATTAGAGGCTTTGAAGACCGTTGTAAATTTGTCCGTTGATTCAAAGATGCTTCTGAAAAATGTAACAGCATTTGTCTTCCGTTACTTATGAATTTTGCTGCCGCCCATAAATAGTTGTCGTTTGAATGGAGAGCTCAGTTACTTGTCATGTGTGTGATAGTGGAGTACAGCTGTAATACGCTTTGAGAATGTTACCGTTAGAAAATATTTGAATATCATCAGAGTAATATAATTCACTGGAAGTGTTTTCTGAAAATCAAGAAAACCATCGGGAGTGATCTTCCTTTCACTATAGATGGATTTCAGCAACTGAGTATCGAAATAATATGTCATATGATTTTGACAGTAATCTGGAGTAATTAGTAATAATTATCAATAACAAAGATTAACTAACAAAATCTGTTGATTTCCATGAGAGTAGTTTGCAAGTGGATCACAGTGATTGTTTGAGAGTGTTACTAGCAATAGGAAACATTACTGGAGTGAATATAATGTCACTGGAAGTGTTTTGGAAAACATTAAAAACTTCTGTCAGTGATTACAGACTCACTGGAAGTGAACATGAGATTTTCATATTCCACTCGAGTGAATTTGGAATCACTGGAAGTGATTTTGTAAATAGTGATTTCTTCTTGCAGTGATTTTCAATCCACTGGAAGTGATTCAGCGAAAATACTATATCACTCGAGTGATTCAACATCACTGGAAGTGATTTGGCAAACAGTAAAATATTCTTGTAGTGATTTGTATTCCACTGGAAGTGATTTGAAAATTTTCAGGTATCACTCGAGTGATCAGGCATTCACTGGAAGTGATTTCCAAAACAGTGAATTTTTCTTCCAGTGTTTTCAGATTCACTTGAAGTGATTTGGCAAATATAACATATCACTAGAGTGATTCAGGATCACTGGGAGTGAAATCTGTAACAGTGATATTTTCTTGCAGTGATTTTTCAATCACTGGGAGTGATCTGGCGCATCACTCGAGTGATTGCACATATCACTCTAGTGATCTGGTTATTTACCATATCACTCGAGTGATTTTAAAGATCACTCGAGTGATCTTGATTATCACTCGAGTGATTATCCAAATCACTCGAGTGATCTTGCTCAGATCACTTTTATCACTTCCTTTGCTGATATAAAATCCATGGACTTCCAAAACATGATTTGTTATCATCAAAACATGAAATCTAACATTCTCCCCCTTTTTGATGATGACAAAACATATTATATGATCATGTTCAAAATTTTAATTTTCTAACAAACTTCACTTGATCTTTTTCAAAAATTTTGCAACAACTTAACTATGCAAGGACTAAAAAGAGTTGTTTTAAAGATTAAGAGTTTTTGACCTCATATAGAAAATAAAAGATGTTAGTTCAAGGTTCAAAAACCATTATAAACAGAATTTAACCATGCACATGTGAAGCATAACTTCTTGCTTTTCATGAGATCATATTGGCAGCTGCAAACATAAACACAATTGCATTAAGACTATATTCTTATTAGATTAGAATCTTTGAACAAGTACATGTCAGTTCAGAAAGCATACTAAAACTACACAAACTGCACTACTACATGACAATAAATAATAAAAAGTAGTACATATGATCATATCAATTCTTCTCCCCCTTTTTGGCATCATCTAAAGGAGATGCAGAATATAACATATCACTCGAGTGATTCAGGATCACTGGGAGTGAAATCTGTAACAGTGATATTTTCTTGCTGTGATTTTTCAATCACTAGGAGTGATCTGGCGCATCACTCGAGTGATTGCACATATCACTCTAGTGATCTGGTTATTTACCATATCACTCGAGTGATCTTGATTATCACTCGAGTGATTATCCAAATCACTCGAGTGATCTTGCTCAGATCACTTTTATCACTTCCTTTGCTGATATAAAATCCATGGACTTCCAAAACATGATTTGTTATCATCAAAACATGAAATCTAACAAGAGATACTATAATATAACCTTCATCTTATCTTTAGCTTATATGAATGCCATATGAATTTCAAATCAACAAATCATATATGGCCAATTTATTGCACAATTTATGTGAACATCCATTTAATACTTCAATTACATATGTCCTATTTTTGGACTACCAAGAGCCATATTTACGTGTAGTTGCTTCTACTAGTCATAATAAAAACAAATAACCACCACCAGCCAACTCATAACCATAATCCTTCAGAAGTAGAAAAAGTTGCTACTCCAATTTGCACTAACACCTTACGTTATGGATCATTGTTTTAACTAATAATTTGTGCATTCTAATATCATCTGTGCAAGCATAGATTAAGGATGCACTATGCAATTAGCTTGCGGATATATATATAGCACTTCCAGTTTATTCTTTTTTTATCAAAAAAATTGTGTAGCCTTTATTGACCCAAAAAACTATTCTCCATATATTTTACTTATTGAATTCTATTAAAAAAATTTCGATCAAATTCCACACTATCAATTCAAAATGAGATGTTTAGCAAAACCCAAATTTCATCAGAGATTAAAAATAATAATAAAGGTTTGATCACTTATGCTATGAAGTATGTGTTTAATGCTATTCAACTCTCAATCTCTATATGCTTTTCTTTACATAGCATATAGGAGGAATTTATATTAAACAAAAGTTCATAGGTTCATTACTAAGCACAGAAGGCGACGCTCAATAGAGTTAAAACAAGAACAATAGCTAAGGACGACGACGAAAAATAGTGATGATGACAATTTGAAGCCAAAACATGAAACATAATTTAGTAATCAGTTGTCACGGTCACCGTTGTTTTCTCTTCTTGTGTAACAAAAACCAGAAGCATCTTTCTTTAATTTTAGCATTGATCTTTGTTTTTGCTGGCTACAGTAACACCGGCGACCATGACACTATGTAACGGCGGCCTCAAGGGAAGGGAACAGATGGGTAATAGCTACACAGGAGGGAAAACAAAGTGTAACCCCAGTGTCGCACAAAAACCACCGGAAAAAAGAAACCAAATAACGGACTCACCTGAAGGCCATAGCTCTGGCGACTTTGAACTTTTTCAGCCACCCGATAATATCCGGCGAGCACAGATCAGGCCACCCAACCATGGATCTGCCCAACACACTGCAACCCCAACAAATCATGATGATGAAAACACCAAGAACACACAGATCTGACAACCACCATGTCGCCGCCACTAACCCCCGATGCAATCCGACCAGATTCACCCTCAGATCATTGAAACCGCCGACATGCAAGGAGGAAAACACACAGTTGTCACTCACAAGTACAAGAGCTGGGAAAGTTTCTGCCAATGGCCACAAGATGAAGACGCAAGAAAGCCATCACGCCACCCTCCAGCCACAGACAACCACCGC
Source organism: Albizia julibrissin (assembly GCA_037074505.1). Taxonomy (NCBI): domain Eukaryota; kingdom Viridiplantae; phylum Streptophyta; class Magnoliopsida; order Fabales; family Fabaceae; genus Albizia; species Albizia julibrissin. The sequence goes on from CM073477.1 coordinate 37,885,220, forward strand.
CATGCTTCTCACAGGTGATCAACAGACAAAAGCCGACGTCACAGCTACAGGGAGTGCAAACCAGCGACGGCAATGTGACGAGGAGATTTTACTGGAGAAGAGAGCGAAGCTGACCGTTGGTCCTTTTCTCCTGATGTGAGCCACGGTGCTGCAAGAGCAAAAGCTGGGAGTCTGGGCTTCTATTAGAAGCAGCGGCCAGGATAAAAGCCCAGTGATCGTGACCATGGACCCAAACACTCCTTCAGATAATCCACTAGGCTTTTTTCTCTGCCCATGCATTTAGGTGTTTGGACCATGTTTCCAAACAAACCCTAAGGCTTAGGAAACGGGTTCAATATCACAATGTGTTTGTTGTATTTCCTTTCACTTTGTAATTAAAAAAACGTTATGCTTGCCAACACTATCAAAGCTCAAGTACTACTTCATCAGGAATAAGAGACATCATGTAATTACTATACTCATATACCCATTAACTACCGAATATACATATTGTATGTGCTATAATACCCGATATTAGTGATGTTTTACATTTATTTTAACTTATCTACAATTATAATAATAGAACTATGCAATGAAGGTATGTTTTTGTAATACCTAATAAATAGTTAAAATAAATGTGAAATTCTTATAAAACATACTCGCATTATAATTATTCTATCTATTATTAATAATACAACATATTAACAAATTGTAAATCAATTAAAAATGTAAAGCACGCTCCTTTTATTTTTTTAGGGCACTTTTAACTAATTAACATGAATAAGCAGTAATAACTCTCCGAGAGACTTATGTTAAGGACCAAATAATCCTTATAACCAGAAGGAACCTTATAAAGGGACCATAAGGAGAACATATTTACTATATAAATAGTATTTTACTGATTAATTTTTATTTTAAAAATTTTATTTGCTCAATATTTGAAGTTATTTTTGCATTCATATGGTGAATTTAAAAAATTCAAACTTATCTACTGAATATACAATATTCAAAAATAAAGTTTTAATTTGTTTTCATTTCCACAATATATAGTTAGATTTTGCCAGAAATGCAAATTAACATTTCATAAAGTCTACTTATTTTTTTGGCCAAAAAAAAAGGTCTACTTATTTTCTTGTTAATAAATTGCACCCATAGGGTCATAAATGAGAATATTTCAATAAAACTTATTCTTATATTAAAATTATGAATTCATTAATTAGTAGTCATAAATAATAATAAAAATTAATATAATAATAAATTTAATATTAATAAAAATAGAGTAAAATACTCTAATCACCCATCTATTTTGCCTTAATTACACAAATCTCATTTCTATTTTAAAAACTCATATAGACCTCCTTTAAAATAAAAATATATGTTACATAAACCACCCTTATATTTTGATATTTTATTTTCATCCACCCAACCGTTAAGTTTGATTTTTTGACTTTTGTTTTACTAAAAAATCCCTTTTTAACATTAGAATTATATATATATATATATATATATATATATATATATATATATATATATATATATATGGCCACAAATATTTATGCCACTAAATTTTAAGTCTAATATATTTTTTTAAATTTATAATATGTTAAACATTTATTAATTCTAAGATTATAAAATTAGGTTAAGGTGCAAAAATAGCAATGAACTATTTCCCAAAGTGCACCCAACACAACTAACTATTTTAAGGTGTAAAAATAGACATTATGAATTTTTAGGGTGTAAAAGTAGACATTATTAATTTTTTGGAGCAAAAATAGCAATTTTTGTACCCCAAAATAGATAACGAAATTGCTATTTTTGCTCCAAAAAAAATTCATAATGTCTACTTTTGCACCCTAAAAATTCATAATGTCTATTTTTGCACCATAAAATAGTTAGTTGTGTTGGGTACACTTTAAGAAATAGTTCATTGCTAAATCTGCACCTTAACCCTATAAAATTTATAATTTTAACTTTTACCATATTTATTGATATTTATTTATTTTACTTTCTTAAATGCCTAAAAATATATTTCAAACACTTTTTTTTAAATCAAATATAATAAACTATATAGGTTTGAGAGATTGTATAAGTGATGCAATCTTACCCTTAAAATATTTTTTTTTTGTCAAAGTATATCATTCCCATAGCTAAAAGTTCAAAAGATACAAACACACTCAGCCAATGCCCGACCTATCCTGTGGTAAAACAGTACCCACCCTATCACTTTCCAAAAGCCTAGTAAGAGGCGTTGGTAGAGTAAGAGACAAAACTCCACTATACAGCCTCTTTACAGATTTTTTGGCTAACCAATCAGCTACCAAATTACAAGATTGGGGAACAAAGGATAATAATATATTACTATTTTGCTTAAAAGTATCAGTTAGTTCCTCTACTAAAATTTGCACCTTCCATTCTGGGTAAGGGGACTACTTATGTATAGCATCTACAAGAGAATTACAATCAGTCTCCACAAAAACCATGCCCAACTACTTGTCAATGATACTATCTACAGCTGCTGCAGAAAGAGCTACTACTTCACTATCAAAAGGAGATTCAGCATCACATCTCTTTGAGCATAGATTAACCACATCTCCTGCATCATTACGAAGCATAAAACCAATCCTACCAAAGCCATTAGTTTCATGAAAAGCACCATCAACATTTAATTTCAAACTACCTTTAGGTGGTAGAGCCCATTTAGAAGCTATCAAGTCAGCTCCTAATTTTTCACCCTTAGCTTCAAACCAACAATTTGTTATCCAAACCTCATACACAGCTTTGTTGGATGAGTTAAGAACCTATGAAATATCATGAGCTTTATAATCATATAAAGCACAACAGTGACTCTCCCATATAAACCAAAGCAAATAAGCTACTAATGCTAGAGTAAAATCATCATCTCTAAGCTGATTAAACAGCCACATGAGCTAATCCACAAAAGAGATAACATTGTTAGCAGAAATTGTGAGGCCTAAAGAGCTCGCATACCATACTCTTTTGGCACAATCACATAGCAAAAACATATGTTCATAAGATTCAGCAACCACATAACATTGAAAACAAATAGGGTAAAGGGCGCATTTTCTTTTAAACAAGGCCTCCATTGAAGGCAAAGCATTACTACAAGCTCTCCAAAGAAAGTGTTTGACCTTTGGTTGGACCTTCAAAGACTAAACAATCTTCTAAACATCCTGAGATAGATGCCTAGAGGTTCCTAGCCTAGAAATGACAACAACCTGTTCTTTATCTTTCAACAATTTATATAACCTAACTTTACAGAATATACATCATTCTTACTTCCAAACCAGCTCACTCTGTCCTTAATCCCTTCCCTAGGAATACTAATACTACAAATAGCTTGCTTAATATAGTCTGGAACCTCAATGGAATCCAATTCCCATCTGCCATTACCCATCAGAGAACCTACTTTCCTATTAACTATTGGCTTAGGAAGAAACTCATTTAGGATAATATTATCAAGGAGATTGGGATCTATGAATCTCTCCAAAAATCAATACTTGAGCCATCCCCCACTTGCCATAAAACATTAGATTCCAATAAGCACCTTCTAGCCAACAGACTACTCTAAGCCCAGGATGCACGGCTCCCTTTTTTAGCTGTCATAAACGTACCACAAGGAAAATAAATCCCTTCAAGGATCTGGACCCATAAGGATTCAAGTTCTGTTAAAATTTTCCAACATTGCTTTCCTAATAAAGCAAGATTGAACTCTTGAAAATATTTAAACCTCAAACCTCCTCCCCTTTTATGTTTTGTAATTGTAGACCATGCTTTCCAATAAATTTTATTCCCATTTTTAGATTGTCCCCACCAAAAATCAAAAATAATTATATCCAACTCTTAGCACGTTTTCTTTGGATATTGAAAATAAGCCATTGAGTAAGTAGGAACAACATTTGCTACTGCCTTAATAAGAGTCTCTTTCCCTGTCTAAGACAAAAACTGGTTATTCCATCCCCTTACCTTCTTTCTTACTCTATCTCTCACAAATGCTAAAGCTTCTACCTTAGAACATCCCCATAAAATAGGTAATCCCAAATAATTCCCTAGAGAATCAACTCTCGTATTCCCCAAGTTATCACACACTGCATTCTTAACCTCCTCAGAGGCTTTAGTAGACACAAAAACACATGATTTATCTATATTAATATGCTAACCTGAGGCTTGACAATATTCCTCCTATAAGCTTTTCAAAACAACACAATTATGTCTAGTAGCATTAAGGAAGAAAAGAGAGTCATCCACAAAAAAAACAATGAGTTAAGATAGGGCAGTTACGACTAATCCTTATTCCTTGCAGATCCCCCCTTTCCACATGCGTACTAACCATTCTAGAAAGAACATCAGCCACCAAAATAAACAAATAGGGGGAAAGCGGATCACCTTGTCTAAGGCCTCTTTGAGGCATAAAATTATCTATTGTTATGCCTTCCATTTTCACAGAAAAGCACACAGAGGATACACAATTCATAATTCTAGAAACCCATTTGACATCAAAGTTTAGTTTTAACAATAAGGCTTCAAGAAAGTCTCATTCCACCGTATCATAGGCTTTATTCATGTCTATTTTAGTAGCAGTATCAAACTCATCCCCCCTCCCATGTTTCAAATAATAGAAAACTTAATGGACAAAAAAAATGTTGCCCTGAATTAACCTCCCAGGCACAAAGGCTCTCTGTTGTTCAGAAACTACTTTGGGCATGATCTTTTTCATCCTATTCACAAATAACTTTAGAAATCACTTTATAACAATTACACAAGCTTATAGGACGAAAATGACCAACTATTTCTGGAGCCTCAACCTTAGGGATTAACATAAGGTTAGTATGATTTAAAGGCTTTACATTCATATCATCCAGAAAAAATTGTTTCACCATATCACACAAAGAGGGGCTAATAATTTCCCAAGAGTGCTGATAGAATAAACCAAAAAAACCATCTGGACCAGGGGATTTAAGACTTCCCAACTCAAATGCAGCCATTTTGATTTCCTCATCAGAAACAGGTAAAAGCATACTCATGTTATCTTCTATAGTAACTAAAGGCTCAACATAACTCAGCACAGAATTAATGTTCCTAGCTCCCGAACTAGCAAAAAGATCCCTATAAAACTGGGCAAAATAGTTCCCAATTTCATATGGATCATGAATCCATCCTAATTGTTGTTCTTAAGTCTCACTACCTATTACGAGCCTTATATTGCAAAATGGTATTATGAAAAAAAAACGAGAATTAGCATCCCCCCACTTCAGCCAATTGACTCTAGCCCTTTAAAACCAAAATTGTTCCTCCCTAACCCAACACTCCTCCATTTTCCGCACACATACTTCAATTTTTTTGGCATTCTCTTCATTCCACTCCCCATCATAACAACTTTTTTATCTCACTCAATAAAATTACAATTTCTTTCGTATTGTTAGGGAATTCTTGCCTACTCTACTTAATTAAGAACTTCCTAACCCTATCCAAGCTTACTAGAAATGCTTCCATTACCCCCTGACCCCCACACCCTCATATTTCCCAATTATTTAAAATCACATCCCTATACCCTGTATGATCAACCCAATACATTTCAAATTTAAATTCCCGTTTCCCTCTAACACCGTTATACACAGGACAAATCAATAAAGGAGAGTGATCAGAGCCAATAGGTTCTAGATTACAAACCTGAGCTGAAGGACATAAGTCATGCCAAGTTCCATTGCAGATTTCCCAATCTAACCGTTCTTTAATGTTTGCATCATTGAGCTGTTTGTTTGACCAAGTGAACTTTATTCCTTTAAAGCCAAAATTTAGCATATTACAATCAGCAAGGAATTCTTGAATCTCCACGTAAGAAGCTAGAGGTCTAACTCTTCCCCCTTCTTTCTCAAAGTCAAAAAGTAATTCATTGAAATCCCCAAAACACAGCCGAGGTGTATTCTGTCCAGGATCAAGTTAACGCAGCTGTCTCAACCATTCCTTCTTATCTTGATCTTTAGGTGGTCTATAAACACAAGTAATATAACACCAAACCTGCTCTAGCCATCCTTCCACTTTTAACATGCACAAAGTTCCTCTCAGCTAAAAGAAAATCTAGAGTCACCCCCTCTTTCCACCACACTACCAATCCTCCACTTAAACTCACTGGTGGCACATAACAACAATGCTGAAATTAAGTCTTCTCCTTAAACCTTTTTTTCTTCATATTTTCCCTAGTTTCTTGTAAGAATACCAAAGCTGGCTGATACTTATAACACATAAACTGAAGGTTTCTTCCTGTTAAGGTTAACCCAATACCCTGACAGTTCCACCCTATGATCGTCATGGCTCCTGGGTGGTCGTTGCCGGACGACCACTAGACCTTCCATTAGCCGAGAAAATAAAGTCTTCAGGTAAATTTACAAGTATATCAAATTTGGACCCAGATTTGGTCTCAAGAATTGGCACCTCTACTAGCTTTGATGGGTTCAATCTCATTTTACCCATCTGTTTTTTCGGTCTCCCCACTTTCGTCTTTCTTTCCACCTCAACCTTACTAATCTGATTCTCCTTCGTATTCTTCAAACACTTAGCACTTGACAACTCCCCCTCTTCTTCTATCTTCCTCTTCAGAGAAACTCTCTCTAATTCCTCAATCAGCAGCCCCTCATATTTCTTAGCAATCACTATTGATAATGTGCTCAAGTTGCCCCTATCCTCATCCGAAGGAAGTTCCACAAAATAAGGCTCATTCTACAATCTCTCTTTCCACTTCAAGCCATCTCTAAAGAGTACCCTTCTCACAGTCAGCTGGCTAGCCTTACCACCATCCACCAAGAGACCATTGTTTGAGGAGTTAGCATCAACTAAACTAAGAGGGTTACAAGCAAGCACCACTTCCTTACCTTTACACTAGATAAATCCTTGCTTCTCATTCTTCATTCCATCAGCAAGCACTCCCTTCACATCAACATCCTGATTATTTCCTGGTTGTATCTTCTGCCCATCAGCCTCATTCACCTCTACAGCCAACCTCACCTTCACTAGGCTTTCTACTTCATCCTCTTCCATATTAAGTTCTAATCCAGTCTCTCCCACTTCCTTATTAGAAGCGAAGATATCTATATTATCCTCTTTCAATCCCCCCACTAGCTGTGAGTCCTTCCTAAGCCCCTAAGAACCTCCTGCACTACTCATCAAACTATCCCCTACACTCTATTTTGAAGAAGAGCTTTCTTTCACAGCCTCCACCTCAACATGTCCTCCGAGTCCACCCTCAATACAAATTATAGCTGTCACAGCTCTTATTGGTTTAACCCCTAACCCAGCTTAATATATAGGTTGTGTTAGGTCATATTTAGACATCACCTGCTCTAAGCCACAATCATTCATATCGTGCCCAACAATTCCATAATTATAGTAGAAGGATTGTAATTTTTCATATCCAACAACCGTCCAAACCTTCTCCAATCCTAGTCTAGGAACCAAAAACCCAACTACTAACAACTTTGACACATCAATATTAACACGAATTCTTACAAAGCTTCTAAAGACAGATTCATTCAATTTCAAATCCTCAAAGTAAATTACCTCTCCGAGTTTATCAACCATTATGAGGATATTCTTCTTCGTCATTGCCGCTCGAGGAAGCTGATGAATCTACACCCAAAAATGATACCTCTTCATATCGATTTCGTCAATAGTCAGCAAAAGAGACCATCGCTACAAATTCAATAAGTTCCCTGAAATAGTCCACGAGCTATCCCTCAGAACCCGCTCGTAATCTTTCTGTTGTGCAAACACAAAGAAATAGAGATTGTTTCATGCAGCGTTACTCTCCACATTTCCTTTCAGTGACCAGGCTCAACGAATTCAAAAATCAAACACTTCACAATTCATCGTCTTCAGAGTAAATAACTTGCCGATCAAGAGCCAATCACCACCTAGCTTCACTTCTTCGTCATCCCAGTCCCATTTCATATATATATCCTCCATTATGACAGCCCCCATTTATGCTTAAAAGACTCCTAGATCTCAGACTCAAACACACTTCTGAAGTAAACCCACACCAAAATTTCAAAGAAAAAAGAGTACAAATCGCTACGATCCACTATCGTTTGCTCTCTCACTCAGAGAGTTTTTTCCTCACCGCCTCGGGAGTTTTTTAAGATTTGCAATGATTATTCCAAGGTTTTTCGTTAGAGTTACCCTAAAATATTTAGTGGTGCAATCTTACCCCTAATGTAATAAAAAGGGAACAACCTCACCCTTGGCCTAACATTCTCCTTAACTTTGTTATCTCTTATGACAGCTGTGCAATGATTTTTCATTTTTAAAATGCCACATCATGCTTAAAACTGAAGAGATTGTTCATCATCTTCTTTGTGGGTGAACTAAGGATGATGGTGAGATTGAGGGATGCAAGTTTAGTGAGGAATGCCCTTTAGGGGATCGCTAGTGTGCTTCTTATCCGAGTAGAGGTTAAAGGACTAGAGGGTGATTCCTCTGAGGGTGAGATTGGTTGATGGTAGCCTTTAACCATAGTAGAAAAAGATTAACAAACAAGATTTTCCATAATATTACTAACACTCATGTAGCGCATCACGTGTTCTCCACGATGCCTCATTATCACGTGTTGGAGGCCAAAAAGGCAATCAAGCCACTTTTGGGAAAATATTATCGGTTAAATGGAATCCCAATTTTCAACACAGCATGGAAGGAGGCGAAGGAATGTATTTACATTGAGTTAGATGAAGGTGATGAGACTAAAGGTGTATTTCGGAACAAAAACCAATTTTGGTTTAATTAAGACTTAATTAGAATCATTGGACATTATCAAGTTGAGAAATTTTTCTAATACAAATCAGGTTGAGAACTTTAAATTTCCCTTCCTGGTTCAACCCACGAAGAAGAAGATGAACACTAGCCACCATCGACCACTTTCTCTGTAGTTTTAAGCATGACGTGGCATTTTTAAAAATAATAAAAAGAAAAATCATTGCCCAACTATCATCAGAGATTGCTCTCTTTTTTTTATATTAGGGGAAAGATTGCACTACTAAATATTTTAGGGTGTTGAATGCCACTCTAAAAATTTTTTAGGGTGCTAGATGCATCTTTATCCATAAATTTATAATCTCATTTTTTTTTCCTACAAACATTTAAAAAACATACTTAAATTTTTAAAAGTTTGTGATATTTACAAGTTGTCAATTAAAATTTGGGAATCAATAGTAAGGGTATATTAATAAATAAATCTTATTTTTTATATAAATTTTATTTAAAATCATATTTTTAAAATATTCTTAACAGAATTAACAGTTTAAACTTAAGCGTATATTTTCAAAATAAAGGGGTGGTATGTATAATTAAGGAAAAATAGAAGGGTTGTTAGAGTATTTTACTCATAAAAATACAATCCTAATGATAATGCCCAGTTTATTTGTGCTCGTGCTTCATCTTTTCTCCTGAATTTCTTATTTTGGAGTTGATTTCAAGGTTTCCAATTTCACAACTTTAAATATTATCAAAAAATGATTCTGAGGGTATGTGGAATAAAGAATGAAGATAAGGAGTGGTGATATTTAATCCTAGATGAGTTGATTATATTCAATTTAGTCTGGATGATATTTAGACCGCAAGACGAGGGAGATCAGATAGCTAGGGGAGGAGGACGAAAGAGGGGCAGGAGAAGGAGAGGGAGAGAAAATATAGGAGAAAGAGTAGGTTGGCTTCAAAAAAAAAGTGAGAGGGAACATATTTATTTAACAAGATTATGAAATTTTTAATTAATTTTCTTTGCCTGATTAGAAATTTATTAAAAGTTTAGGAATGAATATAAATTTTATTATTTCATTTAAATTTAATTGAGATTTTCCTAATTATAAAAACTAAAAATAGAAAAATAATAAATATTCATATAGAAATTTACAAATCATAATTTGCATTATAAGGGCTGATAAAAAATTTATAAGTATTCATTGATGAAAGGGTTAAGGTGCAATTTTTGCAATAAAGTTTTACCCAAGAGGTGTCTTGTACAAATAAGTTTTGGAAGGAGCAAAAATAACAATGAACAATTAAAAAAGATGCAAATTTAATAAAATTGTTAAATTTGATCTAACGACGTTAAATTATAAGAGGAAAAAACCCCTAACGGCGTTAAATCAAATTTAACGGTGTTGATAAATTTGAACTCTTTTTAATTTTTCATTGTTATTTTTTCCCCTTCTAAAACTTATTTGCGTCAAACGCCCTTCAGACAAAACTTTGTTGCTAAAATTGTACCTTAACCCTAGATGAATTTACAAATACAAATACACATTTTAACAAATAGTAATTGCAAAATAATGAATATGATTAGAGAAATTAACTTAACTGATATAAAAAACTTGATTTAAGGGTTCGTTTGATTCGATCACATTACACCCTATAGTGCAGTGCAATGCGATGCAATGGTAATGTGATGCAATCTTAATTATAGGGCTAGTGTTTGGTTTGATTTTTAAGTAAGGTGTAATGAGTTATTATTTTAACAATTATTTAAAATTAATATATCACACAAAGTCTATTTTACCCGTACTATAATCTTTGTAAAAAAATAGTTAAGAGTCATAACGCTACCTAATCATAACTATCACACGATCTCGTCAAGGATTGCCAGATGGCAAAAGTTGTGGTGGTAGAGGATGGTAATGGTACTATGGCGACGACAACAGAAGGTGGTGATAGCAATAACAATGGAGAAGGAGGTAATGGCGGCGATGAGAGGGGTGGCGACGATAGAGGTGGAAAAGGATGAGGTAGTGACGGCAACGGCGGCGATAGTAGAGGAGGAGGTCATGATGGTTGCGGTAGCAACGACAGTGGAGGAGGAAATTGTGATGACGAGTGGCGGCAATGGTAGACGTAGTGGTGATGAAGTTTGGCCGAGGAGGAGGAGGTCATGGTGACGGTGGCGGTGGCGGTGGAGGAGAAGGTAGTGGTGGTTGAGAGGGATGGAGTAGGAAGAGGTAGTAGTGCAACAACGGTGGGGTGGCGGTAGCAATGATAGGAGGAGGCGGGGGCAGCAATAGAGGAGGAGGAGTTAGTGGCACTGGCGGCGGGGGGCGGCAGTGGTGAAGGTGGAGATAGTGGCGGTGGCGGGGGTAGTGAAGGAGGAGGTAGTGGTGGCATCGGCAGGTGGAGGTGATAGCGGTGGAGGAGGAGGTAGTAGCAGTAGCGGTTGTGGCATGATGTGGCTTAGTGAAAAGATATAAGTAAAATAAAGAGAAGTGAAACTAAAGGATAAATTGGACTTTTTTAACCATATAATGGGATGATAATGAGGATTCATAGGAGGGAGGTATGAATGAGGATTACCAATTTTTTTGTAATCATCATTACCATAGTAAATCATATTACCATGCCAAAAAGCAATCAAACAATTTTCTCTTGATAATGCAATCGTGATTATCATTGCAGGCATGCAATGAGGTTGAATCAAACAGGCTCTATGTTTTATCTTTTCTTATGATACAGATAAAAACTATCATTCATAATAATATAAAGAACAAAACTTAGATTAAGTTCCTTATATATATTATGCTAAGTTCTTCAGTCAGGTTCCCTACTACAGAATCACCAATATATAACAATTATTATCATCTATAAATTACGATTTCGAACTGTCATATATATATCGCTATATATGCTCAATTCTAAATCATTATATATACACAATTAATATATTGAGGGCATATATAACGGTTATTTATTAATAAACGTAATGTATTGACTTTATTTTTTTATTATATATAGTTTTTTATTATTTTTTATTTAGTTTTATTTTTAATATTTATTATATAAAACACAATATAATCATTGATAATAATGAGATAATAATATTAAATAAAAAAATTTATTTATAATATTCAAAATTAATTACATTATCATAAAAAATAAATACATTATAGATCAATATCATACAATTTAAAAGAAATTAATCACTTAAACACTCTAGAACATTATCTTATAATTTTTTGAATTCTAAAAGAAAATTTATTAAAAAAATTCTTCAATATTCTCCAATGCCTTTGTTGTAAATTATCGATCACATATCCAGAGTTCAGTAACTACAAAAGGATAATATAAATATGAAAATCAAAATATCTAATAAAAATTGGCAAATATTAAAACTTAAGCAAATCTCATATCTGATTTCAACATACCTACTAAAGTTCAGGAACGTGAGAGGGTGTACGTTCAAGTAGATCATGATTTAACAAGCTGCTAAAAATTAGAAAAAAAAAATTATATCGATTTTAGTTTATATAATCTAGAGTAATCAAAATTATTTTCACTGTAATAAAACAAGAAAAACAATTAGCATTTTACCTCATTGTTTTTTCGTGCTTACTACTTTTCTCCATTAGTTTTATTTGTTTTTATCTTCAAACCAACATCAACTATCAAAAATTAGATATCATTTTTTGTCTGCGATTATTCTTTCTAGATAACCTAGCGACCTTCAACCTCAACTAGTGGGCTCTCGTTATATTAAAAAAATAAAATGAAACTAAAAATATTAATTGAAAAAAATGAAAGCTTATTCAAGAAAGAATCACGAGAGAAAGGAGCAGCAAAGTGAAGATCTATATTAGTGGTGGAAAATGGAACTTGCAGCCGCAAAGCAAAACCTATGAAAAGAAGAGTTATAAGACCCACTAGGGAAGCTTAGAAACGTATAAAAAGGTGTTGGAAGAGTTGGATCAGATAATTTTTTTTTTAAGAATCATGCCTCCTTATATTTGATATTTTTTAGAATTCCGTCTTTTTAGATGAAAGAATACTTAATGATTATTTGTAAAGAACTATAATGTATTGTCAATAATATTAATTAATATATCAATAAATAATATATTAATATATTGTAAAATTACTTAATAGTTACTTGTGAAGAACCGTATTGACAAATAATTTTTTTTAATATAACTAGATACTTAACGGTTCTTTATAAAACAAATTGTAATAAATTGTCAAATTTTTTTTTTAGGAATCTCACATTTTTATATTAAATAATACCTAATGGTTCTTTGTTAATAATTGTAATGTATTGTCTATAATATTAATATCAATAAAAATATATATTAATATATTGTTAAATTACTTAACGATTACTTGTGCAGAACTGTATTGACAAATAATTTTTTTTTTACATAACAAGATATTTTGAAATAATTTGTTTTTTTTTAGAATTTCATCTTTTCATATTAGATAATACTTAACGTTTATTTTTTAAAAAAAACTGTAATGTATTGTCCATAATATTAATTAATATATCAATAAATAATATATTAATATATTATTAAATCACTTAACGGTTACTTGTGAAAAACTGTATTATCAAATGATTTTTTTATAAAGCAGGATACTTAATGACTCTTTCTAAAGAACTGTAATATATTATTAAATAATATATTAAATAATATAATACTTAGCAGTACTTTATAAAGAAACGTAATGTATTGTTTATAATATTAATTAATATATTAATAAAGAAGCCTAATTATAGAAGTAATCAAGGCATCCCCAAAGCCTCAAAGTCACACACGTGTGATATGTGGACTTAAGGAAAAGAGCTCAGAACAATTATATATGAAGAAATAAAATAGAAAAAAATATATTAATAAAGAATATATTAATATATTGTTAAATTACTTAATGGTTACTTGTGAAGAACCGTATTATCAAATAATTTTTTTTATAAAACATGATACTTATTGATTCTTTATAAGAATCATAATATATTGTCAAATAATTTTTTTTTTCAAAATCTCACCTTTTTATATTAAATAATATTTAACAATTTTTTTTGTGAAGAACCGTAATGTATTGTCAAATAACTATTTTATAGAATTTCTCCTTTTTATATTTGATATTTTTCATAATCCCGCCTTCTTATATATGATAATCATCATTTTTAACTGTTAAATATTCTTAAAGAATATATAACAGTTCTTTGTTAAGAACTGTCAAGTATTATGAAATAAAATTTTTTAAAATCTTATCTTTTTATATATGACAATTTTCAGTGATAAGTGTTAGGTATTTTTAAAGAATACATGACGATTCTTTATGAAGAATTGTCAAATAATTTTTTTTTTCAGAATCCCTCCTATCCTGTCTCCTTAAGATATTAATAGTTATTATATATTAGACTAATATCTTAACATATTATATTTACTTTAAAATTATAAATTAACATATTGTATTTATCTTAGAAGTACATATCTAATAATATCTCTTATTTATATAATCATACTTGACAGTTAATTATTATAACCGTTACGTAGTAATTTTTATTGTAGTAAGGTTGGAAGATGAATCATTTATAAGTGTTACATGACAGTTATTTCGAAAGGACCATCACTTTTATCACTCAATAAATTATGGTTATTAACTGCAATCATTATTTTTGTATTTTCGTAAATTCTGCCTCATAATACATGATGGTGCGTATAATTAACATTTACTTTTAAGCATTATATATTATTGCGCGACCTCCACCTCGATATACATAGCATTTATTAATTGTAACCGTTATGTATTTAGTGTTAGTGACTTCGCCATGTGTCCTAATCTTTTCATGTAGATTTATAGTTAAATGATAATATTTCAAAAAAAAAAGTAGACATTGTCATGTTGATTTGAGAACTTAACAAAATTGATATAAAAGAACTTGATATAATTTTTAGTTGGTTTAAAACTACTTCCTCCAGTCCACAATATAGAACACTTCTAGAAGAAAGACATGGTCCAGAATGTAAGTCACATCTAGTTTAATTAATGCTCTTTTTCGTATTTTGCCTATGTGATTAATACTCTCTTTCCAACTTTTTCCACTCATTATATCCTCCATCTCTCTAACTAAAATAACATTCTCAATGCAATTAAACATATTTCTTAGGAAGGGTAAAAGTGGAAAAAAATTACATTTTAGAACATATTAAATTACTAAACTGTCATTTCTTATTTCCTGTGATATAATTTAAGTGTTCTATATTATAAACTGAACGGAGTACACTGCTTCATCTTCATAAAGATGGGGAGGATTTTATTCATGATCTAATCTTTCTCCTCTATGTCATATAAAAGCATATAAAATGGTTAAATTACTTATGCTAAGCATATAAAATTCCTCTATTTGCGCTATTATCAAATGGTTAAATTACTTAAAGGAAATTCATATATTTTAGAGTTTATTTTTTATTTTTTTGCTTGAAGTGCTTAATTATTTTAAACAATACTTGCTCCGATCATTAAAATACAACCTATTTAGGGAGACAGTTAATGATCTTAGTTATAAATATAAAATATAATTTTTATATTTATTAATGATTTTTTAATTTATCTTTATTAAAATTCTCTCAAAAAGAATCAAGGATAAGAAAAAAATGGAAAAATTAAGAAATATAATTATATTATTTTAAAAAATACATGTCATACTAATTTAATCAATCAATTTTTTTAATTTAATCAAATTAATTACACTCACTTGCATTAAGATCGGAGTAGCATTTTACAATGAATATCTCGATCTCTTCAACTCATCATTTGTTAATCTTATGCAGAAAGTTAATTTGCCTTTGGAATTTTCGTTATGCAGAAATTTCCTGTGCACTGCTGTGTAATGATAGCGGTGGCGGGATGAGGCACACTGGATTATTTTGGGTTCTCGGTGACGCCTCTAGAAAGTGCCAAGTTATTTCCATTTGTACGTATTTACTGTGTGTGGGTCAAAGCTGCCCAATGTTAACAATTAACAATTTTTGGCAAAAAAAAAACTTAACAATTAACAATTTGTATAATTTTAGCTCCAAATTCATGCCACCCTAGAATGTTTGGGAAAATTTGATGAGAACGTGAGCTGGAATTGGAAAGGAAAACAAGACCTCTTCCTGATTTGATAAATAGTCTCCCCTCACTTGTTTGATCTAGACAATGACGCTATTTTTTACGAAAGAGTCAGCAGCTACAAAAAAACCTTTTGGGAAGCTGGAATATTAATAAAATAAATCATTATTCTAAGTAGCCTAATTCTGAAAAAGACTTGGTCTTCTCAGTTCCTCTAAGAATTATCGAAGATATACCAAGTGCAATCTATTAAAAACATCATTTACCCATCCTACAATGATTCTTTTAATAGATTGGTTCTTCCTTTGGAAGACTGAATGAGATTGGACATTAATGGTTCCATGTTTCAAAATGGGTGAAGATACTTGGGGCGTCCTTCTCCAAGATGGCACGGGAATTTGGAAACTCGGTTTCATAAAAAAATTAGGATAAATCCCTGTTACTGTTGTAGGGAGAATGTGGGATTCAAGAAGGGCTTTGCCTAAGTTTGAATCCCGGCTGTTAAAAAAATATAATAATCATCTTTAAAGACTTTGCTAAAGCATTACAACTCATTAATAGTAATATAATTTAGGATCATATCCTCAATGATTGGGTTAGACAAATTTATAATGTCATTATATTTATTTAGAATAGTGATTGGAGTCTTTAAAAATAATTTTTTAATTATATTTTATAGTATACAAGATAAATATGTGAGATGAGTGTTGTCTCAACTTACATAAATAAACACTTATAAACTTTTGAAGAGCCCATCCAAACAAACTTACTTTTAACAAGTGACTATTAGTGGACTGTCACATTCAAACTGTTATTAAAAAAAATTAACCATTGTGCTAATTCTCTAGTCCTCCAAAGTCGCCCAATAAATGTTGATGTTACCATGAATATTCCTCCTACAAAGTAGAAAGTCATTCTCGTCCGTCCCATGTTTTCTGACTTTTCTCTAATGAGTTGCCTTTAGTTGACCTCTTCAGTTTTCAGGAGCCATTGATATAAAGTAAAATATTTTTATTTGGTT
The DNA here is from genome assembly GCA_037074505.1 of Albizia julibrissin. Taxonomy (NCBI): domain Eukaryota; kingdom Viridiplantae; phylum Streptophyta; class Magnoliopsida; order Fabales; family Fabaceae; genus Albizia; species Albizia julibrissin. The sequence continues at coordinate 37,902,096 of CM073477.1, forward strand.
GGACTTATATTTATATATAAATTTGATTTATATAAATCGAGATAAAATTTTTACATATATTTATTTCATAGACCGTAAAAGCTACCTCATATTCTATAAATCACGATTGAAAAACACTTATATAGACTATCTAAACATACTAAAAAATAAAAGGACTGTTAAGTGTACATGCCGACGCCACTATTACAATGGACCCCACGCGGAAACTGAATCATGAAGAAATTTCCCGGGCATTACTGTGTGAATAATTGGAATGATAGGGGCAGCTGAGTGAGGCACGCAGAATGTTTTGGTTCTCGTTGACCTTTTATTTTATATTTTTCTCGTAGACGACTACAGAAAGTTCCCAGCTATATGTACTTCCTAGAGTCGGCAAAGCTAACGGCCTTATATAAGCACGCCATGTTCATTCCTAATTTTAGGGAAAATGATTCTCTAAGTCTCAAAGGACACAATTAATAGTAAAAAAAGTTTCAATGTAAATTGCCATGACAGGGACTTTTCTGTTATGAATTCCCTGTTTGAAAAGACGAGTATAACCCCAAAGAATAAAATAAGAAAAAATAGAAAACCCATAGAAAGAGCACAGAGAAAACACACATAAAGAGAAATGGAAGAAAACGCACAGAAAGAGAAAACGGAGCAACGCCATGGTAGTGAGAAATCTTAGTGAAATAGTGACCATATCAGAACCAAAGCTACCGGATCTCTTAAAGGCTGCTCTCGTGGACGAGAGATCGGCGCTTGAGGAGCTGGGTGGGTCTGCCGAAAGAAATTACGAGAATAAAATATCAAATAAGAAGGTTGAAGATGACATGCTTAATCTTGTTGCAAGCCTTGTGAAGGTAAGCTATTTCTGTTTTCAATTGAGATTCCCATACTTGCAAGTTGCAATTGTTTGAATTGGTATTTGCAACACTTTTTTGAATAAATTTTTTTGAAACTTAACTGTAATGAACTTTTAGTGCCCAAGTGTTATTCTCCCTTATTTCATGAACGATATTATAATGACTGACAAACATCTTTTGATGAGATGAACCCCACTAAATAAAATCAAGGGATTATGTAATTAAGAGTTTGGAAACTTGAGAAGGGACTTAAATACACCAAACTACTTTCCAAGTAATTGCTCTTGAAGCGTGCTAATTACTTAATAGCCTTTTAAAATGTATTGCTTATGTCTAGTTCCATCTTATCACTTTTAACCCTTCAATTTGTACAGATGTAAAAGAAAGGATGTGTAATAACCTGGTTGGAAATAAGTCAAAGGATGCTTACGTTTGAAACCATACTTGGCAATAAATTGGAATGGAGGATATTTGTCAGTCTTGTTATTGTACCATAGATCTTTTAGGATCCCTTTATCTAGAAGTTGAATTTGTTAGGTGAAGGCAAAAGGTGAGTATTTATATTTATGATGCACCTCTTCATATTATAATCCTTTGGACTGGAGCCATTAAAAACTCTAGATTTTAGAAAATAGTAATACTGGGAATCTTATTTTAGTTCACTTGTTCAAAAAGCCTCTAGTACTATTTTAAAGAATCACACATTCCAATAGTTTAATCCATTAGGTGAAGGCTAGACGTGGCATCATTCTTGATGTGCTGATAGTTGGAGAATCTTATATTTATATACTTTATATGTTGTTGTTCTCATATAATTCATTTAATTGGTTAAATATCTTCTGCTCTGTAGATAAGGGTACATGAAAGAATTTTTTCTTCAGTTGATGGAAGGTCATTGCCTAGGTATATAACTATCAAGGGAATCAATTACACAGTATGTTTGAACTTTTGGTTAATTTTTTTCCCTAAAAAAACTCATGGATGCATGGAAGCTGTTATAGTCCTACTATTTTTATTGCCTTGAATGGCTTAAAATTTCCTTAAGAAATCAAGGATTTGTAACTTCTAACCTATGATTTCATGAGCGTATGTTTATGTCTACATCTAGGGTTTGGACATGTGGTGAAGAGTATCTGTTATGTGTGCACTCGTGTGTCTGTGTAAGTGATGCATGGAACCCTATGAATCTCTATTACCATTTTTTTGTAATCATGATTGCCATGTAATCAGGATTACCAAGATAAATGCCACCGATACATACTTTCTGTGGTCATGCCATTGGGATTAACATTACTAGGACTCCATTTTATTGAAAAGATGCATTAGAAATTTGTAACTCATGTAATTTGTTGCTAGATAAATTGTGAATGATGGCTCATACATTGTCATTAGTACCAGTGTAACTTGTTATTTCTTGCAGGATTGATCAATTATTTAGAGGTGCAAGCATCAATTTCTGTCAAAATTGACATAATGAGTTGTTCAAAAAGTAGGGATAAGAAGGTGTTGAAATGCTAATGTGCTTTTATGGCAATTGACACTTGTGAAAATTAAGATCTCCATCATGACTGACACTTGTAAACAAACATGCGCAGAAGGTTCTGTCCATTATACCTGGCAACCAACAAGGCAAGATGAGGAAAGAGACATAGGACTTGTTTTGTTAGTTTGTACCGAAGCCTTCTTGTTATGTAAATATGTGTTTTGTTAGCTCTATGTTATTTTGAAGGAAATGCTTGTTATGACAATAACAACTGTTTGTGGCAAGTTATAACAAATTATGTAATATGTACTTTTAGTTCTGCAACCATGTGTCCTTACTATTTATATGGTTTTAAACAACATATCTTGCCACGTTTTACAAGTGAGTCAGTCATATTCTCAACAGCATGAGTTATATTTACAATTGCATAGTAATTCCTTGAGGCATTTGAAATTCAATAACTGCCTATGAAATTTCAGAAAATGTGATTTAGTATATTTACAACTTGTTTAGTAGGTTTTAACAACTTCATTAGTCATACTTACAACATCATCAGTCTTCATAGGCTAGTGGCTAAACTAACATGAACCAAGTCAGAAAATGTAATTTGGTGTATTTACAACTTTTTCAGTATGTTTTAACAACTTTATTAGCCATATTTACAACCTCAACCATGTCAATTTATGCCCTTTGGGTTTTTTTATAACTTAGTCAGTAGGTTTAAACAACTTTTTCAGTCATATTTATAACATGATCAGTCTTCTTAAGCCTAAGGCTAAGCTGACATCAACCATGTTAGTTTATGCCATTTGGATTTTTTTTACAACTTGTCCAGCAGGTTTTAACAACTTCTTCATTTATAATTACAACATGATCAGTCTTCTTAGGCCATCAACCATGTCAGTTTATGCCCTTCGGGTTTTTTGACAACTTGTTCAGCAGGTTTTAACAACTCCATCAACTATATTTACAATATGATCAGTCTTCTTAGGCCTAAGGCTAAGCTGACATCAACCATGTCAATTTATGTCCTTTGGTTTATTTACAACTTATACAGTAGGTTTTAACAATTTCGTCAGCCATATTTACAACATGATTAGTCTTCTTAGACCTAAGGCTAAGCTGACATCAACCATGTCGGTTTATGTCCTTTGGTTTTTTTTTTTACAATTTCTTCAACAGGTTTTAACAACTTCGTCAGCCACATTTACAATATGATTAGTCTTCTTAGGCCTAAGGCTAAGTTAACATCAACCATATGAGTTTATGCCATTTGGATTTTTTTACAACTTGTCCAGCAGGTTTTAACAACTTCTTCATCTATATTTACAACATGATCAGTCTTCTTTAGCCTAAGGCTAAGCTGACATCAACCATGTCAATTTATGTCATTTGGTTTATTTACAACTTATTTAGTAAGTTTTAACAACTTCGTCAGCCATATTTACAACATGATTAGTCTTCTTGGGCCTAAGGCTAAGCTGACATCAACCATTTCAGTTTATGTCCTTTGGTTTTTTTACAATTTCTTCAGCAGGTTTTAACAATTTTGTCAGCCATATTTACAACATGATCAGTCTTCTTAGGCCTAAGGCTAAGCTGACATCAACCATTTCAGTTTATGTCCTTTGGTTTTTTTTACAATTTCTTCAGCAGGTTTTAACAATTTCGTCATCCATATTTACAACATGATCAGTCTTCTTAGGCCTAAGGCTAAGCTGAGATCAACCATGTTAGTTTATACCCTCTGGGTTTTTTTACAACTTGTTCATCAGGTTTTAACAACTTCTTAAGCCATATTTGCAACATGATTAGTATTCTTAGGCCATCAACCATGTTAGTTTATGCCCTTTGGGTTTTTTGACAACTTGTTCAGCAGGTTTTAACAACTCCGTCAACTATATTTACAATATGATCAGTCTTCTTAGGCCTAAGGCTAAGCTGACATCAACCATGTCAGTTTATGCCCTTTGGGTTTTTTACTTGTTCAACTGGTTTTAACAACTTTGTCAGCTATATTTACAATATGATCAGTCTTCTAAAGCCTAAGGCTAAGCTGACATCAACCATGTCATTTTATGCCCTTTGGTTTTTTTACAACTTGTTCAACAGGTTTTAACAACTTCGTCAGCCATATTTACGACATTATCAGTATTTACAACTTGTCCAATAGGTTTTGACAAATTGTTCCCTACACATTAACAACATCATTTGGAATAATTACAACTTAACGAGTTTTCCTCAACTAGTGGCTATCCTGACATGAACCATATCAGAAAATATGATTTTGTTGTTTACAACAGGATGTGCATATTTTGCCAAGTGCTTTAGCCACATTAACAACTTAAGTGTTAGTCCCAAGGGAGGTTCTAATTATTAGACATGACAATTGTCACAAAAGGATATCAGCATTTTACCAACTTTTTCTCCCCACTTTTTGAACAACTCATTGTGCTAATTCCCACAGAAACTGATGTAACCTGCAACACAACTTGGTATTAACAATTGCATCACCAATATTAACAATTACTAAAGCTAATATTAACAACAGTAATTTTATATCAATTCATCATTTTGTTATCACATAAACCACAATCACATTCATTCATTTCCACTTAAAACTAATCAATCCATCTATTACATTTCCATGAAACAGAGCACATTTTATGTATTAACAACTACAACAGTCATATTTACAACTATAAATGCATGTATTAACAACATTATTTTAGTATCATATCAGTGTTATCTCACAAATCAACCCCACCACATTCAACTATTCCCACTACAACAAGCGCAGTCCCTCTGTAAGCCAACCCAAAAACAGAGCACATTAACATTCTCACACCCCCAACCATGTTGAAACCCCAAGTTCAATGATCAAAATCATATTTTCACCAAAATATTAGCATTACTAATCTATCTCTTACCACATAGTCCACTATTGACTCTAAGCTCCAACATTTGATCAACCCATCAATCTCAATGCACCTACCATACAAAACAGAAAAAAAGAAAATTTTGATTTTACTGTTCAGTCATTGTAACAATCCATAACGACGACAAAAGCTCTAATCGTTCGCGAGGATGTCATCACCAAACTTCAACTCTTCGACATTCCTGCTGAACCAACGTGGAGTTCCTAGAATGCATTTTTCTCTTTCTCGTTAATCACCGAAACGTGGAGTTACTACCTTTTGTGGGTTTTTCTTTCTTTTATTTTGTTGGGGGCATGATGGTATTTTCACTTTGTGAATTCATATCAGAAAAGTCCATTGGGACTTTGCTGTTATGACAATGTATAATGAGACTTTGTTGCTATTAATTGGATCCCTTGGGACCTAGGAGCCATTTTCCCCTAATTTTAGGTGGCGGTTATTTTTATTTATTTATTTGGATTAAATTATTTACAATATTTTAAAATATTTTTATTATATGATATCTCAAATTAATTAATTTATAGTTCTGCATTTATAAATATTTTTCTTCAAATATCAATATTCTAGAATATTTTTTCAATAGCACCTAATATCAAAAATATTTTTTGATACCCAATATCTTAAACTAATTAACTTTTAGTGCATGAAGCAATTTTAAAAAAAATTGCAAAAACTCCAAAATTAAGGGATGAACATTACCTGCCCATCTTTTGAATGATTAGGGAATGTGGATTCACAAAGCTACTCAATATGAACAATGGTATACAAAGGTGAGCTTTTTGCCATCGGGAAAAAAAAAAAGATGAGCTTTTAGTATAATTTTTTTTAAAAGCCGCACTAAGAGACGTTAAATTAAAAAGGCCACTGGATCTTATTTTTCATGATTAAACTGGTGAGACGGTAGTTAAATATGCGACATAATGATTAAGTTTGGTTGTCAATATAACAACACTATAATACATGAAGTTTTCAATAAAATAACGCTATATAACTACAAATGGTTTAAAAATCAGCTGGCCTTTCAAAGAGGGTTCACTTTAATTTTTTGACAGTTTTTTTTTTTAAATTTTTTTACAGTTTTTCTTTGGACAACCCAAAATTAGTTAAGGTTTATAAAATTCGTTTCGATTTAATTCTGAGTTCTAATTCAAAGGGAGCTCAAATCCGATTCAACTCTGCTCAAGCTCAACCATGAAATATGGCATCTGGAATAAACTAAGCCACTAACCAATCTAGTTGACAGTCCAATCAATGGGACCATTCGATCTGCCACGATTTTGATTGAAACAAAGCTATTAAGGTCATGTTTTGTTTTCAACCAGTGTATGTACTTACTTCACGTGCATGAAAGGAGTTCTAAAACAGCAAGGAGTTCTAATTATTTAGGTACGAGAGAAGTAGCTTTCTTTGTTTTATTTTGCTTTTTTTTATTTAAGGGTTAAGGTGATGATTTAGTAAATAATTATTTTTTAAAATGCATCCAATATAACTAACTATTTTAGGGTGAAAAATAGATATTATGAATTTTTAGGGTGCAAAAGTAGATATTATGAATTTTTTTTAAAACAAAAATAATAATTTCGTTATCTATTTTGGGGTAAAAAATTGCTATTTTTGCTCTAAAAAAATTCATAATGTCTACCTTTATATCTAAAAAATTCATAGTATCTACTTTTATATCCCAAAATAATTAGTTGTATTAGATGCACTTTAAAAAAATAATTCATTACTATTTTTATAACTTAACCTTTTATTTAATAACTAATGGAAGGAAATCACCCTCAGAAGTCAGAGCTAGAGCTAGCTTACATCCCTATGATGACTCAAATCCTGGTGGATATCATTATTAAGTTCTCTCGAAGGATTCAAGATCGGACAGAAACGAGAAATGATGTTCAGAGCTTGGTTGGCTACTAGGTAATCAGCTAACCGTTTTTTTAATCAAGGGTTATAATTTTTTTCTCGAATTATAATATAAAAGATTTTTTTTAAGATAAATGTATTTTTTGAAATTTAAATTTTGTATTCTTTTTTTTATAAGATGAAATTATTTATCATCCCAGTCAACTATTTATTAGTGTAATAAGGCTCGTTTGAATTAGCTTATAGAAACTCCATAAGTACTTATAAATCGTAATTCACAGAACATGAAATAACTTTAACGGTTTACGAAGTTACTTTTACGGTCTACGAGGTAAATATGTGAAAGAAATTTATCTCAATTTACATAAATCAGACTTATAAAATAAACTCGATTATTGATAAAGTTTCCAAACCATCAAATAATCTAATTAACCTTATTTGTGTGTATCGGAATACATGAATCAATTCGACAATCCAACCTCTAATGATCATTGTTTTCGATATTTACATCATTGTTTCTAGTAGTCTTCGAAAAGCCTCTGTCCCATAACATCTATAGACCTTGGATCAGTGCCCATAACTTTGCAGTTACCCTATCTCCCTCGGGATTCGGGAAGATGACGCTTGAAACCAGGAATGAAAGCCCCAGGCCATCTTAACTCACCAATTTTTTTTTTTTTTGCCAGAAACAATGTGAATATTATTAAAAACAAAGTCGCAATATCCCATAGGTTACTGCAGACATCCGCACTGAATGAGAAAGAAAACAACAAGTTGCAAACAACAAAAACAATTTCTGAAAAGGTAAACCACAAAACCTAACTAACAAACTAGAGAAATAAATATATAAGAATTCTTTAATATAGCTAAAACACAATACTAAATATGAGACATCATTCACTCCATTTATGAAATAGACCTACACTTGGGAGGAAGGTTAATACCTAATCATAATGGTAAGACTCTTTCAATGAAACTTTAGTAATCCTTCTAACCACCAAATTTGCTTCTCTAGGAACGCACATGTAAGAAAGGTTCTTGACCAAATTCCTTGACATAACAATATACTCAAGGAGAACATCATTCAACCTATTATCAAAGAATGCACAATCAAATAGACAATAAGAAAAAGAAACCCAACTCCAATCTGAGGATGAGCAGTAATGCCATACACACTGAATAGACTCATGTCTAGTCCTACAATGAATAGTGATAAATACACTGAACAGGCACCAGTTGAGCCAATGATGAACAGCGCATACAATCATACTCATACTAATTAAGCCCAGATATATGATGTTCAATTGCCTATCAATTGCACAATTCTTAGCCAGAATACCAACAAAACACATTACCTTCGCCCACATAGCACTAAATTTTGAATTTGTTATAAAACCTCTGTTTCTAAGACTTAAATTATTCAATCCATCTATTTCCCATCCATAATCCTTCCACACCACTATTAGTAGAATCAAGACAAATTGGGTTACCATTCAATTATTAAAATAATAGTTTTTGAAATTTGAATATATAAAGCATTTTAAATTTATAATTTGGAAAAATATGAATAAATGATAACATAAAAAATACTAATTATAATTTTATAAAGTATAAAAAATAATTATAATAATTTAAAATATCTTCATTTTTTTTATTTTCTGTAATGATTTTTTAAGGTAATAAATTGCAAATTACAAACTCAGTCTATATTTTTTCCCAAATTACACACACGTCATTTTCTTGTCGGGTCAAGCTTAATTAAGTTTGTAAACGTGTATCATCCTCTCAATTCAACTTTTATATTACTTTGTCCGGTTTTTAATATGAAATTTATTTATCTAATTTGATTAAATTAAGAAAATTGATTAAATTAATTAATACGACATGTATTTTTTAAAATATCATAGTCATCTTCTTTAAGTTCCCTATTTCCCCTCCTTTTTTATTATTATTGAGAGAGCATTAATAGGGATAAATTATGAAAAGATTGGTAAATATGAAAATTATATTTTATATTTAAAACCAATATCAACTCTCCAAACATATTTTATATTAAAGATCAAAGTAGGTAATAACTAACATCTGACATGGCATAAGATATCACGACTACAAAAAAGAATAGATATGGCGCTCCCTCATCGCCACTAAAAGAAGCTGTGACGCTTATATATATATATATATATATATATATATATATATATATATATATATATTATATATAATATTCTGTGGCATTTCTTTAAAAAAGTGTCACAGGAAGTATGTATGTATGTATATGTATGTGTGTGTGTATTAATTTTTGCTTCCTATGACACTTTTCTAAAAAAGTTTCACATGAAGTATTATTTTTTTAAAAAATGATTTTTTTTTTTCGTATTTCTTTTTAGAACCCTATAATTACATTTGACAACATACTTTAAACATATTTCCATATCCACAACAAAATGAAGAAAAATAAATCACAATCAAATAACTCTAAAATGATATAAATTAATAAATAACTAATTAACAAAATCACTGCTAAGTAAAATACAAGTGTTAAAAATAAACAATTATTTTACTTATACAACTCATCAATGTTAACAATTACTACAACAACTAAAAATTATAATAACTATATATCTTCACATAATACTTATATATAATAATATTTAATTTTATCTAATTTATTTTTTAGCATATAAAAATTAGAATAATTCACTCTTACAAAAGAGGGATTTAGTGGCGCCCCTCTTGTGGTACTTCTTAAAAAAATGTCATAGCTGGCATAGTTGGTGTTTGCTATTAAAAAAATATTTAGACGCTATGGCGTTTACTATTATAAGCGTCATAGTTGGCGTTAAGTAAACAATCGCCATATAAGGCCTTCATTTTTGGGCCGGGGGGGAATAAAGCACTAGCTATAACACTTGCTTAGACAAGTGTCATAGCTGTCATTTTTTTTAAAAAAAAAGTAAGTAATTTGTATGACAATTCCCAGACAAGCACCTTCCAAAGCTTTGTTCGTATTTAAAAAAAATGTCATTGATTCCCTTTTATTTAATAAATAAATAAATAAGGCCTTAACAAGTATTGCTTCCATATTAAAAAAAAAGAAATTGCTTCGCTTTCATTTAAAAATAATAATAAGTCAGAGTAAGGGGAGCAAGCGCATTTACTTCCTTTACATTTTTTAAAAAAATGTCTCAAACATTTTTTTTATAAAACAAAAAGAGTAAGAAAGCTTTGATGCTTCCTAAAAGAGTGTCATTACTTCCCTGAAACGTGACCTTATATGGCGCTTATTATATAAGCGCCATCCAAGATTATTTTTAAAAAAAATATAGCCACACGTATGTGGCTATGGCCTTGGCACGCTGCCAAGGCCACTAGGCCGCTATTTTATTTTATTATTATTTTTAAAAAAATAACCTTGCATATCGCTTATATAATAAGCGCCATACAAAGTCATGATTTTGTTTTTAAAAAAAAAGAGGAAGCAATGATGCTTTTTTAGAAAGTGGCAAAGCTTTACCTCACCTTCTATGAATACAAGGTGTTATAAATTTTAATAACCCCGCCATTATCATAGCTTCCTCCTGCTTCCCATTTCCCATAGTTATTATAGCATTTTGGTTAAATATCACTAAGAAAAAATGTTGGTATTTAAGTTTACAAAAGTTAACTTTATTTTAATAGGTCATTGTGGGTTTGAAATTTAAGGTATCCACTGTTTTTAAGCTAATTTCTTTTTTCCCTTTTGTTTTTCATAAATATTAAGACGTGGAATCATCTATTGCCAAAGCTTCCCTTTGTTTTAAAAAAAATCAAGGGAAACAATGGCGCTTGCATTGCAAATACCAAAGCTTCCCTATCTTCCATTTTTTTTATTTTTTTTAAATATAAGCTTCCCTTTACTTTAAAAAAAAATCAAGAGAATCCATATGTCTTGTCTAACACCATACAAAGTACTTTAAAAATTTTACAAGCCCACCATTATCATCTTCTCGCGCTCCCTTCAGCTCTCTATTTCCCAGAACTCAATTGGTCCACCATTTTGTATCCTTTCTATCCCCATATATTGTTTCACCATCTTTCCTTATCCATTGTCCCCACTCCCTCCTCTCTTTGATGGCAGCAAGTAGAAGCTTCCGTTGTAGTACAAAGCTTGGTCTCCCACATATTTTTTTCCTTCTTGTCTCATTCTCCCACTGAAGTTCCCTAGCTTATAATTCTTTTTTCAATACAAAAGCTTAAGTCTGTACGTTTTAAATTTAATTGACAAGTGTCTAAGCTAATTAATTTTTAGTGATTTTAATTCATTGTGTGCATGATTATTTATGTAGTATTACGAAGATCAACATTTTTCCTAGTTGACTGACCAACAAGTGGATGAAATCATTTAGAAATTATGTGAATATATAGTCAAACAATTAGCTAATATTTATGTACGTATATTGTTTCTTGTCTATTCTTGTTTTGTTTATTCACTTCGAATTAGTTGTACATTACAACTGTTGAAATTAAATATATTTACTAGATTTTATGAATTAATTATTTGTTTTGAGTTATTACATTTTACTGTGGATTGTATTTGCAAATTGTTGTGGATTTGGACGTTAAATATAAATGGTTTTCACTATGAAAATGAAACAATTATGCAAAATTATTTTTTTAAAAAAACTTCTCATGGCGCTTCCTTAGGAAGGGTCATAGGAAGTTATTCACTTCCTATAAGACGTGTATATATACACTATGGAAGCACCATAAGAAGTGCATGACTTCTTATGACACTTCCTAATGAAGTACCATAGGAGGCTATTTTTTTTTAAAAAAAGAACAAGCTATAACGCTTTCATAAATTCAAGAAGCGTTATAGCTTGTTTTTATGGCATTGGAAGTTATGGCGCTTCCCAAACGTCATAGTATTTTTAACAATAAGCATAACATATTGTGTTTTTTGTAGTAGTGATTTTTTTTCATATTTCATAATAAATTATATATAAAAGGCATTGAGAAAATTAAACTATTAACTACTAATAAAATTATATTTGTGAGCTCAAAAATTTTTAAAAAATTACAGTATATAGGAAGCTTGAATAGAGTGAGTTGAAACCTCAAGACAACACTTCGAAAAAAAAATTAATGAAGGAAAAAGAGAAAGACAAAGTTGCATGCATGTTTGAAAAAGAAAAAAGAAAAAAGAAAAAGGGTGGTTAAGAAGACAATATATTGTATGTAGCTTTAATATATATATAAGAAAAATGAGTGGGTACCAATTTACAAGATAAAATTAATGAAGCTATAAGGAGGAGGAAATAGGACGAAAATGGAGGACGAATACGGTTGGTTTAGTGCAAGAAATGAGACCAAAGAAATAAAGAGAAAGTACTAAGAATGAAAAGAGGAGGAGGAGGAAATGTGATAGAACAAAGAAATGAGGAAGAAATCCCGATGAAGTGGGGACGGTAATGAGTGACAAAAAGAGGAGAATGAAGAAATGTTGGGATTAAGTGGATAAGGAGTGATGACATGTATAGGATGATGAGTAGGGACGAAAAGGATAAAGGTGATGGAAGTACATCGCGGGAATGAGAAGGATTTTAAAAAAAATAAAAAAAGAAATATTACTTTGTTGCGCTTATTAAACTAAGTGACACACAAAGTACGTAACAGCTGTGACATTTTCTTGAGTAAGCACAACAACTGCTACTTCAGTTAAAAATAAAAAACACCTTATGTGACGTTTGGTTAAGAAAGTGCCATATAAAGCTACCAAGCAGTTGTGACGCGCTACCAAACAACTGTGACACTTGCCTATGAAAGGTTCACAACGTACTATTTAAAAAAAAAATTCAAGAAGAAGTTGTGGCACTCTTTTTGTGTGTGCTATTATTTCCTATTTTTTTAGTATTTTATCCTTCCATTTTTATTTTAAATAGATGTCCAAATCCTCAACCAGATGACGAATCTTGCTTCCTTATTGCCCTTTCTTTTTTCTTTCTTATGGCAAACAACTACAGGCAAAACAGCAAAAGCACGATTTTTCAATCTGATTTCTGTTTTCCAGAACTTCCTTTTCAGTCTGTAACCATGCATTAAGAACAACAACAACAACAAAAAAAAACCCAAGCACCATTCACTATCTGTCTCTTTGTGTCACAACATAAACACCATTTCTCTATCACACAGATGCGATATACCTTTGTATCTTCTTCTTCCTCCTTATTTTCATGCCTTCAAAATTTAGCAGATGACACAGCCACTATTAGGATACTCTTCTACAGTTCCAACATAATAAGGAGGTGGTGGATAATAAACATGGCTGTAACTTAGAGAAGCAGGTACAATGGCTTTAGCTATATTCTCTTTCTTTTCTTCTTTCTTCTCAGACTCTTTGGCTGCTCCAACAGACACTATCTCTGTATGACACAACTTCCTTAGCTTTCCCACTATCTTTACTGGGTCGATCTCTCCTGTTACCGTTAATTTCTTGTCCTTCATGTCCACGTTCACTGACTCAACGCCTGTAAAACAAAACAAAACTAGTCAGGTGATTTTTATTACTCCCTCCTATCCTTAATATTCTTTAATATAGAATCTAATTAGACAACCGATCATAGTCTTAAACATAAATTTTTTTTTTCATATTTGTCAATCTTATTTTAATTTACCTATATTGATGTTTCCTTAATAATAATAAAATAAGAGAGAGGTGGACAGAATTAAGAAAAATGGTAGAGATAGGTGTTTTAAAAAAACTATTTCATATTAACTAACTTAACTAATCTAATTAAATTATTTAAATATATCTTATATTAAGAATTAGAAAATGTATTACGTACCTTCTCTCCTTAACATGATATTCACTTTATTGTTCATTTTTTTTAAAAAAAAAATGGGTTTTGTGTGAAGGGCCAGATGTAGTATTATCAAATAATCTAAAGTCAAGTCAATCTTGTCCATGAACACATGATGTTCTTTATATATGTACTCCCTCCTCCTGGTTTATTTATAAGAGTCTGATAATTAAATTATATAATTTAAAAAAACAGTTAAAATTAGTTAAAAATAATAAATATGTTTTAAAATAAGTTTTTTTCTCCAAGTATGCCCTTATTATAAGGGATAAATAAGAAAGAGAAATAGAGTAGATATAAGTATCACTAATCCTTTGATTAATGCAATATATATATATATATATAAAATTAATGAGGGGTATATAAATAGAAAAAAAAACTTATAAAATATTAAAACAACTCTTATCAGCCTCTTATAAAAAAGACCAAGACAATTTAAATTTTAGACTCTTATAAAACAAACCCAAATGGGGTATATATATAAGGCTGTTTTTCACTTGTAACTTCATAAGAAAGAGTTTGGTTTTATATTCAATACCTGAAATGCCTGAGGTTGTTTTCATAACCTTTTGCTTGATTCTTTCGCCGTGTAGCTCCACCTTCAACACCACTTTCTGCCATGAAATAAAACAAACAGTTGTTAGACACGAAAATGGATATGTGTGGGTGCGTGACTCCAAGTAATTGTAAATGAGTGATTGATCTCTTATAAAAGGATTAAGACAATTTAAATTGAAAATAAGGATCTAGACTCTAACCTTCATTTGGGTATTATTGTTGAAGCTTCTGAGTGGTGACAAGTTGTGAAGTAGATGGAGATTATTACGAGATGGAAGTGTGGTGTAGTAGTGACTATGATGAGGGAAATTTATAGCCGTTAGTAATTAGAATACTTTGGGTCCAAAAAATTCAATATAAAACCAAGTCAACACCAAAGTCATCGACTTAGGTATCTATAATCAGCAGCAATTATGGACTTGCCCCCGGGGAACCAGTTTTAAAGGAAATAAGAACTCCTTTTCATATTTTCCTTTCCTTCCTATAATTATAGCTAGTGAACCACGCGTCGCAGAAGGTTACCGGGCCATGTAATGGTTGTTGTTTGATTATGTAAAATAAAATTAAATATAATACAAATATTTTGTAATATAAAATATAATATGTGTCTCAAAATGAATTATTATTCGTGAAAATGTTTATTATTAAATAAAAATAAAAAACATGGTAAATATTATTATTATTTTTTTGGCCAAACATGGTAAATATTATCGATCCTTGTTTTTATACTATGAAATAGAGTAATAGGGTCTCATCATATTGTTAATTTATTTTGCCAAGGTCAAAAATTCATATTTATTTTGCTGGTTTGCTTTTTAATGGTTTTGCCTTTTTTCTTAAGTGTACGACGTACAAAAAGAGCTAACTTTCTGAGAAGTCGTCATCTTGCTTCGGGGTTGCCTCCTCGTGAAAAGAAAAATCAGAACATTCAAGAAGCTTTCAAACTAATGGGTGACAAGTCAAAGTCAACTCGTACCATACACGCTTCTCCGGGCTAGCTAATCCCTCTTTCGAGGACCTTGCTAACGGGTACCATACGTTTCTTTTCTTTTTAATACAAAGGTACTATGCGCTTTTAATTGACCGCGTGACTAGTCTAATCTTTTTAAAATTTTAAAAAAAATAATTTATTTTTTAATTTTATTCAAAATTTTATATAAATAACTTTCAAATCTTCATTTTCTCACCAGTCTAGTCATAAATTAGCTTCAGTTTGACTCTGATTACTAATCCTTGACTTATTACCCTGACTAGTTCAATGACCGGTCTCGATGTTAAAATCCTATTTAAAATAAGAAAAGGGGGATTACTTTTGAGTAGAGTAAGTAATATAGGTTGAATTTATGGGTTGAGCACCCAATTTGTAAACAATAATGAGTTGTATTTAAAAAAATTGAGACTATTTTGATAACTTATTTAACTCGAACCCATGATGGGTTAGCTTGTCGGGTAATTAGCCCTCTTTTTTTCCTAAAATTCAGTAAAAGGGTAAAAACTTAAAAGTAAAAACAAATGGATTTTGCCAACTTCCACTTACAATGGAATTTTAGTAGTACTAACCCATAAAGCCTTTAGCTTATTATATCAAAGGGTTCATTATTATATTTTCTAAACATTACACACCGTTGCTAGAATATAAAATGGTTCTGTATTTGATCTCTTAACATCCCGCAACCTGCATGGTTGTAATATAAATAAGCTCCGTTATTTATTATCATCATCAATGTATAACGATAACATAATGGAAGACAAAAAAAAAAAAAAAAAACCCTTATGTCGGGTGGGTTGTTGTTGTTATGGTAGATTAAACTTGGCTTCAGCTTGTAATTGGAATGGGAAAATATTAAACTTTTGTGAAATATGTGCATGATGCTTTTCTTTTATATGTGTTTGGATTAGCTTTTGGACAATGACTTTTACGATTTATGAGATAAGTATGTGAGAGAGGTTTTATCTCAATTTATGAAAATTTGCTTTGAAACCACGGTTTGAGACTTACCCAAGAAACATTGTTGTCTTTTATTTTATCTATTCCTTTCTTTCATGCTAATGAGTATTATATAAAATAGTTTTTGTGATTGTGGTACAATTACTTTTCTATTTACAAAATTAAGATGTTTGATAAGGATATAAAATATGCATATCAAGCTCAAACTAACGCTACTACAAAAAAATTAATTTGTAACGTTTATTTTTATATTTTTGTAGCATTTTCTAAGCACTACAAAAGCCTGAGCTACAATAGGTTTTTGTAGCACTTAAAAAGTGCTACAATAGTTGGACTCTTTTGTAGCACGTTTTCAAAATAGGTTATAATAGATAATTTTTTTAAAAAAATAAAATATTAATTTTCTATGGCACTTTATTAGAGTAGTGTTACAATAGATTACCATTTCAGGGTAATTATTTTTAAAAAAATTATTCATTTTTTGTAACGTTTTCTCAAAAAAGCACTTCAAAAGGTGTTATTTTTTTTATTATTTACAATATTAAATAGATAGTTGTTTTGTATACATATTTCTTCGGCCACCATATTGTTCGCTTCCGCAAGTGCACGGGTTGCGTCAAGTAATAGAGTGATAAGTAAAGATCGTTCCCACTAGGATTATGACGAAAATGAGCTAACTAATGCAACTATGTTCTTAACTAGGTTAAATCGAATCATTTGAAGTGATTAAGGTAAATGAAGATTATTAATGAAAATAACAAAGCAAAAAGTGAGAATTGGGAAATTGGGTTTAGTTTCAAAAGGTTATAAGCTTAGGATTACTTCTTCCCCATTGTATTTTATAAAACTATGCAATTATCCACTTATGTTGGTTAAATGAGTTTTATATGCTAGTCAAAGGTTCTAAATCATTAACCAAGCTCTCTCAAGTCAAGATTGATTTTTAATCTTCATTAAAAATCAATCTTGACTTGAGAGAGCTCTTCATTAAAAATATTCAATATCTTGTTTATAATTAATGAATATCATCTTTCCAACACAATCCTTCAATAGACTATGCTAGGTTGTTAGATATATCTCTATTCTAACAACAAACCATCCATTTAATCATAAACTTCAAGTTTAGCATGATTTCTCTTAAGTTCTACAATCAAAATAGCTCTCTCAAGCATCTTCCAATTGAACTACTCTATTCATGTGGTAATCAAGCACAAGAAAGCATTAAGTACAAAGAAAAATCATCATATATACTCAATAATCAACAAAAGCAAAATAATCTAATAGTTTAAATCCATTCAATGGATAAAAGTAATCCTAAATGAAAGTATTTAGCTACTCATAATCTTTAAATGCCAAGAATTCAGCTTAACAAAGTAACCTATATCATCAAATGAAAGAAAAGGGAAGGAGAATGATAAAAACCACTGATTTTAGCTTTAATCTTCCTTAAAAATTCAACCCAAGGCTTCTAATCTTCAAAATACTCCCTTTCTAAGTTCTCCCTTGCGTGCTCTGATGTTTCCCAGTGTTCAGCTTATGTTTTTCGGCGCCTCCCTCTAGGTTAAGTAGTTTTTTTTCGCTTCTGATATCAAAATGCGCAACTGTACTTTTCACGACTGGCTATGGCAAGTCTGTTAACTTGCTGTAGTCAGTTACACAGAGAGCCCTCTTCAGATTTTCAACTGGCTACGGCAAGTCTGTCAACTTGCCGGGGCCAGTTACACAGAGAGCAAAACAGGGATAACTTGACACGGCAAGTGTGTTCAACTTGCCAAGGCCAGTTACACAGAGAGCAGAACAGAGATTTCTTGCCACGGCCAGTTAGTCAACTTGCTGAAGCCAGTTGTACAAACTCCTTTTAACTTGGCAATGCTTCACTTCCTTGTTTTTGGGTTCATGTAGGGCTTCAAACTTGTCTCCATCCTTCTACAAAAGAGGGATGATTTATAAATTCTTAATTGAATCACAAAGATGTAACTATAATATCTTTGATTTTTACATGATACTTTGATATGCACATTTTCTTCTATACACTTCTTTCTATGCACATTTTGAACCCAAAATAGGTAAAAAGAGAAAAAAATGTGTTGGAATGTTATAAATTTCTAAGAGTTAACACATATCTAATAAACTTGTATCAAACAGTTAATATTAAAAGTGCAATACAATTAACATTCAATATGAATACCATATGTATATCACTACTTGTTAATGAAGTCAATCTACTCCTATTCAAGTAGTTCCAAAATAAACATCTGAAAACCATGATTCCACTAGGGTAATAAACAATGTACTTAATTAGTAGCTTCGAACACATGCTTACTGTAATATCTCGAATTTCGGTCACAAAAAATTCTTTTATACCTTAGTGGTATGAAAGGGATAAAGTAGTGAATTAAAAAGCATATTAAGAGACACAACAAGGAAATTGAATGTCACACACAACATAGTTATTTGGTATGTAAGATAGTGATGTTGCCGATAAGTTTCCTGGTGAGGCATTCATGTTGTGTAATATTTTTAAAATAGTAAATGATTTCCAAAAATTGTGAAACTTTTCAGAATGAAAGTAGATATAAAAATATTTAATTTAATAGTTCATATGAAATTTTTTGAGTTGTACACAAGGAGATATAAATTTTTGAAGTTAGCCCAGTGAAACTACAAATTTTATATAGCAGCGTCCAAAAATGGAAATTTTGAAAATGGTGAGATTCCAATTGGTCAAATGCTATATTTGTCCTTGAAACTATACTTAATAAGGATCACATAGCCTTTAGAATCATATCAATTGGATATCTACACAATTAGATATGAATTTTCAAAGCTTGATGAAAATTCTGCCAATTTTCCAGCACATGCGAAATTGGAAAGATGTAAGGGTAAAATTGTCACTTTGATCAAATAAATAAAAATCAGCAATTCCTTCTAATAATTAATGGGCATGGACGGTTGGAAGGAAGGGAAGAAATGCAAGAGGACTCTAGAATTAGCTAGAGGAAAATATCATGGAATAATATAATGTATATAATTTTAGCATATGTTAAATTAGAATAAAATAATATTTTTAAAGGGACACCTAAGCTTGCTCTAGAGAACTCTTGTGTTCTGTTTATAAAAGGGGCCATGTTCAGCCAAGAGAGAAGAAGAGAAGAGGAAGAAGAGAGCCAGGGAGAAAATGAAGAGAAAGAAGAAAAACTCAACTCCAAGGAGTAATGTCTAGGTAAGTAAGTAGAAATCTCTACTTATTCTTGTGTTCTAGCTCATGAATTTTCTTCTTAGTCTCCCTATCCTCTTTGAATAGCTATCAAACAACCATAAACACAAGGAAGAAGGAGGAAAACTCACGGCCAAGAGAAGAAGAAGAAGGAATAAGGTATGTTGTTGGAACTTTAAAATTCTTGATGAAAACTGAGATGCGGTGGATCTCTGGCTGGTTATTTGGTTGTTTTTTTACAATTTGTAAATTTGGGACGTTCAATTTCTAAGGGGAAATGCTGCCCAAATTTCCATTGATTATGAAAAATTAATGTTTGGGTAGTTAAACAAGTGATTACAAGTGGAAAGGAAAGTGTTTTAAGGGTTAAAACATGAAACTTCAATTCTTCCCATTGGATCCAGACTGTTGTGACGTGTTTTCGAATAATCAAACCTGGTCAAAACCTTATGAAATTTTATAGGATGAAAGTAGACATCCTGGCTTTAATTTGATAGGTATTATAAGCTGTTTGGATGAGTGGATTGAAAGATATATATGATTTTTCAAAGTTTGACCATGATTCTGAAATGAATTCTGTGGCAGACTTGCTTGACGAATTTTTTGGAATTTCTGTAGTTATGTCTGGTACTTTATGATATTTTTCTTTCTAAAAGAGGACTGAAAAAGGTTTACATAAGAACTGGAAACACCCAATTTATAATTTTCTAAATTTAGTTATGAATTTTCAAAATTGACTAAAAAAGTTGGAAATTTCAGGAAAACCTGCGAAAATGACAATTTTACCCCTAAAACCCTAATTAGTGGCTGTCAAGGGTAATCTGGTCATTTGAGTGTGAATTTTCCAAAATAAGATCAAAATTGGATTCTACACACGAAATTGTGTAGTGATAGCCGGGGCATAATTTTGGAAAACTACAGTTATACCGTAAATAAGGGAAATTTGACCGAATTCCCTAGGGGCATTTTGATAATTTTTCACTTTGAGTTAAAATAACCAACTTATGAATTTAAAATAGATATAAATGAGTAATAACTGATTTTCAACTACTTTAGAATTTTAGGGTTTGATAATTACCCGAGTCGAACGAAGAGTTAAGAGCCGATAGTAGCTAGGCTTTGGAAAGGAGTCCAGGTAGTAACTTTATCTCTCATATTCTATGTGAATGTTAATACGCATTGTTTGCCATGTTCTGTACAATGTAATGTACTGGTGATGGTGGTTATGCTTATTTGTGTGCTGCATAACCTGTTTGGCTATACGTATTTGTGTGTTGTATAGCCTAGCTGTGCGTATCTGTGTGCTGCATAGCCTGTATGATGATGACAACAATGTATGGTTATAATACATATATATGTGATGTATAGCTTGGTTACATGTATTTGTGTGCTGTGTAGCCTGTGTTGATGTTGTGATCACTATATGGATTGAGTTTATGGAAGTAGGGAATGGGCAATCATTTTGATCCTGGGCAAAATCATCTTCTAGTTCCTGAACATTGTTAGACATGTACTTAGCATTTTGATTGCTGCATTATGATAAATGCTGCATTGCATGTTTATATTTCACATTTTATATGATTGATAACCTGTTACTACTGAGATTCTTATGAATCCCACCCTTTTCATAAATTTAAAAATTTATTCAGCAAGTGAAAGCAGCTCAAGGGGCAAGGTGGCAAATGCTGGGAATTGAAAATCCGGTGTTGATCAAGATAATTAATGTTGGTTATCTTTTAGTTGCATTATGTAACTAGGAATAGTATTGTATATTGTATAAACACTGTGGGGATATTTTGTAATGTAATCAATAATTTATATCAGTATATGGTACTATTTATGTATGCCTATTGAACTGCGCGTTAATATTCTGATAAATGTCAAAATATTAAGGGGTTTGACACTTACACCACTCTTCAATGACTTCATTCACTTGGTTGTCGTTATATTTTGGACTATATGCATCAGCATAATACTGCATAATAATTGACACAACATATCATAAAAATAAGTATTAACTATTATAACTCAATTAATTTAAAAAACAATATAAAGAGAAACAAATAGCATACATTGTCAGGAACAAAAATTTGATCATAAGTTACAACATCCTTCATGAATTTCATAATGTAATATCCACAGTCAGTATTGTTTGGTTGGTAAGAGCACTGCAAAAATATCATCAAAGTTATAAAAAATTTAACAATGTAAGTGATTTATTTTCAATATTTGAGTGAATTTATATAAATACCTTAATTTTCTTCTAACCATAACTATTAACAGGGTCCGCAGCTTTAGAATAACTTAGCGATTTAGAACCCCGGTAGCCAATCAATGCCCTGATGACCAAAGTGAAATATAGAAATTACTTTTTGTTGGTCTTTAGATCACACACCATGCGCCCGCGCGCGCACACATATGTGTGCGAGCTCTAACTTACATATTAAATAGTCTCAACATGTCTGGAAGGTCCTCTGGTTTCCCATGCTTTAGAAGGTCCATGTTATATATTAAGGGACCTGAAGCTGCTCTAGGATTGATGACAATCAAAATCCAATAATTCCTAAAATATTTTGCATGAATTTGGTTAAACAATTTATGAATAGTGAAAAGAAAAGGTTATTACTACTTACCTTGCATTAAATGGCGCTAGAAACAACATATTAGATGTTGCTCTGGCAGAGAAATAATCTTTAACTTGATTTGATTAAAATTCAATATTCTTTCTCCCCTCATGTTGACCTATTACATGGGGGCTGATAAATGAGAATTTTACTCTCCTGGTGTCCCTTAACACGTTATGGTATAAGTACCTTCATATAAGAAAAACAATTAGATTAACATGAATAAAGTTACGTGATAAAGAAAAATGATGATAAGGTACTTAATCCATATGTTGATAGCTGAACCACCAACCAATCAACGATTAAGTATGTCACTCAGTTCATTCTGCGCAAGATAATCATTAAAAGGAGTTGTGTTGCAAATGTTTCCATCAAACTGTATGGTTATCTGTATCCTTCACAAAAGAAAGGAGGTGCAATCAACTCCAATTCATGGCGATATGAAACAATTGTTTTCTAACTTGTTTGTGTAGCTGAGCTTTTCTTTTTTAATACAGCTTTTGACTGCTTAGATTTGTCACCAACAATTTTAACTTGTTTTCCCTTTGAATGAACAACCTACAAATACAATGAAACTAATTCAAGTAGTTCTAAATATACATAGAAAAGTATAAGGAAGTGTGAATTAGCTACCTTTCCAAATGGCTCAATGAGATTTACAGGCCATGCAGCATAAAGACCTATGACATCACTAACCATCAATTCATATCATCCATAGGGAATGGTAACTGAGCATCTTGATTGGTGTAAATGTCAACTCTAACATGTAGTGTGTTAGCAGGCAATAGGGAATTGTGCAGAACTTCATTAGCATTATTGTAGACAACACCTACTGAAACCGCATTTCTAAAAGATTCATCCAGATGTAGCTTGCATTGTGATTCATCCTATGACAAACTAGAGTTAATAGATTAAGATATATTAAATTGTAATTTAATTAAATATTAACTAGAAAAGAAATTACTGGAGATAGAGGGGGCCTAGGCACAGAAGTACAGCTATCCTCCATGCTTGGGCTGTTAGATGCATGCACACTTGGTCTTCCCCCTTGCCGTACAAGATTTTGCACATGTTCCATCAATTTATTGTATTGTTTAAGGTGTAACCAGCTTTGTTTGGCCAATTGTTCTTGCATATGATGCTTTAAGGAATTCATCTCCTCTTTCAGTTGTGAGATTTCACTTATGTTGGGGCATTTTTGGGGTCTGAAGTAAGATTTTGATGTAATCACTAAACCAGCACCTCGAAAACGATCATTGCCCTCAAATAAATTTAATGCTTTACTTAGTATATCATCACGTCTACTTTGTTGGGCCTCTTCTGGTACTTCTTGTGTTAGTGCTTGCTATCACAAAATTAAAGGATCACCAATTTATTTATTATGATATAGATTCATCTGAATTAACGTATCTTAATGTAACATGTAATACTTACACATTACTCTGCAATTTTTCTAACTTCATCAACAAACGATTGCACCTTATTTATTAGTGCGGCCAGTCAACCGTCGTGCTAATTGGGGAACATTTAAGTTTGATTCTTTCTCAGTGCTTTTGTTGCCCCAGCGGATATTCAGATGATCACCACAGAGGCAAAAAATAAGTTGTCTGCTCGTTGTCAAGGCAAGACAAAGTACTTTGCCCAAGCTGTGAAGGAAATCTGTGTGTGGCATTTGATGAGTTACAGAAACAAAAAGCCAGTAGTTTGTGGTATGTCACTGATGATTCTCTCGTTGACTCACAGGTTCCTTCTGCCGATGGAATTACAGGTGACTTAAAGGATGCTACTGATAATGTTGTGTCAAATGAAGAAAAGGCTAATGATTGTGTGGGCGATGCTGGCTCTACGTTAGAGCGCTGCACACAGAGATGTGGAGAAGGTAGTGGTCAAGATGAAAAACCCTCTGGCCATTCAAATGATAGTTCATCTCCTGTTCTACCAAATGTGATCAAATGTAAACCATCTAATGGTGCTGAGCTAAAGAAGGATGCTAGCACATCTAGTCTAAACGATTTATCATGTCTGAAGGGGGAAACATCTGATTCCAAGGATTTAAGCAAATGTTAATGACCTGAAGCAAGATGACAATGGACAGAAGGCATTGACAAATGGGAAGCTTGTATAAATTGCAGATATGTGATCTCCACTCTAATGATTGACTTGGCAGTGAGATTTTGGACTAACAGAGATAACACGTTGAATGCACAGTTATGGGGCTAAAATTGTTGGCCGAAGTGTTTTTAGTAGAAAATTAATACTAGAAGTGGCATTGTATATAATTAATATGCACCATAGGATTTATCAATGCTGGCCACATACCTTTATGGATTGATCTAATTATAAATAATACTGTATATTGGGAAAAGAAAATCATTAAACGCTCTCTCACGGTTTCTAATTAATCCATAGAGTTCAATCTGAGAAATGTTCCCTCCTTTCAAAATGAACTCGCAAGCCATGCTTCAAGTACATATTTAATGCAAGCTTGGGAAGCACAGGGTGATTGTGAACGAGCCTCACATGGTAGCGATAAATGATGCTAGCTGCAACATATTTCATCTGGTAATAAGCAAAATCTTTGCCTAGGCACAAACGAGGGCCACCATTGAAGGCAGTGAACTTGTAAGCAGATTCACTCATGAAACGGCCATCCCTGAGCCATCTGAACTCTCTGCAATCTTTTCCCCATATGCCTTCCATTCCCCCCATTGCATAAATTGCGTATGTGACTTTGGTGCCTTTCTTCAGATCTGTTCCATCTGGGAATGTGTTGTCATCAACTACCTGAAAACAATAGTCATTATTGAACATCATCATCGGTTGGCTTCAACTCAGAGCCCTAGATACATGACTTAAATGTCACATTGGACTGTGTGATATGCTAAATTAAATAACGGCACATGGCTGATTTTTCTTCTGCACCAAAAGGCAGGGGAATGGGTATTTGGGATTTTGAGAAAGCACTATCAATGTGTAGAAATAGATTTTTTAGCAGAAATAATCTACATCATAAGATGCATTGAGTAAAAGATCTTTTAAATTAATAAAGTCAAGGACTAATAAATAAAATTTGGCTTGTACTGTTTTCAAGGTCTAATTTCTTTATTACTTCACTGTTGTTGGTCACCTGAGTCTAATTCTTTTCCCCAAAAGGAGAAGATGGGTGTTTGGTAACCAACATAGTTGACCATAGTGATCTAATAAAGTGGCAACTTTAACGTCAGTCTGAAAACATTAAAGAATACCTGTATCAATTGGTTGGGGGAAGGAGAACTAACCGGTCGTTTATTTGTTTACAAAAAGGCAATTAAAAAATCATCAATCAAGAGAAAGAGAGGCATTAAGGATCTTGAGACACTAAACATAAGAATATACTATAATCAACAAAAGGAAAAAGTTACTGGTCCATAGGAACTTTAACAAATACTACCAGTGATAACTTTATGATCTTGAATTATCATTAACAGAGCTTGCATAATCTGCAAAGAAAACATATGAATGAAGGAAAGGTAAAAACTAAAAACTAAAGAATCATAAACGTTACCTCCTTGTGATCCACAGGGACGGAAGGGTATAGCCTAAGTGACTCAGAAAGAGCAGCCTGCAAATAATCCATCCTCTATCTCCTCAGCTCTAAATCTCAACTCTTGTCCCTCCTTCTTCTTCTTCATCACTGCCTCATTTTCTTCCCTCTCACTCACTGTTCTGCAAAATCTCTTGCAGTATCTTCTCCTCCACCTCAGGATTCTCATCAAACAACCAGAAAAAAACCAGCTCAGAGCCACTGAAGATGTGTCCCTCACTGCTAAATGACAATCATGGACAACACATTTTTATTTTAGGGAATTGGAATTTACAATTCTGAAAAACTATAATAAACTACTTCCTTGATAGTGTAAAAGTACCATGTAATATTAATCTTGTATGCAAATTTAATCTTGGTTTAGCACGCTTGTACATACTATCCAATATGATAGGTCAATCCACTAGAATGTCTCATATTGAATAACTTGCATAGGTTGACCTTAACCAACTGTAATCGCCATCATCTCTATGCCATCATTGGAAGTAAATTTTAATTCTGTAGTAGAAAAATTGAAAGTAAGCTTTAAATACAAAAGTTTCACACCGTCTAGAAAAGACATTGAGGTCTGCACTTGTTAATTTGATTAGCTAAAAAAGCATAATTTTTTTGGGTATAGAATATTTCATGTCAAAAGCAGAAAGAGTCTTCATAATGTATTTGATGAGACTACCAAGTTGTCTATGGAGACTGGAAAGTGATAAGCGCTGTCATGAATAACTGTTGGTTTGCTGACAGAATTTTCAGGCTAACAGCAGAATTCCAATCAATAATACTCCGACCGTAGAATAAGAATCTCATCCTTTTCAATACAAACAAACAATTACCTTCATGGGCTGCAAAATCTTCTTTATTTTTTTTGTAAGTAGCTTCCAAAAAGCCCTTCATTAGTCGTAGTTGAGATTGATGACCTATCATGCTATTGCATGCGCGCATCTTTTGTGATCCAAAATCAGCACTACTAACGTTAACTTTCCTCGCATTTTGACATTGGAATATCATTATATGGTTTATGCTCCATGTTGTAGAATAGGCGACGTTGGGACGGCCAATTAAGCTTGGTTTAATCTGTTGGTTATTTGTTATGTTGAGTTTCATTCGAAGTCTATTATTCTTCATGATTTTAGATTTCTTTAGTTTGTTTACTTTTCCATAAGTAGAATTGCAAGGCGGTAGTACCAGAATGTATCCTTGTCTCTCCCTTTTAGCTCTTATCTATGTCAGTTTGTGTCCTTGTTTCTGATTTGATGTATTCCTCCTAGACAGAATTGTGTATGATTTGTGAGTAAATATTCTGATTTCAAAATGAATATATGTAGTTGTATCGAAGTCGCCTCCTAAATATAGACTGTTATGTGCTTGAATGGTTTCTTGAACGAATTTTTAACTGAGGGTTGTGACATTGTGTATTTTAATAAAATAAAATCAAATGACAGCTAAATTGTTTCAATTAAAGGATGCAACAGAAAAATACCTGCACACCGATATATTAATTTCAATAGATAAGATATAATGAAATTATTGTAAGTTGTAGTGGTTTATTTAAAAATTATGATTAGTGCAATTTAGTTCTCAAATTTAGTATAGTACAAAATATTTGTTTAATTATTTATTTATAGATACTCATCATTCAAGACGTCTTGCATCGTTTGGTACCCTTTGAAGAGCAGTAAGGATATAAAAAAATATTAAATACAATTAAATGATAGAAATGTTTACTATTGAATAACTCTGGTAAGAAAATCCCTTTAATTACATTCTCTTAATTGATATATTAAAATAAATAAGCCTGTAGCAATGGATTCTGGATACAACCATGATAGGTGAATTATCGGTGGGAAAATGGCACATATCCATTTTCTACATATTTTCTCCTTCAACCAAAGATCATACAGAATAAAATAAGTGGAGCAATTATTCTGCAGCTGAGGCTTCGTCTTCATCCTCATCCAGGATGTAAACCAAGGCACGTTTTCTTGAAAGTCACCAGACCACCAGCATTCACGTAACCACGCCTTATTCAATGGAAGTGATGTTACACTATTTGAACTCCTCTATAGAATGAACTAGCTAATTATAAAATCAACTGAGTATTCCTGTCTTTGATTCCCCCCCCCCCCCCAAAAATGTTATCGCTTCAAGGTACATTGTTTTAATCGTAAAAGAATTGGCCACCAAAATTTAGCCGTCCTTACTTGTTAAAGATAAAAATTCAATAGCATGAGTCAAAAGGATGGAGTTATGCTATCACTAGTTTCATACTTTACAATATTTATTTAATTCATTCTACCGGTAATTAAATGAGCATCACCATCCATATATACTTATAAATCTCAATGACTTTAAGTTGAGCCGAGCCGCTTTTCTTAATGGCTCCTCTCTATTTTTACTATTTGTATGAATACAAAATATTTAAATCTTAAGATTTTGAAATTTGAAATTCCCTCCATTATAATTTCTTCTCTCTCATTCATTTTTTACTTTTTCCCTTGCCCGAGGTATTTTTTCCCCAACATCTCTCCATTTACAACAGTGCTCTTTATTATCTCTCCATTTCTTCTTATCTTTCAATTTTACTCCACCATCTTCCTTGACCTTCCACCGCCGGCGAGTTCCACCGGCGAGCTTGTGCTCACAAATACAATGGTGGCGGATATCGGCACCTAGCGGCTGTAACAACCATTTCTCACAAACAACAATTATCCAATACAGTTATACAAAATCAGTGATAATTTGTTTTTCGATACATATCAAAGTTTAATCCAATACATATCAGAGTTCAGGACACAAACTCGCCCACAGACTCTTTCACAACATATCGGAGTTTAGGGCACAAACTCGCCCACAAACTCACTACAGATAAATTTATTATTCTGATCTCACATCACAATTAACCCATAGGTCACAAAATAATTTCCAACATAGATATCCAAACAGTAAATATGGCATTTTAAAAACATGTGGGCCCTATAATGGCAATATAGAAATTAATATAATACCAATACCAAAAGAGACCTACAAGATTCTCAACGTCTATGCCTCTGGTTGCTTCCCTTGGCCTCTATTTAGATTAGAGGTCTCGTTTGAAAAATTATTTATGATGGGGTGAGACATAAAGTCTCAGTAACCAAAATCAATTTATAAAATATGCATGAAAAGATTGTAAGTCAGAGAAGCAGGTTTAACTGACATAATAATAATATTCTCATAATTCAAAATTTAACATGATATAATCAATAAATAAAACCATCCCCACTCATTCGTCCTGCTCCTCCTTATCTCCTCTGGACTGGTACAGCCTATCAGTGCTAGTATACCCGGCCAAATGTTAGCTGTCACATCAAGAATACTGCCCCCTCCCATGCTACCACCAATATACCGTAATAGGGAGGTGTCCGCCCAAACACTCAGCTTCAAAATCCGGTCCAGGATTGAGAGAGCCGATGGGCACACAATTCACCATATCTCTTCCACACAACCCAACATATCCTGTAATATAAAAATAATAAATTAATACAGCTTTCGAAAACAATTACGAAAATTCTAAATTCTTATACAACATTCCATCATAACAGTAACAATTTAATAATAATTTTCACTTATATATGTAAATTGGAAAATATACTGCTTCACTGAAATAAATTCAAATTCAAACATAAATATAATCTTGCAAAACACATATAAGTAATATAGATAAAAGTAAGGTTATTAAAACACATTACAGTCCAAAACAAGCATATAGAATAAATTAACCCCGGTTACCTCAATTCCAAGCTAAACCTTAATTTGAATAGTAAAATCCGTGCAATCACCGATCGCAAGAAAACTCTACATTATTAATATAAATACCAATTAATTATAAATAATAATAAAATAACTTATATAATTTAACTCCTACAACCCAATTTCCTCTACTACTATTATCCTAAATTATTCCAATTCCCTTTACAAATTCTTAGTCATAGATTATTCTTTATAACCCAAATTACTCATTAAAAATCCTTAAATAACCTTTAATATACCTATAATTACAAAATCTCCAATACCAACTTCCTAAATAATTAAATCTCTTTTTCATAATTTATATGAATATAATATAATTATTAAAAAATTCCTCAAATATCCACATAATTAAAATCATATCAAATTCTAATTCAAATATTAAGTCCTAATTTATATTTTTCACATAACTCAGATCTAACAAAAATAAACCGATTAAAACCTCAATAATACCTCCAATAATCCAAATAAAATAATTAAACTAATTTTTATCTGTAAAAACGCCCTGTAGAGATTAATTTATATCTTATTTATAAAATAAATTAATTATAAAATCACATGACCACTAAATAATAAATCTAAACTAGTTAAAATTAACTATTAATTATTATCTACATTTCTACAGTCTTATATTGACAAAACTTAAAACTTGCCTAAAATTATATCCCCAAAATATTCTCTAACTAGCATAAAATTACTATCATATGAAAGAGAAAATTATTTAGAACATTTTTCATAAAAGAAGCTTTGTAATTAAAAAAATTTTTATGTACCTTATTGATTTTCGAAGAACAAAAAATATCCCTATCAGAACCTCACCGTCCGTCTGTCTTCTCTAACACTTCATCTGCGTGAAGTGTTTAGTTTAGGGGTATTTATAATACCCCCTCTGTTTCTGAATTCGTTGCTTTGGCGCCTGATGGCGCCAAAGCAACATATATATATATATATATGTGATTGACAAAAGGGGATGATCCCCTTTTGTCATGGTAGGCGCCGATATATATATATATATAATTTTATTTTATTTTATAATATTATATTATTATTATTATTATAAGAATATTACAGCGGCAACGTTCTTTTTTTATGACAAGGGCAGAGATCTTCAACCAAGCAACTTTTGTCTTCTCCATTTCCACCTTGCAACCATGATGGAGGGGTAGAGATTGTCTTTGATGGCAATGATGGTTCATAGAAGGGAGCGATCCATATGAAGGATAGGCAATGGCAAGATATGGGGGTGACTTCGTTGGGAGCGTTTTCTTCAATTATTTCCTTTTTTGAGTAAATGGATTATACAATTATTTTCTTCTTCCTCTAATTGCAGTCACATTTGGGTGGTGTTTCTGGGTGTTCTTCTTTTTCAGCATTTATAGGTAGAGAATGTGTTAATGGACTTTGGCAAATGAAGGGACCAGAGTTTGTAGGAATTTTGCTTTGGTTATATTGTATTTTCTGAGTTATGTATTATACTTTGTATAAATCTTGTGGGGATCCCTTTAATATAATCGAGAATATTATATCAATATGTTTATATTATTTTTGTATACCCATTGACTGTGTGTGTTGATACTTTATTAAATGTCGGAACTATATGAAGTTTGATAAGGAGAGTCTGACACAATTATATTTTATTTGATACAAAAATATACAAATAGTTTTTAAAAAGGAGAAAAATAACAAATGTGTTAACTCTTTTAAACCTTCATTACTTTTTCCTTTTGTGGGACCCATGCACCTTCCAACTCATTCCATCATTCACAACCCCCACCTTCTCTCTTCAGCCCGTCTCCTCTCCAGCCTCCACGGATTATAAATCTATTTCAGCGCTCAAACTCCCCCCAACTTTCTCAGATTTACCTCATTCAGCAACTTGCATGTTCAATACCTTTTAAAATACTGATACCTGCTTGGTTTGAACACAGCTTTTAAGTTCTTCTCCCGAATATAAAATCATCACCTAATAATCATTAGAAGGAATTTCTTGGATTTTATCCAAAATGTCCAGCTCCCTTTCCTTTTAATTTACGTTATGTTTGAGTAATATTGAGTTACTCAGACGTCAACATGACTTGGATGAAATTGTTATCAAACAAAAATGGTTAAGAACTGGTTTACTACATTGAAGTATTTTTTTAAAAAAAATGCTTCTATTATTCTAAAATATTTTGTTATGTAATTTTGCCCATAAATATTTTTTAAGAGAAATTTTAACATCGCTGTTAATTTACAAAAAAAATCCTTTAAGAGAATGCACATGCAACACCCACTGCTACTAAAGAGGCTTTTCGTGACGCACCTCTAATGACACTTTTTAAAGAAATGCTGTAGGTAATTTTTTTTTAAGAAAAAAAAATATAAGCTACAACGCTTTTTATTATAAACATCATAGCTTAGTGGTAGGATTGTATGTCACTTTTTTAAAAAACACCATACAAGACATTTGTTTTTTTTAAAAAAAAAAACTTAAGCATAAGTTATGGCGCTTTATAGCAAAGCGTCATAGCTATTGTAAGCCCAAAAGATTTAAAATTATTCTCAAAATTATTAAATGCTGCTTAGCTTGTATAGATAATGAACATGCATGTAGTCATATCAAACTTTCCCACACTTATTTATTTCTAATACTTTAATTATGAAGAAAAAATAAATAAAGTAAAAATTAAATAAATCTAAATCTAAATCTAATTTTTTATATTAATTTCCTTACACCTGTGACCTTTTATTCCATTAGTTATTAGAAAAAAAAGTTATTAGCAAAAAAAAAATGTGCACCTTAGTCAGCGCTTTCTCTAAAAACACCGATTAAGGTCATTAAAAATACAGAAAGAATAATCTATAAAAAAATTAAAAAATCAACTATCGGTCAAAAAAAAATTGGACCTTATCTAACGCTTTATGATGAAGCACCAGGCTATATAATAAGAATTATTGCCTTAACCGGCACTTCAGTTAAACGTCAGATAAGACAATAATTTTTATTGCCTTATGAAGCGTTGTATAAAGTATTGCCTAAGGCAATATATATATATATATATATATATATATATATATATATATATATGTTATATTGTGTGTGTGTGTTATATTGTATATAATATTATATATTGCCTTAAAGGTAATATGTATCTTTGATCGACATTTAAATACTAAGCGTTGTTAAAGGTTATTAACTTTGAATTTAAGGCCATTATTTTTTTTATTATTATTGAAAGCTATGACGTTTTGTGAGGAAAGCGCCGAAACTTCTATAGACTTTTTATGTCACTTGTATATCAAGCGTCATATAAGGTTCTATTTTAACTTTTCATCAACCCGCTATTATAATCTTCCTTGCGCGCCCTTTAGCTCCCAATTTTCTAGAACTCCATTACTCCACCACCTTGTCTTATCTCTTCAGTCCCTACTCTATTGTCTTGGTCCTTATTTCCTACAGAGGCCCCTTAGCTTGTAAACATTTTTTTATATACAGAAGCTTAAATTTGTATATTTTCTTTTTCTTCTTTTTTTAGTTTAAATCTGTCATGAATCTTATATATATGCTTAATTTTTTTTCCAGGTATTTACTTAAAGTTTCAACTCTTCCTTGTTAAACTTCCTATACATTATCAGTTTGTTAATTTTTGAACTTAAATCTATATGTTTTCTTCTTCTTCTTCTTCTTTTTTTAGATAAAATCTGTCATGAATCTTATATATATGCTTAAATTTTTTTTCAAGTATTTACTTAGAGTTCTTCCATACTTAATAGATGAAGATGAGAATTTAATATTACAAAGGATATCTACAAATTTGATGATGGATTTGAATGTAAATACAGATCGAGAGTTTCATTAGAAAAAATAAAACAATTATGAAAAATTATTATTATTATTTTTAAAAAAGACCTTCTATGACACTTCCTTAGAGAAAGGGAAGCGCCATATGAGGTCATCACTTCACTTTCTTTCTTTTCTCCGTCATTCTTATATAGAATTACATGATCTTTCAATTCTTTCCCACTCCTTAATGCAATAGTCTTCACATGCTCTATTGGGTTTTTCTCAGTGTCACTTGGAAGAGTACCTGGTTGTCTGGAATTCAGCATATTTGCAATTTGGCCCATTTGGATCTCCAAGTTCTTTATCGAGGCTTCCTGGCTTTTAAGTGTTGCATCAGTCCTAGCCATGAATTGAGATGTATTCATGGTTATTTGAGCCAGTGCATCTTCCACATTCACTTTTTGCTGTAGTGGATTTGGTGGTTGAAGAGCTTGTTGCTGGTAGTTCCCTTGCGGTTTGAACACATTTTGATTATTCCTCCAGCCAAAGTTTGGATGATTCCGCCAACCTGGATTATAAGTGTTTGAGAATGGGTCATTTCTTTGATTTCTGATATAATGAGCTTGCTCCGACTGAGAAGGTATGGATGACTGTCCATCTTGACTTTGTGTACTCATATGAGGTCCTCCATATCGGTCACAGGTTTCATGAGGAGTACTGATTGCATTTGCTTGACTAGTCAATGAGCTCACTTGCTTGGATATAGATGCAACTTGAGAAGATAAAGTTGTAAGGATATCCAGCTCATGCACTCCAAGTACCTTCTTTGAATTATGACGTTCAGAAGGCCATTGATATGCATTTTCCGCCATCTCCTCAAGTAAATTGTAGGCATCATCTAGATTTTTTCCTATTAAAGATCCTCCAGCTGCAGCATCTACAAGAATTCTGGTGGTATGCGTCATCCCATTGTAGAATGTTTGCAGTGTCCACCAATCTGGTAACCCATGATGAGGACATCTCCTTAGGAACTCCTTGTATCTTTCCCAGGCTTCATAAAGGCTTTCTAGTTCATGCTAGGAAAATGAGGTAATTTCATTCCTCAATTTTGCAGTTTTTCCATACGAAAAGTATTTCGCCAAAAATTTCTGTGCCAAGGCATCCCATGTAGTTATGCTTCCCACTGGTAGAGAATGTAACCAGCTCTTAGCCTTATCCCTGAGTGAGAAAGGGAAAAGTCTAAGTCTAATGGCATCATCAGTAACACCATTATGCTTGAATGTGTCGCATATTTCTAGGAAGCTGGCTATATGTGTGTTGGGATCTTCTGTTGATAAACCACCAAATTGATTGGCTTGCACCATCTGGATAATTGCAGGCTTGATTTCAAAATTGTTGGCTGCTACTAGTGGTTTTCTAATTCCAGAAGTTATCTCCATGACTGTTGGTGTTGCATAATCACGGAGTGTTTTGGTATCTGCTGCTTCTCCTTCCGGATTTGCCATTGAATTGATTGGAGTAGATTGCTTTCGAACTCTCCGATTTCTTCGAAAAGTTCTCTCGATCTCAGAATCACAAGGTTGTAATTCAGTCTTCTTCGATCTTGTCATATACTAAGCAAAAACCTGAAAAGAAACAAAAGACACAAAAAAAATGTAATATGAAGACTAAATTAGTATTAAAATTACTTGGTATTGATATTAATGACAATCCCTGGCAACGGCGCCAAAAACTTGTTACGAGTGTAGGATGGTGTATTTAGAAGTGCAAGTGTACACTGTCGTAATCAAGTAATATAGAAGTGAGTAGAGTATCATTCCCACGAGGATTGATCACTAAGTACCAAAATTGGTAATTTTAATTCTATTTAGTCGGTTGATTAGTTGTGATTGAGATTGCAAGATAAAAATGATGAAATATGAATACAAGTGATATAAAGACAAATATGAGTAAAAGCCCTAGGGATTAGATTTCACTTAATAAATTCCGGATTGAATCACTTATCTATTCTAGTCCAATTTATTCCACATGATTGATAGTCGAGTTTCCCTATTTTAATTACTAGCCTCTTCCAAGGTCAAGTAATTCTATAATTAATTGCTAACCCAATATATTCCTATATGAATTTAAGCAATCAATCATGCATTAAGATTTATGGAACTCAATTAAGACTACACAACCCATATGAATATATTCCTATTTCATATGCAAATTATGGTTTTAACTATAGGATCCACACACATGTATCTCCTTCCGGTCTCAACATGCATATTAAAATCATCCAAAAGGTGGCCAATCAATTGTAAGCATTAAGAGCAATAATTAAAACTCAATCATGAAGGAAAAATTAAAACTAGATTTAATAAGTTAAGATTCAATCCGTCATTAGTAAGCTACATCATCACCCTAGGAAAAGGAAAATTTAGCTCATGATAAAATTAAAAACAAAACCAAAATATATTCTAAACATCATAAATATTGCATAAAAATT
Organism: Albizia julibrissin; assembly: GCA_037074505.1. NCBI lineage: Eukaryota > Viridiplantae > Streptophyta > Magnoliopsida > Fabales > Fabaceae > Albizia > Albizia julibrissin. The sequence goes on from CM073477.1 coordinate 37,938,032, forward strand.
AATTACAAAAACATAAAAATACAACTACAAAATGCATGAAAATGGAAAATCTAGCCTACCACCATATAGGAGGTAAAACCATCCATGTAGGTGGCAACCTATACCATCCATAAAGGAGGACTACCTAGGCCTTCCATGTAGGAGGTAAAACCATCCATGTAGGAGGCATGCAAGAAGTAAAAAAATGCAAGAAATAAATTCTAAAAATAACAACTCTCTCTCTAAAATATAAACTCTCTCTCTCTCTCTTCCTTCCTCCTCTTTCCTCTTCATTTTAGGGTGCCAAGAAGCTCTATTTATAGGCTTCATTTTCAGACTGCTACAGTGATTTCGCTACAGTGATGTGCTACAGTGCACCGACTGCTACAGTGCACCGACCACCCACTTGCTACAGTGCACCGACTGCTACAGGAACCGCACTGCTACAGTGAACCGACCACACCGTCCGCTACAGTGAAACTGCTACAGTGAACAGTATGAACAGTGCACAGTGAATAGTACCACGTGAATAGTACTTTCCCTTAAATGCCTTCTTTAATTCTTTTTAATCCGGTACTATCTATGGCTGCAAGAAAATCATTATTTATTTATTAATTACATCCAAATTAATTACATTCAGCTCAAATATAGTCTACAAAATCATCATATAAGTGAAAATGAATATGCAAATATTTTACTTATCAGACAACATAAGAATTTACGGAGAGGGAAATTTTTTTTAAAATTTCCCCTCCCCTCTTCTTATAACCCTCCCCTCCAAAATAGGGGATTTAAAAATGAAAAATAATATTTTTAGCATAGTGTAACTATTATGCCAATGAAAGTTTTTAATATTCTTATGATATCCTTCTGACTTTCTTCCTCATTCCCATCTTAACTTTAATATTTTGACATGGTATGACTATTATAACAAAAAAAGTTATAATTATTTAATTTAATAATTATAAAATTATAAATGTGAAATTAACAATTTACAGTGGAGTCCTATGGGAGCTGGCTGCCATTAATTATAAATGTGAAATTTTGTCCACTTTTAATTAATTTGAAATGGAATCGGGGATAGGGCTAAGTGATTTGAAAACCTTCGAAGTCCGAACTCTTCTCCCTCGCGCTCGCATCTAATGTCGCCAGGAGTCACTATGTGCTTTGGTCATCGTCGCCATCCATCGTCTACTCTGCTTACCTTTGATGGTCGCCGTCTTCTAGATTGTGTTTGCCGATCGTCGTCTTCATCACTTTGTGGATCGATTACTCGAGGTAAGATTTGGAACATTTATTTGTCACATATTTTTATGAATCCTTATCACCAATCTTTGTGCTCTTTCCCTTGCCCAGCAAGAGTGCTCTTCTGTTTCGCCCTTGCAGGCTGCCATGTCTCAAGATGATGCCAAAAAACTATTGAAGAAGATCTGAATCTATAGTCAAAGCTTCGTCTTCTCAGAGTTCATACTTTTTGTGCTTTAATATTCATCATCCGCCACCACAAAAAAAATACCCAATTTTTTTTTGACAGAATTTGCCATGCGTGACAAAATTTCAGACAATTTTTCGCGGCTGATTCTGTCACTAATTTCTTAGAGACAAATTTTCATATGGAAATTTATTAGTGTCAAAATCTCTTTGCTAATTTCACACGAGTATTTTTAGCTATAGAATTAGCCATGAAATTTTTTCATGGCTAAATTCAATAGCAACTTCTGTCAGTAATTCTGTTATTAAAATTAAAAATTTATTGTATTTACAATAAATTTTATATTAAAAATAAGACCTTTATAAAAATAAAAATTATGATATTAATAGTCATATAAATTTATAGTATCTAGTATGCCGGCCAATTTTTAGTGTTAGGTTTACTTGTTTTCCTTGAGGATATAATATAATGGCCACAAACATAAATAACAGATTTTTTTTTTTAAAAATTAAGTTTCATTTTTTATATATTTATTTATAAATAATTTTTAATTTACATAAATAACAGATTTTATTTTTAAAATAAGTTTTATTTTTTATATATTTATTTTTAACCAAATTTTTATTTACGTAATTAGTTATTTATATATTATAAAAAGAACTGAAGGGAAGTAACAATTTTAGACTTCTTTGTACATCAAATCAAACCCCTTGGAGCACCTCCCTTTCAATATATATCCAAAACCATGAGGGGGAAAAAATAAAAGCACGCCATATCTCTATAAATATATACTTTCCTATCTTAGTATCATTTCTCTAATATGAGAAAGACGACACCGCAACACTTCACTATCATCACAACCATGTGCACTTCTTAAGCTCTTCTTTATTTTCTTCCCTACAAACATATAATAAGTTCAAAATTTAGCAGATGACACAGCCGCTATTAGGATACTCTTCTACAGTTCCAACATAATAAGGAGGTGGTGGATATTAAACATGGCTGTAACTGAGAGGAGAAGTCACAATGGCTTTAGCTATATTCTCTATCTTTTCTTCTGCTTTCTTCTCAGACTCTTTGGCTGCTCCAACAGACACTATTTCTGTATGACACAACTTCCTTAGCTTTCCCACTACCTTAACCGGGTCGATCTCTCCTGTTACCGTTAATTTCATATCCTTCATATCCACGTTCACTGACTCAACTCCTGCAAAACAAAACCAAACCGGTCAACTTTTCACCTTTGCTATAACAACCGTACAGTATTCTGTACAATTAGTTTATCCAAATTTGAATGAAATTGGGTTCAAAACTCTAACCAACATGAGTTTTTCGTTTACCCAGAAGACTTAAAACTCAGGGTTTGGTGATTGAGATATACCTGAAATGGCTGAGGTTGTTTTCATGACCTTTTGCTTGGTTCTTTCACTTTGTAGTTCGACTTTCAACACTATTTTCTGCCAACAAATAAATTATCATACAGCTATATATTAGTCGATGTAAAGGGAATCAATAATATTCATTAGGACTTGAAAGCAAAGGAAGTATAAAAGAGCAGGGTCAAGTTCTGACCTTCATCGTCATTTGCGAATTATATTTTGCTAGCTTATTTGCATGGGGTTTATTATATAAGCTCAATTTACGTAAATAGAGATAAATCTCCTCCACATATTTACCTCGTAGACCGTAAAAGCACCTCATAGACCTTAAAAGCTACTTCGTACACCGTAAAAGTTACTTCGTATTCAATAAATTAGGATTTATAAGTATTTATGAAGCTTTTATAAGTTAATCCAAACGAGCTAAATATTGTTGTGTTGAAGCTAATAGTTTCACAATAATGAAAGCCGAAGGGAAGTTAGCTAGGCTGTGAAGAAGAGGAAGTCTAGAAGATAAATGGTTAAGTGTGGTGAAGTGAAGATTTATACATGGCATCCAAATTTATAGATGTGCTGGAGATTCCGAGTCAAAGCAAGTCAAGTCACGTCTATATATCTTTGACGCGTCGATTTAAAGTCACTTTAGGGGTCTCAGAAAAAGGCACGCGAAAACTGAATGGGGACATCATTTTGAATTATTGTTTGTTTGCTTTTGATGGCAATAATTAATGGTTTTGGCTTTTTTAGGAAGTGTACACAAAAAAAGTAGAGGCGACTTTTCCACAATGGCATCTTCCTCCTGGGTTTCATCCTCGTCTATCTCATATGTCCTAATACAACAGTGAAGAACCTTATAACCAAAAACCAAAAAAAAACAAAAACAAAGGACTTTGAAGAAGCTAAACGCTAACAATCTGCCACGTGTCCATTATGGGTAAACTATAAGTCAATATGGACCCTACACGACTTCCTGTCTAATCCCTAGCCTACTGGCTTCTATTGAGTTGCCTGAGTGTTTCGCGTTCAGATTTACGACGACAAAATGACTTTTTCTTTGGCCTCTTAAATAAATAGAAAATATATAAATAAACGAGATTCAATTTATAGTTTGATATAGGATGAATCTGTTACAAAATGAAAAATGTTCGGTGAACACTAAAATGATTTTTTTTAAATGCGTCCATTATCTTAAAGTGTTTTGTAGTGTAATTTTACTTTTAAATATTTTTTTAGGAGCAGTTTTAAGCTCATCATTGAATCCCAAAAGTTCTATCAAGTAAAGATAAATTCAGTACTTTAAAGTATTTTTTTTATTAGCACTTAGCATCTTAAATAATTTTTTTAGTGTAATTTTTCTGTTAAAGTATTTTCAGATTTAATTTTTTTATTCCTCTTTTTCCATATTCTTAGTACTTATATTCTTTTTTTTAGGCATACTGATCCTTCTATTGGAGGCAATCATGTTCAAGTCATTATCAAACATTAAATTTAGTTACTTCTTCTAGAGGAAATTTGAACATTTATTCACCATATTGTAAGGGACTAGCCACTTCTATTAAACCCAACCCCCATTGATTTCTATATTTTTAATACTTATCTTTAGCATTTTTAATAAAGAAGTTTTTCAGTTTTTTTGAGTAGTCATCTCAGATATTTTATAAACTTATCTTAATTTTCAACCCTAACATGTATTTATTTTTAGTACTGAAAACACTTGAGATGTTACTAAAACATATGGAAGATAAATATTGAAAACATTTAAGATGTTTTAAAGGTTACTCAATTCTCTTCACCAATAAATAGAATATTATCACTCTGCTTCTATTTATAAATCATTTTTAACTAATTCTTATATGCTAAGGAGAGTAAGTGCCTCATTAACTATAGGCTAAATTTTAAATTTCACCCTTATCTATGATTGGTTCCAACATATGAATAAATTCGTTTTATTTATTGCAATTAATAGGGGTAAAAATGTACAAAATGCATTTATTATCTTGAAACTTGATTTATAAATAAGACTAAATTTTTTAGTAAAAAAAAACTTATAAATAAGACCAGAGTAGTATTCAAGGGCAAACAACCTAATTGCACAAAAACGTTGTTGCATTAATCACATATAGTCAAAGTTTTGTCTTCTCGGAGTTCAAACTCTTCGTGCTTCAATATTCATCTCATCAATCATTCTTTCAGTCTAGAGTGCTTCTTTCATCTCCGATTCAAGCACTTAAATCTTATATTACATGATAATGAGAGGGGAAGAAATGAACACCAAGAATTTGGGAAGGTTTTCAAGAGACTCTGAAGAAAAAGAGAAGCTTGATTGATTTTAAGTTGTATTAATATTTATAAAAATGTTATAGTTTTTAAATCATTTCTGTCTAGAGAGGTCTACACGTGGCAGTCTTACAGTTCTTTTTTCTAGTAATGATTTTTACTTGCAATTTTTTTGTCTCTTTATGTGGTTAAGTTTTTTGAAAAAATTTGTAAGTAATTTTAGAAGCATAAAAATAAACCAAATGCTGGCTTGATTCAAACCCCAGGATATTCTTTATAAGTGAAAAATAGTTTTTACTTGCAATTTTGTTTGTTTGAATCGGGTTTATATATAAGCCCGATTCACATAAATCGAAATAAATATCATCCACATATTTACCTTGTAAACCGTAAAAGTTACCTCGTAGACCGTAAAAGCTACCTCGTATTCCGTAAATCACGATTGAAAAGCATTTATGGAGGCTATCCAAACAAACTTACACGATAAGTGAAAACCATGATGTCGAAGTACTCATGAACTCTATGCGCGTTGTTAATTTATTTTTAAGTTTTAAATTATCAAAATTTAAAATATACCAGGAACATGATGAATACCATATTCGATCATCAATCCTCCCTTTATACATCACTTTCAATATATCAAAACACACCACATCTCTATAAACATATACTTTCCTATCAATTCAACAAGCTGCTAATTGAAGTGGTAAGTGACTTCATCTTGTAAAAGAGAAAATACAAGTTCAAGCTGCACAAAGGCCCTTTATTGAGAGAGACATAAACCTTTTAGATTTTAAGCCTCGAGAACCCTAAATCAAATAAAAAAAACATATACTTTCCAATCTTAGTCTTATTTTTCCTACATATAAGAGGCAACAAAGCAACACATCTCTACCATCACAACCATATATACACTTTTTAAGCTTTTTTTTCCTCTTCAATCCCCACAAACATATAATAAGTTCAAAATTTAGCAGATGACACAGCCACTATTACTATTAGGATACTCTTCTACAGTTCCAACATAGTAAGGTGGTGGTGGATAATAAACATGGCTGTAACTAAGAGGAGCAGTCACAATGGCTTTAGCTATATTCTCTGTCTTTTCTTCTGCTTTCTTCTCAGACTCTTTGGCTGCCCCAACAGACACAATCTCCGTCTGACACATCTTCCTTAGCTTTTCCACTACCTTAACCGGGTCGATGTCTCCTGTTACTGTTAATTTCTTATCCTTCATATCCATGTTCACAGACTCAACTCCTGAAAAAGAAAACCAAACCAGTCAATCTAAACCGTTTGCTATAAAACCATACAGTATATAGCTAACCCAAATTCGAATGGAATTGTGTTTAAAACTTGACGACTCACAAGAGTTTTATTTGATTGAACATATACCTGAAATGCCTGAAGCTGTTTTCATGACCTTTTGCTTGGTTCTTTCACTTTGAAGTTCCACCTTCAACACCAATTTCTGCCGGCAAATAAATCGTCAAACAGCTATATTAGATGCAAAAGTGGATTCAATGTAATAATATTATTTAATCAGACTTGGAAGCAGGGAACTATAAAAGAGCAGGGTCTAGTTCTGACCTTCATCGTCATTTGCGTATTATATGTTGTTGGGTTGAAGCTGACTTCAGAGAAGTGAAAGCTAAAGGAATGGCAGGTTGTGAAGAAGAGGAAGATTAGAAGATATGGTGAAGTGAAGATATACGACAGCCAAATTTATAGATGTTTTGGGGACTCCGAGTCAAACCAAGTCAAGTCTATATATATCTTGACGCGTCGTTTGAAAGTCACTTTAGTAATCATCTAAAAAAAAAAGGTACGTGAAAAATGAAATGTATTATTGATTCTATGCTTTGGTAGCATTAATGGCTTTGGCTGTTTAGAAAGTGTACGACAAAAAGTAGAGGCGACTTTTCCACGAAGGCAACTTCTTCCTTCTATCCTCATCTCTCATAATAGTGGTACAACCTTGGGAAGAAGTTATAACCCCAAAAAAAAAAAAAATTGAAGAAGCTTTTAAGCTAACAATCTGCCACGTGTCCAGTATGGTCAAACTTAAGTCAATCTGGACCCTACACGATTCCGCGTCTTATCCCTAGCCTTCTATCGAGTTGCTTGAGTGTTTCGTGGGGCGTTCGGATTTCGGATGCCAGCATGACTTTTTCTTGGATGAAATTGTTATGAAATAGAAAAGGTATAAGGTTAATCCAGCAGTATTTTTCTAACTGCGTCTATATTGTTTCGGGAGCAATTTGAACCTCGCTATTAACTCCCAAAAAAACCTATAAAGTGAAGGTGCATGCATCCAGTTCGTAAACCCTTTTTTTTTTTAATTTTTTTTTTACCGCTCAACATCTTAAATTAAATTTTTAGTGTAATTCTTCCCTTAAAGTATTTTATGAGATATATTTTAGGAAAATCCAATAAAAAGAAGCTTAAAAATGTCAAAAACACAAAAAGATGTTTCAAACATTTATAATGTAAAAGAGGTGTTAGAGCCTGATTCATCATTTTCAACATTAAAAGTAAATGACAAAATTATCTCTCAGAATTTAATTTTCATTTTGACAAAATTAATTATAAAAATTTATCCATATTTGTGAAACCTTTATCAAAACTTATAAAACTTTTATTTGATTTTATGAATTTTGATTTGCAATTGGTAAATTTTTTTGAAAAAGTTGTAAAACTCTTTACTTGTGAAGGCCTTACCTGAGCAGATAACATTTTTAAAAAAGTCGCATTTTCTTTTAATCAGGACCTAAATACAACTTTCCAAAAAAAAAAAAACACTAAGTCTTTGAAAAACTAAAGAGAGCGACCTTTTTTTTTGTTTTTTTGTTTTGCCATAAAAAAGAGAGCGATCACATATTCTAGAATGAGAAAACACTTTGCTAAAAGCGGCGAGTACCAAATACCACAGTAGAGTTATGATGTTTTGAGGTCTGCCATTTAGTGAGGAAAATTACTTCATTCTAGCTTTTACCTATTGCAACATGTATTATGTCCTATTTATACGACTTCATTGTATCGTCTAGTGTTGTCTATTCCCACTATCCACTTGACGAACTTTGCATAAACTAGTCTACTACCTAAACTAATTCGATGGAATATAAAAAGACTTCTACTTACAGGACTGTTCAATGACAAATTACCTAGCAAATATGAAAAAAAAAAACCCGCCAAATTGACATCTTTGTTGCATCGTTGACACTGAGTGGACTACTGATAATGCTCCCAACTAGGCAGATAATGGTCACCCACTAGAAATTGAACCTCCCAAAAAGGAAGCTAGGGCCATGCTTGATTACTGTTTCCATTAGTATAACAACCTGATGATGCATGGGATAGGATCAGAAACTAATCAAATTAAAACAAATAGTACTTTTACGGTATCTAACCATCATCAATTATATAAAATATGAATACAAAAAACGAATATATATGTTTTCTTACCTGGTGCTGGCAGTGTAAAACTGTCACGAATTGATTCCTAGTGCCCTAGGGTAAAACCATACATCAAGTTCGGTAGTACGTGCGAGAACCCATGTGATGCATCGAGAGATTACGTGTCACTCTTCCTTGGGACCCACGGAATGAGGAAGCATAGGTGGGTCCAGATATTGCATCTGCTGGAACATAGGAGGACCAGCATGATCAAACTCCGTCATTTTATCATGTAAAAGATGGAATGGTTGAGAAATAGTGTTTGATGGGGAATAGTGATGGGCTAGCGAAGAATATGTGGTTGAATCAATGAGATTTCTCTGGAAGGCATTACGAACATGTTGATCCCATCCAGGACTCAGCTGATTATGACAGAATCGTGCGTGTGACTGTTGTGCAGAGAATCCAGAATTGTGGTATGCTTTAGGATCAACCAGATGCGGTGCAGGAGGACTTTCATCTTCAAGTATAGATTCCACTAGCTCCACAATCATATCACCAGGAGAGGTTGGTGAATGCATTCCATCATCAATTGGATTCTTCTCTGGGCTAGACACGAATTGATCAACTGCATCCCAATTTTGCTCATCAGGCTTCAAGAATGGTTCATCAAATCTAATCAAACTGTCCTCATCAGGCAACCAAATATCAGAGCTATAATAAGATTTTCCCTCTAACTTGCTGAAAGTATTTAGATCCAAGTCCCACAGATTCTGGCAATCACAAGTTGAAGAATTTTGCTTCGTGCAAAGTGGAATAGCTTGATCGACACCATCAACGAACAAATTGCCTTTACAAGGGACCATGACTGACTTATCAACTATTGAAAGAAACGGTTTACTATCTTCAACAGGCGGAGAAACCAAGTCATCCAAGACCTCACATTTTGCATCTTTTCCAAATTCAAAAAGTTTCTTCTTGAAAATTGGTGGTCTGCTCTTCTCATGAAATTCCATTACACCAGGAATTCTGTCTGGATGTCCCACGTTTAAGTTTGAGCATGTTTCTGATTTTTCTTGAATCAGACATTGTTTATGAGGAGCATCCATCTGCTCAGTGGCTTCTTCACTTGATGATTGCGAGTAACTGAATTTTCCTGATGACAGTGACAATAGAAATGACTCTGAAGATTTGTCACATTCTTTGTCCTTATTAACATGCCTCTTATCTTCCTGGGACAGTGGGGCCTTATCCGCATATGACTTCCCTTCATGTGATACTGAAATTTTATTTAGCAAAATTAACACTGTTGTGTTCGAGTAGAACAGACTACTCATATTGATAAAAGAGAAACTACCATGTAAGCTAGAACCACGCCACCTATAAAGACAGTGAAGTACCAGGAAAAAGAATTTTACAAAACCAACATCAAGGATAGGATTTACCATGTTTCCATCTCTTTTCCCCTCCTTTTTGCTGCCAGGTAGAATTTGGAAATCCAGATGATTCAAATAGCTCCTAAAAGAACAGTATATTAGGATTCTTGCCCGGTTTAAATTAGTTGCTTTTAGCTTTGTCAAATCCATATATGCAAAAGGAAAAATGAACTCTGACCAGACCTTGTAGCGGTGTGGAGGACAGTATGGTATATTACTTTTATGCAGTGACCCACTAATCTTATTCGTAACCTTCAGAGGAGGCAATAGCAGTAAACTTGTGTCAAGTCTAGAGTCTGTGTCACAGCGTAAAGTTTACAATCCCATAAAAACTTAATAGAACTTTGTCAATCATGCTACAGCTAGGTATAGACATAATCTAACAATATTCATCTTTACGTGCATAAAAAAGAAAAACACACACACACACACACACACACACACAAAAATCCATCTCTATACCTTATAAACAGACCCAACCCACAGATCATCCACTATAAATGGTCAACCAAGAACAAATTATGTGGTATGGGAATTTAGTTTGCAGCCAAAAGTGGAAGTACATTCTAAGATCTTTATTTTCAAACGTAAAAATCCTGCAACAGTACTGCCATGAAGAATCAAGATTCATGCATTTTCACTATATTTGAAGCAACCGATAGACAGGGGATCAAATGTGATAAATAGTGTACGTTATCTTAGTAGGAAACAACTTGGGCATGTACATTTTGTGAACCTGACGTTCGTTGCACCAAAATCTCATAAATAACCGAACTATTACTACAGCTTAGCAGCTTACATCTATTATTGCAATATACATGCCAACTACTCAAGCCAACATGTCTAAAGAGCATTCCTTCTATCAAAGCCCAGCGAGCTACGATCTGAGTAAGAATGAAACTAATGTTCATTTTCAGCAATCGAATCTCAGGAAAAAAGAGCATTTACAACTAATTCAAGCTTTTCTAACAATAATTTTTAATGCAGGGCAACTTGTAATGATACATGTTCTATGGTAAGAGCAGAATCAAGTGTGTCAACAAAGATTACCATTTTTAGGATTAAATGTGTTGTTGTCTACAAATTTTAGCCTCGAAAGAACCCAATACAATGGTGATTCATAATACTGGTACATGATTGATAAGAGGATTGACGGGCATATAGAGTGGACAACGGAGTTTCTACAACAGATGGAGAATGTCTAAATATTACATCTACATGCCTGAATCACAAAATGGTGGTGATAGGAGACCATCTTCAAATCCTCTGTTAAGAAACAGACAAAGATTTAGAAAATATGCAACCGCACTAAGCAGCAAAACTTCTCAGGACACAGCGTAGAAGAGTTGTATTACAATGAAATTGATAGGCGATCCTCCTCTGGTAATTCAATCGAAACCGTTTTCGCTAAAGAGAGAAGAAACTCTATTGAATATGAAAATTTTGACCGTCTGCAATACCAAATCAACAGATAAATTTCCATAGGGGTAACGAAAAATTTATAGCGCATTGCTTCATTCTTGAGCACAATCAACAAACTAAGAGACCTTATCATCGAGTGATGCATATGATAATACAGTAAATCCAGAGCAACAATGGGCTTTGTCAATTAATTTAACCAGGCGCAATAGGTATCAACACTATTGAATCGAGCTTCATATTAAACAAGATCAAACACATTGCAACTATCTAGCCTCAAAGCCGCCAAAATAATGCTTCTAGAAAGACGTATTAATATGAAAATAGTTTAATAGCCTTTCACTAAAATATTTTACTCTTTAGGATCTTCGCCGGTATCATCGGATGGAGACATTGCCAAGAATCTCGTGTCTTCACTCGGAAGGCTGATTTTCTCCAGAAAATTTCTCGCGAGCGAATCTTTCTGGAAAATATTAGAATATTTCTATGTTAATGAACTTAATGTTGAGCTCGAAAAACGCCATTAGTGTATCTCAAACCTCAAAATGGGCAAGATCTGGTACTATAAAATCTCGCTCAAAAAGTGTTTATATGCAAGAATAAGGCTGTAATCATTCACAAGAAGGGGAAAAAACATCTCTGCAAGAAAGAACGTTCGAAATTTCGTTGCGAGGAAATTTACTCGAGAAAGTTGGAGGGAGAAGAAGCATACGGATTTGTGAAAATTGTGTTAAGAGAAAACTTGGAGTGAGAGAAGGTGGGAGAAACGGAAACTTGGTGAGTTGGTGGAGAAGAAATAGATCGATTAAAAATAAAAAATAAAAAATAAAAATTTGTCCGAACGTAAATTCTTTTATCACTTAAATACTCATTCTAATCTTTTTTTTATAAGGGTCTGAAATTTGAATTAGCTTGATCTCTTTTTTATAAAAACTCGACAAACATTGTCTCAACATTTTGATGACCTTTTTCCATCTTTGCTCCCAAAATAATTTATATGGCGTTAATTAAAAAGTGAACCTTTTTCATTCTCTCTTCTCGTTTTATTTTACACTCTTACTATTTTATGTTTTCTTTCTTATTTTCCCTCATTTATCACTCATTTTATCTTTCTTGTTTGCCTCTTCATAAATAAAAGCATATTTGAAAAAATGTTTATTTCAGATATATTTATTGCTTTTAACAAATTTTAACCATTTTCTTAAGCTGTGTAATACAGTTATTAAGCTTTTATAAAAAGAACCAGAGGGAGTAGTGTAACACCTTACTTTCAATGCCTCAAATGAGCATAAATGACTAGTGAAATCAATTGTGGAATTAGGATCTACCCAACGTTTAATAACATTCATAAATCCTCGCTCTCAACTCAGGATTTGAACCTAAGGCTGAGAGGGTTTTTCAAAGGGTAAAATACTTTAAATACATTTCCACAAAATTCACTACGTCACTAATGACTCATTGGCTCTTAGTTCCATTACAATCAGAGTATGCGAGCGTTTTACTTTAAATCAAACTAAAAGTCATTCTCTACTTAAACTAGAGCGATTCTATGCTTATCCATTCATTCATACATTTATATACATATACATCAAATGTATAACCACAAATAATTTTGCATCAAATACAAATGGTAGTGCCTCACACTACGGTCTTTACCTCACCTTTGCAATCCTCCTCCGTGCATATCTCCCGACACCCTTCAACCTGTCTAAATGGTTGGTTGGGAGGAGTGAGATTCGAGAGAATCCCAGTAGCAAACATTACCACTATGCATGCCAGATATATATAAATGCATGACATACTTTCCTACACTATTTCATGCCAACATAATGACATGCTGCATGCTCGATGTTATGACATACATATGGCCATTGCACAAATATAACAGAGCTTCAACCAATCATACATGTTCCACACAAATAGGCAAAGCAATCACATAATCAATGCAATACATACATATCACATACATGCAGAAAAGGTAAGTTCACTACCTTGTGGATCACTGTCCTTCCTTTGTTACCTCTTCTTCCAACCATTGAAGCTTCTTGGCAATTCTTTCATTCCTCTTCTTTCTTGACTTCTCCATGGCCCTAGATATTCAATCACATCATTAGAGTCATAATTGTGGGTCATTAGAAATGTATATTAAGGCCCAAGAAGCTAGGGAGGGCTAAATAGGCCAATTTCCCTAAAAAACATAAAATCTTAAAATTTAGGGGTTTTGGCTGTGGCCAAGAATGGATGGCCGTGGCCAAAAACCAAACATAAACATTTTGACCGCGGCCAAGAATCTCACTGCTTAGAATTTTACCGTCTTGATTCTTGGCCGAACTTGTAAAAATCATAACTAAATGTAAACAAATCCAAATGAGGTTCTTCCAAGTTATATGGAACCATATTTAAGTCTAATTTAAGGTAAAAATATAGACATAAGCTAAAAGCACTCCCATAAGTACGTAATTCCATTTAATTGAACAATGCTCCAGAATTTCCCAGTTTAATATGACACAACTTTAAAAAATCATAACTTCTAGTATACTTGTCCAATTAACCATTATGACATATCAAATTAAAGGTCTATGTCTTTAATTTAACTCTGGAAAGTTTAATTGTCATTAGACAACATTCAGCCACTCAAAACACATCACAAAGACACTGCCTCCAGAAGACAGATTTCACAACGTGCACCCTTTAACTTCCAAAACTTCTAAATTCATATACAAGTATCCAAAATTCATGAACACTTGCATACCTACACAATTTTTCCTTCTAAATCCAATGGAAGCATCAAAATCATCAAATTCTAAGTGCATCACCACGTCACACATAGAACCTCAACTTAGGGTTCTTAGAAAAATTATATTGTTTTCTTGTTTTTCTTTGGCTTATTTACTTCCTTTCCACTTCTAATCAAATGATTATCTATTTAGACATCCATTGGACATCGTTTAGCCATTGCAGTACCCAACTTCCAATATACTAGCCATGAACAATACCCCCAAACGAAAATCTAAAACCGTAGAAATGAAGCTCACGATGAGTAGGAGAAGGTTCGTGAAGGGCACTTAGAGAGAGGACGCTGATGTGGCAGCATTTCAGCGGCTCAAAGTTTCTCTCTCCTCTCTTCTCCATTTTTACCATTTCTCCAGCTCTCTTTTCTCTCTCTTCAGTTCTGATTCTCAGCGTGAAAATGAAGAAGAAGATGGATAATTGATTTAAATGGGTGTTTAAAATAGCTTGCCTATAAAACACCTTACCTTACCAGCTCTTAGTTCCATTATATCAAAGTATGTGAGCGAATATATCAATAAACTAAAAGCCGATCTCTTATTCATGCTAGAAAATTTCTCAAATACATTAGAGTGATTCTCTGCTTATACAACATTTATACATACACATACATGAAATACAAATGTAGTGCCTCGCACTACGACCTCCTCTTCACTTCACGTCTCCGTATCTCCTCCGTGCATTTTCATGCATCTTCACCTGTCACTATGGTTGTTTGGGAGGAGTGAGATTCGAGAAAATCTCAGTAGTGAACAGTAGTACTATGCATGGCAGATATATATGAATGCATGACATGCTTGCCTACCCTATTTCATGCCAACATAATGACATGCTGCATGCTCAATGTTATGACATACCAATGGCCATCGCACAAATATAACAGAGCTTCAATCAATCAAATATGCTCAACACAAATAGGCATAGCAGTCACACAATCAATGCATATAACATACATATCACACCCATGCAGGAAAAGTAAGTCCACTACCTGTCGGACTTCACGTCCGTCCTCAATCCTTCGTCTTTGCTCCGGTTCGGGCACGACCGTCCATTGAGTCCTAGAATTCCATCCAAACATTCAATACATGAGTCATTACTCTTTCTTATATCATTCTAGACTCGTATTAGTTGATAACTTAGCCTAATTACGCTAAATTACCAAAATGCCCCCAGAAGCCCGGCCCAACTGTACTTTTACAGAAATCACATCATGGGCCAATCCTACACAATTTCACGTGTAGAATCTATTTATGACTTCAGATTAGTCAAATTCAGGCCTGAATGATGAAAATACCCCCTTAACAGCCCTTATGTAGAGCTAAAAGGGTAAATTGGTCATTTCATCCTCTATGCCTTTTCTCACTTTCTTTTCAACATGAACCCTACACAATTTGCCCTTCTGAACTCAATGGAATCATCCAATCGATGAAATTCTAACTCTTTACTCATGCCACGCATTAGGTGGCCAATATAGAGTTCTCAGAAGAGTTGTGTCGGTTCCTCCCTTTCTTTGACTTAATATCCTCCTTTCTACTCCTTATTACATGATTAGCCGATTAGACATCCATTGGACATCATTTTGGCCCCAAAACACGAATAGAATGAGACATGAACAGTACACTACTTCTAAAATACTCATCCAAATGATAAACCAAAATGGCAGAAAAGGTAGCACACGCTTACCTCTACTCGCTTTTGAATCCAGTTCCACTACTCGCTTCTGAATCTGGTTCGAAATTCCGGCGACGCTCCGGCCGGCGAGACGACACCAACGGCCTCTAAACAAGAATTCGAAACCATAGAATCAAAGCTCAGGATGAGTAGAACAACATTTGTACTGGACATTTCGAGAGAAAACGCCGTTTCGGACGAGTTCCGGTGAAAACAAGTTTTCTCTCTCTCCTCTCATTCTCCGTCGCGTTCTCGTTCTTTCTTTCTCTTCTTTCTCATTCTGTCTGATTTCTCTTTCCTTTCCTTTTTAATATGAACGCAGGAAGAGATGAGAATAAATGATGAAGGGTGATGATTAATTAAAATCATTTGGTGGCCTTTACTCAATTAGTCCACTTATCTCATTTCTTGCACAATAAGTTTCCTTTCTCTTTTCCTTCATCATTCCATTAATATTAATGAGAAATAAGAGAGTATAATTCACTCTCAAATTATCCCATTACACCACCTCAAGTGGTCAACCGAAGCCTTAAGCTTATCTACTTATTGACTTGCTTGATAATAATTTACCAATATGGCCTTATTAATTACCAAGTAGTCATTTCCCTCATTTTAATTCCCATTCAACTCAACTTATTGGGAATATTAGGGAA
This sequence comes from Albizia julibrissin, assembly GCA_037074505.1. Lineage (NCBI taxonomy): Eukaryota > Viridiplantae > Streptophyta > Magnoliopsida > Fabales > Fabaceae > Albizia > Albizia julibrissin. Next base: position 37,954,464 of record CM073477.1, read on the forward strand.
AATCCATCATTTCCCAATGTATGGAAAAATTACCATTTTGCCCTCACCTTTTATTTCTCTTTTAATATCCAAAGATATTAAGGAATTTTGGGATATAAACCATGTCCTCACTTGAACATTCGCTAAATCGGGGTCTAGCAGTCCACTTAATATAGGCTTAACCTCAAGCCTTTGATCCCAAAATTTGGGGTATTACATTGCCACGTGTCAAGCTATGATTGGCCCAAAAATCAAATTTTCGCACATAATACATAATCTAACAGAATTTTCATTAAACTTTAAAAATTCATATCTAATTGTACAAATGTATAATTGGGGTGGTTCCGAAGGGTAAACGACCCTCATTGAGTCTAGTTTTAAGAACAAATATAAACTTTAGCCAATTCGAAGCTCACTCTTCCTAAAATTTTAATCTTTAGATGCTGTTCCAGAAAATAATTAATTTCGCTAGGCTAACTTCAGAAATTCATTTCTCTTTGTGTACAACTCTAAATGACTCATATGACCTATCAAATTAAATCTTGATAAGTCTAATTTCATTCTAGAAAGTTTCATAATTTTTTGGACATCATTTGTCCCTTGAGATCTGCCACACAAACACGACTGCCACATCGGGAATTTCACCAATAGCAACAATACTTTATTTTCCACTTCAGTATGTTGTGTGTGACTTCCAATCATCTTGTTTTGTTATTCCCCGAGCTCTTTAATACCCCTAAGGATATAAAATTTTTTTAGGGAATTTAAACATGCCTTATAGGGATATTTGCTAAACCGGGGCTTAGCAGTTCACTTGAACCAAGCTTAATCTCAAGCTTTTTGTCCTAAAATTTGGGATACTACAAGTAGCTAGTGAGATTACTCTTTCGGTTCCAGTTCTAGTTCCAGTTTCAGTTTAGTACTATCTTCTATTTTTGTCCATATTAATAGTTTTGTAAGAAAATAATTTTTATTTTTTACATATTTATTACTTTTAATTAATTTTAACCAATTTTTTAATATACGTGGTAAGGCGGCATGACTGCATGCAAGGGCTGATGGTGGTTTTGATTATGGAGAGCTTAATAATGAAGGTTAATTTATTATTGATTTCTCTTTGGCATATAATCTCATGATTGTTAACACTTGTTTTAAGAAGATGGAGGGGTATTTAATCACATACAAGAGTGGATGAAGAAGGACACAGATTGACTTCATTTTTAGTAAGGAATCCTAACATAAGACTTCGTACTAAGTGCAAAGTGATCCCTGGGGATGATGTGACTATACAACATAGGATTTTGATCCTTGATATGTGTATTAAGTATATAAAACAAAAGTGTTGTCAAGGTTTAAACTAAGGATCAGGTGGTGGCAGTTAAAGGGGGAGAAGTGAGAAATTTTTAAGAGAGCTCTTTTAGATGAGAGGATGTGGGAGTTGCAAGGAAATGTTAATATTATGTGGGAGAATATAGCTAAGAAGGTTCATAAGGTTGCTAAAGAAATTTTGAGAGAATTAAAGGGTTTTGGTCAACCAGATAAGGAGACTTGGTGGTGGGATAAGTCTATTCAAGAAAAATTCAAAAATAAGAAAGATTATTTTAAAGCCATACATTTGTGTAATGATGCTAAAAATGGGAAAAGTATCGCTTGGCTAAAAAGAAGACTAAGAAGGTAATGAGTGAAGCTCATGCCAAACATATGAGGAATTTTATAAAGAGCTAGGGACAAAGGCTATAAAGCGTAAGATTTACAAGGTAGCAAAGAATAAGGAGAGAAAATTAAGAGATTCAGACCAAGTGAGGTGTATAAAAGATGAAGAAGGAAAAATTTTGGTTACTAATGGAGATATTAAGAATAGGTGGGAAGCCTACTTTTATAAGCTATTCAATGATGGAGGAGGAGGGTCGATTTGTGACATGGAGGATTTGATAACTCAATAAGGCAAGCTCAATTTGTCATTTTATTACAGAATTCCATTTGGTGAGGTTAAGGAAGCTCTTAAGAAAATGAAAAATGGTAAAGCTATTAGACTTGATGGTATTTCTATTGAAGTTTGAAAATGTTCAGTTGAAAAGGGGATGTAGTAGCTTTCTAAGTTATTTAATGAGATTTTACGATACAAGAAAATACTTGATGCTTGGAGAAAAAACACTTAGGTTCCTATTTAATCAATCATACAATAAAACTATGAGAAAATGTGATTAAACACAGGTTGAGGCTAGAGACTGGGGTTTCTGAGAACCAATTTAGGCATATGCTAGTAAGGTCCACTATAAAAGTGATTTATTTACTAAGGGGGATAATGGTAAAATATCGGAGCAAAGGAAGAGATTTATATATGGTTTTCATTGACTTGGAAATACCATATGATCGTGTGCCAAGAGATGTATTTTGAAAAGCTTTGGAAAAGAAGGGAGTGCGTGTTGCATATATCAAAGACATTCAGGACAAGTATAATGGGGTAACAACTAGTGTTAGAATACTTGGTAGTGTGACAAAGAACTTTCCTATAAGGATTGTAGGATCCTGTTTGAGCCCTTATTTGCTTATCCTAATGGTTGATGGTCTAACTGAGCTTATTAAAGGAGAGATCCCTAATTGCATGTTTTTTTGCTGATGATATCATTCTATTGGTTGAATTAAGGGAGGGAATTAATTCTAAACTTGAGATATAGAGAATGAATTTGTGTTAGAATCCATGTTTTAATGATAACAAATGATAATGAATTTTTTTGCAAAAGAATGACAAAGTTTAATCAAGACCATTGAGTTACATTGGTTATTAAATGCATTTCACAAACTATCAAACTCATGTTCTACAGATTATCTGATGCACTCAAGTTTTGTAGAACAACTCGATTTCTGATTGATGAAGAACTTGAGTTTAGCAAAAGAACTCGAGTATGGCATGAATGTTTTAGTGAAGCTCTTTCAAGTTAAGGCTAACACTTGAGTTATGGACACTGCAAAAAAGTTAACTGTGGATCTAGGATTGTCAACACAGGTGCTATTGTTAGTTTATGTTTCAGCTCTGTAAAGCTCCTCTCATAGCTGTTGTCCTACACAAAATTTTGATTTTTCCCTGTTAACTTTGTTAATGGCAAAGCTATTCTGGAAAAGTTTCATATAAAATGCTAATAATACCCGGCAATACCCAAAAAATTGTGTATATCAAATACTGTTTCTGGCCTCTTCCAGTTCAGTACTGCTTCCACTTTGTTTGAATCTACTGAGACTCCTTACTGAGAGACTATGTAACACCCTTCTCTAAATGACTAGTGAAATCGATTGTGGAATCAGGATTTAACTCTAGACTACCCAACATTACAAAACATTCATAAATCCCCACTCTCAACTCAGGATTTAAACCTAAGGCTGAGAGGGTTTTCCGAATGGTAGAATACTTTAAACACATTTCCACAATATTCACTACGTCACTAATATATCACTGGCTCTTAGTTACATTACAATCAGAGTATGCGAGCGTTTTACTTTAAATAAACTAAGAACTATTCTCTGCTAAACTTCATTCATACATTCATACATACACATATACATCAAATGTATAATCACAAAACTAGTACAACCTTTACACCAATACAGAAGATAGCGCCTCGCGCTTCAATCTTCACTCATCTTCATATCTCCTCCTTGCATATTTCCATGCATTCTTCACCTGTCTAAATGGTTGGTTGGGAGGAGTGAGATTTGAGAGAATCTTAGTAGTAAACATTACCACTATGCATGCCAGATATATATGAATGCATGACATGCTTGCCTATACTATTTCATGCCAACATAATAAAATGATGTGTGCTCAATGTTATGACATACATATGGCCATTGCACAAATATAACAGAGCTTCAACCAATCATACATGTTCCACACAAATAGGCAAAGCAGTCACATAATCAATGCAAGACATACATATCAACTACATGCAGGTAAGGTAAGTTCACTACCTGGTGCATCACTGTCCTTCCTTTGTTACCTCTTCTTCCAACCATTGAAGCTTCTTGGAAATTCTTTCATTCCTCTTCTTTCTTGACTTCTCTATGGCCCTAGATACCCAATCACATCATTAGAGTCATGATTGTGGGTCATTGGAAGTGTATATTAAGGCCCAATAAGCTAGGAAGGGCTAAATAGGTCAATTTCCCTAAAAAATATGAAATCCTGAAATTTGGGGGTATTGGTCGCGGCTAAAAAAAGGTCAGAAACATTTTGGCAGCGGCCAAAACCCGTTGGCCATGGCCAAGAACCCCGCTGTTCCAGAATTTCAACTTCCTGATTCTTGGCCGAACTTGTAAAAATCATAACTAAATTTACAAAAATCTAAATTGAGTGGTTAAAAGCTCTATTTAACCCTCTTTAAGTCTACTTGTAGGGGAAAATATGTTCATAAGCTAGAAACACTCAAATAAATACAGTATTGCATCTCATTGGACCTTGCTCCAGAAAATTCCAGTTTTTCATGCTTAGAATTTGGAAAATCATAACTCTTAGCATACTTGTCCAATTAACCATTATGATCTATCAAATTAAAGGTCTATGTCTCTAATTTTATACTGAAATGTTTCATGGTCATTGAATAACATTACAAATCTAAATGACTTATATGACCTATCAAATTAAAGCTTGATAAGTCTACTTTTATTTTGGAAAGTTTCATAATTGTTCACCATCATTTACTCATCAAAACGTGTCACACAATCATTACTGCCATACCGGGAATTTTACTGGTAGCAAAATTACTTTGTGTTCCACTTTACTATGTTGTGTGTGACTTCCAATTACTTCGTTTTGTTATTCCCCGAGATCTTTAGCTCACCAATATAATTCCTTTTAATATCAAAGATATAAAGAAATTTTTGGGGAATTTAAACATACCTCGTAAGGACATTTGCTAAACCGGGGCTTAGCAGTCCACTTGATCCAGGCTTAATCTCAAGCTTTTTATCCTAAAATTTGGGATATTACAGACTACATGACCTAGAAACTTCACTTCTGAAAGCCAAAACACACATTTACTCAATTTGGCATAGAGTTTCTTGCTCTGCAATGTGTTCAATACAGTTCTCAAATGGTGTTCATGCTCTGCTCTGTTCTAAGAGTACACCATAATATCATTGATAAAGACTACCATGAATTGGTCCAAGTACAAATAGAAAATTCGATTCATGTAGTCCATGAACACTATAGGTATATTGGTTAGCCCAAATGACATTAGTAGAAACTCATAATAGCCATATCTTGTTTTGAAAGCAGTTTTCGACACATCGTCTACCTTCACCCTGAGTTGATGATACCCAGATCTCAGATCAATCTTTGAGAATGCACAGGAACTAGACAGTTGATCGAGCAAATCATCGATTCTGGGAAGTGGGTATTTTTTTTACAATCACCTTGTTTAACTCCTTGTAGTCGATATTGAATCATAGGCTTCGGTCTTTCTTTTTTATGAAAAGCACTGGAGCTCCTTACGGCGAGACACTGGGTCTAATAAATCCTTTCTTTAGCAACTCCTCACTATGCTTTTTTAGCTCTGCCATCTCGCTTGGTGCCATTCTAGATAGGGCTTTGGATATCGGTCCTGCTCTAGGCTTAGTTTCAATCATGAATTCCACTTCCCTGTTTGAGGGAAATCCGTTGATAGCCTCCGAAAGCACTTCAAGAAATTCATTTACTACAAGGATACTCTTCAATGTTGTTCTGACCTCTGATTGTAGGGAGAAAAACACAATATACCCCTGACAACCTTTGTGTAAGCATCTCTTGGCTTCAGCTGTGAAGAGAAAGTTTAGATTTATTTTTGAATTAGCTTTTGAAAGTGGATTAGGGTAAATGACCCTTTTGCTTCTACAATCTAGTAAAACGTTGTTTGCAGTCATCTATTCAATTTCGAGAATTACTTCCAGTTTACTCAACGAGGAACAAATCAGATATACTGTGGACTCGTGTCCCTCTGCGTTTACAACACAATTTAAGCAAGCCTCTATTTGACGAACTCGTTACCTGTAGGCATAGAGACTGTCAGATCATAAGGTAATCGATACACATACAGGTCTAGTTGTCTTACACAGTAGTATGCAATGAATGAATGACTAGCTCCTGAATTAGAAAATGGTTGTACCCGATTACCACTGAGAAAAATCATAAATCGAATCAACTATAGTGATTTTCAGGCCTCTTCCTATGTCAAGGCGAAACCTCTGCCCTGAACTTGTTGCCTAGGCTTTCCAGAATCTTGTCATTGTCGACAATCCCTAGCGATATGCCCTGGCTCTTGGCAGTTGTAGCAGACAAACTACCTGACTGGTGTTGATGCCTACCTCGCTTGACCACATATCTGGCCAAGATGGTAAGGGTTGTTACATAATTTGTAGGTTCTATTCTTATAGGGTCTTTGGTTACTATGACTGTCTGGCTGGTATGGCTTCTTGTTACCCCAGCTAGAAGAACTACCCGGATATCTGTGCTTTTGAGAAGATGTGTTTTTGTTGCTATCATTTCGGTGGGAATATAGTTCCAGCAAATTGTGCTCTGTAATCCGATACTCTTTAACCACCTTATTAAACTCTTTGAAGTTCCTAGAGACTAGCTTTTCCTTTAGTTTCGGCTTTAAACCCCGTATTATCATATCAGAACTCCACTCTTTGTCGTCACGATATTTCTGATATGAAGAGTATCGAGAAAGCCAAATGTATCGTGCCAAGTATTCGTCGAAACTTACCTTTTTACCTTGTTGTATAGTCAAAAATTATATCTCCTTGGCTAGTCTTATTGACTGAGGAAAATACTTGTCGTTGAATTTTTCTTGAAATACTTCCCATGTCACAGGAATATTTCTAGCCTGTAGAATTGACTCGGTGCTTCCCTACCACCTATCAGCATTTCCTTCCAACTTGTAGATTGCTAGTCATGCTTTTATATCATCTGGGTACTTTAACACCTTAAAAATCTTCTCAAGACGAGACAACCAGTCCTCAGCAGCTTGGGGATTGAACTTCCTTAGAAAATAGTCAACTGGTGTTGATTTAGTCTGGTCACCCAGGTATGCATACTTTCAACTTCAGTAATAAGGCCCTCAAGGACCTTTGGCTCAGGTTCATGAGGTTGTTCATGACCACCACCATGTCTACCAGGGTTATTGTGTGCTTCTGCATCTGCATTTTGTTTCTGTTGCATTTCCCTCAAGTCATTTCATAACTCATTTAACATGTTTTGTTGTACCATTATCATATCTAATAGCTGCTGTATTGGGTTAGGTCTAGCTCCCGATTCTTGGTCATTGTCTCAATGTCTACCTCTAGCTCTACCTCCATGGTGGCCTCCACCTCGGCCTTTACCACCGCTTCTTATATATTCCATCTCTATAATTCACTATATATGAAAATAGAGAAGGAATAAATTTCATACAGATGCAAGGGTGTTTTTGTCATTTCATAAAAAAATTGGGTATACAAGTATGTCATACATAGCACATAGCATGTATTTATAATAGTTAGGGGTCATACTACACATCATACATCCTCAACTACTATACAACAAGGCTTTATTCCTTTTATACATTATGTCTTAACTATACATATAGCTTCTTAGGGGTCACCCATCTCATGATTGCCCTAAGTTAAGCATGTTTAACTTTTAATGTACCAGATCAAAACATAGACACTGGCTCTATCAACTTCTTTCCATAAGTTCCCTGTGACTACCCTCACCTTAAAATATGTGCCAGCTACCTTTGGTCACCCAAAATGTCATGTCTGGACCCCACCTTACTCTAAGTACATGAGCTTCTACACAAAGTTGGTCATATGATCCCTGAACTCCCTAAAATGGTCATTCAAGCCTTTCCTGATGATGGAATTCTTCTTGCAGTTCCAGAAGTTTATATCTGGAAAGAAGTCCATGGTAGTGAAGATCTAGAACTCGTTCGGTAAATTAATCTCCAACAGCACTTGCTTCTAGTGTAGGGTGTCTACTGCTCCAGGTAAGCCAGGTATTGCTCAACTGGGGTGTTATATGCTCGTACTGCCCATCTGTATTGGTCCCATACATACTCCCACAGCTCCTCATCAGGCTACAGGTCATAAGGCATATACACTCTTTGCCCTAGAGGCATCACCGACATGTGTGTTGGATGCTTGACCATCTGCCCGTGGTTGGTCTGTATCGCCTACTGATGCCTCAAGTATCGACTCTGGTTGTAGATGTGGTCCATATACTGGTCTAGGTCAAACCCGCTTTCGTGCTGTCTTTAGCACTATAGGGCCTCCCGGCTTCATTATCCATATGTTGTGATGCCCCTCCGGAATCCGCTCTTTTATTTTTTGTCCATGTTATGTAAGATGATAGAATACTGTGTGTACACTGTTTAAGGTCAAAGGACATGTTTGTACCCTGGTTTAACCCTGCGCCTCTATTGGGTCCCAGACCATAACTAGGCTAATATGCGTGTCTAAGACACTATGATCATGTTACAGAGAATGTCATACTCAAACATATAATAATCACATTGTATGTATATGCAAGAAAAAGTTACTACCTGACTCCTTTTTGGTTCCTCGGTCTATCCTAAACTTTGGTTTCGGCTTAGGAAATTTCTAGTCCCTATCAAAATTAAAGTTACAAGTAACTAGTTATTACTTATACCATTATTTCCTTTAAATAAAATTCTATTGGTTATCTAATGCAGTTATAATAGTTTCTTTACAGTACCATTATGCACAGTGCAGTTTCACTGTTTCCAGAAAATTGGCAGATTTTCAGTCAACTTTGAAAATTCATAATTAATTCTAGAAAAATCTAATTTGACTAGTTCTAAATCATATGTGAAGATCTTCAAATATATTTCCATGGAAAAATATTCAAGTCTGATCAATTTAACTACATTATTCCCAAAAATTCACCAAACCTCCACTACTCCATATTTCCTTCCAGAAATAGGGCACAAATTTGAAAATCCATATATTTTAATATACTTGTCTATAAAATACAAACTACCAATAAAATTAAAGCTCTATATCTCTAATTTAATTCTTCCAAGTTTCATAATTTTTGAATCAAGTTTGACTAGCAAAATTTAGTTCAAAACAACACTGCCTCATTGGAGGCAAATCAAACAACATGTTCCTTTAATTTCAAAAATTTTCAGATTTGCATACCAACACCCAAAAATCATGAACTAATGTATAACTACACAATTTTCCCTTCTAAACCTAATGAAATCATCAAAATTGCAAAATTCTCCTACCTATTGTTCTGCACTTGGCCGAAACTAGGGAAGAACAAGGGAAAAATATGTTTTTGTGAATTCAATCCATAAACTCTTTCCTCTCCACTTCTAATCACATGATTAACTACTTAAATACTAAATGAAAATGATTTGATGAAATTTTGGTAGTATTTCCCCTTAGGGTTTCATCTTCCCAAATTTATAAACCAAGCAAATTCAAGCCAAATTCCAACAACAACAACCATAGCGACATCATATAACACAAGAGGATCAAAGTTTAGAGATTACCTCTTGATTTCTCAAATTTATCTCTCTAAAAAACCACTTTCCCCTCTCTCTTCTCTCTTTATTTAGGTTGCTAACCATGAATTTCAAGAAGGAGAAGAGGTTATAAGGAGTTTGGAAGGCATAAACACTTGGATTTCAAGTATCTTACCTTGCTTTTTGATCTCTTTAAACCCTAGGACCTCTTATGTTCTTGAAGCCTTTCAAGCTCTTATCTTCTCTCTCTCTTGTTCTTGTGCTTTAGCTGACATAATGGAAGTGGAATAGAGAATTAAGCGCTTTGTAATATCTCTTTACTTTATGTCATAACTTTAATTCATTATAAAATAATATGTGAATTTACTTGGCTCACAAGTTTTTTCTCTTCTTGAATTAATATGGGCTATATATATTATTTCCCTTCTAGTTTCCCTTTTTAACCAAACATTCAAAAGAAAAGGGAATAAAAATATGTTTCTTGAATTTCCCATAATTCCCTTCTTCCAAATAATTAAATTGTGTCATATTTACTTTTGAATTTTTTCCACTTAATTTCACTTGGTAACTGATGCTCCAACTTTTGATATTTATTACCAAATAACCATTTTCCATTTTTATTTCCCTTTTTGTCTGAAATTATTGAGAGAAAAAGGGAAAAATAATTGTTTCTTGTTTTGTTGGCAAATTACCATTTTGTCATTACATTTTATGATTTATTGAAATAAATCATTTCTTGCTCTTTTTTTTCCTTTGATTTGGCCAAATTTTAACACTATTGTTAGGCTATTATTTGTGTCCTTTCATGCCCTAATTTAGGTTACAATGTTAGGCCTTTAAGTAGACATTAGTTGCTCCTTTATGTCTTAGCTTAGCCAAGTTGTGTGTAACCACGGATTGGAGTGTTTATGTCAATTCATGTACATCACAATTCACCATTTTATTTTACTAAATGTATTAATTACATACAAGGAATATTGGTGACTGAAAATGGGGGTTACAGCTTGGATCCAATCATTTGCTTTGAATGCAACAATCCATAACATATCAAGTCAGAATGTCCTCGGTATCTAAGGAACAAAAAAGAAGAAGAAAAGCATGTTCTGGAAGAAGAAAGCCTGTGTCTTTACAATATGGGAGATAGCTCCTCTAAAGAAGATAATGATAATAAAGAAGGTGTCAATATTAGTTTGGTAGTATGAGAAGAAGAATCGACACTGAGAAGGTAAGGGATTCTAAACCTACCTATGAAAAATTACAATCTAAATATAATTCCTTACATTTTGAATTTGTCAAAGTAGTTAAGGAGTTGGTAAGCTCTAAAAAGAAGGTCAAGCTTTTTGAAGATCAACTCAAGAAGCAATCTGACTATCCTTGTCAAATGTGCTAAGAAATGGAGAAAAATAATACTAACCTTACCAAGATTCTAAGCCTTTAAAGTGTATTGTGATGCAAATGGGATTAACCACAACTTTTCGGCCCTATGGAGTCCATAACAAAATGGTGTTGTTGAAAGAAAGTATAGAGTTCTCACTGACATGGCTAGAGCAATATTAAACAAGAAAGAAGTGTCACAAGTATTCTGGGCAGATACAATGAGCACAGCATGCTACATATCGAATAAAGTGTACATTAGAACAATTCTTGGCAAGATACTATATGAGCTATTCAAAGGAAGAAAACCAAACCTGGCAGACAACTAAGCCTAGTTTAGAAAGAGTCCCAAGAATGTTAAGAGAAAGACTCTCGGGGACTATGTAATTTGGTCCTACTAGGTAGACGGCTCGATATGCATAGACAATAGGATTAAAGTGCTAGTGAAAATATACACAAGACACATATATGGTGCCATTGGGTTGGTAGAAAGATGCCACCCTACTATGCCATGAGGTAAGGGACTGATTAGTCAAGCGAAATAGGCTAGTGTAGGTGTGCACATGGCATTTTTAGGGCAGACATGTGTACCCTTCATTTTTAGAGTAGATGTCGGTATGTGGTGGGCCTTGATATACATGTCACAGTCCTAAGTAAAACTCGAGAAGAAACCCAAGTAATCACTAACAAAGTAACTTTATTAGAGTAGCTTTAATAAAGTAAACAATGATAACTCATGATGGTACAACCTTTGTGTTGGCTTCTTAAGAAAGTGACATATGTTCTATAATCATTACATATGCTTTTTACTTTATGTTTTAGATTCACAAGAGAGTGACACTTGTCCCTCATCATTGCACTTGCTTTTTCCACTTTTGTGTTGGCATCTCCGGAGCGTGCCACCTAACACCTGAGTCCAGGGAATCTACTGGTCTCTGGCCCAGTCGCATACTTGACTTACGAACATTAAACTTGAGAGTCCAAGGAAATTGTTAGGCCTCTCCCTTCAGCTGACAAATGTGGCACCACCTAAGAGAGAGAAAAAGGAAGATGAATAGCTTAATGACACAAGGCAATTTAACCTCACAACTTGTGACACTTGGCATACCATAAAACTAGTAAATTTCAAGATCAAATCACCACCCTTCATTCCTTTTTAAGAGGCCAATTAGGCCAAATGGAGAGAGGAAAAAGGAAAATTAAGAAATTCACCGAAAATTGGAAGAGGAAAGATGATGTGTGAATAGTAAAATTTCCTAAGTTCTGGAGCTGATTTTGACCTCGAATTGTCGCCATCATCCGATAAGCCCTTCAGGAAACTTCTTCTACTCACTGTGAGCTTCAATTCTATAGTCTTAGATTTCTCATCCGAGGTGTTTTGTGTCATATAGTTAGCTAGAGTTCCACTGGAATACCGAACTAGTTGTAGAAACGCAAAGAGGTAAACTCGTCTTCATTTTAAACCGATTACTTTATAATTTCATTGAGTTTTTCTTGGCCCTTAGACCCCTCTAATATTTTGTCCAAAGGGTGTTTATGAAGTAAAATGTTATTTTAATTATATATAAGGTGATATATGATAATTAATGATGTTATTAGACTTGTTGGTGGTTAAAAATGCAAACTTGATTTTTGTTGTTTTGGGGACAAGTTTTGGTTAGAAGCAAAAATTGGTAAAGGGAGTGTGATTTTGGTATTTTTAAGTTCACCATTGGATTCTATACAAAAAAACGGTGTGGGAATAGTCCCTAGTTACAATCTTGAATGATTTGGAATGAAAAACCAAAAATTGGAACTTTCTTAAGGTGCTGACAGTATTACGTTTTTTACTGGCAAATTTATTGTGGTGAAAATTTCACTATTCAAAATTTATTTTATGATAGTAATAATTTCTATATTTAAACTAGACATAATGATCTTTAAATTGATATGTAATATGAAGGATTTGGATTAGTACACTAGGAGTTATGAGTGTTTGAAGTTACACCCTTAAAGCTAGAAAGATTTTCTGGCAGTATGGGAAAATTGAAAATTGGGAATGATGAGTGGACATGTCGTAGTAGGAAGCATTTTTCCCTTAAAATAAACTTAATAAGTGACACAGAATTTGGAACTACCTTATTTGGATATTCCTAGGTCAATATATGAATTTTCAAAAATTATTGAAAATTCTATTAGCTTTTCTGAAAAATGTGAAAATGAAAAAGGTTATGGCATTTGGTAATTAAGTTAACCTATAAGGGTTAAGTTAAATACTTAGAGTTAGTGTGGGCCCATTAAATACCCATTGGACCTAATGTATTAACTTTAAAGATAACCAACCAAAGTATCTTGAGTTATCAAGAATTGGAAAAGTATTAACTTACCATCCGTGAATTATAAATTATAGGATTTAATATTTGTCAGGATGCCCACGAGATTGGGAACAAGAGCAAAGTTTAGAAAGGTAACCAAGTAGTGAACATACCCTACTTATATGTATTGATATATATGCTTGTATGTTGATGTTGATGATTGTTTTACTTATCTATCTGTAACATAGTTGAATGATTGAAGCTCTGTTTTCTATTGATATTATGGCCATATGTAAGAAATGTGAAACATTGAGCATGCAAATATCTTATTATGTTAACATGAGCCTATGTAAGACAGTATATCATATACTAGCATTTATCTTACATGCATTGTTAGTATTGTTTTCTACTGAGATTCCCCCTAATCTCACCCTAACCAAATAGGCACATAAGTACAAATAGGAGTACATGATAATGTGCCAGATGACGAAGTTGCGATGAGGAGATAAAGACTAAGACGCAATAATCCATAATGTATAATTAATATTTGATGGTTAATTGTATAATCCACGTGACAGATGGATGTTTTTTTGAAGTGTGATAATTGAACTAAGAATGGGTAATCGCACGGTACGAGCCCATTAGTTAAGTAAGCAGAGTGATTTAATAAACGGAGAGATACTCTGAAAATAAGGAATGAATAGAATTGTGTAACCCCCTGATAAAGTTAAACAATTTGGTAAAGACATTCTTTACCAAACGAATAATGCCCCAGGAATAGTGTTGAAAGTTTTTGGCTAGGCACTTATCTAATAATTTTCCTGAGTTGTAACAATAATGATATCGCTTCCAATGCATAATAAAGGGGAATAAGTAACGGGCATTATAATGAACGTTTTAGTAAGTTCCTCCTTGATCAAGGTTTTGTTATAAGAAAAGTAGGCACAAAATTATTCATCAAACATAATAAGAATGACATATTAATTGTACAAATTTATGTTGATGACATTATATTTGGTGCTACTAGTGAATCTCTCTGTCAAGAATTTTCTAAGAATATTCAGGGAGAATTTAAAATTTTTATGATAGGAGAATTAAACTTCTTCCCCAGATTACAAATCAAGCAAAGGAAGAATGAAATATTCATCTCTTAAACCAAATATCTCAAAAAACTTATGAAGAAGTATGGCATGGATCATGTCAATGGAGCCAACACTCTAACAAATTCAACAACCCTATTAGATGTTGATGTCAAGGGAGTTGATTTCATCATCACCAAATATAGAGGAATGATTAGCTCACTGCTCTATTTAACAACTAGCAGACTAGACATTCAATTTAGTGTTGGCATGTATGCAAGATATCAATTAACACCTAAGGAATCACATACTAAGACAATGAAGAGGATATTCAGATACTTGGCTGACACAATTGAACTTGGAATTCGGTATCCTAAAGGTGGCAGTGAATACTTGATGGCTTATTCAGATTCAGACCATGGAAGAACAAGACTGATAGAAAGAGTACCGGTGGTTAATGCTAATTTCTTGGTCGTTCCATAGTATTATGGTTCAGCAAGAAGCAAAACACAGTGTCACTATCCTCCACTGAAGTCGAGTACATACTGCTACAAGTTGTTGTGCTCAAATTCTCTAGTTGAAACAACAACTTTAAGATCTAAGCATACACCTAAAGGAGATACCAATCTATTGTGCAACACAAGCATAATAAGCCTAGCCAAAAATCCAGTGCAACATTCAAAAACCAAGCACATTGACAGAAGGCATTACTTCATCAAAGATCATATGCAAAAGAAGGATGTCAAAGTGGTTTTCATACTTACACATCTTTAATTGGCTGATATCTTCACCAAACCACTTGTTAAAAGATCAATTCGTATACATACGAAGATAATTAGGAATGGTAAATCCCAATGAATTGTAAAGAATTCTTGAAATTTTTGTGTTTTTGATTGTTTATTATATGTGTTTTGATGATTCTTAGACTAATTTAAACACTAGGGTATCTAAAAATTTGTTTTGCAAGAGGTTGGAAATTCTTCTACTTGCTAGTACTGAAAACAAGGATGAACAGAGTAGCCATCTGTAATATCTCAAATTTCAGTCACCAAAATTCCTTTATACCTTAGTGTTAATGCCAATGTGTTTTTTTAGTGAGGCAGTCGTGTTGTGTGAAATTTTTAAATAGGAAAATAATGTCCAAAAATGATGAAAATTTTTAGAATTAAAGTATTCTTATCAAGATTTAATTTGATAGGTCATATAATTCATTTGGAGCTGTACACAAGGAGATATGTATTTTTGAAGTTAGCCCAATAAAACTAGAAATTTTCGGTGGCAGCGTCCAAAAATGGAAATTCTAGAAATTCTAAGCTTCAAGTTGGTTAAATGCTATTTTTTTCCCTTAACAATAGACTTAATAAAGGTCACATAGCCTTTAGAACCACATCAATTGTACATCTATACAATTAGATATGAATTTTCAAAATTTGATGAAAATTCTGCCAATTTTTCCAAAAAATGCAAAAATGGAAAAATATATGGGTAAAATGATTATTTTTTCTAAATAAAATAAATTTAGTAAATCTTCCTTAATAATTAAGGAAGAGGACAGATTTGGAAGAAGGGATAAGAAGGAGAAGTTTTTTTTAAGAGGTGGACAAGTGGAAGCTAAGGAGAAGCATATGGAAGAAGAAATAATAAAATTTTGTCACATGATAAAAATGCTTAATAAAATAACAATATTGTAAGGTGATAAAGGAGAATTCTAGAGCACTCTTCCCTCTCCATAAAAAGTGGCCAAAAATGCAAGAGAAAAGAGAGAGAGAGATTTGGAGGAAGAAAAGAGCAAGAGGAGTAGACAAAGTTCAAAGAGCAAGATCTAGGTAAGTAGGTACAAATCTCTACTTGTTCTCTAATTCATGGAATCTCTTATCAACTTCTATGTCATCTTAGAATAGCCATCAAACAAGCAAAAGCTCAAGGAAAAGAGAAGAGGGGTGATGGTTTAGAGGAGAAGAAGCAAGGTAAGTTACTAAAACCTTGAAATTCTTGTTGAAATTATAGTTGTGGTTGTTGTCTGGCTGGATATTGGTTTATTTGTGATAATTTTGTAACTTGGAATGTTCAAATCTTAAGGGGAGCCATCAAAATTAACATTAAATATGTTCAAATGGTGTTTAAGGGGTTAATCATAAGGTTACAAGTGAAAAAGGAAGGTGTTTTAAAGATTAAAACATGAAATTTTACTCTTCCAATTTGTACCAGATTTGTTTTGACGTATTTTTGAATATCCAAACCTGGTCCAAACTTTATAAAATTTTACAGGATGAAAGTAGACATCCTGGGTTTTAATGTGATAGGTATTATAATCCATTTGGTAAGTGGATTGAAAGATACAATTTTTCAAAGTTTAACCATGAATCTGGAACAAATTCTATGGCAGATTAGCTTGGTCGAATTTTTTAGAATTATGTGGATATTTCTGGTGATTTGTGATATTTTTCCTTTAAAGAGGAATGAAATATATTATATAGGAACTAGAACCACTCAATTTGGAATTTTTTAGATTTATTTATGAATTTTCAAAGTTGATTGAAAATGTTGGAAATTTATGGAAAACCTGCAAAAATGACAATTTTACCGCTTTAACCCTAATTGGTGGCTGTTAAGGGTAATCTGGTCATTTGAGTGTGAATTTGTCCAAAATAAGGTCAAAAATGGATTCTACACATAAAATTGTGTAGGGATACCTTGAGTCATAAAATTTGGAAAAAATATAGTTATACTGAGAATATAGGAAATTAGACCGAATTCCCTAAGGGCATTTTGGTAATTTGGCACCTTGAGTAAAGATAACCAACTTATGAGCTTTAAATAAGATATGAATGAGTAATAACTCATTTGTTATCAATTTAGGAATCTTAGGATTTGATAATTGCCGGAGCCAGATGAAAAGTTAAGAGACCGATAGTAGCTAGGTCATGGAAAGGAGTCCAGGTAGTAACTCGATCTCTCATATTCTATGTGAAAGTTAAAATATATTGTTTGCCAAGTTCTGTACAATGTGATTTATTTGTGTGGTTATGCTTACCTGTGTGGCTATACTTACTTGTGTGTTGTATAACATGGTTATGCTTAGCTGTATGCTGAATAGCCTATGTGATGATGTGATCACTATATGGTTTGGTATATGGAAGTAGGGAACATTCGATCATTTTGATCTCGGGAAAAATCATCGCTTTGGTTCCTGAATATTGTTAGATATGTGCTTGACATTTTGATTGCTGCGTCATGATAAATATTGCATTTCATGTTTATTTTTCACATTGTATATGATTGATAATATGTTACTACTGAGACCCTTTCTATAATTTAAAATTAATTCAGCTAAAGGATACAACTGAAAAGGCAAAGTAGCATATACCAGCACCTATGGGTCCGGTACAGAGTAAGGAATTTTCTGTTGGTTATCTGTTAGTTTCTCCTTGTAATTGGAATTTGTATTGTAAATTGTACAAACCATATAGAGACTGTCTGTAATGTAATCAAGAATATTGTATCAGTATAATGCACTATTTCTGTATGCCCATTGAACTACGCGTGAAAACTTTGATAAATGTCAAAATATTAAGGGGTTTGACACCATCACTACCACATCATTATAGTGATGTTTGCTAGTGATGACCGAAATCACTCAAGTGACCACTTGAGTGATGGTGGAAATAATGTTAGAAAAGAGATAGCACTACAGTATCTATGATTTAATAAGAAGAACTAAAATTCTAAGAGAAGATGGACAGTCAAACATCACCACGAGGCAAAGTGATTCTGTGATCATTCTAGAATTAAGCCATTGAAGCAAGCAAACATTGATCGACTTAATCAACTAGGACATAATTTTGAGTAATTATGAGACTGTTTAAGTGAGGTATTGTGATTCTACCCTATTTTGATTTTTTGGATATCATTACTTAAGTGACCACTAGAGTAATGGTAGAATATGATCACTCGAGTGATATTGAGGCCCAAGACTTTTATTTGCGCTGGTAGTGTCATTTTCATATAATTACTTAGTTTCACTTTCTAGTGCTCCACTCCAATCTTTTCACAAATCATTCATAACCTTATTTCGATTAAAACCCCTCACAATTTGTCCTAAAATTGTGTAGGGAACATGTGAAAAATGAAGTATGGAGGCTTTAGGGTGTGAAATGACAATTTTATCCCTAAAATCCTAATATATATAGCCGCCAAGGGTATTCTAGGAAATAGAGTGTGATTTTGGCAAAAATTGAGGTCAAAAATGGATTTTACATGTAAAATTGTGTAGGAATAACCTGGATCATAATTTTTGGTAAAGTACAGTTATACTAAGTATAAAGGGAATTAGATCGGATTCCCAAGGGCATTTTGGTAATTATGTGTTTTTGATAAAGATAACCAACCATATGAATTTAAGAATAAGACATGAATGAGTAATAACTCATTTATTATAAATTTGGAAATTTAGGATTTGGCATTTACTCGAGTCAGATAAAGAATTATTAGATTGGACTAAATAACAACTGGAAAAGATTTCAGGTAGTAACTTTATCTTTTATACACTATGTGATTGTTTATATGCTTTGTATTATCATGTTTTGCGATATGAATTGTTTGTTATAAAACCTAGCTATGGTGTGGGAAAAGCACAAGTACCACCCGATGGAAAAAGCACAAGTACCATTAGGCCAAGTGGGACCTAGTTGAGGTAGTGAAAAGAGTACGGACAAACAGTTATCTGTTTTGGAACATTACAGCAAGTAAGGGTTAAACAATTATTTGATCCTGAGCGCCGAACAGATAGACATATTTATAGTATTTGTTCTGTTACATTATATGGTGCATTACATGTTTATTTATCTTATTTTATATGATTGATTGTGTGTTACTTACTGAGATTCGTATAAATCTCACCCCTTTCCTCATATTTAAAATTTATTCAATTAAAAGAGGCGGCTCCAAAGGCAAGGAGGTGTAGATACCAGCAACTAAGAGTTTCGGTCTTGTCCAAGTGTTGGCGTTGGTTTTCTGTAACGTTTTATCATCTTTTGGGATTTGTAAATATTACGTACAAACCTTGTAGGGATTCCTGTAATATAATCAAGTACTTTATATCAGTATGTTTATGCTATTTCTATTCTCCCTTTGAATTACATGTTAATACTATGATAAATGTCGAAATATTAAGGGGTTTGACAGTTATTGCAAACCAGAGACTAATATTCTTTTGTAAACAATTGAAGTTCCAACTTCAATACAAGATTTGAACCTGTACTTAAGTGACATTTCAAAAAAATTTTCAAAACATCTTTAATGTGGTCTCATATTGGTTTGCAATTTCATTATAACCCATCCGTTTTAGTTCCATTTGTTAATATCAGAGTGTTTACCAAAGTGTTCTCCACTGAAACCTATAATGTGTTTGTTAACTAATGGGTCCTAAGCGTATGATTGCTTGATTTTAATTCAATTATCCCATTACAATTCTACCGTTTGGGGCTATAGCCATTACATTTACTACAACTTGTTACTACTATTCTTACTATGGTTATTCATACAAGATACACAAATTCTCACAACATGATAGCCAATGGAAACATAAATTCTTTTAGTCTTATTATGTACTTGTTCATGACTACCTTCTTGCCCTTCAAGCAGCTTGCCTTTACTATAGGTTAGTCATTGGAAATGGGTGAGGTTTAAAAGAATCTTAGTAGTAACAGATATCAATCATATAAAATGTATACATAAAATATGCTAGTTTAACCATAAGAACATAAAACACATTCAACATTCAGAGATATTCTATGCAACATATAAATTCATTCAATGACATATTGGCCCCTTCCCACATAGCGCTGGGTATTCTACTGGATCTCAACCCTTCTCATCTGAATGCTTAATAGGTTTTATGACCCAAGGACCCACTAGTGCCTATCTCATGTTCACAACACAAGTATTTATAACAGTAAGAACATGCATATAAGAGCATATATAGTTCATGAGAGAAAAGCTACTACCTGATAGCCTTCCAAAGTTTTGTACTTGTTCCCAATCTCTTAGGCGTCCTGGGCTAATATCAAATCCAATATGTTTGAATTCACAAACAGATGAGTTATATGTGACACCTTATGTCCAATAGCCTCAGATGAGTACAAAAAGAGTAGTGAAATCATTCGTGGAACCAGGATTTGATCCCAGATTAACAACCTTTGAAAAACGTTCACAAATTTCAAACCATCTCAGGATTTGAACATGTGATTAAAAAAGATTTTTGAGAGAAATAAAAATTTTCCAAACAATTTCAAAAACATCCACTATCTCAGTAAGTCTCATCAGTACTTAAATCCATTTTATCAGAATATATGAGTGTGTCTCTACTTAGTTTTCACGTTTCATACCTTAGTCACATTTCATTAGAGATCGAAAGCATAATCTAGCTAAAATTTCCTTTAGTTTAATTATCATCCATTTACTAATCTACCGCTATTACCAGTTTCACTATTGTATAATTGTCAAAGTTACAAGTTATTTACACTATATATAGATACAAAATATGTTAAAACAAAAAACTAAAGTCTTTCACGTTCCAGCCTCTAACCGTCCGCATTTACCTTCTTGCCCCTTGAGCTGTCTCCATGTACTGTAGATTGGTTTATGAAAAGGGTGAAATTTAAAAGAATCTTAGTAGTAAAAGATAGTCAATCATACAGATATAATATCATAAAGCATGCCACACAGTCATCATATAATAGAATCATCACAACATCATTCAGTGCATCACATGCAGTTTGTATATCACCATAGAGCTAGGTATATTAGAAGGCCCCAAGGGATACCCATGCAATAG
This sequence comes from Albizia julibrissin, assembly GCA_037074505.1. NCBI lineage: Eukaryota > Viridiplantae > Streptophyta > Magnoliopsida > Fabales > Fabaceae > Albizia > Albizia julibrissin. The sequence goes on from CM073477.1 coordinate 37,975,528, forward strand.
GCCCTGGGCACCTTCTCATGCATCACTGAATATTATATCAACCAAAGCGTTCACTCATGCAGAAAGGCCATGGACGACCACTCCGCATAATTAGAATGTACCAAACAATTCATGATGATTTCACACAATATGGAGTGTATATTATAAACATATGAAAGACAAGCTACTATATGACCGCTTCCCTCAAGCAATTTCCAATCGTTTGTCTAAGCTCGGGTAAGTTTCAAGTTCAGGATAGCTGCTGGGTCCTATAATTAGAATTGACGAACGATAGGTTATTATTTCGTCTAATACTTGCATAATGCAATTAGTCAAGTTGGTTGTCATTTAGGTTAACACACTATGTCAAAATTAAAGTCAAGGTGGTCCAACTATCCCAAATTGGTTAATTCGACCCTTAAAGTTCAACTTATTTACTTTATGCCATTACATTTTTCATTGTCACTCTTATGCTCAAATCTGCCAACTTTTCCAACTTCAAAAATTCACCATTAATTCTAGGGAACTCTAAATTGATTGATTCTAAATTCTATGTAAATATATTTAAGTATACTATCACATAGAAGCACCCAAATCTGGCTATTACAGCCACAAAACTCCCAGAATTGCGTTGAGCCTAACCTATTCTAGACTTCCTTCTAGACATAGAGCCTATCTTTGAAAAATCATATCTCTTAATATACTAGTCCAAAAATTATGTTCCACATATCAAATTAAATATGTGAATCTCTACTTTAATACTAGAAAGTTTCATAATATTTGGACTAGATTTGAATACCGAAAATCATATTAGAACCAAACTTCTTCCAGAAAACAGATTAAACATCATCTATTTCACAATTTCCAAAAATTCCAAATTTATATACAAGCATCCAAAAATCATGAACACATGTATTCCTACACAATTTTCCCTTATAAATCCAATGGAACTATTATAAATACAAAATTCAAGCTCCTTCCTATGGTTTTATGCCTGGCCGAAATAATAAAAAGAAAAGGGGAAAATGTGTTTTATGCATTCAAGCCATAACTCTTTCCTTTCCACTCCTAATCACATCTTTAATCATTTAAATACTCATTAGACATGTTTTAAAGAAATTTGGATAGCATGACCCCTTAAGGTTTCATCTTCCAAATTTTTCAAAAACCAACAAAACAATCCAACAACAACAACAACCATCACAACAATAACATATTAAGCAAGAGGATCAAAGTTCTTGACATCACCTCTTGATTTTCAAAATTTCTCTCTCTAGGGCGTCAGCCTCCCTCTCTCTCTTCTCTTGAAATTTTGCTTGCTAACCATCGTATTCAAGGAGAAGGGATTAAGAGAGGTGTTACATGAAATAGAAGGCTACACCTCTTGGATTTTCATCTCTTGCCTTGGATTTTCCTCTTAAACTCTAGCTCTCTTCTCTTCTATGTTCTTGCTTTACTTTCATCTAGTACCCTCTCTCTCTCTCTCTCTCTCTTTTATTTCCAAACTTGACCAAAATATGGTATATTGCAAGGGATAGGAAGTATATAAAATATCTCTCTTTCTTGCACTTTAATAATATTACTTTAATGCAATTATCACATGGCTTCTTAATTGGCTTAATCTCTTTCTCTTTCCATATGAATTTTTGACCAAAACTTCATCTTGAAATGCAAAAAGAAAAGCTCTCTTAGTATCTTCATCTATTCCCTTTCAATTTACATGTAAGAGCTCCTTTATGACAATTACTTTTTGACTTTTCAACAATAATTTTACTTGGCTTTAATTTATTCTTCCTTGATTCATTTTAAGCCAACCAAATCATTTCTTCACTTCCCTCTCCCTTTTTGACCAAAAATTTCAAGAAAGATGGAAAATATTCATTGCCTCTTGCATTATTGGCAAATTACCATTTTGCCCTTACATTTTGTGATTTTTGTAGTAAATCATGTCTTCCTTCATTTGTCCATGTTTTGGCCAAATTTGGTGCAATATAGTTGGGCCAATATTTGTGGTCTTTCATGCTCTAATTTGAGTTACAACATTAGGCCTTTAAGTAGACAAAAGTTACACCTTTGTGTCTTAGCTTAGCCAATTGCATGTAACTATCGATTGGAGTATTTTCATCATTTTATGTGCATAAAAAGTCATCGTTTTATTCCACTAAATGTTACAAATATATACAAGGAATATTAGTAAATAAAAGTAGGGTATTATAGCTCTCCATTCGTTCAATAAATTTCATCCCTGAAATTTGTTACACCTCATGAGGCATAAATTATGGATAAGTCTTTTCATATCTTCTTCTACTACCCATGACTCATCCCTTAAAGATAGTCCCTTCTAAACCACCTTCATAAATGGTATACTATGATGTTTAAGCCACCTTTCTTGTCTATCAATGATTTGCTCTAGCTCAGGCTCATAAGTGAGATCATCTCGCATATATACATCTTCATACTTAATAATATGCTGGGGTCTGATTGGTATTTCTTCAATTGCGAAATGTGGAAGACATCATGTAATCTACTCAGGCTTGGAGGTAGAGCAAGCTGGTATACTATGGGCCGAATTCTTGACAAAATCTCGAACGGCCCGATGTAGCGAAGGCTTAGTTTCTTTCTCTTTATCTCCCTTCAAATACCGGTAATCGGTGAAACCTTTAGGAATACGTGATCGTCGACCTGGAACTCTAACAGTCTTGTCCACTTGTTGGTATAGCTCTTTTGCCTACTCTGGTATGCAAGCAGTCTCTGCTTGATGATTCTGATCTGCTTAGTAGTTTAATATACTATATTTATCCCATACAATCTTCTTTATGATAATTTGTCTAGCAGAGAGGGGATTTGCACTTCCTTTCATACAGTGCTTCATACAGAGCCATCTGAATGCTCACATGATAGCTATTGTTGTAAGCAAATTTTGCAAGTGGAAGATAGTAATCCTAACATCCTTTGAAGTCCATCACATACGCTCTTAACATATCTTCCAGCATCTATATAGTTCTCTCTATATGTCCATCCATCTGGGGATGATAGGCCATACTGAATCTCAGTTTAGTGCCCAGAGCTTCATGTAGAGATCTCCAAAATCTTGAAGTGAAGCGAGGATCTATGTCATAAATTATACTTTTCGGCATCCCATGGAGACTCACTATCTCCCTGATGTATATCTCTACCAGTTTATCAGGAGAATAGTTGGCGTTGATCGGTATGAAATGTGATAACTTCTTGAAACGATCAACGAACACCCAGATCACATCATGATTCTAGATTATGGGTAACCCTAACACAAAATCCATGGTTATGCTCTCCCACTTCCATTCTAGAATCTCAGGACTCTGAAGAAATCCTAGCGGTCTCTGGTGCTCAATTTTTATCTTTTGGCAGGTAAGACATCGGGCCATATATTCTATCACATCCTTCTTTAATTTGGGCCACTAGTACATCACCTTCAAGTCGTGGTATATCTTTACCATCCCTAGGTGGAGGGTATATCGATTTTTGTGTGCTTTATCTAGGATTTTTTTGCCTCAGATAAGCTTTTAATGGAACATAGATTATCTTCTTGTATCAAACCAATCTACTTGGTGAAAGATCATAGTCCTAAGTCTTACCTTGTTCAATCATAGTTGTGATAGACTTTGCTTACTTATCTTGTATTTAAGCTTCTTCAATCTCAGCCTTTAGATCATTTTCCTCTTGGCTAAGGCCATAACCTGCATAGAAGATTTGATTTGACAGGTTCAGATCTCAAAAACTTCTATTAATTTCCTCTCTTGTATCATTATAGCTGCCACCTGCACCACCTTTCGACTAAGAGCATTAGCGACGACATTGGCTTTACTTAGGTGATACCTGATCTCTAGTTTGTAGTCTTTTAGCAACTCTATCTACTTGTATTGTCTCATGTTGAGCTCTTTCTGGACCTATAGGTGCTTAAGATTGTTGTGGTCACAATACAGTTCTACAATCATACCATATAGGTAGTTTTACCAAATTTTAAGTACAAACACAATTGGGGCCAACTCCAGATCATGTGTGGGATAATTCATCTCATAAGGCTTTAATTGTGGAGAGGCGTAGGCTACCACTCTATTTTGTTGCATTGGACACATCCTAGTTTCTTCTTACTAGCGTTACTATAGACCACATAGGTCAACTTGGGATCAAGGATAATCAATACGGATACAATTGTCAACCTCTCCTTCAGCTACACAAAGCTCTTCTAAAATTGATCGTCCCACTTGAACGGTTGATCTTTTCGTGTGAGCTTGATCAACGACAAGGCAATCCAAGAGAAATTTGAATGAATCTCCAGTAATAGCATGCAAGACCCAGAAAACTGGGTATCTCAACAACAGTTTCTAGCATTTTCTAGTCTAGTACTGCTTCTACCTTACTGGGATATACTACAACCCCTTCTTATGAGATAACATGGCCTAGAAATCTAACTTTTCCAACCCAAAACTCACAGTTGCTCAGTTTGCACAGAGTTGCATTTCTTGCAGAACACCTAGCACAATCCTCAAGTACTTATCGTACTCTTCTTTACTCCTGGAGTATATCAGAATATCGTCGATAAAGACTACCATGAACTGATCTAAGTATTGATAAAAGATGTGGTTTATGTAGTCCATAAATACGGCTGGTGCATTGATTACCCCAAAGGGCATTACCAGGAACTCGTAGTTCCTGTATCGGGTCCTGAAAGCAGTCTTCAGTATGTCTTCTGCTTTCATATGTAGCTAATGATATCCCAACTTTAGATTAATCTTTGAGAACACATTTGATCCAGACAGTTGATCTAGAAGGTCATCAATATGGGAAAGTGAGTAATTGTTTTTTATGGTTACCTTATTTAGCTTTCTGTAGTTAATACAAAGCCTCAAGCTCCCATCCTTCTTCTTGATGAATAGCATTGGAGCTCCCCATGGTGACACATTGGGTCGAATGAACCTTTTCTCAAACAATTCCTTGATCTGCTTCTTCAGCTCAACCATCTCATTTGGAGCCATTCTGTACTGGGCTTTTGATATAGACCCAGCTCTAGCCATAATCCTGATTGCGAATTCCACTTCTCTTTCTGGAGGCAAACCACTAAGATCGTTTGGAAAACACCTCGGGAAACTCCCTTACAATCGGAATGTCTTCTAGGGTTATTTCTGTCTTCGCCTGTACAGAAAAGAACACAATATATCCCTAGCATCCCCTCCTCAAGTATTTCTTTGCTTTTGCCAATGAGAGGAAGTTCAAACTAGCATATCGGTTATCGGCCTCCTATAGAATAGGATATATTACCCTCTTGTTTCCATAATCTAGTAGGATGTTATTTGCTGTCAACCAGTCAAAACCTAGTATAACTTCAAGTTTTTGGAGTGGTAAATAGATCAAGTCAACTGTAGACTCATGTCCCTTAATGTTTATCACACAGTTCAAACAAGCATTAGCAGTCATAGTTTTGACACCCATCAGCGTCGATACAATCAAGTCAAATAGTAGTTTATGCACATACAATCCTAGGCGCTCAGCACAGTCATAAGAAATGAAAGAGTGACTAGCACCCGAATCATATAAAGCTTGCAACAAATTACCATTAAGGATTATACCTTGAACTAGCTTGGGAGACTTCTTTGCCTCATCATGTGTCAAGGCAAATACTTGACCTTGATTCTTGTGTTTGGGCTCAGCAGGTTGCGGTGCTGCTTGCTGGGGACAATTAACAGCAATATGGCATGGCTTCTGGTAGGTATAACAAATCACTTGGCTTATAGCAAGATTGCAACATCATCCCGGATGAGACTTGCCATAACGGAGGCATGTTTGAGACATTGGAGGTTTTTGGCCACTGCTGTTCCCAGACCAAAAGGGCTTTTTATTGTCTCCCTTTTGTGAGAACCTATGTCCCTTGTGCTTCTGGGAGGTATCCCCCTAACTAGGCCTACCTTGATTGCTAGTACTCTTACTAGCACACACTCTCTTCAGGTTACGTTTGGTCAGTCGACATACTAGCACACACTCTCTTCATGCAACAAGCTTCTTTTCTATTTTGGGCTTCAATCCCCGAATCATCATATCGGAGCTCCACTCCTCATCATCTTTAAACTTTATATAGGAAGAGTAACGGGACAATCAAATGAACCGAGACATGTATTCATCGAAAGTCTCATCATCACCTTGTTGAATTGCTTGAAATTCTCTTTCCTTCTCGATCCTTACTGACCTCGGGAAGTATTTCTCATTAAATTTATCCTTGAACAACTCCTAGGTCAGCGGGATATATCCTAGCACCATTAAGATTTTCTTTAATTAATTTAGACAGTTCTTAGTAGCCTAAATCAAATCTTCCCTTGAATGCCAAAGGGTGGTACTTGATGAATTTAAGCATCCAATATTAGAGAGTATCCTCTTCACTTTCTGGAACAATAGGAATTTTTATTCACCTCAAGCGACTGTGACTGCGCATCACTCTGAGGTTGTTCCCCATCTGGATTCCCTTCAGGGTTGTTCCCCTCTGGGTTATGCCCTTCAGGGTTTTTAGGTTGTGCCCTATCAGCATTCTGCCTTTCTCTTACTTCTCGGATCTCTTCTCGCAAGTCTTGAAACGTAGTTTGCTGTTGAGTCAGTATCCCCAGAATTTGCTGCATAAGATCAGGCCTTACGTTATTCTCAGGTTCAGGATTCGGTAGTACAATTCCCTTTGGCCTGCATCACACTATTATTCCTTTTCCTTTTCACTATTTAAAAAGGGATACCACGTTAATACCATATCAACATATATACATATGTACCTCTTAAGACTATAAATACCAACACATAACAGATATGTAAATTCATTACAACAAACATTCATGTTTGCATTAAAGTGGCTTGGTATTCACATCAAAAGAAGCTTGTTCTACAATAGCAACTAGTCATACGTACATTAAGAGGCTTAATATTCACATCAAAAGAAGCTTGTACTACCTACTCCTCTGTCTTCTCTTATCAGACATGCTTCCTAACACAAAGTAGCTAACGGAATGTTAGAACTCATCAACATAAGTAGAGGACTCTAGAAAATACCTATTGTTGCCATAATCAATGCTCTTATACAATAAAAATATGACACCTTATGTCCAATAGCCTCAGATGAGCACAAAAGAGTAGTGAAATCATTCTTGGAATGAGGATCCGGTCCTAGATTAACAACCTTCAGAAAACATTCACAAATTCCAAACCTATCATAGGATTTGAACCTGGGATTGGAAAGGATTAAGGATTTTTTAGAGAAATAAAAATTTTCCAAACAATTTCACAAACATCCACTATCTCACTAAATATCATCGATACTTAAATCAATTTTATCATAGTATGCGAGCGTGTCTCTACTTAGTTTTCATGTTTCATACCTTAGTCACGTTTCGTTAGACATCAGAAGCATAATCTAGCTAAACTATCCTTTTAGTTTAATTATCATATGTTTACTAATCTATCGGCATTACCAGCTTAACTACTATATCATCGTCAAATTTACAAGTTATTTACACTATATACAGATTCAAAACATATTAAAATAGACAACCAATAGAAAACTAAAGTCTTTCTTGTTCCAGCCTCTAGCCGTACGTATTTACCTTCTTGCCAAACTTGAGCTGTCTCCCTATACTGTAGATTGGTTTATGAAAAAGGGTTAGATTCAAAAGAATCTCAGTAGTAATAGATAGCCAATCATACAGATATAACATCACAAAGCATACCACACAGTCATCATACAACAAAATTATCACAACAACATTTAGTGCATCACATATAGTTCATATATCACCATAGTGCTAGGTATATTACAAGGCCCTGAGGGATACCTATGAAATAGGGCTCGAGCACCCACTCATGCATCATTAAACATTATATCGGCCTAAGCGTCTACCTGTGCAGAAAGGCCCTAGGCAACCACCCCATATAATCAGAATGTGCCAGACAATTCATGATGATTTCACACTACATGCAGTGTATATTATAAACATATGAAAGACAAGTTACTACTTGACCGCTTCCCTCAAGCAAGTTCCAACTGTTTGTCTAAGCTCAGGAAAGTTTCAAGCTCCGGACAGATGTTAGATCCTATAATTAGAATTGACAGATGATAGGTTATTATTTCATCCAATACTTGCATAATGTAATTAGTCAAGTTGGTTGTCATTTAGGTTAACACACTATGTCACAAGAAAATTCAAGGTGATCCAACTATCCCATATTGGTTAATTCGACCCTTAAAGTTCAACTTATTTACTTTATGCCATTACATTTTTCATTGTCACTCTTATGCTCAAATCTACCAGCTTTTCTACTAACATCAAAAATTCACCATTAATTCTAGGGAACTCCAAATTGATTAGTTTCAAATTCTATGTAAAGCTCTTTAAGTATACTTTCACATAAAAGCACCCAGATCTGGCCATTACAACCACAGAATTCCAAGAATTGTGCTAAGCCTAACCTGTTCTAGATTTCCTTCCAGAAACAGAGCCTAAATTTAAAAAATCATATCTTTTAATATACTAGCTCAAAAATTATGTTCCATATATCAAATTAAAGTTGTTAATCACTAATTTAATCCTGAAAATTTTCATTATATTTGGACTATATTTGGCCACTGAAAATCACATTAGAACTAGACTTCTTCTAGGAAACGAATTAAAGAGCATATACTTCACAATTTCCAAAAATTCCATATTTATATACAAGCATCCAAAAATCATAAACACATGTATTCTCACACAATTTCCAGCTCCTTCCAATAGTTCTGTGCCTAGTCGAAATAATAGAAAGAAAAGGGGAAAATGTGTTTTCATGCATTCAAGTCATAAACTCCTTCCTTTCTACTCCTAATCACATGTTTAATCATTTAAATACTCATTGGACATGTTTTGAAGAAATTTGGACAGCATGAACCCTTAGGGTTTCATCTTCCAAATTTTACAAAAACCAACAAAAGAAGCCAACAACAACAACAACAACCATCACAACAATAACATATTAAGCAAGAGGATCAAAGTCCTTGAAATTACCTCTTGATTTCCTCACTTTCACTCTCTAGGGCATCAGCCTCCTCTCTCTCTTATTTTGAAATTTCGCTTACTAACCATCGTATTCAAGAAGAAGGGATTATAAGAGGTGTTACATGAAATAAAAGGCTAGAGTTCTTGGATTTTCATCTCTTACCTTGGATTTTCCTCTTGAACCCTAGCTCTCTTCTCTTCTATGTTCTTGCTTCACTTTCGTCCAGCACCCTGTCTCTCTCTTTTGTTTTCAAACTTGACCAAAATATGGTCTCTTGCAGGGGATAGGAAGTATATAAAATATCTCTCTTTCTTGCACTTTAATAATATTACTTTAATATAATTATCACATGGCTTCTTAATTGGCTTAATCTCTTTCTCTTTCCATATGAATTTTTGACCAAAACTTCATCTTGAAATGCAGAAAGAAAAGCTCTCTTAGTATCTTCATCTATTCCCTTTCAATTTACATGTAATAGCTCCTTTATGACAATTACTTTTTGACTTTTCAACAATAATTTTACTTGGCCATAATTTATTCTTCCTTGATTCATTTTAAGCCAACCAAATCATTTCTTCACTGCCCTCTCCCTTTTTGACCAAAAATGTCAAGAAAGAAGGAAAATATTCATTGCCTCTTGCATTATTGACAAATTACCATTTTGCCCTTACATTTTATGATTTTTGTATTAAATCATGTCTTCCTTCATTTCTCCATGTTTTGGCCAAATTTGGGGTAATATAGTTGGGCCAATATTTATGGTCTTTCATGCTCTAATTTGAGTTACAACATTAGGCCTTTAAGTAGATAAAAGTTACATCTTTGTGTCTTATCTTAGCCAATTGTATGTAACTACTGATTGGAGTATTTTCATCATTTTATGTGCACCACAATTCACCATTTTATTCCATTAAATGTTACAAATATATACAAGTAATATTGGTGAATAAAAGTGGGCTATTACTGTTAGACCTGGCTGACACCCAAGAGGGGGTGAATTGAGTGAACGATAAGAAAGTCTGATCTTTTAAAATCTTTTCACAACTTATCAAATCAATATATATGGAAGTATAACATCATAAGAAGTTATGTAAATCTCATATGCTGGGAATGTAAAAGCTTAGGGAAGAGAATATGCAAACTATGATTTATCCTTGTTCGGTCTATTCCACGATGACCTACGTTCAGTCCCCAGGCTCCTCCTAAGATTTCCAATCCACTATCTTCTTGTTTATTTGGGCATAAGAACAACCGCTACAATCCACAAGTTTAACCGGGCACTTGTGTAGCCTACTACGGAGTTACTCTCCCTCACACATTGTAAGGTTCACTCCCCCTTACGGCAAATCTTACGAGCAGAGCAATCTCAAAGACCTTTTTCTCCTACTTACCCGTGCAAGTCTTACGAGCAGAAAGTCTAACCGGCAATTCTCCCTACAACTTCCCCCGTAAGGAAATCAACCTTCTCAAGGTCCCTCTATCTTGAGATCAATACAGAAGTATATATGAAGTGTTTACATACTCTCTTTACAGAGTGGATAAAATACTCACTGAGGTACATTACAAAATAATATCACTCTCAATTACTCATGATATTGTAAATTGATAAGAACAGAGAGTGCAAGAGGCAGAAGACTCAGGATATCAACATGCTTATGTTTTCATGTCTCTATTCGCTGTGTGTTTTTATCGCTATCGCATGCACCTCTGATGGCTTTGAATCTTTGCACACATATATAGATGAGTTATGGAAGATGACCATTGCAACATCCGTCCATTAGAGTCTATTGATTCATTTGACCATTGAGCCCATTCAGTTATTTTCCAGTTGCAAGCATTCTTCCGTTAAAGTCCCACTGCTTCGTTCGACCGTTGAGTGTATTTGAAGATTTGGCCATTCGTTGCATTCTCATAGATGAGTGTTGCAATGTATCTGTTATAGAGAGGTATGGGTATTTGTATTCTTTATTCAGTCTATCAAAGTGTGCAGCCGCTACTCGGTGTCGAAGCCATGTGCAGATGCCCATATCATTGTGACTCCCATTGTTGACTTCAATATCTGTCTTACACATGAACAACCATTAAACAATGTCTGAACATGCTAACATGTTAATGTATAATGATTAAATAATAAATAGACACATTGGGATCCATCACTGAAGGAATGTGTTTCTGACAGTCGCATGAACTCTAGTGTAACAGTCCAAACTCGAGTGTGATTTGAGAGAGAACTCGAGTGTACATTCTAGAACTCGAGTGCATCACACTTTTCTTCATTCTACCATTGCTTCTAATAAGAGCTTCTGAGAGGTGTAGAAGGAAACTCAGTTGTAGATTAGACAAGAACTCGAATGCACAAAACTGAACTCGAGTGTACGTCATGTTCACGCAATGTAGCTCTTCTCGGGTTCACACTCTCAAGCCAAAACTCGCATAACTTCGAGTGCATAATTATTCAGGACTCTAGTGCATGATACAGGACTCAAGTGCATGGCTTATTCTCATAATGTAATCCTTCTCGGGTACATACTTCCAGTGTAAAACTTTCACAACTTGAGTATAGAAGCTATAGAGAACTCGAGTGCATAAATGAGAACTCGAGTGCGTTGTTGATTTCCTTAATCAAAGTCTTCTCGGGTACGAACTCTTTCCATAGAACTTGCAGGACTCGAGTGCTAATGCTATACAGAACTCGAGTGTTTATTTGAAGACTCGAGTGCAATGCTTCTTTTACAACATTAAGGCTCTCTGGTATAAACTCTCATGGCCACACTCTCACAACTCGAGTGCAACACCGTACGGAACTCGAGTGCGTTGATGAAAACTCGAGTGCTTCATATATACTCCAGTGCTTCAAATCTCTCGGGTATAAACTCTCATGGAAGAACTCTCAGGACTCGAGTATATCTCATCCCAGAACTCGAGTTCATGTGTTTAACTTCAGCTTCTGTGCAATGCTTGCAAGAGAGTGAACAGTGGACTCAAAATATGATCAATTCATTCTTGACTCCAAGTATTATAAATGATTGATAATTAAAGAGCTTTTGTTGTTTACATTCCAATGCAAAAGGAATCAGCTCTAAACTCATTGTATTCTCCAAGTTATGACTCAATGAGTGTAGACAACATATGTATTTTCGAGCATCAACTTCCAGAAGTCATACCGCATTGAATATAACTCTAAAATTGACATATTATATATCAATGGAAATATATTTGAGTCTACTTTCAAATGGAATTGGTTTTAACTCATTTGGACCTTTAGTTTGAGAGATATGTTTAAAATACAAAAATTGTTCCTGAATATGATGGTGATTTTAATTTCAACTTCAAATGTTCATATCTGATTCATCTGAGCTTCTTTGATGTTGTTTCTAGTTTCAAAATGACGCATTGGGAGTCTAGTTTTATATGTCACTAGTTTTATCTAAATCTGAGTTATGGTTTGAGAGATATGATTGAATTACTGAAACTCGCCCATGCTGAACATAAAACAGGGATGAACATAGTATGTTGTTTTTTCATCTAAACTCGAGTTCTGAGGATCAAACTCGAGTGCTGGCCTATTTTTGCAGTTGTGAACAGTGAAAACTTGAGTTTTCCATATCCAACTCGAGTGCAAAGCTTGGGAATCATCCGGAGTCGTTTCTGAGCAAAACTCTCATAGAGAACTTCTTCAACTCGAGTGCTACAATGCCCAGAACTCGAGTTGCTACAGTACCAACTCGAGTGCTACAGCTTTCAGACGCTACAGTGCTTGTGTGCTACAGTATCTGACTGCTACAATAAAATGCAACAGTGCCAAACAGTTCCATTGCTACAGTACTTGAAATCCCTTATGAGCATATAAACATCCAGTATTTCTTCTAGGAGCTTGAGTTTCAAGCTCTTCTTTCTGTAATCTCTTTCTTGCTTTGTTTGACTAATCTATAAGATATACAACATTAAATATAGTAGTTAGTCAATATAAAGAAATAAATATATTAAGCAAATTTTTTGCTCTCAATATCTGATATCTATATTTGACATCATCAAAACTAATCATATCTAACAATTACATTATTACTTATCCAAATTCTTTGATAACTTTAAGTAAATGAGTTGGTTATCTTTAGAGTTTTTCATTATGCCAAATGAGTAATTAATATTCCTACACTAGCCCCAAGCACTTATCTTTACACCTAGATTTCACAATTATTACAATTTACTCTAAGGGTCTTAAATTCACAGGATAGCCAAAAGTTGCCAAAATTTTCACCTAACTTTAAAAATTCATAATTAATTATAGAAACCTCTAATTGGGGTGGTTCAAAGTCTTGTGTGAAGATTCCTAAGTCCTCTATAAGAGAAAAATATCACCCAATACCAATTATGAGTACATTAGTACATAATTCTTCGAATAGTTACACTGTTCTAGAATCCATTCCAGGTTCAATGCTCTAACTTCAATAGATCATATCTTACAATATACTAATCCAAATTGCACATTCTACATATCAAATGAAAGCTTAAGGTGTATACTTTTAATCTGTAAAATATAATGTTTATTATATATCATTTAATCTATCAAAATCAAGCCACAATCTAACTAACTTGAATCTAGCAGTAACTAACCTTAGTAACCTTAAATTCCAAAATGAGTTTTCTATTCAATCACTCTAAAATCATAATCATAGGCTTTTCCTACACAATTTTTCATGTAGAATTCATTGGTGACCTCAAATTCATCAAATTCACTTTCTTCCTCATGTTTTGTACCTGGCTGAAACCCATACTCAAACCAACAACAATCAATTTGCAACTTAAACTACCAAACTAGTCAAATATATGTTGGAATAATCTAATAATAAAGATCCCAAATATATTGTGTAAATTTCATAAACAAGAGAAAAAGTGGAAGACTTGATGAAATACCTCTAGCTATAATGATTATGCATATAGCATCTCACAACCTGAAAATTGTGGAGAACAAAAAAGAGTTAGAATTATAATAGAATATAATAGGTTAGAGCTTCTTCTAAAAGGAAAATGAGGCACAATGATGGTCTTTAAATAGTTGTCACCCATCAAGGAACTCCTAAGGAGCAAGTAAGTGGGTTTTTCACATTCAACGTATTGCTCTAAGACCCAACCTAGGTTATTTATAGCCTCCCATCAAGGCTTGTAACAGCTTTACCGATGAGGCAGGTGACCATAAACCAAATCTCTATCCAAATCACTTTACGGGACATAATCATGAGATATTTTATCCAAAATACATTAAACTAATAATATTTAAAACAATTAAATAATATCTAGAATATTTAACTTGATTATGATAACAAACTAGAATATTCTTCATATGATCAATCAATAGATATATCTGGAAACAATTTTGAATAAATAGAAGTATATAATATTATCATTTTAATAAAATATCTAACATTCTCCCACTTGGCCTGCAACCAGATGTCATTTGATGAGAAAGGTTCATTTAAGCAATACTACTGGAATCATTGCAGTAAGTCCTCTTTGATTGAGTATTACCTTCCATGCATCACAAGTAGTATCCTTACTTGATGGGTAAAAACTTAATGAATAAACCAGAATGTTTATTCGGTTCCAACTTAAATTTTTGCTAAAATCTCAAAATTTAGGTACCAATAATTGAACCAACAAACTACAACTTGAATTTCATTACTTAAATAATGTCTCATCTAGATCACTGAATGTGATCTTTCAATGATGATCCATTTGATCCTTTGATTTCTCTAAAAAGCATGCTCTTCAATAAAAGGATATATGCTTTATGTGTTTCTGACCTATTTGACTATATGGTCATACAACAACCTTAATTGGTTTGAATTAATTTAATAATTTCAAAACCCTATGATGAAATTACTTAATTGGCAATCTTATAACTTGCCTCCAAGAATGACTAGGTCAAGCAATCTATAGTGAAACTAAACAATCAGTGTCTGCTTAACAATCTTATACCCCTCTATGATGCAACTTGTTTAGCAAGTGTAAAGATATCATAATGTTAACTCTTTTATAGTTAACTCATCTTACAAAACTCAACAAGCCAATCATTCTACTGTGACACCCTATCTCCAATAATCCCAGACGAGTAAAAATAATTAGTGAAATCATTCGTGAGACCATGATTCGAACTCGTATTGCCCAATCTTCTAAAATGTTCACAAATCCCCAATCTCAACTCAGGAGTTGAACCTAGGGTTAAGAGGGTTTTTTAGAGGGTAAAAACTTTTTCAATTATTTTCACACGTTTCACTACGTTACTAAGTCTCATCTACTTTTTTTTGTTATATCAAAGTTTACAAGCGTACTCTACTTAAAGACTCACTTTCGTTCATTTATTACGTACATAAAAATGTATAGCTAGACAAAGCTATCAAAATGTCTAAATCAAATACAACACAGTGCCTTGCACTTCAATCTTCAATCTTCTTTTGTAATTCCTCTTTGCATATCTCTAGGCATTCTTCACCTGTCTAAATGGTTGGTTGGGAGGAATGAGATTTGAGGAATTTCAGTAGCAAATAGTGCTAACAAATGCATACAATAAATGCTTTATGCATGACAAGATTGTTTACATGAATTCATGCCAACATAATGATGTATATGCATGCTTAATGTTTGATATGACATACACATGGCCACAGTATAAACAGAGACAGAGCTTCACTCATTCACATATGCTTCATACAATTCATCAAAGCAATCAACACATCAATACACAAGGACATATATCAAGATATGCAAGTTAGGAAAGTTCACTACCTCTTGGACTTTGTGCCCTCCTCTTGTATCTCGGTCTTCCAACTATTGCCTCTTCTTAGTCACTTCATGGCCCTAGATAACCAATCATATCATTAGAGCCATAATTCAAAGCTCTATTTGACCCTCTTTAAGTCTACTTTCAAGGAAAAGTAAAGCCATTATCTATATGTACACACATTAACATAGAAATCCCCTTTTCTAGTCTCTGTTTCAAAATTTCAGTCTTACATGACTAACTTTAAAAATTCACCATTAACTAGAGGAAACTCCAAATTGAGTGGTTATAAATTCTATGTGAAGATATTTAAGTTTAATTTCATATAAAAATACTCAATTTTGGCCATCATAACTACAAAATTCCCAAACATTCTCCAAACATCACTGTTCTAGATTTCTTTCAAAAAAATAGGGCCAAACTTCAACAATTCATATCTCCCAACATACTTGTCCAAAAATTACAAAATACCTATCAAATTAAAAATATATGTCTCTAATTTAATCCTGAAAAGTTTCAGAATTTTTGGATAAGGTTTACCCTATGAAATAGCTCGTACAACGTCACTGTTTAGACAGGGCAAAATCAACAACATGTACACACTTAGTTCATAAATCTTTAAATTCATATGCAAGCATCCAAAAATTATAAACACTTGCATACCTACACAATTTTTCCTCTTAAAGCCAATGGAATCATCAAAATTATAAAATTCCTACTCATTCTACATGAAACATTACAGAGCATATTCAAAGATTCCCATAAGTAGTTTGTTGTTTTCTCATTTCTCTTGCCTAAGCACTTCATTTCTACTTCTAATCAAATGATTAGCTATTTAGACATCTGTGGGACATTTTTTTATCCATTTAAAACACCCTTTTTATGAGAATTAATAGTACTCAACTCCCCATATACTCATCCAAATGACAAATCAATCAATTCAAAAGGAAGCTTACTCTTACCTCTACACGTTTCTGTAGACGATTTGGAATTTCGGTAACACTTTAGCCAGTGAGATAGTGCCAAACACTTCCAAAATGGAATGAAAAATCGTAGAAATGAAGCTCATGATGATTAGAAGAATGTTCAGGAAGGGCACTTTGAGAGAAGGCGCTGATTCGACAGTGTTTCGGCAGACTGAAGTTTCTCTCTCTTCTTTCTCCATTTTCGTCCAACTCTCTTCTTTCTGGTTTTTGCATGCAGGAATGAGGAAGAAGATGATGAAAGAATGGTTAAATGAATTAATCAATTCACTTTGCCAAGTGTCAAGCTCCCATTGGTCCAAAATTCCCATTTTCACACATAATGCCAAACTTAGTAGAATTTTCATCAAATTTTGAAAATTCATATCTAATTGTGTAGATATCCAATTGGGGTAGTTCCAGAGGATATGTGACCCTTATTAATTCTAGTTTTAAGGAAAAATATAATCTTTGGCCAATTAGAATCTCACTCTTCCTAGAATTTTAATCTTTGGACGCTTCCATGAAAAATATCTAGTTTCACTGGGCTAATTTCAAAAATTCATTTCTCTTTGTGTATAGCTCTAAATTACTTATATGGTCTACTTTTATTCTGGAAATTTTCATAATTTCTAAAATTATTTACCTATTGAAAAATGTCACACAATCACCATTGTCACACCGGGAATTTCACCAGTAGCAATACTACTTTGTGTTCCATTATACTATATTGTGTGTGACTTCTAATTGATTTATTTTGTCACTCCCAATGCTCTTTAATACCCTCAAGGGTGTAAAGAAATTTAGGGAATAAAACCATGCCTTACTAGGACACTTTCTAAACCAAGGCTTAGCAATCCTCTTGATCCAGACTTACTCTCAAGCCTCTCGTCCCAAAATTTGGGATATTACATTCTACTATATATAAAGCATGAAAATTAATGTACATTTGATAATATACCACATGACTTATAGCTTTTCAGTTATTATTCAAGCAATAATATACTTTAACAATCCTCATAAAATTCATTTGCAATGACATTGCTGATTTGTACACACATTTAAGCAAGACAACATCTTGAAATTGAATTAGAAGGAACAATATAATATTAGAGACATATTGATAGTCTAATAATATTCTCATAATAGATGTCCATGAATGTTCAAATGTTT
This sequence comes from Albizia julibrissin, assembly GCA_037074505.1. Classification (NCBI taxonomy): domain Eukaryota; kingdom Viridiplantae; phylum Streptophyta; class Magnoliopsida; order Fabales; family Fabaceae; genus Albizia; species Albizia julibrissin. Next base: position 37,993,459 of record CM073477.1, read on the forward strand.
GTGATTGTAGGTTACTTATGATATTTTCAAATGTTTTGAGAATAGTCTCTTCATACATTCCAAAAGAATACCACACCTAACATGGTCATATCACAACTTTGAATAATGGTGACTTAGTAATTTATAACACTTAAGTCAAAATGCATAAGCTATAAATGAATAATCATTTTGTATCATATAGATTATTCAACTCCTACTAATCCAGTGATATAATAAAAATGATCCATGTTTCTATATGTAATCACATCATAATACTTTAACTATCACTATTTTGAGACTTGCTCATGAAAAAACAATGTTTTGGAACCCGGACCGGACCTGCCGGTCCGGTGACCGGCCCGGTTTGGTACTTTTTTAAAAAAAATCGATTTTTTAAATTTTTCTTTAGAATTTCATATTAATAAGCCTAAAATATTCAATTTCTCACCGGTTTGACCCCGGTTTGACTCCGATCTGACCCACTAACCCTTGACCCAGTACCCCGACCAGTTCAATGACCGGTCCGGGTTTCAGAACCTTGTGAAAAAATGACTCCTAATTTTTTTGACAAAATTCTCTTTATTATTTATGTGACCATCTTTACTATTTCACACACACATATATATATCTCCTTATGTCTGAAATGGAAAGATACCAATGATATCCTAAATCAAGACAGACATTTAACTACCATGAAAGTATGGAAAGAATTATACATGAATAAAGAAGAAAATACTTCACTAAGTCAATTCATTCTTCATAGAGAAATTACAGCATGCAACTTTATTTGTGTTACTTAACTTTTCATACTAGCAACTTTACAAATAACTTGTGTTGTTGCTCACCTTACATTTACCATGAATCAATGCCTTCTTTTGGAATTTATGATCACTCTCAATATTTATGTTGTAGTCATATTTCCTGAAGTACATCACATAGTAACTATGAATTGCCAAGTTTTAATCACTGTTAGTTTCAATTGATTCCATTGATAGATTAAACCCCAACAAGGTGAGTTCCATGTAAAATCAATATTCTACCATTAGAGGTGGGAATCCTCCATATGTGATTACTCTCAAAGAGTTTGATCACTCTCACTAATTTTGGCATTCCTAAATAATCTAACATTTCAAAATATTACATAAAACTGCAAAGTAATATGGACAACTCACTTAAATTCCTTAGACATCTCTGCATTTTCACCAAAATATGTAGTCTCAGGATATTTTCCTTCCACGCTATTTATATTATAAAATAATTCTATGCAAGAGATATTTTAAACCAAGCTTCCAACTTTGAGATTTCAAAAAGATTTAAACAAAAAGTTTTGTTGGAATCTCATCAAAAATATATATAATTGTCTTTATTGTGTACTTAAGAAAAAAATTGTATCATTCATTATGTTTCTTCTTGCAATAATTCCATCTGTATTATGTGAGTCCAAGTATGAAGAAACTTTACATATAGACTAAGTTCTAGTCCACTAATGATGTACTTATCATATCACCCATGTCTTCCAACCAATTTTACTATATTAATCTGTTTAACATATTAACTACCAATTTTGTTTTAAATAATCCAAATGTGTCAATTAACACTACTCAATTTAAAGCAAATCGCATTTGGATATTGTGAAAGGTCAACTATAAGGATAAATGAATTTTTTCAGCAATTAGAACATAATTTTATGGCAAATGTATATCCATTACTAACTCCAATCAAGTATTTTAACTATAAGCATATTATTCTCTATATGCCTATTACTTTATGGCTTTGGAGCTAGTGGCTTTATAGCCTTAATTTATAATCTCATTCTTTTCCAAGTAAGAGTAAAATATACACATCTTCAATGAATACCTAAGATTCATGCATATACTCATGAAAAGGAGTAATGGCTTATGAGATAATAAAATAAGGATCTCTTCCACCAAATTAATGGAGGCATCTTACCCCTATTATAGAGAATTACCTTGTATCAACAAAACAATGTAACAACAATTATGAGAATTTCTAAATTCGTCCTTTAGCCTATAAACAACCCTTGACTTTGCTCTATTCTTATGTACTAGTGATAACTAGCTCTTAATTAAGATTGATTTTAATGAGACAATTACATCTCATAATGTTATCTCACCTCTCATGCTAGTATCTTTGAGTATAAGAACTTTTTTTGATGCCAAGTTTGATGAACAAGTTACATTTTATCTCCTTTTAGGCTCAACAATAATCTCTAACAAATTCTATCAAACTAAGCAATTAATATAGAAATCATGCTATAAGGTCAAAGTAAAACATAATCATGCTTACAAAACAACTATAAGAGGCAAAGAAAAAACCATCACAAACAAGTGTATGTTTATCAATGTGAATCATACAATTATAAATTCATATAATTAAGGTCTACCTATGGCAAAGATATCAGTATAGCATGAATTTATCTCGAATTGATGAATATAGAATGTAATTATATTTTCTAATACTTGTAGGCTACTTAGAAAATATAATGTCATTCTATTTCACCCTAATTAAATATACAATTATAATTATCTACCTGTTGGTAAAGACTAATTATAAACATATATTTAATTATAATTGATATTATATAATGCCAATGTGATTAAAAAAATATGCATGCAACAAAATTGAGAATGTTTTTGTTGGGATTAGTAGGCACACAACGGAAGAATTACAATTTAAAATTGCATAAGTTTACCAATCTCAATTGCAGATCTATCAAAGGCATTTAAATCAAGTTAGAAAGAGTCGTGCATTATTCATGTTTGTCTGAATACTCACAATCATCAACATATTGCAAGTTCTCAAATGTCCATGCTTGGTTGCTCCTGAAATAATTTCCCCAGCATCTATATGTTCACTAATTCTTCTTAAAAGAGCATCAAACTCTGAGTGTGAGATTAACTATCCCCAATATCAATATGTTGGCTAGTTCTTCTTTGGAGTTTTGCCTTTTGGATCTTGAGGAGCTAACTACTCAGATCAGCTCCCTCTACTGGTATTCACATGAACAGGACTCAACACCGGCAGCGTGCTAACGCCTCCAATGTCCTTCTAGGGTTTTCTTGCGGCTCTCTAATTTTTCATCATCTATAGAAAACCCTAGCTCTCATCTTTTATAACTAGTCAGGGTTATCTATTTTATGATGGATATTGGATTTTTAAAATTAATCTTAATTAATTTCAAAATCCTTATCATATCAATTAACATTTAATTGTTTTGATAAGCTAATTAAATAAATATGGTTTAATTAAATATATCCAATAGTTTTAATTTAACCTATTTATTTAATTAGAATAAAGAGCCAATTGAATTAGATTTAATTTATATTTATAAATTAAATATGAGATATTATCATATAATATCTTTATATATACACAATATAATAATATTATCATATAATATAATATTATTATATATTTAATATATATTATCAAATAATATATATATATATATATATATATATATATATATATATATATATATATATAATATTATCATATTATCATATATATAATATATATTATCTCATGAAATATATTATGCATGTATTTCAAAAATACATATGTGTATATGTAATATTATTAATTTTCTTTTCAAATATATATATAATTTGTCCACCCTAGATTAAACATTATATTAATTGAATCTTAGACGCATCTTAGATTCAATGAATATGGACATTATAGTTCATGTTGGGTTATTCTTGTGTGGGACTCTATAGGCCCATATGATGTTGGCAATGGGCCAATGACTATACTAACCCACAAGTCGTAAGCGGTCTTTAGCAAGACATTACGACTACCCAATTCATATGAGGATCGACAATACGATACAACATGTCTCATAACCATATCACGTCCCTTTTGTCACATGATATTTTGGTTAAGGATAAGGCATGAAGAATGTCATCCTCCTATTCCTGACCATTACTTTCCCGATCCCTGAGTAGTCTGACTATAGAAATAGAAACTCCTTTCCATCGTAGTATAGCCATACATTTCTCGGACTCACTCATCGAGGGGCCCAGTAATATCTCTCTACTAATGTGAGGGACAAATTCTATCTTCACCATTCAAATTCCTCTGCATGAAAACTATTAAGTCCGATTGTAGCCTTTATCATCACCCGGTTAAAGGTGACTTTTGACTAAGTCAAAGCTTAGTGACTCTCATGTAGAAATCTATGATGATCTCAGGTCAAAGGGCATTGTGGCGTGGTTATATATGAGATAAGCTTATGACTTGATCCATGCAGCTTTCTCATAGCGGGTCGGTCTAGCACCTTACACTCCTACAAGTGCCTAAGATTTTGATTCGTATCCCTATACCTTATCAAAGTTATACTGGTCTTGTTTCATCTTTTTTCCAACATAGATGACCGACCAGAGACATTTAGGACAATAATTATGATTTATCCAAGGATACAGTTATCACAGTAAACATGTGAATAATATGATAACTAAATGGAGAAATTCATTGAATAACAATGTTCAAAGTACAATAATTGGCCCCTATGACACAATTTCCAACAGTTTTGGCTACTCCCTATGAAACAAGCACACTAACAACAAATATAAAGTGCATTTAAAACATAAAATATGCACCAATAACCAAATGAGAATTTAAGCACTTAATTTAATCAACAAGAGTAACTAAACAACTACAATTCTCCCACTTTGATTAAGTTAATTAATCACTTATTGGAGTTGATGTTTTTGAAAAATTCATGAGTGATTGTTTACACATGCAATGTAATACCCCACTTTTCACCAATATTCCTTGTATGATATTTAGGATAATTAGTGGAATAAAATGGTGCAATGTGATATGCATGAATTTATGGAAATATTCCAATTACCGGTTACACATAATTTAGCCAAGTAAGGACACAAAAAGGCAATTAATGTACAATTAAGGGCCCAATATTGTAACCAAAATATGAGTACAAAATGGTACAAGTAATGGCATCATTCAAGTGTTAAAATTGGGCTAAGCCAAAGAAATGAGCGAAAAATGATTTATTTTGATAAATCATAAAATATAGGAGCAAAATGATAATTTTGCCATAAAATGGGAAATAATTATTTTTCCCTAATATTCCCGATAATTTCAATTAAATGGGATATATGTAAATGATGAAGTGAGAAAAGCCCCAGAATGTGAAATGATAGAATTACCCTTTAAAAGCTCTAACTAAGGGTTGTCAAAGGCATTTTCATCCTTTGGGCTTGATTTTGACCAATTCGAGATTAAAAATGGATTCTACACGTAAAATTGTGTATGATTAGCCTAGGTCATAAATTTTGGTAAAGTGAAGTGAGACTGGGTACAAAAGGGGTGTAGACCAGGTCTCTAAGGGTACTTTGGTAATTTAGCACTTTTAGGCTAAGCTTACCAATATTGTAAGTTTCGAATTGTACATGAATGAGTAATGACTCAATTATGGTATATTTGAGGATTTCAGGACTTGACAACCGTCCGGAACGCAGAACTTGCCGAGCTTGAGCGAAAAGAAATTGCTTAAGAAGAGTGACCAGGTAGTAACTTGTCCTTCATATGTCATAGTATGCAATTTTATGTTGTTTGCACTCATCACAAGTTGTCTAACACATTTAAATTATGCAGAGTGGTTGCTCGGGGCCTATTTATGTGGGTGGACGCTCAGGTTAAATATAATGTTCAGAGATGCACGAGCGGTGCCCAGGGCCTATTTTGCACGGGCATCCCTCAGGGCCTATAACATGCCTAACGCTACGGTAGTTAATGAACTGCACTTGTTGCACTGAGTGTTGTTGTAATAATTATGTGATTGATGTTGTGAAGCATGCTTTGTGTTATTATTTCTGTATGAATGACATCGTGTTACTATTGAGATTCCTTCGAATCTCACATTTTTTCCTAAAACCCACCTTCAGTACAGGGAGAAAGCTCAAGAGGCAAGAAGAAGGTAAATGACAATGACTAGAAGTCGAGGTGCTAAAGACTTTTGCATTTGGTTGTCTGGTCCCTTATGTTTTGTAGATGTTTTAAAGATTTTAGGTTATATATGATGTATATGTTGTGTAAGCACGTAAAGGTAACCTAGTGAATGAATGGTAGAAAATAAGTAGTTTTGCTTCTTATCGCTGACGAAATGTGTATGTGAAATGGAATGTATAACTGTTGGCAAAGATATGCTCGCAAACTCTAATGAACATGAACAAAAGAGAAAACTAGTGAGTCTTAACGAGTTAGTGAAGATTTTTGAAAATGATTGTGAAAATTTTACCACCCTCTCAACTATAGGTTCAACTCCTGGGTTGAGGTTGGGGAATTTATAAGCATTTTTGGAAGTTGGATGTTCCGGGTGCAAATCCTAGTCTCTTGCGTGATTTTACTACTCTTTTGTATTCAACCAAAGTTATAGGAAATGGAGTATCACATGCAACATTGAGGATGCTATATGCATAAATCTTGAATGAGAATTTAATTGAATAATTTAGTTAACAAAATGTGACCAAATAATCATCACAGATAAATTCTCCCACTATTTTGTGCATCCAAATTAAATATAACATATGCACATCTTAATGGAAGGATTAACCAATTAATTTGATTAGCAAAAGTTAAATTAATAACCTTCCCACTTTTTATTTATCCAAAAATTGTTTAAGAAATCAATTTCAACATATTTCAACTCATATATAATTTTTCAAAATTCAAACAGTTGAAAAACTACCCAAAATTAATTACATGCATATTAAGGTAATTAAGTGATATGCCAAAACAAAATTTTGCAAATTACCATAATGCGAAAATAGCTAAAATTAAATTTCCCATGTTAAAACAAATAAAATGAGACATAAAAATAAATTAGCATTCAAATATTTTGATCAAATAAACCATTTATGAGATGAAATAAAAATCAAACCTAAGCAATTAATCAAATGTTTCATTATGTCAAAAGAAGGGAAACTGCTAAGGAATTGAGCACAAAATAGAGTTAAGAAAACTTAATTGATCCAAAAATAATATATGGAAATTAAACTTAAATGCCCCAATATCAATAACCTGATATATCAACAACGATTGTCTAGAATTAAAATAAACACATACATGGCCCAAATGTTAATCAGAAGGTGATTGGGAGAATATATCCTCTCTCTTTTTGTAACTTAATGGCCCAATACATTATTTTAGAAATAAATCAAATTTCCAAAAATTTAATAAACTTGAATGAAACTCAACAATAATTTTAAGAGACAATGAATCAAATATTTGTGCCCATATAATCTCAAGAATTAAAAGCAACGTGGCCCACATCAGTTCCTGTAAATAAGCCTAATGAATTAAACAATAATTCTGTAAAAAAAGAGCCCAACAACTATTTCCAAAAACAATAATTTCCAAAAACGAGCCCAATGCGTCACTATTTCCCCAAAGTGGAATAACAATAAAGTTGTCCAAAACAAGAGACCACAAGCTCAAGTACATGAGCCCAATCATGCATAAACAAAAGGTGAATTAAGCCCAAAACGCAAAACAATAAGATTAGGAGAAGAACAAAATACTATGACTAAAATGACAGGTCCAGATCTGAAGCCCACCCTTTAGGATTAAGTGAAACAATGTGTTTCATTTTTGGGCTAAATGATGCCTTTCCGTCTCATATCCTACCTTCAGCCAGATCCTTACCTAACCCGGATAACTATCGTGACTTGGATGCAGACCCTAATGGACATGCTGCAAACTCCAGTTCCAGGAAACATTTTCCCAGAGATCCCAATGGCGTAATGCTCAAAAATAGATGAAGAAGCATGTTCAAAAATTGCACCAAAACAAGACTAAATATTAAATTGATTTTCTTTATTCCAAATAGAAACTGGGCAGCAAAGAAATTCGGTCCACAACATCATTGATAGCAATAAAGGAAGAGATGTCGGAACATAAATATCGGTAAGGGAGGGGGACAATCCTTTATTCCCTTCTCATGTAATTACAAAAGCATGCTTTAAAAAAAATCAGGTCCATCCAATCATCATCATCATCATTATTAGACACAATTAATATATAGATAATTATTATTAACCTGAGAGGAGCGAAGAAAAAATGCATCAAAGTATTTGATGTTAAAGCCAATTGGAAACAATGATTTTAGAAACTTCACTTTACATCAAAGATGTTGACACATCTCAAATATATACATTCAGATCGAAACAAAGCTAACCAAAAATCATGTATGCGATGAATGACCAAAACATAAGGCATATGATCAATTATAGAATCAAGGAGAAAACTGGATGGAGTAAGACTCACAAGACACCACAAGGAAAATGTCGGTAGAATTAAATACTAGGCAGAGGAGAATCAAAAAACCTGCTTTGATACCAAATGCTGGAATAACCTAACAATAGAGATCCCAAATATATTGCATAAATTCCATAAACGAGAGCAGCAATAGAAGATTTGATGAAATACCTCTAGCCATAGTGATTCTATATGTAGTATCTTACAGTCTGAAAATTGTAGTAAACAAGAAAGAGTTAAAATTAGAATAGAATATAATATGTTAGGGCTTCTTCTAATGGGAAGATGAGGCACAACTATGGTCTTTAAATAGCCATCACCCATTAGAGAACCCCTAAGGAGCAAGTAAGTTGATTTTCCACGTTAAACATACTGCTCAAAGATCTAGCTTAGGCTATTTATAGCCTCCTATTAAGGCTTGTAATAGCTTTATCGGCGAGACATGTGACCTTAAACTAAATCCTATCTAAACCACTTTGCGGGACATAATCGGGAGATATTTTATTCAAAATATATTAAACTGATAATATTTAAAACAATTAGATAATATCTAGAATATTTAACTTGATTATAATAATAAACTAGAATATCCTTCATATGATTAATTAATAAATATATCTAGATATAATTTTGAATAAACAGAAGGATATAATATTATCATTTTAATAAATTATCTAACAATATCATCATTAAACACCATATATTATCATATTTAAGCTTAAATCAGTATTAGACTCCAAAAACCCCTCTTGGCCAAAACCCTAGGGCAGCCCAAGGACCTATGAAAACTTGATGAAATCACAACATATTTGGTTTAAATTGAAGCTCAGTCTTACATCTTCACTATACTACAACAGGTTTGGGATTCTGGTAGCACTAGCCCTATGTAGATGACTTCAAACACCTCAAATTGAAAATTTGAAACCATAAGAAAAGTTATACCTAGTAGAAGAAGATTAGAAAAGGCTTTGTCGACTGGAAATTGCGATTCAAGGTTGGAATCGGCTTGGGAACTTAAAAGCTCCAGGTTTTCCCTCTTCCTTCTCTCCTCTTTATTTTTCTTGGATTTTTTCTATTTTTCCTCATCTTTCTCTTGGCTGGCCGAAATCTTAAAGAGGAAGGGAAGGGTTGGAATTATGCTAAGTGTCTTATGCTTTGATATAATGGTGTCATAGTGTGACAAGTGTCCTTCTTGCATCCTCCTTTCTCTTTTTCTCTCTACTTGGTCATCCTTTTTGAGTCTGAGGAAGATAGGCCTGATGAATTCCCTTGACTCCCGGGTTAGTGTTTCAGAAAGTCAAGTACATGACCGGGCCGGAGACTGGTGGATCCTAGTGGATTCCCCTGACTCAGAGACTAGGTGCCGCATTTTTAGAGGGCTAACTCAAAAGTTAAAAAGCAAGTGCAATGATGAGGGACACATATCACTTTCTTATTAAGCCAATACAAAAGCTAAATAGTGTATTCTCTTGATGAAGGACACATGGTACTTTCTTATGGAGCCATCCAAAAGTTTTGTCATTATTACTACTTTATTAAAGCTACTTTATATGTATTTACTCGGGATCTTACTCAGTGTTTATTCAGAATTGTACTGCGTATAACTGGGCCTGCCAAATGGTGCCTTGTGTCTTATATAGATACTAGTGTATTTCTTCCGACTAATTACATATACAAAGCAATACCGGTTACTTAAAGTTCAGTATATTACACTGACTTTTTTCCCCTGAATGTTGAAATAGTTCTTGTACCACACTATTGCCGACTCCATAGCCAAAAGTGAGTAAAAACATGGCAACTATTTCCTCAACACTAACATTCATTGAATCTTGTAATCCATGTTCGACCAATTTATGGCACAAGCTGTATATAACACTTGTTTTTCCACTTTAAAAACATGTCATGGAAACGTGAACCATGGGTTGTCAATATCTCTTGGACCCATAAATGACTGATGTGTTTACTAGTTTTATGCGATTCTTTGCAAATGAAAGGCACCTAATATTGATATAGCAATATAGTCAATTGTTCATACTCGATTAACTTTTCGTCTATAAGAGATACTACTCAAGACTGGTCATCTTCCTTCACCATGTCAATGAAGTTTTGATTGTTCTAATTTGTCATTGCTTATGTAACTTGTGAATGTGGTTAAATTCAAGTGTAAGTATTAAAAGAAAAAAAGTTACCAAATAAAAACTCAATGATACATGTAAACACATTCAAGTTATGTTATAAAAGGTAGTTCAACAAACATTTAGTTATCAAGTCACATAATGTCATAAGTTACATAAATGAAAATAATTCAACTATGTAGACATATAGTTTAGGAACAGGTAAGGGTCATGAACGGTAAACCATATCTAGGGAGTGTTAACCACAAACTGCAACCACTAAATCAAGAACTGCTTGTTCCATTTAGCTATTGAGACAAACGTTTCCCGACTAGTCTTGTCCATCAAAAGCTTTATACAGTGGCATCAAAAGTCCTCATCACATAGGACTTCCCAACGTCAAGCAGGTAATTCATAATAGCATCAACATTGACATCTTTGATTTCACTTAATGATGTTGTTCTGTTTGTCAATGCTTTAGCTATTACACTAACTGCATTCGCAATTTGTTTTGAAGATGGCACTTTCTGCCTCTTTCTCTGAACAGACCCTTCACCTATTTTCCTCTTACCTTGGCTTCCTGACTCAATACCAACAATTGATAGAGTGCTTGTTGTTAAACAAATGCTTGTTAGCTCATCCATTACTCCTTATACTAGGTGCTGGGTTAGCACTAAACATATCATCTTCGCTATTTGTCAAGCCTTCTTCTTCATTCATGGTGGGTCAGTACACATCTTCCTCATCTTCTTGCTGTGTCAAAGGCTGTGTGAAAGAGGGTGCAAATATATCCTCTCTAGATGCCATCACATCCCTAAAAATAATTCATAATTCTTTTTCAAACTTGAAGCTTGTGTGCCTAAACTTTTTATATGATGAATTCTCCTGCATGCTACAAGAAACTAAAATGCAATTAATTAACCAAAACGAATCAGTTGAGAGAAAAACAATTAAATGTATAAATTAGTATAATTATTTTTTACCTGTATTTTCCGCTGCCACCACTCATTTGATGTGAGGACTTTATTCGTTGTAGGGTCTCTGCCCACATTAGTCTCTTTGATTAAGGAATCCCAAGTCTTGAAATCTTTCCTCGGGATATCTAATCTATTCTTCAATTGTTTCTTGTTATATACTTTCTCAGTCTTCTCATTAAATATAGAAACAATATTCTACCAACCTGTCTTTGTGAATGTCAACCCATACCGTTCTTTTTTTGTATATTTGCTCAATGCAAGAATTGATAAAAATCTCAATTGTCTCAATATCCCATACTGCTTTACTGTCCGTATTTCTATAGCAAAAATTAGACACATAACAAAAACCCACGAAAGCACATAAAATGGAAACAAAATGCAGCTGCTATAGATTAATAAAAAAAATGTAACCTTATTTCATTTAGACAAGAAAATTAGGTCACACTCATCCTGTTGTAATGAAATTTATGGTGTAAGACTGAATATAGTTAAATGTATAGAAGATACCAATTGAACAACATTATTATTTATAATATTATCATTAGAACAAGAAATAAATTGGAAGGACAATAAATGAACAAAATTGGTTGATTTATTTTAGTAAAACTAGTGGCTTCATTACTTGTTTGTTAATTTTGGCCTTTTATTCTATAATGTGATCCCCATGGAGAAGAGATAGCGTAGCTAGAGAACACGTATATACAACGAATGTAACATCACATGATACACAAACAAATTTGACATTGTTATGCCAATTGATTCATAAATTAAAACTCAACTCAGGCGAACAAATTATACAAAAAAACCCAACTGTCAACCATTCCCATTTTCCTCTGCTTCCCAAAGAATTGAACAAAGCATCGAACCTCCACCACAGACGAGACCAATTTGGTAGCAAATATCATAATCGATGATTAAACAAAGAAAAAAAAGGGCAACTGTGCACCTCCAACATAGACCACAACACGACTACACCACACAAGAATGGCCGACTACAGGAGAGAAAAAAACAGAGCCCCAGATGACAGATCCGACACACAAGCAAAGCACACATGGTTTCGTTCTCATGGATCAAAAATTAGAGGAACACCTATGGACCTTTAGGTGCAGGGAGAGATCATAATGGTTAAATGAAGCTTTAAAGCGTACCGGCCAAAAGAGATCACCGAGTCGGAGCAGATCGACAACACGAGGAGCTTCAACTGTAGATGGACACTTGCAAGTCAGCCAAGCTCAAACGGTCTTTGATGAACAGATTGGCCACCCTCTGAGTCAACACCTTCCGAACTGAACCACAACAAATGATGCCTGCATTCATCACTTCTGAGTCAGCTACAGGATGCTGCATCCTCACTCATCAGTTCTAGTAATGTAATCCTGATTACATCAAATGATATAATAAAAACTATAAAATATAATCTTCTTTACATTACATAAGTCTAACCAAACGCTGTAATCATACAATTATATCAGGATTACATGTAATCATTTCTCATGTAATCGAATCAAACGAGCTATAAATGGCATATTAAAAAAAAAGGTAGGGTAATTATGTCATTTGGCAACATTTTTGAATCTCAAATTTGTAGGGTATTTCAGTGTTCTGTTCCCGAATAAAATCTCATTGCTAAAAAATAAAAAAAACCTCATCTCATTATTCTTTCGTCAGTCTCATCTCTGACTCCAAAATCCCCGAGCTCCACGAGAAATGGTGACGTCTTTGAGATTACCCTCTCTAACCCACCTCTTTTCCTCGCCCTCTATTGCTGCTATTTCTAGTATCTCTGGCCGGTCACCGGTGATTCTCCGGCGTCGCTTCCACTTCCGGTCGCGGCCACTTGCAGCTAGCTTCTCCACCCAAAGCACGGCGGCGGAGACCCAAGACCGAATAGATAGCTTGAAGAACCGAGTTCCCGATCAAGTTATCACGCCCAGGTCACAGGACTTCAATGCTTGGTACCTCGATGTTATAGCCAACGCCGAGCTAGCCGATTATGGGCCAGTTCGCGGGACAATGGTCATTCGGCCTTATGGCTACGCAATATGGGAATCAATCCAGGTTAGCTAATAAATGAATCTCTTTGTTTATCACTACATGTAGTACAATCCACGAAGATTATTTCTTCAATAATGTTTATTTGTCTGTTGATATTTGGTGGTTTAGCAATTTTGCCCCGTTGCTGCCTCTTAGTTTGTAAGGCAGTTTGAAATCCTAAATTAACATATTTTTGGCCCCCTATGGTGTGCAGGAGTATTTGAATGTGAAGTTCAAGGACACTGGACATAGTAACATGTATTTTCCTCAGGTGAGGACTTCAGATGCTGTATTATATTGGGGGAGCGAATATACAGCAACTTGTTATGCTATGGGTATATTGAAATTTTACAAGTGTTATTAACTTAACTGATGAAACTGTAATGTCTGGACGAAGGAGGCTAACTTCTGGTTTATGTTGTTTTGTTCCCCTTTCCTTGTCTAAAATTGTACTTGGGCATAGTAATTATACATAACACTCCTCCATATTGTTGACTGCAGCATTTTCCATATTATACTTTTCAAGACCAATGTTCTTTTTATTACCCACACTTTTAGCGGTAAAGAAACGATTAATAATCTTAAGAGTTTCTATGTATCTCTCATATGTTATATTATTTATTCCATTTTCCTTTTGTTGTTGCAAGTTAAATCATATCACTTTGTGGTGTGCTTTTATGTTTTGAAGTTGACAGTAATGCAAATATCTTGTTGATGTAGTACATAATAGAAAATAAAAGTACAATATCTATCATTTGCTTTGTGATTTTTATCCAAACTGTCCTGCAGTTTATTCCATACTCATTTATAGAGAAAGAAGCCAGTCATGTTGAGGGTTTTAGCCCAGAGTTAGCGCTGGTGACCATTGGAGGAGGCAAGGAACTTGAAGAAAAACTCGTGGTGTGTATACTCCTCGGTCAATTGTTACAATTGTTTTCAGATATTTTCATTTTATGTTCACTTCAGTCTATAACTGAATTGAGGAAGTTGCTAATATGTGGTTCTACTATGTTGTGACCTAAGTCTTGGCTTTGATTTTTGCAATTCTTGAGGTTGTGGCAGGTCCGACCAACTAGTGAAACTATTGTGAATCACATGTTTACTCAGTGGATTCATAGTTACCGTGATCTCCCTCTTATGGTTAATCAGGTAAGTGCTTTGCATATGTGATCCTTTTCTTTTGTTTTTCTTTTGTTTTTTATTTTGGTACTGAAGTGCTTTGTATATATGATTAGAATTCAGAAGACTGTTTGTATGATGAAACAATGCATTACCTTGATTATTTCTTCTGCAAAATGAATGTGGCTTAGTGGGCAAACGTCACGAGGTGGGAGATGCGAACCAAGCCATTTGTGAGGACTCTGGAATTTCTTTGGCAAGAGGGCCACACTGCTCATGCAACTCCTGAAGAGGCAGAAAATGAGGTCTGCTTTCTAAGACATCAAAACTAAGAATGTCTTTACTATGTTATCTGAACTCTTTTTATTTCATCAAAATAAAGATTAGCTTTTCAACTGCAGGCTAGACAGATGATTGACATCTATACCAGATTTGCTTATGAGCAAGCTGCAATACCTGTTATTGCAGGTCGAAAATCTCAAGTGGAAACATTTGCTGGTGCCTCTAAAACTTACACAATTGAAGCCATGATGGGTGACAAGAAAGCATTACAGGCAGGAACTAGTCACAACCTTGGGCAAAATTTCTCCCATGCCTTTGAAACACAGGTATTTTTTAACTTGAAAATGACAAAATATATCATTTGGCCTTTAGATGTGTTTCTAACACATTTTAAGGCATTTTGAAATAATAAGATTGTTTATGTAGGAGAAACAGTGGCAAATAGAAACACAGGAGAAGAGAAGAGTGGGATGGGTAAAACTGGGAAAGAGTAGTAATTTCATATAATTTAATCCCCACTTGTCCTAGGATCACTTGGTAGGAAAGCCTTACTTTACATTTTCTAGTTCTGATATTAAATAAATATCCTTTTGAATATAAATCTGATCATATTAGAAAAATCCTGGTGCACTCAGCTATACTTGATCACCCTACCCTGTTCACAAATTCTTTCTGTGCAAGTATGATATAATTCTGCAAGCAAAAGTCTTAATATTCTTAGCTATTCTCCGTTTATTGCATGCATCATCAGTTTTGATTGTGCCTAAATTTGTCTTAACATGGTTTGAACATTAATCCATAAAAAGCACAGCCACCTGGTGTAAAGACAAAAATGGACCTTTTGATTAGTTATAGCATATTGTCTCAGCTAGTGCCAGTCTGACCTAGGAATAGCTTAGAATGCAGTAAGTTGGAAATTTTTTAGGTTATTAACCCCTTTTGTATTCTTCAAGTGTGTCTTATGTCTGCTGTTATTTATAATTTATTATTGATGATTATTGATATGATCCTGTAATGAGGGTATAGCTTTACAAAATGTCTATTTGTGCAGTTCACAGATGAAAATGGACAAAGACAACATGTTTGGCAAACATCATGGGCAATCAGTACCCGTTTTGTTGGAGGTATCATCATGACTCATGGTGATGATGCCGGCCTAATGCTTCCCCCAAAGCTTGCACCAATACAGGTACATTTTGATATCATTTTACATCTGAAAAGATTTAATTCTTGGTTAAAAGTGGTTGTTGGGACACTTTACATCTTGTTAATTCCAAGCCTGATGGTGTCAGTATTAAATATGCCTACATCTGTCATAAACAACTTGCTCACTGAATATCCAACAGACGAGTGGTTTTAATGCATAGTTTAATAACAACTCGATGATTCCTTACCACTATTTCAGGGGTTTCTTTAGTATGTAACTATTCTAAACCATGATAACTTATGGGCTTTTCATGATATGCACGGGGTGCTTCAGGTGGTAATAGTGCCCATCTGGAAGAAGGATGACGAGAAAGTGGCTGTTGTCAATGCAGCATCATCTGTAAAAGCAGTTCTTCATTCTGCAGGGATTAAAGTTAAGCTTGATGACTCAGAGCAAAGAACCCCAGGGTGGAAATTCAACTTCTGGGAGATGAAGGTTTACTTTTAATCTTGGATATTCTACTACTTTATTTACTAAAAAATTGTGTGGTTGCTTTTAGTCCTGATATATGCTTATTCCAATTTAAGAGTATCTGATCAGACTCACCTTATTTAAACCCTCATTGTTCAGGGAGTTCCTCTTAGAATTGAAATTGGTCCTCGGGATTTGTCTAGTGGAACTGTGGTAATATCAAGGAGAGATGTTCCTGGGAAGCAAGGCAAAGTATTTGGAATCTCTATGGAGCCTTCAGTTTTGGAGGCTCATGTTAAAGAAAAGTTGGACGAGATCCAGTCCTCTCTATTGGAAAAGGCAATTGCATTTCGAGACAGGTTCAGTTCTTTTCAATATGTCTCCATCTGAACATTGTCTCTATATATAGATCAGTGCATCCAACTCTGTAGCTTGCATTGCTTTAAAGAAATGCGATTTCTGTCATCATTTTGGCCTTCTATTATACTCCTTAGGTCCTTAATGTAATACTTAATTAACTAATTTGAGTAGATTAAGGGTAGTTAAACTAGTTAATATGATATGTTTTTTTCTAAAACATCCTAATCATTTTACTTAATTCCCTTCATCCCTCTCATGATTATTGTTGAGGGAATATCAATAGAGTTAATTTGGGAAAAAATGGATAAATCTGTGAAATAGGTCTTATATTTAGGATTAACATTAACTCTCTAATTAGGTCCTACATTAAGAACCGGAGGGAGTATACTTATACAATTGCATGCACTTGCACATTCTTAACCTTGCAGACCAGCTGATTGAGAAGCAAATTATTCACCTTGCAGTAATATCGTGGATGTGACCTCATACGATGATCTTAAAGTAGCAATATCGGAAGGCAAATGGGCAAGAGGCCCTTGGTCTGCTAGGTAGTATTGGTCCTTCATTTCACTATTTTATTTTATTTTGGCTTGGAAACATAGGTTCCAATATGCTGGTAAAAAGACTCAGAACTCTAATACAAGCTATATACAAAATGGCACAGTGATGAAGATGAGATTAAAGTCAAAGAAGAAACAGGAGCAACTATCAGGTGCTTTCCTTTTGAACAGCCAGATGGGGATAAAAAATGCTTGATGACTGGTAAGCCTGCCGAGGAAGTAGCCATTTTTGCCAAATCTTACTGACTCTGCATCTGTTAGCTTTCCTTTTTTCTCTCTCTCTCTCTCTCCTCTTTTTGGAATTCTCAAATCTCATGATCTGGCAGTTGATTTTGGTACTTTCCTGCCGAGTCATTTCTTGTATAACTTAGGTTAGTTCAGAGCATATAATTTGTTGATTTGATGTAACTTTAAAGCATTTGTTCAGGTCATTTGATGTAATTTTTTATGATATCTAGAAATATGATTATATTTAGGGAAAACTTGTTTTTTTTGCCAAAAAGAGTAATGAGATTAATAAAAAAAAAGTATAGTAATTAATAACTCAGTTTTTTAAAAAAACACTGATTTGACATTTTAAAGTTCAAGTGGTATTTAATTATCTTTTTCCCTTATATTTATAATTTGGGTGTTAAACCAATCAACATTGGTTTAAGGTTGATTGGTTTGAATGTCATTGAGTTGTGGTGATATAATTAAATTAATATATTTTTAGTTACAAATAATGAACTGTAAATAAAAAGCTATAAATAACAAATTTCATAACTTAATATTTACATTGAACTAACTTAATATTTATTTATAATCAGTTGAAAATTAATTAAGTAATCACTAGTCATATTCACTAAATAATTATTAGTAGTTGTGGATAAGAATGGTACTCATGTGAGATTAATTCTTGTAAAAAATTATTTTAAAATATTATATCGTTATGCATAAGCAACTGAAAAGTTAAAAAATAAAAAAAAATAAAGTTTTTTCTAATTGACTAAGAAGTTGGTTGGTGTGGTGAGTTGTTTCACCACCTCGGTAAGGATTAGGTGAACATAAATTCAAACATTGAGAAATACTTTTGTCAGAAGAGATGAAAATTAATTATACTTTGACTCTTAAAAGGGATTAGACTCTTGATTGAATAAAAAATGTTTTCAATTGATGGAATCGTTAACCTTGTTAATTTACCAGTTCTTTTTTTCTCCCCCAATCATATGCTCTACTAATTTTATATTAATTCTGTAAAGGTTTTAGATTATTTTATCTGTAAGTTCATTATTTTTTCGTTGAATTGGTGAATTTGTTTTTCATAACAACGATTTTTAGATAGCTTATTTTTATGGATAAAGTGCCTCTACCTTGGAAAGTTTATATTAATTAAGTTGAACAAAAATAAGGTGGAGAATTCGTTCAATATTTATCTTGTTTAATTAATATATATTTTCAAATTTTCATTGAAAATAAATTTTTAATCTTGTTTATTTATTAAAACTTACTTATGATGCAATATTTTTAAAATATATGTTGCCTAAAATGTTTTACAATCATATATATGTATTTCTAATTAATTATAATGTTAAGAGAAAATTTTAAATAAATACCATTTGAACTTTGAAAACCCCAAAAAGTCTGTTAACATATAGGAATGACAAATAACTCTCAAGGGATTATTTTGAAATTTTAAAATATTGTGTTTTTATCAAAAAGACCCTCAAGTTTTTTTTTAATAAAAAATAAAGAACCCTTGTCGCCGTCGGAACTCTGACAAATGGCACTACTGCATCTTGAAAGTGAACATTGTTAACAAGTTGTATAAAAGTAATGACAATTTGAGTATAATGATTGAGAAATTGATCTCTTGATGTTATTAATTGCAACACTTAAGTTGTCATTGTCTTTATTCAATTTATCAATAATGCTTAATAAGACTTAAGGAACTAAAGTAGTCAATTCTTATATTCAAGTAGTCAATCCCATTATTCAAGTTGTCGCTGGAGTCTCGTCAGCGGGGTAGTGCTGACTGTCGGAGCTCTGGCGGTAGCGAGGGTTTTTCTTTTTTTTTTAAAAAAAATTTGGGCATTTTGATAAAAGTACAACATTCAAAATTTCAGATTAGTCTCTTAAAGCTTATTTGTCATTTCCATGTGTTAACATACTTTTTGGGGTTTTCTAAGTTCAAATGGTATTTATGTGGAATTTTCTCTAATTAAATTTTTATTAATTACAATTAAAAATTTCAGATTAGTCTTTTGAGACCTATTTGTCATCGCCTTTATCTAAGTTTTATATATTATAATTAAAAATATTTTTATATATTTCATTAAGCTTAATTTTGTTAAAACAATTACTCAAATTTTTGATCAAGGTATTAATGTTTGTGGGAATATTATGATAAATATACAAATAATGTAAATAATTATATTGGCTGATTATCATGATATTAACTTTTTGACCAAGGTGTTAATATTTGTGGGAATATTATGATAAATATGCAAATAATTTAAATAATTATAATTGCTTATTATTAGGATATTAGTTGTTGATTAGTAGGCTATTATGTGGGATATTATTTGTTATAGAATCCCACCTATTATTGCGGTAGATCACTATTAATCACCTTCTGTATGTTAGTGCAAGTGTTTCACCTAAGAGGGGGGTTGAATTGGGTGATGATAAAATTTTTAGCTAAAATTAACAAATAATAGAAATTTAAAGCAATTAAATCAAGTTCAAGAGTTAGAGAGATTTCACTGAAATGTACACCAGGGTTTATACTAGTTCAGTCTCAACTATTATGACCTACGTCCAATCCTCAGATTGCCTCTAAGCTTTTCACTATCACTACCAAAATTCAGTAGATTTTTGGCACCATAGTACAAGCAAGTTCCTACTCCCGACACTCGCTCTGCCTTGCACAATGTAAATAGATACCCAACTTAAAGTTCCATCACCTTAAGTTATCTCTCAATCAAGTGTATTGAGTTTACAAGTCTCTTTCAAAGAGTGAATAAAATGATAATTGAAGTACAAACATACAGAAGGGATAATGGGAAACAGAGCACTTAATGCAAAATGAATATTTGTCCATTCGGTGGTTGCTTTGCTTTAAATGCTTTCGTATTTATAGTTGAAGTGAATTTAATGAACGTTGTGAGCATTCCATTTTTCCATTACTCACTTAATGCTTCTCTGGACATTCTTTATGTTATCTAAATATAGCTGTTGCAGCAAAGAGAATGTGTTGGTTGGAGTTCAGCTTAGTATTTAATGCTTCTGACACAATATCTGCTTTTCTTAGAATTCAAATATTTGATGAATAAATTCCTTGAAACTTGCTTAAAAAAATGTTAATCATGTAAAAGAATAGTAATGAACAAGATTACGGTTTGCAACAAAAGTTCCTTTGACTTTATAAATCTTTGGTTTTATGCTCTATTTTTTGGAAACATCAATATTCGAATACTCTTCTTACTATCAGGATAAAATCGCTCTTTTCTAGTTATAGACTATTCGAATAGTATTTGATATTTTTGTACTGAGACTATTCGAATAATTTGTCATACTATTCAAATAGTAACTTTTGAAAAAACTAATAAATTTATCCTGATATAATATCTGACTATTCGAATACTCTTTTGAGATTAGATTAGGAAATATACATGTTACAAATCTAAACACTATTCAAATAGTCTTTTCACTATTCAAATAATCTTTCACTTTAATTGTTTAAATTTATTTTGATACTTAGGTATGCTATTATGATAATGTTCATGCTATTCGAATAATTTTGAAGTCTTGGATTTAAAATATTATTAGGGTAATTATCATACTATTCGAATAATGCTCTTACTATTCAAATAGTTATCCAAGTATGCGGATAACGTTTTTAGAAATTGACTTTGAAAACACAACTGTTATTCGGATAGTGCCTTGACTAATCGAATACTTTTTTACTTGAATGATTTTCATAAAAGTTTGTTAGTCATACTATTCAAATATTAATAAGACTATTCAAATACTATCAACTTTTAACAGTCCTCCTCTATTCGAATAACATGTGTTATCATAATAATACTTTGTTTATTCAAATAGTCTGAGTATTAGGATAGTTACTAACTGAAAAATAAGTTTTACTATTCAAATAGCAATATGACTATTTGAATAGTCCACAATATTAAATCATATGAAGAGAATCACAAAATCTTATTTGAATAATTCTAAGCTTATTATCATCAAAACTCTGAATCAAAACTTTGAATCTACCAATGTAATCTATATATAGCCATCTACTCCTAAGAATGAAATAATTGGACTATTCATAATCTATCTTGTCCCCGTGGTTTTAGAGTAGCAGGCTCTAAATTATCATTAGGGTTTTTTCGGGGTCATGGGTCGTATGGTTTTATTGGTTCAGTGGCTTAGAGAGTTCTTGCGAACAACACTAGGAAACTTTCTAGCTCTCACTGCCTACCCATGGGTAACTAGAGATCTCCGATCAGCTAGCCCTAGAAATTTGGAGACAAATGGCGGCACATGGAGCTCACACGCGCCACTTAAATCCTGTGTGTCAAAACGCTAGTCACAGTGTGTCGGAGTGCGTAACTGGTCCACTCCAGCCAACGCCTCTTTCGCTGACGGCAACACATTGTTTCCACGAGTTCCTTGTCCTTCCTAAAGTCTGAAAGGTCTTCCTTTGAAGTCTTTAACTCATTGCAGAGGGTCAAACACACTGTTTAAAGGTTTTTCAAAATTCCGTTTTCTAATAGTAGGCAGTGCCAAAGTTCTTTCTTGGGAAAATAACTAGAAATGGTGATGTAGGTACTCCATATTTGTATCTATGTTGTTCAAAAGTTGTGTTTCCAGAGTATAATGGTGATAGAGAATTTTAGAGATCAGAACACATTGTTGAAGCTTCTGATCCAAATGTTAGTGTGTCTCGGCCTCTTCTATCTGGTCTACAATACCAGTATCACTCTCTGTCAATAACTCAGAGCTCAAACTGAGTCCGAACCAGTGGTGATTGTAAGTTAACTCTCAGACTCTATGTCAACATTCCAGGCTAAAAGACGTAACTTTCATCAAGCTCTCAAAACATCACGAAACACACCCGAGTGGATTGTTGATTCTAGAGCTTTGGATCATATGGCTGATTGCCACCAATTGTTCGCTAACTTATGTCCCATGTGCTAGCAACCTAAAAGTTAAAATTGCATGTGATTCTCTTGATGTCCTTCATGTGCCAACATTAGCATGCAATATTTTATTAGCCAATTGACAAAACAAGATAACTGTTGTACTGCATTTCTACCATCTCATTGTATTTTTCAGGATCTATCATCAGGGATGACGATTGGCCATGCTAGCTAAAAAGTGTAAAGGGCTCTATTTTCTTGATGACACTGAAGTGAGCCACCAACATTCCATACATTTATGTAATTCTATATCAATCTCTAAAAATGAGGATATTATGTTATGGAATAAGAGAATAAGTCATCCTAATTTCCATTATATATCTCGTATGTTTCCATCTCTTTGCCCAAACACTAACATTGATATGAGATGTGAAATATGTGAATTAGCCAAACACCATTGATCATCATACCCTAGAGCTCCATATACACCCTCAAAGCCTTTCACTACTATCCATAGTGACTTGTGAGACCCTCTCATATCCCAAACTGTACCAAAACCAAATGGTTCATTTCCTTCATAAATGATCATACTTGTCTTTGTTGGGTTTATCTCTTAAAAGAAAAGTTTGAGGCTCCCTCCGTGTTCATGAATTTTTTCACTATGATTAAGAACCAATTTGATACGAGCATAAGAGTCTTGCACAATGACAATGACACTGAGTATTTCAACCAAACCTTGAGTACTTTCCTCTAAACACATAGTATTATCCATAAAAGTTCTTGTGATAACACTCCCCAACAAAATGGGATTGTTGAGCGTAAAAATTGACACATCCTTGATGTTGCATGGGCACTAATGTTTACTTGCAATGTGCTAAAATTACAATAGGGAGATGCCATCCTACATGCCACCACCTCATCAATCGAGCGCCAAATAAAGTCATATCCTTTTAAACTCCTCTCTAAAGTTACAAAGTGTCTTTCCCACTACCGACCTTAAATCCAACCTTCCCTTTTGTGTGTTTGGTTGCTCCGTACTTATTCATGTGCATCGCCACAACAAATTTGACCCCCTCGGTGCCATAAACTATATCTTTATTGGATGTTCTTCTACCAAAAAGGGACATTTTCTTCGATCCCGTTTCAAGAAATACTTTTGTAAGCTTTGATGTCAACTTTTAGAAAGAAGCTAAGTCCCTTTCTATTCTAAGTCTTCACTTTAGGGGGAGGGTATGAGTAATGAATCTCATACTTGAGAACTAGAATTTAATAGAAAGCATGTTCTCCTTGAACAATGGATACTACTAATAGAGCTAGAGCTAGTACCACTACCTTCACCACTAATAAAACCATCACCTTCACCATCATCCTTGCCTTCACCATCTCTTATACAAATTTGAGAAGAAAATATGCAAATAGGGGGAAATGTAGAATAGAAATACAACAAGGATATGTTGGTGTACTCATGAAGGCAACGATATGAAGAAGAAGAACATCTTATACCTAAAGCACCAAAGGAGTTAGAATTGGTGGTAGCTCCTACAGTATCAGAAGAAGCAGAATTGGTGGCAGCTTCTAAAGGGGTTGATCATGAAATCCCTAAACATGTTAGTGAACAATCTGACCTTGACTCGCCCATTACTCCTAGGAAACACCCTCAATCTAGCACATTGCACCCAATTTAGAAGAACATGTCATATAAGGCTCTTTCTCCTAGCTACCAAGCCTTTGTTACTAATTTGGATAAAGTATGCATTCCCAACAACATTCAAGAGGCATTGTAGATACATAATAGAGAAAAGTAGTTATGGAGGAGATGAGAGCACTAAAAAAGAATGGAACATGGGACATAGTTGAAAATTCTAAAGGCAAGAAAGTTTTAAGCTGCAGATAGGTCTATACCCCTAAATATTTGGCTGATGATACTATAGACAAGTTAAAAGCTCACTTGGTGGCAAGAGGGTTCACTCTAACATATGGTATGGATTATCAAGAAACATTTGCACTAATGGCGAAGTTGAACACTATTAGACTTATGTTGTCTTTTGCTGCCAACCTAGAGTGACCACTTCACTAGATAGACATCAAGAACACCTTTCTAAATGGAGAACCAAAAGAAGAGGTCTACATGACCCTATCTCCAAGTTTTGAAAAAGGCAGAAGTGATGGAGTATACAAGATGAAAAAACCTCTACAGGCCTAAAACAATCTCTCAGGGTATGGTTTGATAGGTTCTCAAGAGTCCTAAAGTTGAAAGGTTGCAAACAAGGATTATCAAATCATACAATTTTTGTCAAAATAGAGGAAGGAAATAGTTGCATCCTCATTGTGTATGTTGATGACATAATCATCACAGGAGATCAAATTGATGAAATTTTAAAGATAAAAGTTGCACTTGGGAGAGAATTTGAAGTGAAGGATCTTGGAAACTTGAATACTTAATTGAGATGGAAGTTTCCACGTCAAAACTATGCATATCTCTCATAGGAAGTATATATTTGATCTTCTAAAAGAAATAGCCATGCTGGGTTGTAGTCCTGATCAAACTCTCATTGAGATTCTGAAAAAGAGGAAGAAGAAACCTAAGAAGAACAATAAAGAAGAGTCAGAAGAAGGTAACTTGGATGATAGGATTGAAGAAGAACAATAAGCCAATGAAGCTGTTGACAAGTGAAGATATCAAAGACTTGTTGGGAAGTTAATTTTTCTTTCTCATATAAGACCTGATATAGCCTTTGCAGTAAGTGTGGCTTATCACTACATGAATGAGCCAAATAAAAACCAAATAGGTACATCCGATAGAATTTTGAGATATTTAAATAGTGCTCCTAGTCATAGGTTGTTCTTTCAAAAATAGGAATGGATAACTATAGAAGTGTACACTAATGCAGATTGGGGAGGAACACATCCTAACCAGAGATCAACCTCTAGTTATTGTTCCTTTGTATGGGGAAACCTAGTTACTTAGAAAGCCAAAAATAAAGGGTTGTGTCTAATAGCAGTTTGAATATAAGTTGAGGGCATTGGCTCAAGGGATAATGGAAGAAATAGGGATGAAACATGTCCTAGATCAGATATAAGTTAGCATGGATTTGCAACTAAAACACTATTGTGATAATAAGGATGCCATAAGCGTGGCATTAAATCCTATTCATAATGAAAGATCAAAACATTTGGAAATAGATAGGCACTTCATTAGGGAGAAAAGTGGAAGAAGGAATCATATGCCTAACTTATCTACCAATAAATCTTCAAGTTGCAAACGTGTTGACAAAATGGTTGCTCAAACCTACATTTGAAAGATGTATAAGCAAGTTGGACATAATTAACATCTATGATCTAACTTAAGGGGGAGTGTGGGAATACTATAATAAATATGTAAATAATTATAATAGCTTATTGTTACGAGTGTAGGATGGTGTATTTAGAAGTGCAAGTGTACACTGTCGTAATCAAGTAATATAAAAGTGAGTAGAGTATCGTTCCCACGAGGATTGATCACTAAGTACCAAAATTGGTAATTTTAATTCTATTTAGTCAGTTGATTAGTTGTGATTGAGATTACAAGATAGAAATGATGAAATATGAATACAAGTGATATAAAGACAAATATGAGAAAAAAGCCCTAGGGATTATATTTCACTTAATAAATTCCGGATTGAATCACTTATCTATTCTAGTCTAATTTATTCCACATGATTGATAGTCGAGTTTCCCTATTTTAATTACTAGCCTTTTCCAAGGTCAAGTAATTCTATAATTAATTTCTAACCCAATATATTCCTATATGAATTTAAGCAATCAATTATGCATTAAGATTTATGGAACTCAATTAAGACTACAAAACCCATATGAATATATTCCTATTTCATATGCAAATTATGGTTTTAATTATAGGATCCACATACATGTATCTCCTTCCGGTCTCAACATGCATATTAAAATCATCCAAAAGGTGGCCAATCAATTGTAAGCATTAAGAGCAATAATTAAAACTCAATCATGAAGGAAAAATTAAAACTAGATTTAATAAGTTAAGATTCAATTCGTCATTAATAAGCTACGTCATCACCCTAGGAAAAGGAAAGTTTAGCTCATGATAAAATTAAAAACAAAACCAAAATATATTACAAACATCATAAATATTGCATAAAAATTAATTACAAAAACATAAAAATACAACTACAAGATGCATGAAAATAGAAAATCTAGCCTACCATATAGGAGGTAAAACCATCCATGTAGGTGGCAACCTATACCATCCATAAATGAGGACTACCTAGGCCTTCCATATAGGAGGTAAAACCATCCATGTAGGAGGTATGCAAGAAGTAAAAAAAATGCAAGAAATAAATTCTAAAAATAACAACTCTCTCTCTAAAATAGAAATTCTCTCTCTCTCTTCCTTCCTCTTCATTTTAGGGTGCCAAGAAGCTCTATTTATAGGCTTCATTTTCGGACTGCTACAGTGATTTGCTACAGTGAACCGCACTGCTACAGTAAACCGCACTGCTACAGTGAAACCGACCACACCGTCCGCTACAGTACCTGCACTGAACCGCCCTACTTCCACACACCGTCCGCTACAGTAAACCGCAATGGTCTGCTACAGTGAAATGCTATAGTGCACAATGAAAAGTACCCGCATGAACAGTGCACAGTGAATAGTACTGCGTGAATAATACTTTCCCTTAAATGCCTTCTTTAATTCTTTTTAATCCGGTACTATCCATGGCTGCAAGAAAATCATTATTTATTTATTAATTACACCCAAATTAATTACATTCAGCTCAAATATAGTCCACAAAATCATCATATAAGGGAAAATGAATATGCAAATATTTTACTTATCACTTATTATTAGGATATTAGTTGTTGATTAGTAGGTTATTATTGTGGGATATTATTTGTTATATAATCTCACCTATTATTGCAGTAAATGACCGGTAAACACTTTATGTAATTTATATAGCGATCGGCTCCTATGAATGAAATCATCGGACTATTCATAATCTATCTAGTCCATAATATTTTTCACATTAAAAATTACATAGTTTTTCTAAATTTAGTTAAGAATATCAAATATATCTTTAATAAATATTAGTGATAGAAGATAAATTAGAAAACAAGATTTATTTTAATATGGTTTTTAATTAAAAAAATATACTTCAAGAATCTTGGAAGAATATGCTTTAACGGTGTTAATGGTTTAAACTAAAATACATGTTTTCAAAATAGAGAGGAGGTTTGTTAAGGTAAACATAAAGGTGGTTAGAGTATTTTACTCTAGTAATTATAAAAAGGGTTAAGGTCGAAATTTTACCTAGAAGTATTCGTGAAATCTAAGTGTTGCCTTAAAAGTATTTTTTGGTCTCAATGTTGTCCCGAAAATTTTAAAACATAGCAATAGCACCCCATTGTTAAAAGTGTTAATTTTGATTATTAATTTTTTTTGTTTGACTATGTGATGTAAGATGGCACTCTACGCACTAACTCAGCATTCTAATTATCAGAGAAACTCTATCTTTGTCCTTTCCCTTCACTCACTTACTCGCTCGCTCTCTCTCTCTCACACACACACACTCTATCTCTCTCTATCTCTCCCTCCCTCCCCCTTGCTAAGAACTTGGCCTCCAAAGCTTCACCCTCATCCTACTTCCCTCTCTCATCTTTAAGGAAACCCTCCATGCAACATCCTCATAAATCTCAATTTTTGTTGCCTCTATCATCCTCTTAAATCTCGATTTATGCGTGATTCTGTCTTAGCCTCTCATCTTCCTCAAATCTCGTTGTCTTAGCCAATCACTCACCACTCAATGTCACCATCTCGTCTTCCTCAAGTATCATACTTGTAGTTCTTGATTGCCTCTTGCCACTTAGTCTAAGTCCATAAGTTAATCGGTCGCCCTCTCGAGTCCTACTTTCCAAGTAATCACCTATCTTCCTATCTTTGTTGATGTTTTCCCTTTTGGTTTGTTGATTTTCCTTTTTGTTATCAATTGTTGTATTGCTTCTACCAATTTGAGCTTTGGATGTTGCTGTGATTTTTTAAGGTATTGTGTTTCTAGTAAAGGGAATCTCAACTATCTCTTGGGTTTGATTCTATTGAAAGGAATTGAAATATGGATAATTTTTTTGTTTACTTCTATAATTTGTTTTAAAAAAACATTATTTAAAGGATCACACCATTTGTTGCATCTTTCGATTTTGGGTTTCTCACAATGAAATTTCTTATTTGTATGAAATTTCTTATATGTTTTTGCATATTGAAATGTCTAGAGTTGATTTTATGATCGTTTATGATGAATTGATGAAGTTTATGAATTGATAATATGAGATTTCAATAATACATCCATGAATGATGAAGATGGTGAATATTTTTGAGTTTTGGTTTCTGAGATTTTGAAAATGAAGATATGGAGTAGAAAGGGAAAATGAAATCAAATAAGCTACCGCAGTTTTCCCAAAAAGAAAGATTGAAGAAGAAGCTTGAAGGAGCTGGAAGTATGTGGCGGTCGATAATTTTAGAAATAAGATGAGCGAAATAATTTTTAATTTTTTTGTATTATAAATCAAACTTATAAATCTGATTTTTTTTAAAAAAAGTGAGATGGATGCTATATAAACATGCCACATCAGCATGAATAGGGTTAACTAATGTTAGACCTTTTGACATGTTAACTTGAGAGCAACATTGCTATGTTTTTTAAGCTTTTGGATAACATTGAGGGGGGAGGGGAGGCGAATCCGTGGCAACATTGACATTTCATGAATATTTCTAGGGAAAATTTGGGCCTTAACCCTTATTTTTAAATAATTGCCATAGGGTAACCACTTTTATGAATTGGTACTATGAAGTGCCTAACATCTTCCTCATACATAATCGACTCCCAAACCCTATTTGATTTTTGTAGACTATTTTTCATTTTAAAAAGTTTTCAAAAATTATCCTTATTTTAAAAATTTTGGTAACAACTCAATTATTTTTCCTCCCTCCTCAGGAGGCTGAATTTCGGGTGCTATAATGATTTGTATTTTTTTTGCTAAAATTAATGATGTTTATTGAAACGTTCACTATTATAAAAGAGGAATTTACTGACACCCCTCTTATGGCACTTCTTTAAAGAAATGCTACAAATAATTGTTATTTTCAAAAAAATATTTAGAAGCTATGGCACTTCTTATTATAAGTGCCATAGCTAGTGTTAGCTTATGTGACACTTGCCTAAACAAGTGCCATACAAGGCTTTTATTTTTTACTTTTAAAAATAAAGGGCAAGCTATGGAGCTTACTCAGCAAGCGCCATAGCTAGCCTTATTTTTTTAAAAAAAAATCAAGGACTTATATGGCACTTACTTGGTCCAGCGCCATACAAGGTGTCACTGTGGCTTGACTTTCAAAGCTACATTGTGGCCTTGAATATTAGATGCCATAGGGTAGCCTTGAAGTATGGCCTTGAATATTCAAGGCCACATTCCATGGGCTTGGAAGGCGTTTTCCAGCGCTTGGAAGGCAAGCGCCTTCCAAGACTATGGCCTTTAAAGGCGCTTGGAAAATAAGCACCTTCCAAAGCCTTTTTTTTTCTAAAGAAAAGCTTTTTTTAATGAAGGGAAGCTATGGCGCTTACCTAGGCAAGTGTCAAAGCTTCCTTGAAGCCACCATACAAGGCTTACTTTTTTTAAAAGAATTTGTCCAACTTACCATATATGTTCTTCACATACCCTCAGCTCCCTATTTCCTAGAATCTTATCCCAAATCTCTACTCCATTGGTTCACACTCCTTATCCCTTCATCTTCATTCACCATCTTTCCCTATCATTCTTCCGACTCCCCTCTTCCTATACAATTCTACACTCCTCTCTATTTTGAAGTTACGATGTCATTGTCCCTACTACTCCCTCCTCTCTTTTACTGCAGCAAGTATAAGTTTCCTTGGTCCCCCATTTTTTGTTATTTCTTGTCTCCTTCACGTGTACATTTCTTAAACATTTGGTCACCACTTCCGTTTTAGTACAAAGCTTGGTCTCCCATTTGACACCTTATTCCCAATAGACTTATATGAGTGCAAAGGAGTAGTGAAATCCTTTGTGAGACTAGGATCCAGCCCTGAGTTAAACATACTTTGGAAAACGTTCACAAATTTCAAACCTGTATTAGGATTTCAACCGGGATTAGAGAGGATTTTTTAGAGTAATAAAATTTTTTTCCAAACAATTTCACAAATATTCACTATCTCACTAAGTCTTACCAGCTCTTCTTTTTGTTTTATCAGAGTTTGCGAGCGATTCTCTGCTTAGTTTTCACATTCCATACCTTAGTTATGTTTTGTTAGTGTACGGAAGCGTGTCCTTTTAGATTAATTATTGTCCACTAACTAGTCCACCGTCATTACTAGTTTCACTATCGTAGCACTGTCAGAGTTACAGGCTATTTATACTATATACAAATCCAAAATATCTAAAATACAATAAAACAGAAAACCAATAGAAAACTAATGTCTTTCGTGTTTCAGCCCTTAGCCGTCCACATTTACCTTCTTCTTGCCCCTTGACCTATCTCCTTGTACTATAGATGGGTTTATGAAAAAGAGTAAGATTCAAAAGAATCTCAGTAGTAACATAATGCCAATCATATAGATATAACATCACAAAGAATGCCACACAATCATTATACAATAGAATCATCACAACAACATTCATCGCATCACATGCAATTCATAAATCACTATAGCGCTAAGTATATTACAAGGCCCTGAGGGATACCCGTGCAAATAGGCCCCGGGCACCCACTCGTGCATAAATGAACATTATATTAGCTTGAGCGTCCACCTGTGCAGAAAGGCCCGGAGCACCTACTCGGCATCAATGAACATTATATTAGCCTAGTGTCCACCTGCGCAGAAAGGCCCTAAGCCACCACCCCGTATAATTAGAATGTGTTAGACAATTCATGATAATTTCACAAAATATACAATGTATATTATAAACATATGAAAGACAAGTTACTACCTGGTTGCTTCCCTTGAGCAATATCCAACCGTTTCTTTGAGCTCGAGAAAGTTCCAGTTCCTATCAAAATTTAAGTTACAAGTAACTGGTTATTACCTGCACTATTACTCCCTTTAAATCAAATTCCGCTGGTTATCTAAAGTAGTTATAAGAGTTTCTACACAATTCAATTTTGTACAGTGAAGTTTCACTGTTTTCTAGAAACTGACAGATTTTTCAGTCAACTTTGGAAATTCACAATTAATTCTAAAAAAATCCAATTTAACTAATTCCAAAGCTCAAATGAAGCTATTTAAATTTACATTTGAGGAAAAATAGTTATTTTGCCCACTGTAGACATATCATTCCCAATAATTCGTTAAACATCATTGTTCCAAATTTATTTCCAGAAAACAGGCCATATCTCCCAATGTACTTGTCCAAACATTACAAACTACCTATCAAATTAAAGCTCTATGTCTCTACTTTAATTATTGAAAGTTTCAGAATTTTTGGACAAGATTTGACCAATGAAATATCACGTACAACATCACTGTTCTAGACATGGCAGATCAACATGTACATACATACGTCATAAATTTCCAAATTGATATACAAACATCCAAAAATCATGAACACTTGCATACTTACACAATTTTTCCTTCTAAAGCCAATGAAATCATTAAATTACCAAATTCTCACTCCATCACGTCACATATAGGGCATAAAGTTACGGTTCTTAGGAGGTTTATGTTATTTTCTTGTTTTCTCTTGCTTAATCACTTCCTTGCTACTTCCAATCACATGATTAACCATCTAAACACTAAATGAAAATATTTAGAGGTAATTTGGGCAGAATTCCCTTAGGTTTTGCTTCAGCCCATTTTTGAAAATCAAGAGAAAACAAGAACATATCCATCAATAACAACACCAATAACATCAAACAAGTCAAGAGAATCAAGTTTTGGAGATTACCTCTTGATTCTCACACTTTCTCCCACTAGGCCGAAAATATCCTCCCCCTTTAAGCTCTTGATTTGTCTTGAAAATCATGGATTTAATAGAGTAGAAGATGTTAGGAGAGGTGATAGAGTGATTAGGAGGCAAAAATCTCGAGATTTTGCAAGTTCTTACCTTAGATTGATGAAACCCTAGCTCTCTTGCCTTCTTCCTTCTTCAAACCTTTCTTTGAGATCTCTCTCTCTCTCTCGGTTTAGTTTTTCACTGTGAATGAATGGAGAAAGATGAAGAGCTAATGACTTAATAGAATTGTCAAATTTACTTTACATGTGTTCAACTCCTATTAGTCCAAAATTATATTTCTTTTTTTCTTCTTGTTTTAATATATGTATATCTCTTGCTATTTCCCTTTTCTCCACCAAAATTAAAGAGGCATAAAAGAGTATCTTTTGGTCTTGAATTATCCCATATGTCATCTTACAATTTATTGACCAAAGTCCTATGTCATTGCTTTTTGACTTGTTTTTCAAACTTCGATTTTTCCATTGGTAATAATATTCCAAAATGGACTTAATAATTACCAAATAGTCATTTTGCTCTTTTTAATTCCCCATTTGGATGAAATATTAGGAAAAATTAGAGGAAAAATAATTGCTTCTTGTTTTATGGAAAATTACCATTTTGCCCTTACATTTTATGATTTATCAAAATAAATATTCTTACTCATTTCCTTTGGTTTGACTGAATTTTTGACACTTGTAAGAGGCCATTATTTGTGTCATTTTATGTTCAAATTTTGGTTGCAATATTAGGCCTTTAAATGGACATTAATTGCCTCTTTGTGCCCTTATTTGACTGAATTATGTGTAATCAGGCGATTGGACTATTTCTGTAAATTTATGTACACCACAATTCACCATTTTATTCCACTAAATATAAAAAATATACCTAAGGAATATTAGTAGAAAAAGTGGGGTATTACATCCCATGTGTTTTTTTCCTTCTTGTCTTGACCTCTTACATGTGCTCCTTAGCTTGTAAGTCTTTTTTTTAATACAGAAGCTTAAGTCTGTGTGTTTTCTTCTTTTTTTTAAGTTAAAATCTGTCATGAATTTTATATGTCTTAAAATTGTTGTAATTAAACACATTTAGTAGTGATTTTATGAATTAGTTATTTGTTTTGAGTAATTTTATTTTGGTTTGGGTTAATTCTGGTTTGGTTTTGTTCATTTTGCTGTGAATTTTGACTGTAAATACAAAGGATTTTACTAGGAAAAGGAAACAATTATGCAACATTATTTTTTTAAAAAAGACTTCCTATAACGCTTTTTTGGGGAAGTGCCATAGGAAGTCATATTACTTCCTATGGCGCATGGCACTTCTATAGGGAAGCACCATAGGAAGCTATTTTTTTTAAAAAAGAAAACAAGCTATGACATTTCTATAGATTCAATAGGCGCCATAACTTTCTTTTATGACGTTGGAAGCTATGGTGCTTCTCAAGCGCCACGGTATTCTTAAAAATAAGCGCTATTTGTTGTGGCTTTTTTTGTAGTAGTGTTTAAATATGAAAATTTTAGATTTTTGAAGAAATGGAGGAGATAGTTATATTTTAGTGATTCTAATAAGTGAGAAATAATTTATGGAAAAAAGAAATGCGGTTGTAATGAAAATTGGAAACTTTAACTTTATGAATTTATATCTACACACATATTTATTAATTTATTTACCAGATTATCTAAATAACTCAAAAAATTATTGTAAATTGATTATTGTAGTTTGATTTATGGTTTGTGAATGAGCTTTTAGATTAGGAATGAGAGGTAACCATTTTTCTCTTGTTGTGCATTCTTGTATGATATTTATGAGTGATTTTTAATTACATAGAACTATGAATTTGCTCTTGGTTTATGATATGAGCCATGAAACTATCTTTTTTATTTTTTATGAAATTATCTTGTGGGACTTGTTTTCATTGAGAAATGGCTAGTGGCATAATATTATATGACTTGATATTGATTTATGGGATTGGAAAATGTGTCTTGATAACTTGTGAATTGTTAATATCATGTGATTACCTATTGTGATTATATATTCTCTTTTGTACTAATATGAGAGGGGATAGTGGATGTTAATTTGAGGACATTCATAGAGGAAATAAAATGGTGAATTCTTGTAAATATGAGGAAATAAGGTGGTGGGCTTCTAGTTGTATACTTGTTAGTCCTTTGACACATTCACATTAAGTAAGGTCGTAAGGTTGTGACACCCCACTAATGCATTAACCCATGGTCTGGTCTTGTGCTCTGTGGATTTTTGTCGATCCATATCACTTGATCAACGAACTTGCTGAGTTGAACTACCAATCACATGAAGAAGTACTAGCCTATAGGTTTGGTCATAGGACATAAGAGAGGTTAGAGGATAACTATTTGTGTATTGATTGTTGTGCAACATGTCATAATTACAAGAATATGATTATACTATTGTACATTGATAATCTTGTAACCATGTGACATTTTTGCAACTATAGCTCTTGACGCTTCACAAGCACTTATATACCATATGAGAAGGATTATATTGTTTGTAAAACCCTTCCTTATGTTACCTTACCATCTCTTAGTCCCATAACATCAGAGTATGCGAGCGATAACTCTAAATAATTAAAAGCCGTTCTCATTAATTACATAAGAGCGATCCTCTGCTTATACAACATTCATACATACACACATATCTATATATACACACATATATGAAATACAAGAGGTAGTGCCCCGCACTACGACCTCCTCTTCACTTCACGTCTCCATATCTTCTCCGTACATACTTCCAGGCACTCTTCAACCTGCCACTATTGTTATTGGGAGGAGTGAGATTCCAGAGAATCTCATTAGTGAACAATACCGCTATGCATGACAGATATATATGAATGCATGACATGCTTGCCTACACTATTTCATGCCAACATAATGACATGCTGCGTGCTCGATGTTATGACATATATATGGCCATTGCACAAATATAACAGAGCTTCACTATATCAAACATGTTCAACACAAAAAGGCATAGCAGTCACATAATCAATGCAAGTCATACATATCATACACATGCAGGAAAGGTAAGTCCACTACTTGTCAGACTTCACGTCGTCCTCAATCCTTCGTCTTTGCTCCGGTTCGGGCACCATCTTTCGTTGAGTCCTAGAATTCCCAAACATTTAATACATGAGTCATTACTCATCCATTCATCATTCTAGACTCGTATTAATTAATAACTTAGCCCAATATGCTAAATTACCAAAATGCCCCCAGAAGCCCGGCCTAACTGTACTTTTACAGAAATTATAACCTGGACCAATCTTACACAATTTCACGTGTATAATCCATTTATGACTTCGTATTTTTTAAATTCAGGCCCAAATGATGAAAATACCCCTTGACAGCCCTTATTTACAGCCATAAGGGTAATTTGGTCATTTTACACTCCAGGCCTTTTCTCACTTTCCCTTCAACATGAACCCTACTTAATTTTCTCTTCTGAACTTAATGGAATCATCTAATCGATGAAATTCCAACTCTTTGCTCATAGCACACCTCAGACATCCATTTTAGAGTTCTCAGAAGAGTTGTGTCGGTTCCTGAATTTTGTTGACTTAATACCTTCCTTTCTACTCCTTATTACATGATTAGCCATTTATACATCCATTAGACATCATTTCGGACCCCAAAATATGAATAGAATGAGAGATGAATAGTACCCTACTCTCAAAATACTCATCCAAACGACAAACCGAAATGGTAGAAAGGAAGCTTACGCTTACCTCTACACGCTTCTGAATTCGGTTTGGAATTCCGGCGACGCTCCGGCCGGTGAGAAGGCACCAACCATCTCCAAACGGGAATCCAAAACCATAGAATCAAAGCTCGGGATGAGTAGAACAACATTTGTATTGGACATTTCGAGAGAAAACGTCATTTCGGACGAGTTCCAGCGATTCACCATTTTCTCTCTCTTCTCTCTCTCCACCGCCTTCGTTCTCATTCTCTCCGTTATGTTCTTTCTCTTTCTCATTCTGTCCATTTCTCTTTCCTTTCCCTTTTAATTCTGCACGCAGGAAAGAAAGGGAATTAATTGATGAAGGATGATATTAATTAAAATCATCCGGTGGCCTTTACTCAATTAGTCCACCTATCACATTTCTTGCATAGCAAATTTATTTTCTCTTTTCCTTCATCATTCTACTAATATTAATGAGGAATAAGAGAGTATAATTCACTCTCAAATTATCCCATTATACCACCTCAAGTGGTCCACCAAAGCCTTATGCTTCTCCGCTTATTGACTTTACTTGATAATAATTCACCCACATAGGCTTATTAATTATCAAGTAGTCATTTCCCTCCTTTTAATTCCTATCCAACTCAAATCACAGAGAATATTAGGGAAAAATCCTTATTTCTCAACTTATGGAAAAATTACCATTTTTCCCTCACCTTTTATTTCCATTTTAATATCCAAAGATATTAAGGAATTTTGGAAAATATATCATTCCTTACTTGGACATTTTCCAAATCGAGGTCTAGCTGTCCACTAAATCCAGGCTTAATCTCAAGCCTCTTGTCCCAAAATTCGGGGTATTACATTGTTGGTAGTTGAGGCTTTTATCTCACCTCATTAATTTAACATTTTTCCAACTGGTAATTCTTGTGTGGGTCCACTAAGGAAGGCTTTAGAAGCTTAAGCTACTTCTACTAAGAGTAGTGCTTCCATTGGTTCATGTTGGATTATTGTATATTACTACGTTAGTGCACATCTTGCATACTTTGATTCATTTTGAAACTTTGATGCATTAACTATATACATTTTATTTTTTCACTGGATTACTCTTGATGATTTTGGGCGGCCTAGAGAGCTTAGTATTGTGTTTTAAACTTATAGATGCACATTGTTGGGAAATAGGCTTGATCCACCCTTAGTGGATTAGGCCCAAACCCATTGGCCTTAGGGCTAAAATAAAATATCGAATTTTAAGGGCTTTTGTTGACAATATTCCCCAATTATTTGAAAAAAATTGGTAGGAATGGTTTTTCCTAAAAGAATTGGTGGGAATAGTTTTACATATTTGCGGGTGTATACTCTGTGTGTGATAAGAAGAACAATTCTCTTTAAAATAGATCACACTGTGAAAAAACCTCTCAAAAATATTTCTCTCTCTTTCCTTTAGTGCTTTTTGCTGTGTATTATAGCCAGACTCTGATATGATCCGATTCATGTGGGAATCTTGAGAGTATGAAACTATACTCCAGGTACACCTGAAAATCTACATTGGTATAAGAGCATTTACTTTAATTTATCTTGAGGCTGAATGTTGCTTCTGTTGAACATGTTTATGAGTGAAAAACGTCTTCTTTGTGTTCATAAATATATGACAACATATGAATATATGGAAGCATATCTTCTATCATTTCATGAATATGTAAAAGCATATGATTCTCACTCAAGTATATGTTATCTTGTATGAGATAAGTTCCTGTACATTATGTTTATGGTGGATATTTTTTTCGTCTGTGTTTTCAGTGTTCTAGTTTCTATTAATTCTTGTGTTTTTTGTTTATGCCTTTGTTCTATGAGTATACATTTATTTAAAAGCCTCATAATACATATAACAAGGCTCTGAAATGAAGGAACATAAAGGTTGAACAAAATCCTAAGAGAAACCAACAGAAAAATGAAACTAACTTAAATTGGGTCATATGAAAACCAGTTATTTAGGTTTTGAAATTGATCCAATTGCGTAGAGCTTGAAAAAAATGAAGAAAATGACAGCAAGAATGTGCAAAATAGAATTAGACAGTAAAGATATTGAGGAGAGAAGAATCAAATCTGATGGACCTGGCCCATCTCTTTCGTCGAGTCAGATCGACCTGGCTGGAGGTCGAAGATGAAGTTCAAAAAAAAAAAATTTGAAAACAGTGTCATTTTGCACTTTGTTTAAAAAAAAGAAAGGGCAGGTTGGTTCTGGGTTGGATAGTGGATCTGACCCAGATCCATAAAAAAAAGGAGGCACTGGATTGGGTCAGTAGGCCCAACTCGATCCAAAGCTAAATAAGAAATGGATTGGGTCACAAAGGCCTAACTTGATCCATGTATGTATGTATGTATGTATGTATGTATGTATGTATGTGTGTGTGTGTGTGTGTGTGTGTGTGTGTGTGTGTGTGTGTGTATTTATGTGTGTGTGTCTGTGTCTGTGTATAAATATTTTAAATTATAAAAAAAGTGATAAAATGCCACGTGGTGCTTGAGGCCACATGGCAGACTCGTTCGACATTAGGGGGAATGACTAGATTGCAGACGGCGTGTGGAGTCCAAATCAGTAGCGCATGTTGCAATCGGAGACCTCCGGGGTGGCGCATGGCTTAGACGGACCTTCAGTGAGAGTGAGATTCATACTAATTTTCCATTTTTGAGGATTTAATCTTCTTGGGGTGCTTGCGGGCACGTGGAAGCTCCATTTGAGACATTTTATTTCTAAGAATTTCTAAATTTGAGATCTTCATGATGATATACTATTTTCCTTTTTTAGAAGCAATTCAGGATCTGTTTGTGAGGTTTTCAATGCTTATTTAAGTGTTTATATGTATTTAAAAATCCCTAAGATTATAATCATGACTCACATTTATTTATTTAGGTAAAAATGAAGCAAGAGGCTTCTGAAAGCATTGAAACACATAAGTATGGGTCATTGAGCATTGAGTTTATGGATGATCAAGCTCATATGGATGATCCTGAATAGGATCTTGAAGAAATTGAATTTTTTAAGGAAGATCTCGAGGATAATCTTTTTCTTATTCCTGAAGAAAATCTTAAGGAACTTATACAAGAGAAACCTCACGTGATCTACTCTGATTCTGGACTAAAGTCTGAACCCTCCTATTCTGATGAACCTTAAAATTTAGTAGAAGAGGTCAACCAACCCTATTCTACTGCTATGGCTGAGAAGATAGCGAAACTTGATGCAGACAAAATAGCTAGAATAAAGAATATAAAAATCATATACTTAATCATTGCAAACTATGTTGAAAGCATAACTGACAAAAAGAGTGCAAAGTTCTACGTGAGTGTAATGATGAAATATCACACAGCTGTAAGAGCAAGGAGCACATTCTCTATAACTGTTTCTTGGGTTGATGCTATAAGAAAAACGATAAGGTTCATGAAGAAAAAGAGAAGGTTTTTTAGAAAACTAAGGAAAGATATTATTGACTACTGTTTTTCTGACTTTTAAATGGTGTATAATGTTCCTATTTATTTTTATGTTGGTTGTATTGAGAATATGACTCTGTGTTGTTGTTAGTATGTTTTATGTATTGACATGGTATTTTTTCATGTAATGAATTATGTTTTAGTGTTAATACTACTTTTAATTATGCATTACAATACCATGAATCCCTGATAAGTGGAAGCTTTTAGAATGAGAAACTTCTAAAAGTTGATGATTTATTTAAACTACTTATATGAAAATTTTGTCATAAAATAATAAAGTTGCTAGTATTTGTGTGATGAGAGGTACAAATGTATTCTCCTGATCATAAATCTAGTAATAAAATTATTTTCTAGTCAAAAATGATATAAGTACAGACATTGTATACTACACTGTGCTATATAATCGTTTGGTTAAGTTCTCTTAAAAGAGAACACCATTTCTAAATATGAAAACGTTACTCCAAAAATGACAAATTGCCATGAAAGGCATCATTGCTGAACTAAATAAGGGGGAGAAATTGAATAGCGACAACTAGGACATCTGGCACCGTAAGATTTAATACATTTTAGATGAACAGGAGGCTGTTAAACCACTGACCACTATTTTGGTGGAACCTGAAGCTGGGACAACTACTTAGCACAGGAGAAACTTGGAAGCTTACCAACAACATTGTGAGAGTCACCTTGTTGAGCACTATGGAGAACGATCTAATGTGCCAATATGAGAAATACCAAATTACTCAAGCTATATGGGCTGCACTCAAGGATAAGTTTGGTGGCACATCAACCACTAAGCTTAGGAGGTTGACAATCAAGTTTGACACCTATAAACTTAGAGGGAATACTCCTTGGCTGACAAACAACAAGTTCAGGCTATGATCAAGTAACTCCCATCTAGCTGTGAGTGTAATATCCCGATTTTTAAGACTAGAGGCTAGAGAATAAGCCTGAATAAAGTAGACTACTAAGCCTATTTTAGTAAGAGTCCTAGGAATGAATAAGAAATATAATGACTATTAGAAACTGCACTTGGAGTAAAGTATGAATTTTGGTGTGAATTAGTTAAAAGAAAATACCCAATTCCTTTAGGATGTGTCTGAATGACATAAAACCTAACCCGGATCCAAAGAAAAAGGGAAATGGTATCTAGAAAGAAATAAGAAAGAGAATTGAAAGAACTAATGGCATACAAAATAATATTACCATAATCAAGGGCAAAAGAGGCAATTGCCACTTGATTTTGAGGTCAAAATTGGAAGGCAAAATGAAGAGCCAAGATTTACTCTTCCAAAGTAAGAAGTAATTATTAGAAAGAAATGCAAAAATTTCTCTCCTTTTTTGTCACAAAAAATTTCCAAAGAAGGGCAAATAAAGAAGGAAGAAGAATTGGTCAAAAAGTCAAAGTTTCAACTTGAAAAATTATTGACCAATATCAAGACAAATTGAGGAAATTAGTCAATAACTTTTCCTGCATTTGGGCAGCTTATTTTCATCCAAAGTAAGGAGGAAAGAGAAAAAATAAAGTCAACATATTTACCATGGTAAATTACCACACATGGTAAATAGAATTGGCTTGTGCAAGAAGGAGAAATTGTGGCCACATGTTATTTTCTTTTTCTCTCATTTCTCTTGGTTAATTACGACCAAGTATTTTAGTAGAAAGGGAAAATAAAAATCAGATCATCATACTCTCTCTCTTTCTCTCACTCTCTCAAGTTGGCTAAACACAAGAGCAAAGAGAAAACAAGAAGACACAAGAAAGGTAGGCCCTTTCTAGCTTGATTTTCTCCTACTTAACCACTTCTTTAGCTCATATGACCTTTATGAATCTTGTTCCCCTCTTTAAGAGCTTTATTTCTATGGGTGTTTTTTTTAAGAGGAGGAGTTTTGCACCATCTTGCAAGAGCAAAAGGTGGAGAATCAAGAAAATAGCTCAAAAAGGAGCTAGAGGTGAGCAAGAGCATCATTTTAATGTATACGTTGCTTTAGTTGATTGAGTTTGTGAGGTTGGTTTATACTGTCCTAATTTTGGCCTTTTAGACTTTGTCAAGGTTAATGAAGCTTTCATCATATACATGTGATTATATGTTGTTTTGGAAGAATATGAGCTAAGTTTGGTGGTTGAAATGTGAATTGATAACTTGTTGCGTCAAACCCTGATTTATGGTCTGAACAGGACATCAAGAAGGAATGAGAATTTAAACATTTTTATGTTACCATTGTGTTCTACATGAAAATTTTGTAGGAATAGCCCCGATTATAAATTCTGGGTCATTGGAACACAATTTAAAAAGTTGCAATGTTGCTGTCCAGTAGGGTTTCCCTGCGTGGCAGATTGTTCACATTGTGTCTTGAATAACTGAATGATGTCCAATGCCTATGATATTTTTTATAATGAAAGTAGACTTATCAATATTTAATTTGATAGGTCATGTAGGTTATTTGGAGTTGTACATTAGGAGTTATCTATTTTTGAAGTTGGTCATATGAAAATTGGCATGTTTCTGGACAGTGTCCAATAAATGGAAATTATGGATTGTTGTGCATCCAATTGGCTAAGGAAAATATTTTTTCCTAAAACTAGACTTAATAGGGTCACATATCCTTTTGAACCACTCCAATTAGGCGCCTATACAAAAAGATATGAATTTTCAAATTTGGTTAACAAATTCTACCAGCTTTTGGTAAATGTGCATAAATCAAAAGGTTATGGCACATTGTAATTTCTTTGAACTCTAAGGGTAGAAATTAGCCCCTTAGGATAATTTGATTACTTTAACTCATTGTTTGACTTAGTAAAATGACCCTAATGATATGATTATATATCTAAGGCTATGTGAAATCAAGAAAGAAAAGAATTGAAGAATTTCTAAGAAGCTTCAGTGGTTAGAAGAAAAGGGGAGAAGAAGAAGGGATTTGTATATAAGGTAGTAAACTCACTTAACTTGCATGTATTTGATGTATATGCTGTGTATTAATTTGCAGTATTACTTTGCTTGATTATGTAAAACATGTATGAATGAATGAAGCTCTGTTTTTGTTTTTACTATGGCCTTGAGTATGTTGTATGAAACATTTAGCATGAAAATTATCATTATATGAACATAAGTCTATGTAAGGCAAGAATATCATGCACTAGCATTCATCGTACATGCATTGTTTGTAATGTTTGCTACTGAGATTCTCCCAAATCTCACCCTCCCCCACCAACCATATAGGTACGTGAACAGGAAAGAGGATAATGCTTGAAGATGAATCAGAAGGAAGAATGATGAAGAATTGAAGAAGAATGTGTAATAATTTATTGTATGTAAATTAATTTCATGACTCGAAAATTTGTATGAATAGTAATAATAGACATGTATTAGAATTGAACTGTAATTGGGATCACTAAGAAAAAGAATGAACTCTAATATTCAGTAAGAATAATGACTAAATAGTTGTGAATAAGTAATTACCCCTAAGCGAATTAATAATGAATGCTTCCGTGTATGTAATAAAAGGGGTATGTAAGACAGGTCTTACAAGGAGCACACGAAAGTGAATTTAACTCATAATGACAACAACGTCACTTTTGATCATGTAGTGAAACACCTTGAGCTTAAGGATGAACACCTAGAGGCATATAAGGCTTATGGACAAGCCTATTACACTGAGAATGCTGGTCAACCCCGATTCCAAAATGGGCAAAAAATCTCATAAGAGAGGTAAGAAGGATGGCTTAAAGTTTAAAAAGGGTAGAAGGCAATTCAAGAAGAAAGGAAAGAAAGGCAGTAAGAAGAAAATTGACTTGAATAAGGTCAAGTGTTATGCTTGCTTGAAAATGGGTCACTTCGCATGGGATTGTATCGAGTGAAACAATCGTGAAAAGGTACTAGTGAATTATGTGAATTCACACATTTCTTTTGTTTTAAGTACTGCTTTTTTAACAGAACCCATTTGTTCTTCTTGGATTTTGGACTCAAGCTCAACAGACTATGTGACGAGGGATCGGGGATCCTTCATGGAATACCGTTGATTGCAACATCTAAAAAATGGCTTTATGTGGGCAACAATGCACATATCAAAGTCAAAGTAATTGACACCTACAAGTTAGCTTTGCCATAATGTTCTTCATTCACCTGGCATCCCATGGAATTTAGTTTAAGTACTTTATCTTTTAGATTATGGGTTTGATGTAAACTTTCATAGCAAAGTTGCAAACATTTTTAGCAACAAGTCCTTTTATTGTTTAGCTTTCCTTTCTAGAAAGTTCTTTATTATGGATCTTATTGGTGATTTTTATGTGCATGATTGTTTCGTTACTTCCTCTAATATAATTGTTGACACGAATATCTAGCATGCTAGACTAAGACATATTAACCAAAATAGAATGATTAAACTAGCTAGAGAAGGTTTGCTAGGTGAAGTTTCAAATATGGAAATGTCCTTATACGAGAATTGTCTATTTGGTAAGTCAACTAGAAAACCTTCGGTAAGGGAACTAGAGTTGAGACTCCATTGCAATCAATCCATTTTGATATATGCAGTCTAATGAGTGTGAAGGTGAGACACATAGCTTGGTATTTCATTTCCTTCATTGATAAATATTCGCGTTATGGTCACATCTATTTGATCTCATACAAATCTGAAGCTCTTAAGTGCTTTAGACGATACATGAATGAACTAGAGAATGAAATATACTATAAAATTAAGTTGTTGTGTACTGATCAAGGTCATGAATACTTATTTGATCAGTTTAAGGTGCTCTTTGAAGAAAAAGGGTAATTAGGCAACTAACCATCCCTGGTACTCTACAACAAAATAGAGTTATAGAAAGAAGAAATATAACTCTTCTAGACATGGTTAGATCAATGATGGCTCAAGAAAATCTGCCAATTTTACATTTGGATGATGCTTTATTG
This sequence comes from Albizia julibrissin, assembly GCA_037074505.1. Classification (NCBI taxonomy): domain Eukaryota; kingdom Viridiplantae; phylum Streptophyta; class Magnoliopsida; order Fabales; family Fabaceae; genus Albizia; species Albizia julibrissin. Next base: position 38,038,051 of record CM073477.1, read on the forward strand.
ACGGCTGCCTTCATTCTTAACTGTATGCCCTCAAAATCAGTCACTTCTGCACATTATGAGTTATGGACAAAACACAAGCCAGATTTAAGCATTCTTAGACTTTAGGGGTTAGCTGCATATATTCATAATGATTCCCATAAGTATGGGAAGTTGGGGTCCTAGATGAAAGAAGTGTATCTTTATAAAATACTCTGAATAATCAAAAGGATATGTTTTTATCGGTGAAAATGAAAATGGAACCGTGATTGAAATTAAATCAAGAGATACTGTATTTCTAGAAAATGAATTTCCTAGTAGGGGGATATTGATTGTACAGTTTCTCTTTACGAAACACAAGAACAAGGTAGTACTAAACAAATAAATGATCCTCAATCGTCTCAATATATTGACTTGATTGGGAGCTCAGAAAGGTCTTTACAAAGGCCTAGACAAGAGAAGCAAAAGAGACAAGAAACTCCCATAAGAAGGAGTGACAGGGTAAATGTACCCAAGAGACGCTTCTTAATAGAGGGAGAGGCACTTATTGTTACTCACTATTGCAGAAATGACTTTTAACATCCGTTTTAGGGCCTTTTATTGTCTTTTTATGGGGGGACACTTATGCGAGCGACGTAGTAAATAATGGAAATAATGTCTGTTAAGAAAGGGAAGCCTAAAGTGGAACTTTAGGCATCCCTTGGGAGAAAAATGGATGCCTAAAGTGGAGACTTTAGACTTTAGGCGTCCCTTTATTGTAAAAGGGATGTCTAAAGTCGGATGTCTAAAGTGTATTTAGACACCTATTGATGTCTCTTTTGTTTGTGGACGTAAAAAGTTTTTTTAAAAAAATTTGTTTATATTTTTGTCTGCCCAACAAATTCAAAGCTACAAAAATAAGATCATAGAATAAACCATAATCTCCTTACAAATGGTAAGGAAACATCCAACAGTAGCTAATTAACTCCTACCACCATCTATGTACAAGAATCACCACAAAGTGTTGTGAAAATGTTGTCTACTACATAACTATACTAACTAAGTTGTCTACTACACAACTATACTAACTAACATAAATATACACTTTTACTGAGCTATGTGTTGAAGAAACTATCCAGCCATAAAGTCTATTATCAAATTAATGTCTTCATGTAAGTAGGAAGCTTTATTATGAAAAATCTACAAATTATAAAATAAGATTAGATGAAATCAATGAAGTAAAAGAATTAATTAGCAATTCAATTACAATACCCAAAATGTTATCATTTGATTACCTACTGAAAATTATTTGTAACTCTGCTCTGAATGATGTTATACATGTAAATGATAATTTACTAGCCGCATTCAGTGGCCCCTGGTTGTCGAGAGCACTATAAACCAAAAGCAATTGGTTAAAATCAATAAAGTCATATCTAAAATGACTGTCAATGAAAGAACTTGAATTGAAACCACATACTTTTGGATAAAACCACTTCGGGTCTCTAATAGTTTTACCCTCACGTGACCCACCAAGGATTCTATATGTCTGGGTCATACTATCATTAAAACGTAAAACCACAAAAATTAAAACAATTCATTTAAGTCGAGAATCAATGAAATAGAAACAAAATAACTTGCGTGTTGAAGACGGGTTTTGTTTCCTTGTCTGGCTTTCTACCCAATAAATCAAATCAATAGACGATGTTGATGCAAGGACAAACAACACACATAATCTAATGGTAACTACAACATATAGATTAAAATGAAGTTATATGACAATATAATTATTTGTTAAACTTTTTTAAAAAATCAAAATCAAAATACGTACCATTGAACAATTAGTGCTAGATAACAATGAAATTTGGTCTCTTCCATTGCGTAGCCCACATAATGCATCCTTTCTTGCAAAGAATTACTATCCCTTGTCGTATTTGCTGGACACAAGAATCCGTATAAGTCCTATCTTCCTATCTCGATGCATATATGGTGAAATGACCTAAAATAGAAATAAAATGATAAATGAATTATTGAACGTATGAAACTCAACGACTACATTAGTTGTAGGAAAAAAACCAACCTAATGGCAAGTTTCACCCATTCTACATCTATCTCCTCTAAATGGATAAAATGCTTGAGATCTTTGTTGCCAATCGTGAAGGGATACATCAATGTTAAGCCCACAATCCTTGGAGTTATTTGCAAGTCGACCTGAAGAATACCTTTTTACAGCTGTTACAATCGTGTCAAAAGGGACCATGTCACTGTATCTTGCTCATCCTATTATTAGAACATAAAAACCTGATTATTAGTAGGATGCCAATAGATGTCAAGTAATATGAAAGTAGTTCCTACCATTGGAGGTGTTGTCGATGTGCCAATAAGATTTTGAGGTTAAAGGATGAAAGATCCTATCACCTGATCCAGTGTGACAATCTCTACGTCAGGGATAGGGATGATTGCACCTTCTTCCCCCTCTCGAACATATGTCACAGTCACCCTACGTAAATACTGTGAAATTTGCTCATGATTATGGGTGGTAGCTTGTGTGTGAATGAGAGCATCGGAATAACACATAGCATTAAGGCATCCAAATAGAGGATGCAAGGTTCTCCCAGCTTTGGAGTGAGAGAAGTTTGGCCAAGGGGTTCCTCCAGGAGGTTATAACTTCCTTTGGTGCTAGAAAAGGCCAGGGATTCATGGGTCTGCGATCCTCATTTTCCCTCTTTGAATGAAGCATAAATCGCATTTCACCACGCAGCTCTGCCAACAGCTCTGCTCGGAGCTTGTCGCAAAGTTTGAGCTCAAGCTCTTGTTTGATCTTGGCCACAAGCTCTCTATTGGGTTCAGCTTGTAATAAATTATGCGAGGCTCATCCGAAAACCTTCACAACACCAACTCCCCTTGGCTCCCCTCAAACACGACCGAGGTGATCAGCCTTCAAAATGGATGCTTGAATTTCAAACACTGTCCAGACCAGATGTTACAAATTGGATCATAACTTTTGCAATGCAAAGTATTTGTGAATGATTCTAGTGGTATGCAAAGTAAACTTAAAGCTCTTTCCAGGGATAGGTCATTTGCAAAATTTAAAGTTATATTTGAAGAGTTATGCCAATTAGAATTTAACCTCTGTATCTATAGATTTGTAGATGGATTGGAAGTAAAATCTCAGTGTACTTGAAATGGCCTAAGAGTCCACCAGTGCAATATGCATTGGGCAACCACCCTGCATAAACATAATGTGCTAGACAATTCATGATGAATTCACAAAATATACAATGTATCTTATAACATATGAAAGACAAAGTAACTACTTGGTTATTTCCCTTAAGCAATATCTAACTGTTTCTTTATGCTTGGGTAAGTCATGGATTCTGGGGAGCTGTTACATCCTATAATTAGAATTTATGAACGACAATTTATTATTTCGTCCAATACTTGCATAATCTACTTAGTCAAGTTGGTTGTCATTAAGGTTAATACATTAAACCAAAAGAAAATTCAAAGTGATCTAACTATCCCAAGTTGGTTATCTTCACCCTTAAAGTTCAACTTGATTAACTAGTGCCATTACATTTCTCATTTTCGCACTTTTACTCAATTAACCAAAATTTTTCTTAAATTTTTGAAAATTCATAACTAATTGTATAGATGCCTAATTGTGATGCTTCTAAAGGCTATGTGAACCCTAATTAGTCTAGTTTCAAGGAAAAATATAGCCATTACACTTCTACATGTATATCAATACAATATCTTACTTAATTGATCGCTGCCACCTAGAATTCACCAGTTTTCCAGACCAAACTTTAAAAATGTAGAACCCCAGGACACACATCCAAATGACATATCAAATTAAAGCTTGACAGTCTACTTTTATATTGTAAAGTTTCACAATTTTTAGACAACATTTTCTTATTTAAGAATGTCATGTAAAGAATCTACCCTGCATAGAACACAAACTGGCAACATTTCAACTTTGCAGTATATATTTCCAGCGGTTCAGAATTCACAACCAGAGCTATTCCCATACATTTTTCCATTCTAAAGGAAATGGTAATGTAAAAATCATCAAAATCATAATGCTCCAGGCCCTTATCCTCTGACTGAACAGAACCATTAATTAACCAAAAATTACCAAAATAGAATTTTGTCCAACAACTTAGTCCAATATCATCATAAATAATAATCTAACCATAAACACATGATTAAAACATGATTATATCTCAAAAATATCCCTTGGAAAAAAAATAAATGGTACCCTACCCTCACAAAAATCCATCCAAACAACAAGTCAATATGTTCAAAATGAAGCCTACGCTTACCTCTACGCATTTTTGCCATTGGTTTGGAAATCCGGCAGTACTCTAGCAAGCGAGACCAAACACCTCCAAATGAACATATGAAACTATAGAAATGAAGCTTGCGATGAGTATAAGAAGGTTTGTGAAGGGTATTTTGGAAGGAAACGTCGATTCAGCTGTATTTCGGTTGATTGAAGTTCTTGAAAGTTACTATTCACCTTCTCTCTCTCCTCTATCTTTTTTTGTATTTTTTTATTTCCCCCTCTATTTTTTATGCTAGCCTAAATATATAGCCTAGGAGGAGCTTTAGAAAAATCATGCCAAGTATCAAGTTCTTATGGTACCATTTGTTCGGTGATCCACTGGTTGGGTGACATGTGTTACTTACTTTAATAAAGTGGGTCCCACCTCTTTTCTCTGGTTTTTAGCCTTCCTTTTTATCAGGAAAGTAAGGGTATGATGATTTTCCTTAGCTCTTAGCTCAATGTTCAAAAAAAAGAAGTCGGGTGACTGGACTGGAGACTGGTGGATTTCCCCAGCTCAGAGTGAGGTGTCACCCTCTGGTGGTGACAATTCAAAAGGCAAAAGTTATTTTATCCAAAAAGTGGGATAAGTGTCATGCTTTGGTTTGTCAACCCATAAAGTAAAAAAGAAACTTTATACTCTCTCCCTCTCATATGGTGCAATATGGCACCTTTCGCCTGGGACTTGCGTTCTTTTTTCGTGTTTCACTTAACCGTCCACTTTGTCAGGGAAGGAAAGTCCAGGGATTTTTCTTGAGTCCACCCACAAGGTGTCATTCTACTTGGTATCAACATAAAGTAAAATTAATTAATTAAATTATTTAATTATTACTTTATGTATTAATTATTAGAATTTAGCCAAATATCTATTTTATTGTAAAATGGCATGTTACACACATAATTTGGCACTGGTGAGTTTCTTTCAACTACTTATATTTACAAGTAATATCGAGCGCTCATATTTTAGTATGTTACAACTCCCCCCTCCCCGTACAATAAATTTCGTCCCAAAAATTTGTTACATGTTCTAAAACATAAATTATGGGTAGCACTTCCATAAGTCGTCTTCCCCTTTCCAAGTTTCCTCTCTAGGTGAAAACCCTTTCCAGACAACCTTTACAAATAGAATGCTTCTATGCTTGAGTTGTTTTTTCTGTCACTCGATGACTTGTTTTGGCTCAACCTTATATGTGAGATCATCTTGCATATCCTTATCCTTATACTCTACAACATGCTAGTGTTCTAGTTAGTACTTCTTTAATTGTGAAATATGGAAGACGTTACACAATCTATTCAAGTTTTGGGGTAGAGCAATCCGGTATGCTACTAGTCCAATTATTGACAGAATCTTGAATTACCTAATATATCGAGGACTTAGCTTCTTTCTCTTTATCAATCATCCAATACCAATGACAGGTGAAACCCTTAGGAACACATGATCACTGACCTGGAACTCTAATGGTCTTCTCCGCTTGTCGGCACAACTCTTTTATCTACTCTGGGCGGCAAGCAATCTCTGCTTGATAATCTTGATCTACTTAGTAGTATGATCTACTATATCTGGCCTATACAACCTTCTTTCTAATAACTATATCCACTAGAAAGGGGATTAACACTTCCTCCCATACAGTGCTTCATACAAAGCCATCTGAATGCTCACATGATAGTTATTGTTGTAAATGAATTTTATAAGTAGAAGGTAGTGATCCCAGCTTCCCTTAAAGTCTATCACACATGCTCTCAACATATCTTCTAGTATTTTGATGGTTCTCTCTGTCTATCTATTCATTTGATGATGATAGGCCATATTGAATTTTAGCTTAGTGCCTAAAGCTTCATAAAGAGATCTCCAAAACCTTGAAGTGAAGAGAGGATCTCTGTCAGAAATTATACTCTTTAGTGTCTCATAGAGTCTTACTATCTCCCTGATGTAGATCTCTACTAGTTTATTAGGAGAATAGTTGGCATTTATCAGTATGAAATGTGATGACTTCATGAAACGATCAACAATCACCCATATCGCATCATGATTTCAGATTATAGGTAACCCTACCACAAGATCCATGGTTATGCGTTCCTACTTCCACTTTGGAATTTTGGGACCCTAAAGCAGTCCTGGCAGTTTCTGGTGTTCAATCTTTACCTTTTGATAGGTAAGACACCATGCTATATATTACAGTCACATCCTTCTTCAATTTGGGCCATTAGTACATCGCCCTTAAATCATGATACATCTTCACCATCCCTGAGTGGAGAGTATATCGACTCTTATGTGCTTCATCGGGGATTTTCTGCCTCAGATCATCTTTCATTAGAACATAGATTCTTTTCTTGTATCAAAGTAGTCTACTTAGTGAAAGATCATAGTCCCGAATCTCTCCTTGTTCAATCATAGTCCTGATAGACTGTGCTCATTCATCTTGCATTTGAGCTTCTGCAATCTCAGTCTTTAGATCACTTTCCTCTTGGCTAATACCATAACCAACACAGAGGATTTAATTTGATAGGTTTAAATCCTAGAAATATTTTACTAATTTCCTCCATGTATCATCATAGCTGCCACCTATATCACCTTCTAACTAAGAGCAACAACGACGATATTGGCTTTACCTGGGTGATACTTGACCTCTAGGTTGTAGTCTTATAGTAACTCCATCTATTTGCGTTATCTCATATTGATCTCTTTCTAATAATACAGCTACTTGAGTCTCTTGTGGTCGCAGTACAGTTCCATAATCACATCATATAAGTAGTGTTACCAGATTTTCAGCACGAACACAATTGCTACCAGCTCCAGATCATGTGTGGGATAGTTCATCTCATGAGGCTTCAAGTATCGAGAGGCGTGGTCCACTACTCTACCTTGCTGCATTAGGACACATTCCAATGCTTGCTTACTAGTATTACTATAGACTACATAGGTCAACTTGGAATCAGGGATAATAAACACGGGAGCATTTCTCAACTTCTCCTTCAACGTAGTGAAGCTCTCCTCACATCGATCATCCCACTTAAATAGTTAATCTTTCTGCGTGAGCTTGATCAACTGCAAGGAAATTGAGAGAAATTCTGAATGAATCTACGGTAATAGCCAACAAGACAAAAAAAACTATGTATCTCAGCAACAATTTCTGGCCTCTTCCAATTTAGTACTGCTTCTACTTTACTAGGATCCACCATGACCCCTTCTTATGAGATAACATGCCCAAAAATGTGACTTCTGAAAGCCAAAACTCACATTTTCCCGGTTTAGCATAGAGTTTCCTTTCCTGCAAAATGCCTAGCACGACCTTCAAGTACTCCTTGTGCTCTTCATTACTCTTAGAGTACATTAGAATGTTATCAATGAAGACTGCCATGAATTGATCTAAATGTTGACGGAAGATGCGGTTTATATGGTCCATAAACACAGTTGGTGTATTGGTTACCCCAAAGGGTATTACTAGAAACTTGTAGTACCTATACTGGGTCCTGAAAGTAGTCTTTGGTATGTCTTTCGCTTCTACATGCAGCTGATGATATCCCAACCTTAGATCAATCTTTGAGAACACACTTGATTCAGATAGTTGATCTAGAAGGTCATCAATATGGGGAAGAGGGTACTTGTTCTTGATGTTCACCTTATTTAGCTCTCTGTAGTCAATACACAGCCTCAGGCTACTATCCTTCTTAACAAATAGCACCGGAGCTCCTCATGGTGAGATACTAGGTTGAATGAACCCTTTCTCAAGTAATTCCTCGATCTTCTTCTTTAGCTCGTCCATCTCATTTGGAGCCATTCTGTATGGGGCTTTTGATATAGACCCATCTCCAGGCATGATTTCGATTGTGAACTCCACTTCTCTTTCTGGAGGCAAACCACTAAGGTAGTCCAGAAACACCTCGAGAAATTCCCTTATAATCGAAATGTCTTCCAGGGTTATTTCTATCTCCTCCTATATGAAAAAGAACATGATATATCCCTGACATCCCCTCCTCAGGCATTTCTTAACTTATACAAATGAGAGAAAGTTTATACTAGCATTTATGTTATCGGTATCCCGCCGAGTAAGATATATTATCTTCTTATTCCTATAATTCAATAGCATATTATTTGGCATCAACCAGTCAAAACCTAGTATAACTTCAAGTTTTTGGAGTGGAAAACAAATCAAGTCAACTATAGATTCTTGTCCTTCAACATTTACCACACAGTTCAGATAAGTATCATCAGTCATAGTTTTGACACCTATCAGTGTCGACACAATCAAGTTAAATGACAGTTTATAAATATGCAGTCTTAGGCGCTTAGCACAGTCATAAACAATAAAGGAATGACTAGCACTTGAATCATATAATACTTGCAACGAACTACCATTGAGAAGAATTTTACCTTAAACTAGCTTCGAAGAATTCTTCACATCTTCATGTGTCAAGGAAAATACTCGGCCCTGATTCTTGTGGCTGGGCTTAGTAGGTTGCAATGCTGCTTGTTAGGGATAGTTTACTGCAAAGTGGACTGGCTTCCGGTAGGCATAGCAGATTACCTAGCTCATAGGGACATTACCAAGTTATCCTGAATAAGACTTACCACACCAAGGGCTTGTTTGAGACATTAAGGGTTTTTGGCCGCTATGGTTCCCAGACCAAAAAGGCTTTTTGTTGTCCCCGTTTTAAGAGAACCCTTGTCCCTTATACTTCTGTGAGGTATCCCCTTGACTGGGCCTACCTTGATTGCTGGTACTCTTACTGGCACACACTCTCTTTAGGTTACCTTCGGTTAGTGGGTACACTTCTACGGCCTTGTTAAATTCTTTGAATTGTCGTGCGACCAGTTTCTCTTCCAACTCGAGCTTTAGTCCCCAAATCAACATATCGGGGCTCCACTCCTCATCATCTTTAAACTTTAGATAGGAAGAGTAATAGGACAATCAAATAAACCAAGATAGGTATTTATCAAAAGTCTCATCATCACTTTGTTGTATCATTATAAATTCTTTCTCCTTCTTGATCCTCACCGACCTCAGGAAGTATTTCTCATTAAATTTTTCTTTGAACAACTCCTAGGTTAATGAGATATTTTGAGAACGCAGTACGAGTATCGTATTCCTCTACCAATGGCCTACATCACCTTCCAGCTTGTATGTAGCCATCTTAGCTTTAATCTCTATAAGGCATCCCAGCACCTCAAATATTTTCTCCAATTGGTTTAACCAATCTTCAGTAGCATGAGGATCAAATCTTCCCTTGAATGCCAGAGGTTGGTACTTAATGAATTTTGGCATCCAGTGTTGGAAATTGTGCCCTAGGGGCCAATCATTATACTTTGAATATTGTCATTCAATGAATTTCTCCATTTGGTTATCACATTATTCGCATGTTCACTGTGATAATTGTATCCTTGGATAAATCATAATGATTATCCTAAATGTCCCTGGTCGGTCATCTATGTGGGAGCAAAGATGAAATAAGACCAATATGACTTTGATAAGGTATGGGGATACTAATCAAAGTCTTAGGCACTTGTAGGAGTATAAGGTGCTGGACCGACCCGCTATGAGAAAGCTGCATGGATCAAGTCATAAGCTTATCTCATGTATAACCATGTCACAATGCCCTTTGACCTGAGATCATCATGGATTCCTACATGGGAGTCACTAAGCTTTGACTTAGTCAAAAGTCACCTTTAACCGGGTGGTGATAAAGGCTACAATCGGGCTTAATGGTTTTCATGTAGAGGAATGTGAATGGTCAAGATGGAATTTGTCCCTTACATTAGTGAGAGATATTATTGGGCCCCTCGATGAGTAAGTCTGAGAAATGTATGGCCATACTACGATGGAAAAGAGTTTCTACTTCTATAGTCAGACTACTCAGGGATCGAGAAAGTAATGGTCAGGAATAGGAGGATGACATTCTCCATGCCTCATCCTTGACCGAAATATCGTGTGACAAAAGGGACGTGATATGGTTATATGACAGGTTATATCGTATTGTCGATCCTCATATGAATTGGGTAGTCGTAATGTCTTGCTAGAGGCCTCTTACGACTTGTGGGTTAGTATAGTCATTGGCCCACTGCCAACTTCGTTTGGGCCTACAGGGTCGCACACAAGAATAGCCCAACACGAGCTATAATGTCCAGATTCATTGAATCTAAGATGTGTCTAAGATTCAATGAATACAATGTTTAATCTAGGGTGAATGAATTTTAAATATATATTTATTATATACACATGTTGTGTGAATATTTATTTGATAAATATTTATATGTGTGTTATATATATATTTATATTTGGAAAGGAATATTAATAATATTATATACACATATGTATTTTTGAAATACATAAATACATATATAATATATATTATTTGATAATATATATTATATATATATGATAGTATTATATTATATGATCATATGATAATATTATATTATATATATAATATATATTATTTGATAATATATATTGAATATATAATAATATTATATTATATGATGATATTATTATATTGTGTATATATAAAGATATTATATGATAATATCTCATATTTAATTTATGAAGATAAATTAAATTCCATTGGCTCTTTATTCTAATTAAATAAATAGGTTAAATTAAAACTGTTGGACAGATTTAATTAAACCAGGTTTATTTAATTAGCTTATTAAAATAATTAAATGTTAATTGATATGATAAGGATTTTGAAATTAATTAAGATTAATTTTAAAAATCCAATATCCATCATAAAATAGATAACCCTACTAGTTATAAAATATGAGAGCTAGGGTTTTCTACAGATGATGAAAAACTAGAGAGCCACAAGAAAACCCTAGAAGGATATTAGAGGCGCTAGCACGCTGCCGGTGTTGGGGTCCTATTCGTGTGGATACCAGTAGAGGGAGCTGATATGAGTAGTTAGCTCCTCAAGATTGAAAAAGGCAAAACTCCAAGAAGAACTAGTTGACATGTTGATGTTGGGGATGGTTAATCTCATACTCATAGAGATTGACGCTCTTTTAAGAAGAATTAGCGGACATGTAGATGCCGGGGAAATTATTTCAGGAGCAACCAAACATGGAGATTTGTGAACTCGTAATACGTTGATGATTGTGGGAATTCAAACAAACATGAATAAGGTACGACTCTTTCTAACTTGATTTAAATGCCGTTGATAGATCCGCAATTGGGATTGGTAAACTTTTGCAATTTTAATTTTTTTTAATTCTTCCGCTGTGTGCCTACCAATCCCAACATCCAGTATTAGAGATTTTCCTCTTTAAGTTCCAGAACAATAGGAATTTCTGGATTAACTTTGAGAGACTGCAATTACTTATCGCTCTCAAGCTATTTTCCTTCCAAGTTCCCTTCAGGATTATTCCCTTTAGGGTTTTTAGGTTGTACCCCATCAACATTCTACCTTTCTCTTACTTCCCAGATTTCCTCACGCAAGTCCTGAATGATAGCTTGTTGTTGAGTCAGCATTCCAAGAATTTGCTGTATAAGGTCAAGCCTCGAATTATTCTCGAGTTCAGCATTTGGTGGTATGTTCCCCCGGGTCTACATTGTACCATTTTTCCTTTTTACTATTAAAAAGGAATACCACGTTAATACCGCATTGAACGTATGCATGCATAAATGTACTTCTCAAGACTATAAATACCAACACATAATAGAAACATAAATCCATTATGGAAAACACGTATATTTGCATCAAAGTGGCTTGGCATTTACATCAAAAGAAGTTTGTTCTACTACAGTAACTAGTCATATATACATTAAGAGGCTTGGTATTCATACCAAAAGAAGCTTGTGCTACCTTACTATTACTAGTCCATATGAAACATCACATACAAATAAATGTGATTATAAAAAGGAAAGAACTCAAAAGGACCCTGAAATACGATCTCGTTCTTTTTCTTGACCCAATAAGTAAAGTTGGAGAAATAGGCTAGTATGGTTTGAATCCAAACATCATCTGTCATCCTTAGCCCAAGCTTAACCCTTTGTTCATACAACTTCTTTACCGAGTCTAAGAACGTTGTATACCATGCCATAGAGGAAATAAAATCATTAAAGGACCTCATATATAGCCTTTTCAACTGCTCCCATAGTTCATGATCAGGGTGTAGGTAAAATTCTAACCTAACCACTGGAGCCCTTAACTCTCCATCCAAATCTGGGTGCTACCCGATGTCTTCTAACTCTAGGTTATCCATGTCATCGACGGTAGCCACGTCCCTATGCGTAGGTCTAAACATCATTAGAATTCTAACTCTCTTTCTTATAGTGTGTATCATCCTCAGTCCACGTAACATCCTACTTTTTATTCACTAATATTCCCTTTATGTACTTGAGACATTTAATGGAATAAAATGGTGAATGGTAGTGCACATAACATGATAAACACTCTAATCGGTAGTTACATATAATTTACCTAAGCTAGGACATAAAGGATAAACTCTTGTTCACTAAAAGGCCTAACATTGTAACCTAAATTAGAGCATAGAAGAACACAAATATTGGCCCAATAATTGTGATAAAATTCGGCCAAAACAAGAAAAAAGATAACAAGATATGATTTAATACAATAAATCATAAAAATGTAATGGCAAAAGGGTAATTTGCCAACAAAGCAAGAAGCAATTATTTTTCCATTTTCTCTTGATATTTTCGGCCAAAAGGGAAAAATCAAGAGAAAAATAATTTACTTGGTTTAAAATGGTGCCATGTGTAATTATTTCAAGCCAAATAAATTCACATGGAAAATAAGTAATATAATAATAGTAATTAAGGTGTAAGAGGAGAGATATTTTAATGGGTTAATTATCTCTTGCTTCATCTAAAATTTTGGCCAAGTAAGAAAGTAGAGAGAGAGAGAGATTTTTTAAGAAGCGAATAAAGAAGAGAGCTCAAGGGATTTAGAGCAAAGATCAAGGTAAGTGGTTTTGAGATTCATATACTCTTGCTTCCAAATTCATGAACTACCCTCCCTAATCTTTATGCCATCTTGAATATCATGCTTAGCAAACAAAATCAAGAGGGAAGAGAGAGAGAAAGGTGATGCCTAGAGAGAGAAAGTAAAGGAATCAACAGGTAATCTCAAGAATCTTGATCCTCTTGGTTAATATGTTGTTGTTGTGGTGGTTATTGTTGTTATTGGCTTGATTTTCATGATTTTTGTAAAATGGGATGATGAAAACCTAGAGTGTTATGTTGCCCAAATTTCTATTGATTATGTTCATTAAGTGTTTGTGTGGTTAATCATGTGATTATAAGTGAAAAGGAAGTGTTTAACCAAGTGGAATTAAGAAAACACAATCTTCCCTTTAGGGTTGCATGTTTTGGCCAAGCACAAAACATAGGGGAAGAGTTGGAATTTTGGAATTTTAATAGTTCCATTGGATTTAGAAGGGAAAATTGTGTGGGAATACATGTGTTTATGATTTTTGGATGATGGTATATAAATTTGGAAATTTTAGAAGTTAGCAGGAGGTGTTGTTTGATTAGTTTTCCTGGAAGCAGTTCTGTTGTGAATTAATTATGAATTTTCAAAGTTGACTGAAAATCTGGCAGTTTTCTAGAAAACTGTGAAAATGCACTGTGTAGAATTGTACTTTGCAGAAACTGTTGTAACTGTGATAGATAACCAACAAAATGTGATTAAAAGACAGTAGTAATGTAAGTAATAACTAGTTACTTGTAAACTTTAATTGATAGGGATTGATAATAGCTCGAGCCAGATCAAGGCTTTTGGACTGATAGAAGAATAGAAAAATGATTTAGATAGTAACTCTTTCTTTCATTCACTATATGAATATCTGAATGCTTTGTGTATGCCATCTTCTGTGACATAAGCATAGTATCTGGGACACAAACATAATTCCTAGGGAACATTACCTAGTTGTAGTCTAGGACCCATCTGAGGTGCAAAGATAAGCTAGGGATCCAAATAGTCATTTGACCTTAGATAGTGTGCACACAACATAAATTTTCATTTTACATAATATGGTGCATTGTATATTTATGTTCACATCTTATATATCTAATTGTATGTTACTACTGAGATTCACTAGAATCTTATCCTTTTTCAACATTTAAAAACATTCCAGCAGAGGATAGTGGCTCTAAGGGCAAAGCAATAGTTACCAGCGAGTAAGAGTCTTAGTGCAAGCTAAAGTTGCTGTTGGTTATCTTAATTGTACTTTTGTTTCTTTATGACTCTATATATTTTTCAAACCCTACGGAGATTTCCTGTATTGTAAACAAGTATTTAATGTTAGTATGTTTCCGTTATTTCTGTATGCTTTATGAATTATGTGCTTATTACTCTGCGAATATCAAAATGTAAAGAGGTTTTGACATTCCACAGCCCCCTCTGTTAATGATTACATAGAGCTTACCCTCTGGTATGTATTCCTCCGATGAAGGTTGGTTAACAGATGAGGGTAACCTACTTCTCTGTCTTCACCTATCAGTCATGCTTCCTAGTATAAAACAGCTGATCAAAGGTTAGAACTCATCAACATAAGCAGAGAACTATAACAAATACCTACCGTTGCCAGAATCAACGCTCTGATGCAAAAATGTAATACCTTATTTCCAATAGACTCAAATGAGTACAAAAGAGTAGTGGAATCAGTTGTGAAACTAGGATCCAGTCCTGGATTAAACTAATTTTGGAAAAATTCCAAACCTATCTCAAGAATCAAACTTAGGATTGGAAGGGATTTTTTTGTAGAATAAAATTTTTTCCCAAACGATTTCATAAACATTCACTATCTCACTAAGTCTCATTGGATCTTCCTTTTTTATTTATCAGAGTATGTGAGCGATTCTCTGCTTAAATCTCATGTTTCATACTTTAGTTATGTTTCGTTAGCGATCGGAAGCGTTATCTACCTAAGTTATCCATTTATTTATTACCATCCATTCACTAGTCTATTGGAATTACCAGTTACACTACTGTACCATTGTCAGGGTTACAAGTTATTTACACCATATATAGATACAAAATATTTCAAAACAGACAACCAACAAAAGTTAAAGTCTTTCTACTCTAGCCTCTAGCTGTCAGCATTTAACTTTTTGCTCTTCGAGCTACCAGCCTGTACTATAAATTTGTTCATAGAAAAGGAATGAGATTCAAAAGAATTTTATAGTAACAGGAAGCCAATCATATAGATACAAAATCATAGAGCATGCCACATAGTCATCATATACCAGAATTATCACAACAATATCTAGTGCATAACATGTAGTTTACATACCATAATAGCTCTAGGTATATCAGAAGACCCCGAGTGTTACTCGTATAATAAGCTCTTGACATCTACTCGTCTATCATAGAAAATTCAATGGCTTGAGCGTCCACCCATGCAATAGGCCCTGGGTGACACCCCACATAAATAGAATGTGCCAGACAATTCATGATAAATTCACAAAACATACAATTCTTATAACATATGAAAGAAAAAGTTACTACCTAGTTGTTTTCCTTGAGCAATATCCAATAGTTTCTCTGAGCTCGGGCAAGTCTTGGATTCCGGATAGCTGTTAAGTCTTATAATTAGAATTTATGGACGATAGGTTATTATTTCGTCCAATACTTGCATAATCCACTTAGTCAAGTTAGTTGTCATTAAGGTTAATACAATAAACATAAAGCAAAGTCAAAGTGGTTTAACTATCCCAAGTTGGTTATCTTCACCCTTAAAGTTCAACTTAATTACCTAGTGCCATTACATTTCTCATTTTTGCACTTTTACTCAATCTACTAAACTTTTTCTTAAATTTTTGAAAATTCATAACTAATTATATAGATGTTTAATTTTGATTCTTCCAAAGGATATGTGATCCCTAATTATTCTAGTTTTAGTTAAAAATATAACCATTACACTTCTGGATGCATATCAACACAGTATCTCACTTAATTGATCACTGCCCCCAAAATTCGCCAGTTTTCTAGACCAAATTTTAAAAATTCAAAAATCCCAACAAACATATCCAAATGACATAAATGATATATCAAATTAAAGCTTGACATGTCTACTTTAAGAATGGAAAGTTTCACAATATTTGGACATCATTTTCTTATTTAAAAATGTTATGTAAAGAATTTTCCCTCCACAAAACACACAATGGCAGCATTTCAACTTTACAGTATATATTTCCAGTGGTCCATGATTCACAACTAGGGCTATTCCCACACAGTTTTCCATCTTAAACACAATGGTATTGTAAAAATCATCAAAATCACAATGGTAATGTAAAAATCATCAAAATCAGAATGCTCCAGGCCCTTACCCTCTGACCGAACAGAACCATTAATTAACCAAAAATTAATTACCAAAACAGAATTTTGTCCAACAACTTGGTCCAATATCATCATAAATCATAATCTAACCACAAAAACATGATTAAACCATGATTAAACCTCAAAACTACCCACCCTCACAAAAACTCATACAAACAACAAATCAATCGGTTCAAAATGAAGCCTACTCTTGCCTTTACGCGATTCCACAATCGGATCGAAATCCGGTAGTACTCTGGCAAGCGAGACAGCACCAAGCACCTCCAAATAAAAATCTAAAATAGTAGAAATAAAGCTTGGGATGGGTAGAAAAAGGTTTGTGAAGGGTGTTTTGGGAGGAAACGTCGATTCATCAGTGTTTTGACCGATTAAAGTTCTTGAAAGTTACTATTCACCTTCTATCTCTCCTCTAACTTTTTTCCTATTTTTTTGTGATTTTCCCCTTTCTTTTTGATGCTGGCCAAAATATTTGGCCTAGGAGGAGCTTTGAAAAAATCATTCCAAGTGTCAAGTTCTCATAGTGCTATTTGTTTGGTGATCCACTAGTTCGGCGACACATGTCACTTAATTTAATAAAGTGGGTCCGACCTCTTTTCTCTAGTTTTTTTCTGTCCTTTTTCTTAGGGAAAGTAAGGGTTTGATGATTTTCCCTGTCTCCCGGCTTGATATTCGGAAAAATTAGTTGGGTAACTAGACCGAAGACTGGTGGATTTCCCTGGCTCAAAGTAAGGTGGCACCTTCCGGTGGTTACAACTCAAAAGGCAAAAGTTACTTTATCCAAAAAGTGGGACAAGTGTCATGCTTTGGTTTGTCAACCCATAAAGTAAAAAGAAACTTTATGCTCTCTCCCTCTCATATGGCACCATGTGGCACCTTTCATATGGGACGAATTCTTTTTCCGTGTTTCACCTAACCGTCCACTTTGTTTGGGAAGGAAAGTCTAGACATTTTTCTCGAGTCCACCCATGAGGTGTCATTCTACTTGGTCCCCACATAAAGTAAACATTAATTAATTTAATTATTATTTTATGTATTAACTATTAGAATTTTGCCAAATATCCATTTTATTGGAAAATGGCGTGTTACACATAATTTGGCACTGGTGAGTTTCTTTCGACTACTTATATTTACAAGCAATACCAAGTACTCATATATCAGTATGTTACAGGCATCATACTTCTTCCTCTAACCTAACTCATCATACAGGAGCATTTATACTATTATGCTCAAGGCCACAATAGCTAACTATTCTGCTCCCAAATCATTTCTATATCATTTGAGCATTCTGTTAGATATGATTAGTTTTGATGATGTCAAATATAGATATCAGATATTGAGAGCAAAAATTTTGCATAGTATATTCATCTTCTTACATTGACTAACTAGTATATTTAATATTGTATATCTTATAGATTAGTCAAGCAAAGCAATAAAGAGATTGGAGAAACAAGCACTTGAAGGAATTAATGGAGATATCAAGATTCAAGTTCCTAGAAGAAATACCGTATGATTCTATGCTCATAAGGGAATTTAGGAGTACTGTAGCAGATACTGTTTAGTACTGTAGTATTTGGTATTGTAGCGAAGGCACTGTAGCAGTCAGAAACTGTAGCATCGAGTTGTCACTGTAGCACTCGAGTTTGAATAGTAGAACTCGAGTTCTGGCACTGTAGCACTCGAGTTCAAGGAGTTCTTCATGCGAGTTCTTGGCAGAAACGACTTCCGGATGATTCCCAAGTTGTGCACTCGAGTTGGATATGGATCACTCGAGTTTGGTACTCTTCAGAACTGCAAAAATAGGTCTAAACTCGAGTTTGGGATGTAGGACTCGAGTTCACGGTGAAGAAAAATATACTCTGTTCATCCCTATTTTACGTTCAGTCTGGGCGAGCTTTACTAATTCTACCATATCTCCCAAACCACAACTCTGATTGGGACAAAACCAGTTGCATATGAAATGAGACTCCTAATGCATCATTTTGACACCATAACCAATATCAAAGGATCTCATATAAAGCATATATGAATTTTTTAAATGGACCTTCAAATCACCGTCATATTCCAGAACAACTTTCGTATTTTGGACATATCTCCTAAACTACACGTCTAATTGAGCTGAGACTGGTGCCATATGAAAGTAGACTCAAATATATTTCCATTGATATATAATATTTCAAATTAGGAGTTATATTCAATATGGTATTCCTTCTGGAAGTGGAAGCTAGAAAACTGATACGCTATCTACACTCATTGGATCATAACTTGGGGAATACAACGAGTTTGGAGCTGATTCCTTTTGCATTGGAATATAGATGATGAGATATTTCTAATGGTCAATAATTTACCATATTTGGAGTCTACAATGAATGGATCATATTTTGAGTCCACTGTTCACACTCCCACAAGCTTTGACGTAGAAGCTGAAGTTAATCACCACACTCGAGTTTGAACTGACACTCTCCAGTCCTCAGAAGATATGCACTCGAGTGATAGAAGTTTTGGAATGAGAGTTTGTTCCTGAGATTAAGCAAGAATGGGTTCATATGAAGTACACTCGAGTTTGGAGGTAAGCACTCGAGTTCTGTACGATGTTGCACTCGAGTTGTGAGAGTATGGCCATGAGAGTTTATGCCAGAGAGTCTTGATGCTGTGGAACAATTGTTGTACTCGAGTTAGGAAATAAGAACTCGAATTATGTATAGCATTTAAACTCGAGTCTTGCAAGTTATATGGAAAGAGTTTGTACCTGAGAGATTTGCGACCGTGAAGAAAAGGAAGCGCACTCGAGTTTGTCTTTGCACTCTCGAGAGTTCATATCAGAAACAATGATAGAACAATGAAAAATGATATGTACTCGAGTTCTCCCATAAGCAGTCGAGTTCTTACATGTTTTACACTCGAGTTGGAGCTGCTAAACTCGAGTCCTTGCGTTAACAGAAGCTAAGTGAATTTCAGCGATCGATCCGAACATGTTTAAATATTATCCAATGATTATGTTCTCACTTGTTATCATTATTAGACATTGCTTAACCTTTGTTTCAAGTATGATTCAGGCAATCAACGTTCGGGTAAACAAAATGCATAAGGAAGTCAAAAATGCCGGACACAACGAAATGGGCAACTATTACTACACATGGTCCGACAAGCTTCAGACGACTCTACCACACTCTCTGACAGTTAGAAAAGAATTCAAAATGCCCATACAGTCACAACATATACAGTTACAATGATTCATCTTATGAATACCAATATTCAATGGCAACAGATCAGGATTAAGAAATGCTTTCAACATGGAAGATATTTAAATACACCTAATTACCATACAAAGCAATGGGACTCCAATGGAAAATGAAGAAGTATCTATTTTAGCATCAGATGGGACTACAACAGGAAAATATCCGAATGGGCTCAACGATCAAACGAAGAAATGGGACTCCAACGGACGAATGTCAATAACGGTTATATTCTGAAAAGATGGATAGAGAAGCTCAATGGGAAGAAGAAATCACAACGGTCCTTCTCTATAACTCAGCTATAAATAGAAGAGGATTCAAACACAGAGGCAACAGCGTACATAAAAATGAAAACAGAAACATGTTGATATCCTAAGTCTTCTACCTCTGCCCACTCTCTGCTCTTCTCTGTGTCTTCAATATCATGTATATTTGAGAGAGTGAATATTTGTATTGTACTTCAGTGAGCATTTATCTACTCTGTGCGAGAGTCTGTAAACATTTCAAATATACTTCTGTATTGATCTCAAGGTATAGGGACCTTGAGAGGGTTAATTACCTTACGGGAAAGTTGTAGAGAGAATTGCTAGTAGTACTTTCTGCTCGTAAGACTTACAAGGTGCAAACAGTAGAGAACGTTGCTGCTCATAAGACTTACAGTAGTGTAAGCAGGAGAGAACGTTGCTGCTCGTAAGACTTACACGGGTAAGCAAGAGAGAAAGGACTTTGGGATTGCTTTGCTCAACTTACCATAAGAGGGTGTAAACCTTACAGTGTGTAAGGGGGAGTAACTTCGTAAGAGATTGTAGCGACTTTTCTTATACCCGGTTAAACAAGAAGGTAGTATATTTGAAATCTCAGGAGGAGCCTGGGGACTGGACGTAGGTCATCATGGATTGGATCGAACCAGGATAAATCACAGTTTGCATATTCTCTTCCCTAAACTTTTATATTTCCAGCATACATAATCTATATATCTGCATATGATTTTATAGTTACATATGTATTGATTTGATAAGTTGAGAAAAGATTTTAAAAGATCAGAATTTCTTATCGCACACCCAATTCACCCCCCTCTTAGGTGTCAGCCAGGTCTAACACATTCATACTCAAATACCTTGACCCACTCTAGGCCATCTCAAATTCTTAAGGAATCAAAACTTAATAGTTGATTCCTTAGTTACGGTTCACTTGGTAACCCTTCTCTGGATGTTAGGTAGACATCCAACTTTTAGCTTCACCACTAAGTCTAGAACCTCAACATCACACACATCGAAAATCACTTTCCTCAATTATACCCAATAGGCATGCTAAGAATCAGGATCAATAGTGCCTATTCTAATCTTCATGGTATTCAGGTGATATCCTAAAAATATTACTGAAGGTTTAACATCATCCATAAGGTTCACAAGGTTCAAACTTCCGTCATGTATCAGAACCATAGTGCAACTTGTTTCACATTTTGACCTAAATACTATTTCAGCTTAGATGTAATTCAAACCTATCATTGCCCTTCAGTATTGTAAGATCGAATCCTCTAGGATCGATATACGGCATAATTATCACTCATCATGTATCACCGTATATTATATCTCCATTCCTTTAACACCATAGTTTTACTAAGGATCATTACTTAGCATGAAGAAACCTCAAAACAATCACTATGCCTCGAGTTTCTATAACCCTATCATATGAACTTTTCTAGGCAGTACTCATTGCATCAGAAATGGTTCAAATTAAAGATTAATATTTACTTCATTATCTCTATGCCTCTAATTATTATTTATGTAATCTAAGAACTTCTAATAAGAATTCCAAAACTTTAATCAAAAGATTTCAAATTTCCAAGGTGCTTCCCAGGAGGGTTACCTATCCTAGGATTTCTCTTATTTGAGCACACTTAACTATAGAGTTCCAATGAGATCTAGTGCATCAGTGCTAGTGCCATACCATTTGTCACTAGGTATCGATAGCCCATATATACCTTAATCCCAGTATGACATGTCAGCCTCCCCAAAGATGCTTGGTACTGTCCCCATAGGAAAATATAAGCAGTATCAGCTTCTTGGTATAGCCCCTCTATATGTTCCATACATCACTACCCTTCTATCCTTAGGTACATGCCTGTCCTTAGAAAGATTGGTTATTTGATGGAGGTGATTGACTCCTCAGCCTTCCTCCACTAGACATGCTTCCTAACATAAAGTAGCTAGTCAAAGGTCAGAACTTATCAACATAAGCAGAGGACTCTAGTAAATACTTACCATTGCTAGAATCAACACTCTGATACCATAATGTAATACCTTATTTTCAATAGACTCAAATGAGTGCAAAAGAGTAGTGAAATCAATTGTGAAACCAGGATTCGGTCTCAAATTAAACAAACTTTGAAAAACATTCACAAATCCCAAACTTATCTCAGGAGTTGAACTTGGGATTGAGTGGGTTTCTCAGAGGATAAAAAATTTTCAAACATTTTCAAAAACATCCACTGCCTCACTAATTTCATCGGCTCTCAATTTCATCTTATCAGAGTATGCGAGTGATTCTCTGCTTAAGTCTCACGTTACATTCGTTAGTTAATGTTTCTTTGTCAATCGGAAGCATTACCTAGCTAAGTTATCCCTTTATTAGTTATTGTACTACAAGTTCTACTACTATACTATTGTCAGGTTTACAAAGTTATATACATCATATATATTTCCCAAAATATCCAAAATAGACAACCAACAGAAAATAAAATCTTTCAACTTTGTCCTCAAGCTGTCAGTGTTTACCTTCTCGCCCTTTAAGCTACTAGCATGTACTGTAGATTTTTTTATAGAAAAAGAGTGAGATTCAAAAAAATCTCAGTAGTAACTGGTAGTCAATCATATAGATACAAAATCACAGAGCATGCTATACAGTCATCATATAAACAGAATTATCACGACAACATTCAATGCACAACATATAGTTCAACATATCACCATAGCGCTAGGAATCACAAATCACATAGCCCCAAGTGTTACCCATGCAATATGAACCTAGCATCCACTAGTGCATCATAGAAAAATTTAATGGCCTGAGTGTCCACCTGTGCAATAGGCCCTGGGTGACCACCCCGTATAATCAGAATGTATCAAATAATTCATGATGAAATCATAAACATACAATATATCTTATAATATATGAAAGACAAAGTTACTACCCGGCCACTTCCCCTGAGAAATATCCAACTATTTCCTTGAGCTCAGGAAAGTCTTAGATTACGAACAGCTTTCAAGTCCTATAATTAGAATTACGAACGATAGATTATTATTTGGTCCAATTTTCTTACAATCCAAGCACTTATATTGATTGTCATTAAGGTTAGTATACTAAGTCAAAAGTATGATCAATATAGTCCAACTATCCCAAGTTGGTTAACTTCACCCTTAAACTTCAACATAATTACATAATGCCATTACACTTTCCATTTTCGCACATTTGTTCCAATCTACCAGAATTTTCATAATTCTCTGAAAATTCATAACTATTTGTACAGATGTTCAATTGTACCCATTCTAAAGGCTATGTGACCCCTAATTAGTAATTGTACCCATTCTAAAGGCTATGTGACCCCTAATTAGTTTAGTTTTAGGAAAATTTGGCCATTAGCCTTCTGAATGCACATCAATACAATATTTTACTTTATTGACCATTGCTCTAGAATTTTCCAGTTTTACATGACCAAACTTTAAAAATTCATAAGTATTTCTAAAAATTCCAAATGGGTTGGTCCATATTCTATAAAAATATATTTAAGTCATATTTTAATGAAAAATATCATAGAGTACCAATTATAACCACCTAATTCCAAAAAATTCATCAAACCCATTCTGCCAAAGATTTCATTCTAGAATCAATATCAAACTTTGGAAACTCATATCTCTCAATCCACTCGTCTAATTGTGCCATATTACATATCCAATTAAATCCTAGGATGTTTAATTTAATCATGTAAAATTTTATAAATTTTGGACTAGGTTTGTCTACTTAAAAACATGTCACAACAACTCTGCCCCAGAAAAACGAATCAGGCAGCAGGGTCATCCAACTTCTAAAAATGTCATAATTATGTAGAATTATCTAAAAATTATAACCACATGCTTTTCCACATATTTTTCATTTTAAAAACAATGGAATGATCAGAAATATCAAAATTCACTTCCTTCCTAAAATTCTAGGTAGAACCGTACATACACTCTAACTTCTACTAAAAATGGATTCTTACAATTTCATCAACTAAAATCATCATAAATCACATTTTATCCATAAACACATGATTAAATCATCATCAACCCCTTCAAACACCCCCTGTCTGAAATCACATAGCCCCCAAACCCTCATGAAAAATCATCCAAATAATAAACCAATCGACTCAAAATAAAGCCTACACTTACTTATTTGCGTTTCCGCAACCGGTTCGAAAATCAGGCAGTACTTCATTCGGTGAGACGTCACCAAATACCTCTGAAATGAAATTATAAAACTATAGAAATGAAGCTTGTGATGAGTAGAAGAAGGTCTGTGAAGGGTGTTTCGGGAGAAAACATCGATTCAGTAGTGTTTCGACGGATTGAACTCAAGAAAAAATAATATTCATGTTTTCTCTTTCCTCTACTGTTTTCTCAAAAAAAAATTCTGATTTTTTCCCCTATTTTTGTGATTCTTTAGATGAAATTTTAAGGCCTTTAATAGTCTTGAAAGTTGTCTGCCATGTGTCAAAATTCTATGGTGCCATTTGTTCGGTGATCCAACTATTCGGTGACATATGTCACTTGCTTTAATAAATTAGGTCCCGCCTCTTTACGTGGGCCTTTAACCATCCTACTAGTAAAGGAAAATGAGGGTTTGATGATTTACCTCGACTCCTAGGTTTGGTGTTCAAAAAATTTAGTTGGGTGATTGAACTGGAGACCAGTGGATTTCCCCGGCTCAGGGTGAGGTGGCACCCTTCAGTGATGACAACTCAAAAGGTAAAGTAAATTTACCATAATGAGGGGACAAGTGTCATGCTCTTATTTGTCCAACACATAAATTCAAAAGTGATTTTATGCTCTCTCCTATAAAATAGCGCCATGTGTCCCTCTTTCGTAGGACCCACGTTCTTTTTTTTCTGTGTTCCACTTAATTGTCCACTTTATTGGGGAAGGAAAGTCCAGGGATTTTTCCCAGGTCCACCCATGAGGTGTCTTTTTGTATGGTCCCCACATAAATTAAAATTAATTTATTTAATTATTACTTTATGAATCAACAAGTAGAATTTTGGCAAGTGTCCATTTTATTTGAAAATGGCGCCACACATAGCATTACTTGGCACTGGTGAATTTTCTTCTAACTATTTATGCACTCTGAACCTCGTGTACCTAAAAATTCATTCTTTACCTAGATATAGTTCCTAAAAATTATTCTATCTCCTCAATATTCTTGGGACTCTTACTAAACTCGGGCCTAGTAGTTTACCTGATATAGGCTTGTCCTCAAGTTCCTAGGCCTAAAATCTGAGATATTACACAACATCTCCTACTCGCACTTGATAGGCCTCCCATCATGCATCTGTTACTCTTTCATGTTTCATACTTGGTGTCTGCTATGACCGTGTGGGTAAAACATCTTCAAAATTTAGTGCTTGTGATACTAGAAATCCCTCATATCTAATTAGCATCCAAGGACACCCTTTATAAATTTGTAACCTATCTATTTGTTGCCTTAGATGCCCTAGATTCTCCCATACACATTATTCATGGAATATAAAATCCCTCTCAAGTTAATATGTTGATTAACTTAAATTTCCTTACATGCACATAGTATCCACACTTACAAGTTACATATAGAACTAGTATAGGGTCGATCACAAACACTAGCACATTTTATGTATCTAGGAGTAAATCTTCCTTTTTAGCTAAATATTAGTCCATCTTAACTTAGTCGCTTTCCTAATTTTCACTCATTTGACTGGATCTTGTGTGATAATAGAGCTTCAGCTAAATTACAGTAGTTGTTACCAAACCAAGCTTTCATGATGTCGTCTAAGTCTTAAGGGCATCATGGAAGGATTTTTCCTTCCTGGGACTCATAATGTAGTGGACCATAGATCTTTCACCTACGTTCCATGTTGCAGTCTAACTCTCAAGCACATGCAATATGAATTGCATACTACGGTGAACGGTTTGTGGTGTACATCGATTTCTTTCTCTTTCACTGTACATACATTAATTCCAAAATATACTTATCATTCAAACCAGAACTTTCTTTTTCACAATATCTCTTTTACAATCTCATTTGTGAAAAAGAGTTCTTTGCTTGGCTACAGGTTTGTATTCATACTTTGATCCATTTTGTGAGTATATATATACATATAGATCTCATCTTAGTTTAACTAAGGTGACTCAAAAGCAAAGATTCTTTTTAACCATCTTATGGTGATCATTTGCTCGTCTTACCCTTCCATACCCCTGTAAAACATTAGAATACAGTTGTTCGTGTGAATAGACCAACCTTTTTTGACATGTATGACATACAAAGTTGTATACCTTAATGTATTTACTCATAACATACTACTATTTTTTTTATCTTCATATAAAAGAAGTTCAAGACTTTATATTCTATTTGTGCTCTAAGATCTTCACTAACTCAATGAAGATTAAGTTATTGGCTCAGTAAGGGGATCTACCAACATTTTGTCAGCAGGAAGTTATTGAATTGTTGCTTTGCTTCTCTGAAAGCATATCTCTCACAGAAATAAATTAAATGTATGTTTTGTCTTGCGGTGATACTTAGAATCCATATCATAAGATGTTGACATTTGGATCCTTCTATCCACCATTCATTCCTAGTTACTCATAGGAAATTCTCTAGCCATATAGCACCTTAAATGATGGTATAACATGCTATGTGTTCTGATTCCATGGATAATAGAAATACATTGTCTATTTCTTTACTCTATTAACATTTGCCTATGTCTTGTATTAAAGTGTCCTTTCAAATGTGAGTTGTTGCCTTGACAACTTAATCCATGGCTCCTCTCATAATCTTTTCCACAGCTGGACCAAAAAATAGTTTCCAAGTCTGACCAAAAAATATTTGGTCTTGTATACAACAATGTGTACATTCATGTTACCAACTATATTCTTACTATAGGACTCTATCCAATTTTACTGTGTTAGATTCTTCATAGGACGTGAAATCTCTCTAAGTTTGTACCCTTGACTTTAGGGGTTCTATGAGTTTGCAGTTGAACATACTGAGATGCCTAAGGATCATACTTATACATGTCTTAGGTGGAAAATATTATATATTCCTTATGCAATCTCTATTTATCCTGTAATTCAAGATATATTCTGTTTAACCCATGATCTTTTAACTCAGAATTTAAGGATAACTTTGATCCTTTATTCCCTTGATATTTGTTTCAGCTAAATATATGTCATTTGACAAATGATGACTTCATAAAGAATCATCTCAAGACCATTTGACACTCATGTAGTGTTCTTCAATATCTTGATATTGGTGAGGCTTTCTCCTCATGAAACCTCATACCTGGATGATTCTTTCTACAAAGCCCTCAAGCTGCTTCATGTAGAGTTCATCATCCAATCTCCAAATTTTCAAATTGAAAAGCGATCTTCACATTATCTTGATATAATTTCAAGACTAAGCTTATTGTCAAAGCCAAAATTTGGTTATTCAGAGTTAAAATGCACAATGGGCAATCTTCCCATTGTAGTACCCCTTAGCCACTGAGTGCTTTAGGTTTTATATGCCCCTTATGGATTTAAGAACCTATTTTTTCCTAATCACCTTTTGGCTAAGTGACAAATCGTCCAAACATTTACTTGGCTAGTTTTAAAAAGAATCTATATCCTATTTTGCAATTCTTCTTAGTAGTTGCTTCTAGTGCCTTTCAAATACTTATAGATAGTCATCATCACCTTCTAAATGATGAAGAGAGCGTTCAATCTATTAGAGAATCTATTCCCTTATCGTCATTTTCTGAATGATAATGACAATTTACTCCAAGGTAGATTTCATAGGATTCTGTTACCTATGTATGGGTGAGGTATTCTTCATGTAACTTACATCTTACCTCTTTTGTTATGAAAATGGTCTTAACCCTCCTACTCGAATCAGTGAACTTAGGAACACTTGGTTATTCCTTTATCACTGTTAACATCTTAAAGAGATTTTTGTATGATCAATGTTCATTTCCTGCTAGGAAATTTGTGTTTTATGAACATTGCATTTCTTGGTTCTCTTAGTCATTTAGCCATCATCATTTTTAGTCATAAAGACATATCATTTCAAATTCTCAGGTCATCTCATGAAGATGTACCTTTTATGCCTTGGCCCTAGTCTTCCATACTCATAAGAATAATTATGGATATTAAGTTGTTGACCCTTATGATCTTAACATGCTTAGGCTTGGTTTGAGGTATATCCAAAACTCTCACATGGTTATGACTGACTTGGAGGGAATTTGGTTAAGTGTAAAGACAATAGCTGTAAGTTTACATGCTACCATATGGCTTATAGTTTCACTTATGCTATTGTTTACTCAACCATACGAAGGAAAGTTCTATCTCTCTATTTCAACAACTTATTATGTTGAAGGACTCTAGGTATTGATAGTTTCCTAACAATCCCTTTCTTGTACATATAGCATCTTGAACTAAAACAAAAATATATTCTTAACCCTTGTTAGTTTAAAAGGTCTTATCCTTTTAATTTAACATAACTGTATTTTGAGTAAACGTCTATGACTTTAATGAAACACTAGGCTTTGTGTATTGCCCTCACTTTATTGGTACACAAACGTCATAGTTTGCTAATTACGGAGGATGTTTTATCAAAATGTTTCCTTATCTTCTTGTCAGTTAAACTACGTTGTCAACTACTCATAGTGATATTAATCCTTTAGCACACATTACTTAGCGAATTTTCTTTTGTTAATTTGATTATTTTTTTTGATCAATGTGTATATGTGACAAGAAATGGAATTGTTATGTCTAAAAGGAAACTTCAAATCCAATACAGGATTTGAGAGTCATTGTCCCATCTTTCTTTAACTAAAGAGATAATAAAGATGTGATTTTGTCAATTACATATTTCATGGAGTGAATTAGTGTGGCTTATCTATGCAAAGTTAGCATACAAGTTCCAATCCTTTGATTCTTTCTCTTTCTTGCTTTGCATCCAACATGAAGCCATATGTTTCTATAAAACATCCACTACTCATATGGATTGTTTTTTCTACAAAACTTAAAGGATTATTAATGTAGCCTTTTTATCTTTGTAGAAAACATTCTTAACCTCCTCTAAATCAAGTTTACCTCATAGGTTTCTTGCCCTTAGGTTTAGAGGATGAATCCTCCCACTCTTTAGCTAAGTTCGTGTGACTGATAGAGCTTAGATCCCTCAATCTTTCATGCTCAAGTTCAATGTGGTGAAACACATTATCAAAGGTCACAATATATATATATATCATAAGTAGTATTTGCTTTCATATACTTTCACTCACTAGAAGACGAAGCTTACTCTCACTCAGTGGGAGACATAGCTTAGTCCTACTCATTGGGAGACGTCTTGTCACTACATACACTTGTTTGTTAGAAAGAATTTGGCTTATTTGTGTCAACTTCTTAATTTGAAATTTGCCTCAAGTGTTTCCTAAACGACATGTTAGGACTTAATACACCATATTAAAACTTAACTTAGTTTTAACTTTATGGAAGAAGATTGTCAATTCCATCATCTTCCAACACTATCCATACTGTTTGGATAAAGTTATATTACTCATATTGGCATAAATATCAGTAATCTTGTTCTTTCTATACTTGATAGCATAAGCTTTCTATTATCTTCAGGGTGCTTCAGCCCTAGATGCTGAAGAATAGTTGGTATGATGTTCTTGACATCTCATTCTTCCTGAATGCAAGAGATTTGAGAGTTTCTAGCTCTATAGATATCCCTATTGAGCTTGTCTTTATAAGCTCAGTCAAAATAGACTTGGTCATAATTTGTTCACTTAGACGATTATGGTATACAAATCATATTTGTTTGTTCAAAAAAGACATAGGATAATTAGATAATAAGTTCACTAGTTTCATGTTCAGGAGACAACTATGTTGACTTCCATCCCACTCATGTTAGTTGGCCTACTACCATTTTAACCGTAGTCTTTATTGAACTCATTCCCCTTTGGATTTCTAGATATGTTTCAGAAACTCCAACTTAATCATAACAGTTATAATAACAAGATAATACCATAATATTATCTATATAACAACATGAATGTTCATGAAAAGAAGAGAATATGTTTAATTCAATTCTAAAAAGCAAAGAATTTAATCATAAATTCAATGAAGAGAGAACATTCAAAATTTTCCTTATATTGTTGTCTCATAACTAGGTTCTCCCTCTCATAGGCCCTTCTGACCATATGAACTCTTGTAGCATTTTGTTACATCCACTTTCTTGGATGTATTTGGAGCATACCTCCCACTTGATGAGATGATTCCTACATCTCTCTCTATCTTGTCTTTTATCACAACATTTGTGAAAAAAAATGGTTGACTCAGAAGTCATGGCTTTAATCCCAATTGATTTAATGTGGTTAGAAGCATGAGAGAACTTATTTAATAATTTCAAATTGCTACAAGTTTCAAGTTTTATCTCTAAGAATTTGAGTTAAGGTTGGATAGGGTCTTATATTTAAAACTCATTTGAATAATTTCCCATTTTAAATAATCTTTCAGCATTAACCTTATGTTGCAGCTAAAATATTCTTAATAAGTAAACTAACTTATTCCAAAAATAATAGATTTAATACATAATCAATTTAAATGTTTTTGGGGATCTCTAAGTGCATATAAATGCCTTTTTGACTCAAATTAGATCCGAACATGCTTCAAACATATGCAAATTATATATCAAATTGAAGCTCTCAAATTTAGGGATTTTTAGGAATAAACCGTTTCTCAATCAAAGCTCCCATGTGCCCTTATGCGCTCCTAGAATATGTCTAGATCAAAAAATCCTGAAAAATTAGAAAATTCCGGTAAAGCCCACTCTTAATGTACAACATGCACTACCTTTGGCCATTGACTGGTGACATACGCTGGCCCCACAAACTCCACACACCATCCTATCTTCGATAGTGTCAGCCACGTGGTAAAGAGTGGCTCTTATGGGCCCCACACGCTACATGTCATTTTCTAGATTTTTTTAAGTTTAACGGTCAACAATTGACCGTTGAATAGTCAAAGTCAATGGTTAACTGTTGACTGGTCAACCCTTAACTGTGACCAATGATGTGACATGTGTAACATTCTAAATTTTATTCACCAAAATTCCTTACACCTTTGTGGCATTAAAGGGAATAAAATGGTGAATATTGGCACACATATGATGACAAAATAAGGCAATTAGTGGTCACACACAACATGATTAAGTTTGGGACACAAGGGTGCAATTTTGTTCCAACAAAGGCTTAATCTTATAGCCCAAAAATAGAGATGAAAGAGCACATATTCTTGGCCCAATTACTTGCAAGAATTCAGCCAAAATAGAGAGAAAAGGGAGAAGACAC
This sequence comes from Albizia julibrissin, assembly GCA_037074505.1. Taxonomy (NCBI): domain Eukaryota; kingdom Viridiplantae; phylum Streptophyta; class Magnoliopsida; order Fabales; family Fabaceae; genus Albizia; species Albizia julibrissin. The sequence goes on from CM073477.1 coordinate 38,069,468, forward strand.
AAGTTGACACAATTAATTACAAACTTGTAAAGGCGAAATAGTCAATTAGCCATAAAGCAAGAAGTCATATATGTTTCCCTTTTCTTGATGCATATGATGTCCAACAAAGGAGAAGGAAAGGGAAATTAAATACTTGGTCTAATTATGCCAAAAGATGGTGCATTTTTAGCTAAGTAAAATGGAGGTGGAAAATTCAAAAGTAAAACATGTGTTATAAATTGAAATTAAATAATATTAAGTAAAAAGGTGGATGAGGATGTTTTAAGAGATCATTATTCCTCTTCCAAAGGCCTTCATTTTTGGCCAATATTAGACCAAGAAGAGAGAGAAAGAGTTGGAAGCCATTAAAGCCATATGGAAAAAGAAGAAGAAAAGTAAGTGACATGTGATAAAATGGCAATTAAAAATTATATTTTGAGAAGGTGGAGTTGTGATATTTTAATGAATCATTGTCCTTCCTCCTTAAGCCATATTTTAGCCATACAAGAACAAATAGAGAGAGCTCAAGAAATTCAAGAGGCACAATCAAGGTAAGTTGCAAACAATTTTCATTTTTCTTGCCTTAAACTTCATGGAAACATCTCCTAAACTCTATCTCTTCATGAAACACACATGTAGTAAAAGAAAACTCAAGACGAAGAGGAGGAGGTGTGATACCTCATTTCTTTTAGCTACAGTAGAGTACAAAAGAGTAATGAAATGACTCGAAAGACCAGGATTTGAACCTGGAACATCCAACTTCCGAAAATACTTATAAATTCCCCTACCTCAACTCAAGATTTGAACCTAGAGCTAAGAGGGTGATAAAATTTTCTATAATCATTTTCATAAAACTTCACTAACTCATTAAGACTTACCAGTTTTCCCTTTGTTATTAAACATCAGAGTTTGTAAGCATACCTCTGCCTACTTTATATAATCCATCACACATACATGTTTCATTAGCGATAGGAAGCAAAACTATTAACTTCTACCACTCATTTATTAGGTTATCTTTACAACATATACACCATATACATCATTTACTTCATATACGATCCCTAAAAACCTAAAGCATTCTTAAAAAGACATAAGGAACTAGACAACCATAACTAAATCCTTTAGCAGCTCGTGTAATACCCTGAATTTTGGGATTAAAGGCTTGAGGTTTAGCCTAGATTAAGTAGACTGCTAGACCCCAGTTTGGAAAATGTCCAAGTGCGGAAGGATATTTATTCCAAAATTCCTCTATATTGTTGGGTATTAAAATGGAAATAAAAGGTAAGGGCAAAATGGTAATTTTGCCAAAAGTTGAGAAATAATGGTTTTTCCCTAATATTCCCTATGATTTAAGTTGAATGGGAATTAAAAGAAGGAAAATGACTACTTGATAATGAATAAGCCCAAGCGGGTGAATTATTATCAAGCAAAGTCAATAAGCGGAGAAGCTTAAGGCTTTGGTTGACCACTTGAGGTGGTATAATGGGATAATTTGAGAATGAATTATACTTTCTTATTTCACATTAATATTGGTGGAATGATGAAGGAAAAGAGAAATGAAACTTGCTGTGCAAGAAATGAGATAGGTTGACTAATTGAGTAAAGGCCACCTGGATGATTTTAATTAATCATCACCCTTCATCATCAATTCTTATTCTCATTATCGTGTGGATTAAGAGAGAAAGAAAGAAAGAGAAACAAAACAGATCAGAACGAGAAAGATAAAGAGAACGAAGAGAACGAGAAGAGAGAGAGAAAATGATAATTTGCCAAATCTCGACCAAAACGGAATTTTCTCTCCAAGTACCCAGTACAAACATTACTCTACTCATCCCGGGCTTTGATTCTATGGTTTTAGATTCTCGTTTGGAGATGGTTGGTGCCGTCTCGCCGGCCAGAGCATCGCCAGAATTCCAAACCGAATTCAGAAAAGTGTAGAGGTAAGCGTAAGCTTCCTATCTACCATTTCGGTTTGTCGTTTGGATGAGTATTATGGAAGTAGGGTATTGTTCATCTCTCATTCTATCAGTATTTTAGAGGCCAAAACTATGTCCAATAGATGTTTAAATGGCTAATTATGTAATAAGAAGTAGAAAGGAGGGTATTAAGATAAAGAAAGGGAGAAACCGAGACAACTCTTATGAGAACTCTATATTGGCTGTCATGCTTGGGGCGTGAGCTATGAGTTGGAATTTCATCAATTGGATGATTCCATTGAGTTTAGAAGAGTAAATTGTGTAGGGTTCATGTTGAAGGGAAAGTGAGAAAAGGCCTGGAGTGTGAAATGACCAAATTATCCCTTAAAGGCTCTAAGTAAGGGCTATCAAGGGTACTTTTGTCATTCGAACTTGAATTTGACTTATATGAAGTCATAAATAGATTATACACGTGAAATTGTGTAGGATTGACCCAGGTTATAATTTTTGTAAAAGTACAGTTGGGCCGGGCTTCCGAGGGCATTTTGGTAATTTAGCATAATTTGGCTAAGTTATCAACTGAAAACGAGTCTAGAATGTTATAAGGATGAGTAGTGACTCATGTATGCTATGTTTGGGAATTCTAGGACTCGACGAACGGACGTGCTGGAACCGGAGCATAGACAAATGATTGAGGACGGACATGAAGTCCGACAGGTAGTGAACATCTCTAACTTGCATATCTTGATATGTGTGCTTGTGCAATGATGTGTTGTATGCTTTGATGAATTGTATGAAGCATATTTGGTGAGTAAAGCTCTGTTTTATTTGTACTATGGCCTTTAGTATAATATATTAAGCATTGAGCATGCATATGTCATTATGTTGGCATGGATTTATGAGAGCTCGCATGTCATGCACATAGCATTTCTTGTATGCTTATATTAGTATGTTTGCTACTGAGATTCTCTCGAATCTCACTCCTCCTAAACAATCATTTTAGACAGGTTGAAAGATGCATGGAGTTATGCTCGGAGGAGGAATTGTTGAGGAGAAGATTGTTTAATGTAATGGATTTACATTTGATAGTCTTGTGTGGCTTGAAGTATATATGGATGTATTTTGGTATGTATGATTGTTGTAGATAAGCATAGAACCGCTCTAATGTAATAAGAGAATTGCTCTAGCATAAATAAGAAAATGGCTTTTAGTTTATTAAAGTAATCGCTCGCTTACTCTGATTTAATAGAACTAAGAGCTGGTGAGGTTAGTAAAGGAAGGGTGTCACATTTGGTGATATCAGAGGTATTGAAAAAGAGGTTTCACAGCTCGGCCTCAATTCATCGCTGCTTACCTTCTCCTTGCTCTTCGAGCTTCCTCCCTGTACTAAAGATGGGTTTTTAGGGAAAAAGGGTGAGATTCATAGGAATCTCAATAATAACACATGTCAAACATATAAAGATAACATACAAAACATGCTTCACACTCATCAATCAAAAAAATCATCATAACATCATTCAGTGCATTTAATGCAATCCATAAACTACCGTAGCGCTAGGAAAGTTACTTAGCCCCGAGGGGTACCGCGTAATAGGCCCTAGGCACCGCTCGTGCAAATATGAATATTATAACCTGAGTGTCAACCTATACAAAGATAGGCCCTGAGTGATCACCCCACATAATCAAAACATGTTAGACATTTTTTGATGATTTCAAACAACACACAATGCATGTTATGTCATATGAAGATGAGTTACTACCTGGTTGTTCTTCTTTAGCGATTTCTTCTCACTTTTCTAAGCTCGAGCAAGTTCTGTGTTCCAAATGGTTGTCAAGTCCTAGAATATCCAAATATACCATAAATAAGTCATTACTCATTCATGTACCATTCCAATCTCATAACATGGGTAAATTTAGCCTAAACGTGCTAAATTACCAAAATACCTCTTAGAGACCCAGTTTGCACCCCTTTATACCCGGCCTTACTCCACTTTATCAAATTCATAACTTGAACTATTCCTACACAATTTCATGTGTATAATCCATTTTTAACCTCAGATTTGTCAAAATCAATCCCAAATGACAAAAATGTCCTTGACAGCCCCTAGTTAGAGCCTTTAAAGGGTAATTCAGTCATTTCACTTTCTATGGCTTTTCTCACTTTGTGGTCAACATAGACCCTACACAATTTTGCCTCCTAAACTCAATGGAAGCATCGAAATTATCAAATTCCTACTCAATAACCACATCCAACACAAGGCAGGGAATTCAGGTTCCCAGAAAAGTTGTATCGGTTTCTTGTTTTCTTTAGATTAATCACCTCCTTTCTACTTATAATCAAACTATTAGCTATTTAGACATTCATTGGACTTGATTTGGAGACACTTACACAATAAGGTCTCTTTAGTTTTCTTAAACTATCTTATACCAAAACAACCAAAATCAAGCCAAGAACTACTCTACTAGCATTAATCAAGCAAGAGGAACAAGTTTAGGAAGTTACCTCCTGATTTCTTCAACTTTCTCTCTCCTAGACATTTTCTCTCTCTCTCTCTCTCTCTAACTCTTGATTCAACTAAAATACCATGGTTCCAAGGGTGGAGAACTGAGGAGAGATTATGGAGGGATTAAGTAACTTAAGACACAAGGTACAAGCTCTTACCTTAATCTTTAAAGAAGAACCCTAGCTTCTTTACTTCTATTCACTGTGCTCAACTCTCACTCTCTCTTTAGGTTTGTTTGATCATGATAATGGAGCTAAAGATGAAGAAAAATGATGGTTTAATGAAGGGTTTATTTGGTTGCACATGTGGCACTCTATGATTGGTCCAAAAATGCATTTTCTCTAATTAATTTCATTTCCCCTCATGCTCACTTCATTCCAACCAGAAATATGCATGAGAATACAAGGGAAATCTGAATCTCCAATATGCCATTGTGCCATCTTGTAACTTGTTGACTAAATCTTTAACTTTTTAACTATTTGACCATCTTTATAATAATTCACCAAAATTGGTTTATTAATGATCAAGTAGCCATTTTTCTCTTTTTAATTCCTATTTAACTCAAATTATTGAGAATATTAGAGAAAAATAATTATTTCTCACTTTACGGCAAAATTATCGTTTTGCCCCTATGTTTCATGATTTACCGTGATAAATCATTGTTTACTCTTTTCTTCAGCTTAACCCCATTTTGACACTCAAATGAGGCTATCATTCATATGATTTAATTTCTCACTTTTTTGTTACAATAATAGGCCCTTAATTGTGCATTAATCGCCTATTTGTGTCCTTGTTCGGCCAAATTACGTATAGCCGACGATTGGAATACTTTTCATAAATTCATATAAATTAATACACACCAAATTTCACCATTTTATTTCAATAAATATCATAAATTCACATACAAAATTATTAGTGAAAAGTGGGATATTATAGGAAAAGGCCATGGTTTTATGGCCTAAAGAGAGAAAGCAAGAGGTAATCCAACAAACCTTGCTCTTCTTGTTGATTCTTGATTTTTGTTGGTGGTTTTGGTTGAGTTTATGGTTTGTATTGGCTTGTTTGATTGGTTTTGTGATTTTGGGATGACTAAACCCTAAGGGGAGGTACTGCCTAAATTCACATTAATCATGTTTAATAAGTTTTTAAGTGATTAAACATGAGATTACAAGTGAAAATGGAGTGTTTAATCAAGTGAAATCATGAAAACACAGTTTCCCTTTTATTCTCCAAATTTTCGGCCAAGCATAGAATAGAGGGTTAGAGATGGAACTTTGTGTTTTTGACAATTCCATTGTATTCTATACAAAAAATTGTGTAGGAATAGCCTCTAGTTATAAATTTTGGATCATTGGAATTAAACACTAAAAATTAGAATATAAATTGTGCTGCCAGTGTGATTTCCTGCATGACAGTCTGGTTGTGTGATGTTTTTAATAGGAAAATGATGTCCAATTAATGTGATATTTTTCAAAATTAAATTAGACGTATCAAGCTTTAATTTGATAGGTCATATAATTTATTTGGAACTATACATTAAGAGTTATCTATTTTGAAATCAGCAAAGTAAAAATGGCAAGTTTCTATGGCAGTGTTCAATAAATGATAATTTTGGAATTCTGATCATCCAGTTGGCTAAGGAAAATATTTTTCCTAAAAAAAACTTAATAAGGGTCATATAGACTTTAGAACCACTACAATTGGACATTTGTAAATAAAGATATGAATTTTCAAATTTTGATAAAAATTCTATAGCTTTTAATCAATATGCGAAATTAAAAAAGTAATGGCAAATTGTAATTACCTTGAACTCTAAGGATAAAGATAACCAACTATATGAGTTTAGAATGGGAATATGAATGAGTAATAACTTATTTATTATAAATTTTGAATTTTAGGATTTTTCAGTTGCCCGAGTCGGACAGCAAGCAGTAGATCGATAGCTGGCCACCGGAAAGGGATTTCAGGTAGTAACTATATCTCTCATACATTATGTGAATGTTTATATACTGTATGTTGCTATATTCTGTTATATGAACAAGGTGCCTGAGGCACATTACCTAGCTGTGGTTTGGGATACAACTGAGGTACGCAGACGAGTAGGGGATTCAAACATTCATTTTGCCCTGAATAGTGCACACACACATGATACAATATGTATTTTCATTTTACACTATATACTGCATTGCATATTTATATATCACATTTTATATTATTGATAGCTTGTTACTACGAAGATTCTTTCGAATCTTACCCCTTTCAACTCCAGTTAAAGGAAGTGGCTCAAATGGCAAGGTTATAATTACCAGCATCTGAAGGTTCTAGTCCAGTTTAAGAGAAGCATTTGGTTACCTGCATGATTAGTATTATTTTAAAGTTTGTAAATATTATGTACAAGACCCTATGGGGATTCTTGTAATGTAATCATATACTTATTATCAGTATGTTTATACTATTCCTGTGTGCCCACTGAACTACCCATTGTTATTCTGATAAATGTCAGAATAAATAAGGGGTTTGATAGTATGACGTGGCGTTGACATGTCTTGGCCTACATGGCCGGTCAACGGATGACGTGGCCTTACGTTGACTGATGATGTAATGTCCCAAATTTTGATCATTAATGTCATGTAACTATTATGATATTTCATGGTAAAAGAACATGTAAAGTAACAAAGTAAAGTCAATGAAGTCACACATGACAAAATAATTGTTATACAAGATGATTGGTGAATTTCCTGTTAAGGCAGTAAGATTGTGTGACACTTTTAAATTAGTAAATGACCTCCAAAAATTCTAGAATGAAAATAAAAATGATAAGATTTAATTTTATAGATGATATGGAATTTTTGGAGTTATATACAAGGACAAATGAGTTTTTGAATTTTACCCAGCGAATTTGATGCTTTTCTGGGGAAAACTTCAAAAATAAAAATTATGGAAATGGTTAGCTTCCAATTGGCTAAATATTATATTTTTCCCTAAAAATAAACATAATAAGGGTCACATATCCTTTGGAACCACCCCAAGTGCATAGCTATATAATTAGATATGAAGTTTCAAAGTTTGGTGACAAATCTGCCAATTTTCCAAGTACTGCGAAAATTGCAAGGGCTAAATGGTCATTTTGACAAAGTAAATGTAATCTGAAAAAAATTTATTAAATAAATACATAAATGGGGACAGATGGATCATGAAGAAATAATTATATAATAAATTTTTCAATTAAAATGTGATATATACAATAATTAACTAAGGAACAATGGAATTGTGCCATGTTGCTTCTAGACTCTTCTTTAAAATTCTGCCCCCTTGTTTATTTGAGGCCAAGTTTGGGCAAGATGGAAGGAAAATGAAGGAAGGAAGAGTAAAAAGAGAAAAAGAAGAAGGAGAGGAGGAAGAGAAGTCATGAGCTCATATATAAGGTAAGTATGCCAAAATCTTTGCTCAATCTTGTATTATAACATTGGAAACCTCTCCTACCCCTCCATACCTTCTTGAATTAGCTATATAATCAGCAAAAAATTCAAGGAAGAAGGAGTGAAGTTTTGGCCAAGTTGAAAGGAAGAAGAAGAGGTGAGGTAAGTTACTCAAACTCCGAGATTATTACCGATAACTGAGTTACAACTGTATTTTGGTTAGATTCTTGATTGTTTTTCGTGTTTCTGTAAATTTAGGATGTCCATTTTCTAAGGGAAAACTCTGCCAAAATTTATATTGAACATGTCAAATTTGAGATTGGATGAATAAACAAGTGGAAATAAGTGTCAACAAAGTATTTTAAAGCTTGGAACCATGAAAATATGAATTTTTCCAAAACTTACCCAAACTTTCGGCTAGAGTGGGAAACAAGGAATAGAGCTGGAATTTCATGATTCTAATGATTCCATGATGTTTAAAAGAGAAAATTATGTAGAGTTCATATTGAATGCAAAGTGTGAAAAGCCCCAGATTGTGAAATGACGATTTTGCCCCTACAACCTTAAGTTGGGCTATCAAGGGCAAAATTGTAATTTGAGTTGGAATTGATCTGATCTGAGATCAAATATGAAAATTACACATGAAAATATGTGGAATAGACCTAAGTTGTAATTTTCGGAAAAGTACAAAATATTGTGACCGGACCGGGTCCTTAGGGGCATTTTGGTACATTACATGTTTACTATTTTCATTTTATATGAATGATTTCTGGTTACTACTGAGATTCATTCGAATCTCATCCCTTTCCTGTAAACAAATTATCCAGCTAGGCATAGCAATTCCAAAGGCAAGGAGAAAGTCGAACACTAAGATTGAGGTCGAGCAATTTATGGAGCTATTCCAGTGTTAATCATAGTGTAGACTACTTAAGTTTTGGGATATAATGTGTAATACTTAGCTACTTTTCGGATTACTTTATTATAATTAAGAAACATATATCATTATATTTGTATAAATTCTGTTTTCCTATTTAAACTATGCAATGATGCTTTATGAAATGTCTAAATTTTGCAGGGTTTGACATTTTTTCGCATCAGAGCGTGCGGTTTTGGCATTAACATAATAGTATACTGATATGATCTTGATTATGTTATGGTAGGTACTATGAATACTGAGCACTATGAGAAGTATAAATCTCAAGCATCGATGAACTGGCCAGAGGAACGATCTCTAAGGAGGGAACTTCTAAGGACTAAGCGGTGTGCCAAGAAGAAAACCTGTTATAAGCAACCCTCTTGGAGGAAGAGAAGAAAGACATGTCATAGGACTCCGATTAGGACAGGAAGCCTTGTCAAGAGATTGCATTGAAAATATATTCGAAGGTCAGAGACTCAGGACAAGTAATATCAGATAAGACTGAATCAGATCCTTATGAGGTCACAAGCTCTGAGGTAAATGATGAGCATGAGAAATACGATCTATAACCGGATCGGCACTTATGGCATAGTATTCATGATAAGTTCCATCTTGCTCTTCGTATCCGAGCCACCCCAACCGAGCAATATCTACAGTTGTTACACGATGTAGAAACACAATATTTGGATCAAAGATATCAGGGGATGGCTACCCTGATGATTACTGGGTTCGTACTACACTATACTTCTTCCCGAATACAAAATTCTAGATCCAGGAGGTTAATAGTATTATGGAGGATGAACTAGGAAGTGACTTCCTGATGTTTAAAGCTTACATTAAGGGTCTTGTAGAATTATGTATAGATCATTATTAAGGTAACTATAGGATGTTTTGGTCAATCTGGGATAGATGATATGTTTAAATAGTATATCTACAGTAGTATCAACTAGGAATCGGTAATTAGATACGATATGTATCAGATCCTAGGGTAAAATAATCAAAAGTTAAGTGTGCTCATCATGGGGTAATGGAAGGATGGGTGACCCCTTGGGAAGTTTTAGAAAATGTAAGCTTATGTAATAAAAACTTGATGGATGAGGACATATATGTAATTAATGCAAAAACGACTTCTTATTTAGTATGTTTGACTATGTATCTTATCTGTGAACTTATTTGGGTACTTGAAGTTCTATAAAATGACAAAGTTACCCTTATAATGTATATAGAGATAATTATTTCTATGTTTGAAATAAAGTAAATTTTAAAGATGGTAACCCGCGGTGATAAGAAGATCGGATTAGGGCATGAAGCAAGACCTGACCCTATGGAGCAGATGTTGGGAATGCTTACCCAACAAGGCACTACAATGCAATAAATGAGGGACAAAATACAAGAAGTACGTTTAAAGTAGGAAGCAGATAGTGAAAGATTGGGCTATCTAGAAAGGTTGATAAATGAACCTGATACATCAATGCAGTCTGAGCAAACCATATATGAACATCAGCCCAACCGGCCTGTAGTGGAAACATAAAGTTTTCCTTCCTGGTTGACTAGGTTCAGTCAATAAATTCCACCGACTTTTAAGGGAAAGTTTGATTCACAAGAAGCAGAAAATTGGCTATCCAAGCTCGAGAATATTTTCTGAATCCTAGAATGCCCTAACAATGTGAAAGCTAAACTGGCAGTGTATAAACTGGAAGGGCATGCCGATACATGGTGGAAAAGTATGGAGATGATCATGGAAACCCATAATATTCCCCTCACTTAGGAATATTTTTTGTCCCAGTTTCGTGAAAAATATTTTCCCCATTCAATATAGATTGCTAAAGAAACCGAGTTATTGACCATTAAGCAAGGGGAGAAAGAAAGTTTTGATGAGTATCTTGCTCGTTATCTTCGACTGTTTAGATATTCTTCTTATTTGAGATTCCAGAATGACGAGGAGTGGAAGTCTGACATGCTAATTCAAGGATTAAAGCCACAGTTAAAGGAAAAGCTAGTATCAAAGTAGTTCAAGCAGTTTAATAAGGCGGGTTGAGGAATGCAGGATCATAGAAGGCAATCTCCAAAACCTCTATGCCAGTAGAAATGCTAATGCTAACAAAGGGGTATCTGGTAGTGAGAACTTTGGTCAGAAATGCAGAAACTCAGGAAGATCATTCCGGGGAAACAACAAGAGACCATATCAGCCTGAAAACCGTAATAATCAACGACCTGCCAGAAATCCACAATGTGGAAGATGTGGTAAGCCTTCTCATCCTAGCAAATCATGTGAAGTAATTTGTTACAACTGCAATCAGCTGGGACATATTGTTACCTATTGCCCTCAGCAACAGTGAAAAGTAGAACAATCAAGGCAAAGGACCTAGCACTATTACAAAAATCACTTTTTAGACCGGTTAAAAATGACTTTTTAGATTTATAGGTCTTGATACAGACGGTCTAAAAAGTATATCACTTTTTAGACCGATTTTTTAACCGGTCTAAAAAGTGAGACTTTTAAGACTGGTTTTTATATAACCGGTCTAAAAAGTCTTAGCTTTTAAACCTGGAATTAAAAAAACATGACTTTTTAGACCGATTTTTTTTATAACCAGTTTAAAAAGTTATTTTTAGACCGGTTATTAAAGAAATTGTCTTAAAAGTCTCACCTTGAACAACTCTTGTTTTATTACTTCATTGGTAAGACTTTTTAGATCAGTTATTTTATAACCCATCTAAAAAGTTCTTTTTAAACCTAATTTTTATGGAACCGATCTAAAAAGTAAGACTTTTTAGACCGATTATTCAAATAACCGGTCTAAAAAGTATGACTTTTTAGACCGGTTATAGAAAAACCGGTCTAAAAAGTCGCATTTTTTTTAAATTGATTGATTGATTATTAAATTTACCCAGGCTAATAAGCCATTTCGACATAATTCATCCTGCAAACAATCCATATTCTTATGATGACAGTAAATTCCACAAATTATGACAACAACTATTTATGGTAAAGTAAATCATAAGTTATCATTAAATTTAGCTAGGATGCCTCACACATGCAGAAGTTTGAAAGTGCACAAACATGATCTGAGATTAATGTTCACTAAATATGACATGAATTAAGTGTAAATCATAAGAATTTGGGACATATTTTGAGCACACTTATGAGGTTCAATCATACATGATTTCATTAGTCAATCATAACATGTTATAGCAGTTTTAAAACATTATAATTCACTTCAGAATTCTCTCTAACTTTAGTCAAAATTCCTAGTAGTACAACACCTAGTAATAACCAAGGAAAAGGTTCAAAAATTTCAACACAGTACCGCTACAGAATTTTGTAACAATGACGGAAATAATAAGAGTATATGCTAAGCCAAGAGTAACGTCAATGAATTTAGCAATTGTATCAGATAGAAACTCAACACGCAAGCATAAATTTTATCCTCAATCATTTATTAATGGCAACCATGATATTTGACAATAAAATCCATAAATAAATGAACAAGGTTTCAACTCTTCATCAATGAGAATTTCTTAAAAAATACAGAGAATGCAGTAGCTCAACTAGTGATAAGAAGAAGTAATAAAGTCAATCACATCCCATGCCTGTATCAGCAACCAACCAGTATCACCCATATCCCAAAAATTGTCCTACGCAGAGATATAAACCAAGTTAGACATGAAAACCACAAGTATTATTAGAACAACATTGGATTAAAAAACTTACTATTCTTGTAAAAGTTCATAGATGAATTCGACACAACAGTTACGGATGAATCAATATCTTCTTCAGGAAAGGGATCGACAAGATCAAACATCTGCATGTTATCTAAAAGCCAGACAAAAAATTAACTTACTAACTTAAAAAAATAAAGTAATACAAAATTTTTGAAATATACATCTATTACCTCTTCGGTAAAATCAGTCGTGCCTAGGCTGATAATATTGTAAATTTTCCTCAAAATATAAAGACCACATAATTTGGACCCCAGTGGTTGCCTACGGCTTTGAAAAACAACATGGCATCATCAAAGCAAGTAAACCAAAATCTTAATCTTTTAAGATCGGTCTTCAATTTAACCGGTCTTAAATTCATATTTAAGACATGTTCTTATTTGGAACCGGTCTAAAAATTGTGTGGTTTTTTTTATTTATTTGTTTTAATCTTACCTAGGCCAGTAAGCCAAATTCAACGACAATCCCCTCTGTGCCACATTATATACATAAGCAACAACACATGCATATATATATTGACAATCAGAAGCAGTGAAAACATCATTTTTATTTTCAGAAACAATTGGTATTTCTCAGAATGCAAACTTGCTCCAAATTTAGAATCATGAAGCCTAAAATCCTTATGAGTTCCCATTTCCCTTTGTTGTTAAATATGACCTTAGTTATCGTAATTGGTATGAACCTATAAATGTCAGTCTGTTCAAGGGAAAAACACTTTGCCCTTACAACCCTCGACTCTCAACAATCACATAATGAACATTATGAAAAAAAATCATTGAAAACAAACATATTCAATTCCAATGACTACCAATAACACATGATCAACTTATTCAATTCTCAGAAACAATACAATATTAACAATTTATAATTATCAGGCATTTCGAACCACATCACCACAATTAAACAATGATAGCAGGAAAATTGCGACATTATGTGAACTTGCAATCCCAAAGCTTGTAAAGAGAAGCAGGAGAAGAAATATTCCTCATTATATGGAAAAAATTCCTAAGCTTTACAGAGAAATGAAAAAAGTGGAGGAAAATTTACAATAGTGATCCCATGCCTGAATCGACAGCCAACTAGTATCACCAATATCCAAGAAATTATCCTGAACAGAGATATAAACCAAGTTAGATATATATGAAAATCATAAGTATTATTAGAACAACATAGGATCGATTCAAAAACTTACTAATCTTGTAAAAGCTCATAGATGAATTCAGCAATACATTTTCGGGTGAAATCAATATCTTCTTCAGGAAAGGGATCAGCAAGATCAAACATATGTATGTGTAACACTGAAGCCAAACAAAACATTAACTTACTAACTTAAAAACAATAAAGTAATACAAAATTTTTGAAATATACATTTATTACCTCCTCGGTAAAGTCAGTTGTGCCTAGGCTGATAATATTGTAAATTTGCCTCAACATATAAAGACCACATAAGTTGGAGCCCGATGGTTGCCTACGGGTCTGAAAAAGAACATGATATCATCAAAGCAAGCATAAAAGCATAGCTTATGGAACGCATCTTAAAGAAAACAAATATGTACTAACCTTTGGCGTGATCCATGTAGGGTCTTTTAGGTCACGGACATACTTACCACACTTAGCGTGTAGGAAAGTCCATATAGCCCTATCATCAAAATCACAAAGATTACTTATTTTGCACACAAACTTTGCACACAAAAGGTAATAATGCAAGAAAACTTACGACTTCACGGTCTTCTTCAAGTCACTCCCCGGTTTAAAGTGGAGGGAGCATAGGAGAATGACTGTGTAACTAGCATTGCACAGAAGAACCAATTGCCAATGATCCCTTAAAAAAAGAGATGAATGTTAAGCAAATATATGAATAAGTATTTATGCATATACGGAGGATATGAGGATGATTGTGTAACTTACCTATGCACATACGGAGCCAAGAAACAGTCAGTTTCTGTTTCACTTAGCCTCTCTAATAAATATCTATGTCTGATGGCAGCAATGGTCCCTTTCTCTTAGACTTGAACTGGGCATAAGAATCCAAATTTATCGCTCTTTCCAGAGGAGACCAACCTACGATTCATGTACCTACAATAATGCAAGCACACAAATTAAAGTTAAACGGCATAATTTTTAAAATATTTACTCCCAATTGAAGATACTTACATTAAAAATAGTTGGACAATTATAATCATAAGATGTTGTCTAGGAGTGACCAGGGACATTAAATCGTCCCTCTCAAGATAGCATGCCACCCCTAACTTGTCAACAGCTGAATCCATAGGCCAACTTATTGTTAGGAAGGATGTATCATATGCCATCAGAATCACTTGCTGCATAACATTCAATGGAGGCTATGAAACTTCATGAGTGAAGGGAGCTGGACTTGGGGCTCTGATCGGGGAGTCCTCAACTCGAACAGAAACAAGGTTCTTTGGCCATGATGTGAAAGTACCTAGGACATCACTCATAATCTTGAACTCCTCAGAAGGGATAGGGACATGTGCGTCTGCGATGATGAGCTCTTCAACTGACACCCTGACTTGATCATCTGTCATTTGTTGGTGGTGAACAGTTGATCCCAGGTTGTGCACACTCCCTCGTGCAACTAACTGTCTTAGAGGATCCTTGACAAAAATGTCACAAGGCTCAGCAATTTGTTCTCCAGAACCCTCCGATGACTGCCCAATATTGCAACAACTCCCCTTAGTGCTCTGCTTATTTCGATCAAGCGATTGTGCCTGGGGAGGACCAGTATCTTGTCTTGTGCTCACCATGGCATATACTTCCTCCTTCATCTTGCTCAACCAGGCATCCAATAGTGCATGAAATGATGCTTCTGCCTCGGCCCTTACTTTCGCCCTCGCAGTGGCCAACATACGCTCCTATTCATCTCTAGTCACCACGTTTGAGGAATAGTGTGAGGGGGCTCCAAAGTAATCCTTTATGCCCACCCCTCCTCCAACTCCCCTGACACGGCTTGGATGCTCACATTTTCCAGTAGTAGCCGTAAAGACATCATTCCTCCCCTCCAACTTAAAGGATCCCTCAGCTTGCTTTTTTTGAAGTTCCTCCTGTGAGATGTACAGATAACACACATGAGTAATAAAACATGTTTACTAGAAATTTAATAACAACAACGATACTTACAATTTTTTCACTGACTATAGGAGACTGTTCACTTGTATAGGACCCACTACTCTTTCGGTGTGCATGCAACCACAATTCTTCGCGTTGTAGCAAAGATGGTGGAGAAAGAAGAACTGAAGGATCGAATAAAGATGCTTCTTCCAATCTCTTCCGTTTGGCCGCTAATAAGTCCTTTTCGGCCTTTAAGTATCTCCCACGAGACATTGTATAGGGAAATCATTCTTCCTACCACTTTCTTATGCTTTTTTCCTTCTTTCCTAAGAATAAGAAATTGGGACCAAAAAAATGTTACAATCAGTATAGACGATTGATAAGTAAATAAATACAAAATAAGTTAACTCACCAAAGCCTCTGGAGTAGTCTAAAGCCTAAAAAACTCTTGCCAGGTCACTTCATCGATATATGAATACTTGCTGCACGGAGTAGGGCGAGGCTTACCAGCTTCTACCTTGATATGCACGTAATTGTTGGCCAGATTCGTCTTGAACTTCCTCCAGCGCTCACAACAATACGTCATAGTCTTGTTGTATAATATTTCACTCTAAGGGACATCGTAGATGAGCTGTTATACATGCATTGACACAGTTAGTGACAAATTTATGACAAATTTGATAATTATTACATACAGAAGAGAACTTTATACTTGAATAGTGTCCCAAATATGCTTTTTCACTTTTTTGTCCACATTTCTCCACTCATCTATCAATATGCTAGGCTTATTCCATGCGAGGAGGCCTACAAAACTCCTATAACTTCTGGCATTAGGCTCGATTAGCTTCCAATTATTTATCAAACTGAATTGGAATCTTCTCCCCTGCAGTTCGACTGAGGGAAATGTCTCTCAACCGTGTGCCACATCTACCCCTCTGTATAGACTGGTTACTCAGCTCACTATGACCCTGACTCGAAGCATTGTTAGGCTCTCTCTGATTAACACTAGCTGGCTCACTTTGATGAGCACTGGGTGGCTTTGGAGCCTTTACAATAGGATGCCTCGAATCCTTCATTATCCTGTTAAGACAAATAGTTAAGTTAGTAAACTAAATAAACTATATCTATAAAATAACTAAATACATAATTCATATGGAATTCATAATGATAATTACTTTAGCTAGCTAACGTTCAAAGTAGTTTTATAAATAGATATCCTCGCATATCCCTTCATGATGATTATTTATTGTGCCATGTTCATTATCTGTTTCATCTTCTTCATTCAATTCTGGAAGACCCCTAAAAGAAGGAGTATCAAGAAGATCGTAATTTGGACGACTTTCCACATCAATATCAACAACCCTTTTTGCTTGGAGAACTACAGACCACATTTTATTTTCCTGATTGATAATATAGAACACTTGTTTCGCTTGATCTGCCATAATGAAAGGTTCACCTCCAAAACTTCTACTATTCAGATCTACTAATGTAAATCCTAACTGATCGATCTTCACACCATTATTGACATCAACCCACTTGCATTTGAAAATGAGAAATTTAATTTTAACATAGTCAACAACCCAAATCTCCTTTATAACCCCATAATAAGGTATGGTAGCCAATTTAGGGTTCTTATCCTTTGAACTAGAGAAGTGAATAGATTCAGCCACTAATATAACACCACTTTTTTGGATGGTGCTCCTATCATCTAGGGACTTTGTGTAAAAGGTATAACCATTGATCACAAATGAAGTCCAACTTATGACATCAACCTCAGGACCGCGTGCCAGCCATTTAATTGTATCAAAAACACATTCTTCTCCATCAACCTCATGTTTGAACCAATGTGCAAAAGTTCTGATATGCTCCCTAATTAACCTTTGTTCAGTCATTTGACTATTTTCTTTCCATACAATTTCTTTATGAGCATTCATGTAATCTTTAAATTTATCAACATTATTCAAGATGTACATGTGAACTTGTTGTAATTCATCAGGATCTACACTCTTTACTGTAGCCCCGCGCCTACCCCCTTCTTCATCATGACATTTAGGAAGCCCAATATGTCCTATATTTGACAAATAATGTTGACAAAATTCTATGGCTTCTTCAGAAACATATTTCTGAATAATAGATGCTTTAAGCTGATTAGAGTTCTTCACATATCCTTTTAGGATTTTCATAGTTCTTTCAATTGGGTACATTCATAAAAAATAGATAGGCCTGCACAATTTTATCTCCCTCACTAGATGAACAATTAGATGTACCATGATGTCAAAAAAGGAAGGAAGAAAAAGCTTCTTAAGCTGGCACAAGATTAGGTATCCTTCATTTTCCAATTTCTCCAATCTTTCCATCTCAATGAATTTACTACAAATAGCATTGAAGAAGAAACAAAGTCTAGTTAATATGTGTTAAAGATCATATTCAGCAATGCCTCGAATAGCTACTAGGAGTAGTTGTTGCATCAAGACATGACAATCATGAGACTTCAGCCCTACTAACTTCAAGTCTTTCATTGACACAAGCTTCTTAAAATTTAAAGAATACCGTAAGGGAACTTTGATGCCATGTAAACACTCACAAAAACTTCTTTTCTCATCCTTAGACAAAGTATGAGAAGCTGGAGGACAAAAAGTTCTCATACCATATGGCCTGGGATGTAAGTCTTCTCATATTCCCATTTCTTGCAAATCTAATCTTGCCTTAACGCCATCCTTAGAACTACCTTGTATGTTAAGTAGTGTCCCAATAATACTATCATATACATTTTTCTCCACATGCATGAAATCAATACAGTGTCTCACATCAAGATTGCGCCAATATGGAAAGTCAAAGAAGACAAACCTCTTTTTCCATATATTTTTTTCATTTCGACTCTTTAAGTATTATTGAAGATAAATTGATATTTTTCACCTTTTCATACACTTTCTCCCCAGTCAATACCTCTAGAGCATTTTTAAACTCTTGGCCACCAAAAAAGGCTTTCTTTAATTTGTGATATGGGTGGCCCCTTCTAAGGAATCTCCTATGGCCAAGATAAATAGTATTTCTTCCATGTTAAAGTTGATGGTAGCATGTGCCTTCTTCACAAATCGGACATGCTTTATGGCCATTAACACTATATCCTAACAAGTTTCCATATGCAGGGAAGTCGTTTATAGTATAAAAGATCAAGACTCGCATTTTAAACATCTCCTTCTTGCTCACGTCAAAAACGTCGACACCTTCATCCCACAACTCTTTCAAGTCTTTGATCAAGGGTTCTAAGTAAACATCTATGTCATTTCCGGGTTGCTTTGGTCCCAAAATCAATATTGACAACATGATGTACTTTCATTTCATACATAACAAAGGAGATAAGTTGTAAATTACCAACAGAACAGGCCATGAACTATGTATACTGCTTAGGCTACCATAAGGATTCATGCCATCTGTGCTAAACCCAAGCCTAAGGTTCCTAGGCTTTTCGCCGAAGCAAGGAAATAATTGATCAATTTTCTTCCATTGAGAAGAATCAGTCGGATGTCGAAGCTTTCCATTAGAAATCCTCTCATTTGCATGCCATCTCAAATTTTTGGCATCAATTTCATTAGCAAACAGGCGTTTGAACCTCGGTATGATTGGAAGATGCCACAAAACTTTTGCAGGGGATTTATTTGATTTGTACCTGGGGTTTTCACATATAAGACAATGCTGCTTCTCTTCATGCTCTTTTCTGTATAATATGCAATCATTAGAGCATGCATGGATTTTTTTATACTTCATCCCTAATAGACATATTATTTTCCTAGCATCAAAGTATCAGTAAGGCAGCACATTATCATCTGGAATCATGTCCTTAAAGGCCTCAAGCATTTCTGAAAAACTCTTGTCGCTCCATCCATGCCATGCTTTCAAGCTTACCAATTTCAATACAGCTTTCAACAATTGGTATTTTATGCACCCCGAGTACAGCGGCTTCTCAGCATCACTGCACATATTACCATATGCATATGATTGCTCAAAAGCCTCTTCTCCTACATCATGAATAATATCCTCTATCTGATCATCCAGCTCCATGTCATTATCATCAAACGTCACTCCCCCTGTTGAGATGCTCTTGGCATTTCTAATCGTTCACCATACCATACCCATACTGTATAAGTCTTACAAAATCCTTCACAAATTAAATGTGTATATATGTCTGCAGCACTTAGTCGCTTCTCATTCAAACATACTATACAAGGGCAGTAGAATATCCCACTGTCATTATCAGCATTTCTTCGAGGAAATTCTAAAAAACCCCTCACCCCATTATCACATTCAACACTCGTCCGTTTAGCGTTTACCCAATTACAATCCATATATTTCAACACATTTTTGTATATTTTTTCCCCTAGAAAAGGAAGGAGTATGATGTGAGCACGAAATCATTACACTCATCAAGCTACCTAGTTTAACTACTACATAATGACCAAATTTTCTAATTTTAACCATGTTAAATCAGGTATGAAAGAAGAAAGAGAAATATACACAAACAAATAAGCATTCTTTTCTTTTTAAGTAACTTATACTATAGACTAAATGGAGTACATTAGCCACCAAGGAGTTCATTACATTTCATATTTATGTTTAGAAAAAAAAACCTACTCCACCATTTACAAAAAAACATGAAGAACTAGAAACCAAAAACAAAAACAAGATGAGAGATATGATTTGAAGATATAGCTAAGTAAAGAACAAAGCATACAAAACCATAAGTATTTATTCAATTGTAAACCATTATGTCCTAGGCATTACTTCAATTATGTAATGGCAAAGACCAATTAAATTACCTGTTAATCACTCGAAGAAATGCTATATATGAAGATCAGAAACTATACAGCAAATATCAGCTTCATATGATAGGGACGACTGCACGCGGGAACAAAGGCTTTGAAGACCGTGAAAACTACACAGCAATAACCAAATGCAACTTTTTGAAATTGCTTGTCGGATATATATAGTTCAACTTTGTTTAGACTAGCCTAATAGACTTAGACTTTTAAAATTAGACTTTCCCTTTAAGTTTGTAATCATCACATTGATACACTATCATAAAATTTTAGCATGATACCATAAGCAATTTACTATAGGTATCAAAAAAGCAATATATGCGTGGAAAAAGAAATGAGTAACGAACAGTCATAACTACAAAAAAAGACCACAAAGAAAAAAAAACAAATAACTGACCAATCATAATTTCAAATATTCCCACTCTTGTATCTCATTTGGTTACCTTTGTCTTCTACTACTCATTTCATTATCAGACTTCTCAGTGGAGTGGAATGCCAAATCAAAGGGGTCAAATCCAACATTTCATTTGGCATATAAAAACAAACGCATTCTAGCTAAAACAATTTAGTTTATATTAATCAACTTAATGGAAATCTTAATCACACTTAGCAAGGTTTAATAATATCCTGTTGTTTTGTTGGTATTATCATTAATATATAATTCTAATCCCTAATGATATGGTTAGGTAAATTAGTTATGAAAGGAACAATGTTAAAGTAAAAGTAGCATTATCTATGTTAGAATAGCATTAGCCAAACATTGTCTTAATTGTATCCCTTAGTTAATTTGAATAGGACTAGTCATTAGGATTAAGGGAATGGTTCTGTGGCCCTGACCCCCTAATTACATAAGCTCTATATATATATATGACATTTAAGATCATATGTACATTGTTGATTTTGTCATTAATCAGAAGCATAATTCAGCAGCCTTGAGTCCCTTTTGCTCTCTTTGATCTATTTCTCTCGAATCTCTCTGTTCTTCTCTGTCTCACTACTTCTCTCTCCTTCTACCAATCTTCCTACTCTGTTTCTATGAAAATAATATAGAAACATACCAATTTCCTTTTCTAGAAGCCAGCAAGATCAAACAATAGCACCAATCTTTGTGTGTGTTGCTATGCAATAATAGAATTGTTCCATAAAGGACCACATATACCCATATCAACACATACATACCATCAAGTAGAGAACGGCAATAACCATGATATTATACGCAGATGATTTCTATGGGAAAATATGTACTTGAAATGCTATATTAATACACTTAAAACCCTACAAGCCTTGAAATTAAATTCAAAATTTATCACGAATGGGATTAAGAACGAATATAGCCAAATAAACCAAGCTTCATGCAAATTTATTCACAGAAAACCACGGACAGCAAAGAAGAAGAAAGACAGACAGAAAAATGCGATGAAATGGAGGAATGGTGATGTCGGAATCAGAGAAATTGGGAAATCACAAAAACAAAGGGTTCACAGAAAAATACCTGTTGCAAGAAATTAATTAAGACTTTGACGAATTGCCCATACAGATTTAACTACCAAAGAATTGATAGTAAACAAGGAGGAAGAAAAAGAATGACTCTGATAGCCACAGACGCACACCAAGCCGAAGGAGAAGAAAGAGCAACAACGAAAACAAACAAAAAAAGGCGCGGGCTAGGTTTTTTTAAGACCTTCAAGACCGGTTATATGAATAATCGGTCTTGAAAGTACCTTTAAGATCAATTATCAAATAACTAGTGACCGGTTATCAAATAACCGGTCTAAACAAATTAATTTTAAGACCGGTTATATATAACCGGTCTTAAAACTATATGGAATTTTTTTATTTGAATTTTTATTAGATATTTAAGACTGGTTATTTCAAAACATTTCTTAAAACATTAACTTTTAAGACCGGTTATTTTAATAGCCGGTCTTAAAAATAAAGTGATTTTTTTATTTATTTTAATTATTTTACTTTTGAGACCGGTTCTATAGAAAACAGGGCTAAAAAATTTAGATCGGTTTTCTATAGAACCGGTCTTAAAATTTAAATTTAATTATAAAATTGCCACCATATTTTTCTTTTAGACCTTATCTGCAATAACCGGTCTAATTGTGCAGGTCTAAAATGCATTTTTTACACTAGTGTAGGGAAGAATCCTTGCTATGACTCAAAAAAGAGACCAAAAAATCTCCTGAGCTAATTCAAGGTACTATTCTTCTTAATGGTAATTGCGTGCAAGCATTATTTGATTCAAGTTCCAGTCACTCATTTATTGCCTATGATTGCATGAGACGATTAGGTCTGGTAATATATCAGTTACCATATGATCTCATTATGTCAACACCTACGGGTAATCGATCTATTACTACTGAAGTTTGTTTAAATTGTGTTCTGAATGTTGAGAAACAAGAGTCGATGATGGATTTAATCTACTTGCCCATTCAAAATTTAGAAGTAATCTTTGGTATTGATTGGCTAACTGCCAATAATGTACTATTGGATTGTGGAAATAAGTGAATTATTTGTCCTACTCCACAACCAACAACCAGTCATTGTAACCTTAACTTTCTTTCAGCAACTAAGGCTGAAAAACAATTACATAAAGGTTATCAAGGGTATATGGTATTCTTTTCTGTCCAGAAAAAAAGCCGGATTAGCTCTGAAAGATATACCTGTTGTAAGGGAATTTCCTGAGGTATTTCTGGAATATATTAGTGGATTACCACCAGAAAGGGAAGTAGAATTTGCAATTGAAATTAAGTTGGGGGTAGAACCAATCACAAGGGCTCCATACAGAATGGCACCAAATGAGATGGAAGAACTAAAGAAGTAGATTGAGGAGTTACTCAAAAAAGAGTTCATTAGACCCAGTGTGGATAGGGAGGCCCAGTGCTCTTTGTTAAAAAGAAGGATGAAAGTCTGCGACTGTGTATAGACTATAAAGAATTGAATAAAGTAACTATAAAGAATAAGTACTCACTTCTTTGAATTGATTATTTACTTGATCAATTGTCAGGTTCATGCTTATTTTTAAAGATCGACTTAAGGTCTGGATACCACCAGTTGCGGGTAAGAGCGAAAGATATACCTAAGACTGCATTTCGAACTAGATACGGGTATTATGAATTCATGGTGATGCCATTTAGGCTGACCAATGTACCTGTAGTATTTATGGACTATATGAATCAAATTTTTCATCTATATTTAGACCAATTTGTAGTGGCCTTTATTGATGATATACTTATATACTCGCGAACTAAGGCAAATCACGAGGAACATCTGAGGACTGTATTGGGCACGTTAGATAGTAAACAGCTCTATGCCAAGCTGAGTAAATGTGAATTATGGCTTATAGAAGTAAAATTTCTTAGCCAAGTCATTTCTTATGAAGGGGTCTAAGTAGATCCCAGTAAAGTGGAAGCAGTGCTGAATTGGAAAAGACCAGAAAATGTGGCTGAAGTGCGCAGTTTTCTTGGTCTAGCTGTTACTATCGGCGATTTATATAGAATTTCTCTAGAATTGCGTTACCTTTGACAAGGTTAACCTGAAAAGCTCAACGTTTTGTGTTGGATGAGAATTGTGAGAGAAGCTTCATAGAGCTGAAAGAGAGATTGACAACAACACCTGTGTTAGTGATTCCTAATCCACAATTGACCTATGTGGTCTATAGCGATGCTAGTAAGTATGGATTGGGCTATGTCCTAATGCAGTAAGGTTGGGTGGTAGCATATGCCTCCTGTCAGCTGAAGCCATATAAAATGAATTATCCCACCTATGACCTTGAGCTAGCAGCTATAGTGTTTGTATTGAAAATATGGAGACATTATTTCTATGGTGCGACCATAGAGCTATACTGCGACCACAAAAACTTGAAATACTTAAACGACCAGAAAGAGTTGAATATGAGACAATGATGTTGGATGGAGTTTCTTAAAGACTACAACCTGGAAATTAAATATCATCTAAGTAAGGCTAATGTTATTGCAGATGCCTTAAGCAGGAAAACAGTGCAGGTGGCAACCCAGATGTTACGAGAATAGAAATTGATGGAGGATTTCTGAGACCTTAATCTATCTAACCAAATTATGATTAGTAGCATTAGTCAGGTAGAAAGTGATATGCGAACTTCCATTAAGGAGGCTCAATTGCATGATGAGCAAGCTCAGAATATGAAGAATATGATAGAAAAGAGAGAAACCCAAGATTATGATATTTCACCAAGTGGACTAGTCAGATACAAGGAACGAATATATGCCCTACTACAAGCTAAATTAAGGTGACAAATCCTAGAAGAAGCTCATAAAAGTAAATATACTTTACATCCAGGGGCAATTAAAATGTATCATAACCTGAAGTCTACATATTGGTGGCCGGG
Source organism: Albizia julibrissin (assembly GCA_037074505.1). Classification (NCBI taxonomy): domain Eukaryota; kingdom Viridiplantae; phylum Streptophyta; class Magnoliopsida; order Fabales; family Fabaceae; genus Albizia; species Albizia julibrissin. Next base: position 38,094,183 of record CM073477.1, read on the forward strand.
AATGAAAAAAGATGTAACCCAGTTCATAGCTCATTGCCTTACGTGTCAGAAAGTCAATATCAAACATCAACGACCATTAGGATTGCTACAAAACCCTGAGATTTCTGAGTAGAAATGGAAAAGTATTACAATGGATTTCATAACAAGCTTACCCAAAATATGGAATTATAATGCTATTTGGGTAATTGTTGACCAATTTACCAAGACTGCTCATTTTCTACCCATCAGTATCAATTACTCTCCGGAAAGGTTAGCTAAAGGAAATTGTACTACTACATGGTGTTCCAAAGAATATCATTTCTGATTGGGACCCTCAATTTACTTCAAAATTCTAGAGGGATGTGCATGAAGCATTAGGTACAAAACTTAATTTTAGTATTGCATACCATCCCCAAACAGATGGACAGACAGAAAGAATGATACAGACATTGGAGGATATGTTGAGAGCTTGTGTGCTAGATTTCAAAGGAAGCTAGGATAGATTCCTTCCACTTACTGAATTTGCATATAATAATAGTTATCACTCAAGTATACAAATGGCCCCTTATGAAGCATTGTATGGTAGAAAATGTCAATCACCATTGTGCTGGACAGAATGATCTGAAAGAAAGGTGTTTGGGCTAGATATAGTTGATCAAATGACAGGGCAAATTAAATTGATCAAACAGAGACTGCTAGCAGCCCAAAGCAGACAAAACAGTTATGCATATAAAAGAAGGAAACCATTAGAGTTTATAGTAGGAGACCATGTATTTCTAAAGGTTTCACCGGTCATTAGAGTTGGGAGAGCTTTAAAGACAAGAAAACTAAGTCCTCGATATATCGGACCATTTGAAATTCTATCTAGAGTCAGACCGGTGGCTTATCAAATAGCTTTACCCCTGAATTTAAGTCATCTTCATGATGTTTTCCATGTCTCGCAATGGAAGAAATATCAGCCAGATCCGGAACATGTTCTAGAATACGAAGATATCGATGTATAAGATAACCTTACTTTTGAGCTGGAGCCTGAACGTATTATTGATCGACAAGTAAGCAGCTCTGGTACAATACAATACCATTTGTAAAAGTGGTGTGGAAAGGATTGTCCTAAGGAGAAGCTATATGGGAGATGGAAAACGATATGTGGAAGCGATGACCAGAGTTTATGAATATGTTTGTATGACAACATTTTGTGGACAAAATTTTATTGACGGAGGGAAAATTTTTATGTCCAAAATTCTGATCGTTAATTTTCATGTAACTATTATGGTATTTCATGGTAAAAGAACATGTAAAGTGACAAAGCAAAGTCAATGAAGTCACACATGACAAAATAATTGTTATACAAGATGATTGGTGAATTTCCTGTTGAGGTAGTAGGATTGTGTGACACTTTTAAATTAGTAAATAACCTCCAAAAATTCTTAAATTTTCTAGAATGAAAGTAGACATGATAATATTTAATTTGATAGGTGATATGGAATTTTTGGAGTTATATACAAGGATAAATGAATTTTTGAATTGTACCCAGCGAAAATTGCCAATTTTCCAAGTATTACGAAAATTGCAAAGGTAAAATGGTCATTTTGACCAAGTAAATGTAATATGAAAAATTTTATTAAATAAATACATAAAGGGGGACAGATGGATCATGAATAAATAATTATATAATTAATTTTGCAATTAAAATGTGATATATACAATAATTAACTAAGGACTAATGGAATTGTGCCATGTTGCTTCTAGACTCTTCTTTAAAATTCTGCCCCCTTGTTTATTTGAGGCCAAGTTTGGGCAAGATGGAAGGAAAATGAAGGAAGGAAGAGTAAAAAGAGAAAAAGAAAAAGGAGAGGAGGAAGAGAAGTCCTGAGCTCATATATAAGGTAAGTATGCCGAAATCTCTGCTCAATCTTGTATTATAACATTGGAAACCTCTCCTGAACCTCCATACCTTCTTGAATTAGCTATATAATCAGCAAAAAATTTAAGGAAGAAGGAGTGAAGTTTCGACCAAGTGGAAAGGAAGAAGAAGAGGTGAGGTAAGTTACTCAAACTCTGAGATTATTACCGATAACTGAGTTACAACTGTATTCTGGCTAGATTCTTGATTGTTTTTTGGTGTTTCTGTAAATTTGGGATGTCCATTTTCTAAGGGAAAACTTTGCCAAAATTTATATTGAACATGTCAAATTTGAGATTGGATGATTAAACAAGTGGAAATAAGTGTCAACAAAGTATTTTAAAGCTTGGAACCATGAAAATATGAATTTTTCCAAAACTTACCCAAACTTTCGACCAAAGTGGGAAACAAGGGATAGAGCTAGAATTTCATGATTCTAATGATTCCATGATGTTTAGAAGAGAAAATTATGTAGAGTTCATGTTGAATGCAAAGTGTGAAAAGCCCCGGGTTGTGAAATGATGATTTTGCCCATAAAACCCTAAGTTGAGCTATCAAGGGAAAATTGTAATTTGAGTTGGAATTGATCTGATCAGAGATCAAATATGAGAATTACACATGAAAATATGTGGCATAGACCTAAGTTGTAATTTTTGGAAAAGTATAAAATACCGGGACCGGACCGGGTCCCTAGGGTCATTTTAGTAAATTTTGTGATTCTGAATGAAATATTAAAGTCATAATAATTTTTGAACAAGTAAATTAAAAGATATGGATTTTCAAAATTGTGCCCTGTTTCTGGAAGGGAATCTAGAACGGTGGGAGTTTGGTAGGTTTCTGGAAATAACATGGTTGTAGTAGTTAGACTTAAGTATTTTTATACAAAATTAAATTTAAAAAGATTCACATATGCTTTGGAATCAATCAAATTATATTTTCCTAGAATTAATTATGATTTTTCAAAGTTGACTAAAAATCTGTCAATTTTCTAGAAATAGTGAAACTGCACTATGTAGAATTGTATTATGCAGAAATTGTTGAAACTGTGATAGATAACCAGGAGAATGTGATTAAAGGAAGTAATAGTTTAAGTAATAACCAGTTATTTTTAACTTTATCTTTATAAGAATTGGCATTAGCTTGAGTCGGAACGAGAATCTAGGACAGACCGAGGAATTGAAAAAGGAGTCAGGTAGTAGCACTTTCTTTCATATACTATGTAATTGTCTGTATGCTTTATGTATGCCATTTTCTGTAACATGACAATGCCTAGGGCACATTAGCCTTGCTATGATCTAGGATCCAGCAATAGTGCACGTGAATAATCCAAGGTCTAAACATGTCGTTTGACCATGGATACGAGTTAAGTTGGGGTTACAAACAGTCGTTTGGCCTTGGACAGTGTACGCACAACATGAGTTAGCATCTTACATAACATGGTGTATTGCATATTTATTATTGTATTCTATATATCTGAAATGTCTATTACTACTGAGATTCCCTCGAATGTCAACCTTTTTCAAACTGAAAAACATTACAGCTAAAGCTAGCAGCTCTAAGGGCAAGGAAGTGGTTACCCAGGGGTAGAGTCCCGATGCATTATGAAGCTGCATCTGGTTATCTATATTTTTACTTTTTTTTAAACAATTTGTACATTTGTATATATTTTTCAAACCCTGCAGGGATTTTAATGTATTGTAAACAAATACTTAATGTCATAATGTTTCCACTATTTATGTATGCCTTACAGAACTTTGTGCTTAATACTCTGTGAATATCAAAATGTTAAGGGGTTTGACTATATCTATTGGATTAATTATGATTTTATTAAATTTTCTTATCATTATTTGTTAGATTTAAGTTAGATTTAGATTTTAAATCTAAATTACTATTCTTTTATGGTTTCCTAAGTTCTATGAATAATAGAACTAGAGTTTTCAGTTTTATGCTACATTAATTATTAATTCAATAAATAAGCTATTTTTTTTTGCTACACAGGATATCCACCGAAGTGAGCCCGATGACTAATCTTTCAGGTACTGTTGAGCTCAAGATGGGGGCGACCTTCCCAAGCGAATTTTCTCTATACACGTCACCCCAAGGATCAAACCCGGGACAAGAGAATTTAAGGGAATGCAAGCCCCTTATCACTTGTATTAACCACGTTAGTAATAAGCTACTGCTTTGATTATTGATTGAATAAGAATTCATTTTTCTTCTTTCTCCTTTCTCTTCTCCCTCTTCTTAGTTTTCATTCACCCTCTTTCTAGTGTTCCTTAAGTATGTGCTTAGCTTAAAGGGAAGGGATGGAAAGGGAGGGAATGGAGTGGGAGGAGGGGATAGAAGGACATGGTATGGAGAAAGGAGGTGAAGGGTTTTTAATGATCCCTTTTTTGGTTTAAGAAGGGAGGTGACTAGAGGAGACTGCCTACCCCTTAATTGGCATTTGAAAAATTTTTGGAGGGGAGGGAAAATTTCCCCTCCTAACCCTCCCCTCCAAAATTGGGGGATTTAAAGGGGAGAACTAATATTTTGCCATAAACTGACCACTTTAACTATGGTTATTTTCAATATCCGCAGACTGCCCAAAGCTCTTTACTCCTTCACTCAGATGGTACTCTATCCGTCCATACCAAGTTCACCATTGCGTCTTCTACTAAAAGAAATAAAGACAAGAGAATGTGAAAGGCAACTTATTTTATTCACCAGACGAGATTACATATATACAGGTTGCCGTTCCTATACATGCATATCATAACTTCCTATATCACTAATACATTTACAAAATAATAAATAAATTGCCTTCCTAAAATATCTTAATGACATATCTTAACAATATATCATAATATATCCCAATAATTAGTTCATACACTCCCCTTCAAGTTGGCACATGGAGATTGACGATGCCTAACTTGCATATGAATTTCTAAAATGCGTCCCTTCTAAATGGCTTCATAAAAATGTCCACAAGCTGAGCTTTTATAGATATCTTGGTGTGCTTTATCTCATTGCTTTGTACTCATTCTCTAACAAAACAGCAATCCATCTCCACATGCTTAATATATTGGAAGATAGGGTTTGCATTAATATGCAAAGCTACTTGGCTGTCACATAGTAGAGTAGCGGCCTTTAATTGTTTCTCACCAAGTTCTTGTATTAACTATCACAACCATATCAGTTCACTCACTATGCTTTCTAGTGCTCGGCACTCTACCTCAGCCAAGGATCTAGCCATAACACTTTGTTTCTTTAATATAATCAATCTCCAATAAATAGGTGATTCTTCAAGAATGATATCATAGCATGTGTATGATCTCTGTGTTAACTTGCACCAGCCCAAATTCGCATTGTAATATGCAATGAACTCACATACTCCTATATTTCTAAGTAAGATCCCTTGACTAGTTATCCTTTTTAAATACTGCAGAATCAACTCTACTGCATCTATATTGGTCCTCCTTGGGTTGCTCGAATATTGACTTAAAATGTTCACTAGATAGACGAGGTCGGGTCTCATCACTGTGATGTACAGAAACCACCCATTCAATCTTTTGTAACATCCTTCATCAACTTTTTCGTCATCTTCTAGAGGTTCTAAGCTACAGTTTTCTTCTATGGGGGTAGGAATAGGTACACATTTCTCCATTTTTTCATCTCTTAATATGTTGAGCACATATTTCCTTTGCTTAGTACGATCTCTGTATTTGTCCTAGTCACTTCGATCACGAGAAAATACTTGAGTGGACCAAGATCTTTGATATTGAACTTTTCATGTAAATACCTTATAAGTATTGCTATCGCTTCTACGTTGTTCCCAGTTATTATGATGTCATCCACGTAAATCATTACAGCAACAAATGTTTTATGTGTCCTATAAATGAACAATGAGTGATCAGCGAGCAACTATTAGAAACCTGCTTGTAGTAACACAAGTGTGAACTTTGGTATCAATTTCGTGATGCCTACTTGATCCCGTAGAGTGACTTGCAGAGACAACACACCCTTGTATCTCCTTTTCTAGCAAAACCTTGAGGTATCTTCATGTAAATTTCCTCATCCAACTCCCCTTGCAGAAATGCATTATTTACATCAATTTTATGCATTTCCCACCTTCTTCTGTGGCTATGGCAAGTAAAGTTTGTACAGTGACGAGTTTTGCCACAGGTGCAAAGGTTTCATGGTAGTCTACTCCTTCTACATGCATGTATGCTTTGGCCACAAGTCAAGCTTTATTGTGCTCAAGTGTTCCATCCGATTTGAACTTTTTCCTATAGACCCACTTTATTAAAGGGGTTATTGTTAAGTATAGGAAAAGTGATGTCACTAGGTGATCCCAAATCCATAGCATATCCAAGTGTATCTCTTGTGGGTATCCTTCGTGACATCATGGGGCCTTCATCATCATCTGCCCATATGGTGATGGCTTTGTGACATGTCTTCTCCATACCATCAAACTCATCTGTTGAGAAGGGAAACTTACTTTCAAAGAACACAACATCCCTAGAGATAACCACCCACTTCTTTTTAAAATCATATATTTTATACCATTTTTGTAGTGATGGATACCCAACAAATGCTCCATGTCTCACCATTGGCTCAAACTTATCTTTATTCGTGAGATCCTTATAGTACACTAAACATCCAAAGGTTCTCATATGATGGTAGCTTGGCTTATTTCTAGTAAGAACTGCATATGGTTTCCTATTTCCAATTGCCTTACTTAGAATTTGATTCAGGATGTGAAATGCTATAAGTACACGTTCACCCTAAAGTTTCTTTGACATTTGGGCATCAAATCTGAGCACACGAGTGATTTCAAGGATATGCTTTTGTTGTTCTTTTATGACACCATTATGATGTGCTACATATGACACATAGTCTGTAACTTGATCCCCTTTGCTCCATATAGATTTAGCATCGTGTGTAACTGGAATTCACTTATATTGTCAGCTCTTATGCATTTCACAATTTTTTTCAGATTGGGTTTCCACCATATTTAAGAATAATAGTATGAGGCTACTTACTTCTGATTTGTTTCACACTAAATAAACCCACGTGGCTCTACTATAATTATCAACGTTAGTGAGAAAATATTGAGCCCTACCAAAAATGGAGTTTTGTATGGCCCCCAGATATCACAATGTATAAGCTCAAAACAAGAAGAGCTTTTTATTGAACTGTCAGGAAATGACAATCTAGTTTGCTTTGCCTTCAAACAAAAATCACAAGGCTTTATTAACTCAGTTCTAGCAACATTTGAAATTAAATTTAAATGCATGACTCTTTGTTTCTCTGACCACTAGTGCTTGCAACTCTTATAGCCCTGGCTCCAATACATATAGCCTATCACGGTGCCTCCCCACTCCCATTAGGTTCTTCGAGTGTAAGTCCTTTATCACACAAAAATCTCTTGTGAAAATTACAACACAATCATATTCTCTAGTCACTTTACTGATAGAAAGCAAGTTGCATTTTAAAATAGGAATATTTGAGACATCCTTTTATTTCATCCTATTATACAAGCACGTGGTTTCAGAACCTACAATTGGAATACTTTGCCCATTTGGGATTTGCACCGATTTTTGACATCCTTCCTTCTTCTCTTTTATCAATTCATTGCTGCAAATAATATGGTTAGTTGCTCCAGAGTCAATAATCCAGGGTTTTTCAAATAAAGTTCTACCTGCCATATTTACACTGGGTTGGTTTTATTGACCCTCTCTTGAAGAAGCTCTTTCCTTTCCAAAGTATTTGATCATTGGCCTATATTGTTCCATTGAGAAGCCAAGAATCAAGCTCTCTTCTAACAAGTTCTTTCTACACATCACATTTGCAATCTCCACACTTACATTTAGGCCATGTCATCAAAGACTCGATCTCATCCTATAAAGCCTTTAATTTTGCGTAGAAGGATGACACGCTCATCTTCTCCCTTTTAAGGAGTGCCACTTCCCTCCTTAACTCCTATAATTGGGGCACACTTCCTTTCCTGAATCTCTCCTTAAAATTGACCAACTTTTCATTTTAGCTTTTGAGCTAACCTTTCACCATGGTGTTGCATCACATCTATAGTGCCAAGTCTGCCAAATCTTCTACTGGCATCCTAATCAAACCGTTGATGACACCCATCTTGTTCTTGACAAAAAGAGTGTTGCTCATGTCGCTTACCCATTTGCCATAATTATTCTCATTGAGAAATTCACTCACATATATCTAACCTGTGTTATCTAAGGCATGCACAAAGTATGATGACATCGCATCAATAGCAATTGATGAAGAACTACCTCTTTCACTCACTTGATCATCACGTTTTTCATTGAGGTCCCTTGTGATGGATTCACTTTGATACCATAAAAGAAATAGAGATGAGAGAATATGTAAGGCAACTTAATTTATTCATCAGACAAGATTACATATGTCGTTCCTATACATGCGGATCATAACTTCCTATATCACTAATAAATTTACAAAATAATAAATAAATTACCTTCCTAAAATATCTCAATGGCAAATCTTAACAACATATCATAATATATTGCAACAATCAATTCCTACAGCCACCCCATGGATCATCAACGTCGCATCTTATTCCTCGACAATCACTGTTGAGAATGACGACGACTATTGTTGATCACCATCCTAAATTTGGATACTCAAGTTGAAGCTTAATCCCTCCTTTGTAGGTTTTAATTCAGCTAATGTTGTTAACTATAATGATGATGCTTTGATGTTTCTTCACTTTCACCAAGCTATTGCACTACCATTTTATCAAACCCCTCAAAAATTCGACATTTAATAAAGTATCAACGCATAGTTTAGTGGGCATATAGAAATAACATAAACATACTGATATAAAATTCTTAATTATATTACAAGAATTCCCCACAGGTTTTATACATAGTCAATTACAAAACTCAAAGGTATATAAAAAGTACAAAGATAACCAAAAAAAAATTCTTTATCAAACTTGGATCCTTCAATCGCCGGTGTCCACCTCCTTGCCTTTAGAGCCGCTATCTTTTGCTGAATAAATTTTATTTTTGGAAAGGGGTGAGATTCAATCAAATCTCAGTAGTAACAAGCAATCAATCATATAATATTCAAAAGGTAAATATGCAATGCATCGTATATGATGCAGTAAATGATAATGATGTGCACATGTCTATCAATCAATATTCAAGATCAAATCGATGATTTTGTCTCGATCAAAATGATTTCCTTGTCCCTACTTGCGACATTGTGATCACAACAATTGTTAGAAATTGTACCCTAGGGGATAATCATTATACTTTGAACATTATTGTAATTTAATGAATTTCTCCATTTTATTATCACCTCATTCGCATATTTATTGTGGTAACTGTATCCTTGGATGAATCATAAAGATTATCCTAAATGTCCCTGGTCGGTTATCTGTGCAGGAGCAAAGATGAAATAAGACCAGTATGACTTTGATAAGGTATGGAGATACGAATCAAAGTCTTAAGCATTTGTAAGAGTATAGGTGCTAGACCGACCCACTATGAGAAAGTTGGATGGATTAAGTCATAAGTTTATCTCATGTATAACCACATCACAATGCCCTTTAACCTGAGATCATCATGGATTCTTACATGAGAGTCGCTAAAATTTGACCTAGTCAAAAGTCACCTTTGACCAGGTGATGATAAAGGCTACAATCGGGCTTAGTGGTTTTCATGCAGAGGAATTTGAATAGTCAAGATGGAATTTATCCCTCACATTAGTAGAGAGATATTACTGGGTCCCTTGATGAGTGAGTCTGAGAAATGTATGGCCATACTACGATAGAAAGGAGTTTCCATCTCTATAATCAGACTACTTAGAAATTAGGAAAGTAATGATCAGGAACAGGAGGATGACATTATCCATGCCTCATCCTTGACTAAAATATCATGTGACAAAAGGGACGTGACATGGTTGTATGATAGGTTGCATTGTGTTAATGATCCCCATATGAATTAGGTAGTCATAATGTCTTGCTAGAGGCCACTTGCAACTTGTGGGCCAGTACATTTATTGGCCCACTAGCAACTTCATATGGGCCTACAGAGTCAAACACAAGAATAGCCCAACACGAGCTATAATGTCCAGAATTATTGAATCTAAGATGTATCTAAGATTCAATGAATACAATGTTTAATCTAGGGATAAAAAGATTACATATATATGTATGTGTGTGCACGCGCGCGCACGTGCGCACGTGTGTGCGTGTGTGTGATATAAATTTGAAAATAGTACTAATATTATATACATATAATATTATTATTATGTAGTGTTAGTTTCATATTTAATTTATTTGATAAATTAAATAACTAACGTTGATAGAGATATCATATCTCAGATTTAATTTATAAAGATAAATTAAATCTGTTGGCTCTTTATTTAGATTAAATAAATAGGTTAAATTAAATGTGTTGGACAGATTTAATTAAATCAAATTTATGTAATCCAATACGGATTTCAAAATTAATTGATCCAATACAGCCACATTAGTTATAAAAACGAAAGGCTAGAGAACCCTAGGGAAAAAGAGAAATAGAGAGTCACAAGAATACTCTAGAGAGGCATTAGAGGCGATAGCATGCTATTGGTGTTGGGTCCTGTTCATGTGGATACCAGTAGAGGGAGCCAATCTGAGCAGTTAGCTTTTGAAGTTCAAAAAGGAAAAAAAAAATCAAAAAGGTACTTCTCCTTCTAACTTGATTTAAACGCCATTGATAGATCCATAATTGGGATTGGAAATAATTTTGTAATTAATTTAAATTCTTCCATTGTGCCTTCCAATCCCAACAACAATGTTCTGGAGCAAGCACCAACCTGTCTATACTCTCTACATTAATGTTCTGGAGCAAGCATTAACTTATTCGTACTCTCCTCAGCTGGGTCCTACTAGCCTCATGGTACTTGTGTTGTTCCCATGGGGTAGTACTTATGCTTTTTCCACACCATAGCGAAGAATCTCATCAATCACATTGGCCTATCTAGATTGGATACCATTGGGGCAAGAGGTACCTGTGCTTTTCCTTAAGGGTGCTACTTATGATTTTCCCACACCCAGCTTTAGGATTTACCACCATTCACATATCATTACACATAACATGCCAAACAATGCATGTTAACAAACACAAATAATGAGACATAAAGTTACTACCTTAATACCTTTTCTTGCCTGGCTATTGTCAATCCTTAATTTCCAGTCTGATTTGGCAAATATCAAATCCTAAAATTTTCAAATTGATAACAAATTAGTTATTAATCATTCATAACTTATTATAAGACGTATAAGTTGGTTATCTTTACTCAAAATCACATAATTACCAAAATGCCCCTAAAGAATCCAGTCTGATTTCCTTTATACTTGGTATAATTGTACTTTTTCAAAAATTATGACCTAGGCTATTTCTACACAATTTCATGTGTAGAATCCATTTCTAACCTCAATTTTGATAAAATTACACTATATTTCCAGTCTTACCCTTGACAGCCACCAATTAGGGTTTTAGGAGCAAAATTGTCATTTCACACCCTAAAAGCCTTTACACTTCATAAATCACATGTTTCCTACACAATTTTTCATTCTAAATACAATAGAATCATAAAATCCATCAAATTCCATCCCTAAACCCCTATTATTCACCTAGCCAAAATTTTCCAAATTTTAAGGAAAATGGAATTTTTCAACTTCCAACCAATCAAACTTCTTTTCACTTCTAATCATTTATTTAACCACTTAAACTCCATTTGCACATAATTAATCAAATTTTGGACAACACCTCCCCTTAGGGTTCATGCATCCCAAATCACAAAACCAAGCCTATACAAGCCAAACAATCCACTAAAACACTAAGAACATACATAAATCATCAAGAAACAAGTTCTTAAGCTTACCTTGATTCTTCTTAACTTTCTCTCTATCCGTCCCCTCTTCCTCTTATTTTTCTTGATTTTCTTCTTCCTTTACATGATTTCAAGATAGATATGGAGATTAGAGATTGTTTGTAAGAGATTGAAGGAAAAAAACAAGCAATTTCATCTACTACTTACCTTGTTTTGCTTCTTGTTCTTCATGTCTTCTCCTTGTTCTCTATTTTTGCTTAAGCTCTCTCTCTCTCTCTCTTTCTCTCTCTTCTTTCTTGTTGTTGACCGAAAAGATGGCCAAATGAGCTGAAATATGCTCTTGTATATTCACCTTCCACCTCCTCAAATTTTATTATTATTTTATTGTAAATTTATAACACTTGGCAATTTCTTGTTTCTTCTTTTTTCCATAAGTGTTTTAAGCTTCCACATGTCCATATATGTAGCAGAATCTCATGCTCCCTTATGTTTCTCTTCCTTAGCTGACTCTACATGATATTTTAGGGAAAATAGTATCTTTTTATTTTATTTAGCCAAATGACTATTTTACCCTTACATTTTCTTGAATTTTCGGAACTAATTGCCGTTTTCTTCTTCCCCTTTCTTTTTCCCAAAATTTTCAATGCTTGTCAGGCCAAAAATTGTGCTCTTTCATACTAAATTTTAGACTTCAATGTTAAGCCTTTATCAAGAAAACATTTGGGCTTTATGTCTTTCTTGGCCAAAAATTTCATATAATCACTATTTCCACTATTTTGACTATTTCAAGTATACCAAAATTCACCATTTTATTTCATTGAATATAATTAAATGTACAAGAAATTTTGGTGATTAGATTTGGGATATTACACATTTGCTTCACTACTCGCCACATCCTCTCCCATTTTCTTATAATCGACTTACTTCTCTACTATTCAAAGTCATTTGTTATATTTTTCCCCCAAATGTCATATGTTATTACTGGCTCCTATTTATTATATGTATTATAATATGATTATACTTGTATGATGATAAGATGATTATAAAATTATAAGTTTATATTCCTTATTAAATATTTTTTATAATTATATTTTATTAATCATTCTATAAAATTTGAAAAAAAAACTTAATATAAAATATGGGTAAAATTGTCCATATAAAAAATATTTTCCCTCCCCTCCCCTCTTGAACAAAATAAGGTAACATTAAAATCCCTCCCCTTCCATGTCATCTCATCCCCTCCATTAAAATCATTCACCTCCCCTCATTTATATTGAACCAAACTGACCCTAACTAACAATACAATATACAATATTGGAAAATTAAGTGATTCCGATGTTACATCTTATGTTAGAAGAAAGTAAGATATTCTATATTGTTAGTTAATATATCATGTGTTACATCTTTCAATATATTCTTTAGTTATTATTGAGGATGAAGAGAAATTGATTTCAATGAACTATAAAACGAGTTTTTCTAAGAATTTATCTTTCTGCGTTAATAAGTCTCCAATAATGAGATCAATGATAATAATGTCTACCAACCCCATAAATATATTAATTTATTTTGTAATTGAAAAAATATTTAACAAATCAACATCATCATTATTATTAATATGTTATTATTTTAATTGAAAATTCTATGGCAAGCAATTTAGCCACAAAAATAGCAACAAAAATATAGTGGCTATGTAATATTTCAAATTTTAATCACCAAATTCTTTGTATATTTGATTATACTTAATAGAATAAAATGGTGAATTTTGGTGTACTTGAAATATCCAAAGTATTAGAAATAGTGACTATGTGAAATTTTGGCCAAGTAAAACATAAAGCACAATTTTTTTCTTGACAAAGGCCTCACATTGAAGCATAAAATTAATTATGGAAGAGCACAATTCTCGGTCCAATTTATGATGAAAATTTTGGCCAAAACAAAAAGAAAAGAAGAAAAACAATACTTGGTACAAAAATGCAAGAAATGTTTGGGTAAAATGGTCATTTGGCTAATAAAATAAAAAGCTAATATTTTTCCCTTTAAAATAAGGTGTTGGACGGCCAAGAGAGGAGGAGACAAGGGAAAAATAGCATGGTGCCACCTTGCATGCCATATGGTGGTCTTATTGCCATATGGAAAACAAAGAATAAAAAATGTATGACATGTGATAAAATTGTAATAAAATAATATATTTTTAAGGAGGTGGAAGTGGATAGTTTAAGAGCTCATTTTGCTCCTCCAAGGGCCATTTTCCACCAGATATGAATAATAGATGAGAGAGAGAGAGCAAAGAAAAATAGAGAACAAGGAGAGAGCAAGAAGATTCAAGAGGGAAAATAAGGTAAGTAAATAGTAAAATTCATGTGTTATTGCCTCTAATCCCTTGTAAACCTTCCCTAATCCTCATATCCTCTTTGAAATCATGTAAAGCAAGAGGAAAATCAAGAGAAATAAGAGGAGGAAGGGACGGCTAGAGAGAGAAAGTCAAGAGGAATCAAGGTAATTAAGTTTAAGAACTTATTGTTTCTTGATGATTCATGCTTGTTCTTGATGAATTGGTTGGTTGTTTGGCTTATTTGGCTTGAACTTTGTGAGTTTGGATGAATAAACCCTAAAGGAAAATATTACCCAAACTTTGATTAATTATGTGCAAAATGGTGTTTAAATGGTTAAATAAGTTATTAGAAGTGAAAAGAAGATGTTTGATTGGTTGGAAATTAAAAAACTTCAATTTCCCTAAAATCTTCAACCTTTCGGCCAGAGCTAGAAATGGGTGTTAGGGCTGGAATTTAATGGATTTGATGATTTCATTGTGTTTAGAATGAAAAATTGTGTATGAAACATGTAAATTATGAAGTGTGAAGGTTTTAGGGTGTGAAATGACAATTTTACCCCTAAAACCTTAATTGGTGATTGTCAAGGGCAAAACTGGAAATTCAGTGTCACTACTACAAAAAACACAATGAATGCCGCTTATTTTTATGAATACTATGGCACTTGGGAAGCGTCATAGCTTCTAGCACCATAAGAAAAAAGCTATGACATTTCTTAAATTTATGAAAGCGTCATAAATTTTTTTTTTTAAAAAAAAAGGCTTCCTATGATGCTTCCCTATGGAAGCGTCATAGGAAGTACACACATCCTATGGCACTTCATTGAAGAAGTGCCATAGGAAGTATGATGAAGGGCCATAGGAAGTGTGCACTTCCTATGACGCTTCCTCAGGGAAGCGTCATAAGAAGTATTTTTTTAAAAACAATAATAATTGTATATAATTTTTTTCTTTTCCTAATGAACTTTGTATTTTACAATACAAATTTACAATAAAATGGATAAAATTAAAATAAATGACAATGAAATAACTCCCAAAAAATAACTACATTGAGCAAATTAAACTAATAACAACTAATAAAATTATATGTTTAAGCTCAAAAATTTAAAAACTTACAATGTATAGGAAGTTTAACAAGAGAGAGTTGTATAACTTCAAGAAAATACCTGAAAAAAAATTATAAGTACACATCAAACTACAATATAAAATTCATGACAGATTTTAAACTTAAAATAAAAATGGGAAACTATAGTGTCAATCAATGAAAGCTTCTGTATTAAAAAAAATAAAAAAGCCTTACAAGGCAGTTTGTGTATGTACTTAAAGAAGGGTCGCACTTATTTTCTCTAGTACCACAAGCTTTGGTGTGAGCTTTTTCAATCATATTGGACTGTGTATTTCTTCGAACATGAGAAACTTGGGCGATAGAGCGATAACTTCCACATCTAGATATGTTTATATAAGTCACAATACGAAAAAGAAAATATATGGCGGGCTAGACAAATTTTTTAAAATAAAGCCTTGTGGGAAGGGAAGCTATAGCGCTTGCCTAGACAAGCGCCATAGCTTTCAATAATTAAAAAAAAATAAAAAAAGGATAGGCTTAAAGTCAAATGCCTTTAACGGTGCTTAGACAACAAGCGCCGTTGAAGACAATATAACTTCAAAGGGTTGAAGGAAATATATATTGCCTTACATCAAACACCGTTGAAGGCTATTACCTCTTTAAAGGCTTAGCTTTGACTTGAAAAGGACTATGTACGACGCCTTAAAACTTAGTCTTGAATTTTAAAGACCTCCGTACGATGCTTGAAACTTTTGGGTGGTTTTGTATGATGCTTGACTAGGTAAACGCCATATAAAGCCTATATTTTTTTTTAAAAAAAATAAGACCAGCTATGATGCTTGTTCAGGTAAGCACCATACAAGGGGTCTATTTTTAAAAAAAACCCTTCTATGGCGCTTCCCTAGGAAAGCGCCATACAAGGTATTAGGTAGCTACAACGCTTTCCTGGTCAAGCACCATAACTGCCACATGTATTTCTTTTTTAAAAAATAAAAGTCTCCTCTGGCGCTTGTTTGAAGAAGTGCCATAAGATTAATGCTGCTAAATCTATATTTTGTAGTAGTGTATGATTTTTTTTCAAAAATGTATTATACACATGAAATTGTGTAGGAATAGCCCGAATCATAATTTTTGAAAAAGTACAATTATATCGGGTATAAAGGAAATTAGGCCAGATTCCCTAGGGGCATTTTGGTAATTATGCGTTTTGGATAGAGATAACCAACTTCATGAATTTTGGAATAATGTATGAATAAGTAATAACTCATTTGTTATCCACTTGGAATTTTAAGATTTGATATTTGCTCGAACCGGATGAAAAGTTAAAGGACCGATATTAGCTAGGCTTTGAAAAGAATTCCAGGTAGTAACGATCATATTCTATATGATTGTTAATATACATTGTTTGTCGTGTTCTGTTCAATGACATGTGAATGGCGGTAATTCCTAATGCTGGGTGTAGGAAAAACATAAGTACTACCCTGAGGGAAAAGCACAAGTACCTCTAGGGCCGGCAGGTACTCAGTCTAGGTAGGCCAATGGCAAGTACGGACAAAAAAACATATGCTCTAGAATATTATAACAAGTAGGGATCATACAGTCATATGATCCTGAACAGAGCATGCAGTAAGGCCAGTAAGGGACAAACAGTCATTCGTACTTGAACGCCGAGCAGAATAACATTGTGATCACTAATTCAAAAGTAAGGACAAACATTCATTTTGATCCGGACAAAATCGTCGTTTGATCTTGAATATTGTTTAACAGACATGTGGGCATCATTATTATTTGCTACATCAAATGTTGCATTGCATGTATATCACTCTCATTTTATATGATTGATAGCATGTTACTACTGAGATTATTTTGAATTTCATCCTTTATATAATTCAAAATTTATTCAGCAAGAAGAAGCAACTCTAAGGGTAAGGAAATGGTCACTAGCAATTGAGGGTTCCATTCCAGAGCAAGAGTTTAAAGTTAGTTATCTGTGTCCTTTTTTATGTATTTTAGGTTTTGTAATTTTCCATGTACAAACCCTGTGAGGATTTCTTGTGATGTAATCAAGAATTTTATATGAATATAATTTTGTTATTTTTGTATGTCCATTGAACTATGCATTAATACTCTAATAAATATCAAAATATTAAGGGGTTTGATAAGCTAACTCTATCGCTAAAAATATTCCGTATGAAATTAGATCTATAATACAACGTGAGGGAGAATATAATGTAGCAAGATCTTTGCTCTTTTACATAAGTAAATAATCGAATATCACCTTGTATCTTTATTAGCTTAGGATCCGTTACTTAGGCTGAATTAATGGGATTATATTGTTGGTTCTAAGGCTGATTCTATGTTGTCCTATAGGTATATATCCACGTTGAATCGTTTATATTTAGTTTTATACAAAATATTTTTCTTATTATAATATTGAATTATTCATATTACAATTTAGCATTTTATATTAATTAATTATTATTTTTTTATAATTTAACATTTTAATAATAATTTTATAAAAGATTAAATATGAATCATTCACAAGTGTTGATCTGATATTTAAGAAAAGGAAGGAGAGGGAAGAGGATGAGAAGGGAAGAAAAGGGGTTCCAAACCAACGTACCCTTCCAAGTAGCTTGTCAACGGAAGTTAAATATTTAAACCACAAGATCTATCCTTCTCATTACTGTTACCAGCGGCACTAGAGAACTGCCTTCTTATAAACCAGACCCCATTTCCATCCTCCTCCTCTTACGTTTTTGTTTTGCAACTAGAATGCACTTTTGCTACCATATAAAAAGGTACAAGTGTCTTTTTGCATTGAATAAAGCTTAACAAGTGAGCTATAATTATTTAGTTAATCATACGGCAACTTTTTATTGGAAGGAATTCATCACCCTGTGCAGGGCGCTGGAGTGGCTTTGACTCTTCCTTTAAAAAACCCTAACCATGTTCTAACCACTTAGAATATGGTAGATCTGGGGTAGTCACAGTAGCTATCTATGTAATTATTTTGACTCTTGCTAAAGCCAAATAAAATATGGTAGGCAAATCATATTTATGAAACGAATAAATGATAATTAGTCTTGCCACTTAAGAGATAATACAATTAAATAAAACCAAATTATTTATATAATTTAATTAAAATAATATTAGCTTGGCCTTCATACTAATAACAACTAATAGTAAATACAATAATAATACGTCCACCCATTAAATATATGCCTAGCAAATAATGATATTAAAAGTTTTTAATTAATTATATAATCAGATTATATATATAATCCATAGTAGTCATGGATTTTTACTAGCCATCACCCAAGCCCAATTCTTCATGCTCCACATGTCCCTCTCAATCTTCTAAGCTTATCTGGATTCTCATCGTAATTTCCTATCTCTATATTGGAGCCCCCTGGGTTTAAGTTTATCTTTGATATAAAAGATAGGTGGCATCTACTATTGGAAAATCGTATTGGGCTCACGTACTCTTATTATTAGGGCTTCATTTTCTGTACAAAAGTTGTAAAAAAAAAAAACGCTTATATCCAATCATCCATTAACAAAAACCTACATAATTACCTTTCGTTCAAGTAAACAATTTTATACAGATTAAGAATTTAGTTGTTTAGTTAATTTTGGCCAAACATAATATATATCCTATTATTTGAGACAATCTTATTTAAATCACTACCGGGAGCACTCTCTCGGTGGAGATTGTTTAATTAGTTAGGAATACAAATTTCTAACAATTAAAATAAATTTCAATAGAGTATAATGGCATTGTGCAATCTATATAACTAACCCCACCAAGTAGCATAAGGCCTTGTTGTATGGTTGTAAAATAAATTTTAAGAATTATTATCCTCAAACTTAAGAGTTAAAAGATACATGTATCTTATTTAGTTATACACACACTTTTTGATATAAATATTTAATAAAGAATTACTTATTTCATATTTTAAAAAATCTTTTTCCACTGACCAGAGGGCTCTTGGCTCGGCCATACAGAACAGGACATGCTACTTATAAATGGGACAAAATATAATTAAATTGTACTATATAAAGGTTAATTAATAAGAAAAAATTACATTTAGATCTCAAGTAAGAGAAAATATAAAAAAATAGTTTATTGAAATCTCAAAATTACATTTAAGTCTTGTGGAACTTTTTTATAATAAATTTCAATTGTCAAATACGTGTAGACTTGTTAATGGACGCCTATAAACCTGTCAATACATGCATATCGACTTGTTAATAGATACTCATATACTTGTCAATGAGACGCCCATGGACTTGTCAATAACGCGCCTCTTGACTTGTTAGTAGACACCCATGGACTTGTCAGTGAAATTGAAATTTATTACAAAAAAAAGTCTCACAGATATTTAAATGTAATTTTAAGATTTTAAGAGACCATTTTTTCATATTTTCTTTTACTTGAGACCTAAATACAATTTTTGCAATTAATAATTGTCCAAGACTTGATTAA
Source organism: Albizia julibrissin (assembly GCA_037074505.1). Lineage (NCBI taxonomy): Eukaryota > Viridiplantae > Streptophyta > Magnoliopsida > Fabales > Fabaceae > Albizia > Albizia julibrissin. The sequence continues at coordinate 38,113,807 of CM073477.1, forward strand.
TTAGGAATTAGATGAAAGAAAAATATCGAGGTTGGACAACGTAAGAAAGGGGCCACCTCAATGGACCCTTTTCACATGTTGCAAGGCCACTACAGGTAGTATCAAACTTGGTATTAAAATCCTACCCGATCAACTAACTAGTATCCTAACTAGTCCGATCAAATGTTTTGGATAAATTAGTCAAGTTGGATTTTATGTTTTTTAATCATATTACTGAGATTTAAATGACATATAGTTGTGACCTAAAAAATAGCAGTAGTGTGTGTGTGTTTTAGTAACTCTGTTTAAGAGGATTATGTTATATTATGTTTTACATGCCCAATTATATGGTTTATACATAAACATTCCATTTATTTGTAAATTAATGCCTTTTAATTTTGATATTATTCTTTTCAAGGTTATAGTTGAAAATTTATGTGTATTTTAATTAAATTATATTAATTTAATCACAATTGAGTTAACATTGATTCAACCACAATTAGATCATTGATCCTTAAACCATTTTTTAATTAAATGTTGTGGTCAAAGTTTGAGAGGAAGTTCGTCAATCACTCCGAGAAGAAGTCCGACAAGAGCTCGAGGTGCAACTTTGCCAATCACTCTAACAAGAGCTGTTGAATGAGTTATATAGTGAGGTGAAATCTATCATTCAATTGGAGGAAAAAAACATAAAGAACATAGAATGTAAACCCTCAACTTTATTTAATTTAGAGATAAATATTTACTATTTAGTCATTATTAGTCCAAGATATTACCAGTTTCTAATTCAAAATAAAATAAAGATGCTGGCAAAATCCATGCCATAAAAGAAAATAATTTATTACAATAGAATGATCACATTACATCATAATTTATATCAAAATAAAGTTCCTTAAAGTTCAAAAACAAATAACTTTAAAAGAAACTAGAGAGGCTCTTTGTCAGTTACTTTGGTTCATCTTCATATAAGCTCGTCTTTATATATGCTTGATTTCCAATTTATAGGACATGAGTGATACTAAATAAATAAGTTTTAATTAATAATGCCCACTTGCTAATTCGACAGAAAATATTTTAAATGCATACAATATAATTATATGTGAATATGCATAGAAATATATTCATAAGCATCTACAATATTTCATCACTTAGATATATTAGGGTGTGATACCTTATCTCCAATAGCCCAAGATGAGTATAAATGAGTAGTGAAATCATTAGTGGGACCAGGATTCAAACCCGGATTACCCAACTGCAAAAAATATTCACAAATTCTCAATCCCAACTCAGGAGTTGAACCTAGGGTTGAAATGGTTTTTTAGAGGTAAACAAAACTTTTTCAACATTTCTACAACTTTCACCACATCATAAAAACTCATTGGCTTATAATTTCATTGTATCAGAGTATATGCAAGCGTTTTACTTTTAATTTAATTAGAGCGGTTCTCTTAGAGCTGTTCTATGCTAAACTTCATTCATACATCCATATACATACATATCAAATGTATAATTATAAAATATTAAATATTTACACCAAATACAAAAGGTAGTGCCTTGTACTACGATCCAACCTTCACTTTCGAAGTTCCTCCTTGCATATCTCCAGGCATTCTCCACCTATCTAAATGGTTGGTTTGAGGAGAGTGAGATTCGAAGGAATCTCAATAGTAAACATTATCACTATGCATGCATATATATAGTTAATGCATGACATGCTTGCTATTTCTAAAAAAAATACCGATAATGACATCTACATGCCTAATGATGCAATATATTCATGGCCACCGTATAAATATAACAACATTTCAATCAATCAAGCATGTTCCACACAATTAGGCAAAGCAATCACATAAACACAATGCACAAACATACATATCATATACATGCAAGCAAGGTAAATTCGCTACCTTTTACTTGATGTCCTCCTCATGCACCTTGATCTTCCAACCATTATTTCTTCTTTAACACTTCATAACCCTAGATAAGAATGACATCATTAGAGCCATGAAGAGTGAATGCCCAATGGCTATATTAGCCTCAAAGGCTCGCTTTCACCCTAAGAATTCTAACCGATTACATTTGTGCTATTAAGTCTTAAATTTCACATAAAACATAAAGCTGATAGATTTTTCACCAAATTTTGAAAAATCATAATTAATTCTATAGAATTCCAATTGAGGTGGTTAAAAGTCATATGTTACTCCTATTAAGTCTATTTTACAGTAAAAATCATTACTCTTACAGTAACTATGCCCACAAGTCTATATTTCATGATTACTCTCCACTATCCTAAGACAGCTTTCAGAATCATGTCCAAATGTCAAAAATCATAAATAATTCTAAACAACTCCAATTGGACTAATTCCAAAGCATAAATTAATATCTTTAAATTTATATTTAATAAAAAATAGTTATGTTTCCTCAATGTAAACAAATTATTCCCAGAATTTTGTTGAAAAATACTATTTCAGATTTGGTTCCATAAATAAGGACAAACTTTAAAAATTTGCCATTAATTCTAAGAAATTCCAAATTGAGTGGTTCAAATTTATATTTAACTCTACTTAAGTATAATTTAAGGAAGATATATACTCATAAGCTAAATAATCTCAAAATATTATAGAGGTCCACTCGTTTAAACACTGCTCCAGAGATTTCTAGATTCACGTGATCAGAGTTTGAAAAATCATAAATCCTAGTACACTTGTCTAAAAATTACAAACTAACTATAAAATTAGAGATATATATATGTCTAATTTAAGTCTGAAAATTTTCAGAATTTTTGAACAAGTTTTAGACCATCAAACATCACACACAACCCTGACTGCTATACAGGGCATATTTAAGCAACATGCACACCTATACTTCATAATTTCCCAAATTCATATACAAGTATCCAAAATTCATGAACACTTGCATACCTACACAATTTTGCCTCCTAAAGCCAATAGAAGTATCAAAATTTCCAAATTCCTTCATCTTCATCGTCACATCACAGACAGAAACACAATTAAGATTCTCAGAAAAAGTTCGTTGTTTCTTTGTTTTCTCTTGCCTAATCGCTTCCTTACTACTCCTAATCAAATGATTAGCTATTTAAACACTCATTACACATAATTAGAAGCAATTTGGGTATTAGGACCCCTTAGGATTTCATCATCCATATTCCATAAACTATCCCAATCCAAGCCAACAATAACAACAACAACAACAAAGACACAAGAAGCGAGTTTTGGAAGTTTACCTTTGATTCTTGTTGTTTCTCACTCCAAAAACATCTCAGCTCTCTCTCTTTATACCTCTGATTAGCCTTGAAAATCATGGTTTCAAAAAAGTAGAAGTGATTAGAAGAGGCTATAGAGGGGTTAGGGAGCAAGAATCACAAGGTAACAACTTCCTTACCTTGTTTTATGATGAACCCTAGCACTTCCACCATCCTTCATGTTTCAGCTCTCTCTCCCACTCTTGCGTTCTGATTCTGTCGTGAAAATAGGCTGAAGATGATGATAATAGAATGGTTAAATGAATTAACCAACCATTTGCCACATGTCATGCTACTATTGGCCCAAATATCAAATTTTCGCACATAATACTAAATCTGGCAGAATTTTCATTAAACTTTGAAAATTTATATCTAATTATAAAAATATCCAATTAGAGTAATTTTAAAGGCTATACGACCCTCATTGAGTATAGTGTTAAGTAAAAATATAATATTTGGCTAATTAGAAGCTCAGTCTTCCCAAAAGTTTAATCTTTGAATGATGTCCTAGAAAATAATTAATTTAACTGGGCTAACTTCAAAAATTTATTTCTCTTTGTGTACAAATCCAAATGACTTATATGACCTATCAAATTAAATCTTTATAAGTCTAATTTGACTCTGAAAAATTTCATAATTTTTCAAAATTATTTACCCATTAAAAAATGTCACACAATCACCACTGTCATACCAGGAATTTCACCTGTGGCAAAATCACTTTGTGTTTCATTTTACTATATTATGTGTGACTTCCAGTTGCTTTGTTTTGTTGTTCCCTGAGCTCTTTAGCTCACCAATATAATTCCTTTTAATGTCCAAGGATATAAAAGAATTTTGAGAAATAATATTATACTTCACTATGACATTTACCAAATAGGGGTCTAGTGATTCCCTTTAATCTAGGCTAAATCTTAAACCTCTAGTCCCAAAATTTGAGATATTGCATAGGGCGTCCCCTAAGTGGATCCACCGTTATTCACTTAGAAATCTTACTCCATAGGATAGTTACACAACAATCCTTTTTGAAGAGATCATAATATTTATGGACACAATAATACAGTCTTCCTTGCATATTCCTATATAATTCCAAATAACTTTCAAATATAAAAAGCATTTAGATCAATCAAAATGAATCACATAGAGAATATTTAGATAGAAACATATTTAAAATAATTTTGAACAGCATAAGTAAAAGCAAGGTGTATCACTCTCAGTAAAAAAACTCTTACATAATTTCATCAGTAGCAGTACGTCCTTCTCATCCTTTTTTATTCTTATTTTCCTCACATTTCTTTTTCTCTACTCTACTTCATGCCTTTGGTTTGGAACCCAAGGGTTATATATAGGAGATTTCTTGCAAAGGAGCTAATCCTAGTCATTATCTACTTAGCACATTTATTACATTCTCATCTTTATTTTACTTTCCCGTCAAGCCATGCAAAACTTATCTCTTTCCTACTTGTTCTCCAAACCTTCTAGAAATTCTTCAATATTTCCTTTTATATGCTTATATTGCATAAGGATTATTGATGCCAAAATCACCGTTTAAAACTTATATCCCTATATGCTTAAATCAATAACATGTAATATGTACACACCTTTCTTTATCATACACACATATATTTGTATCTTAATTTTTCTTAATTTTATGATTTATCATTTATTATAATATAAAGATATTTGGAAATTTATTTAGATTTATATTATTATATTATAAATTTCTAGATGTTACATAGAACCTACGATTCCCCAATCTTTCCCAGCATTAAAGAAAGTTATAACTCGCCAAAGGTACCACTTGGCAACCCTTCTCCCACTCTAGAGGCTAGAGAACCTTTCACTCTCTATTTGACTGTCCCACTACTGCATATTGTTGTCGATGCTCTCAATTACACACAAGCTACCATCCACCATCAAATTCTAGACACTTTACATAGGGTTACTATGACATGTGTACGAAAGGAGGAGAAAGTTGTAGACGTCCCAATTACTGATGAAGAGGTGACATTAGGTCAAGTAATAGAATCTTTCATTCTTTGGCTACAAAATCTTATTCACACGGTGGCTACACTTCCAATGGTAGGAAATACCTTACTATTATTTGAGTTTTCTTGACATCCTACTTATAATCTATATTTTACGTTTTAATATAGGATCAACAAGATGCAATAAAATTTCCCTTCTTGGCATGACTACAACAGCTCCATAAAAACATTGACCAAATTAACTTGTAGATGCCTTATGGGATTGTAGGCGAAAGAATGTCATACCCCTTTACAATTGATAGGAAATATTTCTAGTTTATAAATTTGGAGGAGATAGATCTAGGATGGGTTCACCTTACAATAATGTAAGTTTGTTTTATTTTTTTTTCTTCAATTAATGCAGTAGTTTTGTGTTTTATATATTCATTAATTCATTTATCATTGTAGTTCTATTATAGGTTCCTCAACAACATATGCGCCGAAAGAGGAGGATATAGCTTATATAGATTCTTATGTCTTACAAATATGATAAAAGAGAATAATAAGTTGGAATTAAGGATGACCTATATGGGTTATACAATAGGACAGACTAAATTGTCTTGTTATTTAGCACCATTTCTTGAAGGGTATGTATTTTAGTTTTATCTATTTAAGATATTTAAGAATAAATGGCCTTGTTAGCTAATTTCATTTTAATCTTTATATGTTGTTATAGTTATCATTGGAGTCTGTGTGTTGTTTCTCCCATCATGAACACCTTCTATTAGTTTGATTCTTTGGGTTACAGGCCAAACGAAGAAATAAAATCCATCTTCAGCATGTGAGTTAATTTTTTTTCTGTAAATCATTAATTCTTGACTTAAATAAATTGTTTTAATGTCTATTGATTTTCATTTGAATGATACTATACTCAAGACATAGAGTAGACTATTGGGCAGGACACACGAAGGTAAAAGTAGAGAGCCGAAGTGGTTTTATCTGAAAGTACCTAGTTTGAATTTAAGTTCTTTCATTAACAGTCTTTTTAGATATGCCTTTATTCATTTTAACCATTTGCTTTTTATTTATAATGCCCTCAACAACCAGGGACAGCTGAGTGCAGATACTATATTATATTTTATATGTAATACCCCATTTTTCACCAATACATTTATGTGTATATTTGATGTATATTTAGTGGAATAAAATGGTGGAAATTGATATGGATGAATTTATGACAATTTATGGAAATGCCAATCGTCGGTTAAGATTAAATTGACCGAATAAGGGTATAAGAAGGCAATAAATGTACCGATAAAGGCCTATTATGGTAACCAAAATTCAAAAAAGTAAGTGACATGAATAATGGCCTCATGTAAGTGTCAAAATGGGGTTAAGCCGAAGAAATGGGCGAAAAATGATTTATTTCAGTAAATCATTAAATGCAGGGGCAAAACGGTAATTTTACTGAAAAGTGGAAAATAATTATTTTTCCTCAAATTCCCAAAAAATTGAGTTAAATTGGAATTAAAAAGAGAAAAATGGCTACTTGATCATTAATAAACCAATTTTGGTGAATTATGGTAAAAAATGGTCAAGTAGTCAAAAAGTCAATGACTTGGTCAACAATTACAGGTTGGCACAATGAGATAATTGGAGATTCATATTTTCTTGGTATTTCCCATGAGCATTTTGGTTAGAATGAGGGAGTATGAAGAGAAATGAAATTAATTGGAGAAATCTTACATTTGGACCAATCAAAAAGTGCCACATGTCCAAAGTCATTAAACCATTGATTTATATGATCAATTCTCATCTCTCCAGCTCCATTCTCACGATCAACCTGAATCAGAAAGAGTAAAGAACAAGAGCTGAAGTGTGAAGCACAGCAGAGCTAGGGATCATCCAATCTCAAGGTGAGAAGCTTATACCTTGTGATTTAAGACTTCTAATCTCTCCCTAGCCTCTCCTCCTCACCTCTCTATCGTTGATTTCCTTGTTGAACAGCTGAATCAAGAGCTGGTGGAAGAGAGAGAGAAAACGTGTAGAGAGAGAGAGTTGAGGAAAATCAAGAGGTAACTTCCTAAACTTGTTCATCTTGTTTAATTAAGGTTAATAGAGTTGTTTTGGGCTTGATTATGATTCATTTGGTATAAGATAATCCAAGAAAACCAAAGAGAACATAATGTGTAAGTGCCTCCAAATCAAGTCTAATGAATGTCTAACTAGTTAATATATTGGTTATAAGTATAAAGGAGGTGATTAGGCCAAAGAAAGCGAGAATCTGACACAATTTTTTTGGGAATTTATTTTTTCTTCCCTATGTTGGACGTGGCAAATGGATAGGAATTTGATAATTCCAATGCTTCCATTGGATTTAGGATGCCAAATTGTGTAGGGTCTATGTTGATCCCGAAGTAAGAAAAGCCACGGAAAGTGAAACGACAAGATTACCCCTTATAAGCCTTATTTAGGGGTTGTCAAGGGTATTCTCATCATTTAAGCTTTGATTTGGCCAATTCGAGGTTAGAAATGGATTCTACACACGGAAATGTGTAGGAATGGCCTAAATCACGTTTTTGAGGAAAATGCTGATAATTAGGACCTAAGGGGTATTTTGGTAATTTGACACTATTAGGCTAAATTTACCAATATTATGAGTTTGGAAGAATGTATGGATGAGTAATAACTCATTTGTGGTATTTGAAGATTTCAGGACTTGACAACCGGTCTGGCCTCAATAGTTGCCCGAGCTTGAATCAAGTGTGAAAGTTGCATAGAGGAGCAACCATGTAGTAACCGTCTTCATATGACATGTCATCTATATGTATTGTTTGTATCATCATCAAAATTTCTAACATGTTTAGATTGAGCGGAGTGATCACCCGGGGCCTTTCATAGGTCAGGCTGACACTCAGGTGAAATGTTCATAAATGCACGAGCGGTGCCTGGGGCCTATCTTTGCGCGGGTACCCCTTGGGGCCAAGAGAACCTGTCTAGCATGATGTCAATTATGAGATTGCATTATATGTACTGTGCACAGATGCCCTCAGGGCCAAGAGAACATGTCTAGCGCGATGTCAATTTATGAATTGCATATATTGCACTAAATGATGTTATGATGATTTTGTTGATGATTGTGTGAGTAAAGCATGCTTGTGTGTGTTATCTTATATGCTTGATTGCATTACTACTAAGATTCTTGTGAATCTCATTCTTTTCCCAAAAATAAATATCCAATACAGGGAGGAAGCTCGCGGGGCAAAGAGAAGGTAAATGATGATGAGCCGAGGTCGAGCGGCGGAAGAGCTTAGTTTAGGTTGTCAATTCCTGTTATGCATTTTAGGACTTTTATGAGTTTTGGGTTTGTATATGAAGTGGAATAGTGAGAGGATATAAGTATTGTAAAATGAGTTGTGTATGAATGTGCTTATATGTGAATATCTATATCCAGCAGAGGCATTGTATAAAGTTCTAGCATTTTGGCACTCTGACGTTTGTATTCGGTGAGTATTAGCTAATTGGAACTTTACAGTAGTGCTGGGAAATGGGGTATCACATTATATGTATAATATCATTCATAATAGAGTTACTACCGATTTTAAACAGATAATTGCTTCTTCATTCTCAAATAATCATATTTTTAGCGTTGTAATTGAATTGTTTTTAATTCATTCACTTGATTGATTTATCTTAACTTATTTCCCAATTTATAGATTTTTAGTAATGACAACATCTACTTAGATAAAGACATTAATTTAATCCTATACCTTTTGATTGGACATCTTCTTCCACACATAGATGAGTAAAGTTTACTTTGATATTAAATATAGTAGTCGTATGGACAAGTTTTGAACACTTTATGGTGATTATTGTACATAGTAGTAGTAGTTAACACTTTGATTAGTTAGATGTTTCTGTACTATTTGTAATGACATTTTAGTTTATGAAGAAGTGCTAGACGATATTTCTGTATAGGGTTTAATTGTTGGGTAATGAAAAATATAAAGCAAATTTTTTTTTTAAAAAAATACCTTTCAGCTTCCATTGTTTAAAAAAAAGATGTCATAAGAGACTTACAATGTTCTTTTTTTTATCTAAAAGGGATGCCTTAAGTTTCTTACTTACAATGTCCATTTTGAAAAATGGACGTCGTAAGTTACAGCATCCTTTTTTAACAAACGTAGTCCCAAACTTTACTACGTTTCTCACATAAATGTCCCCTTGAAAAAGGATGTAGAAATGACCTAACAATGGTTGTTAAAAGTGTTTTATGTAGTAATGACATGACTTTCCCACTAGTTATGTGACATTACCAACCAAGCCACACCACTACAGACTAGCTATAACATGCCATCGTCAATTACCTGGCCACCTTGTGGCACCTCTGACCGTTGCCACCTTGCCTCCACATAAGTGCCATGTGTCAACATCACAAATTGGTGGATGCACTTTATGACCAAGGGGAGGCTCAAACACTTGACCTTGCGTGCAGAAGCTAGCAATGAAAAAATTGTCTCTAAATTTTTAGCAAGAGGATGAAATTCTATAAAAAATTATGTCATTCAAATTAGCAAAGGAACTTCCGACAGAAAAAAGTTCCACCAATAATTTAGTTGGTGATCCATCTTGTTTTTAGTGTATTTTGGAACTTTCTTAACAGGTTTGTGGGCCCTACCAAATTGTTTTAACGGTTGTCTTTTTCCTCTCATCTTAAATGTTAAGTTTACTTTTACACATTCGAAAAATATATAATGTTTGGCACACATTGTGGGTAAAAAATTTTAGGTGTTTTTACACTATTTATCCTTTTTACGTTGAGGGTATTTTGGTACTTTTAGAATAATAACATGAGTCCACCACAAAAACCTAACTATATTAGGTTGTATTTAATGGTTGTATAATTTTGGCTTTCATCTTTAATCTTGTGGGTATTTTTATACTTCCAAAAAGTATATGGTGTTTATGCACTTTAGATATAAAAGTTTTGGGCAAAGGGGCAAAAATGCCCATATGTTTTTCAGAAAAGGGCACTCAGCACTAAATTCTTTTATTGGGAGCATAAATGCCCATCAACATTTAAAAATGGAGCTAAAATGCCTATCCATCTGCCACGTCATCATTTTTTTTTGGAAAAATAACCATTTTGCCCTACAATTTTGTGAAATTTTGCAATTTTACCCTTAGCAATTGTGTTACACTTTTAAATTAGTAAATGACCTCCAAATATTCTGAAATTTTTTAGAATAAAAGTAGACATGATAAGCTTTAATTTGATAGGTCAAATGGAATTTTATTTGGTCAAAATGACCATTTTGCCCTTACAATTTTCGAAATACTTGAAAAATTAGCAGATTTGTCACAAAACTTTAAAAATTCATATCTAATTATATAGATATCCAATTGGGGTGGTTTCAAAACCTATATGACCCTTATTCAGTCTAGTTTTATGAAAAAATATAAATTTTAGCCAATAGGAACCTAAAAATTCCCATAATTTTTATTTTTAAAGTCTGCTCCAGAAAAAATGTTAAATTCGCTGGGCAAAATTCAAAATGAAGTCATATGGAATTTTTGAATTTTGCCTAGCGAATTTAACATTTTTTTGGAACAGACTTCAAAAATAAAAATTTTGAGAATTTTGAGGTTCTTATTAGCTAAAAGTTATATTTTTCCATAAAACTATACTTAATAAAGGTCACATAGGCTTTAGAACCACCCCAATTAGATATCTATACAATTAGATATAAATTTTTAAAGTTTTGTGACAAATTTACCAATTTTTCAAGTATTGCAAAAATTGTAAGGGCAAAATGGTCATTTTGACAAAATAAAATTCCATTTCACCTATCAAATTAAAGCTTATCGTGTCTACTTTTATTCTGAAAAATTTTAGAATTTTTGAAGGTCATTTACTAATTTAAAAGTGTCACACAATTACTAATAGTAAAATTGCAAAATTTCACAAAATTGTAGGGAAAAATGGTTATTTTCCCCCCAAAAAATGATGACGTGGCAGATTAATAGGCATTTTAGCTTCCTTTTTAAATGTTGATGTGCATTTATGCTCCCAGTAAAAGAATTTGATGCTGGGTGCCCTTTTCTGAAAAATATATGGACATTTTTGCCCATTTGCCCAAAAGTTTATGTATATCTTTCATTATGTATATTCTCTTTCAATCTTTATTTTTCACCTCGTGAAATTTGAATCAGCTGTGGATAATTACCGGTGAAAAAAAAAACTACTCTTTTTAATTCTAAATATAAAAGAAAATTGCTTTTTTTTGAGATGTTAATGAAATTATTTTAAAATATTTATTTTGTCATTTTTTCTTTAAAATATTTTATCTAACTTATAAACTAATATACAATTCAAAGATATTCAACATATGATATGATTGTTGAGTAGTAGCAGCAGCACTGACACTGATACTAATGGCGGCCGCGTCCACGGCACAGACAGTTACAAGAAGAAGAATAAGAAGGAGAAAAAATCAAACTAAAGTTGCATTGACAGTGACAAGATGAAGAAGACGAGGAAGAAGGGAAAGGAGGAGAAAGCATACCACAGCGGCACTGACAGTGACAAGGCAAGTCCATCAATATGAAAATTTGGATTTATCATATGCGTATATGATTTGCTATATATTAGATTTTACAGTTTATATAATGCACTGAGATGTTATTCTTTGTGTTGTCCTTAACTTTGGTTTATTTGTATTCCTTGCTTTCACTAGTGCAAAATAGGCTTTTTAGACCGCGTCATTTAGACCGGTTATTGTGAGTAAGGTCTAAAAGAAACGCGGGGTGGCAATTCCGTAATTAAAATCAATTTTTTAGATTGGTTGTTAAAAAAACCGGTCTAAAAAAACTTATTTAGACCGGTTATATAAACAGTCGGTCTCAAAAACAATAATTAAAATGAATAAAAAAATCACGTTATTATTAATACCGGTTATTTAAATAACCAGTCTTAAAAGTCAATAATTTAAGACCGGTTCTTAAATAACCTGTCTTAAATATCTAATATAATTCAAATTAAAATCTATGTTGTTAAAATTAATTATTTAGACCGGTTATTTAAATAACCGGTCTTAAAAGTATAATATTTCAAACCTAACCGGCAACGAAGCTCATTTCATTTCCCTCTCACTCTCCTTCCACAGCCGCGAAAGTTCATTTCAGCTCAAGTCCAGGATTTCCAGTGATATTCCCCCTTATTCTCTGGCCACTGCTCCAGCCGCCGCTACCACTTCCACCTCCTTCTCCATTTTCTGTTATGTGCCATTTAAAAATACTCCCTCCTTCCCTGTTCGTCTGCCCATTGCTGCAAAGAAGTTCGCCTTGAGTACCATCGTGAAGGCTGGCTGAGCTTCTTATTTCACCAGCCTTTATCTCCCTCTAGCGTGTTCTCCAGCCACTGCAACCCCCTCTCCTCCTGCTCCTCAAGCCACGGTCTAAGGTTACTTCAAACAGGTAATGTCCCTTGTCTCAATCCTTCATATAAATAGAAATTTAGTATTCACTGTCTATCCAAGAAGAATCTCTACTATAATTGAACTAGAAATTAACACAGAAATGGAGAAAAAAAATGACAAACTCTGATGGAAATTAATTGGTGAAGCTTAATTAACGGTGGCCTGAACTGGTGTGATTTGATTATTTGAGGATTAGGGTATTGATAATTGCTAGTTTTCATAGTCTTTGGAATGCTTAAGTTATTGTGTCAAATTTCCTGGCATATATGCTCATGAATGGCTGATTAGAAAATTGTTACATAATGTTCAGTTAGTTTTGAAACTAAATTTGAGAGGTGATTTGAGGTTTAGACTAAAGCAATTCTTGTGTATGTGGTCTAAATTAAGTCCTAAAATTGCTAGTGTATGTTGATACATTTTCCATATTACTTGAAGAAAATGGAACAAACTGCAATTATATCTTATGCGGAATTCTAATGAAGAATTCTGTTAAACTAGATAAATTGATGAGTGTAACCTTTTCATACTCTCATCATACTCTTGCCCAGACGGATGACGGATCCGGTGCATCCTACAGTAGAGGATCAGGTATCACCTATTGCTCAGCACAACGAGCCTTAGAGTGTCAATCAGGTGCAGTCATCGGGTGAGCCGAGTCACCGCCCAGACGGAGGGGCAGGACGGCCACACGCTTGAGGGATGTTTCCCTGAGTCGGTCGGCTGGGGAGAGGATACCAATCCAGTTCAATCAATACTGGAAACCGATCGGGTTGAATGCCAGTCATTATAGGAGTTTTGTCGGCCTCCTCGCACGGAATAAACCTAGCATATTGATAAAGGAGTGGAGGAATGTCGACAAAAAGGTTAAGTAGCATATTTGGGACACTATTCAGGTATAAAATTCCCTCTGTATGTTTCTTTTATCAAATTTGTTTCATTACTGTCACTAACTCCTTTGATTCATGAATAACAGCTCACCTACGACGTTCCTCAGAGTGAGATCTTGTATCACAAGACTTTTATTGTTGTGAGCGCTGGAGGAAGTTTAAGATGAATCTGGCCAACAATTACGTGCATATCAAGGTGCCAGCTGGTAAGCCTCGTCCTACTCCTTGCAGCAAGTATTCGTACATCGATGAAGCGACATGGCAGGAGTTTTTTAGGCTTCGGACTACTCCAGAGGCTTTGGTGAGTTAACTTATTTTGTACTTTATTTACTTATCTTTTGACTTTACTGTTTGTAACCTTTTGCCCATTTCTTATTCGCAAGCAAGAAGGCAAAAGGCACAAGAGAGTAGCAGGAAGAATAATTGCCCCCACACAATGTCTCGTGGGGGATATGCAAAGGCCGAGAAAGACTTGTTGGTGGCCAAACGGAGGAGATTGGAAGAAGCATCTCAATCTGATCCTTCTGTTCTGCTATCTCTACCATCTCTGATACGGCGCGAAGAGTTGTGGTTGCATGCTCTCCGGAAGAGTGGTGGATCCTATACGAGTTACCAGTCTCGTATAGTCGTTGAAAAAATTGTAAGTATCGTTGTTCTTATTAACTGTTTAATAAACATATTTCATTACTCATGTGTGTTTTTTGTATATCTCACAGGGGGGACTTCAAAAAAAGCAAGCTGAGGGATCCTTCAAGTCGGAGGGGAGGAATGACATTCTCACGGTTGCTACTGGAAAACATGAGCATCCAGGCCACGTCAGGGGAGTTAGAGGAGGGGTGGGTATAAAGGATTACTTTGGATCCTCCTCACGCAATTCCTCCTCCAACGTGGTCACGAGAGACGAATTGGAGCGTATGTTGGCCACTGTGAGGGGGGAAGTAAGGGCAGAGGAAGAAGCATTATTTGATGTACTATTGGATACCCGGTTAAGCAAGATGAAGGATGAGGTATATGCCATGGTGAGCACAAGACAAGATACAGCTCCTGCCCAAGCACAGTCGCTATATCGCTATAAGCAGAGCACCAAAGGGAGTTGTTGCAATGTGGGACAGTCATCAGAGGGTCCTGGAAAGGACAATGCCGAGCCTTATGAATTATATGTTGAGGATCCTCTGAGATGGTTAGTTGCATGGGGGAGTGTGCACAACCTATGATCAACTGTTCACCACCTCCAGATGATAGATGATCAGGTTAGGGTGTCAGTTGAGGAGGTTATCATCGCAGACACACCTGTCCCTTCTGAGGAGTTCAAGATTGTGGCCAATGTCTTGGGTACCTTCATATCATGGCCGAAGAACCTTGTTTCTGTTGGAGCTGCGGATTCCCTGATCAGAGCCCCAAGTCCAGCTCCCTTCCCTCGTGAAGTTTCACAGCCTCCATCACTGAATGTGATGCAGCAAGTGATTCTGATGACATTTAATACATCTTTCCCGGCTAGAAATTGGCCTATGGATTCAGCTGTTGGGCCGTCAGGGGCGGCATGCTATCTTGAGAGGGATGATTTAATGTCCATGGTCGCTCCTAGACAAAATCTTACGATTGCGATTGTCCAGCTTTTTTTGATGTAAGTATCTTTTTCAATTGGAAGTAAATATCTTAAAAATTACGCTGTTTAACTTTAATTTGTGTGCTTCCATTTTTGTAGGTAGATGAATCGTAGGTTGGTTTCCTCTGGGCAGAGCGCTAAATTTGGATTTATGTGCCCAGCTCATGCCACGGAGAAAGGGACCACTTCTGCCATCAGACATGGATATTTATCACAGAGGCTCAGTGAATCAGAAACTGACTGTTTCTTCGTTCCTTATGTGCATAGGTAAGAAACATCAAATTTATATTCCAAAACACATATAATGCTTTATATTTGCTTAACATTTATCTCTTTTTTTAAGGGATCATTGGCAATTGGTTATTCTATGTAAGGCTAGTTACACAGTGATCCTCCTATACTCCCTCCACTTCAAACCGGGGAGTGACTTGAAGAAGACCATAAACTCATAAGTTTTCTTGCTTTATTACCTTTTGTGTGCAAAGTTTGTGTGCAGAATAAGTAATCTTTGTGATTTTGATCATAGGGCTATGCGGACTTTCCTACATGCTAAGTATGGTAGGCATGTTCGTGACTTAAAAGACCCTACATGGATCACGCCAAAGGTTAGTACATATTTGTTTTCTTTAAGATGTGTTCCATAAGCTATGCTTTTATGCTTGCTTTGATGATATCATGTTCTTTTTCAGACCCGTAGGCAACCATCGGGCTCCAACTTATGTGGTCTTTATATGTTGAGGCAAATTTACAATATTATCAGCCTAGGCACGACTGACTTTACCGAGGAGGTAATAAATGTATATTTCAAAAATTTTGTATTACTTTATTGTTTTTTAAGTTAGTAAGTTAATGTTTTGTTTGGCTTCAGTGTTACACATACATATGTTTGATCTTGCTGATCCCTTTCCTGAAGAAGATATTGATTTCACCCGAAAATGTATTACTGAATTCATCTATGAGCTTTTACAAGATTAGTAAGTTTTTGAATCCGATCCTATGTTGTTCTAATAATACTTATGATTTTCATATATATCTAACTTGGTTTATATCTCTGTTCAGGACAATTTCTTGGATATTGGTGATACTAGTTGGCTGTCGATTCAGGCATGGGATCACTATTGTAAATTTTCCTCCACTTTTTTCATTTCTCTGTAAAGCTTAGGAATTTTTTCCATATAATGAGGAATATTTCTTCTCCTGCTTCTCTTTACAAGCTTTGGAATTGCAAGTTCACACAATGTCGCAATTTTCCTGCTATCATTGTTTAATTGTGGTGCTGTGGTTCGAAATGCCTGATAATTATAAATTGTTAATATTGTATTGTTTCTGAGAATTGAATAAGTTGATCATGTGTTATTAGTAGTCATTGGAATTGAATATGTTTGTTTTCAATGATTTTTTTTCATAATGTTCATTATGTGATTGTTGAGAGTCGAGGGTTGTAAGGGCAAAGTGTTTTTCCCTTGAACAGACTGACATTTATAGGTTCATACCAATTACGATAACTAAGGTCATATTTAACAACAAAGGGAAATGGGAACTCATAAGGATTTTAGGCTTCATGATTCTAAATTTGGAGCAAGTTTGCATTCTGAGAAATACCAATTGTTTCTGAAAATAAAAATGATGTTTTCACTGCTTCTGATTGTCAATATATATATGCATGTGTTGTTGCTTGTGTATATAATGTGGCACAGAGGGGATTGTCGTTGAATTTGGCTTACTGGCCTGGGTAAGATTGAAACAAATAAATAAATAAAAACCACACAATTTTTAGACCGGTTCCAAATAAGAACATGTCTTAAATATGAATTTAAGACCGGTTAAATTGAAGACCGATCTTAAAAGATTAAACTTTAAAACCGGTTCTAAAGCTAACCGGTCTTAAATTGATATTTAAGACCGGTTCTTAAGGGAACCGGTCTTAAAGAAGTAAACTTTTAAGACCGGTTCCCTTAAGAACCGGTCTTAAATATCAATTTACAACCGGTTAAAGTTAGAACCGGTCTTAAAGTCCTATTTTTTAAGACCGGTTCATAAAAAACCGGTCTTAATAGTACTGAAATTTCCCTATCATTTCCGTTAGTTAAACTTTAAGACCGGTTGTTGTAGAACCGGTCTTAAAATTTCATATTTTAGACCGGTTTTTTAACCGGTCTAAAAAGTTAAATACTTTTTAGACCGGCTGTATCAAGACCTGATCCAGAACCGGTCTAAAATGTCCTTTTAACCGGTCTAAAAAATGATTTTTGTAATAGTTTTTGGTTTCCGAAGAAGAAAGGGGAAGGTTGGATTAAGATGAAGATGAAAAATCCTTGAACAAAAGGAGCTGCGCATTTATATATATAAATATATATATCTGCCTGCCTGGCTATAATATTGTCCAACTTAGTAATAAGAAGTTAAGACCTGTGTTAAGGAAAATGCGTGAATAAATGTACTGCCGAATTAGAAGCCATAATATAGATACTTGGCTTGGCTCTATGTACGTATGTGTGGGTCAGATAATAAATAAGACAGACTACAACAGATATAGATATGTGATCTGTGTATTTAGAAATAAAACTTGCTTCCGTTGATATTTCATCTTTCTTTTTCATTTTTCGTTATAAATTAAATAAACAATCGTGTATATGCATCTGTCTCTCTCTCTTTTTCTAAGGGGAAAAAACAGTCATTTCAATTTTTTATAACTTAGTGAATTTAATATACAATAATGAAATAGTTTGACAGATTGATTCATGCTCTCATTATCCATTTAGTATGGGATTAGATAAATAAATATTCAGTAACGTGTATATTGAGGATGATTAGTTAAGCGCTAATAATTCATCGATCCTATACAAAACATAAACTAAAAATGGATTTTAAGCGATAATATTCTAGTATGCTAATTTATAGTTTTAAAGTTCATTAATAAATTGAGAATAGACAAGAGATAATGTTTCAAAGGTATTCAAACTATAATTATAATTATTAATATTGTTAAATGAATAATTGAAATTACATGCTAAATGACAGGCCTTCCTTTTAGTTTGTAAATACATGAGATTATAACGTATTTTATAATAAGGGAAAAGGAAATCATTGAATGTATAGCCAAGAAACGTATTTTACTTCCCAAACTGAGAAATTATTTTATAAACCTGATTTGTCATATCATTTATGGTCTGATAATTTAAAATATAGTAACTTATAAGTTGATTTGACACCTCTTAAATATTAAGTAATATTAACTAGCAAAATAATAAAATTAAAAGATTGCATATAGATTCTCATTTTCATTATTTGTGAAGTCTTAATTAAGGGATTCATTTTTTTAAGAAAAATAAAAATATGAAATACATGAGTAGCTAACTAGGATTAATGTTAGCTAAGTTGTTATATTTTAAGTGGTTAGACCACAAATAATATGGTAAACCTAGTTCACTCCAGAATTTCTCTCCTATGTAAAAATTATTTGATGGAATAGACAAAATTTGACATTTAAATATGACTTATTGTTCCTTCGTGTTTCCAAATTAATTTATTAGAAACAACAAGCATAAGTACGAACCAGGAATCCCAGCTGTTTTCTTAGTTAAAAAAAAAATCCAATAACTAAAACGGAACAGAAGCAAAAATATCTTCAGTAGCATATAAATATCCTTCTGAAAAATATTTTGCATTTGTCTCTTTGGTTCTTGGCCTATACTAGGATTCCTACTCGCTTTAAAGTCTTCAAAGACCATACTCCATGCTTATTATGTCATCCTTGACGTAGCCCTACTTCTCTAATCCATTTCAATGTAGTACTCCGATACTTAACGTGAGATCTATTTATTTAAATTGTATTTAAATAGTGGAGATTAAATAAATTATTTAATTATACTATGGGTAATATGATCTCTCTAAAATACGTTTATGTAATATTAGATTATACAACATACGGTCTTTAATATAAAATTTCATTAACTAATTTAAAAAGATTAAAGAAGGTAAATAAATTATTTTAAAGTCTTTTTATTTATCGTTTTTCTCTAAACTAATTTTTCTGACTTATAAACTAATATATAATCTAACGAAATATATAAGTATTTCAGACAGATCATGTAACATTTACCATAATAAGTAATTTATTTAACTTCCTTAATCTTTCAAACTAATCAAATATAATGGATTTTATGTTAAGAACCGGAGGTGTTATATTAATTTATAAGTTAGACATATTAATTAGTTTGTAGAAAAAGAATCATAAAAGAGATAAAATAAAAAAGGTCTTACATTTAGGAGTAATTTTTACTCCTAAACTAGATTATATATTTAGGACTGGATCAGCAATATCTATTTTTTTACCAACAGTGGAAAAATAATAATTTAGTGATCATCTAAAGCACTCTCGAACTAATGTACAAATAGTCCTACCCGGAATGTTAACAGCGGGGTTAATAGTCCTACCCAGAGTGGGGATAAGAATGTCTTAACTAACACTTCATCTCCATCTATCATCATATCAAAGTTTCAATGATTGATATTTATTTTGTAAGATTACTATTAAATTGATATTAAATTTTAAATGACAAAAATAGATAAATAAATTTATAGTGTTAAAATTTGATGTGAATAGTTTACAATTATAGATTTTTATTATACTCCTTCAGCCCTTAATAGAAGACATATTGAGGAATTGATCTTGGTTCTAAATATAAAACATAATTTTTATATTTATCAATCTTTTTTTAATATACTCCGATTGATGTTTCCTCAAGGAGAAAAAAGAATGAAGGAATTAAAGAAGATAACTAGGTGTTTTAGAAAATAAATGTTATATTAACTAATTTAACTAACTTCATAATCTAATCAAATTAACTAAATATGTATGATATTAAGAACATGATAAGTATTTACCTTTAAAATAATATTTTTTTAACAATTAATCTGGTATGAATGCTAGCTAGCTAGCTTTTCAGAAAGTATAAAGATTGATTTTAATTTTTTCAAAGTCATATTCTTGAGTTTACAATATATAATTTTGTTCTAACCCAATCTCACACATTTCAAAGTTGCTTTAATTTTATCCACATCCAGCGTGTTTTGAAGAAATTAAAAGATATGGCTTCAAGTGTCTTAATGAATTATTTAAACGTTAAGGTTGTGCTAAAAACCAACAAAATATTATGCCATTGAAGATATCTTTGCTGTTGGCAACGTTTTAGTTGGGTGTGTTTGGAAACAGCTTCTGAGAATAGCTTATAAAAAAAAAGTAAAAAAAAGTGATTTTTGAGAATAGATTATGAGAAAAAAGTGATTTTGATAAAATGAGAGTGTTTGGATATTATGATTAGAATAGCTTTTTTTCATGGTCAAATTACTGAAAATGACATTAACTTTTGTGATAATTACATATAAAGGATAATATTATATTATATATATTATATAGTAGTAAATTTCATAATAAATATAAAAAATGGCATAAAATTATCTAAAAAATTTATAATATGTATGTATGTATGTATGTATGTATGTATTATAATAAATTGTAAAAAATAATTTATAATAATTAGATATAAAATATTAGATTATATTTTAGGTATTATTTAATATAAAATTGAACAATAAATACCAAAAACTCTTTAAATTTGTTCAAAAAAATTATAAATTGTGAAAAAAAATTAATTGTACATACATATATAGAAATATATATATTAATAAATTATACATTGAAAGTTCATAATTCAATAGTTAACATCGAAAAATAATGTAAGGAGCCGCTCTTTCAATGCAATTAATACAATCTATTTTTGCCTTTCTCCTTTAGATTGTCTTTTTTTTACTAACAAGTGATATATTAGTCGTAACAACATGTCTAGAAACCTCAAATTCATCATGAAAAAAAATACATTAACATTTAATAGTTTGTCAATAATTCAGAACATCGAAATAGATTATGAGAAGAATAGATTATGGGAAAAAAACTGCTAGTCATTTTCTTAAAACTACACCGTTTTTGTGTTGTTTTAAGGAGCTGAACTTTTTTTTTTGTCTAAAAAAAATAGTATCTAATATTTTGAAATATTTTCTTGGACGTATGTAGTATCAAAAAATATTTGTTAAATAACATGCAGTATTCTAAAATAATTTTTAGTGCTTTTAACTCTTTAAAATATATTTTCAGTTATACCCAATATGTTTGCAGACTGATTGCAATTTTACCCTTAATTTATTTTTTCAGCTTCAAAAATTACTTTAAAATATTAGGTGCTCTTGAAAAAATATTTTAGAGTGGATGACGTAGGTACAACTAAAAAAATACTTTAAAGTAATTTTTAGAGCTGAAAAAATAAATTAAGGGTAAAATTGCAATCATTCTGCAAACATACTGAGTATAACTGAAAAAATATTTTAAATGATTAAAAGCACTAAAAATTATTTTAGAATATTATATGTTACTTAAAAAATATTTTTGGACATTTTTTAAAATAAAAAAGCATGATTTTGGATAAAAAGCAACAAAAAGAAGCTTTTCCCAAAACCATGGTTTTGGACATCAAAACCATGGTTTCCAAAAAAAGAGAGTGTTTGGCTAATTTTTCTCAAAACCATGGTTTTGATGCCAAACCATGATTTTGAGAATTTGCCAAACACACTATAAAACTTCTATTCTGAAAAATAAAAAAATTATTTATTTTATTGATATTTTCCTGCAAACCAAACTTCCCTAGAGTTTTATATATAATCATCAAAATTCCAACACATTGTTAGAGAGTAGTTTTGATGACAAGAGAGGGTTCTTTAACATTATTTTAAAATACAGATACAAATAAAAATAAATAGAATGATTTGTATATAAAAATTAAATAAATTACAAAGAAAAATAATTGATTGTTTAGATAGGAAAAAAGATATTTGTATAATGGCAATGTGAAAGGAATCCAACTCCTAGGACTAATCTGAAGAACAAACGCTTTCAAAAGTATCGAATAAAAAACACCACATAAAGAATCGAATAAAAATAAATGGCAATCTAAACGCAACCTATGGCTATTGTATTAGAAAAGTTGTATCCCCATGAAAAAGAAAAGTAAAGCACAATTCTCATTATCACTTGATATATTTTAAAATTGTCTTTACACACACATATATATACATATATGTATGTATGTGTATTCTTTTATTTTGACGTGATGATTTTGTCCATACATATAATTTCCAATTATTTTTTTAACTGCTTTTTATTCATATCCGTGCGTGTATTCTTTTTTTAACCAAAAATTTCCGGTATAAAAAATATAATCAATATTTCATCAAACAAATTATTTTCAAAATAAAAATATATCATAAAAAGTATACTCTTAAAAAATCGACTATTAATAAAGTAATATAATTAATAACAGATAGTAAAATAATTTTTATATTCAAAGGAGAAAAATCATAAAATTAAACACATAGGAATATAATTTTTATTTAATCCTTTCAGTCCTATTTATAAGAGCCTGATAATTGAATTACATGATTTAAAAAGTAGTTAAAATTAGTTAAAAATAATAAATGTGTCTGAAATAAACTCTTTTTACCCTAAAGTATACCCTTATTTATAAGGGGCAAGTAAGAGAGAGAAATAAAGTAAATATATGTATTATCAACCTTTTAATTAATACAATATATACAATTAATAAGGAACAAGAATGTAAAAAATTCATTAAATATTTCAAACAACTCTTGCCAGGCTTTTATAAAAATGATAGAGCAATTTAAATCTTGAATTCTTATAAAAAGTAAAGGAGGAGTATTTATTCACTAATATGTCCTTCCATGTATGTAGGGATCACTCAATAAACAAGACAGACTACTACATATATGTCATATGTGGATTTACCAATAAAATGTGCTTTAGTCAAGGTATTAAAAATCGGACTGAACACAAAACCAGCTGAGGCATTGAGTAAAGGGTCAGTAGTTCAGACCGGAGTCAATTAATTTAAATGTTCATACATACCATTTAAAATAATACATGAGAGAGTTTTTCCCCCCCCCCAACGAATAGTCCAATAGAACCTCCTGAACCTAATACCCACAAAAATATCATTAAGTATATAAAGATTTTTTTCCAACCAATGCCAAAAGTATTTCACAATCCTTTTAAAGCTCTTTACAAATCAAAAAATTTTAGGAAAATAATTTTTTTTAAAATGCCAAAATGACATCATTTGGAGTATAAAAAAGTCAAGAAAAAGGGTAACCCTTGACTAGCCGGGTCACCCTGGTTCACACCGGATTGACTGAACGGTTTTTTTCACTCAACCGAACTGGACTAGCGACCGGTTCACCGATTTCCAATCTGAACCAGCCGGTCCGATCCGATTTTCCATACAATGACTTTTTCTGATATTTCATCTTTCTTCCTCAACAATTATTTACAGGCTTCTCTCTCCTTTTCTAAAAGCAAAAATCATTTCAATTTATAAATTAGTAATTTTTTTGTCCAAATTAAAACAACTTAGCGAATTGAATATACAATATAATAATGGAATATATATATATATATATACACACACACCAGAATAATGGAATAGATTGTCAGATGGATGGATAATGTTCTCATTATCCTTTGGTATATATGGAGAGATTAATAGTGTGGGCCAAAAAAAGGATAGATTAATAGAGGATTAGATAAATAAATATTCACTAATGTGAGTTCAGTTGTTTACATAGCCTTTAATACGAATCATTTTTTTTATTAGGGGTGCATGTGCTTATTTCGAAATTAGCAATATCTCTACTAGCACTCATAAGAATTAACTAGTTTTAAGTATAAAAGTAGACATAAATAATTTAATTAAGAACAGATATAACAACGCTGTTAAGGAAACTTAACTTTCGTTATTTTTTGTACAGTGGATCCTACCTGTCTTATGTGTATTATTTTAATATTTCTTCAATAAGAAAATATCACTTATACCCTATGAAAACAATTTCATTCAGTTAAGCCCTAGAAGATTCTGAAATTTAGTTGCACTATTTGGTCAAAATGAAACTAAGTTTTGTCAGTAAAAAGAAAATAATACCCTTATTTTATTTTTTTTTCATAAGAGCATTTATAAGATAAATATGAGCATTTTCAAGATAAATAAAGACATTTACAAGACAAACATATGAATGACCAAGGAATTAAAAAAATTTGGTCATTCACATATTTGTTATATAAATGCCTATATCTGACTTGTACAATTTTTTTAATTTCCTAAATTCTTTTAAATTCATTTATTTGTCTTGTAAATATCATTATTTATCTTGTGAATTCCTTTATTTCTCTTGTGAATAGCCAAAATATTCTTGTTAACTCCTTGGTTTTCTTTGAATCTCTTTATTTATCTTGTAAATGATTTTATTGTCCTAAAAATGCCATTTATCTTATAAAAAAAATAAAGTAAGGGTATTATTGTCTTTTCAATAAAAAACTTAATTTTATTTTATAAATTTTTCCATAAATTTCATTTTATAATTTTTGTATACATTAATGATAATTGGGCAAAAGGCTTTCAAGTAATAAAAAAAAACACCTTTATCCTATACAAAATGCAAACAAAAAATGGATTTTAAGAGATAATAGTCTAGTTCTCTCATCTATATTTTTTAGAGTTCATTAATAAATTGAGAAAGGCCAGAGACTATATAATTCAAAGGTATTCCAATTATACCTAATTATAATAATTGTTAAATGAATAATTGAAATTACATGCTACAATGACAGGCCTTCCTTTTATTTTTTAAATACACGAGATCATAACGCATTTTACATTAGATCACAGGATGATATTATCCTCGATTAACTTCCAAATTTTCTGATATATTAAAAGGTCTAGTTTAATAATTTTATTAAATATTCTTTTCATTTTCCTCTACTACTCCTTTACAAAAGTTTTAGTACTACTTTGATCAACTATTTTCAATTATACATTAAATGGCCTTTTTTAAATGTGTATGATCTACCTCAAAAAAATTTCTACTATTTTTGTTTTGATAGATGTCACTCCAACTCATTAAGAATCTTATTTTATCTTATTTATTATCCCTTTTACTTTATTAGGTCTTTTCCAATTACAAATAATTCCGTTATCTTTTTTCTATTTAAACCACTTATATTAAATTTTATAATTAATATCTCCACCAATTTTACTATCTTTTTATAAAATTTATCATTAATATCTAAACTTCGACAATTATGACAAAAGAAGAAGGAAATAAAGTTAAAGCGTATTCCGCTTCCTGTTACAGTATTGCACATATGCGATGGAATAGACAAACTTTGACGAAAATTAGACTTGTGTTTCCAAAATAATATATTAGAAACACATTAGCCAATAAGCATGAGCTCACATGGCACCCACATGCCCCTTGGTTCATACATGTGTAGTGGTGTGACTACGTTTATATGTGATAATATATAGGAAAAATTACTGGCAAGTCCTAAAGACCCAAAAAATCTATAAAAAAAATCTCAATTCAAATTTTCAAATAAAAGTCTCTAAGGAATTTTGTGTAATTAATTGGCAATGTGAAATGAGTAAATTGTCCTTAGTAATTTACAAGTGCATGAGTCATTTTCACAACTACATTTTCAAACTCAAAAGAGTTTATCAGTTTCATAGGTCCCAAATTTAACAACTGCTTATTTGGTTGTTAACAATTTCTTCTGTCATTTTTATAAGTCCATGAGTCATTTTCACAACTGCATTTTCATATCCAGAGGAGTTTATCAGTTTCATAGGTCCCAACTTTAACAACTTCTGCCATTTTTACAAGTCTATGAGTCATTTTTCACAACTGCATTTTCATACCTGGAGAAGTTTATTAGTTTCACAGGTCCCAGCTGTCATAACTGCTTATTTAGTTTTTAACAACTCCTACCTATTTTGACAAGTCTATGAGTCATTTTGACAACATCATTTCACCGAGGTATTTACAAATTTCACAAGTTCCTAATTTGACAACTGCTTATCATAATTTTAACAACTTCTTGTGTCTATTTTGACTAGCACATGATTTTGACAACTGAATTTTAATACCTGAACGAGTTTATAAATTTCACATGTCCCAACAGTTACAAACTGCTTATCACAGTTCTTCTTGTGATCTACAGGACTAGAGTGTATCATGGCAATCCGACATTTCATGCTTCTCTGGAATAAACTCGCTTGTCAACACTCGCATGACTCAAGTGTCATTTGATTCCAAACTCGAGTGTATGCTGAGAAACTCAAGTGTACCAATTGTTCTTCTCACCATACGAGTCTCGAGTACAAACTCTCTTGCCAGAACTCCCTGAACTAGAGTGTAGAGGCAAATAAGAACTCGAGTGCATTGATGAGAACTCGAGTGCTTCATATATACTCCAGTGCTTCAAATCTCTCAGGTATAAACTCTCATGGAAGAACTCTCAAAACTCGAGTGCTTCAATCTAAACTCGAGTACATGTGATATTTTCAGCTTCTCACCAAGTCTCTAGGCAAAGCTTACAAGAGCTTGAATCATGATCTATTTATTTTTGAATCAAATATGGAAAATGATTTATCATTGGAAATCTCTTGTCATCTACATCCCAATACAAAAGGAATCAGTTCCAAACTCATTGTATTCTCCAAGTTATGATTCAATGAGTGTAGGCAGTGTATGTATTTTCGTGCATTGACTTCCAGAATCCATACCGCATTGAATATGACTCTAAATTTGACATATTATATATGCATGGAAATCTCTTTGAGTCTACTTTCATATGGCACCAGTCTCAGCTCAATTGGACGTGTAGTTTGGAGATATGTCCAAAATATGAAAGTTGTTCTGGAATATGATGGTGATTTGAAGTTCCACTTCAAACATTCATATCTGATTCATTTGAGCTTCTTTGTTGTTTTTTATGGTGTCAAAATAACGCATTAGGAGTCTCTTTTCATATGCCATTGGTTTTGCCTCAATCGAAGTTATGGTTTGAGAGATATGATTGAATTACTGAAGCTCGCCCAAACTGAACGTAAAACAGGGATGAACAAAGTATGTTGAACTTCACTATGAACTCGAGTTCTCAGATCCAAACTCGAGTTCAGACCAATTTTTGCAGTTCTGAACAGTACCAAACTCAAGTCATCCATATCCAACTCGAGTGCAAAACTTGGGAATCATCCAGAGTCGTCTCTGCCAGGAACTCGCATGAAGAACTCTTTGAACTTGAGTGCTACAGTGCTCAGAACTCGAGTGCTACTATTCAGACTCGAGTGCTACAGTTCTCGTTGCTACAGTGCCAAACAGTATATCTGCTACAGTGACTTCTGAATTCCCTTCTGAGCATAGAATCATACGGTATTTCTTCTAGGAATTTGAATCTTGATATTTCCATTAATTCCTTCAAGCTCTTCTTTCTCTAATCTCTTTCTTGCTTTGTTTGACTAATCTATAAGATATACAACATTAAATATAGTAGTTAGTCAATATAAGGAGATAAATATATTAAGCAAACTTTTTGCTCTTAATATCTTATATCTATATTTGACATCATCAAAACTAATCATATCTAACATTCTCCCCCTTTTTGATGATGAAAAATCCTACAAGAAAAATATGTATAAAAGTGACTTGTATAAATATTATGCAACATATTTTGCTTGCCTCTCTCTCCCCCTATTTGTCATTAGTAAAAAGTTTGAGGAATAAGGAATACATACTTATAGAGAGATAAATATAAAAAAAAATTTGAAATGTCTCTCTCTTCAAAATAAATGTGTCATGAAAACAATTTTTCTCTCTCCCCCTTAATGTTTTAATGTGATACAAATGAATAAATAATTTGAAGATATTTTCAAGAAAAATTATCATAATGAAATCAAAGAGATGCATAATATCTTTAAAATTTAAAGAGATAGGGTTTAGAGAAGCTCATTTGGATTTGGCAAGCTGATGATAGAATCATGAAGTCCGGTCCATCACACTTTCGCTGTATAACACTAATGATGTCTCTAGGAAGTTCTTATTGAGTTGAGCTTCTGTTCCATATTTTCATCATAATATGCTTTATGTTCCTTTGTATTGGCATAGATAAATTTGTTACTTTGAATGTGGCAACCAATATTTCTCTTGATTGATCATCAAAGCATATGTACTCAAGGTTATATTCTTCTTTTAGTGTGTAGAGGAATGATGATCTTGCATAGGGCAAATTCTCCTGTCATAAGTTAAAAACATTCTTGCAAGGAGCATGGTTAGTGCAATCAAGTATTAAAGGTTTTCTTTCTATAGTGTATATTCAAAATAAGATCATAGAAAAGAAAATGTATAAGTATCTCTTCATCAAAACTAATTAATTGAGTGTAAATACAAATGAGTATACTATAATGATTTTCTTCAAATAAAGGAGATAAGCTTTTAAGATATAAAACACATGTGAATGTGACGCTCCCCCTTAACATATGCATGGTCTTAAAAATTATCATGAGAAATACAGTTAAAACTCTTATGAATTTGGAAAACCATTGAAAACCTTGAGTGTGAAGTTGGAGGATTTAGTGAGAAATCAATTTTTGAAAATGATGATGCTATTCATGGATTTTAACAATTGTACTCCAATATCACTCGATCCTCACTTCAGTGCTTGCTCAAGAGACGCAACTTAATTGTTCATTTCAAATAAATGCAAACAAAATATGAATAATTTTCAAATCATTTGTATGCCCTTTTATAAAAACAAGATGAACCAAAATGTATTCTTGAATTGTTCATTTCAAACACAAATGAATAGAAGGATTATGCATAATCTCATTTTCAATTCATTTAGCAATCTAAAATATTTTGAAAACCATAAATGATGATTGCTAATGATATGCAATAAAGAGCAAGTGTTTATCAATCAAATTGAGTTGAGTTTTGAAATTATTGATATAACTGCGCAATACTATAGTTCTGTCTTAAGAACTCAAGTTCATATGGACTCGAGTTTGACCTCTCAAACTCGAGTTTATATGGACTCGAGTTTGCCCATGCAAACTCGAGTTCTGCAGTAGAACCCCCATACAGACCCAGTGTACCTGGCTTGAGTGTGGCTCGTAGACACTTCAAGTTAGTTTCCAATTTCTTGTTTCTTTGTACTCAAGTCCTCCAAGATCACTTGAGTAACCCATGCATTTGATTCAAGCTTTACTGCATGTTCTCCTCAAAATTCATGTATGATCTATTCATCCTTGTTTTACTGACCGAGAGCATGACATTCCTTTCTTCTTCCTACAAAACCGTATAACTCTTTTTCTTCCTAAGGTATTCAATTTTACTTGGATCTACATATGGTTAGCTTATAGGAATCATAACAGAATTCACATACTCTATGAATATAATTAAATCATAACAATTGAATATAATAAATTGATGACTTTATGCATAAGAAGAGTTTTGAAACATGCGTGTATGCATAAAGAACTAAACTATTGAACATTGCAATCCCTTTGTAAATAAGTTTACAAGATGAGTTTTTCAAAGGATTTGAAAACATATTTCTAAGATAGTTTGCAATGCTCATTCCTAAGGTAACATGTATAAACCTCAATAGATAGTAAAGATAACAATATAGGAGGTTTTACCATTTTGCACATTTACCTTAGGTGCTTGGAGGATTACCTTTGCAAACCCATTGCATCTTTCGTTGAAGCTTTGTTTTTGCATATTTAGCTTTGGGATTAAGCAACGCTCTCTCAAATGATATAGGCTTTGAGAATATTTGTATATGAGAGATTCTCCTATTCTTGTTCTCCTCAAGGTAGTTGAATGGTATATTATGGTAGTCCTTTCTTGAGGTAGAATGTACTTCTCTTTTCCATTGCTTCTTTTAGTGGTTATGCTCTGCAGTTCTATCAACGGATGTTGTAAGAGTTCTCTTTTACAATGATACAAACCTATTAATTGGTGCATGAGAAACTCTTGGCTTTTTCTTCATTTTCTCTGTACCCTTATGTCCATTTCTTTCCTGATCATCCTGCATACACAAAGTAATGGATGGACATTTTGGTACCCACATATACTTGGGTCTTTGATTGTTAGTATTAGACTTTATATGTCATTTAGGAACCTAAATATATTTATTTCTCACATTAGAATTTCTTCTAACATAGCATATATGATAAATATGACCCGATTTACCACAATAATTGCAAATAATATGATGATATACATTGTAAGGTTCTCTGCAAGTATTGTGTTATTTGAGGGACAACAAACCAGTTTGCCTATGTTCTTTCTTCGCATATAAGTTTCCAGCATATTTGAAGTCATTTTTGTTTTTATCAATAGAATCAACAATTGGTTGGAAAACAGTTTTATGTAAGATTTGAAACTCAGTTTTACAAAGATCATAGGAAGAATTGGAACTTGTTACCTCAAGTTTATTTTGAGCTCTAGAGGGTGATTTGGCACGATCGTCTATAATGAGCTCTTTATGGGAATCCTCATCTCCTTGTC
Source organism: Albizia julibrissin (assembly GCA_037074505.1). Lineage (NCBI taxonomy): Eukaryota > Viridiplantae > Streptophyta > Magnoliopsida > Fabales > Fabaceae > Albizia > Albizia julibrissin. Next base: position 38,144,454 of record CM073477.1, read on the forward strand.
TATTCATGTTGACTGTATGGAAGTGTTGTGTGATATCTCCATCTTCATCATTAACTTCCAATCGTTCATGCACCGTAGATACGCAACTTGTAGTTTCACATGAACTGTCAACACTTTCAACTTCAACACACTTGTTAGAAGTATATATAGAATCAAGAGTGTCCCATATATCTTTAGCACTTGAGCAAAATTTGATTTTGTTGAAATCATTTTCTGTCACGGCACTATACAAAAACTTCATTGCTCTAATATTCAACGAAAACATTTTCTTTTCTTTATCTGTCTAATCCTTTCTTGGTTTATGATCAAAAGCATTTGTAAAAACATTCCATATATCAAAATCATATGCTTTTATAAAACTCGTCATTCTAGCTTTCCAAAACCAAAAAGCAATATCCTTTAAAAGAGGTAGAACAGTATAATCAAAACCTTCTGGAAGCATAAAATACCTAAATTCAGCCATCATAACTCTTGAGACGGTTAAGTCTTTTAAACAAGAGCCTGTTAGACCTGGTTGACACCTAAGAGGGGGGTGAATTGGGTGTACGATAAAAAAGTCTGATCTTTCAAAATATTTTTGCAGCTTATCCAATTAATATATATGGAAGTTTAAAATCATAAGCAGTTATGTAAATCTTATATGCTGGAAATGTAAAAGCTTAGGGAAGAGAATATGTAAGCTGTCATTTATCCTGGTTCGTTCCAATCCATGATGACCTACATCCAGTCCCCAGGCTCCTCCTGAGATTTCCAATCTACTATCTTCTTGTTTAACCGGGCACAAGAAAAGCCGCTAAGACCTCTTACGAAGTTACTCCCCCTTACACACTGTAAGGTATACACCCTCTTACGGTAAGTTGAGCAAAGAAATCCCAAGGACCTTTCTCTCATGCTTACCCATACAAGTCTTACGAGCAGCAACGTTCTTTCCTGCTTACACCACTGCAAGTCTTACGAGCAACAACGTTCTCTACTGCTTGCACCTTGTAAGTCTTACGAGCATAAATTATTACTGCAATTCTCTCTACAGCTTCCCCGTAAGGTAATCAGCCCCCTCAAGGTCCCTCTACCTTGAGATCAATACAGAAGTATAGATGAAGGTGTTTACAGACTCTCTCACAGAGTAGATGAGATGCTTACTAAAGTACAATGCAAATATTCACTCTCTCAAATATACATGATATATAAAAAAGATAAGAACAGAGAGTGCATGATGCGGGAGACTTATGATAACAACATATTGAGCTCCCATCACTCTGTTTTTCATCCTTCTATCTACCTCTTCCTTCTTTGAATGCTCTTCCACATATAGCTAGATTGTAGAAGATAACCGTTGTTGGCATTCGTCCGTTGGAGACCCATTGCTTCATTTGACCGTTGAGTGTGTTTGAATATTTTCCCGTTGATCGTGCTCTTGACACATGCTTCAGCGTTTCTTGCAGTTTGTTGAATATGATTGTTGCCCATGATTTCTTGTTGCTGAATCTTGATATGTTATTTGCCATGTCACCAATAATGCATAACAACTGTAAAGTACTGAGAGATAGAGACGTTACTCCTCATGCTCCGTAAATGACCCTTTGTCTCTTTGCATGAATTCTTTATTGTTACTTTGGAAAAACACTGCAACCACTGATATAATGAAGTATTAGTCATGAATACATTGAATCAAAAATTGAGACATGATTTCTGCATTATAGGACTAATCACTTCATGTGTCGACATTTGCTGTGAGTGACCTCCAAACGTGAAGATGTAATCCGAATGTTTAATCTTCTGTTTCAAACTAGAAATAAATGTTAGTTGATGTTTAATCATAGTAAAAAATGAAAACATAATGATTAAATGATGTTTAATCATATCTAGATTGATCTCTGAAATTTACTTTGCTTCTGCATCTGGAAAACTCAAGTGCTCCATACCAAACTCGAGTGCATAGTGGAACTTTAACATCTCCAGACGGCTTCTGTCAGAAACTCACGAGAGTGTAAAACTGAAACTTGAGTGTGATCTTCAGGACTCGAGTGTATCATGGCAATCCGACATTTCATGCTTCTCTGGAATAAACTCACTTATCAACACTCACATGACTCGAGTGTTATTTGATTCCAAACTCGAGTGTATGCTGAGAAACTCGAGTGTACCAATTGTTCTTCTCACAATACGAGTCTTAGGTATAAACTCTCTTGCTAGAACTCCCTGAACTCGAGTGTAGAGGCAAATAAGAACTCGAGTACGTTGATGAGAACTTGAGTACTTCGTATATACTCCAGTACTTCAAATCTCTCAGGTATAAACTCTCATGGAAGAACTCTTATAACTCGAGTGTATCTCATCCTAAAACTCGAGTGCTTCAATCTAAACTCGAGTACATGTGATATTTTCAGCTTCTCACCAAGTCTCTAGGCAAAGCTTACGAGAGTGTGAACAGTGGGCTTGAATCATGATCTATTTATTTTTTACCCAAATATGGAAAATGATTGATCATTGGAAAGCTCTTGTCATCTACATCCCAATACAAAAGGAATCAGTTCCAAACTCATTGTATTCTCCAAGTTATGATCCAATGAGTGTAGACAGTGTATGTATTTTCGTGCATCACCTTCTAGAAGTCATACCATATTGAATATGACTCTAAATTTGACATATTATATATGCATGGAAATTTCTTTGAGTCTACTTTCATATGGAACCAGTCTCAGCTCAATTGGATGTGTAGTTCTGGAGATATGTCCAAAATACGAAAGCTATTGTGGAATATGACGGTGATTTGAAGTAATTAGTGGCTTACCCTATCATTTATCCATCCTCTACGTCGGAGACAGTAAAGTTCCCTCCTTGTCAGGAAGTACTCATACATCTCCACAAATTCTCTAAATGACAAAAAAGGAAAAAAAACAGAATGTGAGTGAAGCTGAAAAGAACATTTTATTTCTGCATTAAACCAAACAACTCTTTTAAACTTACTGGTCGCCTTCTTCAGTACACCTTGTTGTGCACAACTCAAATAGAATGTCCTTGTCGTCAACCTTCCTCTTCCCCTTAAACTTCTTGGTTGTATCAAGCCAGGGAGATTTAACGACCCAGCTGGGAGTTATGACCCGTTTTAACCTTCTCAAATCCAACTCACTCCCTTTTTTCCACTTTTCTTCATGTTCTAGGTGGTGAACTTGTTTGTCTTCTAGTTCACTACCACTATTGCCTCCAATATCTTCAATTTCTATGATGGCATCATTCCCTTCTTTGTCTACTTCTTCAATTTCAGCATGTACTTCTTCCTTTTTATTCTCTTCAGTTTCTGTGAAGGCATCTTCACCTTCTTTGTCTACTTCTTTATTTGCAGCATCTTCTTCCTTTTCAATATCATCATCCTTTTCATCAGTTTGAGCTTCTTCGTTTGAACCTTTTATGTCTTCATCATCCTCTTCATCATCTTCTTCTTCAACAACATCATCCTCCTTATTATTCTCAGCCCCAAACTTGTTCTGAAGGGCAAGGAGCTCCTCTCCTACCATAGAAACCAGCTTATAATATGTCCTTCGTATTTCCTGAAACATGAACATGTTGGTCAGATGTGATTTGCCAATAGACTTCATGACAAACTTGGTGAAAAGTAATTATAAAGACAGTTAACATAACAAAACAGTAACAATTACTGGGTGAGTAAGCATAGTGTCAAGATTAAATGTTGTCGATGATTGGCCACCACTGTGTCTGACCCCATATAGTAGGCTTTTCTTGCTTTGCTTCTCTGTTTGTACTCTCTTAACCCTTTCCTCGTTCCAAAATGTTATGGCATCGTCATCTTTAAGGGCTTTCAGCTTGACCAAAGGAAAATATTGTAAGCAAAACATCTGCATGGCATGTCAATCACAAATAAGAATTATATGTTCAAATTTCTACTTGAACTAGAGAGAGTGAGAGAGAGATGATTGGCACTTACCATGAGGAAGTATATACAACCTCCTACCGTCTTTCTCCCTCGAATTTTCCCTTTCATTAATTCCCTCTGGTATTCCCCATTTGCAAGGCAGAGTTCTTTAAAAATAAAGGATGACCAATCAAACTGACTAAGTGCATCCTTTGTGACCGTCATAAGCTTTAAGACACGGTCACTTACATAAATACTTGCGGTTGGGTCCAATAAGGTTCCTAATGCAAATATGAGAAAAAGAAACTCAAAATTCTCATTAGCTGCGCCCATCAACCATTCACCTATAGTTTGGTACTAGATGTTCTTGTAAACACTCCTCAAGTCCTTGAAAATATCATTTTCATCATCCACTTGCACCCGTATGTCACGCCCACCAGTAGGAAGACCGAGTAATTGTCTGACATCTTCAGGCCCTACTCCATGCGTCTCCCCTCGAATGGACACTTGCTTGGTGGGAGTGTCAACATCTCATGAACTCCGCACACAAGTCATAGTTAATTGTAGGGCAACTAATATTGACCAACTTGTCAAACCCTATCCGCTTAAGCCTGTTCATCACATCGGGTCTGCCCTTCAAGTTCTTGCAAATAGCCATAAACTGTTTTGGCGCGCATCTGGTCAAAAATGGAACGACATACCTCTTTCCTTTACCTGAGGCTCTTAATTTTTCAGTCCGTTTTATATACTCTGCTCTCTTCTTGTCACTCAACTGATTCCACGCTTCTCTCACTAATAGATTACTCTCTTTAAAATTCTGCCTCTTGTTACCTTTCCCCTTCTGTTTGTCCTTCTGAATGTCCTTCTTATTGTCCTTCTTCTGGACAAAAAACTCTTCTATGAATAAATTATAGCCCGAAAAGCTTGGCCCTCTTTGGTATGTTGTGGTTTTTGCTTCTTTTCTGCCTTTAACAGATTTTTGCTTATCTATATTTTTTCCTTGCAAAACAAATTTTCACCACTTTAGCTGTCTACTATGCAATTTATAATTCAATAGACTGAAGGTCCATCCAAGATTCACAATACCATGCTAAAATGAACACACATCAAATAAGCTCAGTAAATCACAACCACTATATGCAATACCAGCTTAAAAAATAAAAATAAAACAACTATTCTTAATATGGTCTGGTCGGTATCACAACCACTATTTAAAATTGACTTATTTGCATATCGATAGGACATGAACTGAAGGGTGGTGATCTGGTTGGTGCAAATTTGCTACAGTTAATAGTTTGGATTGTTAAACGAATATGATCATGACATGCATGCACGCAAGAGTATTTGTGTAGACAAATGTAATGAGAAAAGAAGCAGTAGATATTAATGATGATTACGAGTTCCCATGTTTATTATTAATCAAAATGATTAACTATCTTTGTGTATACTTCATTTGTTACATTAACCTCATAATAAAAATAATGCAAAGTAAAATCTCATGAACTAAACAAATAGCAAACCTGATTCGTTTGATTGATATGGGCAGCATGGTAGTTAGTTAATGCAAAGGCAACAAAAAATAATATATAAAATTTATTTGAATCTTCCATTACATTTGGCCTAGTAAAGGAACTAAATAAAGAGTAATTTGTTGAGCCTATGATAACCATAACCAGTTTATGAAGAACAAATAACCTATCAAGCACGCTGCGTTAATTCACCCATAGTTGGACATACAATTACATGCCTTTTACTAAAAGTGAAATAATGTCTAATCATGCCTTTTAATCAGTTAATTGATGATTTGTGTGCATCACGCACAATTTATAAATTGTAGTGCATACATTACTTCAAGATAAGAAAGAAAAATGTAAAAAATTACTTCTTCCACAAAATATATCTCTTAATTGGTTCAAATTTCGATGCATTAATTCTTCATTTCCTACTCAAACTTGATTGCATAAGGTGGTGCAACGCAACAGACCTAGAACAAAAGAATACATGGTGTTGCCATAAAAACAAAAGGGTTCAAAATTAATGCACAAAGATCTGATTATTCATAAAAATTGACACAGACGCAGAAACATTCAGCTCTTATAGCATTAAACAGACACAAGATTGAAAGACAGATCGTGACAGATCACAAAACAACAATTGCAAAATAAAGTATAAGCATGCAATATTTCATCAGCAAATGAAGCAAATAGAACATTATTAGAGCATAAGAACAAGGGAAAACTTACTGTGAATTAATTGACGAAGATACCAGAGAACGTAAAACTTGGAGCACCTCAGAGGTCCTTAAGTGAACTGAATGAAATTTTAGGTTCCCATAATTTTTTGAGAAGCTTGAGCCTTTTGTAAGGGTTCCAACTTCCGTATCACAGTTGTTAGCCCTACAGCCAGTTAAACTTTTTTAAAATTTCACCTAAAAGAAAAATGAACAAGCAACAAATAGAGTAAATAATGAAATCAATATAAATACAGTTAACATTAGTTGAAATAAAAATATTACAAATTCAATTTTTATAAAAATGGTTTAATACTTAGCTAATAGTTGTTTTATTAATCAATACATTAGTTTAGCAGAGTTACATGCTGTCGAATTAGACACATTAATCACAAGTAGTACATTCAACTCACTATGTGCTATACCAGCTCGAACAAAAAAAATAGCACAAAATTTGAACTTTTACAAACTAGGAGAATAAATTAATAAAACGAAAAGCGATAGACAAATCCACAACATATAATGAAATAGGAGGATTGTAGTAGTAGTTTGAAGATCATATAGTTGAAGGGAAGAGGAAAAAGGTAGGTGACATTTCAGAGTCATGGCAATGCTATTTATTAAACATGAAACTTATCGGGTTACATTTTTCAGCATAATAATGAAGATGAATGAATGTTTCTAGAAGGATGCTTTTATCTAAATGCAGAGGGTACTGCTTGGTTACCAAGTGTAATGCAAAAGTTTCCCATCTCCACCTTCTTTACCTGACCAAATATACAAGCCTCATTAACTAGGTAAGTATAAAACATTCATTGCACTTCTTACTAAGCTGCACAACACTTGTCACACACAAGGCCTTTGTCTTGGCAGATAAAAGCAATCTGAACAACTTGCAAACAATAACATACATGGAAGCGCTGCAAATAAACACATTAAATGAAATAATATGGTTCTTCCATTTCAAAAGAAGAAAACACAGAACAGAAAAGCCAACCACATAGGTTGGTTGTTGAGTCACAACAGCAGACTTTGAAATAAAAAAAACAACCTCAAACACATTCCATTGTAACTGAAAAGATATCATGTTATTTTCTTCAACGACCATAACATGAAAAGAAATAACCTTTCTATGACACTATTGAAAGATTTCAGGAAAATAAAGATACAACAAAATGATATCAAATGAAACAAAGGAACTTTCAAATGGGACGTTAACCAATAAAGCAAATGAAATAAAGTAAAGGTTACAAAAAAGCCCATTCAACCCCTTCCACAAATTTCTCTAATCAAGACAAAGTCAAAGTTAAAAAAAAAATAAAAAATCCTATTCTAGCCAAACACAAGCATTGTGTATACTTTGTTTGAAAAGTACAGGGGCACCAACTCAAAAAAAAACATATAAACAAAAGAAAACCCATGCCAACCCTACTTTATTGATTGCAGTGTTGCAAAAACCTTCTTTCCCAATGCTTCAAAAATCTGGTCCAATTGAACCGTATAGTGAAAAAGTCTGCAACATCTCTTAGGCCATTTTCTCTAAACATGTAGAACATATTTTTTAACTTATACATGATAAACAGAGAAAAAAATGCCTCAACGGTAATGATTCATTTATTTAATTCTCCAAAACCTCCATGTAATGATTTACTGCTGAAAAAAAATAACATTGAACTTGACAAGTATGTTGTCATAAGTGAGGAAGGAAATAAGCATAGAATATACCAAATCTAAAAGGAATGACAAAGAAAAACACAAATCCAAAGCACAAGGTCTAGATAAGGAGGAACTGAGTAATAAAATCAATGTTGCAAATCCCACACGCAAGGCAGAGAAAGAAAAATTCCTAAATAAAAACAAGAAATAATAGATTTCAAGAGTAAGCAAGCAACACAAGTACATATAGGAGAATCCCGGATCAGCATAAATTTTCCGTTATGTGCTTATGCATTACATATATGTGCTTGAAATACGAACAAAGGCAACTAGATATTATTTTAAAGTACTTGTATCTATTGTTTTTTTCTCTAAATTAGTTAGTCTGACTTATAAATTGATATATAATCTAATTATATACAACATATACTATGATTAAGTATACATTTAACTTTCTTAACCTCTACAAATAAGGTCAACTAGATATTATATTTAGGACCAGATGAAATATTTTTTATTAATTTAGTCATATTGAAAAATAATGTAACACATACCATAATACAATTTATTGTCTAAAATATTAAAATCAATGATGTTGATGTCAATGAAATAGAACCCCAGAATCCCTTTAGGATAACTTGCAATAGGCACAAGAAAGGTAAATAGAAAGAAGTGGCGCAAAAGCAAACTTAAACTGAAAAATTGAGATGCGATAAGGAATCAAATTCACCACAAGTAAGAACTGCCAATGTCAACGGCCAAGAGTTCAAGCAAAGAAGTTCGAAGAAAATTCATCATCCTAAAACTATATGACTATTTAAAAAACAAAATCAAGCAGTAGAAACTGTTAGATATGATTAGTTTTGATGAAGACAAATATAGATGTCACATTTTAAGAGAGCAGAAGTTTGCATAGTATACTTCTCTAGTACATTGACTGACTATTTGATATTGTATATATTGTAGATTAGTCAAGCAATGGAAGAAAGAAATTGAGGAATGAAGAACTTGCAAGAATTTATGAAAAATAGCAAGTTTCAAGCTCTACGGACTGTAGCAGTGGGCACTGTAGCATACGGTACTGTAGCGTACTGTAGCACACTGTAGCAATCGAGTGATTTTGGCAATCACTTGAGTGATTTTCAGAATCACTCGAGTCATTCTGAAAATAGTGAAAATCACTTGCAGTGATACACTGTTCACTCGAGTGATTTTCAGTTTTACATGCTCTGTTTTTCGTCCAGCTGAGCGAGGTGTAGTTATTCGATTATATCTCTCACAATACAACTCCGATTGAGACCAAACTAGTTGCATATGAAAATAGACTCCCAATGCATCATTTTGACACAAGAAGCAACATCAAAAGGAGCTCCAATTAAGGAGATATAAGTATTAGAATTTGGCCTTCATATCAGCGTCACTTTCTGGAATAGATTTGGTATTTTGGCTATAACTCTCAAACCACATATCCAATTGAGCTGAAACCAGTGCCATATGAAACTAGACTTCAAGAGATTTCCATTGATATATAATATAGAAATTTTGGAGCTATATTCGAAGATTTATGCCATCTGTAATTTGACCCCTGTTTGCTGTCAAATTGGAAGTGAAGTTTTGAGTTCAAGTGATCTTAACAGAGAGCACCCGAGTGATTTTTATAATCACTTGAGTGATCAGGAAGATCACTCAACTAATCATTAATAATCACTCGAGTGAAATACGTCAAATGGCAGATCACTCGAGTGGCACTAGAATCACTGCAAGAAAAATTCACTGTTTCAAAAATCACTCTCAGTGCAGCCGAATTCACTTGAGTGATTAGTCATTTCTGCAGATCACTTCCAGTGCAAGGCGAAATCACTTCAGGAATATTTTACTATTTTGAAATAACTTCCGGTGACATGAATTTCACTCGAGTGATCGTTCATTTCAGCTGATCACCTCTAGCACCGTTCATGATCACTCCCAGTGAATATCAATTACCTCATATCACTTCCAGTCAATGATTACTCAGTGCACTCTTCACAGTTTCAGTGACAGTAAATCAAAATCACTACCAGAGAATCAGATTCACCTCCAAGAACCAAGATCACTTCCTGCAAGATAATATCCAATGTTTAAAGTAAACCTCTTCCAGTGTTAGCAGTCCAGTACACCTCCAGCGAAAGACGTTTCAAAATCACTTCCAGTGTAAGTAACCCATTGCAACTCCAACGTCTCAGATAACCTCCAGCCAGGTGTAATTCACTCGTGTGATATGTTTAGAAAATCACTCAGTAAACCAGATCACCTCTAGTGAAATGCTTCTGCATTCGAGTGAAATGTAGGTCTGAGAGAATCACTTCCAGTGGATTGTATAATCACTTGAGTGATTCAGTTCCTATCAGAAGCACCTTCAGAAGCTGACTGAATCAGAGTGAATTTCAATATCTAATCAGTATGTTTACACTTGTTGCTATACTTAAACATCATTTAAGATTTATTTCAAGTATGAAACAAGAGATCAAACATTCAGATTACATCTCCATATACGAAGGTCACTCACAGAGAATATTGTCACTGAAAATGATGAAGTCCCAGAGTGCTTTTCTTATGTGCATTTCTTTCCTGATCACCCTGCATACACAAAGTAATGGATGGACATTTTGGTACCCACATATACTTGGGTCCTTGATTGTTAGCATTAGACTTTACATGTCCTTTAGGAATCTAAATATATTTATTTCTCTCATTAGAATTTCTTCTAACATAGCCTGTATGAGAAATATGATTAGATTTACCACAATAATTACAGACAACATGATGAAATACATTGTGAGATTCTGTGTAAGTATTGTGTTGTTTGAGGGATGACAATAACATATATCCAGTTTGCCTACGTTCTTTCTTCACATACAAGTTTCCAGTATATTTGAAAACATTTTTGTTTTTCATATTAGAATCAACAATTGGTTGGAAAACATTTTTATGCAAACTTTGAAAATCAGTTTTATAAGAATCATAAGAAGAATTGGAACTTGTTACCTTAAGTTCATCTTGAGCTCTAGAGGGTGATTTGTCACGATCGTCTATAGTGAGCTCTTTATGGGAATCCTCATCTCCTTGTCTATTCATGTTGACTGTATGGAAGTGTTGTGTGATATCTCCTTCTTCATCATCAACTTCCAATCGTTCATGCACCGTAGATGCGTAACTTGTAATTTCACATGAACTGTCAACATTTTCAACTTCAACAAACTTGTTAGAAGTATACATAGAATCAAGAGTATCCCATATATCTTTAGTACTAGAGCGAAATTTGATTTTGTCGAAATCATTTTTTGTCACGGCATTATACAGAAACTGCATTGCTTTAATATTCAACGAAAACATTTTCTTTTCTTTATATGTCCAATCCTTTCTTGGTTTATGATCAAAAGCATTTGTAAAAACATTCCACATACCAAAATCATATGCTTTTATAAAACCTGTCATTCTAGCTTTCCAGAACCAAAAATCATTATCTTTCAAAAGAGGTGGAACAATATAATCAAAACCTTCTAGAAGCATAAAATACCGAAAGTTAGCCATTGTAAATCTTGAGACGGTTAAGTTCTTTAAACAAGAGCTCAAGCTCTGATACCAAATGTTAGACCTGGCTGACACCCAAGAGGGGGTGAATTGGGTGTACGATAATAAAGTCTGATCTTTTTAAAATCTTTTCTCAACTTATGAAATCAATACATATGGAACTATAAAATCATATGCATATATATAGATCATATATGCTGGAAATGTAAAAGCTTAGGGAAGAGAATATGGAAACTGTGATTTATCCTGGTTCGGTCCAATCCATGATGACCTACGTCCAATCCCTAGGATCCTCCTGAGATTTCCAATCTACTATCTTCTTGTTTAATCAGGCACAAGAACAGCCGCTACAACTCTTACAAAGTTACTCCCCCTTACACACTGTAAGGTTTACACCCTCTTAGGGTAAGTTGAGTAAAGAAATCCAAAAGACCTTTCTCTCATGCTTACCCATGCAAGTCTTACGAGCAGCAATGTTCTCTCCTCCTTACACCATTGTAAGTCTTACGAGCAGCAACGTTCTCTACTTCTTGCACCTTGTAAGTCTTACGAGCAGAAAGTCTTATTAGCAATTCTCTCTACAACTTCCCCGTAAGGTAATCAACCCCCTCAAGGTCCCTCTACCTTGAGATCAATACAGAAGTATAGATGAAGTATTTATAGACTCTCTCACAAAGTGGATAAATGCTCACTGAAGTACAATACAAATAATCTCACTCTCAATTACACATGATATTGTAAACTGATAAGAACAGAGAGTATGTGAGGCGGACGACTTGTGATATTAGCATATTGGCAGTTGGGTTCTCATCGCTCATGTGTTTAGTCACTGTCGCATCATCTCATCTTCTTCTTTGAATGCTTCGGTTTATATAGGAGATGCGTTGAGAACCGTTGGTAGCATTTGTCCGTTAGAGTGCCTTGCTTCTTCTGACCATTGAGTGTATTTGGATATTTTCCCGTTGAAACCCATTGTGTGCTCTGACAGATGCTGCAGTATTTTCCGTTGATCGTGCTTTGACAAATGTATCAACGTTGCTTTCATTCTGTTTTGTTGAACCTGTTTGTTGAATATTGTTTATGCCCATGATTCTTTGATAGTATCTCAACATACCCGTTGGAGTTGCACTACTTGTTCGGACAGGTTTCCACTTTAGAAAACTAGCCGTTATCAGTGGATACTCGGCTTCTCGTGAAACAACTTTTCGCCACTTCCCATGATTTCTTCATTGTTGATATGGAGAAGCACTTTAATCATTGATACAATGAAGTATAAGACATGAATACACTGAATGAATGGTTAGAGACTGATTTTCTGTTTTCTGGAATTCATCACTTCAAGTGATGATGTTTGCCGTGAGTCACCTTTGAACTTAAAGATTCAAACCAAACATTTAATCTCCTATTTCACACTTGAAATAATTTTCAAATGATGTTTAAGTATAGAAACAAGTGAAACCATAATGATTAAATGATGTTTAACCATATCCGGATTGATCTCTGAAATTCACTCAACTTCAGTTACTAGCGAACTCGAGTTCTCACTATGAAACTCGAGTGCGTGATGATGTTTCACTGCATTCAGGTGGTCTCAGCCATAAACTCGCAAGAGTGCACTTCTGGAGCTCGAGTGCACTTTGCTTCAGAACTCGAGTGCTGCACTATAAACTCGAGTGCGCCATGTGTTTTCAAGTTTCTGCAACGTTCTCTGGTTGAGACTCTTGGAAGTGTCAAACTGAACTTGAGTGAAAATATCTACAAGACTCGAGTGCATGCTGTATGACTCGAGTGCACAGCTTGTTCCTCTCATCACAAGACTCTTGGGTACAAACTCTCATGGTCACACTCTCAGAACTCAAGTGCAAACATACTTCATGACTCGAGTGTATGTCTGTAAACTCGAGTGCTTCTTATATACTTCAGTGCTTCAAACCTCTTGGGTATAAACTTTCATGGCCACACTCTCAGGACTCGAGTGTATCTTATCCTAGAACTCGAGTGCTTCATCCTGAACTCGAGTTTATGTGATTAGCTTCAGCTTCCGTACAAAGCTTACGAGATAGTGAACAGTGGACTCAAAATATGATCAATTCATTTTTGACTCCAAGTATGATAAATGATTGATCATTAGAGAGCTCTTGTTGTTTACATTCTAATGCAAAAGGAATCAGCTCCAAACTCTTCGTATTCTCCAAGTTATGATCCGATGAGTGTAGACAACATATGTATTTTTGATCATCAACTTCCAGAAGCTATAATGCATTGAATATGACTCCAAATTTCACATATTATATATGCATGGAAATCTATTTGAGTCTACTTTCATATGGCATTGATTTGAACTCATTTGTACCTGTAGTTTGAGAGATATGTCCAACATACCAAAACTGTTCCTGAATATGATGGTGTTTTGAATTTCAAGTTCAAACATCCATATCTGCCTCATCTGAGATTCTTTGATGTTGATTCTAGTGTCAAAAGGACGCATTATGAGTCTAGTGTCATATGCCCCTGGTTTCATCTCAATCGGAGCTGTGGTTTGGGAGATATGATTGAATTACTAAAGCTCGCCCAAACTGAACGTAAAACAGGGATGAACAGAGTACATTTTTGTTCATACCAAACTCGAGTTCTAATACCTGAACTCGAGTTCTAGCCCATTTCTGCAGCTATAAACAGTACCAACTCGAGTTTATCAAGACCAACTCGAGTGCACAACTTGGGATACATCCGGAGATCGTTTTTTAGCAAAACTCTCATGAAGAACTTCCTGAACTCGAGTGCTACAGTACCCAAACCTCGAGTTCTACTATTCAAACTCGAGTGCTACAGTCTTCTCGCTGCTACAGTTCCTTGTTGCTACAGTGTCTGACTGCTACAGTGAAACACTACAGTGCCAAACAGTACCAACTGCTACAGTACTACTTGAATTCCCTTATGAGCATAGAAACATCTAGTATTTCTTTTAGGAGATTGAATCTTGATATTTCCATTAGTTCCTTCAAGCTCTTCTTTCTCTAATCTCTTTCTTGTATTGCTTGACTAATCTATAAAATATATAACATTAAATATAATAGTTAGTCAATATAAGAGATGAATATATTATGCAAACTTTTTTCTCTTAATATCTTATATATATATATTTGACATCATCAAAACTAATCATATCTAACATGCTGCATCAGGTCAATTACAAAGCCTTGCAACCTTTTCATAGTAGGGCTGAAATAGAAATTGAAAATTAGAATAATGATCATTCCAAATAACTAATTCAATAACCCTCCAATTTTTAACAGTATTTCAGTAAGTAATACCTTATAATTCCTGCAAGCAGGGCACCTGATGGGCACCTAATGGAAAAGTAGGGACAAGGGAAAATTAGAATATATATTGCACTCATATTTCATTATTGAATACAAAAATTTGGGTATGCGAGATGACCTCACTTACGAAGCTGAGCCTGAACGAATCATTGATAGACAAGAGAGGCGGCTCAGGCATCGTAGCATACCGTTTGTAAAAGTAGTTTAGAAAGGACTATCGCAAAGGGAAGCGACCTGGGAAGCAGAAGAAGATATGCAAAGACGTTACCCGAGATTTATGCCACAAATGGTGTAATGAATTTCGGGGATGAAATTTATTGAAGGGGGGAGAACTATAATATCCCACTTTTCACCAATACTTTTTGTATGTGAATTTATGGTATTTAGTGGATTAAAATGGTGAAATGTGGTATGTATGAATTTATGTGAATTTATGGAAAATATTACAATTGCCGATTACATGTAAATTAGCCGAATAAGGATATAAAGAGGCAATTAATGTACAATTAAGGGCCTATTTTAAGTGTCAAAATGAGGTTAAACCAAGGAAATGAGCGAAAAATAATTTATTACGGTAAATCATAAAATGTAAGGGCAAAACGGTAATTTTTCCATAAAGTGGAGAATAATTATTTTTCCCTAATATTCCCACTAATTTGAGTTAAAGGGGAATTAAAAAGAGTAAAATGACTACTTGATCATTAATAAACCAATTTTGGTGAGTTATTGTAAAGAATGGTCAAATAGTTAAAAAGTTAATGACTTGATCAATAAGTTACAAGATGGCACAATGGCATATTGGAGATTCAGATTTCCCCTTTATTTCTTATTCATATTTTTGGCTGAATCATGAAGAGAAAAGGGAGATGGAATTAATTAAAGGAAAATGCATTTTTAGACCAAACATAAAGTGCCACATGTGCAACCAAATAAACCCTTCATTAAACCATCATTTTCCTTCATCTTCAGCTCCATTATCACGATCAAATAGACCTAAAGAGAGGGTGAGAGCTGAGCACAGTGAAGAGGAAGGAGAAGGTTAGGATTCTTCATCAAAGATCAAGGTAAGAGCTTGTACCTTATGTCTTAAGGTTCCTAATCCCTCTATAACCTCCTCTCCTCACTTCTCTATCATTGGAACCATGGTATTTCAGCTGAATCAAGAGTTGTAGAGAGAGGGAGGAAAACATCTAGGAGAGAGAAATTTGAAGAAATCAAGAGATGACTTGCTAAACTTGTTTATCTTGCTTAATTGATGCTATTAGAGTTGTTCTTGGCTTGATTTTGGTTGTTTTGGTATAAGATAGTTCAAGAAAACCAAAGAGATGTGTCCAAATCAAGTCAAATGAATGTCTAAATAGCTCATATATTGATTATAAGTAGAAATGAGGTGATGAGGCTAAAGAAAATGAGAATCCGACACAACCTTTATGGGAACTCAAATTCCCTTCCCTGTGTTGGACGTGGTAATTGAGTAGGAATTTGATAATTTTGATACTTCCACTGGGTTTAGGAGGCAAAATTGTGTAGGGTCTATATTGACTATGAAGTGAGAAAAGCCACAGAAAGTAAAATGACCGAATTACCCTTTAAAAGCTCTAAATATCGGTGTCAAGTGCATTTTCATCATTTGGGCTTGATTTTGACCAATCTAAGGTTAAAAATGGATTCTACATGTGAAATTGTGTAGGAATAGCCCAAGTCATAAATTTTGGTAAAGTGGAAGTGAGACCGGGTATAAAGGGTTAAACCAGGTTTCTAAGGGTATTTTGGTAATTTAGCACTTTTAGGCTAAGTTTACCAATGTTATATGTTTGGAAGGGTACATGAATGAGTAATGAGTCATTTATGGTATATTTGAAGATTTCAAGAATTGACAACCGATCGGGACGTAGTACTTGCCTGAGCCTGGAAAAGCGAGAAGAAGTTGCAAAAGAAGTGCAACCAGGTAGTAACTCGTCTTCATATGACATAACATGCCTTGTGTGTTGTTTGAAATCATCACAAAATGTCTAACATGTTTTGATTATGTGGAGTGATCACCTGGGGCCTATCTTTGTGTGGGTTGACGCTCAGGCTATAATGTTCATAATTGCACGAGCGGTGCCCGGGGCCTATCTTTGCGCGGGTACCCCTCGGGGACAAGTAACTCGCCTAGCGCTACGGTAGTTTGTGGATTGCATTAAATGCACTGAATGGTGTTATTATAATTTTTTTGATTGATGAGTGTGAAGCATGCTTTGTGTGTTATCTTTATATGATTGACTTGTGTTACTACTGAGATTCCTCCAAATATCACCCTTTTTCTCCAAAACCCATCTTCAGTACAGGGAGGAAGCTCGAGGGGTAAGGAAAAGGTAAGCGGTGATAACTAGAAGTCAAGGCACAAAAGACTATAGTATTTTTGTTGTCTAGTCCATATATATATATATATTGGTTCGTATATATGATGTATATGTTGTCTAAGAGCAATTAATGATGTAAAGATGACCTAGTAAATGAGTGGTAAAAGTTAGCAGTTTTGCTTCCTAGCGCTAATGAGATGTGTGTGTGGAATGGATTATATAAGGTCGGCAGAAGTTCACTCGCAAACTCTGATGTATAATGATAAAAATGTAAACCAGTGAGTCATAACTAGTTAGTGAAATTTTGTGAAAATGATTGTGAAAGTTTTATGACCCTCTCAGCTCAAGGTCAAAATCTTAGGTTGAGGTAGGGGATTTTATAATTATTTTCATAATTTGGGTGTTCCAGGTTCATATCCTGGTCTCCCGAGTGATTTCACTACTCTTTTGCATTCTACCGTAGTCAAAAGGAATGAGGTATCACATTGATATGCTTTGTTGTCTGGTCAACACTACCTGAATCATACATTTGCCTCTCAGACAGCTCTATCAGCATAAGGACGACTAATATTTCCTTTCATATAATGTCTCATAGGGTGCCATTTGGATGTTCGAGTTGTAACTGTTGTTGTAGGTGAATTCAACAAGTGAAAAGAATTTGTCCCAACTACCTTTGAAATCTATCACACACGCCCAGATCATTTCCTCTAGTGTCTGGACTGTTCTTTCCATTTGCCTATTTACTTGAGGACGATAGGCTGTACTAAATCGAAGCTTAGTACCCAAAGCCTCGTGCACCGCCTTCTAAAACTTGGAAGTAAACAAAGGATCTCTATCTGATATAATGTTCTTTGGTGTACCATGAAGATGCACTATCTCCTTGATATAGATGCCCGTGAGTTTATCGAGAGAGTAGTGAATGTTGATCAGGAGAAAATAAGTTGACTTCATGAATCAGTCTACCATTACCCAAATTGCATCATGATTTTGGACTTTGAGTAAACCTATAATGAAATCCATAGTGATTCTTTCCCATTTCCACTTAGGAATTACAGGGTTTTGTAGTAGCCTTGAACGTCATTGATACTAAGCTTTGACTTTCTAACAAGTAAGGCAATAAGCTACGAACCTTGTCATATCTTGCTTCATGCCTGGCCACAATACATGGACTTCAAATTGTGGTACATCTTAGTTGCTCCTGGGTGCAGAGTGTATTTACTCTTATGCATCTCTTCTAGGATTTTCTTATTTAGCTCTACTTATGGTGGAACATATATTTGTATTTTGTATCTGACCAGCCCACTTAGTGACAAGTCATATTCCTGAGTATCTCCCTTCGTAATTATGTTTTTGATAGACTGAGCACGTCTATCCTACATCTAAGCTTTTTCTACATCTACTCTTAGGTCATTATCTACTTGACTCTATTAGCCTCTACTCGTGAATCATGAGGGCTGCCACCTATAATGTTTATAGCTTAAT
The DNA here is from genome assembly GCA_037074505.1 of Albizia julibrissin. Classification (NCBI taxonomy): domain Eukaryota; kingdom Viridiplantae; phylum Streptophyta; class Magnoliopsida; order Fabales; family Fabaceae; genus Albizia; species Albizia julibrissin. The sequence continues at coordinate 38,162,931 of CM073477.1, forward strand.
GCATCTGCCACAATATTAGCCTTACCTGGATGATACTTGATCTCCAGATTGTAATCTTTGAGCAACTCCATCCATTTGCGTTGCCTCATGTTGAGCTCTTTCTGATCGTACAGATATTTCAAACTTTTATGGTCACCCCATAGAGATAATGTCTCCAGATTTTCAATGCGAACATAATCCCTGCCAACTCAAGATCGTGTGTAGGATTTCTCTGTTCGTAAGGCTTTAGCTGACGGGATGCATACGCCACCACTTAGCCTTGTTATATCAACACACATCCCAATCCATACCCACTGGCATCTATGTAAACAATGAAGGTTACTGCGGATCTGGGATTGTCAACATGGGTGCTATGGTTAATCTCTATTTCAACTCTGTGAAGCTACTCTCACAACTGTTGTCCCACACAAAATGTTGAGTTTTCCATGTTAACTTTGTCAAAGACAAAGCTATTCTGGAGAAGTTCTATATAAACTGTTTGTAATACCCTGCGAGACTCAGAAAACTGCGTATCTCAAATACTATTTCTAGCCTCTTCCAGTTCAATATTGCTTCCACTTTATTTGGATCTATTAAGACTCCTTGATGTGAAACCACATGGCCCAGAAATTTCACTTCTGAAAGCCAAAACTCATATTTGCTCAGCTTGGCATAAAGTTGCTTACTCTGTAATGTGTTTAATACTGTTCTCAAATGGTGTTCATGCTCTACTTTGAGAGTACACCAGAATATCATCGATAAAGACTACCACAAATTGGTCTAAGTACATATGGAAAATTCAATTCATGTAGTCCATAAACACGGTAAGTGCATTGGTCAGCCTAAATGGCATTACTAGAAACTCTTAATGGCCATATCTTGCTTTGAAAGCAGTATTTAACACATCCTCTGCCTTTACCTTGAGTTGGTGATACCCAAATCTCATATCAATCTTTGAGAACATACAAGAACCTGATAGTTGATCGAGTAAATTATTGATTCTTGGAAGTGGATACTTGTTTTTTACAGTTACCTTGTTCAACTCCCTATAATCAATACAAAGTCGTAGGCTTCCGTCTTTATTTTTCACAAAAAGCACTGGAGCTCCCTATGGCGAGACACTAGGTCTGATAAACCCTATTTTCTCTAGCAGCTCTTCGATCTACTTTTTCAGCTTTACCATCTCGCTCGGCACCATTCTTTATGGCGCTTTAGATAGCTCCAAGCCTAGTTTCAATTACAAACTCAACTTCCCTGTGCGAGGGAAATCCACTGATATCTTCCAGGAATACATCAAGAAATTCGTTTACCACAGGAATACTCTCCAATTCCATACTAGCCTTTGATTGCATGGAGAAGAATACGATATATCCCTGGCAACCTTTGTATAGGCATATCTCAACTTCGGTTGTAGAGAGAAACTTTAGATTGATTTCTGTGTTGGCTTTTGATAGTGGATTAGGGTAAATGACCCTTTTGCTTCTACAGTCTAGCAATACATTATTTACATTTAGCCAATCAATACCAATAATGACCTCCAATTTACTCAATGGTAAGCAAATCAGATCTACTGTGGACTCATATCTCTCTGCGTTTACGACACAATTTAAACAAACTTTGGTAGTGACAAATCCATTACCTATAGGTGTAGAGACCGTCAAATCATATGTAATTGATACTCTCTCAGGCCTAGTCGTCTTACATAGTCGTATGCAATAAATGAGTGACTAGCTCCTGAATCAAATAATGCTTGTACCAAATTACCATTGAGAGAAATCATACCTCGAATCAACTCTTGTGATTTCCAGGCTTCCTCTTGTGTCAAGATGAAAACCTTGCCCTAAACTTGTTGCCTCGGCTCTCTAGGTTCTTGTAACTATCGATAATCCCTAGTAATATGTCCTGGCTTATGACAGTTATAGTAGATAATCTGTCTTGTTAGTACTGGCGCCTGCCTTGCTTGACTACATATATAGCCATAGTGATAAGGCCTGCCACAATATCTAAACATTCTGTTCCCAGGGGGTCTTTAGTTGCCTCAATTTTCAAAATGATTTGAATTTTTATTACTACTACTAAAGGGTTCGCCCTAGTAACTGCATTTTTGTGAAGAGCTTCCACCACCTTATATGTTCTTGTTGCTAGTATTTTAGTAGGCATGCAGTTCCAATAAGTTATGCTTTATTATTCGTCACTCTTCGATTGCCTTATTGAACTCCTTGAAGTGCCTGGAAATAAGTTTTTCCCTTAGCTTCGACTTTAATCCTCGAATCATCATGTCAGAACTCCACACTTTGTCATCACGATATTTCAAATAAGAGGAGTATCAGGACAACCAGATGTATTAGGCCAGATATTCGTCAAAACCTTCCTTTTCACCTTGCTGGATAGTAAAAAATTATGTCTCCTTGGCAGTCTCACTGACCAAGGAAAGTACTTCTCGTTGAATTTTTCCTAAAATACTTCCCATATCACGGGAATATTTTGTGCTTGCAGAATCGACTCGATGCTTCCCCACCACCTATTAACATCACTTTCCAGCTTATAGATGACTAGTCGGGCTTTTATATCATCTAAGCATTCTAGAACCCTGAAAAATCTTCTCAAGTCAATTCAACCAATCCTTCGTGGCTTGGGGATCAAACCTCCCTTGAAAAATAGTTGGTTGGTGTTGATTTAATTTGGTCACCTAGGTTTGCATGCTCTTAACTTTGACAATCGGGCCCTATGGAACCTCTGGCACTGGTTCTGGTATAGGTTCCGATATAGGTTCGGATACGGGTATTGGTGGCTGCACATGACCACCTCCCTATACACCAGGATTATTATGAGCTTCTGCATCGGCATTTTGTTTCTAATGTACTTCTCTCAAGTTATTTTGTAGTTCATTCAGTATATTTTATTGTTCCATCATCATTCCCATCAATTTTTGCATCGGGTTGGGTCTAGAACCAGGTTCCTAATCATTATTTCCATGTCTACCTCTACCTCAGCCCCCATCTCGACCTCTACCTTAGCCTCTACTGCCACTTCGTGTACATGCTATTTTCTATGCTCCACTATATAAAAAATAGAAGAGAAATAAATTTCATATAAATGCAAGAGCATTTTTATCATTTCACAAAAATTTGGGTACACAAGTATGTCATATACAACACATAACATGTATTTACAGCAGTTAGGAAGTCATACTACACATTAGATATCTTACAACTACTGTACACAAGTCTTTGTTCCTATGTCTTAACTATACATGTAGCTTCCCACCTATCTCAGGATTTCCCTGAGTCAAGCACACTTAACTTTATATGTACCCAATCAAAACACAGATACTAGCTCTAACAACTTCTGCCCACCGGTTCCCTGCGATTGCCCTCACCTTAAAAAGATGCATCGGCTACCTTTAGCCACCCAAAATATGATGCCTGATCCCCACATCACTCCTGTTACATGTGCTCCTACATATACTCTGTGATGTGCTCCATGAACTCCCCAAAATGGTCGTTCGGACCTCTCTCGATGATATCGTTCTTCTTGGTGTTCCAGAAGTCCGTGTCTGGGAAGAAGTCCATGTTAGTAAAAATCCAGAATTCGTTTAGTAGATCAATCTCTAGCAACACCTACTTCCAGTACAGGTTGTCCACTACATCCAGGAAGGCTAAGTACTGCTCCACTGGGGTGTCATATGCCTGTACTGCACGTCTGTATTGGCCTCAGACATACTCCCATAGCTCCTCATTAGGCTGCAGGTCATATGGCATGTGTACTCTCTCTGTCCTGAAGCTAGCACCGATAGGCGGGTTGGACGCCTGGCTGCTTTGTATCACTAACTATTGCATCTGGGATCATCATTAGAGGTAGGTGTGGTCCGTACATTGGTATAGGCTTGACGCTCTTTCAGCCCATCTTTGTATATGCTTGACTCTCTTTCGGCGTGTCTTTTGCACTCTGCCACCTCCAAGTCTCTTCAGCCATATGATATGCTGCCCTTATGGGAACTACTCCTCCAGAGGACAATGGTTCACAGAAAGGGGAGATCGATCTCACTGTCGTCTTTGTCCGCTCATGATTCCATGTAACCATACAAACAAGACCATATCAGTATACTATTTCGTAAATGATAGAACTGCTTTAAGCTCTAATACCAAAAATGTCAAAACCCCTTAACATTTCAATATTTGTAGAGTAATAAATGCACAGTTCCATAAGGCATACAAAAATAGCGGAAACATACTGATATTAAGTGCTTGTTTGCAATACAAGATAATCCCCGTAGGGTTTGAAAAACATTTATAAATGTACATAGCGTTCAAAAAGAAAACAAATTGTAATTATAGATAACCAGACACAGCTCCAGAATGCACCGGGATCCTACTCCCGGGTAACCACTTCCTTGCCTTTCGAGTTGCTAGCCTCAGCTATAAAGTTTTGTATTTTGAAAAAGGTTGAGATTCGAGAAAAACTCAGTAGTAACAAATATGACAAACATATAAAATGCAATGTGCGATGTCATGTAAGATACTAACTTTTGTTGTATGCATACTATCCAAGGCCAAATGAATGTTTGCACCCCCGCTTAACTCTTGTCCAAGGTCAAACGATATGTTTGATTCTCCAACTTTGACTCTTGCAAGATGACTCAAAACACCCCCTTGAAATTCTATAACCATAGAAATGAAGTTCTTATCAAGGGGAACAATGCTTATAAAGAGGTTTTGAGCATAAGAGGTGAAAATGAGACAAGATCACCTACCTCTCTTCTTTGTTCTTCAAACTTCACTTTTCTCTTCCCCTTTATTTTTTTCTCTTTTTCCTTTGGCTTGGCTAACATTTTTGTGTGCAAATGAGGAAGTATGATGTTTTAATATCTATTCCATGCCTCTTCAATTTACTTGGCCGAAAATCACCCAAAGGAATAAAGAAAAGTCCAGGTGTCATAATCTTATGGTGTCTATAAAAGCAATTGAGTTAATTAACCAAAGATTAGTTTGGTTAAATTGCAACTCACTCCTTCTCTCTTTCTTCTTGGCTTTGGATGAAATATCATTCAAAAAGGGAGGAAATTGTTGACAAAAAATGCTCTTTAATTAATGCCTTTTGGTCAAACTTTCAACTTGATCAAAAGTATAGACCATGTGACTCTTCCTTATTTTCTTATTTTCCTTCCTTTTTGACTTGTCAATGGTTATGGTTTATTTGCATATTCTCTTTCCTTTTTCCTTGGTCTTAGACATCCAACATGAGCAAAGTGAGGAGATATATTAATTGAATTCTCACTCTCCCTTGTTTTTATGTTCAAGCCACTTTTGTTAACTTTTCAACTTATTTTACTTGGCTCAAATTGACTTATTTTTTGCTTAATTAAGACCAAGTATTTAATTTCCCTTCTTGTTCCCCTTTTTGACTGTCCAAAACCACAAGGAAAAGTGAAAAATATGGGCTTTGGATTAAATTTAGCTAAATGACTATTTTGCCCACACATTTTTTCCATTTCCGCACATATGCTCAAATCTGCCAGAATTTTCTTCAAACTTTGAAAATTCATAACTAAATATACAGATGTCCAATTGTGATGATTCTAAAGGCTATGTGACACTTATTAAGTATATTTTTAAGGAAAAATATAGCCTTTATCCAAATAAATTATCAAAATTCCAGAATCATCATTTATTAGACGCTGCCACAGAAACTTGCCTGTTTCATTTAGCTAACTTCAAAAATACATAACTCTTTGTGTAGGGCTTCAAATGACTTATATGACCTATTAAATTAAATCTTGATAAGTCTAATTTTATTCTAGAAAGTTCACAATTTTTGGACATCATTTACCTATTTAAAATCGGCATGCAAACTGACTATCCTGCAGAGAATCCATACTAGTAGCATTATTCAAACCTTTGGAATTCAAATCCATTCTCTCTATACACCATTTCCTTTTTCCCTTTGGATCCAAGTTAAGTTCTATGTCATTCTAACACATCCTAAAGGAATCAGATATTTTCTTTTAACAAATTCACACTAAAATCCAAATTCTATTCCGAGTGCGATTTCTATAAGCCAATCTATTTCTTATGCATTCTTGAGACTATTGCTAAACTAGGGCTTAGCAGTCGACTTGATTCTAGCTTATCCTTAAGCCTTTAATCCCAAAATTTAGGATATTACAAACTTCAAGTGATTTTGATATTTTGTGTGTGCGCACGCGCATGTATATATGTGTGTGCATACATATATATGTGTGTGCATACATATATATGTGTGTGCATACATATATATGTGTGTGCATACATATATATGTGTGTGCATACATATATATATATATATATATATATATATATATATATATATATATATATATATATATATGTGTGTGTGTGTGTGTGTGTACATACATACATACATATATATATAAGATCAAAATCACTTGAAGTTTGGGCTCAATGTGATGCAAGAACACACACACACACACACGTGTTTGTGATAATATTATTATTTGTGTTAGTCTTAAATTTAGTTTTATCTGATAAATTAAATTTAATAACCAAGATGATAAAGATATAATATCTTGAATTTAATTTATAAAGATAAATTAAATATATTTCTATTGGCTCTTTATTCGGATTAAATAAATAGGTTAAATTAAAATTGTTGGACAGATTTAATTAAACCATATTTATTTAAGTTCCTTATCAAAATAATTAAGTGTTAATTGATATGATATGGATTTTTAAATTAATTAAGATTAATTTTAAAAATCCAATATCTATCATAAACTAAAAACCTCAACTAGTTATTTGAAGTGAGAGCTAGGGTTTTCTATGGATGAGGAAAATAGATATAGAGCCGTGTGAAAAACAAAACTTTGGAAGGATATTAGTGGCGCTAGCATGTTGTCTGTGTTAAATTCTTATTCATGTGGATACCGGTAGAGGGAGCTGATCCAAGTTGTTAGCTCTTTAAGATCAAAAGAAAGGCTGAACGCATAAGAAAGGTCTGTTTTCTACTACTCAATTTAAACACTGTTGACAGATCTGCAGTAGGGATTGGAAATTTTTTTAAATTTTATTTTTCCATTGTGCCTACCAATCTTAACATTTAATATACAATAGTTACATACACGCAAAACAAGAAGAAAAAACATTTGAGGTGCTGGAGAAAAGAACGGCAAATAGATTATGATGAAACAATTTATACATACACGCATAACAAAGAGAAAGGGGCTGAACATGATAAATGAAAAAAATTATCAATAGATGAATGTATATATATTTGGACACACCATAAACTACAAGAATAGAGGAATAGGCATGGTTGGTGAAAAGAAAAAGAGAGAGAGGAGTGGGCATGAAAGATGATGATACTACACACCTAAGCACAATAAAATAGAGAGGAAGGACTGACTTGTCAAGAAAAATATAATAAAATAATGGTAAGGGAAGGAAGATGAAACAAAACAATTGAAAAGACTATAAGACTTAGGGTCCAAGTCCACCCTTAATGGGTTATACTATTTGATTAGGAAACAAGTAACCATGTCAAGTAAGAAGCAAATTAGCATTAATTATTGATTTGTTAAATGAGAAATAAGTAATTCTATATTAGGAAATTAATCATGAATTAATTTCCTGATTATTACTTTGACAGCAAGTAGGAGTGCATATAACTTCCTAATTCGTCGTCTCCCTAGACCTCTATAAATAGGATGTGCCTCTATCAATTAAATCTTACCCCTGCCATTAAGCTATTTGGCAATCTCTCTTCTCTTCTACCATCTTTCTTATTCTGGTGATATGTTGTGCTAATCCTAATTAGGCTCTAGTAGCCTAATAATTGTGTGAGCATTATTATGTTCGAGTTATGAAGAATTGGAGCATTTACTCGGATCCAAACATAGATTCGCCCTGGTACGCAAGTCTCTTCTCTCCTTATTTTCCTTCATAGACATTTCTTATAGGAATTGAAGGCAAAGAAGGTGACTAAGTGAGATGAGGAAGGGAAAAAATTGAACCTGAAAGCAAATATGATGTGGTGTCGGAGGTGTTGTTGGGTGGGAGGAAAAGAGCATTTTATAAGACTAGGGTTAAGGTTTAAGTCCTCCCATTAAAATAATATTTTTAATAAAAATAATAAAATATTCATAGTAGTAATATTCACCATTCATATATATATATATATATATATATATATATATATATATATATATATTTTATGTTACTTATTTCAATAATAAGATATATTTACACACACATACTCGCACATTTAAAAATAATTATTGTAATGAGGTATTTTATTTGTATTTATTTTTTTCATAGATTTTATTTAAACTTGATACTTCTTTTTAAATTATTAATTTATTCTAACTCTTTGACTAAATACAACTTAGACTACAATTTACTCAAAGTGCTAAAAATAGGGAGATGTTATACTTTCTTCTTCTTGTATCTTGTGATCTTCAGCAGCATCAGCATGACAATGATGGACCTTGTTCTTTAAGGTGTCAAATTCTTGCCATAGAGCATATTTTTCAATATATTAGCCATTAATAGAGTTATTGTCTTGTTTCACTTGCCATAGTTTTGTGTTAATGTCAAATATGAGAGATCTATTCCCTTTATCACTATATATCTCTCGAATTGCTTCCCAAATGTCGTAGGTTGAAGGAAGGAACATGAAAATTTTCTTGATTGATGATGACATAGCATTGACTAGCCACGAGGAGATTAAAGCATTCTCATATTTCCATAGTCGCATTACTTTAGTATCTAATGAGGGAGGCATTTTAATTTCACCAGAGATATACCCGAGTTTATCCCTACCATCAATAGCTAGAGACATGGATTGAGCCCACTCCCTATAGTTATCACTAGTAAGTTTCTCAAAAACAATAAAAAATATTGAGACATCATTAGGACTAGACCTTGTCACTGAAGCAAATGCTTTATGGTCAATAGGAATAGTAGACATATTGACCAAGTAATTCACTTTACTAATGTGCAGAACTGACCTGGTGAATAAACTTCGATAAAAAAATGAGACTAGAGTTGATGACTATGTGGGCTGTAGAAGAATATCGGATAGTGGTGGTGAGGGTTAAGCGTGGATTGAGATTTGACCTTGTAGGAATCGACGAACAAGATCAAGACTATCGAGAAGAACTTTGAGAATGCTGAAGATGCCGACAATAACTCTGCTGGTCGAGACTAAGAGAAGCTGTGACTATCACTAGGAGTGAGGATCAATAAGTACTTGAAGATGATAGGCTAGAAGGTGCTCGACGATAATGGAATGGAACGCCAAACAACCACCGCCTAAAGCTTTGACGAATACGGACTGAGTGAACGACCAAGTTAGACTGAGAAATGCTAATTATGGAATAGCCTCTGATTATTTTCTTCAGAGAGAATAAGCCTTTCTTTGTCTCTAATTAAATTTGTCAGACTTGGAGAGGAGACTGACAGATGTTATGTAATACCGTCTCTTATAAAGCGTTTGATGAGTTCAGATCTTGTAATATTTACAAACTTGAGACACTATCAAGCCATAAATTATTAAAGTTCCAACTTCAATACAGGGTTTGATCCTATAATTAAGTGGGTTTTTTTGAAAACTTTTAAAAATAATTATATGCGGTCTCATACCAGTTTGCAAATTCATTACTCTCATCGGTTTCAAAATAAAAAATGCAGAGTATTTTCTGGAAATAGCCTGCGTAGTGGTGGTTAACTTATGGGCTTTTGATGTTTGGTTACCCACTTCTAGTTCAATTAATGCTTTTAGATACTAGTGCGTTACTGAAAGTTCAGCGTACGGATTACAACTATTACAGTCAGTATCACGATTACTAGTACTACTATTGCTACTTCTACTTACTTATATACATATTTTACAGTAATCTAAAATAAAAATGATAACCAACAGTCTATAATTACTCCGCCTTCTCTTCATCTGTCTGTATTACCTTCTTGCCCTTGGAGCTGGACGCCTATGCTGTGTATCATTTGTTGAAAAAGGGTGAGATTCCAAATAATCTTAGTAGTAAACCAATCACAAATATGATATGCAGAATGCTAAATATGTAAATAAAAGTATCACTGAGTACTTACAAATTATGCAGCAAACAAAGGGCCTAACCGATCCCTTATTACAAAACCACAGCGCTTAACAATCTCAATCTAGCATCCCAGGGCCTTTGCCCCATACAAGGTGTAGTCACGAGCTTTCTATCCAATCTTCTCCATTCTCTATTATATAGAAAATCTGCCAGATTTATTTATTGAGTCAAAATGACCATTTTGCCCTTATATTTTCTCTATTTTCACAACAAGTGGAAAAATTGACAGAATTTTCATCAAACTTTCAAAATTCATAATTTTATAGATATCCAATTGAGATGGTTCCAAAGTATATGTAACCCTTATCAAGTCTAGTTTCAAGTAAAAATATATTATTTAACCAAAAGAAAGCTCATAATTTCCAGAATTTTTGTATCTGACTACTGCCCCAGAAAATTTCTAGTTTAACTAGGCTAGCTTCAAAAATTCATATCTCCTTGTATAAAACTCCAAAAATTCTATATGACCTATAAAATTAAATATTTTTATGTCTAATTTCATTCTGAAAATTTTCATAATTTTTGTACATCATGTGCCTATTTAAAACTATTTCACAACATGACTGCCTCACAGAGAAACTTACCAGCAACATCCTTAACTTATGTATCAAATAACTATGTTATGTGTGACATTTAATTACCTTGTTGTATTTCTTAATATGCACTTTAATTCACCATTTTATTCTTTTAATATCACTAAGGTATAAAGGAATTTTGGTAACTAAAATTTGAGATATTACAAATTGTGATATACATGAAATGACATAAACACTCCAATTGGTGGTTACACACAAATCTTGTCCTAATTAACATGCTAACAATTCGGCCAAACCAAAGGAAAAAGAGAAACAAATGATTTAGTACAATGAATCATAAAATGTAATGGTAAAATGGTAATTAGCCAACAAAACAAGAAGCACATTATTTTTCCCTCTCTTCCTAATAATTTCTGCAAAATTAAGAAGGGAAAATGGTTATTTGGTAAGAAATATCATATTTTGGAGCAGTTGTTATCAAGGGGAATTAAGTGGAAAAAGTCAAAAAAGTATTATGACACAAATTAATTATTTGGAAGAGGGACTTGTGGAAAATGCAAGAAGCTATTTTATTTCCCTTTTGTCTCTATCATTTTGGTTAAATAGGGAAATAAAAGGGGAATACATTTACTTGGTTGATATTAATTCAAGAAGGAGGAAAAAGAAGAGCCAAGTAAAAATAAGCACATGTTGATTTACAATAAACAATATTAACCTAAAAAGCAAGAGAGATATTATCATCAAAACTCCATTATCTCTCTTTCCTTCTTCATTTTCAGTTGAAGGAAAATAGACATGTAGAAGAGCACTCATGAACTTCAAGAACACAAGAGGTCCTAGGGTTTCAAGAAGCCAAAAATCTAAGGTAAGAGCTAGAAATCAAAGTGTTTTTGCCTTCTAATCTACCTAAAATCTCTTCTAACCTCTTCTTCTTCTTCAAAATCATGGTTAGCAAGAAAAATTTCAAGAGAAGAGAGAGAGGGCTGACATGTGTAGAGAGATAAAGTGAGAAGATCAAGAGGTGATCTCCAAAACTTTAATCCTCTTACCTTATATGATGTTGTTGTGATTGTTGTTGTTGATTTTGGGTTAGTTTTGCAAAGAGGGATGATGAAACCCTAAGGGGTTATGTTGCCAAAATTTCAAAGAATCATGTTTATTAAGTGTTTAAGTAGTTAATCTTGTGATTATAAGTGATAAGGAAGTGGTTAATCAAGAGAAATCAAGAAAACCAACCTTTCATTCTAAGGTTCTGATTTTCGGCCAAAGGTAGAACAGGGGGAAAGAGTTGGAATTTTGTACTTTTAATGGTTCCATTAGATTTAGAAAGGAAAATTGTGTAGTTACACATGATTTCATGATTTTTGGATGCTTATGTTTAAATTTGGAAATTATTGAAGTTAAAGGCGCATATTGTTTGTTTTGTTTCACTGGAGGCAGTCCGATTTTGAAATGAATTTTCTTCGTCAAACGTAATCCAAATATTACGAAATTTGGTAGGATGAAAGTAGAGAAATATAGATTTAATTTGATAGATAGATCATAATTTTGGGACTAGTATACCAAAAGATATGGATTTTTGAAATTGATCCCTGTTTCTAGAATGCAATCTAGAACAGTGGAAGTTTGGTGAATTTCTGGGAACAATGTGGTTAAACTGGAAAGACTAAAGTATTTTTCTTGAAAATAAACTTAAATAGATTCACTTAGGCTTTAGAACCAGTCAATTTGGAATTCCCTAAAATTAATTAGAATTTTCCAAATTTGACAGAAAATCTGCTAGTTATTGGAAAATTGTGAAACTGCACTGTGCATAATTGTATTATATAGTAATTGCTGAAACTGTGATAGATAACCAGAAAAATGTGATTAAATGCAGTAATAGTTTAAGTAGTAACCAGTTACTTGTAACTTTAATTTATAGAAATTTGCAATAGCTGGAGCCGGATCCAAGATTTTAGATAGACAATTAAATTGAAAAAGGACTCAGGTAGTAACACTTTCCTTCATATACTATGTGATAATTTATATGCTTTTTGTATGCCATCTTCTGTAATATAATAGTGCCTAGGGCACACGACATAGCTGTTGTAATACCTCATTTTCTAACGCTACGGTAGAATATCAACTAGCTAATACTCACCGAATTTATTATCATTCATATTTTCTCTTTCTTTTTGTTACGAAACATCAGAGTTGCGAGCAATATCTCTGTCGGTATGAATATTTATATATATTTACATACATGCACAATTCACTAGATTTACTTGTCTTTACAACACAAAACATGCCATCTATTCTCTTCTACTTCATATACAAACCTAATACTCATGAAATTCTTAAAATACACGACGAGTACGAGACAACCATAACTAAGTTCTTCCGTTGCTCGGCTTCAACTCTTCGTCATTTACCTTCTCTTTGCCCCGTGAGCTCCCTCCCTATACTGGAGATTTGTTTTTGGGAAAAAGGGTGTAATTCATAGGAATCTCAGTAGTAACACAATCATATATATAAGATAACACACACAAGCATGCTTCATACTTCATCAATCAATAAAATCATCATAACATCATTAATGCATCTCATGCAATCCATAAACTGACTTAGCGCTAGACAGGTTCTCGATAGATATAATTCATAAACTGACTTAGCGCTACACAGGTTTTCGGCCCCGAGGGGCACCCGTGCAAATATAGGCCTCGGGCACCGCTCGTGCAATTATGAACATTATCGCTTGAGTGTCAACCCATCCAAAGATAGGCCCCGGGTAATCACTCCACTCAATCTAAACATGTTAGACATTTTGGAGAAGATATCAAACAATACATATGCATGCCATGTCATATGAAGACGGTTACTACCTGGTTGCACTCTTATGCGACTTTTCCCACTTAATCAAGCTAGGGCAAGTACTAAGGCCTGATCGGTTGTCAAGTCCTGAAATCTTCAAATACCAGAAATGAGTTATTACTCATCCATACATCATTCCAAACTCATAACATTAGTAAATTTAGCCGAATAGTGCCAATTTACCAAAATGCCCCTTACATCACGATTATCAGTATTTTACTCAAAATCACGACTTAGGCCATTCCTACACATTTTCGTGTGTAGAATTCATTTTTAACCTCGAATTGGCCAAAATGAAATCCAAATGATGAAAATACGCTTGACAGCCCTCAAATAAGGCTTATAAGGGCTTATTTTGTCATTTCACCCTCTGAGGCTTTTCTCACTTCATGGTCAACATAGACCCTACACAATTTCACCTCATAAACCCAATGGAAGCATCAGAATTATCAAATTCCTATCCATTTTCCACATCCAACACAGGGAAGGGGATTTAAATTCTCAGAAAAGTTATGTCGGATTCTTTTTTTCTTTAGCCTAATAACCTCTTTTCTACTTATAACCAATATATTAACTAGTTAGACATTCATTGGACTTGATTTGGAGATACTTACATATTAAGGTCTCTTTATTTTTCTTCAATTATCTTATGCCAAATGAATCATAATCAAGCCCAAAACAACTCTACTAACACCAATAAAGCAAGAGGAACAAGTTTGGGAAGTTACCTCTTGATTTCTTCAACTTTCTCTCTCCTGCTCGTTCTTGACTCTCTCTCTCTCTCTAACTCTTGAACCAGCTGAATATCAATGAATTCAAGGGTAGAGAAGTGAGGAGGAGAGGTTATGGAGGGATTAGGTAGCTTAAAACACAAGGTAGCAACCTCTTACCTTGAGATTTGATGAACCTTAGACCTTCCTCTTCTCTTCACCGTTCAACTCTCACCCTCACTCTTTCTGATCAGCTTCGTGAGTGATAATGGACCTGGAGAGATGAATGAATGATAATATAATGAAGGGTTAATTCGTTCAACACATGTGGCACATTTTCATTGGTCCACAAATGTATTATTCCTTAATTAATTACATTTCCCTTCATACACCCTCATTCCAGCAAAAAATCCCATGAGAAATATAAGGGAAATCTGAATCTCCAATATCCCATTGTGCCACTCGTAACTTGTTGACCAAGTCATTGACGTTTTTACTATTTGACCATTCTTAACAATAGTTTACCAAAATTGATTTATTTATGTAAATCAAGTAGTCATTTTACTCTTTTTAATTCCCATTTAACTCAAATTAGTGGAAATATTGGGGGAAAATAATTATTTCCCATTTCACAGCAAAATTATCGTCTTGCCCCTACGTTTACGATTTACCGAAATAAATCAGTTTTCACCCTCTTCTTTTGCTTACCCTCATTTTGACATTCAAATGAGGCCATCATTTATGTTACTTAATTTTCCTCAATTTTGGTTACCATAATAGGTCCTTAATTTATTTATTTTTATAAATCAAGTAGTCATTTTACTCTTTTTAATTCACATTTAACTTAAATAGTGGGAATATTGGAGGAAAATAATTATTTCTCATTTCACAGAAAAATTACCGTCTTGCCCCTATGTTTACGATTTACCGAAATAAATCAGTTTTCACCGATTTCTTTGGCTTACCCTCATTTTGACATTTAAATGAGGCCATCATTTATGTTACTTAATCTTCCTCAATTTTGGTTACCATAATAGGCCCTTAATTGATTTATTTTTGTAAATCAAGTAGTCATTTTACTCTTTTCATTTCCCATTTAACTTAAATTAGTGGGAATATTGGGGGAAAATAATTATTTCCCATTTCATGGTAAAATTACCGTCATGCCCCAACGTTTACGATTTACCGATATAAATCAGTTTTCACCCATTTCTTTGGCTTACCCTCATTTTAACATTCAAATGAGGCCATCATTTATGTTACTTAATTTTCCTCAATTTTGGTTACCATAAAAGGCCCTTAATTGATTTATTTTTCTAAATCAAGTAGTCATTTTACTCTTTTTAATTCCCATTTAACTCAAATTAGTGGGAATATTGGGGGAAAATAATTATTTCCCATTTCATCGTAAAATTACCGTCTTACCCCTACGTTTACGATTTACCTAAATAAATCAGTTTTCACCCATTTCTTTTGCTTACCCTCATTTTGACATTCAAATGAGGCCATCATTTATGTTACTTAATTTTCCTCAATTTTGGTTACCATAATAGGCCCTTAATTGATTTATTTTTGCAAATCAAGTAGTCATTTTACTCTTTTTAATTCTCATTTAACTCAAAATAGTGGGAATATTGGGGGAAAATAATTATTTCCCATTTCACAAAAAAATTACCGTCTTGCCCCTATGTTTACGATTTACCGAAATAAATCAGTTTTAACCCATTTCTTTGGCTTACCCTCATTTTGACATTCAAATGAGGCCATCATTTATGTTACTTAATTTTCCTCAATTTTGGTTACCATAATAGGACCTTAATTGATTTATTTATGTAAATCAAGTAGTCATTTTACTCTTTTTAATTCCCATTTAACTCAAATTAGTGGGAATATTAGGGGAAAATAATTATTTTCCATTTCACGACAAAATTACCCTCTTGCCTCTACATTTACGATTTACCGAAATAAATCAACTTTCGCCCATTTCTTTGGCTTACCCTCATTTTGACATTCAAATGAGGCCATCATTTATGTTACTTAATTTTTCTCAATTTGGGTTACTATAATAGGCCCTTAATTTGTGCATTATCACCTCTTTAGGTCCTTGTTCGTCCAAATTACGCGTAACCGACGATTAGAATATTTTTCATAAATTCACATAAATTCATACGCATCGCCTTTCACCTTTTATTGCAATAAATATATGTCAAATATACACATAAAGAGTGTTGGTGAAAATGGGGTATTACACCTCTGATTTGGGTTCCATCGATGGTACACGCAGATAAGCCAAAGGTGAAAACAGTCGTTTGACCTTGGTCAAGAGTTGAGCCATTGTTGCAAACATGTCATTTGGCTTTGGACAGTATGCATGCAACACGAGTTAGCATCTTATATGACATGGTGTATTGCATATTTATTTTTGCATTTTATATGTCTAATTGTCTGTTGCTACTAAGATTCGCTCGAATCTTACCCTTTTTCAAACTAAAAGACATTAGAACTGAAGCTAGCGGCTCCAAGGGCAAGGAAGTGGCTACCCAGGGAGTAGATTCCCAGTGCATTCTGAAGCTGAATCTAGTTATCTATGTTTGTACTTTTGTAATTAGTTTCTTTTGTGGTTCTGATACTTTCAGAATAGTATAGTGATATGGTCTTATTTGCATGATGATAGGAATCATGTGTGGACATCGATGGCGAGAGTGATCACCCCCTTCTGTGAACCAGTGTCCCCCAAAGGAGCGGATTCTAGAAGAGCAGCATAGCATATGGATAACAAAGCCAAGAGGTCCTAGAGTGCTGAAGATGCCCCGGAAGCGGGTGAAGGCTAGACTAGTATATGAACCACATCCAGAATTGGAGCCAGTACCTGATGCATTAGTACACAATATAGATTAGCCACGGATATACGGTCAGGCGTCAAACATGCATGTCGATGAGGGCTCCATGACGGAGAGAGTGCATATGCCCTATGACCTATAGCCAAACAAGGAGCCGTGGGAGTACATGCTAGGTAGGTACAGGCGAGCAATGAGAGCCTACAATACCCCAGTAGACTAGTACCTTACCTACCTGGATGTAGTAGACACCCTGTACTGGAAGCAGGTGCTACTAGAGATCGACTACCGGACGAGTTCTAGATTTTCACTTTTCTTTCCAAACACGAACTTTTGGAATTGGAAGAAGAATGACATCATTGAGAGAGGCCGAACGACCACTTTGGGGAGTTCATATAGCATATTACAAACTTTATGTGGAGGCACATGTACCTAGAGTGAGGTGGGGTTAGACATTATATTTTAGGTTACTGGAGGTAGCCAGCACATCTTTTGAGGTGAGGGCAGTCATAGGGAACTAGTGGATAGAAGTTTATAGAGTCAGTATCTGTGTTTTGATCAGGTACAATAAAAGTTAAGCGTGCTTAACTCAGGGCAATCACTATATAGTGACCCCCTAGGAAGCTATATGTATAGTTAAGACATAATGTGTAAAAGGACCGAAGACTTGTTGTACAGTAGTTATAAGATGTGTAGTATAACCCCTAACTATTGTAAACACATGCTATGTGATATGTATGACGAACTTATTATGTACATGAAATTTTATGAAATGACAAAAATGCCCTTGCATTCCTATGAAATTTATTTCTTCTCCACTTTTCATATAGTGAAGTATAGAAATGGCACGAACAAGACATGGTAGTAGAGGCTGAGGTGGAGACCAAAATGGAGGTAGGGCTAAAGGTAGAAATGGAAACAATGACTAAGAACCAGGCGCTAGACCTGACCCGATGCAACAGCTGATAGGTATGATGATGGTGCAACAGAATCGTTGAACAAACTGAGAAATGATTTGAGGGAGGTATAATAGAAACAAAATGCGGTTGCAAAAGTATGCAATAAACCTAGTGGACAAGGAGGTGGTTATGTGCAGCCTCCAGAACTGGTACCGGAACCTGTGCCAGAGGTTCCTTAGGGCCCTATTGTAGAAGTAGAAAGTATG
This sequence comes from Albizia julibrissin, assembly GCA_037074505.1. Lineage (NCBI taxonomy): Eukaryota > Viridiplantae > Streptophyta > Magnoliopsida > Fabales > Fabaceae > Albizia > Albizia julibrissin. The sequence continues at coordinate 38,181,122 of CM073477.1, forward strand.
CAAACCTGGGTAACTCAACTTAATCAACATCAACCGACTATTTTTTAAGGAAGGTTTGATCCCCAAGCAGATAAGGACTGGTTGTCCCACCTTAAGAAAATTTTTTGAATTCTGGAGTGCCTAGATGATATAAAGGCACGATTGGAGATCTGTAAGCTGAAGAGAGATGATGACAAATGGTGGACTAACATCGAGTTAATTCTGCAGGCTGGAAATATTCTAGTGACATGGGAAGTGTTCCAAGAGAAATTCAATGAGAATTATTTTCCTCGATCAGTGAGATTGGCTAAAGAGACAGAATTTCTAACAATATAGCAGGGCAAAAATGAGAGTTTCAAGGAATAGTTTGCATGATACATTCAGCTTTCTTGATACTCCTCATATATGAAATATCATGACGACGAAGAGTAGAGTTTGTTAGATTTCATGTTTTGATGATAACAAATCATGTTTTGGAAGCTCATGGATTAATTACCAACAAAGCAATCAATTCTGGTGATCTGTGCAAGATCACTCGAGTGATTTTATTAATCACTCGAGTGATATTCAAGATCACTCGAGTGATCGTTGAAATCACTCGAGTGATTACGAAAAATAACAGATCACTCGAGTGATATGGGAAATCACTCGAGTGATCCGCAATTTCACTTCCAGTGATCGCGAAATCACTGCAAGAAAATTTCACTGTTTTGAAAATCACTTCCAGTGATTCTGAATCACTCGAGTGATGCGCCAAATCACTTCCAGTGATTGTGAATCACTCGAGTGATACGGCTAATCACTTCCAGTGATTGTGATTTCACTTCAAGAAAATTCCACGGTTTTGCAAATCACTTCCAGTGATTCTGAATCACTCGAGTGATGCGCCAAATCACTTCCAGTGATTGTGAATCACTCGAGTGATACGGCCAATCACTTCCAGTGATCCTTAATCACTCGAGTGATATTGTATTTTCGCTGAATCACTTCCAGTGAATTGGAAATCACTGCAAGAATATTTCACTGTTCACCAAATCACTTCCAGTGATCTTGAATCACTCGAGTGAAGTTTGAAAAGTTGCAAATCACTTCCAGTGAATTGGAAATCACTCCAAGAAGAAATCACTATTTACAAAATCACTTCCAATGATTCCAATATCCCTTCCAGTGAACCAGCAATCACTGACAGAAGCTTTCAAAGTTTTCAAAATCACTCCCAATGACATTATATTCACTTCCAGTGATATTGCTCTTGCTCATATAATGATCTATTGTTTCCATGTGCTTTTACCTCAACTGATTTTGCTAGTGAAATTCTATTATTACTGATTTCTCCAAATAGCTATCAAAATCATATGATATATCATTTCAATACTTAGTTGTGAAAATAGGATCACTCTCTATGGTTTTATTCTGTCACTTTTTATAAAACACCTCCAGTGATCCATATTAATTTGTTGAGATACAAATATTGCTTAACGGTTATATTCATAAGTGTGTTACAGCTGTACTCCACCATCACGCACTTAACTTGTAACTGAACACTCTACTCAAACGACAACTATTCATGGTAGCAGCAGAAATTCAAAAGTAACGAAAGACAAATGCTGTTACATTTGTCAGAAGCATCTTTGAATCAACGGGCAAATTTGCAACAGTCTTCAAGTGGTTCTATTATATATGTCCAGCCATTTGAAAAATACAACAACGAAGAAAAACGCCTGAATACTTCAAAAAACAATATCCTCACAAAAGCTTCAGTTCATCATTTATGCTTCAGTTCTTATCTTCATACTCTGTGAGAGAGATTTGTCATTCATACTTAATCATTTTCAATAGAGTTAACTTAAGGTTGAGGAACCTTAAGTAGGGATTTATGATTACCTTGTGTAAGGGGGAGCGAGTGTCTAGAGGAACTTGCTAGTTGACTGTGGTGCCAAGAACCCACTGAATCTTGGAAGATATAGTGAAAAGCTCAGAAGGATTTCTGAGGACTGGAAGTAGGTCAAGTGGTTGAGACCGAACCAGTATAAATCTCTGTGTGAATCTCGATGATATCTCTTCCTTTCATTAACTGTGCTTTAAGTTTTATAAATTGAATTTAAGCTTTCGATTATTTTGTTATCACCCAATTCACCCCCCTCTTGGGTGAAAAGCTTGCTCTAACATTTGGTATCAGAGCACAGGTCTTCTAATTCAGGCTTAACAACCTTAGAAGGATCCGATGGCAAGCATGGGTGAAGCAATCCTTCCTGACGGAGCTTCTATTACTAGACTACCTGGTTTCAGTGGTTAACATTTTTCCTTCTGGAAAGCTAAGTTTCGTGTATTCGTAATGGCTACAGAATACGGACTATGGGATGTGATTGAAACTAGAAACTATGTGCCTACAGAGACTGAAGAATCTCGAAAAGTTCCTAAATCACCAGCAGAATTTGATGACAATGACAAAAGGCTAGTGACTCTCAACAGCAAAGCAATTCTAATGATTCAGAGTGCACTAAGTCAAAAAGAATACTTCAGAATCTGTACTCTTCAGACTGCTAAAGAAATGTGGCAAGCGCTTGAAGTAGCTCATGAAGGAACATCTGGAATAAAAGAAAATCGAGTCAATACTCTAACTACAGAGTTTGATCTGCTTCGTATGAAGGAAGGTGAGTCAATAGCTGAATTTGAACTTAGATATACTCACATTGTTAATCAACTTGCAGCACTTGGAAAATTCTATGATCAGAATGTCCAAGTAAGAAAAATACTAAATATTCTCTCCAAAGAATAGGAAGCGAAAGTCACAGCAATAGAGGAAGCCAAAGGAGAATCAATGCAGTCTGTAGCTTCTCTGTTTGGAAGCCTTTCAGAATATGAAAGCAAACTAAAATTCAAACAAGAATTAGAAGAAGTTGGCGACAGGAGGACGAAAAGTCTTGCACTGAGTATAACAAAAACAAAGGCAGAAAACCAGGAAGAAGAAGAGGAGATCGATGATGATGAAATGGGCCTGATGATCAGAAGATTCAAAAAATTCTACAGAGGCCAAGGATTCAAAAATTTTCAAAGAGGTGGAACAAGTGGCAAAAGAGACGCCAAGGAAATCATCTGCTATGAATGTGGTAAACCGGAACATATCAAATCAGAATGTCCGGAGCTATTGCAGAAAAATAAAGAAAAGAGAAACTTCAAATCCTTCAACAGAAAGAAGGCATTTGTTTCTGCAATATGGGGAGATAGCTCCTCAGAAGAAGAAGAAAGCGATAATGAGGAGACAACCAATATATGTCTGGTTGCTCAAAAAGAAACAGACGAGGAGGTAATGAATTCTGACCCTACATATGATGAGTTACAAAATGAATATGATGCTTTACATTCTGAATTTATCAAAATTGTTAATACTTTGATTGCCTGTAAAAAGAGAAACAAATTTCTTGAAGAAAGAATTAAAAACCCTTTGGAAAGAGATTGCGAAAGGTGTTTGTCTTTTGAAAAGAAAAATATTGATCTTACTAAAACTCTTGAAAAATTTACAAAAGGAAGTGAAATGTTAAATGTTATTTTAAAAGCACAACATCATGTGAATGATAAGTCTGGTATAGGATATGATCCGAACCTAGACAAAAGAAAAGGTAAGAAGAAAATAGGAAGTAAATCCTATCTAAGTTATTTCACACGTTCTGTGCACACATCTAATCCTTTTGCCTATTGTAATTACTGCAATAGAAAAGGACATTATACTTCTTCGTGTTTTCATAAAAAGAAAGGAATTATAGGAACCTATAAATGGATACCTAAGAAGATTCATGAATAAGAAGTTATTTGTACTAACCCAAAAGGACCCAAAAAGATATGGGTACTTAAAACTTAATTATCCTTAACTGCAGGTTTGTCTCAGAACATCCAAATCAACCAAATGGTATATAGATAGTGGATGTTCAAGACATATGACTGGTGATCCTGAGAACTTCACCACATTAGTACCTAAGGAAGGTGGCAAGGTGAAATTTGGAGGAAATCAAACTGGAAGGATAGCAGGACTTGGGGAAGTCAAAGATAAAATCAAAGACGTATATTACGTTGAAGGTTTATGTCACAATCTATTAAGTGTAAGTCAAAGCACGGATAAAGACAACTGGGTAATATTTGATTCAGAAGAATGTCTGATAGTCAGCAAGAATGATCTGCAAATTGAAAAGAAAAAGTTGAAGACCAAACTCAAGGTAAAAAGGGAAGGAATCAGGACAGATCATGGTGGAGAATTTGATAATCAAGCATTTGCAGAATACTGTGATACAAATGGCATCGATCACAATTTTTCAGCACCAAGAACTCCACAACAGAATGGTGTAGTGGAAAGAAAGAATAGAGTTCCTACAGACATGACTAGAGCAATGCTCAACGAAAAGAATGTCTCTCAAGTCTTCTGGGCAGACACAATGAGCACTGCATGCTACATCTCAAATAGAGCATATGTCAGAACCAAACTTAGAAAAACACCATATGAACTTTACAAGGGACGGAAACCAAACCTTGCTCATCTACACATATTTGGCTGTAAGTGCTTTATTCATAACAACGGTAAAGATAATCTTGGAAAATTTGATTCTAAGGCTGATGAGGGACTTTTCCTAGGATATTCAAATCATAGTAAAGCATTTAGAGTTTTTAATAAATGAACATGTGTTGTAGAAGAATCAATTCATGTTGTATTCGATAAATATGTATCCTCTAGTAAAAACTTTGATGATGAGATAACTAGAAACCAACCATCTATTAACTCTTCAAATCTTGAAGATGACGATTGTGAAAAAGAAGTTGAACTGAGTAATTCAGATCAACCTCGTGCCTGGAAATACATCAAGAGTCATCCTCTAGATCAAGTAATAGGTGGAGTTAATGAAGGTGTCAAAACTAGAAACAAGGTTTTAAACGAAGTAAGTTTTTCTGCATTCATTTCTCAATTAGAACCTTCTAACATTGAAGAAGCCCTATCAGATAATGATTGGGTGTTAGCAATGCAAGAAGAGTTAAATCAATTTGACAGAAATCAAGTTTGGGATTTGGTGCCCCGGCCTAAAGACCACTCGGTTATTGGCACTAAATGGGTATTCAAGAACAAACTTGATGAATCCGCAGCTATTATCAGAAACAAGGCAAGATTGGTTGCCAAAGGCTACAATAAGGAAGAAGGAATTGATTATGAGGAAACATATGCTCCAGTAGCAAGATTGGAAGCTATACAAGTACTCTTAGCCTTTGCATGCATCAAAGGATTCAAATTATATCAAATGGATGTGAAAAGTGCTTTCTTAAATGGGTACATCAAGGAGGAAGTTTATGTAGAACAACCTCCTGGCTTTGAAGACGTATCCAAACCAGATCATGTTTTCAAACTCAAGAAAGCCTTATATGGTTTGAAACAAGCTCCTAGAGCCTGGTACGAAAGGTTGAGCAAATTTCTCATCGAATTTGGTTTTACTCGAGGAAAAGTCGATATAACTTTATTTATAAAACGAAAACTAAGTGATATTTTGGTAGTTCAGATTTATGTTGATGATATTATATTCGGATCTACTAATGACTCCTTGTGTAAAGAATTTTCTGAGATAATGCAGGGAGAATTTGAAATGTCATTAATGGGAGAATTGACCTTCTTTCTTGGTTTACAAATTAAACAAAGGAAGAATGGGATATTCATATCACAGACCAAATATCTTCAAGAATTGCTCAAGAAGTTTGGATTGGATGACGCTAATGGTACAGATACACCTATGAGCTCAACCGTACTGATGGATGCTGATGAAAAAGGAGTTGACTTCAACATAACTCAATATCGAGGAATGATTGGATCATTACTCTATCTCACAGCCAGCAGACCTGATATCCAGTTCAGTGTTGGTCTATGTGCAAGATTTCAGTCATGTCCTAAAGTGTCACATGCTGAATTAGTGAAACGAATTTTCAGATATCTCGCAGGCACAAAAGAGTTGGGTATATGGTATCCCAAAAAGGGTAATGAATATTTAGTAGCCTATTCTGACTCTGATCATGGTAGCTATAAAACAGATAGGAAGAGCACAAGTGGGCAATGTCAATTCCTTGGAGGCGCAGTTGTTTCTTGGTTCAATAAGAAACAAACTACAGTATCATTATCTTCAACTGAAGCAGAATACATAGCAGCCTCAAGCTGTTGTGCACAAGTACTGTGGCTAAAACAGCAACTTTAGGATCTTGGCATATATCTTAAAGAAATTCCTATTTACTGTGACAACACCAGTACAATAAGTTTGGCGAAAAATCCTGTACAGCATTCAAGGACCAAGCATATTGATGTGAGACATCACTTCATTAGAGATCATATTCAGAAAAGAGATGTCAAGGTGTTATTCATACCCACACACTTGCAATTAGCTGATATCTTCACCAAACCTCTTGCCCGAGAACAATTCATGCACATACGAAGGGAATTGGGAATGGTAAATCCCAATGAATTGTAAGTTGTTTAATCTTTATAAATGTTGATTTCATATTGTTTTGATGATCCCATTACTAACTTAAGCATCGGAGTATCTACAAAGTTGTTTTACAGGATGCTCTGTAATATCCTTAAGTAACAGGGACAAACAGAGAGGAAGACAGTAGAGTAAGTGAAAAGTAAAACACTGCAATCACAGGTAAATTAGATAATTAAATTAATAAATTTGTCACTGGTATGTCATATGAGTATTTTAATTATTAATTTTGGAATTACAGCATGGTTTGAGATTCTGTGAAGTGTTTTTGTACTTCACTCGAGTGATTTTTATATTTCACTCGAGTGAAAACCAAAATCACTCGAGTGAATGTTTCACTCGAGTGAATGTTAAAAACTCTGTTATATCAGTTTTTCTCTCTCGCGACTGTTCACTTTCTTCAAACCGTCACCTCCACTTGCTGAAATCGTCTCATTTTCCTTGAAACCTCTTGAACCCAGTAATGGAAACCCTCTTTACTACTCTTAACCGACAAATCCCCTCAAAAGCCAGCCCATTTCAGTTTAAAATCTTCCTTCCTTTTCCGTCAGTTTCGCCCTTCATTCCCGACAGTCTCCTTTTCGCTTTTCTCTCGCCATTTGCTTTCGACAGTCTACCAAGCGTCAAAATTTCAGTCTACCCAGCGTCAAAACCTTCGCCTCCACCAAGTGTCGGTACCCATGGCAAGAACAAAAAGGCCCAGGCAATCTCCTCCACCTCCACCTCCGTCTAAGAGGGCGAAAGCCCCCGCTGAACCAGAACCCAATCCACCCAGACTAAGACCCAAGGGGATTCGGATTGAGGAACCAACGGGAATGGCTACCTGTTCGCATACCAGCATAAAAGGGAAAGGGAAAGAAAAACAGCGAGAAGCAGATGTCCAAGAGTCTACCTTGCAAAGAAAAATCTCACGGGCAGTGAATATCTTGGCAGCCTCAGTTCCTCAGAAGTCACGGTATGCAAGTCAAGCCACTGGTAGTCGTCAATCTGGATCTCTGGCTGAAGAAACCACAGAACTCCTTGAACCTCCTTCTGGATTTAACACTGGTAATCTCAGTATCTTGAACTCCATTGTGTTTGCCTCACACTTTGCCAAAAGAACCTTCTGTCCTGTTGTGTGGGTTGACTTGGAGGAACTAAAACAGAAATTTCATATTGATCTAACCCCATATTTGAAACAATATGAACCTTGGCTGAGATTGAGAATGTCATACAATCCTTTGGTTGTCAAATATTTTTACTGTAACATGAAGACTGCTGATGTAAAGGATGACTAAGGAAACATCATTGCTGAGAGAATTGAAAGAAGTATTAGAGATTAGAAAATTCTTCTGTCTGGGGATCTTATCAACACCTATCTAGGCATAGAGGATGCTCCCATGAGGCCTCCACGTGTCTTTAATATTCATGAATTAGTTGATATCTTTAGACCAGGACAGCCTGGTGTGCCTTTACCCAATTCCCCAGCCTCTCTTACTAACAACCAGAGAGCCTTATTCTACATTTACTCCCGTAGCATGGTTAACAAAGCAAAAAATTTCACTCATATCACGGGAAGGATCTTCAGATGATGGCTTCTCTTATGACAAGGGAAAGAAGAAACGTGGGGGAACTCATTTTTCAAGAGATGAAGAGGTTCAGATTTCACTCCTCCAAGTCTACTACTATTCCCTATCCTCAGCTTGTGTCTTACATTCTTTCCATACACAACATTTGGCATTTGACACCTGAGGGAGATATTGTGAGGATTCCTAAGTTTGGGAAAATCCACCTCACTCGGATGAGAATTACCATTCCTGCTGGAGCATCTTCACAATAGAGACACCATTCACCTTCTCCTGAGGCCAGCCAGAGAGAACCTCAGAGGATGGACCCTTCACCCTCCAAGATGGATGAGGCACAGTCCTCTAGAGCAGTCTCCCATGGTCCCTCTTTTACTCAGGCTGCTATTCAGACGTATATCCAGGAGGCCATTCAGTCTGCAGTCACTCAGTTGAAGAACTCTAACGCTCAACTGATTGATCAAGTCAATAATCAAGTGACAATCTTAGTGGCAGCAGTGGATCATAACTCCAATCTCCTCTTTGAGCGCCTGACTGAGCAGTTACAGAGAATTCAGAGGATCGAGGATGCTCTCAGGACTCACCTTCATATCCCCTTCCCGGACTTACCACCTGCCTCCTCACAACCTCCTCCATCAGTTTCTTCAGTTCCAGAGATTTCACTTTCTAATTCTCCCATCATTCCTCTCATTATCCCTTCAGACACTCCTCCAGCACCTCCCACAACCTTTATCTCTGATCCTATTTCTGCGTGTGATATTCCACACACTGACCCCATTCTCCAGACTCCATCATCTTCTTCACATCATACTGCTTCTAGTTCTCATACTGAGGAAATTATAGATGAGGAAGCCACCACAGAGGTCATAGGACCTACTCACTCCACTTCCACCACTCCTCTTGAGCCATCTCCTACCACATTTTCCTTCCAATCTCCTCCACAACTTTCCATTATTCCATATGTTCTACCTACCTCCTTCTTTGCTTCTGCATCCACTCAAGCCTCTACACCGTCTACCTCTCCTTTAGATGATGCCAAAAAGGGGGAGAAGAGCTGATATGATATATTTTCTTTTGATGCATATGTGTTCTAGGTTGTAATTCCAAGTTATGTATTTTACTTTTCCAAGAAGTTGTCATTGTGTAGCTTGTGTAATCTGAACTGACTCTAATCTAATGGAAATATGAGTTTATGATATGATCTCATGAAATTTTTAATGTATCTGTGTTTATGATTGCAGTAGCCAATATGATCTCATGGAAATCCTAGTGTATTGCAGCCGCCAAAATGATTTCAAAAAAAATCACTTCTTATGTGCATTTTCTGTTTACAATGGTTTTTGAACTTTGAACTTACATCTTTTACTTTCCAAAGGTAAAAAACTCTTAATCTTTTAAACAAACTCATCTTAGCAATTGCAAATCAAAATTAGTGCAAAAGTTTTCAAAAAGATCAAGTAAAGTGTATTAGAAAATCAAAATCTTAAACTTGATCATATGATATGTTTTGTCATCATCAAAAAGGGGGAGAAAGTTAGATTTCATGTTTTGATGATAACAAATCATGTTTTGGAAGCTCATGGATTAATTACCAGCAAAGCAATCAATTCTGGTGATCTGTGCAATATCACTCGAGTGATTTTATTAATCACTCGAGTGATATTCAAGATCACTCGAGTGATCGCTGAAATCACTCGAGTGATTGCGAAAAATAACATATCACTCGAGTGATATGGGAAATCACTCGAGTGATCCGCAATTTCACTTCCAGTGATCACGAAATCACTGCAAGAAAATTTCACTGTTTTGAAAATCACTTCCAGTGATTCTGAATCACTCGAGTGATGCGCCAAATCACTTCCAGTGATTGTGAATCACTCGAGTGATATGGCTAATCACTTCCAGTGATTGTGATTTCACTTCAAGAAAATTCCACGGTTTTGCAAATCACTTCCAGTGATTCTGAATCACTCGAGTGATGCGCCAAATCACTTCCAGTGATTGTGAATCACTCGAGTGATACGGCCAATCACTTCCAGTGATCTAGAATTCACTTCAAGAAAATTTCACTATTTTTCAAATCACTTCCAGTGATCCTCAATCACTCGAGTGATATTGTATTTTCGCTGAATCACTTCCAGTGAATTGGAAATCACTGCAATAATATTTCACTGTTCACCAAATCACTTCCAGTGATCTTGAATCACTCGAGTGAAGTTTAAAAAGTTGCAAATCACTTCTAGTGAATTGGAAATCACTCCAAGAAGAAATCAATATTTACAAAATCACTTCCAGTGATTCTAAATTCACTCGAGTGAAATATGCAATTTCCAATATCCCTTCCAGTGAACCAGCAATCACTGACAGAAGCTTTCAAAGTTTTCAAAATCACTCCCAATGACAATATATTCACTTCCAGTGATATTGCTCTTGCTCATATAATGATCTATTGTTTCCATGTGCTTTTACCTCAACTGATTTTGCTAGTGAAATTCTATTATTACTGATTTCTCCAAATAGCTATCAAAATCATATGATATATCATTTCAATACTTAGTTGCGAAAATAGGATCACTCTCTATGGTTTTATTCTGTCACTTTTTATAAAACACCTCCAGTGATCCATATTAATTTGTTGAGATACAAATATTGCTTAACGGTTATATTCATAAGTGTGTTACAGCTGTACTCCACCATCACGCACTTGACTTGTAACTGAACACTCCACTCAAACGACAACTATTCATGGTAGCAGCAGAAATTCAAAAGTAACGGAAGACAAATGCTGTTACATTTGTCAGAAGCATCTTTGAATCAACGGGCAAATTTACAACGGTCTTCAAGTGGTTCTATTATATATGTCCAGCCATTTGAAAAATACAACAACGAAGAAAAACGCCTGAATACTTCAAAAAGTAATATCCTCACAAAAGCTTCAGTTCATCATTTGTGCTTCAGTTCTTATCTTCATACTCTGTGAGAGAGATTTGTCATTTATACTTAATCATTTTCAATAGAGTTAACTTAAGGTTGAGGAACCTTAAGTAGGGATTTGTGATTACCTTGTATAAGGGGGAGCGAGTGTCTAGAGGAACTTGCTAGTTGTACTGTGGTGCCAAGAACCCACTGAATCTTGGAAGATATAGTGAAAAGCTCAGAAGGATTTCTGAGGACTGGAAGTAGGTCAAGTGGTTGAGACCAAACCAGTATAAATCTCTGTGTGAATCTCGGTGATATCTCTTCCTTTCATTAACTGTGCTTTAAGTTTTATAAATTGAATTTAAGCTTTCGATTATTTTGTTATCACCCAATTCACCCCCCCCCTCTTGGGTGAAAAGCTTGCTCTAACAGAGTTTAGATATGATGATATGGGGTTTAAAGCCGAAGCTAAAGGAGAAACTCGTCTCCAAACATTTCAAGAAGTTTAATAAGGAAGTTAAAGAGTATCGGATAACGGAGCACAATTTGTTAGAGCTATACACCCACAAAAATACCAACAACAAGAACACATTTAGTGGTGGGAACTCTTTACAGAAGCATAGATATCAGGGTGGTTCTTCTAGTGGGAGTAGTAAAAATCCATACCAATCTGTCGGCCAAGGTAACCAAAGACCCCCTAGGACTAGAATGTGTAGATATTGTAATAGGCCTTACCATTATAGCCAGACCTGTAGTCAAGCAAGGCAAGTGCAAGTACTAGTAGGGTAGGTTGTCTGCTACAATTGCCACAAACCAAGACATATTGCTAAGGATTGTCAATAACAGCAAGATCCCGGAGAGCCTAGGTAGCAAGTTCAGGGCAGAGTTTTCGTGTTAACGCAGGAAGAAGCCCATAAATCACTTGATCTGATTTGAGGTATGATTTCTCTCAATGGTAATCTGGTACAAGCATTATATGATTCAAGAGCTAGTCATTCATTCATTGTATATGACTATGTAAGACGACTAGGCCTTAGTGTGTATCGATTACCTTATGATTTGATGGTATCTACGCCTACAGGAAACAGATTTGTCACAACTAAGGTTTGTCTAAATTGCGTAGTTAACGCAAAGGAACATGAATCTACAATAGATTTGATTTGTTTGCCATTGAGAAGACTGGAGGTAATTCTCATAATCGACTATTTGACTACAAATAATGTTTTGTTGGACTGTGGAAGCAAGAAGGTTATTTACCTTAATCTTCCAACGAAGGCCAACACAGCTATCAACCTTAACTTTCTCTCTGTAGTTGAGGCTGAGAGATGCTTACATAAAGGTTTTCAAGGATTTATTATGTTTTTCTTTGTGCAATCAGAGGCTAGAATGAAATTGGAGAGTATCCCTGTAGTAAATGAATTTCCTGATGTATTTTCGAAGGATATCAACGGATTACCCCTGGATAGGGAAGTGGAGTTCGCGATTGAAGCCAAGCCTAGAGCAGTACCAATATCTAAAGCCCCATACAGAATGGCGCCAAACGAGATGGCAGAGCTGAAAAAGAAGATTGAGGAACTACTAGAAAAAGGGTTTATCAGACCTAGTGTCTCGCCATGGGGAGCTCTAGTGCTTTTTATTAAAAAGAAAGATGGAAGCCTATGACTCTGTATTAATTCCAGGGAGTTAAACAAGGTGACTATCAAAAACAAGTATCCATTTCCCAAAATCAACAATTTGCTTGATCAACTGTCAGGATCTTGTGTGTTCTTGAAGATTGGTCTGAGATCTGGGTATCCCCAACTCAGGGTGAAGGAAGACAATGTGTCAAAGACTACTTTCATAACAAGATATAGCCATTATGAGATTTTAGTAATGACATTCGGGCTGACAAATGCACCTACAATGTTCATGGACTACAAGAATCAAATATTTCGTCCATACTTGGACCAATTCATGGCAATCTTTATCAATAAAACTATCAATTTAGAATTCCATAGAATTAATTATAGTTTTCCAAAGTTGACTGAAAATCTTCTAGTTACTGGAAAATTGTGAAACTGCACTGTGCAGAATTGTACTATGCAGTAATTGTTAAAAATGTGATAGATAACCAGCAAAATGTGATTAAATGCAATAATAGTTCAAGTAATAAATAGTTAATTGTAACTTTAATTTATAGGAATTTGCAATAGCCCGAGCCAGATCCAAGATTATGGATAGACAATTAAACTGAAAAATGACTCAAGTAGTAACACTTTCCTTCATATACTATGTGAAAATTTATATGTTTTTTGTATGCCATCTTCTGTAACATGACAGTGCCTAGGGCACACGACCTAGCTATGATCTGGGATCCAGCGATGGTACATGCAGATAAGCCAGGGGTGCAAACAGTCATTTGACCTTAAGCACAAGTTAAGCCAAGGTTGCAAACATGTCGTTTGGCTTTAGACAGTATGCACACAACACAAGTTAGCATCTTATATGACATGGTGCATTGCATGTCTATTTTTTCATTTTATATGTCTAATTTCCTATTGCTACTAAGATTCACTCGAATCTCACCCTTTTTCAAACTAAAAGACATTACAGCTAAATCTAGCAGCTCTTAGGGCAAGGAAGTGGCTACCTGGGGAGTAGATTCCCTGTGCATTCTGAAGCTGCATCTAGTTATCTATGTTTGTACTTTTGTAATTAGTTTCTTTTGAAAAATTAGTACATTTATATATATATATTTCAAACCCTGCAGATAATTCCTATATTGTAAACAAGTACCTAATGTCAGGATGTTTCCGCTATTTATGTATGCCTTATGGAACTGTGCGCTTATTACTCTGCAAATATCAAAATATTAAGGGATTTAACATATTCCCACACCGTTTTTCATGTAAAATTCAATGGTGAACTCAAAAATACCAAAATCACACTCCCTCTACTAGTTTTTGCCTTTGACTGAAATTTGTCCCCAACACAAGAAAAATCAAGTTTACATCTTTGACCACCAAGTTTAATAACATCATTAATCATCATATATCACCTTATATATGATTAAAATAACATTTTTGCTTCAAGAACACCCTCTTGCCAAAATGTTAAAGGGGTCCAAGAGCCAAGATAAACTTATCGAAATCACAAAGTAATCAGTTCAAAATGAAGACGGGGTTAACCTCTTCACGTTTCTACAACTGATTCAATATTCTGACGGCATTCTAGCTAACTAAATGACACAAAACACCTCAGATGAGAAATCTAAGACCATAGAATTGAAACTTATAGTGAGTAAAAGAAGTTTCCTGAAGGACTTATCAGACAATAACAGCGATTCGGGGTTGGAATCGGCTCCGGTACTTAGGAAATTATATTGTTCCTCCTCCTTACCTCTTCTTTCTATTTTCTCTTGTTTTTCTGATTTTTCTCTTCTCTTTCTTCATTTGGCTAAATTGGTCCCTTAAAAAGGAATGAAAGGTGGTGATTTGATCTTTCATTTTAATGATATTTGATAAGTAAAATATCTGCACATTTATTTTCCCTTATATGAAGCGTTCTTGGATGACATTTGAGCTTAATGTAATGAATTTCGGTGTAATTGATAAATAAATAATGATTTGACATAAAATAGAATTCATTGGAAAATACTAAATTTTGACCATATTTCAGTTTTTAAGAAATATCTAAAGCTGTAGATGTCAAATTGGCACTTTATTTATATGGATAGAAAGCTGAGAAAAATTCCTACAACTTTTATGTTGAGGTAAAAACCCAGTTTTGTCTTTAAGAGCTTTGAATTTTGCTTAGAAGTTGAGCACGTGATTTTGTCGAGGTCTGACATTTATCCACTAATTTGACCATAACTGGAGCTACAAATTTTGAAATGAGGAGATCTCACATGCGTTTTCAAGCTAAGATCTAGATATACAACTTTCATGAAGACAACAAAGTGAGATTCCAACATTTTAATTTCCAAACGTTAGTTGCAATCAAGGAACAAGGTGGTCACAAAGTCAATATTGGTAGCTTAGAGTCAAGATTCTTACCTAACATGTGGAATTTCTTACACCCAATTCATCTATAAATAGAGGAGTTGAAGGCACAAGGGAGGACACCATCTTAGAGTTTAATTTCATGCATTTTTATTGTTCTTGCATACCTCCTACATGGAAGGTTTATGTAGTCCTCCTTTATAGATGGTATAGGTTGCCTCCTACATGGAAGGTTTTACCTCCTATATGGAAGGCTAGATTTTTCTATTTTCATGCATCTTGTAGTTGTATCTTTATGTTTTAGAATTTAATTATCATGTTTTTTGCAATATTTATGAAGTTTTCAACTTATTTTGTTTTTGTTTTTAATTTCATCATGAGCTAATTTTTCATTTTTCTAGGGTGATGACGTAGCTTACTAATGACGGATTGAATCTTAACTTATTAAATCTAGTTTTAATTTTTCCTTCATGATTGAGTTTTAATTATTGTTCTTAATGCTTTAAATTGATTGGCCACCTTTTGGATTATTTCAATATGCATGTTGAGACCGGAAGGAGATACGTGTATGTAGATCCTATAATTAAAACCATAATTTGCATATGAAATAGAAATATATTCATATGGGTTGTGTAGTCTTAATTGAGTTCCATAAATCTTAATGCATGATTGATTGCTTAAATTCATATAGGAATATATTGGGTTAGCAATTAATTATAGAATTACTTGACCTTGGAAGAGACTAATAATTAAAATAGGGAAACTCGACTATCAATCATGTGGAATAAATTGGACTAGAATAGATAAGTAATTCAATCCGGAGTTTGCTAAGTGAAATCTAATCCCTAGGGCTTTTTTATTATATTTGTCTTTACAACAATTGCATTTTCATTTAATCATTTTTATCTTGCAATCTCAACCACCAACTAATCGATCAGCTAAATATTATTAAAATTATCAATTTTGGTACTTAGTGATCAATCATCATGGGAACAATACTCTACTCACTTCTATATTACTTGTTTACGACAGTGTATACTTGCACTTCTAAATACAACATCCTACACTCGTAACAAGTTTTTGGCGCCGTTGCCGGGGATTTTTGTCATTAATATCAATACCAAGTAATTTTAATACTAATTTGGTCTTTACATTACATTTGTCTTCTTTTTGGTGTCTTGTGTTTCTTTTCAGGCTTTTTCTTAGTGCATGACAAGATTAAAGAAGACTGAATTACAACCTTGTGATTCAGAGATCGAAAGAACTTGTCAAAGAAATCGAAGAATTCGAAAGCAGTCTACTTTAATCAATTCGATGGCAAATCCGGAGGGAGAAACAACAGATACCAAAACACTCTGTGACTATGCAACACCAACAGTCATGGAGACAACTTCTGGAATTAGAAAACCGCCAGTAGCAGCTAATAATTTTGAACTCAAGCCTGCAATTATCCAGATGATGCAAGCAATTCAGTTGGTGGTTTACCAACAGAAGATCCCAACACACATATAGCCAGCTTCCTAGAAATTTGTGACACATTCAAACATAATGGTGTTACTGATGATGCCATTAGACTTAGACTTTTCCCTTTCTCACTCAAGGATAAGGCTAAGAGCTGGCTATACTCTCTACCAGTGGGAAGCATAACTACATGGGATGCCTTGGTGCAGAAATTTTTGGCACAATACTTTCCTTCAGGAAAAATAGCTAAATTACGGAATAGAATTACCTCATTTACTCAACATGAATTTGAGAGCCTCTATGAAGCATGGGAAAGATACAAGGAGTTGCTAAGAAAATGCCCTCATCATGGGTTACCAGATTGGTGGCAATTGCACTCATTCTATAATGGGATGACGCATACATCCAGAATTCTTATAGATGCTGCAGCTGGAGGATCTTTTATGGGAAAGAGTCTTGAAGATGCTTACAATCTTCTTGAGGAGATGGCAGCCAATGCATACCAATGGCCTTCTGAATGTCATGTTTCAAAGAAAGTGGTTGGAGTGCACTAGCTGGATATCCTTACAAATTTGTCTTCTCAAGTTGCATCTATATCTAAGCAAGTGACCTCATTGACAAGTCAAGCAAATGCAATCAGCACTCCTCATGAAACATGTGATCGATATGGAGAACCTCATGTGAGCATGCAATGTCAAGAAGGACACCCATCCATGCCTTCTCAGTCTGAGCAAGCTCATTACATCGGAAATCAAAGAAATGATCCATTCTCAAACACTTATAATCCAGGTTGGCAGAATCATCCAAACTTTAGTTGGAAGAATAATCAAAATGTATTCAAGCCGCAATGGAACTACCAGTAATAAGCTCTTCTGTTAGACCTGGCTGACACCCAAGAGAATATATATGGAAGTATAAAATCATAAGCAGTTATGTAAATCTTATATGCTGGAAATGTAAAAGCTTAAGGAAGAGAATATAGAAACTGTTATTTATCCTGGTTCGGTCCAATTCATGATGACCTACATCCAGTCCCCAGGCTCCTACTGAGATTTTCAATCTACTATCTTCTTGTTTAACCGGGCACAAGAAAAGCCGCTACAACACAAAAGTTTAACCAGACACTTGTGTAGCCTACTACGGAGTTACTCTCCCTCACACACTATAAGGTTCACTCCCCTTTACGGCAAGTCTTACGAGAAGAGCAATACTCCCTACAGCTTACCCGTAAGGTAATCACCCTCTCAAGGTACCTCTACCTTGAGTTCAATACAGAAGTATATTTGTAGTGTTTATAGACTCTCTCACAGAGTAGATAAATTCTCACTATAGTACAATACAAATATTCTCACTCTCAATTATACATGACAAGGAAAATAGATATTAATAGAAAGTGCGACAGACGAAGGTTCATGACAGCAACATATTGACAGTTGGGTTCTCGTTACTTCATCATCTATGTTCGTTATGTCTGTGTGTTTGGTCGTTGTTGCCTAGTCTCCCTTTTTGGATGCTTTGGTTTATATAGCCAATGTTTTGAGAACCGTTGGAGTATTCAAACATTTTTCCATTGCAAGCAGATCGTGCTCTGACAGATAATTCAATGGTTACATATAGTTGCCCAATGTTCTCATGCTTTCGTACATACTTTAGTGTTGCTTATTGTGTCCACATTTGTTGGTCTATTTGTTGAATACTATTATTGCTCATGGTTCATTGATAGTGTCTCATTATACCTATTAGAGTCCATTGGAAGCATTCAAACATTCTGCCCGTTGGAATCTAATCGTGCGACAGATAATTCAGTGTTCCTTTATGTCTGCACTTTCATTGAACCATTTGCTCAATATTGTTGCTTCCCATGATTTGTTGTCGATGAATATTGGTCTGTTGTTTCTTATTTCACGGATAGTACATGACAACTGTAAAGCATTAAGAGAGAGCTGTTGTCGGACGCTCTACTTCTGTCAAACATCTTTTTGCCTCTTCCCATGAAATCTTCATTGTTAATCTGGAAAAACACTTCAACCACTGATACAATGAAGTATCAGTCATGAATACATTGGATTAATAATCAGAAACTGAATTTCTGCATTCTGGGAATTATCTCTTCGTGTGATGATGTTTGCTATGAGTCACCTTAGAACTTGAAGATGCAACCCAAACATTCGATCTCCTGTTTCACACTTGAAATAAATATCAAATGATGTTTAAGTATAGTAACAAGTGTAACCATAATGATTAAATGATGCTTAACCATATCCGTTTGATCTCTAAAAATTACTCAACTTTAGCTACTGGCAAACTCGAGTTCTCACGATGAAACTCGAGTGCGTGATGATGTTTCACTGTATTCAGGTGGTCTCGGCTATAAACTCATAAGAGTACACTTCTGGAACTCGAGTACACTTTACTTCAGCACTCGAGTGCTGCACTATGAACTCGAGTGCATTATGTTCACCACTTTATTCTGTAACCATTACGAATACACGGAACTTAGCTTTCCAGAAGGAAAAATGTTCACCACTGAAACCAGGTGGTCTAGTGATAGAAGCTCCGTCAGGAAGAATTACTTTACCCATGCTTGGCATCGGATCCTTCTAAGGTTGTTAAACCTGAATTAGAAGACCTGCGCTTTGATACCAAATGTTAAAGCAAGCTTTTCACCTAAGAGGGGGGTGAATTGGGTGATTACAAAATAAATGGGAAATTTAAACTCAATGTATAGAACTTAAAGCACAGTTAATGAAGGAAGAGATATCACCAAGGTTCACACAGAGATTTATACTGGTTCGGTCTCAACCACTTGACCTACGTCCAGTCCTCAGAAATCCTTCTGAGCCTTTCACTATATCTTCCAAGATTCAGTGGGTTCTTGGCACCTCAGTACAACTAGCAAGTTCCTCTAGACACTCGCTCCCCCTTACACAAGGTAATCTCAAATCCCTACTTAAGGTTCCTCAACCTTAAGTTAACAATATTGAAAATGATTAAGTATGATTGACAAATCTCTCTTTCAGAGTATGTAGATAAGAACTGAAGCACAGATGAAGAAATGAAGCTTTTTGTGAAGATATTGCTTGTAGAGTATTCAGGCGTTTTTCTTCGTTGTTGTATTTTTCGAATGGCTGGACATATATAATAGAACCTTTGAAGACCGTTGTAAATTTTTCTGTTGATTCAAATGTGCTTCTGACAAATGCACCAGTATTTGTCTTTCCGTTATTTATGAATTTTGCTACCGCCCATGAATAGTTGTCGTTTGAATGGAGAGTTTAGTTACTCGTCATGTGCGTGATGGTGGAGTACAGCTTTAACACACTTGTGAATATAACGGTTAGAAAATATTTGTATATTAACATGATTCACTTAAAGTGTTTTCTGACAATCAATAAAACCATCGGGAGTCATCTTGTTTTCGCAACTGAGTGGTAAAATGATATACCATATGATTTTGATAGCAATTTAGAGAAATCAGTAATAATAGAATTTCACTAGCAAAATCAGTTGTTCTTTATAGAAGTAATTGCAAATGGATCATAGTGTATACAGGAAAGTGTTTACTGGAACAATAAATCATTTCATTATTGGAGAAAATACAATATCACTGGAAGTGAATATAATATCACTGGGAGTGATTTTGAAAACATTTGAAAGCTTCTGACAGTGATTGATGGTTCACTGGAAGTGATCTTGAAATTTCCATGTTTCACTCGAGTGAATTTGGAATCACTGGAAGTGTTTTTGTAAATAGTGATTTCTTCCTGCAGTGATTTTGAATCCACTGGAAGTGATTTACAACTTTTCAAACATCACTCGAGTGATTCAAGATCACTGGAAATGATTTGGCAAACAGTGAAATATTCTTACAGTGATTTCCAATTCACTGGAAGTGATTCAGCGAAAATGCAACATCACTCGAGTGATTCAGGATCACTGGAAGTGATTTGAAATTCTTGGCGCATCACTCGAGTGATCTGGCATTCACTGGAAGTGATTGTCAAAACAGTGAATTTTTCTTGCAGTGAATTTTCAATCACTGGAAATGTGATTTGGCGCATCACTCGAGTGATTCAGGATCACTGGAAGTGATTCGGAAAACTTGGCGCATCACTCAAGTGATCTGAGCTTCACTGGAAGTGATTTTCAAAACAGTGAATTTTTCTTGCAGTGAATTTTCAATCACTGGAAGTGATTTGGCGCATCACTCGAGTGATTCAGAATCACTGGAAGTGATTTGGAAATTTTGGCGAATCACTCGAGTGATCTGAGCTTCACTGGAAGTGATTTGGAAAACAGTGAATTTTTCTTGCAGTGATTTATGGATAACTGGAAGTGATTATGCGGATCACTCGAGTGATTTCACATATCACTCAAGTGATCTGTCATTTTTCCAAATCACTCGAGTGATTTCAACGATCACTCGAGTGATCTTGAATATCACTCGAGTGATTAACAAAATCACTCGAGTGATCTTGCACAGATCACCAGAATTACTTCATTTGCTGATATTGAATCCATTAGCTTCTAAAACATGATTTGTTATCATCAAAACATGAAATCTAACATTCTCCCTCTTTTTGATGATGACAAAACCTATTATATGATCAAGTTCAAAATTTTGATTTTCTAACAAACTTTACTTGATCTTTTTCAAAAATTCTGCAACAATTTTGACTAGCAATAACTAAGAGGAGTTGTTTTAAAGATTAAGAGTTTTTGACCTTTTAGAAAATAAAAGATGTTAGTTCAAAGTTCAAAAACCATTATAAGCAGAAATTAAACATGCACATATGAAGTAACTTCTTGCTTTTCATGAGATCATTTTGGCAGCTGCAATCATAAACACAAATACATTAAGATTTTCATGAGATCATATTGGCTGCTGCAAACATAAACACAGATGCATTAAGATTATATTCTCATTAGATTAAGGTCAAGTACATGTCAGTTCTGAAAAACATACTGAAACTACACAAGTTACACAACTACATGACAAGTACTGAAACTACAAACTAAAAGAAAATACATATGATCATATCAGTTCTTCTCCCTCTTTTTGGCATCATCTAAAGGAAAGGTAGACGGTGTAGATGCCTGAGTGGATGCAGAAGAAAAGAAGGGGATAGGTGGAACATATGGAATAATTGAAAGTTGTGCAGGAGACTGGAAGGAAAAGGTGGTAGAAGATGGCTCAAGAGGAGTGGTGGAAGTGGAGTGAGTAGGTCCTAGAACCTCTGTAGTGGCTTCCTCAACTACAATTTCCTCAGTATGAGAACTGGAATCAGTGTGATGTGAAGAAGATGATGGAGTCTGGAGGATGGGATCAGCCTGTGGAATATCACCAGCAGGAATAGGGTCAGAGATAAAGGTTGTGGGAGGTGCAGGAGGAGTGTCTGAAGGAATAATGGGAGGAATGATGGGAGGATCAGAAAGTGAAATATCTGGAGGTGAAGAGTCTGACGGAGGAGGTATATGTGAGGTGGTAGGTGGTAAGTCAGGGAAGGGAATATGAAGGTGAGTCCTGAGAGCATCCTCAATCCTCTTAATTCTCTGTGTCTGCTCTGTCTGGCGTTCAAACAGTAAGTTGAAGTTATGATTCACTGCTGCCACTAAGACTGTAACTTGATCATTGACTTTATCAATCAGTTGAGCGTTAGACTTCTTCAACTGAGTGACTGCAGACTGGATGGCCTCCTGGATATATGTCTGAAGAGCAGCCTGAGTAAAAGAAGGACCATGAGAGACTGCTCTGGAGGACTGAGCCTCATCCATCTTAGAGGGTGAAGGATCCATCCTCTGAGGATCTCTCTGGCTTGCCTCAGGAGGTGGTGAATGGTGTCTCTGAGGCTGTGAAGATGCTCCATCTGGAATGGTAATTCCCATCCGAGTGAGGTGAATTTTCCCAAACTTAGGAATCCTCACAATATCTCCCTCAGGTGTTAAATGCCAAATATTGTGCATGGAAAGAATGTAAGACACAAGCTGAGGATAGGGAATAGTAGTAGACCTGGAGGAGTGAAACCTGAACCTCTTCATGTCTTGAAAAATGAGTTCCCCCAAATTTCTTCTTTCCCTTGTCATAAGAGATGCCATCATCTGAAGATCCTTCCCGGTGATATGAGTGAAATTCTTTGCCTTGTTAACCATGCTACGGGAGTAAATGTAGAACAAGGCTCTCTGGTCATTGGAAAGAGAGGCTGGGGAATTGGGTAAAGGCACACCAGGTTGTCCTGGTCTAAAGATATCAACCAGCTCATGAATATTAAAGACACGTGGAGGCTTCATAGGAACATCCTCTATCCCTAGATAGGTGTTGATAAGATCTCCAAATAGAAGAATTTTCTGATCTCTTATACTTGTTTCAATTCTCTCAGCAATGATGTTTCCCTGGTTATCTTTTACATCAGCAATTTTCATGTTACAGTAAAAGTATTTGACAACCAAGGGATTGTAGGACATTCTCAGTCTCAGTCAAGGTTCATATTGTTTCAGATAAGGGGTCAGATCAATATGAAATTTTTGTTTCAGTTCTTCCAAGTCAACCCACACAACAGGACAAAAGGTTCTCTTGGCAAAATGTGAGGCAAACACAATGGAGTTCAAAATACTGAGATTACCAGTGTTATACCCAGGAGGAGGTTCAAGAAGTTCAGCGGTTTCTTCAGCCAGGGACTCAGATTGTCGACTACCAGTGGCTTGACTTGCATACTGTGACTTCTGAGGAACCGAGGCTGCTAAGATATTCACAGCCCGTGTGATTTTCCTCTACAAAGTGGACTCTTGGATGTCTGCTTCTCGCTGTTTTTCTTTCCCTTTCCCTTTCATACTGGTATACGAACGGGTAGCCATTCCCGTTGGTTCCTCAATCCGAATTCCTTTGGGTCTTTGTCTGGGTGGATTGGGTTCTGGTTCAGAGGTTGCTTTCAGCCTCTTAGACGGTGGTGAGGGAGGAGGAGATTGCCCAGGCCTTTTGGTTCTTGCCATGTGTACCGACGTTTGAAGAGACGAGAGATTTGACGCTGGGTAACTGTCGGAAATGAGAGGCGAGATTATGACTGGAATGGACTTGCTTTAGAGGGGTTTTATCGGTTAAGAAGAGTAAAGAGGATTTCCGTTACTGGGTTCAAGAGGTTTCAGAGAATTTGAGAGGATTTCAGTGAGTGGAGGTGACGGTTTGAAGGAAGTGAACAGTCGCAAGAGAGAAAACTGATATAACCAAGTTTTTAACATTCACTCGAGTGATTTTTACATTCACTCGAGTGATTTTGGGTTTCACTCGAGTGAAGTATAAAAATCACTCGAGTGAAGTCCAAAATTACTTCACAGAAGCTAAAAACACGCTGTAACTCCAAGATAATTAATTAAAACACTTTATGAGACTTACCTGTAATAAGATTATCAATCTAATTGCTTGATTTACCTGAGGTTTTAGTATTTCACTGTTCACTCACTTGAGTTGGTATTTTATCATCACCCTGTTTTCTTCTCTGTTTGTCTCTGTTATTTGAAGATATTACAGAGCATCCTGAAAAACAACTTTATAGATACTCCGATGCTCAAGTTAGTTATGGGATCATCAAAACAATATGAAATCAACATTTATAAAGATTAAACAACTTACAATTCATTGGGATTTACCATTCCCAATTCCCTTCGTATATACATGAATTGTTCTCAAGCAAGAGGTTTGGTGAAAATATCAGCTAATTGCAAGTGTGTAGGTATGAATAACACCTTGACATCCCTTTTCTGAATGTGATCTCTAATGAAATGATGTCTTACATCAATATGCTTGGTCCTTGAATGTTTTACAGGATTTTTCGCCAAGCTTATTGTACTGGTGTTGTCACAGTAAATAGGAATTTCTTTAAGATATATGCCAAGATCCTGAAGTTGCTGTTTAAGCCACAGTACTTGTGCACAATAGCTTAAGGCTGCTATATATTCTGCTTCCGTTGAAGATAATGATACTGTAGTTTGTTTCTTACTGAACCAAGAAACAACTGCGCCTCCAAGGAATTGACATTGCCCACTTGTGCTCTTCCTATCTGTTTTATACCCACCATGATCAGAGTCAGAATAGGCAACTAGATATTCATTACCTCTTTTGGGGTACCATATACCCAGCTCTTTTGTGCCTGCCAGATATCTGAAAACTCTTTTTACTAATTCAGCATGTGACACTTTGGGGCATGACTGAAATCTTGCACATAGACCAACACTGAACTAAATATCAGGTCTGCTGGCTGTGAGATAGAGTAATGATATAATCATTCCTCGATATTGAGTTATGTTGAACTCAACCCCTTTTCATCAGCATCCATAAGTACGGTTGAACTCATAGGTGTATATGTACCATTAGCTTCATCCAATCCAAACTTCTTGAGCAATTCTTGAAGGTATTTGGTCTGTGATATGAATATTCCATTCTTTCTTTATTTAATTTGTAAACCCAGAAAGAATGTCAATTCTCCCATCAATGACATTTCAAATTCTCCCTGCATTATCTCAGAGAATTCCTTACACAAAGAATCATTAGTAGCTCTGAATATAATATCATCAACATAAATCTGAACTACTAAAATATCATTTAGTTTTCGTTTTATAAATAAAGTTGTATCGAATTTTCCTCGAGTAAAACCAAATTCGATGAGAAATTTGCTCAACCTTTCGTACCAGGCTCTAGGAGCTTGTTTCAAACCATATAAGGCTTTCTTTAGTTTGAAAACATAATTTGGTTTGGATACGTCTTCAAAGCCCGGAGGTTGTTCAACATAAAATTTCTCCTTGATGTATCCATTTAAGAAAGCACTTTTCACATCCATTTTATATAATTTGAATCCTTTGATGCATGCAAAGGCTAAGAGTACTCGTATAGCTTCCAATCTTGCTACTGGAGCATATGTTTCCTCATAATCAATTCCTTCTTCCTGATTATAGCCCTTGGCAACCAATCTTGCCTTATTTCTGATAATAGCTGCAGATTCATCAAGCTTGAATACCCATTTAGTGCCAATAACCGAGAGGTCTTTAGGCCGGGGCACCAAATCCCAAACTTGATTTCTGTCAAATTGATTTAACTCTTCTTACATTGCTAACACCCAATCATTATCTGATAGGGCTTCTTCAATGTTAGAAGGTTCCAATTGAGAAATGAATGCAGAAAAACTAACTTCGTTTAAAACTTTGTTTCTAGTTTTGACTCCTTTATTAACTCCACCTAT
This sequence comes from Albizia julibrissin, assembly GCA_037074505.1. Classification (NCBI taxonomy): domain Eukaryota; kingdom Viridiplantae; phylum Streptophyta; class Magnoliopsida; order Fabales; family Fabaceae; genus Albizia; species Albizia julibrissin. The sequence goes on from CM073477.1 coordinate 38,206,753, forward strand.
CACTTTATCTAGAGGATGACTCTTGATGTATTTCCAGGCTCGAGGTTCATCTGGATGACTTAGTTCAACTTCTTTTTCAAAATTGTCAACCTCAAGATTTGGAGAGTTAATAGATGGTTGGTTTCTAGTTATCTCATCATCAAAGTTTTTACTAGAGGATACATATTCATCGAATACAACATGAATTGATTCTTCTACAACACATGTTCGTTTATTAAAAACTCTAAATGCTTTACTTTGATTTGAATATCCTAGGAAAAGTCCCTCATCAGCCTTAGAATCAAACTTTCCAAGATTATCTTTACCGTTGTTATGAATAAAGCACTTACAGCCAAATATGTGTAGATGAGCGAGGTTTGGTTTCCGTCCCTTGTAGAGTTCATATGGTGTCTTTCCAAGTTTGGTTCTGACATATACTCTATTTGAGATGTAGCATGCAGTGCTCATTGCGTCTGCCCAGAAGACTTGAGACACATTCTTTTTGTTGAGCATTGCTCTAGTCATATCTGTAAGAACTCTATTCTTCCTTTCCACGACACCATTCTGTTGTGGAGTTCTTGGTGCTGAAAAATTGTGATCGATGCCATTTGTATCACAATATTCTGCAAATGCTTGATTATCAAATTCTCCACCATGATCAGTCCTGATTCCTGCAATTGACATACCTTTCTCATTTTGCACTTTCTTGGCAAAGGCAATAAATTTACAAAAAGTTTCATCTTTGGATGACAGAAATATATTCCAGGTAAATTTAGAGAAATCATCAACAATAACAAATGTGTACAAGTTTCCACTGAGACTCTTAACTCTTGCTGGACCAATCAGATCCATATGCAATAGTTGAAGTGGTCTGTTAGTGGTAATTTCAGTTTTTGGTTTAAAGGAAGATTTAGTTTGCTTACCTCTTTGACAAGCATCATAGACTAAATCATTCTTGAAATTAACATTAGGTAGTCCAATTACCAAATCCTTTTTGAGTAACTTTCCTAATTGATGCATATTAACATGGGCAAGTCGCTTATGCCAAAGCCAACTCTTATCAGTGTTACTCAGAAGGCAATTTTCAGAAATACTTTCATTCATATCAAGAGTATAGAAGTTACCTTCCCTTTTTGCCTTGAGTTTGGTCTTCAACTTTTTCTTTTCAATTTGTAGATCCTTCTTGATGACTATCAGGCATTCTTCTGAATCAAATATTATCCAGTTGTCTTTATCCGTGCTTTGACTTACACTTAATAGATTGTGACATAAGCCTTCAACGTAATATACGTCTTTGATTTTATCCTTGACTTCCCCAAGCCCTGCTATCCTTCCAGTTTGATTTCCTCTAAATTTCACCTTGCCACCTTCCTTAGGTACTAATGTGGTGAAGTTCTCAGGATCACCAGTCATATGTCTTGAACATCCACTATCTATATACCATTTGTTTGATTTGGATGTTCTGAGATAAACCTGCAGTTAAGGATAATTAAGTTTTAGGTACCCATATCTTTTTGGGTCCTTTTAGGTTAGTACAGATACTTCTTGTCCATGAACCTTCTTAGGTATCCATTTATAGGTTCCTATAATTCCTTTCTTTTTATGAAAACACGAAGAAGTGTAATGTCCTTTTCTATTGCAGTAATTACAATAAGCATAAGGATTAGATGTGTGCACAGAACGTGTGAAATAACTTAGATAGGATTTACTTCTTGTCTTCTTCTTACCTTTTCTTTTGTCTAGGTTCAGATCATATCCTATACCAGACTTATCATTCACATGACGTTGTGCTTTTAAAATAACATTTAACATTTCACTTCCTTTTGTAAACTTTTCAAGAGTTTTAGTAAGATCAATATTTTTCTTTTCAAAAGACAAACACCTTTCGCAATCTCTATCCAAAGGGTTTTTAATTCTTTCTTCAAGAAATTTGTTTCTCTTTTTACAAGCAATCAAAGTATTAACAATTTTGACAAATTCAGAATGTAAAGCATCATATTCATTTTGTAATTCATCATATGTAGGGTTAGAATTCTTTACCTCCTCGTCTATTTCTTTTTGAGCAACCAGGCATATATTGGCTGTCTCCTCATTATCGCTTTCTTCATCTGAGGAGCTATCTCCCCATATTGCAGAAACAAATGCCTTCTTTCTGTTGAAGGATTTGAAGTTTCTCCTTTCTTTATTTTTCTATAATAGCTCCGGACATTCTGATTTGATATGTCCCGGTTTACCACATTCATAGCAGATGATTTCCTTGGCGTCTCTTCTGCCACTTGTTCCACCTCTTTGTAAATTTCTGAATCCTTGGCCTTTATAGAATTTCTTGAATCTTCTGATCATCAGGCCTATTTCATCATCATCGATCTCCTCTTCTTCTTCTTGGTTTTCTGCCTTTGTTTTTGTCACACTCAGTGCAAGACTTTTCCTCCTCCTGTCACCAACTTCTTCTAGTTCTCGTTTGAATTTTAGTTTGCTTTCATATTCTGAAAGACTTCCAAACAGAGAAGCTACAGACTGCATTGATTCTCCTTTGGCCTCCTCTATTGCTGTGACTTTCGCTTCCCATTCTTTGGAGAGTATGTTTAGTATTTTTCTTACTTGGACATTCTGATCATAGAATTTTCCAAGTGCTGCAAGTTGATTAACAATGTGAGTATATCTAAGTTCAAATTCAGCTATTGACTCACCTTCCTTCATACGGAGTAGATCAAACTCTGTAGTTAGAGTATTGACTCGATTTTCTTTTATTCCAGATGTTCCTTCATGAGCTACTTCAAGCGCTTGCCACATTTCTTTAGCAGTCTGAAGAGTACAGATTCTGAAGTATTCTTGTTGACTTAGTGCACTCTGAATCATTAAAATTGCTTTGTTGTTGAGAGTCACTAGCCTTTTGTCATTGTCATCAAATTCTGCTGGAGATTTAGGAACTTTTCGAGATTCTTCAGTCTTTGTAGGCACATAGTTTCCAGTTTCAATCATATCCCATAGTCTGTATTCTGTAACTATTAAGAATACACGGAACTTAGCTTTCCAGAAGGAAAAATGTTCACCACTGAAACCAAGTGGTCTAGTGATAGAAGCTCCGTCAGGAAGAATTACTTCACCCATGCTTGCCATCGAATCCTTCTAAGGTTGTTAAACCTGAATTAGAAGACCTGCGCTTTGATATCAAATGTTAAAGCAAGCTTTTCACCCAAGAGGGGGGTGAATTGGGTGATTACAAAATAAATGGGAAATTTAAACTCAATGTATAGAACTTAAAGAACAGTTAATGAAGGAAGAGATATCACCAAGGTTCACACAGAGATTTATACTGGTTCGGTCTCAACCACTTGACCTACGTCCAGTCCTCAGAAATCCTTCTGAGCCTTTCACTATATCTTCCAAGATTCAGTGGGTTCTTGGCACCTCAGTACAACTAGCAAGTTCCTCTAGACACTCGCTCCCCCTTACACAAGGTAATCTCAAATCCCTACTTAAGGTTCCTCAACCTTAAGTTAACAATATTGAAAATGATTAAGTATGATTGACAAATCTCTCTTTCAGAGTATGTAGATAAGAACTGAAGCACAGATGAAGAATTGAAGCTTTTTGTGAAGATATTGCTTGTAGAGTATTCAGGCGTTTTTCTTCGTTGTTGTATTTTTCGAATGGCTGGACATATATAATAGAACCTTTGAAGACCGTTGTAAATTTTTCCGTTGATTCAAATGTGCTTCTGACAAATGCACCAGTATTTGTCTTTCTGTTATTTATGAATTTTGCTACCGCTCATGAATAGTTGTCGTTTGAATGGAGAGTTCAGTTACTCGTCATGTGCGTGATGGTGGAGTACAGCTGTAACACACTTGTGAATATAACGGTTAGAAAATATTTGTATATTAACATGATTCACTTAAAGTGTTTTCTGACAATCAATAAAACCATCAGGAGTGATCTTGTTTTCGCAACTGAGTGGTAAAATGATATACCATATGATTTTGATAGCAATTTGGAGAAATCAGTAATAAAAGAATTTCACTAGCAAAATCAGTTGTTCTTTATAGAAGTAATTGCAAATGGATCATAGTGTATGCAGGAAAGTGTTTACTGGAACAATAAATCATTTCATTATTGGAGAAAATACAATATCACTGCAAGTGAATATAATATCACTGGGAGTGATTTTGAAAACATTTGAAAGCTTCTGACAGTGATTGATGGTTCACTGGAAGTGATCTTGAAATTTCCATGTTTCACTCGAGTGAATTTGGAATAACTGGAAATGTTTTTGTAAATAGTGATTTCTTCCTGCAGTGATGTTGAATCCACTGGAAGTGATTTGCAACTTTTCAAACATCACTCGAGTGATTCAAGATCACTGGAAGTGATTTGGCAAACAGTGAAATATTCTTGCAGTGATTTCCAATTCACTGGAAGTGATTCAGCGAAAATGCAACATCACTTGAGTGATTCAGAATCACTGGAAGTGATTTGAAATTCTTGGCGCATCACTCGAGTGATCTGGCATTCACTGGAAGTGATTTTCAAAACAGTGAATTTTTCTTGCAACGAATTTTCAATCACTGGAAGTGATTTGGCGCATCACTCGAGTGATTCAGGATCACTGGAAGTGATTTGGAAAACTTGGCGCATCACTCGAGTGATCTGAGCTTCACTGGAAGTGATTTTCAAAACAGTGAATTTTCAATCACTCGAAGTGATTTGGCGCATCACTCGAGTGATTCAGAATCACTGGAAGTGATTTGGAAAACAGTGAATTTTTCTTGCAATGATTTATGGATCACTGGAAGTGATTATGCGGATCACTCGAGTGATTTCACATATCACTCGAGTGATCTGTCATTTTTCCAAATCACTCAAGTGATTTCAGCAATCACTCGAGTAATCTTGCACAGATCACCAGAATTACTTCCTTTGCTGATATTGAATCCATGAGCTTCTAAAACATGATTTGTTATCATTAAAACATGAAATCTAACATTTTTAAGTTTCTGCAACGTTCTCTGGTTGAGACTCTCGGAAGTGTCAAATTGAACTTGAGTGCAAATCTCCATAGGACTCGAGTGCACAGCTTGTTCCTCGCATCACAAGACTTTCGGGTACAAACTCTCATAGCCACACTCTCAGAGCTCGAGTGCAAACATACTTCATGACTCGAGTATATGTCTGTAAACTCGAGTGATCCTTATATACTTCAGTGCTTCAAACCTCTTGGGTATAAACTTTTATTTTAAACTCTCAGGACTCGAGTGCAATGCTTTATAGAACTCGAGTTGTCCTCCTCAAACTCGAGTGCACTTCATATCAGCTGATTCTCGTGAACTTTCTGGAACAAACTCTCATTCCAAAACTTCCATCACTCGAGTGTATATCAGATGTTTGTGGGAGTATAAACAGTGGATTTAAAACATGATTCAATTATTTTTGACTCTAAACATGGTAAATAATTGATCATTAGAGAGCTCTCATCGTCTATATTCCAATACAAAAGGAATCAACTCTAAATTCATTGTATTCTCCAAGTTATGATCCGATGAGTGTAGACAACATATGTATTTTTGAGTATCAAATTCCATAAGTCATACCACATTGAATATAACTCTAAAATTGACATCTTATATATCTATAGAAAGATCTTTGAGTCTACTTTCAAATGGCACCAGTTTGAACTCATTTGGATGTGTAGTTTGAGAGATATGTCCAAAATACGAAAAATGTTCTTGAATATGATGGTGATTTGAAATTCAACTTCAAACATCTATATCTGCCTCATATGAGATTATTTGATGTTGATTCTAGTGTCCAAATGATGCATTGTGAGTCTAGTTTCATATGCCACTAGTTTCATCTCAATCGAAGTTGTGGTTTGGGAGATATAGTTGAATTACTGAAGCTAGCCCAAGCTAAACGTAAAACAGGGATGAACAGAGTATACTTTTATTTATATTGAACTCGAGTTCTAGCCCATTTTTTCCAGTTGTGAACAGTGCAAACTTGAGTTTTACATAGTTAACTCGAGTGCAAAACTTGGGAATCATTCAGAAGTCATTTCTGCCAAGAACTCGCATGAAGAAATCCTTGAACTCGAGTGCTACAGTGTAGAACTCGAGTTCTACTATTCAAACTTAAGTGCTACAGTCTAGGATGCTACAGCTGATTGCTACTGTACTTCTTAATTCTCTTCTGAGCATAGAAACATCCAGTATTTCTTCTAGGAGCTTGAATCTTGATATTCCCATTAATTCTTCAATCTCTTCTTTCTCCAATCTCTTTCTTGCATTGCTTGACTAAGTTATAGAATATACAACATTAAATATAGTAGTTAGTCAATATAGGAGATGAATATATTATGCAAACTTTTTGCTCTTAATATCTTATATCTATATTTGACATCATCAAAAGCTGGAGGATCTTTTATGGGAAAGAGTCTAGAAGATGCTTACAATCTTCTTGAGGAGATGGTAGCCAATGCATACTAATGGCCTTCTGAACGTCATGTTTCAAAGAAAGTGGTTGGAGTACACGAGCTGGATATCCTTACAACTTTGTCTTCTCAAGTTGCATCTATATCTAAGCAAGTGAACTTATTAACAAGTCAAGCAAATGCAATCAGCACTCCTCATGAAACCTATGATTGATATGGAGAACTTCATATGAGCACGCAATGTCAAGAAGGACACCTATCCATGCCTTCTCAGTCTAAGCAAGCTCATTACATCATAAATCAAAGAAATAATCCATTCTCAAACACTTATAATCCAGGTTGGCGGAATCATCCAAACTTTAGTTGGAAGAAAAATCAAAATGTATTCAAGCCGCAAGGGAACTACTAGCAATAAGCTCTTCAACCACCAAATCCACCACAACAGAAAGTGAATATAGAAGATGCACTAGCTCAAATAACCATGAATACATCTCAATTCATGGATAGGACTGACGCAACATTTAGAAGCCACGAAGCCTCAATAAAGAACTTCGAGATTCAAATGGGCCCAATTGCAAATATGTTGAATTCTAGACAACCAGGTACTCTTTCAAGTGATACTAAAAGAAACCCAAAAGAGCATGTGAATGCCATTTCATTAAGGAGTGGGAAAGAATTGAAAGATCCTATAATTCAACAGAAGAAATATGAAAAAAAGAAAGAAAGTGAAGAAGAATAGAAAGAGGAAGCACATAATCCTCAAGAGGATGATGTGGTACCAGGAAGAATCAGCTTTCTAGATAATCCTCCTCCATATGTACCTCCTATTCCATACCCTCAGAGACTCGTAAAGGCAAAGCTAGATAAGCAGTTTAAAAAGTTTTTGGAGGTTTTCAAAAAGCTACATATCAACATCACTTTTGCAGATGCTCTTGCCCAAATGCCCAGCTATGCAAAATTCATGAAGGATATTCTTTCAAATAAGCGTAAACTGGAGGATTTCAAGACAGTTGCACTTACTGAGGAGTGCAGTGCCATTCTGCAAAAGAAACTACCACTAAACCAGAAAGATCCAGGAAGCTTTTGCATAACTTGCGCCATAGGTCAATACAACTTTGAAAGAGCACTTTGTGACCTAGGAGCAAGTGTAAATCTCATGCCTTTATCCATCTACAGAAAACTCGGTCTTGGAGAGGTGAAGCCTATAACAGTTTCATTACTTCTAGCTGACCGATCAATAAAACATCTGAGGGGTGTCTTAGAAGATGTTCTGGTGAAGGTGGACAAACTCATATTCCCAGCTAATTTCATCATACTCGACATGGAAGAAGACCAAGAAATTTCTATCATTCTTGGGATGTCATTCCTTACAACTGGGAGAACTTTAATAGATGTTCAACAGGGAAAGTTAACCTTGCGAGCTCAAGATGACCAAGTATCTTTTAACATTTTTAAGGCTTGGTCATATCCAAATGAAGGTGACACCTGTTACAGAGTAGATACAATGACCAGCTGCATAAAAGACGTGGTAAACAAAAGCTGCACGGATCAACCACTCGTAATGGGAATAGTAGATGTTTCAAAATCAACTAATCCTAAAGTGCACAAAGAATATTGGGTAATAAAAACCTTAAATTCTGACTTAAAGGTAGCTGGTAAAAAGAGACTTCTCCAACTCAATGAGCTTGAAGAATTCAGACAACAAGCTCATAAGAATGCAAAGTTATACAAGGAGAAGATAAAAATGTGGCAGGATAAAAGAATTTTGAGGAGAGAGTTCACACCGAGACAAAAAGTTTTGATATGCAACTCAAGGTTAAAGCTCTTTCCAGGAAAGCTGAGATCAAGGTGGTCAGGACCTTTTACTGTGGTTCAAGTATGGCCATATAGAGCAGTGGAGATTCAAGATGGTGATTGAAAATTCAAAGTGAACGAGCAAAGGCTGAAAGAGTATAATGACTGTGAGTTTAACAGTTTGAAAAATGTCATCACTTTTGAGGAAACAACAGGTAAGCCTTAAAAAAATAATAATAAATAAATAAACAAACAAAAAATATAAAAAAATTATTGGTTTGGTCTTTGTCTAGCTAAAGACATTAAAGAAGGGCGGCTATTTGGGAGGCAACCCAAAATTTCTTTTCCTACTCTTTTATCTTTCTTTCCTACTCACTAAAGCACTCTGCACTGTATCATTAAATCTTAATTCTCATTATTTTCATAGAGGAATTTCTTGCAAATCTCAAGAACAGGTTTCCTACTCTTCCCAAAGATGTGCTTAGAAAGATCTATAGCTGTCAACTTGAAAGAATGAAGATATTCAAGCGTTTAGGCCTTCCTGAGGATGTCCGCTGGATCATCAAAGCTAAGCTACGTTTAATAGGTGAGATTCATGAATCATTTATTAAACCTATGCCAGGAATGGGAAGAAGCTCTTATTCCAAAAAGAGAAGAGCTAAAAGAATGCAGGTCTGTTCTAGACGTGCAAGGTGGAATTGTGATCAGTGTTGTTGAAGCAAAGGTATGGTTTCGATAAATCGAGAAGATAAAATTCAATTTATAAATGATAGACTGAGTAAGGAGTCATTGGATGATATTATTCAGACTCTTGAGACGCATCCTAGTAGTGATGTTTATCGTGTTCTTCTCGATTTATTTGAAATATTCAATAAAGAAAAAGAGTGCTATCGTCTTGGGAATCTGATGTTAAAAGACCCTGTTTTCCAGTTTATAAGAAAACTAGATGGGAAGCAAATCCTCGATTCATAGAAAGTGTTCAAGCCGTTACTGGACGTAAAACCAGAGGAAGATGTGAGCCACAATCATAACTACTGTACATAATCATGTTTTTGTCTAATTTGTCTTATCTTTTCAGTAACTTTTTGACTTTCTTTACTCACTTTACTTAATTTCTTCACGCAATGGCCCACTGGTCATTCGTGTCAAAAAATTTTTCAAACTTTTTTTAAAAATGTGTGATTTGTATGATTTTGTTGTCGTTGTTTTTGTAATATAAATATGTAATCTTCCACTTGTAAAAACACAAAATGTCTAAGAGAAAAAAAAGAGGAGTGGTATCACACTAAAATGTAGATTTACATCTATTTGCATTTTTGGTGAAACAGACTTGGGAAAGGATAGAGAGTTTATACCTACAGCCAACGAACTTGGAAGAGCATTAGCTGCTAGAAAGATTAACTTTGTCTACGGGGGAGGTGTCCAGGGCCTAAGGGGAAGTGTGGCCATTTTTGCAACTATTAATGGTGGAAAAGGTTTGTGTGTAAGGGTGAAGGAGTTGGAAAATCACATCTTTTCCTTAGGGTAAGAGTTACAGGTTTCAAGCTTACTTGACCAAATGGGACATATGTTCTACTGTGCTGAAGCTTTTATCGCTTTACCTGATGGTTTGGAAACATTGGATGGGATCTCTAGCATTGCATATTGGGCTAAATTGAACTTTCACAAAAAATCATTAGGATTCTTAAATGTTAATGATTTTTATGATAACTTGTTGTCTTTTCTTGATCATGCTGTGGAAACAGGATTCATACCCCAAGCGACTCACCATTCCATAATTTCTGCATCAACTACTGAGCAACTACTGGATCAACTGCAAACCTATGAACCTCAACCATACATATTAGTCAAGCAAATAGGTAGGTAATCTTCAAACAACAGTCAGAAGCAGGATCTAGATACCACTCTCCGGTTGTAACTTTCTTTAATCTCAATGGTTTTACTCTTAGCATTTTGGTTTACTTTATTGTGTGTTTAGGTTGTTAAAAAAATCTTCTTTAATCTCTAGAAGACATTGAGGACAATGTCTGATTAAGATTGGGGGAGGATTATAAAAAAAATTTATGTAATAAAAAAAAGAAAAAAAAGCATAGTTTCTCCATTAAATAGTTAGTTAGTAAAACTATTAGATGCATGGGGTGTGAAAAGATGGCAGGGTAAAGAGTTATTCTTAACTCTTAAGACGCATCTTATTAGTTACATTTCTTTCTTTCTTTCTGTTTCATCTAAAAAAAGAGAGGTCCGATTAAAAATAATAATAAAAAATTTTGTATGAGTGTTTTTCAATGATTTTAAGAAGTATATAAGTTTGAAACATGGAGCAATTGAGTTTAGAGATTTTATAGCATGATTGAACAACTGATTGTTGGATTTGGTGATGAATTTTGAGATTGAATGAGCTGAATTTGAAAGTACATAACCTTGAGCTTTTGAGCCTATAATGATTATCTTTCTTGTGTGTGATATTTACCTATTGAGTTGTTACTCTAGAACTTGCTTCAAATCTAGTTGAAATTACATGTCACATGCACATTCAAAAATGATAAAGGCATTCATTTTCTTTAGCCAGAGCCAAAAAGCCAATCTTATAATTACACCATTGATAAGCCCTTTTGAGCCTGATTGATTAATTCTTTATTGTCAACCCATTAATGTGTTTTAATGATACATCAAGTGCTTTTACTTAGTTTAAAAGACTAATAGAGCATTTGAAATCTTTGTGAAATGGGCTTTTGACAAGTGTAGGAGTGTGTATATTATCAACTGTAGATTGCATAAGTAAAAAGAAAAAGGAAAGAAAAAAAAGAGAAAAAGAAAAAAAACAGAGAGAAGTTAGAAGGGAAAAAAAAGAAAAAAGAAAAAGAGCATGTTTAGTTTTGGAATAAAAATTGTGGGTTGCTGTGAAAAGTCTATTCATAAGATGACCCATTTTTCAATTCTTTGTTTATTTCTTAGATGTAACCCTTCATATCACTATTTACATTCCTTTTACCCTAGCCTCATTACAACCTTCAATAAGTCATTTTGATTTGAATTATGCATGTGAATTCGGTAGTGGAGATTGAGATTTTTACCAAGCATATGGTAGTGCAACTTTTTCAGGTGAATTTGAGTGAAACACTTACCCTTAAATACTTGAGAGATTGAGAGGATGAGTCACAATTATGAATTTGGTTCATTCATTTTCAAATGAAGTTACCAGTTTATACTTTTTCTGATTCAAGAATACTATATCTCTTTATTCTTTAATTGTGTCCTTGTTTATAACTTGACACTTCTGATTTTGTTGGAAGCACTTATTAGTCAATTCTTCTTGTCCGAGGACGTCCAAGAACTAAGTGTGGGGGAATTTGATAAGTAAAATATCTGTACATTTATTTTCCCTTATATGAAGTGTTTTTGGATGACATTTGAGCTTAATGTAATGAATTTGGGTGTAATTGATAAATAAATAATGATTTGACATAAAATAGAATTCATTGGAAAATACTAAATTTTGACCCTGTTTTAGTTTTTAGGCAACATATGGAGCTCTAGATGTTGAATTGGAACGTTCTTTATATGGATAGAAATCTGAAAAAAATTCCTACAACTTTTATGTTGAGGTGAAAACCCAGTTCTGTCCTTAAAAGCTTTAAATTTTGCTTAGAAGTTGAGCATGTGATTTTATCCAGGTCTGACCTTTGTCCACTAATATGACCATAACTAGAGCCACAAATGTTGAAATGAGGAGCTATCATATGAGTTTTGAATCTAAGATCCAGATATACAATTTTCATGAAGACAACAAAGTGAGATTCCAACGTTTTAACTGCCAAATGTTAGCTGCAATCAAGGAGCAAGGTGGTCACAAAGTTAATATATTGGTGGCTTAGAGTCAAGATTCTTACCTAACATGTGGAATTTCTTACACCCAATTCATCTATAAATAGAGGAGTTGAAGGCACAAGGGAGGACACCATCTTAGAGTTTAATTTCATGCATTTTTATTGTTCTTGCATACCTCCTACATGGAAGGTTTAGGTAGTCCTCCTTTATGGATGGTATAGGTTGCCTCCTACATGGAAGGTTTTACCTCCTATATGGAAGGCTAGATTTTTCTATTTTCATGCATCTTGTAGTTGTATCTTTATGTTTTAGAATTTAATAATCATGTTTTCTGCAATATTTATGAAGTTTTCAACTTATTTTGTTTTTTTTTTTAATTTCATCATGAGCTAAATTTTCATTTTCCTAGGGTGATGATGTAGCTTACTAATGACGGATTGAATCTTAACTTATTAAATCTAGTTTTAATTTTTCCTTCATGATTGAGTTTTAATTATTGTTCTTAATGCTTTCAATTGATTGGTGACCTTTTGAATGATTTCAATATGCATGTTGAGACCGGAAAGAGATACATGTGTGTGGATCCTATAATTAAAACCATAATTTGCATATGAAATATGAATATATTCATATGGGTTGTATAGTCTTAGTTGAGTTCCATAAATCTTAATGCAAGATTGATTGCTTAAATTCATATAGGAATATATTGGGTTAGCAATTAATTATAGAATTACTTGACCTTGGAAGAGGCTAGTAATTAAAGTAGGGAAACTCGACTATCAATCATGTGGAATAAATTAGATTAGAATAGATAAGCGATTCAATCCGGAGTTTGCTAAGTGAAATCTAATCCCTATGGTTTTTTTATTATATTTGTCTTTACAACAATTGCATTTTCATTTAATCATTTTTATCTTGCAATATCAACCACCAACTAATCGATCGGCTAAATAGTATTAAAATTATCAATTTTGGTACTTAGTGATCAATCCTCATGGGAACGATACTCTACTCACTTCTATATTATTTGTTTACGACAGTGTACACTTGCACTTCTAAATACACCATCCTACACTCGTAACTTAATATTATAAGGTGCCAAGTGTCACAAGATATTTGTTCAAGATGCACGTGTCATTAAGCAATTTGATCTTCCCTTTTTCTCTCTCTTAGGTGGCACTACTTTTGTCAAGGGAAGGGAGATGCCTGAAAATTTTCCCGAATTCTCGGATTTGGTGTTCAGGAAGTTAAGTACATGACCGAGCTGGAGACTAGTGGATTCCCCGAACTCAGGTGCTAGGTGGTGTGCTCTAGAGATGCCAACACGAAAGCAAAAAGGTAAGTGACATCATGAGGGATACTTGTCTCCTCCTCATTTATCCAACACAAAATGGCTTTTGAACCATGTAATGATGAGATGATACTTATCACTCTCTTATTCATCCAACACAAAAGTTGTGTCAAGATTGCTTACTTTATTAAAGCTACTTTAATAAAGTTACTTTATTGGTGCTTACTTGGGATTCTACTTGGGCTTTACTCGGTACCAAAGCATGCATATTGAGGCCCGCCACACGGCATCCACTTCCCTAAATTTCAAAAATGGTGCCAAATTTACTTTGGCAGTCGACAGACTTTTCGTCCAACTACTTATCCTCAGAATTTATAAGCCTAACTTCTTAATTTCTGCGGATAACACTTGCATATCTAGGAATACTAAAAATAGCCCTATATGTTTTTGTAAACACCGATAATCATTTTATTCTACTAGTTAAATATTTACAATTCCACCTATTACAGAATTAGGTATATTATACGTTATGTGCGATGACGGTGGATTGCACAACTGGATTTTGTTGGTTTTGAAGAGAGAGAGAAGTAGGATTCAATTTTTCAGCTCTGATACCATATAGGCAATTTGAGAGAAAAATATTATTTTGAATCCTTGAATAAAAGAGGGTACATATGGGCCTTTTTATAGGAAAACCTAAAGCTAACCCTAAAATCTAATTTAATCTAATCTAATCAAATCAAAATAATTAAGATATACTATCCTAAGATATAATATATCCATACCTAAATAATCTAAAATAAACACACAATATTCCCACAGTATTGATTGTTGGTTTTTTGCTTGGATGATTGGGTATTCTTACTTTGCTATTAATCAGTAGCGGTCTAAAAGGGGGTAGCTTGTCTTCCTTGGTTTTATTCTGATTGTGCCTTCAAGATGTCTCATACCTTCCAATTAAGCTCCAATCCTTTATCCTTCAATAGGAGGCATTTTGCTTTTGCAAAGGTTGTTGATAATCGCAAGTTGCATATTTCAAAATTACATTATTTGATTAGCATTCATTGGAAGTTGTAAGGATGGGTATTAGTGGTTCAACAGATTGATAGTTCCTTTTTACTTTATTTTCAATATGAAAAAGACTTACATTACATGCTTTTAAATGGTGCATGGATGTTACAAGGTTATTTCATTGCATTGAGTCCATGGAATCCAAGTCCCACTATGTCTACTTTGAATGCTCATCCTCTTTGTGTTTGGATTCAAGTTCTTGCTTTTGAATTATTTTATTGAGGAAACAAGATATATTAGTGGGTGTTTTGGAACCTTTATTTCCTATGATGATAAGAGTAAATTAAATAGTGATGGTTTTCACATTTATGTCCTTCTTTCAGAATATCATCTAAGTATCATTAATCTTAATTATTTCCCTCTACTTGATGGTCAAATGAGATCGGTGTCTCTTGTTAGATATGATTAGTTTTGATGATGTCAAATATAGATATAAGATATTAAGAGCAAAAAGTTTGCTTAATATATCAATCTCCAATATTGACTAACTACTATATTTAATGTTGTATATCTTATAGATTAGTCAAGCAAAGAAATAAAGAGATTGGAGAAACAAGCACTTCAAAGAATTATTGGGAATATCAGGATTCAAGCTCCAAGGAGAAATACCTTACATTTCTACGATCAAAAGGGAATTCAGAAGTACTGTAGCAGATGTACTGTTTGGACTGTAGCATTTGTCACTGTAGCGCTCAGATACTGTAGCATCCGAGGAACTGTAGCACTCGAGTTCAGGAAGTTCTCCATGAGATCTTTGCTCAGAAAAAATCTTCGAATGTATCCTAAGCTTTGCATCGAGTTGGTTATGGATGACTCGAGTTTGGTACTATTCAAAACTGCAAAAATGGGTCTGAACTCGAGTTTAGGATGTAGGACTCGAGTTCACAGTGAAGAAAAATATACTATGTTCATCCCTGTTTTACGTTCAGTCTGGGCGAGCTTCACTAATTCGACCATATCTCCTAAACCACAACTCCGATTGAGGCGAAACCAGTGGAATATGAAACTAGACTCCCAAATGCATAATTTTGACACCAAAAAAAATATCAAAGAAGCTCAGGTAAAGTAGATATAAATATTTGAAATGGAACTTCAAATCACCATCATATTCCAGAACAGCTTTTATATTTTGGACATATCTCTCAAACTACATGTCTAAATGAGTTCCAACTGGTTCCATTTGAGCGTAGACTCAAAGAGCTTTCCATGGATATATAATATGTCAATTTTGGAGTTATATTCAATGCGATATGACTTCTGGAAGTTGATGCTCAAAAATACATATGTTGTCTACACTCATCGGATCATAACTTGGAGAATACATTGAGTTTGGAGGTGGTTCCTTTTGCATTAGAATGTAAATGACAAGAGCTTTCTAATGATAAACCATTTACCATATTTGGAGTCTAAAATGAATGGATCATATTTTGAGTCCACAGTTCACACTCCCGCAAGCTTTGACGCAGAAGCTGAAGTTTATCACCACACTCGAGTTTGAACTAACACACTCGAGTCCTCAGAAGATATGCACTCGAGTGATGAAAGTTCTGGAATGAGAGTTTATTCCAGAGAGTTCACAAGAATTATCTGATATGAAGTACACTCGAGTTTGAGGAGGACAACTCGAGTTCTATGAAGCAACGCACTCGAGTCATGAGAGTTCTGCCGAGAGAGTTTTTACCCGAGAGTATTATGATGAGAATAACAAGTGGTATACTCGAGTTCCTTGGCATGCACTCGAGTTCTCAATCAACAATGCACTCGAGTTATGAGAGTATGGCCATGAAAGTTCATACTCGAGAGATTTGCAACCGTGAAGAAAAGGAAGTGCACTCGAGTTCTCCGTATTACACTCGAGTTCTCCATTACACTGCACTCTAGTCCTGCAAGTTTTATGGAAAGAGTTTGAACCCGAGAGTTTTGCAACTGTGAAGAAAATATGGTGCACTTGAGTCCTTGTGGTTGCACTTGAGTTCGTATGTGTTTGCACTCAAGTTCTTGATTTCTATTGCACTCGAGTTGAGAGAGTCTTGGCATGCGAGTTTATTCCAAAGAAGCTTGAAAAGTTAGAATAACATAAAGCACTCGAGTCCAGCCAAGCACACTCGAGTTCTATGGAGATTTATACTTAAGCTCAATTATGCTCTTCTGAGAATTCACATCAGAAAATCTTGCAAAAACTAGAAAACGATGATGTACTCGAGTCCAGTCATGACCACTCGAGTTGGTATTCTACATTCTTGCGGGTTCTTGGCCGAGACTACCTGGAGGTGCTGAAACAGCTATGTGCACTAGAGTTTCATAATAAGAACTCGAGTTTGGCAGACGCAGAAGCAAAGTGAATTACAGTGACGAATCCGAATATGCCTAAATGTTATCTAATCATTATGTTTATGCTTGTTATCAATCTTAAACATCATTCAACGTTTGTTCCAAGTGTGAAACAGATTAACGTCTAAGAGATCATGGGAAGAGATGAAAATTCGAGCGTGTAACGACAGAATGTTTGAATACTTCCAACGGCTCTCAACCATCTTCTATATAAACCAAAGCATTCAAGAAGAACATATATAGACACAACGTACAAAAAAACCAAAAAACAGAGTGACTGGAACTCAACTACGCCAATATGCTATTATCATAAGTCATCCACCTCACATACTCTCTGTTCTTATCAGTTTACAATATCATGTGTAATTGAGAGTGAGATTATTTGTCTTGTAATTCAGTGAGAATTTATCTACTCTGTGAGAGAGTCTATAAACACTTCATCTATACTTCTGTATTGATCTCAAGGTAGAGGGACCTTGACGGGGTTGATTACCTTACGGGGAAGGTGTAGAGAGAATTGCTAATAAGACTTTCTGCTCGTAAGACTTACAAGGTGCAAGCAGTAGAGAACATTGCTGCTCGTAAGACTTACAGTGGTATAAGCAGGAGAGAACGTTGCTGCTTGTAAGACTTGCACGGGTAAGAAGGAGAGAAAGGTCTTTGGGATTGCTTTACTCAACTTACTGTAAGAGGGTGTAAACCTTACAGTGTGTAAGGGAGAGTAACTTTGTAAGAGTTGTAGCAGCTGTTCTTGTGCCCGATTAAACAAGAAGATAGTAAATTGGAAATCTCAGGAGGAGCCTGGGGACTGGACGTAGGTCATCGTGGATTAGGCTGAACCAGGATAAATCACAGTTTGCATATTCTCTTCCCTAAGCTTTTACATTTCCAGCATATATGATCTATATATCTGCATATGATTTTATAGTTCCATATGTATTGATTTGATAAGTTGCGAAAAGATTTTAAAAGATCAGACTTTATTATCATACACCCAATTCACCCCCCCCCTCTTGGGTATCAGCCAGGTCTAACATTTCTAGTCTTAGAACAAGTAGGAAGAGTATGCTCTTCTTGTTTGGGCATTGGGCATGTTGCTAGACACTATAAAGCAACTTCCAAATTTCAATCCCAGGTCTTGGTTTCTATTGTGGGGTCTCGATCACTCGGTGTCAAATATGATTATCACTCTAGGGTATATGTTTCTAATACTCAGGTGACTGGAGTTAGGATTTCTCCATATTGCCTTTCACAAGAGGTTTTTTATGATGATAGTGTATACATGTGAAGTGGGTCACAATATGGGGACTTTGATGATACTTCTTAAGAGAATACTTCAATTTTTTAGAGGCTCACATGTAAAAAGAAAGCAAAGTCACTTGATTTGGATAGCTGGGTTTACAAACGATCAAAACTTCAGGATATAGAAGCTCGAAAATGCAAATATTGTGAACAGTCAACTCCTACCATGCTACATTATAAATGAGCTGAATATTCTTTAGGTGATGTTTTCATTCCTAATGTCGTGGGCTTCTCAATCAAAGCTCCATAATTCTTAGAGAATTTTACCAAGTTTAAGGAGACTGTTTACAAGGATGGTGATGTTGATGGTTTATTAATTAAGAGAGGTACTAAATGATTGGTGAGTGAGGAAGTTGGTGTCCTAGGTTAGACTGATGTTTATAGAGAACAATAGATCTTAGGTCTAGGTGGGTTACCTTACAAGAAAACCCGCTAGAAGCTTCAATGATTTTGAAGAGGGGCCACTATAGTTAGGGTGATATTGTGGTGACCCCAAGGACTAGAAATTCACCCTTAACTTCTTTCTTTGAATGTGATTTTTGTTTTTGTT
Source organism: Albizia julibrissin (assembly GCA_037074505.1). Lineage (NCBI taxonomy): Eukaryota > Viridiplantae > Streptophyta > Magnoliopsida > Fabales > Fabaceae > Albizia > Albizia julibrissin. The sequence goes on from CM073477.1 coordinate 38,225,329, forward strand.
TTTTATAGGTACTAAGTTCCAGCATCATGATCAAGTAAAACTTTAGTAGAATTTCAAAGTATTATAAACACTTACATTATCCATACGAGCATCTCAACTCAAAGTTGGATATATGTCCATTTCTTCCAAACCTAATTTGGGTATATGCCCGTTAGTCCTCTTTCAAGAGTGAAGTTAGTGGTATAAGCTTGTTCATCAACTTCTTGTTGGTTCATTATGCGGCATTTCAATACGAAGGTTTTTCAGAAGATGTTCTACTTGTTCACGTCATGATGAATCACCAATATTGTATTTGTTGTTAGTTCTATTTGTTGTTATAGTTGTGCTGTAGTTTTAGGTATAGTATTGTGTACTTTTCAATTAGTTGGTGTCTAGTACATGATATAATATCCTGAATTTTGGGCCTATAAATTTGAGAATAAGTCTAAATCAGGAAGACGACCAAGCCCGAGTTTGGTAAGAGTCTCAAGAATGTTTGAGAAATAAAATGACTTCTATGGACTGATTGATTATGTGATTCAGGCCTACAGGTAGAGAATAAGTCTCCAGATCATGAGGGCTCAGTATGCTTAATTAGTCGGATAAAATATGTCGATGTATGAGTACACATGGTGTTTTCAGGGTGGACATATATACCCTACATTTTTAGAGAAGACACCAGTATTTCACGCTATCTTGATGGCACACTAAAGGTATATGTGGCACCATGAGGGGCCCACAAGCTACATCCGACATTTTCCAAGATACATTGGCATACGCTCGGTAATTCCCCAAGTCATAAGCCATGTGGCTCCATTAGAAGGCCAAATGAACACTTGGCGTGGTTTCAGTAGACATCCATAAAGTAGCTTTAATAAAGTAACTCTTGCTATTGTTATAGCGCCACATGTCCCTCCATCATTGTGTCCACTTTATAACTTTTGTGTTGGCATCCTTAGGGGACGCCACCTAGCCCATTGGTTATATGTTAGTCTTCTTTTAAAAAATAAGACTGAATTCATACCACACAACTAATTAATATTTGGTCATTCTATCAATAATGGTTATATATTAGTCTTATTTTAAAAAATGTGAATTCCCTCTCTCTCTCTTTTTCAGATACGTTGATTATATCATTTTATGCTCTCAATCAAGAAGATTAAAAAAAATTAGGTATACAGATAAAAATGGTGAAGCTCACTTGTAGATCTACAATCCATCTTCAAGAATTATCAATTCAGATTTCTGAAACTCTCTTAAAATCTCATTGATAGATTTTAAAATCTGCAATGCAACTTCAAGGACTGATCATTTCTCAAAAACATTGGTTAGCATAAACCTTTTTTATTTCCATTTTTTCTACCAACCAAACAAAGATTTCTCAAGAAAGTCATAAACGTGAAAATTAGTAAGAAGAAGAAATACAGGGAAGATGAGAATTAATACATATTAAATAGATTAATCATTAATTAAATAAATCATAAGAAAAAAATTAAAAAATTTAATTGCGACGGAATTCCTGACGAAATTTTTCCGTGGGAAATTTTCGTCACAAATTCAGATTTTGTTTTTGTGGAAAATTTCCGTCACAAATTCCGATTTCTGACGGAATTTCTGATGGAAAATTTCCATCGCAAATTCTGATTTTTTTGGGAAAATTTCCATCTAAAATTACTATTTGCAACGGAATTTCCAACAGATGTTTTCTGTGGGAAATTCCGTCAGAAAATTTGTGATGAAATTTCCAACGGTTTTTGGACAACTTTTGCGACAGAATTTTTTTCATCTCAAATTCCATCGGAAATAGACGGTTTTTTTGTAGTGAACATCGATTTCATCATATCACTTAACATGTATTTAACTCAAATTCATATTTACTTTTCCAATATTTTATCATTAGAAATATTTATCTCAAAAGATTTGTAGTAGGTTCTTCATTACTATATATCATAGATGAAGTAAATTACATTTTATCTTCCTTCTCTATGCATCTCATTTGTTGAGCTACTATGCGCGTAATTCTGCATGAAATTTTAATTAAAATTAAGAGTAAATTGCAACTAGCATCCCGAACTATTTTTTGAGATACAATTAGCATCATAAAGTATTTAAGAGTACAATTTTAGCCACAGTTGTTATAAGTGTTGAATAATATTTTGCAAGTAATGCAACACTATTAGGGCCCGTTTAGTATAGAGAACATATATATGATGAAGGAAAGGAAGATTTGGAGGAAACTTAAAAAAATTAAGTTGTTTAACAGACATGGGAATGAAACATATGTTGAGGAAAACTAAAATGTTTGGTAGAAAGAAAAGGCAGTGGGTTAAGTAGAAAGCATTTGTTAAATACCCATAATACCCATGACATTATAATTTATACTTGCATGATGATAAGATGATTATAAAATTATAAGTTTATATTCCTTATTAAATATTGTTTATAATTATATTTTATTAATCATTCTATAAAATTTGAAGAAAAAAACTTAATATAGAATATGGGTAAAATTGTCCATATAAAAAATATTTTCCTCCTCACCCCTCTTAAACAAAATAAAGTAATATTAAAATCTCTCATCTTCCCTCTCATCCCTCACTTATATTGAACCAAACCGACCCTAACTAACAATACAATATATAATATTGGAAAATTGTGTGATTCCAATATTACATCTTATGTTAGAAGAAAGTGAGATATCCTATATTGTTAGTTAATATATCATGTGTTAAATCTTTCAATATATTTTAGTTATTATTGAGGATGAAGAGGAATTGATTTCAACGAACTATAGAACATATAAAACGAGTTTTTCTAAGAATTTATCTTTCTGTGTTAATAAGTGTCTTATGATGAGATCAATAATAATGATGTCTACCAACCCCATAAATATATCAATTTATTTTGTAATTGAAAATATATTTAACTAATCAACATCATTATTATTAATAATACGTTATTATTATAATTGAAAATTCCGTGGCAATCAATTTAGCTACAAAAATAGCGACAAAAATACAGGAGCCAATTCTATCGCTAAAAATATTCCGTATGAAATTAGATCTATAATACAACTTGAAGGAGAATGTAGCAAGATCTTTGCTCTTTTACATAAGTAAATAATCGAATATCACCTATTGTATCTTTATTAGATTAGGATCTGTTATTTAGGCTGATTTAGTGGGATTATATTGTTGGTTCTAAGGCTGATTCTATGTTGTCCTATATATATGTATGTATGTATGTATCCACTGTACGTTTTGAATGGTTTACATTTAGTTTTATATAAAATAATATTTTTATTTTTTTTATTGTAATATTGAATTATTCATATCAATTTTAACAATTTATATTAATTAATTATTGTTCTTTTAATAATTTAATATAATTTTATAAAATATTAAATTTAAGCCATTCACAGTATTGATCTAATGTTTAAGTAAAGGAACGGGAGGGTAGAGGATGAAAAGAGAAGAGGATTAGAAAAAACTGAAAAGTGGGTAGCCAATAATAGAGCTTTAAGGGGCTTAATCCCCACTTTTTCTCTATTTGATAGAGCTCGATTGAATTCTATTTGATTGTGGGTTAGGTGGAACCTGAAACTAGCACTTACAAATGAGTTAGCAAAAAGGAAAAGGAATTTTTTTTTTTTTTGGTGAAAAGGAAAAGGAAAATTATTAAATGCATACAAGACTTTCTTCCTTCTTTAATTTAATTTGTTTAAGGGGCCAGTCTGCGATGGATACTTGTGCATGAAAAAGGGGTTCCAAACCAACGTCCCCTTACAAGTAGCCTTATCAATGAAATTTAAATATTCAAACCACGGAACGGCCGTCTTATAAACCAGACCCCATTTCCATCCTCCTCCACTTACGTTTTTTTTTTTTTTTTGGGTGCAACTAGAATGCACTTTTGCTACAATATAAAAAGGTATAAGTGTCTTTTCGCTTTGAATAAAACTTACTCAACTGTGAGCTATAATTATTTAGTTAATCATCGGCAACTTTTTATCGGAATGGATTCATCACCCCGTGCAGGCATTGGAGTGGCTTTGACTCTTGCTTGAAAAAACCCTAACTATGTTCTAGCCACTTAAAATATGGTAGATCTGGGGGAGTCACAGTAGCTATCTATATAATTATTTTGACTCTTGCTAAAGCCAAATAAAATATGGTAGGCAAATCATATTTCTTAAACGAATAAATGATAATTAGTCTTGACACTTACGAGATAATACAATAAAATATAACCAAATTATTTATATAATCTAATTGAAATGATATTAGCTTGGGCTTCATACTAATAACAACTAACGAGTAAATACAATAATAATACGTCCATCACTTAAATATATGCCTAGCAAATAATGATATAAAAAGTTTTTAATTAATTATATAATCAGATTAGATAGATAATCTATAGTAGTCATGGACTTTTACTAGCCATCGTCCAAGCCCAATTCTTCATGCACCTCATGTCCCTCTCAATCTTCTAAGCTTATCCGAATCTCATCGTAATTACCTATCTCTATTTTGGACCCCCTTGGGTTTTAAGTTCATGTGCTTTGATATAAAAGATAGGTGACATCTACTCTTGGAAAATCGTCTTGGGCCTCACGTACTCTTACCATTAGGGCTCCTTTTTCTGTACAAAAGTTGTAAGAAAACCAAAAACATATATCCAATTATCCATTAACAATGGAGGGGGGGAAACTATATAATTACCTTTCGTTTAAGTAAGCATTTTTACACAGTTTAAGAATTTAGTTGTTTAGTTAATTTTTTCAAGTATCTTTTTATTGAAGGCAATCCTATTCAAGATACCATCAGGCACTAAATGTAGGCACCTCTCCCGACGAAAATTGTTTAATTAGTTAGGAATCAAATTTCTAACAATTAAAATAAATTTTGATATAATAAAATGACATTGTACGATCTATATAGACAATTCATCGAGTGGCATAAGGTCTTGTTGTTATTCTTGTAAAATAAATTGTAAGAATTACTATCCTCAAACTTAAGAGTTAAAAGATACGTGTATCTTATTTAGTTACACACACTTTTTTTATATAAATATTTAATAAAGAATTACTTATTTCATATAAGGGAAAATCTCATATAAAGCTGCTTAAAATAAGAAAATTTTAAAGTAAGTTGACAAATTCAACAAATCCTTAATTGTGCTATTAACCCAATTTAGGATTTTAAAATATAAGTAACATAACTTAAATACCCTCTCCTAGTTAGTTTTTTAAAGAGTTTGATTACTTTATAACTTATTTTTTCAATATATATATCAACATTAATATTTAATAAAACAAAACATGATTCATCGATAGTTTAAATATATTAATAATAATCTTCAGGCCAAAAAATGTATATTAACTATCATCTTAAGAGAAAAAACGTATAATATTTTTTTTGAAAAAAAAAACAATTTCATTTTATTAACATGAACAATTTTTTTTCAAAAAAATTATAATATATGCCATTATAAAAAAATAGTTTTTAATAAATATATTAAGTATAAATTTTACAATATCTGTTTCTTATATAATTTTTTTTAAAGTTCTATATTTCAATATGGACATCATTTTGTGAAATTTAAAGTGTATTTGATATCTTTTTAACTAAAATATCCTTAGAAGTATATCAAATTTACACGCCTCTTATTGCAAACAAATATTTAATATTAATAACTCATTAAACAATGTAAAAGTTAAAAAAAATTAAAATCTTAACTAAATATTTTTTTAAAAAACTCACATTTATAAGTTTAGGAAAATTATTCAAAGCTTGTTTAGAAAAACATTGGTGAAAGTGACTTTTTTTATAAATAAAAGTGACTTTTATTTAGATTGATTTTTGGAAACTAAAATTGGTATGTGTTATGCTTTCCTTCTTCTTCTTCTTCTTCTTTTTTGTCTCACTTGATAAAAATAACTACATCATATTTTTTTTAAGAAAAACTCAGTTTAAAAAATCATTTAATTGATTTAGCAAATCATATTTTATTTTATTATATATTAATGTTGATATATAGGATAGTAAAATTATAGAGCAATAAAACTTGGGAGAGAGGAGAGGCCATTGAAGTAATTTTACGCACATTTTAAAATCGTAAATTAGGTTAATGACTCAATTAAGGATTTATTGAATTTATCAACTTAATTTAGAATTTACTTATTTTAGGTAACTTTATATGGGGTTTTCCCAACATATTCAACTTATTTAACTTCAATCATTATGCATAAAATTTGGAATTTTCCATCTGCAATAACTCAAGGTTACATTCAGGATCATTCAGAGAAATAATTTCACGCTCTAAAAAAATTCTAAAAACAAAAAATAAAATATTTAATTAATTTTTTTGTATCAATAAAGAAAAAAATATTAATAATTTAACGTTAAAGTCTTTTTAGTCAAAGTATAAATAATTATTATATACTATCAAAATATCTTACAATTTTCTTCGAATTAACAAAAGGATGCAACGAAATTGTACCGAGTTTTGTTCTTAGCTTTACAATTATTTGGAAATTGCATTGCAATAATATAAACTCATACAACAGCATCAATAACTGATTTGGGAATATTGTAGTTTCCATTGCTAGAAACAGAATCGATGTTCTCTTGTAGTTAAAAAAGAAAAAAAAAAACCAATTTGATTTACTGTATAATGGCAATGTGAAGGGACTCCATTTCTATGGCTATATATTGTGAAAAATCATAGCCCATTTAAAAGAAAATTAAAAAGACAACACATTCTTATCATCTCTTAAGACATTATTTTTAAACTATCTTTTGATATATATGTGTGTGTATTCCTATTGATATTTTGAAGATTCTTATGTTGCACATCAATAAAGTTTGAACTGTTGATCTTTATCCTATTTTACCCTTTCTAACCAGATTTAGTCTTGGTGGGTGTTTGGATTAGCTTAGTTTAAGTTTCTCAAATAGATACAATGACTATATAGAAGTTTATGGATAAATTCTATGTAAATATTCTGGTAAGTACTTTTTATCTATAAGACCTATTGTAGTACAAACAACAAACTCAACCCAGGTAAGTGTTTGAGAAAAATACAGTTAAATATCATTTGAATTTAGAAAATCCCAAAATGTCTCTTAAACATGCAAAAAAACTAATACATAGGTGATAGGGGATGAATTTGAAATTTTAAAGTGTTCTTCCTTTTCTCTCTTTTTTTTTAAATTAAAAAATGAGGGGCATTATTATAAAATCACCAACACTTTAAAATCTCAAATTCATCCTCTATCACTATTAGTTTTTTTGCATGCTTAAGAGAAATTTTAGGGTTTTCTAAATTCAAATGGTATTTAAGTATCATTTTTCCTAAATGCTTTTAACAAAAAAATGTTATCTTAAAAATTTGTGTATAACCAATGGGTATTGGTCCTAACAGTTGAAAGAAGCTTTGACACCTTTATGTACAAGATCAAGAGTTTGAATCTATGCGAATGCAGGATTTGGAAGAACTGCCTCAAATTGGGTTCGACAATACTTAAATATAACCTAGGCAGATACACGGATAGACATATAGAAAAATTGTGTACAATATTTCTTAAAATGAATTATTAGCAAAAATATATTAAAAATGATATTAATGTTTATCACTATAATTTGTTTAGGAATTTTATTAAAAATACGTAGGACATCATAGAAAATAGATATTCTTAAAAATAGTTTATTTACTAATAAAATATTCTTTGCCATTCGTATTGGATTAATTATAGATTTATTTTGAAAAAATAACACAACAATTAAATGGACTAAAAGGTGGATTCTATAAAAAGATAGAATATAATTACAATGAGTTCAATAATAACAAATGGTGGTTGGGAAAAAAACAGTAGTGCTGTGTGTTAGTTCGATGCTTTAGAATTTTTTTTGAAAAAATGATATTTATATACCACTTCAACTTCCAAAACCCAGAAAAGCTCATTAAAACTTGCAAAGGATAGAGAAGGGATGGGTTGGGAATATGAATTTTTCATGTTTTGGCTTAAAGACCAAAATGACCTTAAGACTCACTTAAAGACTAATTGAGTAATGAGATTAATTAAAACAGTAATTATTTTTTACAAAAATCGTAATGGTTTTGACAAAATCAATAAATATTGACAAAATTTGTGAAATGATTAGCCAAGAGTTGTCCGTTGTGACCAATTGAGTAATGTGATTAACTAAAATAGTAATGATTTTGATAAAATCCATAATGGTTTTAACAAAATCAATAAGTACTGACAAAATGTGTGAAATAATTGGTCAAGAGTTGTTAGCTATGACCAATTGAGTAATAAGATTGATTAAAATAGTAATGATTTTGACAAAATTCGTAATGGTTCTGACAAAATCAATAAGTACTGAAAAAATGTGTGAAATGATTGGCCAAGAGATTTGGACTATAACCAATTGAGTAATGGAATTGACTAAAACATCGATGATTTTGACAAAAATTGTAATGGCTTTGACAAAATTAATAAATACTGGCAAAATGTATGAAATGATTGGCTAAAAGATTTTGGCGATAACCAATTGATTAATGGGATTGACTAAAACATTGATGATTTTGACAAAAATTGTAATGATTTTGATAAAATCAATAAGTACTGAAAAAATGTGTTAAAATATTAGCCAAGAGTTTTGGACTATGACCAATTGAGAATGTGACTAACTAAAATATTAATGATTTTGACAAAAATTGTAATGGTTTTAACAAAATCGTTATATACTGACAAAATGAGTAAATGCGTTGATTAATTTTGTTAATGGTATTGATAAGTTTAGTAATGGTAATGACAAGTGCAGTGATGGTGTTGACAAAAGACTAGAAATGTTCATGACAACAATTATCATGGTAATGGTCAAATGGCTTGTGAACATTAGTCATTCCACGTATATTTAATGCATACAAGCCATCCACCCAGAAAACATGTCCTTCTCATATATATTACTTACAATAAATTGTCACAATTAACAAAAGTAGTAATGGTAATGACAAATACAACATTGGCATTTACAAAAAACTAAACTATGTATGATAGTTGTCAAACCCCTTAACATTTCGATATTCATAAGTGACAAGCATAAAGTTCCACAAGGCATAAAGAAACGGTGGAAATAATACTGATATTAAGTACAAGTTTACATTATAGGAGAATCCCCATAGGGTTTGAAAATATACACAAATGTACAAAGTGTTCACAAGTAGCAAAGAGTGCAAGCATAAATAACTATTGCAGCAACAGAGAGCTCCGGGTCCTTAAACACCGGGAGCCACCGTCTTGCCTTTCGAGCCGCCTGCTTCAGCTGTAAGGTTTTGTATTTTGGAAAAAGAATGAGATTTGAGGGAACCTCAGTAGCAACATGCTTACAAACATATAGAATGTGAAAGTAAATATGCAATGTCATGTCATGTAAGATGATCGAAACTATGTGTATACACTTACCCAAGGCCAAACTATATGTCTGCACTTTGGTCTACTTGGCGCCCCTATTGGGTCCCTGACCACAACATGGCGCACTAGCTCATGTTACAGAGAATGACTTTAAACATACATATAATCACATAAGATATACAAGAAGAAGTTACTACCTAAATCTTTTCCAAACTTGCACGTTTGTCCTACTTTTGGATTTTGGCTCGGGCTATGTCTAATTCCTATCATCATTAAAGTTATAAGTAATTGGTTATTACTTGTAGCATTATCGCCTTTAAATGGTATGCTACTAGTTATTTAATGCAGTTACCACAGTTTCTGCACAATACAACTTTGTACAGTGCAGTTTCACTGTTTTCTAAAAACTGATAGCTTGGTCAGCCAACTTTGGAAATTTATAATTAATTCTAAACAAATTCAATTTGACTGATTCCAAATCGAAAACGAATCTATTTCAATGTAATTTTGAGGAAAAATAGTTAGGTTTACTCACTATAATCATATAATTCCCAGTAATTCATCAAATGTCACTGGTCCAGATAGCATTCTAGAAAACAGGGCATAAATTCAAAAATTCATATCTCCCAATATACTAGTCCAAAAATTACAAAATACCTATCAAATTAAATATCTATATCTCTATATTAATTCTGAAAATTTTAAGAATTTTTAGACAAGGTTTGATTAATGAAACACCACGCACAATGCCACTGCTCTAGACAGGGCAGAACCAATATATGTACACATAAACTTCATAAATTTCCAAATTGGTATACAACCATCCAAAAATCATGAAAACTTGTAAACCTATACATGACTTCTAAAGTCAATGGAATCATCAAAATTACCAAATTTCTACTCCTTCCTCATGTAACATACAGAACAGAAAGTTAGGGTTTCTAGGAGCAACATGTTGTTTCTTTGTTTTCTCTTGCTTAATCACTTTCTTTCTACTTCTAATCACATGATTAGCTACTTAAACACTAAATGGTCATATTTAGAGGGAATTTGGGCAGAATTTTCCCATGATTATGCTTCAGCCTATAATTGAAAAATAAGAGAAAACATAGCAAATACCACCACCACCACCAACAACAACTTCAACCAAGCCAATAGAAGCAAGTTTTGAAGGTTACCTCTTGATTATCACACTTTCTATCTCTTAGAAGAAATTTTAGTCCCTCTCTAAGCTTTTGATTTATCTTGAAAACCATGGATTTAATGGAGTAGAAGAGGTTAGGAGAGGTTATAGAGTGATTAGGAGGCAAAAATTACAAGATTTTACTAGTTCTTACCTTAGAGTTGAGAAACCCTAGCTCTCTTGCTTGTTCTTGCTTTTAAAATATATGAAGCTCTCTCTCTTTCCTTGTTTTAGATTTTTCCACCAAATGAATGAAAGAAGAAGATGGGTTGATGACTTAATAAATTGGCCAAACTTGCTTCACATGTGCTTAGTTTTCATTAGTCCACATCTTTGCTTCTTTCTCTTTTTTTTCCTTTCCTAATTAATCCTCACCACATATCCATTTCTCTATTTTTTTTTCTTTGTCCACCGAAATATTGAAGAGGGAAGAGAATGAATTATGCTTCTTACAATTCATTTATCAAAGCTTTATGCTTTTGACCTTTTGACTTCTTGTGATTGGCTAAAGAGTTTCTTCTTGAATCATTATTGACCAACCATATATATTTCCATTCACTTCCCTTGTCTTGAACGAAACTTGAAGTTGGAATGGAAATATTCATTTGCCTCTTGAGTTATCCTAGGATTGTATCTTCCCAAGTTATTGAAATTGGTCATACACTTTTGACTTCTTGCAACTTTTATTTCACTTGGTATTAATATTCCATAATGGACTTATTAATTATCAAGTGTCCATTTCCTCTTTTTAATTCTCATTTAACTAAAATTATTGGGAATATTGGAGAAAAATATTTATTCTCTTATTTTATGGCAAAATTACCGTTTTGCCCTTACATTTTATGATTTAACGAAATAAATCATTTCTTACTTCTTTTCCTTTGGTTTGATCTAATTTTTTCCACTTGTATGAGACCATTATTTGTGTCATTTTATACTCAAATTTTGGTTACAATATTAGGCCTTTAAGTGAACATTATTTGCTCCTTTGTGTCCTTGCTTAGCCGAGTTGTTCGTAACTGACAATTGGAATTTTCTGTAAATTGTTATATGCCACAATTCACTATTTTATTCCATTACATGTATTAATTACATAGGAGAAATATTGGTGATTAGAAATGGGGTGTTACAATAGTAACTACAATACACATAAAGTGAACATTTGGAACTTTTGAAAATATGAAGATGCAATTATTTAGAGCCTTGAGGTCACATTGAATCTTGGGCTTGAACTTTCTAGTCTTGAAAACGCCTAACTTGAACTGAATCTTGAAATCTAGCTTCACATCGAGGTCATAAACCCTAAACCTCTTTTGCTTATTATATTCTGAAGTCTGATCAGCACCCGGGAAATCAAGTTTTGACATTTGAACTTTGTGCTCAAATAGTGAGTAGTCTTGTGACCCATATAGAAAGGTGATATTTCATCGGAATCAGAGTTGCCACCGATGAGTCAAGAATGGGATGAGTGCGAATAGAGGATGGTCAAGGAGGAGTTATGGGTTGTCAGCGAGGAAAGAGATGAGGGGGGGTGAGAGAGAGAGTCAGAGAAGGAAAATGATTGAAGAGAAGGGGAAATTTCATCATTTATCCCAAAATTTAAAACACATATTCCTACCCCATCCATTATCTATCCTTTGCAAGTTTTAATGGGTTTTTCTGGAGTTTTAGAAATTGAAATGGTATTTAAATTTCATTTTCACATTTTCTTTTCCAAAAAAAAGTGAACATTAATGGCATTGATTTTTCAATTCACACACACACACACACACACATATATATATATATGTGTGTGTTTGTGCGTGCGCGCATATATTCTAACTAATTAACTTATAAATTAAAAAAAAATTTGATTTTCATATAAAAGTACTTTTTCGTAAAATACAAATATGCAGTTTATACTTTTTGAGAGTGTTATTACTTATTACTGTAAAAAGAGAAGAAAAAACCAATTAAAGACGTTTACCTATTTAAAAACTCAAGATAAGTATCATAAAAAAGAATTGTATACTTCTAACACTACTAGAGAAAAAGGCTTTTCATCATAGTTATTTTCGATTATATATCACGGTTTTGAACCGTTATGTATTATGGCGCTACATACTCTTGGCACAAATACTTAATGGTTTTGAATCGTGATGTATTGAGTAACATATATAATAGTTCTAATACAACACTTGTTCTGTATTGAGGTTTGGTGAGACCATGATGTGCGTAATGCTAGGATGATATATAACGGGCTCATGTAATTAACCGTTACATATTCTGTAATGCTAGTATAAAGCATAACAATCTCTTATAAATAAATGTTATATATTTAGTAACATACATAACGGTTCTTACAAAACAACCGTTAAGTATTCAAGAACATACATAACAGTTGTTACCTAATAACCGTTAAGTATTTATGTGACACTTTTTTTAAAACAAATAGGAGTTTCTACTTTAGGTTTCCCCCTGATTCATATATTGCACACATACAATAAACAGTCAAAATACATAAATTAAACTAGTAGCAGGAAAACAGAAGCAAGAGCCAAAATGCATAGTTAAAAGACAAACCAACAACAACAAATTAAAATAGAAGCAAGCAATAAATTACACAATTATCGACACACAAACCAACAATAGCAAGTTAAAACAGAAGCAAAAACCAAAATGAATGTAGTTAAGGTCTCTTTTTCTTTTCCTAGTCTTATATTCTTGTAAGCTAATCTTCTTAGCTAGAGTTTTTCTCGTCATGTCAAGCAACAATTTTTCCCTCTTCAAAATCTAAATGCTTTCATTATGATTGTGCTTGATGTACAAAGCATCTTCTTCTTCATCAAAATTTGATGTTTCAACTTACATATATTAAATGGATCATCCTCAACTGCATCGTCTTTATAACCTATCAATAAAACAATAAACCATTCATATTTAGAAGGATCATGGACTTAGAACACTTGTTTAGCCTTAAAAGCCAAAAGAACACTTGTTTAGCCTTAGAAGCCAAAATGAAGGGCTCTTCTTTATAATACTCTTGCTTGTTCAAATTCAATTGTATAAACCCTAATTCATCAATTGTAGTACCCCACTTTTTCACCAATATTCATTATATATATATTTGTGATATTTAGTGAAATAAAATGGTGAATTGTGGTGCACATAAATTTACAGAAATATTTCAATGTCTGGTTACACATAATTCGACCAAGTAAGGACACAAAGAGGCAATTAATGTCCACTTAAAGGCCTAATATTGTAACCAAAATTTGACCATAAAATGAACAGAGCCAAACTAAAGGAACAGAGCAATGAATGATTTATTTCAATAAATCATAAAACGTAAAGGAAAAATGGTAATTTTGCCATAAAAAAGAAATAATTATTTTTCCCTAATATTCCCAATAATTTCAGTTGAATGGGAATTAAAAATAGGAAAATGGCTACTTGGTAATCAAATAAGCCTATTTTGATTAATTATTATCAAGGAAAGTCAAAGGTCCAAAAGTCAACAATTTGCAAGATGGCACAATAGGATAGATCAAGACCAATATTTCCCTCTTATTTCTCATGCATTGCGGTGGAATGAAGAAGCATGAAGGGAAACGAATTTTTGTTTGCAATATTAAGCGAAAATTCAAAACATGGACCAATAGGAAATTACCAAATATGAAGCCACTTTGACAATTTGTTTAAATCACCATTCTCTTCATCTTTCTCTTGCTATTATCATGCAAAATCTGATCCAAGAGAGAAAGAGAGAGAGCTGGATGAAGGAAGCTAAAGAACAAGGGAGAGCTTAGAGATCTCACAAATCAAAGGTAAGGAAGTTGAAACTTTGAAGTGTAGGAACTCCTCCTAATCTCTTCTCCTCCTTAAAAGCCATGATTATAAAGCTTAATCCCCAGTATAGAGAGAGAGGAAATAAACTTTGAGGAGAGAGAAGCAACAATAATCAAGAGGTAAACTTCAAAAACTTGCTTCTCTTACCTTTGTTGTTGTTGTTGTTCTTGTTCTTATTGGCTTGGAATTGATTATTTTGTGAAGATTGGATGATGAAACCCTAAGGGGTATTTCTGTCTAAAATTCCTTCTAAACATGTCAAATGAATGTTTAAATAGCTAATCATGTGATTAGAAGTAGAAAGGAAGTGATTAAGCAAGAGAAAACAGGAAACCAACACAAGTCACCTAAGAATTATATTTTCTACCCTGTGTGTGATGTGGAGAAGGAGTAGGAATTTGATAATTTTGATGCTTCCATTGGCTTTAGAATAAAAAAATTTTTAGGTATGCAAGTGTTCATGATTTTTGGATGCTTGTATATGGATTTGGAAATTTAGGAAGTATGGTTGTTCATGATGCTAATCTACCCTGTCTAGAGCAGTGTTATTGTGCATTGTTTTACATAGTCCAAACCTTGTCCAAATATTCTAAAACTTTCTAAAATTAAATTAGAGACATAGAGCTTTAATTTGATAGGTATTTTGTAATTTTTGGACAAGTACATTAGGAGATATGAGTTGTTGAAGTTATGTCTTGTTTTCTGGAAAGAAATCTGGAACAGTGACGTTTGACAAAATTCTAGAAATGTTGTAGTTGTAATAGCCAAAATTGAGTATTTTCATGTGAAATTATATTAAAATATATTTATATAGAATTTGGAACCACTCAATTTGAAGTTTTCTAGAATTAATGGTGATTTTTTGAAGTTAAGCAAAAGCTAATAGATTTGAGAGCAAGGGTGGAAATAACCAACTTAAGATGGTTGGACCCCCTTGTCTTTGCTTTTAGCTTAATATACTAACTTTAATGACAATCAACTTAACTAATTGCATTAAGCAAGTATGTGATGAAATAATAACTTGTCGTCCATAAATTCCAATTATAGGACCTAACAGCGATTCGAAGCTTGAGATTTGCCTGAGCTCTGACAAACGGGAGGAAATAGCTAAAGGAAAGCGGCCAGGTAGTAACTTGTCTTTCATATATTTATAATATGCATTGTATGTTGTATGCAATCAACATGAATTGTCTGACATATTCTGGTTATGCGGAGTGGTCGCCCGGGGCCTTTCTGCGCAGGTGGACGCTTGAGCCAATAACGTTCTATGATGCACGAGTAGATACTCGGGGCCTTTTTGCATGGATATCCCTCGGGGCCATTGAATTTACCTAGCGCTATGGTAGTTTATGAACTCCATGTGATGTACTGAATGTTGTTGTGATAATTTTGTTGTATGATGACTGTGTAGCATGCTTTATGATGTTATATCTGTATGACTAGCACTATGTTACTATTGAGATTCTTTCGAATCTCACTCTTTTTTCAAAAAACCATCTACAGTATTGGGAGAGAGCTCAACGGTCAAGAAGAAGGTAAATGTGGATGACTAGAGGCTTGAACACTGAAGACTTTAGTTTTGATGGTTGTTTGTTATGTATACTTTGAATATTTTAGATATGTGTATGTTGTAAATAATTGGTAACTCTGACATGTTACAATAGTTAAACTGGTAATGCCAGTACACTAGTAAAAGAACGGTTTAATTATATTATGCTTACGGTCGCTAACGAATCATAATTGTAAGGACCGTCACATATGAGCATAAATCCGTCTTATGCTCTAATACCACCAAATGTGACACCCTTCCTTACATTACCTTACCGGCTCTTAGTTCCATTAAATCAGAGTGAGCAAGCGAATATATCAATAAACTAAAAGCCGTTCTCTTATTCCGCTAGAATATTTCTCAAATACATTAAAGCGATTCTCTGTTTATACAACATCCATACATACACATACATCCATATACACACACATATATGAAATACAAGAAGTAGTGCCCCGCACTACGACCTCCTCTTCACTTCATGTCTCCATATCTCCTTCGTACATCTTCATGTATCTTCATCTGTCACTATGGTTGTTTGGGAGGAGTGAGATTCGACAGAATCTCAGTAGTGAATAGTACCACTATGCATGGAAGATATATATGAATGCATGACATGCTTGCTTACCCTATTTCATGCCAACATAATGACATGCTACATGCTCAATGTTATGACATACCAATGGCCATCACACAAATATAACAGAGCTTCAATCAATCAAATATGCTCAACATAAATAGGCATAGCAGTCACACAATCAATGCATATAACATATATATCATACCTACGTAGGAAAGGTAAGTCCACTACCTGTCGGATCTCACGTCCGTCCTCGATCCTTCGTCTTTGCTCCGGTTCGGGCACGTCCATCCATCGAGTCCTAGAATTCCCAAAAATTTAATACATGAGTCATTACTCTTTCTTATATCATTCTAGACTCGTATTAGTTGATAACTTAACCCAATTATGCTAAATTAACAAAATGCCCTCGGAAGCCCGGCCCAACTGTACTTTTACAAAAATCACAACATGGGCCAATCCTATACAATTTTACATGTAGAATCCATTTACGACTTCATATCAATCAAATTCAGGTCCGAATGACAAAAATACCCCTTGACAGCCCCTATGTAGAGCTAAAAGGGTAAATTGGTCATTTCACCCTCTAGGCCTTTTCTCACTTCCCCTTCAACATGAACCCTACACATTTTACCCTTCTGAACTCAATGAAATCATCCAATTGATGAAATTCCAACTCTACCTCATAAACCATATAGGGTAGCCATTATAGAGAAGAGTTGTGTCGGTTCCTCCCTTTCTTTGACTTAATATCCTTCTTTCTACTCCTTATTACATGATTAGCCGTTTAGACATCCATTAGACATCATTTCGACCCCCAAAACATAGATAGAATGAGAGATGAACTGTATACTACTTCCAAAATAATCATCCAAATGATAAACCGAAATGGTAGAAAGGTAGCACACGCTTACCTCTACACGCTTCTGAATCTGGTTCGGAATTCCGGCGACACTCTAGCCAGCGAGACGGCACCAACCACCTCCAAACGAGAATCTGAAACCATAGAATCAAAGCTTGGGATGAGTAGAACAACATTTGTACTGGACATTTCAAGAGAAAACGCTGTTTCGGATGAGTTCCGGCCAATAACAGTTTTCTATGTCTTCTCTCTCTCCTCTCGTTCTCCGTTCATGTTCTCGTTCTTTCTTTCTCTTTCTCATTCTCATTCTCATTCTCATCTGATTCTATTTCTCTTTCTTTCTTTCTCTTTTAATTTTGCACGAGAATGAGAATAAGAATTGATGATGAAGGGTGATGATTAATTAAAATCATCCAGGTGACTTTTACTCAATTAGTCCACCTATCCCATTACTTACACAACAAGTTTCCTTTCTCTTTTCCTTCATCATTCCATTAATATTAATGAGAATTATGAGAGTATAATTCACTCTCAAATTACCCCATTACACCACCTCAAGTGGTCAACCGAAGCCTTAAGCTTATCCTCATATTGCTTTACTTGATAATAATTACCAACATGGCTTCATTAATTACCAAGTAGTCATTTCCCTCCTTTTAATTCCCATCCAACTCAATTCATAGGGAATATTAGGGAAAAATCCTCATTTCCCATCTTATGGAAAAATTACCATTTTTCCCTTGTCTTTTATTTCTATTTTAATACCCAACAATATTAAGGAATTTTGGGATATAAACCATATCTTCACTTGGACATTTGCTAAACCGGGGTCTAGCAGTCCATTAAATCTAGGCTTAACCTCAAGCCTTTAATCCCAAAATTCAGGGTATTACAATAATTAAGGTGTGGAACATGAGAACTAAGCAGAGAATCGCTTGCTAACTCTGATAAAACGAAAAGAAGAGTGCGGTGAGACTTAGTGAGTTAGTGAATGTTTGTGTAAATGGTTTGAGAAATTTTATTACCCTAAAAAATCCTTTCCAATCCCAGGTTCGAGTCCTGAGATAGGTTTGGAATTTATAAACGGTTTTCTGTATTTCTTAATCCTAGAGAGAAAGAGAGAGAGCTGAACAAAGGAAGCTCAAGAACAAGGGAGAGCTTAGAGTTTTCACAAATCAAAGGGAAGTTGAAACTTTGAAGTTTATGCTTCTAAATCATATAGGAACTCCTCCTAATCTCTTCTCCACCTTAAAAACCATGATTAGAAAGCTTAATCAAGGGTTTAGAGAGAGAGGAAAGAAACATTGAGGAGAGAGAAGCAACAATAATCAAGAGGTAAACTTCAAAAACTTGCTTCTCTTGCCTTTGTTGTTGTTGGCTTGGAATTGGTTGTTTTGTGAAGATTGGATGATGAAACCCTAAGGGGTATTGGTGTCTAAACTTCCTTATAAAAATTTCAAATGAGTCTTTAAATAGCTAATCATGTGATTAGAAATAGAAAGGAAGTGATTAAGCAAGAGAAAACAGGAAACCAAAACAAGTCACCTATGAATTCTATTTTCTGCCCCGTGTGTGACATGGAGAAGGAGTAGGAATTTGATAATTTTGATGCTTCCATTGGCTTTAGAATGAAAAATTGTGTAGGTATGCAAGTGTTCATGATTTTTGGATGCTTGTATATGGATTTGGAAATTTAGGAAGTATGGTTGTTCATGATGCTAATCTGCCCTGTCTGGAGCAGTGTTGTTGTGCGTTGTTTTTCATAGTCCAAACCTTGTTCAAAAGTTCTAAAACTTTCCAGAATTAAATTAGAGACATAGAGCTTTAATTATATAGTTATTTTGTAATTTTTGGACAAGTACATTAGGAGATATGAGTTGTTGAAGTTATGCCTTGTTTTCTGGATAGAAATCTGGAACAGTGATGTTTTGCGAAATTCTGGAAATATTGTAGTTGTATTATCCAAAATTGAGTATTTTTATGTGAAATCATATTGAAATATCTTTACATAGAATTTGGAGTTTCCTAGAATTAATGATGAATTTTTGAAGTTAAGCAAAAGCTAATAGATTTGAGAGCAAGGGTGGAAATAACCAACTTGAGATGGTTGGACCCCCTTGGCTTTGCTTTTAGCTTAATATACTAACTTTAATGACAACCAAATTGACTAATTTTATTAAGCAAGTATGGGATTGAATAATAACTTGTCATCCATAAATTCTAATTATAGGACCTAACAGCGGTTCGAAGCTTGAGATTTGCCCGAGCTCTCACAAACAGGAGGAAATAACTAAAGGAAAGCGGCCAGGTAGTAACTTGTATTTCATATATTTATAATATGCATTTTATGTTGTGTGCAATTAACATGAATTGTCTGACATATTCTGGTTATGTGGAGTGGTCGCCCGGGGCCTTTATGCAAGGGTATCCCTCGGGGCCATTGAATTTACCTAGCGCTATGGTAGTTTATGAACTACATGTGATGCACTAAATGTTGTTGTGATAATTTTGTTGTATGATGAATGTGTAGCATACTTTATGATGTCATATTTGTATGATTGGCACTATGTTACTACTGAGATTCTTTTGAATCTCACTCTTTTTTCAAAAATCATCTATAGTAATGGGAGAGAGCTCAAGGGGCAAGAAAAAGGTAAATGCGGACGACTAGATGCTTGAACACTGAAGACTTTAGTTTTGATGGTTGTTTGTTATGTATACTTTGAATATTTTGGATATGTGTATGTTGTAAATAGTTGGTAACTCTGACATGTTACAATAGTTAAACTGGTAATGTCAGTACACTAGTAAAAGAACAATTTAATTATATTACGCTTCCGGTCGCTAACGAATCATAATTAAGGTGTGGAACATGAGAACTAGGCAGAGAATCGCTCACAAACTCTAATAAAATGAAAAGAAGAGCGCAGTTAGACTTAGTGAGTTAGTGAATGTTTGTGAAAATGGTTTGAGAAATTTTATTACCCTCGAAAATCCTTTCCAATCCCAGGTTGGGTTCTGAGATAGGTTTGGAATTTGTAAATAGTTTTTGGTATTTCTTAACCTGGAACTTAATAATGGTTTCACGAATGATTTCACTACTCTTTTGTACTCATCTGAAGCTATAGGAAATGAGGTATCACATCAACTCTGAAGTCATTATTACTGTCAACCCACTTGTAACCAAATATGGGAACATGGAAGCAAATAAGATCTAACACCCAGATGTGCTCAATTACCTCAAAGTATGACATATTCGAATAGATATGATTTTTATCTTTGACACTTGATATATGTATGATGTTAGCTATAAGAGTTATACCATGATTTTACATTTTTCTTCGATCATCTTGTTCTTTGGTGTCGAAAGTGAACCCATCGATAATGTAGCTTATATAAGACGTCACTTGTTTGCATGGACCTTTTGCTAAGAAGTTCAATTTCATAGAAATTGATTTAGGATCAACATTATACTTGCTATGCACTTAGCCTTTAAACCATGTTATACAATGTTTATTGTATTGTTTAGTACACTAACTATCTCCTTTGCAGAGGTTATCCCTCTTAAGGTGATCTATATGCTTGTCTACATACTCCTCAACCTCTTTAAAGGTTTGTAGCACATATATTTTTTTGCTCTAACTGTTGGTATGACATAGCCACAACTTTCCTACCCATAATCCCTTCTCCACTAGTCCATCCCTTATGCTGAGAAATGAGAAGCACAATATCACTTGCAATTTCGTACATGGGACATTCAAATTGGTCTTTAACATTGTATCCTAACAAATTACCATATACTGGAAACTCATTGATTGTGCCAAAAAGCAAGGCTTTCAACTTGAATGTTTTGTCCTTGTCAGCATTATACACCATGACCCATCATCCCACAAATGTTTCCAAGTCTTCAATTATTGGAGCTGGTAGACATCTATGTCATTCTCGGGTTGCTTGGGCCCTGAGATTGGCATGTACAACATGGAATACTTGCACTTTATATAGAGCTATTGAGGAATGTTATATATAAACAATATAGCTAGCCATGTACTATATCTATTACTTTATATCCCAAATGGGTTCATCCCATCAATAACTAATGCAAGGCGTATGTTCCTATCATTTTTAATGAGTTTTAGGTGGTTAAGATCAAACTTCTTTCATTATAGGGAATAAATAGGATGTCAAAGCATGTTTTCATCAATCCTTTCTTCCACATGCTACCTTAAATTTTTGGCATCTATATCATTATTATACAAGCGTCTAAATCTAAGTATAGTAGGGAAATACCATAATGCATTATTCGGGCTCTTCCCATTATCTGGGTAGCATTCCACTTCCATCGAAAGGTTTGAGGATGAACCTCCTTAAAGAGGGAGGGAATGATACATCCCGGGTCTGGAGGGGGTGTGGATCGAGTTCGGGGTCTGGTGGCACCCATAGTTGTTGGAGACAGGGGCACGTGTCTGTACTGGGTTAAAGGAATAGGGAGTGCCTCTGCTACCAGCTTAAGCTTTTAGAATGATGGTTAGCACTTCATAGTTAAGCGTGCTCAGCCGAGGGTAGTCTCAGGATGGGTGACCCCCTGGGAAGTCCTCGTAATCCTTTTGAGGAGAGAGGGAATGATGCGATCCATAATCAAAAAGTTGTCTCTTCTGATTCAAGTGATGACTCTTCAACTTCAAACTATCATTTTCAAATTCCAACTGGTCCAATCACAAGAGCACAAGCTAAAATATTTAAGGAACCATTGATTGGGCTGATTCAAGAGGCTAATGTAAATCAGATGGCAATTGGATCAACAATTGTGGATAAAGATGTTGAAAACGTCATTAATTTCATATGGGCTGCAGATGGAGATACTAATCAAGTTTTGGGCTTGGAGACTTCAAAACAAAGAGCTTGGACCTAGTACTATACATGGGAGGACTTATTTGGGCCTAAATAAGCACATTTTGGGCCTTGAATGCTGATTATATTTTGTGACTTTTATTTATGTGAAAATTATTAGATATTGGGCCTATTTGACTTTTGGGTTTCCTAATTAATTAGTTAGTTAGTTATATTATGTTAGTTTCTATTTTCTAGAATGCATTTAATGCAATTAGGGTTTCTGAATATTTCTCTTTAAATACCTTGTAAACCTTCATTTGGAGGCAGATTAAAGACTTTGAGACTTGATTATTTAATGAAAGGTTGCACTTTCTGCACCTCATTTCTTGGGAGTGGATTCTCTCTAGGGTTCTTCTTAGAACTAACAGACTTATCAAGGCTTGATCAACCTTGTGGCGTCTTCCAACACTTCGGGTCCTTGTTCTTTCACACTCAAGGGTTCAAGTGGATCGTCGATCTGCGTTTAGCGTTCTTGGGGTGCGTATATTCAGATTGGTTGTGGGTTCGTGGGGTCTTCCCTTATGGGTTTGCACCATCTGGAATAGGGGTACACCTCTGCTACCAGCTTAAGCTTTTAGCACGATGGTTAGCGCTTCACAGTTAAGCGTGCTCAGCCGTGGGTAGTCTCAGGATGGGTGACCCCCTGGGAAGTCCTCGTGTTGTGGTGCTTCGTTCCTGAGGTTTGGTATCAAAGCCAGCACGGGTTTGAATCCCGCTTCCATCGAAAGGTTCGAGAACGAACCTCCTTAAAGAGGGAGGGAATTATATGTCCCGGGTCTGGGAGGGGTGTGGATCGAGTTCGGGGTCTGGTGGCACCCACAGTTGTTGGAGATAGGGGCCCGTGTCTGTACTTAGTTAAAGGAATAGGGGTGCGCCTCTGCTACCAGCTTAAGCTTTTAGCACGATGGTTAGCGCTTCACAGTTAAGCGTGCTCAGCCGAGGTATACGCACCCCAATAATGCTAAACGCAGATCGACGATCCACTTGAACCCTTAAGCACGAAAGAACAAGGACCCAAAGTGTTGGAAGACGCCACAAGGTTGATCAAGCCTTGATAAGTCTTCCAACACTTCGGGTCCTTGTTCTTTCACGCTCAAGGGTTCAAGTGGATCGTTGATCTGCGTTTAGCATTCTTGGGGTGCGTATATTCAGATTGGTTGTGGGTTTGTGGGGTCTTCCCTTGTGGGTTCGCACCATATTGGTATCAGAGCTTCGGATCTAAACTCAGGTCACATCTTTCTATTCGTTGTTTCAATTTTTCGTTTAGGGTTTCATGCTTTATTCTTGAGTCTTTTCGTCTAGGTCATCTACATTCGTGTTTGAAATTTTTGTTTCTTTTTGTTAACCGTATCTTTGTCATTTCCAATGTTTAGTGAGTCTTTTTCATAGTTCAAAATCTCTTCTTTCATATCGTTTTGGAATTAGTTCAATTCGATTTGTCATTAGTGAGTTCTAGCCATTTTAAATCAGTCGTGTTTCTGCAAATTTTCTGTGTCAATTCATCATTTTTCCAAAATGTCATCAAATCTTCTGCCCTTGTTTGACCCGTTTTACTTTACTGTTTTTGTCATTTAATAGGTCATTTTCATTATTCAGAATCTCATCTTTCCATTCGTTTTGGTTTCATCTCAATAGAAAGTTTCTACAGTGTGTTATGATCTTTTAAAAAAAACGCTTTTCTTGAATTTCTGGGTTCTGATTGCTTGAGAGTGCTTGTGATAGATTGTCATTTGAACTCTTGATTCTCCCTCAATTCCCTTTTCCAATACTCACTTTGATATTCCATATTTCTAAGTGTTGGTTTGATTTCTGCAAATTGTGATTGTATTGATTAAATTGCTTAGTTCTTTTACAGAGCCTTAAGAGGAATCTAAGAGTGGAAAAAAGGCAAGAGTGACATGCATCAATTTGAAAGCCAAATATGAGAGAAACACGAGTGACACTAAACTTGTTTGAGTGAAACATGTGAGAAGAGTGGTGAGGTCCCTTTTTTTTCTAAATCTAACTTTTCAGGTACTACCAATATGCATGATGAAAAAGAAATTCATAGACATCTTCAATCCTTGTTAAAAGGAATGCGAAAGTTTAATGCTGAAAACTACCAATGGATGTCTAGTCACAACTCCAGATCAAAAAGAGAATTCCAAAGAAAGCTGTAAGAGTTGAAACAAGGCTCCATGAGTGTTAATGAATATTTTCAAGAGATGGAATTAGCCTTGATTAGAGCTGGAGTGAAAAGAAACTTCAAGAGCCACTAAGGATCGTTTTGTAAATGGGCTTAATCTTGATTTAGCTTGTTTTGCAATTTGGTTCAATTTTGGTTCAATTTGTTGCTGAGTATGAGCAAAAGATCAAGCAACAAATGTGTTCAGAGAGTAGCTCCAATTCAAAGGAGATTGAAAGCTTGATAGTTACAGTCTCTAATGACGAGTTAGAACCAACCAAGGAGGAAGAACAACCTAATGTTGAACATCAAGCTGAGAAGTGTGAAGAAGATGTTCCTGTTCCAAGTATCAATCTTGTGATTGAAGAAGTTCCTCTTAATCATGAAAAGAAAAGTGAAAATATAAGTGAGAGTGGTTGTTGTCAAACTGTTGTTGAGATAAAAATTCAGCTTGAGAGAGAAAAAGACATTGAGAGCACTAAGTATTGTCAAAGTAAGAGAGTAAAAGTGAGTTTGAAAGACAAAAAGCTATTGAGAGTATGAAGTGTTTTCAGAATAAAGAGGGTGAAGAATTGAGTGAAAAGAAAGAAGAAAAGAATTGTGAGAAAAGTGAGAGCAAGGATATTTCTTCAGTTACTAATAATCTTAATCATTATTTGCCTTGTGATTTTGATGTGTTGTAGGTGTTCTTGGATTTGATCCCTAAGAAGCCACCCGATGGATTCTTCTTATCTTCAAGAGGCATTGAATCTTCATCTCCTTCGCATGGTAATCTTAACAAGAGACATGCAAGCTAGCTGAAATTTATTGAGACATTCCCATATGTTGTCAAATACAAGAAAGGTGAAGATTTGAGGATGAATCCTTTTGAGGAGAGAGGGAATGATGCGTCCCTGGTCTGGGAGGGGGTGTGGATCGAGTTCGGGGTCTGGTGGCACCCACAGTCATTGGAGACAGGGGCCCGTGTCTATACTGGGTTAAAGGAATAGGGGTGCGCTTCTGCTACCAGCTTAAGCTTTTAGCACGATCCTCGATCTGCGTTTAGCATTCTTGGGGTGCGTATATTCAGATTGGTTGTGGGTTCGCGGGGTCTTCCCTTGTGGGTTCGCACCAAGCATGGCTCTTCACACTGGGACAATTAGTTAATAATTTATGCTCATTCTTAAATAAGACACAACTATTGAGGAAAACGTGTATCTTCTTGAAGCTAAGGGCTATGGAGCACAACATTTATTTACGTCAGAGGTTTTGGTGGAATCATATTTTTTGTCGGTAACATTATATTCAAAAGAGTGAGAAATTATGTGAAACTCGTATCAGTTCACCCACTTTTCGCCTTCAAGTTATACAACAGCAACACAACACTCAATAAGATAAAGTTAGTGCAACCATCATACAATGGCTTTATTCGTCATCCTTCAATCGTTCAAACATTTTATGACAATTCTAGAGGTCTTTTTCTAACACCTTAGCCATATCATCGAGCCAGTCGGCCTCAAATGAACTTGTGTCGAAAATAGATTATGCACACCTTTCCCTATGCTCAACCCCATTGCTTGTCTGTCCTTATGCTTCATCTGACATATATAAGTAGGATCGATTCACTTAATCACTAATTACATCTCACAAGTTTCTCAATCAAGCCACTGGACATTGCTACAATTTACACAGGGGAAAAGAATCCTATTGTCATTTGGGGAGTTATGCGCAAATGCAAAGTCAAGAAAATCTACTACCCTTCCTAATAGTCTTTAAGTAGCCGATCATCAGACATCCACTCCTTATTCATACTCCTTATCTAGCATAAATAATTTAGAAAAAAAATCCCAATCAAAACTTATCAATCATCCGCTTAGAATAAATTCATCAAAATGTATAAGGAAAAAAACCATGAACCTTAATGTGAACCCTACAGTTGAAGGACGAAAACAATGAGATTGAACATACTCCTTACATAAATAACACAAAGCTCTCACAAATGTATGCACAACTCAACTAGCAAGAAAAATTGAGAAAAAACAACCCATTTCAAACCCATTGTTATAAGGAAAAAGGGAGCAGAGAACGATGAAGGAAGCTAACCCATGGTAGAGAATGGTGATGGGTTTGGCCAGAATGGTAGTAAGGGCTATGGAGAATGACGTGAAGGTAATTGAGAGCTAGCTAGTTTTTGAGTGTAAAAGTTTCCAAATGTCAAACTGAGTAATGTTTTTGCTTTTTAAAAAATTAATTCTTCGTAGTTCTACATACACAATTGTTATATATTTAAGTCCTTACATAATGGTTTGTTTCTAAGAATTGTTAATTATTTAAGTCATTAAGTAACTCTTATTAAAAATATATATTAATGGTGCCATTGTAATAACCATTAGTTATTATATTACATTTATCACAGTTCTTTTTTAATAACCAAGAGGCATGTTGTTTTTTAATAGGCTTTAGTGAATAGTTTAATTTTATGAACCGTTAATTATTTGATTACATTTATCATGGTTTTTTGTTAACAACAATGAGCTATGTTATTTTTTTTTAATTTTTAAAACACAAACAAAAAATTTAAAAAAACCTAGCTATCATCCTTACCAGAGGAGTGGCAAACTGAATCATCTGAGAGTATGTCAGTAGGATCATGACCAATCTCAATATCATACACTTCAAGAATAAAATTGACCTTCCTGTCCATACTCAATAGATATCCGAGCGTCCCTCGTCACAGACTGATCAATGTGTTCTGCATGCCACATCATTGCCTCTGGTTGAGGAATTAGAGAATACGGAGGAAGAGGTGGAGGAGGGGGCCAAAGGTTAGGGAGGAGGAACAGGAGGTTAAGGTTGGGGAGGAGGCGAAGGAGGTGGAGGAGGAGGATGCACCGAGAATTTTCTAGCAATTATTCAGCACAATGTTTCACCATAGTAATTAAGAGAATAGAGGACGACGATGAAGAAAAAGTATGAAACACATATGGAAATAGGAAGTTGAAATAGATTGGAAGTGAAACACATGTTTTTTATATGCATGCATTGGAAGTTGAAGAGGAACAGTCATGTGTAGTGGTGGGTAATGAAAGCGTATTTGGCTCTTATGACAATCATCAGAGAACGAAGTGGCACACAGAGATTAGCATGAAGAAGAGGAAATGCTTAGAAAGTTTTATTTAATGTTTATTAAATAGAATAAAAAACATAGGAGTGGTGTTCATTCATTGTCACTACTGATGTCTTCCTCCTCCTCCTCCTGCCCCTCCCCCTCACTCTAATTGGAAGGAGATGAAGGGTCAGACTAGAAGTCATATTTAGCCTATAGGCTTATGTAGTGAGATGCCTTGTGGAGCGATTAAGGCTGGCCAACATCTACAACAAAGCCTCCATTTGAGGAGGTGGCAAAATAGGAGGAGCTTATAGAGGAGATGGTGGAGGAGGAGGAGGAGCTTGTGGAGGAGGAAGAGAAGGCGAGCGAATGTAAAGTGCTCTTTGACATTTGAACATGATGAATTAGAGAAGGGGGAAGCCGATGAAGAAAAGTAAAAAGAAACAAAAAGAATAGGAGAGTTTAAATGAAGTGGAAGTGTACTTCGAAAGAAGTTATATATAAAGGATAATGACTTATGAACTAGTACTTCAAAAAAGTTTAAAGTTTGGAAATACTGATCATTTGAAATTGTTATATGACTATTATTTCTTAAAAAAAATGTCATTTTTATCATTCATACTTTACGGTTAATTATTATAGCCATTATGTTTTTGTTCTCACTGAAATAAAGTTGGAAAACAAATCTTTTGAAAGTGTTACATGGCGGTTATTTTATAAAACCCGTCATATTTGTCAGCCATAATTTATTATTAATAATTTTAGTTAACCATTATGTTTTTGCTTTTGTGAATACCACCTCTCAATCTATGACGTTTGTCTATTTAACCGTTAATTATTAGCATTATATATTCTTATATGAACTCACCCCGATATACATGACACTTCTTCTCTATAACTGTTAGGTACTTAGCATTATATATGTACGATTCTGTAGTAGTGTAAATTCAATGATGTTTATCAATATCCTTTATTCTTAAAATTTAATAATGAACTTTTTGAACCCTTAAATTCGTTGGTATAAATTTTTATCATGAACTCTTTTTTCTTTAAAAAAAATTTTAACATCACTGAACTGGAAACTGAAACTTTGTTTCTATTAATTGTCACACATTTAATATATATTAGACACAATTACCTGAATGATTAGAAATCAATGCTAATGCTCATAACAACAAAAACAACAACAACCACCACCACCACAACATTACAACAACAAATAATAAATATATAGGTAACATATCCAATAATAATTGAGAAAGAGTTATTTTTTTGGTCAAATTAAGAACAAAGCTATTCAAGTGGGAAGGATTGGATACCTTGATAGTTTAATAAATTAGATGGGACTGAATGTTATTGTTTAAAAATATTATATTGGAGAACTAACCTATTGAATTTGACAATGTTTAAACTTAAACAAGTTTTTAAGAATAAAGTTGATTAGTTAGCATAACCAAATGATATGTTTGTAATAAAAAAAGAAATAAAAGAATGAGTGTGTGGTAAAATTTGAATGGAAAAGGCATAGAGTAGTGAACATTCAGGAAAAATACAGGATGATAGGTACTCCCTTCATTTCTAAGGGCCCATTTGTTACAAAGAATTGAATGTGATGAAAAGGAATAGAGTAGAATAGAAAATGGGTTGATGGAACATTTTATGTTCGGTATGCAGTGGAATGGAAGACGGGTTGGTGAAAAATTTTATATATATGGTAGGTTGAAAATGGTGGTAAAATAGCTAAGAAAAACATGAAAATAAAAGATCATATTGCCCTTATTTATTTTATCAATCAAATTCATATTTCAATTCAATAATTAATAGTACAATAATTCAAAAATAAAATAAAATGAATAAAAATAAATTTTAATTTAAATAAATAAATAAATATCAATATTTATAAAAAACTAATTGTAGATATTAAAGGATTAAAAATTAAATAAAATAACAAATAAATAACAACTCGAAGAAGATGACGTTTAGTTAAGATACTGAATCCAATCATTGTTATTTTGGCACTCATGACCTTATAACAGCTATAATTAATAATAATAAAATAAAATAAAATAAAGGACTAAATTAAATAGTGCCCTAAATCTCAGCGAGTTTTGCGACTGTTTAACTTAAAAATCTGCTATTCTTTCGTAGTAACTCCTGTTAAAATAACTATAAATATAAATATAAAAATTACTTCGACTGAGTTAGAGATATGGATATTTTGATATGGTGAATATGGTTATGGGATAATGGTTAATATGGGGAGTTAGAAAAATATAAAGAAAACATATTTACTTAAATTTTTTAAAATATTTTCTTGAGATATAGTACCAAATACGAATTTACCCTCCAAATTCGAATTTCTTATCACGTCTCACTATCATTGTTGACTTCAACATTGGCATGACTCCCACGCCAATCCACACGCTCATCTGATCACCCTTCTATTGTTGGCGTCTGTTGGAGCCGATGCCCATTCTTGGGGCTCCGCCAAACTCTTAGTCTTCTCCTCTATCACTTCCTTCGTCATTTTCTCCCTCTTCCTCCACCTTTTATGGGCTCTCTTCCTCTCCCATAGCGTCCCCTCCCCCTAATGCCTTGCTTGCCCGTCACTATTTTAGCTGAAATTTTCTTCTTTGCTAGCAACAAGATTCAAGGCCCCCATTTGTTGTGACTGATATTCATCGGTGGAAGAGGCTTAAGAGGGGGTAATTAATTTGTCTTCAACATTTTTTAGCACACTAGAAAATGTGTTCCCACCAAAATAGGTGGGAAGCGACACTAGTGCAGAAAATGCTTTTTACATGTGACGGAAACGACTTTTTACACCTGACATAAAACACGTGTAGAAACAGTAGGTGTAGAAATTCCAGACTTTCTACATGTGTCGTATATCACGTGTAGAAAGTCACACTTTCTACACCTGACCTACCGCATCAGGTGTAGAAAGTCTGAAACGGAGGACTTTCTACACCTGACGTAAGAGGTCAAGTGTAGAAAGTCTGAACTTTCTACACGTGACCTCTTATATCAGGTGTAGAAAGTCCTCATTTCAGACCTTCTACACCTGACTTTAGAGAGGTGTAGAAAGTCCTCATTTCAGACCTTCTACACCTGACTTTAGAGGTCACGTGTAGAAAGTCCAGACTTTCTACACTTGACCTCTTACATCAGGTGTAGAAACTCATTTTTGAAAAAAAAAATAATTTTTATTTAAAAACAATTTACAACCAAACTAATGTGAAATATCAAAGTAATGTAATGAACATAAAAGAACAACGACATTCAGCTTTACAAATACAAACATGCATGTTCACATTTATCTTGTTCAAAACGTGAACATACCATTTTCATAAAATCATAGCCCCTCCAAGAATCATAGAAACAGAGCCTAACATATACACCTCATACAATGTTATACATAATTTACATGCGAAACATATAAAACAGTCTCAAAGGATCTTTGAATATCAAGTCTTCATATTTGCCTTATGCACGATTTCTTTCCCCTGCTTCAACTAAGTACCAAATCTGAAACATTATTTGGGAGGGTGAGATTTTATAATCCCAGTAGAAACTCAGGCCATTTCCCACAAGTAACATAAATCATTCATGTAACAACACAATATCAAGTGTACAAATATGTGCCGACTGGACATGGTGTGCATTCTTCTTACAAGAATTCATGCTGTTAAAATCACACTCATCATATATTCATGGCGCCATATTTACAGTAACAAAAGTAACATTTATTAATACTACAACTTGAAACTTTATCAACCATGTCAATAAAATGAATAGAAATATGCACAAGAGAAAAAGGGCAAGGTTGCTACCTTGATGGCTAGGTGTATTCCAAGATTATTCTTCTTGCCAACACCTTTACTCTGTGTTCTTCCTTTCTATCAGATTCCCTAAACAGAATATACAACAACTTAATGCATAGAACAGCAACCTAAAGTCATCCAAATCAACTCTTTTGTCCTACTAGGTTCACTTTGCCTTGAATTTGGCCTTTCATTCATTGAATCCTTGGCTTGCTTTATTTAATTAATCATTTAGAACCTTAAATATGTCTAGAATATCAGGGAATCCTTGTGTCTTTCTACTGTCTAAAACAGGGCATTATGCATGTCTAACATTTACCTAATCATAACTTAAGAAAACCATACCAAAAGCTAGAACATACTAACCCCTTATCCTTGCTTAGGCTAACTTTCATTTTCTCCTTCTGCCTTCACCTTGTCCAGCCTCAAAGTTTCCCTTATTGAGGTTCTAAAACCATATATAGGTAGTTCTTGACAGCTACCGAAAGTTTTATGGGCATCACTTCAGCTCTAGAGGTGGTTTAGTAGGAGAAAATTGCTAGAGTTTTCTTCTCTTGAATGTCACTCTTGGAGCTTTTAAATTCTGTTTACTCTCTTCTCTTCTTCGCCAGTAAGGGTGAAACACTTATCCCTTATTAATCTAACGCTGCCAAGTGTATTCCACTAGCCTCGGTTAATTCTGCACTTAGTCTATCTTCTTTCGATATGCTTTGTCAGACCAAAAAATTGTATCGTCCTTGGCGTATATACACCCATGTCTATAGCATCACCACTAAATCAACAAGCTTTTTAGTTGCCCCATTTGATTGATTATTGATGATACCGATGATAATAATACTACGTTATAAGAATGAGCCAGAATCCTAGAAATGTTCTATTTAGTCCAAAATTGTTTTCTACTTCACTTAATTAACCATCGCAATCATTAGGCTTATTTTCCTCCGTTTTCTCAGGAATCGACCGGCAAAAGAATACAAACAAACAAGAAGATCAATCAAAGCCGGAAAAGGAAAAAAAATCCAAAAAACAAGAATTCCAGAACTCACTACTAACCTGATGAAATCCTCTCTCTTTGGTGAGAGGAACACCGAGCTCCGCCATACACGCCTGAATCCGATCATCGGAGCCGTACAATCCCGGGTACCTCTGGATACACCTATCCTGCATTTTCTCCAGAGCCACCGCCAAAGGATAGCTAATTGCAAACCCACCGCCACCATAAGCCATATTGTAAGAGAAATATATGTTCTGCAAATGACTCTCCGACGAACTCCCAATATAATAGAACTGATTGTGATCGTACTTCCGAAGAACCTTCACCAAATTCTCCGTCACGAACACCGTGTCGTCGTCCCCCATTACGAACCACCTCATGCCCTTCGTATTCCCTAACCTAATAGTCTCGGAAATGATACGCGAGATTCGAATCACAGATTTGTGCCCCTTAGGGTTTTTGTACGAAAACCTAGCTGTGTCTTCAGAAATCTTCAACGAGAATCACCTGGCCGATGTAGCTGATAAGCGGTCGCACAGATTGATGATCGGAGAATAATGAAGATGGTGACGGAATAGAGACTGGATATGGAGAGGAAAGGAAAGCTCGGACTGGAGACTGGTAATGGGTTGGCAGATGAGCGTGAGAGGGAGGGAGGAATTGGGGCTAATAACAAGCGGCAAAAGAAAATGAGGAGAAAGCCACGCGGGGGCGATGGGATACAACACCGGTTATATTAGAACCGGTGTAGAAACTAACTTTCTGCACCGGTCAAAAACAACCGGTGTAGAAAATATTTTCTACACCGGTTGTATTTGAACCGGTGTAGAAAGTAACATATTCTACACCGGTTCTTTTACAACCGGTGTAGAATATGCTGAGTTATTTTTTTAAAAAAAATTAAATGATTATTCTACACCGGTTCTAATTTAACCGGTGTAGAATTAGATGAATTTCTACACCGGTTTTAATACAACCGGTGTAGAAAAATTGGATTCATTTAAAAAAATAAATAAATTCTTCTTCTTTATATTTTTTTTGTTTAAGTAAATTAAATAATTTTTTAATTAAATTAATTTCATTTTTTTTAATGGAAAAAATTTTTAAATTTATTTTCTACACGTGTTGTCATTTTAACACGTGTAGAACGTCTAAAAATCTTAATTTATTTACGAAAATGCCACCGGTCATACTTTCTACACGTAACCTGTTTCGTCAGGTGTAAAAAATAGGTCTAAATCCGTGATTTTGTACTAGTGCGACTTTCCTATGTATAAAGGAAAATCTCCCGCCACTGGAAATTTGGTTCGCAGGAAGTGTGGCAACCAAATGCGAACAAGGAATGAGAAATTAAGGATTTTTCTTTTCCCTTGAGTGATTTTCCTGGTACCTAACTAGCCTTAAATGTAAGTCTGCTACTTCCTCCATTCCTAAATATAAGACTTATTTTGTAGTTCAAATTGAACTACAAACTACAAAGTGAGTATTACATTTAGGACCCAAGGAGTAATAGAGTGCTTGTGTTTTTGTATGTAAAATATGTGTGTAAACATATCAAATATAAAAAGTTTGCTTATAGTTTAATCATTCTATAAATTATTCCCGCAACTAGTTAATTTTCGGAGCTATGGGGTTTTCGACAATAAATTGAATAATTAATTATGTTATCCATATATAACAAAAAATATATATTAGAAGCCCTATTATATCTATGAACTATAAATAATATTATAAACTATTAATATACTCATTTCTTAGAATTTATATAACATACGAGACTTAACCTAATTTTTTTAACATTTCAATGAACTGAAAAATAGAATAATTCTGTTAAGACAGATTATCTTTACAGTGAGGTTAAAAACAATAAATGCTATATATCTGTGTGTAATTATGTATATATTGCGTAAACAAAAAAAATTATGTATATATAACAAAAACATAATAAAGGTGTTTACTTACGAACTCTTCGTAAGTAGTAAAAAACATTATATTGAAGATTTAGGTTGTGCATTCCAAAAGTTCAATTATGTCTTGACGTTAGGTGATGAAATTTTTCAAAACATCAAATTCAACTATAAAAATTTTATCATTAATTAATTTAATTATTATTTCATGAAATTTGGTTTATTTATTTAAATATATATTTTTCAAATGAAACTATGCAGCGTACGTGTTATTAAAGATCAAGGTAAGTCTCTTGATTAATCGGGTCTTCTTTTGATTTGGAATTTAATTTGCCTAGTGATAATAAAACAGAGCAAAACTGTCCATTGTCTTTTTCTGGATGAGCTACTGGCACCTAAACAATTTTTGGTGCAAAAATACCCATAAATATTAAAAAGTAGTTCAAAAATGCTATTTTTATTAATTTGGAGTAATGTCCCTTAAGTTTGAATTTTAGAACCTTACACGAGGATTATAATACTTAGTCAAACATGAGGACATGGAGGGTGCAAGAGACAGACTTGTTCATCTCAAAATCGTTAACTTTTTCTACCACCTCTTCCTGGGTCATGTTTCTGGTTTGAATAGGGGATTATTAGTACTAGAGGTACTAGAACTAGCCATTTTAATTGAAAAACAATAACTCATTCAATCAACCACAAGGAACAAAGCAATAGGTTTTCCAAAGAAACGTATGTGCGACTAAGGTGACCTAGCTAGGAAAGACGAAGTGAAAAATGGACAATGTAGAATGCAAAATGCAAAAAAGAAACCATACCTACAAATAAGGAGAATAAAGTACATGAAAGAATGTGACCTAGCTAGAGCTTGAAGATTAAAAAGCAAGTTAGGCCATGTGAAGCAAATCACGCGGCTGTCACTCATAATTTCAACAAAAGTAGTGGAGGTTGTGGTTTGATTGAAAATGATTGTCGACAGCTAAAAGAGTCAACCGGAGTAGTGGGATTCCAAGAATGGTGTGTAATGTTCGACGAAAGACAAGTATGTTAAATGTAACAACTTGTGGATGTTAAGAGGCACAAGATTTTGGGTTTTTTAAAAGATGATGAAAATTAGTCACAGTTATAATCTTAGAACCATTATGAAAGGTGGCATTTTCTTATGGTTCTTAACTTACAACCGTAATGATTGTATGAACAAAATTTCATTGTTTTACAGTACAATCATGAGGATTTATAAATGGTGATGGTTTTTTCTTAATAACCATTAGTTATTTGACATGGTATTCTAAAAAGTCACGGGTTTTACTTAACCATTATATATTTAACATTTTAAAGTAATTTTT
This sequence comes from Albizia julibrissin, assembly GCA_037074505.1. NCBI lineage: Eukaryota > Viridiplantae > Streptophyta > Magnoliopsida > Fabales > Fabaceae > Albizia > Albizia julibrissin. Next base: position 38,260,948 of record CM073477.1, read on the forward strand.
AAGGTTGATTATTCAACCCCATATTATAATCTAAAAAATTAAAAAGAAAAGGACAATGTAAATATAAAAACAAAAAATAAAAATTTATGGAGATGAAGGATCTGCTGCATCATCAGATTCTTTCTTCTTTAGTAATTTGTCCACCTTCTTGTTCAGAAAGTGAGCAAGAGATGTCAGTTCCTTCAAGCATTAGTTCATGTGTCCTTGCTCCCTCATGTAGACCTCGACTATACATTGGAGCTCATAGTTCACGTGGATAAGCCCTTTAATGCTTGTCAGTGGAAAGAGATCATCTTTTGGCTTTACCGCAGGGAGATCAAAAGATGATGAACCAGAAGATCTGTTGTGCTTGTCCATAGTATTGATGAAAAACAAAAGTCAGAAGTTGGATATGAGAAGCTAAAATAGAAGTGGAGAAGTGGAGTTCAGTTTTTAGATGTTTAAATAGTAGAAAGGCTTTCATGGACTACCGTACTATCGAACTTGCCCTTTAGTACTAAAGATAATTTATTAAAATTAAATAGAAGTGGAATGGAAAGGGTTTTTCTGGTTATCAAGTAGAATGTGTCTTTTGGAATGGAAAGGGTTATAGATAGAGACAAACATATCATGTAAATTGCTACAGTTAAGATAAGTAATAGTCATTTACTAATAACCATGAAGTATCAATTGATTTTATTTTATTTATTTATTTATTTGCTACTTTGCCCTAACAATTAATTTTTTTAAATATTAAAAAAACAATAGTGGATTTTATTTATCACCACTACTGTTGTCTTCCTCCTTCTGCCCATCTCCCTTGCTAGCCATATCATTGATGTCAAAGGAAGGAGATGAAGGGCCTGATTGGAAGTGATCATATACAACCTCATTATGATGAAGGATGAGGTTCAACTTCCTGTTTAGATTGTTGGTATATGTAACGATTCACCTTATGGAACTGTCAAGATTGGCCAACATCTACATCAGAGCCTCCATTTCAAGGGGAGGCAAAAGAGGAAAAGGAGGAGGAGGAGCTGGCAGTGGTGGAGTAAGGAGGAGCTTGTGGAGGTACTAGGGGCAGAAGAGGAGGTGGTGGTGGGGGAGGAAGGTGAGGATGACGAGGAGGAGGAGGAGGAGGGAAAATGAAAGAGCTCTCTGTCATTTGACAACCATGATGAAGGATAGAAGGACAAGGTAGATGAAGAAAAGTATTAAGAAACAAAAAGAATAGGTAAGTTTAAATTGAGTTGAAGTGTATTTTTCTTTAAAGTATTTGACTGAGGAGAATTGGTACTTGGTGTCAAACCGAACGAGATTATGAAAAGGTAATTATTAGAGTTATTCTTTAATTTACATGACGGTTGTTTCTTATGAAACATTGTTTTTGTCATTCATACATGATGGTTGTTTCTTATGAAATACTGAAGGGAATGCTCAATGATGTTATTGAGTAAGATCTCTTAGTTAACAATTATCCCATATTTGATTTTTGACCAAACTCAATGTCGTTGTTTGATACATGTAGCCGACCCCTATTGATGAGGACTTTTTATCATTAGCCTTAGAGTCCAGAATCAAAAGTTGACAAAGAATTGCATGTAGACAAACCTAGGATCGTTCTCTTTTTCTCAAGGAGCCTTTTATTGATTCAGAAGTGATCTAAATGTCATGAAAATGCATTGAAAACAAAGGGATTTTGTTGAAAATAGGTAAGTGCAAAATTGAATTAAAAACTTAAAGCTACTATTTTTTGTCTTTTCAAATATTGATGGAATGGAATGGATGTATGAATGAAGTGAATCTTTTGAGAAACTGGGTCAAAGGCTATCCTAGTTCACTAAATGATATGGGGTTGAAATTCACCAAGTCTTAGTCAAGAACCCAAGAAATCACATTTGATTTAATACTCCTAATCAATAGCTACTCCTATAGTCACATTCATAGTTATTGTTTAGAAATCACTACTACAAGATATAGATTTTACTACCTTAAAGGACGTCCGTTTTTCAAAAAGGGAAGTAAAAAAATAAAGGAGGTGGCCTTTTTATACTTATGTGCGTCAGTTTTAACAGATTAGGCATCTCAATTCCAAAAATAGACGCCAAGGTTTACCTTTGGCGTCCCTAATTAAATTTGGAATATTGAATATTAGGACACCACCTTTGATGTCCCAAATTTAATTAGCATAATATTAGGGACGCCACCTTTGATGTCCCTAATTTAAATAGGATTGCCAAAAGTGATGCCACCTTCCAAAAGCTGACTTTTGGCTTCCCTATTTATATTAGAGACGCAGAAGACTTGCCTTCTTCGAACTTAAATACATACATTGCTGAAAAATTCCATTACAACACACACCGTCCTCTTCACTCTTCCCTTTCTCTCTTTCTCTCGCCCCCGCGACATTTCTCAGTTTCTCTGAGAGAAGTTGTAGAGAAAGACCCATACTCCATAGATTCAAATGGCTTCTTCTAGTTCTTCCTTCGATGTTCTCCCCATCCTCCTCGTTCTCATCCATACTCTCATCACGCCCTTCAGTGCCCCTACCTATGACAGTAATCTCTCTCTTCATCACTTCTCAAATCTAACATGCCAGCCTTTATTTACATTCTCTTTGTATTAGGATTTGACTCTCCTGTCTGTTTATTATTATTATTATTATATAATTTACTTTCCCTTTTCACAATCAGATCTAGTACGATGCATGTGGAGATGAAGATAATGGATTTTTGAATTCAGAAGTTTGACTAAAAGTATGTCATTGCACATATTACTGTTCACCGTCACTGCTTTATGCTACTATCTACCATCACTGTTCATGCTAATGTTCACCATCATTGTTTTTTTTTGGAAAAAGGGACGCCGTAAGTTACAGACTTACAACATCTATTTTAAAAAAAATGACATTGTAAGTCTCTTATGACGTCCATTTTCTAATAGACATTGTTATCAGATTTTACTACATTGCTCACATAGGCTTCCCCCTGAAAAGGGAGTAGAAAAGGCCTAAAACATACATTAAAAGTGTTTTTTGCAGTAGTGAATATTATCAAAGAACCACATGATGTGTGAAATGGATTGAATTAATGTAAATGTTTCCTCTAATATGGATATATAATTACAATACTCAAATCAACTATAAAACTTGTAATCACATAGCAAGTATAGTTTCATTGAATTAATAAGAAATACATAATTAAAATCATCCAATCACAATATCAACAATCTTAACTCAACAATATGGAGTCCAAATAACTCTAAACAAAATCTTACTAAAACTACCTTAGGTTTTAGCTAAGAATTATAATAACAATATGAAATTCATAAACGAACTAGGAAAAACTCCCCATTTAGCTTAAGAACTCAAAACCAATCTTCCCAATCCTCTAGAGTTGAATTCCTCAGCTGCTCATGGAGCTAAGCACTATCACCATAAAGCCTAAATACATGAAAACCATGGTTGAGATGAAGAATAAGTTGTGTTATCTGTTAATGTGAGAAAATGAAGAATCTTGATGGAGATGGGCTAAAACGATGCAAGGAGAAGGAGGTGATTAATTCTAGTGAAGATAAAGAAGAGGAAGGATGAAGTTGGACATGGTGGAGTGAGAAAGGACACCGGCGGTGGTGATTGAGATGGTGCTAATGGAGTTGGTGGCGATGAAGATGGAATTGGTTCTACTCTATTCAAAGTTGACTACTTCAATAGTGACGGTGGAAAGAAGAATGATGTTGGTTTTTGGAGAAAGGGTCAATGGATGGAGAAGAGAAAACGACAGTAGTGGTGGCAGGAAGTCGTCGATGGTGGTGGTGTTGTCTTTCTCCTTCCCTCCTTTCTATCTTCTCCAATTCTGTTTTCTTCCCTCTTCGTCTCTATTCCTAAATCACGCTTCCAAGTCCTACTGGTCAAAAGTGTTGGCCACTCCTCTTTTCCCAACCCTAAAATCATATTTCAAGCCTGAGAAATGCTGATTTCCAATTTGGGGTCTTTTTTCACAATTTTCAAAAGTTCTAGGTACTTTCTATAATTTTCTCTTCTCCTCATCAACATTAATTTGCAGTTTTCAATAATTTTGGGTCATTTTCTATAATTTCATCTAAAATGATCTGTAAAGAAAATCAACAACAATGTAAATATTTTTATCCGAAAAATTAATCATTCAAGAAGATGAATAAAAAGTTACCATTATACACCTTTTAAAACTATTTTCATGTAATCACTCATTAATCCAAATTTATCATAAATAATGCATTTTTGGCTCAATTAACATGATATAATTCCTAAATTAATGATGAAAAAACATTAAAATATGGTACGATTGCCCATCTAGTGGGATAAAGACTTTGCTATTGTTGTATTGTTAGTTGTTAAAATAGTAGTGGTGTTTAGTCATCACCACTACTATTATCTTCCTCCTCCTCATTGACATCATCACAGGAAGGAGATGAAGGGTCTGATTGGAATTCATGTTCATCTTTATTGTGATTAAGTATGAGGTTCAACTTCTTATTCAAATATTTGGCATATGTTGCAAGACACCGTGTGGAACAATCAAGGCTTGCCAATGTCTACATCAGAGCCTCCATTTCAGGAGGAGGCGGAAGAGAAGGAGGAGGGACAACAGTGGTGGAGGAGGTGGTGGTGGAGGAGGAAGAGCTCGTTTGGGTCTTAACATTATGATGGAGAGGAGGAGGAGGCTGATAAACAAAAATAGTAAGCATCAAAAGGAATAGGTGATTTTAAATAGAGGTGCAACAATGTTACAAAAGGTTATGACTTATGAACTATTATTTGGTATTGGGCTAAATGAGATTCGTGAAGAGGTACTTTAATTTAGACTAGTTTAAAGTTGGGGAAGATAAATTGTTTGAAAGTGTTACATGACAGTTATTTATTAAGAAATGTCATTTTTCTCATTCATACTTTACAATCAATTGTCATATACGTTGTGTTTTTGTTTTTACAGATACAAAGTTAGAAGACAAATCATTTGGAAGTGTTACATGATGGTTGTTTCATAAAAACCATCATTGGTCATTCAATACATGATGGTTAATAATTACAACTATTATATTTTATATATGTAAGATTCTGTAGCAGTGAGGGTGGTGCTTTTAGTTGGGGTATCACTAAACAAAGCTTATTACCAATGGAATTACCGATGGAAACAAATTAGCGTGAAATTAATAACAACATTTGTTATGTCACTAATTCTTTTGTAGAAAAGTGCTTTAGTGATGCAATTTAACACTACTACAAAAGAGGGATTTAGTGGCACCCCTCTTATGACACTTCTTTAAAGAAATGCCACAAATAATGTTTTTTAAAAAAACAATATTTAGAAGCTATGTCATTTTCTATTATAAGGGTTATAGCTAGTGTTAGGCTTATGTGGCACTTGCCTAAACAAGCACCATACAAGGTCTTTATTTTTTTATAAAAAAATAAAGGGCCAACTATGGTGCTTGCTATAGCTGGCCTTGTGATGTTTTAAAAAAATCAAGGACTTGTATTGTGCTTACTTAGTCCAGCGCTATACAAAGTGCCATTGTGGCTTGAATTTTAAAGCCATACTATAGCCACATGGCCTTTAAACCAAGTGCCTTCTCAGGTCCCTTTTTTTTAAATTTTTTTTTATGAAGGCCTTTAAAGATGCTTGGAAGGCAAGTGCCTTCTAAGGTCATGGCCTTTAAAGGCTCTTAAAAAACAAGCGTTTTCTAAGACTTTTTTTTTTAATGAAGGCCTTTAAAAGCGCTTGGAAGGAAAATGCTCCAAGGTCATCCTTTAAAGACGTGTGGAAAACAAGCGCCTTCTAAGGCTCATTTTCTTAAAAGAAAAGTTTTTTTTAATGAAGGGAAGCTCTAGGCAAGCAGCAAGCGGCATAGCTTCCTTGAAGCCTTGTATGACACTTGTTTGAGCAAGTTCCATCTAAGGCTTACTTTTTTAAAAAAAAATTGCCTAGCCTGCCATATACATTCTTCTTTGCACACCCTTAACACCCTATTTCCCATAATCTTATCAAAAATCTTCACTCCATTGGTTCCCACTCCTTACCCCTTCGTCCCCACTCACTACCTTTCCCTATCATTCTTCTCACTCTGTTCGTACTTCTTCTCTCTATTTTAAAGTTGCAGCGCCATTGCCCACTACTCTTTCCTCTCTTTTACTACAGCAAGTAGAAGTTTCCTTGGTCCACCATTTTTTGTTATTTCTTATCTCCTCCACGTGCACATTTCTTTAACATTTGGTTGACACTTCAGTTGCAATACACAGCTTAGTCTCCCAAGTGTTTTTTTTCCTTCTTATCTCGACCTACTACAAAAGCTCCCTAACTTGTAAGTCTTTTTTTATATATACAGAAGCTTAAGTCCATACATTTTTTTAAAGTTAAAATTTGTCATGAATTTTATATGTGTGTTTATTCACTTAAAATTATTTGTACATTACAATTGTTGTAATTAAATACATTTATTAGTGATTTTATAAATTAGTTATTTGTTTAGAGTTATTTCATTTTGATTTGGTTTGATTCTGGTTTGGATTTGGTCATTTTTGCTATGGATTTTGACTGTAAATATAGAGAGTTTCACTAGAAAAAATAATAATTACGCAAAATTATTTTTTTTAAAAAAAGACTTCCTATGGTGCTTCCCAAGGAAACACCATAGGAAGCTATTTTTGTTTTTTAAAAAAAGAAACAAGCTATGACGCTTTCATTAATTCAAGAAGCACCACAACTTTCTTTTATGGCGGTGGAAGTTATGGTGCTTCCCAAGCGCCATAGTATTCTAAAAAATAAGTGACACTTATTATGTTTTTTGTAGTAGTGTAAGTTTTGTCGCTAATTATTGATAAATACTCGATGAAACCTTTGTCACTACTTACCAACAAAACATAGTAAATTACCAAAAAATTAATGATGGAAATTTCAAAGCTAATTATTGATGGAATAGTTATGTCACTAATCCATCAATTTCAAAATGCTACACAAAACCCCTAGGAAGCTGACCATGGCCCTCCACTAGCCATGCAACACTGCCGACCATGCCACACCCACTACTAAAAAAAGGTAATTTCCGACGTATTTTGCTACAGAATGGAAGGTATTTGTGACAGAATCCCGTCGCAAACCATTTGGCGAAGAAATTTCTGACGGAAAAAATTCCGTAAGTAATAGTTCCATCGCAAATTGCGGCGGACTTTCAGACAGACTTTCCCTCACAATTTGAGATGGAATTTGTGACGAATCATTTCCGAGGCAATTTCTGATGGAACTTTCCGTGGCAACTTGTGGGGGAATTTGCCACGGAAATTTTGTGGCAAATTGAGACAGAAATTTCCGACAGAAATTCCGGTGGCAACTTTCGAGGGAATTTGCCACGGAAATTCTGTGGTAAATTGAGACAGAAATTTCAGTGCAAAATTTTCCTGGAGCTAAACTTTTCCTTGCCCTTCCATATCATTAGTTTTTTAAGATTCCAACTTGGTTATGTAAAAGAAGAGAACATGAAATTAAATTTACCAAATAGAAACCAATTGAAATTAACGCTATCAACTCTCAGAAGGTAATTTAATTCCGAATTTTTCCAATGCATTGATGATCTTTAAGGTCTTATCTTGAAGATGTTCATTTTGTTAAATCACGGCATGGAAATTTTCTTGAATCTCCTAATTCTCTTATCGAATTTCCTGATTCTCCTGTGTAAGTTGAGTTATTTGCGTACGCAATTCAGTAACATCAGGGCTAATATGTTGGGTGTTGATTGAAGGAGTTAACCTTTGAGAGGAGGAGGCACAACAAATATCTAGATTCTCATATCCAAACCCATAGAGGCGATCCTTCTTGTTCTTTACGCCTACAACCTGAAATCAGAATCTTGTGGACTGGAAGTTAAAGCCATTTTCATGTTTAGTTTTAAGTTTGATATTGGTTTTGAATGTAATAGGGGAGGACCAACAATATTCTCATAGAATCATTCTCCCCTTATACCCCCTCTAAAATTTATAGTATAAGTTATATTTTTTAAATTAAAATTTTTATTTTCTACCAAAAATTATCTACATATTTGTTTTTGCCAGAAAAAATTATCTACATAAAAAGAGTATATTGACCAGATCTAGTTATTACTAGCAATGAATTTAGTTTCAAGTAAAGAATTTTCTATTAGGCTAGCAAACAATTTTTTGAATAGAACAAGCATATACTCGTCGAGCGATGCACGTGAGAATGTTATTAGAAAAAACACTTATTTTTCATATAACGAAATTTATCACATTAACATGAATTAAGGATATTCCATTCAAACCAACATAATTATAAGAGAAAATTGTTTATTGCATATGTTGAATAGCATATCCCATGAAAAAAAGGGAGAGCATTAAAAATAATATGTTAATCATAGAGATAAAATAACACAATTTGCTAATCCATTTTGTTGAGTTTATCATATCTGTGCGATCACCCAAATTAAAATAAGGCAAAAAGGAGACCAAATTCAAACTTGGAACAGAGAAGAGAAAATGAAACGGAAGTTAGTATCTTGATCCAATTAACAAACCATATTTTGAATCACATATTCCACTAACATTGCTATAGAAGAGACTACTTGCACAAACACCACGATAATCCATAACAGAACTCATTGTTAGAGAATCAAAAACTTCAAAATACACAATTGTCAGTCCTACGGAAGCCAAGCGCTTAAATTTCCCACTTGATATATCAAATAGCTGAGAGCCAAAAACTGTTAAAATAATGTTCTATATTGCACCAACCCATTACACTGCTTTTTATTGGATGAGCCAACAAAAAAGGGGTTAGTTTTCTATATGGTAATTTATGTTTTTGATAGTTCCAGTTTCTATACAAGTTTGGTGATATTTCTTCATCCATATATTTCAACATGGATATATTATTAATGTAATGAAGGGATCAAATAATGAGATGAATGTTAAAAAAACTCACTACTGAATGTGATTTATTGCTGAGCTGAGTTTGAGAAAATATATCCAAACTTTGTATGAAGACTCCAACAATGCAAAATGGATTTCATGTTATCAAATATTAGAAAGCAAGATTGAGTACTAAGGTATAAGTGGAAGAATGAGATTACTAGTTTAATTGTAAAGAATGTTGAAAGCACACTAATCAATCTTCCTTTCTTCCACATCAAGTACAAACTTCAACACACTTGAATGTAAATTGCCCATCTTTCTTAATAGATGAAGCTCCTCTTTCGTACCTTTTAGCAATTAAACTTATAAACAATCATCTACCTTCCTCAAGGAAATTTTCTTTTTAATGAATGAACATGTCATTATCTGCTTGCACCATTAAGGAAACATAAATTGAAGAAAAATGGATACCGAAAAGTATCATTGCCCTAAAAAAATTTTGGAACAATTACCTGCCAATTTTTTCACATTACAATTATCCAATCAAAATATGTGAAAATCTTGTCCTATTGTCACACCCTTTTCAACAACCTTTTTCTCCAGATGAATCTGAAAATTGTAATCAGATTATTAGCAAGTGATGCAATGTAAAAAACAATATCAAAATCACAGTGACTGAGGAATTTGATGCAGCTAGTGAGATGCTAAAGGAAGCATCCATTGCTTGGTTGAAAGATGTGTGCTTGTGTGTGCACGCACGTGATTGCTCATGTATATAGTTTAAAAAGCAAACCACTGTGTTATATTAAAGTTGTGAAAAGAAAGCATACAGAATCCTTGTCTGATCATGTTTAGGAAAAAAATCTGTTGTTGCTAAATCACAAATAAAAACACACTTTCCAAACATACTGCAACACTGACTTACACGTTACCTTGTAACCGCCTACTAACATATTTTCTATTAAGTGATTGATCTTTACTCTTTAACCAGAGACATCTTTATGTAGTAGTTTCTTATCATCGATATCCAGGAGAATAGACACCCAAAAAATGAGGAAAACAAAACAATTCTAGAAGGTAATACTTGATTCATCAATTATGAGAATAAGACAAGGAAACTGAGAATAAGCCTAATTTAAGAGAACTACTAGGCCCTGGTTTGGCCAGTGTCCTAAATAGGCACGAGCAATTCTCACCAATAACGCAAGGGCAAAATGGTAATTTTGCTAATAAAGCAAGAACTGGGTATTTTTCCCAATAATTTTAATGAGATGGGAACTAAAAATGAGGGAAACAAATACTAAGAGAATTAATACCCAAGAAAGGAAAAAGAGCTATTAAGCAAAAGGCTACGATTAACTACATGAAGGTGGTACAATGAGATAGTTTGAGAATAATAATTCTCTCTATATATCTCACTATTTTATTGGATGAAGAAGAATGACAAAGGAGATGAAGTCTCATGCAAGAAAGCTAAAGATATAGACTAATAAGTATAGCCACATAAGAACCAATTTTAATGACTCGTCATTCTTCAACCTTTCTCATTAATTCCTTGCGTGCCATATAAATCAGATAAGAACACATAATGAATGAGAAAATGAGACAGAATAAGAAAACGAAAGAATGCAGTGATAGAACGAGAACGAGAACGAAGATGAGAACGTAAAGGAGAGAGAGAAGAGAGAGAAAATCTTCAGAGCGCCGAATCTCTATCTAAACGGCATCTTCTCTCCAAGTACCCTTCTCTAACATTCTTTTACTCATCACGAGCTACAATTCTATGGTTTCAGATTCTTGATTGGAGGCTGTTGGTGCCATCTCGCTGGCCGAAGTATCGCTAAAATTCTAAACCGAATTCATAAACGAGTTAAGGTAAGCATATACTTCCTTTCTACCATTTCGGTTTGTTGATTGGATGAGTATAGGAGAAGTTGGGTACTATTCGCCTCTCGTTCAATTATGTGTTTTAACGGTCCAAACGATATCTAATGCTTGCCTAACTAGTTAATCATGTGATTAGAAGTAAAAAGGATATGTTTAGGCAAGACAAAACGAGAAACCGACATAACTCTTCTGAAAACTCATAATTGCTACTAATTGTGTGGCATGATTAAGGAATTGGAATTTCATCAATTCGATGATTCCATTGAGTTCAAAAGAGCTAAATGAGTAAGTTTCATGTTGATGTCGGAGTGAGAAAATGCCTGGTGTGTGAAATGACTAAATTGCCCTTAAAGTACTAATTAATGGTTGTCAAGGGGTATTTTCATCATTTAGGGCCTGTATTTGAGTAAACCAAGGTCACCAATGGATTCTACACGTGAAATTATATATGATTGACCTAAGTCATAATTTGGAGTGAAGTGCAATAGACCGGATATAAATGGGCATAAGCTTAGTCTTAGGGGTATTTTGGTAATTATATAACTATGAGCCGTGATAATCAACACAATGAGTCTTGAATGAGTTACAAGAAATCAATAATTCATTTATCCTAAATGTGCATTTTAGGATATATCGATAGACGAGCCAAAAACGGAGCTGGACCAAGGACAAGCAAGGAAATGTCATATTCCAGGTAGTACATCCTTCTTACTTATACTATGTGATACTAAATCATGAATGTCATACATTGTAACATGAGCAGGTTTCCTAGACACACCATTCCGCCATGTTGTGGTCATAGACCCAACAGGGGCACCAAGTCGACCAAGGTGCAGACGTAAGTTTGGCCTTGGGCTAGTGTACACACGAAAAGTCGATCATCTTACATTCCATGACATTGCATATCTATTTTCGTATTCTATTTGTATGTAAGCATGTTACTACTGAGATTCTCTTGAATCTCACCATTTCCATACAAAGTGTAAGTTTCCAGCAGTTGTCGATGGCTCGATAAGCGAGGAAGGTGATTCCGTCAACTGGAGGTTGCGGACTAGTGCAAGAAAAGGACGTTGGTTATCTGAAGGCTATGTACAATTTTAAGGTTGTAGCTATTTGTAACCCCTATGAAAACTATGTAGCATTATTATCATTATTGTTGTTCTAATAACATCAGTATAGTTATTCTATTGCTATGTGCTCTATGCTGTGTAATCGTGACTCTGAGTAATATAAGTGATGGGATGTGAGACCCTACAATTCTTCCGCATTATGCTACTCTGAGCACTGTCCCATAAGGGAACAAGGACAATACATTTTTGGTATTAAGGGTCATTACATGTTTAGTATCAGAGAATAATATACATTTATGCTTATATGTGTGACGGTCCTGACAAGACGAGTTGGGACAGGATGACGACGGTGACCTAGGACGGCGACGCTAGAAAGGCAACAGTGGGGTTGAATGGGTGTCGATGAGGCTGACTGTGATAGTGAGCCTTGCACGGTGACAGAGAGGCACTGAAGGCTCCAATCTGAAGAAGGAAGAGAGTGATTCGCTGAGCAAGGTAGGGGTGACTGCCTAACCGGGTGTCGCCGTGTTGGACTGTCAATGAGGGCGGCAAGCGCAAGGCAGATCAGTAGAGGGTATGGCATGATTTTGAGAGAGCCAAAGATAAGAGTAGAGACTGGAGAGGAGTAGTAGGAAGTGAAATAAAAAATTTAAAAAAAAACATTAAAATAAAAAAATGACAGAAATAATTAACATAATGTAATTTAATAATAAAATAATTAATATATAATACATAGATTAATAATTAATTAAATAAATCATAATAAAAAATATTAAAAAATTAATTAATACATATTTCCCATGGAATTTTCCATGAATAAATTTTGTCAAATTTTTTGATGAAATTTTCGTCAAAAACTTTATGTTAGGATTTGTTACAGAATTTCCGACAGAAGTTCCGAAAGATATTTTCCATGGAAAAAAGTCTATCAGAAATTCTGTCGGAATTGTTGTTGGAAATTGTGCCCTAAGGGCCAATCATTGTACTTTGAATATTGTTATTCGATGAATTTCTCCATTTAGTTATCACATTATTTGCATGTTCACTGTGATAACTGTATCTTTGGAAAAATCATAATGATTGTCCTAAATGTCTCTGGTCGGTCATCTATGTGGGAGCAAAGATGAAATAAGACCAGTATGACTTTAATAAGGTATGGGGATACGAATCAAAGTCTTAGGCACTTATAGGAGTACAAGGTACTGGACTGATCCGCTATGAGAAAGCTACATGGATCAAGTCATAAGCTTATCTCATGTATAATCACGTCACAATGCCATTTGACATGATATCATCATAGATTCCTACATGAGAGTCACTAAGTTTTAACTTAGTCAAAAGTCACCTTTAACCGGATGATGATAAAGGCTACAATTGGGTTTAGTGGTTTTCATGCAGAGGAATATGAATGGTCAAGATGGAATTTTCCCCTCACATTACTAGAGAGATATTACTAGGCCCCTCAATAAGTGAGTCTGAGAAATGTATGGCCATACTACGATGGAAATGATTTTTCATTTCTATAGTCAGACTACTCAGGGATCGAGAAAGTAATGGTCAGGAATAGGAGGATGACATTCTACATGCCTCATCCTTGACCGAAATATCGTGTGACAAAAGGGACGTGATATGGCTGTATGACAGGTTGTATCGTATTGTCAATCCTTATATAAATTAGGTAGTCGTATGTCTTGCTAGAGGCCGCTTACGACTTATGGGTTAGTATAGTCATTGGTCCACTGCCAACTTTGTATGGGCCTACAGGGTCTCACACAAGAATAGCCCAACACGAGCTATAATGTCCAGATCCATTGAATCTAAAATGTGTCTAAGATTCAATGAATACAATGTTTAATCTAGGGATGACGAATTATATATATATATATATATTATATACACATGTTATGTGAATATTTATTTGATAAATATTTATGTGTGTGTGTGTGTGTTTATATTTGGGAAAGAAAATTAATAATATTATATACACATATGTGTTTTTGAAATACATACATACATATAAAATATATATTATTTGATAATAAATATTATATTATATGATAATATGATATAATTATATTATATGATATTATATTATATATATTAAATATATGATAATATTATGTTATAGGATAATATTATTACATTGTGTATATATATAAAGATATTATATGATAATATCTCAGATTTAATTTATAAAGATAAATTAAATCTAATTCCATTGGCTCTTTATTCTAATTAAATAAATAGGTTAAATTAAAACTGTTAGACTGATTTAATTAAATCATATTTATTTAATTAGTTTATCAAAACAATTAAGTGTTAATTGATATGATAAGGATTTTCAAAATTAATTAAGATTAATTTTAAAAATCCAATATCCATAATAAAATAGATAACCCTGACTAGTTATAAAAGGTAAAAGCTAGGGTTTTCTACGGATGATGAAAAAATAGAGAGCCGCAAGAAAACCCTAGAAGAATATTGGAGGCGCTAGCACGCTGCCGGTGTTGGGTCCTGTTCATGTAGATACCAGTAGAGGGAGCTAATCTGAATAATTAGCTCCTCAAGATCCAAAAGGCAAAACTCCAAAGAAAAACTAGCCAATATGTTGATGTCGGGGATGGTTAATCTCACACTTATATAGTTTGATGCTCTTTTAAGAAGAATTAGCTAACATGTAGATGTCGGGGAAATTATTTCAGGAGCAGCCAAGCATGGAGATTTGAGAACTCACAATACGTTGATGATTGTGGGAATTCATAAAAATATTAATAAGGTACGACTATTTCTAACTCGATTTAAATGCCTTTGATAGATCCGCAATTAGGATTAGTAAACTTTTGCAATTTTAAATTTTAATTCTTCCGCTGTGTGCCTACCAATCCTAACAGCTGTATCAGAGCCAGGTCAATTGTGCATTTAAATTGAGTTTTATTTTTTATTGTGTGCTTATATATGTGATATATAAGTTGAACATGATTTTTGAAGGGTTGGATTGAAAACCTAAAGATTGAAGTTATAGTAGTGCTGCCAGATTTTTGTTTTTTGGAGGCAGTGTGATTGTGACGAATTTTTGAATGACCAAATGTTATCCAATAATCCTGAAACTTTTTATAATGAAATTAGACATCCTAAGCTTTAATTTTATATATAATACATATGATTTGGATCAGTACATTAGAAGATATAAATTTTTGAAGTTAGGCTTTGAATCTGGTACATTTTTTGTGTAAGCGACGATTAATTTTAGTTTCAGGAAAATTGTACCTATAACTTTTTTGAAATTTATATTTTTCGTCAAAAATAGACCTAATTAGGGTCATATTGAACTTTGAACCACTGCAATTAAATTTTTCTAGATTTAATTATGATTTTTCAAATTAAGGTGAAAAATATGGAAGTCTAGTGGGACTGCCATAGCTAACTGTTCGTAGCTCGATATAACCTAATCACGACATTTATTTCTTTTCATATTGTATGATTTTTTTTATTATTTTGGTTTACTTCTCAAAATTTTGGGTATGGTAAACAACATGGTTTTAGGTTTTATAAGGGTTGTAATATTTAAATATGGCCTGTGTGACACCTTATTTCCTAACACTACAGTAGAGTACCAATTAGCCAATACTCACCGAATTTGAAACATCAGAGTTGCTAAATGCTAGAACGTCATACAATACCTCTGCCGGATATTCATATACATGCACAATTTCATTAGATTTACTTTACAACATACACACTATCCACTTCATCTACTCCACTTCATATACAACCCAAAAATTCATAAAAGTCAATACATAACATGAATTTGACAACAAAAACTAAGCTCTTCTGCCGCTCGGCCTCGGCTCTCATCATTTACCTTCTCTTTGCCCCGCGAGCTCGCTCCCTGTACTGGAGATTTGTTTTTGGGAAAAAGAATGAGATTCACAGGAATCTCAGTAGTAACGCAATCAAACATACAAGATAACACACAAGGCATGCTTTATGCACAATCATCAATCATATCATCATAACATCATTTAGTGCTTTTCATGCAATTCGCAAACCATGCTAGCGCTAGACAAGTTACTTGGCCCCGAGGGATACCCGCGCAAAGATAGGCCCCGGGCACTGCTCGTGCAATATGAATATTATCGCCTGAGTGTCAACCCACACAAAGATAGGCCCCCGGTGATCACTCCGCATAGTCTAAACATGTTAGACATTTTGTGATGATATCAAATAACACATATGCATGCTATGTCATATGAAGACGGTTACTACCTGGTTGCTCCTCTATGCAACTTTCCTACTCGATTCAAGCTCGGGCAACTATTGAGGCCAGACTGGTTGTCAAGTCCTAAAATCTTCAAATATCACAAATGAGTTATTACTCATCCATGCATCCTTCCAAACTCATAATATTGGTAAATTTAGCCTAATGGTGCCAAATTACCAAAATACCCCTTAGGTTCTGATTATCAGTATTTTTCTCAAAATCGTAATTTAGGTTATTCCTACATATTTTCACGTGTAGAATCCATTTCTAACCTCGAATTAGCCAAATTCAAGCTCAAATGATGAAAATACCCTTGACAGCCCTCAAATAAGGCTTAATAGGGGTAATTTTGTCATTTCACTTTCCGTGGCTTTTCTCACTTCGGGGTCAACATAGACCCTATACAATTTGGCCTCCTAAATCCAATGGAAGCATCAGAATTATCAAATTCCTATCCATTTTCCACATCCAACACAGGGAAGGGGATTTAAATTCCCAAAAAAGTTGTGTCGGATTCTCGTTTTCTTTATCCTGATCACCTTCTTTCTACTTATAACCAATATATTAACTAGTTAGACCTTCATTGGACTTGATTTGAAGACACTTACATATTATGGTCTCTTGAGATTTTAGGTTAGGCGAGTCATGTTGTGTCACGTTTGAATTATGCTCTTGATTAGATCATTGCATCATACTTTTGCATTTATATGTATTTATTTGTATGAGATACAACTACGATTGCATTCATATAAACAAAAGTAATTGATTAAGCCCTCTAAATAAAATCTTAAGTCATAATGCCATCAATTAATGAATACTTGTTAAAACCTAGATCATTCAATTGTAGGTTCCACCAAAGTGGATGCATTTAAGTTATCTTGGTGAAACAAGCGTGAGTAATGGTGCTACTCACAATGATTCATTATTGTTTTGACTTAATTGAGATTAGAAAAACAGTTTTGGGTCTCAATGCATTAGATGGGATTAAACATGTCGGATCATATGATGATTGAATCTTATAAAGATCTAAGAGTTACATATGATGTAATTAGTAAAAAGGTTACCTACCTAAATAATTTGAATTTAAGCGTCCTGCCAAAGAAAACTTAAATTTAAGCGAACTATGGATCTTAGCCTACTAATTATAACATTGAGGGTTATTAATTTAGTGGGAGATTACTAAATAACTTTGCATATTTTAATTGTAGAATCATGTTGACTAGTAATACTGCTACACTATCACTGTGATTAGTCCTTGAGAAGGACAAACTTAATGGGACAAACTTTCTTGACTGGTTTAGGAACTTGATAATTGTTCTCAAGCAAAAAAGAAAAGACATATGTCCTAGATCAACCCATTCCTAAAGAGCCTGCAGCCAATGCTCCAAGAGCTCAGAAAGATGCTTACACGAAGCATAAGGACGACTCTATGGATGTAGGGTGCCTAATACTTGCCACTATGGTTCCAGAGCTTCAAAGAAATTTGGAACATATGGAGGCTCATAAGATGATTGTGCATCTCAAGAAAATGTTCCAACAACAGGCAGGGCAAGAGAGGTATGATACCATAAAGGCCTTATATTCCTACAAGATGGCTAAAAGGGTATCAGTTAGTACTCATGTGTTAAAGATGAAAGGCTATATTGATCACCTTGAAAGGCTTGGATTTCTCATGAACCAGGAGTTAGCTATTGATTTGATCTTGAACTCACTCCCAAAAAGTTATGACCAGTTTGTTATAAACTACAACATGAACAAATATGGAGAAATCAATTTCTGAATTCCATGGGATGTTTAAAACTGTTAAGAAGAACATTAAGAAAAAGGCTCAGCGTTTTGATGGTTTAGAAAGGAAAGGGTATTAAAAAGAAAGGCAAGGGTAAGGGAAAGGGTAATGTTTCAAGTGGTAAGATCAAAGACTCAAACAAGCCCGAAACTAAGCCTGCAACCAAGAAGGTAAAGCCTCCAAAGGAAAGAGTATGCTTCTTCTACAATGAACCCATTCATTGGAAGAGGAATTGTAAACTCTACCTCGAATATCTGAAAAGAAAAACCAAAAGGATCAAGTCAATCGATTTGAATCCGACTTACCTATGTCATTGTCGTCTAGACTCTATAAATGAGAAACATATTTCTAAACTCCATCAAGATTGATTTTTTAAATCATTTGATTTTGAATCATATGATATATGTGAATCTTGCTTATTAGGAAAGATGACAGAGGCACCTTTTTACTGGGTATAGTGAGAGGGCCACTGATTTATTGGGCCTCATATAGATATATGTGGACCATTGAATACAGCTGTCAAATAAGGTTATATGTACTTCATTGCATTTATGGATGACTTTAGTAGATATGGATATATCTATCTAATGAAACATAAATTTGAATCTTTTGAAATGTTCAAAATATTCCAAAATAAAGTACAAAAACCGACTTGGCAAAATAATTAAAGCACTTCGATCTTATCGAGGTGGTGAATATTTGAGCTAATAGTTTATTGACCATCTTAAGAGTTGTGGGATAATCTCACAACTAACTCCTCTAAGAACACCACAATGGAATGGAATTTATGAGCGGAGGAATCAAACACTATTAGATATAGTTTGATATATGATAAGTTAAACAGATCTTCCACCACCCTTTTGGGGCCATGCCCTAGACACAGCTGTGTTCACACTAAATCGTGTTCCATCTAAGGCAATTGAAAAGACACTATATGAGATATGGACTGGGAAGAAACCCAGTTTGTCTTTTCTTAAAATTTGGGGATGTGAGGTTTATGTTAAACAACAAGTCTCTGATAAATTATCGCACAGTCGTCAAAATGCCTTTTTGTGGGGTATCCTAAGGAAATGAAGGGATACTATGTCTACAATCCCACCGATCACAAAGTGTTTATTATCCGAAATGGTATCTTTCTAGAAAGAGAGTTTATCTCTAAAAGAACCAGTAGGAGTAAGACATATCTCAAATAAGTTCGAGAGTCACAAGATAGCACATAACTACAGATGAAAAATAGAGAAGACTCACAATAAGTTGTTGAGCCTCCTCAAGTAACACAAGGCCCACGAAGGTCTAATAGGACACGGCAACAGCCTCAGAAATATGGATTTCTGATTACTGGAAGTTGTGATGTGTTGCTCATTGAGCCCACTAC
This sequence comes from Albizia julibrissin, assembly GCA_037074505.1. NCBI lineage: Eukaryota > Viridiplantae > Streptophyta > Magnoliopsida > Fabales > Fabaceae > Albizia > Albizia julibrissin. The sequence goes on from CM073477.1 coordinate 38,280,205, forward strand.
CTATCGAGAAGTCATAGTAGGACCAAACTCTGAGAAATGGCTAAATGCCATGAAGTCTGAAATGTAATCCATGTACGAAAATCAGGTATAGACCTTAGTCGATCCACCTGAAGGTGTCAAAACCATCAAGTGCAAGTGGGTTTTCAAAGAAAAACAGTCATGGATGGAAAAGTAAATGCCTTTAAGGCACAACAGGTTGCTAAAGGATTTACTCAAACTCATGGTGTAGACTATGATGAAACCTTTTCCCCAGTTGCAATGGACAGATCAATTAGAATCCTTCTTGCCATTACAACATAGACTATGAAATATGGCAGATAGATGTCAAAACAGCCTTCCTTAATGGAAAGCTCATTGAGGATGTGTACATAACACAACCTGAATGTTTTTTGCATCCAGAGGACTCTAGTAAGGTTTTCAAGCTTCAAAGATCTATTTATGGATTAAAGTAAGCATCTCAGAGTTGGAATCATTGTTTTGATGAAGTAGTCAAAGAGTTTGGATTCATTCAAAACATCAATGAACCTTCTGTTTACAAGAAGGCTAGTGAGAGCATAGTTGTATTTCTAGTGCTTTATGCAAATGACATCCTACTCATTGGAGTGTCAAGTCTTAGTTAGGGAAGTCTTTCTCAATGAAAGACTTAGGCAAAGCCACTTATATCCTAGGGATTAGCATTTATAGAGATAGATCCAAGAGGCTAATAAGCCAAAGTCAGAGTAGTGAGGGTCGTTAGATTGCTGTCAAGAATATCCTAAAATACTTGAGAATGACTAAGGACTTATTCTTGGTATATGGTGGATTGGATGATGAGCTTTGTGTAACTAGTTATATAGATACAAGTTTCCAAACTGACACAAATGATCTTAGATTGCAATCTGGATATATATTCCTTTTGAATAGTAGTGCAGTAAGATGGAAGAGCTACAAGTAAAGTACTGTAGCAGATTCTGTACTAGAAGCTGAGTATATAGCAGCATCAGATGCAGCTAAAGAAACTGTTTGGATCAGAAAGTTCGTTATTGAACTAGGGGTGATGCCTACCATCCCAAATCAAATAGATTTGTTCTGTGATAATAGCGAAGCTATTGAGGACCAAACTTATACTCAAGTGATTTCATCTTATCAAAGAAATCAATGAGAGAGGTGATATAAAAATATGCAAAGTAGCAGGAGAAGACAATGTTGTTAATCCTCTTTCTAAGCTGCTTACACAGGTAAAGCATGAGCGTCATGTTAGGACAATGTGAATTAGGTAAACTAATGATTGTACCTAGTGCAAGTGGGAGAATGTTGGAAATTGTGCCCTAGGGGCCAATCATTATACTTTGAATATTGTTATTCAATGAATTTCTCCATTTAGTTATCACATTATTTGCATGTTCACTGTGATAACTGTATCTTTGGATAAATCATAATAATTGTCCTAAATGTCCTTGGTCGGTCATCTATGTAGGAGCAAAGATGAAATAAGACCAGTATCATTTTGATAAGGTATGAGGATATGAATCAAAGTCTTATGCACTTGTAGAATTATAAGGTGCTGGACCGACCTGCTATGAGGAAGCTGCATAGATCAAGTCATAAGCTTAGTTCATGTATAATCACGTCAAAATGCCCTTTGACCTGAGATCATCATAGATTTCTACATGAGATTCACTAAGCTTTGACTTAATCTAAAGTCACCTTTAATCGGGTGATGATAAAGACTACAATCGAGCTTAGTGGTTTTCATGCAGATAAATGTGAATGGTCAAGATGGAATTTTTTCCTCACATTAGTAGAGAGATATTAATGGGCCCCTCGATAAGTGAGTCTGAGAAATGTATGGTCATACTACGATGGAAAGGAGTTTCCATTTCTATAGTCAGACTACTCAGGGATCGAGAAAGTAATGGTCGGGAATAGGAAGATGACATTCTCCATGCCTCATACGAGAAAGTAATGGTCGGGAATAGGAAGATGACAATCGGAAATAGCACGCTGCCAGTGTTGGTCCTGTTCGTGTTGATACCAGTAAAGGGAGCTGATCTGAATAGTTAGCTCATCAAGATCCAAAAGGCAAAACTCCAAAGAAGAACTAGTCAATATGTTGATGTCGGGGATGGTTAATCTCATACTCATAGAGTTTGATGCTCTTTTAAGAAGAATTATCGGACATGTAGATGCCGGGGAAATTATTTCAGGAGCAGCCAAGTATGGAGATTTGAGAACTCGCAATACGTTGATGATTGTGGACATTCAATAAAACCTTAATAAAGTACGACTATTTCTAACTCGATTTAAATTCCTTTGATAGATCCGCAATTGGAATTGATAAACTTTTGCAATTTTAAATTTTAATTCTTTCGCTGTGTGTCTACCAATCCTAACAATTGTTATTTGAGACGGAATTTCTGATAGTCGTTTTCCATGGGAAATTTCTGTCAAAACTTTTCTGACAGAATTTTCGACGGTATTTAGATGACTTTTGAGACAAAAATTTTTCCGGCTCAAAATTCTGTTGGAAATGGACAGTGTTTTTGTAGTGATTACATCCCGGTTGTAACATGTCATCGCCAGTTGCTCGGCCAGCATGTGGCACCTCTAACTATTGCCACCTTGCCTCCACCTAAGTGCCACATGTCAACATCATAAATTGGTTGATGCACTTTTGTGACCAAAGGGAGGCTCAAGCACTTGACCTTGGGTGCAAAGACTAACAATGAAAAAATTTTGTGTCTAACATCTTAGCAAGAGAATGAAATTCTAACAAAAATTTTGTCACTCAAATTAGTAAAGGAACTTCTAACAGAAAAAAGTTCCATCAATAATTTAGTCCGAAATCCATCTTTTTTTAGGTGTATTTTGGAACTTTCATAACAACTTTGTGGGCCCATCATAAAAAGCAATGGTTATAAGGCTGTTTGGAATAGCTTATGAAAATTTTATAAGTGCTTATAAATTGTAATTCACAGTCTACGAGGTAACTTTTACGGTCTAGAGGTAGCTTTTACGGTCTACGAGGTGCTTTTACGGTCTACGAGATAAATATGTGGAGGAGATTTATCTCGATTTACGTAAATCGGGCTTATTATATAAGTCCGATTCAGATAAGTGATAACAAACAAGCTCTGTTACGATATTTTAACTGTTGTCTTTTTTAAATATTTACAAGTGTACTTTTACACCTTCGAAAAACGTATGATGTTTTATATCCTTTGGCTAAAATTTTTTAGGTGTTTTTTGCACTATTTACCCTTTTAAGTTGAGGGTATTTTTATAAGAATAATAACATGGGCCCACCACTAAAACATAACTATATTAGGTTATATTTAATGGTTGTGTCGTTTTGGCTTTTATCTTGAATGTTGCCGATACTTTTACATCTCCAAAAACACATATGGTGTTTATGCACTTTAGATATAAAAGTTTATAGATATTTTTGAATATTTATATTCACTTTCAAACTTTATTTTTAATCTCGTGAAATTTGAATCAGTTGTGGATAATCAATTATAGTGAAGAAACAAACTACTTAATTATTACTTATGAAACTACTTGTACAATTTTAAAGGTCTAGAATGATTCATTGTCTATGATTTAGAGAATAAAAGATTATCATGATCAAAAGAAGAATAAAATATTATCTCGATGCATATAACATACGCATTATTTATTTATTTAAATTTTAAGAAGATATTTTACACATCCCGTTGCATGCATGAATGAGTCTCTATATAAGTAACAATAAGAGCTTCATGGATCCACACACCAAACCAAGAGATCAAGTGAGAGTGTTCAAAGAAATTATCAAGTGATACTGACAAAATGGCTTTCTTTCTTCTGCGGGCTTTGCCACTTTTGGAGCAAGCCATCCTTGCAGCCCTTGGAATTGCCGGAGCCGGAGCAACGGCAGCAGTCGTGGGAGAAGTGGTGCAACACATGCAGCAGCATGAAAGGGAGGAGGAGAGGAGAGGAAAGGGAAGGAGGAGGATAGCAAAAAGGAGGGAGAGAGGAAAATGGAGGAGGAAAGGAAAAGGGAGGGAGAGAGGAAAAGGGAGGAGGAAAGGAAAAGGGAGGGAGAGAGGAAAAGGGAGGAGGAAAGGAAAAGGGAGGGAGAGAGGAAAAGGGAGGAAGAAAGGAAAAAGGAGGGAGAGAGGAAAAGGGAGGAGCAAAGGAAAATGGAAGAACAAAGGAAAAAGGAGATAGAAGAAAGGGAAAACAAGGCAGAAAAGAAAAGGGAAGCAAGAGTAAGAATTCGAGACGCAGCAGTAGGAGGAGCTGCAGGAGGATCTGAAGGAGAAGCAACGAGAAAAATATTATCAAAATTGTTGAGCAGTAGCAGCAGCAGTGACAGTGATGCTGACCGTGGCAAAAAGAAGAAGAAGAAGGAGGTGGAGGAGGAGGAGGAGGAATCAAACTACAGTGGCCCTGACAGTGACAAGATGAAGAAGACGAGGAAGAAGGGAGAGGAAGAGAAAGCATACCACAGTGGCACTGACGGTGACAAGGCAAGTCCATCGATATGAAAATTTGGATTTATCATATGCATATATGATTTACTATATATTAGATTTTACAGTTTATATAGTGCACTGAGAGTTATTGTTTGTGTGTGTCCTTAACTTTGTTTATTTGTATTGCTTGCTTTGATTTCAGAAGAAGAAAGGGGAAGATTGGATTAATAAGATGAAGATGAAAAATCCTTGAACAAAAGGAGCTGCGCATTTATATATATAAATATATATATCCGCCTGGCTGGCTATAATATGGTCCAACTTAGTAATAAGAAGTTAAGAACTGTGTTAAGGAAAGTACGTGAATAAATGTACTGCTGAATTAGAAGCCAATATAGATACTTGGCTTGGCTCTATATATGTATGTTTGGGTCAGATAATAAATAAGACAGACTACAACAGATATAGATATGTGATCTGTGTATTTAGAAATAAAACTTGCTTCCGTTGATATTTCATCTTTCTTTTTCATTTTTCGTTATAAATTAAATAAACAATCGTGTACATGCATATGTCTCTCTCTCTTTTTCTAAGGGGGGAAATGGTCATTTCAATTTTTTATAACTTAGTGAATTTAATATACAATAATGAAATAGTTTGACAGATTGATTCATGTTCTCATTATCCATTTAGTATGGGATTAGATAAATAAATATTCAGTAACGTGTATATTGAGGATGATTAGTTAAGCGATAATATTTCATCGATCCTTTACAAAACATAAACTAAAAATGGATTTTAAGCGATAATTCTAGTATGCTAATTTATAGTTTTAAAGTTCATTAATAAATTGAGAACAGACAAGAGATAATGTTTCGAAGGTATTCAAATTATAATTATAATTATTAAAATTGTTAAATGAATAATAGAAATTACATGTTATTTAAATGACAGGCCTTCCTGGCCTTTTAGTTCGTAAATACACGAGATTATAAAGTATTTTATAATAAGGGAAAAGGAAATCATTGAATGTATAGCCTAGCTAGAAACGTATTTTCCTCTCCATAAAGAAATTCTTATATAAACTTAGTTTGTTATATCATTTGTGGCTTGACAACTTATAATATAATAATTTGTAAACTGATTTGACACCTCCTAAATATTAGCTCATATATTAATAAAATTAAAATATTACTCAGATTCTCTTTTTCATTAATTACTTGTGAAATCTTAGTTAAGAGATTCATTTTTTTAAGAAAAATAAAAATATGAAATACATAATCAGTCAATTAAGATTAATCTTAGTTGAATTGTTGTATTTTAAGTAGTCAGACAACAAATAATATGGTAAATCAGCTTCACTCAAGAATTTTTCTCCTATATAATAATTATTCATGCTCTGCTTTGCACATATTTGATGGAATAGACAAACTTTGACATGTAAATATGACTTATTGTTCCTTCGTGTTTCCAAATTAATTTACTAGAAACAACTAGCATAAGTACGAACCAGGAATCCCAGCTGTTTTCTTAATTTTTTTTTAAAAAAATCCCAATAACTAAAACGGAACAGCAGCAAAAATATCTTCAATAGCATATAAATATCCTTCTGAACAATATTTTGCATTTGTCTCTTTCGTTCTTGGCCTGTTCTAGGATTCCTACTCGCTTTAAAGTCTTCAAAGACCATACTCAATTCTTATTCTGTCATCCTTAGGTTGACGTAGTCCTGGCCTGCTTCTCTAATCCATTTCACGTGAGATCTATTTATTTAAATAAATTGTAGAGATTGAATAAATTAAATAAATTATTTAATTATATAATAGGTGACATGATTTCTCTAAAATATTGTTACATTAAATTATATAACATGCAGACCTTAATATAAGACTTAATTTATTAATTTGAGAAGATTAAGGAAGTTAAATAAATTATTTTAAAAATATTTTTATTTATCATTTTTCTCTAAACTAATTTTTTATGGCTTATAAACTAATATATAATATAACGAAACACATAAGTGTTTCAGAGAGATCATGGAACATATATCATAATTAAGTAATTTATTTAGCTTCCTTAATCTCAATCTTTCAAACTAGTCAAATATAATGGGTCTTATATATATTAAGAATCAGAAGTGGTATATCAATTTATGAGTTAGGCATATTAATTGGTTTGTAGAAAGGATACATAAAAGAGATAAAATAAAAATGGTATTATATTTAGGAGTAAATTTCATTCCTAAACTGGATCATGTATTTAAGATAGAAGGAGTAATATCTATTTTTTTCACTAACAGTCGGAAAATAATAATTTATTGATCATGTAAAACACTCTCGAACTAATGTTACTAATAGTCCTACCCAGATTGTTAACAGCAGGATTAATAGTCCTACTCAGAGTGGGGATAAGAGTGTTTTACACTAACCCTTCCTCTCCACTTAATGTTTTTATTATTAGATCAAATTTCAGTTATTGATAATTATTTTGTAAGATTATTATTAATATAATATTAATAATTATCTTACAATTTGATAAATAAATTTATATTGTTAAAATTTGATGTGAATAGTTTACAATTGTAGATTTTTATTATACTCCTTCGGTTCTTAATATAAGACATATTTGATGAGTTGATTTTAGTCCTAAATATAAGACATAATTTTCATATTTGTCAATCTTTTCCTAATTTACCCCTATTGATGATTCTTCAAGGAGGAAAATGAATGATGGAATTAAAAAAGGTAACTAGTGTGTTTTAGAAAATAAATGTCATATTAACCAACTTACCTAACTTTCTTAATCTAACCAAATTAGATAAATATGTTTTATATTAAGGACTAAATAAGTATTTACCTTTAAAGTAATATTTGTTTAACCATTAAAATAATTGATTGAGGAAACACATTAATTATCAGCATAATTACAAATTCCACTTAATTGAAAAAAAGAGAATAATCCAACTAAAACGGCACAACAGCAAAAATATCTTCAATGGCATAATATTTTGTTTGGTTTTTAACACGACCTTGACGTTTAAATAATTTATTAGGACACTTGAAATCGATATCTTTTCTTCAAAACACGCTGGATGTGGATAAAATTAAAGCTAGCTACTTTGAAATGTGTGAGATTCAGTGAGAACAAGATTATATATTCTTAGACTCAAGAATATGACTTTGGAAAAATTAAAATCAATTTTCATACCTTTTGAAAAGCAAGAACTGGCTAGCACTCATTTCTGGCAAAACAAAAAAACTAGCTAGCACTCATACCAGATTAAAATTTCTATTCTATATATATATATATATATATATATTATTGATATTTTCCTGCAAACCAAACTTCCCTATATTTTTATATATAATCATCAAAACAAGGATCCAACACATTGTTAGAGAGTAGTTTTGATGAGAATGAAGAGAGGATTCTTTAACATTATTTTAAAATATAGAAACAAATTAAAATAAATAGAATAATTTGTATATAAAAAATTAAATAAAATACAAAGTAAAATAATTGATTGTTTAGATAGAAAAAAAAAATTATATTTGTGTAATGGTAATGTGAAAGGAATCCAAATCCTATAACTAATGTGAATAACAAACGCTTTCAAAGTATCGAATGAAAAGTACCACATAAAGAATCGAATAAAAAATAAATGGCAATCTAAACGGAACCTGAAATTAAAAGATTATAGGCCAACCATTAAAGTGAAGGAAGGATAAAGTGAGAGAGAAAGTCCCTGTGAGTTTTTTTTTTTTTTTTTTTACCGTTGCTTACTGCAACGGTCCTTGCCGACACTTCCGTTCAGCGGTGAGACGGTGGCGACTCCCTGGCACTGGCTTCTGTCTGGTGGAGATCGGAGTACTCAGCCAAAGAAGTTACTGTTGAGTCTTGCAGAGTCTTCAAATCCCTGCTTCAACGTCATTGGTTCAATTTGGGTGGCGTAAAACAGAGGAGAGAGGAGCTCTTGCATTTGTTTTTTCCGTTCACAGCCATAGCGTCGGTCCGCTGGAGATATGATTCCACAACGCTCTGCCATCGAAGCTGTCTATCGAAGGTCTGATTTAATTTGCAGTCGTTGTTATTTGGTGCTTCTTGCAGATTCTGGCGCCACTGTTGAAAGCTATAGGAACTTGTGTTTCACGGTAGTTTTCAGAGAGAAAGTGTTGGGTCTGTGTTGTTATTTTTCTGTCCAGAGGGTAAGATCATCAGAGAAGGAGGAAGCTGCTTGGTCTTTGCTATCCTTTGGGGATTCTGCCACGTTCCCACTGGACGGATGGGAGAACCACACTGCCGGAAAGTGCCACCGGACAGAACCAAGGACGAAAGTGCTTCACTGAAAAATGCAAAAAAAAATCCAAAAAGAAAATTAAAGAAGATGCTATCATGAGTGATAAGATGCTTGATGCTAAAGACGATCAAGGTGAGACAGAGCAACAACATTCTTTGCCAACCCAATCTTACGCATCATATAGAGACTCACTCCTAGGTTGCAAGGGACAAGATTTTAATGGTATGACATATGGGAATGCTGAGATAGAGGAAGATCCACTCCTGTCGAACCTAATGGATAAGGAATGACAATTACCGGAACCCACAGAGGAGATTAAGAAAGTGATGGATATCTATCCAGTTATATGCAAGATACTGTTGAAGATTTTAATGAGGGATGTCGTCCATGGAACAATGCTCTTATTATTACTGTGTTGGGAATTACAATAAATTTCTATAGACTTCGGGAGCATCTAGGACGAATGTGGGGCTTTAATGATTTTGAGCTGATTGACCTACCAAACAATTATTATGTCGTGAGGTTTAAAAATGATGAAAGCTGGGGGGAGTAAATACAAGAAGGTTCTCTTTGAAGGACCCTGGGTTATTGCTCAACAGAGTATTATTGTGCAGCGATGGTCACCATTTGACCCTTACCATAACTCTCTGGGACGTATTGCAACATGGGTGAGAATACCAAACATACCTCTTCAGTACTATACCAATAAATACTTGTGGAGGTTAGGGAATATGATAGGTAAGACACTAAAAGTTGACTTACATACGATTGAAAATATTGATGATGACTGGGTGAAGGTGGCAAGAGGGAGATTCGCCAGAATCTGTATGGAGATCGATTTACAGAAGAAATTGGTCCCCAGGGTAATATGCTCATCAGCACTTTTCAACATTGAATATGAAGGCTTAAGGCTTATATGTTTTTCATGTGGAAGATACGGACATAGGAAGGAAAATTGTCCTTGGACTCATGCTCAAACCAGTAACACATCAGCGCCTACAGAGCAGCAACAGGAGCCTTCGGCAACCCATACAACGAGAATGTTATCGGAGAATATGTTGTCGACAGAGACAGAAAAGTTCAGACCATGGATGCTGGTAAAAGGGGCAAGTAAATCTTGAGTATCAAGTTTTGACATTAATAAAGGTAAGTTAGCTTAAAATAAAGCTAGTTTGAAGATAGGGAAAACAGGGTCCAAGGGTACATACCAAACAAAATTTGCAGCTTTGGTTGATTTGGGAGAAGAGGAGGGAAATGTATATGGCTCAAGGCAAAAATCTGGAGTAGAGCATAACTTGAGATATGATGGAAGCAAGGCAGGTGTGATATATGAAGAGCGAAGGGATCTGCAACAGGGGAAAGCAAGTTCTCAGAATGGTATAGGGTACGATCGAATAGAAGAGGTTAAAAGAAATGGAGATACTAAAGTGGGTCAAGGGAAAAGCAATAAAAGCTCTGTGGAGGAGGAAAAGATCCAACGGTCCAGACTAATAAAATAGGAAGTTGGAAGAAGGATGGGAAAGCCCAAGTTAATAAAACAAGTACGGGGTTACGTGTGGGCTCTCAGAGAACTCATTATGTGGTTAGTGGAGATCTAAACTCTAAAGAAATCAAAGTTATTAGCAAACCCAACGGCCAGAATGATGGAAATGAGCGGTGTATTCAAGATGGACATGAAGATAGCCCTAGAGCTTTATCAAAAGGTGTCGCGAATGACTTCCTAATTATAGATGATAAATTTTATAATGAATCTGACTCGCACAATATAGTGGGGAGATCAATACAGTTCGTAGATGAGGAAATCGATAGCCAACATGCAATGGTGGATGGAGAAACGTCGAGGTCGACCAGAGTGGCGGGGAAACCCCCGGACAGGTAAGTACCTCTCCCTATCTTGTTGTTCTCTACTGATTTTATATTTCTTTTATGATTATTGCTTCTTGAAATTTTAGTGGAGCGGGAGCTAAGTCGTTTCCACGTATTATTAAAGAAATTTTGAATAAATATGCCATAAATATTTTGGGTTTACTTGAAACTAGAATTAGTGGTGATAGAGCTGAGAAGGTGGTTCGTCGTTTTGGTTTTACTAATTGGATAAGAGCTGAAGCCTCGGGGTTTTCCAGAGGTATATGGATATTGTGGAACGAATCTGAGACTAATGTTGAATATATTGTGTCATTCACTCAATTTGTGCATTGCAAGATCACAAACTTAGCTTCTGGAGAAGTGACTTATACCACTTTTGTTTATGGGGATACCACAATCATAAGATGAAGACCCCTGTGGGATGATTTATGTGAGCTAGCTATGACAATACAGGGGATGTGGTTCATTTTAGGCGATTTTAATGTTGTTATGAGTGAGACGGATAAGGTGGGAGGAATCAGACCAATGAACCAATTGATGTTACATTTCAAACAATGTATCAACCAATGTGATTTAATTGATCTTCCAGTTGTAGGGGATTGGTTTACATGGGAAAAACTCGGAGTTAGAGAGCGATTAGATTGGGCCTTCTGTAACATGGAATGGGAGCAAACTCATCAAGAATTTAAGGCCTACCATCATTTACGCTTCAAATCTGATCATCGTGTGGTTGTCATATCTGATGGGGAAAATTGTCGAAGGACCAAGCTCTCAACAAAACTTAAGTACCAAGTGGCATGGTCTTTATAATCTGAATTTCCTGACATTGTTAAAGAAGCATGGGATGGAAAACACTAGACTGAAGGACTAAGAAATTTTGAAGAGTCAGTTTCAAAGTGGAATACTGAGGTTGTAGGGAACATTCCCCAGAGGAAATGTATTCTCTTGAATAGTCTTGAAGGAATTGATAGAGCTAGGCATTCTAATCCTCAGAATGGTCTTTTCAAATTGGAAAAGTCTCTATGGCTGGACTATGTGAAATTAAGTAATTAGGAGGAGCTCTTGTGGTATCAAAAGGCAAGATGTAAATGGCTGCACTTTGGGGATAAGAATTCTAAATTTTTTCACGCCACAGCAATCATGAAGAGGAAAAGGAATTATATTGATGCTCTCCGGGATGTTAATGCTAATTGGGTGTATAATCAACAGTCATTGGGGAATCTGGCGTTCAATTTATTTAAACACCTATACACTGGGGATCCTAGTGTTCCAACAACTATGAATTGGCCGAAAAATTTCCCCACACTCAATCATAGCCAAATAGCTTTAATTCAAAGAGAAGTGACTGATATTGAGATTAAAAATGCAGCTTTTGAGATGGGTGCATTCAAGGCTCCCGGTCCAGACAGTCTTCAGGCGCATCTCTTCACACTCAATGGGATGTGGTTGGACCTAAAATATGTGATCTGGTGCATGAAATCTTTGCTGATCCATCAAAGTTATCTAATATAAATCACACAAATATTACTTTGATCCCGAAGGTGGACCACCCTGAGATGATTATGGATTTTCGTCATATTGCTTTGTGTAATATGAGCTACAAAATTGTTAGTAAAGTCATTGCAAATAGATTGAAATCAGTGATAGATTATTTTATTTTACCCAATCAATGTAGCTTTATTAGGGGACGCCAAGGTACCGAGAACATCATTATCGCTCAGGAGGCCATACATACGATGCGAATCAAAAGGAGAGGACAAGGATATGTGGCTTTAAAAGTAGATATGGAAAAAGCCTATGACCGTCTGGATTAGGGTTTTTTTAATTTCACTATTCGAAGCTTGGGACTATCTGAGGATTTTGTAAATTTAATTATGAGTTGTGTGTCGTCCACTTCAATGAGGGTATCTTGGAATGGATCACTCTCGGAACCTTTCTATCCTTCGAGGGGTGTTTGGCAAGGAGATCCACTGAGTCCATTTTTATTTATTCTAGCTATAGAAAGGCTAAGTCAACTTATTCAGTTTGAAGTGGAGGAAGGGAGATGGAAACCCCTGAAACTTACTACCAGTGGTCCGTTGATATCTCATATGTTCTTTGCTAATGATTCGGTGCTATTCAGTGAGGCCTCAAATGAACAAATGGAGGAAATTAGAAATATCATGAGTTTCTTTTGTGAGGTTTCAGGGCATCGTGTGAATCTACATAAATCAAAGATGTTTGTTTCCCGAAACGTTCACTCAAGTCAAGCCATGACTTATAGTCAAACTATCAGTATATCGCTTACCGCTGATCTAGGCAAATATCTGGGAGTTCCCCTTCTACACCAAAGAGCCACTAAGGTAACGTTTTTGCCACTCATCCAAAAAATCCATAAGAAATTATCTGGATGGAAAAGGAACTATCTTAGTACAGCTGGGCATACAGTTTTAATTAAATCAGTTCTCTTAGCAATCTCTACCTACCAAATGCAAACCTTGCTCATACCAAAAAGAGTCTTGCAAGAAATTGAGAAAATTATTAGAGATTTCTTTTGGTGCCAAAAATATGATGTAAACAAAATGCACCTTCTGGCTTGGGATATCCTTAAAGGAGAGAAAAAAACATGGAGGACTTGGTTTTAAGGACCTCCATTGTCAAAATATGGCTTTCATTATGAAACTTTGCTGGTATTTGTTAATACGCCCGAATGCCCTTTGGGTTAAATGTTTAAGAACTAAATATGGGTGTGGAGATGGAAAATATCCCAAGGTTGAGAAAAAGCAACAACAATATGCAGTGTGGCAAGCGATCATATCAGTGTGGGATAAATTCACAGAGGGAGTTAGATGCAAGATAGGTACAGGAGCCAACACGAATGTTTGGATAGAGAAATGGCTACCTCTTGATCGGCCTCTCCTATAATATGTAGATAAAAACTTACATCTGATTGATCCTGAGGCGAAGGTGAATCAGTTTCTCACTCTCACAGGTTCATGGGATATTGTGAAATGGAGGGATTTTCTTCCTACATGGGTCATTCAGAAGTTCAAATTGGTGCAACCTTCGAGAGGCTTGTGTGAGGATGGATTCTATTGGAAGGCATCAATAGATGGTAATTTTAATGTGAAATCTACTTACGGACTTGCTCGTAATTGCCTAAATCATACACCTGATCCCGTGTGGAAAACTATTTGGCGATGGGATATAGCAGAAAGGGAAAAATTCTTCATGTGGCAAGTTCTTCATGAGAGAGTTCTTACAAATTCCCTGAGAGCTAAACGTGTCCATTCTACATCTCCAAATTGTCCGTTTGAGTGTGGGAGGGAGGAGTCTATCATACACACCTTGAGAGATTGTGAGCCTGCGAGAAACACATGACTGCAATTAATTAACCCTTTATATATATCTATTTTTTTCAGCTGTGATTTACAGGTGTAGCTGAGGTGGAACCTGAAGAATGATCCCGCTTCTTGACGATTTGCAAGATAGCCTTGGAGTATGATCTTTGAACTAGTGTGCTGGGCGCTATAGAAGAACCGCTGTAGGAAGGTATTTGACGGTGTTAGCGACTCACCCCCAGGCTTTGGTCAATCATTGCATATATCAACTCCTAGAGGGGGTGGAGAATGGCAAATACAAGCATCACATCTTCCGAATTCAAGATAGAACAAACATTAGATGGTCTGTTCCACCAACAGGCTTTGTTCAAGTAGATGTGGATGGATCAGTGTCTAATCAACATCAAGCTACAACTGGAGGACTGATTCGTAATGAAAGAGGAGACTAGGTGGCGGGATTCCAGCAAAAAATTGGATATGCACCATCTACTACAGCAGAAGTCATAGCTATTGGCACATGGTTAAGAATGTGTAAAACACTGAAGCTTTCAAGAATAAAACTGTTCTCTGACTCTATTGAGGCCATGCAACTCCTACTTACTGATTGTGCTCAAGATCACCCTCTTAGAGACGAAATAAGTGACATCAGGTCACTTATCTCTTTGGATTGAGACTTAGAGATAATACATGTGAAGCGTGAAGCCTTAAGAAGCGCTGATTGCCTTGCTCGTATTGCCCATGAAGTGCAGTTAGATTTTACTGTATTACAAGAACCACCTTCGTGGTGTTGGGCCCAGATGAATCATGATTTAAGAGATACAGAACTAGGGGTTTCGTCTTGTTATGACACGGAATTTCGTTGAGATGTAACTTACAAGTATAATACTTGCCATTTTATTCTTAAAAAAAAACAGAACCTGTGGCTATTGTATTAGAAAAGTTGTATCCCCATGAAAAAGAAAAGTATAAAGCACATTCTCATTATCTCTTGATATATTTTAAAATTGTCTTTACGTGCGCGCGCGCGCGCACACACACACATATATATCTGTGTGTATTCTTTTATTTTGACGTGATGATTTTGTCCGTACATATAAATTCCAATTATTTTTTTTAACTGCTTTTTATTCATATCACTTGTTTAAACTTAGAGAGCTTTTGGGGCTAGAAAAATCTAAACCTTTTTAACCAAAAATTGCCGGTATAAAAAATATAAAAAATATTTCATCAAATAAATTATTTTCAAAATAAAAATATATCATAAAATGTATACTCTTAATTAAAAGATCGATTATTAATAAAGTAATATAACTAATAACAGATAGTAAAATAATTTTTATATTCAAAGGAGAAAAATTATAAAATTAAATATGTAGGAATAAAATTTTTATTTACTCCCTCCAGTCTTATTTATAAGAGCTTAATAACTAGATTACACAATTTAAAAAAATAATTAGTTAAAAATAATAAATGTGTCTGAAATAAACCCTCTTTTTTTCAAGTATACTATTATTTATGAGGGGTAAGTAAGAGAAATAAATAGAATAAATATAGGTATCATCAACCTTTAATTTAATACAATATATATAATTAATGAGCGTAAAAATGAAAAAAAAAACTTCATTAAATATCCAAACAACTCTTGTCAGGCTCTTACAAAAAAGAACAAGACAATTTAAATTTTGAAATCTTATAAAAAAAAAGTAAAGGAGGAAGTATTTATTTAATAAATTAAAGACATTTTCCACTTTCCTTCCATGTATGTAAGGATCACTTAATAAACAAGACAGACTACTACAGACATTTCATCTGTGAATTCACCAATAAAACTTGCTTTTGTTGATATTTCATCTTTCTTCCTTAACAATCATTTACAGGCTTCACTCTCTTTTTCTAAAAAAAAAAATCATTTCAATTTATAAATTAGTAATTTTTGGTCCAAATTAAAATAACTTAGTGAATTGAATATACAATAATGGAATATTTTTTTTTACCAGAATAATGGAATATATTGACAGATGGATTGATAATGTTCTCATTATACATTGGTATATATGGATAGATTAATAGAGTGTGGGAAAAAAAAAAAGGATGGATTAATATAGGATTAGATAAATAAATATTCACTAATGTGAGTTCAGTTTGTTACATAGCCTTTAAAACAATAATTTTTTTTATCAGGGGCGAAATTGCTAATTTTGAAATGAGCAATTTTGCTAGATCACTCATAAGAATTAATTATTTTTAAATGTAAAAGTAGACATAAATAACTTATTTATGAGAAGATATAACAATACTATTAAGGAGATTTAACTTCCATTATTTTTTGCACTATGGGTTCCATAAGTCTTCTATCTCTATTATTTTAATATTTCTTTAATGAGAAAATATCACTTATACCCCATGAAAACAATTTCATTTTAGTTAACCCTCAAAAGATTCTAAAATTTAGCAACACCCTTTGAGTGAAAATAAAATTAAGTTTTGTCAGTAAAAAAATAATAATACCCTTATTTTATTTTTTTCATAAAAGAATTTATAAAATAAATATAGGCATTTTCAAGATAAATAAAGACATTTATAAGACAAATATGTGAATTACCATAAAATTTAAAAAGTTTGGTCATTCACATATTTATCTTGTAAATGCCTATATCTAATTTGTAAACAATTTTTAACTTCATGGATCCTTGTAAATGCATTTATTTGTCTTGTAAATATCTTTATTTATCTTGTAAATTCCCTTATTTCTCTTATAAACAGTCAAAATGTTATTGTTAACTTAGTTTTCTTTAAATCTCTTTATTTGTCTTGTAAATGGCTTTATTTATCTTTAAAATGCCATTTGTCTTGTAAATTCTCTTAAAAAAAACAATAAAGTAAGGGCATTATTGTATTTTCAATAAAAAAACTTAATTTCATTTTATAATTTTTCCAGAAACTTCATTTTATAATTTTTGTATACATCAATGATAATTGGGGAAAAGACCATGTTCTTTCAAGTAATAAAAAAACACCTTTCTCCAATGCAAACAAAAAATGGATTTTAAGAGATAATATTCTAGTACGCTCATCAATATTTTTTTAGAGTTCATTAATAAATTGAGAAAGGCCAGAGACTACAAAGGTATTCAAATTATATTTAATTATAATAATTGTTAAATGAATAATTGAAATTACATGCCATAATAACAGGCCTTCCTTTTATTTTGTAAAAACATGAGATTATAACACATTTTATATTAGATCACACAATGCTATTATACTCTGTTAACTTCCAAATTTTTGGATGTACCAAAAAGTCCAACTCAATAATTTTATTAAATGTTCATTTTGTCTTCCTCTACTCATTTACAAAAGACTTAGTACTACTTGATAAACTATTTTAATCTGTACATCAAATGGCCTTCTTTAAATATGTGTAATCTATCTCAAATAATTTTTTACTATTTTTTTTTTATAGATGTCACTCAAACTCTTTCATATATTTTTTAAGTTCACTCAAACCTTTACATGCTATCCCTTTTATTTTTTTTAAGGTCTTTTTCAGCTGCAAATAATTCCATTATCTTTTTTCTATTTAAACCACTCATCTTGAATTTTATAATTAACATCTCCACTAATTTTATTATCTTTCCGTAAAACTCATCATTAGTATCTAAACTTTGATAATTACCCGGGGGGGGGGAAATAATTGATTGTAGCCTAGAAACTTATTCCACCTCCTGTTATAATAATTAAATGCACATCATTGCACATATGTGATGGAATAGACAAACTTAGACGAAAATTAGACTTGTGTTTCCAAAATAATTTTTTTTAAACACATTAGCCAATGAGTTCGAGTTCAAATGTAGAGTTGGGAATCAGGGCTGGTTCTTAAAAGGTCAAGGCCTACAGGGCTCGAGGTAAGAAAAATTGTTCTTTTTCAAAGCCGGCATGAGAACATGAGGGACAGGGCTAGCCTGCAGGGCCGAAAGCTATTTTCACAAAATTTAACTACACATCTACACGCCTCATACAATAAAACAAATACAGTTACTAATTCATAATCAAAGGTAAAAAATAATGTCCATAAATAACTCAGTCTCGTACAAAGTATAAGTATAAGATGACAAGAAGCTAAACACTATAAGCAATATGAGTATGATGACTATCATTTTCATCTTATTCGCCACTATCATCATTTTCAAGGAAATTCAATTGTGCTTCACTTTAAGTAGTAGAGTTTGCTTGAGGGGTAAAAATATCAAGAATTTCTTCTCCCACGTCATGAATACATCCATAATCTTTAAATGTAACAAATAATAAACCAAAATGATAAATAACTCTATAAAAAATATAAAATACAAATAAATTAGTAAATTTAAATCATATATGAAACTTTGGAGTAAATAAGAAATATCTAATGTATTTTTCTTATAAAATAAGAAATATCTTTTATAAATTTTTAATTTTTAGGATTCTTAATACAAAATATTCTTATGAAATTTAATTCTAACAACTAAATATTTTCAACATCATCAACAAAACATAAAAAATCAATAATATTATTATCATATAAATATTTTTAAAAAATAAAAATATATATAAGGGCATAAAGGGCCGGCCCTTTTAGGCCCTACAAAGCTGGCCCTTTTAGGCCCGCTTTCAGTTTTGAGGCTAAAATCTTAAACCCGACTCTTGTAAATTCAGGACTTAAAAGAACTGGCCTGACAGGCTCAACCCGTTTTCCCAGCTCTACTCAAATAGCACCCCCCTAGCCCACGGTTCATACCTGTTTAGTATGTGTGACTACATTTATGTGATAATACATGTGTGCTCTTCATTTGACCCCTATCCAATTAAAAAAACACATTACACTCATGGGAAACCGCAATCCCACATTTTTTCTTAATTTTCAGAAAAGGTTAAGGGCAACTTTTTTCAGAAAGTTATCCTGGAAGTGTAAAAAAAAAAAAGGAATAATTTTGTCTTGACCGTTATTCTAATTAATTTTAATGGTTAGTTAACTAAATATGCCGAACTGATAATCCACATGTCATTTACATGAACTTTTGGAACCTTTGCATTTGTCTCATCGCTTTATAAAATATCCTTCTGGACAAACCTTTGCATTTGTCTCATCGCTTCTTCGCCTTTACTGGGATTCCTTCTCGCTTTACTCTTCAAATAAAATATTCAATGCTTCTCGAGTAGATTGGCAAAGTCCCGCAACTGTGGTCCATTTCAAAGCTTTCATATACTCAAACAAAGCATTTATATTCATTCTATTTTTCTTCTTGATTGGTGTTTGGAGATTAACAATTCTGATATCAAGAAAAGTCGCTTGTCCCCAGAACATATACATGCTTCTATTATTTAGTTTATAGATCTTAAAAGAGCACACAATTTGTCTTTGAAACTTCCAGTCACGCTATTCATTAGTCTTCTGTCCGCAAAAGACAAGACAGAAACGCATGCCAATCTATATGAAATATAATGCATGTGGAAAGTCTTCATTATTTATATGCCATAAATAGTAACTCGCCTAAGACCCTGCGCAAAGGGTGAGCTCATAATCTAGTTTCTAAGAAAAGGTCAGATCAAAATACAATTAAGTATTACATTAGAAAGATGGGAAAGCAGTATGAAAAATCATGTCAATACCAACTACAAAATCATTGATTCCCTTGAACAGGTGTTCAAGAGAAGGAAAACAGAGAAAGAGAGGATAAATAAGAGTGGTTAACAACAGAGATAATCAGGTAATTTCTAATTTCATTTAGTAAGCAAAGAGCAACGTACCACAGCCATATCTATCACCTCCTGAGGGCCATAATGTTACCTAACAAATTTGATGACCTAAGAATCATTACTTCTGTTTTACAAATTTTGGCGATCTAAGAAACTTACATGAGCTCCAGCCAGCCAGACAAAGATCAGATGAAGGTGCAGCACTCATTATTTTCAGAATTGTCTATTTATGAAACCATCATCAGTATCTAATTCCCACCAAGCATTTGAGTCTTCTTTATTGCTATAGGCACCATCAACTTCATCACAGGTATCACTAATATCTTCATCCAAATTAGCCTCAGTGACCATATCATCTGGACTGTATTTCTTTTTCTCCACCTCAGGATTGTACGTCCACTCTAATCTTTTCAAGATATCACGATCCTTCCACTTTTCAACAACTGATATTGCCTCCTTCTTCGCCTTCCCCATCAGAATTTCCTCCCAAGAAAAGGCAGCATCAGCAGTCCTCTTCAATGCCCCATCATTAGTATCCCCAACCACAACTGTCTTGAGACATCGTAACTTTGCCTCCTTTAATACATCAACAAAATCAGAATCATCTGAAACAAGAACCACACACTCAACCTGCTTATTATCCATCATATCTACCATGTGACCTTTCAATGCAACATCTGCAGCTTGTGGCTTATCCAACACAGTCCGAACCCAAAACCCTGCATGTTTTATCGCATCTGCCAAACCATACCCCACTTTGGGAGTCAAAATGCTCCTTGCTGCAATCTTATACTTCTCCATTTTCATGGAAAACTTAGCAACCAACTTCACCCTCCTGTTCCCCTTTGCCGACTCTATCGTGTTCAATCTTTTTATGTGCTCACGCTCATGTATTTGCTTAAAATGGTTAATAAGCTTCTCATTTGTATAAAATTTTCTCCCACAGACCCGACAAAGATAAGGTTCAGCTGGCTTGATCACACCTTTGTTCTCTAAATGATTTACCAATTTCCTTTCTTTTCTTTGTTCCCTAACATTTTGAGGCACATGGCTAAAAGTATGACGATTTGCATAAGCCACCATATGCTTAACAACGCCAAAGTGAGATGCAGCTGCTTTCAGCTTAGTGGCAGCTTCGTAAGGTGGCAATGATTTGGGTGGTTTGTTGTCTAAATCCCAAAAAACTCCAACTCTGCTTTGCATTCTGGTTGGTGATGAATTCAAATGTTTGCCCAATGCATTTTGATGCCCTTCGATCTCAAAGTGACAAATTCTAAATGCAGCATATGGGATTAATGATGGTGGAAAATTAGCTTGTCCAGCAACAAAGATTCCACGAAATTTAACAATACTTAACATTGGCAATTGGCTGTCTTTTCCGAAATGAATAATATTGACTGCCATAAAAACCATTGAGCCCAAATAAACTTAACTGGTGACAAAAAATAGGAGAACCAGAAAAAAAAAGTTCTGCTTTGTGAAATAGACATGACAAAGATGGATGCCACCCCATTTTTGTAACACTCTAACTTAAGGAAATTATTCTTGTTCACTAACTCCAAGCCTGCAGATAGAATACCATATATGCTGGTTTTTTCTTACGTAATGCAAGTTTGAAATATGATTGTCACAATTGTAAAAGGGCAGAGTCTAGATTCCAGTGCTCTTATCCATTTTGCATAATGCCCATGATAACCCAATGCAGCACTAGCGTAACATATAAGTCTCTTCTAAAGCACTAGAACCACCATAATTCAATGGTTAAGGGAAAATTTTATATTCAAGACTATCAACATTAATTCAACAAGCAAAACATAGCTATAGCTGCTTATATACTTCCAAATATTACCAACTATTCATGTAAATTTTGGATATTTGATAGGATTCGGACAAGATTGGATGCAGAAGTAACACACCTCCACTGCAAAAGCATGCTCACAACTGCTTCTAGGATGCTCTGCAACCATTAGGGCCAGTTAGGTTGTAAGAAAGGAGTCTCAATGAAAGGAAAGTGAAAAAAATAGAATGAAATGATGTAACATTGTAACTCAAAGAAATGTTTGATAAGCTATGGAAAAGAATAGGTATGGAAGATAATTTTTTTATTACTAAAAAATAAACTAAGAATGGAATCAAAACATGGTTAAGCACTCAAAAACTGACCACCCTATATGGATTATCAACAAGGTACCAAAGAATTTTGCAGAACACAAAAACACAAACATCTGCAGAGCCTAAAACGTTACATGACTTAGATTTTCCAAAATCCAAAAAAAATAAAAAAGAATTTGTCCAACTCTGTCTTTTTATAAAAAAACTGAACTAGTGAATTGATCAGCTATTTGAAACTGTTTCTTTTCTCTTCCTATTTCACAAAAATTCTTCTTTATGGGCTCACTCATATGCACCAAAAGCTAGTCTACTCGTTTAAATCTATTCATTGTTCTGCTCATGCACCTACAAAAGTAACCAATTTTCAAATCTAAACCTCAACATAGACTACAAACGTGACAAAAGCACAGCTTTATCTCAAACATACATAGATATCATCTTCAGCAAGTGCAAGGATATGAAATTTCATCCGCTCAGACGCAAACACAAGCCTATTTCATTACAATCACACAAAACAAGCAAGAGCATAACATTCTCACCTCATTTGACATGTGATGGAGGGACTTGTATCAGTGCGCATATACAGACCTATATTACACTCAGCGGGGAAGGATGCCCCCACTGAAATCTTTGAAACGTGAATAGTTGATATGATGTCCTCTTAAGTTTTGTTCCTGATACTTTGATGAAGCTGCCTTAGTAAGTGAATCGATTCAGGCCACTCCTCCAAGCTAACGAAGAATGACAATTTAAACTCATCTAAATTCTTAGACACAACTCGAGCCAAGTCATCTACTAGATCATAAATCATAAATACCTTGAGAATTTTCAAAATTGATGATAATATAAAGAGATCAATGAACAGAATGCCAATACACAACACATCCAACATTACACGACGAAACAATCCAAAGCATATAAATCGCTAGTAATCAAAATGAAGAGGGCAGAAGCATAATAGCCGATTACACACCACTGAAGCAAAAACTAGTAATAGAATCTTTTGTTTAAAAAAGAAATAAAGTAAACTCAATATTTACTCAGGAGTGTCAAACGACGCCCAACACAGGGATGACAACAACGCAGGAAACAGAACGCGGGGAATAAATTGAAATCCTGATTACAAGAGAGACTTAACAAATCAATCTCACTGAATTTTGGGAGTAGACAAAGACCTACGATTCGAACCTTCTGCAATACTTGCCCGAGAAAACCACGCAGCGCTGACAACGGCGTACGGCGTCCGACAGCGGCCAAGTGTGGAATGCTTGTTCGTCCACGTTCTTACTAGTAGTTCTCACCAGACGAGAGGGGCTATGGTTTGTAATTATTTTTAGGGATAATCTAGCTGAGCCCAGTAACTTTGTTGTTTGCAAGTCTCATTTCTCGCCATTCAGATGCCTGAATCTCCCACCGAATCCGAGCGCCAACATAACGTCGGCGATATCATCCAATATGATCAACAAGACACTCACTGGTTTCGCCGTCGGAGAATCAGGAGAGATTCACTCTGAGATTGCCAAAGGAGGTGAGGAAGGGGCTTCTGCGGCCGACATTCGGTAGAATGAGTAGTGAGAGGAGGGGTTACTGGACGAGATGGTCAAATAAGGACTAGGTGGCTAACACGTGTAAAAAACTGCGGGGCCCACATCTTGAAACTGACGAACATTTGACACATTTAACGGCATTGGCAATTTTGCACAATTTTATTAAAATAATTTTGTCCCTCAAAGATTATACAGTGAGTGTTTAGAATAATGATTGGAATATCTAAAAATATTTTTTAATCATAATTTATAGTATACGAGGTAGGTTTTATGATATATAAGGTAAGTATGTAAAAGAAGTTTTGTCTCGACTTATATAAATCATATTTATAAAATAAATATAAGCTATACCAAACATTTTTTACACGTATATATGAGATATTTATGAGTATTTTTTCACAAATACCTTATAGTATACAATAGTTACATACATGCATAAGAAGAAGAAGAAGAAGAAACGCCTGAGGTTCTGGAGAAAAGAACGGCAAATGGGTTATGAAGAAACAATTTATATATACACGCATAACGAAGAAAAAGGGACTGGACGTGATAAATGAAAAAAAGGGGAAAATTGTTAGTAAATACTACATAGTGAAATTAATTACGATTTGTCACTAACAAGTAAGTGGTACTGAACTGTCATTAATTTTGGACCTAGAAAGACAAAAGTGCCCTTAGTTGGATAACACAATTGCTTTAAAAACAAAAACAAAAATAGAGGAACAGGAGATTCTCAGCAACATAGTGTCTCATTTTCGTTCTCAGCAAGCTTCTCCTTATCCTTTTGGCTTATGAAATCCCTGATCGCATCTAAAGTCATACAGTACCGCTTTTCCACTGCAGATTCATGGGAATCGCAGCGTCGCCGGAGAAGATTAGATTTGCTTCAAACTCAGGATTTCTAATTGAATCGATTTTTTCAATGCTTAAAAGGTAGATACTTTTTAATGGCAAAGTTGTTGTCATCATTTTTGTATGTCTATTACACAGAGATTACCGCAAGTGGTCTGTTGCGTGTAAAATTGTATTAATAGTTTGCATTGTGTATTGTTGCGTCATTGTTGTTGGAAGTAATAATGCTGCAATGGAGATTTGCATGTGAGAACGTTTCATTTTATTTTCTTTGTTTGGGTAATATAGCTTGCTGGTTTTGATGAAATTGAGTTCAAAGATATTATGTATTGTGTCTTTGCAGTGTGGAATGTTGTGGAATTTTTTTTCATAAACTATAATTGTAATGTATACCTTTATTCGTCAAATGAATGGAAAAACACGCTTAGTTGTAAATTTCTACATTGCTTGAGCATTGAGGGTTTTACTTATTCAAACTGATGATGACAGATCCTAAATTGTAGAGATTAAGACTAGTTGTTGAGCTATCCAAGTTTGACATCTCTAAAAATAAAAAGATTCTACTTTAAACCAAATTACATCATTATGGGCAAAATTCAAATGAATCAAATGTGAAAAGGTGGATTATTTTCATCATAAATACTTAAAAGCACTTGGAAAAACCAACACCCAGTTACAAGAAATGCTCACATATTAGTTTATTATAGGTGAAACTATAATTACTTATTGAGTAGTTTATTATAGGTCAAACATATTGTAAAATTCAGTTTAGTTGACATTAAAGTCATATTTTTGCATGTCTATATTTAATGTGATGAGTAAAGTACAAAATGAAATATATTGCTTCTTCCATATAGGTGGAAAGATTGTGACTGATCAATGAAGGACTCAATATGTGGGTGGGAGAGCAAATGGAAGAATGATAAGAGAAGGAATGTCGCTCAATGAGCTTAGAAGAACAATATGTTCATGTGTTGGTATTAAAGGTAAATCATTGCAATAAAGGTGCACAGTGTCAACATTAGATGAAAACACTATTGTAGACATAGAGGATGATGAAGGAGTACAACAACTAGTACAATTTAATGACAAATGTGCACATTTGTATATAGTTGAAGATGTTAGTAAGTTGATAGATGAAGAACAATCAACAATTATTTCAGAAAGGAAAGTTACATAAATATTTACAAGTGTTTTGAAGTGGTATGGAAGAATGAGTTATTAACTGATAATAAATTTTGATGCAGGTTCAAGACTATAGAAGGATCAAATAGGTTATGTAATGTTGGATCATCATCAAGTAGGATATAAGAAGATCAGCCATATGTAATTCAAAGTTCACTTACACCTATCCCTGAGCATGGTGCTGAGAAGTGGAAGGAATTACTTTCAGGTCCTCCAAAAAGGTTTACAAATGTTATTGAGTTCAAAGAGGCACCGTACAAGTATAGTTTGGCACACAAATTTGCATACAAATATGTGAGCAATTGTGCAAGTAAGATGATAGTAAAGTGTAAGGTAGAGGGATGTCCATGGAAAATTATCAAGTAGAGGAAGAGTGTAGCTTCTTACGTGTATGGATGTTTGTGGAAAAGCATAATTACTCAGCACATGATGATCTGATCATACATCACAAATTGACCTCCACCTTGACTGCTTCCATAATAAAAGATGGATTGAGGGGTTGTTTAGAAAACTACCTCACGAGATAAGGCGTGAGATTTATAAGGAATATAGTTTATCAATGTCATATGATCAAGCATGGAAAGGTAAAGAGAAAGCATTGACAAAGATACAGGGAGCACCAGAGCAATCATACATGTTGATTCCTTGGTATTACAAAAGACTAATGGAAGTAGACCCAAGGACAGTGGCAATATGGGAAGCGTGTGCTGACCATATGTTCACTAGATTATTTATCACATATGGATGTTGTATGGAAGGATTCTTGGGAGGATGCAGACCAGTTATATATTGTGATGGAACTCACCTCAGTGGCACGTACTGTGGGACCATATTATTTGCATCAGTACTTGATGCTGATAATAAGCTATACCCTCTTGCTTATGCCATTGTAGGTGGTGAGACCAATGATGATTGGACATGGTTTATGCAAAATGTGAAAGGTATTTTAAACTCTGTTGAGGTAGTGATTGTATCAGATAGACATAATGCAATAATACATGATGTTCGATATGTCTTCGGGAGTGAAAGGCATGCCTATTGCTATAGGCATGTAAAAGAGAACTTTAGTTCAGAGTACTCAAAGGTGCATAGAGGCAACTGAAGAAATACACCAATGAAAAAGGAAGATGCTTTAAAGATTCTGGATGGGATTGCATATGCTAGAGTTCCTTGTGACTTTGAAAGAGCTATAGCCAATATGGGATGTTTTAACCGTGAATTGTTAACATGGTTGGAAGAGCATGGTGATATTGATCGTTGGGTATTGTCACAATTCCCATTCAGGAGGTGGGATAATATAACCACTAATTTGGCTGAGTCTTATAATGCATGGCTTGTGAAAGAAAGGAAACACCATGTGTTTACATTGATAAATGAGTATAGACAGAAGCTAGAGAAGAAATTATTTGCTACCAAGAATGCAATTACAAAATGAAAAAATGGAGTCCGACCTAATATAGAAGCAAAGTTGAAGCAGAATGTGTTGTGTGCAGCAAGGATGGTAGTTTTACAATATTCTGCACACACCTTTGAAGTACAGATAGGAGAAGTTTGTGTAGGTGTAAATCTTGCATTAAGAGAATGTGCTTGCAAGGCTTGGGAAATGTCTGGTATACCATTCTCACATACATGTGCATACATCAAAGTAGTGAATGGGAATGTTTACCAATATGTGGAAGAATGTTACTTAAGTACTACTCAAGAAAAGATATATAATACAACAATGACTCCAATGAATAAACATGACATGCCAAAGTTAAATGAGTTACGATTTAGTGATTATTGTTAGTTTTGGCTGACACCCAAGAGGGGGTGAATTGGGTATAAGATAAAAACTTAACAAATTTGAGAATCTTTTCGCATTTTAGTGAAAACAATAAGTATAAAAGTAATCAGGCATAAATCAATAGCTAGTTAATTACAGAATGTGTGCTGGAAATATAAGAGTTTTGGGAAGAGAGGATACAAACAGAAATTTATCCTGGTTCAGTCTAATCCATGATGACCTACGTCCAGTCCCCAGGATCCTCCTGAGATTTTCAATCCACTATGTTCTTGTTTAATCGGGCACAAGAAAAGCCTTTACAATCCCACAAGTTCAGCCAGACACTTGTGAAACCGTTTACAACTCTCTCATCAAGATACTCCCCCTTACTCACGGTAAGGATACAACTTTTATAATGAAGGATTATAATCAATCTTCTCTCTCAGAAGTGGATAAAATGAACAGTTAAGTACATTACAAATAATCTCACTCTCTAAAGTAAATTGTGTAGTCACTGAGAAAACAGAGAGGAAATGAGAGAAACGTTAGAGTGTCGGCATTTTGACAGCATAGGTACAAGCTCTTATCTTCGACTTTGAATGCTTTTTATTTTATAGTTGATGTAGCTCTGATGACCGTTGAAGATGTTAAATTACCGTTAAGCACGAAGGTCTTCCCATTGTGATTTTGTTGCTTTGCAAAAATATGACCATTGGAGATTCTGACACAATTTGCTTTTTGGCCATTGAGCTCTAATCCAAGTTCAATCACCTATAATCCTCATGTAAACTTGATTAGTAATGATATGATTAGGAATGTTTAGAAGCAACATAATCAAGGTTTAAATGAATTTGTAAGATTATAGAGAAATCTGATATGGTGATTAAGAGAATCTGCTATCAGCATCACTCGAGTGCATGAGAAATAACTTGAGTGATCTTCTATTGATATATACTGCACTCTTGGTTTTTCTGAAGGTGACTTGCTGAGTATCGCGAGTTGTAAGATGTCACTGGAGTGACATCTTATCACTCGAGTGGTCTTTACCCTTCACTTTCAGTACTGTCGCGAGTCACTTAGGAAAAAGCTTGCGAGTGACACGTTCCACTTGAGTGATCACCTACTTACTCGAGTGGAAGTTCTTCATAACTTCTAGAGACCCCCGCGAGTGACTTTTGAAAGCAACAAGTGATCCCTTGTCACTCGAGTGGCCATGTACCCACTCGAGTGAATTCTTCTCAACTTTCAAAAACTTGGTGAGTGACTTGTTGTCTTTTTCAAGGGAAGCCTTGTCACTTGAGTGGCCAATTATGCACTAGAGTGACTTCTCAAATGAACTCTTAGAAAATCCATGAGTGACTTGCAGCAGCCTTACGAGTGATGCTGAATAGTTCTGAATCACTTGAGTGGCATAAATCCTCACTTGAGTGATCTGTTTCCAACTCTAAGATCACCTTGCAAGTCACCTACAAATTCCCATGAGTTAACACCATCACTCGAGTGTTTATTTATCAACTTGAGTGAACTTGCACAGCCTCAGATGATTGACTTGAAAAACTGAAGGTTAGGATCTTCACTCATTAGTATCACTCAAGTGTTTACTTCAAGTGATTTATATATCTTAGATCCAAATATGGCAAATGAACCATTATCAAAAAGCTCTTGTCATTTATATTCCAATCCAAAAAGAATAAGCTCCAACTCAATTGTATGTTGCAAGTTATGATCAAAAGAGTGTAGATTGTGTATGCATTTTTGAGCTCCAAATTCCAGAAGATATAACTCCTTGAATATAACTCTAAAATTGTATATTATATATCAATGGAAATCTCTTTGAGTCTAGTTTCATATGGCACCAGTTTGAGCTCAATTGGATTTGTAATTTAGAAGTTATGTCTAAAATACTGAACCTCGTCTGGAAAGAGAAGGTGATTTGAAGGTCAAATTCATATCTCCTTCATCTGAGCTCCTTTCAGCTTGAATTTGGTTTCAAAATGATGCATTAGAAGTCTAGTTTCATATGCCACTAGTTTTGTCTCAATCGAAGTTGTGATTTGGGAGATATGGCCAAATTACCGAACCTTATCCATGCTAAATGAAGAACAGAGCTGAACAGAGTAGCTGAAAATACATTTCTACTCGAGTGATACATGTTCCACTCGAGTGAAAATCATTCTCACTCGCAAAGATCACTTGAGTGGCGTTTTTGAAGCCTGAGAGTGACACACTGTAGCTCCAAAAAACTACTATCATTGCAAAGCTTGAAATAGCTCATTTTAACTCCAAATTGAGTCATTCCAACTTCCATTTGGTCGTAGAGACTTCTATTATCAAATCTAATAACTTAAAAATTGATATTCCCATTATATTTTAAAAATTCTTATTTCTTCAAACTCTTTCTTTTTGATTTTCTTCTTGATGATCATTCTTCATAACTCAACCAGACAGCCTCTTCATTTTCTTGATTATCCTCTTGATTGATCCAACTCAATATCTTCTTTCTTAATCTTCTTCTTGATCATTCTCCATAATTCCACATGATATCTTCTAATCTATATTAAATATAGCAGTTAGTCAAGTCAAGGTAGGAGATAAATATAATGCAAAATTTTTGCTCTCAATATTTAATATCTATATTTGACATCATCAAAACTAATCACATTTAACAATTATGAGAATGAGATATTCTTGTGGCCCTTAACAACAAGCTATCGGCTCGGGAGACCACGAATAAGTAGAAGTGAGTCTCAATTCCAAGATAAGAAAGTGTATAAATGTTTGAGGTGCAGGCAGGAAGGGCACACTCGAAGAAGGTGTAGGAATCCTAATCCATATTGACCTCACGTTCTTCAAGTATACCAATACTTTTGCATTATTGGTGAGTTAATTACATTTTGATTAACTTAATGTTTATATCATTTTTTAACCCGTCATGTATTTTTGAATTAAGGGCTCAATGCAGTGGTTTATGCATTTTGTTAATGCTCACCCAATTTGTTTATTTTTTGTTGTAATTGGTACCATCTGTTGTATTTTGTGGTGTAATTATAAATGTCAAACTTGTATATATATAGTAGCACCATATGTTGTGCTCACTCTTTGTAAAAGAACTAGTACATATGAGACAATGTGAACTCATTTATATTATGACCATATGTTGTCAACATATTTTGTATTATAATGGTCACTTATGTTGGATGTGAAATATTGGGAAGGTGTTTTCAGCAACAAAATGTTTAGTCGCTTAAAATGCAATTAACATACACAATAAATTTATGGTTCGTATTGCAACATATGCAAGTGGTCAATCATTCAGCAGGGATCGATTATTTGCACATGTGGGACATAATTTGAACATCAGTGAAGATCCCTTGTACATCATTGAACATTGTTTGCACACAACGAATAAATTATGACATTACTGGAAGGTCTATTGTATAGGGAATAATTTACGAATACGAGGGAAGAGGCAGTGCACACACAGAAGATGTATTGCACACCATGAAAGATGTATTGCACATAATGGGTGGTCTATTTCATATAGGGTCCACTGAATGAAATCAACGGCATACCTTGATATAGCATATGTGAAAGATAGTTTGCACACCATAGAAGATGTATTGCACACCATGGGTGGCCATTTCATACGTAGAAGAGTGTGATAGAAGGTCATTTCAACACCAGGGAAGATACATTGCACATGTGGAAGGTAGTTTGCACACCATGAAAGATGTATTGCATACCATGGGTGGCTGTTGTACACGTGAAAGAGTGTGATAGAAGGTCCTTTCAACACCAGGGAAGATACATTACACATGTGGAAGGTAGTTTGCACATTGTGGAAGATGTATTGTACACCATGGGTGACTGTTGCACACATAGAAGAGGGTGATAGAAGGTCATTTCAACACCAGGAAAGATACATTGCACATGTGGAAGGTAGTTTGCACACCGTGGAAGATGTATTGCACACCATGGGTGGCTGTTGTACACATGGAAGAGTGTGATACAAGGTCCTTTCAACACCAGGGAAGATACATTACACATGTGGAAGGTAGTTTGCACATTGTGGAAGATGTATTGTACACCATGGGTGACTGTTGCACACATAGAAGAGGGTGATAGAAGGTCATTTCAACACCAGGAAAGATACATTGCACATGTGGAAGGTAGTTTGCACACCGTGGAAGATGTATTGCACACCATGGGTGGCTGTTGCACATGTGGAAGAATGTGATAGAAGGTCTTTTCAATACCAGGGAAGATACATTGCACACCATGGAAGATGCATTGCACATCATGGGTGGTCTGTTGCACATGGAGATGTCCTTTCCACAGCAGGGAAGAACATTGCACATATGGAGGTAGTTTGCAAATGATGGAAGATGTATTACACACCATGGGTGACTGTTGCACATGTGAAAGAGGGTGATAAAAGGTCCTTTCAACACCAGGGAAGATACATTGCACATGTGGAAGGTCATTTGCACACCATGGAAGATGCATTGCACATCATGGGTGGTCTGTTACATATGGAGAGGTCCTTTCCACAGCAGGGAAGAACATTGAACATGTGGAAGATAGTTTTCATACAATGGAAGATGTATTACACACTGTGGGTGGTCTTTTGCATATGTGGAAGAGTGTATGAAATCAATGGCATACCCTCATATAAAAGGTACTTTCCATACCATGGAAGATACATTGCACATATGGAAAGTAGTTTACATACTATAGAAGATGCATTGCACATCATGGGTGGTTTGTTGCACATGGAGAGGTCCTTTTCACAACAGGGAAGAACATTGCATATGTGGAAGATAGTTTGCACACTGTGGAAGATGTATTGCACATCAAGGGTGGTCTGTTGCACACAGGAAAGAGTGTATGAAAGCAACAAATGATCCGTTATGCATATGGTGGATGATCATGGGGCACACAAGTGGAAGATCATTAGACATAACAGATGATCCATTGCACACAACAGATGATCGATAGCCAAGAGGCACACATATTGAAGATGCTTGACACACAAGGAACATCCTTTACACATAGAGTGTATTGTTTGCATGTATGAAATACTTTTTGCACATACAGAGGATTATTTACATGTATGGAAGATTCATTGTATGTGTGGAAGACTTTATCAACATTTGAAAGATCTAATTCAAAATGCGTTAATTGCATACATACATGCTTCTTTAACAAAGTCTTACATATATAGCTACTTTGTTGCACATCATTGAACATTGTTATGTACATGTCAAAAAATATTTTCAGCCAACTGGTGTGGATACACAAAAAAAGGAAAAAAACTACTTTGTTTTCTTCTTGTTAGGTCTCCAAACTTTAATGCTACGCATTATCGCTTCCTGTTATTTGTTCTTCGAATGAGTCACTAGCTACCATACCACATCCACCCTCTTTTGATCCATGTCTTCTTATACAAAAAAATTTCCAGTCAAATCCAATCATATTGTAACAATTAATGTAAAAACTTAACTCACATTAGGCATTGTGAAACCATTCTACTCAGGCCTTATAATATTTTCCCACATCTACAGCCAAGATATGACATGCATGCCACAGTCCCATCTACAGAGGAATAAAATTGTAGAACATTAACACACGATGGATACATCCATGCATACATGAGTGTCCAATAATTGAACTAACTTACCCATTGCTCTGTTGTTGAACAAGACCAAATCTAAAACTAAATTCAGGCTTATGTCCATAGAGATCATGATTCAGGTATGTGAGTAAATCACAGAAATGTTTGCTATGATGAAATGCAAAGTTGAAAGTCAGTATGTTTGTGTATGACAATAAACCAATTGTACGCTTTGTACATATGCAAGTTTCAATACCACTTTATGTCCTTTCTCCTACTTAACAAGCAGTGCATTAGCGCCCCCTGGAGAATTATAGTTGGGCAACAATGAATCAAGTAAATATAGTGTCAATTTTTTTTCACAAACACATAACAACACCAATGATGATCCCGCACCACAGGTGCAAACACATAGTCACAATCTGAGATATTATATCCCACTTTGTCAGGTTCAATGAAAAAAGCACAAGCAATTTTATTGTTGCTTGTTAACCATATACCAAATAACACAGAAACTAACAAATAACACATTCTTACCATGAAAATAGGTTGGAATATATGATGTGTCACAAGTCCCTCAGTACTCTCTTTCTGATCATCGACCAAAACATTTGCAATAAGTGAGACGACTTGCAATGCCATTGTAGTAGACGTTGGCTGTAGAGTTAATATTGATTTCAATTAAATACAAACACATTAATTACATAAAAAGAGATTACAACTTACACATTCACTTATCCATCCCTTTCGGTTAAGGCAATACAGTTTTCTTTTTCGTAGGAAGAAGTCTCTAATATCTACATAGATATGTTGACCAAACGGGGGTTTGTCATACAATCGCTCTTTTTCAGTAGGCCTTCCTGCCTTCCCTATTTCTGACAAGAATAGTGAATGTATAGCAGGTCTAATTATCCTTTGTGACCTTCTCAGAGGTACTCTATTATTGAAGCCTTCATCATTAACTTCATGGGAATGAACTTTAAGTTGAACATGGATTAGCGGCACCCTATCATCTAAGCCTACATCGGTACCTTCATGGCTATCAACATGATCTTGGGTTTGTATGCAACTTGCATGTTCTTTAGTCCCTTGCCTTTTGTCCTCAATACCCACTCTTTGCTGACCAACATCTTGAACTTCCACATAGGTGTCACTTTCTTTGTCATCGCCAACAATGTTCCCTTTTTTATACGTATCCCTTTTAATATGTTGCTCAAATTGTTTTTCCATATTTAACAACTCAGATGCAACAGTTTGAGCAACCTTTCCCATAATTGTAAAATACATTTGTCTAGTCATATGCAACAATGAGATATATAAGCAAGTATACTATAAAACCACCAAATATGGTACTAAAATCACAAATTACTACCTCTTCTTTAAATATCGTTACTTTTGGAAGTTGAAGTGTGTAGTCAGTGTCACGTTTAGGTGTGTCGCACTTAGGATTTGAGTTAGATCCTATGTCATCCAAGATTGGTGTCACACATCTTAATAGGATTCCTTGATCACTCTTGTACTCCCATTTTACAACTTCCTTTACTTTTGCATCAGTCCAAAACTTAACGGTGTGTTTAGGCAATGGCGGCTCTTCAGGAAGCAACAGAAACATTTGGAAAAACACTATCTATTACGAAATCAATCATTTTACCACCACATAATAAATATCAAATTTAAAACAAAGTAAACATATTATAATACCTACCATCACAAAATA
This sequence comes from Albizia julibrissin, assembly GCA_037074505.1. Taxonomy (NCBI): domain Eukaryota; kingdom Viridiplantae; phylum Streptophyta; class Magnoliopsida; order Fabales; family Fabaceae; genus Albizia; species Albizia julibrissin. The sequence goes on from CM073477.1 coordinate 38,314,655, forward strand.
AATGTAACCTCCAATACATTTGCTTCTCACCCCTGCATTCTTGTACTCTGTAACCTCCGTCATCAAGTCGTTGAGAACAAAGTTACACCAATCATAACAACCTAAACTTGTGTTATCAGCATAAATAATTTTTAACAGTTGGTCGCTAACACCTCCATTTTTAGGAGGAGACAATAATGTCCCTAATGTGTACAAAACCATCAATGCCTCAAACATGTCTTCTTCTTCCCCTGAAATTATCATTTCCTTTATGTCTAAGAACCTTTTTCTTCCAAGCTTTACCTTTAACTTGAGAAATTGCTCACTTGTTGTATTAGCTTTCTCTATGATCTCACTCCCTCCATTAGGCAAGCTAAGTAAATCATGTACATCCTTTTCAACTATTTGCCTTCTAAGGTTCCTGATACATATTGAAGAAGTTGCTAGGTCAATCGCTTTAACCAATTGTCCATAGAGTGCATGAGGTATCTGTGTACATGTGACATCTAATAATTTCTCAAACCCAATGTTCTTAGCCTTGGCCTTCAACCTTGCATCACTTCTGACAAAGGTGCAAATTGCACAAATTGTTTTAGTGATGATCGAGTTCGCACCTCACCTTCTTTAATTGAGGAGGCACATCCTATACGATCTCTATCCTCCTTAGCCTTTTGGGCATACTTACTCTTTTCCGTCGTTGACAGTTTATTCCATGCCTCCCTTACTTCCTTGTCTACGTCTTGAATTTTCTTGTGTTTGCCTTTCCTCATTTCATCAGACCAATACTCTGTTAGAACTTGCACGGTCGTTGAGTGTATTTAAATATTTTCCCGTTGATCGTGCTCTGACAAATCTTCAGCGTTTCTTACAGTTTGCCCATTGGTCTGACAGATGCAATAGTATTTATCTTCCGTTACTTATGAATTTTGCTGTCGCCCATGAATAGTTGTCGTCTGAATGGAGAGTTCAGTTGCTTGTCATGTGCGTGATGGTGGAGTACAGCTGTAATACACTTGAGAATATAATCGTTAGATAATATTAAATATCATCAGAGTAATATGATTCACTGGAAGTGTTTTCTGAAACTTAAGGAAACCATAGGGAGTGATCTTGTTTTCACAACTGAGTAGTAAAATGATATACCATATGATTTTGATAGCAATTTGGAGAAATCAGTAATAGTAGAATTTCACTAGCAAAATCAGTTGTTCTTTATGGAAGTAATTGCAAATGGATCATAGTGTATGCAGGAAAGTGTATACTGGAACGATAAATCATTATATGAGAAAATACAATATCACTGGAAGTGAATATAATATCACTGGGAGTGATTTTGAAAACGTTGAAAGCTTCTGACAGTGATTGCTGGTTCACTGGAAGTGATCTTGAAATTTCCATGTTTCACTCGAGTGAATTTGGAATCACTGGAAGTGTTTTTGTAAATAGTGATTTCTTCTTGCAGTGATTTTGAATCCACTGGAAGTGATTTGCAACTTTTCAAACATCACTCGAGTGATTCAAGATCACTGGAAGTGATTTGGCAAACAGTGAAATATTCTTGCAGTGATTTCCAATTCACTGGAAGTGATTTGCAACTTTTCAAACATCACTCGAGTGATTCAAGATCACTGGAAGTGATTTGGCAAACAGTGAAATATTCTTGCAGTGATTTCCAATTCACTGGAAGTGATTCAGCAAAAATGCAACATCACTCGAGTGATTCAGGATCACTGGAAGTGATTTGGAATTCTTGGCGCATCACTCGAGTGATCTGGCATTCACTGGAAGTGATTTTCAAAACAGTGAATTTTTCTTGCAGTGAATTTTCAATCACTGGAAGTGATTTGGCGTATCACTTGAGTGATTTGGAAATCTTCATGTATCACTCGAGTGATTTGGCATTCACTGGAAGTGAAATTGCAAAACTGAGATATCACTGAAAGTGATTTAGAGATCACTGGAAGTGATTTGGAAATATTGGCGTATCACTCGAGTGATTTGGCATTCACTGGAAGTGATTTTCAAAACAGTGAATTTTTCTTGCAGTGATTTGCCATATCACTCGAGTGATCCGTTTCCAGTTCTTCAGTAAACAGAGGTAAACTTCCAGATGCCATAACTCTTCGAATATGACTCCAAAATTGATGTATTATATATCAATGGAAATCTCTTGAAGTCTACTTTCATATGGCACTAGTTTCAGCTTAATAGGATCAGTGGTTTGAGAGTTATACCCAAAATACCAAACTTGTTCCAGAAAGTGACGCTGACATGAAGGGAAATTTCGAACACTTATATCTTCTTAATCTGAGATCATTTGATGTTTCTTCTGGTGTCAAAATGACGCATTAGGAGTCTATTTTCATATTCAACTGGTTTTGTCTCAATCGGAGTTGTATTGTGAGAGATATGATCCAATAACCAAGCCTTGCTCAGCTGGACAAAGAACAGACTCTGAAAAACTGAAAATTACTCGAGTGAACAGTGAATCACTTCGAGTGATTCTGAAATCACTCTAGTGATTGTTCAAAACACTCGATGCTACAGCACTGCTACAGTGAAATACGCTACAGTACCGTATGCTACAGTACCGTAGAACTTGAAACTTGCTATTTTTCATTGATTCTTGTAAGTTCTTCATTCCTCAATTTCTTTCTTCCATTGCTTGACTAATCTACAATATATGCAATATCAAATAGTTAGTCAATGTATTAGAAAAGTATACTATGCAAACTTTTGCTCTCTTAATATTTGACATCTATATTTGGCATCATCAAAACTAATCACATCTAACATACTCTTACTTAAATAAAGTGGCTCCATTCAAGCTTGGCTTCCCACCTTTCCCTGCCTTCCTTCCTTTCCCTCTTATTTTTTTACCATGATTATGTACAGATTGTTAAAGTGACAATGGTAAATCAGAACACAAGAAGTTGAAAATGCATTACTACGAGAATTAAAGACATTAAAGACACATGAATTAGGGTCCTTCATGATGACTGGTTTCAAACTCACTAGTACGGGAACAAAAAAAATAAATTGATATTGTTAAGCAATCAAAACTGCACAAATTTATTAAGGATAAATGGAAAATAGACTGCATGGAATGTATGGCATTTTCTCCTATAATATGATAGAATGATAGGGACCCAATTTGGCAGCAGATATGGAGGCTCGACACTTGACAGTGGTGCCATACCTTCATATGGCTTGACAGAATAATAAGGACCTTTGGCCGTGACAGAGATAAAGTATCCCCAAACTTAATGTGGACATAAAAGGCGGTACAAAATAAGCCATGAACGTAGCAACATAATAGAGTTTGCATAGTCTTTATCACTATTACTATGTGCTTTAGCTCTAATAAACAGTGAATTAAGAGAACCTTAGGATTACTGGGAAGGCTATGAAGAATTACAAAACCCTCCAATCCATGTTCTTGTCTCCAGCACAAATTTATACTCAAGACATATAGTTTTCATAAAACATTCAAACTATGTCTTGCCTTTTCAATGATAGAGAAGCTATTCCCACCCACTTTTCAGACTACGTGAGAAATAAAATAGAAGGGAGAATGAAAAACCACAGGTCTTGTATTTCGAATATTCTCTTGCTTTCATCTAAAGGAAACAGGATATCAACATGGAACAAAATAGTGATTCCCTACTATAAACAATTTTCCAAGTCATACATTCTGTTGCAATCAAAGCCAGTACTTGTATTCTCACAAAAAAACAATTCCACACATTTCAAACTTGCTACAATTATTTGTCAATAAGTAGCCTAACACAATTATTAAAATAAATTAGCAATGCACAATATCTCACTGAGTGGCTTATAGGAAGAATTGGTCTCAAACAGAGCATAATAGCTTTATGGAATCCGTGTAGCCACTTAATAGGTTAAGGCTTTTGCTATTATTGATATCTTACCTAAACTTGCATGCCAAAACAAATTTCTCTCAGGGATACCTGATACGATCATGTTATAAAATTATCATCAAGTGATTTTGGCTACACTATCATCCCAATGTTATGATGGAAAATAGAATCAGTTACAGAAGATGTCTCACTGATTCTAACTCAAAATAGCAGAAACAACTGCAAGGAGACCCCTCTATGTGCTTCTGCATTTATAACAGGTGAGCACTTAAGAAGACCAGACACGCATACTCTTAAGGCTGTTTGGTACAAAGGATTTAGAGGGAATAGAAGGAAAAGGAAAGAAAATGTTTGTAAGGTGGATTTCTGTTCCATGTCCCTCTTACATGATATGTGAACTTTTTTTGGCAGGTTTGCAATGCATATAGTGAGAGCAAAGATGATCCTACAATTTGGTGGTTATAAGCTCTTCATCATTTTGAACAGAACAAGGATTTTTCTAATGAATTGCTTGGGAAGATTGAACAAGCAATTGTGGGAACTTTAAACAATTCAAAGCCACAAAGAGTTACTACATGGACAAGGATGCCTAAACTTTGCATAAGTATTAATTACTGCTGTATGGTAAAAAATGTCTATTTTTCCTTTTTTAAACTATGTTTTATCAAATATCTGAAATCAATGTAAATGTTGTTGACCATTGCATATGTGAAATAATTAACTAAGAAATAATTTATTTAGTGTATATATATAGATTGCTAAAAAGAAAAAAAGGCTGCGTCCGGCTACTGCCCTTGGAGGCAATCCCTGTGTGTTACTATTCTAGTTTATATCTATGATAGAACCTATAGCAGTATGCCTAATTCCTTTGGGGCCTAGCCATAAGGTTGGCCTTCCCTCAAGGTGTTCCAACCATACACTGACCACCCCTAACTAAGGCATAGTAGTCACAAGCTAGTGGTGGGCATAAGTCTCTTTTCCCTTTCTACTTGAGCTTATGACCTCAAGACTACTAAATCCTTCAGACTAAGACTTTACTGCTAAACTACAATTTCAGTTGTGACATCCTCATTCATCCTGTACTAATCTTCTCACATCATCCTCCAATGAGAAACTATTTCTAGTTTTTATTGCAACTTCTTACATCCATTTCTGAATGTAATTTCTTTCTACCCCCTCCCTCTACAGCTTTGTTCAAAGCCAATTTTGTTCAAAGCCAATTGAATTTTGGTTTTGGTGACATGGATTTTTCCCCTTCTCATGCATTGGCCTAACAATAAAATGTCTTTCTTTTAACTAAAAAATATTACTTCGTTCGATCTACCAAATGCCTCTCAATCATTTTACTCTCCCAATTGCATGATTGATACGCACTAATTAGAGGTTGTAGGATATGCTACAGTCAGTCTAGGATGGTGAGTTATTGTCATCTTTGGGAGTGCCATCTGTATTACAATTTTACTTTACTATTAACCACTTACAAGGCCATTTAGAAGTGATCTTATTTTGCAAAATGAAGTTTAAAAACTTTTATAGATTTTGAAGAATAACAATCTTGCAGAATCAACTATATGGACAGTGACTGAGTATCACTCTTGGTTTAGTTTTCGTAGCATACACTCTCTGAAGTATTAAATCAAGACAGGTTTGGATCAATTAGAAGCTTCTAGGAAGGTTCTACTTGATTGAATCTTACAAATTGATCAGACTATGGAAAGACCAAAGGATGAGGACATTGAATGTGTGGGTAAATGTCAAAATTGCCATGCATTTTGTGTGAACTTGATGAATTCTTTCAGGTTTACTATTGACATTGTCTATTAATTTGATTTCTCATAGGCTAAGTGTGACACCTGATTTTCTAACACTACGGTAGAGTACCAACTAACTAATACTCACCTAATTTGAAACATTAGAGTGCGAGCAATACCTCTATCGGTATGAATATTCACATATATTCACATACATGCACACTTCATTTTACAACACATATGCCATCTCTCCGCTTCACTTCATATACAAACCCAAAAGCTCATAAAAATCTTAAAATACATAACATTCAATAGGGACTAGACAACCGTAACTAAGATCTTCCACTGCTTGGCCTCAACTCTTCGTCATTTACCTTCTCTTTGCCCCGTAAGCTCCCTCCCTATACTGGAGATTTATTTCTTGGGAAAAAGAATGAGATTAACAGGAATCTCAGTAGTAACACATATCATACATACAAGATAACACACAAAGCATACTTTACACCTCATAATTCAACAAAATCATCATTTAGTGAATTTAATGCAAATCATAAATCATGCTAGCGCTGGACAAGATACTTGGCCTCGAGGGGTACCCGCGCAAAGATAGGCCCCAGGCACCGCTCGTGCAAATATAAATATTATAGCTTAAGTGTCAACCGGCGTAAAGATAGGCCCAGGGTGATCACTCTGCATAATCTAAACATGTTTGACATTTTGATGATATCAAGCAACATATATGCATGACATGTCATATGAAGACGGTTACTACCTGGTTGTTCCTCTATGCAACTTTCCCACTCGATTCAAGCTCGGGAAACTATTGAGGCCAGACCGGTTGTCAAGTCTTGAAATCTTCAAATACCACAAATGTGTTATTACTCATCCATGCATCCTTCCAAACTCATAATATTGGTAAATTTAGCCTAATGGTGCCAAATTACCAAAATACCCCTTAGGTCTTGATTATTAGTATTTTTTTTCCAAATCTTGATCTAGGAAATTCCAACACATTTTCACGTGTAGAATTATTTTTAACTTCAAACTGGCCAAAATCAAGCATGAATGACGAAAATACCCTTCACAGCCCCCAAATAAGGCTTATAAGGGGTAATTTTATCATTTCCCTTTCTGAGGCTTTTCTCACTTCGGGGTCAACATAGGCCCTACACAATTTTGCCTCCTAAACCCAATGGAAGCATCAGAATTTTCAAATTCCTATCTATTTGCCACGTCCAACACAGGGTCACCCTATAGGATTCCTAGAAAAGTTGTGTCGGATTCTCATTTTATTTAGCCTAATCACCTCCTTTCTACTTATAATCAATATATTAACTAGTTAGACATTCATTGGACTTGATTTGGAGACACTTACATATTAAGGTCTCTTTGGTTTTCTTGAATTATCATATACAAGATGAACCATAATCAAGCCCAGAACAACTCTATTAACCTTAATCAAGCAAGAGGAACAAATTTAGGAAGTTACCTCTTGATTTCTTTAACTTTCTCTCTCTTGTACATTTTCTCTCCCCCTCCCTCCAGCGTTTGATTCAGCTAAACATCAAGGATTCAAGGGTAGAGAGGTGAGGAGAAGAGACTATGGAGGGATTTGGAACCTTAAGACACAAGATAGCAACTTCTTACCTTGAGTTTTGATGAACCCTAGCTCCCTTCCTTCTCTCTTTCGTTCTTCACATTCTCAGCCCTCACTCTTACTCTTTCTGATTCAATTGTGCATGAGAATGAGCTGAAGATGAAGAAAGGAATGATATAATGGAGGGTTTAATTAATTTGGACACTTGGCACTTCATGATTGGTCCAAACAAAGAAATTTCTTTAATTAATTCCATTTCTCTTCATACCCCCTCATTCCAGCCGAAAATATACATGAGAATAGGAGATAAATCTAAATCTACAATATCTCTTTGTGCCATCTCGTAACTTGTTGACCAAGTCATTGACTTTTTGACTATTTGACCATTCTTAACAATAATTTACCAAAATTTATTTATTTATTTATGATCAAGTAGTCATTTTACTATTTTTAATTCCCATTTAACTCAAATTAGTGGGAATATTGGGGAAAAATAATTATTTCCCATTTTATGGAAAAATTACTGTTTTGCCCCTACGTTTACGATTTACCAAAATAAATCAATTTTCGCCCATTTCTTCAGCTTACCCTCATTTTGACATTCAAATGAGGCCATCATTTATGTTACTTAATTTCCCTCAATTTTTGGTTACCATAATAGGCACTTAATTTGTGCATTATCACCTCTGTAGGTCCTTGTTCGGTCAAATTATGCGTAACTGGCGATTGAAATATTTTCCATAAATTCACATAAATTCATACACACCACATTTCACCTTTGATTTCACTAAATATATGTCAAATATACACATAAAGAGTGTTGGTGAAAATGTGGTATTACACTAAGACCTGTAATATACCTTCACGATTGATTTTAATATTCAGTATTATGAAGCAAGGCTCTTTGTTCTAAAGAAAGCCTATGTATACATACGGTTAAAATTCAGATTTATAAACTCATTATAAGCATGAGTTTCAGTATATGATATAGTTTTACAAGGAACTAATTGCCGCACTAAACCCTTTTTAATATCACATGGCAACCACGAAAGAACAATTTTAGTTTTGGCTAATACAGTCTCTAATAGCATGAAATTGAACGAGAAATATTACCCTAAGTTTCAAGAATATATGACCTTCTCCACCGACACTACGATTCTGATGATTCCAAGGAGTTCTAGATGCATGGGAAGCCTCGACGATGATTATTGCAGCAGCTTCATGAGTAAGAGCTCAGCGATTAGGAAGGTTATTGAAGAAATTAATAAAAATATTCGTCTATTGAGAGAATCTACAGAGAAAAGGTGGTAATGTGTGGATGGAATCGGTGACGATGGTGATAGATTTCAGAAGCTTCAATGGTGAAGTGAGAACGACAACTGAGATGGAGAACTGTACCCTGCTCCTCGCCTTTTGTGTTCATTTGATTTTGTTTTTTTAAACCAATTGTGTTGTCAAACTAAGGGCAATTTTGTCTCTCTAGGTCTAAAATTAATGATGTAATACCCTGAATTTTGGGATTAGAGGCTTGAGGTTTAGCCTGGATTAAGTGGACTGCTAGACCCCAGTTTATCAAATGTCCTAATGGGACATGATTTATTTCCCAAAATTCCTTTATATCGTTGGGTATTAAAAGGAAATAAAAGGTAAGGGCAAAATGGTAATTTTCCCATAAGATGAAGAATGAGGATTTTTTCCCTAATATTCTCGATGATTTGAGTTGAATGGAAATTGAAAGGAGGGAAATGACTACTTGGTAATTAATGAGGTCATATTGGTAAATAATTATCAAGTAAAGTCAATAAGTGGAAAAGCTTAAGGCTTTGGAGGACCACTTGAGGTGGTATAATGGGATAATTTGAGAGTGAATTATACTCTCTTATTTCTCATTAATATTAATGGGATGATAAAGGAAAAGAGAAGGAAACTTGTTGTGCAATAAATGATATAGGTGGATTAATTGAGTAAAGGCCACCGGATGATTTTAATTAATCATCATCCTTCATCAATTAATTCTCATTCTTTCCTGCTGCGTATGAATTACAAATAAAAGAGAAAGAAGGAAAGAGAAAGAGAAACAGATCAGAACGAGAAAGAGAAAGAGAACGGAGAAAGAACGAGAATGCAGAGGAGAGAGAGACAACTATGATTCGCCAGAACTCGTCCAAAACGACGTTTTCTCTCGAAATGTCCAGTACAAATGTTGTCCTACTCATCCCAAGCTTCATTTCTATGATTTTGGTTTCTCGATTGGAAGTTGTTGGTGCCGTCTTACTAGCTGAAGCTTCGCCAGAATTTCGAACCAAATTCAGAAGCGGATAGAGGTAAGCGTAGGCTTCCTTTCTACCATTTCGGTTTATCATTTGGATGAGTATTTTGGAAGTAGTATACTGTTCATCTCTCATTCTATCCATTTTTTGGGGGCCAAAATGATTTCCAATGGATGTCTAAACGGCTAATCATGTAATAAGGAGTAGAAAAGAGGATATTAAGTCAAAGAAAGGGAGGAACCGACACAACTCTTCTGAGAACTCTATAATGGTTGCCTATATGGTTTATAAGAGTAGAGTTGGAATTTCATCAATTGGATGATTCCATTGAGTTCAGAAGGGTAAATTGTGTAGGGTTCATGTTGAAGAGAAAGTTAGAAAAGGCCTAGAGGGTGAAATGACCAATTTACCCTTTTAGCTCTACATAGGGGCTGTCAAGGGGTATTTTCATCATTCGGGCCTGAACTTGATTGATCTGGAGTCATAAATGGATTCTACACGCGAAATTGTGTAGGATTGGCCCATGTTGTAATTTCTATAAAAGTAGAGTCGGGCCGGGCTTCCGGGGACATTTTGGTAATTTAGCATAATTGGGCTAAATTATCTACTAATACGAGTCTAGAATGATATAAGGATGAGTAATGACTCATTGAATATATTTGGAATTCTAGGACTCGATGGATGGACGTGCCCAAACCGGAGCAAAGACGAAGGATTGAGGAAGGACGTGAAGTCCGACAGGTAGTGAACTTACCTTTCCTGCATGTGTATGATATGTCTTGCATTGATTATGTAACTGTTTTGCCTATTTGTGTTGAACATGTTGATTGATTGAAGCTCTGTTATATTTGTATATTGGCCATTGGTATGTCATAATATTGAGCACGCAACATGTCATTATGTTGGCATAAAATAGTGTAGGCAAGCATGTCATGCATACATATATATCTGCAATGCATAGTGGTACTGTTCGCTATTGAGATTCTCTCAAATCTCACTCCTCCCAGACAACCATTTCAGACAGGTAGAAGAGTGCCTGGAGAAGTGCACGGAGGAGATATGGAGACGTGAAGTGAAGAGAAGGCCGTAGTGCGGGGTACTACTTTTTGCATTTCATATATGTGTGTATATATGGATGCATGTGTATGTATGAATGTTTTATAACCAGAGAATCACTCTTGTGTAATTAATGAGAACGGCTTTTAGTTTATTGATATATTCACTCGCTCACTCTGATTTAATGGAACTAAGAGCCGGTAAGGTAGTATAAGGAAGGGTGTCACATTTGGTGGTATCAGAGCATATGATAGTTTTATGCTCATATGTGACGATCTTCACAAATGATAGTTCAATACCTCTTGATTGTTGGTGGCAAATAGCAATTAATTTCACTATTTGGTATTTACTAGCAATTTTCCAAAAAAAAATATAAAATATAAATAGATTAATGTATATATTCCCAGACACACAAGCAATTTCAAGAATAGAGGAGTGTGCATGAAAGATGATGATATTACACACCTAAGCACATTAAAATGGAGGGGGTCCTCATGCCGTGCTCATCCCCTAATTTTGGGAGGTGGCTATTTTTGTTTATTTTTTTTAAATTTTTTTACGTATTCTTATTTGTTTGAATTAAATTGTATGTTGTATTCTGAAATATTTTTTTCACTTGATATCTCAAATTAATTAATTTCTAGTTATGCATTCAGAAATATTTTTCCTGCAACACTAGTATCCTGTAATATTTTTCTAATAGCACCCAATATTTGAAATAAGTTTTTTGACACCCAGTATCTTAAGCTAATTAACCTTTAGTATATGGAGTATTTTAAAAAAAAATTTAAGAAAATCCAAAATTGGGGGATGAGTATTATCTGCTCATCTTTTAGATAAATAAGGAATGTGGATTCAAAATGGAGTGGAAGGACTGACTTGACGAGATAAAGGGCCCATTTGGTACAAAGAATTTATGATGAAGGAAAGGAAAGGAAGGGAAGTGAATGGAAAGGAAGAAAATATTGGGAGGGAACTTAAAAAGGTATGTTGTTTAGTAGACATGAGAAGGGAAGATAGGTTAAAGGAAAATAAGATGTTTAGTAGAAAGAAAATGGAGTGAGGGAAGTGGTAAGAATTTGTGAAATACCCATAATACCCTAATTAAGTAATGCAAGAAAATTAGAGAATTTTTTTTTTCAATAAATCCAATGATAGAGGGGTGGATGGTATCTTTGATGGACATGATGAAGGAAAAGGAAAATGAGTTCAAATTGTGGTGATTAAAGGGTTTGAGAAGATTTGTCGGAGTTTTGGGCTAGAAAGCAAGAGATATTTGTGAGAGAAAGAGTGAGATATATGGATGACACTGTACAAATGGTACAACGAATGAGCTATTGTTGTGAGGTTGAAGATGACACTATTTGAAAAATAGTGAACAATTACGAGAATGTCTAATATAATGTTGCCATAAAAAATCACTCGAGTGATTTTCTAAATCACTCGAGTGATTTGTAAAAACTCGCCTTAACTCGAGTGAGGTGAGAAACCACTCGAGTGACGACATGTCACACTGTCAAACCCCTTAATATTTTGACATTCATTAGAGTATAGACGTGCAGTTCAATGGGTAAATAGAAATAGTACAATATACTGATATAAAATTCTTGATTACATTACAGAAAATCTCCACAGGGTTTGTATAATACAAATTCCAAATCCCAATTATAATGAAGGACTAAAAGATAACCAACGGAAAACTCCTTGATCTTCACCGGACCTTTAGCTGATATTTTCCGCTACTTTGCCCTCTGAGCCGTTTCCCACTTGTTGAATAAATTTTAAATTTATGGAAAGGGTGAGATTCATATGAATCTCAGTAGTAACAAATAATCAATCATATAAAATGTGAAAAGTAAACATGCATAGTAGCATTTATCATGATGCAACAATCAAATGCTAAGCACATGTAAGACAATACTCAAGAACTAAATGATGATTTTATTTGGATCAAAATTATCATCCGTTCTTGACTTCTATGTAACAACCATATCGTGATCACATCATCAACACAGGCTACACATCACATAGATAAGCGTAGCCAAGCTATACAACACACAGATATGTATAGCTATATAGTATTGTCATCATCATACAGGCAATGCAGCACACAAATAAGTACATCCAGGCTATATAGCACACAGATACATATAGCCATACAGGTTACGCACCACACATATAAGCATAACCACCACCACCAACACATCACATTGTATAGAACATGGCAAACAATGCATATTAATACTCACATAGAATATGAGAGATAGAGTTACTACCACTGTTTTGGAACCCGGACCGGACCGACCGGTCCGGCCCGGGAACCGGTGACCCGGTGACAGAACCGGTCCAGTCTGGTGACCAGACCAGTTAAATATTTTTTTATTTTTAAAAAATCAATTTTTTTAAATTTTTCTTTAGAATTTCATATTTATAAGTCTTAAATATTCAATTTCTCACTGGTTTGGCCCTGGTTTGACTCCAATCTGACCCACTAACCCTTGACTCAGTACCCCGACCGGTTCAGTGACCGGTCCGGTTTTCAGAACCTTGGTTACTACATGTACTCCTTTCTAAAACCTAGCTTCTACCGGTCCTTTAATCTTCGTCTGGCTTGGGCAATTACCAAATCCTAAAATTTCCAAAGTAATTTCAAATGAGTTATTACCCATTCATACTTCATGCTAGAATTTATAAGTTGATTATCTTAGCCCAAAATCGCATATTTACCAAATTGCCCATGGGGAACCCAGTCTACTTCTCTTTTTACCTGATTTTTTGTACTTTTTCAAAAATTATGACCCATCTAATCTTACATATTTTTACGTGTATAATCCATTTTTTTACCTCAGATTAGACTAATTCCAGCTCAAATTACAGTTTTGCCCTTGGCAGCCCTAACTTGGAGTTTTAAGGGCAAAATTGTCATTTTACATTCTAGGGTTTTTCATGCTTCACAATCTACATGAACCCTACACAATTTTCCCTTCTAAACATCATGGAACCATTGAAAACATGAAATTCCAGCCATATCCCTTAGTTCTAGTTCTGGCTAAAACTTGAAAGATTTTGGGAAATAATTGATTTTCATGATTTCATTCTTAAAACACCTTCTTCCTTCTTGAATTCACGTGTTTAACCACGTATTCACCAATTTAACATATTCAATGGAAATTTGGTCAGTATCTCCCCTTAGAAATTGGACATCCCAAATTTACAAAAGTGTCAAAAACAACCAAATAACCAGCCAAATAACAATCTCAATTTAGTTTCTAACAAAAATTTTAAGGTTTTTGCAACTTTACCTTCTCTCTTCTTCTTTCCTTCCAACCAAAATCTTCCTTCTTTTTCCATTGAGTTTTGTCTTGTTCAGTAGCTACTCCAAGATGGTATGGAGATTAAGAAGAGATTTCAAGAACTATACGACAAGAATAAGTAGAAATTTCTACCTACTTACCTTGGTCTTGCTCCTGGAATCTTCTCTTCTCTTCTTCTTCTTCTTCTCTTGCTCCTAGCCTCCTTCCCTTTCTGTTCTTCCTTCATTTGGACGTTCTAAACCTTAAATAAAGAAGGGAAGAAATGTTTTTAGAGTCATCTTGGTCCTTCTTGAATTTATATTATTATATTACAAATTTAACACATGTCTAAATTTTATTATTTATTTATTCCTTGACATTTCTTTTTGATATTTTCCATGAAGCTCTTCCTTATTTAGTCCATCTGTCCATTCCCTCTTGACATATAGAAAATTTTAGGATTTATTTGTGTGGTCAAAATGACCATTTTGCCCTTACAACCTTTCCATTTTCGCAATAGTTGAAGAAATTGGAAGAATTTCTGTCAAACTTTGAAAATTCATATCTAATTGTATATATATCCAATTAGGGTGGTTACAAAGGATATGTGACCCTTATTAAGTCTAGTTTTAGGGAAAAATATAACATTTGTCCAGTTGGAAGCTCATCATTTCCAAAATTTCCGTTTTTGAGCTCTGCCACAGAAAATTCCCAGTTTCACTGAACTAACTTCCAAAATTCATATCTCATTGTGTACAACTCTAAAAATTCTATATAACCTATAAAATTAAATTTTAATATGTCTAATTTTATTCTGGAAAGTTTTAAAATTTTTGGACATCATTTTCCTATTTAAAAATATCACACAACATAAATGCCTCATTGGAAAATATTGTGGTAGCAACACTTATTTGTGCTCCAAATGACTATGTTGTGTGTGAGACTTCTACTTTTCTTGTTTTTTCACTCAAAATTTTATCCCCTTTAATAAAATCAAGTGTAAAGGAATTTTGGTGATCGAAATTTGGGATATTACAAACACCCTATAATACCTTACATTTACACTCGTTCTGATGAGTTTTACGCAACGAATTCAAAGCACTAAACGATTGTTCTTTTATAATGCTTTTTCAAATCCTAACCTCAAAAACAAGATTCGAACCTGCAGTTGAGTGGGTTTTTTTCTGAAAATTTTAAATCTTTTGTGGAAGTGTATTCTAGTGGTTTGCAACTTTGTTATTACTTATCGGTTATTATCTTTTCCTTTTAATTCAATTAGGGTGATTCTCTACTCAAACTTAGTTCGTTCATTTACATACACAAATGGTGTAGCCATACAAGGCTACCAAAGTGTCTAAGTTTAATACAAAAACAATAGACACATCCTTGTCTTCAATCCATTACTGCATTCCTCTGCATGTAGACCTCTTCTCTGTTCTCTTAACACCTCCTCCTATGTTCACCTGTCTAAATGGTTAGTTGAGTGAGATTTTGAGAGAATTTTAGTAGTAAATAGTGCTAACCATTGCATACAAGAAATGCTTTGTGCATGACATGCTTGCTTACATAAACTCATGCCAACATAGTGACATATATGTATGCTCAATGTTTAACATATTATACTAATGACCATAGTATAAACAAAACAGAGCTTTACTTATTCACATATGCTTTATGCAATTCATCAAAGCAATTAACACATCAACACATAAGTACACATATCAAGTTATGCAAGTTAGGAAAGTTTACTACCTTGTGGACCTATGTCCTTCCTTTGTTTCCTCTTCTTCCAACCATCAAAGTTACTTGAAGTATCTTTCATTCTTCTTCTTTCTTGACTTCTCCATGGCCCTAGATACCACCAATCACATCATTAGAGCAATGATCACAAGTCATTGAAAGTATATATTAAGGCCCAAGAAATTAGGAAGGGCTAAATAGGTCGATTTCTTTCAAAAAACATAAAGTACTGGAATTTGAGGTCTTGGTTGCGGCCTAGAATCCTCTGGTTCCTGACCGAACTTCCAAAACTCATAACTAAATCTATACAATTACAAATGAGGTGGTTTTAAGTTCTACATGACCCTATTTAAGTATAATTTAAGGAAAAAATACAAAAAGAACTAATATAAACCAAAACAGTCTGGAAAATTCGTTAAATCCAGTCTGCCCAAGATTTCCTCCTAGATTTTAGGTCAAACTTTGAAAACTCATATCTCTCAATCCACATATCCAAATGACACATAATACCTATAAAATTAAATCCCAAGATGTCTACTTTTATAATATAAAATATCATGAAATTTGGATTAGTTTTGCCTATTGAAAAACGCGCCACAACAATACTAGTTTCTAGAAACGAATCTGGGCAGTAACAACCCAAACTTCCAAAAATTCCAGAATTATGTGTAATCCTTCAAAAATCACAAACACATGTTTTCTCACATAATTTTCCATTATAAAAATAATGTAACCATCAAAATGATCAAATTCCCATTGCTTCTTAATGCCCTGATCAGACTAGAATTTTAGGGTTTTCTATAGCATGCAACTAATTCACAACTTAATCATCAAACTTAGTTCATTTACTTCCAAATTAACATATAATCAAATGTATGAAATGAAAGCATCATGAACCCTAATAAACCCTAAAATATCAAATTTAGGGCAGCCAAGAAAATTCACCATACTCAACCAAATAATATAATATACAACTCAAATCAAAGCTCAAGCTCACCTCTTTCACTTTCAAGGGCTTGTTTTTTATTTCTCCAACTTTGATATTTTATAGACACAAACACCTCCTTTCAAGAAACTAAAATCATAGAAATGAATCTCTTAGTGAGAGGAACAACTTTCATGAAAACCTTAAGAGTTAGAGAGGTGGTTTGGATGGTGAAAATCAAGCAAGAAGTGCTTACCTTGCTTGTGTTCTTCATTTTCTCTTTCTTTAAGCTTGGCCAAATTTGCAAGTGAGAGAGAGAGTAATATGATCTGAAATTTCTCTTCCTTAGCCACTTAAAACACTTGGCTGAAAATATCCAAAAGAAAAAAGAGAAAAAGAAAATAATATGTGACCACAATTCCTTTTTCTTGTACAAGCCTAAAGCCAATTAACCATGTGAGGTTAATTCACTTTTGATGAAGCTTTCTCTTTCCTCTTTTATTCTTCATTTTGGACGAAATATTATGCCCAAATGGAGAGGAATTGTTGACCCAATTACCTCACTTTATCTTGTCATTGGTCAATGATTTTCCAAGTTGCAATTTTGACTTTTCAACTCATTTTACTTAGCTCAAATTGCTTCATCTTTTGCTTAATTGAGCCCAAGTATTTAATTTCCCTTCTTGCTCCCCTTTTTGACCATCCAACATCATGAGGAAAAGGGAAAAATATGGGATTTGGATTAAATTTATCCAAATGACTATTTTACCCATACATTTTTACCAACACATTTGTAATTTTGCACTTTGCTGGAAAACTGGCAGAATTTACATCAAACTTTGAAAATTCATATATTTATTTATAGATGTCTAATTGGTGTGGTTATAGAAGGGTATGTGACCCTTGTTAAGTATATTTTTAAGGTAAAATATAGCCTTTAGCCAAATAGATGCTCAAAAATCTAGAATTATCATTTATTGGATGCTGCCATAGAAACTTGCTCGTTTCTCTTGGCTAACTCTAAAAATACATAACTCTTTGTGTATAGATCCAAATGACTTATATGACCTATCAAATTAAAAGCTTAATAAGTCTACTTTCGTTATGTAAAATTTCAAAATTTTTGGACATCATTTTCCTATTTAAAATCGTCAGGAAAACTGACTGCCTTACACAAGATACACCTTGGCAGCATTATTCCAACTTTTGGAATTCAAATCCATTATGCTTCTTATGCCTTTTAGGAGCACTTACTAAACTGAGACTTAGTAGTTTACTTAATTTGGGCTTATCCTCAAACCTCTAATCCCAAAATTTGGGATATTACACACCCGACCAACATTCTAAACAACATTTCATTCGATTCTTCATCTATACCAACAAAAGTTTTCCCACACCCATTTTCTTTACATCATAATGAACTATGTGCACTTTCCAAACCACCACATTTAAACTTTTCTCATATTAATCAGAACTAATTAAAAAATTTGAATTTGAGAATCAAATTTTGTTCGCCCTTATTTCACAATTGCTAAAACAGAGCAATCTGCAACAACACTCACAACCCTAAGCTTTTATCCTTTTTGTACTGATTTGTTGATTTTTTAACAAAAGAATCCATTTACTGGAAAAGAATTCTTTTTTGTTTTGAGTAAAAAAATTGTGGTTTGTTTCTTCCATGTTTGGTAACTCGGGAAAGTATGGGATGAAAGCCCAACACCAAATTCAAAGCCAGGTTACAATCTCTTGCCAATAAATCCTTTGCTATCTCCATAAGGTTACAATCCATATGATCATTATCTAATCCCTCCTATGTTAATAGAATAA
The DNA here is from genome assembly GCA_037074505.1 of Albizia julibrissin. Classification (NCBI taxonomy): domain Eukaryota; kingdom Viridiplantae; phylum Streptophyta; class Magnoliopsida; order Fabales; family Fabaceae; genus Albizia; species Albizia julibrissin. The sequence continues at coordinate 38,332,974 of CM073477.1, forward strand.
CTTTATCAATCCATATATTAATGCCCATAGCTTCGCTGTGAGGCTGTAGCCTTGATGTTAGTTTTCATGATGGTGTGAAAATTTTAAATTAACAAATTCAAATTTTTCAGGGGCAAGTTTGTCTTTTGTATTTTCCCACCTGCAATAGAAGATGAGTTACCACCAATTTTGGTGGGAACTGATCTTTCCATGTTTAAAGGTATTTTGGAGCTTATAGGAATTCAAGTTCAAGGAAGATTTGGGTGCCAAACACATTTTGACGGAGGGAACTTCCATATCTTCCTTTCCCTTCTTACCTTTTCTGTGTATCAAATGAGCTGAAATAAAATAAAATAATGGTAAGGGAAGGAAGATGAAACAAAATGATTGAAAAAAGACATTTCTTGCAGGAATTAAAGGCAGAGAAGGCGCCTAAGTGAGATGAGGAAGGGAAAAAGAAATTGCACCAAAAAGCAAATGCGATGTGACGCCGGAGGTGTTATTGGGTAGGAGAAAAATGACATTTTATAGGAGTAAGGTTAGGGTTTGACTCCTCTCTTTAAAATAATATTTTTTAAGAAAAATAATAAAATAATAGTTGTAGTAATATTCATTGTTCATTTTCTTATGTTACTTATTTCAATAATAAGATATATTTACACATACATACTCACATTTAAAATAATTATTGTAATGAGGTATTTTATTTGTATATATTTTTTCAAATATATTTTTTAAATTGATACTTCTTTTTAACATATTAATTTATTCTGACTCTTTGACTAAATACAACTTAGGCTACAATTAACTCAAGGTGCTAAAAATAAGGATGTTATACTTTCTTCTTCTTGTACCTTGTGATCTTTAGCAGCATAATCATAACAATGATGGACCTTATTCCTTAAGATGTCAAATTCTTTCCAGAGAGTAGATTTTTCAAGATATTAGCCATTGATGGAGTTGTTATCTAGTTTCAATTGCCACTGTTTTGCCTTAATGTCAAATATGCGGGGTCTATTCCTCGTATCACTATATGTCTCTCAAATTGCTTCCTAAATGTCGTGAGCTGAAGGAACGAACATGAAACGCTTCCTAGTTGATGATTGTAATACCCCGAATTTTGGGATTAAATGCTTGAGGATTAGCTTGGATTTAACAGAATGCTAGACCCCGGTTTAGCAGATGTCCTAGTAAGGAATGATATTTATCCCAAAATTCCTTAATATCTTTGGATATTGAAAAGGAAATAAAAAGTGAGGGCAAAATGGTAATTTTTCCATAAGATGAGGAATGAATATTTTTCCCTAATATTCTCGATGATTTGAGTTGCATGGAAATTGAAAGGAGGGAAATGACTACTTGGTAATTAATGAGGCCATATTGGTAATTAATTATCAAGTAAAGTCATAAGTGGAAAAGCTTAAGGCTTTGGAGGACCACTTGAGGTGGTGTAATGAGATAGTTTGAGAGTGAATTATACTCTCATAATTCTCATTAATATTAATGGAATGATGAAGGAAAAGATCAAGGAAACTTGTTGTGCAAGAAATGTGATAAGTGGACTAATTGAGTAAAAGCCACCTGGATGATTTTAATTAATAATCATCCTTCATCAATTAATTCTCTTTCTCTTATGATCAGAAATAAAAGGGAAAAGAGAGAGAAACAGATGAGAATAGATGGAATGAGAAACGAAAGAGAGAAAAGAAAGAACGGAGAATGAACGGAGAACGAGAGGAGAGAGAGAAAACTAGAATTCGTCGGAACTCGTCCGAAACAGAGTTTTCTCTCGAAATGTCCAGTACAAATGTTGTTCTACTCATCCCAAGCTTTATTTCTATGATTTCAGTTTCTCGATTGGAGGCCGTTGGTTCCATCTCGCCAGCCGAAGCATTGCCAGAATTCCGAACCGAATTCAGAAAGGCGTAGAGGTAAGCGTAGGCTTCCTTTCTACCATTTTGGTTTATCATTTGGATGAGTATTTTAAAAGTAGTGTATTGTTCATCTCTCGTTCTATCCATGTTTTGGGGGCCAAAATGATGTCCAATGGATGTCTAAACGGCTAATCATGTAATAAGGAGTAGAAAGGAAGATATTAAGTCAAAGAAAGGAAAGGACTGACACAACTCTTCTGAGAACTCTATATTGGCTACCGTGAGTGTGGCATGAGGATAGAGTTAGAATTTCATCAATTGGTTGATTCCATTGAGTTCAGAAGAGCAAATTGTGTAGGGTTCATGTTGATGAAGAAATGAGAAAAGGCCTGGTGTGTGAAATGACCGAATTACCCCTTAAAGGCTCTAAGTAAGGGCTATCAAGGGGTATATTTGTCATTTGGGCCTGAATTTGACTAATATGAAGTTATGGATTCTACATGTGAAAGTGTGTAGGATTGACCCATATTGTGATTTTTGTAAAAGTACAGTTGGGTCGGGCTTCCGAGGGCATTTTGGTAATTTAGTATAATTGGGCTAAGTTATCAACTAATACGAGTCTAGAATGATATAAGGATGAGTAATGACTCATTAAATGTATTTGGAATTTTATGACTCGATGAATGGACGTGACCGAACCGGAGCAAAGACGAAGGATTGAGGACGGACGTGAAGTCCGACAGGTAGTGAACTTACCTTTCCTGCATGTGTATGATATGTATGCCTTGCATTGATTATGTGACTACTTTTCCTATTCATGTTGAACATGTTGATTGATTGAAGCTCTATTATATTTGTACATTAGCTATTGGTATGTCATAACATCGAGCACACAGCTTGTCATTATGTTGGCATGAAATAGTATAGGCAAGCATGTCATGCAATCATATATATCTACATGCATAGTGGTATTGTTCGCTATTGAGATTCTCTCGAATCTCACTCCTCTAGAACAACCATTTTAGACAGGTTGAAGGATACATGAAGATGCATGGAGGAGATATGGAGATGTGCAGTGAGGTGAAGTGAAGATCGCCGTGTAATGTAATGGATTTACATTTGATAGCCGTGTATGGCTTGATGTATATGTGTATGTATGAATGATTGTTGTTAAAGCAGAGAATCACTCTAGTATAAAGTATGATGAACGAATTTTAGTTTATTAATATATCGCTCGCTTACTTTGATATGTGGAACTAAGAGCCGGTAAGGTAAGTATATGGAAGGGTGTTTACAATGATGACATAGCATTGATTAGCCAGGGGAGCTTAAAACATTCTCATTTTTCCATACTCACATTACTTTAGTTTCTGATGATGGAGGCATTTTAATTTCATCAGAGATATACCCAAGTTTGTCCCTACTATCAATGCTAGAGACATGGATTAAGCCCACTCCCTATAATTATCATTGGTAAGTTTCTCAGAAACAATTAGAAATGTTGAGACATCACTATGAACAGACCTTGTCATCGAAGAAGAGGCTTTATGGTCAACATGAGTAGTTGACATATTGATCAAGTAATTAACTTTAATAATGTGCGAAACTGACTTGGTGAATAAACTTCAATAAAAAAACGAGGCTAGAGTTGTTGATTGCGTGGGTTGTAGAAGAATGTCGACCAGTAGCGAGGGTCAAGCGCGGATTGAGATTTAACATTATGGGAGTCGACAGATGAGACCAAGACTACTGAGAAGAACTCTGACAGCCAAGAACACTGAAGATGCCAAGAAGAACTTTGATGGTTGAAACTGAGAGAAGCTGCAACCGCCACTGGGAGGGAGGCTGAATGATTACAGACTTGGTACTCGATGATGATGAGTTGGAGGGTGCTCGAGATGATAGATGGAAGGTTGAATAATCAGTGCCTGAAGCTTACATGATGATGACTTAGAGGGTACTCGATAATGATGGACTAGAAGGCTGGACAACCACGCCCAAAGCTTCGACAAATATGGATTGAGCGAATGACAAAGTAAGATAGAGAAATGCCAATTGTGGAAGAGCCTTTGATTATTTTCTTTAGACAAAATAAGCCTTTCTATGTCTCTGAATAAATTTCCTAGATATGGAGAGGAGACCGACGTATATTGGGTGCAATGATGGTGGATCGTACGACTGGATATTCTATCAGGTTTAAAGAGAGTAAGGCAGGATTCAAATTTTTAGCTCTGATACCATGTGGACAATATGAGAGAAAAATATTATTCTGAATCCTTGAATAAAAGAGAGTACATATGGGTCTTTATATAGGAAAACCTAAAGCTAACCTTAGAATCTAACTATTCTACTTGTTCATATTATGATGAATCACCAATGTTGTATTTGTTGTTAGTTCTAGTAGTTGTCATAGTTGTGTTGTAGTTTCTTTTTTGTAATAAATACTAGACACATTATCTCAATAGAGACATTACATCAATCTTTAGAAGGTGAACCTACCCTTCATCGACGTCTACCTCTCGAATAAAAGGAGGAGGTTGATCAAGGAGACAAAAGACCACATTCATGCTATGTGAGTATCTAGCTAATTAATCAGCAATGGTTATGTATTTTCTGTATTTGTAAGTGATCACAACCTGCTAATCTCTATGAAGCATCAACCTAATATCATTCACAATGTCCCTGAAAGGATGCTCATCATCACAACCTCTCAACATATAGTTTATAGCCTTTATACAATCAGAGAGAAAATAAATCTTTCTATACCCTTTAGGCTAGCACAATTCTAGGCCCTGAATACATCTAAGTATTTCTGCAAAAATAGGAGGGACATTTTCTAGTTTGCAGCTGACGCCACTAAGCTATTTGTTATTCTGGTCTCAAAAGTAGCCTCCACACCCACTCCTTCCATCCTCCAAGATTGAGCCATCAACTTCTAGTTTGATGAAATCCCCTTCTTGTTGATGTTGATTCTCTGTAGCTACTGTTCTGACAATATCCTTATCTGAGTATGCTCTGAAGAAACTATGGTGAGCATTGAGGCCTACTCTAGTCAACTCACTATTAAAAAGTTTGTTGCATGGTGATACCTATGCATCCCAACATATGTATTTGAACAAGTTTAACCACGAGACCTTCTTAGTAAAATCCTTACCAATCTCATGAGTTAGATTCTACTTGATCCACTCTATATCTTGTAAAGAAAAGAACACATTCCATTTTTCCTGTTTTACCACTTATTTCCAGAACTCCCTGACATTTAAGCAATCTCGCAACATATGCATCATGTAACACCTTATTTCCAATAGACTCCGATGAGTGCAAAAGAGTAGTGAAATAAGTTGTGAAACCAGGATTCAATCCTGGATTACTCAAACTTTTGAAAACGTTTGTAAAATCCCAATCTCAACTCTGGAATTGAACCTGGGATTGAGAGAGTTTTCAGAGGATAAAATTTTTTTTTGAACATTTTCACAAAGTTCACTACCTCCCTATGTCTCACCAGTACTCAATTACATTTTATCAGAATGTGTAAGCGTGTCTCTGCTTAAGTCTCACATTGCATTCGTTAGTTAATATTTCTTTTATCGATCGGAAGCGTTATGTAGCTAAGATATCCTTTTGTTATGTTATCATCCCTTTTCTAGACTACCGGTACTACCGGTTCTATCATTGTACTATCATTAGGTTTACATAATTATATACATTGTATACATATCCCAAAATATCCAAAAATACACAAACAAAAGGGAAAATAAATCTTGCAGCTTCATCCTGTAGCTTTCCGTGTTTACTTTCTTGCCCTTCATCGTATAATGTCTAGGTTTATTGAATATAAGATGTGTCTAAGATTCAATGAATATAATATTTAATCTAGAGTGGATGAATATATATATATATATATATATATATATATATAATATAAAATTCACAAAAATAAAATAAAAATAATATTATTATGTAGTGTTTTGTTTCAAATTTAATTTATTTGATAAATTAAATAACTAATGTTGATAGAGATATTATATCTAAGATTTAATTTATAAAGATAAATTAAATTTGTTGCTCTTTATTTGGATTAAATAAATAGATTAAATTAAATATGTTTGATAGATCTAATTAAATCAAATTTATTTAATATAATACAGTTTTCAAAATTAATTAAGATTAATTTTAAAGATCCAATATAGCCCTGATCAATTATAAAAACACAAGGCTATAGAACCCTAGGGCAGAAGAAAAATAGAGAGCCACAAGAAAACCCTAGAGAGGCATTGGAGGCGCTAGCACGCTGTCAGTGTTGGGTCCTGTTCATGTGGATACCAGTAGAGGGAGCTGATCTAAGGTGTTGGCACCTAGAGATCGAAAAGGTGAAAAGTGTAAAGGTACGATTCTAACTACTCTATTTAAACACCATTGATAGATCTGCAATTGGGATTGGAAATACTTTCACAATTAATTTTTTTAAATTCTTTCGCTGTGCCTTTCAATCCCAACAATTCAATGTATCTTATAACATATGAAAGACAAAGTTACTACCTGGTCACTTTCCCTATAAAATATCCAATTGTCTTCCTGGGCTCGGGCATGTCTTAGATTCCAGACAACTATTAGGTCTTATAAGTGGAATTTACAAACGACAGGTTATTATTTCGTCCAAAACTTGTATAATCCAAATAGTCATGTTGGTTGTCATTAAAGTTAACATACTAAGCCTAAAGCAAAGTCAAAGTGGTCTAACTATCCCAAGTTGGTTAGCTTCACCCTTAAAGTTCAATATAATTACATGGTGTCATTACATTTTCTTATTTTCGCACCTTTATCCAAATCTGACAAAATTTTCTTTAATCTTTGAAAATTCATAACTAATTGTACAAATGTCTAATTACACCCATTCTAAAGGCTATGTGACCTATAATTAGTCTAGTTTTAGCAAAAAATATGCCTATTAGCCTTCTAGGTGCACATCAATACAATATTTCATTTTATTGACCACGGCTTCAGAATTTGGTTGTTTTGCATGACCAGGATTTAAAAATTCATAATTAATTCTACCAAAATCTAAATTGGTTGGCTCTAGATTTTGTAAAAATATATTTAAGTTCTTTTTCAATTAAAAATATCAAAGAGTACCATTTATAACCACCTAATTATAGGAAATTCGTCAAACCCAGTCTACCACAAATTTCATTCCAGAATCAACATCAAAATTGAAAAATCATATCTCTCAATTCACTAGTCCAATTGCATCATATTACCTATCCAATTAAATATCATTATGTCTAGTTTAAATTTGGAAATTTTAATGAGCATTGGACTTCATTTGGTCAGTTAAAATTATGTCACAACCTTATTGCCTCAAATTTGGCAGTGTTGAGCTTAGTGTCTTAAAGTTCAAATTTTTAAGGTTTTTAATCCAGGCCTTCTAAATTCGGGACTAAGGGCTATTCCTACACGGTTTTTACTGTAGAATCCAATGGAACCCTAAAAACCTTGAGAGTGGTGTCACTTCACTGGAGGTGATCAGTATTTCATTGGCAGTGACATTGTAAGAGTAAGTATGTCACTTGAGTGCATTTTAATGCACGGAAGCAATACTGATTCAGTTGGGATTCACTGGCAGTACGTTCAAGCTTCTTCTGTAAAAAAAAACATCATATCACTCGGTCATATAATATCTTACTGGTAGTGATCTGAGGCTGGAAGTGAAACTGAGAAAATGGCATATCAGTTCATTGGAAGTGATCTGGTGCATGTTGGTACTCTCTGGAAATGATCAGTTGCTGCACTGGAGGTGATCTGAGGAATTTTAATATTCACCGGAAGTGATTCAGCAACCACTGGAAGTGATATGGCAAACTTCATATATCACTCGAGTGAATTTGGCATCACTGGAAGTGATTTTGCAAACAGTGAATTTTTCTTGCAGTGATTTTCAATCCACTGGAAGTGAATTTGGAAATTCACAATATCACTCGAGTGATCTGACATCACTGGAAGTGATTTCCAAAACAGTGTATTTTTCTTGTAGTGATTTCAGGCGCACTGGAAGTGATTTGGCAAAACTGAGATATCACTCGAGTGATTTGGAGATCACTGGAAGTGATTTGGCAGAAATCACAAATCACTCGAGTGATTCAGGATCACTGGAAGTGAAATCTGAAATAGTGAATTTTTCTTGCAGTGATTCTGGCGCCACTGGAAGTGATTTACCATATCACTCGAGTGAATTCTGGAATCACTCGAGTGATTTGCAATTTTTGGCATATCACTCGAGTGATTCTGAAAATCACTCGAGTGATCTGTTGTTCATATCACTTTTACTTTGTTGTTGCGTTTCCAACCTTCAGCAAATAAGGGTAAATTTCCAGATGACATAACTCTTCGAATATGGCTCCAAAAATTCTGTGTTATATATCAATGGAAAGCTCTTGAAGTCTAGTTTCATATGGCATCGGTTTCAGCTCAATTGGATCTGTGGTTTGAGAGTTATAGCCAAAATACGAAACCTGTTCCAGAAAGCGACGCTGATATGAATCCCAAATTCTAACACTGATATCTCCCTCATCTGAGCTCCTTTTATATTTCTTCTAGTTTCAAAATGATGCATTGGGAGTCTAGTTTCATATGCAACTAGTTTGGTCTCAATTGGAGTTGTATTTTGAGAGATATGATCAAATAACCAGGTCTTACTCAGCTGGACGAAGAACAGAGCATGAGAATCACTCGAGTGATCAGTGAATAACTGCAAGTGATTTTCACTGTTTTCAGAATCACTCGAGTGATTCTGAAAATCACTCGAGTGATTTCCAAAATCACTCGAGTGATTTCCAAAATCACTCGAGTGATTTCCAAAATCACTCGAGTGATTTCCAAAATCACTCGAGTGATTTCCAAAATCACTCGAGTGATTTCCAAAATCACTCGAGTGATTTCCAAAATCACTCGAGTGATTTCCAAAATCACTCGAGTGATTTCCAAAATCACTCGAGTGATTTCCAAAATCACTCGAGTGATTTCCAAAATCACTCAATTGCTACAGTGATGTTACAGTAGCTACAGTGAAATACGTTACAATAACCGTATGCTACAGTGCCTGCTACAGTAACCGTAGAACTTGAAAATTGCTATTTTTCATTAATTCTTGCAAGTTCTTCATTCCTCAATTTCTTTCTTCCATTGCTTGACTAATCTACAATATATGCAATATCAAATAGTTAGTCAATGTATTAGAACAGTATACTATGCAAACTTCTGCTCTCATAATATTTGATATATATATTTGGCATCATCAAAACTAATCATATCTAACAATACTTATCTCGAAGTACTCTTATCCATAAAGGCTCTATATTGTAAATGAGGCCCCAATAAAGCTTCATGATAAAAGCTTTAATTTGCTTTCGTAAGTTCCATATTCCTAGCCCTCCTATATACTTCTCTTAGTAAACCTAATCGCATGAGATTAGATGTAACTTTTTTTGCCATTTCCAGTATCTTCCTATAAGAACCCTCTACTACTCTATTCAAGCTCCTTGATTATTCATTTGGGAAGTAAGATAGTTTGCATGTAATACGTTGGCAACAATGATAACACATATTTGATGAGTGTAGTCCTACTAGTAAGGTTCAAATATCCTCTCTTCTACCTCGATAACCTATTCCTAGTCTTTTCAATGATAGGTGAAAAATGAAAATAAGAAGCTCTTTTGTGGATTAACGGAATTCTCAAATACTTTCCTAAATCACCTGTTAAACCCACCCCCATTATCCTACTTAACTCTTTGGCTCTTGAAAAGTGAACATTCCGAGAGAAGAAAATCTTTATCTTATCTCTATTCATTTTTTGGCCAGATATACTACAAAAAGAGGTCCAGGCAAGCAAGCATGGTTTCCACTTGCAAACCTGATACATCTCCAAAGAGAATCAGATCATTAGCAAAAATCAAGTGAGACAGCGGTAGCCCTCTTACTTTAAGCCTGATAGGAATCCATAAACCCTCATCAATGGCATCTTGTATGATATGATGTAGTTACTCTATAAAAAGTGTGAAAATGTAGGGGGAGAGTGGATCCCCCTACCTCACCCCTCTAGATGGGTTAAAAGACTCAGTCGGTTCACCATTCCAAAGCACCCTAAGAGAGGAAGAAGATACACTTTCCATAATAAGCTCATATATCTTACCTACAATACCAACTGACCTCAAGGTGTCACTGATAAATGACCATTCCAACATATCATATGCTTTATCCAGATCAACCTTTATCACTAACCAACTTAAGTCTCTTATTTTGGTTTTCATGGAATTTATAACCTCCTTTGTGATAATTATATTATCGCTACTCTGCCTGCCTGCAATGAAGCTACACTAATTATTACCAATGATCTTGCTCATAACCGATCTAAGTCTTTTGTTGAGTATTTTAGTAATCACTTTGTAGCTAACATTACATAAAGAGATCGATTTGAAGTCTTACACAGTCTCTAGGTTATCAACCTTTAGGATGAGAGTAATATTAGTATCATTTATTTCTCTGAGTTTGCCCGGGTCATCAAAGATATCTTGCACTATCCTATATAGCGATTCACCAATGACATGCCAATACTCCTGGTAGAAGAAGGATACCATTGGGCCCCGGAGCCTTAAATGCACCAATGTCAAAGACTGCAAGCTTAACTTCCTCGATACTGATATGTGCAAATAGCATTGACACTTCCCTTGTAGATAGACTATGAAATCCATGTTAGGTAATACATCCCGTTCCAAGCTTTGAATCACAATAGTAGAGACTTTGATAAAAATCCTTCGCCATGTTCTTGAGATCATTTTGATTAAAAATCCACTCCCCTCCTGTATTCTTGAGCCCCTCAATTGAGTTCCTATGCCTCCTAACAACAGTGGATGCATGAAAAAATTTTCTATTCCTATCTCCCCATTTCATCTAGTTACATCTGGATTTTTGAAACCAGAGGAGTTCCTCCTAAGCCAAAACCTTATTATACTCATTCCACAGTTCGATGTTGGTTGTCCCTCCTAGTTCGACTCCTTTCAACTCCCTCGATTTGTTTTATCAGTCTCCTTTTTTTTTACTGGTATGTTTCCTACCCTGGACCTGTTCCACTCAGATGCCTTATCAATGAAAGATGAGATGTTCTCAAGCCAATGTTGATTACTCTACCCTGTTGCACTATATCACTAAAACCCTCCTCAAGCAACCAAGCGGCTTGGCATTTAAACTGGGGTATAGGTTGCCATTGACTATTATTTCACCGGTAGAAAAATGATTTTTTAGATCAGGTAAAAATAACTTTTTAGACCGATTTTAGATGAGGTCTTGATACAGCCGGTCTAAAAGTGTGATACTTTTTAGACCGGTTATTTAAATAACCGGTCTAAAAAAGACTTTTAAGACCGGTTATGTGGATAATCGGTCTAAAAAGTTAAGCATAAAAACATAATTAATGCACTAAAAAAAATTTAAGACACTTTTAAGACGGGTTATTTAAATAACCGGTCTAAAAAGTTTCTTAATTTTTTTTTGAGTCCATTAATTATGTTTTTATGCTTAGTCTGTACATATCCTAAAAGCATGCTTCCAATGTCATACTTATAGTTACTAATCACGAATATATCTTGATGGAGTCATACCTGAAGAACATAATAAGCACAACTCAGAAATATTGCAACACCCAGTGCAAATACATAATGAGCTGTGAATGGCTCAACAATATGAAATAATATTAGGAAATAAGTTAGAAAATAAAGTAATTAGAACGCAAGTTGGAAGATAATTTTTGTTTAAGAATTTTTTTCGGAGAATAAATATTTAGAAACAAGGCAAATGATGACAAAAGAAAACACTAACCCCAGCCCCTAATGAAGAATCTAATTTGTAAACTTTCTCAGTTGTCGCAATCGTAAACCTGAAACAAATATGAGTATAAATTTTTGTAATAGAAATCGATCTGAAATATATGACAGTATCTACTCTGAAGTATGTATAAAACTAATTAAGTAAACCACTTATCTTAAACCAATCGGAGGGAAGAAAAGTCGAGCTTTACGATGATGGATTCCACCGTACCTCTGCGTTGACGGTGAAGATGGTCAAGGATGGAGGAGCGATGTAGGAAAGAGGAGCTGTTACAGCACAAGGGAAGAGTTTATAAGAAACTTGATGAGTATCAGATTTCAAAGTTGAAATTAGGCGTGAGATAAAGCCGCGAAGATTTTAAATTTTAGGGCGGACTTTTAAGACCGGTTATTTGACAAAACCGGTCTTAAAAGTGTTCACCTTTAGACCGGTTATACTAATAACTGATCTTAAAAATAAAAAAAATTAATTTTTTAATTTCGCATCTTTTAGACCGGTTATCATCAACAACCGGTCTAAAAAGTTTTACCTTTTAGACCGGTTATTAGTGACAACCGGTCTAAAAAGTCTTAAAATTTTTTAATTTTTAATTAATTTTATATTTTTAGACCGGTTTTTTGGATAACCGGTCTAAATAATATCTTTTGGACCGGTTATTTTAAGAACCGGTCTAAAAAATTCTTTATAATTACGAAACTGACACCGGTCATATTTTTTAGACCTTATCCGCAATAACCGGTCTAAATAATACGGTCTAAAAAGACTATTTTACACTAGTGTTTGCAAAGTACTTCACAAATAGAGGCTGATGATCTAAACCATATTTACTTAGGTGAAAACCTTTGATGTTAGGGATATAGGAGTTCCATTGGTTGTTAACAAACACAAAATCTATCTTTTCCTTCATTATATTCCTTTCACATGTGTATTATCCCCTGTACATTCCACTTTAGAAAAACCACACTGGTGAACACACTCTCTCCAAACTGTCTCATTATCATTAGAAGACAAGTAAGTATTAAAGTCACCTAATACAATCCAAGGATCCTCTGTCCCCTCATTAATAGAAACTAAATGGGCCCATAACCTTCTTCAGTGTTCACAACATAGTTCAACATACATACAAGTTAATAAAAACTTATGAGACGAATTTGTAGGCTCAACTTGAACATGCATTAATTGAGTAGTTGAAAGAATATACTTAATGTAGACAAATTCCTCATTCTAGAGTATCCAGATGCACTTGTATAACCAATACCTTCCAAACGGATCCAATTGTTAAAACTCAATTTTCGCATGACTCTACCAGCTTTACACCACTACCTCTAGTTTCAAACAATATAAGAATATCAATATTTCTTCCCTGAATTAAATCTCTAACTCTGCTTGGAAACAACTTAGCTACATCACCTTGACAATTCTAGGATAATATATTCATAATAAATAAATTAATAAAGGAAAGACGAGGGAATGATACTGCTTACAGGGATGATGGAACAACTTTTGTCTCCTCTGCTTCATTCTCATAATCATTGACATTCTTAGCCTGGGTCTCACAGTTGGCATCAATTAACTGCTGATGCACCTTTGAGTTCCAATCAAGTCCCTTCATTATTGTAGATTCAGTAGATTTTCTATTCTTACGCACCACACTATGATCTTGGAAACTGGGCAGTTTTTGTTTGTCATCCTTTTTCCCCTTTCTATCTTTTCTTTCATTTTTTCACCGCCTTGTTCACTAGATTTATAGGCTATGGAACAATCAATTGGATTGACAGATCCAATAATAATCTGGTGGGTCCTTGCTGCTTTCTTTTTGCTATTAACTAAAGTTAAAACATTGGCCTCATTTTAGCCTTGTTTGCATCAGTATGCGAGATTGAGGGGACTAGGTTGAACTCTTGCTCCTGGCCCACAATGCTATTAGTGATCTCCACTTCTTATTCGAATTTCCCAGTCACCTTTCCCTTTGACTTTAGTACCTCCTCTTCCTTTTCTCTCTCTTTTAAGTTCATGGAACGAGGCACAATAATTCCTACTCTACTACTTTCACCTATTTCAAGATTCAATTTTTCTTTCTCTTGCAATTCAACGTCACTTTGCTTATTTGAATAAAGGAATTAGCCCTTTTTCCTTCTCCATATTTTTGCAGGCTCTTTCTCTTTACTCTGCATTTCCACACCTTCTGATATGACAAGTTAATCCTCCTCCTGCAATACATTAAATCTTGAACCAAAAGTATCTTTCATCTCTCTCGCCTTTGTCTTTTTCTCACAAAAAATAATCCATTCATTCTTGTTTATCTCTATATTTTGGCTCTTCTTCCTAAAATTTTTTGAAGCTATCATCCATGAGCTAAATTCCTCATTTGACTTGACCCCTAGCATACTAATCAATGACTTTGATTGATCTTGGCAATGTTGGAAATTGTGCCCTAAGGGCTAATCATTGTACTTTAAATATTGTTATTCAATGAATTTCTCCATTTAGTTATCACATTATTCGCATGTTCACTATGATAACTGTATCCTTGGATAAATCATAATGATTGTCCTAAATGTCCCTGGCCGGTCATCTATATGGGATAAAATATGAAATAAGACCAGTATGACTTTGATAAAGTATGTGGATATGAATCAAAGTCTTAGGCACTTGTAGGAGTACAAGGTGCTGGACCGACCCACTATGAGAAATCTGCATGGATCAAGTTATAAGCTTATCTCATGTATAACCACGTCACAATGCCCATTTGACCTGAGATCATCATGGATTCCTACATGAGAGTCACTAGGCTTTGACTTAGTCAAAAGTCACTTTTAACTGGGTGATGGTAAAGGCTACAATCGGGCTTAATAGTTTTCATGCAGAGGAATGTGAATGGTCAAGATGAAATTTGTCCCTCACATTAGTAGAGAGATATAACTGGGCCACTCGATGAGTGAGTCTGAGAAATGTATGGCTATACTACGATGGAAAGGAATTTCCATTTCTATAGTCAGACTACTCAGGGATCGAGAAAGTATTGGTCAAGAATAGGAGGATGACATTCTCCATGCCTCGTCCTTGACCGAAATATCGAGTGACAAAAGGGACGTGATATGGTTGTATGACAGGTTGTATCATATTGTCAATCTTCATATGAATTAGGTAGTCGTAATGTCTTGCTAGAGGCGGCTTATGACTTATAGGTTAGTATAGTCATTGGCCCACTGCCAGCTTCGTATGGGCCTCCTGGGTCGCTTACAAGAATAGCCCAATATGAGCTACAATGTCCAACTTCATTGAATCTAAGATGCATATAAGATTCAATGAATACAACGTTTAATCTAGGGTGGATGAATTATATATATATATATATATATATATATATATATATATTATATACACATGTTGTGTGAATATTTATTTGATAAATATTTATTTATGTGTGTGTGTGTATGTGTATGTGTGTGTGTGTGTGTGTGTATATATATATTTATTTATATATATATTTGAGAAGAAAATTAATAACATTATATATACACATGTATTTTTGAAATACATACATACATATATAATATATATTATTTGATAATATATATTATATATATGATAATATATATATATATATATATATATATAATATTATTTGATAATATATATTAAATATATGATAATATTATATTATATGAGAATATTATTATATTGTATATATATAAAGATATTATATGATAATATCTCATATTTAATTTATAAAGATAAATTAAATCTTATTCTATTGGCTCTTTATTCTAATTAAATAAATAGGTTAAATTAAAACTGTTGGATAGATTTAATTAAACCATATTTATTTAATTAGCTTATCAAAACAATTAAGTGTTAATTGATATGATAAGGATTTTGAAATTAATTAAGATTAATTTTAAAAATCCAATATCCATCATAAAATAGATAACACTGACTAGTTATAAAAGGTAAGAGCTAGGG
Organism: Albizia julibrissin; assembly: GCA_037074505.1. Taxonomy (NCBI): domain Eukaryota; kingdom Viridiplantae; phylum Streptophyta; class Magnoliopsida; order Fabales; family Fabaceae; genus Albizia; species Albizia julibrissin. The sequence continues at coordinate 38,348,669 of CM073477.1, forward strand.
TTTTCTACAGATGATGAAAAAAATAGAGAGCCGCAAGAAAACCCTAGAAGGACATTAGAGGCACTAGCACGCTATCGGTATTGGGTCCTGTTCGTGTGGATAATAGTAGAGGGAGCTGATCTGAGTAGTTAGCTCCTCAATATCCAAAAGGCAAAACTCCAAAGAAGAACTAGCCAACATGTTGATGTCGGGGATGGTTAATCTGACACTCACAGAGTTTGATGCTCTTTTAAGAAGAATTAGCAGATATGTAGATGCCGGGGAAATTATTTCAGGAGAAACCAAGCATGGAGATTTGAGAAATCGCAATACGTTGATGATTGTGGGCATTCAAACAAACATGAATAAGGTACAACTCTTTCTAACTTGATTTAAATGTCTTTGATAGATCCGCAATTGGAATTGGTAAACTTTTACAATTTTAAATTTTAATTCTTTCGCTGTATGCCTACCAATCCTAACAGGCTATTCCTTGCTTCGCCTAAAACTTGTTAGGCCATCACCATCGGCAACTAGTTTTTCGGTGCTACCTCTCCTTTAATAAAAGCTATAGCACATTTTTCTCAAGAGTACTCATACTTACCACACGTAAAGCAGATGGACTTAAGGACTCCATATTCCATAGTGTAGATCATTAATCTTAAAACAAATCTGGACTTCAGCTGTTGATTCAAGTCTACTTCTACACTTACTCTAGCTAACTTCTCTCTTTCTACCAATAAATTATGGCCTTAGCAGTGAGCCAAGGTCTTAATGTCCACCTTGAGGGCCTTTCCAATCATATTTCCCACTTCGAGTAAATAATCTTTGGAGTATGCATACATCAGAAGTGTTGGAATTCTAACCCAAATTTCCCCTTGCATACTTTGTTGTAATAAGGGGGTAAGTTAGGACTCTATCTCTCTATACTACTAAGTAGTGACCTTGGAATAACCATAGACCCTTAAACAGTAATTTCAACAGCATCTCTTTACTTTCTATTTTAAACACAAAATAGTTGTTTAGTAAATCAATGATATCAAATTTTTTAGAACCCATAATCCATGCAACCTTGTCCTTCAACATTCTTATGATCATTGATTTTCCAAGCAGAGTAATGATAAGTGCATCCTTCCAAGGGAGACATAAATTTTTCAGTCGATCATCTGGCATGCTTAGTTTTGGTAAAGAGTGAAGAAGATTTTCCTGCTCCTCTGTAAGAGAAGAAGAAGTCTCCTTTTCCTCACAAAGCCATTCTCTTGCTCTTCTAAGTCCTCAAAAGTTGCTTCCTCTTCCCTTCTTAGAAGCTTATTTTTTATAGGAAATTTGAATTCTCTGACCATTTTGGCGTGATGCTGGTGGGAAGGGACTCTTTTCGCTTATGTTATCCTGTCCTACCATGGCCATATCCATATCCTTCTTCCTACTCTTAAGCTTCTCCACCAAAGCAACTTCACCTAGAGAAGTTCCTTCCTCCAATTCCTTACTATTCCTTTCCACCCCTTCTAGAATAGTCTGTGTATCCTTCTTCTCAAGAGCCTTGGATTTTCTTCCAATGGTCGAATCGTGCAAATACACCCCCCACACTCTCTCTCACTTCCTCTCACACTCTCTCTCTCTACCATTTTTACCTAACTTGGAAAACATTTTCTAAATTTGTTGTGGTTTTAGGTGCAGTATTGTGTACTTTTCCATTAGTTGGTGTCTAGTACGTGATGTCTTCTTATGTGTTTTATATTCTGTAGTCTTTTCTATGTTGAACTAATGTTCTTATTAATATATTTGATCATTTTATATATATTTTAAAAAAAGAATAACCAAGATGACATGCTTTTATGACCTTTTTTATTGATAAACGAAACGAGTTTCTATGTTAACAATAGTAAAATTAATATATAATTAATATATATTCCACTCAAGCTAGCTTAAAAATGGCTCATCTTTTTCTCTGGACACATTTCTTTCTTTAGGTTAAGGTACAAAAATACCCATGAACTTTTACCAAAAATGAGTCCAGCACCATATATTTTTCAGAGGTGCAAAAATACTTATAAACATTTCAAATGGGAGAAAAAATGATAGCACCATTAGATTTAACTTAACACCGTTACTTTTTGTATACGCTTTTCTTGCATATGCATATGTAATAGTATTAGGTTAAATCTAACGGTTATGCCATTTTTGCTCCCATTTTAAATGTTCATGGGTACTTTTACACCTAAAAAAAGTATATGGTGCTTGATACACCTTTGGTAAAAGTTCATGGGTAGTTTTGTACCTTAACCTTTTTTTTATCTAATTTTCGATAGACACATTTCACTATTAATAAAATAAATGTGGTTTGGAAAAACAATTATTAGGTTTAATGTTTCTCAACTCAGACATGTGGATGCGTTTGAAAATTTAACTAGTTGGAAAAATGACTACTTAAAAAAAGAGAGAAAAAAGAAATATATATACATTTTAATAAAAAAATAAAAAATAGAAAATAGATAAGTGATTATTAAAAATAATAAAAAATTATTTTTATTAAGTTAATCACTAATTTTAGAAGTCTTTTTTAAGAATAAATTTACTACTGAATAGATAATAGATAATTATCTTCACCAGGCTTTTTCTTAATTAAAATAAGACTATATCATAAATGATTAAAAAATAGAGTTTCCAAAAAAAATAGAGAGATGTATATCATTTCAATCTCAGCGCATATGCCAAAAGTCCTGGTCTATATTACATTTTCACAACAGCCTTGGAAAGTTAGAGGCAAGTTACAGGGCTTAAAAGGTGAAAGACAAGGGAGGAGGGGTCGGGGGTGGCACAAAGAACTTCTTGGCTTTCTATCTCTATCCCTATACAAATTTGAAGAGCCAAGTAATTTGGTAGGCTTAATGAGTGTCAAAGATGCACAATGAACATTTCTTTATTTTCATTAATAAACTATTAATGTCAATACATTATATTCGTCCTTACCATCATGGAGTGTAATTTTTTTAATATATATAAAGTAATTCTTTCTAATTTCATATAACATTGATTTCATCATATCACTTGACATGTATTTTACTCAAATTCATATTTACTTTTCCAATATTTTATCATTAGAAATTTATCAGTAGTAGTTTCTTTATTACTAGACATCACAGATGAAGTAAATTACATTTTATCTTCATTCTTTATGCATCTCATTTGTTGAGCTGCTATGCATGTAATTCTTCATGAAATTTTAATTAAAATTAAGGGTAAAGGTGCAACCAGCACCTCGAACTATTTTTGGAGATACAATTAGTATCATAAAGTATTTAAGAGTGCAATCTTAGCCCTAATCTATTTAAAGTGGAGCAATTCCACCCTAATATAACAAACACCTTTAACGTCATTTCCAAAAAAAAATACTTCCCCTTTCAGTTTTCACCTCAATCGTAGCCTTTTTCCAAATCCCAGCCTTCACTATTTTCTATGTGCTCTCCCCCATCCCTTCTCTTTCTTTCACCATCATAGGTCAATTTTTTTGGTGTCGTTGGCTTTGATGAAACACCTATCTAGTTGGAAATGTCATTCTCTCTCGAATCCGAATCCGAGTAGATCAGAGTGCCTGTTTGGGTTGGTGGTAAAAGCTGCTTTTCTGATGTGATTTATGGTGTACAAGGTAAGTATGTGAGAGGAGTTTACTTCGACTTGCGTGAATGGGCTTCTCCAACACTAACCCAAACATGCCTAGAGTCTTCATTTTTTGAATAATATTGTTCACCTACTGATAAAGCAAATGATTGTAGTTATAGTTTGTTTCATATGTATTAGGTTCAGGCCTCTTTTTTTTTGCTAGAAAAAGAGTCAATTTTATTAATCTCAAACAAACAAGTACATTGCACCAATAGCCAAAGCCCAAAAACACCTACAAGTACAACCTATCACTTTGCTTAACTAGGAAAAAAAACTATACTAACAATATCAAATACTACTAACCCAATAAAGAAAATAAGCTAAAGTAACAACCTTACACTTCAGTCATTAGTATCATCCAAACTTAGCCAACACCTTCTCGCTGAGCTAATTGATGAGTGCAAGTCTTCTCCTTTCCTCAACCCAACTACATCTGCCAGTAGAACCTTCTTTAATAACATTGGTGCTATCTCCAGCCACTCATTAGACTGATGAGCTAATTAATGAGTGCAAGTCTTCTCCTTTCCTCAACCCAACTACATCTGCCAGTAGAACCTTCTTTAATAACATTGGTGCTATCTCCAGCCACTCATTAGACTCCAATCTTCTGCTAGCTTTAGCTGTTAAACAATCAGTAGCATAATTTCCTTGGCGAGCAACCAAAGAGAACTCAACCTCTAGCCTTCTTGCAGATAGTTCAAGGACTTTAGACAAGATTTGCTCACTTTGCCATTCCCCTTAGTTCCCAGAATTGAATTTCACATGCCTAAAGAGTGCTTCACAATCCATCTTAATAGTTACTTTTTGCATGCTAAATCTGTCAGCAATATGGAGAGCTTCTCTAAGAACATGACACTCAAACTAGAAAGCAGAATAGGCCACCATATTCATTCCAATACCACCCATAAAATCAGCATTACTGTTGTGATACCCTGTCTCCAATAGCCCCAAATGAGTACAAATGAGTAGTGAAATCAGTTGTGGAACTAGGATTTGAACCCGGACTACCCGACTATCACAAATCATTCACAAATTCCCACTCTCAACTCAGGATTTGAACCTAAGGTCGAGAGGGTTTTTCATAGGGTAGAAAATTTTACCATCATTTCCATAAGTTTCACTACGTCACCAATGTCTTATTGGCTCTTAGTTTCATTATATTAGAGTATGGAAGTGATTTTCCTTTAATTAAATTAGAGCTATTCTCTACTTAAACTTTACTACATTCATTCTTATACATACATGTATAATTTCACATAAACTATCAAACATTATACATCAAATACAAAAATAGTGCCTTGTATTATGACCTTCACTTCACCCTCGCAAGTCCTCTTGCGTACCTCCATGCATTCTTCACCTGTACTCAGTTTACCTATGTGGTTGGGTGAGGAAAAGTGAGATTCGAGAAAATCTCAATAGCAAACAATGCTAACAAATGCATACAAGAAATGCTTTGTGCATGACATGCTAGCTCTCAGAAATTCATGCCAACATAATGACATATATGCATGCTTAATGCTTAACATGTTACACTAATGGCCAAAGTATAAACAAACAGATCTTCACTCATTCACATATTCTTCATACAATTTATCAAAGCATACAACACATCAATACACAAGCACATATATCAAGTTATGCAAGTTAGGAGAGTTCACTGCCTCTTGGACTTTGTGTCCTCTTCTTGACCCACCATCTTTGCTCTAGCTTGGGTATAACCGTCGGGATTTAATGAGTCATTACTCATTCATGTATCATTTCAAACTCGTATTATTGGTTAATTTAGCTCAATAATGCTAAATTACCAAAATGCCCCCGGAGACCCGGCCTTTGACCCTATGTACCTGGTCCAATGGTACCTTACCAATTTTGGATCCTATGTTTTGATGATAACAAAATAGTGATGAGATTTTTTGCAAGGAAATGAGTAGTATTAATTGAATACATTAAGTGGATTTTATCATTGAAACGGAATTGAAATTTATGGTTCATGTTGCTGTGAAATTGCTGTCTCACTCGAGTTTCCTCTGATAAACTTGAGTTCTGAGCATATCACTCGAGTTTTGATATGCACACTCGAGTTGTATTCAAAATTTACTGTGTAATTACCCTTGTAAACTAATAAAATTTGAAGTGTAATGTTTTCCAGGATCATAGCACTCGAGTTTGTGGATCTACACTCGAGTCCTTAAAAGAGTTACACTCGAGCATTGAGAGTTGTGAAGACAAGAGTATATGTCTGAGAGTCAAGGCTGTTGAAGTACAAGCACTGAACTCGAGTTTGGATTCATGCACTCGAGTTGGTTATGAGAAGATCACTCTAGTCCTGAGAGTATGCTCAAAGAAGTGTGTCCCAGGGAAGTGTCCGAGTGAAAACATGAAGTGCACTCGAGTTTGAAATATTACACTCGAGTTTGTGGCATATGACACACTCGAGTTCTGAAAGTGCAGATATAAGACTTTTGTCCAGAGAGGAAGTGATATGAGATTCAGAGCATATCACTCGAGTTCTAAACTATGCACTCGAGTTCTGAGAGTGTTACAATGGAAGTGTGAACCCGAGAGACTTGTGAACTTGAATAATTAAGGTGCACTCGAGTTCTACAATAAAGGCATACTCGAGTTATGCGAGTTCTTGACCTGCGAGTTTTCATCCGAGAAGAACAAAGCTAGATGAACAAGCCCGACACTTGAGTTTCAGATTGTGCACTCGAGTTCGGATGGCACCAAGCACTCGAGTCCTGCGAGTGCTGGCTTGAGCCGAGAACAATTAACATGAACAAGCATGATATGCACTCGAGTTCTATTTCTTGCACTCGAGTCCTTGGTCAATTCTCACTTATGTTCTCTTCGAAATCACTATCAGAAGCAAGGAAAAATGGACTGCACTCGAGTGCATCGTGAGCACTCGAGTTCATATTGAATCTATGATAAGTAAAATATTTGCATATTTATTTTCCCTTATATGATGATTTTGTGGAGTATATTTGACCTGAATATAATCAATTTGGGTGTAATTAATAAATAAATAATGATTTTCTTGCAGCCATGGACAGTACCGGATTAAGAAGAATTAAAGAAGGCATTTAAGGGGAAGTACTGTTCATGATGTATTATTCACTGTGCACTGTTCATGCGGTATTGTTCACCGCACACTGTAGCAGGGGTACTGTAGCGGACCATTGCGTTGTACTGTAGCGGTCGGTGTATGTGGAAGTGGGGTGGTTCAGTGCGGTTCCTGTAGCAGTCGATGCACTGTAGCAAGTGGGTGGTTGGTTCACTGTAGCAAATCACTGTAGCAAAATACTGTAGCAGTCCGAAAATGAAGCCTATAAATAGAGCTTCTTGGCACCCTAAAATGGAGAGGAAGGAAGAGAGAGAGAGAGTTTCTATTTTAGAGAGAGAGTTGTTATTTTTAGAATTTATTTCTTGCATTTTTTTACTTCTTGCATGCCTCCTACATGGATGGTTTTACCTCCTATATGGAAGGCCTAGGTAGTCCTCCTTTATGGATGGTATAGGTTGCCACCTACATGGATGGTTTTACCTTCTATATGGTAGGCTAGATTTTCCATTTTCATGCATCTTGTAGTTGTATTTTTATGTTTTTGTAATTAATTTTTATGCAATATTTATGATGTTTGTAATATATTTTGGTTTTGTTTTTAATTTATCATGAGCTAAATTTTCCTTTTCCTAGGGTGATGACGTTGCTTACTAATGACGGATTGAATCTTAACTTATTAAATCTAGTTTTAATTTTTCCTTCATGATTGAGTTTTAATTATTGCTCTTAATGCTTACAATTGATTGGCCACCTTTTAGATGATTTTAATATGCATGTTGAGACCGGAAGGAGATACATGTGTGTGGATCCTATAATTAAAACCATAATTTGCATATGAAATAGGAATATATTCATATGGGTTGTGTAGTCTTAATTGAGTTTTATAAATTTTAATGCATGATTGATTGCTTACATTCATATAGGAATATATTGGGTTAGCAATTAATTATAGAATTACTTGACCTTGGAAAAGGCTAGTAATTAAAATAGGGAAACTCGACTATCAATCATGTGGAATAAATTGGACTATAATAGATAAGTGATTCAATCCGGAATTTATTAAGTGAAATCTAATCCCTAGGGCTTTTTCTCATATCTGTCTTTATATCACTTGTATTCATATTTCATCATTTCTATCTTGCAATCTCAATCACAACTAATCAACCGACTAAATAGAATTAAAATTACAAATTTTGGTACTTAGTTATCAATCCTCGTGGGAACGATACTCTACTCACTTCTATATTACTTGATTACGACAGTGTACACTTGCACTTCTAAATACACCATCCTACACTCGTAACAATCTACACTCGAGTTGGTTTGGGCAAACTCGAGTTCATGACGCTGTCAGAGATATAATCATTCGAAGATCAATTCTAAGACGTATATATATTATTTATTCATTGATGATTCATATATTAACATATTTGAGTATTATTCTCAGTGGGAGACAGACATTATGCAAGTGAACAAGCTCAAAGAAGTGGGACGACAGAAATTGCAGAAAATACAGAGAGTTCAGGCACTGCACGATAGAATGTATTATAAATTCAAGTGCCCATCATGATGTTATCAACGATAATATTTGCAACGGTCAGAAAGAGATCAATAAAAGATGCTCTTCACAAATACACAAAAAGAACACACAGAGATTAGCTGAGAGAACTTCAAGCGTAATATACAGCGAGCTTATTCTCAATCTTCCAAAATTTACATTGTAAGCTTCAATGATTATTTATTTGCTCTGTAAGAGAGTTTGTTCTGTAAATCTTTTCATTGTAATATTCATCTCAAGGTAAAGGGACCTTGAGAGAGTTGAGTGTGTTCCATACGGTGAAGCTGAGAGAGTTCATTGAGATCACTCTGCTCATAAGTCTTGTCGTGAGAGGGAGAGAAAGTTCTGAGTTAAGGAACATTTCTGCTTGTAGTCTTTGTAAGGACAGCTGTTGTACTGAGCTTTCCAAGAGCCAACTGAATCTTGGAAGAATACTGAAAATCTCAGTAGGTGGATACCTCTGGGGACTGGACGTAGGCATTAACTTGTTGCCGAACCAGTATAACTCTCTGTGTGCAAATCTCTTCATCCCCTTCCTCAACTTATTCAGTTTCAAAATCCAAAAAATTTGGTATAACCTAATTCACCCCCCTCTTGGGTGAAACTTGCCTCTTACATTTGGTGTCAGAGCAAGGTCTTCTCCGAAGAGCTTAACGGCTTGAGAAGGATCTATGGCAACCATGGGTGAAAACATTATTCTAGAAGGAGCTTCTATTACTAGACCTTTTGGTTTTGGCGGAGAGCATTTTTCATTCTGGAAGGCCAAATTCAGAGTCTTTGTAATGGCAACTGAATATGGTTTATGGAATGTAATACAAGATGGTGATTATGTTCCAATAAAGAAGGTTGAAGACAGAGTTGTGAAGAAGAGTCTATAAGAGTTTGATGAGAATGATAGAAGGCTAGTTACACTCAACAGTAAGCTATTCTCATGATTCAGAGTGCACTTAGCCAAAAAGAATACTTCAGAATATGTACGTTGAGTATGGAAAAAGAAATGTGGGAAGCTCTAGAAGTTGCACATGAAGGTACCTCCGGAATCAAAGAAAATAGAATCAATACTCTAACTACTGAGTATGATCTATTTTGAATGAAACCTGGAGAAACCATATCTGAGTTTGAACTTAGATATACTCATCTAGTCAACCAGTTAGCAGCACTTGGAAGATCTTTGATCAAAATGCCCAAGTAAGGAAGATCTTAAACATTCTTACCAAAGAATGGGAAGCAAAGGTGACAGCTATAGAAGAAGCCAAAGGAGAATCAATGAGATCTGTAGCTGCACTCTTTGGAAGTCTTTCAGAATATGAAGGTAAGCTAAAGTTGAAGAAGGAACTAGAAGATTTTGATGATAAAAAGAAAAGAGGAGTTGTCCTCAAAGCAATAAAAGAAGCAGAACCATCTGAAAGTGAAGAAGAAATCAACGATGAAGAGATGGGGATGCTTGTCAAGAGGTTTAAAAAATTCTACAGAAAGGGACAACAGAATTTTAGGAATCAACAAGGAAGCTCAAGTAAGAAAGAAAATAAAGAGCAATATGTCATATGTTATGGATGTGGAAAACCAGGACATATCAAGTCTGAATGCTTCAAGAACATAGATAAGAAACAAAGAAAGAAAGCATACATATCATCCATATGGGGCGATAGTTCGTCAGAAGGTGAAAGTGATGATGATGAAGTCGCTAACATATGCCTGGTAGCCAAAGAAGAAGAATCAGACACAGAGGTAAGTGATTCTGAACCTTCTTATGATGAACTCTTATCTGAATACAATACATTGCATTCTGAATATATTAGGATTGCTAAGGAAATGTTATGCTACAAAAGAAAAGTTGAAAGCTTTAATGATAACAGCATGCTACAATCATCATATGCATCATGTGAAAATAAAGATAAGAAAATTAATGATTTGACAAAAACCTTAGAAAAATTTTCTAAAGGAAGTGAAAATTTGAAAATCATTATGGAATCACAACACGTTGTGCATGATAAATTCAGAATTGGATATAAGCCTATTCAACATAAAGACATACGAAAGAAACAGGGAAGTAAGACATATTTGAAATATTTCAGAAATACTGTTCACTTATCAAAACCATTTGCATCATGCAACTACTGCAATAGAAAAGGTCATTATACTTCATCATGTCTTTTTAAAAGAAGAAAGAATATCGGTACATACAAATGGATTCCAAAAGGAACCTATGTATTAAACCAGAGTCATACTAACCATGAAGGACCCAAGAAAGTATGGGTACCTAAATCTCAATAATATTGATGCAGGTATGTCTCAAAGCATCACGAGCAAATAAATGGTATATTGATAGTGGATGCTCGAGACATATGACTGGTGACAGAGAAAAGTTCACCACACTAGTACCTAAAGATGGAGGAAAAGTAGCCTTTGGAGGAAATCAATCTGGATACATTGCTAGAGTTGGAGAAGTTGGAAGATCAAATGGTGTTTCAATCAACGATGTTTATTATGTGGAAGGATTATGTCATAATCTTCTAAGTGTAAGCCAAAGCACTGATAAATGCAACTGGGTAATCTTTGATTCAAAAGAATGTCTGATCATCAACAAGAAGGACCTACAGCTTGACAAAGAATCTATTAAAGCTAAGATCCGGGCTCAAAGAGACGGTAACTGTTATACACTTGACTTAAAATCCAGTTCTTCAGAAAACTGTTTTCTAGGTAAAACTGAAGAAAGTTGGTTATGGCATAAACGTCTTGCACATGTCAACATGAACCAACTTGAGAAATTGATTAGAAAAGATTTAGTTATGGGTCTTCCTAAACTAAAATTCAAAAATGAAATGTTTGTGTTGCTTGTCAAAAGGGTAAGAAGACAAAATCATCTTTCAAAACCAAAAGTGAGATCTCAACTCTAAACCTTTACAATTGCTTCATATGGATCTGATTGGTCCATCTCGCGTGAAAAGTTTTGGAGGAAATTTATATACTCTAGTAATTATCGATGATTTTTCAAGATTTACATGGACTATATTTCTTCCTTCAAAAGATGAGACATTTGTTAACTTTGTTTCTTTTGCCAAGAAAGTCCAAAATGAGAAAGGTATATCCATTATGTCTATTAGAACAGATCATGGAGGAGAGTTTGAAATCAACTCTTTGAAGATTATTGCAACCATCAAGGAATAGATCACAACTTCTCAGCACCAAGGACACCTCAACAAAACGGAGTAGTAGAAAGAAAGAACAGAATTGATGGCAAGAGCAATACTTAATGATAAAGAAATGTCCCAAGTATTTTGGGCAGATGCAATGAGTACAGCATGCTATATCTCCAATCGAGCATATATACGGAAGAAACTTGGAAAGACTCCATATGAGCTATACAAAGGAAGGAAGCCCAATATTGCTCATCTACATATTTTCAGATGCAAATGCTACATCCATAACAACGGTAAAGATAATCTCGGTAAATTCAATCCTAAATATGATGAAGGTTTATTCTTAGGATATTCAAATAGGAGTAATGCTTATAGAGTATTTAATAAAAGAACATGTGTAGTAGAAGAAACCATTCATGTTGTGTTTGATGAAAATGAGTCTCATACAAAGTTACTTGATGAAGAAGAAACTGATTTAGTCAAGAAAACTAAAGAAGTAACTTTATCAGATCAAAATATTTTTGAAAAATCAGATGATGTCAATGAAGATGCTCAGCCTAGAGCATGGAGACACATGAAAGATCATCCAATTGATCAAGTAATTGGAAATGTTCATGAAGGTGTTAAAACTAGAAATAGAATTTTAAACGAAGTAACTTTTTCTGCATTTATTTCTAAACTAGAACCATCTTGCATTGATGAAGCACTTTCTGACAATGATTGGATACTTGCTATGCAAGATGAACTGAATCAATTTGAAAGAAATCAAGTTTGGGATTTGGTACCCCGTCCAAAAGACCGACCGGTTATTGGGACCAAATGGGTCTTCAAAAACAAACTTGATGAATCATCAATCATTGTGAGAAACAAAGCAAGATTAGTTGCTAAAGGATACAATCAAGAAGAAGGTATTGATTATGAGGAAACATATACTCCAGTAGCTAGATTGGAAGCTATACGAGTACTCTTAGCTTTTGCATGCATAAAAGGTTTCAAACTTTATCAAATGGATGTCAAAAGTGCATTTTTAAATGGTTACATTATGGAAGAAGTTTATGTAGAACAACCTCCTGGTTTCAAAGATGAATCAAAACCAGATTATGTTTATAAACTCAAAAAGGATTTATATGGTTTAAAACAAGCACTAAGAGCTTGGTACGAAAGGGTAAGAAAGTTTCTTCTTAAGCAAGGATTTGTTAGAGGAAAGGCAGATACAACATTATTCATCAAACACAACAAGAATGATATTTTAGTAGTACAAATTTATGTAAATGATATCATATTCGGTGCTACTAAAGAATCTCTTTGTCAAGAATTTTTTAAGCTTATGTAGGGTGAATTTGAGATGTCTATGATGGAAGAACTTACTTTCTTTCTGGGACTTCAAATCAAACAATGGAACAAAGGAATCTTTATTTCCCAGACCAAGTACTTGAAGCAACTATTAAAGAAATATGGAATGGAAAATTCCAATGGAGCTGAAACTCCAATGAGCTCAACAACTTTGTTAGATGCAGACGAGAAGGGTAAAGCATATGATATAACCAAGTATAGAGGAATGATAGGTTCCTTGCTTTATTTAACAGCAAGCAGACCAGACATTCAGTTCAGCGTTGGGATATGCGCGAGATTTCAGTCTGCACCAAAAGTGTCTCATGCTGAAAATGTGAAAAGAATCTTCAGATATTTAGGAGACACTGCAAAACTTGGATTATGGTATCCAAAAAGAGGAAATGAGTATCTCGTGGCTTATTCATACTCAGATCATGCAGGATACAAAACTGATAGAAAAAGCACTAGTGGATAGTGTCAATTCCTTGGAGGCTCCTTAATATCTTGGTTTAGCAAAAACCAAACCACCGTTTCCGTGTCCTCAACTGAAGCTGAATATATAGCTGCTGTAAGTTGTTGCTCACAAGTACTATAGTTGAAACAACAACTACAAGACTTGGGTATATTCTTAAATGAAATACCCATTCTGTGTGATAATACCAGTACAATCAGCTTGGCGAAAAATCATCTACAACATTCAAGAACCAAGCATATAGACGTTCGACATCATTTTATTTGTGATCATATTCAAAGAAAGGATGTAAGCATTCAATTCATTCCAACTGATTTCCAGCTTGCTGATATTTTCACAAAACCTCTGGAAAGAGAAATATTTGTGTACATGAGAAGAGAATTGGGTATGACGAATTCCAATGAACTGTAAGATGTTTGTTAAAGATTATTTATATGTTACTATTTATGTTTTGATGACAGGATCACTAACTTAAGCATTGGAGTATCTATAAGTCTGTTTTGCAGGAAATGCTCTGTATATGTAAAGCCAAACAGAGGTTAACAGAGAGCATATAAACTCTAAGCTTAACACTCGAGTTCATAAAGAAGTGCAAGACCACACTCGAATTCACCAGGGACAACTCGAGTTCACGGTTTAAAAGTTCTATGCAAATAATCAGACTTAGCAGATGGGTTACTCAAGTGATCTTGGAGGACTTGAGCACAAAGAAACCTAGGAGTTGGGAAATAACTTGAGTGTCTACAAGTAACACTCTTACCAGGTACACTGGGGTAATATGGGAAATGTACTGACGAACTCGAGTTTGATACTTCAAACTCGAGTGTGAATGAACTTGAGTTCCCCTTTGAGAACTTGAGTGCTTTTGAACTCGAGTTCATAAGGTTAGAACTCGAGTGTCGGGCGGCATATATCAGACCCACTTACTCAGAAAATGTCTCACTTCTTCTCCCACTCGAACGTGTCCTCTCACTCGAAACCCTGGAACTAAAATCCCACCGTTTCAACTCTCTCAAACGGCTCATTCATTACATTTAATCATCAGTTACATCTCTTCACCCTTTCCAATCGCTGCATTTTGTCTATAAATTCTCATTTCGGAAGAACCTTTGGCATCATCTTCAACATTCTCGCTTGGGTGTTTTGTGATTTTTTTCTTTTGGTATTCTCTGAAATCCCTGTCTAGGCTTCTTTTTTCATTGCTCAATAATGGTTAGAAGCAAAAATCCAGAACTCCATTCTTCTTGCTCCACCGGGTCTGGATCAAAAACTGACGGAACTCCTTCTAAGTCCATTTCTCGATCAAGTTATCTGTCCCCTTCACCAACTCCATCTTCAACACCCATCCTCCACCAAAAGCTACATGAAAATCCATCAAACACCCATGCCCTCAGTCTAAAGTTCTTGAACAAGCTCTCAATAAATCAAAACCAATCACAAAGCCTACCCAAACTCCTAAAAAGCTCTCTATCAAAGAACCCATAATCACTCGGTTTAAAATGAAGTCAGTTCAAGGAAGGGGAAAAGCAGCTGCATCTCCATCTTCCTCTGAGAATTCCTCTTCAGATGACCATCCTCTTCAAGAAGCCATACGTGCTTCCAAGTTGGATACTCTTGTCAAGAAGATTTCCTCTCAAGCAGGCACTTCCGCTGGTCCTTCTATGACACACAAGCCATCATACTCGGGTGTTTCTGCTTCCCAAGCACCGAAGGAGGAAGAAGAAACGGAACCTCTAGAAGGATTTAATACCTCTGTTATCACACCATCAGACGAGAAGGTATATAATGATGAATTCTCCCATAGAAAATTTTACTTGATTGTTTATATTGATTTGGATCATCTGCATTCGAGCTATAACATCAATCTGAGGTAATTTCTAGAGTTTTATGAACCTTGGCTTAGTGATCATCTGCTGTATTCACCAACTATTGCTCGAATTTTCTATTCGAATATGATTGTTAAAAACAAATTCTTAAAGAATGGTGAATTGATAGAATAAGGGATTCAAACCACTGTCCAGGGGTAAATCATTAAGATTACTCCTACCATTATCAACCACATACTTAGATATGAAAATCCTCCTTCTGAACCTGCCATTGAACTCACTCTAAGCCAAGTTTTTCAAATCCTAAGACCTGGAGAGAAAATAGGACCACTAAATTTCAAACCTATTCAGATGCCTACTCTTCACCGCATTCTCTTTTATATCTATACTCGAAGTATGGTCAACAAATCCAAAAACTTTACTCATTTTGCCCACAAAGATTATTACATGATGGCATCTTTGATTATGCGACATCAAAGAGATGTAGGGGAACTCATATTCCAAGAGATGAGAAGATTCCGCTTCTCATACACTCTTAATACCTATATTCCTCTACCCCATATTGTTCCCGTATCCTTCGTCACTTCAAAATTTGGTACTTGGAGAAGAATGAAAAAGTTAGAATACCTCGGTTTGGAATGTCTCAGATGCATCGGATGGGTATATCTCTTCCATTTTCAAGATCATCTCCTTCATCCATTCAAGATGAGGCCCAATCTTCTACGCAAGGTCAACCCCAGTCTCCATCCTTCCTTGGTGTATCTATTCAGACTTATGTGGGGGTGTTGATCAACCAAGCAGTCAATGGTCTTCGGTTAGAGATAATGGAACAATTCAAACAGTTGAATGATGAATATGACAAGATGATTACCACCATCGATGATCAGTTGGGTAGACTGGTTAAAAATTCCAACCACAATTTTACCTTTATCTTGAAGACTCAGGCGGATCACACAAGGCAATTGAATGAGCTTCGAACTATGATTCAGGCATCTTTTGTTCCACCTCCTGCTTTACTACCATCATCACCAATTCCACCTCCTACCTCACCACCATTCATACCAACCACTAACACCATGGTGCTCTATGTACCTCCCACTTCTACAGATATCACCCTTCCCTCACCACCTCCTCAGCCAGATGATGCTAAAAAGGGGGAGAAGAAGGACTGATGGATTCCGAGTTCCTCAGGGGGATCATTTGTGTTGAGAATGTTTTGTGTTAGGAGTGTCTTTGTTGTTTAGTTTATTATTTATGTCGTCTATGTTGTTTTTGTGCTTATGTCGCTCTTTCCTATGTATGGACATTGTATTGTAATAGTTTTTCTAGGATTATATGTATTTAACTTTTGACTAATGGTATTATGTTGAGTATATTTTCATGAACATATTGAATCCAAGTTTGCATACGTATTTCAAAAGATTTCTCAAAACTCTCAAATCCATCACTAAGGTTTTGTCATCATCAAAAAGGGGGACAATGTTGGATCCTATGTTTTGATGATAACAAAATAGTGATGAGATGTTTTGCAAGGAAATGAGTAGTATTAATTGAAGACATTAATTGGAGTGATGATAACAAAATAGTAATTACCGTTGTGAACTAATAAAATTTGAAGTGTAATGTTTGCCAGGATCATAGTACTCAAGTTTATGGATCTGCACTTGAGTCCTTAAAAGAGTTGCACTCGAGCATTGAGAGTTGTGAAGACAAGAGTGTACGTCTGAGAGTCAAGGCTGTTGAAGTACAAGCACTGAACTCAAGTTTGGATTCATGCACTCGAGTTGGTTATGAGAAGATCACTCGAGTCTTGAGAGTATGCTCAAAGAAGTGTGTCCTAGGGAAGTGTCCGAGTGAAAACATGAAGTGCACTCGAGTTTGAAATATTGCACTCGAGTTTGTGGCATATGACACACTCGAGTTCTGGAAGTGCAGATATAAGAGTTTTGTCCAGAGAGGAAGTGATATGAGATTCAGAGCATATCACTCGAGTTCTAAACTATATACTCGAGTTCTCAGTCAGTTTATCACTCGAGTTCTGAGAGTGTGAACCCGAGAGACTTGTGAACTTGAAGAATTAAGGTGCACTCGAGTTCAGATTGGTGCATTCAATTTCTACAGCAAAGGCACACTCGAGTTATACGAGTTCTTGACCTGCTAGTTTCCATCCAAGAAGAACAAAGCTAGATGAACAAGCCTGATACTTGAGTTTCAGATTGTGCACTCGAGTTCGGATGGCACCAAGCACTCGAGTCCTGCGAGTGCTGGCTTGAGAGTTTGTACCCGAGAACAATTAACATGAATAAGCATGATATGCACTCGAGTTCTATTTCTTGCACTCAATTCCTTGGTCAATTCTCACTTATGTTCTCTTCGAAATCACTATCAGAAGCAAGGAAAAATGGATTGCACTCGAGTGCATCGGTGAACACTCGAGTTGGTTTGGGCAAACTCGAGTTCATGACGCTGTCAGATATATAATCATTCGAAGATCAATTCTAAGACGTATATATATTATTTATTCATTGATGATTCATATATTAACATATTTGAGTATTATTCTCAGTGGGAGACAGACATTATGAAAATGAACATGCTCAAAGAAGTGGGACGACAGAAATTGCAGAAAATACAGAGAGTTCAGGCACTGCACGATTGAATGTATTATAAATTCAAGTGCCCATCATGGTGTTATCAACGATAATATTTGCAACAGTCAGAAAGAGATCAATAAAAGCTGCTCTTCACAAATACATAAAAAGAACACACAGAGATTAGCTGAGAGAACTTCAAGCGCAATATACAGCAAGCTTATTCTCAATCTTCCAAAATTTACATTGTAAGCTTCAGTGATTATTTATCTGCTCTGTAAGAGAGTTTTTTCTGTAAATATTTTCATTGTAATATTCATCTCAAGGTAAAGGGACCTTGAGAGAGTTGAGTGTTTCCTTACGAGTGAAGCTGAGAGAGTTCATTGAGATCACTCTGCTCATAAGTCTTGTCGTGAGAGGGAGAGAAAGTTATGAGTCAAGGAACATTTCTGCTCGTAGTCTTTGTAAGGACAGCTGTTGTACTAAGCTTTCCAAGAGCCAACTGAATCTTGGAAGAATACTGAAAATCTCAGTAGGTGGATACCTTTGGGACTTGACGTAGCCATTAACTTGTTGCCGAACCAGTATAACTCTCTGTGTGCAAATCTCTTCATCCTCTTCCTCAACTTATTCAGTTTCAGAAATCCAAAAAATTGGTATCACCCAATTCACCCCCCTCTTGGGTGAAACTTGCCTCTTACAACCAAAAATTATGGCTTGGAATAATTCTACACAATTTTGGATGTAAAATCCATTTTTGACATTAAATTGGTCAACTTCAGGCCCAAATGATGAAAACGCCATTGACAACCCCTACTTAGAGCTTTGAGGGTAATTTGGTCATTTCACATTCTAAGGCTTTTCTCACTTCATCATCAACATGAACCCTACATAATTTCCCCTCTGAACTCAATAAACCATCAAATTGATGAAATTACAGCTCTTTGTTCATGCCACACATAAGGCAGCAATTTAGAGTTCTAAAAACAGTTGTGTTGTTTTCTTGTTTTGTCTTGCTTAATCACTTCATTTCTACTTCTAATCATATGATTAGCTATTTAAATGCTCATTGGACATCATTTAGACCTATAAACACCCTTTGGTTGAAACATGAACAATACCCAACCCCCCTCAAAACTCATCCAAACAACAAACCAATCGGTTCAAAAGGAAGCTTACGCTTACCTCTAAACGTTTTCGTAATTGGTTCAAAAATATGGCAACATTCCGGCAGGTGAGACGGCACCAAACACCTCTAAATGAGAATCTAAAACCATAGAAATAAATCTCGAGATGAGTAAAAGAAGGTTTGTGAAGGGTACTTTGAGAGAAGACGCCAATTCAGTAGCGTTTCGGTGAATTGAAGTTCTGAAATCACTATTCACTTCTTCTCTCTTTCATTTTCTCTATTCAGCTCTCTCCCTCTCTTCTTTGTTCAGTTTGCACAAGAATGAGAAGTGGAAGATGAAGAATTGATAATTAAATGAAATTATCAACTTTGCTTTACAAGTGTTCACATTCCATTAGTCAAAAAATGCTATTTCTTGCATATAATATCACAAGCATTTCCTTTTCCCTTTTCCCTTCTTTATCTACCGTAAATGAATGAGAAATGAGAATACATATTAACTCTTACATTATCCCATTATGTCATCTTGCAAGTGATTGACCAAAGACTTATGCTTTGAACTCTTCGACTTTCTTTGATAATAATTCACCAACATAGGCTCATTAATTACCAAGTAGACATTTCCCTCTTTTTAATTCCCATTCAAGTGAAATTATTCGGAATATTATGGAAAAATAATCATTTCTTGTTTTATGGAAAAATGTTAAAATTAACATTTTTCCCTTACATTTTTTCCCATTTCGCACTTAAGGAAAACTGGGCAGAATTTTTATCAAACTTTGAAAATTCATATCTAATTGTGCAAATGTCCAATTGGGGTGGTTTTAAAGGCTATGTGACCCTTATTAAATATATTTTTAAGAAAAAAATATATAATTTGGCTAATTTGAAGCTCATCATTCCCAGAATTCTCATTTTTGGAAACTGACACTGAAAAACGCTAGTTTCACTAGGCTAACTTCAAAAATAAATAACTCCTTGTGTACAGCTCCAAATGACTTATATGACCTATCAAATTAAATATTTATAAGTCCAATTTCATTCTATAAAGTTTTAGAATTTTTGATCGTCATTTGTCTCTTAAAAGATGTCATACAAACACAACTATGACACTGGGAAATTCACCCATAGCAATACTACTTTTTGTTCCAATTAATTATATTGTGTGTGACTCTTCATTGTATTGTTTTGTCATTCCCCCAAGCTTTTTAATTCACCATCATATTCCCTTTTATACCCAAAAGGTATAAATCTTATGCCCCGTTTGGTATTATGAAAGAGTTTTTGATGGAAGTAGAAGTGGAAATTGAAGTGGAACTAGAGGTGGAAGTAGGGTTAAAAGTGTGTTTGGTATGACTATGGAAGTGAGATATAATTTTTAATTAAAATATGTATTTAAAATATGTAAATACTAAATTGCCCTTCAAACCTAGATCTCTAAACCCAGAGGGGAAAACTTGGAATTTGATAAAATATAAGAGGGCATAATGGTCAACAAAATTCCACTTACATGGAAGTGGAACCAATTCCTTGGGTAGGGTGGTGGAAGTTACTTTCGTCATTTTTTTTGGAAGTCACTTCCTTAAAGAAGTGCCTTCAACCCTACCAAACACACAAAATATGAGTTCCATCTCCACTTCCACTTCCCACCCTCCCACTTCCATGATACCAAACGTGGCCTTAGGGAATACAATTATGCCTTATTTAGACATTTACTAAACTGAGGTTTAGTAGTCCACTTGATCCAGGCTTAATCTTAAGCCTTTTGTCCCAAAATTCAGGATATTACAACTGTTCCTACATACACCACCTAAGAAATCACTCCCAGTTTGCTTTGAAAAAGCACCATTAATGTTTATTTTTACCTCCCCTGCCAATGGTGGCTCCCACTACAACTTCGTTTCCACCTTCATACTCTCTCTTTTCCTTATACCTCCCTTCAAACCATTCATAGTACTCCAAAATTCATTTACTAAGATGGAAGCCATAGTCACTACTTTTTTTTGCATCAAACCTCTCTTCTTTGAAAACTAAATCACATCGCCCTTCCATAATCCCCAACAGATGGTAGCCATAAGAGCCTTGCTCTTTTCATCTACCTCCTTCTTTAGTAGAAAATTCTCCTCACACCACCTCCTGAATGTGGTTACTTGATTCTTATCAACCTTAAAGATAGAGGGCTTCCAAACAAGCACCTACTAGCCCAAGGACACAATAATAACATATGCTCAAGAGATTCAGGCTCTTCCTCACATAATGGACATATCTCATTATAAGTATACTTCTTCCTAAATAATGCAAACTTTATTGCTACTGGATTACTAAGCACTCTCCACATAAAGTGCTTGATTTGGGGGGGGTTATGTAAGCTCCAAACATATTTCCATAGCTTATTTGGAACCTAATATGAATTTCTAGGACCTTGTGCTACCTCCTTCCTCCCATTACCCTTTGCTACATGATAGCCAAATTTAACATAATAATTCCCATCCTTGCACTTCAACCATATGGCCTTATCCCTCACACTAGTATGCTCAATTTTAACTTGCAGTAGACATCTTTTTTCTTATGTAGAGATTCTATATTCAATTCTACTCAAATCCCTTTCACCACCCACTATGAGATCCGCTACCCTCATCTTCTTATCCTCCTCACTAACTAGCTTACTTTGCAATTTATCATTAGGCAAACCAGGTATCCACCTATCACACCATACCTTGGTATCATTACCACTACCAATTCTCCCAAACAACTCTTTCTTTAGAAGATCTCTTCCTTCAATTATACTTATCCAACACCATAAAGCCTTTTATCCCCTCTCAACATCCATTAAGCCACATTTAGGAAAATAAATCCCTTTTAAAATTATATACCATAATTCCTTTGGCTTCTGTAACGTTCCCCATACTGTTTTTGCTAGCAAAGCTTTATTGAAGTCATGAAAACTCCTAAACCCCATGCCCCCTTCTGTTTTAGCATTCATCATTAACTTCCACTTTTTCTAATGGATTTTCTTGCTATCATGTTCTTTCTGACCCTACTAGAAATTAATAATGAAACTATCAATTTCTCTGTAATTTTTGAAAGGAAATAAAAAACTGGACATGGAATACACATAAATTGAATTTGCTACAGCTTTGATTAGCACCTCTTTCCCAGCAAAAGTCAAGAGCTTTTACTTCCATCCTTGTAACTTCTTCTTGATTCTCTCCTTAAAAATATCTAGTGCAGATACTTTTAACCTTCCAAACAGAGCAATGGAAGTCCTAAATACTTTATAGGGTTACTAGTAGTTTTAATACCTAGCACCTCCTCTATAACCTTTATGTCATGTGGATCAGTATTCACTGAGAAGAAAATACAAGATTTATCCAAATTCATCTCTTGCCCTGATGCTGCTCTATATGTAATATCCCAAATTTCAGTTACCAAAATTCTTCTACACCTTAGTAGTATTAAAAGGATAAAATGGTGAATTAAAGAGCTTATTAATAGACACAACAAGGCAAGTAGAGGTCACACACAACATAGTTATTTGATACGCAAGTTAAGGAAGTTGCCGGTGAATTTTCCTGTGAGGCAGTTATATTGTGTGACATTTTTAAAATAGTAAATGATGTCCAAAAATTGTGAAACTTTTGAGAATGAAATTAGACATAACAAGATTCAATTTTATATGTTATATGAAATTTTTGGGTTGTACACAAGTAGATATGAATTTTTGAAATTAGCCTAGTGAAACTGTAAATTTTCTGTGGCAGCGTCCAAAAAAAACAATTATGGGAATGATGACCTTCTATTTGGCTAAATGTTATATTTTTCCATAAAACGAGACTCAATAAGGGTCATATATCCTTTAGAAACACCCTAATTGGATATCTATACAATTAGATATGCATTTTCAAAGTTTGGTGTCAATTCTTCCAATTTTCCCAATTATTGCGAAAATGGAAAAAATTGTAAGGCAAAATGGTCATTTTGACCAAATAAATAAATTCTGGGAATTTTCTGAATAAATACACATGTAATGGTCAGATGGGAAGTGTTACAAGAAATATCCAAGAAGTTACACATGTGATTAAATTTGGTAAAATAATAATTTTCTTGGGACACATCATCATATTCTAGAGCTCTCTCCCTTGCTCTACTTAAAGGCCAAGTCGGTCAAATGGAGGGGAAGAAGGAAAAGAGAGAGGTATCTAAGAGGAAAAAGAGAGAAGAAGTAGGAACAAAGATCAAGGAGCTAGTACAAGGTAAGTATGCCGAAATCTCTGCCCAATCTTGTGTTTTAGCTCCAAAAACCCTTCTTAACATCCCTATTCTCTTGGATTAGCCATCGATCAAGCAAAACTCCAAGGAAGGAAGGGAAAGATTTAGGCCAAGGAGGAGAAGGAGAGGAAGAAGTGAGGTAAGTTACTCAAACTTTGAGATTCTTACCGAAAACTGAATTGTGACTGTGCTCTGGTTGGTTATTTGTTTGTTTTTAACAATTTGTAAATTTGGTATGTCCAATTTCTAAGGGGAAATTCTGCCCAAATTTTCATTAAATTTTTTGAAATGGAGATTGAATGAATAAACAAGTGGAAACAAGGTGTTTCAAGGATTAAAATCATGAAAAAACATATTTTCTCAAAATTAATCAAAGTTTTGGCCAGAGTGAGAACTGAATGGTAGAACTGGAATTTAATAAATCTAATGGTTCCATGATGTTTAGAAGGAAAAATTGTGTAGGGTTCATGTTGAGTGCGAAGTGTGAAAAGCCCCGGAATGTGAAATGACAATTTCGCCCCTGAAACCCCAAGTTAGGGCTGCCAAGGGAAAATCTGTAATTTGGGCTAGAATTTGCCTAATTTGAGTTTAAAAAATGGATTCTACACATAAAAATATGTAGGATTGGCCTAGGGTCATAATTTTTGAAAAAGAACAAAAGTACTAGGTAAAAAGGGAATTAGACTGGGTTGCCCATAGGCATTTTGGTAAATATGCGATTTTGGGCTAAGATAACCAACTTGTAAATTCTAGAATAAAGTATAAATAAGTAATAACTCATTTACAATTACTTTAGAAATTTTAGGAATTGGTAATTGTCCGAGCCAGATGAAAGGTTAAAGGACCAGTAGAAGCTATGTCATGGAAAAGAGTCCAGGTAGTAACTTTATCTTTCATATTCTATGTGGTTATAAATATGCAATGTTTGTCATGATCTATTCAATATGTTGCTTGTGGTGTTGATACTCACTGGGTGTGGATGATGAGTTAAACCACCCAATGGAACCTTTGGGGTACCATGTGGCCAGGTAGCCCAATTGAGTGGCTTGACATGTACGGATAGGTATAGGCCTGCTCCAAGTTATGATATGTACAGACAAGTATAGGCCTACTCCAAGTTATGATGATTATGGACAGGTATAGGCCTGCTCCACTGACATGTATAGACCAGCTTCGAGTTGTTCTGATCACATTATAAGATGATATTTGTGCAAATCAGGAATGAATGATCATTTTGATCTGGACAAAATCATCATTTGGTTCCTGAGCATTATTAGATATTTGCTTGGAATTTTGATTGTTGCATCATGATAAATGCTGCATTGCATGTTTACTTTTCACATTTTATATGATTGATATTCGTTACTATTGAGATTCGTATGAGTCTTACTCTTTTCCATAAATTTAAAATTTATCTCAGCAAGTGGAAATGGCTCAGAGGGCTAAGTAGCGGATATAGCAACTAAAGGTCCGATGAAGATCAAAAATATTTCTGTTGGTTATCTAATAGTTGCACCTTATACTAGGGTTACTATTGTAAATTGTATAAACCCTGTGGGGGCATTTTGTAATGTAATCAAAAACTGTATATTAGTATAATGTACTATTTTTGTATGCCCATGGAACTGCACATTAATACTCTAATAAATGTCAGAATAATAAGGGGTTTGACATTTTAGTTCTCCCCCCATCAATAAAATTTCGTCCTTGAAATTTTGGACATTGCATAAGTTCAACTATACTTTGGGGAGTTACTTTTCATCCTCATCTCATCCTTTTCATACCCTAGTCTTACTCTTTTGCATAATTTCTAAAGTATATGATTATTGTGAATCTCAATTGTCGGTAGCTTCCACATTATGGATCTGGAGTTCCCAGAATTCACAGATAATTCCATATATCCTTTAATAATTGCCAAAATAAATTCCTCAGATTAATTAATTCAATACTATATTAGAGCTTTTGCTCTTTTGTAAGTTTGTACTCTAGGTTTCACTCATTTCCAGTTTCGGCTTGTCACCCTCTGGATGTTTTCTTGATCTACCTTCCCAAGTACATATCAGTCTAATAGGTTTTTTTCCTCAGCCTTTGAACTTCTAGTCCAATATCTATATTGGATGCATATAATGATTTATAATTATCGTTACAATCTTACATCTATTTTGAGCACATCTCAAATTTCAAATTTCTAACTTTTGTTGTTTAGCCTTTATCCTTATATATTATTTACAAAGTATGGAAGAATAAATCATCCAACTAAAGTCAGCCTATTGTCATTTAGTAACCATAGGACATGCAGTTCCTAGGACATAATAGGGCACCTTGCCCATCCATCACTTGAATATTCACAAGGTTCTATAAACCTGAGTAACTTTCCATGTACACTATGTTTACGGGCTTTATTACCTTAGGACTTATTGTCCTATCATCCTCTGGTGTTACAATCTCTTTGAGATATTATTGTATCAAAATCTCATGCCCTGAGTCATTGTTCAACATTTGGGCTACACTGTAGGTCTTACGACCCTACTCTACTGTTCCCAAGGTCTTTTGGCCTATGGATATACAAGTCCAATAGGTCTCACCACTTACTCTATTTTCTCAACGCCTATAGGCTTACGAATGATTTCATATATACCAAGACAATATTTGATACAGAAACAAAAGTTTCCTTGACTTCCACCATTGCTATTCAATGTATCCACAATCACATTTACACTTCCTGGATAGTATTTAACTTCCAGGTTAAAATCGTTAAGCAATTCTATTCATAAGTGCTATCTCATATTCACTCTTTACGATCACAAAGTTATTTCAAACTCTAGTGGTTGCAGTACAATTCTACGGTATTCTGTAGTAACAATATCTCTAGATTTCCCCTATACACAAACAGTTATTACTATCTCATCATATGTAGAATATCTTAATCTATAAGGCTTTAGCTGACGAGAGGTTCATGTCATAATGTTATCCTGCTGCATCAAGATACATTTAAATTCTCATTTGTTCACATTAATACAGACCACATAGGTCAACTATAAATTACGACCACATAGGCCAATCACAAATCAAGACCACTCAGGTTAATATTATCATCAATTCCTCTCTCAACCATGTGAAGCTCTTCTCACAAATATCATCACATAGAATATTGTGTCATCATATTAGCCTTATCAAAGGCATATCAATTCTGGAGCAATACTACACAATCTCATGCATAATAATCATCAGGACCAAGAAAACTAAAATCTTCTGGCCTTTTCTAGTTCAGTATTGCTTCCAGTTTACCGGGATCCAACCGGTTCCCCTTCTTGTGAGACTACATGGCTCAGAAACTTAATTTCTTAAAGCTAAAACTCACATTGGCATGAAGTTGCTTATTTCACAATGTGCTTTGTACTGTATTTAAGTACCCTTCGTGATTTACCTTGATTAGTAATCACACAAGACATCATTACTTCTCATTTGTTCACACAATCTAATTGGTCAAATTCGACATTCATAGGATATATAGTCCATCATAACATTCCTCAAAACGCAGTTCATTTTTTCCAGCCTTTTGGCTATTTCAAAATACTGTCAGTAATTTCTCAGACTTTTGTCTTTCTAAATTTTGTGAAAGAGCACTAGAGCTCCACATAATGAAGTAATTACTTATCAATCTGAAACCATGTCACATGAGACTTTGAACATCGTTCCCACTCTAAGTTTAATCTCAATTATAAATTCCATTTTCCTTTCCAGAGGTATCTTGTGGATATTCCTCTGGGATATTACTGGAATCCATTTATTGTTAGAATATTTCTGAGTGTTACCCTAGCCCTTATCTTTTTGGAATAAAATATCATGTACCTTAGATCTTCCTTATACAGACATCCTTTAGCTTTGGCTGCTGGAAGAAAATTAAGTTTGCCTTTTACATTGCCATATGATCGTACATTAAATATCTTTGCTTCCACAGTCCTATAAAACATCATTTGCCATCGCTCAATCGTTACCGAAAATTATTCCCAATCCATATAAGCTAATTAGGTCCATTGCTAACCTTGTCTTTTGGCGTTTATAACATATTTCATAAACATTAGCTCTAATGGATCTGACACCCGTTGGTGTGGACATAACCATATCATGGAGAAACTAATATATACTCAGGGTAGCCATCTTATCTAGTTTTATGCCACAAATAAGACACTAACATCTAAATAATACTTATACGAAATTACCATTAAGTAAATCAGTACTTTAGATCAGTTTTAAGAGATTCATTAGCTTTTCTTCTGCATTGTTGTAAGCTCTACCCTGAGTTTTTTTCCTCAACCCCTCCACCCATCGTTGCTATGGATAGTTACTAGCTGAATACCCTAGTTGCTGATAGTTGTAATAGATTAATAATCTATCCAGAACGCTACATGGCTTCCAAACTAATAGGGCTTACCCCAAAGCCAATAGGCTTTTCTCCTTTATTGCTAGTTTTGTTACTCGTACACTCACTAAATAAGTTTATTTCCGATGATTCAGTGTTACTTCACTATGTTACCAAATTCAGTGTACCATTTAGAAATCAACTTCTTTCTAGTTCTGATTTTAATCCTGGTATCTTCAGGTCTGCATTCTACTACTGATCCATTACTCATCAATAGGTAAATTGAGTATTGATGCAGAAATGAGATAAGGCTAGATCATAAGCCTTAGCTGCCCTTGCCTCCTCGAGGTTCGCAGTCTTTTAGATCCACTACCATCTATTCACATCAATATGAATTGCCAGCTATACTTTGATGGAATTCTGGAAATTTCTTTAGTATAAAATCACCATTCCTTTACTATTTGAAAATCAAACTTCCTTCAAAGGCAGGAGCTGTTACTAGCAAAATCATGTCTTTCATGTCTGTAAACCATCACCTTCAGCAGCAGGTCCAGGCGTAAGCCCAGACGAAGGTGGCTGGTCTGAGTTCATAAGCTATATACACTTTTATCTACTACAGTTGCTTCCTATTTCCCTATCTTTATGTTATTTTATTGCACCCTAAACAATTTGTTACTCAAATCATATATGATATAATATATTGCTCCACCAGCATACCCAATATCTGCTGCATTAGGTCAAGTCTAGCTTCCCGACTTTACCTTATATCTTTACCTCGTTGTCTTACTATCAATACATCTCCCTATGTTAAAATAGGAAAGAGGGTAAATTTCACATGTTTACAAGGGCATTTTTGTCTTCTCACACAAAATTTGAACATAGAGATACTTCAATAATGGCCTAAACAGACCTTTACAACAGTTTAGGAAAACTTTTGGGTATTATATTGCCCATAGTTAGTTGTTTATCATGTTTCTACTCCTTTGCATCTCATGACTTAACAATTTTTGACAACTTCCCAGGGGGTCACCCATCCTTCCATTTCCCTGGGCTGAGCACGCTTAACTTTCATGTACCGATGCAAAAATACTAGTACCGACTTTAACTGTTTTCAGATATCGGTATCCCTGGATTGCCCTCGTCCTGATTAATCAGGCCAACCAACTCCAGGCATCCAAATACTATGTATACATCATTTATCAATATCGGTACATATAATCTGATATGTACTTGGTCATTGCTATAGCAACTCCATAAAGCTATCATATGGACCCCACTTTATAAGACCATTCCTTCTCCGTGCCCCAAGTGCAGCGCTGGAGAATAACTCTCGTGTCGAATAGATCTGATCTCCATATGGAAACTTTATACTGCATAATTCCTGCTCCTGGTGTAATGTGTCGGTATTAGGCATGTACTGTGCATACTGAAGGTCTTTGTGGGTTATGGGCCCACATCAACATAATCTTGGTGCATCTTCTCAGCTCCTGACCCGGTTGCAGGTTATATCCTATGTATACGGGTTCTATTCTAGGATTGGTAACCTTATATGGATAAGGCTCTATCCCTATAGACAATAGGTGTTCCATATCATTGACAGATAACTTTGACTATTGGTCCAGATATGGGTTAGGATTCGTACACTAACTCTCGCCACATCTGCTTTCTTGAAGCTTGCAGCTTCCTCACGCCATCTCCAACTGGGCATAATTGTCCTAACTGCCCTCTAATCATCCTCTGATTCTTTGAGAAAAATTTACCAATAACGGTGACTTATTCCTTTGTCATCTTATTCCGTTCGTCTTTCTAAGTATGACGTAATCAAGATCATATCAGTACACTATTCTGTCATGGACAGAACCGCAGGCTCTGATACCAAAAATGTCAAACCCCTTATCATTTTGACATTTATCAAAGTATTAATGTGCAGTTCCATGGGCATACAAAAATAGTATATTGTACTGATATACAACACTTGATTACATTACAAAATGCCCCTACAGGGTTTATACAATTTACAATAGTAACCCTAGTATAAGGTGCAACTATTAGATAACCAACAGAAAATTTCTTGATCTTCATTGGACCTTTAGCTGCTATATCCACTACTTAGCACTCTGAGTTGTTTCCACTTGCTAAGATAAATTTTAAATTTATGGAAAAGAGTGAGACTCACACGAATCTCAATAGTAACGAATATCAATCATATAAAATGTGAAAAGTAAACATGCAATGTAACATTTATCATGATGCAGCAATCAAAATACCAAGCACATATCTGACAATGCTCAGGAACCAAATGATTATTTTGTCCAGATCAAAATGATCATTCATTCCTGATTTGCACAAGTATCATCTCATAATGTGATCAAAACAACTCGGAGCAGTTCTATACATGTCCGTGGAGCAGGCATATACTTGTCTGTACATATCATAACTTTGAGCAGGCCTATACCTGTCCGTACATGTCAAGCCACTCAACTGGGCCACCTGGCCACATGGTATCCCAAAGGTTCCATTGGGTGGTTTAACTCATCATCCACACTCAAAGAGTATCTGTTAGAACTGGCTGACACCCAAGAGGGGGGTGAATTGGGTGTGTGATAAGAAAGTATGATCTTTTAAAATCTTTTCGCAACTTATTAAATCAATACATGTGGAAGTATAGAAACATAAGCTGATATGTAAATCATATATGCTGGAAATGTAAAAGCTTAGGGAAGAGAATATGCAAACTGTGATTTATCCTGGTTCGGTCCAATCCACGATGACCTACGTCCAGTCCCCAGGCTCCTCCTGAGATTTCCAATCCACTATATTCTTGTTTAACTGGGCACAAGAAAAGCCTCTACAAATTCACAAGAGTAACTCCCCCTTACACACTGGAAGGTTTACTCCTTCTTACAGCAAGTCGAGCAAAGCAATCCCAAAAACCTTTCTCTCCTGCTTACCCGTGTAAGTCTTATGAGCAGCAACGTTCTCTCCTGCTTACACCACTGTAAGTCTTACGAGCAGCAACGTTCTCTACTGCTTGCACCTTGTAAGTCTTATAGGCAGAAACTCTTAATGGCGATTCACTCTACAACTTCCACTGTAAGGTAATCAACCCTCTCAAGGTCCCTCTACCTTGAGTTCAATACAGAAATATATTTGTAAGGATTTACAAACTCTCTCACAGAGTAGATAGGATACTCACAGAAGTACAATACAAATATTCTCACTCTCAATTATACATGATATAGAAGATGAAGTAGAGCAAAGAGTGGTTGGAGGTAGAAGACTTAGAATATCAGCATGTTCATGTTCTCATTGCGTTGCTTGCTTTTCTGTGTTTGAATCCTCTTCTATTTATAGCTGAGTTGTGGAAGATATCCGTTAGAGTCTGTTGATTCATTTGACCGTTGAGCCCATTCGGATATTCTTCTGTTATAATCCCATCTGATGCTTAGACAGTTACTATATCATTTTCGGTTGGAGTCCCATTGCTTTGCACGGTCGTTGAGTGTATTTAAATATTTTCCCGTTGATCGTGCTCTGACACATGCTTCAGCGTTTCTTACAGTTTTCCCATTGGTCTGACAGATGCAATAGTATTTGTCTTCCGTTACTTATGAAATTTGCTGCCGTCCACGAATAGTTGTCGTTTGAATATTGATCCGTGTAAGCCATGTGATCGGTAGTGCATAACACCTGTAAATCCACTCAGAGAAATAGCCGTTAGAAAATATCACTCGGGTGATTAAAGACTTCACTGGAAGTGATTTCAGAAAATGGAAGAATCATTGGAAGTCAACTTGATTTCACTGGAGGTGATTTTGATAAAACAATTAACTCTTGACTACATAAGCATTTCACCGGCAGTAATCTTGATTTCTGGATGTGACTGTCATTGGAAGTGATTCTGATTCAGTGAAGAGTGTACTGAGTGATCATAGATGCTGACAAGAAGTGAAACTGATAAAACTTCATATAAGTTGATCTTGGCATGTCTCTGGAAGTGATTTGCAAAATCAACATAATCACTCGCTTGGATATTTCTTATAGAAAGTGAACTGAGGCATACTGGCTTTTACTGGAGGTGCATTCTAGTTCACTGGAAGTGATATTGAAAATTTCATATTTCACTCGAGTGAATTTGGGATCACTGGAAGTGATTTTGTAAACAGTGATTTCTTCTTGGAGTGATTTCCAATTCACTGGAAGTGATTTGTAACTTTGCAAATATCACTCGAGTGATTCAAGATCACTGGAAGTGATTTGGTAAACAGTGAAATATTCTTGCAGTGATTTTGAATCCACTGGAAGTGATTTGCAACTTTACAAGCTTCACTCGAGTGATTCAAGATCACTGGAAGTGATTTGGAAAACTTGGCGCATCACTCGAGTGATTTGGAATTCACTGGAAGTGATTTTCAAAACAGTGTATTTTTCTTGAAGTGAATTCTCAATCACTGGAAGTGATTTGTCGCATCACTCGAGTGATTCAGAATCACTGGAAGTGATTTGGCGCATCACTCGAGTGATTCAGGATCACTGGAAGTGATTTGGAAAACTTGAGATATCACTCGAGTGATTTGGAGACCACTGGAAGTGATTTGGCAAAGTTGAAATATCACTCGAGTGATTTGGAGATCACTGGAAGTGAAATGGAAAAATTGAGATATCACTGGAAGTGATTTGGAGATCACTGGAAGTGATTTGGAAATTTTGAGATATCACTCGAGTGATTTGGAGATCACTGGAAGTGAAATCTGAAACAGTGAATTTTTCTTGCAGTGATTTTACGATCACTTCCAGTGAAATGCTATATCACTCGAGTGAATGCTGAAATCACTCGAGTGATCCGTTTCCAGTTCTTCAGTAAACATAGGTCAACTTCCAGATGTCATAACTCTTCGAATATGACTCCAAAAATGCTGTATTATATATCAATCGAAAGCCCTGGAAGTCTAATTTCATATGGCACCGGTTTCAGCTCAATAGGACCAGTGGTTTGAGAGTTATAGCCAAAATACTAAGACTGTTCCAGAAAGTGACGCTGACATGAAGGTAAAATTAGAACACTGATATATCCCTCATATGAGCTCCTTTGATATTTGTTCTGGTGTCAAAATGACGCATTGGGAGTCTAGTTTCATATGCAATTGGTTTCGTCTGATTTGGAGTTGTATTGTGAGATATATGATCAAATAACCAGACCTCGCTCAGCTCGATGAAGCACAGACTCTGAAATGCTGCACATCACTCGAGTGATTTGCTGAATCACTCGAGTGATTGCGTTTTTTTCAGAATCACTCGAGTGATTCAGCAAATCACTCGAGTGATTCATTAAATCACTCGATGCTACAGTGCCAAACAGTGCCAGTTGCTACAGTACCCGTATTGCTACAGTGATAATGCTACAGTGCCAAACAGTAACTGCTACAGTACTTCTTAATTCCCTTATGAGCATAGAAACATCCAGTATTTCTTCTTAGAAGCTTGAATCTTGATATTTCCATTAATTCTTCAAGCTCTTCATTCTCCAATCTCTTTGACTAATCTATAAGATATATAACATTAAATATAATAGTTAGTCAATGTAAGAGATAAGTATATTATGCAAACTTTTGCTCTCATAATATTTGATATATATATTTGGCATCATCAAAACTAATCATATCTAACAGTATCAACACCACAAGCAACACATTGAACAGATCATGGCAAACATTGCATATTTATAACCACATAGAATATGAAAGATAAAGTTACTACCTGGACTCATTTCCATGGCCTAGCTTCTACTGGTCCTTTAACCTTTCATCTGGCTCGGGCAATAACTAATTCCTAAAATTTCTAAAGTAATTGAAAATGAGTTATTACTTATTCATAATTTATTCTAGAATTTACAAGTAGGTTATCTTAGCCCAAAATTGCATATTTACCAAAATGCCCCTGGGCAACCCGGTCTAATTCCCTTTTTACTCGGTATTTTTGTTCTTTTTCAAAAATTATGACCCCAGGCCAATCTTACATATTTTTACATGTAGAATCCATTTTTGAACTCAAATTAGGCAAATTCCAGAACAAATTACAGATTTTCCCTTGGCAGCCCTAACTTGGGTTTTAGGGGCAAAATTGTCATTTCATATTCCGGGGCCTTTTCACACTTCACACTCAACATGAACCCTACACAATTTTTCCTTCTAAACATCATGGAACTATTAGATTTATGAAATTCTAGTTCTACCCTTCAGTTCTCACTCTGGCAGAAACTTTGATTAATTTTGAGAAAAATGGATTTTTCATGATTTTAATCCTTCAAATACCTTGTTTCCACTTGTTTATTCATTCAATATCCATTTCAAAACATTTAATGAAAATTTGGGCAGACTTTTCCTTAGAAATTGGACATCCCAAATTTACAAATTGTTAAAAACAACCAAATAACTAGTCAGAACACAGTCACAATTTAGTTTTCAGTAAGAATTTTAGAGTTTGAGTAACTTACCTCACTTTTTCCTCTCCTTCTCCTCCTTGGCCGAAACCTTTCCCTTCCTTCCTTGGATTGTTTGCTTTATGGATGCCTAATCCAAGAGAATAGGGATGTCAAGAAGGGTTTTTGGAGCTAAAACACAAGATTGGGCAGAGATTTTGGCATACTTACCTTGTACTAGCTCCTAGATCTTTGCTTCTACTTCTGTCTTTTTCATCTTAGCTCTGTCTCTCTTTTCCTTTCTCCCCTCCATTTGGCCGACTTGGCCTTTAAGTAGAGCAAGGGTGAGTGCTCTATAATATGATTATGTGTCCTAATAAAATTATTATTTTACAAAATTTAATCACATGCCACATACGTATAATTATTTATTCTTGGATATTTCTTGTAACACTTACCATCTTCCCATTACATGTGTATTTATTCAGAAAATTCCCATAATTTATTTATTTGGTCAAAATGACCATTTTTCCCGTGCAATGTTTCCTATTTTCGCAATAATTGGGAAAATTGGCAGAATTGACACCAAACTTTGAAAATTCATATCTAATTGTATAGATATCCAATTGGGGTATTTCTAAAGGATATATGACCCTTATTGAGTTTATTTTTATGGAAAAATATAACCTTTAGCCAAATAGAAGTTCACCATTCCCATAATTTTTATTTTTGGACGCTGCCATAGAAAATTTGCAGTTTCATTAGGCTAACTTCAAAAATTCATATCTACTTGTGTACAACTCAAAAAATTCCATATAACCTATAAAATTAAATCTTGTTATGTATAATTACATTTTGGAAATTTTCACAATTTTTAGACATCATTTACTATTTTAAAAATGTCACACAATATAACTGTCTCACAGGAAAATTCACCGACAATTCCTTAACTTGCGTATCAAATAACTATGTTATGTGTGACCTCTACTTGCCTTGTTGTGTCTCTTAATAAGCTCTTTAATTCAACATTTTATCCTTTTAATACTACTAAGGTATAGAAGAATTTTGGTAACTGAAATTTGGGATTTTACACTATAATTATCTAGAATTGCTTTTAAGACTAAGCAATTCTCTTTTTATGCTCTTAAGAAGAACAAAGCATCATCAGTAAAAAAAAGCAGTGTGAGAGAATTAGACCACCTTGTGACAACCTAATTGTAAGATCCCAGATTTTGGGCCTAGAAACTTGAGGATAAGCCTATATTAGGCAGACTACTAGGCCCGAGTTTAGTAAGAGTCCTAAGAATATTGAGGAGATAGAATAATTTTTAGGGACTGTATCTGGGTAAAGAATGAGTCTCTAGGTTATATGAGGTTCAGAGTGCATAAGTAGTCAGACAAAGTATGCCGATGTATGGGCACCTTGGCACACTTGGTGCCATATTTAGATAGTGTGGAAAAATACATGTGTGGGCTATATGGGGCCTTAGACTATATGATTCAGCTCCTCTGGGTAGAGAACAAGTCTCTGGATTATATAGGGGCTCAATGGGTGCGATTAGATAGATAAAATATGTCGGTAAAGTTGTACACATGGAATTTTTAGGGTAGGTACATATACCCTACGTTTTTGAAAGGGAAGAAGAGACATAAGCCATGTGGGTCTGGTATGTAGACACACCGACATATACACTCAGAAATCACTTGAGGTAGCACATGTAGTGCAGTCCCGAGTAAAAACTTGAGTAGAATCCCGGGTAAGCACCAATAAAGTATCTTTATTAAAGTAACTTTATTAAAGTAGCTTTAATAAAGTAGTAATTATGACCCAAATTTTAGGTTGGCACCACAAGAAGGTGACACTTGTCCCTTCATCATTAGATTCATAAATTGACTTTTATGTTGTCACTCTTTGGAGGTGACACCTAGCATAATAGTTAGGGAAATCCACCAGCCTCCGGTCCGGTCACCCGACTAACTTTCCCGAACATCGAACTCAGGAGCTGGGGAAAATCATCAGACACTCACTTTTCCTGACAAAAAGGATGGCTTAAGGACCCAGGAAAAGGGGTAGGACCCATTTAATTAAAGCTAGTGACACTTGTCACCAAATAGGTGGATCACTGAACAAATGGCACCACAGGCTTTTGATACATGGTGGACAAATTCTAAGACTCATTAAGGGCCTTATATTTTCAGCCAGTTGCCCAAAATGGAAGGAAAAATCAGAAAAAAAATCATGGAAAATGTTAGAAGATAGAGAACATGAATAGTAATTTTTCATAACTTCAATCCACTGAAACACTACCGAATCGGCATTTCCTCCCGAAACACCCTTCACAAACCTTCTTCTCCTCATCATAAGCTTCATTTCCATGGTTTCAAAATTTTGTTTGGAGGTTCTTGGTGACTTCTTACCGATCAAAGTACTACCGAATTTCTGAACCGATCGCGGAAGCATGTAACGGTAAGTGTAGGCTTTAATTTGAACCGATTGGTTTTTTATTTTGATGAGTTTTCATTAGGGTTTGGGGGCTGGATATTTTTGGCTAGTAGAGGGTTTTGAATATTATTGGTGCCTTGATCATGTATATGTTGTTAAATGATGATTTAGGATGATGTTAGGCTAGTTTGGTGATCAAAATTATGCTTTGGTTAATTATGTGTAAAAAGGGTTATGTTCGGTCAAACTGAAAAAGGGGCTGAAGGCTTTTGATTTTGATTTTTTGATATTTCCATTGTGTTTAAAATGGAAAATTATGTAGGTATAGCCTCTGGTTGTAAATTCTGGACTACTGGAAATAAATATTGTAAACTGGAATTTCTGCCAATGTGGATTTTCCTACGTGATAGTCTGGCTATGTGATATTGTTATTAGTAAAATGATGTCTAATAAATGTGAAAGTATCCAGTATGAAAGTAGACTTATCAAGATTTAATTTAATAGGTCATAATAGTTAATTGGATCTGTACATACAGAGTTATGCATTTTTAAAGTTGGTCATATAAAAACTGGCATGTTTCTAGGGTAGTAGCCAATGAATGAGCATTATAGAATTCTGGACATGTGATTGTTAGAATGAGGTATTTTTCCCTTAAATTTGACTTAAAGAGGGTCAAATAGAACTTTGAACCACTCTATTTGGTATTTTGTAGATTAAGTTATGATTTTTGGAATTTCAGCCAAGAAATAGGGGAAATTTGAAAGTTCATCTTTTTGGCTGCGACCAAGCATTTTAGAGTTTAATTTCATGCATTGTATTGTTCTTGCATGCCTCCTTCTTGGAAGGCTTAGGTAGTCCTCCTTCATGGATTGTATAGGTTTCCACCTATATGGAAGGTTTTACCTCCTATAAGGAAGACTAGATTTTTTCCATTTTCATGCATCTTATAGTTGTATCTTTATGTTTTAGAATTTGATAATCAAGTTTTCTGCAATGTTTATGAAGTTTTTAATTTATTTTGGTTTTATTTTTAATTTCATCATGAGCTAAATTTTCATTTTCCTAGGGTGATGGCGTAGCTTACTAATGACAGATTAAATCTTAATTTATTAAATCTGGTTTTAAATTTTCTTTCATGATTGAGTTTTGATTATTGTTCTTAATGCTTTCAATAGATTGGTCATCTTTTGAATGATTTCAATATGTATGCTGAGACTGGAAGGAGATGCATGTGTGTCAATCATATAATTAAAACCATAACTTGCATATGAAATAGGAATATATTCATATGGATTGTGTAGTCTTAATGAGTTCTATAAATCTTAATATATAATTAATTGCTTTAATTCATATAGGGATATATTAGATTAGCAATTAATTATAGAATTGCTTGACCTTGGAAGAGGCTAGTAATTAAATTAGGGAAACTCGGCTACTAATCATATAGAATAAATTGGAATATAATAGATAGGTGATTCAATCCGAA
The DNA here is from genome assembly GCA_037074505.1 of Albizia julibrissin. Taxonomy (NCBI): domain Eukaryota; kingdom Viridiplantae; phylum Streptophyta; class Magnoliopsida; order Fabales; family Fabaceae; genus Albizia; species Albizia julibrissin. The sequence goes on from CM073477.1 coordinate 38,386,406, forward strand.
ATTTACTAAGTGAAATCTGACCCCGAGGGCTTTTTTCTCATATTTGTTTTCATAGCAATTGCATTAATATTTAATTATTTTTATTTTGAAAGCTCAATTACCAACTAATTGAGTGACTAAATAGAATTAAGATTACCAATTTTGGTACTTAGTGATCAATTCTCATGGGAACGATACTCTACTCATTTCTATATTACTTGTTTACGACAGTGTACACTTACACTTTTTAATAAACCATTTACACTCATAACAGGCTTATACTTTTTATTACATTCCTTTAAGTTCTTAATTGTCAAGGTAGCCACCAAACCTTGACAGTTCTAAGAAATAAGCTTCATGGCTCTCTAGGGGCTGTTTGAGGCTAGCCTCCCATGCCTTTAGTTTCTTCAATCATCTCAACCTTCCTTCGTTTCCCTTCTCTTTCCCCCCAGTCCTACTACCCTCTACACCATTCCCTTTCTTCAACATTGATCTTCTAGTCTTTATTTTAGTTCTTCTCAAATATCTAACAAAGGTAAAAATTAGCTCAGGATTCTTTGGCTCATTGTCACATACTGTAATACATTAATTCTATAACCTGATCTGATGAGTCTTATTCCATGAACTCGAACCATTAAGCTAGTATTTTTGTTCTATTGGGTTGGACTTTTCTAAAAAAATTTCAACATTTAAAACAGTTTCATAGTAGTTCACTCTTCATTTATTAGGATTATCAGAACTTTTTACTTCTCTACTTCTAAGTTATTAGCTAAATTTCCCATTTCCAATTCTTTATCGCATTAGGGAAAATATCATTTCGTTACCGTCGTTACTACTACTACTGGTATTGTAGTTATTGTAAGAGGCAAGCTTCACCCAAGAGGTGAATTGGGTGATATCAAAATTTTCACTTTATACAGATATGTCAAATTGAACGATGAGAGTATAGAGATGAGAGAAATTGCACATAAAGATTTATACTTTTTTGGCCCTAATCTCAGGCCTACGTCCAATCCTCATAGATCAACACCTTCTGAGCTTTTCACTAATATCCAAGATTCAGTTGGCTCTTGGAACGCACAGTACAACAAATGTCCTGGAAAGGACTACGAACATAAACATTCTACACGTTGAACTTTCTCTCCCCCTTACGGCAAGTCTTACGAGCATAGAAATTCCAACAAATCTTCTCTCCCACTTACTTATGCAAGTCTTACGAGCAGCAACATTCTCTCATGCTTACACTACTGTAAGTCTTACGAGCAGCAACGTTCTCTCCAGCTTGCACCTTGTAAGTCTTACAAGCATAAAGTCTTCCAAGGAACCCTCTCTACAGCTTCCCCCGTAAGGAAATTCTACCCTCTCAAGGCCCCTTTACCTTGAGATGAAGATTACAATGAAATTATTTACAAAAGCTCTCTTACAGAGTAGTTATGATGAACACTGAAGTACAATACAAAGAAAACTGAAAGAAATTTGTAGACTATAAGCTCTTTCGTGTTTTCTGTTTTTCATCGTTCTCTTTTTTGTCTTTGTCTTTGAAAACTCTTTATATAGAAGTTTTGGAAATAGACATTGCAGTGTTTCCCTTGTGGAGTAGAATGTTCTAATTTTCAGACAGTCTGTCATGGTATGCGTCGATTACTTGTGGTAGTTGTTGGCCTATGTGCAGTAACAACTAATCCATATCATTATGTCTGCCATTTTTTACTTCTTTATTTGTTTTTCCAATCCGAATGTTAATGACCTGTTTCACACTTGGAACAAACATTAAATAATGTTTAAGAATGATAACAAGTATAAATACAAAGATTAGATAACACTTAAGCATATTCGGATTGATTGCTGAAATTCATTTTGCTTTTGTCAACACAAGAACTCGAGTTCTTCCTACCAAACTCAAGTGCATAGTGTGACTTCAATATCTCTATAAGGTTTCTGCCAAGAACTCATGAGAGTGCACTTTCAAACTCGAGGGCAAAATGTTAGAACTGGCTGACACCCAAGAGGTCTGATGTTTAAAAATATTTTCATAGATTGTTAACTTAATATATATATATATATATATATATATATATATATATATATATATATGAAAGTATAAACTCACAAGTAATTATATAAATTGTATATACTGGAAATATAAAATCTTAGAGAAGAGAATGTGCAAACTGTGATTTATCCTGGTTCGGTCCAATCGATGATGACCTACGTCCAGTCCCCAGGCTCCTCCTGAGATTTCCAATCCACTATGTTCTTGTTTAACTGGGTACAAGATAAGCCTCTACAAATTCACAAGAATTACTTCCCCTGACACACTGTAAGGTTTACTCCTTCTTACAACAAGTCGAGCAAAGCAATCCCAAAGACCTTTCTCTCCTGCTTACCCGTGCAAGTCTTACGAGCAGCAACGTTCTCTACTGCTTGCACCTTGTAAGTCTTACAAGCAGAAAGTCTTACAGACAATTCGCTCTACAACTTCCCCTGTAAGGTGATCAATTCTCTCAAGTCCCTCTACCTTGAGAACACTTCTGAAATACAGATGAAGTGTTTACAAGCTCTTTCACAGAGTGTATGAATGCTCATTGAAGTACAATGTAAATATTTTCACTCTCAATTATACGTGACAAGGAAGACAGATATTATACGTGACAGCAACATGTTAGCAGTTGGGTTCTCGTTACTTCATCGTATCTGTTCACTGTAGTCTTTTTCTGTAAATCTTTGTCTCTTCTTCTTGAATGCTTCAGTTTATATAAGATAGGTTGAGAGCCGTTGGAGCATTCAAATATTTTCCTGTTGTAAGCCGATTGTGTGCTCAGACAGAAAGTTCAACGGTTAGGCCCATTGATCGTGGTGTTGTGACAGATGCTTCAGTATTTCCTGTTGATCTCTTACAAATGTTTCAGGGTTGCTTTTTTTCTGTTTTGCACGTTCGTTGAATCATTTATTGAATAGTCATGTTGCCCATGATTTGTTGTTGCTGAATATTGATCCATGTATGCCATGTGATCGGTAGTGCATAATACCTGTAAAAGCACTCAGAGAAATAGCCATTAGAAAACATCACTCGGGTGATTACATACTTCATTAGTAGTGATTTTCACAAAACAACATTTCACTCGGGTTCACTGGCAGTGATATCTGAAAACTGGAGAATTACTGGAAGTAAACTTGATTTCACTGGAGGTGATTTTCAGAAGATAGTACTCTACTGGAAGTGACTGGTAATGATGATCCCTTGAGTAATTTCCATGATTTTGTGAAGTTTCTGAAGATAATTCTGATAAGCTGCCACTGGAACTGATTCTATCACAGTGGAGAGTACACTAAGTGATCATTGGAAGGTATTTGATTCACTGGAAATGCATTGGGAGTGATATACCAAAATAAACATATCACTTGAAGCATATTGGCTTTTATTGGAGGTGCATTTAGGTTCACTGGGAGTGATCTCATCTTCACGGGAAGTGATTCTGATTCATACTGATATACTGGCAGTGATTTGATGTCAACCGAAAGTGATACTGAGAAAATAGCTAATCACTCGAGTGAATTTGGCTGCACTGGGAGTGATTTTCTGAATAGTGAAATTTTCTTACGGTGATTTCAGAGCCACTGGAAGTGATATTGAAAATTTCACATATCACTAGAGTGATTTGGAGATCACTGGAAGTGAATTTTGAAATAGTGAATTTTTCTTGCAGTGATTTTCAATCCACTGGAAGTGAATCTGAAAATTTTAAATATCACTCAAGTGATTTGACTATCACTAGAAGTGATTTCCAAAACAATTTATTTTTCTTCCGGTGATTTCAGACGCACTGGAAGTTATCTGGAAAATCTCATATCACTCGAGTGATTTCGGTATCACTGGGAGTGATTTTGAGAATAGTGAAAAATTCTTTCGGTGATTTCTGTGCCACTGGAAGTGATCTGCAGAATAAGGCATATCACTCAAGTGATCTGCAATTTCTGGCATATTACTCGAGTGATTACTAAAAATCACTCGAGTGATCTGTTGTTCAGATCACTTTAACTCTTTGTTGCGTTTCCAATTCTTCAGCAAACAGGGGTAAACTTCCAGATCACATAACTCTTTGAATATAACTCCAAAATTTTCATATTATATATTAATGGAAATATGTTTACGTCTAGTTTCATATGGCACCGGTTTCAGCTCAATCAGATCTGTGGTTTGAGAGTTATGGCCAAAATACCAAACCGTTCCAGAAAGTGATATGAAGGCCAAATTCAAACACTTATATCTCCTTCGTCTGAGCTCCTTTGATGTTTCTTCTGGTGTCAAAATGACGCATTGAGAGTTTATTTTCATATACAACTAGTTTCATCTCAATCAGACTTCTAGTTTGAGAGATATGATCAAATAACCAAGCCTCGCTCAGCTGGACGAAAAACAGAGCATGAAAATTCAAAGATCACTCGAGTGAATAGTAACTCACTCCAAGAATTTTTCCCTATTTCCAGAATCACTCGAGTGATTCTGAAAATCACTCGAGTGATTGTTAAAATTACTCGATGCTACAGTGCTGCTACAGTGAAATAAGCTACAGTAACCGTATGCTACAATATCCACTGCTACAGTTCCATAGAACTTGAATCTTCATATTTTTCATTAATTCTTGTAAGTTCTTCATTCCTCAATCTCTTTCTTTCATTGCTTGACTAATCTACAAGATATGCAATATCAAATATAGTAGTTAGTCAATGCAAGAGATAAGTATATTATGCAAACTTTTGCTCTCTTAGTATTTGACATCTATATTTGTCATCATCAAAACTAATCATATCTAACACAAAATTATCCAAAACTCAAGTGCAAGACTGAGAACTCGAGTTTTCCATGAATTTCCATTTTCGCATGACTTTCTGGTTAAAACTCTAGGGAGTTCATTTCCAAACTCTAGTGTAGATGTCCCAAGAACTCGATTTTGCAACTCCAAACTTGAGTGCATACACTATTCATTGTTTTCTTAAAAATCTCAGGAACAAACTCGCGAAAGTGAAAATTTGGACTGGAGTTGATTTATGTCCAGAACTCGAGTTTTACCAACCAAACTCAAGTGCACCAGGTTTTTCAATATCTTGACAATGTTTCTGACTAGAACTCACGGGAGTGAAGAGTCAAACTTGAGTGCACTAGACTCCAGAACTCAAGTGTGAACAGCCAAACTTGAGTGATTCATGTTCTTCAAGATTTTCAATACTTCTCTGGATCAAACTCTTGAAAGTGCAGAATGAAACTCGAGTGTAAGACACATGAACTTGAGTGTATATTCACAAACTCGAGTGCACTTGATATTTTAGTTTCTGACCAACTCTCTGGGATAAACTTATGAGAGTGCAGTTTGTCATCTTGAGTGCATATTAGTCCAGAACTCGAGTGCATGCTAAGAACTCGAGTTCTCCACTTATTCTTCACAGCTCTAAATCTCTCGAGTACAAACTCTCATTCCAGAACTCTTAGGACTCGAGTGCATTTCTTCTCAGAACTTGAGTGCTTCATCTGAACTCGAGTGCACCACTTCCTAGCATGTATACAATTCAAACATCAATTAAAAACTTAACAAAATTTACAATGAAAAATTCTAACTGGACTCGAGTGCAACTACCAAACTTGAGTTCATTTCCCACAGAACTCGAATGCATACACCTAAACTCGAGTGCACCAGCATGTTTACAAATTATATCAATGTGAGTTTGTGCAATGCTTTCTTTAGTAAATTTAACATATTGTACTTGGTTAAACTTGATCATTTCCTTGCAAAACAATTCATTACTATTTTGTTATCATCAAAACATGGATTCTAACATTCTCCCCCTTTTTGATGATGACAAAACCTTAGTGATGGGTTTGAGAACTTTGAAAAATTGCTTAAATTTAATTCTAAGTTACAAATGTATAAGTACAATGGTGTAAATAATTTGTTTCAAATGATCAAGTTCTTGATGACTTCTTCGTTCTGCAATACTGCAAGATGTCAAAATGAAGTTATAGAATCTTGAGTGCTACAAAACTTAAAACTAAACTTGAGAGTTGCAATATTTCAAAAATATGAAGAGTAATATCTTATAAAGATAAGAATCAAGAACAGAATTGCAAAAGCACAAACTTCTTTGAATCATTCGCAATCAGAAGCGCAATACATAAACTCTCAAACATGCAACATAAACTTGACATCAACAAAAGTGCTTACAATAATAACTCCCTCTTAAACAAAGACTCCCCAATAAAAGACTCAATACAGACTAAAAATCACTCACTCCCCCTTAAACCAGCTACTATCAGCACATGGACATTACATGGGCTCAAAATGCCATGATTACATGGGCTTAAAATGCTATCACTTGTTCTGCTCCCCCATTTTGTCATCATCCATGGAAGGAGGGATATGGAAGGAAATGTCAAATGACACTGATGGTGTATAAAGTACCAAAGCAGTAGATAGATCAATTGGTGCCGATGTGAAAGGTGGTGATGAGGGTTAAGTATCAAATTGGTCTGGGACAGGAATAGATGCTGAGGGAGGTGGCGTTATATATGATTAGTTTTTATGATGACAAATATAGATGTCAAATATTAAGAACAAGAAGTTTGCATAGTATACTCCTCTAGTATATTGACTAACTATTTGATATTACATATATTGTAGATTAGTCAAGCAATGGAATAAATAAATTGAGGAATGAAGAACTTACAAGAATTAATAAAAAATATGAAGATTCAAGTTATATGGGTACTGTAGCATACGGTACTGTAGTGTATTTGGCATTGTAGCACTGTAGCAACTGAGTAATTTTAATAATCACTCGAGTGATTTTCAGAATCACTCGAGTAATTCTAAAAATAGTGAAAATCACTTGCAGTGATTTACTATTCACTCGAGTGATTTTCAGTTTTTCATGCTCTGTTTTTTGTCCAGTTGAGTGAGGTCTGGTTATTATATCATATCTCTTAAAATACAACTTCGATTGAGACCAAACTAGTTGCATATGAAAATAGACTCTCAATGCGTCATTTTGACACTAGAAGAAACATCAAAGGAGCTTAGAAAAAGGAGATATAAGTGTTCAAATTTGGCCTTCATATCAGTATCACTTTCTGGAATAGATTTGATATTTTGGCTATAACTCTCAAACCACAGATCCAATTGAGCTGAAACTGGTGCCATATGAAACTAGACTTCAAGAGCTTTCTATTGATATACAATATAGCAATTTTAGAGCTATATTCGAAGAGTTATGCCATCTATAATTTAATCCCTGTTTGCTATCGAATTGGAAGTGGAGTTTTGAGTTCAAGTGATCTGAAGAGACAGCACCTGAGTGATTTTTAAAATTACTCAAGTGATCAAGAAGATCACTCAAGTGATCATTAATTTTCACTCGAGTAAAATGTGTCAGATGGCAGATCACTCGAGTGGCACAGAAATCACTGGAAGAATTTTTCACTGTTCTCAATTTCACTTTCAGTGATATGGAATTCACTCGAGTGATATGAAATTTTCTAGAATCACTTCCAGTGCGTCTGAAATCACTGCAAGAAAAATTCACTATTTGCAAAATCACTTCCAGTGATGCCACAATCACTCGAGTGATTATGTTGTTTTCGTAGATCACTTCCAGTAGATGCTGAATCACTTCCGGTGAATTACACATTTTCTCAAATCACTTCCAGTGAACCTGAATGCACCTCCAGTGAAGGCCAGTATGCCTCAGATCACTACAAGTTAGATGTTATATGATCGGGTGATGTAATCATTTTAGGACAGAATGAAGCCCCCCACGCACAGCCAGTAAATTCCAATATGAATTAGAATGCTTCAAGAGAATCTAAATCACTTCAAGTGAAACAAAGATTACTCCCACTGAATATCAATTGTATCAGTTCAGTATCTGTTAGATAATCAAGTGATTATGTTGATTTTGCAGATCACTTCCAGAGACGTGCCAAGATCAATTGATATGAAGTTTTGTCAGTTTCACTTCTTGTCAGCATCTATAATCACTCAGTGCACTCTTTACTGAATCAGAATCAGTTTCAGTAACAGTCACATCCAGAAATCAAGATTACTGCCAGTGAAATGCTTCTGCAGTCAAGTGTTAATTATTTTATCAAAATCACCTCCAGAAGATGTTTGAACATTCCAAGTGAAGTACACCGAGTTGAAGAATTTACTCGAAGGATTTCATGTTGTACTCAGCTAATGTAGATCACTTCTGGTGAAGTAGTTATCCACTCGAGTGATATTTAAAACATTCTCTAACGGCTATTTTTTGTTAGTGTATTACAGGTGTTATCTACTACCACTCATCGGAACAACATTCGACTGCAACTAATCATGGGCACTAGCAATATTCAACAAATAACCAATAACGTGCTAATTGTAAGCAATGACTGAAGCATCTGTCGGATCAATGGGAAAACACAGAAGTATCTGTCATATACATGATGGGCTTACAATAGGAAAATATTTGAAGGCTCCAATGGTTCTCAACGCATCCCCTATATAAACTGAAGCATTCAAACAAGAAGTGTAGATAAGGCAACAACGACCAAACACACAGACACAGCGAACAGAGATGATGAAGTAACAAGAACCCATCTGCTAATATGCTACTGCCATGAACCTTCATCTCTTACACTCTTCGTTAATATCTGTTTTCCTTGTCATGTATAATTGAGAGTAAGAATATTTGTATTGTACCTCAGTGAGCATTTTATCTACTCTGTGAGAGAGTTTGTAAATCCTTAAAAATATACTTCTGTATTGAACTCAAGGTAGAGGGACCTTGAGAGAGTTGATTGCCTTATGGGGAAGCCGTAGGGAGTATTGCTCTACTCATAAGACTTGCCGTAAGGGGGAGTGAACCTTACAGTGTGTGAGGGAGAGTAACTCCGTAATAAGCTACACAAGTGCCTAGTTAAACTTGTGGGTTGTAGCGGCTTTTCTTGTGCCCGGATAAACAAGAAGATAGTGGATTGGAAATCTTAGGAGGAGCCTGGGGAGTAGACGTAGGTCATCATGGATTGGATCGAACCAGGATAAATCACTGTTTGCATCTTCTCTTCCCTAAGCTTTTATATTTCCAACATATATGATCTATATATCTGCATATGATTTTATAGTTCCATATGTATTGATTTGATAAGTTTTGAAAAGATTTTTAAAAGATCAGACTTTCTTATCGTACACCCAATTCACCCCCCTCTTGGGTGTCATCCAGGTCTAACAGGTGGAACTGATATAGAAGGGCCAAGAACATCACGATGAGTCTAAAGAAGGGTCTCCAACTCGTTGAGACTTCTAGCATGCTCTGCCTGAGTCTGGATGATAATTTCGAAATTGTAATTGGTCTTCTTAACCAATGATATTACTTGTAGTTCCATCTTATCAACCAACCTTTCAAATTTTCCAATCAACTACTGATATTGATGATTATTTCTATTCTTTGGCCTTCTACAACCTTGTTAATAAATTCTCCAACATATCCTTGGATATATGCTCCGAAGAAGGAAGGTTGTAGAGATCTTCCTCTAGCAGAAGACTAGGCTTCATCAGCAGTGGCAGAAGGTGAGGGATGTTTCTCATCCTCCAAAGGCTGTGCAATTCCCATATAATACAGTTGAGTCATTCCAAATTGTAGGATTCTCACCATTCCATCCTTATCAAGATACCAAATCTTGTTGTACCTTAGAATGAGAGAGACTATCTGAGGCAAAGGGATGTAGGTATTCAGAGTTGAAGAGAACCGGAAATGCCTCATCTCTTGAAATACCATATTCCCTACATTCCTTTGTTGTCTAGAAAGCAGGGACGCCATCATATAGTAATCTTTGTGGGTGAAGTTTTTGGACTTATTCATAATACTTCTAGTATAAATGTATAATAGAATGTGTTGGATATTGGGCATTGTGACAAGCTTGAAGTTCAAAGGACCCATATTCTCACCAGGTCTCAACAGGTAGAAAACTTGGTTAGGAGTGAATTCGGTGATAGGATCAGTTGGTGGAACTTTATAGCGAAGAATATTATTTATGATGGTGGGGGTGATTCTGATAGTTTGGCCACAAACAGTGGTCTCAATACCTTCCTCTATTAATTCACTGGTTCGCGACATAGTGTTTTTAATAGACATATTACAATAGAAAGTTTGTACAACAGTCAGTGAGTATAATATATGAATATTGAGTTGTAGTTCATAGAAGGCTAGGTACTCTCTCATGTCAATACGATAGTATATGTAGAGGTGGTCCATATCAACATAAACAATATGACAGAATCTTCTATAAGCAAACTCACAGTTGTATACCTTTTTATTAAAAGGTTTCAAGGTTGAAGTGTTGAAGTCTTTAGAAGGCTCAGTCTCTTCCTCTTCTTCTGGCGCCTGAGATGTAAAAGGTGTGGTAAAATGTGCAACACCATGAGATTTCGAAAGACCACCTGCTCCAGATGCAATTTTGCTTACCAAGACTTCAAGCTTGGACTGTCTTATAGCTTCCCAGAGTAGTTGGACATCTTCACTATCTAAAGATGATTTATGAGATGACTCTGTGACTGTCCCTTTACCTTTTCCCTTCACTTCCTTTGATTTTGATCTCATAACTACTGGTTCATTGATAGATATAGCTTTGGGTTTCTTGGCCGGAGGTTCAGTGACTTTGGTTTTTGGCCTTGGGTGATTCTTTTTGGATGTGACCTTCGATGGAGGAGGAGTTAGAGTTAAAGATTGAGTTGGGTCTGGAGTTGTCGAAAGCGTTGAAGTTTCTGTGGAGTTTGAATAAGGAGAGGATGATTAAGAAGGAGAGGGTGTGTGTTCTTGAGGAAACTTACTTTTTACCATTTTGAAATGTAAGAGATGAAATACATAGAAGAAAACAGAAATTACCCAGAGATGAATGTCGATGGTTGAAGAGAATGCTAGGGCTTGGTGGAGATTTATAAGCTGTAATATGAAGTTTGGAGGAGATTAAACGGATGCAACTAATGATTAATGGTAATGAATGAGTCATTTCAAAGTTCAAATGGCGGGAATCATAATAGGTCAGAGCTTCGAGTGGAGAGATGCGTTCAAGTTTGAGAATGAGTATGACGAATAAGCTTTCGGAAACTTATATAGACCTGCGACACTTGAGTTCTACCCACAGAACTCGAGTTCACATGGACTTGAGTTTGTCCCCTCAAACTCGAGTTTATATGGACTCGAGTTTGCCCTTGCAAACTCAAGTTCTGCAGTAAAATCCCCATATTGACTCAATGTACCTAGTTTGAGTGTAGCTTGTAGATAATCAAGTTAATTTCTAGGGTTAAGGTATAGATTTAGCAAAGAACTATTTCCTAAAGTGCACCCAACATAACTAACTTTTTTAGGGTGCAAAAATAGACATTAAGAATTTTTTTTTGGAGTAAAAATAGCAATTTCGTTATCTATTTTGGGTGCAAAAATTGCTATTTTTGCTCCTAAAAAAATTCATAATATCTATTTTTACACCCTAAAATAGTTAGTTGTGTTGGGTACACTTTAGGAAATAGTTCATTGCTATTTTTTCACCTTAACCCTAGTTTCTAAATCCTTACATCTTTATACTCAAGTCCTCTAAGATCACCTGAGTAATCCAAGCTGCCATTTTGCACCTGTTCTTCAATTATGCACTTAAGTTTCAGTAGTGAACTCGAGTTTGCCATTGTTCACTTCAGTTTGCCTCTAAACTTCTTATGAACTCAAGTTTGTACTCAGAGTTCACGTGCACTCTATTAATCCCTGTTTTACTGAACGTGTGAAGAGCATTTCCTGTAAAACAAATTTCTATATACTCTGATGCTTAAGTTAGTAAATCAATCATCAAAATATGAACATAAAATTCATGAAAAACATATAGTAAACTCTTACAACTCATTGGGATTAGCCATTCCCAATTCTCTCCTTATATACAAGAAAATTTTCTTTTTCTAACGGTTTTGTGAATATGTCAACAAGTTGAAAATCAATTGGAATGAATTCAACGTTCATCTTTTCTTTGGATATGATCACGTATAAATTTGTGTCAGACGTCTATATGCTTGGTTCTTGAATGATGCACAGGATTTTTTGCCAAGCTTATTGTACTTGTGTTATCGCACATAATGGGTATCTCTTTCAAGTAGATTCCCAAGTGTTGAAGTTGCTACTTTAGCCATAGTACTTGAGAACAACAATTTGATGCAGCTATGTATTTAGCTTTAGTTGAGGATAATGAAACAACAATCTGTATTTTGCTAAACCATGACACCAAAAAGCCTCCAAGGAATTGACATTATCCGCTCGTGCTCTTTCGGTCAGTTTTGTATCTTGCATGGTCTGAATCTGTATAGTCTAACAAATACTTGTTTCCTCCTTTTGGATACCATAGGCCAAGTTCTGCAGTGTCTCATAAGTACCTAAAAATTCTTTTCACATTTTCAGCATGAGATAATTTTGGAGCAGATTAATACATTGCGCACATACCAACACTAAACTGTATGTCGGGTTTACTTGTTGTTAGATAGAGTAATGAACCTATCATTCCTCTATACTTGGTTATGTCATAATCTTTACCCTTTTCGTAAGCATCCAAAGAAGTGGTTGAACTCATTGGAGTGTCAACTCTGTTTGAATTTTCCATTCCATACTTCTTCAACAATTGCTTCAAATATTTAGCCTGGGAAATAAAGATTCCCTTCTTCCATTGTTTAATTTGAAGTCTAAAAAAGAAGTTTAATTTTCTCATCATGGACATTTCAAATTCTCCTTGCATAAGCTTAGAAAATTCTTGACATAGAGATTCGTTAGTAGCACCAAATATTATATCATCTACATATATCTATACTACTAATATGTCATCCTTGTTACATTTGATGAATAGCGTAGTATCTGCCTTTCCTCTGACAAAATCTTGTTCAAGAAGAAATTTACTCAATCTTTCGTACCAAGCTCTTGGATCTTATTTCAAACCATATAAAGCCTTTTTGAGTTTGAAAACATGACCTAGTTTTAAATCATCTTTGATACCAGGAAGTTGTTCTACATAAACTTCCTTCATAATATAACCATTTAAAATGCACTTTTAACATCCATTTGATATAATTTGATACATTTTATTCATGCAAAGGTCAAGAGTACTCGTATAGCTTCTAATATTGCTACTGGAGCATATGTTTCCTCATAATCAATACATTCTTCTTGATTATAGCCCTTTGCAACTAATCTTGCCTTGTTTCTCATAATGATTGCTGATTCATCAAGTTTGTTTTTGAAAACCCATTTGGTTTAGATGATCGGACGGTCCTTAGGACAAGGTACCAAATCACCAAATCACCAAATCACCAAATCCCAAACTTAATTTCTTTCAAATTAGTTTAATTCTTCTTGCATAGCAATCACCCAATCATTGTCAGAAAGTGCTTCTTTAAAACAAGAAGGTTCTATTTCAGAAATGAATGCAGAAAATGTTACTTCATTTCGAATTCTATTTGTTGTTTTAACATCTTTATGAATATCTCCAATCACTTGTTCAATTGGATGATCTTTCATGTATCTCTATGCTCTAGGCTGAGCATATTCATCGACATTATCATTATTTTCAAAATCATTTTGTTCAGAAATTGCTATATCCTTTATTTGCTTTATTAAATCCATTTCTTCTTCATCAAGTAACTTTGTCTGAGGCTCTATTTCATCAAACACAACATGAACGGTTTCTTCAACAATGCATGTTCTCTTATTAAACACTCTATATGCCTTACTTCTATTAGAATATCCTAAAAATAAACCTTCATCAGATTTAGGATAAAATTTACCAACATTTTCTTTACCGTTGTTATAGATATAGCACTTACACCCAAAGATGTGCAGATGAGCAAGATTATGCTTCTTTCCTTTATATAGCTCATATGGTATCTTTCCAAGTTTATTGCAGATATAGGCTTGATTAGAGATGTAACGTGCAGTGCTCATTGCATCCACCCATAATACTTGTGACATTTCTTTATCGTTAAGCATCACTCTCGCCATTTCAGTGAGCACTTTGTTCTTTCTTTCTACAACTCTATTCGGTTGAGGTGTTCTAGGTGTTAAGAAGTTGTAATCAATTCCTTGATTGTTGCAGTAGTCTTCAAAGAGTTGATTGTCAGATTCTCCTCCATAGTCTGTCCTAATTGAAACAATAGACATACCTTTCTCATTTTGGACCTTTTTGGCAAATGTTATGAAATTAACAAACGTTTCATCTTTAGATGCAAGAAAAATAGTCCAAGTAAATCTTGAAAAATCATCAATGATAACTAAAGTATAAAGATTTCCTCCAAAAATTTTTACTCTTGCAGGTCCTACTAAATCCATATGAAGTAATTGTAAAGGTTTAGAAGTTAAAATCACATTCTTAGTTTTGAAAGACGATTTAGTCTATTTTCCCTTTTGACAAGCATCACAAATCATATCATCTTTGAATTTTAGTTTAGGAAGACCAATGACTAAATCCTTTCTAATCATTTTTTCAAGATGATTCATGTTGACATGAGCAAGACATTTATGTCATAGCCAACTTTCCTCAGTTTTACTTAGAAACAATTTTTTAAAGAACTGGAATTTAAATCAATAGTATAGTAGTTACCATTCCTTTGAGCTTGGATCTTTGCTTTGATGGATTCTTTGTTAAGTTTTAGATCCTTTTTGTTTACTATTAGGCATTCTTCTAAATCAAAGATCACCCAATTATCTTTATCAATGCTTTGACTTACACTTAGGAGGTTGTGGCATAGTTCTTCAACGTAGTAAACTCCGTTGATCTAAACTCCATTAGATTTTCCAACTTCACCAACTCTGGCTATACATCCAGATTGGCTACCTCCAAAGGCTACCTTTCCTCCATCTTTAGGTTCCAATGTGGTGAACTTTTCTTTGTCACCAGTCATGTGTCTCGAGCATCTACTATCAATGTACTAATTGTTTGCCCGTGATGCTTTGAGACATACCTAGAGTAATATCATTGAACTTTAGGTACCCACACTTTCTTGGGTCCTTCATGGTTAGTATGAATTACTCTTGGTATATGTGTCCCTTTCAAAACCCATTTATATGTGCTGAAGGTTTTTCCTTTTCTAAAATGACATGATGATGTGTAATGACCTTTTCTATTGCAGAAATTGCATGATGCAAATGGATTTGATGTATGCACGGTACTTTTAAAGTATTTCAAATATGTCTTACTTCCTCCCTTTTTCTTACCTCTATTTTTACTTTGTACAGGTTTATACCCAATTCCAGATTTATCATGCATAACACATTGCGATTTCAAAATAACTTTCAGAGTTTCACTTCCCTTACTGAATTTCTCTAATGTTTTTGTTAGATCACTAATTTTCCTATCCTTATCTTTACATGATGTGCATGATAAATGTGATATGCTGACATTGTTTCTACTTTCAAGTTCTTTCACTTTCTTTTTTATAGCATACCATTTCCTTAGCTATCTTAATAAATTTAGAATGTAATGCATTATATTAAGATAGAAGTTCATCATAAGAAGGTTCAGAATCACTTACCTTGGAGTCTGATTCTTCCTCTTTAACTACCAAGCATATATTAGCAACGTCATCATCGAGCTATCACCCCATATGAATGATATGTATGCTTTCTTCTTCTGCTTCTTCTTATCTTTATTCTTAAAGCATTTAAACCATATATGTCCCAGTTTCTCGCATTTATAGCATACAACTTGTTGCTCTTTATTTTCTTTCTTACTTGAACCTCCTTGCTGATTTTTGAAGTTCCGTTCACCTCTTCTATAGAACTTCTTGAATTTCCTAACAATCATTCCCATATCCTCATTGTCAAGTTCTTCTTCGCTTTCAGATGGTTCAGCTTCGTTGATAGCTTTGAGAGCGACTCCTCTTTTCTTTTTATCATCAAAATCTTCTAGTTCCTTCTTGAACTTAAGCTTTCCCCATACTCAAAAAAGCTTTAAAAGAGTGCATCTATTGATCTCATCGATTCACCTTTAGCTTCTTCGATGGCTGTCACATTTGCTTCTCATTCTTTTGTAAGAATGTTAAGAATCTTTCTTGGACATTTTGATCAACTGTTTTCCTAAGTGCTGCCAGCTGGTTGACTAGGTAGGTATATATGAGTTTGAATTCAGATATTGTTTCTCCAGGTTTTATCCGAAATAAATCATATTCTGTAGTTAGAGTATTAACTCTATTTTCTTTAATTCTGGACATACCTTCATATGCAATTTCTAATGCATTCCATATTTCTTTTGTTATAGGTAATGTATAGATTCTAAAGTACTCCTTTTGGCTGAGGTTGCTCTATATCATTAAAATAGCTTTGTTGTTTAGCGTTACAAACCTTCTGTCGTTGTCATCAAATTCTTTTAGGCTTTTCTTTACAACTCTATCTTCAACTTTCTTCATTGGAACATAATCTCTATCTTGTATTACACTATAAGCTGTATTCAGTTGCCATTACAAAGACTCTGAACTTAGCTTTCCAAAACGAAAAATGCTCTCCAGCAAAACTAGGAGGTCTAGTAATTGAAGCTCTGTCTGGAAGAATGTTCTCACCCATGGTTGCCATGTGAATGGATCCTTCTCAAGTTATTAAACTCTTCTGAGAAGACCTTGCTCTGATACCAAATGTAACAGGCAAGCTTCACCCAATAGGGGGTGAATTGGATGATATCAAATTTTTCAGTTGATACGGCTATATCAAACTGAACAAAGAGAGTGTAGAGATGAGAGAAATTGCACACAGATATTTATACTGGTTCAACCCTAATCCCAGGCCTACGTCCAATCCTCAGAGATTAACACCTTCTGAGCTTTTCACTAATCTCCAAGATTTAGTTGGCTCTTGGAACGCACAATACAACAAATGTCCTGGCAAGGACTACGAGCATAAACATTCTACACTTAGAACTTTCTCTCCACCTTACGGCAAGTTTTATGAGCAGAGCAATTCCAACGAATCTTCTCTCCCGCTTATTTATACAAGTCTTAGGAGCAACAAGATTCTCTCCTGCTTACACCAATATAAGTCTTATGAGTAGCAACGTTCTCTCCTGCATGCACCTTGTAAGTCTTACAAGCAAAAAGTCTTCTAAGGAACTCTCTCTATAGCTTCCCCCGTAAGGAAATTCTACACTCTCAAGGCCCCTTTACCTTGAGATGAAGATTACAATAAAAGTGTTTACAAAAACTCTCTTACAGAATACATATGATGAACACTGAAGTACAATTCAAAGAAAACTCAAAGACTTTTGTAAACTTTAAGCTCTTTCATGTTTTTCTGATTTTTGTCATTCTCTTTTTTATCTTCTTCTTTGAAAACTCTTTATATAGAAGTTCTAGAAATAGACGTTGCAGTGTTTCCATTTTGGAGAAGAATGTTTGAATTTTTAGACAAGCTGTCATGGTATGCGCCAGTTACTTATGGTGGTTGTTGGCCCATGTACAGTGACAACTAATCCATATCATTATGTCCACCATTTTTGACTTCTTTATTCGTTTTGCCAATCCGAATGTTAATGACCTGTTTCACACTTGGAACAAACATTAACTGATATTTAAGAATGATAAAAAGTGTAAATACAAAGATTAGATAACACTTAAGCATATTTGGATTGATCGCTAAAATTCACTTTGCTTCTGTCAACACAAGAACTCGAGTTCTTCCTACCAAACTCAAGTGCATAGTGTGACTTCAATATCTCCATAAGGTTTCTGCCAAAAACTCGTGTGAGTGCACTTTCAAACTCGAGTGTAAAACTGTCCAAAACTCGAATGTAAGATTTAGAACTCGATTTTTCCATGAATTTCTAGTTTCTGCATGACTTTCTAGTTGAAACTCTCAGGAGTGCATTTCTAAACTCAAGTGTAGATGTCCTAAGAACTCAATTTACAACTCCAAACTCGAGTGCATACATTTTTCATTGTTTTCTTAAAACTCTCAGGAACAAACTCGTGGAAGTACAAATCTGAACTCGAGTTTTACCAACCAAACTCGAGTGCATGAGGTTTTTCAGTTTCTTAACCATATTTCTGACCAAAACTCGCTAGAGTGAAGAATCAGACTCGAGTACACTAGACTCTAGAACTCGAGTGCTTCATGTTCTTCAGGTTTTTCAATACTTCTCTGGAACAATCTCTCGGAAGTGCAGAATGGAACTCGAGTATAAGACACATATGAACTCGAGTGCATATTCACAAACTCAAGTGTACTTGATATTTCAGTTTCTAACCAACTTTCTGGGATAAACTCGCGGGAGTGTAGTTTGTCAACTCGAGTACACATTGGTCTAGAACTCGAGTGCTTGCTAAGAACTTAAGTTCTCCACTTATTCTTTACTGCTCCAAATCTCTCGGGTACGAACTCTCATTCCAGAACTCTCAGGACTCGAGTGCATTTCTTCTCAGAACTTGAGTGCTTCATCTAAACTCGAGTGCACCACTTTCTAGCATGTATACAATTCAAATATCAATTAAAAACTTAATAGAATTTACAGTGAAATATGCTAACTGGACTCGAGTGCAACTGCCAAACTCGAGTTCATTTCCCACAGAACTTGAGTGCATGCACCTAAACTCGAGTGCACCAGCATATTTACAGATTATATCAACGAGAGTTTCTGCAATGCTTTCGTTAGTAAATTTAACATATTGTACATAGTTAAACTTGATAATTTCCTTGCAAAAAAATTCATCACTATTTTGTTATCTTAAAAACATGGATTCTAACAGTTATATATAACATTTTCAAATTCCAAAATCAAATAACCAGCCAAAAACTTAGTCCTTTATCCTCATGCCCTAGTCATCCGTGTTACCAGCCTGCCCTTTGAGCCACTTGCCCTTATTGTAGGTTAGTTATTGGAAAGGGTGAGATTCATAGAAATCTCAGTAGTAACAATTAACTAATATGATATATAAATTTACAAAGCATGTAAAACAATCATCGCATAACATCATTCACAACATCCATAACATTCTTAACATTCGTAACTCTAGATGATAAGGACATACATACACATCATTATATATGATATAAGAGAAAGAGTCACTACTTGTACGCCTTTTTGATGGTATATCCAATTACTTCTTTGGGCTCAGAAAAATGTCAAATCCTACAAGTCAAAATTCACAGACCGTGAATTATTACTTGTCCCAATTTTTTATAACTCCAAAACACTTGAGTTATTTATCATTAGGGTTAGTACACTCAACCAAATGAAAAGTCAATATGTTCACACTAGCCCACAATGCTTAGTTCTACCCTTAGAGTTCAAGTTTATTACATCCTACCTAAATTCTCTTAAATTCACATATTCTCCAAAAGCTAGCAGAATTTTTAACAAACTTTAAAAATTTATATCTTTTATGTACAAATGTTCAATTACAGTGGTTCCAAGTGTTATGTGTCCCTTATTAAGTTTATTTTGAAGGAAAAATATTTTATTTATGTGCATAGAATTCAAGTATCACCATTTATTTCACATTACCACAAAATCATTCTTATTTTACATGTCTACCTTCAAAAATTCATATCTCTCAGTGTACTAGTCCAAATAACACAAATGACCCATCAAACTAAATCTTGGCATGTCTACTTTTATTTTGGAAAATCTCATAGTCATTTGACAACATTCAGTTGTCCAAAAACAAAGCACAATAAGACTGCCACGCAAAAACCCTATACTGGCAGCAAGAATCCAGTTTTATGTTTTTCATTCCAATGATCCATAATTCATATCCAGGGTCTACTCCCAGACATTTTTTCATGTAGAACACAATGGTGACATAAAAATTATCAAATTCTCATCCCTGGTTCATGCCTGTTCAAGCAGAAAATTAGGGTTTTATGACAACAATTCACCAATTCACAAATTTTCCACCAAACAAGTCGTATATGCTTCCCAAACATCATATAACCACATGTACATGAACAAAACATCATGAAAACTTAAAAACCCTACATGACAAAAATTAGGGCAGCAAGAACAAGTTCACAAAACTCCACCAACAAATACAATACATAGATCAAAATGGTGCTCTTGCTTACCTCTTTCACTTTCCTAGGCTCTTTCTTTAGTTTTTAAACTTTGGCTCTTGCTAGATGACTAAAAACACCTCCTCTTGAGAAAAAAAATGCCATAGAAATGAAGCTCTTAGAAAGGAGAACAATGTTTATGAAGAGTATTTGAGCCATAGAAGTGATTTACAAGGTCAAAATCCAAGGAGGAGCTTTTACCTTAACTTGTTCTTCTTTTTCTCTTTCCTTAAGCTCTTTGGCTGACTTTTGACAAGTGAGAGAGAGTGAGATGAGTTATGAAATTTCTCTTCCCTTATCCCTTAATTACTTGGCCGAAAATTGGCCAAAAGAAATAGAGAAAAATGCGTGGCCCAAAATTAATCTCCTTGGTAAAAGCTTTTGGTAAATTGTCTAAGTAAGGTTGGGTTAAGTTGAGTTGAATTTTCTCTTTCTTTTCTCTTCTTACTTGACCAAATTTTAATGCCTAAAAAGGAGGAAGAAATGTTGACCAATTTGCTTCATTTGTCTTGCCATTGGTTAATTTTTTTCCAAGTTAGAAAATTAGATGAAACTTTGACTTATTGACCAAACTTGTCTTCCTTCTTTATTTACCCTTGTTGACCGAAATTTAACCCTTATGTAAGGAGTGTTAATTTACTTTTTGATCTCATAATTACTTCTTACTTTTAAAAAGAAAATCTTGGCCTATCATTTTATCTTCAAATTTTAACCTCAAGATCAAGTGGTAATTGTCTCTTTTGCCCTTGATTATGACAATATTATTTCTTGTGCCATTAGTTTTTTTAGTTCTCTTTATTACTTCTTTCTAGACACCATTCTGACACATCCTAAAAGAATGGGGTACTTTCCCTCAACCAATACACACTGAAATTCATACTTTATTCCAAGTGTAGTTTCTAAAAGTAATTCTGTTTCTTATGCTTTCTTGGGACACTTGCTAAATTTAGACTTAGTAGTCTACTTTATTCAGCCTTATTCTCCAGTCTCTAGTTCTAAAATTTGGGGTATTACATATACCCTTCTCTTCTTCACATTTGAATCTAGCTCCTCCACAACCCCTCTCTTCAAATTCAAATCTCCTATAGCATTAGCAATTTCTAGTACTTCCTTCTCCACATACACCACAATAGCCTTCTCAGCCCCCTTTCTTCAAGTGGCTCTTCTCTAATCTCCTCACTTCTCTTCATACAGTTATGAGAAGATATATCAACTTCAGCCATATCTTTACTCTTCTCACTCTCGTTATAGCCATATCATCCATTCTTATTACCAAACAGACTTGCAGGAGCCAAATTGCCTATGCCATAACCAGATTTTTTGTTAATGGCTTTCCCCTTAACTTGACACTTAACATTTCCTTCTTCTTCCTAGTGAAGGACCTATTCTTTGGCAAAACTAGGCTTCACACTACTACCAGTATCCTCAGCTCCAATAACAAAAATATCTTCCACATTCAAAGTTTTTATACTCTCCTTATTCTCCACTCCTCCTTCTATTTTTACCATTTCATATTAACCTTAGACCACTCCTGTTTGGTTATTACCACCGCATCCTCCCATATTTTAACCTACTCAGTTGTTGTCCAATTACCATAACAAGGTTTGTCTGGATTAGCACTAGACACAAGCCTATATTTATTACAACCATGAAAGCTATACGCAACATTCACACAACGATAACAAAAGTCCTGGAGCTTCTCATACTTAATAGAAACTCATGCATTACTCTTATCAGGTTTTGGAATCCAAAAAGCTTCCATTAATGGCTTCCTCATATCCAAAAGTACATGCAAAACTCCTCAACAAACGCTTGTTATACTGTGGATCCTCAGCTATCAAAACCTCACCAATCTGATTACCAAAGCAGAAAACATTGGAAAGATTCATTGCTTTTAAAGGAACATCATGCAATTGAATCCATATCGAACACTTACTAAAATCATAGTCCTTAATCGACATGAATTTACACCATTCAATAAGGTTTAGTAAGGTACCTTCGATTGACCAAGGCCATCCTTACACTATGCGATTAAATTCCAGATCATCCAAAAATTTCAAGAATAAAGAATTTTTGTCAATTGCCACCACATCTAGGCCAGTCTGCAGATTCCACGCTTTCCGTACTATATTCTCGACTACCGATCTACTAAAATCTTTCTCTGTCAAATTTTCCCTATCAAAACATTTTTGGAATCATCCTTGTTCCAAATTAACAGATCATCAATTGTAATTCCCTTATAATTTTCTATCGTTGCCAACATGGCTAACCATCAGAACACCACTATCAACCACCGATCACAGCCACTACCACTGATCACCTCTCCAGTCACCATCGTACCTCCAACCCCCTTCTCGCCAAAAGTTAGTTATACTTAAAGAACTAACTCTCTCATGTGTCTACATGGAGAGAAATTCTCAGTTCCCACGCGCCTAACACGAGGAGAACTACTTTTAGCCTACTTAACTTGTTGTTAGTCAGGCCTCTCTTGTTAACCAAAATGAAGAAGCAGTACAGTTGCCTATGTCAAACCCCTTAATATTTCGACACTTATTAGAATATAAATGCGTAGTTCAATGAGCGAACAGAAATAGCACAGACATACTGATATAAAGTACTTGATTATATTACATAAATCCCCACAGGGTTTGTATGTAATATTTACAAATCCCAAAAGATGATATAAAACTACAGATAACCAATACCAACGCTTGGATAGGACCGGAACTCTCAATTACCGGTATCTACCTCCTTGTCCTTGGAGCCGCTTCCTCTAGCTAAATAATTTTTAAATTTGTGGAAAGGGGTGAGATTTATATGAATCTCAGTAGTAACACACAATAAATCATATAAAATGTGATAAATAAACATGCAATGCACTATATAATGTAACAGAACAAATATACTGCAAACATATCTGTTTGTTTGACTTTTAGGATCAAATGACTATTTGTCCCTATTGGCCATACTGTGTACATCATTTAGGATCAATAACTATTTGGCCCATACTTGCTGCAATGTTTCAGAGTAGATAACTCTCTATCCGTACTTGTCTCACTACCTCAGCTGGGTCCTACTTGGTCTGATGGTAATTATGCTTTTCCCACACCACAACTAGATTTTGTAACAAACAATTCATATCACAGAACATGGCAACACGAAGCATATAAACTATCATATAGTGTATGAAAGAAAGAGTTACTACTTGAAATCATTTCCAGTGTCTAGCTATTCGGTCCACTAATTCTTTGTTTGGCTTGGGCAAATGTCAAATCCTAAAATTCCAAGTTTATAATAAATGAGTTATTATTCATTCATGTCTTATTCCTAAATTCATATAGCTGGTTATCTCTACCAAAAATGCATAATTACTAAAATACCCTTAAGAATCAGGTCTAATTCCCTTTATACCTAGTATAATTGTACTTTACCAAAAATTATGACCTAGGCTATTCCTACACAATTTTGTATGTAGAATCCATTTTTGACCTTAGTTTTTCCAAAATCACTTTCTATTTCCCAAAGTACCCTTGCAGCCACATATATTAGGGTTTTAGGGGTAAAATTGTCATTTCACACCCTAAACATCCATACTTCATTTTTCACATGATCCCTACACAATTTTTCATTCTAAACATAATGGGAACATAAAATTCATTAAATTCCAGCCCAAACACATAAAAATACCCCTGGCCAAAATTCAAGAAATTTGGGAAAATTGGAGTTTCATGTTTTCATTCAGTAAAACACATCCTTTTTACCCTAATTCACTTCTTAAACCCTTTAATTACACTTCCCACATTATTAATCAAAATTTGGATAGCACCTTCCCTTAGGGTTTATGCCTCCCAAATCACAAAATTATGACAATCAAGCCAAATATTCAACCAAATCATCAACAACAATCATGAATCAACAAGTAAAACAAGGTTTTTTGAATTACCTATTGATTCTCTCTTCTTTCCTTTGAAAACCATCCCCTCTCCTTCTTGTTCTCCTTGACTTTCTTCTTTCTTCATGTGATTTCAAGAAGGATATGAGGATTAGAAGAGGTTTCTAAGGATTTAGAGACAAGGACAAATGAATTTTGCTTACAAACTTACCTAGGTTTGCTTCTTGAATTCTTGTCTCTTCTTTTGCTCTTTGTCTTCTTCAAAATGTTGTGCTCTCTCTTCTCTCTCTATTTGGCCAAAATTTTGGCCCTTTGGAAGAGCCAAATAGCCTCTTAAAATATCATATTCCACCTCCTTAAAATAATAATTGTTTAATGGAAATTTTTGCATATGTTTTTACTTTTTGCTGCTTCTTTTTCCACTTAGCTAAAAATGCTTCCACTTGGCTTTATTTTGGTCCAAGTTTTCATTTTCTCTCTTGGCCGACATTGGCCCTAAATATTGGAGAAAATAAGAGGATTCTTGCTTTATTAGCCAAATGATCATTTTTCCCTTACATTTCTTCAATTTTTGAATTAAATTGTCTTCCTTCTTCCCTTTTATTCTTGGCCAAATTTTGCACAATAAATTGGGCCAAGAATTGTGCTCTTCCCTTCTTCATTTTGGGTTACAAAATTAGGCCTTTAAAAAGATGAACATTGAACTTTTGTGTCTTAACTTAGCCAAATCTTATGTAACATCTACTTCTAATATTTTTCCATTTCAAATGTACCAAAATTCATCATTTTATTCCATTTAATATAATAAATGTAAAAAAAATTTTGGTGAACAAAATTTGGGATATCAAAACCTGCATCGTGCCCCCTCTCATTTTCAGGCCAAAATGCAATGTATGAATCTTTGCACAAAGAAGCATTTATGTCTTCCTTTCATTCGTTTTTTTTTTCTTTTTAACTCAGCAGTGCAATTTCAGAAGAGTTCTGGCCATCTTTTTCAAGTTCCATCTTTTCTTACCCAACCTAAAATTATTGAGGAATGATACTGAATCATCAACCACCAGGCCACAAGGAAACCAGAGCTCGATTTCTTCTCTCTGTCTAAGGAACTCTTAAGGCTAAGGCTCAGTCCACCAACTTTGTAGAAGCTTATAATGCATTAGGCTCATACTCCTTCCGGTCCTATTTATAAGCAACTTTCTCTCTCATAAGGCTGGTCCCTTTTATAAGCAACTTTCACTGTGTCTAAAAATATAAGTTCATTTTTCCTATTTTACCCTTATTAAATACATATTATTTATAATTAATTATCACACACACCAAGAGTTATATTTAGAAGAGAGAGAAAACTCACTAGGTGAATGAAATCAACAAAGTATTAGGAAAAAATATTTTACTATCTTTCATACTTTTTATACATTCTCTCTCAGTTTCCATAAATAGGGGCATGTATGGAAAAAAAATATGGCATTTTTGACACACTTATTATTTTTAACTACCAATTCGTTTTACGCAATCAAGGAGAAAGTTGTTTATAAATAGAACCAGAGGGAGTAATATCCATGTGTAATGAAATTTTTCCCAAGAAAAAGTATGCAAATGATGTGTGTGTGTGTGTGTGTGTGTAAAGCTTTGTACGAATTGGGACTAATGGAAATGAGATCAAACTAAGAGCATCTGCATGTTAAGCATTCAGAAGTAGTAATTGTGCAACACTACAACTTAAATTTTTCCTATCTCTTGGAGGGGTTACTTTACACAATCCAGCTTCCTACAGTAATTAAAACTCCTAACCTTCAAGGGGAAACACAAAAAAACCTCCTAACCTTTTCTTTCTTCCCGGTAAAAAAGATGAATTAGATGGGGGTTAGAGAACAGAGGCGGGTCAGCTGAGTAGTGCAAGGGGCTATTATAGCTTTTGCTTTGTTAACAGAAGGAGAAAATTTATCAAAGATAAGATAACCATTCCATCATCACAAGTCAATATGACTGATGAGGAGACCGGATAAAGAACTCAGAAGGTGCAGGCAGGGTAGGATATGGAGTCGCCGAAGGGTTAGATACAACAGATCCTGCGGTAGCACCGGCATTGATGGGGTGGAGGAGAGCACGAAGAGGATGAGGAGGAGGGACATGGAACTGGCTGGGATTTGGAAAGAGGAAGCGACTTAGGTGAAAACTAAAAAGGGAAGCTCTTTTTTATTTGAGAAACGGCGTTAAAAAGGCCTGTTAGGTTGAGGTGGAATTATTCCACTTTAAATACATTAAGATCATGCTAATTACATCTCCAAAATAAATTTGGGCTGGCTACACCTTTACTCTAAAATTAATGCATCATATTTAACTAATATTTAAGTGTATCCTTCACACATCATGTAGTAAAATCATTACACACATATCTCATTATAGATTATAATTTTTATAAACAATGAAATACTAATTATTTTTAACCTCCTCATGCATCCCAAAGCGAAAATAAAATCTGGTTATAAATTATAACTCACTATATTATAATAATACACATATATGACAACTATCCTTTAGTTAATGAAAAGTTAATCTACCAAACATAACCCAAGACTCCTTCGTAGCTCCAGGGATGACTAAAGAAAGTCTTAGGATTATCATCATGCAATGGCAAATTGAAATAATGGCACACCCAGTTCATTTGTTATTGGGCTTTAGCACGTCAACTTTCTAACCACATCATTAACCAAATTATTTTGTTACAAATAAATATTAAAAGCCCAAGTGTCAGAGGCAAAACCGTGTTTATCCATGCCTTGGAGAAGCTACTCTATGAAACTAAAGTTCTCTAACTTTACACAAGGTAGGAATAAATGGAAAAAAGAAAGCGCTAAAATGCAAGTATGGCAACAAGTTTTAGTAAAGTAGGACCTAACACCATAATGTTTATTTGAGTACAAAAATATATATATAATTTGTCAAAGTGAGAAAAATATCACTTTTCTAACCGCCTCTAAATGCTTGTTAAGTTTATCTTTTTTCCATCTCGTCCGCATATTTCACAACCCAACCTTCTCTTTCCTCTTTTTTCTACCACCATCCTTCTCTCACTTCACTGCTACCCTTTAGCCTGTTTCCTCTCCCTCACCGTCATTTCAGATTGCAAACATCCCAAGACAGTGGATGATTTTCTCAGATCAACTCCTTCAAAGGTTCCATTCCATTCTTCTCTACTTGTGTTTTTCATATTCTTGTGTAAAGAAACTCAAGAAGATTAAGACTCAACAATCTTGAGCTAGCTAGATAAGCTGAACTTTTAGGACATTAATATATGTCTTGCTAATTGTTTTTAATGCCGTTTTGCCAAATCTGAGGTGTCAGTTATGATCTTTGGTCTATATAATGCTCTTTTTAATATTTTTTTCTTACTCATTTTCTTGTTATTAAAAGCTTTTGAGCTCGATCGATTCTCCAGGAATTCTTTCGTTGGGTGACCAAAATAGGAGCTGCTTATGAAGATCCTTTTTCCCCCTTTAAGTGCTGTTGTAAGTTCTATTTATTATAGAATATAGATTTTCAGTGACTAATTTTCATACCTTGGATAGAGATTAGAAGTTAAATAGAAAGGTGCTCACCCTATTTTCGGCCACCCCTTATGGTAAATCTCTCTTATAGTGAGAATCAAAACCCAAACCTGGTGACGCCACGAAGTAATCTATTCAAATCGATAAAAGCATCAATCAAATCGAAAAAATTGGTGAGGCTTGGATGACGCCAACAGTGAGGAATTAGGGAGAGGAGACAGGCTAAAAGGACGATGGTGGAGAGAAGGATGATGGTAAAAAAAGAAAAAAGAGAAGGTTGGGTTGTGAAATATGAGGATGAGGTGAACAATAAGTGGAGGCCACACAACAGAAACTTAACGAACATTGAAAGGTAGCTAATAGTGTGGTATTTTTCTACCTTTAACAAACTTCATAAAAATATTATGGTGCTAGGTGCCCCTTGCCAACACTCTCGTCATTATTTGCACCTTAACCCAAAAAGAAATAATAACTAGGAACCTGGGAATGTTGATAATGATCTGGAATAAATAAATGAGAAAATCGGCAGAAAGTCCCCATTAGAAATTTTGTTGCAGTAAACCACCTAACAAATTTATAAACAAAACAACGTTGCTCTGTAAAATTGTACACAGCAATTTGTACACACATAGCAACTTCGCTCTAGCTTAAGTAAAAACAAAAACAAAAACAAAATCCAATAGGGGACTTTTCCCCAATTTTCCATGAAAAAATCTCTTAGAAAACTCATCCTTTCACAAAAGACGGATGATGCTGCCACTGGAGGCGGAAGAGAGAAGGACGAAGGAGGATTTTTTTGCAGCATCGAAATACTTCCAATTTCATAGATCCCTTCACTCCAAGTTGATGTCCTTTAATGGAGAGAAAGCAAAAGAGTTGATGTCATGAGCGTAAGAGACTGCAAAGACAGATTCAAAAGCAGTGAGAGAGAGGCACTTAATGTCTTGTTTGTGGAGAAAAAGAAAAACAGAAAGAGAAAGGCACTTGTATGTGGTGTAGCAGAGGACCAAAAGCAGTAAATGCGTTTTCACGTCCATATTAAAGGAGACTCTTCATATTTATAAGGCTAAGAGGGCGATAACATTATTCTCTATTTCCAGAAACTTGGATAACAAATAATCATAGTTAAATCATATCATCTGTAATTGTATTGTAATCAAGTTATAAATTCTTAACGTGAATAAAATGCCTTTACCTTCAGATATGCTAAAAGGATTTGTAGAAACAAATCTAAATGTAATATCAGAGCATTTAACAGCAATTTACCATTGTTTTTTGAATTTATCTCATTGTGCTTGAACCATTTGAAAATACCTACCCTAGGGAATCACAGAGTGGTTACCTTACTCGCCCATTTTATTAAGGAAAAAAGCCGAAGTTTTTGTCCATCTATCATAAAAGCCTTAAATATTAATACACGCAAATAAGCGTACAATATTAGCTCCTATCTCTAGTCTCTAGAGTCCTAATGCATCAGAATTTGAATTCTGCATACATACCATGTACGTAGATTTATAATATACCAAAATAAAAATCAACCAACATGTGTTTATAATATTTAACATTAGATAAATGGATAAATTTGAGAGCGCCAAATTTGTGACTAGTCCTGAAAAATCAGCTGCCATACATTTCTACTACAGAATAAACAAATATCATCAGAAACAAAATTAAAGAGGGACGTAAACAAATTTCTAGAGTATTTACATACTGTAGAACTGTAGGCACATATTACTTAGCCATGGCTATGGTAGCAACTGACCGATGAAGACCTCAAATTTCCATCAAAAGAAATTGTTAAAAAAATTAAAAGATAATTGTAAAATTTTAAATCATGTCACTAAGAAGTTTAAAAAGGAGTAATGGGATATTAGGGCTTTTTGCCTTGTAAAGTTGCCTCTTAGAACCTTCAATCCTTCCTCATGAAATCCATTACATGATAAAAAGTATATAATATATTTGCATCACTGGTAATATTTAATTAGACCAAAATCGTATGAAACGGAAAGATTATTGCAACAATGACTTGGAAAAACATTAGAGAAAATTATTTTGAAAAGCATGAGGTAGTGTGAAAAATCGAACCCTTTAGAAGCCATGTAATGAGGAAAAAAAAACCATATGATCTCTACTCATGGAGTTATTATGCTAAATATATAAATGACGAATTGAAAAAAATAAAATAAATAAACCATTCGAATTCGAAGCTAGGTAATGAGAACTGACCAAGAGTTTGGATCTTTGACTTGAGTAGATCTAATTTGATCTCAAGAGCGAATGCATCAAAGCCGTCAGCCACAGTTACTTTGCAGTGGCTCACCCGAGTTTCATACAGCAAGCACTAATTGAGGAATGGGAGTTTAAATTAGGGAAATAATCTCTACTTTGTTCTACTTCTCTCTCTCAATCTCTCACAGCACTTCAGTCTGTTTCTTTAACTCTTCTCCTCACCCAAAAATGTTCTCCTTGAGCTATGTTAACCTGTTGTTTTCTCCAGCCACACTTGTTTACCTCATTGCAGACCAACAGTGACAAAGGAGGGGAATGATAGAGCTATTTAACCTGTTGTTTTTTCCACTTCCTCTTCCATCAATGCCTCGCTCAATCTCTCCCTCTGCTTGACTAAATTGAAAGGAGAGTCTTGGTGGCATAGAGGAAGTCCTTAATCCCCAGATCCCTTTTTGGCCCCCCAAAAAAATCCCAAGACCCCTAATCTGCATCTCCTCCTTTATGATTGACTACTCCAATGGCACCATCCTCTACCCTATTTTCCTTTTAAAATTGCCCTTATCGAACTCAAAACTGTCAACACTATAGGGAAAACCAATAGGAAAAAGAAAGAAAGGAGAGGAGAAGTTTAATGTTGAAATTGAAGAGTACGATGAAGAAAAGTAAATAAATTTAAAACTAAAGAAAGCATATTGAAGAAGAATAGAAGGAGAAATTGAACGAAAAATAAGCATGGGCGTGGAAAGGAGAAGCAGGGAGGAAAAAGAATGTTACTGGAAGTGGAAGCAATAGAGAAAAGCACAGGAAGTCAAAAATCAAAGCAGCAAGGTCCATTGGGACCACAAAAGGACAAAGGTGTAAATTCACTGGACAAATATATAGATATTTGGCCACACCTACCACCACTCTATCTCTCTTCTCAATAAACCATGCGGTGTCGGGAGAGAATACCAGGTTGTTCCATTAGTCATATGCTACACATGCATTACTTAAATGGGTCTTTTTCTTATTGAGTCTCTGATCCTGACCTCACTTCAAGTCTCCTCAGGAATGGGATCCCCAAGTTGTCCATTGAATTCAATATTTCTTCAGCTTTGCTTTCCTTCCCAGCAGTTTTGTAGAAATGTACAGCAGCACTCAAGATGAACCTGTCTCCTTTTATCGAGTTGCTTACACTTTCAAAGAAGTTAGTACCTTCTTGCACATTACCATGTTCCAGGTAACCTCTCAGCATTGTTCGATAACATATTAGATCAGGAGTTAAACCAAAAGACAATAGTCTCTTGTACACCCTGTTGGCTTCATCAATAAGCCCTGCTTTTGTGAATGCAGAGAGTAAAATGTTAAAATGGGCACACGATGGAAAGACACCTTTGCTCTGCATAGCATTAATGGTTTCCTCAGCTTCAGAGTATTTCAGAGACTCTGTGTATGCACGAATAAGGGAAAGATAGGTGATAGAATCAGGTGAACAGCCTTGTCTTTGCATAGCTTGGAAAAGTTCCTCTGCTTCATGCGGAAGTCCAGCAATAACATAGACCTTGATCATGATATTATAGCTTATCTGCACTCCCCAGCAAAAGCAAGAAATTGCATTAGGACAATTGTAATATCAAATTTACAGTATTTGATTGGAACACAAGGCTCTACGAGGAAAACAAAGTTAGTGCATTGAATAAGAAATTCCAAAATTTTGAGTAAAGTAACCAAAGAAATCCTAAAATTCGTAGAAAAAGAAATTGTCTAAATCTTAAGTAAACCAACCGTAAACCAGCAAAGAAGATATATACTCCCTCCATTCTTTTTTATAAGCAACTTTTATCCATATTGCGCAAAACAAACTGACGGTTAAGATTAGTTAAAAACAATAAATATGTCAAAAATATCATGTTTCTTCTAAATATGCCCTTATTTATGAAAAGAGTATAGGAGACAAAATGAACAACAAATATGAGAGAATATGAGTATAAAATATGAGAGAGAATGTTTAATAAATGAGTAAATGAAGCATTTTGAAACACAAGGAGAAAGTTGCTTATAAAAAGACCAACCTCAAGAGAGAGAATGTTGCTTATGAAAAGGACTGGAATGAGTAACTCCTAAAGACAAACACTGAGTTTTTACTTAGCTGCTTAGGCTATTTAAGTAGGTGGCCTTTTGACGGTTCTCTATATGATAATTGCCAATTATAAACTTTTGTCAAAATAGAATAAGCCTAGGAAGTTTACCTTTCCAGGTTTTATCCCTTCTTCCTGCATTTTATTGAACAGCAGTGAAGCATCATGTATCATACCTATAAAAATAAATAAACAACGCAGAATTTGATTACAACAGACCAATCATATCAAAGTAATTTTGTTTTTCCTTCTTTTTTTAATCTATTTTCGACCCTTACTTTGCAATGCATCAAAAAAAATAAAAAATAAAAAGACACCAGGGAACTTTCACCAAATTACTAGCGCCACTGTAGCAATAGTTCATTTGGATTTTAAAACCCAAACCACAAAAATCCAAAAGCCAAAAGCTGAAAGTAAGGCCCATAAACGTTTGTGAAACCTTTTGAAATTGGCCGCTAGGACAAGCTTTTAAAACCCAAACAGACTTTTAGCAAATGGTTGGTTATGGAAATGGACATTTGGGGTTTAAAAGCTCGAACCAAACACTCTCTTTGTATTCTTCATTGTTTTTGAACACATGACAAGAACAAGATGTCTTCCTAAAACTACCTCCATTCTATATCAATAATATTAGATATCATATGATTTAAGGAAAAAAAATAATTTCAGAAGCATTATAGCCCCTTACCAGCCTTCCCATAATAGCCAATCAAATTCATGTATGTTTTTTCATCCAAAGTCCCAAGCAATGCACGAGCCTTGTTGAACATCTCCGCAGCTCTAACCAACTTCTGATCTTGCCCATATACACTGTATTGAGTAGCTTAACAATTTGGTCAAAAAGTGACAAGAGATAGGAAATGAATAGTTATTAATAAACATAGAGAGCATCATACCAAAACTATTACCTTATCATTGTGTTAAATGTTTGAATTGATGGAGCAACACTCAAGGAACACATGTGTTCATAAATACTGGAAGCAAAATTAAGTTTTCCTGCACAAGAGATACTGTATTAGCAAGCTTTCTGCAGCCTTTATATCTTCTAATTCAGATTAAATGTCTGATATCAACCTGCTTTAAGCATGGCTTTGATAAAGGAGTTATAAGCCACAGTATCAAGCTCCAAGTTTGCTTGCAAGCTTCTTCTGACAACACTTTCTGCCTCCTGATGTTTTCCTGACAATATTTATGCATTAGATTATCAGTGTTGCCATTAGAATATAGCTACATACTAAAATTAACATGATGCTATCATACTCTTCATATTCTAATCCTCTGAAAATACAGGATGAGGCCATTTTAATGGCAAAAATCATATTATTCCATGTTTGTTTGACATAACACGTACAGAATGAAGGAAATGATCCTGGAATCAGTAAGTAAACTAAGATTTTGTATGCCATCACACCGGAACTTATGTTTTGATCTTTCAAACAAAGGCAGTTATTTCAAATGAGAAAATTTACTATTATACCTAATTCATAAATACATTTCAAGTAACAGGAGGCTAAAATTCCCATGAATCTCTTGAAAAATTTGAGTACTTCAGGAATTGTTGAAATTGGGTTGGCTCAAATTCATAATTGAAAAGAAGCCTTTCTTACTTAAGCACACTCAACTTCAATTTAAGGGGAAAAACTGCTGAAGTTTTTTACTTCAGGAAAGCTGTAGTGCTATCTGGCTATAACTCAGGACAGGCATATATACAAGAATCAGTAAATGATGACTTGCATATCTTTACAGACATGAATATCAGAACTACAGAATGGAGAGAACTATTGTAGAACTTTTTAAGGACTTGACATATCATAATATTAAACCCTACTGTAGAAGACCAACTGCCTTGACAAATCCATCTTACTAATTGAACTATATGTGAGAACAAGAATGCATTGATTGTACAAGCCAAGATACATATAGAACATAGTTCGATCTAGTATTCTACATTCTTACCTCCATTAGTCAAAGCATTCACAAGAATGCTAATTCCAACAGCACCCAAATCATGCCCTTCCTCAGTTAGTTGATTGTAAAGTGAATATGCCTCACCTTGTTCACCACATTTTACATATGCATCAATCATAGAGTTATATACTCGTCCACCAGATCTATGAGAATTGATATATTCTCTGAAGACTTCTTCTGCCTGTTTCAGCATATGTTGTTTTCCATAATAGCTAATCATAGAAGCTACAGTAAAATCTTCCAATCTTCCAAGCTTCATTACTTGATGGCTGATAGTCTCTGCTTTGCTGATTTCACCTGGTGAAAAAATCTCAAGTGTAAAGGAATTTCACTCAAAGATAAGTGAAAACTCAGTAAGATACTACTCATATGAAGTACAAACACAGACACATCACAACAAACTCTAGGATACGTAGAAAACATTCCCTCACAAACACAGATAAATCTTTGATTGTGCGATTATCAAATCTTAATTTTTCAAACTTCTTATTCAATGAGGTCCTTCCAAAATCATATTAAATATAATACAAACAGTGCATTAAGTTGTCTTCATACCCTCTTTGATAAAGCTGACAATAAGCCGATTAACTTTATTTGATCCAGCAACAGAATCCAGCAATAACTTCAATATCACTTCTGTCTTGCTATAATTTCCACTTTTCAGATATAAACTGAGCATTAGCCCAAGAGCTACAGTGTCATGTTCATCAATGTCCATGAGTTTATCATCAGATTGTTCATGTCTATTGTGTTCATTAAGGACCCAATTACACACCCGGAAGAATTTATTATCTTGAAAATATTCAGTCTCAACCATCTGCTTTGTCAACTGTTCAGCTTCTAGTACCATTCCCTGCTTACAATAAAACTTCATCACTGTATGATAAAGCTTCTCATCAAAATGCAGTTGATTCTCTCTTATGTGGACAATAAAATCCTTGGCCTTATCAACCAAGCCAAGTCCCACATACAGATGGAGCATATCATTACAAGAACCAGCGTCAGGTGGTCCGGTCTTCTTAAGGGCTGAAAATGCTCCTTCAGCAGATATTAAATCTTCTTTCATCACATAATACTGCAATAATACAATATATGCAAATCGAGAGAACCCTAGGTTTCTAGATTTCATGAGTTCAATAGTCTCTGAGGCCTTGTCTACATTTCCTGATGTAAGATGGACTTGTGTGATTGCTAAATATGTTTTCTCATCAGTGAGACGGCCCAGCTGGTTTGCCTCTTCAAATGTTCTCTGAGCATCCTCATTTAAACCAAGCTTTCCATAAATTCTTATAAGCAAACCATATATGACTTCATCAGCCGGAATTTTTTTGCTTGCCATTTCTGAGAATAGGGAAAGGGCTCTAGAGTAGTCCTCATATTTGTAATACAAAGATAGGAGTGAAGCACAGGTGTAATTACTAGGAATTATTCCTTGAGATCTCATATCCTCATATAGTCTTACTGCTTCATCCCTGTTGCCATTTTTCACACTTAAGCTAATAAGAAGGCTATAGGTTACCTCTTCAGGAACAAATCCCCCTTCTTTCATTTCTTCAAAAGTCTTGAAAGCATCTTCATGAAATCCTTCCTTGATGAATGAGCTGATGACAACTGTAGAAGTGAAATTGTTAGGCACCACCTCTTTTGCCTTGATGTCCCTCCAAATCTCTACAACCTCCCTGTGCAGTGATTTCTTTTGTAAAGAAGACAGCATAAAGTTGAAGACAGTGACAGATAATACAATTCCCCTTTCTCTTACTGCTGAATAAAATGACAACATGGCCTTATGGTGTCCCCATCTGGCATATGAACAGAGCATAGTGCCACAAGCAACTTCATCTGGTTCACACCCTGCATCTAACATCTCTAAGAAGGTCTCTTCAGCAAGTTTAAGCTTTCCAACTTGTCCATATGTACGCAATACTAATGTGTAGACAATAACACTTGGCCGGTAACAAAGCTGTTCAAGCAACAGACTACAATTAAAAGCATTCCACTGTATGCTTTGAAGGGCAAAAGAAACAAACAACAACAGATTGTAATGATTTCAGGTAATTCTTTTCTATTGGAGAAATGAGTTCAGGTCATTAAACCTGTCAGACCCTTAAGTTTACTTAAAAACACTTTTCCAAAATAATACGGAGACCCATCATAAGAATATCAAAACTAAGTGACACCAAAAGGAAAATGAAAACCCAACCTGTAATTTCATCCAAGAAAAGAAGTCCCTGACTTGCCTCCACCCTCTCTGCTCTTTGAGAACAATGCACATCTCCCTAAAGCTAAGCTTGCCCACAAATGATCCCATCACCATTCTCATATCATACTCTCCCTCTGCCGTCTGCGAGAGAGCTCGCACCTTCTTGATTGCAGCCACTACGTGCTTACCATACAAATGGCCATTCCTATCATCCTGCAAATACTGAACCATCTGCTCTGGGGTCCTTTTGATCCACCTCGGCGTTTGCGCTTGTGGACCTTGGTTCCTACGCAAAACACTCAGATACTGAGCTTTGGCCTTGATAATGCGACGAGCGTCGTCGTCAGTTAGAGGCTTCTTGGGATTCCTACTCCTAGGCTTTGGGCGAGTAGGGTCGCCGTATTTGGGAGACCAAGGGTCTGGCTGGACCGAAGAGTGAACGGGCAATATCTTAGGCGGCTTATTATTTTTCTTCTTCAAGAATGAGTGATTGGATTCAAAATAAGGAGGTAGGAGTGGAGGAAAGAATATGAACGAGGATTTGAGAGACTCCATATTCGACCGGAATGTGACGAAACAGCACTTCCTGTCGCTGCTCTGGATAGAAACGGGAAGGAGATTCGCGACTCTGCTAGGTGGATACAGGATACTCTAAACCTGTGCAGATTATTAATTTGTATCAGAAAAGAAGGCAAGTTCCGATGCAAATTTCCGAAGGCCACAGTTGTTATAAATGTTCAATACAGGATACTCTAACCTGTGCAGGTAATGCAGTACTATAAGCTCCAGATTGAAATTGAAACCTATATTCCAAATCTCCTGTCTTTCTCTATTCAAAATTAAAATTGAAATACAAGTCCCAGCAGAGTACTCATGAACAATAATCCTCTTACCTTTCTACCAGAAACAGTGGAGTGATGAGGTATCCAATCTAAAGTGAGGTCGTGGTTCATTTGTTTTGGAGGCAGATTCCATTTTTAAGGTTAAATTAAAATATCTCGGACCCCGTCCTTCTTCACTCAGAGAGGCCTTGATAAATATCCACTCCCAGGCTTCCGTTCCCTCGCTGAGCTGGTAATACGGGCTGACGGGTTACGGGCTTTGCAGGGTGGACTGACCCCGCCTCACAGCCACAATCACAACGGTGTGGGTTTATGTTTTTTTGTTA
Organism: Albizia julibrissin; assembly: GCA_037074505.1. Lineage (NCBI taxonomy): Eukaryota > Viridiplantae > Streptophyta > Magnoliopsida > Fabales > Fabaceae > Albizia > Albizia julibrissin. Next base: position 38,423,592 of record CM073477.1, read on the forward strand.
ACTACAGTTATATAAAATAATCTCTGGGTTTTGATTTAATACAGTTAATCAATCAAGATAAATTTAAAAGTCTCAACTTCAAAATCAAAAATTCAAAACAACTAGTGGGAATGTGGGATGAGCGAATATATAATTAGAGATGAGCAACTCACGAGATTGAGGGAAGCAACACGAACACGATGGAGGAGAGAAGAAGAGGTTTGCGAGGTCTGAGATCGACGGACTGAAGGAGTGAGGGATTGACGAATGGACGGTTGAGTGAGGACATTGGTTGGCCAAGTAGGAGCCGAGAGGGACGGTGACTGGTGACTGGTGACTGGTGACTGGTGACTGGTGACGGCGACGGTAAGGGGCTGGCGGCTAAGGTCTAACCATCTGCAGACGGGACTCGCCTAGCGTCCGCTGCCGGTCGTTTTCACCTAAACTACACCATTTGGTGTAGGATGGTGTAGTTTGGGTGAAAATAATGATGGTTGAGTTTTTTTTTTTTTTTTTAAAGAAATAGTGGATAATATTTTAAAATATTTTTTTAGAAGTATCTAATATTTTAAAATATTTTTTAAATAGTATGTAGTATCTTCAAATAAGTTTTTATATTTTTAATCTTTTAAAATATTTTTTCAGTTTTATCCAATGTTTTATTGGTAAAATTATAATCAATCTCTTAAGACACTGGTACAACTGAAAAAATATTTTAAAGAGTTAAAAATATCAAAAAATATTTTAAAGTAATTTTTGAAGTTGAAAATTCAGTAAAGGTAAAATTGCAATCAATCTGGTAAGACATTGGCTATAACTGAAAAAATATTTTAAAAGATTAAAAGCATAAAAATTTATTTTATAATACTGTATACTGCTTAAAAAATATTTTAAAATATTCGACACTTCTAAAAAATACTTCAAAATACTATACACTATTTTAAAAAAAAATCAATCCCATCATTCTTTTCACCCAAACTACACCAAAACGGTGTAGTTTGGGTGAAAAGAACCAGCAGTGAACGCTTTGGGCAGCAGACGCTAGCCAAGTCCCTGCAGGTGAGGTCGCTGAGGGACTCGTGCTTGTTGTGTAGCTGGTTGTCACGGTCTCAAACTAGATCTCCCAAAATCGTGCCGACCTTAGATTGATCACTCCTTCTGATCTTAATTAAGTCAGCCGAACCCTTAAGAGTTAGTAAAGAAGCCAAAAACTAAGGGCCCATTTGGTACACTAAAGAGGTGGGAAGGAAAGGGAATATGAGTAAGTTCCCTTGTTCGAAACACAATTTTTGTTCAATCTTTATAAGAACTCAAGTTCTCAGGCCCACCAATGTTCCTTTAAAGGTGGGAAGATGAGATCCTACTAAAATTGGTGAGAATCCAAGTTCCTTCACAGGAAGAAAAATCCTAAAGACAAATATGCTCCATAAAAATTTAAATTAAAATGCGGGAATCCTGAAAATTAAAATAAGGTCAAAGAGAATTTGCTTAGCAAATTCGAATGTGATAAGAAAATTTTAAGATCCCGTCTTGCAAATTTGAATTTTATATATAAATTCAAATTGTTTAGTCAATTTGATTTCATTCTATAAAAAAATTCCAATTTCATTAATAAATAAATATTTATTTAAATTATAATTTATATTTTATTCATTTTATTTAATTTTAAATTATTGTACTACTAATAATTTAATGTATGAATTGAAATATAAATTTCATTAATATATAATTATTAATTTTTTTAGGGTAAAATGGGTATTTCTCTCTTCTTCTTTTTTCCAAGTTCCACCCTCAATTTTCTTCAAACCAAACAACTCATCTTCCCTCAACCCATCTTCCATCACCCCTTACAATCTTCCTTTCCCTTCCCTTCCCTTCTCTAAATTCCTTTCCCTCCTCAAATTTTTCTCATTCCAAATGGGCCCTAAGAGAATTTCTAGAGAGAGAAGCTCTTGAATGAGAATTGTTTTAATTCCCTTGGATGATTTACAAGTGAAGAGAGCACCTCTATTTATAGCTTAACACCTCTTCAATGAACAGTCAAGATTTAAAACATTCTACGGTTGAAAATGGCTCTCTAGAACCTTCTCTCAAAATATCTAGATATTTTATGACAGTGCTTACATAAGCGCTTAAATAAGGAATTCTAGAATTCTCTACACAATTCTACCAATATGTATACATATCTACAATATGTGGAAAATATCAGGACTTGCCCATGTAAGCGTTCACATGTCACTCTGTCATTGTCTGCGTGGCGCCCACATGTCAACGTCTAAACCTCCATTCATGTCGAGTGCCTTTGCACATCAAATATCTAGCGTTCCTTGCAGTGCGTGACATGGGGCTCCTCTGTCTAGGAAATCTCTCCTTTTTAATTTTTGTTGTCTTCAATGCAAGGGGAGAGAAATAATATGTTTTTCTGTACAAATTGACCCATTCTATTTTCTTAATATTCTAGTTTTACCTGTAATATCCTGAATTTTGGGACTAGAAAATTAAGAATAAGTTTGGATTGAGTAAATTACTCAACCCTAGTTCAGTAAAAGTCCCAAGAACGTTCAAGAGAAAAGACGGCTTTTAGGGACTCTATGATTTGGCCCTTTAGGTAGAGAATAATCCTCCTGAGTATAAAAGGGCTCAGTGGGGAATAAGTCGGATAGAAGATACTGATGCAAGTGTATAGGAGTACACTTGGCGCCATTTGTTTAAGTGGACATAAGTGCATTGTTGCGTCATGCGGGGCCCATATGCATGAAGCAGCTTATGGGTTGGAACAATATGCCTGTACAATATGGTGCCAGGTGGGGCCCACATGCATAAAGTAGCAGTTGGGTCGGGACTATTAGACGGTGCAGTGTGGCACTATATGGGCCCCACACACACACACACACTCCGACATGGCATCATCTTGCTGGGCGGGTATACGTAATGCAGTCCCTAGTAAAACCCCGAGTATGATCCCGAGTAAACACAGATAAAGTAAACTTTATTAAAGTAGTTTTAATAAAGCTAGTAATGATGGTTAATGATTACTAACGATGATTTTACTTTATGGTTGGCTTAAAGAGAATATGAAACTTGTCCCTTAATTATCACACTTACTTTATGCTTTATATGTTGGATTCACAAGAAATTGACACATGTCTTCCATCATGACACTTGCTTTTTTCCTTTTGTATTGGCACCTCCTGAAAACGCCACCTAGCACTTGTGATAGGGGAATCCGCCGATCCCTGGCCCGATCACATGATTAACTTCATGAGTACCGAATATCCTCCTTCCCCAGCCATAAAAGTCAGCCAAGTGGCCTTAGAAAGAAAGAATAAAAGTGAAAAGGACACATGGAAGGCTAGGATTTAAACTAGAAGCAAGGAAATGGATATTAAACAATCATTCAGTCTCTTCCATTCATTAAAAATGGCCAAGCACAACAAATAGGAGAGAAAAATGCTAAAAAAGAAAAAGGAAAGAGAAAGAGTCATCTTAAAGAACAAGAAACAATGTGAGACTTCAATCTTTATTTTAGGGCAATAGGTAATAAAGTTAACTTTCAAGGGTAAAATTAAGCACATAAAGCTAATCTGAACACATTGACTTTTCATCTAGATTAGTACACTAACCCTAAGGATAACCAACATAAGTGTTCTGAGTTATTAAGAATTGGGACAATTAATAACTTGTTGTTGGTGAATTCTAACCTATAGGATTTAACATTTCCCCGGGACGCCCACGAGATTGGGAACAAGAACAGAGTTTGGAAAGGATGCTAGGTAGTACCTTATCCCTTATATCATATGTGCTTCTTTGTATGCATTCCCTATCATCTACTTGTGATCGAGATAGTTAGTCCCTAAGCGATAAGACCCGTAAGTACAAGTTGCACCAGGAGTTACTTGAGGCGTCTTGAGCCAGGTAGGCTTGAGGTAGAAAGTCTGTGAGTGCATTGTATGGGGTAGAGGCCCTGGGCTGTCAGATTGAGATTATCAAGCGCCGTAGTTCTATGATAAAGGATCAGTTAGGCCCTTTGTTTGTTGCATACTATAAGTGTTCTGTTTGATAATTTGTTTTACATGCTTAGCATTCTGCATATCATATGAGTGGTTTATGTACTAATGGATTCTTTTGAATCTCACCCTTTCTAACCAATTATCTACAGCAAAGGCGACCAATTCTAAAGGCAAGAAAGTAACCATGGACAAGTGAAGTGTATGCTAAGTAGTTAGAATCCCTTTGGTTATCTTTCATTTTGGACAACTTTATAAATTGTAAATGTAGCTAAGTAGGAGTAGCTGTAGTAGTAGCATGAGCACTAACGACAACCGCATTAGCTGTAAACCGTACATTATCATATCGACGAGCACGTTATTGTTTTAATGCGCTAAGTGAATTAGATCAGGCGTCCAAACACTAAAGGCCATAGGTTAACCACCAATACACAGGCTTTTGCCAGAGAAAGCTCTGTTTTTTAAATAAAAGGTTTAAAAACTAATGAGTGATAATGAATTTGCAAATTGAATTGAGACCACATATAAGTATTTAAAAAGTTTTTGAAAAAATCCATTCAAGTGTAGGTTCAAACCTTATATTGAAGTCAGGATCCTACTATTTACAAATGATTTCCAGTCTATGGTTTAAAGCCATTATCTGTTTTAAACTCATCTAAACATTTTAGAAATATGGTGTTACATTACCCATCTATTTAAAACCTTCTTTTCCCCTCTTATGCCCCTAACAGACAAGTTTAGGTCCAATTCACTTTCAACCCGTCTGATACTTCCCTTCTAAGTTTATGTTTGTCTTATTTGGTCCTTTGTTTCACTATTGCCATCTTTCTTCCCAACCTCCTCTACTTCCACCATTTCCAAGTCACTCTACTTCTTTAACTCCATTCCTGTCACTACAACTATGCCTTCGGGTCAAAGATATAATTAGTTAGATATCTTTTTATTTTTTTACTAGCAAGGCAAGCGTAAACCTTGTGTGGTGCACCATGTCTTGAGTTTGAATACTAAAGTATATATTTATAAAGGAAAATAACATCAAAGAATATATGTGTGTATGTATATATGTATATATATGTACCTGGATCTTTTGTTGATTTGTTATATAAGTTTGTAAATATCCAGTATATATAATATTTAGGCTTGCACATAAAACATGAAATTCCTACTAACTTACTCTGACTTGAGGGACCTAGCTCAAGAAAAAAATCGAGCTGATAAGGAATAAGGACAAACTAGACTCAGGACAAATTGGTTCAGATTACGTGATAGGTCTGGTCTTACTAAGTATTTATTTTTAATAAAAAAATGTAAAAAAAACCCTATTTGAAAAATTGTATTAGCCAAAAGGATTTAAATTCGAGTATTGGTAGTATTGATAAAATTTCCAAAAAACACTTCTCCACAATTTTTCTTTTTCCTTTTAATTTGATTCCTTGTATATATCATGTCCTTCTATCCAATATACCCGTCATAAACTCAGGTTCGATATGCCTATTTTGAAATAGGTTCCAATTTCTTCAACCTAAGTCTTTTTGGCATGTTAGGCCGCCATCTTGTAAACATTAAGCAATGTTTGATGAATCTAGGCTTGCATATAAAATTTGGAAGTTTAGGTAACTAGGTCTAACCTAATAGGACTCGGTTTGACCTAGCTCAAAAAAAATCAAGGGATAAGGAATGAGAACAAACTAGATGCGAGATTAATTAGTCATTACTTGACAGGTCTAGTCTTACTCGGTATTTATTTTTTATGAAGAAATTTTATTAGTTAGAAGAACTTGAATTCAAGTACTAATAATTTATGTGAATGAAAATATATCAAGTCCTTATATCCAATAATATTTCCAAACTACACTTCTCCCCAATTTTATTTTTTAATTTTATTTCATTCCTTATGCAACATCATTTCAATTTAAGGAGAAGAGCAAGAGCTCTTCTGCCTAGGCCTCAATCTCAAATGTTCACTCCCTAGCTTTAGACGAAGTTGAGAAATCCTGGTTCCTCTCTTTGCTTAAGCCTCAGTCGTCAACATCACTTTATTAGACCCTCATGCACAACCACTTGTTTAAGATCTTAATTATCCACCTTTCTTGGTTCAAACTATTGCTACATGGAAAGATTCCACCTACTTATGTTTCCTTTAAACTATCTTAATTACTAGACCGGGGAGAGGAACAGAGTTTCTTTGTACACAAATAAACTTTTTTTGTATCATATGATAAATGTATAAGGTAGTTGAGAGGTTTGTTTTGACCTTAGATGTAAGATCTCAATTTACATTTTCCCAAATTTATAGTAATTTGTTCCTAAACCATCTATAAAGTTGTATATATTAAAGGGAGAATTACTCATAAAGACCTTATTGGAAACTTATTTGCTAAATGGGACTTAGGGAAGACTTTTTGCACATTAGAGAAGATTGTTCGCATATACATAGGGAAGATATATTGAACACATGGAAGATTTTTGGAACACAAGGGAAGATCTTTTGTACACGGGAAGACTGTTTGAATGCGAAGGTCCCATTTGATAAATAAGTTTCTAATGAGGTATTTTTGAATAGTTTTCCCTATATTAAATGGGATTTCCATTAATAAAGGTACCCCTCCATTTCTTTTTATAAGAAATATCTAACTAAATCATATTATTTAAAAAAATTAGTTAAAATTAGTTTAAGAAAATAAATATGTAAAAAAATGTACTTCTTTGCCAACAAAAAAAAACCCTTCATTTATGTGGGGAGAAAATATGTGGGGAATTAATTAAACACAATGATATAGGTAATATGAATAATTAAATGGGGTAAAATGGGAAATTAACCAAAAAAATTTACACAACCTCACAGTGTTTTTTATAGAAGGGAACAATTGTTTCTTATGAAAGGAACATATCATACCTACAAAATTGTCTCTTATAAAAAGAAATTACATTTGAAAGGCTAGCACACATTTATTCTAAATGATTAATTAAACTAATTTTCTTAATATTTATAAAGAAGTTATTTATTTTCTATGTTTAGGATCAGAGAAGTATCTTGTTAAAAAAAGAAAGAAAACAAATAATAATCATTGCTTCTTATTAAGATTTGCAACATGTAGTGAATTATTAAAACAAAATGCCATATGTATAATGCTTAATTAAATAGAGAGTAAAATACTATAACCACCATTTTATTAGCATGTTTAATTTAGTAATTTATAGGGATCTATTGACTAATCTGCAGCAAATCCTTTATAATAAAGTTGTCATTGTCACCAAGGTTCCAACCACCATCAACATGGCTCTACCCACTAGTAGAGTGGTAGCTAGTCACTAGCAATGGTGACTTTGAAAAAAACAAAGAGATGTCTTTTAAAAAAAATGAGGGGCAATGTGGTAAAATAACCTACATTAACAAATCCTTAATCAAGGATTTGTTAAATATGCCAATCTTATTTAAAATTTCCTTATTTCATATGACTTTAAATGGAATTTTACCTGTTTTAAAATCTCTTTTCACCCCATTTCCATTTTCATTTCCATCTCTAGCTCTGCCGGGTTTTGAGTGAAGAAATAAAAGTTTAGAGAATTTAATTTTAAAATTTTTAAATGTGAGGAATGTTTCAAGTTCAAGCACTTTTCATATATTGGGAATAATTATTTTTAAGAGGTTGAAGTGTCAAACCCCTTAATATTTTGACATTTATCAGAGTAATAACACGTAGTTCAATGGGCATACATAAATAGTATAATATACTGATATAAAATTCTTGATTACATTATAGTAACTTCCCATATGGTTTTCACATAATAGATTACAAAACCCAAAAATACATAAAGAGTACAAAGATAACCAACATGAGACTCTTTATTAGAACCGGAACTTTCAATTACCAATGTCCACCTCCTTACCTTTAGAGCCGCTACCTCTTACTAAATAAAGTTTATTTATGGAAAGAGTGAGATTCAATTGGATCTTAGTAGTAACATACAATCAATCATATAAAATGCGAAAGATAAACATGCAATGTAGCATATAATGTAGCAAATAATAATGTTGTGCACATATCTGTCAAACAATGTTAAGGATCAAACGACAATTTTGTTTGGATCAAAATGGTCATTTGTCCCTACTTGTCAATCAGTTATTACAATGCCATTTTGCTCTGCGTTTAGGTACAAGTGAATGTTTATCCCTTACTGGCCTTATTGCATGCTTTGTTCAGGATCATTTGACTGTATAACCCCTACTTGTTAAAATATTCCAGAACATATGATGTTCCGTCCATACTTGCTACTGGTCTACCTCAATTAGGTACCTGCCGACCCTAGAGGTATTTGTGCTTTTCCTACACCCAGTTTTAATAATTACCGCCATTCACATATCATTGCACATAACATAGAAAATAATGTATATTAACAATCACATAGAATATGAGAAATATAGTTACTACCTTAACTCCTTTCCTTGCCTAGCTAATGTTGATCCTTAACTTCCGGTCCGGCTGGCAAATATCAAATCCTAAAATTCTCAAATTGATAACATATGAGTTTATACTCATTCATACCTTATTATAAGACTCATAAGTTGGTTATCTTTACTCAAAAACGCATAATTACTAAAATACCCATAAGGAATCCGATCTAATTCCTTTTTATATCCGGTATATTTGTATTTTTTTCAAAAATTATGACGTGGGCTCTTACTACACACTTTTGCATGTAGAATCCAGTTTTGAAAAAATCACACTGCATTTCCAGTTTTACTCTTGACAACCACCAATTAGGGTTTTAGGGCAAAATTGTCATTTCACACGCTTTCACACTTCATAATTCATATGTTTCTTACACAATTTTTTATTCTAAACACAATCGAATAATAAAATATATCAAATTCTTGCTCTAACCCCCTAAAATCCCTTTGGCCAAAAGTTTGAGGATTTGAGGGAAATTGAAATCAATTTCCAACCAACCAAGCATCTTCTTTTCACTTCTAATCACTTATTTGACCACTTAAACACCATTTGTACATGATTAGTCAAAGTTTGGGCAATATTACCCCTTAGGGTTTATGCATCCCAACTATGATACCTCATTCCCTAACATTACTGTAGAGTGCAAATGAGTAGTGAAATGACTCGGGAGACCAGGACTTGAACCTGGAACACCTAACTTCTGAAAGTACTTATAAAATTCCCCTGTCTCAACTCAGGATTTGAAGCTAGAGTTGAGGGGGTAATAAAATTTTCTATAATCATTTTCATTAAACTTCACTAACTCATTACGACTCACCGATTTTCCTTTTGTTTTTCATTCATTAGAGTTTGTGAGCGAACATCTGCCGTCTTTATATAATACAACCCACAGGCACATTTCATTAGCAACGGGAAGCAAAACTACTAACTTATACCATTCATTCATTGGTTAACTTTACAACATGCACACCACGTATGTCACTTACTACATATACAATCCAATATATATATATGTATGTGTTTGTGTGTGTGTGTGTGTGTGTATGTATGTATGTATATACATACATATATATATGTACATGTATATGTATATGGACTAAACAATCGAAATACTAGGGTCTTCAACGTCTCGACGTCTACTTATCACCGCTTACCTTCTCCTTGCCCTGCGAGCTTCCTCCCCATATTGGAGATGGGTTTTAGGGAAAAAGGGTGAGATTCGAAAGAATCACAGTAGTAACACAATCACACATATAAGATAACACATAAGGTATGTTTCATATTTCATCAATCAACAAAAGCATTATAACATCATTCAGTGCATCTTATGCAATTCATAAATTGACTTAGCGCTAGATAGGTTCTCGGCCCTGAGGGGTACCCGTGCAAAGATAGGCCCCGGGCCCCGCTCGTGCAATTATGAACATTATCGCCTCAGTGTTGACCTGTCCATCCATAGGACCCGGGTGATCACTCCGCTCAATCTAAACATGTTAGACATTTTGGAGACGATATCAAACAATACATATGTATGCCATGTTATATGAAGACGGTTACTACCTGGTTGCTCCTCTATACAACTTTTCCCCCATTGGATGCAAGCTCGGGCAATTATCATACCTTAGACGGTTGTCGAGTCCAGAAGTCTTCAAATACCACAAATGAGTTATTACTCATCCATGCATCCTTCCAAACTCATAATATTGGTAAATTTAGCCTAATGGTGCCAAATTACCAAAATACCCCTTAAGTCCTTATTATAAGTATTTTTTTCTCAAAATCGTGATTTAGGCCATTCCTACACATTTTTGCATGTAGAATCCATTTCTAGCCTCGAATTGGAAAAATTCAAGGTCAAATGACTAAAATACCCTTAATAGCCCTCAAATAAGCCTTAATAGGGGTAATTTTATCATTTCACTTCATATGGCTTTTCTCACTTCTGGGTCAACATAGACCCTACACAATTTCACCTCCTAAATCCAATAGAAGCATCAGAATTATCAAATTCCTATCCATTTGCCACATCTAACACAAGGAAGGGGATTTAACTTCCCAGAAAAATTGTGTTGGATTCTCGTTTTCTTTAGCCTAATCACCTACTTCCTACTTATAACCAATATATTAACTAGTAGACCTTTATTGGACTTGATTTGGAGACACTTACATATTATGGTCTCTTGAGTTTTCTTGGATTATCTTATACCAAATGAATCATAATCAATGCCAAAACAACTATATTAACCTTAATCAAGCAAGAGGACCAAGTTTGGGAAGTTACCTCTTGATTTCTTTAACTTTCTCTCTCCTGGAAGTTTTTGACTCTCTCTCTCTCTAACTCTTGATTCAGCTTCTCAACAAGGAATCCAAGGGTAGAGAGGTGAGGAGAAGAGATCATAGAGGGATTAGGTGGTTTAAGACACAAGATATAGGCTTCTTACCTCAATTTTCAAGCAACCCTAGACCTTCCTCTGTGCTTCACGTCTTCAGCTCGCTCTCACTCTTTTGGTTTCAGTTTTGATTGTGAAATGAGTTGATGGATGAAGAATGGAATGATATATTAATGAAGGGTTTAATTAAACATGGCAAGTGTCATCCCTTCATTGGTCCAAAAATGCATAATTCTTCAATTAATTCCATTTCACTTTCTTCACTCATTCCAGCTGAAAATTTGCATGAGAAATACAAGGGAAATCTAAATCTCCAATATCCCATTGTGCCATCTCGTAACTTGTTGACCAAGTCATTGACTTTTTTACTATTCAACCATTCTCAACAATAATTCACCAAAATTTATTTATTTATGATCAAGTAGTCATTTTACTCTTTTTAATTCCCATTTAGCTCATATTAGTAGGAATATTGGGAAAAAATAATTATTTTCTATTTTACGGCAAAATTACAGTTTTGCCCCAGCATAATGATTTACCGAAATAAATCATTTTTCGGCCTAACCTCATTTTGACACTTAAATGAGGCCATTAATCATATCATTTAATTTCTCAAATTTTGGTTACCACAATAGGCCCTCAATTTACATTAATCGCCCCTTTTATGTCCTTATTCGGCTAATTTACGTGTAACCGACGATTGGCATATTTTCCATAAATTCACATAAATTCATACATCACATTTCACCACTTTATTCCACTAAATATATGTCAAATATACACATAAATAGTGTTGGTGAAAAATTGGGTATTACATTTCTCCCCCCGTTCAATAAATTTCGTCCCTGAAATTTGCTACACCACTTGTGACATAAATCCCGGGTAACGTCTTTGCATATCTTCTTCTGCTTCCCAAGTCACCTCCCTTGGTGATAATCCTTTCTACAAATGGTATGCTTTGATGTCTGAGCCGCCTTTCTTGTCTATCAATGATTCGTTCTGGCTCAGCCTCATAAGTGAGATCATCTTGCATATCCAGATCTTCATATTCAATAATGTGTTGAGGGTCCAGTTAGTACTTCTTCAACTGGGAAACATAGAACACATCATGTAATCTGCTTAAATTTGGGGGTAGAGCAATCTTGCATGCTACAGGCCTAACTCTTGCCAATATCTCAAATAGCCCAATATAGCGAGGACTTAACTTCTTTTTATTGCTCTCCCAACACCAGTAACAGGTGATATCTTCATAAATACATGATCACTGACCTGAAACTCCAACAGTCTTCTCCGTTTGTTGGCATAACTTTTCTGCCTACTATGCTCTACAAGCAATCTATGCTTGATAATTCTAATCTGCTCAGTAGTCTGATCGCTATATCCGGCCCATATAACCTTCTTTCTGATAATTCTGTCTAGCAGAGAGGGGATTGACACTTCCTCCCATATAATGCTTCATATGGAGCCATCTGAATGCTCGCATGATAGCTATTGTTATAGGCAAACTCTGCAAAAGGAAGGTATTGATGCCAACTTCTTTTGAAATCTATTACACACACTCTTAGCATATCCTCCAGCATATTTATGGTTCTCTCTGACTGCCCATTCGTTTGAGGATGATAGGCCATACTGAAACTCAACTTAGTACCCAAAGCATCATGCAGAGATATCTAGAACTTGGATGTAAACCGAGGATCTTTGTCAGAGATTATACTCTTCGGCGTCCCATGGAGTCTCACTATCTCTTTCAAATAAATTTCTACCAGTTTATCTGGAGAATAGTTAGCATTGATTGGTAGGAAGTGTGCTGACTTCGTAAGTCAATCAACGATTACCCAGATTGCATCATGGTTCCAAATTTTGGGTAATCCAACTACCAGGTCCATGGTCATACTTTCCCATTTCCATTCTGGAATTGCGGGACTTTGAAGCAATCCCGGCGGTCTCTGGTGCTCAATTTTCACCTTCTGACAGGTAAGACACCGTGCCACATATTCTGTCACATCCTTTTTCATTCTAGGCCACCAACATACCGCTTTCAAGTTATGGTATATCTTTACCATTCCTGGATAGAGAGTAAAGCAACTCTTATGTGCATCATCTAGAATTTTCTTCCTCATATCGTTCCTCGGTGGAACATAAGTTCTTTGCTTGTACCAAATTAATCCACCAAGCGACAGATCAAAATCTTGAGTCTCTCCTCGTTCAATCATAGCTTTAATTGATTTTGCTCGCTCATCTTGCATTTGATCTTCTGCAATTTCAGTTTTCAAATCGTTCTCCACTCGGCTAATACTATAGCCGGCACAGAGGATTTGATTGGATAGATTCAGATCTCTGAAATCCTCTATCAATTTCCTTCCTTGTATCATCATAACTACCACCTGCACCGTTTTTCGACTAAGAGCATCAGCGACGACATTAGCTTTACCTGGGTGATACTTAATTTCCAAGTTATAGTCTTTCAACAACTCCATCCACCGGCGTTGTCTCATTTTGAGCTCTTTCTGATCATACAGATATCTAAGACTCTTGTGGTCACAGTATAGTTCAACAGTCACTCCATATAGGTAGTGCCGCCAAATTTTCAACGCAAACACAATTGCTGCCAGCTCCAGATCATGCGTGGGATAATTCAACTCATGAGGCTTCAGCTGTCGAGAGGCATAGGCCGCCACTCTGCCCTGTCGCATCAGGACACATCCTAGTCCCTACTTGCTAGCATCACTGAAGACTATATAAGTCAACTTGGAATTAAGGATAATCAACACAGGTGTCGATGTTAGCCTCTCCTTCAGCTCCATGAAACTCCTCTCACAATGATTGTCCCACTCAAACATCTGATCTTTTCGCATGAGCTTGGTCAATGGCAAAACAATCTGGGAGAAATCTTGAATAAATATTAGGTAATAGACCGCAATGCCCAGAAAACTGTGTATCTCAATGACAGTTTATGGCCTTTTCCAGTCTAACACTGCTTCCACTTTACTAAGGTCTACTGAAGCCCCTTCTTGTGAGATCACATGGCCCAAAAATTTGACTTCTGCAAGCCAGAACTCACATCTGCTCAACTTTTCATAGAGTTTCTTCTCACGTAAAATATATAGCACAATTCTCAAATGCTCCTCATGCTCTTCTCTACTCTTAGAGTATATCAGAATGTCGTCGATGGAGACTACCACGAACTTATCTAAATATTGATGAAAAATACGGTTCATGTAGTCCATAAATACCGCTAGTGCATTGGTTACCCCAAAAGGCATCACTAAAAACTCATAGTGTCTATACCGAGTTTGAAAAGCAGTCTTCAGTATGTCCTCTACCTTTACTCGCAGCTGATGATACCTTGACCTCAGATCAATCTTCGAGAATATGCTCGCTCCAAATAGTTGATCTAGAAGGTCATCAATCCGGGGAAGTGGGTACTTGTTCTTGACGGTTACCTTGTTCAATTCCCTATAATCAATACAAAATCGTAGAGTTCTGTCTTTCTTCTTAACAAATAATATCGGCGCTCCCCACGATGACACACTGGGTCGTATAAACCCTTTCTCAAGGAATTCTTCAATTTACTTTTTCAACTCAATCATTTCATTTGGAGCCTTTCGATATGGAGCTTTCGATATAGACCCCGCTCTAGGCATAATCTCGATTGCGAATTCAACTTCTCTTTTCGGAGGTATACCACTAAGGTCATCTAGAAACACCTCAGGAAATTCTCTTACAACTGGAATATCCTTCAGAGCCATTTCTGTATCTACTTGCACGAAAAGAATACTACATACCCTTGACATCCTCTTCTAAGGCATTTCGTAGTTTCTGCCAATCAAAGGAAATTCAAGCTAACATCTCTATGACTAGACTCTCGCGGAGTAGGATATATAATCCTCTTGTTTCCATAATCTACCAACACATTATTTTCCATAAGCCAGTCGAAACCCAATATGACTTTGAGTCTTTGGAGTGGTAAACAGATCAAGTCCACTATAGACTCATGTCCCTCAGCATTTATGACACAATTTAAACAGATATCAGTAGTTAGGGTTTTAACACCCATCGGCGTCAATACAATCAAATCAAATGGCAGTTGATGTACATGCAATCCTAGGTGCTTAGCATAGTCATAGGCAATAAAAGAATGACTAGCACCTGAATCATACAATGATTGCAGTACATTACCATTAAGAATAACTTTACCTTGAACTAGCTCTGGGGACTTCTTTGCTTCTTCTTAAGTCAAGGCAAATACTCATCCCTGACTTTGCTATCTAGGCTCGACAAGTCGTGGTGCTGCTCATTGAAGACAGTTTACCGCCACATGGCCTGGCTTTTGACAGGCATAACAGATCACTTGGCTTGCAGGAACACTGCACCATTTCCCTGGATGAGATTTACCACACCGAGCACACGTCTAAAACGTTGAGGGTTTTCGACCACCATGGTTTTCAGAATAAAAGGGTCTTTTATTACCTCCCTTTGTGGAAAACCTTGTCATCTTCACTTTTGTGAGGTATCTCCACGACTGGATTTACCTCTCTAGTTAATACTCTTGTTGGCCTGTACCCTTCTCAAATTCCCTTCCATTAGTCGACATGCTTCTACAGCCTTGTTAAACTTTTTAAATTGCTAAGCAACTAACTTCTCTTTCATTTCAGGCTTTAATTCTCGAATAAGCATATCTAAATTCCATTTCTCATCATTCTTAAGATTCAAGTAGGAGGAATAGTGAGACAGTCGAATAAACCAAGACAAATATGAATTGAAGGTCTCGTTATCACCTTGATGGATTGCCAGAAATTCTTTCTCTTTTTTAATTCTTACCGACCTCAGAAAATATTTCTCATAGAACTTTTCTTGAAACAGTTCCCACGTCAGAGGGATATTTCAGGCGCATATCAGCAACGCCGTATTCTTCCACCAATCATCAGCATCACCCACTAGCATATAGAATGCCATATTGGCTCTCATCTCTATCGGGCATTCGAGTACTGCAAAAATCTTCTCGAGATGGTTTATCCAATTCTCGCAGCTTGCAGGTTAAACTTGCCCTGGAATGCCTCAGGCTGGTACTTGATAAACTTAGGCATCCAGTATCAAACTATATTCTCATCTGGTTCTTGAACAACAGAAACATCAAAATTCACTTCATATGACTGCGATGGCTTATCACCAGTTGATTGTTCCTCATCTGTATCCCCTTCTGATTGTTTCCCTTCAGGTTGATTTTCATTAGGGGGATTCCCTTCCGGATTATTCCCTTCAGGGGGTATCTCTTCTGTATTTCATCTTTCCCTTAGTTCCCTGACTTCTTCCCGTAAGTCCTAGATCATAGTCTGTTGTTGAGCCAGCATGGTAAAAACTTGCTGCATCATATTAGGCTCGGCATTATTCTCAGGTTCAGGATTTTGCTGCACATTCTTCTTTGGTCTACCTCGTCCCATTGTTCCTTTTCACTATTAGAAGGAGCACCGCATCAAAATCATATCAATACAAATATGTACATACAACTTTCCAAATTTCATATACCAACATACATCAATCACGTACTCAAACAACTTGGTTTTTATATAATAGGAAATATATTCTTCAACATAATTAGTCATATGTACAACAAGTGGCTTACTATTTACATCAAAATAAGCCCCTACTACCTTACTGAGCATATCATTATCCTTTTACTCCTTATGCATATTAAACACTACATACAAAATCATGTGCTCAATAAAAGGTAAAAACTCAAAGGGACCCATGATTACAACTTCGTTTTTCTTCTTGATCCAAGAAGTGAAATCAGGAAGATAGGCTAATGTGATTCGGATCCATACGTCATCGTCCATCATTAGCTCTAACTCCTCTCTTTGCTCATATAGCTTTTTCACTGACTCCAAGAATGTTGTATACTCCATTGTGGGAGTGAAGAATTTCGTAAAAGCCATCATATATAGATCCTTCAGTTGCTCTCATAATTCGTCACTTGGATATGGATCAAAAGTTAATTGCTCTACCAGAGCATTCGACTCCACAGCTGAGTCTGGGTGTTGGAAACTATCATTCGAGTCCACATCATTTTTGTCCACTACTGTGGCTTCATCTTTAGCAATAGGACCAAAATATACTGGCCACTTGACGCTCTTCCTATGAGTTCGCACCATCCTTGGTCCACGTCAATCTCTGTTGAGGATTACATAAGTTCTACCTTTTGAATCTGCTCCTCAGGTGAAGGTTGATTGATAGAAGGAAGTGAAGGCGACCTGCTTCTCTGCCTTCTGCTATCTAACTCATCTCTCTTCTTAATAATCATAGGAGCTAGTGTGCTTTTACGAGCAGTCTGTCTTACTCTTGACATTCCCGCTTTTCTATATACCACTGTATCATAATCCATACTGCAATGATAATCAAATAGTGGTAAGATACTTTACAAGAAGATGGTCAAAATGAATAAGGTACAATGTATCAAAACCTTTAAAGAAACATTTCACAAGACACACTTCATTTTCCTTATCATCACTGCAAAACTCGAGTATGAGAAAATACACTTGAGTTTTTGCCCCTTCACTCGAGTTCTCTCAAACCCACTCATGTTTAACAGTATTTCCCCGTTGGAATTCACCTGATTCAATCATACCAAGAGGATCGACACTCGAGTTTGACCCTAGCACTCGAGTTCTCCAAGGTTGCTCGACACTCGAGTCTTGAGAGTTCAGAGGAACGAGTTCATAGCCGATAAATTCTAACACTTGAAGCAACAGGCGCGCACTCGAGTTCACCATAGAGCACTCGAGTTCTGTACCAGAAGTGCACTCGAGTCCCGCAAGTTCACCCATGCGAGTTTCTACCCGAGGACCTTGAGAGTGGGAGTGGAAGACATGAACTCGAGTTCGCTAAATTGCACTCGAGTTCTTAGCCTCCATTGTACTCGAGTCACACGAGTTACGCCTTGGAAGTTTCTATTCGTGAGTTTATTACCTAGCAAAATCCAACATGCACTCGAGTCCTGTCCTTAGCACTCGAGTTCTTAGGAACTTCACATCAAGTTCACCTTTGAACTCTCACGAGTTTCTACCTGAAAACACTTGATTTGTGGGAAAATACCACGTGCACTCGAGTTCACCAGTACAAACTCGAGTTCTAAGCTTAATTTCACTCGAGTTCACCCTGATACACTCGAGTTTACCTGCTATTTCCCACATGAAACCAATTTTAAACTTTCCAAAACATCCTTATAAGTTACCAAACCAACTTCATCTCTTAACACCACTCTTTTACCGTATCTCAAACTGATGCTTCCAATCCCTCAATGCTAATGAAAGTGTAAATCTCTTAAACTTAAGCAGAGGACTTCTAGCAAATACAATTATTGCCAGAATCAACGATCTGATACCATAAATGTGATACCACATTCCCTAACACTACAGTAGAGTGCAAATGAGTAGTGAAATGACTCAGGAGACCAGGACTTGAACCCAGAGTTGAGAGGGTAATAAAATTTTCTATAATCATTTTCATAAAACTTCACTAACTCATTACAAATCACCGATTTTCCTTTTGTTTTTCATTCACTAGAGTTTGTGAGCGAACATCTGCCGTCTTTATATAATACAACCCAAAGGCACATTTCATTAGCAACGGGAAGCAAAACTACTAACTTATACCATTCATTCATTGGTTAACTTTACAACATGCACACCACGTATGTCACTTACTACATATACAATCCAATATATATATATGTATGTGTGTGTGTGTGTGTGTGTGTGTGTATGTATGTATGTATATACATACATATATATATGTACATGTATATGTATATGGACTAAACAATCGAAATACTAGGGTCTTCAACGTCTCGACGTCTACTTATCACCGCTTACCTTCTCCTTGCCCTGCGAGCTTCCTCCCCATATTGGAGATGGGTTTTAGGGAAAAAGGGTGAGATTCGAAAGAATCACAGTAGTAACACAATCACACATATAAGATAACACATAAGGTATGTTTCATATTTCATCAATCAACAAAAGCATTATAACATCATTCAGTGCATCTCATGCAATTCATAAATTGACTTAGCGCTAGATAGGTTCTCGGCCCTGAGGGGTACCCGTGCAAAGATAGGCCCCGGGCCCCGCTCGTGCAATTATGAACATTATCGCCTCAGTGTTGACCTGTCCATCCATAGGACCTGGGTGATCACTCCGCTCAATCTAAACATGTTAGACATTTTGGAGACGATATCAAACAATACATATGTATGCCATGTCATATGAAGACGGTTACTACCTGGTTGCTCCTCTATACAACTTTTCCCCCATTGGATGCAAGCTCGGGCAATTATCATACCTTAGACGGTTGTCGAGTCCAGAAATCTTCAAATACCACAAATGAGTTATTACTCATCCATGCATCCTTCCAAACTCATAATATTGGTAAATTTAGCCTAATGGTGCCAAATTACCAAAATACCCCTTAAGTCCTTATTATAAGTATTTTTTTCTCAAAATCGTGATTTAGGCCATTCCTACACATTTTCGCATGTAGAATCCATTTCTAGCCTCGAATTGGCAAAATTCAAGCTGAAATAACGAAAATACCCTTGACAGCCCTCAAATAAGCCTTAATAGGGGTAATTTTATCATTTCACTTTTCGTGGCTTTTCTCACTTCGGGGTCAACATAGACCCTACACAATTTCACCTCCTAAATCCAATGGAAGCATCAGAATTATCAAATTCCTATCCACATTCAACATAAGGAAGGAGATTTAAATTTCCAGAAAAATTGTGTTAGATTCTCGTTTTCTTTAGCCTAATCACCTTCTTTCTACTTATAACCAATATATTAACTAGTTAGACCTTTTTTGGACTTGATTTGCAGACACTTACATATTATGGTCTCTTGAGTTTTCTTGGATTATCTTATACGAAATGAATCATAATCAAGCCCAAAAAAACTCTATTAACCTTAATCAAGCAAGAGGAACAAGTTTGGGAAGTTACCTCTTGATTTCTTCAACTTTCTCTCTCCTGGAAGTTTTTTACTCTCTCTCTCCCCCTAACTCTTGATTCAGCTGCTCAACAAGGAATCCAAGGGTAGAGAGGTGAGGATAAGAGATCATAGAGGGATTAGGTGGCTTAAGACACAAGGTATAAGCTTCTTACCTCAATTTCCAAGCAACCCTATACCTTCCTCCGTGCTTCACGTCTTCAGCTCGCTCTCACTCTTTCGGTTTCAGTTTTGATAATTGAAATGAGCTGATAGATGAAGAATGGAATGATATATTAATAAAGGGTTTAATTAACCATGCCAAGTGTCATCTCTTCATTGGTCCAAAAATGCATAATTCTTCAATTAATTCCATTTCCCTTTCTTCACTCATTCTAGCCGAAAATATGCATGCAAAATACAAGGAAAATCTGAATCTCCAATATCTCATTGTGCCATCTCGTAACTTGTTGACCAAGTCATTTACTTTTTGACTATTTGATCATTCTTAACAATAATTCACCAAAATTGATTTATTTTTGATCAATTAGTCATTTTATCCTCTTTAATTCTCATTTAACTCATATTAGTGGGAATATTGGGGGAAAATAATTCTTTCCCATTTTACGACAAAATTACCGTTTTTCCCCTGCATTAATGATTTACCGAAATAAATCATTATTAGCTCATTTCTTCGGTTTAACCTCATTTTGACACTTAAATGAGGCCATTAATCATGTCATTCAATTTCCTGAATTTTGGTTACCATAATAGGCCCTCAATTTACATTAATCGCCCATTTTATGTCCATATTTGGCCAATTTACGTTTAACCGGCGATTGCCATATTTTTCATAAATTCACATAAATTCATACGCCGCATTTCACCACTTTATTCCACTAAATATATGTCAAATATACACATAAAGAGTGTTGGTGAAAAGTGGGGTATGACACCAACTAACAAATCCAAGATAAAACAAGCCAACAACTAAGCAAAACCACCAAGAATAAGCATAATATATCAAGATAAAACAATTATTTCAAGCTCACCTTGATTCCTCTTGGTTTCTCACTCTAGCCGTGCACCTTCCTCTCTCTCTTCCTTTGATTTTCTCCTTGATTTACATGATTCCAAGATGGATATGAAGATTAGAGAGAGTTTCTAAGTATTTTAAGGCAAGAATATACAAATTTTGCTACTAATCTTACCTTGTTTGCTTCTTGATTTCTCTAGCTTCTTTCTTGCTCTTGTTTTCCCTAGCTCTGTCTCTCTCTCTTCTCTTCTTGATGTTGGACAAAAATGAGGGCTAAAATGTGGTAAATTGTGTTTATAATAATCACCTTCCACTTCCTTAAATTTATTATTATTTTATTACTGAATTATAACACTTGGCAATTTCCTACCATTTCTTTTTCCATATGGCATTTTATGCTTCCACATGTCCATATATGTGGTAAAATCATACGCACTCTTACTCTTCTCTTCCTTGACCGAATTTACACATTATTTAAGGGAAAATATTGGCTTTTATTTTTATTAGCCAAATGACCATTTTACCCTTACATTTTCTTGAATTTTTAAACCAATTGCCATTTTCCTTCTTCCCTTTTCTTTTTTGCCGAATTTTTTAATGCATATTGAGCCAAAAAATCATGCTCTTCTATACTAAATTTTAGGCCACAATGTTAGGCTTCTATGAAGACAAAAATTGGACTTTATATCTTTATTAGCCAAAAATTTCATATAATCACTATTTCCAATATTTTGGTTACTTGAAGTACACCAAAATTCACCATTTTATTCCATTGAATATAATTAAATGTACAAGAATTTTTTGTGAATAAAATTTGGGATGTTACATGAAGGATGCTTCCTTTCATAGTACAATCATTAAGAAAAAATTATTTGTAAAATATTAAATTGATTTTAGTCCTATTTCTTTAAGCTTCACAGTTTGTTTTTAACCTCATTTCCTTGAAAAAAAATGGCCAATCTCTATTATGTTAAGTTGAACATTTACATAAATGTATTTTCAAAGAGAAAAAGTAAAGATGGAAAATTATATCAGGATGACTACATTATAAACTTATTGAATAGCAGCAAATCAATACATCATTAAGTACTATTCCAGGAAGCCAATCTCTTAATATAGCTTATATATGGCTCTATACTCATTTTATTGTTCATGAGCCACATCAAATTAGTCTTGGGCTTCATTCAAGTTAGTAAGGAATATTATCCTACATTGGGTTTTATGAAAGGCTGGTCCTCCTATTGCAGATATAGTACCCAATTTAAAAAGGAAAAAAATTATTCCCTCTCCTCTCTTTTAGCTTTCTTCTTTTCCTTTCCCCGATGCCCTTTCCTTCCCCTTAAATTCTTCTTCTTCAGTTTCTCTCCCGCGTCTCATATCAATAACCTTAGATTTCAAAATTTGAATGCCCTCTTCTGCATCTCCCTTAGCCTCTCTCCATCATCAATGTGAGAGGTCAACAAATCTCTCTTAGTCTCTCATTGAAGCCCTTTAAATGAATCACTTTCATCTTCGTAATCATAGGTACAACCTTGGTGTAGGTCAGTCGATTTCAGTTATTAGGTTATTTGATTTCATTTCAAGTAGACAAAGCTCATAAGAAGTATCTACCCATCCTATTCATCCTCTTTAGTTTATCTATTTTTACATGGTAATTTGCTTACAAGGTGTTTGCTGAAATTCTTTGTAGGTATAAAGTGTTTTACCCCACCCTTTACTATGCTTCAGAATTTGAAAACAAAGATGATATGCTCTTCAACTGCATTCAGGTCTTATTCCATAGCATTCTAGATACATTTTTTAGGGTTTTGTTATTCTTTGATTTTTCATGCATTCTCCTTTTTTGTGTCACTGATTGTAGAGAGGTCACTAAAATTTCCTGGAAAGGATGCCTATGTTTTTCCTGCTAATGACTCTTGGTAGGCTGAAGCATCCCTGCATTTGTGTTGCACTTGGAGTTGTATACATTGTCATTCGATATTTCTATTTTGCTTGCTATTCTACCAATGAAGATCAGGGAGCCATAGTATGGTTGATAAGTCTGTATTATATTATATATTTTTATACATATTTATGGGATTTTATCATTGTTATCGTTCTTAAAAGTAATTATTATGATTATTTTGGATTAGAAGGTATTACGCAAAATAAATGCTAAAAAGGGTATAATTTCCATATTTTTAATTCCCTATATCAAATTGATTTGCACGAAGGTATGTTTTGTTGTGTTTATTGTAGATAAATTAAGTAATTAAAGTAAAGAAGACAATCAACCCTATAAAGAGAATGATAGACCTGGAAAAGCTGGAAATTCATGTAGGTTGAAGGATCTATGAAACAAGGCCTTAAGACTGCTTTTGGGCTAAATTACATCATGGTTAAGACCCAAATGCATTAACTTATTACTTATACTCTTTAAATGGGCCATATAACACTAGTACAAAATAGCCCTTTTAGACTACAACATTTAGACCGATTTATTGTGGATAAAGTCTAAAAAGTATGATCGGTGGTAATTTTGTAATTATAAAGAACTTCTGAGACCGGTTCCTAAAATATGCGGTCTAAAATATATTATTTAAATTGGTTATATAAAAAAAAAGTCTAAAAATATAAAAATAATTAATATTAAAAAATTTTGAAACTTTTTAGATCAGTTGTTACTAATAATCGGTCTAAAAGATAAAATATTTTAGACTGGTTATTTCTTATAACAAGTCTAAAAGATGCGGAATTTAAAAATAATTTTTTTAAAAATTTTTTAAAACGTTTTTAGACTGTTTATCACAAATAATTGATTTAAAAGATAAAATGTTTTAAACTTTTTATTTCTTATAACTGGTCTAAAATATGTGAAATTAAAAAATAATATTTTTTTTTCTTTTAAGACTTGCTGTTTGAAATAAATGGTTTAAAAGATGTATTTTTAGACCTTATTTTTATTGTAACAAGTCTAAAAGATTTGCCCTAAATTTAATTTCTCAGAACCCTTTTCTTCCTCGCGCCAAAATTGAATTCTCTGAATTCTCTCTTCTTGTCGCCATTACTCTGTATGTGAGCTCTGTCATTTGTTCTAAACTCTATCATCGCGCCCTGTTCCTGTTTCGCACATTGCTTCTCCTTGATTACTACTGGCGCTGTTGTGTGCCACTATCGCTATTTTGTTATCATCGACATGCTCCTCCTCCGCCGTGACCAAACTCCTCTGCCGTGACTTCCCTTAATCGGTGCCACAAATTTGAGCACATCAATCTAACCTCCATCACTACCATGACTTTAGCTAGAAGCTCGCTTCTTGATCTTTAATCGAGTTAGTATTCCAACCAGCTCTTCACTCCCTGCCTCATTTAAATATGTTGGAGAATCTGAGTTCGGATTTAAGATTAATGGTTTTAAAGCTAAACTGGTTGAAATAAGCCCTTAAATAATTAAGACATCATTCTAATCATTGCAGTTTATGCATTCTTATCAAAGGGATAAGTTGCACATAAGTTCGGATTTTCAAGATTGAAAAGGTAGAAATATCAAATCTTGATTTAGATCTTCTATGTCGAAGCAAGTTCCTATAATTAATGCTGGGAATTTGTGTTTTGGATTAGTGGAAGCCTATCCTTCAGTTTTCTCATTGTATTCTTTTCATTAACAAGTTATAGAGGTAACTCTTACTAGCCTGAGTTTAGTTGATTTAGCCTTCTGTAGGATATTTGTGTGAAAAATCTCAGTTCTTATTGTAATGATAGGTATAACAAGTAACATATCATGGCCAGCTATTGACTTTAGGTCTAATGGTTACTTCTACACTTCCTTAGATTTAACTGAATGAAAAAAAAAACATTCAATTTCATGGAATTTTGATTGCTTATAAATGATATTAGTCATAAAAATAGGGTTTGGTTGTGTTAAATTCTTAACTTTTAGCTGAGTAGTTTGATTTGATGTTATATGAGGGAACCATTCATCTTAAAAGTTCACTGCTAAAAGAAAAGACTCACATCAAAAACCATTTAAGATTAATGGTTTCAAAGCTAAATTGGTTGAAATAAGCCCTCAATTAATAAAGTCATTATTCTAATAATTGCAGTTTATGCATCATTCTAATAATTAGTCTTTGCCATTACATAATTGAAGTGATGCCTAGCAAACTAATCTTTGCTATATATAATGCATTATAATCTAAAATTTGTTATGTACTTGTTCATTATGTAGCAGTTAAACAAGGTACTTAATGAGTGTAATGATTCCGTACTCTTATCATACTCCTGCCTTTTCCAGGGGAAGAATAGAAAGGAGAAAAAAAGTGTTGAAATATATGGATCGTAGTTGGATAAACGCTAAACGGACGAGTGTTGAATACGATAATGGGGTGAGGGATTTTTTAGACTTTATTAGAAGAAATGTTGATGATAACAATGGGATGTTCTATTATTATAGTACATGAATCATAGGCTGGTTTCCTCTAGCAAAAGCGATAAATTTGGATTCGTATGCCCAATTCAAATCCAAGAAAAAGGGGCCACTACTGCTATCAAACATAGATATTTATCAAAGAGGCTTAGTAAAACTGCAACTAAGTGTTTCTTGCATCCAATGTGCATGGGTAAGAAATAAATTTATATTTCATAATATATATAATGCTTTATATTTGTTTAATATTCATCTCTTTCTTTCAGTGATCATTATCAATTGGTTCTTTAATGCAATAATAGTTATACTATCATCCTCTTATGCTCCCTCCACTTCAAACCAAGGAATCAATTGAAGAAGACCATAAACTCGTAAGTTTTCTTGTATTATCTTTTGTTGGACGTTTATGGAATTTGTGCAAAATAAGTAACCTTTATAATTTTGATGATAGGGCTATGTGGACATTCCAACATGTTGCTTGTGGTAAGCATGTTTATGAGTTAAAAGACCCTACATGGATCATCCCAAAGGTTCGTACATATTTGTTTTCTTTAAGAATATGTTCTATAAACTATGTTTTTATAATTGTTTTAATGATGTCATGTTCTTTTTCAGAGCCGTAAGCAACCGTCGGGGTCTAACTTATGTGGTTTGTATGTTTTGAGGTACATTTATAATATTTTCACCCTAGGCATGACTGATTTTACTAAAGAGATAAATGTATATTTCAAAAATTTTGTATTACTTTATTGTTTTTAAGTTAGCAAGTTAATGTTTTGTCTGACTTTGGTGTTACATATGTTTGATTTTACTGATTCCTTTCCTGAAAAAGATATTGATTTATTCGCAACTGTTATGCTGAATTCATCTATGAGCTTTTACAAGAATAGTGAGTTTTTTAATCCAATGTTGTTCTAATACTTGTGGTTTTCATATCTAACTGGGTTTATGCCTCTGCGTAGGACAATTTCTGGGAAATGGGTGATACAAGTATGATGTTGATATAGGCATGTGATTTGAAAGATTGACCTTTGTACTTTTTCTTCCCTTTACTTTTATGTAAAACCAAGGAATTTTTTGTATATATTGAGGAATTTGTCTTCCCTATGTTTTTCTTCAGAACTTGTGAAATAGAAAGTGCATAAATTTAATATTTTGATATGTTGATGATGTGTTGATATTATTGCTTCTTATTGTTGCTGAGAATGTGAGGTGTAGGAAGAATGATGATAATTGTTGACAAATGAAATTGTTGCTTCTAATTGTGTGTGATAATGTGTTGATTTTCAATTATTTATTGTTTGTTGCTTCTATGGAATGTAGGTTGTTGAAAGAATGATGTCGTTGAAATGGCTTGTTGACCTAGGTAAAGCTAATTTTTAAGAGGAATATTTTAAAAAAAATGGATACTTTTTAGACCGGTTGTTGACACAACCGGTCTAAAAAGTTTTACATTTTAGACCTCTTGTTTCAACAACAGGTCTTAATGTCGTTCTTTTTAGACGGGTTGTTATACAACCGGTCTAAAATATCATACTTTTTAGACCGGCTGTATCAAAACCTTATTCAGAATCGGTTTAAAAATTCATTTTTAACCGGTCTAAAAAGTGATTTTTGCAATAGTGTAACCACCACTTAAGCCTATATGCTTGTCTTCAAGACCCATAAAGACAAAAAATGCGGCCACCTACAATTAGTGAAAAGTAGGAAGGCGATCTCAAAATGTTACTTCCTCTCCAAGTCAAAAGAAAACACCACATCATTAATGAAGGGCATGAGGGTTATTTTACATGGTTTCTTTTCCCATAAGATACCATATGGCACCACCTAAGAGGATAGAATAAAACATAATTCAAAAAGGGACTTAATTCAAACTATTATATCTTTTTATCCCTTGAGAATTACTTTTAATTCTTCTCATCAAATATATCCAAATCTAAGAAAAAGACAAAGATTCAAGGATTTAAGATAAAGATTTATCTTTATTCATTCAAAAGTATACCAAAAATTTGAATTCCTCCAATCTAAGTTGAAGAAGACTCCATAAGCTCATTAAAATTCAAATAGAAGATAGAAAGATAGAGCAGATCGTATCTAAATAAAAAAGGCCACACCTCCATCCTTCTTCCTTTTTCAATTTGAACTCTTCTTAAGCTAATAAAAGTTACCACAAGACTTCGTTCCAAGGGCTTGACTACACACCACATTATTCTCTTGTTTTCTTTCATCACCATGTGTGGTTAATCCTCCTCTTAAGGATGGATCTTGTGGCTTGAGTTGTTGTT
Organism: Albizia julibrissin; assembly: GCA_037074505.1. NCBI lineage: Eukaryota > Viridiplantae > Streptophyta > Magnoliopsida > Fabales > Fabaceae > Albizia > Albizia julibrissin. The sequence continues at coordinate 38,451,125 of CM073477.1, forward strand.
CTTTATTAGGGAGTTATAAGTTTATTTGATTTGTTTCTCATTTATGTTTTTAATGATTTCCTAGAGTAGTTAGGATTTGAAAATTCATTTATTGAGACTTTGAAACTTGAGTAAAATTTCATTGAGATCAGTCTCTAATTTGTTATTTAGTTTATATTTTATGATTTGTAGTTCTTAATTTATATCTTTTTTCCTCTCTTGATTATTTTATGTTCTTTATTTAGAGTATGAATTTAGATGCATGAATTAATTGTGTTACTGAGTTTTCTGAGTAGAAATTTCTTTAGAGGACAAATTATATAATTGAATTGAATAACATGCTAAGTAAAGCTTTAATAATTATTTAAGAAATCATTATGAATTTAAGTAGAGTTATAATTAGGAATTCAATAATTAGACCTAGCAAGTAGTTAGGGTCTATAATTTTAGCTAGTTATATGAATCTCCATATCTATTGTTGAATAATGACAACCACATTTATTCTCAAGGAGGTTAACCCTCATATTTCTTTGCATTCTTCTTTTCTATTATTTATTTATTATTATTTTCATGTTTATTATTTAGAAGATAAAAAACATTATTCTTTTCTTTAATTTCTTGAGTATTTCACATTTAATTAATTTAGGGGTTAAATACTATTGACTTCGCACAAGAGAATAAACCCAAGGTTGTGCCGCTACTATAACATCCTAAATTTTATCCATAGAATTTAAGTAACATTTGGATGTGATTATTTTATGGCAAGGAAAATTATCATGCAATTATTTAAGTAAGGAGAATTTATACGAATTAGATTCTCCAAATATATGCATACACACAAATTTAGCTCAATTCTTTGAACTTTGTGAAAAAAATAAATAAATAAAAATAACAGTGAAAAAAATGGGTAAATTATATTTATAAATATATAAAATTTTATATTAATCTATTAATTGGTATGTGGCACGTGGCTAGCCCACTAATTAATGAATTGGGGAGGTGAGGTATATAATACTTGTATACCCCGTGTCCTATTATTTAAAATAAAAATAAATTAAAAAATGCTTCCCCCTTTTATTTCTCTCAAATCTCGCAACCTCCCCCATTTCTTTCTTTTTTTTATTTGCGTCTCTGTTCCTTCTTGGCTTATCCTCTATGCGTCGCTATGAGTGAAAGTGAGAGGGCATGAGATTGAGAGAAAGAAAGAGAGCGTGAGAGTGAGAGGAAGAGGGAGATCTTTGTTTGTTCTCTCCTAGAAAGCTTGGCAAGTCAACTATATTTTTTTCATTGTTTCTCTTTTATTTTTCAATTTTGGATGGAAGACAAATTAGGGTTTGATATAATATGAATCTTTGAGGCTCCTAGTTTATTGTTATGATAGTTATGAAGCTAATGGTGTTAGAATAAGAATGTGTATGATTTAGTTTTACTTAAATGGTTGATTTGAGTAATTTAAAGTTAGGGTTTGATTGGAGAATTAAGATTTATGATAATAGGTCTTTTAATTTCAAAAATTTTAACTTAGTATTATTTGTTAGAGTTTATATTGAGGATTAAATGGATTGGATTTGAGGTTTATAAAGATATATGAGTATTTTGAATTTTGGGTGAAACTTTAATGGTAGGAAATTAAGTGTTTTTGAATAAGCTGATGATGTTATGATTAATTGATAACTCTAAGGAGTGAGAAAGAATCAATGGGAGAAAGAAAAGGGATTATGATGATTATTTAATAAATAGTAGATTTATCAACATTTTTCCTAGGGATTAAAGTAAGGAAAATTTTGAGGTTTTTATGATGATTGGATACAATTATTCTTGTCAATAATTTTATTAAGAGGAATAGAGGTATTGGATAATAAAAGTATGATTGGGATAAAGAAATTGAGTTATGGTGGTGAATTGAGAATTTTGGGGCTTTATATTAAAGTGAACAATTTGGAGGTTATATGAAGATTTGAGTTAGATGTTTGATTTTTAAGTTAAGCTTTGGGTTGGTATTGATGATGTAATTATTGAAAATAAGGATTGATAATTGTGTTATGTTAATATGAGTTATATTTGATGTTTAATTGGTTTAAATGGGTGTTTTGAGGTTAGGAACCTATGATGCAAATTGGAGATTTTGATTGAATGGAGTAAATGGAGGTTAATGGTTGGGTTGATTGAGTGGTTTAAGTTACTGTAACACCAATTTTGATGTTGGTTTGATCTAGAATGGTCAAAGATGATAGTTAGTACTTTTAATGGGACTTTCAGTCTCTAAATTATTTTTGATACCACTCAATTAGTTTGAATACAAAATTGTGGTTATAATTTATTGTTATAGATTGATTTGTGAATTGTGGTTGCTCTCAGAGCTTAGATTCTTGTGGTAAACTTAGCTTTGGTGAAAGGTAATTACTTTATTCTTATTGGGCATGCTTGTATAATGCTTGTGAGTAATTTTTAAGTATATAGAATTATAAATTTTAAACTTAGCTTTGTGATATGGACTATGAAACTATGTTGTTAATGAAATTGTCTTGTAGGACTTATCTTCATTGAGAAATGACCAGTGATATGATATTATATGAATTGTTGTTCATTTATGAGATTGGAAAGATTCTCTTGATAACTTGTGAATTGATGATAGCATGTGATAACCCATTGTGATTATGTCTCTTGAGTATTGATATGAGAGGCGATGGTGAATTTTGATTTGATGGGAAGTTATTCATAGAGGAAATAAGGGGGTGAATTATTGTACAAAAAGAGGAAACAAGGTGGTGGACTTCTAGGTATACATTAGTTAGTCCTTTAACCCATTTGTATTTAGTAGGGCCTTGACACCCTACTAATAAATTAGAGGGGGAACCCATGGTCCGGTCGTATACTATATGCATTTTGGCCAATCCATATCACTTGATCGATGAGCTTGTTGAGTTGAACTACCAGTCGCATGGGTAAGTACTAACCCATGGGTTTAGTCAGAGGAAATAAGGGAGGTTAGAGAATAAATTGTTGTGTATTGATTTTTGTTCACCCATGTGATAAATATGAGAATGAGAATATGATATTGCAAACCAGTATACATGTAACCATGTGACATTTCTGATAATGCTATGATTTTGTAACTATCCCACTTCACACCTCATAAGCACTTACTCGTATGCCTGATGAGATGGATTGTTGGTTGCCAAGGCTTTTGTCTCACCTTGTTGATTTAACATTTTTCCAGTTGATAGTTTCTGTATAGATTCGTCAGGGAAGGCCAAGAAGCTTGAGCTACTATTGCCAATTGTAGTGCTTCCATCCCTTTTGGTTTGTGTTGAATAGTTGTATATTACCACGATAGGGCCCATCTTGCATATTCTAATTTATTTTGAAACTGATTATAGTAACTAAAGGCTGTTGATTAATTATTGCTAGATTGCATTTGGATAGAAGACCAGAGGCCTTGAGGTATTTGCATGTGTTTTGAAAAGTAGTGGATCCACTTATATGAATTTGAGACACTAACATGTTTTAGTATTTCAATGAGATTGTATTTGGATACTTGTATTGGGCTTGATAGTGAATGCTTATTCTGAATTTTAAGAAATCCAAAGCCAAATTGTGTGGTTGAATTACTATTAAGGGGTTTTGTTCTTTTAACCATGATAGCCCTTTTGAAAATTAAGTTTTAAACTTTTCTATCATGATTAACATGTTTTAATAATGAATACTATTTCAGAACCATGATAGTATTTGGATGATGATTTGGTTAAATATTGTTAATTATAGTTATAAGGAAGGGATTTTATAGCTATACTGCATAATTTAGTAATTAATTTGAGTGCTAACGATAAGCGCAATCAATGATATGTGATTAGTGTTTGTTCTTTTGGCTTCTCCCTTTTTACTTCTCTTACCTTTAATGTACTCTAATTTACTTTTTCCCTTGATAGTTGATGGTAGATTTGTAACATCCCAAATTTTGAGACTAAAGGCTTGATAATAAGCCTGAATCAAGTGGACTACTAAACCTTGATTTAACAAGTATTCTAGTAAAGCATAATTTTATTCCCTACAATTCCTTACACCTTTTGTGTCATTAATGGGGATAAAATGGTGGATTAAAGGTGGATTAAAGAGCACATTAACTGACAAAACAAGATAATTAGTGATCACACACAACATGAATATATTTGGAACACAAATGAGATTTGTTGCCGGTGAGTCTACATGTGTGACAGTCGTATTGTGTGATATTTTTAAATAGGAAAATGATGTCTAAAAATTATGAAAATTTCTAGAATGAAAGTAGACTTATCAAGCTTTAATTTAATAGGTCATATAAGGAATTTGGATCTGTATACAATGATTTATGTATTTTTGAATTTAGCCTAGTAAAACTAGAAATTTTCTATGGCAGCGTCCGAAAACAATAATTATGAGAATTTTGATCTTCCATTTGGCTAAAGGTTATACTTTTCCTTAAAACTAGACTTAATAAGGGTCACATAGTCTTTAGAACTACCCCAATTGGATATCTATAAAATTATATATGAATTTTTAAAGTTTGATGAAAATTCTTCCCAGTTTTTTAGCATGTACGAAAATGAAAAATAAATGTATGGGCAAAATGGTCATTTGACCCATAAAGTAAGAAACAATTATTTTTCCCTTTAATTGGGAGATATTTCGGTCAACGTTAAGAAAAAAGAGGGAGCAAATTTACTTGGTTGATATTAATTCAAGAAGGGAGGAATTTTTGACCAAGTAAAGTAGGCACATGTAACAATTGTATTAAACTATATTATTTCATAAAGCAAATGGTGATATTTCAAGAAGCCATATTCCTTTTGCTTCTTCACTTATTTCGGTCAATAAATAGGAATTAGAAGGAGATAGAATACTTGGTTCATATTTATTCAAGGGAAAAAATAATGACCAAGTAAAAATAACACATTTTAATATGCATTATTTCCTTCCTCCTTCCTCCTTTCTATAAATAACACATGTTATATTATTTTATAAAGCTCATTATCTCCTTCCTCCTTCCATTATTTTGGCTGAAGCAACAACAATAGAGAGAGAGAGAGAGAGGGGAGATTTTGAATAAGCTTGAAAACACAAAGAAAGCTAGAATTTCAAGATGCCAAAATTCAAGGTAAGAGTTTGAAATCAAAGTGTTCTTGCCTTTTAATGCATGTAGAACCTCTCCTAATCTCTTCTCTATCTTGGAAACCATGATTAGAAAGCAAAATTGTAATACCTTATTTTCAATAGCCATATATACATCAAATGTATAATTACACATAACCACCACACTCTTACATCAAATACAAATAGTAGTGCCTTACACTATGATCTTCACTTCACCTTCATATCTCCTTGATGCATATCTTCCTGCACTCTTCACCTGTCTAAATGGTTGGTTGGGAGGAGTGAGATTCGAGAGAATCTCAGTAGCAAACATTATCACTATTCATGCCAGATATATATAAAGGCATGACATGCTTGCCTACACTATTTCATGCCAACATAATGACATACTGCATGCTCGATGTTATGACATACATATGGCCATTACACAAATATAACAGAGCTTCAACCAATCATACATGTTCCACACAAATAGGCAAAGTAGTTAAATAATCAATGCAAGACATACTTATCACATACATACAGAAAAGGTAAGTTCACTACCTCTCGGACTTTATGTCCTTCTCTTCTTGTCCCTTGATCCGCCAACCATTGCTTCTTCTTTGTCACTTCATGGCTCTAGGCAAGTGATAACATCATTACAATCATGAAAATTGAATATCCAATGGCCCACATTATCCATATAGGCTTACTTTCACCATTGGAGTTCATTCAAATTATATTTGTGCCATTAAGTCTTAAATTCACATAAGACATAAAGCTGATAAATTTTTCACCAAACTTTGAAAAATCACAATTAATTCTATAGAACTCCAATTGAGGTGATTCAAAGCTCTATTTGAAGCCCTTTAAGTTTATATTTATATAAAAATACTCTTGTATGACTATTATTGTCATACTTTTCCCAGAAATTCAGAAAACAAGCACTGTTCCAGATTTCATTCCAGAAACAGGGCACAACTTCAAAAATTTATATCTCCTAGCATACTTTTCCAAAAATTACAAAAAACCCACAAAATTAAATCTCTACATGTATAATTTAAGCCTGAAAAATTTTAGAATTTTTGGACAAGATTTACCATATGAAACAGCTCAAACAATGTCACTATTCAAACAGGGCAGAATCAACAACATGAACAACCCGATTTCATAAATTCCCAAATTCATACACAAGCATCCAAAAATCATGAACACTTGTATACCTACACAATTTTTCCTCCTAAATCCAATGGAAGCATCAAAATCATCAAATTCCAACTCCTTATATACGAAACAGTATAGGGAAGATTTCAAGGTTCTCAGAAAAACTATGTCAGTTTCTTGTTTTCTTTGGCTTAATCACTTCCTTTCTACTTCTAATCAAATGATTAGCTATTTAGACACTCATTAGATATGATTTAGCCATTTAAAACACCATTTTAAACCAGCCATAAATAGTACCCAACCTTCCCATAACTCATCCAATCAACAAATCAATCAGTTAAAAAGAAAGCTTACGCTTACCTCTACCCGTTTCCACAAACGGTTCGGAATTCTGACAATACTCCGGCCGGTGAGATGGCGCCAACCACCTCCAAATAAGAATCTAAAGCCGTAGAAATGAAGCTCATGATGAGTAGAAGAAGTTTCCTGAAAGGTACTTTGAGAGAGGACGCCGTTACGGTAGAGTTTCGGCGGCTCAAAGTTTCTCTCTCCTCTCCCTCATTTTTATTTTGCACTCTTTCTCTCTCTTCTTTTAGATTTTTCTGCGTGAAAATGAGGAAGGAGATGAAGAATGGATGATTAAATGAATCAGCAAGTGGCTTGACACGTGGCACTTCCTCATTGGTCAAAAATTCTAATTTTCGCACAAAATGCTTAATCTGGCAGAATTTTCATTAAAATTTGAAAATTCATATCTAATTATATAAATGTCCAATTCGGGTGGTTTCAAAGGCTATGCGACCCTTATTGAGTCTAGTTTTAAGAAAAAATATAAAATTTAGCTAATTAGAAGCTCACTCTTCCCATAATTTCAATGTTTGGATGTTACCCCATGAAATAGTCAATTTTGCTGGGCTAACTTCAAAAATTTATTTTTCTTTGTGTACAACTCCAAATGACTCATATGACCTATAAAATTGAATATTGATAAGTCTACTTTCATTCTGAAAATTTTCATAATGTTTCACCATCATTTACCCATTGAAACATGTCACACAATCATCACTGCCATACAGGGAATTTCACCGGTAGCAAAATTACTTTGTGTCCCATTTTACTATATTGTGTGTGACTTCCCATCACTTTGTTTTGTTATTTCCAGAGCTCTTTAGCTCACCAATATAATTCATTTTAATATCCAAGGATATAAAATAATTTTGGGGAATTTAAACATGCCTCATAGGGACATTTGCTAAATTGGGGCTTAGCAGTCCACTTGATCCAAGCTTAATCTCAAGCTTTTTGTCCCAAAATTTGGGATATTACAAAAATCAAGAGGGAAGAGAGAGATAAAGATGGCAGCTAGGAGAGGGAAGGAAGAGGAATCCAAGGTAAACTCAAGAACCTAGTTTCTTTTGTTGATTCTTGATGGTTCTTGGTAGTTGTTGTTGTTGTGGTTTTTTTTTTGCTTGGTTTATGATTTTGGGATGTGAAAACCCTAAGGGGAGGTGTTACCCAATTTTCCATTAATTAAGTGGGAAAGGTGTTTATTGATTAAACATGTGAGAAGTGGTGAAAAGAAGTAGGTTTGTGGATTGAAAACAAGAAAACACATTTTCTCTCACAATATTATGATTTTTGGCCAATGGCTGTATAAGGTGTTTATGCTGGAATTTTATGGTTTTGATGGTTCTACTGAGTTTAGAAGGGAAAATTGTGTAGGGTACATGTAAAGTTTGAAGTATGAAGGCCCTCTAATGTGAAATGAGATAAATACCCTTAATACCCTAAGTTAGGGCTGTCAAGGATAATTTCATAATTTAGGCCTAAATTTGACCAATATGAGGTTAAAAATAGATTCTACACACAAAATTGTGTAGGATTAGCTTGGGTCATAATTTTTGGTGAAGTATGGTTGGACCAGGTACAAAAGTGCATAAACCGAGTCCCCAATGGCATTTTGGTAATTTTTTAGTTTTTAGTCAAGATAACTAACACATTAAGTTTAGCATGACTTATGAGTAAATAATAACTCATTTATCCTAAATTTGCAATTTTATGATATAGCAGTAGCCCGAGCTGGCCAGAAAGAGCTGGACCGATAGTCAGGCAAGGAAAGGGCTTGTTCCAAGTAGTAACACCTTTTTTCATGCACTATGTGATAATTATACGATTTGAGTATGCCATATTTTGTGACATGAGCATAGTGTCTTGGACATGAATATTAGCTTAGTTGTGGTCTGGGACCCAAAGAGGCGCAGAGTTAAGCCGACACAAAATTCTATCATCTTACACAATATGGTGCATGACATATTTATTTTCACATTGAATATGTTTGATTATATGTTACTACTGAGATTCCCTTGAATCTCACCCTTTCTATAAACATGTAAAGTTTCTAGTAGCAGGCAACGGCTCAAAGGGCATAATTGTAATTACCGTTAACGGAGGGTTCTGAACCAATACAAGAGGAGCAGTTGGTTATCTGAAGAATTTTTTGTTTTTTAAGGTCTTTATTCATTATGTACACCCTTATGGGGAATTCTTGTATATAAACAAACATATTGTATAAGTAATATTGGTATTTGTGTTATTCCTATGTGGCCACTGAACTACGCAATTGCTACTCTGGTTAATAACAATAATAAGATAGGGTCTTACAATTACTTTTTAAGGGTAGAAGATTGCAATTTAACTTACAATTACAAGGGCAGAATATCATCAAATATATACCTCTAAACCTTGTAAATGAATAGTGATTGGTCCTACTAATCAATCTACGTAGCATGGTTAGATTCTAACTATTGGCTATAAAGAAAAAAATGTATTAGCTATCCAACGCATCATAGATTAATGGAAAAAAAATGAAAACTCATTCTGCAAGCTGTCTTGTGTTAATATTGGTTTAGTTCTTGAAATATCTCATAATTACATCTAATATTACTTAATGTCATGCTACTTTTGACTTCTTTTTCCAACTTTAATTTTACTTGGTAATAATTCTTCAAAATGAGATTATTAATTACCAAATATCCATTTACCCTTTTATTTTCCCCATTTGGCCGAAATTAATAAGGGAAAAGGGAAAAATAATTTGTTTCTTGTTTTATTGGCAAATTACCATTTTGCCATAACATTTTATGATTTATTGTAATAAATCATTCCTTGTTCTTTTTCTTTGGTTTGGCCGAATTTTGACACTCATATTAGGCCATTATTTCTGTCATTTTATGCTCTAATTTGGGTTACAATGTTAGACCTTTAAGTGAACATTAGTTGATCATTTGTGTCCTAACTTAGCCAAGTTATGTGTAACCACCGATTAGAGTGTTTTTGTCAATTGATGTATATCACAATTCATCATTTTATTCCATTAAATATATCAACTATATATAAGGAATATTGGTGATTGAAAAATGGGGTGTTACAGATTGCATGACAATATTTTCAATGACATATTTTCTATATAAAGTGTGTTTACAAATTGTCATTGATTATTGGAAAACATCACTCTTTGTATCAATTGTTTGTTACCATTTATGATTTGAATTAATTAGATAACATTATAATTCTAGCCTTTGGTGATTTAATACACTCTTCGCTCAATAACTATGTAGTTCAATCATATAAGAGTAAAAGAGTCATTATGTCTAATATTGTGAGGACCCAAGAGAAGTTGGGTACCAAAGAACATGTATTTATACTTTTGCAGGGTTGTCAATAAAAAGGATGCTTTAAGAAATGAAGTGTTATTCAAATACTAACCTTTGTATTTGTATACCTAGAGAAGTTTTTTTAAAAAAGGACTTTATCTGAATACAAACTTATTATTCAAATATAAGTATTACTATCTCAACCTGTTTGTTGACAACTATTTGAATAGCGGAGCAACTATTCGAATACAAAAGAAAGATTTTGCAAGAGCTTTATTCGAATAAACAGAAAACTATTTAATTAGTAGAAAGTTTTCAGAAAACTATTTGAATAACTGAAAAAAGGTTCATTCAAATACTAGAAGTTCTATTCGAATACTAAAGCCTTTTCTTCAAAAAGACTATTCAAATAGTGGGAATGGTATTCGAATAACAAAAGAGTTTCACAAAGCATACAAAAATACTATTCGAATACTCATGTCTTTATTCGAATACAAAAATAGATTTTACAAAGAGACTATTCGAATAATGACCAAAGTATTCGAATAATAGGATGATTTTACAAAGCATATTCAAATACCAAAGTCACTATCCAAATACAAGAACAAACTTTACAATGAAAGTATTCTAATAGTGTATCTATTATGCAAATAGCTGAAAGCTATCTTCAAAAATATACTTTAAGGTTGTATTCGAATACAACTCAAGTTATCCGAATAAAGGCAACATTTGTTTTCGAAAAACTATTCGAATACTTTGAGAACTATTTGAATAGAACTGTTGTTTAAAGAATGTATTTGATTAATAAATCTCTTATTCAGATAATCTCAGTTAATTTTTCAAACAGACTATTTGAATAGTGAAACCTCTATTTGAATAGATTATATTGTTAGTATTCTACAAGGAAGGAAGTGAATCCGAATACTTGAGTTTCTATCCGAATACACCAAGGAGCCAAAGATAGAAGACTATATGAATAGTGGTATACTATTCGAATAGAATAAATGGGTGACAGACTTAAAGAAACAATCTGAATACTACTCCTTCTATTCGGATAAAAAGAGTTACAAATCAACAGAGACTATTTGAATACTCTATCTACTATTCAAATAGTTGAGGAGATCAGGGACAAAACTATTCTAATGCACTGAAGGCTTTCCAAATATAAAATACCTTAGTCTTGATTACATCACTAGATAAGTGAGCAGCCAACGATGTATCAATGGACTACAGAGGATTATGACTCGATTGATTACAATATTACTTGAGTGAGGTATTATATTCTTTTCTTAATTCAAATTCTCTGAGTTGCATCACTCAACTGATGGTCGAATAGGATCACTCAAGTAACCACTTAAGTGATATTGGCTTTTAGCCATAAAACTCCTAAATAGCATCATCCTTTTCAAAACTTAATTTCTCTCTAAATTTTCTTACTCTTACACTTATTTTCTCTAACAACTTTTAATGGCTTTTTTTTCAATTTAGGGAGAGCTCAAAACTCCATTTTTAAAAATCATGCATTGATAAAGGAGGAACTTCACATTCACATGTCTATATCTGAAAAGCTTATCTCCTTTATTTGAAGAAAATCATTTTATCATACTCATTTGTATTCACTATGTCTTGATTAATTTTGATGATGAGTTACTCTTATATTTTTCCTTTCATGATCTTAATTTTAACATATCATATAGAAAGGAACCTTTTGTTACTTGATTAAACTAACAATTATCTTTGCAAGAAAGATTTAAATTTTTGACAGGAGAATTTATTTTGTGCAATACCGTTCCTCAACATACTACAAGAAGAAACTATCAACCTTGAGGAAAGATGATTTAATGGTTAAAGAAAATATATTGGTTGCAATACACAAAGCAACAAGTGTGATACCTCATTTCCTATAGCCTCATATATGTGCAAAAGAGTAGCAAAATCATTTGTGAAACCAGGATCAGGTCCCGGATTAAGTAACTTCTAAAAATGTTCGGAAATTCCAAACCTATCTCAGGATTTGAACCTAGAACTGGAAAGGAGTTTTTGAGAGTAATAAAATTTTCTCAAACAATTTCACAAGCATTCACTATCTTATTCAGTCTCACTGGTTCTTCTTTCCATTTTATTAGAGTTTGCGAGCGATTCTCTGCTTAGCTTTCATGTTTCATAGCTTAGTTAAGTTTCGTTAGCGATCAGAAGCTTAATATAGCTAAAATATTCTTTTACTAGTCTACCGGTTTCACTATTGTATCATGTTAGAGTTACAGGCTACCATACTATATACCGATCTAAAATATCCAAAATACAAGAAACAGACAACCAACAAAAAGACTAAAGTCTCTCGTGTTCCTAATATCTAGTCATCCGTATTTACCTCCTTCTTCTTGCCCTTTAAGCTATCTCCCTGTACTATAGATTGTTTATGAAAAAGAGTGAGATACAAAAGAATCTCAGTAATAACATAATGCCCATCATACAAATATAAAATCACAAAGCATACTACACAGTCATCATATAATAGAATTATCACAACAGCATTCAGTGCATCATATGCAGTTCACAAACTATCATATTGCTAAGTACGTCATAGGCCCCGAGGGATACCCGCGCAATAGGCCCCGGGCACCCACTCGTGCATCACAGAACATTATTGGCCTGAGCATCCACCCACGCATAAAGGCCCCAGGTGACTACTCCGCATATCCAGAATGTGCCAGACAATTCATGATGATTTCAAACAACATACAATGCATGTTATAACATATGAAAGACAAGTTCTACCTGGTCGCTTTCCTTGAGCAATATCCAAATGTTTCTTTGAGCTCGGGTAAGTTCTTGTTCCTATCAAAATTGAAGTTACAAGTAACTATTTATTACTTGCACTATTACTGCCTTTAAATCAAATTCTATTGGTTATCTAAAGAAGTTATAACAGTTTCTGCATAATACAATTCTGTATAGTGAACACTGTTTTCCAGAAACTAGAAGATTTTTCAGTCAAATTTGGAAATTCATAATTAATTCTACAAAAATCCAATTTGACTAATTCCAAAGCTTAAATGAAGCTATTTTAATTTACATTTGAGGAAAAATAGTTAGGTTTTGCCAATGTAGACAAATAATTCCCAGTAATTTGTTAAACATCACTGCCCCAGATTGCTTTCCAGAAAACAGGCTTCAAAAATTCACCATTAATTCTAGGAAAATCCAAATTGAGTGGTTCTAAATTCTATGTAAAACTATTTTAGTATAATTTCACATAAAAATACTCAGTTCTAGTCATCAAAACCACAACATTCCTAGAATTTTTCCAAACATGACCTATTCCAAATTACATTCTAGAAACAGGGCCTGACTTCAAAAATTCATATATCCTAATATACTTTTCCAAAAATTACAAATTACCTATCAAATTAAGGCTCTAAAATACCACACACAAAAACACTATTCCAGACAAGGCAGATTATCACTATGCACAAAAATACTTCATCCACACACAAAAAGAGCATTCGAATACTAAGTTTTCCAGAAAACAGAGCATCACCTCGAAACTTGTGAAAATCATTGGAATTTTGTAACTTGTTCTTATTGCTTCTAATCACTCTAACACTTCATTATATTAGTGATTAAGCATTTTCTAGGTGATCAAACAAGGATTAACGCACAAATTGGAAAAGCACTTTTATGTTAGAAGCTTCCAACGGGTACTTCAACGATCATATTTTATAAGCCACAATGGGAAGAAGAAAAGCTCAACGGTCATAAATCTTCATCAACTATAAAAGGAGAGACCTTCAACATAAAAAGAGATGAGAGCTAAAGCCTACAATGTTGATATGATATTATTCTAAATCTTACCCAACCAAAGCTCTATAGTCATACTCCTATCATGAACTTCAGTGTTAATCATCATCTACTTCATATAGAGAGAAGTATGCTTCCATTGTAATCATTATATCTTTATGAGAGTTACTCAAGATTGGGGGATCTTGAATGGGAAACAGATTGTATCCTTATAGTATGTAAGGAGCAGTTCTTGTCTTAGGACAAAAATTGTAAAGACTTCACAAGTGCCCGGATTAAACTTGTGGGATTGTAGTGGTTCTCAAGTACCTATTTAAACTTGAGGGAGATAGTGGATTGAAATCTCAGGAGGAGCCTGAGGACTGGACGTAGGTCATCATGGATTGGACTGAACCAGAATAAATCATAGTTTGCATATTCTCGTCCTTAAACTCTTATATTTCCAACATATGTGATTTAAATAACTAACTATAGTTTTATAATTCATTTCTTTAATACTTATTGATTTTATAAAATGAAAAAAGAATTTCAAAGTTTTTAAGTTTTTATCATATACCCATTTCACCCTCTCTTAGATGTCATTCGGTTCTAACATTATTTTCCTGGTAATTCTAACTATATGCCCATCAAATACTCAACTACTCACCTTGTTAGAATCAGCTGACACCCAAGAGGGGTAAATTAGGTGTAAGATAGTAACTTAGAAACTTTAAAAATCTTTTTGTATCTTAGTGAAAATAATAAGAATGAAGATAATAAGCCATAAAACCACAATCAATTAAACAAATCAGGTATGCTGGAAATATAAGGGATAATGGAAGAGAATATATAAACTATGATTTATATTGGTTTAGTTCTATCATTGATGACCTACGTCCAGTCTCCAAGCTCTACTTGAGATTTTTAATCCACTATCTTCATGTTTAATCCAGACACAAGAGAAGCATCTACAATCCCACAATTTTAATCGGGCACTTGTAAAGCCTTTTACAAATCTCTTATCGAGTTACTCCTCCTTACACACCGTAAGGATACAACATTGATGATGATGAATTACAATCAATCTTCTATCTCAAAAGTGAATAAGATGAACACTGAAGTACAATGTAAATAATGTCTCTCTCTAAAGTAGATTATGTAAATATTGAGAAACAGAGAGTATATTAGTTGGAATGTTGGAGTCAAAGTTTCAACATTTTGATGATAATGGCATAAGCTCTTTCTTTTCGGCTTTAAGTGCTCTTCTATTTATAGTTGATGGGTATATGACCGTTGAGCTTTTTCTTCTTCCCGTTAGGCTTCTTAGAATATGACTGTTGGATGTCTATTGGAAGGAGCCATTGAAGTTTCTAACAAGAAGTTTCTTTTTGGTCATTGAGCTCTAATCCAAGTTTAAACACCTATAATCCTCATGTAAACTTGATTAGTGATGATTAGGAACAAGATAATCAAGATTTAAATGAGTTTGAAAGAGTATCAAAAAATCCGAGACAATGATTAAAAACTGTGAATAATATCAATCGAGTGTGACTTGAAATCACTTGAATGATCTCTTATTACTTGAGTGAATTCCTCAATCACTCAAGTGATTTTTAGATCTCTTGTAAGTGTCATGCAAGTTATCAAGAATCACTCAAATGATCTTCAAAAATCGCTCGAGTGATCATGGATCACTCAAGTGATTTCAAAAATCATAAATCATTCGGGTGATCTTCATCATAAATCACTAACTCTCATATATCTTACAAGTGACTTGCAAGTGATGCCCATTACTCGAGTGCTTACCCCATCAATTGAGTGATTTTATCTTTAAACTATTAACTTGATCTAATCACTATCTAGTGACTTGTTGAAATTATAGAAGTGAAGCTTCATCACTCGAGTGCATCCACTATTACTCGAGTACCCTTTTCCTTTTTAGAACATAGATAGTTTGGCACAAAGGTTAATTTCTAGTGGGCATAACTCTTTGAATGTAACTCCAAATTTAGCAAATGGCATACCCCCAGAAAGCTCTTTAAGTCTACTTTTCATAACAATTAGAATCAATTCCAAAGACATTGTATTCTAAAAGTTACAATCCAATTTATAATGTTTGCTCTAGAACACAACATTGATTTCAAGCACCATAAACTACATTTAGAGTCTAGTTTCATAAGAAACAAGTTTCATCTCAATCGAAGTTGTGGTGTAGGAGATATGTCCAAATTACTGAACATATTTTGGAATAATGCGAGAAATTCTAGTGTCAAAATTGAAGTTGTGGTGTAGGAGATATGTCTAAATTATCGAACCTAATTTGGAATAATGCGAGAAATTCCAGTGTCAACTTTTAAAACTCATAACTTTTTCAACTGAAATCCTTTGAATGTGATCTTGATGTCTATGTGTCACATTTGAAGTCTAGTTTCATATGAAACAAGTTTTTGCTCAATCAAATTTGTGATTTGGGAGATATGACCAAATTACCAAAACTCTCTCATGTTGAACGAAAATAGAGCTAAACAGAATATACTAAAATTAGATAATCATTGGAGTGGAGCTTCTATCACTCGAGTGAATCATGAAGGAATCACTTCTAGAGGTGCACTTAAGTGAAAATGAAGTGTCACTCGAGTGATATTGAAGTGTCACTCGAGTGATATTGAAGTGTCACTCGAATGAAGATGAAATAGCTTCCAAGTAAGGTATTTTAACTTCGAATTGAACCATTCCAACTTCCATTTGACCATAGAGACTTCTAATATCAAATCTAAGAACTTGAACCTTGATATTCCATTAGATCTTCCAAGATCTTCTTTCTTTAATTTTTCTCTCATTCTTCATGATTATTCTCCACAATCCTTTTGATAACTCCTTGCTTTCTTGACTAATGTCTTCAATTTCTTTCTTCTTCTCCCTCTTGATCATTCCTATCAATTCAATCACTTCTTTGTTTTCTTGATTTCATTTCCCCATATTTGGTAATTTCATTCTTCAATATCTTTTTATTCTTTCTCTTGATCATTCTCCATAATTCAACTTGATATCTTCTTCATTTTCTTGACTAATATAATCTACAATATATTTCACATTAAACATAGTAGTTAGTTAAAGTATAAAATAAACACATTACATAAAATTTTTGTTTTTAATATTTGACATCTATATTTAACATAATTAAAACTAATTATATCTAATACACCTCAGGTATGTTTTTGTCGATTTCCCCTTTTCTGTTTTATTCTTTGATTTTGAATCATATATAGATAATCTAGAATAGGGAGATATTTTTACTCAGCTCCCTGCCCATTTTATATACAATGGTGATACGATACCGTCATTGACTAATTCAAAGAAATTAAACGTGTCAGAAAAGAGAGAAGAATCAGGGCTTAACGGCTAAATTAGTTGCTATTTTCTTGGTGTTTTTGCTGTTATTATTATTATTGAGAAATAAGAGGGATAGCCCACTATAACTTTAGGATTAGTTCCAGATATTTTACTGATTATTAGTTGATTTAATTGAATTATTCCCTTTGTAACCCACAGTTATAAACAAGCTAAGTGGCCTCAATAATAAAGGCACGATATTTATTTGAGATTAATTATGATTTATGGGGATTATCCTTGGCTCCTAAACTTCATTAAAGTGAGATTCTTACTTGAGTGTTGGTTAGCAGATTTTGTCCTTGGCTAGTAGAAAATCTAAGAGTGAGATACTCTAATTTTTTTTCCTATTATATTTATCCTTTTATTCATTTATCTTTTATCCTTCCTAAAAATTAGTCTCTATCATATGGTTGTTTTTAATCCCTTTAATCTCCACTTTTTCTCGAATTTTTTGTTTAGCTGGATAGGAGCATTAATATCCAATATGTGTTGTTCGAAACAAACAGAAGAGGAAAAACAAAGAACTCTAGCTTAAAGCATCAAATGACATCGGCATGCTTTTTGAAGTTATTCTTTCCTTCTATTTGGTTTTCTTTGCTTTGCGCTATCCATTTAATGAATTATATTTTTTTTCTTTTTACTTTGGGGCACTGCTTCTTTTTTTTCTCAACAGGGAAGCTTTTAGAAATTGAATCTAGGCACTACCTTCAACAACTTATAGGTGCTTTGGCTGATTGTTGTTTTGAGGGTGTGTATGATAGAGTCTTAAAGGTTAACAAAATATATGGAATTAATATCATGTCCTTTTTGTTTATGTTGTTGTGGCAGGTTGTGTTTAATGAGCTTTAATTCTGAACATTTAGGTATGAATTTGGTTTTCATGTTAATAGTATCTTATGGCAAGAATTATTTGAAGAGCTAACCAGCCCTCTATTTTATTGGTTATTAAAAGAGTCAGCATATATTTGCAACAGTAAATTGATAGATACATGCTTTAAGTCAATTTGAGAATTACTTTAAGAAACCAAAGCATAACTTTTGTGTTGAAGACTTTGGACATTTTGTTATTTCCAACAAAACTGTATAGGTACAAAGGGTAACGCTAGGATTTACATCAGAAGGAAAAAGAAAATATCTAATTGTGTGAGCTACTGTTGTCCTAATGTATGCTAAAATACCATTTATAGTAAATTTTCATTAGCAAAAATGCCATGGTTTCTCACTTCCTATAGTTTCCAAAAGGTGATGCAGTAACCAATTTTCAGCGTTCTGTGTTGGTCAACAGCTTCCCTTTGAGTAGCAACCAAGTAAAAGTACATACCCTTTGGGCAATTGGTAGCTTCCAAACTTGTTTCCATTTGTTGTCAACAGCTTCCCAATTAAGCGACTCAGTAGCCTTATAGGAAAATTTAATTGTGAATCTACCATTGGACGACAAGCCCCAAGAGTAGGTTGGAGGTCCTTAGTCCTGGTGCACTGAAACCTTGAGAATGTCCTGTATAACTTTTGATGGCAAAAGGTGTGCAAACAGATGTGTACCAATTACCATCATCGTCGAGAAATTCAGAGATCGGCTTGGAAAGATCACCCTCTGTAGTGGGGGCAAAGGACAGGTGTTTCAGTGAGCCAAGGTCACCCACCCAGTAATCTGACCAAAACCAGAGGCCGATTCCACTACCAGGCTCCCACTTGATATGTCGAAATGTGCCCCATCAACATTTAACAAGATTTCTCCAGAAGTGAGAAGACCATGATCGAACTGCATTATGCATATTATACTTGCAATGAAAACCATATTTCCCTCTCAAAGCTTTAACCCAAAGGGCACGAGGTTGAGAGTAAAGTTTAAAAGCAAGCTTCGCCATGAACTCTTTGTTCTAAGCTTCTAGTTTGAGAAAGCTACAACCACCATTTTGCTTCGGCTGGCAAACTTTGCTCCATTTAACCAGACTAGTGCCATGATGATCCTCAGAGTAACCCTACATGAATTTCCTTATGAGCTTCTCCATTTCCTTGCAACATAAGGATGGAACAAAGTACTTTACATTATGTATAAAGGAATGGAGGACAGAATTGACTCGGTCTAGGTAATACATCCCGCAAGAGAGAGAGTTCGGCTTTTCCATCTGGCAAGCTTACTTTGCATAAGTTCCAGAATGTATTTATATGTGCTTGATGACACTCGACCGTTAATTAGGGGTGCACCAAGGTATTTCCCCAAGCTGTCCATCGGTTGGTATCCCAAATAGTAACAGATACTTCTTTGCATATTTGGTGTCACATTCTTAGAGAAACAGACCTTAGTTTTGGCTTGGCTAATCCTGTGAACCGAAGATACACAAAAAACCTGCAAGATTCTCTTCATTACTTCTACTTGAGTATTGCTAGTGTGGCTGAAGATGATGAGATCCTCGGAAAAGAACAAGTGTGACAGAGGCACCCTCGGAGGACCCATTTTAATTGGTTTCCACTCACCAGCATTAATCGCGATTACAATGGACTGTGAGAGTCTCTCCATGCATAGAACAAATATATGAGGGGAGAGTAGGTCCCTTTGACGGATCCCACGTTGAGGTTTGAAAGAGGTGGAGGGTTTGTTGTTCCATGCCACTTGCATCGTTGGGCTTGTGATGCAGGTCATAATGATGTGAATTGGAGCCTCCTAAAATGTAGCATCTCTCAAGGTTTCTTCATTATAATCCCATCTCAGGCGATCGAATGCTTTTTCAAGATCTAGTTTTATGGTTATCCATCCACCCCTGCCTTGCTTGTTTCTCAAGGAATGAATAATTTCTTGTGCAATGATTATATTGTTGATAATGCTCCTACCTTTAATGAAACTTGACTTGTGTTGGCTTATGAGGTTAGGCAAGATAGTCATCATTCTATTGGCAACAATCTTAGTGACAACCTTGTAAACCACTGAGCATAAACTAATTAGTTTGAACTCAGAGATAGATTCTAGCTTGTGAACTTTTAGGATTAGAATAATTACGACCAGATTAAGGAAGTGATCTAGGATACCTCCCCACTAGAGGTGTTGGACAAGAGAGAAGAGGTTCAATCTTACTAATTGCCAATGATTTTGAAAAAATAAAGCATGTAGTCCATCCATCCCAGGAGACTTCAATGGTTTCATATCAAAAAGAGCAATTTTAACTTCCTTAAGGTTAATTGAATGATTCAACTAGTCATAGTTGAGTTGATGAATAATCAGGAATTTACCTTTAGTAGCATACAGAAATGGGCGAGTATCCTCTAGAGAGTATAATCCTTCAAAAAAAAAACAAAAAAGACTAAGCCATTTGAGAAAGTTGAGATTCATCTTCAACCCAATTCCCTTGCTCTGATTTAAGACGTGCAACATGATTCCTTCTCCTTCGTAGTTGAGGTTTGGCATGATAAAAGGCTGCGTTTCGATCCCCCAAGCACAGCCAATCGGAATTTGACTTTTCTATCCAAAGAAGTTCCTCCTGGAGGCATATTTCCTCAAACTCCTCTCGCTGACTGAGATTAAAGTGTTAAAATGTGTTTGGATATAGCTTTTTAAAAATAGCTTATTGAGAAAAAAATGATAAAAATGATTTTTTTAATAGATTATGAGAAGAATAAATTATGGGAAAAAATGATTTTGATAAAATGAGATTTTTTAGGTAGTTGGTTAGGAACCACTTTTTTTAGTGGTCAAATTACTAAAAAAGATATTAGTTTTTGTGATAATTACATATAGAGTATAAGGTTATATTTTATTAACAATAAGAGAAGAAAACTCCTAATAGCGTTAGGTCAAATTTAATGATTTTGTTAGATTTGCATTCTTTTTAATTATTCATTACTATTTTTGCACCTTCCAAAACTTATTTGTACTAGACGTCCCTTAGGAAAAGCTTGGTTCTTAAATTTGCACCTTAACGTAATATTTAACATTAAATTTTTTAATAAATACAAAAAAATGAAATAAAATTTTCCATATGTGATATTAATTAATTTAATTAATTTTTTAATATAGTAAAAAATAAAAAAATTAAATTAAATTTCTAAATTTTTTTAATTAAATTTATAGGATAGATGAGAGAGAATTTTGAAAAAAAAAAAAAGATAGAGAAGAGAGAGGGGGACGTGGGTCCTACAAGGTTGAAAAAAAACATGGCTTGTTGCGTGGGATCCACTAGAATGAGAGATGTGTGGGGCCCACAAACAAAAAAAAGGAAAAAAAAGAAGTTTTTCTCAAAACCATGATTCCCAAAAAAAGAGTGTGTTTAGCAAGGTTCTGAAACCCGAATCGGTCATTGAACCGATTGGGGTATTAGGTCAAGGGTTAGTGGGTCATATCAGAGTCAAATCGGAGCTAAACTGGGGTCAAATCGATAAGAAATTGAATATTTTAGACTTATTAATATAAAATTTTTTAAAAAATGATGTTTTTCTTTAAAAAAAATACCAAACATGGTCGATCACCGGATCGGCCCAATTTGGTGGCCAAGTGGCCGGTTCCCGGGCCGGACTAGCCGGTCCGGCCAGGTTCCAAAACACTGGTGTTTAGCTAAGTTTCATCAAAACCATGGTTAGACGGTCCGGCCAGGTTCCAAAACATTGGTGTTTAGCTAAGTTTCATCAAAACCATGGTTTGATACAAAACCATGGTTTTAAGAAACATCCAAACACACGGAGAAAACACACTTCTTCCTAACCCCAAAAATGTCGGAGTTCCAAGCTTGGGCTGCTAAGGAGAAGGCCTTAATATTGGCCACAACATCGTGCTCATGGTTCCAATTGTTTAATACAATATTTTGAAAATCTTGATGAGAGATCTATGGTTAATGGAGCTAGAAAGCGTCTAGCAGATGGGCTTGTTCTTGTGCCAAAGCCCATGTTAATTTGTATTGGTCTGTGGTCTGCTAGTAACTTGGGTAGGTGGTCTCCCTAGCAATTACTAAAATTGTTAAGCCAGGACAAGTTGCAAAGAGCTCTATCCAATCTGACAAGAGAGTGCCACATCGCCATGTGTACTGTAGCCCATTAAACCTGAAAATCTATCAGGCCAAGATGAATAATAAAGGCTCTAAAAAGTTTACAACCATGAGAAGCTCGGCTCGAACCCCCTCTGCATTCATTACTATGGGTGGTAGCATTAAAACCACCAACTAGAACACAAGGAGTGTCTGAGTTTGGGGCAAGATTATAGAGGTCTTCCCATAAGAGCTTTCGTAGACTGGGTTGTGGACTTCCATTAATAGCGGTGAATACAAAGCGGGCATTATGTATCGGATAATGAAGCTCCATGTGAATGAATTGGAGATGATTAGTAAGCACTTTCACCTAGAACTCATAATCCTCCAAAAAATCCTCTAGCCTCGATTCTGTGAGAATATTGGAATCCCAGGTGCTTAATAACTTTGTCTGCCTTGATTCCTGATATTCATGGTTCCACTAAAACAAAGACATCATGTTTGTAATTAGCCAGCCAAAGATTTAAAGATAGAGGGAAATCTTTTATCAAGAGCCCCCTGACAATTCCAAGTTATGATAGACATAATAAATTTAATTTAAAGGTGCAGAGTGAAAATCCACTCCCTATAAGCAATGCAATGTCTTCTTTCAGCTTGGCATCCTTTTGATAATCCTGCAAACTTCATGCTATTTCTTTTAACACTCGGACTAGGAAGAGTGTCATTAGGCTTGGCATCGAGTTATCCCCCAATTGGACAATGCTAGATCGGATGACTTTAGCGGGCATAGTTGGTGGCCCAAAACAACAGGCTGGGCTTGGACACTTTTAGAACCCATTGCTGTGCCCTTGGTGTGAGATGGGACCCTTTCATCACTAACTATAATTGGGGAGCAGCTTCTCTCCTCTACTTTTTATATTCGCTGCGGTCCACTGCCATGAAAACAATGACGTTTTATTTAATTAAGAGACAATCACACAATTGTTAAGGAGGGTGATTGTATAAGCCACATAATGAATCTAATTACTCCACAAATTTATTTTGGTTCTATGAGATAATTGTTTATAGGGTGTATGTGTAAACTTAATAATTAATTATTTTTTTATAGACACTCAACACAATTAATTATTTTTAGGTGTAAAAATAGACACATACAGTTTATATGTAAACAGATATAGCAAAGTCGTTAAAAAGACTTAACATCTGTTATTTTTTGTACTGTGGGTCTCATCAGTTTTCTCACTCTCTACTATTGTAATATATTTTTAAAAGGATTAAAGTGTAAATTTAGTAATGAACAAATTTCTTATGGGCACTCAACACAATTATTTTTCATAAGAGCATTTTCAAGATAAATAAAGGGATCTAAAAGAATTTAGGGAGTTAAAAAATTTTAGTTATTGACATATTTGTCTTATAAATACTTGTATTTGTCTTTCCACTGACAAAACATAATTTTGTTTTGAACCAATAGGGTGCAGTAAAACTTATTTTAATTCAATGTATTCTTTTAAATCCATTTATTTTTCTTACAAATTATTTTATGAAGAAAATAAAGAAAGGGCTTTAATGTAAATATTCTTATATAAATGCCTATATTTATCTTGTAAATGCTCTTATGAAAAATAATTATGTTGGGTGCTTATAAAAAATTTGTTCAATCTAAATTTACACTTTAATTCTTTTAAAAATATATTAAAATAATAGACAGTGAAAACATTGGTGGGACTCATAGTACAAAAAGTAATAGATGTTAAGTCTCTTAACGGCGTTGCTATATTTGCTCACATATAAATTATTTGTGTATATTTTTACATCCAAAAATAATTAATTGTGTTAGGTGCCCATAAAAAATAATTAATTACTAAGTTTACACATATACTTTATAAACAATTATCTCATAGAATCAAAATAAATTTATTGAATAATTAGATTAATTATGTGGGTTGTACAATAACCCTCCCTGACAACTGGGTGAGCGTACGTTGATTGTATAAAACGTCATCGTTTTAATTGCAGCGGATATAAAAAATAGAGGAGAAGCTGCTCCCCTATAATTGCCATATGGTGATCTCCATCCAATGTGGTTTGTGCTTGCGTGGCACTGTAATATGCAGATTGAAACACGCTATCTTTGTTGGGAACCCCATCGAGGGTTTATTTTTGTTTGTTTGCACGTTGAAGTATAAAAATAGTAATGAATTATTTTTTTAAGTGTATCTGATATAACTAATTATTTTAGAGTGTAAAAATAGACATTATGAATTTTTAGGATGTAAAAGTAAACATTATAAATTTTTTTTGGAACAAAAATAACAATTTTTACACCTTAAAATAGATAACGAAATTGTTATTTTTGCTCTAAAAAAAATTCATAATATCTACTTTTACATCGTAAAAATTTATAATGTCTATTTTTATACCATAAAATAGTTAGTTATGTTAAATACACTTTAAAAAATAGTTCTTTATTAAATATGCATCTTAACCCTTCTTTCAATGATTTTTTGCTCCTTTGATTTTTTCCTGGGGACAGATGTTTCAGCATTTGTGGCTTGTCTGACATCCTCGTATATTGAGTTTCGCTCCGATCCAATACTGTTACCTCTGTGAGGGCACATAATGCGACGTAGTGGGATTCACACGTGTCAACTTTCGGTTACTCTTGCTTCATGGCTTGAGTGCCGTTCTGGGCTATTTCATTGTTCACCAGAGGAGTTTTCACCGGACAAGCCTCTTCCAAATGTCCATACCGGCCGTAATGGAAACATATCGCCAGAACGTCCTCATATTCTACGTTAATGATCTCACCATCGACTTGTATATTGGAAGTTAGCGATTTAGTGAGGTCGAGAGCCACTGCTAATCTTGCAAATTGGCCTCTATTCTCATATTCAGTGTTATAATCCACCTTGATAAATTCCCCAAATACACTACCAATTAACCGGATAAAATTTTTATGATAATATCTCGCCTGTAGCCTAGGTAGTCTCACACTCTCACCCAACCTATGATTTGATTAATGACATGCTCAAAGGGCTTGAAAGAAGTAGACCATGGTTGAACAGAAAGATAATGTCCAAAAATAACCCAAGGACCATTTATAAGAGCATTCTAAAAGTCCAATTCATCTTTGAATTTCACTAAGAAACAGTCATCATCTAAGTTTGTAAGATGGATTGGTCCTTTTGGTTTCCAGTTAAGCTGAAGTTGGGGAAGGAATTGTCCATATTCGATCCTGTGTTCCAGCAGCTTCATGACAATAGCTAATCCTATCCGTTGGTTGAGGACTTCAAGAACATGATTCGTGAAGTTGATTGTTGGGACAGATCCATTCATGCTGATAGTGACATCACCTTGCTTGAGAACCACCTCTTCTTCCTCCTTCTCCAAACCTCTATCAGCGTTTAGAAGTTTATCCTTAAAAGAGGGAATTTGATTCATAGGAGGTTCAGTAGCTACATTCTTGCTAGTGTCAGCAATGACAGTGGTGGGTTGAATCATCTGTGTTTTAGGTACAACTTCCGGTGATGTCAAATTCGTGGCCGATATATGGGTGACCGGGGTGGGCGAAGAAGGTAAGTCATTAGTTTCCATGGAGGTGACATCACTAACTTGGCCATTGACCATCTTCATCTTCTTTGTAGTTCGACTCTCATCCGGAACTGGCGGAGGACATTCTTTGAGGGTGCTTTCGAAAACAGGGGCCTGCATGACAACGCCACATTCTTCATTCCTCGGGGCTTGTTTGTCTTCTCCTTCAATTTTCCGGCCAAGGGTATCTTCTTGATCACACTTTCTTTCACAACTCCGATCATGTTCTCTCATCTCTCGTGTATTCCTCCGCTGCAATGGGCAGCAAGGGTGGCAAGTTGGAAAAAACCCACCCTCGTCGGCGACGAGTAGGCTTCTTCTAGAGAGCTTCTCTCTAATATTAATTGGACATTTTGTTATTGTGTCATTGTTGTTACTGCTACTCTCTATATTTATATATTATTGCTTTCAAGATTCAGGTATTTGTTCATGGTATCAACTTTTGTTAATTTTTTTCATGTGCAGGTTCAAGCCTGTGTTGATGGACTCTCCCTAAAAGGCTAGAGTTTAGAGGTGCCATTTGGAAAAATTGACTACCTTGAAAGGTTGAGAACATATGCCCATCTTTGCATCTAATCATTGGTGTAGTTCTTTGCTTAACTCCTGCGGGCTATCTCGGGGTCCTTGCTTTGTGATAGATCGTCTGTTTAGTTTATTTGGTCATGTAGTGAAAAGAGGGATGACATTCCCAGGACAAAGAAGTTTTTTTGAAGTTCTTTTATCTTTTGTTTAAAATTCCATTTAAATAATTTCTTTGACCTTATCTCATTCAATTTCTCTTTTTCATCAAATTTTACTTAATATACACTTAGTAATTTATATTGACGAAAAAAATCTCCTCAAGGAAGATATATCAATATAGCTGTCAAAAAGACAGAAAAAATGATAAATATATGTTGAATTAAATTAGATTAATGTTATTCTTTTTCTTCTTCCAATTTATTTTATTTATTCTTTGCACTGCACTTGGACACGAAAATGTTTATTAAACAATGATACCATGTCATACAAATTCTTAAAATTTGAAGAACAAATCAAATGTGAATAAATTTATCTAGAAGCAATTTTTATCAAGAACCAAAAAATAACATATTATGATAGATCAAATGAAATTTTATGAAAGGTGCGGGGCAAGTTCTCTTAAGGATAGAGTTAGAAGATTTAGTGCTCCTAAAACATATTTTTATATGTTTGAATAACATTTTTTTCCAGGTTTAAAATGAAATTTGAATTATGTTCTTTTGATAGCATATCAAATTCAATTTTTCTGTTTTACATCAATTTAATCTAATTAATCTTAATACTTTATGTTGATTTTATTTTCATTTCTTATAAATCCTTTTCATTCCTAAAAGAGTAAACAGTAACGTTACAATTTTTAAAATTTAATTTAACGCAATTTTTTTTAAAAGATACCTACAATTATTAAGAGTTTATCATATTACAAATACGTTAGGTGTAAGGGGATAGCACACAGGTCCCTGTCTTTTTTTTTTTTTTTTGGGGGAGGGGGGGGGTGGGGGGCACATTTTTATTTGATTTGTAGTGACATGTATGACCAAATACTTCAGTGAATAGAAAAAATCGAACGAAGAAGTTAAATTAAAAACTGGAAGGTAACATTATTATGGTGCAATTATAATAAAGTACGTTTACAAAGTGATAGAAAAAATTTTAATGACATTATTAAAAAAATTTGAACAAGAAATTGGAAGAAAATATTGTTATGCTTCTTATTGCTATAGTAAAATGCATTTTCTTGTACTGTATAACTTTTTTACACTTATTTTGAGGAGGTGCTATAAAAAATATATAATCAAATATACATTCATCTAAGGATTAAACAATAATAATATAATTTTTAAGGGGTCAAATTAAACTTTATTTGGGTAATTTATTTTTGGTTT
This sequence comes from Albizia julibrissin, assembly GCA_037074505.1. Lineage (NCBI taxonomy): Eukaryota > Viridiplantae > Streptophyta > Magnoliopsida > Fabales > Fabaceae > Albizia > Albizia julibrissin. The sequence goes on from CM073477.1 coordinate 38,478,653, forward strand.
GATTAGAAGATTTACTATTAAAACTTCTTTAAAATAATTTTCTCCAAAATTGTGTAATTGTTATATAAAAATTATTCTTCCATAAAGTGCATATATTCATCACATTTTTTGATGGCAAATATATATGTGTATTCATCTTTTGAATGTTCTCATATTTATAACAACTAATTGCTAAGTATTTGTCAACCAAGTAATGCGAAGTTGTTCGGGATTTATAAATTTCCGGTTTCTTTACATATTCATTATTTAAACACAAACATTCAATACTTAATTATATATTTTTTTAAAAAGTAATTAAATTCAGGCTTTGAGGTGATGAAGGTGGGTGATATGTTTCAAAATCGCAACCTGTTATGAAATGTGATACAACAAGTCTTTTCAATGTTAAAATGTAATTTTTTATATCAATAGTGATCGGAAGAAGCAATAGTGGTTCTAACTTTTTTTAAGTTAGGACATAAGCTTTCCAATGTGGGTGTAGGTTTTACATCATCAACAACAACAAATCTTTTATCTTATTAGGTTGGGTCAGCTACATGGATCGTACGACGTCATTGTGCTCTGTCAAAAACCATATATTTTGATATATTATTAATTAGAAGGTCTCTCTCTATTGCCTTATTGACTGTTCGTTTCGGCCTTCCTCGACCTCGTCTAATAGGACTCCATCTTGCTTGATCCACCCTTCTCACCGGAGCACTCAAAGGCCTACGCTGAACATATCCAAACCACTTCAATAGGGGCCACTCCCACTCATTCACGTATATGAATATTACGAATCTTGTCTTTTCTTGAATGGCCACTCATCCATCTCAACATCCTCATCTCAGCGACTCTTATTTTATGCTCATGTTGTTCCTTTAAAGCCCAATATTCACTACTATATAGCATTGCTGGTCTTATAGCAGTGCGATAGAACTTTCCTTTTACCTTATTAGGTACTTTACGATCACAAATAACTCCAGTAGCTTTTTTTCATTTATATCATCCAGCCTGAATTCTGTGATCAACATCTCCATCAATTTCACCATCTTGTTGTATAATTGATCTCAAATATCTAAATTTTGTCACTTGTGGGATGACTTGCCCTCCCAATTTAACTTTCACTTCTCTTTAGCTTTATCCTTTATTAAACTTACAATGCATATATTCAGTTTATGAACAAAAGAAGTAAGAGCGGTTCCAACTTTGGAGAAGTTGGGACATATAATATGTTTGCTTCAAGGTGTTTAACTACATTCCGTGCAATGCACGAGGTATTATTTCTTATTACTATTTTAAATCAATCCTGGATATTACAGATTACATATTACACATTACAGAGTTTTTAAGGAGCAGTGCATTTTCACATTCATGTTTCTGTTCTCTAAGATCCTATTCGGTATTCAGTTCTTCAACATTCATCTCAACATTTGAAATACATGGATAAAGAAAATATCACCAAATTTATGGGGAACCTACAAAAAAACGTAAATTACCATCTTCAGCTGCAAAGTCACAAAAATGACCCCTTTTTCATTGGCTCATCCAATAAAAGACAGTATAATGGATTGGTGCGATATAGAACATTATTTTAGCATTTATTTTTCAAGTATATGGTTGAAATGCAGTGGTTGCTTTCTAATATTTGATAACATGATTTCCATTTTGCACTTTTGGATAATATAAACTAAAAGTGTACCATTCATGGACTAATATGTGGAAGAAAATATCAAAATGACTCGATCCGCCATACCTGTGGGCAAATTTGATGTGTGACCAAAAAAAAAAAAAAAACTTCTGGTGCAATTGACACAAGACTTGCTATCTAATTCTGTTAAGTATAATTTTCTTGTGGGAAGTCTTCCAATAAACCAATTTCATTTAAATAAACCAATATACAGTACCTACATATATTGATTTTTTTTATATTGATAAATTGAATAGTAAATAATTCATTTCAGATATAATGAATAACCAGATAGGCATGTGCTTTTGCAAACTAGTAAAATGCCAATCCTAATTAGTAGTGACGAGTTGATAGGCCAACAAATAGGCCCGCATTCTTTCAAAATTTTTCATATTTTTGAAGATGACCCAAAAGTCCAAGACACTTATGAGTAATCAAATGTTCCTTTCTAACATCAATGATTACACTTATAAAAATTCAAATACACAATCCAAGATATTAAGTTATTAAATTTTTTAAAATTTACAAAAAAAAAAATCAAATCATTTTCAAGTAATCAAGACATAATTTGGTTTAAAAGAAGGAGATTGAGATTTTTCTTTTGTTTTTGTTTGTTTGTTTTTTTTTTTTTGGATTAAGAGGTATCAATGTGGGATTGTGGGACTCAAGAGCTTTGTAAAATTATCATATTCCAAAAAAAAAAAAAAATTCTACGGGTTGGCCTACATCAACCAGTAGGCCACATAGCGTGGGTCTACAGGTTGGGCAACTCCCAACCCGAACTTTGTAGACCTGCAGATGATAATGATTATCTTGCTCCCCTTTAGACAAGTTTTATGAAGAATAATTTGCCTTTGATAATCACATTGCAGCTATAATTATTTGTGATTGAAATAACACTATTATATCAATATTATCGCAGGTAGAAAATAATATGATTGTCAAAGTAGGAAATAAGAAAAAGAACTCAATATGCACAAGCTCCCGTGCGTTGCACGGGGAGTACAATCTCCTTTTTTTTTTCTTTCAATTTTAGTTGAATCTATAGATTGAGCACTCTAAGCAGCAAAGTTTAATATAATATATATCTAGCTGACATTTAAAACATAATAATACAATGATATATTAATATAATAATGTTAAAAAAACATGCTAAACATTATGATAACGGAAGCATATATGCCCAAAACATCCAAAAGCAAAGCACAAGTGATGCAAAACTGCGGAAGCATAATTACTCAAAAGACTCAAAACACACGAACATATATAACAGCTTTTAAGTAAAAGATCCTGATATGGCAGACTGAGACCGAAGATGAACACGATGAAGTGAACATTCATATGTATGCTTCTTAGCATTTGCATGACTCTTCAACACTTTGATATATGCTTGAAGTGCAGTCTAAGGGCTGTTTGGAAACTCATTAGGAGGGGTTAGAAGCTCATTTGGAGGATAAAAACCCATTTGGCATTTGCAGACATGTTTGTGAACACATACTGGGCTTTTTTAAAAAAAAAAACTGCTTTTTTTAGAAACTCATTGAAGTAACTTCTGGCTTCTTTTCACTAGGTTTAGAAAAAAAAAAGTCACTTCTCCCACTGCCAATCCAAACACAAATCACTTTTATAATATGACTTTTTTTCAGTTTGACTTCTGCAAAAACCACATTAGAAAAAAAGTTACTTTTACACCGTTATTCCAAACAGGCACTAAATAAATAGATGTAATTTGAACTACACTGAATCCCCCAAAAGCAGAAGACACAAAAAAGCATTAAAAATGACATTGGCTCAGGGTGTGAAGATAGTAGAATAACACAGAACTTCAGGTAGAGCTTTATATCAAAGATTGTATGTTGTTTGACGAGATCATGATCCATACCCTTGCCATCATGACAATAGCCATATTGTCTACACATCAAATTTGTGTTGAAGTCTATAACCAAATCCAAATGAAGAGAATGAAGTCTATAACCAAATCCAAATGAAGAGAATGATAGAATAATAAATAGTCCATAATATCAATGAAACTGCATTGACCTTTATAGCTTGTTGCTCAAGCCATGAAGCAAGGGATGTATCATCAACGCTACAAAGCAATATTTTAACAACCAACTAAAACATTGTGATAAGTGACTGCTAAAACGTCAAACACAAGATCACTCAAAAAACCAAAAAGTAGTTGAAATAAACAAGTGACTTGTAGATAGAAGATCCATGGCAAAGTTTGTTCTAAACCAGAAGAAGTGCTTGTCAATTGTCATAATACATGCCCTCCATACAAGGACGATTAGACAGACCATCCCAACTGACTATGCACTCACGTGATTCATCAAGCAAATAACACAGAAATCTGGAAAGTGTAAAAATCAATTCACAATATCTAAAACAAAAAGGGTGCAGAAGACTGATTGTCATCCCAAATTTCTAGCAAAAAGGACAGAACTCAACTACAATGTCTAGAGACTACAAATTAGAAAAGCACACAAGTGAAAAAAATGGTTTTAGTTTCGCTGTGATAATATGGATAATGGAAATCTATCAATTAAAATTACACTGTCAAACCAAACCGTTTTTTTCAAGCTAGGGGTCCTCTTTATAATAGCCACTCAGATTTTCCAACAATTTGAAAAGATTCGACATTATGGCTTCATTGGTTTAACCCAGCACAAAATCTTTTATACTGCTGAGTACATCTTATACATATTCTAGTCAGGCATTTCCTGATCTTTTACAATTTCAAAATTTGAGAAATTTTTCTAGTACTAATTAATTATTTAATAGTCGTATTCCCTTAGACAATAAGAGGAATATTTGTTCATACCAATTTACCCCATTTTCAAGCGGTGTAGTTCCATTTACCAGAGAAAAATAGACACTTCGTCTTGAATGAATTTGTGTAGAGTTAAAACTGCAAAATTTGCAAGATTTTGCCTTTAAACGGACATAAAAAAAATGCTCATAAACAGGAGAAAGTAGATCTCAAAATACTACCATATGCACTTTCTTCACCATCCAAGTGACTTTCACGGACAGAGTTTGAAAAACTGCAACAGACATTGAAAGCTGACAGTCTTAATCTCTTAGCTTCCAAGTTGCTGCTATAACTGGGCTCTTCCATTGCTTCTGATGCTTCCACAAGTGAAGAATGGAAGAATTGAGGTGGATATATGAGCTTTGCTTAGTACACAAGAATGAGTATCTTCATTCGCAAACTGCTCAAAAAAAGATGAATAACATCTTGCATACCAAACTTAAGTCACTTAATGATGTATGGGCCATATTATGTAACCTGAGTCCTGAAGAGTGAGATCATACTAAGTAAGGATTCAAATTATCTTAATTTTTTAATTGATCAGCTTTGTTAGAATAAGACCGAGCATATGAAACATAATTGAAGGTAACTGATCTATTAAGAAACTATTCAGACAAATTATTGTTAATGCAACCTGATTTACTTTTCTCCCTAGGCCTATGAGGGATTTATTTGGTTTGATATCTCTGCAAAAATCCCTTTTAATGCAAGCATTTTATAGTTTTATGGCATTCCCAATTCGTTGTTATTTTCAAATTTCAACAAACTGCAGAAAACATCTTGAGAGGATAATGCAAAATAATGAGCATCAGGTGACCTTTTATACAATGCCCGAAGCAGTTTAAAACCTTCGTAAAGAAAGCTGTATGGAAGGTCTGCATATCAAGCAAATCACAAACAAAATGCCTTTGGAACTTGGCCTACGAAGATATAAGATAGCATAGCATGTTAGGTATTAAAGGGCAACAGGTAATCTCAAATATTAAAAAAATAAATGCGTTGGCTTTGCAAACCTTCTTTAGCGTTTGAAGAGGAGAGATTTCAGTACTTGAATGAGAAAGATCTAGTAGAACTATAGAGGGATCCTTTGTAGAAAATTTGTAAATTGCATTTACGAAGCAGTTTTGTATGAACCCGAAATAGGCTGAGTTCCTTGTAGGTTTCCCGTTTCTGCACAACATATATCTAGAGGAAATCATCCCGTGGAAGGAAGAAACCAACATGATACAATTTTCAAGCACCAACAAATAGTAAATAAATCACATAAAGTATTCTTGTAGGACTAAAACAAAGCTTATCAGCAGTATAGGTAAACTAACAGTTCCACCAGTGTTGAAGCCTTATTAAGTGACACATGCAGCATTTATTCGTTGCCATTCTCACCTTTGTGGAAGGTCCAACGTCAACAAAAAGTCCCATTCTGTACATGTTTCAAATGCTTGATAGTCACCTACTGAACTATTAAAAATTGACTATCTGCATAATATACTATGTTAATTTTCTACAGAAAAATGAAACACTATAGAGCATTGTTTAATTGTTTCAATTGTAAAATACCCGAACAATGATGCACTTGTTAAACAACAAATATGTAAAGGAAAAGAAACATAAAAACTTGAGAAGGGAAAACTCCAAGCTATGCCAAGAAGGGCATATATATGTTGAAGTAAGGACGCTTGGGAGAAAAAAGGATGAGATATGCTACTCTTTTCGAAAGGCTTCATTGAAACTATGAAATGGTGTCTCAATCATTTTAAAATCCCATTTAAAGGAACCAAAAGTAAGAACAATTCTGAGAAAGATCAAAGAAAAGAATCTAATTTACTGTCTCAAAATACAAAAAAAGTTTTGCTGTCTACTTCTCACTCTTGCGTTATTATTCCTCTGCATCAAAATATGAAAATGCTCTTACTCATAGTCTAAACTGATCTAACTTGTTTACCCAAAATAATAGCTCCACTACAAACTGATTTAAAGTAAGTAATCATTTCTCACAATCCACATATAAAACATCATGAAAGCATTCCTCTAAATATATGGAAGTTAATCATCAACAATTGGGAGCTTACTCAGGAAAAAAAAAAAACAAGTAAAAGCATGTATAAATCAAGTCAAAAGGCATGCCTTTCATTTATTACAATTACAAACTACTTGAGTAAACAATATTCGCTTGGCCTAACCAAGGATCCTACATGACACTTGCAATTTTAACTCAAAACGGTGAATGACCAATATCAACCAAATAAAACAACAGACCAAGCAACTCAATTCAAAGCACCGACACTATTGCGGGCAAGTTTTGTCCACTCAGTATGAAAGGACCCAGGGCGATCAATTCGCTCATATGTATGAGCCCCAAACAAATCCCTTTGAGCCTGAACAAGATTGGCAGGAAGCCTAGCTCTCCTATATGTATCAAAGTAAGCAAGACTAGCACACATGCCTGGAGTGCTAATACCAGCTGATATAGCTAGTCCCACAACTCTTCTCCAAGCTGCTTGCCTCTGTACCATCTCTCTAGCAAATTCTGGGTCCACAATCAAACTAGCCAAATTGGAGTTTCTCTGATATGCTTTCTTAATCCTATCAAGAAACACTGCTCTTATAATGCACCCACCTTTCCAAATTCTTGCCAATTCGCCCAAGTTCAAATTCCATCCCTTCTCGTTACTCTTAGCCCTCAACAAATTCATCCCTTGAGCATAGCTACAAATCTTGGATGCATATAAAGCTTGCCTCACATCATCTATCAATCGCTTCTTGTCAATCCCACTCTTCACAGACCCCACTTGGTCATTCAGTCCTGCCTCCTTCAACACATTGGCAGCATTCTCCCTCTCATCCTTGAGTCCACTCAAGTATCGGCAGTCCAATGAGGCAGCAATCGTCGGAGCTGCCACTGAGAGTTCAGCTGCTTGTTGTACAGTCCATTTCCCGGTACCCTTCATCCCTGTTTTATCCAATATCTTATCCACCAAATCCCCACCCCCAGATTCATCCTTAACTTTAAAGATATCAGCAGTTATCTCAATCAGAAAACTCTCAAGCTCCCCTCTATTCCATTCAGCGAAAATCTGAGCAAGCTCCGAATTGGACAAACCCCCAACGTGCTTCAACACGTCATATGCCTCAGAAATGAGCTGCATATCCCCGTATTCAATACCGTTGTGGACCATCTTAACGAAATTACCAGAGCCACCCTCACCAATAAACGTAACACAAGGGCCATCCTCGACTTGAGCAGCGACTTTCATCAAAATGTCCTGCACATTAGAGTAGGCCTGATAAGAACCCCCAGGCATCAAAGAGGGCCCATGACGAGCACCGTCTTCGCCGCCAGAAACACCCATACCCAAATAGAGTACACCCTTATCAGCAACTTGTTGGATTCTACGTTCGGTGTTCTCGTACCACTCGTTACCTCCGTCGATAATGCAATCGCCGGCCTCCATGTGTTCCGAGAGGGCAGCGATGGTTTGGTCAACGGGAGCACCGGCCTTAACAAGGATGATGACTGATCGGGGCCGTTCGATTGAAAGGACGAAATCTCGCGGGTTGTATTGTCCGACGAGAGGGAAGGGACCCTCATTGCGGGCCCGATCTACGGTCTCGTCGACTTTGGAAGTGGTACGGTTGTAGACAGAGATAGGGAAACCTTTCTCGGCGATGTTGAGGGCTAGGTTTTGGCCCATAACGGCGAGACCAGCAAGGCCTATACGGGACAACGCAGCTGCTGAAGCGTCCATAATGTTAACGAGGAAGAAAGCGAGAAGATAATCGAGAGGAGAGAGCGATGAAAATGGCGGCTAAGCTATTCAGATCTATAATCTGAAGGGAAACAATTTAAGGGGTTTGGATTTTTAATGTTATTTTTGGTGCGCATGGGTTTTGCGGACTCGTCGAGGGTATCAAGGGACAGCGACTCAACCACCAACGAGGGGGTGCCGTGAACGTCGTTGTTCCCAACGAGGCAGGAATTGTTTCAACCTCCTCTAAACGACTTCGTTTCGCGTCTCTTGCAAGTTGCAAGTCGTAAGTCGTTGAGCTCTAATCTATCTTATATGATCCCTTCTACATAAACACGTCACTTCCAACATCATTTTTTTTCAACTCTTTTTTTTTTTTTTGAAATACTGAAGGGCAAGCTAAGCTTGAAAAATAAATACAACAATAGAGCTAAGTAGAAGATGATGAATCATCATGGACATGTCCAAGGTCTTCCAAGTACTGGTCTCTACAGCATTTTGGAACTTTTAGGCAAGAACATTAAGTGATCCGCTCCATCATAGGCATGTCTTGAAAGGAAGTCAGCACAACTGATTGCTTCCCTGTAAATGTGGGATATTTGGGTGTCCCAGTCACCATAGATTTGGTGGCGTGTGTCTTCAATTTTCTGGTCCAAATGGATAGCGAACCCTGTTGTCTCTCTTCAAGGAATAGCCCACTTCGATTGAGTCTAAGAAAACATGAATATTTTGAAGATTAAGAACCTTGCACACCTCTAGACTTGTTCTTATTACTAGAATCTCAGCAATGGAACCAAGTATGAGCCTAATTATTTCATGAAGCCTATGACCCAGAGACCTGGTTCATCGCGGAGAACTCCCCCACAAGCAGCTTGATTAAGACTCCTCATTGAGGCATCTATATCCATCTGGATAGTCCCAATTTTTGGTTGTTGCCATCCTGTTTGCGCTCCTATTTTGCTCTAAAACACCTGGTGTTGAAACCCTGCGGTTGATTGGCTCTCTATGAGGTGGAAGATACATTGATGGTAAATGTTTTCCACTGTGTGGTTGCTACCTTCAAAAAGTTGGCTACACCTCTTCGAGCATACCAATCCAAAAATTCGCATCTATAGCCATTGTCTAAATTTTTGCTTTCCTGGGTTATGCTCACCATTCCACTTCAGCCACACCTACAAATTTTAAGAGGAAAAAACAGAATATGTGTTAGGTGTAATAAATTCCTTCGACAGTCTCTCAATGAATTAGTGATACTCTCTTCACAAGCACAACAAAGAGGGCACACTCTTGAATTTGTGATTCCTCTCTTAGCTCTCAATGAATTAGTCTTCAATCTCTCATGGGAAACTTTCCATAGGAAGAATTTTATGCGTTCAGGGACTTGCCAACACCAAAATCTCGACCAAACCGTAGAACTAGCTTCTTGTTGCTGAGAGATGATGAACTTATAAGCTGCTTTGACAGAGAATTTTCCATCTGAGGTCCGTCTCCAACAAATTGTGTCAGGCATATTGTTTCAAACATATCTTGCTCTTAATAGAACATTAAGCACCCATGGTGGGAGGATGTTACACCATCTTGAGACATCCAACTCACCATTTGAGAGAATAAAGCTTGCAACCTTATCATCAGGATTAATTCTACTCGCATAATGAGAGGTATATTCAATAAGCGGACAATCAAGAGGGTACCAAATGTCCCACCAAAAATTTGTGGTCCGTCCATTGTTGACTTTCCTTCCAACTCCTTTCATGAAGTTATCCCATATACTGGAAATTTCCTTCAAAATGGAGGATGAGTTTCTTTTGCTTGTAATGGCAGGAATTGTAACACCATCTCTAATTAACCCTAAGCATAATGTGATTATCAAAAATTTCTTTAAAGATGACCTCGAAATGAGTTCCTCAAATCAACAATCCAAATTAAGTAAATAAACATTCTAGGTCATCAGCCTTCTATCAAAAGAGTGCAACTATATATTCTAAGTAAATTCATATGCAGTATGATGTAATAGGTAAAATTTCCTAAATGGGGCAATAAAAATGAAATAGGCAGTCATTGCTAGCTACTTTTAATGGTAGCCACATTATCAGATGCCTTCCCAGTTGCTCTTGCCCTCGAGCTCTCACTTGAAAAAAAAAATGAGAAGTTACAGGATGAGACTATTGTCTTAGTAATGCAATCACTACCCACCTTACCTACTTGCACCATCTATTAGGTGCCACGCGGGACTAACATACAAACATGTCAAGCAGATATATTAAGCAGAAAGGCAAGCATATATAATAAGTAAGAGGTTGAGTAGATACAAAAATCAAGAGCATGATCATATCCATTCATATTCTTAAAAAACATTTACTCACAACACAATATATTGTTTCACAAAATGTCATTATTCATGATTACTTTTTATCTTTCATTAACCCTTAACCATCCTTATATCCTCCTTATTTCTTTTGACTGAACCCATGGGCTAAGTACTTTCCATATTACTGGTTTATTCTAATAAGATCTCTGCAAGTGTGATGTAGATCGGCCAAAGTATTCAAAACACACAAGGGACTATGTCTTCCTCCTGCAGGATTGCTGCCCTTGGGGAATACTACCTGGGCCCTGGAAATATTACACAAAAACCCCTAAGGTGTCATATCAGGGAATACTGCCCTATAAAATATATGCTAGTTAGTGGTGTATATTAATAAAACAAGCAGCCTACCATGTAGTATTCAATTTTTATCAATCACAACCCATTCACTAACTCTGTCATTTATATCACATTATTCTCAAGGGGTTTCATCTTCTAATGCTCATACATTCCAATTCATAACATAGAATCCACATGTTCTAACACAAGTATACATCATTTATCCAATTAATTAGCAACATATGAACAGTGCATAATCTTAGTGCATCACATACATAACACATATATTCATCAAGTCTATACTTAGAAACACATTGCACCAGTAGTTCAATTGCCCATACAGGGCCACTCGCGAGGCATAAATCACAAAGATACTAAAAAGAGTTTTGTTTATGCATCCAAACCTATAGTTGTCTCTAATGATTCCACAAATCAATCTATCCAATTCTATAATTCATACAAAGTCCCAGAAGGTATTATTAGTAATAAAATATCAAGGTTCATACTAGTTCCACTCATTATACTCTTGTGGAGTTTTTCAGAAAAACCCACAAGTAGCATTGATAAGTAAGATAGATAGGATTACGTTACTTGGTATTCTTTAAGTTCCAACGAAGGAAAATCCTTATCATAAAGCTCAAAGTAACGAGAAACATAATTAATGCAAAGTCTTTTAGCAACATTAGATGTTTATAATTTCTCCAAGTCTTTTAGCAACATTAGATGTTTATAATTTCTCCTCTATTGAGTTGCTCAAAATTTCTTGCAATAGGAAACGTTATATTAGAACTATATTAGATTTGAGAACTGGGATCACTGGATCGTTAGACTAGTCTTGTCTAACATTTCTATGATCTCAATTTGGGATTTTTAACCTTTAGAAATTGTAATATCCTAGATTTTAAGATTGGAGGCTTGAGAATAAACCTGAATCAAGTGGACTGCTAAACCCCGGTTTAGCAAAAGTTCTAAGAAGGCATAAGAAATAGAATGGCTAATAGAAATCACACTCGGAATAGAATAAGAATTTCGATGCAAATTAGTCAAAAGAGAATATCTGATTCCTTTAGGATCGTGTTAGAATGACATAGAACCTGACTCAGATCTAAAGGAAAAGGGAAATGGTGTCTAGAAAGAAGAAACAAAGAGAAATGTAAAGAAAGAAAAGAACTAATGGCACAAGAAATAATATTCCTACAATCAAGGGCAAAAGAAACAATTGCCACTTAATCTTAAGGTCAAAATTGGAAGATAAAATGAAGAGCCAAGATTTGCACTTGAAAAATAAGAATAATGATGAAGGAAGAGAAGAAATTAATTCTCTCCCTTATGACCAAAAACGTCCAAGACATAAAAAGAAAGGAATGAAGGAGGAGTTTGATTAACATGGCATACACACACATGCAATATGCAAAGACTTGGTCAAGATAAAGAAAAGTGGGAGAGAGAGTTGAATTAATATCCAATTCCTCACCCTTTTGATCAAACATTTAGATCATAATACAAAAAGCAAGAGAAAGAGAGTTTAATTAAATAACATCTCACCTTTTATACAAGAAAGGTGGGCCAAGCATAAAAGAGAATTAAGTCAACAATTCTTCCTCCTCCTTTGGTTAACAATTATGGCTATAAAGAAAGCAAGAAAGCAAGAGCAAAATGGTCAACATTTCCTCTCCATTTAGGCAGCCTATTTTGTCCAAAAAGAAGAGGAAGGTGGAAAGAGAAAATCTTTATCCAAAGTGAATTAACCATACTTGGTTAATTAACTTTGAGCTTATGCAAGAAGACACAATTATAGCCACATGTTCTCTTGGCAATTTTTGGCCAAGTAAATTACAAGAGGGCTATTAAACATTACACTCTTCCTCTTACTTTTCACATACTTCGTCTAGCACCAAAAAATAGAGAAAAATAAGAACAAAATGAAAAAAGAAAGAGAAAGAAGAACAATGAAGCAAGGTGAGTATTCTACTTTGATTTTCACCTTCCAAATCACCATTCTAGCTCTTGAGATCTTTATAAATGTTGTTCTTCTCATCAAGAGCTTCATTTCTATGATTTTTCTTCCTCAAGGAGAGGTGTTTTGGTGCTGCCAAGAAGAGCCAAAGTTGGAGAAATAAAAACAAGCCATAGAAAATGAAAGAGGTAAGCTTAAGCTTTGATTTGAACTTGGCATCTTGTAATTTGGTTGAATATTTTGGATTCTTTGGTGCTTCCCTGATTGTTGGTCACAAAAGGAAATTAGGGTTTCATGATGCTTTGGTCATATACATGTGGTTATATGATGTTTAAGAAGTATATGAAGCTAGTTTGGTGGTTGGATTGTGAAATGGGTGATTGCTGGTTTTGGAGGCCATGTTTCGGTCAGATGTAGGGCAGGTACAAGGAGAATCATTTTGAAAATTTTGAGGTTTCCAATGTATTCCTTGGGAAAATTTGTGTGGGAATTTGGTATGGTTGTGATTTTAGAAGGGTTGGATTGAAAAACAAAAAATTGGAACTTTGTTAAGGTGCTGCCAATATTGCGTTTTTTACTAGCAGATTTATTGTGGAGAAAATTTCATTGTCCAAAATTGTTTGATGATGGTGATAATTTACATATTTAAACTAGACATAATGATCTTTAAATTGATATGTAATATGAAAGATTTGGATTAGTACACTAGGAGTTATGAGTGTTTAAAGTTGGACCTTTAAAGCTGAAAGATTTTTTGGCAGTATGGGGAAAATTAAAAACTAGGAATGGTTCATAGATAGGTGGTAGTGGGAAGAATTTTTTCCTTAAAATATACTTAATAAGTGACACATAGAATTTTAAACTATCTTAATTGGATATTCCTAGGTCAAGATATGAATTTTCAAAGTTGGTTGAAAATTCTACCAGCTTTTGACTAAGGTGCGAAATTAAGAGAATAAAGGTAAACTCCAAGGGTTAAGTTGAGCACTTGGGCTAGGATAGCCACATTAGGCATTCATTTATCATGGCTCTAATAATGTGGTAATTATCTAGAGCCATGAGAAGTCAAGAAAAAAGAAGAATGGAAGATGTTTCAAGCAACTCTGATGGTTGGAGGAAAAAAAGAACTAGAGGAAGACATAAAGACACAAGGTAGTGAACTTTCCTAATTTGTATAACTTGATATGTGTACTTGTGTATTGATGTGTTAGTTACTTTGATGAATTGTATGAAGCATATGTGAATGAGTGAAACTATGTTTTACTTATGCTGTAGCCATTGGTGTAAAGTGTTAAATATTGAGCACACATATATATCATTATGTTGGCATGAGTTTATGTAAGCAAGCATGTCATGTACAAAGCATTTCTTGTATGCAATGGTTAGTACTATTTACTACTAAGATTCTCTCAAATATTACTCTTCCTCACCCAACTATATAGGTACATTAAGAACCGAGAAGAGGATTACAAGAGGGAAATCTAAAGGTAGATTGAAGATGATAATGTGTCTACTATTTTTGTATTAAACTTAGACACTTTGATAGCCTTATGTGGTTACACAGTTGTGTATGTAAATGAATGAACTAACTTTGAGCAGAGAATCGCCCTAATTGAATTAAAGGAAAAGATAAGAACCGATAAGTAATAGTGAAGTTGCGAACCACTAGAATACGCTTCCGCAAGATTTTAAAATTTCCTATCAGGAGAGATTGCAACAAAGAAGTCATTATCATATGAGTCAAAACCTCAGTAGTCACACTAGAGTGAGTCAAGGCTCCCAGCATGGATTGGTAGCATCAACTCCTAGAGAGACTCAGAGCTCTCCTTATACCTATTGTAGAAGGAGTGTTAGACTTGCTATACTAGGTAGAGAGAGAACACTTGGCAAGATACTATAATAAGGGAAAGAAGGAGAACCCTACTCCTAAACTATTAGCACCTTGGCAAGTGTTTGCATTAATAGTTGAGGAGGTAAACATTGCTCCTAACCTTATCTAAGATAATATTCTACTTCAGAGTCATCCTTTATGCACAATATATGATTCTGGTGCTACTCATTCTTTGATTTCTTTTTAGTGTGTGGAAAGGTTAAAATTTGTTATGCATGATTTGCCATATGATTTGTATATGTCTACTCTAGCTGGAGTATGTGTGAGAACGACTAAGATATGTATGGGATTGGTGTTTGTATGTGAGGGTCATAAAGTGACCATTAATTTGATTTGTCTACCCACAAGGGGTCTTGATGTGATTGTAGGCATAGATTGGTTATCAGCCAATGATGTATCCTTGCAAAGTAAGAAGGGGGTTATATCGTTTAACTCTTGCTTAGTAATTGAGGAGATACTATAAGGTTTGATATTGTTGTCAACGATTAAAGTGGAGAGAAGTGTAAGGAAAGGTTGTGAAGCCTTCATGGTATTCTTCTTGGTTTAGGTAGAATCAGAGGGGCGTATTGAACATATAGAAGTGGTTAAGGAGTTTCCAGATGTGTTCCTAGAAGAGATGACTAGATTACCTCCAAAGAGAGAAGTTGAATTTGTTATTGAGCTAGCACTAGGTTTTGACCTTATCTCTGAGGCTCCTTATCACACATCACTTTTAAATTTGATTGAGCTAAAGAAGCAGATTGAGGATTTATTAGAGAAAGGCTTTCACCCAACTGAGTGTTTCCCTGTGGGGCTCTCCAGTTCTATTTGTGAAGAAGAAGGACGGCAGCCTGAGGCTGTGCATTAACTACTGACAATTGAATAAAGTCACTATCAATAATAAGTATCCCTTACTAAGGATAAATGACTTGTTGAATTAGCTTGTGGGTTCATTGGCGGTTTAGAAGATTTATATAAGATCTGGTTATCATCAGGTAAGGGTGAAGGTTAAGGATATATCGAAGACTACTATTTGTACCCAGTATGGCCATTATAAGTTCTTTGTCATACCTTTTATGTTGACGAAAGCGCCATCTGTATTTATGGATTATATGAATTGAATCTTTAAACCCTACTTGGATGAATTTATAGTATATAGATGACATCTTGATCTATTTGAGAGTGAATAGGAGCACCAAGAGCACCTTCAGATTGTGTTACAGGTAATGAGGGAGAATAGTATATATGCCAAGCTTAGTAAATGTGAAATTTGGTAGAAGGAGGTAAAATTCTTCAGTCATGTAGTTTTAGCTAAGGGAGTAGCAATAGATTCCAGTAAGGTTGATGCAGTGCTGAAATGAGAGTCACTAAGGTTAGTAACTGAGGTGCGTAGCTTTGTTGGGCTAGCTGGATATTTTTGCCAATTCATCCAGGGATTATCTCAAATTGCTACATCTATCCCCTAATTGACTAAGAAGGAACAACCTTTTGTATGGGATGAATATTACAAGGCTGCATTCTAGGAGATAAAGACTCAGTTTACTACCGCTTCTGTTCTCATCATACCCGACCTATGTAATATCCCATTTTTAGTCACTAATATTTCTTGTATGTAATAGATACAGTTAATGGAATAAAATAGTGAATTGTGATAAACATAAAATGGACTCCAATCAGTAGTTACATACAACTTGGCTAAGCTAGGACACAGAGGAGCAACTACTGTCCACTTAAAGGCCTAATATTGTAACCCAAATTATAGCATGAAAGGACACAAATCTTGGCTCAATACTAGTGCTAAAATTCAGCCAAAAACAAGGAAGAGGAGCAAGCCATGATTTATTTCAATAAATCACAAAAATGTAATGGCAAAATGGTAATTTTCCATAAAACAAGAAGCTAATTATTTTCTCCTGATATTGGGCTACATTTTCAGCCAAATAAGGAAATGGGAGGGAAATAAATACTTGGAGATAAATATTATAATTTTAGAGCATTTGAGACTAAGTGAAAATAAGTGGGGGAAAAAGCAAAAGTAATATGATACAATTAATTATTTGGAAGATGGGATTATGGGAAAAAGTAAAAAAAAAATATTTCCCTTCTCTTCTTGATATTTTAGTCAAGAGAAACAAGAGAAAATGAATTTGCTTGGTCCACATTTATTGAAGGAAGAACTAACCATAGCTAAGTAAATTAAACATATGGTAACTTGGAATTAAATAATATTAATATAAAGCAAGAAGAGATATTTGATAAAGTCTTTATCCCTTCTTTCCTTCCATATTTAGGCTAACAACAACCAAAAAGAGAGAGAGGAGAGTTTGAAGAGCTTGAAGAACAAGAGAAAGAGCTAGGGTTCAAGAAGCATAATCAAAAGTAAGAGGCTTGATTTCAAGTGCTTATGCCTGCTAAATCACTTAGGAACTTCTTCTAACCTCTTCTTATTCTTGAAAACTATGTTTAGCAAGAAAAATCAAGAGGGAAGAGAGAGAGGGCAGAGACGACTAGAGAGAGAAAGTGAGAAAATCAAGAGGTAATCTCCAAAACTTTGATCATCTTGCCTTATATGTTGTTGTGGTGGTTATTGTTGTTTTTGGCTTGGTTTGGTTGATTTTGTAAAATTTGGATGATAAAACCCTAAGGGGTTATGCTGCCCAAATTTCTTCAAATATGAGTGTTTAAATGGTTAAACATGTGATTAGGAGTGGAAAGGAAGGTGTTTATGGATTAAATTCACAAAAACACATTTTTCCCTTTCTCTTTCCAATGTTTTGGCCAGATGTAGAACATAGGGGTAGAGTTGAAATTTCAAAATTTTCATGGTTCCATTGGATTTAGAAGGGAAAATTGTGTAAGACTATATGTGTTCAAGATTTTTGGATGAATGTATGCAAATCTGGAATTTTTAGAAGTTTAAGGGAAATACTGTTTGATTTGATTCCAGGAGGCAGTATTGTTGTGAAACGAATTTCATAGTCAAACCTAGTCTAAATATTATGAAATTTGATAGGATTAAAGTAGACATCTGGAGCTTTAATTTGATAGGTAGATCATAATATTTGAACCTAGCCCTGTTTCTGGAATGCAATATAGAACAAGGGAAGTTTGGCGAATTTCTAAGAAAAATGTGATAACCCTAGTTAGTCTTAGGTATTTTTCCATGAAAATAAACTTAAATATCTGTACATAGGCTTTGAAACCAGTCAATTTGGAATTTCCTAGAATTAATTATGATTTTTCAAAATTGACTGAAAATCTACAAACAGTAGAATTGAAAAAGGAGCTAGGCAGTAGCACTTTCTTTCATATACTATGTGATAATTGTATGCTTTGTGTATGCCATTTTCTATAATATGACAGTGCCTAGGGCACACACGACCTAGCTACGGTTTGGGACCCAGCGATTGTACACAAGTTAGTGGGATTGCAAACAGTCGTTTGACCTAAGACAATGTGCACATAACATTATTTGAGTTCGCATCTTACATAACATGATGCACTGCATATCTATTTTTTCATTATATATTTCTGAAATGCATGTTACTACTCAGATTCGCTCGAATCTCATCCTTTTTCAACATTACAAACATTATAGCTGAGGCTAGCGGCTCAAAGGGCAAGGCAGTGGTTACTGGTGAATAGAGTCCCAGTGCAGACTGAAGCTCCTACTAGTTATTTAGCATTGTAATTTAGTTTCTTTTGAAAACTTGTACATTTGTATACTTTTCAAACCTTACGGGGAGTTCTTGTATTGTAAACAAGCACTTAATGTCAGTATGTTTCTACTATTTCTGTATGCATTACCGAACTTTGTGCTTATACTCTGTGGATATCGAAATGTTAAGGGGTTTGACAACCTACTTAGACATTATATGGTGTATACAGATTCTTCTTTAAAAGGTTTGGATTATGTGCTCATGTAAGATGGTAAAGTCATGGCATATGCATCTAGACAATTGAGACCTCATGAAAAGAACTATTTTACCTATGACATAGAGCTTGCTGATGTTGTGTTTGCTTTGAATATTTGGAGGCATTATTTGTATAGATCCCTATATGAAATCTTCATTGTTCATAAGAGCTTGAAATGCATCTTAGATTAGAAGGAGTTGAATGACTGAAAGAGAAGATGGATAAAGTTCCTTTGGACTATGATTTTGAATTGGAATATCATTAAAAAAAAGATAATATGGTGGGAGATGGTCTGAGCCGTAAGTCAGTACACATGTTCCATATATGTGTGACTGAGCACAACATATTGCAGGATTAACTGAGGTGGATCTTGCACCTAAGTCTATGGTTGTCCTTAGTACGATACTCAAGAATTTTGATTTCTATAGTGACTTGAGATTGGCTCAAATAAAGGATAATCAGTTGTCAAGGATTAGCACGAAGTTGGGGAAAGGTGAAGTCCCAGATTATGATATTGGGGACTTGTATATCCTAAGATACAAGAAGAGGATTTGTGTTCTAAATGATGAAGAAATCAAGAAAACATGAATAAGGAAGCTTATTGAAGCAAATACACTATTCATCAGGAGATAACCAAGATGTACCAAAATCTTAAGTAAGGGTATTAGTGGCCCAAAATGAAGTATGATGTGATGAATTTCATAATGAAATGTAAGAATTTTCAAAAGGTGAAGATTGAACACCAGAGGCTTCTAGGATTACCTCAGCCGTTAAAGATTCCTTAATGGAAGTGGGATAATATCTCCTTGGATTTGATTGTAGGATTGTTAAAGGTTACTACACATTGATAAGTAAAATATTTTCATATTTATTTGCCCTTATGAGAAGTTTTTTAGATGATATTTTGAGCTAAATATAATGAATTTGGGTGTAATTGATAAATAAATAATGATTTTGACATAAAATAGAATTAATTGAAAATACTAAAATTTGACCTTGTTCCAATTTTCAGGCAATATCTGAAGTTCTAGATGTCATATTGGGATGTTCTTTATATGGATAGAAAGCTAAGAGAAATTCCTACAACTATTATGTTGAGGATAAAACATAGTTCTGCTCTCAAGAGTTCCAAATTTTGCTTAGAATTTGAGTGCTTGAATTTGTCTAAGTCTAACATTTGTCAACTAATTTGACCATAACTGGAGCTACAAATGTTTAAATAAAGATCTCTCACAAAAATTTTGAAGATAAGATCCAGATATACAACTTTAATGATGAAAAAACATGAGATTTCACCATTTTAATTGTGAAAAGTTGGCTGCAATCAAGGAGTAAGGTGGTTATAAGGTCAACATTGGTGGATTATAGTCAAGATTTTAACCTAACAAGTGGAAATTTTAGCACCCCATTCATCTATAAATAAAGGAGTTGAAGACACAAGGAGAAACACCATCTTAGAGTTTAATTTCATGCATTGCATTGTTCTTGTATGCCTCATTCATGGAAGCCTTAGGTAATCCTTCTTTATGGATGGTATAGCTTGCCACCTACATGGAAGGTTTTACCTCCTATATGGAAAGCTAGATTTTTCCATTTTCATGCATTGTTTATTTGTATCTTTATATTTTAGAATTTAATAATCAAGTTTTATTCAATGTTTGTGAAGTTTTCAATTTATTTTGGTTTTGTTTTTAATTTCATCATGAGCTAAATTTTCATTTTCCTAGGGTGATGACGTAGCTTACTAATGACGGATTGAATCTTAACTTATTAAATCTAGTTCTAATTTTTCCTTCATGATTGAGTTTTAATTATTTTTCTTAATGCTTTTAATTGACTGGCTATCTTATGAATGATTTCAATATGCATGTTGAGACTAGAAGGAGATGCATGTGTGTAGATCCTATAATTAAAACCATAACTTGTATATGAAATATGAATATATTCATATGTGTTATGTAGTCTTAATGAGTTCCATAGATCTTAATGCATGATTAATTGTTTTAATTCTTATAGGGATATATTGGATTAACAATTAATTATAGAATTGCTTGACCTTAGAAGAGGCTTGTAATTAAATTAGGCAAGTTTGACTATTAATCATAAGAAATAAATTAGATTAGAATAGATAGGTGATTCAATCCAAAATTTGCCAAGTGAAATCTAATCCCTAGGGCTTTGTCTCAAATTTGTTTTCATATTAATTGCATTCATATTTAATCATTTTTATTTTGTAATCCCAATCACCAACTAATCGATCGGCTAAAAAGTATTAAGATTATCAATTTTGGTAATTAGTAATCAATCCTCGTAAGAACGATACTCTACTCACTTCTATATTATTTGTTTACGACAATGTACACTTACACTTTTTAATAAACCATCTACACTCATAACACCGATCATAATGCCATTTGGGTCATTGTAGACAGATTTGTGAAATCGGACCATTTCTTTCTTGATAGAGGTACAAGTGGCATCTTATGTGGTGTTCAACAAAGCATCAAAGTTGGCATCCAAGGTGGTGACGAAGTACTACATGGTAGCTTAGGTGACATCTATAATGTGTTAGATATGATTAGTTTTGATCATGCCAAATATAGATATAAGACATTAAGAGCAAAAAGTTTGCTTAATATATTTATCTCCTTATATTGACTAACTACTATATTTAATGTTGTACATCTTATAGATTAGTCAAATAAAGCAAGAAAGAGATTAGAGAAAGAAGAGCTTGAAGGAACTAATGGGAATATCAAGATTTAAGCTCCTAGAAGAAATACTGGATGTGCTATGCTCAAAAGGGAATTCAAGTACGTAGCAGTTGGTACTGTTTGATACTGTAGCATTTCACTGTAGCAGTAAGATACTGTAGCACGCAGGCACTGTAGCGTCTGTAGCACTCGAGTTGGTATTATAGCACTTGAGTTCTAAGCACTGTAGCACTCGAGTTCAAAGAGTTCTTCATGTGAGTTCTTGGATGAAACGAGCTCTAGATGATTCTTAAGTTTTGCACTCGAGTTGGCTATGTAAAACTCGAGTTTTAATTGTTCACAACTGCAAAAATAGGCTAGAACTCGAGTTTGGGGATCAAAACTCGAGTACAGTATGAATAAAAGTATACTCTATTCATCCTTGTTTTACGTTCAGCAAGGGTGGGCTTCAGTAATTCAATCATATCTCCCAAACCACAACTCCGATTGAGGCGAAACTAGTGGAATATGAAACGAGACTCCTAATGCGTCATTATGACACTAGAAGAAACATCAAAGAAGCTCATATGGGTCAGATATGAATGTTTAAAAGCATGTTTGGAAATTCTATTTCCAATCGGGCTTATTTTATAAATCCGATTTACGTAAATCGAGATAAATCTCCTCCATATATTTACCTCGTAGACCGTAAAAGCAACATCGTAGACCGTAAAAGTTACTTCGTATTCCGTTAATCACGATTTATAAGCACTTATGAAACTTCTATAAGCTAATCCAAATGAGCGATAAATCTAAAACTAAAATCACCATCATATTCCAGAACAACTTTCGTATTTTGGACATATCTCCCAAAATACACGTACAAATGAGTTTAAACCAGTGTCATACGAAAGTACACTCAAAGATATTTTCATGAATATATAATATGTCAAATTTGGAGTCATATTCAATGTGTTATGGCTTCTGGAAGTTGATGTGCAAAAATACAAACACTGTCTACACTCATTGGATTATAACTTGGAGAATATAATGAGTTTGGAGCTGATTCCTTTTGCATTGGAATATAGACGATGAGAGCTTTCTAATGATCAATCATTTATCATAATTGGAGTAAAATATGAATGGATCATATTTTGAGTCCACTGTTCATACTCCCGCAAACATCTGATATACACTCGAGTGATGGAAGTTCTGGAATGAGAGTTTGTTCTAGAGAGTTCACAAGAATCAGCTGATATGAAGTACACTCAAGTTTGAGGAGGATAACTTGAGTTCTATGAAGCAACGCACTCGAGTCATGAGAGTTCTGCTGAGAGAGTTTTTGCCCGAGAGTCTTGCAGTCTGAAGAAAACGTGGTACACTAGAGTCCTCATGTTTGCACTCGAGTTCTTATGTGTTTGCACTTGAGTTGGTGTTTTGCACTCTCGCGAGTTCCTAGCCGAGACTACCTAGAGATGTGGAAACATCACAATGCATTCGAGTTTCAGTGAGAGAACTCAAGTTTGCCAGACACAGAAGCAGAGTGCATTCCAGAGATCAATCTAGATATGATTAAACATCATTTAATCATTATGTTTTCATTTGTTAATATGATTAAACATCAACTAACATTTATTTCAAGTCTGAAACAGAAGATAACATTTGGATTACATCTTCACGTTTGGAGCTCACTCATAGCAAATGTCGACACATGAAGTGATTAGTCCCAGAACGCATAAATCCTGTCTCAATTATTGATTCAATGTATTCATGACTAATACTTTATTATATCAGTGGTTGCAGTGTTTTTCCAAAGTAACAATAAAGAATTCATGCAAAGTGACAAAGGTTCGTCTATGGAGTGTGAAGACGTAACGACTTTCTCTCAGTGCTTTACAGTTGTTATGTAATATCAGTACATATGGCAAACGATAGACCAATATTTAGTGACAACAAATCATGGGAAACAACCATATTCAACAAACGGATCAACAAACTGATTAATGCTGAACCATCTGTGGATCAACGGGAAAACTGTAAGAAACGCTGAAGCATATGACAGAGCATGATTAGCGGGAAAATATTTAAATACACTCAACAACCATACAAAGCAATGGGACTCCAACCGAAAATGAAGAAGTATCTGTCTGAGCATTAGATGGGATTACAACGGGAAAATATCGGAATGGTCTCAACGGTCAAATGAATCAACAGACTATAATTGACTAATGTTTATAACGGTCATCTTAAACAACTCAGCTATTATATGAAGAGATTCAAGACAGACAGTTGAAGCGAATAGAGACATGAAAACATAAGCATGTTGATATCCTCAGTCTTCTGCCTCTTGAACTCTCTGCCCTTCTCAGTTTTCTGTATCATGTATCTGTGAGAGTGAGATTATTTTGTATTATAATCCTGCTGGGGGCAGGATGAAGCTCTGGCTGGGGTGAAGCCCCAGTCCGGCACCGCTAGGGACCCTAGGGACCCCGAGTGGGAGACGGGAGACGCCGTGCCGTTACATAAAAGGTAGAGGAACCTTAAGAGGGTTGAATTCCTTACGAGAAAGCTGTAGAGAGAATTGTTGGTTAGACTATCTACTCGTAAGACTTACAAAGTGCAAGCAGTAGAGAACGTTGCTGCTCGTAAGACTTACAGTGGTGTAAGCAGGAGAGAACGTTGCTTCTTATAAGACTTGCACGGTGTGTAAAGGGGTGTAACTTCTTAAGAGATTTGTAGTGGCTTTTCTTGTGCCCGGATAAACAAGAAGATAGTGGATTGGAAATCTCAGGAGGAGCCTGGGGACTGGACGTAGGTCATCGTGGATTGGACCGAACCAGGATAAATCATAGTTTGTATCTTCTCTTTCCTAAGCTTTTATATTTTCAGCATATATAATCTATATATCTGCATATGATTTTATAGTTCCATATGTATTGATTTGATAAGTTGTAAAAAGATTTTAAAAGATTAGACTTTCTTATTGTACATCCAATTCACTCCCCTCTTGGGTGTCAGCCAGGTTTAACATTTTGTATCAGAGCTTGGGCTCTTGTTTAAAGGACTTAACCGTCTCAAGAGTTATAATGGCTGACTTTGGGTATTTTATGCTTCAAGAAGGTTTTAATTATACTATACCACCTCTTTTGAAAGATATTGATTTTTGGTTCTGGAAAGCTAGAATGACTAGTTTTATAAAAGCATATGATTTTGATATGTTGAATGTTTTTACAAATGCTTTTGATCATAAACCTAGAAAGGATTGGACAGATAAAGAAAAGAAAATGTTTTCATTAAATATTAGAGCAATGAAGATTTTGTATAGTGCTATAACATAAAATGATTTTGAGAAAATTAGATTTTGCTCTAATGCTAAAGATATCTAGGATACTCTTGATTCTATATATACTTCTAACGAGCATGTTGAAGTTGAGAGTGTAGACAGTTCACTTGAAACTATTAGCTGTATATCTAAAAGTAGTGAATAAATGGAAGTTAAGAATGAAGAAGCAATTATAAAGCACTTCCATGATGTAGTCAACACAGAAGAAAAAGAAGAAGAGGATTCCCAAACGAAGCTCATTACAAACGACCATGACAAATCACCCTCTAGAACTCAAGATGAACTTGAGGTAACAAGTTCCAATTCCTCTTTCATAAAACTGATTTTCAAAGTTTGCATAAAAATATTTTCCAACCAATTGTTGATTCTACTATGAAAAACAAAAATGTTTTCAAATATGCTGGAAACTTATATGTGAAGAAAGAATGTAGGCAAACTAGATATATGTTATTGTCATCCTTCAAACAACACAATACTTGCACAGAACCTCACAATATATATCATCATGTTATCCGTAATTATTGTAGTAAGTCTGGCCATATTTCTCACACATGCTATATTAAAAGAAATCCTAATGTGAGAAATAAATATGTTTGGGTTTCGAAAGGACATATAAAGTCAAATGCTAACAATCAAGGACCCAAGTATATGTGGGTACCAAAATGTCCATTTAGTACCTTGTGTATGCAGGATGATTCAAAAAGAAATGGAAATAAGAGTATAAAGAAGATGAAGAAGAAGCCAAGAAGTTCTTATGCACCGACTAATAAGTTTGTATCATTACAAAATAGAACTCTTAAAGCATCCATTGCTGGAACTACAAAGTATAATCACGAAAAGAAGTGATGGACAAAAGAAGTATGTTTCACCTCAAGGAAGAGCTACCATAATGTACCATTCAACTACATTGAGGAGAACAAGAAAAGGAGGATCTCCCATACAAAAATACGCACTGAATCTACAACATATGAGAGAACTCTGCTTAATCCCAAAGCTAAATATGCAAAAACAAAGCTTCAAAGAAAGATGCAATAGGTATGCAAAGGTAATCCTCCAAGCACCTAAGGTAAATGTGCAAAATGGTAAAACCTCCTACATTGTTATCTTTAATATTTATTGAAGTTTATACATGTTACCTTAGGAATGAGCATTGCAAACTATTTTAGAAATATGTTTTCAAATCATTTGAAAAATTCATCTTGTAAACCTATTTGCAAAGGGATTGCAATGTTCAATAGTTTAGTTCTTTATGTATACATGTTTGTTTCAAAAGAAAATATCTCTACTTTAATGCATAAAGTCATTCATTATGCTCAATTTCTTCAAATTGAATGTATTGCTAGAGTATGTGAATTATGATTCGTACAAGCTAACCATGAGTGGATCCAAGTAAGATTGGATACCGAAGGAACAAAATGAGTTATACAGTTTTGTAGGAAGAAATTTGCAGAAAAGCTTGATTCATGAGCATGGGTTACTCAAGTGATATTGGAGGACTTGAGTACAAAGAAACAAGAAGTTGGAAACTAACTTGAGTGTCTACAAGTCATACTCAAGCCAGGTACGTTTGATCAATATGTGAGTTTAATTGCAGAACTTGAGTTTGAAGTAGCAAAATCGTGTTCATATAAACTCAAGTTTGGAGGGCCAAACTCGAGTGTAGATGAACTCGAGTTCTGTAGGAAGAACTCAAGTGTTGGGAGTTTATTTCAGTTTCCTGAGCTTAATCGTTGCACCTATTATTCTTCCTAAAACAATTTGTGTGCTAAATACTTGCTCATTATTGCATATCATTAGCAATAATCATTTATGGTTTTCAAAATATTTTAGATTTCTAAATGAACTGAAAGTAAAATTATGCATAATATCTCTATGTATTTGAGTTTGAAATGCAAAATCTAAACATGTGTCTTGATTTCAATTCATCTTGTTTATAAAAATGCATACACATAATTTGAAAATTATTCATATCACATTTACATTCAAATCATTTTCAAAAATTGGAAGTTAATATTTTTGTGTACTAAATGTCAGAAATGCTTCAAATACATCTAGAGTATTTCCCTATCATCGATATACTGATCATTGATCTTGAATGTGCTATCAAATACTTAAACTCCTTAGCCTTTATTTTCTAACATGTTAGACTTCATGTCTAATAAGTTAGGCATCTGTATGAGTTTCAAGCTTATATCCTAGAAAAAAATTGAATTCATGAAAAGCATTGTTCCTAAAGCATAAATCCTTATTGGTTGAGTTATTCCAAGCATTATATATGTTCATTAATGCATTGAATGAATGCTAATGCATTAACCATTATAGTGGAATAACATATTA
This sequence comes from Albizia julibrissin, assembly GCA_037074505.1. Classification (NCBI taxonomy): domain Eukaryota; kingdom Viridiplantae; phylum Streptophyta; class Magnoliopsida; order Fabales; family Fabaceae; genus Albizia; species Albizia julibrissin. The sequence continues at coordinate 38,505,642 of CM073477.1, forward strand.
GGATGATATTTTGGAACTCTAGTCATTTGAACTAATGAGTATGTGCTTTATCATCTATAAATCCTTATACTCATCTTGTACTCAATTACATCAACATTTGTCTTCATTTATTTTCGAGTAACTAGAACCTTGTATTCAAACTCTTGCCATGAATGATCATAGATTTCTTGACACAATTCTAAGAGGCAAGATTATCACTTGATAAATAGCAAAGTCATTATACTCATATATGTCTATCAAGCTAATGCTTTTGGCTAATTCATTTTCCATATGACTTTTTCTCTTGGGAAGATTCTCAAACATGTTATCTTTAAGAAGGAAGCTTTTTGGTACATATATACACTTGAACTATTGACTTCCACCATTTTGAGCATGAGGATTGATTCTTAACAAATTTCATAAATGAGTTTTCATGCATTCAAAATCTTAATGTCATAATGCATATTCATGATTTAAAAGAACATTTGAGATTTTGAAACAATTTGCATATTTTCATTCATGATTTATTATTTTATAAAAGTTGGTCATTATGGATTGATTTTCTACTCTTTTGATCTTACTGTTACGTGTGTAGGATGGTGTATTTAGAAGTGCAAGTGTACACTGTCGTAATCAAGTAATATAGAAGTGAGTAGAGTATCGTTCCCACGAGGATTGATCACTAAGTACCAAAATTGGTAATTTTAATTCTATTTAGTCGGTTGATTAGTTGTGATTGAGATTGCAAGATAGAAATGATGAAATATGAATACAAGTGATATAAAGACAAATATGAGAAAAAGCCCTAAGGATTAGATTTCACTTAATAAATTTCAGATTGAATCACTTATCTATTCTAGTCCAATTTATTCCACATGATTGATAGTCGAGTTTTCCTATTTTAATTACTAGCCTTTTCCAAGGTCAAGTAATTCTATAATTAATTGATAACCCAATATATTCCTATATGAATTTAAGCAATCAATCATGCATTAAGATTTATGGAACTCAATTAAGACTACACAACCCATATTAATATATTCCTATTTCATATGCAAATTATGGTTTTAATTATAGGATCCACACACATGTATCTCCTTCCGGTCTCAACATGCATATTAAAATCATCCAAAAGGTGGCCAATCAATTGTAAGCATTAAGAGCAATAATTAAAACTCAATCATGAAGGGAAAATTAAAACTAGATTTAATAAGTTAAGATTCAATCCGTCATTAGTAAGCTACGTCATCACCCTAGGAAAAGGAAAATTTAGCTCATGATAAAATTAAAAACAAAACCAAAATATATTACAAACATCATAAATATTGCATAAAAATTAATTATAAAAACATAAAAATACAACTACAAGATGCATGAAAATGGAAAATCTAGCCTACCATATAGGAGGTAAAACCATCCATGTAGGTGGCAACCTATACCATCCATAAAGGAGGACTACCTAGGCCTTCCATATAGGAGGTAAAACCATCCATGTAGGAGGCATGCAAGAAGTAAAAAAATGTAAGAAATAAATTCTAAAAATAACAACTCTCTCTCTCTAAAATAGAAACTCCCTCTCTCTCTTCCTTCCTCCCCCTTTTAGGGTGCCAAGAAGCTCTATTTATAGGCTTCATTTTCGGACTGCTATAGTATTTTTCTACAGTGATTTTGCTACAGTGAACCGCACTGCTACAGTGAACCGACCACCCACTTGCTACAGTTAATCGACTGCTACAGGAACCGCACTGAACCGCCCCACTTCCACACACACCGACCGCTACAGTACAACACAATGGTCCGCTACAGTACAATGCAATGGTCCGCTACAGTACCCCTGCTACAGTGCACAATGAACAATACTGCATGAATAGTGCATAGTGAATAGTACCCATGAATAGTAACTTCCCCTTAAATGCCTTCTTTAATTCTTCTTAATCCGGTACTATCCATGACTGCAAGAAAATCATTATTTATTTATTAATTACACCCAAATTGATTACATTCAGCTCAAATATAGTCCACAAAATCATCATATAAGGGAAAATAAATATGCAAATATTTTTCTTATCACTTACTTACATAGATTGCATGAAAACCATATCAATGACATATTTTCAATATAAAATATATTTACAAACTGTCATTGATAATTGAAATCATCATTCTTGATATCATTTGCTCATTATGCTTCATGATTCAATGACTTGAATTTATTGGGTACAATTATATTTGGTCTTTGTTGGTTTTATGATACTCGTTGCTCAAATATCATTTATTCAATTGTATAAGAGCACAAGAGTTGTTATATCTAATATTGTGGACCCAAGATATGTTGGGTACCAAACAGGGAGCATGTATTTATACTTTTATAGGTGTTGATCAAAAAGCTCTACTTCCGGATACAAAGATTAGAGGATAATAGAGGAGGCATGATTGTCAGTATTACAGTGTGAACAAAAGTAAAATCTGTGAAAGTGATAGAGTAAAGGTTAAGGCACCCAAAGATGATGAATCCAACTCCTCAAATAAGGGAGTATGTGCAAACTAGAATTTCCAAATAGTACTTGACAAAAGGCGTATGCTAAGAGGATAAATGAATATGACGCCTTTCTTCAAGCTTATCTTGTTGTTTCTACTCTTAAGTATTCCATAGAGATCAGACACTCAGATTCCTTCAATACTGATCAAGTCACCAGACGATGATTGGCAACGGTGCATCAATAAGAGGATCATAACTCAAGTAATTACAAAATTAGTTGAGTGAGGTATTGTATTCTTTCTTAAGTGAAATTGTCTGAGTAAGGGTGTTAAAAGACATTCATTCTTTAATTCTACCATCCTATCTGGATAGTAATTAAAGCTCAGGTCACTTAAATTTTCTGACTCGAATGATATTAGAATACAATTGCTAAAATCCATGAATTGCATCATCATTTTCAAATTTGATTTCTCTCTAAATCTTTGACTTTCACTCTTAAAGTTTTCAATGGTTTTCCAAATCTATAAGAGCTTTTAACTGTATTTCTCATAATAATTTTTAAGACCATGCATACATTAAGGGGGAGCTTCACATTCACATGTGTTTTATATCTTAAAAGCTTATCTCCTTTATTTGAAGAAAATCATTATAGTATACTTATTTGTATTTACCCTCAATTGATTAGTTTTGATGATGAGATACTTATACATTTTCTTTTCTATGATCTTATTTTGAATATACACTATAGAAAGAAAACCTTTGATACTTGATTGCACTAACCATTCTCCTTGCAAGAATGTTTTTAACTTATGACAGGAGAATTTGCCCTATGCAAGATCATCATTCCTCTACACACTAAAAGGAGAATATAACCTTGAGGACATATGCCTTGATGATCAATCAAGAGAAATATTGGCTGCAACATTCAAAGCAATAAATACCTCTGCCAATACAAATGAGCATTAAGCATATTGTGATAAAAATATGAAACAAAAGCTCAACTTAGCAAGAGCATCCTGGAGACATCATTATAGTTGTACAACAAAAGTGTGGTGGATAGGACTTCATGAATCTATCATCAGCTTGCCAAATCCAAATGAGCATCTCTCAACCCTATCCCTTTAAATTTTGAAGATATTGTGCATCTCTTTGATTTCATTATGATAATTTTTCTTGAAAATATCTTCAAATTATTTATTCATTTGTATCATATTAAAACATAAAGGGGGAGAGAGAAAATTGTTTTCTTGACCTGTTTATTTTGTTTAATAGAGAGAAAGACATTTCAAATTTGTTTTTATATTTATCTCTCTATAAGCATGTATTTCTTATCCCTCAAACTTTTTGCTAATAACAAATAGGGGGGAGAGAGGCAAGAAAAATATGTTTCATAGTATTTGTTCAAGTTACATTTATACATATTTTTCATGTAGGGTTTGTCATCATCAAAAAGGGGGAGAATGTTAGATATGATTAGTTTTGATGATGTCAAATATAGATATAAGATATTAGGAGAAAAAAGTTTACTTAATATATTTATCTCCTTATATTGACTAACTACTATATTTAACGTTGTATATCTTATAGATTAGTCAAACAAAGCAAGAAAGAGATTAGAGAAAGAAGAGCTTAAAGGAACTAATGGGAATATCAAGATTCAAGCTCCTAGAAGAAATACTGGATGTTCTATGCTTAGAAGGGAATTCAAGTACTGTAGCAATTGGTACTATTTGGTATTGTAGCATTTCACTATAATAGTAAGATACTGTAGCACACAAGCATTGTAGCGTCTGAAAGACTGTAGCACTCGAGTTGGTACTATAGCACTCAAGTTCAAAGAGTTCTTCATGCGAGTTCTTGGCAGAAACGAGCTCCGAATGATTCCCAAGTTTTGCACTGGAGTTGGATATGTAAAACTTGAGTTTGCACTGTTCACAATTGCAAAAATGGTCTAGAACTTAAGTTTGGGGATCAAAACTCGAGTTCAGTATGAATAAAAGTATACTCTGTTCATCCCTGTTTGACGTTCAGCATGGGTGAGCTTCAGTAATTCAATCATATCTCCTAAACCACAACTCCGATTGAGGCGAAACTAGTGGAATATGAAACGAGACTCCGAATGCGTCATTATGACACTAGAAGAAACATCAAAGAAGCTCATATGGATCAGATATGAATGTTTAAATCTAAAACTAAAATCACCATCATATTCCAGAACAGATTTTGTATTTTGGACATATCTCCCAAAATACACGTCCAAATGAGTTTAAACCAGTATCATACGAAAGTACACTCAAAGATATTTTCATGAATATATAATATGTCAAATTTGGAGTCATATTCAATGTGTTATGGCTTCTGGAAGTTGATGCGCAAAAATACAAACACTGTCTACACTCATTGGATCATAACTTGGAGAATACAATGAGTTTGGAGCTGATTCCTTTTGCATTGGAATATAGACGATGAGAGCTTTCTAATGATCAATCATTTATCATAATTGGAGTAAAAAATGAATGGATCATATTTTGAGTCCACTGTTCATACTCCCGCAAACATCTGATATACACTCGAGTGATGAAAGTTCTGGAATGAGAGTTTGTTCTAGAGAGTTCACAAGAATCAGCTGATATGAAGTGCACTCAAGTTTGAGGAGGACAACTCGAGTTCTATGAAGCAATGCACTCGAGTCATGAGAGTTCTGTTGAGAGAGTTTTTGCTCGAGAGTCTTGCAATCTAAAGAAAATGTGGTACACTCGAGTCCTCATGTTTGCACTCGAGTTCTTATGTGTTTTCACTTGAGTTGGTGTTTTGCACTCTCGTGAGTTCCTAGCCGAGACTACCTGGAGATATGGAAACATCACAATGTATTCGAGTTTTAGTGAGAGAACTCAAGTTTTCCAGACACAGAAGCAGAGTGCATTTCAGAGATCAATCCATATATGATTAAACATCATTTAATCATTATGTTTTCATTTGTTACTATGATTAAACATCAACTAACATTTATTTCAAGTCTGAAATAGAAGATAACATTTGGATTACATCTTCACATTTGGAGGTCACTGACAGCAAATATCGACACATGAAGTGATTAGTCCCAGAACGCATAAATCTTGTCTCAATTATTGATTAAATGTATTCATGACTAATACTTCATTATATCAGTGGTTGTAGTGTGTTGCCAAAGTAACAATAAAGAGTTCATGCAAAGAGACAAAGGTTCGTTTACGGAGTGTGAAGACGTAATAACTCTCTCTCAGTGCTTTACAGTTGTTATATAATATCAGTACACATTGCAAACGACGGACCAATATTCAGGGACAACAAATCATTGGCAATAACCATATTCAACAAACAGATCAACAAACTGATTAACGCCGAACCATCTATGGATTAACGGAAAACTGTAAGAAACACTGAAGCATATGACAGAGCACGATCAGCAGGAAAATATTTAAATACACTCAACGACCATATAAAGCAATGGGACTCTAACCGAAAATGAAAAAGTATCTGTCTGAGCATCAGATGGGATTACAACGGGAAAATATCGGAATAGGCTCAACGGTCAAATGAATCAACAAACTATAATTGACTAATGTTTACAACGGTCATCTTCCACAACTCAGCTATATATATGAAGAGATTCAAGAAAGACAGTTGAAGGGAACAGAGACCTGAAAACATAAGCATGTTGATATCCTGAGTTTTTCGCCTCTTGCACTCTCTGCCCTTCTCAGTTTTCTGTATCATGTATCTATAGAGAGTGAGATTATTTTGTATTGTACTTCAGTGAGTATCTTACATACTCTGTGAGAGAGTCTCTAAACACTTCATCTATATCTCTATATTGATCTCAAGGTAGAGGGACCTTGAGAGGGTTGAATTCCTTACGGGAAAGCTGTAGAGAGAATTTTCGGTTAGACTTTCTGCTTGTAAGACTTATAAAGTGCAAGCAGTAGATAACGTTGCTGCTTGTAAGTCTTACAGTGGTGTAAGCAGGAGAGAAAGTTGCTGCTCATAAGACTTTCACGGTGTGTAAAGGGGAGTAACTTCGTAAGATATTTGTAGCAGCTTTTCTTGTGCCCTAATAAACAAGTAGATAGTGGATTGGAAATCTCAAGAGGAGCCTGGAGACTGGACGTAGGTCATCATGGATTAGACCGAACCAAGATAAATCACAGTTTACATCTTCTCTTCCTTAAGCTTTTATATTTCTAGCATATATAATCTTTATATATGCATATGATTTTATAGTTCCATATGTATTGATTTGATAAGTTGCGAAAAGATTTTAAAAGATCAGACTTTCTTATCGTATATCCAATTCACCCCCTCTTGGGTGTCAGCCAGGTCTAACAAAATGAACAAGATGTTGTTCATATTATCCAAGTAGATTCTAAGCAAGCCCAAAATCCTCTTCATGACATTGAGTGCCCAATTACTAGAAGGCCAGAAAAGAGTGAGATGTTTGAGTGGCTGGAGAACACATTTAGGCTTCAATTTGCTTCATTAATGTCCCATAATGTTAATATATATGTTGAGGTTGCAAATGGGCCTTTAACCATGTTTATTCAGGCATATATGCATGCTTTTACAACACATAGATGTTTGAGCATGCGTTAGAGCATGAAGATCCATGAAATTGGTGTAACATAAAGTAGTAAGCCTAACATGATGATTTACAAGGCCTATGTGTAGTCCAGATTAAAGAATTAACTTAAAATACCATATGAAAAATATGTGCCATGGAGGAGAAACATAAATGATGTCCAACACAGTTCAAGAAACACCTAGAAGACGTTATTATTCATTAATTAGGATTTAATTTTGCTTTAAGCAAGTTTCCTATTTTTATTTGCATTTAATAAGGCCTTTTAGTCAAATATTGTTTAAGAAGATTTTTTTAGTTTTCTATTTTTAGGTAGCTAACTTAGTCTTGAAGAATAATTAATTTCCTAATTCCTTTAGGCTTGAATGGTGTTAACCAAGACAATCAATCATCATTAAGGCATCATTTATTACATTTTTTACTAGGGTCTTAGTTCTAGAGTGTTCTATGTTAGCCTATATATGAAGGTTGCATTTTTGTACTTAATGTTTAGAAGATGATAATGATATGAATAAGAAATTTATTCTTAGAGAATTTTATTTCTCTTGTGTGAACTTTGCTTGCATCCTTATATCCTCGTGCGAATACTCTGACTGTATTAAGGACTGATCATCCTTGTGGTATCTTTATGGCTAGGGTTGTAAGAGATAGGTTCTCTTAAGGTCCTACCTTTGATCATTCATCATGTTCGTGTCTTCAAACTTGTTTTCTAGTAGGTCCATCTCCCCCCATCAAATCAAGTGGTATTAGAGCTTAATGTTTGCTAAATTTCAAGTTCTATTATTTTGTTTTCCTTCTTTGCTTCTATTTTTTCTTCTTCCCTTGTTTCCATCATCTTCGTTCCTTCTTGTGTTTTCCCATTCTCTTCCCTCATCTTCCACTCATATATTTTGTGTTTGTTGTGTGACTTTTTTAGTTCTTCAATTATAAAAAAAATGACAAAAAAATTCACGGAAAAAAAGTATTGTGCTGAAAAAAAATTGAGCAGAAAAAATAGAAACGTACGTACTAGTTTACTATGTGATTATATGACTATTTCTGCTACCACTACTATTAATACTGTAGTTTTTTTCTCAAGTCATAAACAAGATACACATAATCGAAAATAGATAAACAGCGGGACTTCAGCCTTGACCGCAATCCTACACTTGTCCGTTAATATATTCTTGCCTTTCAAGCAGCTTGCCTTTGTTGTAGGTTAGTTATTAGAAAGGGTGAGATTCATATGAATCTTAGTAGTAACAATTCACTCATATGATATATAAATTCATAGAGCATGTAAAACAATCATTGCATAACATCATTCATAGCATCTATAACATTCTTAACATTCGTAACTCTCGATGATAAGGACATACATATAAAGCATTATATATGATATAAGAGAAAAAGTCACTACCTGAACACCTTCCCGGTCCTTTACCTCTACCAGCAACTTCCTTCTTCTTCAAGCTCGGGCAAATGTTGAATCCTATAAGTTAGAATTTATGAGTGGCGAATTATTACTTGTTCCAATTCTTGATACCTCATAACACTTATGTTGGTTATCTTTAAGCCTAATGCATTATGTCACATAGTTAGTCAATGTGCCAATACTAGATTTATGTACTTAATTCTACCATTGTAGTTTAATTTTATTACCATTTTCCCCAAGTACATTCTACCCTTGGATTTCAAGCTTATTTACAATTTACTCCAACTTTCTCATTTTCGCATGTTAAGCCTATACTGCCAGAATTTTCACCAATCTTTAAAAAATCATATATAATTCTAGAGAACTCTAAATGGGGTGATTCAAGTTCCTATTTGAAGCTCTATAAGTCCTATTTATAGGGAAAATATCATTCTCTTCAAAATATTAGCATCAAATTCCATAAACCTCAATCAACCTCAATGGTTCAGAATTTATTACAGATTCAATGCCTAAACTTCAAAAATTCATAATTCATAATGTACTGACCCAAATGGAATATATTATATATCCAATTAAATATTAATATGGATAATATGATTATGTAAATTTACATGGCCATTGGATCATATTTAGCCATTCAAAAACATGCCATAAATACACATCCTCCCGAACATCACATTCTGCCAGCACTATGTTCAATTCTAATTTTTGGATTTCAAATCCAATTTTTCTAAAATTATGCCAACAACCTATTCCTAAAATTTTTTTCCCAGAATCCATTGAAGACTTCAAACACACCAAGATCATTTTCCTTCTCCCTACCCTGTTCTGACTAAACAGAACCCTAAATTGTCATAAAGTGGCTTCTTGCAAGTTTAGCCACAATACTTGCTAGAATCAACATGAAACCCAAACAACATAATAAAAATAAAATTAGGGAAGCAAGGATGATTACAAAAAACTCAACAAATTAACACAATATATGGTTCAAATCAAGGCTCTTACTCACCTCTTGCCCTTTCTATAGCTTGTTCTTGGTTTCTCTAACTTTGAAACTTTGTAGATAGTATAAAACACCTCTATTAAATAAAATAAAATCATATAAATTTAGCTCTTAGTGAGAGAAAAAATTTTATGAGGGCCTCAAGAGCTAGAAATGAGGTTTAGGTGGTGAAAATTAAGCTTGAACACTTACCTTACTTCTTTGTCTTCAAGTTTGCTCTTTCTCTTTTCTTTTTCTTTTCCTTCTATTTTCCTCATTTTGGCCATCCAAAATGAGTGTGTGAGAGAGTGAAATACTGATTTATCTATTTATCTTCAGCCACCCTAATTGCTTGGCTGAAAGTGATCCAAGAGAAATAAGAAAGGGTGAGGTGTCATGTGGTAGTGGTTTCTTGAAAAGTTTCCAAGTTAATTAACCTAAGAATGGTTAGGTTAGTTTGAGACACATTCCTTCTCTCTCTCCTCTTGAATTTGGCCATTACTTTGAATTCCAAAATAAGGGAAACTAGTTAACCAATTTTCCCTCTTAACGTTTGCTTTTTGGTCAATCTTCTAAGTTGCAACTAATTGCAAGTCTTGTTGACTTTTCTTCTCTTATTCTTTCTTTGCTTTTTGGGTTGGTCAATTGGAATGGTCTTCCCTCTTTTCTCCTTGTTCTTGACCAAATTACTTCAATGAAAAGGAAAGAGGAATGTTGACAAGTGCCTATAAGTGTATAAATTCAAGTTGACCAAAGTCTTCTTCAAAAGTGCTTTGAAACTTTGACCAACTCTTTTCTTTTCCCATTTTTGCCCCCTTGGATGTTTTTAACCATGCAAGGGGAGGGAGTTGTGTTAAATTTTATTCTTCATTAACACTCTTACTTTTCAAGAGCAAATCTTAGCCCTTTATTTTGTCTTCCAATTTTAACCTCAAGATCAAGTGGCAATTGTCTCTTTTGCCTTTGATTATGGAAATATTATTTCTTACGCCATTAGTTCTTTTAGTTCTCTTTATTACTTCTTTATAGACATCATTTCCCTTTCCCTTTGGATCTGGGTTAGGTTTTATGTCATTCTAACACATCCTAAAGGAATCGGGTACTTTCTTTCAACTAATTTACGCTGAAATTCATATTTTATTCTGAGTACAGTTTCTAAAATTCATTCTATTTCTTATGCATTCTTAGGACTCTTACTAAACTAGACTCATTAGTCTACTTTATTCAGGCTTATTCTTTAACCTCTAGTCCAAAAATTTGGGGTATTGCATAAGGTATTTTCTGAACCTTACTTTCTCTATGATATTTAAGCATATGTTGGAAAATTATATAAATGTTGAATATTCACTTAACTTAGTGAAGCAATGTACTTTCATCTTATATGTGTGCATTTGGATTATATCTAAGATTATAGTTTTATGATGATTGGCATGTTGTAATGAAAATATGCATAAGGATTTGTATCGACGTGGAAAGTTTTTGAAAACTGTACATATAATATGTTCATTGTTTTAGGATTACATTGGTGCAAACAGAGAGTGGTGAATTGTGGATTCCCCCTAATCCCCTCATATTCTCAGCCCAGATCTAAGTTGGGTTGTGTGAGTGGACGCTCCTTGCCTTGGCCTGATATAGGTTACATGGGAGGGGTCAGTGTACCAAAGGTGCCTAAGCATCCTACGGCCAGGTTAACTCAGTACTGATGGGTTGAACCTATGTCTAGGAGGTATAAGGCGGAGCAGGTGGATGAGTAGGTTGATCATACTTGATAAGTGTTATGTTATTGACATTTAATAAAATATTACAGTATTGATAAACCTGCTTTTATGACTTGCAATCCTTTCCTTCATGTTATGTAAATTGATTTTTGTTATTGAGACTTTATGCCTCACCCCATTGTTGTTAATGTATTTTAGGTGTAACCTCTAATTCTAGTAGAGGCCAAGGAAAGCAGCCAGAAGTAGAGACATTATAGCCTTGTAGGACTTTTGTTTATGCTGGGATGCAATGATTATGATATTGCTATTCTAGGGCCCTATGTTTCATGTTGTAGGGCCTTGTAGGTCTTTTGTTTATGTTGGGATGCAATTTGGATAACTGTAATTTGATAACTTTTAGACTAATGTTGGGCTTGAGGCCCTATTTTTCACATTTGAATGTTTTGGTGGAATCACTAATACATTATGTAGTTGAAATTGTTTTATGGAAATCTATTGTTTGGGGTAAATGTGAGTGACTTGTGGGATATATTTTCTACCATATTTACTTGTGCCCAAAGTCTTGAGTTATTGTGGTAGGTTTATGGGTGGGTTTTGTGCACTAGACTTGATGGGCTTTTCTTGAAAGAATAGGTTCCACTTATTATTTGTTAATCATATTTGAAATGGGACCATTATGATTAAATATTTTTTTTATGAGAAAAGGGTATTTTCAAAAAGAGTAGGCTTAGTTATTATATTGAAGGGAAAGTTTGGGCTGCAATTGGGAAATTGGAATACCTGAGGGGCAAAAATGCAATGTTTCTTGTTCTAGTATGATGAAGAAAGGCACAAGCTGAAATTTTTTGGCATTTCACCTCATATGCGATTGGAATTACTACCTTAGTTGATGATAAATGTTGGAACCATTAAACCTATAGATATAGTGTTGGACTTGTTTTGTTGGTAGATCTTTTTTAATGTGGTGACATGTTGGCCATTTTTAATTTTAAGGAAGATAGACCTTTTGTCATGATGCTTATGATCTAAATAACATGCTCACCCTTTTATTTATAATAATAAATTATCACGGTGTTTGACATTTCATTGTATTAGTAATATGATTATTTTTAATAGTTCAATTAATGTCTTTTTCATCATATTAATTCTTTAAGATATTATACCATTTTGTTTTTATATTGAATTTTTATCATTTAATTAATAATATTGGATAATTTATACTTTATTTATTTCCTTTTATTATATTTAATTTTTAAAAAATATTAATTTTATTTTTTATCTCAAATACAACTCCTAATCTAAATTATATGATTTTTTATTCTAACAGACTATAATAAGGGTATTTTATTCAATCTGATAGTTGTCAAACCCCATAATATTTCGACATTTATCAAAGTAATAACGTACAGTTCAGTGGGCGAACAGAAATAACATAAACATACTGATATAAAGTACTTGATTACATTACAGGAATCCTCACAGGGTTTGTACATAATATTTACAAATCCCAAAAGACAATATAAAATAGCAGATAACCAACATCAACACTTGGGCAGGACCAGAACTCTCAGTTGCCTGTATCTACCTCCTTACCATTGGAGTCTCTTCCTCTAGCTAAATAAATTTTAAATTTGTAGAAATGGGTGAAATTCATATGAATCTCAATAGTAACACACAATCAATTATATAAAATATGATAAATAAACATGCAATGCACCATATCATGCAATAGAAATAAAATATTGTAAACTTGTCTGTTTGCTCGACGTTCAGGATCAAATAACTATTTTTTCCCTACTAGCCATACTATGTTCAATATTCAGGATCAAATGACTGTTTGACCCCTACTTACTGTAATGTTCCGGAGAAGATAACTGTCTATCTGTACTTGTCTCACCACCTCAGCTGGGTCCTATTAGCCTGATGTTACTTGTGCTTTTCCCACACCATAGCTAGGTTTTGTAACATGTAATTCATATCACATAACATGGCAATATAAAGCATATAAACAATCACATAGTGTATGAGAGATAGAGTTACTACCTGAAATCCTTTCCAGGTGCTAGCTAATCGGGTCTACTAATTCTTTGTCCAGCTCAGACAAATGTCAAATTCTAAAATTTCAAATTTATAATAAATGAGTTATTACTCATTCATGTCTTGTTCCTAAATTCATATGATTGGTTATCTTTATCAAAAATGCATAATGACCAAAATGCCCTTAGGAATCTGGTCTAATTCCTTTTATACCTGGTATAACTGTACTTTACAAAAAATTCTGACTCAGGCTATTCCTATAAAATTTTATGTGTAGAATACATTTTTGACTTCATTTTTTCCAAAATCACACTCCATTTCCCAAAACACCATTAGCAGCAACATGTTAGGGTTTTTATGGTAAAATTGTCATTTTACACCCTAAAACCTCCATACTCCATTTTTCACATGTTCCCTACATAATTTTTCATTTTAAACATAATAGAATCATCAAATTCTAGTCCAAACATAGAAAAATCAACTCTGTCCGAAAATAAGGAAAAATTATGGAAAATGAAGTTTCATGTTTCCTTTCAACATAACACCTTCTTTTCACCTTAAATCACTTCTTGAACCTTTTAATTACACTTCCTATATGATTAATCAAAATTTGGGCAGTACCTTAGGGTTTATTCCTTCCAAATTACAAAATCATAACAACCAAGCCAACCAATCAACTAAATCACCAACCACAACTACAAATCAACAAGTAAATCAAGGTTTCATGGTTTACCTCTTGATTTCTCTTCTTTCTTCAAATTTCACCCTCCTCTCCTCCTTATGTTCTCTTTGATTTTCTTCTTGATTCATGTGACTTCAAGAAGGATATAAGGATTAGAAGAGGTTTCTTATGATTTAGAGACAAGAACAAGTGAATCTTGCTTACAAACTTACCTATTGTTTTCTTGATTTCCTTGTCTCTTCACTTTATTCTTTTGCTCTTCTAACTTGTGCTCTCTCTCTCTCTCTCTTCTCTTGTTAGCCGAAAATGAGGCCATTGGAAGTGCTAAATCGCTTCTTGAATAATCCACTTCCACCTCCTTAAAAAAATATTAGTTTAATAGAATTTTGCACATGTCTCTTACTTTTTTGTTTCTTCCTTTTCTACTGGTCTAATTATGCTTCCACTTGGCATAATTCATGTCTGAAAATTCATTTTTTCAAACCCCTTAATATTTTGATATTTATCAAAGTATTAATGTGTAGTTCAATGAGCATACAAAAATAGTAAAATTATACTGATATAAAATTCTTGATTACATTACAGAAAATCCCAACAGGGTTTGTACTCATTACAATACAAATCCCAAATACAAAGAAAGACTAACAGATAACCAACAAAAAATTTCTTGATTAGCACTAGACCTTCTGTTGCTAATATATGCTACTTTGCCCTTTAAGCTGCTTCCTCTAGCTGAATTAATTTTGAATTATGGAAAGGGGGAGATTCATACGAATCTCAGTAGTAACAGGCTATCAATCACATAGAATGTGAAAAATAAACATGCATAGTAGCATTTATATGATGCAGCAAATCAAAATGTTGTGCACATGTCTGTCAATATTTAGGATCAAAGCGATGATTTTTTTCAGATCAAATGATCATCTGATCCCTACCAGCACATATCTTATCATATTGTGATCACATCAATATTCCAGAGCATGCATCAACCTGTCCGTACTTGCCATGCCACTCAACTTCATCCGCTTAGCCTCTTGGTACAATACTCATCCTATTGGGTGGTACCTTGCTTGTCCCATACCCAGCGAGAAATAATGCCACACATGCATATCACATTAGCCTACCTAAGCTGGGTACCTACCGGTCCTAGAGATACCTTGCTTGTCCCTCAGGGTGGTACTTATTCCTTTCCCACACCTAACTCTAGGAATTACCGTCATTCACATATCATTGCATAGAACATGGAAAACAATGCATATTAATAATTATAGAGAATATGAGAGATACAATTATTACCTGGCCTCCTTTCCGAGTACCTAGCTACTAACGGTCCTTTAATTTTTCGTCAGACTCAGACAAATATTAAATCCTAAAATTCCCAAATGGATAACAAATGAGTTATTACTCATTCATATCTTATTTTAAAATTCATAAGTTAGTTATCTTTGCTTAAAAATGCATAATTACTAAAATGTCATTAGGAAATCCACTCTAATTCCCTTTATACCCGGTATATTTGTACTTTTTCAAAAATTATGACCCAGGCTAACCCTACACAATTTTGCGTGTAAAATCCATTTTTAAAATCAGTTTTAACAAAATCACACTGCAATGACTAGATTACCTTGACAGCCACGAATTTAGGGTTTTAAGGGCAAAATTGTTATTTCACACCCTAAAGCCTTCATACTCCATAATTCACATGCTCCCTACACAATTTTTCATTCTAAACACAATGGAATCATAAAAAACTTAAAATTTCAGCTCTAACCCCCTATTCTACATATGACCAAAAATTTGAGAATTTTTGAATGAATTGAAAGTTTCATGATTTTACTTGTTTAATCACCTCATTTTCTCTTGTAATCACATGTTGAATCCTTTAAACACCTATTGAACATGATTTATGTTAATTTGGGCAGCATCTCCTCTTAGGGTTTGAACATCCCAAATCACAAAATTCAACCAAAACAAGCCAATAACCAACAATAACATCAAGAACAAGCTTAAATCTTCAAGAATTCACAAGTTCTTAAGCTTACCTTTGATTTCTCTTCCTTCTTCTAAAAAAACCGCCACCCTTTCCTCTTCTTTCCTTTGACTATAAGCTTGCTATATGAGTGAGTCAAGATGGCATGAGAGTTAGGGAGATGTTTTCATGATTTAGAAGACAAGAACAAGTGAAAATTGAAATCAAACTTACCCTTTTTGCTTCTTGAATCTTATGTCTTCTCTCTTCTTGCTTTTCTCCAACTCTTCCTCTCTCCTTTGGTTCTTGTTTTATTTTGGCCTTTAAGAGAGCTTTATGAAGTGTTCTAGAGCTCTCTTCCACCTCCCTAATTAAAAATATTTTTATTGTAATTTTTGCATGTAATATTTTACTTAATTTTTTTTTCACATGCTATTTTTTGCTTCCACTTGTCAAATTGTGTAGAAAATTCTTCGTCTTTGACTAAATTTCTCTTATTTATTAAAGGAAATTACTGAATTTTATTTTATTAAATGTAAGGACAAAATGACCATTTTACCCTTACATTTTCTTGAATTTTTATAACAATTGCCAATTTCTTCTTCCTCCTTTAACTTGGCCAAATTTTGGGTATTGCTTTGAGCCCAAAAATTGTGCTCTTTCATACTTAATTTTAAGCCTCAATGTTAGGCTTTTACCATAACAAAAATTGGGCTTTAGGTCTTTTTTGGTCAAAAGTTTCATATAATTACTATTTACACTATTTTGGCTACTTCAAGTGCACCAAAATTAACTATTTTATTCCATTGAATATAATTAAATATTAAAATAAATTTTGGTGATTAAAATTTAGGATATTACACATTTCATTTTCCCTTCTTCCTTCTTGGCCGACTTTGGCCCTTAATCATGAAGAAAATAAGTGCTTCTTGAATTATTAGCCAAATGATCATTTTGCCCTTACATTTCTTTAATTTTTGAATTAAATGTGTCTTCCCTCTTCCTTTTTTGTTTTTGGCCTAAATTTACATAATAAATTGGGCCAAAAATTATGCTATTCTCTTCTTCATTTTAGGCTACATTATTAGTCTTTTAAGAAGACAAAAATAGGGCTTTTATGTCTTAACTTGGCCAAAATTTCATGTAAGCTCTACTTTTAGTTTCTTTTTCCATTTCAAGTATACCAAAATTCACCATTTTATTCCATTTAAGTAACAAATGTACAAGGAATTTTGGTGAATAAAATTTGGGATGTTACAACTCTCCCCTATTAATAAAATTTCGTCCCGAAATTTACTACACAAATATATTCATAAATTCCAGGTTACGCCTTTGTATGCCTTCTTTCATTTCCTAAGTAGCTTCCCTAGGAGATAATCCCTTCCAAACTACTTTCACGAACGGGACATTCATGTGCCTGAGTTGTTTCTCCTGCAGATAAATGATTCGATCAGGTTCGACCTTATATGTAAGATCATCCCACACATTTATATCTTCATATTCAATTACATGCTTTGGGTCGGGTTGATACTTCTTTAACTGTGAGACATGGAAGACATCATGAAATCTGCTCAAATTTGCGTGTAAAGCTATTTGATATGCTACTGGACCGATCCTTGATAATATTTCAAATGGACTAATGTACCTAGGGCTTAATTTCTTCACTTTTAATGCCCTACTAATACCAGTGACATGTGAGACTTTTAGAAATATGTGATCTCCAACTTTAAATTCCAAAGGCTCCCTCCTCTTATCAGCATAGCTTTTCTGTATACTCTAAGCGGCCAATAATCTCTGCTTTATCAATTTAATCTATTCTTTTGTCTGATCTACTATATATAGCCCATATAACTTCCTCTTGGACAGTTCTACCTAGCATGTAGGCGATTGACACTTCCTTCAATACAACACTTCATATGCAGCCATTTGAATGCTTGTATGATAGTTGTTGTATGAAAATTCTGCAAGTGGAAGGACTTGATCCCAGCTTCCTTTGAAATATAATACACAGCCCTCAAAATATCTTCTAGTATCTATATTGTTCTTTCTGTTTATCCGTCTGTCTGAGGATGATAGGATGTACTGAATCTAAGTTTGGTACCTAAAGCCTCGTCTAATGATCTCCAAAACTTGGAAGTAAATCAAGGATCTCGCTCAGAAATTATATTCTTCGGCGTACCATGTAATTGCATAATTTCCTTGATGTATATCTTTACTAACTTATCAGGGGAATAATATATATTAATTGGTAGGAAATATGTTGTCTTTGTGAATCGATCAATGATTATCCATATTGCATCATGATTTCTAATTTTGGGTAATCCTGTCATGAAATCCATGGTAATGCTCTCCTATTTCCACTCAAGAATTTTAGGGTTTCGCAGAAACCCTAACGGTCGTTGATGCTCAACTTTTACCTTCTGGCAAGTGAGACAACGAACCACAAATTTTGTCACGTCCCTTTTCACTCCTGACCACCAATACATGGACTTTAAGTCATGATACATTTTAATTACTCTTGGGTGCAGAATATATCTTCTCTTGTGTGCTTCATACAGGATTTGTCATCTCATTTTTATTTGTGGTGGAACATATACCTGCTTTTTATATCTTACTAGTTCACTCGGTGATAGGTCATATTCTTGAGTTTCTTCCCTTTCAATCATGTTTATGATGGATTATGAACTTTTATCCTGCATCTGAGCTTTTTCAATTGTTGTTCTCATATCATTTTCTACCTGACTAACATTGCTGTTACTAATCATAATCTAATTACACAGATTGAGATCCCTAAAATCTTCAATCAATTTTTGTTCTTGAATCATTAGGGCTACCACCTGAACTATCTTGTGGCTTAATGCATCTGCAACTATATTAGCCTTTCCTGGATGCTATTTAATTTATAGGTTGTAATCTTTAAGCAATTCCATTCATCTGCGCTTTCTCATGTTCATCTTTTTTTTTCATACAAGTATTTCAAGCTCTTGTGGTTGCAGTACAAATTTACGGTTGCCCCATAAATATAGTGTCTCTAGATTTTCAGTACAAGCATAATTGCTGCTAATTCAAGATCATGAGTGGGATAATTTAGTTCATGAGACTTCAGCTAATGAGAGGCCTATGCTATAACTTTACCCTACTGCATCAGGACACATCCCAATCCATGATTGCTTGCATCACTATAGACAACATAAGTCAAATGCGGATCGGGGATTGTTAATACTGATGCTATTGTCAATCTCTCTTTTAGCTTTGTGAAGCTCCTCTTACAACTATTATCCCACACAAAAGGATGAGTTTTTCATGTCAACTTTGTCAAAGGTAAAGCAATTCTAGAGAAATTCTGAATAAATCTTCTATAATAATCGACAAGACCCAGAAAATTGTGTATTTCAGTAACAGTCTTTGGCCTCTTTCAGTTCAGTAGTACTTCCACTTTGCTAGGATCTACCGAGGCCCCTTCTTGTGAGACTACATGGCCTAGAAATTTAACTTCCAAAAGCCAAAACTTATACTTGCTTAGCTTGGCATAGAGTTTCTTATCTTTCAATATGCTTAGCATTATTCTTAAATGCTCTTCATGTTCTTCTCTACTTTGTGAATATACCAGAATATCATCAATGAAGACTACTATGAATTGGTCCACATATGAATGGAAAATTTGATTCATGTAGTCCATAAACACTACAGTGCATTGGTCAACCCAAATGACATTACTAAAAATTCATAATGACTATATCTGGTTCTGAATGAAGTCTTTGGTACATCCTCTACTTTTATTCTAAGCTGATGATATCCTGATCTCAAATCAATTTTTCAGAACATGTAGGAACCTGATAACTGATCAAGCAAATCATCAATTATGGGAATTGGGTATTTGTTCAACTCCCTATAATCAAATAGAGTCGTAGGCTTCCATCTTTTTTTTTTGACAAAGAGTATTAGAGCTCCCCATAGCGAGACACTGGGTTGGATGAACCCTTTCTCTAATAGCTCCTCAATTTTCTTTGTCAATTCTACCATCTCATTTGGAGCCATCTTGTATGAGGCCTTGGATATTGGTCCCACTCTAGGCTTCGTTTCAATTGCAAATTCCACTTCCCTTTTCAAGGGGTAGTCCACTAATATCCTCCAGAAATACTTCAGGAAACTCATTTACTATGGGATATTTTCAAGATCTGCTCCAGCTTTTGAATGTATAGAGAAGAATACTATATACCCCGACAACCTTTATTCAAACATTTCTCAGCCTTAGCTGCTGAAAGAAAATTAAGGTTGACTTTTGTACTGACATTTAGTTACGGATTGGGATAAATGACTTTTTTCTTTTACAGTCTAGAAAAACATTGTTTGCTGTCAACCAGTCAATAATGACAATTACTTCTAGTCTATGTAATGGTAAATAGATAAGATCTATTGTTGATTCGTGTCCTTCGGCGTTTATTATGCAATTCAAACAAACATCGGCTGTAACAGATCTGACACCCATAAGTGTAGACATACCCAGACCATATGATAATTAATGTACACTCAGGCCTAGTTGTCTTACACAGTCATATACAATAAATAAATGACTAATACTTAAATCATACAATACTTTTACCAAATTACCATCAAGTAAAATCATACCTTGAATTAACTCTGGAGATTTTCTAGCTTCTTCTTGAGTCATGGCAAAGACTCTACCCTGAGCTCTTTGTCTAAGCTCCCCTGCCCTTTATTGTTGTAGACAATCTTTAGCAAAATGTCCTAGTTGCTGACAGTTATAACAGACTGTCTGCTTTGCTGGAGTACCACATGGCCTTCTAGGATGATATGGCGTACCACAATGCTAACATGTTCTGTTCCTAGGGGATCTCTGGTTACTGCAGCTATCAGACTGATACGGCTTTTTATTATTCCCTTTGGATGGACCTCCCTGATTCTTACGCTACTGGAAAGAAGTCCCACTGCCAAATGCACCCTTACTACTAGCATTTTTATCAGGACACAGATTCAGAAAATTACTTTCTGTGATTCGGCATGCTTCTATTACTTTATTAAATTCTAAAAATTGTTTAGAGATTAGCTTCTCTTTTAGCTCAAGTCTCAGTTCCTAAATCATCATATATGAGCTCTATCTCTTATCATCACAATACCTCAGGTAAGAAAAGCATCGAGACAACCGGATATATTAAGCTAAATACTTATTGAAACTTTCTTTCTCATCTTGTTATATCGATAGGAACTCCGTTTCCTTTGCAATTCTGACTAATTGGGGAAAATATTTCTGATTGAACTTTTCTTGAAATAGTTCCCATACGTAATATCCTAAATTTTAGGCCTAAAGACTTGAGAATACGGCTATATCAGGCAGACTACTAAGCCCAGTTTGGGAAGAGTCCCAAGAATGAAGAGAGATAGAAAGACTCTTAGGGACTATGTGATTCGGCGTTACCGGGCAGTGGGCCCAGTATGTGTAGGTAGTAGGATCAAAGTGTCGGTGCAAATATGTATAGGACACATATAGGTGCCACGCCACCCAAATATGTCATAAGATATGGGACTGATTGGCCGAGCGAAATATACCGATATAGGTATACACATGGCATTTTCATAGCAAACAAATGTAACCTACATTTTTGGAAAAGACACTAGTATGTGGTGCCATGTAGGGCCCCCACACACATTGACCTAGAGTTATTTGGCGGCCTTGATATGAGTGTCACAATCCCTAATAAGACCAGAGTAGAATCCCGAGTAAGCACCGATAAAGTAACTTTATTAAAGTAGCTTTAATAAAGCAAGCAATCATGACACATCTTTTGTATTGGATGAATAAGAGAGTGACAAGTGTCATCTTATCATGATAAATTACAAAGTGCCTTTTGTGTTCGCTTGCCAAGAGGGTGACAAGTGTCCTTCATGATGAGGGTTACTTTTTGCCTTTTGAATTGGCATCTCTGAGTTGCGCCACCTAGCACTTGAGTCCAGGGAATCCACCGGTCTTCGGCCTTATCGCGTACTTAACTTCTCGAATATTGAACCCAGGAGTCTGGGAAAATTGTTAGACCTCTCCTTTCCCTTAACAAAAGTGGCGCCACCTAAAGAGAGAAAAAGAAGCCAAGATGTTTCTTGACACATGGAAATCTTTGGTTCACATCTTGTGATACTTGGCACACTAGAAGGACATCAAATTACAAGATGAAATCATAACTATTCCCTCCTCTTTTAAGACACATTTTAGCCAACCATAGGAAAGAGAAAGAAAAATGAGACACTGGAAGGAAAATAGAAGAGGAAAGAGAAAGGATGAATAATGAAATCCTCAGAGTTCTAGAGTCGATTATGACCCTGAATCGTCATTTTTGACCGATAAGTCCTTCAGGAAACTTCTTCTACTCACTGAGAGCTTCATTTCTATAGTCTCATTTTTCTAATCTGATGTGTTTTGTGCCATCTAGTTAGCTAGAGTGCTGCCAGAATACCAAACAGGTTGTAGAAACGTGAAGAGGTAAGCCTTGACATCTTTTTGAACAGTATATGCTGTGATTTTATTAAGTTTTCATGAACCCCTGATTTTCATCCAGAACCATAAACTGGAGAAAGAGTTTTTTTAAGGTTAGAAATGGATTTTACACACGATTTCGTGTGAAATAGGTGGTGAAGATGATTTTTGAAGGGTTAGAGAGAAAACCCAAAGATTGAAGTTGAAATAGTGGTGCTGTTAGATTTTATGTTTTGAAGGCAATATGCTTTTGACAAGTTTTTGAGTGACAAAATCTTGTCCAATAGCCATAATACTTTCCATAATTAAATACATGATAAGCTTTAAATTGATAGGTAATATGTGCCATTTGGGTCAGTATATTAAGAGATATAAATTTTTAAAGTTAGTTATTTCCAGATTATGTTTCTGGAAGTCAGATTTTTGTTGATAAGTTATTGAAAACTAAAATTTGACTAAAAATTATGAAACTTTCCAGATTTAAAGTAGACATCATAAAATTTAATTGTTTATATAATATGTGTCATTTGAGTTTCTATATTGTGGGATATGATTTTTTAAAGTATGGGCATTGAATTTGGAAAGAATCCTTAGACATGGTTGTTGCTTGAGGTTTTTGGAACTTTGTGCTCATAATAGGCAGTAAGAGATATCTTTCCTTTAAAATAGACTTAAATGGATTTATATGAGACTTTGAATCACCTCATTTAGAGTTCTAGAGATTAAGTTATGAATTTTAGAATTCAAGCTATTAAAACTGAGATGATTTTATGGCATTAAGGATAAAATGGTCTGAAATTGTGCATTTCCAGGTGTAGTGGAATCCATTTTGCCCATAAAATAGACTTAATAAGGGTCACCTAGATCTTTAAACCACCAAATTTGAATATTTGCAGAAAAATATATGAATTTTTAAAGTTTGTTGAAAATTCTGCCAACTTTTAGAAATTATGTGAAAATAAGAAAGTAATGGCATTTAAGGTAATTTGGGATCAATATGGGCTTAAAGAATAGAGACAAGTCCTAGAGGCTAAAGTAGCCCATTAGCATTTATTTGTTATGACTCTAATGATATGGACATTTATCTAAGGCTATGAGATGACAAAGAAGAGGCAATGGAAGCAATTTCAATGGTTGAAAGAAAAGGTACAAAAGGGGACTCGAAGATAAAAGGTAGTAAACTTACCTTACTTTTGTGTATTGATATGTATGCTTATGTTTTGATATGCATGATTGCTTTACTTGTCTATGTGTAACATAGTTGAATGATTGAAGCTCTGTTTTCTATTGATCCTATGGTCATATGTAAGAAATGTGAAGCATTGAGCATGCAAATATCTCATTATGTTAACATGAGCCTACGTAAGGCTGTATATAATATACTAGCATTTAGCTTACATGCATTGTTGGTATTGTTTTCTACTGAGATTCCCCTAAATCTTATCCTTCCTCAACCAACCAAATAGGTACGTAAGCACAGAAAAGGAGTGCAAGACAATGTGCCAGATAAAGAAGTTGCGATGAGGAGATGAAGACTAAGACACACTAATCCGTTATGTATAATTAATATTTAAAATGGTTAATTGTATAATCCGCATGACAGATGGATTTTTTCTGCATCGCGACAATTGAACTAGGAATGGGTAAGTGCACGATATGAGCCCATTAGTTAAGTAAGTAGAGCGATTTAATAAACATAGAGATACTCTAATAATAAGGAACGAAAAGAATTGAGTAACCCCATGAATAAAGTTAAACAATCTGGTAAATACATCCTTTACCAAACAAATAATGCCCCAAGAATAATTGTAAAAGTTTCTGAATAGGAGTTTATCTACTAATTCTCTTGAGCCACAACGATAATGATATCACTTCCAATGAAAAATAAAGAGGCATAAGTAACGGGTGTTACACCATGTTACAGGAATATTCCATGCATGAAGAATTATTTTAGTATTCTTCCGCCACCTATCTCCATCCCCTTCTAGTTTGTAAATAGCCAACTGTGTTTTGATGTTATCTGGATATTCTAACATTCTGAAAATTTTCTCTAGCCGGGATAGCTAATCCTCTACTACCTAGGGATCAAACTTTCCTCAAAAAATAGGGGGTTGTTGCTGACAGAACCGTGCCACCTATGTCTGTAAAATTTCACCCTTAGCAGTAGGTCTAGGCGGAGGCCCCATTTCAAGTTCCTCAGATGTATATGTTCATCCTCTTATTCACCAGGATTATTTTGCCTCTCCCTATTTGCATTTTGTTTTTCCTGTACTTCTCAAAGCTGATCTCTAAGATCATATTTCATTGTCTGTTGTTTAGTTAGCATGCTCAATATTTGCTGCATCAGGTTAGGTCCAGCTTCTTGACCTTGCCTAGCATCTCTACCCCTAGGTCTACCTCTTGGTCTCACCATCTTTATGTTTCACTATATTAAAATAAGGAAGAGGTAAATTTCACATAATCATAAGGGCATACTTGTCATTTAATCAAAATTTTGGATACATACGTACTTCAAAAAATATAGAATAGACATTTATAGTAGTTTAGGGAAAGTTTTTAACAACATGCAACCTATAGATTACTGTATAACTTGTTTCTACTCTTTTACATTACATGACTTAATATGTATAAGTGACTTCCCAGGGGGTCACTGATCGAGAATTGTCGAGTTCTCACAAAATAACCAGTTTCAATAAGGATTTGCAGTATAGAGAACCTGGATCGTTTCCCACAGAATTTACATGCAGTCTAAACATTCGAACAATGATCGATAGGGGGGTTTAATTAAACTATTAATGAACAATAAACTAAGATTAAAGATAGAAATTGAAAACGAACTAGACCAAACAGATTAAAACGACTGACCTAGAATTGGGATTCATCGTTTCCTACCATCAACGGACGAAGATTAACACGAACTCGTGATTGGTTCTGGACGAACCGAAATCTCTGTATTCGTCCAGAAAATCCCTCGACTAGACGATCGTCTAGGTTCTGTTCGTATGCGTGGCATGCTACTGTGCGATCGCACAGTATCACTGTAACCCGATTTGAACTGTGTCATTGGGATATACCAATCCGAATATTAAAATAAACATTCGAACTATTCCAAAAATCGCATCCGATTAGAGTAAATAGAAACGAGTTACGTTACCGGTTTAAGTATGTCCTCTGATTGGAAATGTTAATCCTCAATCCATAGGTCAATCACAGAAACTTAGCCGGACATAGCTGGAAAATCCAAAAAACGAACGAAGAACACGAAGAACATTTTTCAGAGAATCAAGAACTTCTGATTTCAATCCACCAAACGTCCAAAATCCATTCTCCCCTATTGTTTTAGCTATCCAAAGTAAAAACCTAATTGTCACATGGGTCCAAGCCCATCAGTTTAGCCCAAAACGGAAATTAATACTAAATGGTGCTTCATTACAAAATTTGGGCCCAATAAAAATCTGGAAAAAATACATATAACATTGACTGCAGTTTTGACTATCCTCTTATCCGAATTTTCCCTTCAAGTCTTCATATCAATTGTTGCCCTTTGAATCATCTAAAAAATGAGACAAGAATGAGATCATTTGGATATCTGGTTCAAGAGTTATGATCAAAATAGAGAAAAGTTGTAAATCTGGAATTATTATTATTAAAATATGTTAAATCCAATAAAACACTCAAAGCCCAAATAAGCATAAAAGCCCATTAGTTATTACTAAACAATCTGAATTCATTAATCAAGAGATACAAATGAGTGTAATAAATATTCAATTATCAAATTCCCTCACACTTATCATTTTGCACTCCTGAGCAAAACTAAAAGAAAAATTTCTCCTTTCTAACAATTTCCAACAATGTAAAATTGGAACAATGGACACAGAGCTTCAAAAGACCAACCAATTAAACTGAAATCCCCGCATATCAAATTACAAAACACGGTAGTCTCAATTGATGATGCTACTCACATAAAATGGTCTCTCAAAGGATTCTCTCAATAACTCTCTAAAGTGTATAGGGTAAACAAGTGTATCACTCAAATTCTACTCAAGAAATTGTCCTACCATAGGCTTGCTCAATTTCTACTTTTCCACTACTTATATCACATACATGCACAAATCAAGAGAGCTTATTATTCAAGGTTGTAATGGGGTTAAGGTGAAGGTGTGTATAAGTATGGATATGTGAGGCTAAGCACCAAAGAAATTTGAAAGAGCATGACAATAATAACATTCAATTCAATGGAATATCCCCTTTCGAATATACATCCCTCATTCTCCTTTCTTTTCTTTCTTCTCTTCTTCTTTTCTTTTCTTTCTTTTTCTCTTTTTTTTTTGTTTTTTTTTGTTTTTTTTTAATGACCCAACTCCCAAATCAAACATCCAAACATCCCAACATCCCCCCACACTTAAATTGTAGTACTCCTGGGCAACCCCCACATGTAAACACAAAACTAAAGTGAAACCAATGCTTAATAAATTCCAAAGTGCGGTATAACATGGTTTTACACTTTGGCTAGTAATGTGGTTGAAGAAAAAGAATGAGTCAAAAAGGCACAAAGGGGCTAACAAAGGGAATTTAATAGTGTAAGGGAAGGCTATTTGGTCAAAGTGGCTAATAAAAGAAAGAAACTAAACAAGCCTCCATCATATTTATTCATGTAAGTGAAAAATGTAGCCTTAAAAAGAAAGAGAGCAAGTTCTAGAGAACAGAAATCAGGAGCAGAGACACACAGAAAAAGGAAGAATGGTAAAGATGAATTCCATTCATGTAGGCCTAAAATCTCACAAAGGTAAATACCAAATCATGCAATCAGCATCACCAAAATCAACTACCAAAAAGTAAGGAACTCAGCCCAAACAGCATGATCCATCAAAACCAATATGTCAAAGTCTACAATATACATAGCTAAACAATGATAGAAGGAGAAAGTGTATTATTTAGAAAATCTACGCTAAGTGTGAAAAGAAAAGTGAAAAAGAAACACAAGAAATAAAAGAAAAAGGAAATAGGGAAAGAAGAATACTCCCCAGGTGTTTACGGGGGATAAGTGGCATCAGTGAGTATGAGGTCCACTTCTTCAGGTTGCTGTTGTGATCCCTCATAAAATGGTTTGAGTCGATGTCCATTCACTTTGAAGGTCCTCCCTGTAGGTGGATCACACAACTCAACAGCACCAAAAGGAAAAACATTAGCAATCACAAAAGGGCCATCCCATCTAGATCGAAGCTTACCGGGCATAAACTTGAGACGGGAATTGAATAGAAGAACTTTCTGGCCCCCAGAAAACTCTTTCATCAGGATTTGCTTGTCATGGAATGCCTTGGTCTTCTCCTTGTACAACCGTGAACTCTCATAGGCATCCAATCAAAGCTCATCCAACTCTTGCAATTGGAGCTTCCGTTCCATCCCAGACTTAGCCAAATCCATGTTACACTGCTTAATGGCCCAATAAGCTTGATGCTCTAATTCAACCGGAAGGTGGCATTCCTTAGCAAAAACAAGCCTATATGGAGACATCCCAATTGGAGTCTTGTAGGCAGTCCGATAAGCCCACAAAGCATCATCTAATTGCTTGCTCCAATCCTTCCGGGTAGAGTTAACAGTCTTTTGAAGGATTTATTAATCTCCCTATTCGAGACTTCAGCTTGACCATTAGTCTGTGGATGGTATGCTGTGGACACCTTGTGAATCACTCCATACTTCCGTAACAAAACACCCATGCTCCGATTACAAAAATGAGAACCCTGGTCACTAATGATGGCTTGAGGAATGCCAAACCTGTAGAAAATGTTAGACCTGACAAAATCTACCACCACAGTAGAATCATTAGACCGGGTGGCCTTCACTTCAACCCATTTTGAAACATAGTCAACAGTAAGCAATATGTAAGTGAAACCATGAGAAACAGGAAATGGACCCATAAAATCAATACCCCAAACATCAAAAATTTCACAAAACAATATGGGGTACTGGGGCATCTCATGCCTATGAGAAAGACTACCTGCTCTCTGACAATTATCACATGACTTACAAAACAGATGAGAATCATGATATAGGGTTGGCCAAAATAAACCAGAGTCTAGGACTTTCCTAGCAATCCTTTGGGGTCCAAAGTGACCACCACAGGCAGAAGCATGACAAAATGTAATATGGAGTCAAACTCATGATCAGGTACACATCGCCTAACTACTTGGTCACTACAAAATCTCCACAGATAAGGGTAATCCCAAACGTAATATTTAGATTCACTTTTTAATTTCAGAGTTTGGGCCCTCACGGAATCAGAAGGTAAAACACCAGCAACCAAGTAATTAACCAAATAAGCATACCATGGAAGCTTACCTTGCAGCTGTAAAAGCTGCTCATCAGGAAAATCATCCTGAATGGCAGAGGGGGAAGATGAATGAGTGATACGACTCAAATGATTAGCTACCCAAATCTGTGCTCCACTTCTATCTCGGATCTCAACATCAAATTCTTGAAGCAATAACATCCACCGAATAAGTCGAGGCTTAGCATCTATCTTTTTCAAAAGAAACTTCAAAGCAGCATGGTCAGAGAAAACAATTACCCTACTAGCTAGCAGATATGACCTAAACTTATCGAAAGCAAACACTATAGCCAAAAGTTCTTTCTCAGTGGTGGTATAATTAGATTGGGCAGGATCCAAGGTCTTGGATGCATATGCAATGATATGAGAAACCTTGTTGACCCTCTGAGACAAGACAGCCCGAACAACATAATTGGAAGCATCGCACATCAACTCAAATGGGAGAGACCAATCTGGTGGTTGGATACTGGAGTGGTGGTCAGGAAACACTTCAAGTGATCAAAGGCTGTCTTACACTCAGCATCAAATGCAAACTCGGTGTCTTTATGTAGAAGGTTAGATAGGGGTTGGGCAATCTTGTTGAAATCCTGAATGAAGCATCGATAGAAACCTGCATGGCCAAGAAAAGAACGAACTTCCCGTACAGATATGGGATAAGGTAAAGCAGTGATAACATCAATTTTAGAAGGATCTACCTTAATACCCTCTTTAGACACAATGTGGCCCAACACTATCCCTGACTCAACCATGAAGTGACACTTTTCAAAATTTAGCACAAGATTAGATTCAATGCACCTATTCAAGACTCTAGACAAACTAGCCAAGCATGCATCAAAATCAAACCCATACACAGTAAAATCATCCATGAAAACCTCCATGCAATCATCTAGAAATTCATAAAAGATACTTACCATACAACGCTGAAAGGCACCAGGTGCATTGCAGAGGCCAAAAGGCATTCTTCGGTAAGCATAGGTTCCAAAGGGGCATGTGAAGGTCGTCTTCTCTTGATCCTCAGGAGCAATATGGATCTGGAAGTACCCCGAGTAACCATCCAAAAAGCAGTAGTGAGACTTACCAGCCAAACGCTCTAACATCTTATCAATGAAAGGTAAAGGATAGTGATCCTTACGGGTAGCTTAGTTGAGTCTCCTGTAGTCTATGCATACTCTCCAACTGTTCTAAACTCTTGTAGGAATGAGCTCATCCCTTTGATTGGCTACCACAGTTTCTCCGGACTTCTTGGGAACGACCTGGACTAGGCTAACCCATTGGCTATCAGAGATGGGATAGATGATGCCAGCCTGTAGAAGCTTAGTCACTTCCTTCTTGACCACTTCTAAAATGAGAGGATTAAGACGTCTCTGGGGTTGTCTTACTGGCTTAGCATATGCTTTCAACAGAATCTGATATATACACATAGAAGGGATAATGCCAACAGGATCAGCTAACGTCCACCCAATTGCCTTCTTATTGGCCCTCCACAAGCCCAGCAGCTTCTCTTCTTGATCAGGTAGAAGGTTATTGGCCACAATGACTGGAAGTTGCTCATCTACCTCTAGAAAGGCATATTTCAAGTGAGCTGGCAATGACTTCAACTCTAACTTGGGTGGCTGCTGAATGGAAGGAAGGAGCTTAGGTGATTAGAACATTTCAGAAGTGTATACACCTGCAATGCCTAAAACTACATGCACATAAGCAGAACTGTGGTTAGGCAGCTCACTGTTAACATCAGGCCGGTTCAGTTCATAATCACAACAAACATCATAATGAAGCTCAGCTTCACCACAATCAGTATCATGATCCACAAGTAAAGTAGAATCAGAAATCAAGTCAATATCTCCATACAGTACATCATCAATTTCAGTGCAAACAGGGCACCATTCAGTATCAGAACATGCACATATCATAGAATCTCCCACCGATGCAAAATCAGGAAAATCAGCATACCAAGCAGAAAGAACATCATCAACAGTCTCATCTATCACATCAATACACAAAACAGAATGCTCTTCCCTAGGATGTCTCATGGCATCAAAGATATTAAAAGTCACAACAATATCACCAAATTCCATGGAAAGAGTACCAGAATGCACATCTATCTTAGTCTTAGCTGTTTTCAAGAAAGGTCTCCCTAAAATGATTGGGGACCTACTGCTAAGAGATTCATCCTCCATATCTAAAATGTAAAAATCAACAGGGAATATCAATTTATTGACCTTAACCAAAACATCTTCAATCAGACCAGTAGGATGAGCATTACTCCTATTAGCTAGTTGGGCAACAACACCAGTAGGTCGCAAGGGACCAAGACTAAGGGACTTATAAATAGATGCAGGCATAACATTAATGGAAGCACCTAAATCAGCCAAGCAATTATCAAATCTATAATTACCAATAATACAAGGGATAGAAAACGTACCTGGGTCCTTACACTTGTGAGGCATGGGTTGTTGGAGAAGCGCTGAGACATTCTGGTTCAAGCTCACTCGTTCAGTCCCCCTCAGTCGCCTCTTGTTGGTACACAACTCCTTTAGGAACTTGGCATACTTGGGGATCTGTTTGATGGCATCCAAGAGAGGAATGTTAATCTCAACTTTTCTGAATGTCTCAAGGATATCACTGTCTTGCACTTTTATGCCAACTTCTTGGATTGAAGGGCTCTCTGAGGGAAAGGAAGAGGAATAGGAACTCCAGACTCCTCTTCACCTTGCTTCACTGCCTCTTTATTTCTAGAGTCAATCTTCACTTTTTCTGACTCTTTTTCTGATGTGGATTCAGTCACATCTGCAGCTGGTTTATGCCCTTGTAATTGCTTACCAGATCGTAGGGAGATAGTACTAACGTTTCCCTTCGGATTGGGAATTGTCTGTGAAGGGAGGGTATTGGATCCCTGAGGCTGGAGTTGGTTCAATGATGTTGCCAACTGCCCAATCTGAGTCTGCAAACTCTGGATAGAGGCCTCAATTTGTTGCTGGAATTGCAAACTATTTGCTGCAAGCTGCTTCATCATTTCTTCTAGTGAGGAACCACTGCTACTGGTTGGCTGTTGTTGTGCTGGCTGTGGAGGTGTGAATTGTTGGAAATTCTGTCTGTTCTGTGGAAACTGTCTTTGTTGGTAATTTCCAAAATTCTGCTACACATGACTATTATGGTTCTGAATCTAACTCAGATTTTGGCTCCACCTAAAATTCGGATGATTTCTCCAGCCAGGGTTATATGTACTGGAGAAGGCATTATTTTGCTGCTGGTGTTGTGGCTTCCCTGGAAAAACGCCCACAACAGCCACTGACTGATCTTGATATATGTTGTCTTGCAAGGTGGGGCAAGAATCAGTAGGATGAGAGGGGTCAAAACAGAAACCACATGAATAGCCCAAATGTGGAGTGGAAGACTGCACTGTTTGAGTCACTGCCAATTGCCTCACCAAGGAGGTCAGATCATCAATTCTATTCTCCAATCGCTGGTGAGAATCATTAGATCCGCTGATTTGGAACACAGCACTGCTATTTGCTCTAGCGCCAAATTATTGAGAGTTAGCTGCAATAGTGGATATTAAATCTCTGGCCTCTTGGGGTGTCTTGTTAACTAAGGCTCCACCACTAGAAGCACCCACCAGATTTCGGTCATTAGGTAGAAGGCCCTCATAGAAATAAGTGATCAATAGCTGCTCAGTTATCTGGTGATGGGGGCAGCTAGCACACAACCTCTTGAATCTCTCCCAGTATTCATGCATATCTTCTCCATTTATTTGCTTGATTCCACTGATTTTTTTTCTGATTGTAGTGGCTCTTGAAGAAGGGAAGAATCTCTCTAGGAACAATCTCTGCATATCATCCTAACTTCTAATAGATGACGGTTGAAGATTATATAACCAATCCTTCGCTCCATCCTCAAGGGAGAAAGGAAAGGCTCTCAGCTTAATGTGGTCTTCATCAATATGCTGTGGTTTCATTGTGCTGCACACCACATAGAATTCCTTCAGATGCTTGTGCGGTTCATCACCTGCAAGACCATGAAACTTAGGCAACAAATGTATAAGTCCAGATTTAAGTTCAAGGTTAGCACCAAGGGCAGGGTATTGGATACACAATGGCTGATAATTATCACCAGGTGCAGTCAACTGCTTTAAAGTCCTATTATTTCCCTGATCTGCCATAGTGTCTGAGGGACTAGAAGTGCTGCCAATAGAATCAGTGTCAGAATCAGAAACATGTTCAGTAATAACCCCCTGACTTAATCTAACAGCCCTTCTAGCAGCAAGAATTGTGCGTTCTATTTCAGGATTTATGTCCAACAGATCAGATGCACTAGTGCTGCTCCTAGTCATACAGCATAAGGAAAAATCAGGACAACCACCAGAACAGTCAAAAACGCAAAATGGCAAGCCCACACTAGAAATTGAACAAAACAAATTCAAAAACACTACCAAATGATTTTTAAAAATTATGGGACTTACACAAAACAACTTCTACACTATCCGGGAACCCAAAAATGCAATAAAAAAACTTAAAAATTGAAAAAGTGGTCTAAACGATGGAATTTGGAAACGTTAGGTGGGTGCTCATGACAAAGTGATGAGTTATGCTCAGAGGCACATTTTCTTTCAGCTCACAAAAAATCAGCCCAATCAGAGCAAGTCGCAAAGTCTAGTAGAAATCCTAGAACAATTTCTGAAATACCGGCTACGTCCCACCGAGACCAAAAAACAGTGAAAAAGTGATCTAGATGATGGAATTTGGGAAAATTAGGGGTGATCTCACTTCCTAAAGGAAGTTTTTTTTGCTCAGAATGCCCAATTCCTTCGAAAAGACCTGGGGCTGAGTGATTTGGTTGAGATACAAATCTTCCAAACCACTAGAACCACCTGACTCAAACACTACACTACTGTTACTGCTAGACCGATGCAAACTCCCCGGCAACGGTGCCAAATTTTGATCAAGAATTGTCGAGTTCTCACAAAATAACCAGTTTCAATAAGGATTTGCAGTATAGAGAACTTGGATCGTTTCCCACAGAATTTACATGCAGTCTAAACATTCGAACAATGATCGATGGGGGGTTTAATTAAACTATTAACGAATAATAAACTAAGATTAAAGACAGAAATTGTAAACAAACTAGACCAAACAGATTAAAACGACTGACCTAGAATTGGGATTCATCATTTCCTACCATCATCGGACGAAGATTAACACGAACTCGTGATTGGTTCTGGACGAACCAAAATCTCTGTATTCATCCAAAAAATCCCTCGACTAGACGATCGTCTAGGTTCTGTTCGTATGCGTGGCGTGCTACTGTGCAATCGCACAGTATCACTGTAACCCGATTCGAACTGTGTCCTTGGGATATACAAATCCGAATATTAAAATAAACATTCGAACTATTCCAGAAATCGCATCCGATTAGAGTAAATAGAAATGAGTTACGTTACCGGTTTAAGTATGTCCTCTGATTGGAAATGTTAATCCTCAATCCATAGGTCAATCACAGAAACTTAGCCGGACATAGCTGGAAAATCCGAAAAACGAACGAAGAACGCGAAGAACACGAAGAACATTTTTCAAAGAATCAAGAACTTCTGATTTCAATCCACCAAACATCCAAAATCCGTTCTCCCCTATTGTTTTAGCTATCCAAAGTAAAAACCTAATTGTCACATGGGTGCAAGCCCATCAGTTCAGCCCAAAACGGAAATTAATACTAAATGGTGCTTCATTACAAAATTTGG
Source organism: Albizia julibrissin (assembly GCA_037074505.1). Taxonomy (NCBI): domain Eukaryota; kingdom Viridiplantae; phylum Streptophyta; class Magnoliopsida; order Fabales; family Fabaceae; genus Albizia; species Albizia julibrissin. The sequence continues at coordinate 38,540,066 of CM073477.1, forward strand.
GCCCAATAAAAATACATATAACATTGACTGCAGTTTTGACTATCCTCTTATCCGAATCTGCCCTTCAAGTCTTCATATCAATTGTTGCCCTCTGAATCATCTAAAAAATGAGATCATTCGGATATCTGGTTCAAGAGTTATGATCAAAATAGAGAAGGGTTGTAAATATGGAATTATTATTATTAAAATATGTTAAATCCAATAAAACACTCAAAGCCCAAATAAGCATAAAAGCCCATTATTTATTACTAAACAATCTGAATTCATTAATCAAGAGATACAAATGAGTGTAATAAATATTCAATTATCAGTCACCTATCCTAACATTTTTCTAAGCCGAGCATGCTTAACCTTAATGTACCTGAGTAAAAATGCTAATAATGGCTCCAACTGCTTCTGAGTATCGACACCCCATGACTGCCCTTGTCTTAAAAAGTTGTGCCCACTATCTCCAGACAACCGAATACTATGTAAAATTCATATATAAGTAATGGTACATATAGTCTAACATGTATCTTGTAATGTGCTCTATGAATTCAATAAAGCTATCATTTAGATGCCGCTATATAATCTTATTCTTCTTCCAGGCCTAAAATGAAGAATTTGGGAAGAAGTACAACGTCGTGCAGATCCAAGTGTCATTCAAAAACTCTATGTCAAGAAATCGCTGATCCCAGTATAATGTGTCTACATCAAACAAATACTCTGCATCTTAGGCCACTGGGGTATCCCGCATACAGATAGCCTGTAGGTACATGTTCTTGATGTACTCCCATAGCTCTGGTCCGGTTGTAGATTATGTCTCATGTAATATCCCAAATTTTGGGACAAGAGGCTTGAGATTAAGCCTGGATTAAGTAGACTACTAAACCCCAGTTTAGTAAATGTCCTAGTAAGGCATGATTGTATTCCCCAAAATTCTTTTATACCCTTAAGGTATTAAAGGGAATATTATGGTGAATTAAAGAGCTTGGGGAATAACAAAACAATGCAATTAAAAGTCACACACAACATGGTTAATTGGAATACAAAGTGGTGTTGCTACCAGTGAATTTTCCTATGTGACAGTTGTGTTGTGTGACATCTTTCAAGGGGCAAATGATGTCCAAAAACTATGAAAATTTTTAGAATAAAAGTATACCTATCAAGCTTTAATTTTATAGGTCCTATGAGTTATTTAGAGCTGTATACAAAGAGATATGTATTTTTAAATTTAGCTCAGTGAAACTAGCTATTCTCAGTGGCAGCACCCAAAAGCAATAATTCTAGAAAGTTTGAACTTACAATTGGCCAAATTTTATATTTTTTCTTAAAAATAGACTCAATAAGGTTGCATAGCCTTTAGAACCAGTCTAATTGGATATCTACACAATTAGATAGGAATTTTTAAAGTTTCATGAAAATTCTACCAAGTGTTGCATTAAGTGCAAAAATGGAATAAAATGTAAGGGAAAAATGGTAATTTTACCATAAGACAATAAATGATTATTTTTCTCTAATATTACCAATAATTTTAGTTAAATGAGAATTAAAAAGTGAAGAATGGCAACTTGGTAATAAATAAGCCTAATTTGGTGAATTATTTTCAAGGAAAGTCAGAGTCAAAAAATACAACAATTTGCAAGATGGCATTATGTGCTCATCCAAGAGCAATATTCCTCTCCTATTTCTCATGCATTTTTGGAAAAAATGAGAAGGAAAAAGGGAAGGGAATTATTTTGTAAAATTATACAAAAAGCCATAGACTTTGGACCAATGAGAATGGACCACATGTAAAGCAATTTTTGACTATGCATTAAGTCTTTATTCTTCATCTCTTCATGCTTATTTTCGATCAAGCTTCTGCACAAGGAGAGAGGAGGAGCTGTTGAACGTGTGATACCAAGAAGCATACACAAGAGCTAGGGTTTACCAAAATCCAAGGTAAGAGGCTTGTAATCTTGTGATTTTTACCTTCTAATCACACTATAACCACTTCTAACCTCTTCCCCTCCTTGAAATCCATGGTTTTCAAGAAAACTCAAGAGAGAGGAGAGAGTGAATAGTGGTATTTTAGAGAGATAAAGTGGAGAAATTAAGAGGTAATCTCATAAACTTGATCCTCTTGTGCTATATGTTATTGCTTTGGTCATTGTTGGTGGATATTGGATTGTTTTCTCTTGTTTTGCAATTATGAGCTGAAGTAAAACCTAAGGGAAATACAGCCCAAATTCTCTCTAAATCATGTTCATTTAGTGTTTAAGTATCTAATCATATGATTAGAAGTAGAAAGGAAGTGATTAGGCAAGAGAAAACAAGAAAACAACAAACTTTTCCTAAGAATCCTGATTTTCTGTCCTGTCTGTGGCGTGAGAAAGGAGTAAGAATTTGATAATTTTGATGCTTTCATTGGCCTTAGAAGGAAAAATTTTGTAGTTATGCAAGTGTTCATGATTTTTGGATGCTTGTATATGAATTTGGAAATTAATGAAGTATTTGTGTGCATAGTGATAATATGCCTTGTCTGGAACAATATGTTTATGCGTGGTATTTCGAGGGACAAAAATTGTCCAAAAATTCTTAAAATTTATATAATTAAATTACAAACATAGAAATTTAATTTTATGGGTATTTTTTTAATTTTGGACCATTGGATTCAGAGTTATGATTTTTCAAAGTTTGGCCTTGTTTCTATAATCAAATCTGGAACAATGATGTTTGGTCAATTTTTGGGAATTTTTTGTTGGTATTTTCCATACAATGATATTTTTATTTGCAATTATACTTAAATAGGTTACAATGAGATTGGAACCAATCAATTTGGAGTTTTGTAGAATTATTTATGATTTATTAAATTTGGACCTTGAATCTGGAAGCTGTTTAGTGACAGACTTGTTGAAACATGATTTTGTCTAATATAATGAACTCCAATGTCCATGATATTTTCCAGAAATAAAGTAGAACCAACAAACATTAATTTAATTGGTAATTTGTAATAATTGGATAAGTACATTGGGAGATACAAGTTTTTGAAATTTAGTAATGATTCTGAAAGCTGTCTTGGGATAGTAGAGAGTAATCATGAAGTCTGGACTTGTGGGTATAGGGGCTGTAAGAGTAGTTATTTGTACTGTAAATTAGACTCAATAGGGGTCACATAGGGCTTTTAACCACCCCAATTGGAGTTCTATGGAATTAATTGTGATTTTTCAAAGAACAGTGAAAAATCTGTCAGCTTTATGTCTTATGCGAATTTAAGACTGAATGACACAAATGTAATTAGTATGAACTCCAAAGGTAAAAGTAAGTCTTTAAGGATAATGTAGCCCATTGTGCATTTACTTTTCATGTCTCTAATAATGTTATTGCTTATCTAGGGCCATAAAGTGATAAAGAAGAGGCAATGATTGAAAGATCAAGGTATAAGAGGAAGACGCAAATTAAAGTCCAAAAGGTAGTGAACTTACCTAGTTTGCATGTATAAGATATATATGTTTTGCATTGTTTTATGTGACTACTTCACTAATTGTATTGAGCATGCTTGATTGATTGAAACTTTGTTATGTTTATACAATGGCCATCAGTATGTATAATATTGAGCATGTAGATGTCATTATTGGCATGATTTTATGAATAGCAAGCATGTCATGCATTAAATATATATCTTGCATGCATAGTGGTAATGTTTGCTACTGAGATTCTCCGAATCTCACTCTTCCTCACCCAAACATATAGGTGTTGAGTATAGGTGAAGAATGCATGGAGAAATGTGAAGAATAATTACGAAGGTGAATTGATGATCGTAGTGCGAGGAACTATTTTTATATTTGATGTAATTCATTTGATAGCCGTATGTTGCTATATGTTTCATGTATATGAATGAATGAATGAATGTAGTATAAGCAGATAATAGCTCTAGTTTAATTAAAAAGAAAAAAAAGGCTCGCATATACTCTAATATAATGAATTTAAGAGCCAATTAGGCATTTGTGATGTAGCGAAACTTGTGGAATTAATTTGTACAATTTTCTACGCTTTGAAAATCCTCTCGACCCTAGGTTCAAATCTTGAGTTGAGAGTAAGAATTTGTGAAAGATTTTGAAACTTGGGTAGTTCAGGTTCAAATCCTGGTCCCACAATGGATTTCACTACTCCTTTGCACTCATCTGGGGCTATTGGAAATAAGGTATTACATCTTACTTGTAAAAGTTTGACTCTGGAACTGGTGATGGAATCCATATCTGACTCTATCTTATCGATCAGCGGTTGCTCATATTCCTTACAGATGAGTTGACTAATGGTACTGGTCTAGGATAAGGCCCCAACACTGGCCTTGGTTGTACCCGCTGTAACATCGGTTCCTAAACCCCATTGCTATGCGTTACGAAAGCAATTACCAGCCATTTCATTTCAATTCGCAGGGTTGCTATTCATTTGGTAAAGCCGTATTTAACAACTTAACTTTTAAACGGGGTTACTTTTCACTTTAACTTATCAATCATTATCAGAGTTTTTTCTTTGTGTATTAATTCCTCCACTTAAGTAATGGGCTCGTACCATGAAATTACCTATTTCTAGTTCAATTATTGTGCTTTAGAAAAATATCCATCCGCCATATGGATTATACAATCGACCATTTCAAATATTAATTATACATAACGGATTAGCACGCAATAATTCCTCAACTCTTCATCTACAACTTCTTCCGGTGCATCGTCTTGTACTCCTTTCTTATGCTCACCTACCTAGATGGTTGGTTGTGTTGGAAGTTATGCCTTAGGGGCCAATCATTGTACTTTGAATGTTGCTATTCAATGAATTTCTCCATTTAGTTATCATATTATTCGCATGTTCACTATGATAACGTATCTTTAGATAAATCATAATGATTGTCCTAAATGTCCCTGGTCAGTCATCTATGCAGGAGCAAAGATGAAATAAGACTAGTATGACTTTGATAAGGTATGAAGATACAAATTAATGTCTTAGGTACTTGTAAGAGTACAAGGTGTTGGACCGACTATGAGAAAGCCGCATGGATTAAGTCATAAGCTTATCTCATGTATAACTACGTCACAATGCCTTTTGAGCTGAGATCATCATGGATTCTTACATGAGAGTCACCAAACTTTTATCTAGTCAAAAGTCACCTTTGACCGGGTGATGATAAAGACTATAATCAGGCTTAGTGGTTTTCATGAAGAGGAATGTGAATGGTCAAGATGGAATTTGTCCCTCACATTAGTAGAGAGATATTACTGGGCCCCTCGATGAGTAAGTCTGAGAAGTGTATGGCCATACTACGATGAAAAAGAGTTTCCATTTCTGTAGTTAGACTACTCAGGAATCGAGAAAGTAATTGTTAGGAATAGGAGGATGACACTATCCATGCCTTATCCTTGGCCGAAATCGCGTGACAAAAGGGACGTGACATGGTTGTATGACAGGTTGCATTGTGTTAACAATCCTCATATAAATTGGGTAGTCATAATGTCTTGCTAGAGGCTATTTACGACTTATGGGCTAGTGCAGTCATTGGCCCACTGCCAACTCCATATGGGCCTATAGGGTCGCACACAAGAATAGCCTAATACGAGCTATAATGTCCAAGTTCATTGAATCTAATATGTGTTTAAGATTCAATAAATACAATGTTTAATCTAGGGTGGATGAATTCTATACATACATACATACATACATACATACATACATACATACATAGACATGCGCGCGCGCGCACACACACACACATATATATTATGTGATATAAATTTGAAAATAATATTATTATTATGTTGTGTTAGTTACATATTTAATTTATTTGATAAATTAAATAACTAACATTGATAGAGATATCATATCTCAATTTAATTTATAAAGATAAATTAAATTTATTAGCTCTTTATTTAGATTAAATAAATAAGTTAAATTAAATATGCAGGACAGATTTAATTAAATCAAATTTATTTAATATAATACATATTTCAAAAATAATTGAGATTAATTTTGAAGATCCAATAAAACCCTCATTAGTTATAAAAAAACGCAAGGCTACAGAATCCTAGGGGTTAAGAAAAATAAAGAACCCTATAGAGGCATTGGAGGCACTAGCATGCTGCCGATGTTGGGTCCTATTCGTGTGGATACCAATAGAGGGAGCTGATCTGAGGTGTTGGCTCTTAGAGATTGAAAAGACAAAAAATGTAAAGGTATGATTTTAACTACTCGGTTTAAATGCCATTGACAAATTCGCAATTGGGATTGGAAATACTTTTGCAATTAATTTTAAATTCTTTCGTGTGCCCTCCAATCCCAATAGGTTGTGGGAGGGTGAGATTCGGGGAATCTCAGTAGTAAATAATACCAACAATGCATGTAAGATAAATGCTAGTGTATGATATACTTGCCTTACATAGGCTCATGTTAACATAATGACATATATGTATGCTTAATGCCTTACATTTCTTACATATAGCTATAGCATCAATAGAAAATAGATCTTCAATAATTCAACTACGTTACGCATAGCCAAGTAAAACAATCATGCACATCACACAAGCATACATATCAATATATGGAAGTAGGGTAAGTTCACTTCCTTTTATATTTAAGTCCCCTCTTGTACCTTTTCTTCCAACCACTGAAGTTGCTTGGGATCCCTTCCATTTTCCTCTTCCTTATCATCTCACGGCCCTAGGTACATAACCATATATTAGAGCCATGATAAAAGAATGACCTATATGGCTACATGGGCCCTCAACCACTTTAAGGGCCTAATCCTAACTCTTGGAGTTCCTAATTATTATATTTTACCCTTTTTGCTTTAAATTCACATGGAATTAAAAAGCAGGCAAATTTTTCACTTATCTTTGAAAAATCATAACTTTTTCTAGGAAAATCTAATTGTGGTGGTTCAAAGTCCTATGTGACCACCTTTAAGTATAATTTAAGATAAAAATATATATTACATCTAATTACATGTACACAATCCCAGAATTCAAAATTATTTCCTTCTACCATAAAAGTCTTCATAGAATTAATGTCCAAATTCAATAAATCATAACTTTTAGTGTACTTATCCAAATGAGATGGTTCTAGTAGCTACTTAATTAATTTTAAGTCCTTTATCAAGGAAAAATATGGTTCATCGAAAATTGGAACCACAAAAACCCAAAATTTTGAAATCACCCAACCTATCATAAGACAAGTTCCAGAGTCATTACCAGACTTCAAAACTTCATATCTCTTAATCTGCTTGTCCAAATGACACATTTCATATATAAAAATAAATATATTTAAGTATATTTTAAGGGAAAAATATCACCATCTAGAAATTACATCCACAAAATTCCCAAAAACTCATCAAACCCTATATGTTCCAAAGTTCATTCCAGAAACAGGGCTTAACTTTGAAAAATCATAACTTTAAACCAACCAGTCCAAAAATTACATTCTATTATCAAAATGAAGCTCAATATGTCTACTTTCATTCTGTAAATTTTTATAACGTTTGGACCAGGTTTATCTAATAGAGAACATGCCACAATATCGCTGCCTTTTAGAAAACAAAATCGGGCAGTACTACTCTTAAGTTCCAAATTTGTGATTTCTCATCTCTAAACTTATTTAACACCACTTACAAGAAAAAACCACCATGGACTCTAGGAATAACCATTTAACTGAAAATTAGGGCAAAAATACCCATTCGATAAAGCTCCACCAAACCACATAATATATGGTTCAAAAGGAAACTGTTACTCACATCTTGCTTCTTCTAAGCTTTGTTTCTTAGTTTAACAATTTTGGGTCTTGAGAAATGGCTCAAAACACCTCCTTTTGAAATAAAACCATATAAATGAAGCTTAGACCAAGAGGAATAATGTTCATGAAGACACTTTTGGCTAGAAAGGTGAGTAGGAAGGTGAAATCTTGAAAGAATCTTCTTACCTTGCTTGAACTTTTCAGATTCACTTTCTCTCTCTTATCCTTTATGTTAGACATCTAAATGGTGAAGAATGAGGGTAATTTGGTGTTTTTAAGTCACTTATTCCCTTCTCTTTTAGGCTGACTGAAATTACCAAGGAGGAGAGAAGGAAAAATGATGATGTATCTTCATCTTATGGCTCCTTACTTTGCAAGATCACACCTTATGTTTACAAGTGTCCCTTTAATTTGTCCTCTTCCCTCTTCTCTCTCCTCTTTAACCGTGCACTATGTCAGGGGAAGGGTGTAATATCCTGAATTTTGAGACTAGAGGTATAAGATTAAGCCTGGATCAAGTGGACTGCTAGACCCTGGTTTAGCAAATGTCCCTATGAGGTATGTCTAAATTCCCCAAAAAATTCTTTTATATCCTTGGATATTAAATGAATTATATTGGTGAGCTAAAGAGCTCGGGGAATAACAAAACGAAGTGATTAGAAGTCACACATAATATAGTAAAGTGGAATACAAAGTAATTTTGCCACCGGTGAAATTCCCTGTGTGGCAGTGGTGATTGTGTGACCTTTTTCGATGGGTAAATGATGGTAAAAAGTTATGAAACATTCCAGAAGGAAATTAGACTTATCAAGGTTCAATTTGATAGGTCATATAAGTAATTTGGAGTTGTACACAAAGAGAAATGAATTTTTGAAGTTAGCCCAGCGAAATTAATTATTTTCTGGGGTAGCATCCAAAGATTAAAATTCTGGGAAGTGTGAGCTTCTAATTGGCCAAAGGTTATATTTTTCCTTAAAACTATACTCAATAAGGGTTTTATATCCTTTGAAATCACTCCAATTGGATATCTACACAATTAGATATGAATTTTCAAAGTTTAATGAAAATTCTGCAAATTAAGCATTTTGAGCGAAAATTCAATTTCTGGGCCAATCATAGACTGACACGTGGCAAACGAATTTGACCATCCATTTAATCAATTCCCCATCATCTTCTTCCCCATTTCCGTGAAAAATCATATCAGAACAGAGAGAAAGAAACAGAACGAAATGGAGAAAGAAGGAGAGAGGAAATTCTTTTCTCCGAAACACTGCCGAAACGGCATCCTCTCTCAAAGTACCCTTCAGTAAACTTCCTCTACTCATCGAGATCTTCATTCCTATGGTTTCGGATTTTCATTTGGGGGTGGTTGGCGCCGTCTCACCGGCCGGGGTGTTGCTGGAATTCCAAACCGTTTGTGGAAACGGGTAGAGGTAAGCGTAAGCTTCCTTTTTAACCGATTGGTTTGTCGTTTGGATGAGTATAGAGGAAGTTGGGTACTATTCATGCTGATTTAAAGTGGTGTTTTGAATGGCTAAACGATGTCCAATGGATGTATAAATAGCTAATCACTTGATTATGAGTAGTAAAGAAGTGATTAGGTAAGAGAAAACGAAGAAACAACAAACTTTTTCGGAGAAGTTCATTTTCTGCACTGTACTGTGACGTAGAGAAAGAGTGAGAATTTGATAATTTTGATGCTTCCATTAGATTTAGGAGGCAAAATTGTGTGGGTATACAAGTGTTCATGAATTTTGGACACTTGTACATGAATTTAGAAATTTTAGAAGTTAAAGGGTAAATGTTGTGTATTCCGTTTTTTTGGAGGCAGTGTTATGGTGACGTGTTTTGGAGTGGTCAAATGTTATCCAATGACCATAAAACTCTCCAGTTTGAAAGTAGACACATAGACCTTTAATTTTAATGGTCATAATGGTTAATTGGACAAGTATGCTATGAGATATGAATTGTTAAACATATGCCCTGTTTTATGGAAAGAATCTGGAACAGTGATGTTGTGCGAAATTTTTCATAGGGAAAACCTCATAGAAAAATTCTAAAAATTCCTAGAATTAAAGTAGAGACATATATATTTAATATGATGGATATTTTGTAATTTGTGGACAAGTATATTGGGAGATATGAATTTGTGAATGTCTGCCCTGTTTTCTGGAAGAACATCTAGAACAGTTGGTATTTAGAAATATTCTAGAATGTTGTGGTGGCAGCGTTTAAAATATAGTATTTTTATGTAAAACTACACTTAAAGGGCTTCAAATAGAGCTTTAAACCACCTCAATTGGAGTTCTATAGAATTAATTATGATTTTTCAAAGTTTGGTCAAAAATGCTGGTAGATTGAGTACCATGCGAATTTGAGTAAGAAATTGGCCAAATATAATTGGAATGAACTCCAAGGGTGAAAGTAAGCCTATAGGGTTAATGTGGGCTATTGGGTATTCACTTTTCATGGCTCTAATGATGTTATCACTTCCCTAGGGCCATAAAGTGATAAAGAAGGAGCAATGGTTGGCGGATCAAGGGACAAGAAGAGAAGGACATAAAGTCCACCAGGTAGTGAACTTACCTTTTCTGCATGTATGTGATATGTATGTCTTGCATTGATTATGTGACTGCTTTTCCTATTTGTGTGGAACATGTATGATTGGTTGAAGCTCTGTTATATTTGTGCAATGGCCATATGTATGTCATAACATCGAGCATGCAGCATGTCATTATGTTGGCATGAAATAGTGTAGGCAAGCATGTCATGCATTCATATATATCTGGCATGCATAGTGGTAATGTTTGCTACTGAGATTCTCTCGAATCTCACTCCTCCCAAACAACCATTCAGACAGGTGAGCATTAGAAACGTGCTGAGATCAGAAAAGAGGTATGCACGAAGAAGAATGTTGCTGGTTGTTTGAAGGTCTATAAATATTATGTAAACCCCTGGTGGGGAAACTTTTGTATTATAATCAAGCAATATTGTATTAATATTATCAGTATATTCATGTTATTCCTGTGTGCCCACTGAACTACGCATTGCTACTCTGAGTAAGATCAGTAATAAGGGATATATGAGGCGGGTCGTTACAAAGGGAATCCTGATGAATTCCCTTAACTCCCGGGTACGGTGCTTGGAAAAGTTAAAAAGGGGACCGAACCGGGGACCGGTGAATTCCCCTGACTTCAGTGCCATGTGTCACCTAGTTGGAATGCCAACAAAAAGGCAAGAAGGACACCTCATGATAAAGGGATGAGTATCACCTTCCAATTGTATCAACCAAAAAGTGTGAATAGTGTATGTCATGATGATATGTCTTTGATGACAAGTGTTGTCAAACCCCTTAATATTTTGACATTTATCAAAGTATTAACGCGCAGTTTAATTGGCATACAAAAATAGTACAATATACTGATATAAAATTCTTGATTACATTACAAAAAATCCCCACAAGATTTGTACATAATATAATACAAATCCCAGTAACAAAGAGAAATTAACAGATAACCAACAGAAAATTCCTTAATCTGCACCGGACCCATAATCGCCATATCCACTACTTTGCCTTCTAAGCCGTTTCCTCTAGCTGAATTAATTTTGAATTATATAAAGGGTGAGATTCATACAAATCTCAGTAGTAATAGGCTATCAATCATATAAAATGTGAAAAATAAACTTGCATAGCAGTATATATCATGATGCAGCAATCAAAATACCAAGCACATGTCTGACAATGTTCAGGATTAAAGTGTTGACTTTGTCCGAATCAAAATGATCGTCCGTTCCCTACTTACATAAATCATAACCTTGTACATAGGAATCCACCTATGTAATATGATCACACCAATAATACGGAGCAAGAATTCACCTATCTGTACTTATGAAACCACTTAACTAGGTCCACTGGCCACATGGTACCTTGCTTGTCCTATGGGGTGGTACTTTGCTTGTCCCACACCTAGTGAGTACTCATACCACATACAATACATTGTATAGAATATGGTAACCAATGCATATTAACATTCACATAAAATATGAGAGATAGAGTTACTACCTAAACTCTTTTCCAAAGCCTAGCTACTACCGGTCCTCTAACTTTTCATCTGGCTTGGGCAAGTATCAAATCCTAAAATTCTCAAATTGATAAAAAATGAGTTATTACTCATTCATATCTTATTTAAAACTCATAAGTTTGTTATCTTTGCTCAAAAGTGCATAATTACCAAAATGTCCCTAGGGAATCCGGTATTATTCCCTTTTTACCCGGTATATTTGTACTTTTCCAAAATTATGACCTAGGCTATTCCTATAAAAATTTCATGTTTAGAATCTATTTTCAACCTTAGTTTGTAAATATTTACACTCAAATGACTAGATTACCTATGGAAGCCACCAATTTAAGGTTTTAAAGGGAAAATTGTCATTTTCATAGTTTTTCCAGAAATTTCTAGCTTTTCAGTCAATTTTGAAAATTCATAACTAAATCTAAAAAATTCTAAATTGAGTAATTTTAATTCCTATGTAAATATATTTCAGTTATATTTTAAGGAAAAATATCACGAAATGCCAGAAATATCCACAAAATTTCAAAAAATTCTTTAAACCCAGTCTGCCACAGAATTCATTCCAGTTTCTTGGTCAAATTTTGAAACATCATATCTTTCAATACACTAGTTCAAATGGCTTATAATACCTATCAAATTAAAGCTAAAGATGTATAATGTCATCTTGTAAAATTTCATAAGGTTTGGACTAGGTTTGGCCATTCAAAAACACACCACAATAAATCTGGTACAAAATGGAAAAGTGGAAGTTTCATGTTTTAATCTTTAAAACATCTCCCTTTTACTTGTAACCTTATGATTAACCCCGTAAACACCATTTGAACATGATTAGTATTGATTTGGGAAGCATCTCCTCTTAGGGTTTGAACAACCCAAATTACAAAATTTATCACAAACAAACCATTAACTAGCTAGACAACAACCACAACTTTAATTTCAACAAGGATTTTAAGGTTTTCTTGACTAACCTTGATTCTTCTTCTTCCTCTTCCCTAAACTGTCACCTTCCTTCTTCTTTCCCTTAAGTTTTTGCTTGTTTAATGGCTAATCTAAGATGACATAGAGATTGAAAAGAGATTCCATGAATTAGAGAACAAGAACAAGTAGAAATTCCTACCTACTTACCTTTATCTTGCTTCTTGTCCTTGTTCTTCTCTTCTTGCCTCTAACTCTCTTCATGTCTCTTTATCTCTTCTTTTTTATCATTTTGGCCAACCTAGGCCTCTTTTAAAGATGGTGGAAGAGATCTCTAGAATTCCCTCCTATCATCCTTTAATATTATTATTTTATTAAAATTGTAACATGTGATTTTATTTCAATTATTATTTTTTTCAAGCTTCTTTTATAAGCTTCTCCTCTCTAGTTTCCATGTGTCCCTCTTTATAATAATATCTTCTTCTTTCTTTTACCTTAAGCCAAAACTGATTTCTTCCCTAATAATTAAGGAAAATTGCTAAATTTATTTTGTTTAGCCAAAATGACCATTTTGCCCTTACATTTCCTTGAATTTTTAAATCAATTACTACCTTCTTCTTTCCCTTCCTTCTTGACCGAAATTTTGTAACTTATTAGGCCTAGAAATTGTGCTCTTTCATACTTAATTTTAGGCCACAATGCTAGGCTTTACCTAAAAACAAAATTGGGCTTTAAGTCTTTTTTGGCTAAAAATTTCATATAATAACTCTTTCCATTGTTTTTGACTACTTTAAGTGTACCAAAATTCACTATTTTATTCCTTTGAATATAATTAAATATTTAAGAAAATTTGGTGATTAAAATTTGGGATATTACAAGTGTCATCTTTTATTCATCCAACACAAAATTAGAGTAATCATTACACATCATGACCTACTTTATTAAAGTTACTTTATCGATGTCTACGTGAGTTTTACTCAAGATTGCGTCATGCATCTTGAGGCCTGTTAAATGGCACTAGGTCGGAGTGTGTGAGTAGGCTCCACATGGTGCCACGTACTGGCATTTGTTCTAAAAACGCATGGTACACATGTCTGCCCTGAAAATGTCATGTGCACACCTACACTAGCCTATTTCGCTTGACTAATCCATCCCTTACCTCATCGCATAGTTGGGTGGTATCTTTCTACCAACTAAATAGCACTGTATATTTGTCATGTGCTTATCTACACCGACACTTTAATCATACTGTCTACGTATACCGAGTCCTCTGCCTGGTAGGGCCGGATTACATAGTTCCCGAGAGTCTTTCTACTTCTCAAAATTCTTGGGACTCTTCCCAAACCGAGCTTAGTCATCTGCCTGATATAAACTTATCATTAAGTCTCTAAGCCCAAAATTTAGGATATTACATCCACTTCTTTAGGATTCGTAACATCCTTAGACCACCCCTAATCTGGTATCGTAGTACTCGTTGCCCTTCAGGTATTTGCTGGTCCTTTAGGGGTTGGTTCACAGATGGTGGTGATATACTCCTTGACACCTCCTTCCATGCATATTTTCAGTTACCATATAATCAAGACTATATCAGTATATTATTCTTGCTCAAGTATAACAACCTAAGAAGGATCCAATCGCAAGTGTGGATGAAGGAATACTTTATAACGGAGCCTCAATTACAAGAACTCTAGGTTTTAATAGAGAACACTTTTCTTTTTTGGAAAGAAAAGTTTAGAATATTCGCAATAGCTACAGAATATAGACCCTAGGAGGTTACTCAAAATGGGAATTACATATCCATAAAAATTGTAGAAGGACAACAAATCCTTGATTTATCAAGAGAATATGATGACAATGATAAAAAGCTCATGAATCTCAATAACAAGGCAATCCTGATGATTCAAAGAATCTCAAGTCAAAAGGAGTATTTTAGGATTTACACACTTCCAACAACAAAGGAACTGTGGCAAGCCCTGGAAATAGTACATAAGGGAACTTCGGGAATAAAAGAAAGCTAGATAAATACTCTCGTTACAAAGTTTGATCTGCTCTGAATGAAATCAAGTAAATCAATAGCTAAGTTTGAACTCAGATATACTCATCTCGTCAATCAACTTGGTGCACTTGGGAAATTTTATGATTAGAATACCCAAATAAGGAAGATACTAAATATTCTCTCCAAAGAATGAGAGGCCAAAGTCACGATAATAGAGGAATCCAAAGGTGAATCAATGCTATCAGTGGCTTCTCTATTTGTAAGTCTATTAGAATATGAAAGCAAGTAAAAGTTCAAGTGTGAGCTTAAAGAAATTGATGACAAGAAGAAGAAAGGAGTAGCATTGAATGTTATAAAAAAATGCAGAAAGCAGAAAAAGAGATTGAAGATGATGAAATAGGGATAATAGTAAGGAGATTCAAGAAATTATATAAGGTCAAGGATTTAAGAATTTCAATAAAGGAGGGACTAGCAGCAAAAGAGAGACAAAAGAGAAAATCATTTGCTATGAATGTGGAAAGACAGAACATATCAAATCTGAATGCTCTGAGTACTTAAAGAACAAAGAAAAGAAGAAGAACAAGTTCACTAAGAAGAAAGCTTTTGTCTCAGCAATCTAGGGTGATAGCTCCTCTGATGAAGAAGAAAGTGAGGATTAAGAAACGACCAATATTTTCCTGGTAGCTCAAGAACAATCAGAGGAAGATGAGGTAATTGAAAATTATACTTATGATGAATTACATGATGAATATAAAGCTTTGTATACTAAATTTTGTAAAAATTGTGAAAAAACTTGTAAGTCACAAGAAAAGGATAAAAGTACATAAGGATCAACTCAAAGAACTAAAACCATTTGTCTGTGACACTTGTCAAATTTTAGAAAAGAAAAATACTAACTTTAACAAAACTCTTGAGAAATTCCCTATGGGAAGTGGAATGCTCAAAGTGATTTTAAAAGCTCAAAAATTCACCAATTACAAGTCTGGAGATGGATATGATCCAAAGTCAGATAAGTCAAAAGGGAAGAAGAAGATGGGTAAACAAACTTATTTGAATTATTTTCAAAAATATGTACATATTTCTAATCCCTTTGCTCATTGCAATTTTTGCAATAGGAATGGACATTATACTTCATTTTGTTACACAAGAAAGAAGTGGTAGGAACCTATAAGTGGGTATCTAAAGGATCATATTTTCCCAAAATTCTTCAAATTAACCATAAAGGACCCAAGAAAGTATGGGGTATCTAAAACTTGATTATCTCTTTTTGTAGGTGTGTTTCAAGGCATCTAAAGTAAATAAATGGAATATAGACAATAGATGCTCAAGACATATTGGTGAAAGAGAAAGATTTACCTCCACAAATCCAAAAGAAGGAGGCAAAGTCAAATTTAGAGGAAACTAATATGGAAATATTGCTGGGATAGGAGAAGTTGGCATTGAAAATGGTTTTCAATCAAATATGTCTACTATGTAGAAGGATTATGTCACAACCTATTGAATTAAGCCAAAGCACTAACAAAGATAACTAGGTCATATTTTGTTAGATTTCATGTTTTGATGATAACAAATCATGTTTTGGAAGCTCATGGATTAATTACCAGCAAAGCAATCAATTCTGGTGATCTGTGCAAGATCACTCGAGTGATTTTATTAATCACTCGAGTGATATTCAAGATCACTCGAGTGATCGCTGAAATCACTCGAGTGATTGCGAAAAATAACAGATCACTCGAGTGATATGGGAAATCACTCGAGTGATCCGCAATTTCACTTCCAGTGATCGCGAAATCACTGTAAGAAAATTTTACTGTTTTGAAAATCACTTCCAATGATTCTGAATCACTCGAGTGATGCGCCAAATCACTTCCAGTGATTGTGAATCACTCGAGTGATACGGCTAATCACTTCCAGTGATTGTGATTTCACTTCAAGAAAATTCCACGGTTTTGCAAATCACTTCCAGTGATTCTGAATCATTCGAGTGATGCGCCAAATCACTTCCAGTGATTGTGAATCACTCGAGTGATACGGCCAATCACTTCCAGTGATCTAGAATTCACTTCAAGAAAATTTCACTGTTTTTCAAATCACTTCCAGTGATCCTCAATCACTCGAGTGATGTTGCATTTTCGCTGAATCACTTCCAGTGAATTGGAAATCACTGCAAGAATATTTCACTGTTCACCAAATCACTTCCAGTGATCTTGAATCACTCGAGTGAAGTTTGAAAAGTTGCAAATCACTTCCAGTGAATTGGAAATCACTCCAAGAAGAAATCACTATTTACAAAATCACTTCCAGTGATTCCAAATTCACTCGAGTGAAATATGCAATTTCCAATATCACTTCCAGTGAACCAGCAATCAGTGACAGAAGTTTTCAAAGTTTTCAAAATATATTCACTTCCAGTGATATTGATCTTGCTCATATAATGATCTATTGTTTCCATGTGCTTTTATCTCAACTGATTTTGCTAGTGAAATTCTATTATTACTGATTTCTCCAAATAGCTATCAAAATCATATGATATATCATTTTAATACTTAGTTGCGAAAATAGGATCACTCTCTATGGTTTTATTCTGTCACTTTTTATAAAACACCTCCAGTGATCCATATTAATTTGTTGAGATACAAATATTGCTTAACGGTTATATTCATAAGTGTGTTACAGCTGTACTCCACCATCACACACTTGACTTGTAACTGAACACTCCACTCAAACGACAACTATTCATGGTAGCAGCAGAAATTCAAAAGTAACGGAAGACAAATGCTGTTACATTTGTCAGAAGCATCTTTGAATCAACGGGAAAATTTACAACGATCTTCAAGTGGTTCTATTATATATGTCCAGCCATTTGAAAAATACAACAACGAAGAAAAAAAGACGCCTGAATACTCCACAAGCAATATCCTCACAAAAGCTTCAGTTCATCATTTGTGCTTCAGTTCTTATCTACATACTCTGTGAGAGAGATTTGTCATTCATACTTAATTATTTTCAATAGAGTTAACTTAAGGTTGAGGAACCTTAAGTAGGGATTTGTGATTACCTTGTGTAAGGGGGAGCGAGTGTCTAGAGGAACTTGCTGGTTGTACTATGGTGCCAAGAACCCACTGAATCTTGGAAGATATAGTGAAAAGCTCAGAAGGATTTCTGAGGACTGGACGTAGGTCAAGTGGTTGAGACCGAACCAGTATAAATCTCTGTGTGAATCTCGGTGATATCTCTTCCTTTCATTAACTGTGCTTTAAGTTTTATAAATTGAATTTAAGCTTTCGATTATTTTGTTATCACCCAATTCACCCCCCTCTTGGGTGAAAAGCTTGCTCTAACATATTTGACTCTGAGGAATATCTCATAGTCAGCAAGAAGGACTTGCCTATCAAGACAAATGAGTTTAAGGTAAAAATCAAAGCCACAAGGGAAGGTAATTGTTATACTCTTAATATCAATAATCATATTTTTCAAAATTGTTTACTTAGTAACACTGATAAGAGTTGGCTTAGGCACAAAAGATTAGCACATGTAAATTATAATACCTTACTCTTCAAAGTGTTTAAATAAGTTCCAAACAAATAATGTCTTTAAACCAGATACTAGAACTCATTTAAAAGTAGTGGGATCCTGACTTCAATACAGGATTAAACCTACAATTAAATGGGTTTTTCAAAAACTTTTTAAATACTTATGTGTGGTCTCAATTAAGTTTGCAAATTCATTATCACTCATCAGTTCTTAAATCTTTTATTTAAAAACAAAGCATGCTCTGGAAAAAGCCCACGTATTAGTAGTTAACCTATGGGCCTTTAGTATTGGGTCGCCCGATCTAATTTACTTAACGTATTAAAATATTAACGTGTGTGTTGTGTAATATCCCGAATTTTGGGGCTAAAGGCTAGAGAATAAGTCTGAATAAAGAAGACTACTAAGCCCAGTTCAAGAAGAGTTCCAAGAATGCCAAAGAGCCTTAATGACTTTTAGAGGCTAATTTGGGAACTAAAGTATGGGATTTAGTTCCAAATAGTCAAAGGAAATACCCGATTCCTTTTTCTAGAGTCAAATATGATCTAAAGCCTAACTTAGATCCAAAAAGAAGAGGAAATGATGACATCTTAGAAATGAAAAGAAAGAGAAATAAAATAAGAGAAAAGAACTAAGGGCAATTCAATTAATATTGCCACAATTAAGGGCAAAAGAGTCAATTGCCACTTGATTTTGAGGTCAAAGTTGGAAGATCAATTGAAGGGCTAGGATTTGCTCTTCAAAATTAAGAAGTAATTATGATAATAGAAAATAAAATTTTTTCTCCATTAAGGTCATAAAAGAGGTCCAAATTAAGGTGTAAAGAAAGAAAAGAGTAGCTTGGTCAATTAGTCAAAGTTTGGCAACTTTTCCAACTTGGAAATTTATTGACTAATGGCAAGCTAAAAGAATAAAATTGGGTTAACATTTTCCTTCATTTGACAGCCCATAATTTCATCCAAAATAGAGAAGAGCAGAAAGAGAGTCAATAAAATTACCATGGTAAATTATCACCTATGGGAACTAAGGTAACTTATGCAAGGAGGTGAAATTTGGACCACATATTTTGCTTTTTCTCTAAGGCCAATTTCAGCAAGTATTATAGAAAAAAGGGAGAGAAAAATAAGATTAATTTCAAACTCCTCTCTCTCCAAAATTTGGCTAAGCAAGCAAGGAAAGAGAAACCAAGAAGATAAGAGCAAGGCAAGAACTTCTCCTTTGATTTTGACCTTGTAAATCACTTCTATCGGTCAAATACTCTTCATAAACATTGTTCCCCTTGATGAGAGCTTCATTTCTATGGTTTTAAAATTTCAAATGGAGGTGTTTTGAGTCTTCTAGCAAGAGCCAAAGGTGGAGAATCAAAGAAAGAGTTCAAGAAGGAGCTAGAGGTGAGTAAGAGCAACATTTTGATGTATATGTTGTCTTGGTTGGTTGAGTTTTGGTGTGTTTTTTTGGCTGCGCTAATTTTATCCTTTTAGGGTTTGTTAGGTTTCATGGAGCTTTCATCATATAAATGTGATTATATATTATTTTGGAAGCAAATGAACTAAGTTTAGTTATTGAAATGTGAATTGGTAACTTGTGGCATCAAACCCTAATTTATGGTCTGAACAAGGCATGGATAAGGAATGAGAATTTCCTAAATTTGAGGTTTCCAATGGAATCCTTGGGTAAAATTATGTGGGGTTATGATGTGGTTGTGATTTTGGAAGGGTTGGACAGAAACCCAAAATTTGGAATTGAAGTAGTGCTATCCAGTTAGGGTTTCCCTGCATGGAAGATGTTTGCATTATATTTTGAGTAAATGAATGGTGTCCAATGCCTATTAAGCTTTTTAGTATGAAATTATACTTGTCAAGCTTTAATTTGATAGGTCATATAGGTCATTTGGAGCTGTACACTAGGAGTTATGTAGTTTTGAAGTTAGTCATATGAAAACTGGCATGTTTCTGGATAGTGTCAAATAAATGGAAATTTTGGATTGCTATGTGTCTAATTGGCTAAGGGCAATATTTTTTTCTAAACTAGACTAAATAATGGTTACATAACCTTTTGAAACACTGCAATTGGACTTTTTTTCAAAGAGATATGAATTTTTAAAATTAGTTGACAAATTATGCCAGATTTAGTAAATATGCGTAAATTACAAAATGTAATGGCACATTGTAATTTCTTTGAACAATAAGCCCTTTAGGATAATTTGACCATTTAACTCATTGGTTGACTTGGTAAAATGACCCTAATGATATGATTATATATCAAGGGCTATGAGAAGTCAAGAAAGAAAAGAATGAAAGAATTTCTAAGAAGCCTCAGTGGTTGGAAGAAAAAGGGAAGCATGTATGTATGTGATGTTTATGTTGTGTATTGATTTGCTGTATTGTGTTGCTTGATTATGTGAAGCATGTATGAATGAATGAAGCTTTGTTTCTATTTTTATTGTGGCCATAAGTATGTTGCACGAAACATTAAGCATGTAGAATATCATTATATGAACATGAGCCTATATAAGGTAAGCATATCATGCACTACCATTCATCTTGTCAAACCCCACAGAATTTAGACATTTCACAAAGCATCATTGCATAGTTCAAACAGTCAAACAAAATTTATACAAATATACAAATATATGTTTCTTAATTATAATACAAGAGTCCGAAAAGTATCTAAGTATTATATATTACATCCCAAAAATTAAGTAGTCTATACTATGATTAACACTGGAATAGCTTTATAAACTGCTTGTCCTCAATCCTGGTGTTCGACTTTCTCCTTGCCTTTGGAATTGCTATGCCTAGCTGGATAATTTGTTTACAGGAAAGGGATGAGATTCGAACGAGTCTCAGTAGTAACCAGAAATCATTCATATAAAATACAAATAGTAAACATGCAATGTAGCATTTATCATGATGCGGCAATCAAAATGCCTAAGCCTATCTGATAATGCTCGGGAAACAAATGATGATTTTGTCCGGATCAAAATGATCATCCATTCCTGACATGCACAATATCATATCATAATGTGATCACAACAACTTGGAGCAGTCTTATACCTGTCCGTACTCATTATAACTTGGAGCAGATCAATACCTGTCCATACATATCAAGTCACTCAACTGGGTCCACCTAGCCACATGGTACCTCAAAGGTTCCATGGGGTGGTTTAACTCATCATCCACACCTAGAGAGTACCAACATCACAGGAAATACATTAAACAGATCATGGCAATCATCACATATTAACATTTACATAGTATATGAAAGATAAAGTTATTAACATTCACATAGATCATAGGTGCCTTTCCTTCTCTAATTTATCTGTCTTTGTGGGTCCAACTAAGCAAATTCTAAATCCTAAAATTGGTCAAAATAATTGCAATTAAACTCCTATTTAAGTTTATTTCACTTTGAAAGTGATGATTTTAGCATTTCCTTCAAAATCACAAAATTTACCAAAATGCCCCTAGGGACCTGGTTCAGCCTCGATATTTTGTACTTTTCCAAAAATTACAACTTGGGTCCATTCCACATATTTTTATATGTAAATCTCATATTTGACTTCATATTAGATCAATTCCAACTTAATTACATTTTTTCCCTTGACAGCCCAATTTAGGGTTTTATGGGCAAAATCGTCATTTAACGATCCGGGGCTTTTCACACTTCACATTCAACATGAAACCCACATAATTTTCCCTCTTAAACATCATAGAACCATTACAAACATGAAATCCTAGCCTTAACCCTTATTTTTAAACATGGCCGAAACTTAAGCAAATTTTGAAAAAAATTGGATTTTCATGATTTTAATCCTTAAAACACCTTGTTAACATTTGTTTCCATTGGTTTGATCATTTCATTATCTTTTTAACATAATCAATGAAAATTTTGGCAGTATTTCCCCTTAGAAAATGGACATCCCAAATATACAAAAACATCACAAACAATCTAGAATCCAGCCATAAACTTTATCCCACTTCTTCCTCTTGTTTCCACTTGGCCGAAACTTTATCCCTTTCTCCTTGAAGTTTTAGTTGCTTGAATGAATAATTCAAGAAAGTATGGAGGTTTAGGAGAGGTTTCTAAGGTTATTACACAAGATTGAATAGAGATTTAGTATACTTACCTTATGTCTGAGCTTATGTCTTCATTCTCCTTTATCTTCCTCCTCTTTTTTCCTCTCTTCTCTTCTTCCTTTCTCTAAATGGCTGACCTAGGCCCTTTTATAAACAATGGGCATAATTTTTGAGAATTGTCTAGACATTGGCTTGGCACTTTTCTATTGGTCCTCAATTATTTGCTTCATAAATTATGTTTTTATTAATTAATTACGTAACTTTTTTCCCATGAGCCATCTATCCCATTTTTCTGTAGAAATTAATAAAATTTATAGATTATATTTATTTGGTCAATAAGACTATTTTTCCCTTACAATTTTCGCAATACTTGAAAAATTGGCAGATTTGTCACAAAACTTTGAAAATTCATATCTAATTGTGTAGATATCTAATTGGGGTGGTTCTAAAGGCTATATGACCATTATTAAATATAATTTTAGGAGAAAATATAAAATCTATCTAATTGAAAGCTCACTATTACATCAGATTCGCTGGGTAAAATTCAAAAATTCATTTCTCCTTATATACAATTCCAAAAATTCTATATAACCTAGAAAATTAAATATTATCATGTCTATTTTCATTCTGAAAATTTTCAGAAATTTTTGAGGTCATTTACTAATTTAAAAGTGTCACACAACCCGACTACCTCCACAGGAAATTCACCAGCTTTCTTATATAACAACTATTTTGTCATGTGTGACTTCTTTTGACTTTTTTTTGCCACATTACATGCTCTTTTGGTCATGAAATACCATAATAGTTACATAATATCTAATTATCCAAAATTCAGGACATTACACATCTTACATGTATTGTCTGTATGTTTACTGCTAAGATTCCCTGAATCTCACCCTCCCCCACCAACCATATAGGTCCGTGAGCAGGACAGAGAAGAATGCTTGAAGATGAACTAGAGAGAAAGAAAATGAAGAATTGAAGAGCCAAGTGTATTTATGTTTTTTGTATGTAAAATATTTACACTTGATGTATATGCATGAATATTCCAGTATGAATACTCAAATTTGAATTCAGCCATAATCGAGATCACGGGAACTAAGAAATAGAATTAACTCTGATATGTATTAATAGTAATGGCTTATTACTTGTGAATAAGTATTAAACCCCTAAGTAAGAAAGAATAATGCTTCCATATACATAATAAAGGGGCAAAAATGTAAGGTGTTACATGTTGATATGCTAACGTTCGGTTTACAACTAATGTGGTTAGTCCTATTGTTACTAGTACTACTACTGCTACTTCTACTTAGTTATATTTAAAAGTTATACGATAATCCTAAAATGAAATATAACCAAAATATCTTTAATTAACCATTTTTCTCTTCACCCATCCATACTTACCTTCTTACCCTTAGAGCTAGACGCCTTTGCTGTAGACCATTGGTTAGAAAGGGTGAGATTCAAAAGAATCTCAGTAGTATATAAATCACTCATATGATATGCAGAATGCTAAGCATGTTATGTAACACCCGTCTTACAACCCCTTTTAATTACGTATCGGAAGCGTTAATTACTCATTTCCTTAGGGGTTAATTGCTCATTCACGACTCATTAGTCGTTATTCATACCAAATATTAGAGTTTGTTCTTATTTTTAATGATCCTGAATACGGCTTAATTCAAATACTCTTATTCATACAATATTCATCGTTGTGCAAATAATTTACATATAGTAAATTAATACACTTTCATTCTTCAATTCTTCTTCATTCTTCCTTTTGGTTTATCTTCAAGCATTCTTCTCTTTCTTATTCACATACCTATATGGTTGGTGGGGGAAGATAAGATCAAGGGAATATTAGTAGCAAATAATACTAACAATACATACAAGATGAATGCTAGTGCATGATATGATTGCCTTACATAAGCTCATGCTCACATAATGACATTTTTGCATGCTCAATGTTTCATGCAACATACATATGGCCACAGTATAAATAGAAACAGAGCTACATTTATTCATACATGCTTCACATAATCAAGAAAAGTAATACCACACATCAATACACAATATACACATCAAATACATGCAAGTTAAGTAAGTTCACTACCTTGTGGACTAATGTCCTTCCTCTGTTTCCTCTTCTAACCATCGGAGTTGCTTGAAGCATCTTCCGTTCTTCTTCTTTCTTGATTTCTCATGGCCCTAAACACATAGTCATATTATTAGAGTTATGAAAAATGAATGCTTAATAGGGCTGCCTTAGCCTCATAGGCTTACTTTCACCCTTGGAGTTTACACTTATTACATTTGTCTCTTTCTTTCTTAAATTCGCATTGTAGTTAACAGCTGCCAACATTTTAATCAACTTTGAAAAATCATAATTAATTTTATAGAACTTCAATTAGGGTGGTTCAAAGTTCTATTCAAAGATCTTTAAGTCTATTTTCTAGGAGAAATATTACTCAGAGCAAATTCTAACCAAAAAATTCTGAAACTATGACTAATGACTCACTATCATAGAATTCATTCCAGATTCAATGCTTAATTTCAATAATTTATAATTCCTAGTTTACTTATCCAAATGGAACAAATGACATATTAAATGAAATCTTGGCAAGTATAATTTTATTCTGAAAATTTTCATGGCCATTGGAAAATATTTGGTTATTCAAAAACATGCCACAAATACGCTGCCTCCCAGAAATCACATTCTGGTAGCAGTATGTTCAATTCCAATTTTTATATTTCCAATCTAATATTTCTAAAATTATGCCAAAAACCTATTCCTACACAATTTTGTCTAAAGAATCCATTGGAGGCTTCAAGAAAACCAAAATCATTCTCCTTCTCCTTACCCTTTTATGACCGAATAGAATCCTAAATTGTCACAAAGTGACTTCTTACAAGTTTTGGCCACAATACTTGCTAGAATCATCATTTAACATCATATAATCTCATTTCCATGATCAAATCAACATGAAAACCTAAAATCCTAACACAACCAAAATTAGGGTAGTAAGGAGGATTCCACAAAACTCAACCAATAAACACAATATTTAGTTCAAATCAAAGCTTATACTCACCTCTTTCACTTTCTAGGGCTTGTTCTTGCTTTCTCCAACTTTGGCACTTTGTAGATAGCACAAAACACCTCTATTCAAGAAAATTAAACCATATAAAGGAATTTCTTAGTGATGGGAACAACTTTTATGAAGCCCTCAAGAGCTAGAAAGGTGATCTTAAAGGTAAAAATGAAGCTAGAAGCCTTACCTTGCTTCTTGTTCTTGAAGATGCTCTTTCTCTTTCTTTTTTATTTTTACAAGCTTTTTCTCTCTTCATTTCCCAACTTAGCCGAATTTTTGTGTGTGAGAGGAAGTTAAATATTTTTAATTCATTTAACCTTTATCCTTTATATTTCTCTTGGCCAAAAATCAACTTAAAAAGCCAAGAAAGGTGAAGTGTCACCAAGTATGGTATCTTGAAAAAGTTACCAAGTTAATTAACCATAGCTTGGTTTGGTTAAGTTGAATTCATTATTTCCCTCTCTTCTCATGTCTTGACCGAATTTAAGAGCCAAAAGAAGGGAATTATGTTTCCAAATTTCTCTTCAAAACTTGCTTTTTGGTCAACTTTCCAAGTTGAGTCAAATTGCAAGACTGACTTTTCTTTCTTTTCTTTTTGTCTTGGTCAATGGACATGGATTTTCTTTATTGTTTTCTCTTTCTTTTCCTTTTGAGGTTATTGACTGAAATCTTTCATCAAAAAGGAAGGAAAAATGTTGACCAAATTTCTATTGATATATAAGTTGAAGTTGACCAAAGTCCTCTTGCAAAGATCTTTGAAACTTTGATCAAACTCTTTCTTTCTCCCATTTTACCCTCTTGGACGTTTTTAATATCATGAGGGGAGGGAGTTAATTTGGTTTTTTAACCTCATCATTATTCTTGCTTTTCATGAGAAAATCCTAGCCATTCATTTTTTTTCTTCTAATTTTAATCTCAAGATCAAGTAGCAATTGCCTCTTTTGCCCTTGATTATGGAAATATTATTTCTTGTGCCATTAGTTCTTTTAGTTATCTTTATCACTTCTTCCTAGACATCATTTCCCTTTTACTTTGAATCCGATCTAGGTTTCATGCCATTCTGACATATCCAAAAGGAATCGGGTACTTTCGTTCAACTAATTTGCACCAAAATTCATATTATATTCCGAGTGTGGTTTCTATAAGTCATTCTATGTCTTATGCATTATTGGGACTCTTACTAAATTAGACTTAGTAGTCTACTTTATTCAGGCTTATTTTCTAGCCTCTAGTCCTAAAATTTAGGATATTACATGTAAAACGATCATCAAAGCAATAACACTTACAATATGCAGCAAATAAAGGGACTAACTAGTCCCTCATCACAAAACCAAGCACTTGGCAATGTTAATCTGGAAAACCAGGGCCTCTATCCCATATAAGGTACATCACGGGCTTTTTGCCCCGAGCCTACCTGGCTTAAGATACCCCAGGTAACTCCCAGTACAACTTGTAGTTGCGGGTCTTACCGCCTAGGGACTAACTATCCCGTACATAAGCAGATGATAGGGAATGCATACAAAAAAGCACATATGATATAAGGGATAAGATACTACTTGAACGCCTTTCCAAACTCTATCCTTGTTCCAAATTTAGTGGACGTCCCGGGCAAATGTCAAATCCTATAAGTTAGAATTTACAAACGGCGAGTTAATACTTATTCCAATTCTTGATAACTTATAACTTGTATGTTGGTTACCTTTAAAGTAAATGCATTAAGCTCAATATGTAGTTAATGGGCCTATACAAGCTTTATGGGCTTAGCTTAACCCTTAAAGTTCCAATTTATTACATTTGACCCTAATTTATTCATTTTCGCCAAGTAACCAAAAACTGCTAGAATTTTTAATAAACTTTGAAAATTCATAACTTTGTCTAGGGAACTCCAATTGGGATGGTTCAAAGTTATATGTGTCACTCATTAAGTCTATTTTGAAGAAAAATACATGTTTCATCTAGTCTTATGCATAGAAATCCATAATTACCAATAACTCCCACTGCCCCAGATTTTCTCCAGTTTTAAAGGTATAACTTCAAAAAATCATATCTCTTGATATATTAATCCAAATGGCACAAATGACCTATCAAATTAAAGCTTATGATGTCTACTTTAAATATGGAAATTTTCATAGCCATTGAATATCATTCAATCAGTCAAAAATGCCTCAAAAGCAGACTGCCTCATAGAACTCAAATCTGGCATCACTTATACAAAAATTTTAACTTTTGGTTTTTCATTCCTATTCATTCAAGATCATTACAAAGGGCTATTCCCACACTATTTTTTATGTAGAATCTATTGGTGACATCAAGAAATACCAAAATCATACTCTTTCTTCAAGTTCTACTTATGATCAAAGCTTATATCCAAACTAGCAAAAACCAAATTTGCATTTTGACCACTTATACTAGTCTTATGTTATCATCAAACACCATATATAATCATATAATGATTAAACACATATGACCCCAAAAACCCAGCTTGGCTAAAACCTTTAGTCAACCCAAGAAGGGTTTAAAACTCAATAAAACCTAAAGACAATCCGTTCAAAATGAAGCTTAGGCTTACCTCTTTGTGATTTTACAATCGGTTTGGAACTTAAGCAACACTCCGACCAACGAAACAACACAAAACACCTATTATTAGAAAATTGAGACTATATAAAGAAAGTTCTCAGTGAATAGAACAACGTTTGTGAAGGGCTTACCGATCGAAAACGGCGTTAAGAGGTCAAAATTGGCTTTGGAACTTAAGAATATTCATTATTCACTCTCCTTCTTTCTTCTTTCTACTTTCCTTAATTTTTATCCTCTCTCTTTCTTAGTTTACGAAATGATGCTCTTTGGGAGGTGTTAAATAAGCCTTAATCACATGTATTTAGCTCTTATGTTGACATGTGCCCTATGCTTGAATCCTAAGATGCCAAGTGTCCTTTTTGGTTTTATTTTCTCTTCTTTTAGGCGTAACTTTAGCCAGGGGAAGGAGAGGCCAGATGAATTCCCTTAACTCACAGAGTTCGGTAATTGGAAAAGTAAAGTACTTGGCTGGACTGGGGACCCGTGGATTCCCCTGACTCAGAGGTTAGGTGGCACCTCCTTAAGTGCTAACTCAAAAGGTAAAAAGCAAGTGCCATCATGAGGGACACTTATCATCCTCTTAGCAAGCCAATACAAAAGTGAAGTAGTACTTTGTCATTATGAGAGGAGACTTGTCATCTTCTTGTAAAGCCACCAAAAAAGTTTTGTCATCATGAGCTATCATGACTTACTTTATTAAAGCTACTTCAATAAAGTTACTTTATCGGTGTTTACTCAGAATGCTACTCGGGTTTTACTCGGGATTGCGGCATGCATACGGAGGCTTGACCAATGATGTCATGAACCCCTCCTTAATCTCCTAAAATGGTGCCAAGTGTCTTAGCAAACACCGGTTAATTTCCTTCGGCTTCTTACGCTCGTATTTCGTAACCCTAACTTCGTAACTTTAGTAAATGACACCATATGTGTCTGGGAATCTCGAGAATAGTTCAATATTTATATACATAAGAACCAGTATTTCTTTCATTTAACTGATTTACATATATATACACAGGCTCTCACGGTTATAAAGTTTGGCATATTACATAAATATGCATCAATTAAATACGCTTATAAAAAAGGATTTGGTGATAGTTTTATCTAAATTATACTTTAAAAATGATTTAGTATGTGACTCTTGTCAAAAGGGAAAACAAAATAAATCCTCTTTCAAAACCAAGAGGGAAATATCAACAAAAAGACTATTACAACTGCTCCACATGGATTTAATTGGACTAGCAAGAGTTAAAATCCTTAGTGGAAATCTATATATCTTGGTCATTGTTCATGATTTCTCAAGGTTTACATGGACTATCTTTTTATCCTCAAAAGATGAAACTTTTAGTGAATTTATTGTTTTTTCAAGTGCAAAATGAGAAAGGTATGTCCATTACATAAATTAGAACAGATCATAGAGGAGAGTTTGAAAATCAAGCCTTTAGAGACTACTGTGATACAAATGGCATTGAACACAACTTTTCAGCACCAAGGACACCTGAACAAAATGGTGTTATAGAAAGTAAGAATAGAGTCCTCACTAATATGGCTAGAGCAATGCTTAATGAGGAAGAAATCTCATAAGTATTTTAGGATGATGCAATGAATACTATCAGCTACATCTCCAATAGAGTTTATATCAAATCAAAGCTTAAAAAACTCCATATGAGCTTAATAAATGAAGGAAGCCAACCCTCAGCCATCTAAACATATTTGGATGTAAGTGTTTTATCCACAATAATGGTAAGGAAAATCTAGGGAGATTTGATCCCAAAGTTGATGAAGGTATATTTTTGGGTTACTCAAATAGAAGTAAAGCTTATAGAGTTTTTAAAGATGATTACTAAAGATAATCAAATAATAACCTAATATCACTTATTTAATTAAATAATGGCACGTAAGACTCTTAAAACAAATAAAAATTTTGTTCTTGGGGTTTAATTCATCATGTTTAACCTATTACAACTTAAATACTTAAATAATATGGAATTTAAAGCAAAACAGGCATATGGGTGGCACTTGCAACTTGGGCTCACTTATAACTGACCCAAGCCCATCTATTTAAGCCTTTGCATGCCTTTTAGCTCTTCTTAGTTGATGCAATCCAGAATCAGTAAATTGTCTCTTCAAATTCTAGTGACAACCCTTTAACTTTAAATAATCATTTTTCAAATTCCAGCTGAACCAATCAGAAGAGGACAAGCTAAAATATTTAAGGAAGCATTGATTGGGCTAGTTCAAGATGTTTTTACAAAGAAAATGGTAATTGGATCAACAATTCTGGAAAAAGATGCTGAAAATGTCCTTAATTTCATTTGTGCTAAAAATGGAGCTATTGGTGAAATTTCTGGCTTAAATACTTCAAATGAAAGAGCTTGGACCAAGTACTACATATGAGAAGATTTATTTGGGCCTTAATAAGCACATTATGGGCTTTATTTGCATATTATATTTTGTTTATTTTATTTGTGCAAAGATTACAAGTAGGTCATATTTGTAGCCTTTAAATAGATGGTGTGAACTAATAAGGGAAGATCCCACGAATCCATAACCAATATAAGATATACTCACTCCAAGAAAGCTAAACATATATCGATGATCCACTTGAACCCTTGAGCACGAAAGAACAAGGACTGAAAGTATTGGAAGAAGCCACAAGGTTGATCAAGCTTTGATAAGTCTATTAGTTCTAAGAAGAATCCTAGAGAAAATTCAATCTCAAGAAACAAAGTGCAAAAATGAGGAGGCACTTGATAAGTTTGTCTCTTGAAATTCTAGTGACGTCTCTTACAAATGAGGAGGCACTTGATCAAACCTTGATAAGTTTGTAAGGGACTTGATTGTTGAATGAAAAGTTGCATTTCTGTACTTTGTTTCTTGAAAGTGGATTCTCTATAAGATTCTTCTTATAACTAACAGACTTATCAAGGCTTAATGAACCTTGTAGCGTCTTCCAACACTTTGGGTCCTTGTTCTTTCGTGCTCAAGGGTTCAAGTGGATCATCGATGTGTTTAGCTTTCTTGGGGTGAGTATATCTCAAATTGGTTGTGGATTTGTGGGATCTTCCCTTGTGGGTTCACACCATCTGTTTAAAGGCTACAAATCAGACCTAATTGTAATTTTCGTACAAATAAAATAAACAAAATATAATATGCAAATAAAGCCAAAAATGTGCTTATTTAGGCCCAAATGACTCCTCTCATGTGTAGTTCTTAGTCTAAGCTCTTTTATTTGAAGTATCTAAGCCCAAAATTTCACCAACAGCTCCATTTTTTTGTACAAATGAAATTAAGGACGTTTTCATCATCTTTGTCAAGAAATGTTGATCCAATAGACATTTTTTTTTGCAAAACATCTTGAACTAGCCCAATTAATGCTTCCTTAAATATTTTAGATTGTGCTCTTACAGTTGGTCCACCTAGAATTTGAAAATGACCATTTGAAGTTGAAAAATCATCACTTGAATTTGAAGAAACAATTTGTTGATTCTGGATTGCATCATTAGCCCATTTGGAAGCTTTTTTACTTACCTCTTCAATTTGCGCTCCATTTGTTGCCATCACAACCTCTTTAGTGTATAGATAAGTGATATCCCTTAGTTGTGAATCTTGAACCTCGTACAACTTCTCCTTAGCTTGAAGATCTAAAATAACTCCTTGTAAAGCCTCCTTCAAGGCATATTTCCTTGCTCTTGTAATTGGGCCTCCAATTCCTCATAATTGATCACACAACACAGGCTATGGTTATAAACTCTTATGAGAGACTCCTTGATCTCCATCAATATATGATGTTTTTACTGATTAAATTTAGGTTAAATGATTTATTTAGATTATTAGAGGTATTATTAAAGTTTAAATCAATTTAGAATATTGATTAAAGTGAAGATTTATAATTTAACAATTTTATATTTGAAAACCAAAACTTTAAATTAGGAATTTTGTACAATTCAATGAAATTGGTGTTAACTTGTGATTCAAATGAGCTACTTGAGTTAAGATAAACATTTGAATTAATGTTAAAACAAATAATTGGGCTTAGATTGGAAATTGTAATTTTTCGTTAATTAATTCAAAACTTTAAGTTTATATAATTAAGTTAATTGTTTAATTTGTATATTAAATTTATATCCACATTATTGTGCAGATTAATTTGTGATCTGGCATTGTAAATTGTGCTTTTGGCTTCTAAAGCTCTGAAGGTTGAGCTTGGAGTTGAGATAAATAAGATTATTTATTATATATGCATGTTTTGGGTTGTAAGGTGTTTACTAAACATCACTTCCCTTTATACTACTTTTATTTTTGGAAAACGATGCACACTTTTGAATATGAACTTGGTTTAGTAAAACATCATACTTTCACCTTATATGTGTGTGATTAGATTATATCTAAGATTGTGATACTTGTAATGGTTTGTATATTATGAAGGAAATATGCATGAGGGTATATATTGATGTGAAATGTCTTTGAAAGATTGTTTATGTTAATGTTCACTATTTTGGAGTTTTATTGGGATGAATGATGTGTTGTGATTTATGTACCCCTTAACTCTTAACCTTGGATCGGATTTGAGCTAAGTTGGTATGGGTGGACACTTCTTACATTGACCTAGGATGGGAGGCATAGGAAGGGCATTTATTGAAGTGATTAGCTAACCTATAGATAGGGCATACTAGCATTAATAGGTTGTACCGCATCCATAAGGTAAGGTAGAGCAGGTGGATGGTTGGGTTGTTTGTACTTAATAAATATTATGTTATGGATATTACTGGAATTATTATTATATTGATAAACTTGATTCTCTAACTTGTAATCCTTTCTTACATATATTGTAAATTGATCTTTGGTTACTGAGACTTTATGTCTCACCACGTTGTTGTTATTAAACCAAAGAGGGCACTTCTACTTAATTATAAAACTAAAGAGAAGCTTCCTCTTCGGCTCGGTACTCAACGCTTTCCCCCTTCCTAACCTTCCCCTCGTGGGCAGGGATACTAATAAGGTCGCCCCTCTACTCAATTCCTCAAAGCAGGAATTGTCGGGGCGGAATTCATTACACTCTGGGGGGAAGCTTCTCCTTAGTTTTATAAGTAAGTAGAAGTGCCCTCTTCGGTTTGGCTTCCATTTACTATCTCTAAATGATGTTGTATGGAGCCACCGTGGTGGATTTAGCCGACGCTAAGAGGGCTTAGACCTCTAGGAGATAATGAACTTACCCTTATTAAATAGCTCGACCAGCCGGTCTCACAGTCAGGCTAAAGCCCCTTCGTTATCCCACCGTAGCTTCATGGAAGTAGTACCTATCAAAAGTAGGAACTAGCTAAGCGTCCATTGATTAAGGATATTGGCCAAAGAATTCAACTAAAACAAGAGCAATTGATAAGAGGGAATTTCGCCTATCCAGAGCTGGAAGAAGCGAATCCATTCTGAATGCGCGGCAATAACTAGCATATAGTTGATGGATCTTCCTTCTCAGGCACTTTCGGAATAGTGAATCAGAGAAGGTTATTTTTTCGACTACCACAAAAAGAGGGGCTATTGCTATTTCATGGCCTGTTCGAGAGGAAGCAGCATTTGTTTGAGACCATGAATCTTTAGAATGGCTTGTTCGTGACTAGGTGCCTTAGTTAGAACCCTTTTTCAAGTTCGAGCCAACCTAACTCAACCTTTCCCTCACTAGACTTTCTCAGCCCACCGGGTATTCTTCTCTTCCTACCCTAAAAGATCTCTGATTCCAATAGAATTAGAGGCGAAGGGAAGAAGTCGGTGGCATAGGTATCGGTAGCCTTGTAGACCTCATGCTTATGATGTAGAGTAAAATACTTTAATTACCCTTCTTTTTTACCTTAATTACACAATCCACCCTCTATTTTAAAAACATATACTTAAATCCAAACTATTAACTCTATTCGGCCAAAAAAAACTGTTAACTCTATTAAGAATATTCTAAAAATATATTTTTAACTAAAATATATATAAAAAAATTATTTACTACTTTACCATTAATACTAAATCTCAAATTTTAACTAGTAGCTTCTAAACATCACAAACTTTAAAAAGTGTTGAGTAAGTTTTTAAATATTCGCAGAAAAATAAAATTATAAATGTAAATTACTTATACAATCTCTCAAACCTATATAGTATATTATATTTGATAGGAAAAATGTGCTAGATATATATTTTTAATCATTTAATAAACTAAAAATAAATACATTTCAATAAATATAGTGAAAAACTAAAAAATTACAAATTTTATAATCTCAAAATTAATAAATTTTTAACATATTAGAAAGTTAAAAAATCTATTAAAATTAAATTTGGTGGTATAAATTATTTTTTGGCCCATATATATGTGTTTAAATAATTATAATGTAAAAGGGTGGTATTTTGGTAAAAACAAAAGTCCAAAAATCAAATTTAATGGTCAACTAACATTTTTGAGTGGATGAAAATATAGTCTTAAAATATAAGGAATGTTTGTATAACATACATTTCAATTTTAAAGGAGATCTATATGGGTTTTCAAAATATAAGTGATGTATATGTAATTAATGTAATACCCTACTTCCAATAGCCCTAGATGAGTACAAATGAGTAGTGAAATCATTGTGGAACCAGGATTTGAACCCGGACTACCTAAGTTTCAAGTCTTTCACAAGTCCCACTCTCAACTCAGGATTTGAACCTAAGGTCAAGAGGGTTTTTCATAGGGTAGAAAACATCTCAAACATTTCCATAACTTCTACCATGTCACCAATGACTCATCGGCTCTTACTTTCAGTATATCAGAGTATATAAGTGTTTTTCCTTCAATTAAATTAGAGTGGTTCTCTGTTTATATTTCATCCATTCATTCTTATACATGCATAACAAGTATGATCACAAACTACCAAAGTATTTACATCAAATACAAAAGTAGTGCCTTACACTACGATCTTCAATCTTCCTTCATATCCCCTCCGTGCATATCTCCATGCATTCTTCACCTGTCTAAATGGTTGGTTGGGAGGAGTGAGATTCGAGAGAATCTCAGTAGCAAACATACAGACAATGCATGTAAGATGAATGCTATTGCATGATATGCTTGCCTTACATAGGCTCATGTTCACATAATGATATTATGCATGCTCAATGTTTCGTACAACATACTTATGGCCATAGTAAAAATAGAAACAGAGCTTCATTCATTCTTGTTAGAGCAAGCTTTTCACCCAAGAGGGGGGCGAATTGGGTGATTACAAAATAATCGAAAGCTTAAATTCAATTTATAAAACTTAAAGCACAGTTAATGAAAGGAAGAGATATCACCGAGATTCACACAGAGATTTATACTGATTCGGTCTCAATCACTTGACCTACGTCCAGTCCTCAGAAAACCTTCTGAGCTTTTCACTATATCTTCTAAGATTCAGTGGGTTCATGGCACCACAGTACAACTAGCAAGTTCCTCTAGACACTCGCTCCCCCTTACACAAGGTAATCATAAATCCTTACTTAAGGTTCCTCAACCTTAAGTTAACTCTATTGAAAATGATTAAGTATGAATGACAAATCTCTCTCACAGAGTATGAAGATAAGAACTGAAGCACAAATGATGAACTGAAGCTTTTGTGAGGATATTGCTTTTTGAAGTATTCAGGCGTTTTTCTTCGTTGTTGTATTTTTCAAATGGCTGGACATATATAATAGAACCACTTGAAGACCGTTGTAAATTTTCCCGTTGATTCAAAGATGCTTCTGACAAATGTAACAACATTTGTCTTCCGTTACTTTTGAATTTCTGCTGCTACCATGAATAGTTGTCGTTTGAGTGGAGTGTTCAGTTACAAGTCAAGTGCGTGATGGTGGAGTACAGCTGTAACACACTTATGAATATAACCGTTAAGCAATATTTGTATCTCAACAAATTAATATGGATCACTGGAGGTGTTTTATAAAAAGTGACAGAATAAAACCATAGAGAGTGATCCTATTTTCGCAACTAAGTATTGAAATGATATATCATATGATTTTGATAGCTATTTGGAGAAATCAGTAATAATAGAATTTCACTAGCAAAATCAGTTGAGGTAAAAGCACATGGAAACAATAGATCATTATATGGGCAAGAGCAATATCACTGGAAGTGAATATAATGTCATTGGGAGTGTTTTTGAAAACTTTGAAAGCTTCTGTCAGTAATTGCTGGTTCACTGGAAGGGATATTGGAAATTGCATATTTCACTCGAGTGAATTTGGAATCACTGGAAGTGATTTTGTAAATAGTGATTTCTTCTTGGAGTGATTTCCAATTCACTGGAAGTGATTTGCAACTTTTCAAACTTCACTCGAGTGATTCAAGATCACTGGAAGAGATTTGGTGAACAGTGAAATATTCTTGCAGTGATTTCCAATTCACTGGAAGTGATTCAGCGAAAATACAAGATCACTCGAGTGATTGAGGATCACTGGAAGTGATTTGAAAAACAGTGAAATTTTCTTGAAGTGAATTCTAGATCACTGGAAGTGATTGGCCGTATCACTCGAGTGATTCACAATCACTGGAAGTGATTTGGCGCATCACTCGAGTGATTCAGAATCACTGGAAGTGATTTGCAAAACCGTGGAATTTTCTTGAAGTGAAATCACAATCACTGGAAGTGATTAGCCGTATCACTCGAGTGATTCACAATCACTGGAAGTGATTTGGCGCATCACTCGAGTGATTCAGAATCACTGGAAGTGATTTTCAAAACAGTGAAATTTTCTTGCAGTAATTTCGCGATCACTGGAAGTGAATTTGCGGATCACTCGAGTGATTAATAAAATCACTCGAGTGATCTTGCACAGATCACCAGAATTGATTGCTTTGCTGGTAATTAATCCATGAGCTTCCAAAACATGATTTGTTATCATCAAAACATGAAATCTAACAATTCTTACATGCTTCACATAATGAAGCAAAGCAATACAGCAGATCAATACATAGCATAAGCATCACATACATACAAGTAAGTAAATTTACTACCTGGTGGACCATAGTTCTTCCTTTTGTTTCCTCTTCCTCCAACCATTGAAGCTTCTTGGAAATTCTTCAATTCCTCTTCTTTCTTGACTTCTCCATAGTCCTATATACCTAATCACATCATCAAAACCATGATTATGAGTCATTAGAAGTGTATATTAAGGCCCAAGAAGCTAGGGGGTTTTAGTTGTGGCCAAAAACCAGACAGAAACATTTTGGCCGCGGCCAAGAATTTTGCTGTTTAGAATTTCATCATCCTGATTCTTGGCCGAATTTGTAAAATACATAACTAAATGTAAAAAAATCCAAATGAGGTACTTCCAAGTTTTATGGAACCCTATTTAAGTATAATTTAAGGAAAAAATATAGCTATAATCTAAAAATACTCCCATAAGTATAGAATTCCATTTAATTGGACACTACTCCAGAATTGCCCAGTTTAACATGACAAAACTTTGAAAAATCATAACTCCTAGAATAATTGTACAATTAACCATTATTACCTATCGAATTAAAGGTCTATGTCTCTACTTAAGTCTAACAAGTTTCATTGTCATTGGAAAACATTCAGATACTTAAAACACATCACAAAGACACTGCCTCCAGAAGACAGATTTCACACTACTTACTCTTCAACTTCTAAAACTTCCAAATTCATATACAAGCATCCAAAAATCATGAACACTTGTATACCTACACAATTTTACCCAAGGAATCCATTTGAAATGTCAAACTTGGCAAATTCCCATTCCTTCATCACATTCTGTTTAGACTAGAAAACTAGAGTTTTCTACAACAATTCAACTGAACAGAATTTTGTTCAACAACTTGGTTCAATCTCATCATAAATCATAATCTAACCATAAACACATGTTTAAACCTCAAAAAATCCCTTGCACCAGAAATGAACAGTAGCCACCCTTACAAATGCTCATCCAAACAACAAACCAATCAGTTCAAAAGGAAGCTTACGCTTACCTCTACGCGTTTCCGCAGTCGGTTCGGAATTCCAGCAATACTCCGACCTGTGAGATGGCACCAAACACCTCCAAATGAAAATCCAAAACCGTAGGAATGAAGCTTGGGATGAGTAGAAGAAGGTTTATGAAGGGTGTTTTGACATAAAACGCCGATTCTGCAATGTTTCGGTGGATTGAAGTTCTGAAATTTCACTATTCACTCTTCATCTCTCCTCTTCCATTTCTCAACATTTTTCCAACAATTGTTTTGAGTAATTTAAGGCAGCTGGATGAAATAAATGCTTAGGGAAGAGTCTTAGAAAATTTTTCCACGTGTCACGATCCCATGGTATTATTTGTTCGGTGTTGCACTAATTCGGTGACACGTGTCACCTACTTTAATAAAGTGGATCCCGTCTCTTTTTCTCGGGCTTTTAGCCGTCCCTTTTGTTAGGGAAAGTAAGGGTCTAATGATTTTTCCCCGGCTCCCTGGCTCGGTGTTCAAGAATGTAGTCGGTGACCCGACCAGAGATCAGTGAATTCCCCTGACTTTTGTGCCACATGTCACCATCTTAAAATGCCAATACAAAAGGCAAAATGACATTTCATCATTAATGGGACATGTGTCACCATTTTATTTAGCCAACATAAAAGCTAGTCATCATGAGACATCATTACTTTATTAAAGTTACTTTATCGGTGTCTGGTCGGCTTTACTCGGGGCTTACTCGGGATTGCGACACTCATACCGAAGCCTATCAAATGACACCAAGCCGGATTATGTTTGTAGGCCCCACATGGCGCCACATACCGATGTCTACTTCAAAAACGCAGGGTACTCATATATGCACTGAAAATGGCATGTGCACACCTATATCAGCTTATTCCAACCAACTAATCGGTCCCTTGCCTCATGACATAGTTGAGTGGCATCTTTCTACCAACCTGATGGCACCGTATATGTGTTTTGTGCACATCTGCACCGACATTCTAATCATACTACCTCCAAATACTAAGTCATTTTCCCGGTAAGGTCAAATCATAAGTCCCTGAGAGTCTTTATATATATCATCATTCCTGGGATTCTTACTAATATGGGCTTGGTAGTCTACTTTATTCAGGCTTATTCTCTAGCCTTTAGTCCCAAAATTTCAGATATTACAATTAAGGCCAAACATATGGGTGGTTAGAGTATTATACTCTATAATATAATGTATTGATTATTATATTCTCACTCTAGTGCCTTATGTTTTTTAAAATACTGTGTTTATTATCTTGGATAAGTGTCATTGGATAATTGTTTGATTCTTATTACTCCTAAGGCCTTATTTATGCATACTCTGATATTTTGGTAGATTCATTCTTATGATGTGTGGCTAAAAGATGTTTTGTGTAGATCCTTTTTGTTTGGGGTTTATTGTTGTGGATATGACTTGTGGGCTGAGGTTTCTCATTACTAATTATTTGTGCCTATAGACTTGGATTTCTACCGTGGGTTTTGTGTTATGCATTCCACAATATGTTTTCTTAAAAATTTATGTTTCCGCTTATCTGTTATTAATCATGTTTTCAATTGGACTACTATGATTAATTGTTATTTATGAGAGATGGGTTTTTTTCAATTTTGAGTATCATCTAGTTGATTCTCAACTTGTATAGTTACTTGCATACTCAAAGTTCTTAAATGGAGGAAATATTCATTCCCCATTTATCCTGAATTTTAGCTAGGATTTAAATATTAATATTTTATTATTTTATGCATTTTTCTTATTCTAGCAAAATCTCATTCCCTCTTTGGATATATGGCACAACAATTCATTATTCATTCTCCAAAAGCTCATCCAATGAGGCCCCTTTTCAGATGGAAGAAGGTGTAAAAAGGTTTTTTCAGACTACTTTGTGAAAAAGTACGTCAAAAATAGGAAAATGCTTAACTTAATCCTACCTACTACCTTTTTCACTCTTAATTATTCTAAATAAATATGGCTTAAGGTGATGCTTTCAACTTTTGGGCATCTAAAGCCCAATCATTCTCAATTGGGTTCTCCCAAACTTTGATCACAATTATCTTTATTAGTATATTCAAACTTTCTTTATTAGTTTATTGCTCATAGATTCCTATAAATCTCTAAGAATATTTTTCGTTTTTCTCCCATTTAGAGACCTTTTCCACGCCTCAAAACCTAACTCATCGAGCTGGGAATTCAGTTTTAGGCTAATAAACATTAAGATGTTATGCTTAGTTTGCGCATAGAATTTAATGGAATTAAGCATCTGTGATCAACCTCCATCTTTTGGAAATGAAGGATGATGAAGGTATAAAAGGCCCTCTTGTCTTGTGTAAGTTTATGAAGTACGGATTTCAGGTTTTCATAAAAAGAAAAAAATACATGATACACATGATGAAATCAAATCTGAACGCCCATGCATCATTTACATTAACAGACCAAAACTGTCTGCCCTTTACAAAGAAACACTACACTATCTAGGTGACATTGTGGAATTGCTACAAGTAGCATGAGAAGAAGGATGGGTGGTCAAGGTGAATGAGCTGTAGGGATTATACTCTCTCTTCATAGCTTTGTACACTTGCTCTAAGCCTTCCTCAATCAACTCCGTGACTGTTTGTGGCATTGGTGGTGTGTTGACGCTGATAGACCCTTCCAGCATCTTCACCACTTCTCCCATTGTTGGTCTCATGAAAACCTCATCTTGAATGCACCAAAATGCAACCTTCAAGGCTCTCACCAGCTCCTCTTCATCAACCGCCCCATTTAGTCTCCTATCTGCTGCTTTTATTGCTATCCCATTTGTCAGCTCCTTCAGTAGCCAAACATTTCATCAAATGTATGCTTCCAATGTTTGATGTTATTAATGTTGGAAATCGTACACGCAGCGGAAAAATTAACCCTTTAAAAACTCGATTCCCAATCGTGGATCTATCAAAGACGTCTAAATCGAGTAGTTAGAATAGTACATTTATATTTCTCGTGCTTTCGATCTATAGGAGTCAACACCTCTGGTCGCCTCCCTCTACCGGTACCCACACGAACAAGACCCAATTCGGCAACGTGCTAGCGCCTCCAAGATGTCTCTCTAGGGTTTCTCGCGGCTCTCCAAGTTCTTCGTACGGCCTAGGGTTCTCTAGCCCTTCAAATTTTTATATATCTGATGTGTGCCGTATTTGAATTTCAAATTAATCTTAATTAATTTGAAATTCAAATTAAATCAAATAAATCTGATTTAAATCTGTCAAACAGATTTAATTTATCATATTCATTTAATTTAATTAAAGAGCCAATAGATTTAATTTATCTTTATAAATTAAATCTAAGATATGATATCTTTATTAGCTTTAATTATTTAATTTATCAAATAAATTAAATATAAAACTAACATCTTATAATAATATTATAATCTATATATATTATTATTATATTTTTTCGAATTTATATATATATATAAAAAATTCATCCACCCTAGGTCAAATATTATATTCATTGAATCTTAGACACATCTTAGATTCAATGAATCTGGACATCATAGCTCGTGTTGGGCTATTCTTGTGTGCGACCCTGTAGGCCCACATGAAGTTGGCAGTGGGCCAAAACTATTCTAGCCCACAAGTCACAAGCGGCCTCTAGCAAGACATTGCGACTACCCAATTCACATGAGGATCGATGATACGATGCAACCTTTTATACAACCATGTCACGTCCCTTTTTGTCACACGATATTTCGGTCAAGGATGAGGCATGGACAACGTCATCCTCCTGTTCCTGACCATCACTTTCCCGATTCCTGAGTAGCCTGAAATTAGAAATGGAAACTCCTTCCCATTACAGTATGGCCATACATTTCTCAGACTCACTCATCGAGGGGCCCAGTAATATCTCTCACTAATGTGAGGGACAAATTCCATCTTGATCACTCACATTCCTCTTCATGAAAACTCCTAAGCCCGATTATAGCCTTTATCATCACCCGGTCAAAGGTGACTTTTGACTAGGTCAAAACTTAGCAAGTTTCATGAAGGAATCTATGATGATCTCAGGTCAGAGGGCTCTGCGACATGATTATATGTATGAGATAAGCTTATGACTTAATCCATGCAACTTTCTCATAGCGGTCGGTCCAGCACCTTATACTCCTATAAGTGCCTAAGACATTGATTTGTATCTCTATACCTCATCAAAGTCATACTGGTCTTATTTCATCTTTGCTCCCGCATAGATAATTGACCAGGGACATTTAGGATAATCTTTATAGTTCATCCAAGGATACAATTATCATAGCAAACATGCAAATGATATGATAACAATAAGGAGAAATTCTTAAATAACAATAATGTTTAAGGTACAATGATTGGCCCTTAGGGCACAATTTCCAACACATGGATGACACGAATCCTTATGGTAGCCTAAGCAGTATATATAGTTCATGGCCTGTTCTGTTAGTTATTTACAACTTATCTCCTTTGTTATGCATGAAATGAAAATACATCATGTTATCTATGTTGATTTCAGGACCAAAACAACCTGAAAATGACAAAGATGTTTACCTATAACCCTTGATCAAAGACTTGGAAGAGTTGTGGGACGAAGGTGTCGACATTTTTGACTCGAACAAGAAGAAGATGTTTAAAATGTGAGTCATAATCTTTTGTACTATAAACGACTTCCCTGCATATGAGAACTTGTCAGGATATAGCATTAAAGGCCATAGAGCATGTCTGATTTGTAAAGAAGGCACATGCTACCATCAACTTCAACATGGAAGAAAGACCGTTTATCTTGGCCATAGGAGATTCCTTAGACAGGCCTACCCATATCTTAGATTAAAGAAAACCTTTTTTGGTGGCCAAGAGTTTGAAGATGCTCTGAAGGCCTTGACTGGGGAGAAAGTGCATGAAAAGGTGAAAAATATCTATGTCTATGTTATCTTTGGTAAGACTTCAAAGAGTAGAAATGAAAAAAATAGATGGAAAAAGAGGTCTATCATCTTTGATCTTCCATATTGGCACAACCTTAATGTGAGACACTATATTTATTTCATGCACATGTAGAAAAATGTATGTGACAGTATTGTTTGGATACTGTTCAAAATACAAGGTAGTTCTAAGGATAGTGTGAAGGCAAGATTAGCTTTACAAGAAATGGGAATATGAGAAACTTACATCCGAGGCCATATGGTAAGAGAACTTTTTATCCTCCAGCTTCTCATACTTTGTCTAAGGATGAGAAAAGAAGTGTTTGTGAGTGTTTATATGGAATCAAAGTTCTCTTAAGGTATTCTTTAAATTTTAAGAAACTTGTGTCGATGAAAGACTTGAAGTTAGTAGGCTTGAAGTCTCATGATTGTCATGTCTTAATGCAACAACTACTCCCAGTAGCTATTCGAGGCATTGCCGAATATGATCTTCAACACATATTGACTAGACTTTGTTTCTTCTTCATTGCTATTTGTAGTAAATTCATTGAGATGGAAAGATTGGATGAATTGGAAAATGAAGGATACTTGATATTGTGCCAGCTTAAGAAACTTTTTCTTCTTTCTTTTTTTGACATCATGGTTGTTACGAGTGTAGGATGGTGTATTTAGGGAGTGTAAGTACTGCTGTAATCAAGTAATATAGAAGTAAGTAGAGTATCGTTCTCATGAGGATTGATCACTAAGTACCAAAATTAATAATCTTAATACTATTCAGCTAGTCGATTAGTTGTGATTGAGATTGCTAAATAAAAACGATGAAATATGAACACAAATGATGTAAAGACAAATATAAGAGAAAGCCCTAGGGATTAGATTTCACTTAATAAATTCTAGATTGAATCACTTATCTATTCTAGTCTTATTTATTCCACATGATTGATAGTCAAGTTTCCATAATTTAATTACTAGCCTCTTCCAAGGTCAAGTAATTCTATAATTAATTGCTAACCCAATATATTCCTATATAAATTTAAGCAATTAATCATGCATTAAGATTTATAGAACTCATTCAGACTATACAACCCATATGAATATATTCATATTTCATATGCAGATTATGGTTTTAATTATAGGATCAACACACATGCATCTCCTTCTGGTCTCAACATACATATTGAAATCATTTAAAAGGTGGCCAATCAATTGAAAGCTTTAAGAATAATTAAAACTCAATCATGAAGGAAAAATTACAACTAGATTTAATTAGTTAGATTCAATCCACCATTAGTAAGCTACGTCATCACCTAAGAAAAGGAAAATTAGCTCATAATGAAATTAAAAACAAAAAAAAAATAAAATAAAAACATCATAAACATTGCATAAAAATTAGGAAAAATTACAATAAGGTCCCAAACAAATGAAAAAATGAAGAAATTGTCTCAAGGGGTTGTTAATGACAACATGAGGATCTTCCATTAACAACATGAGGATCGTCATTAACAACCTCTTGGGACAATTTCTTCATATTTTCATTTTCTTGCGACCTTATTGTAATTTTCCCTAAAAATTAATTACAAAAACATAAAAATACAACTATAAGATGTATGAAAATGTAAGATCTAGCCTTCCATATAGGAGGTAAAACCTTCCATGTAGGAGGCATATAAAAAGTAATACAATGCATAAAATGACTATCTAACCTTCCATATAGGAGGTAAAACCATTCATGCAGAAGGCATACAAAAAGTAATACAATGCAAGAAATGACTATCTAGCCTTCCATATAGGAGGTAAAACCATCCATGTAGGAGGCATGCAAGAAGTACAAAAATGCAAGAAATAAATTCTAAAAATAACAACTCTCTCTCTAAAATAGAAGCTCTCTCTCTCTCTCTCTCTCTCTCTCTCTCTCTTCCTTCTTCTTTTTCCT
Source organism: Albizia julibrissin (assembly GCA_037074505.1). Taxonomy (NCBI): domain Eukaryota; kingdom Viridiplantae; phylum Streptophyta; class Magnoliopsida; order Fabales; family Fabaceae; genus Albizia; species Albizia julibrissin. The sequence continues at coordinate 38,584,888 of CM073477.1, forward strand.
CCTCCTTCTTTAAGCTGTCAAGAACCTCTATTTATAGGCTTCAATTCGAGTGCTACAGTAAAGGAAAGTTACAGACATTGTCCCCAATATCTTCTAAAGATTAAAGAAGGTTTTTTTAAAACAACCTAAACACACAATAAAGTAAACCAAAATGCTAAGAGTAAAACCATAAGAGAAAGGAAAGTTACAACCGGAGAGTGGTATCTGGATCCTACTTCTGACTGCTATCTGAAGATTGCCCACCTATTTGCTTGACTAATAGATCTGGTTGAGGTTTATAGGTTTGCAGTTGATCCAGTAATTGATCCGCAGTTGGAGCAGAAATTATGAAATGACAAGTTGCTTGGGGTATGAATCCTGTTTCCACAGCATGATAAAGACAAGACAACAATTTATCATAAAAACCATTAACATTTAACAATCCTAATGGTTTTTTATGGCTACACTTTCTCTTAGGCCCTGGATACCTCCCCCTAGATGAAGTTAATCTTTCTAGCAGCAAATGCACGTCCCAGTTCCTTTGCTGCAAGTATAAACTCTCAATCCTTCCCTAGGTTAGTTTCATAAAAAATGCAGATAGATTTAAATCTACATTTTAATGTGATACCCTTTCACTTTTCTTTGCTCTCAGACATTTTGTATTTACAAATGGAAGAGTACATACTTATAATATTAAAACGATAACAACAAAATCCTGCAAATCACTCACTTTTCAAAAAGGTTTGAAAAAAATGACCGATATGGATGGTCAGTGGGCCATTGCATGAAGAAATTAAGTAAAGTGAGTAAAGAAAGTCAAAATTTTCTGAAAAAGATAAGACAGATTAGAAAAAAAAATGATTATGTACAGTAGTTGTGATTGTGACTTACATCTTTCTCTGGTTTTACGTCCAGTAACGGCTTAAACGCTTTCTATGAATCGAGGATTTGCTTCCCATTTAGTTTTCTTATAAACTGGCAAATAGGGTCTTTTAATGTCAGATTCCAAAGACAATAGCTTTCTTTTTCTTTATTGAATATGTCTAATAAATCAAGAAGAAAATGATGAACATCACTACTAGGATGTGTCTGAAGAGTTTGAATGATATCATCCAATGACTCCTTACTCAGTCCATCCTTTATGAAATTAATTTTATCTTCTCGATTTATAGAAACCATACCTTTGCTCTGACAGCAATGATCACAATTCCACCTTGCACATTTAGGACAAACCTTCATTCTTTTACCTCTTCTCTATTTGGAGTTAGAGCTTCTTCCCATACCTGGCATATGTTTAATAAATGATTCATGACTCTCACCTATTAAACGTACCTTAGCTTCAATGATCCAGCGGACATCCTCAGGAAGGCCTAAATGCTTGAATGTCTTTATTCTTTCAAGTCGATAGTTATAGATCTTCCTAAGCACATCTTTGGGAAGAGTAGGGAACCTGTTCTTAAACTTTACAAGAATTTCCTCCATGATGAGACTAAAATTTAAAGATGCAGTGTTGTGTGCTTCAGTGAGTATTAAAGAAAAAATAAAAGAGTAAGGAAAATAAGTTTTGGGTTGCCTCCCAAATAGCTACCATTCTTTAACATCTTTAGCTAGACAAAAGCCAAACCAATAACTTTTTTTTCCTTAATTTTTTTTATTTTTTTTAATTTAGGACTTACATGTTGATTCCTCAAATGTGATGACAGTTTTCAAAGTGTTGAGTGCACCGTCGTTATACTCTTTCAGCCTTTTCTCGTTCACTTTGAGTTTTTGATCACCATCTTGAATCTCTATAGTTCCATATGGCCATACTTGAACCACAGTAAAAGTTCCTGACCACCTTGATCTTAGCTTTCCCGAAAAGAGCTTTAACATTGAGTTATACAACAACACTTTTTGTTCTGGTGTGAACTCTCTCCTCAGAATTCTTCTATCGTGCTACATTTTTGTCTTCTCCTTGTATAACTTGGCATTCTCACAAGCTTGTTTTCTGAATTCTTCAAGCTCATTGAGTTGGAGAAGTCTTTTCTCACCAGTTGCGTTTAAGTCAAAATTTAAGGCTTTGATTCCCCAATATTCTTTGTGCACTTCAGGATTAGTAGATTTTAATACATCTACCATTCCTATTGCAAATGGTTGATCCATATAGCTTTCATTCACCACGTCTTTTGTGCAACTGATCAATGTATCTACCCTGTAACAGGTGTCACCTTCATTTTGAAAGGACGAAGCCTTAAAAATGTTAAAGGATACTTGATTATCTTAAGCTCGCATGGTTAACTTTCCCTGTTGCACATCTATTAAAGTTCTCATAGTTGCTAGGAATGTCCTCCCAAGAATGATAGGAATTTCTTGGTTTTCTTTCATATCGAGTATGATAGAATTAGCTTGGTATATGATTTTATCCACCTTTACTAGAACATCTTCTAAGACACCCCTGGGATGTTTAATAGATCGATAAGCTAGAAGTAATAAAACAGTGATAGGCTTCACTTCTCCAAGACCAATATTTTTGTAGACAGATAAAGGCATGAGATTTATAATTGCTCCCAAGTCACAACATGCTCTTTCAAAGTTACATTGACCTATGGTGCAAGGTATACAAAAGCTTCCTGGATCTTTCAGCTTTGGTGGTAATTTCTTTTGCAGAATGGCACTGCACTCCTCAATAAGTGCAATTGTCTCAAATTCCTCCAGCTTATGCTTATTTGAGAGAATTTCCTTCATGAATTTTACATAACTGTGCATTTGGGTAAGAGCATCTGCAAAAGGGATGTTAATATGTAGCTTTTTGAAAACCTCCATAAACTTTTTAAACTGCTTGTCTAGCTTTGCCTTCATAAGTCTTTGGAGGTATGGAACTGGTGGTACATATGGAGGAGGGTTATCTGGAAAGCTAATTCTTCCTGGTACCACATCATCTTCCTGAGGTTTATGTGCTTCCTCCTTCTGTTCTTCTTTGCTTTCTTTCTTTTCTCCATCATTCTTCTTTTGAATTACAGGATCTTTCAATTCTTTCCCACTCCTTAATGAAATAGCCTTCACATACTCTATTGGGTTTTTTTTTTCAGTGTCACTTGGAAGAGTACCTGGTTGTCTGGAATTCAACATATTTGCAATTTGGTCCATTTGGATCTCCAAGTTCTTTATTGAGGCTTTATGACTTCTGAGTGTTGCGTCAGTTTTAGCCATGAATTGAGATGTATTTATGGCTAGTTGAGCTAGTGCATCTTCTAAATTCAGTTTCTGCTATGGTGGATTTGGTGGTTGAAGAGCTTGTTGCTAATAGTTACCTTACGGTTTAAACACATTTTGATTATTCCTCCAGCCATAGTTTGGATGATTCCGCCAACCTGGATTGTAAGTGTTTGAGAATGGATCATTTCTTTGATTTCCAATGTAATGAGCTTGCTCCAACTGAGGTCCTCCATATGAGGTCCTCCAACTGATTTCTATAGTTTGGGTGCTATATGAGGTCCTCCATATAGATCAACAGTTTCATGAGGAGTACTGATTGCATTTGCTTGGCTTGTCAATAAGCTCACTTGCTTAGATATAGATGCAACTTCAGAAGACAAAGTTGTAAGGATATCTAGCTTGTGCACTCCAAGTACCCTCTTTGAATTGTGACGTTCAGAAGGCTATTGGTATCCATTGGCCACTATCTCCTCAAGTAAATTGTAGGCATCATCTAAAATTTTTCCCATTAAAGATCCTCCAGCTGCAACATCTACAAGATTTCTAGTGGTATGCATCATCCCATTGTAGAATGTTTGTAGTATCCACCAATCTAGTAACCCATGATGAGGACACTCCTTATCAACTCCTTGTATCTTTCCCAGGCTTCATAGAGGCTTTCTAGTTCATGTTGGGAAAATGAGGTAATTTCATTCCTCAATTTAGCAGTTTTTCCTGATGGAAATTATTTCGCCAAAAATTTATGATCCAAAGCATCCCATGTAGTTATGCTTCCCATTGGTAGAAAGTGTAACCAGCTCTTAGCCTTATCCCGGAGTGAGAAAGGGAAAAGTCTAAGTCTAATGGCATCATCAGTAACACCATTATGCTTGAATGTGTCGCATATTTCTAGGAAGCTGGCTATGTTGGGATCTTCTTTTGGTAAACCACTGAACTGATTTACTTGCACCATCTGGATAATTACAGGCTTGATTTCAAAATTATTGGCTGCTACTAGTAGGTTTCTGATTCTAGAAGTTGTTTCTATGACTGTTAGTGTTGCATAGTCACGGAGTGTTTCGGTATCTGCTGCTTCTCCTTCTGGATTTTCCATTGAGTTGATTGAAGTAGACTACTTTTGAAGTATTCGATTTCTTTGACAAGTTCTCTTGATCTCAGAATCACAAGATTGCATTTAATATTCTTCAATCTGGTCATGTATTAAGCAAAAACCTGAAAAGAAACACAAGACACCAAAAAGAAAATAAATGTAATATGAAGACCAAATTAGTATTGAAATCAGGAGGCATATAAAAAGTAATACAAAGCATAAAATGACTATCTAGCCTTCCATATAGGAGGTAAAACCATCCATGCAGGAGGCATACAAAAAGTAATACAATGCAATAAATAACTATCTAGCTTTCCATATAGTAGGTAAAACCATCTATGTAGGTGGCATGCAAGAAGTACAAAAATGCAAGAAATAAATTCTAAAAATAAAAAATCTCTCTCTAAAATAAAAGCTCTCTCTCTCTCTTCCTTCTTCTTTTTCCTCTTTCTCCTTTAGGCTGCCAAGAACCTCTATTTATAGGTTTCAATTAGAGTGCTATAGTAACTGCTACAGTGAACGGCTTCTCACCAACCGCACTACAGCGTCCTGCTACAGTTCCGTATAAAACAATGAATTTCTACAATACCGTATGAACAGTAAATATGTATGAATAGTGAATTGCTATAGTACTGAAGAAAATCATTATTTATTTATCAATTACACCCAAATTCATTACATTAAGCTCAAATATCATCCACAAAAGTATCATATAAGGGAAAGAAATGTGAAAATATTTTACATATCAAATTCCCCTACACTTAACTCTTGGACGTCTTCAGACAACAAGGATTGACTAATAAGTGCTTCCAACAAAATCAAAAGTGTTAAGTCATAAGCAAGAACACAATTGAAGAATAAAGAGATCATAGCCTTCATGAATTGACAAAAGTAGAAATTGATAATTTTATATGAAAATGAACTAACCGAATTATGACTCATCCTTTCAATCTCTCAAGTGTTTCAGGGTAAGTGTTTCGCTCAAATTCACCTGAAAAAAATTGCACTACCATAAGCTTGCTAAAAATCTCAATCTCCATTACCTAATTCACATGCATAATTCAAATCAAAATGACTTATTGAGGGTTGTAATGGAGCTAGGGTAAAAGGATGTAATTAGTGATATGAATGGTTATATTTAAGAAGTAAACAGAACAATTGAAAAATGGGTCATCTTATTAATAGACTTATCTCACGTACGGAGGGGTAGGAGGGCCACACGGTTGAGAGATGTTACCCTCAGTCGGAGTGCTGCCGAGAAGATATTGATTGAGTTTGATAAATATTAGAAACCAATCACGCTCAATGCTAGCTGATATAGGAGTTTTGTCAGCCTCCTAGCACACAACAAGCCTAGCATCTTGATAGAGGAGTGGAGAAATGTCGATGAAAAAGTGAAGCAACATATTTGGGACACTATTCAGGTATAAAGTTATCTTCTGTATGTAATGATTATTAAATTTTTCACAAATTTGTTACTAACTCCTTCAATGCATGGATAACAACTCACCTACGATGTTTCTCAAAGTGAAATCTTGTACAAGAAGATTATGACGTATTGTTGTGAGCGATGGAGGAAGTTCAAGATGAATTTGGCCAACAATTATGTGCTTATCGAGGTGGAAGATGGTAAGCCTCATCCAACTCTGTGCACCAAGTATTCATATATTGATGAAGCGACCTGGCAAGAGTTTTTGAGGCTTCGGACTACTCCAGAAGCTTTAGTGAGTTAACTTATTTTGTATTATATTTACTTACCAATTATCTTTACTGATTATAACCTTTTTTTTCAATTTCTTATTTGCAGGCAAAAATGCAAAAAGCACAAGAGAGTGGTAGAAAGAATGATTGCCCCCATAAAATGTCTCGTGCGGGTTATGCAAAGGTCGAGAAATACTTGTTGGTGGCCAAACAGAAGAGATTGTAAGATGCTCTCAATCTGATCCTTCTGTTTTTCTTTCTCCACCATCTCTTATTCGTCGTGAAGAAATGTGGTTGTATGCTTGCTAAAAGAGTAGTGAGTCCTATACGAGTGAATAGTCTTCATATAGTAGGTGAAAAAATTGTAAGTATTTGTGTTGTTATTAACTATTTAGCAAACATTTTTTATTACTTATGTGTGTTATCTGTATCTTATAGGAGGAACTTCAAAAAAACAAGCTGAGGGATCCTTTAGGCCGGAGGGGAGGAATGATATCTTGACGGTTGCTTCTGGAAAACATGAGCATCCAGGCCGTATTAGGGGAGTTGGAGGAGGGGTGGGCATAAAGGATTACTTTGGAGCTACCTCATGCCATTCCTCAAGCATGGTGACTAGGGACGAACTGGAGCATATGCTGGCCATTGCAAGGGAGGAAGTAAGGGCTGAGGTAGAAGCATCATTTGATGCACTATTGGATGCCCGTTTGACCAAGATAAAGGAGGAAATGATTGACATATTGAGTACAAGACAAGATACCAGTGTACCCCAGGCACAATCGCTTGCTCCTAATAAGAAGAGTGCTAAAGGGAGTAATTGCAATATTGGGCAGTTATTAGAAGGTCCTGGAAAAGCAATTTCTGAGCCTTGTGACATTTTTGTCGAGGATCCTTTGAGACGGTTAGTTGCACGGGGGAGTGTGCATAACCTGGGATCAACTGTTCACTACCAATAAATGACATATGATCAAGTCAGAGTGTCTGTTAAAGAGGTAATCATTACAGATGCACCTGTCCCTATCCCTTCTGATGAGTTCAAGATTGTGAACGATGTCTTGGGTACTTTCATATTATAGCCAAAGAAACTTGTTTCTGTTCGAGCTGAGGAATCCCCAATCAGAGCCCCAAGTTTAGCTCCCTTTACTCATAAAGTTTCACAGCCTCTATTGGATGTCATGCAACAAGTGATTCTGATAGCATATGATACATCCTTCCCAACAAGAAATTGGCCTACGAATTCAGCTATTGGCAAGTCAGGGGCAACGTGCTATCTTGAGAGGGATGATTTAATGTCCCTGGTCGCTTCTAGACAACATGTTACGATTGCGATTATCCAACTATTCTTAATGTAAGTATCTTCTTCAATTGGAAGTAAATATTTTAAAAATTACACTGTTTAACTTTGATTTGTGTGCTTGCGTTATTGTAGGTACATGAATCGTAGGTTGGTCTCCTCTGGAAATAGCAATAAATTTGGATTCGTATGCCCATTTTAAGTCTAAGAGAAAGGGACCACCGCTACCATCAGACATAGATACTTATTAGAGAGGCTTAGTGAAACCCCAACCGAGTGTTTGTTAGCTCTATATGTGCATGGGTAAGAAACAAATTTATATTCTAAAACACATAATGTTTTATATTTTCTTAACATTTATCTCTTTTTTTCAGGGATCATTGGCAATTGGTTCTTATGTGCAAGACTAGTTACACAATTATCCCCTTATGCCCCCTCCACTTGAAACCAGGGAATGACTTGAAGAAGACAATGAACTCACAAGTTTTCATGCATTATTACCTCTTGTGTGCAAAGTTTGTGTGCAAAATAAGTAATCTTTGTGATTTTGATGATAAGGCTATACGGACATTCCTACACGCTGCCTGTGGTAAGCATGCTCGTGAGTTAAAAGACCCTATATAGATTATCCCAAAGGTTAGTATATATTTGTTTTCTTTAAGATGTGTTCTGTCACACCCCTTTTTAAAACCATATATAATCACAGCGACAAGCATATTAAATAGCATAAAAGGGCATAGTACAACAGAAACTTGAAAACTCATAAAAATACAAGATACCGGTTTACATTTTGGAGGTTACCCTCAAAGGATTTAACTAAAACTTACATACACATACATAACCCAAAAAGAAATAAACTCCCGGATCCTATTCATCAATAGCTGCCACTTTGCCTTTTAAGCTTCCTGCTTCAGCTGAAATGGTTTTTGTTGTGGGAGAGAATGAGATTCAGAATCTCAGTAGCAACAAGATTACATACATATATAATGCAAAAAATAGATATGCAATGTCATGGCATGTAAGATGATAGAACGTGTGTGTACACTAGCCCAAGGTCAAACTATACGTTCGCCTTGGTCAACTTGGTGCCCCTATCAGGTCCTTGACCACAACATGGCGAGTGGATGTGTCTAGGACACCAGCTTATATTACAATGAATGACATTCATAATGGTATCACATAATATACGTAGAAAGGATGTTACTACTTGATTGCTTTCCCCTGGTGTCCTTTACACGTACTTCAGAGCTTAGGCAAGTCTTAAACTTTAGACTATCCTCAAGTCCTACAATATCCAACCACTATAGATGAGTTACCACTCATTTGAACCTTACTTAGATTCCACAATAGTGGTTACCTTAGCTTTACATTGCCAAATTACCAAAATGCCCCTGTAGCCCCGGTTTATTTGGTCCTTACCAAAATTATGACACAGGCTATTCCTACACAAATTTGCGTGTAGAATCCATTTTTGACCTTAAATTGGTTAAATTCAGGGCCAAATGATGAAAAATTCCCCTAGTGACTCATTCCTTTACATTTTAAAGCATATTTTGTCATTTCTCATTAAGTCATGAACATAAACCCTACACAATTTCATCATCTAAACCGAATGAAATCATCAGAATTATTAAATTCCATCTCCATTACCACATTCAAGGTAAGGTCTAGATTTTAGATTCTTAGAAAAATTGTGTCAGTTTCTCGTTCTGTCTGTCTTAATCACCTTCTTTCTACTTATACTCAAACTATTAACTATTAAAATGATCATTGGTTAAGGTTTGGAGAAACTTGAATTTCAAAGTCTTTTGAGTTTCTTTATCTGTCATTCACCATAGCAACCAAACCAAACCATAAATAGCATCAATAGCATCCACTTTGGTAATACAATCAAGCTTGGAGTGTTACTTTTTGATTTCTCAACTTTCTCTCTCCTCAACGTTTGACTTCTCTCTCTCTCCCCTCTTGGAAACGCTGAGAAACTATGAACATAAAGATGGAGAGATGAGCAAGAGTGATCATTGGGAGTTTAGGAAGCAAGAAACACAAGTTCCAAGCTCCTTACCTTGATTTGAACTCAAACCTAGCTTTTGGTTGCTTCATCGACTCAGGTCTCACTCTCGCTCGTTCTTACGTTCTGTTTTATTTCTGATCAACACGGGAAATGGAATGAAGAAATGGATGATGAAGGGAAATATTATATGTTAAGCTAATATAATAACTTGCTTGTATGGCAAACTCTCATTAGCCCCCATATTCATTTCTTACTTAATTACTTCACTTCCTTTCTTGCTCTCCATTCCACCGTGAGATACATGAGAATAGAGAGAAAATATGAATATCCACTTATGCCATTGTGTCAACTTGTAACTTGTTGACCATGACTTTGACTTTTGACTAGTTGACATTTCTTGATAATAATTCACCAAATAGACTTATTGATTATCAAGTGGTCATTTTCCTCTTTTTGGATCCCATATAATAGATATTATTGAAAGAATTAGGGAAAATAATCGTTTCCCTCTTTTTGAAAAAAATTATGATTTTGCCCCTACCATTATTGATTTAATCCGATAAATCATTTCTTGCGTCTTGTTCTTAGTTTTGGCCAATTTATTGGTAACCAATAATTGAAATATTTTAGAAATTCTTACTTATCACCATTCACCATTTTATTCCATTAGGTGCATCAAATACATAAGAGGAATATTGGTGATTGAAAATTGGTGTGTTACATGTTTTATAAGCTATGCTTTTATGATGTAATGTTCTTTTTCAGAGTTGTAGGCAACCACCAGGGTCCAACTTATATGGTTTATATGTTTTAAGGCAAATTTACAATATTACCAGCCTAGGCACGACTGACTTTACCAAAGAGGTGAATCTATATTTCAAAAATTTTGTATTACTTTATATTGTTTTTAAGTTAGCAAGTTAATATTTTGTCTAGCTTTGGTATTACATACTCATGTTTGATCTTACCGATCCCTTTCAATAAGAAGATATTGATTTCATCCGTAACTGTTGTGTCGAATTCATCTATGAGCTTTTACAAGAATAGTAAGTTTTTTAATCCAATGTCTTTCTAATAATACTTGTGGTTTTCATATCTAATTTTGTTTATAGCTCTGTATAGGACAATTTCTGGGATATGGGTGACAGGTTGGTTGCTGATACAGGCATGGGATGTGAAGGATTGACCACTTTACTTTTTCTTCCCTTTGTTTCATTTTTCTGTAAAATTGAAAGAATTTTCTATTGTTGTTTCTATGTATGTTATCGAGACTCAAAGTAAAAAAGGCTGAAGATAGTAGAAATATTGAAAGTCATTCATAAGTGGAGTGTGGTTAATAATTATAACAAGTTTGTTTGTTAAAGCTTGAAATTTAATTTTGAGTTGTTGTTTTTGAGGTTTCTAAATATTAAAACAAATGGCTCACAACATCAAAGTCTAATTAAGGATTCTAATGTGATTTTTAAGATGATGAATATATGTTAGTTGCTGTATTTTTCTAGTTAAAAATAACTGCTATCCAATTTTAAGGATTTTCCTAAAAACTAAAACTTTTGCAACTTAAGAGTGTATGCTTATATTTGAATTGATAAAGTTAAGAAAGAAAAAAAGAATGATTGTTCTTGCTGTGATATATCACTTTAGATGATGGATATTCATTGGGTATGAAAAACTTAAGTAACTACAAGTTAAGAATTGTACACTATACGTATGCATTCATTTAGGGTTTTATGGCTGTCAATGTTCAATTTTGGAGGCTAAAATTTATGAGAATGGTTCTATTTCTTAATGCCATAAGAATGTTTAAATAGTCTTCATGTAATACCTTATTTCCTATAGCCTCAAATGAGTACAAAAGAGTAGCAAAATCATTTATGAAGCCAAGATCAGGTCTCGGATTAAGAAACTTCTGAAAATGTTCGCAAATTCCAAACCTATCTTAGGATTTGAACTTGGGACTGAAAAGGAGTTTTGAGAGTACTAAACTTTTCTGAGACCATTTTTACAAACATTTACTATCTCATTGAGTCTCACTGCGCTCTTCTTTTAGTTTTATTAGAGTTTACGAGCGATTCTCTGCTTAGTTCTCATGTTCCATACCTTAATTACGTTTCATTAGAGATCAGAAGCACAATATAACTAAACCGTTCTTCTACTAGTCTACTTATTGTAACATGCTAGAGTTACAAGACATTTACACAAGGTGGATGTTGATGATATAAGGGATCACCTACTTTGTGAGGGAATAAATCTTCGATACACAAGGTGGATATGGCATGGTGAGGAAGTAACTGATTGTCCGTCACACATGAAGGAAGGAGTGGATGTTATAGAGCAAGATAGAATGGAGAAAATGATTCACGATGTCAAGGTTGAATCCTTCGCCTAGGCACATAAATTTGATAGCCTGCGGAGTGATGCAGAGACACCATTATACCCTGGGAGTAAGTACACACGACTGATGGGAACATTACATTTGGTGAACTTAAAGGTAACTTGTGGATGGACCGATAGTAGTTTTACATTACTACTGGAATTATTGTGTGATATGTTTCCAGAAGATAATGTACTTCCAAACCGTATGTATGAGGCAAAGAAAATCTTGTCTACGATGGGCATGGAGTATAAAAAGATACATGCTTGCCCTAACAACTGTGTATTGTACAGAAAGGAGTATGCATGTCTTAGTGAGTGTCCTAAGTGTAAAATGTCACGATATAAAGTGAAGAAAGACGGTGGTTGTAGAGAAGGGACAACAAGTAAAAGGCAACCTTCGAAGGTGTTATGGTATCTTCCAATAATACCACGGTTTAAGCGTTTGTTTGCGACCGCAACAAAAGCGAAGAAGTTGAGATGGCATTCTGATGAGAGAATTTGTGAGGGAAAATATCTTCGACACCCGGACGACTCTCTCCACAGTGGAATAAGATAGATGAAATGTTCCCTCAATTTGGCAGCGAGCCGAGAAACCTTCAGCTTGGACTTTATACAGATGGAATAAATCTATATGGAACTCTTACTAGTACACATAGTTCATGGCCAGTTCTCCTTGTAATATACAACTTACCTCCCTGGCTATGTATGAAGCGCAAGTACGTTATGCTTTCTATTATGATCTCTAGACCAAAACAACCAGGGAATGACATTGATGTGTATTTGGCTCTTTTGATTGAGGACTTGAAGAAGTTGTGTGAGGAAGGTGTGGATGTGTTCGATGCTTATAAGAAAGAGTCTTTCAAGTTGCGTGCAATGATTTTTACCACGATAAATGACTTCCCCGCATACGGAAATTTGTCAGGGTATAGTGTGAAGTGTCATAAAGCATGCCTAATCTGTGAAGGAGACACACACTTCTGAAAACTTAAGCATTGCAAAAAAATAGTGTACCTTGGCCACATGAGGTTTCTTCATCAATTCTATCCATATCGTAGGCTGAGAAAGCGTTTTGATGGCTTACCAGAGCATGGAGTTGCACCAAGGGCATTAACCGGGGAGGAAGTTTATAGTCAGGTAGAATGTGTCAATGTGACCTTTGGTAAAAATCAAAGGACTGCGGGTGAGAATAACATATGGAAGAAGAGGTCAATTTTATTTGATCTTCCGTATTGGCATTGTCTTGATGTAAGACACAGTATTGATATGATGCATGTAGAGAAAAATGTGTGTGACAGCCTTGTAAGTACGCTTTTGCACATCCTAGGGAAGACCAAGGATGGAATGAGCGCGAGACTTGACCTTGTTGATATGGGAATAAGAGATCGGTTGTATCCACAACTAAGAGATGATGGTAGGAGGGGATATATGGAGCCAGCTGCGCATACGCTATCAAAAGCGGAGAAAAGAAGTTTGTGTAGGTGTCGGCATGAAATTAAGGTCCCATAGGGCTACTCTTCTAATGTTAGCAGGTGTGTGTCAATGGACGATTTGAAGTTAGTGGGAATGAAGTCCCATGACTATCACGTGTTAATGCAACAATTGTTACCAGTAGCCATTAGAGGCATTATGAAAGATGAAGTGCGAACTACTATAACCAGATTGTGTGTTTTCTTTAATGCTATATGTAACAAAGTCATCGATACTGAGAAGTTGGATGAACTAGAAAATGAGGGTTATATAATTCTGTCCCAACTAGAGATGCATTTTCCTCCATCATTTTTTGATATAATGGTGCATTTAGTAGTTCATTTAGTAAGGGAGGTAAGGCTTTGCGGTCCAGTTTACTTGAGGTGGATGTACCCTTTCAAGCGATACATGAAGATCTTAAAAGGGTATTCTAAAAATCCTTATCGACCTGAAGCCTCAATTGTTGAGCGATATGTAGTTGAAGAGGCAATGATCTTTTGTAAAGATTATCTATCTGGTAAAAAGGAACAGTGTCGGTATGAAAACAGGAGAAGCAAGGGAACACAAGGACTTAAAGTGAAGACTGCAGATCGTGAAGAGGTGTTTCAAGCACACTTGTAAATCTTGAATAATATGGAAGAAGTTCAGCCATACATAGATATGCATAAAAAGACTTTGAAGAACTTAAATCTAAAGAAGAGTGACAGGCAAATAGCTATTGAGCAAAACAAGACATTCGTTAAGTGGTTTGAGGAGAAGGTTTCGCATAAGACCGGTGTATCCGATACAATCAACTGGCTAGCTTGGGGGCCTTTATTTCAGGTTGTTACTTGGACTGGTTATGACATAAATGGGTATTCTTTCTACACAAAAGAGCAAGATGATAGAAGTACCATGCAAAATAGTGGGGTGATGGTTGAAGCTGAAGCTATGCACTTTTCTAGTTCGAAAGATAAAAACCCCATATGTGCATCAATGGCTTATTATGGAGTTATAGAAGAAATATGGGAGATGACCTACAACAAGTTCAAAGTTTCTTTGTTCAAATGTAAGTGGGTTAGCAATGCTGTTGTGGTAATAGATCCACAATTTGGATTTGTCTCAGTCGATCTTCAAAGAGTTGGTTATAGAGATGAGCCCTTTATTCTAGCAAGCCAGGCGAAGCAAGTGTTTTATGTCACAGATCCTACAAATAAAAATATGTCCATTGTACTTCAAAGCAAAAAATATGTCCTTGACGACATACCACCTTTGACAACAAATCCACCTACAAGAAGTGAGGTCGAGTTGGTAGATGATGAAGATTATTTTGTAAAAATTATCATTGTGAAGGAATATGGGAAACAATATAAAGTAAGACCTTTAACTATATAAACTTGTATTCTGTCCTATGTGCTTTTTTCCCTTAATGTAGTTTATACAGATACCTGCAATCTACTTACCTCTATGACAATGATTTTTTGTGTCCAGGAATATGTCAAGTTCTAGTGACTCAGGGAACGACAGCGAGCAGCATGATGGAAGGCAAGAAGAGCCACCCGCTTTGAGAAGAACAAGGGGTGCCACGAAGATGACTGTATTGGTGAAACACTATAATGAACAGGAGAGGGTTCACATAGACTTTGATGCCAACATGAATCCAGAGGGTCCTAAGGAAGACCACTTCATTAGTTATCTTGGTTTTTTGGGTCGAAGCAAAGTCAGAATCATCTATGATAGTTAGAGGCAGGTTCCCAAAAAAATGAAAGCCATGATATGGCAACAGATTTTGGTATATAACTTTCGATACATTTTATGTATTTAGATTTTCTTCCTATTCAAGTTTAATTGCCTCCGTTTTTGCAGCAAACGTTCGATGTTCCTGATACCACAGACATGTACAACTACTGGATGGGAGAGGTTTGTTTGCGCTGGAAGGATTTTAAAAATAAGCTCTCCAAGAAGTACATTAGAGGTGACAAGAAACATCTAGATTCTTGTAAGGAATATTCATATATATCTCAAGAGGACTGGAGGTTGTTTGTAGCAAAACGACAAGCTCCTGAATTTTTGGTATATTTTTTGTCTTCAGTATGAAAATTTTTAATTTCAATATAGTTAATGCACCAATGACTTGTTTTTCTTTTTTTCCTTAAACAGGAATTAAGTACGGCGAACACACAGAGGCAAGAAGCAAATCAGTACCAGCATTGCATGTCTCGGGGTGGCTACAGGAAGCTGGAGCGGACGATGATGGCAGAAGAGCTGGAAAAAATGAAGGAAGCTGCGAAATCGGATCCTTCCGTTGTTATGCAAGCGCCAGCTCCTCCTCCACGTCACAAAAAATGGAAAGCAGGGAGGATTAAGGGTGGCAAATATATAAATCCTACTATTGCTGAGGTTGCCTCGAGGATTGTAAGTAGTAATAGCATAAGTAATTAATTGTAAAATTCTTTCACATTTCTAGCATTTAATTTTCGTTCATAACGAATTGTATGCTACAGGATGAACTCAAAGAGCAGAGTAGCCAAGGTTCGTTCACTCCTAGTAGACGGATGGACATATTGACAACGGCGATTGGGAAGGCTGAATACCCCGGCCATATTAGAGGGGAGACGAGGGGAGTTGGTATTACGAAGTATTTTGGTAAAGCCTCGATATTGTCTTCACAAGCTGAACCCAGTCAACAGTTTGTGGCTAAGCTTCGCGATCAAATTCAAAAAGAGCTCCGAGATGAGCTAATGACAGAACTACGTGGTGAAATGAAATCGTGGTTTGATTTTCATCAAATGGAGGATACTAGGGTTAGAAACTAGGAATCCCCGGCCTTCCCCAGCACTAAAGGAAGTCACTGCCCGCCGGATGAATCCCTTGTACAGCCTTCCCACACTCTACAACTCGTTGCCGAGGCTTTCCACAATCCAGAACTCCTTGTCCAGCATTCCCACACTCCATAACTTGTTGCCGCTCCTTTCCATAGTCTTGTCTAGTCTTCCCATAGTACAGAACCCTGTGGCCAGCCTTCTCACATAACAGAACTACTGGGCCAGCCTTCTACCACTCTAGAGTCGGGCGAATCATGTATCCTCTATTTGGATGCCCCCATGATTCGTGTTGTAGCCGATGCTCTCGTTTACACACAAGCTACCACCCACCATCATAATCAAATTCCACAGTATTTACGTAGGGTGACAATGACACGTGTTTATGAGGGGGAAGAAGGTGCAGCCATCCCTATCCCTGACGTTGAGATTGCTACGCTGGGTCAGGCAATTGGAGCTTTCATCTTTTGGCATCAATATCTTATTGGCATGTTGGCAACCCCACCAATGGTAGGAATTATATTCATATCACTTGAAATTTATTGGCATCAATGTAATATAATTGGTTTTGTTTGCTATGGTTATAGGAGGAGCAAGATGCGGTGAAATGGCCCTTTCTAGCACGGCTGCAACAGATTTACAAAGGTATTCGCCAAATCGACTTCAATATGCCTCCAGGGATTGTGGGTACAGAATTGACGTATCCCTACACGATCAACAATAAAGATCTTAAGGAGTTTTTGCATTTGGAGGAAATAGATGCAGGAAGGGTCAAACTTGCCATTTGATTAGTTTTTCTTTTCTAAGTTCAAGATTTCATAAGTTCAATAATTCATTGGTCATTTTATTTCTATTTTGGGTCCTTCTACCACATATGCATCGATATGGAAAGACAAAATTTATACGGATTCTTGTGTTCGGAAAATACGACATCGGATAAAAATGATGTGGCAAAAAGGACGCATTATGTGGGCTTGATAATGACAGCGACCAAATTACGATGTTATCTAGCGCCAATTGTTCAAGGGTATGTAGTTGTATTTTTATTTTTTGGGATGTTTGAGAAATAATTTTCTTATAATCTAACCTTCATTTTAATCTGTGTATTTTTGTAGTTACCATTGGAGCATGTGTGTTGTTTGCCCACGCCTCAACGAAATCTATTGGTTTGATTCCTTGACAAAAAAGCCCGACAAGGACACAAAATTCTGCTTCAACACGTTAGTTATTTCTTTTTTATTAATTAAAGAAATGCTTGATTTAAATAAATTGTTATAACTTAAAATGTTTTACATTTTAATGGTAGCACGACCCAAACATATAGAATGCTTGGCGGGTCACGTGAGGGTAGAGTTGTTCGCAAGCCAAAGTTGTTCTATCCCAAAGTATGTGGTTCCAATATAATTTAAGTTCTTTTATTTAGGGTTGTTTTAGAAATGATGTATGTTATTGATTTTAACCAATTTCTTTTGATTTATAGTGCCCTCAACAGCCATGTGGTACTGAATGTGGCTATTATGTTCTAACTTACATGTATAATATCATTCAAAGTGGCGTTATAAGTGATTTTCAACAGGTAATCAAATGATAATATTTTGGGTGTATTTTAATTGAATTGCTAAACAATCCTTTAATTTCATTGATTTCATATAATCATATTTTCTAATTTGCAGATCTTTGATAATGATACTGCTTACTTATATAAAGACATTAATTTGATCAGAGACTTGTTGGCTGAGAGGATTCTTCAACACGTTGATTTGTAGAAGTTTATGGTTTCCTATACATTTACTTAGTAGTTTTTTATTAGTGGACAACATTTCTGTCAACACTGTAGTGCATGAATGTTTCATTAGAGGTGGATGTTGTGTTTTGTTAATTATATACTGCTTGCTGTATGTTTCCTTATTGTGTAAGGAGACTATGTTGCTGTTTGCTTTCAGAATGGCCAGAAACAATACAAATAGCACCGTATTTTTTTTAAAAAAATCTTTAGGCGTCCCTTACGCTAAAAGGGACGCCTAATGTAAACTTTAGGCGTCCCTTTTAAGGCAAAGGGACGCCTAAAGTCCGTAATTTAAAAACAAATTCTAAACGGAGACTTTAGGCGTCCCTTTTGTGAAAAGGGACGCCTAAAGTTTGAGGTTTAGGCGTCCCTTCTGAAAGAAGGGAGGCCTAAATCCTTACTTTTACACGTCCCTTTAACAAAGGATGTCTAAAGTCCAAATTTACTACGTCACTGACATACGCGTCCCCCCATAAAAGGACGTTAAAAGTCCCAGAAAATGGACGTTGAAAGTGTTTTTTCTAGTAGTGATATCACCATAGCGCTAGGAATACAATAGGCCTTGAGGGATACCCGTGCAAAATAGGCCCCAAGCACCTGCTCGTACATCACTGAACATTATATTGGCTTGAGTTTCCACCCGTGCAGATAGGCCCCGGGTGACCACCCCGCATAATCAGAATGTGCTAGACAATTTGTGATGATTTCAAACAACACACAATGCATATTATAAACATATGAAAGAGAAGTTACTATCTGGTTGTTTTCGTTTACTAATTTCCTCCCGTTTGTCAAAGCTCAACAATGTCTTAAACTTCAAACGACTGTTAGGTCCTATAATTGGAATTTATGGACAACAAGTCATTACTCAATCCAATATTTTGATACAATATAAACTAAACTATTATTGGTTTAGCTTGTTGGTTGTCATTTGAGTCACTTAGGTAGCCCTTGGAAGTCCCAACAAAGGCCTATGGGGTTGGAAAACACCATCCCAATCAACACCTATTAGAAAATATGAAATATTAAAAATATTGGGTCTTGGCTGCATCCAAAAATGCCTGGCCACGGCCAAGACAAGTCAGTAACATTTTGGTCGTGGCCAAGCAAATCTTCTGGCCGCGGTCAAGAATTCTTTGTTTCTTGACCAAACTTCCAAAAATCATAACTAAATATAGAAAAATTAAAATGAGGTGGTTCTACGTTATACAAAACCCTCTTTAAGTATAAGTTTAGGGGAAAATATAGCCATAGGCTTAAAGCACTCAAATAAATACAATATTCCATTCCATTAGGCCTTGCTCCAAACATTTCCAGATTTTAATACCCAAATTTTAAAAGTTCATATCTCTCAAAGTACTTATCCAAAATTTAAAAACTACCTATCAAATCAAAGATATATTTCTCTACTTTAATTCTAAAAATTTTCAAAATTTTTGGGCAAGGTTTGGCCCTTGAAACACCACACACAACAACATTGCTTCAGACAGGGCAGATTAACACTATGAACAATCTAACTTCATAAATTCCCAAATTCATATACAAGCATCCAAAAATCATGAACACTTGTATACCTACACAATTTTTCCTTATAAAGCCAATGAGATTATACAAATTATCAAATTCTTTCATCTTCATCACGTCACAGTATAGGCAGAAAATTGAGATTCTCAAAAAATTATGTTGGTTTCTTGCTTTCTCTTGCTTAATCACTTTCTTTCTACTTCTAATTAAATGATTAGCTATTTACACACTTATTAGACATGATTAAAATTGATTTAAATAGTAGGACCCCCCTTAGGGTTCTATCATCCAATCTTCAAAAAATAACCAAATCCAGGCCAAGAACAACAACAAAAACAACAAAGGTTCAAGGAGCAAGTTCTTGGAGTTTACCTTAGATTTCTTGTTGCTTCTCTCTCTAGGAAATTTTTTATCTCTCTCCTTAGCTCTTAAATCAGCTAGAAATCTATGGTTTCAAAGGTGTATAAGTGATTAGAAGAGGTTATGG
The DNA here is from genome assembly GCA_037074505.1 of Albizia julibrissin. Taxonomy (NCBI): domain Eukaryota; kingdom Viridiplantae; phylum Streptophyta; class Magnoliopsida; order Fabales; family Fabaceae; genus Albizia; species Albizia julibrissin. Next base: position 38,604,599 of record CM073477.1, read on the forward strand.
AGGGATTATGAAGCTTAAACTTCAAGATTACAAGCTTCTTACCTCGGATTTCAGAGAACCCTAGCTTTCTTGCGCTTCTTCTTCTCTCATGTTTAGCTCTCTTCCCTTCTAATTTCTTATTCAACTTCCACGGGAATGAGAATGGTGAAATGAAGAAGATGATGTCTTAATGAATTAATAAAGTGGCTTTACACATGGTAAAATCTAATTGGTCCATGTGTTTCTCTTTTATTCCATTACTCTAATAATGTCATTTCTCTTTTCTTTTTCTCTTTAATCAGCTGAATTTCATGAGAAATAGGAGGGAAAATATTGATTTGAACTCCTAATGTTATCTTGCAATTTGTTGACCAAAGTCCTATGTCTTTGTTCTTTGACTTCTTTTCCAAGCTTTAATCTTTTCTTTGGTAATAATATTCCAAAATGGACTTATTAATTACCAATTAGCCATTTCCTCTTTTTAATTCCCATTTAACTGAAATTATTGGCAATATTAGGGAAAAATAACTATTTCCCACTTTAAGGCAAAATTATCGTTTTGCCTATACGTTTTATGATTTACCGAAATAAATCATTTCTTGCTCTTTCCTTTGGTTTAGCCTAATTTTTAACACTTGAATAAAACCATTTCTCATTCCATTTCATGCTCAAATTTTGGTTACAATATTAGGCCTCTAAATGGACATTTATTGCCTCTTTGTATCCTAACTTGGCCGAATTATGCGTAACCGGTGATTAGGATTTTTCTGTAAATTCATGCAAACCACAATTCACCATTTTATTCCATAAAATATCACAAATATACATACAAAGAATATTGGTGAAAAGTGGGGTATTACACTTTAAGTCATGGGAATGTTTGTTGTTGCTGCTGTTTGAACTAGTTGTGTGAAGCCTATGTAAATATGCAAATATTATTGTTCCTGTCATGAATCAGTATTAAAGCAGCAATTTTTAATGGAATTGAGATGTTGTGTCTCTTGTTGTTAGCCTGGGTAAGATTGAAATAAGAATAAAATTAAAAAAGGTACTTCTTAGACCGGTATTGGCCACAACCGGTCTAAAAAGTAGACTTTTAAGACCGACTATGGCTAAAACCGGTCTTAAAAGTCTGTATTTTTAAACCGGTTCAAAAAGTAACAGACTTTTTAATCTGGCTGAATCAAGACCTGATTAAAAACCGGTCTAAAATGTCTTTTTTAACCGGTCTAAAAATTGTTATTTGCAATAGTGGATATTCTACTAACTTCTGTATTACTTGTTTATGACAGTGTACACTTATACTTTTTAATAAACCACTTACACGTGTAACATGAATCTAACTTCTCTGGAAACCTGTCTTTGTGGGCTTGTAGTTTCTTGAAAACCAAATTTGACATAAAATTTTGTAGTTGTTACAACTATTGTGAAAGCACAACTTTTGTGTCAACTCTTGTATAGTGTAAATTTGGGTTTGTAAATTTTCATGTGGATATTTGTTTTCTTGCTATTGCTAGTTGTTAGAATGTGTATATGCACTTGCAAAATTTACTTATGAAATATGGACACATGTTATTTTAATTTATTATGGTTAGTTGTTATAATATGGACACTTGTTACTCCATTTTCTTTCTCTCTTTCAACCTATTGTACATGCATCCATAGTTTTACTATTTTATTTATGGCTTGAAAATGTCAAAATAAATATTTTATTTTATCCAGTAATTTGCTTAATCTTATAAGCTTTACCTTGTAGAAAGTAAATTTTTTAAGGAGTGAATTACACAACATTTTGAATTTTATTAAAAATTTCCCTACCCTTATCTACCTATAAGATATATATTACTTTGATCTAATTCAAGACATTTTTAGCTAAAATACCTCTTTTAACTTGAATATTGAAATATTACATCCGAAAGGCACAAATAGAAATAAAAAGGTTAAAGTAGACTTTTAGTCTTTTAAGTTTTACATAAGGTATATTTTTGGTCCCTTAACTTTATAAAGTATACTGTTGGTCCTATATTTCTAACACCGTTAATATTGTTAATGGAAAATTTTGACATAACAAACTCAAATGATGACTGAGCAATTGACAAAGTATATTTAATTTTTAATTTTTTAATATAATATATTTAGGTTGACTCTTTTGGAAAAAAATATTTATATTATTAAACTAAAATATTTAGATTATTAAATTAAAATTTTTTAATGCAATCAAGATATTGATATTACCTACAGCGCACATTTAATGATGTATCTCAAAGAAACGCCGTAGGTAATTTTTCTTTTTTTTAAAAAAAAAATATTACCTACAGCGCTTTGTATTATAAGCGTCATAACTTAGTGTTAATATTCTATGGCACTTCCTTAAGCAACGTCATACAAGGCATTTTTTCTTTTTTTTTATACCAAGTATATCAGCTTTGGCGTTTTACAGCAAAGCGTCATAACTAGTGTAATGATTTAAAATTATTCTAAACATTTAGATGCTACTCAAGTTATATACATGTAGTCAGCAAATAAAATTTCCCCAACTTATTTATTTCTAATGCTTTAATTATGAATTAAAATAAATGAAGTAAATATTTAAAAAATAAATTAACAAAAGCTATGCAAACACTTTATCTAAAAAAATGCTTAAATGAAATTTGCACCTTAGTAATAGGAATAATCTGCAAGAAAAAAAAGTTATCAGCAAAAAAAAAATTCATCTTAGTCGATGCTTTCTTGAAAAACGCCTAATAAAATCCTTCAAATTTGAAAAAATCAGAATTGCCTCAAAAAAAATTTAGTGCCTTAACTGGCGTTTTTAGAAAAGTGTCGGTTAAGGGAATAAAACTTTATTGCCGGTTATGGCAATAAAGTTTATTGCCTTAACCGGCGCTTTAGATAAGCGTCGGTTAAGGCAATAAAATTTTGCCTTAACCCGCGCTTATCAAAAGCGCCGATTTAGGCAATTGCCTAAAGCTAAGGCACGAATATATAATTGCCTTGGCCATACAACCATGGCAATTATATATATATATATATATATATATATATATTATATAAATATAAAAATTTTTATCCATAATATTTAAAATTGGGTTGGTTATATCTAATAATTGTCTTTGAAGATATAATTTAAAATTGAAATTTAATTATGATGTAAAATTAAATAAAGTAAAAACTAAAAGTATATTAAGTATATATAAAGCATGAGAGATGAAAGCCAGATCTAGGAAGATTGCAAAAAAGCATGTTAAGTTACTTTTAAAAAAACACATAAAAAAAGTAAATAATTGACCTTGGACAGCGCTTTAACGTAAAGCGCTGGCTAAGGTTTATTAGAGAAACCTTGGCCGGCGCTTTACATAAAGCGCTGCCTAAAGTTTCTCCACCTTGGCCGGCGCTTTAACGTAAAGCGTCAGCCAAGGTTAACCTTAGGCGACGCTCTAAAATCTAAAATGCCTTTTCATTTTTTTAAAAGTGGTATTTTCCTCTAGTTACAATCATATACTGTCTTTTTATTTTTTTTAAAGCATGGTCACAACGCATTATAAATGAAATTTGAAAGACACGGGAGAGCCATTTTTTAATCTGCTCCTGCACCTTCAACTCCTTATTTCAAAAGGCATTATAAATTCATTTGAAAGACACGGGAGAGCCATTCTTTTATCTTTACCTGCGCCTTCCATCTTCTTATTTCACAGAGCTCTCTTTTGGTCCCTTCAGTTGGTCCACCACCTTTTCTTATTGATTGTCTCCATTATATTTGACGACGGCAAGCTGAAGCTTCCTTGGTCCCTTGTCTCCTCTAAAATTTTCTTCAACATTTGGTCATCACTTCAGTTGCAGTATGAAAAGCTTCCTGCCCCAAGTGTTGTTTTCTGCTTGTGTCTCTTCCTACAAAAGCATCCTTGCTTGTAAGTGAGTTTTTCCCCAACATTTGGTCTAAATTCTTTTTTTATTTAAAATTTATCCTGGATCTGAATCTTATATGTGTAAACTATGTATGGCTCAAGTTTGAGCAACTTAAATGGTAGAGTTCTTGCGAATGGTATTTAATTATATGTGTAAATTGCTATGGATTTGAATTGGCGTGGTTCAGAAAAATGATACAATTACGTTAAATAAATAAAAAAATGTTACATCAATAAATAAAAAAATTATTACCTCTTATGCCGCTTCCCTGGGAAGCGGCATAAGAGGTTAATACCTCCTACAGCGCTTCCATTAGGAAGCGCTGTAGAAGGTCAATACCTCCTATGATGCTTTCCCAAGTAAGCGCCGTAGGAGGTATATTGAAAATAAAATAAAAAATAAAAAGAACCGGTGCTTTTAAAAATTCAAGAAACGCTATAGGTTGTTTTTATGGCGATGGAAACTGTGCTGCTTCCCAAAAGCCATAATATTTATAAAAATAAGCGCCATTTATGACCTTTTTTTGTAGTAGTGATTACTTCATTAAGTTTTTAGATACTTTTCAATTTACCCATATTTTAAATTTAAGATTAATAGTATTTAATTACACAGTTATTACTTAAATTTACACAATTATCACTTGAATTTGTTGCATTAGCGTTTTTCATTAGCAACATTAATGGTATTAGAATTATAAGACTAAAAATATACTTTATAAAGTTAAAGGACAAAAAGAATACTTCATGTAAACTTAAAGGATTAAAAGTTATATTTTAGCCAAATAAAAATATAAAATTGAGGGGATCTTTGTGTAATCATCATCATTGTATGTAGAAGTATAATAATTTCTGCTATTATATTACTGATATGTCGTTATTATTTTTATTATCCTTTTTAAGAAAGATTTGGTTGTTGGTAGTATAGCACAATTATATTATCTAATCCATCTAGCCAACCTACGGGTAATGCTTTAAAAATATACAAGGGTTAAGAGATAAAAATATATATAAACTTTTATTTTTCAAAATGCATCTAGTACTAGAAACTTTTTTTATACAAAAATTCTCATGAACTTCTTTAAATGACGGCAAAGATGTCTTATCAGTTTCTGTTACTTTTTGTTTTGATAGGTCTAATATTACTATTTTTAAATGATTATTTTTAAAAATCTAACACTCTCTCTTCCTTTACTCTCTCCAATTTCCATGGTGGTCCTCCGTCTCTCTCTCCCTTCCAATTGAATCCACATTCCCGGCTCATCCAAAAGATGATCAAGGAATGCTCATCCCAAAATGAGGGCTTTTTTTTCTAACTTTTTCATTAATTTTTTATTTGTTTGAATTAAGTTGTATTTAACAGCATGACATATTTCTTTAGTAATACCTAGTATCTCAAATTAATTAATTTTTAGTCCATCCAGCACTATAGAGTATATTTTTTTGGTTGGTGAATATTATTGAAAAAATACTCTATGATGCTAGGTACACTAAAAATTAATTAACTTAATTAATTTGACGTACTAGTACTATTGAAAAAATGTTTTAAAGATTATCCTAAATGTCCCTAGTTGGTTATCTATATGAGAGCAAAGATGAAATAAGACCAGTATGACTTTGATGAGGTGTGGAGATACAAATCAAAGTCTTAGGCACTTTATAGGAGTACAAGGTACTGGACTGACCCGCTATGAGAAAGCTGCATGGATTAAGTCATAAGCTTATCTCATATATAACCATGTCACAATGCCCTCTAACCTGAGATCATCATGGATTCCTGCATGAGAGTTGCTAAGTTTTGACCTAGTCAAAAGTCACCTTTGACAGGGTGATGATAAAGGCTACAATCGGGCTTAGGGATTTTCATGAAGAGGAATGTGAATGGTCAAGATGAAATTTGTCCCTCATATTAGTAGAGAGATATTACTGGGCCCCTCGATGAGTAAGTTTGAGAAATGTATGGCTATATAGTAACGGGAAGGAGTTTCCATTTCTATTATCAGGCTACACAGGAATCGAGAAAGTAATGGTAGGGAACAGGAGGATGACACTATCTATGCCTCATCCTTGACCAAAATATCATATGATAAAAAGGGACGTGACATGGTTATGTGATAGGTTGCATCGTATTAACGATCCTCATGTGAATTGGGTAGCCGTAATGTCTTGCTAGAGGCTGCTTGCGACTTGTGGGCTAGTACAGTTATTGGCCTACTGCCAACTTCATGTGGGCCTAGAGAAGCGCACACAAGAATAGCTCAACACGAGCTATAATGTCCAGATTTATTGAATCTAAGATGTGTCTAAGATTCAATGAATACAATAATCTAGGGTATATATATATATATGTATATATGTGTGTGTGTGTGTGTGTGTGTGTGTGTACACACACACACACACACACACACATATATATATATATTATGTAGTATTAGTTTTATATTTAATTTATTTGATAAATTAAATAACTAAAGCTAATACAGATATTACATCTCAAATTTAATTTATAAAGATAAATTAAATCAGTTGACTCTTTATTCAGATTAAATAATAGTTTAGATTAAATCTATTGAACAGATTTAATTAAATCAAATTTATTTAATTTAATTCAAAATTTAAAATTAATTAAGATTAATTTTGAAGATCTGATACAACCTACATAAGCTATAAAACTTAGGGTTAGAGTACCCTAAGTGTGTGTGTGAGACGTATTAGAGAGCCGTAAGAGAAAACCCTAGAGAGGAATTTTGGAGTTGTTAGCATGCTACCAGTGTTGGGGTCCTGTTCATGTAGATACCAGTAGAGGGAGCTGGTTCATGCAGTTGGTTTCTAGAGATCGAATAAGACGTAAAACGTAAAAAGGTACGGTTCTAAATACTCTATTTAAACACCGTTGATAGATTCGGTGTTCGAGATTTGAAAATTTTAAACAATTAAATTCTTCTACTGTGTGTACAAATTCCAACATGTGTAACATCCTAAATTTTAGGACTAGAGGCTTGAAAATTAGCCTGAATCAAGTAGACTACTAAGCCCCAGTTTAACTAGTGTCCCAGGATGGCATAATTTTATTTCCTAAAATTCCTTATACCTTTGTGACATTCTAGAGAATAAAATAGTGAATTAAAGAGTATAGGAAATGATAAAACAATGTAATTAGTGGTCGCACACAACATGATTAGATTTGGAGCACAGATTATAAGAATTGAGATTTACTACCAGTGTATTTTCCTGTGTGATAGTCTTGTTGTGTGACATTTTTAAATTGGAAAATGATATCCAATGCCTATGAAATTTTTTAGAATAAAAGTAGACTTTTCAAGATTTAATTTGATAGGTCATATAAGTCATTTGGAGTTGTACACTAAGAGTTATGTATTTTTGAAGTTAGCCCAGTAAAACTGGAAAGTTTCTATGACAACCTCCAATAAATGACATTCTCAGAATTCTAATCTTCTATTTGGATAAATTCTATATTTTTCCTTTAAACTAGATTTAATAAGGGTCACATAACCTTTAGAACCACACCAATTAGACATCTATAAATAAAGATATGAATTTTCAAAGTTTGATGAAAATTCTGCCAGATTTCCAGCAAAGTGCAAAAATGGAAAAAATGTAAGGGCAAAATGGTCATTTGACCAATAAAAGTAAGAAGAAATTATTTTCTCCAAATTAAGGAGATATTTCAACCAACATGGGAATAAAGCAAGGGAGATATTTACTTGGGCACAAATTGTGCCACATGGAAGGATTAATGGCCAAGTATAAAACGTTGAAGTCAAAAGTCAAATTAGCATGTGTGAATTAACAATTAAATATAATATTTTGAGGAGGTGGATGATGATATTTTTATAAGACTATTATTTCATTCTCTTGGCCATATTTCGCCCAACACAATGAAAATGGAGAGAGGGAGTGTCTTAAAAAACACAAGAACAAGAGAGAAAGAGCAAGAGTGAGAAGCAAAATCAAGGTAAGATGGTAGTAACTTCTACTTGTTCTTGCCTTCTTCTTTATGACAATACTCTCTAATCTCTATTCCTTCTTTAAATACATGGATAACAAGAAAAAAAAAGAGCAAGAGGAGGATAGAGGTGGCGGCTAGAGCGAGAAAGAAGAGAAATCAAAGGTAATCTCAAGAACCTAGTTTCTCTTGTTGAATCTTGATGGTTGTTGGTGGTTGTTGTTGATTTGTGGCTTTGTTTTCATGGTTTTGTTATGTTGGTATGTTGAAACCCTAAGGAGAGGTGCTACCTAAATTCACACTAATCATGCTTAATGTAATACCCCATTTTTCACTAATACATTTATGTGTATATTTAGTGCAATAAAATGGTAAAAAATGATGTGAATGAATTTATGAGAATTTATGGAAAATATTCCAATCGCCGGTTACGAGTAAATTGGCCGAATAAGGATGTAAGAAGGCAATAAATGTGCCATTAAAGGCCTATTATGGTAACCAAAATTCAAGAAGTTAAGTGACATGAATAATGGGCTCATTTAAGTGCCAAAATGGGGTTAAGCCGAAGAAATGGGCGAAAAATGATTTATTTTGGTAAATCATAAAATGCAGGGGAAAATGATAATTTTGTCGTAAAATGGAAAAAAGTTATTTTCCCCAGTATTCCCACTAAATTGAGTTAAATAGGAATTAAAAATAGTAAAATGACTACTTGATCATAAATAAATAAATTTTGGAAAATTATGGTAAAAAATGGTCAAATAGTCAAAAAGTCAATGACTTGGTCAACAAGTTACAAGATGGCACAATGGGATATTGGAGATTCAAATTTCCCTTGCATTTCCCATGCATATTTCAGCCGAAATGAGGGAGTATTAAGGAAATGTGATTAATTAGAGAATTATGCTATTATGGACCAATGAAAGCATGCCAAGTGTCAAGTTTAATTAATCAAAGGATTATATCATCCTTTTCTTCATTCCCATTAGCTCATTTCGCATGATCAAACAGACCTAAAGAGCTGAAGAGTGAGCTGAGAACGAGAGTTGTAGCAAAAGAGAGAAGGAAGGTCTAGGTTTCATCCAAGATTAAGGTGATAAGCTTATATCTTGTGATTTAAGCTATATATCTCCTCTATGATCTCTTCTCTTCACTTCCTACCATTGAACTCCATGATGAGTAGTTGAATCAGGCGCAGAAAGGAGAGAGAGAGAAATCATCTAGGAGAGAGAAAGTCCAAGAAATCAAGAGATAACTTCATAAACTTGTTCCTCTTGCTTGATTAAGGTTCATTTGGTATAAGATAATTCAAGAAAACCAAAGAGAACATAATATGTAAGTGTCTCCAAATCAAGTCCAATGAATGTCTAACTAGTTAATATATTGGTTATAAGTAGAAAGGAGGTGATTAGGCCAAAGAAAATAAAAATCCGACACAACTTTTCTGGGAATTTATTTTTACTTCCCTGTTTTGGACGTGGAAAATAGATAGGAATTTGATAATTTTGATGCTTCTGTTGGATTTAGGAGGCCAAATTGTGTAGGGTTTATGTTGACCCCGAAGTGAGAAAAGCCACGGAAAGTGAAATGACAAAATCACCTCTTATAAGCCTTATTTGAGGGCTGTCAAGGGTATTTTCATCATTTGAGCTTGAATTTGGCCAATTCAAAGTTAGAAACGGATTGTACACATGAAAATGTGTAGGAATGGCCTAAATCACGATTTTGAGGAAAATGCTGATAATCAGGACCTAAAGGGTATTTTGGTAATTTGGCACAATTAGGCTAAATTTACCAATAGTATGAGTTTTGAAGGATGCATGGATGAGTAATCACTCATTTGTGATATTTGAAGGATTCAAGATTTGACAACCGGTCTGGCCTCTGTAGTTGCCCGAGCTTGAATCTAGTGGGAAAGTTGTATAGAGGAGCAACCAGGTAGTAACCGTCTTCATATGGTATGGCCAGCATATGTGTTGCTTGACATAATCAAGATGTCTATCATGTTTAGATTATGCGGAGTGATCACCTGGGGTCTATCTTTGCGCAGGTTGACACTCAGGCAATAGTATTCATATTGCTCGAACGGTGCCTGGGGCCTATCTTTGCGTGCTTACCCCTCGGGGCCAAGAGATCATGTCTAGCGCGATGTCAGTTTATGAATTGCATGTTTTGCACTAAATGATGTTATGATGATTTTGTTGATGATTGTGTGAGTAAAGCATGCTTGTGTGTGTTATCTTATATGCTTGATTGAGTTACTACTGAGATTCCTGTGAATCTCAATCTTTTCCCAAAAATAATTATCCAGTACAGGGAGGAAGCTTGAGGGGCAAAGAGAAGGTAAATGGCGAAGAGTTGAGGCCAAGCAGCGGGAGAGCTTGTATAAAGTTCTAGCATTTTCCATACTCTGATGTTTGGTATTTAGTGAGTATTAGCTAAGTAGTACTCTACCGTAGTATTGGGAAATGAGGTATCACATTTAAAAGGTGTTTAAGTGGTTAATCATGGGATTACAAGTGAAAAGAAGGTGGTTTATGGATTGAAATCAAGAAAACACATTTTACCTAAATAATTCATGATTTTTGGCCAAAATTTTTTGAGAGGGTTAAAGCTGGAATTTCATGGTTTTGATGATTCCATTGGGTTTAGAATGGAAAATTGTGTAGGGAACATGTAAAGTTTGAAGTATAAAGGCCTTAAAATGTTGAATGACAAAATCACCCTTAAAACCCTAAGTTAGGGGCTGTTAGGGGTATTGTCATAATTTTAGCATGATTTTGACAAATATGAGGTCAAAAATGGATTCTACACATAAAACTGTGTAGAATTAGCCCAGCTCATAATTTTTGGTATAGTATAGTTAGACCGGGTACAAGGGGCTTGGATTGGATCCCTAGGGGCATTTTGGTAATTTTACAGTTTTAAGCTAAGATAACCAATACAATGAGTTTAGAAGGAATTATGATTGAATAATAACTCATTTATCCTAAATTTGGAATTTTAGGAAATATTAATAGCCCAAGTTGTATAGACAGAGCTGGACCAATAGATAGGCAAGAAAAGAGCACGTTCTAAGTAGTAACTGCTTTTATCATACACTATGTTAACAATTATATGCTTTGCGTATGCCATCTTCTGTAACATGACAGTGCCAAGGGTATACAACCTAGATGTGGTATGGGATCCAATGATGGTACACGAGTTAAGCTAGGGTTACAAATAGTCATTTGGCATTGGACAGTGTGAACACAACAGAGTATGAGTTTGCATCTTACATAACATGGTACATTGCATATCTATTTTCACATTCTCTATGTCTGATTGTATGTTATTACTGAGATTCTTTTGAATCCTACCCTTTCCATAAATATATAAAGTTTTCAACAGTAGGCAGCGGCTTAAAGGGTAGGACTGTAATTACCGGCAACTGAAGGTTTCGGTCCAGATCAAGAGAATCAGTTGATTATCTAAAGACCTTTTATTATATTAAGGTCTGTCATCATTATGTATACCCCTATGGGAAATTCTTGTATTATATCAAGCACATTGTATCAATGATCTCAGTATATTTATGTTATTCCTCTGTGCCCGCTGAACTGCACATTGCTACTCTGATTAATATCAATACTAAGGGGTAAGTTAGACGGGTGTTGACAAGTAGGATACATGATGGACTCTATTAGAACCAGCTGATACACAAGAGAGGGGTGAATTTGGTATAAATAAAAGCCTATGAACTTTAAAAATCTTTTTATATCTTAGTGAAAACAAGTATGAAGATAATGAATCATAAATTCACAGTTGATTATTCAAATCAAATATGCTAGAATTATAAGACATAAGGGAAGAGAATTTGAAAACTATGATTTACACTGGCTCATTCAAATCTTTGATGACCTACTTCCAATCCCCAAGCTCTACTTGAGATTTTTAATCCACTATCTTCTTATTTAATCTGGGTACAAGAAAAGCTTCTACAATCCCATAAGCTTAGCCGGACACTTGTAAAGTCTTTTACAAATCATAGACTCTCAGTCTATTCAACATCAACTCCTTCACACCAAGGCAATAACTCCCCCTTACACGCTGTAAGGATACAACTTTGATGATAAAGGATTACAATCAATCTTCTCTCTCAAAAGTGAATAATGATAATCACTAAAGCACAATATAAGTGAACTCTCTCTAAAGTCAATGATACAAGCTTTGAGAAATAGAGAGTATATGAGCTGGAATGTTAAAGTTAGTGTTTTGACATTTTTGACGATGTATGCATTGGCTTTCTTTTGAGCTTATCTTAAATGCTTCTCCTTCCATTTTTGAAGAGTATTTGACTGTTAGACACATTCTTCCCCTTAAGCTTTTTCTTCTTCCCGGTGAGAATATGGCCATTGGAACTTTTTTTACAAAAAGTGCTTTTGACTGTTGAGCTTTAATCTAGGTTTAATCACCTATAATCTTGATATAAACTTGATTAATAATGATTAGGAATAATATAATTAAGGTTTATATGAGTTTAGAAAAGAATCATGAAATTAGAGATGTTAATTAAAACTTTGAAGACTCATAACATTTATATCATTAAAGTGACCCTTCTAGTGATAGGTCACCACTCGAGTGCTCATTTGAGTAATCCTTGATGATCTTTGAAGTGAATAGTGCATCACTGGAGGGGGCACTGGAAGTGATGAGCATCAGTTTCATATCACTGGAGTAATGCTTGCCAGTGACGAATCCGTTTTAACTCCAAATTTGGAAAATGACCTATTCATACAATGCTATTTCAATCTACTTTCTAATACAACAATAACCAGCTCAAAATTTATTGTATTCCAAAAGTTATGATCCAAAGAGTGACTACTGGTCTGAACACTGTTTAAATTAAATTACAAAATTCACATCTCTTTCATACAAGAATCTTTGATCTTAATCTTGGCGTCTTTGAATGACATTTTGAGTCTAGTTTCATCTCAATTGGAGTTGTGGTTTGGTTGATATGTCCAAATTACTAAACCTTGTTTGAACTAACATGAGAAATTTCAGTGTTAGTTTTTGAAATTCATATATGTTTCATTTGAAACCCGTTGAGCTTTATCTCAGTGTCCTTGTATTGCATTTGGAATCTAGTTTCATATAAAACAACTTTCACCTTAATCAGAGTTGTGGTTTAGGGATATTACCAAAATAGTAGACTTCTATAGGGCTGAATGAAAACAGAGCATAATAGAGTGGTTATCACTCGAGTGATCATTACAAATTCATCTCTGGTGGTGCCACTCGAGTGACCACTTGAGTGAAGTTGGTATAACTTCTATATAAGGCATCTGAACTTTGAATTGAGTCATTCCAACTTTCATATGACCATAAAGACCTCCAATATCACATCTAAGAACTTGAATCTTTATATTCTTAATATTTCTCTTCAAGTTTGTCCTTCTTCAATCTCTTATCTTTTTCTTCATGATTATTCTCCACAATCCTTTTGATAACACCTTGCTTTTCTTGAGTAATATCTTCAATCTCTTCTTCTTTTTCTTCATTCTCCATAATATCATTTCTTCATTAGATAGCTTCTTTCTTTTCTTTGACTAATATGATGAATTCAATCTTTCTTCTTCTTCTTCTTCCTCTTGATCATTCTCAATAACTTCTTTCTTTTCTTGATTTCCTTTCCCTCTATTTGATTACTTCTTTCTTCAATATCTTCTTAATCTTCTTCTTGATCATTCATTATAATCCAACTTGATATCTTCTTCCTTTGCTTAACCAATCTACAAGATATTTCACATTAAATATAGTAGTTAGTCAAAGTATAAGATAAATACATGATGCAAACTTTTTTCTTTTAATATTTGACATCGTCAAAACTAAATCATTTCTAACATTCTCCCCCTTTTTAATGATGACAAATCCTTCATGAAAACTATGTTATGAATATGTAAACCAATTAAATGAAATATATTTTTCTTGCCTTTCTCTCCCCCTATTTGACATTAGTAAAAAGTTTGAAGGATAAATAAGAAATAATCTTAGAAAAGAAAATAAGAATTCAAATTAGAAATGTCTTTCTCTTCCCCAATCAAAAAGGGATGCATCATTTTTCACTCTTAATGTAATATAGATAAAAGAGGGTTTTTATGAAAACAAATTTGAAATAAGTGGCAAAGGTTTTTGTAATATCCCGAATTTTGATCACTAAGTATCATGTAGCTATTACGGTATTTCATGATAAAAGAGCATATAAAGTGCAAAACAAAGCCAATAGAAGTCACACATAACAAAATAATTGTTATACAAGATAGCTGGTAAATTTCCTTGTGAGGCAGTCACTTTGTGTAATATTTGTAAAATAGTAAATAACCTCCAAAAATTATAAACATTTTCATGATAAAATTAGACATAATAAGATTCAATTTTATATGTACATATGGAATTTTTGGAGTTGTATACAAGGAGATATGAATTTTTGAAATTTGCCCAGCGAATTTGACGTTTTTCAGGGAAAGACTTCAAAAATAATAATTATAGAAATGGTAAGCTTCTATTTAGCTACATTTTATATTTTTACCTTAAACTGTACTTATTAAGGGCCAAACAGCCTTTGGAACTACATTAATTGGATTTTGATAGAATTAATTTTGAATTTTTGAATATTAGTGAACCTTCTGGCCAATTTGGGCAAAAATCACAAAATGTAAGGGTAAAATGGTCATTTTGACCAAATAAATAATTCTTGGAAGTTTTCTGGATAAGTACACATGGAATGGCATATGGGAAGTGATTACAAGAAATATCCAAGGAATAAATAATTATATGCTTAAGTGGCATGTGATTAAATATAGTTAAATAATAATTCTCTTGGACACATTATCATATCTCTAGTGCTATTCATTAAGCTCTATTTAAAAGGCCATACTCAGCCATGGAAAGGGAGCTTAGGAGAAAAGGGAAGGGAGAAGAGGAGCTACAATCCAGGATTCAAGCACAAGGTAAGTATATGGAAAACTCTGCTTAATCTTGTGTTCTGATTTAGGAAACCTCTTCTTAACCTCTCTATTCTCTTAGATTGACCATTGAACAAGCTATAACTCCAAGAAGAAGAGAGGAGGGATTCATCCAAAGTTAGGGAGAAGAGGAAAATTAAAGTAAGTCGCTAAAACTCTGAGATCCTTACTGAAAACTGAATTGTGACTGTATTCTGGCTAGTTTTTTGTTGTTTCTAGTAACTCTTGTAAATTTGGGATATCTATTTTCTAAGGGGAGATGTTGCTCAAATTTCCATTAATTATGTTAAAATGAATATTAGAAGGTTAAACAAGTGATTAGAATTAAAAAGAAGATGTTTAGTTGATTGAAATCAAGAAAATTCCATTTTTCTCAATTTTTATGGAATTTCATCTAGCAGCTATTTTGACAGTGTTTGGATTGGATTTTCATGTTTTTGATGATTCCATTGAGTTTAGAAGGGAAAATTTTGTAGGGTTTATGTAGATTGTGAAGCATGAAAGGCCCTAGAATATGAAATTATAATTTTGCCCCTAAAACCCTAAGTTAGGGATGCCAAGGGCAGATCTGTAATTTAAGCTGGAATTAGCCTAATCTGAGGTCAAAATGGATTCTACATGCAAAAATATGTAAGATAAGCCTAGGTTGTGATTTTTGGAAAAGTACAAAAATACCGGATAAAAACGAAACTAGACAGGGTTCCCGAGGGGTATTTTGGTAAATATGCAACTTTGGGATAAGATAACCAACTTGTAAATTCTAGAATAAAGTATGAATGAGTAATAACTAATTTTTTACTTACTTTGGGAATTTTAGGATTTGATAATTGCCCGAGCCAGATGGAAAGTTAAAGGACTGATTGTAGCTAGACTTTGAAAATGAGTCCAAGTAGTAACTTTATCTTTCATATACTATGTGAATATTAATATGCAATGATTTCCATGATATGTTTAATGTATTGCTTGTGGTGTTAAAACTCTCTGGGGTGTGGATGATGAGCTAAACCACGCCATGGAACCTTTGGGGTACCATGTGGCCAGGTGGACCCAGTTGAGTGGCTTGATATGTACGGACAGGTATAGGCCTGCTCTAAGATATGATATGTACAAACAGGTATAGGCCTACTCCAAGTTGTTATGTGATCACATTACATAGGTGAATTCTGTGGTGAATACTTATGTACAAGTTATGATTTGTGCAAATCAGAAACTTATGATCATTTTGATCCAGACAAAATCATCATTTGGTTCCTGAGCATTGTCAGATAGGCGTTGGCATTTTGATTGCTGTATCATGATAAATGATGCATGGCATGTTTACTTTTCACATTTTATATTATCGATATAATGTTACTACTGAGATTCTTTTAAATCTCACTCCTTCCATAAATTTAAAATTTATTCAACAAGTGGAAATGGCTCAGAGGGCAAAATAGCTGATGCTAGTAGATGAAGGACCAGTGCTGGTTTAAGAATTACTTTGTTGGTTATCTGATTGTCTTTATTTGTATTAGGATATGTACTTTACCTGGTACAAACCCTATGGGGATATTTTGTAATGTAATCAAGAATATTACATCAATATGTTGTATTATTTCTGTGTGCCTATTGAACTATAATGTCAAAATAATGAGGGGTTTATTATTTGTGAAGTCTTCCCCTGAAAAATGTCAAATTCACTTGGTAAATTTCAAAAATTCATATCTCTTTGTATACAACTCCAAAAATTCCATATGACCTATAAAATTGAAGCTTACTATGTCTAATTTCATCCTGGAAAGTTTTAGAATTTTTGGAGGTCATTTACTATTTTACAAATATTACACAACATGACTTCCTCACAAGGAAGTTTACCAGCTATCTTGTATACTTTACATGCTCTTTTATCATGAAATACCGTAATAGCTACATGATACTTAGTGATCAAAATTCGAGATATTACAATTTTCAAGAAAACTTTCATAAACAATACTAATTGATACTAAATATGTGCAAAGGATTCACAAAATGTAAAGAGATAGGGTTTAGAAATACTTATTTAGATTCAACAAGCTGATTATTTGTCCTTGAAGTCCACTACCTTCCTTTCTTGCTGTGTTAGACCCATAATGTAGTGTTCACCACATTTTCACTATACGACTCTGAGAAATCACGAACATAAGGGTGACATGTGGCTAGCTTAGTGAGGTGCTTAGTAGAAGGCTTAGAGGTATGCTTAAGGATCTCACTATCCTGATCTATTAGGTATTACTAGAGTGGTTAAATTGATTATCATAAGTATGAGAGTGTGATGGAGACTGAAGTACTTTATCCTTAAGTAGTGACTCAACTGAATTAATATGGTTAGTACTTATGGCCTCTGATGATGGATGAGGATGATCCTAATTTAAAGTAACATCATATTAAATGGAGGATGAAGGATTATTCATATAAAAGAGAATATTGGCTTGAAAAGTAGTCTTATGAGTAGAATCTAAGGTAGCTGAGAAATCAAGAACAATGGGATGAGATAGTGGAACCTCTGAAGGCTTAGCCACTAAAGTAATGATCTCAAAGGGTGCCTTAGTAGCAGGACTACCCATGTAGTCTCTGAATAAGTCTAATGTCTGCTCATAACTCCTTAGGATGCTACTAAATTCAATCATCATCCTAGTCTGTACCTCTTATTGCTCAAATAGAACCTTGAATTTTTGGTTGACCATCTCACACAGTTACCTCATCTTATAATTTATAGAAGTGATGAACTCAACATTGTTGGTGGCAATCTTTATGTGAAATCTCTGAAGCTCCTCTCTCATATATCCTTGGATAAATGGACTAAAGAATAAGGGGCCAGGAGATCCAGCTCTAGTTGAAGACTGTACCTTATCTATCCTTGAAGTCTCAGCTTCCATCCTTTACCTCTTCCTTATAAAGCCCTGCACACCAACCAAAGGGAAATTTATCTTCATCCTACCAATGTGCAACTTATCAAGCTTAGGCATTCTCATTAGCTACTCATTTGGTTCCAAGTACCACATAATCTTGTGAAGATCACATGTAGAACTATGATTGAAGTTAATAATCTCTATTGCTTTCTTAGTCTGATGATTCTGAACATTTCTGGCTCAATAACCTTCTTAAATGGTCTAATGAGATGCTTGTTGATACTTAACCATTCATTGATCTTCCTAGTTGAAATAATTACCTTCTAATCTCTAGCAGTAGTCTATAAAAGTCTCCTCAACCATTTTGTCTTCCTCAAAGCATATCTTAGCTTGCTCCATGCCATAATGGAAATATTTGACTTTCTTTGAGTATTAGGGAAGATGGATTGACAACTAAGGCTTATAGTGTTTAGACTTATTCTTGGTCTTGAGCTTCTTGGAGTTGTAGTCAATTGGGGCTACTAAGAGGTCTTCCTCTTCCTTTATATGTGTTCTTAATTTGAAGGTTGTGTCCAATAAATTTTCAAGATTGAACTTCAAAGCATGTTTCCTTAAATTTGATAGTTTATCCTTGTAGTGTGTTAAGGAAAGTTTTTTTGCATAAAATAAATTATCCTGTCACAAATTCAAATATTTCTTGTAAGGAGAATTGTTAGTGTAATCAAATAATATATAATCTAAAGAATATAAGATTTTCTAATTAAGATCCTGTGAGGAGAATATATGAGTAACTCATCATCAAAACTAATCAAAAGATAGTGAATGAATATATAAGTATACTAAAGGGATTTTTTTTCAAATAAAGGAGATGAGCTTTTAGGATATAAAGCATATTTGAATGTGAAGTTCACCTTTAATAAATGCATGGCTTAAAAATAATTATGAAGAATAGAGTTAAGAGGTCTCCCTGAATTGAATAACTTTTGGAAGCTTTATAGAGGAATTGAGTGTGAGTGTCAAAAGACTTGGAAGAGTAATCAAATAATGTTTCACTCTTTGATTTATTTGCTTAGATTCAATGCCAATTCATGAGTATTTCTTCCATAATCCTTCACTCAAGTGGTCACTCAAGTGATGCGACCATTTTCCATGAAGCTTTAGCTATCATTCGTAGTCCACTTGAGTGGACCTTACAAGTGAACCTTCCTCTATTAGTTACTGGTTGATATTGATAGAACAAAGCATCTATGGATATACATTCTTTCCAGTTATTCTTAGAGTAGCTCATTTTCTAGGTTCATATAGAAGACTTCAAGTGCCTTCTAATTATTGTCTTGACCAAAGGATGAATTATTTCCCTTATTTTCTCAAGCTATACTAGCCTTTTAAAGTATGTCAACTCATACTCAACACAAGCTTGTTTTAAAAACATCAAAATGTTTCATAAAGAGAAATGCTCAAGATAGACAACTTGAAATTTTCTTGAAGAAGTGACTTATGCTTTCTACATTGAAAAGAGTATTAATCAACACAATTTTAAAAGAATAAGGATCATTAGATAAATAAGTTTTCTTAGGCCAACTTTATAAAATGAAAAATTGACCAAGGTATATTTCGGCCAAAACAGGGCAAGGGGAAGGAAAGATTTTTTTTTGTTAATTTTAATGTTTCCAATGAGTTTAGAATGAAACATTGTGTGGTAAAAAGGTAAGAGAGTGACTTTGGAAGCATTAGAATTGGAAATGGAATTCTTACCCAAAAACCCTAAGTTTTGGCCCTAGTTAGTTCATAGTAAAGGAGTTGGATTTTTCCAAATTTGAGGTTAGAAATGGATTCTACATACAAAATTGTGTAGGACTAGCTTGTAGCAATAATTTTAGAAAGATTGGATTGAGAATCAATAAATTGGAATTAAAGGTTAAGTAAGGGTGCTGCCAAAATTGAGTTTCAAGGGAATTAGGTTGCTTTAGGTTCAGTATTCATTAGTCAAACCTTGTCTAATGATTGTGAAACTTTACAAAACAATATTATACGGCCAAAGCTTTAAAATGAGTCATAGAATGCATTAATTGGATACCTAGAGAGGTAGTTATGAATTTTTAAAGTTTCGGTATCAAAACTAGAAAGAATACTGAGGCAACCAGGTTGGCCATGAATTCTGAAGTGTAACAACTTCAATTGACATTGGTTAGTATTTTTCTTATATAGGGGACTTAAAGAGATTCACATAAAAGCTTCAACCACCTAATTTAGAGTTTTCTAGATTAAGATATGATTTTTTAAATTTTCCTAATGAAAAATGGCAGATTAGGGTTGGTTCTGAAATTTCCAGTTTTATAGGAAATTATGATTAGGAGGAACATGAGGGTTGGAAACATGGTTAAAGACCAATGTGTCCATATTTATTACCAAAATTACAAGGATGGAAGACATATAATATGTCTTAAATTAGATATTCACTAGACATAGCACAAAAGAGAAGTATTAAAGATAAGCAACAAAAGTTAAGATAAAGAAAAATAATCTGGAATGGGTTAAGAATAACCTAATTTTCATTATGTCAGTAGAATTGGAATAGGTAATGACCCATCTATTCATAAATTCTAAATTATAGGATTTGATATTTGCCTAAGCTTAAAGAAAAAGTATGTTGGTGAAGGGAAATGCAATCAGGTAGTAACTCTCTTTCATAAAATATGTATTATTCTACATGTATAATTTTACCATCAGGTATGTCATCAAGTATGTTTGTTTGATGAATATATAGAATTGATGTTGGACCAGTGTGTCCTTAGGCCGTAAGACCTTATATGCATTCAGAATTGTATTAGGCAGTAGCCTTAGGCTTTGAGTATTAAAAGTGCATTTGTGCACAGGGCAGAGACCCTGAGCTGTAAGATCTTATATGCCATTTTGCTGTATTGGACCAAGTGCATCCTGTGATTGATATTTATGTTGCATCTTGAATGCTAAATACTGTTCATGATGAATTTTATTCATATAATGGTTTGTTTAGCATGCTTCATGACCTTGTATATATTATGATTGATTATTGTTACTACTAAGATTCTCGCGAATCTTACCCTTTCCAATAATTGACATACAGCTAAGGCAAGCGGCTCAAAAGGAAAAAGAGTAAATGCTCATAATTAGAAGGTAGAGATGAAGGATTTAAGAACTCCATTAGTTATCTTTACATATTTTTTGCTATGACTTAGGATATCTTGGGTAGCCTCATATGGCTACATGTTTTGTATATAAATGTAAAGATATAACCATAGTGAAGCTAGTACCTATAGTAGTAGTAGTAATAGAAATAGTATAACATGCGTAGAATGAAATAGTTTTAGTTGATTTATTATAGGTATCAAAATGGTAATTTCCCCTAGCACGATAATGAACTAGGAATAGGCAATTGTATGATAAGGGCCCATAATTTAACTATTAATACACTAGTTTATGAGCAGAGAAACACTGATAATAATAATAAATAGAGTTAAGGATTGATGAGTCATAATGAAGTTGCAAACCACTTTATAGCTGCTTTTGAAAGTTCAAAATTTTTAAGAAAAGCCCATTTAATTACAGGTTCATTCCCTGTATCAAGGTTGGGATTTTGACATTATTATCAAAAGTGTATTTGTCCTAGGATAGAATTATGGCTTAGTGGTTCAAATTCATTGTGTAAAAACTCATATGATAACCTTAGAAAATGGGGTGTCACATTTTGGTGAAGGAATATACATATACACATACACACACACACACACACACACACACACATACATACATACATACATACATATATACATATATATATATATATATATATATATATATATCATTTCGAAGAGATATTAATGATGAATCCTTCTCTTAATAGTGAAAACAAGCTATAGTTAATTTGTGAGGAGGAAAAGGATAATACTAGGTAATGATGGAGAAAGAAATCCACATGATCTAATAAAACAAATACTAGGCATGATGACTGAACAATAAACCATGATCCACGATCTTTGGGAGGAGCTAAGGGAAGTACAAACCAGGTGGAATGAGGATAAGGAAAGAAGAAATAATGATGTAGGGTAGGAGGAAAGGTAACAACAGCCTTACGAACAATGATAATAATAAGAACAGTACCGAGGACCTCATAATGATCTGGATAGACCACCCAGAGAAGTTGAAAACTTACAATACTGGATCATGAGGTTTTGCAAGCAGCAGCCTTCAGTATTTGAAGGGAGGTTTGATCCCTTAGTAATTGAGGACAGGATAGTCAGACTAGAAAAAAGTTTTAGGGTGATAGAATACCTCATTGAAATGAAAGCTCAAATGGTCATCTATAAAATGGAAGGAGATGTTGATTGATGGTGGAAGAATACAGAGTTAATTTTACAGGCCCAAAATATTCCTATCACACTTGGGAATTATTCCAGGACAAGTTTAATGAAAAGTACTTTCCAAGGTTTGTCAAAATTGAAAAAGATCAGAGGTAGAATTTTTGTCACTAAAACAAGCAAGTCATGAGACTTTTGACAAGTATCTATCTAAGTTCATCTGCCTACCTTGATATTCTTCCTATTTGAGTTACAGATATGATGAAAGCTGAAGTTCTAACATGCTAGTAAGAGGGTTAAAGCCAGAACTAAAGGAGAAGCTAGTCTCCAAGCAATTCATTGAATTTAATCAGGTTGTGGTATGCCAAATTACTGAAAGTAACATGATGAACTTGTTTTCGGCCAAGAATGTGTTGAATCATGGAAGTACAAGTCGTGGGAGTTCTTCTTATAAGCAGAAGAACCAAGGGTTCTTACCTAGAGGAGACAACAAAAGATTCACTTGGCCAATGAATTGTAGTTTTCAAGGACCTTCAATGTCATGACCATGCCTATTGTAATATCCCAAATTTTGGGACTAGAAGCTTGAAATTAAGACTAACTCAATTCGATTGCTAAGCCTCAGTTTGTAAAAGTTCCAAGAATGTCCAAGAGAAAGAATGTCTTTTAGTGACTAATTTGGGAAGAGAAAAGTATGGAATTTGGTTCCAAAGAGCTAAAGGAAATACCCAATTCCCTTATCTAAGGGCAAAAATTATATAAAGCCTAATTTGGATCCAAAAAGAGAGGGAATGACGTATGAAAGAAAGAAAGAAGAGAATTAAAATGAAATAAAAGAAATAATGGCAACTTAGTAAATGTTTCCATAATCAAGGGCAAAAGAAATACTTGCCATTTGATCTTAAGGTTAAAATCAGAACCTAAGATTAAGGGCTAGGATTTGTTCTTAAAAAAGTAAGAATAATTATGAGAAGAGAAAATAGAAGATAAGAAAATTTATTAAGAAAACCATTGGATAAAGAAGAAGGGAGACAAGAAAATTTAACCAAGTATCCAATAGATAATAAGCTTCTTTGTGTACAAAGAGCTAAGAACCTTTGGGTAAAGTATTTCCTCTTCTCTCTCCCTTAATTTTTGGTCAAGAAGGCCATGGAAGAAGAAATAAAAGCTTTTGGCCCAACCAAAACTCCTTTGGTTAAGCTAACCAAACTAGAAAGCAAGAAGGAACTAAATAAGGACATGTCATCATCATTTTTCTCTCCCTTCTCTCAAACATTTTGGCCAACACACCTAAGGAAAGAGAAAAAAGTATTTTAAACATATCATCCCTTCCATTAGCTTCATTTGGACATCCAAAAAGCAAGAGGAAGGAGAGAGAAACCAAATCTGAAATTTCAAGAGCTCAAGAAAGGTCAGCACCTTCTTTCTAGATTTTTACCTTACTACTCACCTTTCTAGCTAAAAGTGTCTTCATGAACATTGTTCCTCTTGATATAAGCTTCATTTTTATGGTTTTATTTTTTCAATAGGAGGTGTTTTGAGGCATTTTTCAAGGTCCAAAGTTGTGGGATCAAGAAACAAAGCTTAGAAGAAGCAAGATGTAAGAGCTTTCTTTTGAACCATATATTGTGTAGTTTGGTGGAGCTCTATGGAATAGGTATTTTGGCCCTAATTTATATTTATATGGTTATTATTAAAGTTCATAGAGGTTTGGTCTTATAAATGGTGTTAAATAAGGTTTAGAAATGAGAAATCACAAATTTAGAACTTAAGAGTAGTGGTGCCATATTTTCTTTTCTAGAAGGCAGCGATGTTATAGTATGTTTTTTATTAGTCAATCTTGATCCAAATTCAATGAAACCTTACATATTGAAAGTAGACATCTTGAGCTTCATTTTGATAAGTAGAATGTAAGTTTTGGGCTAGTGAATTTGAAGTTATGATTTTTTAAATTTAAGCCATGTTTCTATTATGAATTCTTGAACAGATAGAGTTTGAAAAGTTTCTAGGAATTTTGTGGCTGTAATTGTAAGATGGTGATATTTTTTCCTAAAAATATACTTAAATATCTTTATTTGGATATATTAAATGTGTCATTTGGACAAGTAGATCGAGAGATATGAATTTTTAATGTATGGTAATGATTCTGGAACTTGTCCTGTGTCAGTTTAGGAAATTATGAAAGTTTAGGTTTCTATGGTTCCATTTTTCAATGGACCATATTTTTCCTTGATAAAGGACTTAAAAAGATTTTATTGGCCAGTAGAAACATCTCATTTGGATAAGTACACTAAAAGTTATGATTTATTAAAGTTTGACATTAATTTTAAGAAGACTTTTGTGGCAGAAGGGAATAATTGTGAATTCTAGAATTGTGTGTGTAATTGGCTATAATGGATATTTTTCTTTAAAGTATACTTAAAGAAGGTCATATAGGACTTTGAACCACCCCAATTGGAGTTTTAAGGGAAAATTATCATTTCACACCCTAAAGTCTTCACACTTCTTCTTTCACTTGTTCCCTATGCAATTTTCCATTCTAAACACAATGAAATCATCAAATCCATAAAATTCTAGCTCAAACACAGCAAACAAGCCCCTGGCTGAAATGATAAAAAAATTGGGAAAAATGGAATTTTTATTATTTTAATCAACAAAACACCTTCCTTTCACCTCTAATCACTTGTTTAACCACTTAAACACCACTTGTACATAATCAATCAAAGTTTGGGCAGCATCTTCCCTTAGGGTTCATGCATCCTAAATCACAATTCCAAGACCAAACAAACCAACAACCAAGCAAAACCACCAAGAACAAGCATAATATATCATTATAGAACAAGTTCTTGAGCTTACCTTGCTTCTCCTTGGTTTTCTCTCTCTAATCGTCCCCTCCTCCTCTTCTTCTATAATATCCCAAATTCTGGGCCTAGAGACTTAAGGATAAGCCTATACTAGGAAAACGATTACGCCAAGTTTAGGAAGAGTCGTAAGAATGATGAGATATAGAAAGACTTTTAGGGACTATGCAATTTGACCCTATTGGGTAGAGGGCTCGGTATTTGTTGGCAGTATGATTAAAGTGTTCGTACAGATGTGTATAGGACACATATACGGTGCCATTGGGTTGGTAGAAAGATGCCACCCAACTATGTCATGATGTAAGGGAACACGTCACATAGGTCGGTGTAGGTGTGCACATGCCATTTTTTTAGCATACATGTGTTCCCTGCATTTTTAGAGTGGATGCTAGTATGGGGAGCCATACAAGGCCTATGTATACACTCTGACCTGGTGTCATATGATGGGCCTTGATATGAGTATCACAATCCCAAGTAAAACCAGAGTAGAATCCCGATGAGATACCGATAAAGTAACCTTATTAAAGTAACTTTAATAAAGTAAGTAAATAGGACTAACTTTTATGTTGGAAGAGTGAGGAGGTTACAAGTGTCCCTCATCATTACACTTACCTTTATGCTTTTGTGTTGGCATCTCAAGAGCGTGCCACCTAGCACTTGATTTGGGGAATCCACCGATCTCTGCCTCAGTCATGTACTTGACTTCCCGAACACCGAACCTAGGAGTCTGGGGAAATTGTTAGGATTCTCCTTTTCCCTAAAAATTATGGCACTACCTAAGAGAGAGAAAAATGGATGACCTAAAAGCTAGAAACACATGTCACCGTTTGATCGGTTTATTGGACACGTGGTACCGTAGGATTTTGACACATGAAATTAACCTTTCAAGACCCCCTTTTAGGCCATATATTTTAGTCAAATGGCCTAAAACAAGGGGAAAATCAGATTAGATCAGAAAAAAAAATGTTAAGGAATGGTGGAAGAAAGAGAAAACATGAATAGTAACTTTTAAGGTTACTTTATCGGTGTCTTATCGGGATTCTACTCCTGTTTTGCTTGGGATTGTGATACGCATATCAAGGCCCATCATATGACACCAGGTCAGAGTGTATACGTAGGCCCTGTATGGCTCCCCATACTGGCATTCACTCTAAAAACGCAGGGAACACATGTATGCCAAAAAAATGGCATGTGCACACCTATACCGATGGCACCGTATATGTGTAGGTGTGCACATGCCATTTTTTAGAGTGGATATTACACTGAGGCTTGAGAAGAAGGAAACAATGAAGAAGGAAGTAGAGAAAAGAGTATAAAAGAGGAAGATATCACAGTTCCACCAAAGGGCTTTATCTCAAAGAAATTTGAAGCCTTAAAGAAGTACACTGAACACTTTGCAAAAAGAAAAATATGTAAGATGTATTATGCGGATTTAGGTGTCTTATTTAAGGAAATTTAGTATGACTTGAGTAATTATTTAGGTTATTACATGCCCTAGCTATATGTACATTTACCTTATTGTGCCAAGGTGGTTCAGCACTTTTATTGTCATCTAAAGCCAGTTGAAGATTGCTTCGAAGGAGGTTCATTTGTAGAGGACGAATTGAGACTAAAGTGAGAGGGAAGAAATTCCTAATCTTTTCCTCCAGGATCAATAATTGTCTAGGCATCAAGAATCCATCGAAGGACAATCCTGTAAACTCACACCGAACCAAATCTTTAGCATTTTTAGACCCGATGAGAGAATAAGGCCTTTGACATTTACCCAGAGTGAGATAAGTAACTTCATAGAGTATTGTGGTACATATACTCTCGTACTTTAGTGAACAAATCTTATAACTTAACATACTTTATTAATCGGGACTACAGGAACATAACTTCGATTATCTTGGAGGAGAAAATAAACTTGGGAGAAATGAACTTTTTAGAAATCAAGAGATATCGATTCTCTGGCACCTGCACTACTCCTATGTCATTCCCTTAATTAATCTCCCTATTTCTTAAGGCAAACAAGATTTGGTACTTAGAGCATAATGAGTTGGTTGAGAGATTACTACTGGTTGGAAGAAATGAACTCAGAAAGTTAGGGATAGAGTTGCCTCTAAATCATTCATTGACTACCACACTGAAGAAGAAGAAGGCAACAAAGACTAAAATGAGTAGGATAGATGATACACAGTCTACTGACCTTGCCACATACACATCTCCTTCCTTCTTTGGCTCTTCAATTCAAACATATTTGAAGGAGGTGCTTCAGGGATTCCTTGTAGATATCTCTAACACTAATGACAAGCTTGTGACTCACATGAATCACAAGATGTCTCATATGTGTAGAGTCCTGAATAAGCATAATAGGGTAGTATCGGATTTGCAAGAAGCTCAGATAAGTGCTTTGATAGAGGTTACTTATAATATCTCAAATTTTAGTCACCAAAATTCCTCTATACCTTAATGGTATAAAAATAATAAAATGGTAAATTAAAAACCATATTAAGAGACATAACAAGGCAATTAAAGGTCACACGCACAACATAGTTATTTGGTACATAAGATAAGGATGTTGCTGGTAAGTTTTCCTGTAAGGCAGTCATATTGTGTAGTATTTTTAAAATAATAAATGATGTCTAAAAATTTTGAAAATTTCCAGAACTAAAGTAGACATAACAATCTTTAATTCTATAGTTTATATGGAATTTTTGGAGTTGTACAAAAGGAGATATGAATTTTTGAAGTTAACCAGGTGAAATTGCAAATTTTCTATGGTAGCGTTAAAAATGGAAATGCAGGAACTAATAAGCTTCTAATTGGCCAAATTTTATATTTTTACCTAAAACTATACTTGATAAGGGTCATATAGCCTTAGGAACCATCCCAATTTGATATCTATACAATTAGATATGAATTTTCAAAGTTTGAAACAAAATATGCCAATTTTTCTACATGTGCAAAAATGTAAGGGCAAAATGGTCATTTTAGCCACATAAATAAATTCAGAAATTCCCTATAGTCTAAGAGGGTATGGAATATGAAAGGAGAAATGGAAGAACAAGGTCGAATTCTCTAAAGAAATATCAAAGAATAAAATATAATTATATATATGACATATGACTAAAATAGAATAAATTATTACTAAAAATAGACACTTAAGCATAGCTTTAGGGAACTCTTTAGTTCTCTATAAAGAAGGGTCATGCTCAGCCAAAAGGGAAGAGGAAGAGAGCTTGAGAGAAAAGAGGAAGAAGAAGAGAAGGAAGAGCCAAGGCATAAGAACTAGGTAAGTGTGTAGAAATCTTTCCTCCATCTTATGTTCTAGTTCAAGAAACCTCCTCTTAACCTCCCTATTTTCTTGGATTAGCCATCCTACAAGCAAAAATTGTAAGGAAAAAAGGGAAAGATTTCAGCCAAGTAAGGAAGAAGGAAAAGTAAGGTATGTTGTTAGAACTTTGGTATTCTTGATAAAAACTAAGTTGTTGTGATTTTGTGGCTGGTTATTTGATTGTTTCTGGCACTTTTGTAAATTTGGGATGTCTAATTTCTAAGGGGAAGTTCTGCCCAAATTTCCATTGATTATGTTAAATTGGTGAATAAGTGGGTTAAACACATGAATTCAAGAAGGAATGAAGTGTTTTAGAAATGAAATCATGACAAATTCAATTTTCCCAAAATTTTTATATGTTTCGGCCAGGACTGGAAAGTGGGGTTAGAGTTGGAATTTAATATTTTTAATGGTTCCATGATGTTTAGAAGGGAAAATTGCATAGGGTTCATGTAGAGTGTGAAATGTGAAAAGCCCCAGAATGTGAAATGACAGTTTTGCCCCTAAAACCCTAAGTTAGGGCTGCTAAGGGTAAATCTGTAAATTGAGTTAAAATTTGCTTAATGTAAGGTCAAAAATGGGTTCTAAATGCAAAAATATATGGGATTAGCATGGATCATAATTTTTGGAAAAGTACAAAAATACCGAGCAAAAAGGAATTAGATCGAGTTCCCTAGGGACATTTAAGTAAATATGTTATTTTGAGCTATGATAACCAACTTGTAAATTCTAGAATAAAGTATGAATGAGTAATAACTCATTTGTAATTACTTTGAGTATTTTAGGATTTGATAATTGCCTGAGCCAGATAGAAAGTTAAGGACTGGTAGTAGCTAGGTCTTGGAAAGGAGTCCCGGTAATAACTCAATATGCATTATTTTACCATGTTCTGTACAACCTGTTGTATGTGTGGTGGATGGGTCGATATGGTATTGTTACCCATAGGATGTAATCACAAGAATGTGTAAGGTGATTACAATATAGTTGAGTGGTTTGGTGGTGGGGAGGCTATATTTACTGATATGCTGTATAGCCTTGTTGTGCTTACCTGTGTGCTACATACCTGGTAGATTTATGTGATTACATTACATAGGTGAATTCTGTGGTGAATTCCTATGTATGAGTTATGATTTATGTAGATCAGGAACGGGTGATCATTTTGATCGGACAAAATCATCATTTGGTTCTTGGGCATTGTCCAATATGTGCTTGGTATTTTGATTGCTTCTTTATGATAAATGTTATATTGCATGTTTATATTTCACGTTTTATATGATTGATATTTTTTTACTACTAAGATTTATATGAATCTCACCCCCTTCTGTAAATTTAAAATTTATCTTAACAAGTAGAAACGGCTCAGAAGAAAAAGTAGCAGATAGCAGTAGGCAAAGGTCTGGTGTTGGCTCAAGAAACTCTTTGTTGGTTATCTGATTATCCTTCTTTATATCAGATATGTATCGTATCATATATGAACCCTATAGGGATATCTTGTAATGTAATCAAGAATTCTATATCAGTATATTTGCACTATTTCTGTATGCCTATTGAACTGTGCGTTAATACTATGATAAATATCAAAATATTAAGGGGTTTGACATTACTAGCCTTCTTAGGTCTCTTCATGAGAAGTTGATGCAGTAGATTTGAGCTGTTCCATCCCTAGTTCATCTACACTAGCCTCAGCTCTAGCCTCTATTCCTATTCCATTCCCTGAGTCTCATATTGCACATACCTCACAGAGTACCATTCTCATCACCATAGCTAGCCCATCATCATCCATACAGGTTCACATTACCTTATATGAGCTTGTTCGGCCTAGCTCTGTACCTATACCTACGCCAATTGTGTCACCCTCCATTACAGAGTCCCTAACTCAGACTCTATCTCATCACTCTCATCAATCAAAGGATACTGAGGAGTTAGTGGTTTTATCTACTGCTCAGCCTTCATCATCATCATAGCACACTTCTCTTTATGTACCTCATCCAAATGATACACTTCACATCCCTCCAGTTATCCTTCCAAAACCTCAACCATCCTCATGTGATTTACCTACCTTAACAGCTGATTAGGGTGACACTCATGATGATGTATCCTCCCTTCTTTGTGCCATACCTATCACCGCCATTGAGCCCTCTTCATCATCCAGCTCTAGCTCTACTTCTCCTGCTTAGTCCACCCTTTCCGATGATGTCAAAAAGTAGGGAGAAGAACTAGAAAGTGATTTCGGTGATTATGTTATCTTTTCATAGCATGGGTATATGGGGTTTTGAGATATTAGTTGCTAAACTTTATCATTATGTTACTTGTTGAACTGCTAAAATCTTGTCTTAATGATACTTATTGAACTTTATAACATTTTGCGTTTATAGTATGTATATAATTGTAGTGTAAAACTATAGATTTGAGTAATTCATGTTGTTGTGTATTGATTTATGATATCAAACATGTTTTAACTTGTATGTTAACTTCTTTAAAGATAAACTCAGTTTAAAAACCTTAGTTTAAAAATCACTTTTAAAAGAAAAACCGTAGTTTAAAAACCAATAAGTTTTGTTATCATAAGAAAGAGGGAGAATGTTACAACTCATGTTTTGATGATAAAAAATGATGTTGTAATTGACTTGATAATGAACAAAAGGTTTTTAAACAAATAAACAGAGTTTTCAAGACATACATATCATAACAGAGCTTCAATCAATCAACATGTTCAACATGAAGAGGCAAAGCATTCACATAATCAATGCAAGACATACATATCATACATATGCAGGAAAGGTAAGTTCACAACCTATCGGACTTCACGTCTGTCCTCAATCCGTCATCTTTACTCTGGTTCAGGCACGTCCATTCATCGAGTCCTAGAATTCCAAATACATTTAATGAGCCATTACTCATCCATATAACATTCTAGACTCATTTTCAGTTGATAACTTAGCCCAATTATGCTAAATTACCAAAATGCCCTGGAAGCCCGGCCCAACTCTACTTTTACAAAAATTACAACATGGGTCAATCCTACACAATTTCGCTTGTAGAATCCATTTATGACTTTGGATTAGCCAAATTCGGGCCCGAATGATAAAAATACCCCTTGACAACCCTTATGTAGAGCTAAAAGGGTAAATTGGTCATTTCACCCAACATAATTTACCCTTCTGAACTCAATAGAATCATTCAATCGATGAAATTCCAACTCTACCCTCATAAAGCATATAGGGCAGCCATTATAGAGTTCTCGAGAAAGTTATGTCGGTTCTTCCTTTTCTTTATTTTAATATCCTCCTTTCTACTCCTTATTACATGATTAGCCGTTTAGATATCCATTGGACATCATTTCAGCCCCCAAAATACGGATAGAAAACGAGATGAACAATACACTATTTCCAAAATACTCATCCAAATGATAAACCAAAATGGTAGAAAGGAAGCCTATGCTTACCTCTACCCGCTTCTGAATTCGGTTAGAAATTCTGGCGACAATCCGGCCGGTGAGACGGCACCAACGACCTCCAATCGAGAAACCAAAATTATAGAAATGAAGCTTGGGATGAGTAGAACAACATTTGTACTGGATATTTTGAGAGAAAACGCCGTTTCGGACGAGTTCCGATGAATTCTAGTTTTCTCTCTCTTCTCTCTCTCCTCTCATTCTCCGTTCGCTCGCGTTCTTGTTCTTTCTTTCTCTTTTCCATTCTCATCTGTCTGATTTCTCTTTCCTTCTTTCTCTTTTATTTCTGATCGATGGAAACAATGAGAATTAATGATGAAGGGTGATGATTAATTAAAATTATCCAGGTGGCTTTTACTCAATTAGTCCACCTATCACATTACTTGCACAACAAGTTTCCTTTCTCTTTTCCTTCATCATTCCATTAATATTAATGAGAAATAAGAGAGTATAATTCACTCTCAAACTATCTCATTATACCACCTTAAGTGGTCCTCCAAAGCCTTAAGTTTTTCCACTTATTGACTTTACTTGATAATTATTTACCAATATGGCCTTATTAATTACTAAGTAGTCATTTCCCTCCTTTCAATTCCTATTTAACTCAAATCATCGGGAATATCAGGGAAAAACTGTCATTTCCTAACTTATGGAAAAATTACCATTTCCCCCTCACCTTTTATTTCTTTTTAATATCCAAAGATATTAAAGAATTTTGGGGAAAAATATCATTCCTTACTTGGACATTTACTAAACCGGGGTCTAACAGTCCACTTAATCCAAGCTAAACCTCAAGCCTTTAATCCCAAAATTCAGGGTATTACACTCCTAGAGATTGAAAGCACAAAACCACAAAGGTACTATTCTAATTTCTCAGTTTAAACGTCATTGATAGATCATCTGTCGGGATTCAGAAATTTTAAACGGTTAATTTCTTCCGCTGTGTGTACGAATCCCAACACAAGTGTAAAAAGTATGACTTTCTACACCTGTTCTTTCTACACTTGTATGTCAAGTGTAAAAAGTCATTTTTCGTCAAGTGTAAAAAGTATTTCCTGTACTAGTGTGTACACTTCAAAAGTCTTCTTTGTGCCTCAGAAGTTAACACTGCAAGTGGCACTTAGAGTGATGATGGTCCTTCACCTTCAAGCTCCTTTCTCTTTCCATTTTGAGGCTTCTTTGGTACTTGAGAACTAATGGTCTCATCAAGCATACCAGTGGTGAATTTGGTAAGCTTGGCTTGAAGTTGAACCTCTTCTTGTTGATATCCATTACTTCTTACAATTTGACCATGAAGTTGCAGCAATAGGTGCTCCCAGAGTTCTCCTTCTTGATATAGATGATATGAATCTATTCCTTAATGTATGAGAAATACTAGGATTCTTCTTCCACTTTTTTATACCCTTATGTCATTTTCGTCTAGAAACAATCAGCATAAATGAAGCTCCAGACGGACATTTTGTACCCTTTTTGCTTTGGGTCCTTGGTTGTTAGCGTTCGACCTTACTCAAGAATGTGAAAAGTATGATTTACACTGGTTCATTCCAATCCTTGATGACCTACGTCCAATCCCCAAACTTCACTTGATATTTTCAATACACTATCTTGTTTAATCCGAGTACAAGAGAAGCCTCTACAATCCTACAAATTTAGTCGAGCACTAGTGAAGTCTTTTACAAATCAAAAACTCTCAGCCTATTCAACATCAACTTCTTCACACCAAGGTAATAACTCCCCTTTACACACCGTAATGATATAACTTTGATGATAAAAGATTACAATCAATCTTCTCTATCATAAGTGAATATTGATTATCACTAAAGCACAATACAAGTAAACTCTAAAGTCAATGATACAAGCTTTGAGAAACATAGAGTATATGAGCTGGAATGTTGAAGTTAGAGTTTTGACATTTTGATGATGTATGCACTGGCTCTCTTCTCAACTCATCTTGACTTATTCTCCTTTTATAGTTGATGGAGAGTATTTAACCATTAGACACATTCTTCCCATTGAGCTTTTTCTTCTTCCCATTACAAATATGACCGTTGGAACTTTTTGACAAAAAGTACTTTTGATCGTTGAGAATTAATCTAGGTTTAATTACCTTTAATCTTCATATAAACTTAATTCGTAATGATTAGGAATAATATAATCAAGGTTTATATGAGTTTAGAAAAGAATCATGAAATCTGAGATAGTAGTTAAAACTTTGAAGACTCTTTACTTTCATATCATTGGAGCGATCTTTCCAGTGATAGGTCATCCCTCGAGTGCTCCTTTATGATCTTCAAAGTGTGAACAGTGCATCACTGGAAGTGATGTGCATTACTTTCATATCACTGTAGTGATCCTTTCCAGTGGTGAACTCATCTTAACTCCAAATCTCAAAAATGACCCATCAATGTAATTCTCTTTAAGTTTAATTTCCAATGTAATAAGAACCAGTTCAAAATTTGTTGTATTCCAAAAGTTATGATTCAAACAGTAATTACTAGTTTGAACAATTTTTGAATTTCATGCATCAAATTATTAAATTCACATCTCTTTCATCCAAACATCTGTGAGCTTGATCCTAAAGTCTTTGAATTACATTTTGTGTCTAGTTTCATGTGCAATAAGTTTTATCTCAATTAGAGTTTTGATTTGGGAGATATGTTCAAATTAATAAACCTGGTATGGAATAATGCGAGAAATTTCAATGTCAAATTCCAAAATTAATATATGTTTCATCTGAAACCTGTTGAGCTTCATCTTAGTATCTCTGCATCATATTAGGAGCCTAGTTTCATATAAAACAAGGTTACCTCAATCAGAATTGTAGTTTAGGAGATATGGCTAAAATACTAAACCTATGTCGAGCAGAATAAAAACAAAGCAGAATAAAGTGCTCATCACTTGAGTAGTCACTTGAGTGATTATCAAAAATTCGTCTTTGAAGGTGCCACTCGAGTGATCACTTGAGTGAAGTTAGTATAACTTTTATATAAGGTATCTTAACTTTGAATTGAGCAATTCCAACATTCATTTGACCATAAAGACCTCCAATATCACATATAAGAACTTTAATCTTGATATTCCATTATATCTTACAAGTTCTTCCTTCTTTAATCTCTTCTCTTCTTCTTCATGATTATTTTCCACAATTATTTTGATAATGCCTTGCTTTTCTTGAGTAATATCTTCAATTCTTCTTCTTTCTCTTCATTCTCCATAATATCCTTTCTTCATTAGATAGCTTCTTTCTTTTGTTTAACTAATATGATGAATTCAATCTTTCTTCTTTTTCTTCTTCCTCTTGATGATTCTCAATAGCTTCTTTATTTTCTTGATTTTTTCCCCCTCTATTTGATTACTTCTTTCTTTAATATCTACTTAATCTTCTTCTTGATCATTCATAAGAATCCAACTTGATATCTTCTTCTTTTGCCTGACTAATATACAAGATATTTCACATTAAATAGAGTAGTTAGTCAAAGTATAAGATAAATACATGATGCAAACTTTTTATTCTTAATATTTAGCATATATATTTGACAACATCAAAACTAATCAGATCTAATAGAGTCCCAACTAAATAAGACTCTTTATGTACAAGAGATAATAGAAATTTGGCGCCAGATTTAGGAACCCCTATGTGGAGATACTTAAAAGCATTAACTTTCCTTATAATTATTTTAAATCAATTCATTTTGATTATTGCATAAGAGCCAAACAAACTAGACTCAGTTTTCCTATTAGTTCAATAAAAACCTCTTTATCTTTTGGATTGATACATTATGACATTTGGGGTAGTTTTCATACAGCCTCTTTGAGTGGTGCACACTATTTTTTAACCATTGTAGATTATAACAGTAGGGGAATGTGGGTCTATCTTATAAAGCACAAGTCCAACACGGAAAAATATTTGATGGATTTCTTAAACATGGTGGTAACACAATTCCAAAAGCAGGTCCAACAAATTAGAATAGATAATGGCCTTAAATTTAAATCTAAGCAAGTGATACAGCATTATTCTAATAAAATAATTTTATTATAGAATAGTTTCCCCTACACGCCACAACCAAATATGGTCGTGGATCAAAAACATAGACATACTTGAAGTTGCTTGAGAACTATGTTTTCAAGGGAGCTTATTGATTTATGCATACTCACAATAGTATACCTAATCAATCAGCTGCCATCCCACAACAGGCCTCCAAAAACAATTATCCATCATTAAAATTGAACAAATTGAAACAAAAGTTCTTAAATTCACTGTAGGCCTCAAATAATCTATCAGGCAACCAGTCACCAGAGGGTGATATTTTTCTGTTTTATTTTTACAAAGTATAAACATTAATTATCTAGGCCCTAGTTGCCCAAAAAAATTTAAGAAAAAAATTACATACCTCACGGTTATTAACTAATAGGCATGATATATATATATGTTAAAACAATAACATCATTCACAGTTATTAACAAAGAACCATAATAAATATAAACAAAAATATATCGATTTTATCAATATAATCGTTATGTAAAGTCTTCAGCACGACAACCCCAAAAAACCTACCCTTCTTGTCAAACCCCTTAATATTTTGATATTCGTAGAGTAATAAGTGCACATTTCTGTAAGTCATACTAAAATAGCGGAAACATACTGATATTAAGTGCTTGTTTACATTACAGAAGAATCCTCGCTAGGTTTGAAAAATATTTACAAAATGTATAGAGCATTTAAAAGAAGCTAAAATTACATGCATACATAACTACAACAGCTACAGAGTGCTCCGTGACCCTACTCCCAGGTAACCACTTCCTTGCCTTTCGAGTCGCTAGCCTCAATTGTAAGGTTTTTCAGTTTGAAAAAAGGTGAGATTTGAGAGAATCTCAGTGGTAACAGACATTTCAAACATATAAAATGTAATAATAAATATGTAATGTGCCATGTCATGTAAGATGCTAACTCATGCTATATGCATACTATCTAAGGCCAAACGAATGTTTGCACCTCGGTCGTGTCCAAGGTTAAAGACATGTTTGAATCCCTGCTTATTCACGTGCACCATCGCTAGATCCCATATCACAGCTTGGCTAATGTCATGTTAAGAATATGGCATACACAAACATATAGATAATTACAAAGTATATGAAAGAATGTGCTACTACTTGACTCCATTTTCAATTTCTGGGTCTGTAATAAACTTGTTTCGGCTCGGCTATTTCCAATTCCAATAAAATTAGAGTTACAAGTAACTGGATATTACTTGCACTATTATTACATTTTAATTATAGTTTTCTGGTTATCTATTACAGTTATAACATTTTCTACACAGTACAACTCTGCACAGTGCAGTTTCACTATTTCCAAAAACTGGAAGATTTTTCATTCAAATTTGGAAATTCATAATTAATTCTACAAATATCCAATTTGAATGATTCAAAAGACTAAATAAATATATTTGAATTTATATTTGAGGATAAATAATTAGGTTTGATCACTACAACCATGTCATTCCCAGTAATTTTCCAAACTCTATTATTCCAAATTACATTCCAGAAATATGGCACAATTTCAAAAATCCATATCTTCCAATGCACTTGTCCAAAAGTTACAAACTACTTATCAAACTAAATCTATATATCTCTACTCTAATCTTGAAAATTTTTATAATTTTTGGACCAATTTTGTCTAGTAAAATACATTGGACAACATTACTGCCTCACAGGAGATAATCAAACAGCATGCACCTTCAAGTTCATAAATTTCCAGATTTGCATACCAACATCCAAAAATCATGATCACATATATACCTATACAATTTTCCCTTATAAATCTAATGGAACCATCAAAATTGCAAAATTACAGTTCCTCCCTATGGTTCTGCTTCTGGCCGAAAATAAGGTTCTTAGGAGGAAGAATATGTTTTATTGATTTCTCTTGCTTAATCACTTCCTTTCCACTTTTAATCACATGATTAACTACTTAAACACTAAATGAACATGATTAGAAGAAATTTTGGTAGCATTTTCTCTTAGGGTTTCATCAGCCCAAATTTACAAAACAATAAAAAACTAAGACAAATTTCACAACAATAACCACAACAACAACATATGTTACAAGATGATCAAGTTTATGAGATTACCTCTTGGATTCTCAACTATCTCTCTTGTCAATTCCTTCTTTCCTCTCTCTATACACTATTGATTTGGCTTGCAATCCATGGATTTCAAGGAGGAGAAGAGATTAGAGGAGGTTTTAGGGAGATTAGAAGGCATAAACACTAAGATTGCAATGCAAGCTTTTACCTTGAGTTCTTGGCTTGGAACCCTAGCTTCTCTTCTTGGTGTTCTTGAGTTTATTGAACCCTCTCTCTCTCTCTCCCTATTTTGATAGAGTTGGCCGAAACTTGAAGATAGAAAAGGAGTATTAGGAGTGTTTGAAATATCTCATGCTTTATGCCTTATTATCTTCTCATGGTAAATTAATTTAAGAATTTACTTGGCTCATCTTTTTTTTTATCTTCTCTTCAATTAATTATGACCTCACAAATATTTCTCTCCCTTTCATCTTTATTGACCTAACATGTAAGAGGAAAAGAGAATGAAAATTGGTTTCTTGAATTTCCATAAGTGCTTCTTCCAAGTCATTAATTCAGGTCATATTGCTTTTTGCATTTGACTTTTGACTTTTCCTCTTCTTGAATTATATCCACTAAATAAATATATTCCCCTTGCTTTTCTCTTTAACTGAAACTACAAGAGAAAAAGGGAATATGTGATTGCTTCTTGCATTGTTTCAAAGTCCCTTCTTGAATTAATTGCTTTAGTCATGTTACCCTTTTTGACTTTGTTCTTTCCAACTTTAATTTCATTTGGTAATAATACTCCAAAATGGGATGATTAATTACCAAGTAGCCATTTTCCCATTTATTCCCCCTTGACTGAAATTATTGGGAGAAATAGGGAAAAATATTTGTTTCTTATTTTATTGTAAATTATCATTTTGCCCTTAAATTTTTGTAAAAGTTCATATCTTGCTCTTTTCTTTGCCTTTCACTGAATTTTCACACTTATATTAGACCATTATTTGTATCCTTTCTTGCTCCAATTTTGGTTACAATATTAGGCCTTTAAGTGGACATTAGTTTCTTATTTGTGTCCTAGCTTAGCCAAGTTGTGTGTAACCGGCAATTGGAATGTTTCTGACAGTCAATGTATACCATCATGCACCATTTTTATTCCATTAAATGCATTAATTACATACAAGGAATATTGGAGACCAGAAATAGGGTGTTACACTTCCTCTTATATTTAAGTTTTTGAAACAGAACACACTTGACACTTTAGTCTGTTCAAACGAAACCCTCCAACATTGTAACCCTAGTACTCTTGTTGTCTTTTCCGGCCATCAAGATTCATTTTCAGTCGAGCTCTACCATAAAAAGCCTTCTCCTTACTTCTCAACAACAACGGCACTAGTCAATACCTTCACACTTTTCTCAGCGACTGCCGAGCAAGTTACTTTCGCTTGCCCTAACTCACATTTTTGTCATTCATGAGCCCTAACTAGGTTACATTCCTTTGGTACTCTATTCTCCTTATTTGATTGAGGTGACTTTATGAAGTCACAATAGAGCAATCAAGGTGACATTAACTTGCTTTTATGAAGTTATATTTTTTTGGGAAACCTATTGTTGCTCTAAACAAAGGTTCTTATCCTATTACTGGAAGTTGTCAACCCATTGCTTTGACTAAGAGTTCATACATTATTGATCTTTTTTGAAGTAACTTCTAAATATAAGATCCCTAAGAAAAATACATTTCCTTTTTTGAAAGTATCCATATCTGCAAAAGTTACTTTAAAAATTTCAATAGGTGTGATGGATCAATTATTTCATGTGTACCAATAAGAGTCATACATAAACAAGCTCTGTGAATAAACTAGTTTATATGTACCAGGAGTCATACACGGACAAGCTCTATGAATAAATAGTTTAGGTGACATATTGAATTTATTTTAGTGAAGTTATGCTTTTTTTTTTGAAATCCCATATTGTTATGATTGAAGATTCCTCTCTTATTTTTCTATTAAGCAGGTGGCACCAAATTAAAAGCTATGAAATTCAATATTGTGACCAGTTCTAGACCCTTCAATTTGATAGTTTCTGAGCTACTTGGTCTCATCTCTATATATATATAGAGCAGTACTTCCCACATCAAGTAGAGATGCAATTTTGATGGATCAAGATTTTCTTGGCTTTGTAGCTTGAATCAATAGCCCTACTGATATATATATATTAATGTAAGTTTTCACCTATACCTTGTGTTTCTTGATTAATTAAACTTAGAAAGCAAAGGAAGATGGGGTAAAAAACAAATATGCCTATCAGAAAGGACGAAAGGGTTATGCATACCCTTGAACTCAAGTGTTTACATATCCCCTCTACCCTTTTTGATAGGGCTATATGTTTTTTCCTTATAGCCGTTTTCTTTCCAGGGTTAATTCATGTGAAGAGACACAATTATATGTAGGTCCAAAGTTACATTTGTCACTTATACACGTCAACGGTTGCTATTGATTCTCTCCATAAAGCCCTAAATGTCTTGATCCAACCCAAATTGTATAGCATTTTGATGTGGAAGGTACTATTGTTCTATTATATATCTAGAGGAGGTCAACCAGCTCAAAAATCTCACTTGAAGATTCTTATATCCATACATCACGGTTATTGTATAAAAACCATTAGGTATTATAAATGTTCCAGATTCTTTTTTATAAACCATTATTTATGTACTTATTTATAACGGTTGTCTACGTGAGACCGTTATTAAGTTTAATAAAAGTCATGGTTCTTATATACAAACAATTATGTATGTTACTTAATAAATAACTGTTGTAAAATAAGATCGTTATGTATCATGCAAGCATTGACATATATTATCATGGTTGTTTACGTGTGCCCATTAATTATTATCACAACAATAAGTAGACATGGCCTCACCAAACCTCAATACATAATGGGTGTTATATTATAACCTTATAATAGGTCCGAAATACAAAAGATTTCAAAACTGTAATGTATTTGCGCCGAGCTTTTATAATGCCCACATGTATATTAGTTCAAAACTGTGATGTATAGAAGTTAATAACCTTCATATATCACGATTGTTGTAGTAATGAAACATACATGCATCAATCAAATACACAATCACATGAAAGGAAAATAGTTAGTTCCTCTTATGCTTTCTTCTATTTACCTTCTACCTTATTCTTTCCTTGACTACTCCTTTGTGGGCTTGGGCAAATATCAAACCATATCATATATTTATACATGTAAGGGTAGGTTAAGATTTATTCCATTAATAAAACTTGTAATTTAAATAAGTTCTCTTAAATCCCAACTTAATCAATTTCTTCTCTTTTTTATGAACTTTGAAAAATCATAACTTAATCTAGGAAACTCAAAATGAAATGGTTTAAATCTCTTTTAATATTCTAAAAAGAAAAAACAACATTCAACATCAAATCACAAACATAATTTCAGCGTGAATGCTCAAAATGCATATGGTAAAACAGGGTTTTCTACTTTTCCTGCCCTAATTTTGAAAATTCATAGCTTTCAATGTGCACACCCAATTAATGTATTATAGGAATTATTTGAAATCTTAAGATGTTTACTAAAGTCTAACCAAATTTTAAAGGCAAAAGAGGTCATTTGCCCTAATTTTAGATCACATAAAATTCAATACTCCAATTTATGAAATTATGTTCCATTTTCAATCATAATGGTTCCAAAGTAGTACTAGGGGAATTATCCTTCACAAAAAATCCTTCTAGATTCATTTGAAGCATCGAATTAAACAAAACTAACTCCTTTATATGAAAATAGTGGTTGATCAAAACAAGGGTATACGGCTCTATTGCTTCTAAACATTATATGGAGACCTCTAGATTCTTTGTATGCTTAATTTATTTAGTATAATTCTAACACATTGCAAAACATCACAATAGTGAGCTTCTCATTAATGTAAGCCTCCAAAAATTCAAACCTCCATAAACTATTACATCTTTCCATATATAAAGACATATATCATCTATATTATACAAGTACTAAGGCCCTGTTTGGTACGTGGCATTGGGGGTAGGGACTGGGATTAGGCTAAAATATATCGTTTGGTATGAGGGACTCCAAATAACCAGGGATTGAGAGTCTTCGAAAGTGGGATTGCTGCAAAGCCACCTCCCCCCTGGTTTTGTGTTTTCAATCCCTGGACTGTGAAATTGTAAAGAAAAAAATACCCTTAATTAAAATATTTTTCAGACAAAAATAACCCTTGATTTTAACGAGAAATTCATCCCTCTCATATAATCCTCTCATTTGTTTTTCTCGCCAATACCTCATATACCCTCTTTATGACCCACTCTGCCTTCTTTTTTAAAGTCTTCTTTGATATTAGTTGATATTTTCTCCTTCGATTGTGCCTTCATGGAACCAGTGCTCTCCAATTGACTATCGATCTGATATGTTCTGCTTGTAAGCCGTAGTCCCTGTTTTAACCATCGCTCACTTAGCAGGTATAAACATACACACGCATGTTGTCTACTGGAATAAAGCTTTGACATCAGGATTTAATTAATAATCTGTCCAATTAGCAAAAACATTCTCCTTCTGGCTGAAACAAAGAGTAAGTCAGATGTCCCCAGGACATAATGTTTATTCAGATCGTCACTTATAGTTTTATCTTTCATGAGCATATCTATTTTTTCCATCTTTTACACCTTATCTCTCTCTCGAATCTCAAGTTTGAGCACATATAAATATATACAACCATTCTCATTCGTCATGCTAAACATATGTAAGCTCTGAATTGTATGAATTTGGGAATGTTATAGTCTCAATATTTTTACTTTCATCTCTGTCCCCCCTCTAAAAAAAGGACAAGTTCTAGGTGGAATTATCACAAATACTTACATGTAATCAATATTACCACAAAACCAATGACAAACCCTTTATATATATTGCTATCGATATCAACCAATAAATCCACCAGAAAGCACAATTTACATACAGATGCTTATTTAGCTAATATATGAGCTTTGAAATAAAATTCCAAAGAAGCCAACAAGAAGTTATGATGAATGCATATGGTTAGTAAGAACTTGCATAGTTGTATTGGTCATTCATGTGTTGAGCTAACATTTTTTTCTCACATACTCCATTTAGTGGTCAACATGTTTAATGATATAACACTAAGGTGTTAACTCTTTTTCACCTATTATCCCTAATTAAGTATTAAACTTCCTAACTAATTAACCAAACTCCTCTTACAAATAAGTTTTTTCCCTTCTCTAAGCAGTCTTTTATCTGTTTCTAAAATTTGTTCCACTTTCAAACTGTGTCAGTTCTTTTGCTTAATAATTATGTAACTTTCCTAGTTGCTATATTAATATTAAGGAAAAATTGTTTGTACCCACCCTAACTTTTGACTACAATTCTAATATCCCCTCCCATATAAAAAATTTACAATTGGTATCCGGATCTAGGAAGGCCTATGATAAGTTTTGTTTGGGTTTATCACATAGGTCCAAATAAGATTAATGGTTACCATTCTTTTGCAATATCTCCATCTACTATTACTGGTGAGCTGTATCTTTGATGGTCATTTAATTGGAAGGGGTGATTTTCATGTTTCTAGTTACTTTATGGCCATATTCTTAAACGATGAGAAAACATTAACAACTTGTTACTTATTCAATGCTTTGTTATCATCCAACTTAGAGAACCAATAAGACACATTACATAAAGTGAAAAAAAAACATATCAGTGACATTTTTCCTTGTTAACTCTTATATGGTTGTTTACACAGTTATAACAATATCTGAAGAAAAGAGAGCCTAGCTTTACTTATTACTCTAATGGCAGAGCATGGCTGGGGCAATACATTAGTTTTGTTTGTGTGTAAGCATGATGATCATGTTTAGAAGCCGACAGATCATTCATATACCTTACAAAATGTTACTCTGCTTGCCATTTCTCTCTATCTTGCTTCTACTTAATGGCCTTAGTTTTCTCATCTTAGAGGAGGAACCCAAGTAGTCAGTGTTGAAGTGAGAGAGACCGAAATAGAGAGAGACATCGAGACATATAATCTTCACTAATGACTATAGTAACTGTGACGGAGCTAATACAAACGCGAGCTTAGACAATGGATAAAACGACGAACGATGAATCGACAATGGTGGAGTTGTTAAAGCTTGCTCGTGGACAAAAATGGTCAATTGGGAAGAGATGTTCGTGGAATTTACATCTAAGTTGAAGATTAAATTTGGGATTTATGGGATGGGTATTTGGGTCTTTTTATAATTAGTGGCTATTTATTAAATAGGATTAATGAAATTATTCTCTCTAACTATTACTTCGTACCAAACATATTTTTAAAGCATCAATCCTAGTCCCAATCCCAATCTCAATTCTAATCACAATCCTCAATCTATCAAAATTCAATACCACGTACCAAACATGGCCTAAAGATTTTGATTACTCTATATTCCTCTAGAACTTTGGAAATCATATCCTTTGAATTATAAATTTTGCAGATTTATGGAATCCTCATATAGGAACATTAGATAGCTCAAAGTCATCAAAATTTCATTATTTCCCAATCATCTTGCAATTCCCGAGCATAGGGAGAAAGATTTCGCTAGGTTTCATCTTCTTCACCCATACATTATATTAAGACTTCTAATTGCTGAATATAGTTTATTTTTAACTTGATTATAACCTTAACACATAAACAAACATTAA
Organism: Albizia julibrissin; assembly: GCA_037074505.1. Lineage (NCBI taxonomy): Eukaryota > Viridiplantae > Streptophyta > Magnoliopsida > Fabales > Fabaceae > Albizia > Albizia julibrissin. Next base: position 38,649,080 of record CM073477.1, read on the forward strand.
AATAGGGAGAAAAATTAGCTTCTTAGTTTCCAAATTCATGCATTATCATTCATTCTAAGAACAAATCCCTTACTAAAACTTACATATTGTAATATCCTAAATTTAATCACCAAAATTCCTTGTACATCTAATTGTATTCAATGGAATAAAATGGTGAATTTTGATGTACTTGAAGTAGCAAAAATAGTGTAAATAGTTATTATAAGAAATTTTTTGCCACAAAAGACCTAAAGCCCAATTTTTGCCATGACAAAAGCTTAATGTGATACCTCATTTTCTAGCACTACGGTAGAGTATCAACTAGCTAATACTCACCAAATTTTTTCCTCTTTCTTTTCGTTACGAAACATCAGAGTTGCAAGCAATACCTCTATCGGTATGAATATTTACATATATTCACATACATGCACAATTTACAAGATTTACTTATCCTTATAACACAAAACATGCCATGTATCTCTTCTACTTCATATACAAACCCAAAACTCATGAAATTCTTAAAATACACGACAAGAACGAGACAACCATAACTAAGTTCTTCTGCTACTCGGCCTCATCTCTTCATCATTTACCTTTTCTTTCCCCTGCGAGCTCCCTCCCTGTTTTGGAGATTTGTTTTTGGGAAAAAGGGTAAGATTCACAGGAATCTCGGTAGTAACACAATCATACAAACAAGATAACACACACAAGCATGCTTCGTACTTCATCAATCAACAAAATCATCATAACATCATTAGTGCATCACATGCAATTCATAAACTGACATGCACCAATGCAAAGATAGGCCCCGGGCACCGCTCATGCAATTATGAATATTATTGCTTGAGTGTCAACCCATCCAAAGATAGGCCCTGGGTGATCACTCTGCTTAATCTAAACATGCTAGAAATTTTGGAGATGATATCAAACAATACATATGCATGCCATGTCATATGAAGACAGTTACTACCTGGTTGCACTCTTATGCGACTTTCCCCCACTTGATGCAAGCTCAGGCTATTATTGAGGCCAGACCGGTTGTCAAGTCCTGAAATCTTCAAATACCAAAAATTAGTTATTACTCATCCATGCATCATTCCAAACTCATAACATTGGTAAATTTAACCTCACCGTGCCAAATTACCAAAATACCCTTAGATACCTGGCTTAACCCTTTGTACCCTATCTCACTTCCACTTTATCAAAATTCATGACTTTGGCTATCCCTACACAATTTTACATGTAGAATCCATTTTTAACCTTTAATTGGACAAATCAATCCCAAATGACAAAAATACCCTTAACAGCCCTCAAATAAGGCTTATAAGGGGTAATTTTGTCATTTCACCCTCTGAGGCTTTTCTCACTTCTTGGTCAACATAGACCCTACACAAATTTGCCTCCTAAATACAATGGAAGCTTCAGAATTATCAAATTTCTACTCAATCACCATGTCCAACACAGGGAAGGGGATTTAAATTCCTAGAAAAGTTGTGTCGGATTCTCATTTTCTTTAGCCTAATAACCTCCTTTCTACTTATAACCAATATATGAACTACTTAGACATTCATTAGACTTGATTAGAGACATTTACATATTATGGTCTCTTTAGCTTTCTTCAATTATCTTATGCCAAATGAATCATAATCAAGCCCAAAACAACTCTACTAGCATCAATTAAGAAAGAGGAACAAGTTTGGGAAGTTACCTCTTGATTTCTTTAACTTTCTCTCTCCTGCTTGTTCTTGACTCTCTCTTACTAACTCTTGATTCAGCTGCTCAACAAGGATTTCAAGGGTAGAGAGATGAGGAGGAGAGGTTATCGAGGGATTAAGGTTGCTTAAAACACAAGGTAGCAACTTCTTACCTTGAGATTTGATGAACCTTAAACCTTCCTCTTCTCTTCACCATGCTCAGCTCTCACTCTTCCTCTTTCTAATTCAGTTTGTGTGTGAATGAGGAGCTGAAGAGATGATAATTGATCATATAATAAAGGATTTAATTGATCATGCCATGTGTCACTTTGTGATTGGTCCAAAATTGCATTATTCTTTAATTAACTCCATTTCCCTTTCCTCTTCTGATTTCAGCCGAAAATTAGCATAAGAAACACAAGGGAAATCTGAATCTCCAATATCTCATTGTGCCATCTCGTAACTTGTTAACCAAGTCATTGACTATTTGACCATTCTTAACAATAATTCACCAAAATTTGTTTATTTATAATCAAGTAGTCATTTTACTCTTTTTAATTCCCATTTAACTCAAATTAGTGGGAATATTGGGGAAAAATAATTATTTCCTATTTCATGGAAAAATTACCGTTTTACCCCTACATTTCATGATTTACAGAAATAAATCATTTTTCTCTCTTTTCTTCAGCTTAACCTCATTTTGACATTCAAATGAGGCCATAATTTATGTTACTTAATTTTTCTCAATTTTGGTTACCATAATAGGCCCTTAATTTATGCATCATCACCTCTTTAGGACCTTGTTCGGCCAAATTACTCGTAATCGACGATTGGAATATTTTCCATAAATTCACATAAATTCATACACACCACATTTCACCTTTTATTCCACTAAATATATGTCAAATAACACATAAAGAGTGTTGGTGAAAAAGGGGTATTACACTTAACATTGAATCCTAAATTTTAGTATGAAAGAGCATAATTTTTGGCCCCAATATATTGAAAAATTCGGCTAAATGGAAAGGAAAGGAAGAAGATACAATTTAATACAAAAGTATAAGGGCAAAATGGTCATTTGTCTAAATAAAATAAAAATCCAAAAATTTCCCTTAATTAATAAGGAAAATTTGGTCAAGGAAGAAGGGAAGAGAGGAATTGATATTTGGCCAAGAAATAAGCCAAGTTGATGCTTGATAAGCTAAGTCGAAAAAGGAAGAAGTAAAAGAAATATCACATGCAAAAATTCTATTAAAATAATAATTGCTTAAGGAGGTGGAAGAGAGCTCTAGAAGAATTAATTAAATTCTCCCAAAGGCCATTAATTTTGGAAAAATAAGAGCAAAGGGGAGAGAGAGAGTAGGAGAAAAACACAAGAACAAAGAGAAGGAACAAGAGTTCAAGAAGCAATCAAAGTGAGTTAGGTTGTAATTTCCACTTGTTCTTGCCTCCTAATTTATGAAAACACCTTCCTAACCCTCATGCATTCTTGAATCGAACATATAAAAATCTCAAAGTCAAGGAAAAGAAGAAGAGAGATGGGTGGTTTATAGAGTCAGAGAGAGAAAACCAAAGGTAAGTTGAAGAACTTGTTGATTCTTGATGACTTAAGCTTGTTCTTGATGTTGTGGTTCATTATTGGCTGTATTGGTTGGATTTTGTGATTTGGGGAGCTCAAACCCTAAAGGAAGATATTGCCAAAATTAAAACTAATCATGTTCAATTGATATTTAAGGGGTTAAACAAAGAATTATAAATGAAAATGGAGCGTTTAGTTAAGAGAAATCATAAAACCTCCATGTTTTCCAAATTTCCCAAATTTTCTGCCAGCTGGGTTTGATAGGGTTAGAGCTGATATTTTGTGTTTTTCATGGTTCCATTGTGTTTAGAATGGAAAATTGTGTAGAGAACATATCAATTATAGAGTGTGAAGGCTTTAGGGTGTGAAATGACAATTTTACCCTTAAAACCTTAATTTAATGGATGTCAAGAGTAATCTTATCATTGCACTGTGAATTTTTCAAAATTGAGGTAATAAATAAATTCTACACGTGAAATTGTGTAGGAATAGCCTGGGTCATAATTTTTAAAAAAGTACAACTATACCGGGTATAAAGAGAATTAGACCAGATTCCCTATGAGCATTTTGGTAATTACGCTTTTTTGACTCAAGATAAGCAACTTATAGATTTTAGAATAAGGTATGAATGAGTAGTAACTAATTTTTCATTAATTTGGGAATTTTAGGATTTGATATTTACCGAGCCGAACCAGAAACAAAGGACTCATAATAGCTAGACTAGGAAAGGTGTAAGGTAGTAACTCTTTCTCTCATATTCTATGTGATTGTTAATATGCATTGTTTGCCATGTTTTGTGTAATGATATGTCAATGGCGGCAAATCCTAAAGCTGGGTTTGGGAAAAGCACAAGTGCCACATTGAGGGAAGAGCACAAGTACCTCTTGGCCCAAGGGTATCCAGTCTAAGTCGCCCAATGTGATAAATGATAAGCCTGTGTCGCATAATTTCTTGCTGGGTGTGGGAAAAGCACAAGTGCCACCCCATTGAAACAACATAAATACCATGAGGCCAAGTGGACTCAATTTAAGCAACTTGACAAGTATGGGCAGGCTGTTGCCTGCTGTGGAATATTGATATGATCATGATATGAAAAGATTTGACAAGTAGGAATAAGGCGATCATTTTGATCCAGACAAAATCATCACTTTGTTCCTAAACATTGTTTGATTGACATGTGTATATCATTATTATTTGTTGCATCATATATGCTTCTTTGCATGTTCACTTTTTTCATTTTATATGATTGTCTACTTGTTACTACTAAGATTTGATTAAAGCTTACCCCTTTCCAAATATTTAAAATTTATTTAGCAAGAAGTAATGGCTCCAAAGGTAAAGAGGTGGAAACTAGCCATTGAAGGATCCGGTCTGATAGAGAATTTTATTGGTTATCTTTGTACTTTATATGTACTTTTGGGTTTTGTAATTGACTATGTACAAACCATGTGAGAAATTCCTGTAATATAATCAAGAGTTTTTATATGAGTATGTTTATGTTATTTCTATATGCTCATTGAACTATGCGTTAGTACTTTAATAAATGTCAAAATTTTAAGGAGTTTGATATTTTTGGTATCAGAGCATTTGGTTCTGGCAATAATAGAATGGTATACTGATATAATCTTGATTATGTTTAATAGGAATCATGAGTAGAGGGCGACGTCATAGGAGCAAATCTCCACCATCTGTGAATCAACCCTCAAAGGGATGAATAGCACGATCTCGTCAAAGTAGGAAAGACCCCAGGGTACTACGTACCCCTAGGAAGTGTGTACTGCCAAGACCAGCCTTTGAACCCCTGCCTAGACTAGAGCTTACGAATAGTTCTTTTGTCGGTGATACGAAGCAGCCATTATCAGATAGATCTAAGTCGGACCCATATAGTGTTACCAGCTCTAGGGCGGACTTGGTATACATAAGACATGACTTATGGCCAGATAAGCAATTATGGGAATACATTAACAACTTATACATGGGGGCTCTTCGTATACGTGACACACCACTGACTCAATATTGTTGTATGACATAGATACTCTATATTGGGACCAGGGGTTCCTCAGCATATAATTCCGTAATGATTATTGGATCCATACTACACTATATATTTCTTTCTAGATACATTGTTCTGGGTATGAAAGGTGAATGATATTCTAGAGTAGGGCCCAAGGGATAGCTTCCCAGATTTCAAGGACCACATGACGGACTTCGTATTGCGACATATGTACCTAGACTAATATATGACCTATACATAGTTTTTGGTCGGTTGGAGATGACTGACATTACTAATTAGGACATGGGCAGTCATGGGGGTACTACTGCTTGAGGATTGTTAGAGCTGGCATCAGTGTTTTGGTATCAGTACAATAAAGTTAAGCATGCTCAACCCAGGGAAATGGAAGGAAAAGTGACCCCCTTGGAAGTTTTGGCAAAATGTTAAGTTATGTGATAAAACATGTTATACAGTGACTTGTATGGTATATAATATTAAAATATTTCCCTAAACTGCTATGAATGTTGTATGTTATGCTTGGACTATTTGAGCATCTAAATTTTATGAAATGATGAAAATGCCCTTATAAATATATACTAAATTTATCTCTTCCTATTTCAATATAGTGAACTATAAAGATGGTAAGACGTTGTGGAAGAGGTACAGGTCATGTGGTCAAGGAGCAAGACCCAACCTAATGGAACAAATACTAGGCATGCTTACGGAACAACATACTATGATTCATGACTTGAGGGACGAGTTGTGAGAAGTACAACAAATATAGTAAGTATATATATAAGGAAACAGAAAATAATCCTAGGAGACCAGAAAATGAACCTAACCAACTGGAGAATCCTATTCTAGAATAACCTCTAATTAAACCTGCTACTGAGGTTGAAAGCTTATAGTCATGGGGAACAAAATTCAGTTAAAAGGAACCACCGGCCTTTCAAGGGAAATTTGACCCTCAATTAGCAGAAGACTAGTTATCACTCCTAGAGAAAATCTTCAAGATCCTGGAATGTATGAATGACATAAAGGCGTAATTAACCATTTATAAACTAGAGGAAGATGCTGACAGATAGTGGAAAAACACCAAAATGATCATCAGGCATATAATATCCCTCTCACTTAGGAGTATTTTCAAGAACAGTTCAATAAAAAAAATTTTCTCGGCCAGTTCGGATTGCTAAGGAAACTGAGTTCCTAACCATCCAGCAGGAAGAGAAGGAAAGTTTTGATGAATATCTTGCCTGATACATTCGGTTATCTTGATATTCATCATACTTGAGATTTTAGGATGACGAAAGCTGGGGTTCAGATATGATGATCTGGGGATTAAGGTGAGAGCTAAAAGAAAAATTAGTTTCTTAACAATTCACCGAGTTTAACAAGGCGGTGGAGGAGTGCCGAATCATGGAGAGTAACTTGTTGAGTTTATACATAGACACGAATTCTAGTGGTAAAGGGGCTTTAGGTAGCAAGAATTCTTCCTAAAAAAGTAAACAAATCAGGGAGGACCATCCCAAGGAAATGATAATAAGCCATACCAACCCGGTAATTATAACAATCAGAAACCCCCCTGGGAATAGAACTTGCTGGTATTGATGTAAGGCCCATCATCCAGGAAGACTGTGCAATGCTCCACCCAGGACTCCAATCTACTTTAATTTTCATCAACTGTGTCAAACCCCTTAATATTTCGATATTTGCTAGAGTAATAAAGCCATAGTTTCATAGGGCATACAAAAATAACATAAACATACTGATATCAAGTGCTTGTTTACATTACAGAAAATCCCCATAGGGTTTGAAATATATACAAAGCTCAAAAAGAAACAAAATAAAACTAGAGATAACCAATAACAACTCTTGCTTGAACCAGACCTTCATTCGCTGGTATTTATGATTTTGCCCTTAGAGTTACTACCTGAAATGCATTTTTTTGCCTATATTATCCATCCACTATCTTAGATATGACTCAGGCAATTGTCAATCCCTATAAATCAGAGTTCACAACTAACTAGTTATTACTTACTTCACTACTTCCTTTTAAGAACATTCTGTTGGTTATCTAACACAGTTACAACATTTTTTTACATAGTGCAATTCTGCAGTGTGCATTTTCGCAAGTTTTCCAGAAACTGCCAGCTTTTCAGTCAACTTCGAAAATTCATAATTAATTCTATGAAACTCAAAATTTATTGCTTCTAAATTATATGTAAATATATTTAAGTGCATGTGCATATAAAAATATAAAAATATAGCTATTACAGCCACAGAATTCCCAGAAACGTGTCAAAACCTCATTTGTTCCAGATTTCATTCCAGAAACAAAGCCTAACTTTGAAAAATTATATCTTTTAATCCACTAATCTAAAAACTATGTTCTACTAATAAAATTAAAGCTATGAATGTCTAATTTAGGCTTGTGAAATTTCATAAGATTTAGACTATGTTTGACAAACAAAATGCTCCTTACAATCGAATTGCTTCCCAAAAACAAATCAAACAACACTTTTGTTTTAACTTCCAAAAATTCTAGATTTACACACAATCATCCAAAAATCACAAACACTTGTTTTCCCATAAAATTTTTCATGGAACCATAAAAAACAAAAAATTCCAGCTCCCTCCACTATTTCCAAGTATGGCCAAAAATGGCAAAGGGAAAGGGAAAAGTGTGTTTCCTTGATTCCACTTGGTTAACTACTTCCTTTTCACTTATACTCCCATGATTAACCACTTAATCACTTAATAATCATGATTAAGGTTAATTTGGGAAGCATAACACCTTAGGGTTTCAACATCCCAATTTACAAAATCAAACAAAACTAGCCAACCAATGAACCAAACAACCAACAACAACCATAAATCATCAAGATAAGACAAGGTTTTAAGCTTACCTTGATTTCCTCTTCACTCTCTCTCTAAACCATGTTCCCTCTCTCTCTCTTCTTCCTCTTGATTTTGCTTTCTATATGAGTGATTCATGAAGAAATAGGGATTAGAAGAGGTATTACATGAACTAGAAGGCAAGGCAAGAGCACTTGAATTTTCATCAACTTACCTTGGATTTGCTTTCTTGAACCTTTGCTCTTTCTCTTGCTCTTTATGTTTCTTGAACACTCTTCCTCTCTCTATTTGTTTAAGATGGCCGAAAATATGCCTTAGGAAGAGGTTAATGAGCTCTTGAAATATCTCAAGTCCACCTCCTTAGTATATAATATTTATTGTATTAATATGCTTTTTGATTTTTGCTTTTTTCCTCACATTTTTACTTGGCCAATATTAATCCTTCTTGATTAATTTGGATCAATTATTTTATTTCTCTCTTGCCTCTTCCTTTTGACCAAAAATCACAAGGAAAAAGGGAAATAATTAAGGGCTTCTTGCTTTATTGGAAATTTACCATTTTGCCCTTACATTTTGTGATTTTTGTATTAAATCATGTCTTTATTCTTTTCTCCTTGTTTTGGCTGAAATTGGCCAATATAATTGGGCCCAAAAATTGTGATCTTCCATGCTCCAATTTGAGTTACAATATTAGGCCTTTAAATAGACAAAAGTTGCACCCTTGTGTCTTAGCCTAGCTAATTGTATGTAACCACCGATCGTAGTGTTTTTATCCTTTTATGTGCATCACTATTCACCATTTTATTCTATTAAATGTCACAAATACATACAAGGAATATCGGTGAATAAAAAGTGGGATGTTACAAACCGAGGCACATTGCTGTAAATTATCCACAGCGACAACAGAGAGCAAGAGAGCCAAAGTAGAGAGCTCAAGGTAGAGTTTTTGCCATGTCACAAGAGGAAGCCAGGAAATCTCCTGAGTTAATACAAAGTATGATTTTTCTTAATAGTAATTATGTACTAGTATTATATGAATCAGGTGCTAGTCATTCATTTATTGCATATGATTATGTGAGACGACTAAGCCTGAGAGTGTATCAATTACCATATGATTTAGTAGTGTCAACACCCACGGGTGCTCGATCTATTACTGCTGAGGTATGTTTATATTACATCATAAATGCTGAGGGACATGAACCGATGGTGGATTTGATCTACTACCACTGTATAAACTAAAAGTAATTCTCGATATTGATTAGCTAACGGCCAATATTGTTCTTTTAGATTATGGAAGTAAAGAGTTATTTATCCTAAACCGCAACCACATATCAGCTCAGTAGTCAACCTTAGTTTCCTTTTAGCAGGTGAGACTAAAAGATATTTGCATAAAGGTTGTTAGGGATATATGGTGATCTTTTCCATGCAGTTAGAAACTAGAGTGGCACTTGAGAATATCCCTATAGTAAATGATTTTCTCGAGGTATTTCCAAAAGATATAAGTGGATTACCTTTAGAAAGAGAAGTGGAATTTGCAATTGAGACTAAGCCTGGAGTGGATGCCTGAATCACTGCTCTGATACCAAATAAACGTAAGACCTTACATTTACACTCGTTCTGATGAGTTTTACTCAGCGAATTTGAACCTCTAAGCGATGTTCTTTTATAATGCTTTTCGAATCCCAATCTTAAACAAGATTCGAACCTGCAGCTGAATGGGTTTTCTGAAAATTTAAAACTTTTGAGGAAGCGTACTCTAGTGGTTCGTAACTTTGTTATTACTCATCAATTCTTATCTTTTCCCATTAATTTAATTAGGGTGATTCTCTGCTCAAATTTAAGTCATTTATTTACATACACAAAAAGTGTAGCCACACAAGGCTACCAAGGCCTACATTTTTTTTTCTAAAATATACAATACTTGACTCTTAAATCTTTGGTCTACTATCATGTTCTCTTCCGTAACTTCCAGTATCCTACCTGTGTTAACCTGTCTAAATGGTTGGTTGGGGGAGGGTGAGATTTAGAGGAATCTCAGTAGTAAACAATGCTAACAAATGCATACAAGAAACGTTTTGTGCATGACATGCTTGCTCCCATAAATTCATGCCAACATAATATATATGCATGCTCAATATTTAATATGTTGCACTAATGGCCATAGTATAAACAAAAAAGAGCTTTACTCATTCACATATATTTCACACAATTCATCAAAGCAATTAACACATCAATATACAAGCATATATCACTAGTGCAAAATAGCCTTTTTTGACCACATCATTTAGACTGGTTATTGCGGATAAGGTCTAAAAAACACACGCGGTGGCAATTTTATAATTAACATAAACTTTTTAGACCGGTTATTTAAATAATCAGTCTTAAAAATATTATTTAGACCGGTTTTCTAAAAAATCGGTCTCAAAAGCAAAGTGTAATTAAATGAATTAAAAAATTCCTTTATTTTTAAGACCGGCTATTTAAATAACCAGTCTTAAATATCTGATTAAAATGAAAATAAAAAATCCATAGCGTTTTAAGACCGGTTGTACTGATAACTGGTCCTAAAATGAATTTTTTTAGACCAGTTATTTAAATAACGAGTATTAAAGTTAGGACCTTTAAGACTGGTTATTTGATAACCAGTCTTAATTAGATAACTTTGAAGACCGGTTAATGAAATAACCGGTCTTAAAATTATGGTATTCAAACCTAGCTCGCGTTCATTTTGTATAATTAACCAGTCTTAAAATTACGGTATTCAAACCTAGCTTGTGTTCATTTTGTATTCCTCTTAGTCCTTCCTCAGCCACAAATGCTCCATTTCAGCCCTGCGCTTCTTCTCTGGTCATATTTCTCCATCTTCTCTGGTCTTATTTCAGCCTCGGCTCCGGTGTTGCCACCGTCGCCCCTCCCTTCTCCATTTTCTGCTCAACCGAGTAGTTTTAAAATACCACTACCGCCCCTCCTTCTCCATTTTCTGTTCAACCCACTGGTTTTAAAATACCACCACCTCCCCTCCTTCTCCATTTTTCGTTCATCCCCCGGCCCGTATCAACGAAACCACCATTATCTCCAGCGTGTTCTCTATCCACTGCAACCACAGCTTCTCCTGCTCCTCAAACCACGATCCAAGGTCACTACAACCAGGTAAGAGTAATGTCTCCTTGTCTCAGTTAATTCTTCGTATAAATAGCGAAATTTAGTGAAATTGATTTTTAATTGTGGAAATGATTTTGAAGAATTCTTCAATCGTATAAATGTTGGCCCTGGCTTGTAATTTTATTACTGGATAGGAAACAATTATTTGATGATGTGGTCTATGATTTACAAATTTGGATGTTATGAATTTGTTCAATCACAATTTCTTGGCCTTTTGCATTTTGTATATCAATTTATTTCTATTGAATATTTTGAAGATGTAATTGTTCTGTTTATCAATTTCTTTCTGTTGAAGTGGTCCTTTGAACATGTTTTGAATCTGTTGAATCATTTTCTTTCTTGAGTCTATAAATTTCGCTGTTTATGTTTTCAAAATCAAATGTAATTGCAGTAGTCTCTTGAATAGAAATAACAACTATGTGAATGGGGAAAAATTACTTGAAGAAAATGGAACAAACTGTAATTACATCTTATGAGGAATTCTTATGAAGAATTCTGTTAAACTAGATAAATTGATGAGTGCAATGATTTCATACTCTCATCATACTTCTTCCTTTTATAGGGGAGTTAATATACAGAAGAGAAGAAAAAAAAGGTGTTGCAATATATGGATCGTAGTTGGATAAACGCCAAACGGACTAGTGTTGAATATGATAATGGGGTGAGGGATTTTTTAGAATTTGCTAGAAGAAATTCTGGTAATGATGATAGTGGGATGTTCTATTGTCCTTGTGTAGAATGTCTGAATGAGAAGCGACTAAGTGATGTAGATATATATTCACATTTAATTTGTGAATGATTTTGTAAGAGTTATTTAGTATGGGTATGGCATGGTGAAGAAATAGAAATTCCAAGCGCAACTTAACAAGGGGGAGTCGCCTTTAATGATAATGAAACGAATCTGAATGATCGGATAGAGGATATTATTTTGATCTAAGAGAATAGGCTTTTGAGCAATCATATGCATATGGTAATATGTACAGTGATGCTGAGCAGCCGCTATACCCGGGGTGTACAAAAAACCAATTATTGAAAGCTGTATTGAAATTGGTAAGCTTGAAAGCACGGCATGGATTGAGCGACAGGAGTTTTTCAAAAGCACTTGAGGCCTTTAAGGACATGCTTCCAGATGATAACGTGCTGCCTTGTCGATACTATGATGCTAAGAAAATATTGTGTCCACTAGGGATGAAGTATAAAAAAGATCCATGCATGTCCCAATGATTGTATATTATACAGAAAAGAGCATGAAGAGAAAGAGCAGTGTCCGATATGTGAAACCCCCAGGTACAAATCAAATAAGGCCCCTGCAAAAGTATTGTGGTATCTTCCAATCATACCAAAGTTCAAACGACTGTTTGCTAATGAAATTGATGCCAAAAATTTGAGATGGCATGCGGATAAGAGGATTTCCGATGGAAAGCTTCAACATCCAACTGATTCTTCTCAATGGAAGAAAATTAATAAATTATTTCCTAACCTCGGCAAAGAGCCTAGGAACTTTAGGCTTTGGCTTAGCATGGATGGCATGAATCCTTACGGTAGCCTAAGTAGTATACATAGTTAATGGCCTATTCTGTTGGTAATTTACAGCTTATCTCCTTTGTTATGTATGAAACGAAAGTACATCATGTTGTCTATGTTAATTTCAGAACTAAAACAACCCGAAAATGACATAGATGTTTACTTAGAACCCCTGATCGAAGACTTGAAAGAGTTGTGGGACGAAGGTGTCGATGTTTTTGACGCAAACAAGAAGGAGATGTTTAAAATGCGAGCCTTGATCTTTTGTACTATAAACGACTTCCCTGCTTATGGAAACTTGTCAGGATATAGCATTAAAGGCCACAAAGCATGTCCAATTTGTGAAGAAGGCACATGCTACCATCAACTTCAACATGGATGAAAGACTATTTATCTTGGTCATAGGAGATTCCTTAGACGAGGCCACTCATACGCAGATTAAAGAAGGCCTATTTGGTAGCCAAGAGTTTGAAGATGCTCCTGAGGTATTGACTGGGGAGAAAGTGTATGAAAAGGTGAAAAATATCAATGTCATCTTTGGTAAGACTTCAAAGAGTCAAAATGAAAAAATATATGGAAAAAGTGGTTTGTTTTCTTTAACCTTCCATATTGGCAGAATCTTGATGTGAGATATTGTATTGATTTCATGCATGTAGAGAAAAACTTGTGTGATAGTATTGTTGGGACACTACTCAACATATAAGGTAGTTCTAAGGATGGCGTTAAGGCAAGATTAGATTTGCAAGAAATGGGAATACAGGCAGGCTTACATCCGAAGCCATATGGTAAGAAAACTTTTTATCCTCCAGCTTCTCATACTATGTCTAAGGATGAGAAAAGAAGTTTTTATGAGTGTTTACATGGCATCAAAGTTCCCTCAGGGTATTCTTCAAATTTTAAGAAGCTTGTGTCGATAAAAGACTTGAAGTTAATAGGACTGAAGTCTTATGATTGTCATGTCTTGATGCAACAACTACTCCCAGTGGCTATTCGAGGCATTGCCGAATATGATCTTCAAGACATATTGACTAGACTTTGTTTCTTCTTCAATACAATTTGTAGTAAAGTCATTAAGATGGAAAGATTGGAGGAATTAGAAAATGAAGGATACCTGATCTTGTGCTAGCTTGATAAGCTTTTTCTTCCTTCCTTTTTTGACATCATGGTACATCTAGTTGTTCATCTAGTGAGGGAGATAAAATTGTGTGGGCCTATCTATTTTCGATGCATGTACCCAATTGAAAGAACTATGAAAATCCTAAAAGGATATGTGAAGAACCCTAACCGGCCTGAAGCATCTATTGTTCAGAAATATGTTTGTTTCTGAAGAAGCCATGGAATTTTGTCAAATTATTTGTTAAATGTAGGACATATCAGCCTTCCTAAATGACATGATGAAGAAGGGGGTAGGCGCGGGGCTACAGTCAAAAGTGTGGATCCTGATGATTTACAACAAGTCCACTTATACATTTTGAATAATGTTGATGCAGTTCAAGATTACATAAATGCTCATAAAGAAATTGTACAGAAAGCGAATAGTTGAATGACTGAACAAAGGTTAATTAGAGAGCATACCTGAACTTTTGCACATTGATTTAAACATAAGGTTGACGGAGAAGAATGTGTTTCTGATATAATTAAATGGCTAGCACGTGGTCTTGAGTTTGATGTCATAAGTTGGACTTCGTTTGTGATCAATGGTTATACCTTTTACACAAAGTCCCTGGATGATAGGAGTACTGTCCAGAACAGTGGTATTATGTTAGTGGCTGAATCTATGCACTTCTCTACTTCAAAAGATAAGAACCCTACATTGGCAGCTATACCTTATTATGGGGTTATTGACGAGATTTGGGTGGTTGACTATGTTAAAATTAAATTTCTCATTTTCAAATGTAAGTGGGTTGATGTCAATAATGGTATGAAGATTAATAAGTTAGGGTTTACATTAGTTGATCTGAACAACAGAAGTTTTGAAGATGAACCTTTCATTATGGTAGATCAACCGAAACAAGTGTTCTATATTACCGATCAGGCAAATAAAATGTGGTATGTGGCTCTCCAAGGAAAAAGGGTCGTTGATATTGACGAGGAAAGTCGTTCAAATTATGATCTTGTTGAGACTCCTTTTTCCAAGGGTCTTCCTGCATTGAACGAAGAAGATGAAGTTGATAATGAACACGGCACAAGAAATGATCATCGTGAAGGGATATGGGAGGATATCTCTTTATAAATCTACTTTAAAACTTAGCTATCTATTTAAAGTAATTATCATTATAAGTTATATGCAGATTATATATATAGTTATTTTATAACTTACTAACTTAAAAATTTGTCTGAACAACACAATGACGGACCCGGTGCATCATATAGTAGAGGATCAGGTGTCACCTAGTGCTCAGCACAGCAAGCCTCATAGTGTCAATCAGAGACAGAGTGAAGGTAAGCCGAGTCACCAGCCTAGATAGAGGGGCAGGACGGCCACACGGTTGAGGGATGTTTCCCTGAGTCAGTCGGCTGGTGAGAAGATACCGATTCAGTTTTATCAATATTGGAAACTGATCGGGCCCAATGCAAGCCGATATAAGAGTTTTGTCAGCCTCCTCGCACGGAATAAGCCTAACATATTGATAGAGGAGTGGAGGAATATCAACAAAAAAGTTAAGCAGCATATTTGGGACACTATTCAGGTATAAAGTTCCCTCTGTATATAATGATTATCAAATTTGTTTCATTATTGTCACTAACTCCTTTGATTCATGAATAACAGCTCACCTATGACGTTCCTCAGAGTGAGATCTTGTATAATGATACTATGACGTATTTGTTGTAAGTGCTGGAGGAAGTTTAAGACGAATATGGCCAACAATTACATGCATATCGAGGTTCCAGCTGGTAAGCCTCATCCTACTCCTTGCAGCAAGTATTCATACATCGATGAAGCGACATGGCAGGAGTTTTTTAGGCTTCAGACTACTCCAGAGGCTTTGGTTAGTTTACTTATTTTGTACTTTATTTACTTATCATTTTTCTTGACTGTTTGAAACATTTTTTCCCATTTCTTATTCGCAGGCAAGAAGGCAAAAAGCACAAGAGAGTGGCAGGAAGAATGATTGCCCCCTCACAATGTCACATGGGGGATACGCAAAGGCCGAGAAAGACTTGTTGGCTATGAAACAGAGGAGATTGGAAGAAGCATCTCAATCCAATCCTTTTGTTTTGATATCTCCACCATCTCCGATATGGCGTGAAGAGTTATGGTTGCATGCTCGTCGAAAGAGTGGTGGATTTGATATGGCGCGAAGAGTTATAGTCGGTGAAAAAATTGTAAGTATTATTGTTGTAAGTCTCAGTAAACATGTTTCATTACTCATGTGTGTTATTTGTATATCTCACATGAGGAACTTCAAAGAAAGAGAACCGAGGGATCCTTCAAGCCAGAGGGAAGGAATGACATTCTCACGGTTGCTACTGGAAAACGTGAGCATCCAGGCCATGTCAGGGGAGTTGAAGGAGGGGTGGGTATAAAGGATTACTTTGGATCCTCCTCACGCAATCCCTCCACCAACATGGTGACGAGAGACGAATTAGAGCGTATGTTGGCCACTGCAAGGGCAGAAGCATGGGCCAAGGTAGAAGCATCATTTGATATACTATTGGATGTCCAGTTAAGCAAGATGAAGGAGGAAGTATATGTCATGGTGAGCACAAGACAAGATACTATTCCTTTCCAAGCACAGTCGCTCGATCGTAATAAGCAGAGCACCAAAAGGAGTTGTTGCAATATTGGACAGTCATCAGAGGGTCCTGGAAAGGATATTAGCAAGCCTTATGACATATTTGTTGACGATCCTCTGAGACGGTTAGTTGCACGGGGGAGTGTGCACAACCTAGGATCAACTCTTCACCAACAACAGATGACAGATGATCAAGTCAGGGTGTCAGTTGAGGAGGTTATCATCGCAGACACACCTGTCCCTATCCCTTATAAGGAGTTCAAGATTGTGAGTGATGTCTTGGGTACCTTCACATCATGGCCGAAGAACCTTGTTTCTGTTCGAGCTACGGATTCCTCGATCAAAGCCCCAAGTCCAGCTCCCTTCCCTCATGAAGTTTTACAGCCTCCACTGAATGTAATGCAGCAAGTGATTCTGATGGCATACGATACATCCTTCCGGACAAGAAGTTGGCCTACGGATTTAGTTGTTGGGAAGTCAGGGGTGATATGCTATCTTGATAGGGAAGATTTAATGTCCCTAGTCACTCCTAGACAATATCTTACGGTTGGGATTGTCCAACTATTTTTGATGTAAGTATCTTCTTCAATTGGAAGTAAATATCTTAAAAATTACGTTGTTTAACTTTAATTTGTATGCTTGCATTTTTGTAGGTACATGAATCATAGGTTGGTCTCCTTTGGCCTGAGCGATAAATTTGGATTCATGTGCCCAGTTCAAGTCCAAGAGAAAGGGACCACTACTTCCATCAGACATAGATATTTATCAGAGAGGCTTAGTGAAACAGAAACTGCCTGTTTCTTGGTTCCTTATGTGCATGGGTAAAAAATATCAAATTTATATTCCAAAACACATATAATGCTTTATATTTGCTTAACAATCGTCTCTTTTTTTAAGGGATAATTGGCAATTGGTTATTCTGTGTAAGGCAGTTACACAGTCATCCTCCTATACTTCCTCCACTTCAAACCGGGGAGTGACTTGAAGAAGACCATGAACTCGTAAGTTTTCATGCTTTATTACCTTTTGTGTGCAGAATAAGTAATCTTTGTGATTTTGATGATAGGGCTATGCAGACATTCCTACATACTAAATGCGGTAGGCATGTTCGTGACTTAAAAGACCCTACATGGATCATACCAAAGGTTAGTACATATTTGTTTTCTTTAAGATGTGTTCCATAAGCTATGCTTTTATGCTACTTTGATGATATCATGTTCTTTTTTATACCCGTAGGCAACCACCGGGCTCCAACTTATGTGATCTTTATATTTTGAGGCAAATTTACAATATTATCAGCCTAGGCACGACTGATTTTACCGAGGAGGTAATAAATGTATATTTCAAAAATTTAATATTACTTTATTGTTTTTAAGTTAGTAAGTTAATGTTTTGTTTGGATTTGGTGTTACACATACAGATGTTTGATCTTGCTGATCCCTTTCCTGAAGAAGATATTGATGTCATCCGCAATTGTTGTGCTATGTTATTCTAATAATACTTATGGTTTTCATGTATACCAACTTGGTTTATATCTTTGCTTAAGAAAATTTCTTGGATATTCATGATACTAGTTGGCTGTCGATACAGGCATGGGATTACTATTGTAAATTTTCTTCCATTTTTTTCATTTCTCTATAAAGCTTAGGAATTTTTTCCATATAATGAGAAATATTTCTTTTCCTGCTTTTCTTTATAAGCTTTGGGATTGAAAGTGCACACAATGTTGAGATTTTCCTGCTATCATTGTTATGTTGTGGTTCATTGTGGTTCAAAATGCCTGATGATTATAAATTTTTAATATTGTATTGTTGCTGAGAATTGAATAAGTTGATCATCTGTTATTGGTAGTCATTGGAATTGAATATGTTTGTTTTGAATGATTTTTATTCATAATGTTGATTCTGTGATTGTTGAGGGTGGAGGGTTGTAAGGGACAAGTATTGTTTCCTTGAAGAGGATGACATTTATAGCTTCATACCAATTAGGATAACTAAGGTCATATTTAACAAAAGAGAGAAAGGGGAACTAATAAGGATTTTAGGTTTCATGATTCTAAATTTGGAGCAAGTTTTCATATATAGGATAACATGATGCCTTAGGCTGAATTGATTCTGAGAAATACCAAGTGTTTCTGGAAATAAAAATATTGTTATCACTGCTTCTGATTGGGAATATATATATATACATGTGTTGTTGCTTAAGTATGTGGAGAGGGGATTGTCGTTGAATATGGCTATGGCCTGGGGTAGATTGAAACAAATAAAACTAAAAAAAAATTTAGACCGGTTTTCATAAGAACCAGTCTTAAAGTAATATTTAAGACCAATTAAAATGAGAACCAGCCTTAAAATTATAATCTTTAAGACCGGTTCTCAAGATAACCGGTCTTAAATTGATATTTAAGACCCGTTCTTATGAGAACCGGTCTTAAATAACAAACACTTTTAAGACCAGTTTTTTTTAACCGTTCTTAAAATCCTATACTTTTAAGACCGGTTCTCATAGAAACCGGTCTTAAAAGTATATTTTAAACCTAAAATTTCATTTTAACAGTCTTGTTTGTCAGACTTTAAGACTGGTTGTGATACAACCGGTCTTAAAAGTTTATATTTTAGTCCAAAAATTATAAAATACCTATCAACTTAAAGATATACATTACCTTAATTTTACCAATTTTTATAGTTTTTGGACAAGGTTTGACCCATGAAATGCATTTCATAATCAGACTGCCTCCAGTAGAACAAATCAAATAGCCTACCCTTTCAATTTCTTAAAATTCAAGATTTAATCATAAGCATCCAAAAATCATGAACTCATGTACACCTATACAATTTTTCATGTAGAATCCAATGAAATCATCAAAATGATCAAATTTCCATTCCTTCATCATGTCCTATTTAGACCAGAAAATTAGGGTTTTCTACACCAATTCACAATTAATTCACTATACTAGGTTCATATGCTTCTCAAACCTTATATAACCACATTATATGAGCAATGCATGATTAAGCCCTAAATACCCTTAAGAAAATGAAATTAGGGCAACAAGGAGGTTCCCACCAAACTCAACCACACAATACAATATATAGCTCAAATTAAAGCTCAAGCTCACCTCTTTTACTTTCTAGGGCTTGTTCTTGATTCCTCCAACTTTGGCATTTTGTAGACTGTATGAAATACCTCTTTTCAAGAAAATAAAACCATATAAATGAAGCTCTTAGTGATAGGAAAAAAATTCATGAAGACCTCAAGAGCAATAAAGGTGATTTGAAAGGTGAAACTTAAGCTAAATCACCTTACCTTCTTTGTTCTTCAGCTTTCTCTTTTCTCTTTCCTTTTTTTTTGTTCCATTTTCTTATTTTGGCCATATGAATTGAGTGTAATGGAAGAGTGATATTTTTGATTCATTTATTCCTCTTCTATTTAGATACCTGGCTGAAAATTTACACTCAAAAAGTCAAGAAGGTGATGTGTCAAGTTGTGGTGGTTTCTTGCAAAAGTAGCTTGGTTAATTAACCAAGAATGGTTTGGTTAATGGAGATTTATTTTCTCTCTCTCTTTATCTTGTGTTGGAAGAAATTGCTGCATATTTGGAGAGGAAATGTTGACAAAAAGTCTTGAATTAATGGCCTCTTTAACATATGTTGTTGATTTGACTTTTCCACTTCCTTTTTAAGGGAAAATTAAGGGAAAACAATTATTTTCTTCTTTCTCCCTCTTTTTGGATGTCCATCACCATAAATGATAGAGAAATATTGGCTTTCAATTTTTTATTTAGCCAATTGACTATTTTTCCCTTACATTTTCCAATTTTCGCACTTGCTGAAAAACTAGGCAGAATTTTCATCAAACTTTAAAGATTCATATCTAATTGTGTAGATATCCAATTGGGGTGGTTCTAAAAGATATATGACCCTTATTAAGTCTAGTTTAATAAAAAAATATAACCTTTAGCCAAATAGAAGCTCATACTTCACAGAATTATTGTTTTTGGATGCTGCCAGTGAAAATTGTCATTTTTATTGGGCTAACTTCAAAAATACATAAATCTTTATGTATATCTCCAAATGAATTATATCATATCAAATTAAAGCTTGATAATTCTAAGTTCATTCTAGATATTTTCATAATGTTTAGACATCATTTGCCCATTGAAAAATGTCACACAAGCACGATTGCCACATATGAAAATTCACTAGTAGCAACACTACTTTGTGTTCCAATTAACTATGTTGTGTGTAACCTCTAATTGCCTTGTTTTATCACTTAATATACTCTTTAATTCACCATTTAATTCCCCTTAATGCCACCAAAGGTGTAAAGGAATTTTAGAGAATATAACTATGCCTTATTGAGACACTTCCTAAACTGAGCTTAGCAGTCTACTAGAGTCAGGATTAATCTCAATCCTCTAGTCCCAAATTCAAGATATTACATTGGAACCAATATCCAAGGCCTCATACAGAATGGCATCAAATGAAATGGAAGAGATAAAAAAGTAGATCAAGGAACTATTAGAGAAAGGGTTTATCAGACTCTGTCTTACCATGGGGAGTTTCAATGCTTTTTGTTAAGTAGAAAGACGGAAGCTTGCGCCTTTGTATTGATTACAGGGAGCTAAATAAGTTAACTGTAAAGAACAAGTATCTACTCCCTAGAATTGATGACTTGCTCGATCAATTGTCTGGGTCATACATATTCTCGAAAATTGATTTGAGGTCAGGGTACTATCAGCTTCGGGTAAAAGCAGAGGATGTACCGAAGACCATATT
Source organism: Albizia julibrissin (assembly GCA_037074505.1). Taxonomy (NCBI): domain Eukaryota; kingdom Viridiplantae; phylum Streptophyta; class Magnoliopsida; order Fabales; family Fabaceae; genus Albizia; species Albizia julibrissin. The sequence continues at coordinate 38,670,379 of CM073477.1, forward strand.
CAGAACTAGATAGGACATTACGAATTTTTGGTAATACCATTCGGGCTAACCAAATGCATCTACAGTATTCATGGACTACATGAATCAAATTTTTTTTCTGTATTTGGACCAATTTGTGGTAGTCTTTATTGATGACATTCTTGTGTATTCTTGAAGCAAAACAGAGCATGAAGAGAATTTAAGAACAATGTTAGGCACATTGAAAGATAAGAAACTCTATGCTAAGCTGAGCAAGTGTGAGTTTTGGCTTTTGAAAGTTAAATTCCTAAGCCATGTAGTCTTACAAGAAAGGGTCTCGGTAGATCACAACAAAGTAGAACTAGTACTGAATTAGAAAAGACTAGAGAATGTTGCTGAAATACGCAGTTTTTTTGGTCTTGCTAGTTATTATAGATGGTTTATACAGAATTTCTCCAGAATAGCATTGCCTTTGACAAAGTTGACACGAAAGACTCAACATTTTGTATAGGACGAAAGTTGTCAGAAGAGCTTTACAGAGCTGAAAGAGAGATTGATAACAGTACCAGTATTAATAATCCTGATCCATATTTAACCTATGTGGTCTACAGTGATGCGAGCAAGCATGGATTGGGATGTATCCTGATACAGTAAGGCAAAGTAGTAGCATATGCCTCCTGTCAGCTGAAGCCTCACAAACTGAATTATCCTACTCATGATCTTGAGTTAGCAACAATTGTATTTGCATTAAAAATTTGGAGACATTATCTCTACGTAGCAACCATAGAGTTGTACTACGACCATAAGAGTTTGAAATACTTGTATAATCAAAAAGAGTTAAACATGATGCAGCGCAAATGGATGGAGTTGCTTAAAGATTACAATTCAGAAATTAAATACCATCTAAGGAAGGTTAATGTAGTTACAGATGCATTAAGCCATAAGACGATATTGGTAGAAGCCCTAATGATACAAGAGAAAAATTTGATCAAGGATTTCAAATATCTTAATCTATCTAACGAGATTTTGATCAGTGGTAGCAGTATTATTCAGATAGAGAATGATTGAAATGGGGAAACGTAGGAATATGACCTGTCACTGAGTGAACTAGTCAAATACAGAAAATGAATATATGCTCCACCACAAACTGAATTGAGACAGCAGATCCTAGATGAGGCACACAAGAGTAAGTATGCCTTGCATCCAAGAGAAATTAAAATGTATTATAACTTGAAGTCCATGTATTGGTGGCTAGGGATAAAAAGAGATGTGACAGAATTTATGGCACGTTGTCTCACCTGTCAGAAAATGAAAGTTAAGCATCAACGACCATTAGGGCTTCTATAAAACCCTGACATTCCTGAGTGAAAATGGGAAAGTATCACGATGGATTTTGTAATAGGATTACCTAAGGTTAGAAATCATGATACAATTTGGGTAATTGTTGACATGTTTACTAAGACCACTCATTTCCTGCCAATTAGTATCAACTATTCTCCTGATAAGCTGGCGGAGCTCTATATCGAGGAGATTGTTCGACTACATGGTACACCAAAGAACATAATTTTAGATCGAGATCCTCAATTTACCTCCAAGTTTTGGAAATCATTACACGAGGATTTTTGTACCAAACTTAGATTTAGCACCACCTATCATCCTCAAACAGACGGACAAACGAAGAGAACAATACAGATACTAGAAGATATGTTGAAAGTGTATATATTGGATTTAAAAGGAAGTTGGGACCAATTCATTCCTCTAGCAGAATTTGTATATAAAAATAGCTATCATTTGAGCATTCAAATGGCTCCATATGAAGCATTGTATAGAAGGAAATGTCAATCGCCAATATGCTGGGTAAAACTGTATGAGAGAAAGATGTATAGACTGGATATAGTTGATTAAACAATAAAGTAGATTAAACTGATTAAGCAAAGATTGTTAGTTTCTCAAAGTAGACAGAAGAGTTATTCAGATAAGAGGTGAAAGCCTTTGGAGTTTGCAATTAGAGACTACATATTTTGAAAGGTTTCACCAATTATTAGGATTGGTAGGGCATTGAAAACAAAGAAGCTAAGCCCTAGGTACATTGGTCCATTTGAAATCTTATCAAGAGTTGGACCAATAGTTTTTCAGATAGCCTTACCCCCAAATTTAAACAGATTGCATGATGTCTTTCATGTCTCCCAATTGAAGAAGTATCAACCTGATCCCGAGCACGTAGTTGAGTATGATGATGTAGATATATGAGATGATCTTACATATAAGGTTAAACCTAACCGAATCAGTGATCAGCATGAAAAACAACTCAGACACAAGAGTATTCCATTTGTAAAATTAGTTTGGAAAGGGTAATCTCCTAGAGAAGCTACTTGGGAGATAGAAGAAAACATACAAAAGCGTTACCCACAGTTTATGAATATGTTTTTGTAGCAAATTTTAGGGACGAAATTGTATAGACGAAGGGAGAGCTGTAATATTATAAATTTAATCACCAAAATTCCTTGTACATCTAATTGTATTCAATGGAATAAAATGATGAATTTTTATGCACTTGAAGTGGCCAAAATAGTAGAAATAGTGATTATAAGAAATTCTGGCCAGGAAAGACCTAAAGCCCAATTTTTCCATGACAAAGGCTTAACATTGAAGCCTAAAATTTAGTATGAAAAAGTACAATTTTTGGGCCCAATATATTGAAAAATTCGGCCAAATGGAAAGGAAAAGAAGAAGATACAATTTAACACAAAAATGTAAGAGCAAAATGATCATTTGGCTAAATAAGATAAAAATTCAATAATTTCCATTAATTAATAGGGAAAAATTGTTCAAGGAAGAAGAATAGAGAGAAAATGAATATTTGTCCAAGAATTAAGCCAAGTGGAAGCTTGATAAGCTAGGTAGAAAAAGGAAGAAGCAAAAGAAAAATCACATGCAAAAATTCTATTAAAATAATAATTGTTTGAGGTAGAAGAGAGCTCTAGAAGAGTTAATTAAACTCTCCTAAAGGCCATTAATTTTGGAAAAATAAGAGCAAAGGAGAGACAGAGAGTTGGAGAAAAACACAAGAATAAAGAGAAGCAATAAGAGTTCAAGAAGCAATCAAGGTGAGTTAGGTTGTAATTTTCACTTGTTCTTGCCTCCTAATTCATGAAAACACCTTGCTAACCTTCATGCCTTCTTGAATCACACATATAGCTGTTCAAAGTCAAGGAAAAGAAGAGAGAGGGAAGTTTTTTGGAGCTATAGACAGAAAACCAAAGGTAAGCTTAAGAACTTGTTGATTCTTGATGATTTAAGCTTATTCTTGATGTTGTGGCTGATTATTGGCTAGTATTGGCTGGATTTTGTGATTTGGGATGCTCAAACCCTAAGGGGAGATTCTGTCTATGTAATACCTTATTTCCAATAGCCTCATATGAGTATAAATGAGTAGTGAAATCCATTGTGGAACCATGATTTGAACCCGGACTACCCAACTTTCAAAATCTTTCACAAGTTCCCACTCTCAACTCAGGATTTGAACCTAAGGTTGAGAGGTTTTTTCAGAGGGTAGAAAACTTCTCAAACATTTCCATAACTTCTACCACATCATCAATGACACATCGGCTCTGAATGGTTTAAAAATCTTGTTTTTGACATCATCCCAAAGTGGTTCGTAACTTCTTAGTAACTCATCGTTTCTTAATTCCGTGTATAATTACTAGAGTATTTCTTATTCTCAATGATCCAAATATTGGTTAATTCAAATACTTATATTCTTACAAATAAATATTCTCTGTGTGCAAATAATGATATACACAATAAACTAAACATAATTCAGTCTTCAATTCTTCGTCTTCTTTTCTTCTAAATCATCTTCAAGCATTATCTTCTTTCCTATTCATATACCTATATGGTTGGTGGGGGAGGGTGAGATTCAGGGAATCTCAGTAGCAAGCATACAAACAATGCATGTAAGATGAGTGCTAGTACATGATATGCTTGCTTTACATATGCTCATATTCACATAATGATATTCTACATGCTCAATGTTTTATGCAACATACTTATGGCCATAGTAAAAATAGAAACAGAGCTTTATTCATTCATACATGCTTCACATAATCAAGCAAAGCAATATAGCAAATCAATACACAGCATAAACATCACATACATTAAAGTAAGTAAGTTTACTACCTTGTGGACTAATGTCCTTCTTCTTGAATTGTCCCCTTTTCTTCCAACCCTTGGAGCTTCTTGGAAATTCTTCTATGCTTCTTCTTTCTTGAATTCTCTATGGCCCTAGATACCTAATCACATCATTAGAACTATGATCTTGAGTCATTGGAAGTGTATATTAAGGCCCAAGAAGCTAGGATTGGCTAAATATGTTAATTTCCTTTTTAAAATATGAAATCTTGGAATTTGGGGTTTTGGCCATAGCAAAAAATGGCTAGCCATGGCCAAAATCAGGTCAAAGACTTTTTGGCCGCAACCAAGAACCTTTGGTTACAGCCAAGAATCTGGCTGACAGATTTCCCCTTTCCTGATTCTTTGTCGAAATTGTAAATATCATAACTAAATATAAAAAAATCCAAATTAAGTGGTTCAAAGCTCTATTTAACTTTATTTAAGTCTAATTTAAGGGAATAATATACCCATAAGCTAAATGTACTCATATAATTTCATAGTTCCATTTTATTAGACATTGCTTCAGAATTTCCCAGATTCACATGACCAGATTTTGATAAATCATAACTCCTAGCATACTTGTTCAATTAACTATTATGACCTATCAAATTAATGCTCTATGTCTCTAATTGTATACTGAAAAGTTTCATAGTCATTTAATAACATTCAACTATTCAAAAACATGTCACAATGACATTGCCTCTAGAAGACAAATTTCACAACATTTACTCTTTAACTTCTAAAACTTCCAAATTCATATACAAGCATCCAAAAATCATGAACACTTGTATACCTACACAATTTTTCCCAAGAAATACATTGGAAACCTCAAACTTGGCAAATTCCCATTCCTTCATCACGTTCTATTCAGACCAGGAAACTATACTTTTCTACAACAATTTACCAAAACAGAATTTTGTCTAACAACTTGGTCCAATCTCATCATAAATCATAATCTAACCATAAACACATGATTAAACCATTATTAAATCTCAAAAATATCCCTTGGACCAAAAATTAACAGTACCCTACCCTTACAAATACTCATCTAAATAACAAACCAATTGGTTCAAAAGGAAGCTTACGCTTACCTCTACGAGTTTCCGCAATCGGTTCGTAATTCCAGCAGTACTCCGGCCGGTGAGATAGCACCAAGAACCTCTAAATGAAAATCTAAAACCATAGAAATGAAGCTTGGGATGAGTAGAAGAAGGTTTGTGAAGGGTACTTTGAGAGAAAATGCCGAATCGAAGGTGAAATCGGCTCCGAAGCTCAAGAACTTTTACTATTCATGTTTTCTCTTTCCTCTTCCAATTTCTCAACGTTTTTTCTGATTTTTCCTTGAATATTTGGGTAGCTGATTGAATTAAATGGCTAGAGAGGAGCTTTGAAAAATTCATGCCACGTGTCGCGATGTTGTGGTGCCATTTGTTAGGTAATCCACTGATTCGATGACATGTGTCACCTACTTTAATAAAGTGGGTCCCGTCTCTTTTCTCTCTCTTAGGTGGTGCCATATTTTTAGGAGAAGGGAGAGGTCTGACAATTTCCCCAGACTCCTGGGTTTGGTGTTCAAGAAGTCAAGTACGTGACCGAACTGGATACCGGAGGATTTCCCTTACCATTGCGCTAGATGTTACTCTCTAGTGGTGACAACTCAAAAGACCAGGTTACTTTTCATCATGAGAGGACAAGTGTCATATTCTTATTTAGCCAATAAAAAAGTTTTGTCATGATTGCTTACTTTATTAAAGTTACTTTATTTGTGTCTACTTAGAATTCTACTTGGGTTTTGCTTGAGAGTGCGATACGCATATCGAGGCCCGTCAAATGACACTAAGTCAGAGATGTATGAGGGCCCCACATAGTGCCACATACTGACGTCCATTACAAAAATGCAGAGTACACATATATGCCCTGAAAATGGCATGTGCACGAATACATCGGCCTATTCGATTCGACTAATTAGTCCCTTACCTTATGACATAGTTGGATGTCATCTTTCTACCAATCTAGTACAATCATATATGTGTCATGTGCATATCTGCACTGACATTTTAATCATACTGCCCGTAAATACTAAGCCCTTTTTCCCGATAAGGCCAAATCACAAGTCCTTGAGAGTCTTTCTATATTTCATCATTCCCGGGACTCTTACTAAAACTTTATTCAGGCTTATTATCTAGTCTTTAGTCCTAAAATTTGAGATATTATAGTCCAAATTTACACTAATAATGTTCAATTTGATATTTAAGGGGTTAAACATAGAATTATAAGTGAAAATGGAGTGCTTAGTTAGGAGAAATCATGAAACTTTCATGTTTTCTAAAGTTCCCAGATTTTTTGCCAGTTGGGTTTACCGGGGTCAGAGCTGGAATTTTGTGCTTTTCATGGCTCCATTGTGTTTAGAATGGAAAACTATTTAGAGAACATATGAATTATAGAGTATGAAGACTTTAGGGTGTGAAATGACAATTTTACCCCTAAAACCTTAATTTCATGGATGTCAGGAGTAATCTTATCATTTTAGTGTGAATTTGTCAAAATTGAGGTCAGAAATAAATTCTACACATGAAATTGTGTAGGAATAGCCTGGGTCATAATTTTTGAAAAAGTACAAATATACCGAGTATAAAGAGAATTAGACCAGATTCCCTACAAGAATTTTGGTAATTACTCTTTTTTGACTCAAGATAATCAACTTATAGATTTTAGAATAAGGTATGAATGAGTAATAACTAATTTTTAGTTAATTTGGGAATTTTAGGATTTGATATTTACCGAGCCAGACCAGAAACTAAATCAACTTATAGATTTTAGAAAAAGGTATGAATGAGTAATAACTAATTTTTAGTTAATTTGGGAATTTTAGGATTTGATATTTATCGAGCCAGACCAGAAACTAAGGACTCATAATAGCTAGACTAGGAAAGGTGTAAGGTAGTAACTCTTTCTCTCATATTCAATGTGATTGTTAATATGTATTGTTTGCCATGTTCTGTGCAATGACATGTCAATGGTGGAAAATCTTAGAGCTGGGTGTGGGAAAAGCACAAGTATCACCTTGAGGAAAAAGCACAAGTACCTCTTGGCCTAAGGGTATATAGTCTAAGTCAGCTAATGTGATAAAGGATAAGCATGTGTTGCATAATTTCTTGCTGGGTGTGGGAAAAGCACAAGTACCACCCCATGGGAACAACACAAGTACCATGAGGCCAAGTGGACCCAATTTGACCAATATGACAAGTATGAGCAGGCAACAGAACATTGATATGATCATGATATGACAAAATGTGACAAATAGGAATAAGGCGATCATTTTGATTAAGAAAAAGTCATTGCTTTATTCCTGAACATTGTTTGATTGACATGTGCATAGCATTACTATTTGCTACATCATATATGCTGCTTTGCATGTTCACTTTTCTCATTTTATATGATTTATTGCTTGTTACTACTGAGATTCAATTAAATCTCACCCCTTTTTAAATATTTAAAATTTATTCAACAAGAAGTAGCGGCTCCAAAGGCAAAGAGGTGGACACCGGCTACTAAAAGATTTGGGTCTGATGAATAATTTTGTTGGTTATCTTTGTAGTTTGTATGTAATTTTGGTTTTTGTAATTGACTATGTACAAACCTTTGGGAAATTCTAATAATATAATCAAGAGTTTTTATATCAGTATATCTATGTTACTTCTGTATGCTCACTGAACAATGCGTTGGTACTTTAATAAATATCGAAATTCTGATGGGTTTGACACATAGCTTATCAACCTTAACATTTGAATAATCCTATACTATTCCCATAAGAAAAATCAAATGAATACCCTTGAAACATAAATTCTGAATTTCAAAATACGCTTCAGAAATTCAAACTTCAACATGAAATTGCATTCAACCTTATTTCACACCATATATCACTCAAACAAATCTTAATCTATGATGATTTCACTCTTTCCTTAACTTTCTCTCACTATTCCCCAACTTTCAGCCATCATCAACTTATAAAATACCCATTATATAGAGAAAGTAAAGGTGGATTAGTGTACTAGGCACTTACATTGGTCCAAAGATAGCTTTGCATGTAATGATTCACCTCTTCTTCTACTTCAATTTCTTCTTCTCCTTCACAATTTCAAGTACTCTCTTACTTAATATTTGTTCAGATGGTTCAAATAAATGACAAGGCGTGGCTAAGGTGTTAAATAAATGGGAAGAAAAGTTATTTTATTCAATTGTGGGCCCCATCTAATATTAGATCTATCTTAAAGCCTTCATATTTTATATGGACCAAAATGTAAAATCTGAAGCTTCACCTTTTTTGATTTGGTGAAGCATGACTCTTACTTAATAAAATGGCTTTAACCAAGATCCATGCTTAAGGAAATGAAGTTACCATTTTTTTATTCTTTCTGTAACATCCCATTTTTATTCACAAATATTCCCTGTATGTAATTGATACATCTAATGGAATAAAATAGTGAATTATGATGCACATAAAGTGATAAACACTCTAATCAGTGGTTACACACAACTTGGTTAAACTAGGACACAAAGGAACAACACTTATCCACTGAAAGGCTTAACATTGTAACCTAAATTAGAGGTCGAAAGGACACAAGTATTGGTCCACTATGAGTGTTAAAATTCGGCCAAAGTAAGAAAGAAAAGAGCAACCCATGATTTATTTCAATAAGTCACAAAAATGTAATGGAAAAATGGTAATTTTCCAATAAAGCAAGAAGTAAATTATTTATCCCTTTCCTCTTATTATTTTTGGCTAAATAAGGAAAAAAGGGAGGGAAAATAAATATTACCATGGGGAATTATTTTAAAGCCAAATAGAAGATATGATGTCATAAAAGAAAAGAACATGGTAAAAATTGCAATATATTGTAGTTAAAAGGGAATTATTGGAAATTCAAGAAGCCATTTTTATTTCCTTTTCTCTCTTAATTTTTGGTCAACAAGGGAAAGTGAGAGAAAAATGAATTTACTTGGCTAGGATTAATTCAAGAACGAAAATTTATGGCCAAGTAAAAACAACACATGGTAATTATCATTAAACAATATTATTTCATAAAGCAAGAGAGATATTATTACTAAGCCTTCATTATCTCTTCCCTCCTCCCATTTTCGGTCAAGACATAGCAAATAGAGAGAGAAGATAGTTTGAAGAGCTTGAAGAACACAAGAAAGTGCTAGGGTTCAAGAGATAAAAATCAAAGGTAAGAGGCTTAAAATCAAGTGTTATTTCCTTCTAACTTTAAGAATATCTCTTCTAATCTCTTTTTCTTCTTGAAAATCATGGTTAGCAAGCAAAATCAAGAGAAGAGAGAGAGGCCAGTGGTATGTAGAGAGATAAAGTCAAGCAGCCAAGAGGTGATCTCACAAACTTTGACCTCTTATGTAATATGATGTTATTGTGGTAGTTGTTGTTGATATTGGTTTGATTTTGTGAAAAATCAAAGATGAAACCCTAGAATGAAATGCTGCCAAAATTTCTATGGATCATGTTTATTGAGTGTTTAGATGGATAATCATATGATTAGGAATGATAAGGAAGGTGTTTGTGGATTGAAATCATGAAAACACATTTTCCCCTTCCTCTTCCTATGTTTTGGCCATGTGCAAGACAAGAGGAAGGAGTTGGAATTTTGTAATTTTGATGGTTCCATTGGATTTAGAAAGGAAAATTGTGTAAGAATATATGTGTTCATGATTTTTGGATGATTGTATGTAAATCTGGAATTTTTAGAAAATAAAAGGAAATGTTATTTGATTTGATTCCTGGAGGTAGTATTGTTATGAAATGAATTTTATGGTCAAAACTAATCCAAATATTATAAAATTTGACAGGATTAAATTAAACATCTGGAGCTTTAAATTGATAGGTAGATCATAATTTTTGGACTAGTAGATTAAAAGATATGAATTTTCAAATTTGAGCCTTGTTTCTGGAATGCAATGTGGAATAGGAGAAGTTTGGAGAATTTCTGGGAAAAGTGTGATGATCCTGGTCATACTTAGGTATTTTTCCATCAGAATACACTTAAATTTTTGTACATATGCTTTAGAACCAGTCAATTTAGAATTTCCTAGAATTAATAACCATTTTTCAAAGTTTACTGAAAATCTGCCAGTTTTCCGAAAAAACTGTAAAACTACACTGTGCAAAGAAATTGCTAAAACTGTATTAGATAACCAATAGAATATGCTTAAAGGAAGTAATAATGCAAGTAATAACCAGTTATTTGTTTAATTTATAGGAATTAGTAATAGCCGAGCTGGAGTAAAAGTTTTGGACAAACAGTAGAACTGAAAAAGGACTCAGGTGGTAATTCTTTCTTTCATACACTATGTGATTATTTGTATGTTTGTGTATCCCATCTTCTGTAATATGAGCATAGTGTTGGGGACATGCATATTAGCTTAGTTGTGGTCTGGGACCCATTGGAAGCGCAGAATTAAGCCAGGGTTGCAAACAATTGTTTGGCCTTAGACAGTGTGCACACAATATTATAACATCTTACATAACATGGTGCATTACATATTTATTTTCACATTCTATATGTATGAAATGCATGTTACTACTGAGATTCGCTCAAATCTCACCATTTTTCAACATCTAAAAACATTCCAGTGGAAGCTAGTGGCTCGAAGAGTAAAGCAGTGGCTATCGATGAGTAGAGTCCCGGTGCATCAGAGGCTGCTATTTGTTATCTACTATTGTACTTTTGTTTCTTTTGAACATTCTATACATATTTTCAAACCCTATGGGGAATTTCCTGTATTGTAAACAAGTACTTAATGTCAGTATGTTTCTACTATTTCTGTATGCCTTGTGAACTATGCGCTTAATACTTTGCGAATATTGAAATGTTAAGGGGTTTGACACTTTCAACCTGTATTCGGCTTCAGGATTCGTGACTTCCCCACAAATGTCTCCTTTAGGACTCGAATTCAAGACCCAAAGGGATCTAGCAGGGCCTTACACCGCTAGACCAATTCTATGTTCGTAATGAAGTTACCTTTTTACCCCTTCTTTATCAGTATTGAATCACCAAATGAATGCTAGAAATTAATCTTTACCACTTTATAATAATTATCTTCCCTAATCAACTTTTTTAAGCTTTAAGATAATTTTCTAAAATTTTTAGGCCAAACAATAACCTCTAACTATTTTTCTTAAATTATTTCAAAACATTATGCCTTTAATTATAGAAAATAGCTTTACAATTATCTATAACACTTTTTGGGAAACAAACTTCTCTATAATCTCCTTTATTTTCCAAAAAACCATCTATAATTTTTTCTTAAATTTTTGTGTCTTTGTACATTTTTAATAATTATCTCATGCTTTAATATGCTTTTATCAAAATAAATTATTTTTTAGGATTTTTTTAATATTATATGACATCCCTAGGCCTCAAATATGCCCTGTAAGTCTCTTCTTGAATTTTTAGGATGTTACACACTATATGAAGTTTTATGAATGAGTTGTATTATTCATGGGTTGGGAATTTGATTTACTAATACTCCTCCAATCCTAAACATAGGAACTTGTTAAGGTTCATTTTTGTTTTAAATATAAAACCTCAATCTATTTTATCCTCTAGATTAATAATTTTTTCGTAAAATGTGCTTATTAATTGCATATATTAAAGTTATTTCTATCAATGGATAGTTCTTATGCAAAAGATTATCAAAGAGGTTATTTTAGATTAATCAATACACATTTGTTACAAATAACTAACTTAACTAATTTCCTTAATACTCACAAATTAGTTATTTATTTTCTATATTAAGGACTGGATGGAGTATTTTATATTGATATTGATTTTGGAAAGAGGATTGTTTGGTATTCAACTTAGTGTGATAGGTTTTGTCTATTTCTTTTTATGCAAACAAGATAAGTCAATTTTTAGAGAGTATATCAATTTTACTAATATCAATTAACTTGCTGATTAAAATGAACCATGCAACAAGCTCACGCGGTAAGGAATCCATATTATCTATGTAAACACTCCACTTACATAGGGATCCTAACTTCTATTACATTCTTAGACACATTTAAACTATTTAGATTTAAGTTGAGAGATTTTTTTTTTTGAAGAAACAGCTTCTAAGTTGAGAATCTAAATGATGTTATTTGTTATCTCCTATAAGCTTTCATGAAATTATTTGTCCACAATATTGATAAGAGCCCAAAGCCATTGCTTACTTATTCAAGGAGTAGAAAACATATCAGGGAAGGTTTATGAGCTTGATAGCTACTTTAGTTGCATTGTTTTAAATATTTTAGATATTATTTTTTTGTCGAGAAATAAGTGAAAGAATCCACATGAACGTTAGCTTTAGTTTAGATATTTTCATATTTATTTAATTTATTATATCTATATTTTTCAATTATAAATAGGTCAATGGCCAAGAGGAATAAATAGATTGAGTAATATAGAGATTAAATCATTTTTCTTAGAAATTCTCCTTTGGCTGTTAGTTAAGTTGAGTATGATTCTTGCTTCAACTTACTAGCAAATTATTTTTCTTCCCTTTATTTTTCTAGTCCTAGGGATCTTACCAATGTGGCATCAAAGCCTAGTTCAATATGGTGACCACAAGCTCTTCAAACAATCCCCCGACTTAGCCACCATAGCCTCTAGACACAAAACACTTGATGTTTTGACCAACAAAATTGCTGCTTTAGGAGCTTTTATCTAAAAAAACAGAAACCATGATAGTGGGAAAGGCAAGGAGAACCTTTAGATTGGTAGGAAGACAATGGAGACAACCCAGAGTATTCATGGAATTATAAATGCAACATGCTTCCCCTTACCACAATGAGGAAATAAAAAAATCAAATTGTATCAGAGATCAAATTAAATCTAAATTGACTGAATTCAAATTCATACTTGATTTAGTTTAAACTTGTTCAACATCTAACTTTAAATTCACAGGAATTAAAGTTTAGAAGAGAATAGAAAATAAAAGTAGAAACCAATTCACATGATTTAAAGTTTAGGCTTGCTTGGTCTGTTCTTTAGCAATTATAAATTCCTCCATCTATTCAAAGTAGGGAAAGTTGGGTTCTTTACTGCATTCTCCTTCTTTAACCAACCCTAATAGGTGCTTATGATCATAGTATGTCATTTGTCTGAGCATTTTTCCCACTCTTTTTCTTGTCCATCATCTTAGAAAGTTCCCTCCATATATCCATTTGCTTCATAGGTCCTAGATTTTCAAACTGTTGGTCTATTTCCTTCCTGTGGTTGATGAGCAAATTGATTTCCTCTTTTCTCTAATCAACAACTTCATTAGACTTAGTAGATGGTAGCAAGGCCTATTGCAAGGCATGGGCATCTATGTCCAACTCCTCCAGCCTCTGCAACACAAAATCCAACTTCTCTGAAAACCTATCTTGTTGGGCCTCTAGTGTCCTAAAGAGAAAAATTAGCAAAAAGGTTTGTAGCTATTACAAATATTCGGAAAACACAATTGTAGAAGAAATTAAGACCCTATTATGAATGAAGAATTTCTCATACACAATTGTATGTTAAGATTTGAGTATAAATCATCCTGCAAATTTAACTTAGGAATATTGATGTAAAACACTCTCATGCACACAAATCCTTATACAAACATATTTAATTTATGAAGAAATAACAGAAAGAAGGAAAGGGAAAGGTGAAAAAAAGAGAAAGGAGGGAAGAAGAATGGTTTAGAACTAGTGGAGGAAGTGTGAGAGAGAGAGAGAGAGAGAGAGATAGACAAGGGAGAACATAATAGAAAATGTGGGGGAATATAAGACTAGAAGGAGGGGGAATATGAATATGAGTTACATGGTGGCTATTTATAGAAGCCACTTAAGTTTCCTTCTCATGAAGAAAATAATAAAACAAAATAAAATATTGTTGTTGTAAAACTAGTTGAAACACTCCAACACACATTGAATCTCAAAAAACACTAGATTTTTAAGCGAGAATGACATGAAACAAAGGTGAGGAGATAGAGGGAGGAGCAGATCTAGATTGAGGGAGATAGAATAAGAAGTAGATAGGGGAACATAATAGAATGGTGGGAGAAGAGAACAAAACATAAGGGGAGTAAGAATTAGATGAGGGGCAGGATAGAAATCACATAACTACAAATATTCTATTAGGACCCAACACATAAACTTTTAAACTTTAATATAATAATTAAGACTAAAATTACACACATTTAAAGACAAAAGCCTGTTTTGTTACACTGATGCAAGGCATACATAACAAGTTGCCAAGTATTCAAGAGGTTGGCACTCTCAACCTAAGGCCAAAGCCCCAACTCATTTCAAAAATTATTCTCTGCCTATCCCCTAGACTGAAGAGAAGATTTATATAACCTAAAAAGTGACTATCACATTCCCCAACGTTGTATAGACTTTGACTATAGCCACTCTATTTCTCTACTTCTTTCTCTAAATTAGTAAGTCAAAGTTTGACCCAATAAAAAAGTATCCTTCTCTCTTCATGGTTCCAACATATTCTTTTCAATTTATCATAGTCTATCCCCACATGAGTTGCATTATACCTATAAAGATAGGATGGATAGAACTCTAAGGTCCAAGATTATGCCTAATTAAAGCTTAAGTAAAAATTTACAAAACATCATATTTATAATTACCTTAAGCCGATATAAGAATATAAACACCACTTTCTCATACTAAATTACCTTAGCCAAGATAGTACTATTTTTTGGATGAAATATTATAAATACAAACACACATTTTTAGTGTATAGACAAACAATTATACATATGATACAAAGTTAAAATAGTTAGGATAGACATTTTTCCATCAATAATTTTTTTGAAAGTTATAATTATTGTGTTAGGATTGATCTTACTATGGAGGCACTAACCATTAAAAGTACAAACTGGAAAGAAATTAAATTTACTCAGTTTGAGGATAAGTATCTATTGGGAGTTAAGGACGATATTAAAGAAGGAAGGGATTGGAGTCAAAATTTGAGGTTGGTGAAGAAGTGATACTGAGGTATAAAGTAACAGTGTATCTCCCTAATGATGGAGTGTTAAGGAAGCTCATGCTTGATGAAGGTCATAGGAGAAAAATACACTATTCACCCAAGCGCAACCAAGATGTATTATGATCTCAAGCAGAATTGGTGGTGGCAAGGTATGAAAAAAGATGTGAATGAGTTTGTTGCTCATTGTTTGACTTACCAAAAGTTAAAATTGAATACCAGAAGCCTCTAGGGTTGTAGAATTTGAAGATCCCTAGAGTGGAAGTGGGATAGCATCTCTATAGACAAAGGTCTCCCTCCAACTATATCTGGGCATGATGCCATTTGGGTAATTATTGATAGATTGACTAAGTCAGCTCACTTTCTAGCTATCAAGGTGAATTATCCTCTTAAGAAACTAGAAAAGATCTATGTTAAAAAGATTGTTGTAATGCCCCACTTTTTTTCTACTAATATTCCTTGTATATATTTGTAGTATTTAGTGGAATAAGATGGTAAATTATGGTCTGCATAAATTTACAGAAATATTCCAATCACCAGTTACATATAATTCGGCCAAGCAATGACGCAAAGAAGCAATTAATGTCCACTTCAAGGCCTACTATTGTAACAAAAATTGGAATATAAAATGACACAAATAATGGCCTCATAAAAGTGTCAAAAATTAGGTCAAACGAAAGGAAAGGAGCAAGAAATGATTTATTTCGATAAATCATAAAACGTAAGGGCAAAATGGTAATTTAGCCATAAAACAAGAAATAGTTAATTTTTCCCCTAATATTCCTAATAATTTTAGTCAAATGAGAATTTAAAAGAGGAAAATGTCCACTTGGCAATTAATAAGTCTATTTTAGAATATTATTACCAAGGAAAAAATTCAAAGAGTTAAAAAAGCAAAATCATATGACCAAGTTTGACCAATTAGTATATATAATTGCAAGGTAATTCAAGTGGCAAATTGTCGGACCCATTTCTCTTGACCATTTCAGTTATATGAGGAGAGAGATGGAGAAATATGAATACTTGGCTACAATTGAATAAAGAAGGAACAATTTATGGCTAAGTAAAAGTAGAGTTGAAAAGTCAAAATTTCAACTAAAAGTAATTTGTGTGGATGAAGTAGAATATAGCAATCAAGGAAATTTTCTTCTTGGCATTCTAAGACACTTTTTCGATCAAGAGGAATTGGGAAAGAGAAAAAGATGACAACAAAATGGGCATGTGCTCAAATATAAAAAAAAGAAGAGAAAAAGCAAAAAGGTGGACCAATAAAAATTAGGCACTTGTAAAGTAATTGGACATCACATTAAGTTATTAGCTTCTCTTCTCTTACTCTTCATTTCGGTGGAAATCTGCACAAAGAGAGAGAGAGAGAGTTTGAGAGAAAGCCAAGGGCATTCTGGCACAAGGGGGCTTAGGGTTTCTATAGATCCAAGGTAAGTGATGAAATCCTAGTACTTTTGCCTTCCAAATCATGTAGGAACTTCTCTTAACCTCTTCTCCTCCTTAAAAACTATTATTAGCAAGCTTAATCAAGGGTGTAGAGAGAGAGGACAGAGCCATTGAGGAAAGAGAAGCACAAGAATTAAGAGATAAACTTCAAAACTTGCTTCTCTTAACTTGGTTGAAGTTGTTAGTGAATATTGTGTTGTTTTCTCTTGTTTTCAAATATTGGGTTGAAGAAAAACTTAAGGGAAATGCTGCTCAAATTTCCTATAAACATGTCCACTTAGTTTTTAAATGGTTAACAATGTGATTAGAAGTAGAAAGGAAGTAATTAAGTAAGAGAAAGCAAGAAACCAACATTTTCCTCCTAAGAACCCTAACTTGTTGCCCTATGTGTGACATGATGAAGAGGGAAGAATAATGTAATTTTGATAATTCCATTGGATTTAGAAGGAAAAATCTTATAGGTATGTAAGTATTCATGATTTTTGGATGCTTGTGTAGGAATTTGGAATTTTTGAAAGTTGTGAAGTAGATGCTGTGTAATTCGTTTTCTAGAGGCAGTGAGGTTATGTCGTGTTTTTCAATAATTAAATGATGTCCAAATCTTGTGAAAATTTCCAATCTAAAATTAGACTTATCAAGATTTAATTTGATATATCATAAGAGGCAATTAGATTTGTATGCTGTAAGTTCTATATTTTTAAAGTTTGGTCATGAAAAACTGGAAAATTCTGGAGTAGTGTCCAAGAAAAGGGAATTTTGTACTTATTTAAGTGTATTTAGCTTAGTTCTATATTTCCCCCTAATATTAGACTTAAATAGGGCCACTTAGAACTTAGAAGCACCTTATTTAGAGTTTTCTATATTTAGTTATGATTTTCGGAAGTTCGGTCAAGAAACAGGGTATTCTTGGTCGCGGCCAAACGATTGCTTGTCCACAACTGAAAAGTGTCTAACCTGCTTTTAGATGTGGCCAGGAATTTTTGGTCATAGTCAGGACCCAAAATTTTTAATATTTCATATTTTCTAAGAAATATTGATTGGTATGATGTTTCCCAACTGCATAGGCCTTTGTTGGGACTTCCAAGGGCTACCTAAGTGACTCAAATGACAACCAACAAGCTAAACTAAGAATAATTTAATTTACATTATACCAAAAAGATTGGATTGAGTAATGACTCATTGCCCGTAATTCGAATTATAGAACCTAAAAACTATATGAAGCTTAAAATAGGTGGAAGCTACTCAAGTGAAGCAGCCAGATAGTAACTTGTTTTTCATACATTTAAAAGATACACCATATGTTTTGTGTGAAATCATCATGAATTGTTTGGCATATTTTGATTATGTGGGGTGGTCACTCGGGGCCTTTTTGTATTGCTGGAAGCTCAGGCCAATATAATATTCATTGATACACCAGTGGGTGCCCGAGGCCTATTTGCGTGGGTATCCCTTGAGGCCTTGTAATATACCTAGCGTTATGGTGATATATGAACTGCATGTGATGCACTGAATGATGTTGTGATGATTATGTTGTATGATGACTGTGTAGCATGCTTTATGATGTTATATCTATATGATTGGCAATATGTTACTGCTGAGATTCTTTTGAATCTCACTCTTTTTTATAAACCCATCTACAGTACAGGGAGATAGCTTAAAGGGCAAGAAGAAGGTAAATGCGAATGCCTAGAGGCTGGGAACGTGAAAGACTTTAGTTTTGTTGGTTGTCTGTTTTAATATACTTTGGATATTTTGGGTTTACAAATAATGTAAATAGCCTGTAACTCTGATAGTGCTACGATAGTGAAACTAGTGATGCCGATAGGTGAATAAAAGGATAGTTTAGCTACATTACGCTTTTGAATGCTAACGAACCATAACTAAGGTATGGAACGTGAAAACTAAGCAGAGAATCGCTTGTAAACTCTAATAAAATGAAAAGAAGAGCCTGTGAGACTTAATGACATAGCAAATGTTTGTGAAATTGTTTGAGAAAAATTTTACTACTCTAAAAAAAATCCTCTCCAATCCTAGGTTCAAATCCTGAGATGGGTTTGGAATTTGAGAACATTTTCCAAAGTTGCTTAATCCGAGACCTAATCATGGTTTCACGAATGATTTCACTACTCTTTTGCACTCATCTGAGGTTATTAGACATAAGGTGTCACAATTATAATGTTGCATGGAGTGCCAAAGATCATAGTTTCAGATCTTGATCCACAATTTACTTCACAATTTTAGAGATTACTACAAGATACTACAGGAACTAGGTTGAGTTTCAGCACTGCTTACTATCCCTAAACTAATAGACAAGCATAGAGGACTATACAGACTCTAGAGGAAATGTTTCAAGAATGCGCAATTGAATTGGTGGAAAGTTGGAATATTTATCTCCCTCTTGCAAAGTTTGTATATACCAAAATTTATGACTCAAGCATTGAGATGGAACCATATGAAGCATTGTATGGAAGGAAGTGTAGATTTCCTCTTTGATAGATGAATTGAGTGAGTAGAGTTTGCTAGATCAAGATTTAGTAGACCAAACTACTCAAAAGATTAAGATAATTTAGCAAAAAATCCTTACAGTATATAGTAGACAAAAGAGTTATGTTTCTAGGAGAAGGCTATCGTTGGAATTCATAATAGGAGAACACATATTTTTTAGAGTCACTTTGATGACTGGCAATGGCAAATCAATAAGAGTAAATAAACTTTCCCCTTTTTTCATGGGTCCCTTTGAGATTTTGGAAATCATAGGGCTAGTAGCTTACAGAATTGTATTACCCCCCACAGCTTGCAAACATTCATAATGTCTTCCATGTATTGCAATTGAAGAAGTACCAACTAGGTCCTTCTCATGTTACCGAATTGGAGGAGATAAAACTCAGAGATAATATGACATATAAAGCTGAATTGGAGCATATGGTTGATGTTATGGATAAGTAATAAAGGAATAAGACCATCAGACTTGAGAAGGTTATATGGAGAGGAATGGCTCCTAATGATGCTGGAAAGACCCTTTATATTAACCAGTGATAATTGAAAATATTTCTTATTCAATACATATTGAAGTTTAAGGTACAAAGCCTGCCCATAAAACTATTACAAAGAAATTCATTGCTCTGATCACACATAACAAACATGAGAAAATCATAGCCCATGAGTTTTACAACACTGAATCTCAAAACTAAGAATCCACACAAAACAATTTCCAATAAAGATGTGATTGTGGGTCCACCAAAATGTTAAAGTATGCAAAATAAGGCCTTAGGCCTAACAATGGTTAAACAATTATTCCAAAAATAGCTATCTAAATAGTAAATTTGGTATTACAAAAACATGAGGACCCTATAATGACAATATAAAAGTTAATACAACACCAATACCAAAAGAGGCATACTAGATTCTCAACACCTATGCCTTTGGTTGCTTCCCTTGGCCTCTAGTCGACTTAAAGGTCTCACCTGAAAAATTATTTACAATGACGTGGTGAGACATAAAGTCTCAGTAACCAAAATCAATTTACAAAATATGCAGGAAAAGATTATAAGTCAGAGAAGCAGGTTTATCTAACATAACAATAATATTCTCAATAATTAATTATTATATAATACTTTCAACGT
This sequence comes from Albizia julibrissin, assembly GCA_037074505.1. NCBI lineage: Eukaryota > Viridiplantae > Streptophyta > Magnoliopsida > Fabales > Fabaceae > Albizia > Albizia julibrissin. Next base: position 38,690,606 of record CM073477.1, read on the forward strand.
TGAGAACCATCCCACTTATCCATCTTGCTACTCTATATATCTTTTAGACGTGGTACAACCTATCAATGCTAGTATACCCGGCCAAAGGTTAGGTAGTCACCTCAAGAATACTGCCCCCTCCCATGCTACCACCGATATACCATAACAAGGACGTGTCCACCCAAAACTCAACTCAAAATCTGGGCCAGGAATGAGAGAGCCGATTGACACAATTTCACCATATCTCTTCTACATAACCTAACATATCCTATAACAAACAAACAATAAATTAATATAGATTTCAATAACATTTACAAGATTATCATTTCTTATACAACATTCTACCCCAAACAACATAACCATCACAATAGTAACAATCTTAATAATAATCTCTACTTATATATATATAAGTTGGAAAATACACTGCTTCACTAAACTAAGTTCATATTCACACATAAACATAATCTTTCAAAACAAATACAAGTAGTATAGATGAAAGTAAGGTTCATAAAACACCTTATAGTCCAAAGAAAGCGTATAAAATAAATGAACCCCGGTTACCTCAACTCTAAGGTTAACCTTAACTTGAGTAGCAAAACACGAGCAATCATCGATCTCAAGAAAGCTCTACATTATCAATGTAGATACCAATTAACCATAAGCAACAATAAAATAAATAATTTATGCAAATTCAACTCCCAAAAACCTAATCTCCTCTACAATCATTATCCTCAAATATTCCAATTTCCTTAATAATTCTTAGTCAAAGATCATTCCTCATGAGCCCAAATCACTCATTAAAATCCTTAAATAACCTTTATATCATTCTCTCACATCAACTACTTAATTTTATGAATTAAAGTTACACCTTTAACATACCTATAGTCATAAAATCATCAATGTCAACCTTCTAGACCAATTAAATCTCTTTTTCATAATTTATATGAGTATAATCCAATTATTAAACAACTCTTCAAATCTTTACATAATCAAAATCATATCAAACTCTAACTTAAATATTAAGTCCTAACTCATATTTTCACATGGCTCAAAATCTAACAAAATAAACCGATTAAAACCTCAATAATGCCTCCAATGATCCAAAAAAATTATTTAAACCAACTTTAATTAATGAAACACCCTATAGAAACTAATTTATGACTTGTTTATAAAAGAAATTAATTATAAAATTACATAACAACAAAATAATAAATCTAAACTGATTAAAATTAAAAATTAATCATTCTCTACATTTCTATAGTCATACATTAACAAAACTTAAAACTTGCCTAAAATCTTATGCTCAAAATATTTTCTAACTAGTAGAAAATTACTATCATACGAAAGAAAAAATTATTTAAAACATTTTTTTATAAAAGTAGTTTTATGATTAAAAGAGAATTTAAGTACCTTATTGATCTCTAAAGCTGCAAAAACTGGGACTTTACGACTCCCTTCCTCCAAAATTTTTACTTCGTCTCATTGATGAAGCGAAGGAGGGATGGGGGTTTATATAACCCCCTCCCTCGTCACACCACCGAAAGGTAGTTGTGAATTTTAATTTATTATTATTATTATTATTTTGAAAAGGTAGTGGCATTGCCACTATCTTTCAACATTGGGCGCCACCCTTATTTTATATTTTTATTTTTATTATTATTATTATATTATCATTTTTTAAAATAATTTTTTAATTTAATTTTTTAAAAAAAAACCATATTTTAGCTAAATCCCTCTTTTCTTTTTATTCTAAAAATTACTACTAAATTTATAATTATTTTCAAATTATAATTATATCCTAAAAATAAAAATAAGGATGTTACAATTCTCCTCACCTAAATAGAATTTTGTCCCCAAAATTCACAACAAACCAAAAAATATGACAATCCACAACACAAGATTCCCATACAACATCAAAGTCGAAGCAAAGTCTTCACAACACAAATGGAACTCCAAGCACAATAAAACACAAGTCACCAACATAAACTTAAACATAACATCACAAATTCGATTACAACACAACACAAGTATAAATATCAATACTACTAAATCATATAAACATACTTAAGTAAATAAGTTAGAGAAATCACGCCGCATTCGCTCTTCAATTTCCCAGGTGGCATCTCTGGAAGACATACCCTTCCAACAAAGTTTTAGGAGTCAGATTGTTTTATTTCACAACTACTTATCCTTCATATCTAAGATCCTCTGTGGCTTAGATATATAGGTCAAATTCTCCCTCAACTCTACCTCTTCAGGCTTAATCATATGGGAAGGATTAAAATGATATTTATTAATCTGTGACAAATGAACATGTTGTGTACACCCAACAGGTGTGGCGGCAAGGCAATTCGATAAGCAACTGGTCCAATTCGTTCTGAAATTTTGTATGGCCCAATGAATCAGGGAGTCAACTTCTTGGCTTCAATAGATTTACCAATACAAGTCACTGAAGAAACTTTAAAGAACACATGATCACCCACTCCAAACTCTAAAGGTCTACGTCGCCCATCCGCATAGCTCTTATGTTTGCTATGAGCGATCAACAACTCTTGGTGAATCATCTTAATCTTTTTTATAGTTTTATCTACCAAGTCTGATCTAATCACAGTTCTCTTGCTAAATTCATTCCAATAGAGAGGCGACCTATACTTTCTACCGTACAATGCCTCAAAAGGTGCTATTTGAATACTCGAATGATAACTATTATTGTAAGCAAATTCTGCCAATGGCAGGTGATAATCCCAACTACCAAGTAACTCAATGTCACAAGCCCTCAACATATCCTCAAGGGTCTGAATCGTTCTCTCTATCTATCCATCATTCTATGGGTGATAAGTTGTACTATACTTCAACCTAGTTCCTATAGCGTCCTGTAACACCTTCCAAAACTTTAATGTGAATCTCAGATGGTCTAACACAATCTTTGTGGGTACACCGTGCAACCTGACAATCCAGTCCACATACAATTTAGCTAGCCTCTCCAAGCTGTATCCAATATGGATTGGCAGGAAATGAACCGATTTCATTAATCTGTCTACAATGACCCAATGGCATTATAGTGTGTTGTAGTCTCAGGCAATCCCACAATAAAATCCATAGAATGATGTCCCACTTCTATTGGGGAATCTCTAAAGGTTGAAGTAGCCCTGGAGGCTTTTGATGCTTAATCTTCACCTTCTGACAAGTAAAAAACTTCATTACAAAGTTTGTCACATCACATTTTATCTGAAGCCACCAATACCCTTACTTCAGATCTTGATACATCTTAGTGATTCCTAGATGAATGGTATACTTGCTCTGATGAGCCTCCTCAAGAATTTTTCTCTTGATTTCCTCGTTATCCGGGACACAAATCCTCTTCTTATACCTCAATATACCTATATCCCTAATATCATAATCAGGTACTTCACCATTCTCCAACTCTTTTGTGATCCTTAGAAATTGGCTGTCTTCCATTTGGGCCTTTCTTAAATCACCATAAGAGTCAAAATTTCCAAGTACTATACTCATAACCACCTCTGATTTTGGTTGAAGATACACTTATGATAACCTTTATAGGAGGTTATACTCAATCATACACATATAAAATATGTGTACTAACTTCTGGCTCAAACCATCTGCAACTATATTGCCTTCCCTGGTTAATATTTCAACTTAGTCATAATCTTTCAAGAACTCAATCCATCTCCTCTATCAGTTGTTCAACTCTTTTTGATCCACTAGATACTTCAAGGTCTTATGGTCATTAAAGATCTCAAATTGGGACCCATACAGGTAATGCCTCTAGATCTTTAAGGAAAAAATGACAGTTGCTAGCTCTAGATCATGCGTTTGGTATTTCTCTTCATGAGGCCTCAACTGGAGAGATGCATAAGACACAATTTTACCATCTTGCATGAGCACACATCCCAAGCCTTTCAATGATACATCTGTATACACTGTGTACGGTTTGTGTAGGTCAGGTATGATGAGAACAGGTACAGTAGTTAATCGAGTTTTCAGCTCCTGAAAACCTACCTCACACTTCTCATCCTAAATAAATGGTTGTTCTTTCTTAGTCAATCTAGTGAGTAGCACAGTAATCCGAGAGAATCCCTCTATAAAACGGCAGTAATAACCAGCCAACCCCAAAACACTGCTCACCTCTGTCATAGACATAGGTGGCTCCTACTTTATCACAACGTCAACCATGCTAGAGTTTACTACTACTACCACCATTACTAAGACCATATAGCCCAAAAACTTCATCTCTCTCAATCAAAATTCACATTTACTCTACTTCGCATACAACTTATACTCTCTCAAAATTTGTAGTACTATTCGAAGATGTTTTCGGTGTTCCTCTTCACTCTTCAAATAAATAAGGATATCATCAATGAACACCACCACAAATTGATCCAAATACAGTTTGAAGATCCGATTCATATAATCTATTAACACCATTAGTGCATTAGTTAGCCTAAAAGGCATAGCAAGGAACTCATAATGGCCATATCTAATATGGAATGCAGTCTTTAGAATGTCTTATGCCTTTACCCTCAACTAATGATATCCCAATCTTAAATCAATTTTTTAAAACATCAACGAACCTGCAAGCTGATCTAACAAATCAACTATTCTCGGGAATGGATACTTATTCTTGATAGTAACTTTATTTAGCTACCGATAATCAATACAAAGCCTCAAGCTACCATCTTTCTTCTTCACAAACAGAACTAGTGCACCCCATGGAGATACACTTAGCTGGATAAAACCCTTTTCTAATAAATCTTTAATCTGCTTCTTCAATTCAGCCAACTCCAAAGGTGACATCTGATAAGGAGCCTTGGAGATCATCTTTGTCCCTGGTACTAACTCAATGGCAAACTCAACTTCACGTTCTGGAGGTAATCTGGTCAACTCTTTTGGGAACATATCAGGAAACTCTTTAACCACTTCAATTTGATCAATATTTTCCTGGGATTCTACCTGAACTGAGAAAAACATCACGAAGGCTTCACACCCCTTCCTTAGACTTCTCTCTACCTAGGCTATTGACAATATTATCAGACCTTAGGGAATTTCTTTAATTATTGTGCAAGCGTTAAATTGCACAACTCTATTTTTACATTGCAAGGTGACATTATTAGATGATAATCAATCCATGTCCATAATCACATCTATACCCTATATGGGTAGATAAGTCAAATCAATGGTCATTTCACGATCCTCACATACAAACATCAATTTCTTATACACCATAACATTTTTCACATGTATACCAGCAGGATTAGACACAAACAGATCATATGGTAGAGCACTCATAATAAATTTAATTTTTCATCCAGTCATATGAAATGAAATAATGAGTAGCACCATAATCATATATAACACATAAGGGATGACATTGAAGAAGAACATTACCTCGGATCAAATTTGGAGCGGCTCTCGCCTCCTCAAAAGTCAAAGCAAACACTCGCCTAGGTATCGATGGTCTAGATGTCTAGTCTACTTTCCTTCCCTTAAAGCAATATTTTGCAAGATGACACTTCTACCTACAATTAAAATAAATCCAATACTCACTATGATGTGCTCTCCTATAACGAATATAAGAAGGACGCTGAGTCACACTAGGAGTTGATGCTATTGATCCTTGTTGGGAGCCCTAATTCACTATGGTATGGCTTATGTGGCTTTAACTCATTGGAAGATAATTCCTCTGCTGGAAGCTTCCCTGATGGAAACTCCTTCTGCTCCCAGATCCACCAGAACTTGAAGGGTAACTCTTCTTATTGACATACCCGATATTCCCATATGACTAGTAAATTGGCCTTGAGAATCCCTTCTCATAGATCTCTCGACATCGTATACCTTCTACAGACCTCTTAAATTTTTGCTATCAGCTCCTCGAAGGTAGTAATGTCATAGGTGTCCATCCTTGCCTTGACATTATTATTTCATTTCTCAAACATCTATTTAGCCAACCAATTGTTATGGGCCTTATTTGTTATGTTTAACTGCGACACATACTTGGCCAACCCCATAAATTGAGCTATAAATGTGTTTTCATCCATCTCCCCCTGTCGAAGAATGAAGAACTTAGCTTCCTTTTTGTCCCTCATCTCAATGGGGAAATAGTAATAAAATAACATTCTCTTAAATTCATTCCATTCAAGTGGATGCCCATCAGCAGGCTTTATAGTGTTTCACTAATCCAATGCACCACCCACTAATAGGGTTTTTGCAGCTATCACCTTTTGATATTTATCACACCTAATTGACTCGAATAACATTTCCAACCTATGAATCCAACTCTCAGCATCTGCTAGTAATCCTCTCGAGAATGTCTCAGGATGGAAATGATCTAAATGCTTCCATATTGTGAATATATATGGAGCAATCCTTCACTTTGCTAATACATTCATCTCAGAGTATGGTGGATGTAGAATTAGCTTCTTATAATGGACACCATTTTCTTCCTCCGTTTTAGCATTGGGTATGACCCTCATTTCCCCTACTAGGCCCTTAATTAGCTCTACCCTCCTCGAGCTTTCACAACCATTCATTTGTCGTAAGGGTCCATCCATACAGATGTCGTTACATGTCAGCCTCAGTTAAATGCTTATAGAGCACAATAGGTCTCTTTTCTTCCTTGTCACTGATATTTGTACTCCTGGTATTAACCATCTCTCCCTACCTCAATTAAACAGGGAGGGAATTATAATATCCTAAATTTTGGGCCTAAGAACTTGAGAATAAGCCTATATCAAAAAGATTACTACTCCCGATTTTAGTAAGAGTCCTATTGAGAAGATAGAATGCTTTTCAGGGACAATATACAGACAAAGAATGAGTTTCTAGGTTACATGAGGCTCAAAGCGCATAAGTAGTCAGATAAAGTATGACGGTGTTTCGGCACCCTGACATACTTGGCGCCATATCAAAAAGTATGAAAAATACATGTGGGGCCTTATACTGTGTAATACAACTCCTTAGGGTAGAGAACAAGACTCTGTGTAATATCTCAAATTTTGGGATCAGAGGCTTGAGAATAAGCATGAATCAAATGGACTGCTAAGCCCCAGTTTAGCAAGTGTCCCAGGAATTCATAACAAGTATAATGACTTATAGAAGTCGTACCCAAAATAGAATAAGAATTTCGGTGCAAATTAGTCAAAAGAAAATACTTGATTCCTTTAGGATGTGTTATAATGACATAGAACTTAACTTGGATCTAAAGGAAATGGGAAAAGGTGGCTAGAAATAATTAAGAAAGAGAACTAAAAGAATTATTGGCACAATAAATAATATTGACATAATTAAGGGAAAAAGTATCAATTGCCACTTGATCTTGAGGTTAAGATTGGAAACCAAAATGAAGGGTCAAGATTTTCTCTTGAAAAACAAGAGTAACTATGATGGTTGAAAAGAAAATCAACTCCCTCCTCTCATATGGTTAAAAAGTCCAAGCATAAAAGAAAGGAAAAGAAGAAGAGCTTGGTCAACAAATCCTTACCCATTGGTCAATAATTGTGACTAAGATATAAAGGAAGCAAGAAGGGAGAATTAGTCAATATTATTCCTTCCTTTTGTGAAGAAATTTCATCAAGGCTAAAGGAAGGAGGGAGAAAAAGACTTAAATCCACTTTACAATCAATGACCAAGCTAAAAAGAGAAGAAGAGAGAAGTCAATAAGTCTTCAACTTTTTCCAACTTGGAATGTTTGACCAGAAGGCAATAACTTAAGAGCATTTGGGTCAACATTTCCTCTCCATGTAGGTAGCACATTTTTGTCCAAAAAGCAAGAAGGGAAGAGGAAGGAAAAGCCTAATTAAGCTAAGGTAACCACATATGGTTAAACAGACAAAAGCTTATGTAAGAAGAATCATTTTCGGCCACATATTATTTCCTCACCTTTTCTTGGCAATTTTTGGCCAAGTGAATTATAAGAGAACCAAATAGATATTTATTCAATTAAACACTCCTCACCATTCATAAAAGTTAGCCTAAGGCCAAGAGAGAGAGAGAGAGAGAGAAAAAACGAAAAAGAAGAAGAAAGTAGAACATTGAAGAACAAAAGAATAAAAAATGATGTTATACTTCAATTTTTACCTCGTAAATCACTTCTTTAGCTCAAATACTATTCATAAACATTGTTTCCCTTGATGAGACCTTTATTTCTATGGTTTTATAATTTCAAGGGGAGGTGTTTTGAGTCTTCTAGTAAGAGCCAGAGTTGGAGAATCAAGAAAAGAGCTCAAAAAAGAGCAAGAGGTAAGCAAGAGCTTCCTTTTGATCTATATATTGCCTTGTTTAGTGGAAATTTTGTGAATTTTTCCTAGCTACCAAAATTTTGTTTATAAAGGGGAATTAGGGTTTCATGATGCTTTGTTTATACAAATATGGTTATATGATGTTTAAGAAGCATATGACACTAGTTTGGTGGTTAGCTTGTGAAAATAGTAAATTGTTATCTTATGAGGTTCTGTTTTGGCTAGAAAAGATCATAGAGAAGGAATGGGAATTTGCTAAATTTTGAGGTTTCCAATGGATTCCTTAGGCAAAATTGTATGGGGTTAAGGTGTAGTTTTGATTTTGGAAGGGTTGGATAGAAAGTCCTAAATTTGGAATTAAAGTAGTGTTATCCAGTTAGGGTTTCCCTGCGTAACAGAGGTTTGCATTGTGTTTTGAGTAACTAAATGGTGTCCAACGGCTATGAAACTTTCCAGTATGAAAGTAGACTTATCAGGCTTTAATATGATAGGTCATTTGGAGCTGTACACTAGGATTTATGTATTTTTGAAGTTAGTCATATGAAAACTGGCATGTTTATGGATAGTGTCCAATAAATGGAAATTCTACATTAATGTGCATCCAATTGTCTAAGGGAAATATTTTTCCCTAAAAGGTCACCGTCTTTTGAACCACTACAATTGAACATTTTTACAAAGAGATATGAAGTTTCAAAGTTAGTTGACAAATTCTGTCAGCTTTAGTAAGTGTTCGTAAATTAGAAAATGTAATGGTACATTGTAATTTCTTTGAACTCTAAGGGTAGAAATTAGTCCCTTAGGATAATTTGACCGCTTTAAGTCATTAGTTGACTTGGTAAAATTACCATAATAACCCTAATGATATGATTATATATCTAGGGCTACGAGAAGTCAAGAAAGAAAAGAATGGAAGAATTTCCAAGAAGCCTTAGTTGTTGAAAGAAAAGGGGATAAGAAGAAGGGGTATATCTACAAGGTAGTAAACTTACTTACATGTTTGTATGTGATGTTTATGCTATGTACTGATTTGTTGTATTACTTTGCTTGATTATGTGAAGCATGTATGAATGAATGAAGTTCTGCTTTTATTTTTACTGTGGCCATAAGTATGTTGCATGAAACATTGAGCATACAAAATATCATTATGTGAACATGAGCCTATGTATGGCAAGTATATCATGCACTAGCATTCATTTTACATGCATTTTTTGTATGTTTGCTACTGAGATTCCCTTAAATCTCACTCCTTCCTCACCAACCATATAGGTATGATGAGTACAGGTGAAGAATGCATGAAGATATTCAAAGGGGAAATACGAAGTAGAATTGAAGATTGAAGTCTAGTGTACTGTTTATGTATTAGACTTAAACACTTTGGTTTATATTTGTATATGAATAAACTAATAAGGATCCAAGAAATACTTTAGTATTTATAAAAGGAATTAAGAGACGATGAGTTACTAAGAAGTTACGAACTACTTTATGATAGTTTTAAAAAGTTTTAACCTATTATGAGAAACCCACTCAACTACAGGTTCAAATCCTGTCTTGAGGTTAGGAATTGAAAGAGTTTTGCAACAGAATATCGTTTGGTTGTTCAAATTCGCTACATCAAACTCATCAGAATAATTACAGAAACAGGGTATTACATTTTTTGTATCAGAGCGGTGATTCTGGCAAAAGGAATTGTTTGCTCTGAGATAAAGGTCTAGTTAGAGCAAAAGGTTCTGAGTCTAGGAAACATTCTCTGCTTATGTGGATAGTGTAGTAACACTCTGTTAATGCTATTGTAATTGGGAGTTACGAATAGCAGAGGAGACTAAAAAATTACACCACCCCTGTCTGTTAACCAGCTTGTAGAAGGAAAGGGTAGATGTATCGGTACCTAAGTGATGGTATCAGTGGTATAAGTATACTTAAAGGTGGTACCAGTACCCAGTTGGTGGTATCGATGGTACTGGTGCACATGGTAATGATACCAATACTCATAATAGTGGTATTAGGGCGGTATCAATAGTATGAGTATACTCAGAGGCAGACCAATACCCAGTTTGTGGTATTGGCAGTACCAGTGCATATGGTAATGATACCAGCACTCGTAATAGTTGTATCAGGATGGTACCTATTATATTAGGATGGTACAAGTGGTATCAAAGAGTAGTGGCATCAGTGCAAGCAAAGGGGGGTGCCAATACCTAGTTGGCAGTATCGGTGGCGCACCAATACACTTAATAGTGGTTTCGATAGACCTAATGGTGGTATCATAACACCAATGGTATCAGTTCTAATAATGGTATCAAAATTGATATTATGCACGATAAGCAAGAATATAGGTGGGCAATTGTATGACATGAGCCTATGGTTTATGATACTGAAGGTTAAGGATAGGTTTAAATCAGATCTAAGCTGAAATAGTGTTTAAGTCAAAATGTGAATTAGGTTGCACTATGGTTCTGATAGATGATGAAAGTTTGAACCTTGTGAACTATGTGGATGATGTTGAACCTTCAGTAATGTTTTGAGGATAATACCTAAATAGTGTAAAGGTTAGAATAGGCACTATTAATCTTGATTTTTAGCATACCTATTGGGTATAATTAAGGAAAGTGATTTCTGATCTGTATGATGTGAGGTTCTAGATTTAGTGATGAACCTGAAAGTTGGATATCTATCCAACATCTAAAGAAGGATTACCAAGTGAACTGTAACCCAAGAATCAACTGTTAAGTTCTTATTCCTTAAGAATTTGAAATGGCCTAGAATGATTTGAAGTCTTAGAATGTGTAGAAATGTGAATGAGGTTTTTGGAAGCTGCTAGTTGTTAATCTAGCTTAGGGAAAGATCTTAATTATAGAATATTCCATTAGAGTTGTAATTATACCTAGAGCTACACCAATATTGAAAGTCTATATAAATGACCCCAGATGAGATGGCGGAATTAAAGAAAGCAGATTATAGAATTGCTGGAGAAGAGGGACCCTATAAGATTTGGGTTTCCGTTACAATGGTACTTCTATTCAAAGATAGCCAACCCGAGAGAGCTACCTACGAAGAATTCTGATCGGAGAGGGCTACCTACGGAGGATTTTGATCGAAAACGGCTACATATGGAGAGATCTGATAAGAGAGGGCTACCTACAGAGGGTTCTAACTGGAGGGGCTGACTAGTCAGGTGACTGAGTGAAGCACCGAGTGTAGTATCACTGTGTGGAGCCATCGTGATGTCAAACCGTAGTGTGCAACCACCGTGACGTCAAACCATAGAGTAGAACTACGGGAACGTTAACTCTCAATGGTGGTGCATTGTAATGAGTCTCCCAATGAATAGGTTTCCTTAAGAGAAGGGCTTATATGACCTAGCAAATATCCATGGGTACTCTAGTGCTGTTTGTAGAAAGAAATATAAGAAAGGGAATTAACGAGGAACATGCTCGAGGGTATAAGAGAAAGCAACCCTAGCTCTCATATCTTATATAATGATTTTGCATGTATGTTTCTACCATGGGATATATTCATGTTATGAATATATAGTACGCTGTAAGACCTACTGGATTAGTGTATCCTTAGGCATTTAGACCTAATGAGCTTTCAGAATATGTGGGGTGGTTCCCAGGGCCTATTGTACGAGTGGACGCCTGGACCATAGAGATTTCTTTTATGCAAGAGTAGACACCAAGGGCCTATTGCACAGGTGGATGCTCGGGCCTATATGACTTGTTTTGCATTGGGTAGACGCTCAAGGGGCATGTGACTTATTTTACCAAGCGTTTTGGTGCGGGACCAATGGTTCAGTAAGTGTCATTATGTTGGTTTGTTTAACATGCTTCGTGAACATTACATAAGTTTATGGATGACATGGGTAGCAAGAGTTAGAGCCTGGGATGTATTCAAAATACCTAATAAACTGTATGTCCTGAGGTAGTTAGTCTTTACAGGTATTCGTCAAAGATGACGGACTGAATGTCCTAAGGCCATAAGACCTAAGGGACTAGTAAGTCCTTAGGCTGATAGAATGTGATGTGTTTGAGAATTGTGCCGAGAGGAAGCTCAAGGCGGTAAGACCCAGTGTGCAAGTTTGCATGGTACATTGTCCCTAGGCCAAAAGACCTATGTGCATAGCGCTATGGTTGTTGCCTAGGACTGTGACGTTGAACCAGTATGTCCAGAATACACCTTTAGGATGGAAGAACATTCAGATTGTACCAGGTTGTAACTGAGGCAATAAGTCCTAAGATGCCTATAGCATGGAGGGTGATTCCCTGAGTAGTAAGACTAGAATATCTAGTGTTGTAAGAGCAGAATAAGCCGTAAGGCTTGAAAAGCATATAATGTCATCCGGGCAGAGTCCTGAAGAGGATGTAAGGCTTGGTATACACACAGTGTGATCCGAGTAGAGTTATGAAGAGGCTGTGTAGTGTGAGAACCCAGCATTGTAAGAATAGACTAGTGAGTCCTATGTGTGAATGTCACATGCTATGTACTGACTGAATAGGTTCATATGGTGATTGCTGAATACTATATGAGATTTTGTTGAGGGTATGATGATTTGAGTTGCATGCTGATGAGCCTGCATAAGAAAGGGACAGACATAGTGCCAAGAAACGATTCCCTGAGATATAGGTGTTCAAAATTTTGAAGACAACATTTATTGAATTGGGGGAGAATTGTAATATCCCAGATTTTGGGCCTAGGAACTTGTAGACAGGCCTATATCAGGCAGACTACTAGTCCTAAGTTTAGTAAGAGTCCTAAGAATATTGAGTAGATAGAATGATTTTTAGGGACTGTATTCAGGCAAAGAACAAGTCTCTAGGTTACGTGAGGCTCAAAGAACATAAGTAGTCAGATAAAGTATGTCAATGTATGGGCACATTGGCACACTAGGTACCATATCTGAATAGTGTGAAAAATACATGTATGGGCTATATAAGGCCTTAGACTGTGTGGTTTGGCTCTTTAGGGTAGAGAACAAGTCTCCGTGTAATATCCCAAATTTTGGGATTAAAAGATTGAGAATAAGCCTGAATCAAGTAGACTGTTAAGCCTCGATTCAGCAAATGTCTCAGAAAGGCATAAGAAGCATAATGGATTATAGAAATTGCACTTGGAATAGAATAAGAATTTTGGTGAAAATTAGTCGAAAGAAAATACCTAATTCCTTTAGGATATGTTATAATGACATAGAACCTAACCTAGATCCAAAGGAAAAGGGAAATGGTGACTAGAAAGAATTAAGAAAGAGAACTAGAAGAATTAATGGCACAATAAATAATATTGACATAATCAAGAGCAAAAGAGTCAGTTGCTACTTGATCTTGAGGTTAAAATTGGAAACCAAAATAAAGGGTCAAGATTTACTCTCGAAAAGAAAGAGTAATTATGAGGGTTGAAAAGCAAATCAACTCCCTCCTCTCATATGGTTAAAAATGTCCAAGCATAAAAGAAAGGAAGAAAAGAAGAGCTTGGTTAACAAATCATTACCCTTTGGTCAATAATTGTGGCTAAGACAAAGGAAGTAAGAAGAGAGAATTGGTCAATATTCTTCCTTCCTTTTATGAAGCACTTTCGTCAAGGGCAAGGGAAAGAGGGAGAAAAATACTTAAAGACACTTTACAATCAATGACCAAGCAAAAAAGAGAATAAGAGGCTATAAGGCTTGGTTTGCACATAGTGTGATCTGGGTTAAGTCCTAAAGAGGTTGTATAACCTAAGAACCCAGTGCTATGAGAATGAACCAATGGGTTCTGTGTGTGAATGCTACATACTATGTACTGAATGAATAGGAATTTCATAGAGTGATTATATTACTGAATACTATTTGAGATTTTGTTGAGGGTATGATGATTTGAGTTGCATGCTCATCAGAAAAGGACAAATAAAGTGTCTAGAAATGATTTCCCAATGTATAGATGTTTGAAATTTTGAGTATGAAATTTATTGAAAGGGGGGAGAATTGTAATATCCCAGATTTTGGGCCTAAGAATTTGAGGATAAGCCTATATCTGGCAGACTACTAGTCCCAAGTTTAGTAAGAGTGTAACATGCCAAATTTTGGGACTAGAGGCTTGAGAATAAGCATAAATCAAGTGAACTGCTAAGCCCCAATTTAGCAAGTGTCCTAGAAAGGCCTAATTTTATTCCTTAAAATTCCTTCTACTTGGGTGGCATTAAGAGGAATAAAATGGTGAATTAAAGAGCCTAGGAAATGGCAAAGCAAGGCAATTAGAGGTCTCACACAACATAAGTAAGTTAAAAAATGAATTGAGATTTACTGCCAGTATATTTCTCTATGTGGAAGTCCGATTGTGTAGTATTTTTAAATATGTAAATGATGTCCAATTCCTATTAAATTTTTTAGAATAAAAGTATACTTCTCATGCTTTAATATAATATGTCATATTAGCCCAGTAAAACTGGCAATTCTCTATGGTACCGTCCAAAAAAATAATTTTAGGAATGTTAAGCTTCTATTTGGCTAAATAATATATTTTTACATGAAAATATACTTAATAAGGGTCTCATAGCCTTTGGAACCATACCAATTGAACCTCTATACAATTAGATATGAATTTTCCAAGTTTGGTGAAAATTCTACCAGATTTTAATACAAGTGCGAAAATAGGAAAAAAATGTAAGGGTAAGATGGTCAATTAACCAATAAATTAAGAAGAAAATATTTATTCCCTTCTCCTCTTGATTTTTTTTCAAGTAAGAGAAATTTGGGACAAAATAAATGCTTGGTTCATATTAAAAGAAAGGATTAATTATGGCCAAGAAAAATGAAGCACGTGGTAATTTCCATTAAACAATATTAAACCAAAAAGTAAGAGAGATATTTTGAGAACACGTTTATCTTTTGCTCTTGCATAATTTTGGTCAGCTCAAACCAAATAGAGAGAGAATGAGTGTTCAAAAAACATAGAAGACAAGAGAGAAGGAGCAAGTTCAAGAAGCAAGATCAAGGTGAGTTGGTTGCAATTTCCACTTGTTCTTGCCTTCAACCTCTTGATTACTTCTTCTAATCTCTTCTCCATGTTGAATACCATGTTTAGAAAAAAAAATCCAAGAGACAAGAGAGAGAGAAAATGGTGCTTAGAGAGGGAAAGAAGAGAAATCAAAGGTAATCTCAAGAACCTAGTTTCTATTGTTGAATTTTGATGGTTGTTGAAGATTTGTAGTTATTTTAGCTATGTTTTGATTATTGGGATGCACAAATCCTATGGGGAGTTGCTGCCCAAATATGGATTAATCATGTGTAAGAGGTGTTTAATGGGTTAAACATGGGATTAGAGGTGAAAAGAAGATGGTTTATGGACTAAAACTAAAAGAACTCATTTTCCCTTAAGTTTTCCAAATTTCGTCCAGGGGCGTTTTGTCCTGTTAAAGCTAGATTTTGGTATTTTGGATGGTTCCATTGGATTTATAAGGGAAAATTATGTGGGAATATATGTGTTTATGATTTTTGGATGATTATGTTTAAATCTGAAAATTTTAAAAGTTAAGGAGTAAGTGATGTTTGATTTGTTCACTTGAGGCAGTGTTGTTGTGCAATGAATTGTTTTGGTCAAAACTAGTCCAAATATTATGAAAATTTTTAGGATTAAATTATACATGGAGATCTTTAATTTTATTAGTGCATTAAAATTTTTGGACTAGTAGATTAAAAGATATGATTTTTAAAAGTTACGCCCTATTTCTGGATGGGAACTAGAATAAATTGGGTTTGACACAATTATGGGAATCCTGTGGCTGTAATGTCCATATTTGGGTAGTTTTCTATGAAATTAAACTTAAATATATTTACATATAATTTGGAACCTTCCTAATTGGATTTCTATAGAATTAATTATGATATTTCAAAGTTTGGTCAAAATGCTGGCATCTTTTTCTATCATGCGAATTTGAGGAAAAATAAAGAGGGCCAAATGTAGTTAGTATGAACTTTAAGGGTGAAAGTAAGCCTTTAAGGCTAATGTAGCCCATTGGGCATTCACTTTTCATGCCTTTAATAACGTCATTACTTATCTAAGGCCATGAAGTGACAAAGAAGAAGCAATGGTTGGAAGGTCAAGGTACAAAAGGAGGACGCAAAGTCTAAAAGGTAGTAAACTTACCCTACTTGTATGTTTTTGATATTTATACTTGTGTAGTGGTATATCTGATTGCTTTACTTGATTATGTAGAGCATATTTGAATGATAAAGCTCTACTTTTTTTTATACCATGGCCATAAGTATGTTGCATGAAACATTAAGCACGTAGAAATGTCATTATGTAGCATGCATTTAGTTAAGGCTAACATGTCATGCACTTAGCATATATCTTGCATGCATTATCGCATTATCGCACTTGTTTACTACTGAGATGCTCTTAAATCTCACCCTCCCCAACCTACCATTTATACAGGTGAATACTGCAGGTGTGTTAGGAATAAAGAAGAGGACTACACGTAGAGGAATGAAGCTGATTATTGCAAGATCCTTCATTTATTTCAAGGTCTGTAGTTAGTATGTACATCTCTATGGGGAATTCCTTTATATGAACAAGCAATATTGTATCAATAATATCAGTATTTATGCTATTTATATGTGCCCACTAAACTACGCAATTCCTACTCTAGTTAATATCAATAATGAAGTGGGGTCTTACAAAGAGTCCCAAGAATATTGAGGACAAAGAATGATTTTCAGGGACTATATTCGAGCAAAGAATGAGTCTCTAGGTTACATGAGGCTCAGAGCTCCTAAAGTTAGATAAAGTATGCCAGTATATGGGCACCTAGGCACACTTGGCGCCATATCTGGATAGTGTGAAAAATACATATGTGGGCCATATGGGGCCCTCGACGTGTGATTCAACTCCTTAGGGTAGAGAATAAGTCTGTGTATAATATTCCTAATTTTAGGATTAGAGGCTTGAGAATATGCCTGAATCAAGTGGATTACTAAGCTCAAATTTAGCAAGTGTCCTAGGAAGGCATAGGAAGCATAATAGCTTATAAAAATCACACACGGAATAGAATAAGAATTTCAATGCAAATTAGTCAAAATAAAATACCCGATTCCTTTAGGATGTGTCATAATGACATAGAACCTAACCCGGATCTAAAGGAAAAGGAAAATGGTGACTAGAAAGAATTAAGAAAGAGCACTAGAAGAATTAATGGCATAATAAATAATATTGACATAATTTAGGGCAAAACAGTCAATTGCCACTTGATCTTAAGGTTAAGATTGGAAACAAAAATGAAGGGACATGATTTACTCTTAAAAATCAAGTGTAATTTATGAGCATTGAAAAATAAATCAACTCCCCTCTCTCATATGGTTAAAAACGTCCAAGCATAAAAAAGAGGAAACAAAGAAGAGCTTGGTCAACGAATCCTTACACTTTGGTTAATAATTGTGGCTAAGACATAAAAGAAGCAAGAGGAGAGAATTAGTCAATATTCTTCCTTCCTTTTGTAAAGCACTTTCATCAAGTCTAAGGGAAAGAGGGACAAAAAGACTTAAAGCTACTTCACAATCAATGACCAAGCCAAAAAGAGAAGAAGAGAGAAGTTAACAAGTCTTCAACTTTTTCCCACTTAGAAAGTTTGACCAAAGGGCAAGAATTCAAGAGCAAGTTAGTCAACATTTCCTTGCCATTTGGGCAACAAGTTTTTGTCCAAAAAGTAAGAAGGGAAGAGGAAGGAAAAGCCCAATTAAGCTAAGGTAACCACACATGGATAAACTGACAAAAGCTTATGTAAGAAGAATCATTTTTGGCCACATGTTATTTCCTTACCTTTTCTTGGAAATTTTCGGCCAAGTGAATTACAAGAGGACTAAATGTATATTTATTCAACTAAACACTACTCACCATTCAAAAAATTTAGCCTAAGGCCAAGAGAGAGATAGAAAACAAAAAAGAAGAAGAAAGTAGAACATTGAAGAACAAAGAACAATGTATGATCTTCTACTTCAATTTTTACCTTGTAAATAAGTTCTTTGGCTCAAATACTCTTCATAAACATTATTTCCCTTGATGAGACCTTCATTTCTATGGTTTTATAATTTCAAGGGGAGGTGTTTTGAGTCTTCTAGCAAGAGCCAAAGTTGGAGAATCAAGAAAAGAGCTCAAAAAATAGCAACAAGAGGTAAGCAAGAGCTTCCTTTTGATCTATATATTATCTTGTTTAGTGGAACTTTTGTGAATTTTTCCTAGCTACCAAAATTTTGTTTATAAAGGGGAGTTAGGGTTTCATGATGCTTTGTTTATAAAAATATGGTTATATGATGTTTAAGAAGCATATGACACTAGTTTGGTGGTTAGCTTGTGAAAATAGTAAATTATTATCTTATGAGGTTCTGTTTTGGCCAAAAAAGATCATAGAGAAGGAATGGGAATTTGCTAAATTTGAGGTTTCCAATGGACTCCTTAGGCAAAATTGTGTGGGGTTAAGGTGTAGTTGTGATTTTGGAAGGATTGGATAGAAAGTCCTAAATTTGGAATTGAAGTAGTGTTATCTAATTAGGGTTTCCCTGCGTCGCATAGGCTTGCATTGTGTTTTGAGTAACTAAATGGTGTCCAACGCCTATGAAACTTTCCAGTATGAAAGTAAACTTATCAAGCTTTAATATGATAGGTCATTTGGAGCTGTACACTAGGAGTTATATATTTTTTAAGTTAGTCATATGAAAACAGGCATGTTTCTAGACAATGTTCAATAAATGGCAATTCTAGATTGTTGGGAAAATATTTGTCCCTAAACTTAGACAAAATAAGGGTCATATAGCCTTTTGAACCACTGTAATTGGACATTTATACAAAGAGATATGAAGTTCTAAAGTTAGTTGACAAATTCTGTCAGCTTTAGTAATTGTCTGTAAATTACAAAATGTAATGGTACATTGTAATTTCTTTGAAATCTAAAGTGGAAATTAGCCCCTTAGGATAATTTGACCAGTTTAACTCATTGGTTGACTTGATAAAATGACCTTAATGATATGATTATATATCTAGGGCTACGAAAAGTCAAAAAAGAAAAGAATGGAAGAATTTCCAAGAAGCCTCAATGGTTGGAAAAAAAAGGGACAAGAAGAAGATGTTTGTCCATAAGGTAGTAAACTTACTTGTGCGTATGTGATGTTTATGCTATGTGTTATGAGTGTAGGGTGGTGTATTTAGAAGTGCAAGTGTACACTATCGTAAACAAGTAATATAGAGGTGAGTAGAGTATCGTTCCCACGAGGATTGATCACTAAATACCAAAATTGATAATTTTAATACTATTTAGCCGATCGATTAATTGGTGGTTGAGATTGCAGAATAAAAATGATTAAACAAAAATGAAATTGTTATAAAGACAAATATAATAAAAAGGCCCTAGGGATTAGATTTCACTTAGCAAACTCTGGATTGAATCACTTATATATTCTAGTCCAATTTATTCTACATGATTGATAGTCAAGTTTCCCTATTTTAATTAATAGCCTCTTCCAAGGTCAAGTAATTCTATAATTAATTGCTAACCCAATATATTCCTATATGAATTTAACCAATCAATCATGCATTAAGATTTATGGAACTCAATTAAGACTGCACAACCCATATGAATATATTCCTATTTCATATGAAAATTATGGTTTTAATTATAGGATCCACACACATGTATCTCCTTCCGGTCTCAACATGCATATTGAGATCATCCAAAAGGTGGCCAATCAATTGAAAGCATTTAGAACAATAATTAAAACTCAATCATGAAGGAAAAATTAAAACTAGATTTAATAAATTCAGATTCAATCGGTCATTAGTAAGCTACGTCATCACCCTAGGAAAATGAAAATTTAGCTCATGATGAAATTAAAAACAAAACCAAAATAAATTGAAAACTTTATAAATATTGTAGAAAACATGATTATTAAATTCTAAAACATAAAGATACAACTACAAGATGCATGAAAATAGAAAAATCTAGCTTTCCATATAGGAGGTAAAACCTTCCATGTAGGAGGCAACCTATACAATCCATAAAGGAGGACTACCTAAACCTTCCATGTAGGAGGTATGCAAGAACAATAAAAATAGATGAAGTTAAACTCTAAGATGGTGTCCTTCCTTGTGCCTTCAACTCCTCTATTTATAGATGAATTGGGTGTAAGAATTTCCACATGTTAGGTATGAATCTTGACTCTAAGCCACCAATATTGACTTTGTGATCACCTAACTCATTGATTGTAGCTAATGTTTGACAATTACAATGTTGGAATATCACTTTGTTGTATTCATAAAAGTTGTAGATCTGGATCCTATCTTGAAAACTCATGTAAGAGCTCCTCATTTCAACATTTGTGGCTCCAGTTATGGTCAAATTAGTGGACAAAGGTCAGACCTAGACAGAATCACATGCTCAACTTCTAAGCAAACTTCAGAGCTCTTAAGGATAGAATTGAGTTTTTACCTCAATATAAAAGTTGTAGGAATTTTTCTCAGCTTTCTATCTATAAAAAGAACGTCCCAATTCAACATCTAGAGCTCTAGATATTGCCTACAAATTGAAACAGGTCAAAATTTAGTATTTTCCAATTAATTCTATTTTATGTCAAATCATTATTTAGTTATCAATTACACCCAAATTCATTACATTAAGCTCAAATGTCTTCCAAAAAATGCTTCATATAAGGGAAAATAAATATGCAGATATTTTACTTATCAAACCCCCTACACTTAGTTCTTGAACGTCCTCGGACAAGAAGGATTGACTAATTAGTGCTTCCAACAAAATCAGAAGTGTCAACTTATAAACTAGGACACTTAAAGAATAAAGAGATCATAGTATTCTTGAATCAACAAAAAGTATAAATTGGTAACTTCATTTGAAAATGAATGAACCAAATTCATAATTGTGACTTACCCTCTCAATCTCTCAAGTGTTTAAGGGTAAGTGTTTTGCTCAAATTCACCTGAAAAAGTTGCACTACCATAAGCTTGCTGAAAATCTCAGTCTCCACTACCGAATTCACATGCATAATTCAAATTAAAAGGACTTATTGAAGGTTATAATGGGGCTAGGGTAAAAGGAATGTAAATAGTGATATGAAGGGTTACATCTAAGAAATAAATAGAGCATTTGAAAAATGGGCCATCTTATGAATAGACTTATCATGGCAACCCACAATTTTTATTCCAAAACTAAATATCCTCTTTTTATTTTTTTTCTTTTTTCAACTTCTCTCTTTTTTCTTTTTCTATTTTTTATTTATCTATGCAATTCTACAGTTGATAATATACACACCCCCACACTTGTCAAAAGCCCATTTCATAAAGATTTCAAATGCTTTATTAGTCTTTTGAACTAAGTAAGAGCACTTATATATCATTAAAACACATTAAATGGGTTGACGATAAAGAAATAATCAATTAAGCTCAAAGGGGCATATCAATGGTGTAATTGTAAGGTTGGCTTTTTGGCTCTGGCTAAAGAAAATGAATGCCTTTATCATTTTTGAATGTGCATGTGACATGTAAGTTCAACAAGATTTGAAGTAAGTTCTAGAGTAACAACTTAATAGATGAATATCACACACAAGAAAGATAATCATTATTGATCATATAAGCTCAAAAAAACTCATGGTTAGGTACTTTCAAATTCAGCTCATTCAATCTTAAAATTCATCACCAAATCCAAAAAATTCATCACCAAAATTCAATCTCAAAACAACTCCATGCTTCAAACTTATATACTTCTTAAAATCATTGAAAACACTCATACAAAAAATATTATTTATTTATTTATTTATTTATAGGACCTCTCTCTTTTTTTTAGATGAAACAGAAAGAAAAAAAAATGCAACTAATAAGATACGTCTCAAGAGTTAAGAATAACTCTTTACTCTGTCATCTTTTCACACCTCATGCATCTAATGGTTTTACTAACTAACTATTTAATGAACCAACTATGCTTTTTTTTCTCCCCCAACCTAAATCAAACATTGTCCTCAATGTCTTCTAAATATTAGAGACAGTTTTTTAAAACATAAATAAACAATAAAGTAAACTAAAATGCTAAGAGTAAACCCATTAAGATTAAGGAAAGTTTACAACCAGAGAGTGGTATCTGAAGACTGCCCGCCTTTTTCTTTTACTAATAGATCTAGTGTAGGTTCATAGGTTTGCAGTTTATCAAGTAGTTGATCAGTAGTTGGTGCAGAAATGATGGAATGACGAGTCGCTTGGGGTATGAATCCTGTTTCCACAGCATGATCAAAAAAAGACAACAGGTTATCATAAAAACCATTAACATTTAACAATCCTAATGGCTTTTTGTGAAAGTTAAGTTTTCCTAATATGCAATGCTCGAGATCCCATCTAATTTTTCTAAACCACCGGGTAAAGCGATAAAGGCTTCAACACAGTAGAACATACGTCCCATTCATTCAGGTAGGCTTGAAACTTCTAACTCTTGCCCTAAGAAGAAGATGTGATGTGATGTTCTAACTCCTTTACCCTTACACTCAAACCCTTGCTACCATTAATGGTTGTAGGAATAGCCATACTTAACTTCAGGCCCTGGAGTCCTCCCCCGTATACAAAATTGATTTTCCTAGCAGCTAATGCACGTCCCAATTCCTGTGCTGCAGGAATAAACTCTCCATCCTTTCCTGAGTTAGTTTCACCGAAAATGCAAATCTACATTTTTTGGTGACACCTTGCTCTCTATTTTTCTCTTAGAAATTTTTTTTGTTTTTATAAGTGGAAAAATACATATTTATACTAAAACAACGACAACAAGATCATGCAAATCAGACATTTTTCCAACAAGTTTGAAAAAAATATCCAACATGAATGACCTGTAGCCGTTACGTGAAGAAATTAAATAAAAGGAGTAACGAAAGTCCAAAAGTTACTGAAAATATACGACAGATTAGACAAAAGCATGATTATGTACAGTAGTTATGATTGTGGCTCACATCTTCCTCTGGTTTTACGTCCAGTAATGGCTTAAACACTTTCTATGAATCGAGGATTTGCTTCCCATCCAGTTTTCTTATAAACTGGTAAACAGGGTCTTTTAACGTTAGATTCCCAAGACGATAGCGCTCTTTTTCTTTGTTGAATATGTCAAATAAATCGAGAAGTACACGATGAACATCACCACCAGGATGCGTCTCAAGAGTCTGAATGATATCATCCAATGACTCCTTACTAAGTCCATCCTTTATAAATTGAATTTTATCTTCTCGATTTATTGAAACCATACCTTTTCTTCAACAGCGCTGATCACAATTCCACCTTGCACATCTAGAACAAACCTGCATTCTTTTAGCTCTTCTCTTTTGAGAATAAGAGCTTCTTCCCATTCTTGGCATATGTTTAATAAAAGATTCATGAATCTCACCTATTAAACGTACCTTAGCTTCGATGATCTAGCGGACATCCTTAGGAAGGCCTAAACGCTTGAATGTCTTCATTCTTTCAAGTCGACAACTATAGATCTTCCTCAGCACATCTTTGGGAAGAGTAGGAAACATGTTCTTGAGATTTGCAAGAAATTCTTCCATGACAATAATGAGAATTAAGATTTAAGGATGCAGTGCAGAGTACTTTAGTGAGTAGGAAAAGAAATTTTGGGTTGCCTCCCAAATAGCCGCCCTTCTTTAACGTATTTAGCTAGACAAAGTCCAAACCAATAAATTGTTTTTAATTTTTATTATTATTATATTTTTTTAGGGCTTACCTGTTGTTTCCTCAAAAGTGATGACAGTTTTCAAAGTGTTCAATGCACCGTCATTATACTCTTTCAGCCATTGCTCATTCACTTTGAATTTTTTATCACTATCTTGAATCTCCACTGCTCCATATGGCCATACTTGAACCACAGTAAAAGGTCTTGACCGTGATCTCAGCTTTCCTGGAAATAGCTTTAACCTTGAGTTGAATATCAGAACTTTTTATCACGACGTGAACTCTCTCCTCAAAATTATTTTATCCTGCCACAGTTTTGTCTTCTCCTTATATAACTTTGCATTCTTATGAGCTTGTTGTCTGGATTCTTCAAGCTCATTGAATTGGAGAAGTTTCTTCTTACCAGTTTCCTTTAAGTTGGAATTTAAGACTTTTATTACCCAATATTCTTTGTTCACTTCAGGATTAGTTGATTTTGAAACATCTACTATTCCTATTGCGAGTGGTTGATCCATGCAGCTTTTGTTCACCACGTATTTTGTGCAGCTGGTCATTGTATCTACTCTGTAACAGGTGTCACCTTCATTTGGACATGACCAAGCCTTAAAAATGTTAAAAGATACTTGGTCATCTTGAGCTCATAAAGTTAACTTTCCTTGTTGCACATCTATTAAAGTTCCCAGTTGCTAAGAATGGCCTCCTAAGAATGATAGAAATTTCTTAGTCTTCTTCCATATCGAGTATGATGAAATCAGCTGGGAATATGAGTTTTTCCACCTTCACCAGAATATCTTCTAAGACACCCCTCAAATGTTTTATTGATCGGTTAGCTAGAAGTAATGAAAAAGTGGTAGGCTTCACCTCTCCCATACCTAGTTTTTTGTAGACAGATAGAGGCATGAGATTTACACTTGCTCCTAGGTCACAAAGTGCTCTTTCAAAGTTTCATTAACCTATGGTGCAAGGTATGCAAAAGATTACTAGATCTTTTAGCTTTGGTGGTAGTTTCTTTTGCAGAATGGTACTGCACTCCTCAGTAAGTGCGACTATCTTAAATTCCTCCAGTTTACGCTTCTTTGAGAGAATTTCCTTCATGAATTTTGCATAGCTGGGCATTTGGGCAAGAGCATCTGCAAAAGGGATGTTGATATGTAGCTTTTTGAAAACCTCCAGAAAATTTTTAAACTGCTTGTCTAGCTTTGCCTTCACAAGTCTCTAAGGGTATAGAACTGGAGGTACATATGGAGGAGGATTCTCTGGAAAGCTGATTCTTCCTAGTATCACATCATCCTCTTGAGGTTTATGTGCTTCCTCTTTTTGTTCTTCTTCACTTTCTTTCTTTTTTTCATCTTTCTTCTGTTAAATTATAGGATCTTTCAATTCTTTACCACTCCTTAATGAAATGGCATTCACATGCTCTTTAAGGTTTCTTTCAGTGTCACTTGGAAGAGTATCTAGTTGTCTAGAATTCAGCATATTTGCAATTTGGCCCACCTAAATCTCCAAGTTCTTTATTGAGGCCTCCTGGATTTTGAATCTTTCATCAGTCTTAGCCATGAATTGAGATGTATTCATGATTAGTTGAGCCAGTGCATCTTCTATGTTCATTTTCTGTTGTGGTGGATTTGGTTATTGAACAGCTTGTTGTTGGAAGTTCCCTTACGGCTTGAACACATTTTGATTATTCTTCCAGCTAAAGTTTGGATGATTCCGCCAACCTGGATTGTAAGTATTTGAGAATGGATCATTTCTTTGATTTCTAATGTAATGAGCTTGCTCCATCTGAGAAGACATGGATAGGTGTCCTTCCTGATTTTACGTGCTCACATGAGGTCCTCCCCATTGATCATATGTTTCATGAAGAGTACTGATTGTATTTGCTTTACTTGTCAATGAGTTCACTTGCTTGGATATAGATGCAACTTGAGAAGACAAAGTTGTAAGGATATCCAACTCATGCACTCCAAGCACTTTCTTTGAAACATGACGTTCAGAAGGCCATTGGTATGCATTAGCTACCATCTCCTCAAGAAGATTGTAAGCATCTTCTAGACTCTTTCCCATAAAAGATCCTCCAGCTGCAGCATCTACAAGAATTCTGGTTGTATGCGTTATCCCATTATAGAATGAGTGTAATTGCCACCAATCTGGTAACCCATGATAAGGACATCTCTATAGCAACTCCTTATATCTTTCCCATGCTTCATAGAGGCTCTCAAGTTTATGCTGAGCAAATAAGGTAATTTCATTCCTCAATTTAGCTGTTCTTCCTGAAGGAAAGTATTGTGCCAAGGCATCCCATGTAGTTATGCTTCCCACTGGTAGAGAGTATAGCCAGCTCTTAGCCTTATCCCTAAGTGAGAAAGGGAAAAGTCTAAATCTAATGGCATCATCAGTAACACCATTATGTTTAAATGTGTCGCAAATTTCTAGGAAACTGACTATATGTGTATTGGGATCTTCTGTTTGTAAACCACCAAACTGAATTGCTTGCATCATCTGGATAATTACAGGCTTGAGTTCAAAATTATTAGCTGCTACTAGCGGTTTTCTGATTCCATAAGTTGTCTCCATGACTGTTAGTGTTTCATAGTCACGGAGTGTTTTGGTATATGTTGTTTCTTCCTCCGGATTTGCCATCAGATTGATTGAAGTAGACTGCTTTCAAATTCTCTGATTTCTTTGACAAGTTCTTTCGATCTCCGAATCACAAGGTTGTAATTCAGTCTTCTTCAATCTAGTCATGCACTAAGCAAAAGCCTGAAAAGAAACACAAGACACCAAAAAGAAAACAAATGTAATGTAAAGACCAAATTAGTATTAAAATTACTTGGTATTGATATTAATGACAACAATCCCCGACAACGGCACCAAAAACTTGTTACGAGTATAGGATGGTGTAGTTAAAAGTGCAAGTGTACACTATCATAAACAAGTAATATAGAGGTGAGTAGAGTATCGTTCCCACAAGGATTGATCACTAAGTACAAAAATTGATAATTTTTATACTATTTAGCCGATCGATTAGTTGGTGGTTGAGATTGTAGGATAAAAATGATTAAACGAAAATGCAATTGTTATAAAGACAAATATAATAAAAAGGCCCTAGGGATTAGATTTCACTTAGGAAACTCTGGATTGAATCACTTATCTATTCTAGTTCAATTTATTCCACATGATTGATAGTCAAGTTTCCCTATTTTAATTACTAGCCTCTTCCAAGGTCAAGTAATTCTATAATTAATTGCTAACCCAATATATTCCTATATGAATTTAACCAATCAATCATGCATTAAGATTTATGGAACTCAATTAAGACTACACAACTCATATGAATATATTCCTATTTCATATGAAAATTATGGTTTTAATTATAGGATCCACACACATGTATCTCCTTCCGGTCTCAACATGCATATTGAAATCATCCAAAAGGTGGCCAATCAATTAAAAGTATTAAGAACAATAATTAAAACTCAATCATGAAGGAAAAATTAAAACTAGATTTAATAAGTTAAGATTCAATCTGTCATTAGTAAGCTACGTCATCACCCTAGGAAAATGAAAATTTAGCTCATGATGAAATTAAAAACAAAACCAAAATAAATTGAAAACTTTATAAATATTGTAGAAAACATGATTATTAAATTCTAAAACATAAAGATACAACTACAAGATGCATGAAAATAGAAAAATCTAGCCTTCAATATAGGAGGTAAAACCTTCCATGTAGGAGGCAACCTATACCATCCATAAAGGAGGACTACCTAAACCTTCCATGTAGCAGGTATGCAAAAACAATAAAAATAGATGAAATTAAACTCTAAGATGGTTTCCTTCCTTGTGCCTTCAACTCTTCTATTTATAGATGAATTGAGTGTAAGAATTTCCACATGTTAGGTAAGAATCTTGACTCTAAGCCCCCAATATTGACTTTGTGACCACCATACTCATTGATTGCAGCTAATGTTTGGCAATTAAAACGTTGGAATATCACTTTGTTGTCTTCATGAAAGTTGTAGATATGGATCTTATCTTAAAAAATCATGTAAGAGCTCCTCATTTCAACATTTTTGGCTCCAGTTATGGTCAAATTAGTGGACAAAGGTCAGACTTAGACAGAATTACATGCTCAATTTCTAAGCAAAATTCGGAGCTCTTAGGGACAGAACTGAGTTTTTACCTCAACATAAAAGTTGTTGGGATTTTTCTCATATTTCTATCCATATAAAGAACGTCCCAATTCGACATCTAGAGCTCTAGATATTGCCTAAAAACTGAAACATGGTCAAAATTTAGTATTTTCCAATAAATTCTATTTTATGTCAAATCATTATTTATTTATCAATTACACACAAATTCATTACATCAAGCTTAAATGTCATCCAAAAAATGCTTCATATAAGGGAAAATAAATGTGCAGATATTTTACTTATCTCTATGTACTGATTTGTTGTATTGTTTTGCTTGATTATGTGAAGCATGTATGAATGAATGAAGCTTTTTTTTTGTTTTTACTGTGGCCATAAGTATTTTGCATGAAATATTGAGCATGCAGAATATCATTATGTGAACATGAGCCTATGTAAGGCAAGTATATCATGCACTAGCATTCATTTTACATGCATTTTCTGTATGTTTGCTACTGAGATTCCCTTGAATCTCAATCTTCCCTCACCAGCCATATAGGTATGATGAGTATAGGTGAAGAATGCATGAAGATATGCAAAGGAGAAATACAAAGGAGAATTGAAGATTGAAGTCCAATGTACTTTTAATGTATTAGACTTAAACACTTTGGTGTATATTTGTATATGAATAAACTAAGGACGAGCAGAGAAATACTTTAGTATTTATAAAAAGAATTAAGAGACGATGAGTCACTAAGAAGTTGCGAACCACTTTATGATAGTTTTAAAAAGTTTTAAACTATTATTAGAAACCCACTCAACTACAAGTTCGAATCCTATCTTGAGGTTGAGAATTGAAATAGTTTTGCAAGAGAATATCGTTTGATAGTTCAAATTTGTTGTGTCAAACTTATTAGAATAATTACGGAGATAAGGTATTATAGAATTAAAGTTGCCTTAAACCCTAAATGATGATAGCATAATCTCTGCCCTATTTTTACAATAATGCTTGAATTTGTTTGAAGATTTTTCTCTTACATTTGAAATTGAATTATTGGGTTACTAATTTCAAGATCAGTATCTCAATTGGTAGTTGGTCTTTGGTGTCTTAAAGGATTATTATAATGCTCTATTGAGAAATCATTAGTGTTCTAGCAGCCACAAAACATTTACATTTGTGTTGGATAATGCTTCAAGATATTTTAGATTATTTAGATTAATTATTATTTTATTATTAAGTTTGATTTTATATTTAGATAAATTATCCCTATGTTGGAAAAGTAATCTAGCAGTGTCTATTGTCATAAGATTTAGTAAGTAGAGTCCCATCCCCATATTTGCATTAAATGTTGGGTATAAACCAATGATTTGAAGATCAAAACAAAGAACATACGGTTTTGCTTCCTCCACTTGTCACTATTACTAACAGAGATGGGATATTCATGTTACTATTTTTTTTTCATTCTATAAGATCCTATTTTTAAGGTATTGTGTTACAAGTTTTGTATAATAGATATTTCCATGTGTTATAGTAATTGTAGAACTGTTGGAAATGTTTACTAACTAAAGCAGCTCTGTTGGAGGGGGTATTTTACAGGTGTGGTACTATTTGCCATGTCTTTTTCATGGGTAATGTAAAATATCACTGAAAGATTCTGAATGTGATCTTATATAAAATATTTTTCATTATTGTTACTTGGTAGTTTAAAGGATTCTTATTTACTGCATGGTATATCGTTTGTTAATCCTTTGGTTACTCCCAAGAATGAAGGATATGATGTGGGAATCTTGTGTATTGCAGGGAGTTATCTTCCAATGCAGAATGATATCATGCAAAGTAGTGGAGTGATAGTTAGTCTATGAAAGCTATCTAATTTATATGGAATAGGCATGATACTGTTAAGGGTATCATGTCAATATTTTATTCAATCTTCAATTTCATGAAATCAGGAGGGTGTCTGATTTTGAAGAATTTTTTGTAGTTCCCTTTTTTTCATTGGTATATAAAATTATGCATTAGTTTGACATCCTATGGGAAATATCATTGTACAATTGAAGGGTTATATATGCACTAGCCATAATTCTCTAATATGCACGGCATAGAAGCAAGTACAAGGGGTAAATGTCAAACTACTGGAGAGGTGCATGTTTTAATTACGAATTGATGAAGCTTTTCATAATAAAATGTTCAAAATCTTATATTTGCTTCCATTTATCCTAAATATAAAGTTTTAATCCAATTCAATGGTTGAGGTAATATTTATACAATGATTTTACAATTCACAGGTTGATCAAACTTTTTTTTTTTTTGGAAGAGAATGTGATTCTGCAACTGCTTTAGTAATATATATATTTACTTGAAATTTTCATAAGTAGGCGATGAAGTGAATGTGACAAGTCCTTGAGATGTGTACTGATCTGATAGATGTGGATCTTCTACAATTTAATCCCTTACAAAGCTTTCGTCAAAGCCTTTGTAGGGTATCAAGCAGGAAAAGTGTTTTTTTTTGGGGACCTATTTGTTGGGTTTACTATCAACTAAAGCCTAAATATGGTGCATTCAATGTTTTGTGACTATCTGTTGATACTTGACAGTTTTCCTGTTAAGTCTCAGTGCTTCATTTAAATATATTATATTACAAAATTTAATATATATATATATATTATGAGTTATTAGTTTTGTTTAAAAGAATGGTCCCAGAGGGAAGGAAAATATGTAATACATGCTCATGGGTGTTGTTGTTGCCTGACTTATATGATATATTTTCCATACATATTGTCTCTCTTAATAAAAATGTAAAGAGCATATGCAATTTAATTTGTTAATATTAGGAGTTTTAATGGTGCCTTTGAGATTTTTTCTTCCATGTGCCTTTTCTCTGACCAGTTTACTTTTAAGCAAATGTATAAAAGGTACAACTGATTTTCTAATGTCAACATATTTGGCATTCAACTTTTTCATGTAGCACTACCTTTTAGCATAGAGCTAGACTGTTCTTTTAGTTGGTAGAGGATTGTTGTAGGTACTTAAAGAATGGATGCTGATGTCCTATCACTCATGCAGTGAAGAAGCCATAGCAATTTCCTTCAGAACCTAATTCTCTGGCTAAAGTTTTCGTTTGTGTGCTTAATTGTAGCATAGATTACAGCGTCCGTAGGCATCACATAGCTACTTCTATAGGTTCTTCTTCAGCTTTGGTAAGTTAAATCATTCTATGTAATTTAATGCCAAAACTATGTTTTTTGTAATTTTGACTATTTTTCATCTTCATATTGAATCTCTGTAGTATAGCTTTTATTGAATCTATATCATTTCCACATGACAGGATCCTTTTTCTTTTTTAGGATATATTTTTCTGATTTGATTTGGAAACAAAAGGGAGAATTTCTTTCTTTATATCTAAAAGGTTTTTTCCTAGCTATTATGTTCATTGTATAATGTATAATATATTAAATGATAATTTTAGAAAACACTCTTGGACTTTTATGCCAGTGCAATTCTATTTCTTAATTTGAGCAACAGAAGGCTAAGAGTATTGGTAAATTATGTTTGCCCTTGAGAATACCTTGGACATTTAAGGAAGAAGTGACAGGATCTTGATAAGAATTTTTTTAATATCTGCATAATTTATATAGGTGGATCAATGATCTTTTATAAACTTTTTTGAAAAAAAAATTAATAAAACACTATGTGATTTTTTCGCTTCACTTTTGGTTAGTGATTATGTTGTCACATTAATGAAATGCTTTCACAACATTAGAAGATAAGTTATTTCATATCAGTCACTATCTTGCTTTTTTGCTTGTAAAGTTGATAAGGCTTTATAGGTATTATATTTGTTTTTTCACCTATTCTGATATCTATAGATTTATTCATTTATCTTGGAACTGCATAGATACACAGTGGAGTTGTTGGATACTTGGATTATGCATTTAGATATTGTCCTTCTTAAGAGTGGAGGCTGGAGCATCCTTAAGAACATAATTTCAGCTTTGGCAATCTTTTCTACTACATTAGGAGTGGTTGAACTTGATATGACTGAAAAATATTTTTACCTACTCCCTAATCTTTTAGCTGTAAGTTATATTGAAAATATATTTTTTATCATTTTTGTATTTTCATATCACCTATTTATTGTGATGTTGATTAGTATGTAAAGCATATTTTTCTAACTGTGTTCTGTTCTCCACTACTCTCGTGCTCTTGATAACTTGTAGGAAGTGGAAATAATGTGATTAATGTCATAAGATTGCTTTATTTAATTGTATCACCTATATTTCTAGCTAAAGGATTATCCTCCTTTCTAGGAACTTGGTGTAATACAAGTCTGAACTTTGAATTGTGTGTAGGTTCTTGGTATTTCCATTCATCAATTATAAACCTGTTAATTTTGTTATTATCAAGTTACTATGGATTATGAAGTTTACCTAACTTTGTAGCTTTACTATTAAGTGTGGAATAGAATTTTGCCAAAACACAATAGTTCTTTTGCTTTGGTTAAAGGTACTCTAGACATTCGGGAGATTTCAATGAAAATTATGCATAACCAAAATGCAAGGAGCAATTCAAAATAAGTAGTGTAGGGTGATTTTTCAATTGTATTTCTTTTAATATGATCAAGCAATAGAACTCCTTTTTGATAGTTTTAACAGTTGTTATGTATATTTAACGTTATGAGACATGAAATTAAATTATTGCTAATAAAACATGATAAATTTAACATATTACATCTTATGGATTTTCATTTCCACAACTAATGTTGTATATCAACTTCTTTCTTTCCATATTTTATTGGTGGTCATTATCATTGTAAGATTAATCAACTATTGATTCACTTTACAGGTTTTAAGTGTATTCTTTCCATTTACAATGCATCAAATGATGTTGTGACCTCTATGTGAAAATTGAATTAAAGAAATGACTAAATAGTAATGAAGAAACATTTCAAACAAGGATGTCATCACCAAAACAATGAAACTAACAATAAGCAGGTCGATGCAGCTTTGGGTAGCCAAGATAGTATTTTGATTGAAAGCATGCAATTAGTTGTTCTGTGGATTGGAGTGTGCTCACTATGTTTATTTGTTAAATTAGCAACTTTCATCTTCCTTTCACACCGTTTGCACTTAAGATTTAATTTCTGGCCTCCGATTTTTGCTCCTGAGCTCTGGTCCTTGACAATGCAAGTCTTCTTTTATGTGATATTGAAATTCTCTAATCTTTGGTTATATTATGTTTTTTAGTAAGATCAAAATATGTAATATCATGCTAATGTGTAAAATTTATATCTCTACCTCAATTCCTCCCAAGGCTAGGGAATTTTCTACAGACAGGTGTCGGTCATGTTTTGCTTCTTCCTTAAAATATATTATAAATTTACATATCAATGGGCTTAAAGGCCCATGGTTCATGTCTAGATGTAAATACACATTATTTTCAGTGGACGAAGATGCTTCTTAGGTTAAGTGGGGATCAGATGATTGAGAGGTGTTCAGTTGTACTGCAGGAAGGGGAGGATCTATTGAGTCCATTTTTTTATGGTCGGTACGTGTTGAAATCTGAAGGTATTTTAGACATTTTAAGTTATTGTAAAGTTCATGGAAGGGGGTCTGATAAAAGATCTGAGGATGCAGTGAGTGCGTTTATCAAAACATATTTAAATTTATTCTACATTAATTATTTTCAGGCGTGCCATTCTAAATGATTTTTCTTCACTTTTAGAATTATAAGACACATACATAGCATATGTGAACTCAAGATCTATGACAATTCAGGTGTTATATGACCTATAGTATTGAAAAATATTGTTCAAAATATTTGAGCAAAGGCATCATATGCAACTCATGAGTAATATTATTCATGAGCAGTTAGTTGTATCCTTTCATGTATTCAATTCTCTTTAACCTTTTTTAAAATGAATAATTTGATAACATACAATAAATTTAACTCATCGGGGGAGCAAATGCTAATATGAACTATTATAATGATCAATATTATTTAGTACATTTAAGTGAAGGCATCCAATGCACAAATGATAAATGATATTTTTCTTCAATTATTTCTTTAGAAATTGGATCCTTAAGGAAGTTGATTGGGCTAGTAAAGGAATTTTTTTGAGAAGATTAATTTGATATAAAATCTTTTCCTTCTTCACTGTTCTAATGTTTTATGATTTCTTATGTTGTAATGGAGCTCCTTTGCATTTTTCTTAGTTATTAGCAATTTCAATGCACATATATATGAAATTAAAATATGTTATAATTTTTTAAAAGATATCTATCATATTTTTAATTAGCCTAGCCTATACGCGGGGTAGTAAACGCTTCTTTTAATGAGACAAACCCTAAATTCTCTCTCTTATAAATGTCATATTCCCTTGCTTTTCAAAGCCACCGCACAACCTTGGACATTGGGGTATTTCTTTTCATGACTGTTTGGGTTAACGGTAGAAGCTTCTTTTCTAACGTGATTTGCTGAGTACAAGGTAAGTATGTGAGAGGAGTTTTGTCTCGACTTGCGTGAAAGTGCTTCACCAATGCTAACCTAAACAGGCCATTCATCTTCTCTATCCTTATTTAGCACCCTGTGATATCTCATTTCCTAACACTACGATAGAGTACCAATTAGCTAATACTCACCGAATATAAACGTTAGAGTGCCAAAATGCTAGAATTTTATACAATGCCTTTGCTGGATATAAATATTCACATATAAGCACATTCATACACAATTCATTTTACAATACTCATATCCTCTCACTACTCCACTTCATATACAAACTCAAAACTCATAAAAGTCCTAAAATACATAACAGGAATTGACAACCTAAACTAAGCTCCTTCGCCGCTCGGCCTCGGCTCTTCATCATTTACCTTCTCTTTGCCTCGCGAGCTTCCTCCCTGTACTGAAGATTTGTTATTAGGTAAAGAATGAGATTCACAAGAATCTCAGTAGTAACGCAATCAAGCATATAAGATAACAAATACAAGCATGCTTTACTCACACAATCATCAACAAAATCATCATAACATCATTTAGTGCAATACATGCAATTCATAAACTGACATCGCGCTACACAGGTTCTTAGCCCATGAAGGCATCTGTGCACAGTGCATATAATGCAATCTCATAACTGACATCGCGCTAGACAGGTTCTTTTGGTCCCGAGTGGTACCCGTGCATAGATAGGCCCCAGGCACCACTCGTGCATTTATGAACATTTCACCTGAGTGTCAACCCGACCTCTGGAAGGCCCCGAGTGATCACTCCGCTCAATCTAAATATGTTATACATTTTGATGATGATACAAACAATACATATGCATGTTATGTCATATGAAGACAGTTACTACCTGGTTGCTTCTCTATGCAACTTTCCCACTCGATTCAAGCTCGGGCAACTACTAAGGCCAGACTGGTTGTCAAGTCCTGAAATCTTCAAATACCACAAATGAGTTATTACTCATCCATACATCCTTCCAAACTCATAATATTGGTAAATTTAGCCTAATGACGCCAAATTACCAAAATATCCCTTAAGTCCTGATTATCAGTATTTTCTCAAAATCGTGATTTAGGTCATTCCTATACATTTTCGTGTGTAGAATCCATTTCTAGCCTTGAATTGGCCAAATTCAAACTCAAATGACAAAATACCCTTCACAGCCCCAAATAAGGCTTAATAGGGGTAATTTTGTCATTTCACTTTCCGTGGTTTTTCTTACTTCGGGGTCAACATAGACCCTAAACAATTTGGCCTCCTAAATCCAATGGAAGCATCGAAATTATAAAATTCCTATCCATTTTCCACATCCAACAATGGGAAGTAAAAATAAATTCCCAGAAAAGTTGTGTCGGATTCTCGTTTTCTTTGGCCTAATCACCTCTTTTCTACTTATAACCAATATATTAACTAGTTAGACATTCATTAGAGTTGATTTGGAGACACTTGCATATTATGTTCTCTTTGGCTTTCTTCAATTATCTTATACCAAATGAACCATAATCAATCTCAAAACAACTCTACTAACCTTAATCAAGCAAGAGGAACAAGTTTGAGAAGTTACCTCTTGATTTCTTCAAATTTCTCTCTCCTACATGTTTTCTCTCTCTCTACCACCAACGTTTGATTTAGCTGAAATACCATGGCTCTAATGGTAAGGAAATGAAGAGAAGAGATCATAGAGGAGATATATAGCTTAAATCACAAGATATAAGCTTCTCACCTTAATCTTAGATGAACCCTAGCTTCTTCCTTCTTCTTTTGTTCAGTTCTCGTTCTCTAGCTCTCTCTCACTCTTTCTGGATCAGTTTGATCGTGTGAAATGAGCTTATGGGAATGAATTAAACTTGACACTTTGATTAATTAAACTTGACACTTGGCATGCTTTCATTAGTCCAAAATAGCATAATTCTCAAATAATTCTATTTTCCTTCATACTCCCTCATTTCAGTAGAAATATGCATGAGAAATGCAAGGGAAATCTGAATCTCCAATATCCCATTATACCATCTCGTAACTTGTTGACCAAGACATTGAATTCTTGACTATTTGACCATTCTTAACAAATAATACCGGCACTCCCCACGGTGACACACTGAGTCGTATAAACCCTTTCTCAAGCAATTCTTCAATTCAGCCATCTCATTTGGAGCCATTCGATAAGAGGCTTTCGATATAGACCCCACTCCAGGCATAATCTCGATTACAAATTCAACTTCTCTTTCCGTTAGTATGCCACTAAGATCATCTGGAAATACTAAGGAAATTCTTCTACAATGGGAATGTCTTTCAGCACCCTTTTCGTATTTACTTGCACGAAAAAGAATATGATATACCCTTGGTATCCTCTTTTTTGGCACTTCGTAACTTCTGCTAATGAAAGGAAATTCAAGTTGACCCCTCTATGGTTAAACTACCGTGGAGTAGGATATATGATCCTCTTGTTTCCACAATCTACTAGCACGTTATTTGCCGTAAGCCAGTCAAAACCCAATATAACTTCGAGTCTTTAGAGTGGCAAACAGATCAAGTCCACTGTAGACTCATATCCCTCGACATTTATAACACATGTTCAAACAAACATCAGTAGTCAAGGTTTTAACACCCATCGGTGTAGATACAATTAAATTAAATGGTAATTGATGCATACACATTCCTAGGCGCTTAGCACAGTCATAGGCAATAAAAGAATGACTAGCACCTAAATCATATAATACTTGCAATACATTGCCATTAAGAAGAACTTTACCTTGAACTAGCTCTGGGGATTCCTTGACTTCTTCTCGAGTCAAGGAAAACACTCGACCCTAACTTTGCCATCTAAGCATAGGAGGTCGTGGTATCGCTCGATGAGGATAATTTATTGCTAAATGGCCTGTCTTCTGGCAGGCATAGCAAATCACTTGGCTTGTAGGAACATTGCACTATTGTCCTGGATGAGATTTACCACACCGAGCACACATCTGCGATGTTGAGGGTCTCTGACCACCACGGTTTCCAAACCGAAAGGGTCTTTTATTGCCTCCCCTTTATGGAAAACCCTGTCCTCTTCGCTTTTATGAGGTCTCTCCATGACTGGATCCACCTCTTTGGCTTATACCCTTATTAAACTGTACCCTTTTCAAATTCATTTCCGTAAGTTAACATGCTTTCACAGCCTTATTGAACTTTCTGAACTGCTAGGAAACCAACTTCTCTTCCATCTCAGGTTTTAGTCCTCAATGAGCATATCTGAGCTCTACTTCTCATCATTCTTAAGATTCAAGTAGTCAGAGCAACGAGATAATCGAATAAACTAAGACAAGTATGAATCAAAGGTCTCGTTATCACCTTGATGGATTGCCAGAAATTCTTTCTCTTTCTCAATCCTCACTGACCTCGGAAAATACTTCTCATAAAACTTTTCTTCAAACAATTCCCACGTCAGAGGGATATTTCAAGCGCGTAATACCAATGTTGTATTCTTCCACCAATCATCGGCATCACCTACTAGCTTATAGATTACCATCTTGGCTCTTATCTCTGTAAGGCATCCGAGCACTTCAAAGATTTTCTCGAGATGATTGATCTAATTTTCCGCATCTTACGGGTTAAACCTCCCCTGGAATGCCTCTGGCTGGTACTTAATAAACTTAGGCATCCAGTATTGGACCATATTCTCATTTGGTTCTTGAACAATAGGAACGTCCATATTCGCTTCATGCAACTGCGGTGGCTCGTCACTAGATGATTGTTCCTCATCTATATTCTCCTCAGAATGGTTTCCTTCATGTTGATTTTCATTAGGGGGATTCCCTTCTGGATTATTCCCTTCAGGGGGTGCTTTATCTGTATACCGCCTTTCCCTCAGTTCCCTGACTTCTTCTCGCAAGTCTTGAATCATAGTCTGTTGTTGAGCCAACATGGTAAAAACTTGCTGCATCATATTAGGCTCTGAATTATTCTCAGGTTCAAGATTTTGGAAAACATTCTTCCTTGGTCTACCTCATCCTATTGTTCCTTTTCACTATTAGAAGGAACACCATGTCAATGTCATATCAATACTGATATGTACATACAACTTTCCAAATTTCATATACCAACATATATCAATAACATGTACTCAAGCAACTTGGTATTCATATCAAAAGGAAATATGTTCTTCAACATAATTAATCATATGTACAACAAGTGACTTACTATTTACATCAAAATAAGTTCATACTACCTTACTGAGCATATCATTATCCTTCTACTCCTTATGCATATTAATCACCACATACATAATCATACGCTCAATGAAAGGTAAAAACTCAAAGGGACCTAGGATTACAATTTCATTTTTCTTCTTGATCTAAGAAGTGAAATCAGGAAGATAGGCTAACATGGTTCAGATCTAAATATCATCATCCATCATTAGCTCTAACTCTTCTTTGTGTTCATACAATTCCTTTACTGATTCCAAGAATGTTGTATACTACATTGTGGGAGTGAAGAATTTCGTGAAAGCTGTCACATAAAGATCCTTCAATTGCTCCCATAGTTCGTCATTCGGATGTGAATCAAAACCTAACTTCTCTACTAGTGCATCGACTCCACAACTGAGTTTGGATGTTGGAAACTATCCTCCGATTCCACATCATCTTTATCCAGCATTGTGGCTTCATCTTTAGCAATAAAACCAAAGTATACTGGCCACTTAATGCTCTTTCTACGAGTCTGCGCAATCCTTAGTCCACGTCCTTCTCTATTGAGGATCACACCAACTCTACCTTCCAGGATTTGCTCTTCAGGAGGAACTTGATTGACAGAAGGAAGTGAAGGCAACCTGCTTCTCTACCTTCCACTATCCGACTCATCTCTCTTCTTGATTGCCACATGAGCTGGTATGCTCTTATGAGTTGTCCGTCTTACTCTTGTTACACCGGCTCCTCTATACTCCATTGTATGTGGATCCATACCCCGTTAATTGCAATGATGATGATATAATACTCTCTGCACAAAAATAATCAAGTTAGACAAAGCTCAATGTGTCAAAGTTCCTAAGAGGAACATCACACAAAGGCTCATGTAAACATGCTGGAAAACCACTACTGCACTTGAGTTTGGGATGCATGAACTCGAGTTCTGCGGCTTGCACTCAAGTTCTATTGGTCTACCGTTGAAACCCAACTGATTCTCTACTATCGCACTCGAGTTCACATGAGCAAACTCGAGTCCTCCTCCAAATCAGGCACTCGAGTCTGAAGAGTGCTGGAATAAGAGTTCATTCCAGAAAACTTCAAATTTCAGCAACAAGTGTTGCACTCGAGTCTACTAGTCAGCACTCGAGTTTTAATGGAATATCACACTTGAGTCCCGAGAGTTCTGAGGAACAAGTTTGTACCCGAGAACCTCTAACACTTGAAGTAACGGGCATACACTCGAGTTCTCCATGCAACACTCGAGTTCTCACTGAGAATGCACTCAAGTCCTGCAAGTTCACCCATGAGAGTTCCCACCCGAGAACCCTGAGAGTGAAAATAGAAGTCATGCACTCGAGTCCTAAGATCCACACTTGAGTTCTCAGACTTCATCGCACTCAAGTCACGCGAGTTCGGACTTGGAAGTTTCCACCCAAGAGCTCAATGCCCAGCGGAAACCATCATGCACTCGAGTCCTTCACTTGGACTCAAGTTCTTAAGCATATCCCACTCGAGTTCACTTTTGAACTCTCATGAGTTTATACCCAAAAGCACATGATTTGCAGGAAAATTCCTCTTGCACTCGAGTTCTCAAACATCAATTCGAGTTCTGGGCTGACATGCACTCGAGTTCAGCCTGATAAACTCGAGTTCACCAGTCATTTTCCCATCTGAATTCTCTTTCAAATCTTCTTAAACTTCCTCACAATCCTCAAATCAACTCCATCACTTCTTCCACTCTTTCACCACACTTCATACTCATATTCTAAACCATCCCAACCATTCAATACTAATGAATTGTCCAATTCTCTTAAGTCTAAGTACAAGATTTCTATCAATTACAAACTTATTACCAAAAGCTATGCTCTATGACTCCGACAATATCCATAGTTGCCAGAACCATAGCTCTGATACCAAAAATGTGATACCTCATTTCCTAACACTACGGTAGAGTACCAATTAGCTAATACTCACCAAATATAAACGTCAGAGTGCTAAAATGCTAGAACTTTATACAATGCCTCTGCTGGATATAAATATTCACATATAAGCACATTCATACACAATTCATTTTACAATACTCATATCCTCTCACTACTCCACTTTATATACAAACCCAAAACTTATAAAAGTCCTAAAATACATAACAGGAATTGAAAACCTAAACTAAGCTCTTTCGCTACTCGGCCTTGACTCTTCATCATTTACCTTCTCTTTGCCCCGCGAGCTTCCTCCCTGTACTGGAGATTTGTTTTTGGGAAAGGAATGAAATTCACAGGAATCTCAGTAGTAATGCAATCAAGCATATAAGATAACACACACAAGCATGCTTTACTCACACAGTCATCAACAAAATCATCATAACATCATTTAGTGTAATATATGCAATTCATAAACTGACATCGCGCTAGACAGGTTCTTATCCTGTGAGGGCATCTGTGCACAGTGCATATAATGCAATCTCATAACTGACATCGTGCTAGACAGGTTCTTTTGGCCCTGAGGGGCACCCGTGCATAGATAGGCTCCAGGCACCGCTCATGCATTTATGAACATTTCACCTGAGTATCAACCCAACCTCTGGAAGGCCCTGGGTGATCACTCCACTCAATCTAAACATGTTAGACATTTTGATGATGACACAAACAATACATATGCATGTTATGTCATATGAAGACAGTTACTACCTGGTTGCTTCTCTATGCAACTTTCCCATTCGATTCAAGCTCGGGCAACTACTGAGGCCAGATTGGTTGTCAAGTCTTGAAATCTTCAAATACCACAAATGAGTTATTACTCATCCATACATCCTTCTAAACTCATAATATTGGTAAATTTAGCCTAATGACGCCAAATTACCAAAAAACCCCTTAGGTCCTGATTATTAGTATTTTCTCAAAATCGTGATTTAGGCCATTCCTATACTTTTTCATGTGTAGAATCCATTTCTAGCCTCAAATTGGTAAAATTTAAGCTCAAATGATGAAAATACCCTTCACAGCCCCCAAATAAGGCCTAATAGGGGTAATTTTGTCATTTCACTTTCCGTGGCTTTTCTTACTTCGGGGTCAACATAGACCCTACACAATTTTGCTTCCTAAATCCAATGGAAGCATCAAAATTATCAAATTCCTATCCATTTTCCATGTCTAATATAGGGAAGTAAAAATAAATTCCCAGAAAAGTTGTGTCGGATTCTCATTTTCTTAAGCCTAATCACCTCCTTTCTACTTATAACCAATATTATAACCATTTAGACATTCATTGGACTTGATTTAGAGACACTTGCATATTATGTTCTCTTTAGCTTTCTTCAATTATCTTATACCAAATGAACCATAATCAAGCCCAAAACAACTCTACTAACCTTAATCAAGCAAGAGGAACAAGTTTGAGAAGTTACCTCTTGATTTCTTCAAATTTCTC
Organism: Albizia julibrissin; assembly: GCA_037074505.1. Classification (NCBI taxonomy): domain Eukaryota; kingdom Viridiplantae; phylum Streptophyta; class Magnoliopsida; order Fabales; family Fabaceae; genus Albizia; species Albizia julibrissin. The sequence goes on from CM073477.1 coordinate 38,732,729, forward strand.
TCTCCTACACATTTTCTCTCTCTCTCTACCACCAACGTTTGATTCAGCTAAAATACCATAGCTCTAATGGTAAGGAGATGAAGAGAAGAGATCATAGAGGAGATATATAGCTTAAATCACAAGATATAAGCTTCTCACCTTAATCTTGGATGAACTCTAGCTTCTTCCTTCTTCTTCCGTTCAGTTCTAGTTCTCCAGCTCTCTCTTACTCTTTCTGGATCATTTTGATCGTGCGAAATGAGCTGATGGGAATGAAGAAAATGATGATACAATCCTTTGATTAATTAAACTTGACACTTGGCATGCTTTCATTGGTCCATAATAGCATAATTCTCCAATTAATTCTATTTTCCTTCATACTCCCTCATTTCAGTCGAAATATGCATGAGAAATGCAAGGGAAATTTGAATCTCCAATATCTCATTGTGCCATCTCGTAACTTGTTGATCAAGTCATTGACTTCTTAACTATTTGACCATTCTTAACAATAATTTACCAAAATTGATTTATTAATTCTCAAGTAGTCATTTTACTCTTTTTAATTCCCATTTAACTCATATTAGTAGGAATATTGGGGAAAAATAATTATTTTCCACTTTACAGAAAAATTACTGTTTTGCCCCTGCATTTAATGATTTACCGAAATAAATCATTTTTCACCCATTTCTACGGATCAACCCCATTTTGACACTTAAATGAGGCCATTATTCATATCACTAAATTTCTTGAATTTTGGTTACCATAATAGGCCTTTAATGGCACATTAATTGCCTCATTATACCCTTATTTGGCCAATTTACGCGTAACCAGCGATTGACATATTTTCCAAAAATTCTCATAAATTCATCCACATCATTTTCAACCATTTTATTTCACTAAATATACCTCAAATATACACATAAATGTATTGGTAAAAAATGGGGTATTACACATCCTCTCCTTTGCATATGGTCTTATCACATTTGTTTTCTACCTTTTATCTTTTGCTTTCTTCCTTCCTTTTATGATCTCTTGTTTTGTCTTCTTATAGGTGTCTTGTCATTTTAACTCTTTTCCATCATACCATCAACATTCAAGGCACAGTGCACATGTGTATTTGTATTTAATTCCATCTGCAAATCCCCATTTTCTTCAGGCCTATCCTGTACAGGTGTTTAATTTTAATCCCTCTCACAATGCTTTCTTCCTTCCTATAGAGTGTGCATCCATATTTATTTTTTTCATCCTATTTGTGTGGACATATATATTTTATTTATTCCTCCATTTATGACCCCTTCATCTTATACATTGAGAACCCATTTATGTACTTTGTACAGTGAAAACACATATACAGCTTCTTACACACACACACATATAGCTTCTTTCATATTTATTAAACCTATTTTTGCAATTATTTTCCTTTATGTTTCAGCTTTCTTTCCTTCCTCCGCTTTTTTTCCTACATGAATACAATATTGCTTCATGAGCAATGCATTTCTCTCTTTCTTTTAATACTATTTTTAGTATTATTTTGGCCTCAAACTTTAAGTGAGTCTTCTCCTTTATACACACACATGCATTCAGTAGCTTGTGTGCTCTCTATAAATAGCTTGTATCACTATTAGTTCCCTTTAACACTAGTCCTGTTAAATTGTTCTCTCCTTTAGTATAATGTTGTGTGAGTACAGTACTTTATGTATTTTTCTCATCAATTTGCAGTCATATATTTTTAAATATAAACATATATTATTCCATGTAGTTAGGATATATCTCTATAAGGTAAAGATCCAGTTACGCCTCTAGTAGGAAACGAAGGAAGGTTGTACTGTGATGATCGGAAGGAGGAAGGTCTAAGCTCCAAATAGGGAGACTCTGTAACAGTATCTTTATATGAAAGAGGATAGAGATCCTTCCATAACCTGGATCATTATCGGTCAACCCTTGGATTAATCCTTATAGTTATATTATCTGACTATGTGTTCATATAACTAGGCTGTCTAGATATGGTATCAGAGCTTGAGAAAGATAGAAAAAATAAAACATTGATCCCTAGTATATAAGAATTCATAGTTCAAGTTTTATGTGCTTAAGCTTTATTTTTGTTTATTTATGCTTATTGTTCTTTGTTTACTTTAAGATATCAAAATTTTATTAGTTAAAATCATTAGCTCTTTATTTAATTTAAATAATAAGGTAACTATAATGGATGTGATAAAAATATTAAAACCTTGAATATATGGAATGGAATCTAATAGACTCCCAGAAAGCTCATATATTCCAATAGAAGAAGATATATGCATGTTTCCTCCATTTATATTAGGAGGAAATGGAAATAGCACACATAATCAACTAAATTGGACTTATATGTATTTAATGAAACAATTAGGATCATAAATAGATACAAGTATAGTAGACCTACTCAAAGTATACACAATTTATGAAATTATAGAAAATCTAAATAATGAGGCAAAACTATAATTTTAAAAGAATAGCCCAGATATAGATTAGATAGATTGTTATAATTAGCAAAACCCATAGAACAAAACATATATGATATGAAAAAAGAAGAAATAATACAAATGAATTAGCTTATATAAAAGGGAATATTAGGCATATTATGAAAACCTTAGAAATAGAACAAAAAATAGAATCAATAAGAATGAGCCACAAATAAATGTGATGAAAGCTTTATTAGAAGAATTTGAAAATTTTGAAACAAATAAGGAACAAATAACAAGGCAAACAATGGAGGAAAATATAAAATAGACAAGAATAATGACAGAAAAAATTCAAAAGGGACAAGAAGTTATTAATAAGAATTTATGGACTATATTTGAAGAAATTCAAAAAATGGATTTAGCAAGACAACAAGAAAAAATTGGTATGATATATACAAAAGAAAATATAAAAAATGTAGGTAAGAAAGAAAGTAATAAAATAATAGAATTGGATTTTTATATAGGATCAAAAATAGAAGAATTATTTGAAATATTTAAAAAGGAACAAAATCAAGAAAATACTTCTCTAAAGATGATGAATCAAGAAAATACTTCTCTAAAGATGATGAATGTTTTAGAAGATTTAGAAGATGAAGATATTGAAGAAATAATGGGAAAAGAAGAAGAAAATTTAGAAGAAATAAGAAAAGAATTTCAACATGTTACAACTATTGGGAAATTAGAACCAAATCCACAAATAAACATGCAAAATACAACTAGTATAGGAAATAGAAAATTAAATATAGAACAAGGTCAAAAAAGTACAATAGAAAATAATCAAATAGGTAGGGAAGAAGAAGAAGAATCAAATAATTTATATCATAAAGAACCTTTAAGATAAACAGAAAATATATTATTTGAAGCAAAATTTAAAACACCGAATAATATGGGATTTATGCCACCACCTATAGACCAAAATGAAACTAGACAAATACCTAATTCAGGAATATGGTTAGACTTAAATTGTAACCTTGATAGTGAAAAAAGATTAGAAGAATGGACTAAATCTCAATTAATAGCTTTAATAGGAAGAAATATGGAAACAAATATAGCAAGCATATTAATAGAACCAAGTCTTAAAAGGAAATGTACCAAATTGGTGGAAAAGTAAAACACATGAACAAGCAAGAACAGCAACATAACCATATCAAAATAGAAAAGAGTTTTATGTCATATTAATAAGAAAATATGATCAATTATTAAGAAATGAATTTATTGGAAGAAGTATAGGAGCAAATGAAAGTATAAAAATAGAAAAAACTATAAGGAATTTACATAAGATAGAAATATGTTCTTTAAACCCTAAATATTTAAATCAATATATTTGTGAATACAAAAAAATATTATTATGAAGCAAGATTAGAAAATTATGAAGCACAAAGATTTATTTGAAATTATTTTATAGAAAATTGCCAAATTGTTAAGTGAAACTATAATAGAAGACTATAATAAAGCATTTAAACAAAGAATATATTTAATACCTTTTGTAGACACTATAGGAAGAAGAGAAGATTATTTAAGAGAATACTTATCTGAAAAATGTAAACAAGTATGGAGAAATATAAAATACTACACAAAAAATAAAACAATATTAAAATGTGGAGAATTAGAAACACCACATAGATAGGGGATGTAAAGAAGAAAAAGTAAGAAGAGAGAAAAGAAAAGGGAAATCTAAAATCTAGATACAAATTCAAAAAATATTCAAAAAGTAAATTTTATATAAAATATAAACCTAGAAAATATTTTAAGAAAGGCAAAAAGAGAATAAGCTATGATAAAACACCAAAGAAATGTAGATGTTATAATTGTGGAAAAATTAGACATACATCTATGAATTGCACAGAATCATTAAAAAGAAAGTTATGAATATATTAGAGCAAGCCTATGAATATAATCTAGAACCTTTAGAATTTGAAGAACCTATATAAAGTGATATAGAAAACCCAGAAATTGAAATATATAAATTAACAAATATAAGTGATTTTTCGATGATGAATTTGAATATTCATCTATTGAAGAAGAATATAAATTTTATATGATGAATGCAATAGATAATGATGAAGGAACTAATGAGTATGAAGAATTTGAAGAATATAGAACTGTTTCAGAAGGAAAGGTAGAAGGAAGAATGAGTTTTAATTAGAAGTAATATAACAAGATAAAAGACATAAAATTAGATTTAAAACTAAAAGAACTAAAAAATGAATATCTTATGCACAAGGTAAGTAAGATACTAAAATCAAAGACAAATGAAAAAAGGCATTTTGTGATACTAGAAAAGAAACACCTTATAGAATCTACACTAATAGAAGGGGTATTAAGAATACCATTAATAAGTAAAGCTTTAATAAAAAGTGAAATATCAAAATTATCATTTAAAGACGAAACTGAAATATATATTGTAGGTGTACAAATATTAGCAAAATATTATTTTAAGGAAGGAATAAATTCACCTATAGAGTTATTAATAACATATGGAAGAATAATAAGTAGTGTACAAGATAGTATATTAGAAATATTAACAAGAAATTTGATATATCAAAAATTAAAATTTACACCAAATACAAATTTTGCAATATCTAGAAATGATGAGCATATGAACTAGTCTATAGTCATATATCATAAGTTAGGAAAAATAAAATTGTTACCAAGAGTTAGAACAATAAGTATAACAGCTATGGTAGGATTAGTATTTATAAATGAATATAAAATATATAATAAATCATAAGGAAGGATAACGATAGATAAATATTTTATGCCAATATTACAAGAAATTCTTATAGATCCGATAAATATAAGTATTCCTAGACAATTACAATTAGAATTAAATAATACAATAAATTATTATGAGAAAACACCTCAAAGAATATAAACTAATAATAATATAGGAGAAAGATTATTAAAAATAAATACACCATCAACATCAACATTAAATATAAATATAAATCTATAAAAATGAAGTATAGATTACCCTAGACCAACAACTAGAAGAGGATTATCTAAAAATTTAAGTTTGAGAAACAATATAGATGATATTTATCAAAGGAATCTATTAGTAGAAATACCAATAAATTCTAATTTAACAGAGATAAGACCTAAAACAGAACAAATAGATCTAACTAGATTTAGAAATTATATAAAATTAGAAGTTAAAAAATAAGCAATATGGATAGAAATTTTAGCCTTAGTAGATGAAGAAAAAGAAAAGAGTAGTATTGAATTAGATTATACTAAAGATAATATAGAAATAACAGGAGAAGGAACAAAGACATATTCTATATTAAGATTCAATAAATAAAAGAGATGTACTAAATATAAAATTATGAGTAGAAGAAAATACAGATAATGAATATAAAATAATAATAGCAAAAGACTTTTTAAGACAAATAAAACCTTATAGGATACAAGAAGATAGAATAATAATTAATGTAAATTATCAAACAATTATAATCCCAAAAGTCAAATGAATAATAGATATATACTATGCAATACCTCACTTTTTCATCAATATTCCTCATATATATATTTGTGATATTTAGTATAATAAAATGGTGAATTGTGGTATGCCTAAATTTATAAAAAAGTTCCAATCGCCGGTTACACATAATTTGGCCATGAAAGGACACAAAGAGGAGAATAATGTCCACTTAAAGGCCTAATATTGTAACCAAAATTTGAGTATAAAATGAAACAAATAATGGTTTCATTCAAGTGTCAAAAATAAGACCAAACCAAAGGAAAAGAGTAAAAAATGATTTATTTTGATAAATTATAAAAACATAAGGGCAAAACGGTAATTTTTCCATAGAATGGAATTTCTCCTAATATTCCCAATAATTTTGTCCAAATAGGAATTAAAAAGTGGAAAATGGATACTTGGTAATTAACAAGTCCACATTGGAGTATTATTACCAAGTGAAATTAAAGTTGGAAAAAAGTAAATCAAAAGCAAGAAGACTTTAATGAATGTTTGCAAGGGTAATTATATATATAAGAAGCCATTGAATTGTTCCCATCCTCTTCAAATTTTGGTGGAACAAAGAAAAACAAGAGAAATTGAATGGCTTGGTCATATTAAAGCAAGAAGAGGAAAGTCAAAGCCAAAAGGAAAAAGCATGAAACTTTGACTAAGAATTTCAAGAAGCATTGAACACCTTTTTGGTCAACAAATGGAAGAGATAAAGAAACATCAATATACTCTCTCATCCCTCATTTCTTTCGGCTGATCAAGACAAATAAAAGGGAAAAGGAAATTATTTTGTAGTATTATACAACATACCACAATTTTGGACCAATAAAACTTGAACACTTGTAAAGCAATTTTGGAAGACCCCTTAAGTCATTAAACCTTTATCTTTCTTCATTCATTTTTTATCACCATCTGCCCAAAGGAGTGAGAGGCAGCTGCTAGACGTCCAAGAGAAAGAAGAACACAAAGAGTTAGGGTTTTTCAAAATTCAAGGTAAGAAGCATGTACACTTGAAGTTTATGTTTCCAAATCATGTAGGAACCTTTACTAACCTCTTCTCCTCCTTAAAAACCATGATTGAAAAGTTAAATCAAAGGTTTAGAGAGAGAGAGGTCTGAGATATTTTAGAGAGAGAAACCACAAGAATTAAAGGTAAACTTCAAGTTCTTGCTTCCTTGTACCTTTGTTGTTGTTGTTGTTGGCTTGAAATTGATTGTTTTGTGAAGATTGGATGATGAAACCCTAAGAGTTCCTAAGGCTCAAATTGCTTAGAATCATGTATAATGAGTATTTAAATAGCTAATCATTTGATTATGAGTAGTAATGAAGTGATTAAGCATGAGAAAACAAAAAAACAACAATCTTTTTCTGAGAATCTCAATTTTCTGCCTATACTATGACGTAATGAAGATAAAGAAATTTGGTAATTTTGATGTTTCCATTGGCTTTATAAGGAAAAATTGTATAGGTATACAATTTTTCATGATTTTTGGATGCTTGTATATGAATTTGAGAATTTATGATGTAAGATTGTTCATAGTGTTAATCTGCCCTGTCTGAAGCACTGTTATTATGCGTGATAATTCAAGGGGTAAACCTTGTCCAACAATTCTGAAACTTTCCAGAATTATAGTAGAGACATATATATTTAATTGGATATGTATTTTATAATTTTTAGACAATTACATTGGGAGCCCCTATTTCTGGAATGTAATCTGGAATAGGGTGAGTTTGGTGAAATTCTAGGAATTTTTTGGCTGTGATAACTATAATTGAGTATTTTTATGTCAAACTAGACTAAAATATCTTTACATATAATTTGGAACCAATCAATTTTGAGTTCCCAAGAATTAATGGTGAATTTTTGAAGTTATACCTGATTTCAGGAAAGCAATATGAAACAGTGATTTTTAACGAATTTCTGGGAATGATTTGTCTATATTGGGAACACCTAACTATTTTTTCTAAAATGTAAATTGATATAGATTCATTTAAGATTTAGAATCAGTCAAATTGGATATTTTTAGAATTAACCATGAATTTCCAAAGTTGACTGAAAAATCTGCCAGTTTCTGGAAAATAGTGAAATTGTACTGTACAGAATTGTATTATGCAGAAACTGTTATAACTGCTTTAAATAACCAAAAAATTTTGATTTAAAGGACTACTAGTGCAAGAACCAGTTACTTACAACTCTAATTTTGATAGGAATTAGAACTTGCCCGAATTCAAAGAAACAATTGGGTATTACTGAAAGGAAGCGATCAGGTAGTAACTTGTCTTTTATATGTTTATAATATACATTGTATGTTGTGTGAAATCATCATGAATTGTCGACACATTTTGATTATGTGGGGTGGACACCTGAGGCCTTTCTACACGGGTGGACGCTTAGGCCGATATAATGTTCATTAATGCACGAGTAGATGCCCAAGACCTATTTGCATGGGTATCCCTCGGGGCCTATATCATACCTAGCGCTATGGTAGTTTATGAATTGCATGTGATGCACTGAGTGCTGTTGTGATAATTATGTTGTATGATGACTGTGTAGCATGCTTTGTGATGTTATATATGTATGATTGGCATTATGTTACTACTGAGACTCTTTTGAATCTCACTCTTTTTCATAAACCATCTACAGTACAGGGAGATAGCTCAAGGGGCAAGAAGAAGGTAAATACGAACGACTAGAGACGGGAACGTGAGAGACTTCAGTCTTTCTTTTGTTGGTAGTCAGTTTCTTGTACTTTTGATACTTTGGATCTATATATAGTATGAATAGCTTGTAACTCTGATAGTGCTAAGATAGTGAAACAAGTAATGCCGGTAGACTAGCAAAAGAACATTTTAGCTATATTACGCTTCTAATCGCTAATGAAACTTAACTAAGGTATGAAACTTGAAAACTAAGTAGAGGATCGCTTGCAAACTTTGATAAAATGAAAAGAAGAATATGTGAGACTTAGTGAGATAGTGAATGTTTGTGAAATTGTTTGAGAAAATTTTTATTACTCTCAAAAACTTGTTTCTAGTCCCAGGTTCAAATCCAAAGATAGGTTTGCAATTTGAAAATGTTTTTCAAAGTTACTTAATCCGGGGCCTGATCCTGGTTTCACAAATGATTTTACTACTCTTTTGCACTTATTTGAGGCTATAGGAAATGAGGTATCACATAGTAAATGATTATTTTGTAAAAAAAATAATATAAGAGTAAAAATACCAAGTGCAAATAAAAGCATGATAAAATTAATGATAAAGAAAATAAATCAAGGAAATCATAAAGATAAAGATATATTAAAAGATATTATACAAAATAATATAGAAAGATTACTTATGGTTTATAATCAAGCCATTAGAAGAATAAATGGCAAAAAACTTCTTAAGAAATGCTTTAAAAATAAATTTGAATTATTATCAAGAATATAATAAAACAAAAAGAAAATGAGACCCTTATATTATATCTTAGTTAAATTTAATTATCAAAAATATAGATCAAGAAAGTATCATGCTCTTGTAGATACATGTGCAAATTTAACTATAGCAAAATATAATGTTTTACAGCCTAAATTATGGAAAAAGATGAATAAGATATTAGGAATGGAAATTGCTGGAAAATGAATATATATGATAGAATTAGAAGCAAAAATACATTTAGGAGAATATGAATCATTAATACAAGAATTAAACCAATATAATAAGCCATCTTGTGAAGTAATATTAGGACTAGATTTCTTATAACAATAATATCCAATATATATGATCAAGAAAGCTTTAATATTAACAACTCCATATAAACATAAAGCTTGGGGAATAAGTATAACTAAACCATATAGACGAAAAGATGCAAAATTTCAGAAGAAAATAAATGAAAATGAAGTACAATTTTTATATAATAATCAACCTGTAGAAATTCAACATATGTTAGAAACTTAAGCAATAATAAAGTGAAAACAATAGAACAAGGACTATTGGATAATTATAGTGATAACCCATTAATTCATTGAATAAACCTAAACCTTTAGCAAAAATAGAACTAAAAGATTATAGTAAACAAATAAATTGTAAACCATATCCATTGACTGGACAAGATAAAAAAGAATTTATAATGCACATTAATGAAATGAAACAATATGATTTAATAAGAGAAAGTGGATTTAAATATTCATCACCAGCAATGATAGTTATAAAACATAGTGAAGAAAAAGAGGAAAATCAAGAATAGTGATAAATTATAAAAAACACTAAATAATTTAGCAATAAGAAATAGATATATATTTGATTCCTAAGTTGAATTTATTATTCAATCTAATAAGGGGAAAACAATATTAAATCAGGTTGATTGTAAGTTAGGATTTTTTCAAAGTAAATTAGAAGAAGAAAGTAAAAAAAATAAAGCATTTAGTACATCATAAGGATTATATGAAATGTAAGACCCCTTAACATTTCGATACTAATCAGAGTAGTAATGCGCAATTCAGCGGGCACATAAGAATACCATAAATATACTGATAATATTGATACAATATTGCTTGATTATGATACAGGAATTCCCCATAAGGGTACATACATGATAATTACAAACCTTAAAATAAATAAAGGTTTTCAGATAACCAACGTCTCCTCTTATACTGGTCCAAAACCTTCAGCTGCCAGAAATTACAGTTCTCTCCTTCGAGCCACTGCCTACATCTGAAAACTTTATACATTTATGGAAAGGGTGAGATTCAAAAGAATCTTAAGAGTAACATACAAACAGACATATACGATATGAAAATAAATATGTCATGCACCATGTTCTATAAGATGAAAATGTTGTGTGCACGTTGTCTAAGGCCAAATGACTATTTGCAACCATGGCTTAACTCTGCACCTCCGTTAGGTCCTAGACCACAACTAAGCTAATGTGCCCTTAAAACTGTGCTCATGCTACAGAAGATGGCATACACAAAGTGTGATACCCTCCTCTCTGATACCATAAAAATGCGACACGTCATTTTCATTTCCTCACCAGCTCTTAGTTCCATTAAATCAGAGTAAGCGAGCGATCATTTTAATAAACTAAAAGCCATTCTCTTATTTATGCTAGAGCAATTCTCTTATTACATTAGAGTGATTCTCTGCTTTAACAAAAATCGATCATACATTTTCATACATACACATATACATCAAGCCACCAAGGCTGTCAAATGTAAATCTATTACATTAAATGACGATCTTCTCTTCACCTCACGTCTCCATATCTCCTCCGTGCATACTTCCATGTATCCTTCAACCTGTCTAAAATGGTTGTTTGGGAAGAGTGAGATTCGAGAGAATCTCAGTAACAAACAATACCACTATACATGTAGATATATATGAATACATAACATGCTTGCCTACACTATTTCATGCCGACATAATGACATGTTGCGTGCTTGATGTTATGACATATATATAGTCATTGCACACAAATAATAGAGCTTCAATCAATCAAACATGTTCAACACAAACAAGCATAGCAGTCACATAATCAATGCAAGACATACAAATCATACACATGCAGGAAAGGTAAGTTCACTACCTGTCAGACTGCATGTCCGTCCTCAATCCTTCGTCTTTGCTTCGGTTTGAGCACGTCCATTCATCGAGTCCTAGAATTCCCAAATATAGCATACATGAGTCACTACTCATCCTTATAACATTCTAGACTCGTATTAGTTGATAACTTAGTCCAATTATGCTAAATTACCAAAATGACTCTGGAAGCCCAGCTCAACTGTACTTCTACAGAAATTATGACATGGGCCAATCCTATACAATTTCATGTGTAGAATCCATTTATGACTTCATATTAGTCAAATTCATGCCCGAATAATGGAAATACCATTGACATCCCTTATTTAGAGCTAAAGGGGTAATTCAGCCATTTCACACCCCAGGCCTTTTATCACCTCATCATCAACGTGAACCCTATATAATTTGCTCTTATGAACTCAATTGAATTCCAATTGATAAAATTCCTACTCTATCCTCATACCACACCCCAGGAAACAAATTTAGAGTTCTCAGAAGAGTTGTGTTGGTTCCTCCCTTTCTTTAACTTAATACCCTCCTTTCTACTTCTTATTACATGATTAGCCGTTTAGACATCATTGGACATCGTTTCGGCCCCTAAAACACTGATAGAATAAATGAACAGTACCCAACTCTCATAATACTCATCCAAACGACAAACCGAAATGGTAAAAAGTAAGCTTACGCTTACTTATATACTTTTCTTAATTCGGTTCAGAATTCCGGCAATACTCCAGCCGGTGAGACTGCGCCAATCACCTCTAAATGAGAATCCGAAACCATAGAAATGAAGCTTAGGATAAGTAGAAGAATGTTTGTATTGGGTTCTTTGAGAGAAAACGCCATCTCGGTTGAGTTTTGGCGATCTCAAACTTTCTCTCTCTTCTCTCTCTCCTCTACGTTCTCGTTCTCGTCCGTTCTCTTTCTCTTTCTTGTTCTGTTCTGATTTCTCTTTCCTTTCCCCTTTTAATTGCACAAGAAAGAGTGACAATTGACGATGAAAGGTGATAATTACTAAATGAGTCACCAAAGTGGGTCATGACCAATTGATCCAACTACCTCATTACTTGCATAACAAGTTTCATTTCTATTTTCCTTCATCATTCCACTCATATTAATGAGAAAAAAGAAATTCACTCTCAAATTATCTCATTATACCACCTTAAGTGGTCAACCAAGTCTTAACCTTTTCCACTTATTGACTTTCCTTGATAATAATTCACCCACATAGGCTTATTAATTATCAGGTAGTCATTTCCCTCCTTTTAATTCCCATTCAACTCAACATCTTATGAAAAAATTACCATTTTACCCTTACGTATTACGATTTATCGTAATAAACCATTTCTTGTCCCTTTTTGTTATTTCCCTTCATACTTGACTAGTTTGGGCATTAATAATAGGGAAATAATGGTTGTTAGCCATTCATTGGTCAAATGACCATTTCGCCCTTACCTTTATTATTTATCCGAGCTCTCCAACTCACTATAATATTCCCTTTAATATCCAAAGATAGAAAGGAATTTTGGGAAATAAAATCATTCTTTACTAAGACACTTGCAAATCTAGGGTCTAGCAGTCCATTTAATCCAGGCTTAATCCCAAGCCTCTTGTCCCAAAATTCAGGGTATTACACAAAGTATACAGATAATCACATAGTACATGAAAGAAAGTGTTACTACCTTGAATGTGCCATTTCCTTGCTTGGCTATCGGTCCATCTACTATCTATTCGGCTCGGGCTACTGATATATCCTAAAATTCCAAATTTATGATAAATGAGTTATTACTCATTCATAATTCATTATAAACTCATTATGTTGGTTATCTTAGCTTTAAAATGCTAAATGACTAAAACGTCCCTGGGGACCTTGTAATATCCCAAATTTTGGGATTAGAGGCTTAGAATTAAGCCTGATTCAAGTGGACTATTAACCCTCGGTTTAGCAAGAGTCCCAATAAGACATAATTTTATTCCCTGAAATTCGTTATACCTGGGTGGCATTAAATGGAATAAAATGGTGAATTAAAGAGCATGTTAGGTGGCAAAGCAAGGCAATTAGAGGTCACACACCCAAATTAATGTTGCTATCGGTGAGTTTCCCTGTGTGGCAGCCGTGTTGTGTGGCATTTTTAAATGGGCAAATGATGTCCAAAAATTGTGAAAATTTCCAGAATTAAAGTAGACTTATCAAGCTTTAAGTTGATAGGGCATATAAGTCATTTAGAGCTTCTTTGGAACTGGCCATCTTCTTTCACAACGTCCAAAACTGGAAATTCTGGGAATTATGAGATTCTAATTGGCTAAAGGCTAGATTTTTCCTTAAAACTAGACTTAATAAAGGTCACATATCCTTTAGAACCTTACCAATTGGATATCTATACAATTAGATATGAATTTTCAAAGTTTGATGAAAATTCTACCAAATTTTGCATTAAGTGTGAAAATGGGAAAATTTGTAAGGGCAACATGATCAATTGATGAATAAAATCAAGCAGCCATTATTTTTCCCTTTTCTTGGGGAACAATTCATTCAAATGGAGGGAGCAAGAAAGGAAATTAATTACTTGGTCCATATTAATTCAAGAAGGAAAAAATTATGGCCAAGTCAATTAAATTGAAAAGTCAACAAAGCGAAGTTGTAATTAAAGGGCTCTTAGATGGTAATTTCAAGAGGTAAATGAAGTCATATTAAGAGACTTATTTGGTTCCTTTTTGCAGCCCTTGGACGTCACTTTAGGAGAAAGGAAAGAGAAGACAATTTATGATCAAGTAAAAGGTGATAAGGCATAATAAATTGGCATGTGATGAAAGGCAATTAAATATTATAAAGAAAGGAGGTGCCAAGGGATATTTTAAGAGCTTATGTCATCTTTCCTTAAGCTCATATTTGGTAAACTCAAATAAAATAAAGAGATAGAAGAGTTTGAAGAAGCTTGAAGAACAAGTGGAGAGCTAGGGCTGTTCCAAGAGGCAAAATCCAAGGTAAGTAGGCTTAGATTCAAGTGTTCTTGTCTTCTAACTTCAAGAACACCTCTTCTAACCTCTTCCTCTTCTTGAAAATCATGGTTAGCAAGTAAAATCAAGAGGGAAGAGAGAGTGAATAGTGGTACCTAGAGAGAGAAAGCCAAGAAATCAAGAGGTAATCTCCAAAACCTTAATCCTCTTGGGTAATAGATTGTTGTTGTGGTGGTTGTTGTTGAGTTATGGTTGTTTTGACTTTGTTTTGATGATTGAGATGCACAAACCCTAAGGGAAGGTGCTATCCAAATCTTCATTAATCACGTGTAAAAGGTGTTGAATGGGTTAAACATGGGATTAGTAGTGAAAAGAATATGGTTTATAGATTAAAATCAAAAGAACTCATTTTCCCTTAAATTTTCTAGATTTTTTCCAAGGGCATTTTCATCCTTTTGGAACTAGATTTTGGTATTTTTGATGGTTTTATTGGATTTAAAAGGGAAAATTGTGTGGGATTATATGTGTTCATGATTTTTGGATGATTGTATATTAATCTAGAATTTTTAGAAGTTAATAGGAGGTGCTGTTTGATTTTGTTTACTAGAAGTAGTCTGATTGTGAAATGTATTTCATTAGTCAAACCTAGTCAAAAAATTATGAAACTTGGCAGGATTAAAGTATATATGTAGAGATTTAATTTGATAGGTATTTTGTAATTTTTGGACAAGAATATTAAAAGATCTTATTTTTCAAAGTTAAGCCCTATTTCTGGAATGGAATCTAGGAAAGGTTGGGTTTGGCACAATTCTGGGAATTGTGACTGTGATGGCCAGCTTTGGGTATTTTTATGTGAAAATATGACTTTGAACCACCCCAATTGGAGTTCTATAGAATTAATTATGATTTTTCAAAATTTGGTCAAAATGTTGACAGTTTTGACTACCATGAGAATTTGAGAAAGAAAATGAGTGAAATGTAATTAGTAAGAACTCTAAGGGTGAAAGTAAGCCTTTAAGGCTAATGTAGTCTATTGAGCCTTTATTTTTCATGGATCTAATAATTTCATTACTTATCTAGGGTCATGAAGTGACAAAGAAGAGAAAATGGTTGGAAGGTCAAGGTACAAGAGGAGGATACAAAGTCCAAAAGGTAGTAAACTTACCATACTTGTATGTATTTGATTTTTATGCTTGTGTATTTCTTTGCTTGATTATGTGAAGCATATTTGAATGATGAAGCTCTGTTTCTATTTATATTGTGGCCATAGATATATTGTATGAAACATTGAGCATGTAGAGATGTCATTATGTGAGCATGAGCCTATGTAAGGTGAGCATATCATGCACTAGCATTTTTCTTGCATGCATTATGGTATTTATTTACTACTAAAATTCCTTCGAATCTCACCCTCCCCCAACTAACCATTTAGACAGGTGGATAGAGGTGGGTTGCTGGAAGTTGCGCAAGAAGAGAATGCGATGGTGAACTGAAGATTTAAAGGTCCAGTACTGTATATTTATTTGACTTAGACACTTTAGTAGCCTTTTGTGGCTACACAGTTGTGTATGCAAATTAATGAACCAAGTTTAATCAGAGAATTTCCCTAATAGAATTAAAGGAAAAAAAAGATAAGAATTGATAAGTAATAACAAAGTTGTGAACCATTAGAGTACGCTTCCGCAAAAGTTTTAAAATTTTCAAAAAACCCCACTCAACTATAGGTTTGAATCCTATTTGAAATTGATATTTGAAATAATTATAAAAGAATAATGCTTAGGGGTTCAAGTTTGCTACGTCAAACTCATCAGAACGAGTATAAATGTAAGGTGTTACAATTTTTAGTATCAGAGCTAGTTCTTAAGATGGTTATAATTCGCCACTGTGATCAGGGATTCTTACTGCATGATAGTGAGATGGAACATTGGCTCTTATCACGACATGGTGAGGGGCTAGCCACCCTATTGTTTCCCTGTTTAGAAGGGCTAACCAGGTGTATGGGCGTCTATATGAAGCGCCAGTCCTTGGTCGAGAGGCAGGGCCTAAAACTATCGGTTGAGATACCTTATGTAGTCCCCTAGAGGGGCTGACTAGTCGTTAAGTTATGTAAAGCGCTGGAACTCTACAGACACGGTATAAATGTCAAACCCCTTAAAATTTCGATACTCGCAGAGTAGTAAGCGCACAATACCGTAAGGCATACAGAAACAGCGGAATCATACTGATATTAAGCACTTGTTTATATTACAGGAGAATCCCCGCAGGGTTTGAAAAATATTTACAAATTTACATAGCATTCAAAAGAAAGTGCAATTACAGATAATCAGCATCAGCTTCAGGTTGCACTAGGACCCTAATCCCGAGTAACCACCTCCTTGCCTTTCGAGCTGCTAGCCTCAGCTGTAAGGGTTTTCAGTTTGTAAAAGGGTGAGATTCGAGAGAATCTCAGTAGTAACAAACATTTCAAACATATAAAATGAAATAATAAATATGTAATGTGTCATGTCATGTAAGATGCTAACTCGTGATGTATGCATATTGTTTAAGGCCAAATTAATGTTTGCACCCCAGCTTAACTCGTGTCCAAGGTCAAACAACATATTTGAATCCCCGGTTTATTCTCGTGCACCATTGCTGGATCCAAGATTACAACTAGGATAATGTCATGTTACAGAATATGACACACACAAACATATAGATATTACATATTATATGAAAGAAAGTGTTATTACCTGACTCCTTTTCAATTTCCAGGTCTGTCCTAAACTTGTTCCAGCTCGGCTATTCTCAATTCTTATAAAATTAGAGTTATAAGTAAATGGTTATTACTTGCACTATTATTGCATTTTAATTTCAATTTACTGGTTATCTATCTCAGTTATAATAGTTTCTACATAGTACAACTCTGCACAATGCAGTTTCACTGTTTTCCAGAAACTGGCAAATTTTTCAGTCAACTTTTGAAATTCATAATTAATTCTACAAAAATATAATTTGAATAATTCCAAAGCATAAATGAATCTATTTAAATTTAAATTTTTATGAAAAATACTTAGTTTTTACCACTACACTCATGTCATTCCCAGAAATTCACCAAATACCATTGTTCGAGATTGCATTCCAAAAACAAGGCATAATCTTTGAAAATCCATATCTCTTAATGTACTTGTCTAAACATTACAAACTACCTATAAAATTAAAGCTCTATATCTCTAATTTAATATTTCTAAGTTTTAAAATTTTTGGATAAGGTTTGTCCTATGAAATACATTGCACAAAGTCATTGACTCACAAAGGCAGATTAAACAGCATCACATTTACACTTCATAAATTTCCAAATTGGTATAAAAACATCCACAAAATCATGAACAATTGCATACCTACACAATTTTGTCTTCTAAAGCCAATGGAACCATCATAATTTCAAAATTCCCATCCTACCCTCATGTTGTACCCTGGCCGAAACAAGGGTTCTTAGAAGGAAGGAAATGTTTTCTTGATTTCTCTTGCTTAATCATTTCCTTAATACTTCTAATCACATGATTAATCATTTAAACACTAAATGAAAATGTTTAGAGGAAATTTTGGCAGCATTTACCCAAGGTTTTGCTTCAGCCCATATTTGAAAATATGGCTAAACCACCAAAACCACAACAGTGGCATCAAACAAGGCAAGAAGATCAAGTTTTGGTGATTACCTCTTGATGTTCAACTCTTTCTCTCTCCTAGCCAAAAACTCCTCCTCTCCCTACACTCTTAATTAGGAGGAAAAAATCACAAGGTTTTGCAAGTTCTTACCTTGGTTCTTGACTTTGGAACCCTAAGCTCTTCTTCTTGTGTTCTTGAAGTTTTGGAAGTTCTCTCTCTCTCTAGTTTTGATTTGGCTGAATATGAAGATGGGAAAAGAAGGTAATAGCTTGTGGAAATATCCTTTGGCTTATGTCATATTATGGTTTATTGGAAAATTAATTAATGTAATTCATTTGGCTCTTCTTTTCTTCTCTTTTCTTGAATTATCATGCCCACACATTTTATTTTGCTTCCTTTTTCTCTGTCAACCAAAAGTATAAAGGAAATATTGATTGCCTCTTGAATTATCCTAGGATTGCATCATCTAAGCTATTAAAATTGGTCATAGTGCTTTTGACCTTTTGACTTATACTTTTCTTGCTTTACTATGAACTAGCCATATGAATAGATATATTCCCTTTGCTTCCCTCTTGCTTAACTGAAAGTTGAAGAGGAATGGAATGATGATAGTTTAATTAATTGTCTCTTCTTGCTTCCTTACTTTTTGTTGCAATTGTTGACTTTTCCAAATGCCCCTTTTATGAACAAGTATGTATGTTCTCTTTCCTTTCTTCCTTGCTGAACAAAATGATAGAGGGAAGAGGAAATATAATTTGTTTCTTGCATCATCTTATAATTGATTCTTACAAATATTAGCTTTAGTTGAAATTGTTGACTTTTCTTCCAACTTTAATTTTACTTGGTAATAATACTCCAATATGGACTTGTTAATTACTAAGTAGCCATTTCCTTTTTTTTCGCCTCTTTAGTTAAAAATAATAAGAGATTTACAAGAAAAATATTTGTTTCTTGTATGGAAAATTATAATTTTTCCTTTATATCTTTGAAAAAATTCATGTCTTGCTCTTTCCCCTTGTTTTAGCCAAATTTTAACACTTATTCTAGGCCATTATTTGTGTCATTTTATGCTCCAATTGAGGTTACAATATTAGGCCTTTAAGTGGATATTAGTTGCTCATTTGTGTCCTTACTTGGCCAAGTTGTGTTGTGTAACTGGCAATTGAAATATTTCTGACAGTGGTTGTACATCACAATGCATCATTTATTCTATTAAATGTATTAATTACATATGCGGAATATTGGTAATTGAACATGGGGTATTACACTAAGCCCCTTTGTACCCGATCTAACTGTACTATAACAAAAATTTTGAATCGATCTAATCCTACACAATTTCACGTGTAGAATCCATTTTTGACCTCAGATTAGTCAAATTCATGCCCAAATTATGAAAATACCACTAACAACCCCTAACTTAAGGTTTTAAAGGTAGTTTTGTCATTTCACATTCTAAGACCTTTATACTTCAAACTTTATATGTTCTCTACACAATTTTTAATTCTAAACCCAATGGAATCATCAAAACCATGAAATTCTAGCTTTAAACCTATGTTCCAATACAGGAAGAAACTTAAGAAATATTAGGGAAAATGAGTTCTTTTGATTTTAATCCATAAACCACCTTCTTTTCACCTCTAATAACATGTTTAACCATTTTATCACACTTCCCATGTGATACCTTATTTCCAAACACTACAGTAGAGTACAAATTAGCTAATACTCACCGACTATAAACATCAGAGTGCGGAAAATGCTAGAAATTCCATACAATGCCTATGCTAGATATACATATTCACATACTTGCACGTTCATACACAATTCATATTACAACACATATATTCATTCTTCACTTCATTTCATATGCAAACCACAACTTACAATATTCTTAAAATACATAACAAAAGCTTGACAACTGAAACTAAGCTCTCTCACCGCTAGGCCTCGACTCTTCATCATTTACCTTTTCCTTGCCCCGTGAGCTTCCTCCCTGTCCTGGAGATTTGTTTTAGGAAAAGGATGAGATTCATGGGAATCTCAGTAGTAACATCATTAAACATATAAGATAACACACACAAGCATGCTTTACTTATATAAAATCATCAACAAAATCATCAAACATTATTCAGTGCAAACATGCAATTCATAAACCGACTTCGCGCTAGACGGGTTCTTAGCTCAAAGGGCGCATGTGCACATTGTATACAATACAACTTCATGAACGACATCGCACTTGACAGGTTCTCTTGGCCCGAGAGGTACCCGTGCAAAGATAGGCCCCAGGTCCCGCTCGTGCAATTATGAACATTTCGCGTGAGTGTTAGCCCAACCTATGATAGGCCTCGAGTGTTCACTCTGCTCAATCTAAACATGTTAGAAATTTTGATGATGATAACAAACAATACATATGCATGTCATGTTATATGAAGACAATTACTACCTGGTTGCTACTTTACGCAACTCTCCTACTTGATTCAAGCTCGGGCAATCTGAGGCCAAACTGGTTGTAAAGTCCTGAAACCGCCAAACATCACCAAAGGAGTTATTACTCATCTATACACCTTTCCAAACTCACATCATTGGTAAATTCAGCCTATTGGTTCCAAATTACCAAAATACCCATTAGGTCCTTATTATCAGTATTTTCTCAAAATCAAGATTTAGGCCATTCCTACACATTTTCGCGTGTAGAATTCATTTCCGACCTCAAATTGGCCAAAATAAATCCAAAATGATGAAAATACCCTTGACAACCCTCAAATAAGGCTTAGAAAGGACAATCTTGTCATTTTGCTCTCCGGGCCTTTTCTCACTTCAGGGTCAACATAGACCCTACACAATTCGGCCTTCTAAATCCATTGGAAGCATCGAATTGGTCACATTCCAAGTTATTCCCCACATCCAACACATAGAAGGGAAAATAAATTCCCAGAAAAGTTGTGTGGGATTCTCGTTTTCTTTAGCCCAATCACCTCCTTTCTACTTATAACCAATATATTAACTAGTTAGACATTCATTGGACTTGATTTGGAGACACTTACATGTTAAGGTCTCTTTGGCTTTCATTAATTATCTTATAACAAATGAACCATAATCAAGCCCAAAACAACTCTACTAACCTTAATCAAGCAAGA
Source organism: Albizia julibrissin (assembly GCA_037074505.1). Classification (NCBI taxonomy): domain Eukaryota; kingdom Viridiplantae; phylum Streptophyta; class Magnoliopsida; order Fabales; family Fabaceae; genus Albizia; species Albizia julibrissin. Next base: position 38,753,974 of record CM073477.1, read on the forward strand.
GGAACAAGTTTTAGAAGTCACCTCTTGATTTTCTTCATTTTCTCTCCCCTGCACGTTTTCTCTCTCTCCTCCACCACGTTTGATTTAGCTGAACAACATGGAGATTAATGGCAAGGAGATGTTGAGAAGGGACCTTAGAGGAGATATGGAGCTTAAATCACAAGGTATGAGCTCTTACCTTGATGTTCGAACAATCCCTAGCCTCCTCTTCTCTTCCTTCGTCCTTCTCGTTCTCCAGCCCTCTCTCACTCTTTCTAATTCAATTCTGATCGGGAATGAGAGCTGGAGGTGGAGGTTAAAATGATATAAGGCATTGGCTTAATTAACTTGACACATGGTACTTTCTAATTGGGCCAATAATGCTTAATTCCATCAATTAATTCCATCTCCTTTATACTGCCTCACATCAACCAAAATATGCATGAAAAATGCAAGGGAAATCTGAATCTCCAATTATCCCATTATGCCAACACGTAACTTGTTAACCAAGTTATTGACTTTTTGACCATTTGACCATTTTTGACCATAATTCCCCAAAATTGGTCTATTAATGATCAAGTAGTCATTTTACTCTTTTTAATTCCTATTTAGCTCAAATCATTGGGAATTTGAGGAAAATAATTATTTTTCACTTTTCAGCAAAATTACCGTTTTGCCCTTGTATTTAATGATTTACCGAAATAAATCATTTTCCGCCCATTTCTTCAGCTAAACCCCATTTTAACACTTAAATGAGGCCATTAACCATATCATTAAATTTTGTAAATTTTGGTTACCATATTGGGCCTTTACCGATCTCTTATATCCTTATTTGGCTAATTTACGCGTAACCGATATTTGGAATATTTTCCATAAATTCACATAAATTAATTCACATCATTTTTCACCATTTTATTCCATTGAATACACATCAAATATACACATAAATGTATTGGTGAAAAATGGGGTATTACATCCCACATGATTAATGTGAATTTAGGCAGCACCTCCCCTTAAGGTTTGTGCATCCCAATCATGAAAACAAAGTCAAAACAACCACCAATCCACAACAATCACCAAGAATCAACAAGAGGAACTAGGTTCTTGAGATTACCTCTTAATTCTACTTCTTTATATCAAACCCCTCAATATTTTGACATTTATCATAGTATTAATGCGTAGTTCAATAGGCATACAGAAATAATACAGTATACTAATATAGAATTATTGATTACATTACAAAATATCCCCTTAGGATTTGTACAGGTTACAATACAAAACCCAAATACAATGAAAGACTAACAGATAACCAACTAAAAATTTCGTGTTCATCACCGGACCTTCTGTTGCTGACACTCGCTACTTTACCCTTTTAGCAGTTTCTTCTCACTGAGTAAATTTTAAATTTATAAAAAGGGGTGAGATTCAAATGAGTCTCAGTAGTAACAAACTATCAATCATATTAAATGCGAAAAGTAAACATATAATACAGCATTTATCATGATGCAGCAATCAAAATGCCAAGCACATGTCCCAAATGCTCAGGAACCAAATGATGATTTTGTCCAGATCAAAATGATCATTTGTTCCTAATATACATAATTATCATCTCATAATGTGTTCACAACAATAACTTGAAGCAGGCCTATACATGTCCGTACTCATCATAACTTGGAGTAGGCCTATACCTGTCAGTATATATCAAGCCACTCAACTGGGTCCACTTGGCCACATGGTACCTTACAGGTTCTGTGGGGTGGTTTAACTTATCACCCATACCCAACAAGTATCAATGCCACAAACAACACATTGTACAGAACATAGCAACCAATATATATTAACATTCACTTAGAATGTGAGAGATAGAATTACTACCTGAACTCTTTTTCAAAGCTTAGCTACTATTGGCTCTTTAACTTTTCATCCGGGTTGGGCAATTATCAAACCCTAAAATTCCAAAGTATTTGAAAATGAGTCATTACTCATTTATATCTTATTTTAAACTCATAAGTTGGTTATCTTTACTCAAGGTGCAAAATTACAAAAAATGCCCTTAGGGAATCTGGTCAAATTTCCTTTATTCACGGTTTAATTGTACTTTTCCAAAATTATGCCCTAACTATCCCTGCACAATTTTATGTGTAGAATCCATTTTCGATCTTATTTTGGACAAATTCAAACTTAAATGACCATATTACCCTTGAAAACCACTAATTAGGGTTTTAGGGGAAAAATTGTCATTTTTACAGGTTTTACAGAAATTTCGATCTTTTTATCAATCAATTTTATCATAACTAAATCTAGAAAATTCTAAATTAGGTGGTTCTAGTTCCTATCTAAACCTATTTCAGTCCTTGTTTAGGAAAAAATATCACAAAGTACCAGACATAACTACAGAAATTACAAAAAATTCGCCAAGCAAGTCTGACATATAATTCATTTCAGAATCATAGCAAAACTTTAAAAAATCATATCTTTCAATCCACTCATCGAAATAGCTTAGAATACTATCAAATTAAAGCCCAGGATGTCTAATTTTATCTTGTAAAATTTCATAAGGTTTGGGTTAGGTTTGGTTATTCAAAAACACGTCAAAAAAGTCTAGACCCAATTAGAAGAATTGAAGTTTCATGTTTTAACCCTTAAACCACATTCATTTCCATTTCTAATAACTTGTTTAATCATTCAATAACCAATTAAAAATAATTTTATCTTGTAAAATTTCATAAGGTTTGGGTTAGGTTTGGTTATTCAAAAAAACCTCAAAAAAGTCTAGACCCAATTAGAAGAATTGAAGTTTCATGTTTTAACCCTTAAAACACATTCATTTCCACTTCTAATCACTTGTTTAATCATTCACTAACCAATTAAAAATAATTAATAGAAATTTGAGTAGCATTTCCCCTTAGAAATTGAACATCCCAAATTACAAAATTTTCAACAAACAATCAAATATTCAGCCAGAGATCAACCATAACTCAGTTTCAGCAATAATACTAGAGTTTTTGTTACTTACCTTGCTTTTCCTTCTTCTTCCCATGAAAATCATCCCTCTCTTCTCTTCTCCTTGAAATTTTATTTCTTTGATAGCTATTTCAAGATGATAGGGAGATTGAGAAAGGATTCGTTAAGCTAGAGAACAAGAACATACAAAAATTTCTACCTACTTACCTAGTTCTTGCTCTTTGGGCTTAATCTTCTCTTCTTTCCCTTCCCTTCCTTCTAGCTCTTTTCTCTTCTTTTCTTTCTTCTCATGGCTGACTTAGGCCTTATATAGAAGATGAGAGGATGCTCTAGAATTGTCTTGGCTTTTCCTTGATTATTATTATTTAATTGTTAATTTCAATATGTGACAATTTCTAGCATCTTTTTCTTTTGTTTCTTTCTTGATTTGTCTAAATAATTCTTCTCTTTCTTTCACTTCTTCATTCCAGCCGTCCTCCCCTTAATTAATAGGAAAAATTATCACATTTTTTAATTTAGCCAAATTGACCATTTTGTCCTTACATTTTTTCCATTTTCACACTTGTTGGAAAAAATGACAGAATTTTTTTCAAACTTTGAAAAATCATATATGATTGTATAGACATTTAATTGATGTGTTTCTAAAAGCTATGTGACCCTTATTAAGTCTATTTCCAAGGAAAACTATAACTTTAGCCAACTAGAAGCTCAGCACTTTCAAAATTTTCATTTATGGATGTAGCCATAGAAAATTGCCAATTTTACAGGGCTAACTTCAAAAATTCATATCTCCGTGTGTATGACTCCAAATGACTTATATAACCTATCAAATTAAAGCTTGATAGTCTAATTTCATTCTAGAAATTTTTACAATTTTTGGACATCGTTTGCCAATTTAAAAATGTCACCTAACATGACTGCCTCACAGGAAAACACATTGGCAGCAACACTAACTTGTGCACTAAATAACTATGTTGTGTGTGACCTTTGGTTGCCTTTTTTTATCACTTAATGTACTCGTTCATATTAAATTTTAGGCCACAAGATTAGAATTTTGACTAAACAAAAACCTGACTTTAGGTCGTTCTTGACTGAAAGTTTCACATAGTAACTATCTCCATTATTTTGACTACTTCAAATGCACCAAGATTCACCATTTTATTCCGTTGAATATATTTAAATATTCAAGGAATTTTGGTGATTAAAATTTGGGATATTACACTTTCTCTCTTTAGCCAACTTCCTTCTCCTCCTTCTTGCTCTTATTTTTGCCTGCTAGACATGTGTTTCAAGAAGGAATAGAGATATGAAGAATTATCATGAAGAAGAAGGTAAGAACAAGAGAGATTTGCTTGCAAGCTCACCTAGTTGCCTCTTGATTCCTTGCTCTTCTCTTTATCTCTCTATTTTTTGTATGAGCTCTCTCTCTCTCTCTCTCTTGGCTGCCATGTTTGGCCGAAAATATGGAAAAGAAAAGGGATAAATGCTTTCTTGAAATATCTCTCTTCTTGCTTTTAATTAATATTACTTTATGACCAATTGACCATGTGCATTTTACTTGGCTTATATTATTCCTTCTTAAATTAATTTGAGCCAAGTAAATCATTTCCTCTTGCTTTTCTCCATGTCATACGAAATATAGCATAGGAAAAGATGATGAGGATGTTATAAAAATATCATCTTGCAATATAATATTTAATTATCAATTGGCCATGTGATAATTGACTAAAGTTACCATCCTTATTACTTGGCCATTAATCCTTCTATGTGGCACAATTTGTCTTCTCTCTTTAATGTTGCCAAAAATATCCCCAAACTAAAGGGAAAAATAATTGGCATCTTGCTTTATGGTCAAATGACTATTTTTCCCATATATTTATTTACATTTTCACACTTGCTGGAAAACTAACAAAATTTTCATCAAACTTTGAAAATTCATATCTTTATTTATAGATGTCAAATTGGTGTGGTTCCAAAGGCTATATGACCCTTATTACTTATAAGGAAAAATATAGCATTTAGCCAAATGGAATCTCATAAGTCCAAGAATTACCATTTTTAGATGCTGACACAGAAACTTGCCAGTTTTACTGGGCTAACTTCAAAAACACACAACTCTTAGTATACATCTCTAAATGACATATATGACCTATCAAATTAAAGATTGATAAGTCTACTTTTATTTTGAAAATTTTCATAGGCATTGGACACCATTTTTCTATTTAAAAATGTCATACAATTAGACTGCTATATGGAAAAACACACTGCCAGCAAATCCAAATTGTTAAAATTTGTGTTCCAAAGATAGTCTTGTTGTGTGACCACTAATTTCCTTGTTTTTTCACTTAATGTGCTCTTCAATTCACCATTTTATTCCCTTGAATGCCATAAAGGTATAAGAAATTATAGGAATTGGGACACTTACTAAACCAGGGCTTAGCAGTTCACTTGATTCAAACTTCTTCTCAAGTCTCTAGTTCCAAAATTTGGGATGTTACATGAAAAGAATGTATTACCTATGGGATTCCATAATAATGCAAGTATATTTCAGGAATACATATCAAAATTATTAGTACTATTAAGAGATTTTGTAATAATATATATTGATGATATATTCATATTCTCAAAAGATGAAAAAGAACATGAAGATCATTTTAATCAATTTATAACATTAATAGAAGAGAAAGGATTAAATATATCACCTAAGAAAGATGAATTAAGAAAGACAAGAATACCTTTTCTAGGACAGATAATATCACCAGATCTAATAGAATTACAATAACATATATGTACAAAAGTTTTAGAATTCCCAGAAATAAGAAATAAAAAAGAATTACAATCTTTTTTTAGTACTAGTAAATCAAGATAGGAATTATATACCCAATTTATCAAAACTAACTGCTAAAATATCAAGGCTAGTAAGAGAAAAGACTATTTGGAAATGGAATAAAGAAACTCAAGAAATAGTAGAAAAATAAAAATATCATGCCAAAAATTACCAAAATTAGCCATACCAATAAATGAAAATTTAAAATGGATTATATATACCACCTATACATCGAAAATTATTGAGGAGTAGGCTTATATCATGAGGATAAAGAATGACAAGATAAAATAACTAGATATTCAAGTGGAAAATTTAATGACAATCAAAGTAGATATCATTCTAGCTGGAAAGAATTTTTAGCAGTAGTAAAAGTAATAGAAATTTTGAATTATTCATAGTAAATACTATATTCATAACAAAAACTGATAATACTCAAGTAAAGATGTAGTTAAGTAAAGGAATAAGGAATAATAAACTAGGTAATAAATTGTTAATAATTTGGCAAAGTGATTTGTCTTATTATGATTATGATGTGGAACATATTAAAGGATAAAACAATCATGTTGCTGACTATTTGAGCATATGGAATCAAGAGGAATAATGGCAAATAATATGACAAATAATGATCTTTTAAAGAATCTTTCACTATGGAGCAACTAACTATGAAGGTAAATATTCTAGAAATGAATTTTAACCTTCTAATTAGTCAAATAATTTACAGTATGTAGAATATATCAACTTCTATATCATATCTATATTCCCATATTGAGAAACTAATAAATAAAGTGGAGTCTACTGAACCCACAACATCAAGAAATATATCTGTAGATGTTACGAGTGTAGGATGGTGTATTTAGAAAGTGCAAGTATACACTGTCATAAACAAGTAATATAGAAGTGAGTAGAATATCGTTCCCACAAGGATTGATCACTAAGTACCAAAATTAGTAATCTTAATACTATTTAGTCCGTCGATTAGTTGTGATTGAGATTGCAAAATAAAAATGATGAAATATGAATACAAGTGATATGAAGACAAATATGAGAAAAAGCTCTAAGGATTAGATTTCACTTAGCAAATTCTAGATTGAATCACTTTTCTATTCTAGTCCAATTTATTTCACATGATTGATAGTCGAGTTTCCTTAATTTAATTACTAGCCTCTTCTAAGGTCAATTAATTCTATAATTAATTGCTAACATAATATATTCCTATATGAATTTAACTAATTAATCATGCATTAAGATTTATGGAACTCATTAAAACTACACAATCCATACGAATATATACCTATTTCATATGCAAATTATGGTTTTAATTATAGGATCCACACACATGCATCCCCTTCCGATCTCAACATGCATATTAAAATCATCCAAAAGGTGGCCAATCAATTGAAAGCATTAAGAACAATAATTAAAACTCAATCATGAAGGAAAAATTAAAACTAGAGTTAATAAGTTAAGATTCAATCCGTCATTATTAGGCTACGTCATCACCCTAGGAAAATTAAAATTTAGCTCATAATGAAATTAAAAACAAAATCAAAATAAATTAAAAATATCATAAATATTGCATAACAATTAATTACAAAAACATAAAAATACAACTACAAGATGCATGAAAATGGAAAATCTAGCCTATCATATAGGAGGTAAAACCTTCCATGTAGGTGGCAACATATACCATCCATAAAGGAGGACTACCTAGGCTTCCATATAGGAGGAAAACCATCCATATAGGAGGCATGCAAGAAGTAAAAAAATGCAAGAAATAAATTCTAAAATAACAAATCTCTCTCTCTCTATTCCTTCCTTTTCTTCCTCCTCGTTTTAGGATGCCAAGAAGCTTTATTTGTAGACTTCATTTTCAGACTGCTACAGTAAAATCCGTTAGCTATAGTACAAACGGCGTTAGCTACAGTGCAAATCGTCATATACAATACTAACGCCGTATTTGCTACAGTGAATCCGTACACCGTATTCCACCATCTGTAGTTGGCTACAGTGAATCCGTGAATAGTGAATAATACCCATGTATAGTGAATAGTAACTGCATGAATAGTGATGAGAATTGTCGAGTTCTCACAAAATAACCAATTTCAATGAGGATTTGCAGTACAGAGAACCTGGATCGTTTCCCACAGAATTTACATGCAGTCTAGAACATTCAAAACAATGATCGATTGGGGGGTTTTAATTAAACTATTATCGAACAATAAATTCATATTAAAGACATAAATCGAAAATGAACTAGATCAAACAGATTAAAACAACTGACCATAGGATTGGGATTCATAGTTTCCTACCATCATCGGACGAAGATTATAACGAACTCGTGATTGGATCTGGACGAACCGAAATCTCTGTGTTCGTCCAGAAAATACCTCGACTAGACGATCGTCTAGGTTCTGTTCGTATGGGTGGCGTGCTACTGTACAATCGTTTAGTAGCACTATAACCCGATCTGAACTGTGTCCTTGGGATGTACCGATCCGAATATTAAAACAAACATTCGAACTATTCCAGAAATCGGATCCGATTAGAGTAAATAGAAACGAATTATATTACCGGTTTAAGTATGTCCTCTGATTGGAAATGTGAATCCTCAATCCATAGGTTAGTCACAGAAACTTAGCCGGACATGACTGGAAAATCCGAAGAACGAACGAAGAACACGAAGAACATTTCAGAGAATTTAGAACTTCTGATTTCAATCTAAAAACGTCCACTAAAACATTCTGTCTATTGTTTCAGCTAACTTAGGTTTTAACCTAATTGTCAAATGGGCCAGAGCCCATTAGTTCAGCCCAAAACGAAAATCCATACTAAATAGTGCTTCATTACAAAATTTGGGCCCAATAAAAATCCAGAAAAATACATATAACATTGACTGCATTTTTGACTATCCTCTTATCCGAATCTTCTCTTAAAGTCTTCATATCAATTGTTTCTCTCTGAATCATCTAAAAATGAGACAAGAATGAGATCATTCGGATATCTGGTTCAAGAGTTAAGATCAAAATAGAGAAGGGTTGTAAATCTGGAATTTTTATTATTAAAATATGTTAAATCCAATAAAACACTCAAAGCCCAAATAAGCATAAAAGCCCATTATTTATTACTAAACAATCTAAATTTATTAATCAAGAGATACAAATGAGTGTAATAAATATTCAATTATCAAATAGTCCTTCCCCTTAAATGCCTTCATTAATTCTTCTTAATGCAGTATTGTCCTTAGCTGCAAGAAAATCATTATTTATTTATTAGTTACACCCAAATTGATTACATTAAGCTCAAATATCATCCACAAAATCATCATATAAGGGAAAATAAATATGCAAATATTTTACTTATCAGTAGCCGATGCTACAACCCAAACAAATATGCTAACTATATTCGAAGTGCCTCCAATTTTTATAACTGAGCCAATAAGCATAATCCATAAATCAAATAGAACAACTACCCTTTTATCCAAAATTATAAAAATCCAAACCCAAATCCAAAAAGCCTAACAAGAAAAAACCTTCTACCTCCAGATCAAGAAATACAGCCAATAATACCTCTTTCCAGACACCCCAACAACATAAATTCCTTAAAAAGCTTATCCAAAGTTTAAACCATTTTTCTTTTAACACTCCTACTATCAAATATGTTTCCCATTATACCTTTAATAAAGTCATTATATATCCAGGGACGGCTCCAAATATTGCCAATACCTTATATAGCTATTGAATGATTCAAACTATATATCATTCACCTTCAATGGATGAAATAGCCGAATTACCACCATATTTAATAGACATTGTCAAACATTATTTTGGAATCATAACCAAATATCAAGTATTTATAAGTGATAGATTTGTAGTTTTGATAATAACAAACTTGGGATTATTCGAGTAAGGTTTTGCATTTCTGTTCATAAGATTTTATAATGTAAACTATTTGAATTGTCAAATTACTATTTAAATAGTAAAGCCTATTTTCAGTTAGCAACTATCCAGATAGTTCTCAAATTATTCGAATAGTCATAGTATTATCATGATAGTGCCTGAGTTATTCAAATACAGGTATATTGTTGCAAGTCCATAGTATTTAAATAGTCATTTCACTATTCGAATAGTATGCTTAACAAAGTTTTCTCAAACTAATCCAAGAGAAGGAGTATTCGAATAACTAAAGCATTATCTGAATAATCTTTGTATTTTCAAATTCAATTTATAAACATATTATCTGGATAATAGGATAACTATTCGAATAGTAAGAGTATTATTTGAATAGTAAACTCACTATCCAAATAATCTTTCCAATAAAATTCTCAAAGACTATTTGAATAGTATAAGGATTATCCTAATAGCATTTCAAAATCAAGACTTCAAGATTATCCGAATACTATGATTATTATCAGGATACTTTAAGAGTATTTAAATAGTAAGTCAACTATTTGAATAGTATATTTTTTTGAAAACAAATATTTCCAAATCCAATTTTAAAATGTTATCCGAATAGTTACAAAGTACATCAAGATAATTTTCCAATAACAAAGTACAAGACTATTCGAATAGTGAGGGAACTATCAGGATAATCTTATCTGGTTTTTCAAAAGAACTATTTGAATAGTAGTACAGACTATTCGAATAGTCTCAGTGCAAAAATATCCAATACTATTTGAATAGTAAGGTAACTATTTGAATAGTCCATAAATGAAAAAGAAGCATTTTATCATGATAGTAATGCTTGTATTCAAATACTTCATATTTCCATAAAACATAGTATGAAACCAAGATTTCTGAAATCAGTGGAACTTTTGTTATAAGTGATAATCTTGCATATTATTATTTTCTTTCATGATTAATATCTGTTTAAGCAAGTTTCAGGGAATTTATTCATCAGATATTTGAATTCCATGAAAAATAGATAGTGTGTCACAAGCATTAAATGCTAATCCGAACTCTAACCAACACTTTCTCTTTGCCACAACGGCTATATCCAAACATCATAAAGAATGTCCAAAGAAGCATTTAGTGAGTAACCAACAAATGGAATGTCTTACAATGGTTATTAAATTCACTGCAACTATAAATACGAGAGCATTTCAAAACGGGGAAACTACCGAACTGATAAATATTCATTTTGCATTAAATGCTCTGTTTTTCATTGTCCATTATGTATTATTGTACTTCAATTATTATATCAATTACTCTTTAAGAGAGAATTACTTCAAACTCAATACTCTTTATTGAGAGATAACTTAAGGTGGTGGGACCTTGAGTTGGGTATCATCTTATGTTGTGTAAGAGCGAGCAAGTGTCCAAAGTAGGAACTTTCTTTGTAAAGCGATGTCAAGAACGTAGTGAATCTTGGAAGTGATAGTGAAAAGCTCAGAAGGAATCTGAGGATTAGACATAGGTCAGAATTGTTGAGACCGAACTAGTATAATCCCTGGTGTACACTTCAGTGAAATCTATCTAACTCTTAAACTTATTTAAATTGCTTTAAATTTCTATTATTTGTTAATTACAATCAAAATATTTATTATCACCCAATTCAACCCCCCTCTTGGACGAAACGCTTGCACTAACAATAAGGTGTTACTCAACAATTGCTGAAGTAACTCCAGATAATTTTTTGTTAGATATAATTAGTTTTAATGATGGAAAAATAGATGTCAAATATTAAGAGCAAAAAGTTGTAAATATATTTATCTCCTACATTGACTAACTGCTATATTTAATGTAGATTAGAAGATATCAAGTTGAATTATGGAGAATAATCAAGAAGAAGATTAAGAAAGAAGTTATTGAGTTGGATTGATCAAGAGGAAGAAGAAAAAAGAAATTGAAGACATTAGTCAAGAAAGCAAGAAGTTATCAAAATATTTTGGAGACCAACTAGGAAGAGATTAAAGAAAGAAGAACTTGCAAAATATAATTGGAATATCAATATTCAAGCTCTTAGATTTGATATTGGAAGTTTCTATTATCAAATGGAAGTTGGAATGGCTAAATTTGGAGTTAAAATAAGCTATTTCAAGCTTCACTATACATAGTTGTTTTTAAGCTACAGTGTGCTACAATACCTTACTCTCGAGCTACAGGAACATCACTTGAGTGATGTACTATTCACTCGAGTTACACATGAGTCACTCGAGTGATTACACTATTCCAACCACTCTGTTCAATACTATTTTTCATTCAGTATGAGTGAGTTCGGTAATTCAGTCATATCTCTCAAACCACAACTCCGATTGAGATGAAACCAGTGGCATATGAAACTAGACTTCCAATTAGTTATTTTAACACTTATATCAAGCTTAAAAGAGTTTAGATGAAATATATATGTATTTTTAAAGATGACACTCATTATCAATGTTGTATTTTAGAATAGGTTTAGTATTTTGATCATATATCCCAAACCATAACTCTGATTGAGATGAAACTAAGGGAATATGAAACTAGACTTAATTATCTTTCTATTGATAGGTCATTTGTCAAATTTGAAGTTATATACAAAGAGGTATACCTTTTGGAAGTAGACGCTCAAATTTCAAATACTATCTAGATTATATGTTATAAATTAGATCATAACTTTTGGAATGCAATGTGTTTGGAAACAATTCCAGTTTCTATGCAATGTAGACTTAAAAATATTTCTAGGGATGGATTTGCAGATGAATTAGAAGTGAAATCTAAGTGCACTTGAAGTAAACGATAATTTTGACAGTGATTACTTGCAGGAATTTTACAAGTCACTTGTAATAGTTTTGCAAGTTATAGATAGAGTTCACTTGAGTGAGTAAGTTATCACTCGAGTAATGGCAAGCAAATCGCAGTGCTTCTACAAGTCACTCGTGATGGTTCTACAAGTTATAAATAAAGTTCATTCAAGTAAGTAAGTTGTCACTCGATTGATGGCAAACAACTCGTGAGACTTTAGCAAGTCACTCTCTTGTTAACCAAGAGTGCAATATATCTCAACAGAAGATCACTCGAGTTATATTTTATGAACTCGAGTGATATTGATCACAAATTCTCTTAATCACCGTCTTGGATTTCTCCATAATCTTGCTAACTCATTTAAACCTTGTTTATGTTGCTTCTAATCATCACTAATCAAGTTCATATGAGAATTACGAGTGATTGAACATGGATTAGAGCTCAACCGCCAAAAAACAATTGTATCAAAATCTCTAACAGTCATATTTCTATAAAGTGACAAATCACAACGGGAACACCAATATACCTAACGGGATACTTCAAACATTTTCAATGGTCATCAGAGCTACATCAACTACAAATTGAAAAGCATTCAAAGTCGAAGACATGAGCTTGCACCTACACTGTCAAAATGCCAATACTTTAACGTTCATCTCATTTGCTCTCTATTTTCTCAATGATCATATAATTTACCATAGAGAGTGAGATTATGTGTAATTCACTTCGGTGTTCATCTTATTCACCTCTGAGAAAGAAGATTGATTGTACTCCTTCATTATGAAGGTTGTATCCTTACGGTGAGTAAAAGGGAGTATCTCAGTGAGAGATTTGTAATCGGATTCACAAGTGCCTGACTAAACTTATGGGATTGTAAAGGCTTTTCTTGTGCTTAGTTAAACAAGAAGATAGTGGATTGTAAATCTCAGGAGGAGCCTGGGGACTAGACACAGGTCATCTTGGATCAAACCAGGATAAATTACAATTTTACATCTTCTCTTCCCTAAGCTCTTATATTTTCATCATACATTACTTCAATGACTGGCTATTGATTTATGCCTGATTACTTTCATACTTATTGTTTTCATTAAGATGTGAAAATATTTTCAAAGTTCTTAAGTTTTTATCTTACACCCAATTCACCCCCTCTTAGGTGTTAGCAGGATCGTAAATTTGGTATCAGAGCTAGACTCTTTTTTAAAAGACTTAACCATCTTAAGAGTTATTAATGGATAATTCTAGGTGTTTTATGCTTTCAGAAGGTTTTGATTATACAATCCCACCTCTTTCGAAAGATATTGATTTCTGGTTTGGAAAGCAAAAATGACTAGTTTTATAAGAGCATCTGATTTTGATATGTGGAATGTTTTTGCAAATGCTTTTGATCATAAACCAAGGAAGAATTGGACTGAAAAAGAGAAGAAATTGTTTTCTTTAAATATTAGAGCAATGAAATTTTTTGAATAGTTCTTTAACTGAAAGTGATTTTAAGAAGATTAAAGCTTGCTCTACTACCAAAGATATTTGGGATGCTCTCGATTATATTTATGTTTTTAACAATTATGATGAAGTTAAAAGAGTTGACAATTCATAAGAAACTATAAGCTCCATATCTATGGTTGATGAACAAATGAAAGTTGAGATTAAAGAAGGAGTCATAGAATGCTTTCTTGAGTTAGTCAACACAAAAGAAAAAGAGGAAAAGGATTCCCAAGAAGAGTTCATCATGGACAAATGCAATGAATCACTGTCAAGAACTCAGGATGTACTTATGGTAAAAAGTTTCAATTCTTCTTGTACACTTAAGAAAAATGATTTTGAAAGGTTGCATAAAATTGTTTTTCAACCAATTATTGATTTTTTTTAGAAAAGTAAAAATGTTTTCAAACATGCTTGAAGTTTGTGTAAAGAAGGAACTTATGCAAACTGAACATTTGAGAATGCTTTCCCTCAAACAACTCAATACTTGCATAAGACCTCATAATGTTTATCATCATGTTATATGAAATTATTGTGGCAAATCAGGTCATATTTCTCACACATGATATATTAGAAGAAATTCTAATGTGAGAAATAAATATATTTGGTTCCAAAAAGGCAAGTGGATTCAAATGCTAACGTTCAAGGACCCAAAGCAAAGTGGGCACCAAAATGTCCATCTGGCGTTTCATGTGTGCAGATTAATTCAAGAAATAATAGACATAAGGGTACAGAGAAGATGAAGAAGATTCCAAGAGTTCCTGATGAACCTAAAAAGATATTCACATTAGCTAAGAGAACTCGTGGAGAAGCCATTGCTATAACTTCATTGTCAAATCAAAAGAAGCAATGGATAAAAGCAAGAGAAGTACGTTCTACCTTAAGAATGGACTACCATAGAGTATCATTCAACTATCTTGAGGAGAATAAGACAAAGAGGATCTCTCATACACAAAGGAAAAGACTCTTACAATCTACATCATATGAGAGAGCTTTGCTTGAACCCAAGGCTTAAATATGAAAAGACAAAGTACTAAAGAAAGATGCATTGGGTAAGAAAATGCAATCCTCCAAGTGCCTAAGGTAAAGGTATATAATGATAAAACCTCGTGCATTATTATCTTTAGTATTTATTGAGGTTTATATCTTGTTACCTTCGGAATGAACATTGTAAACTATCTTGGAAACACGGTTTTCACACCCCTTAGAAAAACTAATTTTGTGAATTTATATATTCAAAGAGATTGCAATGTTCAATAGCTTGGTCCTTTATATGCATACGTGCATATTTCAAAAATGTCTCTTTTTATACATAAAGCCATCAATTGATTCATTGTCCTCAATTGTTCTGATTTGATTATATTCTTAGAGCATAAGAATTTTATTTTGATTCCTACAAGCTAACAATGAATGGATTCAAGCAAGGCTGGATACCGTAGATGAAAAAGACTTATACAGCTTTGTAGGATAAGAAAAAGCTTCTCAAGAGAGAGACTATATAGAGAAATAATTTAAGTCTTGAGGAAACTAAACAAGTTATGCTTGATGTTGATAGTGAACATGGAAAAAGGAAACATCTATACTAATCCATCCAAACCAAGCAAGCTACCATAAGGACAAGAGGAATTACGGTGATATTTAATCCTTTCCCTATTCTGTGAATTATTTTGGGTAATGAATATTTGTTCATTATTGCATTAGAAATCAATCTTTGATGATTATCAAATTATTTACAAATTGCTAAATAAACCAAAAGTGAAACCATGCATAATTTTTGTATCGATTTACACTGTGAAGTTCTCAATCCAAAAATGTGTTTTGGTTTCAATTCATCTTATTTTATAAAAGTGCATACACATGTTTTGATTGTATTCAAATGATTTTAAAATTGGAAATTAATATCTTTGTATATTGAACGTAAAAAATGCTTCAAATTCATCCACTAGAGGATTTCCCCATCATTGACATAATGATCATTGATCTTAAATGAGCCATCCAATGCTTGAACTCCTTAATCTTTATTCTCTAACATGTTAGAGCTCATATCTAACAAGTTGACCATATATATGAGTTTCAAGCCTATTTCAAGAAAAGAATTCAATTTGTAAAAGCCTTGTTCCGATAGTATAAATCCTTATTGGCCAAGTTATTCATAACATTATGAATGTTCATTAATGCATTGAATGTTCATGCATTAACCATTATACTGGAATAACTCACTAGGATAATTCTCTAGAATTTTAGTCATTTAGACTAACGAGTATGTGCTTCATTATTCATAAATCTCAATACTCTTCTTCTTCGTGCAACAAGAATTGTCTTGCACTTGAATGTCACAATTTTTTTCAAGATACATTTCTAAGAGTCAAGATTATATCTCGGTCAACAGCAAAAGTCATTGTGCTCATATTTTTCTATTATGCCAAGTCTTTCTAGCTAATGTATTATCCTTATGACTTTTGTTTTTAGGAAAAAAATTTTAATGGTCCACATAAACTGAAGCACTCAAAAATATTAAAGTCTTCGACCATGTTTAGCATAAGCATCAATTATAAACATGTTTTAAAAAAATGAGTTTTCATACCTTCAAAATCTCAATTTCATAATAAACTATCATGATTTGAAAATCTTAGATAATCTACATATTTCCTCTATCATTCCTGAAAAACTTGGTTTCATTGATGAGGTTCATATCAATGGGATATTTTCCACATGAAGTATATCTATAAATTATCATTGTGAAAACAACATTCTAGGTTTCATGCATTTGTTATCCTTTATATGAATTAATTGGATAATCATACAATTCTACTTCTTGTTGATACTCTTTGTTCAAATATAATATGATTCAATTACATAAGAGCGAGGATAAGAGTTATTATGACTAATATTAAGTAGACCCAAGAGCAATCGGATACCAAAGAGCATGTATTTTTAGTTTACAGGATCCTCTGTTATCATGCTAAAAAATAGAGTCAAACAGAGAAGGGATAACTTACAAGAGAACCCGAGTGGTTGTGAAAGTAAAGAACAATCACTCGAGTACTGGGAGAAAGAAAAGTCAAAACAGACTTCACTTGAGTGAATAAAAGATAACCCGAGTGGTGAACTCAAGTGAGGCACTTAAGCACTCGAGTGCTGAGGAAAACAACTTGAGGCTAGAACATAGAGAAGATACTCCACTCGAGTGGAGAAGATATCACTCAAGTGATTCACAGAGCTAACTCTCAAATGGGATTGAGTAT
Organism: Albizia julibrissin; assembly: GCA_037074505.1. NCBI lineage: Eukaryota > Viridiplantae > Streptophyta > Magnoliopsida > Fabales > Fabaceae > Albizia > Albizia julibrissin. The sequence continues at coordinate 38,771,184 of CM073477.1, forward strand.
TCACATTACACACTCGAGTGAGATATTTTTAAAGTTAGTCACTCGAGTGATTTGAAGTAGTACTCGAGTGAAATCTTGTCAATTAATGGTTTCGAGTGAAATCTTGTGAAAAGTTAGATTACATAAGAACTCTTACTTTCAATTGTACTTGAACTCTCAAGCTCCCGAAACCACCAAAATCCTCTCAAATTTCAAACTTCTCAACTTCCAATCTTGTAACCGTTAAACCCAGCCTCACTACTTCCATTCCTCGGCACTGTCTCTTTCTCTCCACATTTTTCAACTATAAAACTCCTTAATAGCATCTTCATTTTCACAACTTGATTTCTCATCAAACCTTTAGACTTTCCTACTTAATTTTTCAACAAAGATTCTAACAGTTTTTCAAATCCTAGAGAGCTCTGAAATCTATTCTTCATAATGATTTTTAAGTTATGCATTCATTAAGGGGGAGCTTCATAATCTTAAAAGTCCATCTCTTTTATTTGAAGAAAATCTTTATAGCTTATTCATCTCTATTCACCTTCAATTGATTAGTTTTGATGATAAATAGATCTTATTTTTCCTTTCATTATCTTAATGTGAAAATATCATATAAAAAGGAATATTTTTATACTTGACTACACTAATAATTCTTTTTTGCAAGAAAGTTTTAAACTTATGGCTGAAGAATTTGTTATGCGTAAGGATATTCCTCAACACACTACAAGGAGTAACTATCAAAGTTGAGGAAAGATTATTTGATGCTCATTCAAGACAAATATAATGGAGGCAACCTTCAAAGCAAAAACACATACAAAGGAAGAGGAAGACCCCTTGGAGCCAGTTGAGATATGCTCTATAGAAGAGCTCTATAAAGAAGAGGTAAAGGATGGAAGCTAGAACTTCTAGGATAGATAAGGGACATTCCTTAATCCATGTATATAGAGATATCTGAAAAAGGATCTTTACAATTTTCACACAGAGATTGCCATCAACAATGCAAATTTTATCACTTCTGTGGATTATAAGATGATGCAGTTGTATGACATGGTTAATCAGAACTCCAAGATTCTATTTGAGTAACAAAAGGCTCAAAATATGATGATGTTTAAGGTTGGCACTACTATGAAGAGTTATGAGCAGAGATTGGGTTTTTTTGAGGTCATTACATGGATACTTCTGCTCTTGAAGCGCCTATTGAGACCACATCTTCAAAAGCTCAACCTTCTATAATTCCACCTTTTCCACCTGTCTCTTCAGATATCTTGAGTATTGACCATATTCATTCACTCCCATTTCACATCTCAAATGCTATTCATGATCCTTCTATTAAGAAAATTTAAAGCCTACCACTGAGTCATCCACGTTTCACACCTCTGTCTCTAATTTATCAGAGTTGCATAGTGAAAGTGTGGTGAACTAGACTTCATGATCTATCATTAAAATGTCAAATCCAAATAAGCATTTCTAAACTCTCTCTCTTTATATTGAGAATACTTTGCATATCTTTGATTTCAACTTGCCTTGATTATGAAAGTTTTCTTGAAAACATCTTTAAATTGTATCAAATTCTTGAAAACCATTTTTCATTTGCATCACATTAAAAATTAAATTAGTTTCAAATAAGGGAAGAGATAATTGTTTTTGTGATGCATTCATTTTGATTAATGGAGAGAAAGGCATTTCTACTTTGTTTTCATATTCACTTCTCCACAAGCATTTCTTCTTTATACCTCAAACTTTTTGCTGATGTCAAATAGGGAAGGAAAATGGCAAGAAAAATATGTTGCATCTAATATGTTTTCATGCTCATACATATTTTTCTTAAAGGATTTTCAATCATCAAAAAGGGGGAGAATGTTAGATATGATTAGTTTTGACAATGTCAAATATAGATGTCAAATATTAAGAGTAAAAGGTTTGTAAATATATTTATCTCCTACATTGACTAACTGCTATATTTAATGTAGATTAGAAGATATCAAGTTGAATTATGGAGAATAATCAAGAAAAGGATTAAGAAATAAGTTATTGAGTTGGATTGATCAAGAGGAAGAAGAAGAAATAAATTAAAGACATTAGTCAAGAAAGCAAGAAGTTATCAAAAGATTTTGGAGACCAACTAGAAAGAGATTAAAGAAAGAAGAACTTGCAAAATATAATTGAAATATCAATATTCAAGTTCTTAGATTTGATATTGGAAGTTTCTATGATCAAATGAAAGTTGGAATGGCTAAATTCATAGTTAAAATAAGCTACTTCAAGCTTCATGATAAATAGTTATTTTTGAGCTACAGTACGCTACAATACCTTACTCTCAAGCAACAAGAACATTACTTGAGTGATACACTATTTACTCGAGTTACACATGAACTACTCAAGTGATTACACTATTCCAGCTACTATATTCAACTCTGCTTTTTCATTTAGTATGAGTGAGGTTTGGTAATTTAGTCATATCTCTCAAACAACAACTCCAATTGAGATGAAACTAGTGGCATATGAAACTAGACATAATTATATTTCTATTGATAGGTCATTTGTCAAATTTAAAGTTATATACAAAGAGGTATACCTTTTGGAAGTGGATGCTCAAATTTCAAATACTGTCTAGATTATATGTTATAAATTAGATCATAACTTTTAGAATGCAATGTATTTGGAAACAATTCCAGTTGCTATGCAATGTAGACTTAAAGAGATTTCTAGGGATGGATTTGCAGATGGATAGGAAGTAAAATCTAAGTGCACTTGAAGTGAACGATAATTTTGACAGTGATTACTTGCAGGAATTTTACAAGTCACTCGTAATAGTTTTGCAAGTTATAGATAGAGTTTACTTGAGTGAGTAAGTTGTCACTCGAGTGATGGCAAGCAACTCACAGTGCTTCTGCAAGTCACTCGTGATGGTTCTACAAGTTATAAACAAAGTTCACTCGAGTGAGTAAGTTGTCACTCGAGTGATGGCAAGCAACTCCCAGTGCTTCTGAAAGTCACTCACAATGGTTCTACAAGTTATAAACAAAGCTCACTGAGTGAGTAAGTTGTCACTTGAGTAATGGAAAGCAACTCACGAGACTTCATCAAGTCACTCTCTAATAAACCAAGAGTGCAATGTCTCTCAATAGAAGATTACTCAAGTTATATTTCATGTACTCGAGTGATATTGATCACAGATTCTCTTAATCACCGTCTCATATTTCTCCATAATCTTGCAAACTCATTTAAACCTTGATTATGTTGCTTCTAATCATTACTAATCAAGTTTACATGAGAATTACGGGTGACTGAACATAGATTAGAGCCCAACTGCCAAAAAGCAATTTGTGTCAGATTCTCCAACAGTCATATTTCTATAAAGCGACAAATCACAACAGGAATACCAACGTGCCTAATGGATACTTTAAACATTTCCAAAAATCATCAAAGCTACATCAACTATAAATTGAAAAGCATTTAAAGTCAAAGACATGAGCTTGTACCTATACTGTCAAAATGCCAATACTCTAACATTGATCTCATTTTCTCTCTGTTTTCTATATAATCATATGATTTACCATAGAGAGTGAAACTATTTGTAATGTACTTCAATGTTCATCTTATTTACTTCTGAGAAAAAAGATTGATTGTAATCCTTTATTATAAAGGTTGTAACCTTTTGGTGAGTAAGGGGGAGTATCTTTGTGAGAGATTTGTAATAGACTTCACAAGTGCCCGACCAAACTTATGGGATTGTAAAGGATTTTCTTGTGCCCATTTAAACAAGATAGTGGATTGGAAATCTCAGGAGGAGCCTGGTAACTAGACATAGGTCATCTTGGATCGAACCATGATAAATTACAGTTTGCATCTTCTCTTCTCTAAGCTCTTATATTTCTAGCATACATTACTTAAATGATTAGTTGTTGATTTATGCATGATTACATTCATACTTATTGCTTTCATTAAGATGAGAAAATATTTTCAAAAGTTCTTAAGTTTTTATCTTACACCCAATTTACCCCTTCCCTCTTAGGTGTTAGCCGGATCTTACAATTTTATCCACTTATAAATCTTATAAGGCTTGGAATGACAAAGAATCCAATTCAATATGATCCAAAAGAAAAGGAGGACACAGAAAATGATAAAGATTTCTAATACAGGGTTTATGTCATTAGAGCCCAAGATTATCATATTATTTTCCTAGAAATGAATAGAACAAAAGCAGTTGAAGATAAAGCCCAATATGTATACTATATATGAGACCAACATCATGTATATATTCTATTGGAAAAAACCAAAAAAATGTCATTTATTTAATCAATGGTATAATCGTATAAAGCAGAATGAGATGGACAATCTAGAAGGTACCAAAAAGAAGATTTTTCTAATATTATCATATTATATATAACATAAGTGTGATTATTATGACCTAGCAAAAATGGGAAGAGACTATGAAGAACCTGACACAGATATGAGTATCTTCCAATAAGAAGCTGCCGATAAAAGAAAATATAAGAAAACAAAAGAAGGCGGAAGAAATGATTACAAGAAGATAAGAAAAGAAGGTGCAAGAATAAAGACAAAAGAACAAAAAGAAGAAAAAGATAGGAAAGGAAGGAGATGAGATAAAGATAGAAAGTATAAAAAAGACAAAGAAGGAAGCTACGAGAGGAAGATGGAAGAAGGTGAAAAGAACATGTAACCAAGGTAAATTGAAAACGTAACTACGGTAAAATGTAAAGTAACCAGGGTTGGGAATGTCTGACTCTATATAAAGCCCTATAAACACTTCTGAAGAACCAAGTGAGAATTCAAGCTCTTCAATTCTCTTTGTAATATTTCTTACTTCAATAAAAATTTCCTTTATCAAAACCTATGTTTGAGATATGTCTACCCAGTTTATACTTTGAAGATAGCAATATAAGATATGGATAACTAAACTCTCTATAGGGATCAAGGAGGTAGTTTTATCTAAATCAAAATGTTTTGATCCTATAAGGATATTAATGGTTATATATCCATGTAGATGTATTGATTCAGATTAATTTAAAGAATTGAATTCTAGAGGGTAGCTATAATGCTCTAGAATAATTTTAGAGCAGGTTTAGAATATCTTGGAGTATTTCTAGAGTAATGTTGACTAATATATTGAAAAATATTTATATTTATGATTTTTTTGACTCTCATTGAAAGCTTTGGAGTAACTTTATGTGATTACCTGTGAGTTAGAGAGTAGCAAGTAACTAAAAATTCTTCCATATTCTTGTGAATTATGTATGACTGAATTGTAAATGAATTTTATTTTAAAAAAATGGATTGAATAGTGTGTGTGTGTGTGTGTGTGTGATTCTCAAGTAAATAATGTTACAAGTAAATTTCTTTATAACTCATTTTATTTATACAGTTAATATATTAATTATTATTGATATATTATTGGATTATTATTTTCTTTTAATCATGTTTGTATATGTAATGATATTTAATATAAATGGAAGTATGATTTATCGTATGTTGACTTTTAAATGATATAATATTTATTGATGATTAGATATAATTGTCATAGCATCTGTATTTATGATGGGTTGAAGTAAAGAGGAGGAATTTATGGTGAATACTTTTACCATGTGGTATGTCATCACTCGGTGCTCAGTGGATGACGCTTGTTAGGATTCCTTCTTCCATGTTTTACTTTGGCCGAGATTGTATTAGAGCTGTAGGACATAAGACACCTTAGTTTTGTTCTTTTAAGGAGGAGAGTCATAGTTGAGACTTAATCTCTGCACCTTTGGCCAAGTAAATCTCAAGACTAGAGACCTTGAGACAATCAAGTTAAATTGATAAGTTTCTGTTAGATTATGTATTATCTTATGTCTCGACTCAGCGCAATAAGGATGGATAGTGATATAAGGGAGGTTGAATATTGCATAAATATATATTACATGTTGTGAATTGAAATAGAGATTGGCATAATGATGACTGAATTTGAAATTGACTTATACAAGGATCATGATATATGCAAATATAATATATATATATATATATATATATATATATATATATATATAAATCATATGTGGTTTGCTTATGTATGTTAGAAATTTTTAATAGTTACTAAAACATGGAATCTCATCCCTTTATATTAACATTTTCAGGTCATTGTTCTAGTAGAAAGCAAGGGAATGCACCTATGGAATGAGCCTTGAAGGCTCTTTTGGTGCTCCTCGATCACATGTTATATTCATTTTTATTTGTCATGACTCTAAGACATCCACGTTTTATTTTTTATTCACTAAAATATTTTGAGGATTTAAATTGACATTAGTGCGGTCTTATTTAGTATTATGGTTATGTATTTTTGATGATTTAGATATAGGACATCCTTTCAGGCTATATGTGAAACACTTTGGTTAAGTATTTGGCTGTTTGTTTTAAGATGTTACAGGAGAAGCAAATCTAGATTGAGTAGAAATACTAACTAGATGGGGGGAACGTAATAGAATGTTGAGGAAGGAGAACAAAACATAAGGGGAGTGAGAATTAGATGAGGGAAGGGCAGAAATCACATAGCAACAAATATATCATTAGGACCCAACACATCAACTTCTAAACTTTAATAAGACTAAAATTACAAAAAAAAAGTAAGATTAAGAACTTAAAGCTAAATCCATTTAAAGATAAAATCTTATTTTGTTACATTGGTGTAAAGGACACATAATAGGCTACCAAGCATTTGAGAGGTTAGCACTCTCAACCTAAGGCTAAAGCCTCTACTCATTTCAAAATTCTTCTCTACCTTTACCCTGGACCAAAGGAAATATTTATATAACCCAAAAAGTGACTCTCACATTCCCCAACCTATAGACTTTAACTAAAGCCACACTGTAGCAACCCTATTTCTGTACTTCTTTCTCCAAATTAGTAAGTCAAAGTTTGACCCAACAAAAAGTATCCTTCCCTTTTCATGATCCTAACATAATCTTTTCAATTCATCAAAATCTATCATCAGCATATGAGTTGCATGGTAACTATCAAGATAGGATGCATAGGACTCAAAAATTCAAATATTATGCCAGTTACAAAACATCATACTTAGAATTGCCTTAAGCTGATATAATAATATAAATACTACCTTGTCATACTATATTACCTTGACCAAGGTAATAGAACTATTTTTTTTATCAAATATTATAAATACAAAGACACGTGTTTGGTGTATAAATGAATAACTATATTGATGATACAAAGTTAAAATAGTTAGGATAGACATTTTTCCATTAATAAGTTTATTGAAACTTATAATTCTTGTGTCTTGAACATATTTGGGAAATAGTAGGTCATGAGTAATCAATCTTCTTATGTCTATAAATGAAAAAAGGTGATAAAGACAATGGGTTAGGGAAGGAAAACAACACTATATTCTTGTATTCTACGTAATGTTGAAAGGAATGCAATGATATGATATAGTAAAACAATATTTATGGAAGGAAAAGAAATCAATATATGCGAACGGTGTAACATCCCAAATTGTAGGCTTAGAATATAAAGAATTAGTCAAAATTAAGTAAATTATTAAGCTCAGTTGTGTCAAACCCTTAATATTTTGACATTTATCAGAGTAGTAATGTTTAGTTCAATGGTTGAACAGAAATAACATAAATATACTGATATAAAGTACTTGATTATATTACAACAATCCCTACAGGGTTTGTGCATAATATTTACAAATCCCAAAAGATGAAATAAAACTATAGATGTATAACACCAATGCTTGAACAAGACCAGAACTCTCAATTGTCAATATCTACCTCATTGCCCTTGGAGCCGCTTCCTCTAGCTAAATAAATTTTAAATTTGTGGAAGGGGTGAGATTCATACAAATTTTAGTAGTAACACATAATCAATCATATAATATGTGATAAATTAACATGCAGTGCACCATATAATGTAACAAAACAAATATACTGCAAACATGTATGTCTGTTCGGCATTTAGGATCAAATGATTGTTTATCCCTACTGGCCATACTATGTATATTGTTCAGGATCAAATGACTATTTGACTCTGACTTGCTGTAATGTTCCAAAGAAGATTATTGTATATCCGTACTTGTCTCATTGAGTGGTACCTATACTTTTCCCACTGAGTGGTACTTGTGTTTTTTCCACATCACAGCTAGATTTTGTAACAAACAATTCATATCACAAAACATGGCAATACAAAGTATATAAATAATCACATAATGTATAAAGGATAGAAATACTACCTGAACACCTTTCTAATTACTTGTCCTTAGTTATGAGTATCTTAGCCGATCCAGGTAAAGATCAAATCATATAAGTTAGAATCCATGACGAATGTGTCATTACTTGGTTAAACATCTTATAAATCTAGTACGTTAAGTTAAATGACAATAAATAGGTTCCACATTGGCTTCTAGCATATAACCTTGTCTTTTGGAATCAAACTTGACTTAATTGACCTTAAACTTTTCAAATCTGTAAGTCAACCCAACTTGGCAATTTTGACCCCTAACTTTGAAAATTCATAACTTAATGTAGAAAAATTCAAATAGGATGATTCCAAGTCCTATGGAAATCTCTTTAAGTAATATTTCAATTAAAAATACCATTCAATGATAATTAATAGGAAAAGACCTCAAGAACTAATTATCAACATTACTGTCTCAGAACACATTCCAGAGTTTAGGTCACAAATTCAACAGGACATATCTCCCAATTTACATAGCCAAATGTCATATATTAACATCATTGGAAAGCTCAGGATGTCTACTACAACCTTGAGAAGCAATTGGACAAGTTTTGATTATTCAAAAACAACTAATAATCAGAATGCCACAAATCTAGCAGATTCAACAACACCCTTTTGAATTCCAAAATTTGAATTTTCTAACCAATCATCCAAAACTTATGACCACATACTATCCCTACACAATTTTAGCCATAGAATAAATTTATAACATCTAATTAATCAAAATCTAGTTCTAACCATATGAAACAGGGCTAGCCAAATCTGTACCCTAAAATATTTAACTTTCAAACATAAAATTAACCACCATAAACCCTTTATTAATCATATATTCATCATCAATCAACCATAAAAGACCAATTTCAGTACTTTGGCTGAAACCTTAAAGGGTCAAGAACTCCAAAAATACTCAGTAAAATAGCAAGATGTTATACTCATATTGAAACTTACAGTGTCCTCTACGCGTCTATCCAATCGGTTTAAAATTTTGGCAGTACTTCCTCTAAGGAGATGACACACCAAACACCTCATCAAAATTTTAGAACCATAGAAACATTGCTCCCGATGAGTAAAAGAAGTTTAATAAAGGCTTCAGGAGCTAAGAATACAATTTCAGGCTTTGAATTAGCAAAGAACGCAAAGAACACAAAAACTTCTCACCTCTTTCTCTTTCTCTGAATTTTTTCAAATTTTTCTACTAATTTGGAGCCTTGGCTGACCTTATGAAGGAGAGAGAGATATCTGAATTATTTAATATAAATTATGGCACGTGTTAGAAAAAATCAAGGTGATGGATACTCCTTTTAAGAAATTATTAGGTAACTGGTGATTCTGTGTGATACCTTATTTTCCAACACTACGGTAGAGTACTAAATAGCTAATACTCACCGACTATAAACATCAGAGTGTGGAAAATGTTAGAAATTCCATACAATACCTCTACTAGATATACATATTCACATACATGCACAATTCATACACAGTTCACTTACAACTCATAGTCTTCATATACAATCTCAAAATACATAATAGAAACTTGGCAACCTAAACTAGGCTCTCCCACTGCTCGGCCTCGAATCTTCATCCTTTACCTTTTCCTTGCCCTACGAGCTTCCTCCCTTACTGGAGATTTGTTTTTGGGAAAAAGGATGAGATTCATGGGAATCTCAGTAGTAACACATACAACATACAAGATAACACATACATAGCATGCTCATCATATACTCATCAATCAAATCATCATAACATCATTTAGTACAATTAATGCAAATCATACATCATGCTAGAGCTAGACAAAGACTTGGCCCCGAGGGGTACCCGCGCAAAGATAGGCCCCGGGCACCGCTCGTACAATATGAATATTATCGTATGAATATCAACCCGCGTAAAGATAGGCCCCGGGTGATTTCTCTACTTAATCTAAATATGTATGACATTTGATGATAACAAACCACACATATACATGCTATGTCACATAAAGATGGTTACTACCTGGTTGCTTCTCTACGCAACTTTCCCATTTGATTCAAGCTCGGGCAACTACTGAGGCCAACCAGGTTGTCAAGTCCTGAAATTGTCAAACATGACAAATGAGTTATTACTCATTCGTATACCTTTCCAAACTCATTTCATTGGTAAATTTAACCTATTGGTGCCAAATTACCAAAATACCCCTTAGGTCCATATTATCAGTATTTTTCTCAAAATCATGATTTAGGCCATTCCAACACATTTTCACATGTAGAATCCCTTTCCAACCTCGAATTTGCCAAAATCAAGCCCAAATGACAAAAATACCCTTGACAGACTTCAAATAAGGCTTAGAAAGGGCAATTTTGTCATTTCACTCTCTGGGCCTTTTCTCACTTCGAGGTCAACATAGACCCTATATAATTTGGCCTCCTAAATCCAATGGAAACATCGAATTGGTCAAATTCCAAGCCATTCCCCACGTCCAACACATAGAAGGGAAAATAAATTCCCAGAAAAGTTGTATCGGATTCTCGTTTTCTTTTGCCCAATCACCTCCTTTCTACTTATAACCAATATATTAACTAGTTAGACATTCATCAGACTTAATTTGGAGACACTTACATATTAAGGTCTCTTTGGCTTTCTTGAATTATCTTATACCAAATGAACCATAATCAAGCCCAAAACAACTCTACTAACCTTATTCAAGCAAGAGGAACAAGTTTGGGGAGTTACCTCTTGATTTTCTTCACTTTCTCTCTCTAGGTCAATTTCTCACTCCTCCTTCTTACGCTTGATTCAGCTGAACAACATGAAGATTAATGGCAAGGAGATGTTGAGAAGGGACTTTAGAGAAGATATGGATTTTAAATCACAAGGTATGAGCTCTTACCTTGATGTTCCAACAATCCCTAGCCTCTCCTTCTCTTCCGTCGTGCTTCTCGTTCTCTAGCCCTCTCTCACTCTTTTGGATCAGTTCTGATTGTGAATGAGCTGATGAGAATAGAGAATTGATCATATAATACCATAGCTCAATTAATTGGACATGTGGCACATTACAATTGGTCCATATTTGCAATTATTCATTAATTAATTCCATTTCCTTCTCCATGCTTCACATCTGCCAAAAATATCATGGGAAACGAAAGGGAAGTCTGATTCTCCAATTATCTCATTGACTATTTGACCATTTTTCACAATAATTCACCAAAATTGATCCATTAATGATCAATTATTCATTTTTCTCTTTTTAATTCCCATTTAGCTCAAATAATTGGGAATTTGAGGAAAAATAATTATTTTCCACTTTTCAGCAAAGTTACCATTTTGCCCCTGCATTTCATGATTTACCGAAATAAATCATTTTCTGCTCATTCCTTCGCTAAACCCCATTTTTGACACTTAAATGAGGACATTAACCATATCCTTAAATTTTGTAAATTTTGGTTACCATATTGGGCCTTTTCCGGTCTCTTATACCCTTATTCAGCAAATTTCCGTGTAAACGGCGATTGGAATATTTTCCATAAATTCACATAAATACATTCACATCATTTTTCACCATTTTATTTCACTAAATATACATCAAATATACACATTAATGTATTGGTGAAAAATGGGGTATTACATTCTGCATACTGAATGTTCTTATTTTATACTGCAGAGTACCGGTGCAACTCTTAAAATTGGTCACCCTTCCCTTTTCTTATGGTAGGACAAATTCATTGGTTAAGGGAGAGGAATTCATCCAGTTTTTGGTACCGTATTTGGATGAATCGGGGTATGTGATTAGACCAAAGTTTGGTGAATTAGACTGGCTTTTTCACCTTTATCAGATGTACAATGGTATATGCTCGCATTTAATTGGCTAATTAAGGGAAGTTGTCAAAAGATACTTTAATAAAGATACTTTAATAAAGTTGCTTTTATAAAGCTACTTTTTGATATAGAGCCGCTGGTTTTGCGACATGTATCCCTCTTTAGGCTGAGTGGCGCCAAGTGTCGCCTGGAGACTCCAAAATGATGCCATTACCCCTGGGTCTCGGGAACTACCGAGTCTGTGTGCCAATTTGCCTTGGAAAACATCATGTCTTTGTATAGGTCCCACATTTCCATATGGGACCTTTCTCCCTTATTCTTCCTTAAATTGGTGCCATTTTGGGTGCTCACTAGAAGCCTTAATGTGTCTTGAATTATTGCCAAGGTTCACCACAAGTAGACACACACACACACACACACAAATATATATATATATATATATATATATATATATACATATTACATAGGCATGTTCAACCAAAAAAATCTTACATCCTTTAAGCAGTACAAGTCATAGAATTTTCAATACATTACAAGTTGAGCCGAAAGTCTTAAGTATGTCAGAAGGAATAGATTTAAGGCAATTATTAAAATTTTTATGGGCCTTGAAAATTGAAGAAACATTATGGAATATTATTTTGGGGATTTATAAAAATTATGAAGAGTTTTGGTTACCCAAATAATTTTAAAGCTAATTTATGGGAATTAAAAGCCTACTTTCCCAAAAATTCAAGGAAAATAGCTAGAGTTTATGATTTGGCTTGCAAATTTTAGAAAATTTATTTTATAACTTAAAGAAGCTAATAGATGAAGAAAATACTAATTAAGTATTAAGGATTAATTTTTAGCTTTTATTCGGCAATCTAGCACTAATAAAGAAAGAGGAAAATTAGTACTTTTATTACCCAGACCCAAGAAACAAAATCAGGCTAAAGTTTAAGCCAAATTATGGAACCCAGATATGCTACTCATGTTCAAGAAAATTGGGGTTAGATTTAAGAGATTTTAATTTAGACAAATTAGAATAATTAGAGCCTTATACAATAAGATAAACACACACACACACCCGTACACATACACACACACTCAAACACCCATATTAAACCACTCATCAGTCTCCCTCGCCCTTATTTTTGCACCTAGAAACTAAGAAAGAAAAGAGAGAAAATAGAGAGAAAGAGAGAAAGAGGAAGGAGACCGAGAGAGAAGAGAGTCACCGGAGAAGAAGAAAAGGCAATTGGAACTCACATACAACACCATATTCTTGACTAAGTGAGTGTTCTAAACCCTTTTCTAACTTCATTCAAGTCAATTGGTGATTTTATTTAGGTCAAAATGGTTGCTGAAGTTGGGTATCTTTGGGAAATCAGTTTAGTCACCATGAAAGCTTGAAATAAGCTCATGCATGTTGATTTTGAGGGTTGTTTGAGGTCTTTTGGTTCTGTAATTTAAGCTCAAATAGAACATGTATTCTAGGGTTTGTAGGGTCAAAATTTCTAAGGTTTTAAGTCATGATTTAAGGTTGCATGTATTCTTTTTTGTCTTGTTCTTCCAAACCAAAAACAAAGTGCTGCATGCATGTGTTTCCAAAAGCTAAAGCTTGAATTTTTGGGTGATTTTGTTTGGTTTCTTTTAGCTTTAGAGAGTTAAACATGTGTCTTAAAATATAAAACTAAGAAGAACTCATATTAGGAAGAGATATGTGGTATTCTTGAGGTTATATGACAGAGTATCAATTCTAGAGAGTTTGAGAGACAGTCAGTTTCGATTGAGGTTTAGGCAAGGCATAATGTGGTTTCCTCTGTATGTGAAATTTGGTAAGAACATAGTACACATCCTAAGCTTTAATATGAGTCCTAGAACATGTTAATTAGATGCCCATAACAAAATTTATGATTTTTGTAAGTTTGGACAGAAAACTAGAAACATTCTGTTTACCAGATTTTAGGCAGTGAGCAAATATGCAAATTACATAAGGTTACTTTCGTAATTTTTCATTGTGTTTATTTTTCCTATAAAATAGACTTACATTTAAATTAAGAACTAGAACACATAAATTGGATGTGTATATTGTAAGTTATAAATTTTCAAAGTTTGGGCAGGAAATCTGGAATAACCTGACTCACCAAAGGAACAGTGAGTATGCATGCTGGAATTGGAAAATTATGTCCATGATTTAATGTTGGATGTTATTTTTCCTTTGTAGAGGATTGAAAAGGCTTTAAATAGGAACTTGATCATCTAATTTGGAGTTCCATAGTTTAAGTTATGATTTTTCAAAGTTCCTTGAAAAATTAGAGGCAAAATTTGGTTTAAGTCCAAAAATGACCACATTTTTAGGAAATTTAAATTAGTAATAGGTTTATGAGAGTTTTGGAACAAGTTTGGAGAGCTGGTGTATTAAATTGGATGTCTAAATTATAGAGGCAAGTAGATAGTCGATATGTTTTAGAAGTTGGAATTGTATGTAAAGGTGACTAAAGTATAAGTTTGGAAGCACTGATTAGAATAATAGAATTATGTAATTTCCATGCCCATGTTTGGCCTAGAGTGGTCACAAATTTATGGCTAGAAATTTATAATGTTTAGATTGAGAATGAATTCCTCTTGCAAAATTGTGCATAACACAATAGGCAAAAGAGGAAAAATAAAAAGAAACATTAGACAAAGAATAAGAAGTAGGAAAATCAAGGTAAAAGGACTAAGTTATGGAGCTAAATGAATGGGTTACAAGTTCAGGCTTTGAGAGAGATTTATTATTCTATGAAAGCATGCTAAGATGAATATTAATTTGTCCCCACATAAAGAATCAATAAGGTTTGATATTTTCCATCAAGACCAAAGAGGAGGTAAAGTAAAGGAAACATAAGCAAGAGGAGCTAGCGAAGGAAGTAAGTTTGAAGAAAGTACAAAAAGTAATAAAACTTACTCTTATATAGTTTATGTTTGGTTGATTATATGTTTATTTTCCATATATATGCCTTTGAATATGTAATATATAATATCCCGAATTTTGGGACAACAGGTTTGAGATTAAGCCTGAAATAAGTGAACTACTAAACCCCGATTTAGCAAATGTCCCAGTAAGGCATGATTAAATTCCCTAAAAACATTTTATATCTTGGGGTTATTAAATAGTATAGAGAGTGATAAAACAAAGCAATTAGAAATTACACACAACACAGTGAAGTAGAAAACAAAGTAGTATTGCTACCGGTGAAATTTCCGATGTAGCAGTCATATTTGTGTGGCATTTTTCAATGGGCAAATGATATCCAAAAATTATAAAAATTTCTAGAAAAAACATATACTTATCAAGCTTTAATTTGATAGGTCATATATATCATTTTGAGTTGTACACAAGGAATTATGTATTTTTTGAAGTTAGCCCAGTGAAATTGACTATTTTCTATGGCAACGTTCAAAAACAATAATTATGGGAAGTTTGACCTTCCAATTGGCCAAATTTTATATTTTTTTTCTTAAAACTAGACTCAATAAGGGTTGCATAGCATTTGGAACCACCCCAATTGGATATCTACACAATTAGATATGAATTTTTAAATTTTGATGAAAATTCTGCCAAGTTTTGCATTAAGTGGGAAAATGGAATAAAATGTAAGGGGAAATAGTAATTTTTCCATAAAACAAGGAATAATTATTTTTCCTTAATAATCCCAATAATTTTATTTAAATGAGAATTAAAAATAGAAAAATGGTTACTTGGTAATTAATAAGCCTATTTTGGCAAATCATTATCAAGAAATGTCAAATAGTCAAAAAGTATAAGGCTTTGGTCAACAAATTGTAAGATGGCATTGTGATAAATAAAGATTAGCATTTTTCCTCTAATCTCTCATGCAAATTCGGTAGATGAGGAAGGAAAAAAAAGGGAAAATGAATTTTATATGAAAATTTGACAAATGTCAAAATAGGGACCAATTAGAATTCACCACATGTAAAGCCATTTGATGATTCATTTAATCATCAATTCTTCATCTTTCTCCATTCATTCTTATGCAAATCTGAATCAAGGAGAGAGAGCGAGTTCGAGAGCTTGGCAAGAACAAGAAGCACAAGGGAGCTTAGGGATTTTACAAATCCAAGGTAAAAACTTACTAAATCTTGTGATTCTTGCTTCCTAATCGCTCTATAACCTATCATAACCTCTTCTTCTTCATGAAATCCATGTTTTTCAAGACAAATCAAGTGAGAGGAGAGAGTGAATAGTGACATTGTAGAGAGAGATAGTGGTGAAATCAAGAGGTAAACTCCAAAACTTGATCTTGTCTTAGTTGATGTTGTTAGTGGATATTGGTTTGTTTTCATCTCATTTTCCAAATTTGGGCTAATGGAACCCTACGGGAAATGCTGCCAAAATTTCCCCTAAATCATGTTTGTTTAGTGTTTAAATAGCTAATCATGTGATTAGAAGTAAAAAGGAAGTGATTAGGTAAGAGAAAACAAGAAAACAACAAATGTTTCCTCAAAACCCTAATTTTATGTTCTATGTGTGATGTAGAGAAGGAGTAGGAATTTGCCAATTTTGATTGTTCCATTGTCTTTAGAAGAAAAAATTGTGTACGTATGCAAATGTTCATGATTTTTAGATACTTGTATATCAATTAGGGAATTTATGAAGTATGTGTATGTATGTTGTGAATCTGCCCTGTCTGGAACAGTGTGATTGTGCGTGGTGTTTCAGGTGCCAAATCTTGTCTAAAAATTCTGAACCTTTTCATAATTAAATTAGAGATATAGAGCTTTAATTTTATATATATTTTGTAAATTTTGAACAAGTATGTTAGGAGATATGAGTTGTTGAAGTTATACTCTATTTTCTGGAAAGAAATCTGAAATACTGATGTTGGATGAAATTCTGGGACTTTTATGGTGTTTATGACCATAATTGAGTATTTTATGTGAAATTATATTGAAATATATTTACATATGATTTGGAACCACTCAATTTAGAGTTTTGTAGAATTATTTATGATTTTTGAAAGTTGGACATTGAATCTGGAAGCTGTTCAATGACAGACTTATTGTGGCATGTTTTTTTCTAATCTAATGAACTCCAATGCCCTTGATATTTTCCATAAATAAATTATACCCAACAAGATTTAATTTGGTGTATAATTTGTAATAATTTGAAAAGTACATTAGGAGATACAAATTTTTGAAGTTTGGTCATGTAAAACCGGACATTTCTAGAACAGTGACTAGAAAATGGAAATTCTGTATTAATGTGTGTACATATAGCTAATGGCTATATTTTTCCTTGAAATTATACTTAAATAGAGCCAAATAGAGCTTTGAACTACCTCAATTAGAGTTCTATATAATTAATTATAATTTTTTAAAGTTTGGTCAAAAATGTTAATAGTTTGATTACCATGTGAATTTGAGAAAGAAAATGGTCAAATGTAATTGGTAAAAACTCTAATAGTGAAAGTAAGCCTATAAGACTAATATTGCCTATTGGGCATTCATTTTTCATGACTATAATGATGTAAATACTTATCTTGGGCTATGAAGTGACAAAGAAGAGGCAATGGTTGGAAGATCAAGGTACAAGAGGAAGACAAAAAGTCCAAAAGGTAGTGAACTTACCTTGCCTACATATATGTGATATGTATGTTTATGCATTGTGTTTATGTGACTACTTTACCTAATTGAGTTAAGCATGCTTGATTGATTGAAATTTTTTATGTTTATATGATGGCTATGAGTATATTGTATCATTAAGTATGTAGATGTCATCATTGGCATAATTTTAGAAACGGCAAGCATGTCATGCATTCATATATATTTTGCATGCATATTGGTATTGTTTATTACTAAGATTCTCTCGAATCTCACTCCTCCCAACCAACCATTAAGACAGGTGAAGAATGCAAAAGGATATGCATGGAAGAGATATGAAGGTGAAGTAAAGAGCATAGTGCAAGGCACTATTTTTATATTTGATGTAATTCGCTTAATAGCCGTATGTGGCTATATGTTTCATGTATATGAACAAACAAATGAATGTAGTATAAGCAAATAATAGCTCTAGTTTAATTAAAAATAAAAAAAAATGCTCGCATATACTCTGATATAATGAATTTAAGAGCCAATGAGGCATTTGTGACGTAGCGAAACTTGTGGAATTAATTTGTAAAATTTTCTACCATTTGAAAATCCTTCTTAACCCTAGGTTCAAATCCTGAGTTGAGAGTGAGAATTTGTGAAAGATTCTGAAACTTAGGTAGTCCAAATTCAAATTATGGTTTCACAATGGATTTTACTAGTCATTTATACTCATTTGGAGTATTAGAAATAAGGTATTACATAATATCCTTGCTTGAGTGTGTGACATGGCCATGTGTATGTACTTGTAAGGTTTTGTTCTTACATTGGCTATTTTCATACTTAGTGTATGACCATTGCACATTATATATTGATATAATATTTTGCTACTGAAATTCCTCTAAATCTCACCCCTTCCTCCCATGTACCAATAGTAGGAGCTAGTTCCTTATAAGAAAAGAGCATGCCGGAGGAGGAGTTATGAAGGTGGAGACTCTAAGGAAGCTATTAGTTATGGTTGATTTGTAAATTAATTATCCATGTGGCTTATTGTATATAGGTGTGTGCTTAGTTCAAATTATTAAAGTTTGTTCTAATTTAAGGTATATAAATATAGTTATGCAAGGGCATGTATCTAACCTCTATAAGGAGGAGTATGTGAGCTAAGTAACAATACAAGGTAAGTGCCATGAAATGATCATGACCAAGATGCATGAGAATTTAGTGTGATAAGTATCTAGTATGCATACTTAAGCCACGATTTTGTAACTTCTTAGAGACAAATAAATTGATTGAGTTAGGATATGCAATTTTAAAGTGTTATAGTACACATTCAAAGCTTTAGTATGAGTGCTAGTTTGTAATTTTTGGATGTAAATCCGCAAAGATATGAATTTTCAAAGATAACCCAAAAATCTAGTAAAAGTTGTGAAAATATGTCCTGTCCAGATTTGAAAACTGAATGTTTTTAGATCAAATGGAACAAAAAAGAACCCGAGTCTTATTTTTATATTGAAGATCTTTCCATGAGCTAAAAATAAAGCTTTGAACCACTAAGTTTGAAGATATATTGAATTAGTTATAAATTTCCAAAGTTTCAAGAAAATTCATTATCTCTCAGTACCCAATCTTAGAAAATGAATTTATTTTAAATTTAGCTTAATCAATGATACTTTTGGATCACATGTGGTTCTGAAATGGCTAAAATACTATTATGAGTTACCCTAGAGAGTGGTGTTACAAAATGTGATACCTCATTTCCTATAGCCTCATATGAGTGCAAAAGAGTAGCAAAATCATTTGTGAAACCAGGATCCGGTCCCTTCTGAAAACGTTCGCAAATTCCAAACCTATCTCAGGATTTGAAGCTGGGACTGGAAAGGAGTTTTTGAGAGTAATAAAATTTTCTCAAACCATTTTCACAAATTTTCACTATCTCATTAAGTCTCACCGCGCTCTTCTTTTCGTTTTACTAGAGTTTGCGAGCAATTCTCTGCTTAATTCTTACATTTCATACCATAGTTAAGTTTCGTTAGCGATCGGAAGTGTAATATAGCTAAACCGTTCTTACTCATCTATTGGCATTACTAGTTTAACTCTTGTAACCTTCCAAATTTACAAAATATTTACAGTATATACATATCCAGTATATATATATATATATATATATATATATATATATATATACATGTTCAAAATATCTAAAATATACATAATAGACAACCAGTAAAACCATAGCATTTACCTTCTTCTTGCCCCTTGAGCTTTCTCCTTGTACTGAAGGTGGGTTTATGAAAAAAAAAAGTGAGATTCAAAAGAATCTTAGTAGTAACATAATGTCAAACATATAGATATAACATCAAAAAGCATGCTTCACATTCATCATTCAACAGAATTATCACAACATCATTCAGTGCATTTAATACAATCCATAAACTACCATAGCGCTAGGCAAGTTACAAGGTCCCGAGGTATACCCGCACAAATAGGCCTCGAGCACCCTCTCGTGCATTTATGAACATTATATTAGCCTAAGTGTCCACCCACGCAGATAAGTATCGGGTGACCACCCCGCATAATCAAAATGTACTAGACAATTTGTGATAATTTCAAACAACACACAATGCATATTATAACATATGAAAGACAAGTTACTACCTGATTGTTTTCCTTTACCAATTTCCTCTTGTTTGTCAGAGCTCGAGCAAGTCTTAAGCTTCGAATAGATTTTAGGTCCTATAATTGAAATTTATGGACAATAAGTCGTTACTCAATCCAATCTTTTGGTATAATGTAAACTAAACTTATTCTTGGTTTAGCTTGTTGGTTGTCATTTGAGTCATTTAGGTAGTCTTTGGAAGTCCCAACAAAGGCCTATGGGGTTCGGAAATACCATCTCAATTAACACCTCTTGAAAAATATGAAATATTGAAAATTTTGGGTCTTGGCCGCAGCCAAAAATGCCTGGCTGGCCAAGACAAGTTAATAAATTTTTGGCCGAGGCCAAGAATTCTCTGTTTTTTTACCAAACTTCCAAAAATCATAACTAAATCTAAAAAAATTCAAATGAGGTGCTTCCAAGTTCTACAGAATCCTCTTTAAGTTTAATTTTAGAGACAAATATAGTAATATGCTTAAAGCACTCAAATAAATACAGTATTCCATTCCATTGGACCTTGCTCCAGAAATTTCCAATTTTTAATACCCAAGCTTTAGAAGCTTATATCTCCCAAAGTACTTATCCAAAATTTTCAAACTACCTATCAAATTAAAGCTATATGTTTTTACTTTAATTTTGAAAATTTTCAGAATTTTTGGACAATTTTTTGCCCTTGAAACACGACGTACAACAGTACTATTCCAGACAGGAAAATTTAACATGTTCATACACATTTCTTAAATTTCCAAATTAATATAGAAGCATCCAAAAATCATGAACACTTGCACACCTACACAATTTTGCCTTATAAAGCCAATGGAAGCATCAAAATTTTCAAATTGCCTGTCTGGAAGCATCCAAAAATCTAGTGAAGAGTTTGTTGGTTTCTTGCTTTCTCTTGCTTAATCACTTTCTTTCTACTTCTAATAAAATGATTAGCTATTTACACACTTAAATAGACATGTTTATAAGTGATTTGAATAGCAGGACCCCTAAGGATTCCATCATCCAATCTTCATAAAACAACCAAATCCAAGCCAAGAACAACAACAACAACAAATGCAAGAGAAGTATGTTTGGAGGTTTACCTTTTGATTTCTCCTCATTCTCTCTCTAAAAAGGTCTCTGGTCTCTCTCTCTATACTCTTGATTGAGCTTGCTAATCATGATTTTTAAGGAGGAGAAGAGATTAGTAGAGGTTTCTACATGATTTGGAAGCATAAACTCCAAGTATACATGTTCCTTACCTTTGATCTTAGAAGAACCTTAGCTTTTGGTATGGACCAAGCCATTTAGCTAGCAAAGTTGGAGGGGGACAAAATCTTCAAGGTTAAAATATTGTTAATTCAGTGGTCATCATTGTCTTGAATATAGGAGTCAGTTGACTTTTTTTTAAAAGATTAAGAAAGCTAATTAAGTTACTTAAAAGTATTTACATTTCTCTTTCTTCTTCAAACTAATTTGCTTGACTTATAAATTAATATATAATCTAATAATTCATAACATATACTATGATTAAGTAGTTTATTTAACTTCCTTAGCCGTCTCTCCAAAAAAAAATTCACCTGACTCTTATATTAAGAATCGGAGGGAGTACTTGTACTTATAAAAAATATATTGTTAATTTTTTTAATATATAAAGTAATCAATTTTCTATAAATAATATTATAAACTAAAAAATATTATATTCATATAAAGCTAACATTACTCCCAAAACTTTAGACTACGTACAAATAATTTTCATAACCTTTAAAAAGTTTATAATTAATCCCTTCTAGTTTTAAAAAGTACTCCCTCCAGTCCTAAATATAAAAAAATGTTAACTTTTTTAAAAAATATTAAAAATTTTAATTAAATTATTTTTAAAATATTTATATTTGTCTTTTTTTCTTTAAACTATTTTGCTTAACATATAAACTAATATATAATATAATTATATACACAACATAGATATAACTAAATGATTTATTTATCTTCTTTAATTTCTATAAAAAATCAAATATATCTTATATTTAAGGAAGGAGGTAGTAAGTCCAATACAATTAGTTTTATATATTATTAATCCGCACACAACTTAAGTTTTAGGAAGATTGTCTATGTAAATCAAAATTTGAGAGGCTATATGCGGTAACGGATCTAGAGGAATTGGGCCTAAAATATGGTTCAAAAGGAGGCCCAAGTCAAGGTCAGGTACATGAGTAATATAAGACGAGAGAGATTGGAGGAGGTTTGGAATTAATTACGAGGACGCTTCTCCTCTCGTGTCTCTCTTTCCCTGGCCAGCCGCACTATCCCTGTGGCTACGTTCTTTCCTTTTTATATTGTTGAACCACTTGAACCTATTGAATATATCTAAATTTGGAATTTCGATTAGAAATGTTTCATATTATTGAGTTGAGTTTTATTATCCGGGGATAATTTGTGTGATCGTTACATATGCACACAAAAATAAAGTATAAGTGTGCATAATTGATAGTTGGAGATTATATGTACAAATTTAAAAGATCATGACAATTTTATTATAATGTTTTAAAGATTATTAAAGAGATTATATGTGTATAATAAAGTAAAGAGAAGTTCGCAACCAATAAATTGCTGAATAAGGGATCTCATCCCAATAAGGAGGATAATACAAGTTTAAATTTTATAAAACGGGTTTGTTGAAAGAAATGAAAACCTTTTGTCCTCCAAATTTAGAGAAAGAAACCCTTAATGAGATAAGAAAAAAAAAATAAGTTGGTAATTTAGCCTTTTTATAAATACAAAGCATCATTATTTTTCAATAAACTAACTGATAATATATTTTACCTCTATCTTAATATTTTAATGCGATATATATTTATAATGTTTGTCAGCTATATATATTTACAAATGTGTCTATATGAAATTGGCTTCTCTCCGATAACTTCCGTAGTTTCTCCCCCCCCCCACCTTTCTTTTTATTATTGGATTAAATTTTCAACAATCTAAATTTAACATCTTATAAAAATTTTATTATAATCTTATATGTGCGTTTGTGTTTGTTATGTATGCGATGGCCTGGCACTAACAATGACGAGGTTTCGTGGCTGCTATTAAGGTTGGTGAATATATAATCGAGAAATACTTATATATTTTAGGAGTGTCATCTCATTTATATTTTGACAAATTGAAATATAATAAATTATCTTATTTTAATCCTATATGGCTAATAAGTCATCTGAAAAAATTCAAATTTTATGATTTTAAAAAAGATAAACTTCATAATTGAGAAAAGCAAAAAACACAATTCCCTTCTTTAAGTTTTTATTTTTTAAAATAATAAAATTTAAATTTCTTCAGATAACTCATCATTCATATAAGATTAAAATAAGATGAGTTGTTATAATTTTAATTAATCAAGATATTGATAAAATGACGGTGCTTATAAATATTTCTCCGTACACTCTGTCACAGCTTATCGGAAAATAAATGTCCTAGATAAAGTTTCTCAGGTTATAATTGCTTTTTTTTTCGCCAGAAATAAGTTATAATTACTCTTGTTGTTCGGTGTGGTGCATAAATTGTAATTTTATGAGGCATGGCGTGTTCAATTTGTGCCTCACAATTGAATGTATAAATTTGGGCCATACTTTCTCTCGTCGCACTTGCTCACAATTTTTTGTTCAACTTGCTCGATGGCCTGTTGGACATGGTACAGGTTTTTGTTTTTATATATCCCTCCACTTGTACTATATATTGTGTGTGTTTGTTAGTCTCTGAATTTCATTTAAAATTCTATTTTTATTTCTTTTATTGAGAATATAAAGTTTAGAATTAAGATATTAATAAATAGTATTATTAGGGTTAATTATTTAGTATTTATTAGGATTAGATATAAATGTTTTATCTGTATCATTTAATTTGATTAGTTTATTGGGTTAGGGTTAATCTACTTATTTCGTTTATATAAGGCTTCTTTATATTTTCTTTTATTTTAAGGATCAATAACATTAGTATTTTTTATGTACTTCAATGTGATCCTTTAATCTCAACTTAGTATCAAAACCTTAGGGTTCTTTCTTTTACCCCTAGTGGTTTCATTCTTATGTCTCATAGTTTCATATTTGAGGATGTGAGTTTCCTCTTCTTTATATTGCATTCTTTTATTTGCTCTCTAGTGAAACATTTGGTATTCGTCCATTGTAAGACTTTTTTGGCATTTGTCCTTGATGAGGCATTTGGAGTGTTGTTTGTTCTCAGGTGAGACCATTGGTAGTTGTTTTAACCCTTTGTAAGACCATTCATTATTGTTATGGTCTTCTGTGAGACCTTTAGTTATTGATTTGGTCATTTGCTTTTGATTGTTGCTTCTACTCTGATTTTGTCCTTTGTGAAGTCTTTTGATTGCTATTCGTCCTGTCAAGATCTCAACCTTTGTTGATAAGATGTTTCAAATTCTAATATGGTGAATAGTAACTGTATGATATCCTTTATCATCATTTGGTCAAGCTTTTTTTGGGATGTGCCCAAACTTGCTGCTTAATTCAGGATCTCATGAACAAGCAAATTATTGGTGATCTACTCACATTGAAGTTATTTTCATCTTGAAAGGGAATACTGAGAATAGAAATTTTAGAATTAAGAGATTAATTAAATAATATTATTAGGGCCAATTATTTAGTATTTATTAGGATTAAATATGAATGTTTTATCATTATGATTATATTTGATTTAATTAAATTTAATTAGATTAGTTTACTTTGCCTATATAAATGCCTCTTTGTATTCTCTTTTATTTCAATAATCAATAATATTAATATTTTCTTATTTCAATGTGTTCCTTCAATCTCAACACCCTTCATTTATATAATTCAAACATAAAGAATCAGTCACATTTTTTTTAGAAATAATAGTATATTTTTATGTGTTATAGATCCATAAATTATTTATATCGATTTATTCCTTCAATTTTACATTCCTTAGTTTGCATATCTCTTAGTTTTAGTTATCATCAATTTGCTCCCTAAATTTATTTCAAATTTCAATTTTGTCCCTCGTATCTACTTCGCTTCCAATTTAATTTGGTCCAATCATTTTCTTTTGTTTCTCAACAGTATTTCATTATAGAGTTGGTTTCGGGTGTTTGCACAGAATACCGCTTACAATATTTTAGACATTATCATTAATTTATTTTTAGGCAAATACTCAAAAATTGTTCCCCTTGGCTGAATAATAATATAAAATGAAGTCATTAGTTAAGCAGCAAGTTGACCCAAATATGAAATTGATCTATATATAATAACTTATATATAAAAATATATCAATTTCATATATATGCAACCCATTTTAGATGATGTGTAAAATACAAATTCCATAATCTAAAGCTAGAGGGAAAATTTGGCAAATAAAGTCAAAGAATGAATGCCAGTATGAATATATTCTTTATCTTCACGGTCAGCTATTGATAATTGGACTAATGTATTTAGGGTTTAAATTTTGGTACCATGAAATGTCATGAAAGTTTAATAATGAAATTTAAACTTGGAAGAACATTATTAAAAAATCCATCTAAGTGACAAAAATAAGCTATCATGTTCAAGAAAAGAAAATCTACGAGGTGAAAGTACAAAAGTAAAATGATATGTGTACATGTGGATGTATAGGCATATGGTTAGAACTAAAATGGATCACATCTTTTTTTTTTTTCATCAAGGATTTTTTTTTCAAAGCTTATAAAACATCAAGGGTTTTTGTCTCTTTCAATAAATAAGCTTTTTAGGTTCAAACTTATATTCCCTTCCTTATGAGATGATATTACTAATTACCTCAATCAATTGCTTGTTGGTGGATCACATGTATTTTCATGTTGTAAAAAAAATGTAGTGCACTATTTATGAATCATATTACTTGTAAATAATGTAATTTTGTATATATATTTAAAAATTTTAATATTTTATTTTGGACCAAATAACTTTTATTTTTTTAAAAAAAATTGGATTTAAATAATTATATCCATATTAATATAATACAATTTAAAAAGATAAATTGATTTAAAAATATAAAAATAAAATAATAAATATGTACCAAACAAATTACAATATGTTTTTATAGAAGGATAAAGCTTAGGCTAAGTTGTTAAAATGTGTACTTGTAAATTCAGTTAAGAAATATGAGCATTTGTTATTGGGTTAAAGTGTAAAAATATTCATAAGTTTTTACTAAAAGTATATTTAGTATCATATACTTTTCAGAGGTACAAAAATACCTATGATTATTTAAAATGAAAAAAAAAATGTTAACACCGTTAAATTTAATCTAACACTATTACATATACACATGTAAAAAGAACAAAGGCCCCACTACAAAAAGTACTAATATTGAGTTAAATTTACAGATGTGACACTTTTGTTCATATTTTTGCACCTTAATCTTTTAGGAAGGTTAGTTACTAAAATACATATATGTGATTATAAATTCACTTATGAAATTGACTTAATATATATAAAAGCAACTTGTTTTAAATTTTTTGCATTACAATACTCCATTTTCTTTCTCCCTTTCAACCTACTGTACATGTGTCGAGCAAACAGATCAAATTCCACAAAAGATATAAATCAAGGTCCGTATAGAAACTCCGATGACTTCGACTATTTTCACAATAAAATATCCAAGTCCTTATGTTTATTCATGTAGTATTTATTAATTTTGATTAATCCAAATTTGACTATCAAATCATTATTGGTGTAATGTATATCCTCTCACACTTTCATATAATTTTTTTGGGGTTCATAATCTATAAATTTTATTCGCGATATATTGGATTTATTGGCATACCCTCTGAAGATTTTAATTTAAAAATCAAGAAAAAAAATTAAAACATGATAGATGTTATAAATATATATATATATGAAGAGATATGAAGAGAGATTTGGAGAGAAAGATAAAGCAATATCTTATTTATTTAGATACAACCAAAATGTGATACATAGTGTTCTATTTATAGGCTCTCAACTTTAACCAAGAGTTACATAAAATAAATATCAAAGTTAATTCTCATGAGTGTTGAAATTATAACATTTGAGTTATGTGCATAAAGACTCCTAAAGACTATTCAATAGAGAGATTATGAAGTGAAGAAAGTGAAAGGCTAAGAGTTGAGAGTTTATTGACATCCACATCATCTACAACACTTCCACTTAGATGTCTATGAATAAATATTGTGCATCATTAAAACCTTACTAGAAAAAATCTAGTGAGACAAAAACCTAGTGAAGAAAAAGAGTACACAATAAAAATCGAAGCTATCTCGTCAAAAACCTTACCAGGAAAACCCCGTGGGACAAAACCTTGATTAAGGAAAAGAATATAACATGGTCTCTACTTCACATAATGATAATATCGTATTTACTCACATTGATAATAACATCAGTTTTACTCTCCCTGATAAGAACATCACTTCCAATGTATTTTCGAGCATATTACTCTTTTTGCTGCCAAACTATGAATGATGCATTGTCATCAAATGTTCTGATGAAATATATTCCTCTAACATATATTCTGGATATGCTAAAATATCAATATATTATGCCTTTATCTTACTCATAGTGGTAACAATAAAGAAAAATTATTCTAAAAATCATCAAAATATATCTTGTATCCACATATTCAGTTTGTTCTGAACAATATAATATAATATAATATAATATGTTTATAAGACTATCACACCAAATTTCATTTTCGTTATCCACATGGTACCTATAAAAACTAATTTTTACCAATAAAATCATAATAATAATAATAATACAATATTAGCATGATATATAAAATATTCTCATAAAATATAAGGTACTTCTGTACCATTAAATTCAACAAATTTTTGCAAACAACGTCATCATAGCAAAAATTTATGATTTTGAAATCATTAAAGTTTCCAATAACTTGATTTATGAAATTATTAATTTTTCAATATATCTTTCAATCAATTATATATATACTCAAATCATTTTAATCCATGTAAATTTTATATACTGACTATTTTTCTTAGATATGCTTTTAGCATTTTGGATCCTTTCAAGAATTCTTATATAAATTTCACTATTTAATTAGTCATATAAATAGGCTATATATAACAACATCTAACAGACACACAATTTTAATTTCATATGCTACTAGAAAAAAAAATATTGTATTCACCACAAAATAATATGTCTCATCACAATCTTCATTAGAATTTGTGAAAATCTTTATTTTCACTTAAATATTTATATATTTCATATTTTAGTTGAGACTGCATGTCCATGATTTTCACATATTCGTCTTTTCCCTTTTACATTTCCTTTTTGGGCAATTATCTTTCTGTTTGCTTGCAATATGGATTTATGCATAAGATCCTCAATTGATCACATGAAATTATTATCAAGACCGTTGTCGATAACTTAATCTTTTCGGTTTCATTTTTTTCTATAAAATAATTCATTGAGATCTCTTTATTACTTTTAGCTACCTGAACCTCTTTTAAAGTTTTTGATATTAGTCATGTCTTGTGTGATACCTTATTTCCAATAGCTTCATATAAGTACAAAAGAGTAGTGAAATCCATTGTGGAACCAGGATTTAAACCTAGACTACCCAACTTTTGAAATCTTTCACAAATTCTCACTCTCAACTCAGGATTTGAACATAGAGTTAAGAGGGTTTTTCAAATGGTAGAAAACTTTTCAATTATTTCCACAAGTTTCACTACGTCATTAAGTCTCATCTCAGTGGCTCCTAGTTCCATTAAATCAGAGTATGCTTGCGTTTTACTTTAAATAAACTAAGAGCTATACTATTATAATCATTCTCTACTAAACTCATTCAAAACTCATTCATTTATACATTCATATACATATACATCAAATGTATAATTACATAAATACTAACAAAACATTTACATCAAATATAAAAGTAGTGTCTTGTACTACGATCTTTACTTCACCTCTATATCTCCTCCATGCATCCTTCACCTATCTAAAATTGTTGGTTGGGAAGAGTGAGATTCGAGAAAATCTCAGTAGTAAACAATACCACTATGCATGCTAGATATATAGTTAATACATGACATGTTTGCCTACCATATTTCATGCCAACATAATGACATGTTTGCATGCTCAATGTTATGACATACATATGGTCATTGCATAATATAACAAAGCTTCAATCAATCAAATATGTACAACACAAATAGTCAATGCAGTCACATAATCAATGCAAAAACATACATATCACATGCATGCATGCAATGCAAGTTCACTACCTTGTGGATCATTGTCATTCCTTTGTTACCTCTTCTTCCAACCATTGAAGCTTCTTTGAAATTCTTCAATTCCTCTTCTTTCTTGACTTCTCCATGGCCCTAAATACCCAATCACATCATTAGAGCCATGATTGTGAGTCATTATAAGTGTATATTAAGGCCCAAGAAGCTAGAGAGGGCTAAATAGGTCAATTTCCCTTGAAAACATGAAATCCTAAAATTTGGGAGTTTTGTCTGCGGCTAAGAATCTCGCTGTTCAGAATTTCACCATCCTGATTCTTGGCCAAACTTGTAAAAATCATAACTAAATGTACAAAAATCCAAATGAGGCGTTTCTAAGTTATATGGAACCCTATTTAAGTATAAGTTTAGGAAAAAATATAGCCATAAGCTAAAAGCACTCCCATAAGTACAGAATTCTATTTAATTGGATACTGCTCCATAATTGCCCAGACTCAAATGACCAAAGTTTGATAAATCATAACTCTTAGCATACTTGTCCAATTAACCATTATGACCTATCAAATTAAATTTCTATGTCTCTAATTTTAAACTAAAAATTTTCAGAACTTTCGGACAAGTTTTAAACTTTTAAACATCACGCCCAACACTTACTGCCATACAGGGTAGATTAAGCAATATGCACACATATACTTCATAATTTTCCAAATTCATATACAAGCATCCAAAATTTATGAACACTTGCATACCTACACAATTTTTCCTCCTAAAGCCAATGGAAGCATCAAAATCATCAAATTTTCACTCTTTCCCTAAGAAACAGCCAAAACAGAAAATCAAAGTTCTTGGGAAGAGTTTGTCAGTTTCTTGTTTTCTTTGGCTTAATCACTTCTTTTCTACTTCTAATCAAATAATTAGCTATTTAGACATCCATTGGACATCATTAGTCATTGAAAAAACTATTTTAAACCATCCATAAACAGTACCCAACCTTTCCAAAACTCATCCAAACCACAAACCAATCGGTTTAAAAGGAAGCTTATGCTTACCTCTACGCATTTCTGCAGATGGTTCGGAATTCCGGCAACACTCTGGCCAGTGAGATGGTACCAACCATCTCCAAATGAGAATCCAAAACTATAGACATGAAGCTCACGATAAGTAGAAGAAGATTTGTAAAGGTTATTTTGAGAGAAGACGTCGATTCGGTAGTGTTTCGACAGACTGAAATTTCTCTCTCCTCCTTTCTCCATTTTCGTTCAGCCTCTTTCTCTCTCTTATTTCTGTGTTTTGGATGCAGGAATGGCTGAAGAAGATGATGAATTAATGGTTAAATGAAGTGTTAAAGTAACTTGCCATGTGTCAGCTTCTTAAATGCCCAAAATTCCAATTTTCGCATATAATACTAGATTTGGCAGAATTTTCATTAAACTTTGAAAATTCATATCTAATTGTAAAAATATCCAATTGAGTGATTCCAAAGTCTATACAACTCTAATTGAGTCTAGTTTTAATATAAAAAAATATAACCTTTAGCCAATTGGAAGCTCACTCTTTCCAGAATTTTAATCTTTGGATGCTGCCAAGGAAAATAGCCAGTTTCGCTGTGCTAATTTCAAAAATTCATTTCTCTTTGTGTACAGCTCTAAATGACTTACATGACCTATAAAATTAAAGTTTGATAAGTATACTTTCATTTTGAAAAGTTTCATAATTTTTTAACATCATTTACTTATTGAAAAATGTCACACAATCACAACTATCACACCTGGAATTTCATCGGTAGCAACACTACTTTGTGTTCCACTTTATTATATTGTGTGTGACTTCTAGCTGCTTCATTTTATCACTCCCAAGATTTTTAATTCACCATAATATTCCCTTTAATATCCAAGGATATAAAATAATTTCGAGAAATAATATCATGTCCTACTAGGACATTTGATAAATCGGGGTCTAGCAGTCCCTTTAATATAGGCTTAATCTCAAGCCTCTTATCCTAAAATTTGGGATATTACATCTTGGCCTCTTTTAGAGTACCTACCTCTTCAATATAATCATCTTAATTATTTGATCCTTTTTATATTCTTTTGGAATAGATTATTCTTTCTTGCTTGGAGCATATCTTGTGACACCTGTCTCCAATAATCCCAGATGAGTGAAATCATTCGTGAGACCAGGATTCGAACCCAGATTGCCCAATCTTCTAAAATGATCACAAATCCCCAATCTCAACTCAGGAGTTGCACCTAGGGCTGAGAGGGTTTGTCAGAGGGTAAAAACTTTTTCAATTATTTTCACACGTTTCACTACGTCACTAAGTCTCATCAGCTTTTCTTTTTGTTATATCAGAGTTTGCGAGCGTACTCTGCTTAAGACTCACTTTCGTTCATTTATTACGTACATAAAAACGTATAGCTATACAAAGCTATCAAAATGTCTAAATCGAATACAACACAATGCCTTGCACTTCAATCTTCAATCTTCCTTTATGATTCCTCTTTGCATATCTCCAGGCATTCTTCACTTATCTAAATGGTTTGGTTAGGAGGAATGAGATTCGAGGAATCTCAGTAGCAAATAGTGCTAACAAATACATACAAGAAATGCTTTGTGCATGACATGCTTGCATACATGAATTCATGCCAACATAATGACGTATATGCATGCTCAATGTTTCATATGATATACTCATGGCCACAGTACAAACAGAGACAGAGCTTCACTCATTTACATATGCTTCATACAATTCATCAAAGTAATCAACACATCAATATACAAGCACATATATTAAGATATGCAAGTTAGGAAAGTTCACTACCTCTTGAACTTTGTGTCCTCATCTTGTATCTTGGTCTTCCAACCATTGCCTCTTCTTAGTCACTTCATGGCCCTAGATAACCAGTCATATCATTAGAGCCATAATTCAAAGCTCTATTCGACCCTCTTTAAGTCTACTTTCAAGGAAAAATATAGCCATTAGCTATATGTACACACATTAACATAGAATTCTCCTTTTTCTAGTTTCTATTTTAAAATTTCAGTCTTACATGACTAAATTTAAAAATTCATCATTAATTTGAAAAAAATCCAAATTGAGTGGTTTCAAATTTTATATGAAGCTATTTAAGTTTAATTTCACATAAAAATACTCAATTTTGTCCATCACAACCACAAAATTCCCAGAATTTTGCCAAACATCAATGTTCTAGATTTCTTTCAAAAAAATGGGGCCAAACTTCAACAATTTATATCTCCCAACATACTTGTCCAAAAATTACAAAATACCTATAAAATTAAAGATCTATGTCTCTACTTTAATCCTGGAAAGTTTTAGAATTTTTAGACAAGTTTTACCATATAAAATAGCTCACACAACGTCACTATTGAGAAAGGGCAAAATCAACAACATGCACACACTTAGTTCATAAATCTCCAAATTCATATACAAGCATCTAAAAATCATAAACACTTGCATACCTACACAATTTTTCCTGTTAAAGCCAATGGAAGCATCAAAATTATCAAATTCCTACTCCTTCTACACAAAACAGTACATGGCAGATTCAAAGATTCCCGTAAGTAGTTTGTTGTTGTTTTGTTTTTTTTTTTTTGCCTAATCACTTCCTTTCTACTTCTAATCAAATGATTAGCTATTTAGAAATCCGTTGGACATCAATTAGCCATTAAAAACACCCTTTTTTATGAGAATGAACAGTACCCAACTCCCCATATTGTGTGTGACCTCTAATTAAATTTTGTCACTCTCAATGCTCTTTAATACCCCGAAGGGTATAAAGAAATTTAGGAAATAAAATCATGCCTTACTATGACACTTGCTAAACCAGGGCTTAGCAGTCCTTTTGATCTAGGCTTAATTTCAAGCCTCTCATCCCAAAATTTGGGATATTACAGTTCTCCCCGTTTAATAAATTTCTTCTTCAAAATTTTGACATCATATGCTACTATCTGTACCTCGGGGAATCATCTCTAGACGCTTAGTCTATCTCTTTTATTCTAATTCTTTCATTTGCAAGCTAATAGAGCATGCAACATAAAAATCATATTCTTAAGACAAAACCTCGAATAGTATTAAGCAATAACTACTTAGCATTCTCATTCATTCTGTCCCCACTATGTAGCATTTAATCACAAGACCCACCGGTCCACTCTTACAATGCTTGGTTTATAAGGCCTCACTGCCTATTCGGGACTCTCTCTCCCGGATCATATTATATGCATACCAAGCATTATGGCTCATTTTACTGCCACAGCTTGGATATTTCGGCCTTACTACCTTAGGGATCATCCCTATGCCGTTGGCATCTTAGGGCTTACTACCTCAGCTATAACTTGATACAGTCTGAATGTTCTACTAGTCTCATTATATTCTCTAGAAGCATTGGTCCAATGTCATAGCGCTAGGAAACAACCACAGCACTAGACACACAGGTCTTACAGCCCAGGCCTCTGCCCCAAGCAAATTTTCACATTATTGCCTCAAGCCTCTACTCGGCTCCATTCTCAACACATCTCAAATTCTGCTAGCCTAAGGATTTACTAACCCGTTAGGTCTTATAGCCCTAGGATACTCATTCCATCATCTTTGATGAATAACAGCCCTCTCATTAGGCCCACTGTAAAGCTACCCTCACCGGGAGCCCCTTGCAGCCGCACGGAAGTCTGGCCCACACCCCCTGGCTCACTAGGACTGGATGCGGCAAGCTTATGTAACAACCCTCCCACTAAGCTCACTGTAGCAGCAAGGGAATTCCTCCTACTAGGGTTGCTGTAGCTGCACGGGAGTCTGGCCCAACCTTACCCCTATTGGGTGCAATATCTTATTTGTAACAGCTGTGATACCACCAAATGTGACACCCTCACTTTCAACACCTCACCGGCTCTTAGTTCCATTAAATCAGAGTAAGCGAGCGATAATTTAAATAAACTAAAAGCCTTTCTCTTTATTTACACTAGAGTGATTCTCTTATTACATTAGAGTAGTTCTCTGCTTTAACAACAATCATTCATTCATTCTCATACATACACACATTATATACATGAGCAAATGTATATCAATTACATTTAACACAACGTAGTGCCCCGTACTATGATCTTATCTTCACTTCACGTCTCCATATCTTCTCCGTGCATACTTTCATACATCCTTCAACTTGTCTAAAATGGTTGTTTGGGAGGACTGAGATTCGAGAGAATCTCAGTAGCGAACAATACCACTATGCATGGATAATACATATGAATGCATGACATGATTGCCTACACTATTTCATGCCAACATAATGACATGATGCATGCTCGATGTTATGACATACATATGGCCATTGCACAAATATAACAGAGCTTCAACCAATCATACATGTTCTACATAAACAAGCATAGCAGTCATATAATCAATGCAAGACATACATATCATACACATGCAAGAAAGGTAAGTTCACTACCTGTTGGACTTCACGTCCGTCCTCAATCCATCGTCTTTGCTCCGGTTCGGGTATAACCATCTATCGAGTCCTAGAAGTCCAAATACATTTAATGAGTCACTACTCATCCATATAACATTCTAGACTCGTATTAGTTGATAATTTAGCCCAATTATGCTAAATTACCAAAATGCCCTGAAAGCTCGGCCCAACTGTACTTTTATAAAAATTATGACATGAGCCAATCCTACACAATTTTATGTGTAAAATCCATTTATGACTTCAGATTAGTCAAATTTAGTCCTGAATGACAAAAATACCCTTGATAGCCCTTACCTAGAGCCTTTAAGGAGTAATTTGGTCATTTCACACTCCAGGCCTTTTCTCACTTCTTCATCAACATAAATCCTACACAATTTGCTCTTCTGAACTCAATGGAATCATCCAATTGATGAAATTCCAACTCTTTACTCATGCCACACCTCATGAAGCTAATATAGAGTTCTCAGAAGAGTTGTGTTGGTTCCTCCCTTTCTTTGACTTAATACCCTCCTTTCTTAGCCGTTTAGACATCCATTGGACATCGTTTCGGCCCCCAAAATACTGATTGAATGAGAGATAAACAGTACCCTACTCTCAAAATACTCATCCAAACGACAAATCGAGATGGTAGAAAGGAAGCTTATGTTTACCTGTAAGTTTTTCTGAATTCGGTTCAGAATTACGGCGATGCTCTGGCAGGCGAGATGGCACCAACCATCTCCAAACAAGAATCCAAAACCATAGAATCGAAGCTCGGGATGAGTAGAGTAATGTTTGTACTGAGTAGTTTGAGAGAAAACGCCGTTTCGGTTGAGTTTCGACGAATCACAACTTTCTCTCTCTCCACCGCCTTGGTTCTCGTTCTTTCCGTCTCATTCTCGTTCTCTCTTATTTCTCATTCTGATCTGATTCTCTTTCCTTCTTTTCCCTTTTAATCCGAATGCAGGAAAGAAGGGGAATAAATGATGAAGGATGATGATTAATTAAAATCATCCTAGTGGCTTACCACCAATTGATCAAACTGTCTCATTACTTGTATACCAAGTTTCATTTCTATTTTCCTTCATCATTCCACTAATATTAATGAGAAATAAGATAGTATAATTCACTCTCACATTATCCCATTACACCACCTTAAGTGGTCAATCGAAGCCTTAAGCTTCTCCGCTTATTGACTTTACTTGATAATAATTCACCCGCTTGAGCTTATTAATCATCAAGTAGTCATTTTCCTTCTTTTAAATTCTCATTTAACTCAAATCATAGGGAATATTAGGGAAAAGTCCTCATTTCTCAACTTATGGAAAAATTACCATTTTGCCCTTACCTTTTATTTCCATTTTAATACCCAACAATATAGAAGAAATTTGGGATAAATAACATTCCTCACTTGGACATTCGCTAAAACGAGGTCTAGAAGTCCACTTAATCCAGGCTAAACCTGAAGCCTTTAATCCCAAAATTCAGGGTATTACATTAGGGCTCGGAAGGCATACTTATAGAATCTTTACTCCCATTATCTCTCAAAGGAGACCTCTCCAGGTATTGAGTACTCGACATTCGCCACTTAAACCATGCTCGACTAACCCTGGTACCCTTGAGTTAGCTACTTATCGAGTCTAACTACCTAGAACATATATTTTACTAGGTGCTTTAAACTCATTCCAGGCTTCATCTCTCGCTACTCAACTCATTCACATTCTTATGTAATGTTCACAAAGCATGCTAAACAAACCATCTTCACATCAATCATCATATGAACATTCGGCATGTTAGCATCTAACGGAAATTACTGATATGACCCCAAGTATTCACCCACGCAATAGGCCCCGGGATTCTACTTGTTCATCATAGGAGTTATATGGCCCTGAGTGTCCACCCGCGCAAAATAGGCCCTGGTCGACTGCTCGTGCATAATAGAAATCTCTATGGCCTGAGCGTCTACCAGCGTAAAATAGGCCCCGGGCGACCACCCCACATATTTTGAATACTCACTAGGTCTTACTGCCTAGGAAATCACCCCTATGCCATAGGCATTACGGGACTTACAGCCTCGGGCCTCTGCAGGTCAGGTTTGACTACCTAAGGTCAGCTTAGATCTTATCCAAACCTATCATTAACCTTCAGTATCATCAAATTGGATCCTCTAGGATAGATATAAAGCATAATCACTACTCATCATATATCATCGTATATCATACCTTTAACCCCATAGGTTACTAAGGATCATTACTTAGCACAGAGAAACCTCAAAACAATTACTATACCCCAAGTTTCTATAACCCCATCAAATGAGCTTTTCTGAGTTGTACTCACTGCAACAGAAATGGTTCAGATTAAATATCAATGCTTATTTCATCGTCTCTATACCTCTAATCATTCTTTGTGTCATTTGGGAAATTCTAATCATGGTTTAAACCCTTAATCAAAAGGTTTTAACTTTCCTCATAACTTGAGGGTATTTCGGCCATTTCACACTATGTTGAGTACACAAACAGTCATGTATTAACATATAACAGAGGTTTACAGTAGCCAGGGATAGGCTTGTAACTATATATAACCTCTAAACTACTATGCAACTTGTTCTTGCTCCTTTGCGTTACATAGCATAAATATTCATGTAATTTCCCAAGGGGTCACCCATCCTAAAATTGCTCTCACCCGAGCACGTTTAACCTCAAGATTTTGATGGTATTCGGGGCATTAGTACTTGTACTGACTTGTATATCTTTGGGCATCGGTATCCCACATATGCCTCGATCCCAGTATACCATGTTATCTTGCCCAGATGTGCTAGATACTGTCCCCACAGGAAACATAAAGCATACCAACTTCTTAGTCACTTCATGGCCCTAGATAACCAGTCATATCATTAGAGCCATAATTCAAATCTCTATTCGACCCTCTTTAAGTCTACTTTCAAGGAAAAATATAGCCATTAGCTATATGTACACACATTAACATAGAATTCTCCTTTTCTAGTTTCTGTTTCAAAATTTCAGTCTTACATGACTAAATTTAAAAATTCATCATTAATTTGAGAAAACTCCAAATTGAGTGGTTTCAAATTTTATGTGAAGATATTTAAGTTTAATTTCACATAAAAATACTCAATTTTGGCCATCACAACCACAAAATTCCCAGAATTTCACCAAACATCACTGTTCTAGATTTCTTTCAAAACAAATAGGGCCAAAATTCAACAATTTATATCTCCTAACATACTTGTCCAAAAATTATAAAATACCTATAAAATTAAAGCTCTATGTCTCTACTTTAATCATAGAAAGTTTCAGAATTTTTAGACAAGTTTTACCATATGAAATAGCTCACACAAAGTCACTATTGAGAAAGGGCAAAATCAACAACATGCACACACTTAGTTCATAAATCTCCAAATTCATATACAAGCATCTAAAAATCATGAACACTTGCATACCTACACAATTTTACCTCCTAAAGCCAATGAAAGTATCAAAATTATCAAATTCCTACTCCTTCTACACAAAACAGTACAAGGCAGATTCAAAGATTCCCGTAAGTAGTTTGTTGTTTTCTTGTTTTTTTTTTTGCCTAATCACTTCATTTCTACTTCTAATCAAATGATTAGCTATTTAGACATCCGTTGGACATAAATTAGCCATTGAAAACACCCTTTTTTTATGATAATGAACAGTACCCAACTCCCCATATACTCATCCAAACAACAAACTAATCGGTTCAAAAAGAAGCTTACACTTACCTCTACACATTTCCGTAGACGGTTTGGAATTCCGGCAACACTCTGGCCAGTGAGACAGTGCCAACCACCTCCAAAAAAAATCTAAAATAGTAGAAATAAAGCTTGCAATGAGTAGAAGAAGGTTGTGAAGGGCACTTTAAGAGAAGACACTGATTCGGCAGCGTTTCGGCGGACTGAAGTTTCTCTCTCTTCCTTTCTCTATTTTTGTCCAACTCTCTTCTCTCTCTATTTCTAATTTTTGCACGCAGGAATGATGAAGAATATGATGAAAGAATGGTTAAATGAATTAACCAATTCACTTTGCCAAGTGTCAAGCTCCCATTGGTTCAAAAATCCCGTTTTCGTACATAATGCTAGACTTGGCAGAATTTTCATCAAATTTTGAAAATTCATATCTAATTATGTAGATATCCAACTGGGGTATTTTTAAAGGATATGTGACCCTTATTGAGTCTAATTTTAATAAAAAATATAAAATTTATCTAATTGGAATCTCACTTTTTCCAGAATTTTAATCTTTGGACGCTGCCATAGAAAATAGCCAGTTTTGCTGGGCTAATTTCAAAAATTCATTTCTCTTTGTATACAGCTCTAAATGACTTATATGACCTATCAAATTAAATCTTGATAATTCTAATTTCATTATAAAAAGTTTCATATTTTTTTGACATTATTTACTTATTTATAAAGGTCACACAATCACTACTGCCACACCAGACATTTCAGCGGTAGCAATATTACTTTGGGTTCCACTTTACTATATTGTTTGTGACTTCTAATTGCTTTATTTTATCACTCCTAATGCTCTTTAATACCCCCAAGGGTATAAAGAAATTTAGGAAATAAAATCATGCCTTACTAGGCTACTTGCTAAACCAGGACTTAGCAGTCCTCTTGATCCAGGCTTAATCTCAAGCCTCTCGTCCTAAAATTTGGGATATTACATATCTCCCTTTCATTTATGCTGATAAGATCATTTTCAATTGGAATATGAGATTTACTAATTCTTATTTAGGTCAGTAATTGCATCTTCCATATTTTATGCAATATTTCATGAATGCAAAACCTAATGAACTTCTAGTTCATATTGCTACATTTGAGGATCTATACTTGATAGTAATAATGCATTCTTTTTGTTCTCTTTTCCAGCTATTCAATTTCTCCCCCTCATATTATGAAAACTTTGTCAAATGACAATCGACTAGTCATGCAGCATAAGTCTCCTAAATCTTTATTTCCGATAGAAACATCATTTTATTTTATTTATAGATAAACAAGAAGAAAGAGGTTCTTACATAACATTTATCCTAATTTCCTTTAAATATACATCTATATGCATTGTGGTGGATCAATAGGAATGCACATTTAAACTTTTTAAGATGGAATATCTTGGCTCCTTACCAAAAGTCAATTTCATCAAGAGAATTTTGTTGGCTTGATCATATAAGTACCTCAATATATAAGATCAAATATATCAAAATCGAAATAACAAATTTATTCTCAAAAGTATTGGTCTCACAATTTATGGAGGCTTTAATAAATTATTTCTGAATTATATTATCTAAAAATTGCGTGCTTAATATAATGATTTATTCAAATAATCATGTAAACCTCAAGGTTGTAAATTAATAATAATCACACATGTAACCATATTATATAGATGCATATATCAAATTCATTAAATACTTATATGATTTACATGCTATTTGAATGTGTCCATATATAAGTTTGATATATTTTCAGAAATATAGAGATCTCTCCAATTCTCTCTTCATCTCTTTTATCTCAATCTCTTATATTTTCTTGTTTTCATAACACGTTATTAATACGAGTTCACTCAGAAGGCCTATGGTCTAGTTTTCTACTTCTTCTACTCTCTAATTTTCTCATTTCCACACTATATTTTATATTGTTTATTCTCTATGTTATTTTATCTTTCTAATTTAAATTATCAATCTATTGTTCTATATTATTTTTATTATTTTTCTTTTAAGCTATCTATTTTTATCTTTCATGTTGTTATCTTTTACATGTGTATTTGGGATAATCTAAGCTATTATATAAAATTAAAGATATATTTTTATCAATTATTTTATACATCGTGTTTCATGGCTAATATTGGAGATTTTTTTTTTCCTCCTTCGCAAGTTTTTTTTTTCATTTTTATTTATGATTTTCTAGGAATATCTTATTTATGCAACATTTATATTTCTTTATTTTATATTCTTGTATTCTTTACATTTTTTGTTGTTATATTATATTATTTCATTTTAATTACATTTCATTTTTTTATTTACTTATTTAACATTTATATTTCTTTATTTTATTTATATTTTATGTTAAATTTATTGTTTATGTTTCTATATTTTATGTTATTTATTTCATCTTATTTTATTGTTATTTTATTTACATTTGACTTATTTATATTAGTATATTATTGTTATATCATTATATCAATCTTTTATTTTCATTTGTTTATTATTACATTGATATATAATAGTATTATATATGATCATGTAATGTGATCTATATGATCTTGGACATATCTATTGTTTATATTTGATTATGAATTTAAATTGACTTAATTTATTTTACAGTATTTTAATTTTATCAAAAGGCAAGAAGCCATAATATTCTTAATTTCATGATCAGATGACCAGAAGTCGTATCACTTTTGTAATAGTTCTTATATGAAAAAACACTATTGGTTTCATTAAATGGCAAGATTGACAAGAAAAAATTTGATACTTTGATGATTTAATTGTTACAAATATCAAAATTTTGAAGGTTAAAAGTTCAAATATCAAACTAAAAAAAAACAAATAGCTTTGCAAGATTTTTGCTATGGTCTTGGAACCAATATTTAGAGAAATTTATGGTGATGTGCTATTGAAAGCAAAGAAAATATTTATTAGAATGAAAATGAACATGATCACAATGTATTGTTGGAATTGATATTTGAAAGCCAAAAATACTTTGTCTTGACTATTGAACTACAGTCATAAAAATAATAACATTTTTAAGGTGATTAATATTATGAACAAATGTTATACTCTGACTAGAAGTCATAAAGATAGAAAAAATAGTATAATGTAACCATAAGTCAAATAGACTAATATATATCAATTTATTAAAAATAAAGATCAAAATAGTTGTAAAGCCAAAAAGACCATAAGATATTGTGAAAAATACCAAAAGTAGTTATGATGCTTAAAGCAATAAATTATGGAGAAAGATGACTAAATTGTAAAGCCAAAAGAAATAATTGTAATATTTTTTTATTAGTATTTAAATTTAAATTTATTGTGATTAATTTGTGAGAGAAACTATTATTTGATATTGTGATATCAATAAGTGTTCATGAACAATATATGAAATCAAATAGACAAAAAGGTAATTATTGGTCATTTTAAAATTTTAATATAGTGCCAATTTATTTACAAATTTAAACATTATTGGTAATTATTGATATTTTGATTTCATGACCTTTTAGGATTATACCTCATAGTTATTATCACTATGTCATATAACTCCTAAATGAAATAGTTCTTAATATTTATTCGTATAAACTTCAATTATACAATTAAGTTGTTTAATTCTATTCTTTATTCATAATTGTATAATTTACTTGTAATTTTAAGTATATGGTGTATGTAAATATTATAGTATATGGTGTATGTGAATATTATTCATACATCAATGGAGTTTTTCATGCCAAACCTACCTCTATTTTCTTTTTGAGACTTGTGCTTCTTTTATTGTATCATAGATTTTCTAACAAACACTCCACTCAAATACCTCAAAATCAACGTACTTTTTTTCATTTTTAGTCATACTTTTCATTTTAGTTATGTCTTCCATCTATTTTTTCTTCTTGAGTACTATTATGTTGCCTTACATATATGTGCAGTTTTTCTTAGTTCCAAACGTTTCATTATTGAAATGCATAAATATACTTAACAATTTATATTTTATTTTAGTATTGATAAGTTATTTTTTTCTCTCTCAATTCATTGTATTGTCATTTTTCTACTTTTTAACATTATTATATGATATGTGCAAGTTTCATACATTAGTCATAATATAATATATAATATGATATGTACTATAATCAAATTGGTTTTATGTAACATTTGTGAAAAAAAATCATATATCATATTTGAATTAAGAGAATAATAATTTATTTAATTTTATGAGAAAATTCATTATGAATAGTTTATGATTTCTTAGACAAAATTATTTTTTGTAATGAGAGTGAACTATATATATAGTGCAACTCAAATTTGTGGATGACCAAATAGTGGGGAATATTTGAAAGAAGACTATGTATATCATAATTATTCATTATTTTATATTATAATACATTTGTCTTTACATTTCTCTTAAATTAATTTCAGCTTCTAAACATCACAAATCATTACAATAAGATCTTTATGTATTTTGATTAAGGATCTTCTCATATTTCTTTATATAGTAGAAAATCATAAACATTTTATACTTTGAATATGCATCAAAAGAGGTAAATTGAAGCATATTATTATTAATAAGTAATGAAATTATATAAAAATGCGATAAATATATGTTAGTTCCTAAAGAATATACATGTAATCGATATAGTTCATGGAGAACTAATAGTGATTTTTCTTAATTCTATGAGCAGAAGAAGAATTGATCATGAAAAATTATGACCCATAAATTTGCATCAAAGTTTCACTCTGGTAAAGGAACTAAGTGATAGCCCAGTAGACTGAAATCCATGATTGTATGTGAGATATAAAGTACTTGAGTTTTCAAGTGAAAGATAGATTATTGACTTATTATATATTGGTTTATCTTTAAAATATAGAAATAAAAAAAGTGAATTTATATGACTCACACTTAAGGGGGAGATTGTTAGATTACAAGTGTGAGTTAATATTGAAAAATTGTACTCATATAATTTCTCACAAACCCTAATTAATTTACTAAAAATGGATGTCAAATTAAGATTTTATATCAATATAATGTGAAAGTTGTAAAGTTTAATGTTGATTAAGAAACATGATATAGTAAACTAGAAGTTTACTGATTCAAACAAATTTATTATTGGTATGACTTATTTGATCATCCGAGTCACACACACAAAAACAAAATTATAAAATATTATCTATTGACATCTATTGAAAAATCAGAAGATTGTCATGAATATCTAACATATTATATAATTCAGGAATTATCATGTACTGTTTGTTCTAAAAAAAATTTAGTTGCATTAAAAAAATTGATTTAATATAAATGAATAAGATATTGCTCTATACTTCTCTTCAATTCTCTCTTCATATCTCTTTCATCTCAATCTTTTATATTTTCTTGTTTTCATAACAATAGGATAGATATTACTTCTTTCATTTTCTTTTTTGGGTGGAATGAAAACAAGCGTTGTGAAATTGATTTGATTTATAATACAAATTCAAATGTTTATGAAACTAATACACAATATGAAATTAGAAAGGGAGATAGTGCCCTTCACTATTGTACCGGTAATTAGGTTTGAATATCCATGGTCCCTACTTCATATCGTTTT
Organism: Albizia julibrissin; assembly: GCA_037074505.1. Lineage (NCBI taxonomy): Eukaryota > Viridiplantae > Streptophyta > Magnoliopsida > Fabales > Fabaceae > Albizia > Albizia julibrissin. The sequence continues at coordinate 38,815,440 of CM073477.1, forward strand.
AGGAGGAGGAGACACACAAGCAGCGAAAGTTACATCTAACGACCCATCATTTGTAAAATTAAGATGGGAAAAAAAAATCTTCTAAGCTCTATTATTTTTTATTGAAAATTGAAATTGTTACCATTTTATTCAAACAACTTTATTACTCTTAACTTTCTGAAAAGTACTTTTCTGGCAAAAAAAGAAGCTTTCTAAAAAAACATACTATTAACTTTTAAAAACTTTCTGCCACAAATATGTAAAATTGATGTTTTTATATTGAACTCGTTTAACTAGTAATTATATCAAACTGAAAAATTAATTCAAATTTCATAGGGTGGGCACTAAATGAATTAGTCATAATTATAGTATTGCAAAGTTTGAGATTCAGATTAATGAGTTTAGCAACAACCATTTTCTCTATAACTATAAATGATAAAATTAAGAATCAAATCGGCCTAGACGTTTCGACCAGTCGAACTGCTTTAAGAATTTGCCATTAATTCAGTTTAGAACATAATACTTATTTTTATGGTTGGGCTAGGTTGGATTGAAGTCTAACCACTGTTGAATCAAAATGATTTTTATAAAAACAAATGATTTTGTGGACTAAAAAATGATGCAATTTTTTAAAAAAAATCTATAACAATATTAAAAATACTTTACCCTCTCAAAAATCCTAACTCATTTTAGACAATTCGTAATCATATTATATTGTTTCATTGAAAACTTAATATAATATACTGTTATTATATCGACAATTAGACTTGTTATAAATTTATTTCTTCTAATATCATAAATGCGTATAATTATTTTTATTAAATTTTCATTTAATCATTATGCTCCCGGTTTGACCGTCGGTCTAACTACGCTTCTAAAAATCGTGACCCATTTGTCTTTCTGAGTGGATGTATGGGCTGATATTTTTTAGGATCGATAACAACAATTTTTAAGATTTTGGTCCAAATACAATTAAACTTGGACTCGTGGAAGGAATTTTCCCCAACAAAAAGGAAAAAGGTGGAGGAAGAGGTGAGGTGATTGACCGACCAGCACTAGCAATTTGGCTCAGGCACAAAAGGCGGGGGTCAACCCTTTAATGAATGCCACGTGTGAAGCAGCGGGGCCAATCCGTGCGAGGGGCGCCCAAGGCCAATAAGGCGTAAGCGACAACGTGTTAAAAAAGGTCGTTAGAGACTAAAGAGGAGGCAACGTGGACATCTGCGACTGCGTTGGTTTTCTAAAGCTTTTCATTCACTTGTCGTTTCATGACCATAACCCTCACCTCATGTTGCTTCGCTCTCCTTCTCACATCTGTTTTCCACTTCCTCGTCCCCTCCCACGCTTCTTCTAGTGCTGCCCTCCTTTCGATCCAAAATTACTAAAACGCCATTAATAACGATGTTTACCTTATTTTACTTGATAAAAACAAGTGTATAATAATAATAATAATAATAATGGTGCAGGTACAAAAATACTGATCTACATATCTCATATATGTATTTGGTACTATATACAATTTTTTGGTATAAAAATACCCATGATCATTAAAAACAGGGGTAAAAATATCAGTTCCGTTAATAAAGGCAAACGGTGGTTAATTTATGGTTTTGTGAGCCTACTTTAATAATTTTTAAATAATTATTTCAATGACAAAGGTGAAAAAATACTCATATACATATTCCACCTGTGCGTCTGGCATCATATACAATTATTGAGGTGCAAAAATACATATGATCATTTAAAAAGGGATAAAAATGCAAACTCCATTAATGAAAACAAACGTCTATTAACTTCTGATTTTATGAGTCCACTTTAATAATTTTTAAATAATTATTTAAGAAACTCTCACCCTCTCTCTTCCCGCGGTCCTCTCCCTCTCACCCTCCCCCCTCTCTCTCCCCCTCCAAACCAGAACCTAAGGGTGTTTAGAGGTTAAGAGCTGAAAATCGGTCCCGGTCTCATAAGAAGTCTCGATATCACTAGGACCGGGACTTTCCTAGAACTGAGACCGATAAATCCCGGCTTTTTAAAAAAAAACTTAAAAAATCATTATCTTAGTTAAATTTTATATATTCTATTATTTAAAGTAATCATTTAACAACTGAGAATACCATAATAATTACACAAATTGATCTAGAGTTGAAGAATAACATTATTTTCATCATCATCATTTTCATTATTATTTTTATATATTATATAGTTAGGATTATTATTATAATATATGCAATTTAACTCCAACTAAAGATTTGATACACATCTTATTAAATGATAATTTAATTTATGGGGGTAAAGAAATAATAAAATAAAATAAAATGATACCTTAATTTATAGGGTAAAAAAATTGGGACTGGGACCGAGATCGAGATCTCAAGGGTGATCGTGGTTCCTGTTCTAGTATCAGTCCCGGATGGGACGGGAAAGTCCTGGTCAAAATGTCCAGAACTGGGTTGATACTAGAAATTAATGAAACTAGAAATTAACATATGAAAGTATTTCTTCATTAATGGAGTTAGCATTTTTGTCTCTTTTAAAATGATTGTAAGTATTTTTGCACCTCAATTAACGGAGCTAATAATTTTTCCTGTTTTTTTAATAATTATAAATATTTTTACATCTAAAAATTATATATAATACCAGACGCATATATAAAATATGTAAATAAATATTTTTATCCCTTCACCCTATTAATAATAATAAAAACAAAACGTCGAGGAATCCATGAAGTGTTCAGATTGGCTTGTTGCTTGATAAGGAAGAGCAAGGTTGAAGAAATTTGATTGGTTGGTGGATGAGTCGTGTTAGCCAATATGGCCTACCTAACTTTTTTTTAATAGGTTTCCTTAACTATAATATTTTTTTTAAGTTTGTTTTAATAATAAATATATATTTTTTATTTTATTTTTAATTAATTATTATATTACATATATTCTTTTTTATCTCTTTCTCGTTTTTATTCTCTCTCACTTATTCATAAATAGGAGTACTTTTGATAAAGAAATTTAAATTTCCTACATAATTATTAAATTTAACTACTTTTAACTTTTTTTTAAAATTTCACGATTTGGTTGAAATGTTTTTATATATAGAGACGGAGGGAATATTATATGAAATCATGGTTAATAGATTTAATTACCAAGAAGTCAATATTCACAATAATAAGTGAGGTATTGTCATTTCTTACCCCAAAACTTGTTAGTGCATGCTCCTTAGTTGTCATTAAGACTTCTTGATAATTAAGTCCCCTTATTTGTGACCTCATAGTAATTCTTTCTAGAGTTAAGGGGCAATTTTACTCCATAAGTTGTTACCGAGGGGCAATTTTGCCTTAAAAGTGTAAACAATTGAGCAATTTTGCTCTAGCCATTATCCCAATTAATTTTGACCATTGGTTTACTAAATATACTGAAATGATAGTCCATATGTTATTCATATTATTTTTGTTAAGGTGTAAATTTGTCTAAAAAAATTTAAATCTGACTAAAAAAAAGTAGAGATACATAGATTTCCAAGACAAATTTGTACATTAATAAAAATGTTGTGGATAAAATGTGGACGGCTAGTTTGAAATATTTAGTTAACTTACGATCAAAATTAATTGGGATAATGACCATGACAAAATTTCTCCATTTTTAAAACTTTTGTGATAAAATTGTTCCCCGAAAAACTTCCAAAATAAAATTACTTCTCTATAACAACTTTCAGCAAAATTGTCATTTAACACCTCTTTCATAAATGAACTTCAATGCCATATCCATAAACTTGTTTTTTTTGACACATTTCACCAATTATATTTCTTCTGATTCTAAATGAAAAACTACATAATGAAATTACTTTGATCATGAATATAAAACGTTAGTTTACATTATCTTCTAAATTTATGATTTTTAAAATTATTCATATTGATTCGCATATTAAAAAGAGTTTCTAACAAAAGGATAATTTGTAATGCAAATAATTAAATGAAAGTTATTTTAGAAAATCAATATATTAGTTTATAAATAATTAACATAAATAATTTTTTAATATCTGTCAATTAATTATCTAATTTATACACTTAATAGAGCATTTAAATTGGGGTTCCTTCCCACGTCTTGTAGGATTATGATTGTCATATCTTAACAAAAGGAATCAAGTGGGAAATTAGACAAATATTTCCGGAAAAAATTTCAAAAATAAAATTAGGGTAGGAGTAATAAACATGCATTTCTAAGGAAAAAACGTTTGAGTAGTTTTAGTTAGAGCCGGAAAAATGGGTGGAGCCTGTCGGGCTGGCCTTTTTAGGCCCTGAATTTATAAGGGTCGTGCTTAAAATTTTAGCCTCAAAACTAAAAGCGGGTCTAAAAAGGCCAGCCCTGTAGGGCCAAGAGCTTAAAAAGGCCGGCCCTTTAGGTCCTTATATATATATATATATATATATATATATATATATATATATATATATATTATTTTTTAAAATTATCTATATGATAATAATATTATTAATTTTTTTATATTTTGTTGATGATGTTGCAAATATTTAGTTGTTATTATCTTTTTTAGAATTAAATTTCATAAGAATATCTTGTATTAAGAATCCTAAAAATTAAAAATTTATAAAAGATATTTCTTATTTTATAAGAAAAATATATTAGATATTTCTTATTTACTCCAAATTTTCACATATGATGGTAATACACTAATTTATTTGTATTTTATATTTGTTATAGAGTTATTTATCATTTTGATTTATTATTTGTTACAAATAAAGATCATGGATGTATTCATGACATGAGAGAAGAAATTATTGATACTTTTACCTCTCAAGCAGACCCTAATATTCAAAGTGAGGCACAATTGAATTTTCTTGAAATTGACGATAGTGGCGAAGAAGATGAAAATGATAGTCATCATACTCATATTGCTTAGAGTGTTTAGCTTCTTGTCATCTTATATTTTGTATGAGACTGTGAGTTATTTGTGGACATTATTTTTTACTTTTGATTATGAATTAGTAACTGTATTTGTTTTATTGCATGAGACATGTAGACGTGTAGTTAAATCTTGTGAAAATAGCTTCCGGCCCTGGCCCTCATGCTCTCTGACCGAGCTTTAAAAAAGAGCAATTTTTCTTACCTCGAGTCTTGTAAGGCCGGCTTTTTTAGGCCTTGACCCTTCAAGAACAGCTCTAGTTTAGGTGAACCGAATGTGATAGTAAGTTCAAATCTCATCTCACATCAAGTAAAACAAAGAGCGTTTATAAGCGAAGCACACATCACATTACTAAGAAAGTAGTTTTGGAAGTAAAGTTTAAATGCACATTTTAATTACTTTGTATTATATTTAACTAATTTGATTATATTAATGGATTTGGTCAAATTAGTTAATATAATATGTATTTTCTAAAACTCTCTAATCATATTTCTTAATTTCCTCATTTCTTCTCTTCCTTTATTATTGTTGAAAAAGTATCAATAGAGATAAATTAGAGGGAAAAATTGATAAATATGAAAAATATCTATTATATTTAGGATTAAGATCAATCCTCCAAATATGTCTTATATTAAAGACCGAATGGAGTATAATGTTATAGATTATTTAATATTTAATATTGGGTTAAGTTGCATTCAACATTATGAAGTATTTTTCCAATAATATTTAATATCATAAAGTAATTTTTTATGTATTCAGTACTCTAAAATATTTTTTTTTTATAAAACTCAGTATTTTAAAGTAAGTTTTAGTATTATTTTTCCCTTACAGTTTTTTTTTTCCTCCAGTAGCCATGAATACCCTAAATGCTTAGAATATTTTGTGCTATTGATAGAATGCTTTAGAATGCTAAATACTTTAAACAAAATTATTTTATAATACATATTATAATTAAAAAAAATACTTTAGGTGTAGAATCATTTGATTGAAATATATCTTATGACCATTAAGATTTCAAAACCCTATGCTTCATGGCCTCCTAACACATCATTATGTAAATGCATATAATTTTCTTCTCTTCGAAAATAAAAATCACTGGCTTGGTTTATCCAACACAACCAATCTAAAGTAAATCATTATTGGTGCTAGTATCCTTATATTTAATTATAACAAACAGCTAGAAAAAAAGCTCTTTAGACCAATTGAAATTGACTTTTTAGACTGTATTTAGTTTCAGTTTTGTATCAACTAGTTTAAAAATTCTATCTTTATTAAGACCAGACTTACAACTGATCTTAAAAGTTACTTTTTAAGATTAGTTGATTAAATGACCAGTCTTAAGAAATTCAATTTATAATAAGAAAATGTTCACTCTCTAGACTAGTGTTTAAAAGGTGGGCAAATTTTTCTAAAAAATGTACTTTTTATTTAAATTGGGGTTCCTTCCCACGTCTTGTAGGATTATGATTGTCATCTCTTAACAAAAGGAATCAAGTGGGAAATTAGACAAATATTTCCGGAAAAAATTTCAAAAATAAAATTAGGGTAGGAGTAATAAACATGCATTTCTAAGGAAAAAACGTTTGAGTAGTTTTGGTTAGAGCCGGAAAAATGGGTGGAGCCTGTCGGGCTGGCCTTTTTAGGCCCTGAATTTATAAGGGTCGTGCTTAAAATTTTAGCCTCAAAACTAAAAGCGGGCCTAAAAAGGCCAGCCCTGTAGGGCCAAGAGCTTAAAAAGGCCGGCCCTTTAGGTCCTTATATATATATATATATATATATATATTATTTTTTAAAATTATCTATATGATAATAATATTATTAATTTTTTTATATTTTGTTGATGATGTTGCAAATATTTAGTTGTTATTATCTTTTTTAGAATTAAATTTCATAAGAATATCTTGTATTAAGAATCCTAAAAATTAAAAATTTATAAAAGATATTTCTTATTTTATAAGAAAAATATATTAGATATTTCTTATTTACTCCAAATTTTCACATATGATGGTAATACACTAATTTATTTGTATTTTATATTTGTTATAGAGTTATTTATCATTTTGATTTATTATTTGTTACAAATAAAGATCATGGATGTATTCATGACATGGGAGAAGAAATTCTTGATATTTTTACCTCTCAAGCAGACCCTAATATTCAAAGTGAGGCACAATTGAATTTTCTTGAAATTGACGATAGTGGCGAAGAAGATGAAAATGATAGTCATCATACTCATATTGCTTAGAGTGTTTAGCTTCTTGTCATCTTATATTTTGTATGAGACTGTGAGTTATTTGTGGACATTATTTTTTACTTTTGATTATGAATTAGTAACTGTATTTGTTTTATTGCATGAGACATGTAGACGTGTAGTTAAATCTTGTGAAAATAGCTTCCGGCCCTGGCCCTCATGCTCTCTGACCGAGCTTTAAAAAAGAGCAATTTTTCTTACCTCGAGTCTTGTAAGGCCGGCTTTTTTAGGCCTTGACCCTTCAAGAACAGCTCTAGTTTAGGTGAACCGAATGTGATAGTAAGTTCAAATCTCATCTCACATCAAGTAAAACAAAGAGCGTTTATAAGCGAAGCACACATCACATTACTAAGAAAGTAGTTTTGGAAGTAAAGTTTAAATGCACATTTTAATTATTTTGTATTATATTTAACTAATTTGATTATATTAATGGATTTGGTCAAATTAGTTAATATAATATGTATTTTCTAAAACTCTCTAATCATATTTCTTAATTTCCTCATTTCTTCTCTTCCTTTATTATTGTTGAAAAAGTATCAATAGAGATAAATTAGAGGGAAAAATTGATAAATATGAAAAATATCTATTATATTTAGGATTAAGATCAATCCTCCAAATATGTCTTATATTAAAGACCGAATGGAGTATAATGTTATAGATTATTTAATATTTAATATTGGGTTAAGTTGCATTCAACATTATGAAGTATTTTTCCAATAATATTTAATATCATAAAGTAATTTTTTATGTATTCAGTACTCTAAAATATTTTTTTTTATAAAACTCAGTATTTTAAAGTAAGTTTTAGTATTATTTTTCCCTTACAGTTTTTTTTCCCTCCAGTAGCCATGAATACCCTAAATGCTTAGAATATTTTGTGCTATTGATAGAATGCTTTAGAATGCTAAATACTTTAAACAAAATTATTTTATAATACATATTATAATTAAAAAAAATACTTTAGGTGTAGAATCATTTGATTGAAATATATCTTATGACCATTAAGATTTCAAAACCCTATGCTTCATGGCCTCCTAACACATCATTATGTAAATGCATATAATTTTCTTCTCTTCGAAAATAAAAATCACTGGCTTGGTTTATCCAACACAACCAATCTAAAGTAAATCATTATTGGTGCTAGTATCCTTATATTTAATTATAACAAACAGCTAGAAAAAAAGCTCTTTAGACCAATTGAAATTGACTTTTTAGACTGTATTTAGTTTCAGTTTTGTATCAACTAGTTTAAAAATTCTATCTTTATTAAGACCAGACTTACAACTGATCTTAAAAGTTACTTTTTAAGATTAGTTGATTAAATGACCAGTCTTAAGAAATTCAATTTATAATAAGAAAATGTTCACTCTCTAGACTAGTGTTTAAAAGGTGGGCAAATTTTTCTAAAAAATGTACTTTTTATTTTGTTTGATAAAAGCCCTATTGAATATTATTATATTTAAAAGCTATACTATGTGATATAAATTCTACAGATAGCTCTAAAAATAAAAATGCAATTGATATAATCTAATTCTAACTAATAACCATGAATCTAAGCCCTATATTATTAGATAATTATTGAATCTTAATTTCGGCATATGTTCTTTCAAAGCTTACTTTTTTTACCTGCATTTTCCCCCACCTCCAAATGAGTTAGATGATTTTTGAGTGTCGTATTTAGTGAGTGCATTTTTAGGACCGACATCTGCATGTTGTTGATGCATTATTTATATTGTGAACATACCTACAATTGAATGCAAGCTAACCATGGATTGGGTGCTAGGTTACTATACTTATGTATTTTGATTCTTTTGGACCTCAAATATGAAACATGACTCTGCACTATCCTAGTCTCAGGTGCTGAAAGAGAAGATTCTTATTTCATGAAGCTGAATAGAGTTAATATACAAGTATGAGAACTGGATTTTATATGTGTGAATATGATCTCGTGGGGAGTTCTTAGTTGAGAAGAAAACCAAACTAAAGGCCAATAATAAGGAAGTAACCAACTAGGTAGAAATACTAGTGATGGGGTGAGGATTAATACCTTTAAATTGGAGGATGAAAAACATTGGCTAGATGATCATCACTTGAAAGGATAAATTTGTTGGATTGAGTGGTAATCGAGTTCAACGAACTTTTCCTTGCAAGCATTGATTACTTGGACTACATTTTTCATCGTCAAACTTAGATTTCTTAATGATAATCGCGTCACTACTAACTCCACCTAGCCTAGTAGCTCCTTATTATTGGCCTTCACTTTGATTTCCATCTCAACCAAAACCTCATCACATGGCCACATTCAACCATACAAAATAGAATTTTCAATTTTGTATATCAACCAAGTTAGACTCAACTTCATTAGATAAGATACTCCACCTTTATCATCTAAAACTGAGGTAGGCCAAAGCCATATTCCATTTGAAGTTTCAAAAGAACCAAAATGTCTAAGCTTAGTAAACACCCAATCCAAGGGTGGCTGCATTCGACTCTAAGGATGGCCTGCGATATGAACCAAGCATCAACAACTCCTACACGTTAGGGTTAAAATTACAGTTGACACTCCCCATCCAACACTCAATAATGATCTAAGCCCTTATAAGGATGGGGCATCCAAACAAACAAAACTTGGAAAGAACAAAGGCGTGGCAAACAAGATTCAATTACGTACAATATAATTTATTGCTTGCTTCAAGTTCAATGTAGCTCGTGAAAATATGTACGTAATTAATCATATGCAAACTTTTGTCCATAGAATTCATGATGATTGGATTTGTGAACTTGTCATCATGATAATGGTACAATGAATTACGTACATATTTTCGTGAGCTACATTGAACTTGAAGCAAGCAGCAAATTATATTGGCCTACCCACACCACCACATATAACACATATCTTACATAAGCAAATTAATTGCAAATCCTACTCAAATTGGTGTTCCTTACAGCCTCTATTCTATATATTTAGTTGTTGTGTTCATTCCCATTGCATTTTGAATCTTATGTTATATATGGTGGTGTTAGTTGGTAAGAATTCATTATTGTGAATTCAACGCAATGCAACTCATGAACATGTGTTGTACATAACAGAATTACTGCACATGTAATGTACTACATATGTTCAGGAGTGCATCACATTTGGAGCAAGGAGCAAGGAGCAAAGTAAATAGTCCTAGCCTACCAAAACCACCACATATATCAACATATCGGACACTTCTCATAAATTAAGATAAAAAGATTAAACTTTCTATTAGGGTTTTGAAAAAGAAGGAAAAGGAGTAAGTATTAGTGTTTTGACAAAGGGCAATCGTCTAGGCTCTATGCAATGTATGCATGCCTTGTGTCCATTTCCTTTGTAAGTTAAACCTTGTGATATATGTGGTGGTTGGAGGATACAATAAATGCATACATACCGTAAAGGCTAAACAAGAGAAAAGGTGTAAGCATCCATTTTTTGACAAAGAAATAAAAGGAGTGAGCAAGCAAAGACAATGAAAGATAACACTAATAGAAGAGGGCTAGTGAGGGTTTGTGAAAAATCAACAATTTTCACCAAACGTGAGAGCAAAAAGGTAATGACAGAGAGAAAGAGCCCAACGGAAGGGAATACTAAGCCATCCCGATGGCTAAGAGAGATCTATCACAATGGCTAGAGGTGACGAAAAGAGGAAGAACGAGCACACGAGACAAGAGAGGCTAGAGATGAAGACTGTAACATCCTAAATTTCAGTCACCAAAATTCCTTGCACCTTTGTGGCATTAAAATGAAAGAAATGGTGAATTTTGGCACACTTGGAATGACAAAATAACACAAGATGTTAGCACATGAATTTTGGGCCAACATAAGACATATAAATTTAATTTTTGTCTTCCTAAAAGCCTATTATTGTAGCCTAAAATAGGATAACGGAAGAACAAAATTTTTTTGCCCAATTAATTGTTGATTTTTGGCCAAAACAAAAGGGAAGAAAGAAGGTATAATTTAATTACAAAAATGTAATGGCAAAATGATCTTTTGGCCACAAAGCAAGAAGCTCTTACTTATCCAATAATTAAAGGCCATTTTCAGCCAAAAAGAGAAGCAAGAGGGAGATAAAAATACTTGGCTCAAAATTAATCAAGAAGGAGCATTTTTGGCCAAGTAAAAATGAGTTGAAAAGTTAGCTTGTGCAAAATTGCAATAAAATAATATATTTTGAGGAGGTGCAAGATGATATTTAATAAGATCATCATCTCCTTTTTCAAGAGCATATTTCTATCCTGTTAGAGCTGGAATTTCATAGATTTAATAATTTCATTGTGTTTAAAATGGAAAATTGTGTAAGGAACATGTATAATATGAAGTGTGAAGACTTTAGGGTGTGAAATGACAATTTTACCCCTAAGACCCTAACATAGTGGCTACTAGAGGTATTTTCATGATTTGAGCATGATTTTGACAAATTTGAGATAAAAAATGGATTCTACACATGAAATTGTATAGGATTAGCCCGAATAATAATTTTTGGTAAAGTACAATTAGATCGGGTATAAAGGGGCTTAAACCAGGTCCCGAGGAGCATTTTTGTCATTTAGCATTTTTAAGTTAAGATAACCAACAATATGAGTTTAGAATAAAACATGAATGAGTAATGACTCATTTATTGTACATTTAGAAATTTTAGGACTGGATAGTTGTGCCCGAGCCAGATTAAAGATAGTGAAACAAATAGTGGATCAGGAAAGGATAATTCAGGTAGTGACTCTATCTCTCATACACTATGTGATTGTATATGTAACGACCCGTCTCATATATCACTTATTACTGACCTTAATTACTCAGAGTAGCAATGCGTAGTTCAGTGGGCACACAGGAATATCATGAATATACTGATAATATTAATACAATATTGCTTGATTATAATACAAAAGTTTTCCCACCAGGGGTTTACACAATATTTACAGACCTTAATAACTAAAAGGTCTTCAAACAACCAGCAACATTCATCTTCGTGCATACCTCTTTTCTGATCTCAGCACGTTTCCAATGCTCACCTGTCTGAATGGTTGTTTGGGAGGAGTGAGATTCGAGAGAATCTCAGTAGCAAACATTACCATTATACATGCCAGATATATATGAATGCATGACATGCTTGCCTACACTATTTCATGCCAACATAATGACATACTGCATGCTCGATGTTATGACATACATATGGCCATTGCACAAATATAACAGAGCTTCAACCAATCATACATGTTCCACACAAATAGGCAAAGCAGTCACATAATCAATGCAAGACATACATATCACATACATGCAGAAACAGTAAGTTCACTACCTGTCGGACTTTATGTCCTTCTCTTCTTGTCCCTTGATCCGCCAACCATTGCTCTTTCTTTATCACTTCATGGCCCTAGGCAAGTGATAACATCATTAGAGCCATGAAAAGTGAATACCCAATGGATCACATTAGCCCTATAGGTTTACTTTCACCCTTGGAGTTCATTCCAATTATATTTGGCCAATTTCTTACTCAAATTCGCATGGTACTCAATCTACCAGCATTTTTTACCAAACTTTGAAAAATCATAATTAATTCTATAGAACTCCAATTGAGGTGGTTCAAAGCTCTATTTGAAGCCATTTAAGTTTAGTTTTACATAAAAATACTCGATTTCAAACGCTGCCACCACACCATTCCCAGAATTATTCCAAACACCAACTGTTCCAGAAATTTCCAGGAAACAGGACCAAAATTCAACAATTCATATCTCATAGCATACTTGTCCAATTAACCATTATGACCTATCAAATTAAAGGTCTATGTCTCTACCTTTAGACTGTAAATTTTCATGGTCATTGGATAACATTTGATTACTCAAAAACTCGTCACCATAATACTACCTCCAGAAAACGGAATACACAGCATTTACCCTTTAACTTCTAAAATTTCTAAATTCATGTACAAGTATCCAAAATTCATGAACACTTGTATACCCACACAATTTTGCCTCCTAAATCCAATGGAAGCATTAAAATCATCAAATTCCAACTCCTCCTACACGAAAAATACAGGGTAGAAACAGAAGGAAATTGGATTCTCAGAAAGAGTTTGTTGTTTCTTCGATTTCTCTTGCCTAATCACTTCCTTACTACTCATAATCAAGTGATTAGCTATTTATACATCCATTGGACATCGTTTAGCCATTCAAAACACTAATTTAAATCAGTATGAACAGTACCCAACTTCCTCTATACTCATCCAAACGACAAACCAATCGGTTAAAAAGGAAGCTTACGCTTACCTCTACCCGTTTCCACAAACGGTTTGGAATTCCGGCAACACCCCGACAAGGGAGGCGGCACCAAACACCTCCAAATGAAAATCCGAAACCGTAGGAATGAAGATCTCGATGAGTAGAGGAACTTTCCTGAAGGGTACTTTGAGAGAGGATGCCGTTTTGGCAGTGTTTCGGAGAAAAGTATTTTCTCTCTCCTCCCTTTCTCCATTTTCGTTCAAACCTTATCTCTCTCTCTTCTGGTTATTCTTCCGTGGAAAATGCTGAGGAAGATGGTGATTTAATGATTAAATGGGTCAGTTTTCTCAACTGCCACGTGTCACCCTGTGATTCGCCCATAATTTGAATTTTCGCATATAATATCAAATTCTGCAGAATTTTCATTAACTTTGAAAATTCATATCTAATTGTACATATATCCAATTAGAGTGATTCCAAAGGCTATGCGACCCTTATTGAGTCTAGTTTTAAGGTAAAATATAATATTTAGCCAATTGGAAGCTTAAACTTCCCAGAATTTTAATCTTTGAATGCTGTCCCAGAAAATCATTAATTTCGCTGGGCTAACTTCAAAAATTCATTTCTCTTTTTGTACAACTCCAAATGACTTATATGACCTATCAAATTGAAGCATGATAAGTCTACTTTAATTCTGGAAAGTTTCATAACTTTCCATAATCATTTACCCCTAAAAAAATGTCACACAATCATCACTGCCATACCGGAAATTTCACCGATAGCAAAATTACTTTGTGTTCCACTTTTCTAAATTATGTGTGACTTCTAATCACTTCGTTTTGTTGTTCCCCGAGCTCTTTAGCTCACCAATATAATTCCTTTTTAATATCCAATGATATAAAGAAATTTTGGGGAATTTAAACATACCTCATAGGGACATTTGCTAAACCAGGGTCTAGCAGTCCACTTAATCCAGGCTTAATCTTATGCCTCTAGTCCCAAAATTCGGGATATTACAGTTCTCCCCCCGTTTAATAAATTTCGTCCTCGAAATTTCATCATCAAATGGTACTATCTGTACCTCGGAGAACCATTTCTAGACATTTAGTCTATCTTTCTCCCATTCTAATTCTTCCATTCTGTACTCACTATGTAGTACTTTCATTCATTTTGTACCCAGTATGTATCACTCACACAGGACTCACTAGTTCGACCTCACAGCGCTTGGTTTCTTAGGCCTCACTGCCCTTTCGGGACTATCCCGAACCATCTTGTATGCATACTAGGCTTTACGACCCCTTTGAGATTCACCCATATCATACTGTATGCACATCAAGCCTTACGGCTTATTCAACTTCCAAGACGCTGGATATTCTGGCTTTACAGCCTAGAGATTCACCCTCTATGCCGTAGGCATCTTAGGCTTGTTGCCTCTGCTACAATCTAGTACAATCTATATACTCTGTCAATCTCAATATATTTTTCTGGACACATTGGTCTATGTCACCGTGCTCGGTAACAACCATAACACTTAGACATATAGGTCTTATGGCCCCGGACATTTGTCCAATGCAAACTTGCATCTCGGGTCTTATTGCCTCAAGCCTCTCCTCGACTTCATGCTTAATCATATCTCACATTTTGCCAGCCTAAGGATTCACTATCCCACTAGGTTTTATGGCTTTAGGACATACCATCCATCATCCTTGCTGAATACAGCCCTCCCACTAGGCCCACTGCAGAGCTACCCTCATTGGGCGCCCCCTACAGCTGCACGGGAGTCTGGTCCACACCCCCTGGCTCACCAGGTCTGAGTGCAGTAAGCTTATAGGATAATCACACCCATTATGCCCCAAAGGCAACCTCTTAAGGTATCAAGCATGCAACATTCGCCACTAAAAATGCGCTCGACAAACCCTGATATCATTTTTATGTAACTGACTGCCCCACTAGGCCCACTACAACGGCGCTCGGCTCACGCTGCATTCGTACAGGACATCCGACCAACTTCCACCCTTCCACGGGCTTAACTTTTTATGTAACGGACTGCCCCACTAGGCCCACTACAACGGCACTCGGCTCACGCTGCAGTCGCACGGGACATCCGACCAACTTCTCATTTCAAGCTCCATCTCTTGCTACTCAAGACATTCATACTCTTATGCAATATTCACGAAGCATGCTAAACAAACCATCATCACAACAATAATCACGTGAGCATTCGGCCCCAAGTGTTCACCCGCGCAATAGGCCCCGGGATTCCACTTGTGCTTCACATGAGTTCCATGGCCCCGAGTGTCCACCCGCGCAATGCGTGTACTCACGCAATAGGCCCCGGATGACTGCTCGTGCAAAATAGGAATCTCTATGGCCTGAGCGTCCACCCGTGCAATAGGCCCCAGGCGACCACCCCACAAATTCTGAATGCTCATCAGGTCTTACTGCCCAGGGAATCACCCCTATGCCAGAGGCATTACGGGACTTACCGCCTCAGGCCTCCGCCCGTCAGGTCTGACTGCCTAAGGACACGCTGGCCCAAAAGGTCTTACTGCCTACCGTATATTCATAACACGAATACACGTGATGGTAAATACATACATGCAGAACCATTACATAGGATATGAGAGCAAGAGTAGCTTTCCTTAATCTCTGTCATCATTCGGCACTGGAGCACCCAATGACAATTTACTGGGTCACCCGACCCTTCTTCTCAAGGAAATTTATGCGATAGAAGACTCATTATAAGATACAACTATTGAGAGTTGACATCCCCGTAGCTCTACTTTATAGTTTCAACGTCACAGCGGCTTCACTCCACAGTTTGTCGTCACGGCGGCTACACACTATAGTTCGATGTCATGGTGGCTTCACACTACAGTATTGCACTCGGTGCTTCACACAGGCGCCCATACACCTGGTCAGCCCCCCGGTCAGAACCATCTGTAGGTAGCCCTTTCCAATCAGATCTCCCCATAGGTAGCCCTTTCCGATTAGAACTCCCTGTAGGTAGCCCTTTCTGATCAGAATCCTTCATAAGTAGCTCTGTCCGGTTGGTCGCCTCTGAATGGAAGTATCATTATAACACAATCTAAACCTCATAAGGTCCTTCTTCTTTAGCAGTTCTGTAATCTGTTATCTCATTTGGGGTCATTTAATATAGACTTTCAATATCGGTCCAACTCCAGGCAATCATCACAAGTTTAAGGAATATTTTATGATCAAGATCTTTCCCTATGCTAGATTAGCAACTAGCAATCGCCAGTAACCTCATACACATCTCTGTACTATATTCTAGTACCCCAAGCCACTCAGGCTATCTTAACTTCCCGAAGAATAAATTCAACTATGACATTTGATTCTCAGGTTATGGTTCAACTCTTAGAACCTCAACATCATGTAAATCTGAAAATTCACTTTCCTCAATCATACCCAATAGGTACGCTAAGAATCAAAATCATTAGCACCTATTCTAACCTCCACGGTTTCGGGTAATATCCTCAAACAATTATTGAAGGTTCAATATCATCCATAAGGTTCACAAGGTTAAAACTCCTCTATAGAACAGAACCATAGTGTAACCTTATTCACATTCTGACCTAAGCATCATTTAAGCTTAGATATGATTCAACCATATCCTCAACCTTCAGTATCATCAATTCAAATCCTCTAGGATAGACATACGGCATATTCACCACTCATCATGCATCACCGTATATCATGCCTATATGACTTTAACCCCACGGGTTACTGAGGATCATTACTTAATATGGAGAAACCTCAAAGCAATTACTATGCCTTGAGTTATCGTAACCTTATTAGATGAACTTTTCTGGCAGTAATCTCTGCAACAGAAATTGTTTAGATTAAGGATCAACACTTACTTTATCATCTCCATATCTCTAGTCATTCATTAGGTCATCTAAGAACCTCCAATCACGATTCCAAACCTTTAATCAAAAGATTTGAGATTTTCAAGGTACTTCCCAGGAGGTCACCCATCCCGAGATTTTCCTGGGTTGAGCACGCTTAACTTTTGTGTACTCATACAAATATAAAGATACCAGCTTGAACTGCTTTTGACTACCAGTACCCCATGGCTGTCCTTATCCAACCATTATGCCCATCGCCTCCGGGCATCAAAATACTATGCTTAGGCCGCATATTAGTATTGGTAGATGTACTTAGATACATACCCTGTAATATGCTCCCAAAAGTCCATAAGGTTGTCTTTGACTTATCTGTCCGACTCTGGTCAGCCCATTATTGATCCTACTCTAGAATGAGGCTCACACTTTGACCTTATCCAACGGATCCAGGACAATCTTATACCGCCCACCGGGCTTAATTGTGAACTAGCTGAAGTAATCCACTTCATTATTCTTGTCATGTTATAATCAAGCATATCAGTATACTATCCTGTTGCCAGAACCACTTGCTCTGATACCAACTGTAACGACCCGTCTCATATATCACTTATTACTGACCTTAATTACTCAGAGTAGCAATGCGTAGTTCAGTGGGCACACAGGAATATCATGAATATACTGATAATATTAATACAATATTGCTTGATTATAATACAAAAGTTTTCCCACCAGGGGTTTACACAATATTTACAGACCTTAATAACTAAAAGGTCTTCAAACAACCAGCAACATTCATCTTCGTGCATACCTCTTTTCTGATCTCAGCACGTTTCCAATGCTCACCTGTCTGAATGGTTGTTTGGGAGGAGTGAGATTCGAGAGAATCTCAGTAGCAAACATTACCATTATACATGCCAGATATATATGAATGCATGACATGCTTGCCTACACTATTTCATGCCAACATAATGACATACTGCATGCTCGATGTTATGACATACATATGGCCATTGCACAAATATAACAGAGCTTCAACCAATCATACATGTTCCACACAAATAGGCAAAGCAGTCACATAATCAATGCAAGACATACATATCACATACATGCAGAAACAGTAAGTTCACTACCTGTCGGACTTTATGTCCTTCTCTTCTTGTCCCTTGATCCGCCAACCATTGCTCTTTCTTTATCACTTCATGGCCCTAGGCAAGTGATAACATCATTAGAGCCATGAAAAGTGAATACCCAATGGATCACATTAGCCCTATAGGTTTACTTTCACCCTTGGAGTTCATTCCAATTATATTTGGCCAATTTCTTACTCAAATTCGCATGGTACTCAATCTACCAGCATTTTTTACCAAACTTTGAAAAATCATAATTAATTCTATAGAACTCCAATTGAGGTGGTTCAAAGCTCTATTTGAAGCCATTTAAGTTTAGTTTTACATAAAAATACTCGATTTCAAACGCTGCCACCACACCATTCCCAGAATTATTCCAAACACCAACTGTTCCAGAAATTTCCAGGAAACAGGACCAAAATTCAACAATTCATATCTCATAGCATACTTGTCCAATTAACCATTATGACCTATCAAATTAAAGGTCTATGTCTCTACCTTTAGACTGTAAATTTTCATGGTCATTGGATAACATTTGATTACTCAAAAACTCGTCACCATAATACTACCTCCAGAAAACGGAATACACAGCATTTACCCTTTAACTTCTAAAATTTCTAAATTCATGTACAAGTATCCAAAATTCATGAACACTTGTATACCCACACAATTTTGCCTCCTAAATCCAATGGAAGCATTAAAATCATCAAATTCCAACTCCTCCTACACGAAAAATACAGGGTAGAAACAGAAGGAAATTGGATTCTCAGAAAGAGTTTGTTGTTTCTTCGATTTCTCTTGCCTAATCACTTCCTTACTACTCATAATCAAGTGATTAGCTATTTATACATCCATTGGACATCGTTTAGCCATTCAAAACACTAATTTAAATCAGTATGAACAGTACCCAACTTCCTCTATACTCATCCAAACGACAAACCAATCGGTTAAAAAGGAAGCTTACGCTTACCTCTACCCGTTTCCACAAACGGTTTGGAATTCCGGCAACACCCCGACAAGGGAGGCGGCACCAAACACCTCCAAATGAAAATCCGAAACCGTAGGAATGAAGATCTCGATGAGTAGAGGAACTTTCCTGAAGGGTACTTTGAGAGAGGATGCCGTTTTGGCAGTGTTTCGGAGAAAAGTATTTTCTCTCTCCTCCCTTTCTCCATTTTCGTTCAAACCTTATCTCTCTCTCTTCTGGTTATTCTTCCGTGGAAAATGCTGAGGAAGATGGTGATTTAATGATTAAATGGGTCAGTTTTCTCAACTGCCACGTGTCACCCTGTGATTCGCCCATAATTTGAATTTTCGCATATAATATCAAATTCTGCAGAATTTTCATTAACTTTGAAAATTCATATCTAATTGTACATATATCCAATTAGAGTGATTCCAAAGGCTATGCGACCCTTATTGAGTCTAGTTTTAAGGTAAAATATAATATTTAGCCAATTGGAAGCTTAAACTTCCCAGAATTTTAATCTTTGAATGCTGTCCCAGAAAATCATTAATTTCGCTGGGCTAACTTCAAAAATTCATTTCTCTTTTTGTACAACTCCAAATGACTTATATGACCTATCAAATTGAAGCATGATAAGTCTACTTTAATTCTGGAAAGTTTCATAACTTTCCATAATCATTTACCCCTAAAAAAATGTCACACAATCATCACTGCCATACCGGAAATTTCACCGATAGCAAAATTACTTTGTGTTCCACTTTTCTAAATTATGTGTGACTTCTAATCACTTCGTTTTGTTGTTCCCCGAGCTCTTTAGCTCACCAATATAATTCCTTTTTAATATCCAATGATATAAAGAAATTTTGGGGAATTTAAACATACCTCATAGGGACATTTGCTAAACCAGGGTCTAGCAGTCCACTTAATCCAGGCTTAATCTTATGCCTCTAGTCCCAAAATTCGGGATATTACAGTATATATGTTGTATGTTGTCATATTCTGTGATATGAATGATGAACACACACTATATCTAACTGTGGTGTGGGAAAAACATAAGTACCATCCTATTGGAAAAAGCACAAGTACCATTCGGCTTAGAGGGACCCAGCTATGATATACACAGTGCCTGGGGCATATTACCTAGCTGTTTTTTGGGACCCAGCTGAGGTACACAAACAAGTAGGGTCTAAACAATCATTTGGCCCTGAACAGTGCACACACACATGTTTACAGTGTTGTTATTATGTTACACTATGTGGTGCATTGCATATTTATATATCACATTTTGTATGATTGATAGCCTGTTACTACTGAGATTCTTTCGAATGTCACCCCTTTCCACAATATATAGTTTATTTAGTTGAAGGAAGTGGCTCAAAAGGAAAAGTTATAATTATCTACATCTAAAGGTTTCGGTCCAGTTCAAGAGAAGCATTTGGTTATCTGTATGCTTATTATTATTTTAAAGTTTGTAAATATTATGTACAAGACCTTGTGGGGATTCCTGTAATGTAATCATGTACTTATTATCAATATATTTATGTTATTCCTGTGTGCCCACTGAACTGTGCGTTGATACTCTGGTAAATGTTGAAATAAATAAGGGGTTTGACAAAGACTGAGCTCAAAAGTGAGTTTATAACTATATATACTAAGGCAACCTTTTCTAGACTGGTCGTCATTAAAGCCTAGTCTCAATATGTAAAATCATTTTATATTCATAACAAGATCATCTTTTAAATTAATTGGTCTAAAATGTAATTCTTAAAATAGAGAAATTTTTTTTTAGAAATAAAACTCATAACAAGAACTTAAACATTCTGAATGCTCTTATAACGTGAGATGATCATCAACAGGAGAAAATAGTAGAAAGATTGAAACTTGAAAGACTTAAAGATTGAAACTTTTTCATTAATAATCATCGCCTAAAGGCGGCAATATACATGCATATGAAATCAAAATAACATCAAAATATTATATATGATAATGATCGAATACAAAATCATAATTAAATCAAAATATAATAACCATGGGGATTTTTGTAACTTAGGCCTTCAGATGATCATCAACATACTAGGAGACAATCACCCCTAGTCTAAACAGTTGACGATGTCGTTCAACACCATCGCTAATTCCTCCAGTTGTTTGGAGAAGCGATTTTACTTCACCATGACTTTCAGAATAGTGCCCTAGAGGTGAAAGATAGTCTTCGTGATTCCTCCAAGGTCATAGAGGGAGAACATTGTCTCTTTGATCTTGCCGTTAGTGGAAGTGTTACTGCTCAAACAAGAGAGAGATAAATAGAAAGGAACTTTTTAATTTGAACTTATGAACTAAAGGTGCCTTGGTATTTATAAATTGTATTGATGGCCGAATAGTTCAGATGATATTGACAAGACATGATGATAGATGTTGGAAGTTGAAAAGTTTCGTATTTAGACCAATCGTATTTGAAAACATAGTCTGAATAATAATTATGAGACCATATGCATATCTTATCTAGTTTAAATAAAAAGTGAACATTAGAAAATAAATGACATTTAGACCGGTCATGAGTTATATAATATATAGTTCAAATTAACATATTTAGACCTTATGTCACTACAACCAATCTGTGTCAAACCCCTCAGTAATTCGACATTTAATAGAGTACCAACGCATAGTTCAGTGGGCATACAGAAATAGCATAAATATATTGATAAAAAATTCTTAATTACATTACAAGAATTACCCCACAGGGTTTATACATGATAAATTACGAAACCCAAAAATACATAAAAAGTTAAAGATAACCAACATAAGACTCTCTATTAGAACCGGAATCCTCAGTTGCCGATGTTCACCTCCTTGCCTTTAGAGCTGCCACCTCTTGTTGAATAAACTTTTATTTAAGGAAGGGGGTGAGATTTGGGCGAATCTCAAGAGTAAAATGCAATCAATCATATAAAATGTAAAAGATAAATATGCAATGCAACATATAATGCAGCAAATATTAATGATGTGCATATGTCTATCAAACCATGTTCAGGATAAAATGATGATTTTGTTCAGATCAAAATGGCCGTTTGTCCCTACTTGCCAATCAGCGATCACAATAATATTTTAGAGCAGGCACCAACCTTCTGTACTTGTCACAATAATATTGCAGAGTAGGAACCAACCTACTTATTTGTCACAATAATATTACGGAGAAGGAACCAACCTGTCCGTACTTGTCATAATAATATTCCGAAGTATACACCAAGCTGTTCATACTTGTCACACTACCTCAACTAGGTCCCACTGGTCTTATGGTATTTGTGTTTTTTTCCTATAGGGTGGTATTTGTGTTTTTTCTACACTATAGTGAGGAATTATGCCACACAGGCTTTACATTGGCTTACCTAGACTAGGTCCATACTGGCCTAGTAGTACTTATGCTTTTCCCATACTACAGCTCTAGGAATTACTTCCATATACATTCCATATCATAAAACATGGAAATTACAATGCATATAAACAATCACATAATATACGAGAGATAGAGTTACTACCTTAGTCCTTTCCTTGCTTAGCTAACGTCGGTCCTTAATTTCCAATCCGGCTCGATAGATATCAAATCTTAAAATTTTCAAATTGATAATAAATGTGTCATTACTCATTTATACCTTATTTCAAGACTCATAAGTTGGTTATATTTACTCAAAAATGCGTAATTACCAAAATGCCCCTAGGGAATCCGATCTAATTCCCTTTATACTCGGTATAATTGTACTTTTCAAAAATTATGGCCCGGGCTATTCCTACAAAATTTTACGTGTAGAATCTATTTTTGACTTTATTTTTGACAAAGTCACACTGCATTTTCATTTTTACCCTTGACAACCACCAATTAGGGTTTTAGGGGTAAAATTGTCATTTCACACTCTAAAGCCTTTACACTTCATAATTCACATGTTTCCTACACAATTTTTCATTCTAAACAACATGGAATCATCAAATCCATTAAAATATATCTCTAACCCCCTGAACCACACTTGGCCAAAAGTTTAGGGTTTTTAGGGAAATTGAAGTTTTTCAATTTTCAACCAACTAAACATCTTTTCACTTCTAATCACTTATTTAACCACTTAAACACCATTTTCACATAATTAATTAAAGTTTAGGTAGCATTTCCCCTTAGGGTTTATGCATCCCAACTCACAAGTTCAAGCCAAAACAAGTCAAACAAACAACCAAATCAACAATAACAAGCATGAATTGTAACATCCAAAACTTTCAGTCACCGAAATTTCTTTATACCTTGGTAGTATTAAAGGGGATAGAATAGTGAATTAAAGAGCACATTAAGTGACAAAAAAAGACAGTTAGTGGTTACACGCATAACATAATTATATTTGGAACACAAATGTGATGAGTTGCTAATGAATTTCCTTGTGTGGTAGTCGTGTTGTGTGACATTTATAAATGAAAAAATGATGTTCAAAAATTGTGAAACTTTCTAGAATAAAAGTAGACTTATCAAAATTTAATTTGATAGGTCATAAGTCATTTGGAATTTTACACAAAGAGTTACGTATTTTTGAAGTTAGCCCAGTAAAACTGGCTAGCTTCTGTGATGGTGTCTAAAAATGGGAATTATGGGAATGTTGAGCTTCCAGTTGGCCAAATTTTATATTTTTTCTTAAAACTAGACTTAATAAGTTTGATGAAAACTCTACCCAGTTTTTCCTCAAGTGCGAAAATGAAAATAAATGCATGGGCAAAATTGTCATTTGACCAATAAAGCAAGAAGCAATTATTTTCCCTTTAATTGAGAGATATTTCGGTCAAATGAACAGATAGAGAGGAAATAAATATTATCTATTAAATGTGATATGTGGAGACAATTTGACCAAGTCACAAAGAGATGATGACTTTGATCAACAATTGCAACTAAAGAGTAATATTTCAAGAAGCTATTGTCTCCTTCTTTGCTTCAATATTTCGACTGAATTAGGGAGTAAGGAAGGGAAATTAATACTTGGCCCATATTTAATCCAAGAGGAAGGAATTATAGCCAAGTATTTTATGCACATGTGAGTTGGCATTAAACAAATAATATTTCTAAAGCAAAAAAGGATATTTGAAGACTTTATTATTCCTTCCATTCTTCATTCATTTCGGCCGAAGCAACAAAAGTAGAGAGAGAGAAGAGTTCAAGAAGCTTGAAGGAACAAGAGGAAGAGCTAGGGTTCAAGAAATAAAAAAAATGTAATAATTAATATTAATATTAGTTATTTAATATAATATTAAATGCCTAAGCTGTAGGATGGAATTGAAGGTGAGAGAAAAAAGGTATTAGGTGACGCTTGGTCATTTAAAAAAAATATAATTTAATAATTAATATTAATATTATTTATTTAAAATTATATTAAATGCTTGATTTGCGAGATAGTAGCTAAGAGAAAGGTATTGAGGGACGCTTGGTCAACCAAGCGCCACCCAATACCTTTTAAAAAATATAATATCAAATATTTAAATATTTAATATTTAATATTAATATTATTTATTTAATATAATTTTAAATGATGTCGGTGGGGACGGGAGAGCTGAACTTCAC
The DNA here is from genome assembly GCA_037074505.1 of Albizia julibrissin. Lineage (NCBI taxonomy): Eukaryota > Viridiplantae > Streptophyta > Magnoliopsida > Fabales > Fabaceae > Albizia > Albizia julibrissin. The sequence goes on from CM073477.1 coordinate 38,840,362, forward strand.
GAGACAGGAGCAAGCTGAGAGGTAAGGTAATTAAAGTGTGATTGGCGGGTTCAACATATTTTTTTAACAAAAATATAATTTAATATTAATATTAATATTAATATTATTTATTTAATATAATATTAATTGCTATCGAGTGGGACAGGAGAGCTTGACACAAGAGCTGAGATTCGCGGGAGCTGAGAGGTAATTAAAGCGGTAATTAAGTGTGATTGACCATATTTTTGTTTAAAAAATATATAATATATTTTATTTAATTATTTAATATTATATATTATAAATTTAATATAACTTTAAATGTTGTCGGGGGTGAATTGCGAGGGAGGTAGTTAAGCTAAGTGTGATTGGCTGGTATTGGGTGACACTTGATTAACCAAGCGCCACCCAATACCATATTATTTTTTTAAAAATATAATATAATTCATTTAATAATTTAAAAATTAATATTTTTATTTTTATTTAATATGTAATATATTTATATTAATATAGAATATATATTTATATTAAATTATATATTTATATGATTTATATATTAGTATTAGAATTTGTAATTTCTTAATTTATTATATAATTTAACATATATAATGAATTGAATATTTATAATATAGAATTTTAAATATATAATTAGAATATGAATTTTCTATTTTAAATTTCTTTCTTTTTTATTATATATTTATATTATTTCTTATATATCATAATTAGAATTTATAATTTCTTATTTTAGTATAGAAATTAATATATATAAAGAATTGAATATATATAATCTATATAGAAATATAAATATATAATTAGAATATGAATTTCATATTTTAAATTTCTTTCTTTTATTTTACCACCAATCATAAAAAAAAGAAAATTGCTATAATAAGTAAACTATTTAAAAAAGCAAAAAAAGAACTTATTGGGTGACACTTGTTTGAGTAAGTGCTACTCAATAATATATTTAACTGTGGCGCTTTATTCAGTAAATGCCACAGCTGCTTCAGATTTTTTTAAATAAATGATTGGGTGGTTTTTTTTTAATAAAATGTCACCCAATTCCCACGTCAGCTGTGACACTCACTTAGGGAAGCGCTACAACTGATTCATGATAATATTTTATTAGATGTCATTCATGATAATTATGTTTTTCTATTTCTCTAATATTTTGCTTTATATAATATTATAGTTATGGATTACTCGTGTATCAGTTCACCTATTAATATGTGAACATGGGAAATAAGTGAACATGTTTTATGTTAAAAAAAAGGTTAAACTGCACAAAATCTTAAACTTTAGATTAGTTACACATTACCTCCATAATTTTTAAAAATTTAAATTAAGGTCCCTGATGTTTCACATTTTAACTATTAACTCCCCTACCATAAAGAACTTAAAGTTACCATTAAAGTTAACATTACTTTATTCATAATTTTATATTGTTTTATTATATATCATATCATATAAAAAATAACACTTGGCATTGACATATAATTTTAATAATTTTTACTATTTTAAATAAAATTATCAAATATATTAATACCCATAAAATGTTAGTACAACATAATAGAAGTACAGGAATACAACATAGACAAGACCACACATACCAGACACCAACATTGAAGAGAGTAGACAATTATGAACATAAAAGATACAAAACAACCAAATTAAAACCTCCAATACTTTTGAAGATTACAAGATACAATAGCCTATGATTGATAGCAGGATGAAAATCATGTTGATCAACAAACAGAAAGTTGGTGATCCATCCGCAAGACATAAGCAAATAATACATCTTTTGAAGGATCTTCATACAATAGCGCTACTGGATCAAGAAGAATTTACCAATAGGAAGTTGTTGAAGAAGATTATACCACTAACTTTACACTTGAATGAAGAATAATAGGCATCACCAAAATTAGGTTTGATTGAAATGGGAAAATAACCAACTTTGTGTTGGAAGTCATATGTAGATAGGGCTAAAGCTTGTAATACTTGGAATACTTGACCATGATTCCAAGATGGAATCTAGCCTATAAAATCGTATAATGATTTGATTGTCAGACGTAAGTAATAACCCTAATGATGACATATCTGAGAATTAACACTAGAAGCACATGATGTAACTCTTGGAAATTGTGCCCTAGGGGCCAATCATTGCACTTTGAACATTATTATTTAATGAATTTCTCAATTTAATTATCATATTATTCGCATGTTCACTGTGATAACTGTATCCTTGGATAAATAATGATTGTCCTAAATGTCTCTGGTCAGTCATCTATGTGGGAGCAAAGATGAAATAAGACAAGTATGACTTTGAAAAGGTATGGAGATACGATTCAAATTCTTAGGTACTTGTAAGAGTATAAGGTGTTGGACCGACCTGCTATGAGAAAGTTGTATGGATCAACTCATAAGCTTATCTCTTCTATAACCACATCACTATATGGGAGCAAAGATGAAATAAGACTACTATGACTTTGAAAAGGTATGGAGGTATGATTCAAAGTCTTAGTCACTTGTAAGAGTACAAGGTATTAGATTGACCTGCTATGAGAAAGTTGCATGGATCAACTCATAAGCTTATCTCTTCTATAACCACATCACTATGCCCTTTGACTTGAGATCATCATGGATTCCTACATGAGAGTTTTTAGGCTTTGACCTAGTCAAAAGTCACCTTTGACCGGGTGATGATAAAGTCTACAATTGGGCTTGGTGGTTTTCATGCAGAGGAATGTGAATAGTCAAGATGAAATTTTCCCCTCATATTAGTAGAGAGATATTACTGGGACCCTCAATGAGTGAGTCTGGGAAATGTATGACCATCCTACAATGGAAAGGAGTTTCCATTTCTATTATCAGACTACTCAGGAATCGGGAAAATAATGGTTAGGAATATGAGGATGATATTATCCATGCCTAATGTGACAGGGGGATATTATCCATCATTGACCTAAATATCGTGTGACAAAAGGGACGTGATATAGTTGTATGGCAGTTGTATCGTGTTAACGATCCTCATATGAATTGGGTAGTCATAATGTCTTGCTAGAGGCCACTTGTGACTTGTAGGTTAGTACAGTTATTGGCCTACTGCCAACTTTATATGGGCCTACATGGTCATACACAAGAATAGCCCAACACGAGCTATAATGTCTAGATTCATTGAATCTAAGATGTGTCTAAGATTCAATGAATATAATTTTTAATCTAGGGTGAATGGATTATATATATATGATATAAAATTCGTAAAAAGGAAAAATAAAAATATTATATATATATATATGTAAATATATAATAATAATAATAATAATAATAATAATAATAATAATAATTATTATTATTATGTAGTGTTAGTTTTAGATTTAATTTTATTTGATAAATTAAATAACTAACATTGATAGAGATATAATATCTTAGATTTAATTTATAAAGATAAATTAAATCTAATTCCATTGGCTCTTTATTCGGATTAAATAAATAGGTTAAATTAAAACTGTTAGACATATTTAATTAAACCGAATTTAATTAGCTCATCAAAACAATTAAGTATTAATTGATTTTTAAATAAATTAAGATTAATTTTGAAGGTCCAATATAGCCCTCATTAGTTATAAAAATGATGGGCTAGATAAATCCTAGCACGGATGATAAGTTGAGAGTCGCAAGAAAACCCTAGAGAGGTATTGGAGGCGCTAGCACGCTGTCTGTGTTGGAGTTATATTCATGTGGATACCGGTAGAGGGAGCTAATCCGAGGTGTTAGCTCCTAGCGATAAAAAAGGTAAAGCGCAAAAAGGTATGATTCAAACTACTCAATTGAAATGATGTTGATAGATCCGTAATTAGAATTGGTAAACTTTTACAATTTTAAATTTTCCGCTGTGCCTTCCAATCCCAACAATGCTATCAGAGCCAGGTCAATTAGGCGATTAAGTTGAGTTTGTGTTTTATATATGTGAGATAGAGATAATATATATTTGCTCTTCGTTCATATGAGTTGCTTTTCGGGAAATATACATTTGCTTTTTCATTTTTGTATATAGGTATACATGAGATATGTTTTATCTTTAATTACTATTCTGGATTCGATTAGATCTGAAATTGGATTTCATAATTATCAGTTAATCGTTGTAATCATGTTCAAACCCTAAGATTGCATGAAGTCGTCACATGAGATCATAGCTTGCGACAATTAATCGGGTCCCTTGCGGTTGGGGAGTCGGGTAGGGTACCTGAACTAGGTTGGGCCAAAGATGCTTGGGGCTAAAACCGCTACACCTTGCAACCCCCGTAAGGGGCGCTGTCCCTTGACCCTGCCTGTAATGGCCCTCCCACTAGGCCTACTGTAGAGTTACCTTTACTGGGCAACCTTTACAACGGCACGGGAGTCCAGCCAAGGCCTACTGCAACGCTACCCTCACTGGGCGGCCGCTACAGCGGCAATGACAAGCTTACGTTGAGCCTACCTATGATATCCCTCACGGGAACCTCCCCAGGGATAAAACCCAAGACATTAGGCTTTTGAGCCTTAGAGGGGGTAGAAGATGGTCAGGGCGCGTCAGTCCCAGTGAGCTAGGGGCCGTTCATTACAAAAAAGGCACCTTTTTTTATGTAACGACCCTCCCACTAGGCTACTGTAGAGCTACCCTCACTGGGCGCCCTCTACAACGACACGATAGTCCAGCCCAGGTACATGCAGCCCTACTTTCACTGAGCGCCCACTACAGCGGTAATGACAAGCTTACATGGAGCCTACCCACGATATTCCCTCTACTGGAACCTCCCCAGGGATCGAACCTAAAACATTAGGCTATTAGGCCTTAGGTTGACCAATCCTGGTACCATTGAGCTAGCTAGCTCAATGGTACCAGGATTGGTCAACCTAAGGCCTAATAGCCTAATGTTATAGGTTCGATCCCCTTGGGGAGGTTCCCGTGGAGGGAATATCGTGGGTAGGCTCCACATAAGCTTGGCCTTCTGAGCCCCAGTAGGGGTGGAAGCTGGTCCGGGCGCGTCAGTCCCAGTAAGCTGGGGGCCGTCCGTTACACTGCTAGGTAACCGGCTAGCGGGACTGCCGTGACTAACTATTTATAGCGTAATATAACCTAATCACGATATTTATTGCTTTTCATATTATATGAACTGTTGCTTGTTGTGGTTTATTTTTCAAACTTTTTTGGGTATGGTAAAGAACATGGCTTTAGTTTTTACAAGGGTTGTAAAATCTAAATATGGCCTGCATGCCGTGCCTTCCTCTAAATAGTCTTGATGTGCATTCTCTTCTCATCTTACTTCCCTCGTATGTTTTAAACAAGGTTTCTCTTAATGTATTTTTCTTTTCTTATTTAGACAAGTCCTCTCATTGGCTTGGGAGGATTTTAGGTTAGGTAAGCCATGTTGTATCATGTTTAATTATGCCTTTTGATTAGATCATTGCATGCATAATTTTGTATTTATTTGTATAAGGTATAACCACGATATATGCATTTATATAGAAAAAACTAATTGATTAAGCCCTCTGAATAAAATCTTAAGTTATAATGCCGTCACTTAATGAATACTTGTCAAAACCTAGATCTCTCAATTGTAGGATCCACCAAAGTGGATGTATTTGAGTTATCCTGGTGAGACAAGCATGAATAATAGTGCTACAAAAAAGATTCATTATTGTTTTGACTTAATTGAGATTAACAAAATGATTTTGGATCTCAAGGTATTAGATGGGATTAAACATGTTAGATCATATGATGATCGAATCCCTTAAAGATCTAAGAGTTACATGTGATGTAATTGGTAAAAAATTTACCTATCTAAATAACTTGAATTTAAGCATTCTGCCAAAGCGGACTTAAGTTTAAGTGAAACATGGATCTTAGCGCACTAATTATTATATTGAGGGTTGTTAATTCATTGGGAGATTACTAACTAACTTTGCACATTTTAATTGTAGAATCATGTCGACTAGTAATACTGCTACACTATCATTAGGATTAGTCATTGAGGAGGACAAACTTTATTGACTGGTTCACGAACTTGAGAATTGTTCTCAAGTAGGAAAAAGAAAAGCCTACGTCCTAGATCAACCTATTCCTGATAACCCTGCAGCCAATACTCTAAGAGCTCAGAAAGATGCTTACATGAAGCATAAGGATGACTCTGTAGATGTAGGTTACTTGATGCTTGCCACCATAGTTCCAGAGCTCCAAAGAGATATGAAACTTTTGGAGGCTCATAAGATGATTGTGCATCTTAAGGAAATGTTCCAATAATAAGCAAGGCAAGAAAGGTATGAGACCATAAAGGCCTTACATTCCCACAAGATGGCTGAAGGTGCATCAGTTAGTACTCATGTGTTAAAGATGAAAGCCTACATTAATCACCTTAAGAGGCTTGGATTTCCCATCAGCCAGGAGTTAGCTAAAGTTTGATCTTGAACTTACTCCTGGAAAGTTATGACTAGTTTGTTATGAACTACAATATTAACAACATAGAGAAATAAATTTCTGAGCTGGATGGGATGCTTAAAACTGCTAAGCAGAACATTAAGAAAAGACTAGGTATTGTTTTGATGGTTCAGAAAGGAAAGGGTATGAAAGGAAAAGGTAAGGGAAAGGGGAAGGGTAACGGCTCAGGTGGTAAGACCAAAGAGTCAAATAAGCCAGAATCCAAGCCTACAATGAAGAAGGTAACGCCTCCAAAAGAAGGAGTATGCTTCTTTTGCAATGAACCTGGTCATTGGAAGAAAAATTGTAAACTCTACCACGAAGATCTGAAAAGAACAAGAAGGATAGTAGGGCTATCTCTTTAGGTATTTATGTTATAGACATTCATTTTTCGACTTCTTCTATATGGGTATTAGATACTGTATGTGGTTCTCACATTTGTATAAATGTGCAGGGTCTTAAGGATAGTACAAAACTGAACAAGGGCGAAGTGGACCTACGAGTTGGAAACAGGGCAAGAGTTGATGGTTTAACTGTATGCACTTACGAATTAGTTATGCTCAGTAGGCTTTTGTTAGTTTGAACAATTACTATTATGTTCCTGCTTTGAGTAGTAATATTGTTTCTCTTTCTTATTTGGATAAGGAAGGTTGTACTTCCATTACTGGGAATGGTAAATGTTCTATTTATCGTAATGACATTTTCTATGCTAATGGTGATTTGCATGTTGGTCATTATATATTAAATTTGGAACATCCTAATAGTAGAAATATCTATAACGTAACTACCAAAAGGATCATGTCAAATGATTTGAATCTAACCTATCTATGACATTATCGTCTAGGCCATATAAATGAGAAATGCATTTCTAAACTCCATCAAGATGAATTTTTAACTTATTTGATTTTGAATCATATGATACATGTGAATCTTGCTTATTGGGAAAGATGATAAAGGCACCTTTTACTGGGCATAGTGAGAGGGCTACTGATTTATTGGGCCTTATACATACAAATGTATGTGGACCACTGAATATAGCTGCTAGAGGAGGTTATATGTACTTCATTACATTTATAGATGATTTTAGTAGATATGGATATATTTATCTAATGAAACATAAATTTGAATCTTTTGAAATATTCAAAATATTCAAAAATGAAGTGTAAAACCAACTTGGCAAAACAATTAAAGCATTTCAATCTAATCGAGGGGTGCATATTTGAGCCAAGAGTTTATTGACCATCTTAGGAGCTGCGAGATAATATCATAATTGACTCCTCCAGGGACACCATAATGGAATGACATTTCTGAGCGAAAGAATCAAACACTATTAGATATGGTTTTATCTATGATGAGTCAAATAGATCTTCCACCATCTTTTTAGGGTCATGCCTTAAAGACAACTGTATTCACACTAAATCGTGTTCCATCTAAGGCAGTTGAAAAGACACCATATGAGATATGGATTGGGAAGAAACATAGTTTGTCTTTTCTTAAAATTTAGGGCTGTGAGGTTTATTTTAAACAACAAGCCTCTGATAAATTAGTACCTAAATCCTCAAAGTGCCTTTTCGTGGGGTATCCTAAGGAAACGAAGGGAAACTATGTCTATAATCCCACCGATAACAAAGTGTTTGTTATTTGAAATGACATATTTCTAGAAAGAGAGTTTATCTCTAAAAGAACCAGTGGGAGCAAGGTACATCTTGAAGACGTTTGAGAGTCACAAGATATCACATAATCACATATGGAAAACAGAGAAGACTCACAACAAGTTGCTGAGCCTCCTTAAGTAACACAGGCCCACAAAGGTATGGTAGGATATGACATCAGCCTTAGAGATATGGATTTATGATTATTGGAAGTTATGATGTTTTGTTTATTGAGTAGAATGAGCCAACAACCTATCGAGAAGTCATAGTGGGACTAAACTCTGAGAACTGGCTAAATGCCATGAAATCTGGAATGCAATCTATGTACGACAATCAAGTATAGACCTTAGTCGATCTACTTGAAGGTATAAAAACCATCGAGTGCAAATGGATTTTCAAGGAGAAAATTGACATGGATGGAAATGTAAATGTCTTCAAGGCATGATTGGTTGCAAAAAGATTCACTCAAACTCATGGTGTAGACTATAATGAAACCTTTTTCCTAGTTGTAATGGCCAAATCAATCAGAATCCTTCTTGCCTTTGTAGCATATTATGACTATGAAATATGGCAGATGGACATCAAAACAACCTTTCTTAATGGAAAGCTTCTTGAGGATGTGTAGATGATACAACCTGAAGGTTTTGTGCGTCTAGAGGACTCTGGTAAGATATGCAAGCTTCAAATATCCATTTATAGATTGAAGCAAGCATCTCAAAGCTAGAATCATCATTTTGATGAGGTAGTCAAAGAGTTTGGATTTATTCAGAACATCGATAAACCTTGTGTTTACAAGAAGGTTAGTGGGAGCACAATTGTATTTCTAGTGCTTTATATAGATGACATCCTGCTCATTGGGAATGACATTCCTACCTTGTAGAGTGTCAAGTCTTGATTAGGAAAGTATTTCTCAATGAAAGACTTAGGTGAAACCACTTACATCCTAGGGATTAGGATCTTTAGAGATAGATCTAAGAGACTGATAGGACTAAGTCAGAGCACATATATGGACAAGATATTACATAGGTTCAATATGCGGGATTAATAAAGGTGTTACATGCCCATGTCTCATGGCATCCTTCTTAGCAAAGATCTATGTCCTAGTATACATGATCAGCGAGATCGCATGAGTAAGGTTCCATATGCCTCGGCCATTGGATCTATCATGTATCACTACTACAAAAATAAGATAAGCAGCGTTTTTTTTAAAAAAATATTATGGCGTTTTACAAACAGCACAGCATCCAGTGCCATAAGAAGAACCTACGGCGCTTGTTGAATCTAAAAAATGCCGAAACATTGTATTTAATTATTAATTTTTTTAAAGAAGTTTGACCTCTTACGACGTTTGAAAGAGCCCGAGGAGGTGGAAACCTCTCATGGCGCTTGAACATGAAGTGCCGGAGGAGGTGCTTTAGCACCTCCTACAACACTTTATGGAAGCCCCGTGAGAGGCGCTAAGTGTGGACCTCCTCCGGTTCTTCCACATGAAGCGCCGTAGGAGGTTAATGAACCTCCTCCGGCGCTTCATGGAGGAAGCGCTATAAGAGGTGATATTTTTTTTAATGCGTCTCCTTTTTTTATCCCGGTTGTTTCATGACCTGATCAACTCATTCTAATTCAAATATAATCCACTACAGAGATCAATATACAATGCTAATAGAAAAGAAAAAAGCAAATCAAATTAGTATTAAATACGATTGATTAGTTAATAAAATTAGTACTAAATATATATTCAATTACAACATAATATACAGAGAAACTAAAACAAATAGATAAGAAATTTGTAAGACAAAATGTGCCCAAGTATTTAGCTAGGTGGTATTTGGCTGACCACGTATTGACACCATTCCTCGATGATCTCATCCACTTGATAGTCAGTCAACTGGTCACGCCGTTCATCTTCATAATACTATATATAAAAAAAAATGGCTATCTCAATTAAATGCAAAAAATAGTATAAACTATATATAATTAAGTAGAAGTACTTACTTTTAGGGGAACATGATTTAGATAATGAGTAACTACATCTTTCATATATTTCATGATGTAGTAACCACAATCATTATTATTTGGCTGGAATGGACACTGCAACAATACAAAATAATAGTTAAGCCATCGTTTAAAGAAAAATTTGTGAATAACAAAATTTTAGTAAATTCATATACTTTAATCTTCTTCCAAGCCGCGGTGCTGTCAGTGCGTTTAATAGGATAGGACAATCCAAGATTGTTCCTATATACGGCCAATGTACTAACAAAAGAAGTAATGACTTATTAATTTTGGTTTTATTCAATAATCACACACGTAAATATTTACTGTATATACCCATACGCTTACCTATTAATCATAATCACCATATTTAGCCGGTTCGATGGATAAACAGTCTCCTCTATAGGATCTAAATAGTAAATGCGGGGGCCTCCAGTTATGGCAGGCTGGATCACAAGCAAAATCCAATGTTCCCTAAAATATTTTGAACATTTTACTTTGACAATAATGTTATTATGATAAAAGTGAATGAATAATAAAAAATATAGATAATAATGTCACAAATAACTTACCCCACATTGTATGGCACAATGAACATCTTAGTAGGGGATGCTCTGCGCTTGAACTGGTCCTTAAGAGTATGGGTTTGTACGTCTAAATCAGTCCCCGCATAGTGGCCAATGAGGTGTGAGTTGATAAATACAAATCTATTCACCCTTTTCGTGCCCACTAACATATCATGTTATAAGTGCCTTTATGAAAACAAACAGTGTTATTAACACCAAAAACTTGAATGATGAATAATAATCATAGTAATAGATGATGATGATAAAGTACCTAACCCATATGTTGATAGTTGTCGCACTAGCCCATGTACGACCAAGTACTTCATTCAGGATATCACCACTGACATGATCAAATGTACTTGTATAATAGATTTCGTCATCAAAAATTAGTTCATGACCTCCTCAACGGAGGATATCTGGTGCCATTAACCTCAATTGTTGTTTATATGAGGCTATTTGTCTGTGGCTTCTGTTACTGGTTGAGGGGTGTGACTTCTGTTGTGTTGCTGAGCAGTCTGAGTTCTTCCTATGCCCTTCAACTCGTTTTCCTTTAGGACCAGCAACCTACAAAAATCATGAAAATAAATCATGTAGTTTTAGATAAAAGTTCATAGAAAAAGTTAATGAATTGTAAATTAAATACCTTGTTCACTGGCTCTATTAGACCTACTGGCCACACGATATAGCCACCGACAACATCTCTCATCATTACCTCTTCATCCTGAGAAGGGATTGGCAAGAGGGCATCGTTACATGTGCATGTCATTTTTTGAAAGAATCATAGTGAGTTATGCAGTGTATCATGGTTGGTATTGTAGGCCACGCCTATAGCAACCGCGTTCTTGAAAGAATCATCGACGTGCAACTTGCACGTTGATTTGCCCTATTAAAAATAGAGTTAATTAATATATATACGTAAACTAATTTATAACGTAACAAAAAATTAACTAGAGAAGAAATTAATTACCAGAGGAATGGGGACTTTAGGCACGGAGGGGTAACTCTCTCTAGCACTACTGCTATCACACATTGGACTTGGTATTGGCTTAGATTGCATCAAGACATCAATTTGAGCTTTGAAGAACGCATTTTTCTCTTGCAGCAAGCGCACATGATCATTAAATTGTTCGACTTATGACTCGTAGTGACTAATCTTCTATTCTACGTCTTGCTTGTAGCCACTCATCTGCTGATCTAGTTGCTGCTTGTAGCCATAAATCTCCTCCTTTAGTTAGAGAATGTTGGGTCGCTTTTGTGAGCTGAAGTAAGATGTTTGGGTAACTCCAAAACCAGTACCCCAAAGATGACCACCATACTCAGAAGCTTCAAGCGCTCTACTGAGCAAGTTGTCAAGACCAATATAGTTCCCCAACTCCGGCTATTCTTACGTCATTGTACGCTATCACAAAAAACAAGTACAACATTATTGGTTATTATATTATAGAATTATTTAAGTAGAGCTAAATCTTTATTATATATATAATCTGCTACTCACACAGTAATCTGCAACTGCCCTAGCTTGCTCATTGGGAATGTCGCCCTTGCTATTTGTGCAGCCAGCCACAAACAAATCATGCCGTGGTAAATGTGTGACATTAGGGTGGGACTCTTTTATCTTCATGTCAAAGTTAGTTGTAGTGAAAGCTTAGTCATAGAAATTATATTCCTAATAATAAATAATGATTAGTTTTCTTACTAATTTTTGTTCCAGCACTGCATATGATGCCGCTCCTTTCATGTACCAGTATGACATGTTCAACGCGCTTTCCTGGTTATGCTCACTTCTTTCCTATTTAGATACAAATCAATCGTATGAATAAATGCAAGTTACAATTACATTACAAGTACTCCGTAAAAGTAAATATTATGTTACCATAGATTGTGGTGTAGTACGTGAGATCTCAAACTCATCCTATTGCTCTTTTGTTATGATTCCATAATACAATTCCGGCGGTGTATGATTGATATTACCATTGTTATCGTGCAAGTAGAATCTAACAAGGTTATAAAAAATGACATTTTTGCATAATACAATTATGGAGAAGTCGACCGCATTTTTGCAGCACGTATTTCTCTCTGTCTTCTTCGATATTGAAACAAGATGTAACAAAAAAACACATGTTACTTGTTAGATTGTAATCTCATGAAAGTAAATAACCTGCAAATAAAGTAAATACTGTTTACCTTAACTATACCTAAGATGATATTCACGCGTTGTTTCTTTTCCTATCTCCAATCTAAAAATGTAATCGGGACTTTTTCTCTAACCACGGTCCTAATGAACAAAATAAATATACTGGCATTAGGTCCGATTGGATTTTTGTTTGCATTCCATTCAAGGTCTAACTTCATGCCCTTACTCCTGAGCTTGATTAGTTTTTTCATTATCGTCCTTCCATGGGTTACGTCAGCCTTGAATACAGCCTGTGCGGCGGCCTGACCCTGATCATCAACAATAGCAACCTCATCCATATTTGGGGGATCTATTTTCCTACAAGTTAAATAAACCAAATGAAACATCAGTGCATAGTGACAATCATGACAATGAAAGTAAATTAAGGCAAAATATATGAACATATATACATGTAATAAAACATACAAAGTAAAAAAATGTCACTCGTTATCCTCTTTTCCTCTTTCTTGTTTGATTTAAAATCCAACTCCCCTCGTCATGGTCATGTCTCATGTATAAGGGTTCATCTTCATTTTCATCTTCATCTATATCAATATACTTTGACCATAACATCGCAAAAGAAAGATCATCCTCATGAATATTCAAGAATTCATCACTTTCAGCATCAACTTGTTCTTGATGATTCTTGTTCGATGGAAGAACAATGTACTAATTCTTCTTAGCAGGATTTGCAATATAAAACACTTGTTCGGCCTACGATGCTAAAATGAAAGGATCATCTTTATACCAAACTTTAGAAAGGTCCACTTGAACAAACCCCAACTCATTGTTTGAACTAGCTGATACCCAATAGGGGGTGAATTGGGTGTATGATAAGAAAGTCTGATCTTTTAAAATATTTTCGTAGATTGTTCACTTAGTATATATAGAAATAGCAATTATGTAAATTGTATATGCTGGAAATATAAAAGCTTAGGGAAGAGAAGATACAAACTGTGTTTTATCCTAGTTCGGTCTAATCCATGATGACCTACGTCCAGTCCCCAGGCTTCTCCTAAGATTTCCAATCCACTATCTTCTTGTTTAACCAGGCACAAGAAAAGCCGTTATAAAACTTACAAGAGTTACTCCCCCTTACAGCAAGTTAAGCAAAGCAATCCCAATGACCTTTCTCTCCTGCTTACCCGTGCAAGTCTTACGAGCAGCAACGTTCTCTCTTGCTTACACCATTGTAAGTCTTATGAGCAGCAACGTTTTCTACTGCTTGCACCTTGTAAGTTTTACGAGAAGAAAGTCTTATAGGCGATTCTCTCTACAGTTTTCTCGTAAGGTAATCAACCCCCTTAAGGTCCCTCTACCTTGAGATCACTTCTAAAATATAGATGAAGTGTTTACAAGCTCTCTTATAGAGTGGGTAAAATTCTCACTGAAGTATAATACAAATATTCTCACTCTTAATTATACATGATATTGTAAACTGATAAGCAGAGAGTATGTGAGGCGGATGACTTATAGTATCAGCATATTGGCAGTTGGATTGTCATCGCTCGTGTGTTTGTTCGCTGTAGTATATCCGTGTCTTCTTCTTGAATGCTTCAGTTTATATAGAAGATGGGTTGAGAGCCATTGGAGCATTCAAATATTTTCCCGTTGAAAGCCTATCATGTGTCTAACAGATACTTCAGCGTTTTTCATTGATCTGACAGATACTTCAGCCATTGCTTACAATTAGCACGATGGTTATTTGTTGAATATTGCTAGTGCCCATGGTTAGTTGCTGTCGAATGTTATTCCGATAAGTGGTAGTGTATAACACTTGTAATATACTCAGGAAAATAGCCGTTAGATAATATTTTAAATATCACTCGAGTGATTATACATTTCACTGGGAGTCATTTCTCAGAAGCAACATTTCACTCTGGTGAATTTTAACTTCACTGGTAGTGATTTCTGAAAATTGGAGAATCACCGAAGTTGAACTTGATTTCGCTGGTCTTTATTTTCAGAAAATAATATTCCATTGGCAGTGATCTTGTCTTGGAAGTGATTCTAATTCTCTAGCAGTGATTTTCACAAACACAGTATTTTTCTGGCAGTTTATTGCATGATTACTGGAAGTGACTTTCTCAAGGCAATATTTTACTCAAATGTTCAGAAAGCTTCTGGAGGTTTTTCTGATAAAAACAGTGAATCACTCGAGCTATCAATAAATTTTTTGGCGGTGATATCAATTTACTTGAGTGCAACATTAATTCACTGAAGGTGATCTCCATGAAACAACATTTCACTCGGATGGCTCACAATATTACTCTGGTGATTTCATATTTCTATCAAGCCTGAAAGTGATTCATCAAAATCACCACATCACTTGAGTTATCAGTTCATTCATTGATATCTCACAAATAGAAGATCACTTGAGTGGATATCAGTTTATTGGAAGTGATCTGGTGCATATTAGTATTCTCTGGAAGTGATCAGTGGAGGTGATATGAAGAAGTTTAATATTCACTGGAAGTTATTCAGCATCCACTGGAAGTGATATTGCAACGTTCAGAGATCACTCGAGTGAAATTCATGTCACTGGAAGTGAATTTACAAATAGTAAATTTTTCTTGAAGTGATTCTAGCTCACACTGGAAATGATACTGAAAAATCTCATATCACTCGAGTGAATTCCATATCACTGGAAGTGAATTTACAAACAGTGAATTTTTCTTACAGTGATTCTAGTGCCACTCGAGTGATTTTCCATCTGACGCATTTCACTCGAGTGATTATGAATGATCACTTGAGTGATCTTCCTGATCACTCAAGTAATTATGCAAATCACTCGGGTGCTCTCTGTTCAAATCACTTGAACTCATAGCTCCACTTCTAATTCGATAGCAAACATGGGTCAACTTCCAGATGTCATAACTCTTCAAATACAGCTCTAAAATTTTCATATTATATATAAATGGAAATCTCTTTACGTCTAGTTTTATATGGCACTGGTTGTAGCTCAATAGGATCAGTGGTTTGAGAGTTATGGCCAAAATACCGAAGCCCTTCTGGAAGGTGATGCTGATTTGAGTTTCAACTTGCAATATTTATATCTCCTTCATCTGAACTCCTTTGATGTTACTTCTGGTGTCCAAATGACGTATTGGGAGTCTATTTTCATATGTAACTAGTTTCATCTCAATCGGAGTTGTATTTTGAGAGATATGATTGAATAACCAGACCTCTCTCAGTTGGATAAAAAACAGAGTCTGAAAATTCAAACATCACTTGAGTGAATAGTAACTCACTCCAAGTGTTTTTCCCTTTTTCCAGAATTACTCGAGTAATGTTCAAAATCATTTGGTTGCTACAATGTTGTAGTACGCTATAGTCCCATACGCTACAGTACCGTATGCTACAGTACCCCTACTACAGTACCCCCGTAGAACTTGAATCTTAATGTTCTTCATTAATTCTTTCAAGTTCTTCATTTCTCAATTTCTTTCTTTGCTTGACTAATCTACAAGATGTGCAATATAGTAGTTAGTTAATATACAAGATAAGTATATGATGCAAACTTTTTGCTCTTAATATTTGACATCTACATTTGTCATCATCAAAACTAATCATATCTAACATTTATCTGTACGTAATCCACTGTTGTTGTTTACCCATTTACATATGAACACAGGGACCCTAAACATAGTGTAATCTAACTCCCATATTCGTTCAATAACACTAAAATATAACATTGGTGCATAGATGGGGTGTATGTCCTTAGCACTGGCTCTATGCTAAGAATCAGCAACAAGTGTTACCCAATTGTTCTACATCGTGCGCCTTGTATCATGTTCATGTGTGTAGAATGTGTAACCGTTGATTGCATAACCATTGAAAGACAACACATTAAAGCTTGGACCATTCGATAACCATCTCAAGTATTCAAAAATTGAATCAGGATTCCTCTCCACCTCATTATTAATGCGCCTTTGTAACCAACTTGGAAAATGATGGTTGTGCTCTTTTGTTATAAAATTTTTATTCCTATCACCATGTACCGATCGAAGAGCATCCTTGTGTTCTTCAACATATGGTTTAACCTTATCAGTATTATGAAGCACATACAAGTGAGCTTGCTCCCATTATGTCAATGACATCTTAATTACATCCTTCCCACTTGTTCCTTTCCCTGATATTCACCCACAGTAACAAGACTTAGGGATCCCTACAGGGTCAACAATTGATAGAAAATCAGCACATAAGTCACTTGCTTCTTCAACCATGTAACGCTCAACTATACAACCCTTTGGTCGATATCTATTTTTCACATACCCTTTTAAAATTTTCATAAACTGCTCATTCACGTACATCCATCTCAGGTACACTGGACCTCACAATTGAACCTCTTTCACTAAGTGTATAGTTAGATGGACTATAATGTCAAAAAATGAAGGTGGAAAATACATTTCAAGTTTACACAGAGTACAAACAATCAACCTTTACAAATCTAGTAACTTCGTTGAATCAACCACTTTACTTCAAATCAGCTTGAAGAACATGAAAAGTTTGGTGATGACATTCCTTACTTTTTTAGGTAAGATTGATTGTATACCAACAGGTACAAAATTATGCATGAGCACATGACAATCATGAGATGTCAGGTTCTTTAGCTTTAACTCTTTCACTGATACAAGATTGTTTATATTTGAAGAATAGCCCTCTGAAACTTTGATTCCTTCAAGAAACTCGCAAAATAACTTATTCTCTTTCCTCGATAGAGTATAAGCCACTGGAGGAAGATAAGTACGGTATCCTTACTCAACAGGTGCCAACTCTTCTCTGATGCCCAATTTGACCAAATCCAACCTTGCATTAACACTGTCCTTGCTTTTTCCTTGCATATTAAGTAACGTGCCAATTAAACTATCACATATATTTTTTTCTATGTGCATCATGTCATGAAAATGTCTCATATATAAGGACTTCCAATATGGAGGTTCAAACAAAATAGACTTCTTCTTCCATCCGCTTATCCAGATTTGTTTCACAAAAGGCTTGCCAAAATTGTTATCCAAGTGTCTAACCTTCTCAAATACCTGAGTATAGGTCAACATCTTCGATGGGCTACCTTCTTCTGAATCACCATTAAAAGCCTCTTTCCACTTCCTCCAACAATGTTTTGATAGTAACAATCTTCGATGTCCTATGTAGACATTTTTCTTACAATGATATAGTCGCACTGAATGAGTGTCATCTTCACATATAGGGCACACACAATATCTTTTAACGCTATATTCGAACAAATTACCATAAGCAGGAAAATCATTTATTGTGCCAAACAACATGGCTTTCAAAGTAAAACTTTCTTCCCTGTGCCTATCATACACATTAACGCCTTCCTCATAAAGCAACTTCAAGTCATCAATTAAAGTAGCCAAGTATACATCTATATTATTCCCAGGTTGCCTTGGTCCAGAAATTAACATGGACAACATTATAAACTTATATTTCATGATCAAGTGTGGAGGAAGGTTATAAATCATCAATATCACTGGCCATGTACTGTGTGTATTGCTTTAAACCCTGTAGGGATTGATTCCATCAGTTTAAAGTGTAAGGCGCAAGTTCCTTTCTTCATATTTGAAGTCAGGGTGGTCATGATCAACTTTTTTCCATTGAGAGGCATCTATAGGGTGCCTAAGGTTGTCTTCAATCCATTCATCTGCATGCCATGTCAACAACTTAGCAATCTCCTCATTACTGTACAATCACTTAAATCTCAGAATAATGGGAAAATACCATACAACCTTTGATGGACTTTTCCCTTTCTTCTTCCCATATCGAGATGCATTGCATTTATGGTACTTCTCTAACGTTGCATACTGATTATGAAATAATATGCAATCGTTAGGGCATGCATGGATCTTCTCAAAACCTATGCCAATTCTTGAGCAAAGTATTTGCTTTACCTCGTATGTCTTGGTAGGAAGTACATTTTCTTCTGGGAGTATATCTTGCACAAGTTCAAGAAGTGCGGTGAAACCAGAATCGCTTAATCCATAACGCGCTTTAAAGTTGTACAATTTTAACACTGCTAGTAATCTTGTATATTTAGTGCTACCAGGATATAATGGTTTCTCTGCATCACCTTTCAGCTTCTTAAATTCTTTAGGACAGTTATGTAGCACCCCTTCTACCACATTTAGCATTTCTTGAAGGCTATCGTCCTCATCATACATGCTTGGGTCGAACTCATCATTCGAAGCACCGGTTGTGCTATGCACCCAATCACTACTTGCATCATCCGTCTCACCATGTCTTGTTTATCATGTATATGATTGATCAATTCCATGATAGACTAAATGATCTAGCAAATCAGGTGGATTAATCCACTTTCCATAGCAACAAGATAAGTAAGGACACAAGATTTTGTTAGGCTCATTTGTGTGCTCTCTTGCAAATCTAATAAATTCTTTTACACCATCTATATATTCTCTTGAGCACCGATCGGAAGACATCCATTTTCGATCCATCTATACCTTAAATATATTTTTATAAGGGTTAGTTTCTTGTCTAATGCAGTTAGTTATTAATTACTTTTATCTTTTCCTATTTATTTCAAAAAAATTGACATCATAACATCCTAAAATTAAATTTGATGTTTTCCAAAAATTAAACACATTCTATAAGTCATAAATAATCAATCAATTATTGATCCGGTAGCATCATATTTATAATTAAGAGATAAAAGTATATATACTTGGTATGAATTTGAAAGGACTACAACAAATACACTTTAACCAAAATTAAATTACATCCAATCAATTCAAACCTTATAATAACTACAAAGAACAGAGGCTTAAAAAATAAGCAGTACAACATATATGACAACAGAGGTTCTTCAACAATATTAATTTGTAACTATTTTAATTTACATTTCCTCTCTCTCTTGTCTCACTGTCCATCTATCATATCCTCACTATTAATTTCTCTCTCCTTCAACAATCTCAACATTCTCTCTTTCATCGCTCATATTTTACCTTTTTTTCAGCAAAAAAAATATTGATTAAAATACTCCAGTATTTAAGTTGTTCATGTATGAGTTATACATGTTTTTAAAATGATTCAGATTTAGGACAAATTTCAACTAAAAAAGAAAAAAAAATACACACATTTTGAGGGGAAAAAGGCACTTACAGGAGAAAAAAGGCTATACGAGGCGATAAAAGTTGAAAAAAACACATGGGACCGGAGAAGCTTTGAACTATAACCGAAGTGGCGACCAAATATTGAACAAATTAGATGTGCACGAAGAAATAAGAGGAGACAAGAATAAAGAAAGTAAAAGGTAGGGGACCAAAGAAGCTTCTGTTTTTTGCGCACTCAAATAGAATATAATGGAGACGCGGGAGAAAGTGAAAAAATGACACTCCCGCGTGTAAAAATGAATTTATATAGCCTTGTAAGGAATTTTTCAAAGAAAACGCTGTCCAAGGTGTTATAAAAAAAGTAGCACGTCATCAAGGAAATTTGTGTAAAAAGCATGCTATTAAACGACATTTTATTTTAAAGCGTCGTCCAAAAGCACACTTTTTTAAAAATAAAATAACATAAAAAGCATCACTAATAACTTCATCCATAACATAACATTGAATAATAAATTAGTAATAATCTCTCAAATTGGCCAAACTAAACTAATATGACATCGGCTTGTAATATTGTAAGTGGAAGTATATTTATATCAAAGAAGAGCTAAAACATGAAAAAATTAAACAGATCAAAATGATTTTTCCAATGTTTTGGGAAAAATAAAGACAAATAAAAGAAAATAATCTAGTAAGTAATGAAAGGAGAAATTATAAGGAAGCTTACCTGCAGGTGAAGAAGAGAGCTAGCTTTCAAAGCGAACTGAAACCGTTCCTCAAGTCTGCAAAATGAATATGGCAAGCAAAATGAAGAAAGAAACGAAGATATAGAACAAAAGCACTGACAAAAAAAGAAAAGTAGAAAAGACAAGAAGAACAAAAAAATGGCCGACAATGAGTGTAAGAAAAGAAGAAAGGAAAAAAATTGGACCGTGGAAGCGCTGGCCAAGGTTGGCCAAGCAAATGACTTTGGCCACCGCTTCAGAAAAAGCGTCAGCCAAGGTGCTCTTCCAACTAGCTTCACGTGAAGCTAGTCGCTTAATGTCAAAAGGAATATATTCCTTTTGTTTCTTTTTGGCAGCCTTATTCCAAAGGATTTTTTTTAATACAAAAAGGTTTTTGTGTGTATGTGTGTGTATGGACCAATTATTTTTTTGCTAAGGCCAACTTGTATACTAGGAATCCAATGTGAAATTTTATTTAGGTATGGTTTTTTTCAAATACTTTTGTTAATTTATTTTTTAAATATTTATTAGCATTAGAAATAAAGAAGTTGGGGGAAGTTTATTTAATTTGGGTGCTAATGACTACCTGTATATATCTAAACGTTTAGAATAATTTTAAATTATTACACCATTTATGACGCTTTTTTTTAAAACGCCATAGCTAATTTAATTGATATAAAAAAAGGAAAAAAAGGCAAAAAAAGGCCTTGTATGACGTTTTTCAGAAAGAGCCACAACATCTTAACTCTAACTTATGACGCTTATAATAAAAAACGCCGTAGGTTATTATTCCTTTTTTAAGAAAAAAATAAAACAGTTACCTACGACGTTTTTTTAAGAAACGTCATTAAATGTGTGCCACTAAAAGCCTCTTTTGTAGCAGTGTATGCCATGTTATGTACTCAGCCGGATGTCTCCTTTGCCTTAATTATGACCAGAAGATATCAACAAGATTTTGGTGAGGGTCATTGGATTGTTGTCAATAATATCCTAACGTACTTTAGAAGGACTAAGGACTTATTATTGGTATATGGTGGATTGGATGATAAGCTCTGTGTAACTGGTTATACAGATGCAAGTTTTCAAACTGACTAAGATGATCTTAAATCACAATCTAGATATAGATTCCTTTTGAATGGTGGTATGGTAAACTGGAAGAGCTCCAAGCTGAGCACTGTAGCAAATTCTGCAACAGAAGGTGAGTATATAGCAGCACCGGATATAGCTAAGAAAACTGTTTGATTAGAAAGTTCATTACTGAACTAGGCATGGTGCCTACCATCTCAAATCCAGTAGGTTCATTCTGTTACAACAGCGGGGCTATTGCATAGACCAAGGAGCCTAGGTTACATCAAAGGACCAAGCATATACTCAAGCAATTTCATCTCATTAGAGAAATCAACGATAGAGGTGATATAAAAATATGCAAAGTAGTAGGAGAAGATAATGTTGTTGATCCTCTTACCAAGCTGCTTGTATAGGAAAAGTATGAGTGTCATGTTAGGACAATGAGAATTAGGAAAATTAATGATTGTACCTAGTGCAAGTGGGAGGATGTTGGAAATTGTGCCCTAGGGGCCAATCATTGTACTTTGAACATTATTATTTAATGAATTTCTCCATTTTGTTATCATATTATTTGCATGTTCATTGTGATAACTGTATCCTTGGATAAATAATGATTGTCCTAAATGTCCCTAGTTAGTCATCTATACGGAAGCAAAAATGAAATAAGACCAGTATGACTTTGACAAAGTATGGAGATACGATTCAAAGTCTTGGGAACTTGTAAGAATACAAGGTGCTAGACTGACCCGCTATGAGAAAGCTGCATGGATCAAGTCATAAGCTTATCTCATGTATTACCACGTCACTATGCCCTTTGACCTGAGATCATCATGGATTCCTACATGAGAGTCACTAAGCTTTGATCTAGTCAAAATTCACCTTTGATCAGGTGATGATAAAGGCTACAATCGGGCTTGGTGGTTTTCATGCAGAGGAATGTGTATAGTCAAGATGGAATTTTTCCCTCATAATAGTAGAGAGATATTACTGGGCCCCTCAATGAGTGAGTTTGAGAAATGTATGGCCATACTACGATAGAAAGGAGTTTCTGTTTCTATTGTCAGATTACTCAGGAATCGGGAAAGCAATGGTCAGGAGTAGGAGGATGACATTATCCATGCCTAATCTTTGGTTGAAATATCATGTGACAAAAGGGCATGACATGGTTGTATGACAGGTTGTATCGTGTTAACGATCCTCATATGAATTGGGTAGTCGTAATGTCTTACTAGAGGCCATTTACGACTTATGGGTTAGTACAGTTATTGGCCCATTGCCAACTTCGTATAGGCCTACAAGGTCGCACACAAGCATAGCCTAACACGTGCAATTTATAAAGATAAATTAAATCTAATTCCATTAGCTCTTTATTCGGATTAAATAAATAGGTTAAATTAAAAATGTTGGACAGATTTAATTAAACCAAATTTATTTAATTAGCTCATCAAAACAATTAAGGGTTAATTGATTTCAAAATAAATTAAGATTAATTTTGAAGGTTCAATATAACCCTAATTAGTTATAAAAACGATGGGCTAGATAGATCCTAGCATGGATGAGAAATTGAGAGCCACAAGAAAATCCTAGAGAGGCATTGGAGGCGCTAGCCCCATTGTCCTTATTGGAGTTATATTCGTATGGATACCGGTATAGGGAGTTGATTTGAGGTGTATTTCCTCCTCGAGATCGAAAAGGCAAAACGCACAAAGGTACGATTCAAACTACTCGATTTAAACACCGCTTATAGATCCACAATTGAGATTAGTAAACTTTTGTAATTTTAAATTTTTCACTGTGCCTTCCATTCCCAACAATAACATCCTAGATTTTGGAGACTTTAGATAAGGAAAGGTGGGATCTATGTGGAAGATTTGGGTTATGTTGATGGAGGACCAAATAAGGAGCAACTAGAGGCCAATAAGATGTCAAAAACGCCGAAAATAACCCCAAAAGTGGGCCAATATGTGGACCTACTTTTTTTTTGATGATTTGGGTCTAATTTCTTCTTACTTGAGCCCATTAGACCTTAAATTTCTAAACCTTAATTAAGGACATGCGTTTTTTTTGTAAGGGTTCTAGGCAAGATGTAAAAGTTTGGAGAGAAGACTAAGAGCTCTGCTAGGACATGACTCCAGATCTTTGTTCAAGCAATTTCCAAGACTCTGTTCATCTCTATTGACTTGAAGAGCACTAGCTCATATGTAGACTTACATGTGGTAAATTTTTGGTAATTGTGGTTTTTGAGGTAACTAGATTCCTTCTTGGAGTATAGTTACTAGGTGTTTGCGGTCATACAAACTGATGGATTTTATTATGTTTAACTCTAGGATTTTATAAAAAAAACCGTCTTGTGTGACTCTATATGTGTCTACACACACACACGTGTGTGTGTGTGTGGTTTGTGATAACAAAAACATGATATGATATGATATGATTGTGATGACTATTTGTGATTGTGGAAACAAGAACATGAGATTGATATATCGTGACCTAAAGATATTACACTTGTATTATGTGTTCTGAGATATATGTATAATTAAGGATAATTAATGATAAGGGGAGTAGATATGGAAGAAGTTTGAGTATTGTTGTGGCACATGGTACATCACCATACGATATCCTATGGTTGGCATTTGTTCTCCTTAAGTGGTAACTTGGGACTACGACACCTCACAAAATAAAAGGTGAGGAAATCCAGGTCTGTTGTGTGCTCTATGGTACTTTGGTCATTTCATATATCACACACTACAGAGTTGGTAAGAGTTCCTAGTCATCGGGGAGACTTAGCCCATGGATTCAAGCTGGCGGCACTACTAGAAAAAATATTTTTAACGTCCCTTATTTGGGACTTTTAACGTCCTTTTATGGGGGGACTAGTATGTCAGCGACGTAATAAATTTAGACTTTAGACGTCTTTTGTAAAGGGACGTTTAAAGTGGGGACTTTAGGCGTCCCTTTTATCAAAAGGGACGCCTAAAGTCCCCATTTAGATTTTTTTTTAAATTAGGGACTTTAGGCGTCCCTTTTGCTAAAAGGGACGCCTAAAGTCCCTACTTTAGGCGTCCCTTTTAGCAAAAGGGACGCCTAAAGGGTTTTTTTTACCATACGGTGCTATTTGTATTGTTTCTGGCCATTCTGAAAGCAAACAGCAACGTAGTCTCCTTATTACACAAAAATGAAACATACAACACGCAGTATATAATTAACAAAACACAACATCCACCTCTAATGAAACATTCATGCACTACAGTATTGACAGAAATGTTGTCCACTAATAAACAACTACTAAGTAAATGTACAGGAAACGATAAACTTCTACAAATCAACGTGTTGAAGAATCCTCCCAGCCAACAAGTCTATGATCAAATTAATGTCTTCATATAAGTAAGCAGCATCATTATCAAAGATCTGTAAATTAGAAAATATGATTATACGAAATCAATGAAATTAAAGGATTGTTTAGTAATTCAACTAAAATACAACCAAAATATTATCATTTGATTACCTGTTGAAAATCACTTATAACGCCACTTTGAATGATATTATACATGTAAAGTAGAACATAATAGCCACATTCAGTACCACCTGGCTGTTGAGGGCACTATAAATCAAAAGCAATTAGTTAAAATCAATAACATACATCATTTATAAAATAACCCTAAATAAAAGAACTTAAATTATATTGGAACCACATACTTTGGGATAGAACCACTTTGGCTTACGAACAACTCTACCCTCACGTGACCCGCCAAGCATTCTATATGTTTGGGTCGCGCTACCATTAAAATGTAAAACATTTTAAGTTAGAACAATTTATTTAAATCAAGCATTTCTTTAATTAATAAAAAAGAAATAACTAACATGTTCAAGACGGATTTAGTGTCATTGTCGGGCTTTTTTGTCAAGGAATCAAACCAATAGATTTCATTGAGGCGTGGGCAAACAACACACAGGCTCCAATGGTAACTACAACAATACACAGATTAAAATGAAGTTTAGATTAGAAGAAAATTATTTCTCAAACATCCAAAAAATTTTTTTTACTACATACCCTTGAACAATTGGCGCTAGATAACATCGCAATTTGGTCGCTGCCATTGTGAAGCCCACATAATGCGTCCTTTGTGCCACATCATTTTTATCCGATGTCGTATTTGCCGGACACAAGAATTTGTATAAATTTGGTCTTTCCATATCAATGCATATGTGGTAGAAGGACCTAAAGTAGAAATAAAATGACCAATGAATTATTAAACTTATGAAATCTTGAACTTAGAAAAGAAAAACTAACCAAATGGCAAGTTTGACCCATCCTGCATCTATCTCCTCCAAATGAAAAAACTCCTTAAGATCTTTATTGTCGATCGTGTAGGGATACGTCAATTGTGTACCCACAATCCCTGGAGGCATATTGAAGTCGACTTGGGGAATACCTTTATAAATCTGTTGTAGCCGTGCTAGAAAGGGCCATTTCAGCGCATGTTGCTCCTCCTATAACCATAGAAAACAAAACCAATTATATTACAATGATGCCAATAAATGTCAAGTGATATGAATATAATTCCTACCATTGGTGGGGTTGCCAACGTGCCAATAAGATATTGAGGGCAAAGGATGAAACCTTCAATTGCCTGACCCAGCGTGGCAATCTCAACGTCAGGGACAGGGATGGCTGCACCTTCTTCCCCCTCATGAACACGTGTAACTATCACCCTACATAAATACTATGGAATTTGATTATGATGGTGGGTGGTAGCTTGTGTGTAAACGAGAGCATCGGCTACAACACGAATCATGGGGGCATCCAAATAGAGGATACACGATTCACCCGACTTCGGAGTGGCAGAAGGCTGGCCTAGTGGTTCTGTTATGTAAGAAGGCTGGCCACATGGTTCTGTACTATGGGAAGGCTAGACAAGACTATGGAAACGAGCGGCAACAAGTTCTGGAGTGTGGGAAGGCTGGACAAGGGGTTCTGGATTGTGGAAAGCCTCGGCAATGAGTTATGGAGTGTGGGAAGGCTGTACAAGGGATTCGTCCGGCGGGTTGTGACTTCCTTTAGTGCTGGGGAAGGCTGGGGATTCCTCGTTTCTAACCCTAGTAGCCTCCATGTGATGAAAATCAAACCACGATTTCATTTCACCACGTAGTTGTGTCATTAGCTCATCTCGGAGCTCTTCTCAGATTTGATCGCGAAGCTTATCTATAAACTCTTGACTAGGTTCATCTTGTGAAGAATATATCGAGGCTTTACCAAAATACTTTGAAATATCAACTCCCCTCGGCTCCCCTCTAACACGGCCGAGGTATTCAGCCTTCCCAATCGCTGTTGCCAATATGTCCATCCGTCCACTTGGAGTGAACGAACCTTGGCTACTCTGCTCTTCGAGTTCGTCCTGTAGCATACAATTCGTTATGAACGAAAATTAAATGCTAGAAATATGAAAGAATTTCACAATTAATTACTTATGATATTACTACTTACAATCCTCGAGGCAACCTCAGCAATAGTTGAATTTATATATTTGCCACCCTTAATCCTCCCTTCTTTCCATTTTTTGTGACGCGGAGGAGGAGCTGGCGCTTGCACAACAATGGAAGGATCCGATTTCGCAG
The DNA here is from genome assembly GCA_037074505.1 of Albizia julibrissin. Lineage (NCBI taxonomy): Eukaryota > Viridiplantae > Streptophyta > Magnoliopsida > Fabales > Fabaceae > Albizia > Albizia julibrissin. The sequence continues at coordinate 38,867,672 of CM073477.1, forward strand.
CTTCCTTCATTTTTTTCCAGCTCTTCTGCCATCATCGTCCGCTCCAGCTTCCTGTAGCCACCCCGAGACATGCAATGCTGGTACTGTTTTGCTTCTTGCCTCTGTGTGTTCGCCGTACTTAATTCCTGTTTAAGGGAAAAAGGGAAAAACAAGTCATTAGTGCATTAACTATATTGAAATTAAAAATTTTCATACTGAAGACAGAAAATTTTCCAAAAATTCAGGAGCTTGTCGTTTAGCTACAAACAACCTCCAGTCCTCTGGAGATAGATATGAATATTCCTGACAAGGATCCAGATGCCTCTTGTCACCTCTAAGGTACTTCTTGGAGAGCTTATTTTTAAAATCCTTCCAGCGCAAACGAACCTCTCCCATCCAGTGGTTGTACATGTCTGTGGTGTCAGGAACATCGAACGTTTGCTGCAAAAACGAAGACAATTAAACTTGAATAGGAAGAAAGATCTAAATACATAAAATGTATCAAAATTTTTGTACCAAAATTTGTTGCCATATCATGGCTTTCGTCTTTTTGGGAACCTGCCTCCAACTATCATAGATGATTCAGACTTTGCTTCGACCCAAAAAACCAAGATAACTAATGAAGTGGTCATCCTCAGGACCCTCTGGATTCATGTTGGCATCAAACTCTATGTGAACCCTCTCCTGTTCATTATAGTGGCGCTTCGCCAATATAGTCATCTTCGTGGCACCCCTTGTTCTTCTCGGAGCAGGTGGCTCTTCTTGCCTTCTATTATGCTGCTCTTTGTCGCTCCCTGAGTCACTAGAACTTGACATATTCCTAGACACAAAAAAATAATTGTTAGAGAGGTAAGTAGATTGCAGGTATCTGTATAAACTACATTAAGGGAAAAAAGCACATAGGACATAATACAGTTTTATATAGTTAAAGGTCTTACTTCATATTGTTTCCCATATTCCTTCACAATGATCATTTCTAGCAGAATAATCTTCATCATCTACCAACTCGACCTCACTTCCTATAGGTGGATTTGTTGTCAAAGGTGGTGTGTCGTCAAGGTTGAAGGTTAGATCACCATACTTTTGTTTTTTGCTTTGAAGTACAATGGACATATTTTTATTTGCAGGATCTGTGACATAAAACACTTGCTTCGCCTGGCTTGCTAGAATGAAGGGCTCTTCTCTATAACCAACTCTTCAAAGATCGACTGAGACAAATCCAAATTGTGGATCTATTACCACAGCAGCATTGCTAACCTACTTACATTTGAACAAAGCAACTTTGAACTTGTTGTAGGTCATGTCCTATATTTCTTCTATAACTCCATAATAAGCCATTGATGCACATATGGGGTTTTTGTCTTTCAAACTGGAAAAGTGCATAGCTTCAGCTTCAACCATCACCCCACTATTTTGCATGGTACTTTTGTCATCTTGCTCTTTTGTGTAGAAAGAATACTCATTTATGTCATAACCAGTCCAAGTAACAACCTGAAATGAAGGCCCCCAAGCTAGACAGTTGATTGTCTCAGACACACCGATCTCATGCGAAACCTTCTCCTCAAACCACTTAACAAATGTCTTGTTTTGCTCAATAGCTATTTGCATGTCACTCTTCTTTGGATTCAAGTTCTTCAAAGTCTTTTTGTGCTCATCTATGTATGGCTGAACTTCTTCCATATTATTCAAGATATACAAGTGTGCTTGTAACACCTCTTCACGATCCGCAGTCTTCACTTTAAGTCCTCGTGTTCCCTTGCTTCTCCCCTCTTCATGCCGAGACTGTTCCTTTTTACCAGATAGATAATCTTTACAAAAGTCTATAGCCTCTTCAACTACATATCGCTCAACTATTGAGGCTTCAGGTCGATAAGGATTTTTAGAATACCCTTTTAAGATCTTCATGTATCGCTCGAAAGGGTACATCCACCTCAAGTAAACTGGACCGCAAAGCCTTACCTCCCTTACTAAATGAACTACCAAATGCACCATTATATCAAAAAATGATGGAGGAAAATGCATCTCTAGTTGGGACAGAATTATATAACCCTCATTTTCAAGTTCATCCAACTTCTCAGTGTCGATGACTTTGTTACAGATAGCATTAAAGAAAACACACAATCTGGTTATAGTAGTTCGCACTTCATCTTTGATAATGCCTCTAATGGCTACTGGTAACAATTGTTGCATTAACACGTGATAGTCATGGGACTTCATTCCCACTAACTTCAAATCCTCCATTGACACACACCTGCGAACATTAAAAGAGTATCCCTGTGGGACCTTAATTTCATGCAGACACCCACATAAACTTCTTTTCTTCGCTTTTGATAGCGTATGCGCAGCTGGCTCCATATAAGCCCTCCTACCATCATCTCTTAGTTATGGATGCAACCGATCTCTTATTCCCATATCAACAAGGTCAAGTCTCACGCTCATTCCATCCTTGGTCTTCCCTGGGATGTGCAAAAGCGTACTTACAAGGTTGTCACACATTTTTCTCCACATGCATCACATCAATACTGTGTCTTACATCAAGACAATGCCAATACGGAAGATCAAATAAAATTGACCTCTTCTTCGATATGTTCTTCTCACCCGTAGTCCTTTGATTTTTACCAAAGGTCACATTGACACGTTCTACCCGACTATAAACTTCCTCCCCGGTTAATGCCCTTGGTGCAACTCCATGTTCTGGTAAGCCATCAAAACGCTTTCTCAGCCTACGATATGGGTGGAATCGATGAAGAAACCTCCTGTGGCCAAGGTACACTGTTTTTTTTGCAATGCTTAAGTTGTCGAAAGTGTGTTTTTGCTTCACAGATTGGGCATGCTTTATGACCCTTCACACTATACCCTGACAAATTTCCGTATGCGGGGAAGTCATTTATCGTGGTAAAAATCCTTGCACGCAACTTGAAAGACTCTTTCTTATAAGCATCAAACACATCCACACCTTCCTCCCATAACTTCTTCAAGTCCTCAATCAAAGGAGCCAAATACACATCAATGTCATTCCCTGGCTGTTTTGGTCCAGAGATCATCATAAAAAGCATAACGTACTTGCGCTTTATATATAACCAGGGAGGTAAGTTGTATATTACAAGGAGAACTGGCCACTAACTATGTGTACTAGTAAGAGTTCCATACAGATTTATTCAATCTGTACAAAGTCCAAGCCGAAGGTTTCACGGCTCGTTGCCAAATTAAGGGAACATTTCATCTATCTTCTTCCACTGTGGAGAGTCAGCCGGGTGCCGAAGATATTTTCCGTCACAAATTCTCTCATCAGAATGCCATCTCAACTTCTTCACTTTTGTTGCGGTCACAAACAAACGCTTAAACCGTGGTATTATTGGAAGATACCATAACACCTTCGAAGGTTGCCTTTTACTTGTTGTCTCTTCTCTACAACCACCGTCTTTCTTCACTTTATATCGTGATGTTTTACAGTTAGGGCACTCACTAAGACCTGCATACTCCTTTCTATACAATACACAGTTATTAGGGCAAGCATGTATCTTTTTGTACTCCATGCCCATCGTAGACAAGATTTTATTTGCCTCATACATACGGTTTAGAAGTACATTATCTTCTGGAAACATATCACACAATAATTCCAATAGTAATGTAAAACTACTATCGGTCCATCCACAAGTTACCTTTAAGTTTACCAAATGCAATGTTTTCGTCAGTCGTGTGTACTTACTCCCATGGTATAATGGTGTCTCTGCATCACTCCGCAGGCTGTCAAATTCATGTGCCTGGGCGAAGGATTCAACCTCGACATCGTGAATCATTTTCTCCATTATATCTTGCTCTATAACATCCACTCCTTCCTTCTTGTGCGACGGACAATCAATTACTTCCTCACCATGCCATATCCACCTTGTGTATCGAAGATTTATTCCATCACAAAGTAGGTGATCCCTTATATCATCAACATCTCGTCGACTCTCGTTTAAACAATTCACACAAGGACAAAAATACTTCCCATTTTTGGTTGGAGCATTCCTTCTAGCAAATTCAATAAACTCTTCCACCCCATTCTCATATTCTTCACTAGTTCTCAAAGCATTCATCCAACTATGATCCATTTTTAACCTAAGCCATTCTCAATAACGCTAAAGTTTAGAATAATTGACAACAATGGGATTTCCTGTTATAACTATTTTAAACATAAAAAATACAATCCACTAATTTTTCATCGTTAAACTAAAAAATTCAACAAGACATGTTAAAAAATTTATACTTATATATTACTATTATTATGACACAACAATTATTTCTCAAAAATATTTTTATTTCCAGACATATATGGCATTTCACATTTGAAATAATTAATTATTACCTTTTAATGTCATTCATTTTTCATTCTATTGCATATATACTTCATACTTCGGAGCTAAACACAAGTGACATCTCAGACACTAAATTAAAATAACCGCATAAAAAACAATCCAACTATACAAAAGAAATAATAAAAAACCTTTGCTTCTTGCGTTACACGGATGGGTATATTCGACGCTGTTGGACTTGTGGTGATAAAGGGAGGGGGGCCGATGCACGCAACTTGCTGAGGACAGCCGGACTGACGTTGCTGGCCTTGTGGTGGACAGGTGCAGGGTACGACGCCAGAGAGAAGATCGAGGAGGGGGATGGCGCCTTAACAATCTTGGGAGGAAGGGGATTAAAGAAAAATGCTGTAAGTTTCTGCAGCTTGGTGTTTTTGAGAGAGGGAGGAAGAGTGAACGAAACTGCTGGAATGGGAGGAAGGGGATTGAACAAAAATGCTCTAAGTTTCTGCAGCTTGGTGTTTTTGAGATACGGAGGAAGAGTGAACGAAAGGAATGGAGGGAAATGGAGGAAAAAAGTGGAGGGAAACAACGTTTAGGCGTCCCTTCTTGGAGAAGGGACGCCTAAACATATAAATAGGCATCCCTTCATACAGAAGGGATGCCTATTGTTTGCTGCATGCCAGCCACGTGGCTGGCATGCAGCCTTTAGGCGTCCCTTCTTGAGAAGGGACGCCTAATGTCAGCCTTTAGGCATCCCTTCTCTAAGACGGGACGCCTAAAGGTCTCTTTACTCATCCATTTTTATTTTTGGGACGCCTAAAGAGGAAAAAGTTTCTCTTTGTTTACATAAATGCCATTGCGTACAGTTTTTACTTCCCTTTTCAAAGAAGGGATGTCTTTATGTGACGTTAAATCCCTATTCTGTAGTAGTGCGGATCAGAGGAGATAAGGCGAGAATTAGACACTTAAAGATAATAAATGAATGTTTATCATATGTTTGATCTTGGATATGTTATTGTCATTATACTCTCCTTATTGTATTCACTATTTGTAAGCTGTCCACTTGGCACCCATGAGCTCGTAGTAATTATGTTCTAGGTCGAGATTTATTTACTGAGATGTTGGTCTCACTACTCTTTTCATAATTAACATTTTTCATGTCAAAACGATAAGGCTGGGAGCTTTGGGAAAGGTGTCGGATTCGTAAATATGGTTCCTATGAGGATTGTAGCTTTTCCTTCATGTTTTCTGCCGTTAGGAGCATTATCTCATATTTAGTGATTTAATTTAATTTAATTGAAGACTTGAACTTATTCGATTAAGTTGAGGGCTGGAGGCCTGGAGCTGAGCTCTCTATAATTGTTATAGGGGTGTGTTTATAGCTTTCAATGCATGTGAGATTCTGAACCGTTTTTATTAACCATGATAGACTTGTGTGGGCACGTTCCTTTTCTATCATGGTTAAAAATTAAACAGTAATGCTACAGCTTTCATAACATTGATAGACTCTTTATGAGTTGCTTTCTTTTCTATTGAGGTTCTAGAAACTTTTTAAAAATCTATGCTAAGTATATAGTTTCCGAGAGAGAATGTTAAACATGACGACGAAGAGCTAGAGAAAAACCATAAGCAACTAAAAGACATTGAAATTCCCAGCCTACTAAACTGTCAAACAATTGAAGCAAAGGGTTAAGACATGCTAAAAAGCCCAAATTGCGTTTCTTAGTTATATTCCTGCAAATCATAGTCATGCCAACTAAAAACCAAATTGAGAGATGGTAAATCAACTTCCCTTATGTAGATCCTTCATGTCCTTCAAATTGAACTCTGATTCCAACATCATCTTCCTTTGCATCTGTATACCATGAAGGCAAGATACTGATTTTGAAGCTTTCCTTGGACTAGCACCCTTTACTTTGTGCATCATCATTCAACTCTAGGTCTTCGAAACATCCCTTCCATGTGCTTGTCAAGGAAGATTTCTGATTTGCAATTTGTACTTCCCCTTTTGAATCTTTTTACATCAAGACTTTGCTCTTTGTCATTGTCCTCCTCAAACTGAAATCTTCTTAGAGAAGACACCACATATGGCAATTTGATATCCATATTGACTCTTTCTAAGATACTAGATGCATACTTGATTGTTCTTTGAAGCCTACTTAGAACGGATTATCTTTTGCAATTGTTTTTACTTCAAGAGCTCTTGATCTGCCCCATCCAATAATCTTTTCCTTTTCTTTGAGATGGAAGGAAGGGATGACCCCATATTTATCAACAGAGAGAAGAGCTTTGGACTTTGCAGGTGATGTCAATGATCGGAGGTAAATTTGTTGGCCGCGAGATTTGGCGACCATACTTTCTTGAGAAACCCTAGCAGAGGTTTCATTCCTCGTCCACATATTCAGCCATCTCCTACTTTGTACTTTTCTATTCAAAAAAGACAGCAAAACAAATATTTTAAATGTTTTAAGTATTTTATTTTAATTATTTAAAAATACCTAAAATCATATGTCAAATGTGAAGTGTTATTTTTTAAATAACATGATATATAATTAAAAATATAAAAAAATGTGACATGGGGAAAACCATTATATAACTTTAACAGTAATTTTAGTTGCAGCGGAATTAATAATTAAAATTTAAAATATTAGAGCCCTTAATTTAAACTGTAATATTAGGGAAATTATATGCAAGTGTAAGGGAGTTTTGTGTATTTTACTTTTTTTTTAAGTAAGTGAACAGTACATTTTAGGAGGAAGGCAACTCCCTCACGTATAATTTTTCCTGGGGCAGATTTAATTCCCTCACGTATTTTGAATTTTAACAAATTAAATCACTAATATCAATGCTCTATATATAAATATAAAATAAATAAACTAACTCTTTTTCAACAGCTTAGGTATCCTTTACAACAAAAGTTTCTCATTTATATTCATCAAGTAATATAGTATAAAGTAAATATAAACAATAATATCTTATACTTAATTTATTATTTTATTCTATTTCTCTAATTTTATCAGATATACTTAATTTATAATTTCTCTATCGACTAAAGCATTGACGTCCTATATTGAAATTCCTTAAATTCATATAGAGATATTTTTTTTATCGCAATTCGAGGGATTTTTTTCCAACATGTCCAATTTGAAATGTAGTTTTCTCAATTTTTTTTGTGATTTTTCTTAATTTAAATTTCTGTTTTGCTTGAAAGAGAGATGAGGACGATCGTCACGAGCTTTGTTGGTATTACAGTTATTGAAGCGGTTATTCAATGCAGCGATGTTCTTGATGTAGGCAGTAACAACCCGACAATCTCCTCACGTACAGCTCGCAATTGGTTGCTTAAACGACCCAATTCTTGACCAAACTTACGTCGGTTGAGTCACATTCGACCTATAAAAGGGCGCGATTTTTATTGATCTCTGTTGCCGGTTCAAGAAAATCTACACGAAAAGAATTGGATTAATACATTAACTTCCAAGAAGGATGAGAAGGTAATAAGGAGTTAAAGTGCAAATCTAACCAGCATTAAGTATTTTATCAAGGGCATTAGACTTTAGACACCATAATTTTTTTTGGGGGTGCAATTAAAGTACATATAAGGGTTTTAAATATAGAAAAAAAATACCATAGTCGTTAATTCAACTAACGTTGATTATTTAATACCAAAAAGATATATGAAATTTTTAAACTGGTGCAAAAATATACATGAAATTTGTTGTAGCCTTAATTCCATCTAGTGGGACTTAAGACTTTATTGTTATTGTTGTTTAAAAACTTCATATGTATTTTCACACTATTTTCTCACCTTACATGTTTGCTAAATAGTAAGCCTTAACAACCGTAGCCATTTTCCATTTTAAAAGCTTTATGTATATTTTTACGCACAAGTAAAGTTTACAGTGTCTAATGCCTCTGGGCAAAATATTTCATACATAGGTTTACACTTTAACCCTATATTAAAATAAGTGCAATAGTTTATTTGCACATATGTACCATAGTATATGTTTTTTTTTTTGGCCAAATGCCTATGATGCTCTAAATTTACATTAAATTTATTTTAATTAATTCTTTAAATTTATAAAATGTATTTTCAATCCCTTAATTTTAACTATACTATTAATCTCATTAACAAAACATATTTGTTAAACTTTGTAATTTTATGTGCATGTTTGGATTAGCTGTAGAAACTGCATTTCCAATGTGATTTATAATATACGAGGTAAGTTTGTGAAAAAAGTTTTGTCTTAACTTACGTAAACATGTTTTTTCACCGCTTTTTCGAAAATGCCCTATGATGACAAAACATGTTTAAAATTTAACCCTTTAATATAGTATTTTTATATTTTGAAAAATGAGTTGTTGATATTTAAAATTTATATTGGGTTGAAGAGCAAGAATGCCCATGAACTATTCTCAAATGTGTACCCAGCACCATAAATTTTATTTGGGGGTGCAAAAATGCCTATAAACTTTTATAAGTGGGGCAAAAATACCATCACCATTAACCATTATAAACGGCAGTTACTTTTTTTTGTAGGTCCCACCAATCGTGCCAGGCTTAATCTCCATTCTCAGTCTTAGTCTCTCTCCCTCTAACCTTCCCTTTTCTTTCTCTGCCATGCTCTCAGGCCCTCTCTCTCTCTCTCTTAAGCCCTTATAATGCCACCCATTATAACCGATCCATCATAAAGACGGGACTCCAGCTCTACTAATAAGTCTTTTCCCCATCAGAAATCTTCCACCAATTTAATTCCTCAACAATAAGATGCCACAAAAAATTCCTTCAATATTGTCACCTTTGTTACCAGTCGTCATGCTTGAACAGTAATATGTTGGGTATGGCAGACCCAACTTGATGATTCCTGACCCCTCTTATGGATAATCCTAATGACTCACCTCTACAATCCTTCACTTCTGATGACGATGTCTCGAACGCTCGGGGACGTTTTCTTAGCGGAAGCAGCGCCATCAACCTTGGCTTCTACAACGTTGCCAACGAAGAAATCTTGGGGACCTTAAGCTTGTGAATGAATCATATAAATGGGTTGAAATGTAGATTGTGTTCAAACCAAAGATCAAGACCTGGAAATCTTCCATATGTGATGGTTTTGATCGAATAAGGTGTTAGTCCATATAATGGATTTAGCTTAGAACACAAAATTAGAACCAATATTGGATGGTCAACGTTTGATCCTACTGGAAAAAGACACTGTATAGCTGACCTTTTAACCCAAGCCAGAAGGGAGAGGGAGAGGGGAGATGAGAGGGGAGCGGATCCTTTCCTTTTCCCTTCTGGTCCACTCCCGTCATTTTCTCTCAAATTGCATTGTTTTGGTGGAAAATACATAAGCTCCTCACTTCTTTTTTTTTAAAAAATAGCATCACCATCCTGAAGTATTTTTTCAGTACCAATCAGTTCCCTAAAATATTTTTTCAAGATCCTAAAAAATTAGTTCAGGATACTAGATAATACTAAAAAAATATTTTAGGAAACTGATTGATATTGAAAAAATACTTTAGGTGGATACCTTATTTCCAAACACTACGGTAGAGTACTCAATAGCCAATACTCACCGAATATAATTATCAAAGTACGAGCAATACCTCTGTTGGTACAAATATTTACATACATGCACAATTCATTAGACACAAAACCTCATATGCTTCATATGCTCTCTTTCTTACATACAACCCAAAATCTCATATAATTTTCAAATTACAAAACAAAGACTAGACAACCTACACTAAGCTTATCCACTGCTTGGCCTCGATTCATCATCCTTTACCTTCTCTTTGCCCTGCGAGCTCCCTCCCTGTACTGGAGATTTGTTTGGGAAAAGAATGAGATTCATGGGAATCTCAGTAGTAATACATACAACATACAAGATAACACATATATAGCATGCTCATCATACAATCATCAATCAAATTATCATAACATTATTTAATGATTTTCATGTAATTCACAAACCATGCTAGCGCTAGACAAGGACTTAGCCCCGAGGGGTACCCGCGCAAAGATAGGCCCCGGGCACCGCTTGTGCAATATGAATATTATCGCCTGAATATCAACTTGCGCAAAGATAAGCCCCGGGTGATTACTCCGCATAATCTAAACATGTTAGATGTTTGATGATAACACATCACACATATGCATGCTATGTTATATGAAGATGGTTACTACCTGGTTGCTACTTTATGCAACTTTTCCCCTTGATTCAAGCTCGAGCAACAACTACTGAGGTCAAACCGGTTGTCAAGTCCTGAAATTGCCAAATACCACCAAAAGGGTTATTACTCATTCATATACCATTTCAAACTCATACCGTTGGTAAATTTAGCCTATTGGTGCCAAATTACCAAAATACCCCTTAGGTAATTATTATCAGTATTTTTCTCAAAATCATGATTTAGGTCATTCCTATACATTTTTACGTGTAGAATTCATTTTTGACCTCGAATTAGCCAAAATCAATCCCAAATGATGAAAATAATTTTGACAGCCCTAAAAAAAGGCTTATAAGGGATAATTTTGTCATTTCGCTCTCTGATCCTCTTCTCACTTCGAGGTCAACATAGACCCTACACAATTCGACCTCCTGAATCCAATGGAAGCATCGAATTGGTCAGATTCTCATTCATTCATCATGTCCAACACAGGAAAGGGAAAATAAATTCCTAGAAAAGTTGTGTCGAAATCTCATTTTCTTTAGCCTAATCACCTCCTTTCTACTTATCCTCACAATATTAATTGATAGGCATTCATTAGACTTGATTTAGAGGCATTTTCATATTACGCTCTCTTTAGCTTTTCTCAATTATCTCACATCATTTGAATCATAATCAAGTCCTAAACCACTATACTAACCTTAATCAAGCAAGAGGAACCAATTTTGGAAGTTACCTCTTGATTTTCTTCACTTTCTCTCTCCTGGACATTTTCTCTCTCTCCTCTACTTGCGCTTGATTCAGCTATCCAGCAAGAAAAATAATAGTGGAGAGGTGAGGAGAAGGAACCTTAAAGGAGATATGAAACTTAGATCTCAAGGTACAAGCTCCTACCTTGATCTTGTGGATGAACCCTAGCTCCCTTCACCTCACGCTTCAGCTCTCACTCTTCTCTTTCTGTTTCAGATTCTAGTCAGGCGAAATGAGGAAATGAGCTGGTGGAGAATGATTAATGGTCATATAATTCAATGGTTAATCAAACTATGTCATGTGTCACTACATGATTAGTCCAAATGGAAATTATTCCTTAATTAATTCCATTTCCCTCTCCATACATCATATCTATCGAGAAACAAGAGAAATGCAAGGGAAATCCAATTCTCTAATTATCTCATTGTGTCAACATGTAACTTGTTGACCAAGTCATTGACTTTTTGACTATTTGACCATTTTTGACCATAATTCATCAAAATTGGTTTATTAATGATCAAGTAGTCATTTAGCTCTTTTTAATTCCTATTTAACTCAAATTATTGGGAATATGAGGGAAAAATAATTATTTCCCACTTTTTTACAAAATTACCGTTTTGCCTATTCATTTTATGATTTACTGAAATAAATCATTTTCCATAAATTCACATAATTACACTCTCATCATTTTCACCATTTTTATTCCATTAAATATACATCAAATATACACATAAATGTATTGGTGAAAAATGGGGTATTACATCAGGATGGTGAATACTGTTTTTCAAAGAACAAAAGTGAGGAGCTTGTGTATTTTGCACTAAAATGGTGCAGTTTGAGAGAAAACAACGAGAGCATATGGGAAGAGAAAATGAGAGGATTTGCTCCCAGATGAGAGAAGGGCGAGGGAAGTGGCCGAACTAGAGAAAGGGAGTGTGATAAAGAGAGAGAGGGCGACAGAGAAGGTTAGAGAGAGAGGAAGGTTAGAGGGAGAGATGAAGTTGACTAAGAATGGGGAATTAGCTTGACACGTGGACCAATTGGTAGGACCCATAAGGAAAATGTAATGGTTGTTTATGATAGTTAACGGTGGTGGTACTTTTGTCCCATTTATAAAAATTTATAGGCATTTTTACACCCAAAGAAAGTTTATGGTGCTAGATGCACATTTAAAAAAAGTTTATAAGTATTTTTGCCCCTTAACCCATTTATATTAGACAACATTTTCATTATGTTTTATTTTAAATAGTTGATTAGGGAAGCATCGAAATTCAATATAATTGCAGTCACTGTTTAAATTCATTAAGTCATCATTTTCCGTTAATCAGACTAACACAATTATATTAAAAAATTGAAAATACACTTTATAAATTTAAGAAAATAAGTTAAGATTTAATGTAAACCTAGAGATAACTTAAATATCAAAAGACTAAAAAGGAAAAAAATATTATTTATTCCCTTCAATTATAAATGTAAAAACTAGATAATTAATTTATAAAGATTAATAAAATAGTTAAACTAAATTGTTTGTTATAAAATATGTGTTGATTTCCTGAAATATTCCTTTAAACGAAGTCTACACACAACACTAATGTTCTTATCATTTGAATTAGACAGGCCTCACTTTGGTGAAATAGACCTAAGTATGTAATAGGGGTGTAAAGTCTAAACTTGGGTATGAGTATGAATGCATGCTATTTTCTTCAAAAGGCACACTTATTTAGTAGGCCCTTAAACATACCTTATGTCTTGAGCCTTAAAGGTTGTAAGTAGGCTTTGAGCTTATTAGAACCTACATTTACGCAGGCTTTTAGTATACTTTAAGGTTTACATATTTACACATTGCATGCTCTAAATAGGCTCAAAGTGTATTTAAAGCCTGTGTAATTGAAATAAAAAAATAATGTTCATTATAAATTATTATAAAGATTGATTAAATACTATATAATATATCTAAAATTCCAGACAATGATCTAACTAGAATACAACATTGACAATAGTTTACAAAATGTGTCATTGGAAAAAAAATGGTTTACAAAATGCACCACAATGATAAAACAATTAGAACAACATCATGTTATCTTTCATAATGTTTTGATGATAACAAATCTTGATATCTAAGTATATTTTAACAAGAAAAAAGAATGACACAAAGTTGGACTTGATGATTCAAATCACTCTAGTGACTTAAGTATTTTTGGAAAAAACTTGAATTAGCATGTCACTTGAGTAATGATTTTTCACTTCAAATAATTAAAGTGAAACTCTGTGGTATTCTTCTCTGTCTTGGGAAAATCACTCCAGTGATAATTTTTAGTACTCGAGTGATAGCCAAGTAAGAACCAAGATTATCAAAGAGGAACACTCAAGCGATAGTGGATGCACTTAAATGATGAAGTTTCGCTTCCATAATTTTAGCAAGTCACTTGATGGTGACCAAAACCTGTGAAAGTTTCAGAATTTGAATCATTGGAGTGATAGGGATCACTTGCAAGTTACTTGATATGAGAGTTTGTGATATGGTAAAGCAGATCACTTGAGTGACGGAATGGTACATTTGAGTGATATGCTCATCAAAGACTCTATCACTCAAGTGATAGCAATCACTTGCAAGTCACTCGCAAGTGAAGCTGAAGTGATGTGATCTTCTAATAAAGATCACTTAAGTGATTGAGGAAATCACTCGAGTGATTCGTAATCACTTGTAGGGCATCTGTAAGTGATGTCAAAGTGCACTTGAGTCACTTGGTAATGATTGAGCTTACCTTTTTTAAAAATGTGGAAGATCACTTGAGTGAATAAATCTATACTCAAGTAATGTTCATCTTCTCAAACATCACTATCAAGTCACCCGCTAGTGATTATGAGGACAATATCACATATACACTCGAGTGACAGAGTCAACACTCGATTGATAAGAGACCACTCAAGTGAATGTTTTTTTAAACTTTGAATCAACATCTCGATAATTTTGATACCTATCATAAACATTCTGATTAACACTATAATCTCTTATGGTACTCTCAAATGTTACTATTCAAATTTATATATGAGTTTCAAGTGTTTTATCTGTGGATTAGCTTCAAGATTTTGAAAAGCAAAAATGCTATCAGAAGCATTAAATGTGAAGTAGCCTAGATCAAATTGAATGCTCTCTTTCATCAACAATTACATTTATTCTCTAACGAACAAATCATTAAAGACATTCTACCTATAAATACGAAAGCATTCAAGACAGAGCAATGAACTAATGACAAAAATTAACTCTGTGCATAAGTGCTTTGTTTCTGTATGATATTCTCTAATATTCTTACTACTCTTCAGTATTCAATTATCAACTCTTTGGGAGAGATTTTACAACCTTATTCATTAGTCTTGTAAAAAAAATATCAAGGTAGTGGGACCTTAAATGAGGGGTAATGAGTGTCCTGTTAAGAAACTCATACTGTGCTATTAAGAACCATCAAATCTTAGAAGTATAGTGAAAATCTTAGAGGTGCACTGAGAACTAGACATAAGTCAAGAGGTTAAGGCCAAACTAGTATAAACTCCAGTATATGTAACATCCCAAATTTTGGGACTAGAGGCTTGAGATTAAGCCTGCAACAAATGGATTGCTAAGCGTTGGTTTAACAAGTGTCCCAGTAAGGCCTAATTTTATTCCCTAAAATTCCTTTACGCCTTTAGTGGTATTAAGGAGGAATAAAATGGTGAGGTAAATATCACATTAAGCCACAAAATAAGGCAACTAGAGGTCATACATAACATAATTATATTTGAAACACAAATGAGATTTGCTGCCAGTGAATTTCCCTATGAGACAGTCTTATTGTGTGACATTTTTCACAGGAAAATGATGTCCAAAAATTATGAAAAATTTCCAGAATAAAATTAGACTTATCAAGATTTAATTTGATAGGTCATATGAATTGTTTGGAGCTGTATACATGGAGATATGTATTTTTGAAGTTAGTCTAGTAAAACTAGCGATTTTTCGTGTCAACGTCTAAAAACAATAATTTTGGAAATATTGACCTCATAATTGGCTAAAGAATATATTTTTTATTACAAATAAACTTAATAAAGGTCATATAGCCTTTGGAATCACCCAAATTGGATATCTATACAATTAGATATGAATTTTCAAAGTTTGATGAAAATTCTCCCCATTTTTTAGCTAGTGCGAAAATAGTAATAAATGTATGGAAAAAAAGTCATTTGACTAATAAAATCCAGAAGCCATTATTTTTTCCTTTTCTTGCGGCCTAATTCAGTCAAATGGAGAGAATTAGAAGCAATAATAATACTTGGCTTATATTTATTCATGAATGAACTTTGTTGACCAAGTAAATGGCACATTTTGATTTTCCATTAAACAAATATTATGACATAAAGCAACTTTGGATATTTCAAGAGGCATTATCCATTTTCATCCCTCTCTAATTTTGGTAGACAAAGGGAAATAAAAGGGAAGTGAAATTTATTTAGTAATATTATACAAGAAAGAAGCAAACTTGGACCAATTAGAAACAAGCACTTGTACAACCAAAACACAAGAGAAGTTAAATGAATAAATCACCATCTCTTCTCTTTGCTCCTTCATTTCAGTCAAGTTAAAGCAAAAAGGAGAGAGAGAGAGAGAGATTTTCAAAGTCTTCAAGAGCTAAGGAAGCAAGAAGAGAGGTCTTAGGGTTTCAATGTGCAAGATTAAAGGTAAGAGCTTGTAAACTTAGTGATTTTGCCTCCTAATCCCTCTACAACCTCTCCTAATCTCTTCTCCTCCATGAAATCCATGTTTTTCAAGAAAAATTAAGAGTTTAGAAAGAGAGCTATGATGTCCAGGAGAGAGAAAGGGCTGAAATCTAAGAGGTAATCACCAAAATTTGATCATCTTGGCTTGAATGATGTTGTGGTTGTTGTTGTTGGTGGTTTATGCCTTGTTTTCTCTTGTTTTTCAATTTTGGGCTGAAGCCAAACCTTGGGGAAATGTTGCCCAAATTTCCTCTAAACATGTCCATTTAGTATTTTAGTAGTTAATAATGTGATTAGAAGTAGAAAGGAAATGATTAAGCAAGATAAAACAAGAAAACAAATAATCCTCCTAAGAACCCTAACTTTCTGTTCTAAGCATGACGTGATGAAGGAGTTGTAATTTGTTGATTCTAATGAGTCCATTGGCTTTATAAGGAAAAATTGTGTGTATATGAAAGTGTTCATGATTTTTGGATGGTTGTATGCCAATTTGGAAATTTATGAAGTATGTGTGTATATGTTGTTTGATCTGCCCCTGTATGGCAGTGATGTTGTGTAAGGTGTTTCATAAGTCAAAAATTGTCCAAGAATTATGAAACTTTGGAGGATTAAATAATAGACATATAGATTTAATTTTATGGATATTTTGTAATTTTTAGACAAGTATATTGGAAAATATGAATTTTTGAAGTTGTGCCCTGTTTCTGGAAGATAATCTAGGAATGGTGGAGTTTGAAAAATGTTGATGTCAATGGTCAAAATAAATCATTTTTCCCAAAATTAAATTTAAAGAGCTTGATTTAGGTTTTGGAATAAGTCAAATTGGATTTTCTTATAATTTATTATGATTTTCAAAAATTGACTGAAAATCTACCAATTCCTAGAAAATCAGTAAAACTACACTGTGCAGAATTGTACTGTGCAGAAGCTGTTTAATTGTGATAGATAACCAACATAATAAGTCTAAATTTATTTATGAATATATAATAACTTATTTATGCTAAATTTGAAATCTTAGGATATATCGAAAGCTCGAGCCGTAAACAGAGCTAGATTGATTGTCAGGACATTCCAGGTAGTAAAACTTTCTTTCATGCACTATGTGATTATATGTATGGTTTGTGTATGCCATCTTTTGTAACATGAGCATAGTGTTTTAGACATGCACATTAACCTAGCTGTGATTTGGGATCCAGCGATGGTATACGCGAATAAGCCAGGGTCTAAACAGTCGTTTGGCCTAGGACAGTATGCATACAACACTAGTTAGTGTCTTAGACAATATGATGCATGACATATTTATTTTCACATCGTATATGCAAGACTTCTAATTACTACTAAGATTCTCTGAATCTCACCCTTTTCTAATAAATATATAAAGTTTCCAGCAGTAAGCAGCGGCTTGAAGGGCAAAACGGTAGTTTCCGACAGCAGAAGGTTCTAGACGAGCTCCAAAGCAAACGTTGGTTATTAGAAGACTTGTTATTTATTTTAAGGTCTGTAATTATTTTGTACACCCTTATGGGGAATTTCTGTATATAAACAAGCAATGTATCAATGATATTAGTATTTTTATGCTATCCTTGTGTGCCCACTGAACTATGATATTGCTCTCTGAATAATATCAATAATAAGATGGGGTCTTACAGTATACACTTTGGTGAAATTTCTCTAACCCTTATCTTTTAATTAAGACTTTAATTGTGATTTTTAAAATTTTTAATATCACCCAATTCACCCACCTTTTAGGTGAAACCATTGACACTAACATTTGGTATTAGATCCTAGTCTTTTATTTTCAGGGTTAATATCCTAAGAAGAATCCTATAGAGAGTATGGGTGATGAAATACTACCAGATGGTACGTCTATCACCAGACCACCTGGCTTTTGTAGATAACACTTCTCCTTCTGGAAGGCAAAATTCAAAGTGTTTGTGTATGCCATCAAATATGGGCTATGGTAAGTGATTTAAGATGGACATTATATGCCAATGAAAACTGTGGATGATGTCACAGTTCCAAAAATACCATCAGAGTTCGATGACAATCATAAGAAGCTCGTAACTCTCAATAGCAAGCCAATTCTTATGATTTAAAGTGTCTTGAGTCAAAAAGAGTATTTTAGACTCTGCACACTTCTTTCTACTAAAGATACGTGGCAAGTTTTGGAAATAACTCATGAAGGAACTTCTAGAATCAAGGAAAATAGAGTCGACACTCTTATCATAGAATATGAGTTGATCAGAATGAAATTAGGAGAAACAATTGCTGAGTTTGAACTCAGATACACCCATCTTGTAAGTCAATTAGGTGCACTTGGGAAATTCTATGATCAAATGTCCCAAGTGAGAAAAATATTGAACATTCTTTTATAGAATTGGAAGCCAAAGTCACAATGATAGAAGAGGCCAAGGGAGAATCAATGCGTTTAGTAGCTTCCTTATTTGGAATTATTTTGAATATGAAAGCAAATAGAAGTTCAAACGTAAATTAGAGGAAATTGATGAAAAGAAAAAGAAAGGAGTAGCCCTAATGCAATCAGAGAGGAAAAAAGAACAAAAGGAAGGAGAAGAACTTGACGATGATGAAATTGGCCTTATGGTAAAAAGGTTCAAGAAATTTTACAAGAAGGGTAAGGGCTTCAAAAACTTCCACAAAAGGAGGTACTAACAGCTAAAAGGAAATAAAGAAGCAAATTATCTACTATGAATGCAGAAAGCCATGCCATATCAAATCAGAATGCTTAGAGTACTTAAAGAATAAAGAAAAAAAAAGAAGAAGAACAAATACTTCAAGAAGAAGGCTTTTGTTTTAGAAATATGGGGAGATAGCTCCTTGGATGAAGAAAGTAACGATGATGAAGAAGTTGCCAACATCTGCTTGGTAGCTCAAGAAGAATCAGAGGATGAAGAGGTAAATGATTTAGCCCCTACTTATGATGAATTACATATTGAATATAATGCATTATATTTTGAATTCATCAAAGTTGTTGAGAAATTAGTTAATTACAAGAAACGAGTTAAATCTCTTGAAGAAAAACTCAAAGAACTTAATATGAAGTCTTGTGATAATTGTCAAATTTTAGAAAAGAAAAACACTGACTTTACTAAAACACTTGAAAAGTTCACTAAGGGAAGTGAAATGCTCAACGTGATTTTGAAAGCTTAGAGATTTACTAATGATAGATCTAGAATTTGATATGATCCAAAGATAGACAAAAAGAAATAGAGGAAAATTTTAGATGGAAAAGCCTATCTGAATTACTTTCAACATTCTATTCACGTATCTAACCCTTTTATACATTGCAATTTCTATAACAGAAAAGGACATTATACTTCCTCGTGTTTTCATAAAAAGGAAAGGAGAATAGGAAACTATAAGTGGGTACCTAAGGGATCAAATATTCCAAAAGTGATCTACACTAATCTGAAAATATTGGGATTGGTAGGCACACAGCGGAAGAATTAAAATTTAAAATTGTAAAAGTTTACCAATCCAAATTACAGATCTATCAAAGGCATTTAAATCGAGTTAGAAAGAGTCATACCTTATTCATGTTTGTTTAAATGCCCATAATCATCAATATATTACGAGTTCTCAAATCTCCAGCTTGATTTCTCCTAAAATAATTTCCTCGGCATCTACATGTCCACTAATTCTTCTTAAAAGAGCATCAAACTCTATAAGTGTGAGATTAATCATCCCCGACATCAACATGTTGGCTAGTTCTTCTTTGGAGTTTTGCCTTTTGGATCTTGAGGAGCTAACTACTCAGATCAGCTCCCTCTACTGGTATCCACACGAACAGGACCCAATACCAGCAACGTGCTAGCACCTCCAATGTCCTTCTAGGGTTTTCTTACGGCTCTATTTTTTCATCATCTGTAGAAAACCCTAGCTCTTATCTTTTATAACTAGTCAGTGTTATCTATTTTATGATGGATATTGGATTTTTAAAATTAATCTTAATTAATTTCAAAATCCTTATCATATCAATTAACACTTAATTGTTTTGATAAGCTAATTAAATAAATCTGGTTTAATTAAATCTGTCCAACAGTTTTAATTTAACCTATTTATTTAATTAGAATAAAGAGCCAATCGAATTATATTTAATTTATCTTTATAAATTAAATCTTAGATATTATCATGTAATATCTTTATATATACAAAATATAATAATATTATCATATATATAATATATATTATCAAATAATATATATTATATATGTATGTATTTCAAAAATACATATGTGTATATATAATATTATTAATTCTCTTTTCAAATATAAATATATATATCTATATACACATATAAATATTTATCAAATAAATATTCACACAAGTGTATACAATATATATATATATATATATATATATATATATATATATATATATATAATATTTTGTCCACCCTAAATTAAACATTATATTCATTGAATCTTAAACGCATCTTAGATTCAATAAATCTAGAACATTATAGCTAATGTTGGGCTATTCTTTTTGTGACCCTGTAGGCCCATACGAAGTTGACAGTTGGCCAATGGCTATACTAACCCACAAGTCGTAAGCGGCCTCTAGCAAGACATTATGACTACCCAATTCATATGAGGATCGACAATACGAAACAACCTGTCGATAACCATATCACGTCCCTTTTGTCACACGATATTTCGGTCAAGGATGAGGCATGGAGAATGTCATCCTCCTATTCCTGACCATTACTTTCTCGATTCATGAGTAGTCTGACTATAGAAATGGAAACTCCTTTCTATTGTAGTATGGCCATACATTTCATAGACTCGCTCATCGAGGGGCCCAGTAATATCTCTCTACTAATGTAAGGGACAAATTTCATCTTGACCATTCACAATGCTCTGTATGAAAACCACTATACCCGATTGTAGCCTTTATCAACACCCGGTTAAAGGTGACTTTTGACTAAGTTAAAGCTTAGTGACTCTCATGTAGGAATCCATAATGATCTCAGGTTAAAGGGCATAGTAACCTGGTTATATATGAGATAAGCTTATGACTTGATCTATGCAGCTTTATCATAGCGGGTCGGTTCAGCACCTTGTACTCCTACAAGTGCCTATGACTTTGACTTGTATCCCTATGCCTTATAAAAGTCATACTAGTCTTATTTTATCTTTGCTCCTGCATAGATGACTGATCAGAGACATTTAGGACAATCATTATGATTTAACCAAGGATACAGTTATCATAGTGAACATGCGAATAATGTGATAACTAAATGGAGAAATTCATTGAATAACAATGTTCAAAGTACAATGATTAGCCCATAGGGCACAATTTCCAACAGAAAGGACCCAAGAGAGTATGGGTACCTAGGACTTGATTATCTTTGATTGCAGGTATGTCTTAAGTCACTAAGAACAAGTAAGTGATACATAGATAGTGGATGCTTAAGACATATGGAGATATAGAAAAATTTTCCAAAATGGAGCCCAAAGAAAGAGGCAAAGTCAAATTTAGAGGAAACCAGTTAGGAAAGATAGCTGGAATAGGTGAAGTTGGCAATAGTGATGGAATACAAGTTAAGGATGCTTACTATGTAGAAGGACTATGCCATAACTTACTAAGTGCAAGTCAAAGCACTGATAAAGACAATTGAGTCATATTTAACTTAGAAAGAATATCTCATAGTAAGCAAGAAGGATCTTCAACTTAAAAAGGAGGATCTCTAGGTTATGGTTAGAGCGATAAGGGAAGGTAACTGCTATACTCTTGATATAAACAATAATATTTCCAAAAAATATTTTTTGAGTAATTCCTATGAAAGTTTGCTATGACATAAGAGACACGATCATGTCAACATGCACCAACTAGGAAAGTTACTCAAAAATGATTTAGTAATTGGTTTACCTAAAATTCATTTCAAAAATGATTTAGTCTGTGATGCTTGTCAAAAGGGTAAACAAATAAAATCTTCATTTAAATCCAAAAAGGAAATCATGGCCAAGATACCACTCTAACTACTTCATATGGATTTAGTTGGACCAGCAAGAGTTAAGAGTCTAGGTGGTAATTTGTATATATTGGTCATTTATGATGACTTTTCTAGATTTGTATGGACCATTTTTCTCTCTTCAAAAGATGAAACTTTTAGTGAGTTTATTTTGTTTTCCAAGAAAGTACAAAATGATAAGGTATGTCTATTATAGCTATTAGAACAAATCATGTAGGAGAATTTGAGAATTAAGACTATAATATCCCAAATTTTGGGACAAGACGCTTGGGATTAAGTGGACTGCTAGACCCCACTTTAGTAAATGTCTTAATGAGGCATGGTATTATTTCCCAAAATTCCTTTATATCCTTGGATATTAAAAGGTAATATTATGGTGAGCTAAAGAGCTCGGGGAATAACAAAACAATGCAATTGAGAGTTATACACAAAGAAATGTTGCTACCGGTAAATTTCTAGTGTGGCAATTGTGTTGTGTGACATCTTTCAAGGGGCAAATGGTGTTAGAAAATAAAGAAAAGGAGCAAGAGATGATTCATTACAATAAATCATAAAAAGTAAGGGCAAAACAGTAATTTTACCATAAGACAAGAAATGATGAGTTTTCCCTAATATTCCCAATAGTTTGAGTGGAATTAGAATTAGAATGAGGGAAATGACTACCTGGTAATTAATGAGCCTAGTTTGGTGAATTATTATCAAGGAGAATCAATTAGTGGAAAATCTTAAGGCTTTGGTCAACCACTTGTAAGATGGAATAATGGAATAGTTTGAGAGTAATATTTCTTTCTTTTGATCTCATTATTTTCAGTGGATGAAGAAGCATGAAAAGAAATGAATTATCATGCAAGAAAGCCAAAGAATTGGACTAATGGGGAGCTATCACTTGTGAGCTCTTTAGATTATTTAATTAAATCATCATCACTTCATCCTTTTAATCTCTCATTCTCTCATGTAATTAGAACCAAAAATAGAACGAGAGAAGAGAGAGAACGAGAGAGAACGGATGAACGAGAGAGAGAAACTTCCAGCCGCCGAAACACTATCGAAATGGCGTCTTCTCTTAAAGTTCCATGTATGAAACTTTTTCTACTCATCCCTAGCTTCATTTCTACTATTTTGGATTCTCGTTTGGAGATGGTTGATGCCGTCTTACTAGCCGGAGTGCTGCCAAAATTCTGAACCAATTCAGAAACGTATAAAGGTAAGCATAAGCTTCCTTTTGAACCTATTGGTTTGTTGTTTGGATGAGTTTTGAAGGGGGTTGGGTACTATTCATGTCTCATTCAAAGAGTGTTTTAATGGTCCAAACAATATCCAATGCTTTCCTAAATAGCTAATCATGTGATTAGAAGTAAAAGAAAGTGTTTAGACAAGAGAAAACGAGAATCTAATACAACTCTTCTGAGAACTCTAAATTGTTTCCTTGTGTATGGTATGAGGAAAGAGTTGGAATTTCATCAATTAGATTATTCTATTAAGTTCAGAAGGGAAAATTGTGTAGGGTTCATGTTGATGATGAAGTGAGAAAAGGCTGAGAGTATGAAATGACCAAATTACCCCTTAAAGCTCTAAGTAAGGGTTGTCAAGGGTATTTTCATTATTTGGGCCTGAATTTGACTAATCTGAGGCTAGAAATGGATTCTGCATGCAAAATTCTATAGGATTAGCCCGGATCATAATTTCTAAGAAAGTACAGTTGGACCTGGTACAGATGACTCATTTATTGTACATCTAGGAATTATAGGACCAGACGGTTGTGCCCAAACTGGAGTGAAAATGATGAATTGAGGAAGGACACAAAGTCTAAGAAGTAGTGAACTTACCTTGCCTGCATGTATGTGATATGTATGTATGCATTATGTTTATGTGACTGTTTTGCCTAATTGTGTTGAGCATGCTTGATTGATTGAAATGTTGTTATGTTATACGATGGTTATGAGTATATTGTATCATTGAGCATATAGATGTCATCATTGACATGATTTTAGAAATGAAGAGCATGTCATACATCAACTATATACCTTGCATGCATAGTGGTATTGTTTGCTACTGATATTCTCTGAATCTCACTCCTCCTTACCCAAACATATAGGTATGTTGAGTATAGGTGAAGAATGCATGAGGATATGCACGGAGGAATATATGAAGGTGAAGTGAAGAGCGTAATGCAAGGCGCTACTTTTTGTACTTGATGTAATTGTTTTGGTAGTTTTATGGATATACATTTTATGTATATATAAATGGATGAATGAAGTTTAAGTAGAGAATAGCTCTAATTTAATTAAAGTACAACGCTCGCATACCCTGATATATTGAAACTAAGAGTCAGGGAGGTATTAATGGTATAGTGAATCTTATGGAAATGATTGAAAGGTTTTCTACCCTTTGAAAAACCCTATCAACCTTATGTTCAAATCCTGAGTTGAGAGTGAGAATTTATGAACGATTTTGAAAGTTGGGTAGTCCAGGGTTAAATCCTGGTTCCACAATGGTTAGTATTACTCATTTATACTCATTTTGGAGTATTGGAAATAGGGTGTTACAAAGACTTTATAGATATTATGACATAAATAATATTGATCACAACTTCTTTGCTCTAAGAACTCTAAAATAAAATCGAGTCGTGGAAAGGAAGAACATAATTCTTACAGAGTTTGTTAGAGCCATGCTTGATGAGAAGAATGTCTCACAAGTACTTAGAGCTGATACAATAAGCACTACAAGCTACATCTCAAACAGAGTCTACATCAAATGAAAGCTTGGCAAAACACCATATGAGCTATTCAAAAGAAGAAAACCAAATCTTGCTCACCTACACATATTTGTATGGGTACCCCTTAAGGCCAAGTAACTTGCTTAACGCTATGATAGTTTATGAATTTCATTAAATGCACTGAATGATGTTGTGATAATTTTGTTGATTGATGAGTGTGAAGCATGCTTTGTAATGTTATCTTTATATGTTTGACATGTGTTACTATTGAGATTCCTCCGAATCTCACCCTTTTTCTTCAAAACCACCTTCAGTATAGGGAAAAAGCTCGAGATGCAAGAAGAAGGTAAATGACAATGACTAGAAGTCGAGATGCTGAAAAGTTTAGTCATTTGTATTAGAACTGGCTGACACCCAAGAGGGGGGTGAATTGGGTGTACGATAATAAAGTATGATCTTTTAAAATATTTTCGCGGCTTATCAAATCCTTACATATGGAAGCATAAAATCATAAGCAGTTATGTAAATCTTATATGCTGGAAATGTAAAAGCTTAGGGAAGAGAATATGCAAAATGTGATTTGTCCAGGTTCGGTCCAATCCACGATGACCCACGTCCAGTCCCTAGGCTCCTCTTGAGATTTCGAATCTACTTTCTTCTTGTTTAGCCGGGCACAAGAAAAGCCGCTACAACCTACAAGTTTGACCTGGCATTTGTGTAGCCTATACAGAGTTACTCTCCCTCACACACTGTAAGGTTCACTCCCCCTTACGCAAGTCTTACGAGTAAAGCAATACTCCCTACAGCTTCCCCGTAAGGTAATCAACCCTCTCAAGATCCCTCTACCTTGAGTTCAATACAGAAGTATAGATGAAGTATTTACAGACTCTCTCACAGAGTGGATATGATACTCACTGAAGTACAATACAAATAATCTCACTCTCAAATGTACATGATAGTATAAATAGATAAGAGCAAAGAGTATGTGAGATGAAGACTTACGACAATAGCACAGTGGCGCAGTTGAGTTCCCGTCACTCTGTTTTTGTTCTTCTGTCTACTACTTCCTTCTTTGAACGCTCTTCCATATATAGCTGGGTTGTAGAAGATAACCGTTGTTGGCATTCGTTCGTTGGAGTCTGCCACTGTATTTGACCATTGAGCGCATATCTATATTTTCCCGTTGATCCTGCTCTGACGTATGCTTTAGCATTTCTTGTAGTTTGCCTGCTGATTGTACTTTATCAGATATATTAGTGGTGCTTTTTATTTGCACGTTCGTTGAGTGGTTTGTTGAATCATTTGACCGTTGAACCCATTCAGATATTTTCCCTTTGTAATCCCATCAGATGCTAAAATAGATACTTCTTCATTTTCTGTTGGAGTCGCACTGCTTTGTTTGTCCGTTGAGCATTCTTTTTCCCATTGAGCTTCTCTGTCAATATTGCAATGTATCTGCTGGGGAATGGTATGGGCATTTAAATTCTTTATGGGCTGTCAGAATGTGCGGGAGCTACTCAATGTTGGTCGGTGTTGCATCCTCTCCTCTTTTTCTTTGAATGCCGTTGGAGTCCCATTGCTCTGTTCTTACTTATGAATGTTGCAATGTACCGTTGTGGAGAGGTATGGGCATTTAAATTTTTATTCAGTCCATCAAAGTATGTAGCCGCAACTCGGTGTTGGACCCATGTGTAGATGCCCATATCATTATTGACTTCAATATTTGTCTTACACTTGAACAACCATTAAACAATGTCTGAACATGCTAACATGTTAATGTATAATGATTAAATAATAAATATACACATTGGGATCCATCGCTGAAGGAATGTGTTTCTGACAGTCGCATGAACTCGAGTGTAACAGTCCAAACTCGAGTGTGATTTGAGAAAGAACTCGAGTACACATTCTGGAACTTGAGTGCATCATACTTTTCTTCATTCTTTCATTGCTTCTGATAAGAGCTTCTGAGAGGTGCAGAAGGA
Source organism: Albizia julibrissin (assembly GCA_037074505.1). Classification (NCBI taxonomy): domain Eukaryota; kingdom Viridiplantae; phylum Streptophyta; class Magnoliopsida; order Fabales; family Fabaceae; genus Albizia; species Albizia julibrissin. Next base: position 38,894,315 of record CM073477.1, read on the forward strand.
AACTCAGTTGTAAATTAGACAAGAAATCGAGTGACCAAAACTGAACTCGAGTGTACATCATGTTCACGCAATGTAGCTCTTCTCGGGTTCACACTTCTACTGTAAAACTTTCACAACTCAAGTGTAGAAGTTATAGAGAACTCGAGTGCATAAATGAGAACTCGAGTGTGTTGTTGATTTCCTCAATCAAAGTCTTCTCGGGTATGAACTCTCATGTCATAACTCACAGAACTCGAGTGCACTGAAGTTTAGAACTCGAGTGTGTTGCTAGCAACTCGAGTGCTACTCTCATACTTCATGGCTTCATTGCTCTCGGGTATAAACTCCCTTCTTAGCACTTTTAGAACTCGAGTTCTTGATGAGTAAGGAACTCGAGTGTAGAATTCCATACTCGAGTGTAGCACTAGTATCTCAGCAAGAAGACTCTCTGGAATGAACTCTTTCGTCGGAACTCTCATGACCCGAGTGCTTCTTGTGTTGTGTGAACAGAGGACTCAAAATATGATCCATTCATTTTTGACTCCAAACATGATAAATGATTGATAATTAGAGATATCTTGTTATCTACATTCCAATACAAAAGGAATCACCTCCAAACTCAATGTATTCTTCAAGTTATGTTCCAACGAATGCAGAGAGCGTATGTATTTTCAAGCATCTGCTTTCAGAAGCCATACTATATTGAATATAACTCCAAATTTGACTCATTATATATCCATGTAAATATCTTTGAGTCTACTTTTAAATGGAACCAGTTTGAACTCATTTAGACGTGTAGTTTGAGAGATATATCCAAAATACGAAAATTGTTCCTAAATATGATGGTGATTTTTATTTCCACTCAAAACATCCATATCTGCCTCATCAGAGCTCCTTTGATATTGATTCTGGTGTTCAAAGGATGCATTATGAGTCTAGTTTCATATGCCACTAGTGTCATCTCAATCAGAGTTGTGGTTTGAGATATATGATTGAATTACTGAAGCTCGCCCTTACTGAATGTAAAACAGGGATGAACAGAGTATGCTTTTATACATACTGAACTCGAGTTCTGATTCCCAAACTCGAGTTCTAGCCCATTTTTACAGTTTTGAACAGTGCCATCTCGAGTTGATCAAGACCAACTCAAGTACATAACTTGGGATACATCCGGAGATTGTTTCTGAGAAAAACTCTCATGGAGAACTTCCTGAACTCGAGTGCTACAGTGCCCATAACTCGAGTGCTATAGTACCAACTTGAGTGCTACAGCTTTCAGACGCTACAATGCTTGCGTGCTACAGTATCTGACTGCTACAGTGAAGTGCTACAGTGCCAAACAGTTCCACTACTACAGTACTTGAAATCCCTTCTGAGCATATAAACATCCAGTATTTCTTCTAGGAGCTTGAATCTTGATATTCCTATTAGTACCTTCAAGCTCTTTTTTCTGTAATCTCTTTCTTCCTTTTCTTGAATAATATACAAGATATGCAACATTAAATATAGTAGTTAGTCAATGTTGGAGATTAATATATTATGCAAACTTTTTGCTCTTAATATCTTATATATATATATATATATATATATATATATATATATATATATATATATATATTTGACATCATCAAAACTAATCATATTTAACAATTTGGTTTTCTGGTCCCTTATGTTTTGTGGATGTTTTAAAGATTTTAGGTTGTATATGATGTATATGTCGTGTAAGTAATGTAAAGGTAACCTAGTGAAGGAATGATAGAAATAAGTAGTTTTGCTTCATATCGCTAACGAAATGTGTATGTAAAATGGACTATATAAAGTCGGCAGAGGTATGCTCATAAACTCTGATGAATAATAATAAAAGGGAAGAGTCTTAACAAGTTAGTGAAGATTTATGGAAAGAGTTTTTGAGAAAATTTTACCACCCTCTCAGCTCTAGGTTCAAATTCTTGGTTGATGTCGAGAAATTTATAAGTATTTTCAGAAGTTGGGTGTTCCGGGTTCAAATCTTAGTCACCCGAGTGATTTCACTACTCTTTTGTTCTCAACCAAAGCTATAGAAAATGAGATATCACATGAACAACACCTAACTCCCCCAATACTCATCCAAACGACAAACTAATAGGTTCAGAAGGAAGCTTACACTTACCTCTACACGTTTCTGAATTCGGTTCAGAATTCTGATAGTGGTCTGGCCTGTGAGACGGCACCAACCACCTCTTAATGAGAATCCAAACCTGCAAAAATGAAGCTCAGGATGAGTAGAAGAATGTTTGTACATGGCACTTTGAGAGAAGACGCCGACTCGACAAAGTTCCGGCGATTGAAAGTTTTCTCTCTCTTCCTCTCTCTCCCGTTCTCCGTTCTCTTTCTCTCTCTCATTTTCTGATTTCTCTTCCCTTTCTCTTTGGTTCTAATTTGAACGAAGGAATGAGAATAAGAAAGGATGGAGAATGATGGTTAAATGAATTCACCAAGTGGTCATACCCCATTAGTCTACTTTTTTAACTTTCCTGCATGACAATTCATTTCTTTTCATGCTTCTTCATCCACTGAAAATAATGAGATCAAAAGAGAGAAATACTACTCTCCAACTATCCCATTATATCACCACACAAGTGGTCGACCAAAGCCTTAAACTTTTTGCTCTTTGACTTTGCTTGATAATAATTAACCAACTAGGCTCATTAATAACCAAGTAGTCATTTTCCCTCTTTTTAATTCCCATTCAACAAAAATCATTGGGAATATTAGAGAGAAATCCTCATTTCTTGCCTTATAGAAAAATTACCATTTTACCCTTACATTTTATGGTTTATTGTAATCAATCATTTATTGCCCCTTTCCTTTATTTCCCTCCACAATTGACTAATTTGGGCATCAATAATAGGAAAATAATGACTGCTAGCCTTTCATTGGTCACATGACCATTTTTTCCCTTGCACGATGCCACACAACATAACTGTTGAGCAGGGAAATTCACCGGTAGCAACACCACTTTGTGTTTCAATTCACTATATCGTGTGTGATCCTCATTGCATCATTTTGTTATTCCCCAAGCTCTTTAACTCATCATAATATTCCCTTTAATATCTAAGGATATAAAGGAATTTTGGGGAATAATACTATGTCTCACTAGGATATTTGCTAAACTAGGGTCTAGTAGTCTACTTAATCCAGACTTAATCTTAAGCCTCTTGTCCCAAAATTCAGGATATTACACTAGGTTAGCAACTAACAACATTCAGAAAATGTTATACACATCTTTAACAAATTCTAGTACCTCGAACTGCTAAGACATTTCAAATTCCTAAAGAAATAATTCCACTATTGAATTTGATTCTTAGGTTACAATTTACTGGGTTATAATTCTTTGAATAATCACCTAACTTTTAAATTCATAACTGAATCTAGAATCTCAACAACACCTAAGTCGAGAAATCATTTCCTCAATTATAATCAATAGGCATACAAAGAATCATCATGATCACAATATTCACTCTTACATCCTCATAACATCATAATTCATCTAGCATGGAGAATCTAATATCCCAAATTTTAGAACTAAAAGGTAGAGAATAAGCCTAAATTAAGTGGACTGCTAGACCTCAGTTTAGCAAATGCCCCTAGGAGGGATGTTTAAATTCCCCAAAATTCCTTTATATCCTTGGATATTAAAAGGAATTATATGGGTGAGCTAAAGAGTTCGGGGAATAATAACAAAAAGTGATTGGAAGTCACACACAACATACTGAGGTGAAATATAAAGTATTGTTGCTATCGGTGAAATTCCCGATGTGGCAGTCGAGTTTGTGTGGCATATTTAAAGGGACAAATGATGTCCAAATATTATGAAAATTTTTAGAGTGAAAGTAAACTTATCAAGTTTTAATTTTATAGGTCATATAAGTCATTTGGAGCTGTACACAAAGAGAAATGAATTTTTGAAGTTAGCCCAATGAAATTAACTATTTTCTGGGGCAACATTTAAAGATTAAAATTCTGGGAAGAGTGAGCTTCCAATTGGCCAAGCTTTATATTTTTCCTTAAAATTAGACTCAATTTGGGTCACATAGCCTTTAGAACCACCCCAATTGGATATTTATACAATTAGATATGAATTTTCAAAATTTAATAAAAATTCTGTCAATTTTACAATTAAGTGCGAAAATTGGAATTTTGAGCCAATCATGGCTTGACATGTGGCAAAGTCATTTAATCATCAATTAAACCATCATCTCCTTTATTCCTCAGCTCATTTTCACGCAAAAAGAACCAAAAGAGAGAGAGAGAGAAGGTGCAGAATGAAAATGGAGGAAGAGGAGAGAGAAACTTTGAGGCACCGAAACACTGCCGAAACGACGTCCTCTCTCAAAGTACCCTTCGGGAAACTTCTTCTACTCATTGTGAGCTTTATTCCTACATTTTTAGATTTTCATTTGGAGGTGGTTGGCGCCATCTCACCGGCTGTAGTGTTGCCAGAATTCTGAACCGTTTGCGGAAACGGGTAGATGTAAGCGTAAGCTTCCTTTTTAACCGATTGGTTTGTCGTTTGGACGAGTATAGAGGAAGTTGGGTACTATTCATGGCTGGTTTAAAATAGTGTTTTCAATGGCTAAATCATGTCTAATCAATGTTTAAATAGCTAATCATTCAATTAGAAGTAGAAAGGAAGTGTTTAAGCCAAAGAAAACAAGAAAACAACATGTTACTCTTAAGAACCTTGATTTCTTCGCTGTATTGTGACATGGTGATGGGTTGAGAATTTGATGATTTTGATGCTTCCATTGGCTTTAGGAGGCAAAATTGTAAAGGTATATAAGTGTTCATGATTTTTGAAAGAGTAACTGTTGTGAAATCTGTCTTCTGGAGGCAGTGTCCTTGTGATATATTTTTGAAAGGCTGAATGTTGTCCAATTATAATGAAACTTTTCAGACTTAAATTAAACATGTAGAGCTTTATAGGTAATATGAAGGATTTGGACAAGTATGCTAGGAGTTATGATTTTTCAAATTCTGGTCATGTGAAATTGGGCAATTCTGGAGCAGTGTCTAATAAAATGGAATTCAGTACTTATAAGAGTGTTTTTAGCTTATGGGTATATTTTTTCCTTAAATTAGATTTAAAGATGGTTCCATAGAACTTGGAAGCAACTCATTTGGATTTTTGTACATTTAGTTATGATTCTTACAAGTTCGGTCAAGAATCAAGATAGTGAAATTATGAGCAATGAGATTCTTGGCGGCGGCCAAAATGTTTCTGTCTGGTTTTTGGCCACGGCCAAAACCCCCAAATTTCAGGATTTCATGTTTTTGAGGGAAATTGACCTAGTTAGCCCTCGCTAGCTTCTTGGGCCTTAATATATACTTCTAATGACTCACAATCATGGCTCTAATGATGTAATTGGGTATCTAGGGCCATGGAGAAGTCAAGAAAGAAGTGGAATGGAAGAATTCCCAAGAAGCTCCGATAGTTGGAAGAAAAGGGAATAATTCAAGAAGAAGGACATAAGTCCATAAGGTAGTAAACTTACTTACTTGTATGATGTGATGTTTATGCTGTGTATTGATTTGTCGTATTGCCTTGCTTGATTATGTAAAGCATGTATGAATGAATGAAGCTCTGTTTCTATTTTTACTATGGCCATAAGTATGTTGTACGAAACATTGAGCATTCAAAATATCATTATGTGAACATGAGCCTACGTAAGGCAAGCATATCATGCACTAGCATTCATCTTACATGCATTGTCTGTATATTTGCTACTGAGATTCTCTCGAATCTCACTCTCCCCCACCAACCATATAGGTATATGAACAGGAAAGAAGAGAATGCTTGAAGATAATTCAGAAGAAAAGAAGATGAAGAATTGAAGACTGAATTGTGTTTAGATTACTGTGTGTATCATTATTTGCGCGCAGAGGATATTTGTTTGTAAGAATACACGTGAATTTGAATTAAGCCGTAATCGGGATCATTGAGAATAAGAATGAACTCTAATATTCGATAAGAATAAAGGCTAAATAAGTCATGAATAAGTAATTACCCCTAATAAAGTAATAATGAATGCTTCCGTGTAAGTAATTAAGGGGTATGTAAGACGGGTGTTACAGAGAAGCCTTAAGACAACCATTAGGTCTCAAGTTTATATAACCTCATCAAATAAAATATTTTGAGCAGCACTTACTGCAACATAAATGTTTCAGATTAAAGATCAATACTTACATCATCATCTCCATGCTTATAAGAATTCTTTAAATCATCTAAGAATAACACCTCAACTCAACACAACCCTTCTACCCTATAAACTTTGGTTAAATGTTTCAACATGATAACTTCCTAGGGGTCACCCATCCTAGGACTACTCTCGCCTGAGCACGCTTAACTACGGAGTTCTAATGAAATTTGGTGCATTAGGGCAGTCTAGATCCATATATTGTTGGGCATATCACTGGGCATCGGTATCAAATATATATTTTGATCCTAGTATATCATATTATCCTCCCCAGAAATGCTAGATACTGTGCCAACAAGGAAACATAAGTAGTACTAGCTTCTTGGTATAACTCCTCTATTTATTCCTGTAACACAGCATGGAGATCTAAATCATACTCTAACTCAATATTAGGATCCTTAGAGTTAGCAACAGAATCTAAATCCTGTGCTATCTCATCTATCTTTAGAGCCTCAATCTCACTGGTGAAGAATCCATACTAGGTCTAGACACTACCAACATTACTATCATCAGTGCTCATACCCTTTTCCTCCGAGTATGCATCAATAATGCTCTGCTTCTTCTTCTAAATATGGTTTTGCCTTTTCCTTCAATAGGCTATTTAACATATGGGGAAGATCTATTTCTTTAGGTTCATCTATTGCCCATAACCATAATCGCAAAGTCACTAATCAAAGTGTCAACATATAATCCACATAAGTAGAGAATAATAGCCTATTGCTAGAATCTCTACTCTGATAACAAAAATGTAATAACCTACTTTCTTTTAGCGAACATGTATGAATAATTATGCATCTCATTTGTTTAGGTGAGTAGTATACTATTATCGATATTGCCATCTCAATTTTGCATTCTGATTTTGCTTTATTTAAGTGTCCATATACGATAGTGGGCATCTATAGATTTCAAACTTGTACAAATCTACTAAGTTGTCTAGATTTAAGCCAAAATCAAATTGTTACAGATAACCAACATAAAATCTAATTCCTTTGTCCTCACCCTTTCACTGGCCAGCGCTTACCTCTTTACCTTTCAAGTTTCCAGCCTTTGGTGTATTGTTAAATTTTAGAAAAGGTGAGATTCAAAAAAAATCTTAGTAGTAAAAATGTTTCAATCATATAAAATGAAAATATATAAGCATGCATATAAACCACATCATAAATTCAATCATCACAGCATTCAAAAAGTCATATGTAGCATCTAGTCATCACAGGACACTTGGTCCCATATCAAGCGCTTGTCTCATAGTCACATCGTCACAAGGGCATCCACCAATTATTACCTGAACACATATGAAACAAACATGGTAAAACAAACATGCAAGGAATCACATAGTATATGAGAGAAAGATTTGCTACCTGATAGTCTTTCCAAGTCCTATCCTTCTTCCCAGTCCTTTGGGCATCACAGGAAAATATCAAATCCTATAAGTTTCATGCATGTACGAACGAGTTGTTAGTAATCCCAATATGTTGGTTATTTTTTAGATTGATACATTATACCAAACGAATAGTGTATGGGCTTAAATTAGCCTCACATGCTTAAATTTACCCTTAGAGTCCAAACTTATTACATTTGACCCTAAGAATCTTAAATTCACATGCTATCCATAAGTTGCCAGAATTTTGACCAAATTTTAAAAATTCATAATTTGGTCTAGGAAACTCCTATTGGTATGGTTCAAAGTCCTGTGTGACACTTATTAAGTATAATTTATAGGAAAGATATCGATACTACCAATTATATGCATATAATTCCTGAATTCACAATCATCCCTCACTGTTATAGGATCCCATCTAGATTTAAGGCCTGACTTAAACAGGGCATAACTCTCAGTCTACCAAGCCAAATAGAGCATTAAATATATGATTGAAAAGATAAGGATTTCTAATAACACCCTATAAAATTTCAAAGCTATTAGACAAGGTTTGACCATAAAAAATAGCCCACAATCATTGTAACTCGTATCTAGCAACATTGAACATTAACGCTTTAAACTTCAAATTAGGCATCTTGAAACCAATCATCCAAAGATCATTTCCACATTCTATTATTAGATAATTTTTCCTGAGAAATCCATTTCTAACCTCAATGTTATTAAATTCCAGCTGCATCCCCTTGAATTCAGGCTGGCGAAATTTTGACCCTAATTAGAACAAGATGCGTTCTTGCAATTTCAACTTTAATACATGTTATTTCTCATCATAAAACCCTATTTAACATTATATTCATCATCAAAAGACCATTAGAACCCTAAATCCCTCTCTTGTTTGAAACCCAAGAGGGTCAAAAACTTCAAAAATACTCATGAAAATATCGAGACAATATGCTCAAATCGAAGCTTATGATTATCTTTATTCAATTCTCCAATTTGTTCGGGATTTCAACAGTACTTCTACATAGTAGATAGCACTAAACGCCTCAGATTAGAAATATGAAACTATAGAAATGAAGCTATCATCGAGTAGAAGAAGATTAGTGAAGGGTTAATTGGCCGAAAACGTGAAATCAGAGGCGAAATCGGCGAAAATGCTCAAGAACACAAAACATCTCTCCTCTTTCTATTTCTCTTGAATTTTTCTTATTTTTCCTTTTAATTCTGGTGGTTGCAAAAAATAAATTCCTGTTGGACGTGTTGGATGATGTTTTTAATGACATGTGTCGCATGTTTAAAAATCCAGGGAGTTGGGTATTCTTTTAGGGAATTATAGGGTACCCAATGCACCGGTGTATCAGCTGCTCTTTCTTGACATTACAAGGTTCCCAATACCCCTTATGAAATTCATGCTCCCTCTCCCTCTCTCATACTTGAACAAATTCCCAAGTCAAATAAACAAAAATTTGATGAATTCATCTAGCTTCTAGTAAGGTGTTCAGGAAAGTGGGACACATGGCCAAACTGGAGACCGGTGAGTTATCCTAGCAATTGGGCATGTGTTAATTGTGCCTTTAAAAGGTGTCAACACAAGATTGGTTAGCCATAAATTATAATTCACAATGTAACAACGTGATTGGCTAGCCACAAAGTGACTTTCAAAAAGTTATTTTAATAAAGCTACTTTTACAGTGTACGCTCCAGACAGCGCCACGTGTCTTAGGGGACTTCCAAGTATGAGTTTGAGGGTCTGTGTAGGACCCAAAAATAGGACCTATCCTATACATTCCTCAACAAATGACACCTCATACTCAGGTCTTTTCCAAAAACACAGGGCATACATATCTGCCCAGAAAATGCCACGTGTACACCTATACCGATGTATTTCACTATATCACATGTATATCTATAACTCCAAAATGCGTTAATTTTTGTGTAGGCCATAAAATGGTGCCATATGAATATCCTGCACACATTTTCTCTGACACATTTTGTTCGACTACTTACATACACTGAGCCCTTTACCCAGAAAGGCCCAATCATATAGTCCCATGAAACTCATTTTATCCTTGGGACTCTTGCCAAACTGGGCATAGTAGTCTTTTTAACTTAGGCTTCTTCTCAAGCTTATAAGGCCAAAATTGAGGATATTACATCATGATCGCTGTCTGACGTGTGTGTGGAGCACACGCGCTACCCAAAGCTCTAACGAAACTTTACACACTGCCACACGTGGAGGAGCATAGATAGCATTTTTGGCTCGTGACTTCTTCCACTAGCATTGACGCATAGTTTTCAACCTGCCCCTAGTGTTTTCAGACTCTGGGTTCATGGTTTCAAATCTAGGTTTGCTCGTTTGCTTTCTTGGTTCCTCTATTTTAGGTTCTTTTCTCTAATGTTAGATTTGTTGTATGGTGCTTATTCAAATTTTATTATTGTTTTTTGTCTTCGTTTGGAGTATTGTTTAGTCCTTGGTGAGACCTTTAGTATTTATCCCTGATGAGATGTTTAGAGTGTTGTTTCAGTACCATGTGAGATCGTTGTTTAGTTTCTGGTAAAGCTGTTGAATTATTGCTATGGGTCCCTAGTGAGATCTCAGATCACTTCTTTATGTTATATTCTCTATTTTTTAGTGTAGTTATGGCTAATTCTAAGACTAGTATTACTATTGAGATTGTCCATGTTGCTAATAAAATTACCGATCACAAGTTAAATTGGACAAACTATATGGATTAGAGTAAAACTATTTGTATGTACTTGTTGAGTATTGAAAAGAAGGATCATTTGATTGAGGCTCCTCCTACGGGTGATTCTCGTAAGGCTTGGAAAAGTGCATATGCTCGGTTATTCTTGTAGACTAAGAGTTCTATTCAGAGCGAATTTCTTCCCTCTATCAACCACTATAATACGGTAAAGGAGATTATGGACTATTTAGAGTTCTTGTACTTTGGTAAAGGAAATATCACTCGTATTTACGAGGTTTGTAGATGATTTTATCATGCTAAAAAATAAGATCGTCCTTTGAATGCTTGCTTTATGAATTTCAAGCACATGTATGAAGAAATAAAGTTGTTAATGCCACTACCACTGATCTTCAGAAACAGATGGATAATCTAGAGAAATAAGCAATTCTGAGCTTTCTTATTAGCCTTCCATAAAAATATGAGATGGTTTGTTCTTAGATTTTGTCTAGTTCTGAGATTACTACATTGCAGGATGTGTTTCCTCATGTACCATGCACTGAAAGTGTCTTTAAACCGTCTTCTAGCATAATTGCCAGTGCTTTAGCTAATCGTGGCTCTATTGATAACCTGGACTCCTATAATCATGGTGTTCCAAGGCATGAGGGAAATGCCCAGGACTTTGGAGGGATTATGGGCTATTATTGTAAGGAACCAGGCCATACCAAACATGCTTGTCGCAAGTTGCAAGACAAATTGCAAAGAAATACTAATGCACATGTGACATCGCCGAATGATAACAATATTAAAGTTTTCACTGCTGAGTATGCTCGATTTACTAAGTATCAGGAGTCACCGAAGTATGCTACACCATTTACAAGTACTTATGCTACAAAGAATGAATCTTGTCTTGATGCTTCTTCCTCAAAGTGGACAATAGATTCAAGTGCCATTGACCAAAGGACAGGATCTCAAGAAGAAGAAAATTATTGGTGATCAGTTGCATATTCATGTTGCTTCTAGCTTGAGGGGGAGTGTTGAAGAATAGAAAGTTTATTACTAAATTAAGTATTTATTAGGGATATCATTTAGTATTTATTAGGATTAGATTTGAATAGTTTTTCATTATGGTTTGATTTAATTTAATTTAATTTGAATAGATTATGATAGATTCGATGGTTAGGGTTACTCTATTTAGTTTACTTATATAAATGACTCTTTGTGCTCTATTTTATTCTTAAGGATTAATAATATTAGTATTTTCATTATGCTTCAATGAGATCCTTCAGTACATTAGAAGGGGAACCTATAGTCCAGTCTTGTGATCTGTGGATTTTGGCTGGTCTATATTACTTGATTGGTGTACTTGTTAAGTTGAACCGCTAGTCATATGGGTGAGTGCTAGCCCATAGGTTCAGTCAAAGGAAATAAGGTGTGGAGGAAATAAGGGAGGATAGAGAATAAATTATTGTGTATTGATTCTTGTGCATTTATGTAATAAATATGGGAATGAGATTATGATAATGTGAATTGATATATATATATATATATATATATATATAGGGAATGTAGCCATATGACATTTTTAATAATGCTATGATTTTATAATTGTCCCACTTGACACCTCACGAGCACTTACTTGTATGCTCGATGAGATGGATTGTTAGTTGCTGAGACTTTTGTCTCATCCCATTGATTTAACATTTTTCTAGGTGCTAGTTCTCTTGCAAGTCCATCTGGAAAGACTCTGGAAGCTTAAACTACTTCTACCCATAGTAGTGCTTCCATCTTTTTTGTATATGTTGGACTATTGTATATTGTCACATTAGGGCACATTTTTTATACTCTGATATATTTTAAAACTGGATGATTTTGGGTGGCCTAAAGGCCTTATGATTATGTTTTAAGCTTGTGGATCCACATCTTAGTTTGATTTTGGATAGTTTGTTATTTGTTGAAGTATTACTCAGTTTAAGAGTTGGGCTTTATAGTGAATGTATGTTCTGGGCTTAGTAAAGTCCAAAGCCTAATTATGTGCATGATAATGTTTTGGTAAATGGTTTGATCAAAGCCTTAGTTAATTATTATTTTAAGGAAAGGATTTTACAGACAACATCCTATGAGTGAGGGGGTGACGACGTATGTGGATTGGAATGGAAAAAGCTAAAGGTAATATACGTATTTCAAATTAAAATATGAGTTAAATTACACTAATTAAATATATATAACTTAAATTGGGTAAGTTAAAAAAAAGGTATGACCTTTCTTTGTTTTTCTTTTAAATTTTCATTTGGCATTGTAATATCCTGAATTTTAGGACAAGAAGATTGAGATCAAGTCTAAATCAAGCAAACTGTTAAACCTCAGTTTAGCAAGAGTCCTAAGAATGTCTAAGAGCTAGAGTGACTTTTAGAGACTAATTTGTAACAAAGTATAAGATTTAGTCCCAATTAGTTGAAAGAAAGTACCCAATTCCTTTATCAAAAGTCAAATAGGATTTAAAGCCTAACTTGAATCCAAAAGGAGAGGGAATGGAGTCTTGGAAAAAGAAAGATAAAGCAAAAGAAACACTAAATGACAAATTAATTAATGTTGCCATAAGTAAAGGCAAAAGTGACATTTACCATTTAACCTTGAGGTTAGAATTTGAAACAAAGATGAAGGGTCAGGATTTGCCCTTAAAAAGAAAGAGTAATGATAAAGATGAAAAAGAAAATTAACTCCTTCCTCTTATGATAATAAAAACGTCCAAGGGCATAGATGGAAGAAAGAAAGAGTTGGTCAAAGTTTCAAACCACTTTTGAAGAAGACTTTGGTCAACTTGAATACTTGCACCAATAGGCATTTGGTCAACATTCTTCCTTCCTTTTTAATGAGAAATTTTGGTCATGGCATGAAGCAAGAAGAAAAGAGTGTAATTTATGTGGCCACACTAACCCTTAGTCAACTCTTCAACTCACCTTTTTGCAAGACACCACAAGAAGGTGACACATTACCACATACTCCCAACTCACTTCAATTTTCGGCCAAGCACTTAAAGAGGTGAGTATCAATATTTAACCAATCAAATTCCACATCCTCATAATTTAAAAGTCGGCCAAGAAGATAAAAAAACAAGAAAAAATAAAAAGGAAAGAGAAAGGAGCTAAAGGGAAGAGCAAAGAAGCAAGGTAAGGCTTCTTAATCAATTTTCACCCTCCAAATCACCTTTCTAGCTCAAAATGACTTCACAAACATTGTTCCTCTTATTAAGAGCTACATTTCTATGAATTTTTTTCCTCAAGGAGAGGAGTTTTAAGCTTCCAAGAAAGTGCCAAAGTTGGAGAAACAAAGAACAAGCCCTAGAAAGTGAAAGAGGTAAGCTTCAGCTTCAATTTGAGCCTAGTATCTTGAGTTTTGGTTGGGATTTTGACATATCGTTGTGCTATACTATTTTGTGGAAATTTTAACCTTATGGTTTTGATGATATTAAGAGCATGATCATGATGTTAAATAAGGTTTAGTGATGGTATATGATAAGTCTTGTTGTTGAGAATTTAAGAAACCGATTTGTGGTAACCTAGGGTTTGGTTTGGCCAGGTGTAGAACCTAAGGAAAGAATGTGATTTTGGTATTTTTGAGGTTAAATATGGATTCTCTATACAAAACTTTGTGGGATTAAGGTGTGGTTATGATTTTGGATGATTAGATAATGAAATCCTAATTTGGGGAACTTAAGCATAATACTGCCAGATTATGATTTCTTAGAGGCAAACTACTTGTGACGTATTTTTAAATAGCTAAACCTTATGCAAAAATCATGATATTTTCTAGAATGATAGTAGACATACTAAGCTTTAATTTGATATATAGTATGTGACATTTAGATTAGTACATTGGGAGATATGATTTATTAAAGCTAGGTATTGAATCTGGATTGAATCTTGAGACAGTGGAAATGGTCAATGATTCCTAGAAGCCATTTAGAGTTCCCTAGAATTAGTTATGAATTTTAGAAGTTGGCTAATGAAAACTAGCAGACTAAGGTGATACCTGAATTTTAAAGTTCTTGAAGAGAACAAGTCAAGTGCAATGGCTTGCATTTATGACTCTAATGAGTTAACACATAATGTGATTGTGTGTCTAGGGTCATGAAATGTCAAGGAAGAAGAAATGAAAGACTTTGCAAAAAGCTACAATGGTTGGAAGAAAAGGGAATAAGAAGAGGACATAAAGGCAAAAGTAGTAAACTTACCTAATTTGCATGTACTTGATATATATGCTTGTTTATCGATATGTATGATTACTTTGCTTGATTATGTAAAGCATGTATAAATGATTGAAGCTCTTTTTTTGTTTATGCTATGGCCATGAGTATCTGGTGTGAAATATTGAGCATGCATATATGTCATTATGTTAGCATGAGACTTTATAAGGCAAGCATGACATGCACTAGCATTTATCTTGCATGCATAGCTGGTATTGTTTGGTACTGAGATTCTCCCGAATCTCACCCTCCCTCACTAACCATATAGATATGTTGAATATAGAAGAACGTAAGAATAGATGTAAAAGGAAGATGGGAATGTGTCAATTGTTTATGTATCAATCTTAGACACTTTGTTAGCCATGTGTAGCAACATAATTTGTGTATGTATGTGTATGCAAGTTTTAAATTGGAGGCTAAATAATTGATTTCCCTAAGCCGTAACAATAAAGTTCATGCTTCTGATAAGTAATAACGGATATAAAAATAAGGTGTTATATTTTTATGGCCGTAACAATAAAGTTCACGCTTCTGAATGCGTAATAACGGAACATAAAGATGGTTGTTACAAGTATCTGATTCGGGGTTCGTGGCTACCCCTCTCAATATAGGTCTTGCCTATTTAAACAAACTTATTTTTGAAAAAGGTGTGAGTGTAGCCTATTAGCTAAATGGGAAATACTCTTACCAAACCAGGCGATAGGTTTCCTTGTAGAGGCTTGACATATTTCCATATCTATTAATGTCATTTTAATAAAAGTAGTATATGAATGGTAATGAAGAATTTTATTTTTTGACAAGAGGGATAAATAGAATTTTATTTTGATAAATAACATATAGAAAAATTATAAATAGTTATATAGGCAGTGAAATCGTCCTTCAATGAAGCCATGCTCTTGATGTAGGCCGGCCGTAAAACTACAATCTCATATGCACAGCTTGCAATGGTTGCTTAAACGACCTAATTCTTGACTAAACTTATGTCAATTTAAAAAATATATATATGGAAAGATTCACCAAATTGAACTGTCCAAAAAAAAATATTCACTAAAAAATATCTATAGGGAAAGAATTGGCTTTATATATTAACTTCCAAAAACTAATTGGCAATCAACAATTTAAATTGCCCTGCCCCCTTTTTGCTAATGGTTTGATTATTCCCTTAAAAGTATAAGTTGCTCCCTAATCAGAAGGCACTCATGTAGTCTTTAATATAAGACCATTCTAATTACTGTACTTCATAAGGATTAATAAAAGGAGTTTGTATCCTTAAAATGATAAAAAGTTATCACTACTTTTTAATATTATCCTCATATTAAAATCAACCTATTTTAATTACTTTTAATGTCTTTATAATCTAATCTCTCCCTACATTACAATTAATAAGGGTATTATTGAAATCTTGCTTAGCATTACAAAAACATTCTAGAAGGGATACTATAATAAGAACCAGTGGAAGTATTACAACCCTCGGTAAGTTGGTGGTTCACACGTAATATATCTACACACACATACACACAATTTATACAAAATGTGTAGCATATGTTAGCAGCTCACTTCAAATTTAATCAAATTTTATGTAAAGTATGAAATAGCAATTTATTATAATTATACATATTAGACCTAGCATTACATGAAACTTAAATATCAAAATATAAACATGCATTCGTACGATGCAATTATAATTTTTTATATGACTATTCAGAGTATTAAAGTATATACGTGATTGTGTCAAATGATATACAAGTATGGTTGTAATTAATAGGAATAATAAAAAATAAATTTGTGAGACAAAATAGATTAAGGTATTATATTTAGGATAAAACTAAACCTTTTAATTAGGTCCTACATATAGGACTAGAGGGAGTGCCTTTATAACATCACTACAATAGATTCAGACATATATAACGCTTAATAAATAATAGTCGCAGTGAATAAACATCACGTATGTCGAGCCATAGGTCGCGCAAGAATATATAATTCTTAAAAGTAATAGTTAATTATGTGCATCATCATGTATTGCAAGACGGAATTTGCGAAAAAACAAAAATAACAGTTGCAATTAATAACCATATTTATTTAGTGATAAAAATGATGATTCTTTCAAAACAATCATCATGTAACACTTACAAACGATTCACTTTCTAACCTTACATCAATGAAAACACAAACATAATGGTTATATTAATTAACCATAAAGTATGAACGGAAAAAAAACATTTCATAATAAACGACTGTCATGTAAAGATAACTCAATAAAACATCTTTTCATAACCTCATTCGGTCTGATACCAAGTACACTTCAACTCTATTTAAACTAATCTATTCCTTTTGCTCTTAGTACTTTTATTCATCGGTCGGCCTCGTCCTTCTCTCCTTCATCATGGTCAAATGCTAGAGAGCTTTCTCCATTTGTCCTCCTCCTCCTCCACAAGATCCTCCTCCTCCTACTCCTCTTTATAATCCTCTCCCTCTTCCTCCACAAGCTCCTCCTCCACCACCACCACCTTTACAAGTTCCTCCCCCTCCTTCTCCTCCTCCTTTGCCTCCTCCTTAAATGGAGGCTCTGCTACAAATGTTGGCTAGCCTTGACCGCTCCACAAGACATCTTACTACATATATCCACAGTCTAAATAGGAAGTTAGACCTCATCCTTTATCACAATTAGGTTGTACATGTTCACTTCCAATCAAACCTTTTATCTCCTTCCTCAAATGTCAATGATATGCTGAATAAGGGGGAGGGGTAGGACGAGAAGGACAACAATAGTGGTAATGACTGAAAACCACTATTGTTTTTTTCCTAATTTTTTGAATATTAAAAAAATTAATTGTTAGGGAAAATAGCCTAAAAATATTTAAGAAAAAAACTATTGTTGTTTCACGGTTATTATTAAACAATCATTATTAATGAAGGTAATGTTCAGGGTTATTAGTCAATGATCATTACTTATGGCAGTTTACAAGGACACGTTCGACCGTCTAACCCTTCCATTCCAAAGGACAATTTCTACTGGATAACTCACAAAACCCCATTCCTTTCCACTTCTACTAAATTAACAAAATGATCTTTAATACTAAATGACGTGTTTGGAAGGAAGATAATCCATGAAACACTTTCTATTTAAATGTCTAAAAAATGAATTCTACTAATCCACTTTATTTCAACTTCTCATACCCAACTTCTGACTTTTTTTTATTGATATCATGAACAAATACAAGAGATACTCTGATTCATCATCTTTTAACTCCTTAGGGTAAAACTAAAAGATGATTGCCATCCACCGACAAGAATTAAAGGGCTTATCCACTTGAACTATAAACTCCAACATACGGTCAATGATTACATAGGAGAGCGGATGCATGGACAAGTGCTTGAAGGAATTGACCTCTCTCATTCGCTCTCTAAATGAGAAGGCAGACAAATTATAGAAGAATGAATATGATGATACAATAGATCATTAATCTCCATAACTTTTTTTTTGTTTTTTTCACACTCTTGTTTTCTTTCTTAATTTTTTGTTTATACTATGGGGTTGAATAATCAACTTCAAAAGTTATTTAAAAAAGTTAAATAAATAATGGTTATTAAGTAAAACCTATCACTTTTTAGAATATCTGTGAGATACCTAATAGTTAATAAGAAAAATAGTCACCATCTATCTACAAAACATAACAATTGTAATGTAAAACTGTGAACTTTTGTTTAGAGCCCTAGCTAGGTTATATTCCTTTATGTACTCTATTCTCCTAATTTTTAGGTATGATTTCTCTTCTATATTTTGCATTCTCCTTATTTTTCACTTCGTCTTGCCTAGCTAGGTTTTAACCTTAGTTGTGCATCATATTTTTTTTAGAAAACTCATCTCTCTGTTCCTTGTGGTTGACTGAATGAGTTTTATTTTCCAGTTAAAATGTCCAGTTCTAGTTCATCAGGCATTGATAATGCCCCTAGTAATGATATTCCCTTAGTACTAATATTGGGCCTAGTCAAACCAGATAATTGACCTAGGAACATGCGTTAAAAGAAGTACGGGATATTATAAGAAGGGACCGTTGTGACTTGACTTTTGTGAATAAAGCAAAGCCCTTAGGGAGAAAATTTGATGTGATATGGAACAATGAGGGTCAAACTCTTGAGTTATCGCACTTTGTTTGCTACATTAGCTTAACGGTAAGGACTAACGTTCCTATCATGTTGAGTAACTAGTGTTACGTTAGGGACATAATAAGTACGCATACATTATTTGGGACAATATCAGGGTAAGTTATATATGCCTGCTAATTACTTGCTACATACTTGTTAAAAATGTTAACTTAAATTGTATGATTTGTAGTCTGTATATGATATAGATGGAACTTATAGGAAATTTGTCCTCAAGAAGGATGGGCAAGCACTACTCACATTATCTCATGTATTGACGAAGGCCTTTTTGTAGAATCCTGAAAAGGCTGATGAGATAGAAGTTCCTTAGGATCTTCAGTCTTTAATCAAACTGGATGAGTAGAGATAATATGTCATCTCAGGTCGCCAGTCATCATTCTGGGTAATAGTTATTCATAATTCATAAGACTTGCATGTATCTATTTAATATTAACTAGAGTGTTATGCATTTTCATAGGAGATAAGCTAGGCGAATAAAGAGAGGGTGAAAAATAACAAGTATCCCTATAGGGTAGAGCAAATGGGGTATGCTCACATTACTCAAAAGTTGTCCGCTAAGATTGGGGATAATAGTAGACCTCCCCATTGTGAACTTTAACCGATGGTGAGGCAAAATAAAGATGGCTCTTATGACAACCTTCAAGTGAAGGAGGTTGTTGATAAAATGGTAAATATTAATATTAGTCCCCGATTTATGGAAGTAATGCATTCAATTAACGATCAATATTATATTATTGTTAAATGCACAATAAGTCATGTACCATAAAGTTACTACACAGGGCTGCCTTTTTTCGGATGAGTATGTATTAGTCAAGACATTTTCTTAGGGGGTGTTAGCTTTGAATTGACCAACACAAAATATTATAGTCATTGACAACCTCAAAGAAATAAGGAGAAAAAATATGAAAAGATCTATGTAAGAACCATCTTACATGCTCCTTAAGTTATGCATTGGAAGCGTTACTCTTCAATTACTTAAGGGTTAATTACTCATTAACTACTATTAGTCGTTATTCTTACCAAATATCAGAGTTCGTTCTTATTCTTAGATTCAATGATCCCGATTATTGTTCAATTCTAATACGTGTATTCATATTTGTATATTCATACATATTCATCAAGTGTAAATATTTTACACACAGTATAAACAAATACACTTAAATATTAAATTCTTAATCATTCTTCCTTCTGGTTCTTCTTCAAGCATTCTTCTCTTTTGTATTCACGTACCTATATGGTTGGTGGGGGAAGGTGAGATTCAGGGGAATCTGAGTAGCATACAATACTAACAATGCATGCAAGATGAATGCTAATGCATGATATGTTTACCTTACATAGGCTCATGTTCACATAATGAAATTTCTGCATGCTTAATGTTTCGTGCAATATACCTATGATCACATTATAAAAAAAAAATAGAGCTTTATTCATTCATACATGATTCACATAATCAAGCAAATTAATACCGCGCATCAATACACAACATACACATCAAATACATGTAAGTTAAGTAAGTTCACTACCTTGTGGACTAATGTCCTTCCTCTGTTTCCTCTTCTTCCAACCATCAGAGTTGCTTGAAGAATATTCCAATCTTCTTCTTTCTTGACTTCTCATGGCCTTAAACACAGCCATATTATTACAGTCATGAAAAATGAATGCCTAATGGGGCTGCCTTAGCCTTATAGGCTTACTTTCACCCTTAGAGTTTACATTTATTACATTTGGCCCTTTCTTTCTTAAATTTGCATGGTAGCTAAAAGCTGCCAACATTTTGACCAAATTTTGAAAAATCATAATTAATTATATAAAACTTCAATTGGGGTGGTTTAAATTTTTATTCAAAGATCTTTGAGTATATTTTCTAGGAAAAATATTACTTAGAGCCAATTCTAACCGAAAAATTCAAGAACTACGACTAAAGCCTCACTGCCATAGAATTCATTCTAGATTCAATGCCCAACTTCAATAATTCATAATTCCAAGTGTACTAATTCAAATGGAACAAATGACCTATAAAATTAAATCTTGATAAGTCTACTTTTATTTTGGAAAGTTTCATGTCCATTGGACAATATTCAATTACCCAAAAACACAACACATATAGACTGCCACACAGAACCCTAATTGGCAGCAAATTCCAATTTTACAAATTGTGTTCCAATGATCCAAAATTCACAACTAGGGGATATTCCCATATATTTTTTCATGTAGAACACAATAGTAACATCAAATTTACCAAATTCTCACTCCTTGTTCATGCCATATTCTGATAAAAAATTAGGGTCAACATAAAAATCCACCAATTCACATTTTAACCATCAAACTTAGCTTATATGCTTCCCAATCATCATATAATCACATATATATGAACACAACATAATGAAACCCTAATAACCCTACTTGGATGAAATTAGGGCAGCAAGAACAAGTCCCAAAAATGTCAAAAGAAATATGGTTTCTCATATAAGAGTTGATGAAAGAGCATTATATGAAGCAATAAGGGGGAAATGGCAGCCCAAGTACTAGAGGTTGTTGCACATTTCCAAGCCATGATCTGCTTAAGGGATTGGTGGAATTTAAATGTTTTACCGATTTCCCTAAATATCATACAATTGTAATGGGATACATGTTCAACCGCCTGGAGGATAACATGATTCATAATGAGCCTATCCCTCCTGAGCATGTGAAGGTACAAATCAATACTATCATTGACCATAGCCATCTAGTTCTTGTGGCCACCAAAGACATAGATACAGTGGGAGGGGCTTTAGGAAGCTACATTGTGTGACCTTACTGTCTACTTAAAGTATGTAAGCTGACCAAGAAGTTCACTGCTCAAAAGAAGCTGTCCACCAAGTCCAAGACTGCTAATCAATCTAAGACCCCCAATCTGTTTGAACTCATGTTTTGATGATAACAAATCTTAGGAATATTGTTTTTGCAATATTAAAATGGTTTTGGAAAAAGTTCTGTTGGTTTCTTAATTTGCTGATATAAAACATTTAAGTGAAAATGTATCACTAGAGTGATAGTTGCCAATTAGTAAGTAACTAGATAATGAATGAGTGATTTTGTGAAAACTTGTCAAAGCACTCGAGTCTTAGTAATGTCACTCGAGTGGTAACATGGAATTTTATAAACTTCCTAAGTACTAGCTAGTGATTAAACTATTTTCTTTTTAAAAAGAAAAGATCACTCTAGTGTTGATAAGTCACTAGATCAATGCCTTTATTTCCTAAACAAGCACCATCAAGGTACCTAATAGTAACTTGGTAATTTTGAGAAAATTTGGGCAAGCACTCGAGTATTGCTCAAAAATATTGATTTACCATCTAGTAACCTGACAGTGATGACTTAAGCTTGCTTTTGAAAATTGAAGAATCACCCGAGTGCAATAAGGTCATTCGAGTGATATTTATAAATATGAGTTATCACTTCTCAATAACCGGATAGTGATCATGTTTGTTTTTGAATTAAAAAGTGAATCACTCCAGTGCCATAGAGACCACTTGAGTGAAATCTTTCTTCACTGAGCAGTTACCAGACAGTGACCCATAGACTTATAGATTCTCAAAATGACTATCCAATACCACTTTGGAGAGATGCAACATCACTTAAGTGATAAGGTTTCACTCCAGTGATATTGATATCAGTCTTTCAAATCAGCATCTTAGAAATTTTGATACCTATTCTAAGTGTGATAGAAACTTACAATGATACTTCTTACTATTCCTAAACATTAATAATCACACTTATGTATAAGTTTTAGGTGCTTAAATCACATACAACACTTTTATGTCAGAGGCATTAAATGCATTGAAGCTCATCAAATCCAAATGCTCTCTTTCACCAATGGCTATATCATCTGTCTAACGGATACATTCAAATGCTTAAATGGTCATTAATTCTTTCCAAGCTATAAATACAGAAGCATTCAATATGGAGCCAACAACCTACGACAAACTTTCACTGTTGCATTAAGTTCTTGTGCTATGTTCTTTTAATATTCTTTGATATCCTTTGTACTTCAGTGTTTATCACATATACTCTTTGAGAGAGTTGTTATAACTTCATTTTACTACTCTTACTATGATTTAGTCAAGGTAGTGGGACCTTAATTAAGGGTATTTATTACAAAGTGTAAGGTGGAGCGAGTTTTCCTTGAAAAGGAATTTGATTATACTGAGGCACCAAGAGCTTTGTGAATCTTAAAACGATAGTAGAACTCTCAGAAAGGTTTATGAGGACTGGACATAGGTCAAGCGAATTAAACTGAACTAGTATAAATCTCTTGTGTCTATCTTTAGTGATATTTCTCTAACTCTACTCTCTTCATTAAGGTTTTGTTTAAGTTTAAAATTTTTAATATCACTCAATTCACACCCCTTCTTGGGTGAAAGGTTTGAACTAACATAATCAGTCCATGACCGCCATTCAGTCCAGAAAAGGAAATATCCCACCCCTAATAATCAATCCAAGAAGTTATTCTCACATAATAAGCCCGTTGGTCAATCTGCTTAGAAGGACCTATAGGAGTTTGTTGACAAGTTATTCGATTCGAACCCGTTTCCATTGATCAAATTTGAGAGATAGGTCTTCAACCTACTAGAGAAAGAGGAAGCTGTAAGACAAGAGATTATTTTTAAGGTTTTGAACAAAGAGATGTCAAGTACAAGCTCTGTCAACTTCTTTATGAGGTATTTCTTCAACTGTCATCAAATAGTTTGCTACTTAGAACTTTGGTTATATTTTGATATGCTGGTTTCAGTATTTCAGGCACCTATATATTGTACCATACTTACATCCTCCCTTATGGCCTCCAAGACAAGATGAAGTTCATTCGCCTTGACAATCTCAATAACAAGATGAGGGCATGAAGAAAGATGTGAAACAAGGTCAAGTGAGGTTTCTAGGAGATAAATTCATTAGGAGGAACCAGACAGAAAGGATACTTATTTTTTGGCACCTTACATTCAAGGGTGGGTATATCACTAACTTTTCTTAAATTAGCTTTTATTTATTTTGTAATTATCTTAATGGTGTGATCTATTATTGTACTCAAGGGATACTAGATTCTAATAGTGGTAAATCCATTGCACAAAAAGACTTGGAACTATAACTCTATAAGCGGGGTTTTATATACCAGACCATATATGCAGGAGACATTTAACCAGTATGTTATCTATTCATCATCTCTTATAATTCAGTTTATCTTACATGGTTTTATATATATAATTTTTTATTGTATCTTCTTAAAGCGATGTATAATTATCGCACACAAAATAGTCTCAACTGCACCAAATACAACCTCACTGATGGCCGCTACATATTTACCTTCCAATAGATGTAATGTTAAATTGAAGCCACAGATAGTTTATGACTGATAGACAAATTTTTCTTCTAATTTCTTTATAGTGCCAACGACAACTAGAGAACAATAACGATTGTGGGTATTGCGTGATGCAATTCATGAAGGACAAAATCACGCACAATCTTAAAAATATTGATCTAAATAAGGTATATTATATGCTTAATTTCTTCATATATATACATTTGGTCAACTATATATTACAATATCAAACTTCTATATATTGTTTCCTTTTGAGCATAGTCTTTTTAATGCGTCCTGTACGATTTTTAGCCACTCACAAATGAAAGAAGTAATTGAAGAGTTGGAGACATCTTTGCAACATCAATAGGAGAGGGAAACCTTCAAATAACTATAAATTTATAGATATTGATTTGTTTGTTTTAAATTTTTGGTTTAACATTGTATATATGTACATGAATGACTATAAATATAGGGTTAAGGTGCAATTTTAGTAACAAAGTTTTAATCAATGGGTGTCTAGCACAAATAAGTTTTACAAGGGAAAAAAATAACAATGAACAATTAAAAATGATGCAAATTTAACAAAACCATTAAATTTGACTTAACGGTGTTAAATTATAGAGAAGAAAACCCCCAACGGCGCTAGGTCAAATTTAACAGTTTTGTTAAATTTGCACCCTTTTTAATTGTTTATTGTTATTTTTACCTATTCTAAAAATTATTTGTGCCAGACGCCTCTCGGATAAAATTTTATTGTTAAAATTACACCTTAACCCATAAATATATTTTGATTTGTTGTATTGTTCTATATATGAATGAT
Organism: Albizia julibrissin; assembly: GCA_037074505.1. Lineage (NCBI taxonomy): Eukaryota > Viridiplantae > Streptophyta > Magnoliopsida > Fabales > Fabaceae > Albizia > Albizia julibrissin. The sequence continues at coordinate 38,919,151 of CM073477.1, forward strand.
TGTAAACATATGTTTTTATTCATTTTGTACAAATGTATATACAGGGGGATATTAAAAGTAGAACCCCTCATATTTTTTTTAATAAAAAAATTAGCTTTGATACATCACAATTGTTACCTAACAACAATTAGTTTTATAAACTATATATAACGGTTGTTTAAATAAATCTGTTAGGATTACTATAAATATATAATGATTGTTTAAATAAATATGTTAGCATTACTAAAAATATATAACGATTGTTTTGAAAGAACCGTTATATATGTATAACATATGTAATGGTTGTTAAAGAGGAACTGCTTTGTATTATACAAGTATTACCATATATTATAACAGTTGTTTACGTGTGTCCGTTAATTATTATCATAGTAATACGTATATTATGGCCACACCAAGTTTCAATACATTTCTAACCGTTATAAATAGGTTTAGAATAAATAACGGTTCAGAACAGTAATTTATTTGCGCTATATAGTGTCCGCATATATGATTATTTAGAACCATTATATATGGCGTATAATAACCATTATAAATGACATTTTATGTAGTAGTGCACTACAAATTAAGTAAATGTACTTGGAAACCATGCATGCTTGATTATATTACAAATTATGCTTATTAAGTTAATAAACCTCCCGGTCCACATTCATGTAATGATCTGTTCAAGATTGCGAGTCAAAATAAGTTAGGATAATTAATTATATTACGTACCTGTTTGGGAACACAGTGGAAAATTAATTTTTTTTAATGTGGCTTTTGTAGAAGCCAAATAGAAAAAAAATTCATATTGTTAATGTGATTTGTATTTGGATTGGCAGTGGGAGAAGTGATTTTTTTTAAATACAGTGAAAAAAAGCCAGAAGCTACTTCAATGAGCTTATAAAAAAAGTAGCTTTTTTTTATAAAAACCCAGTTAAAGCTAATGTGTTCACAAACGTGTCCGCAGGTGTCAAATGAGCTTTTTCCGTCTAAATGAAGTCCCCCAATGAAATTCCAAACAGACCCTACATAAGATTGCCACATGTAACTTAATTTTGCTTTTGATTTTCTTACTTAATTCATTACTTAATTTCTTTGTTTATTATATTGATACTTATAGTATATCACTCAATTATAACAAATACTTAGCCATACTATATATGTAATATTAAAAATTCAAGACCTTTAAAATTAATTTGGATGATCTAAAATTATGCTTAGTTAAAAAAATATCAATTAAATTAAACCAAGCCTACACATACCTATCATTTCTTTATCATTTGAATTAGTATCATGGCATATATCACTTTAATAATAGTGAATGAATGATAATAAATAAATTTTTTGACAAAAAATGATAATATGTAATTTAATTTTTATAAATAAAATATTTAAAAATTATAAATAATTATGTAGTATTCAGTTATATATATTTTTTTCCATTTTTCTGTTAAGAAACAAATCAGAATGGCTTCATTGTAATTTAAGCTAATAATCATGGCACTTGTTTCGATTGCCACATATGCCGCTTTATTTAATTTTTAATTTTAATTCTCAATACTTTACATTCACGCACCTTCAAACCTTCTGCGCAACAAGACTGTAATTTGAAATTGTGGTCTATGTAGCTTCTGCTTTATAATCCCTTTTCTCCATCATTCACAATCACACCTCTCTCTCTCTCTCTCTCTCATTTCACTCAAACGCAAATCGCACTCAACCTCTTTTGCAAAGCTTCGAGCTCTTATCCATGGCGGCAGGACTCTCCGCCGCCATAACCTTGAAGCCCATCGGTTTCTTCCACACCTCAGACCCCCTCCCCAAGGCTCCTCCATCTCTTCTCTTCACTTCCTTGAGATGTCTCCCTCGTCGCGCCACAACCCGTCGAAGCCCTCGATTGTCCTCCTTCACCATCTGCGTCCTCATGGAGGATCCCAAACAGAGCATCCAGATCGAAGCCAACGAAGAGAAAGACCCGAACAATCGAGTCGATTCGGAAGCCGTATCAGTCCGCGTGGCAGAGAAATTGGCCAGGAAGAGATCGGAGAGGTTCACTTATCTCGTCGCAGCTGTGATGTCTAGCTTTGGAATTACGTCCATGGCTGTCATGGCCGTTTATTACAGATTCTGGTGGCAAATGGAGGTAGGTGCTTTTCTTTCAAACTCTGAGAAATCTCTTTCGCTGAATTTTCCACATTGCTGTGAGTTAATCTGTTTCTGAAATTTGTTTCCATTTTGGGTTTAATCCGAGAAGGGCGGAGAAGTGCCTTGGTCTGAAATGTTTGGTACATTTGCTCTCTCCGTTGGTGCTGCTGTGAGTTCCATTTCCTTTCCCAAATTCATCACTCGACGATTAAGAAATTTGAAATTAACTCGATTCTTCGCAAAACCTAGGCGGTCCTAGATTCAACTCTCTATATATCTGATTTTTCAGGTGGGTATGGAGTTCTGGGCAAGATGGGCTCATAGATCTCTCTGGCATGCCTCTTTATGGCATATGCATGAGGTTAGCTTCTTCTTCATCACTCGATTCTCCAATTCTCTCTTATCTGCCCCAATTTTCAATTTAATTCCTCAATAAACTCAAAAGCAACAAGATATTCCAAATCCATCTCTTAATTTAAATTTCCCCTGTTAAATTCTCAGCTCGCGAACTGTAATTGTAACTAATCTCTGAGAAACTTGAACTTGAATTTGAATTTACAGTCCCACCATAGGGCGAGAGAAGGGCCGTTTGAGCTAAACGACGTGTTCGCAATAATAAATGCAGTTCCAGCGATTGGTCTTCTCTCTTACGGATTCTTCCACAAGGGTCTGATACCTGGTCTGTGTTTCGGAGCTGTAAGTATAGTCCCGAATCTGATTAATTAATTTTTAATCACGTTAATTTAACGGTATAATCGGGATTTGCTATCCTATATGAAATGTCGAAAGTGCCCCCGAAACATTCAGGGAATGACATTCTTGTTTGTGCCGTGTAGGGCTTGGGAATTACTGTGTTTGGGATGGCTTACATGTTCGTCCATGACGGTTTGGTTCATAAGAGATTCCCTGTGGGGCCCATTGCCAACGTGCCTTACTTCAGAAGGGTGGCCGCTGCTCACCAGGTAAGTGATTGGTTCTACACCAGTAATAATATGCATTCACATGAATATGTATTTTTGTTTATTTATTTATTAAAATATAAAAATAAAATAATATGTTGTGTTCTTTGGGATAAAGATCTCACAATCTTGACTGTATGTCTGTTTCTTCAGCTCCACCATACAGACAAATTCAATGGGGTTCCATATGGGCTATTTTTTGGACCAAAGGTAAGCTACCGTTCATTTTTCTTTTTGTTTTATAATTTATATGTGGGTATATTGATGATAATCAGCAAATTAATGATTTCATTACTCCTAAAAGAATAATAATAATAATTTCATTGATCCAACTTTTAACGTATGAATTATTTATTTTTTCAGAGGTACATGAATTTGTCCTCTATTTTTAAAATTATGGTAGGTGTCCTTATGAACAACAAAAAAATTGTTTCAACCTCTAATGTTTTATTTAATTATAAAAAATTCACTCCGTCCTTATAAACAACAAAAAAATAGTTTCAACCTCTAATTTTTTATTTAATTATAAAAAATTCACTCTTTTTTTGTCTATACAAATTTATTTTTTTTAAAAAAAGAAAAGTTACAAATATCTTTATTTTTTTAAAAAAAATTAAGCAACCTCAACTTTTTCCTTGTGGGGTTTTCCCCTTGCTAATGGGGGGGTTTGTGTATTTTTTGATAATAAATAACAAGTTTATGTGATTTTAATAAAATTTAAAAACATTTATGTAACTCAATCTTTATTTAGGAGGAAATTTTCATAAGTTAATATATATATATATATATATATATATATGTGTGTGTGTGTGTGTGTGTGTGTGTGTGTGTGTGTGTGTGTGTGTGTGTGTGTGTGTATAGCACGTAAAAAAGTATACATAGAGCAACTCTCTTCAATTATTGTAAAATTTAGGAGATGCTCACCGTTTTGAAAAATATGAGGGATTTAGGCTAATATAGAATCAATATTACTTTTCACAAATACATGTATTAATCTTCAACTATTAAATACGACGCACAATAATTTTAGCACGATCCTGTGGGTCTATTTGAAAGGTCATCTTGCACTCGGTTTTCTTTCATTTATTTTAACAAATATTGAATGACCCTGGCTGAAAAATAACGGTGAGAGAGAGAGAACAAACGAGAGTAAATTGTCGGTGAAAATGAGTTAACGATCAATGCTTACGATCATGCAGGAAGTAGAAGAAGTGGGAGGAGCAGAAGAGCTGGAGAAAGAAATAATTAGAAGAACGAAATTATATAAAAATGGATCATCATGACCTAATATATAATTACAATGCAAAGCAATTGTGAGTGTAGAGGAACAATACGTTATTATTTATTGGAAAGATTGCGTTGCTTTGTTTCTTAAGATACATACAGTTGCTACGTGGTCACATCGTATCAAGGAAAAAAAGGAAAAGAAAAAAATTAAAATGAAAGTTAGGTCAAACGAAAAGGAAAAAAAGAGAAGAAAGAGAAGATTTAGAAACATGAGGAGAAAGAGTGGTGTCTTGAGATGTGCCTTGCAATGTCCCATTATTGTGTCCAAAGGATGTAGCTTGTACAAAGTTATATGCTTGTTTAAATACATGAAAATTTCATTTAATAGATTTTCTTCTTCTTTTTCTTACGCGTTTGATGAGATTTGACAAATAAATGAAATAATAGTGTGTTTTCCAAAAAGATGGAAGAAGATTAATAAGAATTCTTAATGAAGTTATTGGATATCATGACTTTTTTGATTTATAATATATTTAAAAATTTAGTTGTTGATATAATACAATATCAATCATCTAATCCATATAACTGATTTACTCCATAAGACGATGGTGTTGTTTTTGTTATAGCTTCTATTGTTACATATGAAGACATGCACAAATTTACACAACACCATTTAATGTTGGGTATATAAAAGTGTTCTAAATTAAACCTACTTAACCATACTAAGCCAATAAAAACTGACTAAACTTGGTTATTTATGAGATTTGATTTGGTTTTAGATATTTACAAATCAATCGATTTGGTACCACATTCAGTTTTTAGCCTTTGAAACTGGAATAATTTAAACCATATATTTTCTTTCAGTAAAAAAAAAAACCATGTATTTTCTATTTTTTAATATACTTTCTAGGTAAGCTCACTCACAACTTAAGTCTCAACTGAACCAAAAAAAGACATTAATTTTTAGATAACTTTACACATAGTATCTTCCACTTTTTGATTATGAATAGTGCATTTCATTATAATCTTCAACATAATTATAATGAAATTTAACTCAACTACCCAAGCTACTTATATATAAACACAATCTAGTGTTTTAAACAATGAGATTTAGCTATTTATTTTGGGTATAATAATGTTCTTAATAATTCATTACTAGAAAAAAAAAACTTTTTAAGACAGCCATATATAAACCTTTTATATGTGAAGAGAATTTAAAAATTATGACTTATGGTATTTTTGTAAATACTGATACAACTTAAGACCGGTCGCACTTCTATGCGATCCGAATAATATTTTCTAGACTAGTTATAAGATAATACGGTCCCGATAAGGATTAGATATTTGAAATTTTCAAATTTTAAATTATTCTTAGACCAGCCACTCATACAACCAGTTTCTTTATGATTAGTCTTAAATATTTCATAGTTTCTATCGTTTTAGCTTCCAAAGTAAACTCCTCAACATGCCTCTTCAAAATTTGAAGCTACTTTAATCAATGTAAACTTCTATCATGTCTATTTAATCTTCTCCTATCCCTTGGTTTCTTCAAATGTATCTTTCAAGCTCCCTCCTCTCTCCTATCGATCAACGTAATGGTGAGACACCACAAAAGTATGTCAGTCCATCCTCCCTTTCCTCCTCCATGTGCACCGCTTTCAACACTTCCTTTAATGCAACAGTTTCTCGAGGAGCTCCATGTAAAGGTCAAATGCATAGAGTGAAGCCTTTCAAGAATCATCACTGATATGAATGGGGGAATGGACAGACTAGAAAACAAGTAAGACACGAACGGGATCGATGATCAAATGTAGGACCTTAAGAGAACCTGTCTCTTACAACCCTAGCCACAAAGACACCACAAGGATGATCAGTCCTTGATACAGTCAGAGTATTCGCACGAGAATACAAGGATGCAAGCAAAGCTCACACAAGAGAAATAAAATTCTCTAAGAACAAAGTTCTTATTCATATTATTATCATCTTCTCCCCCAGTACAAAAAACGTAGCCTTCATATATAGGCAACAAAAGAACACTCTAGAACTCTAAATCTAGTCATAAATGCAATAAATGATGCCTTGATGATGATTGATTACCTTGGTTGGCATCATTCAAGCCTAAAGAAATTAGGAAATTATTTATTCTTCAAGACTAAATCAGCTACCTAAAAATATGAAACTAAAACAAAGTTTTCAAGAGCAATCTTTGACCAAAAGGCCTTATTTAATGTAAATAAAAAAGGAAACTAATTAAAAAAACAAAATTAAATCATATTAAATCATATTTGATTCATAAGGATGCCTTCTAGATGCTTCTTGAGTTGTCTTGGACATCATTTATAATCCTCCACCAAGGCACATGCTTGTCATATGGTATTTTAAGCGAATTCTTGAATATGGACTGCACATGGGCCTTGTACATCATCATGTTGGGCTTATTACTTTATGTTACACCAATTTCATGGATCTTCATGCTTTGCCATGTACTCAAGCTTTTAGGTGTTGTAAAAGCATGCATATGGGCTTGAATACTCATGATTATGGCCTTATTTGCACCCCCAACATATATACTAACATTATGGGCCATTAATGAAGGAAATTGAAGCCTAAATGTTTGCTCCAGCCTCTCGAACAGCTCACTCTTTTCTAGGCTTCTAGTAATTAGACCCTTGATGTCATGTAGAGGATCTTGGGCTTGCTTAGAATCTTCTTGTATGATATAGATAACATGTTCATTATATATGCCACCTGTGACGTGTTTGCCATGGATGATGCCACCTTGGTTGCCAACTTGGATGCCTTGTTCAACAACATATAAGACGTCACTTGTACCTCTATCAATCACTCTCATGCACTCTATAAATAAAAAGATGAATCTTATATTCAACAACGATGACATTGAGTATAATACATCTTCTGACCCCTATGCTCCTTCTTTTTCTTCCTCCCCTTTGTCTGTTGATGACGAGCAAGGATGGTGATTTTTTCTAAATATATAAAATGATGTATTATTTTTATGATTTATGTAAAAATAATTAATTTAAAAATTTTATTTCTAATTTTCATCTTGATATTAAACATCTCTTATTTCTATGTTCAATTATTGTTTCTCTGTCTCTAGCTTGAAAATTATATATATATATATATATATATATATATATATATATATTAGTAAATTATATTATATGAGTATTATTAATTATAATTTTTTTATATTCAGGATGGTCGTAATGGCACAAGGTCAAAATGTTTATCTGAACTACCTTTTAACTCTTGATTGATATAAATGTTGTTTAATCTCTCAACTAATACTTTTAATTTAGACCAGTTAAGATGCATATCCAGTCTAATTATTATTATTTTTATTTAGGTGGCATTTAAGAAGATGACTACTCTAAATATATAATGTTTCAACTTCCAACACATATCATCATGTCTTATCATTATCTGAAGTTTATGGCCATCAATTGCACCTATAGTTCTGAAGTTCAAATTCAAAACTCTCTTTCTTCTTAGTGCGGCAACTTTTCAGAAACCAGCACCATGGCCACATCATAAAGGCAGTGTTCTCCTTCTTTGACACCGGCTGCAGACACTTCTTCTTAGCACCTTCTATCTCTGACCTTGGACAAAATCGTAGAGGCGATTTTTCATCTCTAGGGCACTATGCTAGAGTTTATAGAGAATCAAAATTGTTTCGCTCAATAATTGGAGGATCTGCAAGTAAAGGTGGGCAAAATCTTAGACCATTTGGACTAAGGAGTGTCTATTGGAATGATGAGGATAATCTAGCTTGGGTTTCAAACCCTTTTGTTTACATATTTTGATATAATTTTTATTTTGTGCTCAATCATCATCATATATAATATGCAAGTACTGCCACCTCTAGGTCAATAAGGGAAAATGATGGCAAGATAAAAAAGGCAATGTTCTCTATCTCTGACACCAGCTGCAGCTACCTTTTCTCAGCACCTTCCACCTCCGACCTTGGACAAAATCACATAGGTTATTTTTCATCTCCAGGGCATTGTGTTGGAGCTCATAGAGAATCAAAATCGCTTCGCTCAACAATTGAAGGAGCTGTAAACAAATGTGGACAATCCTGGGCCATGTGAACTAAGAAGTGTTTATTGGAATGATGATGATCGTCTGGCTTGGGTTTCAAATCCTTTTGTTAACATATTTATATGTAATTTTTATTTAGTTCTCGATCATCATCATACATAGTATGCATGTACTACAGCCTGCAGGCCAAAAAATTAAGCAAAAATGACGGAAAAAAAACTTTGAAGTTGCAAAATCCCAAGTCAGGTTTGTTACTATGAATTGATAAGGTAATGATGAGCTTGATAAGCAATTCACAACTTAATTTATGGGAAATACCTGATTCGAGGTTTTGCAAATTTAAAGTTCTTTTTTTGTCATTTTCCCAAAAATTAATGAAAAAGTTTCTATATTTTTATTTCTTTTGATTAGTTCCTATTATTTTTTGTAGATGATCCTAATTAACTCGTGTTATATGATCAATTAGATCATTTATATTTTTGTTTTGTAATTTTTTCCTTAAATATTTCACTGTTTTTAAAAATTAAATATTGGATTGGTTGTTTTTAAAGCCAGTCTTGTAATGTCCCAAATTTTGATCATTAAGTGTCATGTAGCTATTATGGTATTTCATGATAAAAAAACATATAAGGTGACAAAGCAAAGTCAATCAGATTACATACGACAAAATAGTTATTATATAAATTAGCTGGTGAATTTTCTGTTAAGGCATTTGGATTATGTGACACTTTTAAATTAGTAAATGACCTCCAAAAATTCTAAAAATTTTCAGAATTAAATTAGACATGATAAGATTTAATTTTATAGGTTATTTGAAATTTTTAGAGTTGTATACAAGGAGAAATTAATTTTTGAATCTTGCCTAGCGAATCTGACATTTTTCTAGAACATATTTCAAAAATAAAAATTCTGGGAATAGTAAGCTTCCAATTGGTTAAAGGTTATATTTTTCAAAAAAAATAAAATTAATAAGAGTCACATAGGATTTATAACCATCCCAATGGAATATCTATATAATTAGATATTAATTTTCAAAGTTTGGTAACAATTCTGTGAATTTTTCTAAATATTGCAAAATTGCAAGGGGAAAATGGTCATTTTAACCAAATAAATATAATCTATAAATTTTTATTAATTGCTTTAGAGAATGGTACAGATGTCTCATGAGGAAAATATTACATAATTGATTATTTATTAAAGACATAATTTACAAAATGAATAATTAAGAGCCAATAGGAAGATGCCATGCTAATGTCTAGAGTTTTCCCAAAAAGTCTGCATAATGGTTATAATAGGGGCCTTGGTCGGCCAAGAATAGAAAAGAAGAAGGAAAGGAAGGGAACTAGAGAGAAAGAGGAGGAAGAAGAGGAAGTAAAGTTCCAAGCACAAATATAAGGTAAGTATGCCGAAACCTCTGCCCAATCTTGTGTTATAGTATTACAAATTCTTCCCTAACCTCCCTATCCTCTTGAAAATAGTCATTCAACAAGAAAAACATCAAGGGAGAAGAGGAATATTTTTTCCAAGGTGGGAAGGAGAAGAAAAGAGTGAGGTAAGTTGCTTAAACTCTGAGATTCTTACCGATAACTAAGTTGTAACTGTATTCTGGCTGGATTCTGAATTGTTTTTGATGTTTTTATAAATTTGGGATGTCCACTTTTTAAGGGGAAATTTTTTCCAAATTTCCATTGATTATGTTAAGTATGTGAATTAATGCTAGAGGAAGGAATACAAGTAGAAAGAAAGCGTTCTAGGAGCTCGAATCATGGGAACATAACTTTCTCAATTCTCTTGTAACTTTTGGCCAAGAGAGAAAATGAGAGATAAATCTAGAATTTCATGTTTTTGAAGGTTCCATGATGTTTATGAGAGAAAATTATATAGGGTTCATGTTGAATGCGAAGTGTGAAAAGCCCCGAATTGTGAAATGACGATTTTACCCTTAAAACCTTAAGTTGGGCTGTCAAGGGCAAAATTGTAATTTGAGTTGGAATTGATCTGATCTTAGGTCAAATATGAGATTAACACATGACAACATATGGAATGAACATAAGTTGTAATTTTTGGAAAAGTATAAAATATCGGGGCCGGACTAGGTCCCCAGGGGCATTTTGGTAAATTTTATGATTTTGAAGGAAATGTTGAAGTTATAAATTTCAAAGTGAAAGAGACCTAAATAGTAGTTTAATTGCAATCATTTGATTAATTTTAGGATTTGATATCTGCTTAGCGGGACCTACAAGTATAAAAACATTAGGGAAGGAAAGGCTAGTAACTTTATCTTTCATATACTATGTGAATGTTAATATGTGATGATTTACATGATCTGTTCAATATATTGCCTATGATGTTGATACTCTCTGGGTGTGGGTGATGAGTTAAACCACCCCATGGGACCTTTAGGGTACCATGTGGCCAGATGGACCTAGTTGAGTGACTTGATATGTACAGACAAGTATTGACCTGCTCCAAGTTATGATGAGTACGGACAAGTATAGGCCTACTTCTAGTTGTTGTGATCACATTATGATATGATATTGTGCATATCAGGAACGGATGATCATTTTGATCCGGACAAAATCATCATTTGTTTCCTGAGCATTGTCAGATAGGCTTAGGCATTTTGATTGCTGCATCATGATAAATGCTGTATTGCATGTTTACTATTTACATTTTATATGAACGACTTATGGTTACTATTGAGATTCATTCAAATCTCATCCTTTTCCTGTAAGCAAATTATCAAGCTAGGCATAGCAATTCCAAAGGCAAGGAGAAAGTCAAATACCAGGATTGAGAAACGAGTAGTTTATGGAGCTATTCCAGTGATAATCATAGTATATACTACTTAAGTTTTGGGATGTAATATGTACTACATAGCTACTTTTGGACTCCTGTATTATAATCAAGAAACATATATCAGTATATTTGTATAAATTATGTTTGCCTGTTTGAGCTATGCAATGATGCTTTATCAAATGTCTAAATTCTGTGGGGTTTGACAAGTCTAGTTATTATTGTAAAATTTTAAATATTTAGACCAAGTGTAAGGAGGAGCTGTCTAGAAAATTTTGCCCTAGTATTTATAATCACTTTCAGTCTCAGACTTCATTTATCGCCTAGTAGAGTGCCACGCACGCACTCTTTCTTCTATCACCTCTGGTCGTTGTGCTCTCTCTTTCTCTCTCTCACCCTTTCTCTTCCCCCGTCATCAGGATGGCTTGTTCTTTATTTTTGTCAAGCTCTCCCTCTCTGTTGTCGTTGTTGTGCTCTCATGTTCGGTGACCATTGTTGGCTTTCACAAACCCTCATTAGCCCTCCTCTGTAAGCGTTCTCCTTCATTTTTATGATGCTTACTCCTTTTTGTTCTTTGTTGAAACCCTAAGTATGTACTTTCTAAGGAAAGATAACGATAGACATGACATTGATGATGTGGGTTTTCTTGTCAAGACTTCTAGTGATCTGGTTGTTGCTTCAGTATCAGCGTTGAATTTATCTGTAGTACCTTTTCTTTCTTTCTTTTTTATACTTATGTGGTACATTTTCTTCCCTCCATTTCTTGGTTCATGCTACACAACTATGATACATGAAAGTTCAGATTTTTTTTGTCTTGCATCTATATAAAATGACAAGAATGTTGTGTCAAACCCCTTAATATTTTGACATTTATCAGAGTATTATCGCGCAGTTCAATAGGCATACAGAAATAAAAAAAATATACTAATATACAATTCTTGATTACATTACAGGAAATCCCCACAGGGTTGTACATGATACAATGCAAATCCCAAATATAAAGAAAGACTAACATGTAATCAATAGAAAATTTCTTGATCAGCACCTGACCCTCTGTTGTCGATTACTGTTGCTTTTCCCTTTGAGTCTCTTCCTCTAACTGAATTAATTTTAAATTGTGGAAAGGGTGAGATTCATACGAATCTCAGTAGTAACATGCTATCAATAATATAAAATGCGAAAAGTAAACATGCAATGCAGCATATATGATGTAGCAATTAATAATCCTGTGCACATGTCTTTCAATGTTCAAGATCAAAGCGATGATTTTGTTCGAATCAAAATGATTGCCTGATCCCTATTTGTCACATCTTGTCATATTGTAATCACATCAATATTCTGGAGCAAGCAACAACCTGTTTGTAATTGTCATGTCTCATTATTGTTTTGGAGTAGGCAATAACCTATCAATACTTGTCATATCGCTCAAACTGGGTCTACCTGGCTCATGATACTTATGATGTTCCCATGGGGTAGTACTTGTACTTTTCCCACACCCAGCGATAAATTTTGCCACATAGGCTTATCATCAATCACATTAGGTGTCCTAGATTGGAAACCCACTGGCGAAGATGTACTTGTGCTTTTCCCTCAAAGTGGTACATGTACTTTTCCTATACCTAGCTCTGGGAATTACTGCTATTCATATATCATTGCACAAAACATTGAAAAAAAATGCATATTAACAATTACATAGAATATGAAAGATAGAGTTAATATATGAAATCCTTTCCAAAGCCTAGCTACTATTGGTCCTTTAACTTTTCGTCTGGTTCGGGAAAATATCAAATCCTAAAATTCCCTAATTGATAACAAGTGAGTTATTACTCATTCATGCCTTATTTTAAAACTCATAAGTTGGTTATCTTTGCTCAAAAACGCATAATTACCAAAATGCCCCTTAGGAATTCGGTCTAATTCCTTTTATACCTGATATATTTGTACTTATCCAAAAATTATGACCCAGACTATTCTTACAAAATTTCATGTGTATAATCCATTTTTGAACTTAGTTTTGAAAAATTCACACAGCATTTCCAGTTTTACCCTTGACAGCCACAAAGTTAGAGTTTTAGGGGCAAAATTGTCATTTCACACCCTAAAGCCTCCAAACTCCATTTTTCACACATACCTTACACAATTTTCCATTTTAAACACAATGAAATCATGAAATTCATCAAATTCCAGCTCAAACACCCAAAAACTCAGTTTGGCCAAAAATTACATATTTCTTGGAAAATTAAAGTTTCCAATTTCCATTCAACAAAACACATTCTTTCCACTTCTAATCACTTTTTTAATCACTCAAAAACCTATTGAACATGATTAGTCACAAATTGGGAAGCATATCCCCTAATGGTTCATGCATCCTAAGTCAAAAATTCAAGCTAAACCAAGCCAATAACCAACTAAAACTACCACCAACAATCATAAAACAATAAGATAAGACAAGTATTCAAGCTTACCTTGCTTTCTTCTTCTTTGTCTCTCTAAACTGTCAACTTCCTCTCTCCTTTTCCCTTGATTTTCTTCTTTCTTTACATGATTACAAGATAGATATGAAGATTAGAGAATGTTTTCATGAGTTAGAAGACAAGAACAAGTGGAAATTATAGCCTAACTCACCTTGATTGCTTCTTGAACTCTTGTTCCTTCTCCTTATTCTTATGTTTCTCTCTCTCTCTCTCTCTTGGTTTAGCCAAAATTAATGGCCAAGGAGGGCTGAAATATGCTCTTAAAAATCTCCTTACACCTCCTTAATTTTTATTTTATTTTATTGTAAAGTTTGAACGCTTGGCATTTCCTTTTTCCTTCTTTTTCCATATGTTTTTATGTCTTCCACATGTCCTATTATGTGGCAAAATCATGTGTTTTCTTGCTCTTCACACTCCCTTGACCGAAATTTATTGCCTCTTGAAGAATAAAATTGCTTCTTGAAGAAGCATTTTCCACCTCCTCAAAATAATATTAATTTATTCCAATTTATCACATGTCTTGGAATATTTTATTATTTTCTTTTTCAGTTGGCTTCTTATGCTTCCACATGGCATTATTTATGTCCAAAAATCCATTTTCCATCCCCTTTTTCCTCTCTTGGCCAAAATTGGCCATTAATAATGGAAAAATCAAGAACCTTCTTGATTATTCAACAACTGACCATTTTGCCCTTACATTTTTTCAAATTTTGTATTAAATTGTGTCTTCTTTCTTTCCTTTCCATTTAGCCAAATTTTTGTAATATATTGGGCCAAAAAATTGTGCTCTTTTATACTAAATTTTAGGCTTTAATGTTAAGCCTTTGTCATGGAAAAAATTGAGCTTTAGGTCTTTCTTGACCAAAAATTTCATGTAATCTCTATTTCTACTATTTGGCTACTTCAGGTATACCAAAATTCACCATTTTATTCCATTAAATATAATTAAATATTCATAGATTTTTTGTGAATAAAATTTAGGGTGTTACAGCTCTCCCCCGTCAATAAAATTTCATCCTCGAAATTTTCAAGCACCATATAGTTCCAACTATCTCTCGGGAAATCATTTCTCATTACTCATCCTATCTCTTTCATTACTTGATCTCTCTTTTTCTTTTTTTTTTCTTTGGAGAGTTCATGGAACATGTAGTTCAAATTACTACAGGTCTCACAAATGTTGAGGATCGGTGGCTCTTACACTACAGGTTTGAAATCCCCAAAACTCGCAGATAGCCTCAAAACGCCTTTAGTAATTATCAGTACATAGTTCTTGAATTAATAATCCCCTTTCATAGCGCTAGGAAACAGCCGCAACGCTAGGTACACTAATCTTACCGTCCAAAGTTTTTTCCCTTTGAAAGTTACACACCGAGTCTTACTATACTAAGCCTCTACTCGACACAATCAAAATGCTCATTAGTTGGCCAGTGTAAAGACATATCAGTTTAATAAGTTTCATTGCCTTTGGACACTCAGTTCGATGAGAAAATATAGGACATATTGTCTATCTGCCATAATACCTGGCTCAAAATATTATAGGTTATAGGCCTTTTGCTTCAAGCCTACTTAGCTTAAAATACCCTAAATTATTCTCGATTTAGCTTGTACTTACGATTCTTATTGCTTGGAGTCTAATTGCCCTATCATTCTCAGGCTTTACAACCTCTTTGGGATTCTGCTTAAACTCTCATGCATTGGGTCATTCCTGGAATTTCATGTCTTGAATCATTGCTTAAATTCTTAAATTTGGTTACACCGCGGGTCTTACAATCTTGCTTTGCTTGCTCAATAGGTCTTACTGCTCACTATATTTTCTCAAAAAGAATATGCTTCAGGCTAAACTCATATATGCAAAATCATTACATAAGATATGGAAGCATAAGTCTATTTGACTTCCACTATTATTGTTCTTAGACCATTTTCTGTGTAATATCCTAAATTTTGAGCCTAGAGATTTGAGGATAAGCCTGTATCAGGCAAACGCCTAAGCCCGATTTAGGAAGAGTTATAAGAATGATGAGATATAAGAAGACTCTCAGGGACTACAAGATTTGGCCTTACCGGGTAGAGAACTCGGTATTTGCAGGCTTATGATTAAAGTATCGGTACAGATGTGCACAGGACACATATATGATAAGTAAAATATCTGCATATTTATTTTCCATTATATAAAGCATTTTTTGGATGACATTTGAGCTTAATGTAATGAATTTGGGTGTAATTGATAAATAAATATTGATTTGACATAAAATAGAATTCATTAGAAAATACTAAATTTTGACCCTGTTTCAGCTTTTAGGCAATATCTGGAGCTCTAGATGTCGAATTGGGACGTTCTTTATATGGATAGAAATCTGAGAAAATTTCCTACAACTCTTATGTTGAGGTGAAAACCCATTTATGTCCTTAAGAGCTCCGAATTTTACTTAGAAGTTAAGCACATGATTCTGTCTAGGTCTAACCTTTGTCCACTAATTTGACAATATATGGAGCCACAAATTTTGAAATGAGGAGCTCTCACATTATTTTTCAAGCTAAGATCTAGATCTACAACTTTCATGAAGACAACAAAGTGAAATTCCAACGTTTTAATTGCCAAACATTAGCTGCAATCAATGAGCAAGGTGGTCACAAAGTCAATATTGGTGGCTTAGAGTCAAGATTCTTACCTAACATGTGGTAATTCTTACACCCAATTCATCTATAAATAGAGGAGTTGAAGGCACAAGGAAGGAAACCATCTTAGAGTTTAATTTCATGCATTTTTATTGTTCTTGCATACCTCCTACATGGAAGGTTTAGGTAGTCTTCTTTTATGGATGGTATAGGTTGCCTCCTACATGGAAGGTTTTACCTCCTATATAGAAGGCTAGATTTTTCTATTTTCATGCATCTTGTAGTTGTATCTTTATGTTTTAGAATTTAATAATCATGTTTTCTACAATATTTATGAAGGTTTCAATTTATTTTGGTTTTGTTTTTAATTTCATCATGAGCTAAATTTTCATTTTCCTAGGGTGATGATGTAGCTTACTAATGACGGATTGACTCTTAACTTATTAAATCTAGTTTTAATTTTTCCTTCATGATTGAGTTTTAATTATTGTTCTTAATGCTTTCAATTGATTGGCCACCTTTTGGATGATCTCAATATGCATGTTGAGACCGGAAGGAGATACATGTGTGTGGATCCTATAATTAAAACCATAATTTTCATATGAAATAGGAATATATTCATATGGGTTGTGTAGTCTTAATTGAGTTCCATAAATCTTAATGCATGATTGATTACTTAAATTCATATAGGAATATATTGGGTTAGCAATTAATTATAGAATTACTTGACCTTGGAAGAGGCTAGTAATTAAAATAGGGAAACTCGACTATCAATCATGTGGAATAAATTTGACTAGAATAGATAAGTAATTCAATTTGGAGTTTTCTAAGTGAAATCTAATCCCTAGGGCCTTTTTCTCATATTTGTCTTTATAACAATTGCATTTTTATTTAATCATTTTTATCTTGCAATCTCAACCACCAACTAATCGATCGGCTAAATAGTATTAAAATTATCAATTTTGGTACTTAGTGATCAATCCTCGTGGGAACGATACTCTACTCACCTTTATATTACTTGTTTACGACAGTGTACACTTGCACTTCTAAATACACCATCCTACACTCGTAACAATATACGGTGCCGTTGAGTTGGTAGAAAGATGCTACTCAATTATGTCATGAGGTAAGGGACCAATTAGTCTGGAGAAATAGGCAGGTGTAAGTATGCACATGCCATTTTCAGGGCGTACATGTATACCCTGCGTTTTTAGCATGGATGTTGGTATATGACGCCATGCGGGGCCCATGTACACACTCCAACCTGGTATCATTTGATGGGCCTCGATAAGTGTGTTATAGTCCAGAGTGAAATCCCAAGCAAACACAGAAAAAGAACACGGGTCCTACATGATAAGTGCCACATGGCTCCATGTAAGAAGAAGGAAGCATAAAGTAGCTTTTTGCTTTATGGGTGGACCAACCAAGAGGTGGCACTTGTCCCACCTTTATGATAAAGTAACTTTTACTTTTGTGTTGTCATCACTAGGGATGTCACCTCACCCTAAGTCAGGGAAAATCCACTGGTCTCCAGTCTGGTCACTCGACTGACTTCCCAAATACAGAACCTATGAGTCTAAGAAAATTGTCAGGCCTCTCCTTTCCCCTGACAATTATGGTGCCACCTAAGAGAGAGAAAAGGGGTGGACCCACTTAGTTAAATCTAGAAACACTTGTCACCGTTTGATCAGTTTATCGGACATGTGGAACTATAGGATTTTGACACGTGGCACAAACTTTTCTAAGACCATTAAAGGCCTCATGATTTTCGTCCAGCTGCCCAAAATATTCAGGGAAAAATGCCAAAATCATAGAAAAATGGTTAAAGGAGAGATGAAGAGTTAATAGTAACTTTTTATAACATCAATTCACCGAAACACTACCGAATTGGTGTTTTCTCTCAAAGCACAAACCTCTTCTACTCATCCTAAATTTCATTTCTATGGTTTCAGATTTTCATTTGGAGGTGTTTGGTGCCATCTCATTGGACGGAGTACTACCGGATTTCCGAACCAACTGTGGAAACGTGTAGAGGTAAGCATAACCTTCCTTTTGAACTGATTGGTTTGTTGTTTGGATGAGTTTTTATGGGGATGTGGTACTGTTCAATTTCATCCAAGGGGGTGTTTTTGAGGTTTATTCAGGGTTTAATCATGTGTTTATGGTTAGATTATGATTTATGATGATATTGGACCAGGTTGTTTGTTGGACAAAACTCTATTTTGGTAATTTTTGGTTAATTAATGGTTCTGTTGGGTCATAAGGGAAGGGGATGGAACTTTGGGATTTTGATGATATTGATCATCTTATTGTGTTCTACAAGAAAAATTTTATGGAAATAGCCTTGGTTATGAATTTTGGATAATTGAGATACAAGTTGTAACTTTGTAAATGTTTTACCTGTTAAGGTTCCTGTGTGGTAGTCATATTGTGTGGCGTTTTTTAGTGACTGAATGATGTCCAAATCTTGTAAAAATTTTCATTCTAAAATTATACTTATAAAGGTTTAAGTTGATAAGTCATTATGGTTAATTAGATTTGTGTGTTAGAAGTTCTACATTTTTTAAGTTTAGTCATGTAAAAATGGGCAATTTTGGAGTAGTGTCCAATAAAAGGGAATTTTGTACTTATGTGAGTGCATTTAGCTTATGGCTATATTTTTCTCTAAACTTGGACTTAAAGAGGGTCATGTAGCACTTAGAACCACCTTATTTATATTTTTCTTGATTTAGTTATGATTTTTGAAATTTCAGCCAAGCATTAGGAAAGGGAAAATCTTGAAGGCCAAATTCTTGGCTGTGGCTAGAGGATTTCTTGGCCGTGGCCAAAAATTTTGTGACATGTTTTTAGCCCTGGCCATGACCTAAGTTTTTCCAAATCTCATATTTTCCTAGAGGTGTTAATTAATATGGTCTTTCCAAACCTTATGGGCCTTTATTGGGACTTCCAAGGGCTACCTAAGTGACTCAAATGACAACCAATAAGCTAAACTAAGAATAAATTAGCTTACATTATACAAAAGAGGATTGGAGTACATAATAACTCATCATCTATAATTCTAATTATAGGACTTAACGGCTTTCTGGAGTCTAAGACCTGCCCGAGCTTAGGGGAGTAATTCGATATCACTCACGGGAAGCAACCAGGTAGTAACTCTGTCTTTCATATGTTATAAGATAAACTACATGTTTTGTAGATTCATCATGAATTTTCTGGCATATTCTGTGATGCATAAGTGGATGCCCGTGGCCGATTGCACGGGTAATACTCGAGGCCTCTTGATATACCTAGCACTATAATGCTGTGTGAATTACATGTTATGCTTTGAATGTTGTGGTTATAATTCTATTATATAATGACTGTGTGGCAAACTCTATGATGTTATATCTATATGATTGACCATCTATTACTACTGAAATTCTTTTGAATCTCACCCTTTTTCTATAAAACCAATTTACAGTACAAGATGATAGCTCAAAGGGCAAGAGGGCAAGCGCGGACAACTAAAGGATGATGCTGCAGAATGTATTTTCTATTTTGGTTGTCTATTTCTAGTATTTTAAATATTTTGATATGTATAAGGTGTGTATAACCGTGTACCCTTGACAATAGTACAGTGGAAGAACTAGTAATGTTGGAAGCCTAGTAAATGGATAGTAATCTATATCGGTTTACACTAGTACAAAATCTAGGATTTAGACCTATTTTTTACACCTGACGAAACAAGTAACGTGTAGAAAGTGTGACCAGTGGTATTTTTGTAAATATATTAAGATTTTAGGACTTTCTACACGTGTTGAAATGACAACACGTGTAGAAAGTAAATTTAAAAATTTTTTCCATTAAAAAAATGAAATTAATTTAATTCAAAAATTATTTAATTTACTTAAAAATATATATATAACGGGGAAGAATTTTTTTTAAAATAAATCCAAGTTTTCTATACCGGTTGATTTAAAACCGGTGTAGAAAGTCATATATTCTACACCGGTTAAATTAGAACCGGTGTAGAATAAGTATTTAATTTTTTTAAAAAAAATAAGTCCACATATTCTACACCGGTTGGAAAAGAACCGGTGTAGAATATGTGACTTTCTACACCGGTTCAAATCCAACCGGTGTAGAAAATATTTTCTACACCGGTTGGATTTGAACCGGTGTAGAAAGTTAGTTTCTACACCGGTTCTGATATAACCGGTGTAGTATCCCTCTAAAAAAACCCACACGTTTCTTTCTCCTCATTTTCTTTTGCCGCCAGTTAGCTCCAATTCCTCCCTCCCTCTACGCTCATCTGCCAAACCCATGCCCTACACTCTGCCGCGAGAGTTCAGGCAAGGATTTGATTTGATTTGATTTCCCTAATCCAATATCAATTCTGGTTTCTCTTCATCCGTAAACATTTTGATTTTGGTCGCCTCCAGCCCGTGCCTACAAGCATCGTCTCTTCTTTCTCTATTTCCTCTTGCTGACAACAATGGCGACGAGTTTGTTCAGGAGGTCAGTGTCTAGGGTTTCATCGTCGCCGGCGTTCAAGTTGCTGAGCGCCCGTTCGCACGCCTTGAAGACCTTCCAAATCTACCGATCCAAATCTACCGGCGTTCAGGAGGTCAGTGTCTAGGGTTTCATCATGCCCGTGCGTTCAAGCCCAGCAGGTGGAGCCCACCGCTCGCGACTCCTCCACCTTGAAGACCTTCCAAATCTACCGATGGAGCCCCAATTATCCTTCTAAACCTCAGCTTTAGGAGTACCAGATCAATCTCCAACAGTGTGGGCCCATGGTCCTCGACGCCTTGATCAAAATCAAGAACGAGATTGATCCCACCCTCACTTTCCGCAGGTCCTGCCGAGAGGGAATCTGCGGCTCCTGCGCCATGAACATTGATGGCTGCAATGGCTTGGCTTGCTTGACCAAGATCCCTGCGGGCTCTGAAACCACGATCACTCCTTTGCCTCATATGTTCGTCATCAAGGATCTAGTCGTGGATATGACCAATTTCTACAATCAGTACAAGAGTATTGAACCCTGGTTGAAGAGGAAGAACCCCAATATGGTAATTTCTATTCAGATTCCTCTGAATTCAGAGTGGGTCACCAAACTTCACGTATTGATTTCAACCCCCAGGCCTTTGATCCGCAAATCCTTGATATGTGATCTGGAATGGTGAAATTATGTACTAGTTGTTCCTTATAATCTTGATGCCTTTTATATCTGTTGTCTATAATATAATCTTTTTTGGTTTTTATGTTTTGGTTTTTCTTCAGGTTAAAGCTCTAAAAAAGCCGTAAACGTCATTAGGGAAACTGTTAAAGAACTTATCGTAAAATGTAAACAAATTGTGGAGGCTGTGGGTGAAAGAATTGATGGTAGTGATGCATATGTGAATGACACTGATCCTAGCATCCTTCGTTTCTTGCTTGCCAGCAAAGAAGAGGTTTGTTGCATTTTATTGGTAACATATGCTACGATTTGCTTGCCACTATTGTACTTTTGTGCGGCTAGTTGAATGTTCATATTGCACAATGCTAGAGATTTGATGCATAAAGAATGCAATCTAATATTTATTCTGATTAAATTAATGAATTGTCTGCAAACTTGCTTTAATTTCACCAGGTCAATAAGTTACTGCTTCTTATTCTAATAGGGTACCGCAGAAGTTAATTTTGTAAACAAATCACCTGATCCCAGTTTTTTGTTTGAATTTTGCATCTGAACTTCTCAATTACAGCTTTTCCCCCCAGATTCTTCATAGTGACACTGGGAGTCAATATTAGATACATACAGAATTCCAAGTTGCCTATGGTCTCAAGAGGACACGTCTCCTGCAGCTACCATGAGAACCTCACCTAATTTTCTCATTCAATAATAAATTACTCTCTAATGTTACAGATTTATAAAGCCTTAACAAACAATATTCTAGGATATTTTATAATGATGTAGGTTTGTTCGTTTTAATGTAATATAACTCCCAATGTAGAAGGACCTTCTGCCCATAAAAAACAATTATATCTCCCTAAAAAATATCCAAGTGTTTTTCTTATGTGGCTGGCATGCTAAGTTAGGATCATGATGTTGGGAAAAAATATTGAAAAATGGGGAAATTATGACCATATACCATGTGAGAGGGGGTTCTCTCCCGGGAGAATAGCATCACGGTGAACTCAATTGTCCACCTTCTCAATTCTTCATGCTTTTGACACTAACAATGATGGTCTCATTTCTTTTCTAGAGTGAGCCTCCCTTCTTTGTTTCTTTCTCTCTTCTTTTATAATTTCAAGTGTCGCTCCATGTTGAACAAACACTGAACATAACATGACTCATTGATCAATGCTTAATTTTGGGATGCCTTACAAATATGGCAACAAGAAAAATGGATTTCCAATTTTATCCAACTTTGGGGCGATTCTTACTTTCGTTGAGTGAAGTTAGAAAATGCACTGCATATTATTTTTACTTTTCATTTGAATGTTGAAATAGGTCTGTTTTCTGTTGGGGGGTTCAAACCAGATTTCATATGCGCCAAGAATGTGTATGCATTTATTAGAAAGTCTCTTGTGATGCAAGATGAATTTGAAAGATGCTTCTTAGTTCACATCTTGGCGTTGTCTTTTCTCATCCCATGGTAGCTATATTTTTCACATGAAAAATGTGTGTTTATTATCATATTGTAAAGAAAGTCTCTTGTATTGGCCAAATTTAGCTTTTGGTCATAGGAGGAAGTAGAGATCACACTTGGCACTTCCTAAACAACAGTAAGCCAAATTTACCCACAAGTTCCCGTTGCATCTAACAATACTTACCATTAAATTTTGTCCGATATGTTTTTTCTTGGGTTACTGTGAAATCAGGTTTATAATTATTTTTGACCTATTTTTAATTATTGGATTTTAATCCTGATTTGATGCTCAAATATGTTTGATCATTTTTCATATGGCAGATTGGATATCATCCCAACTTTGAAAGATCAAGGTGTTTGTTCATAGTATGAAAAGATGGGGAGCTGGTTGACTTTTCATATTTTGGAAATGCATCAAAGGTCTGAGCAGAAAGAATTATCCATTATACGTAAAGTGAAAATGACACTACTCTATTGTTGATAATTCTGTTTTTAATATTATTTTGTTTGCAATGCAAATTATGTATATAGTGGTATGGATTTTGTTACTGTTTGGTTTTGGATTTGACTTTAATTGTACAAATTTCATTGTAAAAGTGAGGTCAAGTTTGTTTACCTGCATTGATATAGCTTTGTTAATATTTTGGATTGGAATTTGATATTTCAGATTAGTTTTGTTATAATTATTTTTTTATCAGGTGTTTGGTTGTTTATTATCATGCAAAAGGGTTTGTAGCAAAATAAAAAAATATTTTTTTCTTTTTAAAAAAATGAGTTTCTACACCTGACGTGAGAAGTCAGGTGTAGAAAGTAGGACTTTCTACACGTGTTGTGAGACATCAGGTGTAGAAAGTCCCATTTTCCACACTTTCTACACCTGACGTGAGAAGTCAGGTGTAGAAAGTGAGACTTTCTACACGTGTTTTAGAACACATGTAGAAATTCCAGACTTTCTACACCTGTTGTTTCTACACCTGTTTTATGTCAGGTGTAAAAAGTCGTTTCTGTCACATGTAAAAAGTCTTTTCTGCACTAGTGTTAACACTTTCGGATGTAAAGAAAACTATGACTAATGTATGAAACGTAAGACTTAAGCAGAGAATCGCTTGAGTGACAGGTATTGCACTCGAGTGATGATCCTAACTTTCAGTGATTTTGTAAGTCACTCATAAAAAACTGAGAGGTGATGCAAAATCAATTGAGTGGCTAAGTCAGCACTCGAGTGATCCTTCCCCACTTACAGTAATTCAGCAAGTTACTCGTAGGTCTTTTGGAAGTTATGATCAGGTCACTTGAGTGAATAAGTGATTACTTGAGTGAATTTCTCAAGTCACTCACAATATTTTCTAAAAGTTATAACTCTCCACTCGAGTTTATCAGTTGACACTCGAGTTGTAACAACTTCAACCTGTTGCACTCGAGTCTTGTATGAGAAGTCGAGTCCTAGAAGTTTCCTCTGAGAGTTTATGCTCAAGAGTTTTGGTGTTATGAAGACCATGCAGAGAACTCGAGTTTTCAATGAGAACTGGAGTTCTGAACATAAGTGTTGGTGTCAACTTGCAGTACTTCTACAAGTCACTTGTTATAGTTCTGCAAGTTATAAATAAAGTTTACTCGGTGAGTAAGTTGTCACTCGAGTGATGACAAGCAACTCACGAGACTTTAGCAAGTCACTATCTGATAAACTAGAGTGACACAATTGATTCAACACTTCACTACCAGAACTCAAGGTACTCGAGTTGAATCACAAAGCACTCGAGTGATAAGTACTCACTCGAGTGATACTAAATCACACTTGAGTGCAAGTTCATCATCTTTTGAAAATCAACTCTCGATAAATTTGAAAGTGATGATGAACATCTCTTTAAGCTTGATTATTACTTCCTTATCTTCCTAAAGCTACTAATTATATTCATGTGTGAGTTTCAGATCTTTAAACCATGGATTTATTTCAAATTCAACAAAAGAAAAATTATTATCAGAGCATTAACTGCTTAGTAGGAAAACATTACAGATAGAAGGATTTTTTCTGAACACTTTATTGTAGCGAAGACAAAAGCGACTGAATGCCAAAATCCCTCAACGGCTCTAGTTTGACCCCAATGAAAAGTTTGAATGCTCACAATGGTCATTAATGGGGATTGCCTATAAATACGAGTGCATTCAAAACGGGGCAACTATCTGAACTGATGAACTAATAAACATTCATTTCTTTTTTAAGTGCTCTATTTCTTTGTTCATTCTATATTATTGTACTTTAGTGATTGTTTCATTTACTCTTTGAGAGAGAATTACTTTAAACTCAATACTCTTTATTGAGAGATAACTTAAGGTGGTAGGACCTTAAGTTGGGTATCATCTACGTGGTGTAAGGGGTAGCAAAGTTTCCTAAGTAGGAACTTGCTTTATAAAGCGGTGCCAAAAACCCAATGAATCTTGGAAGTGATAGTGATAGCTCAGGAGGAATCTGAGGACTGGACATAGATCAGAATTGTTGAGACCGAACCAGTATAATCCCTAGTATACACTTTAGTGAAATCTCTCTAACTCTTGAACTTGTTATTGTGATAAATTTTCATTATTTGTTAATTGTGATTAAATTTTTATTACCACCCAATTCATCCCCTCTCTTGGGTGAAATGTTTGCGCTAACATTTGGTATCAAAGCAAGGTCTTTTTTGTCAGGTATAATAACCCAAAAATGATCATATGGCAAGCATGGGTTAAGGAATACTACTCGATGGAGCCTTAATCACTAGACCTCTAGGTTTTAATGGAGAATGCTTCTCATTCTAGAAAGCTAAGTTTAGAGTGTTCGTGATGGCAATGGAATACAGACTCTGGAAGGTCATTCAAAATGGAAATTATGTACCTATAGAGACTATAAAAGGGAAAGCAATTCCCAAAATGCCAGATGAATTCGATGACAATGATAAAAAGCTTGTGACTCTTAGCAACAAAGAAATTCTAATGTTTTAGAGCACTCTAAGTCAGAAGGAGTACTTCAGGATTTACATAGCTGCAACTACCAAAGAAATATGGCAAGCGTTAGAAATATCTCATGAAGTAACCTCAGGTATCACGAAAAATTGAATCAATACTCTTGTTACTGAGTTTGATCTGCTTCGCATGAAATTTGGATAATCTATAACAGAGTTTGAACTCAGGTATACTCACCTAGTAAATCAACTTAAATCTCTTGGGAAGTTTTATGACCATAATACTCAAGTTAGAAAGATACTAAATATTATTTCTAAAGAATGGGAGGCCAAAGTCACAACAATAGAAGAAACCAAAGGTGTGTCTATACGATCAGTAGCTTCTCTATTTGGAAGCTTGTCAGAATATGAAAGCAAGCTAAAGTTCAAACGTGAACTGGATGAGATTGATGACAAGAAGAAGGAGTAGTATTAAATGTCATCAAAGAAGAAATGCAGCAGAAAACAAAAGAAGAAATTGATGACGATGAAATGGGAATGATTGTGAGAAGATTCAAAAAGTTCTACAAAAAGGGCCAAGGTTTTAAAAACTTCAACAAAGAAGGCAGTAGCAGCAAAACAAAAGAACAAATCATATGCTACGAATGCGGAAAGCCTAGACACATCAAATATGAGTGTTCAAAATACTTGAAGAACAAACAAAGAAAGAAAAACAAATTTTCCAAGAAAAAAAGCTTTCATCTCAACTATCTTGGAAGACAGTTCTTCTGATGAAGAAGAAAGTGACGAAGAAAAAATAGCCAACATATGCCTCGTAGCTCAAGAAAAATCAGAGGAAAAAAAGGTAAATGAATATCCTACCTATGATGAATTACATCATGAATATAATGCTTTACATACAGAATTTATAAAAATTGTAAAAGAACTTGTGAGCCATAAGAAAAGGGTGAAGATACTTGAGGAACAACTCAAGGAATCAAAACCAGTTTCTTATGATTCTTGTCATATTTTAGAAAAGAAAAATAATGATCTTACTAAAACCCTTGAAAAGTTTACAAAAGGAAGTGAAATGCTTAAGGTGATTTTGAAAAATAAAAAAATTCAATAATGAAAAAATTTGGAAGTGGATATGATCCAAAGTCAGACATGTCAAAAGGAAAGAAAAAGGTTAGTAAGCAAACATATTGAAATTATTTTCAAAAACCTATACACGTTTCCAATCCCTTCGCTCATTGCAATTTCTATATTAGAAAGGGGCATTATACTTCGTCATGTTATCATAAAAAGGAAGGAACTTGAGTGCAACATGGAGAACTCAAGTTTATAGACCAATTTCTGGTATATTAAGTGGTCTCAGCCAAGAACGCTCAGGGGTGAGAAGTGTGAACTCGAGTGCAGGTGTTTAAACTCGAGTGCGCAGGAAGCTGTGCAAAATATGGAAATGTGACTTTATGCAATGTTTTCTTTGGAGACTTTAGCACATTATATGAGACTTTTCTGATATGTTACGTGGTGGTTGAGGTATGTATGGCCTACTGATACCCAGTGATAATGATATGGTATGAAGCTAGCACTGATGCCCATATTTTATTGGAACTCCGCAGTTAAGGGTGCTGAGGAAAGGGAATATCCTAGGTAGCCTCCACGTAAGCTTGCCCAATTGTGGGCTGGAGTCCTGTGCCACTGTAGTGGGCGCCCAGTGGGGGTCTATAGTAAAGGTTCTTAGATGACATAAGAAATGATTAGAGGCATGAAGATGATAAAGTAGGTCTTGATCTTTAGTCTGACCCCTTTCTATTGCAGTGAGTATCACTCAAGAAAGTTTATTTGATAGGGGTTATGGAAATTGAGGCATAGTAATTGTGTTCAGGTTCTCCATGCTAAGTGATGATCCTTAGTAACTCATAGGGTTAAAGGAATGTGGGCATGATATACGATGATGTATGACGAATCGTGATATACCATATATCAATCCCAGAGGATCTGATGTGATGACATTAAAGGTTAAGAATAAGTTTGAATCAAATCTAAACTGCGATAGCGGTTAGGTCAAAATGAGAATAAGGTTGCACTATGGTTCTATTTCATAAAGAAAGTTTGAACCTTGTAAACCTTAAGAATGATGTTGAACCTTCAATAATTGTTTTGAGAATATTACCCAAAAACCTTGGACGCTAAAATAAGTGCTATTGATTTTGATTTTAGCATACCTATTAGGTGTAATTTGAGAAAATGATTATCGCTTGGTATGGTGTTAAGGTTCTAAGATTTGAACCATAAATTGAGAATCAATTGCAATAGTTGAATTGATTCTTCAGGACTCTGAGATAGCCTAAGTGGCTTGAGGTACTAGAGTATAGTACAAAAATGTGTAGGAAATCTCATGCATATTTTTGGAGGTTGCTAGTTGTTAATCTAGCATAGGAAAATATCTTAATCATAGAATATTCCCTAAGAGATATGATTATTGCCTGGAGCAGGACCAATATCAAAAGTCTAAATGAATTGACCCCAAACAAGATAGTAGATTACAAAACTGATAGAGAAGAAGGACCTTATGAAACCTAGATTGTTGTTACAATGATACTTCCATTTATAGATGACTAACCAAACAGAGCTACCTACGGAGGATTCGAATCAGAGAGGGCTACCTGCGGGGAGTTCTGATAAAAAAAGGCTACCTATGGGGAGATTTGACCGGAAAAGGGCTACCTACGGAGGGTTTAACTAGGGGGCTGACCAGTTAGATGACTGAGTAAAGTATCGAATATAGTACCGTAGTGTGGAGCCACCATGATGTCGAACCATAGTGTACAACCATCGTGATAACAAACCATGGCGTGACCACAACCGCTCTTAAAAAGTCTGACAATAAGACCGTAAACTACAAAAGTCCTTAATATCATGACCTTTAAGACCGGTTTTATTGACAACCGGTCTTAAAAATATGATTTTTTTATTATTTTTTTTGTTTCAACCTTGCCCAAGGCAGTAAGCCATTTTAACGACAATCCCCTTTCCACACACGCAACAACACATATATTAACAATCAGAAGCAATGGCAGCAACATTACTACACCTACATTTCATAGAAGCAACATTATCAATAAAAATCATTCAAAATCAATACATTCAATTCCAATGACAACTGATAACACATTATCAACTCATTCAATTTTCAGCAACAATATCAACAATTTATCATCATTAGGCATTTTGAAACACAATGAAGCACAATTTAACAATGATAGAAGGAAAATCTCAACATTGTGCACTTTCAATCCCAAAACTTCTAAGGAAAAGAGGGAGAAGACAAATTTCTCATTATATGAAAAAAATTCCTAAGCATTACAGAAAAGTGGAAGAAAATATACAATAGTGATCCCATAATTGTATCAGCAAGCGCAACTAGTATTACCAATATCCCAAAAATTATCCTAAGCAGAGATACAAGCCAAGTTAGATATGAAAACCATAAGTATTATTAGAACAACATTGGATTAAAAAACTTACTAATCTTGTAAAAGCTCATAGATGAATTCAACACAACAGTTGCGGATGAACTCAATATCTTCTTCAGGAAAGGGATCAGCAAGATCAAACATCTGTATGTGTAACACAAGCCAAACAAAACATTAACTTACTAACTTAAAAACAATAAAGTAATGTAAAATTTTTGAAACATAAATTTATTACCTCTTCGGTAAAATCAGTCGTGCTTAGGCTGATAATATTGTAAATTTTCCTCAAGAAATAAAGGCCACATAAGTTGCACCCCGGTGGTTGCCTACGACTCTGAAAAGGAACTGACATCATCAAAGCATAGCTTATGTAACATATCTTAAAGAAAACAAATATGTACTAATATTTAGCGTGATCAATGTAGGGTCTTTTAAGTCACAAACATGCTTACCACACTTAGTGTGTAGGAATGTTGGCATAGCCCTATCATCAAAATCATAAAGATTACTTATCTTGCACATAAAATTTACACACAAAAGGTAATAAAGCAAGAAAACTTACGAGTTCAAGGTCTTCTTCAAGTGACTTCCTGGTTTCAAGTGGAGGGAGCATAGGAGGATGACTATGTAACTAGCCTTACACAGAAGAACCAATTGTCAATGATCCCTTAAAAAAGAGAGATGAATGTTAAGAAAATATAAAGCATTATATGTGTTTTGGAATATAAATTTGTTTCTTACCCATGCACATAAGAAACCAAGAAACAATCAGTTTCTGTTTCACTGAGCCTCTCTGATAAGTATCTATGTTTGATGGCAGAAGTAGTCCCTTTCTCTTGGACTTGATGAGGGCACATGAATCCAAATTTATCGCTCTGTCCAGAGGAGACCAACCTACAATTCATGTACCTACAATAACGCAAGCACACAAATCAAAGTTAAACAGCTTAATTTTTAAAATATTTACTCCCAATTGAAGAAGATCCTTACATTAAAAATAGTTCGACAATCCCAACCGTAAGATATTGTCTAGGAGTTACCAGGGACATTAAATCTTCCCTATCAATATAGCATGTCGCCCCTGACTTCCCAACAACTGAATCCGTAGGCCAACTTCTTGGTAGGAAGGATGTATCGTATTCCATCAGAATCACTTGCTGCATGATATTCAATGGAGGTTGTAAAACTTCATGAGGGAAAAGAGCTGGACTTGGGGCTCTGATCAGAGATTCTGTAGCTCGAATAGAAACAAGGTTCTTCATCCATAATATGAAAGTACCCAGGACATCGCTTACAATCTTGAACTCCTCAGAAGGGATAGAGACATGTGTGTCTGTGATGATAACCTCTTCAACTGACACCCTGACTTGATCATCTGTCATTTGCTGTGGTGAACAGTTGATCCCAAGTTGTGCACACTCCCCCATGCAACTAACATTCTCAGAGGATCCTCGAAAAAAATGTCACAAGGCTCAGTAATTTCTTTTCCAGGACCCTTTGATGACTGCCCAATATTGCAACAACTCCTTTTAGTGCTCTACTTTTTAGGATCGAGCGAATGTTCCTGGGGAGCACAAGTATCTTGTCTAGTGCTGACCATAGCATACACTTCCTCCTTTATCTTGCTTAACCGGGCATCCAATAGTGCATCAAATGATGCTTCTGCCTTGGCCCTTGCTTCCGCCCTCGCAGTGGCCAACATACGTTCCAATTCATCTCTCGTCACCACGTTTGAGGAATAGCGTGAGAGGCTCCAAAGTAATCCTTTATGACCACCCCTCCTCCAACTCTCCTGAAATGGCCTGGATGCTCATGTTTTCTAGTAACAACTATGAGGATATCATCCCTCCCCTTTTCCTTAAAGGATCCATCGGCTTGCTTTTTTTGAAGTTCCACCTGTGAGATACACAGAGAACACACATGAGTAATGAAACATGTTTACTAAATAGTTAATAACAACAACGATACTTATAATTTTTTCACCGACTATACGAGACTGTTTACTCATATATGACCCACTACTCTTTCGGCGAGCATGCAACCACAATTCTTCGCGTCGTAACAGAGATGGTGGAGAAAGAAGAACAGAAGGATCGGATTGAGATGCTTTCTTCAATCTCTTCCCTTTGGCCGCCAACAAGTCCTTTTTGGCCTTTACATATCCTCCATGAGATATTGTATTGGGGCAATTATTCTTCCTACCACTCTCTTGTGCTTTTTGCCTTCTTGCCTGGGAATAAGAAATTGGGACAAAAAAAAAGGTTTCAATCAGTATAAATGATTGATAAGAAAATAAAAATACAAAATAAGTTAACTCATCAAAGCCTCTGGAGTAGTCTGAAGCATTAAAAACTCTTGTCAGGTGGCTTCATCGATATATGAATACTTGCTGCACGGAGTAGGATGAGGTTTACCAGCTTCCACCTCGATATGCACGTAATTGTTAGCAAGATTCATCTTGAACTTTCTCCAGCGCTCACAACAATACGTCATAGTCTTGTTGTACAAGACTTCACTCTGAGAGACGTCGTAGGTGAGCTATTATGCATGCATTAACACAGTTAGTGACAAATTTGATAATTATAACATGCAGAAGAGAACTTTATACCTAAATAGTATCCCAAATATGCTACTTCACTTTTTTGTCGATATTTATCTACTCCTCTATCAAGATACTAGGCTTATTGCATGCTAGGAGGCTGATGAAACTCCTATATCGGCTTGCATTAGGCCAATTGGTTTCCAATATTGATCAAACTCAATTGGTATCTTTTTCGCCGGTACTCCGACTGAGGGTAACGTCTCTCAATCGTGTGGCCCTCCTACCCCTCCGTACGGACTAGTTACTTGGTTCACTTTGATTCTGGATTTGATTAATACTCGCTGGCTCGCTTTGATGATCACTAGGTAACTCCTGAGCCTCCTCACTAAGACGCCTCGGATCCGTCATTGTCCTGTTAAGACAAATCGTTAAGTTAGTAAGCTATAAAATAACTATATATATAATATGGATATAACTCATAATGATAATTACTTTAGATAGATAGCTAACATTTAAAGTAGATTTATAAAGAGATATCCTCCCATATCCCTTCACGATGATCATTTCTTGTGCCGTGTTCATTATCTATTTCATCTTCTTCATTCAATTTAGGAAGACCCCTGGAAAAAGGAGTCTCGAGAAAATCGTAATTTGAGCAACTTTCCTCATCAATATCAAATACCCTTTTTCCTTGAAGAGCTACAGACCACATTTTATTTGCCTGATCGGTAATATAGAACACTTGTTTTGCCTGATCTGCTATAATGAAAGGTTCATCTCCAAAACTTCTAATGTTCAGATCTACTAATGTAAATCCTAACTGATCAATCTTCACACCATTATTGACATTAACCCACTTGCATTTGAAAATGGGAAATTTAATTTTAACATAGTCAACCATCCAAATCTCCTCAATAACCCTATAATAAGGTATGGCTGCCAATTTAGGGTTCTTATCTTTTGAACTAGAGAAGTGCATAGATTCAGCTACTAACATAACACCGCTGTTCTGGACAATAGTCCTATCATCCAGGGAATTTGTGTAAAAGGTATAACCATTGATAACAAATGAAGTCTAACTTATGACATCAACCTCAGGACCATGTGCTAGCCATTTAATTGTATCAGAAACAAATTCTTCTCCATCAACCTTATATTTGAACCAATATGCAAAAGTTCTGATATGCTTCCTAATTAACCTTTGTTCAATCATTTGAATGTTTACTTTCCATACAATTTCTTTATGAGCATTCATGTAATCTTGAACTGCATTAACATTATTCAAGATGTACAAGTGGACTTGTTGTAATTCATCAGGATCCATACTCTTTACTGTAGCCCCGCGTCTACCCCCTTCTTCATTATGGCATTTAGGAAGGCCGATATGTCCTACATTTGACAAATAATGTTGAAAAAATTCCATGACTTCTTCAGAAACATATTTATGAACAATAGATGCTTCAAGCCAGTTAGGGTTCTTCACATACCCTTTTAGGATTTTCATAGTTCTTTCAATTGGGTATATCCACTGGAAATAGATAGGGCCACACAACTTTATCTCCCTCACTAGATGTACCATGATGTCAAAAAAAAGAATGAAGAAAAAGCTTTTCAACATGGCACAAGATCAAGTAACTTTCATCTTCTAATTCATCCAACCTTTCCGTCTCAATGACTTTACTACAAATTACATTGAAGAAGAAAGAAAGTCTAGTCAATATGTGTTGAAGATCATATTCGACAATGCCTTGAATAGCTACTGGGAGTAGTTGTTGCATTAATACATGACAATCATGAAATTTAGCCCTACTAACTTCAAGTCTTTCATCGACACAAGCTTCTTAAAATTTGAGGAATACCTTGACAAAACTTTAATTCCATGTAAACACTCACAAAAACTTCTTTTCTCATCCTTGGACAAAGTATGACAAGCTGGAGGACAAAAAGGTTCTCTTACCATGTGGCCTCGAATGTAAGTCTTGTCGTATTCCCATTTCTTGTAAATCTAATCTTGCCTTCATGCCATCCTTAGAACTACCTTGTATGTTGAGCAGTGTCCCAACAATACAGTGTCTCACATCAAGATTGTGCCAATATGGAAGATTAAAGAAGACCGACCTCTTTTTCCATGTATTTTTCTCATTTCTACTCTTTGTAGCCTTATCAAAGATAACATTGATATTTTGTACCTTTTCATAAACTTTCTCCCCAGTCAATGCCTCTGGAGCATCTTCAAACTCTTGGTCACCAAAAAAGGCTTTCTTTAATCTACGATATAGGTGGCCCCATCTAAGGAATCTTCTATGGCCAAGATAAACGGTCTTTCTTCCATGTTGAAGTTGATGGTAGTATGTGCCTTCTTCACAAATCGGACATGCTTTATGGCCTTTAACGCTATATCATGACAAGTTTCCATATACAGGGAAGTCATTTATAGTACAAAAGATTATGGCTCACATTTTAAAAATCTCGTTCTTGTTTGGGTCAAAAACATCGACACCTTCATCCCACAACTCTTTCAAATCTTCAATCAAGGGTTCTAGTTAAACATCTATGTCATTTTTGGGTTGTTTTAGTCCTAAAATCAACATAGATAACATGATGTATTTTCATTTCATGCATAATAAAAGAGATAAGTTGTAAATTACCAACAGAACAGGCCATGAACTATGCACATTGCTTAGGCTACCATAAGAATTCATGCCATCCGTGTTAAGCCCAAGTCTAAGGTTCTTTGGTTCTTCGCCGAAGGTGGGAAATAATTGATCAATTTTCTTCCATTGAGAAGAATCAGCCGTATGTTGAAGCTTTCCATCAGAAATCCTTTCATCCTCATGCTATCTCAAATTTTTGGCATCAATTTCATTAGCAAACAGGCGTTTAAACCTCGGTATCATTAGAAGATACCACTACACTTTTGTAGGGGCCTTATTTGATTTGTACCTGGGGGTTTCACATATCGGACACTGCTACTTCTCTTCATGCTCTTTTCTGTACAATATGAAATCATTAGGGCATGCATGGATCTTTTTATACTTCATCCCTAGTGGACACAGTATTTTCTTAGCATCATAGTATCGGCAAGGCATCATGTTATCATCTGGAAGCATGTCCTTAAAGGCCTCAAGTGTTTCTGAAAAACTCTTATCACTCCATCTATGTCGTGCTTTCAAACTTATCAGTACTGCTTTCAACAATTGGTATTTTATGCACTATGGGTACAGCGGCTTCTCAGCATCACTGCACATATTACCGTATGTATGTGATTGCTCAAAAGCCTCTTCTCCTACATCAGGAATAACATCCTCTATCTGATCGTCCAGATCTGTGTCATTATCATCAAAGGCTACTCCCCCTTGTTGACCTGTGCTTGGAATTTCTAATTCTTCACCATGCCATACCCATACTGTATAACTCTTACAAAATCCTTCACAAATTAAATGAGTATATATATCTGCAATACTTAGTCACTTCTCATTTAAACATTGTACACAAGGACAATAGAATATCCCACTATAATTACTGGAATTTCTTTTAGCAAATTCTAAAAAATCCCTCACCCCATTATCATATTCAACACTAGTCCGTTTAGTGTTTACCCAACCACGATCCATATATTTCAACACCTTTTTTTCCTTCTCTTCTGTATATTTTTCCCCTAGAAAAGGCAGGAGTATGATGAGAGTATGAAATCATTACACTCATCAAGTTACCTAGTTTAATAGAATTCTTCATCAGAATTCCTCATCAGATGTAATTACAGTATGTTCTATTTTCTTCAAGTAATTTTTCCCCTTTCATAGAGTTCTTATTTCTATTCAACGGATCACTATAATTACATCATATTTTGAAGACATAAATAATGAATTTGATAGACTCAAGAAAGAAAATAATTCAACAGATTAAATAGGTTCATAACATCTTCAAGGAACCACTTCAACATATTCAACAGAAAGAAATTGATAAACAACCCAATTATATATTTAACAAATTCAACAGAAAGAAATTGATATGCAAAATGTGAAAGGTCAAGCACTTATGATTGAACAGATTCATAACATCCAAATTCGTAAATCACAGACCACAACATTAAAGAATTCACTAAGATAGAGGAGACATTACTCTTACCTGGAGGTAGTGACCTTCGATTGTGGCTTGAGGAGCAGGAGGAGTGGCAGTTGCAGCGACTGGAGAACACGAAGGAGATAACGGTGAAAAGATAGTGCACAATCAGAGATTCCGCGACAACAGGTGCAATGACCAGAAAGCGGGAGGATTTTAGGTCAGAAAATAGAGAAGGACGAGGCGGCGGCGGTGGTGGCTGGAGCAGATGACGGAGAAAATAGTGGAGTATAACAGGAGAAGAAGGTGCAGAGCTGAGATGAAGCTTTCACGGTGGTGGAAATGATGGGCAGGGAAACGGAATGGAGGGGGATTTGGTTTGAATTACTAAACTTTTAAGGCCGGTTATCCAAATAACCGGTCTTAAAATTACTTTTAAGAACAAAGTACTTTTAAGACCGGTTATTTGGATAACAGGTCTTAAAAGTCTGGTATTTAAGACTGGTTATCCTAATAACCAGTTTTAAAAGTCCACTACTTATAACCAGTCTTAAGTAGTGGACTTTTAAGACCGGTTATATATATAACTAGTCTTAAAAATAGACTAGATTTTTTTTTTCTCAGTTAATTTTTAGACCGGTTCTAAATGATGACCGGTCTAAAAAATGGTATATTTTAGACTAGTTTTTATTTTAACCAGTCTAAAAAATTTAAAAAATATTTTCTCTTTAAATAATTTTTGTTTCTGTTATTTTTAAGACTCGTTATTTAAATAACCAGTCTAAATAATTTTTTAAGACCGGTTTTTTAAAAAATCGGTCTTAGAAGTTTCTCTTAATTATAAAATTGTCACCACATTTTTCTTTTAGACCTTTCCCATGAAAACCGGTCTAAATGTGGCGATCTAAATATCCTTTTCTCTACTAGTGATAGGAGTGGCTATTCTATAAGCTTGCCGCACTCAGTCCTGGTGAGCCAGGGGGTATAGGCTGAACTTCCGTGCCGCTATAAGGGGCGCCCAATGAGGGTAACTGTGCAGTGGGCCTAGTAAGAGGGTTGTTATTCAATAATGGTGATGGACCAAATGTCCTGAGGCCATAAGATTTGATGGGCTGGTAAGTCTTTAGGCTGGCAGAATACGAGATATATTGAGAATGGAGCTTAGTAGAGGCTCAAGGAAATCAGACCCGAGGTATAAGTTTGCATAGGACAAGTGTTCATGGGCCGTAAGGCCTATGTGTCTAGCGCTGTGGTTATTACCTAGTGCGGTGACAATGGACTAGTGTGCACCAGTGTATTTTAAGATTGGCAGAATATTTTGATTGTACCAGGTTGTAGCTGAGGCAATAAGCCTAAGATGCCTATGGTATCGGGGTGAATCCCTAGGCTATAAAGCCAGAATATCTAGCATTGTGGTAGTTGAATGAGCCATAATTCTTGATATGCATACATTATGAATCGATAGAGTTTCGAAGAGGCCGGAAGGCCTAGTATGAATACAATGTGATCCGAGAAAGTCCTAAAGAGGTAGTGAGGCCTGAGAAACCAAACGCTGGGATAACGGACTAGTGAGTCCCGTGTTGAATGCTACATACTGGGTACAGGATGAATGCGAATGTTGAATATTGATTGCTGAATACTATTCGAGCTTCTATCGACGATATGATTATTGAGTTGCATGCTCTATGAGCTTGCAAATGAAAGAGCTAGAATGGAAGAGATAGACAGAATGTCTAAAGATAATTCCCTGAGGTACAAATAGTATCATTTGTAGTTCAAAATTTTGAGGATGAAATTTCTTGAATAGGGGGAGAACTGTAATATCCCAAGTTTTGGGATTAGAGGCTTAAGATTTAGCCTAGATTAAGGGGATTGCTAGACCCCAGTTTAACAATTGTCTTAGTGAGTCATGCTTGTATTCCCCAAAATTCCTTTATATCCTTGAGATATTAAAGGGAATATTATGATGAATTAGAAGAGCTTGGGGGAATGACAAGATAATGCAATGAGGATTCATACACGACATAGTGAATTGGAACACAAAGAAGTGTTGCTATTGGTGAATTTCCTGATGAGGCAGTCGTGTTTGTGTGATATCTTTCAAGGAGAAAATGATGTCCAAAGATTATGAAACTTTCTAGAATGAAAGTAGACTTATCAAGCTTTAATTTGATATTTCATATAAGCCATTTGGAGCTGTACACAAAGATATATATATATATATATATATATATATATATATATATATATTGAAGTTAGCCTAGTGAAACTAGCATTTTTCTGTGTCAACTTCCAAAAATGAGAATTCTGGGAAGAATTAGATTTCATTTGGTAGAAGGTTATATTTTTTCTTGAAATTAAACTCAATAAAGGTCACATAGCTTTTAGAACCACCCCAATAGGACATTTGTACAATTATATATGAATTTTCAAAGTTTGATGAAAATTCTGCCCAGTTTTCTCTTATGTGCGAAAATGGAATAAATGTGAGGGCAAAATGGTAATTTTTCTATGACACAAGAAATGATGGTTTTTCCCTAATATTCCCAATAATTTCAGTTAAATGGGAATTAAAAAGAGGAAAAAGACTACTTGG
The DNA here is from genome assembly GCA_037074505.1 of Albizia julibrissin. NCBI lineage: Eukaryota > Viridiplantae > Streptophyta > Magnoliopsida > Fabales > Fabaceae > Albizia > Albizia julibrissin. The sequence continues at coordinate 38,957,626 of CM073477.1, forward strand.
TAATTAATGAGCCTAGTTTGGTGAATTATTATCAAGGAAAGTCAATGAGTGGAGAAGCTTAAGGCTTTGGTTAACCACTTGTAAGGTGGCATAATAGGATAGTTTGAAAGTAATATTTCTCTCTTTTCATCTCATTATTTCAGTGGATGATAAAGGAAAAGAGAAATAGAACTTGTTATACAAGAAATGAGATAGTTGGACTAGTTGGCTTGGGAGCCATTTGGATGACTCATTAAAAGTCATCATTCATAATCTCTTTCTCATTATTGTGTGAGAATAGAATCAAAATGAGAGAAGAGAGAGAACAAGAATGGACGAATGAGAGAGAGAAGAGAGAGAAACTTCCAGTCGCCGAAACACTATCGAAACGGCGTCTTCTCTAAAGATACCCTTCACAAACCTTCTTCTACTCATCCTGACCTTTATTTTTTCAGTTTTAGATTCTCGTTTGGAGGTGGTTGGTGCCGTCTTACTGGCCGGAGTGCTACTAGAATTCTAAACCAAATTCAGAAACTTGTAGAGGTGAGCGTAAGCTTCCTTTTAAATTGATTCGTTCGTTGTTTGGATGAGTATTGAAGGAGTTGAGTACTATTCATGTCTCATTCAAAGAGTGTTTTGGAGGTCCAAATGATGCCTAATAGATGTCTAAATGGCTAATCATGTAATTAGAAGTAGAAAGGACATGATTAAGCCAAAGAAAGCAAGAATCCGACACAACTCTTCTGAGAACTCTAAATTGCTTCCTTGTGTGTGGCATAAGGAAATAGTTGGAATTTTATCAATTGGATTATTCCATTGAGTTCATAAGAGAAAATTGTGTAGGGTTCATGTTGATGATGAAGTGAGAAAAGGCCTAGAGTGTGAATGACCAAATTGCCCTTAAAGCTCTAAGTAGGGGCTGTCAAGGGGTATTTTCATCATTTAGGCCTAATTTTGACCAATTTGGTGTCAGAAATGGATTCTACACACCAAATTGTGTAGGATTAGCTTGGGTTATAATTTCTGAGAAAGTACAGTTGGACCGGGTACGGATGGGCGTAGGCGGGCTTCCGGGGGCATTTTTATAATTTAGCATAATTGATACATGTTTGAGTAATGATTCATTTATTGTATTTGGGAAATTCAGGACCCGATGGATTATGCCCGATTCGGAGCAAAGCGAAGGTTTGATGAAGAACACGAAGTCCAAAGGTAATGAATTTACCTTGCCAGCATGTATTTGATATATATGTGTTGCATTGTTGTATATGACTTCTTTGCCTATTTATGTTGAGCATACTTAATTGATTAAAGCTCTGTTATATTTATACGATGGCCATGAGTATGTCATAACATTGAGCATGCAAATATGTCATTTTGTTGGCATGAAGTATGAGAGGTAAGCATGTTATGCATCATATATATATCTTACATGCATAGTGGTATTGTTTACTATTAAGATTCTCTCGAATCTCACTCCTCCTAACCAACCATTTAGACAGGTGAAGAGTGCAGGGAGATATGCATGGAGGAGATATAAAGGTGAAGTGAAGATCGTAGTGTAAGGCACTACATTTTGTATTTGATGTAAAGGTTGGATAGTTTATGTGTAGTTATACATTTGATGTATATGAACATATGAATGAACGAATGTATTTTAAGCAGAGAATCGCTCTAGTTTAATTAAACAAAAAGCACCTATATACTCTGATATTTTGAAACTAAGAGCCGATGAGGTATTAATGATGTAGTGAGGTTTGTGGAATAAATTGAAAAGTTTTCCACCCTTCGAAAAACCCTCTCGACCTTAGGTTCAAATCCTGAGTTGAGAGCGAGAATTTATGAATGTTTTCGAATGTTGGGTAGTTCGGGGTCAAATTCTGGTTCCACAACTGATTTTACTACTCATTTGTACTCATTTGGGGCTATTGAAAATAAGGTGTCACAGTGGTGATTACAGGACAGATAGGAAAAGTACAAGTAGACAATGCCAATTTCTAGGAGGAGCAATTGTTTCTTGGTTTAGCAAGAAACAAACCACAGTGTCATTATCCACAACAGAAGCTAAATACATAGCATTTTCAAGTTGTTATGCTCAAGTGCTATGGTTGAAGCAGCAATTACAAGATCTTGGCATTTTTCTTGAATAAATTCCTATCTTCTGTGACAATACCAGCAACATTAGCTTGACCAAAAATCCAGTATAGCATACAAGGACTAAACACATTGATGTGAGTCATCATTTCATCAGAGATCATATTCAAAAGAAGGATATCAAAGTGTTGTTCATACCAACTCAACTGCAACTGGCTGTTATATTTATCAAACCTCTAGCAAAAGATGAATTTCTCTATATAAGAAGAGAATTGGGAATGGTAAATCCCAATGAATTATGAGTTAGATCTTTCTTTATAATTAATTTTAGGTATGTTTTGATGATTTAATTACTAACATAAGCATTAGAGTATCTAGTAATTTGTTTTATGGTTGTGAAAGTGAAGAATAATCATTCGAGTGGCAGGCAGGTAACCTGAGTACTGGGAGAAAGAAAAGAAGTCAAAACAAACTTTATTCGAGTGAATAAAAGATAACCCGAGTGATGAACTCAAGTGAGCCACTTAGCACTCGAGTGCTGAGAAAAAGAAAACTAAGGTAAATGATGTCTGAACATAGAGAAGAGACTCCACTCGAGTGGAGAAGATATCACTCAAGTGATCTACAGAGCTAACTCTCAAATAGGGTTGAGTGTTCACATTACACACTCGAGTGAGGTACCTTTATAGTTTGCATTTGCATTTGAACTTGCACTTGAGTGACATAAGACTAACTCGAGTGAAGAAGCATTACTCAAGTGACATTTTAGCCACTCGAATTGAAACTTAAAAGAAAAAGATCAAATTATATCAATGTCGTTTCAACTCTCTCTCATTACTTTATCTTCACACCTTTCACCATTCCCTCTCAAATCCTCTAAAATTCTCAACTCCCATTTGGTAACTATTAAGCCGTTACTGTTCAATTCACTTATCTACACTTCTCATCTATCTTGTACTATCTCCTTCTTCACATTTTCATCTCCTTGAACTCTTTCTCTCACTCACTTGACGCTTGGTGTTTGCCCTAACCTTTTCCCATTTTAGAAATTCCTCAAACCCTTTGATTCACATCCTAGTTGTGTTCCTCAATCACAAATGATAGGGATAAAAAAACCCCAAGTGGACAAGGATTCATCTCCTCCTTCTCCGAAGAAGAAGGAAAAGGTATTAGACCCCTAGAAACCTTTGAAGAGTCTGAAGTTTAGGCTAAAGGTTCAAACCTCTGAACCTAGACTTAAAGTAAAGGGTGTGGTAATCAAGGAACCCTCAGTATCTCAACCAACTTTGAAGCCAATGTCTTCTAGGAAAGGGAAAGAGAAGGAGGTCCTAGTTCGAGATGCCTATATTCAAGCCAGACAATTTATGTCTAGCCTCAACACTATATTTTAGAGATATGCATCTCAAAGCCAAAGCCAGTCAAAGGTTCCACCTAAATCTAGATATGGAAACCCTTCCCAAAAGGCCACTGCAAGTCAAACTAACCCAGTTGAATCTGGGTTAGTAAGTACCACTCTATCACAGTTAGCCGAAGAAGCTCAGTCTCTAGTTCCTCCACCAAATTTCATCACCGGGGATCTTCAGATATCTGATAAAAAAACATTCAAAGCAAACTTCGGTAACAGATCCTTTTGCCCCTTAATTTATGTAAACTTAAATAAATTAAAATTAGAATGCAATGTGGACTTGTCCCTATATTTAGATCAGTATGCCTCTTGGTTAAAGATTAGGAATGTCTATAGCCCTACTGTGGTCAAAGTATTTTACTTTCACATGAAGATTACCAATAACCGTGATGAGAACGATGATATTTTAGAAGAGGTGCTTAAGACTACTGTGAGAGGTAAAACTATTTGCCTAACTGTTGATTTAATTATTACATATCTGGGATTGAGAATGCCCCCATTGGTCCTTTTAAGGAATTCTTCGAATCTGAGATCTTTCATACTCTGAAGCCAAGAGAGGAGTTGTGTCCTCTACTATTTGCTCTTAGGTCTATGAGTGATCAGTTTAGAATTGTGTGGTACATCTATTTCATGAGCATGGTTAATGAAGGCAATAACTTCTCTCACTTCACCGGAAAGGATTTCCAGTTGATGGCCTCTGTTATTTTAAAGGAACCAATGAATATTAGAGTGTGGATCCTTAAAAAAATGCATCATTTCAGATTTCTCTCCAATGTGACCACTACCATTCCTTTTCCTTTACTGGTCTCCTTTATTCTCTATCTAAACAACATTTGGTACTTGATTCTGGGAGAGAAGGAAATCAAGATAGTAGGGTTCAGGAAGGTTCATTTAGCCATGATAAAGATCTCATTCACAGAGGCTATTAGTCAATCAAAGCTAAAGAAAGTGAAGAGGATGTAACCTTCACCCTCCAAAGCAGATGAGGCCCAGTCATCACAAACAAGGTCCCCTACTACTGCTCCTTCCTTCCTCAAGGCTAGTATTCAGACATATTTTTAAGAGGCTATGCAGACTGCTATCCAGACATCTCATGATTCCTCTATCGATAAAATGGAACAATCTCATGAATCCTTCTTTCAAAGAGTTCAGCAGTTTAATGAAGCCTTGATTGACAAGATAGATTATCAGATCAAGATTGTCGTCAAAGCCATAAACTACAACTCCAAGATCCTCTTCCAGTACCCAGAAGAACAAGCTGTCAGGATGCAAAAGATAGAGACAGTTATGAGGACTCATCTGGGTATTCCTTTCCATGAGCCATCTCCTACTCCAGCTCTACAGATTATCACTTCCTCATGTCCCACTTCATCTACTATCCCTGACATTACTACTACCTCCACTACCATTCCTATCTCTGATTCCATCCCGATAGGTACTTTGCCTATTGTGGATCTTGTGATTTCCCCTACTTCTCCTACTTTCGCTGGGCAGAGTCATCACTCTTTTTCTAGCTTAAACTTTGAAGAGGTCATTTTTGTTGAGCCAAAACTTACCTTTACACCATAGCCTCACTCCACTTCCTCCTCTAACACTACCTCTCCCAACTTTGATCATATGACTGCTATGGTCGTCTATACTCCTCCTCCTCCTTCTGATCCTCCTCTACCCTCATATATCACCTTCCCTTCCCTTTTTCCTGATGATAAAGGGGGAGGAGAATAGTTTCTGATATATTCTGATCTATCATTTTGATGCAATTAACTTATGTATTTGTTTATGAACAAATGTGTGCTTTTTCATGCAATTAACTTATGTATTTGTTTATCTACAAATGTGTGCTTTTTCATGCAATTAATTTATATATTTGTTTATCTATAAATGTGTGCTTCCTTTTATCTCTAAATAATCTTTTGAACATATTCAAGTTTTGTCATCATCAAAAAGGGGGAAAATGTTAGTTCTCGAATTATATTTTGTTGATAACAAATCTTGAAAAAAATGAGGCCTTGATAGTTTAAATCACTTAAGTGATTTTCTAGACATTTGAGTAAAAGAAATTTTTTTGAATCAAAACTTGATTCAACAAAGTTACTCACTTCTAGTGATATGAGATGATCACTCGAGTGACAGGTAATGCACTTAAGTGATGATCCTAACTTTCAATGATTTTGCAAGTCACTCGCTAAAAATTGAGAGCTGATGCAAAATCACTCGAGTGGCTAAGTCAGCACTCGAGTGATCCTTCCTCACTTTCAGGAACTCAACAAGACACTTATAGGTTTTTGGAAGTTATGATCAGGTCAGTCGAGTGAATAAGTGACCACTCGAGTGATAGTGATCACTTGCATGAATTTCTCAAGTCACTCGCAATATTTTCTGAAAGTTATAACTCCACTTGAGTTCATTAGTTGATACTTGAGTTGTGAACAACTTTAAAATGATACACTTGAGTCTTGTATGAGAACTCCAGTTCTGACATGAAGAGAACTCAAGTCCTGAAAGTTTTATCTAAGAGTTTCTGTTGAAGATTTTTGGTGTTATGAAGACCAAGCAAAGAACTTAAGTTTTTAATGAGAACTCGAGTTCTAAACTGAAGTGTTGGTGTCAACTCGCAGTACTTCTGCAAGTCACTCGTGATAGTTCTGCAAGTTATAAACAAAGCTCACTCGAGTGAGTAAGTTATCACTCGAGTGATGATAAGCAACTCGCAAGACTTCAGAAGTCACTCTCTAATAAACCTAGAATGACACAATTTATTTAATACTTCACCACCTGAACTCGAGGCACTCAAGTTAGATCACAAAGCACTCGAGTGATGAGTACTCACTTGAGTGATACTGAATCACACTTGAGTGCAGGTTCATCATCTTTTGAAAATCAACTCTCGATAAATTTGAAAGTGATAATGAACATTTGTTTAAGCTTGATTATGACTTACTTACCTTTCCAAAGCTACTAATCATATTAATGTGTGAGTTTCAAATCTTTAAACCATGGATTTATTTCGAATTCAACAAAATCAAATTATTATCATAGTATTAAATGCTTAGTAGGAAAACAGAGCAAACATAAGGATTTTGTCTGAAGACTTTATTACAGTAAAGTCAAAAGCGACTGAGTGCCGAAATCCCTCAATGGCTCTAATTTGAGCCTAACAAAAACTTTGAATGCTTACAACGATCATTAATTGGGATTGCCCATAAATACAAGCGCACTCAAAACGGAGCAACTACTCGAACTACCGTACTGATAAACATTCATTTCTCTATTAAGTGCTTTGTTTCTTTGTTCATTCTATATTATTATACTTCAGTGATTATTTCATTTACTCTTTTAGAGAAAATTACTTTAAACTCAATACTCTTTATTGAGAGATAAGTTAAGGTGGTGGGTGTAACACCATACTTGTATATCGTACAAAGCAGTTGAAAACATGACCTGATGCCACATGAGAGACCAGAAGCAGTTCTTAATCCATTTGTGATCCCAACTTCACTACAGGGTTCAATCCTATAGTTAAGTGGGTTTTCGAAGAGTTTTTCAAAATATTTTTCTTGTGGTCTCATTTTCATTTTTCAAATTGGTTTAATTCATTCGGGTCTCTTTCCATTTGTTAATATCAGAGTACTTACTGAAGTTCTTAGCAGATATTCAGATTAAATTCGCTACTAAAGGGTCCACCTGGTACGGTCACCCAGTTCTAGATAATTGGCATCGGTTACATACAACCTTCCAGGTTTATAGTTGGTATACTTTTCCACCATGAGTACTAAGTTTACCAAAATACATACCATTCGGTTTATATACAATTCTAAAAGTAAGATAACCAACATAAAATAAATTATAAGTCTTCACTTCTACCCGTCCGTGGCTATCTTCTTCCCATGAGAACTATTTTCCCGTGCTGCAGGTTAGTTATTGGAAAAGGGTGAGATTCAAAAGAATCCCAGTAGTAACAAATAACACTTATATAAAATGCATACGAAGAAACATGCCATAACAACCACCACATACCAGACAGTTCAATATTCATTCAACATTCACAGATATGTTCATTCAATAAATAATTCTATTCAAGGACGTATCGTCCCTTCCCATAGCGCTGGGTATTCTATTGGGCCAAAGCCCTTCTCATCTGAATGCTTAAAGGGCAATTCGGCCCGATTCATGTTCATAGTTCAAGTATATATAATGGCAATAATATGCATGAAGCAGGATATGTAGAATATGAGTGAGAAGTTACTACCTTAGCTTTTCCAATGTTTCGTGACATGTTACCAGTTCCTTGGTCGTCCCGGGAAAATATCAAATCCTATATATGGGAATTCATGAATTGGACGGGTTATTACTTATTCCAATAACTTTGTATGAGGTAAACTAAATTATTCTTAACCCATCCCTATGTTTATCCTTGGTTTCGACTTGTTGGTTATCATTAGAGTCATTTAGGTAGCCCTTGAAAGCTTAAACAAAGGCCTATAGGGTTGGGAAAGGCCATATCAATCATCACCTCTTAGAAAATATGAAATTTGGGGAAAATTGGGTCTTGGTGCGGCTAAAAACAGGTTAGAAACAATTTGACCGAGACCAAGAATCCCCTGATTCTTGACCGAACTTTGAAAATTCATAACTAATTCTAGAAATATCGAAATGAGGTGGTTCCATGTTCTACATGACCCTCATTAAGTCTACTGTCAAGAAAAAATATAGCCATTAGCTATTTGTTCACCAATTAATACAGAATTTTCCCTTTCTACTCACTGTACCAGAAAGTTCCAGTTTTACATGACCTAACTTTAAAAATGCAGTACTCTCAGTACACAAATCCAATTAACCATTATGACCTATCAAATTAAAGCTTGATAGGTCTACTTCAAAAATTATGAACTCTCAGTACACAAATCTAGTTTTTCATAAAAGTTGGACATCATTTGACCAACTAAATACCCATTGTAACAAAACTGTTTCCGTAAGGCAGATTACACAACATTGATTCTTTACTTCCAAAAATCCCCAATTCATTTACAAGTACCCAAAAATCATGAGCACTTGCATACCTACAAAATTTTTCCTTATAAAGCCAATGGAAACATCAAAATTACCAAATTCTAATTCCTTCACCACGTCATGCACAGGGCAGAAGTTTGACATATAAACCAACAATTACCAAACTTCCAATTTAAGCCTCAAACTAGTTTCATATGCCTTCTAAACATCATAAAATACCATGAATGAAATCAAAACACCATAAATATTCAAAACTCTAGCTTGACCAAAAACAGGGTAGAAATTTACATGGGAAAATCCACAACCAACTAACACAATCTATAGATCAAGATGAAGCTAAAGCTCACCTCTTGTTCCTCCTTAGGTTGTTTCTTTATTTCTTAAACTTGTGCTTTTGTAAGATGGCTCAAAACACCTCCTCTTGAAATTCTAAAACCATAGAATTGAAGCTCTCATCAAGAGGAACAATGTTTATGAAGGGTGTTTGAGATATATAAGAGATCTACTAGGTGAAAATCAAGCTAGAAGGTTACATTTTCTTCTTGTCTTCTTGTTTTCTCTTTCCTTGAGCACTTAGCCGACTTGGAGAATGAGAAAGGAAATGATATAATTAGTTTTGGTGTCTCTTTCCATTATGCCTAAATACTTGGCTATGAATCACCAAGAAGAGAAAGGAAATATGCCATGTGTCACATTTTATGGGGTCTTAATAAAGTTGTAAGGTTAATTAACTAACCTTAGTTAGCTTCATTGGTCAAGATTTCTCTTTCCTCTTCTCTTATGCAGCTGATGACCATGAATGAGGATGAGAAGAAGATGAAGAATGGAGACTTAATGAATTAAAGCCTCTCCCTTTTACTTTACAAGTGTCCAAGCCATTTTTGTTGAATTTTCTTGTATAAAAGGTAAAGATATTAATTGATTCATCTCTCCCATTAGTCTTGGATGAAATTATAGCATGAAGGGAGGAGATTTAATTTTCTTTTCAAGTGTTAATCTTGACCCTTCCAATTTTAACCTCAAGATCAAGTGGCAATTGACTTGTTTACCCTTAATTATGACAATATTAGTTCTTGGGCCATTCATTCTTTCATTTCTCTTTGTTTGTACACTAATGGTTTAGACGATCTTGTTTTCATACTAGTAGTGTCATCTTATGTTCCAATTAATTTTTAGTCATTCTCAATTTTAGTCGAAAATTAGATCATTTAGCATAACTAATCGGGACTAAAATCATCATACAATTTCTAGGAACAATTCTGTCATTAATTTCACTATATATTTATACACATAGCCCTTACTTACATTTTTGGGATATTACAGCGGGACCTTAAGTTGGGTATCATCTTACGTGGTGTAAGGGAAGCCAAGTTTCTTGAGTAGAAACTTGCTTTGTAATGCGGTACCAAAAACCCAGTAAATCTTGAAAGTGATAGTGAATAGCTTAGGAGGAATCTAAGGATTAAATGTAGGTAAAAGTTATTGAGACCGAACCAGTATAATCCTTTATGTACACTTCGGTGAAATATCTCTAACTCATAAACTCGTTATTGCTATAAATTTCCATTATTTTTTAATAGTGATTAAATTTTTATTATCGTCCAATTCACCCCCCTTTAGGTGAAACGCTTGCGTTAATACTATCTTGCCGCTCAATGTATCTGCAATTACATTAGCTCTTTATGGATAGTATTTAACCTCTAGGTTGTAATCTTTAAGCAACTCCATCTATTTATGTTGTCTCATGCTCAACTCTATCTGATTACTCAGATATTTTTCAAGCTCTTGTGGTCACAGTACAACTCTACTGTACCCTATAGAGACAATGTCTCTAGATTTCTAATGCATACACAATTGTTGCTATCTCAAGATTCATGAATGGGATGCTTCAGTTCGTGAGGCTTCAGGTGATGAGAGGCTCATGTCACAATGTTGTCCTGCTACATCAAGACACTTTCCAATCCATGCTTGCTCACATTACTACAAACCACACAGGTTAATTACGGATCAGGAATTATCAATGTTAATATTATCATCAATCTCTCTCTCAGCTTGGTAATGCTCTTCTCACAACTATCATCTCACACATAATGTTGAGTTGTCATGTCAACCTTATCAAAGGCATAACAATACTGGAAAAATGTTATAGAACTCATTTGTGATAACTGACAGGACCCATAAGTTGCACATGCTTTATCCTTTTCCAGTTTAGTACTACTTCCACTTTGCTGGGATACACTAAGGCCCCTTTTTATGAGACTACATGGCCCATAATCTTAACTTCTGAAAGCTAATACTCACACTTGCTCAGCTTGGCATAGAGTTGCTTATCTCTCAATGTGCTCAGTACTACTTTCAAATGCTTATCATGTTCCGCCTTACTTTATGAATACACAAAATATCATCGTTTCTCAATCATTCACAAGACCTAATTGGTCAAGTTTAATATTCATCAGACATACAGTCTATTGCAACATTTTCACAACACACGGTTTATTTTATTTCAGCTTTCCGGTCGTTCTAAGATACTGATGTAACCCTTGAGCTTCTGCCTTTTAATTTTAACAATGTGAACTGGATCTCCCCATAGTGGAACAATATACTTGTCAATTCTGCCATTTCATTTGAACTCATTTCGTATGGGGCTTTGGGCATTGATTCCACTCTAGATTTAATCTCAATTACAAACTCCACTTCCCTTTTCGGAGGTAATCCATTGATATCCTCTAGAACATTACAGGGAAATCATTTACTGTCAAAATATTTTCAAGTGGTACTCCAACCTCTGATTGCATGGAGAAGAATATAAGGTATTCCTGATGACTTTTTTGAGGACATCTCTCAACTTTAGCTGCTGAAAGAAAATTAAGGTTGCCTTTTGGCACTGTCATGTAATCACAAATTAGGGTAAATAACCCCCTCCTGCTTCTACAATCTAATAGAACATTATGTGCTATCAGTCAACCAACACTAAAACTTACTTCCAATTCATGCAATAGTAAGCAATTCAATTCTACTACTGATTTATGCCTTTCGACGTTTACTATACAATTCAATAAAGATTGGTTGTAATAGATCTAACACCCTTGGGTGTAAAACCAACTAAATTATGGGATAATTAATACACACTCAGGGTTAGCCATCTTACACATTCAGGTATCCTAAAGGAATGAGTAATACCTAAATCATACAATTCTTGTAGGGAATTACCATTAGGTAGAACCACACTTTAGATCAGTTCTTGGGGCTTTACGGAATTTTCCTGTGTTGTTGCAAAACTTTGGCCTAAGTTCTCTGCCTCGACTTTGCTGTCCACTTATTGTCATAGATAATTGTTGGCTAAATGTCTCAGTTGCTGACAATTATGACAGATTAATGATCTAGCTAGGGAACTATATAGCCTCCAAAATAATGGGGCTTGCCAAAATACCGGCAGGTTCTATTTCCAAGGGTTTATGATTTATGGGGTTACTAGGCTTGCACAGCTTTTATCTTTTCCCCTAGTTGCACTTGCCGAATTCTTACATCTTTGGGAAATACTTATACTATCAGTTGATTACTTATTATCGATTTTTCTATTCGTGTACAAATTCAGTAAGTTGCTTTCAGTGATCCAGCATTCCTCCACTGCTTTATCAAATTTAGTAAACTGTTTGGATATCAAATTCTCTTTCAGTTCTGGTCTCAGTCTTTGTATCATTATGTAATATCCCAAATTTTAGGACTATAAGCTTGAAATTAAGACTAACTCAAGCTGAATGCTAAGCCCCAGTTCGCAAAAGTCCTAAAATGTTTAAGAGACAGAATATCTTTTAGGGACTAATTTTGGAAGAACAAAGTATGGAATTTGGTTCCAAATAGCTAAAGGAAATACCCAATTCCTTTATCTAAAAGGAAAAATGATATAAAGCCTAATTTGGATCTAAAAGAGAGGGAATGGTATATGAAATAAAGAAATAAGAGAATTAAAATGAAATAAAAGAAATAATTGCAAATTAGTAAATGTTGTCATAATCAAGGGTAAAAGAGACATTTTCCATGAGATCTTAAGGTCAAAATTAGAACCCAAGATTAAGGGCTAGGATTTGTTCTTGAAAAAGTAATAGTAATTATGATAAGAGATAATAGAAGACAAGAAAAAATCACTAAGAAAACTATTGGATAAAGAAGAAGGGAGACAAGAAAATTTAACTAAGTATCCAATGGATAATAAACTTCTTTGTGTACATAGAGTCCTATTATCTCTCCTTTTAATTTTCGGTCAAGAAGGCCATGGAAGAAGAAATAAAAGCTTTTGGTCCAACCAAAACTCCTTTGGTTAAGCCAACCAAACTAGAAAGCAAGAAGGAAATAAACAAGAACATGTCATCATCTTTTTTCTCTCCCTTCTCTCAAACATTTCGGCCATCACACCTAAGGAAAGAGAAATAAGTGTTTAAAACACATCATCCCTTCCATTAGCTTCATTTGGATGTCCAAAAAGTAAGAGGAAGGAGAGAGAAACCAAATCTGAAATTTCAAGAGCTCAAGAAAGGTAAGCACCTTCTCTCTAGATTTTCACCTTCCTACTCACCTTTCTAGCCAAAAATGTCTTCATAAACATTACTCCTCTTGATGTAAGCTTCATTTCTATGGTTTTTTTTTCAAGAGGAGGTGTTTTGAAGCATTTATCAAGGTATGAATTTGTGGAATCAAGAAACAAAGCTTAGAAAAAGCAAGAGGTGAGTAATAGCTTCCTTTTGAACCATATATTGTGTGGTTTGGTGGAGCTTTGTGGAATGGGTATTTTTGCCCTAATTTTTAGTTATATGGTTATTCTTACAATTCATGGTGGTTTGGTCTTGTAAATGATATGAAATAAGGTTTAGAAATGAGAAATCACAAATTTGGAACTTAAGAGTACTGCTGCTAGATTTTGTTTTCTAGAAGGCAGCGATGTTGTGGAATATTTTTTATCAGACAAACCTAATCTGAATTCTATGGAACTTTTTCAGAATAAAAGTAGACATCTTAAGCTTCATTTTGATAGGTAGAATGTAATTTTTTAACAAATGAATTTAAAGTTATGATTTTCAAAGTTAATCCCTGTTTCTAGAATGAATTCTAGAATATATAGGGTTTGACAAGTTTCTGGGAATTTTGTGGCTATCATTGCCAGATGATGATATTTGTTCTTGAAAATATACTTAAATTTATTTATTTTGATATATGAAATGTGTCATTTGGACAAGCAAATTAAGAGATATGAATTTCTAAACTCTGGTAATGATTATGGAACTTGTCCTGTAACAGGCTGGACAATTGCAAAATTTTGGATTTTAGTGGTTCTAGTTTTTGATGGAATATATTTTTTCTTGATAAAGGACTTAAAATTTTAAATTCTAAAACCATCTCATTTGGATAAGTACACTAAAATGTATGATTTATTGAATTTGGACATTAATTCTATGAAGACTTGTATAACAAAAGGGAATAATTATGAATTCTGGAATTGTTTGCATGTAAATTGGTTGTAATGGATATTTTTATTTTAAATTAGACTTAAAGAAGGTCACATAGGACTTTAAACCACCCTAATTGGAGTTTCCTAGACGAAGTTATGATTTTTCAAAGATAAGTGAAAAATTTGTTAGCTTTTTAATTCCATGCGAATTTAAAGCAAAAAGGGTAAAATGTAATAATTAGGAACTCCAAGGGTTAGGATTAGGCCCTTAAAGTGGTTGAGGGCCCATGTAGCCACATTAGTCATTCATTTATTATGGCTTTAATGTATGGTTATGTACCTAGGGCCATGAGATGACAAGGAAAAGGAAAATGGAAAGGATCTCAAGCAACTTTAATGGTTGGAAGAAAAGGTACAAGAGTGTACTCAAAGATAAAAGGTGGTGAACTTACCCTACTTGCGTGTATTGATATGCATGCTTGTATTGATGTGCATGATTGATTGAGTTATCTATATGTAACATAATTGAATGATTGAAGCTCTATTTTCTATTAATGCTACGGCCATATGTAAGAAATATGAAGTATTGAGCATGCAGATATGTCATTGTGTTAACATGAGCCTACCCAAGGCAAGTATATCATGCACTAGCATTTATCTTACATGTATTGTTGGTATCAGAGCTAGTTAAGCTGATAGAGAATTCAACTGCATGATCAGGAGTTCTCACTCGATGAGAGTGTGGACAAAGTCGTGGCACTTACCTCGACATGGCCAGCATAGCTAGCCACCAGGCTGGTTGCACCGATGATTACCCTTGGCTGAGAGGTAGTGCATAAAACTAGAGTCTAAGGTACCTTATGTTGTCAAACCGGGGGTTGTACAATGAGTCTCGACATTTATTGGTATCAGAGCAGAGATTCTGGTATTTGTTAGTATGCTCTTATGATGTGAATAGTATTTGTAAGTGATACTTGAATAATCCTAAGTGATACTAAGATTAAGAGATAGGAGCGATAGACAAACCTAGAAAGATAGATCTTCCCCTGTCAGTTAGTTAGCCTGATAAAGGAAGAGGCAGAGCTGTATATAGAGAAAGAAACAGAGTAGAGTGATGTATACCCTGAGGAAGAGGGTTCAAGCTCCTATGAATTAAGACTCTAGAGATAGATGAGATAGCACAAGATACGGATTCTGTTGCTAACTCTAATGCTCTTGATATTGAGTTAGAGTATGATTTAGATCCCCACCCTGTATTACAGGAATACATATAGGAATTTACCAAGAAGCTGGTACTATTTTTGTTTCCCTTCGGGACAGTACTTAGCATTTATAGGAAGTCCCCTTTAGAAACCTTTGACTAAAAGTTAGAATGCATGAAGGTTTGAGTTCCTTGAGACAGGATATATGGTTATCCTTAGGGATGTCATGAGTGATGATTATGCCATATATTGACCCTAGAGGACCTGATCTTATGATATTGAAGTTTGAGGATAGGCTTGAATAAGATCTAATCGGAAATAATGCTTAGGTCGAAATGTGAATCAGGATGCACTATAGTTCTGTTTTATGACAGAAGTTTAAACCTTGTGGATAGTATTGAACCTTCAATAATGTTTTGAGGATAATACCTGCATACCATAAAGGTTAGAATAGGCGGTATTGATCATGATTTTATACATATTAGGTATATTTAAGGAAAATGATTTTTGCTTTATGCGATGTTAAGGTCCTAGAGTTAGTGATAGACCTAAACGTTAAATGTCTATCCAACAGCTAGAGAAGGGTTACTAGTGAATCGTAACCTAGGAATCAACTGTTAAGTTTTGATTCCTTAAGAATTTAAAATTGCCCAAAATGATTCGAGGTACTAGAATGTGGTATAGAAATGTGTATGAGCTTTTCTAAAGGTTACTAGTTGCTGATCTAGCGTAGGGAAAGATCTTGAGCATCGATTATTCCCTTAGAAATAATGATTAAGGGTTGTTCCCTCATGGAACGGAATGATAAATAGAGTATGGAATGTAAGACCTTGCTTTATTATTGATATTATTCCGAGTAGCATTTGCGTAGTTCAGTAGCCATATAGGAATAGCATAAATATATTGATATTATTAAAACAATGTGCTTGTTTATATATAGTAATTCCCCATAGGGGTTTGTACATAATAAATACAGACCTTAAAATAAATAAAAAGGTCTTCAGATAACCAACTCCTGCTCTTGGACTGGTCCGAAACCTTCCGCTGTGAGAAATTACAATTTTTCCCTTTGAGCCGCTGCCTGCTGCTGGAAACTTTACATGTTTGTGGAAAGGGTAGGATTCAAGGAATCTTAATAGTAACATACAATCAAACATATACGATGTGAAAATAAATATATCATGTACCATGTTGTGTAAGATGATAGAATGTTGTGCCAGCTTAACTCTGTGCCTCATTGGGTCCCAGACCATAACTAAGCTAAAATGCATGTCTAAGGCACTATGCTTATGTCACAAAAGATGTCATACTCAAAGTATATAATTATCACATAGTACATGAAAGAAAATATTACTACCTGGAACGTGCCCTTTCACTACCTATCTATCAATCTAGCTTTATATCCTGCCCGGGCTACTGTTGTATCCTAAAATTCCAAAGTTTAGATAAATAAGTTATTATTTATTTATAACTCATTCTAGACTCATTATGTTGGTTATCTTGACTCAAAACTACAAAATTACCAAAATGCCCATGGAGACCTAGTATATGCCCCTTTACAACCGGTCCAATTGTGTTGTACCCAAAAATTATAACCTAGGATAATCCTATACAATTTTAAGTGTAGAATCCATTTTTTACCTTAGATTAGTCAAATTCCAGCCCAAATTATAGTTTTATTATTGACAGCCCCTAACTTAGGGTTTAAAAGGTATTTGTGTCATTTCACATTCTAGGGCTTTTCATACTTCACAATCCATATGAACCCTACACAATTTTCCCTTATAAACACAATGGAACCATCAAGTTGATGAAATTCCAACTCCTTCCTACAGTTACAGCATTAGCCGAAACATACCAAGGAGAAAGGGAAAATGTGTTTTCTTGATTTAACCCTTTAAACTCCTTCCTTTTTACTCCTAACCACATGTTTAGCTATTTAAACACCTATTAAACATGATTTCTGGAAATTAGGTAGCATAATCCCTTAGGTTTTGAGCATCCCAATCATGAAAACCAAACCAAAACAATCACAAAATCAACAACAACCACTAACAACACAACACATATAGCAAGAGGGTTAGGGTTCTTGAGCTTACCTCTTGATTCTCCAACTTTCTCTCTCTAGGCGCCATTTTCTCTCTCTCTCTCTTCCCTCTTGGATTTTTCTTACTAAACATCTATTTCAATATAGAGAAAAGATATGAGAGAGTTACCATGAAGAATAAGGTAAGAACAAGTGAAAAATCACCTAGAACTCACCTTGTTTGCCTCTTGATCTTTGCTCTTCTCTTTGCCTTTCTATTTTCATATGAGCTCTCTCTCCCTCCTTGGCTGCCATGTTTGGCCAAAAATGGTCTTGGAAGATAGGTTAATTAGCTCTTAAAATATCTCATCTCACCTCCTTAGTCAATGTTATTAAATTGTTATTTCATCACATGTTACTTTTTGACTTTTTTATTTGGCCAAAATACTTCGCTCTTAGTTAATTCTTGGTCAAGTGTCTTTGCTTTCCTCTCCCCTCTTCTTGTTAGTTGAAATGGACTTTTAATTATTGGAAAAAAAATTCTTTCTTGCTTTATTGGACAAAGGATCAATTTTCCCTTACATTTATTTCCATTTTCGCACTTGCTGAAAAATTAGGTAGAATTTTCATCAAACTTTGAAAATTATTAAATAATTGTATAGAGGTCAAAATGGGGTGATTCTAAAGGCTATGTGACCCTTAATAAGTCTATTTTTATGAAAAAAAATATAATATTTAGCCAACTAGAAGTTCAGCATTCCCATAATTATTTTTTTGAATGCTGCCACTGAAAATCACTAGTTTTACTGTGTATAGATCCAAATGACTTATATGACCTATCAAATTAAATATTGATAATTTTAATTTTATTCTGGAAATTTTCACAATTTATGGACATCATTTGCCTATTGAAAAATGTGTCACAACACAACTTCCTCCCAAGGAAATCACTGGCAGCAAATTTCAAATTGTTACAATTTATATTCCAACTTACTTATGTTGTGTATGACCTTTAATTAACTTGTTTTGTCATCTCTTGTGATCTTTAACTCACCATGCTATTCCCCTTAAATTCCACCAAGGTAGGAGGAATTTTAGGGAATAAAATTATACTTTACTAGGACACTTGCTAAACCAGGGCTTAGTAGTCTACTTGATTTAGGCTTATTCTTAAGCCTCTAGTCCCAAAATTTAGGATGTTATAAGGAAACCCACGAGTTACGATCTCATGGTTGAGATAGAGAATAGAATGTACCAGTGGCTTCCAGATTCCTTGTATAAAGTGGGTAGATTACTTGGTAAGGAAAGTAGAATTATACTGGAGCAGGATCGATA
The DNA here is from genome assembly GCA_037074505.1 of Albizia julibrissin. NCBI lineage: Eukaryota > Viridiplantae > Streptophyta > Magnoliopsida > Fabales > Fabaceae > Albizia > Albizia julibrissin. Next base: position 38,976,120 of record CM073477.1, read on the forward strand.
TTGAAAGTCCACACAAAATGATCCCAGAGGAGATGGAGAAATTAAAGAAGCAGATTGCAGAATTTCTAGAGAAAGAAGGGTTTGTGTGACCCAGTGTATCACCATTTGGTGCTTCAGTACTGTTTGTAGAAAGAAAGATGAGGAAGGAAAATTAATGAAGAACATGTTGAACGGTATAAAGGAAAGTAACTCTTGCTCTCTATCTTACATAATAGTTCTACATGTATGTGTTTATCATCAAGTATATTTGTGTTATGAATATACGGTAGGTAGTAAGACCTATTAGGCTAGTACGTCCTTAGGCCGTAAGACCTTAGTGCATTCAGGTCAAGGTCGTAAACTTGCTGAGCAATCCAAACTTGAGATTATGGGTAGTGACTCGACACATGAGATTCCGAGAGTGACCCGATACATGAGATTCTGAGCATTATCATGAAAAGGTTGTAAAGCCCGAGAATGACGGGAGAGTTAGTCCCAAGGCAATAAGACCCGTAAGTACAAGCTGAACCGGGAGTAACCCAGGGTGTCTTAAGCTAGGTACCTTAAGGAGGTAAGCTCATTAGTGCACCTTGTATAGGGATTTTCCCTAGGCTATAATACCTAATTAACATCCGGTGGTAGATGGGCAGAGGTCGAGGCTATAAGTCCTGATGTGCCTATGGCATAGGGGTAATTCCTTAGGCTATAAGACCTCGTAGGCTATCTAGATAGTTGATAATGGACTGTGTGTCTTATGATTGCTGAATGTCAAATGACTAATTATAGATGGATGGTTTGTATTGCATACTTCGTGAACATTACATAAGTGTATGAATGGCTTGAGTAGCAAGAGTTGGAGCCTATAATGAATTTAGAATACTTAGTGGACTAAGTGCCTAGGTAGCTAGACTCAATATGTATTTAGCAAAGATGATGGATAGTGTGTCCTGTGGACGGTATGTCCTAAGGCCATAAGACATGATAAACTAGTATGTCCTTAGGCCAGTAGCATGTTATGTAGTTGAGAATTGTGATGAGCAGAGGCTCGAGGTGGTAAGATGCGTTTTCTGGATAGAAGAGATTGAAACTATAGAAACAAAACTGAGAGGGTAGGGGCTACGGCTAGCCACCAAAGCGGTGTGTGCAAGTTGTATAGGCCATAGGCCCTAGGTCGCTATATAACAATAAGACCTGTGAATCTAGCACTGTGGTTGTTTCCTAGCATGGTGACATTGGACCAGTGTATCCAGAGTATATCTTGAGGCTAGCGAAACATTCAGACTATATCAGGTTGTAGCCGAGGCAGTAAGCCCTGAGATGCCTATGGCGTGGGGGTGATTCCCTATGCAGTAAGGCTAAAATATCTATCCCTGTGAGAGTATAATAAGCCGTAAGGCTTGGTATGCATATAGTATGAACCAAGAGAGTCTTGAAGAGGCAGTAAGGCCTGAGAAACCAAGTGCTATAAGAATGGACCACTAGGTCCTGTGTAAGAATACAAAATACTGGGTACATAAGGAATAAGAATGTGGTGTAATGATTACTGAATACTATCTGAGATTTGTGTTAAGAATATGATCATTGTGTTGCATGCTCTATGAGCTTACAAATGAAAGAGATAGACTGAGTATATCGAGATAATTCCCATTAGGGTGAAAGTAAGCCTTTAGGGCTAATGTGGCCCATTGGGCATTCACTTTTCATGGCTATAATAATGTCATTACTTATCTAGGGCTAAAAAGTGACAAAGAAAAGGAAATGGTTGGAAGACCAAGATACAAGAGGAGGACACAAAGTTAAAGAGGTAGTAAACTTTCCTAACTTGTATAATTTGATATGTGTACTTGTGTATTGATGTGTTAATTGCTTTGATAAATTATATGAAGCATATGTGAATGAGTGAAGCTCTGTTTTGTTTATACTATGGCCATTAGTGTAATATGTTAAACATTGAGTATGCATATATGTCATTATGTTGGCATAAGTTTATGTAAGCAAGCATGTCATACACAAAGTATTTCTTGTATGCAATGGTTAGCACTATTTACTACTGAGATTCTCTCAAATCTCACTCTACCCAACCAACCATAGAAAGTATGCTGAGAATAGAGAAGAGGTCTGCATGAAGAGGAATGGAATGGTGGATCAAAGATGATAATGTGTCTATTGTTTTTGTATTAAACTTAGACACTTTGGTAGCCTTGTGTGGCTACACCATTTATGTATATAAATGAATGAACTAAGTTTGAGCAGAGAATCACCCTAATTGAATTAAAGGGAAAAGATAAGAACTGATAAGTAATAACGAAGTTGTGAACCACTAGAATACACTTCCGTAAAAGTTTTTAAATTTTCAGAAAAACCTACTTAACTATAGGTTTGAATCATATTTTGAGGTTGTGATTTGAAAAAGAGTTATAAAAGAATATCTCTTAGTTGTTCGAATTCGCTGCGTAAAACTCATCAGAAAGAGTGTAAATATAGAGTGTTACACTTTATGGTATCAAAACAATAATTATGGTAATGGAATTGCCTGCTCAGTGATAAGGTCTAGTCAGAGTAAAGGGTTTTGACTGTAGGTTATATTCTTTGTTTATATGAGTAGTATAATGATCCCCTGTTAGTGCTATTGTAACTAGGATTACAGATAGCAGAGGAAACCATAAAGTGAGACCACCCCTGTTTGTTAACAAGCTTGTAGGGGGAAGGGTTAGAGGTATCGGTACCTAAGTGATTGTATTAGTTGTATCAAAGAGTAGTGGTATCAGTATACTAAGAGATGGTATCAATGGTATCGGTGAACATGGTAATGATTATAGTACTCGTAATAGTAGTATCAGTGCACTCAGAGGTAATACCAGTACCCAGTTATTGGTATTACCAGTACCAGTACACATAGTAATGATACCGCACTCGTAGTAATAGTATCAGGATGGTATCGATGGCATCAAGGTAGTACCAGCGGTATCAGAGAGTAGTGGTACCAGTACACTTAATAGTGGTATCGATATACATAATGGTGGTATCAGAACACCCATATTATCAGTTCTAATAATGGTATCAGAATTGATATTATGCACGATAAGTAAGAACAAGGGTAGGCAATTGTATGACATGAGCACTAATTCCCGGCTACTACTCTGCGGTTAAGCGTGCTCAGGTAAGGAAAATCTAGAGATGGGTGACCCCTTAGGAAGGACCTTGGAAATCTAAAACCTTATGGTTAAAGGTTTGGAATTCTGACTCGAAGTTCTTAGATGACCTAAAAAATGATTAGAGGCATGGGGATGATGAAAGAAGTATTGATCTTTAATCCAAACAATTTTTATTGCAGTGAGTACTGTCCAAAAAAGTTCATTTGATGAGGTTATGGAAACTCGAGGCATAGTGATTGTTTTGAGGTTTCTCCATGCTAAGTAATGATCCTTAGTAACACTGTAGTGTTAAAGGTATGTAGGTATGATATACGGTGATGCATGATGAGTAGTGATTATGCTGCATATCTATCCTAGATGATTTGATATGATTATACTAAAGGTTGAATATAGGTTTGGATCATATCTAAGCTAAAATTGTGCTTAGGTCGAAATGAGAATTAGGTTACACTATAGTTCTATTTCATGTTAAAAGTTTGAACCTTGTGGATAATATTGAACCTTCAATGATGTTTTAAGGACATTATCAAAAAACCTTGAAGGTTAGAATAGGTGCTATTGATTCTAATTCTTAGCGTACCTATTGGTTATAATTGAGGAAACCAGATTTTCGACTTAGGTAACATTGAGGTTCTAAGAGTTGAATCATAACCTGAGAATCAAATGCAATAGTTGAATTGATTCTCTAGGAATTTGAAATGGCCTGAATGGCTTAAGGTACTAAATATAGTACATAAATGTGTATGAGATTTCTGGAGGTTGCTAGTTGCTAATCTGGCATAGGGAAAGATCTTAATCATAGAATATTCCCTTAGAATTATGATTATGCCTAAATAGGGACTGATATCAAAGGTCTATATTAACTAACCCCAGATGAAATGACGAAGTAAAGAAGCATATTACAAAATTGCTAGAGGAAAGGGACCTTATGAGATATGGGTTCTCGTTACAATCGTACTTATGTTCAGAGATGACCAACCGAAAAGAGCTACCTATGGAGGATTCTGATCGGAGAGGACTACTTATGGAGAGTTCTAATCGGAAAAGGCTACCTATGGGAAGATTTAATTGGATAGGGCTACCTACGGAGGGTTATGACCAAAGGGGCTGACCAGTCAGTTGACTGAGTGAAGCACTGAGTGCAGTACCATAGCATGGAGCCACTGTGATGTCGAATCATAGCGTGCAGCCGCCGTGACAACAAATCGTGCAATAAAGCAGCCGTGATGTTGAACCAAAGAGTAGAGCTATTAGAACATTGACTCTTAATGGTAATACATTGTAATGAGTCTTCCATCGAATGGTTTTTCTTAAGAGAAGGTTTTATATGACCCAACAAATCACCATAGGGTGCTCCAGTGTCATTTGTATGACAAGCTCAACAGTATTAAAGAAAGCAACTCTTGCTCTCGTATCTTATGTAATGGTTATGCATGTACATGTTTACTATAGAGTATATTTGTGTTATGAATATATAGTAGCTGGTAAGACCTATTGGGCCAGTGTGTCCTTAGGCAGTCAGACTTGACAGGCGGAGGCACAAGGCTGTAAGTCCCGTAATACCTATGGCAAATGGGTGATTCCCTGGGCAGTAAGACCTAATGAGCTTTCATAATATGAGGGATAGTCGTCTGGGGCATATTGCATGGGTGGATGCTTAGGCCATTAAAATTTATGTGATGCACGAGTGGATGCCCAGGGTCTTTTGCACGGGTAACACTCGAGGCCATGTGATACCAAGCACTTTGGTGTGGGACCAATGCTTGAGTGGATGTCGTTATGCTATATACTAACGTGTCGAATGCTGTTGTGATGAATGTTGTGATGATGGTTTATTTGGCATGCTTCATGAACATTACATAAGTGTATGGATGACTTGAGTATAACAAGAGTTAGAGTTTGGAATATATATGAAATACCTAGTGGATTGTTTGTCCTGAGGTAGTTAGCCTCGATAAGTATTCAGCAAAGAGGATGGACCGAATGTCTTGAGTCCGTAAGACCTGAGGGGCTAGTAAGTCCTCAAGCCTGTAGGATGTGATGTGTTTGAGAATTGTGTTGAGCAGAGGTTCGAGATGGAAAGACCCGATGTGCAAGTTAGTATAGGGCAATGTCACTGGGCGGTAAGATCTGTATGCTTAGCGCTTGTGTAATACCCCACTTTTTCCACTATATATTCCTTGTATATATTTTTGATATTTAGTGGAATAAAATGATGAATTGAAGCGTGTATAAATTTGCTGGAAAATCTCAATTGCTGGTTACACATAATTTGGCAAAGTTGAGATATAAAGAAGCAATAAATGTCAACTAAAAGGCCTAATATTGTAACCAAAATTTGAGTATAAAATGGTGCAAATAATGGTTTTATTCAAGTGTTAGGATTAGGCCAAACCAAACGAAAAGAGAAAAAAATGATTTATTAAGATAAATCATAAAATATAGGGGTAAAATGGTAAATTTTCCATAAAATAAGGAAATAGATATTTTTCTTCAATATTCCCAATAATTTTAGTTAAATGGGAATTAAAAAGAGGAAATGACCACTTGATAATTATTAAATCCATTTTTGGCATATTATTATCAAGGGAAAGATTAAAGCTTGGAACCACCTTGATTGGATTTGTGTGGATTTAGGAGTAAAGTTTTGAACTGTCAGCCCTGTTTCTGGGAAGGAATCTGAAACAGGGTGATTTTTCAAAATACAGGGTGATTTTTGGCTCTGATAGCTAACATTGATATTTTTATGTGAAACTAGAATGAAATATCTTTCCATAGAATGTGGAACCACTCAATTCGAAGTTTTCTAGAATTAATGGTGAATTTTGGAAATTATACCTGATTTTTGGGAAAGTATCTGAAACAATAATTTTCAACAAATTTTTGGGAATAATTGGTATACAATGGGAACACCTAACCATTTTTCCTCAAGTTTACAATGAACTAGCTTCATTTAGGCTCTAGAATCAGTCAAATTGAATTTTTGTAGAATTAATTATGAATTTCCAAAGTTGACTGAGAAATTTGTCAGTTCTGGAAAACAGTGAAATTGGACTGTACAGAATTCTACTATGTAGAAACTGTTATAACTGCTTTGGATAACCATCACAATTTGATTTAAAATTAGCAATGGTGCAAGTAATAACTAGTTATTTGTAACTCTAATTTTGATAGGAACTAGAACTTGCCCGAGCTCAAACAACCGGTTGTAAATTACTCAAGGGAAACAACCAGGTAGTAACTTGTCTTTCATATATTATATCATGCATGTGGTGTTGTGTGGATTCATTATGAGATGTCTAACACATTCTGGTTATGCGGAGTAGTTGCCCAGGGCTTATCGCGCGGGTAGACGCTCAGGCCAATAACGTTATATGATGCATGAGTGGACCCCGAGGCCTATTATGTGAGTATCCCTCAGGGCATTTAACATGCCTAGCGCTATGGTTGTTTATCATGAACTGCATGTGATGTACTGAATGTTGTTGTGATAGTTCTGTTGTATGATGTCTATATTGCATGCTTTGTGATGATATATATGTATGATAGGCAATATGTTGCTATTGAGATTTTTTTGAATCTCACTTTTTTTCATAAACCATCTACAGTACAAGGAGAGTGCTCAAGGGGCAAGACAAAGGTAAATACAGACGGCTACAGGCTGGAAACGCCAGATGACCTTAGTCTTTTTGTTGGTTGTCTATTTCTTGTATTTTGGATCTGTATATAGTATGTATAGCCTGTAACATTAACAGTGCTACGATAGTGAAACTGATAATGCCGGTAGACTAGTAAAGAACAATTTAGCTATATTTTGCTTCCAAACGCTAATGAAACTTAACTAAGGTATGAAATGTGAAAACTAAGCAGAGAATCGCTCGCATACTCTGATAAAATAGAAAGAGAAACTGGTGAGACTTAGTGAGATAGTGAATCTTTGTGAAATTGTTTAAGAAAATTTTTATTACTCCCAATAAAAACCCTCTCAATCCCAGGTTCAAATCCTAAAATAGATTTGGTGAATTATGAACATTTTTCCAAAATCTCTTAATCCAGGACCCGATCCTGGTTTCACAAATGATTTTGCTACTCTTTTGTACTCATCTGAGGCTATAGGAAATGAGGTATCACATTTTTGGTATCAGAGTATTGATTCTGGAAATGATAGGTATTTGCTAGAGTCCTCTACTTATGTTGATGAGTTCTAACCTTTCATTAGTTGTTTTATGATAGAAAGCATGGCCGATAGTAAGACAGTAGTGTATAGAATGGCAAGAGTATCGAGAGTAAGGCGTACGGCCCGAAAGAGTGTTCCAGCTCCTATTTCAGTTAAGCGAGGAGAAGTGTCTAATAGTAAAAGATAAATGAGTAGGTCACCTTCACTTCCATCTGTTAATCAGCCTCCACCAGAGGAACAGATACCAGAAGGACAGGTCTACATAGTCCTTAATAGAGAAGGGCCTGGACCAACGAAGATACGCAGTCGCAGGAATCATGTTAAGTACCCACCGTTTTTCAGACCTATCGCAAGGGATGATGCTATAGTATTTGACGTGGATGACCTAGAGTCAGATGATATTGGAGAGCACCCAGACTTAGCTGAAGAGTCAAGTGCTCTGGTGAAGGAATTAGCCTTGGACCCACACCCCAACGATGAGTTGTGGGAGCAATTAAAGGACTTGTATGTGACAGCTATTGTTGCACCCTTTATCCCCACGACACAATACACATCGTTCTTAAAACTTGGTACAGAAGTTGTACAAGCAATGGGAGGAAGTTGGGCTGGTGTTTATTGATGATATTTGGATTCGAACTACGCTAAGCTTTCTACCCGACTTTACTTCTTGGATCAAGAAAAAGAATGAGATTATACTTCAGGGTCCTTTTGAGTTTTTACCTTTTATTGACCACATGAACTTACATATAGTGTTTAATATGTACAAAGAATATTTGGATAGAATGATAATGATATGCTTAGTAAGATACTATAGGCTTCTTTTGATGTGAATATTAAGCCTCTTATTGTACATATGACTAGTTTCTGTTGTAGGACAGGCTTCTTTTGATATAGATACCAAGCCACTTTAATGAAAATATGAATGTTTACTACAATGGATTTTCATATTTGTTATGTGTTGGTATTTAAATCTTGAGAAGTGCATATGTACATATATGTGTATTGTTGATGTGGTATTAACATATTGTTCCTTCTTAATAGTGAAAAGGAACCATGGTGCTACTGAGAAGGGTAGGAAGTATACTGCCAAATCCAGAACCTGAAAATAACGAGAGGTCAGACCCCATACAACAAGTTCTTGGAATGCTGGACCAACAACAAACTATGATTCTAGATTTGTGAGAGGAAGTCCAGGAACTAAGGGAAAAGAGGAATGTTGATGGAGCACCACATGTAAATCCTGAAGGAAACAATCCTGATGGGAATAACCCAAAGGGAAGCAATCCTGGAGGGAGCCATCCTGAAGGAAACATGGAAGAGGAACAACCACTAGGTAATAAGCAATTGTTTGAGGTGCATCTAGAAATCCCTGCTTATCAGGAACGTGAAGAAGACACTGACCAGTATTGGATGCCAAAATTTATCAAATACCAACCTGAGCCATTCCATGAGAAGTTCAATCTGTAAGTTGCTGAGAATTGGCTTAATCATCTAGAGAAAATCTTTGAAGTGCTGGGATGCCCTGTAGAGATAAAAGCCATAATGACCATATACAAACTACAGGGTGATGCTAACGACTGGTAGAGGAATACGGCCCTCGTACTACATACCTGGTATATTCCGCTGACCTGGGAATGGTTTCAAGAGAAATTTTATGAAACATATTTCCCGAGGTCAGTACGGATAAAGAAAGATGAGAGAATTCCTAGCAATTCGACAGAATGACAACGAGACCTTTGATACATATCTAACTCGGTTTATTTAACTATCCCAATATTCTTCCTATGAGAAAATTAAAGATGATGAGAAGTGGAGCTCTAATATGTTAATTTGGGGATTAAAGCACGAGTTAAAAGACAAACTAGTTGCTGAACAGTTTGAAAAGTTCAATGAGGCCGTGGAAGCCTGCTGATTGACTGAGGGGAATCCGAAGAGAGTGTGTGCCAACCAGAGTGCTAGTTATTGAGGTGAACCCACTCAGGGAAATACTTCTTAGAAGCGTAAGGGACATCGATTCCCACAAAAGGGAGATAACAAAAAGCCCTTTTGGTCTGGGAACTGTGGTGTCCAGAAACCCCCGATGTCTTAAACATGTTTCCGGTATGGTAAGTTTCATCTGGGACAACTTTGCAATCTCCCTACAAGCCAAGTAATATGTTATGCCTACCAGAAGCCAGGCCATTTAGCGGTAAATTGCCCTCAGCGAGCAGTACCAAAACTTGTAGAGCCCAGATAGAAGAATCAACGCCGAGTATTTTCCTTGACACAGGAAGAAGCAAAGAAGTCCCCAGAGCTAGTTCAAGGTAAAATCTTTCTCAATGGTAATATATTGCAAGATTTGTATGATTTGGGTGCCAGTCATTCCTTTATTGCTTATGATTTTGCTAAACGCCTAGGGTTGCATGTGCATAAATTGCCATTTGACTTAATTGTGTCAACACCGATGGGTGTCAAAACCATTACTACGGATGCTTGCTTGAACTATATGACAAACGCTGAAGGACATGACTCTATGGTTGACTTGATCTGTTTGCCACTCTAAAAACTTAAAGTTATATTGGGTTTTGACTGGCTGACGGCAAATAACATACTGGTAGATTACGGAAATAAGAGGATAATATATTTTACTCAGCAGGAGCCTGATAACATAAATGTTGTCTGAACTTCCTCTTATTAGCAGAAGCTGAGAAAGGCCTAAGGAGGGGATGTCAAGGATACATTGTGTTCTTTTCTGTGCAAGCGGATGTAGAAGTAGCCCTATAAGACATACCAATGGTAAGAGAATTTTCTGAGGTATTTCGAGATAATCTTAGTGGTTTTCCTCGGGAAAGATAAGTTGAATTCACGATCAAGATCATGCTTGGAACTGGGTCTATATCAAAAGCCCCATATCGAATAGCTCCAAATGAAATGGCTAAGCTAAAGAAACACATCGAAGAATTACTTGAAAAGGGGTTTATTCGACCCAGTGTATCACCATGGGGAGCTTCGATGCTATTTGTCAAAAGAAAGACAGGAGCCTCAGACTGTGTATTGATTATAGAGAACTAAATAAGGTAACCGTCAAGAACAAGTACCCACTTCCCTGGATTGATGACCTTATGGATCAACTATCTGGAGCAAGTATATTCTCTAAGATTGATTTAAGGTCAGGGTATCATCAGCTACGTGTGAAGGTAGAAGACATATTAAAGACTGCTTTCAAAACCCGGTATGGGCACTACGAGTTCTTGGTAATGCCCTTTGGGGTAACTAATGCACTAGCCGTGTTTGTGGACTATATGAACCGCATCTTTCCCCAGTATTTAGATCAATTCTTGGTAGTCTTTATGGACGACACTCTAATATACTCTAAGAGTAGAGAAGAGCCGAGGAGCACTTAAGAATCGTGCTAGACATTTTACAGGAAAGACAACTCTATGCGAAACTGAGTAAATGTGAGTTTTAGCTCTTAGAAGTTAGATTTCTAGGCCATGTTATCTCACAAGAAGGGATTGAGATAGATCCTAGTAAGGTGGAAGTAGTACTAGATTGGAAAAGGGCAAAAACTGTTGCTGAGATAAGCAGTTTTCTGGGTCTTGTTGGCTATTACCGGATATTTATTCAGAATTTCTCTCGGATTGCTTTACCATTGACCAAGCTCACACTAAAAGATTAACAGTTTAAGTGGGATGATCGTTGTGAGAAGAGCTTTATGGAGCTGAAAGAGAGGTTGACAACTGCACTCGTGTTAATTATCCCTAATCCCAAGTTGACCTATGTGGTCTATAGTGATGCTAGTAAGTAGGGACTGGGATGTGTCCTGATGCAGCAGGGTAGAGTGGTGGCCTATGCCTCTCGACAACTAAAGCATCATGAGATGAATTATCCCACACATGATCTAGAGCTGGAAATAATTATGTTTGCGCTAAAAATTTGGCGTCACTACCTATATGGTATGATGGCTGAACTGTACTGTGACCACAAAATTCTTAAGTACCTGTATGACCAGAACAAACTCAACATGAGACAACGCAGGTGGATGAAATTGGTAAAAGATTGCAACCTGGAGATCAAGTATCACCCAGGTAAAGCTAATGTCATTGATAATGCTCTTAGTCGGAAGGCAGTGCAGGTGGCAGCTATGATGATACACAAAATTAATAAAAGATTTTTTAGATCTAAACCTCTCAAATCAAATCCTTTGTGTTGGTTATAGTATAGGCTAAGAGGAAAGCGATCTAAAAGTTGAGATTGCAGAAGCTCAAATGCACGATGAGGAAGCACAGTTCATCAGGACTATGATTGAACGAGGCAAGACTCAGGACTATGATCTTTCACCAAGTGGATTGGTTCGATACAAGAAGAGAATCTATGTTCTACTGAAAGCTGATCTGAGGCAGAAAATCCTTGATGAGGTGCACAAAAGTCGATATACCCTTTACCCAGGGATGGTGAAGATGTATCATGACTTGAAGGTGATGTACTGGTGGCCCAGGTTTAAGAAAGACGTGACCGAGTATGTGGCACAATGTCTTACCTGCCAAAAGGTGAAAATTGAACTCCAGAGACCACCAGGATTACTTCAGAGTCCTGAGATTCTAGAGTGGAAATGAGAGAGCGTAACCATGGATCTTGTAGTAGGATTACCTAAAATCCGAAATCATGATGCGATCTAGGTGATTGTTGATCATTTTACAAAATCAACACATTTCATACCGATTAATGCTAGCTATTCTCTTGATAAACTAGCAGAGATTTACATCAAGGAGATAGTGAGGCTCCATGGGACGCTGAAGAATATAATTTCTGACAGAGATCCTCACTTCACTTTAAAGTTTTAGAGATCTCTACATGATGCTTTGGGTACTAAGCTAAACTTCAGTATGGCCTATCATCCCTAGACGGATGGACAATCAGAGAGAACCATATAAAAGCTAGAGGATATGTTAAGAGCATGTGTAATGGACTTCAAAGGAAATTTGGAACCACTACCTTCCACTTGCAGAATTCCCTTACAATAATAGCTATCATGCGAGCATTCAGATAGCTCAGTATAAAGCTTTATACGGAAGGAAAATGCCAATCTCCTCTCTGCTGGACAGAATTATCGAAAAGAAGAATGTATGGGCCAGATATAGTAGATCAAACTACTGAACAGATTAGAATCATCAAGCAGAGATTGCTTGTAGCCCAGAGTAGGCAAAAGAGTTATGCCAACAAACGAAGAAGACTATTAGAGTTCCAAGTCGGTGATAATGTATTTCTGAAAGTTTCACCTATTACCGATGTTGAAAGGGTAATAAAGAGAAAGAAGCTGAGCCCTCGCTATACTGGGCCATTTGAGATTTTATCTAGAGTTGGACCCGTAGCATATGGAATTGCTCTACCTCCAAATCTAAGCAGATTACATGACGTCTTCCATGTTTCACAACTGAAGAAGTACCAACCGGAACCCCAGCATATTATTGAGTATGAAGATGTGGATATGCAAGACGATCTTACCTATGAGGCTAAGCCAGAACGAATCATTGATAGACAAGAAAGGTGGCTCAAACATCGTAGCATACCATTTGTAAAAGTGGTCTGGAAGGGACTATCCCTAAGGGAGGCAACATGGGAAGCAGAAGAAGATATGAAAATATGTTACCAAGGATTTATGCCATATGAGGTGTAACAAATTTCAGTGACAAAAATTCTTGAACGGGGGGAGAGCTGTAATACCCCACTTTTTCTAATATATATTTCTTGTATATATTTGTGATATTTAGTGAAATAAAATAGTGAATTGAGGCATGTATAAATTTGCAGGAAAATCCCAATTGGTAGTTACACATAATTTGTCCAAGTTTAGACACAAAGAAGCAAAAAATGTCCACTAAAAGGCCTAACATTGTAACCAAAATTTGAGTATAACATGACACAAATAATGCATTTATTCAAGTGTCAAGATTAAGCCAAACCAAAGGAAAAGAGCAAAAAATGATTTATTACGATAAATCATAAAACGTAGGGGCAAAATAGTGATTTTTTCATAAAATAAGGAAATAAATAATTTTCTTCAATATTCCCAATAAGTTTAGTTAAATTGCAATTAAAAAGAGGAAATGACCACTTGATAATTATTAAATCCATTTTTGGCTTATTATTATCAAGGGAAAGATTAAAGCTTGGAAAAGAAGTTAAAAAGCAAAGATATAGGACTTTGGTTAATAAATTGCTAGATTGCATGGGATAGCTTAAAATTTATATTTTTGTCTCTCCATTTCACATGCAATCTATGGTGGAATGAAGAAGTATGAAGGGAAATGAAATATTGGATAAAAGAAATTGCATTTTGGACCAATAGAAATAAGCCAAGTGTAAAATGACTTTCTAATGCATTAAATCATCATCTTTTCTCATTCTTTCTTCATTCTCATTCCCGTAAGATTGAATCAGAAAATAGGAAAGAAAGAACGCTGAACGTGGGGGACGAAGAAGCATAGAAAGAGCTTAAGTTTTCCAAAAATTTAAGGTAAACCTTACAAAATCTTATGATTCTTGCTCCCTAACTCCTCTATGGTCTCTTCTAATCACTCTTCTCCTTTGGAAACGTGGTTTTCAAGACAACATCACAAGAAGGAGAGAGAGAGAGAGGGCAGACGTATAGGGAGAGAAAGTGCAATAAATCAAGAGGTAACTTCCTAAATTTGTTCCTCTTGCTTGATTCATGCTATTAGAGTTATTATTAGTTTGATTTTGGGTGGATTGTGAAGTTTGGATGTTTAAAAACTAATGGGGTCCTAATGCTTAAACATGCTTCTAATCATGTGTAATAACTTTTAAATAGCTAATCATTTAATTAGGAGTAGTAAGAAAGTGATTAGGCAAGAGAAAACGAAGAAACATCAAACTTTTTTGGAGAATTCTAATGATGTGCCTATTCTGTAATGCGTAAAAGGAGAGAGAATTTGGAAATTTTGATGCTTCCATTGGTTTTAGAAGGAAAAATTGTGTATCTATACAAGTGTTCATGAATTTTGGATTCTTGTATATAAATTTGGGAATTTATAGATTAAGGATGGTCATAGTGTTGATTTGCCTTGTCTGAAGCATTGTCATTGTACATGATAATTCAAGGGGTAGATATTGCCTAAAAATTGTGAAACTCTCCATTTTGAAATTAGACATATATAACTTTAATATGATAGGTCATAATGATCAATTAGATTTATGTGATAGAAGTTCTACATTCTCAAAATTTGAGCATGCAAAACTGGAATTTTCTGGAATGATGTGTAGAAAGTGGAAATATTGTATTAATTTGTTGACATATAGCTAATGTCTATATTTTTCATTGCAAATATACTTAATAATGGTCATGTGGGACTTGGAACCACCTTGATTGGATTTTTTTGGATTTAGGAATGAAGTTTAGAACTGTCTTCCCTGTTTCTAGGAAGGAATCTGAAACAGGGTGATTTTTGGAAATACTGGAAATGTTTTGGCTTTTATTGCTAACATTGAGTATTTTTATGTGAAACTATAATAAAATATATTTTTATAGAATTTGAAACCACTCAATTCAGAGATTTCTAGAATTAATGGTGAATTTTTGAAGTTATACCTTATTTAAGGGAAAGTATCTCAAACAGTAATTTTCAATGAATTTCTGGGAATAATTGGTATACATTGGGAATACCTAACCATTTTTCTCAAAATTACATTGAAATAGCTTCATTTAGGCTCTAGAATCATTCAAATTGGATTTTTTTAGAATTAATTATGAATTTCCAAAGTTGACTGAGAAATCTATCAGTTCTAGAAAAACAGTGGAATTGCACTATACAGAATTCTAATATGCAGAAACTGTTATAACTGCTTTGGATAACCAAAAAAATTTGATTTAAAAACAGCAATAGTGCAAGTAATAACCAGTTACTTGTAACTCTAATTTTGATAGGAACTAGAACTTGCCCGAGCTCAAACAACCGGTTGGAAATCACTCAAGGGAAACAGCTAGGTAGTAACTTGTCTTTCATATATTATATCATGCATGGTATGTTGTGTGGATTCATTACAAGATGTCTAAAACATTTTGGTTTTGCAGAGTGGTTACCCGGGGCCTTTTGCGTGAGTATCCCTTGAGGCCTTTAACATGCCTAGCGCTATGGTTGTTTATTATGAACTGCATATGATCCACAGAATGTTGTTGTGATAGTTCTGTTGTATGATGTCTTTATGGCATGTTTTGTGATGATATATATGTATGATTGGCAATATGTTACTACTGATATTCTTTTGAATCTCACTCTTTTTCATAAACCATCTACAGTACAAGGAGAGAGCTCAAGGGGTAAGACGAAGGTAAATACAAACGGCTACAGGCTGGAAACGCCAGATGACCTTAGTCTTTTTGTTGGTTGTCTGTTTCTTGTATTTTTGATCTGTATATAGTATGAATAGCCTGTAACCTTGACAGTGCTATGATAGTAAAACTAATAATGTCGGTAGACTAGTAAAGGAACAATTCAGTTATATTTTGCTTCCGAAACTTAACCAAGGTATGAAACATGAAAACTAAGCAAAGAAACGCTCGCATACTCTGATAAAATGGAAAGAGAAACCGGTGAGACTTAGTGAGATAGTGAATATTTGTGAAATTGTTTAAGAAAATTGTTCTCACTCCCAAAAAAAACCCTCTCAATCCCAGGTTTAAATCCTGAGATAGTTTCAAAAATGATTTTGCTACTCTTTTATACTCATCTAAGGCTATAGGAAATGAGGTATCACACTATGATTGTTGCCTAGTGCAATGACATTGAACCAATGTGTCCAGAGTATATTTTGAGGCTGGTAAAACATTCAGACTCCACTAGGTTATAGCCGAGGTAGTAAACCCTAAGATGCCTATGGCAAGGGGGTGATCCCCTATGTATTAAGGATGAAATATCAAGCGATGTGGCAATATAATGAGCCGTAAGGCTTACAGTGTGATCCAGGAGAGTCCGAAAGAGGCTAGAAAGTCAGGTATGCATATAGTGTGATCTTGGAGAGTCCTGAAGAGGCAGTGAGGCTTAAGAAACCAAGTGCTGTGAGAATAGACCAATGGGTCATATGTTTAAATGCTACATACTGGGTACAGAATAAATGAGAATGTTGTATGATGATTGCTGAATACTATCAGGGACTTTGGTGGATGATATGATGAGTTGTGTTGCATCCTATATGAGCTTGCACACGAAAGAGATAGATTGAGTGTCTAGAATGATTCCCCGACGTATAGATGTTTAAAATTTTGAGGATGAAATTTATTGAATGCGGGGAGAGTAGTAATATCCCGAATTTTCATATTCGAGGCTTGAGGATAAGCCTGAATCAAATAGACTGATAAGCTATGGTTTAGTAAGAGTCACCAGAAGGTATAAGAAGCAAAATGGCTTCTAGAAATTGAACCCGTAATAAAATATGGATTTTAGTGTGAATTAGTTAAAAGAAACTACCTGATTCCTTTTGGATATGTTAGTATGACATAAAACCTAACTCGGATCTAAAAGAAAAGGGAAATGGTGTCTATAAAAAATGGATTTGAATTCTAAAAGTTGGAATAATGCTACCAGTGTGTGTTATATTCAGGGAAGTCTGTGCTACCTTATCTCCAATACTCATAAATGAGTATAAGTGACTAGTGAAATCCGTTGTGGAACCAGGATTTGAACCCGGACTACCCAACTATCACAACATAAAACTCCCAAACTTAACTAAGGACTTGAACCTAGGCTGAGATGAATTTTACAAATGGTAGAATACTTAAAACATACTCCCATAAGATTCACTACGTCGCTAATATATCATCGGCTCTTAATTCCAATATATCAAAGTATACGCAAGAGAATCACTTTCCTTTATACTGGAATTAGAGCTATTATCTTTATTACATTAGAGCGGTTCCATTTTCTGCTTAAACTACATTCATTTATATAGATACATCCACATACATGCATATCCATACACATACACAAAACCAACTTATCAAATCATTTACACCAAACACAAGGTAGTGTCTTGCCCTACGTTCTTCACTTCAACTTCATATGCCCTCCATGCATCCTCCTGCATCTTCACCTGTCTAAATGGTTGGTTGGGAGGAGTGAGATTTGAGAAAATCTCAGTAACAAACATTACAACTATGCATGCCAGATATATATGAATGCATGACATGCTTGCCTACACTATTTCATGCCAACATAATGACATGATGCATGCTTAATGTTATGACATACATATGGCTATTGCACAAAAATAAAAAAGCTTCAACCAATCATACATGTTCCACACAAATAGGCAAAGCAGTCACATAATCAATGCAAGACATACATATCACACACATGCAGAAAAGGTAAGTTCAATACTTCTCGGACTTTATGTCCTTCTCTTCTTGTCCCTTGATCCACCAATCATTGCTTCTTCTTTGTCACTTCATGGCCCTAGGTAAGTGATAACATCATTAGAGCTATGAAAAGTAAATGCCCAATGGCCCACATTAGCCCTAAAGGCTTACTTTCACCCTTGGAGTTTATACCCAACTTTACAGCTGATAGATTTTTCACCAAACTTTGAAAAATCAAAATTAATTCTATAGAACTTCAATTAAGGTGGTTCAAAGTCCTCTGTGACCCCTATCAAGTATAATTTACACTAAAATCATTTCTCTTGCAGTAATCATGCCTAAAAGTCTAGATTTCATAATTACATTCCACTGCCTCAAAACAACTTTCAGATTCAATGTCTAAATGTCAAAAATCATGAATAATTATACTAAACTCAAATTAGAATAATTCTAAAGCATAAAAGGAGCTATTTAAATATAAATTTAAGAAAAAATAGATAGGTTTTTCTAATATAGACAAATAATTCCCAGAAATTCATCCTAGACCACTATTCCAGATTGCTTTCTAGATTACAAGGCTTAAATTCAAAAATCCACCATTAATTCTAGGAAACTCCAAATTTAGTGGTTCTAAATTCTATGTAAATATATTTCATTATAGTTTTACATAAAAATTACAAATTCTAGCTATCATAGCCGAAACATTACCATAATTTCACCAAACTCAACCTGTCCAGATTACATTCCAGAAACAAGGTACAAGTTCACAAATTCATTTCTAAATCCACAAAAATCTAATTGAGGTGGTTCCAAGTCCTACTTGACCCTTGTTAATTTTTATTTCAAGAAAAAATATATCCATTAGCTATATATATACACATTAATATATTATTTCAAATTTTTACACATGATTCCAAAAATTCCAGTTTCGCATGACCTGACTTCAAAAACGCAGAACTTTCAGTACACAAGTCCAATTGACCATTATGACCTATCAAATTAAAGGTATTTGTGTCTAAATTTCAACTGAAAAATTTTAGATTTTCAAACAAGGTTTACCCCTTAAATTATGACGCACAGTAACAAGGCTCTAGACAGGCAGATTAACAGTATGAACACATATTCTTCATAAATTCCCAAATTCATATACAATCATCCAAAATTCATAAACACTTGCATACCTATACAATTTTTCCTCCTAAAGCTAATGGAAGCATCAAAATCATCAAATTCTAATTCCCCTTCTATGACAACACAGCACAGAAACATCAAAGTTCTTGGGAATAGTTTGTCAGTTTCCTGTTTTATTTGGCTTAATCTCTTCCTTTCTACTTCTAATCAAATGATTAGCTATTTAGAAATATATTGGACATCCTTTAGCTATTAAAAACATCCTTTAAAATCATCCATAAACAGTACCCAACCTTCCCATAATTCATCAAAACAACAAATCAATCGATTAAAAAGGAAGCTTACGCTTACCTCTACTCATTTCCGCAAACAGTTCGGAATTCTAGCAATACTCCGGCCGATCAGACGTCACCAACCACCTTCAAACAAAAATCTAAAATCATAGAAATGAAGCTCGTAATGAGTAGAAGAAGGTTCGTGAAGGGCACTTTGAGAGAGACACCAATTCGGTTGTGTTTCGGCGAATCAAAATTTCTCCCTCTTCCCTTTATCCATTTTCGCAATTTCTCCAGCTCTCTTCTCTCTCTCTTCAGTTCTGATTCTCACAAAAAAAATGATAATGGAAAGATAAAGATGATGGTTAATGGAATTAATAAAGCAAAATTATACATGGCCCCATACTATTGGTTAACTTCTTGACTTTTTATTCAATGCTTCAAAAAATTCCATTGCTCTCTGTAATATCCCAAATTTTGGGATTAAAAGCTTGAGGTTTAACCTGGATTAAGTAGACTGCTAGACCCCAGTTTTGTAAATGTCCAAGTAAGGAATGATATATTTCCACAAAATTCCTTAATATCTTTGGATATTAAGAAGGAAATAAAAGGTAAGGGCAAAATGGTAATTTTTCCATAAGTTAAGGAATGAGGACTTTTCCCTAATATTCCCTATGATTTAAGTTAAATGGGAATTTAAAAAGAGGGAAATGACTACTTGATAATTAATAAGCTAAAAGGGTGAATTATTATCAAGGAAAGTAAATAAGTGGAAAAGCTTAAAGCTTTGGTCGACCACTTAAGGTGGCATAATGGGATAATTTGAGAGTGAATTATATCTCTTATTTATCATTAATACTAATGGAATGATGAAGGAAAAGAGAAATAAAACTTGTTGTGCAAGAAATGAGATAGGTGGAATAATTGAGTAAATGCCACTTGGATGATGTTAATTAATCATCATCCTTCATCATCAATTCTCGTTCTGTCCTGGAGTCAAATTAAAAGGGAAAGGAAAGAGAAATCGAAACAGATGAGAATGAGAAACGAAAGAACGAGAACGCGAACAGAGAGAACACAGAGGAGAGAGAGAAGAGAGAGAAAGTTGTGATTCGCCAGAACTCGACCTAAACGGCATTCTCTCTCAAAGTACCCAGTATAAACATTCTTCTACTCATCCCGAGCTTCAATTCTGTGGTTTTGGATTCTCATTTAGAGATGGTTGGTGCTGTCTCGCCGACCGGAGCATCGCCGGAATTCCAAACCAAATTCAGAAAAGCATAGAGGTAAGCGTAAGCTTCCTTTCTACCATTTCGATTTGTCATTTGGATGAGTATTTTGAGAGTAGGGTACTGTTTATCTCTCATTCTATCAGTTTTTTGGAGGCCAAAATAATTTCCAATGGATATCTCAACGGCTAATCATGTAATAAGGAGTAGAAATGAGGGTATTAAGTCAAAGAAAGAGAGGAACCGACACAACTCTTCTGAGAACTCTATGATTGAATGATTTTGAGAGTAGGGCATGAGCCATGAGTTGGAATTTTATTGATTGGATGATTCCATTGAGTTCAGAAGGGCAAATTGTGTAGGGTTCATGTTGATAACGAAGTGAGAAAATGCCTGGGGATTGAAATGACCAAATTACCCTCATGGCTCTAAATAGGGGCTGTTAAGGGATATTTTCATCATTCGAGCCTGAATTTGACTGATCTGAAGTTATAAATAGATTCTACATGTAAAATTGTGTAGGATTGGCCCATGTTATAATTTCTGTAAAAGTACAGCTAGGCCAGGCTTCCGGGGGCATTTTGGTAATTTAGTGTAATTGAACTAAGTTATCAACTAATACGAGTCTAGAATGTTATATGGATGAGTAATGACTCATTAAATGTATTGGGAATTCTAGGACTCGATGAATGGTTGTGCCCGAATCGGAGCAAAGACGAAGGATTAAGGAAGGACATGAAGTCCTGCAGGTAGTGAATTTACCTTTCCTGCATGTGTAGGATATGTATGTCTTGCATTGATTATGTGACTGCTATGCCTGTTTTTATGGAACATGTATGATTGGTTGAAGCTCTATTATATTTGTGCAATGGCCATATGTATGTCATAATATTGAGCACGCAGCATGTCATTATGTTGGCACGAAATAGTGTAGGCAAGTATGTCATGCATTCATATATATCTGCCATGCATAGTGGTATTGTTCGCTACTAAGATTCTCTCGAATCTCACTCCTCCCAACCAACCATTTTAGACAGGTTGAAGGATACATAGAGTTATGCTCGAAGGAGGAATTGCTGAGGAGAAGATCATTTAATGTAATGGATTTACATTTGATAGCCTTTGTGTAGCTTGAAGTATATGTGTGTATATAAGCATGTATGAATGATTGTTGTTAAAGCATATAATCACCCTAATGTAATAAGAGAATCGCTCCAGTGTAAATAAAGAGAATGGCTTTTAGTTTATTAAAATGATCGCTCGCTTACTTTGATATAATGGAACTAAGAGCCGATAAGGTAATGTAATGAAGGGTGTCACGTTTGGTGGTATCAGAGCATAGGATAGTTTTATGCTCATATGTGACGGTCATTACACTCTCTCTTCTTTCTGATTCAGCCACCAAAAATTGAATAAGAATTGAGAGAGAAATATTAATTTTGCATTATCCCATAATACCATCTCACAAGTCATTGGCCAAAGTCTTAAGCTTTTGCTTTTTGACTTTTTCAAGTTTGATTTTTCCTTTGGTAATAATATTCCAAAATAGACTTAATACTTACCAAGTAACTATTTTCCTCTTTTTAATTCCTATTTAACTAAGATTATTGGGAATATTAGGGAAAAATATTTATCTCCTGATTTTTTGGTCAAATGAACATTTTACTCTTACATTTTATTCCATTTTCACATAGGATGCAAAACTTGGCAGAATTTTCATCAAACTTTGAAAAATCATATCTAACTGTAAAAATGTCCAATTAGAGTTATTCTAAAGGCCATACGACCCTCATTGAGTCTAGTTTTAAGAAAAAATAAACCTTTGGCCAATTAGAAGGTCACTCATCCCAGAATTTTAATCTTTGGACGATGCCCCAGAAAATAGTTAATTTTACTAGGCTAACTTCAAAAATTCATTTCTCTTTGTGTACAGCTCCAAATGACTTATATAACCTATCCAATTAAATTTTGATAAGTCTAATTTCACTCTGGAAAGTTTCATAACTAGTCACTATCATTTACCTATCGAAAAATGTCACACAATCACCACTGCCACACCAGGAATTTCACAAGTGGCAAAATTACTTTGTGTTCCACTTTACTATATGTGTATGACTTGTAATTGCTTTGCTTTGTTATTCCCCGAGCTCTTTAGCTCACTAATATAATTCATTTTAATATCCAAGAATATAAAGAAATTTTGGAAAATAATATCCTCACTATGACATTTACTAAATAGGGGGTCAAGTAGTCCACTTAACCTAGGCTAAATCTCAAGCCTTTAATCCCAAAATTTGTGATATTACATAGTCATTTTGCATGATTTTCTAAATAGGAAAATGATGTCCAATGCCTACAAAATTTTTCAAATGAAAGTAAACTTATTAAACTTTAATTTGTTAGGTCATATAAGTCATTTTGAGCTTTACAAAAATAATTATGTTTTGTTGAAGTTAACCAAGTGAAACTTGCAAGTTTCTATGGCAGCGTCTAAAAATGATAATTCTTGGAATTTGGAGTGTTTAGTTGGCTAAAGGCTATATTTTTATTTAAAAATATACTTAATATAGGTCACATAGTCTTTGGAACCACAGCAATTGGACATCTATAAATAAATATATGAATTTTCAAAGATTGATGAAAATTCTAGAAGCTTTTAATTAATGTGCAAAATTGGAAAAAATGTATGGGCGAAATGGTCTTTTAGCCATAAAGTAAGAAGCTCTTATATTTATCCAATAATTAAGGTAACTTTCAGTCAAAAAGGGGGAGGCAAAGGAAATTAATAATTAGTCTCAATTATGCTAAAAGATGAAGCAATTTGAGCCAAGTAAAAGAATGTTGAAAAGTCAACAAAAGTGGCTATGACATAAGAGCTTTTTGGTCAACATTTTCCTCCCTTTTTTATTGTGCAATTCAGTCAAGAGACTAAGAGGAGAGAGGGAGAGTTTAATTAATGTCATTCCTCACCTTTTGTACAAGAAAAGGTGTCCAATCACAAAAGAGAAGGGAAGAGACAAGTCAATAAGTCTCAAACTTCTTCCAAGTTGAAAAGTTGATCAAAAAACAACAATCCAAGAGTGAATTGGTTAACAAATCCTCTTCCTTTTCAATTGAGCATTTCGTTCAAGCAAAGGAGAGGAGGAAATAGAAATCTTCATCAAATTGAATTAACCACACATGGTTAATTAACTACAAACTTTTGCAAGAAGCTCTAATAAGGACCACATGTCACTACTACAGAATGTAGATTTTACGTCCCTAAAAGACATCCTTTTTAAAGAAGGGAAGTAAAAAATAAAGACAGTGACATTTTTGTAATTCTGGGTGAGAATTGAGTAACTTTAGGCGTTCCTTTTTTAAAAAGGGACTTCTAAAGTTTAAAAAATATATATTGAAAGAATTTTTTTTTTACTTTATACTTCCCTTTTTGAAAAAGGGAAGTATAAAATAAAAAAAAATTAATTTTTTTTATTTTTTTTTTAAAAACTTTAGGCGTCCCTTTTTGAAAAAGGGACGCCTATAGTAAAAAAATTAATTTTTTTTAAACTTTAGACGTCCCTTTTTGATAAAGGGACGTCTAAAGTCAAATTTTTTTACTTTAGACGTCCCAAATTCAAAAAGGGACGTCTAAAGATAATGTAAATCAGTTAAACTGATATAGACATCACTTTTTTCAAGGTTATGTCTGCCTCGTAAGCTAGCTTCCTCGATTCAAATTTCAAAACTCTCATTTTCTCTTCAAGCTGCTTCTTCCACCAGTCTTTTGAAGCTTATTTTCCACCATAACTCTCTCTCTCTCTCTCTCTCACTCCCTCTCATTATCTTTGCTCTTTTTTTAAGGTCATCCTCCTCTCTCTCCACCACTATCGTCTACCGTCTTCCTCTCCACTGTTGAAGCTCGTCTCTATTGTCCTTCCTCGATCTTTGATGCTGTTGGTTCCTCCTCCCTCCCTCTCCCACCGTTGGCCTCCATCCTCCCTCTCTTACTGTGGCCAAAAGGTATGGATAATTACTTTTTCTTTTTATAGGCTAAGTTTTGAACTGGGATATTGTATATGTATTTTCTTGTGTTAAGATTTAGATTTATCTTCATTGTAGATTCACTTTGATTTATCATCCTTCACCAATATTAATCTGTAAGGACATTTTGGTTTTTGAAGAACTGTTCGATCTTGTTTCCGTAGATTCTAATTGTTAGGCAGTGAAAAATATAAGTAAACTTTTTTTAAAAAAACAACTTTATATGTCCCTTTTTAAAAAAGGGACGTCTAAAGTTTTGTTTTTTAAAAAAAACTTTAGACGTCCCTTTTTTAATGGACACCGTATCCTGAATTTTTCACGTCTCTGGCATAGGCATCCCCTTATTTTTACACATTAAAAGGACTAAAAAATGGACGTTACAAGTGTTTTCTGTAGTAGTGTGTTATTTTTCTCTTTTTCCCTTAGCAATTTTTGGCCAAGTAAAGTCAAGAAGCATGGAAGTGATAATAAACCATCATATAAAAAAGGGACGTCTAAAGTTTTGTTTTTTAAAAAAAAAACTTTAGACGTCCCTTTTTTAATAGACACCGTATCCTGAATTTTTTACGTCTCTGGCATAGGCATCCCCTTATTTTTACACGTTAAAAGGACTAAAAAAGGGACGTTAAAAGTGTTTTTTGTAGTAGTGTGTTATTTTTCTCTTTTTCCCTTAGCAATTTTTGGCCAAGTAAAGTCAAGAAGCATGGAAGTGATAATAAACCATCATATACTCCCTCCCACATGTATAAAGTCAGCCAAGCTAGGGAAAAATGGAAAAAAGAAGAGAAAATGAAAAAGGAAAGAGAAAGAAGCAACGTAAGTGTTATTGCTTCATTTTCACCTTCTAAATCACCTCTATTGCTCTTAAGGTCTTCATGAATGTTGTTCCTCTAGCTAAGAGCTTTATTTCTATGATTTTAGTTTCTTGAAAAGAGGTGCTTTGCGCTATCTACAAAATGCCAAAGTTGGAGAAATCAAGAACAAGCCCTACAAAGTAAAAGAGGTAAGTATGTATAAGCTTTATTTTAACCTATATATTGTGTAATATCCTAAATTTTAATCACCAAAATTCCTTGAATATTTAATTACATTCAATGGAATAAAATGGTGAATTTGGTATACTTGGTGTAACACCTTAATTTCATACCGTAAGAATAGTCCAAAATGTGACCTGTTGCCAGATCAGAGACCAGAAACAATTTTCAATCTATTTGGGATCCCGACTTCACTACAAGGTTCAATCCTATAGTTAGGTGGGTTCTTAAAAAGTTTTTCAAAACATTTTAGATGTGGTCTCATTTCCGTTTTTCAACTCTGTTTAATTCATTCAGGTTTGTTTCCATTTGTTAATATCAAAGTACTTACTAAAGTTCTTAGTGGATATTCAGGTTAAGTTTGTTACTAGAGGGTCCGCCTAGTGCGGTCACCCTGTTCTAGTTGATTTACATCCGTTACATATAAATTTTAGGGTCTACAGTTAGTGTACTTCTACTACTATGAATACTAGTTTACAAAAATACCATTTGACATTATATACAAATTCAAAAGCTAGATAACCAACAGAAAATAAACTCTAAGTTTTCACTTCTACCAGTCTGTAGCTACCTTCTTCCCGTGAGAGCTACTTGCCCGTGTTGCAGGTTAGTTATTGGAAAAGGGTGGATTCAAATAAATCCTAATAGTAACAAACAACACTCATATAGAATGCATATAGAGAAACATGCTATATCATCAATCACATATCAGACAGTTCTGTTAGATGTGATTAGTTTTGATGTCAAATATAGATATTAAATATTGAGAGCAAAAAGTTTATATAACATATTTATCTCTTTCCTTGACTAATTGTTATATTTAATGTGGATTAGAAGATATCAAGTTGAATTATGGAGAATGATCAAGAAACAAGCCAAGAAAAAAGATATTAAGTTGGATCAATCAAGAGGAAAAATAAGAAGAAGATTGAAGATAATCAAGAAAATAAAGAGGCTGTTTGGTTAGTTATAAAGAATAATCATCAAGAAGAAAACCAACAAGAAAGAGGTTGAAGAAAGAAGAATTTGCAAAATATAATGGGAATATCAATTTTCAAGTTATTAGATTTGATAATGAAAGTCTCTACGATTAAATGGAAGTTGGAATGACTCAATTTGGAGTTAAAATGAGCTATTCAAGCTTTGTAATTAATGGTATTTTTTTTGGAGCTACAGTGCAGTACATAAGAACATTTTCACTCGAGTGGAAGATAATTCACTCAAGTGGAACATGTATTTTTGGCTACTCTGATCAGCTCTGTTCTTCATTCAGCATATACAAGGTTCGGTAATTTGGCAATATCTCCCAAACCAGAACTTCAATTCAGACGAAACTAATGGACTATGAAACTAGACTTCCAATGCATCATTTTAAAATGAAATTAAAGCTAAAAGAAGCTCAGATGAATGAGATATGAATTTTTAAATTTGACCTTTAAATCATCGTCACTTTCCAGACCAAGTTCGATATTTTAGACATAACTCCCAAACTAAAACTCCAATTGAGCTCAAACTGGTACCATATGAAACTAGACTTAAAGAGATTTCCATAGATATATAATATGGAAAATTTTATAGTTATGTTCAAAGAGGTATGGCTTCTGGAATTTGGTGCTCGAAAATGCATACACTATCTACACTATTTGGATCATAACTTGTAACATACAAATGAGTTAGAGCTAATTCTTTTTGGATTGGAATATAAATAACAAGAGCTTTTCAATAATGGATCATTTACCATATTTGGAGCCAAATTATACAACTCACTTGAAGTGAACACTTGAGTGATACTTACGAGTGATGATCCTAACATTAAATTCTTTCAAGTCATTCATCTGAGGCTGTACAAGTTCACTCGAGTTGATAAATGAATACCTAAGTGATGGCGTTAACTCACAGGAATTTGTAGGTGACTCATAAGGTGATATGAGAGTTGGAAGCAGATCACTCGAGTGAGGATTTATGCCACTCGAGTGATTCAGAGTTATTTAGCGTCACTCGCAAGGTTTCTGCAAGTCACTCGCATGTGTTCTGAAAGTTATGATAAGAGGTTACTCGAGTGAATAAGTGACCACTCAAGTGAAGGTGTTCTACTTGCAGAGATCAGTAAGTCACTCACAGGTTTTCTGAAAATTGAGATAAGAGGGCACTCGAGTGATAGAGCTCACTTGCAAGATTTCTAAAACTCACTCATGAGTCTTCTGAAGGTTATGAAGAGGAGTCACTCGAGTGAGTAAGTGATCACTTGAATGAAGTGTGCCACTCATAGATATTCTCCAAGTCACTTGTGGCAGATGATCAAGTTACTCAAGGAATTCACTCGAGTGATAAGCATTCACTCGAGTGACAAACATTTACTCTCCATCTCTATGCAAGTGACTCGTGGTACCTCAGGAAGTTAAAGGTAAAGATCACTCGAGTAAACAGATGCCACTCGAGTTATATCTTTCAAACTTATGAGACCTTAGCAAGTCACTCTCTGACAAGCCAAGAGTGCAGTGTATTCAACAAAAGATCACTCGAATTATATTTCATGCACTCAAGTGATACTAATTGCAGATTCTCTTAATCACCGTCTCAGATTTCTCTATAATCTTGCAAACTCATTTAAACCTTGATTATGTTGCTTCTAAACATTCATGATCATTGCTAATCAAGTTTACATGAGAATTATAGGTGATTGAACATGGATTAGAGCTCAACAACCAAGAAGCAATTTGTGTCAGAAACTCCAACGGTCATATTTCTGTAAAGTGATAAAAACACAATGGGAAGACCAATGTGTCTAACGGATACTTCAACATCTCCAACGGTTATATGAACTACATCAACTATAAATTGAAAAGAATTCAAAGTCAAAGATAAGAGCTTGCACCCATACTATCAAAATGCCAATACTTTGATGATCATTTCATTTGCTCTCTGTTTTCTCAGTATTCATATAATTTACCATTGAGAGTGAGATTAGTTGTAATGTACTTCAGTGTTTATCTTATTCACTTCCGAGAGAGAAGATTGATTGTAACCTTTCATCATAAAGGTTTTATCCTTATGGTGAGTAAGGGGGAGTATCCCGGTGAGAGATTTGTAAATGGCTGCACAAGTACTCGCTAAACTTGTGGATTATAGAGGCTTTTCTTATGCCCGGTTATACAAGAACATAGTGGATTGAAAATCTCATGAGGAGCCTGGGGACTTGACGTAGGTCATCATAGATTGGACCGAACCAGGATAAATTCCTGTTTTTATCCTCTCTTCCCTAAACTCTTATATTTCCAGTATACATTCTATAATTAACTAACTATTGATTTATGCTTGATTACTTTCATACTTATTGTTTTCACTAAAATGTGAAAAGATTCTCAAAGTTCTTAAGTTTTTATCTTACACACAATTCACCCCCCCTCTTGGGTGTCAGCCAGAACTAAGAAGTTCAATATTCATTCAACATTCAGAGATATATTTATGCAACAAACAATTCTATTCAAGGACTTATTGTCCCTTCCCACAGCACTGGGTATTCTTTTAGGCCAAAGCCTTTCTCATCTTTGTGACACCTTATCTCCAATACTCATAAATGAGTTTAAGTGACTAGTGAAATCCGTTATCGCACCAGGATTTGAACCCGAACTACCCAACTCTTACAATAGTTCATAAAACTCCCAAACTCAACTAAGGACTTGACCTAGGCTAAGATGGGTTTTTCAAAGGGTAGAATACTTAAAACGTATTTTCACAAGATTCACTACGTCGCTAATACATCATCGGCTCTAAATTCCACTATATTAGAGTATACGCACATGAATCACTTTCCTTTATACTGGAATTAGAGCTATTCTCTTTATTACATTAGAGCGGTTCGGTTCTTTGCTTAAACTACATTCATTTATATAGATACATCCATATACATGCATATCCATACACATATACACTAAGCCAACATATCAAATCATTTACACCAAACACAAGGTAGTGCCTTGCCCTACGTTCTTCACTTCAACTTCATATCTCCTCCATGCATCCTCTTGCATCTTCACCTGTCTAAATGGTTGGTTGGGAGGAGTGAGATTTGAGAAAATCTCAGTAGAAAACATTACCACTATGCATGCCAGATATATATGAATGCATGACATGCTTGCCTATACTATTTCATGCCAACATAATGATATATTGCATACTCGATGTTATGACATACATATGGCCATTACAAAAATATAACAGAGCTTCAACCAATCATACATGTTCCACACAAATAGGAAAAGCAGTCACATAATCAATGCAAGACATACATATCACATACATCAGAAAAGGTAAGTTCACTACCTCTCGGACTTTATGTCATTCTCTTCTTGTCCCTTGATCCGCCAACCATTGCTTCTTCTTTGTCACTTCATGGCCCTAGGTAGTGATAACATCATTAAAGCCATGAAAAGTAAATGCCCAATGGCCAACATTAGCCCTAAAGGCTTACTTTCACCCTTTGAGTTCATACCAATTACATTTGTGCCATTAAGTCTTAAATTGGCATAAGGCATAGAGCTAACAGATTTTTCACCAAACTTTGAAAAATCACAATTAATTCTATAGAACTCCAATTGAGGTGGTTCAAAGGCCTATGTGACCCCTATCAGGTCTAATTTACATTTAAAATCATTAATATTACATTAATCATGCCCATAAGTCTATATTTCATGATTAAACTCCACTGCCCCAAAACAACTTTCAGATTCAATGTCCAAATGTCAAAAATCATAAATAATTCTACAAAACTCCAATTGCACTGATTCCAAAGCATAAATGAAGATATTTCAATATAAATATAATAAAAATAGATAGGTTTATCCAATATAGACAAATTATTCCCAGAATTTCGTTGAAAACCACTGTTCCAGATTTAGTTATAGAAACAAGGCCAAACCTTAAAAATTCACCATTAATTCTAGGAAATTTAAAATTGAGTGGTTCCAAATTATATTTAAATATATATCAATCTAGTTTTATATAAAAATACTCAATGTTATCTATCAAAGCTAACACATTCCTAGTATTTTGAAAAAATCACCCTGTTCCATATTCCTTTCCAGAAACAGGGCAAATACTTAAAACAATTCATTTCTAAATCCAAAAAAATACAATTAAGGTGGTTTCAAGTACTACATGACCATTATTAAGTATATTTTAAGTATGGAAAATTTCATTATCATTGGACAACATTCATCTATTCAGAAACACATCACAAGGTCACTGCCTCCTGACAGATTTCACAATATGCACACATTTAGTTCATAATTCTCTAAATTCATATACAAGCATCCAAAATTCATGAACACTTGCATACCTACACAATTTTTCCACCTAAATCTAATAGAAGCATCAAAATTATCAAATTCCTACTCCTCCTATAAGAAACAGTACAGGGCAGATTTCAAGGTTCTCGGGAAGAGTTTGTTGGTTTCTTGTTTTCTTTAACTTAATCTCTTCCTTTCTACTTCTAATCAAATGATTAGATATTTAAACACTCATTAGACATTATTTAGGGGATATTTTTACAGCATTTCCCCTAGGATTTAATCAGCCCCAATTTACAAAACAAGCCAAAACCAACAATAATAATCACAACCAAGGTAAAAGAAGCAAGTCTTGAAGTTTACCTTTGATTCTTGAGCTTTTTCTCCCAAGAAAATGTCAAGCCCCTCCCTCTCTTCTCTTGATATTTTTCCTTGAATCCATGGATTTATTGAAGTAGAAGAGACTAGAAGAGATTAGGGAGTAATTAGGAAGCTTAAACTTCGAGATTACAACTTCTTTACCTTAGATTTTGGCTTGATCTTCTTCCTTCTCCAAGCTTTCCCATCTTGTTCAAGCCCTCACTCTTGCATTCTGATTCTATTTGTATAGGAAACATGGCTGAAGAGATGATGTATTATTGGTTAAATGAGCTGTTAAAGTTGCTTACCATGTGTCAGCTTCTGATTGGCCCAAAATTCCAATTTTCGCACATAGTATTAAATCTGGCAGAATTTTTATTAAACTTTGAAAATTCATATCTAACTGTACAAATGTCCAATTAGAGTGATTCTAAAAGATATGCGATCTTCATTGAGTCTAATTTTAATAAAAAATATAAACTTTGGCCAATTGGAAGATCACTCTTCCCAAAATTTTAATCTTTGAATGCTATCCTAGAAAATAATTAATTTCACTGGGCTAAATTCAAAAATTCATTTCTCTTTGTGTACAACTCCAAATGACTTATATGACCTATCAAATTAAATCTTGATAAGTATAATTTCATTTTGGAAAGTTTCATAATTTTTGGACATCATTTTCCCCTTGAAATCTGCCACACAAACACGATTGCCACATCGGGAATTTCACCAATAGCAACAATACTTTGTATTCCACTTTAGTATGTTGTGTGTGACTTCCAATCACTTTGTTTTGTTATTCCCTGAGCTCTTTAGCTCACAAATATAATTTCTTTTAATATCCAAGGATATAAAGGAATTTTAGAAAATAATACTATGCCTCACTATGACATTTACCAAACAGGGGTCTAGTGGTCTCCTTTAATCCAGGCTAAATCTTAAGCTCTAGTCCCAAAATTTGGGATATTACAATCTTAATGCTTAACGGGAAATTCTGCATAATTCATGTTCACAGTTCAAATATGCATAATGGCAATAATATACATGAAGTAGGATATATAGAATATGAGGGTGAGGTTACTACCTTAGCCTTTCCAATGTTCTGAGATGTGTTACCAGTTCCTAAGTCATCCCGGGTAGATATCAAATCCTATATGTGGGAATTCATAAACTGGACAGGTTATTACTTATCCCAATACTTTTGTACAAGGTAAACTAAATTATTCTTGACTCATTCCTATGTTTATCTTTGGTTTAAACTCATTGGTTATCATTTGAGTTATTTAAGTAGCCCTTGGAAGCTCAAACAAAGGCCCATGGGGTTGGAAAAGGCCATACCAATCAACACCTCTTGAAAAATATAAAATATAGGAAAATTTGGGTCTTGGTTGTGGCCAAGAATGTTTGGCCGCAGCCAAAAACAGGTCAAAAGCTTTAAGGCCACGGCCAAGAATCCCCTGTTTCTTGACTGATATTTCAAAAATCATAACTAAATCCAAAAAAAAATATAAATGAGGTTATTCCAAGTTCTACGTGACTATGATCAAGTTTAATTTCAGGGGGAACTATAACCATTAGCTAAATGGATATAGGTTAATACAAAATTCCCTTTTATTAGACACTGTACCAGAATTTTTTAGTTTTACATGACCAAACTTTAAAATATAGAACTTCTAGCATACATATCCAAATGACTATTATGACCTATCAAATTAAATTTTGATAAGTCTACTTTCAGACTAAAAAGTTTCACAAGCATTGGACATCACTTAGCCAATCAAAAACATAATACAAAATGACAGACACGCAGGAAATTCACACTGGCACAAATTCGTAAAGTTACAAATTAGATTCGAATGATCCTGAATTTATAACTATGGGCTATTCCCACACCATTTTTAATGTAAAACACAATGGTAACATCAAAATGAAAAAATTCCCATTCCCTCTTGATGTCCTGTCCAGACCATAAAATCAGGGTTTGACAAAAGAAGTTACTAATTCACATTTCAATCACCATACTTAGTTCATTTGCTTCCAAAACAACATATAATCACATGCATATGATGAAAGCTTTATAAAACCTAGCAAACCCTAATAGGATGAAATCAAGGCAGCCAAAACAACAATCCACCATAACTTAACTAATCAACACAATCCATAGCTCAAAATGAAGCTAAAGCTTACCTCTTTGCCTTTCCCAAGCTCTTTCTTTGATTCTTAACCTTTTCCTTATGTAAGATGGCTCAAAACTCTTCCTCTTCAAAAAAAATCATAGAAATGAAGCTCTTGAAGAGGAGAACAAGATTAATGAAGGGATTGTGATGATTCCAAAGGCATTTACTTAAATTTTCCAGCATTTTCTTCAATCTTTGAAAAATCATAACTAATTATACAGATGTCCAAATGTGATAATTCCAAAGGATATGTGACCCATAATTTGTCTAGTTTCAGGGAAAAATATATCCATTACACTTTTGGATTCATACCAATACACTATCTCACTTTATTGATCACTACCCCAAAATTCATCAGTTTTTCCAAACCAAAATTTTAAAAATGTTGAACTTTCAGTATACACATCCAAATGACATAAATGACATATCAAATCAAATTTTGACATGTCTAATTTTATACTAGAAAGTTTCATAATTTTTGGACATCATTTGCCTATCTGAAAATATCATGCAGGCAATTTGCCTTGCAAGAACACACACTGACAGCATTTAAAGTTTTGCAATATATATTTCTAGTGGTCCAAAATTTACAACCAGGGCTATTCCCACACAATTTTCCATTATAAACATAATGGTAATGTCAAAATCATCAAAATCACAAAGCTCCAGCCCTTACCCTACTGACCAAACAGAACTCATTTTCAGCAAAATCACCAAAACAGAATTTTGTCCAATTACTTGATCCAATATCATCTTAAATCATCATTTAACTATAAACACATGATTAAAACTTAAAAATAACCCTTGGAAAAAAATGAACAGTACCCCAACCCTCATAAAAACTTATCCAAAGAACAAACCAATTGGTTCAAAATGAAGCCTATGCTTACCTCTATGCATTTCCGCAACCAGTTCGGAAATCTGGCAGTAATTCGTCTGGCAAGATGATACCAAACACCTTCAAATGAAAATCCAAAACTATAGAAATGAAGCTTTAGATGAGTATAAGAAATTTTACGAAGGGTGTTTCGGGAGGAAACACCGATTCAGTAGTGTTTCGGCGGATTAAAGTTCTTAAAAATTACTATTCATCTTTATCTCTCCTCTAACAATTTTCTAGCATTTTTCTGATATTTTTTATGATAATGGCCAAATTTTATGGCCTTTAATGGTATTGAGAAAGTGATTGCCATATGTCAATTTGTTATGGTGCCATTTGTTCGGTAAACCATCCATTCGGTGACATGTGTCACTTGCTTTAATAAAGTAGGTCTTGCCTCTTTTCTCAGGCTTTTAGCCATCCTTTTTGGTAGGGATAATAAGTGTCTAATGATTTTTCTCATCTCTCAGATTTGGTGTTCAAGAAAAGTTGGTCAAGTGACCAGATTGGAGACCGGTAGATTTCCCCGGCTCGAGGCAAGGTGGCACCTTCCAGTGATGACAACTCAAAAGTAATAAAGCTACTTTATTCAAAAGGTGACATGTGTCATCTCTTGATTGATCCAACACATAAAGAAAAAAGTACTTTATGCTATTTCCCTCTTATATGGCGCCATGTGGTACCTTCCCATTGGACCCGTGTTCTTTTTTCCATGTTTCACCTAACTGCCTACTTTGTCAAGGAAGGAAAGTCTAGGGATTTTTCTCGGGTCCACCCACGAGGTGTCATTTTTTGTAGTCCCCACATAAAGTAAAATTAATTTATTTCATTATTTCATTATTACTTTATGTATCAACTAATAGAATTTTTCCAAGTGTCCCCTTTTTATTCAAATTGGCTTTACACATACATACTTAGCTTCAACAAAT
This sequence comes from Albizia julibrissin, assembly GCA_037074505.1. Classification (NCBI taxonomy): domain Eukaryota; kingdom Viridiplantae; phylum Streptophyta; class Magnoliopsida; order Fabales; family Fabaceae; genus Albizia; species Albizia julibrissin. The sequence goes on from CM073477.1 coordinate 39,011,108, forward strand.
TTTCTTCTGACTATTTATATTTACAAGCAATATTGGGCACTCATATTTTGTTATGTTACAATTAGAATATGCCTTTATAATTTTGAGGATGGAGGTAGAATTAGAACCTCAGAATAATGCTGATGCTATGAGAACATAATCCAAACGTTTAAGGATTAGAATAGGAATGTTGAATCCTGATTCTAGTATGCGTGTATATTGGGTATAATTTAGGAATATGATTTCTTGGCTCATCAGATGTTAAGGTTCTAAGGTTCTAAGAGTTGAATCATAACCTGAGAATCTAATGTAATCGTTGAATGGATTCTCCAGGAATTTGAAATAGCCTAAGTGGCTTGAGGAACTAGAATGTGTTATAAGAAATATGTATAAGGTTTGAGGGGTTGCTAGTTGCTAATTTAGCATAGGGAAATATCTTAAACATAGAATATTCTCTTAGAGTTGTGATTATGCCTGGAGCTAGACTAATATCGAAAGTCCAAATAAACTGACCCTAGATGAGATGGCGAAATTAGAGAAAGCAGATTATAAAACTGCTAGAGAAGAGGGACCTTATAAGATCTGGATTCCTGTTACAATGGTACTCCCATTCAGAGATGACTAACTAAAAAGAGCTACCTACGGAGAATTCTGATCAGGGAGGGCTACCTATAGAGGTTTCTAATCGAAAAAGGCTACATATGGAGAGATCTGATAAAAAATGGCTACCTATGAAGGGTTCTGACCAGAGGGGTTGACAAGTCAGGTGAATGAGTAAAGCACCAAGTGCAATACCATAGCGTGGAGCCACCATGATGTCAACCATAGTGTGTAGCCACCGTGACGTTAAACCGTAGAGTAGAGCTATGGGAACATTGACTCTCAATGGCGGTGCATTGTAATGAGTCTCTTATCGAATAGGTTTCCTTAAGATAAGGGTTTATATGACCTAGTAAATCACCATGGGGTACTCCAATGCCATTTATAGCAAGAGGGATGAGAAAGGGAATTAAGGAAGAACAAGCTCGATGGTATAAAGGAAAGAAACTCTTGATCTCGTATCTTATGTAATGGTTCTGCATGTATGTGTTTACCATCAGATATATTTATGTTATGAATATACTTGTAGGTAGTAAGACCTATTGGATCAATATATCCTTGGGCAGTAAGACCTAATGAGCATTCAGAATATACGGTGGATGCCCGGGCCATGGAGATTTATTTTATGCACAAGTAAACACCCGGGGCCTATTGTGTGGGTGGACGCTCAGGGCCATATGACTTGTTATGCACCAAGTAGATGTTTGAGGGCCATGGACTTGTTTTACCAAGCGTTTTGGTGTGGGACCAATAGTCCAGTGGTTGTCATTATGCTATATGCTAACGTGACGAATGCACTTGTGATGAATGTTGTGATCATAGTTTGTTTAGCATGCTTCATGAATATTACATAAGTGTATGAATGGATGGAGTAGCAAGAGTTATAGCTTGGGATATATTTAAAATACCTAATGGATTGTGTATCCTGAGGTAGTTAGTCTCGATAGGTATTTCAGCAAAGATGATAGACCAATTGTCCTGAAACCATAAAACCTGAGGGACTAGTAAGTCCTTAAGCTGGAAAATGTGATATGTTTGAGAATTGTACCAAGTGGAGGCTCAAAGTGGTAAGACCTAATGTGCAAGTTTGCATAGGGAAGTGTCATTAGCCTGTAAAACATGTGTGCTTAGCACTATGGTTGTTGCCTAGCAAGGTGAATTGGACCAGTGTGTCCAAAGTATACCTTGAGGCTAACAAAACATTCAAATTGTACCAGGTTATAGCCGAGGCAGTAAGTCCCAAGATGCCTATAGCATAGGGTTATTCCCTAGACTGTAAGGCCTAGTATGCACACAGTGTGATACGGGTAGAGTCTCGAAGAGGCTATGTGACCTGAGAACCTAACATTGTGAGAATGGACCAGTGAGAATGAATCAAAATTACATGTGGTGGTTGCTGAATACTATCCAAGATTTTGTTGAGAGTAAGATGATTTGAGTTGCATGCTTGATAAGCCTGTATAAGAAAGGGATAGACTAAGTATCTAGACATGAATCTCAAGGTATAGATGTTCAAAATTCTGAGGACGAAATTTATTGAACGGAGGTAGAATTGTAATATCCTGAATTTTAGGACTAAAGGCTAGAGAATAAGCCTAAGTAAAGAAGACTACTAAGCCCAGTTTGGGAAGAGTTCCAAGAATGCCCAAGAACCATAATGACTTTTAGAGGCTAATTTGGGGACTAGAGTATGAGATTTAGTTCCAAATAGTTAAAGGAAATGCTTGATTCCTTTATCTAGAGTCAAATAGGATCTAAAGCCTATCTTGGATCCAAAAAGAAGAGGAAATGACATCTTGGAAATGGAAAGAAAGAGAAATAAAACAAGAGAAAATAATTAAGAGCAATTCAATTAATATTGTCACAATCAAGGGCAAAAGAATCAATTGCTACTTGATCTTAGGGTCAAAGTTGGAAGACCAACTAAAGAGCTAGGATTGGCTCTTCAAAAGTAAAAAGTAATTATGAGAATAGAAAAGAAAATTTTCTCTCCCTTAAGGTCACAAAAAGGTCCAACTTGAGGGCAAAAGGAGGAGGAAAAGTTTGGTCAACAAGTCAAAGTTTCATCAAATTTTCCAACTTGGGAAAAATTGACCAAAGGCAAGACAAAGGTGGAAAATTGTTCAACATTTTTTCCTCATTTTTTAGTAGTGAATTCAGTCAATCAAAGGAGAGGAGGAAAGAGAAAAGATCAAGTTAATGTAACCACACCTCACTTGGTTAATTAACCTATAACTTTTTGCAAGAAGCATTAATAGCCATATATTTATTTTTACTCCTTTTCCCCCCTTTTCTTTGAAAATTCTCGGCCAAGTGAATAAAGAGAGCTGAAGTGAATTCATTTAGACACATTTCAATCTCTCTCTAAGCTCTAAAAGTCAGCTAGCACAAGGAAGATGAAAGATAAAGAGCCAAAGTTACAAGGTTGGCTTCTAGCTCCAAAATCACTTAGTAAATCACCTTTATTGCTCAAAATCCCTTCATGAATCTTGTTTCCCTTTTCAAGAGATTCATTTCTATGATTTTTTGTTTTTGAAGAGGAGGTGTTTTAAGCCATCTTACAAGTGCAAAAGGTGGAGAATCAAAGAAAGAGCTTGGGAAAGGCAAAGAGATGAGCTTTAGTTCATTTTGAGGTATGGATTGTGTTGATTGTCTGAGTTTTGGTAGATTGTTTTGGCTGTCCTAATTTGGTCCTTTTAGGTTTTTTTAGGGTTCATGAAGCTTTCATCATGTACATGTGATTATATATTGTTTTGGAAGAAAATGAGCTAAGTTTGGTGATTGAAATGCGAATTGGTAATTTGTTATATCAAACCCAAATATTTCAATTAGAACAAGGCATAAAGAAGGAGTATGATTTTGATGTTTTTGAGGATCTGATGGATTCCTTGGGCAAAATTGTGTAGGAATAGGTTGGTAGCATAATTTTAGAAAGAATGGATTTGTAATCCAAAATTTGAAATTTGAACATAGTATTGCCAGAATGTGATTTCTGGGAGGTATTGTAATTGTGTCAAGTTTTTGAATGAACAAATGATGTCTAATAAATGTGAAACTTTCTATTCTAAAAGCACACTTATCAAGCTTTAATTTGATAGGTCGTAATGGTCAATTGGATATGTATATACATAGTTATGCATTTTTTAATTTGGTCATGTAAAAACTGGTATGTTTTTGGGGTAGTGGCTAATGAATGAGAATTTTGGAATTTTGGGCATTTTATTGTTAGCATGAGTTATTTTCTCCTTAAATTAGACTTAAAGAGGGTCAAATAAAACTTTGAACCACTCCATTTGGAAGTTTGTGGATTAAGTTATGATTTTTGGAAGTTAAGCCAAGACACAGGGGAAATCTGGAAGTCCAGATTCTTGGTTACAGCTAAGCAATTTGGCTGTGGACAAAAGGAGGTTAGAAACATTTTACCTCCAGCCAAAGGATTCTTGGCTATGGCCAAGACCCTAAATTCCAGTATTTTATGTTTTTTTGAAAGAAATCGACTTGTTTAGCCCTTCCTCACTTCTTAGGCCTTAATAACTTGTGATCATGGCTCTAATGGTGTGATTGTGTATCTAGGTCCATGAGAAGTAAAGAAAGAAGACTAATGGAAGATACTTGTTACGAGTGTAGGATGGTGTATTTAGAAGTGCAAGTGTACACTGTCGTAATCAAGTAATATAGAAGTGAGTAGAGTATCGTTCCCACGAGGATTGATCACTAAGTACCAAAATTGGTAATTTTAATTCTATTTAGTCGGTTGATTAGTTGTGATTGAGATTACAAGATAGAAATGATGAAATATGAATACAAGTGATATAAAGAAAAATATGAGAAAAAGCCCTAGGGATTAGATTTCACTTAATAAATTCAGGATTGAATCACTTATCTACTCTAGTCCTATTTATTCCACATGATTGATAGTCGAGTTTCCCTATTTTAATTACTAGCCTCTTCCAAGGTCAAGTAATTCTATAGTTAATTGCTAACCCAATATATTCCTATATGAATTTAAGCAATCAATCATGCATTAAGATTTATGGAACTCAATTAAGACGACATAACCCATATGAATATATTCCTATTTTATATGCAAATTATGGTTTTAATTATAGGATCCACACACATGTATCTCCTTCCGGTCTCAACATGCATATTAAAATCATCTAAAAGGTGGCCAATCAATTGTAAGCATTAAGAGCAATAATTAAAACTCAATCATGAAGGAAAAATTAAAACTAGATTTAATAAGTTAAGATTCAATCCATCATTAGTAAGCTACGTCATCACCCTAGGAAAAGGAAAATTTAGCTCATGATAAAATTAAAAACAAAACCAACATATATTACAAACATCATAAATATTGCATAAAAATTAATTACAAAAACATAAAAGTACAACTACAAGATGCATGAAAATGGAAAATCTAGCCTACCATATAGGAGGTAAAACCATCCATGTAGGTGGAAACCTATACCATCCATAAAGGAGGACTACCTAGGCCTTCCATATAGGAGGTAAAACCATCCATGTAGGAGGCATGCAAGAAGTAAAAAAATGCAAGAAATAAATTCTAAAAATAACAACTCTCTCTCTCTCTTCCTTCCTCCCCCTTCCTCTTCTTTCCTCTTCCTTCCTCTTCCTTCTAGGGTGCCAAGAAGCTCTATTTATAGGCTTCATTTTCGGACTGCTACAGTGATTTGCTACAGTGAACCGACCACACCGTCCGCTACAGTAACCCGTACTGAACCGCCCCACTTCCACACATCATCCGCTACAGTAAACCGCAATGGTCCGCTACAATGAAAATGCTACAGTGCACAGTGAACAGTATCGCATGAAACAATGAATAGTATATCATGAACAGTACTTCCCCTTAAATGCCTTCTTTAATTCTTCTTAATCTGGTACTGTCCATGGCTGCAAGAAAATCATTATTTATTTATTAATTACACCTAAATTGATTATATTCAGCTCAAATATAGTCCACAAAATCATCATATAAGGGAAAATAAATATGCAAATATTTTACTTATCAAATTCCCCCACACTTAGCTCTTGGACGTCCTCGGACAAGAAAGAGTAACTAATAAGTGCTTCCAACAAAATCAGAAGTGTCAAGTCATAAACAAGGACACAATTAAAGAATAAAAAGATCATAGTATTCTTGAATCAACAAAAGTATAAACTGGTAACTTCATTTGAAAATAAATGAACCGAATTCATAATTGTGGCTCATTCTCTCAATCTCTCAAGTGTTTTAGGGTAAGTGTTTCGCTCAAATTCACCTGAAAAAATTGCACTACCATAAGCTTGCCAAAAATCTCAATCTCCACTACCTAATTCACATGCATAATTCAAATCAAAAGGACTTATTAAAGGTTGTAATGGGGTTAAGGTAAAAGGAATGTAAAAAGTGATATGAAGGGCTATTTTTACTAAGTAAATAGAACAATTGAAAAATGGGCCATCTTATGAATAAACATGGCCTATCTTATCCCAACAACCCATAATTTACATTTTTTTTCTTTTTTTTCTCCTTTTTTTTAACAACTTCTGCACTTTTGTGGTTGATGATATATATACCCCCACACTTGTCAAAATCCCATTTCAAAAAAATTTCAAATGCTCTGTTAATTTTCGAATTCAGTGAAAGCACTTGATAAATCATTAAAACACATATTAATGGGTTGAGAATAAAGAAATAATCAATTAGGCTCAAAGGGGCTTATCAATGGTATAATTGCAAGGTTGGCTATTTGGCTCTGGCTAAACAAAATGAATGCCTTTATCATTTTTGAATGTGCATGTGACATGTAATTTCAACTAGATTTAAAGCAAGTTCTAGAGTGACAACTTAATAGGTGAATATCACACACAAAAAAGATAATCACTATTGATCATATAGGCTCAAAAGCTCACGGTTAGGGACTTTCAAATTCAGCTCATTCAATCTCAAAATTCATCACCAAATTCAACAATCAGTTATTCAATCATGCTATAAAATCTCTAAACTCAATTTATCCATGCTTCAAACTTGTATACTTCTTAAAATCATTGAAAAGCACTTAAATAAAATATTTTTTATTAGGTCGAACCTCTTTTTTTTTAAGATGAAATAACAAAAAATACAACTAATAAGATGCGTCTCAAGAGTTAAGAATAACTCTTTACTCTGCCATCTATGCATACCCCATGCATCTAATGGTTTTACTGACTAACTATCTAATAGAGAAACTATGCTTTTTTTTTATAATCCTCCCCCAACCTAAATCAGACATTGTCCTCAATGTCTTCTAAAGATTAAAGAAAGGTTTTTTTTGAACAACCTAAACACACAATAAATTAAACCAAAATGCTAAGAGTAAAACCATAAGATAAAAGAAAGTTACAACCGGAGAGTGGTATCTGGATTCTGCTTCTGACTGCTATCTGAAGATTTCCCACCTTTTTCTTTTACTAATAGATCTGGTTGAGGTTCATAGGTTTGCAGTTTATCTAGTATTTGATCAGCAGTTGGTGCAGAAATGATGGAATGACGAGTTGCTTGGGGTATGAATCTTGTTTCCACAGCATGATCAAGAAAAGACAACAGGTTATCATAAAAACCATTAACATTTAACAATCCTAATGGTTTTTTATGAAAGTTCAGTTTAGCCCAATATGCAATGCTAGAGATCCCATCCAACGTTTCAAAACCACCGGGTAGAGTGATAAAAGCATCAGCACGGTAAAACATACGTCCCATTCGTTCAGACAGACTTGAAACCCCTAACTATTGCCCTAAGGAGAAGATGTGATTTTCTAACTCCTTCACCCTTACGTTCAAACCTTTACTACCATTCATGGTTACAGCAATAGCCACACTTCCCCTCAGGCCTTGAATACCTCCCCCGTAGACAAAATTGATCTTTCTTGCAGCTAATGCACGTCCCAGTTCGTTGGCTGCAGGTATAAACTCTCTATCTTTTCCCAAGTCAGTTTCACCAAAAATGCATATAGATTTAAAACTGCATTTTAGAGTGATACCACTCCTCTCTTTTTCTCTCTTAGACATTTTGTGTTTTTTTTTATAAATGGAAGATTACATATTTATATTACAAAAACAGCGACAACAAAATCATACAAATCACACATTTTTCAAAAAAAGTTTGAAAAAAAAATTTCTGACACGAATGACCAGTGGGCCACTGTGCCAAGAAAGTGAGTAAAGAAAGTCAAAATTTACTGAAAAAGATAAGACAGATTGACAAAAGTAAAATTATGTACAGTAGTTGTGATTGTGGCTCACATCTTCCTCTGGTTTTACGTCCAGTAACGGCTTAAACGCTTTCTATGAATCGAGGATTTACTTCCCATTCAGTTTTCTTATAAACTGGCAAACAGGGTCTTTTAACGTTAGATTCCCAAGACGGTAGCGCTCTTTTTCTTTGTTGAGTATGTCTAATAAATCAAGAAGAACATGATGAACATCGCCACTAGGATGCGTCTCAAGAGTCTGAATGATATCATCCAATGACTCCTTACTCAGTCCATCCTTTATAAATTAAATTTTATCTTCTTGATTTATAGAAACCATACATTTGCTCCTACAGCGCTGATCACAGTTCCACCTTGCACATTTAGAACAAACCTTCATTCTTTTAGCTCTTCTCTTTTTGGAGTAAGAGCTTCTTCCCATACCTGGCATAGGTTTAATAAATGAATCATGAATCTCACCTATTAAACGTACCTTAGCTTCAATGATCCAGCGAACATCCTCAGGAAGGCCCAAACGCCTGAATGTCTTCATTCTTTCAAGTCGACAGCTATAGATCTTCCTAAGCACATCTTTGGGAAGAGTAGGGAACCTGTTCTTAAGCTTTACAATAATTTCCTCCATGATGAGACTAAAATTTAAAGATACAATTTTGTGTGCTTCAATAAGTAAGAAAGAAAAATGAAAGATTAAGGAAAAGAAGTTTTGGGTTGCCTCCCAAATAGCCGCCCTTCTTTAACGTCTTTAGCTAGACAAAGACCAAACCAATAATTTTTTTTATTTTTTTTTATTTTTTTTTATTTTTATTTTTTAAAAAAATTAAGACTTACCTGTTGTTTCCTCCAAAGTGATGACAGTTTTCAAAGTGTTGAGTGCACCGTCATTATATTCTTTCAGCCTTTGCTCATTTACTTTGAATTTTCGATCACCATCATGAATCTCCACTGCTCCATATGGCCATGTTTGAACCACAGTAAAAGGTCCTGACCACCTTGATCTCAACTTTCCCGGAAAGAGCTTTAGCCTTGAGTTGCATATCAGAACTTTTTGTCCCGGCGTGAACTCTCTCCTCAAAATTCTTTTATTCTGCCACATTTTTGTCTTCTCCTTGTATAACTTTGCATTCTTATGAGCTTGTTGTCTGGATTCTTCAAGCTCATTGAGTTGGAGAAGTCTCTTTTTACTAGCTGCCTTTGAGTCAAAATTGAAAGCTTTTATTCCCCAATATTCTTTGTGCACTTTAGGATTAGTTGTTTTTGAAACATCAACTATTCTCATTGCAAGTGGTTGATCCATGCAGCTTTTATTCACCACGTCTTTTGTGCATCTGGTTAATGTATCTACTCTGTAACAGGTGTCACCTTTATTTGGACATGACCAAGCCTTAAAAATGTTAAAAGATACTTGGTCATCTTGAGCTCGTAAAGTCAACTTTCCCTGTTGTACATCTATTAAAGTTCTCCCAGTTGCTAAGAATGGCCTCCCAAGAATGATAGGAATTTCTTTGTCTTCTTCCATGTCGAGTATGATGAAATCAGCTGGAAATATGAGTTTGTCCACCTTCACCAGAACATCTTCTAAGACACCCCTCGGATGTTTAATTGATCGATCAGCAAGAAGTAGTGAAACTGTGGTAGGCTTCACCTCTCCAAGATCAAGTTTTCTGTAGACAGATAAGGGCATGAGATTTACAATTGCTCCCAGGTCACAAAGTGCTCTTTCAAAGTTACATTGACCTATAGTGCAAGGTATGCAAAAGCTTCCTGGATCTTTTAGCTTTGGTGGTAGTTTCTTTTGTAGAATGGCACTATACTCCTCAATAAGTGCAACTGTCTCAAATTCCTCCAGCTTATGCTTATTTGAGAGAATGTCCTTCATGAATTTTGCATAACTGGGCATTTGGGCAAGAGCGTCTGTAAAAGGGATGTTGATATGTAACTTTTTGAAAACCTCCAGAAACTTTTTAAACTGCTTGTCTAGCTTTGCCTTCACAAGTCTCTAAGGGTATGGAACTGGTGGTACATATGGAGGAGGGTTATCTGGAAAGCTGATTCTTCTTGGTACCACATCATCTTCTTGAGGTTTCTGTGCTTCCTCCTTCTTTTCTTGTTCACTTTCTTTCTTTTCTCCGTCATTCTTATGTAGAATTACAAGATCTTTCAATTCTTTCCTACTCCTTAATGCAATAGCCTTCACATGCTCTCTTGGGTTTTTCTCAGTGTCACTTGGAAGAGTACCTGGTTGTCTGGAATTCAGCATATTTGTAATTTGGCCCATTTGGATCTTCAAGTTCTTTATCGAGGCTTCCTAGCTTTTAAGTGTTGCATCAGTCCTAGCCATGAATTGAGATGTATTCATGGTTAGTTGAGCCAGTGCATCTTCCACATTCACTTTTTGTTGTGGTGGATTTGGTGGTTGAAAAACTTGTTGCTGGTAGTTCCCTTACGGTTTGAACACATTTTGATTATTCCTCCAGCCAAAGTTTGGATGATTCCACCAACCTGGATTATAAGTATTTGAGAATGGGTCATTTCTTTGATTTTCGATATAATGAGCTTGCTCCGACTGAGAAGGTATGGATGACTGTCCATCTTGACTTTGTGTACTCATATGAGGTCCTCCATATCCGTCACAGGTTTCATGAGGAGTACTGATTGCATTTGCTTGACTAGTCAATGAGCTCACTTGCTTGGATATAGATGCAACTTGAGAAGATAAAGTTGTAAGGATATCCAGCTCGTGCACTCCAAGTACCTTCTTTGAATTATGACGTTCAGAAGGCCATTGATATGCATTTGCTGCCATCTCCTCAAGTAAATTGTAGGCATCATCTAGATTTTTTCCCATTAAAGATCCTCCAGCTGCAGCATCTACAAGAATTATGGTGGTATGTGTCATCCCATTGTAGAATGTTTACAGTGTCCACCAATCTGGTAACCCATGATGAGGACATCTCCTTAGCAACTCCTTGTATCTTTCCCAGGCTTCATAAAGGCTTTGTAGTTCATGTTGGGAAAATGAGGTAATTTCATTCCTCAATTTTGCAGTTTTTCCTGACGGAAAGTATTTCGCCAAAAATTTTTGTGCCAAGGCATCCCATGTAGTTATGCTTCCCACTGGTAGAGAATGTAACCAGCTCTTAGCCTTATCCCTGAGTGAGAAAGGGAAAAGTCTAAGTCTAATGGCATCATCAGTAACACCATTATGCTTGAATGTGTCGCATATTTCTAGGAAGCTGGCTATATGTGTGTTGGGATCTTCTGTTGATAAACCACCAAACTGATTGGCTTGCACCATCTGGATAATTGCTGGCTTGATTTCAAAATTGTTGGCTGCTACTGGTGGTTTTCTGATTCTAGAAGTTGTCTCCATGACTGTTGGTGTTGCATAATCACGAAGTGTTTTGGTATCTGCTGCTTCTCCTTCCGGATTTGTCATTGAATTGATTGAAGTAGACTGCTTTCGAACTCTCCGATTTCTTCGACAAGTTCTCTCGATCTCAGAATCACAAGGTTGTAATTCAGTCTTCTTTGATCTGGTCATATACTAAGCAAAACCATGAAAAGAAACAAAAGACACAAAAAAATGTAATATGGAGACCAAATTAGTATTAAAATTACTTGGTATTGATATTAATGACAATCCCCGGCAACGGCGCCAAAAACTTGTTACGAGTGTAGGATGGTGTATTTAGAAGTGCAAGTGTACACTGTCGTAATCAAGTAATATAGAAGTGAGTAGAGTATCGTTCCCACGAGGATTGATCACTAAGTACCAAAATTGGTAATTTTAATTCTATTTAGTCGGTTGATTAGTTGTGATTGAGATTACAAGATAGAAATGATGAAATATGAATACAAGTGATATAAAGAAAAATATGAGAAAAAGCCCTAGGGATTAGATTTCACTTAATAAATTCCGGATTGAATCACTTATCTACTCTAGTCTTATTTATTCCACATGATTGATAGTCGAGTTTCCCTATTTTAATTACTAGCCTCTTCCAAGGTCAAGTAATTCTATAGTTAATTGCTAACCCAATATATTCCTATATGAATTTAAGCAATCAATCATGCATTAAGATTTATGGAACTCAATTAAGACGACATAACCCATATGAATATATTCCTATTTTATATGCAAATTATGGTTTTAATTATAGGATCCACACACATGTATCTCCTTCCGGTCTCAACATGCATATTAAAATCATCCAAAAGGTGGCCAATCAATTGTAAGCATTAAGAGCAATAATTAAAACTCAATCATGAAGGAAAAATTAAAACTAGATTTAATAAGTTAAGATTCAATCCGTCATTAGTAAGCTACGTCATCACCCTAGGAAAAGGAAAATTTAGCTCATGATAAAATTAAAAACAAAACCAAAATATATTACAAACATCATAAATATTGCATAAAAATTAATTACAAAAACATAAAAGTACAACTACAAGATGCATGAAAATGGAAAATCTAGCCTACCATATAGGAGGTAAAACCATCCATGTAGGTGGCAACCTATACCATCCATAAAGGAGGACTACCTAGGCCTTCCATATAGGAGGTAAAACCATCCATGTAGGAGGCATGCAAGAAGTAAAAAAATGCAAGAAATAAATTCTAAAAATAACAACTCTCTCTCTAAAATATAAACTCTCTCTCTCTCTTTCTTCCTCCCCCTTCCTCTTCTTTCCTCTTCCTTCCTCTTCCTTCTAGGGTGCCAAGAAGCTCTATTTATAGGCTTCATTTTTGGAATGCTACAGTGATTTGCTACAGTGAACCGACCACACCGTCCATCACAGTAACCCGCACTGAACTGCCCCACTTCCACACACCATCCGCTACAGTAAACCGCAATGGTCCGCTACAGTGAAACTGCTACAGTGCACAGTGAACAGTATCGCATGAACAATGAATAGTACATCATGAACAGTACTTCCCCTTAAATGCCTTCTTTAATTCTTCTTAATCTGGTACTGTCCATGGCTGCAAGAAAATCATTATTTATTTATTAATTACACCCAAATTGATTATATTCAGCTCAAATATAGTCCACAAAATCATCATATAAGAGAAAATAAATATGCAAATATTTTACTTATCAATACTTCAAGCAACTCTGATGGTTGAAAGAAAAGGAAACAAAGGCAGGATATTAGTCCACAAGGTAGTGAACTTTCCTAACTTACATAACTTGATATGTGTGCTTGTGTATTAATGTGTTAATTACTTTGATGAATTGTATGAAGCATATGTGAATGAGTGAAGCTCTTTTTTATTTATACTATGGTCATTAGTGTAATATGTTAAACATTGAGCATGCATATATGTCATTATGTTGGCATGAATTTATGTAAGCAAGCATGTTGTGCATAAAGTATTTCTTGTATGCATTTGTTAGCACTGTTTCCTAGTGATATTCTCTTGAATCTTACTCTTCCTCACCCAACCATATAGGTACATTGAGAATAGAGAAGAGGATTACAAGTAGGAAATACGAAAGTAGAACAAAGATGAGAATGTGTCTACTATTTTTGTATTAGACTTAGACACTTTGGTAGCCTGATGTGGCTACACAGATTCTATATGTAAATGAATGAACTAAGTTTGAATATAGAATCACCCTAATTAAACTAAAGGAAAAGATAAGAATCGATGAGTAATAACAAAGTTACGAACCACTAGAATATGCTTCCATAAGATTTTGAAATTTTCAGAAAAACCCACTCAACTATAGGTTCGAATCCTGTTTTAAAGTTGGGATTTGAAAAGGCTGTATAAAAGAAATATTACTTAGTGGTTCAAATTCACTATATAAAACTCATCATATCGATCACAAAAATAAGGTGTTACAATCACCGCTATTGAGCCCTCTTCATCACCCAGTTCTAGCTCTACTTCTCCTGCTTAGTCCACCCTTTCCGATGATGTCAAAAAGGGGGAGAAAACCTTGAGTGATTTTGATGAACTTACATTATATCTAGACTTATGCGGAGCACGGATATATAGGGTTTTTATGAACTTTCATGACATTTTCTTTAACTTGCATTTAACTTATGTTAAATTTGATATGAAGAAGTTTTTTGTTGATGTCTATGTGCATTTGCCTTATTTTAAAATGAATTATTAAACTTACTTGTAGACTTCATCTTAATTTATCTTGGTTGAAAGATATGTTTATATGTTATGAAAGATATGTTAGTTTTTATGCGTTGATGCATTAAAATCCAAGTTTTCAATTTTAAGCTTGACATGTTACAAAATCACTTTTGAAACACTTAGTTCAAAAATCATCAAGTTTTGTCATCATTAAAAAGGGGGAGAATGTTAGATCTCATGATGTTTTGATGATAACAAAGATTGGAAAGATGTTACAAATGATTTTATAATTGAACAAATGTTTTTGAACTAAGAAATAGAGTTTTTTGGGGCATACAAAGCAATCACCCAAGTAACCACTCGAGTGATGAAGTGAGACAAAGCAGTATTTGGTTCAACATCACTCTCTCCCACATTCTGGAAGGGATCATTCGAGTGATGGCCTTGAATCACTCGAGTGATGAAGTCACAATAGTTGTCCAAACACTCTGCCCGTTTTTGGAAGGGATCACTCGAGTGATGTTCCTGGATCGATCGAGTGACCACATAGTAATAAGCTGAGAAAATAGCCTTTTTATCCAGTGATGGTCTTTGGCAGTTTTTGAAAGGGATCCCTCGAGAAATGACCCTTGATCACTCCTTACTCAAGTGATGGGATAAGAAAAACAGCTTGAACTCTCTACCATAATTTGGAAGGGATCATTCGAGTAATCACTTGAATGATGACCCTAGATTACTCAAGTGATCACTTAAGTGATGAGTTCCAGAATGCAAGATAATCATCTGTTATTCATTGATTTACTATCTTTATGATTAACACTTTATTGTATTAGTGTTCTAAGCATTTTTCTAAGAAAACAATTAAGAGATAATGCTAAGGGAAGAAAAGCCACTTTACGAAGCGGAGCATTCACCGACCGAAAGGACTAGTTTTTCAAATATGAAGAAGGGTCAAAAGAAGCTATGTAACTCTAACAGATATGTTGAAATACTAACAATGGCTATCACAATTCAACTATAAATATGGAAGCATTCAACGGAGAAACAACAAAGACAACGCAAGAACATACAACAATCAATTCATACTTATTGCTTTGTTTCTCACTCATTCATTATGTACTTCAGTGATTATATATTTACTCTTTGAAAGATATTTTCATTGCAAACTCAATACTTCTTATTGAGATTACTTAAGGTTGTAGAACCTTAAGTTAGGATTGGATCATATCGTGTAAGGGGAAGCGAGTGTATTGAGAAGGAACTTGTTGTGTACTGAGGTGCCAAGAACCCACTAAATCTTAGAAGATATAGTGAAAAGCTCAGAGGAACTCTAAGGACTGGACTTAGGTCAAAGTTGTTGTGACCGAACTAGTATAACTTCTGGTGTACACTTCGGTGATATAATTCTTAGCTCTTAACATGGCTTTAAATTCTACCAATTATTATTTATGGTTCAATTATTCTGTGATCACCCAATTTACCCCCTCTTGAGTGAAATGCTTACACTAACAATAACAACCAACCAGAAAATTTCCAAGGAAAAAGCATGTCTTAAATTGCAACTATAATAGTACTATCAGTACTAGAAATTGCTACAAACAATAAAAAGTATTCCAGTGACATCAAATATATTGTCGGGAGGGTCCTCTATATGGTTTTTGTTCTATAAATGACAACCTAATCAAACAGCATGGAAAATGTTGTTTTAATCCTTCTTAAGGTAAATTCATCTACATAACTCATCTTCCCACTCCATTAAGCCCCAAAATCGTACCAGATTAGATTTATTAGTTCAACAAAGTTTATGTCGCTGTAATAAGAATGGCTTTGAAAGAGAGATTATAAATATTACAAGTATCAGAGTGTTTGGTTGCAGCCTCTCTTTTCCTTGCTATAATAACTTCAAAAAGCGTTTTTATGAATTAATTAAACGTTTAAAAGGGACGATTATTCAAACCTCATAACATCAGTTGTATCCTCTTCACGTGGGTTGAGGCAAAAGAGCGAGTAGCTCGTGGCAACAAAAAAGCGAGCCTGCCAAGGTAGGTTGTGGTGAAGGAGAGATGTCATGAGGGAAGAGGAAAGTCACGATGAAGGAGATCATAACAAGTGAGACCGTGGCGGCAACAAACTCATTCAGCACATGGGCGAAGCAAGAGCAAGGTTGTAGAAGTTTAAAGCTAAGGCAAGGTCGCAATAGAGAAGAAAAGAGCTGATGAAATTGTTGGGCTAGGGATTTAGTTTTTAGACCGGTTATAAAGACATTAGGTCTAAAAAATATAGTTTTAAATTACTTTTATCACTTTTAGACCGGGTGACTACAAATAAGGTCTGGATAATATTTTGTAGACTTTACATAAAAGGAACCGGTCTAAGAAGTTTATGATATTTAAAAAAATACCATCAATCACACTCTTGAGATCTTCCTCTATAACAGGCAAGGAACAAAAAATCGGACTTAGTAATGAACCGGTCAAGGCGTAAGTTCAAGAATTAATGGGTCAACCGGGGTTGGATTGATGGTCGGACCAATCATATTAAAATATTATAATTTATTAGTGTCTATATATATATATATAAACTTCTATAGATAAAAATGAAGATCTTTAGAAAACAAATGCTTAAAATCTATTAGTATTAGTTATGGTGCCTATACTTATACAATGATATCTCCTTTCCTATAATTAATTAACTATTATATCCCCTCAAAATCTTTTTTTTTTAGATTTGTTATTCCTTTACCTACTTTTCTCTTCATCTTAGTCTTCAAACTTTCATTTTTCCCTAAAAAATAGCACGAAATAGTAGTTAGAGAAATAAAAAAAATGTATTTCATAAAAAAAACAAGGGGAAAAATTGGACCGGTCGAACCACCAGGTCTTACCAGTTTTACCAGTTCAAATCGGTTCGAACTGGCTCAAGGTGTGATACCTAAACTGGACCAGACCACCGACCGGTAACCAGTTCAACCGATTGGTCCGATCCGATTTTTTGTTTCATGATAACAGATCTAAATATGGCAGTCTAAAAAGCCTATTTTGTATTATTGTGACTCTTAGAGGCTTATAAATATATGTCTTGTACAAAGCATTGTAATCACATGAAACATAAGTGAATGAGAATTACTCATCCTCCCTTCTCTCTCCCCATTCTCTCTCTACCGTCTTACTATTCTATATCTCTTATCACATATCTCTTTTATTTTCACAACATATATTATATATTATTTTATTTTATTGGTTTAATTAAAATACTCTTAGTGTGGCCCATTAGTCAATTTAGATCCAGTCTAGCTAATGTCTTACTTAGGCCATTTAATCACTCATAATCTTGATGGAAGGTAATGAGTGAGGAGGACTAGGTAAGAGTGATACATTAAAAGGGACGACTGTTTTCAGATTACCATCACTTTGCCCAAATATTAGTCAGAAGAGACCATGATTCTTTTCTATTAATTATGTTATGTGTTTTCAGATATCATATTATTAGACTGCGACTAGTGATTACAAGGCTTGTGACTTCAGATCATTCAAATATGGCAAGAGATATTTATAATTTTAAAGTCTTCTGCTACAACTCTTGTAATGTAGGAAATTTTATATACTCATATGGTTTTCATTTGGAGCATGTGTTACAAAAAATTAAAAAAAAAATAAAATAAAATTTTGCATAACTCAAATGAATTTAAAGATTTGCATCTCGTAATTTTTGTTGTTCAAAATATAGAGTAACCCAGTTGGTTCCAGCTCAAAATCTTAAAGGATCATCAAAAGATTGTAAAGGAAAAAAAGAAAATTGCATCTTCTGGGAAACACACACAGAAAAATAAGGGAAAAATTGTATTTAAATCCCGGATAAAAGAAAATATGATAAAAAATTTATTAAAATCTTAAAATTACATTTAAATCTTATATAACTTTTTTTTTTATAATAAATTCTAATTTCACTGAAAAACTTTATGAAAATTTATTGTAAAAAAGGTGTTATGAGATTTAAATATAATTTTAAAATTTTAAAAAATTATTTTATTATATTTTTTCTTATTCAGCACCAAAATTTAATTTTTCCAAACACAAGTGCCGAAAGTTCATCTCTTCCATCTTTTCAAACGACGGTGGGGATAAAGCAACCGAGTGGAAACAAGTACACAACCACGTGTCTAAATTATGGGGCCCTTGTCGGTTTGGGTAGCTCACAAACCCAAATCCCAAATTTTTTTTTTTCAACAAACCCAAATCCCTATTCGAAGGCCAGAAAAGAGCAGCCTTTGCAAGTCATATTGGCTTGTTTGATATAGTTTGATTTATTTTATAAGTTTGATTTATATAAATCAAAATAAATCTATTTCGTATATTTATTTTGTAAATTATAAAAATTATTTTATATTCCATAAATCACGATTTATAAGTACTTATGGAAGCATATTTACTTCATAAACTATAAAAATTATTTTATATTTTATAAATCACGATTTATAAGTACTTATGAAACTTTCATAATAAACTATTCCAAACATACTAGATCTCCTCAGCCGACCACACACATTCACATACATTCACCATCCAATTCCCATTTTTCAAACTTGTAGCTCACCCACCTCTGTCCACGTGTCAATCTCCCCTCCTTTTACTTCCCCACACACAACACTACCACATCATCCCCAATATATATATATATATAATACTCCAAGTTCAAATACTATAACACTGAGAATAGTGCTACGGCAGGCTTTACATGCAACTGTGTGGCTAACAATGGCTACTTATTATTCTTGTTGCTGGGCCTTGCTCTTTCAGGTAATGGGTGGTCTTGGTGGGTGCGTTATATCGAGCAAGATAAGTTTGGGCTCGAGACTAATGGCTAGCGGGGGTGACGCATGGGTTTCAGATAATGGCACGTTCGCGTTTGGGTTCACTACTTGCCCAGGCACCGTTAATAATGATGATGGTGATGACAATAAGTTGTTTGTACTTGCTATTTGGTTCTCTAAGCTTCCTGGAGATCCAACTTTGGTTTGGTCACCTAATAGGTACTCTTCTATTCTTTCCTGATATGCTCTCTGTTTTGTTATATGTGTATATTTAAATTAATTATTGAGAATAACTTTTATGATTTATGAGATAAGTATTTAAAAATTTTTTTGCCTTGACTTAAACAAAAATGACTTCTAAAACCATAATTTTATAATTTACCAAATATGCATTAAGATAGATTAGTTAGATAGATCAAGACATAAGAAAAGATAGGCACTAAGGGGTAGGGCCTAGTCCTCTGGGCTCTTATTATTCTCGTCATTATATTTGTTTTCACAATATGATTGAGTAGATTCTAGTTTGGGAGAAGTTATTGGAGGAAATCACTATTCACATGCGAATTATATACTCTTTATTCCTCTCTATAAGGTACCATTATTTGAATTTGTGCATGTTTTTTTATAAGATATATTTTGAGATGTCTAAATATTTAATTTTTATTTTTATTTTCATTCTCACGTCTTTCTCTTCATTTTTTTTTCACTCATTCTCTCTCAATTAATTAGCCTCAATATGAGTAATTCGCCAATGATTCACAAGGCATTTTGTTTTCAATGGAACAATGTGATCAATAATTTGGAAAACATCATATAAAAAAATTTAAACATGAAAAATTATTTTGGAAATTCTTAAAAATAATTTAAATAGTTTGAAGAATCATATGTTCTCAAAATTTAAGAAATTTGTTATGTAATTAATAAGCTTGATTAAGTGAATTGTTCTCATATTTTAAAAAATTTGTTTGAAATGGTAACCCTTTTAAATTTTGGAGGTAACTTTCTATAATTTCATATAAATTTTCAAAGTTTTACTTCTGATCCTAAATATGTAACCTAACTGTACGTTGATGTGTTTTTAATTGTTAATTTTAATTTTTTTTACGGGTTTTTTCTAATACCTTCAAATCATCTGACAAAATAATGTGTAGTCTGACTGAATATATAGTTGGAAAAACAAATACTGAATAAATAGTATATAATTAGTGGCCAAGTCATTTTCAATTGAGATATAGGCCAGGTACCCCACCCGCTCGTTCTCCCATCCAAAACCGACTGATCCATAAATAGATTAAGCATCCTCGTAGTTCATGGATATGGGGTATTGAATGTTTCATGTGCTAACTAGGAATATATTAATTGATGCACCTTTAGTTGATTGAAAAGCAAAGTAATCATGCTTTCCTTCCGCAAAAAGTTAAATATAATTCAATATTTATTATATTCAAAAAATAATGATATTTGTTAGTAGAAGCTAAATTCTTTTGGAACTTAATTCATTTTATTTTTTATATTTATTATAGAAAATCTAAAAAAAGATATTTTAAAAATAAGAAAAGGAAAATTAATATTTTAAATATTCATAATATCATAGAGATGTTAGTACTTGATTTATCCTTTTAAAATTTAAAGAAAAAAGACATAAATACCCTTTTATATATATATAGGGTTTGAATCCCTACAACTTTATTTGCCCAAAAGATTGGTGGCCCATGGCTTTCAAAATCTAATATGCAAATAAATATATATGTTAACTTTTAATCTTTAATTCAAACCTATTCACAAACTTTATTAAGGAATTCACGATATTTTATTAGATTTTAATAAATTTGGTTTACAAAGTAAAAAAAATTCACACTATTATGTCATTTACAAACTTTGTTAAGAAATTAACGACATTTCATTATATTTTAACAATTTTTATTTACCAACTAAAAAATTCACAATATCGTGTCATTTACAAGTTTTGTTAATAAATTCATAGCATTTCATTAGTTTTTAATAACTTTCGTTTCCTAGAAAAAAAATTCACACTATTGAGTTACTTATAAGTTTTGTTAAGGAATTCACGATATTTTTTCAGATTTTAATAAATTTCGTTTATCAAGTAAAAAAATTCATATTATCATATCATTCACATGTTTTGTTAAGAGATTCACCACCTTTCATTATGTTTTAATATCTTGTGAATTTTTTTATGGGAAAATGAAAATTATTAAAACCTATTTAAATGTGATGAATTTCTTAACAAAATTTGTGAATAATTTGATAGTTTGATTTTTTTTTCTAAAAACAAAATTTTTTAATACCTAATGAAATGTTGTGAATTCCTTCACAAAAATTGTTAATAACATGGTAGTGTAACTTTTTTTTTTTTTGGAAACAAAAGTTGTTAAACCTAATCAAATGTTGTGAATTCTTAACAAAACTTGTGAATGAATTAATAATGTGAATTTTTCACTTGACAAATAAAAATAGTTAAAACCTAATGAAATGTCATGAATTTATTAATAAAATTTGTGATTAACTTGATAGTGTGCATTTTTTTACTTGGTAAATGAAAGTTATTAAAACCTAATGAAATATCGTGAATTCCTTAATAAAAATTATAAATGAGTTTGGATTATATATATATGTATGTATGTATGTATGTTTGCATATTATACCTTGAAAGTCATTAATAGACCAATGATTACTAATTTTTTGGGCAAACAAAGTAGTAAGGGTTCAAACCTTACCCCCACCACTTTAAGAATATTTATGCCCGTAGGAGCTAACTTTTTTTTAAAAAATATATGTAAGGGTAATTTTGTCATTTTCTCTTAATTTCAAAAAAAAATTGGGACTAATATCTTTTTGATATTATGAACATTTGAAACACCATTTTATATTTTAATATTTTTAAAATTCTTTTATTGGAAAGGACAAAAACTCAAGTTTAGCTATATTAGGTTTATTTTCCCAATCACACTTTGGCATTTGTAATATTTTTTCCCTTAATAATATATATTTTTCCTTTGTGTAGAAAGAGACCTACATAATCATTAATTTAACCAAAAGTTAATGACCCATAACTCCCTACATACAATTTCCGGGAAAAAAAAAAAGCCTATTTGTACCCATTTTTGGGGCCAACCTCGGTTTTGAATCTGAAACTAATCAAAGACCATATCCCACAAAAACATTTAATACTACATTTAGTTCTTAAGATAAGATCTTTTTCTAATGTAAATACAAATAACACTTATCTTCACAACTGAAGGTAGAATTGTGAATTGTGATTAGCTTATAAGTAAAAGAACCCACCTTAATTTAAAACACGTACTTCAAGATATTAACTAAATCACAAAAAATTATACCGTTCTAAAAAAATATTTAGCTTATCTTAAACCTTTTATTCTATCATGCTCACCAAACCATCTTGTACATACTTAAATGAGAATACAATTGAGGAAAAATTATACTTATAAATTTGTTTGGATCAACGGTTACTTATTTTATAAGTGCTTCTCACGTAAGTCGAAATAAAACTCGTCTTACATATTTATCTCATATATTATAAATTATGATTGAAAATCACTTTTAAAAACTCTAATCACTATTTCAAACACTCACAGTTGGGATTTGGAAAACATCAATATTTTTTTTTTCATTGAGAATTTCAATAGTTTTCTCATAGGGCTGGAAAAAGAACAAAACATGAAGTTAAAGGACACCAAATTATATAAGAAAAAACACCAAATTTTGTCATCATCTTCACTTGACCAAAAAATATCTACAATATGTTAGCTGATGTATCACTAATATTTTTTGGACAATATATTATATATCTATCACTAAAATATAGTTATTTAGGATAGCATTTTCCAGAAAAAATAATGATGTAACTATAAAGATAAAATTTATATTATTGATTGCAAATTTGCAAAATCCACCATTCAAGGAGAAATTAGAGGGTCGACATGTTTAGAAAACCTAAAACCATGATTTTAAAAGTATTTTTTTTATAAGATGAGAAAGTCCTTTTATATATTTATTCATAAATCCGAAATGCATGTTAAAAAACTAGAACAAACGTACTGTTGAGAATTGTCATAAATCATGTATCTCTTTGCAGTCTTTGCTCTTCACCGGAGCTCCTGCAGGTTATGATCCCTCTCTCTCTCTCTCTCGCTTTCCCAAGTTGACAACAATATTTCACTTTCTTTCTCAATTCCAAAATAGAGATTATCCGGCACCTCGAAATGCTATCTTGGAGCTCGACATCACCGGAAACCTCGTTCTCTCAGACGGCCATGACATCCTTTGGACCTCAAACACCTCTGGCACTGGCGTAAATTCGGCATCCATGGAGGAATCCGGCAACTTCATCCTCTATGCGTCTTCCACCACCAGCCGCCCTGTGTGGCAGAGCTTCTCACTGCCATCTAACACCCTCCTGCCAAACCAACCTTTAACAGCCTCCTCGGAATTGACATCCTCAAAGTCTGCCTCTCATGGTGGCTTCTACGCTCTCAAAATGCTTCAACAAACCACTTCTTTAAGCCTTGGCCTCACTTATATTCTCCCAAATTCAAAACCTCACACCAATTATTCCTACTGGCAAGGCCCGGATATCTCCAATGTCACAGCAATTTTAGACCCAGCAGGAAGCTTCGGGATTGTCTATGGAGACTCTTCAGATGGTGCTGTTTATGTGTACAAAAATGACAACGATGAATTGGGGTTATCTTATTCCTCTCACCAAACAACCCCATTCAGCACTCTTAGAAGATTGACGCTGGAAAATAATGGAAATTTGCGTTTGTATCGTTGGGATGATGATGTGAATGGCTCAAGACAGTGGGTGTCAGAGTGAGCTGCAGTATCAAACCCCTGTGATATTGCTGGAATTTGTGGTAATGGGGTTTGTAAATTAGATAGAGTTAAGACAAATGCTTCTTGCACATGCTTGCCTGGGACTTCTCAAGTTGGAAGGGATGGCCTTTGCTATGAGAATTCTTCATTAGTGGGAAAATGCAGTTCCCAACACAAAAACAATAACCAAACCCAAACATCAGAGTTTAACATTTCTGTGGTGCAGCAGACGAATTATTATTTTTCTGAAACTTCTGTGGTAGCAAACTATAGTGATGTTGCTACTGTGTCAAAATGTGGGGATGCTTGCTTATCTGATTGTGATTGTGTTGCTTCTGTTTATGGGCTAACTGAAGAAAAACCGTATTGTTGGGTATTAAGGAGCTTGGATTTTGGGGGGTATGAAGATTCTAGCGCGACCCTATTTGTGAAGGTCAGGTCAAATGGTTCTATGACCCCAGAAGGTAAAACAGAAGGGTCTAGCACTAATTCTGATGGCGAGGTTGAAGAGAAGGCTGTGGTCCTTCCTATTGTCCTTAGCATGGCACTTCTCGTTGCCCTGTTATGTTTACTGTTATACTATAGTGTTCATCGAAAAAGAACATTAAAAAGGGAGATGGAAAGTTCATTGATCTTATCTGGTGCTCCTATGAACTTCTCCTACCATGATTTGCAAATCAGGACCTGTAACTTCTCGCAGTTGCTAGGAACAGGTGGGTGTAAACTTTGATTTTGACTTTAATATGGCAGAGTGAATAGTGAAAGCTCGATTGGTGAGTATAAATTTGTATGTTTTGCAGGTGGCTTTGGAAATGTGTATAAAGGAAGTCTTGGAGATGGGACACTAGTGGCAGTAAAGAAACTTGATAGGGTTTTGCCTCATGGAGAGAAGGAATTTATCACTGAAGTAAGCACCATTGGCTCAATGCACCACATGAACTTGGTTCGCTTATGCGGCTATTGCTCGGAGGGATCACATCGGTATGCATGACCTTAGTTTTTGGATATGACATTGTAAATAGAATTTAATTGTTAGCCATCTAGAGGAAATTGATTTCAGCGTTTAATTTCATATGATGATGATGATGATTATTATTATTATACCTTTGTCTTGAATAGGCTGCTAGTCTATGAGTTCATGAAAAATGGGTCTTTGGACAAATGGATCTTCCCTTCATATCAAGGACGAGATAGGCTGTTGGATTGGCAAACTCGGTTTGATATAGCTATTGCTACTGCACAAGGGATTGCATACTTTGATGAGCAGTGTAGGAATCGAATAATACACTGTGACATAAAACCAGAAAATATTCTGCTAGATGAGAATTTTTGTCCCAAAGTGTCTGATTTTGGGTTGGCGAAACTGATGGGAAGGGAGCACTCTCAGGTGGTAACAATGGTGAGAGGGACTAGAGGTTATTTGGCACCAGAATGGGTTAGTAATCGCCCAATAACTGTAAAAGCCGATGTTTATAGCTATGGGATGCTACTATTAGAGATCATTGGTGGACGGAGAAATCTTGACGTGTCCTTTGATGCAGAGGACTTCTTCTATCCTGGTTGGGCTTTCAAGGTATATTCCATCCCTTATTTTTACGAACTTTCTTGCCTCTTTACAAAGCAAAATCAAGTTTATTTTTAGTAGCAATACTTCAACAAGAGTCCCTTAATTCAGTCAGAACCTTGCTTTTCATTCTGTTTCCCTTTTAAAAGTAGAAAATGTGTGAAAATCTAATCTTATAAATGTGGAAATAGACTTCATGTTAATCTTTACAAGCCATTGCGACCAGTTGCACATTTAATTGTTGGAAATTGTGCCCTAAGGGCCAATCATTGTACCTTAAACATTATTGTTATTTAAGAATTTCTCCTTATTGTTATCATATCATTTGCATGTTTGCTATGATAATTGTATCCTTGGATGAACTATAAAGATTATCCTAAATGTCCCTGGTCAATTATCTATGCGGGAGCAAAGATGAAATAAGACTAGTATGACTTTGATGAGGTATAGAGATACAAATCAATGTCTTAGGCACTTATAGGAGTATAAGGTGCTGGACCGACCCGCTATGAGAAAGTTGCATGGATTAAGTCATAAGCTTATCTCATACATATAATCATGTCACAGTACCCTCTGACCTGAGATCATCATAGATTCCTGCATGAGAGTTGCTAAGTTTTGACCTAGTCAAAAGTCACCTTTGACCGGGTGATGATAAAGGCTACAATCGGGCTTAGGAGTTTTCATGAAGAGGAATGTGAGTGATCAAGATGGAATTTGTCCCTCACATTAGTGAGAGATATTACTGGGCCCCTCGATGAGTGAGTCTGAGAAATGTATGGCCATACTGTAATGGGAAGGAGTTTCCATTTCTAATTTCAGGCTACTCAGGAATCGGGAAAGTGATGGTCAGGAACAGGAGGATGACGTTGTCCATGCCTCATCCTTGACCGAAATATCGTGTGACAAAAAGGGACGTGACATGGTTGTATAAAAGGTTGCATCGTATCATCGATCCTCATGTGAATTGGGTAGTCGCAATGTCTTGCTAGAGGCCGCTTGCGACTTGTGGGCTAGAATAGTTTTGGCCAACTGCCAACTTCATGTGGGCCTACAGGGTCGCACACAAGAATAGCCCAACGCGAGCTATGATGTCCAGATTCATTGAATCTAAGATGTGTCTAAGATTCAATGAATATAATATTTGACCTAGGGTTGATGAATTATATATATATATATATATATAAATTCGAAAAAATATAATAATAATATATATAGATTATAATATTATTATAAGATGTTAGTTTTATATTTAATTTATTTGATAAATTAAATAATTAAAGCTAATAAAGATATCATATCTTAGATTTAATTTATAAAGATAAATTAAATCTATTGGCTCTTTAATTAAATTAAATGAATATGATAAATTAAATCTGTTTGACAGATTTAAATCAGATTTATTTGATTTAATTTGAATTTCAAATTAATTAAGATTAATTTGAAATTCAAATACGGCACACATCAAATATATAAAAATTTGAAGGGTTAGAGAACCCTAGGCCGTACGAAGAACTTGGAGAGCCGCGAGAAACCCTAGAGAGACATCTTGGAGGCGCTAGCACGCTGCCGAATTGGGTCTTGTTCGTGTGGATACCGGTAGAGGGAGGCGACCAGAGGTGTTGACTCCTATAGATCGAAAGCACGAGAAACATAAAGGTACTATTCTAACTACTCAATTTAGACGTCTTTGATAGATCCACGATTGGGAATCGAGTTTTTTAAAGGGTTAATTTTTCCGCTGCGTGTACGATTTCCAACACCATGCTAAGCCCAAGCCTAAGGTTCCTAGGTTCTTTGCCGAAGCTAGGAAATAATTGATCAATTTTCTTCCATTAAGAAGAACCAGCTAGATGTCGTAGCTTTCCGTTGGAAATCCTCTCATTTGCATGCTATCTCAAATTTTTTTCATCAATTTCATTAGCAAACAGGCGTTTGAACCTCGGTTTGATTTGTACCTCACGGTTTCATATATCGGACACTGCTGCTTTTCTTCATGCTCTTTTATGTATAATATGCAATCATTAGGGCATGCATGAATCTTTTTATTCTTCATCCCTAGTAGACATAGTATTTTCTTAGCATCATAGTATTATCAAGGTAGCATATTATCATCTAGAAGCATGTCCTTAAAGGCCTCAAGCATTTATGAAAAACTATTGTTACTCCATCCATGTCGTACTTTCAAGCTTACTAATTTCAATACTGCTTTTAATACTACTATATGCATGTGATTGCTCAAAAGCATCTTCTCCTACATCACGAATAATATCCTTTATCCGACCATCCATATCCATTTCATTATCATCAAAGGCCACTCCCCCTGTTGAGATACGCTTGACATTTCTAATTCTTCACCATGCCATACTCATACTGTATAACTCTTACAAAATCCTTCACAAATTAAATGTGTATATATATCTGAAGCAGTTAGTTGCTTTTCATTCAAACATTATACATAAGGGAAGTAGAACATCTCACTACCATCATCAGCATTTCTTCTAGCAAAGTCTATAAAATCCCTCACCCCATTATCATATTCAACGCTCATTCGTTAAGCGTTTATCCAACTACGATCCATATATTTGAACACCTTTTTTTCTTTATTTTCTATTTTTCCCCTGGACAAGGTAGGAGTATGATGACAGCACAAAATCATTACACTCATCAGGTACCTAGTTTAACTACTACATAATGAATAAGTACATAGCAAATTTTATGTTATAATGATTTTGATAAGGTAATTAAAAGTGACGATGTATGCCAAAGTTAAAATACCAAAAAATAAATTGTTCGAAATATTTCTAGTAAAAGGCAATAAAAAAGTTTGTTTTGTAATATTTATCAACTATTCGAAGGTGAGCAATGAAGAAGACAATTATGGTGGATTTCCTATCAGTCATAAAAAGGGACCCTGAAATTTGTATGAAGTATGCACTTTCTATACATTAAATTAAATACATGAAAACTTAGCATATTTAAAAATCACATTCTTTAATAAAAGTAAAATAAGTAAATTTTATCAATTTAAGATACATTAAATGATTTAACTAGTATTATTTAACTTGTATGAATTAGTTAACAACATTTTACATTTTGTCTACTTTCACCGCAATATACATAAAGGAAATCTGAGACCTCTATTTACTAATCTTTACAAAAAAGTACTCCTACTATGTCACCAAAAACATTATAACATTTACTACCTTACTTATTGTCACTTCCTTCCTTATTATTAAATTAATTAAGTGGTGTATTTCATTAATGTATGCCTACCAAATTCCATCTAGAAGTGTTAATTGTGTATTAAGATTGAAGCCCACTCAATAAGTACTATTATTAATGGTTTCTTAGTTACATATATAATTGAGTGCTAACTTTACGTCTCCAAATTGTAATCACTAAAATTCTTCAAGATTTGATTTATCTCAATTACCATTCCACTTATTTTAAGATATAGGCAAATCATAAATTCTAAGACTTGCAAATTGATCCATTTGCAATTGAAGTCCCTCAAATTATTGAAGTATTTTTGTCATCTCATCAAAAGAAAAAATCACCACAAGTTTTTTTATATTGTGTACAAGAATCCTATATTGGGGAAATTTTGTTTGAGGAATTAGTGGATACTAATTATATGTAAGCATATCTTCCAATAAAAACTCAAACCTAGCTTGTTTTATCATGTTGTAAAATAATAATTCCTTTGACTAGACTCAACTATCTTCGATAAGATCATGGCAATTTTTTTCATAAACTCAATAATGATAAAATAATATAAGCGGAGCAACACAAAGCTAGCTCTGTCTTTTCAAGTAGAAAAAAATCAGAATCATAGCAAAATAATTGTACTGGAAGCATATAATCTCAATTCATAAAGTGATAATGAAATAGAAAGCATTGGAAAAATAATATTGACCTTTAATCAGGGATCAATGCCTCAGAGCAAGCAAAGGAGATAGCCAAATGTATCAATTAATTACTTGGAGTCTGTGGTTGAGGAAGAAACACAGGGGATGCAAGCAATGGTGAAGTGAGAATGAGCAACGTGGGAATGCAATCAACTATACCCGTGAGTCCACCGGAGGTATTGGTGAATAACGGAGGAGAGACGTGGGAAGGAGGATATTTAGGAAGAAACCTAGGGGAGCCAATTAACTGAGCTTCAGGAAGAAACCAATTGAAGGGAAGAAACACAGAGCCTTACAGTAATGGATTTCACCGTACCTCTGTGTCAAAGGCAATGGTAGCAAGACGGTAATGGAAGGAGGAGCTACCGCGGCACGATGGAGGGGTTTACAACACATCGTACCTCTGTGTCGACGGCAGCGATGGAAGCAAGACAATAACGGGAAGGGGAGCTGCAGCGGCATAACGAGGGGGTTTACAACATGTTGAGTATCATATTTCAGAGTTCAAATTAGGCACCAGCTGAGTTTTTAAGGAAGACGTTAAGACTGGTTATTGAAAATAACCGGTCTTAAAGAAAAGAAAATTTTAATTTTTTTCCTGTCATTTTTAAGACCAATTATTCCAAATAACCGATCTTAAGGAAAAGGAATTTTTTATTTTTTTTCTGCCAGCTTTGAGACCAATTATTAATGTAATCGGTATTAAAGAAATGGAAATTTAAGACCGGTTATTCCTAATAACCGGTCTTAAAGAAAAGGAATTTTTTAATTTTTTCCTTGCTCTTTTTAGACCAAAATCCTATGGACAACAGGTTTAAAAGCTTCAATCTTTTAGACCGGTTATAAATAAAACTGGTCTAAAAGTTAATAAACATATTTTTCTTCTAATTACCGTTAAATCAAAAAATATATTAAACCTGTTATTAATTGGTAGAACCAATCTAGAAATGATATTAAATTTATATATATTTTTGTTTTTAATCTTTTAAGGCCAGTTCTTCTCTAAAACCGGTCTAAATAACATATTTTAGACCGATTATTAAGCAAACCGGTCTTAGAATTTATTCTTAATTATGAAAATACCACTGGTTATATTTTTTAGACCTTATCCACTAGAACCGATCTAAATGTACTGGTATAAAACACTTTTTTTGTACTAGTTAACGTTTCCATGAGGATTGATCACTAAGTACCAAAATTGGTATCTTAATATTATTTAGTTAATCGATTAGTTGATGATTGAGATTACAAAAGAAACAAATGATTAAATATGAATGCAATTTATATGAAAACAAATATGAGAAAAAACCTAGTGGTCAAATTTTACTTAGCAAATTTTGGATTAAATCACTTATCTATTCTAGTCTAATTTATTCCACATGATTGATAGCCGAGTTTCCCTAATTTAATTACTAGCATATTACAAAGTCAAGCAATTCTATAATTAATTATGAATCCAATATATCCATATATGAATTAAAATAATTAATCATGCTTTAAGATTTATAGAACTCCTTAAGACTACATAGCTCATATGAATATATTCCTATTTCATATGCAAGTTGTAATACCCCAAATTTTAAGACAAGGAAACTGAGAATAAGCCTAATTTAAGTGAACTACTAGGCCCTGGTTTAGCCAATAACCTAAATAGGCACAAGTAATTCTCACCAATAATGTAAGGGCAAAATAGTAATTTTTCCAATAAAGCAAGAAATGAGTATTTTAACCCAATGATTGTAATGAGATGGGAACTAAAAATGAAGGAAACAAATACTAAGTGAATTAATACCCATGAAAAGACAAAGAGCCATGAAGCAAAAGGCTACGATTAACCACATGAAGGTGGTATAATGAGATAGTTTGAAAATAATAATTCTCACTATTTTATTGGATGAAAAAGCATGACAAAGGGAATGAATTATCATGCAAGAAAGCTAAAGATGTGGACTAATGAGTATAGCCACATAAGAGCCATTTTTAATGACTCATCAATCTTTCTTTATCTATTTCCTGCGTGCCAATTGATCAGATAAGAACGCAGAATGAACAAAGTGAACAGAATGAGAAAATGAAAGAACACAGCAGAACAAGAATGGAACACGGAGGAGAGAGAGAAGAGAGAGAAATCTTCTTATCGCCGAATCTCTATCAAAACGGCGTCTACTCTCCAAGTACCCTTCTCAAGCATTCTTCTACTCATCCCGAGCTTCAATTCTATGGATTCAGATTCTCGATTGGAGGCCGTTGGTGCCGTCTCTCCGGTCAGAGTGTCGCTGGAATTCCAAACCGAATTCATAACGAGTTAAGGTAAGTGTATGCTTCCTTTCTACCATTTCGGTTTGTTGATTGGATGAGTATAGGAGAAGTTGGATACTATTCATCTCTCATTCAATTATGCATTTTAAAGGTCCAAACAATATCTAATGCTTGCCTAACTAGTTAATCATGTGATTATATAAGTAAAAAGGATATGTTTAGGCAAGACAGAACAAGAAACCGACACAACTCTTCCGAGAACTAATAGTTGCTACTAATTGTGTGGCATGACGATAGAATTGGAATTTTGTCAATTGGATGATTCCATTGAGTTCAGAAGAGCCAAATGAGTGAGTCTCATGTTGATGTCGAAGTGAGAAAAGGCCTGGTGTGTGAAATGACTGAATTGCCCTTTAAGCGCTAATTAATGGTTGTCAAGGGGTATTTTCGTCATTTAGGGCCTGAATTTGACTAAACCAAAGTCACCAATGGATTCTACACGCGAAATTGTGTAGGAATGACCTAAGTCAATATTTTGGGTAAAGTGCAAGTAATTAGGTACAAATGGGCATAAGCTAAGTCTTAGGGGTATTTTGGTAATTATACAACCATGAGTCAAGATAACCAACAATATGAGTTCAAAATGAGTTACGAGCAGTTAATAACTCATTTATCCTAAATGTGTAATTTTAGGATATATCATAGATGAGCCGGAATTGGAGCTGGACCAAGGGCGACCTGGAAAGGTCATGATTCCAGGTAGTAACTTCCTTCTTACATATACTATGCGATAACTATTATGAATGTCATCCATGGTAGCATGAACTAATGTTCTAAACAATCATTCACCATGTTGCGGTTAGGGACCTAACAAGGGCACTAAGTCGACCAAGGTACGGACGTATAGTTTCGCCTTAGGCAAGTATACACACGAACATACGAACATCTTACATGTCATGACATTGCATATCTATTTCACATTCTATTTGTATGCAAGCATGTTACTACTAAGATTCTCTCGAATCTCACCCTTTCCATACAAAATGTAAGTTTCCAGCAGTTGTCGATGGCTCGATAATTGAGGAGGACAATTCCGTCAAGTGGTGGTTGCGGACTAGAGCAAGAAGAGGACATTGGTTATCTGGAGGCTGTGTATGATTTTTAAGATTGTACCTAATTGTAACTCCTATTATGAGAACTATGTAGCATTATCAAGCATTATTATTGTTGTTGTAATAAAATCAGTATTGTTATTCTATTGCTATGTGCCCTGTGTTGTGTAACCACGACTCTGAGTAATATAATTGATGGGATGAGAGTCCCTACAATTCTTCCGCATATGCTACTCTGAGCAATAAGAGCATAAGATTGATTTATGCTCATAAGGACGGTCCCTACACAAGTTATGGTTTTAATTATAGGATTGACATACATGTATCTCCTTCTGGTCTCAGCATACATATTGAAATCATTCAAAAGATGGTCAATCAATTGAAAGCATTAAGAACAATAATCAAAACTCAATCATGAAGGAAAAATTAAAAATAGATTTAATAAGTTAAGATTTAATCCGTCATTAGTAAGCTATATTATCACCCTAGGAAAATCAAAATTTAGCTCATGATGAAATTAAAAACAAAACCAAAATAAATTGAAAATTTCATAAACATTGCATAAAAATTAATTATTAAATTCTAAAACATAAAGATACAACTACAAGATGCATGAAAATGAAAAAATATAGCCTTCCTTATAGGAGGTAAAACCTTCAATGTAGGTGGCCACCTATACTATCCATGAAAGAGGACTACCTAAACCTTCCAAAAAGGAGGCATGTAAGAGACAATACAATACATGAAATTGAACTCTAAGATGGTGTGTCTTATTATGTCTTCCCTTCCTCTATTGATAGATGGATGGGGTGCAAAAATTTCCACTTGTTAGGTATGAGTCATGACTTTAAGATACCAATGTTGACATTGTGACAACCTTGCTTTTTGATGGCAGCCGAATTTTGACAATTAAAATGGTGGAATCTTACATTTTTGTCTTCATGAAAGTTGTAGATTTGGATCCTAGCTTGAAAATGCATGTGAGAGGTCCTCATTTAACAACTTTCAATTCATGTTATAGTCAAATTAGTAGGCAGAGGTCAAACTTGGACAAATCCACGTGCTCAACTTCTAAGTAAAATTCGAAACTCTTGAAGGCAAAACTGGGTTTTGGCCTTAACATAAAAGTTGTACGAATTTTTCTTAGATCCATATAAAAAATGTCTCAATCCGACATCTACAGCTTCAGATATTGCCTGAAAACTGAAATAGGGTCAAAATTTAGTATTTTTCAATGAATTCTGTTTTATGTCAAAATCATTATTTATTTCTCAATTACACCCAAATTCATTAAATTAAGCTCAAATATCATCCAAAAAATCTTCATATAAGGGAAAATAAATATGCAAATATTTTACTTATCAAATTCTCCCACACTTAGCTTTTCGATGTCCTCGGACAACAAAGAGTGACTACTAAGTTCTTAATACGCTTTTCAACAAAATTAGAAGTGCAAAGTCATAAGTAAGAACACAATTAAAGAATAAAGAGAACATGGCATTCATGAATCAATAAAAGTATAAACTAGTAACGTCATTTGAAAATGAATGAACTGAATTCGTAATTGTGACTCATTGTCTTAATCTCTCAAGTATTTAAGGGTCAGTGTTTCGCTCAAATTCACCTGAAGAAATTGCACTATCATAAGCTTGCTAAAAATCTCAATCTACACTACCTAATTCACATGCATAATTTAAATCAAAAGGACTTATTGAGGGTTGTAATGGGGTTAAGGTAAAAGGAATGTAAAATATGATATAAAGGGCTACATTTAAGAAAGCAATAAAACAATTGAGAAATAGGCCAACTTATGAATAGATTTATCTCATCACAATAACCCACAATTTTAATTTGAATACTGAATATCTTTTCTTTTTCTTTTTCTCTTTTTTATTTTATTTTATTTCATTTTTATACCAACTTCTGCAACTCTAAATTGATGATATATACACCCCCGCACTTATGAAAAGCCCATTTCACAAAAAATTCAAATGCTATGCTAATCTTCCAAATTAGGTAAAAGTACTTGATATATATCATTAAAATACATGTTAATGGGTTGAGAACAAAGAAACAATCAATTAGGCTTAAAGGGGCTTATCAATGATATAATTGCAAGGTTGGCTATTTGGTTCTGGCTAAAGAAAGAAAATGAATGCCTTTATCATTGTGCTTGTGAAATGTAATCTCAATCAGATTTAAAACAAGTTCTAGAGTGACAACTTAATGGGTGAATATTACACACAAGAAAGATAATCATTATTAATTAAATAGGCTTAAAAGCTCACGATCAGGGGCTTTCAAATTCAGCTCATTCAATCTCAAAATTAATCACAAATCCCAACAATCAATTGTTCAATCATGCTATGAAATCTCTAAATTCAATTGATCCATGGTTAAAACTTATATACTTTTTAAAATCATTGAAAAGCACCTAGACATGAATTTTTTTTTAGGCCGGACCAATTTTTTTTAATGAAACAAAAACTTGCAACTAATAACATGTGTCTCAAAAGTTAAGAATAACTCTTTACTCTATCATCTTTGCACATCCCGTACATCTAATGGTTTTACTAACTAACTATATAATGGAGAAATTAGGCTTCTTCTTTTTTTAATATCCCTCCCCCAACCCAAATCAGACATTGTCCTCAATGTCTTCTAGAGATTAAAGAAAGTTTTTATTTAAAAATCTAAACACGCAATAAAGTAAAACCATAAGATTAAGGAAAGTTACAACTGGAGAGTGATATCAAGATTATGCTTTTGATTGCTATCTGAATATTGCCCATATATTTGCTTGACTACTAGATCTGGTTTGGGTCCATAGCTTTGCAGTTGATCAATCAGCTGATTAGCAGTTGATGCAAAAATGATGGTATGACGAGTCGCTTAAGGTATGAATCCCATTTCCACAGCATGGTAAAAAAAAGACAAAAAATATCATAAAAACCATTAACATTTAGCAATCCTAGTAGTTTTTTGTGAAAGTTTAGTTTAGCACAATATGCAACGTTAGAGATCCCATCCAACATTTCCAAACCACTAGGTATAGCGATAAAAGCTTCAGAATGGTAGAACATATATCCCATATGTCAGACCAAAGATTGAAACCTATAACTCTTGTCCTATAGAAAAGATGTAACCATCCAACTCCTTCACACGAACACTCAAACCCTTGCTTCCATTAATGCTTGCAGAAATGACCATACTTCCCCTTAGGCCCTGGATGCCTCCCCCGTATACAAAGTTGATCTTTCTAGCAGTTAATGCATTTCTAAATTCTCTTGCTGCAATTAGAAATTCTCTATCCTTTCCTAAATCAATTTCACAAAAAATGCAGATAGATTTAAATATACATTTTAGTGTGATACCCTTTTCTCTTCTTTACTCTCAGACATTTTGTGTTTACAAGTGGAAGAGTTCATATGTATTCTACTAAAACAACGACAACAATATCATGCAAATCATGCATTTTTCAAAAAAGTTTGAAAACATTTCTGACATGAATGACCGGTATTGCATGAAGAAATTAACCAAAATGAGTAAATTCAAAAGTTACTGAAAAGATAGGACATATTAGATAAAAGCATGATTATGTACAGTAGTTGTGATTATGGCTCACATCGTCCTCTGGTTTTACGTCCAGTAACAGCTTAAACAATTTCTATAAATTAAGGATTTGCTTCCCATCCAGTTTTCTTATAAACTGGAAAATAGGGTCTTTTAAAGTCAAATTCTCAAGACAGTAGCACACTTTTTCTTTTTTAAATAAGTTCATTAAATCAAGAAGAATAGCATGGACATTACTACTAGGATACGTCTCAAGAGTTTGAATAATATCATCCAATGACTCCTTACTCAATCTATCCTTTATGAATTAAATTTTCTCTTCTCGATTTATAAAAACGATACCTTTGCTCTTACAGCACTGACCATAATTCCACCTTGCACATTTAGGACAAACCTGCATTCTTTTAGCTCTTCTCTTTTTGGAGTAAGAGCTTCTTCTCATACCTGGCATAGGTTTAATAAATGACTCATGAATCTCACCTGATAAACATACCTTAGCTTCAATAATCTAATGCATATCCTCAGAAAGGCCCAAACACTTGAATATCTTCATCTTTTTCAAGTTGACAGCTATAGATCTTCCTTAGCACATCTTTGGGAAGAGTGGGGAACCTATTTTTAAGCTTTACAAGAGATTACTCCATGAAAATGATGAAAACTAAAAATTTTAATGTAGTGCAATGTGCTTTAGTGAGTAGGAAAGAAATATCAATGAGAAAGGAAAAGAAGTTTTAGGTTGCCTCCCAATAGGTACCCTTCTTTAACTTCTTTAGCTAGACAAAGACCAAACCAATTTACTTTTTTCTTGTTTTTTTTGTTTTATTTAGAGCATACATGTTGGTTCCTCAAATGTGATGATAGTTTTTAAAGTGCTGAATGCACCGTCATTATACTCTTTTAGCCTTTTCCTGTTTACTTTGAATTTTTTATCACCATCTTGAATCTCTATGGTTCCATATGGCCAAACTGAACCACAATAAAAGGTCCTAACCACCTTGATCTCAGCTTTCCTTGAAAGAGCTTTAACCTTGAGTTATATAACATCACTTTTTGTCCCGGTGTGAACTCTCTCCTCAAAATTCTTTTGTCATGCCATGTTTTTGTCTTATTTGTATAAATTGGCATTCTCATAAGCTTGTTGTCTGAATTCTTCAAGCTCATTGAGTTGGAGAAGTCTCTTCTCACTAGCTACCTTTAAGTCAAAATTTAAGGCTTTTATTACCTAATATGCTCTGTGCTCCATTTCTACTGGAAGATAGCATGTTTTTCCGTAGACCAATTAATATGGGGATGTACCAATTGGTGTCTTAAAGGAAGTTCTATAAGTCCAAAGTGCATCATCTAATTTCCTTGCCCAGTCCTTTCGATTGGAATTCAACATCTTCTCTAAGATCCATTTTAGTTCTCTGTTTGAGATTTCCACTTGCCCATGGATGATATGGAGTTGCAGCCTTATAAGTGACTTCATATTTAGCTAACACATATTGAAGCTGTTGATTGCAAAAATTCCTTCCTCCATCACTGATAGTAGCTATAGGCACTCCAAATCGTGTAAAAATATTTTTCCTCAAAAACTTCACAACCACTCGAGAATCATTTATAGGAAAAACAACTTCTTCAACCCACTTGGAGACATAATCAACAACTAATAAAACAAACTGATTGTTGAACAAGGATGGAAAAGGCCCCATAAAATTGATCCCCCATACATCAAAAATCAGCATACCGAGGGGCTTCATGTCTCTTTGAGATATTTCTCGTTCTTTGACATATGTCACAGGTTTTCACAATTCTGTAGGCATCCTTGAAGAGTGTAGGCCAGTAAAACCCATATTGAAGGACTTTAGTAGCTATTCTATTTTCTCCAAAATAACCACCATATGGGGATAAATGATAGTAATTTAAGATGTTGGCCATTTCTTCCTCAGGAACATATCACCTGATGATTCGATCTGGGCATTGTTTATATAAGAAAGGATCCTCCCAAATATAATGCCTTACATCAGCTAGAAACTTCTTCTTTTGCACTTTAGAAAGTTCATAAGGCATTACTCTGCTTGCTAAATAATTTACAAAATCAGCATACCAAGGGGGTTTGTAATTGCATGACAAAAATCAGTATACCAAGGGGTAGTAATCATAATGTGATTGAGAATACAAAAGAAAAAAAATGATTAAATATGAATGCAATTGATATGAAAACAAATGTGAGAAAAAGCCCTAGAGGTCAGATTTCACTTAGCAAATTTCAGATTGAATCACTTATCTATTCTAGTCCAATTTATTCCACAGGATTAATAGATGAGTTTCCCTAATTTAATTACCAGCCTCTTCCAAGGTCAAGCAATTCTATAATTAATTACTAATTCAATATATCCCTATATGAATTAAAACAATTAATCATGCATTAATATTTATAGAACTCGTTAAGACTACATAACACATGAATATATTTCTATTTCATACGCAAGTTATGGTTTTAATTATAGGATCGACACACATGCATCTCCTTCTGGTCTCAGCATACATATTGAAATCATTCAAAAGATGGCCAATCAATTGAAAGAATTAAGAACAATAATCAAAACTCAATCATGAAAGAAAAATTAAAACTAGATTTAATCCGTCACTAGTAAGCTATATCATTACTCAAGGAAAATGAGAATTTAGCTCATGATGAAATTAAAAACAAAACCAAAATAAATTGAAAACTTCATAAAAATTGCATAAAACTTAATTATTAAATTCTAAAATATAAAGATACAACTACAAGATGCATGAAAATGAAAATAGCTAGCCTTCCTTATAGTAGGTAAAACATTCCATATAGGTAGCTATCTATACCAACCATGAATGAGGATTACCTAAGGCTTCCAAGAAGGAGGCATGCAAGAAATAATACAATGCATGAAATTGAACTTTAAGATTGTATGTCTCCTTGTGTCTTCCACTCTTCTATTTATAGATAGACGGGGTCCAAAAATTTCCACTTGTTAGGTATGAGTCATGACTTTAAGCCACCAATGTTGACATTGTGGCAACCTTGTTTCTTGATTGCAGCTGAATTTTGACAATTAAAATGGTGGAATCTCACATTTTTGTCTTCATGAAAGTTGTAGATCTGGATCTTAGCTTGAAAATGCATATGAGAGGTCCTCATTTCACAATTTGCAGTTCATGTTATGGTCAAATTAGTGGGCAAAGGTCAGACTTGGACAAATCTATGTGCACAACTTCTAAGCAAAATTCAAAACACTTGAAGGCAGAACTGAGTATTAGCTGCAACATAAAAGTTGTAGGAATTTTTCTTAGATTTTTATCAATATAAAGAACGTCCTAATCTGACATCTAAAGCTCCAAATATTGCCTGAAAACTAAAACAGGGTCAAAATTTAGTATTTTTCAATGAATTCTATTTTATGTCAAAATCATTATTTATTTCTTAGTTACACCCAAATTCATTAAATTAAGCTCAAATATCATCCAAAAAATCTTCATATAAAGGAAAATAAATTTACAAATATTTTACTTATCAATTCCCTATTGTAGAGGCAAGATGAGCTAAACCCAGCTATCCTTGCCTTGTAATAGGCTGAGCATAAACATGTTGAGGGGACTAAAGAAGAAATCAATATGCTTATAGATATTAGGAAGGCAATGGTAAAAATTTGAAAATCTAGTACCAAAGAAGCAAAATGAGCTATATGACAATCTTTCCATGGGCAAGACCATAAATGAGAAAAAGTGCTTGAACAAATGCCCGACACCTAACATCCCTATTTAGAAATGATAGTAGAAATTTTAAGGGTTGTAGAACAGGCTAAGTATACTTAAACTTAAAAACATGTGGCTTGATTCATGCTTTCCTTTTTTATTTTGTCTTCTGCAACTCATGAATTTACAATTAGATGTTGAAGCAAGTTTGAACTCTTTAAACTCTTGAATTTATAGTTAACAGTTCGAAACATCTTTGCAAGTTTTATAAATGTTATTGGGCATTGTTTTGGAATTATCAAAATTGGCATATTGTCAAACCCCTTAACATTTTCGATATTCCCAAAGTGATAAGCGCAAAGTTCCATAAGGCATATAGAAACAACGAAAACATACTGATAATAAGTACAATTTTACATTACAGGAGAATTCCTACAAGGTTTGAAATATATATACAAATGTACAAAGCATTCAAAAGTATCTAAAGTACATGCCAAAAATAACTATAGCAGCAATAGAAAGCTCCGGGGCTCTAATCACCAGGAACAACTACCTTACCTTTCCAGCTGCCCACTTCAGCTGTACATTTTTGTTTTAAAAAGAATGAGATTCGAAGGAATCTTAGTGGCAACATGGTTACAAACATATAAAATGCGAAAGTAGATATGCAATGTCATGTCATGTAAGATGATCAAACTATGTGTGTACACTTACCTAAGGTCAAACTACATGTTTGCACCTTGGTCTACTCGACGCCCCTATTAGGTCCCTCACCACAACATGGAAATTTGTATGTCCAAGACACTAGCTCATGTTACAGTGAATGACATATACAACATAATAGGAATCTATGTAAGAAGTTACTACCTGAATCTTTTTCAAATTTTTTTGTTTGTCCTACACTTGGTTTCCGACTCGGGCTAGGTTCAACTCCTATAAAATTAAAGTTATGAGTAATTGGTTATTACTTATAGCATTACTACTTTTAAATTGAATGCTGCTAGTTATTTAATGCAGTTATAACACTTTCTGTATGATACAATTATGTATAGTGCAGTTTCATTGTTTTCCAGAAACTGGCAGATATTTCAGTAAAATTTGGAAATTCATAATTAATTCTAAAAAAATCCAATTTGACTTATTCTAAAGCCTAATTGAATGTCTTTCAATTTAAAGTTGAGGAAAAATAGTTAGATTTAATCACTATAGTCATATAATTCCCAGTAATTCGTTAAACATCACTGTTTAGGATTGCATTCCAGAAAACATGGCAAAACTTCACAAATCCATATCTCCTAATGTACTTGTCCAAAAATTAAAAAATACCTATCAAATTAAAGATCTATTTCTCTAATTTAATTCTGAAAAAGTTCCAGAGTTTTTGGACAATTTTTGACCCATCAAACACCACGCACAATATCACTGCCACACAAGGGCATATCAATCAACAATTACATACACACTTCATAAATTTCTAAATTAGCATACAATCATCCAAAAATCATGAACACTTGCATACCTACACAATTTTTCCTTATAAAGCCAATGGAATCATCAAAATTACCAAATTCTCACTCCTTCATCACGTCATGCACATGGAAAAAAGTTAGGGTTCTTATGAGGTTTATGTTGTTTTCTTGTTTTCTCTTGCCTAATCACTTCCTTTCTACGTCTAATCAGATGAATAGACATTTAAACACTAAATGGACATGTTTAGAGGAAATTTGGGCAGCATTTCACCTAGGTTTAGCTTCAGCCCATAATTTGAAAACAAGAGAAAACATGATAATATCCACCAACAACAACAACATCAACATGATATAAGACAAGAGGAAATCTTGATTTCTTAGCTCTCTCTCTCTCTCTCTAAAAATTCATTGTTCACTCTCTCTTTTCTCTTGGTTTTGTCTTGAAAAACATGGATTTAATGGAGTAGGAGAGGTTATAGAGAGATTAGGAGGCAAAAATCACAA
The DNA here is from genome assembly GCA_037074505.1 of Albizia julibrissin. NCBI lineage: Eukaryota > Viridiplantae > Streptophyta > Magnoliopsida > Fabales > Fabaceae > Albizia > Albizia julibrissin. The sequence goes on from CM073477.1 coordinate 39,052,811, forward strand.
AATTTTGCAAGTTTTTACCTTGGTTTTGCTTGGAACCCTAACTATTTGCTTCTTATGTTCTTGAGATATGCTTGAGCTATCTCTCTCTTTTTGAGTATGTTTTCACCAAAAAATGAAGATGGAAGGAGGAGGGATGATGGTTCAATGAAATATCCTACCTTGCTTTGCATGTGCCTATTTCCAATTGGTCCAAAATTGTGCTTTTTATTTAATATCACAAAATAAATTCCTTTTCCCTTTTTGCTTCTCTTGTCTGCCGAATTTAATGAGAGATGAGGGAGTGTATATATGTTTCTCTATCATTTCTATTTGTTGACCAAAAAGATGTTCAATGCTTCTTGAAATTCCTAGTCAAAGTCTTATGCTTTTGGTTTTTCCTTTGACTTTATTCTTCCTACTTTAACATAACGAAATGAATATATATATGTCTCTTACATCCTTTTCTCCTTGGCTGACAAAAACCACAAAAGAAAATGCTTCTTACATCTCCCATAAATTGTTTCTTACAAATGTTACCTTAGTTGCATTTGTTGACCTTTTTTTTTTAACTTTGATTTTTCATTGGTAATAATACTCCAAAACAAGATTATTAATTATCAAGTACCCATTTTCCGCTTTTTAATTCCCATTTGTCTGAAATTATCAAGAATATTGAGGGAGAATATTTATTTATTGTTTTGTGGCAGAATTACCGTTTTGCCCTTACATTTTATGAAAATTCATGTCATACTCTTTTCCCCTTGTTTTAGCCAATTTTTGACATGTATATTAGGCCATTAATCTTGTCATTTTATGTTCCAATTTTAGTTACAATAGTAGGCCTTTATGTGGACATTAATTGCTTCTTTGTGTCCTTACTTAGCCGAACTATGTGTAACCGGCGATTGGAATATTTCTGTAAGTTTATGCACACAACAATTCTCCATTTTATTCCATTAACTGTATTAGTTACATAGGAGGAATAATAGTGATTAAAAAGGGGGTGTTATAACCCTCCCCCCTTAAATAAATTTCATCCCTGAAATTTGTTACAAGTATTAACTTATAAATTATGGGAAACACTTCTGTATGTCTTCCTTAGCTTCCCAAGTAACTTCTCAAGAAGATAACCCTTTCTACATGACTTTGATGAATGAGATACTCCTATGCCTCGTTGTTTTTCTTGCCGATTAACTTCATATGTTTGATCGTCTCGCAAGTCAACTTTTTCATATTCGATCACATGCTCAGGATCCGGTTGATATTTCTTCAACTGTGACACATGGAAGACATCATGCAGCCTGCTCAAGTTTGGGAGTAAAGCTATTTGGTACGCTATTGGCCCAATCATTAACAAGATCTTGAAAGGACCAATGTACCTCAGGCTCATTTTTTTCACCTTCAATGCCCTGTCAATGCAAGTGATGGATGAAAATTCATGAATACGTGGTCTTCAACCTCAAACTCAAGAGTTTTCTGCCTCTTGTCAACATAGCTCTTTTGCCGGCTTTGTGTAGCTAGTAGCCTTTGCTAAATCAACTGTATGTGCTCTGTTTTTTATCAACAATATCTGGCCCATACATCTGCCTCTCAGACAGGTCTATAATCGACACTTCCTTCCATACAATGCTTTGTAGGGAGCCATTTGATTGCTCGAACGGTAGCTGTTGTATGCAAATTCTGCTAAAGGAAAGAATTGGTCCCAATTATCTTTGAAATCAATCACGCATGCCCTGAGCAGATCTTCTAGTCTCTAGATTGTTCTCTCAGTTTGTTCGTCTGTCTGAGGATGATAAGCCATATTGAATCGGAGCTTGGTACCCAAAGCCTCATGTACCACCTTCCATAATTTAGAAGTGAATCAAGGATCTCAGTCTGATATGATGTTCTTTGGTGTACCATGGAGACGCACTATCTCCTTGATATAGACGTCTTCAAGTTTATCAGGAGTAGTGAATGCTGATCGGGAGAAAATGGGCTATCTTCGTGAATCGACCTACTATTACCTATATTGCATCATAGTTTCAGACCTTTGGTAGTCTTGTTACAAAATCCATGATGATGCTCTCCCATTTCCACTCAGAAAATTGCATGGTTTTGCAGTAGCCCTGAAGATTTTTGATGCTTGGCTATTACTTTCTAGCACGTAAGGCAATGAGTAATGAACCTTGTCATATCCCTTTTCATGCTGGCCACCAATATGTGGACTTCAGATTGTGGTTTTGGTTGCTATTGGATGCAGAGTATATTTACTCTTATGTGCCTTCTCTAGGATTTCACTTCAATTCTGCCTGCGGTGAAACATATATCCGATTGTGGTACCAGACTAGCCCACTTGGTGACAAGTCATGCTCTTGAGTCTCTCCCTTCGCAATTAGGTTTCTGATAGACTGGGCACGCCTTTCTTGTTTCTGAGCTTCTTCAATTTTTGCTCTCAAATCGTTCTTTGCCTAGCTGATAGTGTTGTTGCTTATCATGATTTGGTTTGATAAGTTGAGCTCTCGAAAGTTCTCAATTAGCTTTTGCTCATGAACCATAAGGGCTACCACCTGCATTGCCTTACGGTTCAATGCATTTTATTTACACCATATTGGCCTTGCCTGGATGATACTTTATCTCCAGATTATAGTCTTTAAGCAACTCCATCCACTTGCATTGCCGCATGTTGAGCTCTTTCTGATCGTACAGATATTTCAAGCTTTTATGGTCGTAATACAGCTCTATGGTCGCCTTATAGAGATAGTGTGTCTAGATCTTTAATGCGAATACAATCGCTGCCAACTCAAGATCATGTGTGGCATATCGTTGTTCGTAAGGCTTCAGCTGTCGTGATGCGTATGCCACTAATGGCCTTGCTGAATTAGGACACATCCCAATCCATGCCCACTGGCATCTGTGTAAACCACAAAGGTTGATTATGGATCTGGGATTGTCAAAATTAGTGTAGCCGTTAGCTTTCGTTTCAGCTTGGTGAAGTTCCTCTCACAATTGATGTCCTACACCAAATGCTGAGATTTTTCATGTTAGCTGAATCAATGGCAAAGTTATTCCAAAAAAATTCGATATGAATCACCTATAATAGATTGAGACCCAGAAAGTTGCGTATCTCAAATATTGTTTTTGGCCTCTTCCAGTTCAGTACTGCTTGCACCTTATTTGGATCTATTAAGACCCTTTGCTGTAAGACTACATGACCTAGAAATTTATCTTCTGAGAGCCAGAACTCACATTTTCTCAGCTTGGCATAGAGTTACTTGTCACTCGATGTATTCAACATTGTTCTACTTCGTATGTATACCAGAATATCATCAATAGAGACTATCACGAATTAATCCACCCATAAAATTTGATTTGTGTAGTCAATGAACATGGTAGGTGCATTGATCAACCCAATATTGCAATAAGCAATTACTAGGTCTTACTGCCCTGTACAAACATATACACTGGGATTTATGGCCAATCTGGTTGTCTATAACCAATTTTGTCAGCCAATATGTCTGTTTGAAACTACATCTGTCTGTTCAGGGTTCACGGCCAAAGGACTATTTGACCGTTATTGTCCGTACGGAGTGCAATATTCAGGATCAAGGCAATGATTTTGTTCCAGACCAAAATGATTGCTTTACCCCTACTTGTAACATCGTGGTATCTTTACTTGCCTCATAAATGTTCCAGAACGGCATCAACCTATCCGTACTTGTCTAAGTTCGTAAATCAAAATTAATTGCCACTAGCTTTACATTCATGACTGGGGATAGTTGATTTGGTGAGGCTATATCTGTTGAGAGGTATTCGCCGCAATTGCACCCTACTACATTAGGGCTCATCCCAATCTCTGTTTACATGTGCCACTACCAACCATATAGGTTGTGTGACTTCAAGCTACATAGGTGGTATCACTATAGGCCATATTGGTCATGTCGCTGTTAACCACATGGGTTTACACAGGCCCCACATTACTCCAGGTACACATGCCTTCGTACGTAATCTGTCATGTGCTCCATGAACTGTGCAAAGTGATCGTTCAATCCTCACTCAACAATGTCATTCTTCTTCCAGTTCCAAAAAATCGTGTCCAATTTTTGTATGTAATGCTATCCCTTAGGGATCCGCTAATCTGGAGAATGCTAATTCCCAGACGGAGGTGATCTATCTCGCTATTGATGTCTTTCGCGCATAATTCTTCTCACCGTGCAAAAAAGACCATATCAATATACTGTTCCGTAAATGCCAGAACCGGTTTAAGCTTTGATACCAAAAATGCCAAACCCCTTTAACATTTTGATATTCGCAGAGTGATAAGCACAAAGTTTCATAAAACATACAGAAACAACGGAAACATACTTATATTAAGTACAAGTTTACATTACAGGAGAATCCCCACAAGGTTTGAAATATATATACAAATGTATAAAGCATTCAAAAGTATCTAAAGTACATGCCAAAAATAACTGTAGCAGCAATAGAAAGCTCTGGCAACCTAATCGCTGAAAGCTATTGTCTTGCCTTTTGAGCCGCCCGCTTTAACTGTACAGTTTTGTTTTAAAAAGAATGAGATTCGAAGGAATCTTAGTAGCAACACGCTTACAAAAATATAAAATGTGAAAGTAGATATGCAATTTCATGTCATGTAAGATGATCAAACTATGTGTATACACTTGCCCAAGGCCAAACTACATATTTGCACCTAGGTCTACTCGACGCCCCTGTTGAGTCCCTGACCACAACATGGCAAATTTGTGTGTCCAACACACTAGCTTATGTTACAATGAATGATATATACAATATAATATGAATGACATAATATATGTAAGAAGAAGTTACTATCTGAATCATTTTCAAATTTTGTTGTTTGTCCTACACTTGGATTTCAGCTCGGACTAGGATCATCTCCTATAAAATTAAAGTTACAAGTAATTGGTTATTACTTGTAGCATTACTACTTTTAAATTAAATGTTTCTAGTTATTTAATGCAGTTACAATAGTTTCTACATAATACAATTCTATACAGTGCAGTTTCAGTGTATTCCAGAAACTAACAAATTTTTCAGTCAACTTTGGAAATTCATAATTCATTCTAAAAAAAATCGAATTTGACTTATTCTAAAGCTTAATTGAATATCTTTCAATGTAAATTTGAGGAAAAATAGTTAGATTTAATCACTGTAGTCATATAATTTCCAATAATTCATTAAACATCACTGTTCAGGATTGCATTCCAGAAAATATGGCATAACTTCACAAATCCATATCTCCCAATGTACTTGTCCAAAAATTACAAAATACCTATCAAATTAAAGCTCTATGTCTTAAATTCTGAAAAAGTTCTAGAGTTTTTGGACAAGTTTTGACCTATGAAACACCACTCACAATATCACTGCCACACAGGGGTATATCAAACAAGTACATACACACTTCATAAATTTCCAAATTAGCATACAATCATCTAAAAATCATGAACACTTGCATACCTACACAATTTTTCCTTCTAAAGCCAATAGAATCATCAAAATTACCAAATTCTCACTCCTTCATCACGTCATGAACAGGGCAGAAAGTTGGGGTTCTTAGGAGGTTTATGTTGCTTTCTTGTTTTATCTTGCCTAATCACTTCCTTTCTATTTCTAATCACATGATTAGCTATTTAAACACTAAATGGACATGTTTAGAGGAAATTTGGGCAGCATTTCCCCTAGGTTTAGCTTCATCCCATAATTTGACAACAAGAGAAAACATGATAATATCCACCAACAACATGATATAAGATAAGAGGATCAAGTTTTGGTGATCACATCTTAATTTCTTAGCTCTCTCTCTCTCTAAAAATTCACTGTTCACTCACTCTTTTCTCATTGTTTGTCTTGAAAAACATGAATTTAATGGAGTAGAAGAGGTTAGGAGAGGTTATAGAGAGATTAGGAGGCAAAAATCACAAGATTTTGCAAGTTTTTACCTTAGTTTTTCTTGGAACCCTAACTCTTTGCTTCTTGTGGTCTTGAGATATGCTTGAGCTCTCTCTCTCTTTTTGAGTATGTTTTCACCAAAAAATGAAGATGGAAGGAGGAGGGATGATGGTTCAATGAAATATCCTACCTTGCTTTGCATGTGCCTATTTCCAATTGGTCCAAAATTGTGCTTTTTATTTAATATCACAATATAAATTCCTTTTCCCTTTTTTGCTTCTCTTGTCTACCGAATTTAATGAGAGATGAGGGAGTATATATATGTTTCTCTATCTTTTCTTTGTTGACCAAAAAGATGTCCAATGCTTTTTGAAATTCCTGTCAAAGCCTTATGCTTTTGGTTTTTCCTTTGACTTTCTTCTTCCTACTTTAACATAATGAATACATATGTCTCTTGCATCCTTTTCTCCTTGGCTGACCGAAACTACAAAGAAAATGAGGCATTTAATTGCTTCTTACATCTCCCATAAATTGTTTCTTACAAATGTTACCTTAGTTGCATTTGTTAACCTTTTTTTCAAACTTTGATTTTTCATTGGTAATAATGCTCCAAAACAGGCTTATTAACTATCAAATAACCATTTTCCTCTTTTTAATTCTCATTTTGCCGAAATTATCAAGAATATTGAGGGAGAATATTTATTTCTTGCTTTGTGGCAGAATTACCATTTTGCCCTTACATTTTATGAAAATTCATGTCATACTATTTTCCTCTTGTTTTTGGCCAATTTTTGACATGTATATTATTAGGCCATTAATCTTGTCATTTTATGTTCCAATTTTAGTTACAATAGTAGGCCTTTATGTGGATATTAATTGCTTCTTTGTGTGGCTGAATTGTGTGTAACCGGCGATTGAAATATTTCTAGAAGTTTATAGATACCACAATTTATCATTTTATTCCTTACATAGGAGGAGTAATGGTGATTAAAAATGGGGTGTTACACTTATTAGCTGGCTTCGTCCATGCTTATAACACCATTTAATGATCCGCAGCGATTCACATTAATTTGAAATACAAAGTAAATTTTTTTTCTTGAACAAAGAAATACAAAGTAAATTGAAGTCTTAAATTTATAACCAAAGTAAGCTCCTAACTTGGTCCTTTGTTTAGGGCTCGAAGGAGTATAAACTCTATAATCAATTAACTTCCGAACCCATGGAAAAAATGACTCAATTATAAAATTTCATGAATGATTTTCTAAGACATTATTTTGGCAAATAAAAAAAAAATCAGTAATCACCTGATCTCATTTGTAATTATTTGGCCTTCTTAATATAGATTGAAAGGATGCATATCTTGAACTGACACTGAATTGAATACTGAAAAATGCTTATTTAAACAACAGACTAAATAACAACAGTTGGGTTGAAGAAAAACAAAGCCCCTGCACAAAATCTTGGGTTCAAACCTTATAAGTAGTGGGAAAAAACAACAATGAAAGAGCTAACCTCCATTTGGTACACAAGATCAGCTGAATTTAGAGTAGCCAATAGTATCAAATATCATATGATTATCAGAAAACATAATAAAAAAGAAAATCGGGAAAAAAACACTTATTTCTTGAAAACAGCAAACCCAACAAGTGATCCATATAACTTCCACAGCCATTAACAATCCTTAATTGGCCATTATGTTACATAAAAGAATCGAAATATTAACGATAAAATGAGCCACAGAACCATAAAAGTGGAAGCTTTTTACTATTTCTTACATGAACTGTGATCTAATTCCTCATTACAACTCACCAAATAAATGAAACAGTAAGTTAGGAAGTCTTGTCAAATGTTGAATTTATTATACCAGTATTCTCTCAATTCTCAAGCCTATAAAAATCTCCTTACCCTAACTTTTAATCTAGTCTTACATATTTTGACTAAAACATCCATCATTAACCACTCTAACATCTCTTAATTTATGGAGGATATTTTAGTCCAATGATAAATCCCAATTTTAACATGCATCTTTGCAACTGGTTGAAGAGATTTTACTAGGAATATCATGCTTAAAATGCATTTATCATGACTAATTGCAAACTTGTGGATTTATGAGTGAAAGGGGGTATAATTGCATATTCTATGATCTTTTCTTCAATGATTAAATTGAGAAATAAATGGTATTACACTAGGATGAACTGTTTTGCAGATAACTATGGAGAACTCAGAGACATGAGGCTGAGCATAGGGCGAAGGGACTATAGTGAAAAGCAAAGGAAGTTGCAGATCCCAAACAGCAATTTAAAGAGGACCTGAATGTAAATACTGGGAAGTTTATTGGGGCCAAGTATGAATAGATGCAACGGTCAGGAACTTAGGCGCTGTTTGGTATGAGTTACTGGATTTTGATGGATTGGAATTGGGACTGGTATTGGGATTGGAATTGGTATTGAGATTGAGACTGAGGAATTAAAATTACCTTTGGTATATGGTCATATTCAGATGGAATACTTGAATTAATTTTATTTTATACTCCTCCATAAATTATGAAAAGGATAAAATATATTTATTATTAAAAAAATAACAAAAAACAAAGTCTCAGGATTCAGGTTAAAATTGATAAAGGGCATTTATTCCAAAAAATATTATAAACAATGATAATTTTGTCTCTGGTATTTGCAATCACGAGATTGAAAATGCAATATCAGGAGGGAGGTGACTTTGTAGCAATCCCACTTTCATGGTACTCCCAATCCCTAGTTATCCGTAGTTCCTCATACCAAATGATACATTCTAGCCTAATTCCTGATCCAATCCCTATCTCTACCCCCTAGTGCTTCGTACCAAACAGGGCCTTACAGTTGATAATGAATGAAGTCTAGGAAGTGTGGGACAGCTGGAAAAACACAGCTCTAGAGAGACACTTAAGGAAAACACACGTGCATCTGAGGGGACCTAGATAATTCGCGAGAAATTGGAGATCAAGAATATAGAGGCCTTGGAGAACCAGAGAAGGAAGCAGCGATTGGAAGAGGAAGAATAATGGCAATTATCTTCAACAACAGATTCTGTGTTATTTGCAATAGCATGAGAGGCTAGGCAGCAATGTTTCCTTAGAGATGGAGTCGAGTCTGAGTTCTTAATCTTAAACGAGGGAGTTTTCACTTCATCTTTCAGTTCGTAGTTGTAATTTGGAGTGTGCAAGTTGTTCATTTCATACTGTAATTACATGATTTGTATATCTATTGAGCTGAACTGATATTGATGAGATTTTTATAGGATTGGTTTATTGATAGACTAAGAATAGATCAAGCTGAACTATACCATATGAGTGAACATAGGACAAGTTAGTTCAGTGTTCATAAACTCATTAGCAGAAATTTCTGAATTGATGCACTGTGGTTATCATTAGAAGGAATTATTTGTTAATCTTCTTCTCCTATCCGAACAATTTCATACTTGTGTTTGGAATTGCACAGTTGTGTTCTAAATTGTAAGACAGTCAGCGAGTTGTTGGCTTGAATTTGTTGGCTCGGTTCACTCATCTCTAGTGAATGAGGAACACTCAAAACATTAAGGGAACATGTACAACAGAAGTACAGGAATTAATACATTCATTCAACCCATCTTTTGTCATAAGATATCATCCATCACTAGGAAGATCATGCAACTTAATTGAATTAATTTGTTATAGCTTGTTGTGGTTACAGTAATTGATTGTAGCTCATAGTCTTGTTAGGATTCTGAACATATATCGGGCACCTTGAGGAATATGGCCTAGGCTAATTCATCATACTGCATTCAGCTTAGTAAATTTTGATTAACCTCACGACAAGGTTAAATAATCCAAAAAAAAAAAATTAAACTAAACTACATTGTTTGAAGATAGAAAGGAGATTGGGGTAACTTCATTGAAATTCCCAATTAGTTGGTGTGATTTACTCGAAAGTCAAAAAGGAAAAATACTATCAGTACCAAATGACACTTGTGAGGATGTAAGCATTTTCCAAGACTAAATGTTTGTGAGGTTGCTATGTTACAATATCATTTCTTTCATTTGATTTTTGTAGTTTTTTACCGAATGAAAGGCTAAAAGGGGAGGGCAATACAAACAATAACAAACAAAAACAGAGCACTCTAGCTACTATGGATATCTATCTACATTAACCTCTTGCATCTTCTTCCCCAAATGAAAAAGAAGACCATGATGGGCTTCTTTAGCAAGCCAATTCAAAAATTTATTAATTTCCCCATTGAAATACCATTTCCAAAGTTAAGTTGGGTTGGGCTGCCCAGACTACCAATGTTACTAAGAAGTCGTGTGTATGGACAACTAAGTTGTAAACCTGAAAGGATTACGCAGGCAAAGCTGCTCAATAACACCCTCCTCAAATGATTTCTTTAAAGGAAGAAGCTTGATTTCATAAAGCTTCGGCCATAGTTTCCCAGTAACTGCAATTAAAGTTACATATAAAAAATTAAATAGCACCAAAAACTGGAAGAGGTTAGAAAACATCTAAATAGAGCGAATTAAAAGATTCTCTCATAAATTCCATCATGAATAGCAGTCCTCCCATGCAAAGCTGGCCGATTGAAGGATTGTTTTTCAAAAGGAAAAATAAAAAATAATAATTATAAAGCAGAAATATAACCGTAGAAATTATTCTACTTGTATATAAAATGATGAATTGATGATGATAATTACACAAATATCCCCTTAATTTTATATTTAATTTTATTTCCATTAGTGCATTTATTTCAAAATTTAAGTTCCTAGAGTTATTTTAGCCAAAAATGTCTGAATTAGATCAAAGTATAAATTTTATAGGTAGATGAGAGGAGGGAAATTTTTAATAAAATTCAAGAGGTTGAGTAATTTGCTCGTTAAAAAACTTAAAAAAATTACTTTATACAGGGAAAAACTCATAACTGTGAAAATTATTGGATAAAGTAAAATATTTTTACTTTCTCCTTAATAAATTTGCTGAATTATTATTCTTATGCAAGATATTTTGACACTTTCAAGCCATAAATAAAGTAGTCAAAATATGCCGCCTTTCTACAGGAACTCATAGTACCCTTTCACTGCCATTTAGAATTATATACATCACGTAACAAATAAAGAAAAATAGCAATTTTAGGATGGATTGAAAATATCATATATTTTGATTCCACTAACTAAATATCCTAATAAGAATGCAAGTGCCAGCTTCTAAACAGAACCATGCATGAACTCCAATGTATATCTATTAGAAATAAAACAATAACAAGTTGGAGCTTACCAAAAACCCTCTCTTGTTCACTATCCCAAGCTATGCCATTCAAAACATCAATACCCTACAATATTCCAGAACATTAGAGAAAATGATGATAAGATGGCGAAAACACAAATGTAACGATAGTTTACCCTTCAAATCATTTTTTTTTTAAATCTAACTTTTGACTCAGGCAAACAGAATGCAAACATAAATATTCCATACAGAACAAAATCCTAATTCAAGGAGATAAAAGGGCTCAGGTTCCTTACATTATTCCCAGCTGCAATAAGTTCTTGCCTGCATAGATTAAGTAAAATGCAGCTATGAGAAATAGATGAACCATCACACTTGTGAGTCGTTAAGATAAGCAACGTGCATATATTTAAAAAAAAAAAGATCAGATTATACAAGGAGAAGAAATAAGAAGCAAGACCTCAAATTCGGGAGGAGAACCCATCCAAGAACCCTACCATCCTTAGGAGAGATTTTTGCTATGCAATCAGTCTACAAATTAAAATAAATCAATGTCAACAAAGTCCAGCATGACACAGAACAATGCTGGACCATGGATATCATAAACAGATAACATATTTATTGGCATGTTGAAGATGAGCAGAAAAATAGAGATTATTTTCTGTGAATAAAACCATGACACAATTTATAAGGACATACCATATAAACGTTGGCCCAAATTTTGCCATTTATAAGCTCCAATTCATTGAGATTGTGTACTTGATGACCTTTAAAGTGCACAACTTGTTTAGATATAACTGCAAAAAGAACAAAGAAAATTCACTGAAAATATAAAACAATAATTAACATGTTGAAGTAGCAGCAAGCCGTTAACTTCAAAAGCTGTATATAGATTCATAGACACGTGCATGCGCACAATCTCACACTACATAGATGGCACTAAAACTAGAATATATCTATATATAAGGATATATATGAGCATTGTTTTTATTTCCATAAAGTGCAATAAGAAAAGGCATTTGTGTGTGAGTTTTTGTGTCTGTGTGTGGTTTTTTTTTTTTTTTTGGGGGGACGCGGAGGGTGGACCTTTAAATGTAGAAGGATCAATATGATATAGTGTTGAACTGCCATCGCTTCCATACAAGACTTTTCCATCAGTTGCCAGACCCCAACCATCTTTCATCTCATGCGTGAATTGCTGTAACTACAGGGAAATTTAAAAAAAGAAAAACATTTTTTGAAACTTTTCTACCAATACGAACTGGCAATGAGAAACATAACCTTCCTTGAAGATCTCAACAAAATATTTAAGAACACCGAATAGGAGATTGGTAATTTAAATTTGGAAGAAAAAGTCTATAACCCAAAGTGTCAAAAATTTATAAAGACATTTTTCAAAAAGTTTATACAGATTGGATCTAAATCAAACTCGCATCAACTGACCACCTAATTAAACTACATAAGCTTTCCTCATTCGTAGAACCAAGTTAACTGAGTTTAATATACACTGCCAAGGTTATATTTTCCAACCAAATTGTACAGAAAAATAATATATACGTATAATTAATTAAAATGTAAATTCAAGTTATGATCTTTCTGGCTCAGATTATTTTATAGATATTATCAACTGAGACTACTTATATAACCATCTGATAAATCTTTCAACGACCTGCTTCAGGTTTGAATATTATTGGCAATAAAAAAGGAGCAAATATAGTTTTTTGATGATACCATCTGCTTACAATTCATAATCGGAAAGAAAAAGTACTGTTAGCAACAGACGTTAATTTAAAATACAAACCTGCATCAGCAATACATTTCAAACCAGAAAATATGCCAGTTAATATCCTAAAGATCTTCATAAACGGAAGGAGCAAATATAGTTAAAACATGGTTTTCAGACATTTAAATTTAAGATCATGTTTTAAAAATAAAGTCCAAGGCTGAAAGGAAAATAACCACATAACTATCAGTTTCCCTTTTTTCCACTGTCTATTAGATTCAAATCATAAAAAGCTCCCCAAAAAACCATGGAAAAGAAAGAAAATTACAATAAGGGCAAGGTAAAGCACAAACTTTGCTTAAATTATCTCGGTCATATATGAAACCAGTTTTCTGCAGCCAGGTCACTTGGAACAGCCTACAAGAAATTATTTTATTCAATTTAATACTATAACCATGTGTAAGAGTCAAAGAAAAAATAATAATTCTATTAAGATGTACATGGATTAAGGTAACAATATAATCTTGAACATTCAGTGGAGAAATGGATTGTGAAACAGCCTGTAAAACAAACACTGGACAATTTTCATTTCAAACAATAAATAAAGAGTTGACGTTTCAAAAGGAATGCCAATCAATTTTAGAGCCAAACAAAGTAAAGGATGATAAGAATTAAACTTAGTGATTACCAATTTGATGAGAAAAGAAGAATGGTGCGATTGAATGATCTATTGATGATGCAGGCTCATTTCCTAATGGACATGTGCATATATGCATGTGTGCGTATTTTAGCATAACCTCTAATTGGCCCTTCATGTATAGATCATTCATCTTAGGATGCCAAAAATGTAGCAGTTATTAAGTGTACGAAAGAAATTTTATAGCATTTTTCAGTAATATTATCACAAGAAATAGTGTTGGAGAATACAAGAGGAAAGAATACAAGATCAATGGACAAGGAGTACCCTCCTTCAACTGGAAAAATAAAATCAAGAAGTAAAACACAAGTTCTTCAACCATGCACATTTTTTTAAAAAGGAAAGAGGGTGAAAGGGTGTCCTCCTAAGTGAACGTCACATATCAAGCAAAATAATTTAAGTTAAAAAAAAAATTATCGCTAATCATGCAGTAGAGCCACCCATACATTTTGCATATCTAAAAGACATAACTACCTTAAATCCTACCATTTAATATAATATCTCCTTTCCATATTTGATCACGTTGTTTCAGTTTCAGGAAAAAGGAGTTTCATTTGAGAGACCAATTTACTAAATCAGTATGAAAAACAGATTGCAACACTTTGCCTTACACACCTTTCACCAATAAGAGTTAAGCCTTCACCAAACAAAGAATCATCCATCTTTTGAAGAATCTCAACCTGTATGTAGCAAATTACTGAATAGCTAAGATATGATATTTAACCCAAAAAAGGAAAGATACTGATAGGCACCCAAGCATTTTAAAGAACCACACCCCAAAAGCTAGTTATTGAGGTGGGAGAGCCAAGGCACTTAAATACCCCATCAAGCAGCCCATACTACTCGATGTGGGACTTTGGCAGCCCATACTACCTTGGTCCCTATCAATACACCCTCCCTGGAAAGCCAACGTCTCGGCGGCTTCACTCGACGACACTTGACTCGGCCTCCTTGCCGGTCTGAGCCCTTCGTCGGTAGCCCTCTCCGCTCCGATGGCCACCAGCTCTAATATCAAATGATAGGCACCCAAGCACCTTGGAGAACCACACCTCAAAAGCTAGTTGTTGAGGTGGAAGAGCCAAGGCACTTAAGTACCTCATGAAGCAGCCCATACTACTCGATGTGGGACTTTGACAGCCCATATTACCTGATCCCTATCAGATACAATTTAATATACTGTGATCTTATAAATTATAACAGAATTTTCAAAATAATAGCTCACTAGGATCAACTCTGTCAAGTCAAACAAACTTAGTAATTGCTGTGCATTGTGAGCATCAAATGCCATAAGGCCCGATATTCAAAAGAACATGACTAGCATGCCAAATGAATATACAACAAAAATGTGTATACTTAACTAGAACTGAGAATATAGAGAAGTACACAGAAAACTTCAAAAACCAGGTATCTGTACCTTCCCAGTATGAAGATTAACTTTCCGGACAGTTGACTGAAATGACAAAAAATTAAAGTTTAGTGATAACTTTTGGAAAAAAAAAATAATGTATCAAATTGATCCAAAGACAAGAATAAAACTAAGGGATCAAATGCTGTACTCATTCATGATTCACAAAATATAAAAGTTCAGAACAGTCTGGCCTCTTTCAGATATTATCACAATTGAGAAAGCATCACACTGGATGCTCGTAATCCAGAATTGAATTACAGCTTTTCTTAAAGCATGTTACCTAAAACTTATAGCAAGGCACAAATAAATTCAAAAAACTGCTAATACTGGAAGCTCATGTGACTGATGGACCTGCTACTGCCAATAAAGTATACAAGAGGAGAAAACTAAAACCTGACCTAGACATTCAGCCACACAAATATGGCCCAAGCAAGGATTCAATAATCGTCAACCAGCCCAACAAGTCAAAGAGGGTGCCTAGAGCTAGTTTTCTAGGGTTACGTGCTTGGGATGTGATCACTTGGGAAAGCCTCTAACCTCTCTAACATCAGGGAAGGCCTTGATCTTGCTATTTTACTGTTATCTTTTCTCCATGTTCAGTGCTCGAACTAGGAATACTAGTATATTTTGTCACCTTTTCCTTTTCCTTACCTCATTGAAGGGGAGTTGTACTATGACGAATAACTCGGAAATAACAGAATTCCATCAGAAACCAAATAACCCAAGCTAGAGAAACATTATCTGGGAATGGCATGTTAGCTTTAGTCATTTATATTGAGAACATAATAATCTTGCTGACCACATGGCAAAGATGTCTCATAGGATATTTTATGCTTTGATCAGCCATTGCTCAGAACCAATAGGATGTAGTCGGTGAGGGACATTAGGTTGGTATGGCTTTAGTAGTAATATTCTCTTTTGGAGATAATAGATTAAGTACTTATTCAAAAAAAAACAAAAAGAAATATTGTCTGTTCAAATAATTTTTTTTCAGAGGATTCAATGAGATTGTCTTCTAACCAAAATTTTACGGACACTGACCCCACTGGAGTATAACGGTACTATATAGTTCCTAATGATTGGAAGGTGATCACACAAAAATTGAATTTCACCTAAAGCAACTTTAAGAACACTAATTAAATACTACAAGCATTTTCTCAATGAATGAATGAATGTGAAAGATGCAATGCACGATTCCTTGCCAAGATCGCATAAAATCCTTCCAAAAGTACATGTCATGATGGTAAGAAGCAAGAGAGGAAGGAGAAAAGGGGTGTGTGGGGTTGTGTGGGGGGGAAGGAAAAGTGACGAGAAAGGGAATAAAGGGCACCGTTACCTTCCCATAAAGACCAGTTGACTCGAACAAGGTATCATTTTCAGCATAAAGAAGGCCCTGAAAGAAAATAAGAAAATTTCCCTCTCCCATGAGCAACAAATAGACTGATACCATTTACTGATCTTCATACTTCCAATTATAATGATTGCAAGATTCTTCTTAAACTCCAAGTACAAATAAAAAAAAAATCTACAGCCTCTACCTTATATAATGAAATGCATAATATATCCAGGTGTATGTAGAAAATTAATAGGAGAGGAAGATTGAATAAAACACCCGGTCATTTTAACTTCCCAAATAAGCATATATTCGCATCCATGAGCTTCAAATCATCTAGAACAAATCAATTTAAAGTGTTTCAAAAATTCAGCAGTAATCAAATATCAGTAAGCACAACTTAAGTGATTCAACCAGTAAGACATGAAGATCTTCGAGAGGGAAGAACCAAGAAACAGCTAATACCCAGAAAACAAATTCAGTACATAAACAGAAGATTGACCGCAGACAACACAACTATGAATTCATCCCAAAAAAAGGCCCAACACTTGGGTTCAATCGATCGGGAAAACCTTAAGCACAATATAATTAAGATGCCGAAGATAAACATTACCTGAGTAAAGGCATCAGAGTCGTGAGAAAATTCGTTGACCACGCGACCCATCTCATACGATACTCCGGATTCAAAGTTGTGCCTACTGTACGACCAAATGGCGAAGAGACCAGTGACAGCAATGGTTAGAGAAGCCGAAAGAAGCACAGAGACCTTTCTATGAGAACCAATCTTACGCCGCGAGGAAGCCATGGAAGCCTGAGGTTCAGGGTTATGCTGCTTGATGGGCCTCCTCTTCAGAGATTTGGCCCCCATGGAAATGAGGACCCTTCAAGTTTCATGCATGATCAGAAAGCTGATGGTGCGAACGATCTTACGGGAGTTGCAGATGGAAGATGGCAAATGAGCCGCCCTTGGTCTCAACAGCCCCGGTTCGCTGACGCCTCGGCCTGGAGGGTACCAGCGGAACCGAGCCAATGACATTTTGTTTTGCAATTTTTTCCTAGATGTGGCATTTTGTAATTGTAACTTAACCAAACCAAACTAAACCTCACCTTCTTCTTTTTATTTTTCATTTTTTTTAATCAAACAAAACTCATATCTTTTAAATTTTAATGAATCTTACTTAACATTCCATTAAACCTAACACACACTTAGGCCCTGTTTGATACGAAGTATTGGGGAATAGGGATTAGGATTGAATTAAGGATTAGGTTAGAATATATCATTTGGTATAAGAGACTATGGATACTCAGAGATTGAGAGTACCACGAAAGTGGGATTACTACAAAATCACCTCCCTAGTATTACATTTTCAATCCTGAGATTGTATATATCAGAGGCAAAAATATCCCTGTTTATAATATTTTTTTTGAAGATAAATTCCCTCTATTACTTTTAACCTAAATCCATAGACTTTTTTTTATTATTTTTTTAATAATAAGGATATTTTAGCATTTTCATAGTTTATAAAGGATTATAAAATAAAATCAATTCAAGTGTTCCATCTAAATATTACTGTACACCAAACATAATTTTAAACCTTCAGTCTCAGTTACAATACTAGTCCTAGTTATAATACCAATCATAATCTCAATCCATCAAAATCCAATAACAACCTTAGAGTTTGATTGGTTGTGATTTTTTAAAAAAATAAAGTGCGGGTAGGTGAGAGGCGGAGACAAAAAAAAAAGACCATGTTTAATTAGAAGAATGGGAGGGGTGAGAAAATTTTTTATCTTAACTCTCAAAATTTAGAGATTTTTAGAGGGAAGAAAAATTTTATGTCCCGTTTGAACAAATCGCCCATAAAAATTTATTGATATTGCATACTTACCCCTCTCAATTAAAACCCCCTTTCCCTCCTCCCTCCCCGGATAGGCGCCGTGTCAACTGGGCTCCTCTGTTTCGCTTCTCTTATCCTCTAGCGTGGTCATCACTGCCTGCTCGTCGACTTCATTCATTCACCAACATTAACACAGAAACAAACAGAAAGGGCTGACAGAGATGGAAGAAAGAAGTAAAGAGCTTTATTCCTTCAGGTCAAATAATTGCAATGGTAATTAAAAGAAAAACTCAAGGGGCCAATTAAACTATTTTTTTTGGCCAACCCTGAAAAAAATACTTTTTAAGTCCTAATATATAAGGTAATTCCAGTATTTTTAAATTTACCAAAAAAAACCTTAAAATTCATTAATTCTTAAAATTTCAATAACTTTTCAACTTTATCCTTATTTAGTACTCTTTCTTATCCTTATTATAAGACATTAACTAACAATTCTTACAAATCAATAAAAATAGTTAAATATATTAAATTTGTCCTAAAATTTAAGTAATTTCTAATATTATCCATACTAATTGTACTAAACTCTAATATCATATTAATTATTATTTTCATCACCAACTTTATTAATTATGGGCATACTGAAAATTTTCATCACCAACTTTATTAATTATGGGCATACTGAAAAAAATATTTTATACACTGTGAAAACAAACAAGTACTTTATAAAAAAGAACAAATGCACTTACTAATTGGTGACTTATAATAAGGATAGTATACATTATATCCCATTGGAACAAAGTTAATACATAATAAATGAAGCGTAAACTTGTACATTCATATTAAATTTTTCTCTCTCTACCTTATAAATATGACTAAAATTCTTTCTCTCTCTCTAGCTTATATATAGGACTAGAGAAATATTATTTAATTGCATTTACTCCCGCTAGTCCTAAATACACAAAACCTAGTTAAAAAATTTATTTTGATTCTAAATATAATATCTTAATTTTCATTTATATATAAAATTTATAATTTTTTCAGACTATTCCTATTAATAGTATATATTAAGGACATTTTCACTAATGATTACTCAATTTAAATAATTAAAGAAGGTATTTTAATAGAATCAATGTATATTTTTAAAATAACTAATTTAAATAATTACATTTAAAGATATAATGTTTTTTGGGTTATCGGTTACATCCCAAAATGATACTACTAACATTAGGATCGAATTTATTCTATATCTCAAAACAAAATATATTTTTTTTTATAAAATGACAATGTTATTAATCCATAAGATAAAAAGATACAACATAAAAAGGCTTCAACCACCCATCAAAATGAGTAGTCTAGGAGCCCAAAAGCCGTGGAACACACAAAGGAATCAATATATAAATAAGAGGAATAAATGAATAAGCCGTTCTTCCACGTGTATGCATTTTCCTCTCACGCGTTACTATTGATAAGGACAGTAACGGCTAATTCCTCAAGCCATTTAATAAGCCATCCAGTTCGTTCATTTTCCACTCCCTTTCAACAGTGTTTTGTTGTATTTCAGTTGTGACAAGGACAATGTCACATCTTCAGCTGTTTGGGTTGCCAGCCTTTCAGAAGGAGTTGGTGAAGAATTTAATTCACCGTCCCTATCGATGCACCCAAATCAGTCGCACGAAGATTAGGAAAAAAAATCACTTCGAAGTCTTCATTTCAATCTGGGATTATAGACCATCGTTGGTATCATCTAGGTATGAACTGGTCCGAACACAATCATCTTCTTTCCATTGTTAGAGGTTCTGATTTTCGATGTACCCAAATCAGTCGGATGAAGATCAGGAAAAAAATCTCATTCTGAACCACTTTGAAGTCTTCATTTCAATCTGGGATTCTGAACCACCGTCGGCATCGTCTCGCTATGAACTGGTTTGAACACATTCTTCTTCTTTCCATTGTTGGAGGTTCTGATTTTTGAAGATTAAAGTAATATTGTTTGTTATTTTACTCTTTCACTCATCCCTCTTTTTCTTGCATGCTGATTTTCACTACGAAGGGCTACAACATTTAAGATCTATCATATTATATGCTATGAGTTTCAGATTTGTCGAATCCTAACTCTGTGGTTTTAGATAATCTCATTTATATGAAGCCTCATTCGCTGAAATTGTTTTAAATGACGCTTTGGTTATAGAACTCTTGGTTGTGCTAGGCAATGGTATATCTAAGAGGCGTGAAGGGAAAGGATAAAGCCAAAGTGAGGAAGCTAGGATTTTTGCTGCTAATTTTGTGAGATGCATGTTACATCTATTTAATTCATGAATATACCAATAGCATTTCATTCAAATGACCGATTTAAATTCATAAAATGTAAGATCTCTTATTGTTGTTATTTGGCAGGTTCGTCGTTCAATCCCACTGCTCTGGGAGCAAATTGTTGACTTGACATTTAAGTCTAAGTATGAGTTAGTAAAAGCTGAAGAATTTGTAAGTGGCTAATTTTGATTGTTGTGTTCTTAAGATATAATATTTTGTTTGCATCTGACTGCATTTGTATTTCTCATGATGCAGCCCCGAGTAATGGAGCATCATTTCATAGATTTAAGAAAATAATATTGGGTGATGTTACTAGTATAGATTTTGAGGATGCTATCTGTTGATACTAGTATAGATTAATATCTATATATATGCAGTGCATGTTTTTATGAATGTATCTTGTGTGAATGTATATTATGCATAAGCATTTATATATATATGTGAGTGCATTTTCCTTTGCCCCTTGGATCTTACCAGTATGGAGGAGAGGGGCTGCTGAATGAAAAGTTTGCAGATACAGTGCAGGTTGTCACAACCGTCACATATGAGCATAAAATTGCTCAACGCACTTGTCCATTCATAGGATAGTGCTCAGAGTAGCATAATGCGGAAGAATTGTAGGGACTCTTATCCCATCAATTGCATTACTCAGAGGCGCGATTACACAGCATAGGGCACAAAGTAATAGAAGAAATATACTGATTTATTACACCAACAATAATGATGATGATAATAATGCTTGATAATGCTACATAGTTTTCATAGGGGTTACAAATAGCTACAACCTTAAAATCATACTCAACCTTCAGATAACCAATGTCCTCTTCTTGCTCTAGTCCGCAACCTCCAGTTGACGGAATCGTCTTCCTCGCTTATCGAGCCATCGACAACTGCTGGAAACTTACATATTGTATGGAAAGGGTGAGATTCGAGAGAATCTCAGTAGTAACATGCTTACATACAAATAGGGTGTGAAATAGATATGTAATGTCATGACATGTAAGATGATCGTATGTTTGTGTGTACACTTGCCCAAGGCCAAACTATATGTCCGCACCTTGGTTGACTTAGAGCCCCTGTTGGGTCACCGATTGCAACATGGCGAATGGTTGTTTATAACATTAGTTCATGCTACAATGGATGACATTTATAATAGTTATCACATAGTATATGTAAGAAGGAAGTTACTACCTAGAATATGACCTTTCCAGCTCGTCTTGGTCCAGCTCTGATTCCGACTCGTCTATCGATATGTCCTAAAATTACACATTTAGGATAAATGTGTTATTAACTGCTCGTAACTCATTCTGAGTTTGTATTGTTGGTTATCTTGACTCATGGTTGTAGAATTACCAAAATACCCCTAAGACTTAGCTTATGCCCATTTATACTCAATTACTTGCACTTTACCCAAAATATTGACTTAGGTCAATCCTACACAATTTCGCATGTAGAATCCATTGGTGACCTCAGTTTACTCAAATTCAGGCCCTAAATGATGAAAATACCCCTTGACAGCCATTTCTTAGCGCATAAAGGGCAATTCAGTCATTTCACACACCAGGCCTTTTCTCACTCCGACATCAACATGAGACTTACTCATTTCGCTCTTCTGAACTCAATGGAATCATCCAATTGATGAAATTCCAATTCCTTAATAATGCCACAAAATTAGTAGCAATTATGAGTTCTCGGAAGAGTTATGTCAGTTTCTCGTTCTGTCTTGCCTAATCATCTCCTTTTTACTTATAATTACATGCTTAACTAGTTAGGCAAGCATTAGATATCGTTTGGACCGTTAAAATGCATAATTGAATGAGAGATGAATAGTACCCAACTTCTCCTATACTCATCTAATCAACAAATTGAAATGGTAGAAAGGAAGCATACGCTTACCTTAACTCGTTTATGAATTTGGTTTGAAATTTCGGCGACACTCCAACCGGTGAGACGGCACCAACGGTCTCCAATCAAGAATCCAAATCTGTAGAATTGAAGCTCGTGATGAGTAGAAGAATGCTTGAAAAGGGTACTTTTATCTCTCTCCTCCGTTCTCGTTCTGTCTCCGCGTTCTTTCGTTTTCCATTCTGTTTCAATTTCTCGTTCATTCTACGTTCTTATCTTATTCCAAATGGCACGCAGGGAATTTATAATGAGTGATGAGTTATTTATAGCGACTCTTATGTGGCTATACTCATTAGTCCACTTCTTTAGCTTTCTTGCATGATATTTCATCTCCTTTGTCATGCTTCTTTACCCAATAAAATAGTGAGACTCGTAAAGAGAATTATTATTCTCAAACTATCTCATTATACCCATTATACCACCTTCATGTGGTTACTCGTAGCCTTAGCTTAAAGGCTTTTAGTCTTTTCTTGGATATTAGTTTACTTAGTAATCATTTTCCTCCTTTTTAGTTCCCGTATAACTATAATCATAGGGGAAAATACTCATTTCTTGCTTTATTGGCAAAATTACCATTTTTCCCTTCGTTATTGGTGATAAATACTCATGCCCATTTAGGTCACTGGCCAATCCAGGGCCTAGAAGTTCACTTAAATTAGGCTTATTCTCAGTTCTCTTGTCTTAAAATTCTGGGTGTTACATTTCTCCCCTTATCAATAAAATTTCGTCCTCGAAATTTGAACATCATATACCCTTAATTGTGTAGGCATTCACTTTCCTTGTTGCCTTACTGATCATTGGCATTCAGGATTAACCATTTGCATCCCTACTTTCCGTATTGTGTACCTTGCTCATTATAGCACAAGGCGCTCATCAGGCCTTATTTCCCTCATTCCCAGTACGACACATCGCTGGTTGCTTAGTAATCCGCTAACATATCCTTAGGCTTTACAATCGATGAACACCTAGTTCACTTCACAGCTCAACTTCATTGGCATTGCGATTTGCTATTCTGTGGACATACTAGTCCAATTGGTCTCAGAGTTTGTGGACACATAATCCACTTGCATCTCTAGTACTCTTTGCTTTTTTGGGATACTACCTGGTGCGTTTATCCTTAGCGCACTACTTGCAGTCAAATTATTCTTTTGACTCTTGTTGCTCACTCTGTGTGCATTTCTTATTATGCACTTGTTGCTCTTATTGTGTGCATTTCTCTTTGCGCACTTGTTGCTCATATTGTGTATAACATGGCGGAATAGGCATCAATTTGTCCGTAGTTGCCTCATAGTCCAATCAATATCATTTGTTGTTAGCTCTATAACACAAGTGAGGAAATTAGCGTTGTGAGGCTACAATTGTTGTGATGCATGTGTCACTACTTGGCTTGGCTATATCAATTTGCATCTCAATTTGTGTCTATTTACAACTTTATGATCACTGAGATCTATTGTGGTCCTCCATTTATTGTTATTGCATCATTGAGAGGAATTCGCCACCATCGTGCCCTATAATAGGACTGATCCCAATCTTTGTTCACATTCGTCACCCCAAACCATATAGGCTGTAAGATTGTTAGCTATATAAGTGATATCACGGTATACCTTATTGGTCATATTGTCGCCCCGTCCCAGACGTGCGATAATCAGACTACGGCACGGTGCCCAGACCGCAGCTCATAGCTAGAAATAGTTTCATTCGTGACCACCACGCAGGTGTCTCATTGTGACCACATAAGTCATACTGTACACCACGTACGTTGTGCCATTGCTAACCTCAAGTCAAATCATAGTAGATCTTACAGATCGTATTGCGATGTGGGATGATCATTACTGGTGCGATTGACAACCTCTCTTGTAACTTACAAGATTAATGCATAGATGCACTATGCTTCTGCTGCGCCTCTTTTGATATGTATTATTTCCTCATAAGAGCTAACCATGATAGCAACTTTACTCAATTAGGTCCAATAGTTATAGTGTTGCTTCTATACCACTTTAATGGTATTTAAGTGATATCCTCAAATCAGTACTGAAGGTTCCATCATCGATTGCAAAGTTCATCATCCTCATAGAATAGAACCATAGTGCAACTTAATTGCATTGTGATCCAAGTACTCTTTCAACCTAGATCTTATTTCAAACTTTGCCTCATCCTTCAGTAATTTCAAATCAGGTTCTCTAGGTTAGATATACGGTATAATCACCACACCTCATGCCCTACCGCATATCATGATCATATAGCGTTAACCCCATGGGATAACGAAGATCATTACTCAGCATGGGAAAGTCTCAATTTGTTCCTCTCTTAGCACACTTAGCCACGACATTTCCATAGCATCCATGCTTACATCATTCGTCTTTGGTTATCGGTAGCCCATATCTACCTCAACCATAGTCATGCTATCCAGTCTCAATCGTGCTAGATGTTGTCCCCCATTGGGAAATCATAAGCAGTACTAGCTTCGTAACACTGCCCCACTTGGGTTAAAGCCTCTAGTAAAGCATAGCACTAGATCATATGTCCTTGTTCATCAAAATCGCTATGCACTCGAGTTCATTCTCAAAAACTCGAGTTCTAGCTTCACACTCGAGTTTTCCCAACACACTCAAGTTCTGCTGGGTTCTCCACCAGGACTTAGCTAATTTTTCCCAACTTCGTACCTTCCATGAAGGCTTGCACTCGAGTTTGTCCTCAAGCACTCGAGTCCTAACTTCACACTCGAGTTCACCCAAATTGCACTCAAGTTTCGTTGGTTTCTTCGCTGAGACTTAGCTGATTCTCCAACCTTACACTTGCAGCACAAATATAGTACTCGAGTCCATAGATTCGCACTCAAGTTCTCTCGCACTCGAGCATTGAGAGTGTAGGTGTGGAAGTTCGTTTTAGAGAGTCCTTTAGTTTCATCAAACATGCGCTATACTCGAGTTCAATATTCCACACTCGAGTTCTGTCCAGGATTACACCCGAGTTTTCACTTCTGCACTAGAGTTCTCATTTCCGCACTCGAGTTCTCATAGCATCATCACTCGAGTCTTGAGAGTGTGATAGTAGGAGTTTGTTCCAGAGTGTTCTCGATTGCCGTCAACCAAGCATTGCACTCGAGTTTGATCAGTAGCACTCAAGTTCTCATGTCCATTTGCACTCGAGTCCTGTGAGTATGGTAGAGGAATTTGGTTTCAGAAACTCTTGGATATCATCAGATCATCATTACACTCGAGTTTACCCTTCAGCACTCGTGTTCTCAGCTTGCTCACACTCGAATCTCGCGAGTTCTGGGGAGAGAGTTCCTTCCAGAGAGGTTTCCAACTTGACAATATAGGAGTGTACTCGAGTTCATATTATCGCACTCGAGTTCTTATCCATCTCACTCGAGTGACGTCTTGCACTCTCACAAGTTCACGGCCAAAATACTCATTGCACTCGAGTTCACTTGCCCAAACTCGAGTTCACCACCAATTGCACTCGAGTTCTACTTCATCAACTCAAGTTCTCACCATAAATTGTACTGAAAATTACCTCCTGAACTCGAGTTTCCCAGCTCCCACTCGAGTTCATCAGCTGCCCAAAGCTGATTTCACTACAGAAATCCATTTGAAATCATCTGTAAGCGGTCCAACTCCTTGCTTCTTCATTCACGGTCATTCTTAACCATCTAATACTCATTACTTAATTGGGCTTGTCTATTCCTTTCGTGGGCATAACGGTGAACTAACCAAAGTAATTCACCTCGCTATTCACATCACTATGTAATCAAGCATTTATCAGTATACTATTCTATGGCCCGAATCACATGCTCAGTGGCTAGAACCACTGCTCTGAGTTCTTATATGTAGCCAGAACCTTAGCTCTGATACAAAAAGAGTCACAACCGTCACATATGAGCATAAAATTACTCAACGCACTTGTCCATTCATGGGATAGTACTCAGAGTAGCATAATGCAAAAGAATTGTAGGGACTCTCATCCCATCAATTGCATTACTCAGAGGCGCGATTACACAGCATAGGGCACAAAGTAATAGAAGAAATATACTGATTTATTACACCAACAATAATGATGATGATAATAATGCTTGATAATGCTACATAGTTTTCATAGGGGTTACAAATAGCTACAACCTTAAAATCATACTCAACCTTCAGATAACCAACGTCCTCTTCTTGCTCTAGTCCGCAACCTCCAGTTGACGGAATCGTCTTCCTCGCTTATCGAGCCATCGACAACTGCTGGAAACTTACATATTGTATGGAAAGGGTGAGATTCGAGAGAATCTCAGTAGTAACATGCTTACATACAAATAGGGTGTGAAATAGATATGTAATGTCATGGCATGTAAGATGATTGTATGTTCGTGTGTACACTTGCCCAAGGCCAAACTATATGTCCGCACCTTGGTTGACTTAGAGCCCCTGTTGGGTCACCAATTGCAACATGGCGAATGGTTGTTTAGAACATTAGTTCATGCTACAATAGATGACATTTATAATAGTTATCACATAGTATATGTAAGAAGGAAGTTACTACCTAGAATATGACCTTTCCAGCTCGTCTTGGTCCAGCTCTGATTCCGGCTCGTCTATCGATATGTCCTAAAATTACACATTTAGGATAAATGTGTTATTAACTGCTCGTAACTCATTCTGAGTTTGTATTGTTGGTTATCTTGACTCATGGTTGTAGAATTACCAAAATACCCCTAAGACTTAGCTTATGCCCATTTATACTCAATTACTTGCACTTTACCCAAAATATTGACTTAGGTCAATCCTACACAATTTGGCATGTAGAATCCATTGATGACCTCAATTTACTCAAATTCAGGCCCTATGTGATGAAAATACCCCTTGACAGCCATTTCTTAGCGCTTAAAGGGCAATTCAGTCATTTCACACACCAGGCCTTTTCTCACTCCGACATCAACATGAGACTTACTCATTTCGCTCTTCTGAACTCAATGGAATCATCCAATTGATGAAATTCCAATTCCTTAATAATGCCACAAAATTAGTAGCAATTATGAGTTCTCGGAAGAGTTATGTCAGTTTCTCGTTCTGTCTTGCCTAATCATCTCCTTTTTACTTATAATTACATGCTTAACTAGTTAGGCAAGCATTAGATATCGTTTGGACCGTTAAAATGCATAATTGAATGAGAGATGAATAGTACCCAACTTCTCCTATACTCATCTAATCAACAAATTGAAATGGTAGAAAGGAAGCATACGCTTACCTTAACTCGTTTATGAATTTGGTTTGAAATTTCGGCGACACTCCAACCGGTGAGACGGCACCAACGGTCTCCAATCAAGAATCCAAATCTGTAGAATTGAAGCTCGTGATGAGTAGAAGAATGCTTGAAAAGGGTACTTTTATCTCTCTCCTCCGTTCTCGTTCTGTCTCCGCGTTCTTTCGTTTTCCATTCTGTTTCAATTTCTCGTTCATTCTACGTTCTTATCTTATTCCAAATGGCACGCAGGGAATTTATAATGAGTGATGAGTTATTTATAGCGACTCTTATGTGGCTATACTCATTAGTCCACTTCTTTAGCTTTCTTGCATGATATTTCATCTCCTTCGTCATGCTTCTTTACCCAATAAAATAGTGAGACTCGTAAAGAGAATTATTATTCTCAAACTATCTCATTATACCCATTATACCACCTTCATGTGGTTACTCGTAGCCTTAGCTTAAAGGCTTTTAGTCTTTTCTTGGATATTAGTTTACTTAGTAATCATTTTCCTCCTTTTTAGTTCCCGTATAACTATAATCATAGGGGAAAATACTCATTTCTTGCTTTATTGGCAAAATTACCATTTTTCCCTTCGTTATTGGTGATAAATACTCATGCCCATTTAGGTCACTGGCCAATCCAGGGCCTAGAAGTTCACTTAAATTAGGCTTATTCTCAGTTCTCTTGTCTTAAAATTTGGGGTGTTACACAGGTTGTCATTGGTCATGATGAAAGGTGTTACCTTTTAAATTCATGCTCATACATTTTTTTTGGGTTCCCTTGCATATTACTTATATTCCCCCTTTATTTTTCTGGTACATACCTGCACTTTGATTTTCATCGTGTTTGCGGGCACATTCATTTTGACCACCTTGCTATCCATTATGACCAAATTTCGAATTTCCTTGAGACAAATGGGTATGGATTTTCCTTCTATTTAACTGATTTACTTTTGAAAATTTAGTTTGTATAATGACCACAATTGTATTGTTAAGTATCCTCTAAGCCGAGTTATTAATGAACTTCTTTTGCTATAACATTTTAGATAATTATTAGTCCTTTTGTATGTCAAATAGATGTATCAAATTATATTTGGCAGATATATGCACTTGTTTCTTTATAATGGCTACCTTAATCAGAGATGTTAATGACTTTTTTGTTGCAATTTTAGTTATCTTCTGTTGAATGAAAATGGTGAGAAATTTGCTTATTACTCCAATTTTAAGTTATTGTGGTTGTAAAAAGAGTTTGATTATCTAAAGAGTATGTAATCATGATTTATTTGGGCTTTGATTTATTCATTTATTGGGTTTAAAGAATATTTGCTTATCTATAATCTTTGTTAAATGCCCAATTAAAATGCCCAGTCTAAAGAGTATGTAATCATGCACATTAAGGATTTATTCATTTGTTAAATGCCCAGTTATTGTTGTTGACTCATTTCTTCTTCATTATTCTACTATTTCTTTTCTTTTTTAAAAGTAGCTACCTATTGACATATTTATAAATAACCAACAATTCCATAAATTGTTGCTTTAACCAAGTAGCTTGATTACATCTCGTAAGTATACTTCCATAAGTAAACTTTTTAAGGCTTTGACTCTTGGTCTGCTCTACAATCATTTGTTTCCCTGGAAGTTTCCTTTATTTCATAATAGATAGTATTGTTATTATTAGGCTGCTAGTCCCTTCAAGGTTTCTATGGTTACCAGACTGAAAAATAGGCTTTGACTCTTGGTATGCTCTACAATCATTTGTTTCCCTGGAAGTTTCCTTTAATTCATAATAGATAGTATTGTTATTATTAGGGCTGCTAGTCCCTTCAAGGTTTCTATAGTTACCAAACTGAAAAATAGGGAGTGAGCACTATAATAGTTCCTATATCAGATTACAGAGTTAGCTAATGTTTATGTTGATTAGTGCTTCATATGTGTTAATGAGTGAAGGTCTTAGTTAGGAATTCATTACTCCTACTCTGAAGATGTATTTTAGTTGAATCGTTTATTTATTTTTCCTTCTTGACATGTTGAACAGGTGTTGCCTAACTAGATCTTTCTTACAAGGGGCTACAAGGGTTGGGAGGGATTTGTGAAGTACTACTCCTTTCAACATTGAGCAAAACTCAAGGAGCCAAATCTAACAAAGTAGTACATCACAAATTAAAACTACATGTTATTTTTCGACGTCAACTAAAAGGAGTTTTCTACCATATTAGGACAATGTTGTCAACGTTGATCAAATTAGCATGTTTTCTTGAGTTTGTATGTGTTGCATAAATTAGCATGTTTTCTTGAGTTTGTATGTGTTGCATAAATTAGCATGTTTTCTTCATCTTTTCTTCTTTTACATATGACTGGTACCTTTATGAAGCCATTCATGTAATCACTTCTGATGGATATGTTCTTCTTTTGGAAAGAATACCCAGGTAAAATAAAACCTTCTTGGTAAATAACCTCCATAATTTAGGATGTCACTCATTATAAAAATAGGATAATTTTTTTTACATAAAATGCAAATATGAGATAAGAGTTTTTATAATGAAGAATAGGAAAATTTTAATTTTAAATTATTATATGAAATTATTATATTTAGATTATTATATAAGTTAATATTTAGTTCATTTTACATTTATAAATTTTCTTTTACTATACGTATTTTTTTATTTGTTGCTCCCCATTTCATTTGGGCAAGCATCTTGTTAGCACCTCTGTCCCTAGGGTGTTTTAAAAGTCTGATACTTTTAGTGTGCCTATTGTCTTTGACTACTTTGAATTCAATTATCAATCTAATTCACAAAGTTAAATTCAATAAATGACATTTAGTTATCTATGGTTAACCACAACAGAAAATGAAATATCTTGCATTCTACTGATTGACTCCTTTTAAACCTCTGTACTAATTGGTGTGTTCAGAATAGTGATCAATGTTGAGGTCATTAGCATTTTAGATTAAGGAGCCTTTCCCATAACTTATTGCAGTGTTTAATATCTAATGACTGCAATCTGATGTCACAAATGAGATGTATGGAAAGCTATTTTTCTTCAGCATGGGATTTTGGATTCATCAATGGGGTAAGTGATCCTGTTGTCACTTTCTTTGTTTTAATTTGATTACATGATTAAGCTTAGATGTATGAGTTGTGAAAGGAGTTGTACGGAATTCATTTATTGATCACCCAAAAGAATGCAATTCGTTTGATGTATATCAGATTATGTTTTCCATGATGTATACTAGATTTTCCTGGCATATTAGGCTAATGTTGTCAACGTGGGAAAAATTAAAACTACATGTTATTTTTTATGATAGCAAGATGAAATTCATATGTAATTATCCAAAGGTCCCCCTTGATATCAATGTTTGACTGAAAATCCTGGTACATTACCTGCAAACCCATTAGGTTTTACTGCATGTTTTACTTTTAGATAAATATCATAATGGTTGTTACACGATGGCAAAACCTATGTCCATAAGATTTGTGGGATTTATTTTGTGGCTTACTGGTATGTTGAAGGCTAATGATTCCATACAGTAACAATTTTGCAATTATAAAAGGTTCCAACTAAATTTAATCATGTGGTCTCTAATTTAGTTTGAAATGTGACAATATCAGCTAACTTTGGTGATATGCATAATTGATAAAAGGTGTACTAAATGAGTAACTGACCCATTCATAGGTCAGCTACCAGTCAACAAACTCTTTAATTCAACATGCATGATGGGGTCCTCAATTTACATCTCATGAATTAATTATTAGTGTTTTGATTTTGTTATTGTCATGTTACTTATATTGAGTCTATTGCATCTACAATCTTTGTTCAAAATTGTCTACAATTTATATGCATTCAATCACAATGCAAAAAGAAACCACTAATGGATATATGCTCATGTGATGCAAATGAACTATCGTCTTCATTTCTACACGAACATTATACATTTGAATGCAGGATTTTAAATATTGGTCATGTTTTCTTGAAGGGAAGATGCAGATGTAATTAATGCAAGTCAATTCTGTTTGATCAACCAATTTCCAACTTTTTGAAAATCTTTAAATAAAGTAGGTGGTTTTTCCTACTTTAACTGACTACAACTTAAATGCCTGTCATTTCAGTTGTCATCTTCATTCTGGGTACTGTATGAGGTACAACTTCTCCACACTGGGTACTGTATAGCTGCTGACTGTAATGGCTAAGGAAGAAAGAGGTACACATGCTCCATACCTTGCACTATATAAATAATGACCATAAGAGAATTAGTTCCAACATACTTCTGATATACTTAAAATGCCTAATGCCTAATTCCTATTGCCTACTGATTTTTGAATAATGACTTCTCCCTCAAGTATATGTTATACATGTCAATTCCATTTAGACAATGAACTAACAACAAACCCAAGTTTTTTTTGCTTATATTGTGAGTTTTATTACATGGTCGGCAGTCTTATTTGATAGATCACCATATTACCTAGGTATTCAAATCCTTAAACCTCTGTGGAGTAGGTAATGCTTTCGAATTCAACTAACTACAACATAAATGTTTGACATTATTTATGGGTAGCTCAAGATTTAGTCCCGGATTTGATTGCTTTCTTCCCTGATTCAGATAACCAATGCTTGAGTTGGTATAAATAGTATAAGCCTTTGCTACATTTCCTAAAGCAACATTTTTAAACCTACCTAATGCGTAATGCCCTCAATTATAATAACAATAGTAAACTAATGTATTTGACCATGTTTGCTTACATATGCTTACTTTAGTTCTATATAAGGCATATTAGTTTTTAAGTCCTCCTAGCAGACAGTACCTTCGTGGTTCCTTCTATTCTAATCTTATTTGTTATCATCAATGGTGTCTAGAAAGTGTTAGTACATTCATGGTTCCTTCTATTCTAATCTTATTTGTTATCATCAATGGCGTCTAGGAAGTGTTCTATGATCAAAGATACTGATGACATCACTGATATGTGGAGAATTGTTGTACTTGTGCTGAGGAGGTGGAATAGCTATTAAAAGGACTCTCCAACTCAGTTATATGCTATCTATTTTCTATCATACTACTTGCTTATGCAATGAAAAGATTTTCCTGTCATACTACTCTCATGTACTAAAGAGGGGGGCAAATTGAAATTAAATATGAAGAAACTAATTGTTTTAATGTTATCAGGTTGAACTTGACAAAGTTATATATTGTTTCTGGGTTAATAAATTCAAACATAGTTGCATGTTTACATGGTTAGTTGATTTTTTTTATATGGGTAACAAATTGGCCACCTTTAGATTCTACTCTTGAAATATGCTACATCAATGAAAATTTTGCTGGTGGAGAAATTCTTGAGCTCTTTTAAAGCTTATATTGATTCTTAATAAGTGCTGATGTAAAGGTCAATAATAAGCTTATATTGGTTCTAACTTTTTGTAGTTCCTTTTGGTTTTCTACATATGAATAACATCAAATGATTTTCCTACCAAATTAGTCTCATTTTCTTAAGGGGCAAATTGAAATTAAATAGTAAGGAACTCATTCTTCTAATGTTGTTTGGTTGAGCTTTACAGAGTTATACATTGCTTTTGGGTTATTAACATCAAACCTAGCAGCTTTTAATTAGGGATAAAGAACATAATGGTTCTTACACATTGGAAAAACCCAAGTCTTTACCACTATGTAAGTCTTCACTACTACGATGTAAGTAAGTGGCTGCAGGTAGAAGCTAAATAGTAAGATGATTCATTAGTTGTGGTTATCTCTTTGTCTTCCTTTTAATATTGCTTTCTATGCTTAATCATTTTAAGCTTTTTCCAAACTTATAGTGCTTCATACTTATATGCCTCAAAGTTTAATAATAATAATTTGAAGAAGATGGCTTAGGCATCTCTAGAAAAGCTTTTATGGCAATTATGGTATTCATTTGTTGTAGTCCTTTTTTCATATCAATGAAGTAGAAGTATTATGCTGTCATGTTAGTAGCAATCTTCCTTTCTTATATGTGGGAACTCTTTGTTATAAGATTTTTCCATTTCCTTTATTGCTCAATGTTGACATAGTTGATTTGTTAGCTGTGGTAATTAAATTCTAGTGAGTTGATTTGTTGCTGTTGGTTGTCAAATTCCTAGTTATGGAGTGAGGACTACTATACGGCTCCAGACATAATGGAAAAATACCCAGGAACAACACTTAACGTTCTTTCCTATGCAGCTAAAGATAGAATGCAGTGAATTATCTTTCTTTTGCTTTTCTTCATTATCTTATCCTACTTATTCACCATTTTCCCACCACGTTATTTCTGTCTCAAATTAGTCTACATGGGTCCTAAATTTAACTCTCCAACTTATTCTTAAGCTTTAATCCTTTGCGTATTTCTCTTATATTATTTGATTTAATTCGAATATTGTATATTACTTATATAATAATATTGCATTTTGATAGTATATTCTATTATTGCTGTCCTCTATTTTTTTGGTAAAAGTATGTCCTAAATATTAGGATTTGTGTACAGCTATTGTGGGATAATTTGAGTTAATTTGATTGATTATTGTATATTGAAGGTATATTTTTTAATTGAAAGAGTTTGTTTGGATTTTGTATTTACTATATTGTTCCAACATTCATTCTAAGGGGATTGACTTCTTCAACGTTGTCGTATATAGTCTCAGAGCATTAGTATTTTGCCAAGGTTATTAAATTTAATTTGATTATTATTTCTTAAATGCATATTCTCTAATCTTTATCCTCTATTTTTTTTATTTAAGACTCTCCTCCTTTGGATTTTTTTTAGGAATTATCTATTGGTTCATACCCCAGCTTGTTAGTCAATTTAGGTAATTCAAATTACTCCAATAGCCGAGCCATTCTATGTCCTAGAGTGTCAACCACGTAAATGAATACATGTGCTCTTTATTACTTGTTGAAGTGATGGAGTATTATAGTTGTAACACTATTTGTAAATCATCTCGAGAGGTTAATGGATTTGAAGATATGTACAGTACCGAGTTCTTGAACACAATTAATTATTTAGGTTTGCCTAGACATAATCTTAATCTCATGGTTGGAGTACCTATAATGCTATTAAGGAATATTAATCCAGCTAGTGGGTTATTAAAGCAATAACATTAAATGGGTCAAACCCTAATCAGAAGGTTTTGATTAATAGGATGGATATGAATCCTTCCAATAGTAGTCTTCCTTTTCGGATAAAGAGAAGGAAATTTCCTATTGCTTTGTCTTTTGCTATGACAATTAATAAAAGTTAAGGGCAGTTGTTACAAAATATTTGGTTATACCTATCGAAGCTAGTGTTCACATATGGGCAATCATATGTTGCCTTATCAAGAGTTAAGAATATAGCAAGTTTGAAAATTCTTATACATGATAGGAGTGATCATCAAAATAATACAACTATCAATATCGTTTAGAGGGAGATATTCATAAATAGAGAAACATATGTGACATGTCATGAAGTCATTTAACATCTTGATATGTTTCATGCAATGTTATGGAAAGGTTTTGTTGAATTACCTTTTCCTTTTGTTTTTCTTTATATGTGGCCGAACTTGGTAGCCAAATTTGTTCTCCGTCAGAGTAATTATGATGCTGGGGTATGTTCCCTTTTTTGTGTGGATACATGTCATTTCCATTGTAACATTGGATAACAAATTTCTTATAGATGAATTGTATTGTGAATGTGTTATGAGGTATAGCCACCTTTAATCCATGTTGTTTATATTAATTTTAAATGATGTTTGTGAGTTGGTAGTTAAGTGGATGCTTTAGTGTACTGTAGTTGTTGCACCCGCGCAAGGCATGGGGGATTTTGTGCATGTTAAAGCAATAAACATAAGCGAAAAAAATTAACAACCACAACAACAAAACCATAATAGAAAAACAAAAAAATCATTAAGCTTCAATATCTAATACAAAGATAGCCTCCAATCACCAACTGTAACTTCCTATCTATACATGATGGCACCAGGGGAAAAGAAGACCATGAGCCACATACACTGAATAGGAAAAGCAAAGCTATTTTTAAAACATGCCTCTATGAGGCAAAGCCCTATGTACATGGATACCCTGAAAGGAAAAGAAAGAGCAACCGAGCATACCCAATTGCAAGGAAAACTATATCACCATCCATGACGAACTAGGAGAACAAGAAGCAAGCCAAGAGGAGTGATGATCATGGACTAAAGCAACTTATTGAACGAACACACTAGAAACCTGATAAAAAAACAACTACACAACAAACATATAAAGCAAAACCATAATATGAAAATCCAAAAATGCAGAGGATCATCAAATAAAAGAAGGAAGGGGTTTAGAGCCAGGACACCCAAATTCGGCTTCACACACTCAATCCAACACCCAAAAATTGGAGACTCTAAGTAGAAAGAACAAGGAGATAGGATTAGAACAGAAAAACCTATTAACCAAGGCCCAAATAAGGTTCAAAGAAGGGAAGAAACTGAGAGAGGAAGAGGACAATTTTTTATGGTGGTGGAAATTGAAAAGGCGGTGGGAGATGGACAGAGAGTGTTTTCTTAAAGTTAAGGGAGATTAGAAAGACGGTAGGAGGTGGAAGAGAGGGACAAAGATAGAAGTGTGGAACAAAGCATAGGAAGAGAGGGAATGTAAGCTTAAGGTGGTGGGAGAAAAAAGGCTAGAGCAATAGTAACTCCATAGAAAAAGGCAACGACTTTTGAGACTAAGGGCAGAGATGGTAGGAGGAGGGTGGAGAAAGTGTCTCATGACACCAGAAAGCGCCAAGAAAATTGCCAGAAAGTGCCAAGAAAGGCACCGAAAAGCACCATATAGGTGTCGACTTCATAAACCCAAACCTTGGTTAAAACAAATGTATATCAAAATACATGGAACAATAAAAAATTATCAAAATACTATATGAAAAATTGTTCCTGATGAATTCCCGTGACTCTCACATTCAGTGCTTGAGAAAGTCAATCATGTCAATGGACCAAAGACCGGTGAATTTCTTTGACTAATAGGCAAGGTGGCGCTCCTCCTTATACCAACAAAAAAGTCACTTTATGAAAGTGATAGATGGCATCTTCTTATTGGGCTAACATAAAAGCCACTTTTTCGAAAAGCTACTTTATTAATATAGGCCTTAGACTATGTTGTATATCTCTGTTTTGTATAGGCCTCACATGGCACCTCACATGCCTCCATTAAGCCATCAAATGGCGCCAAATGTACCCTAGTACACATACGCCAGTATATTTCATCCGACTGTTTATACATACAGAGCCCTCTATTCAAAAGGATTACTCTCTACCTAAAGGGCCGAATCATATAGTCCTTAAAAGTCATTATGTCTCTTGGTCATTGTTAGGACTCTTGCTAAATTGAGGCTTAGCACTTTACTTGATTTAGGCTTATATTCTCAAGCTTTTAAGCCCAAAATTCAGGATATTATAACTTACACTCCTCTTCACCTCTATGCTTCTTTTCTTTTGTTATAAATATTAGATATGTGGATATACATAAACTCTCCCAACTCTTAACATTTCATATATTACACTCCATAACCTTTCAAATGAATAATTTTTAGAAGTCTTTATGCCCATAACTCAAAGGTTATTTGTGTACTCATTAAATTTTCTATTTAGTTTATGTAACTCTTGGTTGAGACTGAGGCCCTATATATAAAGGATTATGTACTACACTGGTGAATCTAAATGAATAAGACATTAATCGCTCTTTCTCTCCAATTCTCCCTTGTATCTCTTAATCTCTCTCATCTCAATCTCAAATTTTCCTTATTTTTCATAACATCTATCTTTTTTGTTATTTAAAAAAAAGGGAACAATTAATGATCCTACTACTTTACTATGCCTTTCTTCATTTTTCCCTTTATTTTATATTGAGAGAATTACAATGAGGTCCTAATGAAGGGATTTAGTTATGGAAAAATTAAATAACAAATGAGGAGCATGCAATAATAAGTATTAGTACAAGAAATGATAACAAGTTTATACTTGTCACTCATTATTAGGACTTCTTTGTAATTAAGTATATTTCATGGGAACTCATTATAATTTCCCCTAATATTATTTTTGATGAAATATAAAAATATGAGTGTATTTCCTTTCAATCTCAAAGAGCTAACAAATCGAATCAGCTCTCTCTATCGATATCCACACGAATAGGAATCCAACATGGACAGTGTGCTAGCGCCACCAATATCCCTCTAGAGTTTTCTTTTTCTACGGCTCTCTATCTATTTTCCTCTTACATAGAAAACCCTAGCTCTCACTTAAATAAATAATCAGGGTTTCTATTTTATGATGGACATTGGATTTTTAAAATTAATCTTAATTAATTTCGAAGTTCAAATCATATTAATTAACACTTAATTGTTTTGATAAGAAAATTAAATAAATATGCTATAATTAAATATGTCCAACACTTTTAATTTAACGTATTTATTTAATCTGAATAAAGAGCCAATGGAAATAGATTTAATTTATATTGATAAATAAAATCTGAGGTATTATATCTTTATCATGTTAGTTATTAAATTTAATTTATCAGATAAAACTAAATTTAAAATAACACAACACACACACACACACACACACACACACATGTATATGTGTACACATATACATGTATATGTGTACACATATACATGTGTGTGTGTGTGTGTGTGTGTATATATATATCTGTATGTATGTATGTATGTATGTATTTCAAAAATACATATATGTATATATAATATTATTAATTTTATTTTTTGAATTCTTTATATTTTACTTTTGTGTGTGTGTGTGTGTGTGTGTGTGTCAGTATATATAAAATTCGTCTATTTTAGATTAACCATTACATTCATTGAATCTAGACAAATTTTAAATTCAATGAATCTGAAAATTATAGCTCGTGTTAGGCTATTTTTGTGTGCTACCCTGTAGGCCCATATAAAGTTGGCAGTGGGCCAATTACTATACTAACCTATAAGTTGTAAGTAGCTTCTAGTAAGACATTACGACTACCCAATTCATATGAGGATCAATAAACTGATACAACTTGTCATATAACCATATCACGTCCCTTTTGTCATACGATATTTCAGTCAAGGATGAGCTATGGAGAATGTCATCCTCTTATTCCTAACCATTACTTTCTCGATCTCTGAGTAGTCTAACTATAGAAATGGAAACTCATTTCCATCATAGTATGGCCATACATTTCTTATACTCACTCATCGAGAGGCCCAGTAATATCTCTCTACTAATGTGAGGGACAAATTCCATTTTGACCATTCACATTCCTTTGCATGAAAACCACTAAGCCCAAACATAGCCTTTAATATCACCCAGTCAAAGGTGACTTTTGACTAGGTCAAAGCAGAGTGACTCTCATATAGGAATCCCTAATGATCTCAGGTCAAAAGGCATAGTAACATGGTTATACATGAAACAAGCTAATAACTTGATCCATGCAGCTTTCTTAGAGCGAGTCGGTCCAGCACCTTG
The DNA here is from genome assembly GCA_037074505.1 of Albizia julibrissin. NCBI lineage: Eukaryota > Viridiplantae > Streptophyta > Magnoliopsida > Fabales > Fabaceae > Albizia > Albizia julibrissin. The sequence continues at coordinate 39,091,849 of CM073477.1, forward strand.
TACTCTTACAAGTGCCTATGACTTTGATTCGCATCTCCATATCTTTTCAAAGTCATGCTGGTCTTATTTCATCTTTGCTCCAGCATAGATGACTGACTAAGGACTTTTAAGACAATCATTATGATTTATCCAAGGATACAATTATCACTGCAAACATGCAAATAATATGATAACAAAATAGAGAAATTTATTGAAGAATAATGTTTAAAGTACAATGATTGGCCCCTAAGGCATAATTTCCAACAAGTATAATTGATACATGTACTTGTTAAATGTTGAATCTGTACTGACGATTGAGATTGATGATGTATGAGAAAAGATGATAATCTTTAAGAATAATGAGACTAAATGGCAGAGTTAGTGATTAGGTTGTGATATAAAAACTGAATACCACATGGCATGCCACTAGTTTAATTATAGTGCACCACTAGCTGACATTTATTTATAAGGAAGTATTCCCAGATATGAAACTTTAGTGGCTTCTATGCAGTATTCATGTGGTCAGTAACCCTACTGGAGGAACCTATGGTCCTTTGTGTGCTCTGTAGTAGTCTGGCCAGTGCACATCATACTTGCAGAGAGCTCGTGAGAGTCACCAATAACATAGACTAGGACTTAGCCCATGGGTTTCAATAGAAGGAAAAAAGGAGGATATAAGACTAGTTAAGGGTTAATAAAAGACAGAGTAAATGATTGCTTTATGATGTGTTATGAAGTAGCATGATATGATATGATGTGATGTGCTATGTTTACTCATTTCTCTAATGATTTTAAATTGATACTATATGTTCCTGAGTTATTTGACTGTTCTACATATATGCTTGTCAATCCCATTTGGCACCCCACCGATGGTGCTGGTAGATAAGGTGGGTAGTGATCATGTTATTGAAACAGTAATCTCACCCCATTACTTCTCACATTTTTCAAGTGAGAGTTCGAGGGGCAATGCAACTGAGAAGGCACCAAAGGCCTGAAGCAATGGCTATAAAGAGTCATTTTGTATTTGTCTATTTTTACATTTAATGCCAAAGTTAGAGTTGCACCCAAAATTGAGATTTTGTTTAATTCTCATTGATTGTCTTTAATGGATTTTAGTAATGGACAACATGAGGCTTAGGATTTTCATGGAATTGCATTATTATAAATTTTCATTTATTTAATTGAGTCTTGGAATTAATAATATGAAGGTATTATATATGCATGTATGTGTTTTATGGGTTGGGGGCCCAAAACAAAGCTCCCTTATATTGTGATGCTTGTTACATGTACATAATCATTTTGTCCCACACATGTTGTAATGCTCACTTTTCCACTAATATTCCTTATATGTATATTTGTGATATTTAGTGGAATAAAATGGTGAGTTGTAGTGTGCATAAATTTACAGAAATATTCCAATCGCTAGTTACACATAATTCGGCCAAGTAAGGACACAAAGAGGCAATTAATGTCCACTTAAAGGCGTAATATTGTAACCAAAATTTGAGCATAAAATGAAACAAATAATAGCCTCATACAAGTGTCAAAAATTAGGCCAAACCAAAGGAAAGGAGCAAGAAATGATTTATTTCAATAAATCATAAAATGTAAGAGTAAAACAGTAATTTGCCATAACTCAAGGAACAAATATTTTTTCCCTAAGTTTTCCTATTTTTTTGGCCAAAAAGGAATTAAGAAGAGGAAAATGGCTACTTGGTAATTAATAGGCTTATTTTGGAGTATTATTACCAAGAGAAAATCAAAGAGTCAAAAAGTTAAAAAGGGTCAAAAGGCATAAGACTTTGGTCAACAACTTGCAAGATAGCATAATGAGATAATTTAAGAGTAATATATACTCTTGATCTCTCATTAATTTGGCTGACCAAGAGAAGAAAAAAGGAAATGGAATTATTTTGTAATATTATACAAAATGCCACAATTTTGGACTAATAGGACTTGAACACTTGTTAAGTAAGTTTGGAAGATCCTTTAAGTCATTAACCCTTCTTCTTCCTCCATTCATTTACGGTGAAAACAGACCCAAAAATAGAGAGAGAGAGAGCTCAGCCATATCTCAAGAGCACAAGAAGCACAAAGAGCTAGGGTTTTCATAGATCCAAGGTAAGAACTGGCAAAACCTTGTGATTTTTGTCTCCTAATCACTCTATAACCTCTCCTAACCTCTTTTACTCCATCAAATCCATGATTTTCAAGAAAAATCAAGAGCTTAGAGAGGGAGTAAAATTTTGTTCAGGAGAAAGAAAGTGTGAACATCAAGAGGTAAACTTCAAAACTTGCTTCTCTTGCCTTATTGGATGTTGTTGGTGTTGTTGTTGGTGGATATTGTCATGTTTTTTTCTTTTTTTTCACAAATAGGCTAAAGCAAAACCATGGGAATGCTTCCCAAATTCCCTCTAAAAAATTTCATTTAGTTTTTAAATAGCTAGTCATGTGATTATAAGTAGAAAGGAAATGATTAAGCAAGAGAAAACAAAAAAACAATATAAACCTCTTAAGAACCCTAACATTCTGCCCTTTGTGTTACATGATAAAGGAGTGAAAATTTGGTAATTTTGATGATTACATTGGCTTTATAAGGAAAAATTGTGTAGGTGTGCAAGTGTTCATGATTTTTGGATGTTTGTATATCAATTTGGAAATTTATGAAGTATGTATATACATGTTGTTGATCTGCCCTGTCTGGAACAGTGATGTTGTGTGAGATGTTTTATAGGTCAAACATTGTCCAAAATTTCTGAAACTTGTTAGAATTAAATTAGAGACATTAACCTCTAATTTGATAGGTATTTTGTAATTTTTAAACAAGTACATTGGGAGATATAAATTTTTTAAGTTATACCTTATTTTTTGGAAAGAAATATGGAACAATGATGTTTAACGAATTACTGGGAATGATGTGTCTATAGTGGGAAAACCTAACTATTTTTCCTCAAAATTAAATTAAAATAGCTTCAGTTGAGCTTTAGAATCAGTCAAATTGGATTTTTTTTAGAATTAATTGTGAATTTCCAAAAAATTGACTGAAAAATATGTCAGTTTCTAGTCAACAGTGAAACTGCACTGTACAAAGTTAAATTGAGCATAAACTGTTATAACTGCTTTAGATAACCAGTAGAATTTGATTTAAAGGAATTAAAAGTGCATGTAATAACTATTTACTTGTAATTCAAATTTTGATAGGAACTGGAACTTGCCCGAGCTCAAAGAAATGGTTGCATATTGGTCAAGGGATGCAACCAGGTAGTAACTTGTCTTTTATATATTTATAAGATACACTGTATGTTTTGTGTGTTCATTATGAATTATTTAGCACATTTTGGTTATACGGGGTGGTCACCTGGGGCCTTTTTGTGTGGGTGGACGCCCAGGCCAATAACATTCTGTAATGCACGAGTGGATGCCCGGGGCCTATTTGCGCAGGTATCCCTCGGGGCCTTGTTATATTCCTAGCGTTATGGTGATATATGACTGCATGTGATGCACTAAATGCATTTTGTCCCATACATGTTGTAATGCTAACTTTTCCACTAATATTCCTTATATGTATATTTTTGATATTTAGTGGAATAACATGGTGAGTTGTGGTGTGCATAAATTTACAAAAATATTCCAATCGCTAGTTACACATAATTTGGCTAAGTAAGGACACAAAGAGGAAATTAATGTCTACTTAAAGGCTTAATATTGTAACCAAAATTTGAGCATAAAATGAAACAAATAATGGCCTCATACAAGTGTTAAAAATTATGCCAAACCAAAGGAAATGAGCAAGAAATGATTTATTTCAATAAATCATAAAATGTAAGAGCAAAACAGTAATTTTCCATAACTCAAGGAACAAATACTTTTTCCCTAATTTTTCCTATATTTTCGGCCAAAAAGGAATTAAGAAGAGGAAAATGGCTACTTGGTAATTAATAGGCTTATTTTGGTGTATTATTACCAAGAGAAAATTAAAGAGTCAAAGAGTCAAAAAGGGTCAAAAGGCATAAGGCTTTGTTCAACAACTTGAAATATGGCATAATGGGATAATTCAAGAGTAATATATACTCTTGATCTCTCATTAATTCGGCTGACCAAGAGAAGAAAAAGGGAAATGGAATTATTTTGTAATATTATACAAAATACCACAATTTTGGACTAATAGGACTTGAACCTTGTAAAGTAGGTTTGGAAGATCCTTTAAGTCATTAATCCTTCGTCTTCCTCCATTCATTTATGGTGAAAACAGACCCAAAAAGAGAGAGAGAGAGAGCTCAACCATATCTCAAGAGCACAAGAAGCACAAAGAGCTAGGGTTTTCATAGATCCAAGGTAAGAACTGGCAAAACCTTGTGATTTTTTGTCTCCTAATCACTCTATAACCTCTCCTAACCTCTTCTACTTGATTAAATCCATGATTTTCAAGACAAATCAAGAGCTTAGAGAGGGAGTAAAATTTCATTTAGGAGAGAGAAAGTGTGAACATCAAGAGGTAAACTTCAAAACTTGTTTCTCTTTCCTTTTGGATGTTGTTGGTGGATATTGTCATGTTTTCTCATTTTTTCACAAATGGGCTGAAACAAAACCATAGGGAAATTCTACCAAAATTCCCTCTAAAAAAGGCCATTTAGTTTTTAAATAGCTAGTCATGTGATTAGAAGTAGAAAGGAAGTGATTAAGCAAGACAAAATAAGAAAACAACATAAACCTCCTAAGAACGCTAACATTCTGCCCTGTGTGTGATGTGATGAAGGAGTGAGAATTTTGTCATTTTGATGATTCCATTGGCTTTATAAGAAAAAAATGTATAGGTGTGCGAGTGTTCATGATTTTTAGATGTTTGTATATAAATTTGGAAATTTATGACAGATCCGCAATAGGGGTTGAAAAAAATTTTTAATTTAATTTTCCATTGTGCCTACTAATCCCAACAGTGGCATCAGAGATAGGTCAATTATGCGTTTAAGTTGAGTTTGAGTGCTTATTGTATGCTTATTTATATGTGATGTATAAGTTGTATATATTTTCGTTTCGATTACTGCTATGCTATATATGTAATATCCCCAATTTTATTCACTAAAAATTCTTGCACACTTGATTATATTCAAGGGAATAAAATTTTGAATTTTGGTACACTTGAAGTAGCCAAAATAGTAGAAGTAGTGATTACATGATGTTTTGGCTAAGTATGATGTAAAGCACAATTTTTATCTTCATAAAAGGCTAATATTGTAGCCCAAAATTAAGTATGAAAGGGCATAATTTTTGACCCAATTTATGATAAAAATTTTGGCCAAAAAGAAAAGGGAAGAAGGAAGACAACACTGTACAAAAATTGAAGAAAATGTAAGGGTAAAATAGTCATTTGGATAATAAAATTAAAAATCCAATATTTTCTCCATTATTAATGAATAAAGTCAGCCAAGATGGAAAGCAAGAGGGAAAAATGTGATTAGAACACATAATGATCCATGTACAAGCTTGTTTGGCCATATGGAAAAAGGAGGTGTTAAGAAAATGCCATGTGTAAATAAATGCAATATAATAATAATATTTTAAGGAGGTGAAGTGGGATATTTTTAAGAGCAAATTAAGCTCTTTCAAAGGCCATTTTTGGCTAGACATGAGCAAGAGGAGAGAAAGAGAGAGAGCAAGAGGAAATAAAGAACAAAGAAGGAGGAGGAGGAATCAAGAGGCAAGAACTTAGTAAGTAGTAGTTGAAATTGCTTGTTTTTTCCTTCAATCTCTTGTAAACCCTCTCTCATCTTCATATCCTTCTTGAAAATCATGCAAAGCAAGAAGAAAATCAAAGGAAAAGGAGAGAGGAAGTGGTCGACCAAGTAAGAGAAAGTAGGAGAAACAAAGGTAAGCTTGAATACTTGTCTTATCTTGATGTTTTATGATTGTTGGTGGTGGTTTTGGTTGGTTATGGACTTTTTTTGTCTTGAATTTTTTATTTGAGATGCAAGAAACCTAGGGGAGATGCTTTTCCAATTTGTGATTAATCATGTTCAAGAGATTTTTAAGTGGTTAAACAAGTGATCAGAAGTGGAAAGAAGGTGTTTTGTTGAATGAAAATTGAAAACTCCAATTTTCCAAGAATTATGTGATTTTTGGCTAGATCATATTTATGGGTGTTTAGACTGGAATTTGATGGATTTGATGATTTCATTGTGTTTAGAATGGAAACTTGGGTAGGGTACATGTAAAGAATAGAGTTTGGAGGCTTTGGGGTTGTGAAATGACAATTTTACCTGTAAAACCCTAACTTTGTGGCTGTCAAGGTTATTTCTGGAAATGCCATGTGAATTTGTTAAAACTAAGGTTACAAATGGATTCTACATGCGAAATTCTGTTGGAATAGCCCAGGTCATAATTTTGTGGCTGGATTCTGGATGTTTTTGATGTTTTTTTAAATTTGGGATGTCCATTTTTAAGGGGAAATTCTACCCAAATTTCCATTGGTTATGTTAAAATGATGATTGGATGATTAAACAAGGAGAAACAAGTAACAAGAAGGTGTTTTAAGGGTTAAAATCAAGAAAAATTCAATTTTTCCCAAAAATCATGAATATTTTGGTCAAGCTTTAAAATGAGGGTTAGGATTGGAATTTCATAATTCTAATGGTTCCATGATGTTTAGAAGCGAAAATTGTGTAGGGTTCATGAAAAGTACAAAGTCTGAAAAGCCCCGGATTGTGAAATGACGATTTTGCACATAAAACCCTAAGTTAGACTATTAAGGGAAAAATTGTAATTTGAGTTGGAATTGATCTGATCTGAGGTCAAATATGAGATGTACACATGAAAATAGGTAGAATGGACCTAAGTTATAATTTTTAGAAAAGTACAAAAATACCGTGGCCGAACCGGGTCCCAGGGGCATTTTGGTAAATTTTGTGATTTTGAAGGAGATGATAAAGTTATGAGTCTTAAGGTGAGATAGACATAAATAGTAGCTTAATTACAAATATTTTGACCAATTTTAGGATTTGACATTTGCCTGACGGAATCTACAAGGACAGATAAATTAGAAAGGGAAAGGCATTCAGGTAGTAACTCTATCTTTCATATACTATGTGAGTGTTAATATGTGATGATTTCCATGGTCTGTTCAATGTATTGCTTTGTGGTATTGATACTCTCTGAGTGTGGATGATAAGTTAAGCCACCCCATGAAATATAATCTTTGAGGTACTATGAGGCCAGGTAGACCCAGTTGAGTGACTTGATATGTACGGACATGTGTTGACCTATTCCAAGTTATGATAGTACGAACAGGTATTGACCTGCTCCAAGTTATTGTGATTATATTATGATATGATATTGTGAAGATCAGGAACAAATGATCATTTTGATCTAAACAAAATCATCATTTGTTTCCTAAGCATTGTCATATAGGCTTAGGCATTTTGATTGCTGCATCATGATAAATGTTGCATTGCATGTTTCCTGTTTGCACTTTATATGAATGATTTTCTGGTTACTACTGAGATTCATTCGAATCTCATTCCTTTCCTATAAACAAATTATCCAGCTATGAATAACAATTCCAAAGGTAAGGAGAAAGTCGAATACAAAGACTGAAGACAAGCAATTGATGAAGTTATCTCAGTGCTCAGCATAGTATGGGCTACTAAATTTTTGGGATGTAATATATAACTTACTAATAATTTTTAGTTTCCTGTATAATAATCAAGAAACATATATCAGTATATTTGTATAAATTCTGTTTGCCTGATTGAACTGTGCAATGATGCTTGATGAAATGTCTAAATTTTGCAGGGTTTGACATTTTTGGTATCAGAGCATGTAGTTCTGGCATTAACAGAATAGTATAATGATATGATCTTGATTATGTTATGGGAGGAGATATGAATACTGAACACTATATGAGATGTGAATCACAAGCATTTGTAAATTGGCCTGAGGATCGACCTCCAAGGATGGAACTTCCTAGGGCTAAGCGATGTGCTAAGAAGCAAACCTATTATAATCAACCCTCTTGGAGGAAGAAAAGAAAGACATGTCAGAGGACTCCGATTAAGACCAGGAAGCCTAATCAAGAGATTTTACCAAAAACATATTATGAGAACGGAGACTCAGGACAACCGATATCTAATAAGATTAAAGCAGATCCATCTGAGCTCTCAAGCTTTGAGGTGAATGACGAACACAAGAAACATGATTTTCAACCAGATCGGAAATTATGGCATAGTGTTCATGATAAGTTTCGACTTGCCCTTTGTATTCAGGACACCTCAACTGATCAATACCAACAGTTGCTATAAGATGTGGAAACAATGTGTCTGTGTGACACCTTTCTTTACAATACCTCACCGGCTTTTAGTTCCATTAAATCAGAGTAAGCGAGCGATTACTTTAATAAACTAAAAGCCATTCTCTTTATTTACATTAGAGCGATCCTCTGCTTATACAACATTCATACCTATAAATACATAGAATACAAATCGTAGTGCCCCGTACTACAGTCTTCTCTTCACTTCGCGTCTTCATATCTCCTCCGTGCATACTTTCATGCATCCTTTAACCTGTCTAAAATGGTTGTTTGGGAGGAGTGAGATTTGAGAGAATCTCAGTAGTGAACAGTACCACTATGCATGGCAGATATATATGAATGCATGACATGCTTGCCTACACTATTTCATGCCAACATAATGACATGCTGCGTGCTCGATGTTATGACATACATATTGGCCATTGCACAAATATAATAGAGCTTCAATCAATCAACATGTTCAACACGAATAGGCATAGAAGTCACATAATCAATTTAAGACGTACATATCATACACATGCAGGAAAGGTAAGTTCACTACATGTCGGACTTCACGTCCGTCCTCTATCCTTTGTTCTTGCTCCGGTTCGGCATATCCCTTCATCGAGTCCTAGAAGTCCAAATACATTTAATGAGTCACTACTCATCCATATAACATTCTAGACTCGTATTAGTTGATAACTTAGCCCAATTATGCTAAATTACCAAAATGCCCCCGGAAGCCCAGCCCAACTGTACTTTTACAAAATTTATAACCTGGGCCAATCCTACACAATTTCACTTGTAGAATCCATTTATGACTTCATATCAGTCAAATTCATGCAGAATGATGGAAATACCCCTTTGCATCCCCTACTTAGAGCCATAAGGGTAATTTGGTCATTTCACCCTTTAGGCCTTTTCCCACTTCTTCATCAACATGAACCCTACACAATTTGCCCTTTTGAACTCAATAGAATCATCCAATCGATGAAATTCCAACTCATGGCTCACGCCCCACGCATGACAGCCCATATGGAGTCCTTAGTAGAGTTATGTCGGTTTCTCCCTTTATCTTAATACCTTCCTTTCTACTTATCCTTACATGATTAGCCGTTTAAACATCTATTGGACATCATTTCGGTGCCCAAAACATAAATAGAATGAGATATAAACAGTACCCAACTCTCAAAATACTCATCCAAACGACAAACTAAAATGGTAGAAAGGAAGCTTACGCTTACCTCTACACGCTTCTGAATTCGATTCGGAATTCTGGTGACGCTCTGGCCGATGAGACGGCATAAGTAGAGTAATGTTTGTACTAGGTACTTTGAGAGAAGACACCGTTTTGGTAGAGTTCCGGCAATATATAACTCTTTCTCTCTTCTCGTTCTCTCTGTTCGCGTTCTCGTTCTTTTGTTTCTCATTCTCATCTGTTCCAATTTCTCTTTCCTATCCCTTTTAATTTGACCATTAGAAAGAACGAGAATTGATGATGAAGGATGATGATTAATTAAAATCATCAAAGTGGCTTACCACCAAGTGATCCAACTATCACGTTACATGTATAAAAAATTTCATTTCTCTTTTCCTTCATCATTCCATCAATATTAATGAGAAATAAGAGAGTATAATTCACTCTCAAATTATCCCATTACACCACCTCAAGTAGTCAACCGAAGCCTTAAGCTTCTCCGCTTATTGACTTTACTTGATAATAATTCACCCGCTTGGGCTTATTAATCATCAAGTAGTCATTTCCCTCCTTTTAATTCCAATCCAACTCAAATCATAGGGAATATTAGGGAAAATCCATCATTTCTCAACTTTTGGCAAAATTACCATTTTGCCTTTACCTTTTATTTTCATTTTAATACCCAACAATATAGAGGAATTATGGGATAAATATCATTCATCACTTGGACATTTTCTAAACCGAGGTTTATCAGTTCACTTAATCCCAAGCCTCTTGTCCTAAAATTTAGGGTATTACAATCTGGATCATAGATATCAGGGGATGGACTATCCCGATGAATACTGGGTCTGTACTACACTAAGTTTCTTTCCAAAAGAAAAATTCTGGATCCAGGAGGTGAATAGTATTATGGAGGACGAACTGGGAAGTGCCTTCCTGAGGTTTAAAGCTTACATGAAAGGTCTTGTAAAACTATGTATGGACCATGATTAAGGTAATTATAAGTTATTTTGGTTAGTCTGGGACATCTAACATGTTCAAATAATATATGTACAATAGTATGATGTAGGAATCTGTAATCAGAAACAGTCTGTATTAGATCTTAGGGCATAATAGTAAAAGTTAAACCAAGGTGAGAGAAGGAGTGCCAAAGAAACAGAAACAGTCTGGGACTATCCTGAACAAAGAGAGAGAGGGAGTTGGAGAAGCATACAATAGCTAAGAGAAAGAGCAATGATCAAGAAGCCAAACCAAGGTGAGTCAAAAGTAATTCCCACTTGTTCTTGCCTTCTAATGCATGTAGAACCTCTCCTAATCTCTTATCTATCTTGGAAACCATGTTTAGCAAGCAAAATCAAGAGGGAAGAGAAAGAGAGAGAGAGATGGTAGCCTAGAGAGAGGAAGAAGAGAAATCAAAGGTAAATCATGGAACATTGCCTAACATATTGATTTATGTTTATTGTTAGTTATTAGATTGGTTATTGGCTTGGTTTTCATTACTTATGATTTTAGGAAGCTCAAACCCTAAGGGGAGGTGCTGACCAATTTTCCATTATGTTAGATATGATTAGTTTTGATGATGCCAAATATATATCAAATATTATGAGAGCAAAAGTTTGCATAATATACTTATCTCTTATATTGACTAACTATTATATTTAATGTTATATATCTTATAGATTAGTCAAAGAGATTGGAGAATAAAGAGCTTGAAGAATTAATGGGAATATCAAGATTCAAGCTTCTAGAAGAAATACTGGATGTTTCTATGCTCATAAGGGAATTAAGAAGTACTGTAGCAGTTACTATTTGGCACTGTAGCATTATCACTGTAGCAATACGGGTACTGTAGCAATTGGCACTGTGATTTAATGAATCACTTGAGTGATTTTCAGAATCACTCAAGTGATTCTGAAAAAAACGCAATCACTCGAGTGATTGTGCAAATCACTCGAGTGATGTTCAGTTTTTCAGAGTCTGTTCTTCGTCCAGCTGAGCGAGGCCTGGTTAGTTGATCATATCTCTCCCAATACAACTCTGATTGAGACCAAACCAGTTGCATATCAAAATAGACTTCCAATGCGTCATTTTGACACTAGAATAAACATCAAAGGAGTTCATATGAAGGAGATATAAGTGTTCTAATCTTTCCTTTATATCAGCGTCACTTTCTGGAACAGGTTTGGTATTTTGACTATAACTCTCAAACCACTGATCCTATTGAGCTGAAACCGGTTCCATATGAAACTATACTTCCAGAGCTTTCCATTGATATATAATACAGTAATTTTGGAGCCATATTCGAAGAGTTATGTCATCTGGAAGTTTACCTTTGTTTGCTGAAGAACTGGAAACGCAAAAACGTTCTGAAGAACAAATCACTCGCGTGATTCTGGAATTCACTCGAGTGATATAGCAGATCACTTCCAGTGATTGAAAAATCACTGCAAGAAAAATTCACTGTTTCAGATTTCACTTCCAGTGATCACAAATCACTCAAGTGATTTGTGATTTCCGCAAAATCACTTCCAGTGATCTCCAAATCACTTCCAGTGATATCTCAGTTTTGCCATTTCACTTCCAGTGATCTCCAAATCACTCGAGTGATATCTCAACTTTGCCAAATCACTTCCAGTGCGCCTGAAATCACTGCAAGAAAAATTCACTGTTTGCAAAATCACTTCCAGTGATGCCAAAATCACTCGAGTGATTATGTTGTTTTCGTAGATCACTTCCAGTGGATGATGAATCACTTCCAGTGAATTTCACTCTTTCTCATATCACTTCCAGTGATTACTGAATCACTTCCGGTGAATATTAAAATTCCTCAGATCACCTCCAGTACCTTAACTGATCATTTCCAGAGAATACCAATATGCACCAGATCACTTCCAATGAACTGATAATTCAAGTGATGTGTTGATTTTGATAAATCACTTCCAGGTTTGACATAAACATGAGATCACCAGAATAATATTGTGAGCTATCCAAGTGAAAAATTGTTTCATGAAAATCACCTTCAGTGAAGTAATGCTGCACTCAAGTGAATTGATATCACCGCAAGAAAATTTACTGATAGCTAGAGTGATTCACTATTCTTTACAGAATCATGGAAATTACTCAAGGGATCATTATTATCGAGTCAATGATATGCTTACTCTTAGAAAGCTACTGCCAGTGAAATGCTTCTATAAATCACTTCCAGAAGTATGACAGAAACAAGGAAACAACTCAAATGATTTCATGGTACACTCGAGGGATGCTGATAATTGCCAGTGGAATATTATCTTCTGAAAATCACCTCCAGTGAAATCAAGTTGACTTCCAATGATTCTTCCATTTTCTGAAATCACTCCCAGTAAAGTCTGTAATCACCCGAGTGATATTTTCTAACAGCTATTTCTCTGAGTACTTTTACAGGTGTTATGCACTACTGATTACATGGCTTACACGGATCAATATTCAAACGACAACTATTCGTGGGCGGCAGCAAAAGTCATAAGTAACGGAAGACAAATACTATTGCATCTGTCAGACCAATGGGAAAACTGTAAGAAACGCTGAAGCATATGTCAGAGCACGATCAACGGGAAAATATTTAAATACACTTAATGACCATACAAAGCAATGGGACTCCAACTGAAAATGAAGTAGTGTCTGTCTAAGCATCAGATGGGATTACAACAGAAAAATATCCGAATGGGCTCAACAGTAAAATGAATCAACAGACTCTAACGGATATCTTCCACAACTCAGCTATAAATAGGATAGGATTCAAACACAGAAGAATAGGCAATACGATGAGAACATGAACATGCTTATATTCTAAGTCTTCTACCTCCGACCACTCTTTGCTCTACTTTGTCTTCTATATTATGTATATTTGAGAGAGTGAGAATATTTGTATTGTACTTCAGTGAGTATCTTATCTACTCTGTGAGGGAGTCAGTAAATCCTTACAAATATACTTTTGTATTGAACTCAAGGTAGAGGGACCTTGAGAGGGTTGATCACCTTACGGGGGAAGTTGTAGAGCGAATTGCTAGTAGTACCTTCTGCTCGCAAGACTTACAAGGTGCAAGAAGTAGAGAATGTTGCTGCTCGTAAGACTTACAGTGGTGTAAGCAGGAGAGAACGTTGCTGCTCATAAGACTTGCACGAGTAAGCAGGAGAGAAAGGTCTTCGGATTGCTTTGCTCAACTTGTTGTAAGAAGGAGTAAACCTTACAGTGTGTAAGGGGGAGTAACTCTTGTGAATTTGTAAAGGCTTTTCTTGTGCCCGGTTAAACAAGAAGATAGTGGATTAGAAATCTCAGGAGGAGCCTGGGGACTGGACGTAGGTCATCGTGGATTGGACCGAACCAGGATAAATCACAGTTTGCATATTCTCTTCCCTAAGCTTTTACATTTCCAGCATATATGATTTACATATAAGCTTATGTTTCTTTACTTTCGCATGTATTGATTTGATAAGTTACGAAAAGATTTTAGAAGATCATACTTTCTTATCCACACCCAATTCACCCCCCTCTTGGGTGTCAGTCAGTTCTAACACATTAAGCATGTGGGAAGTATGATTCATGATGAGTGGTGATTATGCAGTATATCTAACCTAGAGGATCTTATTTGATGATACTGAAGGTTGAGGGTAGGTTTAAAATATATCTAAGCTGAAATAGTGCTTAGGTTGCAATGTGAATAAGGTTACACTATGGTTCTATTTCATAAAGGAAGCTGAACCTTGTGAACCTTGCGGATGATATTGAACCTTCAGTAATATTTTGAGTATATAACCCAAATACTGTGAAGGTTAGTATAGGCGCAATTGATCTTGATTATTTTCAGCAAGCCTATTGGGTATAATTAAGGAAAGGAATTTCCGATTTGTGTGATATTGAGGTAGTAGGACAAGTGCAAGCAGACAATATAGGCTTACCTATAGTGTGTTAGGCCCACCTATAATGTGTTTGACAGTATTGATTTGAGTTCAGTTAGATGTTATGGAAGGTTTCTTTAAAACTCCTATTGGATCATCTTGACATTATTAGCTTATATGAGGAAATAACACATCAGAGTAGTACAGCAGAAGTATGGTGAATCTATGCGTAATTCTTATGAGTTACAGGAGAGGTTGGTAGTCGCACCAATGTTAATCATCCCACATCGTAGTATGACTTGTGTGGTCTATTATGATTTGACCTGTGTGGCCAACAATGACGCAACATATATGGTGTACAATATAGCCTGTGTGGTCGCAGTTAAACACTTGTGTGGTGTGCAGCAGTGAGGTAGCCCCATCAGTACATGTTAATTAACCCAATGATTAGGATACACCCTTGACATGGCCAGGAGAGTCCTGGTTGCATCGGTGAAAAGAACAAGTAGCCTTGTGGTCAAGAAGCAGTACGTAAAACATGCGGCTGAGGCAGTGTGGCCAGCAATATTACATCTTGTGGGGTGTACAGTGATATTACCCATGTAAACCTGTGGTTTCCAGGAACATGACCAATATAGTCTATAGTGACACCACCTATGTAGTCAATCGTCACACAATTTATATAGTCTAAATAGTGATTGGGATGAGCCTTAGAATGGTAAGGCAAGGGCTAAAGTAATATGGAAAGAGATGATTGATGACTCGGTCAACACTTGCAACTAAAGTAAGGAGGTAAATTGGGATAATTCAAGAAGCCTTTTATCCCTCTTCTTAGAGAGCACTACAATCAAAATGAAAGAGAAAAGGAAATAAATTGCTTGGCCATAAATTAATTCAAGAAGAGGAAAAATGAGAGCCAATGAAAAACAAGCACTTGTTAAAGCAAAAGCAAGAAGAGTTATTTAACCAATCTATCATCTCTTCTTCCTCTTCCTTTTTTACTTTTTTATCTAGCACCATTCCAAGAGAGAGAGAGAGAAGATTTTCAAGAATTCCAGAGCACAAGAAGGAGTCATAGGGTTCTTAGAGCCAAAATCAAAGGTAAGAGCATGTAAATCATGTGATTTTGCCTCCTAATCTCTCTACAACCTCTTCTCCTTCTTAAAATCCATGTTTTTCAAGACAAATCAAGAGAGAGGATAGAGTAAACAGTGAAATTTTAGAGAGATAAAGCTAAGAAATCAAGAGGTAATCACCAAAACTTAATCCCCTTGCCTTATACTATGTTGTTGTTGGTGGATTTGACTTGATTTCACTTGTTTTTGTAAAATTTGGGCTGATTGAACCCTTGGGGAAATTCTACCAAAATTTCCTCTAAACATGTCCATTTAGTGTTTAAGTAGTTAATCATGAGATTAGAAGTAGAAAGGAAGTGATTAAGTAAGAGAAATCAAGAAAACAACATATTCCTCCTAAGAATTCCATTTTCGTTTAATAGGAAAAACATGGAGAAGGCATGGTAATTTTGTAATTCTAATGGTTCCATTGGATTTAGAAGGAAAAATTGTGTAGGCATGCATGTGTTCATGATTTTTCGATGTTAGTATATAAATTGGGAAATTTATGAAGTTCAAATGCATGTTGGTTGATCTGCCTCCTGTGAGGTAGTAACATTATAGAATATATTTTATGGGGAAAAAATTTACTAAAAATTAGAAAACTTGGTAGGATTAAATTAGAGACACAGATTTTTAATGTGATAGGTAGTTTGTAATTTTTGGATAAGTATACTAGAAGATATGATTTTCCAAAGTCGGGACCTATTTCTAGAAGGTAATATGGAACAGAGCAAGTTTGGTGAATTTTTGGGAAACATTTGATGATATTGGTCAGATAAAAGTATTTTTACACCAAATCAAACTTAAATATATTCACATAGGACTTTGAAACACCTTGATTAGAGTTATATAGAATTAATTATGATTTTTCAAAGTTTGGTCAAAATGCTGGCAGTTTTGACTACCACGCGAATTTGAGAAAGAAAGGGGCCAAATGTAATTGGTAAGAACTCCAAAGGTGAAAATAAGCATTTAAGGCTAATGTAGCCCATTGAGCATTCAATTTTCATGGCTCTAATAATTTCATTACTTATATAGGGCCATGAAGTAATAAAAAAGAGGAAATAGTTGGAAGACTAAGACACAAGAGGAGGACACAAAGTCTAAGAGGTAGTAAACTTACCCTACTTGCATGTATTTGATATTTATGCTTGTGTATTACTTTGATTAATTATGTGAAGCATATTTGAATGAATGAAGCTTTGTTTCTATTTATACTGTGGCCGTAGATATGTTGTATGAAACATTGAGCATGTAGAGATGTCATTATGTGAGCATGAGCCTACGTAAAGTGAGCATATCATGCACTAGCATTTCTCTTACATGCATTATGTTATCTGTTTACTACTGAGATTCCTTTGTATTTCACCCTCCCCCAACCAACCATTTAGACAGGTGGATAGAGGTAGGATACTAAAAGTTGCATGTGAAAAGAATGCGATTGTGGTGGGCCAAAGATTTAAGGGTTCAGAATTGTAAATTTATATGACTTAGATACATTAGTAGCCTTGTATGGCTACACAGTTTGTATGTGTAAATGAATGAGTTTAGTTCGAGCAGAGAATTGCCATAATTGAATTAAAGGGAAAAGATAAGAATCGATGAGTAATAACAAAGTTACGTACTACTAGAGTACGCTTCTGCAAAAGTTTTAAATTTTCAAAAAAACCCACTCAACTATAGGTTCGAATCCTGCTTTGGGGTTGGGATTTGAAAGTATTATAAAAGAATAACGCTTAGTAGTTCGAGTTTACAGCGTAAAACTCATCAGACGAGTGGAAATGTAAGGTGTCACACATAGAATATGAGATATAGAGTTTCTACCTGGAATCATTTCCAATTGCCTAGGTAATACCGGTCCTTTAACTTTTGTCCGGCTCAGGAAAATGTTAAATCCTAAAATTTATAATGGATAATAAATGAGTTATTACTCATTCATACCTTATTCCCTCAAAAAGTTGGTTATCTCTACCTAAGAACTCATAATTAACAAAATGCCCCTAGGGAATCTGGTCTAATTCCCTTTATACCTGGTATAATTATACTTTACCAAAAATTATGACCAAGGATATTCCTATATAATTTCACATTTAGAATCCATTTTTTACCTTAGTTTTAACAAATTCACACTGTATTTCTAGAAATACCCTTGACAGTTACAAAGTTAGAGTTTCAAGGGTAAAATTGTCATTTCACACCCTAAATTCTCCTAACTCCATTTTTCACATGTGCCATACATAATTTTTCATTCTAAAAATAATAGAATCATCAAATCCATCAAATTCCAACTCAAACACCCCTAAACTGGTCTGGAAGAAAAATCTAGAAAAAAATTGAGAAAATGGAAATTTCTTGATTCCTTTCAACAATTCACCTTCTTTTCACCCTAAATCACTTGTTTAATCACTTAAACACCACTTGAAAATGATTAATGAAAAATAAGATAGAGCCTCCCCTTAGGTTTCATGCATCCCAAATCACAAATTCATGACAAACCAAGCCAATAACTATCACAAATCACCACCAACAATTATGAATTAACAAGAGGCGACAAGTTTTCAAGCTTACATTGATTCCTCTTGCTTTCTCTCTCTAACTGTGGCCTTATCCCTCTTGTTTCCCTTGATTTTATTCTTGATTTACATGATTTCAAGAAGGATATGAAGATTAGAAAAGGTTTCCAAGAGATTGAAGGCAAAAACAAGCAATTCCAACTACAACTTACCTAGTTTTTGCCTCTTCATTCTTCCTCCTCCTTCTTTGTTATTTATTCTTCACTAAGACTCTCTCTCTCTTTTCTCTTGCTTGTAAAATGAAAATGAAGCCTAAGAGGAGCTTAATTTCTCTTAAAAATATCCACCTCCACCTCCTTAAAGATATAATATTTTATTACATTTTTAACACATGTCACTTGTTTTTTTCTTCTTCTTTTTCCATACGGCACAACAAGCTACCACATGGCATGCAAGGTGGTATAATATAATTTTTCCTTGTGCTTCCTCCTCTTGGCTGCCCTTAACCATAATAAAAGGAAAATATTGGCTTTTTAATTTTTGTTAGCTAAATAACTATTTTACCCTTACATTTTCTTGAATTTTTGTACCAAGTGTTGTCTTTCTTCTTCCCTTTTCTTGTTCGCCAAAATTTTCATCATAAATTAGGACAAAAATTGTGCTCTTCCATATTTAATTTTAGGCTACAATATTAGGCCTTTATCAAGACAAAATTGTGCTTTCTGTCTTACTTGGCCAAAATGTCATATAATAATTATTTCCAATATTTTGGCTACTTCAAATGTATCAAAATTCACCATTTTACTCCATTGAGTATAATCAAATATACAAGGAATTTTGGTGGATAAAATTTGGGATATTACAAAGTGAACCTATAAGTTGAAAATAGAGTAAGAGTTGCTGCTTTAGCTGTAGGCACTTACAAATTAGTTCTTATTAGAACTAGTTGACACCCAAGATGGGGTGAATTGAGTGTATGATAAGAAATTAAGATCTTTTAAAATCTTTTTACATCTTATTAAATCAATAAGTATGTAAGTATAAAATCACAAGCAATTATCTAAATCATATATGTTGAAAATATAAGAACTTAAGGAAGAGAAGATGAGAACTGTGATTTATCCTAGTTCGATCCAATCTATGATAACCTATGTCCAGTCCACAGGCTCCTCTTGAGATTTTTAATCCACTATGTTCTTGTTTATCTAGGCACAAGAGAAGCCTCTACAACCCACAAGTTTAGCTGGGTACTTGTGAAGCATATTACGGAGTTACTCTTCTTTACACACTGTAAGGTTCACTCTCCCTTATGACAAGTCTTACAAGCAGAGCAATCCCAAACACCTTTCTCTCTCACTTACCCATGCAAGTTTTATGAGCAGTAATGTTCTCTCCTACTTACACCCTTGTAAGTCTTACTAGCAGTAACATTCTCTACTGCTTGCACCTGGAAATTCTCTCTACAGCTTCCTTCGTAAGGAAATCAACCCTCTCAAGGTCTCTCTACCTTGAGATCAATTCTGAAGTATAATTGAGAATGTTTACAAACTCTGTTATAAAGTAGATATGATGCTTACTGAAGTATGATATAAATAATCTCACTCTCAAATGTACATGATATAGAAAATAAAGAAGAACAGAGAGTGGTTGGATCAAAGAGGGTGACTCATGATATAAGCATGTTTGCATTGTTGTGTTCTCATGCAATTATCCATTCTTTGAATACTTCCATATTTATAGTTAAGTTGTGGTATATGACCATTGTAAGCATTTTTCTGTTAAAGCCTCGTTGCTTTGTTTGACCGTTATATATATTTGAAAAACTAGCCGTTATGTCAGACACTCCTAACACTCCGTTAAGTCTCTTTTTATCTCTTCCCATGAATTTTTCATTGTTAATCCAAAAAATCACTTTAAAAAATGATACAATGAAATGTTAGACATGAATACATTGAATTAATGAATAGAGACTGAATTTTTGCTTTTTGGGACTCATCACTTTGAGTGATGATGTTCACCACAAGTAACTCTCTAATTTGAATCTGAATGCTTAATATCCTATTTCACACTTGAAATATGTGTTAGTAGATAATAAAAAAGTTAAAACATAATGAATAAATAACATTTAACCATATTCAGATTGATCTTTGTAATTCTGTAATGCATTCTGCTTCTGTATCTGATCAACTCAAGTTCATACTTAAGACTCGAGTTCATTATGTGTTTCAAAGGCCCAAACTCAAGTTCTCAGTGTTGTCAGCATTTCTCCAGTTGTTTCTGCTAAGAACTCGAGTGAGTTCATTTTCAAACTCTAGTACAAATATGTCTAGAACTCGAGTTCTATCTACAAACTCGAGTTCTCCCAGTACTTCAAGTTTTCTGCATGAGTCTCTAGTTGGAACTTACGGGAGTTCATTTCTGGACTCAAGTTTCCCTCTTATCAGAACTCAAGGTTTGCTTCAAAACTTGAGTTCTTCCTATATTGCCAGCTTCTGAGTATTTCTCTGGATTAAACTTGCGGAAGTGCAAAACCAAACTCGAGTAACTTTATGACCAGAACTCGAGTTTTAACACTAAACTTGAGTTCTCCAGGAACTTCATCATTTTGACCAAATCTCTGGATGAGAACTTGCAAAATTTTAAATCCACACTCGAGTTCATTCTTCACTAGAACTCGAGTTCTCCAAGTATTATAGGATTTTGGACAAATCTCTGGATAAAACTCTTGAGAGTACAAATGCAAACTCGAGTACAACTTGAAGCAGAACTTAAGTTCACATGTTAGTATCAATTTCTGGCTAAGCTTTTGTGTAAAAATTGTAAGAGTTCAAAACCAGACTTGATTTTCCTTCATACCACAACTCGAATTCTCCAATTAATGCAATATTCTAGCTAAGTTTCTAGATCAAACTCGTAGGAGTTAACTAGCCAACTCAAGTTCACTTCTGTCTAGAACTCGAGTTCTCATTGAAAACTCAAGTTCTCTGCCTAGTCTTCATAACACCAACTCTCGGTTTAAAAACTCTCAAAGCAAAACTTTTAGGACTCGAGTTCTCTTTAGGTCAGAACTTGAGTTCTTATACAGGACTCGAGTTCATCAGCTTGAGCTCACTTTCTGCAATGTTCACAACTCGAGTGTTAGCCAAAATTTGCAAGAGTTATACTGAAATATACATACCAAACTCAATTGTAGTTGTTAGAATCAAGTTCTTCATCCATCAGAACTCAAGTTGCCTACCCAAACTAGAGTACATCAGCTATTTTCCAAAACATGAAATTGTCAACTTGTGATGCATTGAACAACCAATGTAACTCCATATTCTTGACTAAACTTTGTCATTCCTTTGCAAAACAATTCATTATCATTTATTATCATCAAAACATGGATTCTAACATTCTCTCCTTTTTTGATGATGACAAAACCTTAGTAATGGATTTAAAAACTTATTGAGTTGTTTAGTGATGAATTAGAGTTTCAAATACATAAACACAAATTAATAATAGAATTGTTTTGAAATCTAAGTTATTGACTGCAATTTAGCTTCTCCATTCTCCAATGCTACATAATTCACACTACAAGACTTAAAAAGGTATCAAACTTGATTACTAAAATCAATATTGTACAACTTAAGAAGATACACAATTAAACATGATTCAACAACTTGGAAAACAAAACAACATAAGTTCATAATTCATAACTTAAATCATAATTTCATTGCAATGTCAAAGCTACAAATTTTAGAAACTTCATAATTACATAGTTTAATACATAACCCTATAAGATGTAATAAAGAACATATTGACTCCCCCTTAATGACAGACTCCCCAAACTCCCCCTTAAACCAATAAAAGTTCAAAAGCCATCACTAATCTTTCTCCCCCTTTTTGTCATAAGTAGTGGAAGGAGGAACTGGAAATGTGATATATGATGACAGAGGTGGAGTGTACAACACCAAGGCAGTAGAAGGATCAATTGGTTTAGGTGTGAATGGTGGTGACGATGGTTGAGTAGCGGAGATATCAAGCTTAGGAGTGGGTTGGTTATTTAAGGTAATATCCACAGTAGTTGAAGTTAAAAGAATCCGTAACAAGAATATCCTAAAGTACTTAAAAAGGACTAAGGACTTATTCTTGGTATATGGTATATTGGATGATGAGCTATGTGTAACTGGTTACATAGATGCAAGTTTCCAAACTAACTAAGATGACCTTAAATCACAATCTGGATACATATTCCTCCTGAATGGTGGAGTAATAAGCTGGAAGAGCTCTAAGCAGAGAACTGTAGCAAATTCTACAATAAAAGCTGAGATATAGCAGTATCGGATGCAGCTAAGGAAGCTGTTTGGATCAAAAAATTTATTACTGAACTAGGGGTGGTGCCTACCATCTCAAATCCAATAGATTTGTTCTATGACAACAGCAGTGCTATTACAGAGGCCAAGAAGCCTAGGTCATATCAAAGGACTAAGCATATACTCAGGAAACTTCATCTCATTAGAGAAATTAATGATAGAGGTGATATAAAATATGCAAAGTAGCAGGAGAAGACAATATTGTTAATCCTCTTACTAAACCACTTGCACAGGTAAAGCAGAAGTGTCATGTTAAAGAAAATAGGAATTAAGCAAATTAATGATTGTACCTTGTGCAAGTAAGAGGATGTTGGAAATTGTACCCCAGGGGCCAATCATTGTACTTTGAACATTATTATTCAATGAATTTCTCCATTTTTTTCATATTATTTGCATGTTCACTATGATAACTTTATCCTTGGATAAATCATAATTATTGTCTTAAATATCCCTGGTCGTTCATCTATGCGAGAGCAAAGATGAAGTAAGACTAGTATGACTTTGAAAAGGGTATGAAGATATAAATCACAGTCCTAGGCACCTGTAAGAGTATAAGGTGATAGACCGACCCGCTATGAGAAAGCTGCATGGATCAAATCATAAACTTGTCTCATGTACAACTACATCACTATACCCTTTGACTTGAGATAATCATGGATTCCTTCATGAGAGTCACTCAGCTTTGACCTACTCAAAAGTCACCTGTAATGGGGTGATGATAAAGGCTATGTTTGGGTTTGGTGGTTTTCATGCAGAGGAATGTGAATGGTCAAGATATAATTTATCCCTCACATTAGTAGAGAGATATTACTGGGCCCCTCGATAAGTGAGTATGAAAAATGTATGGCCATACTATGATGAAAATGAGTTTCCATTTCTATAGTCAAACTACTCAGGGATCAAGAAAGTAATGGTCTGGAATAAGAGGATGACATTCTCCATAGCTCATCCTTGACCGAAATATCGTGTGACAAAAGGGACGTGATATAGTTGTATGACAGGTTGTATCAATTTACCGATTCTCATATGAATTGGGTAGTCATAATGCCTTGCTAGAGCCTGCTTATGACTTGTGGGTTAGTATACTCATTGGCCCACTACCAACTTCATATGGGCCTATAGGGTCGTACACAAAAATAGCCCAACACGAGGTATAATGTCCAGATTCATTGAATCTAAGATGTGTCTAGATTCAATAAATGTAATGGTTAATTTAGAGTGGACGAATTTTGAAATCATATATATTTATATATGATAATATTATTATATTGTGTTAGTTTTAAATTTAGTTTTACCTGATAAATTAAATTTAATAACTAACATGATAAAGATATAATATCTCGGATTTAATTTTTAAAAATAAATTAAATTTATTTCCATTAGCTCTTTATTCAGATTAAATAAATAAGTTAAATTAAAACTATTGGACATATTCAATTAAACAAGATTTATTTAATTTGCTTATCAAAACAATTAAGTGTTAATTGATGTAATATGGATTTCTAAACTAATTTAGATTAATTTAAAAATCCAATATCCATAATAAAATAGAAAACCATGACTAGTTATTTAAGTGAGAGATAGTGTTTTTCTAGGGATGATGCAAAAGAAATAGAGAGTCATGAGAAAAAGAAAACTCTAGAGGAACATTGGTTATGCTAGCACGCTGTCTGTGTTGGATTCCTATTCGTGTAGATATCAATAGAGAGAGCTAATCCAAGTTGTTAGCTCCTTCAGATTGAAAGGAAAGACTGAGAAGCACAAGAAAGGTACATTTTTCTACTATTCAATTTAAATGCCATTAACAGATCCACAGTAGGGATTGAAAAAAAAATTAATTTAATTTTCTGTTATGCCTACCAATCCTAACAGCATAATCAACCACCAAAATTATTAAAAAAATCAAATACATAATGGTTATTTAGCAAAACCCATTACTTATTATAACATCTATAAATAAATAACCGTTGTAATTAGTAACCATACATATTTTGTCTTATAAGAATGATGATTGTTGCTCAAAAACCATCATGAAACAACAACTGCCATGATGGTTCAAAACCTTTCTCATTTTCCATACTAATGATAATATTATACATGCTTCTTCATTCTCTGATGATCAGGTGTGAGAACTAAGTACCAATTCATTACCCACCATTTCACGTGATTGCTCCTTTTCAATTGCTAACATGTACAATGATGGTTCGAACCCGTCATTTCCAATCTATTTAAACTCCACATTTCCTTATATTTTTATTATTATTTCTTTATTGTCCTCCTCTGTTCTCTCAAGATGAAAAGCCATGCTGTAAACTTGCTAGAAAATCCCCAGTGTCATCCTTCTCATCCACCTCCTTCTCCTCCTCCTCCATAACCTCCATCACCTCTTTCACCTCCACATCATCTACTCCCTTAAGTGGAGACAATAATGTGCCATATAGAACTCATTGACCATGCTGTGAGGAGGCTGGCCAGATATTTGTTGAGTATGAATAGGAAGGCCAATCTCATTCTTGATGAGTATGGGATTAGTCACCATAATCTTGACATACTCCCTGATGATTCAGGCTACTCCTCTACTGACGAGTAGCATAATGATGTGACGTATGCTGTGAATTTATAGAACTTTTGATTCATTGAAAGTGAAGGAAACAAAAGTTCTAAAATTCACAGCAGACCTCATATCATCTATTAAAAGGTGATATTTTTTTGTTTTATTTTTATAAAATATAAAAATGATATATGGGCACTATTAGCCCCAATTTTTTTTAAAAAAGTTAACATACCTCATGATTATTAACAAAGAATTATGATAAATGTAAACCAATAAACAACAATTCTTACACCTGCATTTGGAACATGGCTATGCAATCTAACCATTATAGGAAAGGCTTAACAATTAAATGTTTCTAGACAACTTCTCCTGTGCGCCACTTCTTACACCTCAATTTAGGACATGGCCATGCAATCTTACCATTATAGCTAGTGTGAGTGGTAGCAAATGTAAGACCCCTCATTATTTCGACATTTATCAAAGTAATAATGCGCAGTTCACTAGACATACAGAAATAGTACAATATACTGATATATCATTTTTTATTACATTATGAAAAATCCCCCACAGGGTCTATACAAATTCCAATACAAATCTTAGATTCCATAAGAAACTAAGAGATAACCAACAAAACTCTTTACTCTACACCAAACCTTCTGTCATTGGTTTTCGCTTCTTTTCCCTCTGAGTCGTTTCCCTCTAGCTAAGTAAGTTGTAATTTTTGGAAAGAGTGAGATTCATACGAATCTCAGTAGTAACAAAATATTAATCATATAAAATGTGAAAAGTAAACATGCAATGTAGCATTTATCATGATGCAGCAATCAAAATGCCAACGCCTATCTGACAATGCTCAAGAACCAAATGATGATTTTTTCTGGATCAAAATGATCATCCATTCCTAATATACACAATCATAACTAGTACATAGGAATTTAATACGGAATTCACCTATGTAATGTGATCACATAAAAACTTAGAGCAGGCCTATATCTATTCATACATATCACCTTTTGGAGCAGGCCTATACCTGTCTATACATGGCAAGCCACTCAACTGGGTCCACTTGGCTACATGGTACCCTACAGGTTCCATGAGGTGGTTTAACTCATTACCCACACCTAGAGAGTATCAATACCACAAGCAATACATTGAACAGATCATAGCAAACAATGTATATTAATATTCACATAGAATATGAGAGATAGAGTTACTACCTTGACTCCTTTCCAAGGCCTAACTACTACCAATCCTTTAACTTTTCGTTCGACTCAGGCGATTATCAAACCCTAAAATTCCAAAGTGGTTGAAAATGAGTTATTACTGATTTATATCTTATTTTAAACTTATAAGTTGGTTATCATTACTCAAGGTATAAAATTACCAAAATGTCCATATGGAATCAGGTCTAATTTCCCTCATTCCTGGTACAACTGTACTTTTTCAAAATTATGACCTAGGCTCTTTCTACACAATTTCATGTGTAGAACCCATTTTGACCTAAGTTTGGATAAATTCACACTCAAATGACCAAATTACCCTTGACAGCCACTAATTAGGGTTTTAGGGGTAAAATTGTCATTTTCCTAGGTTTTCCAGAAATTTCCTGCATTTTTAGTCAACTTTGAAAATTCATAACTAAATCTAGAAAATTCCAAATTATGTGGTTCCAGTTCCTATGCAAAGGTATTTTAGTGCTATTGTAAATAAAAAATATCAAAAGGCACTAAAAACATCCACAAAGTTATAGAAAATGTGTCCAATATGGTCTGCCACAGAATTTGTTCTAGATTTATGGTTAAATTTTGAAAAATCATATTTTTCAATCCACTTATCCAAATGGCTTATAATACCTATCAATTTAAAGCTCAGGATATTTACTTTCATCTTGTAAAAGTTTATAAAGTTTGGACTAGGTTATGCTATTCAAAAACACTTCACAACACTTCTGGTACAAATTGGAAAAATGGAAGTTTCATGTGTTATCCCTTAAAACACCTTCCTTTTCACTTGTATTTGCTTGTTTAATCATCTCAAGTTTAACATACTCAATAGAAATTTGGGCAGTATTTCCCCTTAGGGTTTCAGCTTCCCAAAATCACAAACCAAGCCAAAACAACCACAACCACAACAATTACCAAGAACCATCAAGAATTAACAAAAGAAACTAGGTTCTTGAGTTTACCTTTAATTCCTTAGCTTTCTCTCTCTACATCACTGTTCACTCTCTCCTATTTCTTGATTTGTCTTGAAAACCATGGATTTCAAGGTGGAGAAGAGGTTAAAAAAGGTTATAGAGTGATTAGGAGGCAAAAATCACAAGATTTTGCAAATTCTTACCTTGATTTTGCATCTTAAACCTTTGCTTCTTCTCTATTGTTTTTTTCTTCAAGACACTTACTCTCCCTTTTCCATCTTATGTTTCAAGAAAATGAAGAAGAGAGGGCAGAAGTATTGCCTATATTATCATATCTACCTCCTTTGATTTAATACTTTTTTATTGGAAAGTTGTGAACACTTGGCAATTTTCCATGCAATCTTTTCCATATGCCTCTTTTATTCTTCTACATGCCCAAACATGTGGAAATTCTTATTCCCTCTTGCATCTCCCCTCATAACTGAATTTTTTCCCAAGTAAAGGAGAAATATTGGCTCTTGATTTTTATTGGACAAAATGACCATTTTGCCCTTGCATTTTTGCATATGCAGAAAAATTGGTAGATTTTTTGTCAAACTTTGAAAATTCATATCTAATTGTATAGATATTTAATTGGGATAGTTATAAAGGCTATATGATCAGTATTAAGTCTAGTTTTAAAAAAAAATAACCGTTAGCCAAATGGAAGCACACTATTCCTAGAATTATTATTTTTGAACACTGCCCCAGAAAAATGCTATGCTGGGCTAACTTCAAAAATACATATATCCTTGTGTACAACTCCAAAAATTCCATATGATCTATCAAATTAAATATTTTTATATCTAATTTCATTATGGATAGTTTCATAATTTTTAGAGATCATTTACTAATTTAAAAGTGTCACACAATCCAACTGCCTCATCAAGGAATACACCAACTATCACGTGTAACAATTATTTTGTTATGTGTGACTTATATTGGCTTTGTTTTGCCACTTTACATGCTCTTTTATCATTAAATACCATAATAGTTACAGGATACTTAGTGATCAAAATTTAGGACATTACAATTCTCCCCTCGTCAATAAAATTTCGTCCCCAAAATTTTGTCATACAAGCATATTCATAAACTCCGGATACCGCTTCTGCATGTCTTCTTCCACACTATTGCAAAAATCACTTTTTGGACTGGTTAAAAAAGACATTTTAGACCGGTTCTGGATCAGGTCTTGATACAGGCGATCTAAAAAGTATCTAACTTTTTAGACTGGTTAAAAAACCGGTCTAAAATATAAATGCACATGAGACCGGTTGTATCACAACCGATCTTAAAGTCTGACAAACAAAATTGTTAAAAGGAAATTTCAAGTTTAAAATATACTTTTAAGATCGGTTTCTCTAAGAACCGGTCTTAAAAGTATAGGATTTTAAGAATGGTTCAGAAAAAAACCGATCTTAAAGTTATATTTAAGACCAATTATTATGAAAACCGGTCTTAAAAGTGTTTGTTATTTAAGACCGGTTATCTTGAGAACCGGTCTTAAAGGCTATAATTTTAAGACCGATTTTCATTTTAAGCAGCCTTAAATATTACTTTAAGACCGGTTCTTATAAGAACCGGTCTAAATATTTTTTTGTTTTATTTGTTTCAATCTACCCAGCCAATAAGCCATATTCAACGACAATCCCTTCTTCACATACACAAGCAACAACACATGTATATATATATTCCCAATCAGAAGCAGTGAAAACAATATTTTTATTTCCAGAAACACTTGGTATTTCTTAGAATCAATTCAACCTAAGGCATCATGTTATCCTATATATGTAAACTTGCTCCAAATTTAGAATCATGAAACCTAAAATCCTTATTAGTTCCCCTTTCCCTCTTTTGTTAAATATGACTTTAGTTATCCTAATTGGTATGAAGCAATAAATGTCATTCTCTTCAAGGAAAAAACACTTGGCCCTTACAACCCTCCACCCTCAACAATCACATAATCAACATTATGAATAAAAATCATTCAAAACAAACATATTCAATTCCAATGACTACCAATAACACATGATCAACTTATTCAATTATCAGCAACAGTACAATATTAACAATTTATAATCATCAGACATTTTGAACCACAATGAACCACAACATAACAATGATAGCAAGAAAATCTCAACATTGTGTGCACTTTCAATCCTAAAGCTTATAAAGAAAAATAGGAGAAGAAATATTTCTCATTATATGGAAAAAAATTCCTAAGCTTTACAGAGAAATGAAAAAAATGGAAGAAAATTTACAATAGTGATCTCATGCATGTATCGACAGCTAACTAGTATCATCAATATCCAAGAAATTGTCCTGAGCAGAGATATAAACCAAGTTAGGTATATATGAAAACCGTAAGTATTATTAGAAAAACATAGGATCTGATTCAAAAACTTACTAATCTTGTAAAAGCTCATATGAATTCAGCACAACAATTGCGGATGACATCAATATCTTCTTCAGGAAAGGGATCAGCAAGATCAAACATCTGTATGTGTAACACCGAAGCCAAACAAAACATTAACTTACTAACTTAAAAACAATAAAGTAATAGAAAATTTTTGAAATATACATTTATTACCTCCTTGGTAAAATCAGTCATGCCTAGGCTGATAATATTGTAAATTTACCTCAAAATTTAAAGACCACATAAGTTGGAGCCTGGTGGTTGCCTACGGGTCTGAAAAAGGACATGATATCATCAAAGCAAGCATAAAAGCATAGCTTATGGAACACATCTTAAAGAAAAAAAATATGTACTAACCTTTGGCGTGATCCATGTAGGGTCTTTTAAGTCACGAACATGCCTACCGCATTTAGCGTGTAGGAATGTCCGCATAGCCCTATCATCAAAATCACAAAGATTACTTATTCTGCACACAAACTTTGCACACAAAAGGTAATAAAGCAAGAAAACTTACGAGTTCATGGTCTTCTTCAAGTCACTCCCCAGTTTGAAGTGGAGGGAGCATAGGAGGATGACTGTGTAACTAGCCTTACACAGAATAACCAATTGCCAGCGATCCCTTAAAAAAAGAGATGAATGTTAAGTAAATATAAAGCATTATATGTGTTTTGGAATATAAATTTGATGTTTCTTACCCATGTACATAAGGAACCAAGAAACAGGAAGTTTCTGTTTCACTGAGCCTCTCTGATAAATATCTATGTCTGATGCTAGAAGTGGTTCCTTTCTCTTCGACTTGAACAACACACATGAATCCAAATTTATCGCTCTGGCCAAAGGAGACCAACCTACGATTCATGTACCTACAAAAATGCAAGTACGCAAATTAAAGTTAAACAGCGTAATTTTTAAGATATTTCACTACTAGAAAAAACACTTTTAACGTCCCTTATTTGGGACTTTTAACGTCCTTTTATGGGGGGACGCGTATGTCAGCGACGTAGTAAATTTGGACTTTAGACGTCCTTTGTAAAGGGACGAGTAAAGGTAAGGGTTTAGGCGTCCCTTTTGCTAAAAGGGACGCCTAAACGGGGACTTTAGGCGTCCCTTTTAGCAAAAGCGATGCCTAAAGTCCGTGTTTAGAATTTTTTTTAAATTAGGGACTTTAGGCATCCCTTTTAGCGTAAGGGATGCCTAAAGGTTTTTTTTAACCATACGGTGCTATTTGTATTGTTTCTGGCCATTCTGAAAGCAAACAGCAACATAGTCTTCTTATTACACAAAAAGGAAACATACAACACGCAGTATATAATTAACAAAACACAACATCCACCTCTAATGAAACATTCATGCACTATAGTGTTGACAGAAATGTTGTCCACTAATAAACAACTACTAAGTAAATGTACAGGAAACGATAAACTTCTACAAATCAACGTGTTGAAGAATCCTCCCAGCCAACAAGTCTCTGATCAAATTAATGTCTTTATATAAGTAAGCAGCATCATTATCAAAGATCTGTAAATTAGAAAATATGATTATACGAAATCAATGAAATTAAAGGATTGTTTAGCAATTCAATTAAAATACACCCAAAATATTATCATTTGATTACCTGTTGAAAATCACTTGTAACGCCACTTTGAATGATATTATACATGTAAAGTAAAACATAATAGCCACATTCAGTACCACCTGGCTGTTGAGGACATTATAAATCAAAAGCAATTGGTTAAAATCAATAACATACATCATTTCTAAAACAACCCTAAATAAAAGAACTTAAATTATATTGGAACCACATACTTTGGGATAGAACCACTTTGGCTTGCAAACAACTCTACCCTCACGTGACCCGCCAAGCATTCTATATGTTTGGGTCCCGCTACCATTAAAATGTAAAACATTTTAAGTTAGAACAATTTATTTAAATCAAGCATTTCTTTAATTAATAAAAAAGAAATAACTAACGTGTTGAAGATGGATTTTGTGTCCTTGTTAGGCTTTTTTGTCAAGGAATCAAACCAATAGATTTCATTGAGGCGTGGGCAAACAACACACAGGCTCCAATGGTAACTACAACAATACACAGATTAAAATGAAGTTTAGATTAGAAGAAAATTATTAGCACTGAAGCATCCAAAAAATTTTTTTTACTACATACCCTTGAACAATTGGCGCTAGATAACATCGCAATTTGGTCGCTGCCATTGTGAAGCCCACATAATGCGTCCTTTTTGCGACATCATTTTTATCCAATGTTGTATTTGCTGGGCACAAGAATCCATATAAATTTGGTATTTCCATATCAATGCACATGTGGTAGAAGGACCTAAAATAGAAATAAAATGACCAATGAATTATTGAACTTATGAAATCTTGAACTTAGAAAAGAAAAACTAACCAAATGGTAAGTGTGACCCATCCTGCATCTATCTCCTCCAAATGCAAAAACTCCTTAAGATCTTTATTGTCGATCGTGTAGGGATACGTCAATTCTGTACCCATAATCCCTGGAGGCATATTGAAGTTGACTTGGGGAATACCTTTGTAAATCTATTGCAGCCGTGCTAGAAAGGGCCATTTCAGCGCATGTTGCTCCTCCTATAACCATAGAAAACAAAACCAATTATATTACAATGATGCCAATAAATGTCAAGTGATATGAATATAATTCCTACCATTGGTGGGGTTGCCAATGTGCCAATAAGATATTGAGGCCAAAGGATGAAAGCTCCAATTGCCTGACCCAGTGTGGCAATCTCAATGTCAGGGATAAGGATGGCTGCACCTTCTTCCCCCTCATGAACACGTGTCACTGTCACCCTACGTAAATACTGTGGAATTTGATTATGATGGTGGGTGGTAGCTTGTGTGTAAACGAGAGCATCGACTACAACACGAATCATGGGGGCATCCAAATAGAGGATACACGATTCGCCCGACTCCGGAGTGGTAGAAGGCTGGCCCAGTGGTTCTGTTATGTGAGAAGGCTGGCCACAGGGTTCTGTACTATGGGAAGGCTGGACAAGACTATGGAAAGAAGTGGCAACAAGTTCTGGAGTGTGGGAAGGCTGGACAAGGGGTTCTGAATTGTAGAAATCCTCGGCAACGAGTTTCAGAGTGTGGGAAGGCTGTACAAGGGATTCGTCCGGCGGGTTGTGACTTCCTTTAGTGCTGGGGAAGGCTGGGGATTCCTAGTTTCTAACCCTAGTAGCCTCCATGTGATGAAAATCAAACCACGATTTCATTTCATCACGTAGTTGTGTCATTAGCTCATCTCGGAGCTCTTCTCGGATTTGATCGTGAAGCTTAGCCACAAACTGTTCACTGGGTTCAGCTTGTGAAGAATATATTGAGGCTTTACCAAAATACTTCATAATACCAACTCCCCTCGGCTCCCCTCTAACACGGCCGGGGTATTCAGCCTTCCTAATCACCGTTGCCAATATGTCCATCCGTCTACTTAGAGTGAACGAACCTTGGCTACTCTGCTCTTCGAGTTCGTCCTGTAGCATACAATTCATTATGAACAAAAATTAAATGCTAGAAATGTGAAAGAATTTCACAATTAATTACTTATGCTATTACTACTTACAATCCTCGAGGAAACCTTAGTAATAGTCAGATTTATATATTTGCCACCCTTAATCCTCCCTACTTTCCATTTGTTGTGATGCGGAAGAGGAGCTGGCGCTTGTACAACAACGGAAGGATCCGATTTTGCAGCTTCCTTCATTTTTTCCAGCTCTTTTTCCATCATCGTCCGCTCCAGCTTCCTGTAGCCACCCCAAGACATGCAATGCTGGTACTGATTTGCTTCTTACCTCTGTGTGTTCGCCGCACTTAATTCCTGTTTAAGGGAAAAAGGAAAAAACAAGTCATTAGTGCATTAACTATATTGAAATTAAAAATTTTCATACTGAAGACAGAAAATTTACCAAAAATTCAGGAGCTTGTCGTTTTGCTACAAACAACCTCCAGTCCTCTGGACATAGATATGAATATTCCTGACAAGGATCCAGATGTCTCTTGTCACCTCTAAGGTACTTCTTGAAGAGCTTATTTTTAAAATCCTTCCAGCACAAACGAACCTCTCCCATCCAGTGGTTGTACATGTCTGTGGTGTCAGGAACATCGAACGTTTGCTGTAAAAACGGAGACAATTAAACTTGAATAGGAAGAAAGATCCAAATACATAAAATGTATCGAAAGTTATGTACCAAAATCTATTGTCATATCATGGCTTTCGTTGTTTTGGGAACCTGCCTCTAACTATCATAGATGATTCAGACTTTGCTTCGACCCAAAAAACCAAGATAACTAATGAAGTGGTCTTCCTTAGGACCCTCTGGATTCATGTTGGCATCAAACTCTATGTGAACCCTCTCCTGTTCATTGTAGTGGCGCTTTGCCAATACAGTCATCTTCGTGGCACCCCTTATTCTTCTCGGAGTGGGTGGCTCTTCTTGCCTTCCATTATGCTGCTCGTTGTCACTCCCTGAGTCACTAGAACTTGACATATTCCTGGACACAAAAAATTCATTGTCAGAGAGGTAAGTAGATTGCAAGTATCTGTATAAACTACATTAAGGGAAACAAGCATATAGGACATAATACAGTTTTATATAGTTAAAAGTCTTACTTCATACTGTTTCCCATAATCCTTCACAATGATCATTTCTTGCAGAATAATCTTCATCATCTACCAACTCGACCTCACTTCCTATAGGTGGATTTGTTGTCAAAGGTGGTGTGTCGTCAAGGTTGAAGGTTGGATCACCATACTTTTATTTTTTTCTTTGAAGTACAATGGACATATTTTTATTTGCAGGATTTGTGACATAAAACACTTGCTTTGCCTGGCTTGCTAGAATGAAGGGCTCATCTCTATAACCAACTCTTCAAAGATCGAATGAGACAAATCCAAATTGTGGATATATTACCACAACAGCATTGCTAACCCACTTACATTTGAACAAAGCAACTTTGAACTTGTTGTAGGTCATCTCCCATATTTCTTCTATAACTCCATAATAAGCCATTGACGCACATATGGGGTTTTTGTCTTTCGAACTGGAAAAGTGCATAGCTTCAGCTTTAACCATCACCCTACTATTTTGCATGGTACTTATGTCATCTTGCTCTTTTTTGTAGAAAGAATACCCATTTATGTCATAACCAGTCTAAGTAACAACCTGAAATGAAGGCCCCCAAGCTAGCTAGTTGATTGTCTCGGACACACCGATCTCATGCGAAACCTTCTCCTCAAACCACTTAACAAATGTCTTGTTTTGCTCAATAGCTATTTGCATGTCACTCTTCTTTGAATTCAAGTTCTTCAAAGTCTTTTTGTGCTCATCTATGTATGGCTGAACTTCTTCCATATTATTCAAGATATACAAGTGTGCTTGCAACACCTCTTCACGATCCGCAGTCTTTACTTTAAGTCCTCGTGTTCCCTTGCTTCTCCTATTTTCATGCCGAGACTGTTCCTTTTTACCATATAGATAATCTTTACAAAAGTCCATAGCCTCTTCAACTACATATCGCTCAACTATTGAGGCTTCAGATCGATAAGAATTTTTAGAATACCCTTTTAAGATCTTCATGTATCGCTCGAATGGGTACATCCACCTCAAGTAAACTGGACCGCAAAGCCTTACCTCCCTTACTAAATGAACTACCAAATGCACCATTATATCAAAAAAATGATAGAGGAAAATGCATCTCTAGTTGGGACAGAATTATATAACCCTCATTTTCTAGTTCATCCAACTTCTCAATGTCGATGACTTTGTTACAGATAGCATTAAAGAAAACACACAATCTGGTTATAGTAGTTCGCACTTCATCTTTCATAATGCCTCTAATGGCTACTGGTAACAATTGTTGCATTAACACGTGATAGTCATGGGACTTCATTCCCACTAACTTCAAATCGTCCATTGACACACACCTACTAACATTAGAAGAGTAGCCTTGTGGGACCTTAATTTCATGCAGACACCCACACAAACTTCTTTTCTCCGCTTTTGATAGCGTATGCGCAGCTGGCTCCATATATGCCCTCCTACCATCATCTCTTAGTTGTGGATGCAACCGATCTCTTATTCCCATATTAACAAGGTCAAGTCTCGTGCTCATTCCATTCTTGGTCTTCCCCGGGATGTGCAAAAGCGTACTTACAAGGCATGCTTCACAGATTGGGCATGCTTTATGACCCTTCACACTATACCCTGACAAATTTCCGTATGCGGGGAAGTCGTTTATCATGGTAAAAATCATTGCACGCAACTTAAAAGACTCTTTCTTATAAGCATCGAACACATCCACACCTTCCTCCCACAACTTCTTCAAGTCCTCAATCAAAGGAGCCAAATACACATCAATGTCATTCCCTGGTTGTTTTGGTCTAGAGATCATCATAGAATGCATAACGTACCTGCGCTTCATACATAACTAGGGAGGTAAGTTGTACATTACAAGGAGAACTGGCCACGAACTATGTGTACTAGTAAGAGTTCCATACAGATTTATTCCATCTGTACAAAGTCCAAGTTGAAGGTTTCTCGGCTCGCTGCCAAATTGAGGGAACATTTCATCTATCTTCTTCCACTGTGGAGAGTCGGCTGGGTGCCGAAGATATTTTTTGTCACAAATTCTCTTATCAGAATGCCATCTCAACTTCTTCGCTTTTGTTGCGGTCGCAAACAAATGCTTAAACCGTGGTATTATTGGAAGATACCATAACACCTTCGAAGGTTGCCTTTTACTTGTTGTCCCTTCTCTACAACCACCGTCTTTCTTCACTTTATATCGTGACGTTTTATACTTAGGACACTCACTAAGACCTGCATACTCCTTTCTGTACAATACACATTCATTAGGGCAAGCATGTATCTTTTTGTATTCCATGCCCATCGTAGATAAGATTTTCTTTACCTCATACATACGGTTTGGAAGTACATTATCTTCTGGAAACATATCACACAATAATTCCAATAGTAATGTAAAACTACTATCGGTCCATCCACAAGTTACCTTTAAGTTTACCAAATGCAATGTTTCCATCAGTCGTGTGTACTTACTCCCATGGTATAATGGTGTCTCTGCATCACTCCGCAGGCTGTCAAATTCATGTGCCTGGGCGAAGGATTCAACCTCGACATCGTGAATCATTTTCTCCATTATATCTTGCTCTATAACATCCACTCCTTCCTTCTTGTGCGACGGACAATCAGTTACTTCCTCACCATGCCATATCCACCTTGTGTATCGAAGATTTATTCCATCACAAAGTAGGTGATCCCTTATATCATCAACATCTCGTCGACTCTCGTTTAAACAATTCACACAAGGACAAAAATACTTCCCATTTTTGGTTGGAGCATTCCTTCTAGCAAATTCAATAAACTCTTCCACCCCATTCTCATATTCTTCACTAGTTCTCAAAGCATTCATCCAACTATAATCCATTTTTAACCTAAGCCATTCTCAATAACGCTAAAGTTTAGAATAATTGACAACAATGGGATTTCCTGTTATAACTATTTTAAACATAAAAAATACAATCCACTAATTTTTCATCGTTAAACTAAAAAATTCAACAAGACATGTTAAAAAATTTATACTTATATATTACTATTATTATGACACAACAATTATTTCTCAAAAATATTTTTATTTCCAGACATATATGGCATTTCACATTTGAAATAATTAATTATTACCTTTTAATCTCATTCATTTTTCATTCTATTACATATATACTTCGGAGCTAAACAAGTAACGAGTTTATAATTTTTTAATAGTCACTTTCCAACAAATTCCAACATATTTTTCACTTATAAAATATTTTATAATTATCTACATATATATATATGTCATGTGCAAAAGCCATAAAAATACACAAGTGTCTTTCTTTGTTTAGATGTAACCAACTAACCCAAGTACAACAATAAATATCATATATTATAAATATTATATGTCTTTTCTAAATGTAATAGGAGAAGCAAAAATCTATAAGGCACGAACACATAAGTGACATTTCAGACACTTAAATAACCGCATAAAAAACAACCCAACTATACAAAAAAACAAAAAAAAACCTTTGGTGGTCACACGGATGGGTAGTCGACGCTGCTGGCCTTGTGGTGATAAAGGGAGGGGCGTCGTTGTACCTTGGAGCTGAGGATGGACTGACGCTGCAGGCCTTGTGGTGGACAGATGGGTACGACGTGAGAGAGAAGATCAAGGAGGGGGATGGTGCCCTAACAATCTTGGGAGGAAGGGGATTGAACAAAAATGCTGCTATAGAGGCTAAGTTTCTGCAGCTTGGTTTTTTGAGAGAGGGAGGAAAAGGGAACGAAAATGCTGGAATGGAGGGAAATGAAGAAAATTGGAGGGAAAGAACCTTTAGGCGTCCCTTCTCCAAGAAGGGACGCCTAATGTTAGCTGCATGCCAGCCACGTGGCTGGCATGCAGTCTTTAGGCATCCCTTCTGGAGAACGGACGCCTAAAGGCTAATCTTTAGGCGTCTCTTCTCCAAGAAGGGACACCTAAAGAGCTCTTTACACGTCCCTTTTGGTTTTTAGGAGGCCTAAAGAGGAAAAAGTTTCTCTTTATTTACATAAATGCCACTGCGTCCAGTTTTTACTTCCCTTTTTAAAGAAGGGACGTCTTTATGTGACTTTAAATCCCTATTCTGTAGTAGTGTTTACTTCCAATTGAAGAAGATACTTACATCAAAAATAGTTTGACAATCCCAACCGTGAGATATTGTCTAGGAGTGACTAGGGACATTAAATCTTCCCTATCAAGACAACATATCACCCCTGAATTCCCAACAACTAAATCCGTAGGCCAACTTCTTGTTAGGAAGGATGTATCGTATACCATTAGAATCACTTGTTGCATCACATTCAGTGGAGGCTGTGTAACTTCATGAGGGAAGGGAGCTGGACTTGGGGCTCTGATTGGGGAATCCGCAGTTCAAACATAAACAAGGTTCTTCGGCCATGATGTGAAGGTACCCAAGACATCACTCACAATCTTGAACTCCTCATAAGGGATAGGGACAGGTGCGTCTGCCATGATAACCTCCTTAATTGACACCCTGACTTGATCATCTATCATCTGTTGGTGGTGAACAGTTGATCCTAGGATGTGCATACTCCCCCGTGCAACTAATCGTCTCTGAGGATCCTCAACAAATATGTCACAAGGCTCGCCAATGTCCTTTCTAGGACCATCTGATGACTGTCCAATATTGCAACAACTCCCTTTGGTACTCTGCTTATTACGATTGAGTGACTGTGTCTGGGCAGGAACGGTATCTTATCTTGTGCTCACCATGGCATATACTTCCTCCTTCATCTTGCTTAACCGGGTATCCAATAGTGCATCAAATGATACTTCTACCTCGGCCCTTGCTTTCACCCTCGCAGTGGCCAACATACACTCCAATTCGT
This sequence comes from Albizia julibrissin, assembly GCA_037074505.1. NCBI lineage: Eukaryota > Viridiplantae > Streptophyta > Magnoliopsida > Fabales > Fabaceae > Albizia > Albizia julibrissin. Next base: position 39,130,787 of record CM073477.1, read on the forward strand.
CTCTCATCACCATGTTGGAGGAGGAATTACATGAGGAGGATCCAAAGTAATCCTTTATACTCACCCCTCCTCCACCCCTGATATGGCTTGGATGCTCACGTTTTCCAGTAGTAACCGTGAGAATGTCATTCCTCCCCTCTGGCTTGAAGGATCCCTCGGTTCTCTTTTTTTTAAAGTCCTCCTGTGAGATATACAAATAACACACATGAGTAATAAAACATGTTTACCAAGACTTACAACAACGATACTTACAATTTTTTCACCGACTATATGAGACTGTTCACTCGTATAGGATCCACCACTCTTTCGGTGAGCATGCAACCATAACTCTTCGTGCCATATCGGAGATAGTGGAGATAGCAGAATAGAAGGATCAGATTGAGATGCTTCTTCCAATCTTCTCCGTTTGGCAGCCAACAAGTCTTTCTCGGCCTTTGCGTATCCCCCACGTGACATTGTGTGGGAGCAATCATTCTTCCTTCCACTCTCTTGTGGTTTTAGCCTTCTTGCCTGCTAATAAGAAATGGGAAAAAAGGTTTCAAACAGTCAAGAAAAATGATAAGTAAATAAAGTACAAAATAAGTAAACTCACCAAAGCCTATGGAGTAGTCCAAAGCCTAAAAAACTCCTACCATGTCGCTTCATCGATGTATGAATACATACTGTAAGGAGTAGGACGAGGCTTACCAGCTGGCACCTTGATATGCATGTAATTGTTGGCCAGATTTGTCTTAAACTTTCTCCAGCGCTCACAACAATACGTCATAATCTTGTTATACAAGATCTCACTATGAGGAACATTGTAAGTGAGATGTTATTCATGAATCAAAAGAGTTAGTGACAATAATGAAACAAATTTGATAATCATTACATACAGAGGGAACTTTATACCTAAATAGTGTCTCAAATATGCTGCTTAACTTTTTGGTCGACATTCCTCCACTCCTCTATCAATATGATAGGCTTATTCGGTGCGAAGAGGCCGTAACAACTCCTATATCGGCTTGCATTGGGCCCGATCGATTTCTAATATTGATCGAACTGAATCGGTATCTTCTCACTAGCAGACTGCCTAAGGGAAACATCCCTCAACCGTGTGGCCGTCCTGCCCCTCCGTTCGGGCTGGTGACTTGGCTTACCTTCACTTTATCTCTGATTGACACTAGGAGGCTCGTTGTGCTGAGTACTAGGTGACACCTGATCCTCTGTTGTATGATGCACCGAGTCTGTCATTGTACTGTTCAGAAAAATTGTTAAGTTAGTAAGTTATAAAATAACTTTATATATAATCTACCTATAACTTACAATGATAATTACTTTAAATAGATAACTAACTTTTAAAGTAGATTTATACAGAGATATCCTCCCATATCCTTTCACGATGATCACTTCTTGTTCTATGTTCATTATTAGCTTCATCTTCTTCATTCAATGCAGGAAGACCCATGGAAAAAGAAGGAGTCTCAAGAAGATCATAATTTGAACGACTTTCCTATGACCCTTTTTCCTTGGAGAGCTACAGACCATGTTTTATTTTCTTGATCGGTAATATTTGAACACTTGTTTGGCTTGATCTGCCATAATGAAAGACTTATCACCAAAACTTCTATTGTTTAGATCAACTAATGTAAGCCCTAACTTATCGATCTTCACACTATTATTGACATCAACCCACTTACATTTGAAAATGGGAAATTTAATTTTAACATAGTCAACCACCCAAATCTCATCAATAACCCCATAATAAGGTATGGCTGCCAATGTAGGGTTCTTATCTTTTGAACTAGAGAAGTGCATAGATTCAACCACTAACATAACACCACTGTTCTGGACAGTGCTCCTATCATCCAGGGACTTCGTGTAAAAGGTATAATCATTGATCACAAACGAAGTCCAACTTATGACATCAAACTCAGGACCACGTGCTAGCCATTTAATTGTATCAAAAACAAATTCTTCTCCGTCAACCTTGTGTTTAAACCAATGTGCAAAAGTCCTGGTATGCTCCCTAATTAATCTTTGTTCAGTCATTCGACTGTTCACTTTCCTTACAGTTTATTTATAAGAATTTATGTAATCTTGAACTGCATCAACATTATTCAAAATGTACAAGTGGACTTGTTGTAAATCATCAGGATCCACACTTTTGACTGTAGCCCCGCGCCTACCCCCTTCTTCATCTTGTCGTTTAGGAAGGTTGATATTTCCTACATTTGACAAATAATGTTAACAAAATTCCATGGCTTCTTTAGAAACATATTTCTGAATAATAGATACTTCAGGCCGGTTAGGGTTCTTCACATATCCTTTTAGGATTTTCATAGTTCTTTCAATTGTGTACATCCATCAAAAATAGATAGGCCCATACAATTTTATCTCCCTCACTAGATGAACAACTAGATGTACCATGATGTCAAAAAAAGAAGGAAGAAAAAGCTTCTCAAGCTCGCACAAGATCAGGTATCCTTCATTTTTCAATTCCTCCAATCTTTCCATCTCAATGACTTTACTACAGATCGCATTGAAGAAGAAACAAAGTCTGGTCAATATGTGTTAAAGATCATATTCGGCAATGCCTCGAATAGCCACTGGGAGTAGTTGTTGCATCAAGACATGACAATCATAAGATTTCAGCCCTATTAACTTCAAGTCTTTCATCGACACAAGCTTGTTAAAATTTGAAGAATACCCTGAGGGAACTTTGATGCCATGTAAACACTCACAAAAACTTCTTTTCACATCCTTAGACAAAGTATGAGAAGCTGGAGGACAAAAAGTTCTCTTACCATATGGCCTCGAATGTAAGTCTTCCTGTATTCCCATTTCTTGCAAATCTAATCTTACCTTAACACCATCCTTAGAACTACCTTGTATGAAGAGTAGTGTCCCAACAATACTATCACACATATTTTTCTCCACATGCATGAAATCAATACAGTGTCTCACATCAAGATTCTGCCAATATGGAAGGTTAAAGAAAACATACCTCTTTTTCCATATATTTTTTTTATTTCGACTCTTCGAAGTCTTACCGAAGATGACATTGATATTTTTCACCTTTTCATACACTTTCTCCCCAGTCAACACCTCTAGAGCATCTTCAAACTCTTGGCCACCAAAAAAGGCCTTCTTTAATCTACGATATGGGTGGCCCCGTCTAAGGAATCTTCTATGACCAAGATAAACAGTCTTTCTTCCATGTTGAAGTTGATGGTAGCATGTGCCTTCTTCACAAATCGGACATGCTTTGTGGCCTTTAACGCTTTATCCTAATAAGTTTCCATAAGAAGGGAAGTTGTTTATAGTACACAAGATCAAGGCTCGCATTTTAAACATCTTCTTCTTGTTTACATCAAAAACATCGACACCTTCATCCCACAACTCTTTCAAGTCTTTGATCAGGGGTTCTAAGTAAACATCTATGTTATTTCTGGATTGTTTTGGTCCCAAAATTAACATAGACAACATGAAGTACTTTGGTTCATACATAACAAAGGAGATAAGTTGTAAATTACCAACAAAACAGGCTATGAACTATGTATACTGCTTAGGCTACCGTAAGGATTCATGCCATCCGTGCTAAGCCTAAACCTAAGGTTCCTAGGCTCTTTGCCGAAGTTAGGAAATAATTGATCAATTTTCTTCCATTGAGAAGAATCAGCTGGATGTTGAAGCTTTCCATCGAAAATCCTCTCATCCACATGCTATCTCAAATTTTTGGCATCAATTTCATTAGCTAACAGCCGTTTGAACCTCGGTATGATTGGAAGATACCACAACACTTTTGCAAGGGCCTTATTTGATTTGTACCTAGGGGTTTCACATATCAGACACTGCTCTTTCTCTTCATGCTCTTTTTTGTACAATATACAATCATTAGGACATTCATGGATCTTATTATACTTCATCCCTAGTGGACACAATATTTTCTTAGCATCATAGTATCGGTAAGGCAGCACGTTATCATCTGGAAGCATGTCCTTAAAGGCCTCAAGTGCTTCTAAAAAACTCTTGTCGCTCAATCCATGCCGTGCTTTCAAGCTTACCAATTTCAATACAGCTTTCAACAATTGGTATTTTCTGCACCCCGGGTACAGTGGCTTCTCACCATCACTGCACATATTACCATATGCATATGATTGCTCAAAAGCCTCTTCTCCTACATCACGAATAATATCCTCTATCCGATCATTCAGATCCATGTCATTATCATCAAAGGCGACTCCTCCTTGTTGAGTTGCGCTTAGAATTTCTATTTCTTCACCATGCCATACTCATACTATATAACTCTTACAAAATCCTTCACAAATTAAATGTGTATATATATCTATAGCACTTAGTCGCTTCTCATTCAGACATTCTACACAAGGACAATAGAACATCCCACTATCATCATTACCAGAATTTGTTCTAGCAAATTCTAAGAAATCCCTCACCCCATTATCATATTCTATACTAGTCCGTTTAATGTTTATCCAACTACGATCCATATATTGCAACACCTTTTTTTCTTCTCTTCTGTATATTAACTCCCCTAGAAAAGGAAAAAGTATAATGAGAGTATGAAATCATTACACTCATCAATTTATCTAGTTTAACAGAATTCTTCATCAGAATTCCTCATAAGATGTAATTACAATCTGTTCCATTTTCTTGAAGTAATTTTTCCCCATTCACATAGTTGTTATTTCTATTCAAGAGACCACTGCAATTACATCTGATTTTAAAAACATAAACAGTGAAATTTATAGACTCAAGAAAGAAAATGATTCAACAGATTTAAAACATGTTTAAGGGACCACTTCAACAGATTCAACAGAAAGAAATTGATATGCAAAATGCGAAAGGCCAAGCAATTGTGATTGAACAAATTTATAACATCCAAATTTGTAAATCATAGACCACAGCATTAAACAATTGTTTCATATCCAGTAATAAAACTACAAGCCAGCGCTAACATTTATACGAAGAGTTCTTTAAAATCATTTCTGCAATTAAAAATCAATTTCACTAAATTTCGCTATTTATACAAAGAATTAACTGAGACAAGGAGACATTACTCTTACCTGGTTGTAGTGACCTTGGATCGTGGCTTGATGAGCAAGAGGAGCTACAGTTGTAGTGGATGGAGAACACGCCGGTGATAATGGTGGTTTCGTGGATACGAGCCGGGGATGAACAGAAAATGGAGACGGAGGGGCGGCGGTAGTATTTTAAAACCAGTGGTTGAATGGAAAATGGAGAAGGAGGGGTGGTGGTGGTATTTTAAAACCACTCGGTTGAACTGAAAATGGAGAAGGGAGGGACGGCGGTGGCGGCAGCTAGAACCGAGGTTGAAATATGACCGGAGAAGATGGAGAAATATAACCGGAGAAGACGCGCAGGGCTGAAATGGAGCATTCGCAGCTGTGGAAGGACTGAGAGGGATATGAAATAAACGTGGGCTAGGTTTGAATACAGCAATTTTAAAACCGGTAATTTAAATAACCGGTCTTAAAAATAATTTTAAAACCGGTTATTTCATTAACCTGTCTTAAAAGTTATCTAATTAGACCGGTTATCAAATAACCGATCTTAAAGGTCCTAACTTTAAGACCAGTTATTTAAATAACCGGTCTAAAAAAATTCATTTTAAGATTGGTTATCAGTACAACCGGTCTTAAAACGCCGTTGATTTTTTATTTGCATTTTAATCAGATATTTAAGATCGGTTATTTAAAAACCGGTCTTAAAAATAAAGGGATTTTTTAATTCATTTAATTACACTTTGCTTTTGAGACCGTTTTTTTAGAAAACCGATCTAAATAATATTTTTAAGACCGTTTATTTAAATAACTGGTCTAAAAAGTTTCTGTTAATTATAAAATTGCCATCGTGTGTTTCTTTTAGACCTTATCCACAATAATCGGTTTAAATGATGTGGTCTAAAAAGGCTATTTTTCACTAGTGCCATCTCCAACGTAGCTTCCCTCGAGGACAACCCTTTCCATACCACTTTTACAATGGGTATTGTTTTGTGTTTGAGCTACTTCTCTTATCGATCAATAATTCGTTCAGGCTCCACCTCAAAAGTAAGGTCATCTTGCACATTGATATTCTCATATTCCAGAACATGTTCCAGATCTGGCTGATATTTCTTCAATTGAGAGACATAAAAAAACGTCATGCAGACGACTCAAATTTGGGGGTAAAGCTATCCGATAGGCCACTGGTCCAACTCTAGATAGAATTTCAAATGGTCCAACGTACCTAGGACTTAGTTTCCTTGTCTTTAAAGTTCTTTAAATTCCAGTAACTAGTGAAACTTTTAAAAATACATGATCTCTAGCCACAAATTCCAACAGTTTTCGTCTTTTGTCTACATAACTTTTATGCCTGCTTTTAGTTGCTAACAGTCTCTGCTTGATCAATTTGATTTTCTCTGTTGTTTGATCAACTATATCTGGCCCAAACATTTTTCTTTCAGATAATTCTATCTTTTTCAACCCTCAATCTATCTTTTCTTGTGCAAGTTTGCATAGTATGCAACACATCCATTACAAGTTTCATAAATGTTGAGCATTGTTCTTATACTACGAAGCTAAAGTTCCAGGAGTCTGTAGGTATTTTTAAATATTCTATAAGATTATCAAAACAAATTCCCTAGATTCACCAGTCCAATACCATGATAAAGTTGTTGCTCATTCCAAGTTTGTACACCAAGTTTCTAGCTTCTGGCCATCATAAATTTAATTGTTTCTTAATTTTCGTCCTAAGGACATATTAGTCTAATAGGTTTTACGGCCTTTAAACTTCCCATCCAATATCTATATGGAATACATATTAAGATTCATAATTATCAATACAATCGTACAGCTATTATTTGGCATTGAGTTACCTTAGAAATCTCATGCCTTAAGTCATTATTCGACATTTGGGCTATACTGTAGTTCCTATGACCTTGCTCTGCTTGTTAATAAAGTCTTATGGCCTATGGACATACTAGCCCAACAAGTCTTACCACTTACTGTATTTTCTCAACACCTATATGCTTACGAATGAAATCATATATACTAAGCCCCTATATTTGATATGGAAACAAGAGTTCCCTTGGCTTCCACCAATGTTGTTCAATACATCTACAATCACATTAACGCTTCATGGACAGTATTTAACTTCTAAATTAAAATCTTTAAGCAACTCCATCTATCAATACTATCTCATATTTACTCTTTATGATCATACAATTATTTCAAACTCTAGTGGTTGTAGTACAACTCTACGGTACTCCGTAGAAACAATATCTCCAGATTTTCCCCATACACAAATAGTTGTTATTATCTCATCATTTGTAGGATATGTTAGTCTGTGAGGCTTCAGATGACGAGAGGTTCATGCCACAATGTTATCCTGTTGCATCAGGACACATTTCAAATACACATTTGTTCACATTAATGTGGACCACATAGGTCAACAGTAAATCAAGACCACACAGGCCAATCACAAATCAAGACCACTTAGGTCAATATCATCATCAATCCCTCTCTCAGCCTTATAAAGTTCCTCTCACAATAGTCATCCCACATAAAGCGTTAGGTTATCACATCGGCCTTAAAAGGGAAAACAATACTGGGGGAATACCAAATAACTCATTGATAACTGAATATTTATTACACTCATTTGTATCTCTTGATTAATAAATTTAGATTGTTTATTAATAAATAATGAGCTTTTATGCTTATTTGGGCTTTGAGTGTTTTATTGGATTTAACATATTTTAATAATAAAAATTCCAGATTTACAACCCTTCTTTATTTTGATCTTAACTCTTGAACCAGATATCCGAATGATCTCATTCTTGTCTCATTTTTTAGATGATTCAGAGGGAAACAATTGATATGAAGACTTGAAGGGAAGATTCGGACAAGAGGATAGTCAAAAATGCAGTCACTCATTCACAATAATCATCAAGACTCAAAAAACTACAATTTTCTGGCCTTTTCCGGTTCAATATTGCTTCTACTTTATTGGGACCTGACAGGTTCCCTTCTTGTGAGACTACATAGCCCAGAAACCTAATTTCTGAAAGCCAAAGCTCATATTGGTATAGAGTTGCTTATTTGACAATGTACTCAGTACAGCTTTCAAACACTTTTCATTTTTTACCTTGGTTAATAAACACAAGATATCACCGGTTTTCATTCATCCCTAAGACCTAATTGGTCAAGTTTATCACTCATAGGATATACAGTCCTTTACAACAATTCTCTAGTCTCACAATTTATTTTATTTCAATTTTCCAGCTGCTTTAGAATGCTACCCATAAGTCTTGGCTTCTATCTGCTTAATTTTGACAAGAAGTACTAAAGCTCCACATAGTGAAATAATCACTTAGTAATTCTATCACTTAATCTGAAATCATGCCATATAAGACTTTGGCATTGCTTCACGCTCTAGTTTAATTATAATCTATGCTTCCCTTTCCGAAGGTATCTTATTGATATCTTCTCAAATATTACATGGAATTTATTTAGTGTTAGAATATTTTCAAGTACTACTCCAGCCTTTAACCGCTTGGAGCAAAACATAATGTACTTCTAATCATCCTTATACAAACATCCCTCAACCTTGACTGCTGGAAGAAAGTTTAAGATTGACATATGATTTATGGATTAGGTTAAGCACCTTTGCTTCCACAATCTAGTGGAACATAGTTATCTTCAATCAATCATTACTAGGAATTACTCCCAATTTATACCATTATAGGCTAATCAGGTTTATTGCTAATGCTCATCCTTAAGTGTTTATTACATGTTTCATAAACATTATCCCAATGGATCTGACACCTGTAGTATAGATATAACTATATCATGGAGTAGCTACTGTATACTTAGGGTAGTCATCTCACTTAATCATATGCCATTAAGGAAGTACTAACATCTAATTCACACCGTACTTGCACAAAATTTCCATTAAGTAGATTAGTACTTTAGAGTAGTTCCAAAGACTTATCAGCTTCCTTTTTGTTGTTACGAACTATGCCCTAAGTTTTTTCCTCTCAGCTCCTCATCCATTACTGTTGTAGACCATTACTGGCCCAATGCCCTAATTGTTGACAATATAATAGGGTAATAATCTAGCTAAAGTGCTACATGGATGTTCAAATAATGGGGCTAATGACAATACTAACAGGGTTTATTCCCTGTTTCCAGTTTTGTTGTTCGTATACCCATTCAGTAAGTTACTTTTGATGATTTAGTGTCATTCCACTGTTTTATTAAATTCAACGTTCTATTCGAAGACCAACTCCTTCTCTAGTTCTTGTCTCAATATTTTTATCATCATATCTACTCTTACTCTTTAACATCCACATGTGTATTAACTGTCAATGCTAAACTGAGATAAGGCCTGAACACAAGCCTTATATGCCCTTACTTGCTTGAGGGTTGTAGTCTCCTAGGTACTACGGATTATGGGTCTATTATGCTTCCATTGTGCAACTCTGATAAAATCATGGGGATTTCCTCTACTCCTATCTATTTGTATCATTTCAATGTGTTACTCCCTATCGAGTCACCCGCTTCAACTGTAATGTTTTGTTTTGAAAAAGAATAAGATTCGAGATAATCTCAGTAGTAACATGCTTAGAAACATATAGAATGCAAAGGTAAATATACAATGTTATATCATATAAGATGATCGAAACTATGTGTACACTTGCCTAAAGCCAAACTATATGTCAGCACCTTGGTCTACTAGGTGCCCCTGTTGGGTCCCTGACCACAACATGGAAGATTGATGTGACAAAGACACTAGCTTATGTCACAGATAATGACATATACAAACATAAATAGGAATCACATAATATATGTAAGAAGAAATTACTACCTGAATCTTTTTCAATTTTTCGCATTTGTCCTACTCTTGGATTTTGGCTCGGGCTATGTCCAATTCCTATCAAAATTAAAGTTACAAATAACTGGTTATTACTTGTAGCATTACTGCTTTTAAATTGAATGCTTCTAGTTATTTAATGCAGTTATTACAGTTTCTACAAAATACAATTCTGTACATTACAGTTTTCACTATTTTCTAGAAACTGACAAATTTTTCAGTCAACTTTGGAAATTCATAATTAATTATAAAAAATCCAATTTAACTGATTCCAAAGCCTAAATGAAGCTATTTCAATTTAAATTTGAGGAAAAATAGTTAGGTTTACATACTATAATCATATCATTCCCAGTAATTCGCCCAACTTCACTATTCTAGTTTACATTTAAGAAAAAAGGGCATAACTTCAAAATTCATATCTTCCAATATACTTGTCTAAAAATTACAAACTACCTATAAAATTAAATTTCTATATCTCTACTTTAATCCTACCAAATATCATAATTTTTGGACAAGTTTTGGCCCATGAAATTCATTGGACAAAGCCATTGCCACACAGAGGCAGACCAAACAGCATTACACATTCACTTCATAAATTTCCAAATTAGCATACAAACATCCAAAAATCATGAACACTTGCATACCTACACAATTTTTCTTTTTAAAGCCAATAGAATCATCAAAATTACAAAATTCCAACCCCTTTATCATGTCCTATTCAGAATAGAAAGTTAGGTTTTAAGGAGGAACATGTTGGTTTCTTGTTTCCTCTTGCTTAATCACTTCCTTTCTACTTCTAATCCCAAGTTTTACTACTTAAACACAAAATGAACATGTTTACAGGAAATTTTGGTACCATTTCCCCTAGATTTAGTTTCATCCCAAAATTAAAAAATAAGAGAAAACAAGACATAAACCACCAACAACAGCATCAACAACATCCTACAAGTCAAGGGAATAAAGTTTTGGTGATTACCTCTTAATTTTTTCCCCTTATCTATCTTGGAAAAAATCTTCTTCTCTCTCTAAGCTCTTGATTTTTCTTGAAAAACATGGATTTAATGGAGTAGAAGAGGTTATGAGAGGTTGTAGAGTGATTAGGAGGCAAAAATCACAAGGTTTTGCAAGTTCTTACCTTGGTTTTGCTGGGAACCCTAGGCTCTTATGTGCTTAGTATTCTTGGCTTGATAAGCTCTCTGTCTCTCTGTCTCTCCCCTTTTGATTCAGTTTGGCCAAATGAAGGAGGAAAAGGAGGTGTATATTGTTTTAAAATATCACTTTTGGCTTATGTCATAATTGGTTTAAATGGAAATTGAATTAGGAAATATTTTCTTGGTCATCTTTTCCTTTCCTTTTCTTAAGTTAACGTAGGCCACACAATAATTCTCTTGCTTTCCCTTTAATTGACCGAAACATGTAGAGGAAAGAGGGAATTAATTTGCTTCTTGCATTTGCCTTTAGACTTCTTTCAAGCAATTAGTCAAAGTCATATTACCTTTTTTGCTTTTTTCTTTGACTTCCCTCTTCCTACTTTAATATAACCAAATGGCCAAATGAACATATATATATTTCCCTTATTTCCTCTTAATTTGACCATCCAAGCTAAGGGGAACAGGGAGTCTTTCATGCTTCTTGCAATTCATTAACCAAGATCATATTACTCTTTGACCTTTTTGACTTTTACTTGCTTGTGATTGGCCAAGCATTTTTCTCCTTAAAACAATACTAGTCAACAAATATATGTATTTCCCTTTACTCCCTTTGTCTTGACCAAAACTACAATGGGAAAAGGGGCATTTAATTGCTTCTTGCATCTTCAAAATTGCTTCTTACAAATATTAACTTTAATTGAAATTGTTCACCTTTTTTTTCCAACTTTGATTTTCCCTTGGTAATAATATTCCAAAATGTGTTGGTTAAGTACCAAGTGGAAATTTCTCTCTTTCTAATTCCCTTTTTGGCTAAAATTATTGGGAGTATTAAGGGAAAAATATTTTCTTCTTGTTTTATGGCAAATTACCATTTTGCACTTACACTTTATGATTTATTGAAATAAATCATTTCTTACTCCTTTCCTTTTGTTTGGCTGACTTTTAACACTCATATTAGGCCATTATTTGTGTCATTTTATGTTCCAATTTGGGTTACCATCTTAGGCCCTTAAGTGGACATTAGTTGCCTCTTTATGTCCTTACTTGGCCAAGTTGGGTGTAATCGGCAATTGGAATGTCTCTATAAATGTATACACACCACAATTCACCATTTTATTATATTAAATGTATTAATTACATAGGAGGAATATTGGTGACTAGAATGGGGTGTTAAAATAAACATATTGTAGAATTATAAAATTTTATAGAAAACAAGCTTTATTATAAAATCATATTCAACATCATATTTATTATCCACCATAAAGTAAAAAAAATCCAAAAAAAACCTAAGAAAAATTGAAACAAAATGTATCAAGTGTCTTCATTAGGTCTTCCATCACGTGTGACAGCTGAATTAACAACACCATCATCCTCGGTATCATTGGCTGGCTGATGTGTTGCCTCAGTAGGATTAGAAGGTAACTAAACCACAATCCTAGGGACTGGTAAGACTTATTGAGGTGGAATGCCAAGGAACGTCCTCTCCCAAGACATGGACAACAATGAGTTCGTGATTTCCCGCCACTAGGCCATCTACTGATTATAGGCATTAACTTGCCTTTTCATCCTCTTGTTCACCATGGCCTTGACTTGAACCTCTACCCTAGCAACCTCTTCATAAAGCTCCTCAATAGATCTCTCGATATACTTCATGGTGCCAGAGGTCCCTGCTCAAGAAGTCCCCACCTCAGATGCCCCGTGTAGCATCCTAATTTTTATCAACCTAAAGATGAATTCCTAACCCAATGATTTTGTTTTAAGACTTGGGAAAGCCCATAAAGCATAAGAACTATTCGTAGAGATTTAGTGTTATTTCTATGAATGTATCCTTATATAGTAAGTTTAAATATACTAATAATGGTAATATTGATTAGGATTCTATATTAAGAATTAAGCTAACATAAAAGATTGAGTCATGGTAAAAAAATAAGAGTAAGCTCTTATAGCCCTAAAGATGGAGTCCTTTAAGCCATTATTAAATAATTAATTAATATTAAAAAGGTAGTTGGTAGGCTTAGGTAAACCTTTTCCTACCTTTGACTTGCTTAACGACAAAACACTAATGCAAAAATAGCTTTTTAAATATGATGAGAATCGCTTTTAAGATCGGTTATGGAATTAGTTTAAATACAGTGGATCTAAAAAGTATGATACTTTTTAGAAAGGTTGAGTAATCGCTCTTAAAAAGTACTTTTTAGATTGGTTTTTAAGATGAGGTCTAAAAAATATGACCTTTTAGACCTCATTTGGTTTATATTAGGTTTAAAACATATAACTTTTTAGAACGGTTGTAACACCTTATTTCCAATAGACTCAAATGAGTGCAAAAGAGTAATGAAATAAGTTGTGAAACCAAGATTTGGTCCCAGATTACTCAAACTTTCGAAAATATTCATAAAATCCCAATCTTAACTCAAAAGTTAAACCTAGGGTTGAGAGAGTTTTCAGAGGATAAAAAAATTTTTGAACATTTTCACAAAGTTCACTGCCTCCCTACGTCTCATTGGTACTCAATTCCACTTTATCAGAGTGTGCGAGTATGTCTCTGCTTAAGTCTCACATTGCATTCATTAGTTAATGTTTCTTTTATCAATCGGAAGCATTATCTAGCTAAGATATCCTTTTGTTATATTACCATAAATTTTCTAGACTACCGATACTATCGGTTCTATAATTATACTATCATTAGGTTTACATAGTTATATACATCGTATACATATCCCAAAATATCCTAAAATATACAACTAACAAGCAAAATAAATCTTGCAGCTTCATCCTCTAGTTGTCCATGTTTACCTTTTTTCCCTTTGAGCTACCATCCTGTATTGTAAATTTGTTCATAGAAAAAGGGTGAGATTCAAAAGAATCTCAGTAGTAACATGTAGTCAATCATATAGATACAAAATCACAAAGCATGCCACACAGTCATCATATAACAAAATTATCACAACAGCATTTAGTGCATAACATGCAATTCAACATATCACCATAGCACTAGGCATCAAAAATCACATGGCCCCGCATGTTACCCATGCAATAGTCCCTAGGCATCTACTCGTGCATCACAGAAAAAATTCAATGGCCTAAGAGTCTACCCGTGTAATAGGCCACGGGTGACCACCCCGCATAATCAGAATGTGTTAAACAATTCATGATGAAACCACAAATATACAATGTATCTTATAACATATGAAAGAAAAAGTTACTACTTGGTCGCTTTCACTGTGAAATATCTAATTGTCTTCCTAGGCTTGGGCAGGTCTTAGATTACGGACATCTATTAGGTCCTATAAGTGGAATTTATGGACAACAGATTATTATTTCGTCCAATACTTGTATAATCCAAATAGTCATGTTAGTTGTCACTAAAGTTAACATACTAAGCCAAAAACAAAGTCAAAATGGTTTAACTATCCCAAGTTGGTTAGCTTCACCCTTAAAGTTCAATATAATTACATGGTGCCATTACATTTTCTTATTTTCGCACCTTAATTCAAATTTGCTAGAATTTTCTTCAATATTTGAAAATTCATAAATAATTGTACAAATGTCCAATTACACCCATTCCTAAGGCTATGTGACCCCTAATTAGTCAGTTTGAGGGAAAAATATAGTCATTACATTTCTGGATGCACATCAATATAGTATTTAACTTTATTGACCACTGCTTCAAAATTTTTCAGTTTCACATGGCCAAATTTTAAAAATGTAGAACTTCCATAATACAAATCTAAATGACCCAAATAACATATAAATTAAAGTTGACATGTATACTTTTAGACTAGAAAGTTTCATAATTTTTGGAAATCAATTTTTTATTTAAAAACTACGCACAACCAAACTGCCACAGATTTCATTCCAGAATCAACATCAAAAATTGAAAAATCATATCTCTTAATTCACTAGTCCAATTGTGTCATATTACCTATCTAATTAAAGCCTATGGTGTTTAATTTCATCATGTAAAATCTCATAAAGTTTGGATCAGGTTTGGCTACTGAAAAACATGTCACAACAACTCTGCTCCAAAAAAATGAATCTGGCAGTAGGATCATCCAATTACCGAAAATTCCAGAATTATGTATAATTATCCAATAATTATAACCACATGCTTTTCTACATAATTTTCCATTCTAAATAAAATGATAACATCAAAATCATAAAGTTTTAGCCCTTTATAGCACTAACCAATAGAACCCATTTTTAGCAAAATCACCAAAACAGAATTTTGTCCAACAACTTGGTCTAATATCATCATAAACCATCATTTAACCATAAACACATGATTAAACCATAAAAATACCCCTGACCAAAAAAGAATAGTACCCTAACCCTTATGAAAACTCATCCAAAAAACAAACCAAACGGTTCAAAATGAAGCTACGCTTACCTCTATGCGTTTCTGCAATCAGTTCAGAAATTCGACAATACTTCGTCTAGTGAAACAGCACCAAACACCTTCAAATGAAGTTCTAAAACAGTAGAAATGAAGCTTGTGATGAGTAGAAGAAGGTTTGTGAAGGGTAGTTTTGGAGGAACGCCAATTTGGCAGCGTTCCGGCGGATTAAAGTTCTTAGAAACTATTCATCGTTATGCCTCCTCTAACCATTTTTTAATATTTAATCTGATTTTCCCCTTATTTTAGGCCATTTGGCCAAAATATATGGCCAAGAAAAAGTCTTGGAAAAGTTATGCCACGTGTCGCGATGTTGTGGTGCCATTTGTCTGGTGATCCAGTGATTTGGTGACACGTGTTACTTGCTTTAATAAAGTAGGTCCCGCCTCTTTTCTCGGATTTTTAGCCATCCTTTTTGTTGAGAAAAGTGAGGGTCTAATGATTTTCCCAGCTCCCATGTTTGGTGTTCGAAAAAGTTAGTTGGGTGATAGGACTGGAGATCGGTGGATTTCCCTGACTTTTGTGCCATATGTCACTGTCTTGGAATGCCAACACAAAAGGAAAAAAAGACACTTCATGATGAGGGACAAGTATCATCTTCTAGTTGTGCCAACCAAAAAGTAGGGATGGTACTTGTCATTATTGTGTGTACTTTAAGGGACATGCGTCACCTTCTTGTTTGTCCAACACAAAAGTAAGGTAATCATTACACATCATGACTTACTTTATTAAAGTTACTTTAATAAAGTTACTTTATTGGTGTCTACTCAAATTTTACTCGGGATTGCGTCATGCATATGGAGCCCACAAGATGACACCAGGTCTAAGTATATGTATAGGCCCCACATGGCACCACATACCGATGTCTTTTACAAAAACACAGGTACATATTTCTAACTTGAAAATGTCATGTGAACACCTATACCAGCATATTTTGCCTGATCAATTAATCTCATACCTCATGACACATCTGGGTAGCGTCTTTCTACCAACCCAATGGCACCGTATATGTATCCTATGCACATCTGCACTGACACTTTGATCCTACTACCTATGCATACTAGGCCCTCTGCTAGGTAGGAACAGATCATATAGTCCCTAAAGAGTCTTTCTATCTCTCGACATTATTGGGATCCTTCCCAAACTGAGCTTAGTAGTCTGCCTGATATAAGCTTATCATCAAGTTCATAAGCCCAAAATCAAGGTATTACAACGGTTATTGACACATCAGATCAAAAAAGCTGTTTTTAAACCTTATATACCTTATAACATGTCTAAATTTTTTTTCCTTTTTTTTAACATCTATTCTATTTCTTCCTCTAGCCCACCATTTAGTCTAGCTCTAAAAGCAAATCGTGTCTAAAAGAATACAATTCAACCTATAAGGTATCAACTACTCAATATGAGTTACAAATTGAATTCCCACAATTTAATAGTTTCCAATAAAAATTCAAAAGCTTCAAAATGAAATATAATGGCAACAATCTTCCAATTCAAGTGCGAATAAATTTAATCAAAAAACTATTCATCATACAAAGTTTCATGAACTACATACAAGAACTAACATGAGCCAAAATACACATAAATCAAAATGAAATAAATAACACCCATGTTTCTTAACAACTACAAAAGACCTAAACTCACAATTATTGTAAAAGCTTAATAATGAACTCAGCACAACATTCATGGATAAAGTCAATGTCTTCAAGAAAGAGATTAGTAAGATCAAAAATTTGTAACATCAAAGTCAAACTAATCATTAATTTGCTAACACAAAAAAATAAAAATAGTACAAAATTCTTGAAAAATACATTTATTTACAAAATCATACTTGACTTAGGAAGATGATCTAGGGCCTACATATCTTTTAGAGGGATCAAAGTCCACGTAGTTCGGGCATAAAAAGACGTGCCACTAGGTTGGTGCCTTTTAGGAGAATTTTTATTTAAGTTATTTAGGAAAACATTTTTTGATTAGATTGTATTTTTTATTTTATGAAAACAACTCTTATTTCATTTTATTTTTATTTGAGGAAAATATGACTTCTTGCAAAGATTTTGGATTAAACTTCCTAAGGAGATTCCTATAATCTCACAAGGATGAATAATCGATTTTGCTTGAGGAGGCTTTAAAAGCCTCACATAGCATAAATCCCTTTTGAAATCAGTTTTATTTATTTGGATCAAAAGGAATAATTTTTTTTTGGTTTAACTTATAAGAAAAGTGGATTCCCAGTTATTAGTGAGCAGGCAAAGACAAGAATTAATCGCATGATCAATATATTATTCATAACAGAGGATTCGAAAGTATATATAGTGTGAGCATGTACCTCTGGTGTTTTGAGTCTTGATTACCATTCACGCTCCATATGCTAAATACCCATCCAAATCTAGTAGCAACCATAGTGTTAGCAAGTATCATGTAACAAAAACATTTTGATGCTTAGCGATAGTTTTAAAGATGAAGAGAGTATGTTGATGGTGCCATGGAGACAACAAATGAGAGAGAAATATCAAGGTGAGTACATATATAAACCAAAAGGTAAGGCTATCATTCCAAATGGATAAAAGAGAAGGAGTGTAATAAGAATCAAATACAAATAAAGTTGATCAATTAAATATATTTGATTCTATCCTCTAGCTATTTATGCTTAAGCTTGCATATGTGATAATCATCACAAGAGTATAAGCTTTCCTTAGGTTAAAAAAAGATTAAAAAAAGAAGAGAGAAGAGAGAAGGAAAATGAAAAATAATAAGAAAACAAATCAATCCTCACCATATGTGATTCCACCCTCTAGCCATTGGTGTTAAGGCAATCACAAGTGTGACACCCGACCATAAAAATATGGACTTTCCTTGAGGGCAAGAGGAAAAACAAGATAAAATAAAATACGAACAATTGATTTTACCTTCTTTAGCCACCCCTAACCACTCATTGCCACTTTTCTTGTCTCTTTTCTCTCCTAATTTTGTGTGTGTGTCATGATTTAACCCTTGCTCTCCTATTTATAGCTACAAAATAGAGTTTTCCTCATAAATGCATTTTTTAAAATTTTAATTTTTTTTATTTTTCTGTATTTTCTACTTAATAACATTTCCAAACTTGAAAAATAATGACCAAAAAAGTGAGATTTTTTAATTTTTATTTTTATAATTTTTTTTATATTTTTTGTTTAATGAAAATTCCTAATTTTAAACCTAATCACTATCATTGAGAGAGAATTTTTTTTTCTATTTTTCTTATAAGTAATTTCCTAATTTAAACCTATCAATATAAATGAGAGATATTTTTCATATTTTCATTTTTAAAAATTGTTTTCTTATATTTTTCCCACAAGTAACTTCCTAATGTAAACCTATCAACATAAATGAAAGATATTTTTTTGTATTTTTTTAATTTCCATTTTTTTCTCCTCCAAAATGTCTCCACACGAAGTTTTCTAATCTAAACATCAATTAACATCAATGAGATAAATTATTTTGAAATTTGCTACCATTTATTATAAATCTCAATTGCAAGACAATCACCATTAATGGTGATAATTTTTCAAATTTCAATTATAATCCAATCACCATCAATGCTATTTTCTTATTAATTTACGTGTACCAAGATTAAGGAGGATTTCTTCCTTTTTCATTTTTTTTATTTTTAAGTTGGGCTTGGACAAAATAGGGTGTTCAAAGTTGTCCCTCTTTACTTGTTTCATAGTTGAAAAAAGTGAGATTATCACCTATAAAGCAAGTAAAGATAAAACACGTATTTTATTTGGCCAAAAAAGAATAAAGTGCTCCTTGGAATCAAAGAGGGTTTGGACAAAATACAATGTCTATGCCTCTCTTTACTTGGTTCGTAGGGGAGAAGGGTGCTAGTGGAGCTGGATGATCACCTGGAAAGGAAGTAAAGTGTAATACCCTTCTTATCTTAGTCATTATAAGAGTTTAGACACATAATGGATTCAAACCATTAGGCCAAGTTTCAGTCCTGTGACATGCAAACCTTTAAAAAACTATCTAAATTCTAATTACAACACAGAGTTCAAACCTGTAATTGACTGGGTTCTTCTTGAAAAAAATTATACTTCAAATAATTTCACAAAGGTTCGCAATTACGTCATAACTCACCCGTTCTTAATTCCATTATGTTAATGTCAGGGCGTGTTTCTACTGATATTCACATTTTGTTCGTTAGCTATATTGGGATGTCATCTTATGGTTTCCCTATTCTAGTTCCTTTAACATATTAAAGATCTAATACTGATATACTATACATCTTTACTATTACTTTTGCTACTACTACAACTAGTAATGTAGTTATGTTCTCATGTTATTTACAACATATACAGAAATCATAACAGATAACCAACAATAATTATCAATCTTCTAGTCACATCCTCTACTCATCTGTGACTACCTCCTTACCATTCGAACAGTTCACTTTAGTTGTAGGTTAGTTATTGGAAAGGGTGACAGTCGTTACTGGGTTTTAAGGGTGTCATTGGTACAGGGCTTGAAAGGGTGCCAGTTGTTACTGGATTTGAGGGTGTATGTCACTATAGGGCTTGAAAGGATGCTGGATGTTAGTAGGCTTTGGGGGGTACCTACCGATGCAAGGTTTGAAAAGGGTGCCAGGCATTACTAGGCTTTGAAGGCTCCTTCCAATACAGGGCTTGAAAAGGGTACTTGCCGATACAAGGTTTGAAAAGGGTGCCAACCGTTATTAGGTTTTAAGGGTGTCTGCCGATACAAGGCTTCAAAGGGATGGTACCATGAACATGTGATGCCCCTTGGAGTAATGCTTATGATAATGCCAATAAAGATAATGATACTAATGATGAAGATGATAGTGATAAGATGATGAAGAAGTATTAATAATGATGTCATGAATGACAATGATGATGGTCATGATATGACAGTAAGCATGCGATACCCCACATAATGAGGTTTTTTATGATGATGAAAATATTGATGAAGATGAAGTCATTATAAGGAAGTCACAAATGGTGATGACAATGGTAGTAATGGTTTGACACTAAGCATGTGGTGACCTAAACATGCAATAAGATAATGATACTAATGATGATAAAGATGAACCCTAATGGGGAAGTCATAGATGATGATGACAACTATGGTAATAGTGTGACACTAAGCATTTGGTACCCTAAACATGCAATATGATAATGACACCGATGATGGTAGTGATGATGAAATCTAGATATGAATGACAATAATGATGATGAAGATGAAGCCCTAATGGGGATGTCATGGATGATTATAACTATGATAGTGATGGCGTAACGCTAAGCACGTGGTTCCCCATGTAATATCCTGGATTTTGGGCCTAGAAGTTTGAAAATAAGTTTGTATCAGGAAAACTACTACAACCAGTTTAGGAAGAGTCTCAATAATGATAAGAGATAGAAAGACTCTTAAGGACTGTATGATTTAGTTTATGGGGAAGAGAATGGTTCACCCGATGATAAGAGGCCCTACAAGGATACTTAGCTCCATCTTATGGGACACAGGGGCTCATGGTGCCATTTGGCAGGCTTTGATATACGTGGTACAGTCCCAAGGAAAACCTAAGTAGGATCCTAAGTAAACACTGATAAAGTAGCTTTATTAAAGTAATTTTATTAAAGCAGTAATGATGACTCAACTTTAAGGGTGGCATCACAAGAAGATGACACATGTCCCTTAATCATGAGATTCATGTTTTGACTTTTGTATTTGTACTCTCATGAGGAACCACCGAGCACCTTAGTCAAGGGAATCCACCAGTCTCTGGTTTGAACACATGCTTGACTTTCCCAAACACTGAACTCAGGAGTCAGGAGAATTCATCAGTCTTCTTTCCCCCTGACATAAAGGATGCCTAAGAGAGAGAAGAAAAAGGGAGGATAATTTGAAGGGACACTTGTCACTTTAAGATTTAATCCTTGGACACATGGCACCATAGGATTGCAACACATGGGAAATTAAGGTCCAAACACTCCCAAGAGAATAGAATACGGGCTTAATGGTTCGGATTCACAGAGTAAAAATCATTAGATTAGGTTACATAATTAAGGTGTGACATCCCAAATATGCAGTATGACAATGATGCTAATGATGGGAGTGATAATGAAATCTAGATATGGATGACAATAATGATGATAAAGATAAATCCCTAGTGAGGAATTCATGGATGATGATGAAGAAAATGGTGGTGAGCATATGGTACCCCAAACATGCAATATGATAATGATACTAATGATGGTAGTAATGATAAAATCCTAATGAGGATGATGAATATGATGAAGTTCTAAAATAATGGCAGTGGTGTTCTGACCTTAAGCATTAAGTGCCCTAAATAAGCATTATGACAATGATGATGATAGTGATGGTACAATCCCAGTGAATATGGTGATAAAGATGAAGTGCTAATGCAAATGACAACAATAGTGGTGGCGGTATTATGACACTAAGCATGTGTTGCCCTCAATATGCATTATGACAATGATGATGATAGTGATGATAAAATCCTAGAGAGAATGATGATGATAGTGATGATAATGAAATGCTAATAAAGATGAGAGTGATACGGAGATTGTGCTAATGATGAAGATGATAACAGAAATGATGAAATGCTAATGATAAAGAGCAATCTGACCAATGATGTTGCCCCTCTTTGGCCTTAGTCCTAACCAAAGCCCATTTACTCATTAGTTCATATAAGATACCTTTCGGGTTTAGGCCATTATAACTCTTACTGAGAAGCTTTTATGTTTTCCCCAATCTAGCAAAAGTTTATTTTGAGGCAATGTACAATATAATAGCAATATAAGTCTCTTTTTGGTTGAAAAAAAATAATTCCAAATTTTCCCCGTATATGTGAAATGGCTTGCAATACATGTGAAGCTGGGTAAGAGTAAAGTAATGCAAAATCCAGTGTAAGTAAAGTTTGCCCAACATGGCAAAATATTACAATTTTTCTTTGGGCAAAACATAGTGCTACACTCTGGTTAAAAGAAAAGACTTTTAAGCAATAAGCCAAATTATGAATATTCAACTTTTGTTCCTTAGCCTATCTTAATTCATGCTGCCCGAGAATTTTTTCAGTCTATCTTCATCTTCAATGCTTGCAAAGTCAAAAAAAAGTTTAAAACTTCATTTAACAATGTCAATGTTGTCCTAAAAAATGGATGGGACAATAGAATTCTAACTTAGTTTCCTTTATTGAAAGGCAAATAGAAGGAAGGTAATGACCCAAATGTGAAGTGATAAAACTGGGAAAGGCTAACATGCCACATTAGGAGTATAAAAGTTTTGAAAGGGAAGAATTTATTGTATCCTAAACATGAATGTTCTACAATGTGTAGTGATAAAACTGGGAAAGGCTAACATGCCACATTAGGAGTATAAAAGTATTGAAATGGAAGAATTTCTTGTATTCTAAACATGAGTGTTCTAACATGTGTAGTGATAAAACTGGGAAAGGTTAACATGCCACTTAGTTCCCTTTATTGCATGTTGTATATAGAAGATACCCTAAACATGAATGTTTTATTATGTATAGTGATCAAGCCAATCAACGAGGTATGATTTCTTGAACTAAGATAGGCTAAGATATCTATTTTAAGGAAAAAAGTAATATTCCTTGTGTAGGCATTTTCATCAAATTAAAGTCAATGTGTTATGTATTCATCATTTTGTCTTAACATGGATAAAGAAGAAATTTTGAAGAATTGGTACATAACATTTCTACCTGCTATAACCTTCTTTTTCAAACATTACAGATGTAGATACTTTAAAAATGAAATATGTGCATGTTGTTGTCATAACTAGAATCTCAACCTTTTGTCATTTTATCATAAATGCTGATAATGTGGTTAATAACCATTCTTCTTACTCATACACACTTTTTTAACCATTATAGATGCAGATTCCTTAAGCATGGAAAGCCTGCATGATGTTATCATTAGGTCAAATTGAATGCCTTATTGCCTTAAAATTGTACTCTATGTGTATATCTTGATGACACGTAAGCCCTTTATTATCTTCAATTTGAAATCCAATCCATGTAATTAAATGATATATGCATTCCTTAATACTACATTTTTTATACTACATGCTGATGTCATTTTGTTGGTATACACAATTTTAGTTACATGGAGCAACTTCATTAACAAATCAGATGACTGCCAATTCTAATGGATATATGCTTCCTAGTCTATGTTAGTTCCTTGTCTTAGAATGCAACTTTATACCATTCCAAACAATTAGTTGTTGGTATACACAATTTTAGCTAATGATTTGGATTACTTGAAGTTGAATACCTTCGGCAAAATTACTATAACTAATTCATAAACAATAGCCAATTACTACAAAATAAAAATAACATAGATAAGCTTCATCAACTAAGTCACTATGATACATAACTAATAGACATGCAACTAAGTAATGAAGTATTAACTTCATCTAAAAAGACAGAATATACAAGAAATCAGCTATGACAAAAAATGTGCAGTAACAACTATGTGAAGTTTCTTCTTTATCATGACCAACTCTTTCTTTGCTTCATTGCACAATCAATTCTTTAAATTGAGTCACTACACCATCTCTGTGTAAAGATGATCTATATGTTCCACAAACTCATTAATGACAACCTTCCATTTATAATATACATCATCATCATGCCATGTTAAAAATCCACAACCTCCCTGCACATTAACTCAATAAAGTATAATCCAACAGCCTTAAAATCTTTTGCCTAGATTTCTACAAACAATTTTTATTTAAACCAATTCATGGTCACTTGACCACATTGACTTTGGACTGTTATGTTATTTCTTCAACTTAAAAGTTATCCTATAAGAGAGTAAGATGGTTCATATTTTGATTTTTATTTTGTAAGCTTCTCTTGTAATTTCTATTCTTTTAGTTGTTTTACTATAATAGAATATTAAACTTGAAAAGTGTTCTCTAGAGAAACTAGAGATAAACTAGGTGGCCTAGTGCTTGAGGCTTCATCGGTAAGTATATTCTCTACAAGGCTTGCCATAGGATCCTTCTTGGCCTATTAAACTTGAAACAAGAAGACCTACTATGATACCAAATGTTAGGCAGGTTGATTACCCAAAAGGGGGTAAATTAGGTGATATTTAAAAATTTAAACTTTAAATAAAGCAAATGAATAAGTAAGAGTTAGAACCACATCACTAATGAGAGTAGGAGAGATGAACACAATAGATTTATAACCAATTGACCTACATCCAGTCTCCAGAAATCCTTCTGAGAGTTTCATTATGTTTCCAATATTTACGGGGCTCTTGGTACCTCAATACAAGCAAGTTTCTTTCGAAGAAAACTTCCTCCCCCTTACACATTCTAATCAATGCCTTCTCAAGATCCTACTATGTTGAGCAACTCAAGTAGAGTGTACTATGTGATACCTCATTTTCTATAGCTTCAGATGAGTATGATAGAGTAGTGAAATCATTCGTGCAACCAGGATTTAAGTCTCGGATTAAGAAATAATAAAAACTCATTCACAAATTTCCAAACCTATCTCAGGACTTAAACTTAGGATTAGAAAGGATTTTCAAGATAATAAAATGTCTCAAACCATTTTCACAAACATTCACTAACTCATTACGTCTCACTGCACTCTTCTTTTTGTTTTATCGGAATTTGCGAGCGATTCTATGCTTAGTTTTCAAGTTCCATACCTTAATTATGTTTCATTAGCGATCAGAATCGTAGTATAACTAAATCATTCTTATTCATCTACTGGCATTACCAGTTTCACCATCGTAACATACCAAAATTACAAGCCATTTATAGTATATCACATCCATTATATATATACATATTCAAAATATCCAAAATACCCATAATAGACAACCAGCAAAACAAGAGTCTTTGACGTTTAATCCTCTAGTTGTCTGCATTTACCTTCTTCTTACCCCTTAAGCTTTCTCCCTGTACTGAATGTGGTTTTATGGAAAAAGAGTAAGATTCAAAATAATCTTAGTAGTAACAAAATGTCAATCATACCGAAATAACATCACAAAGCATGATACCCAGTCAACATACAACCAAATCATCACAACAACATTCAGTGCATTTCATAAACTACCATAGAGCTAGGCAAGTTACTAGGTCTCGAGGGATACCCATGCAAAATAGGCCCCGGGCACCTACTCATGCATTACTAAACATTATATTGGCCTGAGTGTCCACCCTTACAGATAGTCCTCGGGCGACCACCCAGCATAATTAGAATGTGCTAGACAATTCAAGATGATTTCAAACAACATAAAATGCATATTATAACATATGAAAGATAAGTTACTACCTAGCTGCTTTGCTTGAGCAATTTCCTCCCGTTCGTCTGAGCTCGGGAAAATCTCAAACTTTGAACCGCTGTTAGGTCTTATATTTGGAATTTACGGACGATAGGTTATTATTCCATCCAATACTTGCATAATGAAATTAGTCAAGTTAGTTGTCATTAAAATTAGTATACTAAGCTAAAAGCAAAGTCAAGAGGGCCCGACCATCCTAAGTTAGTTATTTCCACATTTGCTCTCAAATCTACTAGCTTTTGCTTAATTTCAAAAATTCACCATTAATTCAAAAAAACTCCAAATTGAGTGATTTTAAATTCTATGTAAAGCTATATCAGTATAATTTCACATAAAAAACACTCAAATTTGGCAACTACAACCACAATATTCCTATAATTTCTCCAAACATGACTGTTCCAGATTTCTTTTCAGAAAACAAGGTATAACTTCAACAATTCATATCTCCTAATGTACTTGTCAAAAAATTACAAAATACCTATGAAATTAAATCTCTATATCTCTACTTTAATTCTAGAAAGTTTCAAGATTTTTGGACAAGGTTGGAATCATGAAACACCACGCACAACAACACTACTCTAGATAGAGCAGATTAGCATCATGAACAACCATACTTCCTAAATTTCCAAATCTATATACAAGCATCCAAAAATCATGAACACTTGCATAGCTACATAATTTTTCCATCTAAAGACAATGGAAATATCAAAATTATCAAATTACTACTCCTTTTCCATGTCACACACAAGGCAGAAAATAGAATTCTTAGGTAACTTATGTTGCTTTCTTGTTTCCTCTTACTTAATCACTTCCTTTCTACTTCTTCTAATCACATGATTAGCTATTTAAACACTCATTGGACATGTTTTCAAGGAATTTGAATTGCAAGACCCCTTAGGATTTCATCATCCAATCTTCACAAAACAATCAATTCCAAGCTAACAACAACAAGAACAACAACAACAAAGGTAAGAGAAGCAAGTTTTTAAAGTTTACCTCTTGATTCTTGTTGCTTCTCTCTCCTCAACGTTTTTGTCCTCCCTCTCTACACCCTTGATTAAGCTTGCTAATCATGGATTTTAAAGAGGAGAAGTGTAACACCTTACTTACCTAATCGTTCTGATGAGTTTTAGGCAGCGGATCGAACCACTAAGTGATCTTTCTTTTGAAAACTTGTTTCAATTCCCAACCTCAATACAGGATTCAAACCTGTAATTGAGTGGGCCTTTATGAATGGCTTAAAAACCTTGTTTTTGATATCATCCCAAAGTGGTTCGTAACTTCTTAACAACTCATCGTTTCTTAATTTCTTGTATAATTACTAGAGTATTTCTTATTCTCAATGATCCCAATATTGGTTAATTCAAATATTTATATTCTTACAAATAAATATTCTTTGTGTGCAAATAATGATACACACAATAAACTAAACATAATTCAGTCTTCAATTCTTCGTCTTCTTTTCTTCTAAATCATCTTCAAGCATTCTCTTCTTTCCTATTCATATACCTATATGGTTGGTGGGGGAGAGTGAGATTCAAGAGAATCTCAGTAGCAAACATACAAATAATGCATGTAAGATGAATGCCAGTACATGAAATGCTTTCCTTACGTAGGCTCATGTTCACATAATGATATTCTGCATGCTCAATGTTTCGTACAACATACTTATGGCCATAGTAAAAAAAACAGAGCTTCATTCATTCATACATGCTTTACCTAATCAAGCAAGGCAATATAACAAATCAATATACAACATAAACATCACATACATACAAGTAAGTAAGTTTACCACATTGTGGACTTATGTCCGTCTTCTTGAATTATTCCCTTTTCTTCCAACCATCGGAGCTTCTTGGAAATTCTTCCATTCCTCTTCTTTCTTGACTTCTCCATGGCCCTAGATACCCAATTACATCATTAGAGCCATGATTGTGAGTCATTAGAAGTGTATAATAAGGCCCAAAAAGCTAGGAATGGTTAAATGGGTCAATTGCCTTCAAAAATATGAAATTCTGAAATTTGGGGGTTTTGGCCGTGGCCAAAAACTAGACAAAAATATTTTGGCCATGGCCAAGAATCTCGCTGTTAAGAATTTCATTATCCTGATTCTTGTCCAAAATTGTAAAAATCATAACTAAATGTACAAAAATCCAATTGAGGTGCTTCCAAGTTTTACATGACCCTTGTTATGTCTACTTTCATGGAAAAATATATTAATAAGATAAATGTACACATATAAGTATATATTTCCCTTTTATTGGACATTGCTCCAGAATTGCCCAGTTTTACATTACCAAATTTTAAAAATGTAGAACTCCCAGCACACAAATCCAATTGACCATTATGAACTATCAAATTAAAGGTCTATATCTCAAATTTAAGTTTGAAAAGTTTCATTGTCATTGGACAACATTCAGCCACTCAAAACACATCACAAAGACACTACCTCCAGAAGATAGATTTCACACTACTTACTCTTCAACTTCTAAAACTTCCAAATTCATATACAAGAATCCAAAAATCATGAACACTTGTATGCTTAAACAATTTTGCCCAAGGAATCCATTGGAAACCTAAAACTTGGCAAATTCCCATTCCTTCATCACATTCTGTTCAGACCAGAAAACTAGAGTTTTCTACAATATTTCACCAAAACAGAATTTTGTTCAACAACTTGATCAAATCTCATCATAGATCATAATCTAACCATAAACACATGATTAAACCTCAAAAACATCCCTTGGACCAGAAATGAACAGTACCTACCCTTACCAATACTCATTCAAACAACAAACCAATCGGTTCAAATGGAAGTTTACGCTTACCTCTACGCGTTTCCGCAGTCGGTTCAGAATTTCGGCAGTACTCCGACCGGCGAGACGGTACCAAACACCTCCAAATAAAAATCCAAAATCGTAGAATGAAGCTTGAGATGAGTAGAAGAAGGTTTGTGAAGGGTGTTTTGAGAGAAGACGCCGATTCGGTAGCGTTTTGGCCGATTGAAATTTTTGGAAAATACTATTCACTCCTTCTCTCTCTTCTTCTGTGTTCTTTCATTCTCAATCTGATTTCCCTTTACTTTTCAGCAATTTGACTGAATAAATGGCTAAGGAGGAGTCTTAGGAAAGCTTGTTCCACATGTCACAATCCTATGGTGCCATATGTCCGATAAACTAATGATTTGGTGACACGTGTCACTTCTTTTAATAAAATGGGTCCTACCTCTTTTCTCTCTCTTAGGTGGCACCATATTGTCAAGGAAAGGGAGAGCCCTGACAATTTTCCTAGACTCCTGAGTTTGGTGTTCGAGAAGTCAAGTATGTGACCGAACTGAATACCAGAGGATTCCCCGAACTTTAGAGCTAGGTGGCGCACTCCAGAGGTGCCAACACAAAAGCATAAAGGTGATGGTAATGATGAGGGACACTTGTCACCACCTCAATCTTCCAACACAAAAGTGGCTTGTCCTTTGTCATGATTAAGTGTCATGTGTCACTTTCTCAAGAAGCCAACACAAAAGCTAGTCATCATGAGCCATCATTACTTTGTTAAAGTTACTTTATCGGTGTCTACTCGGTTTTACTCGGGATTGCGACACTCATACCAAAGCCCATCAAATGACACCAAGTCGGATTATGTATGTAGGCCCCATATGGCGCCACATATCAATGTCCACTTCAAAAACGCAGGGTACTCATATATGCCCTGAAAATGGCATGTGCACACCTATATCGGCTTATTCCGCCCAACTAATCGGTCCCTTACCTCATGAAATAGTTGGGTGGTATCTTTCTACCAACCTAATGGCACCGTATATGTGTCAAGTGCACATCTGCACCGAAATTTTAATCATACTTCCTGAAAATACTAAGCCCTTTCCCCGATAAGGCCAAATCACAAGTCCTTGAAAGTCTTTCTATATCTCATTATTCCTGGGACCCTTAGTAAAGTGGGCTTGGTAGTATACTTTATTTATTCTCTAGCCTTTAGTCCCAAATTTGGGATATTACAAGAAGAGGTTAGAAGAAGTTCCTACATGATTCGGGAGGCAAAAGCACTTAGGATTTATCACTTACCTTGAATTTTTGCCTTGGCCTCTTGAATTCCCTCTTCTCTTGCTCCCTACGTCCAGCTCTCTCTCTCTCTCTCTCTCTCTGTTTTAGTTCTGGTTGCACGAAATGAATGGATGAAGAAGATGAAGAATTGATGTTTAAATGAATCATCAAAGTTGCTTTACATATGTTTGCATTCCATTGGTCCACTTTTCTATTTTTGTTCAAATATTCCAAATAGCTTTATTTTACCTTTTCCCTTCTTCATTCCACTATAAATACATAAGAATTGAGGGAGTAAAATATTAGTCTTGAATTATCTCCTAATGCCATCTTTCAAATTTTTGACTTTTGGACCTTTGACTTTTGACTCTTTGATTTTCCTTGATAATAATTCACCAAAATAGGCTTATTAATTATCAAGTAGCCATATTCCTCTTTTTAATTCCCATTTAACTTAAATTATTGGGAATATTAGGGAAAAATTATTATTTCTTGATTTATGGAAAAATTACCATTTTGCCCTTATATTTTATGATTTACCGAAATAAATCATTTCTTGCTCTTTTTCCCCTTGATTTGGCCGAATTTTGATACTTGTATGAAGCCATTATTTTTGTCATTTTATACTCAAATTTTGATTGCAATATTAGGCCTTTAAGTGGACATTAATTGCCTCTTTGTGTCCTTAGAATATTTCTGTAAATTTATGTGCACCACAATTCACTATTTTATTCCACTAAATATAAAAAATATACATATAAGAATATTGGTGAAAAAAATGAGGTATTACGTAATAAATGATATTAACTCAATAGGATAATCATGAAGTACAAGAATATCAATAAAAACATAGCACAAGACTTGGAATTGATTACACATTAAATAAGAGTAGTTGTTTGTTTGTTCCGTCTTGAATGCTCATGTATTTATAGGCTCATATGAATGATGATTGTTGAAGCTTTAACTATAGACATTATGTTAGACGTTTAGAGATATGAAGCATTTTGATTGGCTAAGGTATTTTGCATTTAATGCTTTTGACATAAAAGTGCATTTTTGTGTTTTTTTCGTTTAATCCATATTCAAACACCTGAAACTTATCCATAAAGATGATTAGCAATTAATAGAATCAATTAGAAGTGAAAGGAACAAATTTAAGAGTAATTTGGATTAGTATAAAAAAATAAAAGATGGGGTTCTAAAAACCGAAGTCATTATCACTCGAGTAATAGAGTCTTAATGGACTTTATTACTAAGAGGGCAATGGCTCGTGGTTTTTGAAATACGTACACACAATGCTTTACTACTACAAGTGACAAAACATCTTGGTCACTTTAGTGATTTTCATTGATTTTTCAAAAGTTCATAGTGTACCACTATCTAGTGGAGTACTGTGGCTTGGTATCACTCTCAAGTGATCAGGACTTATTGTATAACTGTTGGGTAACTGGTTAGTAACATTACTTTATTACTTGTGTGGTCCTTTAAAATTTTCAGTACCTGGCTCATCAACTTCTAGTGATTATTTAGTTATCTACTATTCATCCTATCACTGTCCAATGCCTTGCTAGTGATTCTTTAGAAATGTGCGTGATTCTCTTAAACAGAAGATCACTGTCCAGTGCCTGCTCAGTGATGCAATTTTCACAAAGAGTATCACTTAAGTGGTTAGTTAAAATTTTCAAAACTAGCTCAATTAATAGTAGTGGGCTTAAGTGAGATGATTTGTTCACATTGCTCAAGTGGTCGCTTGAGTGATTAGCCTCATTATCTCTTTTTTAAAAAAATAAATGTTTTACGTTTTTCAAAGATACTTTTCTCCAGCAAAACAATATTTCAAAGATTTGTTTATAAATATAGAATCTAATATGGTTAACATAACTTACATGTTCAGATAAAAAAAAGAAAACATAACTTACATGTATTAATTTTCATTTATTTTTCCGATATTGCAGTATTAGTAAGTTCATATATTGTCAGAAACTACAATTAATAAGTTGTTTTAAAATTATATTTTTCTCAACTTGTATTGTTTGGTATCGTAAGATTATAATTTTTCCACTTCAGCTTACTTATATTGAAATTTTCAAAAAGTTAGGATTATATATTACCATTTTTATTTGAGATTAGTTTTAAAAAAAAATAGATGCTTCTTTTGAATATAAAAGATAAAAGAAGAAAAGTGCCATCAAGGAAAATGGAACCACAAAAAAATTAAAAATAAATTTTGCTTCTCCTTTTTATAGAGGGTAAAGTACCATATGCATCCTGATATTATTTTCTAATAGAATCTAACACCCTAATCTATCTATTAATCTATTAGAGCAGGACTGAAAGCAAGTCCCCCCTACTAGGTCACTAAGTGGCAACTTGGCTAAGCAATATTTGGCCCTCCAGCTTTTATTTTGGGAGAATTCTAAAAAAATACCATTTAAACTTCAAAATCCTAAATAGGTGATTTAACAATAAAATGATTTTTTAATTACATTATCATTCTTGTTAATCCCATTACCGAACTTGTTAACGGGATTTTGAAGTTTAAATGGTATTTTTTTGGCATTCTCCCTTTTATTTTTAGGTGAAGTAAATATGTGAATTTAAATGTTTTTTCCCTGAACCGCCCATGGATTTTAATTATATTTAATATGTAATTACATTTAGCAATTGTCCTCTAATACTCATTTTCCATTTTTGTGGGACATAGAATAAAGAAGGTTACTTTTAATTTCCTAAGAAATTTGTTTTGGATATTTTGAATACTAGATTTGAAAAGATTTTAGTTCAGATATTTTATATTTAAAAAGTTAGGATTTTAGGTTACCATTTTTACTTGAGGTTAGTTTAAAAATTAGATTTTTCTTTTGAACATAAAAGATAAAAGAAGAAAAGTGCCACTTCAAAGAAACATGGAACCCACAAAAAATTAAAAATATATTTCGCTTCTCCTTTTTATGGAGGGTAAAGTACCATATGACATCCTTTGTTATTTTCTAATAGCGTCTAACACCCTAATCAATGTATTAATCTATTAGAGTAGGGCACAAAGAAGGCCCCTAGAGTCCATCAAGTGGTAGCTTGTCTAAGCAACATTTGAGGCACTCCGAGTTTTATTTTTATGTATATTTATTATGTAATTAAATTTAGTAATTGTTCTCTCATACTCATGTGACATTTTTGTGGGGACATAGAATAAAGAAGGTTATTTTTAATTTTCAAATAAATTTGTTTTGGATATTTTTGAATATGAGATTTGAAAAGACTTTAATTTAGATATTTTATATTAGAAAAATACTTTCATTAAATTTCTTATATTCATTATGTCAAGTTCTCTAATTACACATTATCATGTGTCTTATTTTTAAAATATTATAATCAAATCAAAAAATGGAAAAATATAGTACTCAAGGCCATGTGTGATGGAAGACTTTGAGATAATAGATATAAAGAACTTGATGTAAATATTGTCATTTATGTTACTATATTAATTTTAGGTATTTTGAAACTTTAAAACTAATATTTGAAATGATTTTAATTCGTTTATTTTATATTGAAAAAATGGGGATTATTTCAATTTTTTGTGAATTATTTGAAATAAGCATGACCTCCTCATTCATAATAAATTTACTTTTTCTCCATTTATTTTCTTAAAATATTATTTTTTAACTAAGTTCCACCTTTTGTTTTCTGAATTTGTATTATTTTTTTGAATGCTGCTGCAAAATAAGATGATGGTGCTGGATGTTACTTCACCATTTTTATAAATTCTACAAAATAAACCAAATTTTATAAAATCTCTAAAATAAAAAAATCACTTGTATTTTAAGCTAATAAATGGCTCCCAATTTGCCAAAACTTCTTACCAAAAGAGAGGAAGCAATTAATAACATTCGGCATATGTGTGAGATGATCACTCACGTCACACCCACCCAACTTGTGCCATCATTAATTTAACCTAATTATCTCTCAAATGGAAATATATGGGTCAGTTTGGAAACGCATTTTATAGACCAAAAAGTTCAGTTGAAGCCCCAAACGTCCAAAATCCTATCTGACATCTCTAGCATCTATTTCGGGATGTGTTTAATTTTACTGGGCTTCACATAAAAAAGCTTATGATAGAAGCTCATCCAAGTTGCTTCTATAAACAATAAGTAGCTTCTTTATACTTTTTTATGGATAAAATATGATTTGACAGCAAGCAACATCTCTTTGTCTTGTTCCCAAATTTATATATATATATAAAAATCTATCAACAAGATGGACAGGTGAGAAGGTAAAGGAAAGAAAACAAAAGGATTTCAGAAGTATGTGGAGAATTTAATTCATTGATTGTAAGAACCCATTTACCTGGGCATAAAATTATAATTTAAATATAAATTTATCTATTTTTAATTAAATATTTAGTGCATTTCTTTTTTAATAATAATTGATTTTTTTATTTTATCAAATTTTATTTAAATTTTTTCATTTCAGTTATCACAATATATGCGTGTGAAGTATTTAATTTTCATCTAAACGGGATTTTTTAAACGTTAATCCAAACATGTTTAAAGTTAAAACAAAAGTCACTTCTGTCACCGTCATTCCAAACACAAATCATATTTACAATCTAACTTTTTTTCAATATAACTTTTATAAAAACCTATTTAAAAAAAATCAATTTTCTACCGTTAATCCAAACAATTTTCAATATTTATATAAAAAAAACCATTGAGTTCCAGTAGGTGCCAAAACGCTCTCCCTAACTTTTGTGATTGACATCACCTCTATGATGGAAAAGTAGAGTATGAGACACTTTTTGTGAGCTTTTTATTTTAGGGTGAAGAAGATCAAATAAAACTCTTCACACGGAGTCATGCTCTGATCCGTCTTAAAAAATTAACATACATATAGACCTGAGTGACATTATCCGTCTACGAATGAGGAAAGCAATAATAAATGGGAAAACGATTATTGAGGTACTTAGTTTTCTTCAATTTATAATTTGATACCTATGTGTTTCTTTTAACACCAATAACTTTATTTTATTTAACCCTGTACAGAAGCTACTTGTGCAAACAAAATAAAATTAAAAGGATTTAATAAGGAGAATAAAATACATAGGTACCAAATGTAAAATTGAAAGAAACTGTATGTAGATACCTTAATAGTTTTTCCAAATCAATTTTATAGTACAGAAGCTACTTATTCGCTGCCCTTGTTTTTTTTTCCCCCCTCCTTCGACGCTGCCCTTGTTCATACCTTCACATGTAGATAGAAGTTACATATTTCGCTGCCCTTGTTTGTTCCTTCACATCTACCTAAACTGTTAGTCTCTCCAAACCTTATTCACAATTTTTTTATGCGTCAGATTTGTCTCGAAACAATTTTTTTTCCCTTCTTCTGAACTTCGCCTTGGAATCTGTTAAAGTGATAAAACTGTAATATATATATATATATATATATATATCTCAAAACAAGGAAGGAAAAAGGCATTTGAGATCAATTGAAACATAAATAAATGATAGATGGAATGGGGTGACACGTAAATGAGAAACTCAAGCTTCTGAATCCATCGCTTCATATTCTATAACAGGAATTCCAAACCTTTATTTCCTGAAACTCTAGTTGATCAGGAGGAACATGCTCATTCCCTAGTCCAGTTGATAAAATTGTTGAGGTTCCTCACATATTGACCACCTTCTTTTTCCATGTTTTCCATCACAATCTCCTTGCATTTCAAAGACCTTCCTTTTATATCTTCACTGTCAAGAACTAGCTCTACCTTCTTCTTGATCTCATCTCTTGATATAACTCCATATTCTCTTGCTTGTCAAGTCCCAACCCAACCTTCCACACTTCACATATAAAAAAACTTGTTCACAAATTGGTCATTGCGAAGTGACAAACACAAGAAAGGTACCCCACCGCATAAACCTTCCATGGTGGAGTTCCAACCATAGTGGCTAATGAAACAAGCTATGACAGGGTGTTTCAGGACCTTCTTCTGTGGAGCCCAACCAACAATTTTACCCTTAGTTCCCTTAAACTCTTGTGGGTATGCATTGTATTGCTTATCCCCAGGCTTCACAACCCAAAGAAAAGGCATATCCAAGAGGTCAAGTCCAAGTGCTAGTTCTGTGAACTGGTTAGGGTCCAAAACTGACCAGCTACCGAAAGAAACATAAATGACAGATTGAGGCGGTTGTTGGTCTAGCCAGTGTAGACAGGTTCTGTCTTCTTCCCAAAATGAGGCTGGGTTATAGTCACTACTTGCCAACATTGGGCCTCCAATAGGTGAGAGCCATGGTGATGAGGAAAAAGCTACAAGTTCAAGTTCATGCACAGTATTGCAGAGCCACCATTGTGCTAATTTGCAAGTCTGAATCTCTTGCACCAGGTGTTCAAAGTAGACCCTTCACAGGCTGCACCAAGGCAGGTCTTTTAGGTTCATCAGTGGCATGCTTGGAGAAAGCCGAATTTTCTGGGTTTTGATAGGAAGTCCTGAACAGGCATATTCTCAATTTTTTGAGGGGAAGATAATGAAAAAGAGACTACATGATTTATAATTTTGGTGTGTCTGGATAACTTTACCAAATACACATACGAAAAAAGAAAGAAAGAAAGAAATTTAAGCATAGATGGATCAGAACTATGAAGAGTGAAAGGTTTATTTTTCTTTTCTGTTGGGGTCATGATTAGAAGATCTTATTTGCAAACAGCTATTGAACATAATAGAGAAAAGAGATCTTACCAGATTCAGAATCAATAACACCACCATCAATGAAGCTGTGGATGGAATCAGAGAGTCAAGGAAGTTGCAGAGGCAGGCCAAAGCAGAGCACCTTTGATTACCAATCTGCTGCCAATTTCTAAGGCCCATCCCATATTTACAGTGACAACTATGCAAGTGATCTTACTGTTACCATCAAAAGCATTAATCTCATCCACGAGTTTAGGAAGAATTGAAGGCTTGGTCTTTTTGATTGAAGAAAGAAGTTTCTGTAGGTCTCTTCTTTCATCTTCAGGATCCAAACCATCCGGGAATGAGACTAACTTGATCTTTGATCCCAAGAGGTTTTCTTGATCAGAAGTAGCAGCCTTCATCATCACTCTCTTGTGGTTGAACTCTGTGCCTAGGAAAGTAACGTTACAGCCATGTTTGGCCAAAGCATGAAAGAACTGCATACTGGGATTCAAGTGTCCTTGTGTTGGGTAAGGTATGATGAGAAAGTGAGGAATCCCCATTGGTACAAAAGTGAGGAGGGTTTCAGCAAATAATATCTCAGTAAAAAGGGTATCCTGCACTATGGTGGACAAGTTGTGCTATATGTTTCCCAATATCAACATGTGGGATCATTACTCATGTTCCACCACTTGTGCCATAATTAATTTCACCTTATCTCCCAAATGGAAAATATGAAAGCTTTTGAATATTTATAAAACACCATTTGTAATATTCCGGATTTTGGGCCTTGAGACTTGAGAATAAGCCTGTATTAAGCAGACGATTAAGCCTAATTCAGGAAGAGTCCCAAGAATATCTAAGAAATATAATGCTTTTTCAGGGACTATATTTGGGTACAGGATGAGTCTCTAGATTACATGAGGCTCAGGGCACATAAGTAGTCGGATAAAATATATCAGGGTAAATGTGCACAGTACATATATACGGCGCCATTTGGCTAGTAGAAAGATGCCACCCAGCTATGTCACAAAATATGGGACAAGTTAATCGAGTAAAGTATGCCATATGTGAGGACATATAGTGTTTTCAGGGTGGACCAGTATGCCCTGCGTTTTTTAAGATTACACCAGTATACCCTGCGTTTTGGGAAAAGACATTGGCTTGTGGCGCCATATGGGGCCCACAAGCAAACAGTCAGTAATTCCTTGAGCCAGAGGCCATGTAGCGCTATCTGAGGGCTTACACAGACACTTGGTACAATCTTAAGGCCATAGGGACACGTGGCGCAAAGCCGAGTGACTCAGTAAAATAAAGTAGCTTTAATAAAATAAAAGTAATAATTAAAGATAAAGTAGATTTATTAAAGTCACTTTTGACTTTTCTTGCTAACAGATCAGTAAGAAGTCACCACATGTCCAGAAAGTCAGGACAACTCACTAGTCTTCGGTTCGATCATGTACCTGACTTACCCGGATATCAAACTCAGAAGCCGGATAAAATCACCGGAATCCTCCTTCCCTGATTAGTTAAGACGGCTAAGATGAGAGAGGAAAGAGAATGATGATGTTTGGACATATGTCCTATTCCCTGGCACTCTTCAGGTAGGTCGGGCTAATTTTCCTGGTGGTTACGTTGACTAAGTCAAGGGAAAAGAGCACTAGGCACCTTGGGATAGTTTTAGCACTTGTGACACATGTCATCAACAGACAAGCTCTTCCTCTCTCTCTCTCTCTCTCCCCTTATTAAATTTCGTTTAGCCATGGAAAAAAAAGAAGAAAAATAGAGAAAATGAAAGAGGAAAGAGAAAGGATGAATAGTGAAAGTTCTTTGAGCTCTGAAGCTGATTTCACCTCTGATTCGGCGTTTCCAGCTTCTGAAGTCATCTCTAATATGTTCCTCTCAGTAAGAGCAACACTTCTACGGTTTCAGATTTTCAATCAAAGGTGTTTGATACCTTCTACTCGGGAGAGGTTCTGCCAGAATTAAGAACTAGTTATGGAATCAAGTAGAGGTACGTATAAGCTCCAATTTGAGCATAATATTTCTGAGTTTTGATCAGTTAATTTTGGAATTACGAGGCTGCCCTATTTTCGGCCAGACCTGAATCTTGGGGAAGGAATGTAATTTTAATGATTTTGATGCTTCAAATGGGTTTAGGATGAAAAAGTGTGTGAGATAGCGGTGGGAAACTGGTCTCGGAAGCATTATAATCAAAAATTGAATTTTTGGCTTAAGAACCTTAAGTTTCGATGAGAACCAGAACTAGAGGAAGGAGTATGATTTTGCCAAATTTGAGGTTTCCAATGGATTCCTTGTGCAAAATTGTGTAGGGTTAAGGTGTGGATGTGATTTTAGAAGGATTGGATTAAAAACCCAAAAATTGAAGTTAAAGGAATAGTGCTGCCATATTGCTTTTTCTGGGAGACAGGTAGCTTGTGACGTGATTTTGGATGATCAAATGTTCTCTGATGATCCTAATATTTTTCATAATAATATTATACAAATTAAGCTTTAATTTGATATATAATATGTTTCATTTGGGTTAGTAGATTGTAAGATATGAATTTTTAAAGTTTAGTTACTGAATCTGGAACAAATCCTGGCACAGTTGTGTTAATTGAGGATTCTGGAATTCTGGGCGCATAACTAGCAGTAGGGGATATTTTCCCCTTAAAACAGACTTAGAGAACTTCATATAGGACTTTGAACCACCCTATTTGGAGTTTCTTAGATTAAGTTATGATTTTTCAAATATAGGTGAAAATTCTAGCAGTATAGGTTACCATGCGAAGATGAGAGAATAGTTTGAATGGTAAATAAGAGTGAAAACTAAAGGTAGAGATATGGTCTAATACTTGGGCAAAATTGTAATAAGATGGACATCCAAGGGTAAATTATACTTGGGGTAAATGGTAATAAAGTTAAACTCCAAGGGTTAAGATAAGTCGTGAGTAATGACTTACTTTCATGGCTCTAATGAATTAACCACATAATGTGATTATATATCTGTGGCCATGAAATGTCAAGAAAGAAGAAAAATGGAAGAATCTTCAAGCAACTGCAATAGTTGGAAGAAAAATGGAAAAGAAGAGGACCTAAGTCCAAAAGGTAGTTAAACTTTCCTGACTTAGATGTATTTGATACATGTATGCTTGTGTATTGGTGTGTGTTATTGATTTGATGAATTGTGTGGAACATACATGAATGATTGAAGCTCTATTTTTACTTGTGTTGTGGCCATTGGAATAAGGTGTAAAACATTGAGCATGCATATGTCATTATGTTAGCATAAATTTATATAAGCAAGCATGTCATACACTAAGCATTATCTTGCATACATAATTAGCATTGTTTACTATTGAGATTTGCTCGAATCTCACTCCTCCCTATATTAAGCATAGAAGTGGAATGTACTGGAGTCACACAGCGGAAGATGTGGAATGTACTAGAGTCACACAGCGGAAGATGTGATGGAAAACTGAAGAATGTTATTCAATGGCTTGTCATGTAGTAATTATCATGCTTTAAGAATGATTGTATAATTATATATATGCATCTAAATAGATAATTGCCCTAGCATGATAATGAACTAAGAATGAGTAAAGGAATAATTTGGCTAAACAAATGAGTAGTGAATCACTCATATTGAGTTAAATAAAGATAAGAACTGATGAGTAATAACGAAGTTGCGAACCACTAGAATATGCTTTCATAAGATTTTAAAATTATCAGAAAAATCCACTTAATTATAGGTTTGAATCCTGTCTTAAAATTGGGAATAGAAAGATTTTTTAAAAAAGAATATCACTTAGCGGTTCGAATTCACTACGTAAAACTCATCAGATCGATTACGAAAATAAGGCGTTACACCCTTGAGTTCCCTAGTTGCCAAAACGCTCTACCTACTTCTTGTGATTATCATCATTAGAGCCGGGAAATCATGCCGGCCCTTTTAAGCCCTTTTAAATCACGGGTCGGGCTTGAAAAATGGAGCCTTAAAAGGAAATCGGGCCTAAAAGGCAGCTTTGTAAGGCCAAGGGCCCTGTAGGGCTGGCCCGTTAAGCCCTCTAGCTTTTTTTTTAATTCCCTTGCCTCTCT
Source organism: Albizia julibrissin (assembly GCA_037074505.1). Classification (NCBI taxonomy): domain Eukaryota; kingdom Viridiplantae; phylum Streptophyta; class Magnoliopsida; order Fabales; family Fabaceae; genus Albizia; species Albizia julibrissin. Next base: position 39,171,376 of record CM073477.1, read on the forward strand.
TGTCTGTGCCCTTGCTGACTCGTCCCTAAGAACCTTAAAATTGCCAAATTTAAATATGATGGTAATTTACTAATTCTTGATATTTTTACCCCTTAAGCAGAGTATACTACTTAAAGTGAAGTACAATTAAAATTCATTGAAATTAATGATAGTAGCGAAGAAGATGAAAACGATAGTCGTCATAAACATGTTACTTAGAGTATTTTTCTTTTTGCTTTTTTATGCTTTGTATGAGACTATGAGTTACTTTTGGATAATATTTTTTACCTTAGATTATAAATTAGTAACTGTATTTATTTTATTACATGAGGCGTGTAAACATATAGTTAAATCTTGTGAAAATGGCTTCCGGCCCTGGCCTGCATGCTCTTAAGCCGAGCTTTGAAAAACAACAAATTTTCTTTCCCCAGGCCCTATAGGGCCGACTCTAGCTCATCAAGGGTAGCCCCTGATTCCCACCTCTAATCATCATCACCATGATTAGTGTAGTGGAAATTTATAGTAGACCATGAGAACCTTTTTATGAATTCTACAAGCTCAATTTTGCTTGATACGATGACTTGTAAGTAAACACTTTTTTATTTTAGGGGTGTAGGTGCAAAAATACTTATATATATATATCTCGCATGTGCGGCTGGCATGTTATACAATCCCTGGGTGTAAAAATACCTATGATATTTATAAAGGGCTGACAAAAATGTCAATTCTATTAATGAAGGTAAATGTCTGTTAGTTTCTGGTTTTGTGGGCCCAACTTTAATAATTTTTCAATAATTAGTTTAAAGGCAAAGGTGCAAAATCACCCATCTGCATACTCCACATGTGCGTTTGGCACCATATACAATATTTAGAGTGAAAAATACTTATGATCATTAAAAAAAAGGGGACAAAAATGCCAGCTCAATTAATGAAAACAAACGTCCGTAATTTTTTATTTTGTGAGCCTCACTTTAATAATTTTTAAATAATTATTTAAAAAACTCTCACCCTCTCTCTCTCTTCTCTCACCTCTCTGCCACTCACCCTCCTCTCTCTCCCGCCCTCCAAATCAAAGCCTCCACCTTCACACAAACAATGACTCTATCTGGCCACCCACATGGTCACCCCCTTTGTGCTACCCCATCCCTCCAAATGCACTTCCATAGTCCATCATAGGAACTTTTACCTTCATTAACGGAGCCAAAAATTAACGAACATTTGCTTTCTATTAATGAAGTTGACATTTTGTCTATTTTTTTAACGATTATAGGCATTTTTGCACCTAATATTACATATGATGCCAAACACACATGTGGGGTTTGTATATAAGTATTTTTCACATTTCCCCTTAAAATTATCATTAAAAAATTCTTAAAGTGGGGATAAAACCATAAATTAATGGATGTTTGCCTTCATTAACAAAGCTGACATTTTTGTTCATTTTTTTTTAATGATCATAGGTATTTTTGAATCCAAAGATTATATATGATACTAGATATACATGAGGGATATGTAGATGGGTGTTTTTACACATTCACCCTTTATTTTAGGTGTGAAGAAGATCTTATAATACTCTTTCTTTTTTTGGACAATTATAATACTCTTTCATCATATGTATGTTCTATTTGGTCATATGCTTAGACGAGGTAAGTCATCTGATCTTTTTGTCCTATCTATGAGTTAACATCAAAATTCCCCACTCTAAAGTCACAAAAAGAGATTGGTCACCTTTTCGCTTCTCATGGGAATTCCAAGTCACAGCATGTATCTTCCACTGAGCATTAGACAAAGGGGAAACAAAAAACCAGATCAAGAATGAATCGGTCACGGTACAAGTTTAATGGTCAATGGGTCAACGGGGTCTAACTGGTGGTTGAACCAACTATATTAAAATATTATAATTTATTAGTGACAATATATATATTAATATATTTTTAAACTTATATAGATAAAAATGAAGTTCTTTAGAAAAAAAATGCTTAAAATCTATTAGTATTAGTTATGATGTCTATACTTATGTAATGATATCATATTTCCTATAATTATTATATTCTTTTAAATAATTTTTTTATCATCTTTTTCTTTTTTTTACCTACTTTTCTCTTCATCTTGGTTTTCAACCTTTCATTTCCTCTAAAAAATAGCGCGAGATAGTTATTAGAATAATAAAAAAAACGTAACCAATTCAACCAGTTAAACCACCAGTTTTAACCGATTCAAATCGGTTCAACCCAATGACTGAACCAAACCGGACAACTGACTGGTTCACCAGTTGAACCGATCGATCCGGTCCGGTTTTTTTTGTACCATGACATTTGAAACTTAATATATAATATACAGACTTGAGTGAGCCGGCTATATGACCAAGAAAGAAATAATAAAATCTGTAGCATAGAAGTTGCCTTATTTCGCTGCCTATGCATTCATATAAAAACTGCCAGTCTCTCTGAACCTTAATAAAACATAACTCATTAATTTATTTATTTATTTTTTGGTAGGATGCATCAGACTTGTCCCAGATTAATATATTTCTTCTTCTGAACTTTCCTTTGGAATCTGAAGGTTTTGGACATACCTTTGAACCCGATGAAGCAACTCTGCCACCCTCTCATTGATCAACAGGAACATGTTCATTCCTTGGTCCACTTGATAAAGTTGTTGAGATTTCTCACATAATGACCACCTTCTTTTTCCATGTTTTCCATCACCATTTCTTTGCATTTCAAAGACATTGCTCTTATATCTTCACTTCCAAGAACTAGCTCCACCTTCTTCTTGATCTCATCCCTTGATATAACTCCATTCTCTTGCTTGTCAAGTCCCAATCCAACCTTCCACACCTCACAAATAAAAAACTTGTTCACAAATTGGTCATTGCGTATTGGCAAACACAAGAAAGGTACCCCACCATATAAACCTTCCATGGTGGAGTTCCAACCACAGTGGCAAATGAAACAAGCTATAGCAGGGTGTTTCAGGACCTTCTTCTGTGGAGCCCAACAAACAATTTTACCCTTAGTTCCCTTAAACACTTGTGGGTATGCATTATATTGCTCATTCCCAGGTTTTACGATCCAAAGAAAAGGCATATCCAAGAGGTCAAGTCCAAGTGCTAGTTCTGTGAACTGGTTAGGGTCCAACACTGACCAGCTACCAAAAGAAACATAAATGACAGATTGAGGCGATTGTTGGTCTAGCCAGTGTAGACAGGTTCTGTCTTCTTCCCAGAAAGAGATTGGATTATAGTCACTACTTGCCAACATTGGGCCACCAATAGGTGACAGCCTTGGTGATGAAGAAAAAGCTACAGGTTCAAGCTCATGCACAGTATTGCAGAGCCACCATTGTGCTAATTTGCAAGTCTGCATCTCTTGTACCAGGTGTTCAAAGAAGATCCTTCCCAGGCTGATCCAAGGTAAGTCTTTTGGGTCCATCAGAGGCATGCTTGGAGAAAGATGAATTTTCTGGGATTTTATTGGAAATCCTGAAATGGAATTGACAAAATGGACACGGAAATATGTTTAAGGTTTTGAGGGGAAGAGAACGAAAAAGAGACTAGATTGTTTATAATTCTGATGTGTCTGGGAAACTTTTGGCGTTCCAAATACAGGTAAGAAAAGAAAAACAAATATGAAATTTAAGCATATAGATGGTACAAGACTGAGAATATTCAGTAGCTTGTAAATTTATTCAAGGCCAGAGACGTTGTCTTATTTGCAAGCATTTATTCAAGGCGGGTCTTTTGGGTCAACTAGAGGCACGATTGGAGAAAGGTGAATTTTCTGGGTTTTGACTGGAAGTCCTGAAATGTCATATTGTCGAGAATTTGAGGGGAAGCGAATGAAAAAGAGACTACATCATTTATAGTTTTGATATGTCTGTGTAACTTTACCAAGTACAGATAAGAAAAGAAAAACGAATATGAAATTTAAGCATAGATGGATCAAAACTGTGAAAAGTGAAGTGTTTATTTTTCTTTTCTACTGGGTCACGATTACAATATTCAGTCCCTTGTAAAATTGTTCAAGGCCAAAGACATAGTCTTATTTGCAAATAGCTGCTGAACATAATAGAGATAAAAAAGATCTTACCATATTCAGAATCAATAATACCACCATCAATGAAGCTGTGGATGGAATCACAGAGAGTCAAGGAAGTTGCAGAGGCAGGCCAAAGCAGAGCGCCTTTGATTCCCAATCTGCTGCCAATTTCTAAGGCCCATCCCATATTTACAGTAACAACTATGCAAGAGATCTTACTGATATCATCTAAAGCATTAATCTCATCTATGAGTTCAGGAAGTCTTGAAGGCATGGTCTTTTTGATTGAAAAACGAAGTTTCTGTAGGTCTCTTCTTTCATCTTCAGGATCCAAACCATCCGGTAGTGAGACTAACTTGATCCTAGATCCCAATAGATTTTCTTGATCAGAGCTCGCAGCCTTCATCATCACTCTCTTGTGGTTGAACTCTGTGCTTATGAAAGTCACGTTACAGCCATGTTTCACCAAAGCATGAGAGAACTGCATACTGGGATTCAAGTGCCCTTGTGTTGGGAAAGGTATGACGAGAAAGTGAGGAATCCCCATTTCTGTGACGTGCGTGATTTGAAGCTAAGTCGGAAAGGACACAACCAGAAATGAAGAGATCGAAATTACTATTATGGCGCCATCAAACCAGATCTGTGCACAATCATGCGCCGCCAACCATGTGTGTCGTCTTCTACTTCCATGTGTATATGGTTCAGCCAAGTCGTGCTGTTATTACCTCGGAGAACGGAAGGAAAAAAAGTACAATAAATGAACTATTGATAATAAAAGTGGATGGGCTTGGATCGGCAAAAGCAGGCCCAAATATTTCAGACTTTTACACCTAATTGCTAATTTGCTACCGACGTGTACCAAGTGAAGAAGTAAGCACATTTATGAAATGTCTTGATAATTGTTTAGAACAATGATTAAAGTTTTTAATAGTAGTTTTTCAATGGTGATTTTTAATATAGAAACTAAGTATGTGAGATGAGTTTTGTTTTGATTTACATAAAAAAGTGATTTTGAGACCCTAAATGATGTGATCTCAAATATGCACTAAGGTGTAGGAAGTTGCAGTTTTATTTAAGTAAATGGGAATTTTTTTTAAGAAAAGAAATAAAAAAGTAGGGGCAATGCTAACGAATCAGTGATTGCCAGCAACGCGAAATGAGCTGCAACGACAAAGGAATGATAATATCGTTTCCTCAGTGTCACAGCTGCATGATCCTTCAAAAGGAAGAGAGAGGGTTCTAGATAGCGAGGGTGAGAGATGTAAGAGGAGGGTGAGAGTCTGAGAGATGTTAAAAGTTGTTTTTCGTGAATCGAAATAAAACTCTTTTTTCATATTTTTAATTTATAAATTATAAAAGTTATTTTTAAAAAAATAATCTAAATACATAAACACTTGTAGACCATAAAAATTACCTCATATACTGTAAATCATGGTTGAAAAACACTTTTAGAATTTCTAATCGTTAAGTAAATCTCTTGTTTATTAAAAAGGTGTCTGAAACCACGGTTTTGACCCCACACAAACCCTTCCTAAATCTCTTAATTGAAGATATTATTATTATCAGCAAAATTTGGCAAAAAGTCAATTTTGTTTTTCACGTAGGAGAGCGAGTTCTCTCCACTCTCAAGTTCACGTATGGAGAAAAATTTCTACTGTGCATCTTTGAATTACCTTTTAAAAATAGTTTTTATAATTTATGAGATAAGTATATAAGAGGAGTTTTATCTTGATTTATAAAAAAAGGCTTTTGAAACCACGATTTTGTAATTTGTCAAATATGAACTTACAAAGATGTAATCATTAAATACTCCTTCATATCCACAATATAAATCCTTTTAAAAGAATAATTTGATTCATAATATTAATCACTTAGAGTGCAATTAATGTTTTTTTATCAATTTTTTCATGTAATTAATATTTAAATATGACTCATTGTATTTCTCTTTCTCATTCAAAACCTCATTTAATATAGGTAAAGTTATAAATTTTCTTCAATTTAGGACAAATTTTAATGAGTTAACTATCATTTCTTTGTTATAATAAATTGGTTAAAGTATTTTTTTTAACCTTGATACTAGCCAAAAAATATTTTAGGGTTCTAGATGTACTAAAAAAAATCTAGGATACTAAATAAACTAAAAATTAATTTAAGGTGCTTGGATCCATATGAAAAAATTACTCCATAATGATGATGAATAATGCATCATAAAATATTTTAGAATATTGGCGGAATTAATAAAATACTTTAGGCTGTTTTGCCTTAACACTTCTTTTTATCATGGCAAACATAATCATCTCCATCTTTCATGTTCATCAATCTAGCCTTTATGCTTCGAATTGATGCTGTTTGTTTATGTCCAAGGCATATTGTATTTTATTTTTTATTCTTTTCAATAATAACAATGATAATTTATACTGTTGTTTATTTTTTTCACTAAAAAACTGGAATTGAAAAGAATCCACATTAAAGGATGAGTAGGGAATACTGGTCCTCAAATAAAAGGGTTTTTAAAATTTTTTATTTTTGAAAAAAAATACTCTATACACTAAAAACTTGATTAGGTTATGATACTGAGAGTTAAAAAAATATTTCAGATATTGGATGTTAGTGAAAAAATATTTTAGGACTCTAGTGTTGTCAGAAAACATGATAGAAATTAAGGCGAAGATGCAATTCTATCCATAAATATTTCCTGAAAAAGCTACCATCACAGTAAATATTTCCCGGATGCAAAAATACCCATGAACGTTAAAAAGTAGAGCGATAATGTCAGTTCCGTTAATTTTTAGTTAAGAAATAGGTGGGGCCCACATGAAAAAAAAAGTAACGCTGTTAGCCCAAGTTAATAGAATTGATATTATCAGTCTACTTTTTAATGTTCATAGGTATTTTTACACCTGAGAAATGTTTACTATGTTGGTAGCTCTTTTGAGAAATGTTTATGGGTAAAATTGAAATTTTGCCCTAGAAATTAATTAATTTCAAATATCGAGTAGTACAACTATTTTAGGGTGCAATATACAATTTAATTCAAATAAATAATAATATATAAAAAAATTTTAAAAAAATCAAATTAGGGGATGAGCATGCCGTGCTTATCAACCCGATTGAAAAGCTGTGAGAACATTGTCTCTCTCCCTCTCAACCCTAACATATTAATGCCTTTCATCCACGATCATTCGCCATTTACTTTTCCCTTGATTTAAACAATCAAAAGGGCACATAAAACAAATTGCATATAAAACAGTTGCCCAAAAATTATAATATCAAGCCTAAATTTGCAAAGTTCAACAAAAACCCGAAGTAAATCCAAGCCCAGTTAATTTATGGAATTTTTACCCATGGCCTAAATTAAAAAGGTCCGAAGTGGAGCCCAGAGGATTTTCCAGAAAAAAGAAAACAATTTTCCACAGTTCAAACTCCTGCCCTAATTTTTTCCTTCTGTTGAGGCGAAACAAGAATGGCCTAAATTAAAAATTTTCCTCAATACCAGAAATGAAAATCCACAAGCCCAATAGAGAGATCCAAAACATAATTTAAAGAAAGGGAAAATAAAATAAAAGACAAAAACAAGAAACCCCGTCCACAAGGCCCAAAAAAAGCCTTCAAAATATGGCCTAAAACGGAAATTGCAGAAAACGGAAAAGGCCAATGTTCCAGCCACAATCCGCAAGCCAGAAAACAACAAAAACAGAGAGCCCACAAGACACACTTACAATTCATGCAGCGCGCACAACACATGGCTATATGTTGATGCGTTTCACAGGGCACAAAATCCGCGTTGTTTCACGCGCCGCACAAATTGATCATTGAAATATTCATATGATTCACGGACAAACTGTCGATTAAAGTGATAAATGGTCTTATCCAATAAAGAGAAAAATACAAATTCGTTATTGTAAATTTGATGTATAGTTTCGGGCATACCAAAAGAGATCCAAAACATAATTTAAAGAAAGGGAAAATAAAATAAAAGACAAAAACAAGAAACCCCGTCCACAAGGCCCAAAAAAGGCCTTCAAAATATGGCCTAAAACGGAAATTGTAGAAAACGGAAAAGGCCAATGTTCCAGCCTCAATCCGCAAGCCAGAAAACAACAAAAACAAAGAGCCCACAAGACACACTTACAATTCATGCAGCGCACACAACACATGGTTAACGGTCGATGCGTTTCACGGGGCACAAAATCTGTGTTGTTTCACGCGCCGCGCATATTGATCATTGAAATATTCACATGATTCACGGACATGCTGTTGATTAAAGTGGTAAATAGTTTTATCCAATAAAAAGAAAAATGTAAATTCGTTGTAAATTTGATGTTGAGTTTCGGGCATACCTAGAGTGAAGATTCCTACTTTTGAGATACCCACACGAACTGGGTCACGACGATGGACTTTGACTATATTACATAACAAATACATAGAAAAAAGAGAATTAGTTTTTAGAGAGCTTTTCTGTGTCTTCTAAAGGTTGAGCAAATATCCACTTATTGACAACTGACTATATTTCTCATCTGTATCAGTTTTTCATACTCTCTCATAAGCCCATAATATGCGCTAAACTGTTCCCTCCAAAACATACAGCAAAATTGTTCCAATCAAAATGTTTGAAATAAGTGGAGAAAATTTTTAATAAATACCTCATTAGTTTTAATATTATATTTTGACCCCAAAATTAATAGATTTAGGCCTAATCCACCAAAGATAGACCAAACCCATAACACAAATTACTCAATTATGTCATCACAAACCCAAACATATCAACAAACGGGACACAAAAAACCAATGATGTAAAAGAAAAAAAAAACCAATTTCATCATTGGAAATTTGATGAGGTTCACTGCAAACATACAAAGGTGTATGCATCCCATTGTTGTCAAACAAATGTCTCTTTGTTGCAATAGAGTATGGAAAAAAAAAATTTCCTGTGGAGCAAAGGTACAGTAAGCCTAGATCATCCAAAAAAAAACAAAGAAAAAGAAAAAGAAGACATGCTTGTTGTTAAAAAGAACCAATTCCGTCATTAAAATTTGATAAGGCTTGAATAAAACGTACACATCAAAATCTCAAAGAAATGTCTCTTTGTTGCAATAGAGTATGCAAGAAATTTATCCTATAGAAAAAAATCACAATAAGCCCAGATCATATGAAAATACCACTCTTCACAATGCTAAAGGCCGCCTTTGGTGCTCGTAGGACGTTGTCAAGTGTTTCAAATGTGCGTATGTCAGAGACGGTACCTCTAGCTTTAACTACATCATTTTCAAAGATTATGTGTTTGTTTGGGATTATATTTGGGATCTTAAAAGTACTTATTTAAGTAAATCAAGATAAAACTTCTCACATATACTTACTTCATATATCATAAATCACGATTAAAAAACTATTTTTGAAGGTTTCAATCGCTATTAAAAACAAACACAGTATGAATGTCATAAGTTGTGATACCTCATTTCCCAACACTACGGTAGAGTACCAATTAGCTAATACTCACTGAATATAAAACATCAAAGTGCCAAAATGCTAGAACTTTATATAATGCCTCTGTTGGATATAAATATTCACATATAAGCACATTCATACACAATTCATTTTACAATACTTATATCCTCTCACTACTCCATTTCATATACTTCATATATAATTCAAAACTCTTAAAATACATGATAGGGATTTGACAACCTAAACTAAGCTCTTCTGCTGCTTGGCCTCGATTCATCGTCATTTACCTTCTATTTGCCCTATGAGCTTCCTCCCTATACTGGAGATTTGTTTTTGGAAAAAGAATGAGATTCACAGGAATCTCAGTAGTAACACAATCAAGCATATAAGATAACACACACAAGCATGCTTTACTCACACAATCATCAACAAAATCATCAGAACATTATTTAGTGTAAAACATGCAATTCATAAACTGACATCGCGCTAGACAGGTTCTCAGCTCATGAGGGCATCTGTGCACAGTGCATATAATGTAATCTCATAACTGACATCGTGCTAGATAGGTTCTCTTGGTCCCGAGGGGCACCTGTGTATAGATAGGCCCCAGGCATCGCTCGTGCATTTATGAACATTTCACCTGAGTGTCAGCCCGACCTCTGAAAGGCCCCGGGTGATCACTCCGCTCAATCTAAACATGTTAGACATTTTGATGATGATACAAACAATACATATGCATGTCATGTTATATGAAGACGGTTACAACCTGGTTGCTCCTCTATGCAACTTTCCCACTTCATTCAAGCTCGGGCAACTACTGAGGCCTGACTGGTTGTCAAATCTTGAAATCTTTAAATACCACAAATGAGTTATTACTCATCCATACATCCTTCCAAACTCATAATATTGGTAAATTTAGCCTAATGATGCCAAATTATCAAAATACCCCTTAGGTCCTGATTATTAATATTTTTCTTAAAATCATGATTTAAGTCATTCCTACACATTTTCGCGTGTAGAATTCATTCCCAAACTCGAATTGGCCAAAATCAAGCTCAAATGATGAAAAGATCCTTGACAGCCCTTAATTAAGGCTTAGAAAGGGTAATTTTGTCATTTCACTCTCCGAGCCTTTTCTCATTTCGGGGTCATCATAGACCCTACACAATTCTGCCTCTTGAATCCAATGTAAGCATTGAAATTATCAAATTCCTATCCATTTTTCACGTCCAACACAGGGAAGGGGATTTAAATTCTCAGAAAAAGTTGTGTCGGATTCTCGTTTTCTTTAGACTAATCACCTCCTTTCTACTTATAACCAATATATTAACTAGTTAGACTTTCATTGGACTTGATTTAGAGATACTTCCACATTATGTTCTCTTGAATTTTCTTGATTTATCTTATACTAAATGAACCATAATCAAGCCCAAAACAACCATACTAACAACAATTAAGTGAAAGTAGTTTGAATGGATTATCTCTTAAGAAGCTACTTGTAAAGTAGAGGAAGCAATGCGAAAATGTTATATGAAATTTATGTTCATGTAAAAAAATTTAAGGGATGAAATTTATTGTAGGGGAACTGTAATGTACTATAAATTTCATGACTTATACTGCTTTGAGTATGTAAGAATTTGTTGGTCGATTGAGTCGGTGTAAGATATATATATATATATATATATATATATATATATGTGTGTGTGTGTGTGTGTGTGTGTGTGTGTGTGTGTGTATACTTGTGTAAGAAACTTGGCCATAATTCAAGACACTTCATGGTTTCATAAAGACACTAAAATGAAGCCAACATAAGGGGGAGAAGAAGCATGTTAGCACTATGTATACATGTGGGTTCCATATGAAGACCCGACATTTACCAAGGCATATTGTTACATAGATTTGGTAGTTTCCTAGAGGCATAAGGGTAGGTGACAAAATTTTGAAGTCTCTAGGGACATATGGCATCCTCCAGATAGTCTCCAAGACATGTGGTAGCAATCAGGGGCTTGGTGACACGGTCGCGAAATCGAGCAGCCCTGTATCAAAATTAGCTTTATTAAAGTATCTTTTAACATTTTCCCCTGAATAGCCAATCAAATGCTAACATCTACCATTGGACATCTGATAGAGGTGGAACATCTAGTGTAATCCACTAGTCTCCAATCCGGCCATATACCAAATTTTGCCGACTATGGTACCAGAAGCCGGATGAATATTCTTCCTTGATAGTTGATTTTGCCTAATTATTTTAAAGGGGAGATAAAGACAAATTTTAAGAGGTGCACCGGGTACCATGCGTTTAAAGTAAGAATTTCTAGTACACAGAATCGCCGGTTACCTAATACTTCCCAAAAAGGAGTATCCAGCACCCTAACTTTTATGACATGTGCTATATTTCATTAAAATAATTTCAGATATCTTTTTCTCCCTAAAAATTTGTCCAACCCTCATAAAAATAAAGGAAAATCATAAAATTCAGAGAAAAATAACGAGGAGAGAAGTTCTTAGTTTTCTTCGCGTCCTTCGCCGATTAGAAGCCCAAAATCACATTTTCATCTCCCAAAGCCTTCGTTAAACTTCTACTAATTGAGAGCAACATTTCTATAGTTATAGAAAATAAATTGTTGTTATTTTGAAAGGTTGTAGTAGGCATCCTGGGATTTCCAATGATAAGTAATATATGACATTTGGCCTTGTAAATTGTGTAAATTATGCCCTGTTGAAGTTAAGATACAAGCACTGGAATATATTTATAGGAAGTGATATTGGTCATGAGTTAATGAGGTTGTGACACTATAATTGGCCCTGAGTCATATTTTTATTTGAAAGAGGACTTAAAGAGCTTTCCATAGGACTAGGAATAACCCCTTTCGGATTTTTCTACATTAAGTTATGAATTTTCAAATTTGGGGGTCAAAACTGCCAAGTTGAGTGACCTATGGATTTGAAAAGTTTAAAGCCAATTAAGTCAAGTTTGATTTCAAAAGATAAGGGCATGTGCTAGAAGCCAATGTAGATCTTATTTATTGTTGTTTAACTTAATATACTAGACTTATAAGATGTTTAACCAAGTAATGACACATTCGTCATTAATTCTAACTTATAGGATTTGATCTTTGCCCAAACAAGCCAAAGGACTCATAACTAAAGGTGAGTAATTGGAAAGGTGTTCAGGTAGTAACCTTATCTTTCATACACTATATGATTTTTTATATGCTTTATGTTGCCATGTTTTATGATATTTATTATTTGTTTCAAAACCTAGCTGTGGTATGGGAAAAACATAAGTACAACTGGGTTAGAAAAGCACAAGTATCATTAGGCCAAACGGGACCCAACTAAGGTTTAGGATCAAGTAACTATTTTGCCCCTACTAGCCATACTATATTCATTGCTTAGGATCAAATAACTGTTTAACCCCTAATTGTTGTAATGTTCCAGAACAGACAACTCTTGTCCATAATTGTCTCACTACCTCAGCTAGGTCCACTTGGCCTGTTGGTACTTGTACTTTTCCCATAAGGTGGTACTTGTGCTTTTCTCACACTACAGCAAAGTTTGTAACGTGTAATTTATATCACATAACATGATAATACAAAGCATATAAACAATAACATAGTGTATGAAAGATAGAGTTACTACTTGAACACCTTTCCAATTACTCATCCTTAGTTATGACTCTTTTCGCTGGTCCGAGCAAAGATCAAATCCTATAAGTTACAATTTATGACTAATGTGTCATTACTTGGTTAAACATCTTCTAAGTCTAGTACATTAAGTAAATGACAATAAATAAGGTCTACATTGCCTTTTAGCAGATGCCTTTATCTTTTGGAATCAAACTTGATTTAATTTACTTTGAACTTTTCAAATTCGTAGGTCAACCCAACTTGGCAGTTTTGACCCCTAACTTTAAAAATTCATAACTTAATGTAGAAAAAACAAAATAGGGTAATTATAAGTCCTATGTAAACTCCTTAAGTTCTATTTCAAGGAAAAATACCAATCAGGGCCAATTACAGGGTTACAACCTCAATAACTCACGACCAACATCACTTCCTGTAAATACATTCAAGTGCTTGTGTCTTAACTTCAAAAGTGCATAACTCATAATTTATAGGGCCAAATGATGATTATTATTACATATCATTAGAAAGCTTAGGATGTTTACTACAATCTTGTAAAATATCATATCAATTGGAGAAGTTTCGACAATTCAAAAGTAGCTCACAAATAGATTGCCATGAATCTGGAAGATTCAGCAACATTCCTACTCATTGTGAGTTATTGCTATAATAAATGTCATTACTTGGAGGAAGTACTACCGAAATTCTGATCCGATCGGATAGATGCGTAGAGGTAATCGTAAACTTCAATATGAGTATAATTTCTTACTACTTTTTTTGTGCTAAAAGACAAGAGCATGTGATAAAAGGCAATGTAGACCTTATTTATTGTCATTCAACTTAATGTACTAGAGTTATAAGATGTTTAACCAAGTAATGACACATTCATCATAAATTCTAACTTATAGGACTTTATCTTCGCCCGAACAAGTGAAAAGACTCATATATAAGGATGAGTAATTAGAAGGGTGTTCAGGTAGTAACTCTATCTTTCATACATTCATCTTACAACCCTTTTTAATTACGTATCAGAAGCATTAATTACTCATTTCCTTAGGGGTTAATTACTCATTAGTCGTTATTCTTACCAAATATCAAAGTTTGTTATTATTCTTAATGATCCTGAATACAATGTAATTCAGATACTCTTATTCTTACAATATTCATCATCATGCAAATAATTTACATACAGTAAATTAATACACTTTCATTCTTCAATTCTTTATCATTTTTCCTTCTTGTTCATCTTCAAGCATTTTTCTCTTTCCCGCTCATAGGCCTATATGGTTGGTGAAGGGGTGAGATTTGGGAGAATCTTAGTAGCAAACAATACTAACAATGCATGCAAGATGAATGCTAGTGCATGATATGCTTGCCTTATGTAATATCCTGAATTTTGGGCCAAAAGACTTGAGGATAAGCTTATATCAAGCAAACGACTAAGACCAGTTCGATAAGAGTCCCAAGAATATTGAGAGATAGAAAGACTCTTAGGGACTATGTGATCTAGCCCTACCGAGCAGAAGGCCCAGTATGCGTAGGCAATAAGATGAAAGTGTCAGTGCAGACATGCACAAGACACATATACGGTGCTATTGAGTTGGTAGAAATATGCCACCCAGCTATGTCACGAGGTATAAGACTAATTGGTCGAGCAAAATATGCTAGCATAGGTGTGCACATAGTATTTTTAGGGCAGACATATGTAGCGTGCATTTTTAGAAAAACACCAGTATGTGGTTCCATGTGGGGCCCATACTTACACTCTGACCTGGCATTATCATGCGAGCTTTGATACACATGGCGTAATCCTGAGTAAAAACTCGTGTAGATACTTTTGTGTGGGCACCTCCTGAAGGCCTTACCTAGCCTGAGTTAGAGGAATCTATCGGTTCCTGGTCCGGTGCGTTATTTGACTTTCCCAAACACCAAACTCGAGAGTCAAGGGAATTTATCAGGCCACCTTCTACTAACCTAAAAAGGATACCTAAGAGAGAGAAAAGAAGAAGGAATGATTACTCAAGGACACGTGGCTTGATCTGGACCATCTACAATAAAATGGCTTTTGTGTTGGCACTATGAGATCTTGCTACCTGAGCACATGTGGAAAATTCCATTTTTTCCCTTACTTTCTCTTTATGTTTAGTATAGAAGGAAAGAGAAGGAGAAAACTAGAGAAAGTGGAAGGAAATTGAAAGAGCAGATAAGGAAGATGAATAGTAAGAACACAAGGTGTTCTTGCTTCGTTTCAAGCATGAGTTAACATTTCTAGCTTCTGAAGTCTTCTCTAATATTGTTCCTCTCAGTAAGAGAAATATTTCTATGATTTCAGATTCTTGATAAGAGGTGTCTAGAATTGTCTACCTAGGGGAAGTGCTGCTAAAATTAAGAACTAGTTATGGAATCGAGTAGAGATATGTATAAGCTTTGATTTGAGACGAATGTTCTAAGATTTTGTTAAGATTTATTGAACCCCTGATTTTTGGCCAAAACTAGAACTTGGAGAAAGAATATGATTTTTGTATTTTTGAGGTTAGAAATGGATTCTTCATATGAAATTATGTGGGCATAGGTTATGAATATGATTTTAGAAGGGTTGGATTGAAAACTCAATAATTGAAGTTAAAGTAGTAATGCTGCCAAATTTTGTTTTCTGGAGGCAGTCTATTTACGGTGAGTTTTTAAATGATCAAATCTTATCCAATGGCCATGAAACCTTTCACAATGGTAGTATACCTTGCAATACTTAATTTGATAGATAATATGTGCCATTTCGGTTAGTATATTAAGAGATACTAATTTTTGAAGTTAGTTGCTGCTAGATTATGTTTTTGGAAGTCAGATTGCTTTCGGTTAAATTTTGAAAAAGCTAAACCTTGACCAAAATTATGAAACTTTCTAGATTTAAATTAGATATCATAAGCTTTAATTTATATATAGTATGTGTCATTTAGGTTTGTAGATTGTAAAATATGATTTGTTAAAAATTTAGGCACTGAATCTGGAAAGAATCCTAAGTCAGTGTTGTTACTTGAGGTTTCTAGAACTGTGCGATTATAATGGTTAGCATAAGATATTTTTACTTTAAAATAAACTTAAATAGGGTCACATAGAACTTTGAACCACCTCATTTGGAGTTTCCTAGATTAAGTTATGAGTTTTCAAACTTGGGTGAAAAATCTGCAGTTTAGGTGGACCTATAAAACTGTGGCACTTAAGATAATTTGGGACAAGTATAGGTCCAAAGATAGGAGTAATTCCCTAAAGGATAAAGTATCCCTATCAGACATTCATTTGTCATGGATCTAATAATGTGGCTATGTATCTAGGGCTATGAGATGACAAGAAAGAGGAAATGGAAGGTTTCCCATACAGCTACATTGGTTAGGAGAAAAGGTATAGGAAAAGGACCTAAGTTGAAAAGATAGTAAAAATTTCCTAACTTGCATTTACTTGATATGTATGCTTATGTGTTGATGTGTATGATTGCTTTGATAAATTTTATGGAGCATATGTGAACGATTGAAGCTCTATTTCTAACTATATTATGGCCATGAATGTGTTGTATAAAACATAGAGCATGCATATGTCATTATGCTAGCAAGAATTTATATAAGCAAGCATGTCATACATTAAGCTTTTATCTTATATGCTTAGTTAGCAAAGTTTGCTACTAAGATTCTCTCGAATATCACTCTCCCCCAACCAACCATTAGACAGGTGTGTAATATCCTGAATTTCAGTCATCAAAATTCCTTCATACATTGATGGTATTAGAGGGGATAAAATAGTAAATTAAAGAGCACATTAAGTAACAACACAAGTTAATTAGAAGTCACACACAATATAGTTATTTGGTATACAAGTTAGGGATGCTATCGGTAAGTTTCCTTATAAGGCAGTCATGTTATGTGACATTTTTAAATAGTCAAATGATGTCCAAAAATTATGAAACTTTCCAGAATGAAATTATACTTATCAAGATTTAATTTTATAGGTAATATAAGATATTTGGAGTTGTACACAAGGAGATATGAATTTTTGAAGTTAACCTAGTAAAACTGGAAATTTTCTACGGCAGCGTCCAAAAGTGGAAATTCTGGAAATTCTAAGCTTCTATTTGGCTAAATAATATATTTTTTCTTGCAACTAGACTTAATAAGGGTCACATAGCCTTTATAACTACACCAATTTCATATTTATACAGTTAGATATGAATTTTTAAAGTTTGATGAAAATTTTGCCAATTTTTCCAACTATTGCGAAAATAGAGACAATGCAAGAGCAAAATGGTCATTTTGACTAAATAAATAAATTTAGCAAGTTTCTGTAAATAAAGAGGGATTTGAAATCCGTAATGAAATAGGGAGGAAAGTGGAAGAACCTTATGGAAATATGTAAGAGAAATATCATGGAATAATATATATATATGTGTGTGTGTGTGTGTGTGTGTGATTTTATCATATGTTGAAAAAGAAATAAAATAATATATTTAAGGACACCAAAGCCATTTCTAGAGAACTCTTGTGTTCTCTATATAAGAAGGCCATTTCATCCTAGTGAAAGAGAAAGGAGAAGAGGAAGAGACCAAGGATGAAGAGAAGAAAAAGAGAAGAAGCTAAGTTTCAGGAAGCAAGATCAAGGTAAGTAGGTAGAAATTTCTACTTATTCTTGTTCTATAGTTCTTGAAATCTCTTCTTAATCTCCATATCATCTTGGAATAGCTATTGACCAAGCAAAACTCAAGGGAAAAAGGAGGAATGTTTCGGTCAAGAGAAGAAGGAGGAAAAGTAAGGTAAGTTGTTAAAACTTTGAGATTCTTGTTGAAAACTGAGTTGTGGTAGATCTCTGGTTGGTTATTTGATTGTTTGTGACAATTTCTGTAACTTGGGATGTTCAATTTGTAATGGGAGATGTTGGCCAAATTTCCATTGATTATTAAACAAATGGAAACAAGCACTACTACAAAAAATATGACAAGCAGTGCTTTTTTTTAAAATATTATGGCATTTTGCAAACGGCATAGCATCCAATGCCATAAGAAGAACCTATGACGCTTGTTGAATTTAAAAAATGCCAGAACATTGTATTTAATTATTATTGTTATTATTTTAAAAAGACTGACCTCCTACGGCATTTCCAATTAGAAACGTCGTAAGAGGTGAAGCACCTCCTATGGCGCTTCCTGTGTAAGCACAGTAAGAGGTGCAATAACCTCCTACAGTGCTTTTACAGGAAGCGTCATAAGAGGTCCTTTTTAACCAAAAATTTACATGACTGATTTTTTTCCTAATGAAACCCTCGATCTGTATATACATTCAAATCCATCATCAAACTTGCAGGTTTTTCTTTGCAATATTTAATTTCCATCTTCATCTATCAAGCATGAAAGAACTCTAACTAAATATCTAGAAAAAAAATTAAGCGTATACATAAGATTCATGACATATTTTAACTAAAAAGAAGAAGAAGAAGAAAACATACAAATATAAGCTCAAAAATTAAAAAAATTACAATGTATAGGAAGTTTAAGAAGGTAGCATTGAAACTTCAAGCAAATACCTGAAAAAAAATTAAGCATAAATATAAGATTCATGACATATTTTAACTAAGAAGAAGAAGAAGAAGAAGAAAGCATATAGATTTAAACTTCTGTATATAAGAAAGCACTTACAAGCTAAGGGGCTTCTGTAGGAAATAGGAACCAAGACAATAGAGTGGGGACTAAAGGGATAAGACAGGATGGTAGAGTAATGGAGATCTAAAGAATTTGGAGCTGGAGGGTGCGCAAGAAAGATGATAATGGCGGGCTGGTGAAAAGTTAAAATAGAACATTATATGACGCTTAATATACAAGTGGCATACAAAGTTTAAAGAAGCTTTGACGCTTTCCTAACTAGTGTCATAACCTTTAATAATTTAAAAAAATAATAGCCTTAATTAAACAAACGTTGTTGAAGACAATAGATATATATTATTTTAAAAATGTATATATATAATATTACATAGAATATATATTATAGTGTGTGTGTGTGTGTGTGTATTAACGTCTAAGGCAATTCATATATTGCCTTGCTGAGGCAATAGCAATATATATTGCCATTGCTTTAGCGCGGGAAGCGCCGGCCAAGGTAATACACCTTGGCTGGCGCTTTACGTTAAAGCGTCGTCTAAGGTCAATTATTTACTTTTTTTGTGTTTTTTATAAAGTAACTTAACATGTTTTTTTTATAATCTCCCTAGATTTGGCATTCATCTCTCATGCTTTATATATGCTTAACATACTTTTTTGATTTTTTACTTTGTTTAATTTTAAACCATAATTAAAATTCAATTTTAAATTACATCTTTGAAGGAAATTGTCAAATATAACCAACCCAATTTCAAATATTATGGATAAAAAATTTTATATTTATATATAATATATATTTAATATTTATATATTTATTTTAATATTATATAAAATATAATATAATATAATATATATATAATATAATATATTTATTAAAGGCACGCAATTATATATTGTGTGCCTTTAATATAAGGCAATGAATTGCCTTAAGGTAATATATTGCCTTGACTTTAACTGGCGTTTTTTAAAAAAACACCGGTTAAAGTATTAATCTTTGCCAACGCTTTTAAAAAAAGCGTGGGCTAAGGTATAATTGTTCATTTCAATGTTATTTTACTATAATTTTTTACTTATATCAATTACAATACCTGACGTTTTATATGAAGCGTCGGTCAAGGCAATGCTATAAGTTGACGTTTATAATAAAAAGCCTCGTAGCTTATCATTTTTCCCTTTAAAAAAAGCAATTACCTACGGCGTTTCTTTAAGAAGCGTCATTAGAGGTGCGCCATTAAAAGCCTTTTTTGTAGTGAAGGTGAAAGAAGATGTTTTAAGGATTTAAATCATGAAAATCCAAATTTCTCAAAATCCTCTAATTTTTGGTCAAAGCTATAAATAGGGGTTGGAGTTGGAATTTCATATTTTTGATGCTTCCATGATGTTTAGAAGGGAAAATTGTGTAGGGATCATGTGGATTGTGAAGTATGAAAAGCCCTAAAATGTGAAGTGACAATTTTGCCCTTAAAACCCTAAGTTAGGGATGTCAAGGAAAAATATGTAATTTGGGCTGGAATTTGCCTAATTCGAGGTTAAAAATGGATTCTACACATAAAAATAAACATAGGATTAACTCGAGTCATAATTTTTGGAAAAGTACAAATATATTGGGTAAAAAGAAAATTAGACCGGGTTTCATAGGGGCATTTTGGTAAATATGCGATTTTGGGCTAAGATGACCAACTTATAAATTCTAGAATAAAGTATGAATGAGTAATAACTCTTTTGCAATTACTTTGGGAATTTTAGGATTTAATAATTACCTGAACTGGACAGAAAGTTAAATGGATCGGTAATAGCTAGGCTTTGGCTAGGAGTCCAGGTAATAACTTTATCTCTCATATTCTATGTGAATGTTAATATACATTGTTTGACATGTTCTATTCAATATGTTGCATGTAGTATGAGTACCTCACTGGGTGTGGGCGATGAGTTGTACTACCCCATGAGATAAGCAAGGTACCATATAGCCAGATGGACCCAGTTGAGTGATTTTGGGGTAGGTGCTGCAGTTGTTCATGTTATCACATTACATAGGTGAATTTAGGTGAATTCCTATGTTAGAGTTTATGATTTGTGCATATTAAGAATGAATGATCATTTTGATCCGGACAAAATCATCATTTGGTTCCTGAGCATTGTTTGACATGTGTTTAGCATTTAGATTGTTACATCATGATAAATGCTGCTACACATGTTTAATTTTCACATTTTATATGATTGATTGTTTGTTATTAATGAGATTCATAAGAATCTCACCCCTTTCCATAATTTAAAATTTATTTAGCAGGTGGAAACGAAGAATTGTATAGTAACCATATAAACAAAGTAATCAAGTAAATACGACTTTACCGAGTGAATAGTAGCCTAAGAAGAACTATGTAAATTTTTTGCCAGAAGCTTGATTCACTAATTGTCTTGAGCCATAATGATAATGTTAATGCTTCCAATGGATAATAAAGGCCCAAAGGAATAGGTGTTACATTTGGTGGTATCAGAGCATGAGATTCTGGCATTTGGCTAGTATGCTCTGATGATGTGAAAAGTATCTGTGTTGATACTTGGATATCCTGAGTGATGCTAGGATTAAGAGATATGGGTGATAAACAAACCCAGCAAAATATATCTTCCCCTATCAGTTAGTTAGCCTACCAAAGGAAGTGACAGAGCTGTATATAGAGAATGAAGCGATATAGCAATGATGCATACCCTGAGGAAGAGGGTTGAGGCTCCGGTGAATTGAGACTCTAGAGATAGATGAGATAGCACAAGATACATATTTTATTGCTAACTTTAGGACTCCTTATATTGAGTTAGAGTATGATTTAGATCCCTACCCTATGTTATGGGAATATATAGGGGAGTTATATCAAAAAGCTGGTACTATTTATGTTTCCCTAAGGGGATAGTACTTAGCATTTTTGGGAAGGCAGATATGTTATACTGTGATCAAGACATATATGAGCTGTCAATACCCAGTGATATGTGGATATGTACTAATACTAATGCCCCGAATCCCAATAGAACTTTGAGGTTAAGCGTACTCGGGTGAGAGCAATTTCAAGATGGGTGACCCCCAGGGAAGTTAAGATGGTATGGTCATGGAGACTTAAGGAATAGTGATTGCTTAAGGTTTCTCCATGACTAATGATCATCTTAGTTAGGTGAATCATATTTAAAGGCATATAGGTATAATAGACAGTATTGAATTGGAAGAGGCTAGGAACTAGTACAGAAATACGCAATTGTTTGGTCTTGCTGGTTAATACCAGAGATTGATTGAGAAAATCTCCTTAATCACTTTGCCATTAATAGAGCTCATATAAATGAAAGAATTGTGTTTAAGTGGGATGGTAACTGTGAGAGTAAGCTTCCAAAAGCTGGGAAGAGACTTATATTAACACAATGATGACTGTCCCAGATCCTAGTACGGTTAGTATGGTTTATAGAGATGCAACTTGAGTGGTCTGTAAATGAAGCGACTAGAATGGGTTGTAGTGAAATGAGTATACATGATTAGGATGTACCTAGTGTAGCAGGGCAGAATGGTGGCAAATGCCTCTCAACAACTAAAGTCTCATGACATAGAATTCCCTATTTATGATATAGAGCTGGCAACGATTGACTTTTAGGTGAAAGAATGATGATTTGAATATGCCTTTATAATATTGAGGATTGAGGTAGAATTAGAACCTCATGAACAATGCTGATGCTATGAGAATATAATCCAAATGTTTTAAGGATTAGAAGGGGTTATGAATCCTGATTCTAGTATGCATGTATTTTGGTTATAGTTTGGGAACATGATTTCTCGGCTCAGTAGATGTTAAGATTATAAGGTTCTAAGAGTTGAATATCTGAGAATCAAGCGTAATAGTTGAATTAATTCTCTAGGAATTTGGAATAGCCTGAGTGGCTTTAGGTATTAGAATGTGGTATAAAAATGTGTGTGAGGTTTCTGGAGGTTGCTAACTGCTGATCTAGCATAGGGAATTATCTTAATCATAGAATATTCCCATAGAAAGAACAATTGAGAGTTTGTTCCTTGATAGAACCTATTGGTGGATAGAACCAGGGTAGCCACGAGTTATGGTCTTATAACTGGGACAAATAAACAGCTAACAACAATTATGATAGTTGCTAATGGATTCCCTGAAGGAAGTTGAATTTGTAACTATGCCTAGAGCTAGACCAATATCAAAAGTCTGAGATGGAAGAATTAAAGAAGCAGATTACAGAACTTATTCCTATTACAATGGTGCATTGTAACGAATCACATGACGGGAGAGTTTCCTTGAAAGAAGGGTTTGTGTGACCCAGTGAAACACCATGGGGTGCTTTAGTGTTGTTTTAAGAAAACAAAGATAAGGAAGGGAATTAAGGAAAAACAGGCTCGATGGTATAAAGGAAAACAACTCTTGCTCTTGTATCTTATGTAATGGTTTTACATCTATGTGTTTACCATCGAGTATATTCGTGTTATAAACATACGGTGGGCAGTAAGTGTTAAACCCCTCAATAATTTGACATTCAATAGAGTATCAACGCATAGTTCAGTGGGTATACATAAATAGCATATACATATTGATACAAAGTACTTGATTACATTGCATGAAATTCCCATAGGGTTTGTACCTAATAATTACAATCCCAAATTACATAAAAAGGACATAGATAACCAACACTAAAATTCTTGATCAGGACCGGAACCCTCAGTTGCAGGTATCCACTTCTTTGCCCTTAGAGCCGCTTCCTCTGGCTAAATAAATTTTAATTTTTGGAAAGGGTTAGATTCAAACAAATCTCAGTAGTGACATACAATCAATCATGTAAAATGTGATAAATAAACATGTAATGCACCATATAATGCAACAGAAACCAATGATGTACACATGTCTGTTTGCCGACGTTCAAGATCAAAATAACCATTTTGTCCCTACTAGCCATACAATGATCACTATAATGTTCCGGAGCAGGCAATAGCTTGTTTATACTTATCTCACTACCTCAGCTGGGTCCCACTGGCCTCATGGTACTTGTATTTTTCCCATAAGGTGGTACTTATGCTTTTGCCACACCACAGCAAGGAATTATATCAACTACCTAGACTAGTCCTATTCGGCCTATTTGTACTTGTGCTTTTCCTACAGGGTGGTACTAATGCTTTTCCCACACCAAAGCTCTAGGAATTATATCACATACATTTCACATCACAGAACATGGCAACACAATGCATATAAATAATCACATAATGTATGAGAGATGGAGTTACTACCAGGAATCCTTTCCAATGTCTTGCTAGTATCGATCCACTAACCTTTTATTCGGCTCGGGAAAATGTCAAATCCTAAAAGTAGTAAATGTGTTATTACTCATTCATGATTCATTCTAAAGCTCATATAGTTTTTTTATATCTACCTAAAAATGTATAATTACCAAAATGCCCTTAGGTAATCCGGTCTAATTTCCTTTATACCGGTATAATTATACTTTTCCAAAAATTACCACCCGGGATATTCCTATACAATTTCACGTTTTGAATTCATTTTTGACCTTAGTTTTGACAAATTCACACTGTATTTCCCAAAATACCCTTAGCAACCATAAAGTTAGGGTTTTAAGGCTAAAATTGTCATTTCACACCTTAAATTTTCCATACTCCAATTTTTACATGTTCCCTATACAATTTTTTTTATTATAAATACAATGAAGTCATCAAATCCATTAAATTCTAGCTTAAATACCAAAAAAGGGCTGGCCGAAAATCTAGAATGTTTAGGAAAAATGAAGTTTTTCAATTTCCAACCAACCAAACATCTCTTTACTTCTAATCACTTGTTCAATCACTTAAATACCCATTGAACATGATTAATCAAAATTTGGGTAGTACCTCCCTTTAGGGTTCATGCACCCCAAATCACAAATTCAAGACAAGCTATAAAATCATAAATTTAATCACCAAAATTCCACATATATTTATTTATATTTAATGGAATAAAATGGTGAATTTTGGTGCAATTGATGTAGCCAATATAGTGTAAATAGTAATTATATGAAATTTTTGGCCAAGAAAGACCTAAAGACCAATTTTTGTTTTGGTAAAAGCCTAACATTATGGCCCAAAATTAAGTATGGAAGAGCACAATTTTTAGGCCAAAGCATTGCCAAAATTTGGCCAAGTTAAAGGAAAACGGAAAAATTGGCAATTGTTACAAATATTCAAGAGAATAAGGGCAAAATGGTCATTTTGGCTAAATAAATTAAATTCAGTAATTTTTCTAAATAATTAAGGGAAAATTCAGTTAAGAAGGGAAAGACAAGAAGGAACAAGAATTTTCTACACAATTTGACTAGTGGAAGCAAAAGAAGATGGCATGTGGAAAAATAATAATAAAAGAAAGATCACACGCAAAAATTGCAATAAAAAATAATTAATGAAGGAGGTGGAAGAGAGCTCTAGAACACTTCATAAAGCTCTCTTAAAGGAAAAAATTTTGGCCAAAACAAGAACCAAAAGAGAGATGAAGAGTTGAAGAAAAGCAAGAACAAGAGCGAAGACAAAAGATTCAAGAAACAAAAAGGGCAAGTTTGATTGCAATTTTCACTTGTTCTTGTCTGCTAATTCATGGAAACACCTCCCTATCTCTCATGTCATCTTGAATAACTCATATAGCAAGCTTAAAGTCAAGTAAAATAAGAGGAAAGGGTGGCGGTTTTTGGAGTTAGAGAAAGAAGAGCAAAGGTAAGCTTGAGAACTTGTGAATTCTTGAAGATTTAAGTTTGTTCTTGATGTTGTTGTTGCTTGTTGGCTTATTTTGGTTGGATTTTGTGATTTGGGATGTTCAAACCCTAAGGGGAGATGCTGCCCAAATTAACATTGATCATGTTCAAATGGTGTTTAAAGAGTTAAACATGAGATTACAAGAGAAAAGGAGGTGATTAAACAAGTGAAATCATGAAACTTTCAATTTCTTCAAAAATTTTAGATTATCAGTCAGATCTAGAACAAGGGGGTTAGAGCTGGAATTTTTCATTTTTGATGATTCCATTGTGTTTAGAATGAAAATTTGTATAGGAAGCATGTGAATTATGGAGTGTGAAGGTTTTAGGGTGTGAAATGATAATTTTGCCCCTAAAACCCTAAATTGGTGGTTGTCAAGGGTTATCTGGTCATTTGAGTGTGAATTTGTCAAAAATGGATTCTACACACAAAATTGTGTAGGAATAACCCAGATTATAATTTTTGGAAAAAGTATAAATATGCTGGGTATAAAGGGAATTAGACCGGATTCCTTAGGGCACTTTGGTAATTATGTGATTTTGAGTTAAGATAACCAACTTATAAATTTTAAAATAATGTATGAATGAGTAATAACTCATTTATGACTAATTTGGAAATTTTAGAATTTGATATCTGCCGAGCTAGACCAGAAACTAACTACTGATAATAGTTATTAGGCTAGGAAATGTGTAAGGTAGTAACTCTATCTCTCATATTCTACTTTGGGGGTGATAGTGGAAAAGTTGACAGATAAGTCACGCTTACTGCCACTCTACAGAACCGTACATGAGATTTTCACCTCATACGGCTCCTCGTTCAATTCTTTCGAAGTCATTGGATCCTTTTCCTCGTTCGAGAATCTCCCCCCTTCTTCCACTCCGTCCTGAAGAGTAACTAGGACCAATTCAGTCACGTTTTCATGTTCCAATTGAACACTTTCCTTTTTTGATTATTCTCAAAGGAATTCTATGTGATTATTAATATGCATTGTTTGCCATATTATGTGCAATGACATGTGTGTGGTAGTAATTCCTAGCCGGGTATGGGCACCCTGAGGGAACCGTGTAAGTACATCTTGAGCTGGCAGGTACCTAGCCAAGGTAGGCCTGTGGCAAGTACGAGCAGAATAACATTTGCACCAAAATATTATGGCAAGTAGGGGTCAATACAACATTTGATCCTGTATTGAACATGCAATAAGGTTAGTAGGGTACAGATGGCAATTTGTATCTAAATGCCAAGCAATAATTACAATGTGATCACTGATTAGCAAGTAGGGATTAATGGCAATTTTAATATGGACAAAATCATCGTTAAAACTTGAATGTTGTTTGATAGACATGTGTATAGCATAATTATTTGCTGCATCATATATGGTGCATTGCATGTTTACTTTTCACATTTTATATAATTGATTGTATATTGCTATTGATATTCGCTCGAATCTCATCCCTTTCCATAAATAAAATTTATTTAGTAAGGAATAGCGGCTCAAAAAGCAAAGAAGGGAACTCTTGCAATTGAAAGGATTGGGTTTTGAGGAGAATTTTTGTGTTGGTTATCCTGTACCCTTTATGTAATTTATGGGTTATTTATTATCTTTTAATCAAACCCTGTGGGTATTCCTGTAATATAATCAAGAGTTTTATATCAATATGTTATGCTATTTCTATATGCCCACTGAACTATGTGTTGGTACTTTATTAAATATCAAAATTATATAGGGTTTAACACAAACCAAACCAAACAACCAACCAAAATACCAACAATCATCATGAATCAATAAGATAATACAAGTTTTTAAGCTTACCTTGATTTCTTCTTCTTTCTCTCTCTAAGCTGACCACTTCCTCTCTCATTTTCCCTTGATTTTCTTCTTGCTTTACATGGTTTCAAGAAGAACATGAAGATTAGAGAAGGTTTCCAATCATTTAGAGACAAGAACACATGAATTTTGCTTCCTACTTACCTTGATTTGCTTCTTGATCTCTCTTGCTCTCTTCTTGTTCTTTGTTTTTCTCCAAACTCTCTCTCTCTCTCTCTTGTGCTTACTGGCTGAAATATGGCCTTAGGAGGGCTAAAATGTTCTTATACAAAAATCATCTTCCACCTCCTTAAATATAATATTTTATTGGCAAAATGTTACACATGTCCCTTTCTTTTTGTTCCCTTTTTCCATATGGCATAAACTTCTTCCATATGGCATGCAAGGTGGCTTAATCTTATTTTCCTTAACTCTTCTCTCTTTTGGCCGACCTTGTTCACAAAGAAAGGGAAAATATTGGCTTTTTATTTTTATTAGCCAAATGACTATTTCACAATAAATGGTAGAATTAAAGAAGTGGATTAAAAAGCTAGTCTATATGGCCCAATGTATTGCCATGGGGTGCTATAATGTTGTGTGTTATAAGAAAGACGGAAGCTGAGGTTATGTATTGACTATAGAAAATTGAACAAGGTAACTATCAGGAACAAATACCCACTTCCCATAATTGATGATCTTCTGGATCAATTGTCTAGTTCCTATGTGTTTTCAAAAATTAATCTTTAGAAAATGCACCTGTTATATTCATGAATTACATGAATTAAATTTTTTGACAATACTTAGAATAGTATATAGTGGTCATTTCTGGGCTATGTTGTCTTATAGGAAGGGATCTCAGTGGATCCCAATACATTGGAAGAAATACTAAATTAGAAGAGACAAAAAACTGTTAAAGAGATACGCAATTCTTGGGTCTTGCCAGATTCATTTAGAACTTCTCCCAAATTTCCTAGCTATTGATAAAGCTCACGTGAAAGAAACAATTGTATGAGTGGGATGATAATTGTGTAAAGAGCTTTATAAAGCTGTAGGAGAGGCTAATATACACACCAGTATTGATTATCCCAGATCCTAGTTTGACCTATGAGGTCTACAGTAATGCTAGTAAGCAGGGATTAGGATGTGATTATCCTAGTGCAACGGGACAGAGTGGTAGTGTATGGCTCTCGACAACTAAAGCCTCATGAGATGAATGATCCCACCTGTGATTTAGAGCTGGCAGTAATTATGTTTGTTTTGAAAATATGGCAACACTATTTATATGGTGTGATTGTGAAACTATACTGCAACCACAAGAATCTTAAATATTTACATGATAAAAAAAGTTGAATATGAGACAACATAGATGGATGGTACTAATAAACATTATAACCTTGAAATTAAATACCATCTAAGTAAACTGAATATTGTAGTTGATGCTTTTAGTTGAAAAGCGGTGTAGGTGGCATGGTGCTATTAGGGACATATATACGGACACTTGGCAATTCCCTAAAGAGTATGGTACCATGTTATGCCACATCTATACATATATGTGGTGCACTATGGAGGATATAGAGACCTATGGCATAATTATGGTCAAACACACCTAAAATGGCTTTTCATAAAGTAGCTTTAATAAATTAGCTTTACATAAAGTGGCTTTAGCTTTTTGGTTGGCTTAATAAAAGACACCACCTAGCCATCCTATGTGATACATGTCAAATAGTTAGGACAACTCGCCAGTCTTCAGCCCAACCACATGTCTGACTTTCCCCCACACCAAACCCAAAAGTCAAAAGAAATCATTAGACTCCCTTTCCTCAGACCATTAAGGTCAGCCAAGAGGGATAGAGGGAGGAGAGGCTGAATTTTAAAGAAGGGCGTCGGGAATCCTAAGACTTAAATACGTAGACATATGGCACCTTATGACCCGAATACTTAGTCGTATATGTGGAAATTAATTTCTAACCCTCCTTACTCCTTAAATTCCATCCAAGGGGCATTAAAATAAGAGAAAATAAAGGAAAGGGAAAAATGAGAGAAGGTGGGGAGTTTGAAGAACATAAAGGAAAGAGAAAGTGTTTTCGAGTAATTTTCACCACTGAATTCACGTTTCTTGCTCATAGAGCCTTCACAAATCTGGTTCCTCTCATTACAAGCAACATTTCTAAGGCTTATATTCTTTAAAATAAGATTTTGGTTCTATCTAAAATATTCAGGAGTTAGGAGAATCAAGAACGGGCCATAGCACTAAATAATAGTAAGCCTAAGCTCTTATTTGAGTATAATATCTTGAAGTTTTGTTAAATTTTCATGAGATTATTGAGCTGCCATGAATTTTAGACAATATTTATATTAGGCTTGTGATGAACTTATGAACATGAATATGGCATTAAATAAGGCTTGAGTACGATAGGAATGGAATTTGACATGTCTTGCAGTTAAACCTGGCAAAATTAATTTATGGTGATCTAAGGGTTAACTTTCATCCAGATGTAAAACCCTAGTAAGGAATATGAATTTTGTGTGTGTGAGGTTTCCAATAGATTTTGAACAAAAAAACTGTGTGGGACAAAGGTGAGAAACCGATTTTGGAAGCATCAAAATAGAAAACAAAATTTTGCCTAGAAAATGCTAAGTTTCGATTATGGTAGATTCTTAGGGAAGGAACTAGATTTTGATTAATTTAAGGTTTGAAATGGATTCTATAGGAAAAATCATATGGAAATTGCTTATGGTTATGATTTTGAATTGATTGGATTGAAAACCTTAAATTTTGAATTAAAGGTTGCTTGCGGTTAGTGCTGCCAGATTCATTTTCTGGAAACCAGTTTGCTTTGGGTTGCTTTTTGATAGACCAAATATTGTCCACTTACTATGATATTTTTCAGGTTATTAGAATACATATTAAGCTTTTAACTTATAGGTAGAATGCATTATTTAGAGTTGCAATTTGTAAGTTACGATCTGTTAAATTTAGGGTGTCAAATATGGAATGAACTCTTAACCAGTTGGGTTTTTTGAGGTTTCTAGAGTCAAGTGAATATAACTAATGCTGGGTGATATTTTTCCTTTGCATAGAAATTAAATAGCTTTGCATAGGAACTAGAACCACCTCATTTAGAGTTTCCTAGATTATGTTATGAATTTTCAAAGTTGATCAATAAAATCTAGCAGATTAGGGTTAATACTTGAATTTTCAAGAATTAAAGGGAATTTTGATTAAAAGGGTCATGAGGAATAGAGGCTAATATGTCTTATTCTATATACTCATTTGACCTAACATAAGAGCCCTAAAGATAACCAACAAAGTTAAGTTAAGCATAAGTTAAGAACAACATAATGTTCATTATACCGGTAACATTAGATCAGGAAATGACCCATCTTCATAAATTATAGGATTTGATATTTGTCTGAGATTTGATGATTGACCAAGCCAAAATAAGAGGTTATTGGAAAGACATTCAGGTAGTAACTCTTTCTCTCGTGTACTATATAGTGTTCTGCATGTATGTTGGATCATCCATATATTTGTTTCATGAATATATGCTATATGTGAGAGAAGCTTTCAACATTGTGTTGACATTGTATCGAGGCAATAAGACCCTGGATAGCGCCATAAGACTGGGCAATACAATTTGTCATTCAGTATTATATTGGGGCAATATGACCCTAGATAGGGCCGTAAGACCGGGTGATACAATGAGGCAGTAAGACCCAAGAGTATAAGTTTGCACAAGGTGGTAACCCAGGGCAATAAGACCTAAGCTAGGCAAGGACTCAAGGCTATGAGACCCGATGTACAACTTGTATGGGGCAAAGGCTTTGGGCTGTAAGGCTGAAATACCAAGCGATGTGATAATAGACCAATGGGTCTCGTGTTTGTGTCTTATGTTGCATACTATGTATTGAATGCTGAATGTGTTATATGCTGAAAATATGATGACATATCTGGCATGCTTTGTAAAATTACATTTTATATGATTGATTATTGTTACTACTAAGATTCTCATTAATCTTACTCCTTCCAAGAATTATTATACAATGAAGACCAACAACTCAAAAGGCAAAGATGCAAACGTTGATAAGTAAAGAATGCGAATGAAGGACCTAAGCTTATGTTGGTTATCTATCTCTCATTTTCACTAAACTTGTTATGTGTACATATATATGAATGTATATGGATATATTAGTAATAATGGAACACAATGGTATCAGTACACCTAGGAATTTAGTGGTATCAGTACACATGATAGTGGTAATAGTATGCATAGTAGTGTATCAGTACATGTTGTAATGGTATCAGTACCTGAGTGGTGGTATTAGTGGTATAAATACACACAGTGATTGTACCAATACCTAGTTTGGTGGTATCAGTGGTACCAGTGCACATAGTAGCAATACCAGTACCCAAGTGGTGGTATTATTGGTATTAGTGAAGAAGGATATTAGTACTAATATGCTCGGTAATCAAAAACTACGAGTGGGCAATTTTATGTCAAGGGCCTATAGACTAATCATCAATATACTGGAAAATAAACATAGAAGTACTTTGATAATAATAACTAAGGTTAAGGATTGATGAGTCATAATAAAAAAGTGAACCATTATGATTGTTTTGAAAGTTTAAGAGTTTTTGGAACAACCTAAAAACCTGACTTAGTAGTTTCAAATTCATTGTGTAATGACTCATCATATCACGTTAAGAATTAGGGAGTTACATCCAGGACCTTCTTGTCTTGGTGCAACCATTCAAACATACATCCAAGATTTACTCAGAATTGCCACCAAGTAGATCAAGACTTTCAATACTCACTTGGTTGAGAAACTAGATTGCCAAGTCAAAGTGTGAGTTGCTACAGTCAGTCAAAATTTCCAACAAATTTTTGACATGCAAGCTGCTTATACTCGACAATTAAGTTCTGTTAAAGAATTGTTGAAGACTCATGTTGGTATTCTAGCTTTAGAGACTCAACCCTTAAGTCCCTCTACTTTTGAACCAACTTTATTCATTCCAACCACTGAGCTTATACCAGCTTCAAAACTTGAACCAACTCATATGGCCACTTTTTATGACCCTATCTCTCCTAATCCTGTCTCTTAGATTGCCCTTATTCTTGATTCCCAACCTTTTAAACCTCATATCTGGTTCTCCTTGCTAACCCTACCTCTTTCTCCTAAGTTCATATTACTCTTAATACTGACCATATCTCTGCTCCTTTTACTTCTACACCATTAATTGAACATCCCCAACAAAAAATGCATGATAATACACACACACACATACACAAAACATATATATACATATGTGTGTGTGTGTGTGTGTGTAAATCATCCCACTCATCCACCTTACTTCTCCTTATTACCTCTTGGATGTTGTACAACCTATCTATGCTAGCCTGACCAAAGTTTAGTTAATCACTTCAAGAATATTGCCCCCTCCCATACCACTACCAATATACAATAACAAATAGGTTCCTGTCTAAAACGCTCAACTTAAATATGGTCTAAGAATGAGAGATACGATGGACACACAAATTCTCCATAACCCCTACCACACAGTCCTAAAATATCCCCAAACAATAAACATAATATATATATATATATATATATATATATATATATCAAAATCCATCACATCAGTACTCCTCCTTAAGTATATTTCCATCACAGTATATCCATACAAACAAATATCATAACCTCGTATATATATACCGCCGGTCATATTTTTTAAACTGTCTCTACATATGAAAGGTGTAGGTGTGGTGTTCTAAAAGGCATTTTTTCTATTAGTGTATATTTGGTTTAACTTAGTTTTATTTAAGCCTCAACATATGGTTTGTCTCTATCTTCTGTAAAATAGAGGCAATTGAAGAAAATTGGTTGTTGTACAAATTCTTATCCTCCTTTAATTTCTTAATCTTGGATTTCTTGTCCTCAACCATTTGATGTTTCTAACTTGTTTCCCTACATTTTCACTTGTACACATAAGTTTCTGCATAACATAATTATAAGCTCCCAACCCAACTTCATTGCACAACCTTTGTATGAGAGAAATTCCATATGTTGTAAAATCATATTCAAGCCCAAATCATATTCATTAATAAATTGGAATAGCCATTCCATGGACTCAACTTTCCTCTTTAGCTGTAATTACTTTTACTTCTGTAGTATGTAACTAATAATCAAATAGGAAATGTGTAGTTTAGGAAAAAGTTAATCCATTGACAAAAATACCATTTTATTCATTATTTCCATTCATGTGATAACATATTTAATCATTAATATGCAAATAATATTCAATTAATTCTGTAAACCCCTACAAAATATACAATTAATCACATTCAAATAGAGATACAACACTTGCTTATTAAAGAGACCTCCATAAGCCTTCATCAATTGCATCACACACAATACATTTCTCTTCATTATATTCTCTATCTTGCATACAATTCTTCAACTCTTTTCTTTCATCATTCATCTTTCCATATTCTTCAAATATCATTCATCATTCATTCGACATTTGAAACTTACAAGTTACAGAGAGCTCACTTTTGACCACCTCCGATGACTCCATTCAGGCCCTTCTACCACCATTTCATCCTCCTCAGTCTCTCCCTTAGTAGTTTTAATCCTTTTTCCTATGTTGTCCTCCTCCATAGGTCGCCTTCATCTGTCTTCATGTTTATGGGATCGTGGGTTTTGGAGTGGATTCATGATTTCTTCCTATGGGGTTCGTGGGTAGGGGCTTTGAGCTTGTTTCTTCTTACTAAAGGCAAGTTCAATTTGGTTTCTCATACTAGTGGTTTTTTAATCTCTTTTTTGGATATTGATTTGGGTAAAGAGTATGTAAAGAATTATTTTTTGAGTAATTTTGTATGTCCATAGGGTTTTGCCACTGATTTTAAGTGTGTGTTTTTTGTTACTAAATTTGTTATTTGTTGGTATTGATTTAGGTAAAGAGTATGTAGAGACTTTTTTTTTTGAGAGATTTTGTATGTGCATAGGACTTTGCCATTGATTTTAAGTGTTTGTTGTTACTAAAATTTTTATTTGTTAAGAATAAATTGGGTAAAGAGTATGTAAAGATTTTTTTTGAGTTATTTTACACCTGCATAAGGTTTTGCCATTGATTTTAATTGTTTATTATTACTAAAGTTGTTATTTGTTAGTATTGAATTGGGTAAAGAGTATGAAAAGATTGTTTTTTGTATGTGCTCTAGATGGAGTGTGCAAATAAAGAATGGATGCAAACAAATCGTCTATTGAAGGAGTACTGGGATGGGGTGGGGGATTTTATAAGGTTTGTGATTCGTAATAATGCTGACGATCACAATTTGATTATTTATCCTTACGTCAAGTGTAGCATTGTGAAGTGTGTTGATCCAAACAATTTTGAGTTGTACTTAGTAGTATATGGAATTGATTAGACTTATACCTATTAGACAAAACATGGGGAGAAGGATATGGGCAGTAGTACTAGTCGGCTGAATTTAGAAACATGTGAATCACCTAACTTCGACACAAGTACATTTGAGACCGATTATCTTCAAGATATAGAAAATGCAATTGAAGAAGAATTCAATGAATTCCTAGAAAATTTTGAGAGGATGAAGACCAATACAAAGAAGCCATTATATGAGAATTGTACTAAGTTCACATTATTATCTATAGTGTTGAACTTGTTCGAATGGAAAGCAAAACATGGGTTGAATGACTCAAGATTCACAGAATTGCTTACGCTTTTGAGAAGAACGCTATCACCTGGAAACAATATGCCAACTAAGACTTATGATGGAAAATAAGTTATGCGCACCACTAGCTTGAGTTATGAAGAGATGCATTTTGCCATAATGATTGTATTTTTTTCAGAAAATAATATAAGTTATTATCTGAGTGTCCTCTATTTTTTTCCTCATGCTACCAAGCTAGAGATGGATTTCCCTTTAGCTTTCTTTAACATGATAGTGCACCTAACCATTCACTTATTTAGAGAGGTACAACTATATGGCCTAGACTATATGAGATGGATGTACCCAGTCGAGCGTAAGATGAAGGAACTAAAAGGGTATGTGAAAAACTGGAGCCGTCCAAAGGTTTACATTTTTTAACAGTACATTTATGAAAAGGTGGCTGAATTATATATCTTTTACTTGAAATATACATGTGATATTGGCCTTCCAATGTCTCGGCATGAAGGAAAGACAATTGGGCAAGGGTTGATGCGAAATAAAGTTATCATCATCTTAAACTAATAATGGGAGCAAGCACTCCTATATGTACTTCACAACTCCAAAGAGATTGATGAGAATGTAGGTATTCATATGGATGAGCTTAAGAGGGAAAACCCTAATAAAGTATAGAGTGTAATATCCTGAATTTTGGGACTAGAGGCTAGAGAATAAGTCTAAATAAAGTAGACTTCTAAGTTGAGTTTAGAAAGAAACCCAAACCGTACATGCACTACTATAGAATATATATTCTACTACCCCAAATGACATCCATTTTTGAAAAAAGGAAGTAAAAAATAAAGGCTATTTGGCGTAGCTTTAGGTGTCCCAAATTTGAATTAGGACCCTTAAAGTGTCATTTTAGGGGTCCCAAGTCAAATTTGGGATGCCAAAAGCCTTATGTGGCACCAAACAATATTTCTTGGGCGGCAAAAGCTAGGCTTTAGGAGTCCCAAATATTTGGTACGCCTAAAGCTCTAGGTGCCAAGAGTTTTGGGGCCCCAAATTTGAATTTGGGACACTAAAACACCTTGAGGCGTCCCAAAGTCAAATTTGGGACTCCAAAAGGTTTGTTTATATCCCTTCCACCGTCCCTCACTCTCTTTTTCACTCTTCGTCCACCATCCCTTCCATCATCCCTCACTCTCGTTTTCACTCATTCTCTATCGTCTCTCACTCTCTTTTTCACTCCTCCTCCATTATTCCTCACTTTCTTTTTTACTCTGTCACTGTGCCTCTCTCACCGTCCCTTACTCTCTCTTTTTCTCTCCCTTACTGTCACTCCCTCTTATTTCTGTTACTCTCTTACCACCATCCTCTGTCATCGTCCTTCTCCTTCTCTACTGTTAAAGGTGGTCGGCATCCTCCCTCTCATTAGCATTGTATTGTTGGTTCTGTTCAAGCAATGTAGCTGGTTTTGTTCTTTCCTTTAGGTAAGGTTGCTATGAGTTGTGTTTTCAGCACTTCATTTCCTTGATGAGGAGCTACTTTACTCTATATACTCTTTTCTTGTTGCTACTGAATATATATTTCCCTTTATTGCTTTGTAGTTTGTGTCCTAATTTCTTTGTGATTTGATTCTTAATTTTAGCTTCCCCTTTACTTGGATTAATTTGATATTCCGCAAATCAACAAAAA
This sequence comes from Albizia julibrissin, assembly GCA_037074505.1. Lineage (NCBI taxonomy): Eukaryota > Viridiplantae > Streptophyta > Magnoliopsida > Fabales > Fabaceae > Albizia > Albizia julibrissin. Next base: position 39,208,048 of record CM073477.1, read on the forward strand.
GTTGTTTGGGAAAAGAAAAACAAAAAGGAGACTTTCCTACTGATATTGAAGGTTAGCATGTATTTTTATTGTGTTCATAAAATACCTATTTTTATTGCAGTTGTTCTATGTCCTCATTCGTTGGTATTTGCATTTAGCTTTCTCTAGTTTAATTACTCTATTCAATAATGATGAGTGCCATATAAATAAAGCCAAAATAAGATATAACAGAATAATGTATGTTTAAAATAACTATTTCCTAGCCCTATATTTTTGTTTTGCATTTATTAGAACTTTGCATGTATTTGAATTCCTCTTCCTTGAGCTTTGATTATTATTTAGTAGTGAGAGATATAATGAGAGATCACACCCAGTATACGTTGCCTAATCCTATTACCATCCCATTTCACTCAATTTTGATTCAGTGCCTTATCAAACTATATATATGTTGGGATTGGTAGGCACAATGGAAAATTAAAATTCAAAATATTTTCCTATCCCTAATATGGATCTGTCAACGACATTTAAATCGAGTAGTAGAAAATGTAACTTTCTTATATGTTCAGTCTTTCTTTTCAATTTTAATAAGCTAAAAACTCGGATCAGTCCCTCTACCGGTATCCACACAAATAGGAATCCAACACGAACAGTGTGCTAACGCCACCATTGTCCCTCTAGAGCTTTCTTTTTCTCACGACTCTTTATCTATTTTTTTATCATCATCCATAGAAAGCCTTAGCTCTCACTTTAAATAACTAGTCAGAGTTTTCTATTTTATGATGGATATTGGATTTTTAAAATTAATCTTAATTAATTTTGAAATCTATATCATATCAATTAATACTTAATTGTTTTTTATAAGTAAATTAAATAAATATGGTTTAATTAAATTTGTCCAACAATCTTAATTTAAATTATTTATTTAATTTGAATAAAGAGCCGATGGAAAAAGATTTAATTTATCTTTATAAATCAAATATGAGATATTATATATTTATCCTGTTAGTTATTAAATTTAATTTATGAGATAAAACTAAATTTGAAACTAAAAAATATAATAATATTATCATATAATATATATTACCATAAATAATATATATTATCAAATAATATTACACTCACACACATACAAATATACATACATATATATACATACACATATATATAGAAACACACGCACACATAAGTGTGTGTGTGTATTTCAAAAATACATATATGTATATATAATATTATTAATTTTCTTTTGTGAATACACACACAGACACACAAATATTTGTCAAGTAATTATTCATACAACATGTGTATATATATAAAATTCGTCCACCCTAGATTAACCATTGTATACATTAAATCTAGACATATTTTAGATTCAATGAATCTAGACATTATAACTCGTGTTGAGCTATTTTTGTGTGTGACTATATAGGCCCATATGAAGTTGGTAGTTGGCCAATGACTATACTAACCCATAAGTCGTAAGCAACCTCTAGCAAGACATTATGACGACCCAATTTATATGAGGATTGATAAACTAATATAATCTGTCATACAACCATATCATGTCCCTTTTGTCACACGATATTTCTGTTAAAGATAAGGCAAAGAGAATGTCATCCTCCTATTCCTGACTATTTCTTTCTTGATCCATGAGTAATCTGACTATAGAAATGTAAACTCCTTTCCATCGTAGTGTGACCATACATTTCTCAGACTCACTCATCGAGGGGCCTAGTAATATCTCTCTACTAATGTGAGGAATAAATTCTATCTTGACCATTAACATTCTTTTACATAAAAACCACTAAGCCGAACATAGCCTTTATCATCACTCAGTCAAAGGTGACTTTTGACTAGGTTAAAGCTGAGCGACTCTCATGTAGGAATCCATTGTAATCTCAGGTCAAAGGGCACAGTGACATGGTTATACATGCGACAAGCTTATGACTTGATCCATGCAGCTTTCTCATAACGGGTCAGTCCAGCACCTTATACTTTTACAAGTGCCTAGGACTTTGATTCGTATCTCTATACCTCTTCAAAGTCATACCGGTCTTATTTCATCTTTGCTCCCGCATAGATGACTGACCTAGGATATTTAGGACAATCATTATGATTTATACAAGGATAGTTATCACATTGAACATGAAAATAATATAATAAAAAACTTGAGAAATTCATTGAATAACAATATATCAAAGCACAATGATTAGCCCTTAGGGCACAATTTCCAACATCCTCCCACTTGCACTAGGTATAATCATTAATTTTCCTAATTCCCATTGTCCTAACATGACCCTCATGCTTTGCCTATGCAAGAGGCTTGGTAAGACGATCAGCAATATTGTCTTCTCCTACTACTTTGTATATTTGTATATCTCCTCTATCATTGATTTCTCTAATGAGATTAAGTCGTATGAGTATATGCTTGGTTATTTGATATGACCTAGGCTCCTTGGTTTGTGCAATAGCATCGCTGTTGTCACAGAACAAATCTATTGGATTTGAGATGGTAGGCACCACCTCTAGTTCAGTAATGAACTTTCTGATCCAAATTGCTTCCTTAGCTGCATTCGATGCTACTATATACTCAACTTCAATTGCATAATCTGCTACAGTACCTTTGATTAGAGGTCTTCCAACTTACTACTCTACTGTTCAGAAGGAATATGTATCTAGATTGCGATTTAAGGTCATCTTGGTCATTTTGGAAACTTGTATCTGTATAACCAATTACACAGAGCTTATCATCCAATCCACCATATACCAGGAATAAGTCCTTAGTCCTTCTTAAGTACTTTAGGATATTATATCTCTATAACATGAGATATCTAGTAGAGTACATAACATGGCATACATGATGGATCTAATGGCCTAAGCATATATAACCTTGCTTATGTGATCTCGTTGATCATGTGTACTAGGACACAGATCCTTGTTAAGATGGATGCAATGAGATATGGGCATGTAATCCCTTTTGAATCTTGTATACTGAACTTATACAGTTTCTTGTCTATGTATGTGTTCTAACATAGGCTTATTAGTCTCTTGGATCTATCTCTATAAATCATGATCCCTAGGATGTAGGTGGCTTCACTTAAGTCTTTCATCGAGAAAGACTTTCCTAACCAAGAATTGACACTCTGCAAGCTAGGAATAGTAAGATGTCATCTACACAAAGTACTAGAAATACAAGTGTGTTCCCATTAACCTTCTTGTAAACACAAGGTTTATAGATGTTTTGAATGAATCCAAACTCTCTCACTACTTTATCAAAATGATGATTCCAGCTCCGAGATGCTTACTTTAATCCATAAATAGATCTTTGAAGCTTGCACACTTTACTAAAGTCGTATGAACACATAAAGCCTTCAGGTTGTGTCATGTACACATCCTCAAGCAGCTTTCCATTAAGGAAAACTATTTTGACGTCCATCTGCCATATTTCATAGCCATAATATGTTACAATAGCAAGAAGGATTCTAATTGATTTGGCTATTGCAACTGGGAAAAAGGTTTCATCATAGTCTACACCATGAGTTTGGGTGAATTCTTTTACAACCGGTCATGCCTTAAAGACCTTTACTTTTCCATCCGTGTCAATTTTCTCCTTGAAAATCCATTTACACCCGATGGTTTTTACACCTTCAGGTGGATCAACTAAGGTCCATACTTGATTGTTGTACATGGATTGCATTTCAGACTTCATAGCATTTAGTCATTTCTTAGAGTTTGGTCCCACTATGGCTTCTCAATAGGTAGTTGCCTCATTTTGCTTAATGAGCAACATATCACGAATTTCAATAATTAGAAATCCATATCTCTAAGGTTGATGCCATGTCCTATTAGGTCTGTGTGGACCTTTTGTTACTTGAGGAGGCCCAGCAACTTGTTGTGAGTCTTCTCTGTTTTCCATATGTAGTTCTGTGCTTTCTTATGACTCTCAAACTTTTTCGAGATGTACCTTACTTCTACTGGTTCTTTTAGAGATAAACTCTCTTTCTAGAAACATACCGTTTCGAATAACAAATACTTTGTTATCGGTGAGATTGTATTTCCTTAGGACACCCCATGAAAAGGAACTTTGAGGATATGGGCGCTAATTTATCTAAGGCTTATTGCTTAACATAAACCTCACATCCCCAAATTTTGAGAAAAGATAAACTAGGTTTTTTTCCAGTCCATATCTCATATGGTGTATTTTCAATTGCCTTAAATGGAACACGATTTAGTGTGAATGCAACTGTCTCTAGGGTATGGCCCTAAAAGGATAGTAGAAGATATGTTTAACGCATCATAGATCGAACCATATCTACTAGTGTTTGATTCCTCCGTTCAGAAATTTCATTCCATTATGGTGTTCCTGGAGGAGTCAATTGTGAGATTATCTCACAACTCATAAGATAGTTAATGAACTCTTGGCTCAAATATTCGTCACCTCCATCATATCGAAGTGCTTTAATTGTTTTTCCAAGTTGGTTTTATACTCCATTTTGGAATATTTTGAACATTTCAAAAGATTCATATTTATGTTTTATTAGATAGATATATTCATATCTACTAAAGTCATCTATAAATGTAATGAAGTATATATAACCTCCTCTAGTAGTAGTATTCAGTGGTCATATACATCTGTATGAATAAATCAGTGGCCCTCTTACTATGCCCAATAAAAGGTGCCTTTGTCATCCTTTCTAATAAGCAAAATTCACATGTATTATATTATTCAAAATCAAATGAGTTAATATATCCATCTTGATGGAGTTTAGAAATGTGTTTCTCATTTATATGGCCTAGACGATAATACCATAGGTATGTCAGATTTAAATCATTTCACTTGATCCTTTTGGTATTTACATTATAGATATTTTCACTATTAGGATGTTGCAAATTTAATATATAATGACCAACTTGCGAATCACTATTAGTATAGAAACGTCATTACGATAAATAAAACATTTACCATTCCCAGTAATGGAAGTATAACCTTCCTTATCCAAATAAAAAGAGAAACAATTTACTACTCAAAGCAAGAACATAATAGCCCACTAGGCAAAACTAATTCATAAGTACCTACAGCTAAAGTAGCAACTCTTGCTCTGTTTCCAACTTGTAGGTCTACTTCAACCTTCTTTAGCTTTCTACTATCCTTAAGACCCTAAACATTTGTACAAATGTGAGAACTACATGCAGTATCTGATACCCATATAAAGGAAGTAAAATTTGAATGTCTATAACACAAATACCTAAAAAGATAGCCTCGCTATCCTTCTTGTTCTTTTTTAGATCTTTGAGGTAGAGTTTGCAATTGCTCTTCCAATGACCAGGTTCATTACAGAAGAACCATACTCCTTCCTTTGGAGGCCTTTCCTTCTTAGCTGCAGTCTTGGTTTCGGGCTTATTTGACTCTTTGATCTTACCACCTGAGCCATTACCCTTCCCCTTGCCCTTACCTTTCCTTTCTAAACCATCAAAACAATGCTGGGCTTTTTCTTAATGTTCTGCTCAGTAGTTTTAAACATCCTATGCAGTTCAAAAATTGATTTGTCTATGTTATAGTTCATAACAAACTGGTTATAATTTTCCAGGAGTGAGTTCAAGATCAAATCTGTAGCTAACTCCTAGCTCATGGGAAATCCAAGCCTCTTAAGGTGATCAACATTGCCTTTCATCTTTTACATGTGAGCACTAATTAATGCACCTTCAGCCATCTTGCAGGAACATAAGGCCTTTGTAGTATCATTCCTTTATTGCCTTGCTTGTTGCTGGAACATTTCCTTGAGATGCATAATCATCTCATGAGCCTCCGTAAGTTTCAAATCTTTTTGGAGCTTTGGAACCATGGTGGCAAGCATCAAGAAACCTACATCAAAGGCTCCTCAGGAATGGGTTGATCTAGGACATATGCTTGTCTTTCCTACTTGAGAACAATTCTTAAGTTCTTGAACTAGTCAAGAAAGTTTGTCCCATTGAGTTTTTCATTCTCAAAGACTAATCACAATGATAGTGTAGCAGTATTACTAGTCAACATGATTCTACAATAAAACATGCAAAGTTGGTTAGTAATCTCCCACTAAATTAACAACCCTCAATGTAATAACTAGTGGGCTAAGATCCATATTCCTCTTAAATTTAAGTCCGCTTCGGCAGGATGCTTAAATCAAGTTATTTAGGTAGGTAACCTCTTTACCAATTACATTACATGTAACTCTTAGATCTTTATGGGATTCAATCATCATATGATCTGACATGTCTAATCTCATCTAATGCCTTGAGATCCAAAACCATTTTGTTGATCTTAATTAAGTTAAAACAATAAAGAATCTTAGTGAGTAGCACCATTACTCACATTTGTCTCACCAAGATAACTCAAATGCATCTACTTTGGTTAAACCTACAATTGAGCGATATAGGTTTTAACAAGTATTCATTAATTAATTATTTCTTTTATATGAATACATATATTGTGGTTGTATCTCAAACAAATGTATGTATATGTAAAATATGCATGTAATGATCTAATAAAAAAACATAATTTAAACGTGACATAATATGACTCACCTAACCTAAATCCTCTCAAGCCAAAGAGAGGACCTTACTAGTAAGAAAAGAAAATACATTGAGAAACCTCATTTAAACATACAAGGGGAATGAGATGAGAAGATAATGTATATCCAGACTATGTAGAGGAAGGCACGGTACGCAGGATGTATTTAAAAATTTACAACCCTTGTAAAACTAGAGCCATATTGTTCACCATACCCAAACAATTTTAGAAATTAAAACCACAACAAATAATAATTCATACAATATGAAAAGCAATAAATGTTATGATTATGTCATACTATGAATAGTTAGCTATGGTAGTCCCACTAAACTACCAGATTTTTCACCTAAATTTGAAAAATCAAAGTTAAATCTAGAAAAATCCAATTGTAGTGGTTCAAAGTTCTATGTGACCTTCATTAAGTATATTTTAAAGAACAATATATCCTTCTAAAAATTATATGTACACTATTCCAGAAACTCCAATTATTCCTCCTTGCCACAGAAAATGTTCCAGATTCAATGCCTAACTTCAAAAATTCATATCTCTTAATATACTGACCCAAATGGCACATATTATAGATCAAATTAAATTGTCTACTTTCATTCTGGAATGTTTCATAGTTATTGGACAAGATTTGATCATTCAAAAGCTCATCACAATCAGGCTGTGACACCTTACTTTCAATGCCCCAAATGAGCATAAATGACTAGTGAAATCAATTGTGGAAGCAGGATTAAACCCTGATCTACCCAACGTTTGAAAACATTCATAAATCCTCGTCCTTAACTCAGGATTTGAACCTAAGGCTGAGAGGGTTTTTCAAAGGGTAGAATACTTTAAACACATTTCCACAATACTCACTACGTCACTAATACATCACCGGCTCTTAGTTTCAATATAATCAGAGTATGCAAGTGTTTTACTTTAAATAAACTAAGAGTTATTCTATTAAAGTCGGTCTCTGCTAAACTTATTCATACATGCTTACATCCATATATACATACACCACAAATGTAAATTAATTACATTAATGCAAATAGTAGCGCCTTGCACTATAATCTTCACTTCAACTTCATATATCCTCCATGCATCTTCACCTGTCTAAATGGTTGGTTGGGAGGAGAGAGATTCGAGAGAATCTCAGTAGTAAACATTACAACTATGCATGAAAGATATATATATGAATGCATCACATGCTTGCCGACACTATTTCATGCCAACATAATAACATGTTGCGTGCTCAATGTAATGACATACATATGGCCATTGCATAAATATAACAAAGCTTCAATCAATTAAACATGTTCAACACAAACAAGCAAATCAGTCACATAATCAAAACAAGACATACATATCAACTACATACAGGTAAGGTAAGTTCACTACCTGGTGGACTATAATCCTTCCTTTTGTTTTCTCATCTTTCAACCATTGGAGCTTCTTGGAAATTCTTCCATTCCTCTTCTTTCTTTACTTCTCCATGGCCCTATATACCCAATCACATCATTAGAGCTATGATTGTGAGTCATTAGAAGTATATATTAAGGCTCAAGAAGCTAGGGAGGGCTAAATAGATCAATTTCCCCTCAAAAATATGAAATGCTGGAATTTAGGGGTATTGGCCATAGCCAAAAGTGGTTGGCCGCGGCCTAGAATCACACTGTTTAGAATTTCACCGTCCTGATTCTTAGCCAAAATTGTAAGAATCATAACTAAATCCATAAAATTTCAAATCGAGTGGTTCAAAGCTCTACTTGACCCTCTTTAAGTCTACTTTAAGGGAAAAATATGGTCACAAGATAAATGAACTGACATAATCACATATGTCCATTCAATTGGACATTGCCCCAGAATATCCCAATTTCATGTGACCATAATTTGAAAAATCATAAATCATCAAATTTCCACTCCTTCCTCACGAAACAGCAAAAACAGAAAATCAAAATTCTCAGGAAGAGTTTGTCGGTTTCTTGTTTTCATTGGCTTAATCTCTTTCTTTCTACTTCTAATTAAATGATTAGCTATTTAAACACTCATTAGACATGATTTAGCCATTGAAAACACCATTTTTTGACGAGAACAAACAATACCCAACTCCCTATATACTCATCCAAACAACAAGCCAATCGGTTCAAAAGGAAGCTTATGCTTACCTCTACACATTTCCGTAGACGGTTCGGAATTTTGATAACACTCTGGCCGGTGAGACGGTGCCAAATACCTCCAAATGAGAATCTGAAACCATAGAAATATAGCTCGTGATGAGCAGAAGAAGTTTTTGAAGGGGATTTTGAGAGAGGATGCCGATTCGATAGTGTTTTAGAGGTTGGAAGTTTCTCTCTTTTCCTCCTGCGTTTTCGTGTGCTCTCTTTTCTCTCTCTTTTTGGTTTTCATGCAGGAAATGGATGGAGAAGGTAAAGGTAATAGTTAAATATAATTAACCAACCACTTGTCATGTGTCATCCCTCTATTGGTCAATCGCACATAATACTAAACTTGGAAGAATTTTCATTAAACTTTGAAAATTCATATCTAATTGTACAAAAATGTTTAATTGGGCTAATTTCAAAGGATATGTTACCCTTATTGAGTCTAGTTTTATAGAAAAATATAAACTCTGGCTAATTAGAATCTCACTCTTCCCAGAATTTTAATCTTTGAACGCTGCCCTAGAAAATAGTTAATTTCACTGGGCTAACTTCAAAAAATCATTTCTCTTTGTGTACAGCTCTAAATGACTTATATGATCTATCAAATTAAAGATTGATAAGTGTAATGTCATTTTGAAAAGTTTCATAATTTTTCAACATCATTTACTTATTGAAAAATGTCACACAATCACTACTGCCGCACCGAGAATTTCACTACTAGCAACACTACTTTGTGTTCCACTTTATTATATTGTGCGTGACTTCTAAATGCTTCGTTTTTGTCACTCCCAAGCTCTTTAATTCACCATAATATTCCCTTTAATATCTAAAGATATAAAGGAATTTTGGGAAATAATACCATATTCCACTAGGACATTTGATAAATTGAGGTCTAGCAGTCTCCTTAATATAGGCTTACATTATTGTAAAAATCACTTTTTAGACCGGTTAAAAAAGACATTTTAGACCGGTTCTGGATCAGGACTTGATACAGCCGGTCTAAAAAGTATCCAACTTTTTAGACCGGTTAAAAACCGGTCTAAAATATAAACTTTTAAGATCGGTTGTATCACAACTGGTCTTAAAGTTTGACTAACAAAACCGTTAAAAGAAAATTTCAGGTTTAAAATATACTTTTAAGACCGGTTTCTCTGAAAACCGGTCTTAAAAGTATAGGATTTTAAGAACGATTCAGAAAAAAACCAGTCTTAAAGTTATATTTAAAATCGGTTATTATGAAAATCGGTCTTAAAAGTGTTAGTTATTTAAGATCGGTTCTCATAAGAACCGGTCTTAAATATCAATTTAAGCTGGTTATCTTGAGAATCGGTCTTAAAGGCTAGAATTTTAAGATTGGTTCTCATTTTAATCGGTCTTAAATATTACTTTAAGAATGGTTCTCATGAGAACCGATCTAATTTTTTTTGAGTTTTATTTGTTTCAATCTTACCCAGGCTAATAAGCCATATTCAATGACAATCCCCTCTCCACATACACAAGCAACAACACATGTATATATATATTCACAATCAGAAGCAGTGATAACAACATTTTTATTTCCAGAAACACTTGGTATTTCTCAGAATTAATTCAGCCTAAGGCATCATGTTATCCTATGCAAACTTGCTCTAAATTTAGAATCATGAAGCCTAAAATCCTTATTAGTTCCCATTTCCCTCTTTTGTTAAATATGACCTTAGTTATCCTAATTGGTATAAAGCTATAAATGTCAGTCTCTTCAAGGCAACAACACTTGGCCCTTACAACCCTCCACCCTCAACAATCATAGAATCAACATTATGAATAAAAATCATTCAATTCCAATGACTACCAATAACACATGATCAACTTATTCAATTCTCAGCAACAATACAATATTAACAATTTATAATCATCAAGCATTTTGAACCACAATGACCCATAACATAACAATGATAGCAAGAAAATCTCAACATTGTGTGCAATTTCAATCCCAAAGCTCATAAAGAAAAGTAGGAGAAGAAATATTTCTTATTATATGGAAAAAATTCCTAAGCTTTATAGAGAAATGAAAAAAATGGAAGAAAATTTACAATAGTGATCTCATGCCTGTATCGATAGCCAACTAGTATCACCAATATCCAAGAAATTGTCCTGAGAAGAGATATAAACCAAGTTAGATATATATGAAAACCATAAGTATATATGACATCAATATCTTCTTTAGGAAAGGGATTAGTAAGATCAAACATCTGTATGTGTAACACCGAAGCCAAACAAAACATTAACTTACTAACTTAAAAACAATAAAGTAATACAAAATTTTTGAAATATACATTTATTACCTCTTCGGTAAAATCAGTCGTGCCTAGGCTGATAATATTGTAAATTTGCCTCAAAATATAAAGACCACATAAGTTGGAGCCCGGTGGTTGCCTACGGCTCTGAAAAAGAACATGATATCATCAAAGCAAGCATAAAAGCATTGTTTATGGAACACATCTTAAAGAAAACAAATATATACTAACCTTTGGCGTGATCCATATATGGTCTTTTAAGTCACGAACCTGCCTACCACATTTAACATGTAGGAATTTCCACATAGCCCTATCATCAAAATCACAAAGATTACTTATTTTGCACACAAACTTTACACACAAAAGGTAATAAAGCAAGAAAACTTACAAGTTCACGATCTTCTTCAAGTCACTCCCCGGTTTAAAGTGGAGGGAGCATAGGAGGATGACTGTGTAACTAGCCTTACACAGAATAACCAATTGCCAATAATCCCTTAAAAAAAGAGACGAATGTTAAGAAAATATAAAGCAATATATGTGTTTTGGAATATAAATTTGATGTTTCTTACCCATGCACATAAAGAACCAAGAAACAGTCAGTTTCTGTTTCACTAAGCCTCTATGATAAATATCTATGTCTGATAGCAAAAGTGGTCCCTTTCTCTTGAATTTGAACTGGGCACATGAATCCAAATTTATCGCTCTGGCCACAAAAATTCAAAATGCAAGCACACAAATTAAAGTTAAATAGCATAATTTTTAAGATATTTACTTCCAATTGAAGAAGATACTTACATAAAAAATAGTTGGACAATCCCAACCGTAAGATATTGTCTAGGAGCGACTAGGGACATTAAATCTTTCTTATCAAGATAGCATATCACCCCTGACTTCCCAACAACTGAATCCGTAGGCCAACTTCTTGTTAGGAAGGATGTATCGTATGCCATCAGAATCACTTGATGCATCACATTCAGTGGAGGCTGTGAAACTTCATGAGGGAAGGGAGTTGGACTTGGGGCTCTGATTGGGGAATCCGCAGCTCGAACAGAAACAAGGTTCTTTGGCCATGATGTGAAGGTACCCAAGACATCGCTCACAATCTTGAACTCCTCAGAAGGGATAGGGACAGGTGCGTCTGTGATGATAACCTCATCAACTGACACCCTGACTTGATCATCTGTCATATGTTGGTGGTGACCAATTGATCCTAGGTTGTGCACACTCCCCCGTACAACTAACCATCTCAGAAGATCCTCAACAAATATGTCACAAGGCTCGCCAATGTCCATTCTAGGACCCTCTGATGACTGTCCAATATTGCAATAACTCCCTTTGGTGCTCTGCTTATTACGATCGAGTGACTGTACCTGGGCAGGAATGATATCTTGTCTTCTGCTCACTATGGCATATACTTCCTCCTTCATCTTGCTTAACCGGGCATCCAATAGTGCATCAAATGATGCTTCTGCCCTCACAATAGCCAACATACACTCCAATTCGTCTCTCGTCACCACGTTGGAGGAGGAATTGTGTGAGGAGGATTCAAAGTAATCCTTTATACCCACCCCTCCTCTAACTCCCCTAACACGGTCTGGATGCTCACGTTTTCCAGTAGCAACATTGAGAATGTCATTCCTCCCCTCTGACTTGAAGGATCCCTCGACTTGCTTTTTTTAAAGTTCTTCCTGTGAAATATACAAATAACACACATAAGTAATGAAACATGTTTACGAAATAGTTAAAAACAACAAGGATAATTACAATTTTTTCACCGACTATACTAGAATGTTCACTCATATAGGATCCAGCACTCTTTCGGCGAGTATGCAACCACAACTCTTCGTGCCGTATCGGAGATGGTGGTAATAGAAGAACAGAAGGATCATATTGAGATGCTTCTTCCAATCTCCTTCATTTGGTAGCCAAAATGTATTTCTCGGCCTTTGCGTATCCCCCACGAGACATTGTGTGGGGGCAATCATTCTTCCGCTACTCTCTTGTACTTTTTTCCTTCTTGCCTGCGTATAAGAAATGAGAAAAAAGGTTACAAACAGTCAAGACAAATGATAAGTAAATAAAGTACAAAATAAGTAAACTCACCAAAGCCTCTCGAGTAGTCCGAAGCCTAAAAAACTCCTGCCACGTCGCTTCATCGATGTATGAATACTTGCTGTAAGGAGTAGGATGAGGCTTACTAGCTGGCACCTCGATATGCACGTAATTGTTGGCCAAATTTGTCTTGAACTTCTTCCAGCGCTCACAAAAATACGTCATAGTCTTGTTATACAAGATCTCACTCTGAGGAACGTCATAGGTGAGCTGTTATTCATGAATCAAAGGAGTTAGTGACAATAATAAAACAAATTTAAGAATAATTACATACAGAGGGAACTTTATACCTGAATAGTATCCCAAATATGCTGCTTAACTTTTTTGTCGACATTCCTCTACTCCTCTATCAATATGCTAGGCTTATTCCGTGCGAGGAGGCCGACAAAACTCCTATATCGGCTTGCATTGGGCCCGATCGGTTTCCAATATTGATTGAACTGAATCAGTATCTTCTCATCGGCCGACCGACTCAGGGAAACATCCCTTAACCATGTAGCCATCCTGCCCCTCCGTCCGGGCTGGTGACTCGGCTCACCTTTACTTTGTCTCTGATTAACACTAGGAGACTTACTGTGCTGAGCACTAAGTGACACCTGATCCTCTATTGTAGGATGCACCGGGTCCGTCATTGTACTGTTCAGACAAATTATTAAGTTATAAAATAACTATATATATAATCAGCATATAACTTATAATGATAATTACTTTAAATAGATAGCTAACTTTTAAAGTAGATTTATAAAGAGATATCCTCCCATATCCCTTCACGATGATCATTTCTTGTGCCGTGTCATTATCAACTTTATCTTCTTCATTCAATGCAGGAAGACCCCTGGAAAAAGGAGTCTCAAGAAGATCATAATTTGAACGACTTTCCTCTTCAATATCAACGACTATTTTTCCTTGGAGAGCTACAGACCATATTTTATTTTCCTGATCAGTAATATAGAACACTTGTTTCGCTTGATCTGCCATAATGAAAGGTTCATCTCCAAAACTTATGTTGTTCAGATCAACTAATGTAAACCCTAACTTATCGATCTTCACATCATTATTGACATCAACCCACTTACATTTGAAAATGGGAAATTTAATTTTAACATAGTCAACCACACAAATCTCGTCAATAAACCCATAATAAGGTATGGCTGCCAATGTAGGGTTCTTATCTTTTGAACTAGAGAAGTGCATAGATTCAGCTACTAACATAACACCACTGTTCTGGGCAGTGCTCCTATCATCCAGGGACTTCATGTAAAAGGTATAACCATTGATCACAAACGAAGTCCAACTTATGACATCAAACTTAAGACCACGTGCTAGCCATTTAATTGTATCATAAACACATTCTTCTCCGTCAACCTTGTGTTTAAACCAATGTGAAAAAGTTTTGGTATGCTCTCTAATTAACCTTTGTTCAGTCATTCGACTGTTCGCTTTCCGTACAATTTCTTTATGAGCATTTATGTAATCTTGAACTGCATCAATATTATTCAAAATATACAAGTAGACTTATTGTAATTCATCAGGATCCATACTCTTGACGGTAGCCCCGTGCCTACCCCCTTCTTCATCATGTCGTTTTGGAAGGCCGATATGTCCTACATTTGCTAAATAATGTTGACAAAATTCCATGGCTTCTTCAGAAACATACTTCTGAACAATAGAAGCTTCATGCCGGTTAGGGTTCTTCACATATCCTTTTAGGATTTTCATAGTTCTTTCAATTGGGTACATCTATCGAAAATAGATAGGCCTACACAATTTTATCTCCCTCACTAGATGAACAACTATATATACCATGATGTCAAAAAAGGAAGGAAGAAAAAGATTCTCAAGCTGGCATAAGATCAGGTATCCTTTATTTTCCAATTCTCCAATCTTTCCATCTCAGTGACTTTACTATAAATCGCATTGAAGAGGAAACAAAGCCTAGTCAATATGTGCTGAAGATCATATTTATCAATGCCTCGAATAGCCACTAGGAGTAGTTGTTGCATCAAGACATGACAATCATGAGACTTCAGCCCTACTAACTTCAAGTCTTTCATCGACACAAACTTCTTAAAATTTGAAGAATACCCTGAGGGAACTTTGATGCTATGTAAACACTCACAAAACTTCTTTTCTCATCCTTAGACAAAGTATGAGAAGCTGGAGGATAAAAAGTTTTCTTACTATATGGCCTCGAATGTAAGTCTGCCCGTATTCCCATTTCTTGCAAATCTAATCTTGCCTTAACGCCATCCTTAGAACTACCTTGTATGTTGAGTAGTGTCCCGATAATACTATCACACACGTTTTTCTCCACATGCATGAAATCAATACAGTATCTCACATCAAGATTCTGCCAATATGGAAGGTTAAAGAAAACAGACCTCTTTTTCCATTATTTTTTTTCATTTTGACTCTTTGAAGTCTTATCGATTTTTCACATTTTCATACACTTTCTCCCCAATCAATACCTCTGGAGCATCTTCAAACTCTTGGCCACCAAAAAAGGCCTTCTTTAATCTGTGATATAGGTGGCCCCATCTAAGGAATCTCCTATGACCAAGATAAACAGTCTTTCTTCCATGTTGAAGTTGATGGTAGCATGTGCCTTCTTCACAAATCAGACATGCTTTGTGGCCTTTAACGGTATATCCTGACAAGTTTCCATAATCAGGGAAGACATTTATAGTACATAAGATCAAGGCTCACATTTTAAACATCTCCTTCTTGTTTGCGACAAAAACATCGACACCTTCATCCCATAACTCTTTCAAGTCTTCGATCAGGGGTTCTAAGTAAATATCTATGTCATTTCTGGGTTGTTTTGGTCCTGAAATCAATATAGACAACATGATGTACTTTCGTTTCATACATAACAAAGGAGATAAGTTGTAAATTACCAATAGAACAGGCCATGAACTATGTATACTGCTTAGGCTACCATAAGGATTCATGCCATCCGTGCTAAGCCTAAGCCTAAGGTTCCTAGGCTCTTTGCCGAAGTTAGGAAATAATTGATCAATTTTCTTCCATTGAGAAGAATCAGCTGGATGTCGAAGCTTTCCATCGGAAATCCTCTCATCCCCATGCCATCTCAAATTTTTGGCATCAATTTCATTAGCAAACAGCCATTTGAACCTCGGTATGATTGGAAGATACCACAACACTTTTACAGGGGTCTTATTTGATTTGTACCTGGGGGTTTCACATATCGGACACTACTCTTTCTCTTCGTGCTCTTTTCTGTCCAATATACAATCATTATGACATGCATGGATCTTTTTATACTTCATCCCTAGTGGATACAATATTTTCTTAGCATCATAGTATCGGCAAGGCAGCACGTTATCATCTAGAAGCATGTCCTTAAAGGCCTCAAGTGCTTCTGAAAATCTCTTGTCACTTCATCCATGACGTGCTTTCAAGCTTACCAATTTCAATACAGCTTTCAACAATTGGTATTTTGTGCACCCCAGGTACAACGGCTTCTCAGCATCATTGCACATATTACCATATGCATATGATTGCTCAAAAGCCTCTTCTCCTACATCACGAATAATATCCTCTATCCGATCATTCAGATCTGTGTCATTATTATCAAAGGCGACTCCCCCTTGTTGAGCTGCGCTTGGAATTTCTATTTCTTCACCATGCCATACCTATACTATATAACTCTTACAAAATCCTTCATAAATTAAATGTGTATATATATCTGTAGCACTTAGTCGTTTCTCATTCATACATTCTACACAAGGACAATAGAACATCCCACTATCATCATTACTAGAATTTCTTCTAGCAAATTCCAAGAAATCCCTCACCCCATTATCATATTCAATACTAGTCCGTTTAGCATTTATCCAACTACGATCCATATATTGCAACACCTTTTTTCTTCTCTTTTGTATATTAACTCCCCTAGAAAAGGAAGGAGTATGATGAGAGTATGAAATCATTACACTCATCAATTTATCTAGTTTAACATAATTCTTCATTAGAATTCCTCAAAAGATATAATTATAGTCTGTTCCATTTTCTTCAAGTAATTTTTCCTCATTCACATAGTTGTTATTTCTATTCAAGAGACCACTACAATTACATCTGATTTTGAAGACATAAACAACAAAATTTATAGACTCAAGAAAGAAAATGATTCAACAGATTCAAAACATGTTCAAGGGACCACTTCAACAGATTCAACAGAAAGAAATTGATAAACAGCACAATTACATCTTCAAAATATTCAACAGAAAGAAATTGATATGCAAAATGCGAAAGGCCAAGAAATTGTGATTGAACAAATTCATAACCTCCAAATTTATAAATCACAGACTACATCATCAAACAATTGTTTCCTATCCAGTAATAAAACTACAAGCCAGGGCCAACATTTATACGACGAGTTCTTTAAAATCATTTCCGCTATTAAAATCAATTTAACTAAATTTCGCTATTTATATGAAGAATTAACTGAGACAAGGAGACATTACTCTTACCTGGTTGTAGTGACCTTGGATCGTAGCTTGAGGAGCAGGAGGAGCTGCTATTGTAGTGGCTGGAGAACATGCTGGAGATAATGGTGATTTCGTGGATACGGGCCGAGGGATAAATTGAAAATGGAGAAGGAGGGGCGGCGGTGGTGGCGGCCGGAGCAGAGGATGAAATATGACCGAAGAAGATGGAGAAATATAACCAGAGAAGAAGCGCAGGGCTAAAATGGAGCTTTCGTGGCTGTGGAAGGACTAAGAGGGATACGAAATGAGGGCGGGCTAGGTTTGAATACCGGAATTTTAAGACCGGTTAATTAAATAACCGGTCTTAAAAGTTTTTTTAAGACCGGTTATTTAATAAACCGGTCTTAAAAGTTATCTAATTAAGACCGGTTATCAAATAACCGGTCTAAAAAAATTAATTTTAAGACCGGTTATCAGTATAACCGGTCTTAAAACACCGTGGATTTTTTATTTGTATTTTAATTAGATATTTAAGACCGGTTATTTAAAAAATGGTCTTAAAATAATGACTTTCAGGACCGGTTATCTTAATAACATGTCTTAAAAATAAAGGGATGTTTTAATTCATTTAATTACTTTGCTTTTGAGACCGATTGTTTAGAAAACCAGTCTAAATAATGTTTTTAAGACCGGTTATTTAAATAACCGGTCTAAAAAGTTTCTTTTAGTTATAAAATTGCCATTGCGTGTTTCTTTTAGACCTTATCCGCAATAACCAGTCTAAATGATGTGGTCTAAAAAGGCTATTTTGCATTAGTGTTAATCTCATGCCTCTTGTCCCAAAATTTGGGATATTATAGTTCTCCCCCCATTCAATAAATTTTTTCCTCAAAATTTTGAACATTATAGGGTACCATATGTACATTTAATGCATAATTCTAAAGCTTTTCATAGCTTAATTGCCGGTCAACCCTCTTTCAGGAAAGAAGGCACCATGGCCTCTAGTTTTAGCCTCTTCTTTCATCCAAGGATTGTTGCTTCATACAAGCGCCTATACACCTAGTCAGCTCCTCCAGCCTGGACAACAATAGGGTACTAGCCACTATACCGTGTCGGGGTAAAAGACAACGCTTCATCTCACTCTCACATAGTGAGAATCTCCAATCACGGTGGCAAATCACTGCCATCTTATTCACTAGCTCTTTTATTTGCAAGCTCATAGAGCATGCAACTCAAGAATCATATTTTTGAGACAAAATCTCAAATGGCATATTGCATTTACTATGCAGTACTTTCATCCATTCTGTACCTAGTATGTAGCACTCACACATGACTCACTAGTACAGTGCTTGGTTTCTCAGGCCTCACTGCCTCCTTGGGATTCTCCCTAAAGCATAATGTATGAACATCAAGCCTTACAGCTCTTTCAACTTCCAAGAAGCTAGATATTCTGGCATCACAGCTTAGGGATTCATCCCTCATGCCATAGGCATCTTAGGCTTACTGCCTCTACTACAATATGGTACAACCTACACATTCTGCCAACTTAAAGGCATATTTTAGCCGTACTGGTCCATGTCATAGCGCTAGGTAACAACCACATCACTTAGACATATAAGTCTTATAGCCCAAGGGCACACTGCCCTATGCAAATTTGCATCTCGGGTCTTATTTCCTCGAGCCTTTATCTGGCTCCATTTTCAACCACATCTCATATTCTACCAGCCTAATGACATACTAGCCTGTCAAATCTTATGGCACCAGGACAATCAGTCCATCACATTTACTGAATAACATCTTTCTTACTAGGCCCACTGTAAAGCTACCCTCATTGGGTGCCCCCTGCAGCCGCACAGAGATTCGGCCTACACTACTTGGCTCACCAAGGCTGAGTGTGGCAAGCTTATGGAATAGCTACTTCCATAATCTCCTAAAGGAGACCTCTCTAAGTATCGAGCATGTGACATTCGTCACTTAATTTATGTTCTACATACCCTGGTACCATTGAGTTTAGCTACCTAGAACACATAGTTTACAAGGAACTTCAAACTCATTATAGGCTCCATCTCTTGTTGCTCAACTCATTTACATATTTATGTAATGTTCATAAAGCATGCTATTAAACCATCATCATCACGATCATCATAAGAGCATTCGGCACGTTAGCATATAGCTTAACGGCATCTGCCGGACTTTCGTCCACAAGTCACATGGCCCCAAGTGTTCACCTGCGTAAAGATAGGCCCCGGGATTCCACTTGTGCATAACAAAAGTTTCTATAGCTCCAAGCAACTACTCGTGCATAATAGAAATCTCTATGGCATCCACCCATGTAAAGATAGGCCTCGGGTGACCACCCTACAACTTATAAATGCTCATTAGGTCTTACTGCTCAGGGAATCACCCCTATGTCGTAGACATCACGGGTCTTATAGCCTCAGGCCTCTGCCCATCAGGTCTGACTGCATAAGGACACACTGGTCCAAAAGGTCTTACTACCTACCGTATATTCATAACAAGAATATACTCAATGGTAAACACATAAATGCAAAACTATTACATAAAATATGCGAGCAAGAGTCACTTAGCTTCATATTACTGAGCATATTCTTCCTTAATCTCTTTCATCATTCAGCACTAGAGCACCCCATGATGATTCACTGGGTCATACAACCCTTCTCTTAAGGAAACTTATTCGATGGAAGACTCATTACAATATACCCCTATTGAGAGTCAACGTTCATGTAGCTCTACTCCATGGTTTCAACGTCATAATAGCTTCACGCCACGGTTTGTTATCATAGCGGCTGAACACTATGGTTTGATATCACGGTGGCTTCACACTACGATACTACACTTGGTGCTTTACTCAGTCCCTTGACTAGTCAGCCCCCCGATCTAACCTTCTCTAGGTAGCCTTTTATGATCATATCTCCCCATAGGTAGCCTTTTGTGATCAAAACTCCCTGTAGGTAGCCCTTTCCGATTAGAATCATCCGCAAGTAGTTTTGTCTAGTTGGTTGCCTCTAAATCGAAGTACCATTGTAACATAATTCAAATCTCATAAGGTCATTCTTCACTAGCAGTTATGTAGTCTTCTCTCTTCATTTTCTACCATCTCATCTAGGGTCAATCTTTTTGGATATTTCCTATTGATCCCGCTCCAGGAAATCATCACAAGCTTAAGGGAATATTCTTTGATTAAGATATTTCCCTTTGCTAGATTAGCAACTAGCAAATTTCCAGAAATATGTATGAGGGTTTCTCATACCTCCCCATACTATATCTTAATACCTCAAGCCATTCAGGCTATCTCAGATTCCTGAAGAATCAATTCAATGATTGCAATTGAATTGTCAGGTTATAGTTCAACTCTTAGAACCTTAACACTACCTAAGTCGGAATCTAGTTTCCTCAGTTATACCCAATAGGTACGCTACGAATCAAAGTCAATAGCGACCATTTTAACCTCCATAGTTTCCGGGTAATATTCTCAAACAATTATTGAAGGTTCAACATCATTAGTAAGGTTCACAAGGTTCTGACTTCTATCATGAAATAGAATCAAAGTGCAACCTATTTCTCATTTCGTCCTAAGCATTATCTTAGCTTAGACTCTTTCCAACCATATCCTCATCCTTCAGTATCATCTATTCATATCCTCTCAGATCATTATATGGTATAGTCATTACTCATGACATCCTTAAGGATTACCATATATCTTGCCTCAAGGTATTCAAACCTTGATAATGGATTCCCACTAAGTCCAACTATAGCGCTACTCTTACTTTGACCTCCCGCCACAGTGGCACGGGACCCCAGCTATTAACTAGGCAAGCTTACATGGATAAAGCCATTAACTAGGCAAGCTTACGTGGAGTCTATCCACATTATTTCTTCTTCTACACACTCTGAATTATGGTGTTCCATTAAAATTCAGGCATCAGTGCTAGCATCATCTTATCACTAGGTATCGGTATCCCATAATACCTTAACCATTACGTGACATGTCAGATAAGTCTCCAACAATGTGCTAAAGTCTTCCAAGAAACATTACACAAGGCCACATTTCTATCTCTAGCAAACTACCACTGAACTCGAGTTTGAGCTCATGCACTTGAGTTCTAACCCAAAACTCGAGTTCTCATGTACTCGAGTCCTAAGAGCGCGGAGATGAGAATTTCTTCCAGAAACTTTCCTCAATTGCTATGCACAAAGGTTACACTCGAGTTTGACAATCAACACTAAAGTCCTGGACACTCAAGTCCCACGAGTTTTGGTGAAGAAGTTCATGCCCGAGAGTCTTGAGAAAGACATACACTTGAGTCCTCAACACCACACTTGAGTTCTCCATACTAAACTCGAGTTCTCACTTCATTTTGCACTCGATTTCGGGCTCTCCACCCCTAAGAGTTCTTGCCCGAGACCACTTTTCATCCGAAAATGGCCTATGAACTCGAGTTCACTATGCTCAACTCGAGTTCATCAGCTAACCACAGCTGATAAATACTTCAGAAACCATTCTGAATCCACTCATAGGTTATCCAATCATTGTTCTTCCACTTAGTATGGCTCTTAGCCATTCCATAACCATGCCTCCCAACATAAGGCATCTAACAAATGATTATAACCTATCAATATTAGCAGAGAACTCTAGCAAATATCCATTATTGTCAGAATCAACGCTCTGATACCATTAAATGTGACACCTTACTTTCAATGCCCAAATGACCATAAATGACTAGTGAAATCTATTGTGGAACCAGGATTAAACCCCAATCTACCCAATGTTTGAAAACGTTCATAAATCCTCGTTTTTAACTCAGGATTTGAACCTAAGGCTGAGAGGGTTTTCCAAAGGGTATAATACTTTAAACACATTTTCATAATATTCACTACGTCACTAATACATCACCGGCTCTTAGTTTCATTACAATCAGAGTATGCGATTGTTTTACTATAAATAAACCAAGAGCTATTATATTAAAGTCGTTCTCTACTAAACTCATTCATACATGCTTACATCCACATATACATATACCACAAATGTAAATTAATTACATTAATGCAAATAGTAATGCCTTGCCTACAATCTTCACTTCAACTTCATATCTCCTCTATGCATCTTCACCTGTCTAAATGGTTGGTTGGGAGAAGTGAGATTCGAGAGAATCTCAGTAGTAAATATTACCACTATGCATGTAAGATATATATATGAATGCATAACATGCTATGTGCTCAATGTTATGACATACATATGGCCATTACACAAATATAACAGAGCTTTAATCAATTAAACATGTTCAACACAAACAAGAAAAGTAGTCACATAATCAACGCAAGACATACATATCAACTACATGCAGGTAAGGTAAGTTCACTACCTGGTGAACCATAGTCCTTCCTTTTGTTTTCTCATCTTACAACCATTGGAGCTTCTTGGAAATTCTTCCATTCCTCTTCTTTTTATACTTCTCCATTGCCCTATATATCTAATCACATCATTAGAGCCATGATTGTGTGTCATTATAAGTATATATTAAGGCCCAAGAACTTAGGGAGGGCTAAATAGGTCAATTTCCCCTAAAAAACATGAAATACTGGAATTTAGGGGTGTTGGCCATGGCTAAAAGTCGTTGGCCGTGGCCAAACACCAAACATAAACATTTTTGCTGCAGCCAAGAACCTTTGGTCGTGGCCAAGAATCACGTTGTTCAGAATTTCACCATCCTGATTATTGGCCAAATTTATAAAAATCATAACTAAATCCAAAAAATTCTAAATTGAGTATTTCAAAGCTCTATTTGACTCTCTTTAAGTCTTTGTTAAGGGAAAAATATTTTAGAAGCTAAATGAATTCACATAATCACATACATCCATTCAATTGGACATTGCTCCAGAATTGCCCAATTTCACGTGACCATAATTTGAAAAATCATAACTCCTAGCATACTTGTCCAAATCCTTCATATTACCTATCATTTTAAAGCTCATTATATCTAATCTTAATATGAAAATTTTCATGGTCATTGGACAAGGTTTGGCCTTAAAAAACCACACACAACAACAGTGCTTCAGATAGGGCAGATTAACACTGTGAACAATCTTACACATAGATTCCCAAATTCATATAAAAGCATCCAAAAATCATCAAAACTTGTATTCCTACAAAATTTTTCCTTTTAAAGCCAATGGAAGTATCAAAATTATCAAATTTCCACTCCTTCCCCATAAAATAGCTAGAACAGAAAATCAAAGTTCTCATGAAGAGTTTGTCAGTTTCTTGTTTTCTTTGGCTTAATCTCTTCCTTTCTACTTCTAATCAAATGATTAGCTATTTAAAAACTCATTAGAAATGATTTAGCCATTTAAAACACTATTTTTGGATGAGAATGAATAGTACCAAACTCCCCATATACTCATTTAAACAACAAACCAATCGGTTCAAAGAGAAGCTTATGCTTACCTCTACGCATTTCTGTAGATGGTTTGGAATTTCGGCAACACTCTGGCCGGTAAGATGGTGCCAAATACCTCCAAATGAGAATCTCAAGTCGTAGAAATAAAGCTCACGATGAGTAGAAGTTTCCTGAATGGCACTTTGAGAGAGGACGCCGATTTGACAGTGTTTTGGAGGCTAGAAGTTTCTCTCTCTTCCTCCTCCATTTTCGTGTGCTCTCTTTTCTCTCTCTTTCTAGTTTTCACACAGGAAATGGATAAAGAAGATGAAGGTAATGGTTAAGTATAATTAACCAACCACTTGCCACGTGTCATCTCTCCATTGTCTAAATATCCCATTTTCGCACATAATACTAAACTTGGAAGAATTTTCATTTAACTTTAAAAATTCATATCTAATTGTACAAATGTCCAATTCGGGTGATTCTAATGGATATGTGACCCTTAGTGAGTCTAGTTTGAGAAAAAAATATAAAATTTAGCCAATTAGAATGTCACTCTTCCCAAAATCTTAATCTTTGAACGCTGCCCTAGAAAATAGTTAATTTCGCTAAGCTAACTTCAAAAATTCATTTCTCTTTGTGTACAGCTCTAAATGACTTATATGATTTATCAAATTAAATCTTGATAAGTATATTGTCATTCTAGAAAGTTTCATAAATTTTTAACATCATTTACTTATTGAAAAATGTCACACAATCACCACTGCCACACTGGGAATTTCGCCGGCAGCAACACTACTTTGTATTCCACTTTATTATATTATGTGTGATTTCTAGCTACTTCGTTTTGTCACTCCCAAGATTTTTAATTCACCATAATATTCCCTTTAATATCTAAGGATATAAAGGAATTTGGGGAAATAATACCATGTTCCACGAGGACATTTGATAAATCATGGTCTAGCAGCCCCTTTAATATAGGCTTAATCTCAAGCCACTTGTCCCAAAATTTGGGATATTACACAGACTGCTTCCAAAACATAAAATTTGGCAGCACTACTACTTTAACTTCAAAATCAATTTAAATGTACAATTGATCAGGCTCTGATACCACTGTTGGTATTGGTAGGCATAGCGGAAAATTAAAATTCAATAAATTTTCCCATCCCTACTGCGGATCTGTCAACGTCGTTTAAATTGAATAGTAGAAAACATATATTTCTTATGTGTTTAGTCTTTCCTTTCAATCTCAAGGAGCTTAAAACTTGGATAAGCTCCCTCTACTGGTATCCATACAAATAGGAATCCAACACGAACAGCGTGCTAGTGTCACCAATGTCCTTCTAGAGCTTTCTTTTTCTCACGACTCTTTATCTATTTTTTAATCATCATTCATAGAAAACCCTAGCTCTCACTTTAAATAACCAGTCAAGATTTTCTATTTTATGATGGATATTAGATTTTTAAAATTAATCTTAATTAATTTTGAAATCCATATCATATCAATTAACACTTAATTGTATTTGATAAGTAAATTAAATAAATCTAGTTTAATTAAATCTTTCCAACAATTTTAATATAACCTATTTATATAATTTGAATAAAGAGCCAATGGAAATAAATTTAATTTATCTTTATAAATTAAATCTAAAATATTATATCTTTATCATGTTAGTTATTAAATTTAATTTATCAGATAAAACTAAATTTAAAACTAGCAAAATATAATAATATTATCATATATAATATATATTATCATATAATATAATATGTATGTGTGTGTATGTGTGTGTGTGTCTATCATAAAGACATATATATGTATATATACATGTATATACTCACCTTTCTAGCTAAAAGTGTCTTCATGAACATTGTTTCTCGTGGTCTAAGCTTCATTTCTATGGTATTTTTTTTTAAGAAGGAGGTGTTTTAAACCATTTCTCAAGACCCCAAGTTGTTAAATCAAATAACAAAGCCTAGAAAGATCAAGAGGTGAGTAAAAGCTTCATTTTGAACTAAGTATTATGAAATTTGATGGAGCTTCATAGAATGGGTATTTTTTATCTAATTTTTAGTTATATAGTTATTCTTAGAGTTCATAGTGGTTTGTTCTTGTAAATGGTGTTAAATAAGGTTTAGAAATGAGAAATCACATTTTTGGAACTTAAGAGCAGTGTTGCCAGAGTTCATCTTCTAGAAGGCACCGATATTATGGTATGTTTTTATGGGCCAAACTTGGTCCAAATGCTATGAAAATTACCAGAGTGAAAGTAGAAATCTTGAGCTTCATTTTATAGGTAGAATGTAATTTTTGGATCATTGAATTTAAGGTTATGATTTTTTAAAGTTAAGTCCTATTTCTATAATAAATTCAAGAACATATAGGGTTTGATGAGTTGCTGGTAATTTTGTGGCTGTAATTTCTAGATGGTGATATTTTTCCCTAAAAATATACTTAAATATATTTATTTTTACATATTAAATGTGTCATTTGGACAAGTAGATTGAGAGATATGAATTCTTAAATTCTGGTAATGATTTTGGAACTTGTCCTGTGAGAGTCTAGGTAATTGTGAACGTTTGGGTTTCGTGGTTC
Source organism: Albizia julibrissin (assembly GCA_037074505.1). Lineage (NCBI taxonomy): Eukaryota > Viridiplantae > Streptophyta > Magnoliopsida > Fabales > Fabaceae > Albizia > Albizia julibrissin. The sequence goes on from CM073477.1 coordinate 39,234,560, forward strand.
TAGTTTTCAATGAAAATTTTTTTCCTTGTTAAAGGACTTAAAAATATTTAATTAGCCACTATAACCATCTCATTTGGATAAGTACACTACAAGTTATGATTTATTGAAGTTGAACATTAATTCTGTAAAGACTTTTATGGCAGAAGGGAATAATTATGAATTCTAAAATTATGTGTATGTAATTGGCTATAATGGATATTTTTTTATTAAATTATACTTAAATAGGGTCACATAGAACTTTGAACCACCCCAATTGGAATTTCCTAGACAAAGTTATGATTTTTCAAAGATATGTGAAAAATCTGTCAACTTTATGTCTTATGTGAATTTAAGATTTAAAGGCACAAATTTATATAACGGAAAACTCTTAAGGCATAACTTATCCTTAGGTCCTAGCCTCGAATCACTAGGGAGGCAAAAGAAATCCCCAAGAGGAAGGGACAATTCTTGGCCTTACGGGGTGGAGTGAAGGTATTGTAACCATCAGCTTAGTTCGGACCGCTCGGATAGATGAGATTGAGACTCTCAGCTGTCCATTATATAAAAAGGCACCCTTTTATGTAACAGATGGCCTAGAGTCTCAATCTCTTATATCCATATGGTCCAGACTAGTATCTCAATCTCCATCTAGCTAGCCAGGAACTGTCCCCTCCTCTTGGGGATTTGTTTCACCTCCTTAGGGACTCAAGGCCACGACCTGAGGATAAGTCATGCCTTAAGAGCTCCTTGGTAACCACCTGTACTATACAAATGTAACACCCGTCCCTAGACCCCATTGCTATGCGTTGTGGAAGCATTACTAGCCATTTTATTTCAATTCATGGGTCGTTATTCATTTGGTAAGCCGTATTTACTAGCTTAACTTATTAACGAGGTTACTTTTCACTTTAACTTACCAATCATTAACAGAGTTCTTTCTTTATGTATTAATTCCTCTACTTAACTAATAGGCTCGTATTCTGTGATTACCTATTCTTAGTTCATTTAACATGCTTAAATAATTAATCCTTTCATCATGCAAGTTATATAGTTAACCATATCAAATACTAATACATCATGGAATAACACGTAATAATTCCTTAATTCTTGATCATCAACTTCTTCTCCCGATGCATTGTCCTGCACTCCTTTCTTAAGCTTACCTGCCTAGATGGTTGATTTGGAGAGGGTGAGATTTGGGGGAATCTCAGTAGTAAATAATACCAACAATGCATGTAAGATAAATGCTAGTGCATGATATACTTGCCTTATGTAGGCTCATGTTAACATAATAACATATCTGTATGCTTAATACTTCACATTTCTTACATATGGCCATAGCTTCAATAGAAAATAGAGCTTCAATCATTCAACTATGTTACATATAGACAAGTAAAGAAATCATGCACATCAACACAAAGCATACATATCAATACGCGCAAGTAGGGTAAGTTCACTAACTTTTATCTTTGAGTCCCATCATGTACATTTTCTTCCAACCACTGAAGTTGCTTGGAATCCCTTCCATTTTCCTCATCCTTGTCATCTCAGGGCCCTAGGTACATAACCATACATTAGAGCCATGATAAATAAATGACCAATATGGCTACATGGGCCTTCAACCACTTTATGGGCCTAATCCTAATCCTTGGAGTTCCTATCAACCACTTTATGGGCCTAATCCTAATCCTTGGAGTTCCTAATTATTACATTTTACCCTTTTTTGCTTTAAATTCGCATGGAATTAAAAAGTTACAGATTTTTCACTTATCTTTGAAAAATCATAACTTTGTCTAGGAAACTTCAATTGGGATGGTTCAAAGTCTTATGTGACTCTCCTTAAGTCTAATTTAACAGAAAAATATCCATTACAGCCAATTACATGCAAAAATTTCCATAATTCACAATTATTCCTTTTTGTCATAAAAGTCTTCACAGAATTAATGTCCAACTTCAATAAATTCTAACTTTTTTGTGTACTTATCCAAATGAGATGGTTCCAATGGCTACTAAAATATTTTTAAGTCCTTTATCAAGGAAAAATATGGTCTATTAAAAACTAGAACCACATAAACCCAAAATTTTGCAATTGCCTAGACTGTCACAGGACAAGTTCCAGAATCATTACTAGACTATAAAAATTCATATCTCTCAATCTACTTGTCCAAATGACACATTTCATATATCAAAAAAATAATATTTAAGTATATTTTTAGGGAAAAATATCACCATCTGGAAATTATAGCAACAAAATTCCAAGAAACTCGTCAAACCCTATATGTTCTAGAACTTTTTCTAGAAACAAGGTTTAACTTTGAAAAATCATAACTTTAAATTCACAAGTCCAAAAATTACATTCTACCTATCAAAATGAAGCTCAATATGTCTAATTTAATTATGGAAATTTTCATAGTATTTGGACTAGGTTTTCCTAATAAAAAATACACCACAATATCACTACCTTCCAAAAAATGAAATATGGTAGCACTACTCTTAAGTTCCAATTTTGTGATTTCTCACTTCTAAACCTTATTTAACACCATTTACAAGACCAAACCACCATGAACTCTAAGAATAACCATATAAATAAAAATTAGGGTAAAAATATCCATTCGACAAAGCTCCATCAAATCACACATTACTTAGCTCAAAATGAAGCTCTTACTCACCTCTTGCTCTTTCTAGGCTTTATTCTTTGATTCAACAACTTTGGGTCTTAATAAATGGCTCAAAACACCTCCTTTTGAAAAAAACCATAGAAATGAAGCTTAGACTAAGAAGAACAATGTTCATGAAGACACTTTTGCTAGAAAGGTGAGTAGGAAGGTGAAATCTGAGAGAAGCTTCTTACTTTGCTTGAACTTTACAGATTCACTTTCTCTCTATTCTCCTTTGTGTTGGGCATTCAAATGGTAAATAATAAGGGTAGTGTGGTGCTTTTAAGTCACTTATTACCTTCTCTTTTAGGACGTAAATTAGGCTTTATATCATTTTTACCTTTAGATAAAGGGATTGGGTATTTCCTTTAGCTCTTTGGAACCAAATTCCATACTTTGTTCTTCCTAAATTAGTCCCTAAAAGACATTCTGTCTCTTAGACATTCTTGGGACTTTTGCAAACTAGGCTTAGCAGTAGGCTTGAGTTAGCCTTAATTTAAAGCTTCTAGTCCCAAAAGTTGGGATATTACATTTCTCCCCCCGTTCAATAAATTTCATCCTCAAAATTTTGAACATCATATGTACAATCTGTACCTTGGGGAATTATCTCTAGACACTCAGTCTATTCCTTTCATTCTAGCTCTTTCATTTGTAAGCTCATAAATCATGTAACATAATGATCATATTCTTAACACAAATCTCAGATAGTATTCAGCAATCATCATACCGCATTCTCATTTGTACCCAATGTGTAGCATTCAACATAGGACCCATTAGCCCATTCTCACAACGCTTGGGTTCTCAGACCTTACAGCCTATTCAGGACTCTGTCTGGATCACACTGTAAGCATATCAAGCCTTATACCTCATTTTATTCCTATAGTGCCGGGTATTCCATCCTTACTGCCTAGGGAATTACCACCGTGCCATAGGCATCTCAGGGCTTACTGCCTCTGTTGTAACTAGGTACAGTTTGAATGTTTTGCCAGCCTCAAGGTGTACTATGGACACACTGGCCTAATATCACCGTGCTAGGAAACAACCATAGCGCTAGGCATACAGGTCTTATGGCCTAAGGACAACGCCCTGTGCAAACTTGCATATCAAGTCTTGCCGCTTCGAGCCTCCGCTCGTCACAATTCTCAAATACATGACATGCTGCCAACCTAAGAACATACTAATTCGTAAGGTCTTATGGTCTTAAGACATGCCATCCATTATCTTTGTTGAACACATATTGAGTCTAGGAACCTAGGATACATAGTCCGCTAGGTATTCTGAATTTATCACAGGCTCCAACTCTTGCTACTCAAGCCATTCATACACTTATATAATGTTCACGAAGCATGAAATACAAATCATCCATCAAGCCTAGGGAAATTACAAAACATACTGTCCATCATAAACTATCTAGGTAGTCTATGAGGTCTTATAACCTAGGGAATCACCCCTATGCTATAGGCACATTAGGACTTATTGCCTTGGGCCTCTACCTATCTGCCACTAGATATTCATTAGGTCTTATAGCCCAGGGTAACTCCCTATACATGGTGTACTCACGAGTTTTCTGCCTCAAGCCTACCTGGCATAAGACGCCCAGGATAACTTCATGTGCAACTTGTACTTATGGGTCTTATTGCCTTGGGACTAACTGTCCCGTCATTCTCAGGCTTTACAACTTATTTAGGATAATGCTTAGAATCTCATGCTTCGAGTTACTGCCAAGAATTTCAAGTTTGGATTGCTCAGCAGGTCTTACAACCTTGCCCTGAATGCACATAAGGTCTTACGGTCAGGACGTACTAGCTTAATAGGTCTTACTGTCTACCGTATATTTATAACACAAATATACTTTATAGTAAACACATACATGCAGAACCATTATGTAAGATACAAGATAATAGTTGCTTCCCTTTATACCGTTGAGCATGTTCTTCCTTAATTTTCCTTCCTCATCTTTCTTTCTACAAATAGAACTAGAGCATCCCATGGTGATACACTGGGTCACACAAACCCTTCTTTCTCTAGCAGTTTCGCAATTTGCTTCTTTAATTCCGCCATCTCATCTGTGGTCATTTTGTATGGACTTTCAATATCGGTCCTACTCCAGGCATAATTATATTTCCCTTATTGGTGTAATCTACCCACATCGCACAAGGAATTTGGAAGCCACAGTACATTCTATTCTTTGTCTCAACCCTGAGACCGTAACTCATGGCTTTCCTCACTCTATCTATCAATATGTTTCATTAGGGAACAAACCCTCAATCATTCTTCCTAAGGGAATAATCTATGATCAAGATCTTTCCCTTTGCTAGATCAGCAACTAGAAACCTTTAGAAAACCTTATACACATTTCTGTACCATATTATAGTACCTCGAATCATTATGAGCCATTTCAAATTCTTAAGGAATTGAAACATAACAATTGATTCTTAGGTTACGATTTACTAGGTAACCCTTCTCAAGCTATTGGATAGAAATCCAACTTTTAGGTCCATCACTTACTCTAGAACCTTAATATCGCACAACACGAAAATCATTTTCCTCAAATATACCTAATAGGAATGCTAAAATCATTACCAATAGCGCATATTCTAACCTTCATGGTATTCAGGTATTATCCTTAAAACATTACTGAAGTTTCAACACTTTCCACAAGGTTCAAACTTCCTTCATTAAATAGAACCATAGTGCAACCTTATTCATATTTTGACCTAAGCATTATTTTAGCTCAGATATGATTCAAGCCTATCCTCAACCTTCAATATCATAAGATCGAGTCATCTAGGATTAATATATGGTATAATAATCACTTATGACATCCCTAAGGATCACCATATATCCTGCCTTAAGGCACTCAAACCTTCATGCATTCTAACCTTTAGTCAAAGATTTCTACAGGGGAACTTCCCAAAAATACTAAGCACTATCCCCATACGGAAACATAAATAGTACCAGCTTTTTGGTACAACTCCCCTATATATTCCCGTAAAATAGGATATGGATCTAAATCATACTCTAACTCAATATTAAGAGCCCTAGAGTTAGCAACAGAATATCATGTGCTATGTCATCTATCTCTAGAGTCTCAATTCACTAGAACTTAAACCCTCTTCCTCAGGGTATGCATCATTGCTGGTCTATTTCTTTCTCTATGTACAGCTCTGCCTCTTTCCTTGGCAAGCTATCTAACTAACGGAGGAAAAGATCTATCTTTTTGGGTTTGTCTATCACCACTATCTCTTAATCCTAGTATCACTCAAGATTATTGAAGTATCACTCAAGGATACTATTCACATAATCAGAGCATACTAGCCAAATGCTAGAATCTTTGCTTTAATACCAACAAATGTTGAGCCTCGGGATACAGCCCCCGGTGAACAACATAAGGTACCTCATCTGCTAGTTTTACATATCGCCTCTTAGCCTAAGGTAATCATCGGTGCAGCCAACCTGGTGGCTGGCCATGTCAGGGTAAGAGCCACAACTTCATCCATACTCTCATTGAGTGAGAACCCCTGATCATACAGTCGAATTCACCATCGGCTTGCCTTTTTATGTAACAGATGACCTATAATATCAATCTCTTATATCCAAGCAATCCAAACTAGCATCTCAATCTCCATCTAGCTATCTAGGAACTATCCCTTCCTCTTAGGAATTTATTACGCCTCCTTAGGGACTAGAGGCCATAACTTGAGGATAAGTCATACCTTAATATCCATCTAGCTAGCCAGGAACTGTTTCCTCCTCTTGAGGATTTATTACGCCTCCCCAGGGACTTGAGGCCACTATTTGAGGATAAGTCATACCTTAAGAGCACCCTGGTAGCCATAACTATGGTCCAGGTGGCTACCAAGGAGCTCTTAAGGCATGACTTATCCTCAAGTCATAGCCTCGAGTCCCTAGGGAGGCGTAATAAATCCCCAACACGACGGGACAATTCTTGGCTAGCTAGATGGAGATTGAGATGCTAGTCTGAACAACTTTGATAAAAGAGATTGAGACTCTAGGCCATTTGTTACACATATCAACACAAGTATACATATCAATACACGCAAGTATGGTAAGTTCACTACCTTTTGTCTTCGAGGCCTGTTTTTGTATATTTTCTTTCAATCATTGAAGTTGCTTGAAGAACCTTCTATTCTTCTTCCTTGTCATATCATGGCCCTATATAAATGGCCATATTATTATAGCCATGACAAATGAATGTTCAATGTGGCTACATGGGCCTTCAACAACTTTAAGGGCTTAATCCTAACCCTTGAAGTTTCTAATTATTACATTTATGCCTTTAAATCTTAAATTCACATAAGACATAAAGCTGCCAGATTTTTCACTATACTTTGAAAAATCATAACTAATTCTAAAAACCATCATTTAGGGTAGTTCAAAGCCTTATGTAGCCCTTATTAAGTCTACTTTAAAGAAAAATGATTACTCCTTCACCTCACATGCACAAAATCCTAGATTTCACAATTCTCACTTCTATCATAGGACCACTTTCAAAATCATTACCAAAATTTAAAAATTTGTATCTCCCAATGTACTTGTGTAAATGACACATACTATATATTAAATCTTATTATGTTCACTTTAATTCTTAAAAATTTTTTGGCCATTAGATTTCATTTGGCTAGACATAAACAAGTCACAACCAGTCTAGCGCAGAACAACTTCCAGATTCAATGCCCAATTTTTAAAAATCATAATTAATTCTAGAAAACTCTAAATTGACTGATTCCAAGTACATTGTAAAATATATAAGTTTAATTTGAAATAAAAATATCATTTTTAGGAAAATAAAGCCAAAAAAGTTCCAACAATTCATCAAACCTTAACTATTCCAGAATTAGTTCCAGAAATACGACCAAACTTTGCAAAATCATAATTTTAAATTCACTAGTCCAAAAATTACATTCTACATATAAAAATGAAACTCAAGATGTCTAATTTCCTTATCGAAAGTTTCATAGCTTGGCCTTATCAAAAACATGCCACAACATTGCTACCTTCTAGAAAAAAAATCTAGCAGCACTACTCCTAAGTTCCAAATTTGTGATTTCTCATTTCTAAACCTTATTTATCACCATATACAAAACCAAAACATAATAAACCCTAAAAATACTAAAAGAACTAAAATTTAGGGTAGCAACACCCATTCCACAAAACTCAACCAAACCACACAATATATGGGTAAAAAAAAGCTCTTACTCACCTCTTACTTCTTTTAAGCTTTGCTTCTTGATTCTACAACTTTGGACCTTGATAAATGCCTCAAAACACCTCCTCTTAAAAAATTAAAACCCTAAGAATGAATCTTAGACCAAGAGGAACAATATTCATGAAGACACTTTTGGCTAGAAAGGTGAGTATGAGGGTGAAAATAAAGAGAGAAGGTCACCTTTGCTCTTTAAACTGCAAGATCTCTTTTCTCTCTCTTCTCCTCCTTGTTTGTCTTCTAAATGATGAAAAAAAGAGTTTGATGATGAGTTTTAGAATTCCTTATCCTCTCTTTCCATAGGCTGGCCGAAATCCATAAAAAAAATGGAGGGCCAAGATGAAATCTTGCTTTTGATAGGTGGCATGTTTAAGAAGGGTCTGAAGTCCTTTAATTAAATCCTATGTTAACAAATGTCTTACTTCCACCTACTTAGTTACTCTTACCAAATGAAGTTAGGTTAAGCTAATAAAATCATTTCCTATTCCTTTTTGGGCAGCCAAAACTGAAATTAAGAGAGAGAAAAAGAGAAAAATGGTTTATCCAAGGGTCCATAGCTTCTTATACACAAAGAAGCTTATTATCCATTGGTTACTTGGTTGAATTTCCTTGTCTACCATTTTTCTTCTTCTTTAGATGAATTCTTAAATTAATTAGGAGGAAATTAATTTGATTTTTGGGCCTCATAATTGCTTCACTTTTTTAAGAGAAAATCATAACCCTTAATCTTGGATTCCAATTTTAACTTCAATATTGAAAGGCGATTTTCTCTTTTACTCTTTTTCATGACAATCTTTTTGAATTGCCATTAGTTCTTTTCTTTTTTATTTTAATTCTCTTATCTTTTTAGATCCAAATTAGGCTTTATATCATTTTTTCCTTTAGATAAAAGAATTGGGTATTTCCTTTAGCTCATTGAAACTAAATTCCATACTTTGTTCTTCCCAAATTAGTCCCTAAAAAACATTATGTCTCTTGGACATTTATAAGACTTTTGCAAACTGGGGTTTAGTAGTCAGTTGAGTTAGTCTTAATTTCAAGCTTATAATCCCAAAATTTGGGATATTACAACATAAAGCCTCAATAGTTAAAAGATATGTAGTTAAAGAGGCTATAGACTTTTGCAAAGATTATCTATCAGGGAAGAAGGAACAATCTCAGCATGAAGAGGGGAGAAGTAAGGGAACTCGAGGACTGAAAGTTAAGAATATTCTTCATGAAGAGGTGTTGCAAGCACACTTATATATCCTAAATAATATGAAAGAAGTTCAACCATACATAGATGAACATAAAAAGAGTTTGAAGAACATGAATTAAAGGAAGAGTGACATGCAGATAGCTATTAAGCAAAATAAGACATTCATAGAGTAGTTTGAGGAAAAAGTTTCACATAAGACCGGTGTATCTGAGATAATCGAGTGGCTAGCTTAGGGGCCTTCATTTTAGGTTATTACTTGGACTGGTTATAATATAAACGTGTATTTTTTCTACACAAAAGACCAAGATGACAAAAGTACCATGCAAAATAGTGGGGTGATGGTAGAAGCTGAAGCTATGTTCTTTTCCAATTTAAAAGACAAAAAACCCATATTTGTATACATAGCCTATTATAGAGTTATAGAAGAAATATATGAGATTACCTACAAGTTCAGAGTTGCTTTATTCAAATGTAAGTAGGTTAACAATAATGTTGTGGTAATAGATCAATAATTTGGATTTATCTCAGTTGACCTTCAAAGAGTTGGTTATAAAGATGAGCCCTTTATTCTTGCAAGCCAGGAAAAACAAGTGTTTTATGTCACAAATCCTATAAATTAAAAAATGTCCATTGTACTTCAAAGTAAGAAACAGAAGTATGGTGATCAAACCTTCAACCTTGATGACACACCACCTTTCACAACAAATCTACCTAGAGCAAGTAATATAGAATTGGTAGATAATGAAGAATATGCTGTAATAAATGATCAATGTGAAGGAATATGGGAAATAATATAGAGTAAGACCTTAACTTAGATAATAGTATTGTATGCTTAACTTAGAAAATAGTTTTGTGTGCTTTTTGTTTTAATCCTGGTAAGTTTATTCATTTAATTACAATTTATTACCTATCTGACAATGATTTTTGTGTTAACAAGAATATGGACAATTCTAGTAACTCACAAAGTGATAGGGAGGATCAAATGGAAAGAGGTGAACCTGTTGCGAGAAGGGTTAGAGGCGGCATAAAAACGCCTATATTGGTTGCACGTCATCAACATCAACAGGAGAGGCTGTATATGGACTTTAATGCCAATATGAATCCATTTAGTTCAGAGGAAGACCATTTTATTAGCTATTTAGAGTATTTGGATCGAAGCAAAGTTTAAATTACCTATGATAATTGGACGTTGGTTTCCCAAAACATGAAAGACATGATTTGGCAATAAATTTTGGTATATAATTTTTGATACATTTGCATTTGTATGTTTATTCCTATTGCTTCAAATATAATTATCTTTATTCTTGCAGCAAACATTCGATGTCCTAAACACCAGGGCGATGTACAAGAATTTGATGTGTTAGGTTCGTCTACGATGCAAAGATTTAAAGAACAAGCTCACACTAAGGTATATTCGAGGTGAAAAGAAAGGTCAGGATCCATGTCAAACTCATTCATATTTGTTTTGTCTCTAAAGGACTAGAGGTTGTTTATGGCATCACAGGAAGATCCTCAATTTTTGGTAAATTTTTTTCATCATAGTATAAAACTTTTTATTTGAATATACTTGACATCATTGACCATTTTTCATTATTTTCCTTTCATAGGAAGTAAGTGTAGTAAATACAGAGAGGCAAGCAACAAATAAATATCAGCATTACATGTCTCGTGGTAGTTATTAAAAGCTTAAGCAGAGGATGATGGAAGAAGAGTTGGAGAAAATAAAGGAGGCAGCCAAATTAGATCCTAGCGTTGTTGTCCAGGCCCTCACTCCTCCTCTACATCACAAAAAAGGGAATGCAGGGAGGATTAAGGATGGGAAGCTCATAAATCCAGCTGTTGCGAGGTTGCTGCTAGGATTGTAAGTAGTTAAAGCACAAATATTTAATTTTGAAAATTTTTCATATTGGTAGTATTTAATTTTCATTTACAATAATTTTATGCTACAGGATGAACTCAAAGATCAGAGTAGTTAAGGTTCATTCACTCTAAGTGGACGCATGGACATCTGGTTAATGGCGATTAGGAAGGCAAATCACCCCGATTATGTTTGAGGGGAGCCAAAGGGAGTTAGTGTCACCAAGTAGTTTAGATGAGCCTCACATTATTCATCACAAGCTAAACCCAATAGAGAGCTTGTGGCCAATATTCGCAAGGAAGTCGAACAAAGCTCAAAGTCAAACTTTGCGACAAGCTCCAATAAGAGCTATTGGCAGAGCTTTGTGGTGAAATGGAATCTATGTTTGAATCAAAGATGGAAAGTGATGGGCGTAGAACCTAAGAATCCCTGACCTTCCCTAGCATAAAAGGAAGTTATAACCTAATGGAGGAACCACTTAGTGATCCTTCTCCCACTCCAAGGCCTGGAGAACCTTGTACCTTCTATTTGGATATCCTCCTATTGGGTGTTGTTGTTGATGCTCTCATTCACACACAAGCTATTACGACCATTATAAGCAAATTCCACAGATTTACGTAAGATAACTGTGACATGTGTTCGAGAGGAGGAAGAAGGTGTAACTGTCCCTATTCCTAATGTAGAGGTTTCCACGCTAGGTCAATTGATAGGATCTTTTCTCTTTTGGCCTCAAAATCTTATTACCACATTGGCAACACCTGTAATAGTAGGAACTACATTACTATTACTTGAGATCTGTGAACATCCTACTAATAATCTATTTTTAATATTGTAATAATAGGATGAGCAAGATGCGGGGAAATGACCCTTCTTGGCATGACTACAATAGCTCCATAAAGGCATTTTCCATATCGACTTACAGATGCCTACAGGGATTGTAGGCCTAACATTGACATATCCCTTCATGATTGACAGCAAAGATCTTAAGGAGTTCATTCATTTGCAGGAGATAGATGTAGGATGGGTTAAACTTATAATCCGGTCAATTTTTTTCCTTTAATTAATGCAATGGTTTTTGGGCTCTATACATTCAATAATTCAGTTATCATTTTAATTCTATTTTAGCTCATTCTACCACATATGCATCGACATGGAAAGACATGATTTATATGGATTTATATGTCTTACAAATACAACAAGGGATTATAATACTTTATAAGCAAGGAAGAGCTATGTAGGCAACGCAATGGGAGAGACTAAATTTTGTTGTTATCTAGCACCAATTGTTCAAAGGTACGTATTTAAATTTTGTTTATTTAAGATGTTTAAGAAATAATTACCTTGTCATCTAACTTCATTTTAATCTGTATATATTGTTATAGTTACTATTAGAGTCTGTGTGTTGTTGGTCCTCACCTCAACACCCTCTGTTAGTTTAATTCCTTAAGTAAAAAGCCGACAAAGAAACAAAATCCGTCTTCAACATTTTAATCTGTATATGTTGTTATAGTTACCATTAGAGTCTGTGTGTTGTTGGTCCTCACCTCAATACCCTCTGTTGGTTTAATTCCTTGAGTAAAAAGCTAGACAAAGAAACAAAATCCGTCTTCAACACGTAACTTCTTTTGTTAGTATTTCATTGATTATTGACTTAAATGAATTGTTCTAATTTATCTGGATTTTCATTTTAATGATAGTGTGACCCAGACATATAGATTCTTTGGCGGGTCACGCGAAGGTAAAACTATTTGACAACCGAAGTGATTTTATCTAAAAGTAAGTTGTTTAAATTCAAGTTCTTTGATTGACAGTCTTTTTACATATGCCTTTATTGATTTTAACCATTTGCTTTTGATTTATAGTTCCCTGATAACTAAAGAGCACTGAATGTTGATACTATGTTATGCTTTATATGTATAACATCATTCAAAGCGAAATTATAAGCGATTTTCAACAGGTAATTGAATGATAATATTTTGGGTATTGTAATTAAATTGCTAATTAATTATTTCACTTGATTGATTTTATCTAAGCTTATTTTCAAATTTGTAGATTTTTTATGATGAAGCTACTTACTTATATGAAGACATTAATTTGATCAGAGACTTTTTGGCTAGACATCTTCTTCAACACAAAGATCAGTAAAGTGTATTTTTATATTAGTTAGTATAGTTGTGTAGTACTTTTTGACACTTTGTGGTGGTTATTATACACAGTATGAGGTAGTAGGAGTTAGCACTTTAATTATCTAGTGCTCGATGTTTCCTTACTATTTGTAAGGGCATTATGATTTATGAATAATTTTTGATCTTGTTTTTGTAGTTTTTAATTGTTGGGCAACGAAAAATATAAATAAATATTTTTAAAAAAAACTTTTAATGTCCTTAAACAAAAAGGGGTGCCTAAACTCTACTTTAAACATCCCTTTTTTAATGGACGTTATTGCCATTATTTACTATATTGCTCACATAGGTGTCCCCCTATAAAAGGACGTTAAAAGGGCCTAAAATGGACATTAAAAGTGCTTTCTGTAGTAATATGGAATAAAGTATGAATTTCGGTGTGAATTACTCAAAAAAAACTACCTGAATCCTTAGGATGTGTCAGATTGACATAAAACCTAACTTGAATCCAAAGGAAAAGGAAAATGGTATCTAGAAAGAAGTAATAAAGAGAATTAAAAGAACTAATAGCATAAGAATTAATATTGCCATAATCAATGGCACAAGAGACAATTGCCACTTGATCTTAAGGTTATAATTGGAAGACAAAATTAAGGGCCAAGATTTGCTCTTCAAAAGTAATAAGTAATTATGAGATCAATAATCAAATTAACCCTCCTTACACAAGGGTTAAATTCGGTCAATACAAGCAAGAAAGAAGGAAGAAGAGTTTGATCAATTAGTCAACAAGTCAACAAAGTTTCCAACTTGGGCATCAATTGACCAATGGCAAGATAAAGTGAGGTAATTGGGTCAACAATTTCTCTCCATTTAGGCAGCATATTTCGTCCAAGAAGAAAAGGAAAGAGGGAAGAAAAAGTCAACACAATTTAAATTAACCACACATGGTTATATGACTTAAGCTTGGGCCACATGTTTTATTTTTTTTCTCTCTTCTCTTGAACAATTTTTGGCAAAGTGTTTAAGTAGCCAAAGAAGAGAAACTTCAGAACATATTCCTCTCTCTCTCACTTAGGAAAATTTGGCCAAAAATCTTGAGGAAATAGAAAAGAAGAACAAGATCAAGGTAAGGGCTTCTACTTAGATTTTCACCTTGTAAATAACTTCTTTGGCTCAAATACTCCTCATAAACATTGTTCTCCTCTCCAAGAGCTTCATTTCTATGTTTTTTTTTATTTTTGAAAAGGAGGTGTTTTGAGTTATCTAGCAAGAGCCAAAGTTCAAGAACCAAATAAAGAGCCTAGGAAAATGAAAGAGGTAAGCAAGAGCTCCATTTTAACATATAGATTGTGTTGGTTAGTGGAGTTTTATGGACTTTGAATTTCTACCATAATTTTGGTCATGTAGGGTTTTTAGGGTTTCATGATGTTTTATTCATGGACATGTGGTTATATGATGTTTGGGAAGCATATATAAGGCTTGTTTGGTGGAAAATTTGTGAATTAGTGAATTGTTGTCTTGAAACCCTAATTTTCTTCCAGAAGAGTGCATGAACTAGGGATGAGAATTTGATAAATTTGATATCATCATTGTGTTCTACACACAAAACTGGATTCTAGCTGCTAGTTTAGGGTTTCTGCATGGCAGTCTTATTGTTCTATTTTTTTGGACAGCTGAATGTTATCCAATGACTATGAGATTTTCTATAATAAAATTAGACATTTCAAGCTTTAATTTGATAGGTCATTTATATCATTTGGACTAGTACACTAAGAGATATGAATTTTTGAAGTAAGACTTGTAAAACTGGAATCATTGTGTGGCAGTGTGCAAAGAATAGTGATACTGGAATTATGTATGCATAATTGACTAAAGGAAGTATTTTTCCTTCAAAATTGACTCAATAAGGAACACATAACCTTTGGAATCATTACAATTGGTGTAATGTACTGAAAATTTCATGACTTGTACAGCTTTGAGTATGTATGAATTTGCCGATTGAACGATCCAGTGCAAGACATATGTATATGTGTATACTTGTGTATAAAACTTGGAAATAATTTCAGACACTTCATGGCTTCTAAAAGGCACCCAAAATGGTGCCATTATAAGGAAGATGTTGGAAATTGTGCCATAGGGGCCAATCATTGTACTTTGAAAATTATTATTCAATGAATTTCTCCATTTAGTTATCACATTATTCGCATGTTCACTGTGATAACTATATCCTTGGATAAATCATAATGATTGTCCTAAATGTCCCTGATTGGTCATCTATGTGGGATCAAAGATGAAATAAGACCGGTATGACTTTAATAAGGTATGGAGTACGAATCAAAATCTTTGGCATTTGTAGGAGTACAAGGTGCTAGATCGACCCGCTATGAGAAAACTGCATAGATCAAGTCATAAGCTTTATCTCATATATAACCATGTCACAATGCCCTTTGACCTGAAATCATCATAGATTCCTACATGAGTGTCACTAAGCTTTGACTTATTCAAAAGTCACCTTTAACCGTGTGATGATAAAGGCTACAATCGGGCTTAATGGTGTTCATGTAGAGGAATGTGAATAATCAAGATGGAATTTGTCCTTCACATTAGTAGAGAGATATTATTGGGCCCCTCGATGAGTGAGTCTAAGAAATGTATGGCCATACAACGATGGAAAGAAGTTTCCATTTATATAGTCAGACTACTCAAGGATCGAGAAAGTAATGGTTAGGAATAGGAGGATGACATTCTCCATGCCTCATCCTTAACCGAAATATCGTGTGACAAAAGGGACATGATATGGTTATACGATAGGTTGTATCGTATTGTTGAACCTCATATTAATTAGGTAGTTGTAATGTCTTGCTAGAGGCTGCTTATGACCTTTAGGTTAGTATAGTCATTGGCACACTACCAACTTCGTTTGGGCCGAAAGGGTCGCACATAAGAATAGCCCAACACGAGCTATAATATCCAGATTCATTGAATATAAGATGCGTCTAACATTCAATGAATACAATGTTTATCTAGAGTGGATGAATTTTATATATTTATATATTTATTATATACACATGTTGTGTGAATATTTATTTGATAAATATTTATATGTGTATATATATATTTATATTTGAAAAGAAAATTAACAATATTATATATACACATGTATTTTTGAAATACAAACATATGTATATAATATATAATATTTGATAATATATATTATATATATGATAATATTATATTATATATATATAATATATTATTTGATAATATATATTAAATATATGATAATATTATTATATTGTGTGTATATAAAGATATTATATGATAATATCTCATATTTAATTTATAAAGATTAATTAAATCTAATTTGATTGGCTCTTTATTCTAATTAAATAAATAGGTTAAATTAAAATTGTTAGACAGATTTAATTAAACCATATTTATTTAATAAGCTTATCAATACAATTAGTTGTTAATTGATATGATAAGGATTTTGAAATTAAAGATTAATTTTAAAAATCCAATATCCTCATAAAATAGATAACCCTGACTAGTTATAAAAGGTAAGAGCAAGGGTTTTCTACAAATGATGAAAAAATAGAGAGTTGCAAGAAAACCCTAGAAGGATATTGGAGGCGCTAGCATGATGCTGATGTTGGGTCCTGTTCATGTGGATACCAGTAATGGGAGTTTATCTAAGTAGTTAGCTCCTCAAGATCCAAAAGACCAAGGAACAAAAAACCAGACCGGTCAATGAACCGGTCACAGCACTGGTTTAAGGGTTAATGGTTCAACCGGGGTTGAACCGGTGGTCGAACCGGTGGTCAAACCGGTCATATTAAAATATTATAATTTATTAATGGTAAAGATCTTTAGGTAAAAAATGCTTAAAATATATTAGTATTAGTTATGATGCCTATATTTATATAATGACATCTCTTTTCCTATAATTAATTAATTATTTATCCTCTTAAAATCATTTTTTTAGATTTATTCTTTTTTTACTTACTTTTCTCTTCATCTTGGTCTTCAAACTTTCATTTTTCCCTAAAAAATAATGCCCAATAGTAGATAGAAGAATAAAAAAATGTATTTTATTAAAAAAAAAAAAGGCAAACCGGTCAAACCGGTCGAACCACCGGTTTTGACCGGTTTTACCGGTTCTGACCGGTTTAACCCGGTCGAACCGGTTCACCGGTTTTTGCCCTGAACCGGACCGGATCACCGGCCGGTCCGGTCCGGTTTTTTTTTCCATGCAAAAGACAAAACTCTAAAGAAGAACTAGACAATATGTTGATGTCGGGGATGGTTAATCTAACACTCATAAAGTTTGATACTCTTTTAAGAAGAATTAGCAGACATGTCGATGCCGGGGAAATTATTTCAGGAGCAACCAAGCATGGAGATTTGAGAACTCGCAATACGTTGATGATTGTGGGTATTCAAACAAACATGAATAAGGTACGACTTTTTCTAACTCAATTTACATGCATTTGATAGATCTGCAATTGGGATTAGTAAACTTTTGCAATTTTAAATTTTAATTATTCTGCTGTGTGCCTACCAATTCCAATAGTGGTATCAGAGCTTAGTCAATTATGCATTTAAATTGAGTTTGAATAATTATTGTGTTCTTATATATGTGATATATAAGTTGAACATGATTTTAGAAGGGTTGGATTGAAAACCTAAAGATTGAAGTTAAAGTAGTAGTGCTGCTAGATTTTTGTTTTTTGGAGGCAGTGTGATTGTGATGAATTTTTGAATGAAAACATTTTGTCCAATAATCCTGAAACTTTCTATAATTAAAGTAGACATCCTAAGCTTTAATTTGATATATAGTATATGCGATTTGGAATAGTATATTAGGAGATATCAATTTTTAAAGTTAGGCTTTGAATCTGGAATGTTTTCTGTGTAAGCAAAGATTAATTTTTGCTTCGGGAAAATTGTATCTATAATTTTCTGAAAGCTATATTTTTCATCAAATGTAAACCTAATGAGGGTCACATAGAACTTTGAACCCCTATAATTGAATTTTTATATATTTAATTATGATTTTTCAAATTAAGGTGAAAAATCTAGCAGTTTAGAGGGACTGCTATAGCTAACTGTTTGTAGCTCGATATAACATAATCACAACCTTTATTGCTTTTTATATTGTATGAAATGTTGATTGTTATGATTTACTTCTCAAAATTATTTGGGTATGGTGAATAACATGGATTTAGTTTTACAAGGGTTGTAAAATTTAAATACGGCCTGCATGTCTTGCCTTCCTCTAAATATTCTCGATGTACATTATCTTCTCATCTCACTCCCCTCGTATGTTTAAATGAGGTTTCTCTCAATGTATTTCTTTTTCTTATTTAGAGAAGTCCTTTCATTGGCTTGAGAGGATTTTAGGTTAGGCGAGCCATGTTGTGTTACATTTAAATTATGCTTTTGATTGGATCATTGCATGAATACTTTTACGTTTATATGTGTTTATTTATACGAGATACAACAACAATTGCATTCATGTAAACAAAACTAATTGATTAAGCCCTCTAAATAAAATCTTAAGTCATAATACTGTCAAATAATGAATACTTGTCAAAACCTAGATCAGTCAATTATAGGTTCCACCAAAGTAGATGCATTTAAGTTATCTTGGTGAGACAAGCGTGAGTAATAGTGCTACTCACAAAGATTCATTATTGTTTTTACTTAATTGAGATTAGCAAAACAATTTTAGATTTCAAGGCATTAGATGGGATTAAACATGCTAGATCATATGATGATCAAATCCCATAAAGATCTAAGAGTTACATGTGATGTAATTGGTAAAGAGGTTACCTACCTAAATAATTTGAATTTAAGCGTCCTACCAAAGCGGACTTAAATTTTAGCGAAATATGGATCTTAGCCTACTAATTATAACATTAAAGGTTGTTAATTTAGTGGGAGATTACTAAATAACTTTGCATATTTTAATTATAGAATCATGTCAACTAGTAATACTGCTACACTATCACTACGATTAGTCCTTGAGAAGGACAAACTCAATGAGACAAACTTTCTTGACTGGTTTAGGAACTTGAGAATTGTTCTCAAGTAGGAAAGAAATGCATATGTTCTAGATCAACTCATTCCTAAAAAGCCTGTAGCTAATGCTCCAAGAACTCAGAAAGATGCTTACACGAAGCATAAAGACGACTCTATGGATGTAGGTTACCTAATGCTTGCCACCATGGTTCCAGACCTCCAAAGAGATCTATAACTTATGAAGGCTTATGAGATAATTGTCAATCTCAAGGAAATGTTCCAGCAACAGGTAAGGCAAGAGAGGTATGATACCACAAAGGCCTTACATTCCTACAAGATGGCTAAAGGTGCATCAGTTAGTACTCATGTGTTAAAGATGAAAGGCTATATTGATCACCTTGAGAGGCTTGGATTTCTGATGAACCAGGAGTTAGCTACTGATTTGATATTGAACTCACTCCCAAAAAGTTATTACCAGTTTGTTATGAACTACAACATAAATAACATGCAGAAATCAATTTTTGAATTGTATAGGATGCTTAAAACTGTTGAGCATAACATTAAGAAAAGCCCAGCACTATTTTGATGGGTTAGAAATGAAAGGGAATTAAAAGGAAAGGAAAGGGCAAGGGAAAGGGTAATGTCTCAGGTGTTAAGACCAAAGAGTCAAACAAACCCAAAACTAAGCCTGTAGCCCAAAAGGTAAAGCCACCAAAGGAAGGAGTATGCTTCTTCTATAATGAACCCGTTCATTGGAACAGAAATTGCAAACTCTACCTCGAAGATCTGAAAAGAAAAACCAAAAGGATCAAGTCAATCGATTTGAATCCGACCTACCTATGGCATTATCGTTTAGGCTATATAAATGAGAAACACATTTCTAAACTCCATCAACATGGATTTTTTGAATCATTTGATTTTGAATCATATGACACATGTGAATCTTACTTATTAAGAAAGATGACAAAGGCCCCTTTTTCTGGGTATAGTGAGAGGGCCACTGATTTATTGGGCCTCATATGTATAGATGTATGTAGACTAATGAATACAGCTACCAGAGGAGGTTATTTGTACTTCATTATATTTATGGATATATGGATATAACTATCTAATGAAACATAAATTTGAATATTTTGAAATGTTCAAAATATTCCAAAATGAAGTACAAAACCAACTTGGCAAAACAATTAAAGCACTTCGATATGATCGAGGTGGTGAATATTTGAGCCACGAGTTTAGTGACTATCTTAAGAGTTGTGGGATAATCTCACAACTAACTCCTCTAAGAACACCATAATGGAATGTCGTTTCTTAGCAGAGGAATCGAAAACTATTAGATATGATTCGATCTATTATGAGTTAAACAGATCTTCCACCATTCTTTTGGGGCCATGCCCTAGACACAGCTGCGTTCATACTAAATTGTGCTCCATACAAGGCAATTGAAAAGACACTATATGAGATATGGATTAGGAAGAAACCTAATTTATCTTTTCTCAAAATTTAGGGATGTGAGGTTTATGTTAAACAACAAGCCTCTGATAAATTATCACACAAATCCTCAAAGTGCCTTTTTATGGGGTATCCTAAGGAAACTAAGGGATACTATGTCTATAATCCCACCGATAATAAAGTGTTTGTTATCCAAAACGGTATCTTTCTAGAAAGGGAGTTTATCTCTAAAAGAACCAGTGGGAGCAAGGTACATCTCGAAGAAGTTCGAGAGTCATAAGATAGCACATAACCAAAAATGGAAAACAAAGACTTGCAATAAGTTGTTGAGCCTCCTCAAGTAACACAAGGCCCACGAAGGTTTAGTAGGACACGGCATCAGCCTCAGAGATTTGGATTTCTGATTACTGGAAGTCGTAATGTGTTGCTCATTGAGCAGAATAAGTCAACCATCTATAGAGAAGCCATAATGGGACCAAACTTTGAGAAATGGCTAAATCCCATAAAGTCTGAAATACAATCCATGTACGACAATCAGGTATAGACCTTAGACGATCCACCTGAAGGTGTCAAAACCATCAGGTGCAAGTGGGTTTTCAAAGAAAAACTGACATGGATGGCAAAGTAAATGTCTTTAAGGCACAACTAGTTGCTAAAGGATTCACTAAAACTTATGGTGTAAACTATGATGAAACCTTTTCCCCAGTTGAAATGGCCAAATCAATCATAATCCTTCTTGCCATTGTAGCATAAACTATGAAATATAGCAGATGGATGTCAAAACAGCCTTACTTAATGGAAAGCTTCTTGAGGATGTGTACATGATATAACCTGAGGTTTTGTGTGTCTAGAGGACTCTAGTAAGGTTTGCAAGCTTCAAAGATCTATTTATGGATTGAAGCAAGCATCTCAGAGTTGGAATCATTGTTTTGATGAAGTAGTCAGAGAGTTTGGATTCATTCAAAATATTGATGAACCTTGTGCTTACAAGAAGGTTAGTAGGAGTGTGAAGACCATCACATATGAGAATAAAACTATCCTATACTCTGATACCATAAATGTAAACACCCTTCTATATACTTACCTTACCGGCTCTTAGTTCCATATATCAGAGTAAGCGAGCTATTATTTTAATAAACTAAAAGCCCTTCTCTTTATTTACGTTAGAGTGATTCTCTTATTACATTAGAGCGGTTCTCTACTTTAACAACAATCATGCATGCATGCTTATACATACACATATACTCCAAGCCACACAAGGCTATCAAATGTAAATCCATTACATTAAACGATCTTCTCCTCAACAATTCCTCCTCTGAGCATAACTCCATGCATCCTTCAACCTGTCTAAAATGGTTGTTTGGGAGAAGTGAGATTCGAGAGAATCTCAGTAGTGAACAATACCACTATGCATGTAAATATATATGAATGCATGACATGCTTGCCTACACTATTTCATGCCAACATAATGACATGTTGCGTGCTCGATGTTATGACATACCAATGGCCAATGTATAAATATAAAAGAGCTTCAATCAATTAAATATATTCCACACAAATAGGCAAAGCAGCCACATAATCAATGCATAAACATACATATCATACACATGCAGGAAAGGTAAATTCACTACCTGTAGGACTTCACGTCCTTCCTCAATCCTTTGTCTTTACTCCGGTTCAGGCACCATCCTTCGTCGAGTCCTAGAATTCCCAAACATTCAATACATGAGTCATTACTCATCCATATAACATTCTAGACTCGTATTAGTTGATAACTTAGCCCAATTATGCTAAATTACCAAAATGCCCCCAGAAGCCCGGCCCAACTGTACTTTTATAGAAATTACAACATGAGTAAATCATACACAATTTCACGTGTAGAATCTATTCATGACTTCAGATTAGTCAAATTCAGGCCCGAATGACAAAAATACCCTTAACAGCCCCTATGTAGAGCTAAAAGGGTAAATTGGTCATTTCACCCTTTAGGCCTTATCTCACTTCCCCTTCAACATGAACCTTGCACAATTCGCCCTTCTAAACTCAATGGAATCATTGAATCGATGAAATTCCAACTCTATCCTTATGCCACAATCACGGAAGCCATTATAGAGTTCTCAGAAGAGTTGTGTCGGTTCCTTCCTTTCTTTGTCTTAATACCCTCCTTTCTATTCCTTATTACATGATTAGCCATTTAGACATCCATTGGACATCATTTGGGCCCCCAAAACACAGATAGAATGAGATATGAATAGTACACTACTTCAAAAATACTCATCCAAATGATAAACCGAAATGGTAGAAAGGAAGCCTATGCTTACCTTTACTCGCTTCTGAATTCGGTCTGGAATTATGGTGACGCTCCGGCCGGCAAGACGGCACCAACGGCCTCCAATCAAGAAACTAAAATCTTAGAAATAAAGCTTGGGATGAGTAGAACAACATTTGTACTGGACATTTTGAGAGAAAACGTTATTTCAGACGAGTTCCGGCAAATCATAGTTTTCTCTCTCTTCTCTCGTTCTCCATTCATTTTCGTGTTCTTTCTTTCTCTTTCCCGTTCTTATCTGTCTGATTTCTCTTTCCTTCTTTCTCTTTTATTTCTGATTCATATGCAGGAAAGAATGAGAATTAATTGATAAAAGATAATGATTAATTAAAATCATCTGGTAGCCTTTACTCAATTAGTCCACCTATCTCATTTCTTGCACAGCAAGTTTCCTTCCTTTTTTCCTTCATCATTCAATTAATATTAATGAGAAATAAGAGAGTATAATTCACTCTCAAATTATCCCATTACACAACCTCAAGTGGTCAACCGAAGCCTTAAGTTTCTCCGCTTATTGACTTTACTTGATAATAATTCACCCACTTGGGCTTATTAATCATCAAGTAGTCATTTCCCTCCTTTTAATTCCCATCCAACTTAAATCATAGGGAATACTAAGGAAAAACAATCATTTCTCATCTTTTGGCAAAATTACCATTTTATCCTTACCTTTTATTTCCTTTTTAATATCCAACGATATTAAGGAATTTTGGGATCAATATCATTCCTCGCTGGACATTTACTACACCGAGGTCTAGCAATCTACTTAATCCAAGCTAAACCTCAAGCCTCTAATCCCAAAATTTGAGGTATTACAATTAGCACAGTTGTATTTCTAGTGCTTTATACAAATGGCATCCTACTCATTAGAAATGACATTCCTACCTTGCAGAGTATCAAGTCTTGGTTAGGGAAGTCTTTCTCGATGAAAGACTTAGGCAAGTTTTGCAGAGTGTCAAGTCTTGATATATGGGACCTATATGAAGACCCGACATTTCAAGAGGCATATCAGTGAACAGACTCAGTAGTTCCCAAAGACTCAGGGGTAAGTGGTGCCATCTTAAAGCATTTAGGAGACACATGGCGTCACTTAGTCTAAAGAGGGATACGTGTCGCAAAACCAGCAGCTTATCAAAAAGTAGCTTTATTAAAGTGTCTTTTAAACTTTCCCCTGATTAGTCTAAAGAGGGATACATCTACCATTGGACATCTGATAGAGGTGGAAAACTCAGTGTAACCCACTGATCTCCAGTCTGACCATATACTTGATTTTGCTGACTACGGTACCAGAAGCTGGATGAATCCTTCTTCCTTGACAGTGGAATTCACCCAATTATGTTAAAGGGGAAATGAAGAGAGATTTTAAGAGGTACACAGAGTACCCTACAGTGTAAAGTAAGAATATATGGTACACAGAATCATCAATTACCCGATAATTCCTAAAAAGGAGCATCCAGTACCCTAGATTTTAAGACATGTGTCATAAATTATTTAAAAAATTTTAGACCACTTCTCCTTCCTCTAAAATTCAGCCAAGCTCATTAACATATGAGGAAAATCAGAAAAAAAATTCAGAGAAAAAGAAAGAGGAGAGAATTTTTCATGTTCTTCGCATTCTTCGCTGATTCGAAGCCCAAAATTACGTTTTCAGCTTACAAAGGCTTCACTAATATTCTTATACTTGACAAAAGCTTTATTTCTATGGTTTTATATTTCTAATCTGAGGAGTTTGGTGTCATCTACTCAGAGGAAGTACTGCTTAAATTCTAAACCAATCGGATAGACCCGTAGAGCTAATCATTAGCTTCAAATTAAGCATAACGTCTTGCTATTTTGTTGAGTTTTTTTAGAGTTCTAGATGTAACACCGGGTTTTATAAGACATTTTGATGAGTTTTAGTCATGTAATGCTTACAAACTTGAGACGTTATCATATAGTAAGTTATTAAAGTCCCAACTTTAATACAGGGTTCGATCCTATAATTAAGTAGGTTTTTCAAAAATTTTAAAAATAATTATATGTAGTCTTAGACCAATTTTCAAATTCATTACCACACATCAGTTTCAAAATCGTTTATAAAATGCAGAGCGCTCTTTGGCAATAGCATGCGTAGTGGAAGTTAACTTATAGGCTTTTAGTTTGGTTGCCTAGTTCTAGTTCAATTATCGCTTTTGAATACTAGTACATTTACTCAAAGTCTAGCGTACTGGTTACAACTATTACGGTCAATGTCGCGGTTACTAGTACCACTGCCGCTAGTTCTACTTATTATATATACATATTTTACAGTCATCCAAAATAAAAGATAACCAAACAGTCTACAATTAATCCGCATTCTCTTCATCCATTTGTATTACCTTCTTGCCCTTTAAGCTAGACTCCTTTGATGTATATCATTCATTGAAAAAGGGTGAGATTCAAAAGTTCCTTAGTAGTACACCAATCACAAATATGATATGCAGAATACCAAATATGTAAAATAAACCATCACAGAGCATTTACAAATTTATGAAGCAAACAAAGGGCCTAACTGGTCCCTTATCAAAAAACTACTGTAATATCCTGAATTTTATTTACCAAAATTCCTTGTACATTTAATTATATTCAATGGAATAAAATAGTGAATTTTGGTGCACTTGAAGTAGTCAAAATATTGGGAATAGTGATTATGTGAAATTTTGACCAAGTAAGACATAAAGTACAACTTTTTTCCTAACAAAGTCCTAACATTGAAGCTTAAAATTTAGTATGGAAGAGCATAATTTTTGGCTCAATATTCATTAAAAAATGTGGCCAAAAGAAAGGGGAAGAAGGTTAGAATGGCAATTGGTTCAAAAATTCAAGAAAATATTAGGGTAAAATAGTCATTTGGCTAAATAAAATAAAAAGCCAATATTTGTCCCTTAAATAAGAGGAAAGTCAGCCAAGAGTAGAGGAGCAAGGAAAGAACAAGATTTTGCCACATAATAGGAGATGTCGAAGGCATAAAACACATATGTAAAAAGGAAAAAGCAAAATAATGGCAAGTATAATGTTTTGATAATAATATAATATTAAAATTAAGGAGGTGGAAGGTTATATTTTATAGGCATATTTCAGTCTCCTTAAACCTCATTTTCAGGCAAACAGCAAGAAGAGAAGAGAGAGAGAAAGCAAAGAAAAATAGAGAACAAGGAGAGAGCAAGAAGATTCAAGAAGGCAAACAAGGTAAGTAAGTAGTAAAGTTCATGTGTTCTTGCCTCTAATTCCCTAATCCTCATATCCTCCTTGGAATCATGTAATGCAAGAGTAAAATCAAGCGAAAGAAGAGGAGGAAGGGACGGCTAGAGAGAGAAAGTCAAGAGGAATCAAGTTAAGCTTAAGAACTTGTTGCTTCTTGATGATTCATGCTGGTTCTTGATGATTTGGTTGGTTGTTTGGTTTGTTTTGGCTTGAACATGTGAGTTGGGATGCATAAACCCTAAGATGAAATATTGTCTAAACTTTGATTAATTATGTGCAAATGGTGTTTAAGTGGTTAAATAAGTTATTAGAAATGAAAAAAAGATGTTTGGTTGGTTGGAAATTGAAAAACTTCAATTTCCCTAAAACCCTCAAACTTTTGGCTAGGTTCATTTCAGGGGTTTAGGGCTGGAATTTTATGAATTTTATTATTCCATTATGTTTATAATGAAAGATTGTGTAGGAAACATGTAAATTATGGAGTGTGAAGGCTTTAGGGTGTGAAATGACAATTTTACCCTTAAAACCCTAATCGGTGGCTGTTAAGGGTAAAACTCAAAATGCAATGTGATTTTTCCAAAACTAAGGTCAAAAATGGATTTTACATGAGAAATTGTGTAGGAATAGCCTGAGTCTTAATTTTTAGAAAAGTACAATTATACCGGGTATAAAGGGAATTAGACCGAGTTCCCTAAGGGCTTTTTGTAATCATGTGTTTTTGAATAAAGATAACAAACTTATAAGTCTTAGAATAAGATATGAATAAGTCATAACTCATTTGTTATGAATTTGGGAATTTTAGGATTTGATATTTTCAGAGCTGGATTGGAAGTTAAGGACCGATATTAGTTAGGCAAGGAAATAAGTAAGGTAGTAACTCAATCTCTCATATTATATGTTATTGTTAATATGCATTGTTTGCCATGTTATGTGCAATGACATGTGAATGGCAGTAATTCCTAGAGTTGGGTTTAGAAAAAGCACAAGTATCGCCATGAGAGAAAAGCACAAGTACGTCTAGGGCTTGCAAGTACCCAGTGTAACACCTTACTTCCATACCGTACAAAATAATTCAAAATGTGACCTGATACCAGATCAGAGACCAGAAATAGTTTTTAATCCATTTGGGATCCTGGCTTCCCTACGGGGTTCAATCTTATAGTTAAGGGGGTTTTCGAAAAAAATTTCAAAACATTTGAGTTGTGATACCACCACATACCATACAGTTCAATATTCATTCAATATTCAGAGATATGTTTATGCAACAAACAATTCTATTCAAGGACTTACCATCCCTTCCTACAGCGTTGGGTATTCTACTGGGCCAAAGCCCTTCTCATTTGAATGCTTGACAAGCAATTCTGCCCAATTCATGTTCACAGTTCGAGTATGTATCATGGCAATAATATGCATGAAGCAAGATACATAGAATATGAGGGGCAGAAGTTACTACCTTAGCCTTTCCAATATTCCGAGATGTGTTACCATTTCCTTAGTCGTTCCGGGTAGATATCAAATCCTATATACGAGAATTCATGAATTGGATGGGTTATTATTTATCCAAATACTTTTGTATAAGGTAAACTAAATTATTCTTGACTCGTTACTATGTTTGTCCTTGGTTTTAACTCATTGGTTATCATTTGAGTTATTTAGGTAGCTCTTGGAAGCTCAAACAAAGGCCTATGGGGTTGGGAAAGATAATACCAATCAACACCTCTTAGAAAATATGAAATCTGGGAAAAATTGGGTCTTGGCCACGGCCAGAAACAAGTCAAAAACATTTAAGTCACAGCTAAGAAATCTTCTGGCCGCGGCCAAGAATCCCCTGGTTCTTGACTGAAATTCCAAAAATCATAACTAAATCTATAAAAATTTAAATAAGGTACTTCTAAGTTCTACATTACCTTTATTAAGTCAAATTTTAGGGAAACATATCTCCATTAGCTAAATAGGCATACATTATTACAAAATTCTCTTTTATTAAACACTATTCCAGAATTTTCCCAGTTTTACATGAGCAAACTTTAAAAATGTAGAACTTCTAGCATACACATCTAAATGACTATTGTGACCTATCAAATTATATCTTGATAAGTCTAATTTTAGAATAGAAAGTTTCACATTTATTGGACATCATTCACCTATTCAATAACATCACCAAACCAAATTGCAACGCAGGAAATTCACACTGGCAGAATTTGCAAAGTTACAAATTATATTCCAATGATCCATAATTTATAACTAGGGGTTATTCCCACATAATTTTTTGTGTAGAACATAATGATAACATTAAAATAACCAAATTTCAACTCCTTATATGTGTCCTATTTGGGCAGAAATTTAACATATAATCCAACAATTACCAAACTTCCAATTTAAGCCTCAAACTAGCTTCATATGCCTTCTAAACATCATAAAACACTATGAAATCAAAACACTATAACCTTTCAAAACCCTAGCCTGACCGAAAATAGGGCAGAATTTCACATGCCAAAATCATCAACCAACCAACACAATCCATAGCTCAAAATGAAGCTAAACCTCATATCTTGCTCCTTAGGTTCTTTCTTTAGTTCTTCAACTTATGCTTTTGCAAGGTGGCTCAAAACACCTCCTCTTGAAATTATAAAACCATAGAAATTATTCTCTCATTAAGAGGAACAATTTTTATGAAGAGTGTTTGAGCCATGGAAGTGGTTTGATAGGAGAAAATCAAGCCAGAATGTTACCTTTTCTTCTTGTCTTCTTGCTTTCTCTTTCCTTAAGCACTTGGACATTTTTTTAGCTTGAAGAGAGAGTGAAATATGTGTTAAATTAATTCACTTCAGCTCTTTAATTCACTTGGCCGAATTTCTCAAAACAAATCAAGGGAAAAATGTTATGTGTCATCTTCATATGATTTCTTGCAAAAGTTGTAGGTTAATTGCCAACTATGGTCAAGTTCACTTTGGTTAGCCTTCTTGTCTTCCCATTTCCTCTATTTGATTGTAAGTTGCTTCCTAAAAAGAAAGAAGAATTTTTTATCTTCATGCTCTTACAAGGTTACGTTTTAGTCAAAATAACAAATTGAAGTCCAATTACAAAGTTGTTTGACTTTTCTTCTCTTCCATGTCCTTTGCTTTTTGATTAACCAATACCTATGGTTTAATTCAATTCCCTTCCTTCTCTTTATTTCTATCTTGAACAAAAATATATACCCAAAAAGGAGAGAAGAATTTATTGACAAATTGACCATAGTCTTTTCTTCCTTCTTTACCCTTGTTCTTGGTAATAATAATTATTGTGCAATTAACTCTTTCATTTCTCTTTGTTTGTACACTAATGCTTTAGATGGCCTTGTTTCCTTACTAATAGTGCAATTCCCTTCTACTCTTGGGTTCTAATTAGGTTTTTTATCATTCCTGATTTTGGACGGAGATTAGGTAATTTATAGGTAGCTAATTGGGCCTAAATTCATTATACAATTTCTAGGGACAATTCTATCATTAATTTCATTATCCATTTGTACACTTAGCCCTTGAGTTCATTTTGGGATATTAATCCTAGTCTAAGTAGGCCAATGGCAAGTACAGAAAAAAAGCATCTGTTGCGAAACATTATAGCAAGTAGGGGTCATACAGTCATATGATCCTGAACAGAGCATGCAGTAAGGCAGTACAAGATAAACATTCATTTGTACCTGAACGCCAAGAAGAATGACATTGTGATCATTGATTGGCAAGTAGGGATAAACAACCATTTTGATCCAGACAAAATCGTCATTTGATCCTGAACATTATTTAAGAGAGATGTGCACATAATTGTTATTTGCTACATCATATATATTGCATTGTGTATTTATCTTTTCACATTTTATATGATTGATTGCTTGTTACTACTGAGATTCGTTTCAATCTCACCCTTTTTCATAAATAATATTTATTCAGGAAAAGGAAGCGACTCTAAAGGCAAAGAGGTAAACACCAACTACTACAGGATCCAATTCTGATGAAGAATTTTGTGTTGGTTATCTTTGCATTTTTTATGAAATTTTGGGTTTTATAAATTACTTTGTACAAATCCTATGGAGATTTCCTGTAATGTAATCAAGAATTTTATATCAGTATGTCTATGCTATTTTTTTATGCCCACTGAACTATGCGTTGGTATTTTATTAAATGTTGAATTATTCAAGGGTTTGGCATTATTGGTATCAGAGCATATAGTTTTGGAAGTTACAGAATAGTACAGTGATATGGTCTTGATTATGTTGTAATAGGAATCATGAGCGATGAGATAGTAAAGGAATAAATCACCGCCATCGGTGAATCAGCCCCTAAAGAGTCAGTAGACATCTGAAGAGCAATCAGTACAACCGCATCGGGTCAGGAGAGGTCCTAGAGTACTCTGAACCCCAAGAAAGCATGTGCAGCCAAGGCCAGTTTATAGACCACAGACCATACCAGAATCAATAGTCAGTTCTTATATTGGTGATACTGAGTAGTTGTTGTCGGATGGGTTGGAGACGGATCCATATAGTGTCATTAGTTCCAGGGTGGAATCCATGCATATGAGATATGACCTGTAGCCGGATCCTGAGTTGTGGGAGTACGTCAAAGGCATATACCTGTAGGCTCTCTATGATTGGGACACCCCAGTAGCTCAGTATATAGCATATCTAGATGAAGTAGATATACTGTACCAGGGCCCAGGGTCACCCCCTGGGAAGTCATATATACATGTTATCTTATGTAATGTAAAGGAGTAGAAACATGTGATACAGTTGCTTATAGAATGTATATGGTTCACATCTTTCCCTAAACTGCTATAAAGGTCTTCTATATGTTGCTATTAGAGTATCTGTGTGTTCAAATTTTATGAAATGACAAAAATGCCCTTATGAATATATGGAATTTACTTCTTCCTTATTTTAAAATATCAAGATATAAAGATGGTAAGACAAAAAGGTAGAGGTGTTGAGTGGGGTCAGGGAGTTAGACCCAATACAATATAGTAGATAATGGGTATATTAAGGGAGCGACATACAATGATATATGATTTGAGTGACCAGCTGTGAAAGGTGCAACAAAAACAAGATGTAGATAGGGAAAGAGAGAGAACCATCCTGGTAGACAGAAGAATGAGCTTAATCGGCTTGGGAATCCTGTTCAGAAGTAGCCTCCAATTAGACCTGTTATTGAGGTTGAGAGTTTACAGACGTAGGTAGCTTGATTTTTCCACCAGCAATCTTTTATCTTCCAAGGGAAGTTTGATCCTCAAATGGTGGAGAATGTTAAGTTATTATATCAGCCTTATCAAAGGCAAAACGATACTAAAGAAATACTATATAACTCATTCATAATAATCATCAAGACTCAGTAAACCACAATCTTATGGCCTTTCCCAATTGGGTACTGCTTCCACTTTACTGAAATCCAATAAGTCTCATTCTTGTGGGATTACATAGCCCAAAAACTTACTTTCTGGAAGCCAAAACTCACATTGGCATAGAGTTGCTTATTTCTCAATGTGTTCAACACTACTTTCAAACACTTTCCATGCTTTACCTTGCTTAATGAACACAAGACATCATCAGTTCCTAATTGTCCATAAGACTTAATTGGACACATTTATCATTCATGGGACATAAAGCCCCTTACCATATTTCTTAAGTTTCATTGCTTATTTTATTTCAACTTTCCATTTGTTTCAGAATTCTGCCCATAACTCTCGGGCTTCTACATTCCTAATTTTTAAAGAAGAGTACTAAAGCTCTACATAGTGAAATAATCACTTATCAATTATATCACTTAATTTGAAACCATGCCATATGAGACTTTAGGCATTGTTCCTGCTCTAAGCTTAATCTCAATTATAAACTCCGCTTACCTTGCTGGAGGTAGCTCATTCATATCCTAAGGGATATTACTGGGAACCTGTTTATTGTCAGGATATTTCTGAATGCCACTCCATCCTCTACCCGCTTGAAGTAAAATATCATGTACCTCTGATCATCCTTATACAGACATCCCTCTGCTTTTACTGTTGAACAAAAATTTAAGATTGTCTTTTGCATTGACATATGGTCGCATAATTTGTTTAATATTTTTGCCTCCACGATCTAGCAAAGCATCGTTATCATCAATCAATTACTACCAGGAATATTCTCAATTCTTATCATTATAGACTAATGGGATCCATTATCAATGCTTGTCCTTCGGCATTTATTACATGTTTCATAAACATTAACTCTAACGGATCTGACACCCGTAGGTGTAGATATAACCAATTCATGGAGTAGCTAATGTTTACTCAAGAGTTGCTATCTCACTTAACCTTATGCCATAAAGGAAGTACTAACATTTAATTCACATCGTACTTGCACGAAATTACCATTAGGTAGATTCATACTTTAGAACGGTTCCAGGGACTTGTCGGCATCCTTTCATGTTGTTGCAAATTCTGCCATCAGTTCTCTACCTCAGCTCCTTTATCCATTGTTGTTGTAGATAGTTACTGGCCAAATACCCCAATTGTTGACATTAAAATAGGTTAATAATCTAACTGAAGTACTATAGGGCCTTCTGAATAATAAGGTTAATCATAATGCCAACAGGCATTGCTCCCTTAGTATCAGTTTTATTACTCGTGTGGTTACTAAATAAGGTTACTTCCAATGGCTCGGTATTACTCCGTTGTTTCAGTATGCCATTTGAAGACCAATTTCTTCTCTAGTTTTGGTCTCAATCTTTGTATCTTCATATATTTACTCACTCCTCATCATCCACATGTGTATTAATTGTCGATGCTAAATTAAGATGAGGCCTAAACACAAGCCTTAGCCCCCTTGCTTACTTGAGGTTCACAGTCAATTGGGACCTATTGGTCATGGGCCTACCACACTTCTGCTGCGCTACTTTGATCATATTTCCATTATACATTACTTCGTCAACTTGCCTATGATCTGATGTATTTGGTCAGGTCTAGCTCCCTGACCTTACCCCGTATCTTTACCTCTTTGTCTTACTATCTATATGTCTCCCTAGATTAAAGTAGGGAGAAGTAAATTTCACATGTTCACAAGGGCATTTTTGTCCTTTCATATAGTTTGAACACATCGTTACTTCATTAGTGACATAAAGTAGACTATTACAACAGTTTGGGAACGACTTTTAGGTATTACACTGCCCATAGGTGACTATACAACAGATTTTCACTCCTTTGAGTCTCATGACTTAACATTTCAAAACTTCCTAGGGGGTCACCCATCCTTCCATTTCCTTGGGCTGAGCATGCTTAACTTTCATATACCAATACAAAAATGCTAGCACCAACTTCAACCGCTTCTGAACGTTGGTACCTCTGAACTACCTTTATCCTGATTAGTCGGGCAACTATCTCAAGCGACCAAATATTGTTTATGAATCATTTACCGGTACATATAACCCAATATGTACTTGGTTATACGCTCTATCAACTCTATAAGGTTGTCTTATGGATTCTACTTTATAAGGTTATTCATACTTCGTGTCATATGAATCTAATCTTCTTATGGGAACTCTATACTATATCATCCCTGCTCCTAGTGCAAAGTGCTGACATCATGTAAGATTGTGCATACGTAAGGGCTCTCTGTGGGTTATGGGCCCACATAAGTATAATCCTGATACATCTTATTAACTCCTGATTCATTTACAAGTCATATCCCATGCATATGGGTCCTACTCTAGAGCCAGTAACATTGTATGGATCTGACTCTATTCCAATAAACAGCGGTTACTTTACATCATCAATAGATGACTTTGACTGTTGATCCTGGTCTGGGTTGGGGCTTGTATTCTGACCTTTGCCATGACTATCTTCTTGAAGGCTGCAGCTTCCTGAAACCACTCACCACTTAATATATTTGTCCTAACTGTCTTCCAGATATCCTCAAATTTTCTGGGAAATTTTCACCGATAAATGGTGATTTACAACTCCACCACATTATTCTACTCATTTTTCTCGTTATAACGTAATCAAGATCACATTAGTATACTATTCTGTCATTTCCAGAACCACATGCTCTGATACCAAAAATGTCAAATCCCTCAATATTTTGACATTTATCAGAGTGTTAATGCGCAGTTCAATGAGCAAACAAAAATAATACATTATATTGATGTAACATTCTTGATTACATTATAAAAAATCCCCACAGGGTTTATGAAAATTACAATACAAATCCTAGTTACAACAAGAAATGAAGAGATAACCAACAAAGTTCCTTGCTCTACACTCGACCTTCTATTGCCGGTATCCGCTATTATACCCTCGAGCCATTTCCTCTAGCTAAATGAATTTCAAATTTATGGAAAGGGGTGATATTCATGTGAATCTCAATAGTAACAAAATATCACTCATGTAAAATGTGAAAATTAAATATGCAATGCAGCATTTATCATGATACAGCAATCAAAATGCCAAGCGCATGTCTAACAATGGTCAAGAACTAAATGATGATTTTGTCTAGATTAAAATGATTATTCATTCCTGATCTACACAATCATCATCTCATAATGTGATCACAACAACAACTTGGAGCAGGGAAATACCTATCCTTACTCATTATAACATGGAGCAGGCCTATACCTACTTGTACATATCAAGCCACTTAGCTGGATCCACCTGGCCACATCTACCCCACAGGTTCCACGGGGTGGTTTTACTCATCACCCACACCCAGCGAGTATTAATACCACAAACAACACATTGTACATACCATGGCAAACATTGCATATTAATAATCACATAGAATAAGAAAGATAGAGTTACTACCTGGACTCCTTTCCAAAGCCTAGCTACTATCAGTCCTCTAACTTTTCGTCTGACTAGGGCAATTATCAAACCCTAAAATTTCAAAGTAGATGAAAATAAGTTATGACTCATTTATATCTCCTTTTAAACTCATAAGTTGGTTATCTTTACTCAATATGCAAAATTACCAAAATGCCCCTAAGGAATCCAGTCAAATTTCCCTTATTCACGGTATAACTGTACTTTTCCAAAATTATGCACTGGATATCCCCACACAAAGTCATGTGTATAATCCATTTTTTGATCTTATTTTGCAAAAATTCACACTCAAATGACCAAATTACCCTTGCAGCCACCGATTAGGGTTTTAGAGGCAAAATTGTCGATTTCGCAGGTTTTTCAGAAATTTCTAGCTTTTTCAGTCAAATTTGGAAATTCATTAATAAATATAGAAATTTCAAATTAGGTGGTTCTATTTCCTATGTAAACCTCTTTCAGTCCTATTTTAGGAAAAAATATCACAAAGTACCTGATAGAACTACAGAAATTCTAGAAAATTCGCCAAGCAAGTCTACCCCAGAATTCATTTCAGAATCATGGCCAAACTTTGAAAAATCATATCTTTTAGTCCACTCATCCAAACAGCTTATAATACCTATCAAATTAAATCCCAGGATGTGTACTTTAATCTTGTAAGATTTCATAAGGTTTAGATTAACTTTGGTTATTCAAAAACACGTCACAACAGTCTAGACCCAATTGGAAGAATAGAAGTTTCATGTTTTATCCCTTAAAACACCTTCTTTTACACTTGTATTTCCATGTTTAATTATCCAATCATCATTTTAACATAATCAATGAAAATTTTGGTAGCATCTCCCCTTAGAAATTGAGCATCCCAAATTACAAAAACTTTTACAAACAACCAAATAATCAGCCAGAAATCCACCACAACTCAGTCTTTAGATAGAATCACTACTACATATTAGGGATTTAACGTCACATAAAGACGTCCCTTCTTTAAAAAGGGAAGTAAAAACTGGACGCGGTGGCATTTATGTAAATAAAGAGAAACGTTTTCCTCTTTAGGCGTCCTAAAAATTAAAAGGGACGTGTAAAGAGATCTTTAGGCATCCCTTCTTGCATAACGGACACCTAAAGATCTGCCTTTAGGCATCCTTTCTCTAGAAGGGACGCCTAAAGGCTGCATGTCAGCCACGTGGCTGGCATGCAGCAAACATTAGGCGTCCCTTCTGTATTGTATACCTTTAGGTGTCCCTTCTCCAAGAAGGGACGCCTAAAGGTTTCCCTTTCCCTCCATAGCAGCATTTTCTTTCTCTCACGGTCACAAGACATAGCCCTCCTCCCTCTCTCAAAAAACCCAGCTGCAGGAACTTAGCCTCCATAGCAGCATTTTCGTTCAATCTCCTTCCTCCCAAGATTCTTAAGGCGCTATCCCCCTCCTCGATTTGTCTCTCTCGCGTCGTTTCCATCCGTGTCCACCATAAGGCCAGCAGTGTCAGTGAACCTCCATCCTCAGCTCCAAGGTACAGCGCGCCCCTCCCTTTATCTTTATCTAGGCAGCCATTATTTTCTCTATTGCTCATTGTCAAGGATTTTGCATTGGTTTTTTTTTTGTTGAGTTGGATTATTTTTATGCGGTTATTTAAGGGTCTGAAATGTCACTTATGTGTTCGTGCCTTATAGATTTTTGTTTCTCCTATTACATTTAGAAAAGACATATAATATTTATAAATATGATATTTATTGTTGTACTTGGGCTAGCAGGTTACATCTAAACTAAGAAAGACACTTGTGTCTTTTTATGGTTTTTGCACATGACATATATATATATATATATATATATATATATATATATATATATATATATATATATATATATATATATATATATATGTAGATAATTATAAAATATTTTGTAAGTGAAAAATATGTTGGAATTTGTTGAAAAGTGACTATTAAAAAATTATAAAACTCATTACTTGTTTAGCTCCTAAGTATATATGTAATAGAATGAAAAATGAATGAGATTAAAAGGTAATAATTAATTATTTCAAATGTGAAATGCCATATATGTCTGGAAATAAAAATATTTTTGAGAAATAATTGTTGTGTCATAATAATAATAATATATAAGTATAAATTTTTTAACATGTCCTTTTGAATTTTTTAGTTTAATGATGAAAAATTAGTGGATTGTATTTTTTATGTTTAAAATAGTTATAACAGGAAATCTCATTGTTGTCAATTATTCTAAACTTTAGCGTTATTGAGAATGGCTTAGGTAAAAAATGGAGCTTTCATCCTTTGGCCTCAATATCTTATTGGCATGTTGGCAACCCCACCAATGGTAGGAATTATATTCATATCACTTAACATTTATTGGCATCATTGTAATATAATTGGTTTTGTTTACTATGGTTATAGCAGGAGCAAGATGCGGTGACATGGCCCTTTCTAACACGGCTGCAACAGATTTACAAAGGTATTCGCCAAATTGACTTCAATATGTCTCCAGGGATTGTGGGTATAGAATTTACGTATCCCTACACGATCGACAATAAAGATCTTAAGGAGTTTTTGCATTTGGAGGAGATAGATGTAGGATGGGTCAAACTTGCCATTTGGTTAGTTTTTCTTTTCTAAGTTCAAGATTTCATAAGTTCAATAATTCATTGGTCATTTTATTTCTATTTTAGGTCCTTCTACCACATATGCATCGATATGGAAAGATAAAATTTATACGGATTTTTGTGTCTGGCAAATACGACATCGGATAAAAATGATGTGCCAAAAACGATGCATTATGTGGGCTTCACAATGGCAGCGACCAAATTGTGATGTTATCTAGCGCCAATTGTTCAAGGGTATGTAGTTGTATTTTTATTTTTTGGGATGTTTGAGAAATAATTTTCTTCTAATCTAAACTTCATTTTAATCTGTGTATTATTGTAGTTACCATTGGAGCCTGTGTGTTGTTTGCCCACGCCTCAACGAAATCTATTGGTTTGATTCCTTGACAAAAAAGCCCGACAAAGACACAAAATCCGTCTTCAACACGTTAGTTATTTATTTTTTATTAATTAAAGAAATGCTTGATTTAAATAAATTGTTCTAACTTGAAATGTTTTACATTTTAATGGTAGCGCGACCCAAACATATAGAATGCTTGGCAGGTCACGTGAGGATAGAGTTATTCGCAAGCCAAAGTGGTTCTATCCCAAAGTATGTGGTTCCAATATAATTTAAGTTCTTTTATTTAGGGTTGTTTTAGAAATGATGTATGTTATTGATTTTAACCAATTGCTTTTGATTTATAGTGCCCTCAACAGCCAGGTGGTACTGAATGTGGCTATTATGTTCTACTTTACATGTATAATATCATTCAAAGTGGCGTTACAAGTTATTTTCAACAGGTAATCAAATGATAATATTTTGGGTGTATTTTAATTGAATTGCTAAACAATCCTTTAATTTCATTGATTTCATATAATCATATTTTCTAATTTGCAGATCTTTGATAATGATGCTGCTTACTTACATGAAGACATTAATTTGATCAGAGACTTGTTGGCTGGGAGGATTCTTCAACACGTTGATTTGTAGAAGTTTATCGTTTCCTGTACATTTACTTAGTAGTTGTTTATTAGTGGCAAAATTTCTGTCATAGTGCATGAATGTTTCATTAGAGGTGGATGTTGTGTTTTGTTAATTATATACTGCGTGTTATATGTTTTCTTATTGTGTAAGGAGACTATGTTGTTGTTTGCTTTCAGAACGGCCAGAAACAATACAAATAGCACCGTTTTTTTTAATAAAAAAACCTTTAGGCGTCCCTTACGCTAAAAGGGACGCCTAATGTAGCACCGTATTTAAAAAAAACATTTAGGTATCCCTTACGCTAGAAGGGATGCCTAATGTAAACTTTAGGTGTCCCTTTTAAGGAAAAGGGACGCCTAAAGTCCATAATTTTAAAAAAAATTCTAAATGGGGACTTTAGGCGTCCCTTTTCATAAAAAGGATGCCTAAAGTTTGAGGTTTAGGCGTCCCTTCTGAAAGAAGGGACGCCTAAACCCTTACTTTTACTCGTCCCTTTACAAAGGACGTCTAAAGTCCAAATTTACTACGTCGCTGACATACGCGTCCCCCCATAAAAGGACGTTAAAAGTCCCAGAAAAGGGACGTTGAAAGTGTTTTTTCTAGTAGTGAATATTAGAGTTTTTGTAACTTACCTTGTCCTTTCCTCTTCTCCTTCGTCGCCCATGCAATTCTCTCCCTCTTCCTTAAGTTTATAGTTGTTGAATAGCTAATCTAAGATAATAGGGAGGTTAAGGAGAGATTTCTTGAACGAGAACACAATATTAGGCAAATATTTCTACATACTTACCTAGTTCTTGCTCCTCGGGCTTTATCTTCTCTTCTTCATCTCCTTTTCCTCCTTGAACACTTCCTCTTCTCCCTCTTTCTCTTTATGGCTGACTTGGCCTCTTTTATAGAAGGGGAAGGGTTGTTCTAGAGTTCTCACCCTTTATCATTTAATAATATTATTTTATGAAGATTTTATCATGTGATATCAAACTTCTTCTACAAGCTTTTCCCCTATGATGCCATTTGTCCACCCATGGTAAAAAATCATTCTCTTCCTTATCTCTTAAGCCAATTCCAGCTTCTTTATTAATAATTAAGGAAAATTGATAAATTTATTTTATTTATCCAAAATGGTCATTTTGCCCATGCATTTTTCCTCAATTTCACATGTACTGGAAAAAAAGGCAGAATTTTCACCAAACTTTGAAAAATTGTATCTAATTGTATAGATATCTAATTAGGGTAGTTTCAAAGCATTTGTGACCCTTGTTAAGTGTAGTTTTAAGAAAAAATATATATCCTTTAGCCAAATGTAACCTAAAAATTTCCAAAAGTTTCATTTTATAACACTACCACATAAAGTTTTCAGTTTCACAGGACTAAAAACAAAAATTCATACCTTCTTGTGTACAACTCAAATATTTTGGTATGACCTATCAAATTAAAGCTTGCTATGTCTAATTTTATTCTGGAAAGTTTCATAAATTTTAGAAATCATTCGCCTATTTAAAAATGTCATACAATATGACTGCCTCACTGGAAAACTTACCGGTAACATCCTTAACTTGTGTACCAAATAATTATATTATGTGTGATCTATAATTTCCTTGTTGTGTCTCTTTATGTGCTCTTCAATTCACCTTTTTATCCCTTTACTACCACTAAGGTATAGAGAAACTTTGGTGACTAAAATTTGGGATATTACATAGTTGACCTGGGTAGTCTAAAGTGATATGAGCAAGCATGGATTGGGATGTGTCCTGATGTAGCATGGCAAAATTATGGCATATGCCTCTCGTCAACTGAAGCCTCATGAACTAAAGTATCACACTCATGAATCTTGAGATAGCAGTAACTGTGTGTGCACTAGAAATCTAGAGGCATTATCTCTACGGGGTAACCGTAGAGTTGTACTAAGACCACAAGAACTTGAAAAATATTTGTGTGACCAAAAAGAGTTGAGTATGAGACAGCATAGATGGATGGAGTTGCTTAAAGATTACTACCTAGAGATTAAATATTATACAGAAAGGGCTAATGTAATCGCAGGTGCATTAAGCCTCAAGACAGTATAGGTGGCAACCCTAATGATTCAAGAGAATAAAACTGATTAAAAATTTCAACGATCTAAATCTGTCTGATCAAATTTTGATCAATGGTAACAATATCAGTTACACATAACAAAAGTAAAAGTTAAGAAACTTTTGCTCCCATAACTTATGTAATGGTTCTATATATATATTTGTACCATTAAATATATTCGTGTTGTGAAAATATGGTAGGAAGTAAGATCGATTGGGCCAGTACGTTTATGGGCCATAAGACCTTATATGCAATCAGGGTAGGGTCAAAGACCTGTTGTGTAGTCCAAATTTGAGATTCTAGCCAATGACTTGAGGCATGAAATTTTGGGAATGACCTGATGCATAAGAGTCTAAGTAGTATCCCAAAGAGAGTATAAAGCCTAAGAATGATAGGATAGTTAGTCCCAAGGCAATAAGACCCGTAAGTACAAGTTGTACTAGGAGTAGCCCGGGGCATCTTGAGCCAAGTAGGCTTGAGGAAAAAAGCCTGTAAGTGCACCTTATATGGGGAATTGCCCTACGTTATAAGACCTAATGAATATCCAGTGGAAGATGGACAATGTATCTTACGATTTATCATTGGACTATATGTCATGTGATTGCTTAATACCAATAAGTTGATTGTCAATGGATGGTTTATTATTACATGCTTTACAAGCATTACAAAAGTGTATAAACTACTGTGTAGCGAGAATTGGAGCCCGAGATGTGCTTAAAATGACTATGGGATTGTATATTGAGGTTATAAGTCTTAATATGCATTCAGTATGGATGTTGGACTGAGTGTCTAAAGGCCATAAAACCTATTAGACCGGTGTGTCCTTAGACTGTAAAACCAATGTGTCTAGCATTGTGGATGATGCCTAGCGCTATTGTATTAGACTAATGAGTCCAAGGAATATGTTCTGATGTATACTGAAGGTTATTTAAGGCTATTTACATAATTCTAGGGACTCCATACCTGTAGTATAAGAGCTACCGACGCTTGACATTTGTAAGACCTATAATGATTTGTGTTTCATGCTTAATGAGCTTGCATAAGAAAGTGTTAGATTGAATTATAAAAGAGGTAAAATGGATGATAGGAAGTTATCCCCCAAGGTATAATTAAATCTATACAATGTTTAAACTTTTAGGGATGAAATTTTATTAATTGGGGAGAGCTGTAATATCCCAAATTTTATTTATCAAAATTTCTTGTACATTCAATTATATTCAATGGAATAAAATGGTGAATTTTGGTGTGCTTGAAATAGTCAAAATATTGGAAATAGTGATTATGTGAAATTTTTGCCAAGTAAGACATAAAGCACAATTTTTGTCCAGATAAAGGCCTAACATTGAAGTCTAAAATTTATGATGGAAGAGCACAATTTTTGACCTAATAAGCATTGAAAATTTTGGCCAAAAGAAAGGGGAAGAAGGAGAATGGCAATTAGTTTAAAAATTCAAGAAAATGTAAGGGTAAAATAGTCATTTGGCTAAATAAAATAAAAAGCCAATATTTTTCCCTTAAATAAGAGGAAAGTCAACTAAGAGGGAAGGAGCAAGGAAAGAACAATATTTTGCCACATAATAGGACATGTATAAGGCATAAAACACATGGAAAAAGGAAGAAGCAAAATAATGCCAAATGTAATGTTTTGATAATAAAATAATATTAAAACTAAGGAGGTGAAAGCTGATATTTTATAGGCATATTTCAGCCTCCTTAACCCTCATTTTCAGCCAAACAAAAAGAAGAGGGGGGGAGGGGGAGAGAGCAAAGAAAAATAGAGAACAAGGAGAAAGCAAGAAGATTTAAGAAGGCAAACAAGGTAAGTAAGTAGTAAAATTCATGTGTTCTTGTCTCTAATTTCTTGTAAACCTTCCCTAATCCTCATATCTTCCTTGAATCATGTAAATCAAGAGGAAAATCAAGAGAAAGAAGAGGAGGAAGGGATGTCTAGAGAGAGAAAGTTAAGAGGAATCAAGGTAAGCTTAAGAACTTGTTGTTTCTTGATGAT
This sequence comes from Albizia julibrissin, assembly GCA_037074505.1. NCBI lineage: Eukaryota > Viridiplantae > Streptophyta > Magnoliopsida > Fabales > Fabaceae > Albizia > Albizia julibrissin. The sequence continues at coordinate 39,277,106 of CM073477.1, forward strand.
TTATGTTTGTTCTTGATGATTTAGTTGGTTGTTTGGCTTGTTTTGGCTTGAACTTATGAGTTAGGATGCACAAACCATAAGGGGAAATGTTGCCCAAAATTTGATTAATTATGCTCAAATGGTGTTTAAGTGGTTAAACAAGTGATTAGAAATGAAAAGAAGATGTTTAGTTAGTTGGAAATTGAAAAACTTCAATTCACCTAAAACCCTCAAACTTTCATCTAGGTGCAGTTCAAGGAATTGTTCTTGGAATTTGATGGATTTGATGATTCCATTATGTTTAGAATGAAAAATGTGTAGGAAACATGTGAATTATGGAGTATGAAGGCTTTAGGGTGTGAAATGATAATTTTACCCCTAAAACCCTATTGGTGGCAGTCAAAGGCAAAACTAGAAATACAATGTGATTTTGTCAAAAATGAGGTCAAAAATGGATTCTACATGGGAAATTGTGCAGGAAGAGCCCGGGTCATAATTTTTGAAAAAGTACAATTATACCCGATAAAAAGGGAATTAGACCTAGTTCCCTAGGGGCATTTTTGAATAAAGATAAAATTTTGAGTCTTAGAATAAGATATGAATAAGTAATAACTCATTTGTTATCAATTTGAGAATTTTAAGATTTGATATTTTTTGAGCCAAACCGGAAGTTAAGGACCGATATTAGCTAGGCAATGAAAGGAGTAAGGTAGCAACTCTATCTCTCATATTCTATGTGATTGTTAATATGCATTGTTTGCCATGTTCTGTGTAATGACATGTGAATGGTAGTAATTTCTAGAGCTGGGTGTGGAAAAAACACAAGTACCACTATGAGGGAAAAGCACAAGTACCTCTAGGGCAAGCAGGTAACCAGTCTAGGTAGGCCAGTGGCAAGTATGATAGAAAAACATCTGCTTCAGAACATTATAGCAAGTAGGGGTCATACACTCATATGATCATAAACAGAGCATGCAGTAAGGCTAGTAGCACACAAATAGTCATTTGTACCTGAACACTGAATAGAATGGCATTGTGATCACTGATTGGTAAGTAAGAACAAACAGCCATTTTGATCCGGACAAAATCATTGTTTGATCCTGAACATTGTTTGATAGACATGTACACATTATTGTTATTTGCTGCATCATATATATTGCATTGTATATTTATCTTTCGCATTTTATATGATTGATTGCTTGTTACTACTGAGATTCATTTGAATCTCACCCCTTTCCGTAAATAATATTTATTCAGCAAAAGGTAACAGCTCTATAGGCAAAGAGGTGAACACTTGCTACTGAAGGATCCATATTTGATGAAGAATTTTATGTTGGTTATGTTTTCACTTTTTATGTAATTTTGGGTTTTGTAAATTACTTTGTACAAACCTTGTGGAGACTTCCTGTAATATAATCAAGAATTTTATATCAATATGTTTATACTATTTATGTATGCCTACTTAACTATGTGCTGGTACTTTATTAAATGTCGAATTACTTAGGGGTTTGACAAGCACAACGCTTGGAAATCTCAATCTGACAGCCCAGGGCCTCTTCCCTATTCAAGGTGCACTTACGGGCCTTCTTCCTCGAGCCTACCTGACTCAAGACACCCTAAGTAACTCCCGGTACAACTTGTACTTATGGGTCTTACCACCTAAGGACTAATTGTCCCACATATACACAAATGACAGATAATACATACAAAGTAGCACATATGATATAAGGGATAGGGTACTACCTGACAGTCTTTCCAATTTGAGTTCTTATTCCCCGTCTCTCGAGCATCTCGGGCAAATGTCGAATCCTATAATTTATAATTCAGGAACGAACAAATTATTACTTGTCCTAATTTTTTAATAACTTAAGACACTTTGGTAGGTTATCTTTAAAGTTAATGCATTAGGCCCAATATGTAGCTAATGGGCCCATACTAACTTCAAGTGCTTAACTAACCCTTGGAGGTTAACTTAATTACCAAATGCCATAACACTTTTTTCTTTATTTTCTCACTTTTCAAAAAGCTGGTAGAATTTTCAATAAATTTTGAAAATTCAAATCTTAACCTAGGAATGTCCAATTAAGGTGGTTCCAAATTTTATATGTCACTTATTAAGCCTATTTTAATAGAAAAATACTTTCCACTACTACCTATCTGCGCACCCAGTTTCCAATTTTTCCCATACTGCTAGAAAATATTTCCAGTTTTAATTTTCTAACTTCAAACACTCATAACTCCGAGTGTACTAATTCAAATCCTTTATATTACACATCAATTTAAAGCTCATTATATCTAATTTAAATCTAGAAATTATCACCAGCATCAAACAAATTTGGACAGTGAAATGTTTGCTACAATAAATCTACCAGTTAAAAACGCAATACTTGCAGCACCTTTAACAAAGTTACAATTTTTGGTTTTTCATTCTAAATCATTCAAGATTATAACTAGGGGCTATTCCCACACTGTTTTTTGTATAAAATCCAATGGTAACCTTAGAGATACTAAAATCGCACTCCCTCTCCCAGTTTTGCTTTTGACCAAAAGTTGTCCCCAAAATGACAAAAATCAAGTTTAAATTTTTGACCACCAACAAGTCTAATAACATCATTAATCATCATATATCACCTTATATATGAATAAAACAAAATCATACTTCAAAAACACCCTTTGGCTAAAAACTTTGAGTGGTCTAAGAGCCAAGAAAAACTCAATAAAATCACAAAGTAATCAGTTCAAAATGAAGTCAAGGCTTACCTCTTCACGTTTCTACAACCGGTTTGGTATTTTGGCGGTACTCCGGCTAACTAAATGAAAAAAACCTCAAATGAGAAATCTAAGATCATAGAATTGCAACTCACAGTTAGTAGAAGTTTCCTAAAAGGCCTACCGGATGATATCGACGATTTAGGGTCAGAATCGACTCTGGAACTATGAGAAAATCACTATTCCTCCTCCTTCTCTCTTCTTTCTATTTTCTCTTTGTTTTCTCTAATTTATCCTTCTCTATTTTTTGTTGGTCGGATTGTGGCCTTTGGATATGTTAAATTGACTTTAATTGCATGTGATCAATCTTGTATTGCCATATGTATTGATCTTTGATCTAATGGGGCATAACGTGCCACGTGCCCTAAAAGCATCTTTCTCCTCTCTCTCTTTCCTCCCTCTTCATGTTTCTACAACCAGTTCAGTATTTCGACAGCACTCCGGCTAACTAAATGAAAAAAAAACCTCAGATGAGAAATCTGAGACCATAGAATTACAGCTCACAATGAATAGAAGAAGTTTCTTAAAGGGCCTACCGGACGATATCGATAATTTGGGGTCGGAATCAGCTCTGGAACTCTGGGAAAATAACTATTCCTCCTCCTTCTCTCTTCTTTCTATTTTCTCTTGGTTTTCTCTAATTTTTCCATCTCTCTTTTTTGTTGGCTTAATTGTGGCCTTGGGGGATGTTAAATATACTTTAATTGCATGTGATCAATCTTATGTTGCTATGTGTCTTGATCTTTGATATAACGGGGCATAACGTGCCACGTGTCCTAAAAGCATCTTCCTCCTCTCTCTCTCTCTCTCTCTCCCCCTCTCTTTCCTCCTAGTTATCATTGATTTGTAGGGGAAGGGAGAGGCCTAAAAATTTCCCTGGACTCCCATGTTCGGTGTATGGGAAGTCAAGTATGTGACCAAGCCAGAGACTGATAGATTCCCCGGACTTAGGTTCTAGGTGGATGTCCCTAAGATGCCAACACAAAAAGGCAAAAAGGTGAACATCATCATGAGGAACACATGTCAACTTCTCATTCATCCAACATAAAAGTGCTCTTCTCCTTTGTCATGACGAGATGACACTTGTCACTCTCTTATTCATATAATACAAAAGTTGTGTCATGATTGCTTACTTTATTAAAGCTACTTTAATAAAGTTACTTTATCGATGCTTACTAGAGATTCTACTCGGGTTTTACTCGAAACTGTGACACGCATATCTAGGCCTGTCATGCGGCATCCCACTCCCCTAAATCTCAAAAGTGGTGCCATATATACTTTGGCCACCGATGGATTTTTTTCCGACTACTTATCCTTAGAATGTGACCCTAACTTCTTAATTTCCAAAGATAACACCATGCCGGTTGTAATATCCCAAATTTTAGAACTAAATGCTTAAAATTAAGCTTGACTCAAGTGGACTGCTAAGCCCCGGTTTAGGAAGTATCCCAGTAAGGCATAATTATATTCCCTAAAATTTATTTACACCTTTAGTGGAATTAAGGGGAATAAAATGGTAAATTAAAGAGTAAATTAAGTGATAAAATAATGCAATTAGAAGTCACACACAATATAGTTAATTGGAACGCAAAGTAGCGTTGCTACCAGTGAATTTCCCCGTGTGGTAGTCATGTTTGTATGACATTTTTCAATAGACAAGTGATGTCTAAAAATTATGAAAATTTCTATAATGAAATTAGACTTATCAATATTTAATTTGATAGGTCATATGACTCATTTGGAGCTATACACAAGGAGTTATATATTTTTGAAGTTAGCCCAGTTAAATTGGTGATTTTTAGTGGCAGCGTCCAAAATAATAATTATGGGAATGTTAAACTTCTAATTGGCTAATGGCTATACTTTTTCTTAAAAATATACTTGATAAGGGTTACTTAACCTTTAGAACCACCCCAATTAGATATCTATACAATTAGATATGATTTTTCAAAGTTTGATGAAAATTTTATCCAATTTTTCACTAAGTGCAAAAATGGAAAAAATGTAAGGGAAAAATGGTCATTTAACCAATAAAGCAAGAAGATGATATTTTTTTCCCTTTCCTTGCTGAATAATTTTGTAAAAAAAATGGCACAAGAAGAGGAATAATCACTTAGCCTTAGATGATGCCACATAGAGGGATTTTTGGCCAAGTTTTAAAAGATGATTATCAAAGTCAAAGATCCACATGCCTAATTGCAATTAATTATAATATTTCAAGGTGGTGGATTTTTATGTGCTTTTCCTCCCCTCCCAAAGGCCATTTCGGCCAGCACCCAAGAACCATAGAGAGAGAGAGCTTGAAGGGACAATAAGACCAAAGAGGAAGAGCAAGATGCAAGGAGTAAGATCAAGGTAAGTCACAAGAAATTTCCAATTGTTCTTGCCTTCTTCATGCCAACACTCCTCTAACCTCTTCTCCTCCATGAAATATATGTTTAGCAAGACAAAAATAAGAGCAAAAGGGAGGAGAGAGATGGCACCTAGAGAGAGAAAGTGAGAGAATCAAGAGGTAAGCTCAAGAACCTAATCCTCTTGTTGATTCTTCCTTGTTGTTGACTATTGTGGTGATTGATTAGCCTTGTTTTCATGTTTGGGATGCAGAAACCCTAAGGGAAGGTTCTGTCCAAATTCATACTTATCATGATTAATAGGTGTTTAATGGATTAAACAAGTGATTAGAGGTGAAAAGAAGGAGGTTTATGAATAGAAATCAAGAGAACACATTTTCCCTTACATTTAGTGATTTTCGGCCAAGGGAATTTTTGTCCTGTTAAAGCTAGATGTTGGTATTTTTTTTATAGTTTCATTGGATTTAGAAGGGAAAATTGTGCGAGAACATAGGTGTTCATGATTTTTGGATGATTATATATTAATCTAGAAAATTTTGAAGATGAAATGAGATGTTGTTTGATTTTCCTCCTGTGAGACAATATTTTTGTAACATGTTTTTTGTTAGTGAAACCTTGTTCAAATATTATGAAACTTTATATTCATAAATTAGACATGTATAGCTTTAATTTGATGGGTAGGACATAATTTTTTGACAAGTAGGTTAAGAGATATTATTTTTCAAAGTTAAGCTCTGTTTCTGGAAGGAAATCTAAAACAGGGAAGGTTTGATGAATTTTTGGGAATGACCTAATGATGATGGTTAGACTTGGATATTTTCATGTAAAATTATATTTAAATATATTTACATAGGCTTTAGAATCATTCAATTTTAAATTTTCTAGAATTTATTATTATTTTCCAAATTTGACTGAAAAATACGCAATTTTTTTGAAAACAGTGAAAATGCACTGTTCAGAATCGTACTGTGCAGAAACTATGTTAGATAACTAGAAATGTAAGTTTAGAATGATTTATGAATGAATAATAACTCATTTATTATTAATTTGTAATTGTAGGATCAGACAGTTGTGCCTGAGCTGGACCAAAGACAACGGAATAGAAGATCACCAGCAGGGATATGGTCAGAGATAAAAGATGTAGGAGGTGCAAGAGGAGGAGTGTCTGAAGGAATGATATAAGGGTCAGAAAGTGAAGGATCTGGAAGTGGAAGGTATGATATAAGAGGTACCCGTGAGGTAGTTGGTGGTAGGTCAGGGAAGGGAATGTGAAGATGAGACCAGAGTACATCCTCAATCCTCTGGATCCTCTATGTCTGATCTTCCTAGCGATCAAAAAGTATATTGAAGTTGTGGTTCACTTCCTCTACTAACACTTTAACTTGGTAGTTGACTTGATCAATCAATTCAGTGTTAGACTTCCTCAACCGAGTGACAGTAGACTGGATGGCATCCTGAATATATGTCTGAAGAGCAGCCTGAGTGAAAGAAGGACCATGAGATACTGCTCTGGAAGACTGAGCCTTATCTATCTTGGAAGGTGAAGGATCCATCTTCTTAGTATGATGATCTCTCTGGCTTGCCTCAGGAGGTGGTGAATGATGTCTCTAAGTCTGTGAAGAAGCTCCAGCTGGAATAGTGATTCCCATCCGTGTGAGGTGAATCTTCCCAAACTTAGGAATCCTCACTATGTCCCCCTCAGGTGTCAAGTGCCAAATGTTGTGCATAGAGAGAATGTAAGACACAAGTTGAGGATAGGGAATCGTAGTAGACTTGGAGGAGTAAAATCTGAACCTCTTCATTTCTTGAAAGATAAGCTCACCCACATTTCTTCTTTCTCTTGTCATAAGAGATGCCATCATTTGAAGATCCTTCCCTATGATGTGAGTAAAGTTCTTTGCCTTGTTAACCATACTACAGGAATAAATGTAAAAAAAAGCTCTCTGGTCATTAGTTAGAGCTACTGGAGAAGTGGGTAGAGGCACACCAGGCTGTCCCGATCTAAAAATATTAACTAACTCATGAATATGAAAGACTCGGGGAGGGTTTATAGGTACGTCCTCTATGCCTAGGTAAGTGTTTATAAGATCTCCAGATAATAGAACTTTTTGGTCCCTCACAATTGTTTCAATTCTTTCAACAATAATGTTTCCATGGCTATCTTTCACATCAGTAATCTTCATGTGACAGTAAAAATTCTTAACAACTAAAGGATTGTAAGGCATTCTCAGTTTCAACCATGGTTCATACTGCTTCAAATAAGGAGTCAAGTCAATGTGAAATTTCTTTTTGAGCTCGGCCAAATCTACCCAGACAACAGGACAGAAATCTCTTTTGGCAAATTGGGAAGCAAACACAATGGAATTCAAAATTCTGAGATTACCCGTGTTAAACCCAGGAGGAGGATCAAGGTTTTCGGGAGATTCTTCAACCATGGATTCAGAATGAAACCTACTACCAGAGGCTTGAGATGCATACCGTGACTTTTGGGGATCAGAGGCAGCTAGGATATTGATAGCACGTGTAATTTTTGTTTGCAATGTAGATTCCTGGATGTCTGCTTCTCATCATTTCTCTTTCCCTTTGCCTTTAGAGCTTGTATGAGACCGTGTAATCATCCCAGTAGGTTCTTCGATGCGGATGCCTTTGGGTTTTTGAAAAGTCTGATCGGGTTCTTGTGCAAGTGATGCTTTTGGCTTCTTAGATGGAGGAGAGGATGGAGGAGATTGACCGGGTCTCTTGGCTCTAGCCATTTTTCAACGAGAGAAGAAGCTTAGGGTTCTGTCGGAGGTTTTGGATGCAGAAGTAAGACTGATTAGGAAGATCTGATGGAATGAGATTAATCGGTGAAGCAGAAAGTAAAGATTGAGCTTTGATGGTTTGGGTTTCTGGGTTTAAAAAATTTCAGAGAGTTTCAGAGTGATTGCGCGAGTGCAAGTGATCTAGAGAGTGAAATAAACAGTCACAGAAGAGAAAGCTGATATAACAAGATTTTTAACTTTCACTCGAGTGATTTCAACATTCACTCGAGTGATTTCAACATTCACTCAAGTGATTTTGGTTTTCACTCGAGTGAGTCCAAAATTACTTCATAGAAACTAAAAACACGTTGTAACTGCTTACCTTACTCGAGTATTTTGATCAAAAATACTCAAGTAACTTACCTGTGGTGATATTATCAGTTAAATCACTTGGCTTACCTGTGGTTGCAGTATTTCACTGTTCACTCACTCGAGTTAGTCTTTATCATCACCCGAGTATTTTTCTCTCTATTTATCTCTGTTATTTGAAGGTATTACAGAGCATCCTACAAAACAACTTTATAGATACTCCAATGCTTAAGTTAGTTATGGGATCATCAAAACATTATGAAATCAATATTTATAAAGGCTAAACAACTTACAATTCATTGGGATTTACCATTCCCAATTCCCTTCGTATGTACATGAATTGTTCTCAGGCAAGAGGTTTGGTAAAAATATCAGCTAATTGCAAATGTGTAGGTATAAATAACACCTTGATATCTTTCTTCTGAATATGATCTCTAATGAAATGATGTCTCACATCAATATGCTTGGTTCTTGAATGTTGTACAGGATTTTTCGCCAAACTTATTGTACTGGTATTGTCACAGTAGATGGGAATTTCTTTAACAAAAATGCCAAGATCCTGCAGTTGCTGTTTTAGCCACAGTACTTGTGCACAACAGCTTGAGGCTGCTATATATTCTGCTTTCGTTGAAGATAATGATACTGTAGTTTGTTTCTTACTGAACCAAGAAACAACTGCACCTCCAAGGAATTGGCATTGCCCACTTGTACTCTTCCTATCTGTTTTATAACCACCATGATCAGAATCAGAATAAGCAACTAGATATTCGTTACCTCTTTTGGGATACCATATACCCAATTCTTTTGTGTCTTCCAGATATCTGAAAATTCTTTTCACTAATTCAGCATGTGATACTTTGGGGCACGACTGAAATCTCATACATAAACCAACACTAAACTGAATATCGGGTCTGCTGGCTGAGAGGTAGGGTAATGATCCAATCATTCCTCGATATTGAGTTATATTGAAATCAACTCCTTTTTCATCAGCATCCATAAGAACCATTGAACTCATAAGTGTATCTGCGCCATTAGCTTCATCCAATCCAAACTTGTTGAGCAATTCTTTTAGGTATGTAGTCTGTGATATGAATATTCCATTCTTTCTTTGTTTAATTTGTAAACCCAGAAAGAATGTCAATTCTCCCATTAAAGACATTTCAAATTCTCCCTGCATTATCTCAGAGAATTCTTTACACAGAGAATCATTAGTAGCACCGAATATAATATCATCAACATAAATTTGGACTACCAAAATATCATTTAGTTTTTGTTTTATAAATAAAGTTGTATCGACTTTTCCTCGTGTAAAACCAAATTCGATGAGAAATTTGCTCAACCTTTCATACCAAGCTCTAGGAGCTTGCTTCAAACCATATAAAGCCTTTTTTAATTTGAAAACATGATTTGGTTTGGATACGTCTTCAAAACCTGGAGGTTGTTCTACATAAACTTCCTCCTTGATGTACCCATTTAAGAAAGCACTTTTCACATCCATTTGATATAATTTGAATCCTTTGATGCACGCAAAGGCTAAGAGTACTCGTATAGCTTCCAATCTTGCTACCGGAGTATATGTTTCCTCATAATCAATACCTTCTTCCTGATTATAGCCCTTGGCGACCAATCTTGCCTTATTTCTGATAATAGCTGCGGATTCATCAAGTTTGTTCTTGAATACCCATTTAGTGCCAATAACTGAGTAGTCTTTAGGCCGGGGTACCAAATCCCAAAATTGATTTCTGTCTAATTGATTTAATTCTTCTTGCATTGCTAACACCCAATCATTATCTAATAAGGCTTCGTCAATGTTAGAAGGTTCCAATTGAGAAATGAATGCAGAAAAGCTAACTTCGTTTAAAACTTTGTTTCTAGTTTTAACTCCTTCATTAACTTCACCTATCACTTGATGTAGAGGATGACTCTTGATGTATTTCCAGGCTCGAGGTTGATCTGGTTGACTTAGTTCAACTTCTTTTTCAATATTATCAACCTCAAGATTGGGAGAGTTAACATAAGATTGGTTACTAGTTATCTCACCATCAAAGTTTTTACTAGAGGACACATGTACATCAAATACAACATGAATTGATTCTTCTACAACACATGTTCATTTATTAAAAACTCTATATGCTTTACTTTGATTTGAATTGCCTAGGAAAAGTCCCTCATCAGCCTTAGAATCAAACTTTCCAAGATTATCTTTACCGTTGTTATGAATAAAACACTTACAATCAAATATGTGTAGATGAGCGAGATTTGGTTTCCATCCCTTATAGAGTTCGTATGGTGTCTTTCCAAGTTTGATTCTGACATACGCTCTATTTTAGATGTAGCATGCAGTGCTCATAGCATCTGCCCAGAAGACTTGAGACACATTCTTTTCGTTGAGCATTGCTCTAGCCATTTCTGTAAGAACTCTATTCTTTCTTTCCACGACTCCATTTTGTTGTGGAGTTCTTGGTGCTGAAAAATTGTGATCGATGCCATTTGTATCACAATATCCTACGAATGCTTGATTATCAAATTCTCCACTATGATCTGTCCAGATACCTGCAATCAACATACCTTTCTCATTTTACACTTTCTTGGCAAAGGCAATAAATTTACTAAAAGTTTCATCTTTGGATGACAAAAATATATTCCAGGTAAATCTGGAGAAATCATCAACAATAACAAATGTGTACAAATTTCCACCGAGACTCTTAACTCTTGCTGGACCAATCAGGTCCATATGCAATAATTGAAGTGGTCTATTAATGGTAATTTCATTTTTCGATTTAAAGGATGATTTTGTTTGCTTACCTCTTTGACAGGCATCACAAATTAAATCATTCTTGAAATTTACATTAGGTAAACCAATTACCAAATCTTTTCTGAGTAATTTACCTAATTGATGCATATTTACATGAGCAAGTCACTTATGCCATAACTAACTCTCATCAGTGTTACTCAAAAGGTAATTTTCAAAAAAAATTTCATTCATATCAAGAGTATAGCAGTTACCTTCCCTTTTTGCCTTAAGTTTTGACTTCAAATTCTTCTTTTCAATTTGCAGATCCTTCTTGCTAACTATCAGACATTCTTCTGAGTCAAATATTACCCATTTGTCTTTATCTGTGCTTTGGTTCACACTTAATAGATTGTGACATAAGCCTTCAACATAATATACGTCTTTGACTTTATTCTTAACTTCCCCAATTCCTGCTATCCTTCCAGTTTGATTTCCTCCAAATTTTACCTTGCCATCTTCCTTTAGTACTAATGTGGTAAAATTCTCAGGATTACCAGTCATATGTCTAGAGCATCCACTATCTATGTACCACTTGTTTGATGTAGATGCCCTGAAGCAAACCTGCAGTTATAGATAATTAAGTTTTAGGTACCCATATCTTTTTGGGTCCTTTTGGGTTAGTACAGACAACTTCTTGATCATGAAATTTCTTAGGTACCCATTTATAGGTTCCTATAATTCCTTTCTTTTTATGAAAGCATGAAGAAGTGCAGTGTCCTTTTCTATTACAGTAATTACAATGAGCAAAAGGATTAGATGTGTGCACAGAACATGTGAAATAACTTAAATATGGTTTACCTCCCGTCTTCTTCTTACCTTTTCTTTTGTCTAAATTTGGATCATATCCTATACCAGACTTATCATTCACAAGACGTTGCGCTTTTAAAATAACATTTAACAACTCACTTCCTTTTGTAAACTTTTCAAGAGTTTTGGTAAGATCAATATTTTTCTTCTCAAGAGACAAACACTTTTCGCAACTTTTACCTAAGGATTCTTTAATTCTTTCTTCAAGAATTTTGTTTTTCTTTTTACATGCAATCAATTCTTTAACAATCTTGACAAATTTAGAATGTAAAGTATCATATTCATTTTGTAATTCATCATAAGTAGGATCAGGATCATTTACCTCCTCGTCTGTTTCCTCTTGAGAAACCAGGTATATATTGGCTATTTCTTCATTATCGCTTTCTTCATCTGAGGAGCTATCTCCCCATATTGCAGAAATAAATGCCTTCTTTCTATTGAAGGATTTAACGTTTCTCTTTTCTTTATTTTTCTGTGATAGCTCCGGACATTCTGATTTGATATGTCCAGGTTTACCACATTCATAGCAAATGATCTCCTTGGCTTCTCTTCTACTACTAGTTCCACCTTTTTGTGAATTTCTGAAACCTTGGCCTTTATAAAATTTATTGAATCTTCTGATCATCAGGCCTATCTCGTCATCGTTGAGCTCCTCATCTTCTTCTTGGCTTTCTGCCTTTGTTTTTGTCACACTTAGTGTGAGACTTTTCTTTCTCCTGTCACCAACTTCCTCTAGCTCTCATTTGAATTTTAGTTTGCTTTCATATTCAGAAAGACTTCCAAACAAAGAAGCTATAGATCGCATCGATTCTCCTTTGGCCTCCTCTATTACTGTGACTTTGGCCTCCCATTCTTTGGAGAGTATGTTTAATATTTTTCGTACTTGGATATTCTTATCATAGATTTTTCCAAGTGCCGCAAGTTGATTTACAAGATGAGTATATCTAAGTTCAAATTCAGCTATTGACTCACCTTCCTTCATACGATATAGATCAAACTCTGTAATTAGAGTATTGATTTGATTTTCTTTTATTCTTGATGTTCCTTCATGAGCTACTTCCAAGGCTTGCCACATCTCTTTAGCAGTTTGAAGAGTACAGATTCTGAAGTATTCTTTTTGACTCAGTGCACTCTGAATCATCATAATTGCTTTACTGTTGAGAGTCACGAGCTTTTTGTCATTGTTATCAAATTCTGCTGGTGACTTAAGAACTTTTCGAGATTCTACAATCTTTGTAGGCACATAGTTTCCAGTTTCAATTACATCCCATAACCCGTATTCTGTAGCCATCACGAATACACGGAACTTAGCTTTCCAGAAGGAAAAATGCTCACCACTGAAACCTGGTGGTCTAGTGATAGAGGCTCCGTCAGGAAGAATTCCATCACCCATGCTTGCCATCGGATCCTTCTAAGGTTGTTAAACCTGAACAAGAAGACCTGCGCTCTGATACCAAAAGTTAGAGCAAGCTTTTCACCCAAGAGGGGGGTGAATTGGGTGATTACAAAATAAACAGATACTTAAATAAAATTATAAAACTTTAAAACACAGTTATAAGAAGGAAGAGATATCACTGAAGTTCACACAGGGGTTTATACTTGTTCGGTCTCAACCACTTGACCTACATCCAGTCCTCAGAAATCCTTCTAAGCCTTTCACTATATCTTCCAAGATTTGTGGGTTCTTGGCACCACAGTACAACAGCAAGTTCCTCTCTTTGGACACTCGCTCCCCCTTACACAAGGTAATCTCAAATCTCAACTTAAGGTTCCTCAACCTTAAGTTATCACTATCGGATATAAAACATGTAAAACTGACAAATCTCTCTCACAGAGTATATACATGAAAACTGAAGTACAGATGAAGAGTTGAAGCCCTTATGAAAGTATTGTTTGCAGTGTGTTCAAGCGTTGTTCATCCCCTCAATTTTTCGAATGGCTGGACATATATATCAGAGGCTTTGAGGACCATTGTAAATTTGTCCATTGATTCATCGGGCTCTTGACAGATGCAACAGTATTTGTTTTCCACTTTGCACGTTGATAGTTATTTATAAATTTCGTTGCTGCCCATGATTAGTTGCCGTTTGAGTGGTGTGTTCAGTTACTTGTCATATGGGTGGTAGTGGAGTACACCTGTAATATACTCAAGAACATGACCGTTAGAAAAATATTTGAATATCATCGGAGTGATCGTAATTCACTGGGAGTAATTTCTGAAAATCAAGAAACCATCGGAAGTGATCTTGCTTTCACTGGAGATGGATTTCAGCAACTGACTAATTTTTAACAAAGTCATATGCCACATGATTTTGACAGTAATCTAGAATAACTAGCAATGATTATCACTATCAAAATCTAACTAACAAAATCTGTTGATTTCCGTGGAAGTGGTTGCAAGTGGATCACAGTGACTGTTTGAGAGTGATACTAATAAAATGAAACATCACTGGAGTGAATTTGATGTCACTGGAAGTGATTTAGAAAACATTAAAATATTCTGCAAGTGATTACAGACTAACTAGAAGTGAGCATGAGATTTCATATACCACTCGAGTAAATTTGGCATCACTGGAAGTGATTTTGCAAACAGTGATTTCTTCTTGCAGTGATTTTCAATCCACTGGAAGTGATTTAGCTAAAATAGAATATCACTCGAGTGATTCAAGATCACTGGAAGTGATTTTGCAAACAGTGAAATCTTCTTGCAGTGATTTTTGTTCCACTGGAAGTGAATTTGAAAATTTTAAGGATCACTCGAGTGATCTGGTTATCACTGGAAGTGATTTTCAAAACATTGATTTTTTCTTTCGGTGATTTCAGGTTCACTGGAAGTGATTCAGCAAAAATAGTGTATCACTCGAGTGATTCAAGATAACTGAAAGTGAAATCCGGAACAGTAATTTTTTTCTTGCAGTAATTTTTGATTCACTGGAAGTGATATGATGCATCACTCGAGTGATTTCACAAATCACTTGAGTAATCTTGTATTTTTCATATCACTCGAGTGATTTTTAATGATCACTCGAGTGATCTTGATAATCACTCGAGTGATTACATAAATCACTCGAGTGATCTTGCTCAGATCACTTTTCTCACTTCCTTTGCTGATGTATTTGTTTTAATCAAATCCAAGTACTTCCAAAACATGATTTGTTATCATCAAAACATGAAATCTAACAATCTAAGCATTGGTGCTGGTTATTTATATTTTATTATCATCTTTTAGGATTTGTAAATATTACGTATAAACCCTGTGGGGTTTCCTGTAATATAATCAAATACTTTATATCAGTATGTTTATGTTACTTTTGTTCACCCACTGAACTATGCGTTAATACTCTAATAAATGTCAAAATATTAAGGGGTTTGACATTTTTGGTATCAGAGCAAACAGTTATGGAAGTATCAAAATAGTATATTTATATGCTCTTAGTTATATGGTAATAGGAAATATGCATGAAAGGAGTCACCAGAGGAGTAGATCACCACCATCTATGAACCAGCCTCTGGAGATCAGCGGATACTTGAAAGGCAACAAGTACTATGATACCGGACTAAGGGTAGTCAAAGGATGTTACGAACCCTGAGAAAGCGGTTACAACCAAGGCCAGTGTTCGGGCCTTATCCTTGATTGACACGATAAGTAAGCTTATTAGTAGGGGACACTAATCAACCGCAGACTGATAAGATAGAGTGGGATCCAGATTCTATTACTAGTTCCAGAGCTGAAACTATATACGTGCCACATGATCTACAACCAGACCAAGAGTTATTGGAGTACGTCAGGAGCATATACCTGTAGGCTTCCCATAACTAGGACACCCCCCATTGCCCAGTATGTAGCGTACCTACACGATGTAGACATACTATATTAGGATTAGGGTTTTATTGACTTGGAGTTTTCAGATGATATTAGGATCCACACGACATTGTACTTCTTTTCTGAATATTGTATTTTGGGCTCGAAAGAAGAATGGATTATGGAATAGGCTCTGAATGATAACATTGTTGCTTTTATGGAGCACATCATGAAGTACGTGTTGGATTACATGTATTGGTGCTAATATACAACCTATACTCAGTATTCAATCATCTGGAGATGGTTGGCATGACTTATTAGGACAAGAGCAGTCACATGATGTCGATGCTCGAAAGTGGTTGGAGCTGGTACCAACATTTTACACCGGTACATTAAGGTTAAGCATGCTCAGCCTATGAAAGTGTTAGGATGGGTGACCCCTCAAGAAGTTACTTGTACATGTTAAATTATGTAATGTGAAGGACTAGAAACATGTTATATTGTGGTCTATAGGTTGTATGTTGTCAAAAGCTTTCCCTAAATATAAATGTTTGTTGTATGTTATTCCTAAAGTACTTATGTATCTAAATTTTTTTGAAATGACAAGTATGCCTTTATGATTATGTGAAATTTACCTCTTCTTTATTTTAATATAAGGAAACATAAAGATAGTGAGACTAAGAGGTAGACCAGGAAGTATAGGTGCTGAGCAAGGACAAAAAGCTAAACTTGACCTAATATAGCAAATATTGGGCATGCTAACCAAACAGCAAATAATGACACATGATCTCAGGGATGAGCTGTGAGAAGTACAACAAAAACAAAATGCATATAGGGAGAGGCAAAATAATCCTTCTGGACAGGAGGATGAACTTATGCAGCTTGAGGAACCTGAACAGGGGCATTTGCCTAGACCTGTTGTTGAGAGTAAAAGTTTGCAGACATAGGTGTCCCGGTGTTTTCAACAGCACCCTTATTTTTTGTGGAAAATTTGATCCCCAGTTAGCAATAGATTAGCTATCTCAGCTAGAGAAAATTTTCAGAATTTTAGAATGCCCAGATAACATTAAAGCCTAGTTGGCTATTTACAAATTAGAAGGGGATGCAGACAAGTGGTGGAAGAATACTGAAATAATCCTTCAGGCACAGAATATTCCTTTAACATAGGACTTATTTCAAGAAAAATTCAATGAGAAATACTTTCCCCAATCATTCAGAATCGTAAAAGAAACGGAGTTCCTATCGATACAACAAGACAAGAAAAAAAGTTTCGACGAGTATTTGGCTTGATTTATCCGGTTGTCTTGATACTCTTCTTACCTGAGGTACCATGATGATGAGGGATGGAGCTCAAATATGATTATAAGGGGATTGAGACCAGAGCTAAAAGAGAAGCTAGTCTCTAAATAATTTATTGAATTTAATAAAGCAGTAGAAGAATGCCGGATCACAAAAAGCAATTTATTGAATCTGTATTCTGACAAAAATGCTAGCAGTAAGGGTGCATCTAGCAGTGGGAGTTCTTCCCAAAAACGCAAGAATCAGAGCGACCCATCCAGAGGGAATAATAAAAAGCCGTATCAATCTAATAGCCATAGCAATCAAAGATTCCTTGAGAACAGAGCATGTTGGCACTATGGCAAGCCATATCATCCTGGAAGCACATGTGTGCTCCAGGAAAGCAGATAATCTATTATAAATGCCAAAAAATAGGGCATTTTACTAAAGATTATCTACAACAACAATGGGCAAGGAGGCCTAGACAGAGAGCTCAGGGCAGAGTCTTTGCTATAACTCAAGATGAAGCCAAAAAATCTCCTAAATTAATTCAAGGTATGGTTTTACTTAATGGAAACTATGTACAAGTATTATATGATTCAGATGCTAGTCATTCATTTATTGTATATAACTGTGTAACACAGCTAGACCTGAGTATGCTCTGATTTCTATATGATCTGGTTATGTCTACCCCCACAGGTATCAGATTTGTCACAAGCGATGTTTTCCTGAATTGCATAATAAAAGCCGAAGGACACAAATCAACAGTAGATCTGATTACCATTGCATAGACTAGAAGTACTTCTCAGTATTGACTGATTGATAGTAAATAATGTTTTGCTAGACTACAGAAGAAAAAGGGTCATTTATCCTAATCCGAAACCAAATGTCAGTACAAAAGTCAATCTGACTTTTCTCTCGGCAACTGAGGCCGAGAAATGTCAGCATAAAGGTTATCATAAGTATATGATGTTCTTCTCTATGCAGTCAGAAGCTAGAACAATACTTGAAAATATCCCTGTAGTAAATGAGTTTCCTGAAGTGTTTTCAAAAGATATCAAAGGAAAGTAGAGTTTGCAATTGAAATTAAGCCTATAATGGGACCAATATCTAAAGCGCCATACAAGATGGCTCCAAATGAGATGGCAGAATTGAGAAAGTAAATTGATGAGCTATTGGATAAAGGGTTTTTCCAACCCAGTATCTCGCCCTAGGGAGCTCCAATGCTCTTTGTTAAAAAGAAAGATGGAGGCATGTGACTTTATATTGATCATAGGGAGTTAAACAAGGTAACCGTTAAGAATAAATACCCACTTCCTAAAATTGATGATTTGCTCAATCAGTTATCTACTTCTTGCGTATTCTCAAAAATTGATTTGAGATCAGGGTATCATCAGCTTAGAGTAAAAGCAGAGAATGTACCAAATACTACTTTCAGAACCAGATATGGTTATTAGGAATTTCTAGTAATTCCATTTAGGCTGACCAATGCACTTGCAGTGTTTATAGACTACATGAATCAAATTATTCATCTCTATCTGGACCAATTCATAGTAGTTTTCATTGATTATATTCTAGTATATCAGGAAGCAAAGTAGAACATAAAGAGCATTTTAGAATAATGCTGGGCATATTGAGAGATAAGTAACTCTATGTCAAGCTAAGCAAGTATGAGTTTTGACTTTCATAAGTTAAATTTCTAGGCCATGTAGTCTCGTAAGAAGAGGTCTCAGTTGATCCTACCAAAGTGGAAGTAGTATTGAACTAGAAGAGACTAGAGACTGTTGCTGAAATACACAATTTTCTGGGTCTTGTCAATTATTACAGAAGATTCATTCAAAATTTCTCCAGAACTGCTGCCTTTGACAAAGTTGACACGAAAAACTCAACCTTTTGTATGGGATAGTAGTTGTTAAAGGAGCATAATAGAGCTAAAGGAGAGATTGACAATAGCACCAGTGTTAACAATCCCTGATCCATATGTGACATTTGTGGTCTATAGTGATGTAAGCAGATATGGATTGGGGTGTGTCCTGATGTAGCAGGGTAGAGTTGTAGTATATACCTTTCGTCAGCTGAAGCCTCATGACTAAATTATCCTACTCATGATCTTGAGTCAGTAGAAATTATGCTTGCACTGAAAATCTGAAGACACTATCTCTATGGGGCAACTGTAGAGTTGTACTGGGACCACAAGAGCTTGAAATACTTGTATGATCAAAAAGAGTTGAACATGAGACAATGCAAATGGATGAAGTTTCTTAAAGATTACAACCTAGAAATTAAATACCATTCAAGAAAGGCTAATGTAGTTGCAGACTCATTCAACCGCAAGATAGTGCAGGTGGCAACCCTAATGATTCAAGAGCAGAAACTGATTGAAGATTTCAGGGATCTTAATCTGTCTAATCAGATTATGATTAGTGGCAACAATATCAATTAGTTAGAAAATGATTTAAGAATAGCAATTGAATAAGCTCAGATGCAGGATAAAAGCGCACAGTCTATCAGGAACAAGATTTAAAGGGGAGAAACTCGAGAATATAACCTGTCACCAAGTAGACTAGTCAAATATAGAAATTTGATATATATTCCACTGTAAACAGAACTGAGACGACAAATCCTGGATAAAGCACATAAGAGTAAATATACTTTACACCCAGGAGCAATTAGAATGTATTATGACTTAAAGTCCATGTATTTATAGCTAGGGATGAAAAGAGATGTGACAAAATTTGTTGCTTGTTGTCTTACTTGCCAGAAGGTGAAAGTCAAGAATCAACGATTGTCAGGACTTTTGAGAAACCCCAAAATTCTTGAGTGAAAATGGGAGAGCATTACCATGGATTTCATGATAGGATTACCCAAAATTAGAAATCATGATGCAATATGGGTCATTGTCGATCGATTCACGAAGATAGCTCATTTCCTATCAATTAGTATTAACTATTCTTATGATAAGCTGGCAGAGATCTATATTAAGGAGATTTTACGATTGCATAGAACACCAAAGAATATAATTTTTGATTGAGATCCTCGATTTACTTCTAGGTTTTAGAGATCATTACACAAGGCTTTAGGTACTAAACTCAAATTCAGTACAACCTATCATCCTTAGACAGATGGACAAATAGAAAGAACAATACAAATGCTAGAAGATATGTTGAGGGCATGTGTATTAGATTTCAAAGGAATCTGGGATCGATTCCTTCTACTTGCAGAATTTGCATACAACAATAGCTATTCGAGCATTTAAATGGCTCCATATGAAGCATTGTATAGAAGGAAGTGTCAATCACCCTTATGCTGGGAAGAACTGTCTAAGAGGAAGTTATATAGGCTAGATATAGTAGATTAGAAAATGGAGCAGATTAAATTGATAAAGCAGAGATTGTTAGCTGCTCAGAGTAGGCAGAAGAGTTATGTCGATAAGATGCGGAAGTCTCTAGAATTTGAAGTCGGAGATCATGTGTTTTTGAAAGTCTCACCTATTATTGGTATTAGTAGGGAATTTAGAGTAAAGAAGTTAAGCCCTAGGTACATTGGTCCATTTAAAATATTATTAAGAATTGGGTCAGTAGCATATCAAATAGCTTTACCCCCAAATTTAAGCAGATTACATGATGTCTTCCACATCTCATAGTTAAAGAAGTATCAACCCGACCCATAGCACGTAATTGAATATGAAGATGTAGATGTGTGGGATTATCTTACATATAAGGTCAAACCTGACCAAATCATTGATCAGTAGTAGAAACAACTCAGGCATAAGAGTATCTGGTTTGTGAAAGTAGTTTGGAAGCGATTATCTCCTAAAGAAGCTACCTAGGAAATAGAGGAAGTCATGAGAATACGATACCTAGATTTTGTATTTTAGATCATGTAACGAAATTTTGAGGACGAAATTTATTGTATGAGAGGAGAGCTGTAATGTACTAAAAATTTCATGACTTGTACTGCTTTGAGTATATATGAATTTGTTGGTTGAACGGGCCGATGCAAGATATATGTATATGTGTATACTTGTGTATAAAAATTGGCAATAATTTGAGACACTTTATGGCTTCTAGAGGGCACCCAAAATAGCGCCATTATAAGGAAGAATAAGGGAGGAAGGCGCCATATTGATATGTGGGACCCGCACAAAGACCCAATGTTTCCCGTGGCATCACTACTACAAAATGTAGATTTTACGTCCCTAAAAGACATCCCTTTTTTAAAAAGGGAAGTAAAAAATAAAGACGGTGGCATTTTTATAATTATGGGTAAGAATTAAGTAACTTTAGGCGTCCCTTTTCAAAAAGGGACGCCTAAAGTATAAAAATTTAATTTTTTTTAATTTTTTTTTAGACTTAAAGTCAATTTTTTTTTACTTTAGACGTCCCAAATTTAAAAAGGGACTTCTAAAGGTAATGTATATCAGTCAAATTGATATTGACATCACTCTCTTGAAGCTCATTTTCTACCATAACTCTCTCTCTTACTCCCTTTCATTATCGTTGTTCTTTTTTTGAAAGTCGTCCTCCTCTATCTCCACCACCATCATCTACCGTCTTCCTCTCCATTGTTGAAGCTCGTCGCCATTGTTCTTCCTCGATCTTTGATGCTGTGGGTTCCTCCTCCCTCCCTCTCCCGCCGTTGGCCTCCATCCTCCCTCTCCTACTGTGGCCAAAAGGTATGGATAATTAATTTTTCTTTTTATAGGCTAAGTTTTAAACTGAGATTATTGTATATGTATTTTGTTGTGTTAAGATTTAGATTTATCTTCATTGTAGATTCATTTTGATTTATCATCCTTCACCAATATTAATCTGTAAGGATATTTTGGTTTATAAAAAATTGTTCAATCTTGTTTTTGTATGTTATAATTGTTAGACAGTGAAAAATATAAGCGAGTTTTTTTTTAAAAAAATAACTTTAGATGTCCCTTTTCTTAAAAAGGGACGTCTAAAGTTTTGTTTTTTTTAAAAAAAAACTTTAGACGTCCCTTTTTTAAAGGACGCCGTATCCTGACTTTTTTACGTCCCTGGTATAGGCGTCCCTCTTTTTTTGGACGTTAAAAGGGCTAAAAAAAGGACGTTAAAAGTGTTTTATGTAGTAGTACATATTGGTGCACAGACTTGGTAGTTCCCAGAGACTCAGCGGTAAGTAGTGCCATCTTAGAGAATTTAGGAGACACATGGCGCCACTCAGTCTGAAGAGGAACACGTGTCGCAAAACCAGCGACCTTACATCGAAAAGTAGCTTTATTAAAGTATCTTTTGAATTCCCTTGATTAGCTAATCAAATGCCAAAATATACCATTAGACATTTGATTAAGGTGGAAAAGCCAGTGTAACCCACTGGTCTCCAATCCAACCATATACTCGATTTTGCTGATTATGGTACCAAAATCTAGATGAATCCTTCTTCCTTGATAGTGGAATTTTCCTAATTATGTAAAGTAAGAATATTTGGTATATAGAATCGCCGATTACCTGATAATTCCCAAAAAGGAGTATCCAGCACCCTGGCTTTTAAGACATGTGTCATAATTTCTTAAAAAAAATTCAGTCTACTTCTCCTTCCTCTAAAATTCATCCAAGCTCATTAAAATATAAGGAAAATTAGAAAAAGTTTCAGAGAAAAAGAAAGAAGAGAGACATTTTCGTGTTATTTGCCGATTTGAAGCTCGAAATTTCGTTTTCAGCTTCTGAAGTCTTCACTAATCTTCTTCTACTCGACGAGAGCTTTATTTTTATTTTTTTATATTTCTAGTCCAAGGAGTTTGGTTCCATCTACTTGGAGGAAGTACTGCCAAAATTCCAAACCAATCGAATAGACACATAAAGGTAATCGTAAGCTTCAATTTGAGCATAACGTTTTGCTATTTTGTTGATTATTTTTGGAGTTATAGACCCATTAGGGTTTCATCAAAGGTGTCAAAATTGACCTCTAATGGCTGATTGATGATGAATATATGATTAGTTAAGGTTTTATGAAGATTAATTACATATTTAAAAGTTAAAAATTACGAAAACACAATTTTTGTTTTAGGGGTCAAATTTGGTTAGACATGTTTCATGGTGATTGAACTGGAATTTGATTAATTTGATGTTATAAATAGATTGTATGGCTGAAAGGTTGTAGGGATAGCATGTGGTTATGATTGTTGGACAATTGATTAGAAAAACCTAATTTTGGAATTCAAAGGGAGTTGTTAAATCTGCCAAATTCGTGGCAGTCTGTTAGTGAGCTGCTTTGGAATGGTCAAAACTTGTCCAATTGCTATGATATTTTGCAAATTTTTAGTATACATACTAAAATTTCCAATTATAGGTAATATACGACATTTGGCTCTAAAAACTGGGAGATATACCCTGTTGAAATTGTAACTCAAACTCTGGAGTGTATTTTAGGACTGTAATGTTGGTCATGAATTATTAAGGTTGTGATCCTACAAGTAGCCTTGAATGGTATTTTTTCCTGGAAAGAGGACTTAAAGATATTTCCATGGGACTTGGAACCACGTCATTTGAATTTTTCTAGATTAAGTTATGAATTTTCAAACTTGGGAGTCAAAACTGCCAAGTTGGGATGACCTACGAATTTGAAGAGTTTAAAGTCAATTAAGTCAAGTTTGATTCCAAAAGAGAAGAGCATGCACTAGAAGCCAATGTAGACCCTATTTAATGCCATTTAATTTAATGTACTAGACTTAGATGATGTTTAACTAAGTAATGACATATTTGTCATGAATTCTAACCTATAGAGTTTGACCTTTGCCCGGACCAGCCCAAAGATTAATAACTAAGGACGAGTAATCAGAAAGGTATTCAGGTAGTAACTCTATCTTTCATACACTATATGATGGTTTAAATGCTTTTGTGTTTACATGTTCTGTGATATAAATTGTTTTTTACAAAACCTAGCTGTAATGTAGGAAAAGCACAAGTACCATCATGCCAAGTAGGACCCAGCTGAGGTAGTGAGACAAGTACTTACAGATAGTTATCTACTCTGGAACATTACAGCAAGTAAGGGTCAAACAGTCATTTGATCCTGAACAGTGTACATGTAATATCCCGAACTTTAAGCTTAGAGAATTGAGGATAAGCCTGTATCAGGTAGATGACTAAGCCCAATTTGGGAAGAGTTCCAAGAATGATGAGGGATAGAAAGACTTTCAGGGACTATGTGATTTAGCCCTACTGGGCAAAGGGCTTGGCATTTGCATGTAGTATGATTAAGTGTTGGTGCAAAAGTGCACAGGACACATATACGGTGCCATCTGGTTGTTAGAAAGATGCCACCCAAGTATATTACGAAATATGGGACAAATTAATCAAGTAAAGTATGCGTGAGGGCGTATGGTGTTTTCAGGGTAAACTGGCATGCCCTGCGTTTTTGAAGAATACACTAGTATACCCTGTGTTTTGGAAAAAGACACTGGCTTGTAGTGCAATATGAGGCCCACAAGCAGATAGTCAGTAATTCATCGATTCAGAGACCATGTGGTGCTATCTGAGGGCTTACACGGACACTTGGCAAGATTTTGAGACCACAGGGACACATGGCGTAAAATCAAGTGATTCCTTATAAAGAAAAATTAATGATAAAGTAGCTTTCTGAAAAGTTACTTTTAAGTTGGCCTAATGAAAGGATGCCACATAGTACTTTCATAAAATGAATTTTGTGTTGGCACTCTCATAAGATGCCACCTAGCACAATCTCAGGGAAAATCATCAAACTCTTCTCTTCCCCTGATAAAGTGGACGGCACATGGCACAACATGGGCCATGAATACATAAAGTGATTTTATGCTTTATGTGTTGGCGCTATGGAAAAGGTGCCACCTAGCACTTTAGTTAGGACAACTTGTCGATTCCCAACTCCGGGATTCGGGAAAAGGAGCACCAAGCACCCTGGAATTTTTAAGCATTTGACACGTGGCATTAAAAAAGCATCCAACACCCCTAACGGCTATTAATTTCATGTAGCCTATATAATTAGAGCGAAAATGGAGAAAATCATAGGAAAATGAAAGAGGAAAGAGAAATGATTAATAGTGAAATTTCTGAAGTTTTAGAACCAATTCTGACCCCGTAACACCATTACCAGCCAATAAAGCCTTCATTAATCTTCTTCTACTTAGTGTGGGCTTTGTAAGACCCATCTTACATACTCCCTTATTATGAATATGGAAGCATTAATTAACTTGTTCTGTCTTAGGAATATCATTAATTAAAGTTCCCAAACCAAAATTTACCTTATTAATTTTCCTTTCAACAGGTTACCAATCATTTAAATCTATCAGAGCGACTCTTAGCTCAGTTCTCTACTCATTCTTAGATAATTCGTAAAATGAATATATACAGACAATATAGCCATATAAGGCTACCAAAGTGTGTACTCTAGTACATAAATTGTACATATGAACACAGTAGACACATCCCTATCTTTATTCCACCTTTTCACTTCTCTCATGCAATCCTCTTCTCAGTTTTCTGTAATACCCCACTTTTCCACCAATATTCCTTATATGTATATATTTGTGATATTTGGTGGAATAAAATGATGAATTATAGTGTGCATAAATTTATAGAAATATTTCAATCAACTGTTACACACAATTCGGCCAAGCAAGGATGCAAAGAAGCAATTAATGTTCACTTAAAGGCCTACTATTGTAACCAAATTTGAACATAAAATGACACAAATAATGGCCTCATACAAGTGCCAAAAATTTGGTCAAACCAAAGGAAATGAGTAAGAAATTATTTATTTCAATAAATCATAAAATGTAAGGGCAAAATGGTAATTTTTCCATAAAACAAGAAACAATTATTTTTCCCTTAATATTCCTAATAATTTCAGCCAAATGAGAATTTAAAAAAGAGAAAATGACTATTTCGTAATTAATAAGCCTATTTTGGAATATTATTACTAACAAAAAATTCAAAGAGTCAAAAAGTCTAAAAGTCAACAATTTAGAAGATGACATAATGAGATAGTTCAAGAGTAATATATACTCCCTCATTTCTCATTCATTTCGGCTAACCAAGAGAAGCAAAAAGGGAAATAGAATTATTTTCAATATTTGATAAAAACCCATAATTTTATACCAATAGAAATGGAGCACATGTAAAGCCACTTTAGATATTCCATTAAATCACCATCTTCTCTCTTTCCACGTGCGTTGCTTTGAACAAGGGATAGAAAAGTGCCTAATCCTATCATCCTTTAATCGTGCCACCATGAGATATTGGGACACCAGGACCTGTCTACTTTAAACCCCACCCAACTCAATCTTTTGAGAATATGCAAGGACTAAAACTTACACCACAACTACTTTTAAGTGTATAATTATTTTAGGGTGTGATTTGATTAGCGGTTATAAAAAGTTTTTTTTTTTTTACAATCTGATTTTTATAAATATAAGATAAGGTAAAAATTAGATTAGGTAATATAATTTATGTTTGGATTGATTTTTAAAAAAATCAGTTTAATAAACTGAAACTTATAGGATGATTAATGCAAAAATAATTTTTTATATATAATGATTGAAAATGATATGAATTTAATAAAAATAAAAATAATTAAAGTATTATTGGGAAAATTTGAAAATATTAAATTACTTAAATTTTAGAAAAAGTTAGAGAAATGTCCTATTTAAAAATTGAATTAGTGAGAATGATTTCAATCAAAGCACTGACATTCTTCGTATATATAAAATTATCAAATTATTTATACCAATTAAATTTTTAATGGGGAAGTATTTCCCAATTTTCCTTAAGTTTTATTATTTATATTTTTCTTTGTATACTTTCATAAATAAAGATAAAATTGGAAAACAATTATTATTAACCTTTAACTAAACTTATATAATTAGGACCAAAATTTTCATATGCAAGTGGACATATAATAAGGGCCATAATGTTATTTTAATAAAAGAAGATAGAACCAAGTATCTTTTCTTCATGAGGTATTTAATTTCTTCTCTATCCATAATATAAACTTATTTTCTCTTCATGGTAGAAAAACTAAAAGTATGAAATTTTGGGCTTATAACTTAAAATAGATTTTTCTTTAAAAGTCAAATTACAAAAAGGCTGATCTAAACTTCATGAAAAATTAAAAAGTGGCTTTTGTTGGTGGAGATCCACGTTTGAACCTCCAAATGTAATCTTAAACACATCCTTGAAATTTAAGGTGGTAATTCTTATCAGATTTCTAAGACTACGGTATATTGAAATATTACAATGGCTCTCTAAAAATTAATTGTTTTATCTAGATATAATGGGGGAGTTTGTTGACAATGTTGAGTCATGCTTTTGATTAAAAGACGTTGGATATGTATTATGGCTTGAAAGATTAGGCGTTACAAACTCCTCGCCTCTAACTTTAGAACTGATAGATGACCTGAGGGAAGCATCTGGTTCATTCATTTTGGTTTTTCGTTTTCCGCTTTTCTATTTTCTTTAATGTTTCTTGCTTTGATTTCTGGTTTATGATGTTTCTTTTGTTGGGTTTGAACGTTAGGCTTCTGTGTGGAGACATTCCTCTCCTGCTTTAGTTTCTCGCAGTGATTTTATCATTTAATGAAAATAAATCCACGCGATTAGCAAAAAAAAAAAAAATTTACTTCTCAATAAGAAATATTAAAATAAATCAATCACATTTAATCTTAACGTCGAAATTGAAAACGAAAAGATGCAAGAAATTTGTTGAGAGAATTCAAATTCTATTTGCAACCTTTTCTATTGACAATAGTCAATAGTCTCTGCTGATGTTCTTATCTCAAAAAAAGTGAAAACAAAAAAAGGAAGGGTCCATGCTTCTTTGCGATTGAGCTTCTCATTCTAGTTTTTTGGGCCGAGCCAGGGGCCATTTTCATTGGGCTTGTACATAAAACTTCAGAAGTCCTTAGTCTGAAATTCAACTATATTTTTTGAATTACGTGTGCGAAAAGAAGTCCTTCATCAATCACATTTTTGGATGGCTTGTAAGTGGCAGATAAGTAGTTTTTTTTGTTCCAAAAGCCAGATTGGTTATTTTACTTATATTTGGGATCACTTTTAAAATTAAGTGTTTTTAAAGAAAAAGCTGCTTTAAGCCAGAAACCAATATTTCTTACTTTTGGCTTTATCGTAGAGAGAAAAGAAGTTTGTATCATAGAGAGAAAAGAAATTAATTGCCTCATGAAGAACGGGGTCCCACATTCTTTTATTAAAATAATATTTTAACTCTTATTATAAGTCCACTTATAGATGAAATTTTTTACCATAAATATAAGTCCACTTATTAAAGTACATTTGTAAGAAAATTAAGGGAAATCGGGAAAAACTCTCTTATTCAAAATTTAATTGGTGTGAATAACTTGATAAATTTATATATACAAATAATTAAAGTATTTTGATTGAGGTTATTCTTGTCAAACCCCTCAATATTTTGATATTTATCATAGTATTAACGCACAGTTCAATGGGCAAATAGAAATAGTACAAAATACTAATATAATATTCTTAATTACATTACATAAAATCCCTACAGGGTTTGTATAATACAAGTTTCAATTTCAAATGTACTAAGGAACTATTAGATAACCAACGGAAAATCTCTTTCTTATACCGAATCTTCTGTTTCCGATATCCGCTATTATGTCTTCTGAGTCGTATCCACTTGTTGAGATAAATTTTAATTTATGGAAAATGGTGAAATTCATACGAATCTCAGTAGTAACAAATATCAATCATATAAAATATGAGAAGTAAACATGCAATGAAACATTTATCATGATGCAACAATCAAAATGCCAATGCCTATCTGACAATGTTTAGGAACAAAATGATGATTTTGTCCGAATAAAAATGATCATTCGTTCCTAATTTGCACAATATCATTTCATAATATGATCACAACAACTCGAAGCAGGCCTATACCTGTCTGTGGAGCAAGCCTATATCTGTCCATAATCATCATAACTTGGAGCAGGCCTATACATGTCCATACATATCAAGCCACTCAACTAGGTCCACCTGGCCACATGGTACCCCAAAGGTTTCATGGGGCAGTTTAACTCATTACCCATACCCATAGAGTATCAAACCACAAGCAATACATTGAACAGATCATGGAAAACAATGCATATTAATATTCACATAGAATATGAGAGATAGAGTGACTACCTAGACTTCTTTCTAAAGCCTAGCTACTACCGGTCCTTAAATTTTTCGTCCGACTCGAGTAATTATCAAATCCTAACATTTCTAAAGTAGTTAAAAATGAGTTATTTCTCATTTATCTCTAATTTTAAACTTATAAGTTGGTTATCTTTACTCAAGGTGAAAAATTATCAAAATGCCCCTAGGGAATCGAGTCTAATTTCTCTTATTCCCGGTACAACTGTACTTTTTCCAAAATTATGACTCTAGCTATTCTTACATAATTTCATGTGTAAAACCCATTTTTGACCTTAGTTTGGACAAATTCATCTCAAATGATCAAATTACCCTTGACAGCCACCAATTAGGGTTTTAAGGGCAAAATTGTCATTTTCCTAGGTTTTCCATAAATTTCCAGCATTTTTAGTCAACTTTGGAAATTCATAACTAAGTCTAAAAAAATTCTAAATTGAGTGGTTTCAGTTCCTATGAAAAGCTCTTTCAATCCTCTATCAAGGAAAAATATTACAAGGCACCAAACACATCCACAAATGTCCAAAAAATTCGTCCAATCTGGTCTGCCACATAATTTTTTTTCCAATTCATAGTTAAACATTGAAAAATCATATCTTTCAATCCACTTATCTAAATGGCTTATAATACATATCAAATTAAATACCAAGATGCCTACTTTTATCCTCTAAAATTTCATAAAGTTTGGACCAGGTTAAGCTATTCAAAAATACATCACAACACATTTGATACAAATTGGAAAAATGGAAGTTTCATGTGTTATCCCTTAAAACACCTTCCTTTTTACTTGTATTTTCTTGTTTAATCATCCAATCTTAAGTTTAATATAATCAATAGAAATTTGGGTAATATCTCCCCTTAGAAATTGGACATCCCAAATTTACAAAATTGCCAAAAAAAAAAAAACCAAATAGCCAACCAGAATACAGTCACAACTAAGTATTTCTAATATCCCAAATTTTGGGTCAAAAAGCTTGAGATTAAGCCGAGATCAAGTGGATTGCTAAGCCTCGGTTTAGCAAATGTTTCTATGAGGCATGTTTAAATTCCCTAAAATTCCTTTATATCCTTAGATATTAAAAGGAATTATATTGGTGAGCTAAAGAGCTCAGGGAATAACAAAACAAAGTGATTGGAGGTCACAGACAACATAGTGAAGTGGAATACAAAGTATTTTGCTACTGGTGAAATTCCCGATATGAAAGTGATGATTGAGTGACCTGTTTTGATAGGTAAATCATAGTGAAAAATTATGAATTTTTTTAGAATGAAAGTAGACTTATCAAGATTTAATTAGGTATGTCATATAAGTCATTTGGAACTGTATACAAAGAGAAATGAATTTTTGAAGTTAGCCCAACGAAATTAACTATTTTCTGGGGCAGCATCCAAAGTTTCAAAGTTTAATGAAAATTCTGTCAGATTAAGCATTATATGTGAAAATTGAAATTTTGGGCCAATAGGAAGCTGACACGTTGCAAACCAATTTGACCACCCATTTAATGAATAATTCCTCATCTTCTTCCTCAGATTTTAGCGTGAATCAAACCAGAAGAGAGAGAAAGAAAACTGAACGAAAATGGAAGGAGAAGAGAGAGAAAGTTATAGTCTTCGAAACACTGTCAAATCGGCGTCTACTCTCAAAGTGCCCTTCAGGAAACTTCTTCTACTCATCGCGAGCTTTATTTCTACGATTTCGGATTCTTATTTAGAGGTAGTTAGCTTCGTCTCACCGGCCAGAGTGTTGCCGAAATTCTGAATCATTTGCGGAAACGGGTAGAGGTAAGCGTAAGCTTCCTTTTTAACCAGTTGGCTTATCGTTTGGATGAGTGTAGAGGAAGTTGGGTACTGTTCATGGCTAATTTAAAATGGTGTTTCCAAGGGCTAAATCATGTCTAATAAGTGTTGAAATAGCTAATCATTTGATTAGAAGTAGAAAAGAAGTGATTAAGCCAAAGAAAACAACATAGTTTTTTTGAGAACCCTAAATTGAGGTTATGTGTGTGACATGGTGATGTACTTAGAATTTGATGATTTTGATGCTTCCATTGGCTTTTGGAGGAAAAATTTTGTAGGTATGCAAGTGTTCATGAATTTTGGATGCTTGTATATGAATTGGGAATTTTTGGAAATTGATGAATAAATGTTGTGTAATTCATTTTCTGGAGGCAGTGTCATTGTGACATGGTTTTGAGTAGTGTAATATTATGCAATGACCATGAAACGATCCAGTATGAAAGTAGAGACATAGACCTTTAATTTTATATGTCATAATGGTTAATTGGACAAGTATGCTAAGAGTTATGATTTTCCAAAGTTTAAGCATGAAAAACTGGAATTTTCTGGATCAAGGTCCAATGAAATGCCATACTGTATTTATTTGAATACTTCAAGCTTGTGGACATATTTTCCCTTAAATTATACTTAAATAGAGTTAAATAGAGCTTGGAACCACTCAATTTAGAGTTTTGTACATTTAGTTATGATTTTTAGAAGTTTGGCTAAGAATCAGGAAGTTCGAATTCTGGAACAGTGGGGTTCTTGGCCGCGGCCAAAATGTTTATAACCTGTTTTTGGCCTCGGCCAATACCCCTAAATTCTAGAAATTCATATTTTTGAAGGAAATTGACTTATTTAGCCCTTCCTAGCCTCTTGGGCCTTATTATACACTTCCAATGACCCACAATCATGATTCTAATTATGTGATTAGGTATCTAGGGCTATGGAGAAGTCAAGAAAGAAGAGGCATGGAATAATTTCCATAGAGGAAGAGGTATGGATGAATTTCTAAGAATCTCCAAAGGTGGGAGAAAGAGGAAACCAAGGAAGGACTATATAGTCCACCAGGTAGTGAACTTACCTTTTCTGCATGTATGTGATATGTATGTCTTGCATTGATTATGTGACTGCTTTGCCTATTGGTGTGGAACATGTATGATTGGTTGAAGCTCTTCTATATTTGTGCAATGACCATATGTGTGTCATAACATTGAGCACGCAACATGTCATTATGTTGACATGAAATAGTATAGGCAAGCATGTCATGCATTCATATATATCTTGTATGCATAGTGGTAATGTTTGCTACTGAGATTCTTTCGAATCTCACTCCTCCCAACCAATAATAGTGATAGGTGGAGATGTATGAAGATGCATGGAGGAGATATGAAGTTAAAGTGAAACTTGAAGCGCAAGGGGCTAGCTTGTATTTGGTTGTATTTATTGGGTGATTGTATTTATAAGAAGTGATACATGTATATGTGTATGTATGAGAATGTATGAATGAATGTGTTTAGCAGAAAACAGCTCTAATGGATAGCTCTTAGTTTATTTTATGTAATCGTTGCATACTCTGATATGTGGTAACTTAAAGCCGATGAGGTAATGGTGACGTAGTGAATCTTGTGGGAATGATTGTGAAGTTTGCTACCCTTCTGAAAAACCCTCTCAACCTTATGTTCAAATCCTAAGTTGAGAGTGAAATATTATGAAATATTTTAGATGTTGGGTAGTCCGGGTTCAAATCCTGGTTCCGTAATGGATTTCACTAGTCACTTATACTTATTTATGAGAATTGGAAATAAGGTGTCACAGTATTCACCAAGAATCTCAAAGTTTATATAATTTACCTCACTTCTTCTTCTTCTTCCTCCTAAACCGTCTCTCCTTCCCTTCTTCCTTAAGTCTTTGCTCATTTGATAACCAATCTTAGGAAAATAGAGAAGTTAAGAAGAGATTTTGTGGGCTAGAATACAAGATTGAGCAGATATTTTGGCATACTTACACTAGTGCAAAAGACTAATTTAACTACATGATTTGGCATCAGTTGCTTGAAGAACTAAAGCAATAATTTATGTGACGTAATTTCGCTTCAGTCTTATATGTAATTGACGCCATAATGTACAATATGGTATCAGTTATATGAAGAACATAAGTGATAATTCATATGACATACATTTGCTTCAGTTTTAAATGAAACTGACGCTATAATGTACAATATGGTATCAATTATATATTAAATTGATGTCGTAACTAAGATACTATAATAATAATTATTATGGAATCATTTTAGTAAGCACCAAAAGCCATAATTAAAATAAAGTTTTGGAATTTAATTGTGAAATCAATACATTTGAAATATAACATGTCATAATTGTAATTAAATACTATAAATTAATTTTAAAAAATTAATTTTCCCCAAAATATAATATATTATACTTATATTATAAATAAATTTTTTATCTGAGTCATTTATAACTCAGGACCAGAGATTAGTGAATTTCTTTTAACTACTGAATTAAACCTAGTTAATTATAAAAAAAAATTGGATCATCAATTTATGGGTGAAACTTGACTCATAATTTATAATTTATTTACTGAGCTTAATTATAACGTTAGGTCCTATAAAAACCCAAGATGTTAATATAACCCATATGGCTCTAAAGAAGTTTTAGAATGAAATATATTAGCAATTTTTTCCTTAAAAAATGAAATTATTACGTTGGTTTTTACTCCACACCGACGCCCTAATGTTCAACAAAAGCCTCCACTACTCTGCTAACTTTGTGGCTTCTATCTATATGAATTTTGCTCCATTTTTGCTACCTTTGAAAAAAAAATTTATCGCTATTCACAGGTTGTGACTTCTAAATAGGGCTTTAGGGGTTCTAGATATTTGCCAAAATCACTGTTCATCTCACCATTATCTTTAGCGACAGAATCAGCCTTAATCAAAAAGCTCTATCAGCCTTTCTGTTATCTGCTTTGGAGTTGATTGGATTATGCACTATGATTTCCCTTTTATTCCTTGGAGATCGAGTGTGAAGACAATTGGAATTGTGAGCTCAAGAACATTACCTATACTGCCAAGGTACTTCTCATTCGTAGTAGTGTAATTCTACCACATTTAATTACTCGTCATCGCAATTTCTTTTCTGTATGTGTAGGGTTTGTGTTTTGTTCAGCTTGCGTAGAGATTGGATTTTTTATTAGCAAATTTTGATCTTAGGTGTAAATTTCATTTAAAGTTTTTTTAACCCTGTGAGATGTCGTCTTCTTCACATTGTGATGTGCTTTACTGAGATGAACCCATATTTAAATGATAAACACGGTTAAACTTAGATGAACCCATATTTAAACTGTATAAGGTTGATCACAGACATGTTCAGTTGATGGACATTTCTACTTTCCTTGTCTAGGACATGGCTAGACGCCAAGTTCCTGTTGTTTGAAAATCTAGAGATGAATTTTATTATTTTAAATTTCACCCATTTAAATATCAACATGTGCAAAAAAACGAGTTTGATAAGTCCTCCTATGTGCAATTCCTCATAATCCTATAGTAAAGAAAAACGAGTTTGATAAGTCCATTAAGAAGATTGACAGAGTAGCCTCAAGCAACCATAATAAACAAGTTATACACATACCTCTAGCAGTGTCTTCACAAGATATTATTTCCATATCTGTTAAATAGTGTAGAACCACATACCTTGCAGCACAAGATGTCTTCTTTTAACTAATTCTTAGAAAACCCTTGAAAGCTTCTCTTATTCACTACTTCTTCTTCTTCTTCCTCCTTCAAATCAAAATCTTTCTTATTATTGTTCTGATCACTATTAGCCTCGAAACTTTGTATGTTAGGTAATCCTATGTGCAAAGCCACAGTCACTTGCTCATCTACATCGTCCTTCTTCTCTTGTTTAATTGCTCCAACAGTAATATGTTCAATTGAGGGCTTTTCAGTTACAATTGGCAAAAACTGAATAGTGTCTTGATGATGATAAATCACAGAAGATGAAGGAATAGGTTTGAGCCATTCAAAGAAAGTTGGAGCTTTAAAGTTCATACTCTTGTCTTCTTTACTCTTGTAATATTCCCTCAAATCCATCTTTAGATCGATCATAGCGTTTTTGGTTCTTTCCTCTTTTCTTTTGTTATCATTCATAATACCTTTCCTCTGTTCTCTTG
Organism: Albizia julibrissin; assembly: GCA_037074505.1. Lineage (NCBI taxonomy): Eukaryota > Viridiplantae > Streptophyta > Magnoliopsida > Fabales > Fabaceae > Albizia > Albizia julibrissin. The sequence continues at coordinate 39,312,139 of CM073477.1, forward strand.
CTTATATTTTTGGGTTACAACTAGCCCTATAATTTGTTGACTAAGTGGTAATTTGTTAGGTGGGAAATTGTTGAAGCAATCACATCATGCGTTTTGAGCAAATCCCTTTATCTTACTTCTTACAAACTTAAAAAACTAAAACCTCATGCAAATCAACTCCTTCATTGCTGCACGTATAGGTTTGTGAAAAGAGTCAATTGGCCGTTAAGTTAGCTATACCTGAAATAGAGACAAGTATAGCTATATGTTTTTTATGAAAGTAATGAATAGTGAAATTTATATCATATCATATCATATCATATCATTGATCTTCCTTTGAGACTTTTAAGTGTGGGAGATGTATTATTCCACTTTTATTAGTTATTTGTTTATTGCTGCTTGTAGGGGACTTTCTTTTAAATTTTTTTGCTTTATTTGTTTGAAACATTTTTGCCTCTCTGTTTATAGGGAAAATGTTTTTTAATAGTGTTTTTTTTTGCCTCTCTGTTGATGGCCCTTGTCTATTTTTTTTATATAATACAACTCTTCTTGTAATTTTTAAGAATTTTAGAAAATCCTTCTAGATAGATATACGTTTGATCAATGATTTTTCCTAGCCTTAATAAATGAGTTAACCATCAATACATTTATGGCTTGTTTTGCTTTTAGTTGCAAACGGACCTTTGTCACTTTTCACATGAAAGTATAAACCTACTCTCACGCTAGTTTAATCATTTTGGTTATCAATGGAGTCCCAAACATGCTAAAAATCTCAATAATCACAAACAAGAGAGGCCATTGATATGAAATTCTCTCATCTCTCTATTTTAATTTAGCTTAATATCTTAAAGATGTCAGCATATCTGGCTATTTGTACGCTTCAAACATTCACCTTGTGAATTCATATTCTCAAGCTAACAAAGCCACATATGAAGAAGGGAATTTTAAGTGATATAATTTTTTTCCCTCACAAGCCATTGTGAACTTTTCAAGGAATTGCCAATTGAATAGAAGTTGTAAATTGAATAAGTAGAAGTTGATGGATGGCATCACATAGATCTGTAGGAGGGCAATGATGCAAAAACCATTTCAAACTTCCCATTCTCTGTATTTAAACTAGAATCAACGGTGATCTCAAATTTCAAATGACTATTCTTCCCTTGTTGCAGCAATAGTTTCAGAAAAATTAATCAGATATGGTAAGAGTTGAAGTTCACAGCATGACGTTGCTTTCCTTCTGATTGTAAACTTTTATGGCTACTAAGCACAAAAGGTAGTTGTGTGGAGGAAGGATTATCATGTATACTTTATTTGGAGGATCTTGAAAGACATTTAGTTGCATATGGAAAGGTATATAACTCTGTAATAATGATTCACCACCAGAAGATACTAGATTACCAGGTGAACGTAATGATTGAAAAAACTGTAGATGCTAACGCCTTAGTGCCGTTCCCTATTGAGGATGTAAAATTGGTATAAGAAGTTGAACAAAATTTCATTCTTTAGCTAAGAAGGCCAGGTCATCAAGTTACAGCTGAGGTATGAATAACCTTGTGATTTTCCATCATTCCCTAATTAAAATGGTATGCACTTTTAAATTTTTTTTATTACTTATTGATTTATTAATTAAGAACTACAATAATCATAGGATTCTTGATGTTCAAATTCTCAACGAGCAATTGGACCCACTGCCAAACCAAAGCAAAATGGCTTGAGATGGTTAGCTTCATTTATTGTTGACATGAACAACTTCATTGTATTGAATGTGAGTAAGGAGATTGTAGGGAACCCTTTTTAATTAAGGGTCTTCAAGTAGGATGTTCTTGACCTCATTTCTTTTGATTGGTTGAACATATCAATTATTCAAATTTTTCTTAAGTAAGTATGCACTTTTATTTTTGAATTTAACATTTACGTTTTTTAATTTCTTCACTAACTTATTTCCCATTTTCATAGGTATCTTCACAATCTTTGCAAAGAATTAGGTAAGATTAATAATTATGGATTCTTATGCCCACATTCTATTCAATCGTCTAGAAACAATAATGTAAGTGAGAGAACGTCATATATTGGAAGGACAATTAAAGAAGGGAATAAAAAGTGTTGGTTTGCACCATTTATAGAAAGGTATTTAATTCTAATTCATCTCTTACTTAAGTAGAAACTTTCTTAACGACATAATATTAATATGAATTCATATTGCAGTAATCATTGGAGGCTCGTTGTTATTTGCCCACGTGAACGTGCTATATATTGGTTTTGTTCTTTACAATGGGCAATGCGTGAAGATACAAAGTGGGTGTTTGAAACGTATGTTTTCTGCAAAACTCTATTATATAATATTTGACTATATCATTTTCTTACAATTATTTGATAATAGATCTTTAAAGATGCATTCTATGTTGGTGGGAAATAATGTTCAAAGTAATGTCAATTGGGTCATTTTAAACAATTGATTGCTAGATTATATTATTGGTTTTCTGAATTTGATTGTTCTTGTTTGTGTACATTCAAGTGCCATAAACAACCAAAATTTTTTTTGAGTGTGGATATTACGTGATGCGGTATATGTATGAAATCATCACTAAGGACGTCACTAACTCATTTAACAATGTAATAAAATTATATATAATTCATAATTTTAGTTTAGATTTAGTTTTTCTCATAATATTGCTTACTTGCAGATTTTTTGAATTTGCAGCATTTTCAAAGTTTGGAGTCATATTCTGATGCGCAAATAAGAGAGATATGTGACATTTGGTCTGAATACTTTCTATATTCAACAAAATTAGAGTAGAATAACAAGTTGTACATAGTTCTCTTTTGTAACTTATAATATTAGATACATACTTTTCTTTTGACAATTTATTTATGTTATACATTGGCTGCTTGACTTGCATTGTTGTACATTGGCTCCATATGATAATAGGTTCTCAAATATGGAGTTAATATAAGATTATCTCTTTTTTTTTAAAAAAATTATATTACAATTATGGCGTCAGTTATGACCATAACTGATGCCGTAATGGTAACTATGGCTTCAATTAAGATAAGAACATACGTTGTAAACAACTAAATTATATCTCTATTATGGCGTTGGTTGAGTATATGCAAGATATTATAATAGTCAATTACAGCGTCGATTTAGTGTGAAAGTGACACCATAATATATTCATTTACGGCGTCATGTTTTAAGCAAGTGATGCCACAATATATATTTTTCGCTATGCCTATTTCCGCTACACCATATATGCTATAGCAAAAATGCAATTTTAACTGATGCCAAATATAGTTTTTTGCACTAGTGTTACTTTATGTCTGAGCTCTGGACCTTATCCTTTCTTCCTCCTTTTTCTCTTTAGCCCTCTTCCTTCCTTCCTTTCGTCTTCATTTGGCCGACTTTGTCCATTTAAATGGACAAGAAATGAGAGTTCTGGAGAATTCTAGTGTTGCACACATGTTTCATGATGATTGGCTCTTAATTCCACTTATGTCACATGTTAAATATTTAATTATGTGACATTTTTATAAGCTCCATCTGTCCATCCCCTCTGAAATTATTTATAAAATTATTTCAGATTATATTTATTTGGTCAAAATGACCATTTTACCCTTACAATTTCTCTCATTTTCTCAATAATTGAGAAAATTGGCAAAATTGTCTCCAGACTTTGAAAATTCATATTTAATTGTATAGATATCTAATTGGGATGGTTCTAAAGGCTATATGATCTTTGTTAAATCTAGTCTTAGAAAATAAAATAAAATTTAGCCAATTAGAAGCTCAACATTCCCAAAATTTTTATTTTTGAATGCTGCCACAGAAAAATGCTGGTTTTTCTTAGCTAACTTCAAAAATACATATCTCCTTGTGTATAACTCCAAAAATCCTTTATAACCTATCAAATTAAATCTTATCATGTCTACTATTATTATGAAAAATTTCATAATTTTTGGACATCATTTTCCTATCTAAAAATATTTCACAACATGACTACTTCTCAGAGAAACTTACCAGCAACATCCTTAACTTATGTACCAAATGACTATAGTGTATGTGACCTTTAATTGCCTTGTTGTGTCTCTTAATATGCTATTTAACTCATCATTTTATTCCTTTTAATACCACTAAAGTATAGAAGAATTTTGGTAACTGAAATTTGAGATATTACAATTCTTACCAATTAAATTTTCAAAGGGGGGCTTTTCTTCAATTTTTTCTAAAATTTATATTATTTAGTATTTTCAAATTTTTGCCCATAATTCATTAACTATTTTTATTTTTATTAAATTTATATCATTTTCAGTCATTTTACATATAAACCTACTTTTATATTAATCATTCAAACAAGTTTCAGTTTATCAAATTGACTTTTTAAAAATCAATTTAAATATAAATCACATTACACAATCTAATATTTAACCAATATTACATGTCTTTTTTTTTTTGCCAAAAATATTACATGTCTTTGAGGTACCACATTTAGTATAGGAAAATCTTTCGAATAGGATTGATTGTCTTCAACAAAGGACACGTGTATGACAAAAAGAAAAAAACAAAAGGATATATATGTCTATAAAAAAGTTTGAACTAAAATGCTTGCATTAAAAAATACAAAAGAAAGCAAGGAAGTTTTTTGAAATCTTGTGAGATCGCTTCACTTAAAACCTGGACCATGCGAGGACAAAATTTCAAGAGTTTGTTCTGCCTTGGAAGCTACAAATTGCTATGGGCTTACGATTCAAACAAAATTCGGCATTTCCTTCCAGAATCTTCCTCGGGCATCACTCTTCACGTACTCTACAAGGTCAGCTCATCAGAATAATATTAATCGGATGTAGGAAATAGTTGAGGGCTTTATATTGATTTTCTCTGTCGTCAAAATTTATAATATTTTTCTACACCATTTTATTCATTGAACATATTAAATTTTTTTATTAATAAGAGTAGTTTTCAATATAAATGATTAAATGAAGTACTTTAATAAAATTAATATAATTTTTTTATATAAATAACTAATTTAACTAAAAATTTTCTCATATATATCTATAAATTAACTATCTAGCTCCCACGTGTAAAACCAAAAGGAATATTTGATTTTTATATTCAATCTCTTTCTTAGAAGCAAGGCCCAAAGAAGCTTTGCGTGGTAAAATTAAAGCACATGAACTTCACTCATACAAAGGAGAAAGGGGCCTATAAATAGTTAAAGGAGACCCTCTCATGATATTTTTCATATATTTGCAGGCAACAAGATTATAAACAAGAAAGATTTGTTCAACTTCTAAACAAGGTTAGCAGCATCTTCTTATGAATTCCCTTCAATAACGCATATATCTATATATCTATTGAAATCACTAACAGGCTACACAGGATAGATGATGAACAATGTTTTTTTTTTTGGCATCATACTTTATTATTAATAATTTAGTTTAGTGTGGCTTCTGGATTAGGTTATATTCGTTATTGTTTTCCAGACTATTCTTGTCTATTTCTTTTATTTATTTAAATTTATAGTTTTTCGCTATTTAAATTTTGGATTTCTAACCCTTTTTTGTGATCAATATGTTTTTTATTCTAAAAGTTTCCCGTCAGATTTTATTTATTCTATATATTACACTGGAAGATTTTCTAGTTGCTTTAAACAAAGGTCTTGAAGACTATTGCTGTTCCCTTGAATTTGCAGGTTCTATTGCGGCCAGGATATACAAGGCAGAATGACGAAGAAACTTCTTGAGAAGATGAAAAAGTTGCTTTCATGTTCTGGTACATGTATTGTTTTTTTAATCAAACTATGTATTATTTTTAATTTAATATACAGCCATATGCGTGCACACACACGGCGAAATGTGAATAAGGTTCTTGTTATCCGGTGTATAACCATATTTATTACTCATAAAATATAGGCTACAATATATATGTTTTATTTTCTAAGTTTACATTAAGTTTATTAAGTTTCAGTTTAATCCTTTAAGTTCATAAAATATATTTTAAATAATTTAATATTAAAAATACTAATCTCATTAACGAAAAATGTTATATAAGTGATTTAAATGGTGACTTTGCATTTAAAAACTCTCTACTTTAAAATTTGTAAATTAAAAGATATTTAAGATAAATCTAATAAAAATGTCGTCATGCCACATAATTTGCAATTTCAAGATAAAAAATTTATCTTTCAAAATATAAAAAATATATATATAATTATGAAAATTTTATGTATGTTTTGTCAACACTTTAATTTTAGAATCACCATTTTAATTCTTTGATGAGTCAACATTTTTTGTCAACACATTTAATTTTAGACTAAAATACACGTTATAAACTTAAATTGCTAAACTGAAACTCAATGAAAATTTAGAAGACTAAATGTATGCTTTAATTTAAAAGAAATACCATGTCCAAACTTGATGTATAAAGAAATTAAATGATGAAAGGTAAAATAATGCTTAAAAAGTGAATGAAATTTATTAAAACCATGTTTTTTTTACATATTTCTTTCAAGCAGAGTGAATGATTACTCCCCCCAGTCTTATATGAGAGAATTTTTTATGGATGACATGTAATACACTAATGGCCTTTTTGGTTCACGGAATTGGAGAAAATGTAATAGAATGTAATGTAATAATAATTGTATAAATTTTTTTGATTCCTCTTTAAGGAAAGATGATACATATGCATAAAAGCGTTTTGTTGGATTACATCAAATATTAGAATATATGAGAATAATATAATAAGAGATAAAATTGCCCCCATACACACATATACATATAATGTACATGTTGGGTTCGTGGTAACTTTTTCATTTTGTGCCATGCACATGTTAGATTTATAATACTTTTTTAGTATTTAATGGTAGGAATAGTATTTATTGGGATTTTTAATATTTTTTAATTGTTGAATATAATTTTTGGCTAAAGTATACATCTATTCCTTTAAGTTTTCCATGAGGTATGATTTTGGTCCCTTAACTTTACATAATATACTTTTGGTCCTATATTTTTAACACGGTTAATGTTGTTAATAGAAAATGCTGACACAACAAATTTAAATGAAAATTGTGTAAGCTTAAGTGATGATTGTGTAATTAAATGCTATTAATCTTAAATTCAAAATATGTGTAAATTGAAAAATATCTAAAAGCCCAATGAAACAGTCAGTATAAAAACCTTGATTGTATTAAAAAAAATTTAGTTTAAAAATCTAAATCTATTAGTTTAATAATCTAAATAGCAAAACCTCCATTTTATTTGTAGCGATTTGTCAATTTATTTTAATTTGATAATCTAAATATATTATATTAAAAAGTGAAAACTTATATATGTTTGGTCATCTATACAGTCATCACTTAAGGTTGTTGTGTCAACAGTTATCGTTAATAACATTAATGTTGTTAGAAATATAGGACTAAAAGTATACTTCATATAAACTTAAAGAATTAAAAGTATACTTTAGCCATAATTTTTTAATAGTGGAATATTTTTTAAATTTCTATATTATTAATATTTTTAATATTTAATGGTGGTAATTATTTAATATTTAACAATGTTTATGGGTGGGCACTTTGATCAATTTTAAAAATTATAATGGCAATAATGTCTTTTTCACTTGATTACATGATGTTTGTATCTCCATTCATCAATCCTAGTAGTGTAATATTGATTACATCAAATGATATATTCAAGAGTACAAAATATAATTCTTTTTACATTATATAAGTCCAACCAAACGTTATAATCGATCTATTGTATCATGATTACATGTAATCATCTCCCATAGAATCAAACCAAACGGGCTATAATAGTTTTTCTGGATTTCTTATTTTTATTTTTTTTATTTTTCATTAATTTTTGGTTAATCTTACTACATCAATTATCCACTTACTCGCTCTCTGTTATAAATAAAAGTATTTTCAATGTTACAAAAAGTATTTTTAAAAAAATAAGTTATATTTTTTATCTATTTATTATCTTTAACTAATCTTAACTAAGTGCATTAAAATAATAATTATCAAATTAAGAAAATCTTATTGCATTACTATTGCTTTTAACAGCATCCAGTCTCAATTCTCCGAAAAACCAAACTAGTGTGGACGTACGTGAGGAATATGCCAATGCCTTTCGCACTGAATCATACCTTGACTTCTGGACACGTGTCGTTGCCTATTCCAATGGTGAATCCACCACAGCGACTAGACTACCTTCTTACCGTTTGTTTGCAGAGCATCTCTTGGATCCAGATCAACCCACCATAAATCAGGTTTTATCCATCATGATGTGTCACTCGCCCAAAGTCCATTCCCTTCTTTCACAATATTTTACCCAAACTGCTAATGCCTCCCTACTTTGCAGCCTTATTTTAAAAGACATCGATCACATGCGTCTCAAGTATCAATCCCTCAACACCATTCTTGACTCTTCTCCCATCAATTTTTCTTCATTGATCAACTATTTAACTGAATTCTCCAACTCTTTAAACCCATTTGCTTCATCTGGGTCGTCATTCAACCCAATTCAAGCAACCCGATCTGAATGTTTCGACCTTCTAAAACAACTTGAGTCAAAGCGTGATAAAGTGAGGACCAGATTAAAATTAATATCGAGGTTAAAACGTGGCTCGGCTTTCTTGCTTGTCACAATAACAAGTTCACTAATTGTGGTTATTTTGGCTCATGGCTTTGTGTTGCTTGTGGCTACCCCTGGATTTATTATAGCTTCAATGATGGACTTGGCTTTAGAAAATAAGTTGGCTCAAATATCAGCTCAACTTGATGCAGCTGCTAAAGGGATTTATATATTGAGCAAGGACTTTGAGACAATAAGTGGACTTGTGGCTCGAGCGAATGATGAGTTGGAGCACGTGAAGACGAATATTAGGTTTTGGCTTGAGAGAAAAGAAGATCAATTCCAAGCCAATGGTGAAGTGGCTCAATTAATGAAGAAAAGTCAGTGCAGTTTTAGTGATCAATTTGATGAACTGGAAGAACATTTGTATCTATGTTTCATGAATATTAATAGGGCACGACATCTTGTTTTCAAACATATATCAGATTCAAGTTTATTCAAGGATTTATAGTTAAGAAAAAATTGATATACAAGTATCTATAATTTTACTTCATTTTTAACTAGTCCTTGTAACATATTTTTATTGATGAGTTGTATAGTTTCTTTAATTATATGTATTTGTCTATATACTCATAATTTGTTAATTTGTAAGAGAAATGGCATTAGCAGCTGATTGTGTGACTCTCACCATAGCTGTAGATCAGTCGTTTTATCACATGAATCAAAATAAAACCAAGATGAACTAGATTACATATTATATATAGAAGCAAGGAGTGGATAAATAGCATAATAATCTTTTATTTTTGTATTGAAGATAAATACATTTTATTCAATCATTTTTTTCTTTTTAAAAAACTTCTTTTACTTTATTTTTGTGACAACTTACAATTTGTCAGTTAATATGCACATTAACCGTAATTAACACCTACGATTATAAGGGCTAATGCCTATAATTAAGAAAATTGTAAGAGCCCAATTAGAAAACTATAGGACCTAATTGAAAATCATGTATGTAAAACTAAAAGGATTGATAAATCAATTTTTTTCTTTACTCAATTACCCTAAAAAAATCAATTTTCTCTCTCTCTCTCTCACACACACACAGTACAATCATACAATTTTATTTTGATACAAATGGAATTTTGTTAATTTGAATAAGACAAATTTTGGAGATTTTTTTGGAACTATAAAAGTATTGAGGGTATTGTAGGCCTAAATTTACATTTTGAAATGGCAAAATGACCATATTGCATTAGGTAGAAAAATGTATCTATACACCTACAATAGTCTTAGTGGTTAGTAAGAGAATAATGTTTTGAGGAAGCAAACTTTTTCAAATAAGAACACTTCCAAATGAATACAAAGTGAGATAAATGAATAATAATTCGATCAAGAGCAAAACCATTTTGTGAAACAAAAGATGTAAACGAATAATAGCTTTGTGCAAGCAAATAAGATATGTCTAGAAGATATTCAAATTCAGTAAAAGATGTTTATTAAACAACAATTTCCAGTAAATGTCTACTAACTCAATAGAGGATTAATATATCATAGTAGTTGAGGACTTGTGGAGCTTTAAAAAACTTGCCTTTCAAACCTTTTCTAAGAAAATGTAAAAAGCATTTTCATTATTTAAAAAGCGCATCACATCTTGCTCATGTTAGTTCAAGCATTTCACCCAAGAGCACTACAAAAAAAATAACGGATTAGAGACGGAATTTAGCAACGGAATTTCCGTCACTAATCAACTTAGTGACGGAACCATATTAGCGACAGAATTTATTCCGTCGATAAAAAGACCGTTACTAATTGATTAGTGACATAATTTTTCCGTTTTGTCCCTAAATTCCGTCTCTAATTAGCGATGGTAAATTCTGTCACTAGATTCCGTGTCTAATTAGAGACGGAATTGACTAATTAGCGACAGAAAATTCCATCCCTAATTAGCGACGGAATTTTCCGTCCCTAATTCGTCGCTAAATATTTTTTTATATATAATTTAAATTGCCACATGTTTACAACACAAGCCTCCACATGTCCCTCGTCGGTGGCCGCCACATGTCACCTGTAATAGCTTATTTCCAATAGCCTTAGATGAGCACAAATGAGTAGTAAAATCAGTTGTGGAACCAGGATTTGAACACGGACCACCCAAATCTAGTATGTTCATAAATTCCCCACTCTCAACTCAGGAGTTGAACCTAGGGTTGAGAGGGTTTTTCAGAGAGTAGGAAAACTTTTCGATTATTTCCACAAGTTTCACTACGTCACCAAGTCTCATCGGCTTTTACTTTCAGTATATCAGAGTATATAAGCATTTTTCCTTCAATTAAATTAGAGCGGTTCTCTGTTTATACTTCATCCATTCATTCATATATGTACATAACAAGTATGATCACAAACTACCACAATATTTACATCAAATACAAAGATAGTGCCTTGCACTATGATCTTCAATTCACCTTCATATTTCCCTTTTGCATAACTCAATGCATTCTTCTCCTATACTCATCATACCTATATGGTTGGTGGGGGAGAGTGAGATTCGAGGAAATCTCAGTAGCAAACATATAAACAATGCATGTAAGATGAGTACTTGTGCATGATATGCTTGCCTTACATAGGCTCATATTCACATAATGATATTTTGCATGCTCAATGTTTCGTGCAACATACTTATGGCCATAGTAAAAACAGAAACATAGCTTCATTCATTCATACATGCTTCACATAATCAAGCAAAGCAATACAGCAAATCAATACACAACATAAACATCACATACATTAAAGTAAGTAAGTTTACTACCTTGTGGACTTATGTCCTTCTTCTTGAATTGTTCCCTTTTCTTCCAACCATCAGAACTTCTTGGAAATTCTTCCATTCCTCTTCTTTCTTAACTTCTCCATGGCCTTAGATACCCAATTACATCATTAGAGCCATGATTGTGAGTCATTAGAAGTATATACTAAGGCCCAAGAAGCTAGGAAGGGCTAAATAGGTCAATTTCCTTCAAAAATATGAAATGCTGGAATTTGGGGGTTTTGGCCGCGGTCAAGAATCTGGCAGACAGATTTTCCCTTTTCCTGATTCTTGGCCGAACTTGTAAAACTCATAACTAATTCTACAAAATTCTAAATGGGGTGCTTCCAAATTCTATGGAACCCTATTTAAGTCTACTTTATGGGAAAAATATGGCCACAAGCTAAATGTACACACATATGTACAGAGTTCCCTTTAATTGGACACTGCTCCATAATTGCCCTGTTTTAATGACCAGACTTTGAAAACTCATAACTTCTAGCATACTTGTCCAAATCTTTCATATTACATATCATTTTAAATCTTATCATGTCTACTTTAAGTCTGGAAATTTTCATTATCATTGGACAACATTCAGCCCTTCAAAAACATATCGCAAGGATATTGCTTCCAGAAGACAGATTTCACAACATGCACCCTTTAACTTCTAAAACTTCAAAATTCATATACAAGTATTCAAAATTCATGAACACTTGCATACCTACACAATTTTACCCAAGGAATCCATTGGAAACCTTAAATTTAGAAAATTCATATTCCTTCATCAAGTCAAAATACAGGGCAGAAATCAAGGTTCATAAGAGTAACATGTTGTTTTCTGGTTTTCTCTTGCTTAATCACTTTCTTTCTACTTCTAATCAAATGATTAGCTATTTAAACATTCATTAGACATGATTTATCCATTGAAAACACCATTTTAAACCATACATGAACAGTACCCAACTTTCTCTATACTTATCCAAACGACAAACCAATCGGTTAAAAAGAAAGCTTACGCTTACCTCCAAACGGTTCGAAATTCTGACAACACTCCAGCTGGTGAGATGGTGTCAACCACCTCCAAATGAAAATCCAAAACCATAGAAATAAAGCTTGCGATGAGTAGAAGAAGTTTCTTGAATGTCACTTTGAGAGAGGACGCCGATTCGGCAGTGTTTCGGAGGTTGGAATTTTCTCTCTCCTCTCCCTCCATTTTCGGCTGAGCTTCTCTCTCTCTCTCTTTTGGTTCTTTCTGTATGGAATGGCTGATGAAGATGATGATTTAATGGTTAAATGAGGTGTTAATTACTTTGCCACGTGTCAGCTCCTGATTGGCCCAAAATACTGAATTTTAGGACAAAATAGATAATCTGGCAGAATTTTCATTAAACTTTGAAAATTCATATCCAATTGTAAAAATGTCCAATTGGGGTGGTTTTAAAGGCTATACGACCCTCATTGAGTCTAGTTTAAAGGAAAAATATAAAATTTGGCCAATTGGAAGCTCACTCTTCCCAGAATTTTAATCTTTTAATGCTGCCCCAGAAAATAGTTAATTTCGCTGGGCTAACTTCAAAAATCCATTTCTCTTTGTGTACAACACCAAATGACTTATATAACCTATTAAATTAAATATTAATAAGTCTAATTTTATTCTAGAAAATTTCATAATATTTGGACATCATTTTCCCCTTAAAATCTGCCACACAACCATGACTGCCACATCGGGAATTTCACCAATAGCAATAATACTTTGTATTCCACTTCAGTATGTTGTGTGTGACTTCCAATCACTTCGTTTTGTTATTTCCCGAGCTCTTTAGCTCACCAATATAATTTCTTTTAATATTCAAGGATATAAAAATTTTTTAAGAAATTTAAACATGCATCATAGGGACATTTGCTAAACTGAGGTCTAGCAGTCCACTTAATTTAGACTTATTCTCTATCCTTTAGTCCCAAAATTTGGGATATTACATCACCCTCCACCGCGCGCCATATGTCACCCTCCACCACATGCCACGTATTCAAGTCACAAATTGGTTGCATTTTGTGACCAAGTTAGGATTCGAAGCCATGACCCCTCACGCATGTGCTAGTGCACTTGCTAGTTGAGCTAAGAAGAACCTGTGAAAGTTAAATGCAAAATCATATATATATAGACAAAGACACACATTCACACATACGTACATATACATACATACATACATACATACATATATCGCTTTCAAACAAAAATAGAAATACAAAATTTAATATATTATTGAATATTTTAATTTAGTTTTCTTATTTTATTTTATGTAAATATTCTACCTAAATTTTTATTATTAATATATTTTTTATTTATTTTATGTTAAATTTTTTTTTGTATTTATAAAATTTGCATTTTATTTGTATATAATATATTATTAAAAATTCAAATATATTATATTATAATTTTAATTTAAAAAATAAATATGAATTAATAATTTTTATTTATTTATTTATTTTAATATCATATTATAAATTTAAAATTTAAAATATTTTAAAAAAATATTTTTCATAAAAAAACTGAATTATTAAAAAATTTAGCTATTAGAGACGGAAATTCCATCCCTAATTAATCCGTTGCTAATTTAGTGACGGAAAAATGCCGTCTCTAAATTCCATCACTTATTTTTAGTGATAGAATTTAGTGACGAAATGTAATTCAGTCGCTAATTTAGTGATAGAAAAATTTCGTCGCTAATATTTAGTGACAGAAATTAGTGATAGAATTACCCTTCGCAAATTTAGTGACTGAAAAATTATGTCGCTAATTTTAGGGACAGAATTTGTGAGGTATTAGCGACGGATTAGCGACGGAATTTTCGCTTTTTTTTGTAGTGGAGGGGGGAAGGTGAATTGAGTGATATTAAAATTTTAAACTTAAACATAAACTTAATGAAGAAAGTAGACTTAGAGATATCACCGAAGGTGGACACAAGAGATTTATACTGGTTTGGTCTAATCCACTTGACCTACATCCAGTCTTCATAAAGCCTTTCTGAGAGTTCCATTATTGTTCTAAGATTTATAAGGCTCTTGGCGCCTCAGTACAAGCAAGTTCTTCGTCAAAGAACAATCACTCCTACTTACACTTTGCAATCAATGCCTTCTTAAAGTCCCACTACCTTAAGTAACTTAACCGTAATAACTGATTCAGTAAAATCTCTTTCAAGAGTAAATAAATGATCACTGAAGTACAAAATCACACAAAAATAGAGCTTAAGACTTAGCAATGAATGTAACAGTAAATGTGCATAGTATGCTTGTTGCTTTGTCTTCAATGCTCTTCATCTATAGTGTGAGAATGGTTGATGACCATTGCTCTTAAATGTAGTTGTTGTGAGTGTGAGGTCATTGCTTCTATACATTGAGTATGTCAAATTGTTCCTTTTATTTTTTAAGTTAGTTGTTGGAGACAAAGAGGATTTGAAGCATTTGAAGCTCAGAGCATTTAATGCTTCTGACACATAAAATGCTTTTTACTAATTTTGTGTTAATTCTTAATTAAGTACATATAATGTGATCAAACACTAATATAATGATGTGTTAAAATAGTTAGAAGCAAAAAGAACAAGTCTAGAATACATTGGAATGAGTATCGAGATTTATGAGATGTTGCTTTGTTTCTAAAACTGCATTACTCGAGTGATCTTCCCTTTGATATTTTTGAAAACAAAATAGATCACTGGTTGGCTTACTGTGGTGATGTGATAGGCTCAAGTGGTCACTCGAATGATCTTGCTTTATCTTAATTCAAAGAAAAATTGATGATCAGCTAACTCACGATGGTGTAGTAGAGGTGATGCACTTTTTGCACATCACTTGAGTGGTCACTCGAGTAATATTCTCTTTAAAATATTTTCAAAAATACTGAGTACTACTTGAGTCACTTTGGTGATATACTAGTGATGGAAAAATGCCATGGTTACTCGAGTGATCTATTTAAACTTAATTTTGGAAAACTTGATCACTAGGATAGATCACTATGGTGAAGTGATAGTGATGAAGATTTTGATACATCACTCGAATGGTCAATTTTGAAATTTTTTTTAGAAAACTAATCACTAGTTGATTTACTATGGTGGACTGATAGTGATACAATTTGAATCTGATAACTTGAGTGGTCACTCAAGTGATCTCTTAGAAAAATATCTTTTAGAAATAATATCACTATCTAGATCACTATGGTGAGGTGGAAGTGATAGCAAATGTGTGTATTACTCAAGTGGTTACTCAAGTGATCATAAATATGAATAGTTTGACACTTCTAGTAGGCACCATAGGGATGAGCTATTTCAAAAATACATCACTCGAGTGGTTACTAGAGTGATCAACTAGAAATTTTCATAAAATTCTTCATAACTGTTTAGGAGATAAAATAACCAAGTTTCAACAAATCACTCGAGTGATACAGTAATTGGCCATTGTGTGTATCAAAACCTTTTCTAACCAATATATCTTCTACAAAACACTTTCTTAAGCTTTGTTATAATCAAAACACAAGATCTAATAGCATTTTTACAAAAATAATTAAAACAGAATAAGTCTAAGAAGCTCAAGATTAAACCTTTTTGAGCTCATCTTCTTTAACTTCTAATCTATCCATTTGTTGAGTAAGGTTTATTCCAATAATTTCTCTTTTCCCCTTGTCTTCTTCAACTTTCTTATTTTCTCATTCAAATCATCTTCTCTTTAATTTGGATAAATCTATATAAACAAATTTAACTCTATATCTAAGTTATTAGGTCAAGTAAGCATGGTACAATAAATATTGATAACATATACGTTAGCATTGATTAGTAGACCCCAGAGGGACAATAAATTGGGTTCTTCAATTTTTTTTTTTGCAAATTTGAGTATTCAAATGGAAAGTAGTAGTCATATAAAGAATAACCCATAAATATAATGAATAATCGACTATCAAAACTAAATCAAATACAGAGTTTGGCAAAGGCAATATTAGATTAAAAAGAACCCTATCATTTAGATTATATAAAGTAATTAAATCAGATTGTAAGAATTTCGAGTGTACATGGAATCCGACTGACTTGCTAAAGTAACCATACGAAACTAGCGCACCGATACAGACTTTGATTATGTTACACAACAAATTCACCATAGAAGGAAGAAGAAGAAAATAAGTCACGTAGCGCTAAACCCTTCATATTAGCCATTCATCTTTACCGCAAGCGTACGGGTCGTCACAAGTAGTATAATAATATTGTTCCAATGAGGACTAAAGCAAAAACAGGTTAATTGTCACAATCACTACAAAAAAAATGACGATTAGTAGCAGTTAATTTGAAGTAGTTGAAATTAACCACTACAAATATAAGAATTTGTAACAGTTAAAGGCAAAACCGCTACCGATTTACAGCAGTAAGCCTCCACCCATCATAGAATGAAATTTGTAGCCCTTTTATGTACACATTGTAGTGGTTATATTTACAATAACCGCAAAAAATATGGTGCCAACTTCACGCCAAATGGCGTGAGGTGGCGCGCCTATTGTCGCGGGTATTATGTAGTGGTTACTGTTGACATAATCATTACCAAGATGGCTCCAAATGGCGTGAAGTTGTCATGCATACTTTTCCTGTCACATAGTAGCTGTCACTTATCAATGAACCGCTATAAATTTAGCGCGCATTTTGTGGTGATTAATTGGTAGCGGTTATTATTAAATTAACTGCTACAGAATTCAAATAGACATTTCTCTGTTACGGTTAAATAGTAAATTGCTACAAATGGGAAGTTTTTTCGCGGTTATGTAAAGAACCGCTACCAATTGTATGCCTATAAATAGCCACGTACGGAATCAAAGACGTCAAGAAAAGAATTTGCAGTATGAAGCCAACAATTGGTTTCAGAGGAGCTGCCAACCCCTGAAAGAAGGGAAATGGCTTGTGATTGGTATCATGTTACATAACATGATACCAAGCATACGCCATTTACGTTTTTTCAGGTGGGTGGCAACTGCTTTCAAACCAATTGTTTGTTTTGTGCTGCAATTTCTTTGCTCTTGCCTGACATTTAGTAGCGGTTATTAGATAAATTGTTACACATGGTTAAAAGTAGTAATTAAAAATGTTTGACTTACGACACTTAGTAGCGGTTATTTATTTTAACAGCTATAGCATATGAACAGACTACACATTTGTAGTAGTTATAGTACTATAACCGCTACCAATATTTAACTACATTTATTAATAACAATTCACGAAGTGAGAGTTTAACGGTGGTTATAGCGGTTTCTCTTGTAACCGTTACAAATAGTTGACTGCATTTATTAATTCACGATACGAGGGTTTTGCGGTGATTGTAGTGGTTTCTGTAATAACCACTACAATTATTTGACTGCATTTATTAACCACAATTCACAATGCTAGAGTTTAGCGGTTATTGTAGCGGTTTTTTCTAATAACCGCTACAAATGTTTCAATTTCTGTAGCGGTTTGTTATTAAACTGTTACAAATTTCAGCTCTATAAAAACCGCCGTCTCCTTCCTTTCTCTCATTTTGCCATTTTTCTGTCTAACAAGGTTTTGTCAAAATTTTGCATTTATACATATGGCTTCAGGAGATAGGGGAAGAGGGAAGGAGGTTATTCTACCCCCAAGATCATTTCTGCGTGGTAGCGGTAGCAGATGAGGAGGGGGTCGTGGCAGGGGTCAACGTAGAGGGAGTGGGGCCATACGACTACATATAGGCCCAGAGTAGCCACAGGAGGGGGCCCATCACAGCCATAGCAGACGGCCCCATAGGAGGGGGCCCCACCATTACGAGTTGTGGTTCCGTGGAATGAGCCCACGGACCAGCCCAT
Organism: Albizia julibrissin; assembly: GCA_037074505.1. Lineage (NCBI taxonomy): Eukaryota > Viridiplantae > Streptophyta > Magnoliopsida > Fabales > Fabaceae > Albizia > Albizia julibrissin. The sequence continues at coordinate 39,330,333 of CM073477.1, forward strand.
TAACAATGGGGGTCACCTATTCAACCGCTACTTGAATGACCTAGGCTAGAATTGAATGCGGTTCCCCATTCATTTCAGGACGTGTAAGCAAGTTCCAAGGGCCTGAAGGATCACGCGTGGGAAGAGGCAGTTAAGGTAATTAATAATTTCATTTAATTATATTAAATGATTTGTAATTAAATATTTGTAATTACTATTCTTAAATTTTATATTTTCAAAATAATCGTATTTAAATTTTTTTATTTAATTGTATTTTAGGATAGGTTTGCCGTACAGGAGAGCTATAAGATGTATACGCTGATGAAGTTGGGAGACAGCTGGAAGAACAAGAGGAATCGTCTCTGCCACATCAAGGACAGGGATGTGATGATTCCTCTAGAGTAGCTGATCGAGGATGTCCTGGACGGCGTCCCACTAAATGATTAGGCGAGTTTTATCCTGTGCAGGAGGAGTCAGGAGGGGCATGTAATTTTTTTTAATAACTACTATTTGACCATTATTTTATTTTAATGTTTTCTAATAATTATTATTTGAGCAATGTCTGTAGGCTCTTTCTCAAAGAAACATGACGAACCGCGCTCAGCAGTCGATCCACCACATGGCTAGATTGAAGACATTTGTTGTGACCTACAGTAAGTTGGTATGTTTTTACAATTTTAGTTAATTTTACATTAATATTAATAATTCAATTTCAATTAAATATTTATAATAGTACTTTTATGTTTCCATTATTTCAAGAGTGCAAGGCTCAGGAGGAGAACCACCGGACCGATTATGGAGAGTTATTCACTGTGACATACAGGCACCGGGACGGGACTCCGATGTCTTAGCAGGCAGAGGAGACCATTGTAAGTATAATAATTAGAATTATTGTTAATTAATTGTTTAAAACAACTAATTTATTGTTGATAATAATAATAATTATAATAACTTGTTGCATAAAATTGCAGGCGAGGATTTAGCAGTCTCAAGATGAACTGAGAGAGACACAGACCCAGGAGTCTCAAGGTTTGTGGACCCCACGACGCCATTGAAGGCTGCTTTGGGACCGATCGAGCACCCTGGCCGTGTGAGGGGATGAGATTAGGCGCCAGACCCAGCATGGTGTATGGGAGGAGCGGCAGCTTTGAGGTGGGACCTTCTCGAGCATGGACATATGAGAGCAGATGTCCGAGGGAGGAGACCATTGAGGAGATTCGGTCGGAGGTTATGAGACAAATACAGGAGCAGGCTAATTTCATCTACGTGTAGTAGATGTAGTGGAAAGGTATATGACGAACTCCGTTCTCGACAAGGTATAGAGTCGCTTGTTCCTCGATGAGGCGTACCCAAAGGTCCCCCCATCCTGAGGTTTGTTGTACAACCCGCTCATTCTCCATCCGATGATGGTGTTGTTGACTCTACCTAGCTCCATCCTCCGCCCACCCTTAAGACAGAACCTGATGGACAGACTGGTGACGGTGCCCCCCTGAGAGAGGATCTGCTGATGACGCTCTAGATAGTTAGTTTTGTTCATTTAGGATTTTTTCTTTTTTAAAAAAATCATACAAAAATGTTTGAATTAATTTAATTTTTATTTTACAAAGTTTTTCACGTTTTGTTAATTATGTTATTAAATGTCGTTTGAAAAAAAAATATTTTAGAAAAATAAATAAATAAATAAATATTAGTAGCGGTTGTAATTCTAAAAACCACTACAATGTTCACATTAGTAGCGGTAAACAATCGTAACCGATACAAAGTGATACAAAATTTGGATTTTTGAATCTGACAATCTCGTCAACGGTCACATCAATTTGTAGCAGTTTATTACCAATAACCGCTACAAATTTGAGAAAATTTGAATCATTAATTCCCGCCAATAGTCATATTAATTTGTAGCGATTAATGACTAATAACCATAACCAATATTCACATTCGTTGTAGTGGTTTATGATTTTTAACTGCTAAAAAGTGTTAAAATATTTCAATTTTGAATATGGAATTCCTTCCAACGGTCACATGAATTGGTAGCGGTTATAGAGTAGTAACTGTTAGAGCAAGCTTTTCACCCAAGAGGGGGGTGAATTGAGTGATTAGAGAATAACCAGATAGTTAATAAAACTTATGAAACTTTAAAGCACAGTTATAAGTAAGAAGAGATATCACCGAAGTGGACACATGAGTTTATACTGGTTCGGTCACAATCACTTGGCCTATGTCCAGTCCTTAGAAATCCTTCTAAGCCTTTCACTATATCTTCCAAGATTCAGTGGGTTCTTGGCACCTCAGTACAACAGCAAGTTCCTCTTTGGATACTTGCTCCCCCTTACACAAGGTAATCTCAAATCCCAACTTAAGGTTCCTCAACCTTAAGTTATCACTATCAGAAATAAAGTGTTTATGACAGACGAAACTCTCTTATAGAGTATATAGATGAAAAATGAAGTACAAATGAAGAAATAATCAGAGACAAAGCATTTATGAGTATAATGTTTGCAGTGAGTTCAAGTGTCTTCCCTCTGTCTTGATTTTTGAATGGCTGGACTTATATATCAGGAGCTTTGAGGACCGATGTGGATTTTTTTTGTTGATCAATTGTGCTTCTGACATGTTGATAGTTATTTATTAATATTACTGCTGCCCACGATAAGTTGTCGTTGAGTGTTGTTCAGTTGCTTGTCATGTGGGTGGTAGTGGAGTACACCTGTAATACACTCAGGAAAATGCCCGTTAGAAAATACTTTGAATATTACTGGAGTGATTGTGATTCACTAGGAGTGATTCCTGAAAATCAAAGCATCATCGGAAATGAGCTTGCTTTCACCGTAGATGAATTGCAGCGGCTTGCTGTGATTTTAATGAAATAATATTCCATATGATTTGAAAGTAATTTGGATTAACTAGCAATGATTATCACTACCAATATCTTACTAACAAAACTTGTTGATTTACGTGGAAGAGGTTGCAAGTAGATCACAGTAACTGTCTGAGAGTGAAACTGATAAACTGACATATCATTGGAGTGAATTTCATGTCACTGGAAGTGATTAAGAAAACAGTGAAATTTTCTCCAAGTGATTACAGATCCACTGGAAGTGATTCTGAGATTTCATATATCACTCAAGTGAATTTGGCATCACTGGAAGTGATTTTGCAAACAGTGAATTTTTCTTGCAGTGATTTTCAATCCACTGGAAGTGAATCTGGAAAATTCAAGGATCACTCGAGTGATCTGCCTATCACTGGAAATGATTTTCAAAATAGTAAATTTTTCTTGCAGTGATTTTCAATCCATTGGAAGTGAATCAGGAAAATTCAAGGATCACTCGAGTGATCTGCCTATCACTGGAAGTGATTTTCAAAACAGTGAATTTTTCTTCCGGTGATTTCAGATGCACTGGAAGTGATCAGTAAAAATCACACATCACTCGAGTGATTTCAGATCACTGGACGTGAAATCCAGAACAGTGAATTTTTCTTGCAGTGATTTTTAATTCACTGGAAGTGATCTGTAAATTTACCAGCATCACTCGAGTGATTTTTAATGATCACTTGAGTGATCTTCATAATCACTCTAGTGATTACACACATCACTCGAGTGATCTTGCTCAGATCACTTTTCTCACTTCCTTTGCTGATGTATTCCTTTTAATCAAATCCAAGACTATCCAAAGCATGATTTGTTATCATCAAAACATGAAGTCTAATAGTAACCACTACAAGTTCTCATGCATTTGAATTTTGAATATGTCATCCCACCAATGGTCACATCAAGTAGTAGTGGTTATGGAGTTTAAACCGCTTCAAATTTTTTATGAGTAGCGGTTTACGTAGCGGTTTAGTGAACCGCTACTAATTTCTTACCGTTGTAAAATTCAATATACGTATCTTGTCAGGCGTCATTTATTTTTCGCTCATCTTGTTGACTAAATTTTTTTGTCTAGCTATAGATAAATCATGGAGCAAGTTACTACGCAATTCTCTAGCTTATTTAGACGGATTAAACAACTTCTTAGATTTCGCTTACTCTCACGCCAGCTGTAACAGAAAGATCGTATGTCCGTGTCAGAGATGCAAGTTCAAGAAGTGGCATACACGAGAAGTTGTTAAGGAACAATTTTTTGTGAAGCCTTTCCCGAAAGAGTATACATTCTGGAGAGTTCATGGTGAGAAGGTTGATATGAGATACGATGATGCTCTTCCTCAAAGTTCACAAATAGGAGTTCAAGTAAATTAGCATGATCCTATTAATGATGTTATGCATGATACATTCGGTGTTCAGTATGACAACTTCAACAAAGAAGTGCAAGGTTCAGAGCCTGTGTTTTTGAGAAATGAAGCATTGCGAGATGTTTTCACCCTTATGGATGACGCAGATCGTCCTCTGTATCAAGGTTGTAGAAAATACTCGAAATTATCTTTCTTGATCAAATTGTATCATATCAAGTGCTTGTATGGAATCACAGATAAGGCAATGTCGATGTTGCTGGAATTATTACAAGATGTGTTCCCCGACGCGGAGATTCCAAAATCGTTCTACGAGGTCAAGAAGATTATTAACAGATTGAGATTGAACTACCATAAAATTAATGCATGCCCTGATAATTGTATGCTATATTGAGGAGATGAAGCCAGCAGGGAGGATTACAAGCAATGTCACACAGCAAGGTACAAAACAATTCGGAAGGGGAAAGGGCAGAAGAAGAACCTGTAAAGATTCTAAGGTACTTTCCTTTAAAGCGTAGGTTACAAAGATTGTTTATGTCATCTAAAACAGCTGAGCACATGAGGTGGCATGATGTTGAAGATGGTAAATTAAGACATCTATAGGATACAGAAGCCTGGAAAGCGTTTAATGCTGAATTTCCATCTTTTACGCCTGACCCTAGAAATATTCGGCTTTCTTTGGCGATCAACGGTTTTAATCCCTTTGGGAATCTTAATACAACTTATAGTATTTGGCGGTAGTCTTAGTTCCCTACAACTTGTCCCTGGATGTGTATGAAACAAAGCTCCTTTTCCAACTACTTATTATAGAATTGTTGGACTTGTGGTAGGTCAGGATCGAGACATATGACGCGTACGAGAAGTCACTATTCAACTTGCATGCAGCTTTGATGTAGACCATAAGCGACTTTCCTAGGCTTAAAATGTTATCTGGGTGGAATGTACATATTGGGATGGTGTGTCCAGTTTGTAATTTTGACTCTAAAGCAATGCGCCTTTCCCACAGTCGAAAGTGGTGCTTTATGGGTCATTAGAGGTTTCTCGATGGTAAGCACAGGTTTAGATTGCAACGGAATCGTTTCAATGGGAAAACGGAAAAAAGAGGACCTCTTCGGACTTTAACCGATGTAGACATCTTATAGCAGCTTCAGGATGTTGAATTCAAGTTTGGAAAAAGTGATGATTCCACAATAGCAGGGCGAAAGAGTAGGAGGACTACTTTGGCTTCTGCACCTCAGCAATGGCGAAAGATAAGTATCTTCTTCACTCTTCCATATTGGAAAACTAATTTACTTCCTCACAGTCTTGATGTCATGCATATTGAAAAAAAATGTATGTGATAATATGCTATATACGCTGCTTACCGAACCCGGCAAGTCAAAAGATCATCTTCAAGCGAGGAAAGATTTACGAGCCATGGGAGTTCGTGAAGATGCGTGGCCTGATGAGCATGACAAATTTCAACCGGCAAAGTTCACCTTCACAAAACCGAACAAGGAAGTCTTCCTCACTATGTTAAAGAAAATAAAAATTCTTGATGGCTATTCAAGTAACATTTCACGATGTATTGACATCCAGGTATGAAAGGTTGCTAGCCTGAAGAGTCGTGACTCATATGTTCTTATGCAACAATTACTTTTGCTGGCAATAAAGAATGCACTTCCTCTCGATGTGTCCATCGTTTTGGTGGAGCTGTGCTCTTTCTTTCGGAAATTGTGTTCTAAGGTTTTGATCGTTGAGGATCTCGATCAGCTGTAGTTCAAAATCATTCTCACGCTTTGTCATTTGTAGATGATCTTTCCTCCCTCCTTTTTTATTGTGATGGTTCACCTAACAGTCCATCTTGTTCATGAAACAAAGCTCGCTGGCCCAGCTCAATATCGATGGATGTATCCTATTAAGAGGTACTGTATTTATATATGTGCGTCATCATTACTTTCTAAATTTCCTACTCGCCCATTTCACCATTTAGTATCATATTTTCCTCTTTACTTTATAGGTTTCTTGGCAATTGAAATCTTATGTAAAGAATAAGGCGTGGCCAGAAAGTTCTATAGCTGAAGGTTATATAGGGAATGAAGTCATGTATTTCTGCTCAAGGTACTTTGATGATATTGAGACGTCTTTCAATCGATTGCCTTGTGTCGATGATTGTCCTGAACCTGAGCCAACAACATCAACAAAGTTGTTAATCCCTCGTGTTAGTAAAGCAGTTGGAGGAAGTGAGAACTTCAAACTAACAGCAACTGAGAAGTTGCAGGCACATAGACATATCTTGATTAATTGCACTTAAGTTGAACCCTTCCTTCAGTAAGAATTGTACACTCATATATTATTCTACAACTATCCTTATATGTTTTATTTACATTGCATGATCGTCTTCCCATTATTAATTGCAGGGAATTCAAAAGTCATGTGAAGCGTCAACTAAGGATTCGAATACAAACATCTTCCAAAGTTGACAAAAAGGTCCACAGAGAATTCATGGCCTGGTTTGTGTGCAGAATATTAATTGACCACAATCCGCACTCACTAGAGTTCAGAGCACTCGCAATCGGCCCGCTTGACCATGCAAAAAGGTTTACAGCATATAATGTCAATGGTTTCAAGTTTTGCACAGTATCACGAGATCAAGGATTGCAAACTTAAAATTCGGGTGTTTTTGGCACCTTTGGGACAAGGAGTTATGTGAGCAGCAGTGATGGTAACATGCAGTTCAGAGGTGTCCTTTACTATGGAAAGCTTGTTGATGTCGTCGAACTAAATTATGAAGTCCACTTCACTGTTACGCTTTTCAAGTGTTTATAGGTAAATACGACCACTTCCCGGGGACTCACAACAGACAATTTAGGCATCACATCAGTAAATTTCTCTCGTCGAATTCACACTGGTCAATCTGAAGATGATGAGACCTATATTCTTACCTCAGAGGCACACCAAGTTTATTATGTCTAGGACGAGAGGTACAGGGATTGAAACATGGTGGTTTACTTAAAGTCTTAAGACCTTTACAACATGGATGATGGTGACAACATCACCTACAAGAGTGAGCCATTCCATCCCGCAAATTTCGAAAACTTCTTCCCTGAAGGCAATGATAATTTATCGATAGTTAAGTGAGTTTTTATAAGTTCACATCATTTAAATTTAATATTTTCTATACAACAATACCATACTAATATTTCTTTCACAAAATTTTTGTAGGGATGGCGAAGAAGAATGATTAAGTGGAACCATGATTTTGTTTTCCTAAATTTTGATATGTATTATATATATAAAAAAATTGAATCACAGTTGTAGCTATTATATAATCGTTACAAAATAACCTTAAACTGCTACAAATAATAAACCGCTACAAACATGACATATTAACCGCTACAAATACCGTAATATTAACCACTACCAGAGTCACGCATATCCCTATAAATACCTCCGCACCAACTCTTTTCATACACATCTCCATTTCTTTACTCTCTTATTCTCTCTCATTCTTTCGCATCCAGGAATTATTTTTTTTCAAGAGCTCAAGATCTAAGTAATGTGATCATCATACATGATAATTTTTTTATCAATTATTTCATCTCTTCTCTTCTTTTTTTTTTCCTTCTTAAATATTCATACTAATTTTCTTTTTAGATATTAAGGGACTATTCCTCAAAAACGTTCCTTACAAAACGATCCACATTTAGGGGATAACAAAATAAGTACATCTTACCTACAAATTCATAACATTACCTACACTTTCTCATTATTAGGCATATAAATTTTATATTTATGTAACTCAATTTAATCTTTTTCTTTACCCAGTAATTCAGTTTAATTAATTTTCTTAAATGATCATTACGTTTAATTTAGTTATATAACTAATCAACATGTTAAAATGATATTATAACAATTAAATTATATTATTGGATAATTTTTTAAAAATTTTTCATGACAATTTGTAGCGGTTATTTAAACTGCTACAATGATAACAGTGAAATTGAAAAATTGTTTAAATTGTTTGGTGCCACTTTTAGAATTTTATTTAGTATTGGTTACATTAGTAGTGTTTACATAACTGCTACCAAATAGATTCAAAAATTTTCAATTCCCACCATAACCAAATATTAGTAGCATTTGTTTAACTGCTACAAATTTGTTGGCGCCATTCTTAAATATCCGTGTTTTAAATTGGTAGCCGTTAAATATAACCGCTACCAATATGTGGTATAGATTTGTAGCGGTTATTTAACCGCTACTAAATTGTCACAAAATGGTTTACTCATCGTCCGACTATTGTAGCGGTTAGTTGCAACCACTATTGTATTAGTAGCGGTTTGTTTCTCCTAAGTAACGGTTACTTTTAACCGCTACAAAATTATTTATAACAGTGGTTTTTGTAGCGGTTTACTTAACCGCTACCAATGTTGTTTGCAGTGGTTGATGTGATACCCTATTTACCCTATTTCTAATAGCCTCAAATGAGTACAAATGAGTAGTGAAATCCATTGTGGAACCAGGATTTGACCCAGACTACCTAACGTTACAAAACGTTCACAAATTCACACTCTCAACTCAAGATTTGAACCTAAGATCGAGAGGGTTTTTCAAAGGGTAGAAAACTTTAATCATTTCCACAAGATTCACAACGTCATTAATACCTTATCGGCTCTTACTTTCAATATATCAGAGTACGTGAGCGTTATACTTTCCTTATACTTTAATGCAATTAAAGCTATTCTCTGCTCATAAATCATTCGTTTATATACAAAAATTGTATAATCGCATAACTATCTAAACAATTACACCAAATATAAAATGGTGGTACCTTGCACTGCGATCTTCACTTCACCTTTGCAATTCCCCTTCGCATATCTCCAGGCATTCTTCACCTGTACTCAACATATCTATATGGTTGGGGGAGGAGGAGTGAGATTCAAGAGAATCTCAGTAGTAAACAATACCACTATGCATGTAAGATATATATATATGATGCATGACATGCTTGCCCTCACAACTTCATGCCAATATAATGACATGTTTGAATGCTCAATGTTATGACATACTCATGGTCATCGCATAAATATAACATAGCTTCAATCAATCAAGTATGCTCAACACAAATTGGCAAAGTAGTCACATACAACAATGCAAACACATACATATCAAATACATGTAGGCTAGGTAAGTTTACTATCTCTTGGACTTCGTGTCCTTCCTCGATTCATCGTTTTCGCTCCAGCTCAGCACAATCCGTCGGGTCCTAAAATTCCAAAATACAATAAATGAGTCACTACTCATCCATGTACCATTCTAAACTCATGTTATTAGTTAGCTTAACTCAATAATGCTAAATTACCAAAATGCCCCTAGAGACCCGGCCTATGCCCTCTGTACCCGATCAAACTGTACCATACCTGAAATTATGACCCAAGCTAATCCTACATAATTTTGTATATAGAATCCATTTTTGACCTCAGATTAGTCAAAATCAGGCTCAAATGATGAAAATACCCCTGACAACCCTTACTTAGAGCTTTAAGAGTAATTTGGTCATTTCACATTCTAAAGCTTTTCTCACTTCGCCCTCAACATGAACCCTACAAAATTTGTCCCTATAAACTCAATGGAATTGTCCAATTGATGAAATTCCAACTCTTTGCTCATGCCACACATAAGGCAGCAAGTTAGAGTTCTCAGAAGAGTTGTGTTGGTTTCTCGTTTTCTCTTACTTAATCACTTCCTTTCTACTTTTAAATACATGATTAGCCATTTAGACATCCATTGGATATTTTTTAGGCCTCAAAAACACCATTTTAGAAGAGGATGAACAGTACCCAACTCCCACAATAACCAATAGGTTCAAAATAAAACTTACGCTTACCTCTACACATTTTCAAATTAGATTCAGAATTTCAGCAGCACTTCGGCCAATACGATGACACCAAACACCTCCAAATAGAAATTCGAAATTATAGAAATGAAGCTTGAGATAAGTAGAAGAAGGTTTGTACAGGGCACTTTGAGAGAAGACGCCAATACAGCAGTGTTTCAGCGATTTGAAGTTCTCTCTCTGTCTTCCATTTTCTCCGTTTTCTTGTCCGCTCTCACTCACTCTTTCTTTCTGATTTTGAATGAAATAATGAGAAGAGAGGGATGATATATGATGAATTAATAAAGTCATCTAAAGTGGCTCCCAAATGGTCCAACTATCTCATTTCTTGTATAACAAGTTCTATTTCTCTTTTCCTTCATCATTCCACCAAAATTAATGAGAAATGAGAGAGTATAAATTACTCTCAAATTATCCCATTATGCCACCTTACAAGTGGTTGACCAAAACCTTAAGCTTTTTCCACTCATTGACTTCCCTTGATAATAATTCATCAAACTAGGCTCATTAATTACCAAGTAGTCACTTTCCTCTTTTTAATTCCCATTCAAATGAAATCATTGAGAATATTAGTGAAAAATACTCATTTCTTGCTTTATGGCAAAATTACCATTTTTTCCTTACATTATTTTCCATTTTCGCACTTTAATGCAAAATTGGCAGAATTTTCATCCAATTTTGAAAATTCATATCTATTTGTACAAATGTCCAATTGAGGTGGTTCTAAAGGCTATGAGACCCTTATTGAGTCTAATTTCAAGAAAAAATATAAAATTTGGCCAAATGAAAGCTCATCCTTCCCAAAAATCTCATCTTTGGAAGCTGTCACAGAAAAACACCAGTTTCACTGGGATAACTTCTAAAATACATAACTCATTATGTACAGCTCCAAATGACTTATATGACATATCAAATTAAAGCTTGATAAGTCTTCTTTCATTATGAAAATTTTTACAATATTTGGACATCATTTGCCCCTTGAAAGATGTCACGCAAACACGATTGTCACACCGGAAAATTTACCTGTAGCAACACTACTTTGTTTCCAATTCACTATGTTGTGTGTGACTCCTCAATGCATTATCTTGTGATTTCTCCCAAGCTCTTCTAATTCATCATAATATTTCCTTTAATACCCCAAGGATATAAATGAATTTTGGGGAATACAAGTATGCCTTAATAGGACAATTACTAAACTGAGGTCTAGCAGTCCACTTAATCCATGCTTAATTTCAAGTCACTTGTCAAAAAAATTGAGATATTATTGTTGAAACTGCTACAAATACATATTTTTAACTGCTACTAAATCCAAGTTTTTTATAGTGAATTATGCTCTCAATTAGGTTAAGTGAAAATATTTTTGATGGAAATTTGTATTTAAGATTTAATTGTTTAAAGAAAATAAGATATATTTGAGGAGTTTAAATTTAGGAATTTACTTCAAGAGATAAGTAGCCTATAATTATTATCATCCTAGTATTTCAATAGTAATTTATTAGATTCCCTTATATATTTACTTTGTCCTAAAGTTAATTATGCTAAAGGATACTGTTGTAGCTATAAGTGCTTTCTTTATAAAATGGTATATTTTAGGGCAGAAGACATTGTTATCAAGAACCTTGGATATCTTAAGGATCCAAGGCGAGTTTGTTTTTTAGATATTCTAGATGATAATCCTCTTGATTGTCTTATTGAAAAGCTAAACATTGTTAGAGAAAAGTGTTTTCATTTTGTTGCATAAGTTCATAACATATTGAGATAGTGCAAGCTAGAAACCATGTACATCTCAACATAGTATCTTAAAATAAGACAGAATATCCACAAAATAAGTCAAAGTATCTATGAACTAAAAAGGAGCATATAAACTACTTAGGAATAAATAAGAATCACATAACAACTATTTGGCAGTATTATTTCCATCAACACCATCCTGAGGATCAATTCTAGAGTTTTGGTCTTTCTTCTCCTTTTTGACAAGGCGAGTGGGAGAAGAAGGATAAATCTTAAGGGGAGCATTAGGTGGCTGAGTGTCTGAGTCAGGAGCCATGGTCTGAAGAGGGATACAGGGGTAGGAGCATCATCAGTGGTGTCACCCTCTTGATGGGCAAAAGTGAGAGAATCAGAGGTGGATGGTGGTGGAAGTCTAAGAGGAGGAATCTAAATAAGGTCTTTTGGATCATGAACATAAATGGGGATATATTGAGGTGGAAAAGAATGTGTAGGCTATTAGAAGACTTAGAAACTTCAATCTCCTCATCAACCTTAGAATCACTTGTAGTATTAGAATGATCAGAGTGGTGAGAATATGATGGTGAACGAGCTTGAAGGAGTGAATCATTATAGGGTAGTTCACTAGTGCTATGTGATATGAGATAAAAGGTTTAGAGGTAGGCTTTGGGTTAGGCTGGTCAAGAGTGACATTTATGTGGTTGGAGGACTCAAAATCATGCATAGTGAAAAGCATATTGCCTTGAGAAGTAGTCTCAAGAGCAGGATCAGAGGCATAGGCATGTAAAGACTGAGTAGGAGCACAAGAAACAAGTATAAGCTTTAGAGGTGTAGACTGGCCAAGAATTAGGGCATCCAATCTCTCATTGAGTGATCTTAACATACTTCAAAGTCAAGTAACATCTGAGTTTGGGCTTCCTGATAAGCAAGCATGGCTTGTGGTTCTGATTCATCACTTTACACACTTGTCTTATCTTGTCTTCAACATGTGTGATAAAACTTATCATTTGTGTTAGCCAGATTAGGGCATCCAATCTCTCATGGAGTGATCTCAGCATGCTTCAATGTCAAGTAACATATGAGTTTTGGCTTCTTGATAGGCAAGCATGGCTTTATGGTTCTAATTCATCACCTCACACACTTGTCTCATCTTATCTTCAACATGTGTGATAAACTCATCATTTGTGTTAGCTAGATCCACATGAATCCCTTGAAGCACTTCCTTCAGATACATTTGTATGGTAGAACTAAGGAAGGAAGGTATAGTAGAAGCAACTAGTACATAAGACTGAGTATCATCCATTCTTGAGTGCTCTTTCATAGTCTTAGACTTTGGTTTCTTTATTTTCTTAGGAGTGGTGGTAAGAGGATGTCTCAAAGGTAGGTCAATTTTGAATTTCCCAATTTGATGACGATCAAATTGAGGTAATCTTTCCAATGACTTATTTGGTTCTAAGAACCAAATCCCATTTTCTTTAAGGAAGAGAGAAATCAATTGTTTATATGGCATTGAGGTAGACTTGGTAGAGGTGTACTTGTACCTCTTAATCTCTAATAAGATGATTTCACCTAGATTTCTTTCCTCCTTTCTCATAATAGAGGCTATCATCCTATAGTCTTGGTCAATGAAGTGGATGAAGTTATTAGACTTATTCATCATAGCCCAAGAGTATATATACCATATAATTTTGTGAAGATTACACATACTTCTTGGTTTGAAGTTAAGGATACCTATGTGTAATACCCCACTTTTTTTACCAATATTCCTTGTATATATTTGTAATATTTAGTGAAATAAAATAGTAAATTGTGGTGTACAAAAAATGATGAAAGCACTCTTATCGATAGTTATATAAAATTGTCTGAGTTAAGACATAGAGGTGTAACTTTTGTCTACTTGAAGGCCTAATATTGTAACTTAAATTGGAGCATAAAATGACACAAATATTGGCTCAATTATATTGCATCAATTTCGGCCAAAACAAGGAGAAAGGAAGTAACACATGATTTATTTCAATAAATCATAAAATGTAAGGGCAAAATGGTAATTTTCCAACCAAATAAGAAACAAATATTTTCCCCTAATTTTCTCAAAAATTCAGGAAAGGGGAGAAATAAAAATAGGAAAATGGCTACTTGGTAATTAACTAACACAATTTGGTGTATTATTACCAAGTAAAAAATCAAAGTTGGAAAAGTCAACAAATGCAACCAAAGCTAATATTTATAGATACAATTGTGAGAAGTGCAATAAGCATTATTAATTCCCTCTTTCCATTGTAATTTTTTTCAAGACAAGGGGAGTAAAAGGAAATACATATATTTGTTGACTAGTATTGTTTCAAGGAGAAAATACTTGACCAATCACAAGTAAGTAAAATTGTCGTTGAAAAGTCAAAAGTGATTGTCATAAAGCAAAGTCCTACATGCAAATTGAAAGGGAATAAATGGAGATATGGTAAGACCATTTCCTATTGACATTTAAAGATGCTTCCTACAATCAAAAAGAGAAAAAGCAAGGGAAATATAATTTATTAGCTAATATTATATAAGAAGCAAACATGTGGACTAATGGAAAATAACCATATGTAAAGCAAGTTTGGCTAGCTTATTAAGTCATTAGCTCTTCATCTTCTTCCATTCATTCATGACCAAAAATAGAACCAAAAGAGAGAGAGTGTACTCAAAAACTTTGCAAGAGCACTCAAAGAAGCTAGGGTTTCAAATTGCAAGATCAAAAGTAAGAACTTGCAAACTTAGTGGTTTTTGCCTCCTAATCACTCTATAACCTCTCCTAACCTCTTCTACTCCATTAAATCTATGATTTTCAAGAAAAATCAAGAGCTTAGAGAGAGAATATATTTTCGTCTAGGAGAGAGAAAGAGCAAGAATCAAGAGGTAATATCAAAAATTTGATTCCCTTGGCTTGATTGATGTTGTTGTTGGTAAATATTGCCTTGTTTTCTCTTGATTTTCAAAATTGGGCTGAAGTAAAATATAAGGCAAATAATGCCTAAATTTCCTCTAAACATGTCCATTTAGTGTTTAAATAACTAATCATATGATTAGAAGTGGTAAGAAGGTGATTAAGTAAGAGAAAACAAGAAAGCAATATAATCTTCCTAAGAACCCTAACCCTCTGTTTTGAATAGGACATGATGAAGGAGTGAGAATTTTGTAATTTTGATGGTTTCATTTGATTTATAAGGAAAAATTAAGTAGGTATGCAAGTTTCATTATTTTTGGATGCTTGTATATGAATTTGGAATTTTTGAAAGTTGTGAAATAGATGCTGTGTAATTCGTTTTCTGGAAGTAGTGTGGTTGTGACGTGTTTTTCATTAGCCAAACTTGGTCTAAAAATTTTGAAACTTTCTAGAATTAAATTAGAGATATAGAGATTTAATTTTATGGGTATTTTGTAATTTTTGGACAAGTACATTGGAAGATATGGATTTTTGAAGTTATGCCCTGTTTCTGGAAGCAAATTTGGGAACAATGGAGCTTGTGAATTACTGGGAATGATATGGCTACAATGATCAAACCTAAGTATGTTTCTAAAATTTAAATTTAAATATATTTATTTAGGCTTTGGAATCAGTCAAATTGGATTTTTCTTAGAATTAATTATGAATTTCCAAAGTTGACTGAAAAATCTGTCAGTTTCTGGAAAATAGTGAAACTATATTGTACATAATTGTATTGCGCAGAAACTATTATAACTACTTTAGATAACCAGCAAGATTTCATTTAAAGGTAGTAATAGTGTAAGTAATAACCAGTTACTTATAACTCTAATTTTGATAGGAACTGGAACTTGCCCGAGCTCAAAGAAACGGTTGGATATTGCTCAAGGGAAGCAATCATGTAGTAACTTGTCTTTCATATATTTATAAGATATATTGTATGTTCTGTGTGTTCATTATGAATCATCTAGCACATTCTGGTTATGCGGGGTGGTTGCTCGGGGCCTTTCTGCGCAAGTATCCCTCGAGGCCTTGTAATATACCAAGCGCTACGGTGATATTGAACTGCATGTGATGCACTGAATGCTGTTGTGATGATTCTATTGTATGATGATTGTGGGTATGCTTTGTGATGTTATATTTGTATGATTGGCGCTATATTACTACTGAGAATATTTTGAATCTCACTCTTTTTCAAAACCAATTTACAGTACTGGGAGACAGCTCGAGGGGCAAGAAGGTAAATGCGGACCGCTAGAGGCTAGACAAAGAAAGACTTAAATTTTCTATTTGTTGTCTGTTTTTAATATTTTGGAATATTTTGGCACTGTAAATAATGTACATAACTATGTAAACCCTGACAACAGTATGGTAGTGGAACTGGTGAAGCTGGTAGGCTAGCAAAAGTGCAATACTTAAAAAAAGGACAATTTAGCTAAATTACGTTTCCGATCGCAAACGAAATAAAACTAAGATATGGAACGTGAGAACTAAGTAGAGAATCGCTCGCAAACTCTGATAAAGAGGATGAGTCGGTGAGACTTAGTGAGATAGTGAATGTTTGAGAAATTGTTTGGAAAAAATTTTATTACTCTAAAAAATCCTCTCCAATCCCAGGTTCAAATCCTGAGATAGGATTGGAATTTGCGAACGTTTTCTGAAGTTGGTTACTTCGGGAGTGGTTCCTGGTTTCACAAATGATTACACTACTCTTTTGTACTCATCTGAGGATGTTGGACATATGGTGTCACATTTTGGTATCAAAGCGTTGATTCTGGCAATAGTAGGTATTTGCTAGAGTCCTCTGCTTATGTTGATAAGTTCTAACTTTTCGTTAGCTGCTTTGTGTCAGGAAGCATGTTTGATAAGAGAAGTACATAAGTATAGATATATGTTTGATGTGGTACTAATGTGGTCTTCCTTCTTAATAGTGAAGAGGAACAATAGTATGATGTAGACCAGTGAGAAAGGTACCACCAAATCCTAAACTTGAGAACAACGTGAGGCTTGATCTTATGCAGCAACTTCTCAAGATGTTGACTCAACAACAAACCATAATTCAAGACTTGCGAGAAGAAGTTTTGGAATTAAGAGAAAGACAAAATGCTGATGGGCCACAACCTGAAAACCCTAAAGGGAATAACCCAGAGGGGAATAATCCTGAAGGGAACCACCCGAGGGGAATCCAGAAGGGGAACAACCTCAGAGCGAAGAGCAATTACAGTCGCTTAAAGTTAACACAAAGCCTCATGTAGTTCCAGAACTAGAAAATGATACTCTCTAATATTGGATGCCCAAATTCACCAAGTACCAACCTTTGGCATTCAAGGGAAAATTTGATCCGCAGGCTGCCGAGAACTGGATGAATCAATTAAAGAAAATCTTTGAGGTACTAGGATGCCCTATGAAGATGAAGGCCAAGATGGCTATCTATAAACTAGAAGGTGACGCTGACCGCTGGTGGAAGAATATGATGCTTGTACTATGTGCCCATAATATCCCGTTTAACCTAGGAGTGGTTCCAGGAGAAATTTAATGAGAAATACTTCCCGAGGTGAGTGAGGCTTGAGAAGCAAAGATAATTTCTAGCAATACAACAAGGGGATGACGAGACCTTTGAAGAATGCTTGTCTTGATTCATTTGATTGTCCCGTTACTCTTTCTACTTGAAGTTTAAAGATGATGAGGAGTGGAGCTCCGATATGCTGATTCGGGGACTAAAGCCCGAGATAGAAGAGAAACTCATTGCCCGACAGTTCACTGAATTCAATAAGGCTGTGGAAGTCTGTCGACTAACTGAAGGTACCCTTAAAAAAGTACGTTTTGATAAGGGTACCAACCAAAAAGGTAGGCCTAGTCAGGGGCATACGTCCCAAAAGCGCAAGGGATAGAGATTTCCACAAAAGGGATATAACAAAAAGCCCTTTTGGTCTAGCAATCGCAGCGGCCAGAAACCTCTAATATCTGAAACATGCTTTCATTGTGGTAAGTCTCATCCAGGACGACACTACAATCTTCCTATGAGCCATGTGATCTGTTATGTCTGCCAGAAGCTAGGCCATTTAGTAGTGAATTGTCCTCAGCAAGAAGCACTACAACCTGCTGAGCCTAGACAAAAGAATCAGGGCCGAGTATTTGCCTTAACCCAAGAAGAGGCGAAGAAGTCTCTGGAGCTAGTTCAAGGTAAAATCTTCCTCAATGGAAATTTGTTGCAAGCTTTATATGATTCGGGTGCTAGTCAATCCTTCATTGCTTATGGCTGTGCTAAGCGCCTAGGATTTTATGTGCATAAATTTCAATTTGACTTAATTGTGTCGATGCCGAAAGGTGTCAAAACTCTGACTACTGATGCTTGTTTGAACTATGTGATAAACATTAAGGGATATGAGTCCACAATTGATTTGATTTGTTTGATGCTCCAAAAACATGAAGTTATACTGGGTTTTGACTAGCTGACGGCAAATAACGTGCTGCTAGATTGAGGGAATAAGAGGATAATATATCCTACTCAGCAGAACGGTGATAACAGAGATGCTAGTCTGAACTTCCTCTCATTGGAAGAAGCTAAGAAATGCCTGAGGAAGGGATGCTAGGGGTATATCGTGTTCTTTTCCGTACAGGCGGAGATAGAAATAGCTCTAGAAGACATTCAAGTTGTAAGAGAATTTTCTGATGTATGTCTATACGATCTTAATGGTTTGCCTCTAGAAAGAGAAGTGGAATTTGTGATCGAGATCGTGCCTGGAGCTGGGTCTATATCAAAAGCCCCGTACTGAATGGATCCAATCGAGATGACTGAGCTAAATAAGCAGATTGAGGAATTGCTTGAGAAAGGGTTCATTCGACTCAGTGTTTCACCGTAGGGAGCTCCGATGCTATTCGTCAAGAAGAAGGACGAGAGCCTGATGCTATGTATTGATTACAAAGAGCTAAACAAGGTAATCGTCAAGAACAAGTACCCACTTCCCTGGATTGACGACCTTCTAGATCAACTATCTGGAGCGAGTGTGTTCTTGAAGATTGATCTAAGGTTAGGATATCATCAACTTTGTGTGAAAGCAGAAGACATACCAAAGACTGCTTTCAGAACCCGGTTTGGGCACTATGAGTTCTTGGTAATGCCCTTTGGAGTAACCAATGTACCAGCCATGTTTATGGACTACATGAACCGTATCTTTCATTAATATTTAGATTAGTTCATGGTAGTCTTCATTAACGACATTCTAATATACTCAAAGAATAGAGAAGAGCACGAGGAGCACTTGAGGATCGTGCTAGGTATTCTACGGGAAAGGAAACTCTATGCGAAGTTGAGAAAATGTGAGTTTTAACTTTCAGAAGTCAGATTTCTGGGCCACGTTATCTCACAAGAAGGGGTTGTAGTGGATCCTAGTAAGGTGGAAGCAATACTAGACTAGAAAAGGCCAAATATTGTTGCTGAGATACACAGCTTTTGTTGGGATTGGGAGGCACAACAGAAATTTAAAATTGCAAAAGTTTACCAATGCCAATTACGGATTTGTCAACGACGTTTAAATCGAGTAGTAGAAGATGTACCTTGTTCATGTTTATTTGAATGCCCACAATCATCAACCCATTACCAGCTCTCAAATCTCCATGCTTGGTTGCTCCTGAAACAAATTCCCCTAACATCAACATGTTGGCTAATTCTTCTTCGGAGAGCATCAAAGTCCATGAGTATAAGATTAACCATTCCCAGTATCAACATGTTGGCTAATTCTTCAAAATTGGTTAATTCTTCTTTAGAGAAGATCAAACTCCATGAGTACGAGATTAACTATCCCTAGCATCAACAAGTTGGGTAATTCTTCTTCAATCTTCAAGAGCTAACTACTTAGATCAGCTCCTTCTACTGGTATTCACACGAATAGGACCCAACACCATCAGCATGCTAGCGCCTCCAATGCCTCTCTAGGGTTTTCTTGCGGCTCTATATCTATTTTTTATCATCAGTAAAAAATCCTAGCTCTCACCTATTTATAACTAGTTAGGGTTTTCTATTATATGATGGATATTGGATTTTTAAAATTAATCTTACTCAATTTCAAAATCCATATCATATCAATTAACACTTAATTGTTTTTTATTAGTAAATTAAATAAATATGGTTTAATTAAATATGTCCAACAATTTTAATTTAACCTATTTATTTAATCTGAATAAAGAGCCAATATAAATAGATTTAATTTATTTTTATAAATTAAATCTGAGATACTATATCTCTATGTGTAGTTATTAAATTTAAATTTATCAAATAAAATTAAATCCAAACTAACACTACATAATAATAATGATAATGATAATGATAATAATAATAATTTTCTCTGAGCAAATTCGCCCCTTAATTTAGTCAACTAACTGCCAAACTTAATTGGGATAACGGTCAGGGCAAAATTGCCCCACATTTGAAACTTTTGGGGCAAAATTGTCCTAGATGAAACTTTCAGGGCAAAATTGCCCCTCTCACATACTTACCTTGTATTACATAAATCACGATTGAAAAACTGCTTTTGAAGTGGTCACACCACCTTTGCCATTCCCAATTATTAGGGTCGCCAACTAATAATTGGGGATACCTTTGGCGTTCCTAATTGAATTAGGGATTGGTCTAAAAAGCTGAGGAAACAAAAAATATTAAAAAAATCTAGTCTTTTAAAACCGGTTGTGTCCGACTTTTTAGACTAGTTAAGAAACTGGTCTAAAAAATCTTTGTTAAACCGGTCTAAAAAGAAAAATAGGTCTTAATGTCAGACTTTTTGTTGAAAATATCATAATGCACATATTTCTAAAAATATATTAAAATAATAGAGAGCAATAAGACTAGTAGGCCCGGTAACTGTAGTAAACAAACTATGAATTATCGTATGCCTCCTTATCCTTTTCTTATGATAAAATTGCCCTGGAAGTTTCAATTGAGGAGCAAATTAGTACTCGAGTACCTCTCCTTACCTTTTCTTTTGAGGTACTTGAGTACCTCTCCTTAGTACTCGAGTATGGGATGGGAAAATCGGGACCGGGATATATTGGGATCGGGACTGGGATCATAACTTTAGACGTCCCTTTTGGCAAAAGGGACGCCTAAAGTCCTACTTTAGATGTTCGTTTTACTAAGGAGAGGTACTCAAAAGAAAAGGTAAGGAGAGGTACTCGAGTACTAATTTGCTCTTCAGTGAAAACTTCCAGGGCAAAAAAGCAAAAACAATAATTTTTTTGAGGCCACCACTTGTCCACTATTGACACCACACTACCGGCTCCTACCACTACAATGTCACCAACAGTGACAGCTGCCCCACATCACTTAAAAAAGATGATTTCTTAAAAACAATTATCCAAACAATTTTTTTTTTGTTTTTTAGACCTTAAAAGTGAACTTTTTAGACCGGTTGTATGTAGCCAGTCTAAAAGGTCTATTACTTTTTAGACCGGCTTTTCCTTTTTCAAATTTTATATCATATATAAAATGTTTCCACTCTAGATTAAACATTGTATTCATTGAATCTTAGACGCATCTTAGATTCAATGAATCTGGACACTATAGTTCGTGTTGGGCTATTCTTGTGTGTGACCTTATAGGCCTATACGAAGTTGACAGTGGGCCAATAACTGTACTAGCCCACAAGTCACAAGTGACCTCTAGTAAGACATTACGACTACCCAATTCATATGAGGATCGATAATATGATACAACTTGTCATACAATCATATCACGTCCCTTTTGTCACACGATACTTTGGCCAAGGATGGGCATGAATAATGTCATCCTCCTTTTCTTGACCAATATTGTCTCGATCCCTGAGTAGTCTGACTATATAAATGAAAATTCTTTTCCATCATAGTATGACAATATATTTTTCAGACTTATTCATCGAGGGGCCCAGTAATATCTCTCTACTAATGTGAGGAACAAATTTCATCTTAACCATTCACATTCCTCTACATGAAAACCAGTAAGCCTGATTGTAGCCTTTATCATCACCTGGTCAAAGATGACGTTTGACTAAGTCAAAGCTTAGTGGCTCTCATATAGGAATCTATGACGATCTCATGTCAAAGAGCATAGTGACGTGGTTATACATGAGATAAGCTTATGACTTGATTCATGCAGCTTTCTCATAGTGGGTCGGTCTAACATCTTGTACTCCTACAAATGCCTAAGACTTTGATTCGTATCCCCATACCTTATCAAATCATACTTGTCTTATTTTATCTTTACTCCCGCATAGATAACCGACCATTAACATTTAGGATAATCATTATGATTTATCTAAGAATATAGTTATCACAGTGAACATATAAATAATATGATAACTAAATGGAGAAATTCATTGAATAACAATATTCAAAGTATAATGATTGGCCTATAGGGCACAATTTTCAACAATGCACACCCCAAATTCTTACATGGTTATACAACTCTATATTGTTATTATGGAAAATGTACATGCAAACTTATTGAAACAATTTTCTCATGAGAACGTATGACTTCCGGTCATAAATACAAAACATAGTTGATTTTTTTAAAAATATTAAGGAAGCTAAGTTAAATAAGTTATTTTAACATATTTATTTTTATTATTTTTTCTCCAAACTAATTAACTTGATTTATAAACTAATATATAATCTACTGAAGCCAAACATATATTATGATTTAGTAATTTATTTAACTTTCTTAACCTTAAAAAAAGTTAACTATTTAACTTTGTTATATTTAAGTTGGGTGGGAGTAATATTTTTTTTGCCAACAAGTACCTAATATTAAAGCATCATTGGAGATTTTGTCCAAGATTTTAAAT
Organism: Albizia julibrissin; assembly: GCA_037074505.1. Taxonomy (NCBI): domain Eukaryota; kingdom Viridiplantae; phylum Streptophyta; class Magnoliopsida; order Fabales; family Fabaceae; genus Albizia; species Albizia julibrissin. The sequence continues at coordinate 39,352,924 of CM073477.1, forward strand.
TCTTTCACTATAATGGCAATGTTATTACAATCAATTACTACTACTCCTGGACTCAATTACTATCGATGGCAAATTGTTACAAACAGTTCAATGAAGATTGATATGTTACTATAAAAATATATTTATTAATGATTATATATATATATTTTACCAACAATCAATCAATATATTTTAGGAAGAATGCCAAAAAAATACCATTTAAACTTCAAAATCCCGTTAATAAGTTCGATAATGGGATTAACAAAAATGATAATATAATTAACAAATCATTTTATTATTAAATCACCTATTTAAGATTTTAAAATTTAAATGATATTTTTTTAAAATTCCCCCTATATTTTATTCCAAACAAAACTCCTTATATATACCTACCTTTTATACCGTGTATACCTAAATATTGAAAAAGCAACTTTAAATGTTGGAATCACTGTTACAAACACCCCACAGTACCTAGATCAATTTGCCTCGGGCTGCAATTCGGGTTGGAGAAGGAAATTACTGCTCCTTTTTTCTGTGTCTTGTTTTCTTATCCGTGAATTATTGGAACCCTAACTCACGTCCCCTTCCTTTTGCACGATGCCATTTCAAGAGTAACCGCTGACAGCCCAGGGACAGTGTGAAGCTGCAAGAGAGAGCGAGGGGAAGTCACGAAATCGACCGGGAGTGAGAAGAAAGTTTGAAACTGAGTAGACGAATCAATGGAGATTTGAAGTGGAATGGAAGCGGACAAGAATTGGAGCACTGAGGATTTTGGGCACTTTTAGAGGAAGAGCTTTTGGTGGACAACCCGCAATCGGACCTCGTTGGCATCCTCGGTCTCGCTATTTTCGCCTGTATGGGAATCGTCTGAGCAAAGTAAGTCCTTCAATTTTTGACTAGGTTATTGGGTATTTATGTCCCCCTGTGATAGTTCCATCGAAGCAAATTTTCTGGCAGCTTTTTGTTAAAATGCCACCACTGTTTTCTTTCTTTCTTGAACGGGAAATTGGCATTCATGAAGTATATCTTGGCGAAAGAGGGGTAGGGATGTGTGACGACGGGAGTTTATGGGGCTGTTTTGATGAGAACTTAGAGATGATGTTGGGAAGGTGCGGATTCTGGATTAGCTTGGATAATTTTGTAAGACTTAGTGATTGCGTTGGATGAACAATTACGCAAATATTCAACTTATTTTTTCATAGTTTCTACCAAAAGCAATAGTAGTTACTTTTAGCTTCAGATACTTGAATTTGATTTCCTGGATTAACTTATAACATTGAATTGCTCTTGTTTATTACTCAAAGCTATGATGTTTCAGCGGCTAATAAGTTCTTTTTCTAGATTTCTTCAGAATTAACAGTTTCTTGTTCAGCTATTATCCCCATTCTGAAAATTTTATGGCTGTTGTTTGATTTTCTTGTTTCAAAAGCCCCGCTAGTTATTTAAACGTGTCCATATTTTTGGGCGATTGTTGTATTTTGAATTGATGCTCAACGTAAATTTTCTAGATTTCTGGTACGCATGTTCTATTTCTCTCTATTCTTCTTTTATATCTTTCTAACTTTTGCTTTAATGTTTTTAGGAAAAGATCATCTGCACCAAACTCAAGTCTCTATGTTGCTTCATTTCTCGTGGGCTGCGCTTCTCTGAGTTTTGGCCTTTAATTTTTAATTAGCACAAGCATCCTAATTCATCCAAAAGGCTGCTCTAATTGTGGAAGCTGCAAATAGTGAAAATTTTGGTGAAGCTTACTTTTCTTCAGTATACATAGGTACATACAGACAATTGCTAAGTGGAAAATTTTGGGGATTCATTCGTGCAGTTGTTTCATTATTTTTTTGGGGGCAAAGTATTTCTTTTCACTCACTCTTGCTAAATGGAAGGTAGCTAAATTTTGAAGAGAAATACTACGTTGGGTTGGTTTTATTTCACTTTTTTCTGAGTCAAAATGGATTCACCTGAAAGTGTTCGTGGTTTTTTGAAGCGGGAGGTAGGTAGCTCAGATGTGAAGAGTGACAGGGTTGGTGATGATGAGTTGGAGGGCAGTGATAGGAAGAAGCACAAGTCAAGTAGGTCAAGAAAATCTGGGAATGTGGAAGAGGTTGATGGTTTAGATGGCAGTGGAAGAAGAAAGAGTTCTGGTGATAAAGGTGAGACTAGGAAGAGGTCTAGTGGCTTAAGTAGAGCTGACAGTGATGACAATGATTATGATTCTAGGAAAGATTTGCGATCTAAACAATTGAAAAAAAAACAAGAGGAAAGCACATTGGAAAAGTTAAGCAGTTTGTACCAGGATGGTGAATCAGACAAGCAAGATGGTGGGGATAATAAGATGGTAAGTAGAGTGCATAGTCGTGCTGATGAAAGCGAGAGGAGAAAAATGTCATCAAAGCATTTAGAGTATGATAGTTCTCAGAATAGAAGTAGAAGTAATGAAGACAAATTACATGATGAACTTGGAAGCATGGAGAAAGATCATAGAGTCTCAGAAAAGAGGGAAAGCGGTCGAGAGAGAGGTCATGGGTCTTCTGAGCAAGTAAGAAGTTCTAGAAGAAAATGGGATGAAGCAGACACAATTAGGAAGATAGAGGATGATTATTCAGAGAAGGGTGATGTCGGAAGTGGTATGGTTTCTGATCCCAGGTGTGAGAGTTCTAGAGAGAGGAGTGCATCGGCTAGAAATGAACTTGGAGAGGGTAAATCCAGGGGTCCAGATTCTAGTGATAAGGTTGTCAAATCTAACAATAAAGAAGAGAGAAGAGCTGATTTTGAGAGAGCCAAGAGCAAAGGCAAGTTAGAATCTCAAGAGGTTACTCGAGAAGACAGATTGGAAAGGGACAGAAATGATAAATCGAGGCACCAGAGATCAGCCACCAGTTATGATGAAAGTTGGGATAAGCCATTGAATGTAGATGAAGATGGAAATATGCGTGGTAAGGATAAAACATCAAGAGAAGCAGGGCAAATAAATAGATCCAGGACGCCTGAGAGAAGTGGAAGACGGCACCAGGATTCAGAAAACTCAGATGTTGATTATGAAAGGAGCAGTAGCTTTAAAAGGAAGGACTTTGAGAAAGATGGTTATAGGGATGACAAGAATATGGATCGGGAAAGTTCTAAAGAGAGTTGGAGAAGGAGGCAATCAAGTAATATTGATAAAGAGTCAAAAAATAGTGATATTGTTTTTGATCACAATAGAGAATGGGAATTGCCAAGACATGGTCGGGAGAGAATTGACAATGAAAGGCCTCATGGTCGGTCTGGTGGTAGAAAAGATGGGAGTAGAGGCGAAGCAGTTAAAACTTCATCAAATTTTGGAATTTCAAATGACAATTATGATGTGATAGAGATCCAAACCAAGCCTATTGACTATGGGAAAGCAGAATCTATGTCCAATTTCTACAGGAAAACTGAAATCAATCAACAATATGATACTAAATCAGGTGCGAGTGATGAACAATGGTCAAATCTACATGAAGACAAAGCAAGGAAGAGTGATTTATATGGGGCTGGAACTCCTAATGAAGAATTGAAGGAGAAATATACTGATGATGACTATGATATTCAAGGAGGAAGAGGGAGAAGTCAGAAAGGTGCTGTGGTTGGTCGTAGTTCTGGTGGTCAAAGTTCTAGTAGTGGTGGTTCACAATTTCAGCATGGAAACCAAGAGTCGGGATCATATAATAGAGCTGGTCCACATGGAGTAAAAGGGAATAGAGTTGGTCGAGGAGGAAGGGTTAGGCCAACTGGAAGAGATAACCCACAAGTTGGAATGCCGCTACCAATGATGGGTTCACCATTTGGCCCTCTTGGAATGCCTCCACCTGGACCAATGCAGTCTCTCAACACTGGGATGTCACCTGCTCCTGGTCCACCAATTTCCCCTGGAGTCTTCCTTCCACCATTTAGTCCACCAGTTTGGCCTGGTGCTCGAGGTGTTGATATGAATATATTAGCTGTTCCACCTAGTCTTTCTCCCATGCCACCTGGAGGCCCAAGGTTTCCTACTAACTTAGGGAACCCGCCAAACCCTGCAATGTATTATAACCAATCAGGCCCTGGTAGAGGAGTTTCCCCTGGAATTTCTAGTCCTGGCTTTAATCCTACAGGTCAAATGGCTCGGGGAACATCATCTGATAAATCTCCTGGGGGATGGGCTCCTCCAAAAAGTGGTGGAGCTCCTGGTAAAGCTCCTTCAAGAGGTGAACAGAATGATTATTCTCAAAACTTTGTTGATACTGGCATGAGGCCACAGAATTTTATTCGGGAACTTGAACTAACAAATGTTGTAGAAGATTATCCCAAGCTTAGGGAGCTTATACAGAAAAAGGACGAGATTGTTGCAAAATCTGCTTCTGCTCCCATGTATTTTAAATGTGATCTGAAAGAGCTTGAATTGTCTCCTGAGTTCTTTGGAACAAAGTTTGATGTCATTCTTGTGGATCCCCCCTGGGAAGAGTATGTTCACCGTGCCCCTGGAGTCGCTGACCATATGGAGTACTGGACATTTGAAGAAATAATGAATCTCAAAATTGAGGTAAGGTCCCCGTCCTTGTAGCACATTCCTTGTTATGGCTGTTTCTTTAAAATCATTTCTTGTCCTTTTGGAGTGCCCTCATCTTAGAATGGCTTATGCCCAATGTATTTGATTGTATATACTAGTTAGTATGATTTATGATTATTTAAAGCCATCTTTTATTTTGTTTTTCTTTATTAAGTGCATTGTACATTAATCTTTAGCTGAGAAATCTAATTTCTTCCCCTTCTTTTCCTTCATTAAGGCTATAGCTGATACACCTTCGTTCATCTTCCTTTGGGTGGGGGATGGTGTAGGCCTTGAACAAGGCCGTCAATGTCTGAAGAAGGTACATGATCTGGAAATCGGAATCATTTTTTTAACTGAATTTTAATTGTTGGTTGTTGCTCTAATCATATCCTATTCATATGCTCTGCTGATTAATTTCTTTCATTTGTTTCTTTTTCCATCAGTGGGGATTCCGTAGGTGTGAAGATATATGTTGGGTGAAGACAAATAAAAATAATGCAACTCCAGGACTGCGTCATGATTCACATACTTTGTTTCAGCACTCAAAGGTCTGTTTAAATTTACTTCTTGTACTACTGCAACTGCATCTAACTAGTTGAACATGATTTTTTCAATGCTATATGAATAATATGGCATATTACCTTGAACTGTTTGATTCTGTTGTGGTGAAGGAGCATTGTTTGATGGGCATAAAAGGAACTGTTCGTCGAAGTACTGATGGCCATATAATTCATGCCAACATTGACACTGATGTAATTATTGCAGAAGAGCCTCCTTATGGTTAGTAGCATCTTTTGTGGTTAGGGAATAAATAACCAATTTTTTTCCTAGCTAAATTATGATATTTTACTCAATCTGTAAGTTACTTTCCTTCCAGTTATCAATTCTGATATATGCTTTTGGGGGATTGTTAGAACCTATAAAATAGAAGTAGAAATAGGGCCTAGGGGAAGATAAGGAAGAGTAGAGGGAAGAACTCTAGAACCAGAATCTGTAATCCTAGAGAGGAAAGGAGAGAAGAGGAGGGAGAGACTACTACAGTAACTTCATTCATTCATCCATATTCTTGACAAAGTACATAACGTGATATTTATAGTTCTGACAACTTAACTGAAATTAACTACCAACCCCTAAATCCATAGAATTGCCAGTAACTTGCAATAACCAACAAGGACTCTTGTCACTATTAACCTAAGACACATAATAAAACATTAAACACAAATAACTTCCTAGAATATGATAGGTAATTGTAATATGAATGTGTTTAGGATAGGGAATTAGGGTAGAAGAGAAGAGAAATTAGAGGATTAGAGAAGAAGGAGAGAAGAGTAGAGAAACAGAGAAGGAACGAGTGAAACTGAATAGTGCAGGTTTATTGATAGTGCAAAAATCTGATTCACAATAAGGGATATGCCTATTTATAAGGCCCGGGGTTCATTTGGACTAATTATGTAAGAGCCTAACTCACTAACTAATACACCAAGGGCTAACTAACTTTCTAACCGACTTATGAACTGTTATTACAGTTACATATCAATACCCCCTTCCAAAAGCATCCTTGCCCTCAAGGATGCGAACCAAAATACAAAACTGGACCTCTAAAATAAAATCTGACAGAATGAAACCCAATGGAAAACATAAGCTTCCTAATTCTGGAAAAACTTCTGCTAGTGTAGAATTCTCAGACTTGTTCCTTCCCTAATTTGAAAAAGCTGGTACTGAGGGTCCCACCATGCACATCACTTTGCTGCCTTTTACATATGTTGCAGAACCCTAGTTATTAACCACTGGACGTTGTAGAAAACCAGAGCCAAAAAGCATCTCCATTAATCCTCCTTTGTACCAAAACAGAACCAAGCACCTTGTAGGAGAATATTGAAGGTGAAAAGCCCATTTGTGATACAAAGTCGTAGGTCCATTAGGCAAGCAACAGTGCAGAGATAACCTTGGACCTAATTCTTGAAAGATAAAGCCCATATGCCTTGAGAATCTGAGATAACTTTCTGCCCTTTCAAGAATATGCAAGCAAGCTGTGAAGGGATATCAGACTTTCCAAACTGTTCTTTAGTCTCCCATGTGAAACCCAATACCTCAGTAGAATAACTTTGACACTTTGAAGACTTGGGAGACAGCTGTAATGGGTTTGACAAGTCAAACCCTACTCTACTCAGCCATGTGAAATCAACATCAAGAACCACTAAATCTGAAAATATCATCAATTTCCACACAACTCTTCCACATAGTGTTTCCCTTGAGCCACGACCACACCTCTCGACTTGTGAGAGTTCAAGAACTAGAGCAATAGCATCAAACTTGAATAGAGATGAGACGGAGGACTCGATGGCAGGAAAAGAAGAGGAACTGCCGGTGAAGAACCCAGAACAAGTGGCGACGTCAACCCCATTGTTAAACACACAGTCGAACTCTCACGAACTGCCAGCTCCCCTCCTTGACAATCATCAACTAGCGCTAGCATCGACCCTATCTTACTGTTTCTAGCCGTCTGGGTAGAGCCAAAAGTCACGATTCCATTGTTGTGGCTTTCGAGTTCCTCTTGTTCGTGAATATCTAGGAGCTTCGTCCCTCCTCTTGCATCCTTTATTTCGTTGCCTTCTTGGAAGGAGTTCGAACAAGATTCTGTAGGTTCTGGGCAAACAGAAGCCTCTTGCACTTCGATACATTCGTGGGTGGAGTCCGAACAAGACCCACCTCTTTCTTGAATTTCAGAAGCTTCTTGGGTTTTCTCGGCAATTCCACCAACTGTACTCGGCAAGTCCCGTGGTTCTTATACTGCGACGCATTCAACTTCGTGATCGTTGTCATTTGTTTCGTGAGCAATGGAAGGTCCTTGCTTCTCGGTTTCAGCTTCAACAGGAGCTACTTGATTAACAAAGCATGCTTGGGTGTTTAACGAACAAGACCCATCAGATTCTTGAGAAGCCAAGCCTTCTTGATCTTCCAATTCTTTTCTTGGCTTGCCACTGTATGGAAATTTCTTCCGCTCTAGCGGTAGAACGAGCCTCATGCATGGTTCTTGGTTGAAAGAGTCGGACTGAATCTGCGATCTCTCTTCAGCCCCGCCACATATGTCATGATGAGATATCATTCCGGCAGCTGTAAGTTACTCGTGGCATCATCAAAGAAAGCGTTAAATTCCTTCACGCTGCCTTTTTGCCATAGCCACATCTTGTTTTCATTGGAGTCTTGGAAAGAAGAGGGAGCCATGTTCTTGAATTTTCTTGAATTCGAGCTTCTACCATTCAGCGTCACATGTGGGAAGCCGATAACCAAGGCCGAGAAGTCAGTACTCTGATACCACTGATAGGTAATTGTAATATGAATGTGCTTAGGATATGGAATTAGGGTAGAAGAGAAGAGAAATTAGAGGATTAGAGAAGAAGGAGAGAAGAGTAGAGAAACAGAGAAGGAACGAGTGAAACTGAATAGTGCAGGTTTATTGATAGTGCAAAAATCTGATTTACAATAAGGGATATGCCTATTTATAAGGCCCGGGGTTCATTTGGACTAATTATGTAAGAGCCTAATTCACTAACTAATACATTAACGGCTAACTAACTTTCTAACCGACTTATGAACTGTTATTACAGTTACATATCAGAATACACTAGAAAAGGTCACTGGTTTCCTATCAATACCCTCCCCTAGGAAAACAGCCTTGTCCTCAAGGCGATAAGAAAGAAATAAGGAGGCAGTTTTGCATTTATGACGAGAATTAAATTTATCCCCTCATCTGAAACATAACTCTTTATCTCCGTGTAATTGCTGCTTGTCAGTTTCTGAAATTTGTGTAGTGGTAACTGCCCAAATTTGACTAATAACTGACTGTAATAACTGCTTCAGAAAATTGCTTTCTTTTCCCTGAAATTGTAATTGCTGTCAGCAACACATGACCCTGCATTTTCCCTAAAAAACGTCCAGAAGAAGGCTGTACTCCATTCTTCTTCAATTCTATCATATTGCTCCCTGTTATTAGTGGTTGATGATTCTAATGTTTCAGGTAAGTCATATCAGCATCCAAATTATTTAATTTGGTTATGATTGCTGTTAATTACTGAGATAAAAGTCTGGTGGACAAAGGGTTTGAAGAATTATTGGGTGGAGGAGAATTATGGTAAGATTTTGGGTTGGGGTTTGGAAGGAGATCTTTATCATAAGTAGAGTTGCCTGTGTTACCCCTTGTACCCAACAGATTTGGAAAGAACTGCTCTGATACCAAAATGTTAGAACCTATAAAATAGAAGTAGAAATAGGGCCTGGGGGAAGAGAAGGAAGAGTAGAGGGAAGATGAACTCTAGAACCAGAATCTGTAATCCTAGAGAGGAAAGGAGAAAAGACGGAGAGATTACTACAATAACTTCATTCATTCATCCATATCCTTGACAAAGTACATAACATGATATTTATAGTTCTAACAACATAACTGAAAGTAACTACCAACCCTTAAATACATAGAATTACCAGTAACTTGCAATAACCAACAATGGACACTTGTCACTATTAACCTAAGACACATAATAAAACATAAAACACAAATAACTTACTAGAATACACTAGAAAAGGTCACTGGTTTCCTATCAGGGATAACTTGTTAAAGTTTGTAAAGTCATCTTTTGCATCTGTTTATATTTGGAAAAAATTAGAACTGAAGAATTAGTTATTTTCCCTTGATAATTGCATGGTCTTCCAGTTAGTCTGTGATACAGCATGGGGTACCAGCTAAGCCTTAAGTAGTTATTGTGTTGTAATTATCATCATTATTTCTGGTTTCCGTGTGATCCAACTCACTTTTGCAACTTTCAAGATATCAAATCACTGAGAAACAGAACATAAGCAGTTGAGAATTGGAGTTCAGAATCTTTTGGAAGTGGCAACAATAAACCATATCTTCTATATTAAATGAGATTAGCAATTTAGCATCATACCCATTTGAGTTTTAAAGGAACTTAATTGTTTAAATGAATATCAGGTTTCTGATTGAGCAATAGCTGATAGAATTGTATAATTTGATTTGAGTATAAATTTTTTTAGTTTTTCTTTTTTGTGGTACCAAAGAAAACTGTAGTCTATGAAAATGTAAAGGACTTTGGCAATCCCTGCAATTTTAGCGTTGGCAGCGTTTTTTTTTTTTTGGGTAATTTGGAAGTCAGATGCATAACAAAAGCATTTTTGAAGGGGGTTCTTGGACAGAAACGTGGAAACGTCATTTCTCTGATATATATCTATATATATATATATATATGTATGTATGTATGTATAGTTTTGAAACGAGCCAAACTACTGAATTGAACAAACTTGATGTTCTGCAGGTTTTTGGATGTGGTTCGGCCTGCCAGTGTGTTAATTATCATACATACAGGATGAAATCTTGGTTATTGAATAAAAATTCAAATGTTGTATGTTTCGATCTCTATGGCCTTGTAGGTTTTTGAAGGCTACTGTGATGGATGATCACTTTCATTAGAATACAGGGCGTTTCTCTAGGTTAGGCAAATGTTTAATAAATACTGTCTTGTTGATGTGTTTACATGTCTCGGCCCTTGTTGCCTGAGTTATTTTAGCTATATCTAGAACATTCTGTCTTGTGCTTGTAGGAAAAGTCAAGTGTCATTTGGTGCCTAAACAATTACGTTTTGGGATACAGTGAATAAAAGCATAAAAGGAAGAATGTACTCATGAGAGGATAATTTGAGGGACTCGAAGCGAGGCATGAATAAAAATATGAAAGAAATGATAGAAACTGTGTGAGGCATCTGGAAGATTTAAAGGATGATGGAAGGAAAAGGAAAAAATGTGGAAGAAGTTAAGAAGTAATCTACCAAAGATCATTAATCAAAGCTTCCATCATTTTTTGAGGAAGACTTGGCAAAACTGAAGCTAAGTAATAAAATTATCAAGTAACTAAGTTGATGAGGGAAGAAAGATAAAGTATTAAGTCGTAAATTGCACCACATACCAGCTGTTGCACTATCAAAAGCCATCGAAGTAGATAATCTCAAAGCTGCCTGGTGGAGTTTATTGACCCATAGCCCAATACCCAGGTGGATAGAAGCCATCTCCCAAAGTGGGCTGAATAAGGATGCAGGTAAGAGATGAATGTTGCCGAACGTGTTGACAAGCCATGTTATGCAGGGAAGAAAAGGTTTTCATTATCAACTTTGACATAGATTGAATATGGGGAAGTCTCTTAACTGTCTCATGCCTTAAAAGTAAGAAGTGGGTTGGATATTTCTGGCTGCCATCATGAGATGTTTGGAGCAACCAAAGTAGCAAGAAATGAACACTTTGGCTTCTCATGGCAGAATATGAAAAGGAATAGGACAATTATAGTGAAGGAAAGCATGCACTTTGGAAGCATCTTTGAACTAAGGAAAAAATATTTATGCATTGAGATTCTCCTTTTAGTTTTGGTATGGGCATCATTGTGGAGGCAAACCACACACAAGCACAAGGGTGGTTTCAGGACTAAAACACTGATTCTATCAGCTCCACATTTTGTGTCAGCTGATTTCATCGACTTTGAGGGATGGTTGAAGTTAAAGTTCAAGTGATCGAGGATTTGGCTCTGTACCACAAGGATTCAAGGGAGTGTGCCAAAGGTGGAAAAATTTGCACTAGCCCATTGCAACAAGAAAATAATTTGGTCAAATGTTGCTGGTGTTAGCTCATTTAGTAAAGCCAACAGTAGAGAAGAGGGATTGAGAGAGAGATAAAGGGAGAAAGTAAGAATGGGAATATAAATATACATATAATAGTTTTATACTCACCAGTACGATTTATTTTGCTATTGTCTGATGGATGATATGCACCAAATCTTTATGTCAGACTGTAGTTATGAAGGAGAAAGAGAGTCATGCACCATAGTAATTTCTTGTCTCTTAATCCATATGCATAGAAAGTGATATTTTTGAGATTTTTAATTAGTTCTATGCAATTTTCAACTTTCTTTGTTGTCTTCATCTTTTTTGTTTATTTATTGGTTTTAAAGTATTTGTTAGACTGCCTTCAGAAGCTTATATCTTGCCCTACTTTTTATCTTACTTGTTTCATAGCACTCTAAGCTCAGTTTTCACTTGTTAAAAGAAAAAGGTTTGAGGGGTAGGTCTGTTGCTTAAATTTGCACATAGGCTATAATATTATTATCTTGGCAACAGTTTCTTTGCCTTGCCAGTTCTAGGCAACTCCTTCAGTTTATTCTTTATTTCTTATTTTGAGTTGAACAAAGTATGATGTTTTTTCGTCATTAAGCTTTTTAACATGGCTTGACCCTCTTTAATATCATGTCCTTAAAAATGGGAAACATAGCCCAGTCCATCGAGTAGTAGCAAAAAGCAAATGGCAGGTTTCTTGGCCAGGAGCAGGATACAATATGGATGGCTGTCTGCTGTAGTATATTAAATGAACTAGAAAAATATTGAGTGAGGAGAGACAAGAGGAGATAGAGACAGAAGGGAATGCTTATATGAGATGCAGTTGGTTTTAAAGAGATAATTAATAGGGGATAATAAAGCAAAGCCTTAAATTACTTGATTATGGTTTAAAAATATTACTTGGCAGAAGTGTTGTGTGGACTAAAATGAGAAAGCATTTAATGGAATAAATTTTGTGATTAAATGAGAATAGATTCAATTGTCAATAATTATAGTCGATGGTATTAATTTGTATAGAAATATAAATGCATTAGAAAATCATTTTCTAAGATGTTTCAACAATTTATAAAGGTATTATAACATTAATTCATTTTGTGTCCGTTCCTTCATGATTCCAATCTTCGTATTCAATAATGAAATGGACATCTCATCAATTTATTTCTCTTCTATTGCAGGTTCAACTCAAAAGCCTGAAGATATGTATAGGATTATTGAGCACTTTGCCCTTGGAAGGAGGAGGCTTGAACTGTTTGGGGAAGACCACAATATTCGAGCAGGCTGGGTCACTGTTGGTAAGGGACTGTCATCTTCAAATTTCAATGCAGAGGTGAGAAATTTGAAATGATTGACCTATCAGAAATGCATATGCTTATAGTAGTTGGTTCTTCTGTCTCTTCCTCATTATCTGTTTTTTCCCAATGTATTTAAATTTTAAATTTTTTAAGTGGTCATTTTTGTGCCTTCTCATGTGTTTGATGTCTGGTTGATACATGCGCTTAAATTTGCTTAAATCTGGTTGATACATGGCCTACTAGGGTGGGCGGTGGAGAGCCACTTGGTGTGGCATCTCTTCCATCAGGACTTGAGTAGTTGAAAATGGATGTAATGGAAACTTCATGCAAAATACATCTGGCCTGAGGGCAACTAGATGGTTAAACAGATGTCTTTCGTTGATGATTTGTAACCATTGGTTTCTGGGAAAGAGGGATATGGGAACTCCAGTATTCACATAAATTTGGCTAATTGCATACTTTTCCTAAGACTTCACAGGAAATACTTTTGGTGGAATGATATAAGATTGAGTCTTTATTCTCTTTTCCCTTTAATAGTAATATTTCTTTGTTCTTCTCTTTAATGCTGTCAGCATTAATTACATACTTGTTTTTTTTTTTTAATTGTTCTCTTTGATTAATTTACCACACCCTTTGGGTTTTTGGATAAATTCAGGCATATAACAAGAATTTTGTGGACAAAGATGGTAAAGTATGGCTGGGAGGTGGGGGAAGAAATCCGCCTCCCGAGGCATCTCATTTGGTTTTGACTACACCTGAAATCGAGGCTTTGCGCCCAAAGTCACCAATGAAGAACCAGCAACAGCAGCAGCAGCAATCAGTCACCATTTCCTTGACTTCTAATTCCTCTAACAGAAGGGCTGCAGGGAACTCACCCCAGAATCCAACTGCAATGGGACTGAACCAAGAAGGAACTCCTTGGGCTTCACCTCTTGATGGGTTTAAAGGAAGAGAAAGCTCTTCTTTAGTGCCTTCAGATGATAATAAAGTTTTTGACATGTATGGGTATAATGGACCCCCAGGCTATTTAGATTTTGAGTCATACAGACAAATGAACATGTTGTAGTATAACGCTCAGGCTTATAAAGTGCATGTATCCTGATACTTTTTGGCCCCACTAATATGAGGGGGGGGGGGAATTTCCGGTATGCTTTTGAGAGTTCGGTTTTGGTGCTTATCCTAATTCAGGACTGGCACCTGGTGCTCATCAGTCATGTGACTTTGTTGGGCGTGCCGGATAAACGACATATCGTTTTACTTGTGTCCGTTTAAATTTCTCCCTTAGCTTCAGAAGCACTGCAAAGGGAAAGTGTTTGGCCGGACTCTGAAGCTTGAATGAATGATAAATGTGCTGCTACGTTTTACTGACTTCGATGGTGCTTCCATTTGATTTGTGCCTGCCATAAGAAGTTCCAAGCTTTTTACATTTTTTGGTTTACACGTCACTGGCTTGGTCAAATTTTGTTATGGGTTGAGTTGGTAAAATAATTTTCAACTTTTATCAAAAGTGAAACAGTAACTATAAACTATATTTTAGAGTAGATGTAATTATAATTTTTTAAAATTGGGGTAAAATTGTTAAATACAGCCAACTTCTATTTATTATAATGAGGAAAATTAATCTTTTGGCTTTTAAAGTTTTAACTCACTTATAACTCAGTTTTTAACTTTTGACTCGTTTGCAATTTAGTTCTTGAAATTTTTGAGTTATCATGTGACAAAAATGATAATAGTTAAATAATATTTATTATGTCAAGTTCTTTAATCACAGATGAGTGTCATTTTTTTCATGAATTTATAGTTAAATGGTAATATTTTAAAAATGATGTGATCATTTGTGATTAAAAAACTTGATATAATAAATATAAGAAACTTGATATAAATATTTTCCTGAATAAAACTAATTTATAAACTGGCTTGCCAAAAATAAATTATATATTTAAATATATGAATTGGAATAAATAAAAAATCTTCATTAATTTTAATTTTTGAAAGAAGGAAATTTATGGGGAAAATGAAGCCATAAATTTATTTTCCATGCTTTTACAAACAATATTGTTTTTTTTTTGGCCAATACAAACAATATTAGTTAAGAAATTAATCGATGAACAAGTTTCGCATTATTTGCATTAGTTTTATTACTTATTTAAATTTTAAATGGGAAAAAAATTTATAGGTACCTATACTTTCCCTTAATTTTTAATTTGATACATGTATATTTTTCTCTCTTTATTAATTAATTAATTAATTTTTCTATGCTAAGACCGTTAGCTCCTGTAACATTGTTTTGTGAGCACTGTTAGCCCTTATATAGGAGTTAATGGTACTAACAAAACAAAATGAAAGCATTTAATTATGAGAGAAATACACATATATACTAAATTAAAAATTGAAGAAAATATAGGTACTTGCAAATGAGTTTTTCTAATTTAAGATATAAATAAAATACTATTTGATACGATTTTGTATAAACTTTAATCTTCTTCACTAACTATCAATAAGATGACATAGACATACTAAATTACAAAAATCATCAGTACATTTTGGGACTCAATTTGCCAAATAAAAATATGACAGTTTTGAACCTTGATTTATGCCTTGAATGGTTTACAACTCATCCAATTGAAATTTTGTTATTTGGCATTATATGATTTTAAATTGCTCAATTAAAGATAAAATTTAATAAGAGAAGTTTGAATAACCCATTATGAGAATATGAGGAATTCAATTTGGTTGGGTTAGAAAGCATGTAGTTGTAGGTGCATTATGGCGAAGCCATATATAGAAGAATGTGGAAGTTATACGGTAGAAGGATGGGCCTTGGCCTCTTGTCACACACACACTCTCTCTCTCTCTATATATATGTGTGTGTGTAAATATATATTATTGCATATTAAAATTTATTTTTTAAATATATTTAGGCAAAAGTGCTTTTTTAATCTCTTAATTTTTAGGGAAAATCCCTTAAAAAGAAATTCAAAAATATGAAAAGACAAATAGATATTTTGAATATACATAATCCTAGAGAAGTGTTAGTACCTGATTTGTCTTTTTTGAATTTTAAAAGACATGACATAAATGCCCTCATTAAATCTCATTTTTACTTTCTTTTAATCCCTTATCTCTTTCTTCTTCTTCGGGTTCCATGCCGAGAGGATCTAGCAATGGTGGCTGAGATAACCTCCTCCAACAACGGCAATGGCGGTCTCGGCCTCCTCTAGCAACGATGAAAGGCATTGGCAACATCCTTTAGCAACGAAGAAGAAGAAGAAGAAGAAGGGGCGTGAAGATTTGGTTGGAGGTGATACTTTCACTTCTGGAATTCTTTGAGGTCTTCTAGGTACTCCGAAGCTTAACATAATCCTTGAGGAAGATCTAGATTTTCAAGAAGACGGTTCTTTAAACTTGTGATCTCACAAGTTTCAAATTTTCACAATATTTGATAAGAGTTTCACAAGTTCTAATAGAGGTTTCACAAGTTTGGATAAAATTTTCACAAATTATGGAAATAATTTTACAAGTTCAAATCAGATTTTCACAACTTGCAAATCAAAATTCAATTATGATATTTCACAAGCTATGGTAATGGAGTCACAAGTTTGGATAATGTTTTCACAAGTTCTCATAAAAATTCCACAACTTGCAAATCAAAATTCAATTATGAAAAGGATTTCACGAGTTTGAATAAGGTTTTCACAAGTTCATATAAGATTTTCACAAGTATTCAGAAGAGTTTCACAAGCCTATGGAAGAGTGTATCCAACCATGGAAGGGAAAGTGAAGTAGTGGAATACACACACAAAGCAGCAAAAATCCTACAAGGTTTCACTCGCCGACAAATCAGAGTGCTCGAACTTCTCAATGAGTCGAGAAAGCGTCTTCGAGTCGCTGTTTATGAAGGATTTGAGGAACAAGATGACATTCTTGGCTTGAGAGGAGCCGGCCTTGTTGAAGCCATCGGAGATGGGCTTGATGGCAACGTTAAGAGTGAAGATGGAGTTGACGGTGTATTTAGTGGTGGTGACGGCGGCTTTGATGCCCTTAAAGGCTAGCCTTTTGGCGAATTGAAGGAGAGAATAGCATTGAATTCAAAAAGGAAAGAAAAAACAAAAACAAATCATTAGTTTAATCTAGAGGGGGAAAACAAGCAAAAACTTTGTAGATGAGGAAGTTGAGAGGATGGTGTGTGTGGCTCTCACTTGAAGTCGCTGTTGGTGAATGTTTTTGGATCCATGAGGAAGGCAAAATAATAATTGGAAAAAATGGAAAGCGAATAAGCTAGAGAGAAAAGTGGTTGTACGGAGTAAGGGGTATATAGACGAGGGACAATATAGTAGTTTCATTTTAATTTTCAAAAAGATCCATCAGGTACTAACACCTATTTGGGAATATACATATTCATTACACCTATTTGTCTTTTCGTATTTGTGAAGTTCTTTTTAAGGGATTTTTCCTAATTTTTAAAGTAAAGTATTTTTCAATTTTAAAGATAAAATTATGTAAGAGAAGTTTGAAAAACCCACTATGAGAATAGGAGGAATTCAATTTGGTTGAGTTAGAAAGCATGTAGTTGTCCGGTTGAAGGATGTGCCTTGGCCTTCTCTCTCTCTCTCTCTCTCTCTCTCTACACACACACACACATATTATTGTGTATTAAAGTATATTTTTTAAAAATATATTTAGGAAAAGGAGCTTTTTTAATCTCTTAATTTTTAAATTAAATTATTTTTCAATTATTTAATTGTAAAACGTTTAGTTTCAAATGACTATTTATTATGTCAACATTTAATATTTAAATATCGGCGTTTTTTTTTTGTTAATGACACTAACAATGTTGAAGTTAGAGGATTTAAAAAACACATTGTAAAATGAATAGATCAAAATGGAATATTATATGAAGTTATAGGAACAAAAATGCATTTTTCTCAGGGGTTCCTTAAGCATCTGGTCTGGGGTTCAATCTTTGGCGGTGTGTATAGAGAGGGTCTTGTGGCCAATATTAAAACTCTTCTGAGAAATCTACGGTGTGAGGGGATTAGTCATTGTTATCGGCGATAGATACCCTAAGAATACAAAAAAAATACATTTTTCTCGTATATTATCAGAAGCAGAGAATCTATTAAAACATAAGTGGCAAACTCTCTCACATCATTATTGACAATACATTGATGCAGTACAGTAGGGCAGGGCAGGGCAGGGCAGGGCAGGGCAATTAATGTTATTACTCTTTTATTGGAATAAGCCAAACATGAGAATTTACTAAAAAGAAGTGTGTGAGAGATGATCTTTTCATATTATGCAAACTGAAAGGTTCACCATCATGTATATATATAGATATTTCCACCAAGAAAATGTATATATATAGATATTTGCCAACACCATCATACCTACACACATGACTCCAAAAATATGAAGCCTTGATTTTGAAACCTTGATTTATGCCTTGAATGGCTTACACCTCATTGAATTGAAATTTTGTTGATTGGTATTATATGACTTTAAATTTCAAAAAATAAAAAGGAAATTAAATAAGATAAGCTTGAAAACCCCATTATGAGAATAGGAAGAAGGGAAAATCCTATTTAAAGTTGCCTAAAATAGGAAAATCCTATATCAGGTTGACAAATTCAATAAATTTTTAATTGGGTCATACTCCCAACTTAGAATTTGTAAATATGGGGTATTTTATCCCCTCATTTTTTTTCAAAGCCACTTCTTCCTTTGTTCTTTTAGCAAAGCCATCGTGTGGCTCATAAACTTTTTCAATAAATCTTTTGCAATTCAAGCACAATACAACGTTTTGAAAAAAAAGCCAATTCTACCGTCGCTAATCTAAACACACCTCTAGAAAGGAGAAAGAGGTTAGGGGTTAGTTTGAAGATTGGGAGCTCCCAAAAGGTCCTCTAGGTAAGGGTGAACTATAACCCTAATAGATAAGTTGTTTTTGGAATTCCATCGTACTTGAAGACATAGATCGATCAAAATTGAATATAAGGCCTTAAATCTCAATAACTACGCATTTAGTTCCATCATTAATAATCTTGACTACATTCAGAAATATTTATTTGGTTCTATTTACAAGGAACTTCTAAGATGTTTCACACAGATCAAGAGTAACCTGAAACTTCATTAATTTTATCTTAAGAGTAAACAACTTTCCAATTTTCTTCTTTACACATTCTAAGAAAATAACGGCCTATATAATAATCAATGAAGGATAAATTGCAGATTCTTGTAAAAAATTTTATAACATGCCTTATGTGATACTTCATTTTCTATAGCTTCGGTTGAGTACGAAAGAGTGAAATCACTCGGGAGACTAGGATTTGAACCTAGAACACCCAACTTCCAAAAATACTTATAAATTTCCCTATCTCAACCCAGGAGTTATACTTAGAGTTGAAAGGGTGGTAAAATTTTCTCAAAACTCTTTTCACAATTTTCACTAACTCGTTATGACTCACTGGTTTTCCCTTTTGTTCATGTTTATCAGAGTTGCGAGCGTACCTCTGCCGACTTTATATAGTCCATTACACATACACATTTCGTTAGCGATAGGAAGCAAAACTACTAATTTTCTACCATTCATTCGCTTGTTAGCTTTACATGGTTTATTGTTCTTAAACAACATTTACACTATATACATCATATTCCTCATATACAACCCTAAAATTCAAAAGCATTCATAAGAGACATAAATGGAACTAGACAACCATAAGGCTAAAATCTTCAGCAGCGTGGCCTCTAGTCTTCGTTGCTTATCTTCTTCTTGCCTCTTGAGCTTTCTCCCTGTACTAAAGATGGTTTGAAGAAAAATGGTGAGATTCGGAGGAATCTCAGTAGTAACACATGTCAAATATATAGAGATAACATTACAAATCATGCTTCACGCCCATCAATCAATAAAATTATCACAACATCATTCAGTGCATTTAATGCAATTCATAAACTACCGTAACGCTAGGCAAGTTACTTGGCCCCAAGGGGTATCTGCGCAAAATAGGCCCCAGACACCGCTCGTGCAATTATGAACATTATATTGACCTAAGTGTCAACCCGCGCAAAGATAGGTCCCAGGTGATCACCCTGTATAATCAAAATGTGTTATACATTTTGTGATGATTTCAAACAACACACAATGCATGTTATTTCGTATGAAGACAAGTTACTACCTGGTCGCTCTTCTTTAGCAATTTCTTTTCGCTTATTCAAGCTCGGGCAAGTTCTGTGTTCCGGACGGTTGTCAAGTCTTAAAATCCTCAAAATATACCATAAATGAGTCATTACTCATCCATGTATAATTCCAAACTTACAAAATTGGTAAACTTAGCCTAAAAGTGCTAAATTACCAAAATACCCTTAGAGACCCAGTCTATCCCTTTTGTACCCGGTCTCACTCCACTTTACCAAAATTCATAACCTGGGCTATCCCTACACGATTTATGTGTAGAATATATTTTTAACCTTGGATTGGTGAAAATCAAGCCCAAATGATGAAAATGCCCTTGACAGCCCTTAGTTAGAGCTTTTAAAGGGTAATTCAGTCATTTCACTTTTTGGGGCTTTTCTTACTTTATGATCAATATAAACCCTACACAATTTTGCATCCTAAACTTAATGGAAGCATCAGAATTATCAAATTCCTACTCATTTACAGCATCCAACACAAGGCAGGGAATTTAGGTTCTAAAAAAAGTTGTGTCAGTTTCTCATTTTCTTTTGCCTAATCACCTCCTTTCTACTTATAATTATACTATTAGCTATTTAGACATTCATTAGATTTTATTTAGAGACACTTGACAGGTTTTTTAGGTTTCTTGAGTTATCTCTTACCAAAACAACCAAAATCAAGCCAAGAGCAACTCTAATAACATTAACCAAGCAAGAGGAACAAGTTTGGGAAGTTACCTCTTGATTTCCACCACTTTCTCTCTCCTCAACATTTTTATATCTCTCTCCGAAGCTCTTGATTCAGATGAAAATCCATGGATTCAAAGGTGGAGAAGTAAGTAGGAGAGGTTATGGAGGGATTAGGAAGCTTAAGACACAAGGTAACAACTTCTTACCTTTGATTCCAAGAGAACCCTAGCGTCTTCTTCTGATGCGAATCAGCAAGTTGTGCATTCAAATTCAAGTGATCCTTTGCAAATTCTAAGTGGACCAATAACAAGAGGAAGAGCCAAACAAATTAAGGAAGCATTAAATGGGCTTATGCAAGAGACTTGGACGAAACAATTAGCAATCGGATCAAAGCTGGACGAAAATGCTGAAAACGTCACTAACTTCATTTGGGCTACAAATGAAGATATTGATCAAGTTTTGGGCTTGAAGTCTTGCAATTGAAGAGCTTGGACCTAGTACTACACATGGGAAGACTCATTTGGGCCTAAATAAGCACATTTTGGGCTTTACATGCTTAATATATTTTATGAATTTTATTTGTGCGAAATTATTAAATAAGTTGCCATATTTGACTTTTGGGTTCTCTAGCACACTATATTAGACTTTTGTGTTTTCTAGAACATTGTATTAGAAATTTGAGTTTCCTAGCACATGGTTTTGGATTTCCTAGCACATGGTATTAGACTTTGTAGTTGTAATTTTCTAAGTTGCAATTATTACAATTAGGTAGTTTTTATCTATAAATACCTTGTGCTTCTTCATTTGTAACACACACTTGAGATTTGATATATGATTGAAAGTTGCATTTTTGCACTTTGTTTCTTGAGAGTGGATTCTCTATAGGGTTCTTCTTAGAACTAACAGACTTATCAAGGCTTGATCAACCTTGTGGCGTCTTCTAACACTTCAGGTCCTTGTTCTTTCGTGTTCAAGGTTTCAAGTGGATCGTAGATCTTTATTTAGCTTTCTTGGGGTGAGCATATCTCAGAATTGGTTGTGGGTTCGTGGGATCTTCCCTTGTGGGTTTGCACCATCTTGGTATTAGAGCTTCGGATCTAAACTCAGGTCATATCTTTCTGTTCTTTGTTTCCATTTTCGTTTTAAGTTTTGTGTTGTTCTTGTGTCTTATCGTTTGCTTATTTGTGTTCGTGTATAAAATTATAGCTTCTGTTTTTTTAAGTGTTTGTTTATGTTTTTCAACATTTAGTGGGTCATTTTCATAGTTTAATATCTCTACTTTTATCTTGGTTTGGAATCATTCCAATCTGATTTGTCATCTGTGAGTTCTATTCATTTTAATCCGTTGTGTTTCTGGAAATTTTCTGTGACTGTTCATCTTCGTTTTTCCAGAACGTCCCTAAATATTCTGTCCTTGTTCGACCACTTTCTCTTCGTGATTTCCATAATTCAATAGGTCATTTCCATTGTTCAGAATATCTTCTTTCTGCTCGTTTTGATTGTATCCAAATCCGAAATTTCCACAGTGATTTATAGTCTTTACAATTCAGACGCTTTTTCTGGAATTTCTAGGTTCAGATTGCTTGTGTTGTACTACTGTTTGTGATAGATTCTTTATATTCTCTTTAAGTTTCAGTAAAAAAAAAGAGACAACATAAAAAAAAGACAAAAAAATATATATATAAAAAAAAGAAGAGAAAGTTCCAATTGATGTGTTGAATGTGTTCTATGCAAGCATCTATCTTGATATCCAGAAATTGACTGAACCTTTTCAATCTGTGTCAATTGAATATTTCTAAGTGTTGTGTTGATTCTACAAATTGAGATTGCTTTGATTATGAATTGCTTAGTTCTTTAAAGAGCCTCAAGAGGAATCTAAGAGTGGAAAAAGGCAAGAGTGACAATACATCAATTTAAAAGCCAAATTGGAGTGAAACACGAGTGTAGAGTGACATCCTCAAGAGAAAAACGTGAGGAATTCATGATGAAAATTATTTTTCTAACGTCTTTCTTGCAGATATAATGTCTAATGCAGAAGAAACATCTGGTGGTAATCCATTGAATATGGATGACCACCTTCGAGCAATGCAGCAACATTTTGCACGTATGAATGTTATGTTCGGAGAAATAAGGGATAGGATGGATAGGCAAGATGAAAGGATTGCAAACCTGCAAAGAGTTCAACCAAATCCTAGAAGGCACAATAGGCGAAGGGATGCTTCTATGGATGAGTTTGAATCTGAGAATGATGAGGTTAGCGGTGCTAGTGAGAAAGATTTTGAATCTGAATATGAAGTGGGAAGAAATAGGCATAGAGGAGATAGGAGGTATGAAGGAGACAAGGAAGAAATATTACTAGGGAAAGAAATAGAGTGGATGGGAACCTTGGAAGCATCAAAATGAAAATACTACCTTTCCAAAGAAGGAGTGATCCTGAAGCATATTTGGAGTGGGAGAAGAAGATAGAAATGATTTTTGAGTGCCATAATTATTCTGAGGCAAAAAAGGTGAAGTTAGAAGCAATAGAATTCACTGATTATGCCATTGTTTGGTGGGATAAATTAGGCATTAATAGGAGAAATAATGTTGAGAGGCCCGTAGAAACTTGGAGGGAAATGAAAACTCTAATGAGGAGGAGATTTATTCCTAACCATTACTATATGGAGCTTTATCAAAAGTTGCAAACCCTTACACAAGGCTCTAGGAGTGTGGAGGAATATTATAAAGAGATGGAGTTAGCTATGATAAGAGCCAATGTGCAAGAAGAAAGGGAGGCTACAATGTCTCGTTTCCTAAATGGGCTTCACAAAGAAATTGCTGACATAGTGGAATTGCAACATTATGTGGAGCTGGAGGACATGGTGCATATGGCAATCAAGGTGGAAAGGTAACTCAAGCGTAAAGGTGCTTTGAAATTCCATTCTGGATCAAGTTCTTCACAAAAGTAGATTTGGAAGAAAGGAGAAAGAACTATCCAAAAGGAGACAACTCGAGGCAAAGAAGAAGCTACATCAAAGGGTAAAGGTAAATATGATTCCCAAACTTCTAGAAATAGAGATATAAAGTGTTTCAAGTGTTTGAGTACAGGTCATATAGCTTCTCAATGTCCCAATAAGAGAGTCATGATTCTTAAAAATAATGAAGTCATGACTGAGAGTGAGAGTGATAATAATTACACGCTTTCACTTGAAGATGATAATGATGATGGGGTTGAATATGCCGTGGAAGGAGAATGCCTTGTGGTTAGAAGAGCTTTGAATTGTCAAGTGAAGGAGAATGAGATGCATGAGCAAAGGGAAAACATTTTTCATACTCGTTGCCTCATTAATAACAAGGTTTGTAGTTTGATCATTGATGGTGGGAGTGTAACAAATGTTGCAAGCACTACATTGGTTGAGAAGTTGAAATTGCCTACCATGAGACACCCTAGACCATACAAGTTGCAATGGTTGAATGAATGTGGGGAAATTAAAGTTGATAAGCAAGTTCTTTTTCTTTTTCAATTGGAAAATATTGTGATTCAATACTGTGTGATGTTGTTCCAATGCATGCTGCACATATACTTTTGGGAAGACCATGGGAGTTTGACAGGAAAGTAAAGAGAGATGAGTTTACAAATAGATATTCTTTTGTAATGAATAGCAGACCCGTGACTCTTGTACCATTGACTCCAAAGCAAGTGTATGAGGATCAACTCAAGATGAAAAGAGAAAGAGATGAGAAAAAGAGTGATATGAGAAATGAGAAAAATGAGGAAGAAACATCAAAAAGAAAAGAGAGAGAAAAAGAGAGAAAATTTGGAAGTTCAAAAAAAGAAATTCAGGGAAAAGAAATGAGTGAAGAGAGAAAAGAAAAGAAGAAAATGAGTTTTTATGCAAAAGAAAGTGAAGTAAGGAGTGCTTTTCTATCTGAAAAACACTTGCTTCTCCTTGTTTACAAGGAATCCTTTTTGAATACTAATGACATTAATTCTTCTTTTCCTAGTGTTGTTGGTTATTTGTTGCAGGAATTTGGTGATGTGTTCCCTGAAGAAATTCCACCAGGTTTACCACCTATTAGAGGAATTGAACACCAAATTGATTTCATTCCTGGAGAAACAATTCCTAATAGGCAAGCATATAGAAGCAATCCTGAAGAAACAAAAGAGCTTCAAAAGCAAGTGGGAGAGCTCTTGGCCAAAGGATATGTTAGAGAAAGTTTGAGCCTTTGTGCAGTTCCAGTACTTTTAGTGCCAAAGAAAGATGGAACTTGGAGGATGTGCATTGATTGTAGAGCTGTCAACAATATCATTGTAAGGTATTGCCATCCCATTCCTAGATTAGATGATATGCTTGATGAATTGCATGGTTCTATTATCTTTTCTAAGATTGATTTGAAATCTGGATACCATCAAATTAGAATGAGAGAAGGGGATGAGTGGAAAACTGCTTTTAAGACCAAACATGGATTGTATGAATGGTTAGTTATGCCATTTGATTTAACTAATGCGCCTAGTACTTTCATGAGACTAATGAACCATGTTTTGCGTGCTTTTATTGGGAAATTTGTTGTGGTTTATTTTGATGACATTCTGATTTATAGCAAGAATCTGGATGAGCATTTGAATCATTTGCATTATGTGCTTGATGTTTTGAGGAAGGAAAAACTGTTTGCAAATCTGAAAAAGTGTGATTTTTGCATGGATAAAATTTTTTTTCTTGGTTTTGTGGTGAGTGCTAAAGGAATAGAAGTTGATGAGGAAAAGATAAGAGCTATAAAAGAATGGCCAACACCTAAAAGCATAACTGAGGTGAGAAGTTTTATGGTTTGGATATTTTTATAGACCATTTGTGAAGGATTTTAGCACCCTTGCTGCACCACTCACTGAGATCAATAAAAAATCTGTTGGTTTTAAATGGGATAAAGCACAAGATAATGCATTTATTGAACTTAAGGAAAAATTGTGTTCTGCACCTGTGTTAGCATTGCCTGACTTTAGCAAAACTTTTGAGATTGAATGTGATGCATCTGGAGTTGGGATAAAAGCTGTCTTAATGCAGGAAGGAAAGCCAATTGCCTATTTTAGTAAAAAGCTAAATGGAGCAGCCTTGAAGTATCCAACTTATGACAAAGAGCTTTATGCACTTAAAAGAGCATTGGAGAATTGGCAACACTACCTTTGGCCAAGACAGTTTGTGATTCACACTGATCATCAATCCTTAAAGCATATTAAAGGTCAAGGTAAGTTGAACAAAAGACATGCAAGGTGGCTGGAATTTATTGAGACATTTCCATATGTCATCAAATACAAGAAAGGTAATGAGAATGTGGTTGCTGATGCATTGTCCAGAAGGTATACTCTTCTTTCTTCTCTTAATACTAGATTGCTTGGATTTGAATATATCAAGGACTTGTATGCAAATGATGCTGATTTTGCTGAATTGTTCCTTGCTTGTGAAAAGAAAGCATTTGATAAATTTTACAGAGTTGAAGGGTACTTGTTTAAAGAAAACAAATTGTGTGTGCCTCAATATTCATTGCGTGAATTGTTTGTGAGAGAAGCATATGGGGAGGCTTAATGGGTCACTTTGGTGTGAAAAAGACTTTGGATGTTTTGCATGAGCATTTATTTTGGCCTAAAATGAAGTGAGATGTGGAAAGAATTTGTGCTAAATGCATAACATGTAAAAAGGCTAAATCTAGAGTTTTACCACATGGTTTGTA
Source organism: Albizia julibrissin (assembly GCA_037074505.1). Lineage (NCBI taxonomy): Eukaryota > Viridiplantae > Streptophyta > Magnoliopsida > Fabales > Fabaceae > Albizia > Albizia julibrissin. The sequence goes on from CM073477.1 coordinate 39,378,972, forward strand.
TACTCCTTTACCTATGCCTAGTGAACCTTGGGTTGATATATCAATGAACTTTGTTTTAGGTTTGCCTAGGTCAAAAAGAGGAATGGATTCCATATTTGTGGTTGTTGATAGATTTTCTAAAATGGCACATTTCATTGCATGTCATAAAATTGATGATGCCACATATATTGCTGATTTGTTCTTTAAAGAAATTGTGAGACTTCATGGTGTCCCTAAAAGCATTGTTTCTGATAGGGATACAAAATTCTTGAGTCATTTTTAGAGAGTTTTGTGGGGAAAGCTTGATACTAAATTATTATTTTCTACTGCTTGTCATCTACAAACTGATGGACAAACTGAAGTTGTCAATAGGATGTTGTCTTAATTACTAAGAATTGTGATTCAAAAGAACATGAAAAATTGGGAAGATTGCTTGCCATTTGTTGAATTTGCATATAACATAAGTGTACATTCATCTACTGATTATTCTCCTTTTGAAATAGTGTATGGTTTTAATCCACTGACTCCTTTGGATTTATTACCACTACCTATTGATGAGAGAGCAAGTCTTGATGGAAAAAAGAAAGCTGAAATAGTGCAGGAACTTCATCAGCGTGTGAAACAACAAATTGGAAAGAAAAATGAGCATTATGCATCTAAGGCCAACAAAGGAAGAAGGCGTGTTCTTTTTGAACCTGGAGATTGGGTGTGGGTGCATATGAGAAAAGAGAGATTTCCAGCTCAAAGAAAATCAAAATTAGCTCCAAGAGGAGATGATCCATTTCAAGTGCTAGAAAGAATCAATGATAATGCTTACAAGATTGATTTTCCTGGTGAGTATTATGTTAGTGCTACTTTTAATGTAGATGATTTATCTCCTTTTGATGTAGGTGAAGATTCGAGGACGAATCATTTTGAGGAGAGAGGGAATGATGCGAATCAGCAAGTTGTGCATTCAAATTCAAGTGATCCTTTGCAAATTCCAAGTGGACCAATAACAAGAGGAAGAGCCAAACAAATTAAGGAAGCATTAAATGGGCTTATGCAAGAGACTTGGACGAAACAATTAGCAATCGGATCAAAGCTGGACGAAAATGATGAAAACGTCACTAACTTTATTTTGGCTGCAAATGGAGATATTGATCAAGTTTTGTGCTTGAAGTCTTGCAATTGAAGAGCTTGGACCTAGTACTACACATGGGAGGATTCATTTGTAACACACACTTGAGATTTGATATATGAATGAAAGTTGCATTTTTGCACTTTGTTTCTTGAGAGTGGATTCTCTCTAGGGTTCTTCTTAGAACTAACAGACTTATCAAGGCTTGATCAACCTTGTGGCATCTTCCAACACTTCAGGTCCTTGTTCTTTCGTATTCAAGGGTTCAAGTGGATCGTAGATCTTTGTTTAGCTTTCTTGGGGTGAGCATATCTCAGAATTGGTTGTGGGTTCGTGGGATCTTCCCTTGTGGGTTTGCACCATCTTCCTTCCACCGTCTCAACTCTCTCTCACTCTTTCCTGATCAGTTTTGATCATGAAATGCGAATGAAAGATGAAGGGAATTAATATATTAAGATGACTAATGGCTTATGTATATGTGGCAACTTGTGATTGGTCCAAAATTACCATTTCTAATTTAATTATTTCATTTCCTTTTTCCCTTCTCCAATCTTCTGAAAATGATGAGAATTAAGAGGGAAACATTGATCTCCAATATCCTATTGTGCCAACTTGCAATATGTTGACTTTTGACCTTTTGACATTTTGACCTTTCCTTGATAATAATTCACCAAAATAGGTTTATTAATTATCAAGTAGTCATTTTCCTCTTTTTAATTCCTATTTAGTTTAAATATAGGGAATATTAGGGGAAAATAATTATTTCCCACTTTATGGCAAAATTACTGTTTTGCCCCTACATTTTATGATTTACCTTAATAAATCATTTTCCACTCATTCCTTTGCCTTAGCATAATTCTACCACTTAAATGAGGCCATCATGTGTATCATTTTATGCCCATATATTGGTTACAATAATTGTACATTAATTGCCTCTTTGTATCATTTCTCGGCCAAATTACGTGTAACCGGCAAATTAGAAAATTCCACAAATTCATGCTTACCACATTTCACCGTTTTATTCCACTAATTATCTCAAATATACATATAAGAAGTATTGGTGAAAAGTGGGGTATTACACCTTATAAATAGGATAAAAAATACACTCAATCTTATGAATACAATCATAGGAATATGTGGTCAAGTATGGATTCTAGCATCAAGTTGAATATTCATCCAACTTTACCGTATCAAAACAACATCACTGCACATCAATTGCCCTTCAATACATGTGTCAAACCAAGGAGAACAAACTAAATTCACACGTGGCTTCACCTGACTTGAGAATCTCTATATTATCGACTTTTTACCCCTCAATATTTTACTCTCTCTTGTTCTTATTATAAGGCATCAACTATTAAGTTATTAAATTTATCTTAAATTGATAAAATTTTTCAACTTTACCCCTCCTTAAATGATGTGACTTAATTTTTCCAACTTTAAACTTTAATCAATAATAAGAAAATGGGAAAAAATTGATGTGGTGGTTGTACATTCGGTATCAAAAATTGCTTCTAGTTGGTGCCTTATTTTACTCCTTCTATCCTATTCATAAATCACTCCTAACAATATGGTTCAGCAAAATAATGAATGACTTCAACTTTATTAATCATGCATTAAAATGTAGAGTAAAGGTGCTAAAATAGTAATAATGCTTTGCACTTTGAGTATCCAACAAAATTCATATTTGATGGGTGCAAATGTGGTCATAAACACTTTTTTTGGGAGCAAAAATGAGAATGCCGTTAACTTTCCATGACGTCAATCACTTTTCTCTCGGATGCCACGGCACAAGAGCAGGAGTGCCACGACACTATACTACCATTTCCCTCACTTTTCATAACCGATCTAAATAAAATACAGATCTTGTTATTTGTTTGTTTACTTGTTGGTATATTACACTACTAGTAAAAAGGCTTTTAAGACCGCTGCCATATTTATACCTCTATAGTCGGAAATGGTTTTAAAACTATGACTGGTGACTTTTTTGTAAATATTGATACAGCTAACATTGTTAATGCAGTCTCAGTCAGTATTAAAAATATGTGAAAATTTTAATTTTGATGTCAAGACGGTTTAAAAATTTCAGTGTGGTCTCCTCTCTCAATCAACATTATATTACTTGACACCAATGATGTCGAGAATAGGGAGCATGAAAGACAATTTTAATTTGGAGAAACAAAGCACTCAGAGAGGAGATCACATTAAAATTTTTAAACTGTCTCGATGTCAAAATTAAAATTTTCATATATTTAATACTTATCTAGACCGCATTAACGATGTTAGTTGTATTAATGATGTTAGATGTGGTGGGCTTAAAGGCCTTTTTTCCCTCTAAAAGTGTAAATATACCAATAAGAAAATAATAAAAATAACAAGATCTACATTTTATTTAGATTGGGTATGAAAAGTGAGGAAAATTGTAGTATAGTGTTGTGGCACTCCTGTTGTTATGTTGTGGCACCCAAGAGAAAAGTGATGGATGTAATGGCAAGTTAATGGCGTCCTTAATTTTACTCCTTGAAAAATTGTTTATGACTATGTTCGCACCCATTAAATATTAATTTTGTTGGATACTTAAAGTACAAAACATTATTACTATATTTTCACCTTCACCCTAAAATTTAACTACTTTTCAAGTTCACCCCTATTTAATATACATAACTCCCTTCGGTCTACAATATAAAGTCACTTCAAGAAGAATTATTTAATTTATAATATAAGTCACTTGAGAAGTAATTAATACTTATTTGTCAATTTTTCCCCTATAATTAATAATCAAATGTGTCTTCTTATATCTTTTTTTCTCTCCTTCATAATATAATTTAAATTTTTGAAATCAAAAATGAAATGCAAGTACATTTGATCTATCAATTCTTAAATGTCCAAAGCAATTTACTCTTTTAATTAATTATATAGATTTCATTGATTAAAAATATCTAATATTAAATAGACATAATTTCTCATTGACTCAAAAATTTAATTTTTGTTATAAAAATGAAAAAAACAAACAAGAGATTGAAGGTGAGAGAGATGGAGATGACAAGAGAAAATAGGAGGAGGAATGAGGATGATTCTCATTCATCTTAAGGCTTGCAATCACTTGGTGCATGTATACTATTTATAAGCCACAAGTCCTTAAATTACATGTCAAGAGTTATAGAAAGAATAAATCTACATAATTGTGAAATATATTACATTGGGAGGTTATATGTATTAATAATAAGAAACTCCCAAGAAGTCATTCATTTGTAGGTTATATACTTTTAATCGGAGAACTCCAAAAGACACTCTTCAAAAACTATGGACATCCATAAATATTATAATATTTATAACACTCCTTATTAGATGTCCATAAATAAATATTGTGCCTCATTAAAATTTTATTAGGAAAAACTCCAAGGGGAAAAAACCTAGTAAAGGAAAAGAGTACATAATACATATTGAAACTTCCTCGTTAAAAACCTTACCAGGAAAACCTCATGGGACAAAATATTGGTTAAGGGAAAAAGAGTATGGCATGATCTTTACTCCTCCTGATGATAATATTATATTTACTTCTCCACATAATATCACTTTTAATTCCTCTAATGACAACATCGCTCTCTGCCCTTTTATCTTAATAAAGTATATGTTTATTTCTCAAGTGGATTATTTACAATGGCTTTTGAGCATATCTCCTTTTTAGCCAAAGTATGCTTGATTGTCATCAAATAACCTATTCAAATGTATTCATGTAACATATATGTCTAACATATACCTACTTTCATTATGCATTGTAAAAAAAAACAGAGAAAAATTATTTTGAAAATAACCATGATATATCATGAATTCAAATATTCAATTTACTATGAACAAAATGATCTCATAGACTAGTTTTATAGAGCTATCAAACAAAATCTTAATTTCATAGTATCCATATATAGCATACCTGGATGAACTAAATTTTACTAGTAAAAATATAATATTATCATAATGTAAATATTCATAAAATATATGGTAATTCTAGACCATTAAATTCAACACATTCTTGCAAAAAAATATCATAGCAGAATATGTGATTTTGAAATCATTAAAGCATTTAATCTCTCAATCTACAAGAAGTAAAATGAAAAATTATTCATTCTTCAATACATTTTTCAATTAATTATCTATGCAAAATCAAATTATTCTCTCATTTAGGTCAATTTGTATTCTCTTTTATTCTGAAGGATCAATAATATTATCATTTTTTTCTGCTTCAATGTGATCGTTCAATCTCAATAGTGTTGATCGATCTCAAATAACGTGCTTATATGTGTGAGTGTGGGTGCGTGTGCAATATGCTCTGGCAATTTTGCTGTGTATATGATTTTCTTGTTGAATTGTTTTAATTTTTGTGACAAATTCAATGTTAATTTATATACAACCTAGATATTTTTCAAATATATAGGTTTTTAAACTTTTATTTTTAATGTATATATATATATACAGATGAATGATTGCAAATAAGTATGCACATTTATGCATATTATCTGATTTGCTGTATAGTATTTTCTTTCTGTTTGTATAATTTCGTTCTGTATAAATATAATTCATGCAATGTGGATATCGAAAGTAAAACCCCCATTGTTTTTTTAAAAGAAAATAGCATTGATATATATAATGGTTATTACTTAACAACTATAATGTATTACCAAAACTTCATGGTTATTACTTAACAACAGTTATGTATGTCACTATATATAACGGTTATTTAGTAAACCTGTTAGAATATATGTTTTGATGATAACATAACTTAGAAATATTTTATGAAAATATACGGAAGTAAATATATGACCTTAGGTAACCAGAAGGTGACTGACTAGTGATGAAGTTCTTTTGTGAAAAATATTGATACACTTGAGTGAAGTTTGTGCCACTAGAGTGATATCTTAAAAAGGCAACATCTGTCAAGGTGTGACACCTTATTTCCAATAGTCTCAAATGAGTACAAAAAAGTAGTGCGATCATTTATGAAACCAGGAACCAGTCCCGGAGTAACCAACTTCAAAAAACGTTTGTAAATTCCAATCCTATCTCAGGATTTGAACCTGGGAGCGAAAAGGATTTGTGAGAGTAATAAAATTTTTTCCAAATAATTTCACACACATTCACTATCTCACTAAGTCTCATCGGCTCTTCTTTTTGTTTTATCAAAGTTTGAGAGCAAATCTCTGCTTCGTTATCAAGTTCCATACCTTAGTTACGTTTCATTAGCAATCGGAAACATAATTAAGCTAAAATGTCCTTTTAGTTTAAGTACAGTACTTTTACTAGCCTATCGGCATTACCAGTTTCACTACCATATTGTTGTCAAGGTTTACGTAGTTATGTACATCTTTTACAGTTCCAAAATATTAAGAACATACAACCAATAGAAAGTTAAGTCTTTCTTTTATCTACCCTCTAGCTGTTCGCATTTACCTTATTGCCCCTCGAGCTGTCTCCCTGTACTATAAATTGGTTTTGAAAAAAAAAGTGAGATTTGAAAGAATCTCAGTATTAACATAGTGCCAATCATACAGATAGAACATCATAAAGCATGCCACACAGTCATCATACAACAGAATCATCACAAAACCATTCAGTGCATCACATGCAGTTTACTCGTGCATCACATAATGTTATTGGCCCAGGCGTCTACTCGAGCAGAAAGGCCTCGAGTGACCACCCCGCATAACCAGAATGTGCCAGACATTCATAATGAACACACATAATATATAGTGTATCTTATAAATATATGAAAGACAAGTTACTATCTGACTGTTTCCCTCGAGTAATTTCCAACTGTTTGTCTGAGCTAGGGTAAGTTCCAGTTCCTATCAAAATTAGAGTTACAAGTAACTGGTTATTACTTATACTATTACTATCCTTAATTAAAATTATGTTGGTTATCTAAAGTAGTTATAATAGTTTCTACACAATACAATTATGTACAATGTAGTTTCACTATTTTCCAGAAACTGATAGATTTTTCAGTCAACTTTGGAAATTCATAATTAATTCTACAAAAAATAAAATTTAACTTATTCTAAAGCCTAAATGAAGCTCTTTCAATTTAAATTTGAGGAAAAATACTTAGTTTTGACCACTGTATCCATATTGTTCGTAGTAATTTGCCAAACTTGACTATTCCCATATTTGCTTCTAGAAACAGGGCATAATTTCAAAAATCCATATTTCTCAATGTACTTGTCCAAAAATTACAAAATACCTATAAAATTAAATCTCTATATCTCTAATTTAATTCTATAAAGTTTCATAACTTTTGGAACAATCTGGACTAATGAAAAAAATGTCACAACCACATTGCTTCCAGAAAACGAATTACACAGCATCTACTTCACAACTTTCGAAAATTCCAAATTCATATGCAAGCATCCAAAAATCATGAATACATGTATACCTACACAATTTTCCCTTCTAAATATAATGGTACTATCAAAATTGCAAAATTCCAACTCCTTCATCACATCCTGTTTAAAACAGAAAGTTAGGGTTTAAGGAGGGAAAATGTATTTTCTTGATTTCTCTTGCTTAATCACTTCCTTATCACTTATAATCACATGATTAATCATTTAAATACTAAATGAACATGTTTAGAGGAAATTTTGGCAGCATTTCCCTTAGGGTTTGCTTCAGCCCATTTTTGAAAATCAAGAGAAACAAGGCAATATCCACCAACAACATCAAACAAGCCAAGGGAATCAAGTTTTGGTGATTACCTCTTGATTCTTTCTCTTTCTCTCTCCTGGATGAAATTCTACTCTCTCTCTAAGCTCTTGATTTGTCTTGAAAATTATGGATTTAATGGAGTAGAGGAGACTAGGAGAGGTTATAGAGTGATTAGGAAGCATAAACTTCAAGATTACAAGCTTCTTACCTTTGATTTATGAAAACCTAGACCTCCTTGAAGCTTGGTGTTCTTGCAAAGTTCTTGAGCTCTTCCTCTCTCTTTGGTTCTAGTTTTGGCCGAGAATGTAGATGGAAAGAGGAGGGATGATGATTTAATCAATTGCTCCCTCTTACTCTTGCTTTACATATGCCTACTTCTAATTGGTCCAAGATGTTGCTTTTTGTATAATATTTCCTAATTAATCTCATATCTTTTATTTTTTTCCCTTGGTCCACCAAAATTAAAGAGGGAAGAGAGAGTATATAGATATTTATCTTCCTCTTGCAATTGTTGACCGTCCATGCTAAGAGAAAAGGAAAGGCTTTAATGCTTCTTGACATAGCTATTACTTATGTCATCTTGCTTTTTTGCTTTGAATTTCCTCTTCTTGCTTTAGTATGACCAAGCCAATATGTGTATATATTCCCTTTATTTCCCTATATCACCTTAATATCCAAGAGAAAAAGAAGAAGAATTGCTTCTTACTTTGCTTTAATGTATGCTTTCATTTAATTGGTTCCCCTCCTTACTTTAGTTGCAATTATTGACTTTCCAAATGCTCATTTATGTTCAAGTATGTTTTTTCTCTTTCAATGCTATTTTTGACTGTAAATCATCTTCAATGGAAAGAGGAAAAATGTTTGATAATATCTTCATGCCATTCATTGCAATTGATATGTAATAGAGCTCTTATAACTCTTACTTTTTGACTTTTCAACCCTAACTTTTAATTGGCCAAAATTCATTCCTTCTTGATTTATTTAAGCAAACATTCATATTTCTCCATTTTCTCCTCTTTTGACCCAAAATGTCAAGGGAAATGGAAATATTTATTGCTTCTTGCATAATTGGCAAATTACAATTTTGTCGTTACATTTTGTGATTTATTGAAATAAATCATGTCTTGCTCTTCTTCCCTTAATTTGGCCAAATTTATGACACTATTATTGGGCCATTATTTGTGTCATTTTATGCTCCAATTTAAGTTACAATATTATGCCTTTAAATAGACAAAAGTTACACATTTGTGTCTCAGCTTAGCCAATTATATGTAACTATCGATTTGAGTGCTTTCATCATTTTATATACACCACAATTCATCATTTTATTCCACTAAGTGTCATAAATATGTACAAGGAATATTGGTGGAAAAAGTGGGATATTACATAAAGTACCAGCTAACGAGTGAAAGAATATGTACAAAATCTCCCATTCACTTAAGTCCTGAATCTATCACTCGAGTGATCAAGTTAAAAATGGTATATCATTAGCAAGGTACCCAATGGTGATACTTGAAAATTTTTCATTCACTCGAGTCCTGAACCTGTCACTTGAGTGATGAAATAATAATAATGATGTGTCACTTGTAAGGTACCCGATAGTGAATCTAACAAATAGATTTGAATGCTCACAATGGTCATTAAAGACATTCCATCTATAAATATGGAAGCATTCAAGATGGAGAGACCAACCAGCGACAAAATTAATTCTATTCATTAAGTGCTCTGTTATTCTCTCTAATATTCTTTGATATTCTTATTGTTACTCAGTATTCATTTATCTATTCTTTGAGAGAGAATTTACAACCTTATTCGTTACTCGTGTAAAGAGAATCTCAAGGTAGTGGGACATTGAGTGTGGTTGTTAGCTTACAGAGTGTAAGGGGAAATAAGTGTTCTGTTAAGGAACTTGCTTGTACTATGGTGCAAAAGACCATTGAATCATGAAGGTTTAGTGGAAATCTCAAAGGCACTCAGAGGACTAGACATAGGTCAAGAGGTTAAGACCAAACCAGTATAAACCACGGTATATACTTCGGTGATATTTCTCCAACTCTTATCTTTTAATTAAGTACTTTAATTGTATTATTTTAAATTTTTTAATATCACCCAATTCACCCCCTCTTTGGTGAAGCTGTTGACTCTAACATTTGGTATTAGAGATTTGTCTTCTTGTTTCAAGCTTAACATCCTAAGAAGGATCATATGACGAGTATGGGTAAAGGAATAGTACCAGATTGTACCTCTATCACTAGACCACTTGGGTTTAGTGGAGAACATTTCTCCTTTTGAAAAGAAAAATTCAAAGTGTTCGTGATGGCCACTAAATATGGCTTATGACAATTAATTCAAGATGGAGACTATGTTTCAATGAAGACTGTGGATGATGTTACAATTCCAAAAACCACCAGCAGAGTTCGATGACAATGATAAGAAACTTATAACTCTCAATAGTAAGGCAATTCTCATGGTTCAAAGTGCCTTGAGTCAAAAAAGAGTATTTTAGAATCTGTACTTCCTTCTGCTAAGGATATATGACAAGCTCTGGAAATAGCCTTTAAAGGAACTTCTAAAATTAAGGAAAATAGAGTCAACACTCTTATCACATAATACAATTTTCTCATAATGAAATCAAGAGAAACAATTGCTAAGTTTGAACTCAGATACACCCATCTTGTAAATCAATTGGGTGCATTTAGGAAATTCTATGATCAAAGGTCTCAAGTGAGGAAAATACTAAACATCTGTCAAAAGAATAGGAAGCTAAAGTCATGGAAATAGAAGAGGCCAAGGGAGAATCAATGTGTTTAGTAGCTTCATTATTTAGAAGTCTTTCTTAATATGAAAGCAAGCAAAAGTTCAAATATGAATTAGATGAGATTGATGAGAAGGAAAAGAAAGGAGTAGCCCTAAACGCAATAAATGAAGAAAAAGAGCAAAAGGATTAAGAGGAAATTGATGATGAGGAAATGAGTCTAATAGTAAAGCGATTCAAGAAATTTTACAAGAAGGGACAAGGCTTCAAAAAGTTCCACAAAGGAGGGACTATGAATGCAGAAAGCCAGACCATATCAAATCAGAATACTCAGAGTACCAAAAAACAAAGAAAAGAAGAAAACCAAATAATTCACGAAGAAGGCATTTGTTTCAGTAATATGGGGAGGCAACTCCTTGGATGAAGAAAGTTATGGTGAAGAAGTTGCTAAAATCTACTTGGTAGCCCAAGAAGAATTATAGGATAAAGAGGTAAGTAATTTAACCCCTACTTATAATGAATTACATACTGAATATAATGCATTACATTATGAATTCATTTTTAAGGAATTAGTTAGTTATAAGAAATAGGTTGTCTCTTGAAGAAAAACTCAAAGAACCTAATATAAAATCTTGTGGTAATTATCAGATTATAGAAAAGAAAAATATTGACCTTACTAAAACACTTGAGAAGTTTACTAAGGGAAGTGAAATGCTCAACGGGATTTTGAAAGCTCAAAAATTTACTAACAATAGGTTTGGAATTGGATACAATCTAAAGACAGACAAAAAGAAAGGAAAGAAAAAGTTAGGTAGAAAGAAATATCTTAATTATTTTCAACACTCCGTACACGTATCTAATCCTTTTGCACAATGTAATTTCTGCATCAGAAAAGGACATTATACTTCCTCTTATTTTCATAAAAAGGAAGGGAAAATAGGAACCTATAAGTGGGTACCTAAATGATCACATGTTCCAAAAGTGATCTATACTAACCTGAAAGGACCCAAGAAAGTAAGGGTGCCTAAAATTTGATTATCCTTGATTGTATGTATGTCTTAAAGCATCAAGAACTAATAAATAGTACATAGATAGTGGATGCTCAAGACACATGATTGGAGATCGAGAAAAATTTACTTCATTGAAGCCTAAAGATAGAGGCAAAGTCAATTTTGGAGGAAACCAGTTAGGAAAAATAGCTGGGATATGTGAAATTGGCCATGATGATGAAACACAAGTTAAAGACGTATACTATGTAGAAGTTCTATGCCACAACTTGCTGAGTATGAGTCAAAGTACTGACAAAGATAACTGGGTCATATTTGACTCAGAAGAATGTTTCATAATAAGTAAGAAGGTTCTTCAAATCAAGAAGGAAAATCTAAAATTCAATATTATAGCAATAAGGGAAGCTAACGGCTACACTCTTGATATAAGCAATAGTATCTCTAAATTTTTTTTCTAAGTAACACCAATGAAAGTTGGTTATGACATAAAAAACTTGCTCATGTCAACATGTAATAACTAGGCAAGTTACTTAAAAATGATTTAGTAATTAATTTACTCTAACTACATTTCAAAAATTATTTAGTTTGTGATGCTTGTCAAAAGGGTAAACAAGTCAAATCATCATTTAAATCTAAAAAGGAAGTTATGATCAATAGTGTAACACCCATCCCTAGGCCCCTTTGCTATGCATTGCGAAAGCATTATCGGCTTAGGGAAAACCTTACTTAGGCTCCCAAACCTAAATTTGCAATTTAATTCTGGGGTCACTATTCATTTTGTAAAATCATATTTACTAGATTACTTTGTTTACGGGGTTACTATACAATTCTTCACTCCATTCATTACTATCAAATTTTTTAATATGCTTATTAATTACTCTACTTATTCAACTAGTGGGCTCGTACTGTGCGATTACCGATTCCTAGTTCATTTATTACACTTTGGAAAACATCCATCCGTTATACGGGTTATACAACTAACCATTTAAAAAATTAATATTTACATAACGGATTAGCGTGTGTAACTCCTCAACTCTTCATTGTAACTTCTTTATCCTACACATCGTGCTACATTCCCCTCTTGTGCTCACTGCTTAATGGTTGGTTGGGGGAGAATGAGATTTGGGGAAATCTCAATAGCAAACTTTGCTAACTCAGCATACAAGATACAAGCTTAATGCATGACATGCTTACTTACACAACTTCATCCTACCATAATGGCATATGCATGCTCCATGTTTCATACAACATACTCATGGCGCTAGTATAGTTAGAAACAGAGCTTCAATCATTCACATATGCTCCATACAATTCATTAAAGCAGTCATACACATCAACACATAAGCATACATATCAAGTAAATGCAAGTCAGGAAAGTTTTACTACCTTTTGGACTTAGGTCCTCTTCTTGTACCTTTTATCCCAACCAATGTAGTTGCTTGGGAAACCTTCCATTTCATCTTCCTTGTCATCTCATGGCCCTAGATATATAGCCACATTATTAGAGCCATAAAAAATGAATGTCTAATAGGGTTACTTTAGCCTCTAGGGCATTACTCCTATCTTTGGACCTATACTTACCCCAAATTACCTTTAATGCCATAATTTTGTGGGTCCACCTACACTACCATATTTTTCACCCTATTTTGAAAAATCATAACTTAATCTTGAAAACTCTAAATGGGGTGGTTAAAAGTTCTATGTGACCCTATTTAAGTCTATTTTAAAGAAAAAAATATCTCCTACTTCCCATTATGATCACACAGTTCCAGAAACCTCAAGCAACAACACTAACTCAAGATTCTTTCCAGATTCAATGCCTACACTTTAACAAACCATATCTCACAATTGACAAACCCAAATGACACATATTATATATCAAATTAAAGCTTATGATGTATAATTTAAATATGGAAATTTTTATAATTTTTGGTCAGGGTTTAGTTTTTCAAACTTTCGCTAAAAGAAATTTGACTTCCAAAAATATAATCTGGCAGCAACTAACTTCAAACATTCATATATATTAATATATTGACCCAAATGACACATATTAACTATAAAATTAAAGCTTGAAAGGTATAATACCATTCTGGAAAGTTTCATGGCCATTGGATAAGATTTGGTCATTCAAAAACTCGTCACAAGCAGACTGCCTCCAGAAAATGAAATCTAGCAGCACTACTACTTTAACTTCAATCTTTGAGTTTTCAATCCAACCCTTCTAAAATCATGTTCACAACTTATTCTGACACAATTTCATGTGTAGAATCCATTTCTAAACTAAAAAAAATACCAAAAAACATATTCTTTCTCCAAGTTTTGGTTTTGGCTGAAAATTAGGGGTTCATTAAGACTCAACAAAATCTTGGAATCTTCGGCTCAAATCAGAGCTTATACGTACCTCTACTCGATTCCATAACCGGTTCTTGATTTTGGTAGCACCTCTACCTTGTAGATAGCAACAAATACCTCTGATCAAGAATCTAAAATCATAGAAATGTTGCTCTTATTGAGAGGAATAATGTTGGAGAAGACTTTGAGAGCTAGAAACTGAATCGGGGTTGAAATCGGCTCTGAAGCTCAAGAATACAATACTATTCATCCACCTTCTCTCCTCTTCCATTTTCTCTATTTTCTCTTCATTTTCTCCATGCTGGCCGAAATTATTAAAAGGGAAGGGAGGTGTTGGATTTTTGCCAAGTGTCTTATTCTTTGATCTCATAGTGCCATGTGTCTTGATGTTGAATCACAAAGTAACAAGTATCCTCCTCTCTCCTCTAGGTGTCCTTTCATGTGTTAGGGGAAGGGAAGCTTGACGAATTCCCTTGACTTCTGGGTTCACTATTTAGGAAAGTCAAGTACTCGACCGGAATGGAGACTGGTGGATTCCCAGACTATTGTGTTACGTGGCGTCCCCAGAGAGAGCTAACACAAAAGTCAAAAAGTGATTGTAATGATAAGGGACAAATGTCCTCTTCTCATTTGCCCAACACAAACGTTACTTTATCATTTCTAATAATTACTTACTTTATTAAAGTTACTTTAATAAAGTTACTTTAATAAAGCTACTTTATCAGTTTTTACTCGGGTCTTACTTGGGATTCACTTGGGATTGCTTCACGTATATCAAGGCCCATCAAATAATGCCAGGTTAGAGTGTATGTATGGGCCCATATGGTGCCACATACCAGTGTCTTTTCCAAAAATTCAAGATACACATGTTTGCCTTGAAAATGCCATGTGCACACCTATACTGGCATATTTTTCTTGACCAATCAGTCCCATACCTCATGACATAGCTGAGTGCCATCTTTCTACCAACCCAATGGTAACATATATGTGTCCTGTGCATATATGTATTGAAACTTTAATCCTACTGCCTATGCATACTAGGCCCTCTTCCTGGTAGGGATGGATCACATAGTCCCTAAGAGTCTTTCTATCTCTCGACATTCCTGGGACTTATCCCAAACTAGGCTTAGTCGTTTTCCTGTTACAGGCTTATCCTTAAGTCTCTAGGCCCAAAATTCAGAATATTACAAAGAGATCACTTCAACTACTCCATATAGATTTAGTTGGACTAGTAAGAGTTAAGAGTCTTGATGGCAATCTATATATATGGGTTTTTGTTGATGACTTTTCTAGATTTATATGGATAATTTTTCTCTCTTCAAAAGAAGAAACTTTTAGTAAGTTTGTTGTTTTGTCAAGAAAATGCAAAATGAGAAAGGTATGTCTATTGCAGCAATTAGAACAAATAATGGTTGAGAATTTAAAAATCAAGAATTTGGAGACTATTGTGACACAAATGGTATTGACCACAACTTCTCTACTCTAAGGACTCTACAACAAAATGGGGTCGTGGAAAGAAAGAATTGGGTTCTCACCGAGATGGCCAGAGAAATGCTTAACGAGAAGGATGTCTCACAAGTTTTTAGGGCTGATGCAATAAGCACTGCATGCTACATCTCTAACAGAGCTTACATAAGATCAAAGCTTGAAGAAACACCCTATGAGCTCTATAAAGGAAGAAAGAAAAATCTTACTCACCTATACATATTTAGATGTAAGTGCTTCATTCACAATAACGGCAAAGACAAATTAGGTAAGTTTGATATGAAGGCTGATGAAAGTATGTTTTTAGGATATTATAATAGAAGTAATGTAATATCCCTAAATTTATTCACCAAAATATTATGTAAATTATTTGTATTTAATGATATAGAAAGGTGAATTTTTGGTGCACTTGAAGTAGCCAAAATAGTGAAGTAGAAATTATATGGAATTGATGGCCAAAAAGGACTTAATGCCCAATTTAATTTAAGGTAAAGCCTAATATTGTGTCCTAAAATTTAATATTAAAAAGCACAATTTTAAGGCTCAATATGTGGCAAATTTTGATCAAGAAGGAATAAGAATAAGGAAGTAACAATTATTTTAAAAATTCAAGGAAAATGCAAGGGCAAAATGGTCAATTTTACTAAAGAAATAAATTTAGCAATTTTTCTATAATTAAGGGGGGAAATTCGGTTGGGAAGGAAAAGGAAGAGGATGCAAGAATGATCTAGAGATATCAAGAGAGAATATCTAAGAAAAAGAAATAAAAAAAATAACACATGACAAAATTCATGAATAAAATAATGATAAATCAAGAAAGAGTAAGAGAGTTCTAGAGAACTCTCTTGTTCTCTATAAAAGGGGACATAGACGGCCAAGAAGAGAAGGAGAAGAAAGAGAAAGAGTTTGGAGAAAGAGAAGGGCAAGAGGAGAAGATAAAGTTCAAGGAGCAAGATCTAGGTAAGTAAGTAGAAATCCCTACTTGTTCTTGTGCTCTAGTTTATGGAATCCCTTCTTAATCTTTATATAATCTTGGATTAGCTATCCAAAAAATAAAAACACAAGAAAAGGATAAAGGAGGTGATGGTCTAGGAAGGAAGGTAAAGAAGAACTAAGGTAAGTTACAAAAACCTTGGAATTCTTGTTAAAATCATAAATGTGATTGTTGTCTGGCTGAATATTGGATTGTTTGTGGAAAATTCTATAACTTGGGATGGCCAAATCCTAAGGAGAGATGCTACCCAAATTTACATTGATTATGTTAAATTGATGATTGAATAAGTGGAAACTAGTGGAAAGAAGGTGTTTTAAGGGATGAATCATAAAAATCCAATTTTTCTTAAAATTTATAAATTTTTGGCCAGTACTAAAAATAAGGGTTACAACTAGAACTTCATATTTTTGATGGTTCTATGATGTTTAGAAGGGAAATTATGTATGATTCATGTAGATGATGAAGCATGAAAAGCCCTAGAATGTACAATGACAATTTTCCTAATAAAACCCTAAGTTAGGGCTGTTAAGGGTAAATCTAGAATTTAGGCTGGAATTTTCCTAATATGAGGCCAAGAATATATTCTACAAGAAAAATCGTATAGGATTAGCTTGGGTCATAATTTTTAGAAAAGTACAAATATACCGGGTAAAAAGGGGATTAGACTAGGTTTCTTAAGGGAATGTTGGTAATTATGCAATTTTGAGATAGGATAATTAATTTATAAATTTTAGAATAAAGTATGAATGAGTAATAACTCATTTTCAATTGCTTTGGAAATTCCTAGGATTTGATATTTTTCGAGCAAAGCCAAAAAAGTAAAAAGTTAATTAAGCAAGAAAGGCGACCAGGTAGTAACTCTATCTCTCATATTCTATGTGAATGTCAATATGCATTGTTTTCCAATGTTCTGTGCAATGAGTTGTGAATGACGGTAATTCCTAGTTCTGGGTGTGGTAAAGTATGAGTACCACCCTGAAAGATAAGTGTTGTACCTCATGGACCGAAAGGTACTCAGTCTAGGTAGGCCAATGTGATTTATTTATGTGGCTATGCTTTCCTGTGTGAGATGTATAGCCTGTGTGGTGATGTGATCACTATATGGTTTGATATGTGGAAGAAGTGGTGTACAAATATGGTGATGTTTTCCATGTTCTGTGCAATGAGTTGTGAATGGCAGTAATTCCTAGTTTTGGGTATGGTGATGTTTTCAGACAAAATCATTGCTTAGGTTCCTGAATATTGTCAGACATGTGCTTGGCATTTTGATTGTTGCATCATGATGAATGCTGCATTGCATATTTACTTTTCACATCTTATATGATTGATTGTTTGTTACTACTGAGATTCAATTGAATCTCATCCCTTTCTTATAAATAAAATCTATACAGCTAGACAATACGACTTAAAAAGGCAAAGAAAAGGTAGACCCCATAAATTGAGAAGGCTAGTTTGGAAGGAGATCTGTTGCTGATTATGTTGTAATGTGCTTATATTTTGGATTACATAATATGTAATACTCTGGAAATTTTGTAATATAATTAAGGATATTATATCAGTATGTTGATACTATTTCTGTATGCCCACTAAACAAAGCGATAATACTGTATAAAATGTCTAAATTCTGCAAGGTTTGACAAGTAAAGCTTATAGAGTTTTCATAAAACAAACTTGTGTTGTTGAAGAATCAATATATGTTGTGTTTGCTGAAAATATAATGAATCTCTACTCAAACCCATAAAATATGAGCCTAGGGTAGCCTTTCATAAAGAAAGTCAAACTGCTTCCAAAATAGCTACTCCTTTCAGAAAACAAATCTGAAAATAATAATGAACCTCCTAATCAAAGTCAACCTAGATTTTGGAAATATAATAAGAGCCACCCATTAGATCAAGTCATAGGTGACGTCAGAAAGGAGGTAAAGACTAGAAATAAAATTCTTAACGAAGTAAGTTGTTCTCCCTTTATTTCTAAATTGGAACCTTCTAACATCGATGAGCTCTATCAAGCAATGATTAGGTCATAAAAATGCAAGAAGAACTCAATCAATTTGAAAGAAATCAAGTTTGGGATTTGGTACCTAGGCTTAAGGACCATTCGATCATTGGCACTAAATGGGTATTCAAAAACAAGCGTGATGAATCTGTAATCATTGTCAGAAATAAGGCAAGATTGGTAGCTAAAGGCTATAATCAAGAAGAAGAAATTGATTATGAGGAAACATATGCTCTAGTAGCCAGAGTATAAGCTATACGAGTACTCTTAGCTTTTGTATGCATCAAAGGATTCAAACTCTATCAAATGGATGTTAAAAGTTCTTTTCTTAATGGATACATCTACTACTACAAAAAAGTACTTTTAACGTCACTAATTAACGTCCATTTTTGAAAAACAGAAGTTAAAAAGGAAGCAGTGGAATTTTTAAAATTTTAGCTTGTCTTTTAATGACTGTTTTTCAAAAATAGTCATTTAAAGAGACTTTCCATGACTGTTTTTAAAAGCAATCATTGAAAATTATATATTAATATACCAAGCCCATATATGTTTTAATCCCAATCGTATCTCCTCTCCTAGTCGCGCCTCTCCTTCTCAGATGAGCCTTAGGCCAACCTCTAATCACATTATCTGGCCCTTTCTCTGACCCCAATTGTGGCCTTCACCCTCCACTCTGCCAGTATTATCATGACCTTACTTCTCTTTGGCCTCACTTCGATAATCAGGAACATGCTCAATCCATGATCAAGAGTATGATGTGTGGAGATCTTTAGTACTTCCAGTCTTTGAGCAAAGTAGTAACATTTGCTTGGGTGTTATTGAGGTTATAATGACAACCCATAAGATTAAGTATTTCCCTAAGCTTGAGAGTGTTTGCAAAGTACTTGAGGCTTTTCTCCTTGCCTTTTTATATTTAAGTTTGTTTGGTTATCTTTTTGGAAGCTGAATGACAATTATATTTAGGGTTTACTGCCTGAAACAAAAATTTTGAAATTTTGTTTGAATGTTGCTCATTGGAAATTTTGTTTGAATATTGCTCGTTGAAATTTTGTTTGAAATATATGTTAGTTGGTATTTAAGCATAGTATCAAGTAAAAACATAATGGATAAATAACATTTAACCATATATTCGGATTGTTCTTTGTAACTCTGTAACTTGTTCTGCTTCAGTGACTGATGAACGCAAGTTCTTGCTGTAAACTCGAGTTCTCATTGCATACTCGAGTTCCCACCAATTATGCATGTCTAAGCAGTGTTAAACTTCAAGTGGTTTTCTTGAAATTTTGTGAAGAATTTTTCTCTAGACTCAAGTTCTTAATCCAAACTCGAGTTTCTTGTCGATTTTTCAAAGTCTCAACTCGAGTTCTTCACATAAACTCAAGTTTCAGTGTTGTTAGATTCTCTTTAGTTTGTCTTTGCTAAGAACTTGTGAGAGTTCATTGCACAAACTCGAGTTCCCTCCTTACCAGAACTCGAGTTCTGCTACCAAGCTCAAGTTCTCCTGGTGCTTCAAGTTTCTGATTAAAACTTATGGGAGTTCAACTTGCTAACTCGAGTTTCTTTTTCATAGAACTCAAGTTTTTCTTCTAAACTTGAGTTCTCCAGGAAGTTCAAGTTTCTGATTAACTCTTCTAGATAAAACTTACGGAAGTTAAAATGCTAACTTGAGTTCCTTTCTTACAAGAACTCGAGTTTTGATCTAAAACTTGAGTTCTTCAAGTATTGCAAGATTTTGAAAAATATTTCTAGATAAAACTCACGGGAGTTCAAATGCCAACTCGAGTTCATCTTGGGCCAAAATTTGATTTCTATCCCAAAACTTGAGTTCAGTCCTAAAACTCGAGTTCTTAACAAGATTTTTCTTAAAACAAGGAATACAACGACTATTTTTGCAAAAACAGTCATTGTAAGTCTCTTATAACGACTGTTTTGAAACAATCATCTATTTTAAAACTTTCAACGACACTCACATACACATCCCCCTTAAAACGGTTGTTTAAAGGGCATAAAAATGGATGTTAAAAGTTTCTTCTGTAGTAGTGATCATGAAAAAAGTTTATGTAGAACAACCCCCTAGTTTTGAAGATTTATCAAATCCTGACCATGTTTATAGGCTAAAGAAGGCTCTTTATGGTTTAAAACAAGCTCCAAGAGGTTGGTATTAAAGGCTAAGTAAATTTCTCACTAACCAAGGGTTTGCTAGAGGAAAGGTATACACAACATTATTTATCAAACACAAAAGAAGCAATATTTGAACTGTACAAATATATGTTGATGATATTATATTTGGTGCTACTAATGATTTTATGTGTAAGGAATTTTCTGAGATAATAAAGGGGGAGTTTGAGATGTCTATGATGGGAGAGCTAACTTTCTTTCTTAGGTTACAACTCAAATAAAGGAAGATGACATATTTATATCTCAAACCAAATATCTTAAGGAACTACTTAAGAAATATGTGATGGATCAGGATAATGGAGCATATACTCCCATGAGTTTAACAACACTACATGATGTAGATGTAAAAGGAGCATATTATAACATTACCAAGTATAGAGGAATGATTGGCTTACTTCTCTATCTCATAGCTAGTAGACCTAATATACAATTCAGCATTGGAATATGTGCAAGATACCAATCAGCACCCAAAGAGTCTCACCTGAGACTATTAAAAGAATATTCAGGTATCTTGTTGACACAACTGAACTGGGAATATGGTATCCAAAGGGAGGAAGGAAATGAATACCTAGTTATATACTCAAAATCAAACCATGGAGGCTATAAAACAAATAGAAAGAGCACTTATGGACAATGTCAATTCCTTAGAGGTTCAATAGTATCATGGTTCAACAAGAAACAAAATGATAAATCCTTATCTTTAACAAAAGCTGAGTATGTTGCTGCCTTAAGTTGCTGTGCACAAGTGTTGTGGTTAAAGTAACAACTTCAAGACTTCTCAAGGGAATTCCCATATACTATGATAATAACAGTATAATAAGCTTGGTGAAGAATCCAGTTCAATACTCAATAACCAAGCATATTGATGTAAAATACACTTTATAAGGGATCATGTACAAAAGAAAGATGTCAAAGTAGTCTTCATTCCCATACATCTCTTGATAGCAAACATTTTCACCAAACCATTTGTAATATCCCAAATTTAATCACCAAAATTCTATGTATATTATTTATATTTAATGGAATAAAATGGTGAATTTTGGTGCACTTGAAGTAGTAAAAAATAGTGCAAATAGTAATTATATGAAATTTTTGACCAAGAAAGACCTAAAGCCCAATTTTTGCCATGATAAAAGCCTTACATTGAGGCCTAAAATTAAGTATGAAAGAGCACATTTTTTAGGCCCAAAGTAATGCCAAAATTCGGCCAAGTTGAAGGAAGAAGAAGAAATTAGCAATTGTTCCAAAACTTGAAGAAATAATAAGGACAAAGTGGTCATTTTGGCTAAATAAAATAAATTAATCAATTTCCTTAATAATTAAGGAAAAAAATCAGTTAAGAAGAAGGAACAAGAAGCAGGGAGATTTTTCTACATTAATTGGACATGTGGAAGCATAAGAGAATGTGAAAAAAAAATATTATAATAAATCATATGCTAAAATTTGCAATAAAAAAAATATATAATTAGGAAGAAGTAAGAGAGCTCTAGAGAACTCTATAAACTACTTCAAGAGGCCATTATTTTTGGCAAAGATAAGAAGAAAAGAGAGAGGAAGAGTTGGAGAAACATAAGAGCAAGAAGAGAAGGCTAGAGATCAAGAAGGAATCAAGGTAAGTAAGTAAAGATTTCTATTTATTCGTCACTCATAATTCATGGAAACACCTTTATAACCTCTATGCCATCTTAAATCAGCCCCAAAGCAAGCATAAACCTAAGGAAAAGAGGAGGAAGGGTGACAGTTTTTGGAGGAAAAGGAAGAGAAATCAAAGGTAAGCTTAAGAACTTATGAATTCTTGAAGATTTAAGCTTGTTATTGTTGTTGTTGTTGTTGTTGTTGTTGGCTTGTTTTGGTTGGATTTTGAAATTTGGGATGATCAAACCCTAAGGGGAGATACTGCCCCAATTTACATTAATCTTGTTCAAATGGTGTTTAAAGAGTTAAACATGTGATTACATGAGAAAATGAGGGGATTAAACAAGTGAAATCATGAACTTCCAATTTCTTTAAAATTCCAGATTTTTAGTTAGACCTAGAATAGGGAGTTTGAGCTATAATTTTGTGTTTTTGATGGTTCCATTGTGTTTAGAATGAAAAATTGTGTAGGGAACATATAGATTTTGGAAGTGCAAAGGTCTTAGGGTTTGAAATGACAATTTTGCCCATCAAACCCTAAATTGGTGGTTGTCAAGAGTAATATGGTCATTGCAGTGTGATTTTATCTAAAATGAGGTCAAAAATGGATTCTACACGTGAAATTGTGTAATATTAGGCCGGGTCATAATTTTTGGAAAAGTACAAATATACCGAGTATAAAGAGAATTAGACCAGATTCCCTAGGGGCATTTTACGTAATTACATGATTTTTAGCTAAGATAGCCACTTTAAATTTTAGAATGAGGTATAATTGAGTAATAACTCATTTGTAATCACTTTGGAAATTTTAGTATTCAATATCTGCCGAGCCGGATCAGAAATAAAAAAATTGATAGTAATTAGGTAAGGAAATGTGCAAGGTAGTAACTCTATCTCTCATATTCTATATGATTATTAATATGCATTGTTTTTCCTTTTCATGTGCAATATATGTGTAAGGCGGTAAGTATCCTACAGTTGGATGTGGGAAAAGCACAAGTACCACCTTGAGGGAAAGCATGAGTACCTCTTGGCCAATTTGTATCTAATCTATGTTGGCAATGTGATTAATGATAATTTTTTACTGTGTGTGGGACATGCAAGGTACCACCCTATGGTATGAGCACTGTACCATAAGGCCAAGTAGACTTAGTTGAGATGCATGGCAAGTACGAACAGGTTAATGCCTGCTCTAGAACATTGATGTGATCACTATGTAATAAGATGTGTACAAGTAGGGATCAGACGATCATTTTGATCCGGACAAAATCATCTCTTTTATCCTGAACATTGTCATACATTTGCTTGGCATTATTAATTGATGCATCATTATATATGCTGCATTTCATGTTTACTTTTCACATTTTATATGATTGATTGTCTGTTACTATTGAGATTCGCTCGAATCTTATTCCTTTCCATAAATAAAAGTTATACAGCAAAGCAAAGGAGTACAAAAGGCAAGGAAGTGGATCATGGCAGATGATGGGACCGGCTTTGAAGAAATTTCTATGTTGGTTATCTTGTAGCTTCTATGTATATTTTGGGTTATGTATTATTGTGTACAAACCCTATGGGGAAATCCTGTAACATAATCAAGAACTTTATATCAGTATGTTTATGCTATTTCTGTATGCTCACTGAACTGTTTTGATACTTTATTAAATGTCTAAATTATGTGGGGTTTGATATTTTTGGTATCAAAGCATACGGTTTTGGTAATAACAGAATGATATACTGATATGGTATTGATTATGTTGTAACAGGAATCATGAGCGAATAATGATATTATGGGAATGGTTAATCCCCGTCGGTAAATTGGCCCTCGGACAGACAACGAGCACAATCAAAGCAAGGTAGGTGGGGCCCTAGGACACTGCAAACAGTGAGAAAATATGTATCGCTGAGGCAAGCTAATAGACCTCAGCCTAGGCCTTAGCCGCCAACCAATTCTTCTATGGGGGATACGGAGTAACCACTTACTGATGGGACTGAGTTGGACCATAAGAGGTGTCAAGTTCCAAGGCAGACCCCGTACACACAAGGCATGATTTACGACCAGATGAGCAATTATAGGGCTACATCCACAAGTATGCAGATGGGCTCTTCGTATCCGGGAAACTCCAATAGCCTAGTACGAGCAACTATTGCATGATGTAGATACTCTACACTGAGATTAAAGGTAACTTGGTATAGAGTTCCCCGACGACTATTGGATCCGAACCACATTGTATTTCTTTCCATATACAGCATTCTGGATCCGGAAGACCAATAACATTATGGAGTGAGGACCCAGGGATAGTTTTTCAGAGTCTAGAGCTCATATGAAGGATTTTGTATTGCTATTTATGTATCTAGACTAGGACTGAAATATGACTTGTATATAGTTTTTGGTCGGCCGAAGATGATTGACATGACTAGTTAGGACATATATAGGGGTGGGAGACCGATACCTGAGGACGGGTAAAGTCAGTACCAGTGTTTTGTGTCGGTATAGCAAAAGTTAAGCGTGCTCAGCCCGAAGAAATGGAAAGATGGGTGGCTTGGGAAGTTTTGGAAAAATATTAAGTTATGTAACAAAACAAGTTGTATAAAGACTCGTATGTTAAGTAATGTTAAAATCTTTCTTTAAACTATTATGAATGTATGTTGTGTGTCATGATTAGATTGTTTGTGCATCCAAACTTTATGAAATGATAAAAAAGCCCTTATGAATATATAATGAACTAATCTCTTCCTTATTTTAATATAGTGAACTATAAAAATGGTAAGACATAGTGGAAGAGGAGCGAGTCAGGGACAAGAAGCAAGGCTCGACCCAATGGAGCAAATATTGGGCATGCTTATGGAACAGAGAACCATGATCCATGACTTAAGGGATGAGTTAAGAGAAGTGAAGTAAAAGCAGGAAGTAGATAGGGAAAGAATGAATAACCCTGGAGGACCAGCAAATGAACCTGTCCAGCCTGCAAATCCTGTTCTAGAACAACCTCAGAACAGACCTGTTGTTGAAGTTAAAAGCTTGGAGTCTTGAGTGACAAAGTTCAGTTAACAAGGGCCACCAGTCTTTAAGGGAAGATTTGATCCTCAAGCCATAGAAGATTTGTTGTCACGCCTGGAGAAAATCTTACAGATTCTGGAATGTTTGAATGATGTAAAAGCGTAACTGGAAGTTTATAAACTGGAGGGCGATGCTGATCCATACTGGAAAGACACAAAAATGATTATGCAGGCCCGGAACATCTCTCTGACCTGGGAATACTTCTAAGAACAATTTAAAAAGAAATATTTTCCCCAATAAGTTCTGATTGCTAAGGAAACTGAGTTTTTAACTATCCAGCAAGAGGAGAAAGAAAGCTTTGATGAATATCTTGCCCAATACATCAGTTATCTCGATACTTTATATATGAGATTTCGAGATGACGAAGAATGGAGTTCAGATATGTTGATCTGAGGGTTAAGACCTGAGTTGAAAGAAAAACTAGTTTCAAAGACATTCATCGAGTTCAACAAGGCGGTGGAGGGGTGTCGAATTACAGAAAGTAACTTGTTGAGCCTATACACAAGTAGGAATTCTAATAACAAAGGGGCATCAAGTAGTGGGAATGTTAGATCCTATGTTTTGATCATAACAAAAGATTTTAAGGATAAATTAATGATGAACAAAAGGTTTTTTGAAAGATTTGATAAGTTTGTTTAAGTGTGTAGAATAATGATAAAACATGATAGAAGGTTTTGACTCAAAAGGAGATCTTTATCAAGTTCTTTGAAAGATCACTCGAGTGATGGCATGGATCACTTGAGTGATCGAGTCAGAAAAATGACCGAGAAGTCTCTACCAAATTCTGGAAGGGATCACTTGAGTGATCACTCTAGTGATGACCCTTCATCACTCGAGTGACCACTTGAGTAATAAGGTAAGTTTAAATAGGTAAAAATCTCTGCCAAGTTTTTCACTCGAGTGATGGATATGGTTCACTCGAGTAAGTACTCGAGTGATGCACTGTGCATTGAGAAATTTATCCAATCAAAACTCTCTGGAAAAATTTAGAAGAGATCACTCGAGTAATGGCATTGGATCACTCCAGTAATGTGTTCAGAAAAGACTTCTGAACTCTACCAGTTTTCAGAAGGGATCACTCAAGTGATGAAGTACAGATTGCATGATAATCATATGTTGTTACTGATTTTTATCTATATGATTAACCCTTTATTATATTAGTTTTCTAAGTGTATTTTCAAGGAAACAATAGAGAGATCATGTAACAGTAAGAAAAATCAAGTTACGGAGAGTAAGGAGTATAACGTCCAACGGCTAGTTTTTCAAACGATAAAAATGGTCAAATAAAGCTGCGCTGTTCGAACGGACATGTTGAAATGCTACCAATGGCTATATCAACTTAGCTATAAATATGGAAGCATTAAACGAAGAAAAAAACTAATATTGACAACAGGCGAACATATACCGATCAATATACTCTTAGTGTTTTGTTTCTCATTTTCTGTATTTATACTTCAGTGATTACATATTTACTCTGTGAGAGATATTTGTTTACAAACTCAATATCTTATATTGAGAAAACTTAAGGTTATGGAACCTTAAGTTGGGATTTGAGATTACCTTGTGTAAAGGGGAGTGAGTGTCCATGAAGGAGCTTGCGTTGTATTGAGGTTCTAAGAACCCACTGAATCTTGAAAGTTATAGTGAAAGGCTCAGAAGGTTTTTTGAGGACTAGACGTAGGTCAAAGTGATTGCAACCGGACCAGTATAAACACTCCGTGTATACTTCGGTGATTTCTCTCCTTACTCTCAATTGTGTTTAAGATTACTGAATTTTTATTAAGTGTCCAATTATTCTTTAATCACCCAATTCACCCCCCTTTTGGGTGATAAGTTTATACTAACAAGGAACACTTCTCGAAAATGAAAAAACCCGGGAGGATCATATGATAAGAAGTCATATCAACTTAGTAACAGTAATAACCAGAAACCCACTGGAAATAGAACTTGCTAGTATTGTGGTAAGCCTCATCATCTTGGAAGACCATGTAATGCACCACCTCGACCACCAGTCTGTTTTACTTATCGTCAACTAGGACATATTGCTGTTAATTGTCCACAGCAGCAGTAGAGAGTAGGAGAGTCGAGGTAGAGAGCTCAAGGTAAAGTCTTTGCTATGACACAGGAAGAAGCCAGAAAATATCCCGAGTTAATCCCAGGTACGATTCTACTTAATGGTAACTTTGTACAAGCACTGTATGATTCAAGTGCTAGTCATTCATTTATTGCATATGATTATGTGAATCAACTAGGCTTGAGAGTGCATCGATTACCATATGATTTAGTAGTGTCAACACCCATGGGTGCTCGATCTATTACTGCTGAAGTTTGCTTATATTGCATTATAAATGTTGAGGGACATGAGTCGACGGTAGATTTGATTTTTCTGTCATTGCATAAATTAGAAGTAATTCTTGGTATTGATTGGTTGAAGGCTAATAATTTTTTGTTGGATTGTGGAAACAAACGAGTTGTCTATCCTAATATGCAACCACGTATCAGCTTAGAGGTCAACCTTAATTTTCTCTCAGCGGCGTAAGGCAAGCATATCATGTACTAGCATTCATCTTACATTTATTATCTGTATGTTTGCTACCAAGATTCCCTAATC
The DNA here is from genome assembly GCA_037074505.1 of Albizia julibrissin. NCBI lineage: Eukaryota > Viridiplantae > Streptophyta > Magnoliopsida > Fabales > Fabaceae > Albizia > Albizia julibrissin. The sequence continues at coordinate 39,406,840 of CM073477.1, forward strand.
TCACCCTCCCCTAACTAACCATTTAGATAGGTGGACATAGGTGGCATGCTAAAAATGTGATACCTCATTTCCTATAGCCTCATATGAGTGCAAAAGAGTAGTGAAATCATTCATGAAACCAGGATCAGGTCCCGGATTAAGCAGCTTCAAAAAATGTTCACAAATTCCAAACCTATCTCAGGACTTGAACCTGGGAATGGAAATGAGTTTTTGAGAGTAATAAAAGTTTCTTAAATAGTTTCACAAACATTCACTATCTCATTGAGTCTCACTAGCTTTTCTTTTTGTTTTATCAGAGTTTGTGAGTGATTCTCTACTTAGTTCTCATGTTCCATACCTTAGTTGAGTTTTGTTAGCATTCAGAAGCGTAATATAGCTAAACTGTTCTTTTACTAGTCTATTGGCATTACCAGTTTCACTATCGTAGCATGTCAGAGTTACAAGCTATTTATATTATATACAGATTTAAAATATCAAAAGCACAAGTAACAGACAACAAAAAAAACTAAAGTCTTATGTGTTCCAGCCTCTATCCGTCCACATTTATCTTCTTCTTGCCCCTTAAGCTATCTCCTTGTACTGTAGATGGTTTTACGGAAAAGAGTGAGATTCAAAAGAATCACAGTAGTGACATAGTGCCAATCATATAAATATAACATCACAAAGTATGCTACACAGTTATCATACAACAAAATTATCACAACAGCATTCAGTGCATCACATGCAGTTCATAAACTACTATAACGCTAGGTAAGTTACATGGCCCTGAGGGATACCCGTGCAGAAAGGCCCCGGGCGACCACTCTGCATAACCAGAATGTGCCAGACAATTCCTGATGATTTCACACAACATACAGTGTATCTTATAAACATATGGAAGATAAGTTACTACCTAGCTGATTCCCTCCAGCAATTCCCAACCTTTTGCCTAAGCTCGAGCAAGTTTCAAGCTCTGGATAGCTATTAGGTCCTATAATTAGCATTTACGGATGACAGGTTATTATTCCGTCCAATACTTGCATAATGCAATTAGACAAGTTGGTTGTCACTAAAGTTAGTATACTAAGCTAAAAGCAAAGTCAAGGTGGCCCAACTATCTCAAGTTGGTTGTTTCCACCCTAAAGTTCAACTTATTTACTTTATGCCATTACATTTTTCATTTCCACCTTTGTTCTCAAATCTGCTAGGTTTTTGCTTAACTTCAACAATTCACCATTAATTTTAGGAAACTTTAAATTGAGTGGTTCTAAATTATATGTAAAGATATTTTAGTATAATTTCACTTAAAAATACTTAATTCTAGATACGATAGCCAGAGCATTCCCAGAATTTTGCCAAACTTAAGCTGTTCCAGATTGCATTCCAGAAACAAGGCATAACTTCAAAAATACATATCTCCCAATGTACTTGTCCAAAAATTACAAAATACCTATCAAATTAAATATATATGTCTCTAATTTAATTATAGAAAGTGTCAGAATTTTTGGACAAGGTTTGACTCATGAAACACCTCACACAACATCACTGTTCTAGACAAGGCAAATCAACAATATGTACATACATACTTCATAAATTTTCAAATTGATATAGAAAGATCCAAAAATCATGAACACTTGCATACCTATACAAATTTTCCTTTTAAAGCTAATGGAATCATAAAAATTACCAAATCCTCACTCCTCCTCACGTCATCTACAGAACAGTAAGTTGGGGTTTCTAGGAGTAACATGTTGTTTTCACGTTTTCTCTTCCTTAATCACTTCCTTTCTACTTCTAATCACATGATTAGCTATTTAAACACTAAATGAAAATTTTTAGAGGAAATTTGGGCATCATTTTCTTATATTTAGCTTCAGACCATAATTGACAAACAAGAGAAAACATCTCAACATCCACCAACAACATCAACTAAGGCAAGAGAAGTAAGTTTTAAAATTACCTCTTGATTCCTACTCCTTCTCTTTCTAAAATTTCAGCCACCTATTTCTCTTCTCTTGAGATTTGTCTTTGAAACCATGGATTTAATAGAGTATAAGAGGTTAGGAGAGGTTATAGAGTGATTAGGAAACAAAAATCACAAGGTTTTGCAAATTCTTACCTTGGATTGAGAAAACCCTAAGCTCCCTTGTGCTTCTTGTGTTCTTGACTTGCTCTCAAGCTCTCTCTCTCTCTCTCTCTGTCCAGATTTCACCAAAAATGAGAGACCAAAGAGAGAAGATGGTGATTTAATGGAATATCTAAAGTGGTTTTACATGTGCTCCATTCCTATTGGTAAAAAATTATGGGTTTTTTTGTCTAATATTGCAAATAATTCCATTTCCCTTTTTGCTTCTCTTGGTCAGCCAAAATGAATGAGAAATGAGGGAGTGTATATTACTCTTGAACTATTCCATTATGTCATCTTGCAAATTGTTGACCTTTAGACTTTTTAACTCTTTGAATTTTTTGTTAGTAATAATATTCCAAAATAGGCTTATTAATTACCAAGTAGCCATTTTCCCCTTTTTAAATTCTCATTTGGCTGAAATTATTAGGAATATTAGGAGAAAAATAATTTTTTCTTGTTTTATGGCAAAATTACCATTTTGCCCTTACATTTTTCAATTTATTGAAATAAATTATTTCTTACTCATTTTCTTTGGTTTGACTAAATTTTTGGCACTTGTATGAGGCCATTATTTGTGTCATTTTATGTTCTAATTTTGGTTACAATAGTAGGCCTTTAAGTGAACATTAATTGCTTATTTGCATCATTGCTTGGCCAAATTGTGTGTAACAGACGATTGTAATATTTCTATAAATTTATGCACACTATAATTCACCATTGTATTCCATTAAATATCAAAAATATATACATATAAGGAATATTGGTGGAAAAGTGAGGTATTACAGCTCTCCCCTCAATCATGAAATGTCGACCCCAAAATTTGTTACACCTCATGTGGCATAAATCCTAGGTAACGTGTTTTCATATCTTCTTCTGCTTCCCAGGTCGCCTCCCTTAGCGATAGTCCCTTCCAGACCACTTTCACAAATGGTATACTATGATGTCTGAGTCGCCTTTCTTATCTATCCATGATTTACTCTGGCTCAGCCTCATAGGTGAGATCGTCTCGCATATCCACATCTTCATACTCAATAACATGCTGGGGGTTTGGTTGGTACTTCTTCAATTGTGAAACGTGGAAGATGTCATGCAATATGCTCTGGTTTGGAGGTAGAGCAATCCGGTACGCTACGGGCCAATTCTTGACAAAATTTCAAACGTCCTAATGTAGTGAGGGCTTAACTTCTTTCTCTTTATCGCTCTTCTGATACCGGTGACAGGTTAAACTTTCAGAAATACATGATCAACAACTTGGAACTCCAACGGTCTTCTCCACTTGTCGGCATAGCTCTTTTGCCTACTTTGGGTTGCAAGTAGTGTCTGCTTGATGACCCAGATTTGCTCAGTAGTCTGATATAATATATTCAGCCCATACAATCTTCTTTCTGATAATTTTATCCAGTAGAGAGGGGATTGTCATTTCCTTTCCTACAACACCTCATACGGAGCAATCTGAATGCTCGCATGATAACTATTGTTGTAAGCGAATTCTGCAAGTGAAAGGTAGTAATCCCAACTTCCTTTGAAGTCCATCATACACGCTTTTAGCATATCTTCTAGCGTATGTATGGTTCTCTCTGTCTGTCCATCCGTTTGGGGATGATAGGCCTTACTGAAGTTTAGCTTAGTGCCCAAAGCATCATGCAGAGATCTCCAAAACTTTGAAGTGAAGCGAGGATCTTTGTCAAAAATTATATTCTTCGCCGTCCCATGTAGCCTCACTATCTCCCTGATGTAAATTTTTGCCATCTTATCGAGAGAATAGATGGCGTTGATTGGTATGAAATGCACTGACTTTGTGAAACGATCAACAATCACCCAGATCGCATCATGATTCTAGATTCTGGGTAATCCTACCCAAGATCAATGGTTACACTCTCCCATTTCCATTCAAGAATCTTGGGACTCTGAAGCAATCCCGATGGTTTCTGGTGCTTAATCTTTACCTTCTGACAGATAAGATATCGTGCCACATATTCTGTCACGTCCTTCTTTAATCTAGGCCACCAACACATCGCCTTCAAGTCGTTGTACATCTTTACCATCCCTGGGTAGAGGGTGTAACGACTCTTGTGCACGTCATCAAGGATTTTCTACCTCAGATCAGCTTTCAGTGGAACATAGGTTCTCTTCTTGTATCGAACAAATCTACTTGGTGATAGATCGTAGTCTCGAGTCTCTCCCCGTTCTATCATAGTCCTGATAGACTGTGCATGCTCATCTTACATTTGAGCTTCTACAATCTCAGTCTTCAGATCACTCTCCGCTGGTCTTTATGATGTTTTCATAGACTTTTTATAGACATCTCATTTATGTGTGTGTCACACACATGTATGAATTAAAATGAGGTTCAATGTTAATTAAAAAAGCAACCGTGATATATTCCAATTTTATTATAGTATTTTTAATATTTAAGAATTTTATCATAGGTTTTAAATTAAACTAGTGGGATAAAGGTAAAAAAAACTTAGGATTTTATCATAATTCAATCATTTTTTTGGATCAAATATTTGGAAATCAATTTTTTTGTTGAAATTTGATTTTCCCCTCAAAATCAATTTTGTCAATTAAAATCGATTTTTGTTGCATTTAAATTTCCTTTTTTTATTTATACTTTTAATGAGATTTGGCATTAACCCATATACTCAACTTCATTAAAGCTATTAAACTCATATTGAAGTCTTTATAAAAACTATAAGAACTAATGTTTTAAATGGAAAAAATGTTAGGGACAACAAAAGCATGATATGAAATTACATGGACAAAAATAAAAATGTAATTAAACTATAAGGTCCAACAATTATATTAACTCTAAAATAAAATCTCTTGAATCAAACTAAGTGATTTGATCGCTTGATTTAAAACTCTATATAGCCCGACCAATTAGTCTAATCTGGGATGGTCTGATTTCCTTCTCAAACTGATTTTTTTCTAGGGCTGGTACAGAAGTGAATGGACTTGAAACTATTAAATAAATAATCATAACTTTGTATAACCATAAGGGTTGAAAATTTAAATTCACTTGGTACTTTTTATAAGATCCTACCTAAAGTTGTTAGTTGTCTAAGTATTTAATGTGTTTTTATTATTTTTATCCATAATTAATTATATTTTCTCTCTATATATTTTTCTTATATTATATTCTTTTATTACCACTCTACTTCCTCCAGTCCACAACATATGGCACATCTAGAAAGAAAAGGCATGGTCTAAAATATAAATCACTTGCAGTTTAATTAATTTTTTTTCTATTTTCCCCTTATGATGAATATTTATTTTTTAACTTTGTCCACTAATTATATCTACTCTCTTTCTAAAATACCATTTCCAATGCAATTATAATGATAAATGGTGGTTCATTTCTCTTCTTGTAATCATCAATTCCCATGAAAATGGTTTTATGAAATGAGTTTCTCTCTCATGTCATTTGATTAAAAAAAAGTAACAGTCTCTCTCCTTGTAAACGCCATCTCCTAAAAAATGAAGAGAGATAATTTTTATTCTTTCATTAATAGATTGCCTTGGAGATTGAAAAAGCATATGCATGTGAGAGAATATAAATTAGAATTTTTTTTACCCTTTTTTAAATATATTTCATAATAAGCGTGAGACTAGAAAAAATTTATATTTTAAGATATATTAAATAACTTAACTATCATTTCTTATTTTATGTGAATTAGTTAAGGATGTAGACCGGGAGGAATATTTCTTTCTCATGTTAGAGTGTACATCAATCATGGGCTTAAGCCCAATATCTCAAGCCAACATAGATATGGTCCTTGATGTGCATTAGAGTTAGGATTATAATGTTAGGATTATAATATGCAAGTTAGATTATACGAGATCACAACATCATATTGTGATCATATCAAACTGTTATCATATACGTGGCTATATATTCATTAGCTATCAATGAATAACATCAAGCTTCAACCCTAAAACATTATTCTACCTATTTATTTTTATTGGTATCAAAGCCATTTTGTCTAATGCCAATATGAGTTCCTCTAACCCTAGCCACAACACTTCCATATCCTCTCATACTTCCAATACAACCAAATCATTCACTTCCACTATGCAGAAAACATCATCGGTCTCTTCAACTTTCTCCACTAGCACTGTCAAGTTGAACAGGCAGAACTACATGTTTTGCAGGACAACCATTCTTCTGATTATTTACGGCCATTTTGCCTTAAAGGCTTCCTTGACCGCAGCCGACCTTGTCCCTCTCCTTTCATCACAGAAGATGTTGTTTGAACGCCCAATCCTACTTATGATAAATGGGTCTCCTCTAATCAACTCTTGTTAGGATGGCTCTATACAATGATGCAGCCCAAAGTAGCCATTCAACTAGGCACCTGTAATACTGCCACTGATCTATGGCGGGAAGCACAGAGTCTTGCTGGCTCTCAGTCTCGTGCTCGTATCACATTGCTTCGTAATGAGCTTTAACAAACTAGGAAGGGTTCAATGCAAATGGAAGAATATTTGTCCAAAATGAGAACTATCTTCGACAACCTCACACTTGCTGGTAATCCCATCTCCTTTTCTAATCTGACCTTATAGATTATTGCGGGTCTTGAATAAGAATATAACCCAATCGTCTGTTAACTACTTGCCAAGGTTGATCTTACTTGGGTTGATTTGCAATATACTTTGCTAATCTTTAAAGCCCACCCTGAGAAACTGAATGATTTCTCAAATCTCTCCCTTGGCCAACACTCTACTCATCTCACTACTCATGGTCGAGGACTACAACAACGACAACATCAGCCTTCTTGTGGTAGAGGGAGGGTACCCTCAGGCGTGGACATTGACGTACTTCACAATATGATAAACCAGAATGTCAATTATGTGGTAAGCTTGGTCATTTATCCAAAATATGTTATTTTCATTATGATGAGTCCTATATGGGTCCCCGATCTGTTGGTTCACATGATCAGAAAAAGATCCCCATCATGCTGCCTATGTTTCAACACCAAGTTCAGTTAACAACCCTGCATGGTATTTTGATACGGGTGCAACCTCGCATGTGACAAACAATGTGTCACAACTTGAGAATATTGAGAATTATGCAGGTATGGGTTTGTTTGTGGGTGATGGTCGTGCTATTCCTATCTCTCATACTGAAAATTATCACCTCTGTACTTATATTGGGTAAAGGGTGTAATATCCCAAATTTTAAATACTAAAATTCCTTGAATATTTAATTATATTCGATGGAATAAAATGATGAATTTTGGTGTCATTTGGCAGGCCTCAATATGCGTGTGATAGTGCCGAGTAAGATATCGGTTAAACACCAATAAAGTAACTTTATTAAAGTACTTTTAATAAAGTAAGCAATGATAACATAAAGTAGTAATGATGACAACTAAAGTGACTTTTTGAAAAGTAGCTTTTTGACGGACCAATGAGAAGCCGCCGTGTGACCTTGACATAATTAAAGGCACTGAGTCAGTGGGACCCCCCACGATTGACATAATTAAAGATGCTGAGTCAGTAGGACATCTCGTGATTAACATAATTAAAGACGTTGAGTCAGCATGACATCTCGTGGTACCTGCCAACCTTCGATCATGACACGTGTAACATCCTAAATCTCAGTCACCAAAATTCTTTTATACCTTGGTGGTATAAAATGGGATAAAATGGTTAATTAAAGAGCATATTAAGTGACAAAACAAGGCAATTAGAGGTCACATACAACATAGTTATTTGGTACACCAGATAGTGATTCTACTAGTGAGTTTCCTTGTAAGGCAGTCATGTTGTGTGACATTTTTAAATAGGAAAATGATGTCCAAAAATTGTGAAAATATTCAAAATAAAAGTATACTTATCAAGCTTGAATATGATAGGTCATATAAGTTATTTGAAGCTTTACACAAGGAGATATGTATTTTTGAAGTTAGCCCAGTAAAACTGGCTATTTTCTGTGGCAGCGTTTAAAAATGAAACTTCTGAAAATGTTGAGCTTCCATTTGGCTAAATGCTATATTTTCCCTTAAAAATAGACTTAATAAGGGTCACATAACCTTTAGAACCATACCAATTGGACGTCTATACAATTAGATATAAATTTTCAAAGTTTGATGAAGTTCTACCAATTTTTCCAACAAGTGCGGAACTTGAAAAATGTAAGGGCAAAATGGTCATTTTGGCTAAATAAAATAAAATCAGAAATTTTCCTTAATTATTAAGGAAGAAGTTGGCTTTGGATTAAGGGATAAGAAAGTGGAAGATTTTTTTTTACAATAGATGGACAAATGGCATTATGAGAAGAAGCTTGTAAAAGAAGTTTGAAAAAAAATAATAATATCATGAAATCACATGATAAATATATAAAAAAATATTACTAGAAGAGGAAGACATGAGAGAGTTCTAGAGAGAGCTTGTTAACTCTCTTTAAAGGGGCCTAAGGTCGGCCAAGTTGAGAGGAAAAGAGAGAGGAAGGGGTTTGAAGAAAGCTAGGAGCAAGAAGAGGAAACAAGGAACAAGAAGCAAGAAACAAGGAACAAGAAGCAAGATCAAGGTAAGTAGATAGAACTTTCGACTTGTTCTTGTATCTTAATTCATGGAAACAATCTCTTGATCTCTATGTCATTTTGGAATAGCTATCAAGCAAGCAAACTCAAGAGGAAGAAGCTGGAAGGTGGCAGTTTTAAAGAGAAGAAGAAGAAAAATCAAGGTAAGTCAAGAAAACTTTGAAATACTTGTTGAAATTGAAGTTGTAATTGTTGTTTGGCTAGATATTGGTTTGTTTGGTAAATTCTGTAAACTTGGAATGTTCAAATCTTAAGGGGAGATGCTACCCAAATTTATATTGATTGTTCTTAATTGATGATTGAATGATTAAACAAGTGGAAAGAAGGTGCTTTAAAGATTAAAATCATGAAAATCCAATTTTTCCCAAAATTTGTAAACTTTCGGCCAACCTCAGAAATAAAGGTTAGAGTTAGAATTTCATGATTTGATGGTTCCATGATGCTTAGAAGGGAAAATTGTGTAGGGTTCATGTGAATTGTGAAGCATAAAAAGCCCTAAAATGTGAAATGACAATTTTGCCCCTAAAACCCCAAGTTAGGGCTGCCAAAGGTAAATTTGTAATTTGGACTAGAATTTGACTAATATGAGGTTAAAAATGGATTCTATATGAAAAATTGGGTAGGATTAGCCTGGGTCATAATTTTTGAAAAAGTACAAATATACCAGGTAAAAAGGGAATGAGACCGGATTCCCTAAGAGTATTTTGGTAAATATGCAATTTTGGGATAAGATAACCAACTTATAAATTCTAGGAAGAAGTATGAATAAGTAATAACTCATTTACAATTACTTTAAGAATTTTAGGATTTGATAATTGCCGAACCTGACGAAGAGTTAAAGGACCAGTAGTAGCTAGGCTTTGGAAATGAGTCCAGGTAGTAACTCTATCTATCATATTCTATGTGAATGTTAATATGCATTGTTTGCCATGTTCTGTATAATGTATTGCATGTGTGGTATTATGAGTTTGTGGCATTGTTACCCATTGGATGTAATCACAAAAATATGTTAGGTGCAGGGTGATTACAATATAAGTGGATGTGATCATAAACATATGATGTGTACAGGCGATCACAATATGATTGTTGTGTGCAAGTAGGGATCAGGGATCATTTTGATCCCAAGAAAAATCATCACTTTGATCCTGAACATTTTGATTGCTGGATCATGATAAATGCTGCATTGCATGTTTACTTTTCACATTTTATATGATTGATAGCCTGTTACTACTGAGATTCATATGAATGTCACCCTTTCCATAAATTTAAAATTTATTTAGCAAGTGGAAGCGACTCAAAGGGCAATGCGACATATACCAAAAATTAAAGGTCCGGTGCTGATCAAGATACTTATCGTTGGTTATCCATTAATTTTCCTATGTATTTGGGATTTTTATTATAATATGTATGAACCCTGTGGGGATTTTATGTAGTGTAATCAAGAATTTTATATCAGTATAATGTACTATTTCTGTATCCCCATTGAATTGCGCGTTAATACTCTCATAAATGTTAAAATATTAAGGGGTTCGACATTTTATTAGTGTTCTCAGAGCCACTACAGATAATGATATATTTATGGAATTTTATTTTGATATTTGCCTTGTGAAAGACCTTAAGACAAGCAAAATCATGTTGTGGAATTCCTAAAGATGGACTTTATAAAATCATGGATTCAAGAAGCAACTCCTTAACTTGTCTTTAAGTTTCTCATAAGAATAAAGTCTCAAGTGATGAACTTGACATTTGGCCCCATCATTTAGGACACCCGTCCTTCAATATTTTTTCGCAAGTTTTACGTTCGAGTAATTTTCAAATTTCCAATAATAATAAATCATCCTTTTGTGAGGCATATCAGTTTGGCAAAATGAAAAATTTACCATTTCTGAAGTCTGAGTCTCGTGCTTGTAATCCACTTGATTTAATTCATTTAGATGTATGGGGACCTGCACCTATCTCTTTCGTTAATGGATTTAAATATTATGTTCATTTTATTGATGACTTTAGTCGCTTTATGTAATATCCCAAATTTTAATCACCAAAATTCCTTGAATATTTAATTATATTCAATGGAATAGAATAGTGAATCTTGGTGCACTTGAAATAGTCAAAATAATGGAGATAGTTAATATATGAAACTTTTGGCCAAACAAGATCTAAAGCCCAATTTTTGTTTGGGAAAAAGCCTTACATTATGGCTTAAAATTAAGTATGAAAGAGCACAATTTCTAGGCCTAATATGTTGCAAAATTTCGGTCAAGAAGGAAGGGAACACAGAAAGTAGCAATTGTTTTAAAAATTCAAGGAAATGTAAGGGTAAAATGGTCATTTTGGCTAAATAAAATAAATTCAGTAATTTTCCTTAATTATTAAGGAAGAAGTTGGCTTTGGCTTAAGGATTAAGAAAGTGGAAGATTTTTCCATATTGAAATGGACAAGTGGAAGCAAGATAGGAAGCATGGAAAAAGGAAAATATTAAAATAACATCACATGTTGAAATTCTTAATAAAATAATAATAAATAAGGATAAATATAGAGAGCTTTAGGGAACTTTCTAATCCTTCATAAAGGGCCATGAATTAGGCCAAATTCAATAGAAAAGAAAGAGAGAGAGTCTTGGAGAACACTAAGGAGCAAGAAGGAAGAAACAATAACAAGAAGCAGAATCAAGGTAAGTTAGTAGGAATTTCTACTTGTTCTTGTCTCCTAATTCATGGAAACACCTTCCTAACTCTTATACTATCTTGAATCATCCACATATCAAGTTTAAAGTCCAAGAGAAGAAGAGGAAAGGGAGGTGGTTTTAGAGCCAGAGGAAGAAGAGCAAAGGTAAGCATATGAATTTGTGAATTATTGAAGATTTAAGCTTGTTCTTGATGTCATTGTTTGTTGTTGGTTAGATTTTTTAATTTGGGATGTCCAAATACTAAGGGGATATGATCTCAAATTAGTAATAATCATGTTTAAATAGTGTTTAAGGGGTTAATCACAAGGTTACAAGTGAAAAGGAAGGTGTTTTAAAGATTAAAATATGAAACTTCCACTTTTCCAATTTGTACCAGATCTTTTGTGGCATGTTGTTGAGTGGCCTAACCTAACCCAAACCTTATGAAATTCTACAGGATGAAAGTAGACATCTTGGTCTTTAATTTGATATGTATTATAATCCATTTTGACTAGTGGCTTGGAAGATATGATTTTTCAAATTTTGACTATGAATCTGGAATGAATTTGGTGGCAGACTAGACTTGACGAATTTTATGGTTATGTCTGGTGCCTTGTGATATGTTTCCTCAAAATATAACTGAAATATATTTACATAGGAACTGGAACCATTCAATTTGGAATTTTCTAGATTTAGTTATGAATTTTCAAAATTTACTGAAAAGCTGAAATTTCTGGAAAACCTATGAAAATGACAATTTTGACTCTAAAACCCTAAATTGGTAGTTGCCAAGGGTAATCTGGTCATTTGAGTGTGAATTTCTAAAATAAGGTCAACAATAGATTTTACACGAGAAATTGTATAGGATTGCCCAGGTCATAATTTTGGAAAAGTACAAATATACCAGGTAAAAAGGGAATTAGATCGGATTCCTTATGGGAATTTTGGTAATTTGGATCCTTGAGTAAAGATAACCAAATTATGATTTTTAAATAAGATATTAATGAGTAATAACTCATTTATTATCAATTTAGGAAATTTAGGATTTGATAATTGCTCGAGCCAGATGAAAAGTTAAAGGACCGGTAGTAGCTAGGCCTTGGAAGGAGTCCAGGTAAAAACTTTATCTCTTATATTCTATGTGAATGTTAATATGCATTGTTTTCCATGTTATATACAATAAGATGTGAAAGACGGTAATTCCTAGAGTTAGGTGTGGTAAAGTTTGAGTACTTCCCTGAGGGACAAGCAAGGTATCTCTAGGACCGGCAGGTACCCAATGTATAGGCTAATGTGATTTATCTGTGTGGCAATGTATAGCTTATGTGGTGATGTGATCATAATATGATTTGCTATGTGTAAGTAGAGAATGGGCTATCATTTTGATCTGGAAAAAATCATCGCTTCGTTCCTGAACAATTGTCAGACATGTACTTGGCATTATTGATTGCTACATCATGATATATGTTGCTATGCATGTTTATTTTTCACATGTTATATTATTGATAGCATGTTACTACTGAGATTTGTATGAATCTCACCCTTTCCATAATTCAAAAATTTATTCAGCTAGAGGAAGTGGCTCAGAGGGCAAAGCAGCAGATACAACCTATTGAGGATCCAGTGCTGACCAAGAAATTTATCGTTGGTTATCTGTTAACTTTTCTATGAATTTGGGATTTGTATTATATTATGTATAAATCCTGTAGGGATTTCTGTAATGTAATCAAGAATATTATATCAGTATAATGTACTATTTATGTATGCCCATTGAAATACGCGTGAATACTATGATAAATGTCAAAATAATAAGGGGTTTGACACTTTACATGGATCAATCCACTGAAATGCAAGAGTGATGTTAATGTTAGATCTTATGTTTTGATATAACAAACATGAATAAGAAAGATTTCATGTTAAACAAATGGTTTTTAAATATTTTGATAAGTGTGTTTAAGTGTACAAAGCAATGATACATCATGATATATGAATCTAACTCAAGAGATGAAACTTATGCCAAGTTTAGTCATAGATCACTCGAGTGATGGTATGGGATCACTCAAGTAATGGTGTACGAAATATGTCCAGCAGCCACTGCCAGATTTTGAAAGGTATTACTCTAGTGATTACTCAAGTGATAGGCCCTGATCATTCAGGTGATGCGGTAAGTATGCTCAAGTAAACTTTCTGCTAGATTTCTTAACGGTTTACTCAAGTGAGCACTCAAGTGATGCACTGTGCATTTTGTATTTCAACCAATCAAAAAATTTCTGGCAATATTTTGAAGGAATACTCAAGTAATAGGCCCTTATCACTTAAGTGATCACTTGAGTGATGAATTCAGAAAAGGCTTCTAAACTCTGCCAGTTTTCTGAAGGGATCACTCGAGTGATGTCCCTGATCACTTGAGGGATCACTTGATTGATGAAGTTCATATTGCATGACGATCATTTTTTGTTATTGATTTATTATCTATAAGATTAATTATTCATTGTGTTAGTATTCTAAGTGTATTTTCAGGGAAATAATATAGAGATCATGCAAGTGTAAGAAAAAGTCATGTTACAGAACGTAAGGAGCGTAACGTCCAACGGCTAGTTTTTCAAATAATGAAAACAGTCAAATGAAGCTATGCCACTTTAACGGATATTTTGAAATGCTACCAACGGCTATATCAACTCAGCTATAAATATAGAAGCATCCAACAGAGGAAGAACAACAAACAACATACAACACACGAACATACATCGTTGAATACAATCTTAGTGTTTTGTCTTTCATATTCATTCTCTATACTTTAGTGATTACAAATTTACTCTATGAGAGAGATTTTCTTACAAATACAATATCTTCTATTGAGATAACTTAAGGTTGTGGAATCTTAAGTTGCAATTTGAGATTACCTTATGTAAAGGGGAGTGAGTGTCCAGGAAGGAGCTTACATTGTACTGTGGTGCTAAGAACCCACTGAATCTTGGAAGTTATAGTGAAAGGCTCAGAAGAATTTCTGAGGACTAAATGTAAGTTAAGGTGATTGTGACCGAACTAGTATAAATACTCTATGTACACTTCGGTGATTTATCTCCTTACTCTCAACTGTATATTTAAGATTGCTGAGTTTTTATTAAGAGTTCAATTATTTTATAATCACCCAATTCACCCCCTCTTGGGTGATAAGCTTACACTAACATTTGGTATCAGAGCACATGTCTTCTTGTTCATATATAACAACCTAAGAAGGATCTAATGACAAGCATGGGTGAAGAATTCTTCCTGATGGAGCTTCTATTACCAGACCACCAGGTTTTAATGGTGAACACTTCTCCTTCTGGAAGGTAAAGTTCTGAGTATTAGTCATGGCTACAGAACATGAACTATGTGATGTAATTGAAACTGGGGATTATGTGCTTACAAAGACCGTAGAGGAGTGCAAAGTTTCCAAGACACTAGCAAAATTCAACGATAATGACAAAAGGCTCGTGACCCTCAACAGTAAAGCAATTCTGATGATACAAAGTGCTTTGAGTTAAAAAGAATATTTCAGAATTTGTACACTTCAAACTGCTAAGGAGATATGGCAAGCCCTGGAAGTTGCTCTTGAAGGAACATCAGGAATTAAAGAAAATCGAATCACTACTCTGGTTACAGAGTTTGATATACTTCGTAGGAAGGAAGGTGAGTCAATAGCTGAATTCGAACTTAGATATACTCATCTGGTGAATCAACTTGCAGCACTTGGGAAAATCTATGATCAAAATACCCAAGTATGAAAAATATAAAATATACTTTGTAAAGAGTGGGAAGCCAAAGTCACAGCGATTGAAGAAGCAAAAGGTAAATCGATGCAATATGTAGCTTCTCTATTTGGAAGTCTTTCTGAATATGAAAGCAAACTAAAATTCAAACGAGAACTGGAGGAAGTCGGTGACAAGAAGAAGAAGAGTCTCACACTAAACGTGACTAAGGTAGAAAGTCAAGAAGAAGATTATGAGTTTGATGACGATGAAATGGCCCTAATAATAAGAAGATTCAAGAAATTTTATAAAGGCCAAAGTTTCATAAACTCATAAAAAGGAAGAACTAGTGGCAGAAGGGAAACCAAAGAGATCATATGCTACGAATGTGGTAAACCTGGACATATCAAATCAAAATGTCCAGAACTGTTATAGAAAAACAGAGAAAAGAGAAAAAGCAAATCTTTTAACAAAATAAGGCGTTCGTTTCTATAATATAAGGAGACAGTACCTCAGATGAAGAAAGTGATAATGAAGAGATAGCCAACATATGTCTGGTTGCTCAAGAGGAAACAGAGGAAGAGGTAAATGATCTTGACCATACTTATGATGAATTAAATGATGAATACAATACTTTACATTCTGAATTTATCAAAGTACTTAAAGAACTTATTGCATGTAAAAAGAAAAATAAATTACTTCAAGAAAAACTTAAAGAGTCTTTAGATATAGATTGCGAAAATTGTTCTTATTTGGAAAAGAAAAATGCTAATCTTACCAAAAATCTTGAAAAGTTTACAAAAGGAAGTGAAATGTTAAATGTCATCTTAAAAGTACAACGTTTTGTGAACGATAAGTCTGATATTGGATATGATCCAAAATTAGACAAAAAGAAAGGTAAGAAGAAAATAGGAGGAAAAACATATTTAAACTATTTCAAACATTTTATGCATACATCTAATCCTTTTACACATTGTAATTATTGCAATAGGAAAGGACATTATACTTCATCATGCTTTCATAAAAAGAAAGGAATTATAGGAACCAACAAATGGGTACCTAAGGATTCATACGTTTAGAAAGTTATCTGTACTAACCCAAAAGGACCCAAAAAGATCTGGGTTTCTAAAACTTAATTGTCTTTAATTTCATATCTGCTTCAGAGAATCCATTGCCAACAAATGGTATATAGATAGTAGATGCTTCAGACATATGACTGGAGATCTTGAAAATGTTACCACATTAGAACCAAAAGAAGGTGGTAAGGTAAATTTTGGAGGAAATCAATCCAGAAGGATAACAGGACTTGGTGAAATCAAAAGCAATAAGGGCATACAAGTCAAAGATGTGTATTATGTTGAAGAATTATGTCACAACCTGATAAGCTTGAGTTAAAGCACAGATAAAGACAAGTAGGTGATATTTGACTCAGAAGAATGCCTGATTGTAAGCAAGAAGGATCTATAAATTGAAAAGAAGAATTTGAAAGCAAAACTTAGAGCTAAAATGGAAGGTAATTGCTACACCTTGACATGAATGAAAATTCTTCTGAAAATTGCTTCCTGAGTAACGCCGATAAAAGTTGGTTATAGAATAAAAGACTAGCTCATGTCAATATGCATCAACTAGGTAAGTTACTCAAAAAGGATTTAGTAATTGGTTTACCTAAAGTAGATTTCAAAAATGATTTAATTTGTGATGCTTGTCAAAAAGGTAAACAAACAAAATCATCATTTAAATCAAAAAATGAAATTACCACCAATAGACCACTTCAACTATTGCATATGAATCTAGTTAGTCCAGTAAGAGTTAAGAGTCTCGGTGGAAATTTATATACATTGGTTATTGTTGATTATTTCTCCAAATTTACCTGGATTTTTTCATGTCCTCCAAAGACAACTTTTAGTAAATTTATTGTTTTTGCCAAGAAAGTGAAAAATGAGAAAGGTATATCTATTGCAGGTATCAGGACAGATCATTGTAAAGAATTTGATAATCAAGCCTTTGCAGAATATTATAATACAAATGGCATTGATCACAATTTCTTGGCACCAAGGACACCATAACAAAACGAAGTCGTGGAGAGGAAGAATATAGTTCTTACAGAGATGGCTAGAGCAATGCTGAATGAAAAGAATGTGTCTCAAGTTTTCTGGGAAGATGCTATGAGCACAACATGCTACATTTCAAATAGAGCATATGTCAGAACCAAACTTAAAAAGACACCATATGAACTCTACAAGGGATGAAAGCCAAATCTCGCACATCTAAATATATTCAGTTGTAAGTGTTTCATTCATAACAACGGTAAAGAAAATCTAGGAAAGTTTGATTCTAAAGAAGATGAAGGACTTATTTTTTAATAAACGAACATGTGTAGTTGAAGAATCAATTCATGTTGTGTTCGATGAATTTGAATCCTTTGGGAAAGATCTTGACGATGAGTAAGAAGATGAGTATAATCACCAAAATTCTTAGCCTTCTCCTAATCCCTCTTCCAATCTTGAGGTTGATAAAATCGAGGAAGAAGTTGAGTCACATCAACTAAGTCAACCCAGAGCTTGGAAATATAATAAGAGTCATCCTCTTGAACAAGTCATAGCAGGAGTTAATGAAGGTATCAAAATGAGAAACAAAATTTTAAATGAAGTTAGTTTCTCTGCATTTATTTCTGAGTTAGAACCTTCTAACATTGATGCCCTAACAGACAATCATTGGGTTTTAGCAATACAAGAAGAACTTAATCAGTTTGAAAGAAATCAAGTTTGAGATTTGGTACTATAATACCCCACTATTTCACCAATATTCCTTACATAAATATTTTTGATATTTAGTGGAATAAAATGGTGATTAAAATGATGGCTTCATTTAAGTGTCCCAAATGAAAAGAAATGAGCAAGAAATGATTTATTTCGGTAAATCATAAAACGTAGGGACAAAACGGTAATTTTGTCATAAAGTGGGAAATAATTATTTTTCCCTAATATTCCTAATAGTTCTAGTTATATAGGAATTAAAAAGATAAAAATGGCTACTTGATAATTAATAAGCTTATTTTGGTGAATTAATATCAAGAAAGGTCAAACGGTCATAAGTCAAAAGTCAACATATTGTAAGTTGACACAATAGGATAATTTGAGATCAATATTTCCCTCTTAATTCTCATCATTCTTGGCTGATATAGAGAGCCTGAAGGGAAATGAGATTAATAGAAATATTATACACAAAAGTCAATATGTGGACCAATCAAAAGCAAGCATGTGTTAAAGCCATTGATAACTTAATTATATCATCAATTCTTCATCTCTTTAGCCTCATTTTCGATCAAAACTGAACCAAATAGAGTGAGAGAGAGTTTGAGATGGTAAAGAACACGGTGAAGCAACAAGGCTAGGGTTCTTCAAGATCAAAGGTAAGGAAGTCATAATCTTGTGGTTTAAGCTTCCTAATCCCTCCATAACCTCTCCTACTCACCTCTGCTCCTTTGAATCTATGGTTTTCAAGAGAAATTAAGGGTGTAGAGAGAGAGAGAGTAGAAAATGTTAAGGAGGGAGAAAGCTAAGAAATCAAGAGGTAATCTTCCAAATTTGTTCCTCTTTCTTGATTGATGCTATTATTGTTGTTCTTGGCTTAGTTTTGAATGTTTTGTGAAAGTTAGATGAAGAAACCTAAGAGACCTTTATATCCAATTTCTTCAAACAATGTCCAATGAATGTCTAAATAGCTAATCATGTGATTATAAGTAGAAATGAGGTGATTAGGCAAGAGAAAACGAGAAACCGACACAACTTTTCTAAGAATCCCATTGGGTTGCCTTATTTTAGGCATGTGAAAGGAGCAGGAATTTGATAATTCTGATGCTTCCATTGGGTTTAGAAGATAAAATTGTGTAGAGTATATGTTGATGATAAAGTGAGAAAAGCCCATAATATGAAGTGACCAAATTACCCTTAAAATCTCTAAGTAAGGCCTGTTAAGAAAATTTTCATCATTTGGGCCTGATTTTGACCAATCTAAGGTCGAAAATGGATTCTATACATGAAATTGTGTAGGATAAGCCTAGGTCTTAACTTTTGGTAAGATATAGTGAGACCGGGTCTGAAGGGGCATTTTGGTAATTTAGCATTGTTAGGCTAAGTTAATCAATACTATAAGTTTGGAATTGCACATGAATGAGTAATGACTCATTTACGGTATATTCAAGATTTTAGGACTTGGTAGTTTTTCGGAACTCAAGGCTTGCCCGAGCTTGGACAAACGAAAGGAAATTACTAAAGGAAAGCAATCAGGTAGTAACTCTTCTTTCATATGTTGTAATATGCAATGTATAGTTTATGTGTTCATCATGAGTTGTCTAATGTATTCTGAATATGCGGGGTGGTCGCCCGGGGCCTATTTTGCACAAGTGGATGTTCAGACCAATATAACGCTCACTGTTGCATGAGTGGGTGCCCGGGGCCTATTTGCACGAGTATCCCTTGGGGTCTTGTAATACATCTAGCGCTACGATAGCTTACAAGCTACATGTGATGCATTACATGATGTGTAATGATTCTGATGAATGATGATTGTTTAGCATTCCTTGTAATGTTATAATTGTATGATTGATATATGTTACTACTGAGATTCTTTTGAATCTCACTCTTTCTTTTTCAAAAACCACTTACAGTACCAGGAGAAAGCTCGAGGGGAAAAAAGAAGGTAAATGCGGACGACTAGAGGTTGAGACACTGAAGACT
Source organism: Albizia julibrissin (assembly GCA_037074505.1). Lineage (NCBI taxonomy): Eukaryota > Viridiplantae > Streptophyta > Magnoliopsida > Fabales > Fabaceae > Albizia > Albizia julibrissin. The sequence continues at coordinate 39,426,633 of CM073477.1, forward strand.
TTAATCATTTTGGTTATCTAATTCCATATATATTTGGATATTATGGGATTTTTATATGTTGTATATAACTTGTAAGCATAACAACAACGTAAGAATAACTAGTTGATTAATGGTAGATGTTAAGTTACTACGCTTCCTATCGCTAACGAAATGTGTTTAAGTAATGGAATGTGAGAACTAAGCAAAGGCACGATCCAAACTTTGATAAACAAATAAAAGGAAGAGCCGAAGAGACTTAATGAGATAGTGTATATTTGTGAAAATGGTTTGTGAAAATTTTACTACCCTCTCAACCGTAGGTTCAACTCCTGAGTTGAGGTTGATGATTTTTAAGTATTTTCATATATTGGGTAGTCCGGGTTCAAATCCTGGTCTCTTAAATGACTTCACTACTCTCTTGTTCTCATCTGAGGCTTTAGGAAATGAGGTATCACATTTTTGGAATTAAAGCGTTGATTCTAGCAACTGTAGGTATTTGCTAGAGTCATCTACTTAAGTTTATAGGATCTAACCTTTCATTAGCTATTTTGTGGTTGGAAGTATAGGCATAGAATAAGGTGTAAGAGTGATGACAAGGGAAAGATATGGATTGGATAGCATATGAGGGTATTTGGAACATTTGTTGAAGTGATCTAACTTGGGAACAACTGGTGAACTCGAGTGTATTCCAACTAAGAACTCGAGTTTGTGCATAAGAACTTGAGTGCATAAGGTATTTTCTCATGTATTACGTGGTTTCGGCCAAAAACTCGTGGGAGTTCAGAAGTCAAACTCGAGTGTAAGCTTCCTGATAACTCGAGTGCATCTCTAAGAACTCAAGTTCATGCTTACCATTTTTAGTTTCAAGACTCTCGGACAAAAACCCTCATGGCAGAACTCTTAAGACTCGAGTGCACCTTCTATGCAGGACTTAAGTGCATGTTTAAGGACTCGAGTGCAATGTTTACCCATGGCATTTGATTGGTTTCTGGAATAAACTTCCATTCTAAGACTTCCAGGACTCGAGTATGGAAATTTCTGAGAACTCGAGTGTGATTCCTCCTAACATGCTTGGATCAGTTAAGTTCTATCGAGAGATACTAGTTGAACTCGAGTGCGTCTTTGAGGACTCGAGTTTGTGGCTTGAACTCCAGTGCATGGATTTAAACTTGAGTGTAGCGGCAATGATAAGAGATATATAAATGTAACTTTGTACAATGTTTCTTTAAGGACTTTAATACATTGTACTCCATTTAATTTGATCATTTCCTTACAGAATATCTCATTACCCTTTGGCTGTCATCGAAATATAGATTATGATACAGTGGTGTATAGAAAGGCAAGAATGACAAGGGTAAGGCGAACTGCCCAGAATAGTGTTCCATCTCCTGTCTCTATCAAGTTAAGAAACATGTCGGATGGAAGAAGATAAAGGAGTAGGTCACCTTCATTTCCATCAATTAACCAGCCTCCACCAAAGGAGCAAATACTAGAGGATTAGTACTATATAGTCCTTAATAGAGGAGGGCCTGGACCAAGGAAGATACGTACTCACAGAAAGAGCGTCAAGTATCTATCGATCTATGGTCCTATTGCTAGGGATGAAGCTCCAGTGGTTGACACAGATGACATAGAGTCGGATGACAGTGTTTAGCACCCAGACTCAAACATGGAGTCGGATGCTCCAGTAGAGAAGTTGGCATTTGACCCACATCTTGATCGTGAATTGTAGGAGCAGCTTAAGGATTTGCATATGACAACTTTTAGTACCTGTTTGGTTCACGGAATTGGAAGTAATGTAATAGAATGTAAACCAATGTAAAGGAATGTAATGTAATGATGATTACATAATTTGTTTGGTTCGTTATTAGGGAAAGGTGATGCATATACATAAAAACGTTTGGTTGGATTACATCAAATATGAGAATATATGAGAATAATATAGCAAGTGACAAAATTACCCATTTCTACACATATAGTAATATACACGTTGGGTTCATATTAATTTTTTTCATTCTGTGCAGTGTACATGGTGGGTTCATAGTAATTTTTTAATATTTAATGGTGAAAATATTATACAGTGTATAAATTAGATTCTTGTTAATTTTTTAATATTTAATGATGGGGATATTATTTAATGAGATATTTTAATATTTTTTTAACGGTAGAATATTTTTTTTTTCAATTTTTGAATGGGAGAATATTTCTTAAATTTTTATATTATTAATTATTTTTTAATATTTAATGGTGTTAATTAAAATTATATAATATTTAACCACATTTATAGGTGGGTACTTTGGTCAATTTAAAAAAATTATAATGGCAATAGTGTTATTTTCATTAGATTACAGGATGCCTGCATCCTCATTCATCAATTCTAGCAATGTAATCCTGATTACATTAAATGATGTAATCAGGATTACAAAATGTAATCCTCTTTACATTACATAAGTCTATCCAAACGTTGTAATCATACCATTACATCAGGATTACATGTAATCCTCTCCCATGTAATCGAACTAAACATGATATTAATGATTTCTTTACCCCCATGACCCAATACATTGCATTCTTGGAATCAGTACAGAAGCTATATGAGCAGAGGGAGGAGCTTAGGCTAATAATGACTGATGATATTTGGATTCAAACCACGTTAGCCTACCTTCCTTATTTCACTTCTTGGATCAAGAAAAAGAATGAAATCATGCTTTTGGGTCCTTTTGATTTTTTGCCTTTTATTGGGCATATGATTTTATATGTATTATTTAATATGCACAAGGGATAATGGGATAGAATGATAATGGTGTGTTTGGTAAGATAGCATAGGCATTCTCTTGGTGTAAATTTTAAATCACTTATTGTACATGTAACTGATTTTTTTTGTAGGACAATTTTTTTTTTATATAAATACCAAGCCATCTTAATGCAAATGTGAATGTTTGCTATAATGGATGTATATCTGTTGTGTATTGGTATTTAAAATCTTGAGAAGTACATATGTACATATATGTGTTGATGTGGTATTAATGTAGTGTTCCTTCTAAATAGTGAAATGAACAATGGTACGACATAGGCCAGTGGGAAATGTACCACCAAATCCTAAACCTGAGAATGATGTGGAGCCTAATCTCATGCAGCAAGTTTTCACAATGCTGACCCAACAACAAACTATGATACAGGACTTGTGAGAAGAAGTCTAGGAATTAAGGGAAAGATGAAATGCGGATGGGGCACAGCTGAAGGGAATATTCCTAAAGGAAATAACTCAAAAGGGAATAACCTTTATGGGAATGACCCAGAGAGAAGTAACCTGAAGAGAATTACCTTGAGGGAAATTCAGAAGAGGAACAACCCGTAACTAGCGAGCAATCACAGTCATATGAGGTGAACCTTGAAATTCCTATGGTTCAAGAACGTAAGAAGCATAATGTTCAGTATTGGATGCCCAAATTTATTAAATACCATCCTGAGGCATTCCAGGGAAAATTTAATCCATAAGCTGCTAAGGATTGGGTGAACCAACTAGAGAAAATTTTCAAGGTGCTTGGATGCCTAACGGAGATGAAAGTCAGGATGGCTATATATAAGCTAGAAGGTGATATTGATGATTGGTGGAAAAATACGGCACTTGTATTATGTGCTCGGAACATCCCTTTGACATGAGAATTGTTTCAAGAGAAATTCTATGAAAAGTATTTCCTAAGGTCAGTAAGGATCGAGAAGAAGAAAGAATTCTTAGCAATTCAGCAAGGTGACACTGAGACCTTTGATGCTTACTTGTCTCGATTTATTCGACTATCCCATTACTCTTCCTATCTAAAACTTAAAGATGATGAGGAGTGGAGCTCTTATATGCTAATTCAGGGACTGAAGCCCAAAATGGAAGAGAAACTTGTGGCCTGATAGTTTAAAAAGTTTAACAAAGCTGCAGAAGTATGTCGATTGACATAAGGAAACCTGAAGAGAGTACAGGACGGTAAGAGTACTAGTCAGAGAGGTGGGCCTAGTCAAGGAGATACCTCACATAAGCGTAAGGGATAGGGTTTCCCACAAAAAGGAGGCAATAAAAGCCCTTTTGGCCTAGGAACCGTGGCGGTCAGAAACCCCTGACGTCTCCAACATGCCTTTGGTGTGGTAAGTCTCATCCAAGACGATGGTGCAGTCTTCCTACAAGCCAAGTGATCTGTCATGCTTGCAAGAAGCCAGGCCATTTGGCGGTGAATTATCCCCAGTAAGCAATACCACAATTTGCAAATCCTGGACAGAGAAATCAGGGCCGATTGAGTATTTGCTTTGACTCAAGAAGAAGCAAAGAAGTCCCTAGAGCTAGTTCAAGGTAAAATCCTTCTCAATGGTAGTGTATTGCAAGCCTTACATGATTCGAGTGCAAGTCGTTCCTTTATTGCCTATGACTGTGTTGAGCTATGAGGATTGCATGTGCATAAACTGCTATTTGATTTATTGTGTCGACGCCGATGGATGTCAAAATTGTGACTGCTGATACTTGTTTAATCTCATAATAAATGTTGAGGGACATGAGTTTACAGTGGACTTGATTTGTTTGCCACTCCAAAAACTTGAAGTCATATTGGGTTTCAATTGGTTGAAGGCAAATAATGTGCTGGTAGATTACATAAACAAGAGGATAATATATTCTACTTAGCAGGAGCCTGATAATGAGAATGCTAGTCTGAATTTTATCTCATGGGCAGAAGATGAGAAATGTCTGAAGAAGGGATGTCATGGATATATTGTGTTCTTTTTCGTGCAGGCAGAGACAGAAATAGCCCTGGAACACATTCCAGTTGTACAAGAATTTCCTGATGTGTTTCTGGATGACCTTAGTGGTTTGTCTCCGGAAAGAGAAGTGGAATTCGAAATTGAGATTATGCCTGGACCAGAATCTATATCAAAGGCTCCATATTGAATGGCTTCAAATAAGATGGCTAAGTTGAAGAAGCAAATCAAGGAATTGCTTGAAAAAGGGTTCATTCGACATAATGTGTCACTGTGGGGAGCTCCGGTGTTATTCGTTAAGAAGAAAGATAGAAGCCTGAGGCTATGTATTGATTATAGAGAGCTAAACAAGGTAACCGTCAAGAACAAACATCCACTTCCTCTAATTGATGACCTTTTAGATCAACTCTCTGGAGTAAGTGTGTTCTCGAAGATTGATCCAAGATCAGGGTATTATCAGCTATGTGTGAAGGTAGGAGATATACCAAAAACTGCAAATGCACCAGCCGTGTTTATAGACTATATGAACCGTATCTTTCGTTAGTACTTGGATCAGTTCGTGGTAGTCTTCATCAACGACATTCTGATATACTCTAAGAGTATAGAAGAGCATGAGGAGCACTTGAAGATTATGCTAAGTATTCTGCGGGAAAGGTAACTCTATGCGAAGTTAAGCAAATGTGAATTTTGGCTGGCAAAAGTCTGATTTCTAGGCCATGTTATCTCACGAAATGGGTTGCAGTAGATCCTAGTAAGGTGGAAGCAGTGCTAGACTGGAAAAGGCCAGAAACTGTTGTTGAGATTGATAGTTTTCTGGGTTTTGCTGGCTATTACTGAAGATTTATCCAGGATGTCTCTCGGATTTCCTTGCCATTGACCAAGCTCACGTGGAAAGATCAACCATTTAAGTGGGACGATCGATGTGAGAAGAGCTTCATGGAGCTAAAGGAGAGGTTGACAACTGCACCTGTGTTGATTATCCCTTATCCCGAGTTGACCTATGTGATTTACAGTGAAACTAGCAAGTAGGGACTAGGATGTGTCCTGATATAGCAAGGTAGAGTAGTGGCCTATGCCTCTTGACAGCTGAACCCTCATGAGATGAATTATCCCACACATGTTCTGGAGCTAGCGGCAATTGTGTTTGCACTTAAAGTCTGGCGACACTACCTATATGGGGTGGTTGTTGAATTGTACTGCGACCATAAGAGTCTTGAGTACCTATATCATTAGAAGGAGCTCAACATGAGACAACGCAGGTGGATGGAGTTGCTAAAGGATTACAACCTGGAGATTAAGTATCACCTAGGTAAAGCTAATGTCGTCGCTGATGCTCTTAGTCAAAAAGCGGTGCAGGTGGCAGCTATAATAATATAGGAGAGGAAATTAATAGAAGATTTCTTAGATCTAAACTTGTCAAATCAGATCCTTTGTGCTGGTTATAATATAACCCAAATGGAGAATAATTTGAGGACTGAGATTGCATATGCTCAAATGCAAGATAAGTAAGCGCAGTCCATCCTGACTATGATTGAACAAGGAGAGACTCAAGAGTATGATTTATCACCAAGTGGACTGGTTCGATACAAGAAGAGAACCTATGTTCTAATGAAAGCTGACCTGAGGCAAAAAATCCTCGATGATGCGCATAAGAGTCGTTACACCTTCTACCCAGGGATGGTAAAGATGTATTGCGACTTAAAGGCGATGTACTGGTGGCCTAGATTGAAAAAGGATGTGACAGAATATGAGGCACGATATCTTACCTATCAGAAGGTAAAGATTGAGCACCAGAAACCGCCAGAATTGCTTTAGAGTCTTGAGATTCCAGAGTTGAAATGGGAAAGTATAACCATGGATCTTGTGGTAGGATTACCCAGAATCTAGAATCATGATGCGATCTAGGTGATTGTCGATCGTTTTACGAAGTCAGCACATTTCATACCGATCAATGCCAGCTATTCTCCTGATAAATTGGAAAAAATTTATATAAAAAAGAAAGTGAGACTCCATGGGATGTCGAAGAATATAATTTCTGACAGAGATCCTTGTTTTACTTCAAAGTTCTGGAGATCTATGCATGATGCTTTGGGCACTAAGTTGAATTTTAGTACGGCCTATCATCCTCAGATAGATGGACAATCAGAGAGAACCATACAGATGCTGGAAGATATGCTAAGAGCTTAGGTAATGGACTTCAAAGGAAGTTGGGATCACTACCTTCCACTTGCAGAGTTTGCTTACAACAATAGCTATCATGCGAGCATTTAGATTGCTCCATATGAAGCGTTGTATGGGAGGAAATGTCAATCCCCTCTTTGCTGGATAGAGTTATCAGAAAGAAAATAGTATGGGCCGAATATAGTAGATCAGACTACTGAGAAGATTAGAATTATCAAGCAGAGACTACTTGCAGCCCAGAGTAGGAAGAAGAGCTACGTTGATAAGTGGAGAAGACCGCTGGAATTCCAGGTCAGTGATCACGTGTTTTTGAAAGTTTAACCTGTTACTGGTATTAGAAAGGCAATAAAGAGGAAGAAGCTGAGTCCTCGCTATATTAGGCCGTTCGAGATTTCGTCAAGGATTGGACCCGTAGCGTACCAGATTACTCTACCCCCAAATCTGAGCAGACTGCATGGCATTTTCCACGTCTCACAATTAAAGAAGTACCAACTAGACCCCCAGCATATTATTGAATATGAAGATGTGGATATGCGTGACGATCTCTCTTATGAGGCTGAGCCCAAGCAAATCATTAATAGACAAAAGAGACGGCTTAGACGTCGTAGCATACTATTTGTGAAAGTGTTCTGGAAGGGACTATCACCAAGGGAAGCGACTTAGGAAGCAGAAGAAGATATGAAAAGACGTTACCCGGGATTTATGCCACATGAGGTGTAACAAATTTTGGGGACAAAATTTATTGAACAGGGGGAGAACTGTAATACCCCACTTTTTCACCAATATTCTTTACATGTATATTTATGATATTTAGTGGAATAAAATGATGAATTGTGGTGTGTGTAAATTTACAGTAATACTTCAATCGTCGGTTACATGTAATTCGGTCGAGTAAGGACATAGAGTGATTTAAATGTCTACTTAAATGAGCATAAGATTTAAATGATGATTTAAATGATGGCTTCACAGAGTAATTAGCTCACAGAGTATCAGATAGAGTATAGTTGTACATTGGGGTTGATATGGGTGTACGGGGTCTTTGGGAACATCATTCTTATTTTGAACATTTCATGGTGATCATGTTACTTTGAATATTTGAATCAATCATAGTTAAGTTATGCAATTCATATCAAAGTAGAATAAGATTTGTGAAGGCTTCATTAGCTGAAAACACGATTTTGGGCTTGAAATCGATAAGAACGCTCAAGAACATGAAACTTCTCTCCTCTTTCTTTTTCTCTTGAATTTTTCATATTTTCCCCCTAATTTTATGAATGTTGGCTGAATTTTAATGAGGTGAGGAGGGGATGAATGATGATTTTTAATTACATGTGTCACATGCTAAATTTTTTGGGTGTTGAGTGCTCTTTTTGGAAATTACATAGTACTCAGTGTTCTAGTATGCTAGCTGCTCTTTCTTAACATTGTAGGGTACTCAATGTCCCTCTTGGAATTCGTCCCCCTCTCCCTATCTCATGCTTGGCTGAATTCCCAAGTCAGGGAAGAGAAAGTCTGATGAATTCATCTGGCTTTCAATGCAGTGTTTGAGAAAATCGGGTATTTGGTTGGATCGGGGACCGGTGAACTAGACTGGCTTTTCAAAACATGTCTAATGTGTATCTGTAAATGTCATCTTCTGATTGGCTAATTAGGGTAAAATGTCAAAAGCTACTTTAATAAAGCTATTTTACTAAAGCTTCTTTAATAAAGTTGCTTTTTGATACGGGACTACTCGGTTTTTTGACATGTGTCATGCTTCTTCCTTATTGATGCAACATGTCCCCTGTGCCTCATGATTTTACCACATACATGCCTGGGTATCCCAGACAAATAAGATCAAGCCAGTAGTTCTTTAAAAACGCAGGGTACATGCACCTGCCCTGAAAATGTCATGTGTACACCTACACTGGCATATTTTATCCGACTAATTAATCACATATGTCTATATCTTCAAGAATGCACCACATAAGTGCCTGTGTGGCATAAGATGGTGCCACATACCTCAAAACTATGACGTGTGAGCCTGTATGTCTTATGGCACACCAAGTGTACACAGACACTGATAACTTTCATCCGACTACCAACACACACGGAAACTTTTCATTGTGCTAACTAAAAAGCTTCTTCATACATGTAGAACCCAAATGACACCATATATGCCTCTGGGTGCCACCAAAATGGTGCCAAGTATGCTAAAGTGCCCATACACTGGCATCTTTTATTCGATTACTTATACACACTGAGCCTCATGTAATCTGGAGACTCCTTCTCAACCCAGAGAGTTGAATCATATAGTCCCATAAAACTCATTCTATCTTTAGGACTCTTACAAAACTCTCTTAGTAGTCTTCTTGACTTAGGCTTATTCTCAAGCTTGTAGGCCTAAAATTCAGAATATTACACTGATATCTTGAAAAAATTCAACATGCTCTATGTCACACCATGCGCTACCCCCATGGCATAGGGGAAGTTGTTTTCTGCTAATGATGGCAAAACATTGAGTGACCTAACTAAATTTTGCAATGCTATTGGAGCTCTCCAATACCTCACTAACACGAGGCCTTGCATTTCATACTTTGTTAATTAGCTTAGCCAGTTCTTAGCCAAGCCTACTACTGCCCACTGCCAAAGGGTCAAATGAATCCTTCGGTACCTTAAGAGCACAACTATGCACAGTATTCTTATCAAACTAGTACAACCACTCAACCTTATTGTCTACTCTGATGCCAACTAGGCTGCATGCCCCATAGATCACAGATCAATCTTAGGCTATTATGTCAAACTTATTGGCCTATTAATTTCTTGGCCATCCAAGAAACAACTTGTTGTAGCTCGTTTGAGCACTAAATCTGAGTATAGTTCCCTTACTAACACTGCCATTGAGATCGATTGGGTTACTCCTCTCTTATTTGAACTTGGTTTTCCTCTTACTTGTTCACCCACCATTAGGTACGACAATATCAATGTTGTTGTAATATCCCAAATTTTGGGCCTAGAAGCTTGAGAATAAGCTTGGATTGAGTAAACTACTAAGCCCTAGTATGGTAAGAGTCCCAAGAACGTTCAAGAGAAAAGACAACTTTTAGGGACTCTATGATTTGGCCCATTGGGTAGAGAATAATCCTCCTAAGAATATGAGGGCTCAATGGGGAATTAATCGGATAGAAGATACCGGTACAAGTATACATGAGTACACTTGGCACCATTTGTTTAAGTGTACACAAGTATATTATGGCGCCATGCAGGGCCCATATGTATGAAGTAGCTTCCGGGTTGGAACAATATGCCGATACAATGTGGTACCAGGTGGGGCCCACATGTATAAAGTAGTAATCAGGTTAGGACTATAAGATGGTGCAGTGTGCTATTGTGCAGGGCCCACACACACACACACACACTCCAACCTGGCATCATCTTGCAGTCTCGGGTATACGTGATGCAGTCCCGAGTAAAAACCTGAGTATGATCCCGAGTAAGCACCGATAAAGTAACTTTATTAAAGTTACTTTAATAAAGTAGTAATGATGGCATAACTTTAGTGTTTTCTTAAGGAGAAGATGACACTTGTCATTTAATCATCACACTTGCTTTATGCTTTATGTGTTGGCTTCATAAGAAATTGACACATGTCCTCCATTATGGCACTTTCTTTTTACCTTTTGAGTTGGCATTCTAACAAGGTTCCACCTATCCTCTTAGTCAGGGGAATCCACCAGTCTCCGGTCTAGTCATGTACTTGACTTTCCCGAATACCGAACCCAGGAGTCAGGAGAATTCATCAGTCTTCCATTTCCTGACCCAAAAAGGACGACCCAAGAAGAGAGACAAAGAGAGAGGATGATCTTAAAGGACACTTGTCACTGTGGGATTAAATCTCAAAACACATGGCACCATAAGATTAAAGCACAAGACACTTGGCAAAAATACAACACCTCCCTTTCTCTTTAAAGATTTTGGCCAATAAGAAGAAAATATAGAGAAACTAGAGAAAATCATACGGAAAAGAAAGAGGAGAGAAGTTAGAGAAAGTTGAGTGTTCTTAGGAGTTTTTGGCGGATTTCACTACTGAATTGCCGTTTCCAGCCAACGGAGCTTTCACTACTCTTCTTCTACTCAGTGTTTTCACTACTCTTCTTCTACTCAGTGTGGGCTTCAATTCTACAGTTTCATATTTTCAATCTAAGGTGTTTTATGCCTTCTACCTAGGGCCAATGCTACCAAAATCAAGAACCGGCTGTAGTATTGCAAAGAGGTAAGCCTAGCTTCGATTTGAGCCATATATCTTGAGGATTAGCTAAATTTTCATTTTTTTGGGGATGCCCTATTTTTGGACAGACCTAATTAGTGGAGGAAGAATGTGATTTTGGTGTTTTTGAGGTTAGAAATAGATTCTACACACAAAATTGTGTGGGAATAGGTTGTAAACATAATTTTAGAAGGGTTGGATTGAAAACCTAAAAATTGAAATTAAAGGAGAAGTGCTGCCAGATTTGTTTTCTGGGAGACAGTCTACTTGTGACGTGTTTTTGAATGATCAAATATTATCCAATGGCCATAAAAATTTCCATAATAATAGTAGAAATGATAGAATTTAATTTCATATATAATATGTGTCATTTTAGCCAATATATTAAGAAATATGAATTTTTGAAGTTAAACATTGAATTTGGAATGATTTCTATGGCAGTGAGGTTTGTTCAAGGTTTTTGGAAACTTAGCCCTATAATTGGTAGTGACTAGTATTTTTCATTTAAAAAAGACTTAAATAGATTTACATAGGACTTTTAACCACCCTATTTGGAATTTTATAGATTAAGTTATGAATTTTCAAAGTTTGGTGACAAATCTAGCAAATTAAGTTGACCCATGAATTTGTGGTATTTGAAGTAAATTGTGACAAGTATGGGTCCAAAGTGTAGAGACATGTCCTAGAGGCTATTGTAGCCACATTGGACATTCAATGTTCATGGCTCTAATAATGTGGTTATTTATCTAGGGTCATCAGATGACAAAGAAGAGGAATGGAAGATTCTTCAAGCAACTTCGGTGGTTTATGAAAAGGGAACAAAAAGTATACCTAAGTCCAAAATGTAGTAAAACTTTCCTAACTTGCATTTACTTAATAAGTATGCTTATGTATTTATATGTATGATTGTTTTGATGAATTGTATGAAGCATATGTTAATGAATGACGCTTCGTTTCTATTTATGCTATAACTATGAGTATGTTATGTGAAACATTATGTATACAAATGTCATTATATTGACATGAATTTATGTAAACAAGCATGTCATGCATTAAGCGTGTATCTTGTATGCATAGTTAGCAAAGTTTATTACTGAGATTCCCTCGAATCTCACTCTCCCTCAACCAACTATATAGGCACGTGAGCACAGAAGAGGGTGCAGGACAAGGTGCCAAGTGAAGAAGTTGCGACGAAGAAGAGAAGAATTAGTACGAGCTAATCCATTATGTATAATTACCATTTGATGTGGTTAATGGTTTAACTTGCATGACGTATAGATGTTTATTTAAGCTCGATAATTGAATTGAACTAGGAATGGGTAATTGCATGGTACGAGCCCATTAGGTAACAAACATTCCATGAATAGTGATGGAAATGAATGCAAAGAAGTCAGTAATCTTGTATAAAAAGATAAACAATCTAGTAAATACGGCTTTACCAAATGAATAGTGATTTGGTAAAAAAAAGATTAAGTTTGGGATTGGGGGTTTAAGTGATGTTCCCCTAAGCCGATAATGCTTCCGCAGTGTAGTACAAAGGGGTCTGGGAAGCGCCACTATTGCTAAGAATCCAGTCTCTCACTCTCGAACTAAACATGTGGAGATAGATGTTCACTTTGTTCATGATCAAGTCTTTAGCTCGTTAAATTGAGGTGCATTATGTTTTGTCTTATGAGCAAACAACTTATGCTCTCACTAAACCACTTGATGCATCTCAATTCCTTTATCTGCGTTCCAAACTTGGGGTCACAAAACTAACCCCTCGTTTGAGGGGGGATGTTTGAGTGTACATCAATCATGGGCTTAAGCCCAATATCTCAAACCTACGTGGATATGGTCCTTGATGTATATTAGAGTTAGGCTTATAATGTTAGGATTATAATACGCAAGTCAGATTATACGAGATCACAGCATCCTATCTTGATCATATCAAACTGTTATCATATCAGACCATGTACGTGGCTATATATTCATTAGCTCTTTTTTTTCTTTTTTTTCCTTCAATATATGTTCATTAGCTATCAATGAATAACATCAAGCTTCATCCCTAAAATATTATTCTACCTATTTCTGTTTCTTCTCATACTTGCTCTCTTATAAATAAGGATATACTTAGTAAAAAAGTTTATTTATAACATATTTATTACTTTTAACTAATTTTAAATGATTCATTAAATCATGTAATTTGGTTATCAATCTCTTATAAAAAAGACAAGAAGCACTGATCTAAGAACTTTGTTGATCTATAAGTATATATATAAACGCTACTTTACCTTGATGAGTCCGATGATCTAGCTCACCTAAACTTTATCATATAAAAAAAAGGGAAAATGGCTGTGAGGTCCCAAGGGACCCAATTAATATCAAAGAAGTCACAAAGCAAAATCCTCCAACAAAAAAGTCCCTAGGGACTTTTCTGAAATGAATTCCCAAAGGCAAAAGACCAACATGCCCTTAATTAAAAAAAAGGAAGGAAAACCCATAAATGAAGTACTCCACGTTTCTGTCGGATCATTAACGACAGAGAAAAACTCCACATTCAGAAAGTCCACGCGAAAGAGAAAGCACACGAGCAAGGCGACGTTGGTTGAGCAGCAAGGTTGAAGAGTTGAAGTGTGGTGATGATATCAAACTAAAAAGGTTTGAGCTTGTGTTATTGTCATTGAATTTTATAGCAACTGAACAGTAAAGAGAAGAAATTCTGTTTTTTTGTATTGGTTAATCAAAGGTTGAAGCTTTTGGTGAATATTGAACTATGTGGTAGGAGATATATTAGTAATACTAAAATTTTGTTAAAAATATGAATTTGATCATTGAAGTTACGGTTTTTAATATGATTGGGTAATGAGGATGTTAATTGCTCTGTTTTTGTAGTTGGTTACAGAGGGTTTGAGTTGTTTGTAATTGAAATAGTTGAATGTGGTGGGGTTGATTCATCACAAAACGTTGAAATGATAATAAAAATATTGTTGTTAATATGTGCTGTAAGAGTTGTAAATTTAGCTGTTGTTGTTGTTATTACAGCACATGTGCTGTGTTTCAGAAAGATAACTGACAGATTGATCTAGTTTTGAGATATATAACATAGGAATTTATCAGTTTTAGGTTAGATTAAATGAATATGATGATGGTTTTTGTGATAAGAAAATTGTGAGTTGATATAAATTACTGTTGTTAATATTATCTTTATAGCTCTCTAACTTGTTATTTCTTGCAGGATTGATCAATGGTTTGAAGTTGCAGGTCGGTTGTCCATGTCTCCACCTCCTTCGTTAAATGAAAGTGAAGAGGTCCTATCATTGGCATGTTGCACTCAACTGGTGCCAACACATAGACTGGAATTGAATCATGAAAAATGGAAGGATTTGATTATTGGAGAAGGACAAATTTTTGCAAATGCAGTGACTCTTCAAAGTATGAGTCAGTATCCTCAAAATATGCATAAGCTGTTCTAAAGAACAGCTGGTGATGCCATGGGCCAAGAAGATATGCAGAAGTTGTTGTAAAGAACAAAACCATATTTTCTGATATGGTTGATGTCATGTCAGTTGATGCCATGTGCCAAGAAGACGCATGATGTTGTGAATGTAACAAAAAATGTTATTACACCAAACTGAACAAGTTGTAAAAAATGACAATGGCATTTCTGACTTGCTTCATCTCATCTTAATGTACTGAATAAGATGTACATGTGACTTGGAAGTTGTAATCTTACTGATTAGTTCATCTAACGTGAACCATGGCAAACCAAAAAGGTTGTTAATAAAGCTTTTGAAGTTGTTATAATGGACTCATGAAGTTGTAAACACAGCATAAGCCAATTCTGCATTAGTTCATCTGATGTTAAGCATGGAAACTGAATACGTTGTAAATAAAGATTCCAATGTAGTTCAAACACACTCAGGCAGTTGTAAACATAGAATAATCCAATTCAAGATTGCTTCATCTGATGCTACAACATGGAAAGTGAGACGGTTGTAAATGAATCTTTACAAGCTGTTAAAACGGGCTCATGAAGTTGTAAACCCAGCATACGCCATTCCTCAGTTGGTCCATGTGATCTTAAACACATAAACTCATTAGGTTGTAAATAAAGCTATCAAAGTTGTTAAAAAGCGCTTAAGAAGTTGTAAACACAGGGTACACCAGTTCCGGATTAGTTCCGGTGATGGTAAGCATGCAAACTGAAAAGGTTGTAAACCAAGCTTTGCAAGTTGTTAAAACGGACTAATGAAGCTGTAAACCCAGCAGACACAATTCTCACTTGGTCCCTGTGATCTTAAACGTTTAAACTCATAAGGTTGTAAATAAAGCTGTCAAAGTTGTTAAAACTCACTCAGGACATTGTAAACACAGGGTACGCCAATTCCGTACAAACTAAATTGATGGTAACCATGGAAACTGAATAGGTTGTAAATGATGCTTTACAAGTTGTTAAAAATGGCTGATGAAGTTGTAAACCCCGCACACGCAATTCTTACTTGGTCCCTGTGATATTAAATGTTTAAACTCATAAGGTTGTAAATAAAGCTGTCGAAGTTGTTAAAACGCACTCAGGACATTGTTAACAACTTGTAAAGCTTCATTTACAACCTTACAAGTTTAAATTGTTAACATTACATGGACCAACTGAGAAACGGCGTATGATGGGTTTAAAACGTTATGAGTACGTGTTAACAACTTGTAAAGCTTCATTTACAACCTTTTCAGTGTCCATGCTTACCATCAGTTGAGTTAATCCGGAATTGGCTTACGCTGTGTTTACAACTTCTTGAGTGCGTTTTGACAATTGCGACAGCTTCATTTACAACCTTATAACTTCATGAGTCTGTTATAACTACTTTGAAAGCTTTATTAACAGCCTTTTCATTTTCCATGGTTAACGTCAGATGAACTAAACCGAAAATTGCCTTATGCTGTGTTTACAACGTCATTTGTACGTTTTAACAACTTGTAAAGTTTCATTTACAACCTTTTCACTTTCCATGTTGTAATATCAGATGAACTAATCTGGAGTTGGCTTATTTTATATTTACAACTTCCTGAGTGTGTTTTAATAATTTTGGAAGCTTTATTTACAACATCTTCAGTTTCCATGGTTAACATCAGATGAACTAATCTGGAATTGGCTTATGCTGTGTTTACAACTTCATGAGTTCGTTCTAACTACTTCGAAAGCTTTATTAACAACCTTTTCAGTTTTCCATGGTTAACATCAGATGAACTAATCAGTAAGATGACATGAACTAAATCACATGTACAGCTTATTCAGTACATTAAGATGAGATGAAGCAAGTCATAAATGCCATTGTCATTTTTTTACAACTTGTTCAGTTTGGTCTAATAACATTTTTGGTCACATTCACAACATCATGCGTCTTCTTGGCCCATGGTGTCAGTTGACATGACATCAACCATATCAGAAAATATGATTTTCTTCTTTACAACAGCTTCT
Organism: Albizia julibrissin; assembly: GCA_037074505.1. Classification (NCBI taxonomy): domain Eukaryota; kingdom Viridiplantae; phylum Streptophyta; class Magnoliopsida; order Fabales; family Fabaceae; genus Albizia; species Albizia julibrissin. The sequence goes on from CM073477.1 coordinate 39,443,231, forward strand.
GCATATCTTCTTAGCCCATAGCAAAAGCATCCCGTAATAATAGACATGAATAAGAATCAATCTTGAAGAGAAAGAGAGTAAAGGCATCAAGTCAACATCAGGGCACCGAAATTATCTCCCAACTTCACCAACTCAATCAGAATTGTAGGAAAGCCATGAAATTTTCAGTAACAGTGGTACTATGGAATCATTTTCTCACCAAACTCAAACGGGAAATCATGACGAGGACGACCTAAGAATTCTAATGGTTGAAAGGAAAAAGAATAGAAATTGGGCGCTGCAATTTGGGGTCTTGTCGTTAGGTTATGGTCGAGGCTGAAGGAAGAGGCCAGCCAACTGGTATGCTTGATGAAAAAAAATGGATATACCCAAGAGATGATTGCTCGGAGTCGGAGGAGGACCAGACTCCTTCCCTTTCCTGCGTTTCAACAGTGTCATGCCAAACAAAAGTGCCAAAAGAGTTTATTAAATTTATTTATTATGAAGTAACTCTGGGTTTTCCTTTCTTTTTTTAGTTAGGGGCATGATTGTCTTTTAGCTTTGGGAATTCATATCAGAAAAGTCCCTAGGGACTTTTTTATTGGAGGATTTTGTTTTGGGACTTCTTTGAGGGACCTCACAGCCATTTTCCCTAAAAAAAAATGAGGAAGTATATAATAATAATATGATTGGATCATATTCTTGCCCATTTGAAATTAGTTATCTTCCAAGGCATGAATCCTACCATTCCGAATACGATCTTATGAAATATAGTTTGTTTTCTTTGATGGATAATAATACCTATAATCAAATGTAAAAGTATGCTTAAATATTATTTTGAACATTTAAAATAACACAATTAGAAACGAATTTTTTTCTCTTTTTTTTTATTTAAAGGCCAAATGAAAACAAAATTTTTCTTTGAAAATGAAAAAATAGAAATATATATAAAGCTTGACAAAACCTTCGGTTTTTATTTCTTGTTTTTTTTAAAAATATTTTCTTCTTATTATTTGTTCCTATCTTTTTCAATTTTCTTCTTCTTATTTTCCATATCTGATCATCTACGGTCTTACGTTCTTCATTTTTTCCCGTCTCCTTTTTCAGTGTTTTCTCTTGAAATTGGGTTGACTGTGTAGACATCTGAGGCTTGTTCGATTATATTATCTATTTTTTTATTTTCAACAACAGTTTTATAAAATAATTTTTGGAAATAAATTTTAAAAATAAAAGAATAAAAAAATCTATTTAGATAATTATTTTAAAAAATATATTTTTAAAGTGATATGGCGGTGCGGTCGCCAGTGGTAACATGACAGTGATCGTCACTGGTAGTGTATTGTTGATAATAGATAACTAATTATCTAAATAGATTTTAAAAATATTAAAAAACAACTAATTTTTTTTAAATAACTTTTTATTTTTAAAAATATTATTATTTTTAAAAAAAATTTTAAAAAACAAAATCAAATAGGCCCTATACTTTGGCTTTTCTGATTTTAGCTCCGTTGACCTATTTTACTGGTTTGTTTACGGGTTAGTTATTTATTTGCTTATTATTTATATTGATTTTGATAATAAAAATGACAAGCTCTTTGTTTTACCCACTGAAAAAAAAAGGGGATCGGACCGGCCGGTTCAACCGGTCCGACCGATGATCCGGTCCGGTTCATGGCATAAACCGGTCGAACCGGTTCAAACCGGTCAAAACTGGTGGTTTGACTGGTTTGCCTTTTTTTTTTAATAAAATACATTTTTTTATTCCTCTACCTACTATTGAGCATTATTTTTTAGGGAAAAATGAAAGTTTGAAGACCAAGATGAAGATAAAAGTAAGTAAAAAAAGAACAAATCTAAAAAAAATGATTTTGAGAGGATATAATAATTAATTAATTATAGGAAATGAGATGTCATTATATAAATATAGGCACCATAACTAATATTAATATATTTTAAGCATTTTTTGCCTAAAGATCTTTATTTTAATCTATGCAAATTTAAAAATATATTAATATATATATTACCTTTAATAAATTATAATATTTTAATATGACCGGTTCGACCACCGGTTCGACTACCAGTCCGACCCCGGTTGAACCATTAACCCTTAAACTAGTGCTGTGACCGGTTCATTGCCCGGTCCGATTTTTTATTCTTTGGTTTTACCAGTTCCTAGGACGTAATCATAAGTTTTCTGCTGAAACTGGTGCAGTTGTATTCCGCTTGATGACATTTTAAAATTGTAAAACAAGTTGCAATACAGGTCCATCCTACAATTTAGTTAAAAACAATCACCATGATTTAAAATTGAAAGGAACAATGAATCAAGTCTTTGCTCAGATCGATGTATCAGTCAGTTGGTCAATCTGATAAAGTTTTGGTTATTAAATATTTTGAGATCCAGAAGGTAAAAATCCCAACCAGAGCTTCAACCGGAGAGCGTAGAAGGGCCTGTGGCCATCCAGTGAAGGCACTCGCTAGGGGTTATTTGTAAATGTGGAGACAAACAAGAAACTCGTTTGGATTAACTTATAGAAGTTCTATAAGTGCTTATAAATTGTGATTCATAGAATACGAAGTAATTTTTACGGTCTACGAAGAAACTTTTACAGTCTACGAAGTGCTTTTACGGTCTACGAGGTAAATATGTGAAGGAGATTTATCTCAATTTACGTGAATAATAAACCCAATTCATATCCAAACATATCAAAGTGATAACAGAATGGTGGTTTTAAAAGTCTTTTTTATAAGTTAAAAAAAAATTTCTTATGTATTTATTTTTTAAATAATAAAAATTATTATTAAAAATTAATCCAAACAAGAATAGAATCACAGACAATTTAAAATTCCATGTTGATGCTTGCAACTAATTTAGAATTATTAAATTTGAAATTACAAGTATTGATTTATAATTTTTTTAAATATGGTTAATCCACCAACCTTGAATCTCGGCCAGTTCAGCAATGGATTTGATTTTGAACAGCGACTTCCCAATTCCAATACGCCAAAAAAGATCATAAAAATAAAAATACAGAAACACGGAAATATTCCTTTTGTTTTCAACGATATTTATCTAGTAAATTCTTGAGGAATCCAAACACTTTAAAAAGAAAAAAAAAGGCAAACACTTTTTTTTTTAATTTTCAGAATACATCTGACGGAAAAAAAAAAAGCAACAAGAAAACATTTCAGAAGGAGCTGGAGCCTGCGCCCTGACACTCAACCTGGCCGATGCCTTCTAGTCGTCTCCTCCAAAGTCGTCTTCAGCAAGATCCTCCTCCACTTTCTCGGAGGCTTCATCTGCAATATGATCCTCCAAAGCATCAAACCCTTCTGCAAGTGCGAGTCCACCCAACGCTCCAGCCACTGCACCCACAGCCAATCCCGTCCCCATCCCACCAAACTTGCTCTTCTTCTTCTCCTCACCTACATACGCCGGCTGATTCCCCTGACCGTAACCCGGCTGTCCGTAGCTCGTTGGCGGCGGCGGCGCATTGTACCCACTGTAGGGGTACCCAGCCGGCGACGCCGCCGAATAGTACTGATCGTGCGGCGGTGGTGCGCCGTACGGATAACCATATGACGGCGGGGCGCCGGAGTAATCACGCGACCCCGATGACGGTGGTACCCCGTAAGGAGGAGCGTAATACGAACCAGGCGCACGATAGCCAATTTCTCTGATGGAAACACCGACCTCCACCTTACCTTGTGGTCTGCCCGACGGTCGCTTCAGAGTCAAATTGCGGGTGGCGCGATCGCCGATTCCGACGTCTTGAAGAACCTCGTTGAGCTTAAGCTTAGCCGAGCCGATGAACGGCTTGGTGTCCTCCTCGGATCCGGCGTGGACGATGTCGATGTAGAGGGTGAAGTCCTCAATTTGACCGGGAGGCAAAGGTAGCCGGAGCGTTTCATCCCAAAAGGCTTCAGTGTCGCCGGATTCGTCAACCCTGGTGGAGCACTTGTTCTTGGGGTCAACCCAAACGACGGCGTATGGGCGATTGGGGCCGTGACGCCAGTTCACGTTCTTGAGGTTATTGGCAGATTCGATCTTCACTTCTACCTCGTAGCGAGAACCCATGGATGTGGTTGAAGATGAGGAAGATATTTTCCCAGCAAGGAGGGAGCTGCGATCAACCAATGGGGTGATTTGGGACTTTATAGGTCAGCGATGAAGATGAGGGGTGGCATTGTTTGGCCCCGGTCTTGTTGAGATAATTACAGGAATATGCTTTGGGAACGGATCTGAGCCGTGTGTTCGTATTTCTCATTCCATTTTCCTTTTTAATTTTCTTATTTCCTTTCTTGCCCTATCTTTCAAAACTACCCATATTATCACCGTTTATTTTTTTTAAACCGCAGGTGCTTTAATATAAAATTCAATTGAATAGTTGGTATAAATATAAAACATCTTTTTTATATTTATCTATTTTTAGTTTTAAGGGAAATATTAATCATCTTTATATTTTATCTTTTTTTGCCCGCATATTTTGTTATATAACTGTTCTCTCTCTCTCTCTATATATATATATATGCATATTTTTTTTACCAGCGTGTGTGTATATATAGTTAGTTAATTTCATTAATAATATTTTTTAACTAAAAATTATATTAGAATAAATTTTATTTAAGTAATTTTCCATTTACCATACTAAATCTTTAATTTATTTTTAGTAGTTTGTGCAATTTTTTTGAAAAAAGATGATATAGGCAAGGCTATATAATCTCTCATGTGCGATGATGCATGGACAAAATATAAATATATAAATTATTTATATAACCTCTCAAAATTACATTATTTATAAGGAAAATCATATTTAAATTCATTTGAAATACCTAAATTCAAAATTAGGCTTACACTTTTAATAAATCCTTCATAAGACTTATATACCTGATTAAGGATTTTTGAATTCGTTGATTTTACCAATATATCCTTCTATGCTACTTTTTATAGAGTCACTTTTTTTTAAAAAAAAAGTAATAATAAAATCTCTACCTCAATCACTCCACACATCTCTTCTCCCCATCCTATAAAATGGCGATGCTGAAGAAACTAACAAAGATGAGGCAGACCGAAAAAAGGGATGGACCGAAAAACAGCACTAATTGTGATTAATTACATTCCACATCGTAAGATAAGTTTTTTAGGTATGCTGAAGAAACTTTTTTTTTTATTGGCCAATGGCACTAATTTCATTTATCATCGCAAAAGAAAACGGCAATACAAGTGATAGTTTAAAGCAAAAATACCAGAGAGAGAGAGAGGGAAAAAAATAACAAGTAAATACCAAGGGGTATGAAAGAAATGAGAATAGCAAGATCAACAATTGTGATCCAACAATTGAATACAATTGGTGTTTTTACTTAAAATCATTCCTCATGCATCCCATATACATTTGTGGAACATTAGGGTTAAAGAGGAATAGTTAGAACTTACCTTTCAATTGTTGTTATAAGTCGACTAAAAGTTGAGATCCCAATAATTTCAATGATTTAAATAAGTGTGGATTTTGGTGTTAGAGTTAAAAGTATATAGAAATTTACAAGTTAAAAATTTTCATTTTTAAATTGAATAGGGACATTAGCCTGATTATGAATTTGTTAAAAGTATAAGCCTAAATTTAAATTTTACTATTTCGAAAGGATTTAATTAGGATTATCTCTAATTTATATTATATGATGAATAAAAAATGTGTTTAAATTTTAAAATATGTTTATTTAGTCAATTTAAAATAAACATAATTAAATAAATTTCGATCAACATGATGAAAAATTAAAATTACAAATTTGATAATATAATATATTAAAAATTCTGAATATATATTTATTATAATTATATTTTAGTTATATAAATTATTTTTGGTAAGTATAACTGTTTAAATAATTATTGTAATAAACATGGTTAGTTTGACAACAATAAAATTTTAAGATTTAAAGTTAACGGTCAATTAATGGTTGGAGATAAAAATCAAATTTTATATCTTTAAAAGAGATATATATAACATATATTTTAATTTTGAAAAATATTTATATATTCTTAAAAAGGTTAAGGTGTGCCTAGCATTCTGCAGTATTATTCTAGATATGTCCAATATCTTAAAATTACTTTAAGAAAAAAATAATTTAGGGTGTTTGATGCACTTTGATTTAAAGAACTTTTTGGAAGGTCATAATGAGGTTTAAAATTAAATTACTCCTAAGAAAATACTTTAGGAGTAAAATTTTTCCAAAAATTAATATTTTAAGAGTTAAACTATGCCAAAAAACATTTTAAGGTAATAGATGTATCTAAAAAAATATATCTTAGATATGCCACAAATGATTTTAAAATACTAGATACATAGAAAAAAAATATTTCAGAGTGCTAATCTCCATTTAAACTTTTTAAAATAGATTTATTATATTTTACTCTTAAATATCCTGTACGAAGTCTCTACGCTATTCCTCAAAAGATTCTTACGTTTGAAGTTAGCTGAAGTAGGTAAAGAGGGGAGGTTGAAAAGGGGAAAGATAATCCAAGGAGGGGAATAAATGAGGAAGGCTCTTGCTTAGCAATTAAGTTTCCGTTTGTTTTTTTTTTTTTTGGGTGACGGAACAAATTATGCAATTGCCTACCTCCTTGGACAGACCTAGAGTCTTTTTTATTTGTATTTTTTCAAAGGGGTGTTTATAATAGTGTTTATCATTCATTTATCATAATAAAATGTGGAGATACTCCCCATTCCTCTTTCATTCATGAAAATCTTAATTTAACTCTTTATTGTAGAAATAATTAATACAACAATTTATTTTTTCAAGTATTATTTCATTGTCAAAATTTTATAAAAACTTGTAATAAACTTATTGTAAATCTTATTAAAATTAAATTATTTTTTAATTAATATTATAATTTTAATTTAGCCATTCTACAACTGCTTGGTAGCATATTAGTAGACCTTTTTTTTTGGGGCGGGGGAGTGGATTTAAGTTTTTTGCCAACAAAAGTGGATTCAATTAAAAGTTAAAATCAAATCATATCTACAGATTTGCTGAATCTAAATTTAAGGAAAAAAATAAAAATAAACCCAGATGGAACACAGAAAAGTTTTAGTTAGTCTATAAAAATGTGATTTCATATTATTAGACTTTTATGGGGGCGAAAAGTAGATATAATTAAAACTTGATCTTCTCTATAGAATATAGATTTAAATCAAAATTAAACGAAATGTATTATGAAACAAAGCTGTGTAATTTTCTTAAATATTTATTGCAAAATTTACAATATGTTATAACTCAATAATTAACTTTGAGTGAAATAGTAGTAATTGTATGCAGTAAAGTTGGAACGTTTTATTACTTATGAGAACAATACTATATTAAATTAAATAGAACATATTTTGTTGGCAAGAATTAATAAATAGGGTAGAATAAATCGAAATATTCTGAAAATTTGAAGCGAATGAGAGTGCCTTTAATTATTTAAACCTGACTTGCTATATTCTCTGCATAATGATCTGTTTGGTATTGGGAAAGAGAAGAGAGGAGAGGGAGGAGGAAATTTTAATGAGCTAAACTTAAAAAATTGGAGAAGTTTAGTTAAAAAATTTTAATTAATTTTTTTTATTTTTTAATAATACATATTTTATTTATTAAATTTTCCCCCTTCTCTCTTTCCCTTCTCTTTCACCCATTTTTTTGAAAACTAAACTCATTAAATTTTTTTCTCTAATCATTCCCCTTCTCCTTTCCCTCGTGCCAAACAGAGCTAAAGGCAACACAAGACAGGACAGGGAATCACTATAGGTCACGCCAAAGGAAAGGATGAGGGATGGGTTTTAGATAGGGTCATTGTACCACAGCACTATTAGTTTGTTTGATATTGCTTTTATGAATCAGATTTATTATATGAGTCTGATTTATGTAAATTGAGATAAATCTTTTTTACATATTTATCTCGTAGGTCGTAAAAGCACCTCATAGACCGTAAAAGCTACATCGTAGACCGTAAAAGTTACTTCATATTCCGTGAATTATAATTCATAAACACTTATGGAGCTTTCATAAGCTAATCCAAACAAGCTCGTAGCTACGCGGAGTGAACACGGTCGTCTTTCTCGTCATCTCGGAAAAGGACATATGAAGACCAATAAGAAATTCGGACACTTTGAAGTTGCAATATTCCAAATACCACTACTTCATGACCCTAATTACACTTTCTTCTCGGACACTATTGAAGTGCAATATTCCAAATACCACTACTTAATGATCCCTAATTACATTTTCTTCCTTGCATTGATGACTTCGAAACTTGGGATAGTCTGCTTCCTATTCCAAATAATTTGTCCAACGAATAAATTGATATAGAAATTAATGATACACATAAGTACATAATTATATAAGTATATCAGAGATAATATGTAATATATGATATAATTAAATAATTTTTTTAATTTTTTTAATCTCCTTAAATTAATCAACTATGTCTTATATTAAGAAATGATGGAGTAGTTTATAATATTTTTTTTAAAAAAATTAAGCTGATTATTTATAATTAATACTCATTTTATCTTATCTATAAGTCACTGTGTAAACATGTTTTCACCGGAATCAAGAAAAATTTGTAATCTGAATAACTTAGTCTTAAAATTTAATAACTACTCAACTTTACCCTCATTTAATATATATACATTATATCCTATGAGTACAAAGTCTACATAATAATACTAAATGAAGAGTAAATTTGTACATCAGACTAAAAATTTAATGATGTAACTAGTGTTGATTGTGCCCCTCTCCAATCAATTGGATTTGTATATTATATTTTATTAAATAAAGGAACTTTATTAAATGTTTATTTATTACTCTATGTGGTCCTTTTTATAAGAAACAACTACCAAAATTATACCACTTTTAACAACTTTCACATATGAGGAAACTCAATTAATTTGGTGAGGGAGTGAGAAATTGACTACACTTGTCAATTTTAATAGGTAAGAATATAATGTTTTAATCACTGCCTACACTTATAATACAAATGATAATATTTGTAAAGATATTAATCATTTCAATAATGTCATTTACTATTACTTTTAACAAGTTACACATTTGAGGAAAACTCAACTAATTTTGTGAGGGGGTGAAAAATTGACTACACCACTACTAAAAAAAAGGCTTATAAGACCGCTACATCTAGACCTTCTTAGCAGAGATGGTCTAAAAACTATGATCGGAGCCATTTTTGTAAATATTGATACAACTTAAGATAGATCACACTACCGCACGATCTAAATAATATTTTCTAGACTGGTTATAATTTAATACGGTATCGATAAGTATTAAATATTATAAAAATTTCAAAATTTAAATTCTTTTTAGATCAGTTGATAAAACAACCGGTTTAAACATCCTTTTAGAGAGTGTTGTTTCTTTACAACCGGTCTTAAATGTGTCAAAGTTTCTTCATCTTTCAAGGTAAACATCCTAATGCGTCTCTTTGAAATATAAAGTCACTTCAATTATTGTAATCTTCATCCATCTTGTCATTTAAACTGCTCATTCCTTTTGTTTTGTTCAGGCTCCCTCTTCTCAATGTGGTGAGACGCACCAGGACTAGGTTAGTTTGTCCTCCATATTCTCCTTCGCATCCATTGCCTCCATTACAGTCGTTAGTGGGGGAGGTTGACCAGCTCCATGTGAGGGTAGCTCACATGGAGAGAAGCCTTGGAAGACTTGTCACTTTGCTACAAGAAGATGAGACTAACGATAAGGTATGTCTTAAAGCATCCTAAAAAAATAAATGGTTCATTGATAGTGGATGCTCAAGACACATAATAGGAGACAAGAAAAAATTCTCCAAAATTGAACCTAAAGAAGGTGGAAAAGTAAAATTCGGTGGAGATCAAACTGAAAAAATAGCAGGAATAGAGGAAATAGGCAACAATAAAGGAATTATAGTCAATGATGTTTACTATGTAGAAGGTCTCTACCACAACCTACTAAGCGTAAGTCAAAGTACTGACAAGAACAATTGGGTAATATTCAATTCTGAAGAATGCTTGGTTGTAAGTAAGGAAGATCTTTAGTTAAAGAAGAACGAGATCAAAGTCAAGATAAGAGTTACAAGGGAAGGTAACTGCTATACACTTGACTTAACTAGTAATACATCAAAAACTTGTCTTGTAAGTAAAAGCGATGATACTTGGCTATGGCATAAGAAACTTGCACATGTGAATATGAAATAACTAGATAAACTAGTTAAGAATGATATAGTAAATGGCCTACCCAAACTCCAATTCAAAAGTGATATGATATGTGATGCATGTCAAAAAGGAAAACAACTTAAGACATTATTTAAATCTAAAATGGAGATTTCCACCAAAGGCCTCTTCAACTACTCCACATGGATTTAGTTGGACCCGCAAGGGCAAAGAGTCTTGGCGGAAATCTTTATACATTGGTTATAGTTGATGACTTCTCTAGATTCACATGGTTAATATTTTTTAGATCTAAAGATGAAACTTTTACTGAATTAATCTCTTTTACCAAGAAAGTAAAAAATGAGAAAGGTATGTGATAAGTAAAATATCTATACATTTATTTTCCCTTGTATGAAGTATTTTTTGGATGACATTTGAGCTTAATGTAATGAATTTGGGTGTAATTGATAAATAAATAATGATTTGACATAAAATAGAATTCATTGGAAAATACTAAATTTTGACCCTCTTTCAGTTTTTAGGCAATATCTGGAGTTCTAGATGTTGAATTGGAATGTTCTTTATATGGATAGAAAGATGAGAAAAATTCCTACAACTTTTATGTTGAGGTAAAAACCCAGTTCTATCATTAAGAGCTCTGAATTTTGCTTAGAAGTTGAGCACATGATTCTGTCCAGATCTGACATTTGTCCACTAATTTGACCATAACGGAAGTCACAAATGTTGAAATGAGGAGATCTTATATGCGTTTTCAAGCTAAGATCCAGATCTAAAACTTTCATGAAGACAAAAAAGTAAGATTCCAATGTTTTAATTGCCAAACAGTAGCTGCAATCAATGAGCAAGGTGGTCACAAAGTCAATATTGGTGGCTTAGAGTCAAGATTTTTACCTAACATGTGGAAATTCTTACACCCAATTCATCTATAAATAGAGGAGTTGAAGGCACAAGGAAGGACATCATCTTAGAGTTTAATTTCATGCATTTTTATTGTTCTTGCATACCTCCTACATGGAAGGTTTAGGTAGTCCTCCTTTATGGATGGTATAGGTTGCCTCTTACATGGAAGGTTTTACCTCCTATATGGAAGGCTAGATTTTTCTATTTTCATGCATCTTGTAGTTATATCTTTATGTTTTAGAATTTAATAATCATGTTTTCTGCAATATTTATAAAGTTTTCAATTTATTTTGGTTTTGTTTTTAGTTTCATCATGAGCTAAATTTTCATTTTCCTAGGGTGATGACGTAGCTTACTAATGACGGATTGAATCTTAACTTATTAAATATAATTTTAATTTTTCCTTCATGATTGATTTTTAATTATTGTTCTTAATGCTTTCGATTGATTGGCCACCTTTTGGATGATCTCAATATGCATGTTGAGACCGGAAGGAGATACATGTGTGTGGATCATATAATTGAAACCATAATTTGCATATGAAATAGGAATATATTCATATGGGTTGTGTAGTCTTAATTGAGTTCCATAAATCTTCATGCATGATTGATTGCTTAAATTCATATAGGAATATATTGGGTTAGCAATTAATTATAGAATTACTTGACCTTGGAAGAGGCTAGTAATTAAAATAGGAAAACTCGACTATCAATCATGTGGAATAAATTAGACTAGAATAGATAAGTGATTCAATCCGGAGTTTGCTAAGTGAAATATAATCCCTAGGGCCTTTTTTATCATATTTGTCTTTATAACAATTGCATTTTCATTTAATCATTTTTATTTTACAATCTCAACCACCAACTAATCGATCGGCTAATTAAAATTATCAATTTTGGTACTTAGTGATTAATCCTCGTGGGAACGATACTCTACTCACCCCTATATTACTTGTTTACGATAGTGTACACTTGCACTTCTAAATACACATGCTACACTCATAACAAGTTTTTGGCGTTGTTGCCGGGGATTGTTGTCATTAATATCAATACCAAGTAATTTTAATACTAATTTGGTCTTTATATTACATTTGTTTTCTTTTTGGTGTCTTGTGTTTCTTTTCAGGCTTTTGCTTAGTGTATGACAAGATCGAAGAAGACTGAATTACAACCTTGTGATTTGGAGATCGAAAGAACTTGTCGGAGAAATCAGAGAATTCAAAAGAAGTCTACTTCAATCAATCCGATGGCAAATCCAGAGGGAGAAACAGCAGATCCCAAAACACTCCGTGACTATGCAACACCAACAGTCATGGAGACAACTTCTGGAATCAGAAAACCGCCAGTAGCAGCTAATAATTTTGAACTCAAGCCTGCAATTATCCAGATGATGCAAGCAATTTAGTTTGGTGGTTTACTAATAGAAGATCCCAACACACATATAGCCAGCTTCCTAGAAATTTATGACACATTCAAACACAATGGTGTTACTGATGATGCCATTAGACTTAGACTTTTCCCTTTCTCACTCAGGGATAAGGCTAAGAGCTAGCTATACTCTCTACCAGTGGGAAGCATAACTACATGGGATGCCTTAGTGCATAAATTTTTGGCACAATACTTTCCTTCAGGAAAGACAGCTAAATTGAGGAATGAAATTACCTCATTTACTCAACATGAACTTGAGAGCCTCTATGAAGCATGGGAAAGATACAAGGAGTTTCTAAGAAAATGTCCTCATCATGGGTTACCAGATTGGTGGCAATTGCACTCATTCTATAATGGGATGACGCATACAACCAAAATTCTTGTAGATGCTGCAGCTAGAGGATCTTTTATAGGAAAGAGTCTAGAAGATGCTTACAATCTTCTTGAGGAGATGGCAGCCAATGCATACCAATGGCCTTCTGAACGTCATGTTTTAAAGAAAGTGGTTGGAGTGCACGAGCTGGATATCCTTACAACTTTGTCTTCTCAAGTTGCATCTATATCCAAGCAAGTAAACTCATTGACAAGTCAAGAAAATGCAATCATCACTCCTCATGAAACATGTGATCGATGGGGAGGACCTCATGTGAACATGCAAAATCAGGAAGGACACCCATCCATGTCTTCTCAGATGGAGCAAGCTCATTACATCGGAAATCAAAGAAATGATCCATTCTCAAACACTTACAATCCAGGTTGGCGGAATCATCCAAACTTTAGTTGGAGGAATAATCAAAATGTGTTCAAGCCACAAGGGAACTTCCAGCAACAAGCTCTTCAACAACCAAACCCACCACAATAGAAAATGAATATAGAAGATGCACTGGCTCAACTAACCATGAATACATCTCAATTTATGGCTAAGAATGATGAAAGATTCAAAATCCAGGAGGCCTCAATAAAGAACTTGGAGATTCAAATAGGCCAAATTGTAAATATGCTGAATTCCAGACAACCAGGTACTCTTCCAAGTGATACTGAAAGAAACCCAAAAGAGCATGTGAATGCCATTTCATTAAGGAGTGGGAAAGAATTGAAAGATCCTATAATTCAACATAAGAAAGATGGAGAAAAGAAAGAAAGTGAAGAAGAACACAAGGAGGAAGCATAGAAACCTCAAGAGGATGATGTAGTACCAGGAAGAATCAGCTTTCCAGATAACCCTCCTCCATATGTACCACCAGTTCCATATCCTCAGAGACTTGTGAAGGCAAAGCTAGACAAGCAATTTAAAAAGTTTCTGGAGGTTTTCAAAAAGCTACATATCAACATCCCTTTTGCAGATGCTCTTGCCTAAATGCCCAGTTATGCAAAATTCATGAAGGAAATTCTCTCAAAGAAGCGTAAACTGGAGGAATTCGAGATATTTGCACTTACTGAGGAGTGCAGTGCCATTCTGCAAAAGAAACTACCACCAAAGCTGAAAGATCCAGGAAGCTTTTGCATACCTTGCACCATAGGTTAATGCAACTTTAAAAGAGCACTTTGTGACCTGGGAGCAAGTGTAAATCTCATGCCTTTATCTGTCTATAGAAAACTCGGTCTGGGAGAGGTGAAGCCTACCACTGTTTTATTACTTCTAGCTGACCGATCAATAAAACATCCAAGGGGTGTCTTAGAAGATGTTCTGGTAAAGGTGGACAAACTCATATTCCCAGCTGATTTCATCATACTCGACATGGAAGAAGACCAAGAAATTCCTATCATTCTTGGGAGGGCATTCTTAGCAACTGGGAGAACTTTAATAGATGTGCAACAAGGAAAGTTAACTTTACGAGCTCAAGATGACCAAGTATCTTGTAACATTTTTAAGGCTTGGTCATGTCCAAATGAAGGTGACGCCTGTTACAGAGTAGATACAATGACTAGCTGCATAAAAGACGTGGCGAACAAAAGCTGCATGGATCAACCACTCGCAATGGGAATAGTAGATGTTTCAAAATCAACTAAACCTGAAGTGCACAAAGAATATTGGGCAATAAAAGCCTTAAATTCTAACTTAAAGGCAGCTGGTAAGAAGAGACTTCTCCAACTCAATGAGCTTGAAGAATATAGACAACAAGCTCATAAGAATGTAAAGTTATACAAGGAGAAGACAAAAACATGGCAGGATAAAAGAATTTTGAGGAGAGAGTTCACACCGGGACAAAAAGTTCTGATATGCAACTCAAGGTTAAAGTTTTTTCTGGGAAAGCTGAGATCAAGGTGGTCAGGACCTTTTACTGTGGTTCAAGTATGGCTATATGGTGCAGTGGAGATTCAAGATGGTGATCAAAAATTCAAAGTGAACGAGCAAAGGCTGAAAGAGTATAATGACAGTGCGTTTAACACTTTGAAAATTGTCATCACTTTTGAGGAAACAACATGTAAGTCCTAAAAAAAATAAAAAATAAAAAATAAAATTTTTTTGGTTTTGTCTTTGTCTAGCTAAAGACGTTAAAGAAGGGCGGCTATTTGGGAGGCAACCCACAATTTCTTTTCCTACTCTTTTATTTTTCTTTCCTACTCACTAAAGCACTTTGCATTGCATCTTTAAATCTTAATTCTCATTATTGTCATGGAGGAATCTCTTACAAATCTCAAGAACAGGTTTCCTACTCTTCCCAAAGATGTGCTCAGGAAGATCTATAAATGTC
This sequence comes from Albizia julibrissin, assembly GCA_037074505.1. Lineage (NCBI taxonomy): Eukaryota > Viridiplantae > Streptophyta > Magnoliopsida > Fabales > Fabaceae > Albizia > Albizia julibrissin. The sequence goes on from CM073477.1 coordinate 39,458,426, forward strand.
GACTTGAAAGAATGAAGACATTCAAGCGTTTGGATCTTCCTGAGGATGTCCACTGGCTCATCAAAGCTAAGGTATATTTAATAGGTGAGATTCATGAATCATTCATTAAACCTATGCCAGGAATGGGAAGAAGCTCTTATTCCAAAAAGAGAAGAGCTAAAAGAATGCAGGTCTGTTCTAGATGTGCAAGGTAGAATTGTGATCAGCGCTGTTGAAGCAAAGGTATGGTTTCGATAAATCAAGAAGATAAAATTCAATTTATAAAGGATGGACTGAGTAAGGAGTCATTGGATGATATCATTCAGACTCTTGAGACGCATCCTAGTGGTGATGTTCATCATGTACTTCTCGATTTATTTGACATATTCAACAAAGAAAAAGAGCGCTATCGTCTTGGGAATCTGACGTTAAAAGACCCTATTTTCCAGTTTATAAGAAAACTGGATGGGAAGCAAATCCTCGATTCATAGAAAGAGTTTAAGCCGTTACTGGACGTAAAACCAGAGGAAGATGTGAGCCACAATCATAACTACTGTACATAATCATGCTTTTGTCTAATCTGTCGTATCTTTTCAGTAACTTTTTGACTTTCATTACTCCTTTTGTTTAATTTCTTCACGTAACGGCTACCAGTCATTCGTGTCGGATATTTTTTTCAAACTTGTTGGAAAAATGTCTGATTTGCATGATCTTGTTGTCGTTGTTTTAATAGTATAAATATATATTTTTTCACTTATAAAAACAAACAAAATGTCTAAGAGAAAAATAGAGAGCAAGGGTATCACCAAAAAATGTAGATTTACATCTATTTGCATTTTCGGTGAAACTGACTCAGGAAAAGATGGAGTTTATACCTACAGCACAGGAACTGAGACGTGCATTAGCTGCTAGGAAGATCAATTTTGTATACGGGGGAGGACTCCAGGGCCTGAAGTTAAGTATGGCTATTCCTGTAACCATTAATGGTAGCAAGGGTTTGTGTGTAAGGGTGAAGGAGTTAGAACATCACTTCTTCTTAGGGAAAGAGTTAGAAGTTTCAAGCCTACTTGAACGAATGGGACGTATGTTCTACTGTGCTGAAGCTTTTATCGCTTTACCCGGTGGTTTGGAAACATTGGATGGGATCTCGAGCGTTGCATATTGGGCTAAACTTAACTTCACAGAAAGCCATTAGGATTGCTAAATGTTAATGGTTTTTATGATAACCTGTTGTCTTTTCTTGATCATGCTATGGAAACAGGATTCATACCCCAAGCGACTTGTCATTCCATCTTTTCTGCACCAACTGCTGATCAACTACTTGATAAACTGCAAACCTATAAACCTACACCAGATCTATTAGTAAAAGAAAAAGGTGGGCAGTCCTCAGATAGCAGTCAGAAGAAGAATCCAGATACCACTCTCCGTTGTAAACTTTCCTTAATCATAATGGTTTTAATCTTAACATTTTAGTTTACTTTATTGTTTGTTTATGTTTTCAAAAAAAATGTCTCTAATCTTTAGAAGACATTGAGGACAATGTCTGATTTAGGTTGGGGGAGAAAAATAAAAGCATAGTTTCTCCATTAAATAGTTAGTTATTAAAATCATTAGATGCATGGGGTGTGAAAAGATGGCAGAGTAAAGAGTTATTCTTAACTCTTGAGACGCATCTTATTAGTTGCATTTTTTCTTTCTTTCTTTCTGTTTCATCTAAAAAAAAGAGGTCCGAAAAAAAAATAAATAAATTTTTTTTTATGAGTGTTTTTCAATGATTTTAAGAAGTATATAAGTTTGAAGCATGGAGCAATTGAGTTTAGAGATTTTATAGCATGATTGAACAACTAATTGTTGGATTTGGTGATGAATTTTGAGATTGAATGAGCTGAATTTGAAAGTACCTAACCATGAGTTTTTGAGCCTATATGATCAATCATGATTATCTTTCTTGTGTGTGATATTCATCTATTGAGTTGTTACTCTAGAACTTGCTTCAAATCTTGTTGAAATTACATGTCACATGCACATTTGAAAATGATAAAGGCATTCATTTTCTTTAGCCAGAGCCAAAAAGCCAACCTTACAATTACACCATTGATAAGCCCCTTTGAACCTGATTGATTATTTCTTTATTGTCAACCCATTAATGTGTTTTAATGATATATCAAGTGCTCTTACTTAGTTCAAAAAGATTAACAAAGCATTTGAAATCTTTGTGAAATGGGCTTTTGACAAGTTTGGGGGTGTGTATATTATCAACTGTAGAATTACAAAAAAAAGAGAAAAAATAGAAATAAAAAAAAGAAAAAAAAGAAAAAGAGGATATTTAGTTTTGGAATAAAAATTATGGGTTGCCATGATAAGTCTATTCATAAGATGACCCATTTTTCAAATGCTCTGTTTATTTCTTAGATGTAACCCTTCATACCACTATTTACATTCCTTTTACCCTAGCCCCCCCATTACAACCTTAAATAAGTCATTTTGATTTGAATTATGCATGTGAATTCGGTAGTGGAGATTGAGATTTTTAGCAAGCTTATGGTAGTGTAACTTTTTCAGGTGAATTTGAGCGAAACACTTACCCTTAAACACTTGAGAGATTGAGAGGACGAGTCACAATTATGAATTTGGTTCATTCATTTTCAAATGAAGTTACCAGTTTATACTTTTTTTGATTCAAGAATACTATGATCTCTTTATTCTTTAATTGTGTCATTGTTTATAACTTGACACTTCTGATTTTGTTGGAAGCACTTATTAGTCAATCCTTCTTGTCCGAGGACGTCCAAGAACTAAGTGTGGGGGAATTTGATAAGTAAAATATCTGCACATTTATTTTCCCTTATATGAAGCATTTTTTGGATGACATTTGAGCTTAATGTAATGAATTTGGGTGTAATTGATAAATAAATAATGATTTGACATAAAATAGAATTCATTGGAAAATACTAAATTTTGACCCTCTTTCAGTTTTTAGGCAATATCTGGAGTTCTAGATGTTGAATTGGAATGTTCTTTATATGGATAGAAAGATGAGAAAAATTCCTACAACTTTTATGTTGAGGTAAAAACCCAGTTCTATCATTAAGAGCTCTGAATTTTGCTTAGAAGTTGAGCACATGATTCTGTCCAGATCTGACATTTGTCCACTAATTTGACCATAACGGAAGTCACAAATGTTGAAATGAGGAGATCTTATATGCGTTTTCAAGCTAAGATCCAGATCTAAAACTTTCATGAAGACAAAAAAGTAAGATTCTAATGTTTTAATTGCCAAACATTAGCTGCAATCAATGAGCAAGGTGGTCACAAAGTCAATATTGGTGGCTTAGAGTCAAGATTCTTACCTAACATGTGGAAATTCTTACACCCAATTCATCTATAAATAGAGGATTTGAAAGCACAAGGAAGGACATCATCTTAGAGTTTAATTTCATGCATTTTTATTGTTCTTGCATACCTCCTACATGGAAGGTTTATGTAGTCCTCCTTTATGGATGATATAGGTTGCCTCTTACATGGAAGGTTTTACCTCCTATATGGAAGGCTAGATTTTTCTATTTTCATGCATCTTGTAGTTTTATCTTTATGTTTTAGAATTTAATAATAATGTTTTCTGCAATATTTATAAAGTTTTCAATTTATTTTGGTTTTTTTTAGTTTCATCATGAGCTAAATTTTCATTTTCCTAGGGTGATGACGTAGCTTACTAATGACGGATTGAATCTTAACTTATTAAATATAATTTTAATTTTTCCTTCATGATTGAGTTTTAATTATTGTTCTTAATGCTTTCAATTGATTGGCCACCTTTTGGATGATCTCAATATGCATGTTGAGACCGGAAGGAGATACATGTGTGTGTATCCTATAATTGAAACCATAATTTGCATATGAAATAGGAATATATTCATATGGGTTGTGTAGTCTTAATTGAGTTCCATAAATCTTCATGCATGATTGATTGCTTAAATTCATATAGGAATATATTGGGTTAGCAATTAATTATAGAATTACTTGACCTTGGAAGAGGCTAGTAATTAAAATAGGAAAACTCGACTATCAATCATGTGGAATAAATTGGACTAGAATAGATAAGTGATTCAATCCGGAGTTTGCTAAGTGAAATATAATCCCTAGGGCCTTTTTTATCATATTTGTCTTTATAACAATTGCATTTTCATTTAATCATTTTTATTTTACAATCTCAACCACCAACTAATCGATCGGCTAATTAAAATTATCAATTTTGGTACTTAGTGATTAATCCTCGTGGGAACGATACTCTACTCACCTCTATATTACTTGTTTACGACAATGTACACTTGCACTTCTAAATACACCATGCTACACTCATAACAGTATGTCTATTGCAGCTCTCAGGATTGACCATGGAGGAGGATTCGAGAATCAATCCTTTGGAAGCTTTTGTGATAACCATGGAATTAAGCATAATTTTTCAGCTCTAAGGACAACTCAACAAAATGGAGTTGTGAAAAGGAAGAACTGTGTGCTAACTGAAATGACAAGAGCCATGCTGAATGACAAGAACATCTCACAAGTATTTTAGGCGGATGCAATGAGCACTTCATGTTACATCTCAAATAGAGCCTACATCAGACCTAAGTTAGGGAAGACACCTTACGAGCTCTACAAAGGAAGGAAACCAAACCTTGCTCATCTGCATGTTTTTGGCTGTAAGTGTTTTGTTCACAATAATGGTAAGGATAATTTGGGAAAATTTGTCTCAAAAGCTTATAAAGGAATATTTCTTGGATATTCCAACAGAACCAAAGCTTTTAGAATTTTCAATAAACGAACATGTGTTGTTGAAGAATCAATTCATGTAGTTTTTGTTGAAAATGAATCTTTGACAAATACTTATGAAGAAAATGACTCAATTAAGCTTGAAGAAAAACAAGTGATTTTAAATATCCCTATCTCCACTGAACCTTCTATCCCTGTCTCTGAATCTCCTACCCTAGAGCAACCTAGGGCCTGGAAATATAATAAGAATCATCTTGTTGATCAAGTTATTAGGGATATCCATGAGGGTGTAAGAACTTGAAACAAAAATTTCAATGAAATAAGCTTTTCAACCTTTGTTTTTGAAATTGAACCCTCAATATTGATGAAGCCCTCTCAGATAATGATTAGGTAATAGCCATGCAAAAGGGACTCAATCAATTTGAAAGAAACCAAGTATGGGATTTGGTGCCTATTCCTAAAGATATCCTGTCATAGCTACCAAATGGGTGTTTAGAAACAAACTTGATGAATTAGGCATTATAACTAGAAATAAAGCTAGGTTGGTTGCTAAAGGGTACAGTCAGGAGGAAGGCATAGACTATGAAGAAACCTATTCCCCAGTAGCTCAATTATAGGCCAAAAGTATACTTCTTGCTTTCACATGCATAAAGGGTATCAAACTTTATCAAATGGATGTCAAGAGTGCTTTTCTGAATGGCTACATAATGGAAGAAGTTTAGTTGAGCATTCTCAAGGTTTTGAGAACTTTGCTAAACCAAATCATGTTTTCAAACTTAAGAAAGCTCTCTATGGTCTAAAACAAGCTCCCAGAGCTTGGTACGAAAGACTAAGTAAATTTCTTTTGGATTAAGGCTTTGTTAGATGACAGGTAGATATAACCCTGTTTATCAAACACAAGAAAAATGACATGATAATCGTGCAAATCTATGTTGATGATATTATTTTCGATGCTAGCTCTTCTATGTAAGGAATTTTCAGAAACTATGCAGGGGGAGTTTGAAATGTCCATGATGGGTGAACTAACATTTTTTCTTTCCCTACAAATTAAGCAAAGGAAAAATGGAATGTTTATATGTCAAACTGAAAAACTTAAAGAAATATTGAAAAAGTATGATATGGATGAAGCTAATGGAACAAATACTCCAATGAGCTCAACCACCTTGCTGGATGCTAATGTCAAAGGTGTTGATTTCAACATCACAAAGTATAGAGGCATGATCGGTTCCTTATTGTAGCTCACGGAAAGTCCAGACATTCAATTCAGTGTAGGAATATGCGCAAGATATCAATCAGCACAAAAAGAATCACATGTTGAAACAGTAAAATGGATTCTTAGATATCTGGATGACACGAGTGAACTAGGAATTTGGTATCCGAAGGAGGAAATGAATACCTAACGGCCTACTCAGATTCTAATTATGGAGGATATAAAATGAACAGGAAAAGCACGAGTGGGCAATGTTAGTTAATTATTTCAAAACATTTTATTAATTAATTAACTACTACTATGGTAGGAAAGGAAGAAAACAAGTACAAAGGTATACTATAGTAGAAAAGATTTGACCAAAATACTTAAAGAATAATGATGGTAGAAAAGGAAATATGTTAGTCTATCATGGTTAAAAAGTATTAAACATCTTATTTAAAATCACATATAAGTCAAAAGTATGTAACTGGGCCTTGGGCATTCGAAGCCTGATAACACAATTGACCAAAAGGCCTTAGATCATTTCCTACAATTATGATCTCATTAATTACAATTCATGACTTTCTTGAAAAATTCCATTTTCGATAGAACCATAACTTTCTCAAAAGTTACATAAAAGAGGATCCACAATAAAAAATCATAATTTAAAACCCATGGCCATAGGCCTCTTTTACTTGCACTCCAACATAGTACAAAACAATAAATGGATCATGAAAAACTCAAAAATTTCATAAGTTATATCAGAGTATGAATGAGCCCTAGATGGCAATATATAAAGTCAACACAAAACTACTAAAAGAAGAGGTTTATGATTGCACAACGCAATCCTAAACCTCCAAATCTTCCTTAAAGATATCATATTATGAACCTTGTTTGAAAAATGTTAAAGCAACAGGGCAAGTCACATAGACCCAGTAACCACAATTCTAATTTAACAAGTATATAGGGAATGATTACAAGATAGTTAAGCAGGCTAAACATCAAATTATATAATAAAGTATACATACTTTTTCATAATCAATAATAGCTCAAGGAGTAACTAAGCAAGAATAGGACTCCCACTATCATTCTTATAACCTTCTTATAACCGCTGACAAAACCCATAGGCTACAACATAAGAGGATTAATCTCTATGACAAGTCTGCACCAAGCTCTTCAATAGTGAGGTGTAGCCTGCCCAAAAGCTACAAAACTCATATCAGACCATGGGTTCATTTTCCTTAGAATATGGAAAGGGGTCACATGTCCCTTGAGCTGACCCTTAACCTTACTAAGGGAGGGTGATACTGAGGGCCCTAAGAATGTTAAAACCACCATTAGGTGCCAAGTTGCAATTATACCACATGGTATAATAGCATCAAACCTCCTACAACCACAACTTTGTGCAATCCAACATAACTTAATATGTAATCCAACAATTCAACATCACCAAACCCGTTATCACCAGGTTATTCTCATAGTTAATACTCAATGCCATGCATTATCAACTTTCAGATAAACCATTCAAGCCCACTTCACTAACAAGTTTACTAAAAGCATAATTCATATTGTCATTGTATATTTTTCATATAAATAAAATACTATAATATATATTTATAATAGTTAAAATACTAACATACACTTATAATGTACATTAACAAGCATACAAGGTAAATTGAAAAGTGATTAACTCTTACTAAAGCTAAAACAAGGTACTACCATTTTTATGAAACCCCATGGTCAACCTCTACTAAGGAGAGTCTACATAATATATGTGAATATTCATCAATAAGATGATAACTAATTCCACGATTAACAATTAGTAACTAGACTTCAAACCTTCACTTAATTGTTCCTTAGAAAAACTCCTAATATCTCTACCATTCATATGTTTACTGTCCTAATGATATTCTCCTTATTCTTCCACTTTATTATACTCATTTAAGTCATTAATTAACTTCGAAATGCTCAAATTACATTATGATTTCCCAATTCTAATATCAGATGTTCAAGTTATGTTACGATTGGGAGGCACAACGGAAGAATTTAAAATTGCAAAAGTTTACTAATCCCAATTGCGGATCTATTAACGACATTTAATTTGAGTAGTTAGAATCGTACCTTTACATTTTTGCCTTTTCCAATATCAAGGAGCTCGCACCTCAGATCAACTTCTTCTACTAGTATCCATACAAATACGACTCTAACACGGTCAGTGAGCTAGCGCCTCTAATGTCTCTCTAGAGTTTTTGCTACGGCTCTCTATTTTTTCATCATCCATAAAAAACCCTAGCTCTCACTTTTTATAATTAGTCAAAGTTATCTATTTTATGATGGATATTGGATTTTCAAATTAATCTTAATTAATTTTGAAATTCTTATCATATTAATTAATACTTAATTGGTTTTGATAAGAAAATTAAATAAATATGGTTTAATTAAATATGTCTAACAGTTTTAATTTAACCTATTTCTTTAATCTGTATAAAGAGCCAATGGAAATAGATTTAATTTATCTTTATAAACTAAATATGAGATATTATATCTTTATCATGTTAGTTATTCAATTTAATTTATCAGATAAAACTAAATTTAAAACTAATACAATATAATAATATTATCATATTATATATATGTGTGTGTTTGTGTGTGTGAAAAGAAAATTAATAATATTATAATATTATTAATTTTCTTTTCGAACACACATACACACACACACATACATATAATTTGTCCATCTTAGATTAACTATTACATTCATTAACTCTAGACACACACACACACACACACATATAGACACACATACATATAATTTGTCCACCCTAGATTAACTATTACATTAATTAAATATAGACATATATTAGATTTAATGAATCTGGACATTATAGCTCGTGTTGGGCTATTTTTGTGTGTGACCCTGTAGGCTTATATGAAGTTGGCAGTGGGCCAATAACTGCACTAGCCTACAAGTCGCAAGTAGCTTTTAGTAAGACATTACGACTACCTAATTCATATGAGGATCGATAAACCGATATAATCTGTCATACAACCATATCACGTCCCTTTTGTCATGAACAATGTCATCCTCATATTCCTAACAATTACTTTCTTGATCTCTGAGTAGTCTAATTATAGAAAATGGAAACTTCTTTCCATCATAGTATGACCATACATTTTTCAGACTCACTCATCAAGGAGCCTAGTAATATCTCTACTAATGTGAGGGACAAATTCCATCTTGACCATTCACATTCCTCTACATGAAAACCACTAATCTCGATCGTAGCCTTTATCATCACTCAATCAATGTGACTTTTGACTAGGTCAAAGCGTAGTGACTCTCATGTAGGAATCCATGATGATCTCAAGTCAAAGGATATAGTGACGTGGTTATACATGAGATAAGTTAATGACTTGATCCATACAGTTTTCTCATAGAAGGTCAGTCCAGTACCTTGTACTCTTATAAGTGCCTAGGACTTTGATTTATATTTCCAATGTAATATCCCGAATTTTGGGACTAGAAGCTTAAGATTTAGCCAGGATTAAAGGGGGTTACTAGACCCATGTTTGGTAAACGTCATAGTGAGGCATAATATTATTTCTCAAAATTCTGTTATATCCTTGGACATTAAAAGGAATAATATTGGGGAGCTAAAGAGCTCAGGGAATAACAAAACAAAGAAATTAGAAGTCACACACAATATAGTAAAGTGGAACACAAAGTAATTTTGCCACCGGTGGAATTCTCAGTGTAGCAGTGGTGATTGTGTGACATTTTTAATAGGTAAATGATTTTAAAAAATTATGAAACTTTCCAGAGTGAAAGTAAAATTATCAAAATTTAATTTGATAGGTCATATAAGTCATTTGGAGCTATACACAAAGAGAAATGAATTTTTGAAATTAGCCTAGTGAAATTAACTATTTTCTAGAGCAACATTCAAAGATTAAAATTATGGGAAGAGTGAGCTTCTAATTGGCTAAAGGTTATATTTCTCCTTAAAACAAAACTTAATGAGGGTCGTATAGCCTTTAGAATCACTCCAATTGGATATTTGTACAATTAGATATGAATTTTCAAAGTTTAATAAAAATTCTGCCAAATCAAGCATTATATGTGAAAATTTGAATTTTGGGCCAATAGGGAGCTGACACGTGGAAGGTCACTTAATACTCCATTTAACGATCAATTTCTCATCTTTTTCAGCCTATTTTCTATGTGAAACAAGAACAAAAGAGTGAGAGAGGGAGCTGAGAATATGAAGAATGAAGGAAGGCTAGGGTTCATCAAGAAATCAAGGTAAGAAGTTGTAACCTTATGATTCTTGCTTCCTAATCCCTCCATAACCTCTCCTACTTATCTCTACTCCTTTGAATCCATAAAATTTCAGCTGATTTAAGAGTTATGGAGTGAGATTCAAAAACGTGTAGGGAGAGGAAGAAGTGGAAATCAAGAGGTAAACCTCCCATACTTGTTTTTCTTGCTTGATTGATGCTATTAGAGTTGTTATTGACTTGATTTTGGGTGACTTGTGAAGATTGGATGGTGGAATCCCTAAGGTGTCATGCTATTTAAACATACTTCTAATAATGTGGAAATAGTGTTTAAATAGCTAATCATTTGATTAGAAGAAGCAAGGAAGTGATTAGGCAAGATAAAATGAGAAAACAACAAACTATTTTCAGGAATCCTTAGAACTGCACTGTTTTGTAACAAGTAGAAGGAGAGGGAATTTGGAAATTTTGATACTTTCATTGGTTTTAGAAGGAAAAATTGTATGGGTATATAAGTGTTCATGAATTTTGGATGCTTGTATATAAATTTGGGAATTTATAGGTTAAGGTTGGTCATAGTGTTGATTTGCCTTGTCTGAAGCATTGTCATTGTACATGATAATTCAAGGGGTATATAGTTCCTAAAAGTTATGAAACTCTCTAGTTTGAAATTATACACATATACCTTTAATTTTATAGGTCATAATGATCAATTGGATTTGTGTGCTAGAAGTTCTACATTTTCAAAGTTTGAGCATGCAAAACTGGAATTTTCTGGAATGATGTGTAGAAAGTGGAAATACTGTATTAATATGTTGACATATAGCTAATGAATATATTTTTATTTGAAAATAGACTTAATAATGGTTATGTGGGACTTGGAACCACCTTAATTTTATTTTGTTTTGGATTTAGGAATAAATTTTTGAAGTATTTTCCCTGTTTCTGGGAAGGAATCTAGAACAGGGTGATTTTTTGAAATACGGGGAATTTTTTGGCTCTAATAGCTAATATTGAGTATTTTTATATGATACTAGATTGAAATATATTTACATATAATTTAGAATCACTCAATTCGGAGTTTCCTAGAATTAATGGTGAATTTTTGAAGTTATGCTGATTTTTGGGAAAAAATATGGAACAGTGTTATTGGGATAATTTCTGGGAATAATTGGTCTATATTAGGGAAACATAACTATTTTTTATTAAATTAAAATTGAAATAAATTCATTTAGGCTTTAGAATCAGTCCAATTGGAGTTTTTTAGAATTATTTATGATTTTTGACATTTGGACATGATTCTGAAAGCTGTCTTTGGATAGTGGAGAGTAATCATGAAATATGGACTTGTGGGCATGGTTACTATAAGAGTAATTATTTTTCCTATAGCCTAGACTTAACAAGGGTCTTATAGACCTTTGAAACACCTCAATTTAATTTCTATAGAATTAATTATGATTTTTCAAAATTTGGTGAAAAATCTGTCAGCTTTATGTCTTATGCGAAATTTAAGACTTAATGGCACAAATGTAATCGGTTAGAACTCCAAGGGTGAAAGTGAGCCTTTGAGGCTAATGTAGCCATTGGTCATTCACTCTTCATGGCTCTAATGATGTTATTCTTATTTAGGGTCATGAAGTGTTAAAGAAAAAGTAATGGTTGAAAGATCAAGGTGCATGAGGAGGACATCAAGTAAAAGGTAGTGAACTTACCTAGCCTGCATGTATTTAATATGTATGTTTTACATTGATTTTGTGACTGCTTTATCTAATTGTGTTGAACATATTTGATTGATTGAAACTCTGATATATTTGTGCAATGGCCATGTGTATGTCATAACATTGAGCATGCAGATATGTCATTATGTTAGCATGAATATGGTAGGCAAGCATGTCATGCATTAACTATATATCTTGCATGCATAGTAGTATTGTTTACTACTGAGATTCCTTTGAATCTCACCCTCCCCAAACCAACCATTTAGACAGGTGGCAAAGGTGGAAAGTAAGAGTTATACTTGAAGAGAACATGATGGTGGTTGACCGAAGATTCAAGAGTCTGAGGTTGTATTGTATTTGATTTCAATATTTGATAGCCTTATGTGACCATATATGTGTGCTATGTATATAATTGCACGTATGAATGAATTTTTAGCAGAGAACAACTCTAAGAGAACCGCTCTAATTGAATTGAAAAAAATACGCCCGTATACTCTGATTTTATACATTTAAGAGCCGATGAGGCATTGGTGATGTAGTGAATCTAGTGGAAATGTTTTAAAGTATTCTACCCTTTGAAAAAACCCATCTCAACCCTAGGTTCAAGTCCTAAGTTGAGTTTGAGAGATTTATGAACTATTGTGAGGTTTGGGTAGTCCGGGTTCAAATCCTGGTCCCACGAATGATTTCACTACTCATCTCTACTGATCTTGGGCTATTGGAGAAGGGTGTTACACCATACCTCTTCAAAGTCATACTGGTCTTATTTCATCTTTTCTCTTGTATAGATGACCAACCAGGGATATTTAGGATAATCAATATGATTTATCCAAGGATATAGTTATCACAGTGAACATGCAAATAATATAATAACGAGATGGAGAAATTCATTGAATAACAATATTAAAAGTACAATGATTGGCCCCTATGGCACAATTTCCAACATCCTCTCACTTTCACTAAGTACAATCATTCGTTTGCCTAATTCCCATTGTCCTAACATGACTCTCATGCTTTGCCTATGCAAGCGGCTTGGCGAAAGGATCAACAACATTGTCTTCTCCTGCTACTTTGCATTTCTTTTATATAACCTCTATAATTGATTTCTTTAATGAGGTGAATTCGTATGAGTTTGTGCTTGGTCCTTTGATGTGACCTAGGCTCCTTGGTCTCTATAATAGCTCTAAAATTGTCACAGAACAAATCTATTGGATTTGAGATGGTAAGCACCACCTCTAGTTCAGTAATGAACTTTTATATCCAAACAGCTTCCTTAGTTACATCTGATGCTGCTATATACTCAGCTTCTATTGCAGAATATGCTACAATACTCTTTTTGTAGCTCTTCTGGCTTACCACACCACCATTCAAAAGGAATATATATATCTAGATTGCGATCTAAGATCATCTTGGTTAGTTTGGAAACTTGCATCTATGTAACCAATTACACAGAGCTCATCATCCAATCCACCATGCACCAAGAATAAGTCCTTAGTCCTTCTCAGGTACTTTCGATATTCTTGACAATAGTCCAATGACCCTCACTAGGATCTTGTTGATATCTTCTAGTTATACTTAAGGTAAATAAGACATCCGGTCGAGTATATAACATGGAAAACATGATGGATCCAATGGCTGAGGCATATAGAACCTTACTTATGCGATCTCTTTGATCAGGTGTACTAGGACACAGATCCTTGCTGAGATGGATTCCATAAGACATGTGCATGTAACCCCTTTTTGGATCCAGCATACTGAACCTATGTAGTATCTTATCTACGTATGTGCTCTGACTTAGAACTATTAACATCTTAGATCTATCTCTATAGATTGTAATCCCTAGGATGTAAGTGGCTTCGCCTAAGTCTTTCATCTAGAAAGACTTCCCTAACCAAGACTTGATACTCTGCAAGATAGGAATGTCATTCCCAATAAGTAGGATGTCATCTACATAAAGCACTAGAAATACAACTGTGCTCCCACTAACCTTCTTGTAAACACGAGGTTCATCGATGTTTTGAATGAATCCAAACTCTTTGACTACCTCAACAAAATGGTGATTCCAACTTTGAGATGGTTGCTTCAATCCATAAATGGATCTTGGAAGCTTGCATACCTTACCAGAGTCCTCTGGACGCTTAAAACCTTTAAGTTGTGTCATGTACACATCCTCAAGGAGCTTTCTATTAAGGAAGGCTGTTTTGACGTCCATCTGTCATATTTCATAGTCATAATATGCTGCAATGGCATGAAGGATTCTAATTGATTTGGTCATTGCAACTGAGAAAAAGGTTTCATCATAGTCTACACTATGAGTTTGAGTGAATCCTTTTGTAACCAGTCATACCTTGAAGACATCTACTTTGCCATCCATGTCGGTTTTCTCCTTGAAAACCCACTTGCACCCAATGGTTTTTACACCTTCAGGTGGATTGACTAAGGTCCATACTTGATTGTCGTACATGGATTGCATTTCAGACTTCATGGCATTTAGCCATTTCTCAGAGTTTGGTCCCACTATGGCTTCTCGATAGGTGGTTAGCTCATTCTGCTCAATGAGCAATACATCATGACTTCCAGTAATCAGAAATCTATATTTCTGAGGCTGTTGCCGTGTCCTATCAGACCTTCGTAGGCCTTGTGTTACTTGAGGAGGCTCAGCAACTTGTTGTGAGTCTTCTCCATTTTCCATCTGTAGTTCTATCCTATCTTGTGACTCTTGAACTTCTTTGAGGTGTACCTTGCTTCCACTAGTTCTTTTAGAGATAAACTCTCTTTCTAGAAAGATACCGTTTTAGATAACAAACACTTTGTTATTGGCGGGATTGTAGACATAGTATCCCTTCGTTTCCTTAGGATACCCCACAAAAAGGCACTTAGAGGATTTAGACGTTAATTTATCAGAGGCTTGATGCTTAGCATAAACCTCACATCCCCAAATTTTGAGAAAAGACAAAATAGGTTTTTCCCAGCCCATATCTCATATGGTGTCTTTTCAACTGCCTTAAATGGAACATGATTTAGTGTGAAAACAGCTGTCTCTAGGGCATGGCCCTAAAAGGACAGTGGAAGATCTGTTTGACTCATCATAGATCGAACCATATCTAATAGTGTGTTATTCCTCCACGCAAAAATGTATTCCATTGTGGTGTTTCTGGAGGAGTCAATTGTGAGATTATCCCACAGCTCCTAAGATGGTCAATAAACTCTTGGCTCAAATATTCATCGCCTAAATCAGATTGAAGTGCTTTAATTGTTTTTCTAAGTTGGTTTTGTACTTCATTTTGGAATATTTTGAACATTTCAAAAGATTTATATTTATGTTTCATTAGATAGATATATCTATATCTACTAAAATCATCTATAAATGTAATAAAGTACATATAACCTCATCTGGCAGCTGTATTCAGTGGTCCAAATACATCTGTATGTATGAGGCCCAATAAGGTAGTGGCCCTCTCATTATGTCCAGTAAAAGGTGCATTTTTCATCTTTCTTAATAAGCAAGATTCATATGTATCATATGATTCAAAATCAAATGAGTTAAGAAATCCATATTGATGGAATTTAGAAATGTGTTTCTTATTTATATGGCCTAGACGACAATCCCATAGGTAGGTCAGGTTCAAATCATTTGACTTAATCCTTTTTGGTCTTTTTCATATCTTCAAGGTAGAGTTTGCAATTCCTCTTTCAATGAACGAGTTCATTGCAAAAGAAGTATACTCATTCCTTTGGAGGCTTTGCCTTCTTGGCTGCAGGCTTAGTTTCGGGTTTGTTTGAATCTTTGATCTTACCTCCTGAACTTTAAGCCTTCCCTTTTCCCTTGCCTTTCTTTTTCATACCCTTTCCTTTTTGAACCATCAAAATAGTGCTGGGCCTTTTCTTAATGCTCTGCTCAGAAGTTTTAAGCATCCCATGCAGTTTAGAAATTGATTTCTCCATGTGGTTCATGTTGTAGTTTATAAAAAACTAGTCATAACTTTATGGGGGTGAGTTAAAGATCAAATTTATAGCTAACTCCTGGCTTATGGGAAATTCAAGCCTCTCAAGGTGATCAATGTAGCCTTTCATTCTTAAGACGTGAGCGCTAACTGATACACCTTCGGCCATTTTACAGGAATGTAAGGCCTTTATGGTCTCATACCTCTCTTGCCTTTCCTGTTTTTGGAACATTTCCTTGAGATGTACAATCATCTCATGAGCCTCCATAAGTTTCAGATCTCTTTGGAGCTCTAGAACCATGGTGGCAAGCATTAGGTAACCTACATCCATAGAGTCTGTTAGATATGATTAGTTTTGATGATGTCAAATATAGATATAAGATATTAAAAGCAAAAAGTTTGCTTTATTTATTTATCTCCTTATATTGACTAACTACTATATTTAATGTTGTATATCTATAGATTAGTCAAACAAAGCAAGAAAGAGATTATATGGAGAAGAGCTTGAAGGAACTAATGGGAATATCAAGATTCAAGCTCCTAGAAGAAATATTTGATGTTCTATGCTCAGAAGGGAATTTCAAGTACTGTAGCAGTTGGTACTATTTTGGTACTGTAACATTTCACTGTAGCAGTAAGATACTGTAGTGCGCAGGCACTGTAGCATCTGAAAAGACTGTAGCACTTGAGTTATGGGCACTGTATCACTTGAGTTCAAAGAGTTCTTGGCAAAAACGAGCTCTGGATGATTCTCAAATTTTGCACTCTAGTTGGCTATGTAAAACTCGAGTTTGTACTATTCACAATTGCAAAAATGGGCTAGAACTTGAGTTTGGGGATCAAAACTTGAGTTCAATATGAATAAAAGTATACTCTGTTCATCCCTGTTTTACATTCAGCTTGGGCGAGCTTCAGTAATTCAACCATATCTCTCAAACCAAAACTCTGATGCAGATACAATCGAGGCATATGAAACTAGACTCCCAATACATGATTTTGACACCAGAACCAACTTTAAAACTCTGATTTTGAAGCAGATATGAATGTTTGAAGTGGAACTTCAAATCATCATCATATTCCAGAACAACTTTCATATTTTGGACATATCTCCCAAACTATACGTCCAATTGAGTTAAAACTTGTGCCATATGAAAGTAGACTCAAAGATCTTTCCATGAATATATGATAAGTCAAATTTGGAGTTATATGAAATACGATATGGCTTCTGGAATTTGATACTCGAAAATACATATGCTATCTACACTCATTGGATCATATCTTGGAAAATACAATAAGTCAAGTTTGGTGGAACCTACAATTGAGTGAGCTATGTTTTGATAAGTATTCATTAATTGACGGCATTATGACTTAATATTTTATTCGGAGGGATTAATTAATTAGTTTTGTTTATATGAATGAAATCGTGGTTGTATCTCATACAAATAATTACATATAAACGCAAAAGTATGCATGCAATGATTTAATCAAAAGCATAATTTAAACGTGACACAATATGAGTCACTTAACCTAAAATCCTCCCAAGCCAATGAGAGGACTTCTCTAAATAAAAAAAAGAAATACATTGAGAGAAACCTCGTTTAAGCATACGAGGGGAGTGAGATAAGAAGAGAATATACATCGAGACTATTTAGAGGAAGGCACGACATGCATGTTATATTTAAATATGATAACCCTTGTAAAAACTAAAGCCATGTTGTTCACCATACCCAAACAAGTTTGAAAATAAAACACAACAAGCAACAATTCATACAATATAAAAAGCAATAAATGTCGTAATTATGTTATATCACGCTACAAACAGTTAGCTACGGTTGTCCAGTTAAACTGCCATATTTTTCACCTAACTTTGAAAAATCATAATTAAATCTAGAAAAATATAATTGTAGTGGTTCAAAGTTCTATGTGACCCCTATTATGTCTATTTTTGAAAAAAATATATCCTTCAGAAAATTATACGTATAATGTTCCACAAATTCCAATTAATCCTCACTATCACAAAAACTTTCCAGATTCAATGCCTAACTTCAAAAATTCATATCTCGTAATGTACTAACCCAAATGACATATATTATATATCAAATTAAATCTTAAGATGTCTAATTTCATTTTGGAAAGTTTCATGGTCATTAGATAAGATTTGATTATTCAAAAACTCGTCACAATCAGACTGCTTCTAGAAAATAAAATTTGGCAGCACTACTAATTTAACTTTGATCTTTGGGTCTTCATTCCCACCTTTCTAATATAGTTGTGACTTGTGGGGCTACAGGGTCGCACACAAAAATAGCCTACTACCAACTATGTGGGTAGTCATATGTTAGTTATTGGCCTACTACCAACTTCATATGGGCCTACAGTGTCGCACACAAAAATAGCCCAACACGAGTTATAATGTCCAGATTCATTAAATCTAAGAGAAGAATCTATGTTCCACTGGAACCTAACCTGAGACAGAAGATCCTTGATGATACGTACAAAAGTCATTACACCCTTCACCTAGGGATGGTAAAGATGTACTGTGACTTAAAGGCGATATACTGGTGGCCTGTATTGAAGAAGGATGTGACAAAAATATGTGGCACGATGTCTTACCTGCCAGAAGTAAAGATTAAGCACCAGAAACCACCAGGATTGCTTCAGAGTCCTAAGATTCCAGAATGGAAATGGGAAAGCATAACCATGGATTTTGTGGTAGGATTACCCAGAATCCAGAATTATGATGCAATTTGGGTGATTGTTGATCGTTTTACAAAGTCAGCGCATTTCATACCAATCAATGCCAGTTATTCTCCTGATAAGTTGGTAGAAATTTATATCAAGGAGATAGTGAGACTCCATGGGACGGTGAAGAATATAATTTCTAACAGAGATCCTCACTTTCTATTAAAGTTTTGGAGATCTCTGTATGATGCTTTGGGCACTAAGTTAAACTTCAGTATGTCTTATCATCCTCAGATGAATGGATAAATAGAGAGAACCATACAGACACAAGAGGATATGTTAAGAGCGTGTGTGATAGAATTCAAAGGAAGTCATGATCACTACCTTCCACTTACAGAATTTGCTTACAACAATAGCTATCATGCGAGCATTCAGATGGCTCTGTATGAAGCGTTGTATTGGAGAAAGTGTCAATCCCCTCTCTGCTGGATAGAGTTATCAGAAAGAAGATTATATGGGCCGTACATAGTAGACCAGACTACTGAGCAGATCAGAATTATGAAGCATAGACTGCTTACAGCCCAAACTAGGCAAAAGAGCTATGTTGACAAACGGAGAAGATCGTTAGAGTTCCTGGTCGGCGATCATGTATTTCTGAAAGTTTCACCTATCACCGATATTTGAAGGGCGATAAAGAGAAAGAAGCTGAGCCCTCGCTATATTGGGCCATTCAAAATTTTGGCAAGAATTGGGCCCGTAGCATACCAGATAGCTCTACCTCCTAATCTGAACATATTGTATGACGTCTTCCATGTTTCACAATTGAAGAGGTACTAATCAGACCGCCAGCATATTATTAAGTATGAATATGTGGATATGGGTGATAATCTCACTTATGAAGCTAAGCCTGAGCGAATCATTGATAGACAAGAAAGGTGGCTTAGACATCGTAGCATACCATTTTTGAAAGTGGTCTGGAAGAGACTATCGCCAAGTTAGGGGACTTGGGAAGCAGAAGAATATATGAAAAGACGTTACCCAAATTTATGCCACATGAGGTATAACAAATTTTGGGGACGAAATTTATTGAACAGGGGAAGAACTATAATACCCCATTTTTTCACTAATATTCCTTATAAGTATATTTGTGATATTTAGTGGAATAAAATAGTGAATTGTGGTATGTGTAAATTTGCAGAAATATTTCAATCGCCAGTTACATATAATTCGGCCAAGTAAGGACACAAAGATGAAATTAATGCCCATTTAAAGGCATAATATTGAAACCAAAATTTAAGCATAAAATGACACACATAATGGCTTGATACAAGTGTCAAAATTAGGCCAAACCTAAAGAAAAGGAGCAAGAAATGATTTATTTTGATAAATTATAAAACGTAGGGGCAAAACGGTAATTTTGCCACATAGTAGGAAATACATATTTTTCCCTAATATTTCAAATAATTTCAGTTAAATGGGAATTAAAAAGAGAGAAATGGCTACTTGGTAATTAAGAAACCTATTCTGGTGAATTATTATCAAGGAAGGTCAAATAGTCAAAATGTCAAAGGTCCAAAAGTTAACAAATTGTAAGTTAGCACAATAGGATAATTGAAGATCAATATTTTCTCTCTCAATTCTCATACGGGCTGAGTAAGAGAGGGAAAAGGGAATGAAATATTTAGAAAAAATATATATTTGGACCAATAGACAATTGCCACATATGTAGCACTTTAACTATTTGATTATATCATCATTCTCTTCATCTCATTTTCATGCCAAATGAACCAAATAGAGTGAGAGAGAGTTGAGAACAGTGAAGAACATGGAAGAGCAAGGGAAGGCAAGGGTTCTTCAAATCTAAGGTAAGGAAGCTTGTAACCTTGTGATTCTTGCTTCCTAATCCTTCTATAACCTCTTTTAATCACTTCTACTCCTTTGGAACCATGATTTTCAAGATAAATCAAGGTCGTGGAGAGAGAGACAGAAAACATGTAGAGAGAGAAAGAGGAGGAATCAAGAGGTAAACCTCCAAACTTGGTTCCCTTGATTAGTTGATGCTATTGATGTTGTTCTTGGCTTAGTTTTGGGTGTTTTGTGAAAGATGGATGATAAAACCTAAGGGACCTTGCTGTCTAAATTTCTTGAAAACATGTCCAATGAATGTCTAAATAGCTAATCATATGATTAGAAGTAGAAAGGAGGTGATTAAGTAAGAGAAAACGAGAAACCGACATAACTTTTCTGAGAACCTTAAATTTCTACCCTGTCCTTGGTATGTTGAAGGAGTAGGAATTTGATGATTTTGATGCTTTCATTGAGTTTAGAAGGAAAAATTGTGTAGGGTTTATGTCAATGGTGAAGTGAGAAAAGCCCTAGATTGTGAAATGACTAAATAACCCCCTTAAAATCCTAAGTAGGGGCTGCCAAGGGCATTTTCATCATTTGGCTCTGAATTTGATCGATTTGAGGTTAAAAATGGATTCTAGAAGTGAAATTGTGTAGGATTAGACTGAATCATAATTTTGAGTAAAGTATAGCCAGACCGAGTTCAGAGGGCATTTTGGTAATTTAGCATTTAAGCTAAGTTAACCAATAGAATGAGTTTATAGTAATACATGGATGAGTAATGACTCATTTATGGTAATTTAGCAATACAATAGTAACTTAGTTGATGAATGGTATTTTGGATAAGTAATTATGCTTCCGATTTAAAAGAAGAATCTATAACTAAAGAATTATCATGATATGTAAGCAGAGACACGCTCGCATACTCTGATAAAATGGACTTAAGTATGGATGACACTTAGCGAGATAGAGAACACGTGTGGAAAAGATTTGAGAAAATTTTACTACCCCTAGATTTCCTTTCCAGTCCGAGGTTCAAATCTTGAGATAGGTTTAGGATTTGTGAATGTTTTCCTAATCTGGGACTTGATCCTGGTTTCACAAGTGATTTAACGATGACTTTTATGCTCATCTCAGGCTATAAGAAAAGAGGTATCACACATGTCGGTCCTTGAGGTACACTTTTGTCCCTTAGGGTGGTACTTTCATCTTTTTATCTCCTTGACACACCCATAACTAGGAATTATGAAGCCCATCCGCCACACATCTCATTGCACAGAACATGGCAAATAATGCATATTAACAATCACATAGAATATGAGTGATAGAGTTACTATCTGGACTCCTTTCCAAAACCTAGCTACTACCGGTCTTTAACTTTTCGTCCGGCTCGGGAAAATGTCAAGTCCTAAAATTTCCAATTGATAGCCAATGAGTTATATTACTCATTTATTATTAATTCCATGCTCATTTAGTTGGTTATCTTTAAGCAAAATTCCAAATTACCAAAATGCCCTTAAGGAATCCGGTCTAATTCCCTTTGTACCAGGTATAATTGTATTTTCTTAAAAATTATGACCCTATTCCCACACAATTTCATGTGTAGAATCCATTTTTAACTTTAGTTTTGAAAAAATCATATTGCAATTCAAGAATTACCCTTAGCAGCCACCAATTAGGGTTTTAAGGGCAAAGTTATCATTTCACACCCTGAGACCTTCACACTTCCAAAATCCTCATCTTCCCTACAAAATTTTCTATTCTAAACACAATGGAATTATCAAAAATGTAAAATTCCAGTTCAAACTCCTTGTTCCAAGTCTGACCGAAAATCTAGAATTTTTGGAAATTATAAAAGTTTCATGATTTCACTTAGTTAATCACCTCCTTTTTACTTATAATCTCATGTTTAACTCCTTAAACACCATTCAAACATGATAAATATTAATTTGTGTAGTATCTCCCTTTAGGTTTTGAACATCCCAAATCATAAAATCCAACCAAAACAAGCCAATAACCACCAATAACATCAAAAACAAACTTAAATCTTCAAAAATTCACAAGTTCCTACGCTTACCTTTGCTCTTCTTCCTCTAGCTCCAAAAACCACCACCATTTCCTCTTATTCTCCTTGTATTTAAGCTTGATATATGGATGATTCAAGATAGCATGAGAGTTAGGGAGGTGTTTCCATGAATTAGGAGACAAGAACAAGTGAAAATTGCAACTATACTTGCCCTTTTTGCTTCTTGAATTTTTGAACTGTCTCTCTTGTTCTTGTTTCTCCAACTCTTCCTCTATCTTTGCTTCTCATTTTAGACAAAATTTTGGCCTCTTTAGAGGTGTAAGATGGCTTCTTCAAGAAGCTCCTACCACCTCCTTAAAATAATAATAATTTATTATAATTAATCACATGCCATTTTTTTTATTTTGTTCTTTTCCATATGACACTTCCTTCTTCCACATGGCATAATATGTCCCAAAATTTCATTTCCCCTTGCGTCTTGAATATTTTTATGGAGTTCTCCATCACCACCTTAATAAAATATTTTTTATTAAAATTAATCATGTGATCTTTCTTTTATATATTTCTTTTTCACATGCCTTTCTTTAGCTTCCATTTGTCCAACTAATGTAGAAAAAATCTTCCTCCTACTTGTTCCTTCTTCTTAATCGAATGTTTCCTTAATTATTAAGGAAAATTTCTGAATTTATTTTATTTAGCGAAAATGACCATTTTGCTCTTACATTTTCTTGAATTTTTGATACAATTACTACTTTCTTCCTTTCCTTTCTTCTTGACCAAGTTTTTGCAATATTTTGGGCCCAAAAATTATGCTCTTTTATACTAAATTTTGGGCCACTATGTTAGGCTTTTGTCATGGTAAAAATTGGGCTTTAGATCTTTCTTGGTAAATAATTTCATATAATTCCTATTTCCACTATTTTGGCTACTTTAAGTGCTTCAAAATTCATCATTTTATTCTATTGAATTAAATATTCAAGGAATTTTGATGATTAAAATTTGGGGTGTTACATCTCTCCCCCCGTCAATAAAATTTCGTCCTTGAAATTTTGGACATTGTATAGATTTAACTATACTTTAGGGAGTTGCTTCTCATTACTCATCTCATTCTTTTATAACGCAGTCTATCTCTTCTTGTGTAAGTTCTTAGAGTATGCAATACCATCATTATGAATCTCACGAATGTTAAGCATCGATAGCTTTCACATTACGGGCTGGAGTCTCATAAATCTCTCCAGAAATCCCAAAATTTTTTCTAGAATTCTGCAGATAGCCCCAAATAACCTTTAGTACTTACCAAAACACATTTCTTGGACTCACTAGTCCCATATCATAGATCCAGGAAATAACTACGATACTAGGCACATTGGTCTCAAAGTCCAGAGCTTCATTCATCGATAATCATTAATTTGGCATTCAGCCATTAAAGGACACATTATCCATCTACCAGAATACCTGGCTTGAAATACTCTGGGTCATAGGCCTTTTGCTTTAAACCTACCTGGCTGAAAATACCCTGGGTTATTCTCGGTGTAACTTGTTCTTATGAGTCTTATTGCTTTAAGTCCAACTGTCCCATCATCCTTAGATTTTACAATCTCTTTGGGGCTTTGCTTAAATTCTTAAATTTGGCTACATTGTAGGTCTTACGACCCTGCCTTGCTTACTCATAAGACCTAATAAGTCTTACTGCCTACTGTATTTTCTTAACACAAATATGCTTAAGAGTAAACTCATATATGCAGAATCATTACATTAGATATGAAAGTGAAAGTTTCTTGACTTTTGCTATTGTTGTTCTCAGACCATGCTCTGCTTAACTAATATCGTTGTCATAGATCAAAATCTGATTAAACAGATTAAGATCCTTGAGATTTTCAATTAGGTTTTCTATTTTTACATCATTAAGGTTGCAGTCTGTAATGTTTTACTGCTTAATGTATATGCAATTACATTAACTCTTCTTGGATAGTATTTAACTTCTAGGTTGAAATCTTTAAGCAACTCCATCCGTCTGTCCTGTCTCATGTTCAATTCTTACTGTTCATACAGTTATTTTCAAACTCTTATGGTTGCAGTACAACTCTACAGTGTCTCGTAGAAACAATGTCTTCAGATTCCCAGTGCACACATAGTTGTTGCTATCTCAAGATTCATATGTAAGATACTTTAGTTTGTGAGGCTCCAGCTGACAAAAGGCTTATGTCACAATGATGTCCTGCTATATCAGGACACTTCCCAATCCATACTTGCCACATTACTACATACCACATAGGTTAATTGCAATTCGGGACCACACAAGTCAATTGCAGAATGTTGAGTTGTCATGTTAACCTTATCAAAGGCATAACAATACTGGAGAAATTCTATATAAATCATTCATAATAACCGTCAAGACCTAGAAAATGCAGATCTTCTGGCTTTTTCAGTTCAGTACTGCGTCCTCTTTACCAAGATCCATCAAGACCCCTCCTTGTGAGATACATAGCCTAGAAGCTTAACTTCTAATAGCTAAAACTCACACTTGCTCAGTTTGGCATAGAGTTGCTTATCTCTCAATATGCTCATAACTACTTTTAAATGCTTTGTAAATACACATGATATCATTGATTATCCATCATTTACAAGACCCAATTGGTCAAGTTTTATATTCATAGGACATACAATCTATTGCAACATTTCTCAAGTCACATAGTTTATTTGATTTCAGCCTTCTGACTGTTCTAGAATGCTTCCCGTAATTTTTAGGCTTTTGCCTTTCTAATCTTGGCAAAAGGTACTAAGACTCCCTATAGTGAAATAATCACTTGTTAATTCTACCACTTCATTTGAAGCCATTATATATAGGCCTTTGGGTATTGATCCTTCTCCATGTTTAATCTTAGTTGCAACTCCACTTCCTTTTTCAGAGGTGATCTATTGATATCCCCTGGAATATTGCAGGGGACTTATTTATTGTTTGAATATTTTTGCTACTCTAGCTTCTAATTGCATGGAGAAGAATATCATGTACCCCTGACAACCCTTTTCAGCTTTGACTGCTGAAAGAAAATTAAGATTGTCTTTTGCACTGACATATGATTGTAGATTAGGTTAAATACCTTTGCTTTCATAATTTAACGAAACATTGTTTACCACCAATCAATCATTACTAGGAATTACTCATAACTCATACAATTATAATCTAATCAGATCAATTGCAGACTCTTGTCCTTCAGTGTTTATTACATATTTTATAAATATTAGTTGTATTGGGTCTGACACCTATGGGTATGGATATAACCAATTCTTAGGGTAACTGATGTATGTTCTGGTTTAGCCATTTTACACTGTCATATGCAATAAAAGTATGGCTAGCAATTGAATCATACAATACTTGTACGAAAATTACTATTAGGTAGAATCATACTTTGGATCAGGTTTAGAGACTCACTGGCTTTCTTTTGTGTCATTGCAAAACTATACCTTGAGTTCTTTGCCTCAACTCCTTTGTCTATCGTTGCCGTAGACAATTATTGGCTAAATGCCCCAATTGTCAGCAATTATAATAGATTAATAATTTGGCTAGAATACTTCATGTCCTCCAGAATAGTGGGGCTTACCACAACACCAATAGGCTTTACTTCCTTATTACCTTTTTTTTTGTCTGTGTATAAAATTAGTAAGTTGTTTTTCAGTGATCTAGCATTCCTCTACTGCTTTATCTAATTCGGTAAATTGTTTGGATACCAATTTCTTTTCCAATTCTGGTCTCAGTCCCCATATCATCATGTCTGTGCTCCACTCCTCAAAATCACGATACTTCAGATAAAAGAGTATTGAGGCAATCCATGTAGCGAGTCCAGTATTCATCAAAGTTCTCTTTCTCATCTTATCGACTAGTAATGAACTCAATTTCCCTTGCGGTTCAAATTGATCAGGGGAATATTTTCCATTGAACCATTTCTAGAATAATTCCTAAGTAACATGAATATTTCAGGCATGCAGAGTCATTTCAGTGTCTTTCCACCATTTGTCCGCATCACTTACTAATTTATAGATTTCCAGCTAAACTTTGATATTATCTAGGCATTTCAGAATCTTGGAAATTTCTTCCATATGTGACCACTAATTCTCTGCTATATGATCAAATTTCCTCCGAAAGACAGGGGTTGTTGTTGACAAAATCATACTACTTATGTCTGCAAACTTTTACCCTTAACAGTAGGTCTAGGCGAAAGCCTAAGCAAAGGCTGTTGATTAGGGTTCTCAAGCTATACGTACACATTTTGTTGTCTACCAGGATTGTTTCCTCTTTCCCTATCTTTACCTTGTTTTTATAGCACTCCTCATAACTCATTTCTCATATCATATTCCATTATACCTTGCTCCGTTAACATACTCATTCTCTGCTGTATTGAGTCGGGTCTAACTCCCTGAACTCGCCCCATATCTTTCCCTTTTTGTTTCTCTATCTTTATGTCTCTTTATATTAAAATAAGGAAGAAGTAAGTTCCACACATTCATAGGGGCATATTTGTCATTTCACCAAGTTTGATTACACAGGTGCTTCAACAATAGCATACAACATACATTTATAGTTGTTTAGGGAAGGCTTTTTATAATATACAACCCATACACGACTGTACAACATGCTCCTACTCTTTTGTATTTCATGACTTAACATTTTCAAAAATTTCCCAGGAAGTCACCTATCCTTCCATTTCCTTGGGCTAAGCATGTTTAACTCTAATGTTTCAGTGCAAAAATGCTGGTATCGACTCCAATCGCTTCTAAGTATAGGTACCCCTAGACTTCCCTCGTCTTGATTAGTCAGGTCAACCATCTCTAGTGACCAAATATTATGTATGAATCATATATCAATACTGGTACATATAGTTCAATACGTACTCGGCCATATGCTTCACCAACTCCATAAAGTTATCATATGGACCCCACTTTATAAGGTAGTTCCTTCTCTGTGCCCAGAATGCAGTATCAAAGAAAAATTTTAGTGTCGTATGGATCTGATTTTTGTCTGGGAACTCTATATTGTGTAATCCCTGTTGGGATTGGTAGGCACACAGCGGAAGAATTAAGAAAAGTTTAAAATGAAAAAGTTTACCAATCCTAATTACGAATCTATCAAAGGCATTTAAATCGATTTAGAAAGAGTCGTACCTTATTCATGTTTGTTTGAATGCTCACAATCATCAACATACTGCGAGTTCTCAAATCTCCATACTTGTTTGCTCCTGAAATAATTTCCCCGGCATCTACATGTTCGCTAATTCTTCTTTGGAACTTTTCCTTTTGGAACTTGAGGAGTTAACTACTCATATAAGCTCCCTCTACTGGTATCCACACGAACAGGACCCAACACTGGCAGCGTTCTAGCACCTCCAATGTTCTTCTAGGATTTTCTTGCGGCTCTCTATTTTTTCATCATCTGTAGAAAACCTTAGCTCTTACCTTTTATAACTAGTCAAGGTTATCTATTTTATGATAGATATTCGATTTTTAAAATTAATCTTAATTAATTTCAAAATCCTTATCATATCAATTAACACTTAATTGATTTGATAAGCTAATTAAATAAATTTGGTTTAAATCTATCCAATAGTTTTAATTTAACCTATTTATTTAATTAGAATAAAGAGCCAATGGAATTAGATTTAATTTATCTTCATAAATTAAATCTGAGATATTATCATATATTTAATATATATTATCAAATAATATTATATATATGTAGAATATTATCATATATGTAATATATATTATAAAATAATATATATTATATATATATAATATAATATTTTCATATAATATACATTATCAAATAATATATATTATACATGTATGTATGTATTTCAAAAATACATATGTGTATATATAATATTATTAATTTTCTTTCCAAATGTGTATATATATATATATATAATTCGTCCACCCTAGATTAAACATTCTATTCATAGAATCTTAGACACATCTTAGATTTAATGAATCTGAACATTATAGCTCGTGTTGGGCTATTCTTGTGTGCGACCCTGTAGGCCTATACGAAGTTGGTAATGGGCCAATGACTATACTAACACATATGTCGTAAGCGGCCTCTAGCAAGACATTACGACTACCCAATTCATATGAGGATCGACAATACGATACAACCTGTCGTATAACCATATCACGTCCCTTTTGTCACACGATATTTCAGTCAAGGATGAGGAATGGAGAATGTCATCCTCCTATTCCTGACCATTACTTTCTCGATACCACTATAGAAATGAAAACTCCTTTCCATCGTAGTATGGCCATACATTTCTCAGACTCACTCATCAAGGGGCCCAGTAATATCTCTCTACTAATGTGAGGGAAAAATTCCATCTTGACCATTCACATTCCTCTGCATGAAAACCACTAAGCCCGATTGTAGCCTTTATCATCACCCAGTTAAAGGTGACTTTTGACTAAGTCAAAGCTTAGTGACTCTCATGTAGGAATCCATGATGAGCTCCGGTCAAAGGGAATTGTGACGTGGTTATATATGAGATAAGCTTATGACTTGCTTGATGTATGCAGATTTCTCATAGCTGGTCGGTCCAGCACCTTATACTCCTACAAGTGCCAAAGACTTTGATTCATATCCCCATACCTTATCAAAGTCATACTGGTCTTATTTCATATTTGCTCCCACATAGATGATCGACAAGGGATATTTAGGACAATCATGGATACAATTATCACAGTTAACATGCGAATAATGTGATAACTAAATGGAGAAATTCATTCAATAACAATATTCAAAGTACAATGATTGACCCCTAGGGTATAATTTCCAACATCCTCCAACTTGCACTAGGTACAATAATTGGTTTACCTAATTCACATTATCCTAACATGACGCTCATGCTTTGTCTGTGCAAGCGGCTTAGAAAGAGGATCAGCAACATTGTCTTCTCCTGCAACTTTACATATTTTTATATCACCTCTATCATTGATTTCTCTGATAAGATGAAATCGCCTGAGTATAAGTTTGGTCCTCAATAGCTTCGCTATCGCCACAGAACAAATCTTGGATTTTAGATGGTAGGCACTACCCCTAGTTCAATAACAAACTTTCTGATCCAAACGGTTTCTTTAACTGCATCCGATGCTGCTATATACTCAGCTTCTATTGCAAAATCTGCTACAGTACTCTACTTGTAGCTCTTCCAGCTTACTACACCACTATTTTAAAGGAATATATATCCATATTGCAATCTGGGTTAGTTTGAAAACTTGCATCTGTGTAACTAGTTACACAGAGCTCATCATCTAATCCACCATATACAAAGAATAAGTCCTCAGTCATTCTCAAGTACTTTAGGATATTCTTGACAACAGTCCAACGACCCTCACTACTCTGATTTAGGCCTATTAGCCTATTGGATCTATCTCTATTGATCCTAATCCCTAGGATATAAGTGGCTTCGCCTGAGTCTTTCATCGATAAAGACTTCCCTAACCAAGACTTGACACTCTGCAAGGTAGGAATGTCATTCCCAATGAGTATGATGTCATTTGCATAAAGCACTAGAAGTACAATTGTGCTCTCACTAACCTTCTTGTAAACACAAGGTTCATCGATGGTTTGAATGAATCCAAACTCTTTGACTACTTCATCAAAACAATTATTCCAACTCCGAGATGCTTGCTTTAATCCATAAATGGATCTTTGAAGCTTGCATAACTTGCCAAAATCCTTTAGACGCAAGAAAACTTCAGGTTTTTTCATGTACACATCCTCAAGAAGCTTTCCATTAAGGAAGGCTGTTTTGACGTCCATCTGCCATATTTCATAATCCAAATATGCTACGATGGCAAGAATTATTCTAATTGATTTGGCCATTGTAAATGGGGTAAAGGTTTCATCATAGTCTACTCCATGAGTTTGAATGAATCCTTTTGCAACCAATCGTTCCTTGAAGACATTTACTTTATTATCCATGTCGATTTTCTCCTTAGAAACCCACTTGCACCCAATGATTTTTACACCTTCGGGTAGATCGACAACTAAGGTCCATACCTAATTGTCGTACATGGATTTCATTTTAGACTTTATGGCGTTCATCCATTTCTCAGAGTTTGGTCCCATTATGGGTTTTGGATAGGCGGTTGGCTCATTCTACTCAATGAACAACACATTACGACATCCAATAATCAGAAATCCATATCTTTGAGGCTAATGTCGTATCCTATCAGACCTTTGTGGGCCTTGTGTTACTTGAGGAGGCTCAACAACTTGTTGTTAGTCTTCTCTTTTTTTCATTTGTGGTTATGTGCTATCTTGTGACTCTCGAACTTCTTCAAGATGTAGCTTACTCCCACTGGTTCTTTTAGAGATAAACTCTCTTTCTAGAAACATACCGTTCCAGATTACAAACACTTTGTTATTGGTGGGATTATATACACGGTATCCCTTCATTTCCTTTGAATACTCCACAAAAAGGTACTTTGAGGATTTGTACGTTAATTTATTATAGGCTTGTTGCTTAACATAAACCTCACATCCCCAAATTTTAAGGAAAGACAAACTAGGTTTCTTCCCAGTCCATATCTTATATTGTATCTTTTCAATTGCCTTAGATGGAACATGATGTAATGTGAACACAGCTATCTCTAGGGTATGGCCTCAAAAGAACAGTGGAAGATCTGTTTGACTCATCATAGATCAAACAATATCTAATAGTGTTCGACTCCTCTACTCAGAAATGTCATTCCATTATGGTGTTCTTGGAGGAGTTAATTGTGAGACTATCCCACAACTCTTAAGATGATCAATAAACTCTTAGCTCAAATATTCACCACCTCGATCAGATCAAAGTGCTTTAATTATTTTGCCAATTAAGTTGTTTTTGTACTTCATTTTGGAATATTTTGAACATTTCAAAAGATTCAAATTTATGTTTCATTAGATAGATATATCCATATCTACTAAAGTCATCCATAAATATAATGAAGTACATATACCCTCCTTTGGCAGCTGTATTCATTGGTCCACATACATTTGTATATATGAGGCCCAATAAATCAATGGCCCTCCTACTATGTCCAGTAAAAGGTGCCTTTGTCATCTTTCCTAATAAGCAAGATTCACATGTATCATATGATTCAAAATCAAATGATTTAAAAAAATCCTTCTTGATGGAGTTTAGAAATGTGTTTCTCATTTATATAGCCTAGACGACAATGCCATAGGTAGGTCGGATTCAAATCGATCCTTTTGGTTTTTTCTTTTTAGATCTTTGAGGCAGAGTTTGCAATTCCTCTTCCAATGAACGAGTTCATTGTAGAAGAAGCATACTCCTTTCTTTGGCGGCTTTACCTTCTTAGCTGCAGGCTTAGTTTCAGGCTTGTTTGAGTCTTTGTTCTTACCACTTGAGCCATTACCCTTTCCCTTGCCCTTGCCTTTCCTTTTAATACCCTTTTCTTTTTGAACAATCAAAATAGTGTTGGGCTTTTCTTAATGTTATGCTCAATAACTTTGAGCATCCCATACAGTTCAGAAATTGATCTCTTTAGAGGTCTGGAACCATGGTGGCAAGCATTAGGCAACCTACATCCATATAGTCGTCCTTATGCTTCGTGTAAGCATCTTTCTGAGCTATTGGAGCATTGGCTATAGGCTCTTTGGGAATGGGTTGATCTAGGACATATTCCTTTCTTTCCTGCTTGAGAACAATTCTTAAGTTCCTAAACCAGTCAAGAAAGTTTGTACTATTCAGTTTGTCATTCTTAAGGACTGATCGCAGTGATAGTGTAGCAGTATTACTAGTCGACATGATTCTACAATTAAAATATGCAAAGTTATTTAATAATCTCCCACTAAATTAACAATCCTCAATGTTATAATTAGTAGGCTAAGATCCATATTTTGCTTAAATTTATGTCCGCTTTGGCAGGACGCTTAAATTTAAGTTATTTAGGTAGGTAACCTTTTTACCAATTACATCATATGTGACTCTTAGATATTTATAGGATTCTATCATCATATGATTTGACATGTTTAATCCCATCTAATGCCTTGAGACCTAAAACCTTTTTTCTAATCTCAATTAAGTCAAAACAATAATGAATTATTGTGAGTAGCACCATTACTCACGCTTGTTTCACCAAGATAACTCAAATGCATTCACTTTGGTGGAACCTACAATTGAGCGATCTAGGTTTTAACAAGTATTCATTAATTGATGGCATTATGACTTAAGATTTTATTTAGAGGGCTTAATCAATTAGTTTTATTTATATGAATGCAATCATGGTTGTATCTCATACAAATAAATACATATAAACACAAAAGTATGCAAGCAATGATTTAATCAAGAGCATAATTCAAACGTGACACAACATGGCTCACCTAACCTAAAATTCTCCCAAGCCAATGAGAGGATTTCTATAAATAAGAAAAAGAAATACATTGAGAGAAACCTCATTTAAACATACGAGGGGAGTGAGATGGGAAGAGAATGTACATCGAGACTATTTAGAGGAAGGTATGGCAAGCATGCCGTATTTAAATATTACAACCCTTGTAAAAACTAAAGACATGTTGTTCACTATACCTAAACAAATTTGATAAGTAAACTATAACAATAAAAAATTCATACAATATGAAAAGTAATAAATGTCTTGATTAGGTTATATCGAGCTATGAACAGTTAGCTACGGCAGTCCCGCGTGACTTCCATATTTTTCACCTTAATTTGAAAAATCATAATTAAATATAGAAAACTCCAATTGAAGTGGTTCAAAGTTCTATATGACCCTCATTAGGTCTATATTTTACAAAAAAATTATATCTTTCAAAAATTATAGGTACAATTTTCCCGAAACTAAAATTAATCATCGCTGCCATAAAAAACATTCCAGATTCAAATCCTAACTTCAAAAATTGATATCTCCTAATGTACTGATCCGAATCGCACATATTATATATCAAATTAAAGCTTAGGATGTATAGTTTCATTCTAGAAAATTTTAATATTATTAAAAAATATTTGGTTATTCAAAAATTCATCACAATCACACTGCCTCCAAAATCAAAAATCTGGCAGCACTACTACTATAACTTCAATCTTTCTAAAATCATGTTCAACTTATATATCACATATATAAGCATACAATAAGAACTAAAACTCAATTTAAATACAAAATTGACCTGGCTCTGATACCACTGTTGGGATTGGTAGGCACACAACGGAAGAATTAAAAAAAAATTTAAAATGCAAAAGTTTACCAATCCCAATTGCAGATATATCAAAGGCATTTAAATCGAGTTAGAAAAAGTCATACCTTATTCATGTTTGTTTGAATGCCCACAATCATCAACGTATTGCAATTTCTCAAATCTCCATACTTGGTTGCTCCTGAAATAATTTCCCCGGCATCTACATGTCTGCTAATTCTTCTTTGGAGTTTCACCTTTTAGATCTTGAAGAGCTAACTGCTCAGATCAGCTCCCTCTACTGGTATCCACATGTACAGGACCCAACACTGGCAGCGTGTTAGCACCTCCAATGTCCTTCTAGGGTTTTCTTGCGGCTCTCTATTTTTTCATCATCTATAGATAACCTTAGCTCTTACCTTTTATAACTAGTCAAGGTTATCTATTTTATGATGAATATTGGATTTTTAAAATTAATATTAATTAATTTCAAAATTCTTATAATATCAATTAACACTTAATTGATTTGATAAGCTAATTAAATAACTCTAGTTTAAATCTGTCCAACAGTTTTAATTTAACCTATTTATTTAATTAGAATAAAGAGCCAATTGAATTAGATTTAATTTATCTTTATAAATTAAATCTGAGATATTATCATATATTTAATATATATTATCAAATATTATATATATATATATATATATATATATATATATATATATATAATATTATCATATATGTAATATATATTATCAAATAATATATATTATATATATAATATAATATTTTCATATAATATATATTATTAAATAATATTTATTATATATGTATGTATGTATTTCAAAAATACATATGTGTATATATAATATTATTAATTTTCTTTTCAAATGTAAATATATATATATACACACATATAAATATTTATCAAATAAATATTCACACAATATGTGTATATAATATATATATAATTCGTCCACCCTAGATTAAACATTATATTCATTGAATCTTAGATGCATCTTAGATTCAATGAATCTGGACATTATAGCTCGTGTTGGGCTATTCTTGTGTGCGACCCTGTAGGCCTATACGAAGTTGGTAATGGGCCAATGACTATACTAACACATATGTCGTAAGCGGCCTCTAGCAAGACATTACGACTACCCAATTCATATGAGGATCGACAATACGATACAACCTGTCGTATAACCATATCATGTCCCTTTTGTCACATGATATTTAGATCAAGGATGAGGCATGGAGAATGTCATCCTCCTATTCCTGACCATGACTTTCTCGATCCCTAAGTAATCTGTCTATAGAAATGGAAACTCCTTTCTATCGTAGTATGGTCGTACGTTTCTCAGACTCACTCATCGAGGGGCCTAGTAATATCTCTCTACTAATGTGAGGGACAAATTCCATCTTGACCATTCACATTCTTCTGTATGAAAACCACTAAGCCCGATTGTAGCCTTTATCATTACTCGGTTAAAGGTGACTTTTGACTAAGTCAAAGCTTAGTGATTCTTATGTAAGAATCCATGATGATCTCAGGTCAAAGGGCATTATGACGTGGTTATATATGAGATAAGCTTATGACTTGATCCATGCAGCTTTCTCATAGCGGGTCGGTCCAGCACCTTATACTCCTACAAGTGCCTAAGACTTTGATTCGTATCTCCATACCTTATCAAAGTCATACTGGTCTTATTTCATCTTTGCTCCCACATAGATGATCGACAAGGGACATTTAAGACAATCATTATGATTTATTCAAGGATATAGTTATCACAGTGAGCATGCAAATAATGTGATAACTAAATGGAGAAATTCATTGTATAACAATGTTCAAAGTACAATGATTGGCCCCTAGGGTATGATTTCCAACAATCGCTACTTTAGAACTAGTAACCTTGTATTGATCCGACTCCATTCCCATAGACAACAGTTGCTTCGCATCATGAGCAGATAACTTGGCTGTCGACCATGGTCTGGGTTGGAGCTCGTACACTGGCCTTTGCCTCATATGCTTCCTTGGAGTCAACAACCTCCTTGAACCATCCCTAACTTGATATAGTTGTCATGATTGCCTTCTAGATATCCTCTGATTTTTCGGGAAAAATTCACTGACAGCGGTGATTTATTCCTCTATCACCTTATTTTGCTCGTATTCCCATTAAATATAATCAAGATCATATCATCATACTATTCTATTATTGTCAGAACTACATGCTCTGACACCAAAAATGTCAAACCCCTTAATATTTTGACATTTAACAGAGTATTAATGCGCAGTTCAATGGGCATACAGAAATAGTAAAATTATACTGATATAAAATTATTGATTACATTACAGAAATTCCCTATAGGGTTTGTACATATTACTATACAAATCCTAAATATAAAGAAAGACTAACAGATAACCAACAGAAAATTTCTTGATCAGCACCGAACCTTCAGTTGCCGGTATCTGCCACTTTGCCCTATGAGCCGCTTCCTCTAGCTGAATTAATTTCAAATTATAGAAATGGGTGAGATTCATATGAATCTAAGTATTAACAGACTATCAATCATATCAAATGTGAAAAATAAACATGCATAGAAGCATATATATGATGCAGCAAATAAATATGCCAAGCACATGTCTGTCAATGTTCAGGATCAAAGCGATGATTTTGTTCGGATCAAAATGATCACCTGATCCCTACTTACACACATCTTGTCATATTTTGATCACATTAATGTTTTGGAGTAGGCATCAACCTGTCCGTACTTGCCATGCTACTCAACTGGGTTCAATTGGCCTCATGGTACCTTGCTTGTCACACACCCAGCGAGAAATAATGACACACATGCATATCACATTAGCCTACCTAGACTGGGTACTTGTCAGTCCTTGAAGTACACTGCTTGTCCCTCAGGGTGGTACTTTCATCTTTTTATCTCCTTCCCACACCCAGAACTAGGAATTATGCTGCCCATCCACTACACATCTCATTGCACAGAATATGGCAAACAATGCATATTAACAATCACAGAATATGAGAGATAAAGTTACTACCTGGACTCCTTTCTAAAGCCTAGCTACTACCGGTCTTTAACTTTTCATCCGGCTTGGGTAAATGTCAAGTCCTAAAATTTCAAATTGATATCCAATGAGTTATTACTCATTTATGATTAATTCCAAACTCATTTGGTTGGTACGATGCCTTTAGTGCCCGTTTGGTATGATGGAATAGGGAGTTGTGGAAATGGAATTGGGGCTCAATTCTATGAAGAGGGTTGTTTGGTATAATGGAATTGGGGCTCAATTCCAATTCTATGTGGAACCTAAATAATCTAATTCCATCAAAATGGCTTCCATAAAAAAAAGCCAAGTTTTGTAATTCCAACCCACATTTCCATCATTACCTTCATCTTTACTTCAGCCTCCTCACTCATATGTGACCTTTGCTCACTCACAGGTGAAGACGGTGACTTCTTCCTCACTGGTGGCGGCAGCTCTCCACCCTCTACGGCGATGACAACAATAATGGCATCCTTTAGCACCCTTGACGACAACAACAATAACGACAACTCTCCCTCACCGATGACGACAGCTCTCCTCCCTCCTCTTCATTTGATCTAGAGACATCTGGACTCTCTTCATCTGATCCTTATCTCCATCTACCCTCCTCTTCTTTGATGATCAGATGCACGACGCTGATAGCGGCGATGGCTGCCTCCTCCATCAACCTTCTTCTTGTATGACACTGAAGGTTGCTCGAAGCTGGACCTTAGTTTGGTGAAGTGAGATCGGCTTAAAGCTAAAGGTTGCTTGAAACAGGTCCTTGGTCTGGAGAAGGGAAGACACAAAAAGGTGATGGGTAGCTTTTATTTGTTCTGGTATTAGATGGATTTTTTTATTGAGGGTATTTTAGTATTTTTATATAAAAATTATGTCTCATTTCTAAGCCATACCAAACACACTTTTAAAACCCATTTCCATATGTATATCCATTTCCATGTTCATATCCATATCCATTTCCATTTCCATATCTATCAAAATCAATTCTAGTATACCAAACAGGCCCTTAGGGAATTCGGTTTAATTCCCCTATACCCGATACAATTGTACTTTCTCAAAAATTATGACCCAGCTATTCCTATACAATTTCATGTGCAGAATCCATTTTTGACTTTAGTTTTGACAAAATCATATTGCAATTCAAGAATTAGCCTTGGCAGCCACCAATTAGGGTTTTAGGGGCAAAATTGTCATTTCACACCCTAAGACCTTCACACTTCTAAAATTTACATGTTCCCTACACAATTTTCTATTCTAAACACAATGGAATTATCAAAAACAAAAAATTCCAGTTCAAAATCCCTGTTCCAGGTCGACCAAAAATCTAGAATTTTTGGAAAATTTGAAAGTTTCATGATTTCACTTAGTTAATCACCTCTTTGTCACTTATAATCTCATGTTTAACTCCTTAAACACCATTTAAAAATGATTAATATTAATTTGGGTAGCATATCCCTTTTGGGTTTGAACATCCCAAATCACAAAATTGAACCAAAACAAGCCAACAACTACCAACAACATAAAAAACAAACTTAAATCTTCAAAAGTTCACAAGTTCTTTTGCTTACCTTTGCTCTTATTCCTCTAGCTCCAAAAACCACCACCCTTTCCTCTTCTTCTCCTTGTCTTTAAGATTGATATATGGATTATTCAAGATAGCATGAGAGTTAGGGAGGTGTTTCCATGAATTAGGAGACAAGAACAAGTGAAAATTGCAACCACACTTATCATTTTTGCTTCTTGAATTCTTGAATTCTCTCTCTTGTTCTTGTTTCTCCAACTCTCCCTTTACCTATTATTCTCATTTTGGATGAAATTTTGGCCTCTTTAGAGGTGTAAGATGGCTTCTTCAAGAAGCTCCTACCACCTCCTTAAAATAATAAGAATTTATTATAATTAATCACATGCCATTTTTTTTATTCTGTTCTTTTCCATATGAAACCTCCTTCTTCCATATGGCATAACATGTTCCA
Organism: Albizia julibrissin; assembly: GCA_037074505.1. Lineage (NCBI taxonomy): Eukaryota > Viridiplantae > Streptophyta > Magnoliopsida > Fabales > Fabaceae > Albizia > Albizia julibrissin. Next base: position 39,497,088 of record CM073477.1, read on the forward strand.
AAATTTCATTTCCCCTTGTGTCTTGAAGAGTTTTATGGAGTTCTCCATCAGCTCCTTAATAAAATATTTTTTTCTTAAAATTAAGCATGTGATCTTTCTTTTATATATTTCTTTTTCACATGCCTTTCTTTAGCTTCCATTTGTCCAACTAGTGTAGAAAAAATCTTCCTTCTTCTTAACCAAAATTTTCCTTAATTATTAAAGAAAATTTGTGAATTTATTTTATTTAGCCAAAATGACCATTTTGCCCTTACATTTTCTTGAATTTTTGATACAATTACTACTTTCTTCCTTTCCTTTCTTCTTGATCAAGTTTTTGCAATATTTTGGGCCCAAACATTATGCTTATTCATACTAATTTTAGGCCACTATGTTAGGATTTTGTAATGGAAAAATTGGACTTTAGGTATTTCTTGGCCAAAAATTTCATATAATTCCTTTTTCCACTATTTTGGCTACTTCAAGTACTTCAAAATTCATCATTTTATTCCATTGAATTAAATATTCAAGGGATTTTGATTATTAAAATTGAGGGCATTACACATGTCCCCAAGGAAAAGCTATGCTTGGTTGTCGTCTCTCTCTCTCTCTCTCTCTCTCTCACACACACACACACGCTCGCGCGAGCATGTGAATCTCAACACCAACAACTAGAGGGGAATCCAATATGATTAGGATTTGATTATTTTTCTATCATTTTCTTGCTTCCATGTCTTCTCTCTTTACTTTTTAAATTTTTTTCTCATGATGTGTTGTACGAATATAGCCTCAAATGCATTTACTTTCGCCTAGAAATTGTTTTCCTCAAATCCATTAACATATGTTGCCTATTGAGATTGTTTGAGTGTTGGTATGATTGCATGCTTATTTGTTGTCTTTTATTATTGAGGCATGATCCCTATTAGTGTTAACGGTTTCACCCAAGGGGGTGTGAATTGGGTGATAAAAAAAATTAAATTATTACAGTTAAGAATACTTAATTAAAAGTTAAGAGTTGAGAAGATATCACCAAAGTGTATATCAAAGTTTATACTGGTTCAGTTTTAACCTCTTGACCTACGTCCAATCCTCAGAGTGCCTATAAGATTTCTACTATACTTCCAAGATTTAATGGGTTCTTGGCACCACAGTACCTCATTAACAGGACACTCACTCCCCCTTATACTTTGTAAGCTGATACCCACTCAAGGTCCCATTACCTTAAGATTCTCTTTACATGAATAGTTAATAAAGGTATTAAAATCTCTGTTAAAGAGCTGATAAATGAATGCTAAAGAACATTAATAATTTTAGAGAATAAAACACAAAAAACATTACACTTAATGAAAAAATTGATTTCATCATTGGTTAGTTGCTCCATCTTGAATGCTTTTATATTTATAGGTAAGATGTCATTAATGACTGTTGTGAGCACTCAAATTTTTCTGTTAGAGAGTAATTGTAGCCGTTGATGAAAGAAAGTGTTTCCATTGGTTCTTTGTGCTACGTATTTAATGCTTCTATCACAATCCTTCTTTTTGAGTTTTTAAGGTTAATCTGTTGATTAAGCACCTGAAAACTTACACATGAATGATTTGAGTAATATTTAAGAGTGGTATAAGAATTCAGGAAGTAAATCAAGATGTGAAGTATGTGTATTAAGATTTTTGAGATGATGATTACAGGTTTCTGATAACAATATCCTGAATTTTGTGACTAAAGGCTAGAGAATAAGCTTGAGTAAAGAAGGCTTCTAAGTCTAGTTTGGGAAAAGTTCCAAAGCCATAATGACTTTTAGAGTCTAGTTTTGGAAGAGTACCAAGAAGGCTTGAGTAAAGAAGGCTTCTAAGTCTAGTTTGAAAAGTCAACAATTGTGGCTAGGCTTGAAAAAGCTAATTTGCAAGAACACTTGGTCAACATTTCCTCTCCTATTTTGAATGTAATTGACGTCCAAGCTAAGAGAGGAAAGGGAAGAGAGAATTCAACTTAACTAAACTACTCTTGGTTAATTAACTCAAGCACTTTCTCAAGACACCATGGAATTGTGACACTTGGATTTTCTTTTATTCCCTTAGCAATTTTCGGCCAAGTGTTTTATGAGGGATGAGGAGTAGATATTTAACCATTATCACTCTCTCATTTGGTTTCCCAAATCATGAAAAAAGAAAGAAAAGAAGGAAAAATGAAAGAGGAAAGAGAAAGAGCACTCTTGAAGGAAAAAAAACAAGGTACGAGCTTCTAGCTCAATTTTCACCTTCCAAATCACCTTTATTGCTCTTGAGGTCTTCATAAAAGTTGTTCCTCTCATTAAGAGCTTCATTTCTATGGTTTTATTTTCTTAAAAGAAGGTGTTTTTTGCTGTCTACAAAATGTCAAAGTTGGAGAAATCAAGAACAAGCCCTAGAAAATGAAAGAGGTGAGTTTAAGCTTTGATTTGAGCTATACATTGTGTTGTTTGGTTGAGTATGGTGAATTTTCTTGGCTTCCTTGAATTTTGGCCAATATAGGATCTTAGGGTTTAATATTGCCATGATAATGTATATAGTCATATGTAATGTTTAATGATGATATAAGACTAGGTTGGTGGTTAAAATTGAAAAATGGTTAATTGTTATCTTGAGTGGAAACTTTCGGCTAGGTGTAGGCAGAAATAATGTGTTGCAAATTATGCCCTAGGGGCCAATTATTATACTTTAAACATTTCTATTCAATGAATTTCTCCATTTAGTCATCATATTATTCGCATGTTCACTGTGATAACTGTATCCTTGGATAAATCATAATGATTGTCCTAAATGTCCCTGGTCGATCTTCTATGTAGGAACAAAGATGAAATAAGACCAATATGAATTTGATAAGGTATGGGGATATGAATCAAAGTCTTAGGCACTTGTAGGAGTATAAGGTGCAGGACCGACCCGCTATGAGAAAGCTGCATGGATCAAGTCATAAGCTTATCTCATATATAACCACGTCACAATGCCCTTTGACCTAAGATCATCATGGATTCCTACATGAGAGTCACTAAGCTTTGACTTAGTCAAAAGTAACCTTTAACCGGGTGATGATAAAGGTTACAATCGGGCTTAGTGGTTTTCATACAGAGGAATATGAATGGTCAAGATAGAATTTGTCCCTCACATTAGTAGAGAGATATTACTGGGCCCCTCGATGAGTGAGTCTGAGAAATGTATGCTCATACTATGATGGAAAGGAGTTTCCATTTCTATAGTCAGATTACTCAGGGATCGAGAAAGTGATGGTCAGGAATAGGAGGATGACATTCTCCATGCCTCATCCTTGATCGAAATATCGTGTGACAAAAGGGACGTGATATGGTTATACGACAGGTTGTATCGTATTGTCGATCCGTATATGAATTGGGTAGTCGTAGTGTCTTGATAGAGGCCGCTTGCGAGTAGTAAGTTAGTACAGTTATTGGCCTACTGCCAAATTCGTTTGGGACAACAGGGTCGCACACAGGAATAGCCTAACACTAGCTATAATTGAATCTAAGATGCGTCTAAGATTCAATGAATACAATGTTTAATCTAGGGTAGATGAATTTTACACACACACACACATGTGTGAATATTTACTTGATAAATATTTATATGTGTATATATATACTTATATTTGGAAAAAAAAGTTAATAATATACATATAAGTATTTTTTAAATACATACATACATACATACATGTATATACATATAATATTATTTGATAATATATTATATATGATAATATTATATTATATATATGATATATATTATCTGATAATATATATTATTTATGATAATATTATTATATTGTGTATGTATATATATATAGATATTATATGATAATATCTCAGATTTAATTTATAAAGATAAATTAAATCTAATTCCATTAGCTTTTTATTCTAATTAAATAAATAGGTTAAATTAAAATTGTTGAAAAAATTTAATTAAACGAGATTTATTTAATTAGCTTATCAAGACAATTAAGTATTAATTGATATGATAAGGATTTTTGAAATTAATTAAGATTAATTTTAAAAATCCAATATTCATAATAAAATTGATAACCTTGACTAGTTATAAAAGGTAAGAGCTAGGGTTTTCTATGGATGGTGAATAATAGAGAGCCATAAGAAAGCCCTAAAGAGACATTGAAGGCGCTAGCACGCTGTTGGTGTTGGGTCTTGTTCGTGTGGATACCAGTAGAGGGAGCTGATTTGAGTAGTTGGCTCCTTAAGATCAAAAAGGAAAAGCTCAAAAGGTATGACTCTTTCTAACTCAATTAAAATGCCATTGATAGATCTGCAATTGGGATTGGTAAACTTTTACAATTTTAAATGTTTAATTCTTCCGATGTGTGCCTACTAATCTCAATAGAAGGAGTGTGATTTTGACAAATTTGAGGTTTCCAATGGATTCCTTAGGCAAAATTGTATGGTTGTGATTTTAGAAGGGTTGGATTAAAAACCCTTAAATTGGAATTCAATGTTACTAAGGTCAACACTTCCAGATTCTGGTCAGGTTTTTGTGATGAGGTTTGGATGAACAAACCTTGTCCAAAAATTATGAAACTTTCAAGAATAATATTAGACACATTAAGCTTTTATTTGACATATAATATGTGTCATTTGGGTCAGTAGATTGTAAGTTATGATTTGTTGAAGTTAGGCACTGAATTTGGAACAATTTGTTTGATTGAGGATTTCTAGACTCTTTTACATAAATCTTGTAGTGTGTGATATTTTTCCTATAAATAGGACTTGAATAGATTCACATAGGACTTTGAACCACCCCAATTGAAGTTATATAGAATTAATTATGATTTTTCAAAGTTTAGTCAAAATATTGGCAGCTTTTAGCTACCATGCGGATTTGAGGAAGAAAGGGGCCAAATGTAATTAGTATGAACTCCAATGGTGAAAGTAAGTCTTTAGGGCTAATGTAGCCCATTGGGCCTTTAATTTTCATGCACTAATAATGTGGTATTTATCTAGGGCCATGAGAAGCCACGATAGAAGAAGCATGGAAGAATTTCCAAGAAGCTTTAATGGTTAGAAGAAAAGGGGACAATAAGAGAACACAAGTCCAAGAAGTAGTGAACTTTCCTAACTTGCATAACTTGATATGTGTAGTAGTGTATTGATGTGTTAATTACTTTAATGAATTGTATGAAGCATATGTGAATGAGTGAATCACTGTTTTGTTTATACTATGGCCATTAGTGTAATATGTTAAACATTGAGCATGCATATATGTCATTATGTTGGCATGAATTTATGGGAGCAAGCATATCATGCACAAAGCATTTCTTGTATGCATTTGTTAGCACTGTTTACTACTGAGATTCTCTTGAATCTCACTCTTCCTCACCCAATCATATAGGTACATTAAGAACAGAGAAGAGGATTACAAGAGGAAAATACAAAGGTGGATTGAAGATGAGAATGTGTCTACTATTTTTGGTATTAAACTTGGACACTTTGGTAGCCTTGTGTGGCTACACAGTTTGTATGTGTAAATGAATGAACTAAGTTTGAGCAGAGAATCGCCCTAATTGAATTAAAAGGAAAAGATAAGAATTGATGAGTAATAATAAAGTCTCAAACAACTATAATACGCTTATGCAAAGTTTTGAAATATTGAGGAAAACCCATTCAACTATAGGTTCGAATCCTGTTTTGAGGTTGGGATTTGAAAAAAACGTTATTAAAAAATCGCTTAGTGGTTCGAATTCCCTGCGTAAAACTCATCAGAATGAGTGTAAATGTAAGGTGTTACACAAGTGATTTCCAATCACTCGAGTGTTTATCTCTATCACTTGAGTGCTCTTGCTCATGCTAACAATCACCTCAAGAACTTGGTAGTGGTAAGTTTTAAAATAATGGGTATCACTCGAGTGCTCAAAGACATCATTTGAGTGATCTTATAACACTTTGAAATCCTTGATAGATTATAACCGAGTGCCTTGCAGAAAAAAAATGGTATCATTCGAGTGCTGAAAGACATCTCTCGAGTGATCTTATAACACTTTGAGATCCTTGACATATCATTACCAAGTGCCTTCCTGAAAAAAATGGTATCACTCGAGTGATTTACTTCAGCCTTTGTCAGCACTTCTAGTCACTTGTAATATCCTTGCAAGTGATCACGAATCACTCAAATGATTTAAATAACCACTCCCTTTTCTCTTGGAAAATGCTTGGAAAAAAAAGCCATCTTATATAAAGGAGTGGTGTAACACCCCAATTCTCAATCATAAACAATTCCCCTTATGTATTTGATGTCCTTAATGGAATTATATGGTGAATGGTGATATGCATGAAATTTTCCATAATATTTCAATTGTTGGATAATTATAATTTAGCCAAAGCAAGGGATAAGACGCAAGAAATGATTTATCGGATTAAATCATGATTTGAGGGGAAAAATCGTAATTTTGTCGAAAAGTGGGAAATTATTATTTTTCCTAATTCATCTAACAATATCAATTATATAGGATCCAAAAAGAGGGAAATGACCACTTGATAACAAATAAGTCTATTTTTGGAGAATTATTATCAAGAAAGGTTAACTAGTCAAAAGTCAATAACTTGGTCAACAAGTTACAAGTTGACACAATTGGGTAATTGGATATTCATATTTTCCCTCTATTCTCATGTATCTCACGTGGAATGGTGAAGCAAAGAAGGGAAATGAGATTTATGGACCAATGGAATAGTGCCACCCATGTTAAGTTAATTATTTAACTTAACTCAATAATATATATATATATATATATATATATATATATATATATATATATATTTCCCTTCCTCATTTATTCATTTCATTCTTCATTCCATCGTGCAATCTGAATCGAAACAGAACGCAAGAACGAGTAAGAGTGAGACGCGAGAACGAGAAGCTAGGTTTGAATTCAGAATCAAGGTAAGAAGCTTGGAACTCTTGGTTTAAGCTTCCTAAACTCTCTATGATCACTCTTGCTCATCTCTCCATCTTTGTATTTGTGGTTGCTCAACATTTTTAAGAGGGGAAAGAGAGAGAAGTCGGTCGTTGAGGAGAGAGAAAGTTGTGAAACTTAAAGGTAACTCTCCAAGCTTGATTCTATAGCTTATATGGATGCTATTAAAGCTATTTATGGTTTGTTTTGGTTGTTATTATGAGTGGAAGATGAAGAAAACTAAAAGACTTTGAAATTCAAGATTCTCCAAATCTTAACCAATGATCATTTTAATAGTTAATAAGTTGGCTATAAGTAGAAAGGAGATGATTAAGACAATTAGAACAAGAAACTGACACAATTTTTCTGAGAATCTAAAATCTGGACCTTATCATGAATATGGTAAAGGATATGGAATTTGGCAATTCCAAAGTTTCCAATGCGTTTAGATGATAAAATTATGTAGGGTTTATGTTGACGACTTAGTGAGAAAAGCCCCAGAAAGAGAAATGACATAATAAGCCTTAAAATGTAAGTGAAAGAGTCATTAAGGGAATTTTCATCATTTGGCCCTGAATTTGACCAATCTGAGGTCAAATATGGATTCTACACGCGAATTTATGTAGGAATAGTCTGTGTCATGAATTCTGGTAAGGACCGGATAGACCGGGGCTACAGGGGCATTTTGGTAAATTATCATTGTTCAGCAAGATAACCACTGTTATGGAATTGAAGTAAGTTCAAATGAGTAGTAACTCATCTATGGTGGTTGGATATTATAGGACTTGAGCACGGTTTAAAGTCTAAGACTTGCCTGAGCTTCGAAGAACGTGTAAAGGCACCGGGAAAACTAACAGGTAGTAGCTTCCTTCATACTTATACTATGTGATGCCAATTATGGATGTCATACATTGTAGCATGAGCTAGTGTCATAGACATAACTAATTTTCCATGTTGTGGTCATGGATCCAACAGGGGCACCAAGTCGACCAAGGGCAAACATGTAGTTTGACCTTGGGCTAGTATACACACTCACGTTCAATCATCTTACATGTCATGACATTGCATATCTACTTTTTGCATTTTATTTGTATGAAAGATTGCTACTACTGAGATTCTCTGAATCTCATTCTTTCCCACAACAAAACCATTTCAGCTGAAGCAGGAAGCTCTAAAGGCAAAGCAGCGGCTACCGGTGATTAGGATCCCTGAGTTTATTTCTTTTGGTTTAGTCCTCTTTATGCATGTGTATATATATGTGTATTTTTATGGGTATGTTATTGTAAGAAGATCTTTATGGGTAACCTCCAGTGATGTAAACTAAGATCTTGAATTTTGTAAGCTTTTCAAGCTTTCGTTGTGCTGTACACTTGTATGCTACCTAATATGCTTGTAACCGTGACTAATTATGGTTTTAAAGAAAGGGTGTGACAAGTGGCTAAGCTAATAATATCATTTTCTCTTGATTAGTATGTTATAATGAAATAAGAATTGGTGATTTATATGTTCAATTGCTCAATTGGCTGTTCAAAGACTTGATAGCTAGCATTGATTCACATTTGTGTGTATTTGGAGGGGGTGCATATATGTATATAAGAAAGGCATAATTTTTTTTAACCTTAATATAGGGTACTAACCTCATTTTAATATGGTACTTTCTGTAAGAACATGATTAAGTATTTCATTATGTTTGTAGTGCTCATGAATCAAGTAACATAAGTATGTCACCACTTGTTCAATGATGTTGTTTGTGCTTGTGTTGCGGCGTGCATGTGTCCAGATTTATTATATGGTAATGGTGTAATGTCCCAAATTTTGATCATTAAGTGTCATGTAGCTATTTATGGTATTTAATGATAAAATAACTTGTAAGGTAGCAAAACAAAGTCAATAAGGTCACACATGACAAAATAGTTATTTTACAAGATAGTTGGATTGTGTGATACTTTTAAATTAGTAAATGACCTCCAAAAATTCTAAAATTTCCAGAATTAAAGTAGACATGATAAGCTTTAATTTGATATGTCATATGGAATTTTTAGAGTTGTATACAAGGAGAAATGAATTTTTGAATTTCGATGTACATTCTCTTCTCATCTCACTCCCCTTGTATGTTTAAACGAGGTTTCTCTCAATGTATTTATTTTTATTATTTAGAGAAGTCCTCTCATTGGCTTGGGAGGATTTTAGGTTAAGCGAGCCATGTTGTGTCACATTTGAATTATGCTCTTGATTAGATCATTGCATGCATACTTTTGCGTTTATATGTATTTATTTGTATGAGTTACAACCATGATTGCATTCATATAAACAAAATTAACTGATTAAGCCCTCTAAATAAAATCTTAAGTCATAATGTCATCAATTAATGAATACTTGTTAAAACCTAGATCGCTCAATTGTAGGTTCCACCAAAGTAGATGCATTTGAGTTATCCTGGGAAACAAGCGTGAGTAATGGTGCTACTCACAATGATTCATTATTGTTTTGACTTAATTGAGATTAGTAAAACGGTTTTGGGTCTCAAGGCATTAGATGAGATTAAACATGCTGGATCATATGATGATCGAATCCCATAAAGATCAAAGAGTTACATATGATGTAATTGGTAAAGAGGTTACCTACCTAAATAACTTGAATTTAAGCATCCTGTTAAAGCAGACTTAAATTGAAGTGAAATATGGATCTTAGCCTACTAATTATAACATTAAGGGTTGTTAATTCAGTGGGAGATTACTAAATAACTTTGCATATTTTAATTGTAGAATCATATCGACTAGTAATACTGTTACACTATCACTGCGATCAGTCCTTAAGAAGAAAAAACTCAATGAGATAAACTTTCTTGACTGGTTTAGAAAGGAAACGGTATTAAAAAGGAAAGGCAAGGGCAAGGGAAAGGGTAATGGCTCAGGTGGTAAGACCAAAGAGTCAAACGAGCCCGAAACTAAGCCTGCATCCAAGAAGGTAAAGCCGCCAAAGGAAAGAGTATGCTTCTTCTACAATGAACTCATTCATTGGAAGATGAATTGCAAACTCTACCTCGAAGATCTGAAAAGAAAAACTAAAAGGATCAAGTCAATCAATTTGAATCCGACCTACTTATGGCATTGTCGTCTAGGCTATATAAATGAGAAACACTTTTCTAAACTCCATCAAGATGGATTTTTTAAATCATTTGATTTTGAATCATATGATACATGTGAATCTTACTTATTAGGAAAGATGACAAAGGCCCCTTTTACTGGATATAGTGAGAGGGCCACTGATTTATTGGGCCTCATATATATAGATTTATGTGGACCAATGAATACAACTGCTAGAGGAGGTTATATGTACTTCATTATATTTATGGATGACTTTAGTAGATATGGATATATCTATCTAATGAAACATAAATCTGAATGTTTTGAAATGTTCAAAATATTCTAAAATGAAGTACAAAACCAACTTGGCAAAACAATTAAAGTACTTTAATTTGATCGAAGTGGTGAATATTTGAGCCAAGAGTTTATTGACCATCTTAAGAGTTGTGGGATAGTCTCACTATTAACTCCTCCAGAAACACCACAATGGAATGACGTTTCTAAGCAGAGGAATCGAACACTATTAGATATGGTTTGAAATATGATAAGTTAAACAAATCTTCCACCTTCTTTTTGGGGCTATGCCCTAGACACAGTTGCATTCACACTAAATCATGTTCCATCTAAGGTAATTGAAAAGACACCATATGAGATATGGATTAGGAAGAAACCTAATTTATCTTTTCTCAAAATTTGGGAATGTGCGGTATATGTTAAGTGACAAGCCTCTGATAAATTAGTACCCAAATCCTCAAAGTGCATTTTGTGGGGTATCCTAAGGAAACTAAGGGATACTATGTCTATAATCCCATCGATAACAAATTGTTTGTTATTCGAAACGGTATCTTTCTAAAAAGGGAGTTTATCTCTAAAAGAACCAGTGGAAGCAAGGTACATCTCGAAGAAGTTCGAGAGTCACAAGATAACACATAACCACAAATGAAAGATAGAGAAGACTAACAACAAGTTGTTGAGCCTCCTCAAGTAACACAAGTCCCATGAAGGTCTGATAGGATACGACATCGGCCTCAAAGATATGGATTTCTGATTACTGGAAGTCATAATGTGTTGCTTATTGAGCAGAATGAGCCAACTGCCTATCCAGAAGTCATAATGGGACCAAACTCTGAGAAATGGCTGAACGCCATGAAGTCTAAAATGCAATCCATGTACGACAATTAGGTATGGACCTTAGTTGTCGATCCACCCGAAGGTGTAAAAACCATTGGGTGCAAGTGGGGTTTCAAGGAGAAAATCGACATGGATAGAAAAGTAAATGTCGTCAAGGCACGACTGATTGTAAAAGGATTCATTCAAACTCATGGTGTAGACTATGATGAAACCTTTACCCCAGTTACAATGGCCAAATCAATTAGAATCATTCTTTTCATCGCAACATATTATGATTATGAAATATGGCAGATAGACGTCAAAACAGCCTTCCTTAATGGAAAGTGTGACACCCTTCCTTACAATACCTCACCGGCTCTTAGTTCCATTAAATCAGAGTAAGCGAGTGATTACTTTAATAAATTAAAAGCCATTCTCTTTATTTACATTAGAGCGATCCTCTGCTTATACAACATTCATACCTATAAATACATAGAATACAAATAGTAGTGCCCCGCACTACGGTCTTCTCTTCACTTCGCGTCTCTATATCTCCTCCGTGCATACTTTCATGCATCCTTCAACCTGTCTAAAATGGTTGTTTGGGAGGAGTGATATTCGAGAGAATCTTAGTAGTAAACAGTACTACTATGCATGACAGATATATATGAATGCATGACATGCTTGCCTACACTATTTCATGCCAACATAATGACATGTTGCGTGCTCGATGTTATGACATACATATTGGCCATTGCACAAATATAATAGAGCTTCAATCAATCAACATGTTCAACACAAATAGACAAAGCAGTCACATAATCAATGCAAGACATACATATCATACACATGCAGGAACGAAAAGTTCACTACCTGTCGGACTTCACGTCCGTCCTCTATCCTTTGTTCTTGCTCCAGTTCGGCATGTCCCTTCATCAAGTCTTAGAAGTCCAAATACATTTAATGAGTCACTACTCATCCATATAACATTCTAGACTCGTATTAGTTGATAACTTAGCCCAATTATACTAAATTACCAATATGCCCCCGGAAGCCCAGCCCAACTGTACTTTTACAGAATTTATAACCTGGGCCAATCCTACTCAATTTCACATGTAGAATCCATTTATGACTTCATATCAGTCAAATTCAAGCCCGAATGATGGAAATACCCCTTCGCAGCCCCTACTTAGAGCCATAAGGGTAATTTGGTCATTTCATACTCTAGGCCTTTTCTCACTTCTTCATCAACATGAACCCTACACAATTTTCCTTTCTGAACTCAATGGAATCATCCAATCAATGAAATTCCAATTCATGGCTCACACCCCATGCATGACAGCCCATATGGAGTTCTCAGAAAAGTTGTGTCGGTTTCTCCCTTTCTTTATCTTAATACCTTCCTTTCTACTTATCCTTACGTGATTAGCCATTTAGACATCCATTGGACATTGTTTTGGCCCCCAAAACAAAAATAGAACAAGAGATAAATAGTACCCAACTCTTATAATACTCATCGAAACGACAAAACGGAATGGTAGAAAGGAAGCTTACTCTTACCTCTACATGCTTCTAAATTCGGTTTGGAATTTCGGTGACGCTTTGGCTAGTGAGATGGAATCAACCATCTCCAAACGAGAATCCAAAACCATAGAATCGAAGCTCAGGATGAGTAGAGTAATGTTTGTACTAGGTTCTTTGAGAGAAGACGCCTTTTTAGTAGAGTTCCGGTGATATATAACTTTCTCTCTCTTCTCATTCTCTCCATTCACGTTCTCGTTCTTTCGTTTCTCATTCTCATATGTTCCGATTTCTCTTTCCTTTCCCTTTTAATTTGACCGCAAGAAAGAACGAGAATTGATGATGAAGGATGTTGATTATTTAAAATCATCCAAGTGGCTTATCACAAAGTGATCCAACTATCACGTTACTTGTATAACAAGTTTCATTTCTCTTTTCCTTCATCATTCCATTAATATTAATGAGAAATAAGAGAGTATAATTCCCTCTCAAATTATCCTATTACACCACCTCAAGTGGTCAACCGAAGCCTTAAGCTTCTTCACTTATTGACTTTACTTGATAATAATTCACCTACTTGGGTTTATTAATCATCAAGTAGTCATTTCCCTTTTTTTAATTCTCATCCAACTCAAATCATAGGGAATATTAGGGAAAAGCCATCATTTCTCAACTTTTGGCAAAATTACCATTTTGCCCTTACCTTTTATTTCCATTTTAATACTCAACAATATAGAGGAATTTTTGGATAAATATCATTCCTCACTTGGAAATTTTCCAAACCGAGGTCTAGCAATCCACTTAATCCAGGCTTAATCCCAAGCCTCTTGTCCCAAAATTCAGGGTATTACATTTCTCCCCCCGTTCAATAAATTTCGTCTTGAAATTTTGAACGTCATACGGTACAATTTATACCTCGAAGAATCATCTCTAGACATTTCATCTACCCTTTTCCATTCAACATATGGCACAATTGCCGATCAGCCCCCTTCCAGAAGCCACATGTGGCACCTTAGCCACTATCTTTAAACCTCTTTTCTCTAACAATAACTGGTGCTTCACACAAGTACCCATGCACCTGGTTAGCTCCTCCAGTCATGGTAATCATAGGATGGCTAGCCCTAACACTGTGTCAGTGAAAGCTATTGCTTTATCCCACTCTCATGTAGTGAGAACCTCTAATCATGGCGACAATTTATAGCCATCACATCATTTAGCTCTTTCTTTTGCAAGCTCATAGAGCATGCAACTCAAGAATCATATTCTCGAGACCAAATTTCATATGGCATTATGCATTCACCATGCATCATTTTATTTCTTCTGTACCCAGTATGTAGCATTCACACAGGACTCACCAGTCCAATCTCACAGTACTTGGGTTCTCAGGCTTCACTGCCTCTTTAGGATTCTCTCTCGGATCACATTGCATGCATACCAGGCCTTCCAGCCTCTTGGGACTCTCCCATATCTCATTGTATGCACACCAAGCCTTAAGGCTCTCTTACTACCAAGACACTGGATATTCTGGCTTAATTAACAGCCTAGGGTACTGCCTTAGCTACAATCTGGTACAGTCTGAATGTTCTGTCAATCTTAATATATACTCTACACAAGTATGTCCAATATCACCGTGCTAGGTAACAACCATGGCACTTAGACATATAGGTCTTATAGCCCACGGACACTTGTCCTATGCAAACTTGCATATTGGGTCTTATTGCCTTAAGCCTCTTCTCGGCTCCATTCTCAATCATATCTCGCATCCTGCCAGCTTAAGGACATATCAGCCTATCAGGTCTTATGGCATTAGAACATTCAGTCCATCACCTTTGCTGAATAACAGCTCTCTCACTAGGCCCACTGCAGAGCTACCCTCACGAGCACCCCCTGCAGCCGCACAAAGATTCGGCTCACACTCCCTGACTTTCCAGGAATTAGTGTGGCAAACTTGTGCAACAACCACTTCCCAACCAACTAGTCTATCATCTTGCTAGATGAGTATCCACTAGGCCTACATCCATTAGGCCCCGGCTCCAGGCTTACTTGGACTAACCATGCACGGGTGCAGTATTCGACCCAACTGAACCCCCACTAGGAGCATAGAAGGCAAAACTTCGCTGGCTGCCTAACCAGCTATCCCCCAAAGGAGATCTCCTCAAGTATCGAACACACGACATTGGACACTTAAGCCGCACTTGAAAACTTTGGCACCGTTGAGTTAGCTACACATTTCAGGCTCCATCTCTTGCTGCTCAACTCATTCATGTTCTTATGTAATGTTCATGAAGCATGCTAAACAAACCATCATCTTCACGATCATCACATGAGTATCCCATGCAATTTATAGACTGACATAGCACTAGACAGGTTCTCTACCCCGTAAGGCAATTGTGTACAATGCATATGATTGCAACTCATATACTGATATCGCGCTAGACAAGTTCTCTACCCCTTAGGGCAACTATGCATAGTGCATACAAATGCAACTTATGAATGCTCATAAGGGCTTACTGCCCAGGAAATCACCCCTATGTCATAGACATCACAAGACTTATAGCCTTGGGCCTCTTCCCATCAGGTCTAATTGCCTAAGGACACGCGGGTCCAAATAGGTCTTACTGCCTACCATATCTTCATAACAAGAATATACCTGATGGTAAACACATATATGCAGAATCATTACATAAAATTTGCAAGCAAGATCTATTTAGCTTAACATTGCGGAGCCTGTTCTTCCTCAATCTCTTTCATCGTTTGGTACTAACGCACCCCATAGCTATTCATTGGGTCATATGACCCTTCTTCTCAAGGGAACTTACTCGATAGAAAACTCTTTATAATATACCACTATTGAGAGCCAACGTCCCCGTAGCTCTACTCTCCAGTTTCAACGTCACGGCAGCTTCACGCCACGGTTTGTCTTCACAGCAGCTGCACACTATGGTTCAACATCACGGTGGCTTCACACTACGATCCTATACTCGGTGCTTTATGAAGTCCCCTTACTGGTCAGCCCCTCCAATCTAACCCTTCATAGGTAGCCTTTTTTGATCATATCTCCCCATAGGTAGCCTTCTCTGATCAAAACTCCCCGTAGGTATCCCTTTTCGATCAGAATTCTCCGCAGGTAGTTCTGTCCAGTTGATTGCCTCCAAATAGAAGTACCATTGTAACGGAATTCAAATCTCATAAGGTCCTTCTTCTCTAGTAGTTCTGTAATCTTCTCTCTCTCATCTCAGGTCAGTTCAATCACAATTCTAAGGTTAATTTCTACAATTAAAATCTTTCCATGTGCTAGATTAGCAACTAGCAACCTCTAGAAACCTCATAAACATCTCTGTACTATATTCTAGTACCTCAATCTATTCCGGCTCTTTCAAATTCTTAGAGGACCAATTTAATTATTGTAATTGATTCTCAGATCAAGATTCTACTCTTAGAATCTCAACATCACCTGAGTCAGAAATCACCGTCCTCAATTATACCAAATAGGCATACTAAGAATCAAGATCAATAATACATATTCTAACCCCCATGGTTCTGGGTAATATCCTCAAACAATTACTGAAGGTTCAACATCATCCATAAGGTCTACATGGTTCAGACCTCTATCATAGAATAGAACCCTAGTGCAACCTTATTCACATTTTGATCTAAGCACTATCTCTTCTTAGATCTGATCCAAACATGTTCTTAACCTTCAGTATTATCAATTCAGATCCTTTAAGATCGATACACGGCATGATCATTACTCATCATTCCATTAATATTAATGAGAAATAAGATAGTATAATTCACTCTCAAATTATCCCATTAGACTACCTCAAGTGGTCAACCGAAGCCTTAAGCTTCTTCGCTTATTGACTTTACTTGATAATAATTCACCCGCTTGGGCTTATTAATCATCAAGTAGTCATTTCCCTTTTTTTAATTCTCATCCAACTCAAATCATAGGGAATATTAGGGAAAAGCCATCATTTCTCAACTTTTGGAAAAATTACCATTTTGCCCTTACCTTTTATTTCCATTTTAATACTCAACAATATAGAGGAATTTTTGGATAAATATCATTCCTCACTTGGACATTTTCCAAACTGGGGTCTAGCAGTCCACTTAATCCAAGCTTAATCCCAAGCCTCTTGTCTCAAAATTCAGGATATTATAGAAAGCTCCTTGAGGATGTGTATATGACACATCCTGAAGTTTTCATGGGTCCAAAGGATTTTGGTAAGGTATGCAAGCTTCAAAGATCCATTTATGGATTAAAGTAAGTATTTCGGAGTTGGAATCATTGTTTTTGATGAAGTAGTCAAAGAGTTTGGATTCATTCAAAACATCGATGAACCTTGTGTTTACAAGAAGGTTAGTGGGAGCATTGTTGTATTTCTAGTGCTTTATGCAAATGACATCCTACTCATTGGGAATGACATTACTACCTTACAGAGTGTCAAGTCTTGGTTAGGGAAGTCTTTCTCATTGAAAGACTCAAGCGAAGCCACTTATATCCTAGGGATTAGGATCTATAAAGATAGATCCAAGAGACTAATAGGGCTAAGTCAGAGTAGTGAGGGTCGTTGAACTGCTGTAAAAAATATCCTAAAATACCTGAGACTAACTGAGGACTTATTCTTGGTATATGGTCGATTGGATGATGAGCTCTTTGTAACTAGTTATACAGATACAAGTTTCCAAAGTTACCCAGATGATCTTAGATTGCAATCTGGATATATATTCCTTTTAAATAGTGGTGTAGTAAGCTGAAAGAGCTACAAGTAGAGTACTGTAGCATATTCTACAACAAAAAACTGAGTATATAGTAGCATTGGATGCGACTAAAGAAACTGTTTGGATCAGAAAGTTTATTATTGAACTAGGGGTGGTGCCTACATCCAAAATCCAATAGATTTTTTCAGTGACAATAGCGAAGCTATTGAGGAACAAACTTATACTCAGACAATTTCATCTTATCAGAGAAATCAATGATGGAGGTGATATAAAAATATGCAAAGTAGCAAGAGAAGATAATGTTGTTGATCCTCTTTCTAAGCCACTTGCACAGACAAAGCATGAGCGTCATGTTAGGACAATGTGAATTTGGTAAACTAATGATTGTACCTAGTGCAAATGGGAGGATGTTGGAAATTGTGCCCTAGGAGTCAATCATTGTACTTTGAATATTATTTTTCAATAAATTTATCCATTTAGTTATCATATTATTCACATGTTCACTATGATAACTGTATTCTTGGATAAATCATAATGATTGTTCTAAATGTCCCTGGTCGATCTTCTATGTAGGAACAAAGATGAAATAAGACCAGTATGACTTTGATAAGGTATGGGGATACGAATCAAAGTCTTAGGCACTTGTAAGAGTATAAGGTGCTAGACCGACCCGCTATGAGAAAGCTGCATGGATCAAGTCATAAGCTTATCTCATGTATAACCACGTCACAATACCATTTGACCTGAGATCATCATGGATTCCTACATGAGAGTCACTAAGCTTTGACTTAGTCAAAATTCACCTTTAATCGGGTGATGATAAAGGCTACAATCGGGCTTATTGGTTTTCATGTAGAGGAATGTGAATGGTCAAGATGGAATTTTTCCCTTACATTAAAAGAGAGATATTACTGGGCCCCTCGATGAGTGAGTATGAGAAATGTATGGCCATACTACGATGGAAAGGAGTTTCCATTTCTATAGTCAGACTACTCAGGGATCGAGAAGTAATGGTCAGGAATAGGAGGATAACATTCTTCATGCATCATCCTTGATCGAAATATCGTGTGACAAAAGGGTCGTGATATGGTTATACGAGAGGTTGTATCGTATTGTCGATCCTCATATGAATTGGGTAGTTATAATGTCTTGCTAGAGGCCGCTTACGACTTGTGGGTTAGTATAGTCATTGGCCCACTACCAACTTCATATAGGCCTACAGGGTCGAACACAAGAATAGCCCAATACGAGCTATAATGTCCAGATTCATTGAATCTAAGATGCGTCTAAGATTCAATGAATATAATGTTTAACTTAGGGTGGACAAATTTTATATCTATATATATTTATTATATACACATGTTATGTGAATATTTATTTGATAAATATTTATATGTGTGTATATATATATTTATTTATATTTGAAAAGAAAATTAATAATATTATATATACACATATGTATTTTTGAAATACATACATACGAACAGATCCGTAATTGGTATTGGTAAACTTTTGCCATTTTAAATTTTAATTTTTCCACTGTGTGCCTACCAATCCCAACACTTACTTCCAATTTTGAGCCGTCTATATGATATTTTTCATATCTCTCAATTAAAGAAATACCAGCCGAATCCGGAACACATTTTGGAACATGAGGATATCGAGGTGCAAGATAACCTTACCTTTGAAGTGGAGCCAGAACGAATTATTGATCAACAAGAGAAACAGCTCAGGCAAAAGACAATACCATTTATAAAAGTGGTATGGAAAGGATTATCTCCAAATGAGGCTATATGGAAGACAGAATAAGATTTGCGGAAGTAGTATCCAGAGTATATAAATATATTTGTATGACAAAATTTCGGGGACAAAATTTTATTGATGAGGGAGAATTGTAATGTCCCAAATTTTGATCATTAAGTGTCATTAGCTATTATGGTATTTCATGATAAAAAGAACTTGTAAGGTAGCAAAGCAAAGTCAATAAGGTCACATATGACAAAATAGTTATTTTACAAGATAGTTGGTGAATTTCCTGTTGAGATAGTTGGATTGTGTGATACTTTTAAATTAGTAAATGACCTCAAAAAATTCTGAAATTTCTAGAATTAAAGTAGACATGATAATATTTAATTTGATAGGTCATATGGAAATTTTAGAGTTGTATACAAGAAGAAATGAATTTTTTTAATTTTGACCAGTGAATTTGACATTTTTCTGGATCAAACTTCAAAAATTAAACTTTTAGGAATGGTGAACTTCCAATAGGAAATATTTTATATTTTTCCCTAAAACCAGACATAATAAGGGTCATATAGCTTTTAGAACCACCCCAATTGGATATCTATACAATTAGATATGAATTTCCAAGTTTGATGAAAATTCTGCCAATTTTTCCATCACATGCGAAATTTGAAAAGATGTAAGGGTAAAATGGTCATTTTGGCTAATAAAAATCAAGAGAAAATATTTTCCCTTTACTTGGACACAAATTCAGTCAAGAGAAGTAAGATCAAGAGGAAATATGATGTTGCCACATGGATGCACACTTGGAAGCAAAGAGAAGCCATAAAGGTAAGAAATAATAAAAAAATTGACATGTGATAATTATATAATAAAATAATATAATGAGAGGATAAGATAAGAGATGTCTAGAACCATCCTATTTCCCTTATTTAAGGCCTTAAGTCGGCCAAAAGGAAAGAAGAAAGAAGGAGAAGGAAATAGGAGGAAAGGAAGAGCAAGGAAGGGAGGCTAAGGTTCAAGGAGCAAGATCGAAGTAAGTAGGTAGAAGTTTCTACTTATTCTTGTTTCCTAGTTCTTGAAATCTCTTCTTAAACTCCATATCATTTTTGAATAGCTATTGAACAAGCTCAACCTCAAGAAAAGGAAGAGGAAAGTGACGATCTAGAGGAGAAGAAGTAAGGTAAGTTGCAGAAACCTGGAAATTCTTGTTGGAATACTGACTTGAGATTATTGTCTGGCTGGAAATTTAGATGTTTATGGTACATTATGTAATTTGGGATGTCCATTTTCTAAGGGAATATGCTACCCAAATTTCTTTTGATAGTATAAAATTGATGATTAGATGGTTAAACAAGGACAAACAAGGTGCTTTAAGGGTTGAAATCAAGAAAATCTAATTTTCAATAAAATTCCTATGTTTCGGCCAAAGCTGGAAATCTGGGTTAGAATTGGAATTTCATGTTTTTTATTATTCCATTATGTTTATAAGGGGAAGTTGTGTAGGGTTCATGTAGATGTTAAAGCATGAAAAGTCCAAAACTATTAAATGACAATTTTTCCCATAAAACCCCAAGTGAGGGCTGCTAAGGGTAAAACTGTAATTTAAGTTGGAATTATCCTAATTTGAGATCAAAAATAGATTCTACACAAAAATATATGCATGATTAGCCCAAGTCATAATTTCTGGAGAAGTACAAAAATACCGGATAAAAAGGAAATTAAAGCGGGTTCCCCAGGGGCACTTTGGTAAATACGTGATTTTGAGATAAGATAATCAACTTGTAAATCTTAGAATAAGATATGAATGAGTAATAACTCATTTTTTATTAATTTGGGAATTTTAGGATTTGGTAATTGCTCGAGCCAAACAAAAGGTTAAAGGACTGGTAGTAGTTAGGCTATAGAAAGGAGTCCAGGTAGTAATTCTATCTTTCATATACTATGTGAATGTTAATATGTGATGATTTCCATGATCTGTTCAATGTATTTCTTATGATGTTGATACTCTCTGGGTGTGGATGATGAGTTAAACCACCCCATGGAACCTTTGGGGTACCATGTGGCTAGGAGGACCCAGTTGAGTGACTTGATATGTACGGACAGGTATTGACCTGCTCCAAGTTATGATGAGTACGGATACGTATAGGCCTGCTCCAAGTTATTGTTTTGATCACATTATGATATGATACTGTGCATATAAGGAACAAATGATCATTTTGATTCGGACAAAATCATCATTTGGTTTCCTGTGGATTGTCAGATAGGCTTAGGCATTTTGATTGCTGCATCATGATAAATGCTGCATTGTATGTTTACTATTTACATTTTATATGATTGATATCATGTTACTACTGAGATTTGTGTGAATCTCACCCTTTCCAAAATTTCAAAATTTACTCAGCAAGTGGAAACGGCTCAGTGGGTAAAATAATGGATATCAGTAACTAAAGGTCCAGTGAAGATCAAGGAACGTTTAGTTGGTTATCTATTAGATGTGCTCTGTAACTAGGATTAGTATTGTAAATTGTACATACCCTATAGGATCTTTTTGTAACGTAATTATGAATTTTATAGCAGTATATTATACTATTTATGTATGCCCATTGAACTAGGCGATAATATTATGATAAATGTCAAAATAATGAGGGGTTTAACATTTGGATTGTCCAAATATCATTATTAATGATCTCTAATAAAGGAATCATGAGAGGGAGAACTGATAGTAGAATGAGTAAGGCATCAATGTACAAGTCTTATTTTTCACTGATGTGTCATATATTGAAATAAAAGCAAGATCATATTGTTTTCATATTGTGGATTATATTAGAGTGCTTGGAAAGACAAGAAGAGAAACAATAGAATAGAAGTTAATAATTGATTGGATTTCTTTCATTAATATATATATATATATATATATATATATATATATATATAATGCATTTTAGCCAAGTTGGAAATTTGGTTTTTAATGTTTATAGAATTTATTTTTATATTTTACTAAAGCAAACTTTCAAGGTAAAAAGGAAAAAAAATATTCCTTACAAGTTTTGGAACATTTTTTCTGATAAGAGAAACTTGACACAAAGCGCTTGTGATTCGTAGCCTCTGTGCTGGGCTTGTTTTCGTTGCTTTAAGCCATACTTGGTTAGTTACCCTCGTGGACTGTGTGTCTATGAATGTTTTTGTGGCTTTGAGTCGAGCTTGGTTAGTTACCCTCATGGACTGTGTGTCCATGCTTGTTTCGTAGCCTTCGTGTTGCGCTTGATAATCGTGGCCTTTGAGCTGCACTTATTATTTGTTTTGTGCTCGTTTGGAATAGCGATTAGAGTTTTTGAAAGCATCTTTTCAATCGTGATTTATGGTATACATGGTAAGTATGTAAGAGGAGTGTTATTTCAAATTACGTGTATAAGCACGTATAAGTCACCCTGTCGCTGAGTCAAACATGTTGTTTGTGTTGGTTACTCTTACAAAATGAGTTTTTTACAAAAATTGAAAAAAATTATTTTCAAATTATGCTTATTTCATATTATTGAAATGGAAGTCTTTTAATGGATTTTTATTGAAGTTTTGTTTCTGATTATTCCTCCGATTCTAATTTTTGTTAAAGACAAGTATAGATATAATATGTTTGAAAATTTTTTCTTATACATATATTACAATTGACATTTATATCTTTTATATTCTGAAGTTTGCATCAACAAACATGCTTCTAGACATATTTATTTCAATTTTTTTCCAGATTTAAGTTATTGAGGCTTGATTCTTCCATCTTGAGAATCTGATCATGATTCAATATTCATTTATGTACTCTTGAACTATTAGAGTAATAAATTATGTTATGAGACTATAATTACTTATCATTTTTTTGTATTTAAGATAGTAGGAATAAAACTACTCCTTCATTTGTATCTTAGAGTGGATCATCTACATATTGGATAATTAAATTAACTATTATGGTAAATCTAATTTTATGATAAGGTTAAATTATTCATTCATTGTAGACAAAAGTTGCTCTACAAAACTTGTGGACATTATGCTTATTTCCTTATTTGTATGTGTATATATAGTTTTAGGGAAAATATCTTATATTTTAATCTGTAGAAATTGATAGATTAATTGTTTCAAAATATGTTTGCGAAATTTAACATTTGAAGAGACATTGCTTGATATTTAATAAATTTTCACAAACTAATATTATAACGTCATTTGATATATATTAATGAAGTAGATTTTACTAATTGTAAATAAAAAATAGTAAACAAAAAAAGAGGCTTACTGTAATATCTCGAATTTTAAGACTAGAGGCTTGAGCTTAAGCTTGATTCAAGTAGACTGCTTCTTGGTATAGAGTTCCCAGATGACAATTGGATCTCTACGATGTTATATTTCTTCCCAGATACCATATTTTGGGCCCGGAAGAAGAACGAGATGATATAGCGGGATCCAAGAGATAGTTTTATGGAGTTCATGGATCATATGGCAGAGTACGTGATGATGTTCGGAAGCGGTTGGAGCTAATACCAGCGTTTTTATACCGATACAGTAAGGTTAAGCGTGCTCGGCCCAGGGAAATGTAATGATAGGTGACCCCCTGGGGGGTTTTTGCACATGTTAAGTCATGAAATGTAAAGTAGTAGAAACATGTTATACAATAGTTTATATGCTATATATTATTAAAAGTTTTCCCTAAACTGCTGTAAATATATGTTGTATGTTATTTTTAGAATATCTATGTATCTAAAATTTTTTGAAATGACACATATGCCCTTATGGATATGTGAAATTTACCTCTTCCTTATTTTAATATAGTGAGACATAAAGATGGTGAGACCAAGAGGTAGACCAGAAGGGAGAGGTGTGAGGCAAGGTCAAGAAGCTAGACCTGACCCAATGCATCAAATATTGGGTATGTTAATTGAGCAACGTACAATGATAAATGATCTCAGGGACGAGCAGTGAGAGGTACAACAGAAATAAAATGCAGATAGAGAAAGAGAAAATAATCCTGGTAGATAAGAGAATGAGCATAACCCGCTTGAGGCCCCTGATCCTCCACCTAGACCTGCCGCTGAGGGTGAAAGTCTATAAACGTGGGTGGCATAATTTTGTTAGCAACAATCCTCTGCTTTCCGAGTAAAGTTTGATCCTCATGTGGCAGAAGACTGGCTATTCCAGTTGGAGAAATTTTCAGAATTCTGGAATGCCTGAATAACATTAAAGTTTAGTTGGCAATCTATAAATTAGAAGGCAATTAGGTGGTGGCAAAATACTGAGATGATTCTGCAGGCATGAAATATTAATATCACTTGGGAATTATATCAAGAACAATTCAATGAAAAATACTTCCCCCGATCGACCTGAATTGCAAAGGAAACTGGGTTCCTTACCATTCAACAAGATGAGAAGGAAAGCTTTGATAAGTACTTGGCTCAATATATCTGATTGTCTCGATACTCTTCTTATTTGAGATATCATGATGATGAGGGATATAACTCAGATATGATGATTCGGGGATTGAAACCATAACTAAAAGATATGTTAGTCTGTAAGTAGTTTATAGAATTTAATAAGGCAGTATAAGAATGTTGGATCATAGAAAGCAACTTACTGAATCTAATACTTACAAAAATGCCGACGGTAAGGGAGTATATGGCAATGGGAGTTCTTCCCAGAAGCGTAAGAATTTGGGAGGTTTATCCAGAGGGAATAACAAAAAGCCTTACCATTCTGACAACCGTAGTAACTAAAGACTCCTTGGGAATAGGACTTGTTAGCATTATGGTAAGTCCCATCATCCTGGAAGGCCATGTGGTGCTCTAGTAAGATAGACAGTCTACAACTGGGGAATTTTGCTATAGACTGTCTACAACAACAAAGGATAGGAGAGCCAAGGTAGAGAACTTAGGGCAGGGTCTTTGCCATGACACAGGAATAAGCCAAAAAATCTCTGGAACTAATCTAAGGTATGGTTTTACTTAATGGTAATTTCATACAAGTATTTTATGATTTAGGTGATAGCCATTCATTTATTGCATATGACTGTGTGAGATGGCTAGGCCTGAGTGTGCCTCAGTTACCCTATGATTTGGTTGTGTCTATACCTACGGGTGTCAGATCTGTCATAGCTAATGTTTGTTTGAACTGCATAATAAATTTTGAGGGACATGAATCAACGGTGGATCTGATTTATCTACCACTGCACAAATTGGAAGAAATTCTCGATATTGATTGGCTGACGATGAACAACATTTTGTTAGACTGCAGAAGTAGATGGGTCATTTATCCTAATCCGCAATCACATGTCAGTATAGAAGTCAACCTTAATTTTCTTTTAGCAGCTGAGGCTGAGAAATGTCTGCATAAAGGTTGTCAAGGGTATATGGTATTCTTCTCTATGCAGCAAGAAGCTGGAACAACGCTTGAAAATATCTCTATGGTAAATGAGTTTCATAAGGTGTTTCCAGAGGATATTAGTGGATTATCTCCGAAAAGAGAAGTTGAGTTTGTAATTGAGACTAAGCCTGGAGCGAGACCAATATCAAAACCCCAATACAGAATGGCTCTAAATAAATAGCAGAATTGAAAAAGAAGATTGAGGAGCTATTAGAGAAAGGGTTCATCCGACGCAGTGTTTCACCATGGGGAGCTCTAGTGCTCTTTGTTAAAAAGAAAGATGGAAGCCTGTGCCTTTGTATTGATTACAGGGAGCTAAATAAGGTAACTGTTAAGAACAAATACCCACTTTCCAGAACTGATGATTTGCTTGATCAGTTGTCTAGTTTCAACATATTCTTGAAAATTGATTTGAGGTCAAAGTATCATCAACTTCGAGTAAAAGTAGATGATGTACTAAAGACTGCTTTCAGAAACATATATGGTCATTACGAGTTTCTAGTAATGCCATTTGGGCTGAGTAATGCACCTGCAGTGTTTATGGACTACATGAATCAAACTTTCAGTCCATATTTTGACCAATTCATAGTAGCCTTTATTGATGATATTCTAGTATATTCATGAAGTATAGAAGAACAGGAAGAGCATTTAAGAATTATGCTGGGCACATTGAAAGATAAGCAACTCTAAGCCAAGCTGAGCAAGTGTG
Source organism: Albizia julibrissin (assembly GCA_037074505.1). Classification (NCBI taxonomy): domain Eukaryota; kingdom Viridiplantae; phylum Streptophyta; class Magnoliopsida; order Fabales; family Fabaceae; genus Albizia; species Albizia julibrissin. Next base: position 39,523,299 of record CM073477.1, read on the forward strand.
AGTTTTGGCTTTCAGAAGTTAAATTTATGGGCCATGTAGTCTCATAAGAAGGAGTCTCAATAGATCCTAACAAAGTGGAAGCAGTACTAAACTAGAAGAGGCTAGAGACTGTTGCTGAAATATGCATTTTTCTGGGTCTTACTGGTTATTACAGAAGATTAATTCAGAATTTCTCTAGAATCCCATTGCCTTTCACAAAGTTGCCATGGAAAACTCAACCTTTTGTGTGGGATGATAGTTATGAGAGGATCTTCACAGAGCTAAAGGAGAGATTGACAACAACACAAGTGTTGACAATCCCTAATCCGTAGTTGACCTATATGGTCTACAGTGATGCGAGCAAGCATAGATTGAGATGTGTCCTGATGTAGTAAGGCATAGATTGGGCAGATTTGTGATACTACATTATAAGAGCTAATTATGCTCTTCCAAAGGGCAATATTTCAGCAAAAAAAAGAGAAGAGAGAGAGATCAAGTTTGAACAAGGCAAGAACAAGGAAGAGAGAGAAGGAATCAAGAAGGAAAATTAGGTAAGTTGTAGTTGAAATTGCTTGTTTTTTCCTTCAATCTCTTGGAAACCTTCTCTAATCTTCATATCCTTCTTGAAATCATGCAAAGAAATAAGAAATTCAAAGGAAAATGAGATAGGGAAGCCACAGTTTTGAGAGAGAAAACAAGAAGAATCAAGGTAAAATTGAAAATTTATCACCTCTTATTAATTTGTGATTGTTGTGTGGTGGTTTTTGATGGTTATTGGCTTGTATTGGCTTGAATTTGTGATTTGGGATGCATGAAACCTAAGGGGAGGTGCTTCCCAAACTTTGATTAATCATGTTCAAGAGGTGTTTAAGTGATTAAACAAGTGATTAGAACTGAAAAGATGTTTGGTTGTTTGGAAATTGAAAAACTCAATTTTTTGAAAATATTCCAGATTTTTAGCAAGGGGGTATTTTTGGTTGTTTGATCTGGAATTTGATAGATTTGATGATTCCTTTGTATTTAGAATGAAAAATTGTGTAGGGAATATGTGAAAAATGGAGTATAGAGGCTTTAGGGTGTGAGATGACAATTTTACTCCTAAAGCCCTAACTTTGTGGTTGTTAAGGGCATTCTGGGAAATGCAGTGTGATTTTGACAAAACTAAGGTCAAAAATGGATTTTGCACTTAAAATTGTGTATGAATAGATCAGGCCATAATTTTTGAAAAAGTACAATTATACAGGGTATAAGGGGAATTAGATCGGATTCCTAAGGGGCATTTTGGTAATTATGTATTTTTGGGTAGAGATAACCAACTATGAGTTATGGAATGAGACATGAATGAATAATAACTTATTAATTATAAATTTGGAATTTTAGGATTTAACATTTACTCAAGCCGGACAAAGAGTTAGAGGACCGATACTAGCTAGGCACTTGAAAGGATTCCAAGTAGTAATTCTATCTTTCATACATTATGTGATTATTTATATACATTGTGTTACCATGTTTTGTTATATGAAATGTGTTACAAATTCCTAGTTGTAGTGTGGGAAAAGCACAAGTACCAGCAGGCTAATTGGGACTCAGTCCAGGTAGTTGATATAATTCCTCGCTGTGGTGTAGGAAAAGCACAAGTACCACCCTATAGGAAAAGCAGAAGTACCATTAGGCTAATGGGACCCAGCTGAAGTAGTGAGGCAAGTACGGACATGTAATTATCAGCTCCAGAACATTGCATTGATCACAGTATGGCTAGTAGCGACAAAATAGTCATTTTGATCCTGAACGTCAAACAGACAGACATGTTTACAACATTTATTGATGTTGCATTATACGGTGCATTGCATGTTTATTTATCGTATTTTATATGATTTATTATATGTTACTACTGAGATTCATATGAATTTTACCCTTTCTATAAATTAGTTTATTCAGCTAGAGGAGGCGGCTCTAAAGGCAAGGAGGTTGATACCTACAACTGAGAAGTTCCAGTCCTGATCAAGAACTTAGTGTTGGTTATCTGCTAATCTTTTTATGCATTTTGGGATTTGTAATTATTATGTACAAACCTTGTGGGGATTTCCTGTAATGTAATCAAGTACTTTATATTAGTATGTTTATGCTATTTCTGTATGCCAACTGAACTATGTATTAATACTTTGTTAAATGTTGAATTATTGAAGGGTTTGATACTTAGTTGATGCATGTTGACATGAGCAAGTCTTTTATGCCAAAGCCAACTTTCATCGATGTTACTTAGAAAACAATTTTTAGAGACATTATTGTTTATATCAAGAGTGTATAAATTATCGTCCCTTGCTGCTTTAATCTTAACTTTAAGATCTCCTTTTTTTAATTGGAAGATCCTTCTTGCTTATTATGAGACATTCTTCTGAGTCAGATATGACCCAATTATCTTTATTAGTGCTTTGGCTCACACTCAGGAATTTGTGGCATAGGCCTTCCACATAATACATATCTTTAACATGTATTCCATCATCATTAACAATTTTTCCTATTCCAGCTATTTTTCCTTATTAATTTCGTTCGAATTTGACTTTGCCTCCATCTTTAGACTTCATTGTAGTAAATTTTGTCCTAGTCTTTGGTCATGTGTCTTGAGTATCCATTGGCTATATACTATTTATTAGTTCTTAATGCTTTAAGACATACCTGCAGTCAAAGATAATCAAGTCTTTGGTACCCATGCTTTCTTAGGTCCTTTCAGGTTAGTATGGATTAGTTTTAGGACATGTGATCCCTTAGGTACCCACTTATAGGTTCTTATTTTACGTTCCTTCTTATCAAGATGAAGTATGATGTCCTTTTCGATTACAAAAATTACAATGTGCAAAAGAGTTGGATATATGTACCTTGGAAGACCCATTTTACATACCCCCTTATTACAAATACGGAAGTGTTAATTCATTTGTTTTGGCTTAGGAATATCATTAGTTAGCGTTCCTAAACCAAAATTTACCTTATTAATTTCTTTTCAAGGGGTTACCATTCATTTATTTCTATTAGAGTAACTCCTAGCTCAGTTCTCTGCTCATTATTAGTTTATTCATAAAATGAATATATACAAACAGTGTAGCCTTACAGGGCTACAAAAGTGTCTACTCTAGTACATAAATCGTACATATGAACATAGTAGACACATCCCTGTCTTTGTTCCACCTCTGCACTTCTCTTGAGTAGTCCTCTCTCTGTTTTCAACATACCACATTTGTCCACCTGTCTAAATGGTTGGTTGGGGGTGGGTGAGATTCAAAAGAATCTTAGTAGTAAACGATACTAATAATGCATGCAAGATGTATGCTAGTTTATGATATGTTTGCCTAATGTAGGCTCATATTCATATAATGATATTTTTCATGCTCAATGTTTTGTGCACATACTTATGGCCACAGTAAAATAGAAACCAAGCTTCATTCATTCATACATGCTTCACATAATTAAGCAAAGTAATACACAACATAAATGTCACATTCATCCAAGTAAGTTTACTACCTCTTGTCTTTGAGTCGTTCTCTTGTATGTTTTCTTCCAACCATTGAAGCTTCTTGCAAATCCTTCCATTCATTTTCCTTCTTGACATCTCATGGCCCTAGATAATCAACCATATCATTAGAGCCATGACAAAATGAATGTCCAAGGTGGCTACGCTAGCCTCAAGTGCTTATCTTTAGCCTTGGAATTCAACTTTATTACAATTTACCCATGGTATATCCTACCCTTGGATATCAAGCTTATTAAATTCCATACCAAGCACTAGCACTTATTTCTACCTTTAGAGTTCAAGGTAATTACATTTTTTCATTACCTTTTTAATTTCGCACAATGACTAAAACCTGCCAGAATTTTCATCAAACTTTAAAAAATCATAACTTAATCTAGGGAGCTCCAAATGGGTGGTTCAAAGTCATATATGAAGATCTCTAAGTCTAATTTAAGGAAAAAAATATCACCTACTTCAGTTATACGCTCATAATTCTAGAATCCTCAATTAACACAATTGTGCCAGGATTTGTTCCAGATTCAGTATGTAAACTTTAAAAATTCATAAATCCTAATATACTAACCCAAATGGAACATATTATATATAAAATTAAAGCTTAATGTGTCTAATATTATTCTAGAAAATATCAAGATCATCAGAAAATATTTGATTATCCAAAATCATGTCATAATCTACCTGTTTTTCAGAAAATGCAATCTGGCAGCACTATTCCTTTAATTTCAATTTTTGGGTTTTCAATCCAATCCTTATAAAATCACAACCACACCTTAACCCCACATAATTTTTCCTAAGAAATCCATTGGAATCCTTAAAATCATCAAATTCATATTTTTCCCTTAAGATTCCAGGTCTAGCTGAAACTTAGGTGTTCTTAGGCCAAAATTGTGTTATTGATAGCGGAATAGGTTTCTTACCGCTATCCCACACCATTTTTCATTCCAAACTCATTAGAAGCATTAAAAATAGAAAAATCACACTCATACTTTCTCTCTCCCTCTATTATGTTCTCAACAAAACTAGGCGGCATAAGAAAACTTACCAAAAGCTTAGAATATTTGGCTCAAATCAGAGCTTATACGTACTTCTACTCAATTCCATAACCGGTTTTTGTATTATAGCAGTACCTCCACCATGTAGATAGCATCAAAAAACTCTGATCAAGAATCCAAAACCTTAGTATTGAAGCCCACACTGAGTATAATAAGATTAGTAAAGGCTTCATCGGCCGGAAACGGCGTTACGGCGTCAAAATCGGCTCCGTAACTCCAAAAATTTTACTATCCATCTACCTTCTCTCCTGTTTCATTTTCCTTGCATTTTTCTCATTTTGTTCTCTTTTTCTTATGGGCTGCATGAAAATATAAAGAGGAAAGAGAGAATTGTGTTGTCTTAAAGTGACATGTGTCACACATGTGTATCCCACAAAGTGCTATGTGTCCCTGACCAACCCGGTCCACTTCTTTTCCTTAAGTATTGTCTGACTTTAATATCAGGGGAGTAGGGTCTGATGATTTCCCTAACCATTATGCTAGGTGTTGCCTTTAGAGAGTGCCAACACAAAAGTCACTTTATGAATCTCACCTGAAGGGACAAGTGTCACCTTCTTATGGTACCAACGCAAAAGTTGGGTCATCATTACTACTTTATTAAAGCTACTTTAATAAAGTTACTTTAATAAAGCTACTTTATCGGTGTTTACCCAGGATTCTGCTCGAGTTTCTACTCGGGACTGGGCCACATATGCTGCCTCAGGGGATTGCCAAGTGCGTATGTTGGTGTGTCAACATATGGGACCCACATGGCCTATGTCTCTTCTTCCCTTTAAAAAACGCAAGGTATATGTACCTGCTCCAAAAATGCCATGTGTACACCTCTACCATATATTTTATCTGTCTAATCGCATACACTAAGCCCCCATATAATCTAGAGACTTGTTCTCTACCCTAAGGAGCCAAATCACATAGTCTAGGGCCCCACATGGCCCACACATATATTTTCACACTATCCAAATAAGGCATCAAGTGTTATAAGGTGCCCATACACCGGCATACTTTGTCTGACTACTTATGCACTCTAAGCCTTATATAACATTGAGACTCATCCTGTACCTGAATATAGTTGCTGAAAAGTATTCTATTTCTTAGATATTCTTGGGAATCTTACTAAACTTGGGCCTAGTAGTCTGCCTAATTTAGGCTTATCCTCAAGTTCTTAAGCCCAAAATCTTGGATATTACATACAAAATATTTAGAATAATTTAAATAGGTCGTTCCACCTGACTTTTTATTTCCTTTGTTTTTGTTTGTCTTTAGATCGTATCCATTTCTAGACCTATCATTTGTAAATCTTTGATCTTTCAAAATTACGTTGAGCATTTTCCTTCCCTTAGTAAATTTCTCAAGAATTTTAATAAAGTCAGTGTTTTTCTTTTCTAAAATTTGATAGTTATTACATGATTTCATAACAGGTTCTTTGAACTTTTCTTCAAGAGATTTAACATATTTCTTGTAATTTACTAATTCATGCAAAACTTTAATAAACTCAAAATGTAATACAATATATTTAGTATGTAATTCATCATAAGTAGGGGCTGAATTATTTACCTCTTTGTCCTATGCTTCTTCTTGATCTACCAGGAAGATGTTGGAAACTTCTTCACCGTCGCTTTCTTCATTCGAGGAGCTGTCTCCCCATATTGCTGAGACAAATGCCTTCTTCTTGAAATATTTGTTCTTCTTCTTCTCTTTTTTCTTTAGGTACTCTGAGCATTCAGATTTAATGTGACCTAGCTTTCTACATTCATAGCAAATGATTTGCTCCTTTGTTTCCTTTCTATTCCTAGTTCATCTTGCTTTGATATTTAGAAAGACTTCTAAATAATGAAGCTACTGAACGCATTGATTCTCCCTTTGCATCTTCTATCGCTATGACTTTTGCCTCCCACTCTTTTGAAAGAATATTTAGTATTTTCCTTACTTGAGATCTTTGATCGTAAAACTTCCCAAGTACACCCAATTAATTTACAAGGTGTGTGAACATGAGTTTAAATTCAGTGATTGTTTCTCCTGATTTTATTTTGATCAGATCGTATTCTATGATGAGAGTGTTGACTTTATTTTCCTTGATCCTAGAAGTTCCTTTATGAGATATCTCCAAAGTTTGCCACATACCCTTTGCAAAGTTCCTTGATCGTATTCTAAGTATTGCCTTGCTATTGAGAGTTACAAGATTCTTATCATTGTCATCGAATTTTGCTAGTGTTTTTGGTATTGTGACATTGTTTATAGTCTTCATTGGCACATAGTCTCCATATTGGATCACCTACCATAGACCAAATTCCACGGCCATTACGAACACTTTGAGCTTTGCTTTCTAGAAAGAGAAGTGTTCTCCATTAAAACCTAGTAGTTTAATGATGAGGCGCCATCTAGTAATATTGCCTCTCCCATACTTGTTATAGGATTCTTCTTAGGATGTTAAGCCTGAAACAAGAAGATGAGGTTCTGATACCAAATGTTAGTGTTAATAGTTTCACCCAAGAGGGGAGTGAATTGAGTGATAAAAAATTAAATTATTACATTTAAGAATACTAAATTAAAAGTTAAGAGTTGAGAAGATATGACCAAAGTGTACACCAGAGTTTATATTGGTTTGGTCTTAAGCTTTTGACCTACGTCCAGTCCTCAGAGCACCTTTGAGATTTCCACTATACTTCCAAAATTCAATAGGTTCTTGGCACTACAGTACAAGTAGGACACTCACTCCCCCTTATACTTTATAAGCTGATACACTGTTAGTGCAAGCGTTTCACCTAAGAGTGGGTGAATTGAGTAAAAATAAAAATTAACAATTAACTGGAATTTAAGGAAATTAAACTAAAGTTAAGAGTTAGAAAGATATCACCAAAATGTACACCAGAGATTATACTAGTTCGGTCACAACCTCTTTAACCTACGTCTAATCCTCAAAGGGCCTATAAGGTTTTCACTATAGCTTCCAAGATTCAGTGGGTTCTTGGAACCTCATTACACAACAAGTTCTTTCACCGGAAACTCGATGCCCCTACACAATGTAAACCAATACCAAACTTATGGTTCCACAACCTTAAGTTAACTCAATAAGATATATTGAGTTTTTGATGAATCTCTCTCTCTTCAAGGAGTAAATATATTATCACTGAAGTTCAGGTTACAAAGAGATTGATAATAAATGAAAGACATAGCACAAGAAGGCTAAATTGAATGATTTTTAGTTTGGTGGTTGCTTTGCTTTGAATGCTTCCGTATTTATAGCTGAGATGTAATAAATAACTGTTGTGAGTGTTTCATTTATCTGTTATAGTGTCGTTGCATCATCTGAACATTGTTCGTATATAGGAGATAACCGTTGGAGCAAAGAGAATATCTCGATTGGAATTCTGCTAGCATTTAATACTTCTAACCACTAGCATTTATTGCTTCTGACATAAATTGGTTTTTGCGATATTCAAATCTTCTGACGTTGAAAATCCTGAAACTTGCTTAAGATACATGTTAATTAGACAAAAGAACAATAGCAAGTAGGTATAAAGAATTTTAACATTGTTTTCTTTGATTTTCAAAGTTTATAAATCATACTCTGTTTTTCTAGAATATCTAGTTAAGGTATATTTGAATATACTTTATTTTATTGGAATAATATTTAGCCAGTTGAAATAAGTTGTATCAAAATAGATCTTCCTTTATTCGAATAGTTTCTTCAGATAACAAGGTGACTTTATTTGAATATAGTCACTTGTATTCGAATAAAATTATTTGTTAATGGATTTTCATATTGAATATACTTGGCTCTATTCGAATAACCTTTGTCAATAATAAGTAACCTTATTTGAATATAGTTAGTTGTATTCAAATAAGCTTCTTTGAAATTTGATTAATGTTATCCCAATACATAATCTTTTATTTGGATAAGTTTACAAAAGCGTATTAGAATAATATTTTATGTATTCGAATATCCCTTTCAGAAAGCAAGTGACATGATTCTGATACATCATCTTGTTATTCAAATAAAGCTTATTTGAGTATTCTTATTCAAATACATTAGTCTTTATTCGAATAAGAGTTTCAAATCTAAATCTGAGTAAATGAGCTTCATATTCGAATAACTTTCCCTTTATTTTATTAAACTTTACTTTTATTTTTAAAAATAAAAACTATCTCATTTATTCAAATAGTAAACTCATCATTATTTGAATAATATTTTAGAAACAAAGTTGAAATAAGTAAGTTGTTATTCAAATAACCAATTTGAACAAGTTTTGTCACAAGTCAAATTGAAAACATGCAAGGCTTAACTCTATTCGAATAGTTCCTTGTGTATTCGAATAAGCTTTTCCTTTAACTGTGAAATATTATTCGAATAGCACACTGCTTATTCGAATGATACCCTGCTTATTCGAATAAGCTAAAGATTATTTGAATAGTTCTAAACTGAAAACAAGTCTTCTTATTCGAATAAGCTATAGTGTTAATAAATTTTAATAAATTTCTATTCGAATAAACCTAAGATTTGTTATCATCAAAACTTTGAATCAAACATTCTCCCCCTTTTTGATGATGATAAAACTTAGTATACTCAAGTATAAAAAAACATAAAAAAACGGATAAGGTCACACAAAAGTAGATAATTCCTTGAAGCTTAATATTATATCTAGCAGTAACTATAAAAGTAATAAAGGAACAGTAACATAATGTCAAAGTAAAAACAAAATCTCAAAGTCTCTGTCTTGATCCAAAATAACTCTCACTTCCCTTACTTGCTCAGATTGCTCAAGAATAACTTTCACTACTTCTCCCCCTTTTTGGCATCATCATAAAGAGTGGAAGGAGTAGGAAGAGATAAGTCATGAGTAGAGGTAGGGGGTTCTCTAAGAGGAGCTGGAGGGGGAGTTGAGGAAGGAACAATGGCAGGTTTAAGAGGAGTATAGTAAGGGTCAGATAGAGACATAAGTAAAGTGATACCAATGTTAAGAGTAAGAGAAGATGTTTGGGAGGTGATTTGTGCAGTAGAAGTTGGTGGAATTGTTTCAGGAGTGGGTTCAAAAATAGGTGCACAAACTAAGATTGGTTGAGGAGAGGAGATGATGGTGGGATTAGTGGATTGAATCTCCTCAGTGTTCTCTAGATTGGGGACTTCTTGAGTGCTTTCAGAAGTGTGAGAACTGTAATGAAGGATGGTTTGGGAAGGTGAAGTGTCAACTTGCTGAAGTATAGGATCTAAGATAGGAAGGTCAGAAATGGTGTGATCATGGTCTTTTGGCTGGACTTAGTCAAAGAGGTGATATTTACTCTGGAAGCAGTGAAGGGTCTTCTATAGTGAATAGTATAGTAGAGGGCTCATTAGATGTGGCAGTAGTAGTTTATGGTGGTATAGTAGGATTAGTAGTGGGCAGGTCTATGTATGTAGGGATCTTAAGAACAGGAGCTTTGGTTAGAGAAGACCCAGTGATACAAGTCTCTAGGCAATCAAGTATGTGCTAATCTTTCTTATTTACTGAAGATAATTGGCTTGGAGATTGTAGAGAGACTTGAAGTTGTCATTTACTCCTCTAATCACTGCTCTGACTTAACTTTTGATATCTTCCATTAGAAATTGTATAACACCTTATATCCAATGGACTCATATGAGTGGAAAAGAGTAGTGAAATAAGTTGTGAAACCAGGATTCGGTATCAGATTACTCAAACTTTTGAAAATGTTCACAAGTCCCAAACTTATCTTAGAAATTGAACTTTGGATTGAGTGGGTTTTTCATAGAAAAAAAAATTTCAGTTAATTTCACAAAGTTCACTTCCTCCCTAAGTCTCATAGTACTCAATTCCATTTTATCAGAGTGTGCGAGCGTGTCTCTGTTTCATATTGCATTTGTTAGTTAATGTTTCTTTATCATTCGGAAGCATTATTTAGCTAAGTTATCCCTTTATTATGTTACCATCTATTTACTAGGCTACCGATACTACTCATTCTACCACTATTTTATCATTAGGTTTATAGAGTTATATACATCATATACATAACCTAAAATATTCAAAACAGACAACCAACAGGGAAAATAAAAATCTTGCAGCTTTATCCTCTAGCTGTCTCTGTTTACCTTCTTTCCCTTTGAGCTACTAGCTTATACTGTAGATTTATTTATAGGAAAAGAGTGAGATTCCAAAGAATACCAGTAGTAACAGGCAGTCAATCATATAGATACAAAATCACAGAGCATGCCACACAGTCATCATATACACAAAAATTATCACAACAGCATTTAGTACACAACATGCAGTTCAACATATCACTATAGCTCTAGGTAGAACAAATCACATGGCATTGAGTGTTATTAGCATAAAAGGCCCCGGGCATCCACTCATACATCACAGAAATTTTCAATGGCCTAGGCGTCCACCCGTGCAATAGGCCCCAGGCAACCACCTCGCATAATCAGAATGCGTTAGAAAAATTCATGATGAAACCACAAACATGCAACGTATCTTATAACATATGAAAGATAAAGTTACTACCTGGTCACTTTTCCTGAGAAATATCCAACTATTTCCCTGAGTTCGGGCAGGTCTTAGATTCTAGACAGCTATTAGGTCCTATAATTAGAATTACGAACAACAAATTATTATTTGGTACAATTCTCTTACAATCCATGCACTCATGTTGGTTATCATTAAGGATAGTATACTAAGTCAAAAGTATCATTAATGTAGTCCAACTATCCCAAGTTGGTTAATTTCACCCTTAAAGTTCAACATAATTACATGGTGCCATTACATTTCCTATTTTCGAACATTTATTCAAATCTACTAGAATTTTTATCATTCTTTGAAAATTCATAACTCTATATACAAATGTCTAATTGTGATGATTATAAAGGCTATGTGACCTCTAATTAGTATAGTTTTAGGGAACAATATAGTCATTAGTCATATAGATGTACATCAATACATAATTCTACTTGATTGGACACTGTTCTAGGACTTGCTAGTTTTACATGACCAATCTTTAAAAATGCATAACTTCCAGTGTACATATCTAATTGAACAAATGACATATCAAATAAAATATTGACATGTCTAATTTTAGATTGGAAAGTTTCACAATTTTTGGACATCATTTTCCTTTTAAAAAACATCACACAATCATACTGCCACGCACAGAATTCATACTGGCAGAATTCCAATTTACAGTATTTATTTCCAGTGGTCCAGATATTACAACCAATGGTTGTTCCCATAAAGTTTTCCATTTTAAACACAACAAAAAAATCAAAATCCTAAGTCTTTAGCCCCTAACCCATCTAGCCGAACAGAACCCTTTTTGCCAAAATTCACTAAAACATAATTTTAACCACCAACTTAGTCCAACATCAGCATAAATCATTATCTAACCACCAATACATGATTAAAACATCATTATCCCTTAATAAACCCCTCTAGTAAAAAATACCCAGCCCTCAAACCCTCATGAAAACTTATCAAAATCATAAACCAATCGGTTCAAAATAAAGCCTACGCTTATCGCTATGCATTTTCGCAACCAGTTCAAAGATCTGGCAGTACTTCATTCAGAAATAAGTCACTAAAAACCTCCAAAAGAAATTTTGAAACCGTTGAAAAAGAAGCTTATGATGAGGAGAAGAAGGTTTTTGAAGGGTATTTTGGGAGGAAAGACTGATTCGGTAGTATTTCAACGGATTGAAGTCAAAGGAAAATACTATTCATGCTTTCTATCTCTTCTACTATTTTCTCTCTATTTTTCTGATTTTTTTTTGAATTTTGGACTGCATGGCTGAAAATTATATGGCCCTTAATAGTCTTGAAATTTGTCCACCATGTGTCAAAATTATGTGGTTCCATTTGTTTGGTGATCCAGTTATTCGGTGACACATGTCACTAGCTTTAATTAAATAGGTCCTGCCTCTTTTTCGGGCCTTTAGCCGTCCAACTTGTCAAAAAAAGTGAGGGTTTGATGATTTTCCCTGGCTCCCGGGTTCAATGTTCAGGTAAGTTAGTCGGCCATTTTGATACTGACAAAATCATCATTTGATCCTGAATGTTGTTTGACAGACATGTGCACAACATAGTTATCCGCTGCATCATGTATGTTGTATTGCATGTTTACTTTACGCATTTTATACGATTGATCGTTTGTTACTACTAAGATTTATTCGAATCTTATTCCTCTCCATAAATAAAATTTGTTCAGCAAGGAATAGTGGCTCAAAAGGCAAAGAAGGGGATTCTAGCAATTGAAAGGACTGGCTTTTGAAGAGAATTTTGTATTGGTTATCTTGTACCCTTTATGTAATTTCTGGGTTATGTATTATATTTTGAATAAACCCTGTAGGGATTCCTGTAATATAATTAAGACTTTTATATCAATATGTTTATATTATTTCTGTATGCCCATTGACTGTGCATTGGTACTTTATTAAATGTCGAAATTCTACAAGGTTGACATTTTTGGTATCAGACCATGCGGGTCTAGCAATAACAAAATGGTATACTAATATAAAATTGATTATGTTGTAACAGGAACCATGAGTGGAGGACGGCGACATAGGAATATATTCCCGCCATCAGTGAATTGGCACTCAGATGGACGAGAAGCACAGTCGAGTTAGAGTAGGCAAAGCCCTAGGGGATTGTATACTTCAAGAAAATGTGTACGTCCGAGACCAGTTTATAAACCCCAGCTCAGGCCGTAGCTAACGACTAATCCTTCTGTGAGGGATACAGAACAACCACTTACCAATAGAACTGAGTCAGACCCATATAGTATGGCCAGCTCTAGGGCGGACCCAGTCCATATAAGGCATGACTTACTACTAGATGAGCGGTTATGGGACTACATTAACAACCTATATAGGCAGGGTCTCCGTATATGAGAAGCTCTGCTAGCTCAGTAAAGGAATTCGTTGCATGATATAGATACTCTGTATTGGGATCAGGGGTTTCTCGGTATAGAGTTCCCTGACAATTACTAGATTCAGACCATGTTATATTTCTTCCCAGATATGACGTTTTGGATCCAAATGGAAAATGACATTCTGGAGAGGGGGCCGAGGGACAACTTCCCAGAGTTTAGAGCCCACATGAAGGACTATGTACTACAATATATGTATCTAGACTGATATATGACCTGTACACAATTTTTGGTCAGTCAGGGATGGCTTACATGACTAGTTAGGACATGGACAGTTATGGGGTACAGATGCTTGAGGATAGATAGAGTTGGTATCAGTGTTTTGTATCAGTATAGTAAAAGTTAAGCATGGTCAGCCCGGGGAAATGAAATGATGGGTGACCCCCTGGGAAGTTTTGGAAAAATGTTAAGCTATGTAATAAAACATCATGTACAAAGACTTGTATGCTAAGTAATGTTAAAATCTTTCTCCAAACTGCTATGAATGTCTGTTGTATGCCATGTTTAGACTATTTATGCATCTAAATTTTTACAAAATGATAGAAATGCCCTTATGAATATATATTGAATTAATCCCTTCCTTATTTCAATATAGTGAATTATAAAGATGGTAAGACATGGTGGAAGAGGAGCGGGTCAGGGGCAAGAAGCGAGATCCGACCCAATGGAACAGATAATAGGCATGCTTACAGAACAAAGATCTATGATTCATGACTTGAGAGATGAGTTGAGATAAGTGCAATAAAAGCAGGAAGCAAATAGGGAAAGAATAAATAACCCTGGAGGACTAGAAAATGAACCTGTCCAACCTGCGAGTCCTATCCCGGAACAAGCTCTAAATAGACATGTTGTTAAGGTTGAGAGCCTATAGTCATAGGTGACAAAATTTAGTCAACAGAGACCACTAATCTTTGGGGGGAGATTCGATCCTCAAGCAGCAGAAGATTGGTTATCACGCTTAAAGAAAATCTTCCAGATTCTATAATGTCCAAATGACGTAAAAGCACAACTGGCAATTTACAAACTGGAGGGCGATGCTGATAGATGGTAGAAAAACACCGAAATGGTTATGTAGGCCCAAAACATCCATCTTTCCTAGGAATACTTTCAAGAAAATTTTAATGAAAAATATTTTCCCCGGTCAGTTTGAATTGCCAAAGAAACTGAGTTCTTGACTATCTAGCAAGAGGATAAAAAACGTTTTAATAGATATCTTTCCTGATACATCCACTTATCTTGATATTCTTCATACTTGAGATTTCAAGATGATAAAGTATGGAGTTTAGATATGATGATCTGGGGGTTGAAACCTGAGTTGAAAGAAAAACTAGTTTCAAAGCAATTTACTAAGTTCAACAAGGCGAAGGAGGAGTGTTGAATTACTGAAAGTAACTTGTTGAGCCTGTACACTGGTAAGAATTTTAATAGCAAAGGGGCACCAAGTAGTGGTAACTCTTCCCAGAAGTGTAAAAATCTGGGAGGATCTTCCTGAGGAAATGATAAGAAGCCATATCAGCTCGGAAATCACAGCAACCAAAAACCCTTTGGATATAGAACATGTTGGCATTATGGTAGGCCCTACCATCCAAGCAGGCCTTACAGGTTAATTTTCTTTAGATGTCAACAACTAGGGCATATTGCTATCAATTGTCCATAGCAGCAGCAGCAAAGCAGAACAGCCGAGGCAGAG
This sequence comes from Albizia julibrissin, assembly GCA_037074505.1. Classification (NCBI taxonomy): domain Eukaryota; kingdom Viridiplantae; phylum Streptophyta; class Magnoliopsida; order Fabales; family Fabaceae; genus Albizia; species Albizia julibrissin. The sequence continues at coordinate 39,538,453 of CM073477.1, forward strand.
AACTTAAGGTAGAGTCTTTTCCATGACACAGGAAGAAGCCAGAAAATCTCTTGAGTTAACTTAAGGTATGATTTTACTTAATGGTAACTCTGTACAAGTATTGTATGACTCAGGTGCTAGTCATTCATACATTGCATATGACTGTGTAAAACGGCTAGGCTTGAGAGTGCATCAATTACCATATGACCTAGTAGTATCAATGCCCATGGGTGCTCGATCTATTACTGCTGAAGTATGTTTAAATTGCATTATAAATGTTTAGGGACATGAGTCGACGGTAGATTTGATCTATTTATCACTGCATAAACTAGAGGTAAGTCTTGATATTTATTGGTTGATGGCTAATAACATTATGTTGGAATATAAAAACAAACCGGTTATGTATCCTAATCCGTAACTGTGTACCAGTTTAAAAGTCAACCTTAATTTTCTTTTGGCAGTTAAGGTTGAGAGATATTTACATAAAGGTTGTCAGGGGTATATGGTGATATTTTCTGTGCAGTTAGAGAATGAGGTAGCACTTAAGAATATTCTGATAGTAAATGAGTTTCCCAAGGTGTTGCCAAAAGATATCAGTGGATTACCTCCAGAAAGGAAAGTTGAATTTGTGATTGAGACTAAGCCTGGAGTGGAACCAATATCTAAGGCTCCATATAGAATGGCTTCAAATGAGATGGCAGAGCTGAAGAAGCAGATCGAGGAATTATTAGAGAAAGGGTTCATTATACCCACTATCTTGCAGTAGGGAGCTCCAGTACTTTTTGTCAAAATGAAAGATGGAAGCCTGTGTCTTTATATTGACTATAGAGAGCTAAATAAGGTAACCATAAAGAATAAGTATCCACTTCCTAGAATTGATGACTTGCTCGATCAGTTGTCTGGTTCATGTATATTCTTGAAGATTGATCTAAGGTAAGGGTATTATCAGCTTCAGGTAAAAGCATAAGATGTACCAAAGACCACATTCAGAACCAGATATGGGCATTATGAATTTCTAGTGATGTCATTTAGGTTGACCAATGCACCCGCAGTATTCATAGACTACTTGAATCAAATTTTCTGTCCATATCTGGACCAATTCGTGGTAGTCTTCATTGATTATATTCTTGTATATTCACAAGGCAAAGCAAAGCATGAAGAGCATTTAAGAACTGGGTTAGGCACGCTGAGAGATAAGCAACCCTATGCCAAGCTGAGCAAGTGTGAGTTTTGGCTTCCGAAAGTTAAATTCCTAGGCCATATAGTCTCACAAGAAGAAGTCTTAGTAGATCCCAGCAAAGTGGAAGCAGTAATGAATTAGAAAAGATAGGAGAATGTTACTAAAATACGCAGTTTTCTGGGTCTTGCCAGTTACTACCGATGATTTATGCAGAATTTCTCTATAATAGCATTACTATTGACAAAGTTGACACAAAAAACTCAACATTTTGAGTGGGATAAAAGTTGGAGAGGATCTTCACAGAGGTGAAGGAGAGATTAACAAAAGAATCAGTGCTGATAATCCATGATCCACAGTTAACATATGTGGTCTACAGTGATACAAGCATGTATGGATTGGGATGTGTCCTGATGCTACAAGGCAGAGTTGTAGCATATGCCTCCCGTCAGCTGAAGCCTCATGAAATGAATTATCTCACTCATGATCTTAAGTTAGCAGTAATTGTATTTGCATTCAAAATCTGGAGGCATTACCTCTATGGGGTAACCGTAGAGCTATATTGGGCCTACAAAAGTTTGAAATACTTGTATGATCAGAAAGAGTTAAACATGAGGCAATGCAGATGGATGGAGTTTCTCAAATATTACAACTTGGAGATTAAATATCATCCAGGGAAAGTTAATATAGTTGTAGATGTATTGAGCTGAAAGATAGTGTAAGTGGCAGCCTCAATGATACAAGAGCAAAAATTAATCGAGAATTTTAGAGATCTCAACTTGTATAATCAAAATTTGTTTAGTGGCACTAGTGCCAGTCAAGTAGAGAATGATTTGCGAACAACAATTGAGGAAGCTTAGTCGCAAGATGAACAAGCATAATATTTGAGAAGTATGATAGAAAAAGGGGAGACTCAGGAATATTACCTGCCACCAAGTGGACTAGTCAAATACAAAAAGCGAATATATGCTCCACCAAAAGTTAATTTGAGACAGAAAATCCTAAGTGGCACACAAAAGTAAATATACTTTACATCTAGGAGCAATTAAGATGTATCATGACTTGACGTCTATATATTAGTAGCCAGGGATTAAAAAAGATGTGACAAAATTTGTAGCATGATGTCTCACCTGTCAGAAGGAAAATACTGAATATCAGCAACTATTAGGACTACTATGAAACCCTGAGATTCCTGAGTAGAAGTGAGAAAGCACTATGATGGATTTCGTGATAGGATTACCTAAGGTTAGGAATCATGATGTTATATGGGTAATTATTAATCGATTCACTAAGACAACCCATTTATTACCAATTAGTATTAATTACTCAATTGATAAGCTGGAAGAAATTTATATCAAGGAGATTGTTCGATTACATGGTACACCAAAGAATATAATTTCTGATCAAGGCCCTATGTTTACCTCCAAGTGTTGGACGTCAGTATACGAGGCTTTGAGTACCAAAATTAGATTTAGCACTGCCTATCATCCTCAGACAAATGAACAAATAGAGAGAACAATATTAATGTTAGAAGATATGTTAAGAGTGTGTGTATTGGATTTCAAAGGAAGTTGGGACCGATTCCTTCCACTTACAGAGTTTGCATATAACAATAATTATCATTCAAGCATTAAAATGGCTCTTTATGAAGCCTTGTAAGGAAGGAAATGTTAATCACCTTTATGTTCGACAGAACTATATAAGAGGAAAACGTTTGGGCTGGATATAGTTGACCAGACAATATAGCATATTAAATTGATTCAGCAAAAACCTTTGGAGTTTGCGATTGGAGATCATGTGTTTTTTAAGGTTTCAATAGTTACAGGGATTGGTAGGGCATTAAAAATGAAAAAATTGAGCCCTTGGTACATTGGTCCATTCAAAATTTTATCAAGAGTTGGGCTGCTAGTGTATCAGATAGATTTACCCCCAAACTTCAGCCGATTACATGATGTCTTCCATGTCTCCCAATTGAAGAAGTATCAACCTGATCCTAAACATGTAATTGAATATGAGGATATAGATACGCGAGAAGATCTTACGTTTGAGATTGAAGCTGACCGGATCATTGATCGGCAAGAAAAACAACTCAGGCACAAAAGTATTCCATTTTTAAAGGTGGTCTGGAAAGGATTATCCCCTAAAGAAGCTACTTGGGAGATGGAAGAAGATATGCGGAAGCGTTACCCAGAGTTCATGAGTATGTTTTATTGGAAATTGTGCCCTATGGGCTAATAATTGTACTTTAGATATTGTTATTCAATGAATTTCTTCATCTAGTTATCATATTATTTGCATGTTCATGGTGATAACTATATCCTTGGATAAATCATATTGATTGTCCTAAATATCCCTGGTCGGTCATCTATGCCGGAGCAAAGATGAAAGAAGACCAGTATGACTTTGAAGAGGTATAGAGATACGAATCAAAGTCCTAGGCACTTGTAAGAGTGTAAGGTACTCGACCGTTCCCTCTATGAGAAAGCTGTATGAATCAAATCATAAGCTTATCTCATGTATAACCACGTCACTATACCCTTTGACCTAAGATCATCATGGATTCCTACATGAGAGTTGCTAAGCTTTGCCTATTCAAAAGTCACCTTTAACTGGGTGATGATAAAGGCTACGATCGGGCTTGGTGGTTTTCATGCAGAGGAATGTGAATGATCAAAATGAAATTTTTCTCTCACATTAGTAGAGAGATATTATTAGGCCCCTCGATAAGTAAGTCTGAGAAATGTATGACCATACTATGATGGAAAGAAGTTTTCATTTCTATAGTCAGACTATTATCAAGAAAGTAATGGCTAGGAATAAGAGGATGACATTGTCCATGCCTCATCCTTGATCAAAATATCATGTGACAAAAGGGATGTAATATGGTTGTATGACAAGTTGTATCAGTTTATTGATCCTTATATGAATTTGGTAGTCAAATGTCTTGCTAGAGGCCGCTTACGACTTGTGAGCTAATATAGTTATTGGCCCACTGCTAACTTCATATGGGCCTACAGGGTCGCACACAAAAATAACCCAATATGAGCTATAATGTCCAGATTCATTGAATCTAAGATATGTCTAGATTCAATGAATGTAATGGTTAATCTAAGGTGGATGATTTTTATACATACATACATACGTACACACACACACACACACATATAATATTATATATGATAATATTATTATATTGTGTTAGTTTTAAATTTAGTTTTATTTGATAAATTAAATTTAATAAAAAACAGAGATATAGTATCTCAGATTTAATTTATAAAGTTAAATCAAATCTATTTCCATTGGCTCTTTACTCAGATTAAATAAATAGGTTAAATTAAAACTGTTGGACAGATTTAATTAAACCATATTTATTTAATTTTCTCATAAAAAACAATTAAGTGTTAATTGATATGATATGGATTTCAAAATTAATTAAGATTAATTTGAAAATCCAATATCCATAATAAAATAGATAACATTGACTAGTTATAAAATGTGAGAGTTAAGGTTTTCTACGGATGATGAAAAAATAGAGCCGCAACAAAAGCCCTAGAGAGACATTAGAGGTGCTAGCACGCTGACCATGTTAGAGATGTATTCGTGTGGATTATGGTAAAGGGAGCTGATATGAGGCGTGAGCTCCTTGAGATCAGAAAAGGCAAAAAATGTAAAGGTATGATTCTAACTGCTCGATTTAAATGTCGTTGATAGATTCCCAATTGGGATTGGTAAACTTTTGCAATTTTACTACTGATATTCTCTCGAATCTCACTCTTCCTCACCCAACCATATAGGTAAATTGAGTACAGGTGAAGAATGCATCGAGATATGCAAAGAGGAATTACGAAGGTGAAGTGAAGATCGTAATACAAGGCACTATTTATTTTGGTATTTGGTGTAATTGTTTATATAGTCTTGTGGTTATACATTTTATGTATATAAATGAATGAATTATGAGCAAAGAATAGCTCTAATTTAATTACAAGGAAATCTCTTGCATACTCTGATGTATTGAAACTAAGAGCTGACGAGGTATTGGTGATATAGTGAATCTTGTAAGAATGATAGCAAAGTTTTCTACCCTTTGTAAAACCCTCTCGACCCTAGGTTTAAATCCTAAGTTGAGATTGGGGGTTTTGTAAATGTTTTCAGAAGTTGGGTAGTCTGGGTTCAAATCCTGGTTCTACAACTGATTTCACTAGTCATTTGTACTCATATGGGGCTATTAGAAATAGGGTATCACAGATACAACCACGATTGCATTCATATAAACAAAACTAATTGATTAAGCCCTCTGAAAAAAAATCTTAAGTCATAATGTTGTCAATTAATGAATACTTGTCAAAACCTAGATCGCTCTTGTAGATTCCACCAAAGTTGATGCATTTGAGTTATCTTGGTGAGACAAGCATGAGTAATGGTGCTACTCACAAAATTCATTATTGTTTTGACTTAATTGAGATTAACAAAACGGTTTTTGATTTCAAGGCAGTAGATGGGACTAAACATGTTGGATCATATGATCAAATCCCATAAAAATCTAAGAGTTACATGTGATATAATTGGTAAAGAGTTTACCTACCTAAATAACTTGAATTTAAGTATTTTTCCAAACTGGACTTAAATTTAAGCGAAATATGGATCTTAGTCCACTAATTATTACATTAAGGGTTGTTAATTTAGTGGGAGATTACTAACTAACTTTGCATATTTTAATTGTTGAATCATGTTGACTAGTAACACTGCTACACTATCATTACGATCAGTCCTAGAGAAGGACAAACTCAATGGGACAAACTTTTTTAATTGGTTCATGAACTTGAAAATTGTTCTCAAGCAGGAAAGAAAGGCATATATCCTATATCAACCCATTCCTGAGGAGCCTGCAGCCAATGCTCCAAGAGCTCAGAAAGATGCTAGCACGAAGCATAAGGAAGACTCTGTGGATGTAGGTTACCTGATGCTTGCCACTATGGTTCCAGAGCTCCAAAAAGATCTGGAACTTTTAGAGGCTCATAAGATAATTGTGTATCTCAACGAAACGTTCCAGCAATAGGCAAAGTAACAAATGTCTTACATTCCAGTAAGATGGCTAAAGGTACACTACTACAAAAACAAGCTTTTACTTCCCTAAAATACGTCCCAATTTAAAAAGGGAAGTAAAAAGCTAACATGATGGCATTTATGTAATTTTGAAGGGAAATTTCAAACTTTATGCGTCCCAAATCACAGATGGGATGCCTAAAGTACATCATTTGGCACCAGAAAAATACTTTAGGCATCCCAAACAAATTTAGGGATGCCTAAAGGTAAATTTCACCTACTTTAGGCATCCCCATTTGTAATGGGGACGTCTAAAACCTGTCATGGCTGATAAGATAGCCATGACAGTTTTGCAGGTCCCTTTATGGGGACTTGCAAAGCTTTGTGCGTCCCCAAAATTTCTTGGGGACGCATAAAGATGGTTTAAGCGTCCCCAAAATTTACTGGGGACGCCTAAACCTTTACCACCGACTCTCTTTCATTCCTCACTCCCTCCTTCTCCTTCCTCTCACACACACACAGTCACTCCGTCCCTCCGTCCCTCCGTCGTCATTCCCTCCCATTCCTCACACATACACACAGTCACTCCCTCTTCCATCCCTCTCTCTCCTTCCTCACTCCCTCCTCCATTGCCATTCCCTCTCCTTCCTCACACACACACATGGTCACTCTCTCCTCCGTCCCTCCCTCTCCTTGCTCTCTCCTATGTCGCCATTCCCTCTCCTTCCTCACACACACACACACATGGTCCCTCCCTCTACTTACTCCCTCCCTCCCTCTGTCCCTCCCTCTCCTTACTCAAACACACACAGAGTCATCCCTCCTTTGTCCTCACTCCCTCTCTGTCCTCACACACACACACACATACATTCCTCACTGTACATTCCTTCTCCATTGTCACAAGTACATACTTACACATAAACACACACACACAGACGGCTATCTCACAAGATAAAAGATGCAAAACAATATTGAATTATATTGACGCTTCCTTTAAATTTTTGGTACGTAGTTCAGCTTATTTTCTTTTGTTATTAAATATATTACAAATCTTTACCCTTTTAATTCGTTTGGTTTTTTAGAATTATATTTGTGTTATGAAGGATATTGCTAGTTTGATTGGATTAATAGGAACCATTGGAATTGTTGAAATATTAACTTACATTGGAATTATTTTTCTAAAATTATTGTTGTGGGTATAGGAAACTTTATGATTTTTGTCTAAATAGCTTGTGAATTATGACTTCTGAGTTAGAGTGTTTGTGTGTGTGAAGAAACAAACCTATTCAACATCACAACATGATATATATGCACATGCCCTTATTATATCGTTTTTGTGCTATACCCTTTTTACATGACAATTTCATGAATATTCCTCTATTATAATTGTGTAAAAAAGTTCAAAATTGCCTTAATTAGTTTGTTTTATTAAAATTAAGCTAAAATGATTTGTTATTGGAATTTTAGAGTGTCTCATGTTTAAAGGGAAATACTGCCAATTTTTTTAAAAAAATTATAATAAAAAGAAAACCCTACAATTGTTCTAAGCTTGAGTGTTATTGGGAATGACTTAGGTGGCAATAAAATGGATCATAGTTGGATGAATGCTTTGAGAACTAGTGAAGAATATGAGAATGGGGTGGAAGAATTTATTGAATTTGCTAGAAAGAATGCTCAAACAAAAAATGGAAAGTATTTTTGTCCTTGTGTCAATTGTTTAAATGAGAGTCGGCGGGATGTTAAAGTAATTAGGGATCACCTACTTTGTGATGGAATAAATCTTCGATACACAAGATGGATATGGCATGGTGAGGAAGTAACAGATTGTCCGTCTCACAAGAAGGAAGTTTTGGATGTAATAGATGAAGACAAAATAGAGAAAATGATTAATGATGCTGAGGTAGAATCCATTGCACAGTCGCATGAATATGACAGCCTGCGAAGTGATACGGAGACACCTTTGTACCCCTGGGAGTAAGTAACACGGCTGACAGGAACATTGCATTTGGTCAACTTAAAGGTAACTTGTGGGTGGACCGATAGTAGTTTCATATTGCTGCTTGAATTATTGTGTGATATGTTTCCAGACAATAATGTACTTCCAAACCGTATGTATGAGGCCAAGAAAATCTTGTCTACGATGGGTATAGAGTATAAAAAGATACACGCTTGCCCTAATGACTGTGTATTGTACAAAAAGGAGTATGAAGGTCTAAGTGAGTATCCTAAGTGTAAAACATCATGATACAAAGTGAAGAAAGATGGGGGTTGTGGCGAAGGGACAACTAAAAGGCAACCCTCAAAGGTGTAATGTTATCTTCCAATAATACCGTGGTTTAAGTGGTTGTTTGCAAGTAAAACCAAAGCAAAGAAGTTGAGATGGCATTCTGATGAGAGAATATCTGAATGAAAATATCTTTAGCACCCAGCTGACTCTCCACAGTAGAGGAAAATAGATGAAATATTCCCTCAATTTGGCAGCAAGCCGAGAAACCTTTGCCTTGGGCTTTGTACAAATGGAATCAATCCGTATGGAACTCTTACTAGCATACATAGTTCGTGGCCAATTCTCCTTGTAATATACAAGTTACCTCCCTGGTTATGTATGAAACGTAAGTATGTGATGCTTTCTGTGATGATCTCTGGACCAAAACAACCAGGGAACGACATCGATGTGTATTTGGCGCCTTTAATTGAGGACTTAAGAAAGTTATGGAAGGAAGGCATAGATATGTTTGATGCATATAAGAAGGAGCATTTCAAGCTGCGTGCAATGATTTTCACCACAATAAACGACTTCCCTGCATATGGGAACTTGTCAAGGTACAGTATGAAGGGGCATAAAGCATGTTTGATCTGTGAAGCAGACACACACTTCCATCAACTCAAGTATGAAAAAAAAACAGTCTACCTTGGTCATAGGAGGTCTCTTCATCAGTTCTACCTGTATTGTAGGTTAAGAAAGTGTTTTAACGGCTTACCAGATCATGGGATAGCTCCAAAGGCATTAATTGGGGAGTAAGTTTATAGTCGGGTGGAATGTATATCACCTTCGGTAAGAATCAGAGGACTACGGGTAAGAAAAACATATGGAAGAAGAGATCAAATTTCTTTGATCTTCTATATTGGCATATTCTTGATATAAGACACAGTATTGATGTGATGCATATGGAGAAAAACGTTTGTGATAGTCTTATCAGTACGCTTTAGCACATACCAAGGAAGACTAAGGATGGAATCAATGTGAGACTCGACCATCTTGATATAGGAATTAGAGAATGGTTATATTCATAACCAAGAGATGATGGTAGGAGGGCATACATGGAGCCAGCAGCGCATATACTATCAAAAGCGGAGAAAAGAAGTTTGTGTGGCTGTTTACATGAAATTAAGGTGCCATAGGGGTATTCTTCTAATGTGAGAAGGTGCATCTCAATGGATAATTTGAAGTTAGTGGGAATGAAGTCCCATGACTATTATGTCTTGTTGCAACAACTATTACCAGTAACCATTAGAGGGATTATGAAGGATGAAGTACGAACTACTATAACAAGATTATGTGTTTTCTTTAATGCTATATGTAACAAAGTCATTGATACTGAACATTTGGATGAACTGGAAAATGAGGGTTATATTATTTTGCCCAACTAGAGATGCATTTTCCTCCTTCATTTTTTGATATCATGGTGTATTTGATAGTTCATTTAGTAAGGAAGGTAAGGCTCTGTAGCCCAGTTTACCTGAGGTAGATGTACCCTTTTGAGCGATTCATGAAGATCTTAAAAGGGTATTCTAAAAATCCTTATCAACCTGAAGCCTCAATAGTTGAGCGATATGTAGTTGAAGAGGTAATGGATTTTTGTAAAGATTATCTATCAGGGAGAAAGGAACAGTCTCGGCAAGAAGAGGGGAGAAGCAAGGGAACACGAGGTCTGAAAGTAAAGAATGTGCCTCTGAAAAGGTATTGCAAGCACACTTGTATATCCTGAATAATATGGAAGAAGTTTAACCGTACATAGACGAACACAAAAATAGTTTGAAGAATAAGAATCCAAAGAAGAGTGACATGCAAAAAGCTGTTGAGCAAAACAAGACATTCATAGCGTGGTTTGAGGAGAAGGTTTCACATGAGACCGGTATGTCTAAGACAATTGAGTGGTTAGCTTGGGGGCCTTCATTTCAGGTTATTACTTAGACTGGTAATAATATAAACAGGTATTCTTTCTACACAAGAGACCAAGATGACAGAAGTACCATGCAAAATAGTGGGGTGATGGTAGAAGCTGAAGCCATGTACTTTTCCAGTTCTAAAGACAAAAATCAAATCTTAGCATCCATGGCATATTATGGAGTTATATAAGAAATATGGGAGATAACCTACAACAATTTCAAAGTTGTTTTATTCAAATGTAAGTGGGTTAGCAATACTGATGTGGTAATAGATCAACAATTTGGATTTGTCTCAGTCGATCTTTGAAGAGTTGGTTATAGAGATGAGCCCTTCATTTTAGCAAGTCAGGAGAAGCAAGTGTTTATGTCACAGATCCTGCAAATAAAAATATGTTTATTGTACTTCTAAGTAAAAAAACAAAAGTATAGTGATCCAACCTTCAACATTGACGACAAACCACCTTTCACAACTAATCCACTTAAAGCAAGTAAAGTAGAATTGGTAGATGATGAAGAATATGCTGCAAGAAATGATCATTATGAAGGGATATAGGAAACAATATAGCGTAAGACCTTTACTTGGAACTTATTTACCTCTCTGACAATGACTTTTTTCATAAACTATAAAATAGTATCGTGTGCTTTTTTCCTTAATCCTACTTAGTTTTTCAATTATTTAGAACTTATTTACCTCTCTGACAGTGATTTTTGTGTAAACAGGAATATGGATAATTCTAGTGACTCACAAAGTGATAGGGATCATCAAGTAGAAGGTGGTAAAGCTGTTGAGAGAGAACTAGAGGAGTCACAAAGATGCCTGCATTGGCTGCACGTCATCAACATCAACAGGATAAGCTGCATATGGACTTTGATGCCAACATGAATTCACTTGGCCCTGAGGAAGACCATTTCATTAGCTATCTAGGCTATTTGAGTTGAAGCAAAGTTCGCATAATCTATTATGATTGGAAGCGGGTTCCCTCGAAGACAAAAGTAATGATTTGGCAACAAATTTTGGTACGTCAGTTTTGACACATCTGTATTTTGATCTTTAATCATGTAGCTTAAAATATAATTTTCTTTGTTCCTCCAGCAAACATTCGATATCCCAGACACCACAGAGATGTACAAGTACTAGATGGGGGAGGTACATCTGCGATGGAAAGATTTCAAAAACAAGCTCACACAAAGATATATTCGAGGGGAAAAAAGAGGTGAGGACCCATCTACACATTATTCATACTTGTCTCTAGAGGACTGGAGGTTATTTGTGGCATCACGAGAACATCCTGAATTTTTTGTAAACTTTCTTTCGTCATAGTATTAAACTTTTTATTTCAATATACTTGACAACATTGACTCGTTTTTTATTGTTTTCCTTTCACAGAAAATAAGTGCAACGAATACCGAGAGGCAAGCAGCAAATCAGTATTAGCATTGCATGTCTCGGGTGGTTATTATAAACTTGAGCGAAGGATGATAGAAGAAGAGTTAGAGAAAATGCAGGAAGTAGCCAAATCAGATCCTAGCGCTGTTGTGCAGGCCCCAGCTCCTCCTCTGCGTCCCAAAAAATAGAAAGTAGCGAGGATTAAAGGTAGGAAGTTCATAAATCCTACTGTTGTTGAGGTTTCCTCGAGAACTGTAAGTAGTTAAAGTATAAGTATATAATTTTGACAATGTGTTATATTGCTAGTGTTTAGTTTTCATTTACAATAAATTTTATGCTATAGGATGAACTCGAAAAGCAGAGCAGTCAAGGTTCGTTCACTCCTAGTGGACAGATGGACATATTATCAACAGCGATTGGGAAGCCTGATAACCCAAATCGAGTTTGAGGGGAGGTTAGGGGAGTTAATGTTGTGAATTTTTTTGGACAAGCCTCATACGCTTCATCACAAGCTGAACCAAGTAGAGAGCTTATGGCCCAGATCGAACAAAAGCTCGAGGTTAAATTTCATGACAAGCTTCGAGAAGAGCTATTGGCAGAGCTACGTACTGAAATGAAAACTATGTTTGACTCGAAGATGCAAAGTGATGGGCATAGAACCCAGGAATCCCCGTCCTTCCCTAGCACCAAAGGAAGTTGCCACCCACCAGACCCACCGGTGGAACCCCTTATCCAGCCTTCTGCCATTTCAGAACCATTAGGCCAGCCTTCTACTTTACAGCTGGGAGAACCTTGCATCCTCTATTTGGATGCCCCACTGCTTCGTGCTGTTACCGATGCTCTCATTCACAAACAGGCTACCACCACCATCATAATCAAATTACATACCATTTATGTAGGGTCACAGCCATATGTGTTTGAGAGGGGGAAGAAGGTACAACTATCCCTATCCCTGACAAAGAGGTTCCCATGCTGGGTCAGACGGTTGGATCTTTCATCCTTTAGCCATATAATCTTATTGGCATGTCCGCAACTCCTCCAATGGTAGAAACTGCCTTTGTATTACTTGATATATGTTGGCATCATACTAATAATCGATTTTTTATGTTATAATAATAGGATGAGCAAGATGCAGGGAAATGGCCTCTCTTGGCACGACTGCAACAGATTTATAAAGGTGTTCGTCATATCGACTTGCAAATGCCTCCAGGGATTATGGGTCAATAATTGATGTATCCCTTTACGATTGACAATAAAGATCTCAAAGACTTTATGCATTTGGAGGAGATAGATGCAAGATAGGTAAAACTTACCCTACGGTTAGTTTTTCTTTCCTTCAATTAATACAGTGGTTTTTAGGTTTCATGCATTCAATATTTTATTTATCATTTGATTTCTATTTTAGGTCCTTTAACCACACATGCATCAATATGGGGAGGGAGAATTTATACGGATTATTGTGTCTGAAAAATATGACAAGGGATGACAATGATATGCCAAAAAGGATGCATTATGTAGGCTACACAATAGGAGAGACCAAACTTCATTGTTATATAGCACAAATTGTTCAAGGGTACGTACTTTAATTTTGATTTTGTAGAAAGTTTAAGCAATAATTTCCTTATCAACTAACTTCATTTATATCCATATGTTGTTGTAGTTTTCATTGGAGTCTGTATGTTGTTTTTCCTTGCATTAATCATGTCTATTGGTTTGATTCCTTAGGTAAAAATCTAGACAAGGGAACAAAATTCGTCTTCAATACGTAAGTTATTTTATTTTTATTTTATTGATTTTTGACTTAAATGAATTGCTCTAATTTTTGTGGTTTTACATTTTAATGGTAGTGCAACCCAGACATATAGAATGCTTAGTGGGTCACGCGAGGGTAGAGTTGTTAAATACTCAAAGTGGTTTTTTCCAGCAATATGTTGTTTCAATTCAAGTTATTTTATTGACTGTCGTTTTAGATATGACTTTATTGATTTTAACCAACTGCTTTTGATTTATAGTGCCCTCGACAGCCAGGGAACACTGAATGCGGCTACTACGTTCTCCTTTACATGTATAACATTATTCAGAGTGGTGTTACAAGTGATTTTCAACAGGCAATCAAATGATAATATTTTTGGTATTGTGATTGAAATGTGGATTCTTTACTAATTCTATCTAATCTTATTTTCTAATTTGTAGATTTTTGATAATGAAGATGCCTACTTATATGAAGACATTAATTTGATCAGAGACTATTTGGCTGGGCAGTTTCTTGAACACATAGATCAGTAAATGTGTATGTTTATTTTAGGTAGTGTAGACAACGTTTTTGACAACACTTTGTTGCATGTGGTTCTTGTACATTGATAATATTAGGGGTTAATTAGGTATTGCTGGATGTTTCCTTACCACTTGTAAAGATATATGCATTATTCTCGATCCTGTTTCTGTAGTTTCAATTTTCAGCCAAACCAAATTATAAAAAAAACCTTTTTAAAAAGAATTAGTTTTTACGTCCATAAGAAATAGGGACGTCTAAACACACTTTAAACGTCCCTTTTAGACAATGGGGACGCCTAAAGTGGGACTAAACTTTAGTCCGACTTTAGGCGTCCCTAATCAGTTTAGGGACGCCTAAAGTCCCATTCCACCATGCTTGTGGGAGACTTTAGGCGTCCCTAACTCTTTAGGGACGGCTAAAGTCTTCTCTTTCTACGACCCCTGAATAGGCGTCCCACAATAAAAGGACATTAAAAGGCTCAAAATAGGGACGTTAAAACTGCTTTCTGTAGTAGTGGTACATTAGTTAGTGCACATATGTTAAAGATTAAAGGCTATATTGATCACCTTGAGAGGCTTGGATTTCTCATGAGCTAGGAGTTAGTTACAGATTTAATCTTGAACTTACTCCCAGAAAGTTATGTCCAGTTTGTTATGAACTACAACATAAATAACATGAAGAAATCAATTTCTGAACTACATGGGATGCTTAAAACTATTGAGTGAAACATTAAAAAAAGCACAGCACTGTTTTCATGGTTCAGAAAGGAAAAGGGTATAAAAAGGAAAAGCAAGAGCAAGGGGAAGGGTAATGGCTCAGGTGGTAAGACCAAAGATTCAAACAGGCCTGAAACTAAGCCTTCAAAGGAAGGAGTATGCTACTTCTACAATGAACCCATTGATTGGAAGAGGAATTGCAAACTCTACCATGAAGATCTGAAAAAGACCAAAAAGGATCAAGTCAAACGATTTGAATCCGACATACCTATGGCATTGTCATCTAGGCCATATAAATGAGAAACACATTTCTAAACTTCATCAAGATGGATTCTTAACTCATTTGATTTTGAATCATATGATACATGTGAATCTTGCTTATTAGGAAAGATGACAAATGACCCTTTTACTGGGCATAGTGAAAGGGCTACTAATTTATTGGGCCTCAAACATATAGATATATGTGGACTACTAAATACAGCTGCCAGAGGAGATTATATGTACTTCATTACATTTATAGATGACTTTAGTAGATATAGGTATATCTATCAAATGAAACATAAATTTGAATCTTTTGAAATGTTCAAAATGTTCCAAAATGAAGTATAAAACCAACTTGACAAAACAATTAAAGTACTTCAATCTGATCGAGGTGGTGAATATTTTAGCTAAGAGTTTATTGACCATCTTAGAAGCTGTAGGATAATCTCACAATTGACTCCTCCAGGAACATCACAATGGAATGACATTTCTGAGTGGAGGAATCAAGCACTGTTAGATATGGTTCAATCTATGATGAGTCAAACAGATCTTCCACTGTCTTTTTAGGTCTATGCCCTAGAGACAGCTGCGTTAACACTAAATTGTATTCCATCTAAGGCAGTTGAAAAGACACCATATGAGATATGGACTGGGAAGAAATCTAGTTTATCTTTTCTCAAAATTTAGGGATGTGAGGTTTATGTTAAACAACAAGCCTTTGATAAATTAGCGTCCAAATCCTTAAAGTGCCTTTTTGTAAGGTATCCTAAGGAAACGAAGGGATACTATGTCTACAATCCCACCGATAACAAAGTGTTTGTTATCTAGAATGGTATCTTTCTAGAAAGAGAGTTTATCTCTAGAAGAACCAGTAGGAGCAAGGTACATCTCGAAGAAGTTTGACAATCACAAGATAGCACAGAACCACATATGGAAAATGGAAAAGACTCACAACAAGTTGCTGAGCCTAGGTCAGAGCACATACATAAACAAGATACTATATAGGATCAATATGCATGATTCAAAAAGGGGTTACATGCCTATGTCTTATGGCATCCATCTCAGTAAGGATATGTGTCCTAGTATACTTGATTAAAGAGATTTCATAAGCAAGGTTCCATATGCCTCGGCCATTGGATCCATCATGTATGCCATGTTATGTACTCGACCGGATGTCTCATTTGCCTTAAGTATGATCAGTAGATATCAACAAGATCCTGGTGAGGGTCATTGGACTATTGTTAAGAATATCTTAAAGTACCTGGAAGGACTAAGGATTTATTCTTGGTATATGGTGGATTGGATGATGAGCTCTGTGTAACTGGTTACACAGATGCAAGTTTCCCAACTGACCAAGATAATCTTAGATCGCAATCTGAATATATATTCCTTTTGAATGGAGGTGCAGTAAGCTGGAAGAGCTCCAAGTAGAATAATGTAGTTGATTCTACGACAGAAGCTAAGTATATAGTAGCATCGGATGCATCTAAGGAAGCCGTTTGGATTAGAAAGTTTGTTACTAAACTAGGGATGGTTCCTACTATCTCAAATCTAAAAGATTTGTTCTGTGATAATAGTGGAGCTATTGCATAAACCAAGGAGCCTAGGTCACATCAAAGGACCAAGCATATACTCAGACGAATTCACCTTATTAGAGAAATCAATGACAGAGGTAATATAAAAAAATGCAAAGTAGTAGGAGAAGACAATGTTGTTGATCCTCTTACCAAGCCGCTTGCACAAGCAAAGCATGAGAGTCATGTTAGGACAATGGGAATTAGGAAAATTAATGATTGTACCTAGTACAAGTGGGAGGATGTTAGAAATTGTGCCCTAGGGGCCAATTATTGTACTTTGAATATTGTTATTCAATGAATTTCTTCATCTAGTTATCATATTATTTGCATGTTCACTGTGATAACTATATCCTTGGATAAATCATATTGATTGTCCTAAATGTCCTTGGTCGGTCATCTATACCGGAGTAAAGATGAAAGAAGACCAGTATGACTTTAAAGAGGTATAGAGATACGAATCAAAGTCCTAGGCACTTGTAAGAGTGCAAGGTGCTGGACTGACCCCCTATAAGAAAGCTGCAAGAATCAAGTCATAAGCTTATCTCATGTATAACCACGGTACTATACCCTTTTAGTTGAGATCATCATGGATTCCTACATGAGAGTTACTAAGCTTTGACCTAAGATCATCATGGATTCCTACATGAGAGTTGCTAATCTTTGACCTTCTCAAAAGTCACCTTTGACTGGGTGATGATAAAGGCTACGATTGTGCTTGGTGGTTTTTATGCAGAGGAATGTGAATGGGCAAGATGGAATTCATCCCTCACATTAGTAGAGAGATATTATTAGGCCCCTTGATGAGTGAGTCTGAGCAATATATGGCCATACTATGATTGAAAGGAATTTCTATTTCTGTAGTCAGACCATTCAGGGATTGAGAAAGTAATGGTCAATAGTAGGAGGATGACATTCCTTATGCCTCATCCTTAACTGAAATATCGTGTGACAAAAGGGATGTGATATGGTTGTATGACAAGTTGTATCGGTTTATCAATCCTCATATGAATTGGGTAGTCGTAATGTCTTGCTAGAGGCTGACTTGTGGGCTAATGCAGTTATTAGCCTACTACCAACTTCATATAGACCTACAGGGGTCACACACAAAACTAGCCCAACACGAGCTATAATGTCCAGATTCATTTAATCTAAGATATGTCTAGATTTAATGAATGTAATGGTTAATCCAGGATGGACGTATTATATATATATATATATATATATATATATATATATATATATATATATATATATATATATATATTATGATAATATTATTATATTATTTAGTTTTAAATTTAGTTTTAGCAAATAAATTAAATTTAATAACTAACATGATAAAGATATAATATCTCGGATTTAATTTATAAAGATAAATTAAAGCCATTTCCATTGGCTCTTTATTCAGATTAAATAAATAGGTTCAATTAAAACTATTGGACAGATTTAATTAAACCATATTTATTTAATTTGCTTATAAAAAATAATTAAGCGTTAATTGATATGATATGGATTTTAAAATTAATTAAGATTAATTTGAAAATCTAATATACATCATAAAATAGATAACCCTGACTAGTTATAAAAAAAGTGAGAGTTAGGGTTTTCTGCGGATGATGAAAAATAGAGAGCTGCAACAAAATCCCTAGAGAGACATTGGAGGTGCTAGCACGCTGACCATGTTGGAGTCGTATTCGTGTGGATACTGGTAGATGGAGCTCATCTGAGGCATGAGCTCCTTAAGATCAGAAAAGGCAAAAACATAAAAGTATGATTCTAACTACTCGATTCAAATGCCATTG
Organism: Albizia julibrissin; assembly: GCA_037074505.1. Taxonomy (NCBI): domain Eukaryota; kingdom Viridiplantae; phylum Streptophyta; class Magnoliopsida; order Fabales; family Fabaceae; genus Albizia; species Albizia julibrissin. The sequence goes on from CM073477.1 coordinate 39,556,840, forward strand.
ATAGATCCATAATTGGGATTGGTAAAGTTTTACAATTTTAAATTTTACATTCTTCTGTTGTGCCTCCCAATCCCAACATGTTTGTATAGCAAATTTTGGGGACGAAATTTTATTAACGGGGGAGAACTGTAATATCCAAATTTATTCATCAAAATTCCATGTATATTTATTTATATTTAATGAAATAAAATGGTGAATTTTGGTGCACTAGAAGTAGCCAAAATAATGGAAATAGAAATTATATGAAATTTTTGGCCAAGGAAGACCTAAAGCCCAATTTTTGTTTAAGCAAAAGGCTAACATTATGGCCTAAAATTTAGTATGAAAGTACACAATTTTTGGGCCCAAAATATTGCTAAAATTTGGTCAAGTTGAAGGGAGAAGAAGAAAATGGCAATTGCTACAAAAATTCAAGAAAATGCAAGGGCAAAATGGTCATTTTGGCTAAACAAAATAAAATTTAGTAATTTCCCTTAATAAATAAGGGAAAATTTGGTTAGGAATGGAGTGGCAAGAAGGAGCAAGAATTTTCTACATATTGGGACAAATGGAAGCAAAAGATGGCATGTGAAGAAAAAAAATTAATAAAAGAAAAGATCACATGCAAAAATGCAATAAAAAAATAATTAATTAAGGCGGTGGTAGAGCATTCTAGAACACTTCATAAAACTCTCTAAGAGGCCATTATTTTCGGCCAAACTTAAGCAAAGAGAGAGAGAGAGAGAGAGAGAGAGAGCTTTAGAGTGCAATAACAAGAAAGAAAGTAAGGGTTGAAGGAAGAATCATGGTAAGTTGATTGTGAAATTTTATATATTATGTCTTCAAACTCATGTAAAACTCTCCCTAACCTCTATGCCTTCCTTAAAAACTTATATAGCAAGCACAAACTCAAGAGAAAGAAGGAAGGAGAGGGATGGATTTGAGAGAGAAGGAAGATAAATCATAGGTTTGCCATAAAAACCTTGATTTTTTGGTTGAAACTAAGGTTGTGATTGTTGTTTGCTTGATTGTTGCCTTGTTTTGGTTGGATTTTATGATTTTGGATGTTTAAATCCTAAGGAGAGATACTGCCCAAATTAACACTAACCATGTTCAATAGGTGTTTAAAGCGTTTAAACATGTGATTACAAGGGAAAAGAAGGTGTTTTAAAGGATTAATCATGAAAAACATATTTTTCCAAATTAATTTTGAATTTTTGGCCAGAAGTTGTTCAAGGTGTTAGGGCTGGAACTTCATGGATTTGATGATTATATTGTGTTTAGAATGAAATATTATGTATGAAACATATGAATTATGGAGTGTAAATGTTTAGGGTGTGAAATGACAATTTTGCCCCAAAACCCTAAATTGGTGGTTGTCAAGGGTAATCTAGTCATTACAGAGTGATATTATCAAAACTGAGGCGTAAAATGGATTTTACACACAAAATTGTGTAGGAATAACTTGAGTGATAATTTTTAAAAAAGTACAAATATACCGGGTATAAAGGGAATTAGACCGGGTTCCCTAAGGTTATTTTGGTAATTATACGATTTTGAGCTAAGATAACCAACTTATAAATTTTAGAATAAGGTATGAATGAGTAATAACTCATTTATTACCAATTTGGGAATTTTAGGGTACGATATTTACCGAGCCAGACCAGAAATATAAGGGTTAACACTAGCTAGGCAGGAAAGGTGTTAAGGTAGTAACTCTATCTCTCATAATCTATGTGATTGTTAATATGCATTGTTTGTCATGTTCTGTGCAATGACATGTGTATGGCAGTAATTCCTAGCTGGGTGTAGGAAAAGCACAAGTACCACCCTGAGGGAAAAGCACAATTACCTCTTGGGCCAGTAGGTACCCAATCTAGGTAGGTTAGTGGCAAGTACGGGCATAATAGCATCTGCACCAAAATATTATAGCAAGTAGGGGTCATAACAACATATGATCCTGAATTGAGCATGAAGTAAGGTCAATAGGGTACATGTGGCAATTTGTATCTGAACGCCTAGCAATAATTACAATGTGATCACTAATTGGCAAAGTAGAGATAAAATACCATTTTAATTTGGACAAAACCTTCGTTTGATCCTGAATGTTGTTTGACACACATATGCTCATAGTTATTTTCTACATAATGTATGCTGCATTGCATGTTTACTTTTCGCATTTTATATGATTGATCATCTGTTACTACTGAGATTCTTTTGAATCTCATTCCTTTCCATAAATAAATTTTATTCAGTAAGGAATAGCAGCTCAAAAGGCAAAGAAGGGGACTCTAGCAATTGAAATGACCGGCTTTTGAAGAGAATTTTGTGTTGGTTATCTTGTACCCTTTATGTAATTTCTGGTTATGTATTATATTTTGAATAAACCATGTTGGGTTCTGATAATATAATCAATAGTTTTATATCTGTATGTTTATACTATTTCTGTATGCCCACTGAACTGTGCATTGGTACTTTGTTAAAAATGTTGAAATTATACAGGGTTTGATAGAATATTTGAGGTTATTACCTAAATATTATGAGAATATAATATAAGGAATGAATCATGATGATCTTAGCATGCTTATTGGGTATCGCTGAGGTTCTAGAATTAGGTTGATGAACCTAGAAATTGGATAGGCATCCAAAGGGTTGCTACCAACTGAATTGTGACCCAAGAATCAAACAATAGTTGAATTGATTCTTTAGGTATTTGAATTGGCCTGAATGAATTAAGGTACAAGAATATGTTACAGATGAGAATGAGGTTTCTGAAGGTAGTAGCTTCTAATCTAGCATAGGGAAAGATCTAGATCATAGAATATTCCCTTAGAAAAAATGAATGAGAATTTGTTCCCTAATGGAACAGAGTAATAGAAAGAATGAGAATAGCCACGAATTATGGTCTCATAATTGAGACATAAAATAGAATATGCTAGTAACTAATGAATTCCCTAATAGACGTAGGTAGATTACCTCGGTAAAGGAAGTAGAATTATGCCTGGAGCTGGACCGATATCGGAAGTCCATATATAATAACCCTAGAGGAGATAGCAAAATGAGAAAAGGGTTTATGTGACCCAGTGAATTGCCATGGGGTGCTCCAGTACTGTTAGTCAAAAGAAAGACAGAAAAGAGAATAAAGGTAGAATAGGCTCGACAGAAAAAGTCAAGTAAACTCTTGCTTTCATATCTTATGTAATGGTTTTGGATGTATGTATATACCATCGAGTGTATTCATATTATGAATAAATGGTGGATAGTCAAACAAGTAGTTAGACCCGAAAAGCATTCAAAACTAGAAAGCAGAAGCCTATGGTCATAAGACTAAGAATTGCTGGGTAGCGTCTCAAAGAGGTTGCAAAGCTTGAGAATTATGAGCAGTGGAATGACTGTAAAGCTGAAACAGAACTGTTGAAAGGCTGGAAATAATGGCCTTAAGGTTGGGAATAACGGTTGTAATGCTGGAATAGAAGGGACTGTATGTCCTGAGAATTTCCCAACGGACTGCGTGTCCTGTGAATGAATATGAATGCTTGAGAATGGATGGTTTGTTTTACGCGCTTCATGAACATTACATAAGGGTATGAATAGCTTGAGTAGCAAGAGTAGAGCCTGCAATGTGTACATAATGAATGACCTTTTAGAACAGTTGATGGTTCTTGAGTATCTTTGAAAATTGAATTTTGAACTGACTAATGCACCTCCTAGTTTCGTGAATTATATAAACTGAATTGTGAACAAAAGTTTTCAAGAATTGAATTTTTGAAAAGAATTTTTGACTAGTTTGTAGTGGTCATTTTTTATCAATTTTGTCTCAAAAGAAGGGATCCTCATAGGAACCCAAAATAGTAGGAGCAGTATAGAACTGGAAGAGGCCAAAAACTATTGCAGAAATATTCATTTTGCTGGGCCTTGCCAAATGAACTTAGAATTTTTCTTAAATTTCTTGCCACTGATAAAAGCTCACTTGAAAGAAAGAATTACAGAAAGAATTTCTTAAGTGGAATGATGTATATGAGAGGATTTCATAGAGTTGTTGGAGAGGTTGAAACTCGTACTAGTATTGAATATTCCCCATCTGAGAATGCGACCCGTGTGTGGTCTGCAAAGAATAAATAAGGCAACATGTATGGTCTACAGAGAATTGTGACTGTAAGGTTTCAACAGAATGAAAAAGAAAGAAAGGATTGGGAAACATCCTTGTGAAGCAGAACGGAATGGTAACATGTGCCTCTCAACAGTTGAAACCTTACGAGACAAATTACCCCACTCATTAATTTGAGTTGGCAGCGATTATGTTTTCTTTGAAAATGTAAAATCACTATTTTGTATAGTGCAATTGTGAAAATGTACTGCGACTACTGGAATTTCGAATATTTGAAAAATCAGAAAAGTAGAATATGAGATAGCATAGATGAATGAAAAAGCATTGACATGACTATCGTCGCTAATTCTTTGAATTGAAAAGTAGTGTAGTTGATGGTTATAGTAAATATAGGAACAAAAACTACTAGAAGAGTCTAGAATTTGAGGTATCCTCTAGAATTTAAGGTGTCCTCTAGAATTTGAGGTATTGAGAATTTGGAGTATCCTCTATAAATTGAGGTAACCTCTAGAATTTAAAGTGTCAATAGACCTCTAGAATTTGAGGTGTCAATAGAATGTAGAAAGAAAAAAAAGAAACCATCACTATAGTGGTCTTTTTGAAGTAATACTAAGAATTGGACCAGTAGCAAATTTTGAAGACGAAATTTATTGAATGGGGGGAGAATTGTAATACCCTGAATTTTTGAGCTAGAGGTAAGAGAATAAGCCTAAATAAAGTAGACTACTAAGCCTATTTTATAAGAGTCCCAGGAATGAATAAGAAATAGAATGACTAATAGAAACCACATTAGAATAAAGTATGAATTTCAGTGTGAATTAGTAGAAAGAAAGTACTTGATTCCTTTAGGATATGTCAAAATGACATAAAACCTAACACGGATCTAAAGGAAAAGGGAAGTAATGTCTAGAAAGAATTAAGAAAGAGAACTAATATGTAACATCCCAAATTTTGGGACTAAAGGTTTGAGAATAGGCCTGAATCAAGTGGATTGCTAAGCCCCGGTTTAGCAAGTGTCCTAGTAAGACATAATTTTATTTCCTAAAATTTTGTATATCTTTGTGGCATTAAGGAAAATAAAATGGTGAATTAAAGAGTATAGAGAATGACAAAACAAGGCAATAGAGGTCACACAACAAGACTATGTTTGGAACACAAATTGTAACAATTTAGATTTGCTGCCAGTGTATTTTTCCACATGGCAGTCTGACTGTGTGACATTTTTAAATAATAAAATGATGTCCAATACCTATGAAATTTTTCAGAATGAAATTATACTTATCAATCTTTAATTTGATAGGTCATACAAGTCATTTGGAGCTATACACTAAGAGTTATGTATTTTTGAAGTTAGCCCAGTAAAACTATCAAGTTTCTGTGACAACGTCCAACAAATGGAATTCTGGAAACTTTGAGCTTCTAGTTGGCTAAATACTATATTTTCCCTTAAAATTATACTCAATAAGGGTCATATATCCTTTGGAACTATGTCAATTGGACATCTATACAATTAGATATATATTTTCAAAATTTGATGAAAATTCTGCCAATTTTCCAACAAAGTGCGAAAATGGAAAAAATTGTATAGGCAAAATGATCATTTGACCATTAAGCAAGAAGCTAATTCTTTTTCCCTTTAGTTGGGGGATATTTTTGGCCAAAATGAAGAAATATGAGGGAAATAATTTAATTGGTCCTTGTTAATTCAAAAGGGATTAATTATAACCAAGTAAAAGAAGCACATGGAAATTTTGCATTAAACAATAATATATAAAAGCAAGAAGAGAGATATTTTGATAAAGCCAATATCCCTTCTCTTCTTCATTATTTTGGAGAACACAATGAAAATGGACAGAGGGAGTGTCTACAAAAACACAAGAACAAAGAGAAAGAGTAAGGTGCAAGGAGTAAGATCAAGGTGAGTTGGTTGTAGAATTCACTTGTTCTTGGCTTTAATCTCTTGTACATTGTAAAGACCCCACCTTACATACCTTTTATTATTAATATTACTCAGAGTAGCAAATGCGCAGTTCAGTAGGCACACAGGAATAACATGAATATACTGATAATATTGACACAATATTGCTTGAATATACTATAAAAGTTTCCCCCCACAAGGGGTATACATAATATTTACAGACCTTAAAATAACTGAAAGGTCTTCAGATAGTCGACAACATTCCTCTTCGTGCATTCCTCTTCTCTGTTCTTAGTACACTTCTAGTACTCACCTGTCTGAATGGTTGGTTAGGAAGGGTGAGATTCGAGGAATCTCAGTAGCAAACAATACTAACCATTGCATACAAGAAATGCTTTATGCATAACATGCTTGCTTACATGAATTCATGCCAACATAATGACATATATGCATGCTCAATGTTTCATATAACATACTTATGGACATAGTATAAATAGAGACAGAGCTTCACTCATTCACATATGCTTCATATAATTCATCAAAGCAATTAACATATCAATACACAAGCATACAAATCAAGTCATGCAAGTTAGGAAAGTTCACTACTTTTTGGACTTTGTGTCCTCCCTTGTACCTTAACCTTCCAACCATTGCTTCTTCTTTATCACTTTATGGCCCTAGATAAGTAATGACATCATTAGAGCCATGAAAAGTGAATTCCCAATGGGCTACATTATCCTTAAAGGCTTACTTTCACCCTTGGTGTTCATACTAATTACATTTGGCCCTTTCTTTCTTAAATTCGCATGGTAGCCAAAAGCTTCCAGCGATTTGACCAAAGTTTGAAAAATCATAATTAATTCTATTGAACTCCAATTAGGGTGGTTCAAAGTCATATATGGAACCCTTTAAGTGTATGTTTATGTAAAAATACTTTTTTCTGACTATTATTGTCATATTTTCCCCAAAATTTCTCCTAACCTGAACTGTTCTAGATTACCTTCCAGAAATAGGGCCTAACTTTGGAAAATCATATCTCCTAGTATACTTGTCCAAAAATTACAAACCACCTATCAAAGTAAATCTCTATGTCTCTAATTTAATTCTTAAAATTTTCATAGTTATTGGATAACATTTGGTTACTCAAAAACACGTCACAACTGACCTGCCTCCAGAAAACAAATTTCACAGCTTCTACTCTTCAACTTCCAAAAATTCCCAATTCATATACAAGCATCCAAAAATTATGCACACTTGCATACCTATACAATTTTACCCAAGGGATCCATTGGGAACCTAAAATTTGGAAAATTCCTATTCCTTCATCATGTTCTGTTCAGACCAGAAACTAAAGTTTTCTACAACAATTCACCAATTCAGAATTTTGTCCAACAACTTGGTCTAATATCATCATAAATCATAATATAACCATAAAAATATGATTAAATCATGATTAAACCTAAACATACCCCCTTTTATGTAAATGAACAGTACTAAACTCCCACAAAACTCATCCAAACAACAAACCAATCGGTTTAAAAGGCTTAGGCTTACCTCTATGCGTTTCCGTAATCGGTTCAGAAATCTGGCAGTACTCCAGCAAGGGAGATGGCACTAAACACCTCCAAATGAAAATCTGAAATTGTAGAAACAAAGCTAAGGATGAGTAGAAGAAGGTTTGTGAAGGGTACTTTGAGAGAAAACAACGATTCAGAGGTGAAATCGGCTCCGGAACTAAAGAACTTTCATTATTCACATTTTCTCTTTCCTCTAACTATTTCTCAACGTTTTTTCATGAATTTTTCTGAATAATTGGAGCAGCTGAATAAAATATATGGCCTAGGAGTAGTCTTGAAAAATTATGCCACGTGTCACTAAATCAGTGAAATACTGAACAAATGGCACCGTAACATTGCGACACGTGGCATAATTTTTCAAGACTACTCCTAGGCCATATATTTTTTCCCGACATGTCACCAAAGAGACATGTCACCTCTTTTCCCGGGCCTTTAGCCATCCAAATTGTCAGGGAAAGTAGGGGCCTGATGATTTTCCCAGCTCCTGGGTTCGGTGTTCGGGAAAGTTAGTCGGGTGACTGGACCGAAGACCGGTGGATTTCCCTGGCTCAGGGCTAGGTGTCACCTTCAGGTGATGAGAACTCAAAAGATAAAGTAACTTTATCATAAAGAGGGGACACGTGTCATGCACTTATTTGGCCAACACAAAAGTCAAAAAGTGAGGGCCATGATGAAAGGACATATGTCCCCTTTTGATGGTAACAACTGGCTAGATGTCAATTTCTTATTGGTCCACCTCAAAAGTCACTTTTCAAAAATATTACTTTATTATACGGAGTCATTCGATTTTATGCCACGTGTGCCTGTGGTCTCAAGACCGTGCCAAGTGTCTATGGAAGCCCTCAGATAGTGCCACATGATCTCTGGCTCAAGGAATTACCGACTGTCTGCTTGTAGGCCGCACATGGCACCATAACCCAATGTCTTTTCCCAAAACATCGGTGTATTCTTAAAAACGCAGGGCATACTGGTCCACCCTGAAAACACCATATGTCCTCACATATATCATACTTTACTTGTTTAACTTGTCCCATACTTCGTGATATAGTTGGGTAGCATCTTTCTGCCAACCCAATGGCACAGTATATGTGTCCTGTGCACATCTGTACCGACACTTTAATCATACTGTCTGCAAATATCGAGCCTTCTACTCGATAAGGCCAAGTCGCATAGTCCTAGATAGTCTTTCTATATCTCATCATTCTTGGAACTCTTCTCAAACTGGGCTTAGTCGTTTGCCTTACTAGGAGATTTACTAAACTGGGGTTTAGTAGTCCACTTAATCCAGGCTTAATCTCAAGCCTCTTGTCCCAAAATTTGGGATATTACATATATCTCTTCTAAACTCTTCTCCATCTTGGAAACCATGTTTAATAAGCAAAATCAAGAGGGAAGAGAGAGAAAAAGTTGGCGCCTAGAGAGAGAAAGTGGAAGAATAAAGAGGTAATCTCAAGAACATTGCTCCTCTTATTGATTCTTGATTGTTGTTGGTGGTGGTTATTGAATTGTGGTTGTTTTGGCTTTATTTTGGTGATTAGGATGTACAAACCCTAAAGGGAGGTGTTGTCCAAATTCACACTAATCATGTTTAAAAGGTGTTTAAGTGGTTAAACATGTGATTAGTGTAATAGCCCACTCTTTCACCAATATTCCTTATATGTATAATTGTGATATTTCGTGGAATAAGATGGTGAATTGTGGTGCACATAAATTATAGAAATATCTCAATCGTCAGTTATACATATTTCAGCCAAGTAAGGACATAAAGAGGCAATTAATGTCCACTTAAAGGTCCAATATTGTAACTAAAATTTGAGCATAAAATGACACAAATGATGGCTTCATATAAGTGTCAAAAATTAGACCAAACCAAAGGAAATGAGTAAGAAATGATTTATTTTGATAAATCATAAAAAGTAAGGGTAAAACGGTAATTTTTCTATAAAACAAGAAATAATTATTTTTCCCTCATATTCCCAATAATTTTAGTTAAATGGGAATTAAAAAGAGGAAAATGGCTACTTGGTAATTAATAAGCCTAATATGGTGAATTATTATCAAGGAAGGTCAAATAGTCAAAAAGTCAAAGTTCCAAAAGTCAACAATTTGCAAGATGACATATGGGATAATTCAAGATCAACATTTTCTCTCTTATTTCTTATGTAATTTCGGTGGATGAAGAAGAGGGAAAAAGGGAAATCAATTTTATATGAAAATTGCACAAAAAGTAAAAAATATGGACTAATAAGAATGGACCACTTGTAAAGCCTTTTTGCAAATTCATTAAGTCACCATTCCTTCATCTTTCTCTTGCCATTTTCGTGCAAAATCTGATTAAAGAGAGAGAGAGAGCTTCTAAGATGAAGAAGAGCTTCAAGCTTCAAGCTTCAAGCTTCAAGAAAAGCTAGGTTTTTCAAAATCTAAGGTAAGGAAGTTGTAATCTTGAAGTTTAAGCTTCTTAATCCCTCTATAACCTCTCTTAATCACTTATACTCTATCAAATTCATGGATTCAAGGTAAAATCCAAAGAGAAGAGATAGGGTGGCTAACTTTTTTGAAGAGAGAAGCAACAAGAATCAAAAGGTAAACCTCACAATTGCTTCTTGTGCTTTAGTTGTTGTTGTTGTTGTTGTTCTTGGCTTGGAATTGGTTGTTTTGTGAAGATTGGATGATGAAATCCTAAGGGGTCTTGCTATTCAAATTACCTCCAAACATGTCCATTTAAGTGTGTAAATAGCTAATCATGTGATTAGAAGTAAAAAGGAAGTGGTTAAGCAAGAGAAAACAAGAAAACAACAAACTACTCCCGAGAATTCTAAATTTCTGCCCTATTTGTGATGTGAGGAAGGAGTAAGAATTTGACAATTTTGATGCTTCCATTGGCTTTAGAAGGAAAAATTATACGGGTATACAAGCGTTCATAATTTTGGAATACTTATATATGAATTTGGAAATTAATGAAGTATGTGTGCTTGGCATTTTGATGGTTCCATTGGATTTAGAAGGAAAAATTGTATATTTATGCAAGTGTTCATGATTTTTCGATGTTTGTATACCAATTTGGAAATTTATGAAGTGTGTATATACATGTTGTTTAATTTGCCCCTGTGTGGCAGTGATGTTGTGCGAGGTGTTTCATAGGTCAAACCTTGTCCAAAAATTATAAAACTTTTCAGAATTAAATTTAGGTATTTTGTAATTTTTGGACAAGTACATTGGGAGATATGGATTTTTAAAGAGTGTGCCATGTTTCTAGAATGCAATCTGGAACAGTGGTATTTAGCAAATTTCTGGGAATGACATGAATCTAGTGGGCAAACCTAAATATTTTTACAAAAATGTACATTAAAATAGATTCATTTAGACTTTTAAATAAGTCAAATAGGATTTTTTTAGAATTAATTATGAATTTTCAAAGTTGACTGAAAAATCTGCCAGTGTTTGGAAAACAGTGAAATTGCACTGTACAGAATTGTATTGTGTAGAAACTGTTATAACTACTTTAGATAACCAGCATAATTTGATTTAAAGGCATTAATAGTGCAAGTAATTATAAGTTACTTATAACTCTAATTTTGATAGGAGCTGGAACTTACCCGAGCTCAAAGAAATGGTTAGACATTGCTCAAAGGAAGCAACCAGGTAGTAACTTGTCTTCCATATATTTATAAGATACACTGTATGTTTTGTGTGTTCATCATGAATTATCCGACATATTCTAGTTATGCGGGGTGGTCGCCTAGGACCTTTCTGCGTGGGTGGACCCTCAGGCCAATAACTAAAAGGTAGTGGAAATGATAATGCCAGTAGGCTAGTACAAGTACAGTATTTAAACTAAAAGGACAGTTTAGCTAAATTATGCTTCCAATCGCTAACGAATCATAACTAAGGTATGGAATGTGAGAACTAAGCAGAGAATTGCTCGCAAATAAACTCTGATAAAACAAAAAGAAGAGTCTGTGAGACTTAGTGAGATAGTGAATGTTTGTAAAATTGTTTAGGAAAAATTTTATTACTCTCAAAAAATCATTTCCAATCCCATGTTCAAATCCTGAGATAAGTTTGGAATTTGTAAAAGTTTTCTGAAGTTGGTTACTTCGAGACTAGTTCTTGGTTTTACAAATGATTGCACTACTCTTTTGTACTCATCTGAAGCTGTTGAATATAAGGTGTCACATCTTTTAGGGAATCCTTTAGCCACTAGCATATCTACTATTATCCGTCTCAGTCATAAGATCATAACTCGTGGCTGCCCTGGTTCTATCTACCATTTTTTCCATCAAGAAACAAACTCTTAGTCACTCTTTTTCTAAGGGAATATTCTATGATCAAGATCTTCCCTTATACTAGATTAGCAACTAGCAACCTCCAGAAACTTCATACATATTTGTACCACATTCTAGTACCTCAAGCCACTCAGGCTATTTCAAATTCCTAGAGAATCAATTCAACTATTACATTTGATTCTTAGGTTACAATTCAACTCTTAGAACCTTAGAACCTTGACATCTACTAAGCCGACAAAACATGTTCCTCAATTATACCCAATATACACACATACTAGAATCAGGATTCATCATTCCTTTTCTAATCCTCCAACATTCGGATTATATTCTCATAGCATCAACATTGTTCCGAGGTTCTAATTCTACCTCAATCGTCAATATTATAAAGTCATATTCTAATCATCATTCTTTTACCTCAAAGACAATCGCTGCCAGCTCTACATCATAAGGGGGTAACTTATTTTATAAGGCTTCAGCTGTTGAAAGGCATGCTCCACCATTCTGCCCTGCTACACTAGGCGCATCCCAATCATGTATACTCATTTTACTACAACCCATACCGGTCACTTTATTTACAGACCACTTAGGTCACATCTTTGCAGACCACACTGGCCGCACTAGGATCTGGGATAGTTATTATTGGTGTGAATATCAGTCTCTCCCTTATCTTTCAGCAGCTTACTCTCACAGTTGCCATTCCACTTAAACACAATTCTTTCATTCATATGAGCTCTATCAATAGCAAAGCGATTCACGAGATATTCTCAATCAATCTCTGATACTAACCAGCAAGATCCAGACAACTGCGTATCTCTGTACTAGTTCCTGGCCTCTTCTAATTCAGTACTATTCATCATACCTATATGCTTTTGAATATGATTCATCTAACTAAGATAATCATTAGTCATAAAGAAACCTTAAGGAAATCACTATTCCTAAAGTCTCTATGACCTTACCAACTTAACTTCCCAGGGGGTCACCTATCCCGAGATTACTCTTACTTAAGCACGCTTAACCACGGAGTTCCGTTGGAATGTGGGTTATATTCTAATCTGGAATCAGATACACTGGAGCTCATACCCTTCTCCACTAGGTATACATTACTACTGCTCCATTTCTTCCTCTACAGCTGGCTCTGCCCCTTCCTTCGGCAGACCGATGAGATCTATTTCTCTGGGTTTGTCTATTACCCATAACTCCTAATCCTATTATTACTTATAACTATCCCAGTATCACTCACGAATACTATTCATATCAGCAGAGCATACTAGCCAAATACCAGGAACTCTACTCTGATATACCCCTTTATATTGCATTGTGGAAGTATTACCGACCATTTTTCTTTCAATGAGTGGGGTCGCTATTCATTTAGTAGTGCCATTTTTACCAGAATATTTAACTTTATTCACGGGGTTACTATTCACTTTGACTTTTCAATTCTTTCATTCATTACTATCAAGGTTTTTATCAGCTTAACCATTCCTTTGCTTACTTAAATAATGGGCTCGTAATGTGTGATTACCCATTCCTAGTTCCATTATCTCGCTCAAATAATCAATTCATCTGTCATGCAGGTTATACAATTAATCACTTCTAACAATAATGTATACATGTTGATTAACACTTAAATAATTCTTCTCTTCTTCATTGCAACTTCTTCTCTTGGCACAGTGTCCTACACTCCTCTTCTGTGTTCAGCTGCCTATATGGTTGGTTCAGGGAGGGTGAGATTCAGGGGAATCTCAGTAGTAAATAATACCAATAATGCATGTAAGATAAATGCTAGTGTATGAAATACTTGCCTTACATAGGCTTATATTAACATAATGACATATCCACATGCTAAATGCTTCACATTCTTACATATGGCCATAGCATCAATAGAAAACAAAGCTTCAATCATTCAACTATGACACATAGATAAGTAAAGAAATCATGCACATCAACACACAAGTATACATATCAATACACGCAAGTAGGGTAAGTTCATTACCTTTAGTCTTTGTGTCCTCCTCTTGTACCTTTTCTTCCAACCACTGAAGTTGCTTGAAGAATCTTCATTGTCATCTCATAACCCTAGGTATATGATTACTTTATTAGAGTCATGAAAAATGAATATCCTAGGTGGCTATATAAGTGTTAAACCTCACAGAACTTAGACATTTAGTACAGTATCATCACATACACAGTTTAGTGAGCATACATAATTAGTTAAAGCATACTGATATAGTAACATTGATTATATTACAGAAATCCCAATGAGTTTAGAAAATTACATGATACATAACCCAAAATACAAAGCGGAATTCAAGATAATAATCAACACCAGAGCTCTTTCAAAAGCTAGTCTTCTCAGTTCCTAGAATCTACTATTTCTTTGTCTTTCGAGCCATTCGGTCTTGTTGTATACATTTGTTTATAGGAAAGGGATGAGATTCAAGCAAATCTCAGTAATAACAGACAGTCAATCATATAGAATGTGAAAAGTAAACATGTAATGCACATTTATCATGATGCAGCAATCAAAATTTCAAGCACATATCTAACAATGTTCAGGAATAAATGATGATTTTGTCTGGATCAAATTGATTGTTCGTTCTTGAAGTGCATAAATCATAATCTCGTACATAGGAATTTACCTATGTAATGTGATCACACCAATAACTTGGATCAGGAATCTGCCTGTCTATACTTATCAAACCACTCAACTGGGTCCACCTAGCCACATGGTACCTTGTGTAACACCTTACTTACGTAATTGTTTTGATGAGTTTTAGCCAGCAGATTGAATCACTAAGTGATCTTTCTTTGCAAATTTCTTTCAATTCCCAACCTCAATACAGGATTCGAACCTGTAATTGAGTGGGCTTTTCTAAATGGTTTAAAAACCTTGTTTTGACATCATCCCAAAGTGGTTCGTAACTTCTTAACAACTCATCGTTTCTTAATTCCTTGTATAATTACTAGAGTATTTCTTATTCTCAATGATCCCAATACTGGTTATTCATCCAACACTAAAGTTGTGCATGATTGCTTGTTTTATTAAAGCTATTTTAATAAAGTTAATTTATCGGGGCTTACTTGGGATTCTACTCGGGTCTTACTTGAGACTACGACATGCATATCGAGGCCCGCTAAATGACACCAAGTCAAAGTGTGTGTGTAGGCCCTATATGGTGCCATATACCAGTGTCTTTTCTAAAAGCGCAGGTTACACATGTCTACCATGAAAATGCTATATGTACACCTATAACGGCATATTTCACTCGACCAATCGGTCTCATACCTCATGACATATCTGGGTGGCATCTTTCTACCAACCCAATAACACCGTATATGTGTCCTATGTACGTCTGTAATACCCCAAATTTTAGGACAATAGGCTTGAGACTAAGCCTGGATTAAGTGGATTGCTAGACCCTGGTTTAGCAAATGTTCTGGCAAGGCATGGTATTATTTCTCAAAATTCCTTTATATCCTTGGATATTAAAGGGAATATTATTGTGAGCTAGAGAGCTCGGGAAAATATGAAAGGTGTGGGCAAAATGGTCATTTGACCGATGAGATTATTTCTCTATTATTGTTTCCCAATTCAATTAAATGGAGAGGAAATAATGGAAAGAAGCCAAAAATGGTTTATTATGATAAATCATTAAAGGTGAAGGCAAAATGATAATTTTTCCATAAGATGAGAAATGATGGGTTTTCCCTAATATTCCCAATAATTTGAGTGGAATGGGAATTAAAAGAGGGAAATGACTACTTGATAATTAATAAGCCTATATGGGTGAATTATTATCAATCAAAGTCAAGGAGCCAGAAGCTTAAGGCTTCAGTTAACCACTCAAGGTGGTATAATGAGATAGTCTGAGAGTGAATTATACTCTCTTATTTCTCATTACTATTAGTGGAATGATGTAGGAAAAGAGAAATGAAACTTGTTATGCAAGTAATGAGGTAGTTGGATTAATTGGTGGTAAGCCACTTGGATGATTTAATTTATCATCATTTCCTTCATCCTTTCTTATTCTCTTTTCCGTGCAGGTTAAAACAAAAGAAAAGGAAAGAGAAATCAGAATAAAACAAGAAAAGAGAAAGACAATGGAGAAGGAACGAGAACGCAAAAGAGAGAGAGAAGAGAGAGAAAGTTTGAGATCGCCGAAACTCTACCAAAACGGCGTTTTCTATCAAAGTACCCAGTACAAACATTCTTCTACTCATCTCGAGCTTCAATTATGTGGTTTTAGATTCTCGTTTGGAGGTGGTTAGTGCCGTCTCACCGGCCGGAACGTCACCCAAATTTCAAACCGAATTCAGAAGCGTGCAGAGGTAAGCGTAAGCTTCATTTTGACCATTTTGGTTTGTCATTTGGATGAGTATTATTAGAGTTGGGTATTGTTCATCTCTCATTCAATTAGTGTTTTGGAGGCCAAAACGATGTCCAATGGATGTCTAAATGGCTAATCATGTAATTAGGAGTAGAAAATGAGGGTATTAAGCCTAAGAAAGGGAGAAACCGACATAACTCTTCTAAGAACTCTAAATTGGCTGCCTTAGGTGTGGCATAAGTAAAGAGTTAGAATTTCATCAATTAGATGATTCCATTGAGTTCATAAGAGAAAATTGTGTAGGGTTCATGTTGATGAAGAAGTGAGAAAATGCCTAGAGGGTGAAATGACCAAATTACCCTTGTAGCTCTAAATGGGGCTGTTAAGGGGTATTTCTATCATTCGGGCCTGAATTCGACTAATATAAAGTCATAAATGGATTCTACAAGCGAAATTGTGTAAGATTGGCCCAGGTTATAATTTATGTAAAAGCACAGTTGGGCCAGGCTTCCGAGGGCATTTTGGTAATTTAGTGTAATTGGGCTAAGTTATCAATTAATACGAGTTTAGAATAAGGATGAGTAGTGACTCACTAAAAGTATTTGGAATTCTAGGACTCGACAAATGGACGTGCCCGAACCGGAGCAAAGACGAAGAATTGAGGACGGACGTAAAGTCCGACAGGTAGTGAACTTACCTTACCTGCATGTAGTTGATATGTATGTCTTGCATTGATTATGTGACTGCTTTGCCTATTTGTGTTGAGCATGTTTGATTGATTAAAGCTATGTTATATTTGTGCAATGACCATATGTATGTCATAACATCGAGCATATAGCATGTTATTATGTTGGCATGAAATAGTGTAGGCAAGCATGTCATGCATCCATATATATCTTGCATGCATAGTGGTATTGTTCGCTACTGAGATTCTCTCGAATCTTACTTCTCCCAACCAACCATTTAGACAGGTGAAGATGTATGAAAATGCACAGAGAAGATATGGAGACGTGAAGTGAAGAGAAGATCGTAGTGCGGGATACTACTTTGTATCAAATGTAATTGATTTACATTTGCCTATATATATTATGTGTGTATGAATGTTGAGAAAGCAGAGAATCGCTCTAGTTAAATAAAGAGAATGGCTTTTAGTTTATTTAAAATAATCGCTCGCATACTCTGATTTAACGGAACTAAGAGCCTGTGAGGTATTGGGAAAGTAAGGTATTACAACGTCTGTACCGACACTTTGATCCTACTACCTATGCATACTGGGCCTGCTACCTGGTAGGGCCGAATCACATAGTCCCTGAGAGCCTTTCTATCTCTTGTCATTCTTGGGACTCTTCCCAAACTAGACTTAGTCGTCTTCCTGGTATAGGCTTATCCTCAAATCTCTAGGCTCAAAATTTGAGATATTACATAGGGCATCTACTATAAGGGCCCAGGATTAAAACATTATATTTCATGAGATGAAAAGAACTATAACTACTGAAGAAGCCTAATGGGTCTATTTCACAGGCCCAACAACTTGTATATACTTAGTAGGGAGAGTAAGCAAACAAGCAAAGCTCTTCTTATAATGGTATGAAAAAATAAATATGAATAAGATGGAAAATCCAGAATAAACTAAAAAGAATCTATGCGAAGTATTGTCAGGCTATGCTCATCACAAATGTAATTATGCAATGAAGAAAAGGCATGAAAAGATTATGAAAAGCCAAGTATAGATATGAGTATCTTTCTTATCACTGGAGATGAGCTTTTCACTTCTTGGAGCAACCATAGATGGATGTTTAAAGAGGCTTGGTGAAGCTGAGGTGATTTCAATGCATGACTAAACCATTTCATCTCTGAGTAATGGAATGATGCTTGAGCTTTGATTTCACAAGGGAGTTGTTGTTCTACTCTTATTACTCCCACTCTCTTGTGTTGTAATCATTTGAGTCTTGTTAGGATTTGTGATTATGACTATAGAGTTTTATATTGGTATATACATTTTAGTTAAGAGATTTATGATTTGTTTGATTGTTAATTACATTGATGATTATGTGCTCTAATTGGAGTTCTCTCTTTTAGTCATTTGTGATTGTGGATTAATTGCACACAAGGTGCTTGTGTTATTTTCTTTATGATTTTCCAGTGATTAATGATCTAGAGTTATGGCTGGTCAGTTTGTAGTTCTTGAGAGGAATAGCTTGGCAATTAACGCAAGTTGTACGCTAGGAAATTTTTGTGTTTTAATAATAAGTTTAATTATTTAATCGGTGAGATGGAGTGATTAGCTTGGGTTCATATTAATTAAACTGGATAATTGGATTCATTGATTCCTAATTAGATGAATGGAATTCCAATCCATCTTAAGGAGGCAAGGATAGCATCATCACATCATTCCAAGGGTTGTCATTCAATTGGATTCTAGCTCTGAAAATTCATTTTCATTTAAGACCAAAATATATAATCATTAACTTTGTGTTTTACTTGTTGGCTATAGTAGGTAGAATCATCATTCAATTGGCTTAATTAATCACTTATTGTCCATCTTAATTAGAAAGTAATTCAATTGAAACCCTATAGAGAAGTATGATCTAGGTTTCTCACTATGCTATATAGTATTTAGACTTGTTTATTTTGAGTGCATGAGCAATAGTGCATATCAATCATATATGTAGTTCACCAAAAAAAGACTATAACACAAAAGATAATAAATCATGAATTTGATACAAGGTTTTTTTTTGCACTTTTTGTACTACAAGATGATTGATGGTTTGTGGCTAATCTCTTTTATTAGATAATTGTTGTGCTACATTAGAAGATACAAATTTAATTATAAACACATAATAAGAGAAAAATCTAAGTACTATATCACCATGGAGCATTAGCCAGTTCTTGAAACTTAACCTACAACATCTTAGGGAGTCAATCACACTATCAAGTCTTTTTATGGTATCTTTTATGTCCTTAAGCTTTAGTTCAAGATCATTATTTTCATCTTTGTGGCTCATTCTCGATCATTTCTTTCCTCTCTGTACCTCTTAGGTCTTGAAGCTAAAACTTGTAAGTTGTTCTAACTTATCAAGCAAGAGGCTTGCATTCATGCCCCCAAATTTCAAAGCTTTTCAACTTTCTTTACCATATGTCAAAACTATTTGAAGGGGTTGTGATCTTGCTAGCTTTAATGGCATTAACAATATTATAATGGCCTCACATGTATCATTGCAATGACCAATTGACATTTTTCACCTTTAAGAAGATGCTAATGAAGAAGCATCTAGTGGATGCAATAAAGTTCATAGTTCTTAGTCTCAAAGAGTTGAGGAAGTTAGGAGTTAAGTGCCAAGCTATTAACTAGAAAGCTAATATACCTTTGGTATATTGTAGATTTGATTCATGAAGATCAACAAACTGTAAGACTCGTTGAAGTATTTTTTTTATCCTCTTGATCTTCTTCATTCCCAGAAGCTTTCTCAACCTTCATGGATAATTATTAAAGACAAAACAAGTACAAATCAATTTTTATCCAGTCAAATTAAACAAAGAACAATAGCAAACACAAAAAAAACACAAATTCTTATTCAAACAACATAAATAAAAAAGAAAAACTCAACACCAAAAACTAAAAAGGATTTAAAAATAAGAACACAAAGCAAAAAACTTGACAACACCACCATAATATGCCCAGTTGGCCAAAGCGATCGATCACCACCACAAAGATAATTTTTAATGGAAAATTTGCTCAAAAAGTTAACCTATCAATCCCATCTTTATTACAACAAAGCTAAACATATAAGGGTAGTTCAACAACACTAGGCAGATCTACACAAAACAATGGTATACTTCTTTTGACCCAACAACATCCATCATGACTAAAAAAGACTATATCTAAACAATTTACCAAAACCTGTTCACAAGCTTACAGTTTGATGCATCCAATAAACTGAATTGATACTACAGCCTACACACATAGCAACACAAATGCACACTACTACAAAATCAAAAATATATGATAGTTATTATTATCGACCATAAATCACAATTCCGAACTGTCATATATGAAGTCATTATATATGCTTAGCATAGATACATAACAATTTTAAACCATGATTTATTCAATATCTATTATAATGGTTTCTGTAATATTCTGAATTTTAGGCCTATAAGCTTAAAAATAAGCTTAAGTCAAGAAGACTACTAAGCCTAGTTTGGTAAGAGTCCCAAAGATAGAATGAGTTTTATGGGACTATATGATTCATCTCTCTGGGTTGAGAACGAGTCTCCAGATTACATGAGGCTCAGTGCGCATAAGTAGTCAAGTAAAAGATGCCAATGTATGGGCACTTTGGCACACTTGGCACCATATTGATAGCATCCAGAGGCATGTGTGGCACCATTTGGGTCCCACATATATGAAGAAGTTTTTGAGTTGGCACAATGAGAAGTGGCCGCATGTATGTATGGTCGAATGAAAGTTATCAGTGTTTATATATACTAGGTGTGCCATAAGATACATAGGCTCACACGTGGTAGGTTTTGAGGTATGTGGTGCTATCTTATGCCACACAGTCACATATGTGGTGCATTCTTGAAAACATAGACGTATGTGACTAACTAGTAGGATAGAATATGTCGGTGTGTGATACACCTGGTATTTTTAAGGCAGGTGCAGTACCCTGTGTTTTTGAAGAAACATTAGCTTGATGTTATTTGTCTGGGATACCCAGGCATGTATGTGACAAAATCATAAGGCACATAGGACATGTGGCGTCAATCAGGAAGAAGCAAGCCACGTGTCACAAAACCGAGCAACCCCGTATTAAAAAGTAGCTTTATTAAAGCAACTTTTGACATTTTACCCTGATTAGCAAATTAGAAGATGACATTTACATATATATAATAGACTTATGTTGAAAGGCTAGTCCAATTCATAGGTCCTCGGTCCGGCCACATACCCAATTTTCCCAATCACCGTATTGGAAACCAGATGAATTCATCAGACTTTCTCTTCTCTAACCTAGGAATTTGACCAATCATAAGAGAGAGAGAGGGAGCATGAATTCCAAGAGAGGCATTGAGTACCCTATAATGTTAGGAAAGAGCAGTTGGCATACTGGTGCACTAGGTACCCTGTACTCATAAAAATAGGGAGAGAATTCTAAAAATTCAAGAGAAAAAGAAAGAGGAGAGAAGTTTCACGTTCTTGCCGATTTCAAGCCCAAAATCGCGTTTTCAACCTACAAAGCCTTCATAAATCTTCTTCTAATCATCGTAAGCTTCATTTCTACAATTTTAGTTTTCTGAATAGAGGTTTTAGGTGTCATCTTGTTGTTAGAAGTACTTCCGAAGCTACGAACCTATCATAGAATCAAAAAGAGGTAATCGTAAGCTTCGATTTAAGTATAGTGTCTTGATGTTTTGATGAATATTTGAGAAGTTGTAAAACCTTTAGGATTTTAGCCAAGAGAGGAATTTGGGGCTTTAATGGTGTTTTGATGATGAATATGATGTTAAATAATGTTTTATGATGATTAAGAACATGTTTTAAGGTGGAAATTGCAAGAACACATCTTATGGCAATAAGGGTGAGATTTCAGTCAACCTTAGTTCATAAGGTTAGAGCTGGATTTTAGTAAATTTAATGTTGAAACTGAATTCTATGCATGAAATTATGTAAGAATAGCTTGTGGATATTATCTTTGGATGATTGGTTATAAAATTATGATTTTGAAGCTTAAAGTGTTCAAGTCCAGATTCTGCCAAATTTGAGTTATGTTTATTTTGGGTTGATTTTGGATGGCCAAATTGTGTCCATTGATTCTTAAATTTTATAGAGTATTAGTAGACATTTTAAGCTTTTGATTGATGTATAGAATGCATAATTTGGTTTGGGAGATTGAAAGTTCTGATCTGTTGAATTTGAGGCATACACACTAGAATGTATTTTGAGATAGAAATATTGGTTGAGGATTCTCAAGGTTTTACCCCTGTAATTAGCATAGAGTGATATTTTTTTCTTGAAAGAGGACTTAAAGAGTTTTTCATAAGAATTAGAACCACCCCATTTGGAATTTTCTAGATTAAGTTATGAATTTTTAAAGTTGGGTGTCAAATCTGGCAAATTAGGGTAACCTATGAACTTGAGATGTTTAAGGCACTTGAGTACCCTATATGACATAATGTCAGAGACTTAGAATTTGGAATATGTAATAATACATTCATTCATGAACTCTAACTATAGGATTTAACATTTGCCCGAACTTGAAGAAGAAGTTACTGGTAAAAGGACAAGGTGACAGAAAGGTGTTCATGTAGTAACTCTTTCTTTCATATACTATGTAATGCTAGCATGTGTGTTTTACCATTTAATAAGTTTGTATCCTGAGCATGCAAATATGTCGGGTGGACTCCTGAAGCAACTAAGTAAATAATGGGTGGACGCCCATATTTGTAACCAAGAGCTATAGCAATATGATTTGTGTTTGTTGTGTTGCATGTAATGTGCTAAATGCTCTTGTGATGCTCATTGTGTTATGATGGTTACCTTGCATGCTATGTACATTTACACTTTATATGATTAAATGTCTGTTACTACTGAGATTCTCCCGAATCTCATCCCTTTTGAAAATTCATCATACATCAATGACAAATGGCACAAAGGGCAGAGAGGTAAGCGTTGACAAGTAAAGGAAGGAGCTAAGAGATGAAGTTATATATTTTGATATGTCCTAAGATAGTTCAATAATTATGTATGGCTAAATGTGTTGTATAACTGGATGTAATCATAGTAGAACCTATACTTATAGTAGTAGTGGTTGAAGAGGTACGTTATGCATAGTGAAAGTTTAAATTAACTCGTTAATTACTTTCCCTCGATAACTACCTAACATGATAACGAACAAAATTAGTCAATTGGATTCACAAGGTAAAGTAGTAAACTAAAGCACTCTGATATTAAAACCTATTGTATGTCATATTTAAGGGGGATTATAGTTTCAATATAACACCCGTTATGTATTGAGGCTTGGTAAGGCCATGATGTGCGTAATGCTATCATAATAAAAAATAGTTTCATGTAAACAACTATTATATAATCCGTAATGCTGGTACAATATATAATGGTTTCACATAAACTTCTGTTATTTATTCACTAACATAAATAACGATTTGCAAGTAAGAACCATAAACTTTTATAATACATGATAGTTTTTATATAATAATCATGATGTATCGATGTTAAACTCTTCAAGTGAGAGTTTTTGAGCTAGTTGGACTCGTTTGTATATAAAAGAGTACTACCTCCCACAATGAGTTGCCTTGAAATTTGGGATGGATCAAGACATTCCAGGCTTTATGGCATAAATTAATGGCAACTGGTGACCTATATATGTGATAATGTAACTATTGACCTATAATTATGTTTCTTCACAGGAATTAAGTCTAGAAAACAAAGAAAGAGTGAAAAAATGAATATCCCTACAAGAAAGGGTGTAAGGGGTATGTAAACCCTTGCTGCTCAAGGGTTATGCCGGTAGGGATATTCGTTCTTTTTCATTTTCTCCTTATTTTCCTGGTTTAATTGACGTGAAGAGACACAAATTATAGATCAAGACTTACATTATTATATATATAGGTCAGGAGAGCCATTGGTTCTAGCTACAAAGCCTAGAATTTCTTGATCCATTCCAAATTGCATGGATACTTGATGTGGAAAGTACTACTCTTTTAGATAGAGTTAAGTTCAAGTAGCTCAAAAACTCTCACATTAGAGTCTAGTACTAATCTCACATTGTCAAATTTCAGAGATTTAAGTTGGTGCCACCTGCTCAATATAAAAACATGAGAAGAACCTTCGATCAGAGCAATAATAGGTTTTCCAAAAAAACATAACTTCACAAAAGCAATTTAATGTCACATTGAATGCTTTATTGTGTCTTGTCTTCACAAAAGCTAATATTTGCTTGTTCATGTATGACTCTTGGTACAATTAAACTAGTTTACTCATTACAACCTTATTGATCTTTTTGGAAGTAACTTCTGGAGATATAGATAAATTCAATTAGATCAATGGGTTAACAACTTCCTGTAATAAGAAATGAACTTTTAATGAAAGCAACGGGTTTTTTTTAAAAAAAGGTAGCTTCACAAAAGCAATTTAATGTCACCTTGAATGTTTTATTATGCCGTGACTTCACAAAGGTAGCCTAATCAGCCGGGTTGACAAT
The DNA here is from genome assembly GCA_037074505.1 of Albizia julibrissin. NCBI lineage: Eukaryota > Viridiplantae > Streptophyta > Magnoliopsida > Fabales > Fabaceae > Albizia > Albizia julibrissin. Next base: position 39,581,255 of record CM073477.1, read on the forward strand.
TGCCAGTAACAGGAGAGGAACCTTAGATGAGAGCAATTGGTTTTCAAGGAAAAAAGAGAACACAACTAATGTCAAAACCTAGCTAGGCAACACAAAGTGAATAATGGAGAATGTATAATAGATAATGTGAAATGGATATGACAAAGGAGGTGGTGCAGGCTGTGGAGAAGGAACATGAGGAAGAGAAGGAGGTTCTGTTATTAAATATTTCATATTCAGTAAAGTTTGTACATATCTTTGCAGCAACTATTTTATAAATATTTTTAAGCATTTAAAATTTTTTAAATACAGTTTTGTTCATTATTTTAAAATTCTTAAATTTTTGATATTATCATATAGTATCAGGTTCGAGGTTCATGGCTACCCCTCCAAACACAAGTGACTCCTTTGTGACTCGAACTCGAGATCTAGATAGATCTAGTGTGACCTTACATCACTAGACCAACTTTATGTTTGTAAATTTCAATTTAAGTATGAATTTTATGGATTGTTGACGTAAATTGTAAAATTATGAGGAAAATCACTTCTTTAGTTTTAATTCAATTACAACTCAATCTTTAAAATTTAACTTAAAACAATTCATTCAATGTAGTTTTGACTAAGTTGAAACTCAATATTTAAACTTTTACTTGGGGCAATTCAACCTCTATAGTTTTAACTATTTGAATGTTGATCTCTACATTATAAAAATAATAAAATTATAAGGGAAAAAATTATTTTTTAAATATAAAGGGCTAATATTTTAAAAAGATAAATTATAGGTATTGAGTTATATTAAGTCAAAGTTCAAGGACTATATTTAAACTCATTCAAAATTATAGAGATTAAATTGCATTGAGTTAACATTTAGGGATTGTGATATAATTATAGCAAAATTATAGGGACAAAATGATTACTATATGTTTTCAAAATTCTATTATATGTTCATGGCTTGTAAATACTTAAAAAACTTAGGTGGCGCGCGTATGCATATATATATATATATATATATATATATATATATATATATAATAAATTTGAAATATTGATTGATTTACAAAATAAAAATTGCTGGCAAATAATATTTATAAAATAAAGGCTAAAGTATACATTTAGTTCTTTATGTTTATTGCAAGATTCAATTTGGTCCCTTAAGTTTATAAAATGTATTTTTAGTTCTTTAATCCTAACACGTTAGTTTTTCATCTAATGGAAAATGTTGTCGGTGCAATCAAACAAAATATGCTTAAATTTTTAAAATATAAAAAGAAATATTGAATGATCTAACTGACCAATTAAAAAATACTAATAATTTAATAATCAGATCAATTACCCCATCTTCCTCTACCATGATGCACTTCTCACTCTCCTCTATTAACGGCTTCTCCATTTCAATGTTTCTTATATTTTCTAACTCTTCTCTTGGCAGTCGACACTCCTTCTACCTCTATTCTATTGACCTTTTTTTCATCCATTCAAATTCTTTTGGGACCCATGTAATTTCTAGTGTGAACATGTCTTCTCTTCTCTTCTGGAGAATCCAATGCCTCACCTCTCTAGCCGATCCCATAGTGATGACCTATATGGTCATATCCCTCATCATCCAAAATATACTGTCAACTCACCCATAGTTACTCTCAATGGCTCTCAAAGCTCACAAAAGCATTCCATTTTGCAAAGCTCAATTGTACCCATAAGAGGTTTTGGATTCAATTCTAGGTTTTTGCATGCTCACGAGAATTACAGAAGTTGAGAACTTCTGATAAAATTGGATGAAACTGACGGTGGAAAAAACCTCCACAATTGGAAGGAACATTGAAGTAGAGAAGCCATTAATTGATCGAGAAGTGTATACTGGTGGGAAGAAGATGGGATAATTATTCTGATTATTAAATTATTAGTATGTTTTAATTGGTTAGTTGAAACATACAATAATTTCTTTTTATATTTTAAAAATTTTAGTATACCTTATTTGTATGTACAATAAACATTTTCCGTTATATGAAAAACTAATGGTTTTAGAGTTGATGGATCAAAATACACTTTATAAACTTAAGAAACCAAATTGAACTTTGAAATAAATATAAATGAATAAATATATACTTTAACCAAAAATAAAAAATAAAAACTGACAACTAATTTGAAATTTAATCTTTCTTTAATGATGGAAAACATTTCCATGGTTCCAACCAAACGGCGCCGTTTTTGTTTCCGACATAATCTCCTAGGTCTCGTCCCTTACCCTACCACACGAACAGGCGCAAGTACACCAAGGGCCAAGGGAAAAAACAGGATCCTTCCAGGACGGCATTGAAGGGTGAAGAAGCAGCCTAGTTGAAGCCGCTCGTGGTTCCACAGGTATGTCCTCCTTCTCTTGTGGCACTTTCGAGCTAACCCTGAATTCAGTCTCATATGGGTTTAGAGCTGAAAGAGGGCTGAACTTCTTTTCTACATTCGGTCTTCTTCTGAATTCTCTTGATAATTGGTTCTTTGAGGCTGCAATACGAAAATGCTTCGACGCTTACTGGAAATAATAAGAGAGTTAGCTCTTACTGGAAAACAAGGTTACTCTCTGTCCAATCTCCCTAATTGACGGATGTGAAAGTTTTATTTCTTACATTTTTTCTTCCAAACTCTTGAACGTAGTATTTCGATCTCTGGAAACTGTGCATATTTATAATTCCAGTTTGTGTCCTTATTTCCGGAGTGATGCCTATTTGCTTTTTCCGCTCTCGCTGTTTTCGTATTAGTGGGCCATCATGCGAATATCACTTGAAGAGCGTCGTTGATCGAATGGATTCAGTTTGTTTACTTTTCTTGACTTCATTTTCCAAGTATAATATTCCCTTCATTTGATAAGTTCACTGGGAGAGTTAGGGTGATATGGTGTTTCTGGCGTTACCATGATTAGAGACATACAATTTACCAACTACACTGTTCTTGCTGTCTTGGTGTCCTATGAAAGAATTGGAAAAATGAATTTTTCTAATTGTTTTTGCCAATTTTGTCTTCTTAGTGGGCCATCATAGGAATCTCACTCTAAGAGACAGCTTCCTGGATCGAATGGATTCAGTTTGTTTACTTTCCTTGGCACTTCATTTTCAAATTATTCTTTCACCTGTGTAATATTCCATTTTTAAGTTCACTAGGAGAGTTATGTTACTTCGGTGTTTAAGGGGCTAGTATGATTTGAGTCAATCAATTCGCCAACTACATTGCTTTTGGTGCCATTTATATCCTATAGAGGAAATGCACAAGTAATTCTTTGAAGGTAGAATGTGGCATTGATGTAAAGTCGTTCAATTCTTTAGCATCTGGATGAAGTTTTTCTTTTTCCATTGGGCAAATGATCTTTGTGTTTGAACATTTTGATGTACTAAAATATTATAATGCAAACGTTGCCATAAAGATTAATAATGAGCCCTCTTATGATCTTTTCTTGGTAATAGAGTTCCCAATGCATTTTGTCTCAATATTACATGGAGAATGATTCTATTCTGTCTGTGAAATCTTAACCAATTTATAAGCTTATGTTGTGATGATTTTTGTAATTTGTAAGGAAAACTTGAATGAACAAATTTAAATTAAGAAGGGTTTAATTGAGTCCTCTAGGAAGGTAATGTTCTATCCTGGAGAGAGCTCTCAATTTCAAATATTGTTGGATCGTGGTCTTTCTGATTTCATTGATATATTTTATTCTCAAGGTTTTCTATTGCGATGGTGTCCTCAATTTTGTCTTGAGGAAGGTCAAGTTAGTTTTCCAAATGCTGATATAATATTAGTTAAACTGCGAATATATAAAATATTAGAAGGCATTCTATTAGATAGATTGATTTGAATAAATGAACAGGCACAATGTTTGCTAGTTACCAAGCTACTATATCAACAATTGCCTGTAGTTTGCATTGGAATATGAGTATGGTGATCTAAAGTGAAAAATATTGTGGGCTTATTAGTTCTTGCTATATATGTGTTGTATTTAAAATTATTAAATGAAAGAGTATATTTAGCATTGTGATGTTACCTCCATGTTCGATGTCTTCTTTGATAGAATCATTTGCTGAATACAATTGCATGCTTAATAGGGATTTCAGTTAGCATAGTGAGGATAAGTGCTTTTATCTGGCAGTCTTTCTCCAGTGTAAACATCCTTTATTTTCTTGTTTTGGAATATGAATAAGTATGTCTTCCTCTCACTGGTTCTTTGTGATTAGGTAATGAAGCCAAATTTAATGATATAAAAAGTAATGAATATGCACATCAATGCATTGTCCTAATCGCAACGTGTCCCCCTTGCCGGAAGAAGGTGGTGGGTTCAATCTCCTACAAGGCTCTTTAGCCCCTTCTAATTAAAAAAAAAAAAAATAATGAATATCAATGTGACACATATTAAGCTGACTTTTAATGATAACAACAACAATAATACTTAAGGTCACATGATTAATATCGTATACTTGAAAGACAAAAGTCACATCACGATTTAAGCTGTAGCTTACCTTAGTTATCAATCATTTATAGACTTGAAAATATGAAATTTCTAGAAGCAAGTATCAAAATAAAGGTAGAATATAAGAGTTTTGTGGTTTTGATAGAAGTGGAGCTGTCAGCTCTACAAAATTGGGTGATAAAAATGTTGGCTGGATTGGAGATGAATTTCTGAACTTAATGTATTTTATGAAACATAAAGGGTCACAAAACATATATTTTTGGAAAGAACCCAACTTGAGCCATCTAAAACAAACACCAAAATAGAAATAGAAATAGAAACTGAAGCAAATTGATGGAATGAAGCCTTCAAAAGGTGGTTTCCATGTTTAGTCAATAATACATACGTAATTGCATAAATTTAATCTCAACTAGAAATCTAGTGAACATAATATTAACTAATTTGGTTTCGTTTAACTGTTTGGGCTGGTTTAATTTCGAATTAGTGCAAAATTTGTACAAAAGAAGGTGCTCAATTTTTATGTTAACTAATGGCCTCTGATAGTTTGATTTAGTTCGGTTGGGTTTAATGCTGATGTTACAATAAAACCGCTGGAAATGAAAATTTTCTCTTTAGATGTTAAAACTTAAGCTGCTTGACATGGTATTACAAAGTATCCCTTTTATTTTGTGATTTAACATAGAGGACACCTATAGCATTAGAATTGGAAACCTCATGATATTTTGTTTTCTATTTTTTTTTAAATTGCACGCTTTTCTCACCAGAAAAATCATTATCTTTAATTTTTGCATGATCAATAGTGTTCACATTCTAGATTATTCATTTAGATTTTCTCAAGGTTTTTAAAACCCGATTGGTACTTTGAACCGGTCGAGATAGTAGTTTAAAGGTTAATTGTTTAACTGTTGTCAAACCGTGGTTCGACCAGTCATGACTAATTTAATATATTTCTAATTTCTAATTTTGCACATGAAATATTATACTAGAAATGAAATTTTATAAATATTATTTTGTACATATTAAATTTGTAAGGAAAGATTAAATAAACTTTTACTTTTTTATGATGTACCATTTTATTAGTGTATAACATTCACTAGTAATAATAAACAAAAATTGCCAGAGGGGAATTATAATTAAAAAAAAAATTATAGTAAGGTTCATCAGCTAATAAATTGAGAAGGCAAGAGGGTGAGATGTTGTCTTTTCTTTAATTTAGCAAAGAAGCTTATCATTGATGTTTAATATTACTCTACACTTGCTTAATGTTTAAGATCACAAATTCATTAAATTTAGTAATGGCAAAGTATCGAGCAATTTTTGGACGCTATTAAGAAAAAAATAGAGTTGAATGTGCAAAAAATAATTCTCTATGCTTAATTCTTTGTATATCTATCCCTCTCCAGACTCCACCTGGTAGAAGCCTTGTGCTGCCGCTCTTTTTGTGCTTACATTAAGAAAAATAATCCAAGACTTGACAAAATAATTCAACAAAGATTAAGAAAGAAAAGGAAAAAGATGAAAACAAACAAAAACTTGTGTTATGAACTTGTTATTGGAAAAATAGAGTCCCAAATCGGAAGATTGCAAGTACTGAATGAGATGCTTGCTCAATACAAGCTCTGGCGGGAGCATTGCGAGCTGCATGGTTGGGGCTAAGTCTTGGAAAATTACAACTTATGATCCTGTGTGTAAATTTCGACCATTGCCTCTAATTTTTTCTTAGCCAGACCGTGTGTTTAAAGTGCAAGCATAGGGTCTAGTTCTTATGCCTAGAACTGGTAGGACTGGTTCGTTGAAGGTCTGGTTTTATGGGGCTCACTAGACTGGACCAAGAGCCGGTCTGGTCCAACTGGTTGAATTGTTATTGATTTCTCTAACAACTGAAGATTTTGTGAAATGTAAGTTTGAGTTTCAATGCATTATGACAATAAATTAATAACCTCTTTTAAGATAACTTTAATAAATTGATGTTGAGGAAAGTCTGATTTCTGCATGCTATTTAATATTGTAATGTACCCAAACATTATCTCATGTTAGAGTGTGCTGGTAGCAGCACTCATATGCACGTGCGCCACCCTCTTATATTTTAGGGTTATTTGTATTTAATTATGTTAATTATTGGGCCCTGTAGTTTCTGTCAGATTAGAGCGGTCTTTTCCAGAAATTATGTTCTATTTATTCTTGATGATTCTAGGGTAACAGCTGTTTGTGATTTCCACCTATATGCACGCTTCTGCTCATATTCGAATAAGATAAGCTGTTCTGCCTCCAAAATCTTCGTCTCATAACTTGATGAAGTCTACATGTATTTTTTCTGAAATATGATATCTGTAACAGAAACTTCAATAATTAAAATTGAATAATCTTTTGTACTTATTTGTTGATTTCTAAATGCTATCAATTGCAAATAGCTTCCCTGATCCTTTGTTTTTACTTGCATCCTTGAGTTTCATAGACGCAATATTTAATAAATATTGGTGTTAAAAACTGGTGTGAAGTGTGACTGACAGCTGTTTGATTAATGCTTGCGCCTTTTTTGATAATGTTCAGGAAGAGCATCATATTCTTTATTACCTTTGCAATTCCTCTCTCCTTGATGGAGCGTACATGCTGAAGCTGTCCTAAATCAGAATGCTAAAAGACCTGCCACTGCAATTCAAAGCCATCACAATTTGTGAACCATAATTTGGAAATTCTATACCTGTCTTGCAAAGTGAAGCTTTATAAGAAGTGGAAGCATTTCCTTGAATTCTAATTTCCTTATACGGAAACTGGAGAAGTGATTGTTGTCTGGTGTTAAAGACTTACTACTTACAAGTAGTGTGATTTTCAAATGTCTGAAGCTGCCATGGCAGTTGTGAAACCTGAGGTATGCTATTATGTGTTAATTTACTTTCTTGAGAATTAAATTTTTCATGAATGGTCCAGTTCTATTGTTGTATTGGCTTCATGAGTTGATTCAATTCAGATAATAAATGGAAGCGTTTGGAATTTAATACTCCATCACTAAATACTCAAATTACTTTCTTGATATTATGAACTAGTTGAATAATAATCCTCATTGCATAGAAAACTAGAGCAGGTGGGCTTGTTTGATTGGAAACGGATGAACTGATTGTTCTGATACAAATCGAAGTTTTGTCATTTTGCAATGGAGATTTATGACATTCAATGGATTCAACCTAATCCATTTTGCATAGAATTTTTTTTTATCATATGCAAAATGGTTGAACTAATTCGTATATTATTAAATATATTAAATTATATATTTTAAATATTATTTTACAATATAAGTATTTGTTTATCCTGAATATATGCATCGTTATTTTTTTAGGTGAATGCTCAATATATACATTTAAAATTAGGCATGAGTTTTACTGTTGATGTAGAATTTATTCTAAATGATGATAAAAACTTGCATTGAAACTGAGGCTAAAAATCCACAACCATGTTTCTTTTTTCTCAAATTCAGCACAGGTAACATTTAACTTCAAAATGGATGCTATTGTTCTTGTTGTCGTTTGAAGGCGGGCATACTATTTTTTATGTATTGGAAGATCAGTGTTCATAGCTGTTCCCACCATAGCTTAATTGCAATCCTAGATGTGAATGAAGAAACCACGCTCCTTTGATATTTGTAATGTAATATGGCTTATTCTTTGGTTTACCATTGTTTCTTAACTAGCCTGCATGCTGATTTTTCTCTTGCTTTTGGCATGGTTAGATGAAATCATACATCTGGGTTCAAACTGTAGATGGTTCTCTTCAGCAAGTAGAAGAAGAGGTTGCGATGTTCTGCCCTATGATATGCCGGGAAAGACTTCAAACTGGTATGGGATCCTCCAAAAACTATGCCATATCACTGCCACAACGTGTCAATCCTGCAATATTTGGCTTAATACTTGATTACTGCCGCTTCCACCAAGCACCAGGCCGCTCTAATAAGGTATGTAATTTTCCTGTTTTAATTTGATTCCTTTCACCTTTCTGGGTTAATTAATAAGGTCACTGCTCTAATTTGCTTCCTTTGATACAAAATATTTTTACATATTAACATTTTAAGGATATAGTGTTCATAATTATTGCCTTTCATGTTTGCATTTTTGCTCATAGGTTCATCTGTTTTTGGTTTTTTATGTCTGATGTAAATAAAAAGTGGACATAAATTTATAGCTGAATAAGTGTTTGAATTTACTTGATAGGAGCGCAAAACTTTTGATGAGAAGTTTATTCGGATGGATACAAAGAAGTTATGTGAGTTAACATCTGCAGCTGACAGCCTCCAATTGAAGCCTTTGGTTGACTTGACCAGCAGAGCACTTGCTCGCATTATTGAAGGAAAAACTCCTGAGGAAATACGTGAAGCTTTTCACCTTCCTGATGACCTCACCGAGGTGTGTGATGCTTGGACCTAGTTAACATGTTGATTTCTGTATATGATCATGTTCATTGACTATTATATGGTTTTTGACAGGAGGAAAAGCTGGAACCCCTCAGAAATATAACTGATGATCCACGCATTAGGCTTCTAAACCGATTATATGCTAGAAAGAGGAAAGAGCTAAGAGAGAGGCAGAAATTGAAGGTGGTGGTGGTTGTTTTTGTTGGTTTTTTTGTATGTATAATTTCATGGTTTTCGTCAAAGTTGATGTGAATTGTTTCTCTGATGCAATCGCAATATTTCAGAATGTTGAGGTTGAGGAGGAGCGTGTAGATGACCGCTCAGTTGATGATCTTCTTTCATTCATTAATGGTGTAGATGGAGGTACATCATTTCTTGCCCACCTCTTTTCCAAGGTCATTTCTTCCCTTGATATCTGTAGTTGTGCTCTGGATAATATGAATGACAGTTCTGTGGCTTTACTTCTGTGCGTATCTATTTATTCTGATTAGTCTATCATGTCAAATACGACATGAGAATGATAGGAGATTGTAATATGAATGTTTAGAGATTTTAGGATTTTAGGAATTAGGGTAGAAGAAGAGAAGAGAGGGTTGAAGAAGAAGACAGAAGAGAGAGACTGAATAGTGCTTATTCTCATTAGGCAAAACAACCATGATCTGAATACAATAGGTGACTAAGGGTCTGTTTGGCCCTTCCCTCCCCTTGATTGGTATGACAAAAAATATAAGAGGAAAAATTTTCCCCTCCCTCCCCTCATAACCCTCCTCCTCCAATTTGGAGGGGGATTTGGAAGGGAGAGGTAATATTTTACCTCATATTGACTATTTTGTCCATGAAGGTTTTTTGTTATCCCATTTTACCCTCTTCTCTAAAGCACTCCACTTTTGTTTTAAATTTTTTTATTGTGTACATATATAGTATAATTATAATATTTTACTTATTTTTGTATATATATGGTAAGTAAAACCATATATAATTTTTCATATTTATTAGTATAATTATAGTTATATTTATTCAATTTTTATAATTATTAAATTATAATTTTATATTTATAATATATTTTATTAAACATTGTACATAATTTAAAAAAAATAAATAAAAGGGTAAAATTGTCCAGATTAAAATATTTTCCCCCCTTCCCCTCCCAATCCAAACAAGGTAACATTAAAATCCCTCCCCTCCCCTCTCATCAATCCAATCGATGTAATATGAAAATCCCTCCCCTCCATTAAAATCCCTCCCCTTCGTCGAACCAAACATACCCTAAGAGTATATATAGGCTTAATCCCCTTTTGATCACCACTTCTAACTATAAAGGTATTTCCTAACAGCTAGTGCCGTGCGTTTGGTTGGAGGAGAGGGGAGGGGAGGGGAATTTTGAATTAAATTCCCTTCCCTCCCTTTATTTTATACTAAGGATCCCCTCCCCTCCTCCCTTTCTGACAAACCAAACATGGTAACATCCCCTCCCCTCCCCTTACCTCACCTCAAACCAAACACACCCTAGCAGCAGACTTAACTAACTGTTAGAAATCCCATAATTTCAGCTAAATCATATCCCTGATTTTAGGCTCCCTGGATTAGGAAAGATTATGATTGTAATTTTCATTATTCCCCATTAATCCTCATTAATGTGTATGATTCCATTCAGCCTATATATATGTACCGAAAACCACCATATAAGAATAAGAGAGTATGAATAATATAGTCTTTCCACTCTAATATGGTATCAGAGCCGGAGAGACAGTCCACCGTCGGAAAGAACGCCGGCGGATCTGAGAAATGGTGAGGAAGGAGAGAAACACGAGCGAGAGAGAGCAGGCGACAGTGAGGTGCTGTACCCAGATCTGGAGCACGCCGGCGCGTTGACTCACACCGCCCACCCAGAGGTGGTCGGACGGCGCCGACCGGCAAAACCCAGAGGAGCGGCGGCAATCTGACTGGCGCGTGACACCCACGCGCCGTCACTCTCCCGGAGCGTGACACCCACGCGCCGTCGCCGACGACGGTTTCCGGCGACCTAATTCCAGAATCATGAATCCCTCTGATTTTCCTCTTTTTGGTTCTATCCCTGGAAGTTCCATCCAAATGACGACCACTCCAACCGTACTCATGTCCGGTACCACTCAACACTCATCTTCCTCCTCAAACTCCTCTACTACCCACAATACTGTGATAGCACCAGAATACTCAGACACTCAGATTATGGCCATTAACCATCGGTTCAATGGCAGAAATTATCTCCAGTGGTCCCAAAGTGTCCTAAGGTATATCCGTGGCAAGCGAAAGGAGAAGTATATTAATGGGGCAGCACCTCAACCAGCCCCTAATGACCCAACTTTTGATACGTGGTTTGCTGAAAACAACCAAGTTATGACTTGGTTGTGTAACTCTATGACTGTGGAAATTAGTGAAGGTTATCTCCTAGCGAATACTGCGAAGGAAATCTGGGACGCTGCTCGACGGACGTACTCATCCCTTGATAATACCGCTGCATTAATTCATTTGAAACGCCAACTTCGAGATTTGCGACAAGGCAACTTGACCGTGACTGAGTATTACAATGCCCTGTTAAAACTCTGGCAACAACAGGACCTCTTTGAAGTGCACCCATGGAAAAACGTCGAAGATGCTCAATTGTATCGGAAGATCGTGGAAGAAGGAAGAATCTATGACTTCCTCCTCGGGCTTAATGACGGTTTTGAGGAGATAAGAGGCAGAATCATGGGACTGAAACCCCTACCTCACTTGTTTGATGTCGTCAATCATGTACAGTTTGAAGAAAGTAGAAAGCTGTTAAATCGAAGCAACCCAAACCAAAATGAAAGTTCAGCTCTTGCAACAAAAGGACCACAAGAGGAACGTAGACCCAACAAGTGGTGCAACTACTGCAAGAAGAAGGGCCATGTCAAAGAGGAGTGTTGGAAACTGCATGGTAAGCCAGCAACCAACAAACAAAGCCATCACACTGCCACTGAGCAGAAGACTACCGATGCTGATTCCTTAAGCCCCGAAGAACTACAGATGCTTCGCAGGATACTGGACAAACAAAACAAGTCTAACTCTGTACCCACTGTCAACCTGGTTCAATCAGGTAATTCCATTATAGCACTTAATACCGTATGCACTAGTGACAATACATGGATTGTGGATTCAGGGGCAACAGACCACATGACAGGCAATCGCACCTTATTTACCACTCTCAAATTGTGCCCTGAGAATCTTCGTGTCAAAGTTGCCAATGGCGTGTACACCAAAGTTGAAGGGATTGGCTCAGTTATACTATCTAAGTCTCTGAGAATCTACAATGTCCTCTTTGTGCCTGCCCTTACTTGCAATCTAATCTCTGTGAGTAAATTAACCAAAGGTCGTATATGTCGAGTAATCTTTGATGATGATTGTTGTATGTTTCAGGATTTAAACTCGGGGAAGACGATTGGGACTTCTAGAGAGTGGGATGGACTTTTCTACCTGGAGAGATCAACGTTACAGAATAAAGACACTGGAAATACATGTAAGGCACTGGCAAGCTCAAGTTCTCAAGAGAAAGATGTACTTTTATGGCATTGTCGCTCTGGCCATCCTAGTTTTGATTATATGAAACGTGTGTTTCCAAGTTTATTCAATAAAAATTCTGTTCCCTTTCATTGTGAAACCTGTCAATTCGCTAAACATACACGCTCCTCCTATCCAAAACAGTCCTACCGACCCACCACCCCATTCCAAATAGTCCATAGTGATATCTGGGGCCCAGCACGAACAAAAACCCGGACTAATGAAAAATGGTTTGTTACTTTCATTGATGATCACACTAGAGTCACATGGGTATACTTGATGAAAGACAAATCAGAAGTAGCTCAAGTATTCCAAAAGTTCCATAACTTCGTAAAAACCCAATTTCAAACCCCCATCAAAGTCCTCCGCAGTGATAATGGAAGGGAGTACCTAAGTACCACATTTAAAGAATTCCTTGATCAGCAAGGTATTCATCATCAAACATCCTGTCCTTACACCTCAGCAAAATGGGGTAGCGGAACGTAAGAACCGTCACTTATTGGAGGTAACCAGAACGCTACTCATGGAACGCCATGTACCTACTTCCTTATGGGGAGATGCGGTCTTGACTGCAGCTTACCTTATCAACCGAATGCCCTCAAAAATCCTCAATTATGCCACTCCTGTCCAAACACTCCTTACCACGTTCCCTAATTGCCCTCTCGTAAACCCATTACCTCAGAAAATATTCGGTTGTGTTGTCTTTGTCCATACCCATGATGGCAGCAAATTTGAGGCACGGTCCCGAAAGTGCATATTTCTCGGGTACTCCTCCACTCAGAAAGGCTATAGATGCTACTGTCCTACCTTAAAGAAACTGTTTGTCTCCAAAGATACCGTATTCTATGAGGAGGATGCATATTATCCCAAATTACCCATTCAGGGGGAGTACTCTGATATTGAATGGCTAATTTCACAAGAACCTTCACAAGAATCCGCTAATACCTTACATCCCATGGACACCTCACCACCAGTTCCTGATATCCTACCTACTTCACCTCCTGACACCACCAATGCCTCACCTTCCACACCTCCCAATACCAACCCCAATGAACTGGAAACACAAATCACAACTAGGACGGGTGAAGAAGGTGGATCAGAGGGCGATACCAGACAACAATCTCAGGAGACAGGAAGAAATGTCAATCCCACTCAAAGGAACAACCATGACTCCAACCCGAGAATAGATCCTGAGGAGATTGGATGGCCTATTGCACTTAGAAAAGGGGTAAGGTCCTGTACTCAACATCCGATTCAACGGTTTGTTTCATATGGTAACCTGTCTGCCAAGATGCAGAGCTTTGTTGTAAACAGTGCACAGATTAACATTCCAAACTCCTTCTACCAAGCCATGGCTGACCCAAAGTGGAAACAAGCGGCGGAAGAAGAGTTAAAAGCACTTGAGGAAAGTAAAACATGGGAAATTGTACCTTGCCCTTCAGGAAAGAAACCTGTAGGATGTAAGTGGATATTTACCCCAAAGTTCAATCCTGATGGCAGCATCAACAAGTATAAGGCTAGACTAGTTGCAAAAGGATATACTCAGACTTATGGAATCGATTACCAAGAGACCTTTGCTCCAGTAGCCAAGTTTAACACAATCCAAGTACTGTTGTCAATTGCAGCTAACTTGGACTGGTCATTGCATCAATTAGACATAAAGAATGCATTTCTAAATGGAGACTTGGAGGAAGAGGTCTATATGGAGGTTCCAGAAGGAATCCCTGCACCAAGTGGGTCAGTCTGCAAGCTTAATAAGTCACTGTATGGACTAAAGCAATCCCCACGGGCATGGTTCGGCCGTTTCAACAAAGCAATAAAGAAACTTGGGTATAGCCAAGGGCAAGCAGATGATACACTGTTTACCAAGCACGAGGGTGGACGAGTTACTATCCTGATAGTCTATGTTGATGACATAGTCATTACAGGAAATGATGAGAACTCTATTGCCCAACTAAAAAGGGACTTGTCACATGAATTCCAGGTCAAGGATCTCGGCCAAATGAGATACTTCCTGGGTATGGAAGTGGCAAGAACAAAACGGGGCATCAATGTATCACAACGGAAGTACACTTTAGACCTCCTGCATGAGACAGGAATGTTGGGAGCACAACCTGAAGGAACACCAATGGAAGAAGGGTGTCATCTAGAGATAAAAAAGGATGGTGTCCCAGTTGACTCAGAACGATACAGAAGACTTGTGGGAAAGCTGATATACCTAACCCACACACGTCCAGATATCAGCTATGCAGTTGGGACAGTAAGTCAATTCATGCATCAACCACAGGTAGAGCACATGACTGCTGTATATAGAATCTTGAGTTATCTGAAGCTCAACCCAGGAAGAGGCATTTGCTTCAAGAAGAACACAGCCAGAAGCCTAGAAGTCTACACAGATGCTGACCATGCAAGAGACAGGGAAACTAGAAGGTCAATTTCAGGATACTGCACATATGTGTGGGGAAATCTGGTAACATGGAGAAGTAAGAAACAAACTGTAGTATCAAAGAGCAGTGCAGAAGCAGAGCTAAGAGCAGTGAACGACGGAACATGTGAAGGACTTTGGGTTATCAGGCTACTGAAAGAATTGGGAATTCCATACGAAGGCCCCATGCAGGTCTGGTGTGACAACACAGCCAGCATTGAGATGACGAGAAACCCTGTTTACCATGATCGAACTAAACATGTTGAGATAGACAGGCACTTTATTAAAGAGAAGGTTGAAGCAGGCATTATGAACCTATCTTACATATGTTCTGAAGATCAGATTGCAGATGTAATGACCAAACCGTTAGGCAGAGCTATGTTTGAAGGATTTCGGTGCAAGCTGGGAATGATTGACATATACTCTCCAGCTTGAGGGGGAGTGTTAGAAATCCCATAATTTCAGCTAAATCATATCCCTGATTTTAGGCTCCCTGGATTAGGAAAGATTATGATTGTAATTTTCATTATTCCCCATTAATCCTCATTAATGTGTATGATTCCATTCAGCCTATATATATGTACCGAAAACCACCATATAAGAATAAGAGAGTATGAATAATATAGTCTTTCCACTCTAATACTAACTAATAACTAACTTTCTTATTCACATTATTATTCCATATGAATACCCCCCTCCCAAAAGCATCCTTGCCCTCAAGGATGGATGACAACAAGAAGATACAAAACTGGATCTCAAAAATACAAATCTGATAGACTGATGTAACTGCACTAGTTCTGTAAACATTTCCTTGAATTCTTGACTTGATATTGCTGGTCACTTCGCCCTTGACTTGTCCTTTCTATTTAAAGAACATCTCCTTCCAAAGAGCATTGCAAAGAGCTTCCCTTTGACCATATGTGCAGCAGAGTTCTTGTACAAGAGAGTTTAACATGAAAAGCCCAATGAATAGACATGCAGACAGGCTTGGCTGAATTCACCCACTGCTGCAATGAACTTGGGCCATTTTCTTGAAAAATAAGGCCCATATACTGATCTGATAAGACCAAATCCAAGGTGTCTCCAAAATTCTCTCGACATAGAGAGGAAATGCTATGCAGCTGTGACCCTCCGAATTACTTCTGCAGCTTAAAGAGAGTGGCATCCAGCTCTATGTTTGACTGTTCTAACTCATCTTTGGTCAGCCACGTACACTTCTGAACACCCCACAAACCGGGTTCCATGCTTCTTGAAACATGTGAATAATTATTGCTAGACAGTCTGTCGGCCAAACAACGGAGACAATGCAGAAGAAGCATTCTTCGTTAATTGATCTGAATACAATAGGTGACCAAGAGTATATATAAGCTTTATCCCCTTTTAATCACCGCTTCTAACTATAATGGTATTTCCTAACAGCTAGTGCCTAACAGACTTAACTAATAACTAACTTTCTTATTCCATATCAGAGAAACAATGGAGTCGTTGATTGTTATTTCACTTGCTGGTATATGATTGCTTCCTTAATTGATCTGTTGGATATTTCAACTTTATTGCTTAATATTTATTTAATAATTAGAAGTCAGGAAAATTTAATTCAATACTAACCAGCAAGGTTGTCTAATATATTTTGAGGGGTGGGAGGGGATTTTGCATCTCTTGTTTGGATTAGTGATAATATTTAAATGATTGCTTCTCAAGCATTAGTCAGGGTTACTGTATGAAGTTTTCTAGCAAGGTTTCTGCAATACTGCAACAAAAATTTTGACTTTGACTGCAGCCACTATAAATAGGACTACTGCAAGCATACAACTTTTACTATATTTTTCTCGTGTCACCATGTTCTGATTAACATGTTGAATTACTGTTGTTTTAAGACACGTGCCAGAGTGAGCATATTTATTTCATTGCATTATTCATGGATTATTCCTTTGTTTACCATACTGCAGTTTTATTTAAAAATGATGGTTAAACAGTTCCCTAGGTCCTGGGGAATTACAACACCTTCATATTGGTGTCTTTGAATAATTATATTTTGATTGGATCAAAATTTAGATAGATTTTGGAGTCCCATACATTTTATCTGGCATGGAAGCTGTGATCTGATGATTTGGGTTGATGCCTGCTTCATTTTGTATTGGGTTTCGATATGGCATGATAGGGAGAAGTGCCTGAAAAAGTTATTGCATGACTAAAGTGGTGGCATTTGATTATTTCTGCTGACATGGGCTTTTTAGATTCACCAAATACTAATGAACAAAAAATAAAAAAGGGTTAAGGTGCAAATATATCTATAATGTTTTCCCAAAATTGCATCCAGCAAAATAATGTTTTATTGGATGCAAAAACACTTGTGAACTTTTTAAAATGGGGCAAAAATGACAAAATGTTAATTTGGGCTAACAGTCTGCTACTTTATGTTTGTGGGGCCCACAATATTTATCTTTGCATAAAGTAACCGTATTTGCCTAAATTAGCGATTTTGTCATTTGTGCACCATTTAAAAAAGTTCATATGTATTTTTGCACCAAAGAATACATTATGGTGCCACGTGCAATTTTGAGAAAACATTATGGGTATATTTGCACCTGAACCCAAAAAAAAAAAATAGAGATATAAATTTAAAGGAATTATGGCTTAACCAGATCTCTTACCTGAAATTCTTCAACGGCAAAGCTTGTCTAGACATCCTTCTTTTAGTGTGGCTGGTAATCATTGTTGTCCTGGATAATATTGACAAAAATGTTCTACCCTCAAAATCACCATTTCAAAAATACACTGTGCAAGGGTAAATTTTCTCTTGACAATGTTTATCTATCTCATTATCAAATATATAGCAAATTGTCACCTCTATGCCATGCATAGAAATTGATCAAATTTGTCTATAGTAACACATTAATAAAATTTAATTATAAATAACGTTTAATATATTATAGGGTTAAGGTGCACCTAGCACCCTAGAGTATTTTTTTAAGTGCATCCAATATCCAAAATATTGTGGTGCTTTGCGTCCAACATTCTAAATGTTTTTGTTGATGCATCTAACACTCTGAAGTATTTTTTTAAGTGTATCCAGTACCCTAAATTACCTAAATTGTTAAGTGCAAAATTGCACAAAAAAGTACTTTAGTGTAATTGACACATCCGAAAATGCTTCAGAATGTTGGATGCACCTTAACCCTATAATATATTATAATTTATAATTTATAATTATACTTACAATACATATAAAAAAAAATAAAAAAAAATAATTTGAATATTATTTTAATAAAAAATAATTATAAATATTACCCCCACAATAATCTATACTCACTTTCATAATTCGTGCACACTAGATTGAGATCAAGTATAATCTCATTAAATTATTGGGTACCTGATTCTTTCATTCCCACCAAAAGCTATTAGTAAACTTGAACCACCTTCAACCTTAACTCTAGGGGTAACAGAAGACGAAGCTTGATCTATGTCAGTACCCCACCACTTCAAGTTGTGGCCTACGTTTTTCAATGCAAAAAAGATTAGCACCCCCTTGCGGCCAATGCCATTGCTGGATTAGATCTCCAACATTCAAAAGCAAAGTTGTTGAGTTGCACCATCGCCGAACTACAACTTAGGAAGAATGATGGACAATGTGGCGAAGGTATGATGATGGAGCTTTGCTATTGTTAGGGGACGGTGGTCAACATAAGCTTCACTGATGGTTGTTTGCTGATCTAGGCTCCAAAAGTCACCAGCAAGCTTTGGGTGTTGGTGCTTTAGTGTCTTGTACATGGGCATATTGATCAACACAAACTAAAATATTACCCCTCCCCTCCAAACCCTCTCAATGTTGAAGGGGAGGTTCCCCCAAAAAATCCCTCCCCTCCAAATCCCTCAAACCAAACAGACCCTTAGTTTGTGTTTGGATGTGGTAGCTGAAATTATGTGTAGTAGGAAACATATAGACAAGAAATTGAATTCATATAGAGGGGAAATTGTGTTAAACCGAATTTGATCAGATCTCCTATAATCCTCCTAGAATCATGGAAATAATAAAACCTAGGATTATAGCACTAATGATAATGGCTAGTGCCATGTTAAACAAAGTAATTAGGTCAAACTTCTAGTTTTGGGCCTTAATGGTGATGATAGGCCCATTCTTTCAACACTCCCCCTCAAGCTAGCAAATAGATGCTAATCATTCCTAGCTTGCTTTTGAACCCCTCAAACTTCTCTTGGGTTGATGATTTTGTCATCACATTTGCAGTCTGCCTTCTTGAAGGGATGTATGACAACTCAATTACTTAAGCTTCTAACTTTTCTTTTATGAAATGTCAATCTATCTCCTCGTATTTTGTATGAACATGGTGTAAAGGATTGAAGGCAATCTTTATGGCTAAGATGTTGTCACAACATGCCTTTATTGGTGTGTTAAACTCAATCTTGAGCTCTATCAAGAGTCTTACAAGCCATATCCCTTCCTAGATACCTTAAGCTAGGGCTCTATATTTTGATTTTGCTGAACTTCTTGACACTAGTGGCTGCTTCTTACTTCTCCAAGTTACTGGGCTCCCCCGCACATAAGAGCAAAAACCAGTGGTAAACCGTCTGTCCGTATTTGATCCTACCCAATCAGCATTTGTAAACAATTCAATGCTTCTAGCGCCTCCATTTGCAAAGAACAACCCTCTTGGAGTCTATTTTGGATACATGAGAATCCTATAGACTGCTGCCATGTGTTCCTTTTAAGGATTTCTTGAGAACTGGCCTCACTACGCTAATTGGAAAACATATATAAGGTCTTGTGTGGGACAAGTGAATCAATTTTCCAGTCAATCTCTGATATCTTTCTTTGTTTTCTGCTATACCATTTGGCCTAATGGTTATAATAGAACCCTCTACTATACAAAGCTGATAGCATCACTAAAACTAGAAACAGATAACAAAGAGAGGGAAAGAGAATTCAGACATGTGCCAAAACAACATGGGAAAGAGTAGTACCTACATATGCCAGAACAACAGAAGGGGAAATTTTCTCATAGGAATTGGTATAAACTGAATCAGATGAAGTATGCTTCTCTAGTATTATGTGCAAGACCAGCAATTCATCTATACTTAGGGACCCTCCTTCATGTCCAACAGTGCCAACCATCTGTCCGATGCTTTTAGGTTTGGGCTTTTGTTTGGAATTTGGAGGTATTCCATGGTGTTTCCAGCAAACATCTCTAGTGTGACCACTTTTCTTACAGTGATCACACCACTTATCTGATTTCATGCCTTTCACATAACTTTGGGGACAACAAACAACATGTGTGTTGTTAATGTATTTAATATTTGGTATTAGGGCTTAGGCCGCCTACTTGTGTATATATATATCCCTTATGCATATGAATGGAAACATATTCTTTGATCACTTAAGATCACATGATATTAGAGCTGGGGAATTTCTAGGGTTTATTTTTTCTGTTGCTCACTGCCTCCGTCCGTTCTTGGTACTGTACAGCGAGAGAGGAGAGAGTTGCATTCTGTCACACCTTCCCTCTACAGACACGCGCCGGCTCAGTGGTATCTCCGTCTCCAGACCGGCCAAACCCAGGTGGTCCAATCATCTTCCGGCGGCACGTGGACGGCGAGTGACTTACACGCGCCACGCAAAAAGCAGCTCCTCTCCGGCGCGTAACGGCGAGTGGATCAACGGTTCTGGCAGCGTTTTCTTCCCCTGTGGTCGACTAACTCTCTGCAACGTTCTTCGGTGGGGTTTGTGTTGTGGGTTCAAGTTCTGCACTCTTCTGCCACGTTTTACTGGTGTTCTGTATTGATGCAACAACTCTTCTGATTTGTCTGGTGCACCACTTCTTGATTGCTTATTCAGTATCTGTGGTAATTTCTGACATATTCCTTCGTTTTTGGTGGTTGAGTTCTGTTGGTTTTTGTGCTGGAATTTGTGATTTGGTCACTAGGGTGATATTTGCTGCTATATTGTCTCTTTGTTGTTAGAGGATATTCAAGTCACATTTGGGATATTTTGCCTCCGGGTTGATATTTTAGCCTGCTATTTGCTGGAAGTTTATTTTCTAGATTGCTATTTGTTGGATATTTGGGTTGTGATAGTTTGTGGCTTCTTACTCTTCTTAATCTTAGTTCTATCAATTCTGTGTGCTTGTTCTTTCTTCATGGCAGACTCTAAGCCTAGTATGACTACTGAATTTGTGCCGGTTTCTAATAAAATAACTGATCATAAATTAAACTGGACAAATTATTTGGATTGGAGTAAGACTGTTCGGATGTATTTGCTGAGTATTGAAAAGGAAGGTCATTTGACTAAACCGCCTCCTATAGATGATCCTAAGCTAGCATGGGCTAGAGTTGATTGTCACAACCCACGAAGGTTAGAAGGCTTCGGAATAATCTAGAGAATTCCAAATCACATCGGAGTATTCTAGGGACATCTTGCATATTCTAGAATTCTCCTTGTAAATATCTAGATACTATTTGTAGATATTCTTATAGAACATTCTGGAGGATGAATGTAAGCCGTTAGATCAAATTGATCTCCACCGTCCATTAAGGAGGAGGGAAAGTTCTGGAACAAGGGGGAGGCCTATAAATACCCCTCACGCCCTCATTTGTAACCATCAAGCAAAGTATCTAAGTTTTCAAGTTCTCTCATCCAAGAGTTCTCTCACTTGTATTCTTGTGTTTCATCTTCTTTGCCTACAACTTGAGGGTTCGGCTGACTTAGCGTAAGATCAAGAGGTTGATCACGCTAAGGCCAGCACGGTACAAGGAAAGGGAGTTCCGAGTCCGTGACAACGTGGTATCAAAGCCTAGTTCGAGGGAGCCGTTGGTTCGAGGACACATTCGTAGGCAAGGATGTTAGGTGTAACTTCAGGCATCACCAGTGAGGCTGTGGTGCATGTTGAAGAGAGAGGAAGGGAATCTCAACCTCCACACCAAGGTAGCAAAAAGGCAAGAAGCACTAGTAAGGTATATTCCGATGACTTTGCTATCTTGTCGATTAAAATTGATGCCTTGGAGAAAGCCGTGGAAGAGATAGCCGGTAAGGTTGAGAAGATTGAGGGTGACATGGGAACTCTAGAGAGTCACGATCTCAATAAACTGGGAGAATTGAAAATGAGTGTAGACACTCTGCAAAACTCTGAGGATCTACGCGAGGAAGGCATGAGGTCCTTGGAGATGAAGGTGATGGATACAATGCAGAATCAGCTCAACTCTCTCAAGACTTCCTTGGAGGGCCAGGGAAGGAATTCACTAGCGGTTGGAGGTAGTGGACCAAGGGAAGTGAAGGTAGACCTTCCCAAACCAAAAGAATTCAAGGGCATACGAGATGCCAAGGAAGTTGAGAACTTTCTGTGGCAAATGGAACGCTACACAGAGACCTTAGGGCTGAGCGACGATGAGACCAAGGTACGTACTGCTGCTTACTTCCTTACCGATAATGCTATGCTTTAGTGGAGAAGAAAGCATACAGATATGGAAAGAGGGCTTTGCACAATAAACACATGGGAGGAATTTAAGAAGGAACTGAAGAGACAGTTCTACCCTGAGAATGTGGTTTATGAAGCTCGTAAGAAGCTGAGGGAGCTCAGACATAAGACCACCATATCTGACTATGTATGGGATTTCACCTCCTTGACGCTTCAGATTCCCAGCCTGAGTGGTGAGGAGCTTCTCTTCAACTTCATCGATGGCCTTCAAAATTGGGCTAAGCATGAGTTGCAGCGCTGAGGCGTAAAGGATGTTGATGAAGCCATTGTCGTGGCTGATAGTTTGACTAAATATCAAAAAGAGAAGGGTGAGACCTCCGAGCAAAAGTCTTCCAAACCTAATCACGGAAAAGGTGGGGGAGACAAAGGTAAGGGGGCAAGCAAAGGAGGTGACAACAAGTATTGGCAGAAGAATCAACCGGAGGGATCAAGAAAGAATTTCAGTGACCAGCTCAAGTGTTTTGTGTGCAAAGATCCTCACAGAATGAAGGATTGCCCTAAGTTGGGTACTCTAGCTGCTATGACAGAAAGAACCGAGGAGGAAGTCGGTACAGAGGTCTCTTAGGCTTATTAATGCTATGAAGAAGAAACCCTTACCCAAGAACACTAAGTGTGAGGGTTTAATATATGTGGATGGGAAGATAAAGGGAAACCCGTCACTATAATGTGTGACATTGGGGCTACCCATAACTTCATCACTCCTGAGGAGGCTAAGAGGATAGGTCTCCAAGTGACGCCAGAAGGAAGGAGTTTGAAAGCAGTCAACTCACCTCCTAAACAGCTTTGTGGCACAGCAGAAGGGGTTGAGCTATGCCTAGGTGACTGGAGTGGTAAAGTGGATTTCTCTGTAGCCCCAATGGATGATTTCAAGGTAGTATTGGGATTTAAGTTCTTCAGACAGGTAAATGCTTATCCCATGCCCTATTACAATTTACTTTGCATTCTTGAGAAGCATGCTCCTTGCTTGGTACTTGCCAAAAGGATGGGTAGTGGTCAGCATTTATCAGCCCTACAATTAAAGAAAGGGTTGAAGAAAGGTGAGGTAACATACCTAGTAACCTTGAAAGAGGTTGATCCGGGAGAAAGGGTTAAAGAGGAAGTCCCTCCCATTATCAAGAGTGTCTTCAGAGAAAATCAAGACATGATGCCACCTGAGTTACCCAAGAAACTCCCGTCTCGGAGGGAGGTAGATCATAAGATCAAACTAGAACAAGGAGCAAGGCCACCAGCCATGGGACCATACCGTATGGCACCACCTGAGTTGGAGGAACTCAGGAAGCAATTAAGGGAGTTGATCGATGCAGGATTCATCCAACCTTCAAAAGCACCTTTTGGGGCGCCAGTGCTATTTCAGAGGAAACAAGATGGATCATTACGCTTATGCATCGATTACCGGGCTCTTAACAAGGTAACCATTAAAAACAAATATCCTATTCCTTTGATAGTTGACTTATTTGATAGGCTAGGCAAAGCCAAATATTTCTCCAAGTTGGATTTGAGGTCGGGATATCATCAAGTTCGGATTGCCGAAGGAGATGAGCCCAAGACCACATGTGTGACGTGTTATAGGTCCTTGGAGTGGTTAGTCATGCCATTTGGGCTAACCAATGCACCAGCCACATTCTGTACTCTGATGAACAAGATCTTTCATCCATATCTGGATCACTTTGTGGTGGTGTATTTGGATGACATTGTCGTCTATAGTAACTCCTTGGAGGAACATGCAGATCATCTTCGCGTCGTGTTCAAGACATTACGCGAGAATGAGCTCTATGTAAAGGAGGAGAAGTGTTCCTTTGCAACGAAGGAAGTTCATTTCCTTGGACATGTCATCTCCCAAGGGATCCTCAAGATGGATGATAAGAAGGTACAGGCTATCAAGGAATGGGATCCTCCTACTCGAGTGGCTGAGCTAAGATCATTTTTGGGATTGGTGAACTACTATAGACGGTTCATCAAGAGCTACTCTGCGAGAGCCGCTCCTCTCACAGAGTTATTAAAGAAAAACAAAAGTTGGGCTTGGACGGAGGCATGCTAAGAAGCCTTTGAAGATTTGAAGGCAGCAATTGTGGAAGAGCCCGTGTTGGCATTCCCTGACTTTTCCAAACCGTTCGAGGTGCACATTGATGCTTCTGATTTTGCTATTGGAGGAGTATTAATGCAGGAAAGACATCTTATTGCCTTTGAAAGTCGCAAGTTGAATGAGACCGAGAGGCGGTATACGATCCAAGAGAAGGAGATGACGGCCGTAGTTCATGGCTTGCGCACTTGGAGGCATTATCTACTCGGGGCAAAGTTTGTCATCAAGACAGATAACGTGGCAGCTAGCTATTTCCAAACTCAGAAGAAGTTAACGCCGAAGCAAGCAAGATGGCAAGACTTATTAGCTGAGTTTGACTATGTGCTAGAGTATAAGCCCGGACCTGCAAATGTTGTTGCTGATGCTTTGAGTCGGAAGGCTGAGCTAACAGCCCTGAGTCAAGTCAATGGGGACTTGATAAATAAGATCAAAGAGGGTACGACCCAGGATCCTTTAGCTCAACAGCTTATGGAACTTGCAAGAAAAGCCAAGACCAAGAGGTTTTGGGTCGAAGATGGGATTCTTTACACCCTAGGAAGGCGGATCTTTATTCCCAAAGTGGGCCAACTTGAGGAAGGAACTAATCAAGGAGTGTCATGACTCCAAGTGGGCCGGACACCCAGGACAGAGGCGAACCTTGGCTTTGCTTGAAGCAGCCTATTACTGGCCCCATATGAGGAAAGATGTGGAGCTTTATGTGAAGACTTGTCTTGTGTGCCAACAAGACAAGGTAGATAACCAACTACCCAGGGGATTATTGGAACCTTTGCCTACACCAAGCCAACCTTGGGAAAGTGTCTCTGGATTTTATCTCGGCGTTGCCTAAGTCAGAAGGGTTTGGTTCTACCATGATGGTAGTGGATGATTTTCGAAGTATGCCACTTTCATACCAGCCCCAACCGATTGCACAGCAGAAGAGCCAGCTCGGATGTTCTTCAAGAACGTGGTAAAGTATTGGGGCCTTCCGAGAACCATTATTAGTGATCGTGATCCCCGCTTCTCAGGTAAATTTTGGACAGAGTTATTTAAGCTATTGGGGATAGAGTTACACTCCTCAACAAGCTTCCACCCTCAGATCGATGGGCAGACTGAACGGGTAAATGCCTTGTTGGAGTGCTATCTAAGGCATTTTGTGAGTGCTAATCAGAAGGACTGGGCAAAGTTGCTTGATGTAGCTCGGTTCTCTTACAACTTGTAGAGGAGCGAGGCTACAGGCAAAAGTCCGTTTGAGATAGTGATGGGACAACAGCCCATCACGCCACATGCCCTTGCAGCCACTTACAAGGGTAAGAGCCCTGGAGCCTTTCATATGGTAAAATCTTGGCAGGAGCGAGCAGATGAAACGAGATCGTTTCTTACTAAAGCTGCCAAGAGAATGAAGAAGTTTGCAGATAAGCGAAGGCGCGCAGTTGATTTCCAAGAAGGGGACTTAGTAATGGTAAAGCTTCTTCCCCAACAATTTAAAGCCTTCAGGAAGGTACACAAGGGTCTCATTCGAAAATATGAAGGCCCTTATAAAGTGATGAAAAGGGTAGGAAATGTTTTATACAAGTTGGAACTTCTTGCCAATTTGAAGATTCATCCTGTCTTCCATGTTAGTATGCTGAAGCCATATCACGAGGACCAGGATGATCCTACTTGAGGGACATCGTCACGAGCACCCCTGTGATGACGAAGTCTTATGATCGTCAAATTGAGGAGATACTTAATCACAGGGTTGTGCGAAGAAGAGGAGTACCTCCAAGTACCAAATACTTGATCAAGTGGAAGGGACTACCAGAGAGTGAAGCAACATGGGAATCCCAAGATATTTGGCAATTTGAAGATGAACTCCACCGCTATAAAGATGCCTTAGTGACGAGGGCGTCACTAAAATAGGTGGGGGAGAATGTCACAACCCACGAAGGCTAGAAGGCTTCGGAATAATCTAGAGAATTCCAGAGCACACCGGAGTACTCCAGAAGATGCTGGAGCATACTAGATATCTCTATAACAATGTGGGGAACGCTAGATAATTCTAGAGTATTCTAGGGACATCTCCTTGCATATTCTAGAATTCTCCTTGTAAATATCTAGATATTATTTTTAGATATTCTTATAGAACATTCTGGAGGATGAATGTAAGCCGTTAGATCGAATTGATCTCCACCGTCCATTAAGAAGGTGGGAAAGTTCTGGAAAAGGGGGAGGCTTATAAATACCCCTCACCCCCTCATTTGTAACCATCAAGTAAAGTATCTAAGTTTTCAAGTTCTCTCATCCAAGAGTTCTCTCACTTGTATTCTTGTGTTTCATCTTCTTCTTTGCCTACAACTTGAGGGTTCAGCTGACTTAGCGTAAGATCAAGAGGTTGATCACGCTAAGGCCGGCACGGTACAAGGAAAGGGAGTTCTAAGTCCGTGACATGATGCTCCTCTTTTCTTACAGATTTAGAACTCTATTGACAGTGACATTCTTTCCTATGTTAGTCATTGCAATACGGTCAAAGAGCTTATGGATTACTAGAGTTTTTGTATTCTGGAAAAGGGAACATTACTCGAATACACGATGTCTGTAAAGGTTTTTATCGTGCTGAGCAACAGGGCCACTCCCTGAAGAATTTCTTCATGGACTTTAAACGAATGTATGAGGAAATGAAAATGTTAATGCCACCCACATCTGATCTTCAGGTACAAGTGGACAACATAGAAAAACAAATGATTATTAGCTTCCTTACAGCCCTTGATCCAGTTTATGAGATAATTCGATCTCAGATTTTGTCTAGTTCTGAGCTTCCTTCGCTTCAGGATGTGTACTCTCGTGTTTTGCGGGCTGATAGCTTGTTTCAACCTACTTCTAATCCTAATGCTAGTGCTCTAGCTAGCCGTGGTCCTATTAACTACAGGAACCAAGATGTGTTACGACAAGAAACTATTACTGCGAATCCTGTCTCCATTGCTAACAGGAGTCAAGGCCTCTCAAGACAAGGAAACAATCAGGTTGTCTGCTACTATTGTAAGGAACTAGGTCATACTAAGCGTCATTGTCGGAAGTTACAAAATAAACTACAGCGCCATGGATTAGTTCATATGGCTCAATCCTTCGATACCTCTGACAATGCTCCATCCACTCCTAGTGCACTTGCTACAGGTAACCTCGATTCATGTTTTGCTACTTCCTCCTCGGAGTGGATGATCGATTCCGGTGCTACTGATCATATGACAGGTAACCATCATTTGTTCTCAGAATATACGCCTTATGCCAACCCCTCTTCCATAACAGTTGTTAATGGCTCATACTCCCGTGTTCTTGGAACTGGCACTGTTCAACCTACCCAGTCTATATCTATGTCATCTGTTCTTAATGTTCTTGACCTTGTTTTTAATCTTTTGTCTCCTAGTAGACTTACTCGCCAAATGAATTGTTTTATTTCATTTTTTCCTGACTATTGTTTGATCCAGGATCTCACGACAAAGCGCATTATTGGTAGGGGGTATGAATCTGGCGGTCATTACTTCCTTGATGATCGAGTGCCTCGTCCAACTGCTTGTTCTGGTGGTGTGTCTCATTTTGACGTTCACTGTTGCCTAGGTCACTTGTCTTTGTCCTCCTTAAAAAGGATGTATCCTCAGTTTTCTCATGTGTCGTCTTTAGAGAGTGAGTCATGTCAATTTGCTAAACATCACCGTGTTCACTTGCCACCTCGAGTCAATACACGGGCTATGTCCCCTTTTTCTTTAGTTCATTCTGATATTTGGGGTCCGTGTCCCGTTGAGTTTAAGCCTGGCTTTCGTTATTTTGTTACTTTTGTTGATGATTATTCTCGAATTACCTGGCTTTATTTAATGAAGAATCGTTCAGAGTTCTCTCACTTTTGTAATTTTTGTGCTGAAATTAAAACTCAGTTTGGTGTCTGTGAAAATCTTATGGAGTGACAATGCTAAAGAATATTTTTCTGCACAATTTCAAGATTATATGCTACAACATGGCATGATTCATCAGTCCTCCTGTGCAGATACACCAGCTAAAAATGGTGTTGCGGAACGTAAAAACCGACACTTATTAGAAGTTGCACGGGCTTTAATGGTCCAAATGCAAGTCCCTAAACCTTTCTGGGCAAATGTTGTATCCACTGCGTGCTTTCTTATTAATCGTATGCCTTCTCCTGTTTTGAATGGAGACACTCCATATACAACTCTGTTTCCGTCCAACCTCTTATTCCCTATTGAACCAAAAATTTTTGGTTGCATTTGTTTTGTTCGAAATATTCGTCCCACTGTTTCAAAACTTGATCCAAAATCTCTCAAGTGTGTCTTTCTTGGGTATTCTAGGGTTCAGAAGGGTTATCGCTGTTACTCTCCCATTCTTCGTCGTTAACTTGTGTCTGTTGATGTTACATTCCATGAGTGAACTCCATTCTTTCCTGTCCCACCACGATCTACTGATACTGCCAAAATTTTTGATGATCTTTTAGTGTATGTAGTTCACGTACCACCAGTGCAAGCATCTGTTCCGCCACTTGTGTCACCACCTCTCACTCATGTTTATCACAGACGTACCAAGGATAGTAATGTGGTCGATCATGTTCATGCCCCACCAATGCCCGCTTTGGCGTCTGATCCAGAACTCTCTCTTCTTAACCCTACTGTCGACACAGTGCCTATTTCCTCTGCTCCTCCAGATACCCCTGACAACTTGCCCATTGCCTTACTTAAAGGTAAGCGTACTTGTACCTATCCTATCTCGTCTTGTGTTTCCTATAACCGCCTGTCTCCTTCCTCCTACTCCTTCATTACCTCCTTAGACTCCCTCACTATTCCTACTACTCTCCACCAAGCCTTAGCCCATCCTGGTTGGCGTATTGCGATGGAAGAACTGATGGCCCTTGATATGGTTGGTACCTGGACTCTCGTTGATCTACCTCCGGGTAAGAAGGCTATTGGGTGTAAGTGGGTGTTCACTATTAAAACGAAAGCTGATGACACTTTAGAACGTTTGAAAGCTTGACTAGTTGCCAAGGGTTATGCTCAGACTTATGGTGTGGACTATTCGGAAACCTTCTCCCCTGTGGCAAAACTATCTTCTGTCCGCCTCTTTCTCTATGGCGGCCACGTATGGTTGGGATCTCCATCAGTTAGATGTTAAAAATGCCTTCTTGAATGGTGACCTGCTTGAGGAGGTATACATGGAGCAACCACCTGGTTTCGTTGCTCAGGGGGAGCGGGGGAAGGTATGCCATCTTAAGAAGTCTTTATATGGTTTGAAACAGAGCCCTCATGCTTGGTTTGATAGGTTTAGTTGCGTGGTTAAAATGTTTGGTCTAAATCAGAGTAAGTGTGATCACTCTGTGTTTAATCAACAGACAGATGCTGGCATGATTCTCCTAGTGGTATATGTTGATGACATTGTATTACGGGTAGCAATACTGTGGGAATCTCATCACTCAAGGCCTTTCTTAATTCTCAATTTCAAACGAAAGATTTGGGTTCATTGAAATATTTTCTTGGAATTGAGGTTATGAGAAGCAAGAAGGGCATTCTCTTAACACAAGAAATATGTTCTTGATTTGCTAAAAGAAACCGGAAAACTTGGAGTAGCACCAAGCAGCTTTCCCATGATTCCTAATCCTTTTTTGGACATTGATGACAGCATACCATTTGACGAGCTTCCTGAGGATGTAAGAAAAAAGGTTGATCCTAAAAAGATCAAACCATTTGCGTATCCTGAAAGATACCGAAGACTGATCGGAAAGTTGAACTACCTCACAATAACTCGCCCTTATGTGACTTTTCCAGTTAGTGTACTAAGCCAATTTGTGACAGCACCAACTGTTGCTCAGTGGGAAGCGTTGAAACATGTCTTACATTACTTGAAGGACTCAACTGGTCGTGGTATACTCTACACAAATCATGGCCACAACAAGATTGAATGTTTCCGTGATGCAGATTTTGCAGGCTCAAAGGCTACTAGGAGATCTACTACAGGATATTGTGTATTTGTGGGTGGGAATTTAGTGTCTTGGAAGAGCAAGAAGCAGGATGTGGTCTCTCGATCTAGTGCTGAAGCTGAGTATAGATCTATAGCTCAGTCAGGACAAGAAATTGTGTGGATTCACCAGTTAATGAAGTTGGTCTCACCATGTCATTGCCTGCAAAATTATGGTGTGATAATAAAGCTGCCTTGCATATAGCCTCTAATTCTGTGTTTCATGAACGTACAAAACACATTGAGATTGATTGTCCCTTTGTACGCGATAAAATCAAGGAGAATTTTATATCTACAGGACATGTGAAGTCTAGCGACCAATTGGGTGATCTCTTGACTAAGGCACTAAGTGGGGTTCGGGTTGACTACCTTTGTAACAAGTTGGGCTTAATTAACATCTATGCTCCAACTTGAGGGGGGGTATTAATGTATTTAATATTAGGTATTAGGGCTTCTAATTGTGATAATGAGCCTATTTAGTCCAAGGCCTCCTACTTGTGTATATATGTCCCTTATGCATATGAATAGAAACATATTCTTTGATCACTTAAGATCACATGTGTCATTTGGAATTGAACAAGGGGTAGAAGAGGACTCAGTCAATACCTTGTGACTTTCTTCACGTTTAATCATGTGGAAGGCCTCTTCCAATGAAGGCAATGGCTTCAAACTCATAAGTTGGCCTTGAACATCATCAAAGGAGTCATTTAAGTCAAGAAGAAACTTGTAGCACCTTTCTTGATCCACAAGTTTCTTGTATATAGTCCATTCTGATGACATGACCATTCATGGACCTTAGAGGTCAATTTGTTGCCAAAGTTGCATCAACGCAATGTAATATTGAGTCATAGACTACTCTCCCGGATAAGACTACAAAGTGAGTGCTTGACTTGAAAAATAGCAGCTATGTTCTCCTTGACAGAATAGGTTTGCTGAATCCCAAATTTCTTTGGCTGTAGTGGCAAGGAGATAGTTCTCACTAATCTCTATGGTCATAGAGTTAACAAGCCATGCCATAACCAGTTTGTTCTCTCTGCACAACAAGTTTCTTTGGGATGGCTAGTGAGAATTCTTTTTGTTTCTGCCACAAATGAACATAAGTACATTCTGTGATCATAGAAGATAATTATTACCACACAAAGAATGGGTTATTAGTTTTTAGGAGAAGGATCCAGTTACAGACTGAGGCTCACCATTGTGTGTTGGTGTTGGAGTGTTGTTTACGTTGCTAGAGCCATCAAATGTGAAGACATTGCTGCATGAGCTCAGCCTTGAAGCACATGGGACGCCTTTGTTAAGGCTTTGATAACATGAAATTATATTTAGTATGAAGTAGGGTTAAATCAAGTCTGATCATATCTCCTATAATCCTCCTAGAATCATGGAAATAATAAAACCTAGTGTAGCACAATAGGACTTAATTGTGGAGTCCAATGCATTCATCTGTATATTCTCAAGAATTATATAGAATACAAGTAAGTAGGATATGATATAACAGATCCAAGATCTTCTAGGACCAGATGAGAGAATTTGAATTTTAAATCTCAACTAACCTAGGATAATAACTTAATCCTATAATATCTAATTTATAATAATATTATCTACATAAAATAATATAATTACCACACTCCCCCTCAAGTTGGATCATAGGTACTCATCATGTCCAACTTGTGTACAAATCCTTCAAAGGTGTCCTCTGGTAGTCCTTTTGTAAGTATGTCAGCAAGCTGTAGCTTTGTTGGTACATAAAAGAGACAAATAATCCCTTCTTCGACTTTTTCTTTAATAAAGTGACGATCGACATCAACATGCTTAGTTCTGCTATATTGGACAGGGTTTAAAGCCATGCTCAAGGCTGCCTTATTGTCACAGTAGAGTTTTAATGGAGATTCTACCTGGATATAGGCCTCGTCTACGACCCTTTTTAGCCATATTCCTTCCATAACTCCTTGAGATAGGGCTTTTAGTTCAGATTCTGCACTACTTTTGGATACCACTCTTTGCTTTTAGCTTTGCCAAGTTACCAGGTTTCCCCAAACAAACGTGCAATAACCTGAAGTGGACCTGCTGTTCTCTTGGTCTCCTGCCTAATTTGTGTTTGTGTATATCTCAATAGTTGTTAGGTTTGTCTTCTTGAAGTAGAGACCTCGACCAGGGGTTCCTTTGAGATATTTTAGGATTTGATATGCCGCATCCATGTGTTTTTTCTGTGGTGAGTGCATATATTGACTTGCAATACTCACTAATCTAGCGAGTGTGGGAAAGATATATGAGCTTTCCAACCAGTCTCTGGTAACGCCCTATATTTGCTAGTTTTTCACCTTCTTGTTTCTTCCTTTTTGCAACTTCTTTGGTTGTTGCAGGTTTCATGTTTTTCCTCTTTTTCTTGACACTGATAGGTGTTTTACATGGTTTACATCCAAGCATGCCAGTTTCCTTTAGTAAATCAAGGTCATACTTTCTTTGTGAGATATGAATCCCTTCTTTTGACCTAGCTACTTCCATTCCTAGGAAGTATTTCAAGTCCAAGGTCTTTGACTTCAAATTCTCTATTTAAAAGCCATCTTGATTCGACTCATTTCTTGAAGATTGTTTCCTGTGAGTATGATATTGTCTACATATACCATTGCTTGTAGTAAACATAGTGTGATCAGAGAGACTTTGGTTGTAGCCTCCAACCTTTAGGACATGTGAGAACCTGTCAAATCAAGCTCTAGGAGACTGTTTCAAACCGTATATAGATTTGTTTTGCTTGCATACTAACTTGTCTCACCCTTTTTCAAAACCAAGTGGTAGTGTCATATATACTACTACTTTTAGTTCCCCATTTAGGAAGGCGTTCTTAATATCTAACTGTTGCAGAGGCCATCTAGATTTGCAGCAATGGAAATGAGTACTCGTACTGTATCTAGCTTTGCTACAGGGGCAAATGTCTCGTTGTAGTCCAAACCTTGTGTTTGTGTAAAGCTCTTGGCAACTAGCCTGGCTTTATGCTTGTTTAGAGTACCATCAGCATTGTACTTGGGGGTAAATACCCACTTGCACCCTACTGCCTTTTTTCCTTTGGGTAATTCTGTAATGTCCCAAGTATGATTCTTTTCAAGAGCATTCATGTCATCCAAAATAGCATTCATACACATTTATAGGAATCTGAATCTGGTCAAGACTAGTGACAAAATGACAATGTTTCTGTGAGAGATTACGATATGATGTGTTTTTGAATAGGATGTTGTGTGCAGGAGCATGCCTTCTTTCCCAATGCAATAGGCATGTTTAATTCCTTGTTTTCTCTAGGATTCACCCTCGGTTCAGGGAGTGGCAAAGCCTCAGGCATAGTAGACCCTCCTAGCTTTTTGTTCCTCCTTGAGTGTAAACCTTGTTATATTGTTTTTCATGTTTGTCTCCCCCTGTTTGTGATGGCATTGTGTGTGAGTCGGAATTAGAAGAACTCGTTGGTATGATCACAGGATAAGGGGGTATATGTTCAAGTATGGTATGAACAGGTTGAGATTCACTCCAATTCTCCCCCTGAATGGAAGACTGTGAATAAAAGGGTTGTGTTTCAAGAAAGGTGACATCTTGGCTAACAAAAATGTGTTTAGAACCTAGATCATAACACTTAGCCAAGGAAGACACATTGGATAGACTGGGGGTCAAATTTTGAAGGAGGGTGATCAATGTGGACATAAACTGTGCAACCAAAGACATGGAGAGGGAGGGTGTGATCTAGGTGAGAGGTCATGTGAGTTTCGCGTAATTTATCAAGAGGGGAGGTGTAGGAAAGGACACAAGTAGGCATTCTATTGATGAGGTTAGTGGCGGTGAGGATTGCATCACCCCAGAAGTATTTAGGAACATTGCAAGTGTACATAGGAGCATGAGCAATGTCAAGAAGATGGCGATTTTTACGTTTTGCAATTCCATTTTGCTGGGGAGTGTTAGGACAACTGCTTTTGTGAATAACTCCATGAGATTTTAGAAAATGGTTGAAAGAGTGATTGAAATATTCAATGCCGTTTTCAGAGTGTAAGACCTAAATGGTAGAATTGAATTGAGTTTTAACATAGTGAAAGAATTCAACAAAGATATTGAAAACATTAGATTTTTCTTTTAATAGGTACACCCAACACATTCTAGAGTGATCATCAATGAAAGTGACAGTATTTTGAACATGTATGATTAGGAATTTGAGATGGGCCCCATATGATGCAATTATGTAAATTCTTGATGGAATTGGATTAAAAGGAGTGGAAGAGAGAAGAGAGAATTCAGATAGAGTAGAAGAGATCCGAGAGAGGGGGAGAGAGAGAAAACACAAGAGTTGCTGAATTTGAATAGATTCTCTTATTCATTGGCAGTCAACAACTAGTTTACAATGAGAGGGGAATAACTCTTATATAGAGAAAGACCTTAAGGGTTATAAGGGGCCAGGGCAGAACTGTCCTATTACACGTATAATCACTAATCCTATCCTAATCAGCTAAGGGACACAATTAGGGTGCGTTTGGCTAGTGCTATTCTTAAAATAGCTAGTGCCACTCTCACTACATTGCTCTTCCCTTAACTAACTTACCTAACACATAGAATTAGGGATCACAATTTAGGAATTATGGATTTCAATTACAATTATATATCAATACCCCCCCCCCTCTTTTTTAACATCTTTGCCATCAAGGATGTGTAGCTTGAAAATCAGGAAATTGTTCTTGGAAATGAAGAAGTGGCATCCATAAGGCTTCTTCTAACAACCGTCTCCATTGAACAAGTACTTTAGTAATGAACTTCCTCCTTCGTTTAACAATCCTTCAATTGAGAATTTTCTTAGGAACTAAAGAGGGAGGTGGTTCTGAAAAATCTGGTGAAGGATGTCGAGGTTTCACAGATGGATTAAGACATAGTTTCAGCATAGAAACATGGAAAGTAGGATGAACTCTTGACTTCGGAGGTAATTCCAACCTATAGGCGACAGAACCAACTCTTTCCAGCACTTGATTTGGCCCAAAATACCTTAGAGCAAGCCTTTGTGAGCTCCTAACAGCAGTAGAAATCTGTATATATAGCTGTAACTTCAGAAAAACCCACTGACCCACAACAAATTCACGATCAGATCTGTGTGCATCAGCCTTCTGCTTCATTCTGTTAGCTGCATGATGCAAATGATACTTAAGCATGGCCAAAACTTGCTTCCGTGCTTCAAATGTGGGGTCTACAGCCTCTAATACTGAGTTGTGAGGCAAGTAGGGGCAATGAAGAGGAGGATTTTGGCCATACAAGAGCTCATATGGTGACGCTTTTGTAGAGGTATGTTATAGAATATAGCAGAGTAGTAAAATAGGGACTTAAGTGCAAAGTTAGATACTTGGTTAGCAATTAATTAATTAGTCCTTAAGTAGCCTAAGTAGCCGTTGTGGAAGGAAGGGATCTATAGGTGAGCTATGATATTATAAATAGCCTAAGTATCCCTATTGTATCTCTCTGATCAGTATTATTCAAAAGTGCAATTCAAAGGAAGTCTTCTCTTCTTTACTCTCTCTATTCTTACTTTCTCTTTGTTTCTCTCAACCTTCTGTTCTTCTCTCTTTCTCTACCCTCTTTCTATTTTCTTTCCAATACCATAACAGTAGTATCAGCTTCCACTGCTACGTCTAATGTACTCTGTTATTAAGGAAGGATGTTTTTAAGTGGTCAAATTCAGCAAGTGAAGCTTTCTACAAGTTGAAAGAGGCATTGGTTTCAGCCCCGGTATTGGCATTACCTGATTTCTCCAGGGAATTTGTGGTAGAAACAGATGCTTGTAGGGTTGGGATTAGGGTCATTTCAATGTAGCAAGGCTAGTCGCTAGCATACTTTAGTAAGGCTCTAGCTCCTAAACATTCGAGCCTGTCTATCTATGAAAAAGAATTGTTGGCCGTGGTGCAAGCTATCGAGTATTGGCATCAATATTTGGAGCATAAGTATTAGGGCAAAGGAGCAAAAATACCCATGATGATTTGCAAAAGGAGCATCCAGCACCATGAAAATTTTTTGGGTTCAAAAATGCCTATGTACATTACAAAAGGGTTCAAAAATATCACCACCGTTAAATCCTCTAACGCCGTTAATTAATTTTCATAGGCAATGAAGCAAAAATGCCCATGATCATATGCAAAAGGAGTAACAGGCACCATGAAATTTTTTTTTGTTTAAAAATACCTATGTACATTACTGTCCATTCGGCTCGAGATACTGATATAGCCTAAAATTCCAAATTGATGATTCCATTGAGTTATTACTCATTCAAAATTTGTTCTAAACTCATTTTATTAGTTATCTCAACTTAAAATTGCTAATTGACCAAAATGCACCTGAAGACCCAGTCTAAGCCCCTTTGTACCCGGTCTAACTATGCTTTACCAAAAATTGTGACCTGGGCTAATCATACACAATTTCGCATGTAGAATTCAATTTTGACCTCAGATTTGTCAAAATCATGCTCAAATTATAAAAATACCCCTAGTAGTCATTATGTTAAGGTTTTAGGGGTAAAATTATTATTTCATTCCTTAAAGCCTTCACACTTCATAATTCACATCTTCTCTACACAATTTTCCATTCTCAACTCAATGGAATCATCAAAAACACTAAAATCAAGTCCAATTTTATTCCTAAAACCCTAACATAGTGACTGTCAGGGGTATTTTTGTAACTTGAGGATGATTTTGACAAATCTGAGGTTAAAATTGGATTCTACATGTGAAATTGTGTAGTATGAGCTCAGGTCACAATTTTTGGTAAAGTACAGATAAACTGGGTATAAAGGGGCTTATACCAGGTCCTCAGGGGCATTTTGGTCAATTAGCAATTAAGTAGAGATAACTAACAAAATGAGTTTAGAACAAATTTTGAATGAACAATAACTCAATGGAATCATCAATTTGGAATTTTAGGATATATCATTATCCCAAGTCGGATGGACAGTAATGTACATAGGTATTTTTAAACAAAAAAAATTTTCATGGTGCCTGTTGCTCCTTTTGCAAATGATCATGGGTATTTTTGCTCCATTGTCTATGAAAAATAATTAACAGCGTTAGAGGATTTAACGGTGGTGGTATTTTTGAACCCTTTTGCAATGTACATAGGCATTTTTGAACCAAAAATTTTTCATGGTGCTGGATGCTCCTTTTGCAAATCATCATGGGTATTTTTGCTTCTTCGCCCTAAGTATTATTAGGTCTGATCAGCAAAGTCTTGAGTACTTATTGGGACAGAAATTGAAGACCCCAGGATAGGTAAACTCATGGGGTATGACTATGAAATCCAATACAAAAAGGGAAATGATAACACTGTAGCTGATGCTTTGTCATGACTGCATGGTCCCTAATTGTTGCAGATTTAGTTAGATACCACTTCCCCTGAATTGATGAATGAAATTAAGAAGAGTTGGGAATCTGATTGTGAGGTTGCTACTATTCTAGTTGAAGTGAAAGTGAAGGATGGAGTGCATAAGAAGTACTCTTGGGATGGGACTTATTTGAGGAGGACTGTTAGAGTTTGAACTAGGCCAATGGGTGTTTCTTAAGTTGTAGCTCTATCGGCAAGTTTCAGCAGTCACTAGGAGTAATCAGAAGCTGGCCCCCAAGTTTTATAGCCCTTATAAAGTGCTGGAAAGAGTAGGACTAGTAGCCTATAAATTGGATTTTCCTCTTGAGACTAGGATTCACTCTACTTTTCATGTTTTTATGCTAAAGTTATGTCTAGATCCTAGTGTAGCAACGACATCCCTCTATTGAGTGGCCTACAGTCCCTACTTCCTTGTATCGAGAAAAAATTCTAACAACGAGTGGGAAGGAAGAAGCGTCGCATAATCACTGAAGTATTAGTTCAACGGTAGGGTTATCCGGAGGAGGAAGCTACGTGGATCTCATTGTTCAATTTAAAGAACTAGTTTCCAGTGCCTAACCCTTGAGGACAAGGGTTGTTTTTGTGTTTTTTTTTTGGGGGGGGGGAATGTTATGGAATATAGCAGAATGGTAAAATAGCGACTTAAGTACAAAGTTAGATTCCTGGTTAGCAATTAGTTAATTAGTCCTTAAGTAGCTGTTGGGGAAGGAAGGGATCTATAGGTGTGCTATGATATTATAAATAGCCTAAGGGCCCGTTTGGTTCAACCCCATTGTATGCATGCAATGGTAATCATGATTGCATTACCATGAGAAGAGTGTTTGGTTGCTCTTTAGCATGGTAATAGGGTTTACCATGGTAATGATGATTACCGAAAAATTGTAATCCTCATTCATACCTCCCCCCTATGAATCCTCATTACCATCCCATTGCATAGTTAAAAAAGTCAAATTTACCCTTTAGTTTCACTTCTCATTACCACAACCGCTACCACCACTACCTCCTCTTTCGCCACCCCCGTCGCCGCCACTACCTCCTCCTCCACCACCACCTCCGTCACCCACCACCGCCACCACTGTTCCCTCTTCCTCCTCCTCCGCCGCCGCCTCTACCTCCTCCTCCACCGCCGCCTCTACTACCTCCTCCTCCTCTACCACTTGACTCGTAACTCTCTTTTTACAAAGATTATAGTAAGTCTAAAAAAGACTTTGTGTAATATATTAATTTTAAATAATTGTTAAAATAATAACTCATTATACCGTACTTAAAAATCAAACCAAACAATAGCCCTGTAATTGATATGGCATTGCATTACCATTGCATCATATTGCACTGCATTGCAAGGTGTAATGAGATTGAACCAAACGGGCCCTAAGTTTCCCTATTGTATCTCTCTGATCAGTATTATTCAAAAGTGTAATTCAAAGGAATTCTTCTCTTCTTTACTCTCTCTGTTATTACTTCCTCTCTATTTCTCTCAACCTTCTGTTCTTATCTCTTTCTCTACCCTCTCTTTCTATTTTCTTTTCAATACCATAACAAGGTATGAAAAGAGGTGCTATACCACTATTCAACATGTGATAACCACTTGCTCCATTCCTTGAGCTTTTCCCAACAGATACACCTCAAATATGTCTCTAAGCACCTATTAAGCACTTTTGTTTGCCTATTTGTTTGGGGGTGATAAGCAGAAGACAACTTCTGCTGAATCCCCAAAACACGTAAAAATTTTGTCCAAAAGTTACTTACAAAGAGAGTATCTCTGTCACTAATAATCTCGATAGGTGCCCCATGTAACTTGTAGATTTGATCTACGAAAATATGAGCTAAGGATGCTACTGAATAAGGATTAGAGAGGGCCACAAAATGATCGTAATTCTATCAACTATGACCCGAATGACCTCCTTGCCATTAGATTTAGGGAGCCCTTCAATAAAGTCCATAGTGATTGATTCCCATATACGACTAGGAATAGGAAGGGGTTGTAAAAGCCCAGGGGAAGCAATAGTTTCATACTTACATCGGGCAAAAGTGTCACAAGCCTTCACTTCTTTAGAGTAGAGTCATTACCTACTACAAGTTTATCCTTTCTCCTTAACAATCCATCACTCCAAATAAAATGAAAAAGGGGTTCCTCACTAGCTTGTACCTTAGGGAGCAGTTGCTGCAAATACTCATCTTGCTCCCAACTTTGTTTAATATGCTGCAACAATTCAGGGGAGGAAGTGTCTAGGACCATTTGCATCAGCTGCAATTTAGGCATTCTAGAGAATGCATCAGCCACTGAATTGTCTTGCCCCTTTTTATATTGAATTTCATAATCAAACCCAGCTAGTTTAGCCACCCATAGCATCTGGAATGATGTATTGAGCTGCTGTC
Organism: Albizia julibrissin; assembly: GCA_037074505.1. Lineage (NCBI taxonomy): Eukaryota > Viridiplantae > Streptophyta > Magnoliopsida > Fabales > Fabaceae > Albizia > Albizia julibrissin. Next base: position 39,621,359 of record CM073477.1, read on the forward strand.
CAAGTAGGTATTTAAGGCTCTGCTGATTAGTACGTATAATAAAACGCTGTCTCTTCTAATATTGATGTCAATGAAGCACCGCCAAAACCACAGCCATAAGTTCCTTCTGATAAACTAATAAGTGCTGATTTTGAGGTGCTAAACCTTTGCTAAAATAGGCTAAAGGCTTTCCTTGCATTAGAACAGCCCTTGTTCCAGAACCACATGCATCAGCCTCAACAATAAATTGTTTAGAGAAGTTAGGTAGAGAAAGAACCAGGGTAGTAGTAAGAGCCTTCTTGAGGCTATTAAAAACATTTATGGCTGCTTGAGTCCATACAAAGCCATTCTTCTTGAGTAATGAAGCGCTTATAATAGCCGGTAAGTCCCAAGAAAGCTCTGAGTTGCTTAATGGTGGTTGGGAGAGGCCAATCAGCAACCACTTGTATTTTATTTGGGTTTGTAGAAACTGTCCCACCACCTATAATTGCCCCAAATACTCCACATTAGCTGCAGCAAACGTGCACTTGAATTGTTTTACGTAGAATTGATTCTCCCTTAAGATTTGTAGCACCTTCTTCAAATGTGCAGCATGATCTGCAAGAGAAGAGCTGTAAATCAGAATGTCATGAAAGAATACTAAAATAAACTTATGTAAATATAATTGAAATAGATCATTCATAGCCCCCTGGAATGTGGCTAGTGCATTGGTCAAGCCAATTGACATAACCAACCACTCATAATGCCCTGAGTAAGACTTGAATGCTGTTTTGTGCACATCAGCCAGTTCCATCCTTATTTGGTGGCATCTAGCCCTTAAATCCAGCTTAGTAAACCACCTAGCAGCTCCTAATTCTTCAAACAACTCTTCTACAAGTGGGATGAGATACTGATTTTTTATTGTAGCTTTATTTAGTGCACGAAAATCAATGCACATCCTCCATGTGCCATCTTTCTTCGTAACTAGCACAATTGGAGCTGGAAAGGGGGAAGAACTTGGCTGAATAACCTCAGCTTGGAGTAGTTCTTCAATTAGCTTCTCAATGGTGTCCCTTTGAGCTGCTGGGTAGCGGTAGGCTTCAAACTTATAGGATTGGTGCCTTCTTTGAGCACTATTGGGTGGTTAGGAGGGAGGCTCTGAGGCTCTTCAAAAATATCCTGGAACTTGCTCAAAACCCATTGGATTTCTGCTGGAACACTGCTGGCAGTGTCTCTAATAGTTACACACTTGCTGGTTGTTTCTATTGTCTTCACCATTTAAAGGAGATAAAGCTGGTTTGGATGAGGGAAATGCATTTTTGCCTTGTTTGGGTGCATAAGCTGCCAAGAATTAGGAGAAGTAGCTTGTAGTTTTCTAATAGTATCATTATACCAGAAATACATAGAGAGGGATTCATAATCCCAATAGGCATTTTTAATACTTCTCAGCCACTTTAACCCCAGCACAAGGTCATATGTATTCAGCTCCATAATTCTGAAATCAAAAATAAAATCCATGCCTTGCATACGCCATTTAAAACCTTTCCATAATCCATGAATCTCTGAGTTTTCTACCACCAGCAACCTCAACTGAAGAAAAAACAGAACCATCACCCTTCCAACCTAACTTCCTTATTAAATTCAGATCCAAGAAGTCATGTGTATTGCCACTATCTAACAGAACTTGGACAGTATGCTTTCCCACTTGACCTTGAATTCGCATAGATGTTGCACTATCAACACCCTCAATAGCATGTAGAGAGATACTTGGGTGTTCTTCCTCCACGTATTGATCCTCAATGCTGTCATCTGAGTCCAGATCTTGCCCAATATAGTGTAGCTGCAATTTTTGCCTTTGAGGACACTTATGATCACGGGAAAAAGGAGCATGACAGTAGAAACATAAATTTTTTGTTCTGTGTTCTAGTTCTTCTTCAGGGTTAAGAGGCTTGTAGGTCTTGTTTGGGTTCTTGGGCATTAAAGATAGAGTCTTGGAAGTGTTACCATGGTTTTTATCGGTTTGAAGGGGTTTATTAGTTAGCAGCGCCGTGCGGTATGTCATTGATGCAGAGGGAGTCACGGAACGAGATGAGAGAGACCTTTGATTTACTGCAGATGCGGTTTTCCCTGTTTTCTCCGAATTAATCTTGGAATTCAGATTGCCTGCAATAATTTCCTGCATCTTCGCTAGTCTCCGCGCTTCTGTAAGCATCCTGGGATTGAACATCTGAATCAGGCCTACCAATTCTAGTTTAAGAGCCGAAACATTGCCCCAACCAAATAGTCTTTAGTTATATCCAGTTTAGCCGCAATAAAATCAAACGCTGCATTATACTTAACCAAGGATCCAGTTTGCTGCAAGTGAGTGAGATCGCTCATAGGATTTTCAAAAGCGGGGCCAAAATTATCTTGCAAGATCACAACGTATTCATCCCAAGCAGGCAGCCCCTTGCAATCTTCTTTCAAGCACACGGGGCCATTGAAAAGTCTTATCATCAAGATTAAGAGAAGCCATTTTTACCTTTCTTCGGGTGTGTCATCTAGCTCAAAGAATCGCTCACTTGAGTAGTAACCAGGTCAGAATATCATCTCTTGTATATTTGGGAAATTCCAATTTGGTGAATTGTGTTGGTTTTTGGTAGTGATGATGACCTGGTCGACGTTCTTGTCTTTCTTGGTGTCGGTCATGAATTCTTGCACCATGCTGGCCGGTTGTACGAATTTCTTGCATTTCTTGCTGCAGATTTGCCAAACCAATGTTAAACCCTGCTATCAGGCCTTGTAATGTGTTGTCCATGGTTTATAGTCGCTGCTCAATAGCCTGGAATCGTTCTTTGGCCATTCTTGATCTTTCTTGCAATCTTGTTTGAACCATGCAGCAGCTAGAAGATCATGTGGCAAAGGATTAAGTCTCTTATACCACTAATGCAATTATGTAAATTCTTGACAAAATTGGATTAAAAGGAGGAGTAGATGAGAGAAGAGAGGATTCAGACAGAGAGAGTAGAAGAGATCCGAGAGAAAGAGGGGGAGAGAGAGAAAACACGAGTTGCTGAATCTGAATATTCTCTTATTCATTGGCAGTCAACAACTAGTTTACAATGAGAGGGGAATAGCTCTTATATAAAGAGCTTAAGGGTTATAAGGGGCCAAGGGCAGAACTATCCTATTACACTTATAATCACTAATCCTATCCTAATTAGCTAAGGGACACAATTAGGGTGCGTTTGGCTAGTGCCACTCTCACTACATTGCTCTTCCCTTAACTAACCTATTTAACACATAGAATTAGTGATCACAATTTAGGAATTAGGAATTTCAATTACAATTATATATCACCATACATCATTGTGGATGATGGAGAAAGGATGAGTGGGGTTATACGTACTTGGTGGGAAGGTAACACGATGGTGTTTTGCTAGTTCACAAGTATCACAATGAAAATTAACAACTTCATTGGATGAAAACTGAGGAAACAATTTTTGCAAATACGGAAAGCTAGGATGACCCATCCTTTTGTGTCAACATTACATCATTATCAAAAGTAGAGGGGATAGAGGTCTTTATTTGTGATTACAAGGCACTTGCAAAAGAATCATCAAGATAGTAGAGGCCACCTTGCTCCTTAGTTGTGCCAATCGTCTTCCTTGAGGAGAGATCCTGAAATACACAACAAGTGGCAAAAAAATGGGCAGAACAGTTTGCTTGTTTAGTTCAGGCCAAGTTGGGAACATGCAATATAGATTCAAGTTTTAAGGTATCTGTGATAGACACGGTACCAGTGCCAACTATGGATGCACATGTTTCAGTGGCTGTGCAAATTCATCCATTACCAGCCAAAGGTAAATAAGAGTTAAACATATTAGACTTTGAAGTCATGTGATCAGAGGTGCCTGTATCTATTATCCAATTGTGATGGAGATGAGGATGTTAAAAGAGTAATAGGATCAGTACCTTGCTTGGCAATGGAAGCAACCGGCACTTGAGAGGCCTGTAGGTTTTTCAGCTTGTCTAGGAGTTGACTTATCTGTTCCAAATTGAAGGAAGGTGGCACGGATTCCGAGGTAGGCTCAGCTTCAAGAATTGTTTGGTGAGCACGAAGAGGTTTATTTCTTTGAGGTTTCTAATCTGCTGGTTTGCCATGGATTTCCCAGTATTTTTCCCAGGTATGTCCAATCTTTTTGCAATGATCACACGAAGGGCGAGATTTATTAGTAGCAGAACCTGAGTAGACTTGCTTACTTACTAGACCTGACACTTCAGAACTTGGAGATATGGCCTTAAGAAGCATGGTATACCGGCAGGATTCCTCACAGTGTATCTTATAGAGTAAACTTCCCTTGGTAGTGGAAGAGTTACTCAATATCCAGGCTCTAGCATCATCAAAGTCTGGTGAGAAATACCATAACACGATTAGTGTTGACATTGCGTTGGTGTCGAGCAGCTCCCGGGGCTGATGTGCATTCATTGTCTGCCATCAAATCCTCCTCTTGCCAGAGGGCTACGAGCTCAAACCAAAATTCAGCAACACACCGTGAGCCTTGAGATGATTTCCATATTCTGCGACGGAGATTAAATAAGTGAGATAAATCCTTCGCATCTACACAAGAGTCTTGGACGGCCTCCCAAATCTCCTTGGTAGTAGGAATATACATGAAACTTATTTTAATCTGAGGCGACATAGCATTGATGAGCTAAGAGCATACTAGAGAATTATCAGTTTCCTATTGAAGCATAGTAGTGGAGTTCAGGTCTGACGGTGACTGAGCTTCTCCAGTAAGGAATTTGCGTTTTCCTCATCCTTCGGTAGCGAGTAGTACCGCCCGATCCCAATCATGATAGTTCTGTAGGTTTAATTTTTCTGAGACCAGATTGTTGTCGGTAGCAGGGATGATTGCAAAGGGATTACCGGATTTTAAAAACTGATAGGGTGAGGGACTGTCATGGGACGACTGCATCGTTGAGGAGGTTTCCGGCGGGTTCATCTTGCTGCTGCTGTGGTCAGACTCGTTGCTACAGTGCTCTGATACTATGTAGCACAATAAGACTTAATTGTGGAGTCCAATACATTCATCTATTTATTCTCAAGAATTATATGGAGTACAAGCAAGTAGTATCTGTTATAACAGATCCGATATCTTTTATGATCAGATGGGAGAATTTGAATTTAAACACAAGGGAATCTGATCTCAGCTAGCCTAGGATAATAACTTAATCCTATAATATCTAATTTATAATAATATTGTCTACATAAAATAATGTAATTACCACACCTAGGATCATAACAAAATGATGATAATGGCTACTGCTTGGTTAACCATTGAGCAATTAGGTTAAACTTCTAGTTTTGGGCCTTAATGGCGACGGTATGTCCATTCTTCCAATAGTAGTTTAGGAGGGAAAATGTAATTTTGAATGTATTTTTATTCTTTATTTAAAATATTCCTTGTTTGAGTTAGGAAGTATTGGGCTTTCAAATTTGAGGTAATTGAATCAAGAAAAAATTTGGAATATGGTGAAATTCCACCAATTGCACACCTATGTTGGTAGAATTTCAGAATTTCCTTCTATCATTTTTTACGGTTTAGGTTTTTGCGCCTTTTTTGTGCATGCTTACGCTTGAATACCATTTTGGCATTTATACACGCGTCCGCACTTATATGTACCTGTGCATGTGCATGTATACAAGCGAACATACAAGTACCCATGGGTGCGCTTTAAGCAATGGATGTGTGGTATACTGATGAAACTGGCCTAATGGGCCAATGTATGCTCGGAGGGTAACTCAAGACCCAATCTGCAATGAGGTTGGTTAAGGTATATGTTAGAAAGAAGCTTACTAAGTCCTTTCAGACACAGGACAGTGTGACGGGTCACTTGAGAGAAATTGTGACGCTTTCTTGAGAGAGTGTGGGGCAGGTAGCATGTTTTTCAAGGGTTTGTGTTGGTAGGGTGATTCTTATTCTGGTGAGGAGAGTCTTGACCTCTTGATAGTCAGGTGATAGTTGTCTAAAACTGCTTCTTTGCTTATTTTCAGACATCAGTATTTCAATGTCTTTTTGGGTACATCTGAGTGTAATTGGTTGTTTGAGTGATTTTCCTCTTGCCATTCATGGCAAAGAGGTGTAGCCAGTTTCAGCCAAGTTTCCATCTGTTCCTGAGTTTGAACACCTATGTTCCCTTCGCTTAGAACCTGGTTGCCCAGACATAACCTGTTTCCCAACACACTCTCTCTCGCCCACGCACGTGTATTTGTATGTTGATGCACATATCAACGCAAATATACATATACATTAATATTAGCACATGGAAATAATTTTATAGTTGATTTATCCAAACGAGACATTTAAAATGTTAGGAATTTGAATTGTAGCAATACGTGTCTTCATTTAAAATGCTGTGGAATTTCTAAACACAACCTGATGAAATTTTCAGGAGCTTAAACTGTAGTTTAGGCCAGGAAAAAAAAATCATTGTTAGTCAATATGAGAATGTGGTGTGGCTCGTGTTTCCTTTATTTCTGCTTCCAATAACATATTCTCAAATTTCATGACAGATACGAAGGGAACTAGAACAAATAAGAATAAAAAGAAGAATAGGAGAAGAAAAGACCACATAAAGGATCCTTCTTCAATAAACACCAACGAGAATTTCAACAAGGTTAGAGCCTTTTCCCTTCTATTTGGATATACTGTATGTTATTTGCTGATCTTTTTTCCATTTGTTCTTTTGAACAGAAAAGTCTTTTAACTATGCCTCATTGTGTATGCTTTTATAATTTAGGGATTAAATGCTCTTCCTCCTGTGTGTCATAATGGTGTTGCTGACAATGTCTCCGAGGCCTCAACTAGTAATCATTCAAGAATGCAAAATCTAACTACTGTCAACTTCTCACCCAAGCATGAGTTTGTTGATGGTGGTGATGATGATGATTTGGATCCAGCAATGAAGGAGGAACTTGACCGGTAGATATATAATTGTTCAAGTGTGGGAAAGAGTGAAGTGCTCAAAAATTAAAATATGCCTTTTGACTACTATAAATAAAACCTTTCCTTATATGCCTTTTGATTTTTCTCATCAACTTACTACTTGCATCGATCAGTTGTGGAATTTCCTATTGTTCTTCTCCAAGTAGCTAATGAGTTAAGTTATAGAATGAATTTGATTCCATCAATAAAGTTTTTTACATTTAAGATCTGAATAACCAGTGTGGTTAATAAGTGTAAAAAAGTTGATGAATATGTCCTTTGATTATTTTTGGTAAATTCTATGTAGCCCTATAAGTTAGCTGACCACTTTAGTGGAGGCAAAACAAATATCAAGATCACTCGAAGAATCCTAGCTGTAATTGGTTGTGTGAGTATTGACTGTTTTATAATAGATGGTATTTTTCTGCCTTTTCATGCAGAGAAGTGGAAGATTTTGCACGGAGATTAAATTCAGATTGGCCAGAAAGAATGCAGGAAATCTTGTCTTTGGGCCAAGAAAGAAGACTTGTACCTATTTCAGTGAATGGCAATTGTTCGACGCGAATATATACTGGTGTGTTCCGTGTCTATTATCTGTTTGGTTTTGAAATCCTTCTTGCCTTTGCTTTCAATTGAAGGAATTGTGGAATATTTCTTTTTTGGTGTCAATCACTTGAGATACATGGTGGTGTGGAATGCGGGAAACAAAAGTAGTAATGCTTTTCTAGTTATACATGGTTTCTTGTTTTATCATTCAGTTTGATTATTCTGTTACGTTTATAATTGGTTGCAATTACAAGGTTTAGATCTTAAGCTTTATTGTCGTTGAGCATGTGAGTTGTGTCATTTATAGGTTTGAATCGGAGATAATCTAATTTTTCAGAGTGACATGAAGGAAGCTGAAATGATCTGGAAAGATGGCTGCTTCAGTTTGCTGCTTGTCAGCATGTGCAAGCCAGTGTTTGTGTGAACACCATGTGAGTATATTTGTTAGTCCCTTATAAAAGAAAATGCAGTTCTGTTTTGAATTTTTCATTACCTTTGAACATTTTGAATGTTGAAATAGGTGTTTGAGAGCAGTAGGAGTGGGGAGAGGACAATGAGAATAATAGCAAAAAGAATGTGAGGAGAGAAGGGAAAACTCTTGGAAAGCAATTTGAGTCATGATAAGCTCAGTTTCCTTTTCCCTCTTTTTCTTCCTGTTGTTTTTACTGGGTCTCGGTCATTGTAATCATGTCTCTCTGATAATCTTTTGAATAATTTATTGTCAATTTTGTTTTCATTATATATGTTTTAGATTTGATTTGATTTATAGTTCAGTTTCATTGTTATTTTCAGGCATCATTTGGTTTGGAATGGGTTAAATATAACTCCCAAAGCTTCTTTCCTCAAAATGTGATTAAACTAAATGATTATTTACTTGAATTGAATTCATCATAGCAAGATGTTCAAGAAACGAAATTACCTTTATATGTTTAGGTTGATACTAAGGGAAATAACTCTTTCCTCATTGGTTTCAAGGGTATATTGTTATTGTTTATTTATTTATGGATACAAGTGTTTGTGATACTCTTCCCTCGTTCAATGATCACAAATTATTGTTTCAGATATGATGGGGTTGTAGTTTTGATTTATATTTTGGGTGAACTTTATTAAAAAGGTTTTAAAATCTTTCATAGCCATTAGCAATGTTTTATGGCAATGCTTTTATATATCTGATTTAGGTTGACAGTAACTTTGGAATTGTTTTGATACCTGCTTTACTTCTTTTTCTTTTTTTAATTGTGGATGTTTGTTTGTTTTTTTATTTTTATTTTTGTGGTGTAAGCTAATTGGAATATTTTCAATCTGCTGTTCTGTAGCTAATATTTTCTTTTAATATTAGATGGTTTGTTGAAAGTGTGTAGAGTTTTGTATAATGAAAATTTTATTTGGAGACTGAAATATACCCAAAAAAAAATGTCGTTTTGTAATTGTAGCTAAATATTTTTATATTTATTTTATAATATTTTAGTTGAGAGTTATGGCATGTCTGCCCTTTACTAAGCATAATTGGCGTATCTAAACAAAATAAAATGAGTCAAACCTCTATTTTATGGTTCAAGAAACCAAACCAAGCACTGAACCCTTCGAAGCAATGTGGCTAAACCTCTATTTTAAGAGTTTCGGGCCCTTAATGTGCCCTCTACCTAATACTCTTTGTAATATTCCAACCTACCAAAAGTTTTGTTTCTGTAATTATAATATTCTATATAAAATGAGTAACATTTTAATATCTTATAGGGTAAAAATAGTGATTTTTTTCCTTTTTTTAATAATTTTTTATAGAAAAAATATTCTAAAATTGTGCTATAATATTTTGTTTTGAAAAATCTTAAAAAATTCAAAACTTTACCATTTTTTATTCAAAAGATATTAAAATGTCACTTATTTTATACAGAATTTAGGGTTAATAGGTAATATCTACAAACTTTCCTCAAAAGATCACCCACCATCATAAATTGTTTTTCAGTGTAAAAGTAGCCACAAATATTTAAAAATAGGGTAAAAGTGACATTCCTGTTAAAGTTGAAAAACGACGGTTGTTTTTTTTGTGTGCTCCACAATATTTGAAAAAATAAAGAGATCTTAATTTTTTTAATTTCCTATACTACCCTCCGTCCCCTCTCTCTCACAAACTCCGTTCCTCCCTTCTTCAACTACCCAATTTTTTCTCTGCTCCCAGTGATGGCAGTGGCCTTAGCCTTCCAACCCCTTCAAACTATTTAAAAAATTTAAATGAACTATATTGTAGACAAAATGATGAAGCCATGGTCAAAACATCCCTCTTCCCCTATGTTCTTGGGTATGTACGAGTATATATGGAGGACGTCACTTAAAATACTTGTACCTAAGATCACTCAGGTGAGAATTGTTCTACCCACATCATTTACTGGTTCTAGTTGAGAAGCAAATAAGGGATCATCTAATAGCTATTGCCACCAATAGCAGAGGATCCGAGCTCCAACTCACTGAACTGAGGCGCAAGCAATTGCAATGGTGGAGACTACCATGCAAGGAAGAGCCGCCCTCATCTCTTCTTACAAGATGCGCAAATTTAATCTCTCACTTGTCTCACCTCTCGCTATTTGTTCAAGGTTTCTCTTGAATTCATTTTTTAGGAATAGGGGATCGATTAATTTTCCAGCGATGAAATTGGTGATGGAGTTGTTAGAAATTAAATGAGTTTGGTGTTGGTGGGATTGGACATGATGGTGCTAGCGACGATGAAGAGATGCAGAGCTGGGAATTGGGTTTCACAGCTAGTGATGGCGGAGTTGTACTACGCGCAGAGGTCAACTCCGAGAGGCTTTCTCATTAGCGAAGGCACCTCCCCCCCCCCCCCCAACTCTCCGGGAGACTTTTTCTTGGGTCTTTTGGTAGTTTTACATTGGAGTAAACGGCGGTTAGTTACAATGGAAGTGTCATTTTTGCCTCCTTAAAAGTTCACGGTTAGTTTTGCACTCAAAAATATTTTTTATGGTGGTGGGTGTATTTTTTAAAAAAATTTATGGGTGTGTTTACTCTTTAACCCTTTAATCTAATTTTCACAAAAAATAAGAACAAAACACTTGGAGTTTGTTTGGTTTGAAGGGAGGGAGGGTAGAGAAGGGATTTTGCCTCCCTCCTCTTAATTGTAGGCACAAAATTTAGGAGGGGAAAGTCCCTTTAAAATCCCCCCCCCCTCCCCCAAAATAAACACATATAATAGGGAGGATTTGGAATGGAGGGGTAATAGTTGCACATGTTCTAACTGTTTTACCCATAATTGTTTTTGTTATTCCCAGACTACCCTTCTTGCTATCTTCACCTCAAGAAAAAAAACTTACGACCTTCACGATTTCACCAACCTCGCTGATAAACTCCTAGTTGTCATCCTCCCTAACCTTGTGATCAGCAGCCATCTTCCCCACCCACCACAACAATGACATTGCTCATTCTCCATTGTCACTGTCTCCTCCCTTATATCTATCTCGCTGTCTTCGCTTCTCACCTTCAGCACTCCACTCTCTTCTCATTCACAGTCAAAAAACGACGACCCAAGAGCCCAAATCGTCAAGAACTTCACTCTGGTGCCGGAATAGTTCTGGGTAGAAAACAGAGCTTGGTGGATTGAGAAGTCCTTCTTGCCGTGATCGTGACTGGAGAAGTTCGATTTCACATCTTCCCTATGTTTGTCTTGCTATGATCCTTCGCTGATCTCATAATCTCCCGATCTTCATAATCAAAATTGTTGGGAAAATTTTATTTTAGCAGTTGATAAAAATAATATTTATAATTATTATTTTTAACCATAATAACATGTATACTTATTATTATGTATGTGTATATATTAAATCTGAAATATAATTATGCTATATAGCTATATTTATAATTATTGGATATATTAGCTATTAATTATATATTTTAATTATATTTATTCATTTTTTTATCATTCTAAGATTATGATATAATGTATTAAATGTTATTTATAATTTATAATCACATGTTATTATGTATTAAATAATGTTTGAAAAAAATATATAAATAAAATGAGGACAAAGTTGTCCATATTAAAATATTTTCCCTACTATCCTTTCTTGAACCAAACAAGGTAACATTACTCCCCTCCCCTCCCTCTAATCAATCCAAACAATGTAACATTAAGATCCCTTTCACCCCTTTCCTTTCCCTCCCCCCTTCATTAAAATCCCTCCATTCCCCCTCCTCTTCGTTGAACGAAGTAGACATTTAAGAAGTTGTAAGCTTTTAAGGGTCATCAGAAAGCATATTAGAGGCCCTAGCTCTTACTTTAATGCCCCGTTTGGTATCATGGAAGATTTTTTTATGGAAGTAGAAGTGGAAATTGAAGTGGAACTGGAGGTGGAAGTGGGGTTAAAAGTATGTTTGGTATGACTATGGAAGTTAGATATAATTTTTAATTAAAATATGTAAATACTAAATTGCCCTCCAAACCCAGATCTCCAAACTCAAAGGACCAAAACTTAGAATTTGATCAAATATAAGAGGGCATAATGGTCAACAAAATTCCACTTCCATGGAAGTTGAACCAATTCCTTAGGTAGGGTGGTGGAAGTCACTTCCATCATTTTTTGTGGAAGTCACTTCTTTAGAGAAGTGCTTTCAACCCCACCAAACACACAAAAATATGGGTTCCATCTCCACTTCTACTTCCCACCCTCCCACTTCCATGATACCAAACGTGGAATAAGGTTCAAGGGTTAGTGAGACTGTGCTGGATTGGCTTTATTAAAAGTAAAATTTAATAGATTATATTTTATTTTATTTTCTATTTTATATTTTATAAAAATTAATTGGTTAATATTGGAAATTTATGATTAAATTTTCCATTTAATATTTTTACACAGGTAGGTATTGAATATTATTTTATTTTGAACATATTTTTAGATTTTAATTAAATATTAATGATGGAAAAAAATTGGGCTTGAATAAGTAAATTTTTATTTAATTTCCTCTTTAGTAAATTTGTGTAAATAGGAAATAAGGAACAAGGGAATTAAATAGTAGTTTTGTTGTTATGTTTATTTAACTAATGAGGGCCCAAGCCCATAGTGAGGCTCAAGCAAAATCCTTACTCTCTTGTTGAATCGCTCTTAGCCTCTTCCATAGCGTACCGCTCAGTCTTATTTTCAAGTCTAAACCAAGCCCATTGGAATGTCCCTCCAAACTTGCCTGCTCCGACCAAATCAAAGCTTAACTTCATCAGCACACTTTTTGAGAGATTTAAGAAGGGAGCCAGTCGTTTTTGTCTTGGAGTCTCTCTCATATGGGGCACATCGTTTCTTGGAACCAGTTTCGGTAGGATAGGCTCCAGGCACCAAGAGCTTGTCTAGATCTGGACCGTTCAAATCTGAATCTGGACAGTTCAAATTTGATTTTTTTAAAACGGGTGATTTTTTAATTAAAAAAATTATTTTTTGAAATAATGTTAGTTAAGAGATTATTTTTATTTTAGATTATGTATCTATTAAAATAATTTTTTTCAAAAAAATAAAAAAAATTAAATCTAGACTATCCAAATCTCATCAGACGGTCTAGATTTCGGTGTCTATCCTGAAACTCATTCCATAGTTTCTTTACTACCATTTTCTCCTCTTTTCTTTCTTGTTCCACATCCCTCCAATCATGCGTTTGGATTTCTTTTTTAAAAAATAATTTGGGTAACCTGCATAATCTTGCAATTGAACCTTAAAATATATTAAAATGGTCATAATAATATAGCAATAACAACACAATAAAGTCTTATTCCACTAGGTGGGATTGATTATATGACATCATTATATTGTATCAACTACTAAACCCTTAGATTGTGAGCTAAAGATCTCGTAGAATAGCTTCAACCAAATGGGCATAATATGCACCCAAATAATGGCACGGGTCAAAAATAAGTGTGGTTGGTTGGTTAATTCTATGTTAAATCTGTTACTAAAAAACTACTAACCAAAATGATACTGTAGTCAAAATATGCTATACGATTGGACATGCATGATAACCTCAGAAAAAAAAAACTAATTTGATTTAGAGTAAAAACCCCCCATTAAGAACAAAACCAAACTGTAGTCAAAATACGCTAATACGATTGGACATGCATGATAATCTAAAAAAAACTAATTTGATTTAGAGTAAAAAGCCCCATTAAGAATGAAACGAAATACAAGTGAGCCCAAGAAAACCGCGAGCTCGATTAAGATCTTATGTTGCCCCTTATTTGATGATTAGCAACCACATTGTGCCACTCATTAATCAATGTCCACCACAATTACGGATTGAAGTTTCCATTTTGGTATTACACTTGCTAATGTTTAATGTGGAGGGCCTATCCTCAGGCATTGACAAATTACGCTAATAAAATTTTAGGTTAATACCATTATTTGTCCCTATGGTTTGTTTTGATTTTAGTTTGTCTTTGAAGTTTAAAACTCATAGTTTTAATCTTCAAATTTACTCTATCTATTACCGTTAATCCCTCAACTTATTATGATAATCTTGTCATATGCTTTTTTCCGGTTTCCAAAAATTGATTTTCCTCATTTCCTCAGTTGAGAACATACGTCTATTCAAGGGGAAGTATGATTTTGTTGGCGATTGTCTTTTTTTTTTTGGCCAATAGTTGTAATATCATTGAAATGAACACAAACTTGCTAACAAAGTCGGAAGAAGAAAACGAAAATAAAAAGAAGTAACACATAAAAGCTGAACATTTGCCAGCATCAAAGGAACAAAAGTCTCCTCAATCTCGCTACAGCAAATCCTGAAGGGGGAGTTGGGAGGTCATCATAGCGGATGCTCTAGTACTGTTAATATGGCTTGATTTCGCTGCCCAACTCGCCGAAAAACGGTTATGCAGGTTTGTTTCAACCGGGGTCACCTAGGCCCACCCTAGTACGAGCTAGCTTGCCACAATATACTATATCCTCCTATCCATAGTATAAGATTTCACAAATTACAACCAACGATATCTTATATTAAGAATTATATTTTTATTTTTAAAATTAAAATAATATTTATGAATGAATGAAAATTATTTTTCTTCTCCGATCTTTAATATAAGATTTAATTGATGAGTTGATATTGTCATAAATGTAAGACTCATTTAATATGTTTATTAATTTTTTTTTTCAAATTAACCCTATCCCCCTCAACAATAATAAAAAATTTGTTGGGCGGATTAAGAAAATTGATTAGGGTGTTTTAAAAACAACTTGTTATATCCAGTAATTGGCTAAGTTATACAAAACTCTCTTGAACTTTTGGTCAGTTGCATATAACCCCTGACATTTTGATGTTTAAATTTAACCCCCTAAAAGTTTTATTTATTTTTTATCAACCCCTGCCATTAAAAAATCATTATTTTTTTAACGGAAATTGTTATATCATATTAATATATGACACGTGGTATCCTATATAAATTACTGGTTTCATAAAAGCCTTATGAACTTTGATTAGTTCCAAGTAACTCCATAACATTTCAAAATTTTAATTTAAATTTTTTTAAATTTTGATTTATAATATTACACCCATGTCGTTATTTTTAGGGAAAATCCCTTTAAATGATTGTTGAATTCCTCAAATTTTAATTTGGGTTGTTAAATTCAATAAATTTTGAATTAGGTCATATGACCTAAAAAAAGTTTTTAGAATTCAATAATTTTACTTTAGTACCTCTCATTTGAGTTGAGTATCCATCTCTGTTTTTTTAATCTTTTTACAAAAAATAATAACTCATTAATTACACTCTCTTTCCTCAGCAACAATTTTCCATTTCTAAAAAATCTCCCTTTCCCCCCAGAGAACGTATATTATATTAACAAAACTAAAGTTGAGTCCATATAAATAAAGAGAACGTTTTCTTTAATACAATCCTTCAACTCTAGATATAAGTTCAGGTAAAAAAACGCTCTAGAAATGAGCGAAGCAGAGACGATGCAGTGAGTGCCAGAAATGTTGAGACTTTCTTATTGGTATGTATATAACAAAAGGGAAGGAACAAAATTTGGAGCAAAGCACAAAAATGAAGCAGCCCATCCTCCAGTAACATTGCTATGAGCAACAAATAAACTAAAAGCTATTTCCTCTAAGAGAAGACCATCTCTCCATTCTCCAATCACATTGCTATGAGCAACAAATAAACTACAGAATTGACAAAGATGCAACATCCGGCAGCATTCTTTGTTGGGAACGAAACTGAAAACTTGAGGAAACATAGCCCTTTCAGCCTTCAATTCGTGCTTTCTAGAACCTGAAACTAGCGGTAAAAATGGAGGAAAAGTTTTTTACATCTACAATGAATATTATTGTGAGGCTTTTTATGTTCATTTTCGCAAGAATTGTGTAAAGTAATATTAAATCTCCATCATTGGGACTAGAGTATACACACTGCAGATCATTAGAGCAGGGTAAATTAACTTTGGCTTCTAGATTGGCTATTTTGTCTGGAGTTCTGTTTGATTTCACTTTGACCTGTGTCTGTTGCTTTCAAAATGCAAGTTCAACGGTCCAATACCCGTACAACTTATATATGGTGGAATGACTGAAGTATTTAGGAAGACTGTTGAGCATGAAGGGTATATAGAGGATTCTACATAGGGGATGACTGAAGTATTTAGGAAGACTGTTGAGCATGAAGGGTATAGAGGATTCTACATAGGGGTATTTCCTAACCTTCTCAAAGTCATTCCATCGACAAGCGGTGCTCTACGAAACTATAATAAAGGGTTTGAAATTGGAGTGAAATTTTTGCTGCTTCAAAACAGAGGTGCGTTCAATGCCCACGTAATGCTATTGAAGAATGTTATTATTATGATCATTAAAATTCCACTTGAAGAATAAATCTGAGGCAGCAGAACCAAATCCAAAACCTCATAAATCTGCAAATGATGAGCAACGTTGGCTCTAACAAAGAGAGAGGTGTGGAGGTGGCGGAGAGATGGAAGAAGTGCCGCAACAGAGGTGGAGAGTGGGAGAACTTTTGGAAAAGGAAAATTGTTGCACTGGAGATAGTCTAATTAGTGAATCTGTATTTAAAAAAAAAATTAAAATAATAGAGATGGGTATTGAACTCAAATGAGGGACAGTAAGGTGAAATTATCGTTTTCTAAAATCCTATTTTGGGTCATATGTCATGATTTAGAATTTTTTGAATTTAATGATCCAATTTAGAATTTGAATAATTCAAGTGTCTTTTATAGGGAATTTTCCTTACTTTTATCATTTAAATAAATTTATTTATATTTTTTTACTATCAATTGTCCATTAAAATAGCTCTTTTGTATAGCAGAACCTAGAAGAATAATATTTAAAAACTATAAAAATAAACGTTGAACATTTTAGTCAAGAAAAAATATGCATTACTAATAAAGAATTAAAAGGGGCAAAAAGTATTCTCTGACATAAATGTAATATTTAGATTATCAATGCTCAATTATCTCAATAATATATTTAACACAAATGATGACATTTTTATATTATCAATGCTCAACTATCCCAAGAAAATAAGCAAATGTTATACAAATGATGACATTTTTATTTTTATATTTTTAAGTATTATTCTGCTATTTTTTCCACATAAAAAAGCTATTTTAATTCACTACTACAAAAATCGTGATACATGATTATTATTATTTGTCATGTATCACGGTTTCAAACAATCATATATGCAGGCGATAAATATACTTCATGTAGATAAATTACGGTTTTGGTATCTATTATAACAGTTATAATATAACACCCATTATGTATTAAGGTGTGGTGAGGCCATGCTGTATGTAATGCTGTAATTATTATAAAATGGGCTCACGTAAACAACCGTTATATGTAGCGTAAAATAAATAATGGTCTCAAGTTAACAACCATTTTAAACTCTATAATATACATAACGGTGCTTTCACAATAACCATTATATAAAGTTTAGCATACATAACTGTCTTTATAACACAACCGTTATTTATTTGCTATAAATGCTAACGGGTTTAATGAAACAACCATCATATATAATGTATACATATATAACAATTTTTATGTAAGAACTGTTATTTTTTTAAGATTTTTTTTAAAAAAATTGGGAATTCTCCTTTCGATATCCCCTGTATGCATACATAATAAAATTATACACAAATTTGTGTGTGTGTGTGTGTATGTATATAGAACAAAACCTATAGCGACGAAATTTGGGATGAATCAAGACATTCATGGCTTTATGGCTAGGCTCAATGGAACTCTCTACTGGGGTATGCCGTATGCAACATCAAGCAAGACTTGATAAAGAAGGAGGGGTCAGATCTTACTATAGTACGCCATCTCTTCATTCTTGTTTGGTGGCATATGGCATTCTATAGTAACATTTGGTCTTCCTTCTTTATGAAGTCTTGCTTAAGTTTGCATACCCCTTTAGTCCTTTATGGTAGGGATTTCCATTGAGTCTAGCCATAAAAGCCAAGAATGTATTGATGAATCCCAAATTGCATGGCTATACTATAATATCCCAAATTTTAGAATTAGAGGCTTGAGGATAAGCCTGAATCAAGTGGACTACTAAGCTCCGGTTTAGCAAGAGTCCCAAGAATGCATAAGAAATAGATTGACTTATAGAAACTGCACTATGAATAGAATTTAGATTTCAGTGTGAATTAGTCAAAAGAAAATACCCGATTCCTTTAGGACGTGTTAGGATGACATAAACCTGACTCGGATCCAAAAAAAAGAGAAATGGTGTCTACAGAGAATGAATTTGAATTTTAGAAGTTGGAATAATGCTGCCAGTGTGTGTTCTGTATAGGGCAGTCAGTTTGCATGACGTTTTTAAATAGGAAAATGATGTTCAAAAATTGTGAAAATTTCTAGTATAAAAGTAGACATGTCAAGATTTAATTTGATATGTTATTTGTGTCATTTGGATGTGTATGCTGGAAGTTTTACATATTTAAAGTTTGTCTTAGAAAAACTGGCAAATTCTAGGGCAGTGATCAATAAAGTGAGATTGTATTGATGTGCATTCAGAAGTGTAATGGCTATATTTTTTCCTGAAACTAGACTAATTAGGGGTCACAGAGCCTTTGAATTATCATAATTAGACATCTATACAATTAATTATAAATTTTCAAATATTGAAGAAAATTCTGGCAGATTTGAGTATATGTGACAAAAATGGAAAAAAATGTAAGGGCAAATTGGTCAATTGCCAATAAAGTAAAAAGCCATTAATTATTTCCCTTTCTCCTTGTGATTTTCGATCAAAAGGAAGAGGCAAGAGAGAAATGAAATGCTTGGTCCAAATTAATAAAGAAGAATTAATATTGGCCAAGTAAAATAGGAAGGAAGAAGCAAAATCAAAAAGCATGTGATTATTAACATTAAAATAATATTAATTAAGGGGTAAGAGGAGAGATATTTCAAGAGCTCATTCACCTCTTCCTTAGGCATATTTTTCGGCCAAGTGAGAAAAATAGATAGAGAGAGATAGCTTTCAAGAAGCAAGAACAAGAAAGAGAGCTCAAGTGATCTAGAGCAAGGATCAAGGTAAGTTAGTGTGAATCCATGTATTCTTGCTTCCAAAATCATGATCAAACCTCTCTAATCTCTTTTCCATCTTGAAATACATGTGTAGCAAGCACAAATCAAGGGAAAGGAGGGAAAGAGGTGCATGATTTTAGAGAGAGAAAGTCAAGAGAATCAAAGTGAGCACAAGAACTTGTCTTCTCTTTGTGATTATTTCTTGTTGTTGGTGTTGGATTGGATTTGTGGCTTTGTTTTCATGGTTTTTGTAAATTGGGATAATGAAACCCTAAGATGTTCTGCTTTCCAAATTTCCACTAATCATGATTAATAAGTGTTTAAGTGGTTAATCATGTGATTATAAGTGAAAAGGAAGTGTTTAACCAAGTGGAATCAAGAAAACACAACTTCCCCTTTTATGATGCTATTTTCGGTCAGATCTGGAACTAGGGGAGGGAGTTGGAATTTTGTGTTTCTGATGATTACATTGGATTCTACACAAAAAATTGTGGGGAAAAACAAGTAGTTGTAATTTTTGGATGATTGTGTATAAATCTGAAATTTTTGGAAGTTAAGACAAAAGTGTTGTTTGATTCATTTTCCAGAAACATATTTGTTGTGGCGTGTTTTTGAATGGTCAAACCTAGTCCAAACCTTATAAAATTTTACAAGATGAAAGTAGACATCCTAGAATTTAATTTAATAGGTAATATAAGCTATTTGGACTAGTGGATTAAAGGATATGATTTTTCAAAGTTAGGCCCTATTTCTAGAAGGAAATCTGGAATAGATGAGGTTTAACACATTTTTGGGAATTTTGTGGCTTTAATGGCTGAATTTGAATATTTTTCTATGAAATTAAATTTAAAGAGATATAAATAAGAATTTGAACCACCCCAATTGGAGTTCTATAGAATTAGTTTTAAATTTTCAAAGTTTGGTCAAAATGCTGGCAGTTTTTTGGCTACCATGAGAATTTAAGAAAGGAAGACCAAATGTAATTAGTATGAACTCCAAGGGTAAAAGTAAGCCTTTAAGGCTAATGTAGCCCATTGAATATTCACTTTTCATGGCTCTAATAATATCATTACTTATCTAGGGCCATAAAATGATAAAGAAGAGGCAATTGTTGTAAAACCAAGATGAGAGGAGGACACAAAATCCAAGAGGTGGTGAACTTTCCTAACTTGTATAACTTGATAGGTGTGCTTGTGTATTGATGTGTTAATTGTTTTGATGAATTGTATGAAGCATATGTGAATGAGTGAAGCTATGTTTTGTTTATACTATGGTCATTAGTGTAATATGTTATATATTGAGCATGCATACATGTCATTATGTTAGTATGAGTTTATGTAAGCAAGCATGTCATGCACAAAACATTTCTTGTATGAAATGGTTAGTACTGTTTACTACTGAAATTCTCTCAAATCTCATTCTTCCTCACCCAACCATATAAGTACATTGAGAATCGAGAAGAGGATTAAAAGAGGGAAATCTAAAGGTGGATCGAAGATGGGAATGTGTCTACTGTTTTTGTATTAAACTTAGACACTTTGGTAGCTTTGTGTGGCTACACAGTTGTGTATATAAATGAATGAACTAAGTTTGAGCAGAGAATTGTCTTAATTGAATTAAAGGAAAAGATAAGAACCGATGGGTAATAACGAAGTTGCGAACCACTAGAATATGCTTCCACAAGATTTTGAAATATTCAGAAAAACCCACTTAATTGTAGGTTCAAATCCTGTTTTGAGGTTGGGATTTGAAAAGTGTTATAAAAGAACATCGCTTAATGGTTCAAATTCACTGTGTAAAACTCATCAGAACAAGTGTAAAATGTAAGGTGTTACATATACAGTCAAGTCCAACAAGTAAAGCAAAAGCAAAAACTGTATCTAATGCATATATATTATAAGCTGACGGTATACCTTTTTTGTTTTAGATGGTATGACAATAAGGTAGTCAGGCCAGATAACAAAGGCAACCATAGTTCTTCCTACTAGCATCTATGGTGGCCACTGGAAGAGCATACTTGGGATCGAATGGCAGCCTTTAGGCTTATAGACTAACATGATTCTAAGGGAGAGGTGAGTTGCAAATTATGCATGTGGCCTTTAGAGATAGTTGAAAATCGTGTTCTCCTCTTGTATGTTATACATTTTTCCTGTAGCAACCGTATGCCACTTGGGGCTATCTGCCACGCACTCAACATTGTAAAAACATGAGCACAAGTACGACAAACACGAGAGGAATAATAGACCAATTGATTTTTCTTGTAATAAGAGAAAAACCATCGATTAGAGCAATTGATTTATCCAAAAGAAATATGAACACAACTGAGGTCAAGACCTAGCTACAAAACACAAAATGAATAATAATAGAGAATGAAGAATGGAAATCATACCTCCCTATGATTAGAACAGACGATGAAAATAAATGTGACTTGGCTAGGGCTGAAGAATGAAAACGCGAGTTAACGCAAGCAAAGCAACTCATGCAGCTATTTCTAACAAGTACGATGAACGACTTGGATTGTGTAGCTCCAGTGAAAATGACTGACAAATTTTCAGAAGTCTTTGTGGATGGTTACAATAAACCCTAAGAAAAGTGCAATAATGAACAAAAATGTGTGTTAGGGCTTGCGCAACAACTCACACAACTATTGTTAAGAAGCACGTAAAAGGCTTTGTGGATGTTGTGGTTTGACTAAAAACAATAGTTGTTGACAGGCAAAGACGACCAGGGTAGTGGGGTTCCAAGGTTGGTGGGTTTAGGGTTTATATTTCACCTAAGACAAGTGTGCTAATGAATGAAATGGAGAAGCAAATTGATGTTTATATAGAGTTGAAAGTTTAACTTTATAACAGTTCAAATACAACACCCATAATGTATTGCTCCATTTTTAGATATATTATGGTTTTTCTAAGAAACCATTTGTTATTTTGGAAACATATATTATGGTTTCTAGCTAATAACCATTAAATATCTATAACATTTTTTTAAAAAATAGTTAGGATTTCCACATGCTTTCATAAACAACACATAAATAAACAACAATACAATAGACCATCAATTAAAACACAGAAATTAAGCCAACCAAATAGTAGAAAAACAACATTACACAGAAATTAAGTGTCTCTTTTTTTTTCCTAGTCTTAGCTGTTGTAAGTTACGTTTTTTAGCCTAAATTCTTCTCTTATTGTTAAGTAATAATTTTGCCCTCTTCGAAGCCCAAATGCCTTCATTGTGATCATGTATGACATACAAAGCATATTCTTCATCCAAATATAATGGTTCAAGTGACCTCCCATTGAATGAATCATTCTCAACTCCATCACCCATCTCCTTATCAATCACTTTATTTGTCAACAAAATAATAGACCATCCATGTTTAGAAGGATCACATACGTAGAACACTTGTTTAGCCTAAAAAGCCAAAATGAAAGGCTCTTCTTTATACCTTTCCTTATTCAAATTCAATTGTATTAAGCCTAAGTCATCAATTATCAAGCCATGATTATTGTCAACCCACTTGCAACTAAATCTTGGAACCAGAAGGCCAATATAATCCAACTTCAAGATGAGCTCAATCACCCCAAAGTAAGAGAACTTGGCATAAATAAGGTTTCTATCTTTGAAACTCGATACATGCATGGTGTTAGCTACAAGAGTTACACCATTGTTTTTCTTTTTGCTTTGATCATCTTACTCTTTGGTGTAGAAGGTGAACCCATTGTTGATTGCTTAGACCGTATGCTAAAAACTTCAATTTGCTAGAAATTGATTTGGGATCATCTTTATACTTACTAAGGACTTGATCTTTAAACCATGTTGTGAAATGTTTATTGGTTGTTGAACACACTATCTTTTTCTCCTTTACAGGGATTTTTCCTTTGAATTGGATGCATATTGTTGCGCACATACTCTTGTGCAACATGTAATACCCCACTTTTTTTTATCAATATTCCTTATATGTATATATGTGATATTTAGTGGCATAAAATGGTGAATTGTGGTGTGTGTGAATTTATAGAAATATTTCAATCGCCGGTTAAGTATAATTTGGACAAATGAAAAGAAATGAGCAAGGAAATGATTTATTTCGGTAAATCATAAAATGTAGGGGCAAAACGATAATTTTGCCATAAAGTGGGAAAAAAATATTTTTCCCTAATATTCCCAATAATTTCAGTTAAATGGGAATTAGAAAGAGGGAAATGGTCACTTGGTAATTAATAAACCTATTTTGGTGAATTATTATCAAGGAAAGTCAAAGAGTCAAATAGTCAAAAGTCAAAGGTCTTAAAGTCAACAACTTGTAAGTTGGCACAATGGGATAATTGAAGACCAATATTTTCTCTCTTCAATTCTCATCATTTTCAGTTGATTAAGAGAGCATGAAGGGAAATGGAATAATTAGACAAAAAATAGAAATTTAGACCAATGGAAAATTGCCATACATGTTAAACCATTTGACTATTTCATATATCATCAATTCTTCATCTTTTTCCTTCATTCTCGTGCAAAACCTGAAACGAAGAGTAAGAGAGAGTTTGAGAACGGTGGAGAGCTTCAAGCATAAGGAAGGCTAGGGTTCTTCAAATATAAGGTAAGGAAGCTTGTAACCTTGTGATTCCTGCTTCTTAATCCTTCTATAACCTCTTCTAATCACTACTACTCCTTTCGAACCATGATTTTCAAGATAAATCAAGGTTTTGGAGAGAGAGACTGAAAATGTGTAGAGAAAGAAAGAGGAGGAATCAAGAGGTAAACCTTCAAACTTGTTTCTCTTACTTTAATTGATGCTATTGATGTTGTTCTTGGCTTGGTTTTAGGTGTTTTGTGAAAGATGGATGATAAAACCTAAGGGACCTTGCTATCCAAGTTTCTTCAAACCATGTCCAATGAATGTCTAAACAGCTAATCATGTGATTAGAAGTAGAAATGAGGTGATTAAGTAAGAGAAAACAAGAAACCGACATAACTTTTCTGAGAACCTTAAATTTTTGCCTTGTTCTTGGCATGTTGAAGGGGTA
This sequence comes from Albizia julibrissin, assembly GCA_037074505.1. Classification (NCBI taxonomy): domain Eukaryota; kingdom Viridiplantae; phylum Streptophyta; class Magnoliopsida; order Fabales; family Fabaceae; genus Albizia; species Albizia julibrissin. The sequence goes on from CM073477.1 coordinate 39,645,375, forward strand.
AGAATTTGATGATTTTGATGCTTTCATTAAGTTTAGAAGGAAAAATTGTGTAGGGCTTATATTAATGGTGAAGTGAGAAAAGCCTAGAATGTGAAATGACCAAATTACCCCTTAAAACCCGAAGTAGGGGCTACCAAGGGAATTTTCGTCATTTGGCCATGAATTTGACCAATTTGAGGTCAAAAATGGATTATAAATTCAAAATTATATAGGATTATCCCGAGTCATAATTTTGAGTAAAGTACAGTTAGACCGGGTACAAAGGGGTGTAGAGCGGGTATACAAGGGCATTTTGGTAATTTAGCATTTTTATGCTAAGTTAACCAATAGCATGAGTTTGGAGTAATACATGAATGAGTAATGACTTATTTATGGTACATTTGGGGATTGTAGGACTTGGCGACGGTCTAGAGTCTAAGACTTGCCCGAGCACAAATAAACGGGAGGAAGTTGCTAGAGGAAAGCAATAAGGTAGTAACTTATCTTTCATATGTTATGATATGCAATGTATGATTTATGTGTTCATCAATAATTGTTTGACGTATTCTGAATATGTGGGGTGGTCGCTCGGGGCCTATTTGCACAGGTGGACACTCAGGCCAGTATAACGCTCACTGATACACGAGTGGGTACCCGGGGCCTATTTGCATGGGTATCCCTCGGAGCCTTGTAATATATCTAGTGCTATGATAGCTTTTAAACTACATGTGATGCATTGAATGTTGTTACGATGATTCTGTTGAATGATGACTGTGTAACATGCTTTGTGATGTTATAAATGTATGATTGACATTATGTTACTATTGAGATTCTTTTAAATCTCACTCTTTTTTCAAAAACCCATTTACAGTACAGGGAGGGAGCTCTAGGGGGAAGAGGAAGCTAAATGTAGATGGCTAGAGGATTAAAAGCCAAAGATTTTAGTTTTGTTAGTCGTCTATTTCTATATCTTTGGATGTTTTGGGATATGTATATAATGTGTATAGCTATGTAAGCATGACATAATTACAAGAGCAACTTAGTTGATGAATGGTATTTTGCATAAGTAATTACGCTTCTGACTTAAAAGAAGAATCTATAACTAAAGAATTTATCATGGTACGTAAGCAAAGACACGCTTGCATACTTTGATAAAATGGACTTAAGTACTGATGAGACTTAGCGAGATAGTGAACGTGTGTGGAAAAGATTTGAGAAAATTTTACTACCCCAAATTTCCTTTCTAGTCCTAGGTTCGAATCCTGAGATAGGTTTGGCATTTGCTAACATTTTCCTAATCTGGGACTTAATCCTAGTTTCATAAGTGATTTCACTACTCTTTTGCGCTCATCTGAGACTATAGGAAATGAGGTATCACACAACACATATAGGTGTGTTTGCTCTAACTGTTGGTTTGAGATAGTTACAACTTTCCTGCCCATGATCCCTTCCCCATCATTCCTTCTTTCCTCATGCTGAGACACGAAAAGCCCAATATCACTTTCATGTTTTAAGTATGTGGCAGAAAATTCAGCGGCCTCTTCACATATATATCATTGAACAATGCAACCCTTCGGACTACTCCAATTTTCACAAACCTTTTCATCATCTTCATGAAACATTCAACCAGGTATATCTACCTTAAATCATCTAGGCACAAGGTTGTACCCCTCTAACCTAGGTAAGTTGTCAAGTGGACCATGATGTCAAAGAATATTTGTGGAAAATAAATCTCAAGCTCACTCAACGTGTGTATGATTTAGTTTTACAACCTCAACAATTTTTGAGAGTCTAGCCCTTACTACAAAGTGACTTAAAGAAGAAATATAACTTGGTGATTGCGACTTGAACCTCATAAGGCATGATACCATCTATAGCCACCGGTTTAGGTTCTTCATCAAGACATGGCATTCATGAGTCTTTAATCCTATCCGCTTTAAGTCCTTCACTGACACCAGTCTTCTGATGTTTGAAGAGTAACCTTTTGGCACCTTGACTAAAGTAAGGAACTAACAAAAACTAGCTTTTTCTTCCTTTAATAGTATGTGAGCCACAGGACAAAGAAATGTACGGGCTCCCCTCTCCTCTGGTGTTAATTTTTCCTTTTTTTACATCTCAGCCATGTCTAGCCTAGTATTTATGCCATATTTAGTCTTTCCTAACATATGGAGTAATGTGCCAACAATACTTTTGCACACATTTTTCTCGATGTGTATAACATCAACAAAATTCTCACATCTAGGGTCCTCCAATAAAGCAAGTTAAAGAAAATGGACATCTTCCACCTGCTTGTCCTAACATCCCTTGCAAAAGGTTTTCCAAATAGACATTTTTTATCTTTCACCTTTTGATATACCTATTCGCCGGTTAAAGGTTGAGGTGTTCTGCCTTCTTTTGATTTCCCATTGAAATTTTTTTTAATTGGCAGTAAGGATGCTCCTGAAGTAACTATCTTTGATGTCCCATATAGGAATTCTTCATGCCATGCTTCAGTCTAATTAAATGCGTGCCTTCTTCACAAATTGGACATCTAAGTTGGCCTTTAATGCTGTATTTTAACAAATTGCCATATGCAGGAAAGTCATTGATAGTGCTAAAGAGCATGTCTCTCAAGTTGAACGTTTCTTCCTCATGACCATTATACACCATGACCCCATTATCCCACAATCGCTTCAAGTTTTCAATTAGTGTATATAGGTAGACATCTATGTCATTCCCTGGTTGCTTGGGCCCCAAGATTAGCATGGACAATATGGATTACTTGCGCTTCTTGCAGAGCCATAGAGGTAGGTTATATATAAACAACATTAATGGGCATGTGATGTGGGTACTACTTTGCATTACAAATAGGTTCATCCCATCAGTAGCTAATGCAAGGCATATGTTCCTATCATCTTTAACGAATTTAGGGTGGTTCATATCAAAATTCTTCCATTCTTGAGAATTAATAGGATGTTAAAGCATGCCGTCATCTATCATTTTATCTACATGCCACCTCAAATTTTTGGCATCTTAATGATTACAATACAGGCGTTTAAATCTAGGTATAATAGGGAAATACCATAACGCCTTATTCAGGCTCTTCCCATTCTATTAGTAGCGTGGCTCCTTACACATAGGACAATGAGTTAACGATGTATATTTTAATACCTTATTTCCAATAGCCCCAGATGAGTATACATGAGTAGTGAAATCAGTTGTAAGATCAGGATTCGAAGCCGGACTACCCAACTTTCAAAAATGTTTACAAATCCCCAATCTGAACTCAGGAGTTGAATCTAGGGTTGAGAGGGTTTTTTCTAGAGGGTAGAAAAAATTTTCAATTATTTTCACAAGTTTCACTACGTCACTAAGTCTCATCGGGTCTTAGTTTCATCATATCATAATATGCGAGTGATTCTCTACTTAAGTCTCACATTTCATATTTTAGTCATGGTTCCTTTATCGTTCAGAAGTGTTAACCCAATATTAAGTTACCGTTCATTCACTAGTTATTACATTGTGATACTGTCAAAGTTACAAGGTTATACACCTTATACAGATCAAAATATTCAAAATACTAGAAATAGACAACCAACATAGAAAATACAATCTGCAGCATCATCCTCTAGCTGTCCGTGCTTACCCTCTTGCCTTTTAAACTATCAGTCTGTACTGTACATTGGTTTATAGAAAAATGGTGAGATTCAAAAGAATCTCAGTAGTAACAGATAGTCAATCATACTAATATAACATCACAAAGCATACCATACAGTCATCATACAACAGAATTATCACAACAGCATTCAGTGCATAACATACAGTTCAAATATCACCATAGCCCCAGGTATATCACAAGGCCCCGAGTGATACCCATACAATTGACCCTGAGCATCCCCTCGTGCATCATAAAATCTTCCAGATAATTCATGATGAATCCACAAAACATGCAGTGTATCTTATAACATATGAAAGATAGAGTTACTACCTGGTTGCTTCCCTTGAGCAATATCCAACTGTTTCTTTTAGCTCGGAAAAGTTCTAGTTCCTATCAAAATTATAGTTACAAGTAACTGGTTATTACTTGCACTATACTGCCTTTAAATCAAATTCTGTTGGTTATCTAAAGCAGTTATAACAATTTTTGCATAATACAATTCTTTACAGTGCAGTTCATTGTTTTCCAGAAACTAACAGATTTTTTAGTCAAATTTAGAAATTCATAATTAATTCTAAAAAAATTCAATTTGACTGATTCCAAATCCTAAATGAATCTATTTCAATTTAAAGTTGAGGAAAAATAGTTAGATTTTCCCAATATAGCCAAATCATTCCCAAACATTCGTTATATATCACCGTTCCAAATTGCTTTCTAGAAAACAGGTCATAACTTGAAAAATTTACCATTAATACTAGAAAAATCCAAATTGAGTGGTTCCAAATTCTATAAAAATATATTTCAGTATAGTTTTACATAAAAATACTCAATTCTAGCTAAAATATCCATATAATTCCCATAATTTTTCCAAACACAACCTGTTCTAGATTACATTCAAGAAATAGGACACAACTTCAAAAATTCATATCTCCCAATATACTTGTCCAAAAATTACTATATATATAAAATTAAATATATTTGTCTTAAAATTGATTATAAAAAGTTTCATAATTTTTGGACAAGGTTTGGCCTATAAAACATCACGTACAATAAAAGTGTTCCACACAGGCAGATTTAACATGTTCATACACATTTCTTAAATTTCTAAATTGATATAGAAGCATCCAACAATCATGAGCACTTGCATATATACGAAAATTTTCCTTCTAAAGCCAATGGAAATATCAAAATTACCAAATTCTTACATCTTCATCATGCCACAATCAGAACAGAAAATCAGAGTTCTCGGGAAAAGTTTGTTGTTTTCTTGTTTTCTCTTGCTTAATCACTTCCTTTCTACTTCTAATCAAATGATTAGCTATTTAAATACTAATTGAACATTTTTTAAAGGAATTTTAGCCAGCAAGACCCCCTTGGGATTTCATCATCCAATCCTCACAAAACAACCAATTCCAAGCCAACAACAACAATAACAACAACAACTAAGGCAAGACAAGCAAGTTTTGAAGTTTACCTCTTGATTCCAACTCTTTCTCTCTCCTCAATGTCTCTAGTCTCTCTCTCTATACTCTTGATTGAGCTTGCTAACCATGAATTTTAAGGAGGAGAAGAGGTTAGAGGAGGTTCCTACATGATTTGGAAGCATAAACTTCAAGTGTATATGCTTCTTACCTTGAATTTTGGAAAACCTAACTCTTGTGTGCTTAAGAGCTCTTGAGAATGTCTGAACACTTCCGTATATCCTTTGTGCAGATGATGATAAAAAATCAATAGAGAAAGATGAAGAAATGAAGACTTAATGCATTAGTCAAATTGCTTTACATGTGTTCACAACCAATTGGTCCAACACATATAGGTTTTTTTGTATAATTGCACAAAATAATTCCCTTCCCCTTTTCCTTCTCATTTATGCTGAAAATTATGAGAATTGAGATAGGAAATATTGGTCTTGCATTATCCTATAAGTCATCTTACAATTTGTTGACCAAAGTCCTATACCTTTGCTTTTTGACTTCTTTTTCAAACTTTGATTTTTCTTTTGGTAATAATATTCCAAAATGGACTTAATAATTACCAAGTGGCCATTTTACTTTTTTTAATTCCCATTTAAATGAAATTATTGGGAATATTAGGGAAAAATAGTTATTCCTTGATTTATTGGTCAAATGATCATTTTGCCCTTACATTTTCTTCCATTTTCGCAATTAATGCAAAACTGGACATAATTTTCATCAAAATTTAAAAATTCATATCTAATTTTTTAGATATTAAATTTGGGTTAGTCTAAAGGTTATGAAACCCTTATTGAGTATATTTTTAAGAAAAAATATAACCATTGGCCAATTGGAAGCTCACACTTCCCATAATTATTGTTTTTGGTTGCTGCCACTAAGAATAGCCAGTTTCACTGGGCTAACTTCAAAAATACATATCTCTTTGTGTACAGATCCAAATAAGTCATATGACCTATCAAATTAAAGCTTAATAAGTCTAATTTCATTCTGAAAAGTTTCATAATTTTTGGACATCATTTTCCCCTTGAAAGATGTTACACAACATAACTGCCATACAGAGAAACTCACCGGTAGCAACACCACTTTGTGTTCCAATTAACCATGTTGTGTGTGACTTCTAATTGCAATGTTTTGTTATTCTCCAAGCTCTTTAATTCACCATAATATTCCCTTTAATATGCCAAGGGTATAAATGAATTTTGGGGAATACAATCATACATTACTAGGATATTTACTAAACCAGGGTTTAGTAGTCCACTTAATCCAGGCCTAATCTCAAGCCTCTTGTCCCAAAATTTGGGATATTACATATATTCATTCCTGAATAAGACACAATCGATGGGGCAATTATGTATCTTCTCTTAGCTAAGGCAGACGGAGCATAACATCTTTTTTACGGCATATGTTTTTGGTGGAAGCATGTTTTGGTCGGTAGCATTAGATTTAAAACCTCGAGCAATTATATGAAGCTCATATCATACCATTAATTTCTCACCTTCAAGTTGTACGACATCAACATAGTACTAGATATAGTAAATTCAGTACACCCCTTATACAATGGCTTCACTGTGTTAACCTTCAAAGTTTCCGTCATTCTAGGACAATCCTGGAGGTCCTCTTCTAACGCCTTGGCCATATCATTGAGATGGTCAACGTCAAATGCGCTTGTGTCAAAATTAGGTTATACACAACTTTCTATATGATCAACCACCCCACTTCGTGTCTCCCCATGCCTTGTCCAACATGTATAAGTAGGATCAATTCTATGAATCACTAAATGCGACATACAAGTTTCTCGATCACACCACTATACATTGCCACACTTTATACAGGGGCAAAGAATTAAACTATCGTTTGGGGGATTATGTGAAAATGTAAACTCAAGAAAATATGTTACCCCATCCCAGTAGTCTTTCATTAGCCGATCGGCATAATCCAATGCTTATTTAAAGACCCCATCTAGCATATATCATTTAGAAACAAAAACCTCAATCAAAACCCAATAATCATCCACGCCAAGAATAAATTCAAAAAACTGTGTAATGAAAGAAAAGCCATGAACCTTATGTCAACCCAGCCGGAAGCTGAAGGAAGAAAACTCTGAGGTTGAAAGAATGCCTTTTCACAAAGCTAAAAGAGATAGAGCCTTTGATCGAGTGTGAAAGGTTTCAAATGTAAAAATGATTGGATGTTTTACAAACAAACCCTAGTTATAGATTTTAAGGTCTTACAAAATGTTCAAATAACAATGAGGTATGTTATTAATAAATATCCAATGTTTAAGGTCTTACATAACAGTTAGTTGGTAAGAACTACTAATTATTGTTCTACTTTTATAACAATAATTTTTACTTTACTGTGAGGTATGTTATTTATTAGATGTATCATGGTTCTTCAATAACAGCTGTAAGATATGTGTGTGTGTGTGTGTGTGTGTTAGAACCATAATTACATAATTACATTTTTATGAATAAAACTAAAAAAACAAAAATAAATAAAACCTATGCATCATTCACAAAGAAGTGATCTAAATCATTTGAGAAGACAAGAACGAGCTTGTAGTGGACATAGAAAGTGCCTGCCGTGGTCCGGAGGCAAAGGTGGAGGTTGGGGAGGAGGAGGAAGGGAAACGAACTGTCGAACCCCTTAATATTTTAACATTTATCAAAGTATTAACGTAAAGTTCAATGGGCATACAGAAATAGAAAGATTATACTGATAAAAAATTCTTGATAACATTACAGAAAATTCCCACAGGGATTGTACATGATACAATGTGAATCCTAAATACATAGGAAAATTAACAGATAACCAACGAAAAATATCTTAATCAGCACCAGACATTCAATTGCCGATATCCACTACTTTGCCCTCTGAGCCGCTTCCTCTAACTGAATAAATTTTTGAATTATGGAAATGGTGAGATTCATACCAATCTCAATAGCAACAGACTATCAATCATATAAAATGTGAAAAGTAAACATATGTCAAACCCCGAATTATTTAGACATTTCATCAAGCATCATTGCATAGTTCAAACAGGCAAACATAATTTATATAAGCATACTGATATATGTTTCTTGATTACAATACAGGAGTCCAAAAAGTAGTCAAGTATTGCATATTACATCCCAAAAACTTAAGTAGTCTATACTAGGACTAACACTGGAATAACTTTATAAATTGCTCGATCTCAATCGTTGTGTTCGACTTTCCCCTTCCCTTTGCCTTTGGAATTGCTATGCCTAGTTGGATAATTTGTTCATAGGAAAGGAATGAGATTCGAACGAATCTCAGTAGTAACCAGAAATTATTCATATAAAATGAAAATAGTAAACATGTAATATAGCATTTATCATGATACAACTATCAAAATGCCTAAGCCTATCTGATAATGCTCAGGAAACAAATGATGATTTTGTCCAGATCAAAATGATCATTTGTTCCTTATCTACACAGTATCAGCAATAACTTGGAGCAGGCCTATACCTGTCCATACTCATCATAACTTGGAGCAGGTTAATACCTGTTCGTACATATCAAGTCACTCAACTGGGTCCACCTGGCCACATGGCACCTCAAAGATTCCATGGGTTGGTTTAACTTATCATCCACACCCAGAGAGTATCAACACCACAAAGCAATACATTTAAAAGATCATGGCAACCATCACATATTAACATTCACATAGTATATGAAAGATAGAGTTAATTACTACATTGATGCTTTTCCTTTCCTAGTATAACTGTCTTTGTGGGTCCCGCTAAGTAGATATCAAATTCTAAAATTAACCAAATAATTGCAACTACTATTTAAGTCTATTTCACTTTGAAACTTATAACTTTAGCATTTCCTTCAAAATCACAAAATTTACCAAAATGCCCCTGGGAACCCGGTCCGGGCCTGATATTTTGTACTTTTTCCAAAAATTACAACTTAAGTCTATTACACATATTTTCATGTGTAAATCTCATATTTGACCTCAAATCAGATCAATTCCAACTCAAATTACAATTTTGCCCTTGATAGCCCAACTTGGGGTTTTAGGGGCAAAATCGTCATTTCACAATCCGGTGCTTTTCACACTTTGTATTCAACATGAACCCCACACAATTTTCCCTCCTAAACATCATAGAAACATTAAAAATAGGAAATTCCAGCACTAACTCTTGTTTTTAAATATGGCTGAAACTTTAGCAAATTTTGGAGAAAATTGGGTTTTCATGTTTTTAGGCTTTAAAACACCTTGTTAACACTTGCTTCCATTGGTTTGATCATTCTATTACCTTTTCAACATAATCAATGGAAATTTGGGCATCATTTCCCCTTAGAAACCAAAATTTACAAAACATCAAAAACAACTCAGAATCCAGCTAGAATGTAGTAATAACTCAGTTATCGGTAAGAATATCAGAGTTTGAGTAACTTATCTCACTTCTTCCTCTTATTTCCACTTGGATAAAACTTTATCCCTTTCTCCTTGAAGTTTTAGTTGCTTGAATGGCTAATTCAAGAAGATATGGAGGTTTAGGAGAGGTTTCCAACGTTATATCACAAGATTGAGCATAGATTTTGGCATACTTGCCTTATATCCGAACTCCAAACTTCCTTTCTTTCTCCTCTTCCTCTTCCTTTCTTTCTGCCTTCCTTTCCTTCCTTTCTCTTCATTTAGGATGACCAAAGGCCCTTAAGTAACCAAGCATGCTGAATTTTGTGGAGAATTCTAGAGCAAAGCTTAGCATAATCTCATTGGTCCATGAATACATATGTTGTAATATTTACACATTTAATTATATAATTATTTTAAAATTTCCATATGTCCCTCCTTTTCTATAATATATATAAAATAATCTAGATTATTTTTATTTGTGTCAAAATGACCATTTTTCCCTTGCAATTTCTTTCATTTTTGCAACATTTGCAAAAATTGGCAGATTTATCACAAAATTTTGAAAATTCATATCTGATTGTGTAGATATCAATTGGGGTGGTTCTAAAGTATATGTGACCCTTATTAAGTATAATTTTAATGAAAAATATAAAATTTAGCCAATTTGAAGCTTCTCATTCCCAGAATATTTATTTTTGAAACCTGCCCCAGAAAATGTCAAATTCACTGGGCAAAATTAAAAAAATATATTTCTCCTTGTATACAACTCCAAAAATTCCATATGACCTATAAATTTAAAGATTATCATGTCTAATTTATTCTAGAAAATTTCATAATTTTTGGAGGTCATTTACTAATTTAAAAGTGTAACATAATCTGACTGCTTTAACAGGAAATTCACCAACTAACTTGGATAACAACTATTTTGACATATGTAATCTTATTGACTTTGCTTTGTCACCTTATATGTTCTTTTATCATGAAATACCATAATAGCTACATGACACTTAATGATCAAAATTTGGGACATTACAACATGCATAGTAGCATATATCATGATGCGGTAATCAATAATGCCAAGTACATGTATGACAATGTTCAGGAACAAAGTGATGATTTTCTCCAGATCAAAATGATCACACATTTCCTACTTACACAAATCATAACAATTTACATAGGAATCCACCAATGTATTGTGATCACATCAATGTTCCAGAGAAGGAATCCACATGTCCATACTTGTCATGCCACTTAACTAGGTACACCTAGCCTTATGGTACCTTGCGCATCCCATGGGGTGGTATCTTGCTTGTCCCACACCCAGCGAGTAATAATGCCACACATGCTCCACACATCTCATTACACAGAACATGACAAAAAATGCATATTAACAATCACATAGAATATGAGAGATAAAGTTACTACCTGGACTCCTTTCTAAAGCCTAGCTACTACCGATCCTTTAAATTTTAGTTCGACTCGGGCAAATATCAAATCTTAAAATTCCAAACTGATAGCCAATGAGTTATTACTCATTTATAATTAATTAAAAAACTCATTTATTTGGTTATCTCTACCCAAAATGTCAAATTACCAAAATTCCCTAGGGAATCCGGTCTAATTCCCCTTATATCCAATATAATTGTACTTTTTCAAAAATTATGACCCGAGCTATTCTCACACAATTTCGTGTGTAGAATCCATTTTTTTACTTTAGTTTTGAAAAAATCATATTTCAATTCCAGAATTACTATTGGCAGCCACCAATTAGGGTTTTAGGGGAAAAATTGTCATTTTCATAGGTTTTCCAAAAATTTTCAGGCTTTCAATCAACTTTGAAAATTCATAACTAAATCTAAAAAAATTCCAAATTGAGTGATTCTAGTTCTTGTGTAAATATATTTTAGTCATATTTTAAGGAAAAATATCACAGAGCCCCAACCATAACCAAAAAATTCCTGAAAATTCGTCAAAGCTAATATGCCACAGAATTCATTCCAGATTCATGGCCAAACTTTGAAAAATCAAATATTTCAATCCACTAGTACAAATAGCTTATATTACCTATCAAATTAAAGCTCAGGATGTCTACTTTCACTCTGTAAAATTTCACAAGGTTTGGACCAGGTTTTTCCATTCAACAACACGCCATAACAAATCTGAAATAAAATGGAAGAATGGAAGTTTCATGTTTTAACCTTTAAAACACCTTCCTTTCCACTTGTAATTATATGATTAACCCCTTAAAAACTATTTGAACATGATTATTATTAATTTGGGTAGTATCTCCCTTTAGGGTTTGAACATCCCAAATTACAAAATCCAACAAACAAAGCCAACAACGAACAACAACATCAAGAATAAGCTTAAATCTTCAAGAATTTACAAGTTCTTATGCTTACCTTTGCTCTTCTTCCTCTAGCTCCAAAACTGCCACCCTTTCCTCTTCCTCTCCTTGACTTTAAGCTGGATATATGATGATTCAAGATAGCATGAGAGTTAGGGAGGTGTTTCCATGAATTAGGAGACAAGAACAAGTGAAACTTGCAACCAAACTTACCCTTTTTGCTCCTTGAATTCTTGAACTCTCTCTCTTGTTCTTGTTTCTCCAACTCTTTCTCTCTCTTTTCCTTCTCATCTTGGACGAATTTTATGGCTTCTTGGAGGGTTTTATAGTGTTCTCTAGAGCTCTCCATCACCTCCTCATTTTATTATTATTTTATTATAATTTTTGCATGTGTTTTTATTTTATTATTTTTTATTTTCACATGCTTTTCTTCTACTTGTCCATCTTTTAAAAAAAATATTCTCCTTCTTATCCCTTCTTCTAAAACCAACCTCTTCCTTAATTATTAAGGAAGATTTGCTGAATTTATTTTATTTAGGAAAAATGACTATTTTGCCCTTACATTTCCTTGAATTTTTGAAACAATTGCTACTTCCTTATCTCTTTTCTATTTTGACTGAATTGTTGTGACACTTTAGGCCTAAAAATTGTGCTGTTTCATACTAAATTTTAGGCCACATTTTTAGGCTTGTATCACAAATAAAATTAGGCTTTAGGTCCTTCTTGGCAAAGAATTTCATATAATTACTATTTTCAATATTTTGACTATTCCAAGTGCACCAAAATTTACCATTTTATTCCATTGAATATAATTAATATTCAAGGAATTTTGACGATTGAAATTTGTGGTGTTACATAAACAAGGGTAGAGGTTGGGAAGGAGGAGTACAAGGAGGGCATGGAGGTTGGGGAGGAGGAGGAAGAGAAGCATGCAAAGGTTCATGTTGGGGAGGAGGAGCATAAGGACGAGAAGGAGGTCAAGGCTGGAGAGGACAATTCTCCAGCATTTCTTCTGTGCTTCGCTTCACCATGGTGATAAGGATAACAAAAGAAGTAGATGAAGCAAATGTATGAACATGGGAAGTTTTGTAAGTGAAGCGTGTGTTGGAAGTTGAAGAGGATCAGTTTGCATGCAACTATATTAATTTTCCTGCGACATGAGTTACATGATGGTTGTTTTATAAAAACCATTACTTATCTACGCATTCATGATTATATAACGAGGCACCTAGAGTTACATGATGGTTGTTTTATAAAAACCATTGGAAGTTGAACATTTTTTTACTATTTTAAAAATACAATAGTTGTGTTCAGTTATCACCACTACTACCGTCCTCCTCCTCCTCATCCTTCTCTTCCTCCTCCTAATTCTCATCGCATGAGGAATGAGATGAAGGGTCTGAATGCAAGTTATATTGAACCTCATTGTGATAAAGTATCGGTTCAACTTCCTGTTCAGATTATTGGCGTATGCCATAAGACACCTTGTGTGGTGGTCATAGCCTTCCTGGGATCTTAACATGATGAAGAAGAGAAAGAGGAGGCCAATAAAGAAAAGTATAGTAAGAATCACAAGGAATATACAAGTTTAAATAGAGGCCTAATTCTAACAGATGTTAAGAAGGGTTATGACTTATGACGGTAAGATGATGTTATGCAGGGTTATGAAAGTGTCAAATGACGGTTGTTTCTTAAGACTGTTATGTTTTAAGTTCGTTGATATTAGAGTTGGAAGAAGAATTGTTTGCTAGTGTTAAATGACGGTTGTTTCAAAGGAACCATCATTTCTGTCACTACATAAATAAAGGTTATTACTACAACTGTTAATTTTTCTGTTTTCACAAATTCAGCCTCATAATACATAACAGTATGCATAATTGACTGTTACTTTTAAGCGTTATATATTCTTGGGGTGTGACCTTTGTTGGGAATCGTACACGCAGCGGAAAAATTAACCCTTTAAAACCTCGAATTCCAATCGTGGATCTATCAAAGATGTCTAAATCGAGTAGTTAGAATAGTACCTTTATGTTTCTCGTGCTTTCGATCTATAGGAGTCAACACCTCTGGTCGCCTCCCTCTACCGGTATCCACACGAACAAGACCCAATTCGGCAGCGTGCTAGCGCCTCCAAGATGTCTCTCTAGGGTTTCTCGCGGCTCTCCAAGTTTTATATCTGATGTGTGCCGTATTGGAATCTCAAAATTAATCTTAATTAATTTGAAATTCAAATTAAATCAAATAAATCTGATTTAAATCTGTCAAACAGATTTAATTTATCATATTCATTTAATTTAATTAAAGAGCCAATAGATTTAATTTATCTTTATAAATTAAATCTAAGATATGATATCTTTATTAGCTTTAATTATTTAATTTATCAAATAAATTAAATATAAAACTAACATCTTATAATAATATTATAATGTATATATATTATTATTATATAAATTCGAAAAAAAAAATATAATAATAATATATATACATTATAATATTATTATAAGATGTTAGTTTTATATTTAATTTATTTGATAAATTAAATAATTAAAGCTAATAAAGATATCATATCTTAGATTTAATTTATAAAGATAAATTAAATCTATTGGCTCTTTAATTAAATTAAATGAATATGATAAATTTAATCTGTTTGACAGATTTAAATCAGATTTATTTGATTTAATTTGAATTTCAAATTAATTAAGATTAATTTTGAGATTCCAATACGGCACACATCAGATATAAAATTTGAAGGGCTAGAGAACCCTAGGCCGTACGAAGAACTTGGAGAGCCGCGAGAAACCCTAGAGAGACATCTTGGAGGCGCTAGCACGCTGCCGAATTGGGTCTTGTTCGTGTGGATACCGGTAGAGGGAGGCGACCAGAGGTGTTGACTCCTATAGATCGAAAGCACGAGAAACATAAAGGTACTATTCTAACTACTCGATTTAGACGTCTTTGATAGATCCACGATTGGGATTCGAGGTTTTAAAGGGTTAATTTTTCCGCTGCGTGTACGATTCCCAACAGTGGCATCAGAGCCAGGTCAATTGTACGTCTAAATTGAGTTAATGTTCTTATACATGTGATATATATGGGATATATATGTATGTTTATAAGATGCGTCCGAATATGTATCTGAGCATGAGATTCTCGTTTTCGATTATCTGCGAATATGTCAATAAGAAATTGTTTCAATCACATGCGACATATTTCCTTCTGATTAGCGTCGTTGTTCTCGTGATTTTGGTTCTAGATGAGATCTGAAACTAAAACTCGTATGGATTTTTCGAAAAGTTTTGCTGCGTATTGAATGACGGTCGGGTCACCTGGGTCTCTAATCGGGTTTTAGGGATCCGAAGCTTGAAGAAGAAGGCTAGTACGACGTCGTTTTATGTGGATCACTAAAGTGTTCAGATCACGACATAGAACGACGTCGTCTCTTCGTTGCCCAAAACGCGTAGTTTCATTAGGTCTAGAAGAGTTCTGGGTGTTAATGAAACTGGGCTGAAATTTTTAAATAACAATAATGTTTAAGGTACAATGATTGGCTCTTAGGGCACAATTTCCAACAACCTTTGCCTCTACATACATGACATTGTCACTATAACCGTTAATTATTAAGTGTCATATATGCCCGAATCTATAGTAATGATTGATAAATCATAGTAAAAATCTTAATAAATTTATTAAAATAATAAAAGTAATGATAATGGGTTTAATATTATAAATCAAAATTTTAAGTAAGTTAAATTTAAATTTGAAATGCCAAGGGGTTATTTGTACCTGATGAAAGTTCAGGGGGTTTTATGAAATTAGTAATTTACATAGGATGCCACGTGTTGTGTTAATTTGATATGACAATTTTCATTAAAAAGATAACGATACGTTAACGGTAGGGTGTTAACAATTAAAAAATTAAGACGTCATGGGAGTTAAATTTAAACTTTGAAATTTTAGGGGGTTATATGCAACTTATCCAAAGTTCAATGAGGTTTTGTATAATTTAGCCTAACTAATTTAACTAACATTATTAATGTACTAAAATTAGTTAATTAGGCCATACATTAAGGACTAGAGGAGTATTTTTTTTATACAAGGAAGGAAAATAAAGCAACAAAAAAGGAAAACTAGCTAAAGAAGATAAAAGTTTGTTTTATTTAGGGTTTTAAGTTTGGAAGTTTCATTAAATAAAAAATAAGAAAGAAAAAAAAGGATGCATTGTGAGGAAAACCTACCTAAGGCCTATAAAAGTGAGCAGTTCAAGAAGCTAGACAGAAAAAAATGGGAAAATGCTAATTAAGTCTATCTAAAATGATCAAAACCAAAATCAAGCCTACACTTACTATACAAAAAACGCCTTTTATGACGGTTATTATCTAGCATACATCACAGTTCTGAACCGTCAAATATCCAAGCACTATATATGCTCTATGTAGATAAATTATAGTTCCAAACCGTTATTTATTCTAGACCTATTATAATAGTTTAAATATAACACCTGCTATGTATTGAGGCTTTGTAAGGTCATGATATGCGCATTGCTATGATAATAATTAACGGGTATACATGAACAACCATCATAATATATGGTAATGGTTGTATAATACATAACGGTCTTATTTTTTACAACCGTCATTTATTCTGTAACATACATTGTAACACCCTCACTTTCAACACCTCACCGGCTCTTAGTTCCATTAAATCAGAGTAAGCGAGCGATAATTTAAATAAACTAAAAGCCGTTCTCTTTCTTTATGCTAAAGCGATCCTCTTATTACATTAGAGCGGTTCTCTACTTTAACAACAGTCATTCATACATATCAAAATACATCCCATATACACACATACATGTATAACTTCTAGTTAATACAATCACCGTATAAATACACCAAATACAAGCTAGTGCCTTGTGCTTCAAGCTTCACTCATCTTCATATCTCCTCCGTGTACTTCTCCAGGCACTCTTCAACCTGTCTAAAATGGTTGGTTCGGAGGAGTGAGATTCGAGAGAATTTCAGTAGCGAACAGTACCACTATACATGGCAGATACATATGAATGCATGACATGCTTGCCTACACTATTTTCTGCCAACATAATGACATGCCGTGTGCTCGATGTTATGACATAGATATGGCCATTGCACAAATATAACAGAGCTTCAACCAATCATACATGTTTCATATAAATATCCAAAGCAGTCACATAATCAATGCATAAACATACATATCATACACATGCAGGCAAGGTAAGTTCACTACCTGTCGGACTTCACGTCCGTCCTCAAACCTTCGTCTTTGCTCCGGTTCGGGAACGTCCATTCATCGAGTCCGAGAATTCCCAAACATAGCATACATGAGTCACTACTCATCCTTATAACATTCTAGACTCGTATTAGTTGATAACTTAGCCCAATTATGCCAAATTACCAAAATGCCCCCGGAAGCCCGTCCCAACTGTACTTTTACAGAAATTATAACATGAGCCAATCCTACACAATTTCATGTGTAGAATCCATTTATGACTTTAGATTAGTCAAATTCAAGCCTGAATGACAGAAATACCCTTGATAGCCCTTACTTAGAGCCAAAAGGGGTAATTCAGTCATTTTACTCCCCATGCCTTTTCTCACCTCATCATCAATATGAACCCTACACAATTTGCTCTTCTAAACTGAATGGAATCATCCAATCGATGAAATTCCAACTCATGGCTCACGCCCCACACATGATAGCTCATATAGAGTTCTCAGAAGAGTTGTGTCGATTCTTCCCTTTCTTTGACTTAATATCTTCCTTTCTACTTCTTATTACATGATTAGCCGTTTAGACATCCATTGGACATCATTTCGGCCCCCAAAATACAAATAGAATGAGAGATGAACAGTACCCTACTCTCAAAATACTCATCCAAATGACAAACCAAAATGGTAGAAAGGAAGCTTACGCTTACCTCTACGCTTTTCTGAATTCGGTTCGGAATTTCGGCGATGCTCCAGCCGGTGAGATGGCACCAACCATCTCCAAATGAGAATATGAAACCATAGAATAAAAGCTCGGGATGAGTGGAGTAATGTTTGTACTGGGTACTTAGAGAGAAAACACCATTTCAGTAGAGTTCCGGCGAAGTATAGTTTTCTCTCTCTCCTCCGCGTTCTCTCGTTCTTTCCGTTCTCATCCTCGTTCTCTCTGATTTGTCGTTCTGATCTGTTTCTCTTTCTTTTTCCCTTTTAAACCGAGAATGAGAGATTAAAGGATGAAGAATAATGACTTTAAAGAGTCATCCAAGTGGCCATAACATTAGCCCACTTCTTTAACTTTCTTGCATGAAAATCCATATCTTTTCATGCTTCTTTATCCATTAATATTAATGAGAGATAAGAGAGTATAATTCACTATTAAATTATCCTATTACACTACCTCAAGTGGTCAACCGAAGCCTTAAGCTTCTCCACTTATTGACTTTACTGGATAATAATTCACCCATATAGGCTTATTAATCATCAAGTAGTCATTTCCCTCCTTTTAATTCCCATCCAACTCAAATCATCAGGAATATTAGGGAAAAGTCCTCATTTCTCAACTTATGGAAAAATTACCATTTTGCCCTTACCTTTTATTTCCATTTTAATACCCAACAATATTAAAGAATTTTGGGATAAATATATCATTCCTCACTTGGACATTTGCCAAACCAAGGTCTAGCAGTCCACTTAATCCAGGCTAAACCTCAAGCCTTTAATCCTAAAATTCGGGGTATTACATTTCTCCCCCTGTTTAATAAATTTAGTCCTCGAAATTTTGAACGTCATATGGTACAATTTGTACCTCGAAGAATCATCTCTAGACATTTTGTCTATCTTTTCCCATTCAACATATGGCACAATTGCCGATCAGTACCTTTCTGGAAGCCAGATACGACACCTTAACCGCTATCTTTCAACCTCTTTTCTCAATAATAACTAGTGCTTCACACAGATACCCATACACCTGGTTAGCTCTGCCAGCCATAGGAATCATAGGATGGCTAGCCTCTAGCGCTGTGTCGTATAAAAACTACCCCTTTGTCACATTCTTACCTAGTGAGAACCTCCGATCACGGTGGCAAATTACAGCCATCTTATCATTTATCTCTTTCATTTGCAAGCTTATAAAGCATGCAACTCAAGAATCATATTCTTGAGACCAAATTTTCATATGGCATTCTGCATTCACCATACATCATTTTCATTCATTATGTACCCAGTATGTAGCATTCACACAGGACTCATTAGTCTGATCTCACAGTGCTTGGTTTCTCAGGCCTCACTGCCTCTTCGGGACTTTCCCTGATCATACTGTATGCATACCAGGCCCTGGGGCTCATTCAACTTCCAAGATGCTAGATATTCTGGTTTTACAGCCTAGGGATTCACCCTCCATGCCATAGGCATCTAAAGGCTTACTGCCTTAGCTACCACCTGGTACAGTCTGAACATTCTGCCATTCTCAATATATACTCTGGACAAGTATGTCCAATGTTACCATGCTAGGTAACAACCATGGAACTTAGACATATAGGTCTTATAGCCCAGGGACACTTGTCCTATGCAAACTTGCATATTGGGTCTTATTGCTTGAAGCCTCTTCTCGGCTCCATTCTCAATCATATCTTATATCCTGCCAGCCTAAGGACTTACAATCCCGCTAGGTCTTATGGCTTAAGGACATTAAGTCCATCATCTTCACTGAACCACATCTCTCTTATTAGGCCCACTGCAGAGCTGCCCTCACTGGACGCCCCCTGCAACCGCACAGAGATTCGGCCCACACTTCTTGGCTCACCAGGACTGAGTGCGACAAACTTATGGAATAGCCACTTCCCAACTAATTGGTCCCTCATCATACCAGATGAGTATTCACTAGGCCTACACCCATTAGGCCCCGGCTCCAGGCTCACTTGGACTGACCTCGCACGGGTGCAACATTCGGCCCAACTGAACCCCACTAGGAGAACATAAGGCAAAAATTCACTGGCCGCCCAACCAGCTATCCCCCAAAGAAGATTTCCTTAAGTATCAAACACTCGACATTGGACACTCAAGCCGCGCTCGACAACTTTAGCATTATTGAGTTTCATCTACTTATTTCAGGCTTCAACTCTTGCTGCTCGACTCATTCAGATTCTTATGTAATGTTCACAAAGCATGCTAAACAAACCATCACCATCACGATCATCACATAAGCATCCCATGCAATTCATAGACTGACATAGCGCTAGACAGGTTCTCTACCCCGTAGGGCAATTGTGCACAGTGCATATAAATGTAACTCATATACAGGCATCGTGCTAAACAAGTTCTCTACCCTGTAGGGCAACTGTGTACAATGCATACAAATGCAACTCATATACTAACATCGCGCTAGATAGGTTCTCTACCCCGTAGGGCATCTGTGCAGAGTGCATACAAATGCAACTCATATACTAACATCGCGCTAGACATGTTCTCTATCCCGTATAGAAATTGTGCACAGTGCATACAAATACAACTCATGAATGCTCATAAGGTCTTGCTGCCCAGGGAATCACCCCTATGTCAAAGACATTACGGGACTTACAGCCTCGGGCCTCCGCCCTTCAGGTCTGACTGCCTATAGACACGCTGGCCCAAAAGGTCTTACTGCCTACCGTTTATTTATAACATGAATATACCTGATGGTAAAGACATACATGCAGAATCATTACATAAAATTCGCGGGCAAGAGCTATTTAGCTTAACATTGCTGAGCATGTTCCTCCTCAATCTCTTTCATCATTTGGTACTAACGTACCACATGGCTATTCACCGGGTCATACAAACCCTTCTTCTCAAGGAAACTTACTCGACAGAAAACTCATTACAATATACCACTATTAAGAGCCAACGTCCCCGTAGCTATACCCTACGGTTTCAACTTCACGGCGGCTTCACGCCACGGTTTGTCATCACAGCGGCTGCACACTATGGTTCAACGTCACGGTGGCTTCACACTACGATCCTATACTCGGTGCTTTATGCAGTCCCCTGATTGGTCAGCCCCTCTGATCTAACCCTTCGTAGGTAGCCTTTTCTGATCATATCTCCCCATAGGTAGCCTTCTCTGATCAACACTCCCTGTAGGTAGCCCTTTCCGATCAGAATCCTCCGCAGGTAGTTCTGTCCAGTTGGTTGCCTCTAAGTAGAAGTACCATTGTAACGGAATTCAAATCTCATAAGATCCTTCTTCTCTAGCAGTTCTGCCATCTGCTATCCCACCTGGGCCAGTTCATTTGAACTTCAACGTTGATCTTGCTCCAGAAAATAATC
This sequence comes from Albizia julibrissin, assembly GCA_037074505.1. NCBI lineage: Eukaryota > Viridiplantae > Streptophyta > Magnoliopsida > Fabales > Fabaceae > Albizia > Albizia julibrissin. The sequence goes on from CM073477.1 coordinate 39,666,526, forward strand.
ACCACTCAAAGGGAAATTCTACAATTAAAATCTTTCCCTATGCTAGATTTGCAACTAGCAATTCCCAAACATTTGTATGAGATTTCTCACACATTTCTGTACTATACTCTAGTACCTCAAGCCATTCAGGCTATATCAAATTCCTGAAGAACCAATTCAACTTATCGCAATTGATTCTCAAGATATGGTTCAACTCTTAGAACCTCCACACCGCACCAAGTTATAATCATTTCCTCAAATTACCCAATAGGTACGCTAAGATTCAAAATCAATAGCACCTATTCCAACCTTCACAGTTTCGGGTAATATCCTCAACCAATTATTGAAGGTTCATCATCATCTATAAGGTTCACAAGGTTCTGACTTTCGTCATGAAATAGAACCCTAGTGCAACCTTATTATCATCTTGACCTAAGCACCATATCAGCTTAGATCCATTCCAATTATATTCTCAACCTTCAGTGTTATCAATTCAGATCCCCTAGGATTGATACACGACATGATCATCACTTATCATATATCATCGTATATCATACCCACAATTACTAAACCTCAAACTCAAATTCCATAACCCCTCAAATGAACTTTTCTTAGCAGTACCAACTGCAGCAGAAAGGGTTTGGATTGAAGATCAATACTTACATTTTCATCTCCATGCCTCTAACATAATTTCATATGTCATTAGGTGTTGGTAGTCCATACATACCTCACCCATACCATGACATGTCATCAAATCTCCAACAATGTACCAAAGCTTCCGTCCAAGCATTGCACAAAGTTTCCTTTTCATCTTCAACAAACTGCCACTGAACTCGAGTTTGGAATCTTGCACTCGAGTCCAGCTAAACTCCCACCAAGACTTAGCTGAAACTTCAGTTTATCCATAAGCCATAAAGGCGTGCACTCGAGTTTTCCCATGGAACACTCGAGTTCTCAGCTTCTACAGCACTCGAGTTCTGAGAGTTTGACATTAAGAGTTCTTCCCAGAAAACTTCTCAAATACCATACACAAAGGTCAAACTCGAGTTCGAACATCAGCACTCAAGTCCTGCAAGTTTCCTCCACACTCGAGTCCTGAAAGTATGGGGAAAGAAGTTCGTTCCAGAGACTTCTTCAGATGCCATCATTCCATTCGACACTCGAGTTCTGCACCACGCACTCGAGTTCCTTATCTTCAGCGCACTCGAGTCATGCAAGTTTCACTATGAGAGTTTTTACCCGAGAAACCTTCAACTTGCCAACACAAGAGGTGCACTCAAGTTCTCATCCACGAACTCGAGTCCTCAGCTTATCTGCACTTGAGTTCTTCCATACGAACTCGAGTTCTCAGGCTTCTGTACTTCAAATCTGAACTTTGCACTCTCGTGAGTATAACAACTTACCACGTGCACTCGAGTTCAAAACCATGAACTCAAGTTCTCAACCCAACATGCACTCGAGTCCTTCGAGTTGGGGGAAAGAGTTCCTACCAAAAACAATCTCACCGTGCAAAATCAGCATATGCACTCGAGTTCACCCATATGAACTTGAGTTCTCGACTATCGGCACTTGAGTCCAAGCTTTACACTCCCAAGAGTTCTTGCCTGAAATAATCTCATGCACGAGGAAATACCCCATGCACTTGAGTTCTCCATATCAAACTCAAGTTTTCAGCTATCCATACTCGAGTTCACCCTTATAAACTCAAGTTCTCAGGCATCTGCACTCAAAGTTGGGTCTTGCACTCCCATGATTTCCGTTTTAAATCGCCGTGCACTCGAGTTCTTCACACTGAACTCGAGTTCTGACCCCAATTTACACTCGAGTCTACACTTCTCACCACTGAGAGTTCTTGCTCGAGACTTCTTTTCCTTCAGAATTTAACCCATGAACTCGAGTTCACCAAGCCAAACTCGAGTTCATCAGCTATTTCAAGCTGATAAACACTTCAAAAACAGTTCTGAATCAACTCCAATTTCACCCATATGCTACATAATCCTTGTTCTTCCATGGATTATCATTCCTAGGCATAGTTCCTCTATTATACCTCTTATCATAACCAAGGATTAGTACCATCAATATAAGCAGGGAACTTCTAGCAATACCAAATATTGCTAGAATCAACACTCTATAAATCTAGCAATTACCATTCTTGCCATAATCAACACTTTAATGACTCTAGCAATTACCATCATTGCTAGAACTATTGCTCTGATACCATAAAAATGTAACACCCTCACTTTCAATACCTCACCGGCTCTTAGTTCCACTAAATCAGAGTAAGCGAGCGATAATTTAAATAAACTAAAAGCCGTTCTCTTTCTTTATGCTAGAGCAATCCTCTTATTACATTAGAACGGTTATCTGCTTTAACAACAGTCATTCATACATATCAAAATACATCCCATATACACACATACATGTATAACTTCCCGTTAATACAATCACCGTATAAATACACCAAATACAAGCTAGTACCTTGCGCTTCAAGCTTCACTCATCTTCAAGCTTCTCCAAGCACTCTTCAACCTATCTAAAATGGTTGGTTGGGAGGAATGAGATTCAAGAGAATCTCAGTAGCGAGTAGTACCACTATGCATGACATGCTTGCTGTAACACCCGTCTTACATACCCCTTAGTTACTTACACGGAAGCATTCATTATTACTTTATTAGGGGTAATTACTTATTCACGACTTATTTAGCCGTTATTTTTACCCAATATCAGAATTAATTCTTATTCTCAATGATCCCGATTATGGCTTGATTCAAATTCGTGTGTATTCTTACAACCAAATATTCTCTGTGCGCAAATAATGATACACACAGTAATCTAAACACAATTCAGTCTTCAATTCTTCGTCTTCTTTTCTTTTGAATCATCTTCAAGCATTCTCTTCTTTCCTGTTCATATACCTATATGGTTGGTGGGGGAGAGTGAGATTCGAGAGAATCTCAGTAGCAAACATACAGACAATGCATGTAAGATGAATGCTAGTGCATGATTGCTTGCCTTACGTAGGCTCATGTTCACATAATGATATTCTGCATGCTCAATGTTTCGTACAACATACTTATGGCCATAGTAAAAACAAAAACAGAGCTTCATTCATTCATACATGCTTCACATAATCAAGCAAAGCAATACAACAAATCAATACACAGCATAAGCATCACATACATACAAGTAAGTTTACTACCTTGTGGACCAATGTCCTTCCTTTGTTTCCTCTTCTTCCAACCATTAAAGCTTCTTGGAAATTCTTCCATTCTTCTTCTTTCTTGACTTCTCCATGGCCCTAGATACCCAATCACATCGTTAGAGCCATGATCTTGAGTCATTGGAAGTATATATTAAGGCCCAAGAAGCTAGGAAGGGTTAAATGGGTCAATTTCCTTCAAAAATATGAAATTCTGAAATTTGGGGGTTTTGGCCCCAGCCAAAAACCAGACAGAAACATTTTGGCCACGGCCCAGAACCTTTGGCCGCGGCCAAGAATCTTCCTGCTCAGAATTTCACCATCCTGATTATTGGCCGAACTTGTAAAAATCATAACTAAATGTATAAAAATCCAAACGAGGTGATTCCAAGTTCTATGGAACCCTATTTAAATCTAATTTAAGGGGAAAATATACCCATAAGCTAAAAGCACTCTAATAAGTACCCAATTCCATTTCATTTGACACTACTCTAGAATTACCCAACTTCACGTGACCAGAATTTGAAAAATCATAACTCCTAGCATACTTGTCCAAATCCTTCATATTACCCAATTTCACTTCGTTTTGTTATTCCCCGAGCTCTTTAGCTCACTAATATAATTCCTTTTAATATCCAAGGATATAAAGTAATTTTGGGGAATTTAAACATGCCTTATAGGGACATTTGCTAAACTGAGGTCTAGTAGTTCATTTAATTTAGGCTTATTCTCTAGCCTTTAGTCCCAAAATTTGGGATATTACACTTGTCTACACTATTTCATGCCAACATAATGACATGCTGCGTGCTCGATGTTATGACATAGATATGGCCATTGCACAAATATAACAGAGTTTCAACCAATCATACATGTTTCACACAAATAGGCAAATCAGTCACATAATCAATGCATAAACATACATATCATACACATGCAGGCAAGGTAAGTTCACTACCTGTCGGACTTCACGTTCGTCCTCAAATCTTCGTCTTTGCTCCGGTTCAGAAACGTCCATTCATCGAGTCCTAGAATTCCCAAACATAGCATACATGAGTCACTACAAGTACTCATCCTTATAACATTCTAGACTCGTATTAGTTGATAACTTAGCCCAATTATGCCAAATTACCAAAATGCCCCCGGAAGCCCGTCCCAACTGTACTTTTACATAAATTATAACCTGGGTCAATCCTACACAATTTCATGTATAGAATCCATTTATGACTTCATATTAGTCAAATTTAGGCCCAAATGACGGAAATACCCTTGATAGCCCTTACTTAGAGCCAAAAGGGGTAATTCGGCCATTTCACTCCCCAGGCCTTTTCTCACCTCATCATCAATATGAATCCTACACAATTTGCTCTTCTGAACTCAATGGAATCATCCAATCGATGAAATTCCAACTCATGGCTCACGTCCCATGCATGACAGCCCATATAGAGTTCTCAGAAGAGTTGTGTCGGTTCCTCCCTTTCTTTGACTTAATATCTTCCTTTCTACTTCTTATTACATGATTAGCCGTTTAGACATCCATCGGATATCATTTCGGCCCCCAAAACATAAATAGAACGAGAGATGAACAGTACCCTACTCTCAAAATACTCATCCAAACAAAAAACTGAAATGGTAGAAAGGAAGCTTACGCTTACCTCTATGATTTTCTGAATTCGGTTCGAAATTCTGGTGATGCTCCGCCCTGCGAGACTGCGCCAACCATCTCGAAACGAGAATTTGAAACCATAGAATCAAAGCTCAAGATGAGTGGAGTAATGTTTATACTGGGTACTTGGAGAGAAAACGTCGTTTCAGTATAGTTTCGGTGAATTATAGTTTTCTCTCTCTTCTCTCTCTCCTCCGCGTTCTCTCATTCTTTCCGTTCTCATCCTTGTTTTCTCTAATTTGTCGTTCTGATCTGTTTCTCTTTCTTTTTTCCTTTTAAACCGAGAATGAGAGATTAAAGGATGAAGAATAATGACTTTAATGAGTCATCCAAGTGGCCACAACATTAGCCCACTTCTTTAACTTTCTTGCATGAAAATCCATCTCTTTTCATGCTTCTTCATCCATTAATATTAATGAGAGATAAGAGAGTATAATTCACTCTTAAATTATCCCATTACACCACCTCAAGTGGTCAACCGAAGCCTTAAGCTTCTCCACTTATTGACTTTTCTGGATAAAAATTCACCCATATAGGCTTATTAATCATCAAGTAGTCATTTCCCTCCTTTTAATTCCCATCCAACTCAAATCATCAGGAATATTAGGGAAAAGTCCTCATTTCTCAACTTATGGAAAAATTACCATTTTGCCCTTACCTTTTATTTCCATTTTAATACCCAACAATATTAAAGAATTTTGGGATAAATATATCATTCCTCACTTGAACATTTGCCAAACAGGGGTCTAATAGTCCACTTAATCTAGGCTAAACCTCAAGCCTTTAATCCTAAAATTTGGGGTACTACATACATAACGGTTCTTATATAAGAACCGTGACTTTTAATAAAACTAAATAACAATCTCACGTAGACAGCCGTTATGTATTTAGTACATAAATAAAAATTTCTAAATAAGAATCGTTAGTGTTTATAATACATGACGATTTTTATATAATAATCATGATGTATGGATGTGAGACTCTTCAAGTGGGAGTTTCTGAGCTAGTTGGACTCGTTTGTATATAATAGAATAGTACCTCCCACACTGAGTCCCTATATAATATGGTATGGATCAAGACATTCCAAGCTTTATTGAAAGAATTAATTGTAACTGTTGACATATATAAGTGACAATGTAACTGTTAACGTATATAAGTGATAATGTAACTGTTGACATATAATTGCGTCTCTTCGTATGAATTAGCCTAGAAAGCAAAGGCTAAGGGGAAAAAAATATCCGTATAGGGAACGATGATTGGGTTATGCAAACCCTTGAGCTGCTCAAAGGTTTGCTTACCCCTTGTGGCTTTTCATCTACGAATTATTCATTTTTTCCATCCATTCGTTGCTTTCCTTGCTTAATTGCTGAAGAAACACATGGTATAACACTTACATTATGAGATATATAAATCTGGAGTGCAATTGATTCTAGCCACAAAGCCTAGAAACTCTTGATCTGTCTAAAATTGTATAGCTACTCGATGTGAAAAGTACTATACTAGTAGACAGAGTCGAGACCAAGTAGCTCAAATACTCTCATATTAAAGAGTCTACAACTGATCACAATGTTGAATTTTAGAGCTTTTAACTTGGTGCTACTTGCTCAATACAAAAACAAAAGAGGAACCTTCAATCAGAGCAATAATAGTTTTCCAAAAAAGTATAAGTTCACAAAAGCAATTTAATATGTCACCTTGAATACTTTATCGCATTATGACTTCACAAATACTACAGGTATTCATTTGTTCATGTATGACTCTCACTACAACTGAACTAGTTTGTTCATTACATCCCTATTGATCTTTTTAAAGTAACTTTTGGAGATATGGATACTTTCAAAAAAGGAGGTATTTGCTTAGGGATCCATATCCCCTTAAGTCACTTCAAAACAAGATCAATAAAGTAGTAACATTCAATCAAAGCAACGGGTTGACAACTTCTTGTAACATAAGAGGAACTTTATATTAGAGCAATAATGAGTTTTTTCAAAAAAACATAACTTCACAAAAGAAGTTTAATGTTACCTTGGATGCTTTAATATGTCTTGGTACAACTAAACTAGTTTATTCATCACATCCATATTGATCTTATGGAAGTAGCTTTTGCATATATATATATATATATATATATATATATATATATATATATATGGATACTACAAAAAAAGGAGATATTTTTGCTTAGGGATCCATATCTCCAAAAATCACTTCCAAGAGAACAATGGGGTAAGAACCAGCAATAGGTTGACAACTTCATGTAATAGGAAAGGAACCTTTGGTCAGAGAAATACTAAGTTTCCCAAAAAAACATAACTTCACAAAAGCAATTTAATGTCACTTTGAATGCCTTATCACATCTTGACTTCACAAAAGTAGCCTAACTGGACGGGTTGAAGACCGCAAGGGTTAAGTGTATACCTAGCTAGGGCTCACAAACAAAAACATGAGTTAGGGCAAGTGAAAGCAACAAACGCAACAGTTGTTGAGATAAGGGTCAAGTGTATTCACTTGTACGACTGTCGCTGAGAAGTCAGACAAAGACTTTTTATCATGGGGTTTGACTAAAAATGACTCTCAACTGCCAAAAAAGACAACAAGAGTCATAGGTTTACGATGTTGGTGGGTTTCATCATTCTAATATATGAAGTGTCAAGTGTGTTTTGTTTTAGACGTTTAAATAGAAAAGTAATGATAGACATTTTGAGTTATCGTGCCTAAGACTTTACATAACAGTTCATTCATAAGAACTATTCTTTATTGGTTAACATTTATAATGGTTCTTTATTAATAACCGAGAGGTGTCTTCATATATATATACATATAGGGCTTATAGTGCCAATATAATTACATTTTCATGTTTTATAAAAATAAAAATAATATCATCTTTTGATAGATGATATGAGGTCTGCTATGAAGTTTGAAACTTTTGTTTCCTTCAATTTGAATGAATCAAAAGTTCCATAAATTCATAGCATACCTTACATCATCATGCTACTCTCATTAAAGGAGTTACTAGAATCATTTGGGCATATGTCAGATCATTGTGGCCAATCTCATACTCATTAAGAATGAATTAGCCTTATCGTTCATACTATACAAATATCCAGCCAGCCTCCTCATAGCATGGTCAATGCATTCTACATGAATCATCATTGCCTCCACTTGAGGGAGCAAAGGATGTGGAGGTAGAGGAGGTAGTGGAGGTTGTGGAGGAGGAGCAAAAGGAGGAGAATGAGGTGGAGTTTGTGGAGAAGGATGACGCTGGGGATTTTCTAGCAAGTCCACAACATGGCGTTTCATCTTGAGAGAATAGAAGAGGACGATGAGGAAATAATATGCAAAATATAAGGAAATATGGAGTTTAAATAATTTGGAAGTGACGGGCTTGAACTATCATTACACACATTGAAAGTTACAGAGGAGCAGTCACGCGCAATGGTGGGTAATGAATGGATACTTGGTTCTTGTGCTAGATCATTGGAGAATGAAGAACCATATTGTACAAAGTTATCATTAGCATGGGGAAAGGGAAAGGTTTTAAACCATCATGGCATTTGTCCTTTTCATGATGGTTTCTATGTAACAACCTTCATTCTTGCGAGACAAAATGTGATGGTTACTAATTACAATTGTTATTTATTTGCATGATATTCGAATAAGTGATGAATTTTACTTAATAACTATTATGTATTGCACTTTTTTTAAAAAAAATTGTGGTTGCACAATCAACCACAATTTTACAAATAAAATTAAAAAAAAGACAATGTAAATAAACAAACTAAAAATAAAAAAGTTATGGAAATATTTTAAGAATATGATGCATCATCAAATTCATCATTCTCCAGTAACTTCTCCACCTTCTCGTTCAAAGAGAAAATGAGAGTGGAAAGTTCTTTTAAGCACTGGTCCATGCGTCCTTATTCTCACAAGTAAACATGGACCATATGATGGAGCTCATAGATCACGTGGATCAGCCCTTCAAGGCTTGTTGGTGGAGGGAGTTCATCTTTCATTTTGTCATCAGATGATAAAGCTGGAGTTCTCTTGCGTGTGAAGATTGCCTATAAGAAGTTGAAATGGAAGAAGTGTAGAAGTGGAGTTTAGTTTTCGGACGTTTATATATAAAGGGTTTCATGGATTATCAAGTTATCGTGTCCTTTAGTATTATAGATCATTATATTTTATAAATACTGATGGGTTTATTAAATAATCGTTAGGAATTTGAAGTTGTATTCTAATAAGTGACGGGGTTTTACTTAATAACCATTTGCAAATGTTACCGGCTTAACGATTCCTTTTCCCGCTCCATGAGTTATATGATGGTTGTTTTAAGAGAACAATTATTTATCTCTGAATTCGTGATGATTGTTTCGAAAGAATAGTATTAAAATTGTTATTTATTTATTTCATGATGGTTTTTCTATAAAAACCGTTAGATTTTTTATTTTTTTTTCTTTTTACAAGATATTTAAAATGAAAAGTTACAAATGGTTATGAAAAGTAATAAAAGGAAAGTAATAACGTGGGAATTTAACATGATAAAAGAGAAAAGGAAGAGGCTGATAAAGAAAAGTAGCAAAAAATCACAAGGAATGTGTGATTTTAAATAGATGTCTAACATATGTTATGAAGGGTTATGACATATGAAGGTTCGACGATGTTACGAAGGGTTATGAAAGTGTTAGGTGACGATTGTTTTTGAAGACTGTTATGTTTTGTCTTTCTTGATATAAGAGGTTGGAAGACGAATCTTTTTGTAAGTGTTACATGACTGTTGTTTTATAAGAACCGACACATTTGTCACTAAATAAATTACGGTTATTAATTACAAACGTTATTTTTGCGTTTTCGCATACTCTACTTCTCTATACATGACGGTGTATTTAACCGTTATGTTTTAGCGTTATATATTCTTGCACAACTTCCGCTTCGACATACATAATGTTTATTCAATATAACTATTATCTATTAATCGTTATATATGCCCAAATCTATAGTAGTAACTTTCAACAAATTCTTAATTACGCCAAGAGGCCTTTTTAAGAATTTTCAAATGTTGTTAAAAGATAAGAATGGCCACATGTCATTAAAAAGGAAAATTGAACATAGTTAAAAAGAAAAAAATGGATATCTAAATTAAGCCTTATCTAACTTAAATTAATTAATAACCATTCAATATAATTAGTATGCATTTTTTATTTTAATTATAGGCGTTCGACAGATTTTTTTTTTTTTTGAAATATGATCATGGATTTATAAATTTATATCTATATATAATATATGAAAATTTTAACAAAGCAGTGACTTATAAATAATACCACTCATTTTTTAATATTTCATACAAGTACATCGATCTACACTAGTTTAAGCAATAAAAATAAAACACTTAGTGTAATTCTAAAATTTTATGCTTCTTGATTGTAAAGCTTTATATGAAATGAGTGGATTTCATGCTTATTGTCTCCAAAAATTGTAAATTCTTTTATTTTATAATTTATTATGTCATATATGTACACACACACATGTATACATATGTGTGTGTATCTATCTGTGTGTGTACGCGCGCGCGCAGATATATATATATATGTGTGTGTGTGTGTGTGTGTGTACATATGTGTGTGTACTTATATGCGCGCCCGCGCCAGTGCCCACACACACACACATATGTATATGTACATATATGTATATATATGTACACACACACACATGTGTACATGTGTGTGTGTGTGTGTATATGTGTGTGTGTGTGTGTGTGTGTGTGTGTACACACACATGTACACATGTGTGTGTGTGTGTCACATGTCAAACCCTTTAACATTTTGATATTCGTAGAGTGATAAGCATAAAGTTGCACAAGGCATACAGAAATAGCGGAAACGTTATTGATATTAAGTACAAGTTTGCATTACAGGAGAATCCCCCGCAGGGTTTGAAAATATATAAAAATGTACTGAGCATTCCAAAATGTAGCAAAAAGTACAAGCAAAATAACTAAAACAGCAACAGAGAGCTCTGAAACCCTAATTACCGGGAGACACCGTCTTGTCGTTTGAGCCGCCCGCTTTAGCTGTACAGTTTTGTTTTGAAAAGAATGAGATTCGAGGGAATCTCAGTAGTAACATGCTGAAAAACATATAGAATGCAAAAATAGATATGCAATGTCATGTCATGTAAGATGATCAAACTATGTGTGTACACTTGCCCAAAGTCAAACTACATGTTTGCCCCTTGGTCTGCTCGGTGCCCCTGTTGGGTCCCTGACCACAACATGGTAAATTGGTGTATCTAGGATACTAGCTCATGTTATAGTGAATGACATATCAACATTAAGTAATCACATAGTGTACATAAGAAGAAGTTACTACCTGAATCTTGTTCAAAATTCCGCGTTTGTCCTACTCTCGGATTTCGGCTCGGGATTTGTCTAATTCCTATCAAAATTAAAGTTACCAGTAACTGGTTATTACTTATAGCATTACTGCTTTTAACTTGTATTTTGCTAGTTATTTAATGCAGTTACAACAATTTATGCACAATACAATTTTGTACAGTGCAGTTTCACTGTTTTCCAGAAACTGGCAGATTGGTCAACCAACTTTAGAAATTCATAATTAATTCTACAAAAATTCAATTTGACTGATTCCAAAACTAAAATGAATCTATTTCAATTTAATTTTGAATAAAAATAGTTAGTTTTTCTCACTATAGTCCTATTATTCCCAGTAATTCATTAAACAACACTGCTCTAGATTGCATTCCAGAAAATAGAGCATAACTTCAAAAATTCATATCTCCCAATATACTTATCAAACAATTACAAAATATATATCAAATTAAAGATATATGTGTTTAATTTAATTATATAAATTTTAAGAATTTTTGGACAAGGTTTGTTCTATGAAACATCATGCACAATATCACTGTTACAGATAGGGTAGATCAACAACATGTACATACACACTTTGTAAATTTCCAAATTGGCATACAAACATCCAAAAATCATGAAAACTTGGATACCTACACAATTTTGACTTCTAAAGTAAATTGAATTATCAAAATTACCAAATTCTTACTCCTTCCTCATGTCACACACAAAACAGTAAGTTAGGGTTTCTATGAGTAACATGTTGTTTTCTTGTTTTCTCTTACTTAATCACTTCATTTCTACTTCTAATCACATGATTAGCTACTTAAACACTAAATGGAAATTTTTAGAGGGAATTTAGGCAGCATTTCCCTATGATTTTTTTTCAGCCCACTTTTTAAAAATAAGAGAAAACAAAGCAATATCCACCAACAACATCAAACAAGCCAAGAGAAGCAAGTTGTGAAATTTACCTCTTGATTCTTGCCCTTTCTCTCTCCTGAAAGAAAATCCTCTCTCTCTCTCTCTCTAATATTTTGATTTGTCTTGAAAATCATGGATTTAATGGAGTAGAAGAGGTTAGGAGAGGTTATAGAGTGATTAGAAGGCAAAGATCACAAGGTCACTACCTTCTTACCTTTGATTCTTGACTTGGAACCCTAAGTCCTTCCTTCTTGTGTTCTTGAATTTTTGGAAGCTCTCTCTCTCTTTCCTTGGTTCTGTTTTGGCCGAATGTGAAGATGGGAAGAGAAGATAATGACTTGTTAAAATATCCTTTAGCTTATGTCATATTATGGTTTATTGGAAACTTAACTAAGGAAATTCACTTGGTCATCTTTTTTTTCCCCTTCTCTTAAATTATCTTGGCCACACAACCTATTTCCTTCCATTTCCCTTTTGCCCAACGAAAATATAAAGGAAAGAGCAAATATTGTCTGCCTCTTGATTTATTCATCTTTACTTTACATGTGCTTGCTTTCTATTGGTCCAAACTTTGTATTTTTGTATAATATTTCAAATAAGTTCCTTTTCCCTTTCTATTTTCCTTGACCAGCCAAATTAAATGAGGCATAAGAGTATATTGATGTCTCTTTATCTTTTTCATTTGTTGACTAAAATGGTGTTCAATGCTTCTTGAAATTCCTAATCAAAGTTTCACAAGTTTGCTTTTTGCTTTGACTTACTCTTCTTGCTTTAATATGACCAACCATATATATATGTGTTTCTTGATATTTCCCTCTCCACCGTAAGTCTAAGAAGCAAGAGAATTAAATAGCTTCTTCCAATTCATAAACCAAGATCATGTCACCTTTTGACTTTTGACTTTTTCCAACTTAGATTTTTCCTTTGGTAATAATACTCCAAAATGAATTATTTATTACCCAATAGCCATTTTATCCTTCTTAATTCCATTTTTGGTTGAAAAAATAGGGAAAAATAGGGGGGGAAATTGCTACTTGTTTTGTGGCAAAATTACTGTTTCGCCCTTACATTTTATGATTTATCTAAATAAATCATTTGTTACTCCTTTCCTTTTGTTTGACCAATTTTTTACATGTATATTAGCCCATTAATCATGTCATTTTATGTTCCAATTTTGGTTACAATAGTAGGTCTTTAAGTGTACATTAGTTGATCCTTTGTGTCTTTACTTGGCCGAGTTGTGTGAAACCGACGATTAGAATATTTCTGTAAATTTATACACACCATAATTCACCATTTTATTCTATTAAATGTATTCATTACATAGGATAAATATTGGTGATTAAAAATGAGGTGTTACATCACACACAATTCATTTATTAATTCCCAAAATTGTACATGCAAATAGATACTTCTTGTTAGAAATTGTGCCCTAAGGACCAATCATTGTACTTTGAACATTGTTATTCAATGAATTTCTCCATTTAATTATCACATTAATAGCATGTTCACTATGATAACTGTATCCTTGGATAAATCATAATAATTGTCCTAAATGTCCCTGGTCGGTCATCTATGTGGGAGCAAAGATGAAATAAGACCAGTATTACTTTGGTAAAATGGGGATACAAATCAAAGTCTTAGACACTTATAGAAGTACAAGGTGATGGACCGACCCACTATGAGAAAGCTGCATGGATCAAGTCATAAGTTTATTTCATGTATAACTACATCACAATGCCCTTTGACCTGAGATCATCGTGGATTCCTACATGAGAGTCACTAAGCTTTGACTTAGTCAAAATTCACCTTTAACCAGGTGATGATAAAGGCTACAATCGGGCTTAGTGGTTTTCATGCAGAGAAATGTGAATGGTCAAGATGAAATTTGTCCCTCACATTAGTAGAAAGATATTACTGGGCCCCTTGATGAGTGAGCCTGAGAAATGTATGGCCATACTACCATGGAAAGGAGTTTCCATTTCAACAGTCAGCCTACTCAGTGATCGAGAAAGTAATGGTCAGGAATAGGAGGATGACATTCTCCATGCCACATCCTTGACCAAAATATCGTGTGACAAAAGGGACATCATATGGTTGTATGACAGGTTTTATTGTATTGTCGATCCTTATATGAATTGGGTAGTCGTAATGTCTTGCTAGAGGCCGCTTACGACTTGTGGGTTGGTATAGTTATTGGCCCACTGCCAACTTCGTATGGGCCTACTAGGTCACACACAAGAATAGCCCAACACGAGCTATAATGTCCAAATTCATTGAATCTAAGATGTGTCTAAGATTCAATGAATACAATATTCAATCTAGGGTAGACGAATTTTATACACACACACACACACACACATGTTGCGTGAATATTTATTTGATAAATATTTATGTGTGTGTGTGTGTGTATTTGAAAAGAAAATTAATAATATTATATATACACATGTATTTTTGAAATACGTACATACATATATAATATATATTATTTGATAATATATATTAAATATATGATAATATTATATTATATGAAAGTATTATTATATTGTGTATATATAAAGATATTATATGATAATATCTCAGATTTAATTTATAAAGATAAATTATATCTAATTCAATTGGCTCTTTATTCTAATTAGATAAATAGGTTAAATTAAAACTGTTGAAATAATTTAATTAAACTAGATTTATTTAATTAGCTTATCAAAACAATTAAGTGTCAATTGATATGATAAGGATTTTGAAATTAATTAAGATTAATTTTAAAAATTCAATATCTATCATAAAATAGATAACTCTGACTAGTTATAAAAGGTAAAAGCTAAGGTTTTCTACAGATGATGAAAATATAGAGAGCCACAAGAAAATCCTAAAAGGACATTGGAGGCGCTAACACGCTGCCGGTGTTGGGTCATGTTCGTGTAGATACCAATAGAGGGAGCTGATCTGAGTAGTTAGCTCCTCAAGATCCAAAAGGAAAAACTCCAAATAAGAACTAGCTAACAATGTTGATGCCAGGGATGGTTAATCTCACACTCATAGAGTTTGATGCTCTTTTAAGAAGAATTAGCGGACATGTAGATGATGAGGAAATTATTTCAGGAGCAACCAAGCATGGAGATTTGAGAACTCGAAATACGTTGATGATTGTGGTCATTCAAACAAACATGAATAAGGTATGACTTTTTCTAACTTAATTTAAATGCCTTTGATAGATCCGCAATTGGGATTGGTAAACTTTTGTAATTTTAAATTTTAATTCTTCCGCTGTGTGCCTACCAATCTCAACAGTGGCAATAGTGCCAGGTCAATTATGCATTTAAATTGAGTTTTAGTGCTTATATATATGATATATAAGTTGAACATGATTTTAGAAGGGTTGGATTGAAAACCTAAAGATTGAAGTTATAATAGTCGTGCTGCCATATTTTCATTTTTTAGAGGCAGTGTGATTGTGACAAATTTTTGAATGACCAAATCATCTCCAATAATCCTAAAACTTTTCAGAATAAACTTAGACATCCTAAGCTTTAATTTTATATATAATATGTGCTATTCAAATCAGTACCTTAGGAGATATCAATTTTTGAAGTTAGGCTTTGAATCTGGAATGTTTTATGTGGCAGCGATGATTAATTTTAGTTTCGGGAATATTATACCTATAATTTTTTTAAAGCTATATTTTTTGTCAAAAATAGACCTAATGAGGGTCATATAAAACTTTGAACCACTACAATTGGAGTTTTCTAGATTTAATTATAATGTTTCAAATTAAGGTGAAAAATTTGGAAGTCTAGCGGGACTGCCGTAGCTAATTGTTCGTAGCTCGAAATAACCTAATCACAACATTTATTGTTTTTCATATTGTATGAATTGTTAATTGTTGTAGTTTACTTCTCAAAATTTTTTGGGTATGGTGAACAACATGGCTTTAGTTTTTACAAGGGTTGTAATATTTAAATACAACACGTGTCTCGTGTTAGATATGACTAGTTTTGATGAAGACAAATGTAGATGTCAAATATTAAGAGTAAGAAGTTTGCATAATATACTTATCTCTTACATTGACTAACTACTATATTTAATGTTGCATATCTTGTAGATTAGTCAAGCAATGAAAGAAAGAGATTGAGAAATGAAGAACTTGTAAGGATTAATGAAGAATATGAAGATTCAAGTTCTTTGGGGGGTACTGTAGCAGTGGTACTATAGCATATTTGACACTTAGCATACTGTAGCACTATAGTGACCGAGTGATTTTTAACACCATTCGAGTGATTTCCAGAATCACTCGAGTGATTCTGGAAACAGGGAAAATTTCTTGGAGTGAGTCACTTTTCACTCGAGTGATCTTTGAATTTTTATGCTATGTTTTTCATCCAGCTGAGCGAGGTCTGGTTATTCGATCATATCTCTCAAACTACAACTCCGATTAAGACGAAACTAGTTGCATATGAAAATAGACTCCAAATGTGTCATTTTGAAACTAGAAGAAACATCAAAGGAGCTCAGATGAAGGAGATATAAATGTTGCAATTTGAAACTCAAATCAGCATCACCTTCCAGAACATGTTTGGTATTTTGGACATAACTCTCAAACCACAGATCCTATTGAGCTGAAAGTGGTGCCATATGAAACTAGACTTAAATATATTTCCATTGATATAATATGGAAATTTTGGAGTCATATTCGAAGAGTTATGCCATCTGGAAGTTGACTCATGGTTGCTGTCAAATTGAAAGAGCAGCTACGAGTTAAAGTGCACTGAACAAGGAGCACTTGAGTGATTTACATAATCACTCGAGTGAAATGCGTCAGATGGCATATCACTCGAGTGGCACAGAAATCACCAGAAGAATTTTTCACTGTTCTCAAAATCACTCCCAGTGATATCGAAATAACTCGAGTGATTCTGTTGATTTTACAAATCACTTCCAGTGCAAGCCAAATCACGGCAAGAAAAATTCACTGTTTGCAATTTCACTTCCAGTGATACCGAAATCACTCAAGTGATATGAGATTTTTCAGAATCACTTCAAGTGCAAGCCAAATCATTGCAAGAAAAATTCACTGTTTCGAAATTCACTTCCAGTGATCTCCAAATCACTCGAGTGATATGTGAAATTTTCAATATCACTTCCAGTGGCTCTAAAATCACCGGAAGAAAATTTCACTATTCTAAAAATCACTCCCAGTGCAGCCGAATTCACTCGAGTGATTAACTATTTTCTCAGTATCACTTCCGGTTGACATCAAATCACTGCTAGTATATAAGTATGAATCAGAATCACTTCCCGTGAAGATGAGATCACTCCTAGTGAACCTAAATGCACCTCCAGTGAAAGCCAATATGCTTCAAGTGATATGTTTATTTTTTTATATCACTCCCAATGCATTTCCAATGAATCAAATACCTTCCAGTGATCACTCAGTGTACTCTCCACTGTGACAGAATCAGTTCCAGTGGCAGCAAATCAGAATCACATCCGAAAATCAAGTTCACTACCAATGAAATGCTTCTACAGTCGAGTGATTTATTTTTTTATCAAAATCACATCCAGTGAAGTAATGCTGCACTCAAGTAAATTGATATCACTGCCAGAGAATTTATTGATAGCTCGAGTGATTCATTGCCTTTATCAGAATTACATTCAGAAACTTCACAAAATCATGGAAATCACTCAAGAGATCATCATTACCAATGGAATATTGTTTAATCAAGATCACTTCCAGTGGAATACTATCTTCTGAAAATCACCTCCAATGAAATCAAGTTTACTTCCAGTAATTCTCCAGTTTTCAGATATCACTGCCAGTGAAGTTGTAATTCACCCGAGTGAAATGTTATTTTGTGAAAATCACTACCAGTGAAGTATGTAATCACCTGAGTAATGTTTTCTAACAACTATTTCTCTGAGTGCTTTTACAGGTGTTATGCACTACCGATTACATGGCATACACGGATCAATATTCAGCGACAACAAATCATGGTCAAAAACAATATTCAACAAACAACTCAAAGAACGTGCAAACAGAAAGCAACTGTATGAATTATCTGTCAGAAGCATGATCAGATTACAACGGGCAAATGTTTACTCCAACGGTTCTCAACGCATCTCCTATATAAACCGAAGCATTCAAAGAAGAAGATGAGATGATGTAACAGCGATCAAATACCCAAGCAATGAGAACCCAGCTACCAATATGCTAATATTATAAGTCATCCGTCTCATATACTCTCTATTCTTATCTGTTTATATATCATGTATACTTGAGAGTGAGAATATTTTGTATTGTACTTCAGTGAGCATTTTACCCACTCTGTAAGAGAGCTTGTAAACACTTCATCTGTATTTTAGAAGTATTCTCAAGGTAGAGGGACCTTAAGAGGGTTGATTACCTTACGGGGAAGCTGTAGAGAGAATCGCTAGTAAGACTTTCTGCTCGTAAGACTTACAAGGTGCAAGTAGTAGAGAACGTTGCTGCTCGTAAGACTTACCGTGGTGTAAGCAGGAGAGAACGTTGCTGCTCGTAAGACTTGCACGGTTAAGCAGGAGAGAAAGGTCTTCGGGATTGCTTTGCTCGACTTTTCGTAAGAGGGAGTAAACCTTACAATGTGTAAGGAGGAGTAACTCTTGTGAGTTTGTAGAGGCTTATCTTGTGCCCAGTTAAACAAGAAGATAGTGGATTGGAAATCTCAGGAGGAGACTAGGGACTGGATGTAGGTCATCGTGGATTGGACCGAACCAGGATAAATTATAGTTTGCATCTTCTCTTCCCTAAGCTTTTACATTTCTAGCATATATGATCTATATATCTGCGTATGAATTTATAGTTCTATATGTATTGATTTGATAAGTAGCGAAAAGTTTTTAAACAATCAGACTTAACTATCGTGCACCTAATTCACCCCCTCTTGGGTGTTAGTCAGTTCTAACATTTGGTATCAGAGATTGACTCTTGTTTAAAGGACTTAACCGTCTCAAGAGTTATCAATGGCTGATTTAGGGTGTTGCTCACTTTCAGAAGGTTTCGATTATATTATCCCACCTCTTTTAAAAGATATTGATTTTTGGTTTTGGAAAGTAAGAATGACAAGTTTTATAAAAGCATCTGATTTTGATATGTAGAATGTTCTTATAAATTTTTTTGATTTCAAACCGAGAATAAATTGGACTGAAAAAGAAAAAAAATATTTTCGTTGAATATTAGAGCAATGAAGTTTTTGTATTATGCTTTGATTGAAAATGATTTTGAGAAAATCAAATTTTGTTCTAGTGCTAAAGATATTTGGGATACTCTTGATTCTATTTATGCTTTCTAACAATTATGTTGAAATTGAAAGTGTTGACAGTTCACCTGAAACTATAAGTTGCATATCTGCGATTGATGAACAAATGGAAGTTGAGATTAAAGGAGTCATAAAACACTTCCATGATCCAGTCAACGCAAAAGAAAAAGAAGAGGATTCCCAAATAGAGCTCATTACAGACGACCATGAAAAATCACTCTCTGGAGCTCAAGGAAAATTTAAGGTAAAAAGTCCAAATTCTTCTTGTGATTTTCATAAAACTGATTTTCTAAGTCTGCATAAAATAGTTTTCTAACCAATTGTTGATTCTGTTGAGAAAAGCAAAAGTGTTTTCAAACATGCTGAAATTTATGCGTGAAGAAGGAATTTAAGCAAACTGAACAATTGAAGACGTCTTCTCTCAAACTACACAATACTTGCACAAAACCTCAAAATGTATATTATCATGTTATCTACAATTATTGTGGTAAATCTGGTCATATTTCTCACACATGCTATATCAGAAGAAATTCTAGTATGAGAAATGAATATGTTTGGGTTCCGAAAGGATATGTAAAGTCTAATACTAACAATCAAGGACCCAAAGTAAAGTGGGTACCAAAATATCCGTCTAGTGTTTCATGTGTGCAGGTTGATTCTAGAAAGAATGGACATAAGGATACAGAGAAGATGAAGAAAAAGCCAAGAGTTTCTCATGCACCAATTAAGAGATTTGTATCATTGCAAAAGAAAACTCTTAGAGCATCCGTTGCTAGAGCTACAGAGAGTAATCACCAAAAGAAGCAATGGAGAAAAGGCGTATGTTTTACCTCAAGAATGAATTGTCATAGAGTGTCATTCAACTATCTTGAGCAGAACGAGAAAAGAAAAATCTCTCAAGTATCAAACATAAGAATTTTAAAGTCTTTATCTTTTGAGAGAGCTTTGCAGACACCTTTGGGAACACATATGAATAATCAACATAACAAAAAGAGACAGTGGGTAAGCAAAGCCAATCCTCCAAATACTTAAGGCAATGGTACACAACGATAAAACCTCCTATGCCATTGTCTGTAATATCTATTGAGGTTTTGCAAATCAAAATTTTAGGAATGAGTATTGCATAAATTATGTTTCCGCATTCTTTTAGAAACCCATTTAATAAATTCATAAAAGGATTGCAATGTTCAATAGTTTAACTCTTTATGCATATACGCATACTTGAGAAGAAAATATTTTTATGCATAATTGATATGATAAGGATTTTGAAATTAATTAAGATTAATTTTAAAAATTCAATATCAATCATAAAATAGATAACCCTGACTAGTTATAAAAGGTAAAAGCTAAGGTTTTCTACAGATGATGAAAATATAGAGAGCCACATGAAAATCCTAAAAGGACATTGGAGGCGCTAACAAGCTGCCGATGTTGGGTCCTTTTCGTATGTATACCAGTAGAGGGAGCTGATCTGAGTAGTTAGCTCCTCAAGATCCAAAAGGAAAAACTCCAAAGAAGAACTAGCTAACATGTTGATGTCAGGGATGGTTAATCTCACACTCATAGAGTTTGATATTCTTTTAAGAAGAATTAGCGGACATTATCCATGCCTCATCCTTGGCCAAAATATCGTGTGACAAAAGGGACATGACATGGTTGTATGAGAGGTTGCATCGTGTTAATGATCCTCATATGAATTTGGTAGTCGTAATGTCTTTCCAGAGGTTACTTGCGACTTGTGGGCTAGTATAGTCATTGGCCCACTGCCAACTTCATATGGGCCTACAGGGTCGCACACAAGAATAGCCCAACACAAGCTATAATGTCCAAATTCATTGAATCTAAGATGTGTCTAAGATTTAAGGAATACAATGTTTAATCTAGGGTGGACAAATTATATATATATATATATATATATATATATATATATATATATATTATATGCACATGTTGTGTGAATTTTTATTTGATAAATATTTATGTGTGTGTGTGTCTATATATTTATATTTGAAAATAAAATTAATAATATTATATATACACATATGTATTTTTGAAATACAAACAATACATATATAATATATATTATGTGATAATATATATTATATATATGATAATATTATATTATATATATATATAATATATATTATGTGATAATATATATTATATATATGATAATATAATATTATATATATATAATATATATTATTTGATGATATATATTAAATATATGATAATATTTTATTATATGATAATAATATTATATTGTGTATATATAAAGATATTATATGATAATATCTGAGATTTAATTTATAAAGATAAATTAAATCTAATTCAATTAGCTCTTTATTCTAATTGAATAAATAGGTTAAATTAAAACTGTTGAACAGATTTAATTAAACCAGATTTATTTAATTAGCTTATCAAAACAATTAAGTGTTAATTGATAAGATAAGGATTTTGAAATTAATTAAGATTAATTTTAAAAAATTCAATATCCTTCATAAAATAGATAACACTGACTAGTTATAAAAGGTAAGAGCTAAGGTTTTCTACAGATAATGAAAATATAGAGAGCCACAAGAAAACCCTAAAAGGACATTGGAGACGCTAACACGCTGTCAATGTTGGGTCCTGTTCGTGTAGATACCAGTAGAGGGAGCTGATCTGAGTAGTTATGTAAAGACCCGCCTCATATACCCCTTATTATTGACCTTACTCAGAGTAGCAATGCGTAGTTCAGTGGGTACACAGGAATAACATGAATATACTGATAATATTAATACAATATTGCTTGATTATAATACAAAAGTTTCCCCACTAGGGGTTTACACAATATTTACAGACCTTAATAACTAAAAGGCCTTCAAACAACCAGCAACATTCATCTTCGTGCATACCTCTTTTCTGATCTCAGCATGTTTCCAATGCTCACCTGTCTGAATGGTTGTTTAGGAGGAGTGAGATTCGAGAGAATCTCAGTAGCAAACATTACCACTATGCATGCCAGATATATATGAATGCATGACATGCTTGCCTACACTATTTCATGCCAACATAATCACATGTTGCATGCTCGATGTTATGACATACATATGGTCATTGCACAAATATAACAGAGCTTCAACCAACCATACATGTTTCACACAAATAGGCAAAGCAGTCACATAATCAATGCAAAATATACATATCATATACATGCAGAAAAGGTAAGTTCACTACCTCTCGGACTTTATGTTCTTATCTTCTTGTCCCTTGATCCGCCAACCATTGCTCCTTCTTTATCACTTCATGGCCCTAGGCAAGTGATAACATCATTAGAGCCATGAAAATTAAATTTCCAATGGCCCACATTAGCCTTATAGGCTTACTTTCATCCTTGGAGTTCATTCCAATTATATTTGGCCAATTTCTTACTCAAATTCGCATGGTACTCAATCTACCAGCATTTTTTACCAAATTGTGGAAAATCATAATTAATTCTATAGAACTACAATTGAGGTGCTTCAAAGTTCTATTTGAAGCCCTTTAAGTTTAGATTTATATAAAAATACTCTATTTTAAATGTCACCACTACACCATTCCCAAAATTTTTCCAAACACTAACTGTTTCAGATGTTCTTCCAGAAAACAGGGCAGACATTCAAAAATTCATATCTTCAAATATACTTGTCCAAAAATTACAAAATACCCATAAAATTAAATATATATATCTCTTATTTAATTCTAGAAATTTTTAGAATTTTTTGGATAAGGTTTGCCCTATGAAAAATTTCGCACAACATCATTGTTTCAGATTCTTTCCAGAAAACAGGGCATATCTTCAACAATTCATATCTCTTACTATACTTATCCAAAAATTACAAACTACCTACCAAATTAAAGCTCCACATGTCTACTTTAATCCTGAAAAATATCAGAATTTTTGGACAATATTTATCATATGAAAAAGCTCGCACAATTCCACTGTACAGAAAAGGCAGAATCAACATGATGCATATACAAACTTCATAAATTTCCAAATTTATATACAAGCATCCAAAAATCATGAACACTTGTATACCTACACAATTTTTCCTCCTAAAGCCAATGGAAGCATCAAAATCATCAAATTCTTACTCCTTCTCCACGTCAAAACAGGGCAGAAAATCATATTCTTAGGTGCAATATGTTGTTTTTTTGTTTTCTTTGGCTTAATCTCTTCCTTTCTACTTCTAGTCAAGTGATTAGCTATTTAAACACTCATTAGACATGATTTAGCCATTGAAAACACCAATTTAAACCATCCATGAACAGTACCCAACTTCCTTTATACTCATCCAAACGACAAATCAATCGATTAAAAAGGAAGCTTACGCTTACCTCTACCCGTTTCCACAAACGGTTCGGAATTCCAGCAATACTCCGGCAAGGGAGATGGTACCAAACACCTCCAAATGAAAATCCAAAATCGTAGAAATGTAGCTCTTGATGAGTAGAAGAAGTTTCATGAAGGGTACTTTGAGAGAGGACGCCGTTTTGGCAGTGTTTCGGAGGAAAGAATTTTCTCTCTCATCCTCCCTCCATTTTCGTCTCTCTCTTTTCTCTCTCTTCTGGTCTGTTTTTGCACGGCTGAATGGATGAAGAAGATGATAATTGATGATTAAAGGAAGTGATAAAATGGCTTGCCACGTGTCAGCACTTGATTGGCCCAAATAATTGATTTTCGCACAAAATACCAAATTCTGCATATTTTTCGTTAACTTTGAAAATTCATATCTAATTGTACAAATGTCCAATTGGAGTAGTTCCAAAAACTATGTGACCCTTATTGAGTCTAGTTTTAAGAAAAAATATATAATTTGGCCAATTGGAAGCTCACTCTTCCCATAATTTTAATCTTTGGATATTGCCCCATAAAATAGTTAATTTCGTTGGGCTAACTTCAAAAATTCATTTCTCTTTGTGTACAACTCCAAATGACTTATATGACCTATCAAATTAAATTTTGATAAGTCTACTTTCATTCTAAAAAGTTTTATAATTTTTCATTATCATTTATCTATCGAAACATGTCACACAATCATCACTGTCATACCGAGAATTTCACTGATAGCAAAATTACTTTGTGTTTCACTTTACTATATTGTGTGTGACTTCCAATCACTTCATTTTGTTATTTCCCAGCTCTTTAGCTCACTAATATAATTCATTTTAATATCCAAGGATATAAAGGAATTTTGGAGAATTTAAACATGCCTCATAGGGACATTTGCTAAACCAGGGTCTAGCAGTCCTCTTAATCCAGGCTTAATCTTATGCCTCTAGTCCTAAAATTCAGGATATTACAAGTTAGCTCCTCAAGATCCAAAAGGCAAAACTCCAAAGAAGAACTAGCCAACATGTTATAGTCAAGGATGTTTAATCTCACACTCATATAGTTTGATGCTCTTTTAAGAAGAATTAGCAGACATGTAGATGACGAGGAAATTATTTCAGGAGCAACCAAGCATGGAGATTTGAGAACTCGCAATACGTTGATGATTGTTGGCATTCAAACAAACATGAATAAGGTACGACTCTTTCTAACTCAATTTAAATGCCTTTGATAGATCCGCATTTTGGATTGGTAAACTTTTACAATTTTAAATTTTAATTTTTCTACTGTGTGTCTACCAATCCCAACATGAAGTATATCAATATTGATTGAGATATAATATATAAATATATGATCATATTTTTCTTTAAAAAAATCTATCAAATGTTTGAATTTAAAATAACAAGTGCACGTTGGTTTGAATAGTTATTAATTAGTTTAAGTTAGATAAGGCCTAATTTAGAAATTGTTTTTTCCTCCTTTTTATCTACCTTCAATTTTCCTTTTATTATTGTTACAACCCACGAAGGTTAGAAGGCTCCGGAATGATCCAGAGAATTCCAGAGCATTCCAGACAACACCGGAGTACTCCAGAAAATGCTGGAGCATACTAGATATCTCTAAAACAATGGGGGAACGCTAGATAATTCTAGAGTATTATAGGGATATCTCTCTCTTGTGTATTCTAGAAGTTTCCTTGTAAATATCTAGATATTATTTGTAGATATTCTTATAGAACATTCTAGAGAGTGAATGTAAACCGTTAGATCAAATTGATCTCCACCGTCCATTAAGGAGGTGGGAAAGTTCTAGAACAAGGGGGAGGTCTATAAATACCCATCACCCCCTCATTTATAATAATCAAGCAAAGTATATAAGTTCTCAAGTTCTCTCAAGAGTTTTCTCACTTGTGCTCTCTTGTTTCATCATCTTCTTTACCTACAACTTGAGGGTTCGGCTGACTTAGCATAAGATCAAGAGGTTGATCACGCTAAGGCCGGCACGGTACAAGGAGAGGGAGTTCCGAGTCCGTGACATTATGCTCTTTTAACAACATTCGAAAATTTTTAATTAAGCCTCTTGGCCTCATTAAGAATATATTGAAAGTGTAGACCCAACTTTAAATTTAACCATTTTAATTAGAGTTAATTGGGATTTTCCCAAAAAAAAATTGGGGGAATAAAGGAGCAAGAGATAAAGGTAGAGAGACTTCATTGTATTTAAAGCTTTTATAATGGGTTTAGGGAAGTTGAGTACTTATTTGAAATAGTCATTGTTCCTTCCAACACACATCTAGATGCTTGTGTGCGGATGAACATATCAAGAAGATCTTGTTGAAGAGTGTTGTTCTATAATGGTTCAATTGATGAGTGGCCTGATTGTATACTTTTTTCGTCTGTTGCCGCCTTAGAAACACGTCCTTCTCTTGTGAAGATGCATGATGTGAAACCATTTTTATCTTGTGACACGTCTTCACCCAGTGATTTCCACATATTTGATTGACTTTATTTCCTTGCTCCATATCTATTCGGTGAAAAATGAAAGTGATCATAAGGTAGATTTTGTACAACACGATGAATGGTACATTAATTAACTTGTGTGTTCGTTTATTACTCACCTTTTTATTTCATCTTATCTAAGCCAAGTAAAAATAAAGCATCAGGTGTGGGGTCTGCCCCTTCCTATTGTATTTGATTTAATAAAAATTCCATATAAGTTGATTTTGTATGTCATTCTTCCCACGTGTTTCATGGTTGTTTCTCTACTCTAACATTGCATCACATTTTTTAATGAGAAAAAGATAAAATAAATACCACTTAAATTTTAAAATCCTAAATGAGTGGTTAATCACTATACTCTTTTTGTGAATCACATTACTCTTATAGTCAATAAAACCAATTTAAAATTTTAAAGTTCAATTGGTATTTTTTAATTTTTTTCCCTTTTTTTTTAATCAGCTCCTGCCATATAAGCTTTTTATTAGAACCTCCACAGGTATTTAGGATCATTAATAAGCTGTGTGAGATTATTGGAGTCTCCACTTGTAGTAGCTTGCTCATTTTCACAAAAAAAAAAAAAACCAAAAAACAAAAATAAAGCAAAATTTGAACCCAATTTTTATAAATAAAAAAGGTTAATACAATTTTTAGTCCTCATTTTAGTTTTAATTATTTAAGTTTCAAACCATATTTTTTGGTCTCTCAAAGGGTAAAATGGTTTAAATTTTTATTAACTTACATGAACCAATGTTCTAAATGGAATAAAACTTGAGGGACCTAAATCTATTATTTGAAAATAAAAAAAATGTTATAAAAAAAAAGGTTCACTTTTTTAAAAAATAAAAAATAATAAGATTTTAAAATGTTTTTATGCCGTGTGAGGGTTTTAGAACCTCCTTAGGTAAAAATCAATTATTCTTCCTTATAAGATTATTGGAATCTCATCAAAAAAATTAATCTAAAATTCTTTTCAATGCATATTTTTCAAATAAAAAATAAAGAAATTTTCTTCATGAACTTAAAAAACACAAACCTTTTTAAATGAACTTTTTTCTAAAAGGCAACATGCCTTTTACTCCAAACAGTATGGATTTTGATCATTTTAAAGGGTACATAGGCTCCCGGCTCTCTTCTTAAGTTAAATCTAACTTTGTAAATAAACCATTTTTTCCTTTTATTTTTTATTCTTTGTAAATATTTTTTTTTTCCTCTCAAATTCTTTGTAAATCAACAATTGTCCTCTTTTGTTTATATTTTTATTTCTTTTCCTTTTTTTGGGTAATTAGAATATTTTTAAAGGCCATATTACTTTTTAATAGTCAACTTAGGGTAATTAATTATTCTCATGAATAGGTGTTGTGAGACATCTAATACCTTCCCCGCGTACAATTAACTCTCAAATTCTATCTGTTTTTTGTATACCATGTTTTTATTAAAAAAATTGAAAATCTTTTTATAAAATTTTGGTGACGATTCCATGATTTTTCCTCCCTCATTTGGAGATCTGATCTGGTGCGCAACATGTATAATAGTTGAAATTTACACACCTTTTGAGATTATGTACTCATTAATTACATATGCAATTCTTCAATGTGTCAACAAAATCACTTTACAAAGAGAAGGGGAAAAATTGCTTATTACACGTACAAGTTTATAATGTGCGGTTTCACCCTTTCTTCACACATTTTTCCTTTTCAGTTAAACGATTTGGAGTGACCCTTTTCTTCGAGACATCTCTCCCATGTTATAACTTTTCTATTTGATTCCTGGAGTTCTTGCACTTCCTTTAATCCTTCGCTTCCGGTATTTATAAATTTTTCCATGTGTGTTGGTTTTTCAAAATACCCTCTTAAATAATTTGTATCGAACTCTCTTAGCATATGCAATCAATAAGGATAAATTAAAATTAAAATAATAAATATAAGGGAAAAAATGAAATGAGGCCTTATATATATTAAACATTAAATCTAATCCCCTCAATTAACTCTTATATTAGATACAGGAATTAGTATTAATCTTATTTTCAAAATACTTAATATTATTGTATTAAATAATTTAACAAATAAATTATTTAACTCATTATCAAAAATAAATAAATTATTTAACTTGCGAATATGAAACTCTCTGTGAGAATTGAGAACCCATATTTCTCTTCCATGAGATATTTTCAATTAAGAATATCTCTGCTTTAGGTTTAGAACAAATGCTATATATATATATATATATATATATATATATATATATATATCATTCAATCTAAATAATGTGGCATGGAAGGATCTTTCTTCTTATTAATTAGGAACAATTACTTGAACCTTTATTTTCTTAAACAATTTCATGTGATTTATTATTAATCTAAGAACAAAATAATAAGCAATAGAGTATTTTAATCAAACAGATGTGCTTAGATGGGTGGAAATTCATTTGTTAAGCAAATTAAGTATGATTAAATCTTAACTACCTTTGTTTATTTAAAAAAATATTTATGATTTTATTTTAAATCACATAATTCAAGTGAAGCCTTCGTATACTCGCCTCCATCAGAAAGTGAGAATGTTTAACTGATATATCATAATTATATTTTCTTTTGCATAATTTCTTGCCGTGCTCTTGTTATCCAAAGGAAAAAAGGGACAATAAATTCTGTATATTTTAAAACTAACAAATCTATGTAATTTTAATGAGAGAATATGATATAACAAATCCGTCAACAAAGAGGCATAAGAAAGCATTTATATGACTAAGAATTCAAAAACTACAACGATTCCAGTAGACATTGTATAAAATATGAATTGAGGTGTTCCTTGTGAGTTGTGATGGTACATGACAGATGTATTTTGCTAAATCAATTACACGGGTGGAATTACAGTACAATAATGGATAGATAGCCTCTATATACATATGTGCAATTAGAATTGATCAAGGGCAAATATGTCATTGCAGGTGCCGCCACTCCTGAATCGCATTAAGTAATGCATAATTAGGCACCAGGTTGGTGTGTTCAAGCTTGAGGTTTGTCATTGGTGAAGTGTTGTGACCACTATCCAACCAGCCTCTTATTGCGTCTTCTTCATATGTAAAGCCATCTGCAGCTATATAAGGATCCTTCATGACCTCCTACAATTCCAAACACAATACCAATGAAAAATTAGATAGCAATCCAACAAGTAAACTATAGTTACCTGTCAACCGGGTACTAATAATAATAATAATAATATTATTATTATTATTACAGTGTAATTAGGTGCGCTCTTAAAACTTGAATCAACAAGGTGATTTTGCTTCAATACATTTATACAGATTCTCAATGTATGAATGCAGCTTTTCTACATGCATACTGAGATTCTCCTCTTACCCTATGTTTGGATGGGAAGGAAAGAATATTAGGAGAAAAAACTCCCAAAAATAGTAAATCTTTTTCGTTTTTTTTTTACTATTTTTGTAAGTTTTCCTTCATAATATTCTCTCCATCCATATTTTCTTTCCATTTTTCCCTCCATCCAAACATAGGGTTAAAGCCGCTAGAAAAATGACACTGTCCCAGCGTAGATGATGGAACCATAGTTCTCCACTTAAACTAATGGGGGAAACTTGTTTTAGACTGTGATCCGTAGGTTATACTGCCATTAAGTTCTGTATTTGAGTGCTTTGCTTGATTCGGCAATCAGATATACCTTTCATTAACTTTGCCTTGAAATTGTCAGTAAATATGTATGGGGGTGCAATTGACAAGCCATAACTGCTTACAAACGACCAACAAAAAGGCAAGTGATTAAAGCTTGAGAATGTTACTTATGAAATTAATCTGTTCCAGACTGGAATGATGGCACTTGATTAATATAAGATCCACTTTAATGAAGAAATTGAACTACAATGTAGATTTTATATTAAGGACCAAAGGGAGTATTCAATATTTAGTGTGTCTTTGCATTAGATATGGACATTGTATCCCATCATATTGTATCTATCTTAGAATAAATATGAGATGTTAGGATTATACAAAATTCTAGGGTTAGCCTATCAGCTTATGGTTTGCCTAAAGGCTTATTTGTACTCTAAATCATTCAAGGATTAATAGTAATTGAGAGGCTCTATTTTCCCTCTACTTTCAATCCTTCAAAATACCACACTCCATTTATGTCTCATCGGTCACTCCCAGTAATTTGCAACAAAGATTCCTATATTTAGAACAGTCTTAAGTAAATATTTAAATTTA
Source organism: Albizia julibrissin (assembly GCA_037074505.1). Lineage (NCBI taxonomy): Eukaryota > Viridiplantae > Streptophyta > Magnoliopsida > Fabales > Fabaceae > Albizia > Albizia julibrissin. Next base: position 39,697,015 of record CM073477.1, read on the forward strand.
TTTTTAAGCAAAGTCTTTTAGAACCTAAGTATCACTCTACATAAACTAGATTTTGAGTAGTTTATGATATTAACCTGAAATATGGGGCAGACAAAGTGAGAAGGAGGACGTTGAAGCTTCTTGGAAGTTGAATATGGTGACATGTTACTGCATGAAGTTTGCAGTGGTCGAAGAACACTCCATATTTCTGACAAGATGTCAGGCCGGTTCAGCTGAGTCTTCTCAGAACACCTCAGTGCCAAATATGCTAGCTGTTCAACTTGATAAAGTGGCCATTCTCCAGCGGAAATGTCCAATACCGCTTTAAGATTTTGCTTCTCCAATGCACATTTTGTATCCCTTACTATTCCTGAAAGAGGTCTGCCAGTTAAAAGTTGTAACAATATGATTCCAAACGAATACACATCAGATTCTGGTGTGAGCTTCCCAGGGGTTAAAATTTCTGGATTCGCATACACCAAACTTTCATTTCGGTTATCAATTGTTTTGTTACTGTCAGCTGGAAGCCCACTGAACTGGACCAAAGAAGAAATGCCCAAATCACAAAGTTTGGCCACAAAGTTTACATCAAGCAGAATTTTACTGGGCTTGAAATTCCCATGGATTATACAAGGCTCACAGGAATGAATGAAGATAAGAGCAGAGCATATGTCAGCAGCAATGGATATTCGAATTTGCCAAGGAAGTGGAGTCTTGTCTTTGCGGGCAAGGTGGTCCTCAAGGCTGCCATTATTAAGGTAATCATAGACAAGTGACCTAGATTCTGTGCAGCTTCCAATCAGTGTTACAAGGTTTGGATGTCTTACCCTACTCAAAACCTCAACCTGAAATACACCCAATTATATAGACAACGTCAGCAATCTGTTAGTCAGGATTCAGAAAGCAGAATCTGTTCCATAAATATTACTTTGGGCAATCTGCCAACATTATTTAGGCCCATAGAAACTTTAAGTTAGAGTATTGTTGGAGTGATGACAGAATTGAGATAGACTGATTGATAAGAAGAGAGCATAAAACATTCTGGAGAATCAAGTCAACCATTTCAAAAAGAATAAAAAAAAAAAATGAAGCAAATTATAATTCTTCTTTAAAAAATTACATCCAATCAAGATATAAATCAATACACATTATAAAATCGATATAGTGAGCCTCATTATTAAATAGTACGGTTCATTATCCAAGCAAAACACAAAAATAAAAACATATGCACGCATGCCATATATCACAAAGGGAGGCAGGTACATGAATCACGTGACAACTTTATGCTCTATCAGCCACCACTCTAATATATCATTTACTTAAAAAACCCAGCTATAAGTTGGCCACAAGAAAACACATCTAATTTACCAAAATGTTAAAAATGAGTTAGGCATTGAGTTAAAACAGTAACTTGAAAAACATATAAAAGCAACTCTATACGAGGAAAACGAGAAATTTTGAGAAGTGCTCCTCATTTTTTGAATGAGCACAGAGCAGAATGTAAATGGGATTGGTGACAACAAAAATGCTACTCCAATCTGAAAAGGGGGTGGGGAGCTAAGGTACATAAAATATGGAAACAATGCAAATTGGAATCAGCAATAATAACAAAAAGAATTGTGGTTTTCAAAAATGGTCAACACGTTTTGAAAGGCAGCAACACCTTAGAACAGGGAAAATTTGAAGTAAACTGCATATAACCAGAACTAGTACTGACCTTAAAGATAATGTTTTCCACCGTCCGCATACCACCATATTATTACTTGCATTCAATTTTTTTCATAACATTTATCCAATTTATGATTTTCAATTGAAAATATGAAGCCTCTTCTACAGGAACTAGCATAACCCAGAAGTAATAATTACATAATTCCAACTCATTCATATGGCATTCCACCAATTTCCAAAACTAAGTGCACAGGCAGTGGGCAAATGGCGATTAATCTAACATAATTGGCAACCTGTGGTGCTTTCTATATGACATACCTTTTGGAACAGAAAAAATTGAAAGCATACCTGATCTAGGGTCACAAATTTTGTTGCACAAAATTTCAAGCAAACTTAAAGGAGGTATAATATAAATAGATAATACCTAAGAGATATATGCGTACAATCCCACATAATCAGTAACCCAAACCCAGAAAAAACAGTAACTAACACATAGCAGATCAAATAAGTGATCATGTGACAACAATACTATGTTTTTTTTTTATACAAACCAATACTATCTATACAACAACAACAAAGCCTTTATCCCACTAGGTGGGGTCGGCTACAAACCAATACTATCTATATAAACCAAAAAAAAAAAAAATTGTTCATCAAACATTAATAAAAACAACCAAAGAACCAGTAATTAGAATAATTGAAAAACAAGAGTATTCTTTTAAAAGACCATACTAGACATTCCAAATCTATGGCTTCCAGTTGCTTGAACAATCTCAGCTATTTTTAGGTTTGGCCAATAGCTTGTAAATGAAATCAGATAAACCATCCAAGATTGGATAAGAAATGCTCAATGACCAGAAGAACAACATTAGAGAACTGCTTCTAACAACAATGCAAAGGAGAGCAATTCTACAATAATACGAATATTTTACAAAAGAACAACAGTGCAAATTACAAAAGCCACACACATAACTTTATCTGCTGTAGAAGAAGGGGAAGAGGTATGCAAAAAAAATAATATCTAGGCTCTGTTTGAAATATAAAATATAATTCATATTATAATTTTCAAGCTAGTGAATGTATGCTAATAAAGACCTGATGTTGGAACTCTAGTTGGCTCTGACAGCCATAAGAGGGCAACATCTTTATGGCAACTTGCATATTGCGAAGCAATCCTTTGTAAACACTCCCATACCTTCCCTCTCCAATCTTCCAGGATGGATCAAAATCATTAGTTGCCTCATTAATCTCTAAGAATGAAAATGTAGGAAATTCTGTTCCATGAGGATATTCAGCATCTGCATTTACAAAATTCCTCAACTTGTTTACTTCCCTTACAGCATTCGAATGCTCGATCTTTAACTTATCTCGTCTGTCTTTGAAGCTTATCAAGAGTTCAACTGCTGATAAAATTTTCTCCTCCAACTCTGCTACCACAGTCTGGGACTCAACAACTTGGCCATCAAGTGCTGAATTTTGATCTTGGATCATTCGTAGTTTTCCCATTATTTCATCCTGTTGATCTTTCACCTTTTGTAATTCTTGCTTTTCCCTAGCATATAGTTCTTCAAGTTCTCTTCTTCTACTTGTCTCATTCGCACACAAGCTTTCTAATGCTTCCGCCTGAATTAGTACAAGTTGAATGCAATGTTATAGAAGAAAATTGAATTGATCTATATCTCTAACAAGGCAATTATTATAAAATACATTAACATCATGCAATGCATATCTTCTTCTCTGTACTAGCAGGACATTTACATCTGATAGTTAGGTTCATGCCTTACTAATGTGTCATGTATATCCTATGAATGCTGATTGGGATGGTGGCAATGCTGCATCACAAGTATAACTTAGATTATTTATCAAGTCCTTATGGAACAGATTTTTCTGCATCAGGAATTAAGCACACAACTAAGATTGGAGAAGTTTATTGATAGGACTCTCTTTTGGTGTCAGACTTGTAAAAGAAAGCAGAAGAGGTTGCAAGGAATGATCAACATGTTTTTTGAAATTCCCATGTTGACTTATAGCCTCCCCACTATTTTGGAGAAAGTATCTAGTATCTAGTATCTAGGATGTCTATTAGGTGTTTTAGGACCTGCAGCATGTAGAAGTTATTTTGGGAAGTGTGTTAGTGCTTTTTGACTTATATAGTCGTTAGGTCTGTGGAGGAGGGACTTATGTGTAATGTTTTGAGAGTTCTTTTGAGAGGAGGGTGCTGGTTCTCTTAAGCCAGGTCCTTGTAGTGGCTGTGAGAGTTATTTTCACAGACTTTTAACTTCCTTTCTCACACTGAGAGGGAAGAGTATTTGAATCAGTAAATTCCAGTGCTGTTTCTCAGCATTTTCACTTGGTTCATTGCATATATGATTTGGAGACAGCACTACCAGCAATTCTCCACATTCTCTAAGTTCATCATTTTAGTAAGAAAGCTAAGCTAGCGTTGTGTAGAGTAAAAATATAAATATAAACGAACTTGAAGTCCCAGCCTATGAAAGGTAAGGAATAGTCCTTGAACTAGCTGACTGGCTACCTAGGAAAACTTGTTTACCAATGTTCTATCATTTTCAGATTAAAAAAAAGAAATCTAAACAGATTGTAAGGAAACAAAATTTAGGAAATTGAACTTCATTGTCAGAACACCAGCAATCAAAAAGTCTAAAACAATTTTAATAAGTCAAATAATTTCTTTTGCAGTCAACCTCCACAGTACTATTGTCTTCTATATTGCTGCTCTCCACTGCCCCTACAAGTTCTATTGATCTGAAGCTCCTAGCATCTACATTAGCTAGTTCTCGTCTTCCATCTTGCTCTCTTGCGTCATCCTGTGCATTACATTTGTTGTTGTGATATTTCAACATTAGTGCTTTTAGCCATATCAACTCATACCATTCACTCTGTTTCAAAGTGGGTGGAATTGCTGTCCCAACGCATAATAATAATAAGAGTAAAGTAGCATCCACCACCCTAATGTTATTTCTCAATAACATTAGCACCATATTGTTATTTATGGTACATCTAGCACTCTGGTGTTATTTTCCTGGTGCATCCATCTGATGTTATTTTTTCTAGAGCATCTAGCATACTAATCTTATTTATGGTTTAGCGTGCTAGATGAAATAAGATTAGAGTGCTCGATGCACTATAAAAAATATTAGGGTGCTGGAAGCACCACAAAAATAATATGTGCTGGATGTTACCCTACCCTAATAATAACAATAATAAAATATCAGTTTCATACAATGGATAGAAATTTCTGAACATTAAATACTTGCATCGCTGCAAAAACAGAATGGATGGTTTGGGAATGACAGGAACATGTGTGCAGGGATTGAAGGGAGAAACCATCACTTACCTCAAGAGACAGCAAATCTGTCAACTTAGTACTTGATTTTACTGATTCTACGGAACAATGGGAACTAAAATTTCGGAGCATTCCTTCCATTTTTCCAGCATCTGCACAAACCCTTTTATAAGTTATTCAATACTCAGAAAATAACAAAATATTATCCCAAAAAACCTGCCAACTTAACATTTGAAAGATTAGGAAGCTCCAAGCAAGAATACCTAAATATTTCTGTGAACTAGGAGTACATTCAGATCTTATCTCATATTGTTTGCCTCCTGTATTTGATCTAAGCACCAACAATGATGGAGCATTCTCAATTTCAGATACATCTTTACTATCTGCGCTGTTCAAATTTGTTCATGTAAGCTTAAGTGATACATTTTACTAGACACGATGAATTACTGCCATGATTGCAGAATATAGAGAGAGAACCAAGTGAGGTCAAGATACATTTCCAGGGCATCTGAATGAAAACATAATAATCAGTTCAACAATGGCCTTTTGCCTTTCTATTTCTGGTTTGGCTTGCTTTTCATTTTATCTGCACTTTTGACAAACAAATTTTCGCTTGTAAATTAAAAAACGTTTATGCCTCCTTAAAATGAAAATTATGATTGTTCGACAAAATAGGAAAAAGAAGAAGGCAATTATGATCTAGCCAAGTATCACCCACCAGTCATTCTCTAATATCATTCTATCACTGCAGTTTTAGCAAATCAATCAATATTAAAGCTGTTCCATCTAGCAAAGAACTTATCTTTTTATAGAAAACAATATTTTAGGCTTCAATCTTTGCATGTATTCTAAAACAACCCACATTGTTCATTACTTACAAATAGTGCCGCTTCATATAACTTATTTAATATGATTATAGTGTGACTTCTTATAGATTTTATTATATACACTGAGGATTATATGTACTAATATATTGATTTTATAATGAAACATAGATAACTAGACAGCAAAGACAAACACCAATGTAGAACATGGAAACTCCCAATAACTTCATTTCTATGATTATATAAACAACAAAAAGCATACAAAGAAAATAACAAGAACATCCATAGGGCTGCCAATTAAAAGAGTAATTCCCAAGCTTTTTGGCAGGCTGGATTTTCTCTCTCCTCACTACACTCCCTCAACCTCCACTCATGGTAGAGTTGTTGTTCAATCCCCTACCGCTATAGTTGTCCTTTCCTGAAATAAGGCTTTTGACTTAAATTAGCCCTTGGGCCCAGCAGACTCATCAATTTCAATGCCCTTCTAAGCAGTTTAAAACTTGTGCCCAAGGCTAAAATGATGAAGTTGATGTTTAAGTAATTCAAATGAGAAAACACTGCTGTACTCATTGTTTTATTCTGTTTAAATAGCATGTTAGGCAACAGGCCTGCCCATAATGACCGAAAAATAAGTTAAGAACATAGAGATTATTTTGCATAATCTCATCTAATCATAACAGGAAAATAATAATTCTTTCTATCTGGAAGAAAAATACTATAATATCTACTAATTGAACATAAAATGTCATTCATATCATATCCTCCATCAGTTAATCCCTATAGGAATTGAGTTATATCTAGTCAAAACATAAATTGATATCTAGTCAAAACAATGAATTGAGTTATATCCCTATAGGGTTTCATGTTTAAATTGTTAATCCCTATAATTGAACATAAAATGTCATTCATAAGAAAAAATAACTCAATGAACTGCTTGTTGTTGTTGTTGTTGTTGGGACTAACAATTTAAACAGCTAAAACTATAGGGACTGAAATTCATTGAGTCAAAGTATAGGAATTGAGTTATATCTAGTCAAAATTCATGAACTAAGTTTTAACTAAGTCAAAATTATAGGACCAAATGATTAATTTTTCCAAAAATATATCATTTCCTCACAGTTCATCCTACCATATTATAAACTGCTCTGATTTGACAGAAATACTCAACAGTTAAATAGGGTAAAACTCAGACCACTTAATCTGCATAAGACATTACAATCAAGATGCCATATGTCATTTCTAATGTTATTAAAACTAGACCAGACCAGTCAGTTCAACCAAAAAACTAGAAAACTAGTCTCATTCAATTCAAAAGGGCCTGAAACTGTGAAGCAATGATACTGGGTCCTTGTTATGTAATTGTAATATTTCATTTTTAAATGTTAGTTAGGGATATGAGCGACACTAGTTGTTAGTGGCACTAGCCGTTATAAGAGCGGTCCTAGCCAAATATGGCCTTAGCTGTGTCTAACTAACTAAGTAGGATTAGGCGCTAGTTGAAGACCCTGAACCCTACCTCTATAAATAAGGCATACCCTATTGTATTTCTCAGATTTGACAAGTTAATGAATTCTCCAAGAGTATTATCCAGAATACTTCTGTCTCTCTCTCTACTGCCTCTTTCTACTTCTTCTTCAACCCTCTCTTCTACTTCTTTTCAATTCTAATTCCTAAAACCCTAAGATTCATATTATATTTGCTATTAGTCCTGCCCAGTGTTAAGTTCTTGAACAAATTATCCTTTTTTCATTGAACCAGTCCAAGTTTTTATTTTGTTAAAATTGCATCAGTTTGAACCAAGTGCCTCATGCAGATCTTACGAACCAAGAAAATTATTTAATGAGATCTTACGAACCAAGAAAATGCCGGATGAGTGGAGAAAAAGTACCGTGGTTCCCATTTATAACAATAAAGGGGATATCCACAATTGTGCAAACTATAGAGGAATTAAGCTAATGAGTCATACAATAAAATTGTGGGAAAAAATGATTGAACACAAGTTGAGGTTGGAGACTAATATTGCTGAAAACCAATTTGGATTTATGCCAGAAAGGTCTACAACAGAAGCGATTTATTTATTAAGGGGGCTTGTGGAAAAGTATAGGAGTAAAGGAAGAGATTTGCATATGGTCTTCATTAATTTGAAAAAAGCGTATGACCGGGTACCAAGAGATGTACTTTGGAAAGTATTGGAAAAGAAGGGTGAGGGTTGCATATATCAAAGCCATTCATTCAGAACATGTATGAGGGGGTTACAACCAATGTTAAAACGCCTGGAGGTGTTACAAAGGACTTTCCTATAAGGATTGGACTACATCTGGGATCAGCCTTGAGTCCTTATTAGTTCAATCTAGTGATAGATGTGCTAATTGAGCCTATAAAAGAGATCTCTAAATGCATACTTTTTGCGGATGACATAGTTCTGTTGGCTGAATCCAGGGAAGAAATTAACTCTAAACTTGAGATATGGAGACAGACTTTGGAATTGAGGGGCTTTCGTCTTAGTAGGAGTAAAACTGAATATATGCATTGCAAGTTTGATAAGAGACAAGGCCAAAGAGAAGTGGAAGTTAAATTGGGAGGGCAAGTTATCCCACAAGTGACAATTTAGATATTTGGGATCAATTATACAACAAGATGGTGAAATTGATGGAGATGTCAATCATAGAATTCAAGCCGGATGGTATAAATTGAGAAAAGCTACTGGAGTTATTTGTGATCGTAAAGTACCTAATAAGGTAAAAGGAAAGTTCTATCGCACTGCTATAAAACCAGCAATGCTATATGGTGGTGAATGTTGGGCTTTAAAGGGATAACATGAACATAAAATGGGGGTAGCTGAGATGAGGATGTTGAGATGGATGTGTGGCCATACAACAAAAGATAAGATTCATAATACTCATATACGCGAACGAGTTGGAGTGACCCCTATTGAAGAAAAAATGGTAAAACATCGTTTGAGATGGTTTGGACATGTTCAGTGAAGGCCATTGAGTGCTCCAGTGAAAAGGGTTGATCAAACAGTATGGAGTCCTATTAGACGAGGTCGAGGAAGACCGAAGCAAACGCTCAATGAGGTCATAGAGAGAGACCTTTTAATTAATAATATATCAAAATCTATGGTTTTTGACAGAGCACAGTAGCGCCGTGTGATCCATGTAGCCGACCCCACCTAGTGGGATTAAGGCTTTGTTGTTGTTGTTGTTGTTGAACCAAGTGCCTCATGCCAACATCTCATATGTTTAGCTTGCAAGCAATGCTTACTTATATAATGACAAGTTTTATGTGAGAACTCTATTTCAGTTTCATTTTGGCAAAACTTGCAACCAAGAGGATCAATCCTGATAACTTGAAAATGAAAAGGTGTGCCTTTCCCCATGAGCCAAGATGAATTGAATGGTTTAGACGCATGGTTTTGACTTTCAAAGTAATAGTAAAAAAATAAAAAATAAAATTCACATAACCTACTATTTACTATGTTAGAAAATTTTTTTAACATATAAAATAACAACAACAACAATAAAACCGTATCCCACTAGGTGAGATCGGCACAATGCCATTGTAAATAAATGCACATGGAAATAATTAAGAATTAGTGATTCAACCGCGATTGAACCATTTAAACCCTAAACCAATGTCTTCACAATTCGATTTTTAAAATAACAATCATTTCAGTTTACGGTTTTTGGCTTTCAGCATCAGCTACAACTAGCAATTATTTGTCTCTTCAGTGCATTAACTTAGCAAGTACCTTGTATATATGAGGTTACCCTTGTGAATGAACCAAATATTACAGGATACTGATGCTTGCACAAACACAAGAACGGCTTTCTTGGACCCTTCCTCTGCCAGTTTACTGGAATTACAATGATTACAATTTAAATCTCAGTCAGGGCCTACACAAAACTCAGAGTAACTTTACATAAACGAAGTCAATAGCCCATATTAATAGGATATTCTACCTAAAGAACTATTTTTACATCACAATTACATGATCAAGTCTACAGGCGCCAATGCACAAGCACAAAAACTAATTGATGAGACTACAAAAAAGAATCTTGTGCAACCCAACAGACCTCATCAACAGCCAAACTCAGTGGTTCTTTTCCTTACCTCATTGCCAACACCTAACCTCTCAAGAAGATGAACATTCTGTAGACAGTAATGTTATCATTTGAGAAAATAGCCTCAATTTATAGCACAAGGTTCCAATAATCTCAAACATACATTAAAAAAGAATTGGCATAGTACTGTTATAAAATATTTAAATATTAAAATTAAAAAAAAAAGCAAAGGTCTTAGCAACAGTACCCTGATCGATATATATCTCCTGATGCTCCCATGACCAGCCACCTGATATTCTGTTGAGCAATAGCATGTAGAATTCCTTTCTCAATACTGTCCATTTCAATCCATATTTTATTGGCCTCTGCCTGCAGATATATGTTAAAAGTGTAAACAAGAATCCATAAGAATGAGTTGCTTAATAGAAGTGGCATTTTCTAGAAGGAACATTTGAGCTTGAATGTTAATTCAATACTTCGAAAAAATCACAACTGATTCATTGGGCTTAATAACAGACCACTAGCAACTGCAATTAAACCACAGTCAGTGCTGGAATAGCCTCTAATTTGTTGGTTAAAATGAAAGTATATCACAATATATTACCCCTTCCAGGGTAAGAGTGAGAACATATTGGTCTAAAAGTTCAAGCACTTTTTGTCTTTCCTGTTCCTGAAATGCCTTTATTTGATTCTCTTCTGGTTCTATCCCATCGAGTTTTCCGTCTGCTGCACATAGGAACAAGTGTAGAGAAGTTAGTTAAACATGACAGAACTACCTCGAAGGAAATATCCAGAATAATAACAAGTAAAATGTAAAGTAGCTAATGTCAAAATTTGCAATAAATGCCGAAACCAAATTGAAAACAGTTCTTTCAGGTCAATCCTTTTCCCCTTTTCATACTTGTATTTGTCGGTGAGAGTTGCACACCAAGGCTAAAATAACATTCATGTTCTGTGTCAAATGCTGATTTACTGGAAGCGGAAAACAACTTTCTGACAATTATTTCGGTTTTTTTAGATGCCTCCTCAAACTTCTCATGCATCTTGCGTTTTTATCACATCAAACATCCGACAAACATTCTAAGCACACTGTTATCTTAAACATTGAGAAGCTAGCGACGAGAACTATAAATTTCATCAACGATTAAATGATTTCACAAAACTCCGACTTGGCATAAATTCTTATTCCACAATTTATGATAAAGTGTTTAGAACAGATTAAGAAATCCAACAGACGTACAATCCAACCCAAGAACAGAATCTCAAGCTGGGCCAAGTCAGCAGGCAGCAGCCAATTTTGTTTAATAACAAGTTAGCAGCCAGCCAAGAGACATATATCGAATTCACATTTTATACTGAATACTATTTTCATCGGGTAAGACAGACGAACCCAACAAAATTTCGGCTAGTAAGAAAATTCCACCTAAAGTAGTAGTTTTCATTAATTTCAGCTGCTACTCAAGAGAATTCATTCATCTCAAACATTGGACGCGCAAAAAGAAAACGCAAGCATTTTAGGGAAACAAAAACAGGGGAGAAAACCCGAATTCTATTCTCCTCTCCACTTTCAAGATGTCGTAAACCCGTCAGAGACTCACTCAAAGAGTTTATACGCTCAGGCCGATGAACATGAAGCACGCATATCTTCTTGTCAGCACAATTATGCACTGCCCAGAGCAGAACTTGACGGCTCTTCTCTATATTCTTCCCCACTGCAACATATACAGTCTCTTTCAATCCAACATCTTCCAAACACTCTCCTCCAATCCCTTCAGTGCTTCCCATTACTAGATCGAAGGAGTTCGATTACTCTCTGGATGATTCCATCACGGTGATTCCAAGTCGCCACCGAGTAAACTGGATGAAGAAAGGGCAAAATATCAATGGAAGAGAAAGGAGTGGAAGGTTGGTGTCTTCATCTGAGTTTGTGAAGCTCTTAATAATATGCTTTACATCGTGGGGCCATCGGTAGGTGATCTGTCATGGGACTTTACATATATGCTTCGACGTGAAGCAAGACCCAGAGGAGTGAGAGGACTCGCAATTGATCTTCAAGTCATCGAAGGGTTCCGACAAACTGGACGGTAACATTTTATGCCTTGCAATAAATAATTAAATACATTGGGCGGATTATAATGCATTCTTGAAAATGAAGTATAAATAATATTTTTTTTATCTGGAAGTATTAATAATATTTCAAACAAAAGAAAATTTGTTACCAACCCGAACGGACTCTTTCATTGATAGGAAAGAGTATGTGACATGTAACATACTGAAATATGAATAATAAGAAATGCTTGTAAATGTAATTAGTCGGAAGAAAATTTACCCGTGCCAGTGTTGTGTATACAGTGTTATTTTGATAAAGAGGACACTTAGCAAGATTTTATTGGTTGTCATAAAGTAATAATTAAATGAAATAATCTTACTTTGTGTAGGGACCAAGAAGGAGAACACCTCGTAGGTGAACCCGAGGAAAATTCCCTGACTTTCATTTCCTTGATAAAGTGGACGGTTAGGTGGAGGTAAGAGATAGGGATGGGTCCTACATAAGGGACACATGACGTCATCTTAAGGAAGAAGAGAAAATGTGCTTTTGACTTTAATGTGTTGGCCGAATAAAAGTGTGACACTTGTTTCCTCTTTTTGACAAAGTTACTTTATCTTTTGAGTTGTTATCACCAGAGGATGCCATGTTGCCTCGAGCCGGGGAAATCCACCGGTCTCTGGTCTAGTCACCCGACTAATTTTCCCAAACACCGAACTCAGGAGCCGGGGGAAAATCATCGGGCTCTCACTTTCCCTGACCATTAGGAAAGCTCAAGACCCATTTGATTAAGAGAAAGGACACGTGTCACCGTTTGGCTAAATCACCGAATATGTGGCACCATAAGATTTTGACACATGTTGGAACACCTTTATGACTCTTTAAACTCCATTATTTTCATTTATCATCAACAAAAATAGGAAGAAATCAGATAAAAACGTTGAGAAATAGTTAGAGGAAAGAGAAAACATGAATAGTGAATGTTCTTGAGTTCAATCCACTGAAACACTACCGAATCAGTGTTTTCTCCCAAAATTTCCTTCACAAACCTTCTTCTACTCATCCTAAGCTTCATTTCTATGATTTCGGATTTTCATTTGGAGTTTTGTAGAATTAATTATGAATTTTCAAAGATTGATGAAAATTCTGGCAGATTTACTCAAATGTGCGAAAATAAAAGATGCAATGGTATTATGTAATTGTAATGAACTTTAAGGGTAAAACTAACCAACTTGATATAGTTGAACCATTTTTTACTTTGATTTTGGGTTAGTATTCTAACCTTAATGACAACCGACTTGAGTATTGGATTATACAAGTATTCGACGAAATAATAACTTGTCGTCCATAAATTCCATTTATAGGACCTAATACTGTTCAAAGTTTAAGACCTACCCGAGCTTAGTGAAATAATTGGATATTGCTCAAGAGAAGCTATCAGGTAGTAACTTTGTCTTTCATATGTTATAAGATACATTGTATGTGTGTAGTTTCATCATGAATTGTCTGGCACATTTTGTTTATGCGGGGTTGTCGCCCGGGGCCTATTGCAAGGGTTGACGCTCAGGCCATTGAGTTTGTTTGTGATGCACGAGTGAATGCCGGGGCCTATTGCACAGGTAACACTCGGAGCCTTGTGATATACCTAGTACTATGATGGTATGAGAACTACATGTTGAATCGAATGTTGTTGTGATGATTCTTTTATATGATGACTATGTAACATGCTCTGTGATTTTATATCTATATGATTGACTACCTGTTACTGTTACTACTGAGATTCTTTTGAATCTCACTCTTTTTCTATAAAAAAATTACAGTACAAGCTGGCAGCTCAAAGGGCAAGAAGGTAAATACGGACAGCTAGAGGATGAAGCTGAAAGATTTACTTTCTCTATTGGTTGTCTGTTTGGATATTTTGGACATGTATATATTGTATAAATCGGTAACTGTGACAATAGTATAGTGGTTGAACTTATAGTACTTGTAGCCAGGTAAATGGATGGGAATGTAATAAAGAGATAACTTAGTTACATAACACTTCCTAATCGTTAGAGAAACATTAACGAATGAAGGCAATGTGAGACTGAAGCATAGACACGCTCGTATACTCTGATAAAATGAAAGGACGTATCGATGAGTTTAAATGAGACAGTGAATATTTGTGAAAAATGTTTGAAAAAATTTTATTCCATATGAAAAACCTACTCAATCCTAGATTTATCTCCTGAGATAATGTTGGGATTCATTAATGTTTTCAAAGTTTATTCAGTTTGGGATTAAATCCTGGTTTCACAATTTATTTCACTACTCTTTTGCACTCATTTGAGGTTATTGGAAGTAAGGTATTACATGGCACAAGTTAATAAAAACCAGGGACATTGTTTATAAGAACTTAGAATTCATATTAGATATAGAAATAAATGATCCTAAATTTACAGGTTTTAGGCATTGTAAATAAATTGTACATTGTTCAGGTTCTTATTTAAAGATTGTACGTAAGGTTAAGCATCAGACGAATGACCCGTGCGATACACAAGCAGCTGAATTAACTAGTTGAAAAAAAATGAATTGTGAATATTAACAAAAAATTTAAGTAATAATTGTAAATTCTTTAAGATATAGAGGATGTTTAGAATAGCAGTTAGAACTTCCAATCGTGTTTTTCAATCGTTATTTATATTATACGAAGTACTTTTTACTGTCTACGTAGCTTTTACGGTCTACGAGGTAAATATGAAGGTGTTTGGAATAGCGGTGGGTAAAATGACTTATTTCAATTGGGCTTATAGAAAAGTGCGATTGGAATAAGTGAGATTGTGTAACGTGATTTATGTTTGAATTAAAAATTGTATAAGTACTTTTACAAAAGTAAAATTTGTTTGAATTACATAAGTGCTTTTAGGGTTTATGTATGGAAACAAAAGATATTTCATATTATGAAAAAGTGAAAAAAGGTAAGATAAATAATGTGATTCCGATATAAATAAATTTTGTCAAAAAATAAAGAAAAAAACTAATACAATCATATGTTCTCTATAATATTATCCCGAATCATGTCTCGAATGCGATTCATTCTGGTTGAAGATGTCCCGTAATTTTGCTTTATAAAAATATATGTAGTTTCAAATAATTAATATTAATAGTTTTATTTTATTTTATTTTAGTTTTGTTTATTTTCTTCTATTAATTAATCATATAACATGTACGTGGGGAAGATGGAACCAATTGAAGATGATGATTTAAATGTCAGAGATCAAAGCGACACCGTTTGACCAAAGGATAATAGGGAGACCTAAAAGGAATTGAATGAAGAGAGCGATGGGATTTTTTTGGAGAAGGAGACCTAAGCTAGAGATTAGAAGGCTGAAAGGAGTAAGACCTGGGCGGCGACTGAACCTTAGGGACTATCATCATATAATAAGAGGGAAGAACCAGAGGAGGTGGCCGCACGTTCAGAGGAAGCTGATAGCAGAGTGTGGCAGAGAAAGAGAGGGAAGGCAGCTGCAGCTGGAACTTGAGGAAGGCGTCCTCTGGAGCTCGAAGAAAATGAGTTTGATGGAGAAGAGGAGAGCTGGAGATTAAAAAGGAAAAGGAGAACCGCTGAAGAAAAAGAAAGTGTCGTTTTCTCTGCTGATCACTATTCATCATCAGTATCGCAAATCAGAGGAGGCAGCTATAGAACATTGATCTCTGTCTTCTTGGAGAGGTGGGAGGAGCCGACAAATGGAGGACCATGCCGGAGCTGAGACCACTACAAAACCCGAAGGCGTCGTTGCATGATGGAGATGAGACTTGGATTTCGCCGGAGCTGAGGCAACCACACGATAATTGGAGGCAGATTGCTGAGAGGAGGAGATGACGATGGCGTGTTCAATGATGAGAGCAAGAGACGACGAAGCTTTTCAGCTGATGCTATCAGCTAGTTGATGAATCAATGCAGGGTTGGGTAGGAAGAAAAAGATTAATGAATACAGGGACATAGGCTGAGAGATTTGGAGAGAGAAAAGAGTTGTTTAGACGCGCACATATGGGAAAAAGCTGGACGCACAAACAGTCAAAAAACAACATCCCATGTTTAATTTTTTTCCGTGAGTGTTATTACGATTGAAAAGCTGGACTGGCTTTTCAAAAGCCTACCCATAAGCCCTTTGTGAAAAGCTTGGAAACCAAACACAGAAAAAAAATCATGATCCCATAAGGGCTTATTTGATCAAATCGGGCTTATTTATGGTAAAAACGCTGAACCAAACAATCACTATGTGGAGGAGTTTTATCTCGATTTTATGTGAATCGGGCTTATGCAAAAGCATAAGCCGAACCAAACATCCTCATAATAGTAAAGAATACGTGTCATAAGTTATTAAAATACACTTATGGTATGTAAAACAAATGTTTGGATAGTCTCCATAAGTGCTTTTCAATCGTGATTTACGAAATACGAGGTAACTTTTACGGTTTACGAGGTAGCTTTTACGATCTACGAGGAAAATATGTGGAGGAGTTTTATCTCAATTTACGTGAATCGGGCTTATACATAAGTATAAGCCAAAACAAACATAAAGGTTTAGGCATTCTAAATGGCTTATATATAGTTCCACTTCTAATAGTAATTTTATTTATATAAAAATGTTTGGACTATTAAGTCAACACTTTACCTAGGCTAACTTTTAAGTTATAAAAATGTTAATGTTTCATAAGCTATGTATTATATATTAATATGTGTTACATATAAACGTATAAATAAATGTTATTGTAAACTTTTAGTCAATTTATTAACAAATAGTACGACAAACAATTTTTACTTGTCTCCAACAAACAAAGCTTATGATAGAATTGAATGGGATTTCTTGAGGGCTGTGATGCTAAAGATGGGTTTCTGCGAGAGATGGGTAAATTTGGCTATGTCATGTGTTTCTTCTATGCATTTGAATATATGTGTATCAAGGCGAAAAGTGGGTTCTATCTCACCAGGAAGAGGTTTGAGACAAGGGGATCCTTTATCTCCCTATTTATTCATCTTAGTGACTGAGGTCCTCTCATATATGTTGGAAAAAAATATTGAATACCGGTAGTTAAAATGAATAAAGCTATCTAACCAATGCCCTATGTTGTCTCATACCTTTTTTGCACATGATGCTCTCTTGTTTATGAATGTTAGTGCTGAAAACTGTCGAAGATTGGCTAACCTTCTTGATATGTATTGCGTTGCTTCTAGACAACAAACAAATTTGAGTAAATCAAGCCTTTTCTTCTCTCGGAACACTCCAAACGAGGTTCAACTAGAAGTGAGTCAGATTCTGGGTATTCTGATTTTTGAGGATCCAGGTAAGTATTTGGGGATTCCGAATGTGTGGGGTAAATCAAAACAGCAAGCTTTGGCTTATGTGAAGGAGAGAGTTGGAAAGAAAGTACAAGGGTGGAGGCAGAATCTTCTTTCCTTTGCAAGGCGTGAGGTGATGATCAAAGCAGTAGTTAATGCAATTCCAATTTACCCCATGACCTGTTTTAAATTCCCAAAGCAGACATGCAAAGATCTTGACAACCTAATCTCTAAATTCTGGTGGAACAATAAAGGTATTGACAGCACCATACATTGGAAAGCATGGGATCACATGAAGCTGCCCAAAGATAATGGTGGCATGGGCTTTCGTGACTTTAAAGCCCTTAATGACTCCCTCCTAGCTAAGACAACATGGCAACTAACACAAGAAGAAAATGTGCTCTGGTTTAGAGTGTTAAAGGGGGTGTACTTCCCAGATTCCACTTTCATGGTTGCTGATAAAGGTTGGAAAGCCTCCTGGATTTGGTCCAGCATTCTTACCGGACGATCATCTATCCAAAATGACTGTTGTTAGCTTCTTGGGGATGGCAAATCCATTACAGTATGGAAAGATGCATGGATCCCTGGGTTGCAAGGTAAGTCCCTTCAATAATATCTTAATTATGACACTGAATCTAATGTGACTGTGGATCACTTAATAGTAGATGGAACTTGGAATTTATCTAGCCTTGTGAATCTGGTCCCAAATGATGTATTATCTAGCATTGGTAATTTGAAATTGGAGTACCTTTCCTTCCCAGATAAATTAATTTAGACTAATGCTAGAAATGGTATCTTCACTGTTAAGAAGGGATATAAGTCAAACCTGGTGACTCACAGGCCTAATGTATCTCGTCCAGGGACATCTTTTGTTTTTCCAAGTGAGTTTTGGAATAAATTATGGAAAATCAAGTCATGCCTCGCATAGTACAGTTTATCTGCCGCGCTATTGTTCTAAAGCAATTCCGACCAAAGATATCTTATTTAAATGACACTGCTCACTTAACCCACTATGCCCAATTTGCTTCTCCCAACAGGAATCTTTGGAACATGTATTATTTTTCTGCCCTTGGGTAAGATGCATTTGGTTTGGTTGTCAGTTATCTTTGCGTATTGATCAGCTCAGGATCATTTCCTTTGAGGATTGGTTCTCTAAGTTGTTGTGCCAACAAGATGCTTTGCAAGATAGAGATCTCTCTCTGTTAGTCTGATTACTATGGTTTATATGGAAGGAACTGAATGAAGTGATTTTTAATCATAAATCTCCTGATCCTTATATTGATCTCACTAAAGCTCATATGGGGGTACAGGAATATTAGGCTGCTATTTCTTTGAGCCCATTAGCTGAAGGGAATACAATTCGTTTTCGCTCTGGAGGTTGGAGAGGATCTCCTATTGGTTGGCTTAAATTAAATTGTGATGGTTCCTATCAAACCAAAGATAGCTCTGCAGCAATAGGAGTGATATATCAAGATAGCTCTGGTTCATTCTTATGGGCTTTTGGAGAAAGTGTCAATGCAGAGTCTGCTTTTATCACTGAGCTACTTGCAGTAAGGAAGGCGATCATTCTATGCAAGGATCTTGACATCACATCAGCAATTATTGAAACAAACAATGAAGACCTCTTTACCGCTTAAACTTAAAATCTCACTCTAGAAGTGAGGGGTGTGGATGGTGGCATATCCTTATGGAAACACAAGAGCTAGCATCATCTCGGTCTGGTTTACTTTTCTCCTTCTCTAAGCGGGAGGGGAATCTTACTGTTGATTTCATAGCAGTCTCTATTCGAAAGAATGTGTGCCCTCCGGGGTGGTTATCTACACCAACACCTTCTCTAACTAATTTGCTCACCCGAGATGTTGTTAGTTCATGCTGTTCTTCTTCAGAACCATCCTCTCCTGGAGAGCCACATGGTGATTTTGATCGTGAAGGAGTTGGTTAAGACCCTCCACTAGCAGTGGCAATAATTGGGATTGGCTGCCAGCTTCTTGTCCCTAATTTTCCTACTTTAGCTTGTCTTACTTTTTTCTGTTGTTGTACTCATTTATGTCTTAGGTTGTTCTATGCTATTTGGACTTTATGAGCGTTTAGCAATATAATGAAGTATCTTCAGGTCAAAAAAACATTAAATTCATATATATCCACTTGTGTTATTATCATATACCAGTTAACCTAGTGCCTTGTGCATTGCCCAAGTTATTATTTGCACATTGTACACTACTACATATTCACCATATATAGAAAAAAGGCTTTTTCGATTGTTTAAAAATGGCTATTTAAACTAATTATAGTTTCTATCTTATATCAAGTGGTTTTAAAAGTTTGACACTTTTAAGGTCAGATAATAGATAATAAGTCTAAAAGATAAAATTAAAAATTAAAAAACTAGAAAAATCTAAATTTCAAAATCGCAACGAAAAAACGATTTTGATATTTGGATTTTTCTTATTTTTTAATTTTATTTTTTAGAGTTGCTTCTACGAAGATATTGAGATATGGATAAGATATTATAAAATCACATAAGAGAAGCTACTATTTTATGAGATCTCATAACAAAATCCATATCTCAATAAAATAAAATTTAAAAAATTATGAAAAAAAACATATCTAATAAAATCACAACAAATCATCCAACAATAAAAATAGGTGAAGAGTAGAAAATATTAGACCAAACAATGCATTCAAGTTTTTTAGATTTAAATAACAATAATATATTCGATAATATTAAAACAAGCAGAAAAAGGAATTCGGCATTATCTTGGAAAAAATCTAGTAGTGGCATAGATAAGAGCTTGAGATTGTGTGATCTGGATATGAAGAGCATAGATTTGGACTTAACGAGCATAGATCTGGACATGACAAGCATGGATTTGGAAGCCAATGATCATGAAGAAGCCAACAAGTACAAGACAAGCACAGAGAAGAAAACTGATGTTGAGGAAGCCGTCGAATGAAGTTAGAGAAATTGTTGCTCTTGAAGTAGTTGGGAAGGAGAACACGAGTGATAAGATGAGGAAGGGAAGAGGTTCAGAAAAATGGAGAATGAAGATGAAAAGATGTAACACCCCGTCTTATTATTGATATTACTCAGAGTAGCAATGTGCAGTTCAGTGGACACACATGAATAGCATAAATATACTGATAATATTGATACAATATTTCTTGAATATAATACAAGAGTTTCTGCTACAGGGGTGTATATAATGTTTACAGACCATGAAATAACCAAAAAGGTCTTCAGATAATCAGCAGCATTCCCCTGCGTGCATTCCTCTTCTCTGTTCTTAGCACCCCTTCAGTGTTCACTTGGTTATATGGTTGGTTGGGGAGGGTGAGATTCGAGGAATCTCAGTAGCAAATAATACCACCATACATGCAAGATATATATTTAATGCATGACATGATTGCCTATCATAATATCATACCAACATAATGACATATTTGTATGCTCAATGTTATAACATACTCATGGCCATCGCATAAATATAATAGAGCTTCAACCAATCAAATATGCTCAACAAAATTAGACAAAGTAGTCACATAAATCAATGCAAAAATATACATATCAAATACATGCATGTTAGGTAAGTTCACTACCTTAATTGCCCTTCCCTGATCCACTGTCGATTCCACTATCTTTAGTCCAGCTCGGCACAACTGTCCGATCCTAACATTCCTAATTTATAATAAATGAGTTATTATTCATTCATAACTCATTCTAAACTCACATTGCTAGTTATCTATCACAGTTTCTACATAATACAATTTTGCATAGTGCAGTTTCACTATTTTCTAGAAAACTAGCATATTTTTAGTCAACTTTGGAAAATCATAATTAATTCTAGAAAATTCTAAATTGACTGATTTCAAAGCCTATATGAAGATATTTAAATTTAATTTTACATAAAAATATTCAAGTCTAACTATCATCATCAGGTCATTCCCAAAAATTCGTCAAACTTCCCCTATTCTAGATTTCCTTCCAGAAACAAGGCTCAACTTTAAAAAATCATATCTCTTAATCTACTTGTCCAAAAATTATGTTCTATATATCAAATTAAATATATACATGTCTACTTTATTACTGTAAATTTTCATAATATTTGGAAAAATTTGGCCAATGAAAAAAATGTCACAACTACACTGCCTCATAGGAGGCAAATCAAAAAACATCTCATTTCATCTTCAAAAATTTCCATATTAATATACAATCATCAAAAAATCACGAACACCTATATTACCACACAATTTTCCCTTATAAATACAATGGAACCATCAAAAATACCAAAATCTAGCTCTAACAGGATGAAAATTCCCCTAGACAAAATCTGGAAGTTAAAGAGAAACATGGATTTTCTAGATTCCACTTGATTAAACATTTCCTTTTCATTTATAATCCCATGATTAACCACCCAAACACCTAATGAACATGATCAATAAGGATTTGGGTAGCATAATGCTTTAAGGTTTCATCTTTCCATTTTCACAAAATCAACAAAAACAGGCCAATATCCACAACAACCACCACAATAACAACATATAGAGCAAGATGATCAAAGTTTTGGAGATTATCTCTTGATCTTCTCACTATCTCTCTCTACATGCCACTGTTAACTCTCTCTCTCTCTCTCCCCCTCTTAATTTGGCTTGCTAACCATAATTTTCAAGAAGAAGAGGTTAGAAGAGATTCCCAAGTGATTTAGAAGGCATAAGCACTTGAAATCACACCTCTTATCTTGGATTCTTAGCTCTTGGAACCCTAGCTTCTCTTTGGTGTTCTTAAGCTTCTTGAAGCTCTTCTCTCTCTCTCTCTTTTGGAGGAAGTTGGCCGTAAATGAAGAAAAAGAGAAGAGATAAAGCTTCTTCAAATATCCATCTTGCTTTATGTTTTATCATTGTTTAATGCAAGAGGGACATGTGTCCCTTTTTCCTTAGCCCTAATTTCCTTCTTGAATTAATATAGACTAAGGACAACTTCATTCTCTCTTTCTTTCCTTGCTTGACCAAAATGTCAAGGGCAAAAGGAGATAATTAAATGTATCTTGTATTCTCTCTTCTTGCTTTATGGAATATTGTGTTTTAATGCAATTAGCACATGGCAATTTAATTGCCTTTATCTCTTTCTCTTTCCATATGCTTTTTGACCTAAAATGCCTCTTGGAATGGCAAGAAAAATGTCTCATATTATCTTCATCTATTGCCTTTGAATTAGTATGTAAGAGGCTCTTTAATGGCAATTGTTTTTTGACTTTTCAACTCTTCATTTTAATTGGCTATAATTCACTCCTTGAGTTAATCTAGCCAAGCATTTGATTTATACATGTCCTCCCTTTTTTGACCAAAAATGTCAAGGGAAATGGAAAATAGTTATTGCTTCTAGCATTATTGGTAAATTACCATTTTGCCTTTACATTTTTTCCCATTTTCACACTTGCTAGAAATCTAGGCAGAATTTTCATCAAACTTTGAAAAATCATATATAATTGTATAGACATCCAATTGGGGTAGTTCTAAAGGCTATGTGACCCTTATTATGTCTAGCTTTAAGAAAGAATATGAAATTTGGCCAAATGGAAGCTCATACTTCTCATAATTATTATTTTTTGGAAATTGCCACTGAAAATTGCCAGTTTTACTAGGCTAACTTCAAAAATACAATCTCTTTATGTACAGCTCCAAATGACCCATATGACCTATCAAATTAAAGTTTGATAAGTTTACTTTCATTCTAAAAAGTTTCATAATTTTTGGACATCATTTGCTTATTGAAAATGTTAGAAATTTTGCCCTAAGAGCCAATCATTGTACTTTGAACATTATTGTTATTTAATAAATTTCTTCATTTTGTTATCATCTCATTCACATGTTTATTATGATAACTGTATCCTTGGATGAATCATAAATATTGTTCTAAATATCCCTGGTTGGTTATCTATGCGGGAGCAAAGATGAAATAAGACCAGTATGACTTTGATAAGATATGGAGATACGAATCAAAGTCTTAGACACTTGTAAGAGTACAAGATGCTGGACCGACCCACTATGAGAAAGCTGCATGGATTAAGTCATAAGCTTATCTCATGTATAACCACGTCATAATGCCCTTTGACCTGAGATCATTATGGATTCCTACATGAGAGTCGCTAATCTTTGACCGGGTGATGATAAAGGCTTCGATCGGGCTTAGTGGTTTTCATGCAGAGGAATGTGAATTGTCAAGATGGGATATGTCCCTCACATGAGTAGAGAGATATTACTGGGCCCCTCGATGAGTGAGTCTGAGAAATGTATGGCCATACTATAATGGAAAGAAGTTTCCATCTCTATAGTCAGACTGCTCAGGAATCGGAAAAGTAATGACCAGGAACAGGAGGATGACATTATCCATGCCTCATCCTTGGCCGAAATATCGTGTGATAAAAGGGACGTGACATGGTTGTATGAGAGGTTGCATCGTGTTAATGATCCTCATATGAATTGGGTAGTCGTAATGTCTTGCCAGAGGTTACTTACGACTTGTGGGCTAGTACAGTTATTGGCCCACTGCCAACTTCATATGGGCCTACAGGGTCGCACACAAGAATAGCCCAACACGAGCTATAATGTCCAGATTTATTGAATTTAAGATGTGTCTAAGATTTAATGAATACAATGTCTAATCTAGGGTGGACGAATTTTATATGTGTGTGTGTGTGATATAAATTCAAAAATAATAATAATATTATATACATATGATAATATTATTAAGTAGTGTTAGTTTCATATTGAATTTATTTGATAAATTAAATAACTAACATTGATAGAGATATCATATCTCAGATTTAATTTATAAAGATAAATTAAATCTGTTGGCTCTTTATTTAGATTAAATAAATAGTTTAAATTAAATCTATTGGATAGATTTAACTAAATAAAATTTATTTAATCCAAAATGGATTTAAAAATTAATTAAGATTAATTTTGAAGATCCAATACGGCTTAAATTAGCTATAAAACGAAGGTTTAGAGAACCCTAAGGCAGAAGAGAAATTAAGAGCCGCAAAAAAACCTTAGAGAGGCATTAGAGACGCTAGCATGCTGTCGGTGTTGGGTTCTGTTCATGTGGATACCAGTAGAAGAAGCCGATCTGAGCAGTTGGCTTCTGAAGATCGAAAAGAAAAGACGAAAAAAAACGTAAAGGTACGATTCTAACTACTCGGTTTAAACGTCGTTGATAGATCCGTGTTCGGGATTGGCAAAAATTTTAAACGATTAATTTCTTCCGTTGTGCCTTCCAATCTCAACAGAAAAATGTCACACAAAGACGACTACCACACAAGGAAATTAATTGGCAACAATGCTACTTTATGTTCCAATTAACTATGTTGTGTGTGACTTCTAATTGTATTATTTTGTCACTTAATATGCTTTTTAATTCACCATTTTATTTCTCTTAATGCCACTAAAGGTGTAAAGGAATTTTAAGGAATATAACTATGCCTTATTGGAACACTTGCTAAACCTAGGTTTAGCAGTCCACTTGAATTAGGCTTAATCTTAAGCCTCTAGTCTCAAAATTCGGGATATTATAAAAGACACAAAGATTATGAAATTTGGTTTCAAAGGGGTGACCAAGTGAAGTGTTATATGATTTTTTTTAGGGTTTAGATCACTTTTAGAGCGGATTTAACAAAATCCAGTATAAAAGCTTGTAAATATTTTTTGGGGAAAACTTCAGATAAAGAACTTCAAAAATAGTAAATGATAAAGAGATACTTCCAATTTTAGTATTCCTATAAGAGGTCCCAAAATAGGATATTCAAAATTCATGCAAAAAGACACAAATGCCCTTATATTAAAAAAAATAAAAACCAATCAAACAAAACTACTCTACTCTTCTCCCATGGTTCCTATCATCTTAAAGCTTTTAACCGACAATTCTTCTAATTCATCACTTTCTCTGACAGTCACTAAAATACTTCCTAAGGGGGCTAAGACCAGTAATTCTTCCAATTCACTCCTCTATTAACTTAAACCACATCTACAACAAAACACAGCAGCTCCGCTTCTAACACTAACCTTGCTAAGAACCTAATTTTATTACTTCTTCCTCATCTTCGCTTTCAATGTGAAGTGTGAGTGCTTTAAGGTTTTAATTTTAATCCTTTGGTTTTTTTTCCATCTATATTGATTTTGAAATATTGAATTAGTGGATTTGGAGTGTGTTTTTTACAATACATTGTATGACACTTCTTCTTCATACTCCCATCTTTTTTTTTCACTTGCTTGATTATAAGTTCTATTTGCTTCTCTCTTCATGCTTTGAAGATGTTTGATGAAATGCTCCTAGCTCTAATTTCATTTTTTACGTAGGCATATCGTTCGAGAAAATTTGTAAAGAATTTTTTTACACTAAAATACCTTGTAATATATTTTGGTTTGGGTTTTAAAGTGTGTGTGTGAAGTGTTGTGTCAGTCATGGATATACTTTCATCTGGTTGTAAATATACTTTAATTAATTCAATTGCTTGTGAGGTTTGTGGGTTGCACTCATATCTAAGCGAGTATGTGTTTAGGTTGATTTAAAAAATTATGGATGAATTCTTTTCTTAGTGGTTTATTAGGTCTAGTCCTTTTTTTAAGTAAATAAATGAATCTATAGTTTTTTAATGAGTATCAGGAAGATGTTAGAACTTGGGTGTCATAGATGTGTCATGAAGATGGAGACTATCTTGTGATTTGATTTTACCAAGTTTATATATGAAATTCACAACTCTACATTTAAAATTAAAGATTTGTGAAAATGAGAAAACAAACATGGATTAATTCTTAGACCTGATGTGAGATTACCAACTTCAGATTTGATTTCACAAAGTTCGGATATGAATTTCACAACTCTCCATTTAAAATTGAACATTTGTGAATATAAGAAAACAACCACGAATTAATTCTTAGATTTGATATGAAATTACTAACTTCATATTTGATTTTGTCAATTTTGGATAAGAACTTCACAACTCTCCATTTAAAATTGAACATTTGTGATAAATGAGAAAACATACATGGATTAATTCCTATACTTGATGAGATTATCAACTTTAGATTTGATTTTTCCAAATTTGGATATGAATTTCACAACTCCATTTAAAATTGAATATTTGTGAAAATGAGAAAACAAATATAAATTAATTCCTATACTTCATATGAGATTACCAACTTCATATTTGATTTTGCCAAGTTCATAAATGAATTTCACAACTCTCCATTTAAAGTTAAACACTTGTGAAAAATGAGAAAACATGTCCAGATTAAATCCTAGGCTTGATATGGTTTTACTATATGTTAATTTGATTTTACCAAGTTTGGATATGGAATTCACAACTCTACATTTCAAATTGAAAAATTGTGAAAATGAGAAAACAAGCATATATTAATTCCTAAACTTAATATGAGATTACCAACTTTGGATTTGATTTTACCAAGTTGGGGTCTAAAAATAACAACTCCAACAAGTGTTATAAAAAAAATCAATAATTCCTAAACTCTATAAGCTATTGTTTAATTGTGTAGAAGAAATTGTAGGGAATATCGAACCAGGCCTATAGAAGAAATTGAATGTTTGGTGATGGTAAATCCATCATGCCATAAAACCAACAAATAACGCAGATAAAAAACCTACAAATCATGAAGAAAAATGAAAAGAAATCAAGGAGGCTATTATCAACGTCTTCAACTTTTAGAGGTTCGTGGTGAGAGAAAAGGGCCAGATCTGACAAGGTTCTGGCATCGAATCCAGATCTATAGAATGAGAAGAAAAGAAATCGTGAACTCCAAGCCATCTAATCCAAATCCTTGTTGTCGTTATCGTAGTGGTTGCCGCTACATCCTCCTTTCCTTGCCGTCACTACTGTCCTCACCATCGCCTCCGTTGCCGCCATTGTTAAAGGGGGTTGTCTCAACCATGTCATTGGAGAAGAGGATAAAGAGATGTCAAAGGATGGAGAAGATTTTTGTAAGGGCATTTATGTTATTTCCTTTTGATTTTGAAAAGAATAAAGCAGGCCCTAACACTTCTTTAGTATTATAAATATTGGGAACACCTCTCTGTCTTTTAGTATTTTTAAAATTATTTATAAGGGATTTTCCCTATTTTTAAAAGAAATATTTTTGATATTTTTTAGATAGGCTATACAAACACCAAGTTTAAAACTATATTTTAGACTGATTGTATGCAGAAGAGGTCTAAAAGCCTATAAATATGATTTTTATAAAAAAATATTGTAATGCCTTTCAGATTGGTTGTAAGAGAACCCAATTTTAAAAGTATATTTTAATAAACTAGTTGTATGTTTAACCAGTCCAACATTTCATATATATTTACAAAAGTGACACTAGTCATAGTTTTTAAATCACCTTTGCCTATAAAGAGATCTATATATGGTGGTCTTAAAGGCCTTTTTTTTCAGTAGTGTGTGCATATATAACGCTTAATAAATAATGGTTACAACAAATAAATATCAAGTATGTTGAGGCTGTGATCATGCAAGAATATATAACACTACAAATTAACGGTTAAATATGCACACCGTCATGTATTGGGAGAGACAAAATTCACAAAAACACAAAAGTAATGGTTGTAGTTAATAAACATAATTTATTTTGTGACAAATATGATGGTTCTTACGAAATAACCATAATGTAACACTTACAAACGATTTGTCTTCCAACCTAATATCAGCAAAAACAAAAACATGACAGTCATAACAATTGACTGTAAAGTATGAATGAGAAAAATTACATTTCTTAAGAAACAACCATCATGTAATACTTTCAAATAATTTGTCTTTCCCAACTACTCTTATTCAAAGTATCTTTTCATAAATCTCTAATTAAAATCACCTATTTAAAATCTAGGGAGCTCTTTCTCCTTAAACCCTAAAGTCTTTTATCATGATATTCTCTATTGTTGTTATAGTTGTCTATGGAATTGTGATTGTTGGATTTGTATCATTCTCATATGAAAAGTTTCACAAATCCAATAATTTTGAATTCCAAAACACTAATTTACAGCGACAAGCTTGTTCAGCCCGATAACCTATGAAACCTTTTCAATTCCTCCACAAGCTTTTCCTTCTTCACTGTGATATTCTCTTTGGTTGTCAATATTAGAATTTTCATGATTGGATTCACAAAAATTTTCATAATGATATAATTTCATTCTTAATGACACAATCCTATGCAGCTATCCAAAGCACTAAAGGGAGTTGCTGCATTACTGACTATTTGTTAGAGGATCCCATTGGTTGTGATGAAGATGAACCTTGTGATCTATTTATAGAGGATTCTAATAGAAGACTGGTAGCATGTGGCAATATCCACAACCTTGGCCCAACCATCCACCACAAGGAACTAAAAGATGACCAAGTAAGAGTGTCAGTCCTTAAGGTTGTAGTTGTATATGATCATGTCCTATTGCCCAATGAAGATGTGAAGATAGTGGGGGATGCAGAGAATGGTTTCTTCATGTGGCCAAAGAATCTTATGTCAAAGGTTTCCACTGCAGTTCCTCTCCATCCTCAGACAAACCTACATCCCCTTATCCAATTCTACCTCCCCAGTACAGTATCATGCAACACGTGGCTTTACTATTCTGGGATCGGTCCTACAAAACCAAACAAGTGGATATGGAAAAATCTATTGTAGGCTATGTTTATGTTACCAATAAACAACCTTTTGTTGATAAGGAGGATTTGGTGAGCATGTTTGTCTCAAGACAATAACTGACCATTTAATGCTTGTAATTATGGAAGGTGTAAGTATTGCCTTCTAAATGTAAATATAAATTAAAGATTTATGATATTGTATCTTACTGATTAACTAACACGTATATGTGTTATTGTAGATACCTACACTACCTATTGGAATCTTTGTACAAAACAAGTAAGTTTGCATTCTTTTCCTGGTGCAGGTCTCCCCCAAGCTACTCTAATACCTCTAAATCAAGGCATGCATACATAGCAAGGAGGCTAGATCAGTGCCCAGCTGAGTGGTTAATAGTAACATATAGTAACATATATTCTGGAGTAAATCAAAAACCTTATTTTCATTACAATGCTTTTTGTATTTAATTTTCTTAATACTAATTTATTCTTTTTCTAGTAATAACTACTGGAAATTGTTGCTATTGTTAAAGAAACCCTATATTATCATCTTTATATGCTCTACTCACAGCAAATCGACCCTTCCTTTGAAGAACCTAATTAACGAGTGAGTTTTATTCTGCAACCTCATGGTCTTTGTGAATAATATAGGTTACTAACTATGTGTTTGATAATGATTAGTTGTATAAGGTCTACCTGGGGTATTCATCACCATAAGAAACCGCACGATAAAGCTCAAGATCTTAAATAGATTGTGCCACAAGTAATTACATGCATGTTTAAGTTGCTGTTAACATTCACTCGTTTGTGCTTTTAATTAATTTGCTAATATGATGTTCTTTTATAGACCCGCAAGCAACCTATAAGAAGCAATTTATGTGGCCGTTATGTGATGAGTCACATGTACAACATTATTTCCTCGGGCGAAAAAGGCCTTAATAAAGAGGTATATTTGTTTTCTGAGATATATTCACTACTTTTATTATTTTTTAGTTACATTGTATTAATTTCCTTGGCTTTCATGTTTCAGATGTTTAATCTTGCTAAACCCTTCCCCAATGAAGATATTGATCACATCCATGAGTATTGGGCGCAATTCTTTTATGACACTATATTGTTTCCATATAATTGGTGAGTTACGTTACATTTCATCATTATGATCCTTGCTGAAAATCTTGTATTGTTCTCTCTATTGTGTTTAGAAATTTAATACACTACTTTCTTTGATTTAATTCATTTTTCTTCAGCTTCATCATTGATTTCTCTTTCTTTGGCTTCAAAACAAATAAAATTAGTTCTGGACGTATTTCCTTCTTTCATTGTAATTTAACCATCTGTACAGTTTCCAGAATTATGTACTTGTATTTGCTACTATATGATGAATACATGATGAGCAGAGTATATTGTTTATTTGTGTGGAATTTTACTTTTTAAGAGTTTCTAAATTTTTTTTATAAATTAATATTAGACTTGATTGTTGAACTGTGTTGATTGTTCAAACATATATAAGAATTGTAGTTCTATAGGTTGGTTCTCTATGAACAGGTCATTAAATGTATAGCATAATACCTGCAGGATATATAAAAAAATTAGACTGATTGTGGTAATAACATGTCTAAAACAAACTCATTTAGACCAGTTAAAATAAAGGACATGTTAAAAAATGTAATAATTTTATGAATCGGTTTTGCCCTGCAAACGGTCTTAAAAATTAATCATTTTAGATCTCCTAAACCAACGACAAGTCTTAAACATACAACTTTCTAGACCAAACTCTTAGCCTCGTCTAAATACCACTTTTTAAGACTGGTTATACTACCAATCTAGGAAGTACCCGATTTTTAAAACCAATTGATAAAAGATCTAACATAAAAATGGTCTAAATATTCATTTTAAACCACTCTAAAAGACTATATTTTTCTAGTAGTGATTACAAAAAAAATATTAATCACAAAGCTATCACATAAATATTTTGTTGTTTACCTTACATATTACACATCATTACTTGCAATGGTCTTAGTCATGTAGTAAAGAACGAATCTTCCATCCAACTGAAATCACTACACAAATTAGACATGGTGTAGCCAAAGCTTAATTTGAAGACAACTAACATTCTTTTGAATACAAGAATAAAAATAATACATATTAGAAGAAAAGAAGGCATTAAAAAGAGATTAAAAAAAGTTATAATGAGAATAAATTGGTAGTTCCAAAAAATCTACTATTCATAGAAAAGAATAAGATTAATTTATAGCTAGATTAAATTTTAACAAATAAGAAGCACTAGATGTTTACCTTCAAGATGGAAGAAAAATAAATTTTATACAACCACATACTTGAGTAAGAATCACAATGGAAGAAAAGATTGAAAGACAAAACATGATGTGCTGGAAAGAAATAATCAGCACGAGTAAGATACCACTTAATTTTTTGAAGATGATAAATGGATAGGAGAAATACTCAAGTTGCTATACTCACAAAACCCAAATGAGGCCGACACAATTAAGACAAAAATATGGGTGTAATATCCTGAATTTTGGTACTAGAGGTAAGAGAATAAACCTGAATAAAGTAGACTTCTAAGTCTAGTTTAATAAGAGTCCCAGGAATGCATAAGAAACAGAATGAATTTTAGAAACCGCAATCGGAATAGAATATGAATTTCAGTACGAATTAGTCTAAAGAAAGTACCTAATTCCTTTAGGATGTGTCTGAATAACATAAAACCTAGCCCGGATCCAAAGGAAAAGGGAAGTAGTGTCTAGAAAAAAAATAAGAAAGAGAACTAAAAGAACTAATGGCATAAGAAATAATATTACCATATTCAAAGGCAAAAGAGACACTTGCCACTTGATCTTGAGATTAAAATTGGAAGACAAAATGAAGGGCTAATATTTGCTCTTTAAAAGTAAGAAGTAATTATGAGAATAGAAAAGCAAATTTTCTCTCTTCCTTAAGGCCATAAATTTTGGTCAACAAGGGCAAAGAAAGAAGGAAGAAAAGTGTGGTCAAATAGTCAAAGTTTTGTCAAATTTTATAACTTTAAAAAAAATGGACCAATGGCAAGACAAAGTGAGGCAATTAGGAAACAATTCCTCCTCCATTTAGAAGCAATATTTTGGTCAAGAAGAAGAGGAAAGAGGAAAGAGGAAAGAGAAAAGAAACTCAACTTAACTTAACCATCCTTGGTTAATTAACTTTGGCTTGTGCAAGGAGACACATTATTAGCCACATATTTTTCCCTTTTCTTTTGGCCAATTTTGGCCGAGTGTTTAAGTGGTCAAAGAAGAGAAAATTGAGAACATATTCCTCTCCCTCTCTCATGCAAAAAGTTGGCCAAACCATCTTAAGGAAAGAGAAAAGAAGACATTTTCAATGTAAGAGCTTTCACTTAGATTGTAAACTTGTAAATCACTTCTTTAGCTTAAGTGATATTCATGAATATTTTTCTCCTCACTAAGAGCTTCATTTCTATGTTTTTTTTTAAGAGGAGGTTTTTTGAGTCATCTAGCAAGAGCCAAAGTTGGAGGATCAAGAAAAGAGCTTAAGAAAGTGCAAGAGGTGAGCAAGAGCTTCTTTTTGACCTATGTATTGTGTTGCTTGGATGAAGTTTTGGGACTTTTTCATGCTGCCCTAATTTTCAGTCACCAAGGGTTTTTAGAGTTTCATGATGCTTTGTTCATATACATGTGGTTATATGATGTTTTTAGAAGCATATGAACCTAGTTTAATGAATAAATTATGAATTTGTTACTTATTGTCTTGAACCCTAATTTTTAGTAAGAACAAGGCATGAAGAAGGAGAATAATTTTGATAATGTTTAGGTCTCTGATGGGTTCCTTGGGAAAAATTGTGTAGGAATATTTTGTTGGCATAATTTTGGAAAGAATGGATTTGAAATCCAAAATTTGGAATTTAGCATAGTGCTGTCAGAATGTGATTTCTGGGTGGTAGTGTAAGTGTGATGATTTTTTAAATGAACAAATGTGATACAATGACCATGATATATTCTATAATAAAATTAGACATGTTAAGATTTAATTTGATATGTCATATGTGCCATTTGGCTCAGTACTTTTGGAGATATGAATTTTTGAAGTTAACCATTGAATTTGGAATGAATTTTTTGGCAGTGAGAATTTAGACATAGTTATGGAATTCTATGACTAGAATTGGCTCTGAGTAATATTTTATCTTTAAAATAGACTCAAATATATTTGATTATGAATTTGAACCACCCCAATTGAAGTTCTGTAGAATTAGTTATGAATTTTCAAAGTTTGGTTAAAATCATAGCAGCTTTTAGCTACCATGCGAATTTAAGAAAGAAATGGCCAAATGTAATTAGTATAAACTCCAAGGGTGAAAGTAAGTATAGGGGACTAATGTATCCCATTGAAAATTCATTTATCATGGAAATAATTATATGATTATATATCTAGGACTATGAGAAGCCAAGAAAGAAGAAGAATGTAAGAATTTTCAAGAAGCTACAATGGTTGGAAGAAAATTGGACAAGAAGAAGGACATTAGTCCAAAAAGTAGTAAACTTATTTAAGTTGCATGTATTTGATATGTATGATGTGTATTGATGTGTGGTATTGCTTTGTTTGATTATGTAAAGCATGAATGAATGAATAAAGCTCAGTTTCTGCTTATACTTTGGCCATAGATATGTTGCACGAAACATTGAGCATGCATAAATGTCATTATATGAATATGAACCTATGTAAGACAAACATATCATGCATTAGCATTCATTTTGTATGCATTGTTAGTATCGTTTGCTACGAAGATTCTCCCGAATCTCACCCTCCCATATCAACCATATAGGTACGTGAATATGAGATAGAAGGAATGCTTGAAGATGAACAAGAAGGAAAGAAGACGAAGAATTGAAGAAGAAAGAATATTTATTTTACTATGTGTAAATTAAATACACTCGATAAAGAATTGAATAAATACGTGAATTAGAATTTAAGCCGTAATCATGATTGTTGAATCACTGAATCTAAAAATAAGGACTAAGAAGAAGAGTGAACTATGATATTTGGTAAGAATAACGGCTAATAGTCATCAACGAGTAATGAACCCCTAAGTGAATTGGTAATGCACACTTCTGACGCATATACAAGGGGCATAAATGTAAGATGTTATATGGGGGTTAGTAATTACTTGAATTTGAATCTTGAATTGAATAGGAAACAAAGAAAAACCAATAACTGATATACAAGCTCAATCATTTAACATATGATTATTAATATTACATGCAATCTAATTAAATGAAGAACCACTCAGAATAAAAAATGAAGAACCAATGAGTAACAACATTGACCTATTTTATTATTGTAGCCATAGGGTGATGTCAGCTTCAGCTTCAACCAAACCTGAAAGTCATCAGTTAACATGGAATGAAAATTTGTCGACAAAAGAGTTTGTGATCAACTATAAAATACACATATTTATCAAAGGCTTTCAAATAATGAAAGGAGAAAGCTCCATGGTTCTACAACCTTGAATGAGTACCTA
This sequence comes from Albizia julibrissin, assembly GCA_037074505.1. Taxonomy (NCBI): domain Eukaryota; kingdom Viridiplantae; phylum Streptophyta; class Magnoliopsida; order Fabales; family Fabaceae; genus Albizia; species Albizia julibrissin. The sequence goes on from CM073477.1 coordinate 39,731,393, forward strand.
GTACATGCTAGGCTTGACGTTGAATTTGTAGAAGAAATGTTGAATGAGTTTAGGCTCATTAATCACAACAAATTCTATATTCCCCCACAAAGAGTAATAGCATTATATAAACCTTGTAAGGTCTTTCTCATATAAAAGAAGAATCAGAGAGTAAAAGAAGTCAAGGTGAAAAAAAAATCCAAAGTAAACCTCATATGCTGAAAATAGGTGTTTTGTCAAAGGATACGAAGGAACAAAATAAAAATGGAAGCTACTTTATAAGTATAGAGAAAGATGTAGTGGGTTTGGGTTTCAATTAAAGAAACACACAGTAGTTCACAATAAGAAGCATCTACATTTTCAGCCCCATTGGTATGATTCACATTCTGTCAAGAAGAGGATAACCTAATAAACAAATATAAATTTATGTAGAGTAATAACTTGCATCTTCAGTCTCCATTGCATTGTGATCTGCATATTGATGACATGTAAGGTTGGTAGGCGGAGGATTGATTGAAGGAGATAGAGGGAAGGATACAGAGGTGGTCCTAGAAAAATGATGAGGAAGAGTAGGTGAGCTGATAAGATAGGGGAACAAAGATATTATATTTGATTTAGTTATAAATTTAAATTCACACTTTGAGGCCTTGGGACTTGAAAATTGGAACTTTAAAACGCAAGGTACACCCAATCACAATGATGGGGGATTTAAAAATCTAAAATTGAAATGCAAATATGAATTGAAATATTTCAAATTTAAAACTTCATACTACAAACTAGAGCCGGTAATATGGGTCCAACCCACGTACTCAACCCGCGAGCCCGCGGGTTAGGACAGGGTTAGGGTTGGGAAAATCCCAACCCGCAAAAATGCAGGCCGCACAGCGTGGCCCGCGGGTTGATACGGTCTAGCCCGCGGGTTGGCTGGTTGGCCCGCAAAATATTTTTTTTTATATATAATAATTTTATAAAACCTATAATTTGTCCCTTTCCATTTTGGTACCTCTAATCCAAATAGAAAAAATCTTAACATTTTCACTTCTTTTTTAAACAAAATTATTATATATTGGTTGTTTGAGGATAATTTTATGTTTTTTATGTATAAACTTTGATAGATACTTTATCTCTTGAATTATGGATTATATTTTTAAATATTTATAAGGGGAATCATTGTTGCTAGGAAGATAAATTTAATAACTCACATATATGTATATCGTATTTTCGACCGTCTTAAAAAAATATAAAACTTTGATAGATACTTTATCTCTAAATTTTGTTTCTTAAATTTTATTTTCTATTTTTAAAAATTCTATATTAGACCAGTTTGTTTTTAAAGTTGGTTGTTATGATTTAAACATATTTTTTTTACATTTTTACACCAAGTGTAAGGAGGACTGGTCAAGAAAATTTCCCTAGTATTTATACTCACTTTAATCTTGCACTCATCATACTTCATCTCTTGACTCTTGGAGTCACACGTTGCGCTCTTCCTTTCTCTTTCGCCTCTAATAGCCATGCTCTCTCTATTTCCCCCATGTCGTCATGATGGCTTAGTCTTCCTTTCTGTTGGGATATCTCTCTCTTCCATCGCCATTGTACTCTTGCGTTTGATGACCATCATTGGCTTTCACAAACCCTCCTAGCCCTCTTCTATAAGTGTTCTCGTTCATTGCCTTTACTTGTATGGAGGTTTTAATCGATTGTTACTGATGCTTACTTCTTTTTGTTTTATGTCAAAATCCTTAGTATATGGGTTTAGGGTTCATATTTTCTTTTTGTACATCCACATAAATATTTATAGAATGTTGCCTGCTCATATGTTCAGTTGATGAGTGTGAAAAATATTTGCATATGTCTTAATGATTGCATATTGTACATAAAGAGTATGAAGAGCTTGAGAAGTGTCCAACATATAATATATATGGTGATATTGGTTGTCAAAATTTTTTGCTGCTTGCTCCAAATGCAATGTAGAGCAACAATTAATTCTGGCCAACCAATGCCAGTACATATATTACAAGGTTTAACTTGCAATGGAAATGAACACAAGATATGCATACATAGCATAAAGGTTGGATGAGCAACAAGTTAAGTGGTTAATGGCACCATATATTCATGAATAAGTCAAAAACTTTCTTTTAATGAAAGCTTAGAATTTTTTTCTTAAATCCACATAATTGACAAGAATGGTGCCTACTTGTATGTTCATTTAAGTGTAAAATATTTTTCTGCTTGCTTGATATTCTTTTTGTCCTTTAATCTTGTTTACCACGGCTTGGGTTTTTTGTTTGTTTGGATGCCCCACCTTGAAAGGGCTTAGATCATTATTTAGTATTGGATGAGAGTATTAGATTGTAATTTTAACCCTAACTTCTGGAGTTGTTGATGTATGGTTCGTATTATAGGCCATTCTTAAATTCGAATACCACGAGTCTTGGGTTTGAGAGTAAGTTAACTAATCTTAGGCATTTTTGGTTCTTTTAAGACTTCAGATAGAATATGGCTCTTCCCTATCCCAGTTTCAGGTGAAATAGGAGAATTCTCTCATTTATTGAAGTTGAGTCCAATTAACATAGTTGATATATAAATTTGAGAATTCTAGTTTGTATATGGTTGAGTATGGTTGTGTGAAGAGGTATTGGTAGAGAGGAAAATTGTATTGAAGGACAATAAGAAGTAGCTACCTGACTAGTATTTCTACCTACTCAGTTACTCTCTTATTGTTGGTATTTAGCTTGTTTTCCATCTCATCCGAAACTTCCTCACAATATAATATTCATTCATATAAAATCCAGTTCTTATATTTCTATATTAACTCTGTTATACTCATATTCATTAAATAAGAATCTTCTCCTTTATCACCTAAGACTGAGGTAGGGCAAAGCCATGTTTCATGTTTGAGATCTAAAAAGATCAAAATGAATAAGAGTAGTAACCTAGCACCAAAGCCAATAGTTATGGCATTTGACTTTAATGAGTCTAGCAATATAGATCATGCATCAACAACATGCAAATGTTAGGCCTAAAATTTCATTCATTATATCCAACACTCAGAAATCATTCAACTCCTTTGGAGTTAGGGAAAATAAGAGCAAAAAAGTAAACCTTTAGAAAATGAGTGCCGAAATTAAGTAAAAAATATAAAATTCATGTTTTAGTTATAATTATTTTTAATATATATTGCGTTTGTATGTTTAGATATGTCTATTGAACTTATATTGTATAATACAGATTTTAGATATATTAATCTAATAAGGGTTCTGTGAAACAAAATAAAACATATATTTAAAATTAATTGCCCAATTTAAAAAATAATTGCCCACTTTTTGGGCTACGTATGAAATTACCTGGTCTTAAAAGTGGATTTTTTTAATTACAAATTGATAATTTTAAGACCAATTAATAAAACAACCAATCTTAAAAAGTAACTTTTTAATCCAATTGTTGGACTAGTATTAATAAGGACAAAATTTCTAAGCCAGTTGATATAAGACCAAACCTAAACATGGTCTAAAAACCAAATTTCAACTAATCTAAAAGACCTTTTCTCTAGTATTGAAGAGAGGGTATAACATGTTACCATACCATTAGTTACAAAAATCATTCATGGTTTTATGATACTAGACCACTCAGTGAATACATTATTCCCTAGGGTAAACGGAGACCTATTTTGCCTTGGCAAATGCATCACTCATTAGGACAAACAGAGACCAATTTTGCCTCAGTGAATGAGTTGTTCGTTGGGTGCACATAGACCGATTTCGCCTTGGCAAATACATTGTTCGGTAAAGAGAGTGTGATGTTCGCTGAAGTAAGTGACATAGTCAAACCTACTCTAATCAAGAATCCAACAAGCATTTTGATCTATAGTTTCCTCTAGGCTTTCTACAAAGAATTCTATCCAGCCCCAAGTCTTATTCAGTCATGTTCCACAAGACATGTTTAGTCTCAAAATTAAGGGAATTGAACATACTATGTAAAATCCTTTCCTTAAAACAATAATTAACAAGGGTTTGATCAAACCATTTACCAAAACATTATCAAGCCAACAATTGGGCTTTGGACTTCACAAAGCCCAGAACAGACATTAACTACCAAGCCAAAACTCTTTAATTGAATAATACTTCATTATGTATCAAAATATCCATATCAGACAAATTGTGAATCCACAAGTTCAAAAATAATCATAAGGCCTCTAGGTCATCCAAAATCGTCAAGAGTAATCAAAAGTACGTAGTTAATGCATCAAATCTCCAAAATAAATTAGAGTATGCAAGATGAGCCCTAACGTGACAATATACAATAATCCAACATATACCAAAAAGATGGAAGCACTAATATTAACAAAAGTAGCTTAAGCTTTCAGAGTCTTCCTTGATGGACCCGCACGAAAATTATCACCTGGAAAAAATTTTAAATCAACGGGATGAGACAAATGCCTTAGCAACCAATAATCCATCTCTTCAAGCGTATGAGTATTTTTCTTAACATTAATTCAAATATTTTCTTAACTCAAATAACCCATTTAAGTCATTGATTAACATCAATTTCATTCAATTATATAAAATCCAAATTTTAGGTTTAGGGCATAAAATAGCTAATTTATAAAACTTGACTTTAATTAAAAAAATATAAACCAATTAAAACTTTAATAATACCTCTAATAATCCAAATAAATCATTTAACCTAAATTTAATTGGTTAAAAAGTCCAATATAGAATTATTTATATAATGATTATATAGAAAATTCATTATAAAATATTATACCAACTAAATAAAAAAAGTAAACTAATTAAAATTAACTATTAATCATCATCTACATTTCCATAGTCACATATTGATAAAAACTCAAGACTTATCTAAAAATCTATCTCCAAAATATTCTCTAACTAGCAGAAAATTACTATCATAAGAAAGAAAAAATTATTTAGAACAGTTTTTATGAAGGGGGTTTTGTGATTAGAAGTAATTTTAAGTATCTTATTGATCTCCAAAGCTGAAAAAATGGAACTTGTATCCTCCTTCAGAAATATCACTTCGCCGTTGAGGCAAAGTGATGGGTAGGTGGGGGTATTTATAATACCCCCTCCCCCTTATGGTAAGTAAAGGTGTAATATCTCAAATTTTAGGCTTAGAGACTTGAGGATAATCCTAAGTCAAGAAGACTACTAAGTCTAGTTTGATAAGAGTCCCAAACATAAAATAATTATTATAGGACTATATGATTCAATCCTTTGAGTTTAGACCGAGTCTCCAGATTACATGAGGCTCAGTACGTATAAGTAGTCGGATAAAAGATGCTAATGTATATGGTAGTTTTTGAGGTATGTAGCACGATATTATGCCACACAGGTACATATTTAGTGCATTTTTGAAGATATATACATATGTGGCTTATTAGTCGAATAGAATATGACGGTGTATGAATGCACATGGCATTTTCCGAGCAGGTGCATGTACCCTGCGTTTTTAAAGAACTACTAGCTTGGTATCATTTGTTTGGGATTTAAGGAAGGTGCCATATAGGGAAATGTAAGTATAAATGGCACCCTGACCAAATGTGGGAACTAACGTTTCCTGAGGCATATCAGTATACAGACTCAGTAGTTCCCGGATACTCAAGGGTAGGTGGTGTCATTTTAGAGCATTCAGAGACACTTGATGCCACTCAGTCTAAAGAGGGTCACATGTCGCAAAATCAGCGGCCCTGTATCAAAAAATAGCTTTATTAAAGTAGCTTTATTAAAAGGGGTCCATTAAAACTCAATGAAACCACATCATATTCTGTTCAAAACGAAGCTTAGGCTACCTCTTTGCAATTCTACAATTGGTTCATAATTCTGGCAACACTCTGGCCAACTAGATGGCATAAAACACCTCTGATAAAAAAAACTGAGGCTATAGAAAGAAAGCTCTAAGTGAGTAGAATAATGTTTGTGAAGGGCTTATCAATCGAAAAAGGTATTACGAGGTCGAAATCGGCTCTGGAACTCCGGAATTTTACTTATTCCTCTTCCTTCTCTCTTCTTTCTATTTCTCTTGAGTTTTTGCTATTTTTCTCTTCTTTCTTGGTGCTGGCCAAATTGTTTAAAGGGAAGGGAAGTGTAACATCCCATTTTTATTTATCAATATTCCCTGTATGTAATTGAGACACTCAATGGAATAAAATGGTGAATTGAAATGTACATAAAATGATGGAAACACTCCAAATGGTGGTTACACGCAAGTTAGCTAAGTTAAGACACAAAGGAGCAGCTATTATCCACTAAAAGGCCTAACATTATTACCAAAATTAGAGCATAAAAGGACACAAATAATGGCCTAATATAAATGTTAAAATTTAGCCAAAAACAAGGAAGAAGAACAAGACATGAAGTTTTACAAAAATGCAATGGAAAAATGGTAATTTGCCAACAAAGCAAGAAACAATTTATTTTTTCCTTTTCCTCTTAAGATTTTTTCCTAAATAAAGGAAAAGGGGGGAATAAAGACTTGGAGGACAAGAATGCTATATGAAATTATTTTAGAGTTAAGAAGAAGAAATGATGTCTTAAAAGAAAGTATGACACAATTAATTATTTAAAGAAAGAGTTATGAGAAAATGCAAGAGGTAAATTTTATTTCCCTAATTTTCTCTTAAATTTTGGTTAAAGGGGAAATAAATGGGGAATAAAAATGCTTGGCCCATATTTAATTCAAGAAGGAAAATAATAAGAGCCAAGTAAAATTAGCATATGACCAATTACCATTAAACAATAATATTTCATAAAGTAAGAGAGATATTATGATTAAGCCAATATCTCTTCTCTTCCTTTCCATTTTCAGCCAACAACAACCAGAGACAGAGAGAGAAGAGTTTGAAGAGAGCTCAAGAACATCAAGAGGTCTTAGAATAAAAGAAGCCAAAATCCAATGTAAGCGCTTGAAATCAAAGTGCTTATGCCTTCTAATCTACCTAGAACTTCTTCTAACCTCTTCTTCTTCTTAAAAATCATGGTTAGCAAACAAAATCAAGAGAGAAGAGAGAGAGGGAAGAGATGTCTAGAGAGAGAAAGTTGGAAAATTAAGAGGTAATCTCTAAAACTTTGATCCTCTTGCTTTATGTGATGTTGTTGTGGTTGTTGTTGTTGTGATTGACTTGATTTGGTTAGTTTTGTAAAATTTGGAAGAGGAAATCCTAAGGGGTTATGCTGCAAAAATTTCCATGAATCATGTTTATTAAGTGTTTAAGTAGTTAATCTTATGATTATAAGTGAAAAGGAAGTGGTTAATCAAGAGAAATAAAAAAAAACCCAACTTCTCTTCTAAGGTTATGATTTTTAGCTAAGTGCAGAAACATAGGAAGGAGTTAGAATTTTGAAATTTTGATGATTCCATTGGATTTAAAATGGAAAATTGTGTAGGAATATATGTGTTCATGATATTTGGATGTTGGTATGCAAATCTGGAAATTATTCAAGTTAAGGGGAAATGTTTGATTTGGCTCATTAGAGGCAGTGTTGTTATGGAATGAATTTCGTTGGCCAAAACTAGTCCAAATATTATGAAATTTGGCAGGATTAAAGTAGACATCAAGAGATTTAATTTTATAGGTAGATCATAATTTTTGGACTAGTACATTAAGAGATATGGATTTTCAAAAGTTGTGCCATGTTTTTGGAATGCAATTTAGAATAGGGGAAGTTTGGCGAATTTCTGGGAAAAATGTCATAATAGTAACCAACCTTGGGTATTTTTCCATGAAAATACACTTAAAGAGATTCACATAGGCTTTAGAACCAGTCAATTTTGAATTTCCTAGAATTAGTTATGCTTTTTTTCAAAGTTGACTAAAAATCTATCAATTTTTTGGGAAATAGTGAAACTGCACTATGCAGTATTATACTATGCAGAAACTGCTATAACTACATTAGTTAACCAGAAGAATATAATTACAGGCAGAAATAATGCAAGTAATAACTAGTTACTTATAATTTAATTTATAGGAATTTGCAATAGCCTGAGCCGGAACAAGAGTATAGGACTTATATTGGAACTAGAAAAGGACTCAGGTAGCAACTCTTTCTTCCATATACTATGTGATAATTTTATGCTTTGTGTATGCCATCTTCTATAATATGACAGTGCCTAGGGCATACACGACCTAGCTGTGGTCTAGGACCCAGTGATGGTACACAAGTTAAGTCGGGGTTGCAAACGGTTGTTTGGCCTTGGACATTCTGCACACAACATTATTTGAGTTTGCATTTGGAAATTGTGCCCTAGGGACTAATCATTGTACTTTGAACATTGTTATTTAATGAATTTCTTCATTTATTGTCACTTTATTCACATGTTTATTGTGATAACTTTATCCTTGGATAAATCATAAATATTGTCCTAAATGTCTTTGGTCAGTCATCTATGCGGGAGCAATGATGAAATAAGACTAGTATGACTTTGATAAGGTATGGAGATACGAATCAAAGTCTTAGGCACTTGTAAGAGAGTACAAGGTGTAATACCCTAAATTTTCGGATTAAAGGCTTGAGGTTTAGCCTGGATTAAGTGGACTGCTAGACCCTGGTTTAGAAAATGTCCAAGTAAGGAATGATATATTTCCCTAAAATTCCTTAATATCTTTAGGTATTAAATCGAAATAAAAAGGTAAGGGCAAAATGGTAATTTTGCCAAAAGATGGGAAATGATGGTTTTTCCCTAATATTCCCTATGATTTGAGTTGGATGGGAATTAAAAGGAGGGAAATGACTAGTTGATGATTAATAAGCCCAAGCGGGTGAATTATTATCAAGGAAAGTCAATAAGCGGAGAAGCTTAAGGCTTCGGTTGACCATTTGAGGTAGTGTAATAAGATAGTTTGAGAGTGGATTATACTCTCTTAATTCTCATTAATATTAGTGGAATGATCAAGGAAAAGAGAGAGGAAACTTGCTATACAAGAAATGAGATAGGTGGACTAATTGAGTAAAGGCTACCTGGATGATTTTAATTAATCATCATCCTTCATCATCAATTCTCGTTCTTTCTTGCGGTCAAATTAAAAGGGAAAGGAAAGAGAAATCGGAACAGATGAGAATGAGAAATGAAAGAATGAGAACGCGAACGTAGAGAACGAGAAGAGAGAGAAAGTTATATATCGCTGGAACTCTACTGAAACGGTGTCTTCTCTCAATGTACCCAGTACAAACATTACTCCACTCATCCCGAACTTAGATTCTATCGTTTCATATTCTTGTTTGGATATGGTTGGTGCATCTCACTACCCAGAACGTTGCCAGAATTCCGAACCGAATTCAGAAGCGTGTAGAGGTAAGCGTAAGCTTCCTTTCTACCATTTCGGTTTGTCATTTGGATGAGTATTTTGAGAGTTGGGTACTGTTCATCTCTTATTCTATTTGTGTTTTGGGGGCCATAATGATGTCAAATGGATGTCTAAACGGCTAATCATGTAATAAGGAGTAGAAAAGAGGGTATTAAGTCAAAGAAAGGGAGGAACCGACACAACTCTTCTAAGAACTCTATATGGGCAGTCATGCATTGGGCGTGAGCCATGAGTTGGAATTTCATATATTGGATGATTCCATTAAGTTCAGAAGGGCAAATTGTGTAGAGTTCATGTTGATAACGAAGTGAGAAAAGGCCTGGGGAGTGAAATGACCGAATTACCCCTTTTAGCTCTAAATAAGGGTTGTTAAGGGTATTTCCATCATTCGGGCCTAAATTTGACTGATATGAAGTCATAAATGGATTCTACACGTGAACTTTTGTAGGATTGGCCCATGTTATAATTTCTATAAAAGTACAGTTGAGCCGGGCTTTCGGGGGCATTTTGGTAATTTAGCGTAATTGGGCTAAGTTATCAACTGAAAACGAGTCTAGAATGTTATATGGATGAGTAATGACTCATTAATTGGGCTAAGTTCATGTTGATAACGAAGTGAGAAAAGGCCTGGGGAGTGAAATGACCGAATTACCCCTTTTAGCTCTAAATAAGGGTTGTTAAGGGTATTTCCATCATTCGGGCCTAAATTTGACTGATATGAAGTCATAAATGGATTCTACACGTGAACTTTTGTAGGATTGGCCCATGTTATAATTTCTATAAAAGTACAGTTGAGCCGGGCTTTCGGGGGCATTTTGGTAATTTAGCGTAATTGGGCTAAGTTATCAACTGAAAACGAGTCTAGAATGTTATATGGATGAGTAATGACTCATTAAATATATTTGGACTTTTAGGACTCGATGGATGGTCGTGCCCGAACCGGAGCAAGGACGAAGGTTTGAGGAAGGACGTGAAGTCCTACAGGTAGTAAACTTATCTTACCTGCATGTGTATTGTATGTATGTTTATGCATTGATTATGTGACTGCTTTGCCTATTTGTATGGAACATGTATGATTGGTTGAAGCTCTGTTATATTTATGCAATGGCCATATGTATGTCATAACATCGAGCATGCATCATGTCATTATGTTGGCATGAAATAGTGTAGGCTAGCATGTCATGCATTCATATATATCTTCCATGCATAGTGGTACTATTCGCTACTAAGATTCTTTTAAATCTCACTTCTCCCAAACAACAATAGTGACAAGTTGAAGACTTCCTAAAGAAGTGCACGGAGGAGATATGGAGATGCGAAGTAAAGAGAAGATCGTAGTGCGGGGCATTACATTGTGTTAAATGTAATTGATATATATTTTCTCATGTATATGATGTGTGTATGTATGAGAATGAATGAACAATTGTTGTTAAAGCAGAGGATCGCTCTAATGTAAATAAAGAGAACGGCTTTTAGTTTATTAAAGTAATCGCTCGCTTACTTTGATTTAATGGAATTAAGAGCCGGCGAGGTATTGTAAGGAAGGGTGTCACATTCGATGGTATCAAGCAATGGTTCTGGCAATAATGGTAATTGCTAGAGTCATTAGAGCGTTGATTCTGGCAAGAATGGTAATTGCTAGAATCATAGAGCGTTGATTCTAGCAATATTGGGTAATTTCTTGAATCCCAGATTGTATGAGACTTATCTGACATGTCACGTGGTGGGTGAGGTATTATGGGATACCAATACCCAGTGATAAATGAAATTGGATGATGCTAGCATTGAATCCCAGATCTCATTAGAACTCTGTGGTTAAGCATGTGCTTATAAGAGAAATGTCGTGGGCAAATTCCACATAAGTTTGCTAGCTATCGGCTGGAGTCCTGTGCCGCTGTAGCTGGCACCCATTAAGGGTAGGGCTACAGTTGGGCTTAGTAAGGATCCGTTGTACTGATGTTTCAAATTCGATGAGTATTAGTTAGTTGGTACTCTACCGTGATGTTAGGAAATGAGGCATGGAGATGATAAAGTAAGTATTGATGTTCAATCTAAACCTTTTCTGCTGCAGTAGGTACTGCACAGAAAAGTTCATTGACGGGGTTATGGAATTTGAGTTTGAGGTTTAGTAATTGTGTTAAGACTCTCCATGCTAAGTGACGATCCTTAGTAACCCGTGGGGTTAAAGGGATATGGATATATGATATACGGTGTGCTTGATACCTGGAGTGATCTCCTTTAAGAAATAAGGGGAGTGGTTATTCCACAAGTTTGTCGTACTCAATCCTAGTGAGCCAGAGAGTGTGGGCCGAATCTCTGTGCGGCTGCAAGGGGCACCCAATGAGGGTAGCTCTGCAGTGGGCCTAATAAGAGAGATGTGGTTCAAAGAAGATGATGGACGGAATGTCCTTAAGCCATAAGACCTGGCGGGCTTGTAAGTCCTTTGGCTGGCAGGATATAAGATATGATTGAGAATAGATCCGAGAAGAGGCTTAAGGCAATAAGACCCAATATGCAAGTTTGCATAGGAAAAGGGTCCCTGGGCTATAAGACCTATATGTCTAAGTGATGTGGTTATTACCAAGCGCTGTGACATGGACATATGTGTCTAGAGTATATATTGAGAATGGTGGAACGTTCAGACTATACCAGATTGTAGTAAAGGCTGTGAGCCTAAGATGCCTATGTCATGGGGGTGAATCCCAAGGCTGTAAAGCCAAAGCATCCAGTGTTGTGGTAGTTGAATGAGCCGTAAGGCTTGATGTGTATACATTGGGAGAGTCCCAAGAAGGCTGGAAGCCTAGTATGCATACAGTATGATCCGGGAGAGTCCCGAAGAGGCAGTGAGGCCTGAGAAACTAAGCGCTGTGAGATCTGACTAATGAGTCCTGTGTGAATGCTACATACTGGGTACAGAAGGAATAAAATGCTGCATGGTGACTGCTGAATGCCATATGAAATTTGGTCTTGAGAATATGATCTTGAGTTGCATGCTCTATGAGCTTGCAAAAGAAAGAGCTAAATGATGTGATGGCTATAAATTGTCACCGTGATCAGAGGTTCTTACTACATGAGAGTGGGATGAAGCAATAGCTTTCACTGAGACAGTGTTAGGGCTAGCCATCCTATGATTACCATGACTGGAAGAGCTAACCAGGTGTATTGTACCTATGTGAAGCACCAGTTATTATTGAGAAAAGAGGTTTAAAGATAGTGGCTTCCGAAAGGGGGCTGATCGGTAATCGTGCCGTATGTTGAATGGAAAAGGGTAGAAGAAATGTCTAGAGATGATTCTCTGAGGTACAAATTGTACCGTATGACGTTCAGAATTTTGAGGACGAAATTTATTATACGGGGGAGAAATGTAATACCTTGAATTTTGGGATTAAAGGCTTGAGGTTTAGCCTGGATTAAGTGGACTACTAGACCCCGATTTAGCAAATGTCCAAGTAAGAAATGATATATTTTCCTAAAATTCCTTAATATCTTTGGGTATTAAATGGAAATAAAGAGGTAAGGGCAAAATGGTAATTTAGCCAAAAGATGGGAAATGATGGTTTTTCTCTAATATTCCCTATGATTTGAGTTGGATAAGAATTAAAAGGAGGGAAATGACTACGTGATGATTAATAAGCCCAAGCAGGTGAATTATTATCAAGGAAAGTCAATAAGCAGAGAAGCTTAAGGCTTCGGTTGACTACTTGAAGTGGTGTAATAAGATAGTTTGAGAGTGCATTATACTCTCTTAATTCTCATTAATATTAGTAGAATGATGAAGGAAAAGAGAAAGGAAACTTGCTATACAAGAAATGAGATATGTGGACTAATTGAGTAAAGGCCACCTGGATGATTTTAATTAATCATCATCCTTCATCATCAATTCTCATTCTTTCTTGCGGTCAAATTAAAAGGGAAAGGAAAGAGAAATAGGAACAGATGAGAATGAAAAACGAAAGAACGAGAACGTGAACGGAGAGAACGAGAAGAGAGAGAAAGTTATATATCGCCGGAACTCTACCGAAACGGCGTCTTCTCTCAAAGTACCCGGTACAAACATTACTCCACTCATCCCAATCTTTGATTCTATGGTTTCGGATTCTCGTTTGAAGATGGTTGGTGCCGTCTCACCAGCCGGAGCGTCGCTGGAATTCCGAACCAAATTCAGAAGCGTGTAAAGGTAAGCGTAAGCTTCCTTTCTACCGTTTCGGTTTTTCGTTTGGATGAGTATTTTGAGAGTTGGGTACTGTTCATCTCTCATTCTATTTGTGTTTTGGGGGTCGTAATGATGTCCAATAGATGTCTAAACGGCCAATCATGTAATAAGGATTAGAAAGGAGGGTATTAAGTCAAAGAAAGGGAGGAACCGACACAACTCTTCTAAGAACTCTATATGGGCTGTCATGCATGGGGCGTGAGCCATGAGTTGGAATTTCATCGATTGATGATTCCATTAAGTTTAGAAGGGAAAATTGTGTAGGGTTCATGTTGATGATAAAGTGAGAAAAGGCCTGGGGAGTGAAATGACTTAATTACCCTTTTTAGCTCTGAATAAGGGTTGTCAAGGGTATTTCCATCATTCAGGCCTGAATTTGACTGATATTAAGTCATAAATGGATTCTACACGTGAAATTGTGTAGGATTGGCCCATGTTATAATTTCTGTAAAAGTACAGTGTGGCCGGGCTTCTGGGGCATTTTGGTAATTTAGCATAATTGGGCTAAGTTATCAACTGAAAACGAGTCTAGAATGTTATATGGATGAGTAGTGACTCATTAAATATATTTGGACTTCTAGGACTCGATGGATGGTCATGCCCGAACCGGAGGAAGGACGAAGGTTTGAGGAAGGATAAGGGATCAATAAACCTTCTTTTATCATGACGCACAGCAAATACAAAAACCTTCTTTTATCATGAAAGGTTACATTAAACCCATAATTTACAAGACATTTAACAGAAACTAAATTCCGTCGAATTTCAGGAGCATAAAGCACTTCATGAAGGAATAATGTCTTTCCATTTCGCAAAGTTAATTTGCAAGTTCCAATTCCTTTAATTTCGATCTTTGAATTATTGCCTACATAAAGCCACTTACATCTATCTGGAAACTGACGATATTCTACATAGAATCATCGATCCCTAGTCACGTGGTCTATGAACCTGAGTCCAAAATCCAAGAAGAACAAACATTTTCTGTTAAAAACACAGTACTTGAAACATAAGAAACATGTGAATTCACATAATTCACTAGTACCTTCTCATCCTCATTTTGCTCAGGGAAATCCTGTGTAAAATGACCCATCTTTTGGCAAGCAAAACATTTGATTTTCTTTAAGTCATCACTAGTATAAAATATAGATTTTACACCTATTTTTTACATGTGACAAAATAGGACACGTGTAGAAAGTATGATTGGTGGCATTTTCATAAATATATAAAGATGATTGAATTTTCTACACGTGTTGAAAATACAACACGTGTAGAAAAGTAAATTAAATTTTTTTCTTTAATATTAATCCCTTTAATTTTATTTTCATATTTTTTAATTTTTTTTAAATCAGATGACAACTTTCTACACCTGTTGGAGCTCAACCTGTATAGAAAACCACTTTCTACACCGGTTGATCCTCAACCGGTATAGAAAGTAGGCGTTATAATAAAAAAAATTAAACCTCCTGTGTTTGCTACCTCCGTCTTCCTCCTCTAAACCCCACCAAAAGCTCATATTTTGCTATCTCGGTTCTCTGTTCACGGTAAGCTCTCTCCCTCCCTCCCTACGCACTATTTCTAACCCACCTGCGCTCTTCCCCCGTAGATCCATCACCTACACGCATACATCCTCTCTACATTCAAACCCCCATATATTGATTTGCATTTGATACTTGCTGCTGTTAGTGGAGGCTCCAGCGTTTGAGGGGTGACGCCGAGGTTATCGGTGGTTCCTTTGACCGACTGCACGATGGTCACTACCTATTCCTCAAAGGTTTCACTCTCCCCTTTGCTTTTTTGTTCCCTGTTACTATTCCTTTGATCCTCTATTTTATCAATTGATTGATATTTTGAGAGTTTTGGGTTGCTGAAATTCAAAGATAACTAAAGAGATAGCAGCGGTTAATAACATTATAGTCTTGTTCTCTCTATTATTCCCTTGGGGTTTTCAATTTTTCCAAAAACCTTTTGGCATCATTACACGCTTAAGCAGGTCCACTCCATGATTCACTTATGAGGGCAGTAAATAATATAGCAGAGGAAAAAAAAGTCATGTGTCACTGTTAATTCTTATGCATCAGAAGAATAATAAGTACCTTCTGATATCATCTCATCCAGGGGGCCTTTTTATTCCATTCCGTGACCTCCAAATAGTTTTTTTCCCTTCTTCATTCTTCTTATTTTTCCAACCATAGATATATCAGTGCATGTATCCTATAAATTTATGTTAAAGGTCAAACATATCAAAATAATTTTACAGCAACAGGACCATATTGGAAATGTCATTCTTACACCAAACATATGTGTGTGTGTGTGTGTGAAGTTTCAAAACTTGAGCAATTAAGCTTAGGAACAAGGGTTTGATCCCATTTAGCTGGATGAACCAAGAGAAAGAAAGATGTGTGTGTGTGTGTGAAGTTTCAAAACTTGAGTAATTAAGCTTGGGAACAAGGGTTTGATCCCATTTAGCTAGATGAACCAAAAGAAAGAAAGATGTATAAAAAGGTTACACAATAGGTAAGGATAATTGAGCTACATGGATTAAGAAGTCTTTAAGTTCCTTTTTGGCTGATAATTTTTTATTAATAACTATATTCAAGAATGAATATTGAGTTGTTGGGCCCTCACATAATAATTAATCTATCTATTGCCTTATATATAGCAGCAAAGTTTGCTAGTTGCAAAGGTTTGGCTGTATATATGACCTGTTTGGACCACTCCTTCTTCACCATTTGGTCCTTTTGATTCTCTTCTCATTGAATGTCCCAAAAATATTAGCCAGAAAAACAATGCAAAAGCCAAAGTTGAAAAATGCCCTACATATGTCATATATTTTCAGTTTCAGTTCCCCCATTAAGGAAGTGCAAATGTGTGGACCCTTTGAGAGCATATTTGAGTAAGCCCTTTATATAAAATTCCAAGTGCAGCTATATATCGAACACAAAAATACATTAACAAACAAACATGACACTAAGTAAAAACATGACACAAAAATACATGAACAAACAAACATGACATTTCAGAGCGATTTTTAGTTTTTGGAGTTCGCTTCTTTCATATATCTTGATTTAGTTGCCCACGATGATCTTCATTTTCCTTGGCGTGGTGGTTGATTAGTGTCCATTTGTGTGTTGGGTCTCATGCTTCATTCTTTTCTTGTAGTTGCTTTTAACTTTGTTGGACTTTTTAATTTTTTCCGTCTACCAGCCGTTGCTTTCACTTCTTGAGCTTCACAATTGCTTTACAATTCTGATCTTAAGTTTTCTCATAAGAATATGGAAATATCACTTTTATACAGTTAGCTTTGTGTCTCTTATCTGCTTTACAAGCTATTTAATGTCTTCTCATGATCTCTACAAGAAAATCGTCGAAAGAGTTGGATTGAATGTGGGACGACCAAGTATAGGCTTTACCTCTGACAAAATTGAACTAGGAGATATTGAATATACAAACAGAAATAGCCTTGTACTTTCCAAACAAAAATGTATTTAATTATATTTTTTTATTATGTTCTTTGTTTTATTAAGTTTATTTTGTAGTTATTGAGTTGATTTTTTTTTATTTTAAAATCTCTAGATGTTTGCCATTCGGATACATTTTCTGAAGAAGACATTGATGACGTTCGCACACGTTAGGCAACTTTTTTTTTAGAGGTCACAAACTCGTAAGTGTAATGTTGAACATGTTATGCTAATAACTATTTGGGATTGGACATATTCAATTTCATTGTCACTATTTGGTATTGGACTTTGATTGTACAAATTTCATTGTAAAAGTGAGGCAAGTTTATTTACCTGCATTGATATAGCGTTGTTAATGTTTTGGATTGGAATTTAATTATAATAAATTTGATATTTCAGATTAATTTTGTTGTAATTGTTTTTATTTGTCATGTGTTTGATTATTTATTATCATGTAAATGGGTTTGAAGCATAATAAGAATAATTTTTTTTTCAAAAAATTATTTCTACACTTGACTTCTCACGTCAGGTGTAGAAAGTGAGACTTTCTACACCTGACGTGAGAAGTTAAGTGTATAAAGTAGGACTTTCTACACGTGATATAAGAGGTCACATGTAGAAAGTCCCACTTTTCACACTTTCTACACCTAACTTCTCACGTCAGGTGTAGAAAGTCCACTTTCTACATGTGATATAAGAGGTCACGTGTAGAAAGTCTCACTTTCTACACCTGACGTGATAAGTCAGGTGTAGAAAGTGAGTCTTTCTACACCTAACGTGAGAAGTCAGGTGTAGGAAGTCCACTTTCTACACGTGTTTTAGAACATGTGTAGAAAGTCCAGACTTTCTACACCTGTTGTATGTCAAGTGTAAAAAGTCATTTCCGTCACATGTAAAAAGTCTTTTCTATACTAGTGCATTTTTCTTCTTCTTCCCACTCTTTTTTCCTTTCTTCTTGAATTCCTTTTTGCCTTTATAAATTTGGTCCCTTCTTTCTTTCCATTCTTTTTGGATTTCTTTCCCTTCTTAAAATCAGGTTTTGTATTAGAAGGACCTGCACCCTCAGTGTAATAGGCATGATTAGAGGACTTATATGCCTCCATGCGTTCATCTTCAAGTTCCAGGTGTTTAGCCACATCACTGAAATTCTTGATGTTTTCATTATGATTTAGATTGACCTTCATGTGCTCCCAATTTGATGGCAATGATCTTATGACTGCTTGAACTTGTTGTTCATCAGATAAGGTATGCCCAGCTTCCTTTAATTCTCTAATCATATTTGTCATCTCTCTTAGATGTTGTTTCATGGAAGTGTTTGGCCTAAGCTTAAATGTGTCAAACTTAATAGTTAATCGTCTAAGCTTAATGGTCGACGTGTGATGTCGTGCTTTTGTCGCTAAAGCAGTCAATTAAACTAGGTCCCAATTAATTATGTAGTTTAGGGTCAACCTAGGTTATTCTCCCAAGGAGCAAGATATGAGTTTTCTTTAGGATTGATTTTTAAATGACAAAGAATGCAATGGAATGGACCTAACCTAGGATGCAAGATACTAATTCCTAAATGTATTTAAACTAATTAAATACACTAATGCAATTGACTCTAAAACCTATATGAAAATGAGACTAATCTATATGAGTTTGAATGTAATTTTTGGGGTTTTTTATGAAAGAGAAATTAAAATCCTAGTTAAAAGATTGATTAAAAGTAAGACAAACAACGAATATTTAATTCAATTATGATGATGGAGGGGACAACTTAGGAATTACATGGAGTTAACTTCTTAGCCCAAATTAATTAATTAAACCAAAGGGAGCTTGATGAAGGTTTAGAATTAATAAATTTAATTACCTACTTAAAATATGGGAAACCCTCAAGTTCAGTAACACTTATTCCACTAGAAAACTCATAATGAAAGAAGTGATAGTTAATTAAATCCATTAAAACCAGTCAAAATAATTTAAGATAGTTTTGAAAATCATGTTCATAATTGCCTAATTAAACAATTCGATAATTAACCAACCTAATTAAACAATTAAGAGATTAAACCTAAATTGACAATTAAAATAATAATAAGAACTCAATTAATAAATTAATTGACAATTAACGGGTTTGCAAACAAAAATTCCAATAAATATTTAAGCACGAATCAAATCCAAATTATTAATTTAATCCAAATCAAATAATAAGTCTATAATCTAAAACTAGATTGTTCTCAATAAAACAACTCAAAATTATCTAAAACTAAATATTCTCAAGTTTTAAATCAAATTAATAAAAAGAAAGACACTCCCTTATAGTCTTAAGTGTAAGTTCTTAGGCATTAGCTTCCTCCATGCTCATCCCAAGTTATCTCCCAACTAACTTAAGCTTCCATGAGAATTCCTCCTCTTCCTCCAAGCATCAAACACGTCACAGCCATAAGGAGATATTGAGAAGAATTGATGAATTCAATTGCCTCGGTTTCTATGCATCCAAAGAAGTTGAATTGATGGATGTATGCTTGGATTCACCTTTACGTGGCTGTGCGTGGATGGAATGTAATAGATAATGGGAAGGTATGAAAATAATGGATAATTGGCGTGAATCCTCCTCTGTACGTGGCTGTGTATAGGATCTTTTAATCGGCTTTTTTTTATCATGTAAGAATCAAATAAAATCGTGATCTATCATATATATAAAAATATTTTCTTAATCACGAGATAACAATCAGAATATTAATCATTTAAACTAATAATCTCATATTTTATTTGGATTTTATATTATTTCCTAAAATTGGCTAATAATCTAAATATTATCTAATAAATCTAAATTAGCCTAAAATAGTCCCCAAAATAAATAAATAAGGTGGGATAAAATATATTAAATTTGGGATTTATCAACGTGTCACCAAACCTATCTTTTAATGCTGCCCATATAGCTTACGATGTGTTATTTTTTTCATATTCACACATGAGGTCATCGGCCATTGTGCTTAGCAATGTAATTCTTACAAAGCTATTCTTCTTTTTCCAAGCCTCATGGACCTCTTGGTCTCTCCTGTGTCGGGCCGTATTCCCAATAGTAGGTTGGACTACAACTGTTGTCAGAGGCTCAATTGCCTCTTGTTCTTCCAAAATATATTGCACCTTTCGATGCCAGATATCCCAATTATCACCATTTAATTTTTCCCCTTTATTTAACTCAACAATGATATTCTTAGTTGCCATATTCAATTCTGTGACAAATCCATTTCACATTTATCACATCTCTAAACAAATCGAACTATAGTATTTCTCATATATAAAACAACATAGTATACAATGTAACATCCCAAATTTTAAGACTAGAGGCTTAAGATTTAGCCTGGATTAAAGGGAACTACTAGACCCCTGTTTGGTAAATATCATAGTGAGACATAGTATTATTTCCTAAAATTCTTTTATATCCTTGGATATTAAAAAGAATTATATTAGTGAGCTAAAGAGCTCGGGGAATAACAAAACGAAGTCATTGGAAGTCACACACAATATAGTAAAGTGGAACACAAAGTAATTTTGCTACCGGTGAAATTTCTGGTATGACAGTGATGATAGTGTGACATGTTTTGATAGGTAAATGATGGTGAAAAATTATAAAAATTTTCATAATGAAAGTAGACTTATCAAGATTTAATTTGATAGGTCATATGAGTCATTTGGAGCTGTACACAAAGAGAAATGAATTTTTGAAGTTAGCCCAGTGAAATTAACTATTTTCTGGGGCAGCATCCAAAGATTAAAATTCTGGGAAGAGTGACATTCCGATTGACCAAATGTTATATTTTTTCTTAAAACTAGACTCAATAAGGGTCGCATAGCCTTTAGAACCAGCACAATTGGACATTTTTACAATTAGATATGAATTTTCAAATTTTAATGAAAATTCTTCCCGATTGGATATTATGTGCGAAAATCAATTATTTGGGCCAATCAGAAGCTGACACGTGGCAAGGCAATTTAACACCTCCTTTAATCATCAATTATCATATTCCTCAGCTCATTGAGAAAAGCTACAGAGAAAATGGAGAGAGAAGAGAGAGAAAATTCTACTCGCCGAAACACTACCGAATCGGCGTCCTCTCTCAAAGTACCCTTCAAGAAACTTCTTCTACTCATCGCGAGCTTCATTTTTACGGTTTCAGATTCTCATTTGGAAATGGTTGGCACCGTCTCATCAGCCGGAGTGTTGCCAGGATTCCGAACCGTTTGCGGAAACGGGTAGAGGGTCATGAAGTGTTAAAGAAGAAGTAATTGTTAGAAGATCAAGGTGCATGAGGAGGACATCAAGTAAAAAGTAGTAAACTTACATTTTCTGCATGTATGTGATATGTATGTCTTGCATTAATTATGTGACTGCTTTGCCTATTTATATGGAACATGTATGATTGGTTGAAGCTCTGTTATATTTGTGCAATGGCCATATGTATGTCATAACATCGAGCTGTCATGCATTCATATATAACTTGCATGCATAGTGCTAATGTTTACTACTGAGATTCTCTCGAATCTCACTCCTCCCAACCAACAATAGTGACAGGTGGAAATGCATGAAGATGCATGGAGGAGATATGAAGTTGAAGTGAAGCTTGAAGCGCCTAGCTTGTATTTGGTTTTATTTATTGGGTGATTGTATTTATAAGAAGTGATACATGTATATGTGTATGTATGAGAATGTATGAATGAATGTGTTTACCAGAGAACGGCTCTAATGGATAGCTCTTAGTTTATTTTATGTAATAGTTGCACACTCTTATATGTGGTAACTCAGAGCCAATGAGGTAATGGCGATGTAGTGAATCTTGTGGAAATGATTGTGAAGTTTGCTACCCTTTTGAAAAACCCTCTCGACCTTAGGATTAAATCCTGAGTTGAGAGTGGAATATTGTGAAGGATTTTAGATGTTGAGTAGTCCGGGTTCAAATCCTGGTTCTACAACGGATTTCACTAGTCACTAATCCTCATTTATGAGTATTGGAAATAAGGTGTCACATACAATGTATTGCATTTATTTTATTCTTAACCAAAAAAATAATAATACTATTAAATTCATGATCAGGAGTATACGTTTGTATCTCACATCACACAAATATTAATAACATTACTAAATTCTGTTAAAAATTATATAAATACTTTTATAATTCTATAATTTTTTTAAAAAAGTATAAAAGTCCCACTTATCAAAAACATATAATTATTGAATAATCAATAAAAAAAATATTAACTACAACATACTTCATCTCAGCATCAAGGTAAGATAAAATATCAATCTATAAGAAGATATGTTTGTAACACACACACAAAAACAAATTGGAACCAGCAAATAAAATTTATAAGTTGTAAAATGATTTAAAACACTAATAAAAACATTTAAAATGTCATAAAAATATATCCATTGGTCTCCAAAATATCAATATAGTATATCATATTAAAGAACTTGAATTTAGGGATTTTTAGAAACAAACGGCACCTCATTTGGACCTTGTATGTGCCCCCACGCGCCCAAAGAAGATACAAAATGGAAAAAAAACATAAAAAAATATCTCACTCTCACTGGGGGCGCGTGATATACACGAGCCGCCTTCCAGGCTCAATACGGCGACACGCGCCAGTCCATTGGATTCCACGCGCCGCACTCTATCAGACAGTGGTCACCAAATGTCCAACGAAAATTCCATGTGGCCTCATGCGCCACGTGGCTTTCTGCCTCCTTTTTCTTTTAATAAATCTGGGCCTCTGCCTTTTTGGGCCCTGAAATTTTTTTTTCCTAAAATAAATATAGGCCTCAGCCATTTTGGGCCCTGAACAATTTTTTTTTAATTCAAAACGAAACGACGCCGTTTTGGGGCGGGAG
The DNA here is from genome assembly GCA_037074505.1 of Albizia julibrissin. NCBI lineage: Eukaryota > Viridiplantae > Streptophyta > Magnoliopsida > Fabales > Fabaceae > Albizia > Albizia julibrissin. The sequence goes on from CM073477.1 coordinate 39,754,231, forward strand.
GTCATCTTCAACCTCCCGCCGGGTCATACCCGACCCGGACGGAGAGAAGGGTCGGGTCCATTAGACCCGAAACTTCTCTCCTCCGTATCTCCTTCATCCGACGTCCGTTTTTGACGTTCTTGGTGTCATGTTCTTCATTTTTTCGAGATCTACACAATGGGACTAATTTTAAAGCCTAAATATACTAAAAATACCAAGTTTTCAAAATAACAAAGATTATGAGTTTTTCTCTCTCATCAATATATTCTCTTTCTATGTTTTCTTATTCTAAGGCTCGAGCATATTCTTTTTATGTCTAGAAAACATATTCAAATGATTATAAGACTCAGGAAACAAGGATAGAATGTAATCATGCTTAATACACACATATGTAAAATATTTACATGAGAGATATAGACATATAAGAACATCATACCCATGATTGAGATATCTACATATATAACGCAATTTCAAACTGGTCCTTATTCATAGACACACACTTTCAAACTCAAGAGAAAATCCAGTTAAAGCATTAGATTTAGATATTATCATGTTATTCTCTCAAGAACAACTAACAATAAGTGCTCCCACGCATGCATACATACGTGACCACAAATAATATCATATTATACAGGCTACAAGAAAACCTGGCTCTGATACCATGTAAGAATATTTGGGCGTACCTGGAGTGCGACCGTTAAACTTTTGTACCCACACTTAATCAGATCACAGTGACGAAAGCGATTATGACGCACATCAAATACACCATAAGACATGAAGAAGAGAGAAATATAGTAGAAGGATAAGGGATCAATATACTAGAAATTTATGTATTCCAGATTACTCGTTTCAACTGAACCCTTTACGCTTATTTATAGCGTTCTTCGTGTCTCATCCTCTTTACTGATGTGTCATTTCTTAAAGGAAACAATATATCTTTCCGATGGAGAGACATAACATATCGGCGAAACATTATCTCCCGAAGAGTTATAATCTATGGTTAAAAATATGACTCTTAGTAATTTGAAAATATTACATGTATTAACCCAAAATTTATATTATTTATATTATTGCCCCAACATCTTGGGCTTGGGCCTAATCCATCAAGGGTGGACCAACCCATTTTCTAACAATCATAATGTTAAATTGTTTCTTCATGGGAAAATAATCTCAGAACTTTTTTAGAGGCTTCTTGAATTGTTTCTTCGTGTGTGAATATGTCTGAGATAAATTATCTATAATTTATGTATGGATTAAAAAATCTAACATCTCCTTTAAGTTATTCATATCATGTCCAGGAGCATACGCGGCTTCCATTCGTTCCACGATTTCACATATTTTACTTAATTCTTTTTCAGCCTCTTTTTTAAGAGAATTACATTTAAGTCCCGTCTAAAAAAAATGTTTCATAAAATTGTTAATCATGTTCCTGAACTTGTCAATTCACATCCCTGAAATTATCAATTAAACTATTTTTTTTAGGTGGGGCCTGAATGTAATTCTCTTTTTTTTTTCTTTCAGATATTGAAGTACAATTTAGTAATAAATCTTTTAACATGGTTTTTAAAACCAATAACTTGCTCCCATTCTTTTTTTTATTGGTATTAATCCATTCATGTCTTAAATCCATTCTTCATTAACATGGTTATGATTGGCTCAATTTAGTACATATATCTTAGAAACACATGTCTTAGATTATCATAATTTCGAGAACAATCGCTTAATTATACGCCAAAAGTTAAAGAAAGAAAAAAAAATACTAATTATTCATGTATATATTTTTAAAATTGTCCAAACATCTTTGTTTTATACTGCTATCATGACTTTAAAAATAAGAACAACGCACAATCCATTTACAATACCTAACATTTGTAAACTCAAGGTCATTTATTTCCATTTTCAATATATATTACAAGTGGTCATAAATAAGGCACTTGGCTTTTATTAACTTGTGCCACATATATATCCTTTAGTGTTACATTTTCAACCTTTTGTAATACAACAATAATAGAACCTTTATCCCACTCAACCTCTTGTAATGGTGAACTAAAATTATTTGTTTAATTTAAAATTCATTTCGGCCCCTATTTCTAATGAGATGACTCGTGCATCCCACGAGGTAATCTGACTACCAGTATGTGGGAGTTTTTGGGATGTGTGGGATACAGAGAATGGGCCGGGGGTCAATTTATGTGTTTTTAATACGAGTATATATATTTTGATATAATACGAGTATATTAAAGTGGAGTGTGTGAGATATAGGGTCTGTTTGGTTTGACAGAGCAGAGGGGAGGGGAGGAGAGGGGTTTTTATATTACTTCATTTGGAGTGATGATAGGGGAGGAGAGGGGAGAGATTTTAATGTTACCTTATTTGGTTTGGGAGAGGAGGGGAGGGAAAATATTGTAATTTGGTCCCTCAAATTTGAAATAAGTGGTTTTGGTCCCTAAAGTTTGGTTCGATTTTGGTTTTGGTCCCTCAAATTTGAAATCGGTGGTTTTAGTCCCTAAAGTTTACTCCATTTATAACTGTTGATTCCTCAAGTTTGAAAAGAACTTGCAAACTTGAAGAATCAACCGTTATAAATGGAGTAAACTTTAGGGACCAAAACCACCGATTTCAAACTTGAGGGACCAAAACCAAAATCGGGCCAAACTTCAAGAATCAAAAGTTATATCAACCCTAAATTTAATTTATTTTAAACCTCAAGTTAATTAGTAAATCACATCCAAGTGTTATTTAAATTTAGGAATAAAAATTTAGGATATTACAACATAAATGAATGTATTTGACTATCTGGCATTTTTCAAAAAAATAAAATATTAAGAAATCATAGATAAATGATAAGTACAAGATAGGTATAAACTCTAGACAATTGTTTTTTGGTCATATTTTCTTAAAACTAAGAAGATTAATGAATTATGCATCTACAGAATAAAAATTAAAAAAAATCATATTTTTCGTAACATAAAAATAAAGGAGGAGAAAAAAAAAGATCTCTAAATATGTAAATCTCATTTTATGACTCCAAATTGACCGAATTATACTATAAAGTCTTTAAGAAAAATGACAAAAATATTATAGAGCTCAATTCAACAAGTTGGGCCTGAGTGTAGGACATCTCATGCAAGGCCCAATAAGACGAACCCAACGAGCACAACCCAGAAAATATGTTCAGCCACTTGTTATGAAGACTTAGAGTGTGTTTGAAAACAGCTTTTGAGAATAGCTTATGGAGAAAAAGTGAAAAAAGTGATTTTTGATAATAGATTCTGGCAGAATAGATTATGAGAAAAAGTGATTTTGATAAAATGAGAGTGTTTAGATATTATGATCATAATAGCTTTTTTCATGGTCAAATTACTGAAAATGACATTAAATTTTGTGATAATTACATAGAAATGATAAGATTATATTTTATGTATTATATAGTAGTAAATTTCATAATAAATACAAAAAATGGCATAAAATTATCTGAAAATTTTATTACATATATATATATATATAATAAATTGTAAAAAATAATTTATAATAATTAGATATAAAATATTAGATTATATTTTAGGTATTATTTAACATAAAATTGAACAATAAATACTAAAAACTCTTTAAATTTGTCCGAAAAAATTATAAATTGTGATAAAATAAATCAATAAATTGTACATACATACATAGAAATATATATATTAATAAATTGTACATTGAAAGTTTATAATAATTACATATGAAGGATAAGATTATATTTTGGACAAACCAAAAAAAGCTGCTAGTCATTTTCTTAAAACTACACTGTTTTGGTGTAGTTTTAAGGAGCTGAACTTTTTTTTTTGTCTAAAAAAATGATATCTAGTATTTTGAAATATTTTCTTGGACATATGTAGTATCAAAAAATATTTTTTAAGTAACATGCAGAATTCTAAAATAATTTTTAGTGCTTTTAACTCTTTAAAATATTTTTTCAGTTGTATCCAATATATTTGCAAACTGATTGTAATTTTACCTTTAATTTATTTTGTCAGCTTCAAAAATTACTTTAAAATATTAGGTGCTCCTGGAGATGACACTGGGTACAACTGAAAAAATACTTTAAAGTAATTTTTAGAGCTGAAAAAATAAATTAAGGGTAAAATTGCAATCAGTCGCAAACACACTGTGTACAACTGAAAAAATATTTTAAAGGATTAAAAGCACTAAAAATTATTTTAAGATACTACATGCTAATTAAAAAATATTTTTGGACATTTTTTAAAACCAAAAAAGCATGGTTTTAGACAAAAAGCAATAAAAAGAAGCTTTTCCCAAAACCATGGTTTTGAGATAAAACCATTGTTTCCAAAAAAAGAGAGTGTTTGGCTAATTTTTCTCAAAACCATGGTTTTAGTGTCAAACCATGGTTTTGAGAATTTGCCAAACACACTATTAGTCAAAGGAGCTGATTGGTGCCGCAAAATGGAACATCAAGAGCCACATTGAAGGATCTGCACCAAATTCGGGCGATTTTGAAATAGGCAGATCCAAAATAAGCGAAACTAATGCATCATATAGGTATATCCAAAATAAGCGGAACCAACTCGCCAAATTCAGAAGGCAACATTATAAATAGGGGTGGCTAGACCAAAAGGGGCATGAGACATCGAGCTTTTCTGCTTACTTATTATTCCCAATGCCATCTTTAATTTTATTGCCTTTTATTCCTTTTTTAAATATCAATCCATCTTTTATTCTTCACAGTTAGTTTCTCAAGCATATTGTACTTTCTATATCATACCAAGATCCTACATGGTCGGTGACCCTTATAAAATTTTTAATACAGAATTTTAATTCTACAAATATATACCATTTTAATTAGAAAAACTCCCCAAATGTCTACTAAATTACTAAAAGGACAAACAGGTAATCTGGTAAGAATAAAAGATTTTGAAGTTTGAGTGTTGACAACTTGAGTATAAGAATTAGCAATTTGAATATAGAGATTGACAATTTGAGCTCCCTAAGTTGTTACTGTATATACCCAATTTTGTAATTGTTATTCTTAAATTGTCATTGACTATACTTAAGTTGTTAACACCTAAACTTCAAAATCACATATTCTTATTTGATTACCTATTTGTTCTATTGCAAATTTAGTAGATATTTTGAAGGGGGTTTTGTAATTCAAATAGTATTTTTTTCTCTCTCATTTTTTCAAGTCTTTAAGGACTAGTATAAAATTAATATTCATAATATAATTACCTAAATTCAATACTAAAAACAAAATGACAACAATAACAAGTCAGCTGGAGGGTGGATGTATCCAGATTCCTATGACTGTGTGGTGCCTTATATGAACAAGAGTAGAAGATCTCAAACACAGACACCAACAAAGTCATTGGGACCTAAATCTATCCCATCTGGTAATTAGGATGAACTGAGAAATAAAGAACTGAACTATGCCACATGTATGTTGACCCTGAAATGAGATTTTAGTCCAGGTAAGTTCGAGTTTTCTCATCTCATCCTAGCCCAAGGACACTTTAGGACTCCAAATCTTTTTCAATTTCATGCATATGCTGGCTTTATCAGTTAACTATTTCTCAGTACTCTCATCACTGGATCATGATCGGATTCTTTCTGATGCACAGGCTCCTCTTAAAGAGGCAAGTGCAGAGCATACTTGAATCTTTATAGAGACAGAGGCACCAGGCTAAGAACTTAGGTTTTCAAAAGAGAAGAGAGAAATTTAAAAGGAAGTCATCTGGAAAAGCACACTTATATTCATAGAAGTGAATACAACTCTCGATGATCCTGAAGTGAGGAGGAACATCTCTTATATAAACAAACACACTAGAAAAACAATAAAACACACTTATACAGACATGTGGGCCTAATTAGGACAGCCCGTGACTCATAAAGTAGAAATAATACAAATTTTTTTACTAAAGACACACCAATAGTATAATTATTAAAAATTAAAGCACACTTTAATAAAAACAGCTTTTTGAAAAGTAACTTTACGTAAAACAACTTTACATAAAGTAAAAGTAGCTTTATATAAAGTAAAAGAAACTTTTTATAAAGCATCTTTACGTAAAGTAGATGCCCTGCCAATACTTTTGTCTTTATCTTCTGTCAACACCTTATCTTGATGACTCATCACTTGAATATTGGTTTATGGTCATCGTCAGGAGACTAATTGTCATTGTTTGTGTCATAAAGCAAAGTGCGAGCATGATGGAGAGAGTCTGAGTAAGTCTGAGAAAATTTTGGAGACTCTGGAGCTTCTTGGGCTTCATAGGCTGAATCTTGCATACAATGAGGAGGGTAACTCTAAGAGGAAGTGACATGAGGCAGATGAAGTCTTATAGACTGAGGATTCTGGAAAGTTTGAGTTGAAGTTCCTGGTGTGAATAAGCTCAGTTGAGTAAAGTCTTCATAAGAATCTTATAAGTCATGGAAAACTGGATCTGTGGGATCTAGTTAAGAAGGTTCAGAGGAGTACATGTAGCAATAAACATAATGAGGCTGAGGAGTATACAAGTCTTCATAACTGTATCCTATAGAAGGAATTGGTCCGAGGAGCTTGCATTCCTTTTTCTCCTGTCGGTTGCTTTCTGCCAAAAGATTTCCTAATTCTTGAAGTTCTTGGGCATCTTGTCTAACCCAGTCAAACAGAGAATGCCAAGGATTGGCATGACCGTTGAAGTAGATATTTCCATCAAAGTTAAGAAAATATGACTTGTTAAGAAAGAAAACACAAGAAAATATTTCTTGTTTCTTTTTGCCAATTTTCCAAAGATTAAATTCATCTATTTTATTATACAAGGTTCCTCTCCAGTAAGGTATAGGAGCAAAGAGCTTAAGGAGCTGGTGGAGGTGAGAATTTTCATATTTTTTGTCACAAAGGTAGTGATAAACATGTAGAGGTGCAAGAGCTATGTCACTGGTGTGAAAGATGGTCAATGACCAAATGTACCATAGTAGTTCTTCAGGAATAGGATCTTGGATAAAAAGGTAAAGTGACATAGGGAGTATCAAGGCTGAAATGTTGGGCTGTTGGAAGGAGATTGGTTTTTACAAAGAGAAGGTGGAGCCAATGAAACAAATTGTTTTTGGCATAGTAGACGAAGTCTTCTTTACTGTGAAGGTGAGTATTTGGTGGGAGAAGAGAAGTTTTTATGAAGTGAGTCATAATTCTGGCAGTGAGGTTATTTGAAATGGCAAAAATGTATAGGGGTTTTGAAGAGATGATTTTATGAGATTCTTCAATATCAGAAAACGGAAGAATATCATCAATGTAGATAAGAGCATTAAGAAGGATGGGTTCAAAGATTTTGGTCATAGCTTTCTGAAATAAGGACGGAGCTACTTTGAGACCAAAAGGCATAACAGTCCATTGGTATTGGGCATTAGATATACAGAAAGCAGTTTTTGGCCTATCTTCTAGGTGCATACCCAATTGCCAAATTCCTGCTTTAAAGTCAAATTTTAAAAATACTTTGGCTTTTTTGAAATGGGCAAACAAGGTACTGGGCTTTGGTAATAGAAACTTACCATCTTGAAAGAAATGATTCAAGGGTTTATAATCAATGACAAGTGTCTTTTTACCTTATTTAATTTCTGACCTTTTTTCCATATAAAAAGTTTGACAAGCCCAATCATATTTAGTAGGCTTAATGAGTCCTTGTTTCAGCAAGGCTGAGAATTCATCTCTGGCTAGCATCAAATCATCAAGATTCATTCCAGGATGAGAGGCCTTAGTAGGATTGATATCTTCATTTTTCTTGAAAGGCAATCTAATGAAAAACTCCTGGTTTTTCCATAATGGAGAAGAGTATGGAAATTGATCATGACTGTCTCCACAGTATTAAAGCAATCGCTCCTTAATATCTGAATACTGAAGAGGAGCTTGTTGTAGCTCAAACAGACTAAAAATTTCTGTATAGAGACTGAAGTTCCCTTTCTACTTTATCCCTTTAGGAAAAATCATGAGATTTTGAGTATGGTAGAAAGCATCAAAACCTAATAGAATATCTTTTCCTGGAAGATCACTTCCTAGCACCTTAATTTTCAAAGTACATCCTGTAAAGAATTTAATTCCGATCTTTCTTCTGGAGATAAGATCTATCTTGAATAATTATTCATCAGTAGTGAAGAAATGTTGGTTATGAGGTATCCATTCTTCAAGAGGAAGAATATAAGGTTTCATTACTGTATTGCATGATCCTGTATCAAGGAAGACAATAGCAAAAATGAGTTTAGAATATTTTTCAGGAAGAACTAGAACTTTTATGTTTGGAAGAGGAATATTGAGGTTCTCCTTTGGATTAGATTTCAGAGATCCAACAGATCTAATGAAGGATTTTGATAGGTTTGAGAAGGATAAATTTTTTAGACGGATATTTTGACTTGGTAAGGCTGGGCTGATAAGTTTAATGGATCTGAATGGATAGCCTTCTTCTTCTGACTCAGTATTGGATTCAAGGGAAATATTAGAAGAGTCAGAGAAATATGAATCTTCTTCTTCAGAGAGTGGAATAACATACTGAGTATCCTTATCTTTAAAAGATTGTTCCTCAAGGAAATTCTCAATGTCTGCTTCCTTATCTGTAATCATCAAGATGTTATAGAGTTGGTGAATCATCTTGATATCTTTCTTGGTCTTGTTAGGAAATTTTTTTGCAAAATGTCATTTCCTTCTGCAAATAAAACATCTTGATCCTCTAGTGAATGATTTTCTAAGCTTAAAAAACCTAACTTTTCTCTTTGATCCTTTTATGGAAAAGAATCTCTTTTCTCAAAATTTTGTATAATGATATCGATAATGAGATTCTTCTTTGTGGGACAATGTCAAGTCTTTTGATCCTTGCATTTGATCTTAAGATATGGCTTTTTGCAAGTATATTTTAGCTTCATCGTGCCTTGAAGCATGTCCTTAAAGTACTTGTGTTGTTCACAAACCTTATCAACAGTTGTAAGAGCTAAATGATAAATTTCTCTAATAGAGATTTATGAGATATCTCTTCGAAGAGCATTAATACTCCTATGTAGCTCTGGCTAGATTTCTTCAGGAAGGGATGAAATGAACGTATGCCAGAGATTAACATCATTACCTCTATTTAAGAGATAATATTTGTCAATTATTCTTTGATAATGTTTCTGCAAATCTTTTTTTGTCAAGAGAACAACATTTCATTTCAAAGAATTCTTGTTTTTTCCTTTTTCTTGATTATGTTGAAATCCCCAATAAACTCCTTATGGATTATGTCAAGAAGGAAACCAGCATTCTAGACTTGAACTGCTTGCAATTTCTCATATTCACTGAGATATTGAAATCAGTCTCTTAAAGTTCCAATAAATCTTGAAACAAATTCTTGGAGGACTTGCTAAAGAGTTACTATGTATCCTGTTAACTGTAAATCAACCCATGCACCAAATTCATGAAGTCTATCTATCCAGTTATGCTGGGGAATATCATCAAAAGTAAACAAAGGGTTAGTAGATGGTTTATAAGTGAAATCATGTTGCTAGGGAGGATCAGGTGGATGTTCCATATAAGATTCCACAAATTCTTCATCTTCATTTTCTTGATCGGGTCGAACCATTGCAATTATAGAGATATCAACAAAATTTTCCTCTGAATCATCATCATCATAAGTAGAAACAGAAGAATCAACTGATTGTGAATTAGATAAGTTTGAGTCCTAAGGTGGTTCAAAAGGATTATGAAGGATTGCCATAGTGGAATCATGAGGATTTGTTATTTGTGGTAGTAATAGTTGAATGGTAGGTTGAGAGGTCTGAGAGGTTTGAGGAATTTGGACTTCAATTTACTTTTGTTTTTGCTTATCAGGAGAAATGGTTGGTTGTAGAGTAATCTGAGAGACAACATGTTCACTTATTTTGATACATGTGTGAACAAGTTTTTTTGTTCCTAAAAGGTTCATGTTTCATATGTTGAATGAGAAGGCCAATGGGAGGTAGGTCTTTGTGATATTCCGAAGGAAGGTCTGGATATGGGTTTAGGCTGAGGTAGTGGTTGGATTTGTTGGAACAAAGGGTAGTTCATTCAAAACACTTTGCTACAATTAGCTGATTCTGGATAAACTGTAGGTGGAGTTGGATAAATGGGTGGTGGAATCGAAAGGTATGAGGGATATGACTCATATATGATCTAAGATTGCTTTCTATCCAGTCTAGTTCTATTTTTTGCTTTTCTTTCTGTATGTTTGATAATTCTCTTTCTTTTTGCTTACATTTTGGCCCTACGTATCCTACGTCGATAAGTCTTCTTAATTCTGCATCCATTTTCTAGGCTTGTTATGTTTGAAAAGCATAAAGTCTTTGAATTTCTTCAAACATTTGTCCCATTTGAAGATTTAGGCCATCTGTCTTGATTGCTAACGAATCAAGCTTGGAGTCTATTCTAGTTAATGTTGTATTTTGACAAACAACATTTTGAGTATGCCAGTTTAGAACTTCATCAGTTGCAGAGGCTGGTCTGAAATGGCCTTGAGAATCAACAATGTTTGGAGTCACAAAAGGTCGAGAGGAGACCTTAGGATTTTTTTCTATTCTTCTCTCAAGTGGAGGAAACTCCTGATCATAAGGATTTCTGATCATCCCTATGCATGAAAGTAGCTAAACTATTTTTGAAGGAACCATAGGCTCTAGTTCTGGAAAAAACTTCTTGACAAGATCTGAATGTCCTATCTCCATTATTAATTCAACAAGAGACATATCTTTTGAAGATCTTTTAGAAGGAGGAGGAGGTCTCCATCCTCTTTTCTTAACAGACTGCTTTGAGACATGTTCATCGTCATCTTTATGACTGTAGTAGTCTTCTGGCAACAAGAAGATCCTTTAAAGGATTTATTTTTTCTGGCCTGCTTGATGGCATATTTGTATGGGTAAAATCCTTATTCATCATCATCGGACTCTTCCCACCATTCTGGGGTTTCACATTTATAGTTAGGGTCACACATGCCTGAGCTAGGTGCATCCAATAAAAAATAACCATTTAGGTGAGAAACATAACAGGGTTGAGCATGTTGATCTACCCAAGCGATAGGACGGTCTTTTTCTAGTTGGTGTATAGGCTGGTGAAAGAGTGAGAATTCTGCCAAGAGAGACATCTTGTCCTTGTTGGCTAGGTTTAGCAAAGATGGTTTTAATAGTACCATCTGGAAGTCTCTAGATAATAGCTGGTGTGGTTGAATGGACATCAGGTTGAATGCCATGAAATTTTTTTTCATAGTTATTGATCCACTCAAGTGGCATCAACTGGGAAAGTTCTTCTTTAGGAATCTATCTGGGAATCTGGATAATAAAAGTATCATCAGATTTATTGGATATGGAAAACATGGCGTCTTTGGTGGTATTTGGAAGGTATAAATCAAGAGAATGGTTCTGGAGTCTGTAGATGATTTGGTGATGTAGGTTAGCCATGATAGCTTTAGGATCATGTTCAGCTCCAACAATCTGGATTTGTACTTTGATTATGTTGGTGATGGTAGGATCATTTAAGCTGATGTTAAAGTCTGGCTGGATAGTGAGGATAACATTTCCACTACTCAAAGTAGTAAGGATGGTACCAATACGAGCATTGAAGTACTGTCTATAAGTAGAGTCAACAAGAGTAATTCTAGCAGTAGCTGGAATGCCTTTTCTTCCATAGAGAGTAAGGATCAGTCGAATTGCACTAAAGTGAAGATGAATATATGCTCAGATTTGTACTTTTCTTTTGTTGATGCAGGAAAGGAACACTGGTCTGATTAAATAGGCTGAACAACTTCCTTGACATGAGGTCGTCGAGTAGTCAGAAGAGTTATGATATTTCTAGTAAGACGGTTAGATCTATGATAAACACTGTAGGGGCTAACAAGAGGCATATCAGTTTCATTAATTTGAGCATCTTCAGGAAGATCGTTGACTTCTACAAGGTTTTTTATTTTTCTGGCTAAGGTTCTTTTTACAGAAGAATGAAAATTTCTTGGGACAAAAGAATAAACGAGTAGTAGAGAGAGAATTTGCAGAACTAGAGACAAAGACTTCACTCATATTTTCTAATACTCTTCCTAATCACCTTCGTTCATAGCATGGTCTCACTATCTCATAAATAATTTCACAAAAAAAATTAATTTTAGAATAATCTCTAAAACCTTCATAGGAATTAAATGGTTTTGAGGCTATAAAAATGATGTCACTTTTTATAAATGATATACGTTTATATTAATACTAACGATATATGAGTGGATTAAATTTATTTTTCCATAAAAAAATAATTAAGGAGAATTCAGGGTAGAAAATAGCAAAAGGTGCTTGGAGCTTGAGGAGGGGGTGGGGTTAATGGTTGAGGTACAAGGAACAAAAAATTAGACCGGCAATGAACCGATCATAGCACATGTTTAAGGGTAAATGGGTCAATCGGGGTCAAACCGGTGGTCGGACCGATCATATTAAAATATTACAATTTATTAGTGGCAATATATATATATTAATATATTTTTAAACTTCTATAGATATAAATGATGATCTTTAGAAAAAAAATGTTTAAAATCTATTAATATTAATTATGATGTCTATATTTATGCAATGATATCTCATTTTCTATAATTAATTTATTATTATATCCCCTCAAAATCTTTTTTTTTTCAGATTTGTTGTTTATTTATTTATTTTTATCTTTATCTTAGCCTTTAAACTTTTATTTTCCCCTTAACAATAACATGAGATAATAGTTAAAAAAATAAAAAAAAATGTGTTTCAACAAAAAAAAAGATTAAAATATTCAACTAGTCTAACCACTGTTTTTGACTAATTCAACCTAATTCAAACCAACTTACGAATTAATACATCAGCCGGATAGGACCACTGACCGATCACTTATTAGACCGACCAATCCCATCCGATTTTTCCATCATTGTTGAGATATCATTATCAGTGGCGGATAGGATAACGGGGGAAGGGCGAACCACTCGTGCAAGTTTAAAATAGTGAAAAAGCTTCGTTGGCTGTCACTCTCATCCACCCAAATACGAGTGAATCAGCACACGTGCGCTTCTTCGACAATTCACTTCTTGACTTTTTCCAAAAAGTATCTTTTATATTTTATTTCTTTGTTTAAAAAAAAAGTGTTGCCTTTTAATTATAAACTAATTATTAATTACTATAACCTTTTCACCACTATAATATAACCTTTTCACCACTATAATATGTGGGTTACTCGATGCTGAAAGCACATCATCACTTCAATAAAGCAAATAGGAAAAGCAAACCCACTCTTGTGAAAGCAAATCCACTCTTCTATATAAGTAGAGTATTTCATATTAAAAATTACACTAAAATATTTCAAAGAAAACTCTGACTTATTTATAAATAACCCAGTTATGGTTGATTTGTTTCATCTTAAAAAATAAGTACTTTTTAAACAGTTTAGAGATCTTGTAAAAACCAAAAATTTTCTTTGGTTATAACTATAAGAAGTGATGATTTATTACTTAGTAATTTTAAGATTTGAGTATGATATATTGCCGGATTTCTTCTCATAAAAAATTTATTACCTAGTTATTTTTATATTATATGATATTCTCACACATCTCTGTATTATAATGACATTATTTCTACGCTATTTGGTTATTTTCAATAATTACTCAAAGTAGTTTATCAAGATAATAAAAATAATATTTTTTATTTTGATTATTTTTAAAAGTTTAAAATAACATTGTAAAAATTTGAAAAAGAATTTTCTTTCCTAAATTTTTTTTTAAAGTATAACTTTAACGAATAACTTAAACAAACGGGCCTTTTGATCTTTAACAACTTGTCAAGAAACTCTTTAACTCATCTTTTTTTTAACCAAAATTCCCAATTTTTTTTTAATTTGTGAACACAATTATTATGCCGTCAATTATAAAAGAGCATAACAATAATTTACTAACCAAATAATATATTAAAATTTATTGTCTTAGAAAACCCTCTTAAATTTAGAATTATATGGAGATAATTTCTCTAAATTTTAAGTAATATGTTAATAAATCTCTTCTAATATTATATTTTTTTAGGGGTTAAGGTGCAAATCTACCCCGAAAATATTCAAAAAAACTCAATGTTGCTTTAAAAGTTTTTTCAGTCTCAATATCACCTTGAAAGTTTAAAAACATAGCAATATTGCCGATGACCATTAATAAAGTTAATTTTGACCATTAACTATTTAGTTTCATTTTTTTTTTCGATTACATAAGGCCAAGAAAACTTGGTAGTGAGACTATCCTAGGAAATTGGGGAGATACGGGAACTAATATCTGGATGGTGATTCCCTCCATCTCTGATCACCATTAACTATTTAGTTTCATTGAAATAATACACATGACGTTCTTACCTGGCACTTGTTAATCATTATACCACCTCATCATCTTTTATTCTAAGTGTCGCATTGAGTGGTAAGTAAGAGTTCTATGTGTGTTATTACAAAATAGTTAATAGTCAAAATTAACTTTGTGAATGATTAAGAGCAACATTGCTATGTTTTTTAACTTCCGGGGTGATATTAAGACCAAAAAAACTTTTAGGGTAACATTAGGATTTTTTGAATACTTCTGGAGCAGTACACCTTAACCCCTTTCTTAGTGAAATAAAGTATAAATTAATGATAAATGAGTTATTTGGATTGATGTAAGAGTAGGTGCATGAGAGTTTATTTTAAAATTTAAAATATTAAAGAGGTTGTCTCCACATTAGGACAGTTAAAAAAATTTATGTATATTATAATCTTAAAAATATATTAATTGTTGTGAATGTAATATTTGTGTGGATGTCCATATATCTTTATTATCTAATATTATCTCTAGTATCTTACAATTATCTTTATTCTCATTAAATATGTTGATGATAGATATAGATTCTATTAAGATTGTAAACATATACCTATAAATAGCAGGCATGTATTATGTACTTGACACACCTTGAATAGTGAATAAGAATTACTTTCTCCTCCTCCTCTCATATTCTCTCTTATTTTTCTCTTATTTATAACACATTATCGGTAAGATGCTCTACTGGATGAGTTTGTGACATCTTGTTCTTATTTATATCTTGTTATTGTTTATTCTTTTTTTCTCCTGTGGCTTTAGCTATGTTGAGTTTTTCTTTCTTTATGGGATGCAAAATATAATTATTAGGATTAGATATTTTTTTTCATTGTTTTGGCAGGAAAAATCGATATAATACCAATTGAACTAATCTAGAAGGTCCAATTCTACAAGTCTCCTCATATCAATTCTTCCATCAAAATATCCTAGAACAAGGTACGCTATTCTGCAAATTAGTTATGCAAACTTTTATTTACTCCTATCAGAAAGGCAAATTGCTAACTTGAAAATTTATAATGGCCCATTATGTTTATTAATTAACTACATATTTTAAAAGTTAATATATTCATATCTCAAGGAATATAAAAAAATTGTATTACTTACCCAAAAATAATGGTTATATTATTCATAATAGGGCATATTCATTCTGAATCTATATGTTAGGTAGATATGTTTTCGTATAATCAAGAACTATCCTATTAAATGCATAGTGTTGTTCTTCCTTTAATCTCCTACTATGTGAATAGATCATTTATTTTAAACATAATTGAAACTTTTATGATTTATCTTGAAGATTTATCATGAACTTGATGTTAATGCAGCCTGATTTAATTTATCTTTCCAAGGTTTAAGAAATTTAACCCTTTCCTGACCATTATGAAATATTTTCTTCACTTGATGAAAATATATATTTTTATATTCCCATGTAGCTCTATATAGCTTTGATTCTTTAACAAATCCCTCTCTATTTTCTTATTTGATATGTGAATAATAATTTGAGACATTATATAGATTTAAGACATTATATAGAATTAGAATGATACTTTACCGTAGGTGTAACATACTGAAAATTTTGTAACCAGTGTTACTTAGAATGTATAAATTGTTGGATGAAAATATATCGGTGTTCAAATATATGTGTATCTTGTATATTGAAGACATTTGAAGTCTCCTTAAGAGGCATAAATGGTGCCATTTCATTGTCCCATAAGGGATATATGACGCCATTCAAGGTTACCCACACAGACATCCGGCGTTTTCCAAGGCACACCAGTATATCAACTTGGTAATTTTCCTAAGGCACAGTGTATGTGGTGCCATCTTAAGCCCACAAAGATCCACATGGCACAATCTAGAAGTACAAGGACCTGTGTGGCACCATTTGAAATTGATACTGATAAAGTAGCTTTATTAAAACCACTTTTTGACTTCTTCCTTGGATTAACCAATCACGTGGTTCCATTTCATGTCTCACTTTAACACATGTCTAATTGCCGGGACAACTCGCTGGTCTCTAATCCGACCAAGTGTTCGACCTTCCCGAAAATTGAACACAGGAATCAGGGGACATCATCAGGCCTCTTTTCCCCTGACCTAGTGGAGTTTTCCAAGGGCCTAAAAAGAGAGAGAGAGATGAAATTTTAAGAAGGAGCACTTAGCACCCCCGGAGCGCCGGGCACCCTGAGATTTTAACACGACACATGTAATCAAAAGAGCACCCAACACTCTCCACTTCTTATTAAATTCAGCCAACACCCAAAAATGAAGGAAAAATATATAAAATCAATAGAAAAATAAAGAGGAAAGAAGTTTAAGTGTTATTGAGTTTCCTAAGGTGTTCTTACCGGATTTTAGACTTAATTTTGTGTTTTTGGCCGATCAAGCCATCACAAAATCTTCTTCTAATCATCAAGAGCTACATTTCTATGGTTTTATATTCTTGAATAGAGGAGTTTTTTGCTGCCTCTACAGTCTAATTACTACCAAAAACAAGAACCGATTATAGAATTGTGTAGAGGCAAGTATAAACTTCGATTTGAATATAGTATCTTATGGTTTCATTAAGTTTTCTCTTGAGGTTATCCCTGCCCTAGGGTTCCAGGTAACCTAAGAAATTAGGGATTCGATGAACTTATGATTATTAATATGATGTTAAATAGGATTTGATGATGATATCTAGCAAGTATTATGGTTGAATTTGCAAAATCATGTTTGTGGTAACTTAGAGTGATTTTCGGCCAAACCTAGAAAAAAATTAAGAAGGAGCTAGATTTTGGTAAATTTGAGGTTTCAAATGAATTCTACATCCAAAATTATGTGAAAATTGCTTGTGGTTATATTTTTAGATGATTAGATAAAAATCCTAAATTTGGAATTGAAGTAGTGCTATTAGATTATGTTTTTCTGGGTGACAGATTGCTTGTAGCATGATTTTGGATGATCAAAACTTGTACAATGATCATTATATTTTATATGGTTTTAGTAGACATCCCAAGCTTTAAATTGAGGTATAAAACACGTTATTTAGGTAAGTAGATTATAAGTTATGATTTGTTAAAATTTGGGCATTGAATCTAGAACATATCCTAGAATAGTTTGTTTGATCAAGGATTTCTGAACTCTTGTGCATATAAATGGTAGTGAGTGATATTTTTTTATTTAAAATAGACTTAAAGAGATTTAAATAGGAACTAGAACCACTTCAATTAGAATTTTTTAGATTAAGTTATGAATTTTTAAAGTTGGGTGATAAATCTGGTAGTTTAGGGTTGACCTATGAATTTATGGTATTTAAGGTAAATTGTGATAAGTTTGGTCCCAACGGGTAGAGATGTTACGGGTGTAGGATGGTGTATTTAGGAAGTGCAAGTGTACACTGTCGTAATCAAATAATATAGAAGTAAGTAGAGCATCGTTCCCACGAGGATTGATCACTAAGTACCAAAATTAATAATCTTAATACTATTCAACCAGTCGATTAGTTGTGATTGAGATTGCAAAATAAAAATGATGAAATATGAACACAAATGATATAAAGACAAATATAAGAGAAAGCCTAGGGATTATATTTCACTTAATAAATTCTGGATTGAATCACTTATCTATTCTAGTCCAATTTATTCCACATGATTGATAGTCGAGTTTCCCTAATTTAATTACTAGCCTCTTCCAAGGTCAAGTAATTCTATAATTAATTGCTAACCCAATATATTCCTATATGAATTTAAGTAATTAATCATGCATTAAGATTTATGGAACTCATTAAGACTACACAACCCATATGAATATATTCTTATTTCATATGCAGATTATGGTTTTAATTATAGGATCCACACACATGCATCTCCTTCCGGTCTCAACATACATATTGAAATCATTCAAAAGGTGGCCAATCAATTGAAAGCATTAAGAACAATAATTAAAACTCAATCATGAAGGAAAAAGTACAACTAGATTTAATAAGTTAGATTCAATCCGTCATTAGTAAGCTACGTCATCACCCTAGGAAAAGGAAAATTAGCTCATAATGAAATTAAAAAACAAAACAAACATAAAATAAAAACATCATAAACATTGCATAATAATTAATTACAAAAACATAAAAATACAACTATAAGATGTATGAAAATGTAAAATCTAGCCTTCCATATAGTAAGTAAAACCTTCCATGTAGGAGGCATACAAAAAGTAATACAATGCATGAAATGACTATCTAGCCTTCCATATAGGAGGTAAAGTCATCCATGCAGGAGGCATACAAAAAGTAATGCAATGCAAGAAATGACTATCTAGCCTTCCATATAGGAGGTAAAACCATCAATGTAGGAGGCATACAATAAGTAAAAAAAATGCAAGAAATAAATTCTAAAAATAACAACTCTCTCTCTAAAATTTCTCTCTCTCTCTCTCTTCCTTCTTCTTTTTCCTCCCCCCTCTTTAGGCTGCCATGAACATCTATTTATAGGCTTCAATTCGGGTGCTACAGTAACTGCTACAGTGACCACTTCTCACCAACTGCTCTACAACGACCTGCTATAGTACCATATAAACAGTGAATTGCTACAATACCGTATGAACAGTAATCCGTATGAAAAGTGAATTTCTACGGTACTGAAGAAAATCATTATTTATTTTTCAATTACACCCAAATTCATTACATTAAGCTTAAATATCGTCCACAAAAATATCATATAAGGGGAAATAAGTATGAAAATATTTTACGTATCAAATTCCCCCACACTTAACTCTTGGACGTCCTCGGACAACAAGGAGTGACTAATAAGTGCTTCCAACAAAATCAGAAGTGTCAAGTCATAAGTAAGAATATAATTAAAGAATAAAGAGATCATAGCCTTCATGAATTGACAAAATTAGAAATTGGTAATTTTATTTGAAAATGAATGAATCGAATTATGACACATCCTTTCAATCTCTCAAGTGTTTAAGGGTAAGTATTTGCTCAAATTCACCTGAAAAAATTACACTACCATAAGCTTGCTAAAAATCTTAATCATTATTACCTGATTCACATGTATAATTCAAATCAAAATGACTTATTGAGGGTTGTAATGAGGCTAGGGTAAAAGGAATGTAAATAGTGATATGAATGGTTATATTTAAGAAGTAAACAGAGCAATTGAAAAATGGGTCATCTTATGAATAGACTTGTCTCATTTCACCAACCCACAATTCAGATACTTTACATTTTTTCTTTCTTTCTTGTTTTTCTTTTTTTTTCTTTTTATTTTTTTGAAAACATAACTTCTGCAATTTTACAGTTGATGATATATACACCCCCATACTTATCAAAAGCCCATTTCACAAAAATTTCATATGCTGTACTAATCTTTTGAATTAGGTAAAAGCACTTGATATATCATTAAAACACATATTAATGGGTTGAGAATAAAGAAATAATTAATCAGTCTCAAAGGGGCTTATCAACGGTATAATTGCAAGGTTGGCTATTGGCTCTAGCTAAAGAAAATGAATGCCTTTATCATTTCTGAATATGCATGTGACATGTATTTTCAACCAGATTTAGATCAAGTTCTAGAGTGACAACTTAATAAGTGAATATCACACACAAGAAAGATAATCATTATTGATCATATAGGCTCAAAAGCTCACGGTTAGGGACTTTCAAATTCAGCTCATTCAATCTCAAAATTCATCATCAAATTCAACAATCAGTTGTTCAATCATGCTATAAAATCTCTAAACTTAATTGATACATGCTTCAAACTTATATACTTCTTAAAATCATTGAAAAATAACTTACATAAATTTTTTTTATAAGATGAAATAGAAAAAAAATGCTTTTAATAAGATGCGTCTCAAGAGTTAAGAATAACTCTTTACTCTGCCATCTTTTCATACCCTATGCATCTAATGGTTCTACTAACTAACTATCTAATGGAGAAACTATGCTTTTTTTTTAGATAAATTTTTTTTATAGTCCTCCCCCAACCTAAATCAAACATTATCCTCAATTTCTTCTAAAGATTAAAGAAGGTTTTTTTAAAAACAACCTAAACACACAATAAAGTAAACCAAAATGCTAAGAGTAAAACCATAAGATAAAGGAAAGTTACAACCGGAGAGTGATATTTGGATCCCGCTTCTGACTGCTTTCTGAAGATTGCCCACCTATTTGCTTGACCAATGGATTTGGTTTAGGTTCATAGGCTTGCATTTGATCCAGTAGTTGATCTGCAATTGGAACAGAAATTATGGAATGGTGAGTCGATTGGGGTATAAATCCTGTTTCCACAGCATGATCAATAAAAGACAACAGTTTATCATAAAAACCATTAACATTTAACAATCCTAATTATTTTTTATGAAAGTTCAGTTTAGCCCAATATGTAACATCCTTATTTTTATTTTTTTATTTATTTTTAATTAATAATGGTATGGTGTGGCTCACGCCATACCATTATTCAATATGGGGGGCGCCTCCTGCGCCTCCCACGTTTTAAAAAAAATATTTTAATAATATATTATATTATTACAATATTATATTATAAAATAAATTATTTAATTATTATTATTTTTTAGTTTTAAAAATTACCTACTAAAAATTATAATTATATTCTAAAAAATAAAAATAAGGATGTTACACAATATGCAATGCTAGAGATCACATCCAACGTTTCAAAACCACTAGTTTGAGCGATAAAAGCATTAGCACGGTAGAACATACGTCTCATTCGTTCAGGTAGACTTGAAACCTCTAACTCTTGCCCTAAGGAGAAGATGTGATTTTCCAACTCCTTTACCCTTACACACAAACCTTTGCTACGGTTAATGGTTGCAGCAATGGCCATACTTGCTCTGAGGCCCTGGATACCTCCCCCGTAGATGAAGTTGATATTTTCTAGCAGCTAATGTGTAACACCCTACTTTTGTACCGTACAAAACAGTTGAAAACATGACTTGATGCCACATGAGAGACCAAAAACAGTTCTTAATCCATTGGGGATCCCAACTTCACTACAGAGTCAATCCTATAGTTAAATGGGTTTTTGAAAGGTATTTCAAAACATTTTAGTTGTGGTCTCATTTCCATTTTTATCAGATGTGTTTAAATCATTCGGGTTTATTTCCATTTTCTTAATATCAGAGTACTTACTGAAGCTCTTAGTGGATAATCAGAATAAGTTTGCTACTAAAGGGTCCACCTAGTATTGCACCCGGTTCTAGATAATTTACATAGGTTACATACAACCTTCCAGGTTTACAGTTGGTGTATTCCTACCACCATGAGTACTAAGTTTACCAAAATATCATTCAGTATTATATACAGATCCAAAAGTTAGATAACCAACAGAAAATAAATTCTAAGTCTTCACTTCTACCCGTCCGTGGCTATCTTCTTCCCATGAGAACTACTTGCCCGTGCTGCAGGTTAGTTATTGGAAAAAGGGTGAGATTCAAAAGAATCCCAGTAGTAACAAATAGCACTCATATAAAATACATACGAAGAAACATGCCATAACAGCCACCACATACCAAACAATTCAAAATTCATTCAACATTCAGAGATATGTTCATTCAATAAATAATTCTATTCAAGGACGTACTGTCCCTTCCCACAGCACTGGGTATTCTATTAGGTCAAAGCCCTTCTCATCTGAATGCTTAAAAGGCAATTCGGCCCGATTCATGTTCACAGTTCAAGTATGTATAATGGCAATAATATGCATGAAGCAGGATACATAGAATATGAGAGAGAAGTTACTACCTTAACCTTTCCAATATTCCGAGGTGTGTTACCACTTCATTGGTCGTCCCGGACAGATATCGAATCCTATATGTGGGAATTCATGAATGGACGGGTTATTACTTAGCCCAATACATTTATAAATTACTCTTTAATGTTGGTTATCATTAGGGTTATTGTGGTAACTTTACCAAGTCAAACAATGAGTTAAAATGGTCAAATTATCATAAGGGACTAATTTCCACCCTTGGTGTACAAAGAAATTACAATATGCCATTACATTTTGCAATTTTCGCATAGGCATAAATGCTGGCAGATTTGGTCTACTAAATTTAAAAATTCATATCGTTTTACACAAATGTCCAATTAGGGTGGTTTTAAATCCTATGTGACCCTTATTAAGTCTAGTTTCATGAAAAAAATACTTCACTTAGCCAATTGGACGCACAGAAATCCAGAATTTCCAGTAATTGGACATTGTTCCAGAATTTTCCAGTTTTACATGACCAACTTCAAAAATTTGTAACTCCCAGCATACACATCCAATTAATCCTTATGACCTATCAAATTAAAGGTTTATGTCTCTACTGTCATACTGGAAAGTTTCAGAATTTTCGGACAAGATTTACCCCTTGAATTCTCATGCACAACATCTACTGTTACACAGGGCAGATTACACAACATGTTCATGCACACTTCCAAAATTTCCAAATTGATATAGGAACATCCAAAATTCATGAACATTTGTATACCTACACAATTTTGCCTTCTAAAGCTAATGGAAATATAAAAATTATCAAATTCCAACTCTTTCACCACGTCATGCGCAGGGCAGAAATTTGACAAATAAGCCAACAATTACCCAACTTGCAATTTAAGTCTCATACTAGTTTTATAAGCCTTCTAAACATCATAAAACACCATGAATACAACCAAAATACCATGAATCTTCATAATTATAACTTGACCAAAAACAGGGCAGATTTCACATGGGAAAAATCCTCAACCAACCAACACAATCTATAGTTCAAAATGAAGCTAAAACTCACCTCTTACTCCTCCTTAAGTTTTTTCTTTGATTCTCCAACTTTTTTTCTTGCAATGTTACTCAAAACACCTCCTCTTAAAATTCTAAAATCATAGAAATGAAGCTCTTAGAGAGGAGAACAACTTTTATGAAGGCTTCAAGAGCCATGGAGGTGGTTTGGAAGGTGAAAATGGAGCTAGAAGCTCTTACCTTGAAATTGTCTTCCTCTTTCTCTTTCCTTAAGCTTCTTGGACGACTTTGGAGTTGTGTGAGGGAGTGTTTGATGAGTTTAATTCACTCTTTTTCAGCTTCCAAATCACTTGGCCGTATATCACCAAGAGGAGAAAAGAAATATGCCATGTGTCACATTTTTGTAAAGTCTTGAAAAGTTACATGGTTAATTAACCAACCTTAGTTAGCTTCTTTAGTCAAGCTTTCTCTTTCCTCTTCTCTTGTGCAGCTGATCGTAAATGAGGATAAGAAGATGAAGAATGAAGACTTAATGAATTAAAGCCTCTCCCTTTTACTTTCCAAGTGTCCAAGCCATTTTTGTTGACTTTCTTGTATAAAAGATGAAGCCATTAATTGATTCATCTCTCTTATTATTCTTGGATGAGATTATAGCATGAAGGGAGGAGATTTAATTTGCTTTTCAAATGTTAATCTTGACCCTTCATCTTTCCTTCCAATTAAGTTTTTGGTCATTCTAGATTTTAGGCGAAAATTAGATAATTTATCGATAACTAATCGGACTAAAATCATCATACAATTTCTTGGGATAATTCTTTCATTAATTTCACTATCCATTGGTACACTTAGTCCTTGAATACTTTTTGGGATATTACATAATGCACGTCCCAGTTCATTTGTTGCAGGTATAAACTCTCCATCCTTTCCCAAGTCAGTTTCACAAAAAATGCAGATAGATGTAAATCTACATTTTAGAGTAATACCACTCTCCTTTTTTTCTCTCATACATTTTGTGTTTTTACAAATGGAAGATTGCATATTTATATTACAAAAACAGCAACAACAAAATCATGCAAATCACACATTTTGAAAAAAAATTTGAAAAAAATTTCTGACATGAATGACCAGTAGGCCACTGCGTGAAGAAATTAAGTAAAGTGAGTAAAGAAAGTCAAAAGTTACTGAAAAGGATAAGACATATTAGACAAAAGCAAGATTATGTACATTATTTTTTATTGTGGCTCACATCTTCCTTTGGTTTTACGTCCAGTAACGGCTTAAACGCTTTCTATGAATCGATGATTTGCTTCCCATCCAGTTTTCTTATAAACTGGAAAACAGGGTCTTTTAACGACAGATTCCCAAGACGATAGCGCTTTTTTTCTTTATTGAATATGTCAAATAAATTGAGAAGAACATGATGAACACCACCACTAGGATGCGTCTCAAGAGTCTGAATGATATCATCTAATGACTCCTTACTTAGTCCATCCTTTATAAATTAAATTTTATCTTCTCAATTTATAGAAACCATACCTTTGCTCCGACAGCGCTGATCACAGTTCCACCTTGCACATTTGAGGGCAGACCTGCATTCTTTTAGCTCTTCTCTTTTTTGAGTAAGAGCTTCTTCTCATTCCTGACATAGGTTTAATAAATGATTCATGAATCTCACCTATTAAATGTACCTTAGCCTCAATGATCCAGCGGACATCCTCAAGAAGGCCTAAACGCTTGAATGTCTTCATTTTTTCAAGTCGACGGCTATAGATCTTCCTAAGCACATCTTTAGGAAGAGTAGAGAACCTCTTCTTAAGGTTTACAATAATTTCCTCCATGATGAGACTAAAATTTAAAGATGCAGTGTTATGTGCTTCAGTGAGTATGAAAGAAAAATGAAAGAGTAAGGAAAAGAAGTTTTGGGTTGCCTCCCAAATAGCCGCCCTTCTTTAACGTCTTTAGCTAGACAAAAGCCAAACCAATAAATTTTTTTTTTTGAATTTTTTTTAGTTTAAGACTTTCCTCAAACATGATGACAATTTTCAAAGTGTTAAGTGCACTGTAATTATACTCTTTCAGCCTTTGCTCGTTCACTTTGAATTTCCTATCACCGTCTTGAATCTCCATAGTTATATATGGCCATAATTTAACCACAGTAAAAGGTCATGTCCACCTTGATCTCACCTTTCCAAGAAAGAGCTTTAACCTTGAGTTATCAACATCACTTTTTGTCCCGATGTGAACTCTCTCATCAGAATTCTTCTATCATGCCACATTTTTGTCTTCTCCTTGTATAGCTTGACATTCTCATAAGCTTGTTGTCTGAATTCTTCAAGCTCATTAGGTTGGAGAAGTCTTTTCTTACCAGCTGCCTTTAAGTCAAAATTTAAGGCTTTTATTCCCTAATATTCTTTGTGCACTTCAGGATTAGTAGATTTTGATACATCTACCATTCCCATTGCTAATGGTTGATCCATGCAGATTTCATTCACCACGTCTTTTGTGCAGCTAATGTATCTACTTTGTAACAGGTGTCACCTTCATTTGGAAAGGACCAAGCCTTAAAAATGTTGAAAGATACTTGATCATCTTAAACTCGCAAGGTTAACTTTCCCTGTTGCACATTTATTAAAGTTCTCCCAGTTGCTAGGAATGGCCTCCTAAGAATGATAGGAATTTCTTGGTCTTCTTCCATATCGAGTATGATGAAATCAGCTGGGAATATAAGTTTATCCACCTTCACTAGAACATCTTCTAAGACACCTCTTGGATGTTTTATTGATCGGTTAGCTAGAAGTAATGAAATAGTGGTAGGCTTCACCTCTCCAAGACCAAGTTTTCTGTAGATAGATAATGGCATAATATTTACACTTGCTCCCAGGTCACAAAGTGCTCTTTCAAAGTTACATTGACCTATGGTGCAAGATATGCAAAAGCTTCATGTATCTTTCAGCTTTGGTGGTAGTTTCTTTTACAGAATGGTACTGCACTCCTCAGTAAGTGCAACTGTCTCAAATTCTTTAGCTTACACTTATTTGAGAGAATATCCTTCATGAATTTTGCATAACTGGGCATTTGGACAAGAGCGTCTACAAAAGGGATGTTAATATGTAGGTTTTTGAAAACCTCCAGAAACTTTTTAAACTGCTTGTCTAGCTTTTCCTTCACAAGTCTCTGGGGGTATGGAACTTGTGGTACATATGGAGGAGGGTTATCTGGAAAGATAATTTTTCCTAGTATCACATCATCCTCTTAAGGTTTTTGTACTTCCTCCTTCTATTCTTCTTCACTTTCTTTCTTTTCTCCGTCATTATTATGTAGAATTACAGGATCTTTCAATTTTTTCTTACTCCTTAATGCAATGGCCTTTACATGCTCTCTTGGGTTTTTTTTAGTGGCACTTGGAAGAGTACCTGGTTGTCTGGAATTCAACATATTTACAATTTGACCCATTTAGATCTCCAAGTTCTTTATTGAGGCTTTTGTGACTTCTGAGTGTTGTGTTAGTCTTAGCCATGAATTGAGATGTATTCATAGTTGGTTGAGCCAATGCATCTTCCAAATTCAGTTTTTGCTATGGTGGATTTGGTGGTTGAAGAGCTTTTTGCTGGTAGTTCCCTTGCGGTTTGAACACATTTTAATTATTCCTCCAGCCAAAGTTTGAATGATTCCGCCAACCTGGATTATAAGTGTTTGAGAATGGGTCATTTATTTGATTTCCAATGTAATGAGCTTGCTCTGATTGAGAAGGCATGGATGAGTGTCCATCTTGACTTTGCTTGCTCATATGAGGTCCTCCATAATTACAGGTTTCATGAGGAGTACTGATTGCATTTGCCTGACTTGTCAATGAGCTTACTTGCTTGGATATAGATGCAACTTGAGAAGATAAAGTTGTAAGGATATCTAGCTTGTGCACTCCAAGTACCCTCTTTGAATTGTGACGTTCAGAAGGCCATTGGTATGCATTGGCTACCATCTCCTCAAGTAAATTGTAGGCATAATCTGTTAGAAATTGTGCCCTAGGGGCCAATCATTGTACTTTGAATATTTTCATTCAATGAATTTCTCCATTTGGTTATCACATTATTCGCATGTTCACCGTGATAATTGTATCCTTGGATAAATCATAATGATTGTCCTAAATGTCCCTGGTCGGTCATCTATGTGGGAGCAAAGATGAAATAAGACCAGTATGACTTTGAAAGGTATGGGGATACTAATCAAAGTCTTAGGCACTTATAGGAGTATAAGGTGCTGGACCGACCCGCTATGAGAAAGCTGCATGGATCAAGTCATAAGCTTATCTCATGTATAACCATGTCACAATGCCCTTTGACTTGAGATCATCATGGATTCCTACATGGGAGTCACTAAGCTTTGACTTAGTCAAAAGTCACCTTTAACCGGGTGGTGATAAAGGCTACAATCGGGCTTAATGGTTTTCATGTAGAGGAATGTGAATGGTCAAGATGGAATTTGTCCCTTACATTAGTGAGAGATATTACTGGGCCCCTCGATGAGTAAGTCTGAGAAATGTATGGCCATACTACGATGGAAAAGAGTTTCTACTTCTATAGTCAGACTACTCAGGGATCGAGAAAGTAATGGTCAGGAATAGGAGGATGACATTCTCCATGCCTCATCCTTGACCGAAATATCGTGTGACAAAAGGGACGTGATATGGTTATACGACAGGTTATATCGTATTGTCGATCCTCATATGAATTGGGTAGTCGTAATGTCTTGCTAGAGGCCGCTTACGACTTGTGGGTTAGTATAGTCATTGGCCCACTGCCAACTTCGTTTGGGCCTACAGGGTCGCACACAAGAATAGCCCAACACGAGCTATAATGTCCAGATTCATTGAATCTAAGATGCGTCTAAGATTCAATGAATACAATGTTTAATCTAGGGTGAATGAATTTTAAATATATATTTATTATATACACATGTTGTGTGAATATTTATTTGATAAATATTTATATGTGTGTTATATATATATTTATATTTGGAAAGGAATATTAATAATATTATATACACATATGTATTTTTGAAATACATAAATACATATATAATATATATTATTTGATAATATATATTATATATATATGATAGTATTATATTATATGATCATATGATAATATTATATTATATATATATATAATATATATTATTTGATAATATATATTGAATATATGATAATATTATATTATATGATGATATTATTATATTGTGTATATATAAAGATATTATATGATAATATCTCATATTTAATTTATGAAGATAAATTAAATTCCATTGGCTCTTTATTCTAATTAAATAAATAGGTTAAATTAAAACTGTTGGACAGATTTAATTAAACCAGGTTTATTTAATTAGCTTATTAAAACAATTAAATGTTAATTGATATGATAAGGATTTTGAAATTAATTAAGATTAATTTTAAAAATCCAATATCCATCATAAAATAGATAACCCTACTAGTTATAAAATATGAGAGCTAGGGTTTTCTACAGATGATGAAAAACTAGAGAGCCACAAGAAAACCCTAGAAGGATATTAGAGGCGCTAGCACGCTGCCGGTGTTGGGGCCCTATTCGTGTGGATACCAGTAGAGGGAGCTGATATGAGTAGTTAGCTCCTCAAGATTGAAAAAGGCAAAACTCCAAGAAGAACTAGTTGACATGTTGATGTTGGGGATGGTTAATCTCATACTCATAGAGATTGATACTCTTTTAAGAAGAATTAGCGGACATGTAGATGCCGGGGAAATTATTTCAGGAGCAACCAAACATGGAGATTTGTGAACTCGCAATACGTTGATGATTGTGGGAATTCAAACAAACATGAATAAGGTACGACTCTTTCTAACTTGATTTAAATGTCGTTGATAGATCCGTAATTGGGATTGGTAAACTTTTGCAATTTTAATTTTTTTTTATTCTTCCGCTGTGTGCCTACCAATCCCAACATCATCTAGACTTTTTCCCATTAAAGATCCTCTAGCTGCAGCATCTACAAGAATTTTGGTGGTATGTGCCATCCCATTGTAGAATATTTGCAGTGTCCACCAATATGGTAACCCATGATGAGAACATCTCCTTAACAACTCATTATATCTTTCCCAGGCTTCATAGAGGCTTTCTAGTTTATGATAGGAAAATGAGGTAATTTCATTTCTCAATTTAGCAATTTTTCCTAATGAAAAGTATTTCGCCAAAAAATTATGTGCCAAGGCATCCCATGTAGTTATGCTTCCTACTGGTAGATAGTGTAACCATCTCTTAGCCTTATCCCTGAGTGAGAAAGAGAAAAGTCTAAGTCTAATGGCATCATCATTAACACTATTATGCTTGAATATGTCGCAGATTTCTAAGAAGCTGGCTATATGTGTGTTGGGATCTTCTGTTGATAAACCACCGAACTGATTTGCTTACACCATCTGGATAATTGCAGGCTTGATTTGAAAATTGTTGGCTGCTACTGGTGGGTTTCTGATTCCAAAAGTTGTCTCCATGACTGTTAGTGTTGCATAGTCATGGAGTGTTTTGGTATCTGCTGCTTCTCCTTCCGGATTTTCCATTGAATTGATTGAAGTATACTGCTTTCGAACTCTCCGATTTCTTCGAAAAGTTCTCTCGATCTCAGAATCACAAGGTTGTAATTTAGTCTTCTTCTTCGATCTGGTTATGTACTAAGCAAAAACCTGAAAAGAAACACAAGACACCAAAAAGAAGACAAATGTAATATGAAGACCAAATTACTATTAAAATTACATGGTATTGATATTAATGACAACAATACCCGGCAACGGCGCCAAAAACTTGTTACGAGTGTAGGATGGTGTATTTAGGAAGTGCAAGTGTACACTGTCGTAATCAAGTAATATAGAAGTAAGTAGAGCATCGTTCCCACGAGGATTGATTACTAAGTACCAAAATTAATAATCTTAATACTATTCAACCAGTCGATTAGTTGTGATTGAGATTGCAAAATAAAAATGATGAAATATGAACACAAATGATATAAAGACAAATATAAGAGAAAGCCTAGGGATTAGATTTCACTTAATAAATTCTGGATTGAATCACTTATCTATTCTAGTCCAATTTATTCCACATGATTGATAGTCGAGTTTCCCTAATTTAATTACTAGCCTCTTCCAAGGTCAAGTAATTCTATAATTAATTGCTAACCCAATATATTCCTATATGAATTTAAGTAATTAATCATGCATTAAGATTTATGGAACTCATTAAGACTACACAACCCATATGAATATATTCTTATTTCATATGCAGATTATGGTTTTAATTATAGGATCCACACACATGCATCTCCTTCCGGTCTCAACATACATATTGAAATCATTCAAAAGGTGGCCAATCAATTGAAAGCATTAAGAACAATAATTAAAACTCAATCATGAAGGAAAAAGTACAACTAGATTTAATAAGTTAGATTCAATCCGTCATTAGTAAGCTACGTCATCACCCTAGGAAAAGGAAAATTAGCTCATAATGAAATTAAAAAACAAAACAAACATAAAATAAAAACATCATAAACATTGCATAATAATTAATTACAAAAACATAAAAATACAACTATAAGATGTATGAAAATGTAAAATCTAGCCTTCCATATAGGAAGTAAAACATTCCATGTAGGAGGCATACAAAAAGTAATACAATGCATGAAATGACTATCTAGCCTTTCATATAGGAGGTAAATTCATCCATGCAGGAGGCATACAAAAAGTAATACAATGCAAGAAATGACTATCTAGCCTTCCATATAGGAGGTAAAACTATCCATGTAGGAGGCATGCAATAAGTAAAAAAATGCAAGAAATAAATTCTAAAAATAACAACTCTCTCTCTCTCTCTCTCTCTCTCTCTCTCTTCCTTCTTTTTCCTCCCCCCCCCTCTTTAGGTTGCCAAGAACATCTATTTATAGGCTTCAATTTGGGTGCTACAGTAACTGCTACAGTGACCACTTCTCACCAAACCGCGTTTCACCAACCGTGCTACAGTGACCTGCTACAGTACCATATGAACAATGAATTGCTACGGTACTAAAGAAAATCATTATTTATTTATCAATTACACTCAAATTCATTACATTAAACTCAAATATCGTCCACAAAAATATCATATAAAGGAAAATAAATATAAAAATATTTTACGTATCAAGAGACATGTACTAGAAGCTAATATAGACCGCATTTGTTACTCACTTGACATAATGTAAGAGTCTTAAAAGATAACCAACAAGATTAAATAAAGGACAAGAGTTGGAATGAGTAGTAACTCATTTATTCATAAACTTGGCATATAGGGTTTGACTTTTGCTCGGGTCGACCAAGAGAACTGGTAAACAAGGACAAGTCATCGAAAATGATATCAGGTAGTAACTCTTTCTTTCATATATTATGTAACGTTTTGCATGTATGTGATACCATTGTGTGTATTGTTTAATGAGCATTCAGAATGTGATAGGCAGAGGCTCGATGCAATAAGACATGGTGTGTAAGTTTGCATGGGGCAGTGTCCTTGTGCTATAAGACACGAATGACAATAAAACCTGATGTGCAATTTGTACGGGGTAGAGGTCTTAGGCTGTAAGACCTATGTACCAAGCGTTTGGTGTTGGACATGGGGTCCAATGATTGTGATATTTGCTGCATGATGTTTGCAGAATGTTGAATATGATGATTGTTATTATATGTGATGGTTTATATGGCATGTTTTGTGAACTTGCTTCTTATATGAATGATTGTGTTACGATTAAGATTCTCTCGAATCTTATCATTTCCACTAATAATTATATATCTGAAGTTATGTATGATGATGTTATGTATGCTTTTGATAATCAGCTTAAAGATGTCAAGTTTGAATATGATAATCTAATGTTGATTAAGTGTCTTATAGATAATTCTCCTCCAAATCAATGGAGATGTTTTAATATCTTTGAAAATATTCAATTCTATCAAGGAAACTAGTCATGAACCATTCTTATAATTGAATTTCTAAGAAAACAAATTTAGTTGCCGATTAGATAATTAAAGCTTTATTAGGTGGGTCTTGCCTGTTTTGCAACCTCTGAACTAGCTGAGGAGGTTACTGAAAAGAGATATGAGTTCAGTTTAGAGAGAGCCCCAGACTGATGGTTGTTTTTGGATGTATATGCTTTTGATTATATGTATTTTATATGGTTGTAAGTATATGGAATACGGTAATATTTATCTGAACAATGAAGTTCTCTTTCGATGGAGGGGAAAATAAAAAACCTCATGATCCTCCTTTCAGTATCCCTCAAAGTCATTGGCATGAATTAGATATGCGCCGCTATTAGCTGATTAGATGGACGGCGGAGGTCTGGGGTATAATCCATTGGAAGGTCAGGATTTGCCTGATTAAGAACGTGCACCATAAGAGATAACCATACAATAACGGTCACAAGAGTCACGTGAACGCTGAGAAAAGGAAGCATTATAACCCATCGCACGGTCACGAGGATCTCACGCCCCCACCGCTTCTTCTGCGACAAAATAAAAGCCCCGCATCATCATTTCGTACCTTTTTAACTGCATGGCATTTATATGTCATTTCGAGTTAAAGGCAAGGGTAAAATCGTCAATTAAAAGTAACACTTGCAAACACGCTGTTTTCAATATTTAAACCTTTGAAGGTGCTAGATCTTGATTATTAAGAAATCTTTGTTTCATGATAAACATTTACATAATTTAATAATTATTTCACATTTAAAAGAGGAGAAAGTGGGGGCACCATCAGCTCCGTCTCTTTTGAGTGGCATCCTCATCTTGCAAATAAGATCTAAGTTAACTTTTTTTTTTTTAGTGAACATTAATTTATTTAATTTATGATGATGCTTCGTATCATAGAGCAAGTGAAGTTATGACTAAAATAAATTTTTATCATCAATATATCTATAAATAAAACATAATGTCACTTATCTTTATTGTTTGTGTAAAGTATGAGACATAAAATTTAATGTGTTTTTATAAGTAATACTCATCCGGTTCTAAATATAAGGCATATTTGAATTTTCTAGAAATATTAAACAAGCTAATTAAATTACTTTAAAATATTTATATTTATTATTTTTTTTCAAATTATTTTATCTAACATATAAATTAATATATAATCTAATGATACACAATATATGATATGATTAAGTAACTTATTTAGCTTCATTCTTAATCTCTTCTAAAAAAAGTTAACCATACCTTTTATTTAATACCAGTATAAAAACTCAAATAAGTTAAACTATTCCTATGTGATGAATAGATCCTATTACAAAATAAAATGGTTAAATGGATTTAAGATAATCTTGATAAGAATGTGTTATTTAAATAAGTAAATTAGCAATAAATAAATTAATTATTCAATTGTGCACATTTGTTTGTCATGTTAAAAGCTATGCATACCACAACATTCAACATAAAATGTGAATCGCAAACTTTTGTTAGAGTTCAAACTGACCAGTTGCAATTAACCATTAAAATGATTAAGATAATCCCTATGAAAAAGTAAAACATAAGGATAAATTATATTTGGAAAATTCCAGAAAAATACCATGAAAAATAGGAAAGGACAAATTAGTACTACGAAATTGTGAAATCTCATGTCAGTTCGGTGTCAGTATAGTAGAGGAATATGAGATTTTGAAATTTCAGTGAAAAGACGCTTCTGCCCTTCAACTTCCCCTCTCCCATAGCTTGAAATAACAACACCGGGCTCTTTATTTACAACATTGTATTTTACATTAACAACTTCAATTTCTTCTTTCAAAACCCAGAAATTTACAAGTTTCAGAGGCCAATAACAATACTCGTCTCTATATTAACAATACTATATCTTACATTAACAACTTCACTTTCTTGTTTCAGTGGCCAATAACAACACATCTCTTTTTATTAACAACACTATATTTTACATTAACAATTCGACTTTCTTGAGATACAAAGTTATGAAAGAAGAAAATGGAGTTGTTAATGTAGACTATGGTGTTATTAATAAAAAGACCAGTGTTGTTATTCCGAGCTGAGATAGAAGGAGAGCTGAAGGGCAATGGCGTTTTTTCATCGAGATTTCATAATCCTAGTTCCTCCACTATATTCACATGGGATTTTGTAATTTCAGAGCACTGATTTGTCCTTTTCTATTTTTCATGGCATTTTTTTTGAAATTTTTCCAATTATATTTTACATAAGCATATATAGGCATAACACTAAATTATATTTTTTAATGTGCTAGAAAATTGAATTTTTTAGTGAGCCCTGGATGTGATTTAGAATATTTTTAAAATCATACTAACTTTGAAAAAGCAAATCAAATATCGAAAACAATAAAAAAGTACATTAGTAAGTGGTTTCATGGACAATTGTGCAATATTGCTTCTGGTGATTTAGCATATACGTAATATAATCCTCAAGTTTTTTTTCCCCATTAACTGATGCTACTATTATGTTATCTATATTTTCGTAGTGATACTTCTTTGCCAAGAAAAAAGAAAAACAATCGCTTGCATTCTTATCTATTGAGTGAGAAAAATTTGTTTTTGTAAATTTATTGATGATGATGAGTAATTTTAAAATACCTTTTTTAATAATTTTCCGAAATAGTTTTATAAAAAATTATTTCATAGAGCTTCTTTTAAAATTTATTAATTGTGAAAATTTATAAGTTAATTTTAAATGGATTTTTAAGAATAAATTATTTTTTATAAATTTCAAGAAAGTTAAAGAAAACGTAAAACAGTTCATCTAAAAATTTGTTTGATTTGTAAAATGTGATAAAATAAAAATAAAGTAATACCATGTTTACAAGGCCTAATTCTTTTCTATATCCGAAGTCCTAATAAAAGGATCTATAGGAAAAATCATTTTATAACTAAGTTATGTTTGCTTCAATTTTTAATTAGTACCTATATCATTTTCTCTCTTTATTAAAGTCCTTAATTTTTTAAAAAATTGTCCATAAATACCTCATTTGAAACTTATTTACTAAATGAGACATGAAAGTATTTAAGACAATATCTTTTGTAAATAAGGAAAGATTGTTCAAACACAAGGGAATCTCACATAGGGAAGATATTGAATATAAGGAAAATTGTTTAAACACAACAAAATATATTTTACATACAGGGAATATTTTTTACACACGAAAATGACATTTGGTAAATAAGTTTTTAATGAGGTATTTATAGATAATTTTTCCTTAATTTTTTGACTAAAAAAAGCCTTAACTTTACTTTGTTGACGCCTTAATTCTTTTAACTTTTCTTAATAGTGTTGGAAAAAAAAAATTTGCTCATTACTCCTACTATTGTTCTTTTCTTTTCTCTTTTTTTTTATCCATTACTCCTACTATTGTTAGTCTCTCTAAAGAGTAAAGTTAAATGATTTATTAAAAAGGAAAAAAACACAGACACTATATTAAAAATTGAATAATGTGTAGTTACATGTAAAATGATTTTCTTAAATTAAAGCTTTTTTCCCTTAATTTTAAAGCTGTTTTTAGACATAGGACCTCAAAATACTGTTTTAATATACAGGGTGATCCACGTTCTTCCATCTATTATTTAACACAAAAATAACGACAATATTAAAAAGAATAAAACGCCGATGTAATTGAGTAAAAAGTGGGTCCCAACTATCTTTTCATTTGACGTGGAAATAGTTTGGCTCAAAAATGGAGGTAACCGGAGGATATAAACTGGAGGGGAACTGAACCAAGACACATAGATACTGTGAGAGAGAGGGTAGAGAGAGAGAGAGAGAGAGAACAGGACGATGCATAAGCATAAGCATAACCCATATAATTTATCAATTTCTGGTTGATTCTCTGTTCTGAGATCGAATTCTTCTCATGATTGAATCTCGCCGGAAAGTCAATACCTTCCCGTGGATTCTTAATCTCCGGTAACCGAGAATTCCGCTCATAGTCGCTGGAGCGAGCTCCTGCTTCGTCATCTGAATCCAGGATGGGAAGCGTTAGTAATAGCGTAGAGACTGTAAATGCTGCGGCCACCGCCATCATCACCGCCGAGTCCAGAGTTCAACCCCAAACCGTTCCGGTACGTCTTTCTCGTGTGTGTATGATGCTAGTACAAAAGCGAATTTTATGGTACGTGTCTCTATTTAAGTGTTCTGCTTGGAAACTGGGAAGACCGCGTTCAAAGAGTGAAAATGGGATCTTGGGCTTCGTGTTTTATTTCTTTTTTTTTTCTTCCTTTTTTTCCGTGTGTTAAAGGTCTAGTTTTGATTGACCTAGTGATGGCGTTGAAGTTTTGATGACTACTTTAAGCATTTTCACACTGTTCCTTGTGGCTGGCAAAAAGTTGCGACAAAAAGGAAATCGAATTTTTGGATCTAGGGCCATTTTTTGCTAATCTAATTATGAATCTGATAATTTCATTTCTCTTTGAAGCTGATCGCCGAACATCTTGGTTCTTCACTAAGTATGAGGATGGCTCCAATTCAATGTGCCATATGTATTTTGCACAGTGCAATCAATTCAATTAACTATCAGAGATCTATTAATTTAGAATGCTACATGCTTTATCCCTGCTCTTGGTACTGTCTCTCTATCTGAACTAGAAGATCTGACTGCTAGCCCTTTTATTTCGCAACTGGGCATCGTGCTTTTTTGAAGCCATATTCTGTGGACAGTGACCAATCCTCAGGAAGAAAGACGGGGCATAGTAATGAACATTTTTGCCTTGTGATGATGATTTTCGCTTAGTTGAGATGATTGAGTCCATTACCTCCACCTTTGCGGTTCCTACAACAATTTGCAATCCAATCTATTTCTTAGACCTTTGCCATGCAATCAAGTTGCTTTGTTTAGATTTTTTTTTTAGTAGTTTCTTTTTGTGGGTGTCTTGTACAGACATTTGGAAAATTTTTATATATTGCAATACTATAATTTCCAAGTCCTGCTGATAATTTATTTCATTTTACACAGTTCAGGAGTGCTGAATGGAGTAGTTTGAGTATAGACTGCACAATTAATTCCAATGAGGCAATGACTTATATAAGGGATTGTTATTTTGCGCCCAAACAATGCTTTTCTTGGTGGTGCACTTTACTTTTTGTTTCTAAAGCTTACTGATATTGTTTCTTCTACACATTTAGTTGATATATCTAACAATTGGTCAGGCTTAGTAAAAGCAGAGATTTCTTTGTTTTCATTTACGATAGATGTGCTAATGACTCTTGGCTTTAATGGAACCTCTCTCCTATAGGCATGATAGGATCCTTTAAAAGTGCACAAGAAAACTAGCAGATTTTTTAAATGCATGTGTATACTGATTTGCCATCAGGAAATCTATTATTTTCTTACAAAAGGTTTTATTCTGTTTGTTTGGCCAAAACTGTTGCTGAAATGCTGGGACGAGCTTTAGTTTTGTTCTTAAATTGTCGTTTCTCTTTCAATCGCATCTCCAAATTGTCGCTTTACTGTTTCTGGTCTGTGGTTATGCTAACTGATAACATGTCTCTCTTACATCACCTAAAAGGACGCCATCTCTCTTAGAATCAATATTTAAGGAAAAGCTTTTAAAATACTAATTGTTTCCAAAATGGTGCAGTATTACTTCAGATTAAGCAGTAAGTATAATTGAATTACCTGAATAAAAAATATTATATGGAAACAAATCGATGCTTAATTTAGAGAATTTTGTACTTTGTAATACCTTGGTGGACAAACATCTGGACTATCTTTATTTGATTATTCATTCATAAACACTGATTCTCACTATGTAACATTATTCAAATAATAATTGAGTCTGCAACGTTGAAAATAAATATATTTAGTAGACAAAGTCAACGTTTGTGACTGTGTGTTGCGGAAAAGTGTAGTTTAACTCTGTTCTTTTTTGTGTGAGAAATAATTTTATTGCCAGTGATAGATGAAGTTCATGTTTGGGCATAGCAACTTGTCGTTTTTAAGTTTTCTTGAATTAATTGCAGAAAAAACGTTGGGGTGGCTGCTGGAGCTTATATTGGTGTTTTGGATCTCAGAAAAGCAGCAAGCGAATTGGCCATGCCGTTCTTGTTCCTGAACCTGTTGCATCGACAGGCCCGGATAATACAACTGCACCAAATGCTTCAAATGCCATTGTAATGCCATTCATTGTGCCTCCTTCTTCTCCTGCATCTTTCCTCCAATCTGATCCTCCATCTGCTACACAATCACCTGCTGGATTACTCTCACTCACCTCTCTTTCCATGAATGCTTACTCTCCTGGTGGACCAGCTTCCATTTTCACTGTCGGTCCTTATGCCTATGAAACTCAGTTAGTTTCACCACCAGTATTTTCTAACTTCACAACTGAACCATCTACTGCTCCTTTCACTCCCCCTTCTGAGTCTGTGCAGTTGACTACACCTTCATCCCCTGAGGTGCCATTTGCTCAATTGTTGGCATCTTCATTGGACCGGGCTCGTAGAAATAGTGGGACTAATCAGAAGTTTACATTATCCAATAATGAATTTCAGCCTTACCAGCAGTATCCAGGAAGCCCAGGTGCTCAGCTCATATCACCAGGATCAGCCATTTCAACTTCTGGCACATCCACTCCATTTCCTGATAGACGCCCTTTTCCTGAGTTTCGCAAAGGAGAAGCACCAAAGGTATTAGGCTTTGAAAACTTCTCCACTCGTAAATGGAGTTCAAGACTTGGATCTGGATCATTGACACCAGATGGCGCCGGACAAGGTTCAAGATTAGGTTCTGGATCTTTGACACCTGATGGTGTTGGACTAGCATCACGGCTAAGTTCTGGTTGTTTGACACCTGATGGTATGGGGCAGGATTCAAGGTTGGGTTCTGGGTCATTGACACCTGATGGCATGGTGCCAACTACTCGTGACTGCATCTTTGTGGAAAATCAGATTTCGAAGGTAGCTTCACTTGGCAATTCAGAGAATGGATTTCAAACAAATGCGGCACTAGTAGACCACAGAGTCTCATTTGAGTTAACCGGGGAAGATGTTGCACGCTGTCTTGCCAATAAATCAGGGGTATTGGTTCGAAACATGTCAATGTCTTCACAGGGTATATTGGCTGAGGGCTCTTTTAGTGCAGAAAAAATGCAAAAAGACGCTGTCAAGTGTAATTTATGTGCAGGGGAAACTTCAAATGATATGGCTGACAACAAAGCTCCTGGAGAAGGGGAGCACTGCTGTCAGAAGCACCATTCTGTTATTTCTTCCAAAGATTTCAATTTTGACAACACAAAATGTGATATTTCTGGTAATCCATCCAATGGCTCCGAGTGGTGGGTCAACAAGAAGGTTGATGGGAAGGAAGGAAGATCAAGTAACAGTTGGGCTTTCTTTCCAATGCTACAGTCATAAATCAGCTGAGGATGATCTTTTGCAACATGACTTGACCATGTATGGTTTAAAGGTTAAATTGGTTTTCATTACTGAACATTTAGCTTACTAAATGCAAATCTGAAGGCGACACTGTTTCATGAGCAGTTCATCCGACCTTAATGATAATGTTGGTAGATGGATAATAGATGACAGCAATAGCCATTGTGAAAAAGTCCTTTAGGAGTTAGTACCTTAGGTGAAATGCAAGGGGAGCATAGTTAGTAGGGACCCCTACAGTGGGTTCTAAATTCTGATAGAGCATTAGAATTTGTCATTTGATCCTTTCAATTATACATAAATAGCAAAGTACAGGTATTTACTACTGTGGATTATTGTATCATTTCCTGTGCAATAATGAGGATTTTTTTTTTCCGTTGAATTATTATTAAGAAACTGCATATCATATTTGATAGAGTTTCTACTGATATGCTGTGCAATACTTTGCATTGGTGGGGTTCTCCATAACAGATACTGATATATTAGAGGTGGGTTCCCCTATTCAGCTTTTCCCCCTCTGTTCTCCCTATATTTGTACCCTCTTAATGCAGCAATGGGAGCAACCTCCAGCAGATAGCACATTCTATTATCCACCTGCCACAATCTGATGTATGGTCCAGATGTATGAATATGCCACTGAAAGGCTGCTACCAAGTTGCTCTTTCTCATTATTTGCTGGTTGGTGGAGATTGATTTAGGGAAAATTACACTGTAGTCCCAAACAACTAAAAACATAAAGAAATGGTCCCTCGAAATTGCAAAATAAAAAATTGGTCCCAAAGAGTTGTTAATGGAACCCCTCAAGTTGTCAATTAACAATTTGAGGGGCTCCATTAACAACTCCTTGAGACCAATTTTTCATTTTTATGATTTTGAAGAACCATTTTTTTTATTTTCTTTCTTGTTTGGGACCTCAATGTAATTTTCCCATTGATTTATAGCTTATTTAGCCCTATATATATATATATATGTTTTAAAAAAAACTGCGGGTGGATGGATATGTTGGGAGAGATTTCATATTTTTTATAGCATCTTAAATTCAAGTGTAAAAAAATAAAGTTACATTAAAAGAGTCTACTTATTGGGGGGTTTGAATTGATAGTTTTTGCTAGGAAGAACTTGTCAATTTGTTTTAGCTTTTTAAAAATATTTTATAATATTTAAGATAAATATATGAAAAAAATTTATTTTAATTTACAGAAAAATATTTTAAAAAATAACTTCTTTTATGCTTCCCAAACTAGAACAGGAAAAAGAAAAGAGAAAAAAATGGATTGAAAAGTTATTAATCAGAAGGGGCTGAGTAGGCTTGTCATGGGGGGACCCTTGTGGTGCGAAGCCAGGGGAGACATGTGTTGGGTTGTTTCTTGTTGTCTACCTGTCTCTCGCAGGCTGCCAATAATAATTTATCCAATGGACAGGTCTCGCTTTCATTCCCCAAGGCCTTTATTACGAATTTAAGATAAGGGTGCCTGTTTCATTCTACTACCTGCAGGACTCACCCCCTTCTTTTCATTTGAGCTTATCTTCAAGGACTGTAAAAGAATATCCAGCAACGGCGAAGCGTCACTTCAAAGTAACTTATGTATGGTCATGATTTGAACGTAAAGAAATTTTGTACAATACATGCATTCAAAGTAACTTGTGGAATTTGCGATTTCCTTTTTTTTAATTTGACCTTTTTAGGTTAAGAATCATCATTCACGTTAAATACAAGGGTCATCCTCACCAAAATAAATATAGGAAAAGAAAGGAAAAAAATTATCATAATATTTATATTTTTTTGAGGCTTGAGGAAGTATATAAATATATTTTCTTTTTCTTTTTTCCTTTTTGGCCACCATCTAAGTAGATATTCAATCATTGCGCCTATTATTAGTGCAAAATAATGGTTTGTACGTTACTCCTTTTCATTTTTTATTTATTTATAATTGTTCATAGATTTCACAAAAATCTTTTTGAAAGGTTTTTTAACTAATAACTATTTTTATTTATATTGAAACACTTATAATAAAAAATGTTGCTGAAATGTTTTTAACTAATATAGTTGTTGAGATTGAATGATCACATTGAAGTATAGGAAAAATACTAATATTATTGATTCTTAGGAATAAAAGAAAATACAAAAAGACTTTTACATAGGCAAACTAATAGGTTAACTCTAACCCTAAGAAACTAATATAATAAAATCTAACTAAATCAAATCAAATCATAATGATAAAATATTGATATCAAATCATAATATATACTAAATGATATTCTTAATATTAATAATCAATTAATTAATATTTTAATTCTAAATTTGTTATTCTCAACATCCTCCTCAAATAGCCATAAGATCCCTAACCTTCACCTGGTCACATCCAAGAAAGTTTAGCCAAGTCACAGGGGTCAAGAAATCAATTTTTTATTTTTATTTTTTTTAAATTTCATATTAATAAACTTAAAATATTTAATTTCTTACCGGTTCGGTCCTAATTTAGCTTCGATTTAACTCTGATCTGACTCACTGACCCTTAATTCAATATCTCAACTGGTTCAATGACCGATTCAGATTTCAGAATCTTTCAAACAGTAATAATGCATCAGCTTCACCACGAGTTGAACAACAGGTCTTACGTATGGAACATTCAAACAGTAATAATCCAACAGCTTCACCATGAGCTGGGTTGAGCAACATGTCACATCAACAAACCAAAACAACAATCAATGGTGCCACTCGGGACCAAAAACAACAATCTCATAAAGAACTAAAGCAACAACAAATAGTTTCGTCAAGACCAAACTACACTCTAAACGTTTTACTAGAGACGCACACCAAAGTCTCACTAGGGAGCACACAAAAAAATGTAACCGAAGAAGGCGAAACCTGCAAACCCAAATTTGGAACCATGAACCAATAGGGTAATTCCAGCAACGCATCTCACTGGGACGAGCAAGTAATAGTAGGAAAAACAGAGTGTAAGAAGGCAACGAAACAGAGGGTACGAATGTGTCTCACAAGGGGCACGAATTTGAAGAACCAGGTCAAGAAAATGTCGGGAAGGCCAAGTCGACGCCGGAAAAGTCAAGAATTGGTGAAAACTCACCGAGAAACTGCCTCTATGCGCCGACGCGTGTACTTCCGGTGAAATCTTATAGCGGCGTGTGGATGCCAGCTCTTGCCGAATCTCTGTGAAATTTCGGGGAGATGCTGAACAGGACTCTTTGAATATCCCTGGACGGTGCATGTTGCATATTTAGGCCAAGAACAATGATACTCAAACCGTCATACAAACTGACAGTGAGGAAAAAGAAACAGCAAACTAGCGTAGCTCCCAGAAACAGAAAACAGAGGCCATAAAAACAACTTATAAAAATTAATTATTCATGGACGACTCTTGATACAATATTGAGATTGATAGATGACAATGAAGTATTGGAAAAATATTAATATTATTGATTGTTAAGAATAAAAGAGAATATAAAGAGATTTTTATATAAGCTAAAAAACAACTTATAAAAATTAATTCTTAATGGATGGCTCCACTATCATGTTTAGATTGAAAGAACATACAGAAGGAGGATAGGGAAAATATTAATATTATTAATTATTAATGCTTAAAAATTAAAAAGAAAACAAAGAGTCTTTTATATATGCAAACTAATAAACTGACCCTAACTCTAAGAAATTAATCTAATTAAATTAAATCAAATTATAATGATAAAATACTCATACCAAATCATAATAAATACTAAACGGTATCTTTATTAATTAACTAATTAATTGATTAGTGTTTTAATTTTAAGCTTGCTATTCTCAACCATACTATTTATAATTATATTGAAAAAACTTGTAGTGAAAATATTTGTATATTATTTGGATAATAAGAACGGCTATCGAAAATGATTTGCAAGAGCTGATTTAGTCATGATTATTCTACACTATTGGTAGCCGAAAAGATCAATATGAAATTATTCCTATATAAATTGACAAAAAGATTGTTATGAAATCATTCCTACATGAATTGATAGCTAAGGAATCTATATATTTTAACAGATCTAATTCCATTTTATCCTCATAATCAGATACAAAAATATTTGCAAGTTAATCACTCTTGATTTTTATAGTTGGCCATCATGAAATTGAGAGACAACACACCCGACAATTAGGCTCATTAAAACTGGTTACTACATTGCAGTCTTAAGTGACTGTAGAAGGATTGCACCCAATCAATAAATCATCCTCTCAATGGATACATCAGCCAAATTCGCTAATTCCTAATGTGCAACTGAAATGTTACTTTTGATCTCATATCAAGAGAGGCTAATCATTGTGCTGATTCTTTGGCTCGCCATAATCATCAATTGGATTTTAAAGTTATTATCATGAATATTCTTCTTGTGGAATTTAGAGACACTTTCTTAGAAGACTTTAGACATAGATTTCCTTTAGCTAGCTAGTCATTGTGCTCTTCCACACACCCCTTTTATTACAAAAAAAAAAAAAAACTATTCACTACATTACCTTTATATTCAAACACGCAAAATGTTTAATTACTTTAAAAACTACTTCCTTCAGTCTATAATGCAAGATCTAATTAGAGAGTTAATCTTAGTTCTAAATATAAGATATATTTCTCATATTTATCAATCTTTTCCTAATTTACCTATAATGATGCTCACTCAACAATAATCAAGTAAGAGAGAGATATGAGGAATTAATGAAAATGATTATAATGTCTTAAAAAAATGTCATATTAACCAACTTAACTAACTTCTTTAATCTAATCAAATTAGGTAAATAAGTCTTACATTAAGAACTAAAGTTCGAGTGAACCTTCTTGTGACACCTTATATTCAATAGCCTCAAATGAGTACAAAAG
Source organism: Albizia julibrissin (assembly GCA_037074505.1). Lineage (NCBI taxonomy): Eukaryota > Viridiplantae > Streptophyta > Magnoliopsida > Fabales > Fabaceae > Albizia > Albizia julibrissin. Next base: position 39,798,551 of record CM073477.1, read on the forward strand.
AGCAGTGCAATCATCTGTGAAACTAGGATCCAGTCCCTGATTAAACAAGCTTCGGAAAACGCTCGCAAATTCCAAACCTACTACAGGATTTGAACTTGGGATTGGAAAGGATTTTTGAGAGTAATAAAATTTTCCCCCAAACGATTTCACAAACATTCACTATCTCACTAAGCCTCACCGGCTCATCCTCTTGTTTTATCCAAGTTTGTGAGCAATTCTCTGCTTAGTTCTCACGTTCCATACCTTAGTTATATTTCGTTACCGATCGGAAGTGTAATTTAGCTAAACTGTCCTTTTAGTTTAAGTACTATACTTTTACTAGCCTACCGACATTATCGGTTCCACTATCATACTGTAGTCAGGGTTACATAGTTATGTACATCATTTATAGTGTCAAAATATTCCAAAATATCAAAAACAAACAATCAACAGAAAGTTAAGTCTTTCTTTATCCAGCTTCTAACTGTCCGCATTTACCTTCTTGCTCCTTGAGTTGTCTCTCTTTACTGTAAATTGGTTTTGAAAAAGAGTGAGATTCGAAAGAATCTTAGTAGTAACAAATAACCAATCATATAGATATAACATCACAAAGCATGCCACACAGTCATCATACAACAAAATCATCACAACAGCATTCAGTGCATCACAAGCAGTTCATATATCACATAACGTTATTGGCCCAGTGTCTACCCGCGCAGAAAGGCCCCGGGCAACCACCCCTGCCATACAATTCATGATTAACTCACAAAACATACAGTGTATCTTATAAATATATGAAAGACAAGTTACTACCTAGCTACTTCCTTTAAACAATATCCAACCGTTTATTTGAGCTCGGGCAACTTCCAGTTCCTATCAAAATTAGAGTTACAAGTAACTGGTTATTACTTGCACTATTACTGCCTTTAAATCAAATTTTTCTGGTTATCTAAAGTAGTTATAACAATTTTTGCACAATACAATTATGTATAGTGCAGTTTCACTGTTTTCCAAAAACTAGCAGATTTTAACTTTGAAAATTCATAATTAATTCTATAAAAATCCAATTTGAATGATTCCAAAGCCTAAATGAATATATTTAAATGTAAATTTGTGTAAAAATACTTAGGTTTACCCACTGGTGGTTTGCCTACTGGATTAATGTCATTCCCATAAATTCATCAAATGCCACTGTTCGAGATTGCATTCCAAAAAACAAGGCATAACTTAAAAAATCAATATCTCCCAATGTACTTGTTAAAAAATTACAAAATACATATCAAATTAAAGCTATACATCTCTAATTTAATTCTGGAAATTTTCAGAACTTTTAGACTAAGTTTGACTAATGAAAAATACGTCACAACCACATTGCTTCCAGAAAATGAATTGCACATCATCTACTTCACAACTTTCAAAAATTCCAAATTCATATACAAGCATCTAAAAATCATGAACACTTGCATACCTACACAATTTTACCTTATAAATCCAGTGGAACCATAAAAATTACAAAATTACCACTCCTTCAACATGTCATGCTCAGAATAGAAAGTTAGGGTTCTTAGGAAGATTATGTTCTTTTTTTCTTGTTTTCTCTTTTTTAATCACCTCCTTACCACTTCTAATCACAAGATTAAACATTTAAACACTAAATGGACATGTTTAGAGGAAATTTGGGCAGTATTTCCCTTAGATTTTGCTTCAGCCCATTTTTGAAAATCAAGAGAAAACAAGGCAATATCCACAAACAACAACACCAACAACATCAAACAAAGCAAGAGAAGCAAGTTTTGAAGTTTACCTCTTGATTCTTGCTCCTTCTCTCTCAACAAAATTTCCTTCTCTCTTTAAGCTCTTGATTTGTCTTGAAAACCATGGGTTTAATGGAGTAGAAGAGGTTATGAGAGGTTATAGAGTGATTAGGAGGCAACAATCACAAGGTTTTGCAAGTTCTTACCTTATATTGATGAAACCCTAGCTCTTTGCTTGTTCTTGCTTCTTTGAATATGCTTGAGCTCTTCCTCTCTCTTTGTTTCAGTTTTTCACCGAAAATGAAGATGGAAAGAGGAGGGATGATGATTAAGAGTGTGTTTAGATACATATTTTGAGAATAGCTTCTGGAGAAAAAATTAAAAAAATGATTTTTTAATAGATTATGAGAAGAATAGATTATGGGTAAAAAATTGATTTTGATAAGATGAGTGTTTGGATATTGGGTTGGGAATCACTTTTTTAGTGGTTAAATTACCAAAAAAGACATTTACTTTTGTAATAATTTCACATAGAGTATAAGGTTATATTTTATTAACAATAAGAGAAGAAAACTCCTAACGACATTAGATCAAATTTAACGATTATGTTAAATTTGCACCCATTTTAATTATTCATTATTATTTTTGTCCATTCTAAAACTTATTTGTACCAGACGCCCCTCAGGAAAAACTTGGTTTTTAAATTTGCACATTAACCTAATATTTAACATTAAATTTCTTAATAAGTACAAAATTTTTTTTTATATGTGATATTAATTAATTTAATTAAATTTTTTAATATAGTCAAAATAAAATTTTTTAATTACATTTCTAATTTTTTTAAATATTTATCATTAAATTTTTTAAATTAAATTTTTAGGAATTTCAGAAAAAAAAAGATAGAGGAGAGAGAGGAATGTGGGTCCCACAAGCATGAAAAGCAAGCAAATAGGTGATTCTTTCAAAACCATGGTTTCCAAAAATTAGTGTGTTTGGATATTTTTTGTCAAAACCATGGTTTGACACCAAAACCATGGTTTTGTCCTACATCCAAACACACTCTTAAAGAAATATCCAAACTTGCTTTTCATGTGGTTGTTTCCTATTGGTCCAAAATTGTAGTTTTTATCAGGGTTATTAAACCCGGATCGGACCGGCCGGTCCAGCCTGGAAACCGGCGACCCGGGCAGGAAACCAGTCCGGTCCGGGTAGTAAACCGGTCCCTTTTTATTTTTATTTTATAAAATCAATTTTTTTTAAAATTTTCTTTATAATTTCATATTAATAAGCCTAAAATCTTCATTTTCTCACCGGTTTTGTCCCGGGTTAGCTCCGGTTTGACTCCGGTCTGACCCACTGACCCTTAACCCAATACCCCGACCAGTTCACTGACCGGTTCCGGTTTAATAACCTTCTTTTTTATTTAATATTAGCTAATAAATTCCATTTCCCTTTTTTGCTTCCCTTATCTACCGAAATTAAAGAGGAAAGAGAGAGAGAGAGAGAGAGAGTGTGTGTGTGTGTGTGTATACTTCTCTTCCTCTTCCATTTGTTGACCGAAATTGCAATGGAGAAAATCTTGTCTAATGCTTCTTACAATTTCCTTATTCAAAGTCTTATGTTTTTTCTTTTTGGCTTTGACTCTCCTCTTCTTGTTTTAATAAACCCCATACACACACACACACACACCTCTTCCATTTCCCTTTATTTCCCCATGTCACCGTGATATCCAAGTAAAAAAGAAGACGAATGACTTCTTACTTTTACTTGAATATATACTTGCATTTAATTGGTTCTCATCCTTACTTTAGTTGCAATTGTTGACTTTTCAAATGCCCATTTATGTTCAAGTATATGTTTTCTCTTTGCATGCTGTTTTTGACCATAAATCATCTTCAAATGGAGAAGGAAAATGGTCTTGCAATATCTTCATTCATCTCATTACAATTAATATGTAAGAGAGCTCTTTACAACTCTTACTTTGAGTAGAAGGATGGGCCAATATTTGTTCTCTCTTATGCTCCAATTTGAGTTACAATATTAGGCCTTTAAGTAGACAAAAGTTATACCTTTGTGTCTTAGCTTAGCTAATTATATGTAACTATCGATTATAGTGCTTTCATCTTTTTATGTACACCAAAATTCACCATTTTATTCCACTAAATATCACAAATATATACAAGAAATATTGGTGGAAAAAGTGGGGTATTACAGCTCTCCCACCGTTTAATAAATTTCGTCCCCGAAATTGTTTACACCTTTAGGGGCATAAATTTCGGGTAACATATTTTCATAGCTTCTTCTGCTTCCCATATCGCCTCTCTTGGGAATAGTTCCTTCTAGACCACCTTCACAAATGGTATGCTACAATGTCTGAGCCGCCTTTCTTATTTATTAATGATTTGTTTTGACACAACCTCATAAGTGAGATCATCTCGCATATCCACATCCTCATACTCAATAATATGCTGGGGTTCGATTGGTACTTCTTCAGTTGCAAAACATGGAAGACGTCTGATAACTCCTCATTTTTATTATATTTGATATATATTTTGATATAATTGTGGAGTTATCAATGCTAATTTAAGATGATTTTCTTGAGATTTTATAATATATCAAGTTGATGCATTATCTTGAGGATTTAATTCTAAATATTTTACTTTAAATTAAAATCTAAGTAAAAGAACAAATAAATAATGAAAATTAAAAAAAAAACTCAAAGAAAAGAACCCCATATTTTCAGAAAATTTTGATTGAGCCCTAAAACATTTCAAAACCTTTCACTTAAGTCCCTCAATAAAACTTTAAAAACATTCACTTTGGTCCCTGGTCCAAACGCAAGAGTTTTGACCAGGGAATTAGGTTACTATTTGGCAGAGGGAGTAGCTTACGGGTGAGGAGGAAAGAAAAGAACAGAGAGTAGAGGGGGGCAGAGGCGGCTTTGGGAGGAGAGAACCAGAGTTCGAGAGTGCTGGGCGGCTGGTTTTCATCTTCATCGCAAGGACGCTTTGGTTCCATCAATTGCAGCAAGAGACAGAGAAGGCGCAGCTGGTTTTGAGGGGGAAGACAAGCTGAGTAGAGAGATAGACGACGGCTGCAGCTGGACTGCAGAAAGGAGCCTTCTTCTTCAACCATTGATGGCGACTGGAGAGAGCTGGGAAGAGCTAAAAGAAAGGGGCTTCATGATGATCTTCTGCTGAGCTTGAACCAGCAGACTTCGGGAGCTCACAAACCAGAGGAGTTGAGGGCCGACATTGCAGCAGGAGAGGGACTTCATCTTCTTCCTCAGAGCGAAGTCAGAAGTAGAGAAGAGAGCTCAAGGCACACGTTCACTCCGACGCCACCATCGCTAGAGGGAACGAAGGAGGGTCAGCGGAAGCTGAGCGGTAGTTGGAAGAGAGGCAGAGCACTATTTATCATCTTCAACGGGAACCACTTCCAGCGAGCTTCATCATCCTCTTCTCCAACGCCAGTGACAGTCTCGAACACAAATTTACAAAGTTTCAGCATCATTAATCAGAGCAAGAGTAATAGAGAACAAGAGGAAGTTTCAGGTGTGATATGGACCAGAGATGGAGACTGCTGTTCATTGGGTTCATTCTTTCAAAAACTGATCTATGTTACAAATTTGTATCATCCTCATTATGTCCGAGTCTGGTTATTGATTTTGCTGATGTTGTTACTGTGTGTAAAGCGATGTCCGGCTAATTCTTTTAAACCTAGAGTAGTTATGAACTAATTTAGGGATTTGAGCATGTATGAATTAATTAATTTGTATTTATTATTATTTTAATTTACTTAATCTTGTATTATTTTGTCTACTTAGTGCCTGATCACCACTAAGTATGAATTCGGGAATTTAGGTTAGCCTTGGAAGAGGGATCTTAATTGGACCTTTGGATTAAGTAATGTGGGTTAAAATTTATTCTAATTTTCCAATAAGATATGAATATATCTATTGGACCCATATAATAATATTAGAGTGAAATTTGACATTTATTACCTCTTAAGTAAATTAGTTAGGAATAACAATTTTAGCTTGAGAGAGGGATATAAGTAATTGGAAGATACTTGTATCTATTCAAACTCTAGATTAATAAATTAACTTTATGTGCAATTATTTTGAGTAAATACATGCTCTAAGATTTGAAAAAGGGATTAGCTACTCTAGGTTGTTTTCCTCCATTAAAATCTCAAAAACATTAAATTTAGTACTTTTGCTTTTGTTTAAATTGAATTTCAAATTAGTTTCCTTTTTTGATTCGCTAAACTTAAATGAAAATGAAAATTTTAATGCATAATTACCTATTATATTGAATCTCTGTGGGATGACCTTGATTTGTTATTATATTATTTCCACGGCCCGTACACTTGCGGTGGTTATTTAAAATTTAGTAGCATCAAGTTTTTGGCGCCGTTGTCGGGGATTCAAGGAAATTGGTGATTAGAATTAGAAATCCTTTAGTAGTTTAAGCTTGATTGTTGTGAATATTTTTATTTTATTTTCTTGTGCGTGATTTGTTTTATTTTCACTGTTTCTTGTTTGTCTTTGAAAAAGAAAAATTGAAAAAAAAGGATTATTCACAGCATTCATTTTGTTCAATTAGTGATAAATTATCATATCTTGGTTCTTTATTAGGAATGCATGTGGATGGAATGAAACAAGAAAATATAAATGCTGGTTGGATTGAAAATGTTGATTCTTCTTAATATAATTAATTTTCTTGTGTTTATTGTCAAACCCCATATCATTTAGGGTCTGTTTGGTTTGAGGGGATTAGAGGGGAGGGGAGGGGAGGGGAGGGATTTTGGTTCCTTCCCCTTGATTGGGAAGATTAAGAATTTAGGAGAGGAGGGGAGATTTTTTGAAATTTTCCCCTCCCTCCCCTCAAAACCTCTCCCCCCCAAATTGGGGGGATTTGGAGGGGAGGCTTTTAAAAAAAATTATTGGACAAAAATGCCCCTCATATTTTAATGATATTCCAGAAATGCCCTTCTCATTTTAATTCCTAAATATTATTAAATTTTTAATATGAAAATATTTAATTATAGTTGATTATAATTTATAAAATAAAAATTTTATTTATATTTAAAATTTATTATATATTTAAAATTTTAGTTGATTAAAAATTTTATTTATATTTATAATATAAGGGTAAAGTTGTCCATGTGAAAATAATTTCCCTCCCCTCCCCTCCTGAACCAAACAAGGTAACATTAAAATCCCTCCCCTCCCCTCCCCTCTAATCAATCAAAACAAGGTAATATTAAAATCCCTCCCCTCCCCTCCCCTCCGTCGAACCAAACAGACCCTTAGACATTTCATAAAGCATCGTTGCATAGTTCAAACAGGCAAACATAATTTATACAAATATACTGATATATATTTCTTGATTATAATACAGGAGTCCGAAAAGTTGCTAAGTATTACATATTACATCACAAAACTTAAGTAGTTTATATTATGTTTAACACAGAAATAGTTCCATAAACTGCTCGTCCTCAATCCTGGTGTTTGACTTTCTCCTTGCCTTTGGAATTGCTATGCCTAGTTGGATAATTTATTTACAGGAAATGGATGAGATTCAAATGAATTTCAGTAGTAACCAGAAATCATTCATATAAAATGAAAATAGTAAACATACAATGTATCATTTATCATGATGCGGTAATCAAAACGTCTAAGCCTATCTGACAATGCTCAGGAAACAAATGATGATTTTGTTCGTATCAAAATAATCATCAGTTCCTGATCTGCACAATATCATATCATATCGTATCATGTCTATACCTGTCCGTACTTATCATAACTTGAAGCAGGTCAATACCTGTCAGTACATATCAAGTCACTCAACTGGGTCTACTTGGCCACATGGTACCCCAAAGGTTCCATAGGGTGATTTAACTCATTACCCACACCCAGAGTGTTTCAACACCACAAGCAATACATTGAACAGATCATGGAAATCATCACATATTAACAATCACATAGAATATGAAAGATAAAGTTACTACCTGGGTGCCTTTCATTCTCTAATTTATCTGTTTTGTGGGTCCCGCTAGGCAGATATCAAATCCTAAAATTAATTAAAATAATTGTAATTAAACTACTATTTAAGTCTATTTCACTTTAAAGCTCACAACTTTATCATTTTCTTCAAAATCACAAAATTTACCAAAATGCCCCTGGGAAACCCGATCCGACCCTGGTATTTTGTACTTTTTCAAAAATTACAACTTAGGTCTATTTCACATATTTTCATGTGTAAATCTCATATTTGATCTTAGATCAGATCAATTCTAGCTCAAATTACAATTTTTCCCTTGATAGCCCAACTTAGGGTTTTAGGGGCAAAACCGTCATTTTACAATTCGAGGCTTTTCATACTTTGCATTCAACATGAACCCTACGTAATTTTCCTTTCTAAACATCATGGAATCATTAGAATCATGAAATTCCAGCTTTATCCCTTGTTTGTCACTTGGGCGAAAGTTTGGTAAGTTTTGAGAGAATTCATATTTTCATGGTTCCAAGCTTCAAAACACTTTGTTGACACTTGTTTAATCATCAAATCTCAAATTTAACATAATCAATAGAAATTTGGGCAGAATTTTCTCTTAGAAAATGGACATCCCAAATTTACAGAAACACAAAAAACAACCCAGAATCCAGCCAGAATACGGTTATAACTCAGTTATCGGTAAGAATCTCAGAGTTTAAGTAACTTACCTCACTTCTTCTTCCTTTCCACTTGGCTGAAACTTCACTCCTTCTTCCTTGAAGTTTTTGCTGATTATATAGCTAATTCAAGAAGGTATGGAGGTTTAGGAGATGTTTCTAATGTTATAACACAAGATTGAGCAAATATTTCGACATACTTACTTTATATCTGAGCTCAGAACTTCTCTTCCTCCTCTCCTTCTTCTTTTTCTCTTTTTACTCTTCCTTCCTTCATTTTCCTTCCATCTTAGCTGAATTTGGCCTTAAATAAACAAGGGGGCAGAATTTTGAAGAATAGTCTAGAAGCAACATGGCACAATTCTATTGGTCCTTAGTTAATTATTGTATATATCACATTTTAATTGAACAATTATTTATATAATTATTTCTGCATGCTCCATCTGTCCCCATTTATGTATTTATTTAAGAAAAATTTTCAGATTACATTTACTTGGTCAAAATGACCATTTTGCCCTTGCAATTTTCGCAATACTTGGAAAATTGGTAGATTTGTCACCAAACTTTGAAAATTCATATCTAACTGTGTAGATATCAAATTAGGGTGGTTCCAAATGCTGTGTGACCCTTATTAAGTATAGTTTTAGAAAAAAATATAAAATTTTGCCAATTGGAAGCTCAACACTCCCATAAGTTTTATTTTTGAAATATGTTCTAGAAATATGTCAAATTCGCTGGGCAAAATTCAAAACTTCATTTCTCCTTCTATACAACTCTAAAAATTCCATATGACCTACAAAATTACATCTTATCATGTCTAATTTTATTCTAAAAATTTTCAAAATTTTTGGAGGTCATTTACTAATTTAAAAGTACCACACAACCCGACTGCCTCTACAGGAAATTCACCAACTTTCTTATATAACAACTATTTTGTCATGTGTGACTTCTATTGACTTGTTTTGCCACATTACATGCTCTTTTGTCATGAAATACCATAATAGTTACATAATATTTAATGATAAAAAATTCGAGACATTATATTTTTTGTGGAGAGAGTCATGCATATGAACATTGTCCATATAGCACTACCAATCATTATGTGAGAGATGATTTCATTAGGCACAAACTTGTTTTGATTATCCTTTTTGTCCTAGTGGAAGTTTAGAGAAACATGAGCCTTGGGATCCACATTTCAATTCCAATTCAACAGAAATTACCTCATTTTTTCACTCTTATCCTCATTTTGAAGAAAACACCCTTGAATATAAAGAAAAGTCTAATTTAGAAAGGTTATTTGAGGGGTATGTGGCATCATCAGAGAGATTTAGTAGAGAGCAAAGGGAATTTGCTACTAATTTTGAATCAAGGGTAAAAAATATTGGAGTATGTGTGAATCAAATTGTTTCGACCCTTGAGACTATGAGGCAAGATAATTCTTTAAGCATGATGACCACTTCTTATGTTGATGATGATTATTGTGAGGAAATTGAGGATGTGCAATTGCATGAGACTTTTGATAATGTGAAAAATGAATGTGAGCCTAAAATTAATTTAGAAGGAAATAATGGGTGTAGTATAGAAGATGTTTCGATTGTGGAACCTAATTCTTATCATTTTGATGTTGAAATTGATGTGGATGTCCCGAAAGCTATTATTCATGACTATCCTATTGACTCTTTGACTCTTACTGATGAAAGTCAGGTGGATTTTATGGGATGCTATAAATTGTTGGAAGCTCTTAAATATGTTTGCAAAGATGTGCTTGTCATGTTTTATTTGAATTCAATGAATACTTGTACTCTTAAATTGTCTATGATTGAAGAAGTACAAGTAAGTAACTTGAATGATCATTTTTGGTGTCTGAAACCTTGTTGCTTGAAAAGAAATGAAGAGAAGGTAATTATGGTATTTGATACTTATGATTAGTGGTGGTTTTGAGTAGTCTAGCTGAAGACTTTAAACTTAACGCTTCTTGGGAGGTAACCCAATGTTTGGTTTAATTTTTGTTGATTTTGTAGGACTTTTGGTAGCCCCTGATGATGCATTTCACATTGCTAGCCACAAGCTAGAGCATTCAAAAGCACAAGACAAGGATTGAGAGGGGAGTGTTTTCTACTTTTCTTTGTTTTGTTAGAACTAATTGTTGATAACATGTTCTAAGATATGATTGCTAGTTATAGTCTAGCTTTACATGTGATTGATATTTATTATTAACTATTGAGTTGAATGGTAACACCTGTGAGTTGTTCTTAAATGATGAACATTTGAGATCTTAAAAGCTTTTGTTATCCTTACACTTGGATTTTATTATTTCTTCACTTCCATTACTTAGTGTTAGTTGTTCACATTGAGGGCAATGTGACATTTAAGTGTGCGGGTGAGATGTACCATTGATTTTGTATAACTTGTCCTTATTTTTGACAAATTTCTTTGGTTTTTCACATAAATAGAAAAATTTTAACAAATTTTGAATTTTTTTTTGTTTTTCATGGAAGCTTGGATTTTACTTGTACACATTGGAAAAGTTAGGTTGATTTGAATTTAAAAAGGATTGAGTTTTGTTAGAATTCGGTTTTAGCTTCTTGGAATGTTAGTAAATAAGTAAATAATTTGGCTTAGATAATTTACTTTAGGATGTCAAATGCTAGTGAGAAATTTGAGCTTAAATATTCATTTCTTTCAAGAGGGAGTACATTTATTGTGATTTCATCTCTAGAACTTATCTTGAATCTCTTTTGAAGCTTAAAAACCTTTTGCATGCACAAAGATGATTTAGGTATTTATTTCATAGCTAGTTAGGCCAAATGACCACCCTTGTCATATGAAAATCCTTTGCTTTACCCCATTTGAGCTTCAACTTGTTTTTTTTAAATTGTATTGAGTAAATAGCCCTTTGTTTGAGAAATGTAATTTTTATATCTTTTCCTGTCCATTCATTTATTACTTTAGTTAGTGCTAAGTAAAGCAATTTTAGAACAAGAGTAAAGGGCTTATGAAGTCAATGTATACGAATTGGTGTGGATACTTTGAAAAAAAAAGCAAAAGAAAAAGTGAAATAGAAAAAGAAAGAAAGATAGAAATAAAGGTGTATATGAAAAAAATGAAAAAAAATAGAATGAAAAAAATGGAAGAAAGAAAGAAAAAAATATTGTTGAGATTAAATGAATAAATTTTGTTTGTAATATAAGAGAGTCGTTTTCTTTAAGTGAATATTCCTTTATTTTTCATGAATTTTATTGAATGACTTGGCACTAATTAAAGTATTCATCCATATCATTTGACTACTTTCATTTCATTATCATACCCTATTCATTACAAATCTTGGAAAAGTCCTTTTGATTTGAGTATGTAATGGGATAATGTAGTGGAGATTGAGATGATAAACAAGCTTATGGTAGATGTGTTGCAATAGGTGGAATTGAGTGAAACACAAACCCTTTATTAACTTGAGAGATGAGTGTAAACACTTACCTTGTGAGGAACATTCTATTGTGATTTATCTTTGTCAAATTAATTGCCTTGCTACTTGCATTCTTAGAAGTTGGAAAAGAGTTTTAAGAAAGCTTCATTCTTGATGATTTGAATTGGTTCCAATTTTGTAATGTTAAAATCTTACTTCCATGATTTTATTGGATTGTTTTAAACTTTTGAAATCTTGAGGACAAGATTTGATGCAAGTGTGGGGGTAAGACGTCGTGCAATCTGCTCAGGTTTGGAGGTAGAGCAATTTGGTACGCTACGGGCCTAATTCTTGGCAAAATCTCAAACGACCCAATGTAGCAAAGGCTTAGCTTCTTTCTCTTTATTGCCCTTCCAACACCGGTAATAGGTGAAACCTTCAAAAATACATAATCGCCGACCTGGAACTCTAACGGTCTATTCTGCTTGTTGGCATAACTTTTCTGCCTACTCTGGGTTGTAAGTAGTCTCTGCTTGATGACTCTGATCTGTTCAGTAGTCTGATCTACTATCTCTTTCCTGTATAATCTTCTTTCTGATAACTCTGTCCAGCAGAGAGGGGATTGGCACTTCCTTCCATACAATGCTTCATACAGAGCCATTTGAATGCTCGCATGATAGCTATTGTTGTAAGCGAATTCTTCAAGTGGAATGTAGTGATCCTAACTTCCCTTGAAGTCCATCACACACGCTTTTAGCATATCCTCCAGCGTCTATATGGTTCTCTCTGTCTGTCCATCCGTTTAAGGATGATAGGTCGTACTGAATTTCAGTTTAGTGCCCAGAGCTTCATGCAGAGATCTCCAAAATCTTAAAGTGAAATGAAGATCTCTGTCAGAAATTATACTCTTTGGCGTCCCATGGAGTATCACTACTTCCCTGATGTAAATCTCTACCAGTTTATTGGGAGAATAGCTAGCGTTGATCGGTATGAAATGCGCTGACTTCATGAAACGATCAACAATCACCCCAGATCTTATCATGATTTTGGATTCTGGGTAATCCTACCACAATATTTATACTACACTCTCCCACTTCCACTCGAGAATCTCGGGACTCTGAAGCAACCTTGGCGGTTTCTTGTGCTCAATCTCTACCTTTTGGCAGGTAAGACATCGTGCCACATATTCTGTCACATCTTTCTTCTATCTGGGATACCAGTACATCGCCCTCAAGTAGTGATACATCTTTACCATCCTTGGGTGGAGGGTGTAACGACTCTTGTACACATGATCTAGGATTTTCTGCCTCAGATCAGCTTTCAGTGAAATATAGGTTGTCTTCTTGTATCGAACTAGTCCACTTGGTGAAAGATCGTAATCCCGAGTCTTTCCTTGATCGATCATATTTGCTCATCTTGCATTTGAGCTTCTACAATCTCAACCTTCAAATCACTTTCCGCTTGGCCAACACCATAACCAGCACAAAGGATTTGATTCATCAGGTTTAGATCTTGGAAATTTTCTATTAATTTCCCCTCCTGTATCATCATCACTGCCACCTGCACCGCCTTCCGACTAAGAGCATCAACGACGACATTGGCTTTTCCCAGATGATACTTGATCTCTAGGTTGTAGTCTTTTAGCAACTCCATCCACCTGCGTTGTCTCATGTTGAGTTCTTTATGATCATACATGTACTTAAGACTCTTGTGGTCGCAGTATAGTTCAACAACCACCCCATATAGGTAGTGTCGCCAGACTTTAAGTGCAAACACAATTGTCACCAGCTTCAGATCATATGTGGGATAATTCATCTCATGAGGCTTCAACTATTGAGAGGCATAGGCTACCACTCTTCCCTGCTGCATCAGGACACCTCTCAGTCCCTGCTTGCTAGCATTACTGTAAACCACATAGGTCAACTCGGGATCAGGGATAATCAACACGGGTGCAGTTGTCAACCTCTCCTTCAGCTCCATGAAGCTCTTCTCACATCAATCATTCCACTTGAATGGTTGATCTTTCCGCATGAGCTTAGTTAACGGCAAGGCAATCTGAGAGAAATTCTGAATGAATCTCTGGTAATAGCCAGCTAGACCCAGAAAACTGCGTATCTCAGTAATAGTTTCTGGCCTTTTCTAGTCTAGTACTGCTTCCACCTTACTAGGATCCACTGCAACCCCTTCTTGTGAGATAACATGGCCTAGAAATTTGACTTCTGAAATCCAAAACTGACATTTGCTCAACTTCGCATAGAGTTGCCTTTCTTGCAGAATACCTAGCACAATCCTCAAGTGCTCCTCGTGCTCTTCTCTAGTCTTGGAGTATATCAGAATGTCGTTGAAGAAGACTACCACAACTGATCTAAGTATTGACGAAAGATATGGTTCATATAGTCCATAAACACGGTTGGTGCATTAGTTACCCCAAAGGGCATTACCAGGAACTCAGTGTCTATACCGGGTTCTGAGAGTAGTCTTGGTATGTCTTCAACTTTTACACGCAACTGATGATATCCCGACCTTAGATCAATCTTTGAGAACATACTTGCTCCAGACAGATGATCTAGAAAATGATCAATTTGGGGAAGCGGGTACTTGTTCTTGACGGTTACCATGTTTAGCTCTCTATAATCAATACATAGCCTCAAGCTCCTGTCCTTCTTCTTGACAAATAGCATCGGAGCTCCCCATGGTGAGACACTGGGTCAAATGAACCCTTTCTCAAGCAATTCCTCGATCTGCTTCTTCAACTCAGCCATCTCATTTAGAACCATTCGGTACGGGGCTTTTGATATAGACCTAGCTCCATGCATGATCTCGATTGTGAATTCCACTTCTCTTTCCGGAGGAAAACCATTAAGATCGTTCGAAAACACATCAGGAAATTCTCTTACAATCGGAATGTCTTTCAAGGCTATTTCTATCTCTGCCTACATAGAAAAGAACACGATATATCCCTGGCATCCCCTCCTCAGGCATTTCTCAGCTTCTTACAATAAGAGGAAGTTCAGACTAGCATTTATGTTATCAAACTCCCGCTGAGTAGGATATATTATCCTCTTGTTTCCGCAATCTAGCAGCACGTTATTGTTAGATATGATTAGTTTTGATGATGACAAATGTTGATGCCAAATATTAAGGGCAAGATGTTTGCACAATATACTTACTAACTACTATATTTAATGTTGCATATCTTGTAGAGCAATGAAAGAAAGAGATTGAGAAATGAAGAACTTGTAAGAATTAATGAAGAACATGAAGATTCAAATTCTATGGGCACTGTAGCAGTTGGCACTGTAGCGTACTGTAGCATCGAGTGATTTTAATAATCACTTGAGTGATTTTCAGAATCATTCGAGTGATTCTGAAAATAGTGAAAATCATTTGCAGTGATTCACTATTCACTCGAGTGATATCCAGTTTTTCAGGCTCTGTTTTCTGTCCAACTAAGCAAGGTCTGGTAATTCGATCATATCTCTCAAACTACAACTCTGATTGAGACAAAACTAGTTGCATATGAAAATAGACTCCTAATGCGTCATTTGACACCAGAAGCAACATCAAAGGAGTTCATATGAAGGAGATATAAGTATTCGAATTTGGCTTTCATATCAGCGTCACTTTCTGAAACAGGTTTGGTATTTTGGCCATAACTCTCAAACCACAAATCCGATTAAGCTGAAATTGGTGGCATATGAAACTAGACGTAAATAGCTTTCCATTGATATATAATATGACAATTTTGTAGGTATATTAAAAGAGTTATGTCATCTAGAAATTTTCTCCTGTTTGCTAAAGAATTGAAAATGCAACAAAGAGTTAAAGTGATCTGAACAACAGATCACTCGAGTGATTTTAGTAATCACTCGAGTGATATGCCAGAAATTGAAGATCACTCAAGTGATTCCAGAATTCACTCGAGTGATATGGCTTATTCCGCAGATCACTTCCAGTGGACTATCAGATCACTCCTGGAAATTTTCACTGTGCTGAAAATCACTTCCAATGCATCCAATTCACTCGAGTGATTCTGTTGATTTTGTAAATCACTTCCAGTGCAAGCCAAAATCACTGCAAGAAAAATTCACTGTTTGCAATTTCACTTCCAGTGATATGAAATTCACTCAAGTGATATGAGATTTTCCAGAATCACTTCCAGTACGTCTGAAATCACCGGAAGAAAAATACATTGTTTTGGAAATCACTTCCAATGATAGACAAATCACTCGAGTGATATTTAAAATTTCCAGATTCACTTCCAGTGGATTGAAAATCACTGCAAGAAAAATTCACTGTTTGCAAAATCACTTCTAGTGATGCCAAATTCACTGGAGTGATATATAAAGTTTGCCATATCACTTCCAGTAGATGCTAAATCACTTCCGGTGAATATTAAAATTCCTCAGATCACCTCCAATGTCGTACCTGATTACTCCCAGCAAATATCAGATACTTCAGATCACTTCCAGTCAGTGATTACTCAGTGCACTCTTCACAGTTCCAGGAAATCAATATCACTACCGATGAACCAATATTTACTCAAGTGATATGAAGATCTTTCACTTCCAGTTACTTCCAGTAATCATGCAACGCACTGCCAGAAAAATATTATGTTTGTGAAAATCACTACCAGAGAATCAGAATCACCTTCAAGAACCAAGATCACTTCCTGCAAGATAATATCCAATCAAGGGACATGTTTAATTTGGTAAATCACTTCCAGTGTTAGTAACCGAATACAACTCTAGTGTCTCAGATCACCTCCAGTCAGGCGTAATTCACTCGTATGATATGTTTAGAAAATCACTCAGTAAACCAGATCACCTCCAGTGAAATGCTTCTGCATTTGAGTGAAATGTTGGTTTAAGAAAATCACTTCCAGTGGATTGTATAATCACTCGAGTGATTCAATTCTATAAGAAGCACCTCCAGAAGCTGACTGAATCAGAGTGCATTTCAGAGTTCAAATCAGTATGTTTACACTTATTGTTGTACTTAAACATCATTTAACAATTATTTCAAGTGTGAAACAGGAGATCAAACGTTTGGGTTGCATCTTCAAGTTCGGAGGTGACTCACAGCAAACATCGATCAGTCAATGTATTCATGTCTTATACTTCATTATATCAATGATTGAAGTGCTTCTCTAGATTAACCATAAAGAAATCATGGGAAGAGACAAAAATCTGTTTCACAAGAAGCTGAGCGTCCACTAATAACGGCTAGTTTTTTTTAAACGTGGAAAACTGTCAGAAGATATAGTGCGTCGACAACGACCATATTGAAATGCTACCAACGGCTCTCTCAACTCAGCTATATATATGGAAGCATTCAACGAAGAAACATGGCGACGAGAATACAAATATGTTGATATCCCAAGTCATCTGCTTCAACTACTCTCTGCCCTTCTTCATTTTCTATATCATGTATCTGTGAGAGTGAAAATATTTGTATTGTACTTCAGTGAGCATTTTACCCACTCTATAAGAGAGCTTGTAAACACTTCAACTGTATTTTAGAAATGTTCTCAAGGTAGAGGGACCTTGAGAGGGTTGATTACCTTACGGAGAAGTTGTAGAGAGAATTGCTAGTAAGACTTACAAGGTGCAAGCAATAGAGAATGTTGCTGCTCGTAAGACTTACAGTGGTGTAAGTAGGAGAGAATGTTGCTACTCGTAAGATTTGCACGGGTAAGCAGGAGAGAAAGCTCTTTGGGATTACTTCACTCAACTTACTGTAAGAGGGTGTAAACCTTATAGTGTGTAAGGGGGTAACTTCGTAAGAGGTTGTAGCGGCTTTTCTTGTACCCGGATAAACAAGAAGATAGTGGATTAGAAATCTCAGGAGGAGCCTGGGGACTAGACGTAGGTCATAGTGGATTGGACCGAACCAGGATAAATCACAGTTTGCATATTCTCTTCCCTAAGCTTTTACATTTCCAGCATATAAGATTTACATAACTGCTTATGATTTTATACTTCCATATATATTAATTTGATAAGCTGCGAAAAGATTTTAGTATATCATAATTTATTATCGTACACCCAATTCACCCCCTCTTGGGTGTCAGCTAGGTCTAATAGTTATTTATCGTCAGCCAGTCAAAACTCAGTATAATTTCAAGTTTTTAGAGCGGTAAACAGATCAAATCAATTGTGGACTCATGTCCCTCAACATTTATCACACAGTTCAGACAAGCATTGGTAGTCATAGTTTTAACACCATCAGCGTCGACACAATCTAGTCAAATGGCAATTTATACACATGCAATCCTAGGCGCTTAGCACAATTATAAGCAATGAAGGAGTGACTAGCACCCGAATTATATAAAGCTTGCAACGAACTTCCATTGAGAAGGATTTTACCTTAAAAAAGCTCAGGAGACTTCTTCGCGTCTTCCTGGGTCAAGGCAAATACTCAACCCTGATTCTTTTGTCTGGGCTCAGTAGGTTGTGGTGCTGCTTGCTGGGGACAATTTACTGCAGAATGGCCTGGCTTCTGGCAGGCATAACAATCACTTGGCTCATAGAAAGATTGCAGTGTTGTCCCGGATGAGACTTGCCACAACGAAAGCATGTTTTAGACATTAGAGGTTTCTGGCCGCTATGATTCCCAGACCAAAAGGGCTTTTTGTTATCTCCTTTTTGTGGGAATTCCTGTCCCTTGCACTTCTGTGAGATATCCCCCTGACTAGCTCCACTATTTGGCTGGTACTCTTACCGGCACACACTCTCTTCAGGTTACCCTCGGTCAGTCGGCAAACTTCCACGGCCTTGATGAATTCAGTGAACTGCTGGGTAATGAGTTTCTCTTCCATCTTAGGCTTCAGTCCCCAAATCAGCATATCAGAGCTCCACTCCTTATCATCTTTAAACTTCAGGTAGGAAGAGTAATATGACAATCAAATGAATCGAGACATGTATTCATCGAAGGTCTCGTCATCCTCTTGCTATATTGCTAGAAATTCTCTTTCCTTCTCAAGCCTCATTGAACTCAGGAAGTATTTCTCATTAAATTTCTCCTAGAACTACCCCTAGGTCAGCGGGATATTTCGGGCATACAGTACAAGCATCATATTCTTCTATCAGCAGTCAGCGTTGCCTTCTAGTTTATAGATAGCCATCTTGGCGTTTATCTTCGTAGGGCATCCCAGTACCTTAAAGATTTTCTCTAACTGGTTCAACCAGTTCTCAACATCTTGTGGATCAAATTTCCCTTTGAATTCCCCAGGCACGTACTTGATGAATTTGGGCATCCAATACTGAAGAGTATCCTCTTCACGTTCTAGAACATTGGGAATTTCTGGATTCACCTCGTGGAACTGTGACTACTCATCATTCTGAGATTGTTCCCCTTTTGGATTCCCTTTGGGGTTGTTTCCTTTAGGGTTGTCCCCCTCCAGGTTAGGCCCTTTAGGGTTTTTAGGTTGTGCCCCATCAGCATTTCACCTTTCTCTTAATTCCTGGACTTTTTCGCGCAAGTTTTGAATCATAGTTTGCAGTTGAGTCAGCATCCCAAGAAGTTGCTGCATAAGATCAGGCCTTGCGTTGTTCTTGAGTTCAAGATTCGATGGTATGTTCCCTCCTGGTTTACGTCACACCATTGTTCCTCTTCACTATTAAGAAGGAACACCACATCAATACCACATTAAACATATATCTATATATATGTACTCTTCTATAAGGTATGCTTCCTAACATAAATTAGCTAACGAAACATTAAAACTTTTAACATAAGCAGAGGACACTAGCAAGTACCTACTGTTGCCAGAATCAACGCTATGATACCATAAAAATGTGACACCTTATGTCCAATAGCCTTAGATGAGTACAAAAGAGTAGTACTATAATACCTTATTTCCAACAACATCAGATGAGTGTAAAAGAGTAGTGAAATAAATTGTGAAACCAGGATTTAATCCCAAACTGAATAAACTTTGAAAACATTAATGAATCCCAACATTATCTCAGAAGATAAATCTAGGATTGAGTAAGTTTTTCACATGGAATTAAAATTTTTCAAACATTTTTCACAAATATTCACTATCTTATTAAGACTCATCGATTATTCCTTTCATTTTATCATAGCAAACGATCGTGTCTCTGCTTCAGTCTCACATTGCATTCATTCATTAATGTTTCTCTAACGATTAGGAAGTGTTATGTAACTAAGTTATCTCTTTATTACATTACCATCCATTTACCTGGCTACAAGTACTATCAGTTCAACCACTATACTAGTGTCAAGGTTACCAATTTATACAATATATACATGTCCAAAATATCCAAACAGACAACCAACAGAGAAAGTAAATCTTTTAGCTTCATCCTCTAGCTGTCCGTATTTACCTTCTTGCCCTTTGAGCTACCAGCCTGTACTATAATTTGTTTATAAAAAAAGAGTGAGATTCAAAAGAATCTCAGTAGTAACAAGTAGTCAATCATATAGATATAGAATAACAGAGCATGTTACACAATCATCATATAAAAGAATCATCACAACAGCATTCGGTTCAACATGTAGTTCTCATACCATCATAGTACTAGGTATATCACAAGGCTCCGAGTGTTACCCGTGCAATAGGCCCCGACATTCACTCGTGCATCAAAAACAAATTCAATGGCTTGAGCGTCAACTCGTGCAATAGGCCCCGGGAGAAAACCCCACATAAACAAAATGTGCCAGACAATTCATGATGAAACTACACACATACAATGTATCTTATAACATATGAAAGACAAAGTTACTACCTGATAGCTTCTCTTGAGCAATATCCAACTGTTTCACTAAGCTTGGGCATATCTTAAACTTTGAACAGCTATTAGGTCCTATAAATGGAATTTATGGACGATAAGTTATTATTTCGTCCAATACTTGTATAATCTAAATACTCAAGTCAGTTGTCATTAAGGTTAGAATACTAACCAAAATCAAAGTCAAAATGGTCCAACTATCCCAAGTTGGTTAGTTTTACCCTTAAAGTTCATTACAATTACATAATACCATTGCATCTTTTATTTTCGCACATTTGAGTAAATCTGCCAGAATTTTCTTCAATCTTTGAAAATTCATAACTAATTATACTCATATCCAATTTGGATGATTCCAATGTTTATGTGACCCTTAATTAGTATAGTTTTAGGAAAAAATATAACCATTACACTTTTGGAAGAAGATCAATACAGTATTTTACTTCATTGTCCCCTGTTCCATAATCTGACAGATTTACCTGGCCCAAATTTAAAAATTCATAATTAATTCTAAAAAAATTAAAATGAGTTTTTTCTAGGTTCTTTTCAAATATATTCAAGTCCTAGTGTAAATAAAAATATTATAGAGCACTAATTATAACCATCCAATTCCATAAAATTTTTCAAACCCAATCTGTCATAGATTTCATTCCAGAATCAACCTTAAACTTTGAAAAATCATATTTCTCAATCCACTAGTCCAATTGCGTCATATTACCCATAAAATTAAACCTCAAGATGTCTACTTTCATCATGCAAAATTTCATAAGGTTTGGATAAAGTTTAGTTACTGAAAAACGCGTCGCAACAAATCTGCTCCAGAAAAACAAGCTAACAGTAGGGTCATCTAACTTTCAAAAATTCCATAATTTTGTATAATTATCAAAAATTATAAGCATATGATTTTCCACATAATTTTTCATGTAGAACTCAATGGAATAATGAAATTCATCAAAATCATAAAGCTTCAGCCCCAAAACCCACTGGCAAGAAAGAATCCATTTTCAGCAAAATTACCAAAACATAATTTTGTTGAACAACTTAGTCCAATATCATCATAAATCATCGTTTAACCATAAATACATGATTAAATCATGATTAATCCTTTAAAATTCCTTCTGGATGAAAATGAACAGTACCCCAACCTTCATGAAGACTCATCCAAACAACAAACCAATCGGTTCAAAATGAAGCTTACGCTTACCTCTACACGTATCCACAATCGGTTCGGAAATCCGGCAGTACTTCGTCCAGTGAGATAGCACCAAAAACCTCCAAATGAAAATCCAAAACCATAGAAATGAAGCTTAGGATGAGTAGAAGAAGGTTTGTGAAGGAAATTTTGGGAGAAAACACTGATTCGGTAGTGCTCCGGTGGATTGAACTCAAGAACATTAACTATTCATATTTTCTCTTTCCTCTAACTATTTCTCAACGTTTTTTTTTCTGATTTCTTACTCTTTTTGCTGATGATAAATGAAAATAATGGAGTTTAAAGAGTCATAAATGTGTTCCAACATGTGTCAGAGCCTTATGGTGCCACATATTCAGTGATTTAGCCAAACGGTGACACGTGTCCTTTCCTTTAATCAAATGGGTCTTGAGCTGTCCTAATGGTCAAGGAAAGTGAGAGCCTGATGATTTTTCCCCAGCTCCTGAGTTCAGTGTTCGGGAAAGTTATTCGGGTGACCAGACCAAAGACTGGTGGATTTCCCCGGCTCGGGGCAACGTGGCACCCTCCGGTGATAACAACTCAAAAGATAAAGTAACTTTGTCAAAAAGAGGAAACAAGTGTCATGCTCTTAAGCGGCCAACACATTAAAGTCAAAAGCATCTTTTCTCTTCTTCCTTAAGATGACGTCATGTGTCCCTTATGTGGGACCCATCCCTATCTCTTCCCTCCACCTAACCATCCACTTTATTAGGGAAAGAAAAGTCAGGGAATTTTCCCCGGGTTCACCTACGAGGTGTCCTCCTTCGTGGTCCCTACACAAAGTAAGATTACTTCATTTAATTATTACTTTATGACAACCAATAAAATCTTGCTAAGTGTCCCCTTGATCAAAATAACACTATATACACAACACTGGCACCGGTGAATTTTCTTCCGACTAATTACATTTACAAGTAGTTCTTGTTCATATTTCAGTATGTTACAAGTACAATCATTTGTGAAATCAGGATCTAGTCCCGGATTAAACAAGCTTCAGAAAATGTTTGCAAATTCCAAACCTACATCAGGATTTGAACCTGAGATTGGATAGGATTTTTTAGAGTAATAAAATTTCCCCCCAAACAATTTCACAAATATTCACTATCTCACTAAGCCTCACTGGCTCATCCTTTTGTTTTATTCGAGTTTGCGAGCGATTCTCTGCTTAGTTTTCACGTTCCATACCTTAGTTATGTTTCGTTAGTAATCGGAAGTTTAATTTAGCTAAACTGCCCATTTAGTTTAGGTATTGTACTTTTATTAGCCTACCAGCATTATTAGTTCCACTACAATATTGTAGTCAGGGTTACATAGTTATGTACATCATTTATAGTGCCAAAATATCAAAAATAGACAACCAAGAGAAAGTTAAGTCTCCAGCCTCTAGCTGTCCGTATTTACCTTCTTGCCTCTCGAGCTGTCTCCCTTTACTGTAAATTCATTTTGAAAAAGAGTGAGATTCGAAAGAATCTCAGTAGTAACAAATAGCCAATCATACAGATATAACATCACAAAGCATGCCACACAGTCATCATATAATAGAATCATTATAACAACATTCAGTGCATCACATGCAGTTCATATATCACCATATCGCTAGGTATATTATAAGGCCCCGAGGGATATTCGTACAGAAAGGCCCCAAGCATCCACTCGTGCATCACATAACGTTATTGGCCCGATGCTACCCGCGCAGAAAGGCCCTGGGCGACCACCCCACATAATTAGAATGTGCTAGACAATTCATGATGAACACGCAAAACATACAATGTATCTTATAAATATATGAAAGACAAGTTACTACTTGACTGCTTCCCTTCAGCAATATCCTACTGTTTCTTTGAGCTCGGGTGTAATACCTTATTTCCAATAGTCCCAAGTGTGTACAAAATGAATAGTGAAATCAGTTGTAGAACTAGGATTAGAACTCGGACTACCCAACTTTTGAAAATGTTCATAAATCCCCAATCTCAACTCAGGAGTTCAACCTAGGGTTGAGAGGATGTTTCAAAGGGTAGACAAACTTTTCAATTATTTCCACAAGTTTCACTACGTCACCAAGTCTCATCAGCTCTTACTTTCATCATATCAGAGTATGCGAGCGACTTTCTTGTCTTTTCCTTTAATTCAATTAGGACTATTCTCTGCTTAAACTTCATTCATTCATTTATATACATAAAATGTGTAGCCCCACAAGACTACCAAAGTGTTTAAATTAAATACAAAATAGTGCCTTGCACTTCAATCTTCAATTTTCCTTTGTAATTCTTCTTTGCATATCTCTATGCATTCTTCACCTGTACTCAATATACCTATATGGTTGGGTGAGGAAGAGTGAGATTCGAGAGAATCTCGGTAGTAAACAGTGCTAACAAATACATACAAGAAATGCTTTGTGCATGACATGCTTGCTCTCATAAATTTATGCCAACATAATGACGTATATGCATGCTCAATGTTTAACATGTTACACTAATGACCATAGTATAGCAAAACAGAGCTTCACTCATTCACATATGCTTCATCCAATTCATCAAAGAAAATAACACATCAATACACAAGCACACATATCAAGTTATGAAAGTTATGAGAGTTCACTACCTTAATTGCCATTCCTTGATCCATTGTCGATTCCACTGTCTTTGGTCCAGCTTAGCACAACTGTTTGATCTTAAAATTCCCAATTTATAATATATGAGTGATTATTCATTCATAACTCATTCGAAACTCACATTTTTGGTTATCTATCATAGTTTCAACAGTTTCTGCACAGTACAACTCTGCACAGTGCAATTTCACTGTTTTTCCAGAAATTGGCATATTTTCAGTCAACTTTGGAAAATCATAATTAATTCTATGAAAATAAAATTTGACTGATTTGAAAGCATAAATGAATCTATTTAAATTTAATTTTGGGTAAAAATACTTTGGTCTGACCATTGACATCATAATTTTCTCAGAAATTCGCCAAACCTACATTGTTCCAGATTACTTTCCAGAAACAGGGCATGACTTTGGAAAATCATATCTTCTAATATACTTGTCAAAAAATTACAAACTACCTATCAAATTAAATATCTATGCCTCTAATTTAATCTTGACAGGTTTCATAATTTTTGGACAAGTTTTGCCTCACAAAATACATTGTATAATGTCACTGCCTCACAGGAGGTAGATCAACCAACATGCACTTTCAACTTCATAAATTTCCAAATTTATATACAAACATCCAAAAATCATGAAAACTTGCATGCCTACACAATTTTCCCTTCTAAATCCAATGGAACCATCAAAATTACAAAATTCCCACCCCTTTACCACGTCCTGTTCAGAACAGAAGGTTAGGGTTCTTAGGAAGATTATGTTGTTTTCTTGATTTCTCTTGCTTAATCACTTTCTTTCTACTTCTAATCTCATGATTAACTACTCAAACACTAAAATGACATGATTTAGGGGAAATTTTGGCAGTATTTCCCTTAGGGTTTCATTAGCCCAAATTTTAAAAGCAAGAGAAAACAAGTGAATATCCACCAACAACAACACCAACAACATCCATCAAGGCAAGAGAGGCAAGTTTTGAAGTTTACCTCTTGATTCTTAGTCCTTCTCTCTCCTAGATGTTTTTGAACTCTCTCTCTATACTCTTGATTTATCTTGAAAATCATGGATTTAATAGAGTAGAAGAGGTTAGGAGATGTTATAGAGTGATTAGGAGGCAAAAATCACAAGATTACAAGCTATTTACCTTAGATTTTGGGAAACCCTAGCTCTTGATGTGCTTGGGAGCTCTTGAAAATGGCTGAAGCCTCCCTCTCTCTCTTGGCTCAGATTTTACACAAAATGAAGATTGAAAGATGAAGGTAATGGTGATTAAGTGAATTGCCAAAATGCTTTACATATGATTATTCCCTATTGATTCATAATTCTCTTTTTATCCAAATATCTCCATTTCCCTTTTCTTTTCCCCTTGGTCAGCCAAAATGCATGAGAAATGGAAGAGGAAATATTGCTTTGAATCCTTAATGTCATCTTACAGTTTGTTGACCAAAGTTCTATGCCTTTGCTTTTTGACTTCTTTTTCAAACTTTGATTTTTCCTTTGGTAATAATATTCCAAAATGGACTTAATAATTACCAAGTGGTCATTTCCCTCTTTTTAATTCTCATTTAACTGAAAATATTGGGAATATTAGGGGGGAAAATTATTCCTTCATTTATTGGTCAAATGACCATTTTACCCTTACATTTTCTTCCATTTCCGCACTTAATGCAAAACTAGGCAGAACTTTCATCAAAATTTGAAAATTCATATTTAATTGTGTAGATGTCCAATTAGGGTGGTTCTAAAGGCCATGCGACCCTTATTCAGTATAGTTTTAAGTAAAAATATAAAATTTTCCAATTAGAAGCTCATCATTCCCAGAATTCTCATTTTTGGAAGATGTCACTGAAAATTTCCAGTTTCACTGGGCTAACTTCAAAAATACACAACTCCTTGTGTACAGCTCCAAATAACTCATATGACCTATCAAATTAAAGCTTGATAAGTCTACTTTCATTCTAGAAATTTTAATAACTTTTGAACATCATTTTTCCCTCAAAAGATGTCATACGAGAAAAACTATCACACTGGGAAATTCATCGATAGCAACACTACTTTGTGTGTGCCTTCTAATTGCATGGTTTTGTCATCCGCAATCTCTTTAACTCACCATAATACTCCCTTTAATACCCAAGGTTTAAAGGAATTTTTGGGGAATACCACTATGCTTTACTAGGACATTTACTAAACTGGAGTTTAGTAGTATACTTAATCCAGACTTAATCTCAAGCCTCTTGTCCAAAAATTTGGGATATTACATCGGGCAAGTTCCATTTTCTATCAAAATTAGAGTTACAAGTAACTGGTTATTACTTACACTATTAATGCCTTTAAATCAAATTCTTCTAGTTATCTAAAGTAGTTATAATAGTTTTTGCACAATACAATTCAATATAGTGCAGTTTCACTGTTTTCCAGAAACTAACAGATTTTTCAGTCAATTTTGGAAATTCATAATTAATTGTACAAAAATCCAATTTGACTGATTCTAAAGCCTAAATGAATCTCTTTAAATTTAAATTTGTGTAAAAATACTTAGGCTTGCCCACTAGATTCATGTCATTCCCATAAAATCGTCAAATGCCACTGTTCCAGATTGCATTCCAGGAAACAGAGCATAACTTAAAAAATCCATATCTCCCAATGTACTTGTTCAAAAAATACAAAATACCTATCATATTAAAGATCTCCATATCTAATTTAATTATGGAAAGTTTCAGAATTTTTAGACTAGGTTTGACTAATGAAAAACACGTCACAACCATACTGCTTTCAGAAAACGAATTACACAGCATCTACTTCACAACTTTCAAAAATTCCAAATTCATATACAAGTGTCTAAAAATCATGAACACTTTCATACCTACACAATTTTGCCTTATAAATCCAATGGAACCATCAAAATTACAAAATTCCCACTCCTTCAACATGTCATGCTCAGAACAGAAAATTAGGCTTTTTAGGAAGATTATGTTTTTTCTTATTTTTTCTTGTTTAATCACCTCCTTATCACTTCTAATCAAATGATTAACCATTTAAACACTAAATGGACATGTTTAGAGGAAATTTGGGCAGTATTTCCCTTAGGTTTTGCTTCAGCCCATTTTTGAAAATCAAGAGAAAACAAGGCAATATCCATAAAAAACAATACCAACAACACCAACAAAGCAAGACAAACAAGTTTTGAAGTTTACTTCTTGATTCTTTCTCCTTCTCTCTCCTTAACGAAATTTCCTTCTCTCTCTAAGCTCTTGATTTGTCTTAAAAATCATGGGTTTAATGGAGTAGAAGAGGTTATGAGAGGTTATAGAGTGATTATGAAGCAAAAATCACAAGGTTTTGTAAGTTCTTACCTTAGATTGATTAAACCCTAGCTCTTTGCTTATTCTTGCTTCTTTGAATATGCTTGAGCTCTTCCTCTCTCTTTGTTTCAGTTTTTCACCGAAAATGAAGATGGAAAGAGGAGGGATGATGATTTAAAGAAATATCCAAACTTGCTTTTCATGTGGTTGTTTCTTATTGGTCCAAAATTATAATTTTTATTTAATATCAGCTAATAAATTCCATTTCCCATTTTTGCTTCCCTTATCTACCGAAATTAAAGAGGAAAGAGAGAGTGTATATATATATTTCTCTTCCTCTTCCATTTGTTGACCAAAATTGCAATGGAGAAAATCATGTCTAATGCTTCTTACAATTTCCTTAGTCAAAATCTTATGTTTTTGCGTTTTGGCTTTGACTTTCCTCTTCTTGCTTTAATAAACCATACATATATATATATATATGTATGTATATATATATATGTATGTATATATTCCTCTTCCATTTCCCTTATTTCCCCATGTCACCGTAATATCCAAGTCAAAAGGAAGAAGAATGACTTCTTACTTTTGCTTGAATATATGCTTGCATTTAATTGGTTCTCCTCCTTACTTTAGTTGTAATTGTTGACTTTTCAAATGCCCATTTATGTTCAAGTATATGTTTTCTCTTTCCATGCTGTTTTTTACCGTAAATCATCTTCAAATGTAAAAGGAAAATGGTCTTGCAATATCTTCATTCATCTTATTGCAATTAATATGTAAGAGAGCTCTTTACAACTCTTACTTTGAGTAGAAGGATGGGCCAATATTTGTGCTCTCTCATGCTCTAATTTGAATTATAATATTAGGCCTTTAAGTAGACAAAAGTTATACATTTGTGTCTTAACTTAACCAATTATATGTAACTACTGATTGGAGTGCTTTCATCATTTTATGTTCCCCACAATTTACCATTTTATTCCACTAAATCTCACAAATATATATAAAGAATATTGATGGAAAAAGTGAGATATTACACTTCCAGTGGGATTCAGTTGGTTGGGGAGTATCTGCATTACTGGTATGCTTCAGGTATTGCTATATGAATATTACAACGGCAATTAGAGGCACTCATAAAAACTCTTCTCGCCATCCTTCGTCAATCTTTTATCTCTAATTCTACATGGTTTGCGAAACACTAAAACCGCAATTTCAAAAACTCTTTTTTGCAAGTCGAGATAAAATTCCTCTTACATATTTACCTCATAAATTGTAAAAGTTATTCTCCAAAAACTAATTCAAACACATTTAGAATCTCTCACATAAAGGTGCTTCAGCATCCTGTCATGATATATGGACCATGCTGAGGATGTTTTCTGGTTACACTTTTATTATTTAAATGCCCAATATAGTTTTATAAAAAACAAAGCTAAAACACCGTTCACTACATTAAAAAAGTAGTTAAATTAATTATTTATAAAAAAATGTATGATATTTTGTTTTAAGTATCTATTTTAACTATTTTATTGGAAACTACTTCCTTAATAAAAAAATCTACTTAACATTTACAATCAATAAGAAGAATTTAGAAAAAAAAATTATAAATTTGAGAAACATAGCATATTAAAACATAAATGGTTCTTACATTTATCACCATAATGAGTACTTGATGAGCATGACACGTAAACCTTACACATAAAAACTCAACCTTAATTGCTAGTTTAGAATCCCTAGAATCCCTTATATACGAGTCCAGGGTGAGAAAGTAATCGAATGCTTCATGCACAACCACTTTCCCACAAAAATGTTCTAATAATCTGAAAGATCCAAATTTCTTATGCGTAGAAGATTCAGGTTATGATAAACTTGAGTTTCAAGAAATCCACCTCTCGAACAAGCCAAAAACCAGATAATTCCCACAAAAAATAAATTATAATAAATCAAAGGGTAAGAAGTTAACCAAAATAAAAGCATGGGTTCCCTTTCAAATGAAAAAAGTTGGAGTTTTGTTTACAGTTTAGCTTAAAACACTGTACCATTACAGAGATCAGTTGATTGTAAGCATCCTGGTGCATTGTGGGTATGATAATCCCTCTTTTGAACTTTGAACATTTTATCTTTCTGGGATTCCTGTAGGTATCATATACAGTATACTTATAGATATGAATTGCATCATATGTATTTTATTCTTTCCCCCTTTACATATCAACAACTACCAAAGGTGTGTTCTATTTAGTCAAGTCCATACTGAAATCCGAGAGCTTCCTTGCCAATTCCATGTCCTTTGCCTGTGGGGTGGGATTTGCCAGATTACTATCTGAGAAATACTGCCCACTAACTCCCTCCACTTGTGGGTGCAATGCCACATAACATGTTGTTGCTGCTCCCTACAAGTCAATGACAATGAAGAGAAGTTAATGATGCCACATGAATGGAATTAACAGAATTGAGGTCCATTTATAAAGTGGTTTGAGTGTAATTTGGATTGAGAAGGACCAAAATAGAATGAAAATCTGTTAGGGATGAATTTTGAGAAATTGCACATCCGTGGAGGCACAAGCTTTTAAGGTGCTAGACTTGATATCATGTTAACTTACCTGTGGGACATTTTTAAGCACAAATTTCCCAACCACATTAACTATGCCTGCATAAAAAGAAGCACGCCCAGAAAGTCATAAACTGTTATCTTCATTTTAAAATGTATAAAATTTAATACTGTTAAATTGATGCAATAAATCATAAAATAAGAAAACAGTGTTTGGCTGTAATGCTTTTGCTAGTTTGGCCAAGCTTGTCCGAACAAAGCTGCTGCTTTGTTCACTGTTATTTTTCTACCTCTTTTTATATGTTTTAATAAACTGCTGCTTATTTCTCTAAAAGCAATTATTTTATATTTAGTGTTTGACTAAGGTTTACAGAAAAAATAACTGCTGCTGAGTGGTGGCAGAATCAGATATTTTTTCCTGCAGTCATTTGAAGCAAAATGGGTACAAAACTATTTTAAGACAAGTACCCACACATAGCCTCTTAACTAAATTGTATTACATACCCTCTTCACCACATGCCCATTTTAAAGACTATCCAAACAAAATAACGTTGACAAAAAGAGCACTAATAAACTGATTCTCAAAACATAACTTGCTTCTTTAATTAACAATTCAAAGGGAATTTGCCTATTGGAAAGATCGCAACAAACGAAACATATTGCACTAGGTAAGAAAAAGTGAGTTATGCATGATGCTCCCTATAAAAAATATAATGTAGCATTTACCTTCAATAACAGTCTTATGACGGAAAAGATTAGTGGCAATTGCTCCAGGGTGAAGAGAATTTGCAGTAATATCCACGCCATCTTCCTGGTCAAGAAGCAACAAATATATATCAGACTTTACAGGCAGCTGACGAAGCAAAATTAGAGGAACATCTTACTCCAGCAAAAAAGATATAAAGAAACAGATAATAACAAAAATGATGACTAAATGGCCTTATGACCATTGTCTTGTCAGTCAGTCACAAGACAAAAACACTGTTCACTAATAAAAACATTTTGTTTTATGAAATAATTGTGACATTATTAACCCTTGGAAAGTTTCAATTCCGCAGTAAACAGAAAACATAGAGAATGTTGTAGAAGAAACAGTTGATTCTAAATCTGTTAGTCGAGTAATATCAGAATATAAGCAGGGACTTCTATTAATAAACTATTTCCCCAAAGTACATGTGTATATGTAATTGCACAAGCTAAGCCAGCTGTCAGCATACCTTGAAACACCTTGTAAGTTCATTAGCATGTAAAATATTTGCAAGCTTTGATTGCCCATAGGCAGACCAACTGCTAAAACTGCACGAAGGCAATCAGATGTCAACCCCATATACATTGCACCTATCCATTCAACAGATAATAACCAATTCCATATAACATCTATAGTGTGACAGTGTTTTATCAGCAGATATCCTATATGGTGAATTTAATCAGATGTCTTTGGTAAGATTATCAGCAGGTATATATAGTAATGTAAAATATTATGCACCTTCATACAGGGTGAATATTTGCTTGGTCAAGAATTTAAGATAAACAATCATATGACCTTTCATGCTACTTGAAAAAAAAAATTATCTGAATTGCCACACCAATGACCAAAATCCAGCATAATTTATCATTGCTAGGATTTGTTATTTGTTACCTTGACTGATCATTGATTTTATTGAAACGAATTCCTTCACCATAAGCAAATCGGTGGGCCTCCGAAGAGACATTAACAATTCTTCCTTGTTTCTTGCTTTTACTTGCATTTTTCTTCATAGTATCCAACAAAAGATTTGTCAAAAGAAAATGACCTATGAGATTCAAAACATTAGAATACAAGTTCCAAATATTCTACCGCGGCATCTTCGTGAATGTAAAGTAAATTTTTGTCATTCTAAACAAACGGCAACCCCATTATACAAGTCAAGATGGATGATTGATGCGGAAAAGACACACAAAGATTTCATGTATTTAAAACATCAAAAGTGAGGGACAAGACAGAAGTTTCCTTGTCTTTGCTGCTATAGCAGCAATCACCTCTTTTCCTTAACTTTCTAATAATTTGAATCAGAAAGAAATAAATCACATGCCTTAAGACTGTATTCAGACCCCTTTTAATGTTAGGGGCCTACCCCTCGGACTGGAAAACTTAAAGAGAGAAAATTGTGATTTGGAAGCATTAGTATATTATTGCTAAGATGTCCAAATCAATTTTGAACATTAGTTACATTTAATATTAAAAAAGAGTAAGATAATCTATACTAACAAAAAGGAAAAGGAAGCATTTCTCACGTACCCAAATGATTTGTGGCAAACTGTAGTTCAATGTTGTCTTTAGACAGCATGTAAGGGGTAGCCATGATCCCTGCATTGTTTCTTACAATTACAACAAACAACAAGGCATTAAAATATTTCCATTTCATTCAAAGACTGAAAGCTGTATTAAAAACATCTATTACAGACACACACACACAAATTAGAAAATTTTGTCACTCCAGCCCATTCCCTTGTCTTACACTAGGATGTTCAATGGAAGACCAGAGGATTTATACTCTGCTGCAAATTTCCGGACAGATGCCATTGAACTAAGATCTAATTCCATGGCATCAACTTTAGCTGTGGGTATCTCCTTAATTATAGCTTCTTTCACATCTGTACCAGCAGACATATTCCTCACAGCCATAATCACATGGACACCACGCAAAGCAAGAACACGTGTAGTCTCTGTCCCAATGCCACTGGATGCTCCTGTTAATATTATCACAATGTCCACAAACAACAATAAATACGCAATTCATCGGCATGTGATTTGAAAGCATGCATACAGTCATCTTCTAAGTAGCATGCAAGGAAAATCAAGAAGAAAATGAATAAAAATTATTTCTGAGTTTCTGATTTGTGAATAGAATCTGTCAGTAATTCTTAACACCCAGAGATTTCTACATCCATGTGAACTCTAAATTCACTGCCATCACCAGATGTTTGAAACGGGTGGTGATCAGGTTATGCCCAAGCAAACAATCTGACTACTGTTCCTGCATTCACTCAGTTCTAAAAAAGAAATATTCAATTCAAGTGCTAAAATATAATGAATAAACTCCCAAAGCCCTCGTCATCGTCAGTTTTGAAACTTCCTCAAATTCACTGATGTGAGTCATCAAAGATTTGTTCCCCTTAAAAAAATAAGGCCTGTTTAAATTTGATGCTAGACTGTTGTGTATTTTATGAATAGGCATGAATCGCATGATTAGGGCAGCATCAACAAAAAGTCAGCGTTCAAAAAATTAACCACTTCAAGAGCCTTGGGTAAAGTAAAAATCACCCAAAAATAGCATTATATAGACGGTGAGGCAGAAATATATGAAGAGGCCAAAGTAAGAATGAAGAAGATTTGCGTTTTCATTCTCTTACAAAATTGAAGCAGCACTGTGACAATCACACCTTTCTCTATGGGTAAAACTGATTCCTCATCGTGGGATCAAAAAGAAAATAGCCCAAAGTAACCACCTCTACTGTGAGCACTAACTCTTGAAAAAAGAGACCAAAAATGATGAAGAATCCCATCCAAGTTCTACCAAAAGTAAATATAATGATGACCTGTGACAATTGCAGTAAGGCCACTCCCATTGATTCCTTCAGTCACCTGTTCCGCCGTGGAAGACGATGAAAACCCAGAAGGCCCTTTGCTGCTGAACGGCCACATTGTGTTCACAGTGATGTGAACGCTTTCCTCTCTTTCACAACGATGCGATACGGCTCCAAATAAAATATATATCTTAATAGTGACTTGAACTAAAAAAATAAAAAAGAAAAGCATTTCAATCCTAAATTAGGTTATTCAAAGTAATTATATAAGAGGATTTTTATTTTAACTTACGTAAAAAATATTTATAAACTTATAAAAAATTATTCTAAACATAATATATATATATATATATATATATATATATATATAGACACACACGCGCGCAAACTTGACTTCATTTCGGTGATAAATAAGTGATGGAATAGACGGACATGTATTGCAAAAGGAACGTGCAGGGCGAAGCCACACTTTTAAAATTGATTTTACTTTGTATCCCATACTTTTAAAATTGATTTTACTTTGTACCCCATGATATGCAGGAAAATGAATTCTTCAGTTGTTTGGAGAAGTATTACTTTAGTTTGGGAGAAGTTTTATCAGGAGTTTGGTTGGATTGTCAGAGATGGCAGAACTACTAACTTCTAGTGGGATTTATAGACTTTGACTGGAGAGCCTCTCATTCATTCAATTTGTGTGTAAGAACTGGCAGAATATTGACCCAGGGGCTACAATGAGCTCATTTGTTCTTCCAAATGGTTGTTGGAACCTTCAGGCATGAGAACAATTTCTTCCCCAGTGGGTGATTAATATAGTAGAGAGACTGATAGTTTCTGTTGGTGTCCAGCATAAGATGGCAGGTATAGTGTTAGGTCTGCCTATCAGCTGATTGTCAAACCCCCACGTCATGCTGCAGCAGGTCTATGGTAGAGGTTGTGGAAACTACCTGTTCCGGAGAAAATGAAATCTTTTATGTGGCAAGTGTTCCATGAAAGATAACCCACGAACTCAGTCCGAGCTGAGAGAGAGATTGCACTTAGTGGGGAGTGTCCATTTGAGTGTCACTGTGAGGAAACAATGCTCCATATCTTGAGAGATTGTGAGATTGCAAGAGATGTATGGCAGAACTTTGTTTCTCCTCATAAGCGATTGTCTTTTTTTTAGATCTTCTTTACAGGTATGGCTTCAACAGAATATGAAAGGCAGGTTTGGGAAAGACAAGTTTGCTAGATGGCGTTGGTCTACACTTTTTAGTCTGGTTTGCTGGCATTTGTGGAAGAATAGGTGTTATGGTGTCATGGAAGGAATATGACGGAGATTGAGTGATATTGTCCATGCTAGCCTGTACCAGCTAATAGAGATATCAGCACAAGGAAAATTCCGACATAAGATATTCCAGTTTGAGGAAGTATCGAATTCCGTGTGGCGACCTCCTTCTCGTGGGTCTTGCAGATTAGATGTTGATGGCTCGGTGAATGCTTTGGGGATGGCTTCTTGTGGAGGAGTTATTCAAGACTGCCAAGGGAGATGGATTATGGGATTTTAGAAGAAGTTAGGTCTTCAGTCTCCAACTTTGGCTGAGGTACATGTGTTACTTACAGGTTGTTCACTTGCTAGGCAATTAGGTCTCCCTCTAGTTTGTGTGTACACCGATTCTATGGAGGCCTATTGTCTAATTATGCTAGATGTAGGATCAAATCATCCATTCAAACCGAAGATTCAGGCGACTCATCATATGCTATTATCTGAATGGGATGTCGAGCTTACATATGTATCACGGAGTGCCTTACAATGTGCAGGTCATCTTACTAGAGAGGCATATAATAGTGTTGGGGACATGTCGGTTCTGTTGGCTCCTCCTTCTTTTTTCCATGATAGACTAGCGTTAGATTGGCTAGATGGCCAAAGGGCATTATCAGAGGTTCATCATGTGTAACTCTAATCAAGTTGTTTAACTTGCCATCTAAATTAAAAAAAAAAATTGATTTCACATTCTTTGTGATTGCCATTTGCCAACCTATCTTCCAAATGGAACACAATGGTTGGCTCCTAGCCCAAGTGATGTTACCTTGGAGCACATAGGAACCTTTTCCCCGTTTGTTGACAAGTATTACTTTTCCTTTAACCAATAATTACTTCCTTTGGTTTGTAACAAATTAAAAAAAGGGCATCCGGTTCTTAATAAAAGAGTCAGTTGACTAATTTGGGGAAATTAAAGAAGTTAAATAAATTACTTATAGGTATTTATATTTATCATTTTTTAAATAATTTTTCTCTAATAATATAGTTAAGTATTTTAGAGAGATTATGTAACATATATTATAATTAAATAATATATTTAGCTTTCTTAATTTCTTCAAATTAATTACTTGACTCTTGTACACCGGAGGTAATACTTTACAATTGAGTTATTTAAATTTTATTTCAAAGAATTTTTTTTAATATATAATGAGAAGTAAAATATTTTTAATTATCAATTTAAATAGTTTATTAAATAAAAAATTTATTTTGAATATCAATGATTTATATATCACTTAAAATTTATTTAGAATATGGGATTAGGCAAATCAGGGAGCGATGTTAAGAGAGAACGATAGAGTGGTTTCGAGTGTCCTTACTGCGGAGGAGGCAGATGCCTTAGTGCGAAGCTGCACAAAAGTGTGTATAGGTGATAAGTTGAATTCATGTAGGCACCCCGTGGTCCTATGTGAGGAAGATTGGATGTTGGACGATGCTAATGAGGAAAATAGGATGAAGTAAAGCCGGCTACACGGGAGGTGAGACAACGTATGTCGTATCAACAAGATTGTTTTAATGGAGGAATATCTATGATGAGGCTAATCAGGAGGAGGAGGATTGGTGGAGCAATGAGGGTTGGCAATCACGAATTAAGGTGGAGAACATGGCTAGAGGCCCTATTATAATTTTGCTTCCCAAGTTTAAGGCTCTGTTGGCTAAGAGGTAGCTTGTAACAATTCTAGGAAGAATGGCTCGACAAGAAGACCTATAAGCCAAGTTGAACCAATTATGGGGAGAGGTTAAAACCATTGATGTTGGGTGTCAAACCCCTTAATATTTTGACATTTATCAGAGTATTATCGCATAGTTCAAAAAGCACACAAAAATCATACAAATATACTGATATAGCATTCTTGATTACATTACAGAAATTTCCCATAGGGCTTGTACAAATTCCAATACAAATCCTAGATACAATACAAAAACTAAGAGATATCCAATAAAATTCCTTTCTCTACTCTGGACCTTCAGTTTCTGATATTCTCTATTATGCCTTCCGAGCCGTTTCTTCTAACTGAGTAAATTTATGAATTTATGGAATGGTGTCAGATTCAAAAGAATCTCAGTAGTAACAATATATCAATCATATAAAATGTGAAAAGTAAACATGCAATACAACATTTATCATGATGCAGCAATCAAAATGCCAACGCCTATCTGACAATGCTCAGGAACCAAATGATGATTTTGTTCGGATCAAAATGATCATTCGTTCCTGATCTGCAACATCATATCTCGTACATAGGAATTCAACAAGCAATTCACCTATGTAATATGATCACATAACATCTTAGAGCAGGTCTATACCTATCCGTACATATATCTTGGAGCAGGCCAATACTTGTCTGTACATATCAAGCCGCTCAA
This sequence comes from Albizia julibrissin, assembly GCA_037074505.1. Classification (NCBI taxonomy): domain Eukaryota; kingdom Viridiplantae; phylum Streptophyta; class Magnoliopsida; order Fabales; family Fabaceae; genus Albizia; species Albizia julibrissin. The sequence goes on from CM073477.1 coordinate 39,836,011, forward strand.
CTGGGTCCACCTGGCCATATAGTACCCCAAAGGTTCCATGGGGTGGTTTAACTCATCATCCACACCCAGAGAGTTTCAACACCACAAACAATACATTGGACAGATCCTGGCAATCATTGCATATTAACATTCACATAGTATATCAAAGATAAAGTTACTATCTTATTGCCTTTCTTTCTTTAATGTAACCGTCTTCGTAGGTCCAGCTATGCAGATATCGAATCCTAAAATTAACCAAAATAGTTGCAATTAAGCTACTATTTAAGCCTATTCCACCTTGAAACTTATAACTTTAGCATTTCTTTCAAAATCACAAAATTTACCAAAATGCCCATAAGGACCTGGTCCGGCCCCGGTATTTTATACTTTCAAATTACAACCTAAGCACAGTACACATATTTTCACATGTATATCTCATATTTGACCTCATATTAGATCAATTCCAACTTAAATTACAATTTTTCCCTTGACAGCCTAACTTAGGGTTTTAGGGGTAAAATCGTCATTTCACAATCCGGGGCTTTTCACACTTCCCACCCTTCATGAACCCTACATAATTTTCCCTCCTAAATATCATGGAATCATCAAAATCATGAAATTTCAGCTCTATCCCTTGTTTCTCACTCTGGCCAAAAGTTTAGAAATTTTGGGAAAATTCATATTTTCATGGTTCCAAACTCTAAAACACTTTGTTGACACTTGTTTAACCATCTAATCTTAATTTTAACATAATCAATAGAAATTTGGGCAGCATTTCCCCTTAGAAAATGGACATCCCAAATTTACAAAAATACCAAAAACAATCCAATAATCAGCCAGAATACAGTCACAACTCAATTTTTATTAAGAATACCAAAGTTCTAACAACATACCTTGTTCTTCCTCCTTTTTCCTAGCTTGAACGAAACTTGTCTCCCTCTCCCTTGAGTTTTTGCTTGTTCAATAGCTATTTCAAGAGAATAGGGAGGTTAAGAGGAGGTTTCCTAAACTATAACACAAGATTGAGCAGAGATTTCGGTATACCTACCTAGTTCCTGCTCCTTGGACCTTAGCTTCTTCTTCCTCTCTTCTTTCTCTCCAGCCCTCTTCCTTCTCTCTAGCCCTCTTCCTTTCCTTCCTCTCTTCTCATCTTGGACGACTTGGCCCTTAAATAGACAAAGGAAGAGATTTTTTGAGAATTCTAGAGGCCATACATGTCACAATCTTATTGGCTCTTGGTTTATTTATTGCATGTGACATATATAATTACATATTTAAATATGTAATAAATTTTTATGGACTCCATCTGTCATCCCATCTGTAATTATTCATAAAATATTCCAGATTATTTTTATGTGAGTCAAAATGACCATTTTTTCCTTGCAATTTTTGCAATACTTGAAAACTTGGCAGATTTGTCACCAAACATTAAAACTTCATATCTAATTTTGTAGATATCCAATTGGGATGGTTCTAAAGGATATATAACCCTTATTAAGTCTAGTTTTAGGAAAAAATATAAAATTTAGCCAATTAAAAGCTCAACATTTCCATAATTTTTATTTTTGAGATCTGCTCCAGAAAAACGTCAAATTCGTTGGGCAAAAATTTAAAAATTCATTTCTCTTTGTATACAACTCCAAAAATTCCATATGACCTATAAAATTAAAGCTTAGCATGTCTAATTTAATTATGGAAAGTTTAAGAATTTTTGGAGGTCATTTACTAATTTATCAATGCCACACAATCCAACTGCCTTGACAGGGAATGCACCAACTATTGTGTGTAAGTTTTTCTTTGCTATGTGTGACCTTTATTGGATTTGTTTTTCCACTTTACATGCTCTTTATGCTATTTATCATTACATAACATAAAGTCTACATGATACAAAGTGACTAAAAATTTGGGACATTACATTAGGTGTGGTTTCTTGGTGCGATGTGCGAGAAATGAGATATATGAAACTACCCTCATGGGATGTCAATGGTTGATCTTTATATCAATGTTCAACAGTAGAGGGAAGACTTTGATCTTGATGAGGAGGTGGTGTCTAAAATTAACGATTAGGTGCAAATTTCGAAACTTCTTATGGATTATTATGACAAAGGGATCTTATATGTAGTAGGTACTTAGATTAGATGAGTTCTGAAGTTTAATATGAACACCATGTCTAAGTCCAAGGGTCGCTTTACTAGAATATGTTTTCAAATGGATTTGGACAAACCATTGAGGCTGACGATACTTGTGAATAGGAAAAAGAAGAAGGTTGAATATGAAAGCCTTCATTGTATCTATTTTAACTGTGGGAAGTACCGGCATGACACTGATTACTGTCTGGAGAAAAAGAGTTAGAATAATAGTCAAACTCCTTCAGTACTGTTAGTAGAGAGTTTGATGTTGGATGTGGTAGAAAAGTACGACGGCTGAATGGTGGTTAAACGCCCTTGGAGAGGGAGAAGGTTGACTAGCAATAAAGGAAGAGGGCGAGATCCTTGGCGGGTTGATAGGGACAACCAAGCCATAATGGGGTTATCATGTTTTGCTGCATTGCAAACTAAAGAAGGTGAGGATTTTACAACATGATCAAATGGTTAATGAATCAGAGAGCTCTTGAATGATCTACTACTAAAGTTATCTCAAACGGTTATAAGAAAAGTGACTGTAATATCCTAACTTTTGGGCCTAGAGGCTTGAAAATAAGCCTGAGTCAAGCAGGCTACTAAGCCTGGGTTTGGCAAGAATCTTAAGAATGTCCAAGAGCCATAATGACTTAGAGATGAATTTGGAATTAAGTATGAGATTAGTTCCAATTAGTCAAAGGAAATACCCAATTCCTTTATCTAAAGTCAAATAGAATCTAAAACCTACCTTGGATCCAAAAAGAGAGGAAATGGCATCTTGGAAGAGGAAGAAGAAAACAAAAGAAAGAACTAATAGCAACTTGGTTAATGTTGCCATGATTAAGGGTAAAAGAGACATTTGCCATTTGATCTTGAGGATAGAATTGGAAGGCAAGATGAAGGGCCAAGATTTGATCTCAAAAAGTAAGAGTATAAATAGTTAAAATTGGTCAAAGAGGGTAAATAAGGAATAAAGAAAGTTTGGTCAAAGTGTCAACTCTTGTGAAGAAGGCTTTGGTCAAACTTGAACCTATGAATATAAGATCAATTGGTCAACAAATTACCCCTTCCATTGGACTTTAAAATTCTATTTTGACCAATAAAAAGAGAGAAAGAATGTGCAATTGAAGCAATCCCAAAATTCCTAGACCAATCAAAAGGAAGGAAAAAGAAGAGAAGAAAAGTCAAGGTATCTTCCAATTAGTTGAAACTTGGAAAGTTTCACCAAAAGGAAGTATTTCAAGAACACTTTGGTCAACAACTCCTCTCCCTTTTGATAATGAATTTTGGTCAAGAAGAGGAAAAAGGAAGAAGGAAGACCATTTGGTTAACTCAAGTTTATTAACTCTTCCCTTTTTAAAGACACCACCAATTAAGTGACACTTTTAGATTTTTCTTTTCTCCCTTAAGCAATTTTTGGCCAAGAGATTCAAGAAGCAAGAAATGGATATTAAATCAAATACACTCTCTCTTCCATTCACTAAAAGTCAGCTAACACCAAAAATTGGAGAGAAAAAGCCTAGAAAAATAAAAAGGAAAGAGAAGGAGCACTCTTAAACAACAAGAAGGAAGGTGAGACTTCTACCTTGATTTTCACCATGATAATCACCTTTCTAGCTCAAAGTCTCTTATTTAACATTGTTCTCCTCTCTAAGAGCTTCAATTTTGTGATTTTTTTCAAGAGGATTTGTTTTGAGTTTTCAAAGAAGAGCCAAAGTTGGAGAATCAAAGAACTAGCTTAGGAAAGTGATAGAGGTGAGTTAGAGCTTCAATTTGAACTATATATTGTGTTGATTGGTTGAGTATTATGAAATTTTTTTCTTGTCCTAAAATTCGGTTGATATGGGAATTTAGGGTTTCATGTTGTTTTGATCATATACATGATGTTATATGATGTTTAAGAAGCATACAAGACTAGTTTGGTGAGAAATTTGCAAACTTGGTTGATTGTTGTGTAGAAGGTCATTTTCGGTTAGAATAGGGCATATAGAAGGAGTGGTATTTTGGTAAATTTGATGTTACCAATGGATTCTACATGAAAAATTGTGTAAGAATAGCCTCTGGCTATGAATTCTGGATCATTAGAATGAAATATTGAAAACTGGAAGTAAATACTATGTTGCTAGTTTAAGGTTCTTGCGAGACAGTGAGAATGTGGCATATTTTTGAATAATCAAATGTTGTCCAATAAATGTGATATTTCCAGAACCAAAGTATACATGTCAAGCTTTAATTTTATATGTCATTTTTGCCATTTGGATGTATACATTAGGAGTTATGAATTTTTGAAATTAGACATTTAAAACTAGAATGATTCTGTGGCAGGGTGAATTGAATTATGGTTATGGAATTCTATGCGTGTAACTGGCTTAGGGAGATATTTTTTGCTAAAATTAGACTTAATAAGTTTCACATAGAACTTTGAACCACTTGAATTAGATATTCCTAAAAAAAGATATGAATTTTCAAATTTTATTGAAAATTCTGGTAGCTTTGAGCTAACATGCAAATTTAAGAACTTGGGGCTAGTGTAGCCACATTGATTATTCATTTTCCATGTCTCTAATGATGTGGAAATATATATATATATATATATATATATATATATATATATATATATAGGGCCATGAGATGAAATGGAAGAGGAAATGGAAGGCTTTGCAAGAAGCTATAATGGTTGGAGGAAAAAGGAACAAGAGGAGGACCTAAAGACAAAAGGTAGTAAACTTTCCTGACTTGCATGTATTTGATATGTATATGCTTTTGTATTGATACGTTTTATTGCTTTGATGAATTATATGAAACATATGTAAATGATTAAAGCTCTATTTCTATTTATATTGTGACCATAAGAGTATTGCATGAAACATTGAGCATGCAAATGTCATTATGTGTGCATGAATTTATATTGCAAGCATGTTATGCACTAAGCATTGTCTTGCATGCATAGTTAGCATTGTTTGCTACTGAGATTCTCTCAAATCTCACTCTTCCTCACCTAAACATATAGGTACATTGAGAACAGAGAAGAGGATTACAAGAGGGAAATATGAAGGTGGAATAAAGATGAGAATGCGACTACTGTTTTTATATTAGACTTAGACACATTGGTAGCTCTGTGTGGCTATACAGTTTGTGTATGTAAATGAATGAACTAAGTATGAGCAGAGAATCACTCTGAATAGTGAAAGCAAGTTTCAAGCTCACCTTGATTTCCTCTTCTTTCTCTCTCTAAATAGTGAACAACCCCTCCTCTTTCCCCTTGATTTTCCTCTTGCTTTGCATGATTTCAAGAAAAATATGAAGATTAGATAAGGTTTCCATGAGTTTGAAAGCAAAAGCAGGAGAATTCAACTACTACTTACCTAGTTTTGCCTTCTTGATTCCTTCTCTTCCTTCCTTGTTCTTTGTTTTTCTTCAAACTCTCTCTCTTTTCATTCAAGCTTGGCCGAAATATGGCTGCAAGGGGGCTGAAATGCTCTTTAATAAAATCATCTTCCTCCTCCTTATACTTAATATTATTTTATTACAATTCTATTATATATGGCAATTTCTTGTGCTTTCCTTTTCCATATGGCATAGAAAAGTTCCACATGGCATAACATGTGTCCCAACCATTTTTTTCCTTGCTCTTCTTTCTTTGGCCGACTTTCTTCTTAATTGAAGGGAAAATATTGGCTTTTAATTTTATTAGCCAAATGACTATTTTATTACCCTTACATCTCTTTCATTTTTTGAACCAATTGTTGTCTTCCTTCTTGTTTTGTTTTGGACGAAATTTTCATCATTTATTGAGCCAAAAATTGTGCTTTTCCATTCTTAATTTTGGGCTACAATATTTTTCAAACCTCATAGATTTTTGAAATTTATTAAAGTACTGACGCATAGTTCAATAGGAAAACAGAAACAATATAAACATACTGATTTCAAATTCTTGATTATATTACTGAAATTTCCCACAGGGATTGTACATAGTCTATTACAAAACCCAAGAGTGCATATAAAGTACAAAGATAACTAACAAAATTCTTCATCAAACCTGGATCACTCAGTGGTTGGTGTCTACCTCTTTGCCTTTGGAGCCGCTACATTTTACTGAATAAAATTTTAATTTTTGGAAAGGGATGAGATTCAATCGAATCTCAGTAGTGGCAAGCAATCAATCATATAAAATATGAAAGATAAATAAGCAAAGTAGCATATAGTAATGCTATGCACATGTCTGTCAAACAATGTTTAGAAACAAAGTGATGATTTTGTCCAGATCAAAATGATCGCCTGAACCCTACTTGTCTCATCATGATCATATCAATATTTCGAAACAGGCAACAACCTATCTGTACTTGTCATATCGCTCAACTGGGTTCTCCTGGCCTCATGATACTTGTGTGGTTCCTATGGGGTGGTACGTAAGCTTCCTCCCACACCCAGCGAGAAATTATGCCTCATAGGCTTATCATATATCACATTGGCTGACCTAGACTGGATACCCTTGGCCAAGAGGTACTTGTGCTTTTCCCACATCCAGCTCTAGGATTTATCGCCATCCACATATCATTACTCAAAACATAGCAAACAATGCATATTAACAATCATATATAATATGAGAGAAAGAGTCACTACCTTACACCTTTCCTAGCCTAGCTATTACCGGTCTTTAGTTTCTGGTCCGGCTCGACAAATATCAAATCCTAAAATTCCCAAATTGATCAAAAATGAGTTATTACTCATTCACAACTCATTCTAAAATTTATAAGTTGGTTATCCTTAGTAAAAATGTGTAATTACCAAAATACCCCTAGGGAATCCGGTCTAATTCCCTTTATACTTGGTATAATTGTACTTTCCCAAAAATTATGACCCCAGCTATTCCTATACAATTTCAAGTGTAGAATCCATTTTTTACCTTAGTTTTGACAAAATCATACTAAATTTCCAGTTTTACCCTTGACAACCATCAATTAGGGTTTTTGGGGAAAATTGTCTTTTCACACCCTAAAGCCTTTACACTCCATAATACACATGTTTCCTATACAATTTTTCATTCTAAACACAATGGATCCATCAAAAATACAAAATTCCAGCTCTAACCCTATCAACGACAGCTGGCCAAAAATATGGACAAATTTGGAGAAAATGAAAGTTTCTTGATTTCACTTGATTAACCACCTCCTTTTCACTTATAATCTCATGATTAACCCCTTAAAGACCATTTGAATATGATTAGTGTCAATTTGGGTAGCATTTACCCTTAGCCTTTGAGCGTCCCAATTCACAAAATCCAACCAATACAAGCCAAAAATCAACCACAAGCACCAAGAACAAGTGTATTTCATTAAGTAATAAGTTCTTAAGCTTTACCTTGATTCTTCGCTACTTTCTCTCTCTAGATGTCCCTTGTTCATTCTTTTTCTCTTGATTTTGTGTTGGCTACATGTGTTTTCAAGGAAGACATAAGGTTTAGGAGGTGTTTTCAGGAATTAGAAGTCAAGAACAAGTGAAAATTACAATCTAACTCACCTTGATTGCTTCTTGAACTCTTGTTCTTTCTCCTTATTCTTGTGTTTATCTCCAAGTCTCTCTCTTTTTCTTGTTTTGGCTAAAATTAATGGCCTTTGGAAGAGTTTTATTGACTCTTCTAGAGCTCTTCTCTACCTCCTTAAATAATTATTATTTTATTGGTATTTTTTGTATGTGATTTTTTTTGCTTCTTCCTTTTTCTACTTAACTTATCAATCTTCCGCTTGGCTTAATTCTTGGCCAAATATTCATTTTTTCTCTTCCCTTCTTCCTTGACTGACTATTCCCTATTAATTAAGAGGACTTATTGAATTTTTATTTTATCTAGTCAAATGACCATATTGTCTTTACATTTTTTATATTAAATTGTATCTTCTTCCTTTCCTTTCCATTGGCCAAATTTTGAAATATATTGGCCCAAAAATTGTGCTTTTTCATACTTAATTTTAGGCTTCAATGTTAAGTCTTTGTCATGGAAAAAATTGGGCTTCAGGCCTTTCTTGGCAAAAAATTTCATATAATCACTATTTTCACTATTTTGGCTACTTTAAGTGTACTAAAATTCACCATTTTATTCTATTGAATATAATTAAACATACAAGGAATTTTTTTATTAAATTTGGGACATTACAATATTAGGTTTTTATGAAGACAAAAGTTGTGCTTTATGTCTTAACTTAGCCAAAATTTCATGTACCCACTATTTCCAACATTTTGGCTACTTCCAGTGTACCAAAATTCACCATTTTATTCCATTTAGTATAATCAAATATACAAGGTTTTTTTTGAATAAAATTTGGGATATTGCAGCTCTCCCCTGTCAATAAAATTTTGTTCGCAAAATTTGCTACATGAACATATTCATGAATTCTAGATAATGTCTTTGCATGTCTTCTTCCATTTCCTAAGTAGCTTCCCTGGGAGATAATCCCTTCCAAACTACTTTCACATTGTTGTTTGATCAACTATATCTGGCCCATAAATCTTTCTCTCAGACAGTACTATCCAACACAAGGGTGATTGATACTTCCTTCTATAAAATGCTTCATATGGAGCCATTTGAATGCTCAAATGATAGCTGATGTTGTATGTAAATTCTGCAAGTGGAAGGAATCAATCCCTACTTCATTTGAAATGTAATACATACACCCTCAGCATATCTTCTAGCATATGTATTATTCTTTCCATTTATCCATTTGTCTAAGGATGATAAGCCATACTGAATCTGAGTTTGGTACCTAAAGCCTTATGCAATGATTTCTAAAACTTAGAAGTAAATCGAGGATCTCGATCAAAAATTATATTCTTTTGCATACCATGCAATTGTACAATCTCTTTAATATAAACCTTTGCCAGCTTATTAGGAGAATAGTTAATACTAATCGGTAGGAAATGGGCTGTCTTTGTGAATCGATTAACAATTACCCATATTGCATCATGATTTCTAATCTTAGGTAATCCTGTCATAAAATCCATAGTAATGCTTTCCCATTTCCACTTAGAAATTTTAGGGTTTTATAAAAGTCCTAACAATCATTGATGCTCGAATGGGGACACATGACACAACTCAACCTAAAAAGGGATACATGTCACAAAACCAGCGGCCCTGTATTAAAAGTAGATTTATTAAAGTTGCTTTAATAAAGTTGTTTTGTTAAAGTATCTTTTGAAAATTTCCCATGATTAGCGAATCAAATGCCGACATCTGCCATTGGATATCTGATAGAGGTGGAAAAGCTAGTATAACCCACTGGTCTCCAGTCCGGCTTTATACCTGATTTTGCCGACTATGGTACCGGTAGCCAGACGAATCCTTCTTCCTTGACAGTTGAATTCACCCAATTATGTTAAAGGGGAAATGAATAAAAATTTTAAGAGGTTCACCGGGTACTTTGCAGTATAAAGTAAGAATATCTGGTACACAAACTCGCCAATTACATGATAATTCCTGAAAAGGAGCATCTGGCACCCTGACTTTTTGTGACAAGTGGCCTAGTTTATTTTAATATTCCAGCACCTCCTTTAAGCTTAAAAAAACATCATCCACCTCATAAAATCAAGAGAAATTCAAAAGAAATACCAAGACAAAGAAAGAAGAGAGAAATTTTTGAGTTCTTCACGTTCTTCGTCGATTCGAAGCCTGAAATCGCGTTTTCTGTAACACCTTACATTTTTGCCCCTTTATTATATATACAGAAGTGTTATTCTTTCTTTACTTAGGGGTTCAATACTTATTCACGACTAATGAGCTAATACTCTTTCGACAAATCAGAGTTAATCCTATTTCTTAGTTCCCGTAATCCCGATTACTGTTGAATTCAAATTCGTGTATTCATACCAGCATATTCATACATTTATGTCAAGCGTAAATATTTTACATACAATAAACATAAATACACTTGGCTCTTCAATTCTTCATCTTTTTTCTTTCTGGTTCATCTTCAAGCATTCATCTTTGTCCTGCTCACGAACCTATATGGTTGGCAAGGGAGGTGAGATTTGAATGAATCTCGGTAGTAAACATTGTTAACTATGCACACAAGAAATGCTTTGTACATGATATGCTTGCTTAAATAAATTCATGCAAACATAATGACATATTTGCATGCTCAATGTTTAATACATTACACTAATGGCCAGCATAAGTAAAACAGAGCTTTAATAATTCATACATGCTTCATACAATCCATCAAGCAATTAAACATATCAATACACAAGCAAACATATTAAGTACATCCAAACTAGGAAAGTTCACTACCTTGTGGACTGATGTTCTTTCTTTGTTTCCTCTTCTTCCAACCATCAGAGTTGCTTGGAGTATCTTTCATTCTTCTTTTTTCTTTACTTTTCATAGCTCTAGATACCCAATCACATCATTAGAGCCATGATAGCAAGTCAATAGAAGTGTATATCAATGCCCAAGAAGTTAGGAAGGGCTAAACAAGTCGACTTCTTTTGGAAAACATGAAATGCTAAAATTTGGGGTTTTGGCTGTGGCTTAGAATTCTTTGGCCAAAGCCAAAAATTTTCTGACCTCCTTTTGGCTACAGCTAAAATGCTTGGCCGCGGCTAAGAATTTGGACTTCCAGATTTCCCCTGTTTCTTGGCTGAGCTTCCAAAAAACATAACTTAATCTACAAAATTCCAAATAGAGTGGTTCAAAGTTATATATGACCATATTTAAGTATAATTCAAGGAAAAAATACTCATGTTACCAATTACATGCCCAAAATTCTAGAATGCTCAATTAATCCTCACTGTCACAGAATTGCTTCCAGATTCAATGCCTGAATTCAAAAATTCATAAGTTTTAGTGTACTGGTCCAAATGGCACAAATGACCTATCAAATTAACTCTTGATATGTGTACATTCATTATGAAAATTTTCATGGCCATTGAAAAACATTTATTCATTCTTAAACTTGACACAATTATACTGCCTCCTAGAAATCACATTCTAGCATCACTATGTTCAAATTCCAAATTTTGGATTTCAAATCCATTCTTTCTAAAACAACATATAATCACATGTATATGATGAAAACTTCATAAGCCCTAATAAACCAGGGCAGCCAAAACAATCCACCAAAAGCTCTGCCAATTAACACAATCCATAGTTCAAAATGAAGATGAACCTAAAGCTCACCTCTTTACCTTTCCCAAGCTCTTTCTTTGATTCTCAACCTTTTGCACTTGCAAGATGGTTTAAAATACCTCCTCTTAAAAACAATAACTATAGAAATGAAGCTCTTGAAAAGGGGAACAAGATTCATGAAGGAATTTTGAACAATAGAGGTGATTTACCAAGTGATTTTAGAGCTAGAAGCTAACCTTGTAACTATGGCTCTTTCTCTTTCTTCTTCCTTATGCTAACCAACTTTTAAGCTTTGAGAGAGAGTGAAATATGAGTAAATGAATTCACTTCAGCCTTTTAAATTCTTTTAGTGAAGAATTTACAGAAAAAAGGAGGAAAAAGAAGGAAAAATAGAGTGTGTGGCTCTAATTAATTATTGCAAAAAGTGATAGGTTAATTTTCCAATCATGATCAAGTTTACATGGGTTAACCTTTTTGCCTTCTCTTTTCCTCTTCTTTGACCAAAACTTAACCCCCAAAAGAGAGAGGAAAATTGTTGACTAATTATCACACTTTATCTTACCATTGGTCAATTAATTTCCTAAGTTGGAAAAGTTGACACTTTGACCAATTGACTAAGCTCTTCTTCCTTCTTTCTTTACTCTTGTTGGATGGTTTTGTGGTGCCAAAAGGGAGGAAAATTTCTTTTTCATTCTCACAATTACTTCTTACTTTTGGAGAACAAATCTTGACCGTTCATTTTTGTTTCCAACTTTGACCTCAAGATCAAGTGACAATTGACTCTTTTGACCCTGATTATGGCAATATTAATTTCTTGTGCCATTAGTTCTTTCAACTTTCTTAATTCTTTCTAGATACTTCTTACCTTTTCCTTTGGATCCGGGTTAGGTTTTATGTCATACTGACATATCCGATAAGAATCAGGTACTTCCTTTTGACTAATTCACACCGAAATTCATATATTATTTTAGGTACGGTTTCTAATAGTCATTTTTCCCTCATTCATTCCTAGGGCTCTCACTAAAATGGGCTTGGTAGTTTAATTTATTTAGGCTTATTCTCTAGCCTTTAGCCCTAAAATTTAGAATATTATAATTCTCCCCTCGTTCAATACATTTTGTCCTCAAAATTTGTTGTCGCTCTGATTCTTAATATTACTTTAAAAGGACCTTTGCAGCAAGGGTTTCATTTCTTTCTTTCTATATTCTATTGACACCTCAAATTTTAGAGGACACCTTAGATTCTAGATGATACCTCAAATTCTAGAGGTTTTCTCATCCAGCTTTATTCCTATAGACCTTATTCGTCTATCCGGCGTTTGAGCTTCTTCAATTGAAGCTTACAGACTACTTTCCTCTTTACTAACACTGTTGCTACCAAGTACTATTTGACTTGACAAGCTTAGATTTCTAACCCTTCTATCATTTTTTGTTCCCGTATCATCAAGACCGTCAACTGCACCGCTTTTCAATTCAAAGCATTAGCGAAGATAGTTGCGTCACTGCTCTTTCATTCATCCATGCTGTCTCATATTCTATCTTCTGATTTTTCAAATATTTGAAATTCTAGTGATCGCAGTACATTTCACAATTACATTATACAAAATAGTGTTGTTACCTTTTCAAAGAAAACATAATTGCTGCCAGCTTAAATTCATGAGGTAATTCATCTCGTGAGGTTTCTACTGTTGAGAGGCATATGTCACCATTCTATCATGCTTTACCAAGACATTTCCCAATCCTTTCTTTCTTTCTCATTCTGTTGCAGACCACACGTAGGTCGCATTATAGAATCAGGAATATTCAATACTGGTGCAAGTTTTAACCTCTCCTACAGCTCTATAAAATCCTCTTATAGACATCATCCCACTTAAGAAATTCCTTCTGTAATTCCTTCTTTCAATTCTTTCTTTCATTTCTTTCTTTCAATTGAGTGGCAAAGCAATTCAAGAAAATTTCTAAATTCATTTGGTAAGACCCAACAAACTGAGTATTTCTGCAACAGTTTCTAGCCTCTTCCAGGTCTGTACTGCTCCCACTATTCTAGGTTCCTATGAGGAATCCCTTTTTTGAGACATCATAGTTAAAAAATGATCACTATAAATTGGTAAAAAATTTGTTCAAAAATTCTGTTTAAAAGATTCAATTCTTGGAAAATTCTATTCACAATTCAATTCATATAATTCACGAAACTAGCAAGTGCATTGATCAGTTCAAAATTCAATTTTCATAGATATGCAGGAACCAGACAACTGTTCTAGAAGGTCATTCATCCTGTATACATTCCAGGCTCTACTCTTTCTATTCTAGCTATTCATACCCTTATGTAATGTTCACAAAGCACGCATAACAAATCATCCCTTCTCAAGCATTCATATTCATTCACAAGACACGCAGTCCATTAGGAAATTCTCAGGACAAACAGTCACTTCTATTCCAGCCTTATGGTCATTATCCCAGCCTTACAACCATTATTTTCAGCCTTTCAGATGTTCTATTCCAGCTTTATTAGCCATTACAGGGTACAACATGTAATTCTCACGCTTTGCAACCTCTTCGGGATGATGCCCGACAATTCTTGGTCTTATGAGCATGGGCTTTTGCCCTTCTAATTTTGAATACTTTCTGGGTCTAACTGCTGAAGGACATGTTGGCCCAAAAGGTCTAACTACTCATCGTATATTCATAATATGAATACACTCGATGGTATATACATACATGTAGAACCATTATATATGATACGAGAGTAGGAGTTCACTTGACTTTTTTTGAGCCTGTTCTACCTTCATTTTCTTTTCTGTCTTTCTTTCGACAAACAGCACTGGAGCACCCTATGGCGATTCACTAGGTCACATAAACCCTTTTCTCATTCTGCTATCTCCTCTGGGTTTATACTGTATGGACTTCAGATATCGGTCCAACTCCAGGCATAATTCTACTTTTATTACCGGGGAATCTACCCATTCTTTTAAGGAATCCGTTAGTTACTAGCATATTCTATTCTCTGTCTCGATTATGAGACCATAATTCATGGCTATTCTCATTCTTTCTATTACTTCTCTATTCTTGTTCGGATTGCTAGGCACACAGCGGAAGGATTATAAATTTAAAATTGTAAAAATGTACCAATCTTAATTGCGGATCTATTAACAACATTTAACTCGAGTTAGGAAGAGTCGTACCTTTTTGAGTTTTGCTTTTTTTCAATCTTGAGGAGCCAACTACTCAGATTAGCTCCCTCTACTGGTATTCACACGAATAGAACCCAACACCGGCAGCGTGCTAGCGCCTGCAATACCCCTCCAAAGTTTTCTAACGACTCTTTATTTTTTCATCATCCGTAGAAAACCCTAACTCTCACCTTTTATAACTAGTCAGTGTTTTCTATTTTATGATGATTATTGGATTTTTAAAATTAATCTTAATTAATTTCAAAAATCCTTACCATATCAATTAATACTTAATTTTTTTGATAAGTTAATTAAATAAATCTGGTTTAATTAAATATGTCCAACATTTTGAATTTAACCTATTTATTTAATTAGAATAAAGAGCCAATGAAATTAGATTTAATTTATCTTTATAAATTAAATATGAGATATTATCATATAATATTTATATATACACAAAATATAATAATGTTATCATATATAATATATATTATCAAATAATATTATATATATATATATATATATATATATATACATGTACATGTATATAGATATACATATACATATATCTATATACATATATATAGGTATACATATATATATATATATATATATATATATATGTATATATGTATATATATGTGTGTGTGTGTGTGTGTGTGTATGCGTATGTATGTATTTCAAAAATACATATATGTATATATAATATTAGTAATTTTCCTTTCCAAATATAAATATATATATATACACATATAAATATTTATCAAGTAAAAAATTCACACAACATACATACATACATACGTATGTATGTATATGTATATGTATATGTATATGTATATGTATATGTATACGTATACGTATACATATACATATACATATACATATAATTCGTCCACCCTAGATTAAACACTGTATTCATTGAATTTTAGATGCATCTTAGATTCAATGAATCTGGACATTATAGCTCGTGTTGGGCTATTATTGTGTGCGACCCTGTAGGCCCATATGAAGTTGGTAGTGGGCTAATAACGGTACTATCCCATAAGTCACAAGCGGCCTCTAGCAAGACATTATAACTACCCAATTCATATGAGGATCGATAATACGATACAACCTGTCATATAACTGTAATATCTCAAAATATACTCAAGGGCTAAGTGTACAAATAGATAGTGAAATTAATGATAGAATTGTCCCTGCAAATTGTATAATGACTTTAGTCTCGATTAGTTATCGGTAAATTATCTAATTTTCGCTTAAAATCAGGAATGATCAAACCTAATTGGAACATAAGAATAAAAGGGAATGTCACTACTAGTAAGGAAACAAGGCCATCTAAATCCATAATGTATAAACAAGGAGAAATGAAAGAGTTAATGGCACATTAATTATTATTGCCAAGATCAAAGGTAAAGAGGGAAGAAGAGGCTTGGTCAAAGAGTCCACATTTCTTAATAAGACTAAAGTCAATTAATCAACAACTTTTCCTCTCTCTTTTAAGAGGTACTTATGCCAAATAAGAGAAGGGAAAAGTGAATTTCTAATTGACCAAGTTAAAAAGAAAAGAAAAGAAAAGAAGGAAGGAAGAAAGTCAAAAGTTAACATATGTAAACTTGCAACTTGGAAATTTTGACCAAGATACAAATGAATTGCAAGAGGACTTGGGTAATCAAATTGACACTTTTTTAGGCAGCAACATTTGGTCAACAAGAGGGAAATGGAAGGCAAGAGGATTAACCTAAGTAAACTTGACTATAGGCGGCAACTAACCTACCACTTTTGCAAGAAGCTATAGGAAGTTGACACTTGGCTTTTTCCTCTTGATGTTTTTATAAATTTCGTCCAAGAGGACTTAAAGGGGCTGAAGTGGATTAATTAGATCATATTATACTCCCTCTCACACACTAATTCGGCCATACTAAGCATGGAAAAAGAAAGTAGAGTTTGAAGAAGACAAGAACAAGGTAGGTACTTATAGCTTGATTTTCTCCTATCAAACCACTTCTATGGCTCAAACACTCTTCATAAACATTGTTCCTATTGATTAGAGCTTCATTTCTATGGTTTTAAAATTTCAAGAGGAGGTTTTTTGAGCCACCTTGCAAAAGCACAAGGTGAAGAACCAAAGAAAGTTCATAAGGAGGAGTAAGATGTGAGCTTTAGCTTCATTTTGATTTATGGATTGTGTTGGTTGGTTGATGATTTTTTCATGTTAAATTCATCCCTATTTTCATTCAATCTAGGGTTTTAAAGAGTCATGGTGTTTTGATTGTGTTCATAGTGTTTTAGATGTTTAGAAGGAAAATAAACTAGTTGAGGCTTAAATTGGAAGTTTGATAATTGTTGGAATATACGTCAAATTTCTGCCAATATACGTCAAATGTACACTGGGAGTTCTACATTTTTAAAGTTTGGTTATGTAAAACTGAAAAATTTTGGGACAGTGTCCAATAAAATGGAATTATGTATTACTGTATGTCTATTTAGATAATTGCTATTTTTTTTCTAAAATTAGACTTAATAATGGTCACATATGCTTTAGAACCACTACAATTGGACATTTTCGTAAAGAGATATGAATTTTTAAAGTTAGTTGACCAATTCTGCCAGCATTAGTGGCTGTGCTGAAATTGCAAAATGTAATGGCACATTGTAATTTCTTTGAACACCAAGGGTAAAAATTAGTCCCTTGGGATAATTTGACCACTTTAACTCATTGGTTGACTTGGTAAAATGACCATAATAACCCTAATGATAACCAACATAAGAGAATGATTTATAAAAGTATTGGGCTACATAATAACCCGTATATTCATGAATTCCCACATATAGGATTCGATATCTATCTAGGACGACCAAGGAACTGGTAACACATCTTGGAACATTGGAAAGGTTAAGGTAGTAACTTCTCCTTCATATTCTATGTATCTTGCTTCATGTATATTATTGCCATAATACATACTTGAATTGTGAACATGAATTGGGCAGAATTGCCCTTAAGCATTCAAATGAGAAGGGCTTTGGCCTATTAGAATGCCCAGCGCTATGGGAAGGGACGATAAGTCCTTGAATAGAATTGCTTGTTGCATAAACATATCTTTGAATGTTGAATGAATGTTGAATTGTCTGGTATGTGGTGGATGATATGTCATGTTTCTCTGTATGCATTTTATATGAGTGTTGTCTGTTACTGTTGGGATTCTTTTGATTCTCACCCTTTTCCAATAACTAACCTGCGACACGGGCAAGTAGCTCTCACAAAAAGAAGGTAGCTATAGACGGGTAGAAGTGAAGTCTTAGAGTTTATTTTCTTTCGGTTTTCTAACTTTGTGATCTGTATATAAAGCTGAGGGTATTTTGTAAAACTACTACTCATGGTGGTAGAAGTACACCAAATGTAGACCCTAAAGTTTGTATGTAATTGCGGTAAATCAATTAGAATAGGATAACCGCACCAGGTGGACCCTCTAGTAACAAACCTAACCAGAATATCCGCTAAGAACTTCAGTAAGTACTCTGATATTAACAAATGGAAACAGACTCAAATGAATTAAACAGATTTGAAAAATAGAAATGAGACCACAGCTAAAATATTTTAGAAATCTTTTCGAAAACCCACTTAACTATAGGATCGAACTCAGTAGTGATGTCCGTATCCCAAATAGATTGAAAACTATTTCTGGTCTCTGATTTGGCATCAGGTCATGTTTTAGACTATTTTGTATGGTATGAAAGTAAGGTGTTACAATAACCATATTATGTTCCTTTTGTCACACGATATTTTTATGTCAGTAGTATGGAAATGTCATCCTTCTATTCTTGACCATTACTTTCTCGATTCTTGAGTAGTCTGACTATCGAAATAGAAACTCCTTTCCATCGTAGTATGACTATACATTTCTCAGACTTACTCATCGAGGGGCCCTGTAATATCTCTCTACTAATGTGAGGGATAAATTCCATCTTGATCATTCACATTCCTCTGCATGAAAACCACTAAGCCCGATTGTAGCATTTATCATCACCCTGTCAAAGGTGACTTTTGACTAGGTCAAAGCTTAGCAACTCTCATGTAGGAATCCATGATGATCTCAGGTTAAAGGGCATAGTGACATGATTACACATAAGATAAGCTTATGACTTGATCCATGCAGCTTTCTCATAGCCGGTTGGTTCAGCACCTTGTACTCCTATAAGTGCCTAAGACTTTGATTCGTATCCCCATACCTTATCAAAATCATACTGGTCTTATTTCATCTTTGCTCTCACATATATAACCGACCAGAGACATTTAGGACAATCATTATGATTTATCCAAGGATACAGTTATCACAATAAACATGCGAATAATGTGATAACTAAATGGAGAAATTCATTGAATAACAATGTTCAAAGTACAATGATTGGCCTCTATGGCATAATTTCCAACATCCTCCCACTTGCACTAGGTACAATCATTGATTTGCCTAATTCCTATTGTCCTAACATGACACTCATGCTTTTCTTGTGCAAGCGGCTTGGTGAGAGGATCAACAACATTGTCTTCTCCCGTTACTTTGCATATTTTTATATCACCTCTATCATTGATTTCTCTGATGAGATGAAATCGCTTGAGTATATGCTTGGTCCTTTGTTGTGACCTAGGCTCCTTGGCCTATGCAATAGCACCGCTATTGTCACAGAACAAACCTATTGGATTTGAGATGGTAGGTACCACCCCTAGTTCAATAATTAACTTTCTGATCCAAATGGCTTCCTTAGTTGTATACAATGTTACTATATACTCAACTTCCATTACATAATCTGCTACAGTGCTCTGCTTAGAGCTCTTTTAGCTAACCACCCTACTATTCAAATGGAATATATATCCAGATTGTGATCTAGGATCATCTTGGTGAGTTTGGAAACTTGCATTTGTGTAACCAATTACACAGAGCTCATCATCCAATCCACCATATACTAAGAATAATTCCTTAGTCCTTCTTAAGTACTTTAAGATATTCTTGACAGCAGTCTAATGACCCTCGCTAGGATCCTGTTGATATCTGCAGGTCATACTTAAGGGAAATGAGACATCCGGTTGAGTACATAACATGGCATACATGATGGATTCAATGGCCAAGGCATATGGAACCTTGCTCATGCGATCTCGCTGATCAGATGTACTAGGACACAGATCTTTACTGAGATGGATGCCATGAGACATGGGCATGTAACCCCTTTTTGAATCCTGCATACTGAACTTATGCAGTATCTTATTTATGTATGTGCTTTATTTAGGCATATTAGCCTCTTGGATATATCTTTATAGATCTTAATCCCTAGGATGTAAGTGGCTTCACCTAAGTCTTTCATCGAGAAAGACTTCCCTAACCAAAACTTGACACTCTGCAAGGTAGGAATGTCATTCCCAATAAGTAAGATGTCATCAACATAAAGTACTAGAAATACAATTGTGCTTCTACTAACTTTCTTGTAAACACATGGTTCACTGATGTTTTGAATGAATCCAAACTCTTTGACTACTTCATCAAAACGATGATTCCAGCTCTGAGATGCTTGCTTCAATCCATAAATGGATCGTTGAAGCTTGCATACCTTACTAGAGTCATTTGGACGCATAAAACCTTCAGGTTTGTCATGTACACATCCTCAAGGAGCTTTCCATTAAAGAAGGTTGTTTTGACGTCTATCTCTCATATTTCATAGTCATAATATGCTGCAATGGCAAGAAGTATTCTGATTGATTTGGCCATTGTAACTGGGGAAAAGGTTTCATCATAGTCTATACCATGAGTTTGCGTAAATCCTTTTACAACCAGTCATGCATCATATCCATCATTATCTTTCATTATCTTTTTGGGCTATTTAGATTAAAATATTATTTTTAGAACAATCCTAGTGAGTTAAGAGTTCTAGTTTAAGTCAGTTTATTGGTTTATAAATATTTTGATGTGGACCCACTAGGAACCTGTCCTAGAAAACACAGAAATCACAGAAAGGTTGGCAAACACGGAAGCAGATAAATGATAAACAAAATAAAAGTAGTGATCTTGAAACAAGGGACCCAATAAACACTCGTTCCAGAAAACACTGGATATACAAAACACAGCACCCAAAGGAAACACAGTCTAAGAACTCAATGTATAATACACAAGAGTCAATCAGGCTCTTGCACTGTTCATTATTTTATCAAGAATACATAAAAAACAAGTATGAATACTTGTTAAAAGAAATTATTATTCATAATTCCATAACTGAACTTCTTCTTTTTAACATAGCATACATAGAAGAGATATTTATAAACTAATAAACTAACTCAAACTAGACCTCTTAACTCACTAGGACTCTTCTAAAAATAATATTTTAATCTAAACAGCCCAAAAAGATAATGAAAGATAATAACGGATATGATTAAGGATAACAAAAAATATTAGGGATATTTCAATTAGATTATTTGAATAATCTAACTGGGTGAATGTGTTTAACTAATAATGGATTATTTAATGAAGGATATGGGGAATATTGTATATGAAAGGATATGAAAGGATATTAGATTATTTAAAATAATATAATTTATTGATAAGGCTCAATTGATAAAAAGATATTTTAAAATGGGCTAAATCAGATCATAGATGACAATGTGATTATAGGAATATAGAATCAGATCATAAAA
The DNA here is from genome assembly GCA_037074505.1 of Albizia julibrissin. Lineage (NCBI taxonomy): Eukaryota > Viridiplantae > Streptophyta > Magnoliopsida > Fabales > Fabaceae > Albizia > Albizia julibrissin. The sequence goes on from CM073477.1 coordinate 39,857,070, forward strand.
GACAATCAGATTTATCGAGATGATATTATGGGCTTTTAAATTAAAATAATAATAACCTAATAATAATAAAAAAATCCTAATATGCTATTAATAATTAAATGGAACATAAAACACTAATTAATGACTATTGGCTCATAGCCTTATTAAAAAAATGAAAATTACAAAATAAATTAAAAAAACATGACTTAAACAGACTCTAGTTGAATTGATTTTCAAGTAAAAGCTTCTTGACTAAACTACTGCAAATTGACAGAATTTCCCTTCAGGTTTACATCATTCTCCCCCTCTTGAAAAAAGAGTCATCCTCGAATGTTGCAAGACTTTAAGGCATATTCGAGACTTAGTGATTAGATTACGGGTCTCTTGTTGCACCTGCAAAAGTGAAATAAACCTACTGGGAAAAAAATAATTGATGCTTTCACTCTCAATTAGCCTTTTTTGGTAATATATATTTTTTCTACTTTTTTTTCCTTTTTCAACTTCTTTTCAGCCTCTTTTTTCACTATTTTACAAGCATGAATTTGAATACCTAAGCGATATGGACCCACTAGACGATCTGCCCTAGGAACCCAGAAACTACACTTAGAAGTCACACTCACTAACTTCAAAACAAGAAAAGTTGTTAGGCAAAGAAAAAGAAGTCAAAGGAACAAAAAGATAGCGACCGGCGTTGATTCCAATATGATATGGACCCACTAGGAACCTGTCCTAGAAAACCTAGAAATTACAGAAAGGTTAGTAAATGCAGAAGCAGATTAAAGATAAACAATGATCTTGAAACAGGGAACCTAATAGACATTCATTCTAGAAAACACTGAGTATATGAAACCCAACACCAAAGAAAACATGGCCTAAGAACTCCAAGTATAATACATAAGATTCGATCAAACTCTTGCCCCATTCACTATTCTATTAAGAATACATAATCAACAAGTATGAACGCTTGTTAAAAGAAATTATTATTCATAACTCCATAACTGAACTTCTTTTTAAAATACCATAAATAGAAGGGATATGATGTGGACCCACTAGGAACTTGTCCTAGAAAACCCATAAATTACATAAAGGTTAGCAAATGCGAAAGCAGATTAAATATAAACAATGATCATGAAACAGGGAACCCAATAGACACTCGTTCCAGAAAAACACTAAGTCTATGAAACCTAACACCCATAGGAAACATGGCCCAAAAACTCCAAGTATAATACACAAGAGTCGATCAAGCTCTTGCCCCATTTAGTATTCTTTCAAGAATACATAACCAACAAGTATGAATACTTGTTAAAAGAAATTATTATTCATAACTCCATAACTGAACTTCTTCTTTTTAAAATAGCATACATAGAAAGGATATTTATAAACCAATAAACTGATTCAAACTAGAAGTCTTAATTCACTAGGACTCTTCAAAAAATAATATTTTAATCTAAACGGCCCAAAAAGATAATGATGGATATGATTAAGGATAACAAAAAATATTGGGGATATTTCAATAAGATTATTTGACTAATCTAACTGGGTGAATGTGTTTAAGTAATAATGGATTGTTTAATGATGGATATTGGGAATATTGTATATGAAAGGATATTAGATTATTTAAAATAATCTAATTTATTGATAAGGCTCAATTGATAAAAAGATATTTTAAATTGAGCTAAAGCAGATCATGGGTGACAATCTGATTATAGGAATATAGAATCAGATCATAAAAGATAATATGATTTATGGAGTTGATATTATGGACTTTTAAATTAAAATAATAATAACCTAATAATAATTAAAAAAAATCCTAATATGCCATTAATAATTAAATGGCACCTAAAACACTAATTAATGACTCTTGGCTCATGGCCTTATCAAAAAAACAAAAAATTACAAAATAAATTGAAAAAAATGACTTAAACAGACTCTAGCTGAATTGATCTTCAAGTAAAAGCTTCTTGACTAAACTCCTGCAAATTGACAGAATTGCCCTCCAAGTTTACATTGTGATAACTTATTTTCCAAACACTACGGTAGAGTACTAATTAGCTAATACTCACCGAATATCAACATCAGAGTTATAAAATTGCTAGAACTTTAAACAATGCCTCTGCTGGATATAAATATTCACATTCATACACAATTCATATTACAACACTTATAATCTCTCTTTACTCCACTTCATATACAAAACCTAAAATACTCATATGGTTCTTAGAATACATATTGGAAGCTTGACAACCTAGCTTAAGCTTTTCCGTTTCTCGGCCTCGTCTCATCTTCATTTACCCTTTCTTTACCCCGCGAGCTCCCTCCCTGTACTGAAGATTTGTTTTGGGAAAAGAATGAGATTCACAGGAATCTCAATAGTAACGTCATTAAACATACAAGATAACACACACAAGCATGCTTCACTCATATAAAATCATCAACAAAATCATCAAACATTATTCAGTGCAAACATGCAATTCATAAACTGACTTCGTGCTAGACGGGTTCTTAGCCCCGAAGGACGCCTGTGCACAATGCATACAATGCAACCTCATGACCGACATCGCGCTTGACAGGTTCTCTTGGCCTCGAGGGGTGCCCGTGCAAAGATAGGCCCCGAGTTCCGCTCGTGCAATTATGAACATTTCGCGTGAGTGTCAACCCGACTTGCGATAAGCCCCGGGTGTTCACTCTGCTCAATCTAAACATGATAGAAATTTTGATGATGATAACAAACAATACATATGCATGTCATGTTATATGAAGACAGTTACTACCTGGTTGCTACTTTATGCAACTTTTCCCTTGATTCAAGCTCGGGCAACAGCTTCTGAGGCCAAACTGTTTGTCAAGTCCTGAAATCGCCAAACATTACAAATGAGTTATTACTCATCCGTATACCTTTACAAACTCATTTCATTGGTAAATTTAGCCTACTTGTGCCAAATTACCAAAATACCCCTTAGGACCTTATTATCAGTATATTTCACAAAATCATGATTTAGGCTATTCCTACACAATTTTGCATGTAGAATCCATTTCCAACCTCGAATTGGCCAAAATCAAGCTCAAATGATGAAAATACCCCTGACAGCCCTCAAATAAGGCTTAGAAAGGGCAATTCTGTCATTTCACTCTCCGGGCTTTTTCTCACCTCGGGGTCAACATAGACCCTACACAATTCGGCCTCCTGAATCCAATGGAAGCATAGAATTGGTCAAATTCTCACTCATTCATCATGTCCAACACAGGGAAGGGAAAATAAATTCCCAGAAAAGTTGTGTCGGATTCTCGTTTTCTTTGGCCTAATCACCTCCTTTCTACTTATAACCAATATATTAACTAGTTAGACATTCATTGGACTTGATTTAGAGACACTTACATATTAAGGTCTCTTTGGTTTTCGTGAATTATCTTGTATCAAATGAACCATAATCAAGCCCAAAACAACTCTACTAACCTTAATCAAGCAAGAGGAACAAGTTCTGGAAGTTACCTCTTGATTTCTTGGACTTTCTCTCTCTTAGAAGTTTTCTCTCTCTCTCCTTCTTGTGCTTGATTCAGTTGAACAACAAGCAAACCAATGATAGAGAGATGAGAGGGAGAAGCTATGGAGAGATTTAGAGCCTTAGATCACAAGACACAAGTCCCATACCTTAATCTTGTATCAACCTTAGCTCCTCTCCTTCTCCTCCGTCGAGTTCTCATTCTCAAGCTCTCTCTTTTCTGTTTCAATTGTGATCGTGTGTGTGGAGTAGCTAGAGAAGGATGTGATGATATATATTAATGAAATAATTTCATTAACCATGCCAAGTGTCAAGCTCTCATTGGTCCATAAATGTAATTATTCTCCAATTAATCCCATTTATTTTTTACTCCCTCATTCCAGCTGAAATCATGCAGGGAAATATGGGAAAAGCTGAATCTCCATTTATCTCATTATGCCAACACGTAACTTGTTGACCAAGTCATTGACTTTTTGACCATTTGACCATTTTTGACCATAATTTACCAAAATTAATTTATTAATGATCAAGTAGTCAATTCACTCTTTTTAATTCCCATTTAGCTCAAATCATTGGGAATTTGAGGAAAAATAATTATTTTCCACTTTTCGGAAAAATTACCGTTTTGCCCCTGCATTTAATGATTCATCGAAATAAATTATTTTTCGCACATTTCTTCGGCTCAACCCCATTTTGAAACTTAAATGAGGCCATTACCCATGTTATTAAATTTTGTGAATTTTGGTTACCATATTAGGCCTTTACCGGTCTCTTATATCCTTATTCAGCCAATTTACGCGTAACCGGCGATTGAAATATTTTCCATAAATTCATTCACATCATTTTTCACCATTTTATTCCACTGAATATATTCCAAATATAAAAATAAATATGTTGGTGAAAAATGGGGTATTACATACATCATTCTCCCCCTCTTGAAAAAAGAGTCATCATCGACTCTTGTAGGTCTTCAAGGCATGTTTGAGACTTAGTGATTATATTATTGGTCTCTTATTTCACCTGCAAAAGTGAAATAAACCTACTGGGAAAAAATAATTGAAGCTCTCACTCTCAATTGACATTTTGTTGGTAATAGTTTTTTCTTTTTTCTACTTTTTTTGCCCTTTTTTTCAACTTCTTTTCTGCCTCTTTTTTTTCACTGTTTTACAAGCATGAATTTGAATACTTAAGCGATATAGATCCACTAGACAACCTGCCCTAGGAACCCAAAAACTACACTTAGAAGTCACACTAACTAACTTTAAAACAAGTAAAGTTGTTCGACAAAGAAAAAGAAGTCAAAGGGACAAAAAGATAACGACCGGCTTTGATACTAATATGATGTGGACCCACTAGGAACCTGTTCTAGAAAAACCAGAAATTACAGAAAGGTTGACAAACACGGAAACAGATAAATGATAAACAAAATAAAAATAGTGATCTTGAAACAGGGAACCCAATAAACACTCATTCCAGAAAACACTGGATATATGAAACCTAGCACCCAAAGGAAACACGGTCCAAAAACTCCAAGTATAATACACAAGAGTCGATTAGGCTTTTGCATTGTTCACTATTCTATCAAGAATACATAATTAACAAGTATGGATACTTGTTAAAAGAAATTATTATTCATAATTCCATAACTGAACTTCTTCTTTTTAAAATAACATACATAGAAGGGATATTTATAAAAAAATAAACTAACTCAAACTAGAAGTCTTAACTAACTAGGACTCTTCTAAAAATAATATTTCAATATAAACAACCTAAAAAGATAATGAAAGACAATGATGGATATGATTAAGGATAAAAAAAATATTGGGGATATTTCAATTAGATTATTTGAATAATCTAACTGGGTGAATGTGTTTAAGTAATAATGGAATATTTAATGAAGGATATTTGGAATATTGTATATGAAAGGATATTAGATTATTTAAAATAATCTAATTTATTGATAAGGCTCAATTGATAAAAAGATATTTTAAAATAGGCTAAATCATATCATAGATGACAATTTGATTATAGGAATATAGAATTAGATCATAAAAGACAATCTGATTTATCGAGATTATATTATGGGTTTTTAAATTAAAATAATAATAACCTAATAATAATAAAAAAATCCTAATATTCCATCAATAATTAAATGACACCTAAAACACTAATTAATGACTCTTGGCTCATGGCCTTATTTAAAAAAAATGAAAATTACAAAATAATTTGAAAAAAATGACTTAAATACACTTTAGCTGAATTGATCTTCAAGTAAAAGCTTCTTGACTAAACTACTGCAAATTGACATAATTTCCCTCGAGGTTTACATCATATGTTTTATGTGCATTCTCTTGATTTAGACTCATATGTGTTTAGAATATATAAATCAAAACAAAATTATGTTGTAGGTTTGTATCATATTTTGAATCATGACTACTATACAATTTTGTTTTGATTAACAAGTAAAAGAGCATGGATTAACAAGAGAGGGAGTATGTAACACCCGTCTTACATACCCCTTAATTACTTACACGGAAGCATTCATTATTACTTTGTTAAGGGTAATTACTTATTCACAACTTATTTAGCTGTTATTCTTACTTAATATAAGAGTTAATTCTTATTCTCAATGATTCCGATTACGGCTTGATTAAAATTTGTGTGTATTCTTACAACCAAATATTCTCTACGCGCAAATAATGATACACACAGTAATCTAAACACAATTTGGTCTTCAGTTCTTCGTCTTCTTTCCTTCTTATTCTTCTTCAAGCATTCTTCTCTTTCTTGTTCTTGTACTTATATGGTTGGTGGGGGAGGGGGAGATTCGAGAGAATCTCAGTAGCAAACATACAAACAATGCATGTAAGATGAATGCTAGTGCATGATATGCTTGCCTTATATAGGCTCATGTTCACATAATGATATTCTGCATGCTCAATGTTTCGTACAACATACTTATGGCCATAGTAAAAATAGAAAGATAGCTTCATTCATTCATACATGCTTCACATAATCAAGCAAAGCAATACAACAAATTGATACACTACATAAACATCACATACATACAAGTAAGTAAGTTTACTACCTTTTGGACTTTGCATCCTCCTCTTGTACTTCGATCTTCCAACCATAGTTTCTTCTTTATCACTTTATGGCCCTAGATAAGTAATGACATTATTAGAGCCATGAAAAGTGAATGTCCAATGGGCTATATTAGCCCTAAAGGCTTACTTTCACCCTTAGAGTTCATACTAATTACATTTGGTCACTTTCTTTCTCAAATTCACATGGTAGCCAAAAGCTGCCAGCATTTTGACCAAACTTTGAAAAAAATCATAATTAATTCTATAGAACTACAATTAGGGTGGTTAAAAATCATATACGAAGATATTTCAGTATATTTTCACATAAAAATCCTAAAGTCTGGCCATAATAGCCACAACATTCCCAGAATTTCTCCAAATATAACCTGATCCAGATTTCATTCCAGAAACAGGACACAACTTCAAAAATTCATATCTCCCAATTTCTTTCTCAAAAAATTACAAAATACCTATCAAGTTAAAGCTTAGGATGTCTAATTTAATTTTGAAAAGTTTCAGAATTTTTGGACAAGGTTTACCCTATGTAAAATCTCAGACAATATCACTATTCCAGACAGGGCATATCAACAACATGTACATTCAACTTCATAAATTTCCAAATTCATATACAAACATCCAAAAATCATGAACACTTGCATACCTACACAATTTTTCGTGTATAATCCAATGGAATCATCAAAATTACAAAATTCCTACTTCTTCATCACGTTCTATTCAGACCAGAAAATCAGGGTTTTCTACAACAATTCACCAATTCAGAATTTTGTCCAACAACTTGGTCCAATATCATCATAAATCATCCTCTACCATAAATAAATGATTAAACCTAAAAAATACCCCTTGTATGAAAAATTAACAGTACCCAACCCTTACAAAAACTCATCCAAACAACAAACCAATCGGTTCAAAAGGAAGCTTATGCTTACCTCTACGAATTTCTGCAATCGGTTCGGAAATCCGGTAGTACTCTGGCAAGGAAGACGGCACCAAAGACCTCTAAATGAAAATCCAAAACCATAGAAATGAAGCTTAGGATGAGTAGAAGAAGGTTTGTGAAGGGTACTTTAAGAGAAAACGACGATTCGGTAGTGTTTCGGCGAATTGAAGTTCTTTAAAGTTACTATTCATCTCATCTCTTTCTTCTAATTTTTTTTCTTTTTTTCCAGCATTTTTATGAATATTTGGGGTAGCTGGACGAAAGAAATGCCTAGGGAAGAGTCTTAAAAAATTATGCCACGTGTCGCGATGTTACGGTGCCATTTGTTCGGTATTCCACTGATTCGAAGACACATGTCACTTCTTTTTTCTAAAGTGGGTCCCACATATTTTCTTGGGCCTTTAGTTGTCCAAAATGTCAGAGGAAGTAAGGGTCTAATGATTTTTTCCGGCTCCCCCACTCAGTGTTCGAGAAAGTTGTCGGTGACCCGACCGGAGACCGGTGAATTCCCCTTACTTCTGTGCCACATGTCACCATCTTAAAATGCCAACACAAAAGGAAAAATGACATTTCATCATTAATGGGACATGTGTCATCTTTTTATTTAGCCAACATAAAAGTTATGTCATGATTACTTACTTTATTAAAGTTACTTTAATAAAGTTACTTTATCGGTGTCTACTCGGGATTCTACTTGGGACTTACTCGGGATTGCATCACACATATCGAAGCCCGTCAAATGACACCAGGTCAGAGTATGTATGTGGGCCCCACATGGTGCCACATACTGATGTCCAATTCAAAAACGCAGGGTACACATATATGCCCTGAATATGGCATGGGCACACCTATATCGGCATATTCGGCCCGACTAATCGGTCCCTTACGTAATGACATAGTTGGGTGGCGTCTTTCTACCAATCCAATGGTATTATATATGTGTTCTGTGCACATTTGCACTGACATTCTAATCATACTGTCTACAGATACCGAGCCCTTTGCCCAGTAAGGCCCAAATCTCATAGCCCCTGAGAGTCTTTCTATATGTCATAATTTCTGGGACTCTTACTAAAATGGGCTTGGTAGTCTACTTTATTCAGGCTTATTCTCTAGCCTTTAGTCCCAAAATTTGGGATATTACAGAGTATGAATTGACAATTGAATGAGGTTAAGGGCAAGAGTGCCTTTTTACAATAGGGATCTCTTACTCTCAGGTCCCCTGAGAGTTGCTAGTAATTTAGAGATTTCAAGGGAGCTTATAGTAGTAATTTGTCTTACTTGGAACCTGAGTGCAACTTTTACTTAAATTTATATGTTTTTTGTTATTTAAGATTAAGATTATAGTATATTGTCATATTCATCTACTCCTATTAAATGTAAGACATTTTTTCATTTATATATCTTCTATTTATTATTCTTTGAAATTAATTTCCCTAATTTTTAAACTAATCATATAATCTAATGTTACATATAAGTATTCTAGAGAAATCATATCACATGTTATAATTAAGCAATTTATTTAGCTTTATTAATCTACTCAAATATAAACAAATAAGTTTACATTAAGGATATGAGTATTTTTAAAGTCTTTAGGGGTATATGCTCCCGTAGATAACTTAATGTTGACAAAAACAAAAAGATATATAATATAATATAATAAACAAAAAGATAAAAATTACAATAAATTACAAAATAAGTTAATTCAAAATAAACAATGTGAACGACCAATACAGTTAATGCATGTCATGGGCATTAATATGTAGAAAATACCCATATTTGAGTTTCAAATTAGGTTTTCTTCAGTTTTGACAACTTCATTATATTGTCCACCACACACTACAAAAGAGGTGTGTTTTAGTGTTGGTTAGCTAGTAGTGGTTACAAAAAACCATGGCAAATAGGTAAGTTTGTTGTGATTATTAACGAAACCGCTATACATTGATTTGACTAAATAGATTGTAATTCTGTAAAGTTTTTTTAAAAAAATAAGTTATTTGTACATGATTTGTGTTAATTTTTTTAAAATACCATATTTAATAATTTTCATTAGAGAACTACTCATAATGAGATCCTTCTTAATATGTGTAGAGCTAGAAAAATAGGTCAAGCTAGTTGAGCCGGTCCATTTAAGTCAATTTCAATTAATGACCAGCCTTAAAAATGGTTACAAGGTAAGTGGGCTTTTACCCTTAGCCCTTTTAAAAGAGTATGTTAGAACTCGCTAACACCTAAGAGAGTGTGAATTGGGTTTAAGATAAAAAATTAAGAACTTTGAAAAACTTTTTGCATCTTAGTGAAATCAATAAGTATGAAAGTAATGGATCATAAATCCATAGACATTTATTCAAATCATATATGCTGGAAATATAAGAGGTTAGGGAAGAGAAGATACAAACTGTGATATATCTTGGTTCGGTCCAATCCTCGATGACCTACATCTAGTCCTCAGAATGCCTTTGAGATTTTCACTAAAGTTCCAAGATTCGATAGGTTCTTGGCATCACAATACAAGCAAGCTCCTCAATTAGATGCTCACTCCCCTTACACTTTGTAAGCAAATACCCTTACTCATGGTCCCACTACCTTGATATTCTCTTCATAAGAGTAATAAATGTGTTTAGAAATTCTTTCTCAAAGAGTTTATAGATGAATTCTAAAAATTAAAGTAATATCAGAGTTATCAAGAATATGAGGAAAACATAGCACGCTTATTGTAACAGGGTTGTTTTTGTCGTTGGTAGTTGCTCCATCTTGGATGCTTTTGTAGTTATAGGTAGAATGATTTTAATCACCGTTGAGAGCATTCCAATCTATCTGTTAGAGAATAAATATAGACATTGATGAAAGAGAGCGTTAGGGTTGGTTGAGGCTACTTCGCATTTAATGCTTCTGACAACATTTTTCTTTTTGAAATCTTGAAGCTAATCCAGAGATTAAATACTTGAATCTCATACATAAGTTTGATTGGTAAAATTTAGAAGTGGTAAAAGAGGTTAGTGTGTTAATCAAGATGTTTAAAATGGATATCAAAATTATTGAGACACTGATTCTAAGTTTTTGATAAATAATCACTCAAGTGATCTCTTATCACATTAGTGCTTACTTTGTCACTTAAATGTATATGGCTTGGATACGTGAAAGTGAGCTTTATCACTATCGAGTAACTTGTAAGTGATTCATATCACTCAAGTGCTTAATTTATCACTAAGTGATCTTCCCTTAAAACATTACAGCACTTTTTGATCACTTGCGAGTGACTTACTGTTACGAGTGTAGCATGGTGTATTTAGAAGTGCAAGTGTACACTATCGTAAACAAATAATATAGAGGTGAGTAGAGTATCTTTCCCACGAGGATTGATCACTAAGTACCAAAATTGATAATTTTAATACTATTTAGCATATCGATTAGTTGGTGGTTTAGATTGCAAGATAAAAAAGATTAAATGAAAATGCAATTGTTGTAAAGACAAATATAATAAAAGGCCCTAGGGATTAGATTTCACTTAACAAACTCCGGATTGAATCACTTATCTATTCTAGTCCAATTTATTCCACATGATTGATAGTCGAGTTTCCCTATTTTAATTACTAGTTTCTTCCAAGGTCAAGTAATTCTATAATTAATTGCTAACCCAATATATTTCTATATGAATTTAAGCAATAAATCATGCATTAAGATTTATGGAACTCAATTAAGACTACACAACCCATATGAATATATTCCTATTTCATATGCAAATTATGGTTTTAATTATAGGATTTACACACATGTATCTCCTTCCGGTCTCAACATGCATATTGAAATCATCCAAAAGGTGGCCAATCAATTGAAAGCATTAAGAACAATAATTAAAACTCAATCATAAAGGAAAAATCAAAACTAGATTTAATAAGTTAATATTCAATCCGTCATTAGTAAGCTATGTGATCACCCTAGGAAAATGAAAATTTAGCTCATGATGAAATTAAAAAAACTAAAATAAATTGAAAATTTCATAAATATTGTAGAAAACATGATTATTAAATTCTAAAACATAAAGATACAACTACAAGATGCATGAAAATAGAAAAATCTAGCCTTCCATATAGAAGGTAAAACCTTCCATGTACAAGGCAACCTATACCATCCATAAAGGATGACTACCTAAACCTTCCATGTAGGAGGTATGCAAGAACAACAAAAATGCATGAAATTAAACTCTAAGATGATGTCCTCCCTTGTGCCTTCCACTCCTCTATTTATAGATGAATTGGGTGTAAGAATTTCCACATGTTAGGTAAGAATCTTGACTCTAAGCCACTAATATTGACTTTGTGACCACCTTGTTCCTTGATTGAAGCTAATGTTTGGCAATTAAAACGTTAGAATCTCACTTTATTGTCTGCATGAAAGTTGTAGATATGGATCTTATCTTGAAAACGCATATAAGAGATCCTCATTTCAACATTTGTAGCTTTAGTTATGGTCAAATTAGTTGACAAAGGTCAGACCTGGACAAAATCATGTGCTCAACTTCTAAGCAAAATTCGGAGATCTTAAGAACTTAACTGGGTTTTTTCATCAACATAATTTGTAGGAATCTTCATCAACATATAAAGAACGTCCCAATTCAACATCTAAAGCTCCAGATATTGCCTAAAAACTGAAATAGAGTCAAAATTTAGTATTTTCCAATGAATTCTATTTTATGTCAAATCATTATTCATTTATCAATTACACCCAAATTCATTACATTAAGCTCAAATGTCATCCAAAAACACTTCATATAAGGGAAAATAAATGTGCAGATATTTTACTTATCAAATTCCTCTACACTTAGTTCTTGGACGTCCTCGGACAAGAAGATTGACTAATAAGTGCTTCCAACAAAATCAGAAGTGTCAAGTTATAATCAAAGACACAATTAAAGAATAAAGAGATCATAGTATATTTGAATCAACAAAAGTATAAACTGGTAACTTCATTTGAAAATGAATGAACCAAATTCATAATTATGACTCGTCCTCTTAATCTCTCAAGTGTTTAAGGGTAAGTATTTCGCTCAAATTCACTTGAAAAAGTTACACTACCATAAGTTTGCTAAAAATCTCAATCTCCACTACCGAATTCACATGCATAATTCAAATCAAAATGACTTATTGAAGGTTGTAATGGGGCTAGGGTAAAAGGAGTGTAAATAGTTATATGAAGGGTTACATCTAAGAAATAAACAGAGCAATTGAAAAATGGGTCATCTTATGAATAGACTTATCACGGCAACCCACAATTTTTATTCCAAAACTAAATATCCTCTTTTTCTTTTTTTTTAACTTCTCTCCTTTTTTTCTTTTTCTTTTTTTTACTTATGCAATTCTACAGTTGATAATATACACACCCCCACACTTGTCAAAAGCTCATTTCACAAAGATTTCAAATGCTCTATTAGTCTTTTGAACTAAGTAAAAGTACTTGATATATCATTAAAACACATTAATGAGTTGACAATAAAGAAATAATCAATCAAGCTCAAACAGGCTTATCAATAGTGTAATTGTAAGGTTGGCTTTTCGGCTCTGGCTAAAGAAAATGAATGCCTTTATCATTTTCGAATGTGCATGTGACATGTAATTTTTATGCCTTTATCAATGGTTTTTTTTTTTGCAGAAAAAAAATAATTGATAAGATGCATCTCAAGAGTTAAAAATAACTCTTTACTCTGCCATCTTTTCACACCCCATGCATCTAATGGTTTTACTAACTAACTATCTAATGGAGAAATTATGCTCTCTTTTTTTCCTCCCCCAACCTAAATCAGACATTGTCCTCAATGTCTTATAAAGATTAGAGAAAGTTTTTTTTATTTGAAAACATAAACAAACAATAAACTAAACTAAAACGCTAAGAGTAAAACCATTAAGATTAAGGAAAGTTTACAACCAGAGAGTGGTATCTGGATTCTGCTTCCGACTGCTGTCTGAAGACTACCCACCTTTTTCTTTTACTAATAGATCTGGTGTAGGTTCATGGGTTTGCAGTTTATCAAGTAGTTGATCAGCAGTTGGTGCAGAAATGTTGGAATGACAAGTCGCTTGGGGTATGAATCCTGTTTCCGTAGCATGATCAAGAAAAGACAACAAGTTATCATAAAAACCATTAACATTTAACAATCTTAATGACTTTTTGTGAAAGTTAAGTTTAGCCCAATATGCAATGCTTGAGATCCCATCCAATGTTTCAAAACCACTGGGTAGAGCGATAAAAGCATCAGCACGGTGGAACATACGTCCCATTTGTTCAGGTAGACTTGAAACCTCTAACTCTTGCCCTTAGGAGAAGATGTGATTTTCTAACTCCTTCACCCTTACGCACAAACCTTTACTACCATTAATGGTTGCAGCAATAGCCGCACTTGCCCTTAGGCCTTGAATACCTCCCTCGTAGACAAAATTGATCTTCCTAGCAGCTAATGCATGTCCCAGTTCCTGTGCTGCAGGTATAAACTCTCCATCCTTTCCTGAGTCAGTTTCACCGAAAATGCAGATAGATTTAAATCTACAATTTAGGGTGATATCACTCATTTTTCTTTTTCCCTCAGACATTTTGTGTTTTTACAAGTGGAAAAATACATATTTATACTACTAATACAATGACAACAAAATCATGCAAATCACACATTTTTCAAAAAAGTTTGAAAAAAATTACTGACATAAATGGCCAGTGGGCCATTGCGTGAAGAAATTAAGTAAAGTGAGTAAAGAAAGTCAAAAAGTTACTAAAAAGGTAAGACATATTAGACAAAAGCATGATTATGTACATTAGTTGTGATTGTGACTCACATCTTCTTTGGTTTTACGTCCAGTAACGGCTTGAACGCTTTCTATGAATTGAGGATTTGCTTCCCATCCAGTTTTCTTATAAATTGGAAAACAGGGTCTTTTAACGTCAGATTCCCAAGACGATAGTGCTTTTTTTCTTTGTTGAAAATGTCAAATAAATCAAGAAGAACACGATGAACATCACCACTAGGATGCGTCTCAAGAGTCTGAATGATATCATCAATGACTCCTTACTCAGTCCATCTTTTATAAATTGAATTTTATCTTCTCGATTTATCGAAACCATACCTTTACTTCGACAGCGCTGATCACAATTCCACCTTGCACATTGTAATACCTTACTTCCAATAACCTCAGATGAGTACAAAAGAGTAGTGAAATAAATTGTGAAATCAGGATTTAATCCCAAACTAAATAAACTTTAAAAACATTAATGAATCCCAACATTATCTCAGGAGATAAATCTAGGATTGAGTAGGTTTTTCATATGGAATAAAAATTTTTCAAACATTTTTCACAAATATTCACTATCTCATTTAGACTCATTGATACTTCCTTTCATTTTATCAGAGTATACGAGCGTGTCTCTGCTTCAATCTCACGTTGTATTCAATCGTTAATGTTTCTCTAACGATTAGGAAGTGTTATGTAACTAAGTTATCTCTTTATTACATTACCATTCATATACCTGGCTACAAGTACTATCAGTTCAACTACTATACTATTGTCATAGTTACCGATTTATACAATATATACATGTCCAAAATATCCAAACAGACAACCAACAGAGAAAGTAAATCTTTCAGCTTCATCCTCTAGTTGTCCGTATTTACCTTCTTGCCCTTTGAGCTACCAGCCTGTACTGTAATTTGTTTATAGAAAAAGAGTGAGATTCAAAAGAATCTCAGTAGTAACAGGTAGTCAATCATATAGATATAAAATCACAGAGCATGTTACACAGTCATCATATAAAAGAATCATCAAAACATCATTCGATTCAACATGTAGTTCTCATACCATCATAGTACTAGGTATATCACAAGGCTCCGAGTATTACCCGTGCAATAGGCCCCGGCATTCACTCGTGCATCACAAACAAATTCAATGGCCTGAGTGTCAACCCGTGCAATAGGCCCCGGGCGACAACCCCGCATAAACAAAATATTCCAGACAGTTCATGATGAAACTACACACATACAATGTATCTTATAACATATGAAAGACAAAGTTACTACCTGATAGCTTCTCTTGAGAAATATCCAATTGTTTCACTAAGCTCGGGCAGATCTTAAACTTTGAACAGTATTAGGTCCTATAAATGGAATTTACGGACGACAAGTTATTATTTCGTCCAATATTTTTATAATCCAAATACTCAAGTCGGTTGTCATTAAGGTTAGAATACTAACCCAAAATCAAAGTCAAAAATGGTTCAACTATATCAAGTTGGTTAGTTTTACCCTTAAAGTTCATTACAATTACATAATACCATTGCATCCTTTATTTTTGCACATTTGAGTAAATCTGCCAGAATTTTCTTCAATATTTGAAAATTCATAATTAATTCTACACAACTCCAAATGAGTTGGTTCCAGGTTCTGTTCAATCATATTCAAGTCCTAGTGTAAATAAAAATATTACAAGGCACTAATTATAACCACCCAATTCCAGAAAATTCGTCAAACCCAATCTGCCACAGATTCCATTCCAGAATCAACCTTAAACTTTGAAAAATCATATTTCTCAATCCACTGGTCCAATTGCGTCCTATTACCCATCAAATTGAACCTCAGGATGTCTACTTTCATCATGTAAAATTTCATAAGGTTTAGACAAGGTTTGGTTACTGAAAAACGCACCGCAACAAATCTGCTCCAGCAAAACAAGTCTAACAGCAGGGTCATCTAACTTTCAAAAAATTCCACAATTTTGTATAATTATCCAAAAATTATAAGTACATGATTTTCCTCATAATTTTTCATGTAGAACTCAATAGAATGATCAAAATAATCAAAATCATAAACCTTCAGCCCCAAAACCCACTGGCAAGACAGAATCATTTTCAGCAAAATTACCAAAACAGAATTTTGTTGAACAACTTAGTCCAATATCATCATAAATCATCATTTAACCATAAATACATGATTAAACCATGATTAATCCTTTAAAATTCCTTTTGGACGAAAATGAACAGTACCCTAACCTTCATGAAGACTCATCCAAACAACAAACCAATCGGCTCAAAATGAAACTTACGCTTACCTCTATACGTTTCCACAATCGGTTCGGAAATCCGGCAGTACTTCGTCTGGTGAGATGGCACCAAATACCTCCAAATGAAAATCCGAAACCGTAGAAATTAAGCTTAGGATGAGTAGAAGAAGGTTTGTGAAGGAAATTTTAGGAGAAAACACTGATTCGGTAGTGTTTCGGTGGATTGAACTCAAGAACATTCACTATTCATGTTTTCTCTTTCCTCTAACTATTTCTCAACGTTTTTTCTGATTTCTTCCTATTTTTGCTGATGATAAATGAAATAATAGAGTTTAAAGAAAGTCATAAAGGTGTTCCAACATGTGTCACAATCTTATGGTGCCACATATTCGGTGATTTAGCCAAACGATGACACGTGTCCTTTCTTTTAATCAAATGGATCTTGAGCTGTCCTAATGGTCAGGGAAAATGAGAGTCCGATGATTTTTCCCTGGCTCCTGAGCTCGGTGTTTGGGAAAATTAGTCGGGTGACCAGACCAGAGTCCGGTGGATTTCCCCGGCTTGGGGCAACGTGGCACCCTCCGGTGATGACAACACAAAAGCTAAAGTAACTTTGTCAAAAAGAGGGAACAAGTGTCACGTTCTTATTCGGCCAACACATTAAAGTCAAAAGCACCTTTTCTCTTCTTCCTTAAGATGATGCCATGGGTCCCTTATATGGGACCCATCCCTATCTCTTCCCTCCACCTAACTGTCCACTTTATCAGGGAAAGGAAAGTCACGGAAATTTCCCCGGGTTCACCTACGAGGTGTCTGTTGGAAATCGGACACGCAGCGGAAAAATTAACCCTTTAAAACCTCGATTCCCAATCGTGGATCTATCAAAGACGTCTAAATTGAGTAGTTAGAATAGTACCTTTATGTTTCTCGTGCTTTCGATCTATAGGAGTCAACACCTCTGGTCGCCTCCCTCTACCGGTATCCACACGAACAAGACCCAATTCGGCAGCGTGCTAGCGCCTCCAAGATGTCTCTCTAGGGTTTCTCGCGGCTCTCCAAGTTCTTCGTACGGCCTAGGGTTCTCTAGCCCTTCAAATTTTTTATATTTGATGTGTGCCGTATTGGAATCTCAAAATTAATCTTAATTAATTTGAAATTCAAATTAAATCAAATAAATCTGATTTAAATTTGTCAAACAGATTTAATTTATCATATTCATTTAATTTAATTAAAGAGCCAATAGATTTAATTTATCTTTATAAATTAAATCTAAGATATGATATCTTTATTAGCTTTAATTATTTAATTTATCAAATAAATTAAATATAAAACTAACATCTTATAATAATATTATAATCTATATATATTATTATTATATTTTTTTTCGAATATATATATATATATATATAATTCATCCACCCTAGGTCAAATATTATATTCATTGAATCTTAGACACATCTTAGATTCAATGAATCTGGACATCATAGCTCGTGTTGGGCTATTCTTGTGTGCGACCCTGTAGGCCCACATGAAGTTGGCAGTGGGCCAAAACTATTCTAGCCCACAAGTCGCAAGCGGCCTCTAGCAAGACATTGCGATTACCCAATTCACATGAGGATCGATGATACGATGCAACCTTTTATACAACCATGTCACGTCCCTTTTTGTCACACGATATTTCGGTCAAGGATGAGGCATGGACAACGTCATCCTCCTGTTCCTGACCATCACTTTCCCGATTCCTGAGTAGCCTGAAATTAGAAATGGAAACTCCTTCCCATTACAGTATGGCCATACATTTCTCAGACTCACTCATCGAGGGGCCCAGTAATATCTCTCACTAATGTGAGGGACAAATTCCATCTTGATCACTCACATTCCTCTTCATGAAAACTCCTAAGCCCGATTGTAGCCTTTATCATCACCCGGTCAAAGGTGACTTTTGACTAGGTCAAAACTTAGCAAGTTTCATGCAGGAATCTATGATGATCTCAGGTCAGAGGGCTCTGCGACATGATTATATGTATGAGATAAGCTTATGACTTAATCCATGCAACTTTCTCATAGCGGGTTGGTCCAGCACCTTATACTCCTATAAGTGCCTAAGACATTGATTTGTATCTCTATACCTCATCAAAGTCATACTGGTCTTATTTCATCTTTGCTCCCACATAGATGACCGACCAGGGACATTTAGGACAATCATTATGATTTATCCAAGGATACAATTATCACAGTGAACATGCGAATAATGTGATAACCAAATGGAGAAATTCATTGAATGACAATATTCAAAGTACAATGATTGGCCCTTAGGGCACAATTTCCAACAGTGTCCTCCTTCGTGGTCCCTACACAAAGTAAGATTATTTCATTTAATTATTACTTTATGACAACTAATAAAATCTTGCTAAGTGTCCTCTTTTTCAAAATAACACCGTATACACAACACTGGCACCGGTGAATTTTCTTCCGACTAATTACATTTACAAGCAATTCTTGTTATTCATATTTCAGTATGTTACAACTCCTCCCCTGTACAAGAAATTTCGTCCCCGAAATTTGTTACAAGTATTAAAACATAAATTCCGGGTAACTTTTCCGCAAGTTGTCCTCCACCTCCCAAGTTGCCTCTCTAGGTGATAACCCCTTCCAGATCACCTTCACAAATGGAATACTTTTATGTCTGAGCTGTCTCTCCTGTCGCTCAATAACTTGTTCCGGCTCAATTTCATATGTGAGATCATTTTTCATATCTACATCTTCATACTCTATAACATGCTGGGGGTCTGGTTGATACCTTTTCAATTGCGAAACATGAAAAACATCGTGTAATCTGCTCAAGTTTGGGGGTAGAGCAATTCGGTATGCTACTGATCCAATTCTAGACAAAATCTCAAATGGACCAATATATCGAGGGCTTAACTTCTTTCTCTTTATTGCCCTGCCAATACCAGTGATAGGTGAGACCCTTAGAAATACATGATCGCCAACTTGGAATTCTAACGGTCTTCTTCGTTTGTCGGCATAACTCTTTTGTCTACTCTGGGCTGTAAGCAGTCTTTGCTTAATGATCTTGATCTGCTCAGTAGTCTGATCCACTATATCTGGCCCATACAGTCTTCTTTCTGACATTTCTGTCCAACAAAGAGGGGATTGACACTTCCTTCCATACAATGCTTCATATGGAGCCATCTGAATGCTCGCATGATAGCTATTATTGTAAGCGAATTCCGCAAGTGGAAGGTAGTAGTCCCAGCTTCCTTTGAAATCCATCACACATGCTCTCAACATGTCTTCCAGCGTCTGTATAGTTCTCTCTGTCTGTCCATCCGTTTGAGGATGATAAGCCGTACTGAAATTCAGTTTAGTGCCCAGAGCATCATGTAGAGATCTCCAAAACTTTGAAGTAAAACGAGGATCTCTATCAGAAATTATATTCTTCGGCGTCCCATGGAGTCTCACTATTTCCTTGATATAAATCTCTGCCAATTTATCAGGAGAGTAGCTGGCATTGATCGGTATAAAATGTGCTGATTTTGTAAAACGATCAACAATCACCCAGATCGCATCATGATTTCGAATTTTGGGTAATCCTGTCACAAGATCCATGGTTACGCTTTCCCATTTCCATTCTGGAATTTCAGGACTTTGAAGCAATCCCGGTGGTCTTTGGTGTTCGATTTTCACCTTCTGACAGGTAAGACATCGAGCCACATACTCGGTCACATCTTTCTTTAACCTGGGCCACCAGTATATTGCCTTCAAGTCGTGATACATCTTCACCATCCCTGGATGGAGGGTATATCGACTTTTGTGCGCTTCATCAAGAATTTTCTGCCTCAGATCAACTTTCAGTGGAACATAGATTCTCTTCTTGTATCGAATCAATCCACTTGGTGAAAGATCATGGTCCTGAGTCTCACCTTGTTCAATCATAGTCATAATGGACTGTGCTTTCCCATCGTGCATTTGAGCTTCTGCAATCTCAGCTTTCATATCACTTTCCTCTTGGCCTATACTATAACCAGCACAGAGGATTTGATTTGATAGGTTTAGATCTCGAAAGTCTTCTATTAATTTTCTCTCCTGTATCATCATAACTGCCACTTGCACTGACTTTCGACTAAGAGCATCAGTAACAACATTAGCTTTACCTGGGTGATACTTGATCTCCAGGTTATAATCTTTTAGCAACTCCATCCACCTGCGTTGTCTCATGTTGAGTTCCTTCTGATCATACAGGTATTTAAGACTCTTGTGGTCGCAATACAGTTCAACCATCACACCATATAGGTAGTGTCGCCATATTTTCAACGCGAATACTATTGCAGCCAGCTCCAGATCATGCGTGGGATAATTAATCTCATGAGGCTTCAGCTGTCGAGAGGCATAGGCCACCACTTTTCCCTGTTGCATTAGGACACATCCCAGTCCCTGCTTACTAGCATCATTGTAGACCACATAGGTCAACATGGGATAAGGGATAATCAATACGGGTGCAGTTGTCAACCTCTCCTTCAGCTCCATGAAGCTCTTCTCACAACGATCATCCCACTTAAATGGTTGATCTTTCCGCGTGAGCTTGGTCAATGGCAAAGCAATCCGAGAGAAATTCAGAATAAATCTCCGGTAATAGTCAGCAAGATCCAGAAAACTACGTATCTCAGCAACAGTTTCTGGCCTTTTCCAATCTAGTACTGCTTCCACCTTACTAGGATCTACTGCAACCCCTTCTTGTGAGATAACATGGCCCAGAAATTTGACTTCTGAGAGCCAAAACTCATACTTACTTAGTTTAGCATAGAGTTGCCTTTCCCGTAAAATGCTTAATACGATCATCAAGTGCTCCTCATGTTCTTCTCTACTTTTAGAGTATATCAGAATGTCGTCGATAAAGACTACCACGAACTGATCTAAGTATTGACGAAAGATGCGGTTCATATAGTCCATAAATATGGCAGGTGCATTGGTTACCCCAAAGGGCATTACCAAGAATTCATAGTGTCCATACCGAGTTCTGAAAGCAGTCTTCGGTATGTCTTTCGCCTTCACTCGCAGTTTATGATACCCGGACCTTAGATCAATCTTTGAGAATATACTTGCACCAGACAGTTGATCCATAAGGTCATCAATCCGGGGGAGTGGGTACTTGTTCTTGACGGTTACCTTATTTAACTCTCTGTAATCAATACAAAGCCTCAGGCTTCCGTCCTTTTTCTTGACAAATAGTACGGGTGCTCCCCATGGTGAAACACTGGGTTGGATGAACCCCTTCCCAAGTAATTCCTCAATTTGTTTCTTCAACTCAGCCATCTCATTTGGAGCCATTCTATATGGGGCTTTAGATATAGATCCAGCTCTAGGCATGATCTCGATTGCAAACTCTACTTCTCGTTCGGGAGGCAAACCCCTAAGGTCATCAGGAAACACCTCAGGAAATTCCCTTATAACTGGGATATCTTCCAAGGCTATTCCTGTCTCTGTTTGCACAGAAAAGAACACAATATATCCCTGACATCCCCTCCTTAGGCATTTCTCAGCTTCTGCCATTGAGAGGAAGTTTAGACTAGTTTTTCTGTTATTAGTCTCCTGCTGAGTAGGATATATTATCCTCTTTTTCCCACAATCCAGCAATACATTATTTGCTATCAGCCAGTTAAAACCCAGTATAACTTCAAGTTTTTGGAGTGGTAAACAGACTAAGTCAACCGCAGATTCATGTCCCTCAACATTTATCACACAGTTCAAACAGACATCAGCAGTCATAGTTTTGACACCCATTGGTGTTGATACAACTAAGTCAAATGGTAATTTATGCATATGTAATCCTAGGCGCTTAACACAGTCATAAGCAATGAAGGAATGACTAGCACCCGAATCATATAAAGCTTGCAATGAACTACCATTAAGAAGAATTTTACCTTGAACCAACTCAGGAGACTTCTTCGCTTCTTCGTGTGTCAAGGCAAACACTCGTCCCTGATTCTTGTGTCTAGGATCACCTGGCTGTGGTGCTGCTCGCTGGGGACAATTTACAGCAAAGTGACCTGGCTTTTGGCAAGCATAACAGATTATCTGACTCACAGGGACATTGCAAAGTCATCCCGGATGTGACTTACCACAACGAGGGCATGTTTGAGAGGTCAGGGTTTTCTGGCCACTACGGTTCCCATACCAAAAAGGCTTTTTATTGATATTTCCTTTTTGTGAGAACCCTTGCCCCTTACGCTTCTGTGAGGTATCCCCCTGACTAGGCCCACCTCGATTGTTGGTACACTTATTGGCACGTACTCTCTTTAAGTTACCCTCAATCAATCGACACACTTCCACAGCTTCGTTAAATTTAGTAAACTGCTGGGCAACAAGCTTCTCTTCCATTTCGGGCTTCAGTCCCCGAATCAACATATCGGAGCTCCACTCCTCATCTTTTTTAATCTTTAAGTAAGGAGAGTAACGGGACAGTCGAATGAACCGAGATAGGTATGCATCAAAAGTCTCATCATCGCCTTGTTGTATCGCCAGGAATTCCTTCTCTTTCTCAATTCTTACTGACCTCGGGAAGTATTTTTCATAAAATTTCTCCTGGAATAACTCCCAGGTCAGTGGAATATTTTGGGCACGCAACATGAGTGTTGTATTCTTCCACCAGTTATCAGCATCACCTACCAACTTATATATAGCCATCCTAGCTTTCATCTCTGTAGGGCATTCTAACACATCAAAGATTTTCTCTAATTGGTTTACCCAATTCTCTGCAGTTTGTGGTTCAAATCTCCCTTTGAATGCCTCAGGCTGGTACTGGATAAATTTAGGCATCCAATACTGGAGAGTATCCTCTCCACGTCCTGGAACTACAGGAATTTCTGAATTTACCTCAAGAGATAGTGACTGCTCTTCGTTATGGAATTGTTCCCCTTCTTGATTCCTCTCGGGGTAGTTCCTTTCTAAATTATTCCCTTTCGGGTTATTCCCTTCAGGGTTTCCAGATTGTGCCTTATCAGCATTTTGGCTTTCTCTTAATTCTCGAACTTCTTCTCGCAAATCCTGAATCATAGCTTGTTGTTGTGTCAGTATTCCGAGAATTTGTTGCATAGGGTCAGGCCTTACATTATTCTCAGGTTCAGTAATTGGTGGTACATTAGTTTCTGATCTACGTCGCACCATTTTTCCTTTTCACTATTAAAAAGGAACACCACATTAAAACGGCATCAACCATATATATATGTATGTATACATGTACTTCTCAAGGCTTTAAATATTAGCACACAACAGAAACATAGATCCATTATGGCAAACAACTATATTTACATCCAAGTAACTTGATATATACATAAGTAGCCCATACTACCTTATTATCACTAGTCCGTATGAAACAACACATACATATACATATGGTTAATAAAAGGCCAAAACTCAAAAGGACCCCAAAATATGATCTCATTCTTTTTCTCAATCCAAGAAGTAATGTCAGGAAAATAGGCTAGTGTGGTTTGAATCCAAATATCATCTGTC
The DNA here is from genome assembly GCA_037074505.1 of Albizia julibrissin. NCBI lineage: Eukaryota > Viridiplantae > Streptophyta > Magnoliopsida > Fabales > Fabaceae > Albizia > Albizia julibrissin. Next base: position 39,881,140 of record CM073477.1, read on the forward strand.
ATCTCTAGCCCATGCTCTTCCTTTTGCTCATACAGTTTCTTTATTGAGCCCAAGAACATTCACTATTCATGTTTTCTCTTTCTTCTAACTATTTCTCAACATTTTTTCTGATTTCTTCCTATTTTTGCTGATGATAAATGAAATAATAGAGTTTAAAGAAAGTCATAAAGGTGTTCCAACATGTGTCACAATCTTATGGTGCCACATATTCGGTGATTTAGCCAAACGGTGACACGTGTCCTTTCTTTTAATCAAATGGATCTTGAGCTGTCCTAATGAGAGTCCGATGATTTTTCCCCGGCTCCTGAGCTCGGTGTTTGGGAAAATTAGTCGGGTGACCAGACCAGAGTCCGGTGGATTTCCCCGGCTTGGGGCAACGTGGCACCCTTCGGTGATGACAACACAAAAGCTAAAGTAACTTTGTCAAAAAGAGGGAACAAGTGTCACGCTCTTATTCGGCCAACACATTAAAGTCAAAAGCACCTTTTCTCTTCTTCCTTAAGATGATGCCATGTGTCCCTTATATGGGACCCATCCCTATCTCTTCCCTCCACCTAACTGTCCACTTTATCAGGGAAAGGAAAGTCACGGAAATTTCCCCGGGTTCACCTACGAGGTGTCCTACTTCGTGGTCCCTACACAAAGTAAGATTATTTCATTTAATTATTACTTTATGACAACTAATAAAATCTTGCTAAGTGTCCTCTTTATCAAAATAACACCGTATACACAACACTGGCACCGGTGAATTTTCTTCCGGCTAATTACATTTACAAGCAATTCTTGTTATTCATATTTCAGTATGTTACACACATCTAGAACAGAACTGCATTCTTTTAGCTGTTCTCTTTTTAGAATAAGAGCTTCTTCCTATTCCTGGCATCGGTTTAATAAATGATTCATGAATCTCACCTATTAAACGCACCTTAGCTTTGATGATCCAGCGGATATCCTCAGGAAGGCCTAATTATTAGAAAGACTATTTTAATGAAATTGTATGGGCTACATGTCAGTTTCCCTCTCTTGAAAGAGAAAATCGCCTCTAAACGAACCGTACAGTCTTCTGGCGGTGGAACAGATGAATTTGGCAAATCTGTGGCGTATTTTTTGGAACTCGTGAAAATTGAAGGGAGAAAGAAGATTTCCGTGCAAATCATAGGACTCTAGCACGGTTTGGCTCTTGAGAACGCAAGCTGGATCTAAAACACGCATTCAACCATTGTGGGGGTGATATTGATGAAATTGGCAACTCCATGGCCCATTTTGGGGTACTGCTGAAAAACGGAGTGAGAAAGGAGCTTACTCTAAAATTTCGAGGCCTCTAGCGAATTTTCCCTGTCTAAAGGTGAGACCGGCACTAAAACATGCTTCTATCCTTTTGGTGGCCGAAACACAATGATTCGCCAGCTACGTTGCCCATTTTACAGTGCTTATGAAAGATGGAGGTAGGAATAGGATTTCTTTGCATTTCAAATGCCTCTGGGGCGGTTGAACTCTGCGAAGTGCACACCTGCGCGAAGAATAGGTCCCACCATTTCAGGGGAAAAAACAGATGAATTGGGAAAGTACATGGCCCGTTCTCTGTGTCCTTCTTAAAGATTATGAGAAAGACTATTTTGATGAAATTGTATGGGCTACATGTCAGTTTCCCTCTCTTGAAAGAGAAAATCGCCTCTAAACGAACCGTACAGTCTTATGGCGGTGGAACAGATGAATTTGGCAAATATGTGGCGTATTTTTTGGAACTCGTGAAAATTATAGGGAGAAAGAAGATTTCAGTGCAAATCATAGGACTCTAGCACGGTTTGGCTCTTGAGAACGCAAGATGGATCTAAAACACGCATTCAACCATTGTGGGGGTGATATTGATGAAATTGGCAACTCCGTGGCCCATTTTGGGGTACTGCTGAAAAACGAAGTGAGAAAGGAGCTTACTCTTAAAGTTTGAGGCCTCTAGCGAATTTTCCCTGTCTAAAGGTGAGACAGGCGCTAAAACATGCTTCTATCCTTGTGGTGGCCGTAACACAATGATTCGCGAGCTACGTTGCCCATTTTACAGTGCTTATGAAAGATGGAGGTAGGAATAGGATTTCTTTGCATTTCAAATGCCTCTGGGGCGGTTGAACTCTACGAAATGAAAACCTGCGCGAAGAATAGGTCCCACCATTTCGGGGACAAAAACAGATGAATTGGGAAAGTACACGGCCCGTTCTCTGTGTCTTAGTAAAATATTATGAGAAAGACTATTTTCATGAAATTGAATAGGCTACATGTCAGTTTCCCTCTCTTGAAAGAGAAAATCGCCTCTAAACGAACCGTACAGTCTTCTGGCGGTGGAACAGATGAATTTGGCAAATATGTGGCGTATTTTTTGGAACTCGTGAAAATTATAGGGAGAAAGAAGATGTCCCTGCAAATCATAGGACTCCAGCACGGTTTGGCACTTGAAAACGCAAGCTGGATCTAAAACACGTATTCAGGCATTATGGGGGTGATATTGATGAAATTGGCAACTCCGTGGCCCATTTTGGGGTACTGCTGAAAAACGAAGTGAGAAAGGAGCTTACTCTTAAAGTTCGAGGCCTCTAGCGAATTTTCCCTCTCAAAAGGTGAGACCGGCGCTAAAACATGCTTCTATCCTTGTGGTGGCCGAAACACAATGATTCGCGAGCTACGTTGCCCATTTTACAGTGCTTATGAAAGATGGAGGTAGGAATAGGATTTCTTTCCATTTCAAATGCCTCTGGGGCGGTTGAACTCTGCGTAGTGCACACCTGCGCGAAGAATAGGTCCCACCATTTCGGGGGCAAAAACAGATGATTTGGGAAAGTACATGGCCCGTTCTCTGTGTCCCACTAAAAGATTATGAGAAAGACTATTTTGATGAAATTGTAGGGGCTACGTGTCAGTTTCCCTCTCTTGAAAGAGAAAATCGCCTCTAAACGAATCGTACAGTCTTATGACGGTGGAACAGATGAATTTGGCAAATATGTGGCGTATTTTTTGGAAGTCATGAAAATTATAGGGAGAAAGAAGATTTCAGTGCAAATCATAGGACTCTAGCACGGTTTGGCTCTTGAGAACGCAAGCTGGATCTAAAACACGCATTCAACCATTGTGGGGGTGATATTGATGAAATTGGCAACTCCGTGGCCCATTTTGGGGTACTGCTGAAAAACGAAGTGAGAAAAGAGCTTACTCTGAAAGTTCGAGGCCTCTAGCGAATTTTCCCTCTCAAAAGGTGAGACCGGCGCTAAAACATGCTTCTATCCTTGTGGTGGCCGAAACACAATGATTCGCGAGCTACGTTACCCATTTTACAGTGCTTATGAAAGATGGAGGTAGGAATAGGATTTCTTTGCATTTCAAATGCCTCTGGGGCGGTTGAACTCTACGAAATGAAAACCTGCGCGAAGAATAGGTCCCACCATTTCGGGGACAAAAACAGATGAATTGGGAAAGTACATGGCCCGTTCTCTGTGTCTTCTTAGTAAAATATTATGAGAAAGACTATTTTCATGAAATTGTATAGGCTACATGTCAGTTTCCCTCTCTTGAAAGAGAAAATCGCTTCTAAACGAACCGTACAGTCTTATGGCGGTGGAACAGATGAATTTGGCAAATATGTGGCGTATTTTTTGGAAGTCATGAAAATTATAGGGAGAAAGAAGATTTCAGTGCAAATCATAGGACTCTAGCACGGTTTGGCTCTTGAGAACGCAAGCTGGATCTAAAACACGCATTCAACCATTGTGGGGGTGATATTGATGAAATTGGCAACTCCGTGGCCCATTTTGGGGTACTGCTGAAAAACGAAGTGAGAAAGGAGCTTACTCTGAAAGTTTGAGGCCTCTAGCGAATTTTCCCTCTCAAAAGGTGAGACCGGCGCTAAAACATGCTTCTATCCTTGTGGTGGCCGAAACACAATGATTCGCGAGCTACGTTGCCCATTTTACAGTGCTTATGAAAGATGGAGGTAGGAATAGGATTTCTTTCCATTTCAAATGCCTTTGGGGCGGTTGAACTCTGCGTAGTGCACACCTGCGCGAAGAATAGGTCCCACCATTTCGGGGGCAAAAACAGATGATTTGGGAAAGTACATGGCCCGTTCTCTGTGTCCCACTAAAAGATTATGAGAAAGACTATTTTGATGAAATTGTAGGGGCTACGTGTCAGTTTCCCTCTCTTGAAAGAGAAAATCGCCTCTAAACGAACCGTACAGTCTTATGACGGTGGAACAGATGAATTTGGCAAATATGTGGCGTATTTTTTGGAAGTCATGAAAATTATAGGGAGAAAGAAGATTTCAGTGCAAATCATAGGACTCTAGCACGGTTTGGCTCTTGAGAACGCAAGCTGGATCTAAAACACGCATTCAACCATTGTGGGGGTGATATTGATGAAATTGGCAACTCCGTGGCCCATTTTGGGGTACTGCTGAAAAACGAAGTGAGAAAAGAGCTTACTCTGAAAGTTCGAGGCCTCTAGCGAATTTTCCCTCTCAAAAGGTGAGACCGGCGCTAAAACATGCTTCTATCCTTTTGGTGGCCGAAACACAATGATTCGCGAGCTACGTTGCCCATTTTACAGTGCTTATGAAAGATGGAGGTAGGAATAGGATTTCTTTGCATTTCAAATGCCTCTGGGGCGGTTGAACTCTGCGAAGTGAAACCTGCACGAAGAATAGGTCCCACCATTAAAGGGGAAAAATTATTTGAATTGGGAAAGTACAGGGCCCGTTCTCTGTGTCCTACTAAAAGATTATGAGAAAGACTATTTTGATGAAATTGTATGGGCTACATGTCAGTTTCCCTCTCTTGAAAGAGAAAATCGCCTCTAAACGAACCGTACAGTCTTCTGGCGGTGGAACAGATGAATTTGGCAAATATGTGGCGTATTTTTTGGAACTCGTGAAAATTATAGGGAGAAAGAAGATGTCCCTGCAAATCATAGGACTCCAGCACGGTTTGGCTCTTGAAAACGCAAGCTGGATCTAAAACACGTATTCAGGCATTATGGGGGTGATATTGATGAAATTGGCAACTCCGTGGCCCATTTTGGGGTACTGCTGAAAAACGAAGTGAGAAACGAGCTTACTCTGAAAGTTCGAGGCCTCTAGCGAATTTTCCCTCTCAAAAGGTGAGACCGGCGCTAAAACATGCTTCTATCCTTTTGGTGGCCGAAACACAATGATTCGCGAGCTACGTTGCCCATTCTATAGTGCTTATGAAAGATGGAGGTAGGAATAGGATTTCTTTGCATTTCAAATGCCTCTGGGGCGGTTGAACTCTACGAAGTGCAAACCTGCGCGAAGAATAGGTCCCACCATTTCAGGGGAAAAAAAGATGAATTGGGAAAGTACATGGCCCGTTCTCTGTGTCCTACTAAAAGATTATGAGAAATACTATTTTGATGAAATTGTATGGGCTACATGTCAGTTTCCCTCTCTTGAATGAGAAAATCGCCTCTAAACGAACCGTACAGTCTTCTGGCGGTGGAACAGATGAATGTTGCAAATATGTGGCGTATTTTTTGGAACTCGTGAAAATTATAGGGAGAAAGAAGATTTCCCTGCAAATCATACGACTCCAGCACGGTTTGGCTCTTGAAAACGCAAGCTGGATCTAAAACACGAATTCAGGCATTATGGGGGTGATATTGATGAAATTGGGAACTCCGTGGCCCATTTTGGGGTACTGCTGAAAAACGAAGTGAGAAAGGAGCTTACTCTTAAAGTTCGAGGCCTCTAGCGAATTTTCCCTGTCTAAAGGTAAGACCGGCGCTAAAACATGCTTCTATCCTTGTGGTGGCCGAAACACAATGATTCGCGAGCTACGTTTCCCATTTTACAGTGCTTATGAAAGATGGAGGTAGGAATAGGATTTCTTTGCATTTCAAATGCCTCTGGGGCGGTTGAACTCTACGAAATGAAAACCTGCGCGAAGAATAGGTCCCACCATTTCGGGGACAAAAACAGATGAATTGGGAAAGTACATGGCCCGTTCTTTGTGTCTTAGTAAAATATTATGAGAAAGACTATTTTCATGAAATTGTATAGGCTACATGTCAGTTTCCCTCTCTTGAAAGAGAAAATCGCCTCTAAACGAACCGTACAGTCTTCTGGCGGTGGAACAGATGAATTTGGCAAATCTGTGGCGTATATTTTTTGGAACTCGTGAAAATTGAAGGGAGAAAGAAGATTTCCGTGCAAATCATAGGACTCTAGCACGGTTTGGCTCTTGAGAACGCAAGCTGGATCTAAAACACGCGTTCAGACATTTTGGGGGTGATATTGATGAAATTGGCAACTCCGTGGCCCATTTTAGGGTACTGCTAAAAAACGGAGTGAGAAAGGAGCTTACTCTGAAATTTCGAGGCCTCTAGCGAATTTTCCTTGTCTAATGGTGAGACCGGCGCTAAAACATGCTTCTATCCTTTTGGTGGCCGAAACACAATGATTCGCGAGCTACGTTGCCCATTTTACAGTGCTTATGAAAGATGGAGGTAGGAATAGGATTTCTTTGCATTTCAAATGCCTCTGGGGCGGTTGAACTCTACGAAATGAAAACCTGCGCGAAGAATAGGTCCCACCATTTCAGGGGCAAAAACAGATGAATTGGGAAAGTACATGGCCCGTTCTCTGTGTCCCACAAAATGATTATGAGAAAGACTATTTTGATGAAATTGTATGGGCTACATGTCAGTTTCCCTCTCTTGAAAGAGAAAATCGCCTCTAAACGAACCGTACAGTCTTCTGGCGGTGGAACAGATGAATTTGGCAAATCTGTGGCGTATTTTTTGGAACTCGTGAAAATTGGATGAAGAAAGAAGATTTCCCTGCAAATCGTAGGACTCTAGCACGGTTTGCCTCTTGAAAACGCAAGCTGGATCTAAAACACGCCTTCAGGCATTTTGGGGGTGATATTGATGAAATTGGCAACTCCGTGGCCTATTTTGGGGTACTGTTGAAAAACGGAGTGAGAAAGGAGCTTAGGCTGAAATTTCGAGGCATCTAGTGAATTTTCCCTCTCAAAAGGTGAGACCGGCGCTAAAACATGCTTCTATCCTTCTGGTGTTCGAAACACAATTATTCGCGAGCTACTTTGCCCACTTTACAGTTCTTATGAAAGATGGAGGCAGGAATAGGATTTCTTTGCATTTCAAATGCCTCTATGTGGTTGAAATCTGCGAAGTGCAAACCTGCGCGAAGAATAGGTCCCACCATTTTGGGGGCAAAAACAGATGAATTGGGAAACTACATGGCCCGTTCTCTGTGTCCCACAAAATGATTATGAGAAAGACTATTTTGATGAAATTGTATGGGCTACGTGTCAGTTTCCCTCTCTTGAAAGTGAAAATCGCCTCTAAACGAACAGTACAGTCTTCTGGCGGTGGAACAGATGAATTTGGCAAATCTGTGGCGTATTTTTTGGAACTCGTGAAAATTGGAGGAAGAAAGAAGATTTCGCTGCAAATCATAGGAGTCTAGCACGGTTTGCCTCTTGAAAACGCAAGCTGGATCTAAAACACGCCTTCAGGCATTTTGGGGGTGATATTGATGAAATTGGCAACTCCGTGGCCTATTTTGGGGTACTGTTGAAAAACGGAGTGAGAAAGGAGCTTAGGCTGAAATTTCGAGGCATCTAGTGAATTTTCCCTCTCAAAAGGTGAGACCGGCGCTAAAACATGCTTCTATCCTTCTGGTGTTCGAAACACAATTATTCGCGAGCTACTTTGCCCACTTTACAGTTCTTATGAAAGATGGAGGCAGGAATAGGATTTCTTTGCATTTCAAATGCCTCTATGTGGTTGAAATCTGCGAAGTGCAAACCTGCGCGAAGAATAGGTCCCACCATTTTGGGGGCAAAAACAGATGAATTGGGAAACTACATGGCCCGTTCTCTGTGTCCCACAAAATGATTATGAGAAAGACTATTTTGATGAAATTGTATGGGCTACGTGTCAGTTTCCCTCTCTTGAAAGTGAAAATCGCCTCTAAACGAACTGTACAGTCTTCTGGCGGTGGAACAGATGAATTTGGCAAATCTGTGGCGTATTTTTTGGAACTCGTGAAAATTGGAGGAAGAAAGAAGATTTCGCTGCAAATCATAGGAGTCTAGCACGGTTTGCCTCTTGAAAACGCAAGCTGGATCTAAAACACGCCTTCAGGCATTTTGTGGGTGATATTGATGAAATTGGCAACTCCGTGGCCCATTTTGGGGTACTGCTGAAAAATGGAGTGAGAAAGGAGCTTACTCTGAAATTTTGAGGCCTCTAGCGAATTTTCCCTGTCTAAAGATGAGATCGGCGCTAAAACATGCTTCTATCCTTCTGGTGTTCGAAACACAATGATTCGTGAGCTGTGTTGCCCACTTTACAGTTCTTATGAAAGATGGAGGTAGGTATAGGATTTCTTTGCATTTCAAATGCCTCTATGTCCGTTGATCTCTGCGAAGTGCAAATCTGCGCGAAGAATAGGTCCCACCATTTCGGGGGCAAAAACCGATGAATTGGGAAAGTACATGGCCCGTTCTCTGTGTCCCACAAAAAGATTATGAGAAAGACTTTTTTGATGAAATTGTATGGGCTACGTGTCAGTTTCCCTCTCTTGAAAGTGAAAATCGCCTCTAAACAAACCGTACAGTCTTCTGGCGGTGGAACAGATGAATTTGTCGAATCTGTGGCGTATTTTTTGGAACTCGTGAAAATTGGAGGAAGAAAGAAGATTTCGCTGCAAATCATAGGACTCTAGCACGGTTTGGCTCTTGAGAACGCAAGCTGGATCTAAAACACGCATTCAACCATTGTGGGGGTGATAGTGATGAAATTGGCAACTCCGTGGCCCATTTTGGGGTACTGCTTAAAAACGGAGTGAGAAAGGAGATTACTCTGAAAGTTCGTGGCCTCTAGCGAATTTTCACTGTCTAAAGGTGAGACCGGCGCTAAAACATGCTTCTATCCTTTTGGTGGCCGAAGCACAATGATTCGCGAGCTACGTTGCCCATTTTACAGTGCTTATGAAATATGGAGGTAGGAATAGGATTTCTTTGCATTTCATATGCCTCTGGGGCGGTTGAACTCTGCGAAGTGCAAGCCGGTGCGAAGAATAGGTTCCACCATTTCGGGGGCAAAAACAGATGAATTGGGAAAGTACATGGCCCGTTCTCTGTGTCCCACAAAATGATTATGAGAAAGACTATTTTGATGAAATTGTATGAGCTATGTGTCAGTTTCCCTCTCTTGAAAGTGAAAATCGCCTCTAAACGAACAGTACAGTCTTCTGGCGGTGGAACAGATGAATTTGGCAAATCTGTGGCGTATTTTTTGGAACTCGTGAAAATTGGATGAAGAAAGAAGATTTCCCTGCAAATCGTAGGACTCTAGCACGGTTTGGCTCTTGAGAACGCAAGCTGGATCTAAAACACGCGTTCAGGCATTTTGGGGGTGATATTGATGAAATTGGCAATTCCGTGGCCCATTTTGGGGTACTGCGGAAAAACGGAGTGAGAAAGGAGCTTAGTCTGAAATTACGAGGCATCTAGCGAATTTTCCCTCTCAAAAGGTGAGACCGGCGCTAAAACATGCTTCTATCTTTTTGGTGGCCGAAACACAATGATTCGTGAGCTGCGTTGCCCACTTTACAGTGCTTATGAAAGATGGAGGTAGGAATAGGATTTCTTTGCATTTCAAATGCCTCTATGTCCGTTGATCTCTGCGAAGTGCAAACCGGTGCGAAGAATAGGTCCCACCATTTCGAGGGCAAAAACAGATGAATTGGGAAAGTACATGGCCCGTTCTCTGTGTCCCACAAAACGATTATGAGAAAGACTATTTTGATGAAATTGTATGGGCTACGTGTCAGTTTCCCTCTCTTGAAAGTGAAAATCGCCTCTAAACGAACAGTACAGTCTTTTGGCGGTGGAACAGATGAATTTGGCAAATATGTGGCGTATTTTTTGGAACTCGTGAAAATTATAGGGAGAAAGAAGATTTCAGTGCAAATCATAGGACTCTAGCACGGTTTGGCTCTTGAGAACGCAAGCTGGATCTAAAACACGCATTCAACCATTGTGGGGGTGATATTGATGAAATTGGCAACTCCGTGGCCCATTTTGGGGTACTGCTGAAAAACGGAGTGAGAAAGGAGCTTACTCTGAAAGTTCGAGGCCTCTAGCGAATTTTCCCTCTCAAAAGGTGAGACCGGCGCTAAAACATGCTTCTATCCTTGTGGTGGCCGAAACACAATGATTCGCGAGCTACGTTGCCCATTTTACAGTGCTTATGAAAGATGGAGGTAGGAATAGGATTTCTTTCCATTTCAAATGCCTTTGGGGCGGTTGAACTCTGCGTAGTGCACACCTGCGCGAAGAATAGGTCCCACCATTTCGGGGGCAAAAACAGATGAATTGGGAAAGTACATGGCCCGTTCTCTGTGTCCCACTAAAAGATTATGAGAAAGACTATTTTGATGAAATTGTATGGGCTACATGTCAGTTTCCCTCTCTTGAAAGAGAAAATCGCCTCTAAACGAACCGTACTGTCTTCTGGCGGTGGAACAGATGAATTTGGCACATATGTGGCGTATTTTTTGGAACTCGTGAAAATTGGAGGGAGAAAGAAGATTTCCCTGCCAATCATAGGACTCTAGCACGGTTTGGCTCTCAAAAACGCAAGCTGGATCTAAAACACGCATTCAAGCATTGTGGGGGTGATATTGATGAAATTGAAAACTCCGTGGCCCATTTTGGGGTACTGCTGAAAAACGGAGTGAGAAAGGAGCTTACTCTGAAAGTTCGAGGCCTCTAGCGAATTTTCCCTCTCAAAAGGTGAGACCGGCGATAAAACATGCTTCTATCCTTTTGGTGGCGGAAACACAATGATTCGCGAGCTAAGTTGCCTATTTTACAGTGCTTATGAAAGATGGAGGTAGGAATAGGATTTCTTTGCATTTCAAATGCCTCTGTTGCGGCTTAACTCTGCGAAGTGCAAACCTGCGCGAAGAATAGGTCCAACCATTTCAGGGGTAAAAACAGATGAATTGGGAAAGTACATGGCCCGTTCTCTGTGTCCCACTAAAAGATTATGAGAAAGACTATTTTTGATGAAATTGTATGGGCTACATGTCAGTTTCCCTCTCTTGAAAGAGAAAATCGCCTCTAAACGAACCGTACTGTCTTCTGGCGGTGGAACAGATGAATTTGGCACATATGTGGCGTATTTTTGGGAACTCGTGAAAATTGGAGGGAGAAAGAAGATTTCCCTGCAAATCATAGGACTCTAGCACGGTTTGGCTCTCGAAAACGCAAGCTGGATCTAAAACACGCATTCAAGCGTTGTGGGGGTGATATTGATGAAATTGAAAACTACGTGGCCCATTTTTGGGTACTGCCAAAAAACGGAGTGAGAAAGGAGCTTACTCTGAAATTTCGAGGCCTCTAGCGAAATTTCCCTTTCAAAAGGTGAGACTGGTGCTAAAACATGCTTCAATCCTTTTGGTGGCCGAAACACAATGATTCGCGAGCTACGTTGCCCATTTTACAGTGCTTATGAAAGATGGAGGTAGGAATAGGATTTCTTTGCATTTCAAATGCCTCTATGGCGGTTGAACTCTGCGAAGTGCAAACCTGCGCGAAGAATAGGTCCCACCATTTCGAGGGAAAAAAGAGATGAATTGGGAAAGTACATGGCCCGTTCTCTCTGTCCCACTAAAAGATTATGAGAAAGACTATTTTGATGAAATTGTATGGGCTACATGTCAGTTTCCCTCTCTTGAAAGAGAAAATCGCCTCTAAACGAACCGTACAGTCTTCTGGCGGTGGAACAGATGAATATGGCACATATGTGGCGTATTTTTTGGAACTCGTGAAAATTGGAGGGAGAAAGAAGATTTACCTGCAAATCATAGGACTCTAGCACGGTTTGCCTCTTGAAATCGCAAGCTGGATCTAAAACACGCCTTCAGGCATTGTGGGGGTGATATTGATAAAATTGAAAACTCCGTGGCCCATTTATTGGTACTGCCGAAAAACGGAGTGAGAAAGGAGCTTACTCTGAAATTTCGAGGCCTCTAGCGAAATTTCCCTTTCAAAAGGTGAGACTGGTGCTAAAACATGCTTCAATCCTTTTGGTGGCCGAAACACAATGATTCGCGAGCTACGTTGCCCATTTTACAGTGCTTATGAAAGATGGAGGTAGGAATAGGATTTCTTTGCATTTCAAATGCCTCTATGGCGGTTGAACTCTGCGAAGTGCAAACCTGCGCGAAGAATAGGTCCCACCATTTCGAGGGAAAAAAGAGATGAATTGGGAAAGTACATGGCCCGTTCTCTCTGTCCCACTAAAAGATTATGAGAAAGACTATTTTGATGAAATTGTATGGGCTACATGTCAGTTTCCCTCTCTTGAAAGAGAAAATCGCCTCTAAACGAACCGTACAGTCTTCTGGCGGTGGAACAGATGAATATGGCACATATGTGGCGTATTTTTTGGAACTCGTGAAAATTGGAGGGAGAAAGAAGATTTTTGTGCCAATCATAGGACTCTAGCACGGTTTGGCTCTCGAAAACTCAAGCTGGATCTAAAACACGCATTCAAGCATTGTGGGGGTGATATTGATGAAATTGAAAACTCCGTGGCCCATTTTGGGGTACTGCCGAAAAACAGAGTGAGAAAGGAGCTTACTCTGAAATTTCGAGGCCTCTAGCGAAATTTCCCTTTCAAAAGGTGAGACCGGCGATAAAACATGCTTCTATCCTTTTGGTGGCCGAAACACAATGATTCGCGACCTACGTTGCCCATTTTACAGTGCTTATGAAAGATGGAGGTAGGAATAGGATTTCTTTGCATTTCAAATGCCTCTATGGCGGTTGAACTCTGCGAAGTGCAAACCTGCGCGAAGAATAGGTCCCACCATTTCGGGGGCAAACACAGATGAATTGGGAAAGTACATGGCCCGTTCTCTGTGTCCCACTAAAAGATTATGAGAAAGACTATTTTGATGAAATTGTATGGGCTACATGTCAGTTTCCCTCTCTTGAAAGAGAAAATCGCCTCTAAATGAACCGTACAGTCTTCTGGCGGTGGAACAGATGAATTTCGCACATATGTGGTGTATTTTTTGGAACTCGTGAAAATTGGAGGGAGAAAGAAGATTTCCCTGCAAATCGTAGGACTCTATCACGGTTTGGCTCTCGAAAACGCAAGCTGGATCTAAAACACGCATTCAAGCATTGTGGGGGTGATATTGATAAAATTGAAAACTCCGTGGCCCATTTTTGGCTACTGCCGAAAAACAGAGTGAGAAAGGAGCTGACTCTGACATTTCGAGGCCTCTAGCAAATTTTCCCTCTCAAAAGGTGAGACCGGCGCTAAAACATGCTTCTATCCTTTTGGTGGCCGAAACACAATGATTCGCGAGCTACGTTGCCCATTTTACCGTGCTTATGAAAGATGGAGGTAGGAATAGGATTTCTTTGCATTTCAAATGCCTCTGTGGCGGCTTAACTCTGCGAAGTGCAAACCTGCACGAAGAATAGGTCCAACCATTTCAGGGGTAAAAACAGATGAATTGGGAAAGTACATGGCCCGTTCTCTGTGTCCCACTAAAAGATTATGAGAAAGACTATTTTGATGAAATTGTATGGGCTACATGTCAGTTTCCCTCTCTTGAAAGTGAAAATCGCCTCTAAACGAACCGTACTGTCTTCTGGCGGTGGAACAGATGAATTTGGCACATATGTGGCGTATTTTTTGGAACTCGTGAAAATTGGAGGGAGAAAGAAGATTTCCCTGCAAATCGTAGGACTCTAGCACGGTTTGGCTCTCGAAAATGCAAGCTGGATCTAAAACACGCATTCAAGCATTGTGGGGGTGAGTGATATTGATAAAATTGAAAACTCCGTGGCCCATTTTTGGGTACTGCCGAAAAACAGAGTGAGAAAGGAGCTTACTCTGAAATTTCGAGGCCTCTAGCAAATTTTCCCTCTCAAAAGGTGAGACCGGCGCTAAAACATGCTTCTATCCTTTTGGTGGCCGAAACACAATGATTCGCGAGCTACGTTGCCCATTTTACCGTGCTTATGAAAGATGGAGGTAGGAATAGGATTTCTTGGCATTTCAAATGCCTCTATGGCGGTTGAACTCTGCGAAGTGCAAACCTGCGCGAAGAATAGGTCCCACTATTTCGGGGGCAAAAACAGATGAATTGGGAAAGTACATGGCCCGTTCTCTGTGTCCCACTAAAAGATGATGAGAAAGACTATTTTGATGAAATTGTATGGGCTACATGTCAGTTTCCCTCTCTTGAAAGAGAAAATCGCCTCTAAACGAACCGTACTGTCTTCTGGCGGTGGAACAGATGAATTTGGCACATATGTGGCGTATTTTTTGGAACTCGTGAAAATTGGAGGGAGAAAGAAGATTTCCCTGCCAATCATAGGACTCTAGCACGGTTTGGCTCTTGAAAACTCAAGCTGGATCTAAAACACGCATTCAAGCATTGTGGGGGTGATATTGATGAAATTGAAAACTCCGTGGCCCATTTTGAGGTACTGCAGAAAAACGGAGTGAGAAAGGAGCTTACTCTGAAAGTTCGAGGCCTCTAGCGAATTTTCCCTCTCAAAAGGTGAGACCGGCGATAAAACATGCTTCTATCCTTTTGGTGGCGGAAACACAATGATTCGCGAGCTAAGTTGCCTATTTTACAGTGCTTATGAAAGATGGAGGTAGGAATAGGATTTCTTTGCATTTCAAATGCCTCTGTGGCGGCTTAACTCTGCGAAGTGCAAACCTGCGCGAAGAATAGGTCCAACCATTTCAGGGGTAAAAACAGATGAATTGGGAAAGTACATGGCCCGTTCTCTGTGTCCCACTAAAAGATTATGAGAAAGACTATTTTTGATGAAATTGTATGGGCTACATGTCAGTTTCCCTCTCTTGAAAGAGAAAATCGCCTCTAAATGAACCGTACTGTCTTCTGGCGGTGGAACAGATGAATTTGGCACATATGTGGCGTATTTTTGGGAACTCGTGAAAATTGGAGGGAGAAAGAAGATTTCCCTGCAAATCATAGGACTCTAGCACGGTTTGGCTCTCGAAAACGCAAGCTGGATCTAAAACACGCATTCAAGCGTTGTGGGGGTGATATTGATGAAATTGAAAACTCCGTGGCCCATTTTTGGGTACTGCCGAAAAACGGAGTGAGAAAGGAGCTTACTCTGAAATTTCGAGGCCTCTAGCGAATTTTCCCTGTCAAAAGGTGAGACTAGCGCTAAAACATGCTTCAATCCTTTTTGTGGCCGAAACACAATGATTCGCGAGCTACGTTGCCCATTTTACAGTGCTTATGAAAGATGGAGGTAGGAATAGGATTTCTTTGCATTTTAAATGCCTCTATGGCGGTTGAACTCTGCGAAGTGCAAACCTGCGCGAAGAATAGGTCCCACCATTTCGAGGGAAAAAAGAGATGAATTGGGAAAGTACATGGCCCGTTCTCTCTGTCCCACTAAAAGATTATGAGAAAGACTATTTTGATGAAATTGTATGGGCTACATGTCAGTTTCCCTCTCTTGAAAGAGAAAATCGCCTCTAAACGAACCGTACAGTCTTCTGGCGGTGGAACAGATGAATATGGCACATATGTGGCGTATTTTTTGGAACTCGTGAAAATTGGAGGGAGAAAGAAGATTTACCTGCAAATCATAGGACTCTAGCACGGTTTGCCTCTTGAAATCGCAAGCTGGATCTAAAACACGCCTTCAGGCATTGTGGGGGTGATATTGATAAAATTGAAAACTCCGTGGCCCATTTATTGTACTGCCGAAAAACGGAGTGAGAAAGGAGCTTACTTTGAAATTTCGAGGCCTCTAGCGAAATTTCCCTTTCAAAAGGTGAGACTGGTGCTAAAACATGCTTCAATCCTTTTGGTGGCCGAAACACAATGATTCGCGAGCTACGTTGCCCATTTTACAGTGCTTATGAAAGATGGAGGTAGGAATAGGATTTCTTTGCATTTCAAATGCCTCTATGGCGGTTGAACTCTGCGAAGTGCAAACCTGCGCGAAGAATAGGTCCCACCATTTCGAGGGAAAAAAGAGATGAATTGGGAAAGTACATGGCCCGTTCTCTCTGTCCCACTAAAAGATTATGAGAAAGACTATTTTGATGAAATTGTATGGGCTACATGTCAGTTTCCCTCTCTTGAAAGAGAAAATCGCCTATAAACGAACCGTACAGTCTTCTGGCGGTGGAACAGATGAATTTGGCACATATGTGGCTTCTTTTTTGGAACTCGTGAAAATTTGAGGGAGAAAGAAGATGTCCCTGCAAATCGTAGGACTCTAGCACGGTTTGGCTCTCGAAAACGCAAGCTGCATCTAAAACACGCATTCAAGCATTGTGGGGGTGATATTGATGAAATTGAAAACTCCGTGGCCCATTTTGGGGTACTGCCGAAAAACGGAGTGAGAAAGGAGCTTACTCTGAAATTTCGAGGCCTCTAGCGAATTTTCCCTTTCAAAAGGTGAGACCGATGCTAAAACATGCTTCTATCCTTTTGGTGGCCGAAACACAATGATTCGCGAGCTAAGTTGCCTATTTTACAGTGCTTATGAAAGATGGAGGTAGGAATAGGATTTCTTTGCATTTCAAATGCCTCTGTGGCGGCTTAACTCTGCGAAGTGCAAACCTGCGCGAAGAATAGGTCCAACCATTTCCGGGGCAAAAACAGATGAATTGGGAAAGTACATGGCCCGTTCTCTGTGTCCCACTAAAAGATTATGAGAAAGACTATTTTGATCAAATTGTATGGGCTACATGTCAGATTCCCTCTCTTGAAAGAGAAAATCGCCTCTAAACGAACCGTACAGTCTTCTGGCGGTGGAACAGATGAATTTGGCACATATGTGGCGTATTTTTGGGAACTCGTGAAACTTGGAGGGAGAAAGAAGATTTCCCTGCAAATCATAGGACTCTAGCACGGTTTGGCTCTCGAAAACGCAAGCTGGATCTAAAACACGCATTCAAGCATTGTGGGGGTGATATTGATGAAATTGAAAACTCCGTGGCCCATTTTGAGGTACTGCAGAAAAACGGAGTGAGAAAGGAGCTTACTCTGAAAGTTCGAGGCCTCTAGCGAATTTTCCCTCTCAAAAGGTGAGACCGGCGATAAAACATGCTTCTATCCTTTTGGTGGCGGAAACACAATGATTCGCGAGCTAAGTTGCCTATTTTACAGTGCTTATGAAAGATGGAGGTAGGAATAGGATTTCTTTGCATTTCAAATGCCTCTGTGGCGGCTTAACTCTGCGAAGTGCAAACCTGCGCGAAGAATAGGTCCAACCATTTCCGGGGCAAAAACAGATGAATTGGGAAAGTACATGGCCCGTTCTCTGTGTCCCACTAAAAGATTATGAGAAAGACTATTTTGATGAAATTGTATGGGCTATATGTCAGTTTCCCTCTCTTGAAAGAGAAAATCGCCTCTAAACGAACCGTACAGTCTTCTGGCGGTGGAACAGATGAATTTGACAAATATGTGGCGTATTTTTTAGAACTCGTGAAAATTGGAGGGAGAAAGAAGATTTCCCTGCAAATTGTAGGACTCTAGCACGGTTTGGCTCTCGAAAACGCAAGCTGGATCTAAAACACGCATTCAAGCATTGTGGGGGTGATATTGATGAAATTGAAAACTCCGTGGCCCATTTTGGGGTACTGCTGAAAAACGGAGTGAGAAAGGAGCTTACTCTGAAAGTTCGAGGCCTCTAGCGAATTTTCCCTCTCAAAAGGTGAGACCGGCGATAAAACATGCTTCTATCCTTTTGGTGGCGGAAACACAATGATTCGCGAGCTAAGTTGCCTATTTTACAGTGCTTGTGAAAGATGGAGGTAGGAATAGGATTTCTTTGCATTTCAAATGCCTCTGTGGCGGCTGAACTCTGCGAAGTGCAAACCTTCGCGAAGAATAGGTCCCACCATTTCGAGGGCAAAAACAGATGAATTGGGAAAGTACATGGCCCGTTCTCTGTGTCCCACTAAAAGATTATGAGAAAGACTATTTTGATGAAATTGTATGGGCTACATGTCAGTTTCCCTCTCTTGAAAGAGAAAATCGCCTCTAAACGAACCGTACAGTCTTCTGGCGGTGGAACAGATGAATTTGACAAATATGTGGCGTATTTTTTGGAACTCGTGAAAATTGGAGGGAGAAAGAAGATTTCCCTGCAAATTGTAGGACTCTAGCACGGTTTGGCTCTCGAAAACGCAAGCTGGATCTAAAACACGCATTCAAGCATTGTGGGGGTGATATTGATGAAATTGAAAACTCCGTGGCCCATTTTGGGGTACTGCTGAAAAACGGAGTGAGAAAGGAGCTTACTCTGAAAGTTCGAGGCCTCTAGCGAATTTTCCCTCTCAAAAGGTGAGACCGGCACTAAAACATGCTTCTCTCCTTTTGGTGGCCGAAACACAATGATTCGCGAGCTACGTTGCCCATTTTACCGTGCTTATGAAAGATGGAGGTAGGAATAGGATTTCTTGGCATTTCAAATGCCTCTATGGCGGTTGAACTCTGCGAAGTGCAAACCTGCGCGAAGAATAGGTCCCACCATTTCGGGGGCAAAAACAGATGAATTGGGAAAGTACATGGCCCGTTCTCTGTGTCCCACTAAAAGATTATGAGAAAGACTATTTTGATGAAATTGTATGGGCTACATGTCAGTTTCCCTCTCTTGAAAGAGAAAATCGCCTCTAAACGAACCGTACAGTCTTCTGGCGGTGGAACAGATGAATTTGACAAATATGTGGCGTATTTTTTGGAACTCGTGAAAATTGGAGGGAGAAAGAAGATTTCCCTGCAAATTGTAGGACTCTAGCACGGTTTGGCTCTCGAAAACGCAAGCTGGATCTAAAACACGCATTCAAGCATTGTGGGGGTGATATTGATGAAATTGAAAACTCCGTGGCCCATTTTGGGGTACTGCTGAAAAACGGAGTGAGAAAGGAGCTTACTCTGAAAGTTCGAGGCCTCTAGCGAATTTTCCCTCTCAAAAGGTGAGACCGGCACTAAAACATGCTTCTCTCCTTTTGGTGGCCGAAACACAATGATTCGCGAGCTACGTTGCCCATTTTACCGTGCTTATGAAAGATGGAGGTAGGAATAGGATTTCTTGGCATTTCAAATGCCTCTATGGCGGTTGAACTCTGCGAAGTGCAAACCTGCGCGAAGAATAGGTCCCACCATTTCGGGGGCAAAAACAGATGAATTGGGAAAGTACATGGCCCGTTCTCTGTGTCCCACTAAAAGATTATGAGAAAGACTATTTTGATGAAATTGTATGGGCTACATGTCAGTTTCCCTCTCTTGAAAGAGAAAATCGCCTCTAAACGAACCGTACTGTCTTCTGGCGGTGGAACAGATGAATTTGGCACATATGTGGCGTATTTTTTGGAACTCGTGAAAATTGGAGGGAGAAAGAAGATTTCCCTGCCAATCATAGGACTCTAGCACGGTTTGGCTCTTGAAAACTCAAGCTGGATCTAAAACACGCATTCAAGCATTGTGGGGGTGATATTGATGAAATTGAAAACTCCGTGGCCCATTTTGAGGTACTGCAGAAAAACGGAGTGAGAAAGGAGCTTACTCTGAAAGTTCGAGGCCTCTAGCGAATTTTCCCTCTCAAAAGGTGAGACCGGCGATAAAACATGCTTCTATCCTTTTGGTGGCGGAAACACAATGATTCGCGAGCTAAGTTGCCTATTTTACAGTGCTTATGAAAGATGGAGGTAGGAATAGGATTTCTTTGCATTTCAAATGCCTCTGTGGCGGCTTAACTCTGCGAAGTGCAAACCTGCGCGAAGAATAGGTCCAACCATTTCAGGGGCAAAAACAGATGAATTGGGAAAGTACATGGCCCGTTCTCTGTGTCCCACTAAAAGATTATGAGAAAGACTATTTTGATGAAATTGTATGGGCTACATGTCAGTTTCCCTCTCTTGAAAGAGAAAATCGCCTCTAAACGAACCGTACTGTCTTCTGGCGGTGGAACAGATGAATTTGGCACATATGTGGCGTATTTTTGGGAACTCGTGAAAATTGGAGGGAGAAAGAAGATTTCCCTGCAAATCATAGGACTCTAGCACGGTTTGGCTCTCGAAAACGCAAGCTGGATCTAAAACACGCATTCAAGCGTTGTGGGGGTGATATTGATGAAATTGAAAACTCCGTGGCCCATTTTGGGGTACTGCTGAAAAACGGAGTGAGAAAGGAGCTTACTCTGAAAGTTCGAGGCCTCTAGCGAATTTTCCCTCTCAAAAGGTGAGACCGGCGATAAAACATGCTTCTATCCTTTTGGTGGCGGAAACACAATGATTCGCGAGCTACGTTGCCCATTTTACAGTGCTTCTGAAAGATGGAGGTAGGAATAGGATTTCTTTGCATTTCAAATGCCTCTGTGGCGGTTGAACTCTGCGAAGTGCAAACCTGCGCGAAGAATAGGTCCCACCATTTCGAGGGAAAAAAGAGATGAATTGGGAAAGTACATGGCCCGTTCTCTCTGTCCCACTAAAAGATTATGAGAAAGACTATTTTGATGAAATTGTATGGGCTACATGTCAGTTTCCCTCTCTTGAAAGAGAAAATCGCCTCTAAACGAACCGTACAGTCTTCTGGCGGTGGAACAGATGAATATGGCACATATGTGGCGTATTTTTTGGAACTCGTGAAAATTGGAGGGAGAAAGAAGATTTTTGTGCCAATCATAGGACTCTAGCACGGTTTGGCTCTCGAAAACTCAAGCTGGATCTAAAACACGCATTCAAGCATTGTGGGGGTGATATTGATGAAATTGAAAACTCCGTGGCCCATTTTTGGGTACTGCCGAAAAACAGAGTGAGAAAGGAGCTTACTCTGAAACTTTGAGGCCTCTAGCGAATTTTCCCTGTCAAAAGGTGAGACCGGCGCTAAAACATGCTTCAATCCTTTTTGTGGCCGAAACACAATGATTCGCGAGCTACGGTGCCCATTTTACAGTGCTTATGAAAGATGGAGGTAGGAATAGGATTTTTTTGCATTTCAAATGCCTTATGGCGGTTGAACTCTGCGAAGTGCATACCTGCGCGAAGAATAGGTCCCACCATTTCGAGGGAAAAAAGAGATGAATTGGGAAAGTACATGGCCCGTTCTCTCTGTCCCACTAAAAGTTTATGAGAAAGACTATTTTGATGAAATTGTATGGGCTACATGTCAGTTTCCCTCTCTTGAAAGAGAAAATCGCCTCTAAACGAACCGTACAGTCTTCTGGCGGTGGAACAGATGAATATGGCACATATGTGGCGTATTTTTTGGAACTCGTGAAAATTGGAGGGAGAAAGAAGATTTTTGTGCCAATCATAGGACTCTAGCACGGTTTGGCTCTCGAAAACTCAAGCTGGATCTAAAACACGCATTCAAGCATTGTGGGGGTGATATTGATGAAATTGAAAACTCCGTGGCCCATTTTGGGGTACTGCTGAAAAACGGAGTGAGAAAGGAGCTTACTCTGAAAGTTCGAGGCCTCTAGCGAATTTTCCCTCTCAAAAGGTGAGACCGGCGATAAAACATGCTTCTATCCTTTTGGTGGCGGAAACACAATGATTCGCGAGCTAAGTTGCCTATTTTACAGTGCTTGTGAAAGATGGAGGTAGGAATAGGATTTCTTTGCATTTCAAATGCCTCTGTGGCGGCTGAACTCTGCGAAGTGCAAACCTTCGCGAAGAATAGGTCCCACCATTTCGAGGGCAAAAACAGATGAATTGGGAAAGTACATGGCCCGTTCTCTGTGTCCCACTAAAAGATTATGAGAAAGACTATTTTGATGAAATTGTATGGGCTACATGTCAGTTTCCCTCTCTTGAAAGAGAAAATCGCCTCTAAACGAACCGTACAGTCTTCTGGCGGTGGAACAGATGAATTTGACAAATATGTGGCGTATTTTTTGGAACTCGTGAAAATTGGAGGGAGAAAGAAGATTTCCCTGCAAATTGTAGTACTCTAGCATGGTTTGGCTCTCGAAAACGCAAGCTGGATCTAAAACACGCATTCAAGCATTGTGGGGGTGATATTGATGAAATTGAAAACTCCGTGGCCCATTTTGGGGTACTGCTGAAAAACGGAGTGAGAAAGGAGCTTACTCTGAAAGTTCGAGGCCTCTAGCGAATTTTCCCTCTCAAAAGGTGAGACCGGCGCTAAAACATGCTTCTATCCTTTTGGTGGCCGAAACACAATGATTCGCGAGCTACGTTGCCCATTTTACCGTGCTTATGAAAGATGGAGGTAGGAATAAGATTTCTTGGCATTTCAAATGCCTCTATGGCGGTTGAACTCTGCGAAGTGCAAACCTGCGCGAAGAATAGGTCCCACCATTTCGGGGGCAAAAACAGATGAATTGGGAAAGTACATGGCCCGTTCTCTGTGTCCCACTAAAAGATTATGAGAAAGACTATTTTGATGAAATTGTATGGGCTACATGTCAGTTTCCCTCTCTTGAAAGAGAAAATCGCCTATAAACGAACCGTACAGTCTTCTGGCGGTGGAACAGATGAATTTGGCAAATATGTTTTGTTTTTTTTTGGAACTCGTGAAAATTGGAGGGAGAAAGAAGATTTCCCTGCAAATCGTAGGACTCTAGCACGGTTTGGCTCTCGAAAACGCAAGCTGGATCTAAAACACGCATTCAAGCATTGTGGGGGTGATATTGATGAAATTGAAAACTCCGTGGCCCATTTTGGGGTACTGCTGAAAAACGGAGTGAGAAAGGAGCTTACTCTGAAAGTTCGAGGCCTCTAGCGAATTTTCCTTGTCTAAAGGTGAGACCGGCGCTAAAACATGCTTCTATCCTTTTGGTGGCAGAAACACAATGATTCGCGAGCTGCGTTGCCCACTTTACAGTTCTTATGAAAGATGGAGGTAGGAATATGATTCCTTTGCATTTCAAATGCATCTATTTCGGTTGAAATCTGCGAAGTGTAAACCGGCGCGAAGAATAGGTCCCACCATTTCGGGGGCAAAAACAGATGAATTGGGAAAGTACATGGCCCGTTCTCTGTATCGCACTAAAAGATTATGAGAAAGACTATTTTGATGAAATTGTATGGGCTACATGTCAGTTTCCCTCTCTTGAAAGAGAAAATCGCCTCTAAACGAACCGTACTGTCTTCTGGCGGTGGAACAGATGAATTTAGCACATATGTGGCGTATTTTTTGGAACTCGTGAAAATTGGAGGGAGAAAGAAGATTTCCCTGCAAATCATAGGACTCTAGCACGGTTTGGCTCTCGAAAACGCAAGCTGGATCTAAAACACGCATTCAAGCGTTGTGGGGGTGATATTGATGAAATTGAAAACTCCGTGGCCCATTTTTGGGTACTGCCGAAAAACGGAGTGAGAAAGGAGCTTACTCTGAAATTTCGAGGCCTCTAGCGAATTTTCCCTGTCAAAGGTGAGACCGGCGCTAAAACATGCTTCAATCCTTTTTGTGGCCGAAACACAATGATTCGCGAGCTACGTTGCCCATTTTACAGTGCTTATGAAAGATGGAGGTAGGAATAGGATTTCTTTGCATTTCAAATGCCTTATGGCGGCTGAACTCTGCGAAGTGCAAACCTGCGCGAAGAATAGGTCCAACCATTTCAGGGGCAAAAACAGATGAATTGGGAAAGTACATGGCCCGTTCTCTGTGTCCCACTAAAAGATTATGAGAAAGACTATTTTGATGAAATTGTATGGGCTACATGTCAGTTTCCCTCTCTTGAAAGAGAAAATCGCCTCTAAACGAACCGTACTGTCTTCTGGCGGTGGAACAGATGAATTTGGCACATATGTGGCGTATTTTTTGGAACTCGTGAAAATTGGAGGGAGAAAGAAGATGTCCCTGCAAATCATAGGACTCTAGCACGGTTTGGCTCTCGAAAACGCAAGCTGGATCTAAAACACGCATTCAAGCGTTGTGGGGGTGATATTGATGAAATTGAAAACTCCGTGGCCCATTTTTGGGTACTGCCAAAAAACGGAGTGAGAAAGGAGCTTACTCTGAAATTTCGAGGCCTCTAGCGAATTTTCCCTGTCAAAAGGTGAGACCGGCGCTAAAACATGCTTCAATCCTTTTTGTGGCCGAAACACAATGATTCGCGAGCTACGTTGCCAATTTTACAGTGCTTATGAAAGATGGAGGTAGGAATAGGATTTCTTTGCATTTCAAATGCCTTATGGCGGTTGAACTCTGCGAAGTGCAAACCTGCGCGAAGAATAGGTCCCACCATTTCGAGGGCAAAAACAGATGAATTGGGAAAGTACATGGCCCGTTCTCTGTGTCCCACTAAAAGATTATGAGAAAGACTATTTTGATGAAATTGTATGGGCTACATGTCAGTTTCCCTCTCTTGAAAGAGAAAATCGCCTCTAAACGAACCGTACAGTCTTCTAGCGGTGGAACAGATGAATATGGCACATATGTGGCGTATTTTTTGGAACTCGTGAAAATTGGAGGGAGAAAGAAGATTTTTGTGCCAATCATAGGACTCTAGCACGGTTTGGCTCTCGAAAACTCAAGCTGGATCTAAAACACGCATTCAAGCATTGTGGGGGTGATATTGATGAAATTGAAAACTCCGTGGCCCATTTTGGGGTACTGCTGAAAAACGGAGTGAGAAAGGAGCTTACTCTGAAAGTTCGAGGCCTCTAGCGAATTTTCCCTCTCAAAAGGTGAGACCGGCGATAAAACATGCTTCTATCCTTTTGGTGGCGGAAACACAATGATTCGCGAGCTAAGTTGCCTATTTTACAGTGCTTGTGAAAGATGGAGGTAGGAATAGGATTTCTTTGCATTTCAAATGCCTCTGTGGCGGCTGAACTCTGCGAAGTGCAAACCTTCGCGAAGAATAGGTCCCACCATTTCGAGGGCAAAAACAGATGAATTGGGAAAGTACATGGCCCGTTCTCTGTGTCCCACTAAAAGATTATGAGAAAGACTATTTTGATGAAATTGTATGGGCTACATGTCAGTTTCCCTCTCTTGAAAGAGAAAATCGCCTATAAACGAACCGTACAGTCTTCTGGCGGTGGAACAGATGAATTTGGCAAATATGTTTTGTTTTTTTTTGGAACTCGTGAAAATTGGAGGGAGAAAGAAGATTTCCCTGCAAATCGTAGGACTCTAGCACGGTTTGGCTCTCGAAAACGCAAGCTGGATCTAAAACACGCATTCAAGCATTGTGGGGGTGATATTGATGAAATTGAAAACTCCGTGGCCCATTTTGGGGTACTGCTGAAAAACGGAGTGAGAAAGGAGCTTACTCTGAAAGTTCGAGGCCTCTAGCGAATTTTCCTTGTCTAAAGGTGAGACCGGCGCTAAAACATGCTTCTATCCTTTTGGTGGCAGAAACACAATGATTCGCGAGCTGCGTTGCCCACTTTACAGTTCTTATGAAAGATGGAGGTAGGAATATGATTCCTTTGCATTTCAAATGCATCTATTTCGGTTGAAATCTGCGAAGTGTAAACCGGCGCGAAGAATAGGTCCCACCATTTCAGGGGCAAAAACAGATGAATTGGGAAAGTACATGGCCCGTTCTCTGTATCGCACTAAAAGATTATGAGAAAGACTATTTTGATGAAATTGTATGGGCTACATGTCAGTTTCCCTCTCTTGAAAGAGAAAATCGCCTCTAAACGAACCGTACTGTCTTCTGGCGGTGGAACAGATGAATTTGGCACATATGTGGCGTATTTTTTGGAACTCGTGAAAATTGGAGGGAGAAAGAAGATTTCCCTGCAAATCATAGGACTCTAGCACGGTTTGGCTCTCGAAAACGCAAGCTGGATCTAAAACACGCATTCAAGCGTTGTGGGGGTGATATTGATGAAATTGAAAACTCCGTGGCCCATTTTTGGGTACTGCCGAAAAACGGAGTGAGAAAGGAGCTTACTCTGAAATTTCGAGGCCTCTAGCGAATTTTCCCTGTCAAAGGTGAGACCGGCGCTAAAACATGCTTCAATCCTTTTTGTGGCCGAAACACAATGATTCGCGAGCTACGTTGCCCATTTTACAGTGCTTATGAAAGATGGAGGTAGGAATAGGATTTCTTTGCATTTCAAATGCCTTATGGCGGCTGAACTCTGCGAAGTGCAAACCTGCGCGAAGAATAGGTCCAACCATTTCAGGGGCAAAAACAGATGAATTGGGAAAGTACATGGCCCGTTCTCTGTGTCCCACTAAAAGATTATGAGAAAGACTATTTTGATGAAATTGTATGGGCTACATGTCAGTTTCCCTCTCTTGAAAGAGAAAATCGCCTCTAAACGAACCGTACTGTCTTCTGGCGGTGGAACAGATGAATTTGGCACATATGTGGCGTATTTTTTGGAACTCGTGAAAATTGGAGGGAGAAAGAAGATGTCCCTGCAAATCATAGGACTCTAGCACGGTTTGGCTCTCGAAAACGCAAGCTGGATCTAAAACACGCATTCAAGCGTTGTGGGGGTGATATTGATGAAATTGAAAACTCCGTGGCCCATTTTTGGGTACTGCCAAAAAACGGAGTGAGAAAGGAGCTTACTCTGAAATTTCGAGGCCTCTAGCGAATTTTCCCTGTCAAAAGGTGAGACCGGCGCTAAAACATGCTTCAATCCTTTTTGTGGCCGAAACACAATGATTCGCGAGCTACGTTGCCAATTTTACAGTGCTTATGAAAGATGGAGGTAGGAATAGGATTTCTTTGCATTTCAAATGCCTTATGGCGGTTGAACTCTGCGAAGTGCAAACCTGCGCGAAGAATAGGTCCCACCATTTCGAGGGCAAAAACAGATGAATTGGGAAAGTACATGGCCCGTTCTCTGTGTCCCACTAAAAGATTATGAGAAAGACTATTTTGATGAAATTGTATGGGCTACATGTCAGTTTCCCTCTCTTGAAAGAGAAAATCGCCTCTAAACGAACCGTACAGTCTTCTAGCGGTGGAACAGATGAATATGGCACATATGTGGCGTATTTTTTGGAACTCGTGAAAATTGGAGGGAGAAAGAAGATTTTTGTGCCAATCATAGGACTCTAGCACGGTTTGGCTCTCGAAAACTCAAGCTGGATCTAAAACACGCATTCAAGCATTGTGGGGGTGATATTGATGAAATTGAAAACTCCGTGGCCCATTTTGGGGTACTGCTGAAAAACGGAGTGAGAAAGGAGCTTACTCTGAAAGTTCGAGGCCTCTAGCGAATTTTCCCTCTCAAAAGGTGAGACCGGCGATAAAACATGCTTCTATCCTTTTGGTGGCGGAAACACAATGATTCGCGAGCTAAGTTGCCTATTTTACAGTGCTTGTGAAAGATGGAGGTAGGAATAGGATTTCTTTGCATTTCAAATGCCTCTGTGGCGGCTGAACTCTGCGAAGTGCAAACCTTCGCGAAGAATAGGTCCCACCATTTCGAGGGCAAAAACAGATGAATTGGGAAAGTACATGGCCCGTTCTCTGTGTCCCACTAAAAGATTATGAGAAAGACTATTTTGATGAAATTGTATGGGCTACATGTCAGTTTCCCTCTCTTGAAAGAGAAAATCGCCTATAAACGAACCGTACAGTCTTCTGGCGGTGGAACAGATGAATTTGGCAAATATGTTTTGTTTTTTTTTGGAACTCGTGAAAATTGGAGGGAGAAAGAAGATTTCCCTGCAAATCGTAGGACTCTAGCACGGTTTGGCTCTCGAAAACGCAAGCTGGATCTAAAACACGCATTCAAGCATTGTGGGGGTGATATTGATGAAATTGAAAACTCCGTGGCCCATTTTGGGGTACTGCTGAAAAACGGAGTGAGAAAGGAGCTTACTCTGAAAGTTCGAGGCCTCTAGCGAATTTTCCTTGTCTAAAGGTGAGACCGGCGCTAAAACATGCTTCTATCCTTTTGGTGGCAGAAACACAATGATTCGCGAGCTGCGTTGCCCACTTTACAGTTCTTATGAAAGATGGAGGTAGGAATATGATTCCTTTGCATTTCAAATGCATCTATTTCGGTTGAAATCTGCGAAGTGTAAACCGGCGCGAAGAATAGGTCCCACCATTTCAGGGGCAAAAACAGATGAATTGGGAAAGTACATGGCCCGTTCTCTGTATCGCACTAAAAGATTATGAGAAAGACTATTTTGATGAAATTGTATGGGCTACATGTCAGTTTCCCTCTCTTGAAAGAGAAAATCGCCTCTAAACGAACCGTACTGTCTTCTGGCGGTGGAACAGATGAATTTGGCACATATGTGGCGTATTTTTTGGAACTCGTGAAAATTGGAGGGAGAAAGAAGATTTCCCTGCAAATCATAGGACTCTAGCACGGTTTGGCTCTCGAAAACGCAAGCTGGATCTAAAACACGCATTCAAGCGTTGTGGGGGTGATATTGATGAAATTGAAAACTCCGTGGCCCATTTTTGGGTACTGCCGAAAAACGGAGTGAGAAAGGAGCTTACTCTGAAATTTCGAGGCCTCTAGCGAATTTTCCCTGTCAAAGGTGAGACCGGCGCTAAAACATGCTTCAATCCTTTTTGTGGCCGAAACACAATGATTCGCGAGCTACGTTGCCCATTTTACAGTGCTTATGAAAGATGGAGGTAGGAATAGGATTTCTTTGCATTTCAAATGCCTTATGGCGGCTGAACTCTGCGAAGTGCAAACCTGCGCGAAGAATAGGTCCAACCATTTCAGGGGCAAAAACAGATGAATTGGGAAAGTACATGGCCCGTTCTCTGTGTCCCACTAAAAGATTATGAGAAAGACTATTTTGATGAAATTGTATGGGCTACATGTCAGTTTCCCTCTCTTGAAAGAGAAAATCGCCTCTAAACGAACCGTACTGTCTTCTGGCGGTGGAACAGATGAATTTGGCACATATGTGGCGTATTTTTTGGAACTCGTGAAAATTGGAGGGAGAAAGAAGATGTCCCTGCAAATAATAGGACTCTAGCACGGTTTGGCTCTCGAAAACGCAAGCTGGATCTAAAACACGCATTCAAGCGTTGTGGGGGTGATATTGATGAAATTGAAAACTCCGTGGCCCATTTTTGGGTACTGCCGAAAAACGGAGTGAGAAAGGAGCTTACTCTGAAAGTTCGAGGCCTCTAGCGAATTTTCCCTCTCAAAAGGTGAGACCGGCGCTAAAACATGCTTCAATCCTTTTTGTGGCCGAAACACAATGATTCGCGAGCTACGTTGCCCATTTTACAGTGCTTATGAAAGATGGAGGTAGGAATAGGATTTCTTTGCATTTCAAATGCCTCTGTGGCGGCTGAACTCTGCGAAGTGCAAACCTGCGTGAAGAATAGGTCCCACCATTTCTGGGGCAAAAACAGATGAATTGGGAAAGTACATGGCCCGTTCTCTGTGTCCCACTAAAAGATTATGAGAAAGACTATTTTGATGAAATTGTATGGGCTACATGTCAGTTTCCCTCTCTTGAAAGAGAAAATCGCCTCTAAACAAACCGTACAGTCTTCTGGCGGTGGAACAGATGAATTTGGCAAATATGTGGCGTATTTTTTGGAACTCGTGAAAATTGGAGGGGAAGGAAGATTTTTTGTGCCAATCATAAGACTCTAGCACGGTTTGGCTCTCGAAAACGCAAGCTAGATCTTAAACACGCATTCAAGCATTGTGGGGGTGATATTGATAAAATTGAAAACTCCGTGGCCCATTTTTGGGTACTGCCGAAAAACGGAGTGAGAAAGGAGCTTACTCTGAAATTTCGAGGCCTCTAGCGAAAATTCCCTGTCAAAAGGTGAGACCGGCGCTAAAACATGCTTCTATCCTTTTGGTGGCCGAAACACAATGATTCGCGAGCTACGTTGCTCATTTTACAGTGCTTATGAAAGATGGAGGTAGGAATAGGATTTCTTTGCATTTCAAATGCCTCTGTGGCGGTTGAACTCTGCGAAGTGCAAACCTACGCGAAGAATAGGTCCCACCATTTCAGGGGCAAAAACAGATGAATTGGGAAAGTACATGGCCCGTTCTCTGTGTCCCACTAAAAGATTATGAGAAAGACTATTTTGATGAAATTGTATGGGCTACATGTCAGTTTCCCTCTCTGGAAAGAGAAAATCGCCTCTAAACGAACCGTACAGTCTTCTGGCGGTGGAACAAATGAATTTGGCACATATGTGGCTTATTTTTTGGAACTCGTGAAAATTGGAGGGAGAAAGAAGATTTTTGTGCCAATCATAAGATTCTAGCACGGTTTGGCTCTTGAAAACTCAAGCTGGATCTAAAACAAGCATTCAAGCATTGTGGGGGTGATATTGATGAAATTGAAAACTCCGTGGCCCATTTTTGGGTACTGCCGAAAAACGGAGTGAGAAAGGAGCTTACTCTGAAATTTCGAGGCCTCTAGCGAATTTTCCCTGTCAAAAGGTGAGACCGGCGCTAAAACATGCTTCAATCCTTTTTGTGGCCGAAACACAATGATTCGCGAGCTACGTTGCCCATTTTACAGTGCTTATGAAAGATGGAGGTAGGAATAGGATTTCTTTGCATTTCAAATGCCTTATGGCGGCTGAACTCTGCGAAGTGCAAACCTGCGCGAAGAATAGGTCCAACCATTTCAGGGGCCAAAACAGATGAATTGGGAAAGTACATGGCCCGTTCTCTGTGTCCCACTAAAAGATTATGAGAAAGACTATTTTGATGAAATTGTATGGGCTACATGTCAGTTTCCCTCTCTTGAAAGAGAAAATCGCCTCTAAACGAACCGTACTGTCTTCTGGCGGTGGAACAGATGAATTTGGCACATATGTGGCGTATTTTTTGGAACTCGTGAAAATTGGAGGGAGAAAGAAGATTTCCCTGCCAATCATAGGACTCTAGCACGGTTTGGCTCTTGAAAACTCAAGCTGGATCTAAAACACGCATTCAAGCATTGTGGGGGTGATATTGATGAAATTGAAAACTCCGTGGCCGATTTTGAGGTACTGCAGAAAAACGGAGTGAGAAAGGAGCTTACTCTGAAAGTTCGAGGCCTCTAGCGAAAATTCCCTGTCAAAAGGTGAGACCGGCGATAAAACATGCTTCTATCCTTTTGGTGGCGGAAACACAATGATTCGCGAGCTACGTTGCTCATTTTACAGTGCTTATGAAAGATGGAGGTAGGAATAGGATTTCTTTGCATTTCAAATGCCTCTGTGGCGGCTGAACTCTGCGAAGTGCAAACCTTCGCGAAGAATAGGTCCAACCATTTCAGGGGCAAAAACAGATGAATTGGGAAAGTACATGGCCCGTTCTCTGTATCGCACTAAAAGATTATGAGAAAGACTATTTTGATGAAATTGTATGGGCTACATGTCAGTTTCCCTCTCTTGAAAGAGAAAACCGCCTCTAAACGAACCGTACAGTCTTCTGGCGGTGGAACAGATGAATTTGGCAAATATGTGGCGTATTTTTTGGAACTCGTGAAAATTGGAGGGAGAAAGAAGATTTTTGTGCCAATCATAGGACTCTAGCACGGTTTGGATCTTGAAAACTCAAGCTGGATCTAAAACACGCATTCAAGCATTGTGGGGGTGATATTGATGAAATTGAAAACTCCGTGGCCCATTTTTGGGTACTGCGGAAAAACGGAGTGAGAAAGGAGCTTACTCTGAAATTTCGAGGCCTCTAGCGAAAATTCCCTGTCAAAAGGTGAGACCGGCGATAAAACACGCTTCTATCCTTTTGGTGGCGGAAACACAATGATTCGCGAGCTACGTTGCTCATTTTACAGTGCTTATGAAAGATGGAGGTAGGAATAGGATTTCTTTGCATTTCAAATGCCTTATGGCGGTTGAACTCTGCGAAGTGCAAACCTGCGCGAAGAATAGGTCCCACTAAAAGATTATGAGAAAGACTATTTTGATGAAATTGTATGGGCTACATGTCAGTTTCCCTCTCTTGAAAGAGAAAATCGCCTCTAAACGAACCGTACAGTCTTCTGGCGGTGGAACAGATGAATTTGGCACATATGTGGCTTATTTTTTGGAACTCGTGAAAATTGGAGGGAGAAAGAAGATTTTTGTGCCAATCATAAGACTCTAGCACGGTTTGGCTCTTGAAAACTCAAGCTGGATCTAAAACACGCATTCAAGCATTGTGGGGGTGATATTGATGAAATTGAAAACTCCGTGGCCCATTTTGGGGTACTGCTGAAAAACGGAGTGAGAAAGGAGCTTACTCTGAAAGTTCGAGGCCTCAAGCGAAAATTCCCTGTCAAAAGGTGAGACCGGCGATAAAACATGCTTCTATCCTTTTGGTGGCGGAAACACAATGATTCGCGAGCTACGTTGCTCATTTTACAGTGCTTATGAAAGATGGAGGTAGGAATAGGATTTCTTTGCATTTCAAATGCCTCTGTGGCGGCTGAACTCTGCGAAGTGCAAACCTTCGCGAAGAATAGGTCCAACCATTTCAGGGGCAAAAACAGATGAATTGGGAAAGTACATGGCCCGTTCTCTGTATCGCACTAAAAGATTATGAGAAAGACTATTTTGATGAAATTGTATGGGCTACATGTCAGTTTCCCTCTCTTGAAAGAGAAAACCGCCTCTAAACGAACCGTACAGTCTTCTGGCGGTGGAACAGATGAATTTGGCAAATATGTGGCGTATTTTTTGGAACTCGTGAAAATTGGAGGGAGAAAGAAGATTTTTGTGCCAATCATAGGACTCTAGCACGGTTTGGATCTTGAAAACTCAAGCTGGATCTAAAACACGCATTCAAGCATTGTGGGGGTGATATTGATTAAATTGAAAACTCCGTGGCCCATTTTTGGGTACTGCGGAAAAACGGAGTGAGAAAGGAGCTTACTCTGAAATTTCGAGGCCTCTAGCGAAAATTCCCTGTCAAAAGGTGAGACCGGCGATAAAACATGCTTCTATCCTTTTGGTGACGGAAACACAATGATTCGCGAGCTACGTTGCTCATTTTACAGTGCTTATGAAAGATGGAGGTAGGAATAGGATTTCTTTGCATTTCAAATGCCTTATGGCGGTTGAACTCTGCGAAGTGCAAACCTGCGCGAAGAATAGGTCCCACTAAAAGATTATGAGAAAGACTATTTTGATGAAATTGTATGGGCTACATGTCAGTTTCCCTCTCTTGAAAGAGAAAATCGCCTCTAAACGAACCGTACAGTCTTCTGGCGGTGGAACAGATGAATTTGGCACATATGTGGCTTATTTTTTGGAACTCGTGAAAATTGGAGGGAGAAAGAAGATTTTTGTGCCAATCATAAGACTCTAGCACGGTTTGGCTCTTGAAAACTCAAGCTGGATCTAAAACACGCATTCAAGCATTGTGGGGGTGATATTGATGAAATTGAAAACTCCGTGGCCCATTTTGGGGTACTGCTGAAAAACGGAGTGAGAAAGGAGTTTATTCTGAAAGTTCGAGGCCTCTAGCGAATTTTCCCTCTCAAAAGGTGAGACCGGCGCTAAAACATGCTTCAATCCTTTTTGTGGCCGAAACACAATGATTCGCGAGCTACGTTGCCCATTTTACAGTGCTTATGAAAGATGGAGGTAGGAATAGGATTTCTTTGCATTTCAAATGCCTCTGTGGCGGTGAACTCTGCGAAGTGCAAACCTGCGTGAAGAATAGGTCCCACCATTTCAGGGGCAAAAACAGATGAATTGGGAAAGTACATGGCCCGTTCTCTATGTCCCACTAAAAGATTATGAGAAAGACTATTTTGATGAAATTGTATGGGCTACATGTCAGTTTCCCTCTCTTGAAAGAGAAAATCGCCTCTAAACAAACCGTACAGTCTTCTGGCGGTGGAACAGATGAATTTGGCAAATATGTGGCGTATTTTTTGGAACTCGTGAAAATTGGAGGGGAAGGAAGATTTTTTGTGCCAATCATAAGACTCTAGCACGGTTTGGCTCTCGAAAACGCAAGCTAGATCTTAAACACGCATTCAAGCATTGTGGGGGTGATATTGATAAAATTGAAAACTCCGTGGCCCATTTTTGGGTACTGCCGAAAAACGGAGTGAGAAAGGAGCTTACTCTGAAATTTCGAGGCCTCTAGCGAAAATTCCCTGTCAAAAGGTGAGACCGGCGCTAAAACATGCTTCTATCCTTTTGGTGGCCGAAACACAATGATTCGCGAGCTACGTTGCTCATTTTACAGTGCTTATGAAAGATGGAGGTAGGAATAGGATTTCTTTGCATTTCAAATGCCTCTGTGGCGGTTGAACTCTGCGAA
This sequence comes from Albizia julibrissin, assembly GCA_037074505.1. Classification (NCBI taxonomy): domain Eukaryota; kingdom Viridiplantae; phylum Streptophyta; class Magnoliopsida; order Fabales; family Fabaceae; genus Albizia; species Albizia julibrissin. The sequence goes on from CM073477.1 coordinate 39,915,382, forward strand.
GTACAAACCTACGCGAAGAATAGGTCCCACCATTTCAGGGGCAAAAACAGATGAATTGGGAAAGTACATGGCCCGTTCTCTGTGTCCCACTAAAAGATTATGAGAAAGACTATTTTGATGAAATTGTATGGGCTACATGTCAGTTTCCCTCTCTTGAAAGAGAAAATCGCCTCTAAACGAACCGTACAGTCTTCTGGCGGTGGAACAGATGAATTTGGCACATATGTGGCTTATTTTTTGGAACTCGTGAAAATTGGAGGGAGAAAGAAGATTTTTGTGCCAATCATAAGATTCTAGCACGGTTTGGCTCTTGAAAACTCAAGCTGGATCTAAAACACGCATTCAAGCATTGTGGGGGTGATATTGATGAAATTGAAAACTCCGTGGCCCATTTTTGGGTACTGCCGAAAAACGGAGTGAGAAAGGAGCTTACTCTGAAATTTCGAGGCCTCTAGCGAATTTTCCCTGTCAAAAGGTGAGACCGGCGCTAAAACATGCTTCAATCCTTTTTGTGGCCGAAACACAATGATTCGCGAGCTACGTTGCCCATTTTACAGTGCTTATGAAAGATGGAGGTAGGAATAGGATTTCTTTGCATTTCAAATGCCTTATGGCGGCTGAACTCTGCGAAGTGCAAACCTGCGCGAAGAATAGGTCCAACCATTTAAGGGGCAAAAATAGATGAATTGGGAAAGTACATGGCCCGTTCTCTGTGTCCCACTAAAAGATTATGAGAAAGACTATTTTGATGAAATTGTATGGGCTACATGTCAGTTTCCCTCTCTTGAAAGAGAAAATCGCCTCTAAACGAACCGTACTGTCTTCTGGCGGTGGAACAGATGAATTTGGCACATATGTGGCGTATTTTTTGGAACTCGTGAAAATTGGAGGGAGAAAGAAGATTTCCCTGCAAATCATAGGACTCTAGCACGGTTTGGCTCTCGAAAACGCAAGCTGGATCTAAAACACGCATTCAAGCGTTGTGGGGGTGATATTGATGAAATTGAAAACTCCGTGGCCCATTTTTGGGTACTGCCGAAAAACGGAATGAGAAAGGAGCTTACTCTGAAATTTCGAGGCCTCTAGCGAATTTTCCCTGTCAAAAGGTGAGACCGGCGCTAAAACATGCTTCAATCCTTTTTGTGGCCGAAACACAATGATTCGCGAGCTACGTTGCCCATTTTACAGTGCTTATGAAAGATGGAGGTAGGAATAGGATTTCTTTGCATTTCAATTGCCTTATGGCGGTTGAACCCTGCGAAGTGCAAACCTGCGCGAAGAATAGGTCCCACCATTTCGAGGGCAAAAACAGATGAATTGGGAAAGTACATGGCCCGTTCTCTGTGTCCCACTAAAAGATTATGAGAAAGACTATTTTGATGAAATTGTATGGGCTACATGTCAGTTTCCCTCTCTTGAAAGAGAAAATCGCCTCTAAACAAACCGTACAGTCTTCTGGCGGTGGAACAGATGAATTTGGCACATATGTGGCTTATTTTTTGGAATTCGTGAAAATTGGAGGGAGAAAGAAGATTTTAGTGCCAATCATAGGACTCTAGCACGGTTTGGCTCTTGAAAACTCAAGCTGGATCTAAAACACGCATTCAAGCATTGTGGGGGTGATATTGATGAAATTGAAAACTCCGTGGCCCATTTTGGGGTACTGCTGAAAAACGGAGTGAGAAAGGAGCTTACTCTGAAAGTTCGAGGCCTCTAGCGAAAATTCCCTCTCAAAAGGTGAGACCGGCGATAAAACATGCTTCTATCCTTTTGGTGGCGGAAACACAATGATTCGCGAGCTAAGTTGCCTATTTTACAGTGCTTATGAAAGATGGAGGTAGGAATAGGATTTCTTTGCATTTCAAATGCCTCTGTGGCGGCTGAACTCTGCGAAGTGCAAACCTGCGCGAAGAATAGGTCCAACCATTTCAGGGGCAAAAACAGATGAATTGGGAAAGTACATGGCCCGTTCTCTGTGTCCCACTAAAAGATTATGAGAAAGACTATTTTGATGAAATTGTATGGGCTACATGTCAGTTTCCCTCTCTTGAAAGAGAAAAGCGCCTCTAAACGAACCGTACTGTCTTCTGGCGGTGGAACAGATGAATTTGGCACATATGTGGCGTGTTTTTTGGAACTCGTGAAAATTGGAGGGGAAAGAAGATTTTTTGTGCCAATCATAAGACTCTAGCACGGTTTGGCTCTCGAAAACGCAAGCTGGATCTAAAACACGCATTCAAGCATTGTGGGGGTGATATTTATAAAATTGAAAACTCCGTGGCCCATTTTTGGGTACTGCCGAAAAACAGAGTGAGAAAGGAGCTTACTCTGACATTTCGAGGCCTCTAGCAAATTTTCCCTTTCAAAAGGTGAGACCGGCGCTAAAATATGCTTCTATCCTTTTGGTGGCCGAAACACAATGATTCGCGAGCTACGTTGCTCATTTTACAGTGCTTATGAAAGATGGAGGTAGGAATAGGATTTCTTTGCATTTCAAATGCCTCTGTGGCGGCTGAACTCTGCGAAGTGCAAACCTGCGCGAAAAATAGGTCCCACCATTTCGGGGGCAAAAACAGATGAATTCGGAAAGTACATGGCCCGTTCTCTGTATCGCACTAAAAGATTATGAGAAAGACTATTTTGATGAAATTGTATGGGCTACATGTCAGTTTCCCTCTCTTGAAAGAGAAAATCGCCTCTAAACGAACCGTACTGTCTTCTGGCGGTGGAACAGATGAATTTGGCACATATGTGGCGTATTTTTTGGAACTCGTGAAAATTGGAGGGAGAAAGAAGATTTCCCTGCAAATCATAGGACTCTAGCACGGTTTGGCTCTCGAAAACGCAAGCTGGATCTAAAACACGCATTCAAGCATTGTGGGGGTGATATTGATAAAATTGAAAACTCCGTGGCCCATTTTTGGGTACTGCCGAAAAACAGAGTGAGAAAGGAGCTTACTCTGACATTTCGAGGCCTCTAGCAAATTTTCCCTTTCAAAAGGTGAGACCGGCGCTAAAATATGCTTCTATCCTTTTGGTGGCCGAAACACAATGATTCGCGAGCTACGTTGCTCATTTTACAGTGCTTATGAAAGATGGAGGTAGGAATAGGATTTCTTTGCATTTCAAATGCCTCTGTGGCGGCTGAACTCTGCGAAGTGCAAACCTGCGCGAAAAATAGGTCCCACCATTTCGGGGGCAAAAACAGATGAATTCGTAAAGTACATGGCCCGTTCTCTGTATCGCACTAAAAGATTATGAGAAAGACTATTTTGATGAAATTGTATGGGCTACATGTCAGTGTCCCTCTCTTGAAAGAGAAAATCGCCTCTAAACGAACCGTACAGTCTTCTGGCGGTGGAACAGATGAATTTGGCAAATATGTGGCGTATTTTTTGGAACTCGTGAAAATTGGAGGGAGAAAGAAGATTTTTGTGCCAATCATAGGACTCTAGCACGGTTTGGCTCTTGAAAACTCAAGCTGGATCTAAACCACGCATTCAAGCATTGTGGGGGTGATATTGATGAAATTGAAAACTCCGTGGCCCATTTTGTGGTACTGCTGAAAAACGGAGTGAGAAAGGAGCTTACTCTGAAAGTTCGAGCCCTCTAGCGAATTTTCCCTCTCAAAAGGTGACACCGGCGATAAAACATGCTTCTATCCTTTTGGTGGCGGAAACACAATGATTCGCGAGCTAAGTTGCCTATTTTACAGTGCTTGTGAAAGATGGAGGTAGGAATAGGATTTCTTTGCATTTCAAATGCCTCTGTGGCGGCTGAACTCTGCGAAGTGCAAACCTGCGCGAAGAATAGGTCCAACCATTTCAGGGGAAAAAACAGATGAATTGGGAAAGTACATGGCCCGTTCTCTGTGTCCCACTAAAACATTATGAGAAAGACTATTTTGATGAAATTGTATGGGCTAGATGTCAGTTTCCCTCTCTTGAAAGAGAAAATCGCCTCTAAACGAACCGTACTGTCTTCTGGCGGTGGAACAGATGAATTTGGCAAATATGTGGCGTATTTTTTGGAACTCGTGAAAATTGGAGGGGAAAGAAGATTTTTTGTGCCAATCATAAGACTCTAGCACGGTTTGGCTCTCGAAAACGCAAGCTGGATCTAAATCACGCATTCAAGCATTGTGGGGGTGATATTGATAAAATTGAAAACTCCGTGGCCCATTTTTGGGTACTGCCGAAAAACAGAGTGAGAAAGGAGCTTACTCTGACATTTCGAGGCCTCTAGCAAATTTTCCCTGTTAAAAGGTGAGACCCGCGCTAAAACATGCTTCTATCCTTTTGGTGGCCGAAACACAATGATTCGCGAGCTACGTTGCTCATTTTACAGTGCTTATGAAAGATGGAGGTAGGAATAGGATTTCTTTGCATTTCAAATGCCTCTGTGGCGGCTGAACTCTGCGAAGTGCAAACCTGCGCGAAAAATAGGTCCCACCATTTCGGGGGCAAAAACAGATGAATTCGGAAAGTACATGGCCCGTTCTCTGTATCGCACTAAAAGATTATGAGAAAGACTATTTTGATGAAATTGTATGGGCTACATGTCAGTTTCCCTCTCTTGAAAGAGAAAATCGCCTCTAAACGAACCGTACTGTCTTCTGGCGGTGGAACAGATGAATTTGGCACATATGTGGCGTATTTTTTGGAACTCGTGAAAATTGGAGGGAGAAAGAAGATTTCCCTGCAAATCATAGGACTCTAGCACGGTTTGGCTCTCGAAAACGCAAGCTGGATCTAAAACACGCATTCAAGCGTTGTGGGGGTGATATTGATGAAATTGAAAACTCCGTGGCCCATTTTTGGGTACTGCCGAAAAACGGAATGAGAAAGGAGCTTACTCTGAAATTTCGAGGCCTCTAGCGAATTTTCCCTGTCAAAAGGTGAGACCGGCGCTAAAACATGCTTCAATCCTTTTTGTGGCCGAAACACAATGATTCGCGAGCTACGTTGCCCATTTTACAGTGCTTATGAAAGATGGAGGTAGGAATAGGATTTCTTTGCATTTCAATTGCCTTATGGCGGTTGAACCCTGCGAAGTGCAAACCTGCGCGAAGAATAGGTCCCACCATTTCGAGGGCAAAAACAGATGAATTGGGAAAGTACATGGCCCGTTCTCTGTGTCCCACTAAAAGATTATGAGAAAGACTATTTTGATGAAATTGTATGGGCTACATGTCAGTTTCCCTCTCTTGAAAGAGAAAATCGCCTCTAAACAAACCGTACAGTCTTCTGGCGGTGGAACAGATGAATTTGGCACATATGTGGCTTATTTTTTGGAATTCGTGAAAATTGGAGGGAGAAAGAAGATTTTAGTGCCAATCATAGGACTCTAGCACGGTTTGGCTCTTGAAAACTCAAGCTGGATCTAAAACACGCATTCAAGCATTGTGGGGGTGATATTGATGAAATTGAAAACTCCGTGGCCCATTTTGGGGTACTGCTGAAAAACGGAGTGAGAAAGGAGCTTACTCTGAAAGTTCGAGGCCTCTAGCGAAAATTCCCTCTCAAAAGGTGAGACCGGCGATAAAACATGCTTCTATCCTTTTGGTGGCGGAAACACAATGATTCGCGAGCTAAGTTGCCTATTTTACAGTGCTTATGAAAGATGGAGGTAGGAATAGGATTTCTTTGCATTTCAAATGCCTCTGTGGCGGCTGAACTCTGCGAAGTGCAAACCTGCGCGAAGAATAGGTCCAACCATTTCAGGGGCAAAAACAGATGAATTGGGAAAGTACATGGCCCGTTCTCTGTGTCCCACTAAAAGATTATGAGAAAGACTATTTTGATGAAATTGTATGGGCTACATGTCAGTTTCCCTCTCTTGAAAGAGAAAAGCGCCTCTAAACGAACCGTACTGTCTTCTGGCGGTGGAACAGATGAATTTGGCACATATGTGGCGTGTTTTTTGGAACTCGTGAAAATTGGAGGGGAAAGAAGATTTTTTGTGCCAATCATAAGACTCTAGCACGGTTTGGCTCTCGAAAACGCAAGCTGGATCTAAAACACGCATTCAAGCATTGTGGGGGTGATATTTATAAAATTGAAAACTCCGTGGCCCATTTTTGGGTACTGCCGAAAAACAGAGTGAGAAAGGAGCTTACTCTGACATTTCGAGGCCTCTAGCAAATTTTCCCTTTCAAAAGGTGAGACCGGCGCTAAAATATGCTTCTATCCTTTTGGTGGCCGAAACACAATGATTCGCGAGCTACGTTGCTCATTTTACAGTGCTTATGAAAGATGGAGGTAGGAATAGGATTTCTTTGCATTTCAAATGCCTCTGTGGCGGCTGAACTCTGCGAAGTGCAAACCTGCGCGAAAAATAGGTCCCACCATTTCGGGGGCAAAAACAGATGAATTCGGAAAGTACATGGCCCGTTCTCTGTATCGCACTAAAAGATTATGAGAAAGACTATTTTGATGAAATTGTATGGGCTACATGTCAGTTTCCCTCTCTTGAAAGAGAAAATCGCCTCTAAACGAACCGTACTGTCTTCTGGCGGTGGAACAGATGAATTTGGCACATATGTGGCGTATTTTTTGGAACTCGTGAAAATTGGAGGGAGAAAGAAGATTTCCCTGCAAATCATAGGACTCTAGCACGGTTTGGCTCTCGAAAACGCAAGCTGGATCTAAAACACGCATTCAAGCATTGTGGGGGTGATATTGATAAAATTGAAAACTCCGTGGCCCATTTTTGGGTACTGCCGAAAAACAGAGTGAGAAAGGAGCTTACTCTGACATTTCGAGGCCTCTAGCAAATTTTCCCTTTCAAAAGGTGAGACCGGCGCTAAAATATGCTTCTATCCTTTTGGTGGCCGAAACACAATGATTCGCGAGCTACGTTGCTCATTTTACAGTGCTTATGAAAGATGGAGGTAGGAATAGGATTTCTTTGCATTTCAAATGCCTCTGTGGCGGCTGAACTCTGCGAAGTGCAAACCTGCGCGAAAAATAGGTCCCACCATTTCGGGGGCAAAAACAGATGAATTCGTAAAGTACATGGCCCGTTCTCTGTATCGCACTAAAAGATTATGAGAAAGACTATTTTGATGAAATTGTATGGGCTACATGTCAGTGTCCCTCTCTTGAAAGAGAAAATCGCCTCTAAACGAACCGTACAGTCTTCTGGCGGTGGAACAGATGAATTTGGCAAATATGTGGCGTATTTTTTGGAACTCGTGAAAATTGGAGGGAGAAAGAAGATTTTTGTGCCAATCATAGGACTCTAGCACGGTTTGGCTCTTGAAAACTCAAGCTGGATCTAAACCACGCATTCAAGCATTGTGGGGGTGATATTGATGAAATTGAAAACTCCGTGGCCCATTTTGTGGTACTGCTGAAAAACGGAGTGAGAAAGGAGCTTACTCTGAAAGTTCGAGCCCTCTAGCGAATTTTCCCTCTCAAAAGGTGACACCGGCGATAAAACATGCTTCTATCCTTTTGGTGGCGGAAACACAATGATTCGCGAGCTAAGTTGCCTATTTTACAGTGCTTGTGAAAGATGGAGGTAGGAATAGGATTTCTTTGCATTTCAAATGCCTCTGTGGCGGCTGAACTCTGCGAAGTGCAAACCTGCGCGAAGAATAGGTCCAACCATTTCAGGGGAAAAAACAGATGAATTGGGAAAGTACATGGCCCGTTCTCTGTGTCCCACTAAAACATTATGAGAAAGACTATTTTGATGAAATTGTATGGGCTAGATGTCAGTTTCCCTCTCTTGAAAGAGAAAATCGCCTCTAAACGAACCGTACTGTCTTCTGGCGGTGGAACAGATGAATTTGGCAAATATGTGGCGTATTTTTTGGAACTCGTGAAAATTGGAGGGGAAAGAAGATTTTTTGTGCCAATCATAAGACTCTAGCACGGTTTGGCTCTCGAAAACGCAAGCTGGATCTAAATCACGCATTCAAGCATTGTGGGGGTGATATTGATAAAATTGAAAACTCCGTGGCCCATTTTTGGGTACTGCCGAAAAACAGAGTGAGAAAGGAGCTTACTCTGACATTTCGAGGCCTCTAGCAAATTTTCCCTGTTAAAAGGTGAGACCCGCGCTAAAACATGCTTCTATCCTTTTGGTGGCCGAAACACAATGATTCGCGAGCTACGTTGCTCATTTTACAGTGCTTATGAAAGATGGAGGTAGGAATAGGATTTCTTTGCATTTCAAATGCCTCTGTGGCGGTTGAACTCTGCGAAGTGCAAACCTGCGCGAAGAATAGGTCCCACCATTTCGGGGGCAAAAACAGATGAATTGGGAAAGTACATGGCCCGTTCTCTGTATCGCACTAAAAGATTATGAGAAAGACTATTTTGATGAAATTGTATGGGCTACATGTCAGTGTCCCTCTCTTGAAAGAGAAAATCGCCTCTAAACGAACCGTACAGTCTTCTGGCGGTGGAACAGATGAATTTGGCAAATATGTGGCGTATTTTTTGGAACTCGTGAAAATTGGAGGGAGAAAGAAGATTTTTGTGCCAATCATAGGACTCTAGCACGGTTTGGCTCTTGAAAACTCAAGCTGGATCTAAACCACGCATTCAAGCATTGTGGGGGTGATATTGATGAAATTGAAAACTCCGTGGCCCATTTTGTGGTACTGCTGAAAAACGGAGTGAGAAAGGAGCTTACTCTGAAAGTTCGAGCCCTCTAGCGAATTTTCCCTCTCAAAAGGTGACACCGGCGATAAAACATGCTTCTATCCTTTTGGTGGCGGAAACACAATGATTCGCGAGCTAAGTTGCCTATTTTACAGTGCTTGTGAAAGATGGAGGTAGGAATAGGATTTCTTTGCATTTCAAATGCCTCTGTGGCGGCTGAACTCTGCGAAGTGCAAACCTGCGCGAAGAATAGGTCCAACCATTTCAGGGGAAAAAACAGATGAATTGGGAAAGTACATGGCCCGTTCTCTGTGTCCCACTAAAACATTATGAGAAAGACTATTTTGATGAAATTGTATGGGCTAGATGTCAGTTTCCCTCTCTTGAAAGAGAAAATCGCCTCTAAACGAACCGTACTGTCTTCTGGCGGTGGAACAGATGAATTTGGCAAATATGTGGCGTATTTTTTGGAACTCGTGAAAATTGGAGGGGAAAGAAGATTTTTTGTGCCAATCATAAGACTCTAGCACGGTTTGGCTCTCGAAAACGCAAGCTGGATCTAAAACACGCATTCAAGCATTGTGGGGGTGATATTGATAAAATTGAAAACTCCGTGGCCCATTTTTGGGTACTGCCGAAAAACAGAGTGAGAAAGGAGCTTACTCTGACATTTCGAGGCCTCTAGCAAATTTTCCCTGTCAAAAGGTGAGACCCGCGCTAAAACATGCTTCTATCATTTTGGTGGCCGAAACACAATGATTCGCGAGCTACGTTGCTCATTTTACAGTGCTTATGAAAGATGGAGGTAGGAATAGGATTTCTTTGCATTTCAAATGCCTCTGTGGCGGGTGAACTCTGCGAAGTGCAAACCTGCGCGAAGAATAGGTCCCACCATTTCGGGGGCAAAAACAGATGAATTGGGAAAGTACATGGCCCGTTCTCTGTATCGCACTAATAGATTATGAGAAAGACTATTTTGATGAAATTGTATGGGCTACATGTCAGTGTCCCTCTCTTGAAAGAGAAAATCGCCTCTAAACGAACCATACAGTCTTCTGGCGGTGGAACAGATGAATTTGGCAAATATGTGGCGTATTTTTTGGAACTCGTGAAAATTGGAGGGAGAAAGAAGATTTTTGTGCCAATCATAGGACTCTAGCACGGTTTGGCTCTTGAAAACTCAAGCTGGATCTAAACCACGCATTCAAGCATTGTGGGGGTGATATTGATGAAATTGAAAACTCCGTGGCCCATTTTGTGGTACTGCTGAAAAACGGAGTGAGAAAGGAGCTTACTCTGAAAGTTCGAGCCCTCTAGCGAATTTTCCCTCTCAAAAGGTGACACCGGCGATAAAACATGCTTCTATCCTTTTGGTGGCGGAAACACAATGATTCGCGAGCTAAGTTGCCTATTTTACAGTGCTTGTGAAAGATGGAGGTAGGAATAGGATTTCTTTGCATTTCAAATGCCTCTGTGGCGGCTGAACTCTGCGAAGTGCAAACCTGCGCGAAGAATAGGTCCAACCATTTCAGGGGAAAAAACAGATGAATTGGGAAAGTACATGGCCCGTTCTCTGTGTCCCACTAAAACATTATGAGAAAGACTATTTTGATGAAATTGTATGGGCTAGATGTCAGTTTCCCTCTCTTGAAAGAGAAAATCGCCTCTAAATGAACCGTACTGTCTTCTGGCGGTGGAACAGATGAATTTGGCAAATATGTGGCGTATTTTTTGGAACTCGTGAAAATTGGAGGGGAAAGAAGATTTTTTGTGCCAATCATAAGACTCTAGCACGGTTTGGCTCTCGAAAACGCAAGCTGGATCTAAATCACGCATTCAAGCATTGTGGGGGTGATATTGATAAAATTGAAAACTCCGTGGCCCATTTTTGGGTACTGCCGAAAAACAGAGTGAGAAAGGAGCTTACTCTGACATTTCGAGGCCTCTAGCAAATTTTCCCTGTCAAAAGGTGAGACCCGCGCTAAAACATGCTTCTATCCTTTTGGTGGCCGAAACACAATGATTCGCGAGCTACGTTGCTCATTTTACAGTGCTTATGAAAGATGGAGGTAGGAATAGGATTTCTTTGCATTTCAAATGCCTCTGTGGCGGTTGAACTCTGCGAAGTGCAAACCTGCGCGAAGAATAGGTCCCACCATTTCGGGGGCAAAAACAGATGAATTGGGAAAGTACATGGCCCGTTCTCTGTATCGCACTAAAAGATTATGAGAAAGACTATTTTGATGAAATTGTATGGGCTACATGTCAGTGTCCCTCTCTTGAAAGAGAAAATCGCCTCTAAACGAACCGTACAGTCTTCTGGCGGTGGAACAGATGAATTTGGCAAATATGTGGCGTATTTTTTGGAACTCGTGAAAATTGGAGGGAGAAAGAAGATTTTTGTGCCAATCATAGGACTCTAGCACGGTTTGGCTCTTGAAAACTCAAGCTGGATCTAAACCACGCATTCAAGCATTGTGGGGGTGATATTGATGAAATTGAAAACTCCGTGGCCCATTTTGTGGTACTGCTGAAAAACGGAGTGAGAAAGGAGCTTACTCTGAAAGTTCGAGCCCTCTAGCGAATTTTCCCTCTCAAAAGGTGACACCGGCGATAAAACATGCTTCTATCCTTTTGGTGGCGGAAACACAATGATTCGCGAGCTAAGTTGCCTATTTTACAGTGCTTGTGAAAGATGGAGGTAGGAATAGGATTTCTTTGCATTTCAAATGCCTCTGTGGCGGCTGAACTCTGCGAAGTGCAAACCTGCGCGAAGAATAGGTCCAACCATTTCAGGGGAAAAAACAGATGAATTGGGAAAGTACATGGCCCGTTCTCTGTGTCCCACTAAAACATTATGAGAAAGACTATTTTGATGAAATTGTATGGGCTACATGTCAGTTTCCCTCTCTTGAAAGAGAAAATCGCCTCTAAACGAACCGTACTGTCTTCTGGCGGTGGAACAGATGAATTTGGCAAATATGTGGCGTATTTTTTGGAACTCGTGAAAATTGGAGGGGAAAGAAGATTTTTTGTGCAAATCATAAGACTCTAGCACGGTTTGGCTCTCGAAAACGCAAGCTGGATCTAAATCACGCATTCAAGCATTGTGGGGGTGATATTGATAAAATTGAAAACTCCGTGGCCCATTTTTAGGTACTGCCGAAAAACAGAGTGAGAAAGGAGCTTACTCTGACATTTCGAGGCCTCTAGCAAATTTTCCCTGTCAAAAGGTGAGACCCGCGCTAAAACATGCTTCTATCCTTTTGGTGGCCGAAACACAATGATTCGCGAGCTACGTTGCTCATTTTACAGTGCTTATGAAAGATGGAGGTAGGAATAGGATTTCTTTGCATTTCAAATGCCTCTGTGGCGGTTGAACTCTGCGAAGTGCAAACCTGCGCGAAGAATAGGTCCCACCATTTCGGGGGCAAAAACAGATGAATTGGGAAAGTACATGGCCCGTTCTCTGTGTCCCACTAAAAGATTATGAGAAAGACTATTTTGATGAAATTGTATGGGCTACATGTCAGTTTCCCTCTCTTGAAAGAGAAAACCGCCTCTAAACGAACCGTACAGTCTTCTGGCGGTGGAACAGATGAATTTGGCACATATGTGGCTTATTTTTTGGAACTCGTGAAAATTGGAGGGAGAAAGAAGATTTTAGTGCCAATCATAGGACTCTAGCACGGTTTGGCTCTTGAAAACTCAAGCTGGATCTAAAACATGCATTCAAGCATTGTGGGGGTGATATTGATGAAATTGAAAACTCCGTGGCCCATTTTGGGGTACTGCTGAAAAACGGAGTGAGAAAGGAGCTTACTCTGAAAGTTCGAGGCCTCTAGCGAAAATTCCCTCTCAAAAGGTGAGACCGGCGATAAAACATGCTTCTATCCTTTTGGTGGCGGAAACACAATGATTCGCGAGCTAAGTTGCCTATTTTACAGTGCTTATGAAAGATGGAGGTAGGAATAGGATTTCTTTGCATTTCAAATGCCTCTGTGGCGGCTGAACTCTGCGAAGTGCAAACCTGCGCGAAGAATAGGTCCAACCATTTCAGGGGCAAAAACAGATGAATTGGGAAAGTACATGGCCCGTTCTCTGTGTCCCACTAAAAGATTATGAGAAAGACTATTTTGATGAAATTGTATGGGCTACATGTCAGTTTCCCTCTCTTGAAAGAGAAAAACGCCTCTAAACGAACCGTACTGTCTTCTGGCGGTGGAACAGATGAATTTGGCACATATGTGGCGTGTTTTTTGGAACTCGTGAAAATTGGAGGGGAAAGAAGATTTTTTGTGCCAATCATAAGACTCTAGCACGGTTTGGCTCTCGAAAACGCAAGGTGGATCTAAAACACGCATTCAAGCATTGTGGGGGTGATATTGATAAAATTGAAAACTCCGTGGCCCATTTTTGGGTACTACCGAAAAACAGAGTGAGAAAGGAGCTTACTCTGACATTTCGAGGCCTCTAGCAAATTTTCCCTTTCAAAAGGTGAGACCGGCGCTAAAATATGCTTCTATCCTTTTGGTGGCCGAAACACAATGATTCGCGAGCTACGTTGCTCATTTTACAGTGCTTATGAAAGATGGAGGTAGGAATAGGATTTCTTTGCATTTCAAATGCCTCTGTGGCGGCTGAACTCTGCGAAGTGCAAACCTGCGCGAAAAATAGGTCCCACCATTTCGGGGGCAAAAACAGATGAATTCGGAAAGTACATGGCCCGTTCTCTGTATCGCACTAAAAGATTATGAGAAAGACTATTTTGATGAAATTGTATGGGCTACATGTCAGTTTCCCTCTCTTGAAAGAGAAAATCGCCTCTAAACGAACCGTACTGTCTTCTGGCGGTGGAACAGATGAATTTGGCACATATGTGGCGTATTTTTTGGAACTCGTGAAAATTGGAGGGAGAAAGAAGATTTCCCTGCAAATCATAGGACTCTAGCACGGTTTGGCTCTCGAAAACGCAAGCTGGATCTAAAACACGCATTCAAGCATTGTGGGGGTGATATTGATAAAATTGAAAACTCCGTGGCCCATTTTTGGGTACTGCCGAAAAACAGAGTGAGAAAGGAGCTTACTCTGACATTTCGAGGCCTCTAGCAAATTTTCCCTGTCAAAAGGTGAGACCCGCGCTAAAACATGCTTCTATCCTTTTGGTGGCCGAAACACAATGATTCGCGAGCTACGTTGCTCATTTTACAGTGCTTATGAAAGATGGAGGTAGGAATAGGATTTCTTTGCATTTCAAATGCCTCTGTGGCGGCTGAACTCTGCGAAGTGCAAACCTGCGCGAAGAATAGGTCCCACCATTTCGGGGGCAAAAACAGATGAATTGGGAAAGTACATGGCCCGTTCTCTGTATCGCACTAAAAGATTATGAGAAAGACTATTTTGATGAAATTGTATGGGCTACATGTCAGTGTCCCTCTCTTGAAAGAGAAAATCGCCTCTAAACGAACCGTACAGTCTTCTGGCGGTGGAACAGATGAATTTGGCAAATATGTGGCGTATTTTTTGGAACTCGTGAAAATTGGAGGGAGAAAGAAGATTTTTGTGCCAATCATAGGACTCTAGCACGGTTTGGCTCTTGAAAACTCAAGCTGGATCTAAACCACGCATTCAAGCATTGTGGGGGTGATATTGATGAAATTGAAAACTCCGTGGCCCATTTTGTGGTACTGCTGAAAAACGGAGTGAGAAAGGAGCTTACTCTGAAAGTTCGAGCCCTCTAGCGAATTTTCCCTCTCAAAAGGTGACACCGGCGATAAAACATGCTTCTATCCTTTTGGTGGCGGAAACACAATGATTCGCGAGCTAAGTTGCCTATTTTACAGTGCTTGTGAAAGATGGAGGTAGGAATAGGATTTCTTTGCATTTCAAATGCCTCTGTGGCGGCTGACCTCTGCGAAGTGCAAACCTGCGCGAAGAATAGGTCCAACCATTTCAGGGGAAAAAACAGATGAATTGGGAAAGTACATGGCCCGTTCTCTGTGTCCCACTAAAACATTATGAGAAAGACTATTTTGATGAAATTGTATGGGCTAGATGTTAGTTTCCCTCTCTTGAAAGAGAAAATCGCCTCTAAACGAACCGTACTGTCTTCTGGCGGTGGAACAGATGAATTTGGCAAATATGTGGCGTATTTTTTGGAACTCGTGAAAATTGGAGGGGAAAGAAGATTTTTTGTGCCAATCATAAGACTCTAGCACGGTTTGGCTCTCGAAAACGCAAGCTGGATCTAAAACACGCATTCAAGCATTGTGGGGGTGATATTGATAAAATTGAAAACTCCGTGGCCCATTTTTGGGTACTGCCGAAAAACAGAGTGAGAAAGGAGCTTACTCTGACATTTCGAGGCCTCTAGCAAATTTTCCCTGTCAAAAGGTGAGACCCGCGCTAAAACATGCTTCTATCCTTTTGGTGGCCGAAACACAATGATTCGCGAGCTACGTTGCTCATTTTACAGTGCTTATGAAAGATGGAGGTAGGAATAGGATTTCTTTGCATTTCAAATGCCTCTGTGGCGGTTGAACTCTGCGAAGTGCAAACCTGCGCGAAGAATAGGTCCCACCATTTCGGGGGCAAAAACAGATGAATTGGGAAAGTACATGGCCCGTTCTCTGTATCGCACTAAAAGATTATGAGAAAGACTATTTTGATGAAATTGTATGGGCTACATGTCAGTGTCCCTCTCTTGAAAGAGAAAATCGCCTCTAAACGAACCGTACAGTCTTCTGGCGGTGGAACAGATGAATTTGGCAAATATGTGGCGTATTTTTTGGAACTCGTGAAAATTGGAGGGAGAAAGAAGATTTTTGTGCCAATCATAGGACTCTAGCACGGTTTGGCTCTTGAAAACTCAAGCTGGATCTAAACCACGCATTCAAGCATTGTGTGGGTGATATTGATGAAATTGAAAACTCCGTGGCCCATTTTGTGGTACTGCTGAAAAACGGAGTGAGAAAGGAGCTTACTCTGAAAGTTCGAGCCCTCTAGCGAATTTTCCCTCTCAAAAGGTGACACCGGCGATAAAACATGCTTCTATCCTTTTGGTGGCGGAAACACAATGATTCGCGAGCTAAGTTGCCTATTTTACAGTGCTTGTGAAAGATGGAGGTAGGAATAGGATTTCTTTGCATTTCAAATGCCTCTGTGGCGGCTGAACTCTGCGAAGTGCAAACCTGCGCGAAGAATAGGTCCAACCATTTCAGGGGAAAAAACAGATGAATTGGGAAAGTACATGGCCCGTTCTCTGTGTCCCACTAAAACATTATGAGAAAGACTATTTTGATGAAATTGTATGGGCTAGATGTCAGTTTCCCTCTCTTGAAAGAGAAAATCGCCTCTAAACGAACCGTACTGTCTTCTGGCGGTGGAACAGATGAATTTGGCAAATATGTGGCGTATTTTTTGGAACTCGTGAAAATTGGAGGGGAAAGAAGATTTTTTGTGCAAATCATAAGACTCTAGCACGGTTTGGCTCTCGAAAACGCAAGCTGGATCTAAATCACGCATTCAAGCATTGTGGGGGTGATATTGATAAAATTGAAAACTCCGTGGCCCATTTTTGGGTACTGCCGAAAAACAGAGTGAGAAAGGAGCTTACTCTGACATTTCGAGGCCTCTAGCAAATTTTCCCTGTCAAAAGGTGAGACCGGCGCTAAAACATGCTTCTATCCTTTTGGTGGCCGAAACACAATGATTCGCGAGCTACGTTGCTCATTTTACAGTGCTTATGAAAGATGGAGGTAGGAATAGGATTTCTTTGCATTTCAAATGCCTCTGTGGCGGTTGAACTCTGCGAAGTGCAAACCTGCGCGAAGAATAGGTCCCACCATTTCGGGGGCAAAAACAGATGAATTGGGAAAGTACATGGCCCGTTCTCTGTATCGCACTAAAAGATTATGAGAAAGACTATTTTGATGAAATTGTATGGGCTACATGTCAGTGTCCCTCTCTTGAAAGAGAAAATCGCCTCTAAACGAACCGTACAGTCTTCTGGCGGTGGAACAGATGAATTTGGCAAATATGTGGCGTATTTTTTGGAACTCGTGAAAATTGGAGGGAGAAAGAAGATTTTTGTGCCAATCATAGGACTCTAGCACGGTTTGGCTCTTGAAAACTCAAGCTGGATCTAAACCACGCATTCAAGCATTGTGGGGGTGATATTGATGAAATTGAAAACTCCGTGGCCCATTTTGTGGTACTGCTGAAAAACGGAGTGAGAAAGGAGCTTACTCTGAAAGTTCGAGCCCTCTAGCGAATTTTCCCTCTCAAAAGGTGACACCGGCGATAAAACATGCTTCTATCCTTTTGGTGGCGGAAACACAATGATTCGCGAGCTAAGTTGCCTATTTTACAGTGCTTGTGAAAGATGGAGGTAGGAATAGGATTTCTTTGCATTTCAAATGCCTCTGTGGCGGCTGAACTCTGCGAAGTGCAAACCTGCGCGAAGAATAGGTCCCACCATTTCGGGGGCAAAAACAGATGAATTGGGAAAGTACATGGCCCGTTCTCTGTATCGCACTAAAAGATTATGAGAAAGACTATTTTGATGAAATTGTATGGGCTACATGTCAGTGTCCCTCTCTTGAAAGAGAAAATCGCCTCTAAACGAACCGTACAGTCTTCTGGCGGTGGAACAGATGAATTTGGCAAATATGTGGCGTATTTTTTGGAACTCGTGAAAATTGGAGGGAGAAAGAAGATTTTTGTGCCAATCATAGGACTCTAGCACGGTTTGGCTCTCGAAAACGCAAGCTGGATCTAAAACACGCATTCAAGCATTGTGGGGGTGATATTGATAAAATTGAAAACTCCGTGGCCCATTTTTGGGTACTGCCGAAAAACAGAGTGAGAAAGGAGCTTACTCTGACATTTCGAGGCCTCTAGCAAATTTTCCCTGTCAAAAGGTGAGACCCGCGCTAAAACATGCTTCTATCCTTTTGGTGGCCGAAACACAATGATTCGCGAGCTACGTTGCTCATTTTACAGTGCTTATGAAAGATGGAGGTAGGAATAGGATTTCTTTGCATTTCAAATGCCTCTGTGGCGGTTGAACTCTGCGAAGTGCAAACCTGCGCGAAGAATAGGTCCCACCATTTCGGGGGCAAAAACAGATGAATTGGGAAAGTACATGGCCCGTTCTCTGTATCGCACTAAAAGATTATGAGAAAGTCTATTTTGATGAAATTGCATGGGCTACATGTCAGTGTCCCTCTCATGAAAGAGAAAATCGCCTCTAAACGAACCGTACAGTCTTCTGGCAGTGGAACAGATGAATTTGGCAAATATGTGGCGTATTTTTTGGAACTCGTAAAAATTGGAGGGAGAAAGAAGATTTTTGTGCCAATCATAGGACTCTAGCACGGTTTGGCTCTTGAAAACTCAAGCTGGATCTAAACCACGCATTCAAGCATTGTGGGGGTGATATTGATGAAATTGAAAACTCCGTGGCCCATTTTGTGGTACTGCTGAAAAACGGAGTGAGAAAGGAGCTTACTCTGAAAGTTCGAGCCCTCTAGCGAATTTTCCCTCTCAAAAGGTGACACCGGCGATAAAACATGCTTCTATCCTTTTGGTGGCGGAAACACAATGATTCGCGAGCTAAGTTGCCTATTTTACAGTGCTTGTGAAAGATGGAGGTAGGAATAGGATTTCTTTGCATTTCAAATGCCTCTGTGGCGGCTTAACTCTGCGAAGTGCAAACCTGCGCGAAGAATAGGTCCAACCATTTCAGGGGAAAAAACAGATGAATTGGGAAAGTACATGGCCCGTTCTCTGTGTCCCACTAAAACATTATGAGAAAGACTATTTTGATGAAATTGTATGGGCTACATGTTAGTTTCCCTCTCTTGAAAGAGAAAATCGCCTCTAAACGAACCGTACTGTCTTCTGGCGGTGGAACAGATGAATTTGGCAAATATGTGGCGTATTTTTTGGAACTCGTGAAAATTGGAGGGGAAAGAAGATTTTTTGTGCCAATCATAAGACTCTAGCACGGTTTGGCTCTCGAAAACGCAAGCTGGATCTAAAACACGTATTCAAGCATTGTGGGGGTGATATTGATAAAATTGAAAACTCCGTGGCCCATTTTTGGGTACTGCCGAAAAACAGAGTGAGAAAGGAGCTTACTCTGACATTTCGAGGCCTCTAGCAAATTTTCCCTGTCAAAAGGTGAGACCGGCGCTAAAACATGCTTCTATCCTTTTGGTGGCCGAAACACAATGATTCGCGAGCTACGTTGCTCATTTTACAGTGCTTATGAAAGATGGAGGTAGGAATAGGATTTCTTTGCATTTCAAATGCCTCTGTGGCGGCTGAACTCTGCGAAGTGCAAACCTGCGCGAAGAATAGGTCCCACCATTTCGGGGGCAAAAACAGATGAATTGGGAAAGTACATGGCCCGTTCTCTGTATCGCACTAAAAGATTATGAGAAAGACTATTTTGATGAAATTGTATGGGCTACATGTCAGTGTCCCTCTCTTGAAAGAGAAAATCGCCTCAAAACGAACCGTACAGTCTTCTGGCGGTGGAACAGATGAATTTGGCAAATATGTGGCGTATTTTTTGGAACTCGTGAAAATTGGAGGGAGAAAGAAGATTTTTGTGCCAATCATAGGACTCTAGCACGGTTTGGCTCTTGAAAACTCAAGCTGGATCTAAACCACGCATTCAAGCATTGTGGGGGTGATATTGATGAAATTGAAAACTCCGTGGCCCATTTTGTGGTACTGCTGAAAAACGGAGTGAGAAAGGAGCTTACTCTGAAAGTTCGAGCCCTCTAGCGAATTTTCCCTCTCAAAAGGTGACACCGGCGATAAAACATGCTTCTATCCTTTTGGTGGCGGAAACACAATGATTCGCGAGCTAAGTTGCCTATTTTACAGTGCTTGTGAAAGATGGAGGTAGGAATAGGATTTCTTTGCATTTCAAATGCCTCTGTGGCGGCTTAACTCTGCGAAGTGCAAACCTGCGCGAAGAATAGGTCCAACCATTTCAGGGGAAAAAACAGATGAATTGGGAAAGTACATGGCCCGTTCTCTGTGTCCCACTAAAACATTATGAGAAAGACTATTTTGATGAAATTGTATGGGCTACATGTTAGTTTCCCTCTCTTGAAAGAGAAAATCGCCTCTAAACGAACCGTACTGTCTTCTGGCGGTGGAACAGATGAATTTGGCAAATATGTGGCGTATTTTTTGGAACTCGTGAAAATTGGAGGGGAAAGAAGATTTTTTGTGCCAATCATAAGACTCTAGCACGGTTTGGCTCTCGAAAACGCAAGCTGGATCTAAAACACGCATTCAAGCATTGTGGGGGTGATATTGATAAAATTGAAAACTCCGTGGCCCATTTTTGGGTACTGCCGAAAAACAGAGTGAGAAAGGAGCTTACTCTGACATTTCGAGGCCTCTAGCAAATTTTCCCTGTCAAAAGGTGAGACCCGCGCTAAAACATGCTTCTATCCTTTTGGTGGCCGAAACACAATGATTCGCGAGCTACGTTGCTCATTTTACAGTGCTTATGAAAGATGGAGGTAGGAATAGGATTTCTTTGCATTTCAAATGCCTCTGTGGCGGCTGAACTCTGCGAAGTGCAAACCTGCGCGAAGAATAGGTCCCACCATTTCGGGGGCAAAAACAGATGAATTGGGAAAGTACATGGCCCGTTCTCTGTATCGCACTAAAAGATTATGAGAAAGACTATTTTGATGAAATTGTATGGGCTACATGTCAGTGTCCCTCTCTTGAAAGAGAAAATCGCCTCTAAACGAACCGTACAGTCTTCTGGCGGTGGAACAGATGAATTTGGCAAATATGTGGCGTATTTTTTGGAACTCGTGAAAATTGGAGGGAGAAAGAAGATTTTTGTGCCAATCATAGGACTCTAGCACGGTTTGGCTCTTGAAAACTCAAGCTGGATCTAAACCACGCATTCAAGCATTGTGTGGGTGATATTGATGAAATTGAAAACTCCGTGGCCCATTTTGTGGTACTGCTGAAAAACGGAGTGAGAAAGGAGCTTACTCTGAAAGTTCGAGCCCTCTAGCGAATTTTCCCTCTCAAAAGGTGACACCGGCGATAAAACATGCTTCTATCCTTTTGGTGGCGGAAACACAATGATTCGCGAGCTAAGTTGCCTATTTTACAGTGCTTGTGAAAGATGGAGGTAGGAATAGGATTTCTTTGCATTTCAAATGCCTCTGTGGCGGCTGAACTCTGCGAAGTGCAAACCTGCGCGAAGAATAGGTCCAACCATTTCAGGGGAAAAAACAGATGAATTGGGAAAGTACATGGCCCGTTCTCTGTGTCCCACTAAAACATTATGAGAAAGACTATTTTGATGAAATTGTATGGGCTAGATGTCAGTTTCCCTCTCTTGAAAGAGAAAATCGCCTCTAAACGAACCGTACTGTCTTCTGGCGGTGGAACAGATGAATTTGGCAAATATGTGGCGTATTTTTTGGAACTCGTGAAAATTGGAGGGGAAAGAAGATTTTTTGTGCAAATCATAAGACTCTAGCACGGTTTGGCTCTCGAAAACGCAAGCTGGATCTAAATCACGCATTCAAGCATTGTGGGGGTGATATTGATAAAATTGAAAACTCCGTGGCCCATTTTTGGGTACTGCCGAAAAACAGAGTGAGAAAGGAGCTTACTCTGACATTTCGAGGCCTCTAGCAAATTTTCCCTGTCAAAAGGTGAGACCGGCGCTAAAACATGCTTCTATCCTTTTGGTGGCCGAAACACAATGATTCGCGAGCTACGTTGCTCATTTTACAGTGCTTATGAAAGATGGAGGTAGGAATAGGATTTCTTTGCATTTCAAATGCCTCTGTGGCGGTTGAACTCTGCGAAGTGCAAACCTGCGCGAAGAATAGGTCCCACCATTTCGGGGGCAAAAACAGATGAATTGGGAAAGTACATGGCCCGTTCTCTGTATCGCACTAAAAGATTATGAGAAAGACTATTTTGATGAAATTGTATGGGCTACATGTCAGTGTCCCTCTCTTGAAAGAGAAAATCGCCTCTAAACGAACCGTACAGTCTTCTGGCGGTGGAACAGATGAATTTGGCAAATATGTGGCGTATTTTTTGGAACTCGTGAAAATTGGAGGGAGAAAGAAGATTTTTGTGCCAATCATAGGACTCTAGCACGGTTTGGCTCTTGAAAACTCAAGCTGGATCTAAACCACGCATTCAAGCATTGTGGGGGTGATATTGATGAAATTGAAAACTCCGTGGCCCATTTTGTGGTACTGCTGAAAAACGGAGTGAGAAAGGAGCTTACTCTGAAAGTTCGAGCCCTCTAGCGAATTTTCCCTCTCAAAAGGTGACACCGGCGATAAAACATGCTTCTATCCTTTTGGTGGCGGAAACACAATGATTCGCGAGCTAAGTTGCCTATTTTACAGTGCTTGTGAAAGATGGAGGTAGGAATAGGATTTCTTTGCATTTCAAATGCCTCTGTGGCGGCTGAACTCTGCGAAGTGCAAACCTGCGCGAAGAATAGGTCCCACCATTTCGGGGGCAAAAACAGATGAATTGGGAAAGTACATGGCCCGTTCTCTGTATCGCACTAAAAGATTATGAGAAAGACTATTTTGATGAAATTGTATGGGCTACATGTCAGTGTCCCTCTCTTGAAAGAGAAAATCGCCTCTAAACGAACCGTACAGTCTTCTGGCGGTGGAACAGATGAATTTGGCAAATATGTGGCGTATTTTTTGGAACTCGTGAAAATTGGAGGGAGAAAGAAGATTTTTGTGCCAATCATAGGACTCTAGCACGGTTTGGCTCTCGAAAACGCAAGCTGGATCTAAAACACGCATTCAAGCATTGTGGGGGTGATATTGATAAAATTGAAAACTCCGTGGCCCATTTTTGGGTACTGCCGAAAAACAGAGTGAGAAAGGAGCTTACTCTGACATTTCGAGGCCTCTAGCAAATTTTCCCTGTCAAAAGGTGAGACCCGCGCTAAAACATGCTTCTATCCTTTTGGTGGCCGAAACACAATGATTCGCGAGCTACGTTGCTCATTTTACAGTGCTTATGAAAGATGGAGGTAGGAATAGGATTTCTTTGCATTTCAAATGCCTCTGTGGCGGTTGAACTCTGCGAAGTGCAAACCTGCGCGAAGAATAGGTCCCACCATTTCGGGGGCAAAAACAGATGAATTGGGAAAGTACATGGCCCGTTCTCTGTATCGCACTAAAAGATTATGAGAAAGTCTATTTTGATGAAATTGCATGGGCTACATGTCAGTGTCCCTCTCATGAAAGAGAAAATCGCCTCTAAACGAACCGTACAGTCTTCTGGCAGTGGAACAGATGAATTTGGCAAATATGTGGCGTATTTTTTGGAACTCGTAAAAATTGGAGGGAGAAAGAAGATTTTTGTGCCAATCATAGGACTCTAGCACGGTTTGGCTCTTGAAAACTCAAGCTGGATCTAAACCACGCATTCAAGCATTGTGGGGGTGATAT
This sequence comes from Albizia julibrissin, assembly GCA_037074505.1. Classification (NCBI taxonomy): domain Eukaryota; kingdom Viridiplantae; phylum Streptophyta; class Magnoliopsida; order Fabales; family Fabaceae; genus Albizia; species Albizia julibrissin. Next base: position 39,938,495 of record CM073477.1, read on the forward strand.
TGATGAAATTGAAAACTCCGTGGCCCATTTTGTGGTACTGCTGAAAAACGGAGTGAGAAAGGAGCTTACTCTGAAAGTTCGAGCCCTCTAGCGAATTTTCCCTCTCAAAAGGTGACACCGGCGATAAAACATGCTTCTATCCTTTTGGTGGCGGAAACACAATGATTCGCGAGCTAAGTTGCCTATTTTACAGTGCTTGTGAAAGATGGAGGTAGGAATAGGATTTCTTTGCATTTCAAATGCCTCTGTGGCGGCTTAACTCTGCGAAGTGCAAACCTGCGCGAAGAATAGGTCCAACCATTTCAGGGGAAAAAACAGATGAATTGGGAAAGTACATGGCCCGTTCTCTGTGTCCCACTAAAACATTATGAGAAAGACTATTTTGATGAAATTGTATGGGCTACATGTTAGTTTCCCTCTCTTGAAAGAGAAAATCGCCTCTAAACGAACCGTACTGTCTTCTGGCGGTGGAACAGATGAATTTGGCAAATATGTGGCGTATTTTTTGGAACTCGTGAAAATTGGAGGGGAAAGAAGATTTTTTGTGCCAATCATAAGACTCTAGCACGGTTTGGCTCTCGAAAACGCAAGCTGGATCTAAAACACGTATTCAAGCATTGTGGGGGTGATATTGATAAAATTGAAAACTCCGTGGCCCATTTTTGGGTACTGCCGAAAAACAGAGTGAGAAAGGAGCTTACTCTGACATTTCGAGGCCTCTAGCAAATTTTCCCTGTCAAAAGGTGAGACCGGCGCTAAAACATGCTTCTATCCTTTTGGTGGCCGAAACACAATGATTCGCGAGCTACGTTGCTCATTTTACAGTGCTTATGAAAGATGGAGGTAGGAATAGGATTTCTTTGCATTTCAAATGCCTCTGTGGCGGCTGAACTCTGCGAAGTGCAAACCTGCGCGAAGAATAGGTCCCACCATTTCGGGGGCAAAAACAGATGAATTGGGAAAGTACATGGCCCGTTCTCTGTATCGCACTAAAAGATTATGAGAAAGACTATTTTGATGAAATTGTATGGGCTACATGTCAGTGTCCCTCTCTTGAAAGAGAAAATCGCCTCAAAACGAACCGTACAGTCTTCTGGCGGTGGAACAGATGAATTTGGCAAATATGTGGCGTATTTTTTGGAACTCGTGAAAATTGGAGGGAGAAAGAAGATTTTTGTGCCAATCATAGGACTCTAGCACGGTTTGGCTCTTGAAAACTCAAGCTGGATCTAAACCACGCATTCAAGCATTGTGGGGGTGATATTGATGAAATTGAAAACTCCGTGGCCCATTTTGTGGTACTGCTGAAAAACGGAGTGAGAAAGGAGCTTACTCTGAAAGTTCGAGCCCTCTAGCGAATTTTCCCTCTCAAAAGGTGACACCGGCGATAAAACATGCTTCTATCCTTTTGGTGGCGGAAACACAATGATTCGCGAGCTAAGTTGCCTATTTTACAGTGCTTGTGAAAGATGGAGGTAGGAATAGGATTTCTTTGCATTTCAAATGCCTCTGTGGCGGCTTAACTCTGCGAAGTGCAAACCTGCGCGAAGAATAGGTCCAACCATTTCAGGGGAAAAAACAGATGAATTGGGAAAGTACATGGCCCGTTCTCTGTGTCCCACTAAAACATTATGAGAAAGACTATTTTGATGAAATTGTATGGGCTACATGTTAGTTTCCCTCTCTTGAAAGAGAAAATCGCCTCTAAACGAACCGTACTGTCTTCTGGCGGTGGAACAGATGAATTTGGCAAATATGTGGCGTATTTTTTGGAACTCGTGAAAATTGGAGGGGAAAGAAGATTTTTTGTGCCAATCATAAGACTCTAGCACGGTTTGGCTCTCGAAAACGCAAGCTGGATCTAAAACACGCATTCAAGCATTGTGGGGGTGATATTGATAAAATTGAAAACTCCGTGGCCCATTTTTGGGTACTGCCGAAAAACAGAGTGAGAAAGGAGCTTACTCTGACATTTCGAGGCCTCTAGCAAATTTTCCCTGTCAAAAGGTGAGACCCGCGCTAAAACATGCTTCTATCCTTTTGGTGGCCGAAACACAATGATTCGCGAGCTACGTTGCTCATTTTACAGTGCTTATGAAAGATGGAGGTAGGAATAGGATTTCTTTGCATTTCAAATGCCTCTGTGGCGGCTGAACTCTGCGAAGTGCAAACCTGCGCGAAGAATAGGTCCCACCATTTCGGGGGCAAAAACAGATGAATTGGGAAAGTACATGGCCCGTTCTCTGTATCGCACTAAAAGATTATGAGAAAGACTATTTTGATGAAATTGTATGGGCTACATGTCAGTGTCCCTCTCTTGAAAGAGAAAATCGCCTCTAAACGAACCGTACAGTCTTCTGGCGGTGGAACAGATGAATTTGGCAAATATGTGGCGTATTTTTTGGAACTCGTGAAAATTGGAGGGAGAAAGAAGATTTTTGTGCCAATCATAGGACTCTAGCACGGTTTGGCTCTTGAAAACTCAAGCTGGATCTAAACCACGCATTCAAGCATTGTGGGGGTGATATTGATGAAATTGAAAACTCCGTGGCCCATTTTGTGGTACTGCTGAAAAACGGAGTGAGAAAGGAGCTTACTCTGAAAGTTCGAGCCCTCTAGCGAATTTTCCCTCTCAAAAGGTGACACCGGCGATAAAACATGCTTCTATCCTTTTGGTGGCGGAAACACAATGATTCGCGAGCTAAGTTGCCTATTTTACAGTGCTTGTGAAAGATGGAGGTAGGAATAGGATTTCTTTGCATTTCAAATGCCTCTGTGGCGGCTTAACTCTGCGAAGTGCAAACCTGCGCGAAGAATAGGTCCAACCATTTCAGGGGAAAAAACAGATGAATTGGGAAAGTACATGGCCCGTTCTCTGTGTCCCACTAAAACATTATGAGAAAGACTATTTTGATGAAATTGTATGGGCTACATGTTAGTTTCCCTCTCTTGAAAGAGAAAATCGCCTCTAAACGAACCGTACTGTCTTCTGGCGGTGGAACAGATGAATTTGGCAAATATGTGGCGTATTTTTTGGAACTCGTGAAAATTGGAGGGGAAAGAAGATTTTTTGTGCCAATCATAAGACTCTAGCACGGTTTGGCTCTCGAAAACGCAAGTTGGATCTAAAACACGCATTCAAGCATTGTGGGGGTGATATTGATAAAATTGAAAACTCCGTGGCCCATTTTTGGGTACTGCCGAAAAACAGAGTGAGAAAGGAGCTTACTCTGACATTTCGAGGCCTCTAGCAAATTTTCCCTGTCAAAATGTGAGACCCGCGCTAAAACATGCTTCTATCCTTTTGGTGGCCGAAACACAATGATTCGCGAGCTACGTTGCTCATTTTACAGTGCTTCTGAAAGATGGAGGTAGGAATAGGATTTCTTTGCATTTCAAATGCCTCTGTGGCGGCTGAACTCTGCGAAGTGCAAACCTGCGCGAAGAATAGGTCCCACCATTTCGGGGGCAAAAACAGATGAATTGGGAAAGTACATGGCCCGTTCTCTGTATCGCACTAAAAGATTATGAGAAAGACTATTTTGATGAAATTGTATGGGCTACATGTCAGTGTCCCTCTCTTGAAAGAGAAAATCGCCTCTAAACGAACCGTACAGTCTTCTGGCGGTGGAACAGATGAATTTGGCAAATATGTGGCGTATTTTTTGGAACTCGTGAAAATTGGAGGGAGAAAGAAGATTTTTGTGCCAATCATAGGACTCTAGCACGGTTTGGCTCTTGAAAACTCAAGCTGGATCTAAACCACGCATTCAAGCATTGTGGGGGTGATATTGATGAAATTGAAAACTCCGTGGCCCATTTTGTGGTACTGCTGAAAAACGGAGTGAGAAAGGAGCTTACTCTGAAAGTTCGAGCCCTCTAGCGAATTTTCCCTCTCAAAAGGTGACACCGGCGATAAAACATGCTTCTATCCTTTTGGTGGCGGAAACACAATGATTCGCGAGCTAAGTTGCCTATTTTACAGTGCTTGTGAAAGATGGAGGTAGGAATAGGATTTCTTTGCATTTCAAATGCCTCTGTGGCGGCTGAACTCTGCGAAGTGCAAACCTGCGCGAAGAATAGGTCCAACCATTTCAGGGGAAATAACAGATGAATTGGGAAAGTACATGGCCCGTTCTCTGTGTCCCACTAAAACATTATGAGAAAGACTATTTTGATGAAATTGTATGGGCTACATGTCAGTTTCCCTCTCTTGAAAGAGAAAATCGCCTCTAAACGAACCGTACTGTCTTCTGGCGGTGGAACAGATGAATTTGGCAAATATGTGGCGTATTTTTTGGAACTCGTGAAAATTGGAGGGAGAAAGAAGATTTTTGTGCCAATCATAGGACTCTAGCACGGTTTGGATCTTGAAAACTCAAGCTGGATCTAAAACACGCATTCAAGCATTGTGGGGGTGATATTGATGAAATTGAAAACTCCGTGGCCCATTTTGGGGTACTGCCGAAAAACGGAGTGAGAAAGGAGCTTACTCTGAAAGTTCGAGGCCTCTAGCGAATTTTCGCTCTCAAAAGGTGAGACCGGCGATAAAACATGCTTCTATCCTTTTGGTGGCGGAAACACAATGATTCGCGAGCTAAGTTGCCTATTTTACAGTGCTTGTGAAAGATGGAGGTAGGAATAGGATTTCTTTGCATTTCAAATGCCTCTGTGGCGGTTGAACTCTGCGAAGTGCAAACCTTCGCGAAGAATAGGTCCAACCATTTCAGGGGAAAAAACAGATGAATTGGGAAAGTACATGGCCCGTTCTCTGTGTCCCACTAAAACATTATGAGAAAGACTATTTTGATGAAATTGTATGGGCTACATGTTAGTTTCCCTCTCTTGAAAGAGAAAATCGCCTCTAAACGAACCGTACTGTCTTCTGGCGGTGGAACAGATGAATTTGGCAAATATGTGGCGTATTTTTTGGAACTCGTGAAAATTGGAGGGGAAAGAAGATTTTTTGTGCCAATCATAAGACTCTAGCACGGTTTGGCTCTCGAAAACGCAAGCTGGATCTAAAACACGCATTCAAGCATTGTGGGGGTGATATTGATAAAATTGAAAACTCCGTGGCCCATTTTTGGGTACTGCCGAAAAACAGAGTGAGAAAGGAGCTTACTCTGACATTTCGAGGCCTCTAGCAAATTTTCCCTGTCAAAAGGTGAGACCCGCGCTAAAACATGCTTCTATCCTTTTGGTGGCCGAAACACAATGATTCGCGAGCTACGTTGCTCATTTTACAGTGCTTATGAAAGATGGAGGTAGGAATAGGATTTCTTTGCATTTCAAATGCCTCTGTGGCGGTTGAACTCTGCGAAGTGCAAACCTGCGCGAAGAATAGGTCCCACCATTTCGGGGGCAAAAACAGATGAATTGGGAAAGTACATGGCCCGTTCTCTGTATCGCACTAAAAGATTATGAGAAAGACTATTTTGATGAAATTGTATGGGCTACATGTCAGTTTCCCTCTCTTGAAAGAGAAAATCGCCTCTAAACGAACCGTACAGTCTTCTGGCGGTGGAACAGATGAATTTGGCAAATATGTGGCGTATTTTTTGGAACTCGTGAAAATTGGAGGGAGAAAGAAGATTTTTGTGCCAATCATAGACTCTAGCACGGTTTGGCTCTTGAAAACTCAAGCTGGATCTAAAACACGCATTCAAGCATTGTGGGGGTGATATTGATGAAATTGAAAACTCCGTGGCCCATTTTGGGGTACTGCCGAAAAACGGAGTGAGAAAGGAGCTTACTCTGAAAGTTCGAGGCCTCTAGCGAATTTTCGCTCTCAAAAGGTGAGACCGGCGATAAAACATGCTTCTATCCTTTTGGTGGCGGAAACACAATGATTCGCGAGCTAAGTTGCCTATTTTACAGTGCTTGTGAAAGATGGAGGTAGGAATAGGATTTCTTTGCATTTCAAATGCCTCTGTGGCGGCTGAACTCAGCGAAGTGCAAACCTTCGCGAAGAATAGGTCCAACCATTTCAGGGGCAAAAACAGATGAATTGGGAAAGTACATGGCCCGTTCTCTGTGTCCCACTAAAAGATTATGAGAAAGACTATTTTGATGAAATTGTATGGGCTACATGTGAGTTTCCCTCTCTTGAAAGAGAAAATCGCCTCTAAACGAACCGTACTGTCTTCTGGCGGTGGAACAGATGAATTTGGCACATATGTGGCGTATTTTTGGGAACTCGTGAAAATTGGAGGGAGAAAGAAGATTTCCCTGCAAATCATAGGACTCTAGTACGGTTTGGCTCTCGAAAACGCAAGCTGGATCTAAAACACGCATTCAAGCGTTGTGGGGGTGATATTGATGAAATTGAAAACTCCGTGGCCCATTTTTGGGTACTGCCGAAAAACGGAGTGAGAAAGGAGCTTACTCTGAAATTTCGAGGCCTCTAGCGAATTTTCCCTGTCAAAAGGTGAGACCGGCGCTAAAACATGCTTCAGTCCTTTTTGTGGCCGAAACACAATGATTCGCGAGCTACGTTGCCCATTTTACAGTGCTTATGAAAGATGGAGGTAGGAATAGGATTTCTTTGCATTTCAAATGCCTTATGGCGGTTGAACTCTGCGAAGTGCAAACCTGCGCGAGGAATAGGTCCCACTAAAAGATTATGAGAAAGACTATTTTGATGAAATTGTATGGGCTACATGTCAGTTTCCCTCTCTTGAAAGAGAAAATCGCCTCTAAACGAACCGTACTGTCTTCTGGCGGTGGAAAAGATGAATTTGGCAAATATGTGGCGTATTTTTTGGAACTCGTGAAAATTGGAGGGGATAGAAGATTTTTTGTGCCAATCATAAGACTCTAGCACGGTTTGGCTCTCGAAAACGCAAGCTGGATCTAAAACACGCATTCAAGCATTGTGGGGGTGATATTGATAAAATTGAAAACTCCGTGGCCCATTTTTGGGTACTGCCGAAAAACAGAGTGAGAAAGGAGCTTACTCTGACATTTCGAGGCCTCTAGCAAATTTTCCCTGTCAAAAGGTGAGACCCGCGCTAAAACATACTTCTATCCTTTTGGTGGCCGAAACACAATGATTCGCGAGCTACGTTGCTCATTTTACAGTGCTTATGAAAGATGGAGGTAGGAATAGGATTTCTTTGCATTTCAAATGCCTCTGTGGCGGCTGAACTCTGCGAAGTGCAAACCTTCGCGAAGAATAGGTCCAACCATTTCAGGGGCAAAAACAGATGAATTGGGAAAGTACATGGCCCGTTCTCTGTATCGCACTAAAAGATTATGAGAAAGACTATTTTGATGAAATTGTATGGGCTACATGTCAGTTTCCCTCTCTTGAAAGAGAAAACCGCCTCTAAACGAACCGTACAGTCTTCTGGCGGTGGAACAGATGAATTTGGCAAATATGTGGCGTATTTTTTGGAACTCGTGAAAATTGGAGGGAGAAAGAAGATTTTTGTGCCAATCATAGGACTCTAGCACGGTTTGGATCTTGAAAACTCAAGCTGGATCTAAAACACGCATTCAAGCATTGTGGGGGTGATATTGATGAAATTGAAAACTCCGTGGCCCATTTTGTGGTACTGCTGAAAAACGGAGTGAGAAAGGAGCTTACTCTGAAAGTTCGAGCCCTCTAGCGAATTTTCCCTCTCAAAAGGTGACACCGGCGATAAAACATGCTTCTATCCTTTTGGTGGCGGAAACACAATGATTCGCGAGCTAAGTTGCCTATTTTACAGTGCTTGTGAAAGATGGAGGTAGGAATACGATTTCTTTGCATTTCAAATGCCTCTGTGGCGGCTTAACTCTGCGAAGTGCAAACCTGCGCGAAGAATAGGTCCAACCATTTCAGGGGCAAAAACAGATGAATTGGGAAAGTACATGGCCCGTTCTCTGTGTCCCACTAAAAGATTATGAGAAAGACTATTTTGATGAAATTGTATGGGCTACATGTCAGTTTCCCTCTCTTGAAAGAGAAAATCGCCTCTAAACGAACCGTACAGTCTTCTGGCGGTGGAACAGATGAATTTGGCACATATGTGGCGTATTTTTGGGAACTCGTGAAAATTGGAGGGAGAAAGAAGATTTCCCTGCAAATCATAGGACTCTAGCACGGTTTGGCTCTCGAAAACGCAAGCTGGATCTAAAACACGCATTCAAGCGTTGTGGGGGTGATATTGATGAAATTGAAAACTCCGTGGCCCATTTTTGGGTACTGCCGAAAAACGGAGTGAGAAAGGAGCTTACTCTGAAATTTCGAGGCCTCTAGCGAATTTTCCCTGTCAAAAGGTGAGACCGGCGCTAAAACATGCTTCAGTCCTTTTTGTGGCCGAAACACAATGATTCGCGAGCTACGTTGCCCATTTTACAGTGCTTATGAAAGATGGAGGTAGGAATAGGATTTCTTTGCATTTCAAATGCCTTATGGCGGTTGAACTCTGCGAAGTGCAAACCTGCGCGAGGAATAGGTCCCACTAAAAGATTATGAGAAAGACTATTTTGATGAAATTGTATGGGCTACATGTCAGTTTCCCTCTCTTGAAAGAGAAAACCGCCTCTAAACGAACCGTACAGTCTTCTGGCGGTGGAACAGATGAATTTGGCAAATATGTGGCGTATTTTTTGGAACTCGTGAAAATTGGAGGGAGAAAGAAGATTTTTGTGCCAATCATAGGACTCTAGCACGGTTTGGATCTTGAAAACTCAAGCTGGATCTAAAACACGCATTCAAGCATTGTGGGGGTGATATTGATGAAAATGAAAACTCCGTGGCCCATTTTGTGGTACTGCTGAAAAACGGAGTGAGAAAGGAGCTTACTCTGAAAGTTCGAGCCCTCTAGCGAATTTTCCCTCTCAAAAGGTGACACCGGCGATAAAACATGCTTCTATCCTTTTGGTGGCGGAAACACAATGATTCGCGAGCTAAGTTGCCTATTTTACAGTGCTTGTGAAAGATGGAGGTAGGAATACGATTTCTTTGCATTTCAAATGCCTCTGTGGCGGCTTAACTCTGCGAAGTGCAAACCTGCGCGAAGAATAGGTCCAACCATTTCAGGGGCAAAAACAGATGAATTGGGAAAGTACATGGCCCGTTCTCTGTGTCCCACTAAAAGATTATGAGAAAGACTATTTTGATGAAATTGTATGGGCTACATGTCAGTTTCCCTCTCTTGAAAGAGAAAATCGCCTCTAAACGAACCGTACAGTCTTCTGGCGGTGGAACAGATGAATTTGGCACATATGTGGCGTATTTTTGGGAACTCGTGAAAATTGGAGGGAGAAAGAAGATTTCCCTGCAAATCATAGGACTCTAGCACGGTTTGGCTCTCGAAAACGCAAGCTGGATCTAAAACACGCATTCAAGCGTTGTGGGGGTGATATTGATGAAATTGAAAACTCCGTGGCCCATTTTTGGGTACTGCCGAAAAACGGAGTGAGAAAGGAGCTTACTCTGAAATTTCGAGGCCTCTAGCGAATTTTCCCTGTCAAAAGGTGAGACCGGCGCTAAAACATGCTTCAGTCCTTTTTGTGGCCGAAACACAATGATTCGCGAGCTACGTTGCCCATTTTACAGTGCTTATGAAAGATGGAGGTAGGAATAGGATTTCTTTGCATTTCAAATGCCTTATGGCGGTTGAACTCTGCGAAGTGCAAACCTGCGCGAGGAATAGGTCCCACTAAAAGATTATGAGAAAGACTATTTTGATGAAATTGTATGGGCTACATGTCAGTTTCCCTCTCTTGAAAGAGAAAACCGCCTCTAAACGAACCGTACAGTCTTCTGGCGGTGGAACAGATGAATTTGGCAAATATGTGGCGTATTTTTTGGAACTCGTGAAAATTGGAGGGAGAAAGAAGATTTTTGTGCCAATCATAGGACTCTAGCACGGTTTGGATCTTGAAAACTCAAGCTGGATCTAAAACACGCATTCAAGCATTGTGGGGGTGATATTGATGAAATTGAAAACTCCGTGGCCCATTTTGTGGTACTGCTGAAAAACGGAGTGAGAAAGGAGCTTACTCTGAAAGTTCGAGCCCTCTAGCGAATTTTCCCTCTCAAAAGGTGACACCGGCGATAAAACATGCTTCTATCCTTTTGGTGGCGGAAACACAATGATTCGCGAGCTAAGTTGCCTATTTTACAGTGCTTGTGAAAGATGGAGGTAGGAATACGATTTCTTTGCATTTCAAATGCCTCTGTGGCGGCTTAACTCTGCGAAGTGCAAACCTGCGCGAAGAATAGGTCCAACCATTTCAGGGGCAAAAACAGATGAATTGGGAAAGTACATGGCCCGTTCTCTGTGTCCCACTAAAAGATTATGAGAAAGACTATTTTGATGAAATTGTATGGGCTACATGTCAGTTTCCCTCTCTTGAAAGAGAAAATCGCCTCTAAACGAACCGTACAGTCTTCTGGCGGTGGAACAGATGAATTTGGCACATATGTGGCGTATTTTTGGGAACTCGTGAAAATTGGAGGGAGAAAGAAGATTTCCCTGCAAATCATAGGACTCTAGCACGGTTTGGCTCTCGAAAACGCAAGCTGGATCTAAAACACGCATTCAAGCGTTGTGGGGGTGATATTGATGAAATTGAAAACTCCGTGGCCCATTTTTGGGTACTGCCGAAAAACGGAGTGAGAAAGGAGCTTACTCTGAAATTTCGAGGCCTCTAGCGAATTTTCCCTGTCAAAAGGTGAGACCGGCGCTAAAACATGCTTCAGTCCTTTTTGTGGCCGAAACACAATGATTCGCGAGCTACGTTGCCCATTTTACAGTGCTTATGAAAGATGGAGGTAGGAATAGGATTTCTTTGCATTTCAAATGCCTTATGGCGGTTGAACTCTGCGAAGTGCAAACCTGCGCGAGGAATAGGTCCCACTAAAAGATTATGAGAAAGACTATTTTGATGAAATTGTATGGGCTACATGTCAGTTTCCCTCTCTTGAAAGAGAAAACCGCCTCTAAACGAACCGTACAGTCTTCTGGCGGTGGAACAGATGAATTTGGCAAATATGTGGCGTATTTTTTGGAACTCGTGAAAATTGGAGGGAGAAAGAAGATTTTTGTGCCAATCATAGGACTCTAGCACGGTTTGGATCTTGAAAACTCAAGCTGGATCTAAAACACGCATTCAAGCATTGTGGGGGTGATATTGATGAAAATGAAAACTCCGTGGCCCATTTTGTGGTACTGCTGAAAAACGGAGTGAGAAAGGAGCTTACTCTGAAAGTTCGAGCCCTCTAGCGAATTTTCCCTCTCAAAAGGTGACACCGGCGATAAAACATGCTTCTATCCTTTTGGTGGCGGAAACACAATGATTCGCGAGCTAAGTTGCCTATTTTACAGTGCTTGTGAAAGATGGAGGTAGGAATACGATTTCTTTGCATTTCAAATGCCTCTGTGGCGGCTTAACTCTGCGAAGTGCAAACCTGCGCGAAGAATAGGTCCAACCATTTCAGGGGCAAAAACAGATGAATTGGGAAAGTACATGGCCCGTTCTCTGTGTCCCACTAAAAGATTATGAGAAAGACTATTTTGATGAAATTGTATGGGCTACATGTCAGTTTCCCTCTCTTGAAAGAGAAAATCGCCTCTAAACGAACCGTACAGTCTTCTGGCGGTGGAACAGATGAATTTGGCACATATGTGGCGTATTTTTGGGAACTCGTGAAAATTGGAGGGAGAAAGAAGATTTCCCTGCAAATCATAGGACTCTAGCACGGTTTGGCTCTCGAAAACGCAAGCTGGATCTAAAACACGCATTCAAGCGTTGTGGGGGTGATATTGATGAAATTGAAAACTCCGTGGCCCATTTTTGGGTACTGCCGAAAAACGGAGTGAGAAAGGAGCTTACTCTGAAATTTCGAGGCCTCTAGCGAATTTTCCCTGTCAAAAGGTGAGACCGGCGCTAAAACATGCTTCAGTCCTTTTTGTGGCCGAAACACAATGATTCGCGAGCTACGTTGCCCATTTTACAGTGCTTATGAAAGATGGAGGTAGGAATAGGATTTCTTTGCATTTCAAATGCCTTATGGCGGTTGAACTCTGCGAAGTGCAAACCTGCGCGAGGAATAGGTCCCACTAAAAGATTATGAGAAAGACTATTTTGATGAAATTGTATGGGCTACATGTCAGTTTCCCTCTCTTGAAAGAGAAAACCGCCTCTAAACGAACCGTACAGTCTTCTGGCGGTGGAACAGATGAATTTGGCAAATATGTGGCGTATTTTTTGGAACTCGTGAAAATTGGAGGGAGAAAGAAGATTTTTGTGCCAATCATAGGACTCTAGCACGGTTTGGATCTTGAAAACTCAAGCTGGATCTAAAACACTCATTCAAGCATTGTGGGGGTGATATTGATGAAAATGAAAACTCCGTGGCCCATTTTGTGGTACTGCTGAAAAACGGAGTGAGAAAGGAGCTTACTCTGAAAGTTCGAGCCCTCTAGCGAATTTTCCCTCTCAAAAGGTGACACCGGCGATAAAACATGCTTCTATCCTTTTGGTGGCGGAAACACAATGATTCGCGAGCTAAGTTGCCTATTTTACAGTGCTTGTGAAAGATGGAGGTAGGAATACGATTTCTTTGCATTTCAAATGCCTCTGTGGCGGCTTAACTCTGCGAAGTGCAAACCTGCGCGAAGAATAGGTCCAACCATTTCAGGGGCAAAAACAGATGAATTGGGAAAGTACATGGCCCGTTCTCTGTGTCCCACTAAAAGATTATGAGAAAGACTATTTTGATGAAATTGTATGGGCTACATGTCAGTTTCCCTCTCTTGAAAGAGAAAATCGCCTCTAAACGAACCGTACAGTCTTCTGGCGGTGGAACAGATGAATTTGGCACATATGTGGCGTATTTTTGGGAACTCGTGAAAATTGGAGGGAGAAAGAAGATTTCCCTGCAAATCATAGGACTCTAGCACGGTTTGGCTCTCGAAAACGCAAGCTGGATCTAAAACACGCATTCAAGCGTTGTGGGGGTGATATTGATGAAATTGAAAACTCCGTGGCCCATTTTTGGGTACTGCCGAAAAACGGAGTGAGAAAGGAGCTTACTCTGAAATTTCGAGGCCTCTAGCGAATTTTCCCTGTCAAAAGGTGAGACCGGCGCTAAAACATGCTTCAGTCCTTTTTGTGGCCGAAACACAATGATTCGCGAGCTACGTTGCCCATTTTACAGTGCTTATGAAAGATGGAGGTAGGAATAGGATTTCTTTGCATTTCAAATGCCTTATGGCGGTTGAACTCTGCGAAGTGCAAACCTGCGCGAGGAATAGGTCCCACTAAAAGATTATGAGAAAGACTATTTTGATGAAATTGTATGGGCTACATGTCAGTTTCCCTCTCTTGAAAGAGAAAATCGCCTCTAAACGAACCGTACAGTCTTCTGGCGGTGGAAAAGATGAATTTGGCAAATATGTGGCGTATTTTTTGGAACTCGTGAAAATTGGAGGGGAAAGAAGATTTTTTGTGCCAATCATAAGACTCTAGCACGGTTTGGCTCTCGAAAACGCAAGCTGGATCTAAAACACGCATTCAAGCATTGTGGGGGTGATATTGATAAAATTGAAAACTCCGTGGCCCATTTTTGGGTACTGCCGAAAAACAGAGTGAGAAAGGAGCTTACTCTGACATTTCGAGGCCTCTAGCAAATTTTCCCTGTCAAAAGGTGAGACCCGCGCTAAAACATGCTTCTATCCTTTTGGTGGCCGAAACACAATGATTCGCGAGCTACGTTGCTCATTTTACAGTGCTTATGAAAGATGGAGGTAGGAATAGGATTTCTTTGCATTTCAAATGCCTCTGTGGCGGCTGAACTCTGCGAAGTGCAAACCTTCGCGAAGAATAGGTCCAACCATTTCAGGGGCAAAAACAGATGAATTGGGAAAGTACATGGCCCGTTCTCTGTATCGCACTAAAAGATTATGAGAAAGACTATTTTGATGAAATTGTATGGGCTACATGTCAGTTTCCCTCTCCTGAAAGAGAAAACCGCCTCTAAACGAACCGTACAGTCTTCTGGCGGTGGAACAGATGAATTTGGCAAATATGTGGCGTATTTTTTGGAACTCGTGAAAATTGGAGGGAGAAAGAAGATTTTTGTGCCAATCATAGGACTCTAGCACGGTTTGGATCTTGAAAACTCAAGCTGGATCTAAAACACGCATTCAAGCATTGTGGGGGTGATATTGATGAAATTGAAAACTCCGTGGCCCATTTTGTGGTACTGCTGAAAAACGGAGTGAGAAAGGAGCTTACTCTGAAAGTTCGAGCCCTCTAGCGAATTTTCCCTCTCAAAAGGTGACACCGGCGATAAAACATGCTTCTATCCTTTTGGTGGCGGAAACACAATGATTCGCGAGCTAAGTTGCCTATTTTACAGTGCTTGTGAAAGATGGAGGTAGGAATAGGATTTCTTTGCATTTCAAATGCCTCTGTGGCGGCTGAACTCAGCGAAGTGCAAACCTTCGCGAAGAATAGGTCCAACCATTTCAGGGGCAAAAACAGATGAATTGGGAAAGTACATGGCCCGTTCTCTGTGTCCCACTAAAAGATTATGAGAAAGACTATTTTGATGAAATTGTATGGGCTACATGTGAGTTTCCCTCTCTTGAAAGAGAAAATCGCCTCTAAACGAACCGTACTGTCTTCTGGCGGTGGAACAGATGAATTTGGCACATATGTGGCGTATTTTTGGGAACTCGTGAAAATTGGAGGGAGAAAGAAGATTTCCCTGCAAATCATAGGACTCTAGCACGGTTTGGCTCTCGAAAACGCAAGCTGGATCTAAAACACGCATTCAAGCGTTGTGGGGGTGATATTGATGAAATTGAAAACTCCGTGGCCCATTTTTGGGTACTGCCGAAAAACGGAGTGAGAAAGGAGCTTACTCTGAAATTTCGAGGCCTCTAGCGAATTTTCCCTGTCAAAAGGTGAGACCGGCGCTAAAACATGCTTCAGTCCTTTTTGTGGCCGAAACACAATGATTCGCGAGCTACGTTGCCCATTTTACAGTGCTTATGAAAGATGGAGGTAGGAATAGGATTTCTTTGCATTTCAAATGCCTTATGGCGGTTGAACTCTGCGAAGTGCAAACCTGCGCGAGGAATAGGTCCCACTAAAAGATTATGAGAAAGACTATTTTGATGAAATTGTATGGGCTACATGTCAGTTTCCCTCTCTTGAAAGAGAAAATCGCCTCTAAACGAACCGTACTGTCTTCTGGCGGTGGAAAAGATGAATTTGGCAAATATGTGGCGTATTTTTTGGAACTCGTGAAAATTGGAGGGGATAGAAGATTTTTTGTGCCAATCATAAGACTCTAGCACGGTTTGGCTCTCGAAAACGCAAGCTGGATCTAAAACACGCATTCAAGCATTGTGGGGGTGATATTGATAAAATTGAAAACTCCGTGGCCCATTTTTGGGTACTGCCGAAAAACAGAGTGAGAAAGGAGCTTACTCTGACATTTCGAGGCCTCTAGCAAATTTTCCCTGTCAAAAGGTGAGACCCGCGCTAAAACATACTTCTATCCTTTTGGTGGCCGAAACACAATGATTCGCGAGCTACGTTGCTCATTTTACAGTGCTTATGAAAGATGGAGGTAGGAATAGGATTTCTTTGCATTTCAAATGCCTCTGTGGCGGCTGAACTCTGCGAAGTGCAAACCTTCGCGAAGAATAGGTCCAACCATTTCAGGGGCAAAAACAGATGAATTGGGAAAGTACATGGCCCGTTCTCTGTATCGCACTAAAAGATTATGAGAAAGACTATTTTGATGAAATTGTATGGGCTACATGTCAGTTTCCCTCTCTTGAAAGAGAAAACCGCCTCTAAACGAACCGTACAGTCTTCTGGCGGTGGAACAGATGAATTTGGCAAATATGTGGCGTATATTTTGGAACTCGTGAAAATTGGAGGGAGAAAGAAGATTTTTGTGCCAATCATAGGACTCTAGCACGGTTTGGATCTTGAAAACTCAAGCTGGATCTAAAACACGCATTCAAGCATTGTGGGGGTGATATTGATGAAATTGAAAACTCCGTGGCCCATTTTGTGGTACTGCTGAAAAACGGAGTGAGAAAGGAGCTTACTCTGAAAGTTCGAGCCCTCTAGCGAATTTTCCCTCTCAAAAGGTGACACCGGCGATAAAACATGCTTCTATCCTTTTGGTGGCGGAAACACAATGATTCGCGAGCTAAGTTGCCTATTTTACAGTGCTTGTGAAAGATGGAGGTAGGAATACGATTTCTTTGCATTTCAAATGCCTCTGTGGCGGCTTAACTCTGCGAAGTGCAAACCTGCGCGAAGAATAGGTCCAACCATTTCAGGGGCAAAAACAGATGAATTGGGAAAGTACATGGCCCGTTCTCTGTGTCCCACTAAAAGATTATGAGAAAGACTATTTTGATGAAATTGTATGGGCTACATGTCAGTTTCCCTCTCTTGAAAGAGAAAATCGCCTCTAAACGAACCGTACAGTCTTCTGGCGGTGGAACAGATGAATTTGGCACATATGTGGCGTATTTTTGGGAACTCGTGAAAATTGGAGGGAGAAAGAAGATTTCCCTGCAAATCATAGGACTCTAGCACGGTTTGGCTCTCGAAAACGCAAGCTGGATCTAAAACACGCATTCAAGCGTTGTGGGGGTGATATTGATGAAATTGAAAACTCCGTGGCCCATTTTTGGGTACTGCCGAAAAACGGAGTGAGAAAGGAGCTTACTCTGAAATTTCGAGGCCTCTAGCGAATTTTCCCTGTCAAAAGGTGAGACCGGCGCTAAAACATGCTTCAGTCCTTTTTGTGGCCGAAACACAATGATTCGCGAGCTACGTTGCCCATTTTACAGTGCTTATGAAAGATGGAGGTAGGAATAGGATTTCTTTGCATTTCAAATGCCTTATGGCGGTTGAACTCTGCGAAGTGCAAACCTGCGCGAGGAATAGGTCCCACTAAAAGATTATGAGAAAGACTATTTTGATGAAATTGTATGGGCTACATGTCAGTTTCCCTCTCTTGAAAGAGAAAACCGCCTCTAAACGAACCGTACAGTCTTCTGGCGGTGGAACAGATGAATTTGGCAAATATGTGGCGTATTTTTTGGAACTCGTGAAAATTGGAGGGAGAAAGAAGATTTTTGTGCCAATCATAGGACTCTAGCACGGTTTGGATCTTGAAAACTCAAGCTGGATCTAAAACACGCATTCAAGCATTGTGGGGGTGATATTGATGAAAATGAAAACTCCGTGGCCCATTTTGTGGTACTGCTGAAAAACGGAGTGAGAAAGGAGCTTACTCTGAAAGTTCGAGCCCTCTAGCGAATTTTCCCTCTCAAAAGGTGACACCGGCGATAAAACATGCTTCTATCCTTTTGGTGGCGGAAACACAATGATTCGCGAGCTAAGTTGCCTATTTTACAGTGCTTGTGAAAGATGGAGGTAGGAATACGATTTCTTTGCATTTCAAATGCCTCTGTGGCGGCTTAACTCTGCGAAGTGCAAACCTGCGCGAAGAATAGGTCCAACCATTTCAGGGGCAAAAACAGATGAATTGGGAAAGTACATGGCCCGTTCTCTGTGTCCCACTAAAAGATTATGAGAAAGACTATTTTGATGAAATTGTATGGGCTACATGTCAGTTTCCCTCTCTTGAAAGAGAAAATCGCCTCTAAACGAACCGTACAGTCTTCTGGCGGTGGAACAGATGAATTTGGCACATATGTGGCGTATTTTTGGGAACTCGTGAAAATTGGAGGGAGAAAGAAGATTTCCCTGCAAATCATAGGACTCTAGCACGGTTTGGCTCTCGAAAACGCAAGCTGGATCTAAAACACGCATTCAAGCGTTGTGGGGGTGATATTGATGAAATTGAAAACTCCGTGGCCCATTTTTGGGTACTGCCGACAAACGGAGTGAGAAAGGAGCTTACTCTGAAATTTCGAGGCCTCTAGCGAATTTTCCCTGTCAAAAGGTGAGACCGGCGCTAAAACATGCTTCAGTCCTTTTTGTGGCCGAAACACAATGATTCGCGAGCTACGTTGCCCATTTTACAGTGCTTATGAAAGATGGAGGTAGGAATAGGATTTCTTTGCATTTCAAATGCCTTATGGCGGTTGAACTCTGCGAAGTGCAAACCTGCGCGAGGAATAGGTCCCACTAAAAGATTATGAGAAAGACTATTTTGATGAAATTGTATGGGCTACATGTCAGTTTCCCTCTCTTGAAAGAGAAAATCGCCTCTAAACGAACCGTACAGTCTTCTGGCGGTGGAAAAGATGAATTTGGCAAATATGTGGCGTATTTTTTGGAACTCGTGAAAATTGGAGGGGAAAGAAGATTTTTTGTGCCAATCATAAGACTCTAGCACGGTTTGGCTCTCGAAAACGCAAGCTGGATCTAAAACACGCATTCAAGCATTGTGGGGGTGATATTGATAAAATTGAAAACTCCGTGGCCCATTTTTGGGTACTGCCGAAAAACAGAGTGAGAAAGGAGCTTACTCTGACATTTCGAGGCCTCTAGCAAATTTTCCCTGTCAAAAGGTGAGACCCGCGCTAAAACATGCTTCTATCCTTTTGGTGGCCGAAACACAATGATTCGCGAGCTACGTTGTTCATTTTACAGTGCTTATGAAAGATGGAGGTAGGAATAGGATTTCTTTGCATTTCAAATGCCTCTGTGGCGGCTGAACTCTGCGAAGTGCAAACCTTCGCGAAGAATAGGTCCAACCATTTCAGGGGCAAAAACAGATGAATTGGGAAAGTACATGGCCCGTTCTCTGTATCGCACTAAAAGATTATGAGAAAGACTATTTTGATGAAATTGTATGGGCTACATGTCAGTTTCCCTCTCCTGAAAGAGAAAACCGCCTCTAAACGAACCGTACAGTCTTCTGGCGGTGGAACAGATGAATTTGGCAAATATGTGGCGTATTTTTTGGAACTCGTGAAAATTGGAGGGAGAAAGAAGATTTTTGTGCCAATCATAGGACTCTAGCACGGTTTGGATCTTGAAAACTCAAGCTGGATCTAAAACACGCATTCAAGCATTGTGGGGGTGATATTGATGAAATTGAAAACTCCGTGGCCCATTTTGTGGTACTGCTGAAAAACGGAGTGAGAAAGGAGCTTACTCTGAAATATCGAGCCCTCTAGCGAATTTTCCCTCTCAAAAGGTGACACCGGCGATAAAACATGCTTCTATCCTTTTGGTGGCGGAAACACAATGATTCGCGAGCTAAGTTGCCTATTTTACAGTGCTTGTGAAAGATGGAGGTAGGAATAGGATTTCTTTGCATTTCAAATGCCTCTGTGGCGGCTTAACTCTGCGAAGTGCAAACCTGCGCGAAGAATAGGTCCAACCATTTCAGGGGCAAAAACAGATGAATTGGGAAAGTACATGGCCCGTTCTCTGTGTCCCACTAAAAGATTATGAGAAAGACTATTTTGATGAAATTGTATGGGCTACATGTCAGTTTCCCTCTCTTGAAAGAGAAAATCGCCTCTAAACGAACCGTACAGTCTTCTGGCGGTGGAACAGATGAATTTGGCACATATGTGGCGTATTTTTGGGAACTCGTGAAAATTGGAGGGAGAAAGAAGATTTCCCTGCAAATCATAGGACTCTAGCACGGTTTGGCTCTCGAAAACGCAAGCTGGATCTAAAACACGCATTCAAGCGTTGTGGGGGTGATATTGATGAAATTGAAAACTCCGTGGCCCATTTTTGGGTACTGCCGAAAAACGGAGTGAGAAAGGAGCTTACTCTGAAATTTCGAGGCCTCTAGCGAATTTTCCCTGTCAAAAGGTGAGACCGGCGCTAAAACATGCTTCAGTCCTTTTTGTGGCCGAAACACAATGATTCGCGAGCTACGTTGCCCATTTTACAGTGCTTATGAAAGATGGAGGTAGGAATAGGATTTCTTTGCATTTCAAATGCCTTATGGCGGTTGAACTCTGCGAAGTGCAAACCTGCGCGAGGAATAGGTCCCACTAAAAGATTATGAGAAAGACTATTTTGATGAAATTGTATGGGCTACATGTCAGTTTCCCTCTCTTGAAAGAGAAAATCGCCTCTAAACGAACCGTACAGTCTTCTGGCGGTGGAAAAGATGAATTTGGCAAATATGTGGCGTATTTTTTGGAACTCGTGAAAATTGGAGGGGAAAGAAGATTTTTTGTGCCAATCATAAGACTCTAGCACGGTTTGGCTCTCGAAAACGCAAGCTGGATCTAAAACACGCATTCAAGCATTGTGGGGGTGATATTGATAAAATTGAAAACTCCGTGGCCCATTTTTGGGTACTGCCGAAAAACAGAGTGAGAAAGGAGCTTACTCTGACATTTCGAGGCCTCTAGCAAATTTTCCCTGTCAAAAGGTGAGACCCGCGCTAAAACATGCTTCTATCCTTTTGGTGGCCGAAACACAATGATTCGCGAGCTACGTTGCTCATTTTACAGTGCTTATGAAAGATGGAGGTAGGAATAGGATTTCTTTGCATTTCAAATGCCTCTGTGGCGGCTGAACTCTGCGAAGTGCAAACCTTCGCGAAGAATAGGTCCAACCATTTCAGGGGCAAAAACAGATGAATTGGGAAAGTACATGGCCCGTTCTCTGTATCGCACTAAAAGATTATGAGAAAGACTATTTTGATGAAATTGTATGGGCTACATGTCAGTTTCCCTCTCCTGAAAGAGAAAACCGCCTCTAAACGAACCGTACAGTCTTCTGGCGGTGGAACAGATGAATTTGGCAAATATGTGGCGTATTTTTTGGAACTCGTGAAAATTGGAGGGAGAAAGAAGATTTTTGTGCCAATCATAGGACTCTAGCACGGTTTGGATCTTGAAAACTCAAGCTGGATCTAAAACACGCATTCAAGCATTGTGGGGGTGATATTGATGAAATTGAAAACTCCGTGGCCCATTTTGTGGTACTGCTGAAAAACGGAGTGAGAAAGGAGCTTACTCTGAAAGTTCGAGCCCTCTAGCGAATTTTCCCTCTCAAAAGGTGACACCGGCGATAAAACATGCTTCTATCCTTTTGGTGGCGGAAACACAATGATTCGCGAGCTAAGTTGCCTATTTTACAGTGCTTGTGAAAGATGGAGGTAGGAATAGGATTTCTTTGCATTTCAAATGCCTCTGTGGCGGCTTAACTCTGCGAAGTGCAAACCTGCGCGAAGAATAGGTCCAACCATTTCAGGGGCAAAAACAGATGAATTGGGAAAGTACATGGCCCGTTCTCTGTGTCCCACTAAAAGATTATGAGAAAGACTATTTTGATGAAATTGTATGGGCTACATGTCAGTTTCCCTCTCTTGAAAGAGAAAATCGCCTCTAAACGAACCGTACAGTCTTCTGGCGGTGGAACAGATGAATTTGGCACATATGTGGCGTATTTTTGGGAACTCGTGAAAATTGGAGGGAGAAAGAAGATTTCCCTGCAAATCATAGGACTCTAGCACGGTTTGGCTCTCGAAAACGCAAGCTGGATCTAAAACACGCATTCAAGCGTTGTGGGGGTGATATTGATGAAATTGAAAACTCCGTGGCCCATTTTTGGGTACTGCCGAAAAACGGAGTGAGAAAGGAGCTTACTCTGAAATTTCGAGGCCTCTAGCGAATTTTCCCTGTCAAAAGGTGAGACCGGCGCTAAAACATGCTTCAGTCCTTTTTGTGGCCGAAACACAATGATTCGCGAGCTACGTTGCCCATTTTACAGTGCTTATGAAAGATGGAGGTAGGAATAGGATTTCTTTGCATTTCAAATGCCTTATGGCGGTTGAACTCTGCGAAGTGCAAACCTGCGCGAGGAATAGGTCCCACTAAAAGATTATGAGAAAGACTATTTTGATGAAATTGTATGGGCTACATGTTAGTTTCCCTCTCTTGAAAGAGAAAATCGCCTCTAAACGAACCGTACAGTCTTCTGGCGGTGGAAAAGATGAATTTGGCAAATATGTGGCGTATTTTTTGGAACTCGTGAAAATTGGAGGGGAAAGAAGATTTTTTGTGCCAATCATAAGACTCTAGCACGGTTTGGCTCTCGAAAACGCAAGCTGGATCTAAAACACGCATTCAAGCATTGTGGGGGTGATATTGATAAAATTGAAAACTCCGTGGCCCATTTTTGGGTACTGCCGAAAAACAGAGTGAGAAAGGAGCTTACTCTGACATTTCGAGGCCTCTAGCAAATTTTCCCTGTCAAAAGGTGAGACCCGCGCTAAAACATGCTTCTATCCTTTTGGTGGCCGAAACACAATGATTCGCGAGCTACGTTGCTCATTTTACAGTGCTTATGAAAGATGGAGGTAGGAATAGGATTTCTTTGCATTTCAAATGCCTCTTTGGCGGTTGAACTCTGCGAAGTGCAAACCTGCGCGAAGAATAGGTCCCACCATTTCGGGGGCAAAAACAGATGAATTGGGAAAGTACATGGCCCGTTCTCTGTATCGCACTAAAAGATTATGAGAAAGACTATTTTGATGAAATTGTATGGGCTACATGTCAGTGTCCCTCTCTTGAAAGAGAAAATCGCCTCTAAACGAACCGTACAGTCTTCTGGCGGTGGAACAGATGAATTTGGCAAATATGTGGCGTATTTTTTGGAACTCGTGAAAATTGGAGGGAGAAAGAAGATTTTTGTGCCAATCATAGGACTCTAGCACGGTTTGGCTCTTGAAAACTCAAGCTGGATCTAAACCACGCATTCAAGCATTGTGGGGGTGATATTGATGAAATTGAAAACTCCGTGGCCCATTTTGTGGTACTGCTGAAAAACGGAGTGAGAAAGGAGCTTATTCTGAAAGTTCGAGGCCTCTAGCAAATTTTCCCTCTCAAAAGGTGACACCGGCGATAAAACATGCTTCTATCCTTTTGGTGGCGGAAACACAATGATTCGCGAGCTAAGTTGCCTATTTTACAGTGCTTGTGAAAGATGGAGGTAGGAATAGGATTTCTTTGCATTTCAAATGCCTCTGTGGCGGCTGAACTCTGCGAAGTGCAAACCTTCGCGAAGAATAGGTCCAACCATTTCAGGGGCAAAAACAGATGAATTGGGAAAGTACATGGCCCGTTCTCTGTGTCCCACTAAAAGATTATGAGAAAGACTATTTTGATGAAATTGTATGGGCTACATGTCAGTTTCCCTCTCTTGAAAGAGAAAATCGCCTCTAAACGAACCGTACAGTCTTCTGGCGGTGGAAAAGATGAATTTGGCAAATATGTGGCGTATTTTTTGGAACTCGTGAAAATTGGAGGGGAAAGAAGATTTTTTGTGCCAATCATAAGACTCTAGCACGGTTTGGCTCTCGAAAACGCAAGCTGGATCTAAAACACGCATTCAAGCATTGTGGGGGTGATATTGATAAAATTGAAAACTCCGTGGCCCATTTTTGGGTACTGCCGAAAAACAGAGTGAGAAAGGAGCTTACTCTGACATTTCGAGGCCTCTAGCAAATTTTCCCTGTCAAAAGGTGAGACCCGCGCTAAAACATGCTTCTATCCTTTTGGTGGCCGAAACACAATGATTCGCGAGCTACGTTGCTCATTTTACAGTGCTTATGAAAGATGGAGGTAGGAATAGGATTTCTTTGCATTTCAAATGCCTCTTTGGCGGTTGAACTCTGCGAAGTGCAAACCTGCGCGAAGAATAGGTCCCACCATTTCGGGGGCAAAAACAGATGAATTGGGAAAGTACATGGCCCGTTCTCTGTATCGCACTAAAAGATTATGAGAAAGACTATTTTGATGAAATTGTATGGGCTACATGTCAGTGTCCCTCTCTTGAAAGAGAAAATCGCCTCTAAACGAACCGTACAGTCTTCTGGCGGTGGAACAGATGAATTTGGCAAATATGTGGCGTATTTTTTGGAACTCGTGAAAATTGGAGGGAGAAAGAAGATTTTTGTGCCAATCATAGGACTCTAGCACGGTTTGGCTCTTGAAAACTCAAGCTGGATCTAAACCACGCATTCAAGCATTGTGGGGGTGATATTGATGAAATTGAAAACTCCGTGGCCCATTTTGTGGTACTGCTGAAAAACGGAGTGAGAAAGGAGCTTATTCTGAAAGTTCGAGGCCTCTAGCAAATTTTCCCTCTCAAAAGGTGACACCGGCGATAAAACATGCTTCTATCCTTTTGGTGGCGGAAACACAATGATTCGCGAGCTAAGTTGCCTATTTTACAGTGCTTGTGAAAGATGGAGGTAGGAATAGGATTTCTTTGCATTTCAAATGCCTCTGTGGCGGCTGAACTCTGCGAAGTGCAAACCTTCGCGAAGAATAGGTCCAACCATTTCAGGGGCAAAAACAGATGAATTGGGAAAGTACATGGCCCGTTCTCTGTGTCCCACTAAAAGATTATGAGAAAGACTATTTTGATGAAATTGTATGGGCTACATGTCAGTTTCCCTCTCTTGAAAGAGAAAATCGCCTCTAAACGAACCGTACAGTCTTCTGGCGGTGGAACAGATGAATTTGGCAAATATGTGGCGTATTTTTTGGAACTCGTGAAAATTGGAGGGAGAAAGAAGATTTTTGTGCCAATCATAGGACTCTAGCACGGTTTGGATCTTGAAAACTCAAGCTGGATCTAAAACACGCATTCAAGCATTGTGGGGGTTATATTGATGAAATTGAAAACTCCGTGGCCCATTTTGGGGTACTGCTGAAAAACGGAGTGAGAAAGGAGCTTACTCTGAAAGTTCGAGGCCTCTAGCGAATTTTCGCTCTCAAAAGGTGAGACCGGCGATAAAACATGCTTCTATCCTTTTGGTGGCGGAAACACAATGATTCGCGAGCTAAGTTGCCTATTTTACAGTGCTTGTGAAAGATGGAGGTAGGAATAGGATTTCTTTGCATTTCAAATGCCTCTGTGGCGGCTGAACTCTGCGAAGTGCAAACCTTCGCGAAGAATAGGTCCAACCATTTCAGGGGCAAAAACAGATGAATTGGGAAAGTACATGGCCCGTTCTCTGTGTCCCACTAAAAGATTATGAGAAAGACTATTTTGATGAAATTGTATGGGCTACATGTCAGTGTCCCTCTCTTGAAAGAGAAAATCGCCTCTAAACGAACCGTACAGTCTTCTGGCGGTGGAACAGATGAATTTGGCAAATATGTGGCGTATTTTTTGGAACTCGTGAAAATTGGAGGGAGAAAGAAGATTTTTGTGCCAATCATAGGACTCTAGCACGGTTTGGCTCTTGAAAACTCAAGCTGGATCTAAACCACGCATTCAAGCATTGTGGGGGTGATATTGATGAAATTGAAAACTCCGTGGCCCATTTTGTGGTACTGCTGAAAAACGGAGTGAGAAAGGAGCTTATTCTGAAAGTTCGAGGCCTCTAGCAAATTTTCCCTCTCAAAAGGTGACACCGGCGATAAAACATGCTTCTATCCTTTTGGTGGCGGAAACACAATGATTCGCGAGCTAAGTTGCCTATTTTACAGTGCTTGTGAAAGATGGAGGTAGGAATAGGATTTCTTTGCATTTCAAATGCCTCTGTGGCGGCTGAACTCTGCGAAGTGCAAACCTTCGCGAAGAATAGGTCCAACCATTTCAGGGGCAAAAACAGATGAATTGGGAAAGTACATGGCCCGTTCTCTGTGTCCCACTAAAAGATTATGAGAAAGACTATTTTGATGAAATTGTATGGGCTACATGTCAGTTTCCCTCTCTTGAAAGAGAAAATCGCCTCTAAACGAACCGTACAGTCTTCTGGCGGTGGAACAGATGAATTTGGCAAATATGTGGCGTATTTTTTGGAACTCGTGAAAATTGGAGGGAGAAAGAAGATTTTTGTGCCAATCATAGGACTCTAGCACGGTTTGGATCTTGAAAACTCAAGCTGGATCTAAAACACGCATTCAAGCATTGTGGGGGTTATATTGATGAAATTGAAAACTCCGTGGCCCATTTTGGGGTACTGCTGAAAAACGGAGTGAGAAAGGAGCTTACTCTGAAAGTTCGAGGCCTCTAGCGAATTTTCGCTCTCAAAAGGTGAGACCGGCGATAAAACATGCTTCTATCCTTTTGGTGGCGGAAACACAATGATTCGCGAGCTAAGTTGCCTATTTTACAGTGCTTGTGAAAGATGGAGGTAAGAATAGGATTTCTTTGCATTTCAAATGCCTCTGTGGCGGCTGAACTCTGCGAAGTGCAAACCTTCGCGAAGAATAGGTCCAACCATTTCAGGGGCAAAAACAGATGAATTGGGAAAGTACATGGCCCGTTCTCTGTGTCCCACTAAAAGATTATGAGAAAGACTATTTTGATGAAATTGTATGGGCTACATGTCAGTTTCCCTCTCTTGAAAGAGAAAACCGCCTCTAAACGAACCGTACAGTCTTCTGGTGGTGGAACAGATGAATTTGGCAAATATGTGGCGTATTTTTTGGAACTCGTGAAAATTGGAGGGAGAAAGAAGATTTTTGTGCCAATCATAGGACTCTAGCACGGTTTGGATCTTGAAAACTCAAGCTGGATCTAAAACACGCATTCAAGCATTGTGGGGGTGATATTGATGAAATTGAAAACTCCGTGGCCCATTTTGGGGTACTGCTGAAAAACGGAGTGAGAAAGGAGCTTACTCTGAAAGTTCGAGGCCTCTAGCGAATTTTCGCTCTCAAAAGGTGAGACCGGCGATAAAACATGCTTCTATCCTTTTGGTGGCGGAAACACAATGATTCGCGAGCTAAGTTGCCTATTTTACAGTGCTTGTGAAAGATGGAGGTAGGAATAGGATTTCTTTGCATTTCAAATGCCTCTGTGGCGGCTGAACTCTGCGAAGTGCAAACCTTCGCGAAGAATAGGTCCAACCATTTCAGGGGCAAAAACAGATGAATTGGGAAAGTACATGGCCCGTTCTCTGTATCGCACTAAAAGATTATGAGAAAGACTATTTTGATGAAATTGTATGGGCTACATGTCAGTTTCCCTCTCTTGAAAGAGAAAACCGCCTCTAAACGAACCGTACAGTCTTCTGGCGGTGGAACAGATGAATTTGGCAAATATGTGGCGTATTTTTTGGAACTCGTGAAAATTGGAGGGAGAAAGAAGATTTTTGTGCCAATCATAGGACTCTAGCACGGTTTGGATCTTGAAAACTCAAGCTGGATCTAAAACACGCATTCAAGCATTGTGGGGGTTATATTGATGAAATTGAAAACTCCGTGGCCCATTTTGGGGTACTGCTGAAAAACGGAGTGAGAAAGGAGCTTACTCTGAAAGTTCGAGGCCTCTAGCGAATTTTCGCTCTCAAAAGGTGAGACCGGCGATAAAACATGCTTCTATCCTTTTGGTGGCGGAAACACAATGATTCGCGAGCTAAGTTGCCTATTTTACAGTGCTTGTGAAAGATGGAGGTAAGAATAGGATTTCTTTGCATTTCAAATGCCTCTGTGGCGGCTGAACTCTGCGAAGTGCAAACCTTCGCGAAGAATAGGTCCAACCATTTCAGGGGCAAAAACAGATGAATTGGGAAAGTACATGGCCCGTTCTCTGTGTCCCACTAAAAGATTATGAGAAAGACTATTTTGATGAAATTGTATGGGCTACATGTCAGTTTCCCTCTCTTGAAAGAGAAAATCGCCTCTAAACGAACCGTACAGTCTTCTGGTGGTGGAACAGATGAATTTGGCAAATATGTGGCGTATTTTTTGGAACTCGTGAAAATTGGAGGGAGAAAGAAGATTTTTGTGCCAATCATAGGACTCTAGCACGGTTTGGATCTTGAAAACTCAAGCTGGATCTAAAACACGCATTCAAGCATTGTGGGGGTGATATTGATGAAATTGAAAACTCCGTGGCCCATTTTGGGGTACTGCTGAAAAACGGAGTGAGAAAGGAGCTTACTCTGAAAGTTCGAGGCCTCTAGCGAATTTTCGCTCTCAAAAGGTGAGACCGGCGATAAAACATGCTTCTATCCTTTTGGTGGCGGAAACACAATGATTCGCGAGCTAAGTTGCCTATTTTACAGTGCTTGTGAAAGATGGAGGTAGGAATAGGATTTCTTTGCATTTCAAATGCCTCTATGGCGGCTGAACTCTGCGAAGTGCAAACCTTCGCGAAGAATAGGTCCAACCATTTCAGGGGCAAAAACAGATGAATTGGGAAAGTACATGGCCCGTTCTCTGTATCGCACTAAAAGATTATGAGAAAGACTATTTTGATGAAATTGTATGGGCTACATGTCAGTTTCCCTCTCTTGAAAGAGAAAACCGCCTCTAAACGAACCGTACAGTCTTCTGGCGGTGGAACAGATGAATTTGGCAAATATGTGGCGTATTTTTTGGAACTCGTGAAAATTGGAGGGAGAAAGAAGATTTTTGTGCCAATCATAGGACTCTAGCACGGTTTGGATCTTGAAAACTCAAGCTGGATCTAAAACACGCATTCAAGCATTGTGGGGGTGATATTGATGAAATTGAAAACTCCGTGGCCCATTTTGGGGTACTGCTGAAAAACGGAGTGAGAAAGGAGCTTACTCTGAAAGTTCGAGGCCTCTAGCGAATTTTCCCTCTCAAAAGCTGAGACCGGCGATAAAACATGCTTCTATCCTTTTGGTGGCGGAAACACAATGATTCGCGAGCTAAGTTGCCTATTTTACAGTGCTTGTGAAAGATGGAGGTAGGAATAGGATTTCTTTGCATTTCAAATGCCTCTGTGGCGGCTGAACTCTGCGAAGTGCAAACCTTCGCGAAGAATAGGTCCAACCATTTCAGGGGCAAAAACAGATGAATTGGGAAAGTACATGGCCCGTTCTCTGTGTCGCACTAAAAGATTATGAGAAAGACTATTTTGATGAAATTGTATGGGCTACATGTCAGTTTCCCTCTCTTGAAAGAGAAAACCGCCTCTAAACGAACCGTACAGTCTTCTGGCGGTGGAACAGATGAATTTGGCAAATATGTGGCGTATTTTTTGGAACTCGTGAAAATTGGAGGGAGAAAGAAGATTTTTGTGCCAATCATAGGACTCTAGCACGGTTTGGATCTTGAAAACTCAAGCTTGATCTAAAACACGCATTCAAGCATTGTGGGGGTGATATTGATGAAATTGAAAACTCCGTGGCCCATTTTGGGGTACTGCTGAAAAACGGAGTGAGAAAGGAGCTTACTCTGAAAGTTCGAGGCCTCTAGCGAATTTTCGCTCTCAAAAGGTGAGACCGGCGATAAAACATGCTTCTATCCTTTTGGTGGCGGAAACACAATGATTCGCGAGCTCCGTTGCCTATTTTACAGTGCTTGTGAAAGATGGAGGTAGGAATAGGATTTCTTTGCATTTCAAATGCCTCTGTGGCGGCTGAACTCTGCGAAGTGCAAACCTTCGTGAAGAATAGGTCCAACCATTTCGGGGGCAAAAACAGATGAATTGGGAAAGTACATGGCCCGTTCTCTGTATCGCACTAAAAGATTATGAGAAAGACTATTTTGATGAAATTGTATGGGCTACATGTCAGTTTCCCTCTCTTGAAAGAGAAAACCGCCTCTAAACGAACCGTACAGTCTTCTGGCGGTGGAAAAGATGAATTTGGCAAATATGTGGCGTATTTTTTGGAACTCGTGAAAATTGGAGGGAGAAAGAAGATTTTTGTGCCAATCATAGGACTCTAGCACGGTTTGGATCTTGAAAACTCAAGCTGGATCTAAAACACGCATTCAAGCATTGTGGGGGTGATATTGATGAAATTGAAAACTCCGTGGCCCATTTTGGGGTACTGCTGAAAAACGGAGTGAGAAAGGAGCTTACTCTGAAAGTTCGAGGCCTCTAGCGAATTTTCCCTCTCAAAAGGTGAGACCGGCGATAAAACATGCTTCTATCCTTTTGGTGGCGGAAACACAATGATTCGCGAGCTAAGTTGCCTATTTTACAGTGCTTGTGAAAGATGGAGGTAGGAATAGGATTTCTTTGCATTTCAAATGCCTCTGTGGCGGCTGAACTCTGCGAAGTGCAAACCTTCGCGAAGAATAGGTCCAACCATTTCAGAGGCAAAAACGGATGAATTGGGAAAGTACATGGCCCGTTCTCTGTGTCCCACTAAAAGATTATGAGAAAGACTATTTTGATGAAATTGTATGGGCTACATGTCAGTTTCCCTCTCTTGAAAGAGAAAACCGCCTCTAAACGAACCGTACAGTCTTCTGGCGGTGGAACAGATGAATTTGGCAAATATGTGGCGTATTTTTTGGAACTCGTGAAAATTGGAGGGAGAAAGAAGATTTTTGTGCCAATCATAGGACTCTAGCACGGTTTGGATCTTGAAAACTCAAGCTGGATCTAAAACACGCATTCAAGCATTGTGGGGGTGATATTGATGAAATTGAAAACTCCGTGGCCCATTTTGGGGTACTGCTGAAAAACGGAGTGAGAAAGGAGCTTACTCTGAAAGTTCGAGGCCTCTAGCGAATTTTCCCTCTCAAAAGCTGAGACCGGCGATAAAACATGCTTCTATCCTTTTGGTGGCGGAAACACAATGATTCGCGAGCTAAGTTGCCTATTTTACAGTGCTTGTGAAAGATGGAGGTAGGAATAGGATTTCTTTGCATTTCAAATGCCTCTGTGGCGGCTGAACTCTGCGAAGTGCAAACCTTCGCGAAGAATAGGTCCAACCATTTCAGGGGCAAAAACAGATGAATTGGGAAAGTACATGGCCCGTTCTCTGTGTCGCACTAAAAGATTATGAGAAAGACTATTTTGATGAAATTGTATGGGCTACATGTCAGTTTCCCTCTCTTGAAAGAGAAAACCGCCTCTAAACGAACCGTACAGTCTTCTGGCGGTGGAACAGATGAATTTGGCAAATATGTGGCGTATTTTTTGGAACTCGTGAAAATTGGAGGGAGAAAGAAGATTTTTGTGCCAATCATAGGACTCTAGCACGGTTTGGATCTTGAAAACTCAAGCTTGATCTAAAACACGCATTCAAGCATTGTGGGGGTGATATTGATGAAATTGAAAACTCCGTGGCCCATTTTGGGGTACTGCTGAAAAACGGAGTGAGAAAGGAGCTTACTCTGAAAGTTCGAGGCCTCTAGCGAATTTTCGCTCTCAAAAGGTGAGACCGGCGATAAAACATGCTTCTATCCTTTTGGTGGCGGAAACACAATGATTCGCGAGCTCCGTTGCCTATTTTACAGTGCTTGTGAAAGATGGAGGTAGGAATAGGATTTCTTTGCATTTCAAATGCCTCTGTGGCGGCTGAACTCTGCGAAGTGCAAACCTTCGCGAAGAATAGGTCCAACCATTTCAGGGGCAAAAACAGATGAATTGGGAAAGTACATGGCCCGTTCTCTGTGTCGCACTAAAAGATTATGAGAAAGACTATTTTGATGAAATTGTATGGGCTACATGTCAGTTTCCCTCTCTTGAAAGAGAAAACCGCCTCTAAACGAACCGTACAGTCTTCTGGCGGTGGAACAGATGAATTTGGCAAATATGTGGCGTATTTTTTGGAACTCGTGAAAATTGGAGGGAGAAAGAAGATTTTTGTGCCAATCATAGGACTCTAGCACGGTTTGGATCTTGAAAACTCAAGCTTGATCTAAAACACGCATTCAAGCATTGTGGGGGTGATATTGATGAAATTGAAAACTCCGTGGCCCATTTTGGGGTACTGCTGAAAAACGGAGTGAGAAAGGAGCTTACTCTGAAAGTTCGAGGCCTCTAGCGAATTTTCGCTCTCAAAAGGTGAGACCGGCGATAAAACATGCTTCTATCCTTTTGGTGGCGGAAACACAATGATTCGCGAGCTCCGTTGCCTATTTTACAGTGCTTGTGAAAGATGGAGGTAGGAATAGGATTTCTTTGCATTTCAAATGCCTCTGTGGCGGCTGAACTCTGCGAAGTGCAAACCTTCGTGAAGAATAGGTCCAACCATTTCGGGGGCAAAAACAGATGAATTGGGAAAGTACATGGCCCGTTCTCTGTATCGCACTAAAAGATTATGAGAAAGACTATTTTGATGAAATTGTATGGGCTACATGTCAGTTTCCCTCTCTTGAAAGAGAAAACCGCCTCTAAACGAACCGTACAGTCTTCTGGCGGTGGAAAAGATGAATTTGGCAAATATGTGGCGTATTTTTTGGAACTCGTGAAAATTGGAGGGAGAAAGAAGATTTTTGTGCCAATCATAGGACTCTAGCACGGTTTGGATCTTGAAAACTCAAGCTGGATCTAAAACACGCATTCAAGCATTGTGGGGGTGATATTGATGAAATTGAAAACTCCGTGGCCCATTTTGGGGTACTGCTGAAAAACGGAGTGAGAAAGGAGCTTACTCTGAAAGTTCGAGGCCTCTAGCGAATTTTCCCTCTCAAAAGGTGAGACCGGCGATAAAACATGCTTCTATCCTTTTGGTGGCGGAAACACAATGATTCGCGAGCTAAGTTGCCTATTTTACAGTGCTTGTGAAAGATGGAGGTAGGAATAGGATTTCTTTGCATTTCAAATGCCTCTGTGGCGGCTGAACTCTGCGAAGTGCAAACCTTCGCGAAGAATAGGTCCAACCATTTCAGAGGCAAAAACGGATGAATTGGGAAAGTACATGGCCCGTTCTCTGTGTCCCACTAAAAGATTATGAGAAAGACTATTTTGATGAAATTGTATGGGCTACATGTCAGTTTCCCTCTCTTGAAAGAGAAAATCGCCTCTAAACGAACCGTACTGTCTTCTGGCGGTGGAACAGATGAATTTGGCACATATGTGGCGTATTTTTTGGAACTCGTGAAAATTGGAGGGAGAAAGAAGATTTCCCTGCAAATCATAGGACTCTAGCACGGTTTGGCTCTCGAAAACGCAAGCTGGATCTAAAACACGCATTCAAGCGTTGTGGGGGTGATATTGATGAAATTGAAAACTCCGTGGCCCATTTTTGGGTACTGCCGAAAAACGGAGTGAGAAAGGAGCTTACTCTGACATTTCGAGGCCTCTAGCGAATTTTCCCTGTCAAAAGGTGAGACCGGCGCTAAAACATGCTTCTATCCTTTTGGTGGCCGAAACACAATGATTCGCGAGCTCCGTTGCTCATTTTACAGTGCTTATGAAAGATGGAGGTAGGAATAGGATTTCTTTGCATTTCAAATGCCTTATGGCGGTTGAACTCTGCGAAGTGCAAACCTGCGCGAAGAATAGGTCCCACCATTTCGCGGGCAAAAACAGATGAATTGGGAAAGTACATGGCCCGTTCTCTGTGTCCCACTAAAAGATTATGAGAAAGACTATTTTGATGAAATTGTATGGGCTACATGTCAGTTTCCCTCTCTTGAAAGAGAAAACCGCCTCTAAACGAACCGTACAGTCTTCTGGCGGTGGAACAGATGAATTTGGCAAATATGTGGTGTATTTTTTGGAACTCGTGAAAATTGGAGGGAGAAAGAAGATTTTTGTGCCAATCATAGGACTCTAGCACGGTTTGGATCTTGAAAACTCAAGCTGGATCTAAAACACGCATTCAAGCATTGTGGGGGTGATATTGATGAAATTGAAAACTCCGTGGCCCATTTTGGGGTACTGCTGAAAAACAGAGTGAGAAAGGAGCTTACTCTGAAAGTTCGAGGCCTCTAGCGAATTTTCCCTCTCAAAAGCTGAGACCGGCGATAAAACATGCTTCTATCCTTTTGGTGGCGGAAACACAATGATTCGCGAGCTAAGTTGCCTATTTTACAGTGCTTGTGAAAGATGGAGGTAGGAATAGGATTTCTTTGCATTTCAAATGCCTCTGTGGCGGCTGAACTCTGCGAAGTGCAAACCTTCGCGAAGAATAGGTCCAACCATTTCAGGGGCAAAAACGGATGAATTGGGAAAGTACATGGCCCGTTCTCTGTGTCCCACTAAAAGATTATGAGAAAGACTATTTTGATGAAATTGTATGGGCTACATGTCAGTTTCCCTCTCTTGAAAGAGAAAATCGCCTCTAAACGAACCGTACTGTCTTCTGGCGGTGGAACAGATGAATTTGGCACATATGTGGCGTATTTTTTGGAACTCGTGAAAATTGGAGGGAGAAAGAAGATTTCCCTGCAAATCATAGGACTCTAGCACGGTTTGGCTCTCGAAAACGCAAGCTGGATCTAAAAAACGCATTCAAGCGTTGTGGGGGTGATATTGATGAAATTGAAAACTCCGAGGCCCATTTTGGGGTACTGCTGAAAAACGGAGTGAGAAAGGAGCTTATTCTGAAAGTTCGACGCCTCTAGCGAATTTTCCCTCTCAAAAGGTGAGACCGGCGCTAAAACATGCTTCTATCCTCTTGGTGGCGGAAACACAATGTTTCGCGAGCTATGTTGCATATTTTACAGTGCTTAGGAATGATGGAGGTAGGAATAGGATTTCTTTGCATTTCAAATGCCTCTGTGGCGGCTGAACTCTGCGAAGAGCAATCCTGCGCGAAGAATAGGTCCCACCATTTCGAGGGCAAAAACAGATGAATTGGGAAAGTACATGGCCCGTTCTCTGTGTCCCACTAAAAGATTATGAGAAAGACTATTTTGATGAAATTGTATGGGCTATATGTCAGTTTCCCTCTCTTGAAAGAGAAAATCGCCTCTAAACAAACCGTACAGTCTTCTGGCGGTGGAACAGATGAATTTGGCACATATGTGGCTTATTTTTTGGAACTCGTGAAAATTGGAGGGAGAAAGAAGATTTTTGTGCCAATCATAAGACTCTAGCACGGTTTGGCTCTTGAAAACTCAAGCTGGATCCAAAACACGCATTCAAGCATTGTGGGGGTGATATTGATGAAATTGAAAACTCCGTGGCCCATTTTGGGGTACTGCTGAAAAACGGAGTGAGAAAGGAGCTTATTCTGAAAGTTCGAGGCCTCTAGCGAATTTTCCCTCTCAAAAGGTGAGACCGGCGCTAAAACATGCTTCTATCCTTTTGGTGGCGGAAACACAATGATTCGCGAGCTCCGTTGCTCATTTTACAGTGCTTATGAAAAATAGAGGTAGGAATAGGATTTCTTTGCATTTCAAATGCCTCTGTGGCGGCTGAACTCTGCGAAGTGCAAACCTGCGCGAAGAATAGGTCCAACCATTTCAGGGGCAAAAACGGATGAATTGGGAAAGTACATGGCCCGTTCTCTGTGTCCCACTAAAAGATTATGAGAAAGACTATTTTGATGAAATTGTATGGGCTACATGTCAGTTTCCCTCTCTTGAAAGAGAAAATCGCCTCTAAACGAACCGTACTGTCTTCTGGCGGTGGAACAGATGAATTTGGCACATATGTGGCGTATTTTTTGGAACTCGTGAAAATTGGAGGGAGAAAGAAGATTTCCCTGCAAATCATAGGACTCTAGCACGGTTTGGCTCTCGAAAACGCAAGCTGGATCTAAAAAACGCATTCAAGCGTTGTGGGGGTGATATTGATGAAATTGAAAACTCCGAGGCCCATTTTGGGGTACTGCTGAAAAACGGAGTGAGAAAGGAGCTTATTCTGAAAGTTCGACGCCTCTAGCGAATTTTCCCTCTCAAAAGGTGAGACCGGCGCTAAAACATGCTTCTATCCTCTTGGTGGCGGAAACACAATGTTTCGCGAGCTATGTTGCATATTTTACAGTGCTTAGGAATGATGGAGGTAGGAATAGGATTTCTTTGCATTTCAAATGCCTCTGTGGCGGCTGAACTCTGCGAAGAGCAATCCTGCGCGAAGAATAGGTCCCACCATTTCGAGGGCAAAAACAGATGAATTGGGAAAGTACATGGCCCGTTCTCTGTGTCCCACTAAAAGATTATGAGAAAGACTATTTTGATGAAATTGTATGGGCTATATGTCAGTTTCCCTCTCTTGAAAGAGAAAATCGCCTCTAAACGAACCGTACAGTCTTCTGGCGGTGGAACAGATGAATTTGGCACATATGTGGCTTATTTTTTGGAACTCGTGAAAATTGGAGGGAGAAAGAAGATTTTTGTGCCAATCATAAGACTCTAGCACGGTTTGGCTCTTGAAAACTCAAGCTGGATCCAAAACACGCATTCAAGCATTGTGGGGGTGATATTGATGAAATTGAAAACTCCGTGGCCCATTTTGGGGTACTGCTGAAAAACGGAGTGAGAAAGGAGCTTATTCTGAAAGTTCGAGGCCTCTAGCGAATTTTCCCTCTCAAAAGGTGAGACCGGCGCTAAAACATGCTTCTATCCTTTTGGTGGCGGAAACACAATGATTCGCGAGCTCCGTTGCTCATTTTACAGTGCTTATGAAAAATAGAGGTAGGAATAGGATTTCTTTGCATTTCAAATACCTCTGTGGCGGCTGAACTCTGCGAAGTGCAAACCTGCGCGAAGAATAGGTCCAACCATTTCAGGGGCAAAAACAGATGAATTGGGAAAGTACATGGCCCGTTCTCTGTGTCCCACTAAAAGATTATGAGAAAGACTATTTTGATGAAATTGTATGGGCTACATGTCAGTTTCCCTCTCTTAAAAGAGAAAATCACCTCTAAACGAACCGTACAGTCTTCTGGCGGTGGAACAGATGAATTTGGCACATATGTGGCTTATTTTTTGGAACTCGTGAAAATTGGAGGGAGAAAGAAGATTTTTGTGCCAATCATAAGACTCTAGCATGGTTTGGCTCTTGAAAACTCAAGCTGGATCTAAAACACGCATTCAAGCATTGTGGGGGTGATATTGATGAAATTGAAAACTCCAAGGCCCATTTTGGGGTACTGCTGAAAAACGGAGTGAGAAAGGAGCTTATTCTGAAAGTTCGACGCCTCTAGCGAATTTTCCCTCTCAAAAGGTGAGACCGGCGCTAAAACATGCTTCTATCCTCTTGGTGGCGGAAACACAATGTTTCGCGAGCTATGTTGCCTATTTTACAGTGCTTAGGAATGATGGAGGTAGGAATAGGATTTCTTTGCATTTCAAATGCCTCTGTGGCGGCTGAACTCTGCGAAGAGCAATCCTGCGCGAAGAATAGGTCCCACCATTTCGAGGGCAAAAACAGATGAATTGGGAAAGTACATGGCCCGTTCTCTGTGTCCCACTAAAAGATTATGAGAAAGACTATTTTGATGAAATTGTATGGGCTATATGTCAGTTTCCCTCTCTTGAAAGAGAAAATCGCCTCTAAACGAACCGTACAGTCTTCTGGCGGTGGAACAGATGAATTTGGCACATATGTGGCTTATTTTTTGGAACTCGTGAAAATTGGAGGGAGAAAGAAGATTTTTGTGCCAATCATAAGACTCTAGCACGGTTTGGCTCTTGAAAACTCAAGCTGGATCCAAAACACGCATTCAAGCATTGTGGGGGTGATATTGATGAAATTGAAAACTCCGTGGCCCATTTTGGGGTACTGCTGAAAAACGGAGTGAGAAAGGAGCTTATTCTGAAAGTTCGAGGCCTCTAGCGAATTTTCCCTCTCAAAAGGTGAGACCGGCGCTAAAACATGCTTCTATCCTTTTGGTGGCGGAAACACAATGATTCGCGAGCTCCGTTGCTCATTTTACAGTGCTTATGAAAAATGGAGGTAGGAATAGGATTTCTTTGCATTTCAAATACCTCTGTGGCGGCTGAACTCTGCGAAGTGCAAACCTGCGCGAAGAATAGGTCCAACCATTTCAGGGGCAAAAACAGATGAATTGGGAAAGTACATGGCCCGTTCTCTGTGTCCCACTAAAAGATTATGAGAAAGACTATTTTGATGAAATTGTATGGGCTACATGTCAGTTTCCCTCTCTTAAAAGAGAAAATCACCTCTAAACGAACCGTACAGTCTTATGGCGTTGGAACAGATGAATTTGGCACATATGTGGCTTATTTTTTGGAACTCGTGAAAATTGGAGGGAGAAAGAAGATTTTTGTGCCAATCATAAGACTCTAGCATGGTTTGGCTCTTGAAAACTCAAGCTGGATCTAAAACACGCATTCAAGCATTGTGGGGGTGATATTAATGAAATTGAAAACTCCGAGGCCCATTTTGGGGTACTGCTGAAAAACGGAGTGAGAAAGGAGCTTATTCTGAAAGTTCGACGCCTCTAGCGAATTTTCCCTCTCAAAAGGTGAGACCGGCGCTAAAACATGCTTCTATCCTCTTGGTGGCGGAAACACAATGTTTCGCGAGCTATGTTGCCTATTTTACAGTGCTTAGGAATGATGGAGGTAGGAATAGGATTTCTTTGCATTTCAAATGCCTCTGTGGCGGCTGAACTCTGCGAAGAGCAATCCTGCGCGAAGAATAGGTCCCACCATTTCGAGGGCAAAAACAGATGAATTGGGAAAGTACATGGCCCGTTCTCTGTGTCCCACTAAAAGATTATGAGAAAGACTATTTTGATGAAATTGTATGGGCTACATGTCAGTTTCCCTCTCTTGAAAGAGAAAATCGCCTCTAAACGAACCGTACAGTCTTCTGGCGGTGGAACAGATGAATTTGGCACATATGTGGCTTATTTTTTGGAACTCGTGAAAATTGGAGGGAGAAAGAAGATTTTTGTGCCAATCATAAGACTCTAGCACGGTTTGGCTCTTGAAAACTCAAGCTGGATCCAAAACACGCATTCAAGCATTGTGGGGGTGATATTGATGAAATTGAAAACTCCGTGGCCCATTTTGGGGTACTGCTGAAAAACGGAGTGAGAAAGGAGCTTATTCTGAAAGTTCGAGGCCTCTAGCGAATTTTCCCTCTCAAAAGGTGAGACCGGCGCTAAAACATGCTTCTATCCTTTTGGTGGCGGAAACACAATGATTCGCGAGCTACGTTGCCGATTTTACAGTGCTTATGAAAGATGGAGGTAGGAATAGGATTTCTTTGCATTTCAAATACCTCTGTGGCGGCTGAACTCTGCGAAGTGCAAACCTGCGCGAAGAATAGGTCCAACCATTTCAGGGGCAAAAACAGATGAATTTGGAAAGTACATGGCCCGTTCTCTGTGTCCCACTAAAAGATTATGAGAAAGACTATTTTGATGAAATTGTATGGGCTACATGTCAGTTTCCCTCTCTTAAAAGTGAAAATCACCTCTAAACGAACCGTACAGTCTTCTGGCGGTGGAACAGATGAATTTGGCACATATGTGGCTTATTTTTTGGAACTCGTGAAAATTGGAGGGAGAAAGAAGATTTTTGTGCCAATCATAAGACTCTAGCATGGTTTGGCTCTTGAAAACTCAAGCTGGATCTAAAACACGCATTCAAGCATTGTGGGGGTGATATTGATGAAATTGAAAACTCCGAGGCCCATTTTGGGGTACTGCTGAAAAACGGAGTGAGAAAGGAGCTTATTCTGAAAGTTCGACTCCTCTAGCGAATTTTCCCTCTCAAAAGGTGAGACCGGCGCTAAAACATGCTTCTATCCTCTTGGTGGCGGAAACACAATGTTTCGCGAGCTATGTTGCCTATTTTACAGTGCTTAGGAATGATGGAGGTAGGAATAGGATTTCTTTGCATTTCAAATGCCTCTGTGGCGGCTGAACTCTGCGAAGAGCAATCCTGCGCGAAGAATAGGCCCCACCATTTCGAGGGCAAAAACAGATGAATTGGGAAAGTACATGGCCCGTTCTCTGTGTCCCACTAAAAGATTATGAGAAAGACTAT
Organism: Albizia julibrissin; assembly: GCA_037074505.1. Lineage (NCBI taxonomy): Eukaryota > Viridiplantae > Streptophyta > Magnoliopsida > Fabales > Fabaceae > Albizia > Albizia julibrissin. The sequence goes on from CM073477.1 coordinate 39,978,019, forward strand.
TTTGATGAAATTGTATGGGCTACATGTCAGTTTCCCTCTCTTGAAAGAGAAAATCGCCTCTAAACGAACCGTACAGTCTTCTGGCGGTGGAACAGATGAATTTGGCACATATGTGGCTTATTTTTTGGAACTCGTGAAAATTGGAGGGAGAAAGAAGATTTTTGTGCCAATCATAAGACTCTAGCACGGTTTGGCTCTTGAAAACTCAAGCTGGATCCAAAACACGCATTCAAGCATTGTGGGGGTGATATTGATGAAATTGAAAACTCCGTGGCCCATTTTGGGGTACTGCTGAAAAACGGAGTGAGAAAGGAGCTTATTCTGAAAGTTCGAGGCCTCTAGCGAATTTTCCCTCTCAAAAGGTGAGACCGGCGCTAAAACATGCTTCTATCCTTTTGGTGGCGGAAACACAATGATTCGTGAGCTATGTTGCCTATTTTACAGTGCTTATGAAAGATGGAGGTAGGAATAGGATTTCTTTGCATTTCAAATGCCTCTGTGGCGGCTGAACTCTGCGAATTGCAAACCTGCGTGAAGAATAGGTCCAACCATTTCCGGGGCAAAAACAGATGAATTGGGAAAGTACATGGCCCGTTCTCTGTGTCCCACTAAAAGATTATGAGAAAGACTATTTTGATGAAATTGTATGGGCTACATGTCAGTTTCCCTCTCTTGAAAGAGAAAATCGCCTCTAAACGAACCGTACAGTCTTCTGGCAGTGGAACAGATGAATTTGGCACATATGTGGCTTATTTTTTGGAACTCGTGAAAATTGGAGGGAGAAAGAAGATTTTTGTGCCAATCATAAGACTCTAGCACGGTTTGGCTCTTGAAAACTCAAGCTGGATCTAAAACACGCATTCAAGCATTGTGGGGGTGATATTGATGAAATTGAAAACTCCGAGGCCCATTTTGGGGTACTGCTGAAAAACGGAGTGAGAAAGGAGCTTATTCTGAAAGTTCGACGCCTCTAGCGAATTTTCCCTCTCAAAAGGTGAGACCGGCGCTAAAACATGCTTCTATCCTCTTGGTGGCGGAAACACAATGTTTCGCGAGCTATGTTTCCTATTTTACAGTGCTTAGGAATGATGGAGGTAGGAATAGGATTTCTTTGCATTTCAAATGCCTCTGTGGCGGCTGAACTCTGCGAAGAGCAATCCTGCGCGAAGAATAGGTCCCACCATTTCGAGGGCAAAAACAGATGAATTGGGAAAGTACATGGCCCGTTCTCTGTGTCCCACTAAAAGATTATGAGAAAGACTATTTTGATGAAATTGTATGGGCTATATGTCAGTTTCCCTCTCTTGAAAGAGAAAATCGCCTCTAAACGAACCGTACAGTCTTCTGGCGGTGGAACAGATGAATTTGGCACATATGTGGCTTATTTTTTGGAACTCGTGAAAATTGGAAGGAGAAAGAAGATTTTTGTGCCAATCATAAGACTCTAGCACGGTTTGACTCTTGAAAACTCAAGCTGGATCCAAAACACGCATTCAAGCATTGTGGGGGTGATATTGATGAAATTGAAAACTCCGTGGCCCATTTTGGGGTACTGCTGAAAAACGGAGTGAGAAAGGAGCTTATTCTGAAAGTTCGAGGCCTCTAGCGAATTTTCCCTCTCAAAAGGTGAGACCGGCGCTAAAACATGCTTCTATCCTTTTGGTGGCGGAAACACAATGATTCGTGAGCTATGTTGCCTATTTTACAGTGCTTATGAAAGATGGAGGTAGGAATAGGATTTCTTTGCATTTCAAATGCCTCTGTGGCGGCTGAACTCTGCGAATTGCAAACCTGCGTGAAGAATAGGTCCAACCATTTCCGGGGCAAAAACAGATGAATTGGGAAAGTACATGGCCCGTTCTCTGTGTCCCACTAAAAGATTATGAGAAAGACTATTTTGATGAAATTGTATGGGCTACATGTCAGTTTCCCTCTCTTGAAAGAGAAAATCGCCTCTAAACGAACCGTACAGTCTTCTGGCGGTGGAACAGATGAATTTGGCACATATGTGGCTTATTTTTTGGAACTCGTGAAAATTGGAGGGAGAAAGAAGATTTTTGTGCCAATCATAAGACTCTAGCACGGTTTGGCTCTTGAAAACTCAATCTGGATCTAAAACACGCATTCAAGCATTGTGGGGGTGATATTGATGAAATTGAAAACTCCGTGGCCCATTTTGGGGTACTGCTGAAAAACGGAGTGAGAAAGGAGCTTATTCTGAAAGTTCGACGCCTCTAGCGAATTTTCCCTCTCAAAAGGTGAGACCGGCGGTAAAACATGCGTCTATCCTTTTGGTGGCGGAAACACAATGTTTCGCGAGCTATGTTGCCTATTTTACAGTGCTTAGGAATGATGGAGGTAGGAATAGGATTTCTTTGCATTTCAAATGCCTCTGTGGCGGCTGAACTCTGCGAAGAGCAATCCTGCGCGAAGAATAGGTCCCACCATTTCGAGGGCAAAAACAGATGAATTGGGAAAGTACATGGCCCGTTCTCTGTGTCCCACTAAAAGATTATGAGAAAGACTATTTTGATGAAATTGTATGGGCTACATGTCAGTTTCCCTCTCTTGAAAGAGAAAATCGCCTCTAAACGAACCGTACAGTCTTCTGGCGGTGGAACAGATGAATTTGGCACATATGTGGCGTATTTTTTGGAACTCGTGCAAATTGGAGGTAGAAAGAAGATTTCCCTACAAATCATAGGACTCTAGCACGGTTTGGCTCTCGAAAACGCAAGCTGGATCTAAAACACGCATTCAAGCATTGTGGGGGTGATATTGATGAAATTGAAAACTCCGTGGCCCATTTTGGGGTACTGCTGAAAAACGGGGTGAGAAAGGAGCTTACTCTGAATGTTCGAGGCCTCTAGCGAATTTTCCCTGTCAAAAGGTGAGACCGGCGCTAAAACATGCTTCAATCCTTTTTGTGGCCGAAACACAATGATTCGCGAGCTACAATGCCCATTTTACAGTGCTTATGAAAGATGGAGGTAGGAATAGGATTTCTTTGCATTTCAAATCCCTTATGGCGGTTGAACTCTGCGAAGTGCAAACCTGCGCGAAGAATAGGTCGCACCATTTCGAGGGCAAAAACAGATGAATTGGGAAAGTACATGGCCCGTTCTCTGTGTCCCACTAAAAGATTATGAGAAAGACTATTTTGATGAAATTGTATGGGCTACATGACAGTTTCCCTCTCTTAAAAGAGAAAATCACCTCTAAACGAACCGTACAGTCTTCTGGCGGTGGAACAGATGAATTTGGCAAATATGTGGCGTACTTTTTGGAACTCGTGAAAATTGGAGGGAGAAAGAAGATTTCCCTGCAAATCATAGGACTCTAGAACGGTTTGGCTCTCGAAAACGCAAGCTGGATCTAAAAACGCATTCAAGCATTGTGGTGGTGATATTGATGAAATTGAAAACTCCGTGGCCCATTTTTGGGTACTGCCAAAAAACGGAGTGAGAAAGGAGCTTACTCTGACATTTCGAGGCCTCTAGCGAATTTTCCCTTTCAAAAGGTGAGACCGGCGCTAAAACATGCTTCTATCCTTTTAGTGGCCGAAACACAATGATTCGCGAGCTACGTTGCCCATTTTACAGTGCTTATGAAAGATGGAGGTAGGAATAGGATTTCTTTGCATTTCAAATGCCTTGTGGCGGTTGAACTCTGCAAAGTGCAAGCCTGCGTGAAGAATAGGTCCCACCATTTCGAAGGCAAAAACAGATGAATTGGGAAAGTACATGGCCCGTTCTCTGTGTCCCACTAAAAGATTATGAGAAAGACTATTTTGATCAAATTGTATGGGCTACATGTCAGTTTCCCTCTCTTGAAAGAGAAAATCGCCTCTAAACGAACCGTACAGTCTTCTGGCCGTGGAACAGATGAATTTGGCACATATGTGGCGTACTTTATGGAACTCGTGAAAATTGGAGGAGAAAGAAGATTTTTGTGCCAATCATAGGACTCTAGCACGGTTTGGCTCTTGAAAACGCAAGCTGGATCTAAAACACGCATTCAAGCATTGTGGGGGTGATATTGATGAAATTGAAAACTCTGTGGCCCTTTTTTGGGTACTGCCGAAAAACGGAGTGAGAAAGGAGCTTACTCTGAAATTTCGAGGCCTCTAGCGAATTTTCCCTCTCAAAAGGTGAGACCGGCGCTAAAACATGCTTCTATCCTTTTGGTGGCGGAAACACAATGATTCGCGAGCTACGTTGCCCATTTTACAGTGCTTATTTAAGATGGAGGTAGGAATAGGATTTCTTTGCATTTCAAATACCTTATGGCGGTTGAACTCTGCGAAGTGCAAACCTGCGCGAAGAATAGGTCCAACCATTTCGAGGGCAAAAACAGATGAATTGGGAAAGTACATGGCCCGTTCTCTGTGTCCCACTAAAAGATTATGAGAAAGACTATTTTGATGAAATTGTATGGGCTACATGTCAGTTTCCCTCTCTTGAAAGAGAAAATCGCCTCTAAACGAACCGTACAGTCTTCTGGCGGGGGAACAGATGAATTTGGCACATATGTGGCGTACTTTTTGGAACTCGTGAAAATTGGAGGGAGAAAGAAGATTTTTGTGCCAATCATAGGACTCTAGCACGGTTTGGCTCTTGAAAACGCAAGCTGGATCTAAAACACGCATTCAAGCATTATGGGGGTGATATTGATGAAATTGAAAACTCCGTGGCCCTTTTTTGGGTACTGCCGAAAAACGGAGTGAGAAAGGAGCTTACTCTGAAATTTCGAGGCCTCTAACGAATTTTCCCTGTCAAAAGGTGAGACCGGCGCTAAAACAGGCTTCAATCCTTTTTGTGGCCGAAACACAATGATTCGCGAGCTACGTTGCCCATTTTACAGTGCTTATGAAAGATGGAGGTAGGAATAGGATTTCTTTGCATTTCAAATACCTTATGGCGGTTGAACTCTGCGAAGTGCAAGCCTGCGTGAAGAATAGGTCCCACCATTTCGAAGGCAAAAACAGATGAATTGGGAAAGTACATGGCCCGTTCTCTGTGTCCCACTAAAAGATTATGAGAAAGACTATTTTGATGAAATTGTATGGGCTACATGTCAGTTTCCCTCTCTTGAAAGAGAAAATCGCCTCTAAACGAACCGTACAGTCTTCTGGCGGTGGAACAGATGAATTTGGCACATATGTGGCGTATTTTTTGAAACTCGTGAAAATTGGAGGGAGAAAAAAGATTTCCCTGCAAATCATAGGACTCTAGCACGGTTTGGCTCTCGAAAACGCAAGCTGGATTTAAAACACGCATTCAAGCATTGTGGGGGTGATATTGATGAAATTGAAAACTCCGTGGCCCATTTTTGGGTACTGCTGAAAAACGGAGTGAGAAAGGAGCTTACTCTGAAAGTTCGAGGCCTCTAGCGAATTTTCCCTCTCAAAAGGTGAGACCGGCGCTAAAACAGGCTTCAATCCTTTTTGTGGCCGAAACACAATGATTCGCGAGCTACGTTGCCCATTTTACAGTGCTTATGAAAGATGGAGGTAGGAATAGGATTTCTTTGCATTTCAAATGCCTTATGGCGGTTGAACTCTGCGAAGTGCAAACCTGCGCGAAGAATAGGTCCCACCATTTCGGGGGCAAAAACAGATGAATTGGGAAAGTACAAGACCCGTTCTCTGTGTCCCACTAAAAGATTATGAGAAAGACTATTTTGATGAAATTGTATGGGCTACATGTCAGTTTCCCTCTCTTGAAAGAGAAAATCGCCTCTAAACGAACCGTACAGTCTTCTGGCGGTGGAACAGATGAATTTGGCACATATGTGGCGTATTTTTTGGAACTCGTGCAAATTGGAGGTAGAAAGAAGATTTCCCTACAAATCATAGGACTCTAGCACGGTTTGGCTCTCGAAAACGCAAGCTGGATCTAAAACACGCATTCAAGCATTGTGGGGGTGATATTGATGAAATTGAAAACTCCGTGGCCCATTTTTGGGTACTGCTGAAAAACGGAGTGAGAAAGGAGCTTACTCTGAAAGTTCGAGGCTTCTAGCGAATTTTCCCTCTCAAAAGGTGAGACCGGCGCTAAAACAGGCTTCAATCCTTTTTGTGGCCGAAACACAATGATTCGCGAGCTACGTTGCCCATTTTACAGTGCTTATGAAAGATGGAGGTAGGAATAGGATTTCTTTGCATTTCAAATGCCTTATGGCGGTTGAACTCTGCGAAGTGCAAACCTGCGCGAAGAATAGGTCCCACCATTTCGGGGGCAAAAACAGATGAATTGGGAAAGTACAAGACCCGTTCTCTGTGTCCCACTAAAAGATTATGAGAAAGACTATTTTGATGAAATTGTATGGGCTAAATGTCAGTGTCCCTCTCTTGAAAGAGAAAATCGCATCTAAACGAACCGTACAGTCTTCTGGCGGTGGAACAGATGAATTCGGCAAATATGTGGCGTATTTTTTGGAAGTCGTGAAAATTGGAGGGAGAAAGAAGATTTTTGTGCCAATCATAGGACTCTAGTACGGTTTGGCTCTTGAAAACGCAAGCTGGATCTAAAACACGCATTCAAGCATTGTGGGGGTGATATTGATGAAATTGAAAACTCCGTGGCCCATTTTGGGGTACTGCCGAAAAACGGGGTGAGAAAGGAGCTTACTCTGAAAGTTCGAGGCCTCTAGCGAATTTTCCCTGTCAAAAGGTGAGACCGGCGCTAAAACATGCTTCAATCCTTTTTGTGGCTGAAACACAATGATTCGCGAGCTACGTTGCCCATTTTACAGTGCTTATGAAAGATGGAGGTAGGAATAGGATTTCTTTGCATTTCAAATACCTTATGGCGGTTGAACTCTGCGAAGTGCAAACCTGCGTGAAGAATAGGTCCCACCATTTCGAAGGCAAAAACAGATGAATTGGGAAAGTACATGGCCCGTTCTCTGTGTCCCACTAAAAGATTATGAGAAAGACTATTTTGATGAAATTGTATGGGCTACATGTCAGTTTCCCTCTCTTGAAAGAGAAAATCGCCTCTAAACGAACCGTACAGTCTTCTGGCGGTGGAACAGATGAATTTGGCACATATGTGGCGTACTTTTTGGAACTCGTGAAAATTGGAGGGAGAAAGAAGATTTTTGTGCCAATCATAGGACTCTAGCACGGTTTGGCTCTTGAAAACGCAAGCTGGATCTAAAACACGCATTCAAGCATTGTGGGGGTGATATTGATGAAATTGAAAACTCCGTGGCCCATTTTTGGGTAGTGCCGAAAAACGGAGTGAGAAACGAGCTTACTCTGAAATTTCGAGGCCTCTAGCGAATTTTCCCTGTCAAAAGGTGAGACCGGCGCTAAAACAGACTTCAATCCTTTTTGTGGCCGAAACACAATGATTCGCGAGCTACGTTGCCCATTTTACAGTGCTTATGAAAGATGGAGGTAGGAATAGGATTTCTTTGCATTTCAAATACCTTATGGCGGTTAAACTCTGCGAAGTGCAAACCTGCGCGAAGAATAGGTCCCACCATTTCGGGGGCAAAAACAGATGAATTGGGAAAGTACATGGCCCGTTCTCTGTGTCCCACTAAAAGATTATGAGAAAGACTATTTTGATGAAATTGTATGGGCTACATGTCAGTTTCCCTCTCTTGAAAGAGAAAATCGCCTCTAAACGAACCGTACAGTCTTCTGGCGGTGGAACAGATGAATTTGGCACATATGTGGCGTATTTTTTGGAACTCGTGCAAATTGGAGGTAGAAAGAAGATTTCCCTACAAATCATAGGACTCTAGCACGGTTTGGCTCTCGAAAACGCAAGCTGGATCTAAAACACGCATTCAAGCATTGTGGGGGTGATATTGATGAAATTGAAAACTCCGTGGCCCATTTTTGGGTACTGCTGAAAGACGGAGTGAGAAAGGAGCTTACTCTGAAAGTTCGAGGCCTCTAGCGAATTTTCCCTCTCAAAAGGTGAGACCGGCGCTAAAACAGGCTTCAATCCTTTTTGTGGCCGAAACACAATGATTCGCGAGCTACGTTGCCCATTTTACAGTGCTTATGAAAGATGGAGGTAGGAATAGGATTTCTTTGCATTTCAAATGCCTTATGGCGGTTGAACTCTGCGAAGTGCAAACCTGCGCGAAGAATAGGTCCCACCATTTCGGGGGCAAAAACAGATGAATTGGGAAAGTACAAGACCCGTTCTCTGTGTCCCACTAAAAGATTATGAGAAAGACTATTTTGATGAAATTGTATGGGCTAAATGTCAGTGTCCCTCTCTTGAAAGAGAAAATCGCATCTAAAAGAACCGTACAGTCTTCTGGCGGTGGAACAGATGAATTCGGCAAATATGTGGCGTATTTTTTGGAAGTCGTGAAAATTGGAGGGAGAAAGAAGATTTTTGTGCCAATCATAGGACTCTAGTACGGTTTGGCTCTTGAAAACGCAAGCTGGATCTAAAACACGCATTCAAGCATTGTGGGGGTGATATTGATGAAATTGAAAACTCCGTGGCCCATTTTGGGGTACTGCCGAAAAACGGGGTGAGAAAGGAGCTTACTCTGAAAGTTCGAGGCCTCTAGCGAATTTTCCCTGTCAAAAGGTGAGACCGGCGCTAAAACATGCTTCAATCCTTTTTGTGGCTGAAACACAATGATTCGCGAGCTACGTTGCCCATTTTACAGTGCTTATGAAAGATGGAGGTAGGAATAGGATTTCTTTGCATTTCAAATACCTTATGGCGGTTGAACTCTGCGAAGTGCAAACCTGCGTGAAGAATAGGTCCCACCATTTCGAAGGCAAAAACAGATGAATTGGGAAAGTACATGGCCCGTTCTCTGTGTCCCACTAAAAGATTATGAGAAAGACTATTTTGATGAAATTGTATGGGCTACATGTCAGTTTCCCTCTCTTGAAAGAGAAAATCGCCTCTAAACGAACCGTACAGTCTTCTGGCGGTGGAACAGATGAATTTGGCACATATGTGGCGTACTTTTTGGAAGTCGTGAAAATTGGAGGGAGAAAGAAGATTTTTGTGCCAATCATAGGACTCTAGGACGGTTTGGCTCTTGAAAACGCAAGCTGGATCTAAAACACGCATTCAAGCATTGTAGGGGTGATATTGATGAAATTGAAAACTCTGTGGCCCATTTTTGGGTACTGCCGAAAAACAAAGTGAGAAAGGAGCTTACTCTGAAATTTCGAGGCCTCTAGCGAATTTTCCCTGTCAAAAGGTGAGACCGGCGCTAAAACAGGCTTCAATCCTTTTTGTGGCCGAAACTCAATGATTCGCGAGCTACGTTGCCCATTTTACAGTGCTTATGAAAGATGGAGGTAGGAATAGGATTTTTTTTGCATTTCAAATGCCTTATGGCGGTTGAACTCTGCGAAGTGCAAACCTGCGCGAAGAATAGGTCCCACCATTTCGGGGGCAAAAACAGATGAATTGGGAAAGTACAAGACCCGTTCTCTGTGTCCCACTAAAAGATTATGAGAAAGACTATTTTGATGAAATTATATGGGCTACATGTCAGTTTCCCTCTCTTGAAAGAGAAAATCGCCACTAAACGAACCGTACAGTCGTCTGGCGGTGGAACAGATGAATTTGGCACATATGTGGCGTATTTTTTGGAACTCGTGAAAATTGGAGGTAGAAAGAAGATTTCCCTGCGAATCGTAGGACTCTGGCACGGTTTGGCTCTCGAAAACGCAAGCTGGATTTAAAACACGCATTCAAGCATTGTGGGGGTGATATTGATGAAATTGAAAACTCCGTGGCCCATTTTTGGGTACTGCTGAAAAACGGAGTGAGAAAGGAGCTTACTCTGAAAGTTCGAGGCCTCTAGCGAATTTTCCCTCTCAAAAGGTGAGACCGGCGCTAAAACAGGATTCAATCCTTTTTGTGGCCGAAACACAATGATTCGCGAGCTACGTTGCCCATTTTACAGTGCTTATGAAAGATGGAGGTAGGAATAGGATTTCTTTGCATTTCAAATACCTTATGGCGGTTGAACTCTGCGAAGTGCAAACCTGCGTGAAGAATAGGTCCCACCATTTCGAAGGCAAAAACAGATGAATTGGGAAAGTACATGGCCCGTTCTCTGTGTCCCACTAAAAGATTATGAGAAAGACTATTTTGATGAAATTGTATGGGCTACATGTCAGTTTCCCTCTCTTGAAAGAGAAAATCGCATCTAAACGAACCGTACAGTCTTCTGGCGGTGGAACAGATGAATTCGGCAAATATGTGGCGTATTTTTTGGAAGTCGTGAAAATTGGAGGGAGAAAGAAGATTTTTGTGCCAATCATAGGACTCTAGTACGGTTTGGCTCTTGAAAACGCAAGCTGGATCTAAAACACGCATTCAAGCATTGTGGGGGTGATATTGATGAAATTGAAAACTCCGTGGCCCATTTTGGGGTACTGCCGAAAAACGGGGTGAGAAAGGAGCTTACTCTGAAAGTTCGAGGCCTCTAGCGAATTTTCCCTGTCAAAAGGTGAGACCGGCGCTAAAACATGCTTCAATCCTTTTTGTGGCTGAAACACAATGATTCGCGAGCTACGTTGCCCATTTTACAGTGCTTATGAAAGATGGAGGTAGGAATAGGATTTCTTTGCATTTCAAATACCTTATGGCGGTTGAACTCTGCGAAGTGCAAACCTGCGTGAAGAAAAGGTCCCACCATTTCGAGGGCAAAAACAGATGAATTGGGAAAGTACATGGCCCGTTCTCTGTGTCCCACTAAAAGATTATGAGAAAGACTATTTTGATGAAATTGTATGGGCTACATGTCAGTTTCCCTCTCTTGAAAGAGAAAATCGCCACTAAACGAACCGTACAGTCGTCTGGCGGTGGAACAGATGAATTTGGCACATATGTGGCGTATTTTTTGGAACTCGTGAAAATTGGAGGTAGAAAGAAGATTTCCCTGCGAATCGTAGGACTCTGGCACGGTTTGGCTCTCGAAAACGCAAGCTGGATTTAAAACACGCATTCAAGCATTGTGGGGGTGATATTGATGAAATTGAAAACTCCGTGGCCCATTTTTGGGTACTGCTGAAAAACGGAGTGAGAAAGGAGCTTACTCTGAAAGTTCGAGGCCTCTAGCGAATTTTCCCTCTCAAAAGGTGAGACCGGCGCTAAAACAGGATTCAATCCTTTTTGTGGCCGAAACACAATGATTCGCGAGCTACGTTGCCCATTTTACAGTGCTTATGAAAGATGGAGGTAGGAATAGGATTTCTTTGCATTTCAAATACCTTATGGCGGTTGAACTCTGCGAAGTGCAAACCTGCGTGAAGAATAGGTCCCACCATTTCGAAGGCAAAAACAGATGAATTGGGAAAGTACATGGCCCGTTCTCTGTGTCCCACTAAAAGATTATGAGAAAGACTATTTTGATGAAATTGTATGGGCTACATGTCAGTTTCCCTCTCTTGAAAGAGAAAATCGCCACTAAACGAACCGTACAGTCGTCTGGCGGTGGAACAGATGAATTCGGCAAATATGTGGCGTATTTTTTGGAAGTCGTGAAAATTGGAGGGAGAAAGAAGATTTTTGTGCCAATCATAGGACTCTAGTACGGTTTGGCTCTTGAAAACGCAAGCTGGATCTAAAACACGCATTCAAGCATTGTGGGGGTGATATTGATGAAATTGAAAACTCCGTGGCCCATTTTGGGGTACTGCCGAAAAACGGGGTGAGAAAGGAGCTTACTCTGAAAGTTCGAGGCCTCTAGCGAATTTTCCCTGTCAAAAGGTGAGACCGGCGCTAAAACATGCTTCAATCCTTTTTGTGGCTGAAACACAATGATTCGCGAGCTACGTTGCCCATTTTACAGTGCTTATGAAAGATGGAGGTAGGAATAGGATTTCTTTGCATTTCAAATACCTTATGGCGGTTGAACTCTGCGAAGTGCAAACCTGCGTGAAGAATAGGTCCCACCATTTCGAAGGCAAAAACAGATGAATTGGGAAAGTACATGGCCCGTTCTCTGTGTCCCACTAAAAGATTATGAGAAAGACTATTTTGATGAAATTGTATGGGCTACATGTCAGTTTCCCTCTCTTGAAAGAGAAAATCGCCTCTAAACGAACCGTACAGTCTTCTGGCGGTGGAACAGATGAATTTGGCACATATGTGGCGTACTTTTTGGAACTCGTGAAAATTGGAGGGAGAAAGAAGATTTTTGTGCCAATCATAGGACTCTAGCACGGTTTGGCTCTTGAAAACGCAAGCTGGATCTAAAACACGCATTCAAGCATTGTGGGGGTGATATTGATGAAATTGAAAACTCTGTGGCCCATTTTTGGGTAGTGCCGAAAAACGGAGTGAGAAACGAGCTTACTCTGAAATTTCGAGTCCTCTAGCGAATTTTCCCTGTCAAAAGGTGAGACCGGCGCTAAAACAAGCTTCAATCCTTTTTGTGGCCGAAACACAATGATTCGCGAGCTACGTTGCCCATTTTACAGTGCTTATGAAAGATGGAGGTAGGAATAGGATTTCTTTGCATTTCAAATACCTTATGGCGGTTGAACTCTGCGAAGTGCAAACCTGCGCGAAGAATAGGTCCCACCATTTCGGGGGCAAAAACAGATGAATTGGGAAAGTACATGGCCCGTTCTCTGTGTCCCACTAAAAGATTATGAGAAAGACTATTTTGATGAAATTGTATGGGCTACATGTCAGTTTCCCTCTCTTGAAAGAGAAAATCGCCTCTAAACGAACCGTACAGTCTTCTGGCGGTGGAACAGATGAATTTGGCACATATGTGGCGTATTTTTTGGAACTCGTGCAAATTGGAGGTAGAAAGAAGATTTCCCTACAAATCATAGGACTCTAGCACGGTTTGGCTCTCGAAAACGCAAGCTGGATCTAAAACACGCATTCAAGCATTGTGGGGGTGATATTGATGAAATTGAAAACTCCGTGGCCCATTTTTGGGTACTGCCGAAAAACGGAGTGAGAAACGAGCTTACTCTGAAATTTCGAGGCCTCTAGCGAATTTTCCCTGTCAAAAGGTGAGACCGGCGCTAAAGTATGCTTCAATCCTTTTTGTGGCCGAAACACAATGATTCGCGAGCTACGTTGCCCATTTTACAGTGCTTATGAAAGATGGAGGTAGGAATAGGATTTCTTTGCATTTCAAATCCCTTATGGCGGTTGAACTCTGCGAAGTGCAAACCTGCGCGAAGAATAGGTCCCACCATTTCGAGGGCAAAAACAGATGAATTGGGAAAGTACATAGCCCGTTCTCTGTGTCCCACTAAAAGATTATGAGAAAGACTATTTTGATGAAATTGTATGGGCTACATGTCAGTTTCCCTCTCTTGAAAGAGAAAATCGCCACTAAACGAACCGTACAGTCTTCTGGCGGTGGAACAGATGAATTTGGCACATATGTGGCTTATTTTTTGGAACTCGTGAAAATTGGAGGGAGAAAGAAGATGTCCCTGCAAATCGTAGGACTCTAGCACGGTTTGGCTCTCGAAAACGCAAGCTGGATCTAAAACACGCATTCAAGCATTGTAGGGGTGATATTGATGAAATTGAAAACTCTGTGGCCCATTTTTGGGTACTGCCGAAAAACAAATTGAGAAAGGAGCTTACTCTGAAATTTCGAGGCCTCTAGCGAATTTTCCCTGTCAAAAGGTGAGACCGGCGCTAAAGTATGCTTCAATCCTTTTTGTGGCCGAAACACAATGATTCGCGAGCTACGTTGCCCATTTTACAGTGCTTATGAAAGATGGAGGTAGGAATAGGATTTCTTTGCATTTCAAATGCCTTATGGCGGTTGAACTCTGCGAAGTGCAAACCTGCGCGAAGAATAGGTCCCACCATTTCGGGGGCAAAAACAGATGAATTGGGAAAGTACATGGCCCGTTCTCTGTGTCCCACTAAAAGATTATGAGAAAGACTATTTTGATGAAATTGTATGGGCTACATGTCAGTTTCCCTCTCTTGAAAGAGAAAATCGCCTCTAAACGAACCGTACAGTCTTCTGGCGGTGGAACAGATGAATTTGGCACATATGTGGCTTATTTTTTGGAACTCGTGAAAATTGGAGGGAGAAAGAAGATGTCCCTGCGAATCGTAGGACTCTAGCACGGTTTGGCTCTCGAAAACGCAAGCTGGATCTAAAACACGCATTCAAGCATTGTAGGGGTGATATTGATGAAATTGAAAACTCCGTGGCCCATTTTTGGGTAGTGCCGAAAAACGGAGTGAGAAACGAGCTTACTCTGAAATTTCGAGGCCTCTAGCGAATTTTCCTTGTCAAAAGGTGAGACCGGCGCTAAAGTATGCTTCAATCCTTTTTGTGGCCGAAACACAATGATTCGCGAGCTACGTTGCCCATTTTACAGTGCTTATGAAAGATGGAGGTAGGAATAGGATTTCTTTGCAATTCAAATCCCTTATGGCGGTTGAACTCTGCGAAGTGCAAACCTGCGCGAAGAATAGGTCCCACCATTTCGGGGGCAAAAACAGATGAATTGGGAAAGTACATAGCCCGTTCTCTGTGTCCCACTAAAAGATTATGAGAAAGACTATTTTGATGAAATTGTATGGGCTACATGTCAGTTTCCCTCTCTTGAAAGAGAAAATCGCCACTAAACGAACCGTACAGTCTTCTGGCGGTGGAACAGATGAATTTGGCACATATGTGGCGTATTTTTTGGAACTCGTGAAAATTGGAGGTAGAAAGAAGATTTCCCTGCGAATCGTAGGACTCTGGCACGGTTTGGCTCTCGAAAACGCAAGCTGGATCTAAAACACGCATTCAAGCATTGTAGGGGTGATATTGATGAAATTGAAAACTCCGTGGCCCATTTTTGGGTAGTGCCGAAAAACGGAGTGGGAAACGAGCTTACTCTGAAATTTCGAGGCCTCTAGCGAATTTTCCCTGTCAAAAGGTGAGACCGGCGCTAAAACAGGCTTCAATCCTTTTTGTGGCCGAAACTCAATGATTCGCGAGCTACGTTGCCCATTTTACAGTGCTTATGAAAGATGGAGGTAGGAATAGGATTTCTTTGCATTTCAAATGCCTTATGGCGGTTGAACTCTGCGAAGTGCAAACCTGCGCGAAGAATAGGTCCCACCATTTCGGGGGCAAAAACAGATGAATTGGGAAAGTACAAGACCCGTTCTCTGTGTCCCACTAAAAGATTATGAGAAAGACTATTTTGGTGAAATTGTATGGGCTAAATGTCAGTGTCCCTCTCTTGAAAGAGAAAATCGCATCTAAACGAACCGTACAGTCTTCTGGCGGTGGAACAGATGAATTTGGCACATATGTGGCGTATTTTTTGGAACTCGTGAAAATTGGAGGGAGAAAGAAGATGTCCCTGCAAATCATAGGACTCTAGCACGGTTTGGCTCTCGAAAACGCAAGCTGGATCTAAAACACGCATTCAAGCATTGTGGGGGTGATATTGATGAAATTGAAAACTCCGTGGCCCATTTTGGGGTACTTCCGAAAAACGGGGTGAGAAAGGAGCTTACTCTGAAAGTTCGAGGCCTCTAGCGAATTTTCCCTCTCAAAAGGTTAGACCGGCGCTAAAACATGCTTCTATCCTTTTGGTGGCGGAAACACAATGATTCGCGAGCTACGTTGCCCATTTTACAGTGCTTATGAAAGATGGAGGTAGGAATAGGATTTCTTTGCATTTCAAATGCCTTATGGCGGTTGAACTGTACGAAGTGCAAACCTGCGTGAAGAATAGGTCCCACCATTTCGAGGGCAAAAACAGATGAATTGGGAAAGTACATGGCCCGTTCTCTGTGTCCCACTAAAAGATTATGAGAAAGACTATTTTGATGAAATTGTATGGGCTACATGTCAGTTTCCCTCTCTTGAAAGAGAAAATCGCCACTAAACGAACCGTACAGTCTTCTGGCGGTGGAACAGATGAATTTGGCACATATGTGGCGTATTTTTTGGAACTCGTGAAAATTGGAGGTAGAAAGAAGATTTCCCTGCGAATCGTAGGACTCTGGCACGGTTTGGCTCTCGAAAACGCAAGCTGGATCTAAAACACGCATTCAAGCATTGTAGGGGTGATATTGATGAAATTGAAAACTCCGTGGCCTATTTTTGGGTAGTGCCGAAAAACGGAGTGAGAAACGAGCTTACTCTGAAATTTCGAGGCCTCTAGCGAATTTTCCCTGTCAAAAGGTGAGACCGGCGCTAAAGTATGCTTCAATCCTTTTTGTGGCCGAAACACAATGATTCGCGAGCTACGTTGCCCATTTTACAGTGCTTATGAAAGATGGAGGTAGGAATAGGATTTCTTTGCATTTCAAATCCCTTATGGCGGTTGAACTCTGCGAAGTGCAAACCTGCGCGAAGTATAGGTCCCACCATTTCGAGGGCAAAAACAGATGAATTGGGAAAGTACATAGCCCGTTCTCTGTGTCCCAATAAAAGATTATGAGAAAGACTATTTTGATGAAATTGTATGGGCTACATGTCAGTTTCCCTCTCTTGAAAGAGAAAATCGCGTCTAAACGAACCGTACAGTCTTCTGGCGGTGGAACAGATGAATTTCGCACATATGTGGCTTATTTTTTGGAACTCGTGAAAATTGGAGGGAGAAAGAAGATTTCCCTGCAAATCGTAGGACTCTAGCACGGTTTGGCTCTCGAAAACGCAAGCTGGATCTAAAACACGCATTCAAGCATTGTAGGGGTGATATTGATGAAATTGAAAACTCCGTGGCCCATTTTTGGGTACTGCCGAAAAACGAAGTGAGAAAGGAGCTTACTCTGAAATTTCGAGGCCTCTAGCGAATTTTCCCTGTCAAAAGGTGAGACCGGCGCTAAAACAGGCTTCAATCCTTTTTGTGGCCGAAACGCAATGATTCGCGAGCTACGTTGCCCATTTTACAGTGCTTATGAAAGATGGAGGTAGGAATAGGATTTCTTTGCATTTCAAATCCCTTATGGCGGTTGAACTCTGCGAAGTGCAAACCTGCGCGAAGAATAGGTCCCACCATTTCTAGGGCAAAAACAGACGAATTGGGAAAGTACATCGCCCGTTCTCTGTGTCCCACTAAAAGATTATGAGAAAGACTATTTTGATGAAATTGTATGGGCTACATGTCAGTTTCCCTCTCTTGAAAGAGAAAATCGCCTCTAAACGAACCGTACAGTCTTCTGGCGGTGGAACAGATGAATTTGGCACATATGTGGCTTATTTTTTGGAACTCGTGAAAATTAGAGGGAGAAAGAAGATGTCCCTGCAAATCGTAGGACTCTAGCACGGTTTGGCTCTCGAAAACGCAAGGTGGATCTAAAACACGAATTCAAGCATTGTAGGGGTGATATTGATGAAATTGAAAACTCCGTGGCCCATTTTTGGGTACTGCCGAAAAACGGAGTGAGAAAGGAGCTTACTCTGAAATTTCGAGGCCTCTAACGAATTTTCCCTGTCAAAAGGTGAGACCGGCGCTAAAACAGGCTTCAATCCTTTTTGTGGCCGAAACACAATGATTCGCGAGCTACGTTGCCCATTTTACAGTGCTTATGAAAGATGGAGGTAGGAATAGGATTTCTTTGCATTTCAAATGCCTTATGGCGGTTGAACTCTACGAAGTGCAAACCTGCGTGAAGAATAGGTCCCACCATTTCGAGGGCAAAAACAGATGATTTGGCAAAGTACATGGCCCGTTCTCTGTGTACCACTAAAAGATTATGAGAAAGACTATTTTGATGAAATTGTATGGGCTACATGTCAGTTTCCCTCTCTTGAAAGAGAAAATCGCCTCTAAACGAACCGTACAGTCTTCTGGCGGTGGAACAGATGAATTTGGCACATATGTGGCGTATTTTTTGGAACTCGTGAAAATTGGAGGTAGAAAGAAGATTTCCCTGCAAATCATAGGACTCTAGCACGGTCTGGCTCTCGAAAACGCAAGCTGGATCTAAAACAAGCATTCAAGCATTGTGGGGGTGATATTGATGAAATTGAAAACTCCGTGGCCCATTTTTGGGTACTGCCGAAAAACGGAGTGAGAAACGAGCTTACTCTGAAATTTCGAGGCCTCTAGCGAATTTTCCCTGTCAAAAGGTGAGACCGGCGCTAAAACAGGCTTCAATCCTTTTTGTGGCCGAAACACAATGATTCGCGAGCTACGTTGCCCATTTTACAGTGCTTATGAAAGATGGAGGTAGGAATAGGATTTCTTTGCATTTCAAATCCCTTATGGCGGTTGAACTCTGCGAAGTGCAAACCTGCGCGAAGAATAGGTCCCACCATTTCGAGGGCAAAAACAGATGAATTGGGAAAGTACATGGCCCGTTCTCTGTGTCCCACTAAAAGATTATGAGAAAGACTATTTTGATGAAATTGTATGGGCTACATGTCAGTTTCCCTCTCTTGAAAGAGAAAATCGCCTCTAAACGAACCGTACAGTCTTCTGGCGGTGGAACAGATGAATTTGGCACATATGTGGCGTACTTTTTGGAACTCGTGAAAATTGGAGGGAGAAAGAAGATTTTTGTGCCAATCATAGGACTCTAGCACGGTTTGGCTCTCGAAAACGCAAGCTGGATCTAAAACAAGCATTCAAGCATTGTGGGGGTGATATTGATGAAATTGAAAACTCCGTGGGCCATTTTTGGGTACTGCCGAAAAACGGAGTGAGAAACGAGCTTACTCTGAAATTTCGAGGCCTCTAGCGAATTTTCCCTGTCAAAAGGTGAGACCGGCGCTAAAACAGGCTTCAATCCTTTTTGTGGCCGAAACACAATGATTCGCGAGCTACGTTGCCCATTTTACAGTGCTTATGAAAGATGGAGGTAGGAATAGGATTTCTTTGCATTTCAAATCCCTTATGGCGGTTGAACTCTGCGAAGTGCAAACCTGCGCGAAGAATAGGTCCCACCATTTCGAGGGCAAAAACAGATGAATTGGGAAAGTACATAGCCCGTTCTCTGTGTCCCACTAAAAGATTATGAGAAAGACTATTTTGATGAAATTGTATGGGCTACATGTCAGTTTCCCTCTCTTGAAAGAGAAAATCGCCACTAAACGAACCGTACAGTCTTCTGGCGGTGGAACAGATGAATTTGGCACATATGTGGCTTATTTTTTGGAACTCGTGAAAATTGGAGGGAGAAAGAAGATGTCCCTGCGAATCGTAGGACTCTAGCACGGTTTGGCTCTCGAAAACGCAAGCTGGATCTAAAACACGCATTCAAGCATTGTAGGGGTGATATTGATGAAATTCAAAACTCTGTGGCCCATTTTTGGGTACTGCCGAAAAACAAAGTGAGAAAGGAGCTTACACTGAAATTTCGAGGCCTCTAGCGAATTTTCCCTGTCAAAAGGTGAGACCGGCGCTAAAACAGGCTTCAATCCTTTTTGTGGCCGAAACTCAATGATTCGCGAGCTACGTTGCCCATTTTACAGTGCTTATGAAAGATGGAGGTAGGAATAGGATTTCTTTGCATTTCAAATGCCTTATGGCGGTTGAACTCTGCGAAGTGCAAACCTGCGCGAAGAATAGGTCCCACCATTTCGGGGGCAAAAACAGATGAATTGGGAAAGTACAAGACCCGTTCTCTGTGTCCCACTAAAAGATTATGAGAAAGACTATTTTGATGAAATTGTATGGGCTAAATGTCAGTGTCCCTCTCTTGAAAGAGAAAATCGCATCTACACGAACCGTACAGTCTTCTGGCGGTGGAACAGATGAATTCGGCAAATATGTGGCGTATTTTTTGGAAGTCGTGAAAATTGGAGGGAGAAAGAAGATTTTTGTGCCAATCATAGGACTCTAGGACGGTTTGGCTCTTGAAAACGCAAGCTGGATCTAAAACACGCATTCAAGCATTGTGGGGGTGATATTGATGAAATTGAAAACTCCGTGGCCCATTTTGGGGTACTGCCGAAAAACGGGGTGAGAAAGGAGCTTACTCTGAAAGTTCGAGGCCTCTAGCGAATTTTCCCTCTCAAAAGGTTAGACTGGCGCTAAAACATGCTTCTATCCTTTTGGTGGCGGAAACACAATGATTCGCGAGCTACGTTGCCCATTTTACAGTGCTTATGAAAGATGGAGGTAGGAAAAAGATTTCTTTGCATTTCAAATGCCTTATGGCGAATGAACTGTACGAAGTGCAAACCTGCGTGAAGAAAAGGTCCCACCATTTCGAGGGCAAAAACAGATGAATTGGGAAAGTACATGGCCCGTTCTCTGTGTCCCACTAAAAGATTATGAGAAAGACTATTTTGATGAAATTGTATGGGCTACATGTCAGTTTCCCTCTCTTGAAAGAGAAAATCGCCACTAAACGAACCGTACAGTCGTCTGGCGGTGGAACAGATGAATTTGGCACATATGTGGCGTATTTTTTGGAACTCGTGAAAATTGGAGGTAGAAAGAAGATTTCCCTGCGAATCGTAGGACTCTGGCACGGTTTGGCTCTCGAAAACGCAAGCTGGATCTAAAACACGCATTCAAGCATTGTAGGGGTGATATTGATGAAATTGAAAACTCCGTGGCCCATTTTTGGGTAGTGCCGAAAAACGGAGTGAGAAACGAGCTTACTCTGAAATTTCGAGGCCTCTAGCGAATTTTCCCTGTCAAAAGGTGAGACCGGCGCTAAAGTATGCTTCAATCCTTTTTGTGGCCAAAACACAATGATTCGCGAGCTACGTTGCCCATTTTACAGTGCTTATGAAAGATGGAGGTAGGAATAGGATTTCTTTGCATTTCAAATCCCTTATGGCGGTTGAACTCTGCGAAGTGCAAACCTGCGCGAAGAATAGGTCCCACCATTTCGACGGCAAAAACAGATGAATTGGGAAAGTACATAGCCCGTTCTCTGTGTCCCACTAAAAGATTATGAGAAAGACTATTTTGATGAAATTGTATGGGCTACATGTCAGTTTCCCTCTCTTGAAAGAGAAAATCGCCACTAAACGAACCGTACAGTCTTCTGGCGGTGGAACAGATGAATTTGGCACATATGTGGCTTATTTTTTGGAACTCGTGAAAATTGGAGGGAGAAAGAAGATGTCCCTGCGAATCGTAGGACTCTAGCACGGTTTGGCTCTCGAAAACGCAAGCTGGATCTAAAACACGCATTCAAGCATTGTAGGGGTGATATTGATGAAATTGAAAACTCCGTGGCCCATTTTTGGGTAGTGCCGAAAAACGGAGTGAGAAACGAGCTTACTCTGAAATTTCGAGGCCTCTAGCGAATTTTCCCTGTCAAAAGGTGAGACCGGCGCTAAAACAGGCTTCAATCCTTTTTGTGGCCGAAACTCAATGATTCGCGAGCTACGTTGCCCATTTTACAGTGCTTATGAAAGATGGAGGTAGGAATAGGATTTCTTTGCATTTCAAATGCCTTATGGCGGTTGAACTCTGCGAAGTGCAAACCTGCGCGAAGAATAGGTCCCACCATTTCGGGGGCAAAAACAGATGAATTGGGAAAGTACAAGACCCGTTCTCTGTGTCCCACTAAAAGATTATGAGAAAGACTATTTTGGTGAAATTGTATGGGCTAAATGTCAGTGTCCCTCTCTTGAAAGAGAAAATCGCATCTAAACGAACCGTACAGTCTTCTGGCGGTGGAACAGATGAATTCGGCAAATATGTGGCGTATTTTTTGGAAGTCGTGAAAATTGGAGGGAGAAAGAAGATTTTTGTGCCAATCATAGGACTCTAGGACGGTTTGGCTCTTGAAAACGCAAGCTGGATCTAAAACACGCATTCAAGCATTGTGGGGGTGATATTGATGAAATTGAAAACTCCGTGGCCCATTTTGGGGTACTGCCGAAAAACGGGGTGAGAAAGGAGCTTACTCTGAAAGTTCGAGGCCTCTAGCGAATTTTCCCTCTCAAAAGGTTAGACCGGCGCTAAAACATGCTTCTATCCTTTTGGTGGCGGAAACACAATGATTCGCGAGCTACGTTGCCCATTTTACAGTGCTTATGAAAGATGGAGGTAGGAATAGGATTTCTTTGCATTTCAAATGCCTTATGGCGGTTGAACTGTACGAAGTGCAAACCTGCGTGAAGAATAGGTCCCACCATTTCGAGGGCAAAAACAGATGAATTGGGAAAGTACATGGCCCGTTCTCTGTGTCCCACTAAAAGATTATGAGAAAGACTATTTTGATGAAATTGTATGGGCTACATGTCAGTTTCCCTCTCTTGAAAGAGAAAATCACCACTAAACGAACCGTACAGTCTTCTGGCGGTGGAACAGATGAATTTGGCACATATGTGGCGTATTTTTTGGAACTCGTGAAAATTGGAGGTAGAAAGAAGATGTCCCTGCGAATCGTAGGACTCTAGCACGGTTTGGCTCTCGAAAACGCAAGCTGGATCTAAAACACGCATTCAAGCATTGTAGGGGTGATATTGATGAAATTGAAAACTCCGTGGCCCATTTTTGGGTAGTGCCGAAAAACGGAGTGAGAAACGAGCTTACTCTGAAATTTCGAGGCCTCTAGCGAATTTTCCCTGTCAAAAGGTGAGACCGGCGCTAAAACAGGCTTCAATCCTTTTTGTGGCCGAAACTCAATGATTCGCGAGCTACGTTGCCCATTTTACAGTGCTTATGAAAGATGGAGGTAGGAATAGGATTTCTTTGCATTTCAAATCCCTTATGGCGGTTGAACTCTGCGAAGTGCAAACCTGCGCGAAGAATAGGTCCCACCATTTCGACGGCAAAAACAGATGAATTGGGAAAGTACATAGCCCGTTCTCTGTGTCCCACTAAAAGATTATGAGAAAGACTATTTTGATGAAATTGTATGGGCTACATGTCAGTTTCCCTCTCTTGAAAGAGAAAATCGCCACTAAACGAACCGTACAGTCTTCTGGCGGTGGAACAGATGAATTTGGCACATATGTGGCTTATTTTTTGGAACTCGTGAAAATTGGAGGGAGAAAGAAGATGTCCCTGCGAATCGTAGGACTCTAGCACGGTTTGGCTCTCGAAAACGCAAGCTGGATCTAAAACACGCATTCAAGCATTGTAGGGGTGATATTGATGAAATTGAAAACTCCGTGGCCCATTTTTGGGTAGTGCCGAAAAACGGAGTGAGAAACGAGCTTACTCTGAAATTTCGAGGCCTCTAGCGAATTTTCCCTGTCAAAAGGTGAGACCGGCGCTAAAACAGGCTTCAATCCTTTTTGTGGCCGAAACTCAATGATTCGCGAGCTACGTTGCCCATTTTACAGTGCTTATGAAAGATGGAGGTAGGAATAGGATTTCTTTGCATTTCAAATGCCTTATGGCGGTTGAACTCTGCGAAGTGCAAACCTGCGCGAAGAATAGGTCCCACCATTTCGGGGGCAAAAACAGATGAATTGGGAAAGTACAAGACCCGTTCTCTGTGTCCCACTAAAAGATTATGAGAAAGACTATTTTGGTGAAATTGTATGGGCTAAATGTCAGTGTCCCTCTCTTGAAAGAGAAAATCGCATCTAAACGAACCGTACAGTCTTCTGGCGGTGGAACAGATGAATTCGGCAAATATGTGGCGTATTTTTTGGAAGTCGTGAAAATTGGAGGGAGAAAGAAGATTTTTGTGCCAATCATAGGACTCTAGGACGGTTTGGCTCTTGAAAACGCAAGCTGGATCTAAAACACGCATTCAAGCATTGTGGGGGTGATATTGATGAAATTGAAAACTCCGTGGCCCATTTTGGGGTACTGCCGAAAAACGGGGTGAGAAAGGAGCTTACTCTGAAAGTTCGAGGCCTCTAGCGAATTTTCCCTCTCAAAAGGTTAGACCGGCGCTAAAACATGCTTCTATCCTTTTGGTGGCGGAAACACAATGATTCGCGAGCTATGTTGCCCATTTTACAGTGCTTATGAAAGATGGAGGTAGGAATAGGATTTCTTTGCATTTCAAATGCCTTATGGCGGTTGAACTGTACGAAGTGCAAACCTGCGTGAAGAATAGGTCCCACCATTTCGAGGGCAAAAACAGATGAATTGGGAAAGTACATGGCCCGTTCTCTGTGTCCCACTAAAAGATTATGAGAAAGACTATTTTGATGAAATTGTATGGGCTACATGTCAGTTTCCCTCTCTTGAAAGAGAAAATCGCCACTAAACGAACCGTACAGTCGTCTGGCGGTGGAACAGATGAATTTGGCACATATGTGGCGTATTTTTTGGAACTCGTGAAAATTGGAGGTAGAAAGAAGATTTCCCTGCGAATCGTAGGACTCTGGCACGGTTTGGATCTCGAAAACGCAAGCTGGATCTAAAACACGCATTCAAGCATTGTAGGGGTGATATTGATGAAATTGAAAACTCCGTGGCCCATTTTTGGGTAGTGCCGAAAAACGGAGTGAGAAACGAGCTTACTCTGAAATTTCGAGGCCTCTAGCGAATTTTCCCTGTCAAAAGGTGAGACCGGCGCTAAAGTATGCTTCAATCCTTTTTGTGGCCAAAACACAATGATTCGCGAGCTACGTTGCCCATTTTACAGTGCTTATGAAAGATGGAGGTAGGAATAGGATTTCTTTGCATTTCAAATCCCTTATGGCGGTTGAACTCTGCGAAGTGCAAACCTGCGCGAAGAATAGGTCCCACCATTTCGAGGGCAAAAACAGATGAATTGGGAAAGTACATAGCCCGTTCTCTGTGTCCCACTAAAAGATTATGAGAAAGACTATTTTGATGAAATTGTATGGGCTACATGTCAGTTTCCCTCTCTTGAAAGAGAAAATCGCCACTAAACGAACCGTACAGTCTTCTGGCGGTGGAACAGATGAATTTGGCACATATGTGGCTTATTTTTTGGAACTCGTGAAAATTGGAGGGAGAAAGAAGATGTCCCTGCGAATCGTAGGACTCTAGCACGGTTTGGCTCTCGAAAACGCAAGCTGGATCTAAAACACGCATTCAAGCATTGTAGGGGTGATATTGATGAAATTGAAAACTCCGTGGCCCATTTTTGGGTAGTGCCGAAAAACGGAGTGAGAAACGAGCTTACTCTGAAATTTCGAGGCCTCTAGCGAATTTTCCCTGTCAAAAGGTGAGACCGGCGCTAAAACAGGCTTCAATCCTTTTTGTGGCCGAAACTCAATGATTCGCGAGCTACGTTGCCCATTTTACAGTGCTTATGAAAGATGGAGGTAGGAATAGGATTTCTTTGCATTTCAAATGCCTTATGGCGGTTGAACTCTGCGAAGTGCAAACCTGCGCGAAGAATAGGTCCCACCATTTCGGGGGCAAAAACAGATGAATTGGGAAAGTACAAGACCCGTTCTCTGTGTCCCACTAAAAGATTATGAGAAAGACTATTTTGGTGAAATTGTATGGGCTAAATGTCAGTGTCCCTCTCTTGAAAGAGAAAATCGCATCTAAACGAACCGTACAGTCTTCTGGCGGTGGAACAGATGAATTCGGCAAATATGTGGCGTATTTTTTGGAAGTCGTGAAAATTGGAGGGAGAAAGAAGATTTTTGTGCCAATCATAGGACTCTAGGACGGTTTGGCTCTTGAAAACGCAAGCTGGATCTAAAACACGCATTCAAGCATTGTGGGGGTGATATTGATGAAATTGAAAACTCCGTGGCCCATTTTGGGGTACTGCCGAAAAACGGGGTGAGAAAGGAGCTTACTCTGAAAGTTCGAGGCCTCTAGCGAATTTTCCCTCTCAAAAGGTTAGACCGGCGCTAAAACATGCTTCTATCCTTTTGGTGGCGGAAACACAATGATTCGCGAGCTACGTTGCCCATTTTACAGTGCTTATGAAAGATGGAGGTAGGAATAGGATTTCTTTGCATTTCAAATGCCTTATGGCGGTTGAACTGTACGAAGTGCAAACCTGCGTGAAGAATAGGTCCCACCATTTCGAGGGCAAAAACAGATGAATTGGGAAAGTACATGGCCCGTTCTCTGTGTCCCACTAAAAGATTATGAGAAAGACTATTTTGATGAAATTGTATGGGCTACATGTCAGTTTCCCTCTCTTGAAAGAGAAAATCACCACTAAACGAACCGTACAGTCTTCTGGCGGTGGAACAGATGAATTTGGCACATATGTGGCGTATTTTTTGGAACTCGTGAAAATTGGAGGTAGAAAGAAGATTTCCCTGCGAATCGTAGGACTCTGGCACGGTTTGGCTCTCGAAAACGCAAGCTGGATCTAAAACACGCATTCAAGCATTGTAGGGGTGATATTGATGAAATTGAAAACTCCGTGGCCCATTTTTGGGTAGTGCCGAAAAACGGAGTGAGAAACGAGCTTACTCTGAAATTTCGAGGCCTCTAGCGAATTTTCCCTGTCAAAAGGTGAGACCGGCGCTAAAACAGGCTTCAATCCTTTTTGTGGCCGAAACTCAATGATTCGCGAGCTACGTTGCCCATTTTACAGTGCTTATGAAAGATGGAGGTAGGAATAGGATTTCTTTGCATTTCAAATGCCTTATGGCGGTTGAACTCTGCGAAGTGCAAACCTGCGCGAAGAATAGGTCCCACCATTTCGGGGGCAAAAACAGATGAATTGGGAAAGTACAAGACCCGTTCTCTGTGTCCCACTAAAAGATTATGAGAAAGACTATTTTGGTGAAATTGTATGGGCTAAATGTCAGTGTCCCTCTCTTGAAAGAGAAAATCGCATCTAAACGAACCGTACAGTCTTCTGGCGGTGGAACAGATGAATTCGGCAAATATGTGGCGTATTTTTTGGAAGTCGTGAAAATTGGAGGGAGAAAGAAGATTTTTGTGCCAATCATAGGACTCTAGGACGGTTTGGCTCTTGAAAACGCAAGCTGGATCTAAAACACGCATTCAAGCATTGTGGGGGTGATATTGATGAAATTGAAAACTCCGTGGCCCATTTTGGGGTACTGCCGAAAAACGGGGTGAGAAAGGAGCTTACTCTGAAAGTTCGAGGCCTCTAGCGAATTTTCCCTCTCAAAAGGTTAGACCGGCGCTAAAACATGCTTCTATCCTTTTGGTGGCGGAAACACAATGATTCGCGAGCTACGTTGCCCATTTTACAGTGCTTATGAAAGATGGAGGTAGGAATAGGATTTCTTTGCATTTCAAATGCCTTATGGCGGTTGAACTGTACGAAGTGCAAACCTGCGTGAAGAATAGGTCCCACCATTTCGAGGGCAAAAACAGATGAATTGGGAAAGTACATGGCCCGTTCTCTGTGTCCCACTAAAAGATTATGAGAAAGACTATTTTGATGAAATTGTATGGGCTACATGTCAGTTTCCCTCTCTTGAAAGAGAAAATCGCCACTAAACGAACCGTACAGTCGTCTGGCGGTGGAACAGATGAATTTGGCACATATGTGGCGTATTTTTTGGAACTCGTGAAAATTGGAGGTAGAAAGAAGATTTCCCTGCGAATCGTAGGACTCTGGCACGGTTTGGCTCTCGAAAACGCAAGCTGGATCTAAAACACGCATTCAAGCATTGTAGGGGTGATATTGATGAAATTGAAAACTCCGTGGCCCATTTTTGGGTAGTGCCGAAAAACGGAGTGAGAAACGAGCTTACTCTGAAATTTCGAGGCCTCTAGCGAATTTTCCCTGTCAAAAGGTGAGACCGGCGCTAAAGTATGCTTCAATCCTTTTTGTGGCCAAAACACAATGATTCGCGAGCTACGTTGCCCATTTTACAGTGCTTATGAAAGATGGAGGTAGGAATAGGATTTCTTTGCATTTCAAATCCCTTATGGCGGTTGAACTCTGCGAAGTGCAAACCTGCGCGAAGAATAGGTCCCACCATTTCGAGGGCAAAAACAGATGAATTGGGAAAGTACATAGCCCGTTCTCTGTGTCCCACTAAAAGATTATGAGAAAGACTATTTTGATGAAATTGTATGGGCTACATGTCAGTTTCCCTCTCTTGAAAGAGAAAATCGCCACTAAACGAACCGTACAGTCTTCTGGCGGTGGAACAGATGAATTTGGCACATATGTGGCTTATTTTTTGGAACTCGTGAAAATTGGAGGGAGAAAGAAGATGTCCCTGCGAATCGTAGGACTCTAGCACGGTTTGGCTCTCGAAAACGCAAGCTGGATCTAAAACACGCATTCAAGCATTGTAGGGGTGATATTGATGAAATTGAAAACTCCGTGGCCCATTTTTGGGTAGTGCCGAAAAACGGAGTGAGAAACGAGCTTACTCTGAAATTTCGAGGCCTCTAGCGAATTTTCCCTGTCAAAAGGTGAGACCGGCGCTAAAACAGGCTTCAATCCTTTTTGTGGCCGAAACTCAATGATTCGCGAGCTACGTTGCCCATTTTACAGTGCTTATGAAAGATGGAGGTAGGAATAGGATTTCTTTGCATTTCAAATGCCTTATGGCGGTTGAACTCTGCGAAGTGCAAACCTGCGCGAAGAATAGGTCCCACCATTTCGGGGGCAAAAACAGATGAATTGGGAAAGTACAAGACCCGTTCTCTGTGTCCCACTAAAAGATTATGAGAAAGACTATTTTGGTGAAATTGTATGGGCTAAATGTCAGTGTCCCTCTCTTGAAAGAGAAAATCGCATCTAAACGAACCGTACAGTCTTCTGGCGGTGGAACAGATGAATTCGGCAAATATGTGGCGTATTTTTTGGAAGTCGTGAAAATTGGAGGGAGAAAGAAGATTTTTGTGCCAATCATAGGACTCTAGGACGGTTTGGCTCTTGAAAACGCAAGCTGGATCTAAAACACGCATTCAAGCATTGTGGGGGTGATATTGATGAAATTGAAAACTCCGTGGCCCATTTTGGGGTACTGCCGAAAAACGGGGTGAGAAAGGAGCTTACTCTGAAAGTTCGAGGCCTCTAGCGAATTTTCCCTCTCAAAAGGTTAGACCGGCGCTAAAACATGCTTCTATCCTTTTGGTGGCGGAAACACAATGATTCGCGAGCTATGTTGCCCATTTTACAGTGCTTATGAAAGATGGAGGTAGGAATAGGATTTCTTTGCATTTCAAATGCCTTATGGCGGTTGAACTGTACGAAGTGCAAACCTGCGTGAAGAATAGGTCCCACCATTTCGAGGGCAAAAACAGATGAATTGGGAAAGTACATGGCCCGTTCTCTGTGTCCCACTAAAAGATTATGAGAAAGACTATTTTGATGAAATTGTATGGGCTACATGTCAGTTTCCCTCTCTTGAAAGAGAAAATCGCCACTAAACGAACCGTACAGTCGTCTGGCGGTGGAACAGATGAATTTGGCACATATGTGGCGTATTTTTTGGAACTCGTGAAAATTGGAGGTAGAAAGAAGATTTCCCTGCGAATCGTAGGACTCTGGCACGGTTTGGATCTCGAAAACGCAAGCTGGATCTAAAACACGCATTCAAGCATTGTAGGGGTGATATTGATGAAATTGAAAACTCCGTGGCCCATTTTTGGGTAGTGCCGAAAAACGGAGTGAGAAACGAGCTTACTCTGAAATTTCGAGGCCTCTAGCGAATTTTCCCTGTCAAAAGGTGAGACCGGCGCTAAAGTATGCTTCAATCCTTTTTGTGGCCAAAACACAATGATTCGCGAGCTACGTTGCCCATTTTACAGTGCTTATGAAAGATGGAGGTAGGAATAGGATTTCTTTGCATTTCAAATCCCTTATGGCGGTTGAACTCTGCGAAGTGCAAACCTGCGCGAAGAATAGGTCCCACCATTTCGAGGGCAAAAACAGATGAATTGGGAAAGTACATAGCCCGTTCTCTGTGTCCCACTAAAAGATTATGAGAAAGACTATTTTGATGAAATTGTATGGGCTACATGTCAGTTTCCCTCTCTTGAAAGAGAAAATCGCCACTAAACGAACCGTACAGTCTTCTGGCGGTGGAACAGATGAATTTGGCACATATGTGGCTTATTTTTTGGAACTCGTGAAAATTGGAGGGAGAAAGAAGATGTCCCTGCGAATCGTAGGACTCTAGCACGGTTTGGCTCTCGAAAACGCAAGCTGGATCTAAAACACGCATTCAAGCATTGTAGGGGTGATATTGATGAAATTGAAAACTCCGTGGCCCATTTTTGGGTAGTGCCGAAAAACGGAGTGAGAAACGAGCTTACTCTGAAATTTCGAGGCCTCTAGCGAATTTTCCCTGTCAAAAGGTGAGACCGGCGCTAAAACAGGCTTCAATCCTTTTTGTGGCCGAAACTCAATGATTCGCGAGCTACGTTGCCCATTTTACAGTGCTTATGAAAGATGGAGGTAGGAATAGGATTTCTTTGCATTTCAAATGCCTTATGGCGGTTGAACTCTGCGAAGTGCAAACCTGCGCGAAGAATAGGTCCCACCATTTCGGGGGCAAAAACAGATGAATTGGGAAAGTACAAGACCCGTTCTCTGTGTCCCACTAAAAGATTATGAGAAAGACTATTTTGGTGAAATTGTATGGGCTAAATGTCAGTGTCCCTCTCTTGAAAGAGAAAATCGCATCTAAACGAACCGTACAGTCTTCTGGCGGTGGAACAGATGAATTCGGCAAATATGTGGCGTATTTTTTGGAAGTCGTGAAAATTGGAGGGAGAAAGAAGATTTTTGTGCCAATCATAGGACTCTAGGACGGTTTGGCTCTTGAAAACGCAAGCTGGATCTAAAACACGCATTCAAGCATTGTGGGGGTGATATTGATGAAATTGAAAACTCCGTGGCCCATTTTGGGGTACTGCCGAAAAACGGGGTGAGAAAGGAGCTTACTCTGAAAGTTCGAGGCCTCTAGCGAATTTTCCCTCTCAAAAGGTTAGACCGGCGCTAAAACATGCTTCTATCCTTTTGGTGGCGGAAACACAATGATTCGCGAGCTACGTTGCCCATTTTACAGTGCTTATGAAAGATGGAGGTAGGAATAGGATTTCTTTGCATTTCAAATGCCTTATGGCGGTTGAACTGTACGAAGTGCAAACCTGCGTGAAGAATAGGTCCCACCATTTCGAGGGCAAAAACAGATGAATTGGGAAAGTACATGGCCCGTTCTCTGTGTCCCACTAAAAGATTATGAGAAAGACTATTTTGATGAAATTGTATGGGCTACATGTCAGTTTCCCTCTCTTGAAAGAGAAAATCGCCACTAAACGAACCGTACAGTCTTCTGGCGGTGGAACAGATGAATTTGGCACATATGTGGCGTATTTTTTGGAACTCGTGAAAATTGGAGGTAGAAAGAAGATTTCCCTGCGAATCGTAGGACTCTGGCACGGTTTGGCTCTCGAAAACGCAAGCTGGATCTAAAACACGCATTCAAGCATTGTAGGGGTGATATTGATGAAATTGAAAACTCCGTGGCCCATTTTTGGGTAGTGCCGAAAAACGGAGTGAGAAACGAGCTTACTCTGAAATTTCGAGGCCTCTAGCGAATTTTCCCTGTCAAAAGGTGAGACCGGCGCTAAAACAGGCTTCAATCCTTTTTGTGGCCGAAACTCAATGATTCGCGAGCTACGTTGCCCATTTTACAGTGCTTATGAAAGATGGAGGTAGGAATAGGATTTCTTTGCATTTCAAATGCCTTATGGCGGTTGAACTCTGCGAAGTGCAAACCTGCGCGAAGAATAGGTCCCACCATTTCGGGGGCAAAAACAGATGAATTGGGAAAGTACAAGACCCGTTCTCTGTGTCCCACTAAAAGATTATGAGAAAGACTATTTTGGTGAAATTGTATGGGCTAAATGTCAGTGTCCCTCTCTTGAAAGAGAAAATCGCATCTAAACGAACCGTACAGTCTTCTGGCGGTGGAACAGATGAATTCGGCAAATATGTGGCGTATTTTTTGGAAGTCGTGAAAATTGGAGGGAGAAAGAAGATTTTTGTGCCAATCATAGGACTCTAGGACGGTTTGGCTCTTGAAAACGCAAGCTGGATCTAAAACACGCATTCAAGCATTGTGGGGGTGATATTGATGAAATTGAAAACTCCGTGGCCCATTTTGGGGTACTGCCGAAAAACGGGGTGAGAAAGGAGCTTACTCTGAAAGTTCGAGGCCTCTAGCGAATTTTCCCTCTCAAAAGGTTAGACCGGCGCTAAAACATGCTTCTATCCTTTTGGTGGCGGAAACACAATGATTCGCGAGCTACGTTGCCCATTTTACAGTGCTTATGAAAGATGGAGGTAGGAATAGGATTTCTTTGCATTTCAAATGCCTTATGGCGGTTGAACTGTACGAAGTGCAAACCTGCGTGAAGAATAGGTCCCACCATTTCGAGGGCAAAAACAGATGAATTGGGAAAGTACATGGCCCGTTCTCTGTGTCCCACTAAAAGATTATGAGAAAGACTATTTTGATGAAATTGTATGGGCTACATGTCAGTTTCCCTCTCTTGAAAGAGAAAATCGCCACTAAACGAACCGTACAGTCGTCTGGCGGTGGAACAGATGAATTTGGCACATATGTGGCGTATTTTTTGGAACTCGTGAAAATTGGAGGTAGAAAGAAGATTTCCCTGCGAATCGTAGGACTCTGGCACGGTTTGGCTCTCGAAAACGCAAGCTGGATCTAAAACACGCATTCAAGCATTGTAGGGGTGATATTGATGAAATTGAAAACTCCGTGGCCCATTTTTGGGTAGTGCCGAAAAACGGAGTGAGAAACGAGCTTACTCTGAAATTTCGAGGCCTCTAGCGAATTTTCCCTGTCAAAAGGTGAGACCGGCGCTAAAGTATGCTTCAATCCTTTTTGTGGCCAAAACACAATGATTCGCGAGCTACGTTGCCCATTTTACAGTGCTTATGAAAGATGGAGGTAGGAATAGGATTTCTTTGCATTTCAAATCCCTTATGGCGGTTGAACTCTGCGAAGTGCAAACCTGCGCGAAGAATAGGTCCCACCATTTCGAGGGCAAAAACAGATGAATTGGGAAAGTACATAGCCCGTTCTCTGTGTCCCACTAAAAGATTATGAGAAAGACTATTTTGATGAAATTGTATGGGCTACATGTCAGTTTCCCTCTCTTGAAAGAGAAAATCGCCACTAAACGAACCGTACAGTCTTCTGGCGGTGGAACAGATGAATTTGGCACATATGTGGCTTATTTTTTGGAACTCGTGAAAATTGGAGGGAGAAAGAAGATGTCCCTGCGAATCGTAGGACTCTAGCACGGTTTGGCTCTCGAAAACGCAAGCTGGATCTAAAACACGCATTCAAGCATTGTAGGGGTGATATTGATGAAATTGAAAACTCCGTGGCCCATTTTTGGGTAGTGCCGAAAAACGGAGTGAGAAACGAGCTTACTCTGAAATTTCGAGGCCTCTAGCGAATTTTCCCTGTCAAAAGGTGAGACCGGCGCTAAAACAGGCTTCAATCCTTTTTGTGGCCGAAACTCAATGATTCGCGAGCTACGTTGCCCATTTTACAGTGCTTATGAAAGATGGAGGTAGGAATAGGATTTCTTTGCATTTCAAATGCCTTATGGCGGTTGAACTCTGCGAAGTGCAAACCTGCGCGAAGAATAGGTCCCACCATTTCGGGGGCAAAAACAGATGAATTGGGAAAGTACAAGACCCGTTCTCTGTGTCCCACTAAAAGATTATGAGAAAGACTATTTTGGTGAAATTGTATGGGCTAAATGTCAGTGTCCCTCTCTTGAAAGAGAAAATCGCATCTAAACGAACCGTACAGTCTTCTGGCGGTGGAACAGATGAATTCGGCAAATATGTGGCGTATTTTTTGGAAGTCGTGAAAATTGGAGGGAGAAAGAAGATTTTTGTGCCAATCATAGGACTCTAGGACGGTTTGGCTCTTGAAAACGCAAGCTGGATCTAAAACACGCATTCAAGCATTGTGGGGGTGATATTGATGAAATTGAAAACTCCGTGGCCCATTTTGGGGTACTGCCGAAAAACGGGGTGAGAAAGGAGCTTACTCTGAAAGTTCGAGGCCTCTAGCGAATTTTCCCTCTCAAAAGGTTAGACCGGCGCTAAAACATGCTTCTATCCTTTTGGTGGCGGAAACACAATGATTCGCGAGCTACGTTGCCCATTTTACAGTGCTTATGAAAGATGGAGGTAGGAATAGGATTTCTTTGCATTTCAAATGCCTTATGGCGGTTGAACTGTACGAAGTGCAAACCTGCGTGAAGAATAGGTCCCACCATTTCGAGGGCAAAAACAGATGAATTGGGAAAGTACATGGCCCGTTCTCTGTGTCCCACTAAAAGATTATGAGAAAGACTATTTTGATGAAATTGTATGGGCTACATGTCAGTTTCCCTCTCTTGAAAGAGAAAATCGCCACTAAACGAACCGTACAGTCTTCTGGCGGTGGAACAGATGAATTTGGCACATATGTGGCGTATTTTTTGGAACTCGTGAAAATTGGAGGTAGAAAGAAGATTTCCCTGCGAATCGTAGGACTCTGGCACGGTTTGGCTCTCGAAAACGCAAGCTGGATCTAAAACACGCATTCAAGCATTGTAGGGGTGATATTGATGAAATTGAAAACTCCGTGGCCCATTTTTGGGTAGTGCCGAAAAACGGAGTGAGAAACGAGCTTACTCTGAAATTTCGAGGCCTCTAGCGAATTTTCCCTGTCAAAAGGTGAGACCGGCGCTAAAACAGGCTTCAATCCTTTTTGTGGCCGAAACTCAATGATTCGCGAGCTACGTTGCCCATTTTACAGTGCTTATGAAAGATGGAGGTAGGAATAGGATTTCTTTGCATTTCAAATGCCTTATGGCGGTTGAACTCTGCGAAGTGCAAACCTGCGCGAAGAATAGGTCCCACCATTTCGGGGGCAAAAACAGATGAATTGGGAAAGTACAAGACCCGTTCTCTGTGTCCCACTAAAAGATTATGAGAAAGACTATTTTGGTGAAATTGTATGGGCTAAATGTCAGTGTCCCTCTCTTGAAAGAGAAAATCGCATCTAAACGAACCGTACAGTCTTCTGGCGGTGGAACAGATGAATTCGGCAAATATGTGGCGTATTTTTTGGAAGTCGTGAAAATTGGAGGGAGAAAGAAGATTTTTGTGCCAATCATAGGACTCTAGGACGGTTTGGCTCTTGAAAACGCAAGCTGGATCTAAAACACGCATTCAAGCATTGTGGGGGTGATATTGATGAAATTGAAAACTCCGTGGCCCATTTTGGGGTACTGCCGAAAAACGGGGTGAGAAAGGAGCTTACTCTGAAAGTTCGAGGCCTCTAGCGAATTTTCCCTCTCAAAAGGTTAGACCGGCGCTAAAACATGCTTCTATCCTTTTGGTGGCGGAAACACAATGATTCGCGAGCTACGTTGCCCATTTTACAGTGCTTATGAAAGATGGAGGTAGGAATAGGATTTCTTTGCATTTCAAATGCCTTATGGCGGTTGAACTGTACGAAGTGCAAACCTGCGTGAAGAATAGGTCCCACCATTTCGAGGGCAAAAACAGATGAATTGGGAAAGTACATGGCCCGTTCTCTGTGTCCCACTAAAAGATTATGAGAAAGACTATTTTGATGAAATTGTATGGGCTACATGTCAGTTTCCCTCTCTTGAAAGAGAAAATCGCCACTAAACGAACCGTACAGTCGTCTGGCGGTGGAACAGATGAATTTGGCACATATGTGGCGTATTTTTTGGAACTCGTGAAAATTGGAGGTAGAAAGAAGATTTCCCTGCGAATCGTAGGACTCTGGCACGGTTTGGCTCTCGAAAACGCAAGCTGGATCTAAAACACGCATTCAAGCATTGTAGGGGTGATATTGATGAAATTGAAAACTCCGTGGCCCATTTTTGGGTAGTGCCGAAAAACGGAGTGAGAAACGAGCTTACTCTGAAATTTCGAGGCCTCTAGCGAATTTTCCCTGTCAAAAGGTGAGACCGGCGCTAAAGTATGCTTCAATCCTTTTTGTGGCCAAAACACAATGATTCGCGAGCTACGTTGCCCATTTTACAGTGCTTATGAAAGATGGAGGTAGGAATAGGATTTCTTTGCATTTCAAATCCCTTATGGCGGTTGAACTCTGCGAAGTGCAAACCTGCGCGAAGAATAGGTCCCACCATTTCGAGGGCAAAAACAGATGAATTGGGAAAGTACATAGCCCGTTCTCTGTGTCCCACTAAAAGATTATGAGAAAGACTATTTTGATGAAATTGTATGGGCTACATGTCAGTTTCCCTCTCTTGAAAGAGAAAATCGCCACTAAACGAACCGTACAGTCTTCTGGCGGTGGAACAGATGAATTTGGCACATATGTGGCTTATTTTTTGGAACTCGTGAAAATTGGAGGGAGAAAGAAGATGTCCCTGCGAATCGTAGGACTCTAGCACGGTTTGGCTCTCGAAAACGCAAGCTGGATCTAAAACACGCATTCAAGCATTGTAGGGGTGATATTGATGAAATTGAAAACTCCGTGGCCCATTTTTGGGTAGTGCCGAAAAACGGAGTGAGAAACGAGCTTACTCTGAAATTTCGAGGCCTCTAGCGAATTTTCCCTGTCAAAAGGTGAGACCGGCGCTAAAACAGGCTTCAATCCTTTTTGTGGCC
Organism: Albizia julibrissin; assembly: GCA_037074505.1. Taxonomy (NCBI): domain Eukaryota; kingdom Viridiplantae; phylum Streptophyta; class Magnoliopsida; order Fabales; family Fabaceae; genus Albizia; species Albizia julibrissin. The sequence goes on from CM073477.1 coordinate 40,014,393, forward strand.
GAAACTCAATGATTCGCGAGCTACGTTGCCCATTTTACAGTGCTTATGAAAGATGGAGGTAGGAATAGGATTTCTTTGCATTTCAAATGCCTTATGGCGGTTGAACTCTGCGAAGTGCAAACCTGCGCGAAGAATAGGTCCCACCATTTCGGGGGCAAAAACAGATGAATTGGGAAAGTACAAGACCCGTTCTCTGTGTCCCACTAAAAGATTATGAGAAAGACTATTTTGGTGAAATTGTATGGGCTAAATGTCAGTGTCCCTCTCTTGAAAGAGAAAATCGCATCTAAACGAACCGTACAGTCTTCTGGCGGTGGAACAGATGAATTCGGCAAATATGTGGCGTATTTTTTGGAAGTCGTGAAAATTGGAGGGAGAAAGAAGATTTTTGTGCCAATCATAGGACTCTAGGACGGTTTGGCTCTTGAAAACGCAAGCTGGATCTAAAACACGCATTCAAGCATTGTGGGGGTGATATTGATGAAATTGAAAACTCCGTGGCCCATTTTGGGGTACTGCCGAAAAACGGGGTGAGAAAGGAGCTTACTCTGAAAGTTCGAGGCCTCTAGCGAATTTTCCCTCTCAAAAGGTTAGACCGGCGCTAAAACATGCTTCTATCCTTTTGGTGGCGGAAACACAATGATTCGCGAGCTATGTTGCCCATTTTACAGTGCTTATGAAAGATGGAGGTAGGAATAGGATTTCTTTGCATTTCAAATGCCTTATGGCGGTTGAACTGTACGAAGTGCAAACCTGCGTGAAGAATAGGTCCCACCATTTCGAGGGCAAAAACAGATGAATTGGGAAAGTACATGGCCCGTTCTCTGTGTCCCACTAAAAGATTATGAGAAAGACTATTTTGATGAAATTGTATGGGCTACATGTCAGTTTCCCTCTCTTGAAAGAGAAAATCGCCACTAAACGAACCGTACAGTCGTCTGGCGGTGGAACAGATGAATTTGGCACATATGTGGCGTATTTTTTGGAACTCGTGAAAATTGGAGGTAGAAAGAAGATTTCCCTGCGAATCGTAGGACTCTGGCACGGTTTGGATCTCGAAAACGCAAGCTGGATCTAAAACACGCATTCAAGCATTGTAGGGGTGATATTGATGAAATTGAAAACTCCGTGGCCCATTTTTGGGTAGTGCCGAAAAACGGAGTGAGAAACGAGCTTACTCTGAAATTTCGAGGCCTCTAGCGAATTTTCCCTGTCAAAAGGTGAGACCGGCGCTAAAGTATGCTTCAATCCTTTTTGTGGCCAAAACACAATGATTCGCGAGCTACGTTGCCCATTTTACAGTGCTTATGAAAGATGGAGGTAGGAATAGGATTTCTTTGCATTTCAAATCCCTTATGGCGGTTGAACTCTGCGAAGTGCAAACCTGCGCGAAGAATAGGTCCCACCATTTCGAGGGCAAAAACAGATGAATTGGGAAAGTACATAGCCCGTTCTCTGTGTCCCACTAAAAGATTATGAGAAAGACTATTTTGATGAAATTGTATGGGCTACATGTCAGTTTCCCTCTCTTGAAAGAGAAAATCGCCACTAAACGAACCGTACAGTCTTCTGGCGGTGGAACAGATGAATTTGGCACATATGTGGCTTATTTTTTGGAACTCGTGAAAATTGGAGGGAGAAAGAAGATGTCCCTGCGAATCGTAGGACTCTAGCACGGTTTGGCTCTCGAAAACGCAAGCTGGATCTAAAACACGCATTCAAGCATTGTAGGGGTGATATTGATGAAATTGAAAACTCCGTGGCCCATTTTTGGGTAGTGCCGAAAAACGGAGTGAGAAACGAGCTTACTCTGAAATTTCGAGGCCTCTAGCGAATTTTCCCTGTCAAAAGGTGAGACCGGCGCTAAAACAGGCTTCAATCCTTTTTGTGGCCGAAACTCAATGATTCGCGAGCTACGTTGCCCATTTTACAGTGCTTATGAAAGATGGAGGTAGGAATAGGATTTCTTTGCATTTCAAATGCCTTATGGCGGTTGAACTCTGCGAAGTGCAAACCTGCGCGAAGAATAGGTCCCACCATTTCGGGGGCAAAAACAGATGAATTGGGAAAGTACAAGACCCGTTCTCTGTGTCCCACTAAAAGATTATGAGAAAGACTATTTTGGTGAAATTGTATGGGCTAAATGTCAGTGTCCCTCTCTTGAAAGAGAAAATCGCATCTAAACGAACCGTACAGTCTTCTGGCGGTGGAACAGATGAATTCGGCAAATATGTGGCGTATTTTTTGGAAGTCGTGAAAATTGGAGGGAGAAAGAAGATTTTTGTGCCAATCATAGGACTCTAGGACGGTTTGGCTCTTGAAAACGCAAGCTGGATCTAAAACACGCATTCAAGCATTGTGGGGGTGATATTGATGAAATTGAAAACTCCGTGGCCCATTTTGGGGTACTGCCGAAAAACGGGGTGAGAAAGGAGCTTACTCTGAAAGTTCGAGGCCTCTAGCGAATTTTCCCTCTCAAAAGGTTAGACCGGCGCTAAAACATGCTTCTATCCTTTTGGTGGCGGAAACACAATGATTCGCGAGCTACGTTGCCCATTTTACAGTGCTTATGAAAGATGGAGGTAGGAATAGGATTTCTTTGCATTTCAAATGCCTTATGGCGGTTGAACTGTACGAAGTGCAAACCTGCGTGAAGAATAGGTCCCACCATTTCGAGGGCAAAAACAGATGAATTGGGAAAGTACATGGCCCGTTCTCTGTGTCCCACTAAAAGATTATGAGAAAGACTATTTTGATGAAATTGTATGGGCTACATGTCAGTTTCCCTCTCTTGAAAGAGAAAATCGCCACTAAACGAACCGTACAGTCTTCTGGCGGTGGAACAGATGAATTTGGCACATATGTGGCGTATTTTTTGGAACTCGTGAAAATTGGAGGTAGAAAGAAGATTTCCCTGCGAATCGTAGGACTCTGGCACGGTTTGGCTCTCGAAAACGCAAGCTGGATCTAAAACACGCATTCAAGCATTGTAGGGGTGATATTGATGAAATTGAAAACTCCGTGGCCCATTTTTGGGTAGTGCCGAAAAACGGAGTGAGAAACGAGCTTACTCTGAAATTTCGAGGCCTCTAGCGAATTTTCCCTGTCAAAAGGTGAGACCGGCGCTAAAACAGGCTTCAATCCTTTTTGTGGCCGAAACTCAATGATTCGCGAGCTACGTTGCCCATTTTACAGTGCTTATGAAAGATGGAGGTAGGAATAGGATTTCTTTGCATTTCAAATGCCTTATGGCGGTTGAACTCTGCGAAGTGCAAACCTGCGCGAAGAATAGGTCCCACCATTTCGGGGGCAAAAACAGATGAATTGGGAAAGTACAAGACCCGTTCTCTGTGTCCCACTAAAAGATTATGAGAAAGACTATTTTGGTGAAATTGTATGGGCTAAATGTCAGTGTCCCTCTCTTGAAAGAGAAAATCGCATCTAAACGAACCGTACAGTCTTCTGGCGGTGGAACAGATGAATTCGGCAAATATGTGGCGTATTTTTTGGAAGTCGTGAAAATTGGAGGGAGAAAGAAGATTTTTGTGCCAATCATAGGACTCTAGGACGGTTTGGCTCTTGAAAACGCAAGCTGGATCTAAAACACGCATTCAAGCATTGTGGGGGTGATATTGATGAAATTGAAAACTCCGTGGCCCATTTTGGGGTACTGCCGAAAAACGGGGTGAGAAAGGAGCTTACTCTGAAAGTTCGAGGCCTCTAGCGAATTTTCCCTCTCAAAAGGTTAGACCGGCGCTAAAACATGCTTCTATCCTTTTGGTGGCGGAAACACAATGATTCGCGAGCTACGTTGCCCATTTTACAGTGCTTATGAAAGATGGAGGTAGGAATAGGATTTCTTTGCATTTCAAATGCCTTATGGCGGTTGAACTGTACGAAGTGCAAACCTGCGTGAAGAATAGGTCCCACCATTTCGAGGGCAAAAACAGATGAATTGGGAAAGTACATGGCCCGTTCTCTGTGTCCCACTAAAAGATTATGAGAAAGACTATTTTGATGAAATTGTATGGGCTACATGTCAGTTTCCCTCTCTTGAAAGAGAAAATCGCCACTAAACGAACCGTACAGTCTTCTGGCGGTGGAACAGATGAATTTGGCACATATGTGGCGTATTTTTTGGAACTCGTGAAAATTGGAGGTAGAAAGAAGATTTCCCTGCGAATCGTAGGACTCTGGCACGGTTTGGCTCTCGAAAACGCAAGCTGGATCTAAAACACGCATTCAAGCATTGTAGGGGTGATATTGATGAAATTGAAAACTCCGTGGCCCATTTTTGGGTAGTGCCGAAAAACGGAGTGAGAAACGAGCTTACTCTGAAATTTCGAGGCCTCTAGCGAATTTTCCCTGTCAAAAGGTGAGACCGGCGCTAAAACAGGCTTCAATCCTTTTTGTGGCCGAAACTCAATGATTCGCGAGCTACGTTGCCCATTTTACAGTGCTTATGAAAGATGGAGGTAGGAATAGGATTTCTTTGCATTTCAAATGCCTTATGGCGGTTGAACTCTGCGAAGTGCAAACCTGCGCGAAGAATAGGTCCCACCATTTCGGGGGCAAAAACAGATGAATTGGGAAAGTACAAGACCCGTTCTCTGTGTCCCACTAAAAGATTATGAGAAAGACTATTTTGGTGAAATTGTATGGGCTAAATGTCAGTGTCCCTCTCTTGAAAGAGAAAATCGCATCTAAACGAACCGTACAGTCTTCTGGCGGTGGAACAGATGAATTCGGCAAATATGTGGCGTATTTTTTGGAAGTCGTGAAAATTGGAGGGAGAAAGAAGATTTTTGTGCCAATCATAGGACTCTAGGACGGTTTGGCTCTTGAAAACGCAAGCTGGATCTAAAACACGCATTCAAGCATTGTGGGGGTGATATTGATGAAATTGAAAACTCCGTGGCCCATTTTGGGGTACTGCCGAAAAACGGGGTGAGAAAGGAGCTTACTCTGAAAGTTCGAGGCCTCTAGCGAATTTTCCCTCTCAAAAGGTTAGACCGGCGCTAAAACATGCTTCTATCCTTTTGGTGGCGGAAACACAATGATTCGCGAGCTACGTTGCCCATTTTACAGTGCTTATGAAAGATGGAGGTAGGAATAGGATTTCTTTGCATTTCAAATGCCTTATGGCGGTTGAACTGTACGAAGTGCAAACCTGCGTGAAGAATAGGTCCCACCATTTCGAGGGCAAAAACAGATGAATTGGGAAAGTACATGGCCCGTTCTCTGTGTCCCACTAAAAGATTATGAGAAAGACTATTTTGATGAAATTGTATGGGCTACATGTCAGTTTCCCTCTCTTGAAAGAGAAAATCGCCACTAAACGAACCGTACAGTCTTCTGGCGGTGGAACAGATGAATTTGGCACATATGTGGCGTATTTTTTGGAACTCGTGAAAATTGGAGGTAGAAAGAAGATTTCCCTGCGAATCGTAGGACTCTGGCACGGTTTGGCTCTCGAAAACGCAAGCTGGATCTAAAACACGCATTCAAGCATTGTAGGGGTGATATTGATGAAATTGAAAACTCCGTGGCCCATTTTTGGGTAGTGCCGAAAAACGGAGTGAGAAACGAGCTTACTCTGAAATTTCGAGGCCTCTAGCGAATTTTCCCTGTCAAAAGGTGAGACCGGCGCTAAAACAGGCTTCAATCCTTTTTGTGGCCGAAACTCAATGATTCGCGAGCTACGTTGCCCATTTTACAGTGCTTATGAAAGATGGAGGTAGGAATAGGATTTCTTTGCATTTCAAATGCCTTATGGCGGTTGAACTCTGCGAAGTGCAAACCTGCGCGAAGAATAGGTCCCACCATTTCGGGGGCAAAAACAGATGAATTGGGAAAGTACAAGACCCGTTCTCTGTGTCCCACTAAAAGATTATGAGAAAGACTATTTTGGTGAAATTGTATGGGCTAAATGTCAGTGTCCCTCTCTTGAAAGAGAAAATCGCATCTAAACGAACCGTACAGTCTTCTGGCGGTGGAACAGATGAATTCGGCAAATATGTGGCGTATTTTTTGGAAGTCGTGAAAATTGGAGGGAGAAAGAAGATTTTTGTGCCAATCATAGGACTCTAGGACGGTTTGGCTCTTGAAAACGCAAGCTGGATCTAAAACACGCATTCAAGCATTGTGGGGGTGATATTGATGAAATTGAAAACTCCGTGGCCCATTTTGGGGTACTGCCGAAAAACGGGGTGAGAAAGGAGCTTACTCTGAAAGTTCGAGGCCTCTAGCGAATTTTCCCTCTCAAAAGGTTAGACCGGCGCTAAAACATGCTTCTATCCTTTTGGTGGCGGAAACACAATGATTCGCGAGCTACGTTGCCCATTTTACAGTGCTTATGAAAGATGGAGGTAGGAATAGGATTTCTTTGCATTTCAAATGCCTTATGGCGGTTGAACTGTACGAAGTGCAAACCTGCGTGAAGAATAGGTCCCACCATTTCGAGGGCAAAAACAGATGAATTGGGAAAGTACATGGCCCGTTCTCTGTGTCCCACTAAAAGATTATGAGAAAGACTATTTTGATGAAATTGTATGGGCTACATGTCAGTTTCCCTCTCTTGAAAGAGAAAATCGCCACTAAACGAACCGTACAGTCTTCTGGCGGTGGAACAGATGAATTTGGCACATATGTGGCGTATTTTTTGGAACTCGTGAAAATTGGAGGTAGAAAGAAGATTTCCCTGCGAATCGTAGGACTCTGGCACGGTTTGGCTCTCGAAAACGCAAGCTGGATCTAAAACACGCATTCAAGCATTGTAGGGGTGATATTGATGAAATTGAAAACTCCGTGGCCCATTTTTGGGTAGTGCCGAAAAACGGAGTGAGAAACGAGCTTACTCTGAAATTTCGAGGCCTCTAGCGAATTTTCCCTGTCAAAAGGTGAGACCGGCGCTAAAACAGGCTTCAATCCTTTTTGTGGCCGAAACTCAATGATTCGCGAGCTACGTTGCCCATTTTACAGTGCTTATGAAAGATGGAGGTAGGAATAGGATTTCTTTGCATTTCAAATGCCTTATGGCGGTTGAACTCTGCGAAGTGCAAACCTGCGCGAAGAATAGGTCCCACCATTTCGGGGGCAAAAACAGATGAATTGGGAAAGTACAAGACCCGTTCTCTGTGTCCCACTAAAAGATTATGAGAAAGACTATTTTGGTGAAATTGTATGGGCTAAATGTCAGTGTCCCTCTCTTGAAAGAGAAAATCGCATCTAAACGAACCGTACAGTCTTCTGGCGGTGGAACAGATGAATTCGGCAAATATGTGGCGTATTTTTTGGAAGTCGTGAAAATTGGAGGGAGAAAGAAGATTTTTGTGCCAATCATAGGACTCTAGGACGGTTTGGCTCTTGAAAACGCAAGCTGGATCTAAAACACGCATTCAAGCATTGTGGGGGTGATATTGATGAAATTGAAAACTCCGTGGCCCATTTTGGGGTACTGCCGAAAAACGGGGTGAGAAAGGAGCTTACTCTGAAAGTTCGAGGCCTCTAGCGAATTTTCCCTCTCAAAAGGTTAGACCGGCGCTAAAACATGCTTCTATCCTTTTGGTGGCGGAAACACAATGATTCGCGAGCTACGTTGCCCATTTTACAGTGCTTATGAAAGATGGAGGTAGGAATAGGATTTCTTTGCATTTCAAATGCCTTATGGCGGTTGAACTGTACGAAGTGCAAACCTGCGTGAAGAATAGGTCCCACCATTTCGAGGGCAAAAACAGATGAATTGGGAAAGTACATGGCCCGTTCTCTGTGTCCCACTAAAAGATTATGAGAAAGACTATTTTGATGAAATTGTATGGGCTACATGTCAGTTTCCCTCTCTTGAAAGAGAAAATCGCCACTAAACGAACCGTACAGTCTTCTGGCGGTGGAACAGATGAATTTGGCACATATGTGGCGTATTTTTTGGAACTCGTGAAAATTGGAGGTAGAAAGAAGATTTCCCTGCGAATCGTAGGACTCTGGCACGGTTTGGCTCTCGAAAACGCAAGCTGGATCTAAAACACGCATTCAAGCATTGTAGGGGTGATATTGATGAAATTGAAAACTCCGTGGCCCATTTTTGGGTAGTGCCGAAAAACGGAGTGAGAAACGAGCTTACTCTGAAATTTCGAGGCCTCTAGCGAATTTTCCCTGTCAAAAGGTGAGACCGGCGCTAAAGTATGCTTCAATCCTTTTTGTGGCCGAAACACAATGATTCGCGAGCTACGTTGCCCATTTTACAGTGCTTATGAAAGATGGAGGTAGGAATAGGATTTCTTTGCATTTCAAATCCCTTATGGCGGTTGAACTCTGCGAAGTGCAAACCTGCGCGAAGAATAGGTCCCACCATTTCGAGGGCAAAAACAGATGAATTGGGAAAGTACATAGCCCGTTCTCTGTGTCCCACTAAAAGATTATGAGAAAGACTATTTTGATGAAATTGTATGGGCTACATGTCAGTTTCCCTCTCTTGAAAGAGAAAATCGCCTCTAAACGAACCGTACAGTCTTCTGGCGGTGGAACAGATGAATTTCGCACATATGTGGCTTATTTTTTGGAACTCGTGAAAATTGGAGGTAGAAAGAAGATTTCCCTGCGAATCGTAGGACTCTGGCACGGTTTGGCTCTCGAAAACGCAAGCTGGATCTAAAACACGCATTCAAGCATTGTAGGGGTGATATTGATGAAATTGAAAACTCCGTGGCCCATTTTTGGGTAGTGCCGAAAAACGGAGTGAGAAACGAGCTTACTCTGAAATTTCGAGGCCTCTAGCGAATTTTCCCTGTCAAAAGGTGAGACCGGCGCTAAAACAGACTTCAATCCTTTTTGTGGCCGAAACACAATGATTCGCGAGCTACGTTGCCCATTTTACAGTGCTTATGAAAGATGGAGGTAGGAATAGGATTTCTTTGCATTTCAAATACCTTATGGCGGTTGAACTCTGCGAAGTGCAAGCCTGCGTGAAGAATAGGTCCCACCATTTCGAAGGCAAAAACAGATGAATTGGGAAAGTACATGGCCCGTTCTCTGTGTCCCACTTAAAGATTATGAGAAAGACTATTTTGATGAAATTGTATGGGCTACATGTCAGTTTCCCTCTCTTGAAAGAGAAAATCGCCTCTAAACGAACCGTACAGTCTTCTGGCGGTGGAACAGATGAATTTGGCACATATGTGGCATACTTTTTGGAACTCGTGAAAATTGGAGGGAGAAAGAAAATTTTTGTGCCAATCATAGGACTCTAGCACGGTTTGGCTCTTGAAAACGCAAGCTGGATCTAAAACACGCATTCAAGCATTGTGGGGGTGATATTGATGAAATTGAAAACTCCGTGGCCCCTTTTTGGGTACTGCCGAAAAACGGAGTGAGAAAGGAGCTTACTCTGAAATTTCGAGGCCTCTAACGAATTTTCCCTGTCAAAAGGTGAGACCGGCGCTAAAACAGGCTTCAATCCTTTTTGTGGCCGAAACACAATGATTCTTGAGCTACGTTGCCCATTTTACAGTGCTTATGAAAGATGGAGGTAGGAATAGGATTTCTTTGCATTTCAAATGCCTTATGGCGGTTGAACTCTACGAAGTGCAAACCTGCGTGAAGAATAGGTCCCACCATTTCGAGGGCAAAAACAGATGAATTGGCAAAGTACATGGCCCGTTCTCTGTGTCCCACTAAAAGATTATGAGAAAGACTATTTTGATGAAATTGTATTGGCTACATGTCAGTTTCCCTCTCTTGAAAGAGAAAATCGCCTCTAAACGAACCGTACAGTCTTCTGGCGGTGGAACAGATGAATTTGGCACATATGTGGCGTATTTTTTGGAACTCGCGAAAATTGGAGGTAGAAAGAAGATTTCCCTGCAAATCATAGGACTCTAGCACGGTTTGGCTCTCGAAAACGCAAGCTGGATCTAAAACACGCATTCAAGCATTGTGGGGGTGATATTGATGAAATTGAAAACTCCGTGGCCCATTTTTGGGTAGTGCCGAAAAACGGAGTGAGAAACGAGCTTACTCTGAAATTTCGAGGCCTCTAGCGAATTTTCCCTGTCAAAAGGTGAGACCGGCCTTAAAACAGGCTTCAATCCTTTTTGTGGCCGAAACACAATGATTCGCGAGCTACGTTGCCCATTTTACAGTGCTTATGAAAGATGGAGGTAGGAATAGGATTTCTTTGCATTTCAAATACCTTATGGCGGTTGAACTCTGCGAAGTGCAAACCTGCGCGAAGAATAGGTCCCACCATTTCGGGGGCAAAAACAGATGAATTGGGAAAGTACATGGCCCGTTCTCTGTGTCCCACTAAAAGATTATGAGAAAGACTATTTTGATGAAATTGTATGGGCTACATGTCAGTTTCCCTCTCTTGAAAGAGAAAATCGCCTCTAAACGAACCGTACAGTCTTCTGGCTGTGGAACAGATGAATTTGGCACATATGTGGCGTACTTTTTGGAACTCGTGAAAATTTGAGGGAGAAAGAAGATTTTTGTGCCAATCATAGGACTCTAGCACGGTTTGGCTCTTGAAAACGCAAGCTGGATCTAAAACACGCATTCAAGCATTGTGGGGGTGATATTGATGAAATTGAAAACTCCGTGGCCCATTTTTGGGTAGTGCCGAAAAACGGAGTGAGAAACGAGCTTACTCTGAAATTTCGAGGCCTCTAGCGAATTTTCCCTGTCAAAAGGTGAGACCGGCCTTAAAACAGGCTTCAATCCTTTTTGTGGCCGAAACACAATGATTCGCGAGCTACGTTGCCCATTTTACAGTGCTTATGAAAGATGGAGGTAGGAATAGGATTTCTTTGCATTTCAAATACCTTATGGCGGTTGAACTCTGCGAAGTGCAAACCTGCGCGAAGAATAGGTCCCACCATTTCGGGGGCAAAAACAGATGAATTGGGAAAGTACATGGCCCGTTCTCTGTGTCCCACTAAAAGATTATGAGAAAGACTATTTTGATGAAATTGTATGGGCTACATGTCAGTTTCCCTCTCTTGAAAGAGAAAATCGCCTCTAAACGAACCGTACAGTCTTCTGGCGGTGGAACAGATGAATTTGGCACATATGTGGCGTATTTTTTGGAACTCGTGAAAATTGGAGGTAGAAAGAAGATTTCCCTGCAAATCATAGGACTCTAGCACGGTTTGGCTCTCGAAAACGCAAGCTGGATCTAAAACACGAATTCAAGCATTGTGGGGGTGATATTGATGAAATTGAAAACTCCGTGGCCCATTTTTGGGTACTGCCGAAAAACGGAGTGAGAAACGAGCTTACTCTGAAATTTCGAGGCCTCTAGCGAATTTTCCCTGTCAAAAGGTGAGACCGGCGCTAAAGTATGCTTCAATCCTTTTTGTGGCCGAAACACAATGATTCGCGAGCTACGTTGCCCATTTTACAGTGCTTATGAAAGATGGAGGTAGGAATAGGATTTCTTTGCATTTCAAATACCTTATGGCGGTTGAACTCTGCGAAGTGCAAACCTGCGTGAAGAATAGGTCCCACCATTTCGAGGGCAAAAACAGATGAATTGGGAAAGTACATCGCCCGTTCTCTGTGTCCCACTAAAAGATTATGAGAAAGACTATTTTGATGAAATTGTATTGGCTACATGTCAGTTTCCCTCTCTTGAAAGAGAAAATCGCCTCTAAACGAACCGTACAGTCTTCTGGCGGTGGAACAGATGAATTTAGCACATATGTGGCGTATTTTTTGGAACTCGTGAAAATTGGAGGTAGAAAGAAGATTTCCCTGCAAATCATAGGACTCTAGCACGGTTTGGCTCTCGAAAACGCAAGCTGGATCTAAAACACGCATTCAAGCATTGTAGGGGTGATATTGATGAAATTGAAAACTCCGTGGCCCATTTTTGGGTACTGCCGAAAAACGGAGTGAGAAAGGAGCTTACTCTGAAATTTCGAGGCCTCTAACGAATTTTCCCTGTCAAAAGGAGAGACCGGCGCTAAAACAGGCTTCAATCCTTTTTGTGGCCGAAACTCAATGATTCGCGAGCTACGTTGCCCATTTTACAGTGCTTATGAAAGATGGAGGTAGGAATAGGATTTCTTTGCATTTCAAATGCCTTATGGCGGTTGAACTCTACGAAGTGCAAACCTGCGTGAAGAATAGGTCCCACCATTTCGGGGGCAAAAACAGATGAATTGGGAAAGTACAAGACCCGTTCTCTGTGTCCCACTAAAAGATTATGAGAAAGACTATTTTGATGAAATTGTATGGGCTAAATGCAGTGTCCCTCTCTTGAAAGAGAAAATCGCATCTAAACGAACCGTACAGTCTTCTGGCGGTGGAACAGATGAATTCGGCAAATATGTGGCGTATTTTTTGGAAGTCGTGAAAATTGGAGGGAGAAAGAAGATTTTTGTGCCAATCATAGGACTTTAGTACGGTTTGGCTCTTGAAAACGCAAGCTGGATCTAAAACACGCATTCAAGCATTGTGGGGGTGATATTGATGAAATTGAAAACTCCGTGGCCCATTTTGGGGTACTGCCGAAAAACGGGGTGAGAAAGGAGCTTACTCTAAAAGTTCGAGGCCTCTAGTGAATTTTCCCTGTCAAAAGGTGAGACCGGCGCTAAAACATGCTTCAATCCTTTTTGTGGCTGAAACACAATGATTCGCGAGCTACGTTGCCCATTTTACAGTGCTTATGAAAGATGGAGGTAGGAATAGGATTTCTTTGCATTTCAAATACCTTATGGCGGTTGAACTCTGCGAAGTGCAAACCTGCGTGAAGAATAGGTCCCACCATTTCGAAGGCAAAAACAGATGAATTGGGAAAGTACATGGCCCGTTCTCTGTGTCCCACTAAAAGATTATGAGAAAGACTATTTTGATGAAATTGTATGGGCTACATGTCAGTTTCCCTCTCTTGAAAGAGAAAATCGCCTCTAAACGAACCATACAGTCTTCTGGCGGTGGAACAGATGAATTTGGCACATATGTGGCGTACTTTTTGGAACTCGTGAAAATTGGAGGGAGAAAGAAGATTTTTGTGCCAATCATAGGACTCTAGCACGGTTTGGCTCTTGAAAACGCAAGCTGGATCTAAAACACGCATTCAAGCATTGTGGGGGTGATATTGATGAAATTGAAAACTCCGTGGCCCATTTTTGGGTAGTGCCGAAAAACGGAGTGAGAAACGAGCTTACTCTGAAATTTCGAGGCCTCTAGCGAATTTTCCCTGTCAAAAGGTGAGACCGGCCTTAAAACAGGCTTCAATCCTTTTTGTGGCCGAAACACAATGATTCGCGAGCTACGTTGCCCATTTTACAGTGCTTATGAAAGATGGAGGTAGGAATAGGATTTCTTTGCATTTCAAATACCTTATGGCGGTTGAACTCTGCGAAGTGCAAACCTGCGCGAAGAATAGGTCCCACCATTTCGGGGGCAAAAACAGATGAATTGGGAAAGTACATGGCCCGTTCTCTGTGTCCCACTAAAAGATTATGAGAAAGACTATTTTGATGAAATTGTATGGGCTACATGTCAGTTTCCCTCTCTTGAAAGAGAAAATCGCCTCTAAACGAACCGTACAGTCTTCTGGCGGTGGAACAGATGAATTTGGCACATATGTGGCGTATTTTTTGGAACTCGTGAAAATTGGAGGTAGAAAGAAGATTTCCCTGCAAATTATAGGACTCTAGCACGGTTTGGCTCTCGAAAACGCAAGCTGGATCTAAAACACGCATTCAAGCATTGTGGGGGTGATATTGATGAAATTGAAAACTCCGTGGCCCATTTTTGGGTACTGCCGAAAAACGGAGTGAGAAACGAGCTTACTCTGAAATTTCGAGGCCTCTAGCGAATTTTCCCTGTCAAAAGGTGAGACCGGCGCTAAAGTATGCTTCAATCCTTTTTGTGGCCGAAACACAATGATTCGCGAGCTACGTTGCCCATTTTACAGTGCTTATGAAAGATGGAGGTAGGAATAGGATTTCTTTGCATTTCAAATACCTTATGGCGGTTGAACTCTGCGAAGTGCAAACCTGCGTGAAGAATAGGTCCCACCATTTCGAGGGCAAAAACAGATGAATTGGGAAAGTACATCGCCCGTTCTCTGTGTCCCACTAAAAGATTATGAGAAAGACTATTTTGATGAAATTGTATTGGCTACATGTCAGTTTCCCTCTCTTGAAAGAGAAAATCGCCTCTAAACGAACCGTACAGTCTTCTGGCGGTGGAACAGATGAATTTGGCACATATGTGGCGTATTTTTTGGAACTCGTGAAAATTGGAGGTAGAAAGAAGATTTCCCTGCAAATCATAGGACTCTAGCACGGTTTGGCTCTCGAAAACGCAGGCTGGATCTAAAACACGAATTCAAGCATTGTAGGGGTGATATTGATGAAATTGAAAACTCCGTGGCCCATTTTTGGGTACTGCCGAAAAACGGAGTGAGAAAGGAGCTTACTCTGAAATTTCGAGGCCTCTAACGAATTTTCCCTGTCAAAAGGTGAGACCGGCGCTAAAACAGGCTTCAATCCTTTTTGTGGCAGAAACACAATGATTCTTGAGCTACGTTGCCCATTTTACAGTGCTTATGAAAGATGGAGGTAGGAATAGGATTTCTTTGCATTTCAAATGCCTTATGGCGGTTGAACTCTACGAAGTGCAAACCTGCGTGAAGAATAGGTCCCACCATTTCGAGGGCAAAAACAGATGAATTGGCAAAGTACATGGCCCGTTCTCTGTGTCCCACTAAAAGATTATGAGAAAGACTATTTTGATGAAATTGTATTGGCTACATGTCAGTTTCCCTCTCTTGAAAGAGAAAATCGCCTCTAAACGAACCGTACAGTCTTCTGGCGGTGGAACAGATGAATTTGGCACATATGTGGCGTATTTTTTGGAACTCGCGAAAATTGGAGGTAGAAAGAAGATTTCCCTGCAAATCCTAGGACTCTAGCACGGTTTGGCTCTCGAAAACGCAAGCTGGATCTAAAACACGCATTCAAGCATTGTGGGGGTGATATTGATGAAATTGAAAACTCCGTGGCCCATTTTTGGGTAGTGCCGAAAAACGGAGTGAGAAACGAGCTTACTCTGAAATTTCGAGGCCTCTAGCGAATTTTCCCTGTCAAAAGGTGAGACCGGCCTTAAAACAGGCTTCAATCCTTTTTGTGGCCGAAACACAATGATTCGCGAGCTACGTTGCCCATTTTACAGTGCTTATGAAAGATGGAGGTAGGAATAGGATTTCTTTGCATTTCAAATACCTTATGGCGGTTGAACTCTGCGAAGTGCAAACCTGCGCGAAGAATAGGTCCCACCATTTCGGGGGCAAAAACAGATGAATTGGGAAAGTACATGGCCCGTTCTCTGTGTCCCACTAAAAGATTATGAGAAAGACTATTTTGATGAAATTGTATGGGCTACATGTCAGTTTCCCTCTCTTGAAAGAGAAAATCGCCTCTAAACGAACCGTACAGTCTTCTGGCGGTGGAACAGATGAATTTGGCACATATGTGGCGTATTTTTTGGAACTCGTGAAAATTGGAGGTAGAAAGAAGATTTCCCTGCAAATCATAGGACTCTAGCACGGTTTGGCTCTCGAAAACGCAAGCTGGATCTAAAACACGCATTCAAGCATTGTGGGGGTGATATTGATGAAATTGAAAACTCCGTGGCCCATTTTTGGGTACTGCCGAAAAACGGAGTGAGAAACGAGCTTACTCTGAAATTTCGAGGCCTCTAGCGAATTTTCCCTGTCAAAAGGTGAGACCGGCGCTAAAGTATGCTTCAATCCTTTTTGTGGCCGAAACACAATGATTCGCGAGCTACGTTGCCCATTTTACAGTGCTTATGAAAGATGGAGGTAGGAATAGGATTTCTTTGCATTTCAAATACCTTATGGCGGTTGAACTCTGCGAAGTGCAAACCTGCGTGAAGAATAGGTCCCACCATTTCGAGGGCAAAAACAGATGAATTGGGAAAGTACATCGCCCGTTCTCTGTGTCCCACTAAAAGATTATGAGAAAGACTATTTTGATGAAATTGTATTGGCTACATGTCAGTTTCCCTCTCTTGAAAGAGAAAATCGCCTCTAAACGAACCGTACAGTCTTCTGGCGGTGGAACAGATGAATTTGGCACATATGTGGCGTATTTTTTGGAACTCGTGAAAATTGGAGGTAGAAAGAAGATTTCCCTGCAAATCATAGGACTCTAGCACGGTTTGGCTCTCGAAAACGCAAGGTGGATCTAAAACACGAATTCAAGCATTGTAGGGGTGATATTGATGAAATTGAAAACTCCGTGGCCCATTTTTGGGTACTGCCGAAAAACGGAGTGAGAAAGGAGCTTACTCTGAAATTTCGAGGCCTCTAACGAATTTTCCCTGTCAAAAGGTGAGACCGGCGCTAAAACAGGCTTCAATCCTTTTTGTGGCCGAAACACAATGATTCTTGAGCTACGTTGCCCATTTTACAGTGCTTATGAAAGATGGAGGTAGGAATAGGATTTCTTTGCATTTCAAATGCCTTATGGCGGTTGAACTCTACGAAGTGCAAACCTGCGTGAAGAATAGGTCCCACCATTTCGAGGGCAAAAACAGATGAATTGGCAAAGTACATGGCCCGTTCTCTGTGTCCCACTAAAAGATTATGAGAAAGACTATTTTGATGAAATTGTATTGGCTACATGTCAGTTTCCCTCTCTTGAAAGAGAAAATCGCCTCTAAACGAACCGTACAGTCTTCTGGCGGTGGAACAGATGAATTTGGCACATATGTGGCGTATTTTTTGGAACTCGCGAAAATTGGAGGTAGAAAGAAGATTTCCCTGCAAATCATAGGACTCTAGCACGGTTTGGCTCTCGAAAACGCAAGCTGGATCTAAAACACGCATTCAAGCATTGTGGGGGTGATATTGATGAAATTGAAAACTCCGTGGCCCATTTTTGGGTAGTGCCGAAAAACGGAGTGAGAAACGAGCTTACTCTGAAATTTCGAGGCCTCTAGCGAATTTTCCCTGTCAAAAGGTGAGACCGGCCTTAAAACAGGCTTCAATCCTTTTTGTGGCCGAAACACAATGATTCGCGAGCTACGTTGCCCATTTTACAGTGCTTATGAAAGATGGAGGTAGGAATAGGATTTCTTTGCATTTCAAATACCTTATGGCGGTTGAACTCTGCGAAGTGCAAACCTGCGCGAAGAATAGGTCCCACCATTTCGGGGGCAAAAACAGATGAATTGGGAAAGTACATGGCCCGTTCTCTGTGTCCCACTAAAAGATTATGAGAAAGACTATTTTGATGAAATTGTATGGGCTACATGTCAGTTTCCCTCTCTTGAAAGAGAAAATCGCCTCTAAACGAACCGTACAGTCTTCTGGCGGTGGAACAGATGAATTTGGCACATATGTGGCGTATTTTTTGGAACTCGTGAAAATTGGAGGTAGAAAGAAGATTTCCCTGCAAATCATAGGACTCTAGCACGGTTTGGCTCTCGAAAACGCAAGCTGGATCTAAAACACGCATTCAAGCATTGTGGGGGTGATATTGATGAAATTGAAAACTCCGTGGCCCATTTTTGGGTACTGCCGAAAAACGGAGTGAGAAACGAGCTTACTCTGAAATTTCGAGGCCTCTAGCGAATTTTCCCTGTCAAAAGGTGAGACCGGCGCTAAAGTATGCTTCAATCCTTTTTGTGGCCGAAACACAATGATTCGCGAGCTACGTTGCCCATTTTACAGTGCTTATGAAAGATGGAGGTAGGAATAGGATTTCTTTGCATTTCAAATACCTTATGGCGGTTGAACTCTGCGAAGTGCAAACCTGCGTGAAGAATAGGTCCCACCATTTCGAGGGCAAAAACAGATGAATTGGGAAAGTACATCGCCCGTTCTCTGTGTCCCACTAAAAGATTATGAGAAAGACTATTTTGATGAAATTGTATTGGCTACATGTCAGTTTCCCTCTCTTGAAAGAGAAAATCGCCTCTAAACGAACCGTACAGTCTTCTGGCGGTGGAACAGATGAATTTGGCACATATGTGGCGTATTTTTTGGAACTCGTGAAAATTGGAGGTAGAAAGAAGATTTCCCTGCAAATCATAGGACTCTAGCACGGTTTGGCTCTCGAAAACGCAAGGTGGATCTAAAACACGAATTCAAGCATTGTAGGGGTGATATTGATGAAATTGAAAACTCCGTGGCCCATTTTTGGGTACTGCCGAAAAACGGAGTGAGAAAGGAGCTTACTCTGAAATTTCGAGGCCTCTAACGAATTTTCCCTGTCAAAAGGTGAGACCGGCGCTAAAACAGGCTTCAATCCTTTTTGTGGCCGAAACACAATGATTCTTGAGCTACGTTGCCCATTTTACAGTGCTTATGAAAGATGGAGGTAGGAATAGGATTTCTTTGCATTTCAAATGCCTTATGGCGGTTGAACTCTACGAAGTGCAAACCTGCGTGAAGAATAGGTCCCACCATTTCGAGGGCAAAAACAGATGAATTGGCAAAGTACATGGCCCGTTCTCTGTGTCCCACTAAAAGATTATGAGAAAGACTATTTTGATGAAATTGTATTGGCTACATGTCAGTTTCCCTCTCTTGAAAGAGAAAATCGCCTCTAAACGAACCGTACAGTCTTCTGGCGGTGGAACAGATGAATTTGGCACATATGTGGCGTATTTTTTGGAACTCGCGAAAATTGGAGGTAGAAAGAAGATTTCCCTGCAAATCATAGGACTCTAGCACGGTTTGGCTCTCGAAAACGCAAGCTGGATCTAAAACACGCATTCAAGCATTGTGGGGGTGATATTGATGAAATTGAAAACTCCGTGGCCTATTTTTGGGTACTGCCGAAAAACGGAGTGAGAAATGAGCTTACTCTGAAATTTCGAGGCCTCTAGCGAATTTTCCCTGTCAAAAGGTGAGACCGGCGCTAAAGTATGCTTCAATCCTTTTTGTGGCCGAAACACAATGATTCGCGAGCTACGTTGCCCATTTTACAGTGCTTATGAAAGATGGAGGTAGGAATAGGATTTCTTTGCATTTCAAATCCCTTATGGCGGTTGAACTCTGCGAAGTGCAAACCTGCGCGAAGAATAGGTCCCACCATTTCGAGGGCAAAAACAGATGAATTGGGAAAGTACATAGCCCGTTCTCTGTGTCCCACTAAAAGATTATGAGAAAGACTATTTTGATGAAATTGTATTGGCTACATGTCAGTTTCCCTCTCTTGAAAGAGAAAATCGCCTCTAAACGAACCGTACAGTCTTCTGGCGGTGGAACAGATGAATTTGGCACATATGTGGCGTATTTTTTGGAACTCGCGAAAATTGGAGGTAGAAAGAAGATTTCCCTGCAAATCATAGGACTCTAGCACGGTTTGGCTCTCGAAAACGCAGGCTGGATCTAAAACACGCATTCAAGCATTGTGGGGGTGATATTGATGAAATTGAAAACTCCGTGGCCTATTTTTGGGTACTGCCGAAAAACGGAGTGAGAAATGAGCTTAATCTGAAATTTCGAGGCCTCTAGCGAATATTCCCTGTCAAAAGGTGAGACCGGCGCTAAAGTATGCTTCAATCCTTTTTGTGGCTGAAACACAATGATTCGCGAGCTACGTTGCCCATTTTACAGTGCTTATGAAAGATGGAGGTAGGAATAGGATTTCTTTGCATTTCAAATGCCTTATGGCGGTTGAACTCTACGAAGTGCAAACCTGCGTGAAGAATAGGTCCCACCATTTCGAGGGCAAAAACAGATGAATTGGCAAAGTACATAGCCCGTTCTCTGTGTCCCACTAAAAGATTATGAGAAAGACTATTTTGATGAAATTGTATTGGCTACATGTCAGTTTCCCTCTCTTGAAAGAGAAAATCGCCTCTAAACGAACCGTACAGTCTTCTGGCGGTGGAACAGATGAATTTGGCACATATGTGGCGTATTTTTTGGAACTCGTGAAAATTGGAGGGAGAAAGAAGATTTCCCTGCAAATCGTAGGACTCTAGCACGGTTTGGCTCTCGAAAACGCAAGCTGGATCTAAAACACGAATTCAAGCATTGTGGGGGTGATATTGATGAAATTGAAAACTCCGTGGCCCATTTTTGGGTACTGCCGAAAAACGGAGTGAGAAAGGATCTTACTCTGACATTTCGAGGCCTCTAGCGAATTTTCCCTGTCAAAAGGTGAGACCGGCGTTAAAACAGGCTTCAATCCTTTTTGTGGCCGAAACACAATGATTCGCGAGCTACGTTGCCCATTTTACAGTGCTTATGAAAGATGGAGGTAGGAATAGGATTTCTTTGCATTTCAAATACCTTATGGCGGTTGAACTCTGCGAAGTGCAAACCTGCGCGAAGAATAGGTCCCACCATTTCGAGGGCAAAAACAGATGAATTGGGAAAGTACATCGCCCGTTCTCTGTGTCCCACTAAAAGATTATGAGAAAGACTATTTTGATGAAATTGTATGGGCTACATGTCAGTTTCCCTCTCTTGAAAGAGACAATCGCCTCTAAACGAACCGTACAGTCTTCTGGCGGTGGAACAGATGAATTTGGCACATATGTGGCTTATTTTTTGGAACTCGTGAAAATTAGAGGGAGAAAGAAGATGTCCCTGCAAATCGTAGGACTCTAGCACGGTTTGGCTCTCGAAAACGCAAGGTGGATCTAAAACACGAATTCAAGCATTGTAGGGGTGATATTGATGAAATTGAAAACTCCGTGGCCCATTTTTGGGTACTGCCGAAAAACGGAGTGAGAAAGGAGCTTACTCTGAAATTTCGAGGCCTCTAACGAATTTTCCCTGTCAAAAGGTGAGACCGGCGCTAAAACAGGCTTCAATCCTTTTTGTGGCCGAAACACAATGATTCGCGAGCTACGTTGCCCATTTTACAGTGCTTATGAAAGATGGAGGTAGGAATAGGATTTCTTTGCATTTCAAATGCCTTATGGCGGTTGAACTCTACGAAGTGCAAACCTGCGTGAAGAATAGGTCCCACCATTTCGAGGGCAAAAACAGATGAATTGGCAAAGTACATGGCCCGTTCTCTGTGTCCCACTAAAAGATTATGAGAAAGACTATTTTGATGAAATTGTATTGGCTACATGTCAGTTTCCCTCTCTTGAAAGAGAAAATCGCCTCTAAACGAACCGTACAGTCTTCTGGCGGTGGACCAGATGAATTTGGCACATATGTGGCGTATTTTTTGGAACTCGTGAAAATTGGAGGTAGAAAGAAGATTTCCCTACAAATCATAGGACTCTAGCACGGTTTGGCTCTCGAAAACGCAAGCTGGATCTAAAACACGCATTCAAGCATTGTGGGGGTGATATTGATGAAATTGAAAACTCCGTGGCCCATTTTTGGGTACTGCCGAAAAACGGAGTGAGAAACGAGCTTACTCTGAAATTTCGAGGCCTCTAGCGAATATTCCCTGTCAAAAGGTGAGACCGGCGCTAAAACAGGCTTCAATCCTTTTTGTGGCCGAAACACAATGATTCGCGAGCTACGTTGCCCATTTTACAGTGCTTATGAAAGATGGAGGTAGGAATAGGATTTCTTTGCATTTCAAATCCCTTATGGCGGTTGAACTCTGCGAAGTGCAAACCTGCACGAAGAATAGGTCCCACCATTTCGAGGGCAAAAACAGATGAATTGGGAAAGTACATCGCCCGTTCTCTGTGTCCCACTAAAAGATTATGAGAAAGACTATTTTGATGAAATTGTATTGGCTACATGTCAGTTTCCCTCTCTTGAAAGAGAAAATCGCCTCTAAACGAACCGTACAGTCTTCTGGCGGTGGACCAGATGAATTTGGCACATATGTGGCGTATTTTTTGGAACTCGTGAAAATTGGAGGTAGAAAGAAGATTTCCCTGCAAATCATAGGACTCTAGCACGGTTTGCCTCTCGAAAACACAACCTGGATCTAAAACACGCATTCAAGCATTGTGGGGGTGATATTGATGAAATTGAAACTCCGTGGCCCATTTTTGGGTTCTGCCGAAAAACGGAGTGAGAAAGGAGCTTACTTTGAAATTTCGAGGCCTCTAGCGAATTTTCCCTGTCAAAAGGTGAGACCGGCGCTAAAACAGGCTTCAATCCTTTTTGTGGCCGAAACACAATGATTCGCGAGCTACGTTGCCCATTTTACAGTGCTTATGAAAGATGGAGGTAGGAATAGGATTTCTTTGCATTTCAAATCCCTTATGGCGGTTGAACTCTGCGAAGTGCAAACCTGCGCGAAGAATAGGTCCCACCATTTCGAGGGCAAAAACAGATGAATTGGGAAAGTACATCGCCCGTTCTCTGTGTCCCACTAAAAGATTATGAGAAAGACTATTTTGATGAAATTGTATGGGCTACATGTCAGTTTCCCTCTCTTGAAAGAGAAAATCGCCTCTAAACGAACCGTACAGTCTTCTGGCGGTGGACCAGATGAATTTGGCACATATGTGGCGTATTTTTTGGAACTCGTGAAAATTGGAGGTAGAAAGAAGATTTCCCTGCAAATCATAGGACTCTAGCACGGTTTGGCTCTCGAAAACGCAAGCTGGATCTAAAACACGCATTCAAGCATTGTGGGGGTGATATTGATGAAATTGAAAACTCCGTGGCCCATTTTTGGGTACTGCCGAAAAACGGAGTGAGAAACGAGCTTACTCTGAAATTTCGAGGCCTCTAGCGAATTTTCCCTGTCAAAAGGTGAGACCGGCGCTAAAACAGGCTTCAATCCTTTTTGTGGCCGAAACACAATGATTCGCGAGCTACGTTGCCCATTTTACAGTGCTTATGAAAGATGGAGGTAGGAATAGGATTTCTTTGCATTTCAAATCCCTTATGGCGGTTGAACTCTACGAAGTGCAAACCTGTGTGAAGAATAGGTCCCACCATTTCGAGGGCAAAAACAGATGAATTGGCAAAGTACATGGCCCGTTCTCTGTGTCCCACTAAAAGATTATGAGAAAGACTATTTTAATGAAATTGTATTGGCTACATGTCAGTTTCCCTCTCTTGAAAGAGAAAATCGCATCTAAACGAACCGTAAAGTCTTCTGGCGGTGGACCAGATGAATTTGGCACATATGTGGCGTATTTTTTGGAACTCGTGAAAATTGGAGGTAGAAAGAAGATTTCCCTGCAAATCATAGGACTCTAGCACGGTTTGCCTCTCGAAAACGCAACCTGGATCTAAAACACGCATTCAAGTATTGTGGGGGTGATATTGATGAAATTGAAAACTCCGTGGCCCATTTTTGGGTTCTGCCGAAAAACGGAGTGAGAAATGAGCTTACTCTGAAATTTCGAGGCCTCTAGCGAATTTTCCCTGTCAAAAGGTGAGACCGGCGCTAAAGTATGCTTCAATCCTTTTTGTGGCTGAAACACAATGATTCGCGAGCTACGTTGCCCATTTTACAGTGCTTATGAAAGATGGAGGTAGGAATAGGATTTCTTTGCATTTCAAATCCCTTATGGCGGTTGAACTCTGCGAAGTGCAACCTGCGTGAAGAATAGGTCCCACCATTTCGAGGGCAAAAACAGATGAATTGGGAAAGTACATAGCCCGTTCTCTGTGTCCCACTAAAAGATTATGAGAAAGACTATTTTGATGAAATTGTATGGGCTACATGTCAGTTTCCCTCTCTTGAAAGAGAAAATCGCCTCTAAACGAACCGTACAGTCTTCTGGCGGTGGAACAGATGAATTTGGCACATATGTGGCTTATTTTTTGGAACTCGTGAAAATTAGAGGGAGAAAGAAGATGTCCCTGCAAATCATAGGACTCTAGCACGGTTTGCCTCTCGAAAACGCAAGCTGGATCTAAAACACGAATTCAAGCATTGTAGGGGTGATATTGATGAAATTGAAAACTCCGTGGCCCATTTTTGGGTACTGCCGAAAAACGGAGTGAGAAAGGAGCTTACTCTGAAATTTCGAGGCCTCTAACGAATTTTCCCTGTCAAAAGGTGAGACCGGCGCTAAAACAGGCTTCAATCCTTTTTGTGGCCGAAACACAATGATTCGCGAGCTACGTTGCCCATTTTACAGTGCTTATGAAAGATGGAGGTAGGAATAGGATTTCTTTGCATTTCAAATGCCTTATGGCGGTTGAACTCTACGAAGTGCAAACCTGCGTGAAGAATAGGTCCCACCATTTCGAGGGCAAAAACAGATGAATTGGCAAAGTACATGGCCCGTTCTCTGTGTCCCACTAAAAGATTATGAGAAAGACTATTTTGATGAAATTGTATTGGCTACATGTCAGTTTCCCTCTCTTGAAAGAGAAAATCGCCTCTAAACGAACCGTACAGTCTTCTGGCGGTGGAACAGATGAATTTGGCACATATGTGGCGTATTTTTTGGAACTCGCGAAAATTGGAGGTAGAAAGAAGATTTCCCTGCAAATCATAGGACTCTAGCACGGTTTGGCTCTTGAAAACGCAAGCTGGATCTAAAACACGCATTCAAGCATTGTGGGGGTGATATTGATGAAATTGAAAACTCCGTGGCCCATTTTTGGGTACTGCCGAAAAACGGAGTGAGAAATGAGCTTACTCTGAAATTTCGAGGCCTCTAGCGAATTTTCCCTGTCAAAAGGTGAGACCGGCGCTAAAGTATGCTTCAATCCTTTTTGTGGCCGAAACACAATGATTCGCGAGCTACGTTGCCCATTTTACAGTGCTTATGAAAGATGGAGGTAGGAATAGGATTTCTTTGCATTTCAAATCCCACATGGCGGTTGAACTCTGCGAAGTGCAAACCTGCGCGAAGAATAGGTCCCACCATTTCGAGGGCAAAAACAGATGAATTGGGAAAGTACATAGCCCGTTCTCTGTGTCCCACTAAAAGATTATGAGAAAGACTATTTTGATGAAATTGTATGGGCTACATGTCAGTTTCCCTCTCTTGAAAGAGAAAATCGCCTCTAAACGAACCGTACAGTCTTCTGGCGGTGGACCAGATGAATTTGGCACATATGTGGCGTATTTTTTGGAACTCGTGAAAATTGGAGGTAGAAAGAAGATTTCCCTGCAAATCATAGGACTCTAGCACGGTTTGCCTCTCGAAAACGCAACCTGGATCTAAAACACGCATTCAAGTATTGTGGGGGTGATATTGATGAAATTGAAAACTCCGTGGCCCATTTTTGGGTTCTGCCGAAAAACGGAGTGAGAAATGAGCTTACTCTGAAATTTCGAGGCCTCTAGCGAATTTTCCCTGTCAAAAGGTGAGACCGGCGCTAAAGTATGCTTCAATCCTTTTTGTGGCTGAAACACAATGATTCGCGAGCTACGTTGCCCATTTTACAGTGCTTATGAAAGATGGAGGTAGGAATAGGATTTCTTTGCATTTCAAATCCCTTATGGCGGTTGAACTCTGCGAAGTGCAAACCTGCGCGAAGAATAGGTCCCACCATTTCGAGGGCAAAAACAGATGAATTGGGAAAGTACATCGCCCGTTCTCTGTGTCCCACTAAAAGATTATGAGAAAGACTATTTTGATGAAATTGTATTGGCTACATGTCAGTTTCCCTCTCTTGAAAGAGAAAATCGCCTCTAAACGAACCGTACAGTCTTCTGGCGGTGGACCAGATGAATTTGGCACATATGTGGCGTATTTTTTGGAACTCGTGAAAATTGGAGGTAGAAAGAAGATTTCCCTGCAAATCATAGGACTCTAGCACGGTTTGCCTCTCGAAAACGCAACCTGGATCTAAAACACGCATTCAAGCATTGTGGGGGTGATATTGATGAAATTGAAACTCCGTGGCCCATTTTTGGGTTCTGCCGAAAAACGGAGTGAGAAAGGAGCTTACTTTGAAATTTCGAGGCCTCTAGCGAATTTTCCCTGTCAAAAGGTGAGACCGGCGCTAAAACAGGCTTCAATCCTTTTTGTGGCCGAAACACAATGATTCGCGAGCTACGTTGCCCATTTTACAGTGCTTATGAAAGATGGAGGTAGGAATAGGATTTCTTTGCATTTCAAATCCCTTATGGCGGTTGAACTCTGCGAAGTGCAAACCTGCGCGAAGAATAGGTCCCACCATTTCGAGGGCAAAAACAGATGAATTGGGAAAGTACATCGCCCGTTCTCTGTGTCCCACTAAAAGATTATGAGAAAGACTATTTTGATGAAATTGTATGGGCTACATGTCAGTTTCCCTCTCTTGAAAGAGAAAATCGCCTCTAAACGAACCGTACAGTCTTCTGGCGGTGGACCAGATGAATTTGGCACATATGTGGCGTATTTTTTGGAACTCGTGAAAATTGGAGGTAGAAAGAAGATTTCCCTGCAAATCATAGGACTCTAGCACGGTTTGGCTCTCGAAAACGCAAGCTGGATCTAAAACACGCATTCAAGCATTGTGGGGGTGATATTGATGAAATTGAAAACTCCGTGGCCCATTTTTGGGTACTGCCGAAAAACGGAGTGAGAAACGAGCTTACTCTGAAATTTCGAGGCCTCTAGCGAATTTTCCCTGTCAAAAGGTGAGACCGGCGCTAAAACAGGCTTCAATCCTTTTTGTGGCCGAAACACAATGATTCGCGAGCTACGTTGCCCATTTTACAGTGCTTATGAAAGATGGAGGTAGGAATAGGATTTCTTTGCATTTCAAATCCCTTATGGCGGTTGAACTCTACGAAGTGCAAACCTGTGTGAAGAATAGGTCCCACCATTTCGAGGGCAAAAACAGATGAATTGGCAAAGTACATGGCCCGTTCTCTGTGTCCCACTAAAAGATTATGAGAAAGACTATTTTAATGAAATTGTATTGGCTACATGTCAGTTTCCCTCTCTTGAAAGAGAAAATCGCATCTAAACGAACCGTAAAGTCTTCTGGCGGTGGACCAGATGAATTTGGCACATATGTGGCGTATTTTTTGGAACTCGTGAAAATTGGAGGTAGAAAGAAGATTTCCCTGCAAATCATAGGACTCTAGCACGGTTTGCCTCTCGAAAACGCAACCTGGATCTAAAACACGCATTCAAGTATTGTGGGGGTGATATTGATGAAATTGAAAACTCCGTGGCCCATTTTTGGGTTCTGCCGAAAAACGGAGTGAGAAATGAGCTTACTCTGAAATTTCGAGGCCTCTAGCGAATTTTCCCTGTCAAAAGGTGAGACCGGCGCTAAAGTATGCTTCAATCCTTTTTGTGGCTGAAACACAATGATTCGCGAGCTACGTTGCCCATTTTACAGTGCTTATGAAAGATGGAGGTAGGAATAGGATTTCTTTGCATTTCAAATCCCTTATGGCGGTTGAACTCTGCGAAGTGCAACCTGCGTGAAGAATAGGTCCCACCATTTCGAGGGCAAAAACAGATGAATTGGGAAAGTACATAGCCCGTTCTCTGTGTCCCACTAAAAGATTATGAGAAAGACTATTTTGATGAAATTGTATGGGCTACATGTCAGTTTCCCTCTCTTGAAAGAGAAAATCGCCTCTAAACGAACCGTACAGTCTTCTGGCGGTGGAACAGATGAATTTGGCACATATGTGGCTTATTTTTTGGAACTCGTGAAAATTAGAGGGAGAAAGAAGATGTCCCTGCAAATCATAGGACTCTAGCACGGTTTGCCTCTCGAAAACGCAAGCTGGATCTAAAACACGAATTCAAGCATTGTAGGGGTGATATTGATGAAATTGAAAACTCCGTGGCCCATTTTTGGGTACTGCCGAAAAACGGAGTGAGAAAGGAGCTTACTCTGAAATTTCGAGGCCTCTAACGAATTTTCCCTGTCAAAAGGTGAGACCGGCGCTAAAACAGGCTTCAATCCTTTTTGTGGCCGAAACACAATGATTCGCGAGCTACGTTGCCCATTTTACAGTGCTTATGAAAGATGGAGGTAGGAATAGGATTTCTTTGCATTTCAAATGCCTTATGGCGGTTGAACTCTACGAAGTGCAAACCTGCGTGAAGAATAGGTCCCACCATTTCGAGGGCAAAAACAGATGAATTGGCAAAGTACATGGCCCGTTCTCTGTGTCCCACTAAAAGATTATGAGAAAGACTATTTTGATGAAATTGTATTGGCTACATGTCAGTTTCCCTCTCTTGAAAGAGAAAATCGCCTCTAAACGAACCGTACAGTCTTCTGGCGGTGGAACAGATGAATTTGGCACATATGTGGCGTATTTTTTGGAACTCGCGAAAATTGGAGGTAGAAAGAAGATTTCCCTGCAAATCATAGGACTCTAGCACGGTTTGGCTCTTGAAAACGCAAGCTGGATCTAAAACACGCATTCAAGCATTGTGGGGGTGATATTGATGAAATTGAAAACTCCGTGGCCCATTTTTGGGTACTGCCGAAAAACGGAGTGAGAAATGAGCTTACTCTGAAATTTCGAGGCCTCTAGCGAATTTTCCCTGTCAAAAGGTGAGACCGGCGCTAAAGTATGCTTCAATCCTTTTTGTGGCCGAAACACAATGATTCGCGAGCTACGTTGCCCATTTTACAGTGCTTATGAAAGATGGAGGTAGGAATAGGATTTCTTTGCATTTCAAATCCCACATGGCGGTTGAACTCTGCGAAGTGCAAACCTGCGCGAAGAATAGGTCCCACCATTTCGAGGGCAAAAACAGATGAATTGGGAAAGTACATAGCCCGTTCTCTGTGTCCCACTAAAAGATTATGAGAAAGACTATTTTGATGAAATTGTATGGGCTACATGTCAGTTTCCCTCTCTTGAAAGAGAAAATCGCCTCTAAACGAACCGTACAGTCTTCTGGCGGTGGACCAGATGAATTTGGCACATATGTGGCGTATTTTTTGGAACTCGTGAAAATTGGAGGTAGAAAGAAGATTTCCCTGCAAATCATAGGACTCTAGCACGGTTTGCCTCTCGAAAACGCAACCTGGATCTAAAACACGCATTCAAGTATTGTGGGGGTGATATTGATGAAATTGAAAACTCCGTGGCCCATTTTTGGGTTCTGCCGAAAAACGGAGTGAGAAATGAGCTTACTCTGAAATTTCGAGGCCTCTAGCGAATTTTCCCTGTCAAAAGGTGAGACCGGCGCTAAAGTATGCTTCAATCCTTTTTGTGGCTGAAACACAATGATTCGCGAGCTACGTTGCCCATTTTACAGTGCTTATGAAAGATGGAGGTAGGAATAGGATTTCTTTGCATTTCAAATCCCTTATGGCGGTTGAACTCTGCGAAGTGCAACCTGCGTGAAGAATAGGTCCCACCATTTCGAGGGCAAAAACAGATGAATTGGGAAAGTACATAGCCCGTTCTCTGTGTCCCACTAAAAGATTATGAGAAAGACTATTTTGATGAAATTGTATGGGCTACATGTCAGTTTCCCTCTCTTGAAAGAGAAAATCGCCTCTAAACGAACCGTACAGTCTTCTGGCGGTGGAACAGATGAATTTGGCACATATGTGGCTTATTTTTTGGAACTCGTGAAAATTAGAGGGAGAAAGAAGATGTCCCTGCAAATCATAGGACTCTAGCACGGTTTGCCTCTCGAAAACGCAAGCTGGATCTAAAACACGAATTCAAGCATTGTAGGGGTGATATTGATGAAATTGAAAACTCCGTGGCCCATTTTTGGGTACTGCCGAAAAACGGAGTGAGAAAGGAGCTTACTCTGAAATTTCGAGGCCTCTAACGAATTTTCCCTGTCAAAAGGTGAGACCGGCGCTAAAACAGGCTTCAATCCTTTTTGTGGCCGAAACACAATGATTCGCGAGCTACGTTGCCCATTTTACAGTGCTTATGAAAGATGGAGGTAGGAATAGGATTTCTTTGCATTTCAAATGCCTTATGGCGGTTGAACTCTACGAAGTGCAAACCTGCGTGAAGAATAGGTCCCACCATTTCGAGGGCAAAAACAGATGAATTGGCAAAGTACATGGCCCGTTCTCTGTGTCCCACTAAAAGATTATGAGAAAGACTATTTTGATGAAATTGTATTGGCTACATGTCAGTTTCCCTCTCTTGAAAGAGAAAATCGCCTCTAAACGAACCGTACAGTCTTCTGGCGGTGGAACAGATGAATTTGGCACATATGTGGCGTATTTTTTGGAACTCGCAAAAATTGGAGGTAGAAAGAAGATTTCCCTGCAAATCATAGGACTCTAGCACGGTTTGGCTCTTGAAAACGCAAGCTGGATCTAAAACACGCATTCAAGCATTGTGGGGGTGATATTGATGAAATTGAAAACTCCGTGGCCCATTTTTGGGTACTGCCGAAAAACGGAGTGAGAAATGAGCTTACTCTGAAATTTCGAGGCCTCTAGCGAATTTTCCCTGTCAAAAGGTGAGACCGGCGCTAAAGTATGCTTCAATCCTTTTTGTGGCCGAAACACAATGATTCGCGAGCTACGTTGCCCATTTTACAGTGCTTATGAAAGATGGAGGTAGGAATAGGATTTCTTTGCATTTCAAATCCCACATGGCGGTTGAACTCTGCGAAGTGCAAACCTGCGCGAAGAATAGGTCCCACCATTTCGAGGGCAAAAACAGATGAATTGGGAAAGTACATAGCCCGTTCTCTGTGTCCCACTAAAAGATTATGAGAAAGACTATTTTGATGAAATTGTATGGGCTACATGTCAGTTTCCCTCTCTTGAAAGAGAAAATCGCCTCTAAACGAACCGTACAGTCTTCTGGCGGTGGACCAGATGAATTTGGCACATATGTGGCGTATTTTTTGGAACTCGTGAAAATTGGAGGTAGAAAGAAGATTTCCCTGCAAATCATAGGACTCTAGCACGGTTTGGCTCTCGAAAACGCAAGCTGGATCTAAAACACGCATTCAAGCATTGTGGGGGTGATATTGATGAAATTGAAAACTCCGTGGCCCATTTTTTGGTACTGCCGAAAAACGGAGTGAGAAACGAGCTTACTCTGAAATTTCGAGGCCTCTAGCGAATTTTCCCTGTCAAAAGGTGAGACCGGCGCTAAAACAGGCTTCAATCCTTTTTGTGGCCGAAACACAATGATTCGCGAGCTACGTTGCCCATTTTACAGTGCTTATGAAAGATGGAGGTAGGAATAGGATTTCTTTGCATTTCAAATCCCTTATGGCGGTTGAACTCTACGAAGTGCAAACCTGTGTGAAGAATAGGTCCCACCATTTCGAGGGCAAAAACAGATGAATTGGCAAAGTACATGGCCCGTTCTCTGTGTCCCACTAAAAGATTATGAGAAAGACTATTTTAATGAAATTGTATTGGCTACATGTCAGTTTCCCTCTCTTGAAAGAGAAAATCGCATCTAAACGAACCGTAAAGTCTTCTGGCGGTGGACCAGATGAATTTGGCACATATGTGGCGTATTTTTTGGAACTCGTGAAAATTGGAGGTAGAAAGAAGATTTCCCTGCAAATCATAGGACTCTAGCACGGTTTGCCTCTCGAAAACGCAACCTGGATCTAAAACACGCATTCAAGTATTGTGGGGGTGATATTGATGAAATTGAAAACTCCGTGGCCCATTTTTGGGTTCTGCCGAAAAACGGAGTGAGAAATGAGCTTACTCTGAAATTTCGAGGCCTCTAGCGAATTTTCCCTGTCAAAAGGTGAGACCGGCGCTAAAGTATGCTTCAATCCTTTTTGTGGCTGAAACACAATGATTCGCGAGCTACGTTGCCCATTTTACAGTGCTTATGAAAGATGGAGGTAGGAATAGGATTTCTTTGCATTTCAAATCCCTTATGGCGGTTGAACTCTGCGAAGTGCAACCTGCGTGAAGAATAGGTCCCACCATTTCGAGGGCAAAAACAGATGAATTGGGAAAGTACATAGCCCGTTCTCTGTGTCCCACTAAAAGATTATGAGAAAGACTATTTTGATGAAATTGTATGGGCTACATGTCAGTTTCCCTCTCTTGAAAGAGAAAATCGCCTCTAAACGAACCGTACAGTCTTCTGGCGGTGGAACAGATGAATTTGGCACATATGTGGCTTATTTTTTGGAACTCGTGAAAATTAGAGGGAGAAAGAAGATGTCCCTGCAAATCATAGGACTCTAGCACGGTTTGCCTCTCGAAAACGCAAGCTGGATCTAAAACACGAATTCAAGCATTGTAGGGGTGATATTGATGAAATTGAAAACTCCGTGGCCCATTTTTGGGTACTGCCGAAAAACGGAGTGAGAAAGGAGCTTACTCTGAAATTTCGAGGCCTCTAACGAATTTTCCCTGTCAAAAGGTGAGACCGGCGCTAAAACAGGCTTCAATCCTTTTTGTGGCCGAAACACAATGATTCGCGAGCTACGTTGCCCATTTTACAGTGCTTATGAAAGATGGAGGTAGGAATAGGATTTCTTTGCATTTCAAATGCCTTATGGCGGTTGAACTCTACGAAGTGCAAACCTGCGTGAAGAATAGGTCCCACCATTTCGAGGGCAAAAACAGATGAATTGGCAAAGTACATGGCCCGTTCTCTGTGTCCCACTAAAAGATTATGAGAAAGACTATTTTGATGAAATTGTATTGGCTACATGTCAGTTTCCCTCTCTTGAAAGAGAAAATCGCCTCTAAACGAACCGTACAGTCTTCTGGCGGTGGAACAGATGAATTTGGCACATATGTGGCGTATTTTTTGGAACTCGCGAAAATTGGAGGTAGAAAGAAGATTTCCCTGCAAATCATAGGACTCTAGCACGGTTTGGCTCTTGAAAACGCAAGCTGGATCTAAAACACGCATTCAAGCATTGTGGGGGTGATATTGATGAAATTGAAAACTCCGTGGCCCATTTTTGGGTACTGCCGAAAAACGGAGTGAGAAATGAGCTTACTCTGAAATTTCGAGGCCTCTAGCGAATTTTCCCTGTCAAAAGGTGAGACCGGCGCTAAAGTATGCTTCAATCCTTTTTGTGGCCGAAACACAATGATTCGCGAGCTACGTTGCCCATTTTACAGTGCTTATGAAAGATGGAGGTAGGAATAGGATTTCTTTGCATTTCAAATCCCACATGGCGGTTGAACTCTGCGAAGTGCAAACCTGCGCGAAGAATAGGTCCCACCATTTCGAGGGCAAAAACAGATGAATTGGGAAAGTACATAGCCCGTTCTCTGTGTCCCACTAAAAGATTATGAGAAAGACTATTTTGATGAAATTGTATGGGCTACATGTCAGTTTCCCTCTCTTGAAAGAGAAAATCGCCTCTAAACGAACCGTACAGTCTTCTGGCGGTGGACCAGATGAATTTGGCACATATGTGGCGTATTTTTTGGAACTCGTGAAAATTGGAGGTAGAAAGAAGATTTCCCTGCAAATC
This sequence comes from Albizia julibrissin, assembly GCA_037074505.1. NCBI lineage: Eukaryota > Viridiplantae > Streptophyta > Magnoliopsida > Fabales > Fabaceae > Albizia > Albizia julibrissin. Next base: position 40,047,597 of record CM073477.1, read on the forward strand.
ATAGGACTCTAGCACGGTTTGGCTCTCGAAAACGCAAGCTGGATCTAAAACACGCATTCAAGCATTGTGGGGGTGATATTGATGAAATTGAAAACTCCGTGGCCCATTTTTGGGTACTGCCGAAAAACGGAGTGAGAAACGAGCTTACTCTGAAATTTCGAGGCCTCTAGCGAATTTTCCCTGTCAAAAGGTGAGACCGGCGCTAAAACAGGCTTCAATCCTTTTTGTGGCCGAAACACAATGATTCGCGAGCTACGTTGCCCATTTTACAGTGCTTATGAAAGATGGAGGTAGGAATAGGATTTCTTTGCATTTCAAATCCCTTATGGCGGTTGAACTCTACGAAGTGCAAACCTGTGTGAAGAATAGGTCCCACCATTTCGAGGGCAAAAACAGATGAATTGGCAAAGTACATGGCCCGTTCTCTGTGTCCCACTAAAAGATTATGAGAAAGACTATTTTAATGAAATTGTATTGGCTACATGTCAGTTTCCCTCTCTTGAAAGAGAAAATCGCATCTAAACGAACCGTAAAGTCTTCTGGCGGTGGACCAGATGAATTTGGCACATATGTGGCGTATTTTTTGGAACTCGTGAAAATTGGAGGTAGAAAGAAGATTTCCCTGCAAATCATAGGACTCTAGCACGGTTTGCCTCTCGAAAACGCAACCTGGATCTAAAACACGCATTCAAGTATTGTGGGGGTGATATTGATGAAATTGAAAACTCCGTGGCCCATTTTTGGGTTCTGCCGAAAAACGGAGTGAGAAATGAGCTTACTCTGAAATTTCGAGGCCTCTAGCGAATTTTCCCTGTCAAAAGGTGAGACCGGCGCTAAAGTATGCTTCAATCCTTTTTGTGGCTGAAACACAATGATTCGCGAGCTACGTTGCCCATTTTACAGTGCTTATGAAAGATGGAGGTAGGAATAGGATTTCTTTGCATTTCAAATCCCTTATGGCGGTTGAACTCTGCGAAGTGCAACCTGCGTGAAGAATAGGTCCCACCATTTCGAGGGCAAAAACAGATGAATTGGGAAAGTACATAGCCCGTTCTCTGTGTCCCACTAAAAGATTATGAGAAAGACTATTTTGATGAAATTGTATGGGCTACATGTCAGTTTCCCTCTCTTGAAAGAGAAAATCGCCTCTAAACGAACCGTACAGTCTTCTGGCGGTGGAACAGATGAATTTGGCACATATGTGGCTTATTTTTTGGAACTCGTGAAAATTAGAGGGAGAAAGAAGATGTCCCTGCAAATCATAGGACTCTAGCACGGTTTGCCTCTCGAAAACGCAAGCTGGATCTAAAACACGAATTCAAGCATTGTAGGGGTGATATTGATGAAATTGAAAACTCCGTGGCCCATTTTTGGGTACTGCCGAAAAACGGAGTGAGAAAGGAGCTTACTCTGAAATTTCGAGGCCTCTAACGAATTTTCCCTGTCAAAAGGTGAGACCGGCGCTAAAACAGGCTTCAATCCTTTTTGTGGCCGAAACACAATGATTCGCGAGCTACGTTGCCCATTTTACAGTGCTTATGAAAGATGGAGGTAGGAATAGGATTTCTTTGCATTTCAAATGCCTTATGGCGGTTGAACTCTACGAAGTGCAAACCTGCGTGAAGAATAGGTCCCACCATTTCGAGGGCAAAAACAGATGAATTGGCAAAGTACATGGCCCGTTCTCTGTGTCCCACTAAAAGATTATGAGAAAGACTATTTTGATGAAATTGTATTGGCTACATGTCAGTTTCCCTCTCTTGAAAGAGAAAATCGCCTCTAAACGAACCGTACAGTCTTCTGGCGGTGGAACAGATGAATTTGGCACATATGTGGCGTATTTTTTGGAACTCGCGAAAATTGGAGGTAGAAAGAAGATTTCCCTGCAAATCATAGGACTCTAGCACGGTTTGGCTCTTGAAAACGCAAGCTGGATCTAAAACACGCATTCAAGCATTGTGGGGGTGATATTGATGAAATTGAAAACTCCGTGGCCCATTTTTGGGTACTGCCGAAAAACGGAGTGAGAAACGAGCTTACTCTGAAATTTCGAGGCCTCTAGCGAATTTTCCCTGTCAAAAGGTGAGACCGGCGCTAAAACAGGCTTCAATCCTTTTTGTGGCCGAAACACAATGATTCGCGAGCTACGTTGCCCATTTTACAGTGCTTATGAAAGATGGAGGTAGGAATAGGATTTCTTTGCATTTCAAATCCCTTATGGCGGTTGAACTCTACGAAGTGCAAACCTGTGTGAAGAATAGGTCCCACCATTTCGAGGGCAAAAACAGATGAATTGGCAAAGTACATGGCCCGTTCTCTGTGTCCCACTAAAAGATTATGAGAAAGACTATTTTAATGAAATTGTATTGGCTACATGTCAGTTTCCCTCTCTTGAAAGAGAAAATCGCATCTAAACGAACCGTAAAGTCTTCTGGCGGTGGACCAGATGAATTTGGCACATATGTGGCGTATTTTTTGGAACTCGTGAAAATTGGAGGTAGAAAGAAGATTTCCCTGCAAATCATAGGACTCTAGCACGGTTTGCCTCTCGAAAACGCAACCTGGATCTAAAACACGCATTCAAGTATTGTGGGGGTGATATTGATGAAATTGAAAACTCCGTGGCCCATTTTTGGGTTCTGCCGAAAAACGGAGTGAGAAATGAGCTTACTCTGAAATTTCGAGGCCTCTAGCGAATTTTCCCTGTCAAAAGGTGAGACCGGCGCTAAAGTATGCTTCAATCCTTTTTGTGGCTGAAACACAATGATTCGCGAGCTACGTTGCCCATTTTACAGTGCTTATGAAAGATGGAGGTAGGAATAGGATTTCTTTGCATTTCAAATCCCTTATGGCGGTTGAACTCTGCGAAGTGCAACCTGCGTGAAGAATAGGTCCCACCATTTCGAGGGCAAAAACAGATGAATTGGGAAAGTACATAGCCCGTTCTCTGTGTCCCACTAAAAGATTATGAGAAAGACTATTTTGATGAAATTGTATGGGCTACATGTCAGTTTCCCTCTCTTGAAAGAGAAAATCGCCTCTAAACGAACCGTACAGTCTTCTGGCGGTGGAACAGATGAATTTGGCACATATGTGGCTTATTTTTTGGAACTCGTGAAAATTAGAGGGAGAAAGAAGATGTCCCTGCAAATCATAGGACTCTAGCACGGTTTGCCTCTCGAAAACGCAAGCTGGATCTAAAACACGAATTCAAGCATTGTAGGGGTGATATTGATGAAATTGAAAACTCCGTGGCCCATTTTTGGGTACTGCCGAAAAACGGAGTGAGAAAGGAGCTTACTCTGAAATTTCGAGGCCTCTAACGAATTTTCCCTGTCAAAAGGTGAGACCGGCGCTAAAACAGGCTTCAATCCTTTTTGTGGCCGAAACACAATGATTCGCGAGCTACGTTGCCCATTTTACAGTGCTTATGAAAGATGGAGGTAGGAATAGGATTTCTTTGCATTTCAAATGCCTTATGGCGGTTGAACTCTACGAAGTGCAAACCTGCGGGAAGAATAGGTCCCACCATTTCGAGGGCAAAAACAGATGAATTGGCAAAGTACATGGCCCGTTCTCTGTGTCCCACTAAAAGATTATGAGAAAGACTATTTTGATGAAATTGTATTGGCTACATGTCAGTTTCCCTCTCTTGAAAGAGAAAATCGCCTCTAAACGAACCGTACAGTCTTCTGGCGGTGGAACAGATGAATTTGGCACATATGTGGCGTATTTTTTGGAACTCGCGAAAATTGGAGGTAGAAAGAAGATTTCCCTGCAAATCATAGGACTCTAGCACGGTTTGGCTCTTGAAAACGCAAGCTGGATCTAAAACACGCATTCAAGCATTGTGGGGGTGATATTGATGAAATTGAAAACTCCGTGGCCCATTTTTGGGTACTGCCGAAAAACGGAGTGAGAAAGGAGCTTACTCTGAAATTTCGAGGCCTCTACCGAATTTTCCCTGTCAAAAGGTGAGACCGGCGCTAAAACAGGCTTCAATCCTTTTTGTGGCCGAAACACAATGATTCGCGAGCTACGTTGCCCATTTTACAGTGCTTATGAAAGATGGAGGTAGGAATAGGATTTCTTTGCATTTCAAATGCCTTATGGCGGTTGAACTCTACGAAGTGCAAACCTGCATGAAGAATAGGTCCCACCATTTCGAGGGCAAAAACAGATGAATTGGCAAAGTACATGGCCCGTTCTCTGTGTCCCACTAAAAGATTATGAGAAAGACTATTTTGATGAAATTGTATTGGCTACATGTCAGTTTCCCTCTCTTGAAAGAGAAAATCGCCTCTAAACGAACCGTACAGTCTTCTGGCGGTGGAACAGATGAATTTGGCACATATGTGGCGTATTTTTTGGAACTCGCGAAAATTGGAGGTAGAAAGAAGATTTCCCTGCAAATCATAGGACTCTAGCACGGTTTGGCTCTTGAAAACGCAAGCTGGATCTAAAACACGCATTCAAGCATTGTGGGGGTGATATTGATGAAATTGAAAACTCCGTGGCCCATTTTTGGGTACTGCCGAAAAACGGAGTGAGAAATGAGCTTACTCTGAAATTTCGAGGCCTCTAGCGAATTTTCCCTGTCAAAAGGTGAGACCGGCGCTAAAGTATGCTTCAATCCTTTTTGTGGCCGAAACACAATGATTCGCGAGCTACGTTGCCCATTTTACAGTGCTTATGAAAGATGGAGGTAGGAATAGGATTTCTTTGCATTTCAAATCCCACATGGCGGTTGAACTCTGCGAACTGCAAACCTGCGCGAAGAATAGGTCCCACCATTTCGAGGGCAAAAACAGATGAATTGGGAAAGTACATAGCCCGTTCTCTGTGTCCCACTAAAAGATTATGAGAAAGACTATTTTGATGAAATTGTATGGGCTACATGTCAGTTTCCCTCTCTTGAAAGAGAAAATCGCCACTAAACGAACCGTACAGTCTTCTGGCGGTGGAACAGATGAATTTGGCACATATGTGGCGTATTTTTTGGAACTCGTGAAAATTGGAGGTAGAAAGAAGATTTCCCTGCAAATCATAGGACTCTAGCACGGTTTGCCTCTCGAAAACGCAACCTGGATCTAAAACACGCATTCAAGCATTGTGGGGGTGATATTGATGAAATTGAAAACTCCGTGGCCCATTTTTGGGTTCTGCCGAAAAACGGAGTGAGAAAGGAGCTTACTCTGAAATTTCGAGGCCTCTAGCGAATTTTCCCTCTCAAAAGGTTAGACCGGAGCTAAAACATGCTTCTATCCTTTTGGTGGCGGAAACACAATGATTCGCGAGCTACGTTGCCCATTTTACAGTGCTTATGAAAGATGGAGGTAGGAATAGGATTTCTTTGCATTTCAAATGCCTTATGGCGGTTGAACTCTACGAAGTGCAAACCTGCGCGAAGAATAGGTCCCACCATTTCGGGGGCAAAAACAGATGAATTGGGAAAGTACAAGACCCGTTCTCTGTGTCCCACTAAAAGATTATGAGAAAGACTATTTTAATGAAATTGTATGGGCTAAATGTCAGTTTCCCTCTCTTGAAAGAGAAAATCGCATCTAAACGAACCGTACAGTCTTCTGGCGGTGGAACAGATGAATTTGTCACATATGTGGCGTATTTTTTGGAAGTCGTGAAAATTGGAGATAGAAAGAAGATTTCCCTGCAAATCATAGGACTCTAGCACAGTTTGGCTCTCGAAAACGCAAGCTGGATCTAAAACACGCATTCAAGCATTGTGGGGGTGATATTAATGAAATTGAAAACTCCGTGGCCCATTTTTGGGTACTGCCGAAAAACGGAGTGAGAAATGAGCTTACTCTGAAATTTCGAGGCCTCTAACGAATTTTCCCTGTCAAAAGGTGAGACCGGCGCTAAAACAGGCTTCAATCCTTTTTGTGGCCGAAACACAATGATTCGCGAGCTACGTTGCCCATTTTACAGTGCTTATGAAAGATGGAGGTAGGAATAGGATTTCTTTGCATTTCAAATGCCTTATGGCGGTTGAACTCTACGAAGTGCAAACCTGCGTGAAGAATAGGTCCCACCATTTCGAGGGCAAAAACAGATGAATTGGCAAAGTACATGGCCCGTTCTCTGTGTCCCACTAAAAGATTATGAGGAAGACTATTTTGATGAAATTGTATTGGCTACATGTCAGTTTCCCTCTCTTGAAAGAGAAAATCGCCTCTAAACGAACCGTACAGTCTTCTGGCGGTGGACCAGATGAATTTGGCACATATGTGGCGTATTTTTTGGAACTCGTGAAAATTGGAGGTAGAAAGAAGATTTCCCTGCAAATCATAGGACTCTAGCACGGTTTGGCTCTCGAAAACGCAAGCTGGATCTAAAACACGCATTCAAGCATTGTGGGGGTGATATTGATGAAATTGAAAACTCCGTGGCCCATTTTTGGGTACTGCCGAAAAACGGAGTGAGAAACGAGCTTACTCTGAAATTTCGAGGCCTCTAGCGAATTTTCCCTGTCAAAAGGTGAGACCGGCGCTAAAACAGGGTTCAATCATTTTTGTGGCCGAAACACAATGATTCGCGAGCTACGTTGCCCATTTTACAGTGCTTATGAAAGATGGAGGTAGGAATAGGATTTCTTTGCATTTCAAATGCCTTATGGCGGTTGAACTCTACGAAGTGCAAACCTGCGTGAAGAATAGGTCCCACCATTTCGAGGGCAAAAACAGATGAATTGGCAAAGTACATGGCCCGTTCTCTGTGTCCCACTAAAAGATTATGAGGAAGACTATTTTGATGAAATTGTATTGGCTACATGTCAGTTTCCCTCTCTTGAAAGAGAAAATCGCCTCTAAACGAACCGTACAGTCTTCTGGCGGTGGACCAGATGAATTTGGCACATATGTGGCGTATTTTTTGGAACTCGTGAAAATTGGAGGTAGAAAGAAGATTTCCCTGCAAATCATAGGACTCTAGCACGGTTTGGCTCTCGAAAACGCAAGCTGGATCTAAAACACGCATTCAAGCATTGTGGGGGTGATATTGATGAAATTGAAAACTCCGTGGCCCATTTTTGGGTTCTGCCGAAAAACGGAGTGAGAAAGGAGCTTACTCTGAAATTTCGAGGCCTCTAGCGAATTTTCCCTCTCAAAAGGTTAGACCGGAGCTAAAACATGCTTCTATCCTTTTGGTGGCAGAAACACAATGATTCGCGAGCTACGTTGCCCATTTTACAGTGCTTATGAAAGATGGAGGTAGGAATAGGATTTCTTTGCATTTCAAATCCCTTATGGCGGTTGAACTCTGCGAAGTGCAACCTGCGTGAAGAATAGGTCCCACCATTTCGAGGGCAAAAACAGATGAATTGGGAAAGTACATAGCCCGTTCTCTGTGTCCCACTAAAAGATTATGAGAAAGACTATTTTGATGAAATTGTATGGGCTACATGTCAGTTTCCCTCTCTTGAAAGAGAAAATCGCCTCTAAACGAACCGTACAGTCTTCTGGCGGTGGAACAGATGAATTTGGCACATATGTGGCTTATTTTTTGGAACTCGTGAAAATTAGAGGGAGAAAGAAGATGTCCCTGCAAATCATAGGACTCTAGCACGGTTTGCCTCTCGAAAACGCAAGCTGGATCTAAAACACGAATTCAAGCATTGTAGGGGTGATATTGATGAAATTGAAAACTCCGTGGCCCATTTTTGGGTACTGCCGAAAAACGGAGTGAGAAAGGAGCTTACTCTGAAATTTCGAGGCCTCTAACGAATTTTCCCTGTCAAAAGGTGAGACCGGCGCTAAAACAGGCTTCAATCCTTTTTGTGGCCGAAACACAATGATTCGCGAGCTACGTTGCCCATTTTACAGTGCTTATGAAAGATGGAGGTAGGAATAGGATTTCTTTGCATTTCAAATGCCTTATGGCGGTTGAACTCTACGAAGTGCAAACCTGTGTGAAGAATAGGTCCCACCATTTCGAGGGCAAAAACAGATGAATTGGCAAAGTACATGGCCCGTTCTCTGTGTCCCACTAAAAGATTATGAGAAAGACTATTTTAATGAAATTGTATTGGCTACATGTCAGTTTCCCTCTCTTGAAAGAGAAAATCGCATCTAAACGAACCGTAAAGTCTTCTGGCGGTGGACCAGATGAATTTGGCACATATGTGGCGTATTTTTTGGAACTCGTGAAAATTGGAGGTAGAAAGAAGATTTCCCTGCAAATCATAGGACTCTAGCACGGTTTGCCTCTCGAAAACGCAACCTGGATCTAAAACACGCATTCAAGTATTGTGGGGGTGATATTGATGAAATTGAAAACTCCGTGGCCCATTTTTGGGTTCTGCCGAAAAACGGAGTGAGAAATGAGCTTACTCTGAAATTTCGAGGCCTCTAGCGAATTTTCCCTGTCAAAAGGTGAGACCGGCGCTAAAGTATGCTTCAATCCTTTTTGTGGCTGAAACACAATGATTCGCGAGCTACGTTGCCCATTTTAAAGTGCTTATGAAAGATGGAGGTAGGAATAGGATTTCTTTGCATTTCAAATCCCTTATGGCGGTTGAACTCTGCGAAGTGCAACCTGCGTGAAGAATAGGTCCCACCATTTCGAGGGCAAAAACAGATGAATTGGGAAAGTACATAGCCCGTTCTCTGTGTCCCACTAAAAGATTATGAGAAAGACTATTTTGATGAAATTGTACGGGCTACATGTCAGTTTCCCTCTCTTGAAAGAGAAAATCGCCTCTAAACGAACCGTACAGTCTTCTGGCGGTGGAACAGATGAATTTGGCACATATGTGGCGTATTTTTTGGAACTCGTGAAAATTGGAGGGAGAAAGAAGATGTCCCTGCAAATCATAGGACTCTAGCACGGTTTGCCTCTCGAAAACGCAAGCTGGATCTAAAACACGAATTCAAGCATTGTAGGGGTGATATTGATGAAATTGAAAACTCCGTGGCCCATTTTTGGGTACTGCCGAAAAACGGAGTGAGAAAGGAGCTTACTCTGAAATTTCGAGGCCTCTAACGAATTTTCCCTGTCAAAAGGTGAGACCGGCGCTAAAACAGGCTTCAATCCTTTTTGTGGCCGAAACACAATGATTCGCGAGCTACGTTGCCCATTTTACAGTGCTTATGAAAGATGGAGGTAGGAATAGGATTTCTTTGCATTTCAAATGCCTTATGGCGGTTGAACTCTACGAAGTGCAAACCTGCGCGAAGAATAGGTCCCACCATTTCGGGGGCAAAAACAGATGAATTGGGAAAGTACAAGACCCGTTCTCTGTGTCCCACTAAAAGATTATGAGAAAGACTATTTTAATGAAATTGTATGGGCTAAATGTCAGTTTCCCTCTCTTGAAAGAGAAAATCGCATCTAAACGAACCGTACAGTCTTCTGGCGGTGGAACAGATGAATTTGTCACATATGTGGCGTATTTTTTGGAAGTCGTGAAAATTGGAGATAGAAAGAAGATTTCCCTGCAAATCATAGGACTCTAGCACAGTTTTGCTCTCGAAAACGCAAGCTGGATCTAAAACACGCATTCAAGCATTGTGGGGGTGATATTAATGAAATTGAAAACTCCGTGGCCCATTTTTGGGTACTGCCGAAAAACGGAGTGAGAAATGAGCTTACTCTGAAATTTCGAGGCCTCTAACGAATTTTCCCTGTCAAAAGGTGAGACCGGCGCTAAAACAGGCTTCAATCCTTTTTGTGGCCGAAACACAATGATTCGCGAGCTACGTTGCCCATTTTACAGTGCTTATGAAAGATGGAGGTAGGAATAGGATTTCTTTGCATTTCAAATGCCTTATGGCGGTTGAACTCTACGAAGTGCAAACCTGCGTGAAGAATAGGTCCCACCATTTCGAGGGCAAAAACAGATGAATTGGCAAAGTACATGGCCCGTTCTCTGTGTCCCACTAAAAGATTATGAGGAAGACTATTTTGATGAAATTGTATTGGCTACATGTCAGTTTCCCTCTCTTGAAAGAGAAAATCGCCTCTAAACGAACCGTACAGTCTTCTGGCGGTGGACCAGATGAATTTGGCACATATGTGGCGTATTTTTTGGAACTCGTGAAAATTGGAGGTAGAAAGAAGATTTCCCTGCAAATCATAGGACTCTAGCACGGTTTGGCTCTCGAAAACGCAAGCTGGATCTAAAACACGCATTCAAGCATTGTGGGGGTGATATTGATGAAATTGAAAACTCCGTGGCCCATTTTTGGGTACTGCCGAAAAACGGAGTGAGAAACGAGCTTACTCTGAAATTTCGAGGCCTCTAGCGAATTTTCCCTGTCAAAAGGTGAGACCGGCGCTAAAACAGGGTTCAATCATTTTTGTGGCCGAAACACAATGATTCGCGAGCTACGTTGCCCATTTTACAGTGCTTATGAAAGATGGAGGTAGGAATAGGATTTCTTTGCATTTCAAATCCCTTATGGCGGTTGAACTCTGCGAAGTGCAAACCTGCGTGAAGAATAGGTCCCACCATTTCGAGGGCAAAAACAGATGAATTGGCAAAGTACATGGCCCGTTCTCTGTGTCCCACTAAAAGATTATGAGGAAGACTATTTTGATGAAATTGTATTGGCTACATGTCAGTTTCCCTCTCTTGAAAGAGAAAATCGCCTCTAAACGAACCGTACAGTCTTCTGGCGGTGGACCAGATGAATTTGGCACATATGTGGCGTATTTTTTGGAACTCGTGAAAATTGGAGGGAGAAAGAAGATTTTTGTGCCAATCATAGGACTCTAGCACGGTTTTCCTCTCGAAAACGCAACCTGGATCTAAAACACGCATTCAAGCATTGTGGGGGTGATATTGATGAAATTGAAAACTCCGTGGCCCATTTTTGGGTTCTGCCGAAAAACGGAGTGAGAAAGGAGCTTACTCTGAAATTTCGAGGCCTCTAGCGAATTTTCCCTCTCAAAAGGTTAGACCGGAGCTAAAACATGCTTCTATCCTTTTGGTGGCGGAAACACAATGATTCGCGAGCTACGTTGCCCATTTTACAGTGCTTATGAAAGATGGAGGTAGGAATAGGATTTCTTTGCATTTCAAATGCCTTATGGCGGTTGAACTCTACGAAGTGCAAACCTGCGCGAAGAATAGGTCCCACCATTTCGGGGGCAAAAACAGATGAATTGGGAAAGTACAAGACCCGTTCTCTGTGTCCCACTAAAAGATTATGAGAAAGACTATTTTAATGAAATTGTATGGGCTAAATGTCAGTTTCCCTCTCTTGAAAGAGAAAATCGCATCTAAACGAACCGTACAGTCTTCTGGCGGTGGAACAGATGAATTTGTCACATATGTGGCGTATTTTTTGGAAGTCGTGAAAATTGGAGATAGAAAGAAGATTTCCCTGCAAATCATAGGACTCTAGCACAGTTTGGCTCTCGAAAACGCAAGCTGGATCTAAAACACGCATTCAAGCATTGTGGGGGTGATATTAATGAAATTGAAAACTCCGTGGCCCATTTTTGGGTACTGCCGAAAAACGGAGTGAGAAATGAGCTTACTCTGAAATTTCGAGGCCTCTAACGAATTTTCCCTGTCAAAAGGTGAGACCGGCGCTAAAACAGGCTTCAATCCTTTTTGTGGCCGAAACACAATGATTCGCGAGCTACGTTGCCCATTTTACAGTGCTTATGAAAGATGGAGGTAGGAATAGGATTTCTTTGCATTTCAAATGCCTTATGGCGGTTGAACTCTACGAAGTGCAAACCTGCGTGAAGAATAGGTCCCACCATTTCGAGGGCAAAAACAGATGAATTGGCAAAGTACATGGCCCGTTCTCTGTGTCCCACTAAAAGATTATGAGGAAGACTATTTTGATGAAATTGTATTGGCTACATGTCAGTTTCCCTCTCTTGAAAGAGAAAATCGCCTCTAAACGAACCGTACAGTCTTCTGGCGGTGGACCAGATGAATTTGGCACATATGTGGCGTATTTTTTGGAACTCGTGAAAATTGGAGGTAGAAAGAAGATTTCCCTGCAAATCATAGGACTCTAGCACGGTTTGGCTCTCGAAAACGCAAGCTGGATCTAAAACACGCATTCAAGCATTGTGGGGGTGATATTGATGAAATTGAAAACTCCGTGGCCCATTTTTGGGTACTGCCGAAAAACGGAGTGAGAAACGAGCTTACTCTGAAATTTCGAGGCCTCTAGCGAATTTTCCCTGTCAAAAGGTGAGACCGGCGCTAAAACAGGGTTCAATCATTTTTGTGGCCGAAACACAATGATTCGCGAGCTACGTTGCCCATTTTACAGTGCTTATGAAAGATGGAGGTAGGAATAGGATTTCTTTGCATTTCAAATCCCTTATGGCGGTTGAACTCTGCGAAGTGCAAACCTGCGTGAAGAATAGGTCCCACCATTTCGAGGGCAAAAACAGATGAATTGGCAAAGTACATGGCCCGTTCTCTGTGTCCCACTAAAAGATTATGAGGAAGACTATTTTGATGAAATTGTATTGGCTACATGTCAGTTTCCCTCTCTTGAAAGAGAAAATCGCCTCTAAACGAACCGTACAGTCTTCTGGCGGTGGACCAGATGAATTTGGCACATATGTGGCGTATTTTTTGGAACTCGTGAAAATTGGAGGGAGAAAGAAGATTTTTGTGCCAATCATAGGACTCTAGCACGGTTTGGATCTTGAAAACTCAAGCTTGATCTAAAACACGCATTCAAGCATTGTGGGGGTGATATTGATGAAATTGAAAACTCCGTGGCCCATTTTGGGGTACTGCTGAAAAACGGAGTGAGAAAGGAGCTTACTCTGAAAGTTCGAGGCCTCTAGCGAATTTTCGCTCTCAAAAGGTGAGACCGGCGATAAAACATGCTTCTATCCTTTTGGTGGCGGAAACACAATGATTCGCGAGCTACGTTGCCCATTTTACAGTGCTTATGAAAGATGGAGGTAGGAATAGGATTTCTTTGCATTTCAAATCCCACATGGCGGTTGAACTCTGCGAAGTGCAAACCTGCGCGAAGAATAGGTCCCACCATTTCGAGGGCAAAAACAGATGAATTGGGAAAGTACATAGCCCGTTCTCTGTGTCCCACTAAAAGATTATGAGAAAGACTATTTTGATGAAATTGTATGGGCTACATGTCAGTTTCCCTCTCTTGAAAGAGAAAATCGCCACTAAACGAACCGTACAGTCTTCTGGCGGTGGAACAGATGAATTTGGCACATATGTGGCGTATTTTTTGGAACTCGTGAAAATTGGAGGTAGAAAGAAGATTTCCCTGCAAATCATAGGACTCTAGCACGGTTTGCCTCTCGAAAACGCAACCTGGATCTAAAACACGCATTCAAGCATTGTGGGGGTGATATTGATGAAATTGAAAACTCCGTGGCCCATTTTTGGGTTCTGCCGAAAAACGGAGTGAGAAAGGAGCTTACTCTGAAATTTCGAGGCCTCTAGCGAATTTTCCCTCTCAAAAGGTTAGACCGGAGCTAAAACATGCTTCTATCCTTTTGGTGGCAGAAACACAATGATTCGCGAGCTACGTTGCCCATTTTACAGTGCTTATGAAAGATGGAGGTAGGAATAGGATTTCTTTGCATTTCAAATGCCTTATGGCGGTTGAACTCTACGAAGTGCAAACCTGCGCGAAGAATAGGTCCCACCATTTCGGGGGCAAAAACAGATGAATTGGGAAAGTACAAGACCCGTTCTCTGTGTCCCACTAAAAGATTATGAGAAAGACTATTTTAATGAAATTGTATGGGCTAAATGTCAGTTTCCCTCTCTTGAAAGAGAAAATCGCATCTAAACGAACCGTACAGTCTTCTGGCGGTGGAACAGATGAATTTGTCACATATGTGGCGTATTTTTTGGAAGTCGTGAAAATTGGAGATAGAAAGAAGATTTCCCTGCAAATCATAGGACTCTAGCACAGTTTGGCTCTCGAAAACGCAAGCTGGATCTAAAACACGCATTCAAGCATTGTGGGGGTGATATTAATGAAATTGAAAACTCCGTGGCCCATTTTTGGGTACTGCCGAAAAACGGAGTGAGAAATGAGCTTACTCTGAAATTTCGAGGCCTCTAACGAATTTTCCCTGTCAAAAGGTGAGACCGGCGCTAAAACAGGCTTCAATCCTTTTTGTGGCCGAAACACAATGATTCGCGAGCTACGTTGCCCATTTTACAGTGCTTATGAAAGATGGAGGTAGGAATAGGATTTCTTTGCATTTCAAATGCCTTATGGCGGTTGAACTCTACGAAGTGCAAACCTGCGTGAAGAATAGGTCCCACCATTTCGAGGGCAAAAACAGATGAATTGGCAAAGTACATGGCCCGTTCTCTGTGTCCCACTAAAAGATTATGAGGAAGACTATTTTGATGAAATTGTATTGGCTACATGTCAGTTTCCCTCTCTTGAAAGAGAAAATCGCCTCTAAACGAACCGTACAGTCTTCTGGCGGTGGACCAGATGAATTTGGCACATATGTGGCGTATTTTTTGGAACTCGTGAAAATTGGAGGTAGAAAGAAGATTTCCCTGCAAATCATAGGACTCTAGCACGGTTTGGCTCTCGAAAACGCAAGCTGGATCTAAAACACGCATTCAAGCATTGTGGGGGTGATATTGATGAAATTGAAAACTCCGTGGCCCATTTTTGGGTACTGCCGAAAAACGGAGTGAGAAACGAGCTTACTCTGAAATTTCGAGGCCTCTAGCGAATTTTCCCTGTCAAAAGGTGAGACCGGCGCTAAAACAGGGTTCAATCATTTTTGTGGCCGAAACACAATGATTCGCGAGCTACGTTGCCCATTTTACAGTGCTTATGAAAGATGGAGGTAGGAATAGGATTTCTTTGCATTTCAAATCCCTTATGGCGGTTGAACTCTGCGAAGTGCAAACCTGCGTGAAGAATAGGTCCCACCATTTCGAGGGCAAAAACAGATGAATTGGCAAAGTACATGGCCCGTTCTCTGTGTCCCACTAAAAGATTATGAGGAAGACTATTTTGATGAAATTGTATTGGCTACATGTCAGTTTCCCTCTCTTGAAAGAGAAAATCGCCTCTAAACGAACCGTACAGTCTTCTGGCGGTGGACCAGATGAATTTGGCACATATGTGGCGTATTTTTTGGAACTCGTGAAAATTGGAGGTAGAAAGAAGATTTCCCTGCAAATCATAGGACTCTAGCACGGTTTGGCTCTCGAAAACGCAAGCTGGATCTAAAACACGCATTCAAGCATTGTGGGGGTGATATTGATGAAATTGAAAACTCCGTGGCCCATTTTTGGGTACTGCCGAAAAACGGAGTGAGAAACGAGCTTACTCTGAAATTTCGAGGCCTCTAGCGAATTTTCCCTGTCAAAAGGTGAGACCGGCGCTAAAACAGGGTTCAATCATTTTTGTGGCCGAAACACAATGATTCGCGAGCTACGTTGCCCATTTTACAGTGCTTATGAAAGATGGAGGTAGGAATAGGATTTCTTTGCATTTCAAATCCCTTATGGCGGTTGAACTCTACGAAGTGCAAACCTGTGTGAAGAATAGGTCCCACCATTTCGAGGGCAAAAACAGATGAATTGGCAAAGTACATGGCCCGTTCTCTGTGTCCCACTAAAAGATTATGAGAAAGACTATTTTAATGAAATTGTATTGGCTACATGTCAGTTTCCCTCTCTTGAAAGAGAAAATCGCATCTAAACGAACCGTAAAGTCTTCTGGCGGTGGACCAGATGAATTTGGCACATATGTGGCGTATTTTTTGGAACTCGTGAAAATTGGAGGTAGAAAGAAGATTTCCCTGCAAATCATAGGACTCTAGCACGGTTTGGCTCTCGAAAACGCAACCTGGATCTAAAACACGCATTCAAGCATTGTGGGGGTGATATTGATGAAATTGAAAACTCCGTGGCCCATTTTTGGGTTCTGCCGAAAAACGGAGTAAGAAAGGAGCTTACTTTGAAATTTCGAGGCCTCTAGCGAATTTTCCCTGTCAAAAGGTGAGACCGGCGCTAAAGTATGCTTCAATCCTTTTTGTGGCCGAAACACAATGATTCGCGAGCTACGTTGCCCATTTTACAGTGCTTATGAAAGATGGAGGTAGGAATAGGATTTCTTTGCATTTCAAATGCCTTATGGCGGTTGAACTCTACGAAGTGCAAACCTGCGTGAAGAATAGGTCCCACCATTTCGAGGGCAAAAACAGATGAATTGGCAAAGTACATGGCCCGTTCTCTGTGTCCCACTAAAAGATTATGAGGAAGACTATTTTGATGAAATTGTATTGGCTACATGTCAGTTTCCCTCTCTTGAAAGAGAAAATCGCCTCTAAACGAACCGTACAGTCTTCTGGCGGTGGACCAGATGAATTTGGCACATATGTGGCGTATTTTTTGGAACTCGTGAAAATTGGAGGTAGAAAGAAGATTTCCCTGCAAATCATAGGACTCTAGCACGGTTTGGCTCTCGAAAACGCAAGCTGGATCTAAAACACGCATTCAAGCATTGTGGGGGTGATATTGATGAAATTGAAAACTCCGTGGCCCATTTTTGGGTACTGCCGAAAAACGGAGTGAGAAACGAGCTTACTCTGAAATTTCGAGGCCTCTAGCGAATTTTCCCTGTCAAAAGGTGAGACCGGCGCTAAAACAGGCTTCAATCCTTTTTGTGGCCGAAACACAATGATTCGCGAGCTACGTTGCCCATTTTACAGTGCTTATGAAAGATGGAGGTAGGAATAGGATTTCTTTGCATTTCAAATCCCACATGGCGGTTGAACTCTGCGAAGTGCAAACCTGCGCGAAGAATAGGTCCCACCATTTCGAGGGCAAAAACAGATGAATTGGGAAAGTACATAGCCCGTTCTCTGTGTCCCACTAAAAGATTATGAGAAAGACTATTTTGATGAAATTGTATGGGCTACATGTCAGTTTCCCTCTCTTGAAAGAGAAAATCGCCACTAAACGAACCGTACAGTCTTCTGGCGGTGGAACAGATGAATTTGGCACATATGTGGCGTATTTTTTGGAACTCGTGAAAATTGGAGGTAGAAAGAAGATTTCCCTGCAAATCATAGGACTCTAGCACGGTTTGGCTCTCGAAAACGCAACCTGGATCTAAAACACGCATTCAAGCATTGTGGGGGTGATATTGATGAAATTGAAAACTCCGTGGCCCATTTTTGGGTTCTGCCGAAAAACGGAGTGAGAAAGGAGCTTACTCTGAAATTTCGAGGCCTCTAGCGAATTTTCCCTCTCAAAAGGTTAGACCGGCGCTAAAACATGCTTCTATCCTTTTGGTGGCGGAAACACAATGATTCGCGAGCTACGTTGCCCATTTTACAGTGCTTATGAAAGATGGAGGTAGGAATAGGATTTCTTTGCATTTCAAATGCCTTATGGCGGTTGAACTCTATGAAGTGCAAACCTGCGCGAAGAATAGGTCCCACCATTTCGGGGGCAAAAACAGATGAATTGGGAAAGTACAAGACCCGTTCTCTTTGTCCTACTAAAAGATTATGAGAAAGACTATTTTAATGAAATTGTATGGGCTAAATGTCAGTTTCCCTCTCTTGAAAGAGAAAATCGCATCTAAACGAACCGTACAGTCTTCTGGCGGTGGAACAGATGAATTTGTCACATATGTGGCGTATTTTTTGGAACTCGTGAAAATTGGAGGTAGAAAGAAGATTTCCCTGCAAATCATAGGACTCTAGCACGGTTTGGCTCTCGAAAACGCAAGCTGGATCTAAAACACGCATTCAAGCATTGTGGGGGTGATATTGATGAAATTGAAAACTCCGTGGCCCATTTTTGGGTACTGCCGAAAAACGGAGTGAGAAACGTGGTTACTCTGAAATTTCGAGGCCTCTAGCGAATTTTCCCTGTCAAAAGGTGAGACCGGCGCTAAAACATGCTTCAATCCTGTTTGTGGCCGAAACACAATGATTCACGAGCTACGTTGCCCATTTTACAGTGCTTATGAAAGATGGAGGTAGGAATAGGATTTCTTTGCATTTCAAATACCTTATGGCGGTTGAACTCTGCGAAGTGTAAACCTGCGCGAAGAATAGGTCCCACCATTTCGAGGGCAAAAACAGATGAATTGGGAAAGTACATAGCCCGTTCTCTGTATCCCACTAAAAGATTATGAAAAAGACTATTTTGATGAAATTGTATGGGCTACATGTCAGTTTCCCTCTCTTGAAAGAGAAAATCGCCTCTAAACGAACCGTACAGTCTTTTGGCGGTGGAACAGATGAATTTGGCACATATGTGGGTTATTTTTTGGAACTCGTGAAAATTGGAGGGAGAAAGAAGATTTCCCTGCAAATCGTAGGACTCTAGCACGGTTTGGCTCTCGAAAACGCAAGCTGGATCTAAAACACGCATTCAAGCATTGTAGGGGTGATATTGATGAAATTGAAAACTCCGTGGCCCATTTTTGGGTACTGCCGAAAAACGAAATGAGAAAGGAGCTTACTCTGAAATTTCGAGGCCTCTAGCGAATTTTCCCTGTCAAAATGTGAGACCGGCGCTAAAACAGGCTTCAATCCTTTTTGTGCCCGAAACACAATGATTCGCGAGCTACGTTGCCCATTTTACAGTGCTTATGAAAGATGGAGGTAGGAATAGGATTTCTTTGCATTTCAAATGCCTTATGGCGGTTGAACTCTGCGAAGTGCAAACCTGCGCGAAGAATAGGTCCCACCATTTCGGGGGCCAAAACAGATGAATTGGGAAAGTACATAGCCCGTTCTCTGTGTCCCACTAAAAGATTATGATAAAGACTATTTTGATGAAATTGTATGGGCTACATGTCAGTTTCCCTCTCTTGAAAGAGAAAATCGCCTCTAAACGAACCGTACAGTCTTCTGGCGGTGGAACAGATGAATTTGGCACATATGTGGCTTATTTTTTGGAACTCGTGAAAATTGGAGGGAGAAAGAAGATTTCCCTGCAAATCGTAGGACTCTAGCACGGTTTGGCTCTCGAAAACGCAAGCTGGATCTAAAACACGCATTCAAGCATTGTAGGGGTGATATTGATGAAATTGAAAACTCCGTGGCCCATTTTTGGGTACTGCCGAAAAACGAAGTGAGAAAGGAGCTTACTCTGAAATTTCGAGGCCTCTAGCGAATTTTCCCTGTCAAAAGGTGAGACCGGCGCTAAAACAGGCTTCAATCCTTTTTGTGGCCGAAACACAATGATTCGCGAGCTACGTTGCCCATTTTACAGTGCTTATGAAAGATGGAGGTAGGAATAGGATTTCTTTGCATTTCAACTCCCACATGGCGGTTGAACTCTGCGAAGTGCAAACCTGCGCGAAGAATAGGTCCCACCATTTCGAGGGCAAAAACAGATGAATTGGGAAAGTACATAGCCCGTTCTCTGTGTCCCACTAAAAGATTATGAGAAAGACTATTTTGATGAAATTGTATGGGCTACATGTCAGTTTCCCTCTCTTGAAAGAGAAAATCGCCACTAAACGAACCGTACAGTCTTCTGGCGGTGGAACAGATGAATTTAGCACATATGTGGCGTATTTTTTGGAACTCGTGAAAATTGGAGGTAGAAAGAAGATTTCCCTGCAAATCATAGGACTCTAGCACGGTTTGGCTCTCGAAAACGCAACCTGGATCTAAAACACGCATTCAAGCATTGTGGGGGTGATATTGGTGAAATTGAAAACTCCGTGGCCCATTTTTGGGTTCTGCCGAAAAACGGAGTGAGAAAGGAGCTTACTCTGAAATTTCGAGGCCTCTAGCGAATTTTCCCTCTCAAAAGGTTAGACCGGCGCTAAAACATGCTTCTATCCTTTTGGTGGCGGAAACACAATGATTCGCGAGCTACGTTGCCCATTTTACAGTGCTTATGAAAGATGGAGGTAGGAATAGGATTTCTTTGCATTTCAAATGCCTTATGGCGGTTGAACTCTACGAAGTGCAAACCTGCGCGAAGAATAGGTCCCACCATTTCGGGGGCAAAAACAGATGAATTGGGAAAGTACAAGACCCGTTCTCTGTGTCCCACTAAAAGATTATGAGAAAGACTATTTTAATGAAATTGTATGGGCTAAATGTCAGTTTCCCTCTCTTGAAAGAGAAAATCGCATCTAAACGAACCGTACAGTCTTCTGGCGGTGGAACAGATGAATTTGTCACATATGTGGCGTATTTTTTGGAACTCGTGAAAATTGGAGGTAGAAAGAAGATTTCCCTGCAAATCATAGGACTCTAGCACGGTTTGGCTCTCGAAAACGCAAGCTGGATCTAAAACACGCATTCAAGCATTGTAGGGGTGATATTGATGAAATTGAAAACTCCGTGGCCCATTTTTGGGTACTGCCGAAAAACGAAATGAGAAAGGAGCTTACTCTGAAATTTCGAGGCCTCTAGCGAATTTTCCCTGTCAAAATGTGAGACCGGCGCTAAAACAGGCTTCAATCCTTTTTGTGGCCGAAACACAATGATTCGCGAGCTACGTTGCCCATTTTACAGTGCTTATGAAAGATGGAGGTAGGAATAGGATTTCTTTGCATTTCAAATGCCTTATGGCGGTTGAACTCTGCGAAGTGCAAACCTGCGCGAAGAATAGGTCCCACCATTTCGGGGGCAAAAACAGATGAATTGGGAAAGTACAAGACCCGTTCTCTGTGTCCCACTAAAAGGTTATGAGAAAGACTATTTTGATGAAATTGTATGGGCTACATGTCAGTTTCCCTCTCTTGAAGGAGAAAATCGCCTCTAAACGAACCGTACAGTCTTCTGGCGGTGGAACAGATGAATTTGGCACATATGTGGCGTATTTTTTGGAACTC
This sequence comes from Albizia julibrissin, assembly GCA_037074505.1. Classification (NCBI taxonomy): domain Eukaryota; kingdom Viridiplantae; phylum Streptophyta; class Magnoliopsida; order Fabales; family Fabaceae; genus Albizia; species Albizia julibrissin. Next base: position 40,068,377 of record CM073477.1, read on the forward strand.
GTGAAAATTGCAGGTAGAAAGAAGATTTCCCTGCAAATCATAGGACTCTAGCACGGTTTGGCTCTCGAAAACGCAACCTGGATCTAAAACACGCATTCAAGCATTGTGGGGGTGATATTGATGAAATTGAAAACTCCGTGGCCCATTTTTGGGTTCTGCCGAAAAACGGAGTGAGAAAGGAGCTTACTCTGAAATTTCGAGGCCTCTAGCGAATTTTCCCTCTCAAAAGGTTAGACCGGCGCTAAAACATGCTTCTATCCTTTTGGTGGCGGAAACACAATGATTCGCGAGCTACGTTGCCCATTTTACAGTGCTTATGAAAGATGGAGGTAGGAATAGGATTTCTTTGCATTTCAAATGCCTTATGGCGGTTGAACTCTACGAAGTGCAAACCTGCGCGAAGAATAGGTCCCACCATTTCGGGGGCAAAAACAGATGAATTGGGAAAGTACAAGACCCGTTCTCTGTGTCCCACTAAAAGATTATGAGAAAGACTATTTTAATGAAATTGTATGGGCTAAATGTCAGTTTCCCTCTCTTGAAAGAGAAAATCGCATCTAAACGAACCGTACAGTCTTCTGGCGGTGGAACAGATGAATTTGTCACATATGTGGCGTATTTTTTGGAACTCGTGAAAATTGGAGGTAGAAAGAAGATTTCCCTGCAAATCATAGGACTCTAGCACGGTTTGGCTCTCGAAAACGCAAGCTGGATCTAAAACACGCATTCAAGCATTGTAGGGGTGATATTGATGAAATTGAAAACTCCGTGGCCCATTTTTGGGTACTGCCGAAAAACGAAATGAGAAAGGAGCTTACTCTGAAATTTCGAGGCCTCTAGCGAATTTTCCCTGTCAAAATGTGAGACCGGCGCTAAAACAGGCTTCAATCCTTTTTGTGGCCGAAACACAATGATTCGCGAGCTACGTTGCCCATTTTACAGTGCTTATGAAAGATGGAGGTAGGAATAGGATTTCTTTGCATTTCAAATGCCTTATGGCGGTTGAACTCTGCGAAGTGCAAACCTGCGCGAAGAATAGGTCCCACCATTTCGGGGGCAAAAACAGATGAATTGGGAAAGTACAAGACCCGTTCTCTGTGTCCCACTAAAAGGTTATGAGAAAGACTATTTTGATGAAATTGTATGGGCTAAATGTCAGTGTCCCTCTCTTGAAAGAGAAAATCGCATCTAAACGAACCGTACAGTCTTCTGGCGGTGGAACAGATGAATTTGGCAAATATGTGGCGTATTATTTGGAACTCGTGAAAATTGGAGGGAGAAAGAATATTTTTGTGCCAATCATAGGACTCTAGCACGGTTTGGCTCTTGAAAACGCAAGCTGAATCTAAAACACGCATTCAAGCATTGTGGGGGTGATATTGATGAAATTGAAAACTCCGTGGCCCATTTTGGGGTACTGCCGAAAAACGGGGTGAGAAAGGAGCTTACTCTGAAAGTTCGAGGCCTCTAGCGAATTTTCCCTCTCAAAAGGTGAGACCGGCGCTAAAACATGCTTCTATCCTTTTGGTGGCGGAAACACAATGATTCGCGAGCTACATTGCCCATTTTACAGTGCTTATGAAAGATGGAGGTAGGAATAGGATTTCTTTGCATTTCAAATGCCTTATGGCGGTTGAACTCTGCGAAGTGCAAACCTGCGTGAAGAATATGTCCCACCATTTCGGGGGCAAAAACAGATGAATTGGGAAAGTACATGGCCCGTTCTCTGTGTCCCACTAAAAGATTATGAGAAAGACTATTTTGATGAAATTGTATGGGCTACATGTCAGTTTCCCTCTCTTGAAGGAGAAAATCGCCTCTAAACGAACCGTACAGTCTTCTGGCGGTGGAACAGATGAATTTGGCACATATGTGGCGTATTTTTTGGAACTCGTGAAAATTGCAGGTAGAAAGAAGATTTCCCTGCAAATCATAGGACTCTAGCACGGTTTGGCTCTCGAAAACGCAAGCTGGATCTAAAACACGCATTCAAGCATTGTGGGGGTGATATTGATGAAATTGAAAACTCCGTGGCCCATTTTTGGGTACTGCCGAAAAACGGAGTGAGAAACGTGGTTACTCTGAAATTTCGAGGCCTCTAGCGAATTTTCCCTGTCAAAAGGTGAGACCGGCGCTAAAACATGCTTCAATCCTGTTTGTGGCCGAAACACAATGATTCACGAGCTACGTTGCCCATTTTACAGTGCTTATGAAAGATGGAGGTAGGAATAGGATTTCTTTGCATTTCAAATACCTTATGGCGGTTGAACTCTGCGAACTGCAAACCTGCGCGAAGAATAGGTCCCACCATTTCGAGGGCAAAAACAGATGAATTGGGAAAGTACATGGCCCGTTCTCTGTGTCCCACTAAAAGATTATGAGAAAGACTATTTTGATGAAATTGTATGGGCTACATGTCAGTTTCCCTCTCTTGAAGGAGAAAATCGCCTCTAAACGAACCGTACAGTCTTCTGGCGGTGGAACAGATGAATTTGGCACATATGTGGCGTATTTTTTGGAACTCGTGAAAATTGCAGGTAGAAAGAAGATTTCCCTGCAAATCATAGGACTCTAGCACGGTTTGGCTCTCGAAAACGCAAGCTGGATCTAAAACACGCATTCAAGCATTGTGGGGGTGATATTGATGAAATTGAAAACTCCGTGGCCCATTTTTGGGTACTGCCGAAAAACGGAGTGAGAAACGTGGTTACTCTGAAATTTCGAGGCCTCTAGCGAATTTTCCCTGTCAAAAGGTGAGACCGGCGCTAAAACATGCTTCAATCCTGTTTGTGGCCGAAACACAATGATTCACGAGCTACGTTGCCCATTTTACAGTGCTTATGAAAGATGGAGGTAGGAATAGGATTTCTTTGCATTTCAAATACCTTATGGCGGTTGAACTCTGCGAACTGCAAACCTGCGCGAAAAATAGGTCCCACCATTTCGAGGGCAAAAACAGATGAATTGGGAAAGTACATGGCCCGTTCTCTGTGTCCCACTAAAAGATTATGAGAAAGACTATTTTGATGAAATTGTATGGGCTACATGTCAGTTTCCCTCTCTTGAAGGAGAAAATCGCCTCTAAACGAACCGTACAGTCTTCTGGCGGTGGAACAGATGAATTTGGCACATATGTGGCGTATTTTTTGGAACTCGTGAAAATTGCAGGTAGAAAGAAGATTTCCCTGCAAATCATAGGACTCTAGCACGGTTTGGCTCTCGAAAACGCAAGCTGGATCTAAAACACGCATTCAAGCATTGTGGGGGTGATATTGATGAAATTGAAAACTCCGTGGCCCATTTTTGGGTACTGCCGAAAAACGGAGTGAGAAACGTGGTTACTCTGAAATTTCGAGGCCTCTAGCGAATTTTCCCTGTCAAAAGGTGAGACCGGCGCTAAAACATGCTTCAATCCTGTTTGTGGCCGAAACACAATGATTCACGAGCTACGTTGCCCATTTTACAGTGCTTATGAAAGATGGAGGTAGGAATAGGATTTCTTTGCATTTCAAATACCTTATGGCGGTTGAACTCTGCGAACTGCAAACCTGCGCGAAGAATAGGTCCCACCATTTCGAGGGCAAAAACAGATGAATTGGGAAAGTACATAGCCCGTTCTCTGTGTCCCACTAAAAGATTATGAAAAAGACTATTTTGATGAAATTGTATGGGCTACATGTCAGTTTCCCTCTCTTGAAAGAGAAAATCGCCTCTAAACGAACCGTACAGTCTTTGGCGGTGGAACAGATGAATTTGGCACATATGTGGGTTATTTTTTGGAACTCGTGAAAATTGGAGGGAGAAAGAAGATTTCCCTGCAAATCGTAGGACTCTAGCACGGTTTGGCTCTCGAAAACGCAAGCTGGATCTAAAACACGTATTCAAGCATTGTAGGGGTGATATTGATGAAATTGAAAACTCCGTGGCCCATTTTTGGGTACTGCCGAAAAACGAAGTGAGAAAGGAGCTTACTCTGAAAGTTCGAGGCCTCTAGCGAATTTTCCCTCTCAAAAGGTGAGACCGGCGCTAAAACATGCTTCTATCCTTTTGGTGGCGGAAACACAATGATTCGCGAGCTACATTGCCCATTTTACAGTGCTTATGAAAGATGGAGGTAGGAATAGGATTTCTTTGCATTTCAAATGCCTTATGGCGGTTGAACTCTGCGAAGTGCAAACCTGCGTGAAGAATAGGTCCCACCATTTCGGGGGCAAAAACAGATGAATTGGGAAAGTACATGGCCCGTTCTCTGTGTCCCACTAAAAGATTATGAGAAAGACTATTTTGATGAAATTGTATGGGCTACATGTCAGTTTCCCTCTCTTGAAGGAGAAAATCGCCTCTAAACGAACCGTACAGTCTTCTGGCGGTGGAACAGATGAATTTGGCACATATGTGGCGTATTTTTTGGAACTCGTGAAAATTGCAGGTAGAAAGAAGATTTCCCTGCAAATCATAGGACTCTAGCACGGTTTGGCTCTCGAAAACGCAAGCTGGATCTAAAACACGCATTCAAGCATTGTGGGGGTGATATTGATGAAATTGAAAACTCCGTGGCCCATTTTTGGGTACTGCCGAAAAACGGAGTGAGAAACGTGGTTACTCTGAAATTTCGAGGCCTCTAGCGAATTTTCCCTGTCAAAAGGTGAGACCGGCGCTAAAACATGCTTCAATCCTGTTTGTGGCCGAAACACAATGATTCACGAGCTACGTTGCCCATTTTACAGTGCTTATGAAAGATGGAGGTAGGAATAGGATTTCTTTGCATTTCAAATACCTTATGGCGGTTGAACTCTGCGAACTGCAAACCTGCGCGAAGAATAGGTCCCACCATTTCGAGGGCAAAAACAGATGAATTGGGAAAGTACATGGCCCGTTCTCTGTGTCCCACTAAAAGATTATGAGAAAGACTATTTTGATGAAATTGTATGGGCTACATGTCAGTTTCCCTCTCTTGAAGGAGAAAATCGCCTCTAAACGAACCGTACAGTCTTTTGGCGGTGGAACAGATGAATTTGGCACATATGTGGGTTATTTTTTGGAACTCGTGAAAATTGGAGGGAGAAAGAAGATTTCCCTGCAAATCGTAGGACTCTAGCACGGTTTGGCTCTCGAAAACGCAAGCTGGATCTAAAACACGCATTCAAGCATTGTAGGGGTGATATTGATGAAATTGAAAACTCCGTGGCCCATTTTTGGGTACTGCCGAAAAACGAAGTGAGAAAGGAGCTTACTCTGAAAGTTCGAGGCCTCTAGCGAATTTTCCCTCTCAAAAGGTGAGACCGGCGCTAAAACATGCTTCTATCCTTTTGGTGGCGGAAACACAATGGTTCGCGAGCTACATTGCCCATTTTACAGTGCTTATGAAAGATGGAGGTAGGAATAGGATTTCTTTGCATTTCAAATGCCTTATGGCGGTTGAACTCTGCGAAGTGCACACCTGCGTGAAGAATAGGTCCCACCATTTCGGGGGCAAAAACAGATGAATTGGGAAAGTACATGGCCCGTTCTCTGTGTCCCACTAAAAGATTATGAGAAAGACTATTTTGATGAAATTGTATGGGCTACATGTCAGTTTCCCTCTCTTGAAGGAGAAAATCGCCTCTAAACGAACCGTACAGTCTTCTGGCGGTGGAACAGATGAATTTGGCACATATGTGGCGTATTTTTTGGAACTCGTGAAAATTGCAGGTAGAAAGAAGATTTCCCTGCAAATCATAGGACTCTAGCACGGTTTGGCTCTCGAAAACGCAAGCTGGATCTAAAACACGCATTCAAGCATTGTGGGGGTGATATTGATGAAATTGAAAACTCCGTGGCCCATTTTTGGGTACTGCCGAAAAACGGAGTGAGAAACGTGGTTACTCTGAAATTTCGAGGCCTCTAGCGAATTTTCCCTGTCAAAAGGTGAGACCGGCGCTAAAACATGCTTCAATCCTGTTTGTGGCCGAAACACAATGATTCACGAGCTACGTTGCCCATTTTACAGTGCTTATGAAAGATGGAGGTAGGAATAGGATTTCTTTGCATTTCAAATACCTTATGGCGGTTGAACTCTGCGAAGTGCAAACCTGCGCGAAGAATAGGTCCCACCATTTCGGGGGCAAAAACAGATGAATTGGGAAAGTACATGGCCCGTTCTCTGTGTCCCACTAAAAGATTATGAGAAAGACTATTTTGATGAAATTGTATGGGCTACATGTCAGTTTCCCTCTCTTGAAGGAGAAAATCGCCTCTAAACGAACCGTACAGTCTTCTGGCGGTGGAACAGATGAATTTGGCACATATGTGGCGTATTTTTTGGAACTCGTGAAAATTGCAGGTAGAAAGAAGATTTCCCTGCAAATCATAGGACTCTAGCACGGTTTGGCTCTCGAAAACGCAAGCTGGATCTAAAACACGCATTCAAGCATTGTGGGGGTGATATTGATGAAATTGAAAACTCCGTGGCCCATTTTTGGGTACTGCCGAAAAACGGAGTGAGAAACGTGGTTACTCTGAAATTTCGAGGCCTCTAGCGAATTTTCCCTGTCAAAAGGTGAGACCGGCGCTAAAACATGCTTCAATCCTGTTTGTGGCCGAAACACAATGATTCACGAGCTACGTTGCCCATTTTACAGTGCTTATGAAAGATGGAGGTAGGAATAGGATTTCTTTGCATTTCAAATACCTTATGGCGGTTGAACTCTGCGAACTGCAAACCTGCGCGAAGAATAGGTCCCACCATTTCGAGGGCAAAAACAGATGAATTGGGAAAGTACATGGCCCGTTCTCTGTGTCCCACTAAAAGATTATGAGAAAGACTATTTTGATGAAATTGTATGGGCTACATGTCAGTTTCCCTCTCTTGAAGGAGAAAATCGCCTCTAAACGAACCGTACAGTCTTTTGGCGGTGGAACAGATGAATTTGGCACATATGTGGGTTATTTTTTGGAACTCGTGAAAATTGGAGGGAGAAAGAAGATTTCCCTGCAAATCGTAGGACTCTAGCACGGTTTGGCTCTCGAAAACGCAAGCTGGATCTAAAACACGCATTCAAGCATTGTAGGGGTGATATTGATGAAATTGAAAACTCCGTGGCCCATTTTTGGGTACTGCCGAAAAACGAAGTGAGAAAGGAGCTTACTCTGAAAGTTCGAGGCCTCTAGCGAATTTTCCCTCTCAAAAGGTGAGACCGGCGCTAAAACATGCTTCTATCCTTTTGGTGGCGGAAACACAATGGTTCGCGAGCTACATTGCCCATTTTACAGTGCTTATGAAAGATGGAGGTAGGAATAGGATTTCTTTGCATTTCAAATGCCTTATGGCGGTTGAACTCTGCGAAGTGCACACCTGCGTGAAGAATAGGTCCCACCATTTCGGGGGCAAAAACAGATGAATTGGGAAAGTACATGGCCCGTTCTCTGTGTCCCACTAAAAGATTATGAGAAAGACTATTTTGATGAAATTGTATGGGCTACATGTCAGTTTCCCTCTCTTGAAGGAGAAAATCGCCTCTAAACGAACCGTACAGTCTTCTGGCGGTGGAACAGATGAATTTGGCACATATGTGGCGTATTTTTTGGAACTCGTGAAAATTGCAGGTAGAAAGAAGATTTCCCTGCAAATCATAGGACTCTAGCACGGTTTGGCTCTCGAAAACGCAAGCTGGATCTAAAACACGCATTCAAGCATTGTGGGGGTGATATTGATGAAATTGAAAACTCCGTGGCCCATTTTTGGGTACTGCCGAAAAACGGAGTGAGAAACGTGGTTACTCTGAAATTTCGAGGCCTCTAGCGAATTTTCCCTGTCAAAAGGTGAGACCGGCGCTAAAACATGCTTCAATCCTGTTTGTGGCCGAAACACAATGATTCACGAGCTACGTTGCCCATTTTACAGTGCTTATGAAAGATGGAGGTAGGAATAGGATTTCTTTGCATTTCAAATACCTTATGGCGGTTGAACTCTGCGAACTGCAAACCTGCGCGAAGAATAGGTCCCACCATTTCGGGGGCAAAAACAGATGAATTGGGAAAGTACATGGCCCGTTCTCTGTGTCCCACTAAAAGATTATGAGAAAGACTATTTTGATGAAATTGTATGGGCTACATGTCAGTTTCCCTCTCTTGAAGGAGAAAATCGCCTCTAAACGAACCGTACAGTCTTCTGGCGGTGGAACAGATGAATTTGGCACATATGTGGCGTATTTTTTGGAACTCGTGAAAATTGCAGGTAGAAAGAAGATTTCCCTGCAAATCATAGGACTCTAGCACGGTTTGGCTCTCGAAAACGCAAGCTGGATCTAAAACACGCATTCAAGCATTGTGGGGGTGATATTGATGAAATTGAAAACTCCGTGGCCCATTTTTGGGTACTGCCGAAAAACGGAGTGAGAAACGTGGTTACTCTGAAATTTCGAGGCCTCTAGCGAATTTTCCCTGTCAAAAGGTGAGACCGGCGCTAAAACATGCTTCAATCCTGTTTGTGGCCGAAACACAATGATTCACGAGCTACGTTGCCCATTTTACAGTGCTTATGAAAGATGGAGGTAGGAATAGGATTTCTTTGCATTTCAAATACCTTATGGCGGTTGAACTCTGCGAACTGCAAACCTGCGCGAAGAATAGGTCCCACCATTTCGAGGGCAAAAACAGATGAATTGGGAAAGTACATGGCCCGTTCTCTGTGTCCCACTAAAAGATTATGAAAAAGACTATTTTGATGAAATTGTATGGGCTACATGTCAGTTTCCCTCTCTTGAAAGAGAAAATCGCCTCTAAACGAACCGTACAGTCTTCTGGCGGTGGAACAGATGATTTTGGCACATATGTGGGTTATTTTTTGGAACTCGTGAAAATTGGAGGGAGAAAGAAGATTTCCCTGCAAATCGTAGGACTCTAGCACGGTTTGGCTCTCGAAAACGCAAGCTGGATCTAAAACACGCATTCAAGCATTGTAGGGGTGATATTGATGAAATTGAAAACTCCGTGGCCCATTTTTGGGTACTGCCGAAAAACGAAGTGAGAAAGGAGCTTACTCTGAAATTTCGAGGCCTCTAGCGAATTTTCCCTCTGAAAAGGTTAGACCGGCGCTAAATCATGCTTCTATCCTTTTGGTGGCGGAAACACAATGATTCGCGAGCTACGTTGCCCATTTTACAGTGCTTATGAAAGATGGTGGTAGGAATAGGATTTCGTTGCATTTCAAATGCCTTATGGCGGTTGAACTCTGCGAAGTGCAAACCTGCGTGAAGAATAGGTCCCAGCATTTCGAGGGCAAAAACAGATGAATTGGGAAAGTACATGGCCCGTTCTCTGTGTCCCACTAAAAGATTATGAGAAAGACTATTTTGGTGAAATTGTATGGGCTACATGTCAGTTTCCCTCTCTTGAAAGAGAAAATCGCCTCTAAACGAACCGTACAGTCTTCTGGCGGTGGAACAGATGAATTTGGCACATATGTGGCGTATTTTTTGGAACTCGTGAAAATTGGAGGGAGAAAGAAGATTTCCCTGCAAATCGTAGGACTCTAGCACGGTTTGGCTCTCGAAAACGCAAGCTGGATCTAAAACACGCATTCAAGCATTGTAGGGGTGATATTGATGAAATTGAAAACTCCGTGGCCCATTTTTGGGTACTGCCGAAAAACGGAGTGAGAAAGGAGCTTACTCTGAAATTTCGAGGCCTCTAGCGAATTTTCCCTGTCAAAAGGTGAGACCGGAGCTAAAACAGGCTTCAATCCTTTTTGTGGCCGAAACACAATGATTCGCAAGCTACGTTGCCCATTTTACAGTGCTTATGAAAGATGGAGGTAGGAATAGGATTTCTTTGCATTTCAAATGCCTTATGGCGGTTGAACTCTGCGAAGTGCAAACCTGCGCGAAGAATAGGTCCCACCATTTCGGGGGCAAAAACAGATGAATTGGGAAAGTACAAGACCCGTTCTCTGTGTCCCACTAAAAGGTTATGAGAAAGACTATTTTGATGAAATTGTATGGGCTAAATGTCAGTTTCCCTCTCTTGAAAGAGAAAATCGCATCTAAACGAACCGTAAAGTCTTCTGGCGGTGGAACAGATGAATTTGGAACATATGTGGCGTATTTTTTGGAACTCGTGAAAATTGGAGGTAGAAAGAAGATTTCCCTGCAAATCATAGGACTCTAGCACGGTTTGGCTCTCGAAAACGCAAGCTGGATCTAAAACACGCATTCAAGCATTGTGGGGGTGATATTGATGAAATTGAAAACTCTGTGGCCCATTTTGGGGTACTGCCGAAAAACGGGGTGAGAAAGGAGCTTACTCTGAAATTTCGAAGCCTCTAGCGAATTTTCCCTGTCAAAAGGTTAGACCGGCGCTAAAACATGCTTCAATCCTTTTTGTGGCCGAAACACAATGATTCGCGAGCTACGTTGCCCATTTTACAGTGCTTATGAAAGATGGAGGTAGGAATAGGATTTCTTTGCATTTAAAATACCTAATGGCGGTTGAACTCTGCGAAGTGCAAACCTGCGCGAAGAATAGGTCCCACCATTTCGGGGGCAAAAACAGATGAATTGGGAAAGTACAAGACCCATTCTCTGTGTCCCACTAAAAGGTTATGAGAAAGACTATTTTGATGAAATTGTATGGGCAAAATGTCAGTTTCCCTCTCTTGAAAGAGAAAATCGCATCTAAACGAACCGTAAAGTCTTCTGGCGGTGGAACAGATGAATTTGGAACATATATGGCGTATTTTTTGGAACTCGTGAAAATTGGAGGTAGAAAGAAGATTTCCCTGCAAATCATAGGACTCTAGCACGGTTTGGCTCTCGAAAACGCAAGCTGGATCTAAAACACGCATTCAAGCATTGTGGGGGTGATATTGATGAAATTGAAAACTATGTGGCCCATTTTGGGGTACTGCCGAAAAACGGGGTGAGAAAGGAGCTTACTCTGAAATTTCGAAGCCTCTAGCGAATTTTCCCTGTCAAAAGGTTAGACCGGCGCTAAAACATGCTTCAATCCTTTTTGTGGCCGAAACACAATGATTCGCGAGCTACGTTGCCCATTTTACAGTGCTTATGAAAGATGGAGGTAGGAATAGGATTTCTTTGCATTTAAAATACCTAATGGCGGTTGAACTCTGCGAAGTGCAAACCTGCGCGAAGAATAGGTCCCACCATTTCGGGGGCAAAAACAGATGAATTGGGAAAGTACAAGACCCGTTCTCTGTGTCCCACTAAAAGGTTATGAGAAAGACTATTTTGATGAAATTGTATGGGCAAAATGTCAGTTTCCCTCTCTTGAAAGAGAAAATCGCATCTAAACGAACCGTAAAGTCTTCTGGCGGTGGAACAGATGAATTTGGAACATATGTGGCGTATTTTTTGGAACTCGTGAAAATTGGAGGTAGAAAGAAGATTTCCCTGCAAATCATAGGACTCTAGCACGGTTTGGCTCTCGAAAACGCAAGCTGGATCTAAAACACGCATTCAAGCATTGTGGGGGTGATATTGATGAAATTGAAAACTATGTGGCCCATTTTGGGGTACTGCCGAAAACGGGGTGAGAAAGGAGCTTACTCTGAAATTTCGAAGCCTCTAGCGAATTTTCCCTGTCAAAAGGTTAGACCGGCGCTAAAACATGCTTCAATCCTTTTTGTGGCCGAAACACAATGATTCGCGAGCTACGTTGCCCATTTTACAGTGCTTATGAAAGATGGAGGTAGGAATAGGATTTCTTTGCATTTAAAATACCTAATGGCGGTTGAACTCTGCGAAGTGCAAACCTGCGCGAAGAATAGGTCCCACCATTTCGAGGGCGAAAACAGATGAATTGGGAAAGTACATGGCCCGTTCTCTGTGTCCCACTAAAAGATTATGAGAAAGACTATTTTGATGAAATTGTTTGGGCTACATGTCAGTTTCCCTCTCTTGAAAGAGAAAATCGCCTCTAAACGAACCGTACAGTCTTCTGGCGGTGGAACAGATGAATTTGGCACATATGTGGCGTATTTTTTGGAACTCGTGAAAATTGGAGGGAGAAAGAAGATTTCCCTGCAAATCGTAGGACTCTAGCACGGTTTGGCTCTCGAAAACGCAAGCTGGATGTAAAACACGCATTCAAGCATTGTAGGGGTGATATTGATGAAATTGAAAACTCCGTGGCCCATTTTTGGGTACTGCCGAAAAACGGAGTGAGAAAGGAGCTTACTCTGAAATTTCGAGGCCTCTAGCGAATTTTCCCTGTCAAAAGGTTTGACCAACGCTAAAACATGCTTCAATCCTTTTTGTGGCCGAAACACAATGACTCGAGAGCTACGTTGCCCATTTTACAGTGCTTATGAAAGATGGAGGAAGGAATAGGATTTCTTTGCATTTAAAATACCTAATGGCGGTTGAACTCTGCGAAGTGCAAACCTGCGCGAAGAATAGGTCCCACCATTTCGAGGGCGAAAACAGATGAATTGGGAAAGTACATAGCCCGTTCTCTGTGTCCCACTAAAAGATTATGAGAAATACTATTTTGATGAAATTGTATGGGCTAAATGTCAGTTTCCCTCTCTTGAAAGAGAAAATCGCCTCTAAACGAACCGTACAGTCTTCTGGCGGTGGAACAGATGAATTTGGCACATATGTGGCGTATTTTTTGGAACTCGTGAAAATTGGAGGGAGAAAGAAGATTTCCCTGCAAATCATAGGACTCTAGCACGGTTTGGCTCTCGAAAACGCAAGCTGGATCTAAAACACGCATTCAAGCATTGTCGGGGTGATATTGATGAAATTGAAAACTCCGTGGCCCATTTTTGGGTACTGCCGAAAAACGGAGTGAGAAAGGAGCTTACTCTGAAATTTCGAGGCCTCTAGCGAATTTTCCCTGTCAAAAGGTGAGACCGGCGCTAAAACAGGCTTCAATCCTTTTTGTGGCCGAAACACAATGATTCGCGACCTACGTTGCCCATTTTACAGTGCTTATGAAAGATGGAGGTAGGAATAGGATTTCTTTGCATTTCAAATGCCTTATGGCGGTTGAACTCTGCGAAGTGCAAACCTGCGCGAAGAATAGGTCCCACCATTTCGGGGGCAAAAACAGATGAATTGGGAAAGTACAAGACCCGTTCTCTGTGTCCCACTAAAAGGTTATGAGAAAGACTATTTTGATGAAATTGTATGGGCTAAATGTCAGTTTCCCTCTCTTGAAAGAGAAAATCGCCTCTAAACGAACCGTACAGTCTTCTGGCGGTGGAACAGATGAATTTGGCACATATGTGGCGTATTTTTTGGAACTCGTGAAAATTGGAGGGAGAAAGAATATTTTTGTGCCAATCATAGGACTCTAGCACGGTTTGGCTCTCGAAAACGCAAGCTGGATCTAAAACACGCATTCAAGCATTGTGGGGGTGATATTGATGAAATTGAAAACTCCATGGCCCATTTTGGGGTACTGCCGAAAAACGGGGTGAGAAAGGAGCTTACTCTGAAAGTTCGAGGGCTCTAGCGAATTTTCCCTCTCAAAAGGTGAGACCGGCGCTAAAACATGCTTCTATCCTTTTGGTGGCGGAAACACAATGATTCGCGAGCTACATTGCCCATTTTACAGTGCTTATGAAAGATGGAGGTAGGAATAGGATTTCTTTGCATTTCAAATGCCTTATGGCGGTTGAACTATGCGAAGTGCAAACCTGCGTGAAGAATAGGTCCCACCATTTCGAGGGCAAAAACAGATGAATTGGGAAAGTACATGGCCCGTTCTCTGTGTCCCACTAAAAGATTATGAGAAAGACTATTTTGATGAAATTGTATGGGCTACATGTCAGTTTCCCTCTCTTGAAGGAGAAAATCGCCTCTAAACGAACCGTACAGTCTTCTGGCGGTGGAACAGATGAATTTGGCACATATGTGGCTTATTTTTTGGAACTCGTGAAAATTGGAGGGAGAAAGAAGATTTCCCTGCAAATCGTAGGACTCTAGCACGGTTTGGCTCTCGAAAACGCAAGCTGGATCTAAAACACGCATTCAAGCATTGTGGGGGTGATATTGATGAAATTGAAAACTCCGTGGCCCATTTTGGGGTACTGCCGAAAAACGGAGTGAGAAAGGAGCTTACTCTGAAATTTCGAGGCCTCTAGCGAATTTTCCCTGTCAAAAGGTGAGACCGGCACTAAAACAGGCTTCAATCCTTTTTGTGGCCGAAACACAATGATTCGCGAGCTACGTTGCCCATTTTACAGTGCTTATGAAAGATGGAGGTAGGAATAGGATTTCTTTGCATTTCAAATGCCTTATGGCGGTTGAACTCTGCGAAGTGCAAACCTGCGCGAAGAATAGGTCCCACCATTACGGGGGCAAAAACAGATGAATTGGGAAAGTACAAGACCCGTTCTCTTTGTCCCACTAAAAGATTATGAGAAATACTATTTTGATGAAATTGTATGGGCTAAATGTCAGTTTCCCTCTCTTGAAAGAGAAAATCGCCTCTAAACGAACCGTACAGTCTTCTGGCGGTGGAACAGATGAATTTGGCACATATGTGGCGTATTTTTTGGAACTCGTGAAAATTGGAGGTAGAAAGAAGATTTCCCTGCAAATCATAGGACTGTAGCACGGTTTGGCTCTCGAAAACGCAAGCTGGATCTAAAACACGCATTCAAGCATTGTGGGGGTGATATTGATGAAATTGAAAACTCTGTGGCCCATTTTGGGGTACTGCCGAAAAACGGGGTGAGAAAGGAGCTTACTCTGAAATTTCGAGGCCTCTAGCGAATTTTCCCTGTCAAAAGGTTAGACCGGCGCTAAAACATGCTTCAATCCTTTTTGTGGCCGAAACACAATGATTCGCGAGCTACGTTGCCCATTTTACAGTGCTTATGAAAGATGGAGGTAGGAATAGGATTTCTTTGCATTTAAAATACCTTATGGCGGTTGAACTCTGCGAAGTGCAAACCTGCGCGAAGAATAGGTCCCACCATTTCGAGGGCGAAAACAGATGAATTGGGAAAGTACATGGCCCGTTCTCTGTGTCCCACTAAAAGATTATGAGAAAGACTATTTTGATGAAATTGTTTGGGCTACATGTCAGTTTCCCTCTCTTGAAAGAGAAAATCGCCTCTAAACGAACCGTACAGTCTTCTGGCGGTGGAACAGATGAATTTGGCACATATGTGGCTTATTTTTTGGAACTCGTGAAAATTGGAGGGAGAAAGAAGATTTCCCTGCAAATCGTAGGACTCTAGCACGGTTTGGCTCTCGAAAACGCAAGCTGGATCTAAAACACGCATTCAAGCATTGTGGGGGTGATATTGATGAAATTGAAAACTCCGTGGCCCATTTTGGGGTACTGCCGAAAAACGGAGTGAGAAAGGAGCTTACTCTGAAATTTCGAGGCCTCTAGCGAATTTTCCCTGTCAAAAGGTGAGACCGGCACTAAAACAGGCTTCAATCCGTTTTGTGGCCGAAACACAATGATTCGCGAGCTACGTTGCCCATTTTACAGTGCTTATGAAAGATGGAGGTAGGAATAGGATTTCTTTGCATTTCAAATGCCTTATGGCGGTTGAACTCTGCGAAGTGCAAACCTGCGCGAAGAATAGGTCCCACCATTTCGGGGGCAAAAACAGATGAATTGGGAAAGTACAAGACCCGTTCTCTTTGTCCCACTAAAAGATTATGAGAAATACTATTTTGATGAAATTGTATGGGCTAAATGTCAGTTTCCCTCTCTTGAAAGAGAAAATCGCCTCTAAACGAACCGTACAGTCTTCTGGCGGTGGAACAGATGAATTTGGCACATATGTGGCGTATTTTTTGGAACTCGTGAAAATTGGAGGGAGAAAGAATATTTTTGTGCCAATCATAGGACTCTAGCACGGTTTGGCTCTCGAAAACGCAAGCTGGATCTAAAACACGCATTCAAGCATTGTGGGGGTGATATTGATGAAATTGAAAACTCCATGGCCCATTTTGGGGTACTGCCGAAAAACGGGGTGAGAAAGGAGCTTACTCTGAAAGTTCGAGGCCTCTAGCGAATTTTCCCTCTCAAAAGGTGAGACCGGCGCTAAAACATGCTTCTATCCTTTTGGTGGCGGAAACACAATGATTCGCGAGCTACATTGCCCATTTTACAGTGCTTATGAAAGATGGAGGTAGGAATAGGATTTCTTTGCATTTCAAATGCCTTATGGCGGTTGAACTATGCGAAGTGCAAACCTGCGTGAAGAATAGGTCCCACCATTTCGAGGGCAAAAACAGATGAATTGGGAAAGTACATGGCCCGTTCTCTGTGTCCCACTAAAAGATTATGAGAAAGACTATTTTGATGAAATTGTATGGGCTACATGTCAGTTTCCCTCTCTTGAAGGAGAAAATCGCCTCTAAACGAACCGTACAGTCTTCTGGCGGTGGAACAGATGAATTTGGCACATATGTGGCTTATTTTTTGGAACTCGTGAAAATTGGAGGGAGAAAGAAGATTTCCCTGCAAATCGTAGGACTCTAGCACGGTTTGGCTCTCGAAAACGCAAGCTGGATCTAAAACACGCATTCAAGCATTGTGGGGGTGATATTGATGAAATTGAAAACTCCGTGGCCCATTTTGGGGTACTGCCGAAAAACGGAGTGAGAAAGGAGCTTACTCTGAAATTTCGAGGCCTCTAGCGAATTTTCCCTGTCAAAAGGTGAGACCGGCACTAAAACAGGCTTCAATCCTTTTTGTGGCCGAAACACAATGATTCGCGAGCTACGTTGCCCATTTTACAGTGCTTATGAAAGATGGAGGTAGGAATAGGATTTCTTTGCATTTCAAATGCCTTATGGCGGTTGAACTCTGCGAAGTGCAAACCTGCGCGAAGAATAGGTCCCACCATTACGGGGGCAAAAACAGATGAATTGGGAAAGTACAAGACCCGTTCTCTTTGTCCCACTAAAAGATTATGAGAAATACTATTTTGATGAAATTGTATGGGCTAAATGTCAGTTTCCCTCTCTTGAAAGAGAAAATCGCCTCTAAACGAACCGTACAGTCTTCTGGCGGTGGAACAGATGAATTTGGCACATATGTGGCGTATTTTTTGGAACTCGTGAAAATTGGAGGTAGAAAGAAGATTTCCCTGCAAATCATAGGACTGTAGCACGGTTTGGCTCTCGAAAACGCAAGCTGGATCTAAAACACGCATTCAAGCATTGTGGGGGTGATATTGATGAAATTGAAAACTCTGTGGCCCATTTTGGGGTACTGCCGAAAAACGGGGTGAGAAAGGAGCTTACTCTGAAATTTCGAGGCCTCTAGCGAATTTTCCCTGTCAAAAGGTTAGACCGGCGCTAAAACATGCTTCAATCCTTTTTGTGGCCGAAACACAATGATTCGCGAGCTACGTTGCCCATTTTACAGTGCTTATGAAAGATGGAGGTAGGAATAGGATTTCTTTGCATTTAAAATACCTTATGGCGGTTGAACTCTGCGAAGTGCAAACCTGCGCGAAGAATAGGTCCCACCATTTCGAGGGCGAAAACAGATGAATTGGGAAAGTACATGGCCCGTTCTCTGTGTCCCACTAAAAGATTATGAGAAAGACTATTTTGATGAAATTGTTTGGGCTACATGTCAGTTTCCCTCTCTTGAAAGAGAAAATCGCCTCTAAACGAACCGTACAGTCTTCTGGCGGTGGAACAGATGAATTTGGCACATATGTGGCGTATTTTTTGGAACTCGTGAAAATTGGAGGGAGAAAGAAGATGTCCCTGCAAATCGTAGGACTCTAGCACGGTTTGGCTCTCGAAAACGCAAGCTGGATCTAAAACACGCATTCAAGCATTGTAGGGGTGATATGGATGAAATTGAAAACTCCGTGGCCCATTTTTGGGTACTGCCGAAAAATGGAGTGAGAAAGGAGCTTACTCTGAAATTTCGAGGCCTCTAGCGAATTTTCCCTGTCAAAAGGTGAGACCGGCGCTAAAACAGGCTTCAATCCTTTTTGTGGCCGAAACACAATGATTCGCGAGCTACGTTGCCCATTTTACAGTGCTTATGAAAGATGGAGGTAGGAATAGGATTTCTTTGCATTTCAAATGCCTTATGGCGGTTGAACTCTGCGAAGTGCAAACCTGCGCGAAGAATAGGTCCCACCATTTCGGGGGCAAAAACAGATGAATTGGGAAAGTACAAGACCCGTTCTCTGTGTCCCACTAAAAGGTTATGAGAAAGACTATTTTGATGAAATTGTATGGGCTAAATGTCAGTTTCCCTCTCTTGAAAGAGAAAATCGCATCTAAACGAACCGTAAAGTCTTCTGGCGGTGGAACAGATGAATTTGGAACATATGTGGCGTATTTTTTGGAACTCGTGAAAATTGGAGGTAGAAAGAAGATTTCCCTGCAAATCATAGGACTCTAGCACGGTTTGGCTCTCGAAAACGCAAGCTGGATCTAAAACACGCATTCAAGCATTGTGGGGGTGATATTGATGAAATTGAAAACTCCGTGGCCCATTTTTGGGTACTGCCGAAAAACGGAGTGAGAAAGGAGCTTACTCTGACATTTCGAGGCCTCTAGCGAATTTTCCCTCTCAAAAGGTTAGACCGGCGCTAAAACATGCTTCAATCCTTTTTGTGGCCGAAACACAATGATTCGCGAGCTACGTTGCCCATTTTACAGTGCTTATGAAAGATGGAGGTAGGAATAGGATTTCTTTGCATTTAAAATACCTTATGGCGGTTGAACTCTGCGAAGTGCAAACCTGCGCGAAGAATAGGTCCCACCATTTCGAGGGCGAAAACAGATGAATTGGGAAAGTACATAGCCCGTTCTCTGTGTCCCACTAAAAGATTATGAGAAAGACTATTTTGATGAAATTGTATGGGCTACATGTCAGTTTCCCTCTCTTGAAAGAGAAAATCGCCTCAAAACGAACCGTACAGTCTTCTGGCGGTGGAACAGATGAATTTGGCACATATGTGGCGTATTTTTTGGAACTCGTGAAAATTGGAGGGAGAAAGAAGATTTCCCTGCAAATCATAGGACTCTAGCACGGTTTGGCTCTCGAAAACGCAAGCTGGATCTAAAACACGCATTCAAGCATTGTGGGGGTGATATTGATGAAATTGAAAACTCCGTGGCCCATTTTTGGGTACTGCCGAAAAACGGAGTGAGAAACGAGCTTACTCTGAAATTTCGAGGCCTCTAGCGAATTTTCCCTGTCAAAAGGTGAGACCGGCGCTAAAACATGCTTCAATCCTTTTTGTGGCCGAAACACAATGATTCGCGAGCTACGTTGCCCATTTTACAGTGCTTATGAAAGATGGAGGTAGGAATAGGATTTCTTTGCATTTCAAATACCTAATGGCGGTTGAACTCTGCGAAGTGGAAACCTGCGCGAAGAATAGGTCCCACCATTTCGAGGGCGAAAACAGATGAATTGGGAAAGTACATGGGCCGTTCTCTGTGTCCCACTAAAAGATTATGAGAAAGACTATTTTGATGAAATTGTTTGGGCTACATGTCAGTTTCCCTCTCTTGAAAGAGAAAATCGCCTCTAAACGAACCGTACAGTCTTCTGGCGGTGGAACAGATGAATTTGGCACATATGTGGCGTATTTTTTGGAACTCGTGAAAATTGGAGGGAGAAAGAAGATTTCCCTGCAAATCGTAGGACTCTAGCTCGGTTTGGCTCTCGAAAACGCAAGCTGGATCTAAAACACGCATTCAAGCATTGTAGGGGTGATATTGATGAAATTGAAAACTCCGTGGCCCATTTTTGGGTACTGCCGAAAAACGGAGTGAGAAAGGAGCTTACTCTGAAATTTCGAGGCCTCTAACGAATTTTCCCTGTCAAAAGGTGAGACCGGCGCTAAAACAGGCTTCAATCCTTTTTGTGGCCGAAACACAATGATTCGCGAGCTACGTTGCCCATTTTACAGTGCTTATGAAAGATGGAGGTAGGAATAGGATTTCTTTGCATTTCAAATGCCTTATGGCGGTTGAACTCTACGAAGTGCAAACCTGCGTGAAGAATAGGTCCCACCATTTCGAGGGCAAAAACAGATGAATTGGCAAAGTACATGGCCCGTTCTCTGTGTCCCACTAAAAGATTATGAGAGAGACTATTTTGATGAAATTGTTTGGGCTACATGTCAGTTTCCCTCTCTTGAAAGAGAAAATCGCCTCTAATCGAACCGTACAGTCTTCTGGCGGTGGAACAGATGAATTTGGCACATATGTGGCGTATTTTTTGGAACTCGTGAAAATTGGAGGGAGAAAGAAGATTTCCCTGCAAATCGTAGGACTCTAGCACGGTTTGGCTCTCGAAAACGCAAGCTGGATGTAAAACACCCATTCAAGCATTGTCGGGGTGATATTGATGAAATTGAAAACTCCGTGGCCCATTTTTGGGTACTGCCGAAAAACGGAGTGAGAAAGGAGCTTACTCTGAAATTTCGAGGCCTCTAGCGAATTTTCCCTGTCAAAAGGTTTGACCGGCGCTAAAACATGCTTCAATCCTTTTTGTGGCCGAAACACAATGACTCGCGAGCTACGTTGCCCATTTTACAGTGCTTATGAAAGATGGAGGAAGGAATAGGATTTCTTTGCATTTAAAATACCTAATGGCGGTTGAACTCTGCGAAGTGCAAACCTGCGCGAAGAATAGGTCCCACCATTTCGAGGGCGAAAACAGATGAATTGGGAAAGTACATAGCCCGTTCTCTGTGTCCCACTAAAAGATTATGAGAAATACTATTTTGATGAAATTGTATGGGCTAAATGTCAGTTTCCCTCTCTTGAAAGAGAAAATCGCCTCTAAACGAACCGTACAGTCTTCTGGCGGTGGAACAGATGAATTTGGCACATATGTGGCGTATTTTTTGGAACTCGTGAAAATTGGAGGGAGAAAGAAGATTTCCCTGCAAATCGTAGGACTCTAGCACGGTTTGGCTCTCGAAAACGCAAGCTGGATCTAAAACACGCATTCAAGCATTGTCGGGGTGATATTGATGAAATTGAAAACTCCGTGGCCCATTTTTGGGTACTGCCGAAAAACGGAGTGAGAAAGGAGCTTACTCTGACATTTCGAGGCCTCTACGAAATTTTCCCTGCCAAAAGGTGAGACCGGCGCTAAAACATGCTTCTATCCTTTTTGTGGCCGAAACACAATGATTCGCGAGCTACGTTGCCCATTTTACAGTGCTTATGAAAGATGGAGGTAGGAATAGGATTTCTTTGCATTTCAAATGCCTTATGGCGGTTGAACTCTGCGAAGTGCAAACCTGCGCGAAGAATAGGTCCCACCATTTCGGGGGCAAAAACAGATGAATTGGGAAAGTACAAGACCCGTTCTCTGTGTCCCACTAAAAGGTTATGAGAAAGACTATTTTGATGAAATTGTATGGGCTAAATGTCAGTTTCCCTCTCTTGAAAGAGAAAATCGCCTCTAAACGAACCGTACAGTCTTCTGGCGGTGGAACAGATGAATTTGGCACATATGTGGCGTATTTTTTGGAACTCGTGAAAATTGGAGGGAGAAAGAATATTTTTGTGCCAATCATAGGACTCTAGCACGGTTTGGCTCTCGAAAACGCAAGCTGGATCTAAAACACGCATTCAAGCATTGTGGGGGTGATATTGATGAAATTGAAAACTCTGTGGCCCATTTTGGGGTACTGCCGAAAAACGGGGTGAGAAAGAAGCTTACTCTGAAAGTTCGAGGCCTCTAGCGAATTTTCCCTCTCAAAAGGTGAGACCGGCGCTAAAACATGCTTCTATCCTTTTGGTGGCGGAAACACAATGATTCGCGAGCTACATTGCCCATTTTACAGTGCTTATGAAAGATGGAGGTAGGAATAGGATTTCTTTGCATTTCAAATGCCTTATGGCGGTTGAACTATGCGAAGTGCAAACCTGCGTGAAGAATAGGTCCCACCATTTCGAGGGCAAAAACAGATGAATTGGGAAAGTACATGGCCCGTTCTCTGTGTCCCACTAAAAGATTATCAGAAAGACTATTTTGATGAAATTGTATGGGCTACATGTCAGTTTCCCTCTCTTGAAGGAGAAAATCGCCTCTAAACGAACCGTACAGTCTTCTGGCGGTGGAACAGATGAATTTGGCACATATGTGGCTTATTTTTTGGAACTCGTGAAAATTGGAGGGAGAAAGAAGATTTCCCTGCAAATCGTAGGATCTAGCACGGTTTGGCTCTCGAAAACGCAAGCTGGATCTAAAACACGCATTCAAGCATTGTGGGGGTGATATTGATGAAATTGAAAACTCCGTGGCCCATTTTTGGGTACTGCCGAAAAACGGAGTGAGAAAGGAGCTTACTCTGAAATTTCGAGGCCTCTAGCGAATTTTCCCTGTCAAAAGGTGAGACCGGCACTAAAACAGGCTTCAATCCTTTTTGTGGCCGAAACACAATGATTCGCGAGCTACGTTGCCCATTTTACAGTGCTTATGAAAGATGGAGGTAGGAATAGGATTTCTTTGCATTTCAAATGCCTTATGGCGGTTGAACTCTGCGAAGTGCAAACCTGCGCGAAGAATAGGTCCCACCATTTCGGGGGCAAAAACAGATGAATTGGGAAAGTACAAGACCCGTTCTCTTTGTCCCACTAAAAGATTATGAGAAATACTATTTTGATGAAATTGTATGGGCTAAATGTCAGTTTCCCTCTCTTGAAAGAGAAAATCGCCTCTAAACGAACCGTACAGTCTTCTGGCGGTGGAACAGATGAATTTGGCACATATGTGGCGTATGTTTTGGAACTCGTGAAAATTGGAGGGAGAAAGAAGATTTTCCTGCAAATCGTAGGACTCTAGCACGGTTTGGCTCTCGAAAACGCAAGCTGGATCTAAAACACGCACTCGAGCATTGTAGGGGTGATATTGATGAAATTGAAAACTCCGTGGCCCATTTTTGGGTACTGCCGAAAAACGGAGTGAGAAAGGAGCTTACTCTGAAATTTCGAGGCCTCTAGCGAATTTTCCCTGTCAAAAGGTGAGACCGGCGCTAAAACAGGCTTCAATCCTTTTTGTGGCCGAAACACAATGATTCGCGAGCTACGTTGCCCATTTTACAGTGCTTATGAAAGATGGAGGTAGGAATAGGATTTCTTTGCATTTCAAATGCCTTATGGCGGTTGAACTCTGCGAAGTGCAAACCTGCGCGAAGAATAGGTCCCACCATTTCGGGGGCAAAAACAGATGAATTGGGAAAGTACAAGACCCGTTCTCTTTGTCCCACTAAAAGATTATGAGAAAGACTATTTTGATGAAATTGTTTGGGCTAAATGTCAGTTTCCCTCTCTTGAAAGAGAAAATCGCATCTAAACGAACCGTACAGTCTTCTGGCGGTGGAACAGATGAATTTGGCACATATGTGGCTTATTTTTTGGAACTCATGAAAATTGGAGGGAGAAAGAAGATTTCCCTGCAAATCGTAGGACTCTAGCACGGTTTGGCTCTCGAAAACGCAAGCTGGATCTAAAACACGCATTCAAGCATTGTCGGGGTGATATTGATGAAATTGAAAACTCCGTGGCCCATTTTGGGGTACTGCCGAAAAACGGGGTGAGAAAGGAGCTTACTCTGAAAGTTCGAGGCCTCTAGCGAATTTTCCCTCTCAAAAGGTGAGACCGGCGCTAAAACATGCTTCTATCCTTTTGGTGGCGGAAACACAATGATTCGCGAGCTACATTGCCCATTTTACAGTGCTTATGAAAGATGGAGGTAGGAATAGGATTTCTTTGCATTTCAAATGCCTTATGGCGGTTGAACTATGCGAAGTGCAAACCTGCGTGAAGAATAGGTCCCACCATTTCGAGGGCAAAAACAGATGAATTGGGAAAGTACATGGCCCGTTCTCTGTGTCCCACTAAAAGATTATGAGAAAGACTATTTTGATGAAATTGTATGGGCTACATGTCAGTTTCCCTCTCTTGAAGGAGAAAATCGCCTCTAAACGAACCGTACAGTCTTCTGGCGGTGGAACAGATGAATTTGGCACATATGTGGCGTATTTTTTGGAACTCGTGAAAATTGGAGGTAGAAAGAAGATTTCCCTGCAAATCATAGGACTCTAGCACGGTTTGGCTCTCGAAAACGCAAGCTGGATCTAAAACACGCATTCAAGCATTGTGGGGGTGATATTGATGAAATTGAAAACTCTGTGGCCCATTTTGGGGTACTGCCGAAAAACGGGGTGAGAAAGGAGCTTACTCTGAAATTTCGAGGACTCTAGCGAATTTTCCCTGTCAAAAGGTTTGACCGGCGCTAAAACATGCTTCAATCCTTTTTGTGGCCGAAACACAATGATTCGCGAGCTACGTTGCCCATTTTACAGTGCTTATGAAAGATGGAGGTAGGAATAGGATTTCTTTGCATTTAAAATACCTAATGGCGGTTGAACTCTGCGAAGTGCAAACCTTCGCGAAGAATAGGTCCCACCATTTCGAGGGCGAAAACAGATGAATTGGGAAAGTACAAGACCCGTTCTCTGTGTCCCACTAAAAGGTTATGAGAAAGACTATTTTGATGAAATTGTATGGGCTAAATGTCAGTGTCCCTCTCTTGAAAGAGAAAATCGCATCTAAACGAACCGTACAGTCTGCTGGCGGTGGAACAGATGAATTTGGCACATATGTGGCGTATTTTTTGGAACTCGTGAAAATTGGAGGTAGAAAGAAGATTTCCCTGCAAATCATAGGACTCTAGCACGGTTTGGCTCTCGAAAACGCAAGCTGGATCTAAAACACGCATTCAAGCATTGTGGGGGTGATATTGATGAAATTGAAAACTCCGTGGCCCATTTTTGGGTACTGCCGAAAAACGGAGTGAGAAAGGAGCTTACTCTGAAATTTCTAGGCCTCTAGCGAATTTTCCCTGTCAAAAGGTTTGACCGGCGCTAAAACATGCTTCAATCCTTTTTGTGGCCGAAACACAATGATTCGCGAGCTACGTTGCCCATTTTACAGTGCTTATGAAATATGGAGGTAGGAATAGGATTTCTTTGCATTTAAAATACCTTATGGCGGTTGAACTCTGCGAAGTGCAAACCTGCGCGAAGAATAGGTCCCACCATTTCGAGGGCGAAAACAGATGAATTGGGAAAGTACATAGCCCGTTCTCTGTGTCCCACTAAAAGATTATGAGAAAGACTATTTTGATGAAATTGTTTGGGCTACATGTCAGTTTCCCTCTCTTGAAAGAGAAAATCGCGTCTAAACGAACCGTACAGTCTTCTGGCGGTGGAACAGATGAATTTGGGATATATGTGGCGTATTTTTTGGAACTCGTGAAAATTGGAGGGAGAAAGAAGATTTCCCTGCAAACCGTAGGACTCTAGCACGGTTTGGCTCTCGAAAACGCAAGCTGGATCTAAAACAGGCATTCAAGCATTGTAGGGGTGATATTGATGAAATTGAAAACTCCGTGGCCCATTTTTGGGTACTGCCGAAAAACGGAGTGAGAAAGGAGCTTACTCTGAAATTTCGAGGCCTCTAGCGAATTTTCCCTGTCAAAAGGTGAGACCGGCGCTAAAACAGGCTTCAATCCTTTTTGTGGCCGAAACACAATGATTCGCGAGCTACGTTGCCCATTTTACAGTGCTTATGAAAGATGGAGGTAGGAATAGGATTTCTTTGCATTTCAAATGCCTCTATGGCGGTTGAACTCTGCAAAATGCAAACCTGCGCGAAGAATAGGTCCCACCATTTCGGGGGCAAAAACAGATGAATTGGGAAAGTACAAGACCCGTTCTCTTTGTCCCACTAAAAGATTATGAGAAATACTATTTTGATGAAATTGTATGGGCTACATGTCAGTTTCCCTCTCTTGAAAGAGAAAATTGCCTCTAAACGAACCGTACAGTCTTCTGGCGGTGGAACAGATGAATTTGGCAAATATGTGGCGTATTTTTTGGAACTCGTGAAAATTGGAGGGAGAAAGAAGATTTCCCTGCAAATCGTAGTACTCTAGCACGGTTTGGCTCTCGAAAACGCAAGCTGGATCTAAAACACGCATTCAAGCATTGTGGGAGTGATATTGATGAAATTGAAAACTCCGTGGCGCATTTTTGGGTACTTCCGAAAAACGGAGTGAGAAAGGAGCTTACTCTGACATTTCGAGGCCTCTACCAAATTTTCCCTGTCAAAAGGTGAGACCGGCGCTAAAACATGCTTCTATCCTTTTGGTGGCCGAAACACAATGATTCGCGAGCTACGTTGCCCATTTTATAGTGCTTATGAAAGATGGAGGTAGGAATAGGATTTCTTTGCGTTTCAAATGCCTTATGGCGGTTGAACTCTGCGAAGTGCAAACCTGCGCGAAGAATAGGTCCCACCACTTCGGGGGCAAAACAGATGAATTGGGAAAGTACACGGCCCGTTCTCTGTGTCCCACTAAAAGATTATGAGAAAGACTATTTTGATGAAATTGTATGGGCTACATGTCAGTTTCCCTCTCTTGAAAGAGAAAATCGCCTCTAAACGAACCGTACAGTCGTCTGGCGATGGAACAGATGAATTTGGCAAATATGTGGCGTATTTTTTGCAACTCGTGAAAATTGGAGTGAGAAAGAAGATTTCCCTGCAAATCGTAGGACTCTAGCACGGTTTGGCTCTCGAAAACACAAGCTGGATCTAAAACATGCATTCAAGCATTGTGGGGGTGATATTGATGAAATTGAAAACTCCGTGGCCCATTTTTGGGTACTGCCGAAAAACGGAGTGAGAAAGGAGCTTACTCTGACATTTCGAGGCCT
The DNA here is from genome assembly GCA_037074505.1 of Albizia julibrissin. Classification (NCBI taxonomy): domain Eukaryota; kingdom Viridiplantae; phylum Streptophyta; class Magnoliopsida; order Fabales; family Fabaceae; genus Albizia; species Albizia julibrissin. The sequence continues at coordinate 40,095,081 of CM073477.1, forward strand.
CTAGCAAATTTTCCCTGTCAAAAGGTCAGACCGGCGCTAAAACATGCTTCAATCCTTTTGGTGGCCGAAACACAATGATTCGCGAGCTACGTTGCCCATTTTACAGTGCTTATGAAAGATGGAGGTAGGAATAGGATTTCTTTGCATTTCAAATGCCTCTATGGCGGTTGAACTCTGCGAAATGCAAACCTGCGCGAAGAATAGGTCCCACCATTATGGGGGCAAAAACAGATGAATTGGGAAAGTACACGGCCCGTTCTCTGTGTCCCACTAAAAGATTATGAGAAAGACTATTTTGATGAAATTGTATGGGCTACATGTCAGTTTCCCTCTCTTGAAAGAGAAAATCGCCTCTAAACGAACCGTACAGTCTTCTGGCGGTGGAACAGATGAATTTGGCAAATATGTGGCGTATTTTTTGGAACTCGTGAAAATTGGAGGGAGAAAGAAGATGTCCCTGCAAATCGTAGGACTCTAGCACGGTTTAGCTCTCGAAAACGCAAGCTGGATCTAAAACACGCATTCAAGCATTGTGGGGGTGATATTGATGAAATTGAAAACTCCGTGGCCCATTTTTGGGTACTGCCGAAAAACGGAGTGAGAAAGGAGCTTACTCTGAAATTTCGAGGCCTCTAGCGAATTTTCCCTGTCAAAAGGTGAGACCGGCGCTAAAACAGGCTTCAATCCTTTTTGTGGCCGAAACACAATGATTCGTGAGCTACGTTGCCCATTTTACAGTGCTTATGAAAGATGGAGGTAGGAATAGGATTTCTTTGCATTTCAAATGCCTTATGGCGGTTGAACTCTGCGAAGTGCAAACCTGCGCGAAGAATAGGTCCCACCATTTCGGGGGCAAAAACAGATGAATTGGGAAAGTACAAGACCCGTTCTCTTTGTCCCACTAAAAGATTATGAGAAAGACTATTTTGATGAAATTGTATGGGCTAAATGTCAGTTTCCCTCTCTTGAAAGAGAAAATCGCCTCTAAACGAACAGTACAGTCTTCTGGCGGTGGAACAGATGAATTTGGCACATATGTGGCTTATTTTTTGGAACTCGTGAAAATTGGAGGGAGAAAGAAGATTTCCCTGCAAATCATAGGACTCTAGCACGGTTTGGCTACCAAATTTTCCCTGTCAAAAGGTGAGACCGGTGCTAAAACATGCTTCTATCCTTTTGGTGGCCGAAACACAATGATTCGCGAGCTACGTTGCCCATTTTATAGTGCTTATGAAAGATGGAGGTAGGAATAGGATTTCTTTGCATTTCAAATGCCTTATGGCGGTTGAACTCTGCGAAGTGCAAACCTGCGCGAAGAATAGGTCCCACCATTTCGGGGGCAAAAACAGATGAATTGGGAAAGTACACGGCCCGTTCTCTGTGTCCCACTAAAATATTATGAGAAAGACTATTTTGATGAAATTGTATGGGCTACATGTCAGTTTCCCTCTCTTGAAAGAGAAAATCGCCTCTAAACGAACCGTACAGTCTTCTGGCGGTGGAACAGATGAATTTGGCAAATATGTGGCGTATTTTTTAGAACTCGTGAAAATTGGAGGGAGAAAGAAGATTTCCCTACAAATCGTAGGACTCTAGCACGGTTTGGCTCTCGAAAACACAAGCTGGATCTAAAACACGCATTCAAGCATTGTGGGGGTGATATTGATGAAATTGAAAACTCCGTGGCCCATTTTTGGGTACTGCCGAAAAACGGAGTGAGAAAGGAGCTTACTCTGACATTTCGAGGCCTCTAGCAAATTTTCCTTGTCAAAAGGTCAGACCGGCGCTAAAACATGCTTCAATCCTTTTGGTGGCCGAAACACAATGATTCGCGAGCTACGTTGCCCATTTTACAGTGCTTATGAAAGATGGAGGTAGGAATAGGATTTCTTTGCATTTCAAATGCCTCTATGGCGGTTGAACTCTGCGAAATGCAAACCTGCGCGAAGAATAGGTCCCACCATTTCGGGGGCAAAAACAGATGAATTGGGAAAGTACACGGCCCGTTCTCTGTGTCCCACTAAAAGATTATGAGAAAGACTATTTTGATGAAATTGTATGGGCTACATGTCAGTTTCCCTCTCTTGAAAGAGAAAATCGCCTCTAAACGAACCGTACAGTCTTCTGGCGGTGGAACAGATGAATTTGGCAAATATGTGGCGTATTTTTTGGAACTCGTGAAAATTGGAGGGAGAAAGAAGATTTCCCTGCAAATCGTAGTACTCTAGCACGGTTTGGCTCTCGAAAACGCAAGCTGGATCTAAAACACGCATTCAAGCATTGTGGGAGTGATATTGATGAAATTGAAAACTCCGTGGCGCATTTTTGGGTACTTCCGAAAAACGGAGTGAGAAAGGAGCTTACTCTGACATTTCGAGGCCTCTACCAAATTTTCCCTGTCAAAAGGTGAGACCGGCGCTAAAACATGCTTCTATCCTTTTGGTGGCCGAAACACAATGATTCGCGAGCTACGTTGCCCATTTTATAGTGCTTATGAAAGATGGAGGTAGGAATAGGATTTCTTTGCGTTTCAAATGCCTTATGGCGGTTGAACTCTGCGAAGTGCAAACCTGCGCGAAGAATAGGTCCCACCACTTCGGGGGCAAAACAGATGAATTGGGAAAGTACACGGCCCGTTCTCTGTGTCCCACTAAAAGATTATGAGAAAGACTATTTTGATGAAATTGTATGGGCTACATGTCAGTTTCCCTCTCTTGAAAGAGAAAATCGCCTCTAAACGAACCGTACAGTCGTCTGGCGGTGGAACAGATGAATTTGGCAAATATGTGGCGTATTTTTTGCAACTCGTGAAAATTGGAGTGAGAAAGAAGATTTCCCTGCAAATCGTAGGACTCTAGCACGGTTTGGCTCTCGAAAACACAAGCTGGATCTAAAACATGCATTCAAGCATTGTGGGGGTGATATTGATGAAATTGAAAACTCCGTGGCCCATTTTTGGGTACTGCCGAAAAACGGAGTGAGAAAGGAGCTTACTCTGACATTTCGAGGCCTCTAGCAAATTTTCCCTGTCAAAAGGTCAGACCGGCGCTAAAACATGCTTCAATCCTTTTGGTGGCCGAAACACAATGATTCGCGAGCTACGTTGCCCATTTTACAGTGCTTATGAAAGATGGAGGTAGGAATAGGATTTCTTTGCATTTCAAATGCCTCTATGGCGGTTGAACTCTGCGAAATGCAAACCTGCGCGAAGAATAGGTCCCACCATTATGGGGGCAAAAACAGATGAATTGGGAAAGTACACGGCCCGTTCTCTGTGTCCCACTAAAAGATTATGAGAAAGACTATTTTGATGAAATTGTATGGGCTACATGTCAGTTTCCCTCTCTTGAAAGAGAAAATCGCCTCTAAACGAACCGTACAGTCTTCTGGCGGTGGAACAGATGAATTTGGCAAATATGTGGCGTATTTTTTGGAACTCGTGAAAATTGGAGGGAGAAAGAAGATTTCCCTGCAAATCGTAGTACTCTAGCACGGTTTGGCTCTCGAAAACGCAAGCTGGATCTAAAACACGCATTCAAGCATTGTGGGAGTGATATTGATGAAATTGAAAACTCCGTGGCCCATTTTTGGGTACTTCCGAAAAACGGAGTGAGAAAGGAGCTTACTCTGACATTTCGAGGCCTCTACCAAATTTTCCCTGTCAAAAGGTGAGACCGGCGCTAAAACATGCTTCTATCCTTTTGGTGGCCGAAACACAATGATTCGCGAGCTACGTTGCCCATTTTATAGTGCTTATGAAAGATGGAGGTAGGAATAGGATTTCTTTGCGTTTCAAATGCCTTATGGCGGTTGAACTCTGCGAAGTGCAAACCTGCGCGAAGAATAGGTCCCACCATTTCGGGGGCAAAAACAGATGAATTGGGAAAGTACACGGCCCGTTCTCTGTGTCCCACTAAAATATTATGAGAAAGACTATTTTGATGAAATTGTATGGGCTACATGTCAGTTTCCCTCTCTTGAAAGAGAAAATCGCCTCTAAACGAACCGTACAGTCTTCTGGCGGTGGAACAGATGAATTTGGCAAATATGTGGCGTATTTTTTGGAACTCGTGAAAATTGGAGTGAGAAAGAAGATTTCCCTACAAATCGTAGGACTCTAGCACGGTTTGGCTCTCGAAAACACAAGCTGGATCTAAAACACGCATTCAAGCATTGTGGGGGTGATATTGATGAAATTGAAAACTCCGTGGCCCATTTTTGGGTACTGCCGAAAAACGGAGTGAGAAAGGAGCTTACTCTGACATTTCGAGGCCTCTAGCAAATTTTCCCTGTCAAAAGGTCAGACCGGCGCTAAAACATGCTTCAATCCTTTTGGTGGCCGAAACACAATGATTCGCGAGCTACGTTGCCCATTTTACAGTGCTTATGAAAGATGGAGGTAGGAATAGGATTTCTTTGCATTTCAAATGCCTCTATGGCGGTTGAACTCTGCGAAATGCAAACCTGCTCGAAGAATAGGTCCCACCATTTCGGGGGCAAAAACAGATGAATTGGGAAAGTACACGGCCCGTTCTCTGTGTCCCACTAAAAGATTATGAGAAAGACTATTTTGATGAAATTGTATGGGCTACATGTCAGTTTCCCTCTCTTGAAAGAGAAAATCGCCTCTAAACGAACCGTACAGTCTTCTGGCGGTGGAACAGATGAATTTGGCAAATATGTGGCGTATTTTTTGGAACTCGTGAAAATTGGAGGGAGAAAGAAGATTTCCCTGCAAATCGTAGTACTCTAGCACGGTTTGGCTCTCGAAAACGCAAGCTGGATCTAAAACACGCATTCAAGCATTGTGGGAGTGATATTGATGAAATTGAAAACTCCGTGGCCCATTTTTGGGTACTTCCGAAAAACGGAGTGAGAAAGGAGCTTACTCTGACATTTCGAGGCCTCTACCAAATTTTCCCTGTCAAAAGGTGAGACCGGCGCTAAAACATGCTTCTATCCTTTTGGTGGCCGAAACACAATGATTCGCGAGCTACGTTGCCCATTTTATAGTGCTTATGAAAGATGGAGGTAGGAATAGGATTTCTTTGCGTTTCAAATGCCTTATGGCGGTTGAACTCTGCGAAGTGCAAACCTGCGCGAAGAATAGGTCCCACCATTTCGGGGGCAAAAACAGATGAATTGGGAAAGTACACGGCCCGTTCTCTGTGTCCCACTAAAATATTATGAGAAAGACTATTTTGATGAAATTGTATGGGCTACATGTCAGTTTCCCTCTCTTGAAAGAGAAAATCGCCTCTAAACGAACCGTACAGTCTTCTGGCGGTGGAACAGATGAATTTGGCAAATATGTGGCGTATTTTTTGGAACTCGTGAAAATTGGAGTGAGAAAGAAGATTTCCCTACAAATCGTAGGACTCTAGCACGGTTTGGCTCTCGAAAACACAAGCTGGATCTAAAACACGCATTCAAGCATTGTGGGGGTGATATTGATGAAATTGAAAACTCCGTGGCCCATTTTTGGGTACTGCCGAAAAACGGAGTGAGAAAGGAGCTTACTCTGACATTTCGAGGCCTCTAGCAAATTTTCCCTGTCAAAAGGTCAGACCGGCGCTAAAACATGCTTCAATCCTTTTGGTGGCCGAAACACAATGATTCGCGAGCTACGTTGCCCATTTTACAGTGCTTATGAAAGATGGAGGTAGGAATAGGATTTCTTTGCATTTCAAATGCCTCTATGGCGGTTGAACTCTGCGAAATGCAAACCTGCTCGAAGAATAGGTCCCACCATTTCGGGGGCAAAAACAGATGAATTGGGAAAGTACACGGCCCGTTCTCTGTGTCCCACTAAAAGATTATGAGAAAGACTATTTTGATGAAATTGTATGGGCTACATGTCAGTTTCCCTCTCTTGAAAGAGAAAATCGCCTCTAAACGAACCGTACAGTCTTCTGGCGGTGGAACAGATGAATTTGGCAAATATGTGGCGTATTTTTTGGAACTCGTGAAAATTGGAGGGAGAAAGAAGATTTCCCTGCAAATCGTAGTACTCTAGCACGGTTTGGCTCTCGAAAACGCAAGCTGGATCTAAAACACGCATTCAAGCATTGTGGGAGTGATATTGATGAAATTGAAAACTCCGTGGCCCATTTTTGGGTACTTCCGAAAAACGGAGTGAGAAAGGAGCTTACTCTGACATTTCGAGGCCTCTACCAAATTTTCCCTGTCAAAAGGTGAGACCGGCGCTAAAACATGCTTCTATCCTTTTGGTGGCCGAAACACAATGATTCGCGAGCTACGTTGCCCATTTTATAGTGCTTATGAAAGATGGAGGTAGGAATAGGATTTCTTTGCGTTTCAAATGCCTTATGGCGGTTGAACTCTGCGAAGTGCAAACCTGCGCGAAGAATAGGTCCCACCATTTCGGGGGCAAAAACAGATGAATTGGGAAAGTACACGGCCCGTTCTCTGTGTCCCACTAAAACATTATGAGAAAGACTATTTTGATGAAATTGTATGGGCTACATGTCAGTTTCCCTCTCTTGAAAGAGAAAATCGCCTCTAAACGAACCGTACAGTCTTCTGGCGGTGGAACAGATGAATTTGGCAAATATGTGGCGTATTTTTTGGAACTCGTGAAAATTGGAGGGAGAAACAAGATTTCCCTGCAAATCGTAGGACTCTAGCACGGTTTGGCTCTCGAAAACGCAAGCTGGATCTAAAACACGCATTCAAGCATTGTGGGGGTGATATTGATGAAATTGAAAACTCCGTGGCCCATTTTTGGGTACTTCCGAAAAACGGAGTGAGAAAGGAGCTTACTCTGACATTTCGAGGCCTCTACCAAATTTTCCCTGTCAAAAGGTGAGACCGGCGCTAAAACATGCTTCTATCGTTTTGGTGGCCGAAACACAATGATTCGCGAGCTACGGTTCCCATTTTATAGTGCTTATGAAAGATGGAGGTAGGAATAGGATTTCTTTGCGTTTCAAATGCCTTATGGCGGTTGAACTCTGCGAAGTGCAAACCTGCGCGAAGAATAGGTCCCACCATTTCGGGGGCAAAAACAGATGAATTGGGAAAGTACACGGCCCGTTCTCTGTGTCCCACTAAAAGATTATGAGAAAGACTATTTTGATGAAATTGTATGGGCTACATGTCAGTTTCCCTCTCTTGAAAGAGAAAATCGCCTCTAAACGATCCGTACAGTCTTCTGGCGGTGGAACAGATGAATTTGGCAAATATGTGGTGTATTTTTTGGAACTCGTGAAAATTGGAGGGAGAAAGAAGATTTCCCTGCAAATCGTAGTACTCTAGCACGGTTTGGCTCTCGAAAACGCAAGCTGGATCTAAAACACGCATTCAAGCATTGTGGGAGTGATATTGATGAAATTGAAAACTCCGTGGCGCATTTTTGGGTACTTCCGAAAAACGGAGTGAGAAAGGAGCTTACTCTGACATTTCGAGGCCTCTACCAAATTTTCCCTGTCAAAAGGTGAGACCGGCGCTAAAACATGCTTCTATCCTTTTGGTGGCCGAAACACAATGATTCGCGAGCTACGTTGCCCATTTTATAGTGCTTATGAAAGATGGAGGTAGGAATAGGATTTCTTTGCGTTTCAAATGCCTTATGGCGGTTGAACTCTGCGAAGTGCAAACCTGCGCGAAGAATAGGTCCCACCATTTCGGGGGCAAAACAGATGAATTGGGAAAGTACACGGCCCGTTCTCTGTGTCCCACTAAAAGATTATGAGAAAGACTATTTTGATGAAATTGTATGGGCTACATGTCAGTTTCCCTCTCTTGAAAGAGAAAATCGCCTCTAAACGAACCGTACAGTCGTCTGGCGGTGGAACAGATGAATTTGGCAAATATGTGGCGTATTTTTTGCAACTCGTGAAAATTGGAGGGAGAAAGAAGATTTCCCTGCAAATCGTAGGACTCTAGCACGGTTTGGCTCTCGAAAACGCAAGCTGGATCTAAAACACGCATTCAAGCATTGTGGGGGTGATATTGATGAAATTGAAAACTCCGTGGCCCATTTTTGGGTACTTCCGAAAAACGGAGTGAGAAAGGAGCTTACTCTGACATTTCGAGGCCTCTACCAAATTTTCCCTGTCAAAAGGTGAGACCGGCGCTAAAACATGCTTCTATCGTTTTGGTGGCCGAAACACAATGATTCGCGAGCTACGGTTCCCATTTTATAGTGCTTATGAAAGATGGAGGTAGGAATAGGATTTCTTTGCGTTTCAAATGCCTTATGGCGGTTGAACTCTGCGAAGTGCAAACCTGCGCGAAGAATAGGTCCCACCATTTCGGGGGCAAAAACAGATGAATTGGGAAAGTACACGGCCCGTTCTCTGTGTCCCACTAAAAGATTATGAGAAAGACTATTTTGATGAAATTGTATGGGCTACATGTCAGTTTCCCTCTCTTGAAAGAGAAAATCGCCTCTAAACGATCCGTACAGTCTTCTGGCGGTGGAACAGATGAATTTGGCAAATATGTGGTGTATTTTTTGGAACTCGTGAAAATTGGAGGGAGAAAGAAGATTTCCCTGCAAATCGTAGTACTCTAGCACGGTTTGGCTCTCGAAAACGCAAGCTGGATCTAAAACACGCATTCAAGCATTGTGGGAGTGATATTGATGAAATTGAAAACTCCGTGGCGCATTTTTGGGTACTTCCGAAAAACGGAGTGAGAAAGGAGCTTACTCTGACATTTCGAGGCCTCTACCAAATTTTCCCTGTCAAAAGGTGAGACCGGCGCTAAAACATGCTTCTATCCTTTTGGTGGCCGAAACACAATGATTCGCGAGCTACGTTGCCCATTTTATAGTGCTTATGAAAGATGGAGGTAGGAATAGGATTTCTTTGCGTTTCAAATGCCTTATGGCGGTTGAACTCTGCGAAGTGCAAACCTGCGCGAAGAATAGGTCCCACCATTTCGGGGGCAAAAACAGATGAATTGGGAAAGTACACGGCCCGTTCTCTGTGTCCCACTAAAATATTATGAGAAAGACTATTTTGATGAAATTGTATGGGCTACATGTCAGTTTCCCTCTCTTGAAAGAGAAAATCGCCTCTAAACGAACCGTACAGTCTTCTGGCGGTGGAACAGATGAATTTGGCAAATATGTGGCGTATTTTTTGGAACTCGTGAAAATTGGAGTGAGAAAGAAGATTTCCCTACAAATCGTAGGACTCTAGCACGGTTTGGCTCTCGAAAACACAAGCTGGATCTAAAACACGCATTCAAGCATTGTGGGGGTGATATTGATGAAATTGAAAACTCCGTGGCCCATTTTTGGGTACTGCCGAAAAACGGAGTGAGAAAGGAGCTTACTCTGACATTTCGAGGCCTCTAGCAAATTTTCCCTGTCAAAAGGTCAGACCGGCGCTAAAACATGCTTCAATCCTTTTGGTGGCCGAAACACAATGATTCGCGAGCTACGTTGCCCATTTTACAGTGCTTATGAAAGATGGAGGTAGGAATAGGATTTCTTTGCATTTCAAATGCCTCTATGGCGGTTGAACTCTGCGAAATGCAAACCTGCTCGAAGAATAGGTCCCACCATTTCGGGGGCAAAAACAGATGAATTGGGAAAGTACACGGCCCGTTCTCTGTGTCCCACTAAAAGATTATGAGAAAGACTATTTTGATGAAATTGTATGGGCTACATGTCAGTTTCCCTCTCTTGAAAGAGAAAATCGCCTCTAAACGAACCGTACAGTCTTCTGGCGGTGGAACAGATGAATTTGGCAAATATGTGGCGTATTTTTTGGAACTCGTGAAAATTGGAGGGAGAAAGAAGATTTCCCTGCAAATCGTAGTACTCTAGCACGGTTTGGCTCTCGAAAACGCAAGCTGGATCTAAAACACGCATTCAAGCATTGTGGGAGTGATATTGATGAAATTGAAAACTCCGTGGCCCATTTTTGGGTACTTCCGAAAAACGGAGTGAGAAAGGAGCTTACTCTGACATTTCGAGGCCTCTACCAAATTTTCCCTGTCAAAAGGTGAGACCGGCGCTAAAACATGCTTCTATCCTTTTGGTGGCCGAAACACAATGATTCGCGAGCTACGTTGCCCATTTTATAGTGCTTATGAAAGATGGAGGTAGGAATAGGATTTCTTTGCGTTTCAAATGCCTTATGGCGGTTGAACTCTGCGAAGTGCAAACCTGCGCGAAGAATAGGTCCCACCATTTCGGGGGCAAAAACAGATGAATTGGGAAAGTACACGGCCCGTTCTCTGTGTCCCACTAAAACATTATGAGAAAGACTATTTTGATGAAATTGTATGGGCTACATGTCAGTTTCCCTCTCTTGAAAGAGAAAATCGCCTCTAAACGAACCGTACAGTCTTCTGGCGGTGGAACAGATGAATTTGGCAAATATGTGGCGTATTTTTTGGAACTCGTGAAAATTGGAGGGAGAAACAAGATTTCCCTGCAAATCGTAGGACTCTAGCACGGTTTGGCTCTCGAAAACGCAAGCTGGATCTAAAACACGCATTCAAGCATTGTGGGGGTGATATTGATGAAATTGAAAACTCCGTGGCCCATTTTTGGGTACTTCCGAAAAACGGAGTGAGAAAGGAGCTTACTCTGACATTTCGAGGCCTCTACCAAATTTTCCCTGTCAAAAGGTGAGACCGGCGCTAAAACATGCTTCTATCGTTTTGGTGGCCGAAACACAATGATTCGCGAGCTACGTTGCCCATTTTATAGTGCTTATGAAAGATGGAGGTAGGAATAGGATTTCTTTGCGTTTCAAATGCCTTATGGCGGTTGAACTCTGCGAAGTGCAAACCTGCGCGAAGAATAGGTCCCACCATTTCGGGGGCAAAAACAGATGAATTGGGAAAGTACACGGCCCGTTCTCTGTGTCCCACTAAAAGATTATGAGAAAGACTATTTTGATGAAATTGTATGGGCTACATGTCAGTTTCCCTCTCTTGAAAGAGAAAATCGCCTCTAAACGATCCGTACAGTCTTCTGGCGGTGGAACAGATGAATTTGGCAAATATGTGGTGTATTTTTTGGAACTCGTGAAAATTGGAGGGAGAAAGAAGATTTCCCTGCAAATCGTAGTACTCTAGCACGGTTTGGCTCTCGAAAACGCAAGCTGGATCTAAAACACGCATTCAAGCATTGTGGGAGTGATATTGATGAAATTGAAAACTCCGTGGCGCATTTTTGGGTACTTCCGAAAAACGGAGTGAGAAAGGAGCTTACTCTGACATTTCGAGGCCTCTACCAAATTTTCCCTGTCAAAAGGTGAGACCGGCGCTAAAACATGCTTCTATCCTTTTGGTGGCCGAAACACAATGATTCGCGAGCTACGTTGCCCATTTTATAGTGCTTATGAAAGATGGAGGTAGGAATAGGATTTCTTTGCGTTTCAAATGCCTTATGGCGGTTGAACTCTGCGAAGTGCAAACCTGCGCGAAGAATAGGTCCCACCATTTCGGGGGCAAAACAGATGAATTGGGAAAGTACACGGCCCGTTCTCTGTGTCCCACTAAAAGATTATGAGAAAGACTATTTTGATGAAATTGTATGGGCTACATGTCAGTTTCCCTCTCTTGAAAGAGAAAATCGCCTCTAAACGAACCGTACAGTCGTCTGGCGGTGGAACAGATGAATTTGGCAAATATGTGGCGTATTTTTTGCAACTCGTGAAAATTGGAGTGAGAAAGAAGATTTCCCTGCAATCGTAGGACTCTAGCACGGTTTGGCTCTCGAAAACACAAGCTGGATCTAAAACATGCATTCAAGCATTGTGGGGGTGATATTGATGAAATTGAAAACTCCGTGGCCCATTTTTGGGTACTGCCGAAACACGGAGTGAGAAAGGAGCTTACTCTGACATTTCGAGGCCTCTAGCAAATTTTCCCTGTCAAAAGGTCAGACCGGCGCTAAAACATGCTTCAATCCTTTTGGTGGCCGAAACACAATGATTCGCGAGCTACGTTGCCCATTTTACAGTGCTTATGAAAGATGGAGGTAGGAATAGGATTTCTTTGCATTTCAAATGCCTCTATGGCGGTTGAACTCTGCGAAATGCAAACCTGCTCGAAGAATAGGTCCCACCATTTCGGGGGCAAAAACAGATGAATTGGGAAAGTACACGGCCCGTTCTCTGTGTCCCACTAAAAGATTATGAGAAAGACTATTTTGATGAAACTGTATGGGCTACATGTCAGTTTCCCTCTCTTGAAAGAGAAAATCGCCTCTAAACGAACCGTACAGTCTTCTGGCGGTGGAACAGATGAATTTGGCAAATATGTGGCGTATTTTTTGGAACTCGTGAAAATTGGAGGGAGAAAGAAGATTTCCCTGCAAATCGTAGTACTCTAGCACGGTTTGGCTCTCGAAAACGCAAGCTGGATCTAAAACACGCATTCAAGCATTGTGGGAGTGATATTGATGAAATTGAAAACTCCGTGGCCCATTTTTGGGTACTTCCGAAAAACGGAGTGAGAAAGGAGCTTACTCTGACATTTCGAGGCCTCTACCAAATTTTCCCTGTCAAAAGGTGAGACCGGCGCTAAAACATGCTTCTATCCTTTTGGTGGCCGAAACACAATGATTCGCGAGCTACGTTGCCCATTTTATAGTGCTTATGAAAGATGGAGGTAGGAATAGGATTTCTTTGCGTTTCAAATGCCTTATGGCGGTTGAACTCTGCGAAGTGCAAACCTGCGCGAAGAATAGGTCCCACCATTTCGGGGGCAAAAACAGATGAATTGGGAAAGTACACGGCCCGTTCTCTGTGTCCCACTAAAACATTATGAGAAAGACTATTTTGATGAAATTGTATGGGCTACATGTCAGTTTCCCTCTCTTGAAAGAGAAAATCGCCTCTAAACGAACCGTACAGTCTTCTGGCGGTGGAACAGATGAATTTGGCAAATATGTGGCGTATTTTTTGGAACTCGTGAAAATTGGAGGGAGAAACAAGATTTCCCTGCAAATCGTAGGACTCTAGCACGGTTTGGCTCTCGAAAACGCAAGCTGGATCTAAAACACGCATTCAAGCATTGTGGGGGTGATATTGATGAAATTGAAAACTCCGTGGCCCATTTTTGGGTACTTCCGAAAAACGGAGTGAGAAAGGAGCTTACTCTGACATTTCGAGGCCTCTACCAAATTTTCCCTGTCAAAAGGTGAGACCGGCGCTAAAACATGCTTCTATCGTTTTGGTGGCCGAAACACAATGATTCGCGAGCTACGTTGCCCATTTTATAGTGCTTATGAAAGATGGAGGTAGGAATAGGATTTCTTTGCGTTTCAAATGCCTTATGGCGGTTGAACTCTGCGAAGTGCAAACCTGCGCGAAGAATAGGTCCCACCATTTCGGGGGCAAAAACAGATGAATTGGGAAAGTACACGGCCCGTTCTCTGTGTCCCACTAAAAGATTATGAGAAAGACTATTTTGATGAAATTGTATGGGCTACATGTCAGTTTCCCTCTCTTGAAAGAGAAAATCGCCTCTAAACGATCCGTACAGTCTTCTGGCGGTGGAACAGATGAATTTGGCAAATATGTGGTGTATTTTTTGGAACTCGTGAAAATTGGAGGGAGAAAGAAGATTTCCCTGCAAATCGTAGTACTCTAGCACGGTTTGGCTCTCGAAAACGCAAGCTGGATCTAAAACACGCATTCAAGCATTGTGGGAGTGATATTGATGAAATTGAAAACTCCGTGGCGCATTTTTGGGTACTTCCGAAAAACGGAGTGAGAAAGGAGCTTACTCTGACATTTCGAGGCCTCTACCAAATTTTCCCTGTCAAAAGGTGAGACCGGCGCTAAAACATGCTTCTATCCTTTTGGTGGCCGAAACACAATGATTCGCGAGCTACGTTGCCCATTTTATAGTGCTTATGAAAGATGGAGGTAGGAATAGGATTTCTTTGCGTTTCAAATGCCTTATGGCGGTTGAACTCTGCGAAGTGCAAACCTGCGCGAAGAATAGGTCCCACCATTTCGGGGGCAAAACAGATGAATTGGGAAAGTACACGGCCCGTTCTCTGTGTCCCACTAAAAGATTATGAGAAAGACTATTTTGATGAAATTGTATGGGCTACATGTCAGTTTCCCTCTCTTGAAAGAGAAAATCGCCTCTAAACGAACCGTACAGTCGTCTGGCGGTGGAACAGATGAATTTGGCAAATATGTGGCGTATTTTTTGCAACTCGTGAAAATTGGAGTGAGAAAGAAGATTTCCCTGCAAATCGTAGGACTCTAGCACGGTTTGGCTCTCGAAAACACAAGCTGGATCTAAAACATGCATTCAAGCATTGTGGGGGTGATATTGATGAAATTGAAAACTCCGTGGCCCATTTTTGGGTACTGCCGAAACACGGAGTGAGAAAGGAGCTTACTCTGACATTTCGAGGCCTCTAGCAAATTTTCCCTGTCAAAAGGTCAGACCGGCGCTAAAACATGCTTCAATCCTTTTGGTGGCCGAAACACAATGATTCGCGAGCTACGTTGCCCATTTTACAGTGCTTATGAAAGATGGAGGTAGGAATAGGATTTCTTTGCATTTCAAATGCCTCTATGGCGGTTGAACTCTGCGAAATGCAAACCTGCGCGAAGAATAGGTCCCACCATTATGGGGGCAAAAACAGATGAATTGGGAAAGTACACGGCCCGTTCTCTGTGTCCCACTAAAAGATTATGAGAAAGACTATTTTAAAGAAATTGTATGGGCTACATGTCAGTTTCCCTCTCTTGAAAGAGAAAATCGCCTCTAAACGAACCGTACAGTCTTCTGGCGGTGGAACAGATGAATTTGGCAAATATGTGGCGTATTTTTTGGAACTCGTGAAAATTGGAGGGAGAAAGAAGATTTCCCTGCAAATCGTAGGACTCTAGCACGGTTTGGCTCTCGAAAACGCAAGCTGGATCTAAAACACGCATTCAAGCATTGTGGGGGTGATATTGATGAAATTGAAAACTCCGTGGCGCATTTTTGGGTACTTCCGAAAAACGGAGTGAGAAAGGAGCTTACTCTGACATTTCGAGGCCTCTACCAAATTTTCCCTGTCAAAAGGTGAGACCGGCGCTAAAACATGCTTCTATCCTTTTGGTGGCCGAAACACAATGATTCGCGAGCTACGTTGCCCATTTTATAGTGCTTATGAAAGATGGAGGTAGGAATAGGATTTCTTTGCGTTTCAAATGCCTTATGGCGGTTGAACTCTGCGAAGTGCAAACCTGCGCGAAGAATAGGTCCCACCATTTCGGGGGCAAAAACAGATGAATTGGGAAAGTACACGGCCCGTTCTCTGTGTCCCACTAAAATATTATGAGAAAGACTATTTTGATGAAATTGTATGGGCTACATGTCAGTTTCCCTCTCTTGAAAGAGAAAATCGCCTCTAAACGAACCGTACAGTCTTCTGGCGGTGGAACAGATGAATTTGGCAAATATGTGGCGTATTTTTTGGAACTCGTGAAAATTGGAGTGAGAAAGAAGATTTCCCTACAAATCGTAGGACTCTAGCACGGTTTGGCTCTCGAAAACACAAGCTGGATCTAAAACACGCATTCAAGCATTGTGGGGGTGATATTGATGAAATTGAAAACTCCGTGGCCCATTTTTGGGTACTGCCGAAAAACGGAGTGAGAAAGGAGCTTACTCTGACATTTCGAGGCCTCTAGCAAATTTTCCCTGTCAAAAGGTCAGACCGGCGCTAAAACATGCTTCAATCCTTTTGGTGGCCGAAACACAATGATTCGCGAGCTACGTTGCCCATTTTACAGTGCTTATGAAAGATGGAGGTAGGAATAGGATTTCTTTGCATTTCAAATGCCTCTATGGCGGTTGAACTCTGCGAAATGCAAACCTGCTCGAAGAATAGGTCCCACCATTTCGGGGGCAAAAACAGATGAATTGGGAAAGTACACGGCCCGTTCTCTGTGTCCCACTAAAAGATTATGAGAAAGACTATTTTGATGAAATTGTATGGGCTACATGTCAGTTTCCCTCTCTTGAAAGAGAAAATCGCCTCTAAACGAACCGTACAGTCTTCTGGCGGTGGAACAGATGAATTTGGCAAATATGTGGCGTATTTTTTGGAACTCGTGAAAATTGGAGGGAGAAAGAAGATTTCCCTGCAAATCGTAGTACTCTAGCACGGTTTGGCTCTCGAAAACGCAAGCTGGATCTAAAACACGCATTCAAGCATTGTGGGAGTGATATTGATGAAATTGAAAACTCCGTGGCCCATTTTTGGGTACTTCCGAAAAACGGAGTGAGAAAGGAGCTTACTCTGACATTTCGAGGCCTCTACCAAATTTTCCCTGTCAAAAGGTGAGACCGGCGCTAAAACATGCTTCTATCCTTTTGGTGGCCGAAACACAATGATTCGCGAGCTACGTTGCCCATTCTAAAGTGCTTATGAAAGATGGAGGTAGGAATAGGATTTCTTTGCGTTTCAAATGCCTTATGGCGGTTGAACTCTGCGAAGTGCAAACCTGCGCGAAGAATAGGTCCCACCATTTCGGGGGCAAAAACAGATGAATTGGGAAAGTACACGGCCCGTTCTCTGTGTCCCACTAAAATATTATGAGAAAGACTATTTTGATGAAATTGTATGGGCTACATGTCAGTTTCCCTCTCTTGAAAGAGAAAATCTCCTCTAAACGAACCGTACAGTCTTCTGGCGGTGGAACAGATGAATTTGGCAAATATGTGGCGTATTTTTTGGAACTCGTGAAAATTGGAGTGAGAAAGAAGATTTCCCTACAAATCGTAGGACTCTAGCACGGTTTGGCTCTCGAAAACACAAGCTGGATCTAAAACACGCATTCAAGCATTGTGGGGGTGATATTGATGAAATTGAAAACTCCGTGGCCCATTTTTGGGTACTGCCGAAAAACGGAGTGAGAAAGGAGCTTACTCTGACATTTCGAGGCCTCTAGCAAATTTTCCCTGTCAAAAGGTCAGACCGGCGCTAAAACATGCTTCAATCCTTTTGGTGGCCGAAACACAATGATTCGCGAGCTACGTTGCCCATTTTACAGTGCTTATGAAAGATGGAGGTAGGAATAGGATTTCTTTGCATTTCAAATGCCTCTATGGCGGTTGAACTCTGCGAAATGCAAACCTGCTCGAAGAATAGGTCCCTCCATTTCGGGGGCAAAAACAGATGAATTGGGAAAGTACACGGCCCGTTCTCTGTGTCCCACTAAAAGATTATGAGAAAGACTATTTTGATGAAATTGTATGGGCTACATGTCAGTTTCCCTCTCTTGAAAGAGAAAATCGCCTCTAAACGAACCGTACAGTCTTCTGGCGGTGGAACAGATGAATTTGGCAAATATGTGGCGTATTTTTTGGAACTCGTGAAAATTGGAGGGAGAAAGAAGATTTCCCTGCAAATCGTAGGACTCTAGCACGGTTTGGCTCTCGAAAACGCAAGCTGGATCTAAAACACGCATTCAAGCATTGTGGGAGTGATATTGATGAAATTGAAAACTCCGTGGCCCATTTTTGGGTACTTCCGAAAAACGGAGTGAGAAAGGAGCTTACTCTGACATTTCGAGGCCTCTACCAAATTTTCCCTGTCAAAAGGTGAGACCGGCGCTAAAACATGCTTCTATCCTTTTGGTGGCCGAAACACAATGATTCGCGAGCTACGTTGCCCATTTTATAGTGCTTATGAAAGATGGAGGTAGGAATAGGATTTCTTTGCGTTTCAAATGCCTTATGGCGGTTGAACTCTGCGAAGTGCAAACCTGCGCGAAGAATAGGTCCCACCATTTTGGGGGCAAAAACAGATGAATTGGGAAAGTACACGGCCCGTTCTCTGTGTCCCACTAAAACATTATGAGAAAGACTATTTTGATGAAATTGTATGGGCTACATGTCAGTTTCCCTCTCTTGAAAGAGAAAATCGCCTCTAAACGATCCGTACAGTCTTCTGGCGGTGGAACAGATGAATTTGGCAAATATGTGGCGTATTTTTTGGAACTCGTGAAAATTGGAGGGAGAAAGAAGATTTCCCTGCAAATCGTAGGACTCTAGCACGGTTTGGCTCTCGAAAACGCAAGCTGGATCTAAAACACGCATTCAAGCATTGTGGGGGTGATATTGATGAAATTGAAAACTCCGTGGCCCATTTTTGGGTACTTCCGAAAAACGGAGTGAGAAAGGAGCTTACTCTGACATTTCGAGGCCTCTACCAAATTTTCCCTGTCAAAAGGTTAGACCGGCGCTAAAACATGCTTCTATCGTTTTGGTGGCCGAAACACAATGATTCGCGAGCTACGTTGCCCATTTTATAGTGCTTATGAAAGATGGAGGTAGGAATAGGATTTCTTTGCGTTTCAAATGCCTTATGGCGGTTGAACTCTGCGAAGTGCAAACCTGCGCGAAGAATAGGTCCCACCATTTCGGGGGCAAAAACAGATGAATTGGGAAAGTACACGGCCCGTTCTCTGTGTCCCACTAAAAGATTATGAGAAAGACTATTTTGATGAAATTGTATGGGCTACATGTCAGTTTCCCTCTCTTGAAAGAGAAAATCGCCTCTAAACGATCCGTACAGTCTTCTGGCGGTGGAACAGATGAATTTGGCAAATATGTGGTGTATTTTTTGGAACTCGTGAAAATTGGAGGGAGAAAGAAGATTTCCCTGCAAATCGTAGTACTCTAGCACGGTTTGGCTCTCGAAAACGCAAGCTGGATCTAAAACACGCATTCAAGCATTGTGGGAGTGATATTGATGAAATTGAAAACTCCGTGGCGCATTTTTGGGTACTTCCAAAAAACGGAGTGAGAAAGGAGCTTACTCTGACATTTCGAGGCCTCTACCAAATTTTCCCTGTCAAAAGGTGAGACCGGCGCTAAAACATGCTTCTATCCTTTTGGTGGCCGAAACACAATGTTTCGCGAGCTACGTTGCCCATTTTATAGTGCTTATGAAAGATGGAGGTAGGAATAGGATTTCTTTGCGTTTCAAATGCCTTATGGCGGTTGAACTCTGCGAAGTGCAAACCTGCGCGAAGAATAGGTCCCACCATTTCGGGGGCAAAACAGATGAATTGGGAAAGTACACGGCCCGTTCTCTGTGTACCACTAAAAGATTATGAGAAATACTATTTTGATGAAATTGTATGGGCTACATGTCAGTTTCCCTCTCTTGAAAGAGAAAATCGCCTCTAAACGAACCGTACAGTCGTCTGGCGGTGGAACAGATGAATTTGGCAAATATGTGGCGTATTTTTTGCAACTCGTGAAAATTGGAGTGAGAAAGAAGATTTCCCTGCAAATCGTAGGACTCTAGCACGGTTTGGCTCTCGAAAACACAAGCTGGATCTAAAACACGCATTCAAGCATTGTGGGGGTGATATTGATGAAATTGAAAACTCCGTGGCCCATTTTTGGGTACTGCCGAAAAACGGAGTGAGAAAGGAGCTTACTCTGACATTTCGAGGCCTCTAGCAAATTTTCCCTGTCAAAAGGTCAGACCGGTGCTAAAACATGCTTCAATCCTTTTGGTGGCCGAAACACAATGATTCGCGAGCTACGTTGCCCATTTTACAGTGCTTATGAAAGATGGAGGTAGGAATAGGATTTCTTTGCATTTCAAATGCCTCTATGGCGGTTGAACTCTGCGAAATGCAAACCTGCGCGAAGAATAGGTCCCACCATTTCGGGGGCAAAAACAGATGAATTGGGAAAGTACACGGCCCGTTCTCTGTGTCCCACTAAAAGATTATGAGAAAGACTATTTTGATGAAATTGTATGGGCTACATGTCAGTTTCCCTCTCTTGAAAGAGAAAATCTCCTCTAAACGAACCGTACAGTCTTCTGGCGGTGGAACAGATGAATTTGGCAAATATGTGGCGTATTTTTTGGAACTCGTGAAAATTGGAGGGAGAAAGAAGATTTCCCTGCAAATCGTAGGACTCTAGCACGGTTTGGCTCTCGAAAACGCAAGCTGGATCTAAAACACGCATTCAAGCATTGTGGGGGTGATATTGATGAAATTGAAAACTCCGTGGCGCATTTTTGGGTACTTCCGAAAAACGGAGTGAGAAAGGAGCTTACTCTGACATTTCGAGGCCTCTACCAAATTTTCCCTGTCAAAAGGTGAGACCGGCGCTAAAACATGCTTCTATCCTTTTGGTGGCCGAAACACAATGATTCGCGAGCTACGTTGCCCATTTTATAGTGCTTATGAAAGATGGAGGTAGGAATAGGATTTCTTTGCGTTTCAAATGCCTTATGGCGGTTGAACTCTGCGAAGTGCAAACCTGCGCGAAGAATAGGTCCCACCATTTCGGGGGCAAAAACAGATGAATTGGGAAAGTACACGGCCCGTTCTCTGTGTCCCACTAAAATATTATGAGAAAGACTATTTTGATGAAATTGTATGGGCTACATGTCAGTTTCCCTCTCTTGAAAGAGAAAATCGCCTCTAAACGAACCGTACAGTCTTCTGGCGGTGGAACAGATGAATTTGGCAAATATGTGGCGTATTTTTTGGAACTCGTGAAAATTGGAGTGAGAAAGAAGATTTCCCTACAAATCGTAGGACTCTAGCACGGTTTGGCTCTCGAAAACACAAGCTGGATCTAAAACACGCATTCAAGCATTGTGGGGGTGATATTGATGAAATTGAAAACTCCGTGGCCCATTTTTGGGTACTGCCGAAAAACGGAGTGAGAAAGGAGCTTACTCTGACATTTCGAGGCCTCTACCAAATTTTCCCTGTCAAAAGGTGAGACCGGCGCTAAAACATGCTTCTATCCTTTTGGTGGCCGAAACACAATGATTCGCGAGCTACGTTGCCCATTTTATAGTGCTTATGAAAGATGGAGGTAGGAATAGGATTTCTTTGCGTTTCAAATGCCTTATGGCGGTTGAACTCTGCGAAGTGCAAACCTGCGCGAAGAATAGGTCCCACCATTTCGGGGGCAAAAACAGATGAATTGGGAAAGTACACGGCCCGTTCTCTGTGTCCCACTAAAAGATTATGAGAAAGACTATTTTGATGAAATTGTATGGGCTACATGTCAGTTTCCCTCTCTTGAAAGAGAAAATCGCCTCTAAACGATCCGTACAGTCTTCTGGCGGTGGAACAGATGAATTTGGCAAATATGTGGCGTATTTTTTGGAACTCGTGAAAATTGGAGGGAGAAAGAAGATTTCCCTGCAAATCGTAGGACTCTAGCACGGTTTGGCTCTCGAAAACGCAAGCTGGATCTAAAACACGCATTCAAGCATTGTGGGGGTGATATTGATGAAATTGAAAACTCCGTGGCCCATTTTTGGGTACTTCCGAAAAACGGAGTGAGAAAGGAGCTTACTCTGACATTTCGAGGCCTCTACCAAATTTTCCCTGTCAAAAGGTGAGACCGGCGCTAAAACATGCTTCTATCGTTTTGGTGGCCGGAACACAATGATTCGCGAGCTACGTTGCCCATTTTATAGTGCTTATGAAAGATGGAGGTAGGAATAGGATTTCTTTGCGTTTCAAATGCCTTATGGCGGTTGAACTCTGCGAAGTGCAAACCTGCGCGAAGAATAGGTCCCACCATTTCGGGGGCAAAAACAGATGAATTGGGAAAGTACACGGCCCGTTCTCTGTGTCCCACTAAAAGATTATGAGAAAGACTATTTTGATGAAATTGTATGGGCTACATGTCAGTTTCCCTCTCTTGAAAGAGAAAATCGCCTCTAAACGATCCGTACAGTCTTCTGGCGGTGGAACAGATGAATTTGGCAAATATGTGGCGTATTTTTTGGAACTCGTGAAAATTGGAGGGAGAAAGAAGATTTCCCTGCAAATCGTAGGACTCTAGCACGGTTTGGCTCTCGAAAACGCAAGCTGGATCTAAAACACGCATTCAAGCATTGTGGGGGTGATATTGATGAAATTGAAAACTCCGTGGCCCATTTTTGGGTACTTCCGAAAAACGGAGTGAGAAAGGAGCTTACTCTGACATTTCGAGGCCTCTACCAAATTTTCCCTGTCAAAAGGTGAGACCGGCGCTAAAACATGCTTCTATCCTTTTGGTGGCCGAAACACAATGATTCGCGAGCTACGTTGCCCATTTTATAGTGCTTATGAAAGATGGAGGTAGGAATAGGATTTCTTTGCGTTTCAAATGCCTTATGGCGGTTGAACTCTGCGAAGTGCAAACCTGCGCGAAGAATAGGTCCCACCATTTCGGGGGCAAGAACAGTAAATTGGGAAAGTATACGGCCCGTTCTCTGTGTCCCACTAAAAGATTATGAGAAAGACTATTTTGATGAAATTGTATGGGCTACATGTCAGTTTCCCTCTCTTGAAAGAGAAAATCGCCTCTAAACGAACCGTACAGTCTTCTGGCGGTGGAACAGATGAATTTGGCAAATATGTGGCGTATTTTTTGGAACTCGTGAAAATTGGAGGGAGAAAGAAGATTTCCCTGCAAATCGTAGTACTCTAGCACGGTTTGGCTCTCGAAAACGCAAGCTGGATCTAAAACACGCATTCAAGCATTGTGGGAGTGATATTGATGAAATTGAAAACTCCGTGGCGCATTTTTGGGTACTTCCGAAAAACGGAGTGAGAAAGGAGCTTACTCTGACATTTCGAGGCCTCTACCAAATTTTCCCTGTCAAAAGGTGAGACCGGCGCTAAAACATGCTTCTATCCTTTTGGTGGCCGAAACACAATGATTCGCGAGCTACGTTGCCCATTTTATAGTGCTTATGAAAGATGGAGGTAGGAATAGGATTTCTTTGCGTTTCAAATGCCTTATGGCGGTTGAACTCTGCGTAGTGCAAACCTGCGCGAAGAATATGTCCCACCATTTCGGGGGCAAAAACAGATGAATTGGGAAAGTACACGGCCCGTTCTCTGTGTCCCACTAAAAGATTATGAGAAAGACTATTTTGATGAAATTGTATGGGCTACATGTCAGTTTCCCTCTCTTGAAAGAGAAAATCGCCTCTAAACGAACCGTACAGTCTTCTGGCGGTGGAACAGATGAATTTGGCAAATATGTGGCGTATTTTTTGGAACTCGTGAAAATTGGAGGGAGAAAGAAGATTTCCCTGCAAATCGTAGGACTCTAGCACGGTTTGGCTCTCGAAAACGCAAGCTGGATCTAAAACACGCATTCAAGCATTGTGGGGGTGATATTGATGAAATTGAAAACTCCGTGGCGCATTTTTGGGTACTTCCGAAAAACGGAGTGAGAAAGGAGCTTACTCTGACATTTCGAGGCCTCTACCAAATTTTCCCTGTCAAAAGGTGAGACCGGCGCTAAAACATGCTTCTATCCTTTTGGTGGCCGAAACACAATGATTCGCGAGCTACGTTGCCCATTTTATAGTGCTTATGAAAGATGGAGGTAGGAATAGGATTTCTTTGCGTTTCAAATGCCTTATGGCGGTTGAACTCTGCGAAGTGCAAACCTGCGCGAAGAATAGGTCCCACCATTTCGGGGGCAAAAACAGATGAATTGGGAAAGTACACGGCCCGTTCTCTGTGTCCCACTAAAATATTATGAGAAAGACTATTTTGATGAAATTGTATGGGCTACATGTCAGTTTCCCTCTCTTGAAAGAGAAAATCGCCTCTAAACGAACCGTACAGTCTTCTGGCGGTGGAACAGATGAATTTGGCAAATATGTGGCGTATTTTTTGGAACTCGTGAAAATTGGAGTGAGAAAGAAGATTTCCCTACAAATCGTAGGACTCTAGCACGGTTTGGCTCTCGAAAACACAAGCTGGATCTAAAACACGCATTCAAGCATTGTGGGGGTGATATTGATGAAATTGAAAACTCCGTGGCCCATTTTTGGGTACTGCCGAAAAACGGAGTGAGAAAGGAGCTTACTCTGACATTTCGAGGCCTCTACCAAATTTTCCCTGTCAAAAGGTGAGACCGGCGCTAAAACATGGTTCTATCCTTTTGGTGGCCGAAACACAATGATTCGCGAGCTACGTTGCCCATTTTATAGTGCTTATGAAAGATGGAGGTAGGAATAGGATTTCTTTGCGTTTCAAATGCCTTATGGCGGTTGAACTCTGCGAAGTGCAAACCTGCGCGAAGAATAGGTCCCACCATTTCGGGGGCAAAAACAGATGAATTGGGAAAGTACACGGCCCGTTCTCTGTGTCCCACTAAAAGATTATGAGAAAGACTATTTTGATGAAATTGTATGGGCTACATGTCAGTTTCCCTCTCTTGAAAGAGAAAATCGCCTCTAAACGATCCGTACAGTCTTCTGGCGGTGGAACAGATGAATTTGGCAAATATGTGGCGTATTTTTTGGAACTCGTGAAAATTGGAGGGAGAAAGAAGATTTCCCTGCAAATCGTAGGACTCTAGCACGGTTTGGCTCTCGAAAACGCAAGCTGGATCTAAAACACGCATTCAAGCATTGTGGGCGTGATATTGATGAAATTGAAAACTCCGTGGCCCATTTTTGGGTACTTCCGAAAAACGGAGTGAGAAAGGAGCTTACTCTGACATTTCGAGGCCTCTACCAAATTTTCCCTGTCAAAAGGTGAGACCGGCGCTAAAACATGCTTCTATCGTTTTGGTGGCCGAAACACAATGATTCGCGAGCTACGTTGCCCATTTTATAGTGCTTATGAAAGATGGAGGTAGGAATAGGATTTCTTTGCGTTTCAAATGCCTTATGGCGGTTGAACTCTGCGAAGTGCAAACCTGCGCGAAGAATAGGTCCCACCATTTCGGGGGCAAAAACAGATGAATTGGGAAAGTACACGGCCCGTTCTCTGTGTCCCACTAAAAGATTATGAGAAAGACTATTTTGATGAAATTGTATGGGCTACATGTCAGTTTCCCTCTCTTGAAAGAGAAAATCGCCTCTAAACGATCCGTACAGTCTTCTGGCGGTGGAACAGATGAATTTGGCAAATATGTGGCGTATTTTTTGGAACTCGTGAAAATTGGAGGGAGAAAGAAGATTTCCCTGCAAATCGTAGGACTCTAGCACGGTTTGGCTCTCGAAAACGCAAGCTGGATCTAAAACACGCATTCAAGCATTGTGGGGGTGATATTGATGAAATTGAAAACTCCGTGGCCCATTTTTGGGTACTTCCGAAAAACGGAGTGAGAAAGGAGCTTACTCTGACATTTCGAGGCCTCTACCAAATTTTCCCTGTCAAAAGGTGAGACCGGCGCTAAAACATGCTTCTATCCTTTTGGTGGCCGAAACACAATGATTCGCGAGCTACGTTGCCCATTTTATAGTGCTTATGAAAGATGGAGGTAGGAATAGGATTTCTTTGCGTTTCAAATGCCTTATGGCGGTTGAACTCTGCGAAGTGCAAACCTGCGCGAAGAATAGGTCCCACCATTTCGGGGGCAAGAACAGTAAATTGGGAAAGTATACGGCCCGTTCTCTGTGTCCCACTAAAAGATTATGAGAAAGACTATTTTGATGAAATTGTATGGGCTACATGTCAGTTTCCCTCTCTTGAAAGAGAAAATCGCCTCTAAACGAACCGTACAGTCTTCTGGCGGTGGAACAGATGAATTTGGCAAATATGTGGCGTATTTTTTGGAACTCGTGAAAATTGGAGGGAGAAAGAAGATTTCCCTGCAAATCGTAGTACTCTAGCACGGTTTGGCTCTCGAAAACGCAAGCTGGATCTAAAACACGCATTCAAGCATTGTGGGAGTGATATTGATGAAATTGAAAACTCCGTGGCGCATTTTTGGGTACTTCCGAAAAACGGAGTGAGAAAGGAGCTTACTCTGACATTTCGAGGCCTCTACCAAATTTTCCCTGTCAAAAGGTGAGACCGGCGCTAAAACATGCTTCTATCCTTTTGGTGGCCGAAACACAATGATTCGCGAGCTACGTTGCCCATTTTATAGTGCTTATGAAAGATGGAGGTAGGAATAGGATTTCTTTGCGTTTCAAATGCCTTATGGCGGTTGAACTCTGCGTAGTGCAAACCTGCGCGAAGAATATGTCCCACCATTTCGGGGGCAAAAACAGATGAATTGGGAAAGTACACGGCCCGTTCTCTGTGTCCCACTAAAAGATTATGAGAAAGACTATTTTGATGAAATTGTATGGGCTACATGTCAGTTTCCCTCTCTTGAAAGAGAAAATCGCCTCTAAACGAACCGTACAGTCTTCTGGCGGTGGAACAGATGAATTTGGCAAATATGTGGCGTATTTTTTGGAACTCGTGAAAATTGGAGGGAGAAAGAAGATTTCCCTGCA
This sequence comes from Albizia julibrissin, assembly GCA_037074505.1. Classification (NCBI taxonomy): domain Eukaryota; kingdom Viridiplantae; phylum Streptophyta; class Magnoliopsida; order Fabales; family Fabaceae; genus Albizia; species Albizia julibrissin. Next base: position 40,121,272 of record CM073477.1, read on the forward strand.
AATCGTAGGACTCTAGCACGGTTTGGCTCTCGAAAACGCAAGCTGGATCTAAAACACGCATTCAAGCATTGTGGGGGTGATATTGATGAAATTGAAAACTCCGTGGCGCATTTTTGGGTACTTCCGAAAAACGGAGTGAGAAAGGAGCTTACTCTGACATTTCGAGGCCTCTACCAAATTTTCCCTGTCAAAAGGTGAGACCGGCGCTAAAACATGCTTCTATCCTTTTGGTGGCCGAAACACAATGATTCGCGAGCTACGTTGCCCATTTTATAGTGCTTATGAAAGATGGAGGTAGGAATAGGATTTCTTTGCGTTTCAAATGCCTTATGGCGGTTGAACTCTGCGAAGTGCAAACCTGCGCGAAGAATAGGTCCCACCATTTCGGGGGCAAAAACAGATGAATTGGGAAAGTACACGGCCCGTTCTCTGTGTCCCACTAAAATATTATGAGAAAGACTATTTTGATGAAATTGTATGGGCTACATGTCAGTTTCCCTCTCTTGAAAGAGAAAATCGCCTCTAAACGAACCGTACAGTCTTCTGGCGGTGGAACAGATGAATTTGGCAAATATGTGGCGTATTTTTTGGAACTCGTGAAAATTGGAGTGAGAAAGAAGATTTCCCTACAAATCGTAGGACTCTAGCACGGTTTGGCTCTCGAAAACACAAGCTGGATCTAAAACACGCATTCAAGCATTGTGGGGGTGATATTGATGAAATTGAAAACTCCGTGGCCCATTTTTGGGTACTGCCGAAAAACGGAGTGAGAAAGGAGCTTACTCTGACATTTCGAGGCCTCTACCAAATTTTCCCTGTCAAAAGGTGAGACCGGCGCTAAAACATGGTTCTATCCTTTTGGTGGCCGAAACACAATGATTCGCGAGCTACGTTGCCCATTTTATAGTGCTTATGAAAGATGGAGGTAGGAATAGGATTTCTTTGCGTTTCAAATGCCTTATGGCGGTTGAACTCTGCGAAGTGCAAACCTGCGCGAAGAATAGGTCCCACCATTTCGGGGGCAAAAACAGATGAATTGGGAAAGTACACGGCCCGTTCTCTGTGTCCCACTAAAAGATTATGAGAAAGACTATTTTGATGAAATTGTATGGGCTACATGTCAGTTTCCCTCTCTTGAAAGAGAAAATCGCCTCTAAACGATCCGTACAGTCTTCTGGCGGTGGAACAGATGAATTTGGCAAATATGTGGCGTATTTTTTGGAACTCGTGAAAATTGGAGGGAGAAAGAAGATTTCCCTGCAAATCGTAGGACTCTAGCACGGTTTGGCTCTCGAAAACGCAAGCTGGATCTAAAACACGCATTCAAGCATTGTGGGCGTGATATTGATGAAATTGAAAACTCCGTGGCCCATTTTTGGGTACTTCCGAAAAACGGAGTGAGAAAGGAGCTTACTCTGACATTTCGAGGCCTCTACCAAATTTTCCCTGTCAAAAGGTGAGACCGGCGCTAAAACATGCTTCTATCGTTTTGGTGGCCGAAACACAATGATTCGCGAGCTACGTTGCCCATTTTATAGTGCTTATGAAAGATGGAGGTAGGAATAGGATTTCTTTGCGTTTCAAATGCCTTATGGCGGTTGAACTCTGCGAAGTGCAAACCTGCGCGAAGAATAGGTCCCACCATTTCGGGGGCAAAAACAGATGAATTGGGAAAGTACACGGCCCGTTCTCTGTGTCCCACTAAAAGATTATGAGAAAGACTATTTTGATGAAATTGTATGGGCTACATGTCAGTTTCCCTCTCTTGAAAGAGAAAATCGCCTCTAAACGATCCGTACAGTCTTCTGGCGGTGGAACAGATGAATTTGGCAAATATGTGGCGTATTTTTTGGAACTCGTGAAAATTGGAGGGAGAAAGAAGATTTCCCTGCAAATCGTAGGACTCTAGCACGGTTTGGCTCTCGAAAACGCAAGCTGGATCTAAAACACGCATTCAAGCATTGTGGGGGTGATATTGATGAAATTGAAAACTCCGTGGCCCATTTTTGGGTACTTCCGAAAAACGGAGTGAGAAAGGAGCTTACTCTGACATTTCGAGGCCTCTACCAAATTTTCCCTGTCAAAAGGTGAGACCGGCGCTAAAACATGCTTCTATCCTTTTGGTGGCCGAAACACAATGATTCGCGAGCTACGTTGCCCATTTTATAGTGCTTATGAAAGATGGAGGTAGGAATAGGATTTCTTTGCGTTTCAAATGCCTTATGGCGGTTGAACTCTGCGAAGTGCAAACCTGCGCGAAGAATAGGTCCCACCATTTCGGGGGCAAGAACAGTAAATTGGGAAAGTATACGGCCCGTTCTCTGTGTCCCACTAAAAGATTATGAGAAAGACTATTTTGATGAAATTGTATGGGCTACATGTCAGTTTCCCTCTCTTGAAAGAGAAAATCGCCTCTAAACGAACCGTACAGTCTTCTGGCGGTGGAACAGATGAATTTGGCAAATATGTGGCGTATTTTTTGGAACTCGTGAAAATTGGAGGGAGAAAGAAGATTTCCCTGCAAATCGTAGTACTCTAGCACGGTTTGGCTCTCGAAAACGCAAGCTGGATCTAAAACACGCATTCAAGCATTGTGGGAGTGATATTGATGAAATTGAAAACTCCGTGGCGCATTTTTGGGTACTTCCGAAAAACGGAGTGAGAAAGGAGCTTACTCTGACATTTCGAGGCCTCTACCAAATTTTCCCTGTCAAAAGGTGAGACCGGCGCTAAAACATGCTTCTATCCTTTTGGTGGTCGAAACACAATGATTCGCGAGCTACGTTGCCCATTTTATAGTGCTTATGAAAGATGGAGGTAGGAATAGGATTTCTTTGCGTTTCAAATGCCTTATGGCGGTTGAACTCTGCGTAGTGCAAACCTGCGCGAAGAATATGTCCCACCATTTCGGGGGCAAAAACAGATGAATTGGGAAAGTACAAGGCCCGTTCTCTGTGTCCCACTAAAAGATTATGAGAAAGACTATTTTGATGAAATTGTATGGGCTACATGTCAGTTTCCCTCTCTTGAAAGAGAAAATCGCCTCTAAACGAACCGTACAGTCTTCTGGCGGTGGAACAGATGAATTTGGCAAATATGTGGCGTATTTTTTGGAACTCGTGAAAATTGGAGGGAGAAAGAAGATTTCCCTGCAAATCGTAGGACTCTAGCACGGTTTGGCTCTCGAAAACGCAAGCTGGATCTAAAACACGCAATCAAGCATTGTGGGGGTGATATTGATGAAATTGAAAACTGCGTGGCCCATTTTTGGGTACTTCCGAAAAACGGAGTGAGAAAGGAGCTTACTCTGACATTTCGAGGCCTCTACCAAATTTTCCCTGTCAAAAGGTGAGACCGGCGCTAAAACATGCTTCTATCGTTTTGGTGGCCGAAACACAATGATTCGCGAGCTACGTTGCCCATTTTATAGTGCTTATGAAAGATGGAGGTAGGAATAGGATTTCTTTGCATTTCAAATGCCTTATGGCGGTTGAACTCTGCGAAGTGGAAACCTGCGCGAAGAATAGGTCCCACCATTTCGGGGGCAAAAACAGATGAATTGGGAAAGTACACGGCCCGTTCTCTGTGTCCCACTAAAAGATTATGAGAAAGACTATTTTGATGAAATTGTATGGGCTACATGTCAGTTTCCCTCTCTTGAAAGAGAAAATCGCCTCTAAACGAACCGTACAGTCTTCTGGCGGTGGAACAGATGAATTTGGCAAATATGTGGCGTATTTTTTGGAACTCGTGAAAATTGGAGGGAGAAAGAAGATGTCCCTGCAAATCGTAGGACTCTAGCACGGTTTGGCTCTCGAAAATGCAAGCTGGATCTAAAACACGCATTCAAGCATTGTGGGGGTGAATTTGATGAAATTGAAAACTCCGTGGCCCATTTTTAGGTACTGCCGAAAAACGGAGTGAGAAAGGAGCTTACTCTGACATTTCGAGGCCGCTACCAAATTTTCCCTGTTAAAAGGTCAGACCGGCGCTAAAACATGCTTCTATCGTTTTGGTGGCCGAAACACAATGATTCGCGAGCTACGTTGCCCATTTTACAGATCTTATGAAAGATGGAGGTAGGAATAGGATTTCTTTGCATTTCAAATGCCTTATGGCGGTTGAACTCTGCGAAGTGCAAACCTGCGCGAAGAATAGGTCCCACTATTTCGGGGGCAAAAACAGATGAATTGGGAAAGTACACGGCCCGTTCTCTGTGTCCCACTAAAAGATTATGAGATAGACTATTTTGATGAAATTGTATGGGCTACATGTCAGTTTCCCTCTCTTGAAAGAGAAAATCGCCTCTGAACGAGCCGTACAGTCTTCTGGCGGTGGAACAGATGAATTTGGCAAATATGTGGCGTATTTTTTGGAACTCGTGAAAATTGGAGGGAGAAAGAAGATTTCCCTGCAAATCGTAGGACTCTAGCACGGTTTGGCTCTCGAAAACACAAGCTGGATCTAAAACACGCATTCAAGCATTGTGGGGGTGATATTGATGAAATTGAAAACTCCGTGGCCCATTTTTGGGTACTGCCGAAAAACGGAGTGAGAAAGGAGCTTACTCTGACATTTCGAGGCCTCTAGCAAATTTTCCCTGTCAAAAGGTGAGACCGGCGCTAAAACATGCTTCAATCCTTTTGGTGGCCGAAACACAATGATTCGCGAGCTACGTTGCCCATTTTACAGTGCTTATGAAAGATGGAGGTAGGAATAGGATTTCTTTGCATTTCAAATGCCTCTATGGCGGTTGAACTCTGCGAAATGCAAACCTGCGCGAAGAATAGGTCCCACCATTTCGGGGGCAAAAACAGATGAATTGGGAAAGTACACGGCCCGTTCTCTGTGTCCCACTAAAAGATTATGAGAAAGACTATTTTGATGAAATTGTATGGGCTACATGTCAGTTTCCCTCTCTTGAAAGAGAAAATCTCCTCTAAACGAACCGTACAGTCTTCTGGCGGTGGAACAGATGAATTTGGCAAATATGTGGCGTATTTTTTGGAACTCGTGAAAATTGGAGGGAGAAAGAAGATTTCCCTGCAAATCGTAGGACTCTAGCACGGTTTGGCTCTCGAAAACGCAAGCTGGATCTAAAACACGCATTCAAGCATTGTGGGCGTGATATTGATGAAATTGAAAACTCCGTGGCGCATTTTTGGGTACTTCCGAAAAACGGAGTGAGAAAGGAGCTTACTCTGACATTTCGAGGCCTCTACCAAATTTTCCCTGTCAAAAGGTGAGACCGGCGCTAAAACATGCTTCTATCGTTTTGGTGGCCGAAACACAATGATTCGCGAGCTACGTTGCCCATTTTATAGTGCTTATGAAAGATGGAGGTAGGAATAGGATTTCTTTGCGTTTCAAATGCCTTATGGCGGTTGAACTCTGCGAAGTGCAAACCTGCGCGAAGAATAGGTCCCACCATTTCGGGGGCAAAAACAGATGAATTGGGAAAGTACACGGCCCGTTCTCTGTGTCCCACTAAAAGATTATGAGAAAGACTATTTTGATGAAATTGTATGGGCTACATGTCAGTTTCCCTCTCTTGAAAGAGAAAATCGCCTCTAAACGATCCGTACAGTCTTCTGGCGGTGGAACAGATGAATTTGGCAAATATGTGGCGTATTTTTTGGAACTCGTGAAAATTGGAGGGAGAAAGAAGATTTCCCTGCAAATCGTAGGACTCTAGCACGGTTTGGCTCTCGAAAACGCAAGCTGGATCTAAAACACGCATTCAAGCATTGTGGGGGTGATATTGATGAAATTGAAAACTCCGTGGCCCATTTTTGGGTACTTCCGAAAAACGGAGTGAGAAAGGAGCTTACTCTGACATTTCGAGGCCTCTACCAAATTTTCCCTGTCAAAAGGTGAGACCGGCGCTAAAACATGCTTCTATCCTTTTGGTGGCCGAAACACAATGATTCGCGAGCTACGTTGCCCATTTTATAGTGCTTATGAAAGATGGAGGTAGGAATAGGATTTCTTTGCGTTTCAAATGCCTTATGGCGGTTGAACTCTGCGAAGTGCAAACCTGCGCGAAGAATAGGTCCCACCATTTCGGGGGCAAGAACAGTAAATTGGGAAAGTATACGGCCCGTTCTCTGTGTCCCACTAAAAGATTATGAGAAAGACTATTTTGATGAAATTGTATGGGCTACATGTCAGTTTCCCTCTCTTGAAAGAGAAAATCGCCTCTAAACGAACCGTACAGTCTTCTGGCGGTGGAACAGATGAATTTGGCAAATATGTGGCGTATTTTTTGGAACTCGTGAAAATTGGAGGGAGAAAGAAGATTTCCCTGCAAATCGTAGTACTCTAGCACGGTTTGGCTCTCGAAAACGCAAGCTGGATCTAAAACACGCATTCAAGCATTGTGGGAGTGATATTGATGAAATTGAAAACTCCGTGGCGCATTTTTGGGTACTTCCGAAAAACGGAGTGAGAAAGGAGCTTACTCTGACATTTCGAGGCCTCTACCAAATTTTCCCTGTCAAAAGGTGAGACCGGCGCTAAAACATGCTTCTATCCTTTTGGTGGCCGAAACACAATGATTCGCGAGCTACGTTGCCCATTTTATAGTGCTTATGAAAGATGGAGGTAGGAATAGGATTTCTTTGCGTTTCAAATGCCTTATGGCGGTTGAACTCTGCGTAGTGCAAACCTGCGCGAAGAATATGTCCCACCATTTCGGGGGCAAAAACAGATGAATTGGGAAAGTACACGGCCCGTTCTCTGTGTCCCACTAAAAGATTATGAGAAAGACTATTTTGATGAAATTGTATGGGCTACATGTCAGTTTCCCTCCCTTGAAAGAGAAAATCGCCTCTAAACGAACCGTACAGTCTTCTGGCGGTGGAACAGATGAATTTGGCAAATATGTGGCGTATTTTTTGGAACTCGTGAAAATTGGAGGGAGAAAGAAGATTTCCCTGCAAATCGTAGGACTCTAGCACGGTTTGGCTCTCGAAAACGCAAGCTGGATCTAAAACACGCAATCAAGCATTGTGGGGGTGATATTGATGAAATTGAAAACTGCGTGGCCCATTTTTGGGTACTTCCGAAAAACGGAGTGAGAAAGGAGCTTACTCTGACATTTCGAGGCCTCTACCAAATTTTCCCTGTCAAAAGGTGAGACCGGCGCTAAAACATGCTTCTATCGTTTTGGTGGCCGAAACACAATGATTCGCGAGCTACGTTGCCCATTTTATAGTGCTTATGAAAGATGGAGGTAGGAATAGGATTTCTTTGCATTTCAAATGCCTTATGGCGGTTGAACTCTGCGAAGTGGAAACCTGCGCGAAGAATAGGTCCCACCATTTCGGGGGCAAAAACAGATGAATTGGGAAAGTACACGGCCCGTTCTCTGTGTCCCACTAAAAGATTATGAGAAAGACTATTTTGATGAAATTGTATGGGCTACATGTCAGTTTCCCTCTCTTGAAAGAGAAAATCGCCTCTAAACGAACCGTACAGTCTTCTGGCGGTGGAACAGATGAATTTGGCAAATATGTGGCGTATTTTTTGGAACTCGTGAAAATTGGAGGGAGAAAAAAGATTTCCCTGCAAATCGTAGGACTCTAGCACGGTTTGGCTCTCGAAAATGCAAGCTGGATCTAAAACACGCATTCAAGCATTGTGGGGGTGAATTTGATGAAATTGAAAACTCCGTGGCCCATTTTTAGGTACTGCCGAAAAACGGAGTGAGAAAGGAGCTTACTCTGACATTTCGAGGCCGCTACCAAATTTTCCCTGTTAAAAGGTCAGACCGGCGCTAAAACATGCTTCTATCGTTTTGGTGGCCGAAACACAATGATTCGCGAGCTACGTTGCCCATTTTACAGATCTTATGAAAGATGGAGGTAGGAATAGGATTTCTTTGCATTTCAAATGCCTTATGGCGGTTGAACTCTGCGAAGTGCAAACCTGCGCGAAGAATAGGTCCCACTATTTCGGGGGCAAAAACAGATGAATTGGGAAAGTACACGGCCCGTTCTCTGTGTCCCACTAAAAGATTATGAGATAGACTATTTTGATGAAATTGTATGGGCTACATGTCAGTTTCCCTCTCTTGAAAGAGAAAATCGCCTCTGAACGAGCCGTACAGTCTTCTGGCGGTGGAACAGATGAATTTGGCAAATATGTGGCGTATTTTTTGGAACTCGTGAAAATTGGAGGGAGAAAGAAGATTTCCCTGCAAATCGTAGGACTCTAGCACGGTTTGGCTCTCGAAAACACAAGCTGGATCTAAAACACGCATTCAAGCATTGTGGGGGTGATATTGATGAAATTGAAAACTCCGTGGCCCATTTTTGGGTACTGCCGAAAAACGGAGTGAGAAAGGAGCTTACTCTGACATTTCGAGGCCTCTAGCAAATTTTCCCTGTCAAAAGGTGAGACCGGCGCTAAAACATGCTTCAATCCTTTTGGTGGCCGAAACACAATGATTCGCGAGCTACGTTGCCCATTTTACAGTGCTTATGAAAGATGGAGGTAGGAATAGGATTTCTTTGCATTTCAAATGCCTCTATGGCGGTTGAACTCTGCGAAATGCAAACCTGCGCGAAGAATAGGTCCCACCATTTCGGGGGCAAAAACAGATGAATTGGGAAAGTACACGGCCCGTTCTCTGTGTCCCACTAAAAGATTATGAGAAAGACTATTTTGATGAAATTGTATGGGCTACATGTCAGTTTCCCTCTCTTGAAAGAGAAAATCTCCTCTAAACGAACCGTACAGTCTTCTGGCGGTGGAACAGATGAATTTGGCAAATATGTGGCGTATTTTTTGGAACTCGTGAAAATTGGAGGGAGAAAGAAGATTTCCCTGCAAATCGTAGGACTCTAGCACGGTTTGGCTCTCGAAAACGCAAGCTGGATCTAAAACACGCATTCAAGCATTGTGGGGGTGATATTGATGAAATTGAAAACTCCGTGGCCCATTTTTGGGTACTTCCGAAAAACGGAGTGAGAAAGGAGCTTACTCTGACATTTCGAGGCCTCTACCAAATTTTCCCTGTCAAAAGGTGAGACCGGCGCTAAAACATGCTTCTATCCTTTTGGTGGCCGAAACACAATGATTCGCGAGCTACGTTGCCCATTTTATAGTGCTTATGAAAGATGGAGGTAGGAATAGGATTTCTTTGCGTTTCAAATGCCTTATGGCGGTTGAACTCTGCGAAGTGCAAACCTGCGCGAAGAATAGGTCCCACCATTTCGGGGGCAAGAACAGTAAATTGGGAAAGTATACGGCCCGTTCTCTGTGTCCCACTAAAAGATTATGAGAAAGACTATTTTGATGAAATTGTATGGGCTACATGTCAGTTTCCCTCTCTTGAAAGAGAAAATCGCCTCTAAACGAACCGTACAGTCTTCTGGCGGTGGAACAGATGAATTTGGCAAATATGTGGCGTATTTTTTGGAACTCGTGAAAATTGGAGGGAGAAAGAAGATTTCCCTGCAAATCGTAGTACTCTAGCACGGTTTGGCTCTCGAAAACGCAAGCTGGATCTAAAACACGCATTCAAGCATTGTGGGAGTGATATTGATGAAATTGAAAACTCCGTGGCGCATTTTTGGGTACTTCCGAAAAACGGAGTGAGAAAGGAGCTTACTCTGACATTTCGAGGCCTCTACCAAATTTTCCCTGTCAAAAGGTGAGACCGGCGCTAAAACATGCTTCTATCCTTTTGGTGGCCGAAACACAATGATTCGCGAGCTACGTTGCCCATTTTATAGTGCTTATGAAAGATGGAGGTAGGAATAGGATTTCTTTGCGTTTCAAATGCCTTATGGCGGTTGAACTCTGCGTAGTGCAAACCTGCGCGAAGAATATGTCCCACCATTTCGGGGGCAAAAACAGATGAATTGGGAAAGTAGACGGCCCGTTCTCTGTGTCCCACTAAAAGATTATGAGAAAGACTATTTTGATGAAATTGTATGGGCTACATGTCAGTTTCCCTCTCTTGAAAGAGAAAATCGCCTCTAAACGAACCGTACAGTCTTCTGGCGGTGGAACAGATGAATTTGGCAAATATGTGGCGTATTTTTTGGAACTCGTGAAAATTGGAGGGAGAAAGAAGATTTCCCTGCAAATCGTAGTACTCTAGCACGGTTTGGCTCTCGAAAACGCAAGCTGGATCTAAAACACGCATTCAAGCATTGTGGGAGTGATATTGATGAAATTGAAAACTCCGTGGCGCATTTTTGGGTACTTCCGAAAAACGGAGTGAGAAAGGAGCTTACTCTGACATTTCGAGGCCTCTACCAAATTTTCCCTGTCAAAAGGTGAGACCGGCGCTAAAACATGCTTCTATCCTTTTGGTGGCCGAAACACAATGATTCGCGAGCTACGTTGCCCATTTTATAGTGCTTATGAAAGATGGAGGTAGGAATAGGATTTCTTTGCGTTTCAAATGCCTTATGGCGGTTGAACTCTGCGTAGTGCAAACCTGCGCGAAGAATATGTCCCACCATTTCGGGGGCAAAAACAGATGAATTGGGAAAGTACACGGCCCGTTCTCTGTGTCCCACTAAAAGATTATGAGAAAGACTATTTTGATGAAATTGTATGGGCTACATGTCAGTTTCCCTCTCTTGAAAGAGAAAATCGCCTCTAAACGAACCGTACAGTCTTCTGGCGGTGGAACAGATGAATTTGGCAAATATGTGGCGTATTTTTTGGAACTCGTGAAAATTGGAGGGAGAAAGAAGATTTCCCTGCAAATCGTAGGACTCTAGCACGGTTTGGCTCTCGAAAACGCAAGCTGGATCTAAAACACGCAATCAAGCATTGTGGGGGTGATATTGATGAAATTGAAAACTGCGTGGCCCATTTTTGGGTACTTCCGAAAAACGGAGTGAGAAAGGAGCTTACTCTGACATTTCGAGGCCTCTACCAAATTTTCCCTGTCAAAAGGTGAGACCGGCGCTAAAACATGCTTCTATCGTTTTGGTGGCCGAAACACAATGATTCGCGAGCTACGTTGCCCATTTTATAGTGCTTATGAAAGATGGAGGTAGGAATAGGATTTCTTTGCATTTCAAATGCCTTATGGCGGTTGAACTCTGCGAAGTGGAAACCTGCGCGAAGAATAGGTCCCACCATTTCGGGGGCAAAAACAGATGAATTGGGAAAGTACACGGCCCGTTCTCTGTGTCCCACTAAAAGATTATGAGAAAGACTATTTTGATGAAATTGTATGGGCTACATGTCAGTTTCCCTCTCTTGAAAGAGAAAATCGCCTCTAAACGAACCGTACAGTCTTCTGGCGGTGGAACAGATGAATTTGGCAAATATGTGGCGTATTTTTTGGAACTCGTGAAAATTGGAGGGAGAAAGAAGATTTCCCTGCAAATCGTAGGACTCTAGCACGGTTTGGCTCTCGAAAACACAAGCTGGATCTAAAACACGCATTCAAGCATTGTGGGGGTGATATTGATGAAATTGAAAACTCCGTGGCCCATTTTTGGGTACTGCCGAAAAACGGAGTGAGAAAGGAGCTTACTCTGACATTTCGAGGCCTCTAGCAAATTTTCCCTGTCAAAAGGTCAGACCGGCGCTAAAACATTCTTCAATCCTTTTGGTGGCCGAAACACAATGATTCGCGAGCTACGTTGCCCATTTTACAGTGCTTATGAAAGATGGAGGTAGGAATAGGATTTCTTTGCATTTCAAATGCCTCTATGGCGGTTGAACTCTGCGAAGTGCAAACCTGCGCGAAGAATAGGTCCCACCATTTCGGGGGCAAAAACAGATGAATTGGGAAAGTACACGGCCCGTTCTCTGTGTCCCACTAAAAGATTATGAGAAAGACTATTTTGATGAAATTGTATGGGCTACATGTCAGTTTCCCTCTCTTGAAAGAGAAAATCTCCTCTAAACGAACCGTACAGTCTTCTGGCGGTGGAACAGATGAATTTGGCAAATATGTGGCGTATTTTTTGGAACTCGTGAAAATTGGAGGGAGAAAGAAGATTTCCCTGCAAATCGTAGTACTCTAGCACGGTTTGGCTCTCGAAAACGCAAGCTGGATCTAAAACACGCATTCAAGCATTGTCGGAGTGATATTGATGAAATTGAAAACTCCGTGGCGCATTTTTGGGTACTTCCGAAAAACGGAGTGAGAAAGGAGCTTACTCTGACATTTCGAGGCCTCTACCAAATTTTCCCTGTCAAAAGGTGAGACCGGCGCTAAAACATGCTTCTATCGTTTTGGTGGCCGAAACACAATGATTCGCGAGCTACGTTGCCCATTTTATAGTGCTTATGAATGATGGAGGTAGGAATAGGATTTCTTTGCATTTCAAATGCCTTATGGCGGTTGAACTCTGCGAAGTGCAAACCTGCGCGAAGAATAGGTCCCACCATTTCGGGGGCAAAAACAGATGAATTGGGAAAGTACACGGCCCGTTCTCTGTGTCCCACTAAAAGATTATGAGAAAGACTATTTTGATGAAATTGTATGGGCTACATGTCAGTTTCCCTCTCTTGAAAGAGAAAATCGCCTCTAAACGAACCGTACAATCTTCTGGCGGTGGAACAGATGAATTTGGCAAATATGTGGCGTATTTTTTGGAACTCGTGAAAATTGGAGGGAGAAAGAAGATTTCCCTGCAAATCGTAGGACTCTAGCACGGTTTGGCTCTCGAAAATGCAAGCTGGATCTAAAACACGCATTCAAGCATTGTGGGGGTGATATTGATGAAATTGAAAACTCCGTGGCCCATTTTTGGGTACTTCCGAAAAACGGAGTGAGAAAGGAGCTTACTCTGACATTTCGAGGCCTCTACCAAATTTTCCCTGTCAAAAGGTCAGACCGGCGCTAAAACATTCTTCAATCCTTTTGGTGGCAGAAACACAATGATTCGCGAGCTACGTTGCCCATTTTACAGTGCTTATGAAAGATGGAGGTAGGAATAGGATTTCTTTGCATTTCAAATGCCTCTATAGCGGTTGAACTCTGCGAAGTGCAAACCTGCGCGAAGAATAGGTCCCACCATTTCGGGGGCAAAAACAGATGAATTGGGAAAGTACACGGCCCGTTCTCTGTGTCCCACTAAAAGATTATGAGAAAGACTATTTTGATGAAATTGTATGGGCTACATGTCAGTTTCCCTCTCTTGAAAGAGAAAATCGCCTCTAAACGAACCGTACAGTCTTCTGGCGGTGGAACAGATGAATTTGGAAAATATGTGGCGTATTTTTTGGAACTCGTGAAAATTGGAGGGAGAAAGAAGATTTCCCTGCAAATCGTAGTACTCTAGCACGGTTTGGCTCTCGAAAACGCAAGCTGGATCTAAAACACGCATTCAAGCATTGTGGGGGTGATATTGATGAAATTGAAAACTCCGTGGCGCATTTTTGGGTACTTCCGAAAAAAGGAGTGTGAAAGGAGCTTACTCTGACATTTCGAGGCCTCTACCAAATTTTCCCTGTCAAAAGGTCAGACCGGCGCTAAAACATGCTTCTATCCTTTTGGTGGCCGAAACACAATGATTCGCGAGCTACGTTGCCCATTTTATAGTGCTTATGAAAGATGGAGGTAGGAATAGGATTTCTTTGCATTTCAAATGCCTTATGGCGGTTGAACTCTGCGAAGTGGAAACCTGCGCGAAGAATAGGTCCCACCATTTCGGGGGCAAAAACAGATGAATTGGGAAAGTACACGGCCCGTTCTCTGTGTCCCACTAAAAGATTATGAGAAAGACTATTTTGATGAAATTGTATGGGCTACATGTCAGTTTCCCTCTCTTGAAAGAGAAAATCGCCTCTAAACGAACCGTACAGTCTTCTGGCGGTGGAACAGATGAATTTGGCAAATATGTGGCGTATTTTTTGGAACTCGTGAAAATTGGAGGGAGAAAGAAGATGTCCCTGCAAATCGTAGGACTCTAGCACGGTTTGGCTCTCGAAAACGCAAGCTGGATCTAAAACACGCATTCAAGCATTGTGGGGGTGATATTGATGAAATTGAAAACTCCGTGGCCCATTTTTGGGTACTGCCGAAAAACGGAGTGAGAAAGGAGCTTACTCTGACATTTCGAGGCCTCTAGCAAATTTTCCCTGTCAAAAGGTCAGACCGGCGCTAAAACATTCTTCAATCCTTTTGGTGGCCGAAACACAATGATTCGCGAGCTACGTTGCCCATTTTACAGTGCTTATGAAAGATGGAGGTAGGAATAGGATTTCTTTGCATTTCAAATGCCTCTATGGCGGTTGAACTCTGCGAAGTGCAAACCTGCGCGAAGAATAGGTCCCACCATTTCGGGGGCAAAAACAGATGAATTGGGAAAGTACACGGCCCGTTCTCTGTGTCCCACTAATAGATTATGAGAAAGACTATTTTGATGAAATTGTATGGGCTACATGTCAGTTTCCCTCTCTTGAAAGAGAAAATCTCCTCTAAACGAACCGTACAGTCTTCTGGCGGTGGAACAGATGAATTTGGCAAATATGTGGCGTATTTTTTGGAACTCGTGAAAATTGGAGGGAGAAAGAAGATTTCCCTGCAAATCGTAGTACTCTAGCACGGTTTGGCTCTCGAAAACGCAAGCTGGATCTAAAACACGCATTCAAGCATTGTCGGAGTGATATTGATGAAATTGAAAACTCCGTGGCGCATTTTTGGGTACTTCCGAAAAACGGAGTGAGAAAGGAGCTTACTCTGACATTTCGAGGCCTCTACCAAATTTTCCCTGTCAAAAGGTGAGACCGGCGCGAAAACATGCTTCTATCGTTTTGGTGGCCGAAACACAATGATTCGCGAGCTACGTTGCCCATTTTATAGTGCTTATGAATGATGGAGGTAGGAATAGGATTTCTTTGCATTTCAAATGCCTTATGGCGGTTGAACTCTGCGAAGTGCAAACCTGCGCGAAGAATAGGTCCCACCATTTCGGGGGCAAAAACAGATGAATTGGGAAAGTACACGGCCCGTTCTCTGTGTCCCACTAAAAGATTATGAGAAAGACTATTTTGATGAAATTGTATGGGCTACATGTCAGTTTCCCTCTCTTGAAAGAGAAAATCGCCTCTAAACGAACCGTACAATCTTCTGGCGGTGGAACAGATGAATTTGGCAAATATGTGGCGTATTTTTTGGAACTCGTGAAAATTGGAGGGAGAAAGAAGATTTCCCTGCAAATCGTAGGACTCTAGCACGGTTTGGCTCTCGAAAATGCAAGCTGGATCTAAAACACGCATTCAAGCATTGTGGGGGTGATATTGATGAAATTGAAAACTCCGTGGCCCATTTTTGGGTACTTCCGAAAAACGGAGTGAGAAAGGAGCTTACTCTGACATTTCGAGGCCTCTACCAAATTTTCCCTGTCAAAAGGTCAGACCGGCGCTAAAACATTCTTCAATCCTTTTGGTGGCAGAAACACAATGATTCGCGAGCTACGTTGCCCATTTTACAGTGCTTATGAAAGATGGAGGTAGGAATAGGATTTCTTTGCATTTCAAATGCCTCTATAGCGGTTGAACTCTGCGAAGTGCAAACCTGCGCGAAGAATAGGTCCCACCATTTCGGGGGCAAAAACAGATGAATTGGGAAAGTACACGGCCCGTTCTCTGTGTCCCACTAAAAGATTATGAGAAAGACTATTTTGATGAAATTGTATGGGCTACATGTCAGTTTCCCTCTCTTGAAAGAGAAAATCGCCTCTAAACGAACCGTACAGTCTTCTGGCGGTGGAACAGATGAATTTGGAAAATATGTGGCGTATTTTTTGGAACTCGTGAAAATTGGAGGGAGAAAGAAGATTTCCCTGCAAATCGTAGTACTCTAGCACGGTTTGGCTCTCGAAAACGCAAGCTGGATCTAAAACACGCATTCAAGCATTGTGGGGGTGATATTGATGAAATTGAAAACTCCGTGGCGCATTTTTGGGTACTTCCGAAAAAAGGAGTGTGAAAGGAGCTTACTCTGACATTTCGAGGCCTCTACCAAATTTTCCCTGTCAAAAGGTCAGACCGGCGCTAAAACATGCTTCTATCCTTTTGGTGGCCGAAACACAATGATTCGCGAGCTACGTTGCCCATTTTATAGTGCTTATGAAAGATGGAGGTAGGAATAGGATTTCTTTGCATTTCAAATGCCTTATGGCGGTTGAACTCTGCGAAGTGGAAACCTGCGCGAAGAATAGGTCCCACCATTTCGGGGGCAAAAACAGATGAATTGGGAAAGTACACGGCCCGTTCTCTGTGTCCCACTAAAAGATTATGAGAAAGACTATTTTGATGAAATTGTATGGGCTACATGTCAGTTTCCCTCTCTTGAAAGAGAAAATCGCCTCTAAACGAACCGTACAGTCTTCTGGCGGTGGAACAGATGAATTTGGCAAATATGTGGCGTATTTTTTGGAACTCGTGAAAATTGGAGGGAGAAAGAAGATGTCCCTGCAAATCGTAGGACTCTAGCACGGTTTGGCTCTCGAAAACGCAAGCTGGATCTAAAACACGCATTCAAGCATTGTGGGGGTGATATTGATGAAATTGAAAACTCCGTGGCCCATTTTTGGGTACTTCCGAAAAACGGAGTGAGAAAGGAGCTTACTCTG
This sequence comes from Albizia julibrissin, assembly GCA_037074505.1. Lineage (NCBI taxonomy): Eukaryota > Viridiplantae > Streptophyta > Magnoliopsida > Fabales > Fabaceae > Albizia > Albizia julibrissin. The sequence goes on from CM073477.1 coordinate 40,137,837, forward strand.
ACATTTCGAGGCCTCTATCAAATTTTCCCTGTCAAAAGGTGAGACCGGCGCTAAAACATGCTTCTATCCTTTTGGTGGCCGAAACACAATGATTCGCGAGCTACGTTGCCCATTTTACAGTGCTTATGAAAGATGGAGGTAGGAATAGGATTTCTTTGCGTTTCAAATGCCTTATGGCGGTTGAACTCTGCGAAGTGCAAACCTGCGCGAAGAATAGGTCCCACCATTTCGGGGGCAAAAACAGATGAATTGGGAAAGTACACGGCCCGTTCTCTGTGTCCCACTAAAATATTATGAGAAAGACTATTTTGATGAAATTGTATGGGCTACATGTCAGTTTCCCTCTCTTGAAAGAGAAAATCGCCTCTAAACGAACCGTACAGTCTTCTGGCGGTGGAACAGATGAATTTGGCAAATATGTGGCGTATTTTTTGGAACTCGTGAAAATTGGAGGGAGAAAGAAGATGTCCCTGCAAATCGTAGGACTCTAGCACGGTTTGGCTCTCGAAAACGCAAGCTGGATCTAAAACACGCATTCAAGCATTGTGGGGGTGATATTGATGAAATTGAAAACTCCGTGGCCCATTTTTGGGTACTTCCGAAAAACGGAGTGAGAAAGGAGCTTACTCTGACATTTCGAGGCCTCTATCAAATTTTCCCTGTCAAAAGGTGAGACCGGCGCTAAAACATGCTTCTATCCTTTTGGTGGCCGAAACACAATGATTCGCGAGCTACGTTGCCCATTTTACAGTGCTTATGAAAGATGGAGGTAGGAATAGGATTTCTTTGCGTTTCAAATGCCTTATGGCGGTTGAACTCTGCGAAGTGCAAACCTGCGCGAAGAATAGGTCCCACTATTTCGGGGGCAAAAACAGATGAATTGGGAAAGTACACGGCCCGTTCTCTGTGTCCCACTAAAAGATTATGAGAAAGACTATTTTGATGAAATTGTATGGGCTACATGTCAGTTTCCCTCTCTTGAAAGAGAAAATCGCCTCTGAACGAGCCGTACAGTCTTCTGGCGGTGGAACAGATGAATTTGGCAAATATGTGGCGTATTTTTTGGAACTCGTGAAAATTGGAGGGAGAAAGAAGATTTGCCTGCAAATCGTAGGACTCTAGCACGGTTTGGCTCTCGAAAACGCAAGCTGGATCTAAAACACGCATTCAAGCATTGTGGGGGTGATATTGATGAAATTGAAAACTCCGTGGCCCATTTTTGGGTACTTCCGAAAAACGGAGTGAGAAAGGAGCTTACTCTGACATTTCGAGGCCTCTACCGAATTTTCCCTGTCAAAAGGTGAGACCGGCGCTAAAACATGCTTCTATCGTTTTGGTGGCCGAAACACAATGATTCGCGAGCTACGTTGCCCATTTTAGAGTGCTTATGAAAGATGGAGGTAGGAATAGGATTTCTTTGCATTTCAAATGCCTTATGGCGGTTGAACTCTGCGAAGTGCAAACCTGCGCGAAGAATAGGTCCCACCATTTCGGGGGCAAAAACAGATGAATTGGGAAAGTACACGGCCCGTTCTCTGTGTCCCACTAAAAGATTATGAGAAAGACTATTTTGATGAAATTGTATGGGCTACATGTCAGTTTCCCTCTCTTGAAAGAGAAAATCGCCTCTAAACGAACCGTACAGTCTTCTGGCGGTGGAACAGATGAATTTGGCAAATATGTGGCGTATTTTTTGGAACTCGTGAAAATTGGAGGGAGAAAGAAGATTTCCCTGCAAATCGTAGGACTCTAGCACGGTTTGGCTCTCGAAAACGCAAGCTGGATCTAAAACACGCATTCAAGCATTGTGGGGGTGATATTGATGAAATTGAAAACTCCGTGGCCCATTTTTGGGTACTTCCGAAAAACGGAGTGAGAAAGGAGCTTACTCTGACATTTCGAGGCCTCTACCAAATTTTCCCTGTCAAAAGGTGAGACCGGCGCTAAAACATGCTTCTATCCTTTTGGTGGCCGAAACACAATGATTCGCGAGCTACGTTGCCCATTTTACAGTGCTTATGAAAGATGGAGGTAGGAATAGGATTTCTTTGCATTTCAAATGCCTTATGGCGGTTGAACTCTGCGAAGTGCAAACCTGCGCGAAGAATAGGTCCCACCATTTCGGGGGCAAAAACAGATGAATTGGGAAAGTATACGGCCCGTTCTCTGTGTCCCACTAAAAGATTATGAGAAAGACTATTTTGATGAAATTGTATGGGCTACATGTCAGTTTCCCTCTCTTGAAAGAGAAAATCGCCTCTAAACGAACCGTACAGTCTTCTGGCGGTGGAACAGATGAATTTGGCAAATATGTGGCGTATTTTTTGGAACTCGTGAAAATTGGAGGGAGAAAGAAGATTTCCCTGCAAATCGTAGGACTCTAGCACGGTTTGGCTCTCGAAAACGCAAGCTGGATCTAAAACACGCATTCAAGCATTGTGGGGGTGATATTGATGAAATTGAAAACTCCGTGGCCCATTTTTGGGTACTTCCGAAAAACGGAGTGAGAAAGGAACTTACTCTGACATTTCGAGGCCTCTACCAAATTTTCCCTGTCAAAAGGTGAGACCGGCGCTAAAACATGCTTCAATCCTTTTGGTGGCCGAAACACAATGATTCGCGAGCTACGTTGCCCATTTTACAGTGCTTATGAAAGATGGAGGTAGGAATAGGATTTCTTTGCGTTTCAAATGCCTTATGGCGGTTGAACTCTGCGAAGTGCAAACCTGCGCGAAGAATAGGTCCCACCATTTCGGGGGCAAAAACAGATGAATTGGGAAAGTACACGGCCCGTTCTCTGTGTCCCACTAAAAGATTATGAGAAATACTATTTTGATGAAATTGTATGGGCTACATGTCAGTTTCCCTCTCTTGAAAGAGAAAATCGCCTCTAAACGAACCGTACAGTCTTCTGGCGGTGGAACAGATGAATTTGGCAAATATGTGGCGTATTTTTTGGAACTCGTGAAAATTGGAGGGAGAAAGAAGATTTCCCTGCAAATCGTAGGACTCTAGCACGGTTTGGCTCTCGAAAACGCAAGCTGGATCTAAAACACGCATTCAAGCATTGTGGGGGTGATATTGATGAAATTGAAAACTCCGTGGCCCATTTTTGGGTACTTCCGAAAAACGGATTGAGAAAGGAACTTACTCTGACATTTCGAGGCCTCTACCAAATTTTCCCTGTCAAAAGGTGAGACCGGCGCTAAAACATGCTTCTATCGTTTTGGTGGCCGAAACACAATGATTCGCGAGCTACGTTGCCCATTTTACAGTGCTTATGAAAGATGGAGGTAGGAATAGGATTTCTTTGCATTTCAAATGCCTTATGGCGGTTGAACTCTGCGAAGTGCAAACCTGCGCGAAGAATAGGTCCCACCATTTCGGGGGCAAAAACGGATGAATTGGGAAAGTAGACGGCCCGTTCTCTGTGTCCCACTAAAAGATTATGAGAAAGACTATTTTGATGAAATTGTATGGGCTACATGTCAGTTTCCCTCTCTTGAAAGAGAAAATCGCCTCTGAACGAGCCGTACAGTCTTCTGGCGGTGGAACAGATGAATTTGACAAATATGTGGCGTATTTTTTGGAACTCGTGAAAATTGGAGGGAGAAAGAAGATTTCCCTGCAAATCGTAGGACTCTAGCACGGTTTGGCTCTGGAAAACGCAAGCTGGATCTAAAACACGCATTCAAGCATTGTGGGGGTGATATTGATGAAATTGAAAACTCCGTGGCCCATTTTTGGGTACTTCCGAAAAACGGAGTGAGAAAGGAACTTACTCTGACATTTCGAGGCCTCTACCAAATTTTCCCTGTCAAAAGGTGAGACCGGCGCTAAAACATGCTTCTATCGTTTTGGTGGCCGAAACACAATGATTCGCGAGCTACGTTGCCCATTTTACAGTGCTTATGAAAGATGGAGGTAGGAATAGGATTTCTTTGCATTTCAAATGCCTTATGGCGGTTGAACTCTGCGAAGTGCAAACCTGCGCGAAGAATAGGTCCCACCATTTCGGGGGCAAAAACGGATGAATTGGGAAAGTAGACGGCCCGTTCTCTGTGTCCCACTAAAAGATTATGAGAAAGACTATTTTGATGAAATTGTATGGGCTACATGTCAGTTTCCCTCTCTTGAAAGAGAAAATCGCCTCTGAACGAGCCGTACAGTCTTCTGGCGGTGGAACAGATGAATTTGACAAATATGTGGCGTATTTTTTGGAACTCGTGAAAATTGGAGGGAGAAAGAAGATTTCCCTGCAAATCGTAGGACTCTAGCACGGTTTGGCTCTGGAAAACGCAAGCTGGATCTAAAACACGCATTCAAGCATTGTGGGGGTGATATTGATGAAATTGAAAACTCCGTGGCCCATTTTTGGGTACTTCCGAAAAACGGAGTGAAAAAGGAACTTACTCTGACATTTCGAGGCCTCTACCAAATTTTCCCTGTCAAAAGGTGAGACCGGCGCTAAAACATGCTTCTATCGTTTTGGTGGCCGAAACACAATGATTCGCGAGCTACGTTGCCCATTTTACAGTGCTTATGAAAGATGGAGGTAGGAATAGGATTTCTTTGCATTTCAAATGCCTTATGGCGGTTGAACTCTGCGAAGTGCAAACCTGCGCGAAGAATAGGTCCCACCATTTCGGGGGCAAAAACGGATGAATTGGGAAAGTAGACGGCCCGTTCTCTGTGTCCCACTAAAAGATTATGAGAAAGACTATTTTGATGAAATTGTATGGGCTACATGTCAGTTTCCCTCTCTTGAAAGAGAAAATCGCCTCTGAACGAGCCGTACAGTCTTCTGGCGGTGGAACAGATGAATTTGGCAAATATGTGGCGTATTTTTTGGAACTCGTGAAAATTGGAGGGAGAAAGAAGATTTCCCTGCAAATCGTAGGACTCTAGCACGGTTTGGCTCTCGAAAACGCAAGCTGGATCTAAAACACGCATTCAAGCATTGTGGGGGTGATATTGATGAAATTGAAAACTCCGTGGCCCATTTTTGGGTACTTCCGAAAAACGGAGTGAGAAAGGAGCTTACTCTGACATTTCGAGGCCTCTACCAAATTTTCCCTGTCAAAAGGTGAGACCGGCGCTAAAACATGCTTCTATCGTTTTGGTGGCCGAAACACAATGATTCGCGAGCTACGTTGCCCATTTTACAGTGCTTATGAAAGATGGAGGTAGGAATAGGATTTCTTTGCATTTCAAATGCCTTATGGCGGTTGAACTCTGCGAAGTGCAAACCTGCGCGAAGAATAGGTCCCACCATTTCGGGGGCAAAAACGGATGAATTGGGAAAGTAGACGGCCCGTTCTCTGTGTCCCACTAAAAGATTATGAGAAAGACTATTTTGATGAAATTGTATGGGCTACATGTCAGTTTCCCTCTCTTGAAAGAGAAAATCGCCTCTGAACGAGCCGTACAGTCTTCTGGCGGTGGAACAGATGAATTTGGCAAATATGTGGCGTATTTTTTGGAACTCGTGAAAATTGGAGGGAGAAAGAAGATTTCCCTGCAAATCGTAGGACTCTAGCACGGTTTGGCTCTCGAAAACGCAAGCTGGATCTAAAACACGCATTCAAGCATTGTGGGGGTGATATTGATGAAATTGAAAACTCCGTGGCGCATTTTTGGGTTCTTCCGAAAAACGGAGTGAGAAAGGAGCTTACTCTGACATTTCGAGGCCTCTACCAAATTTTCCCTGCCAAAAGGTGAGACCGGCGCTAAAACATGCTTCTATCGTTTTGGTGGCCGAAACACAATGATTCGCGAGCTACGTTGCCCATTTTATAGTGCTTATGAAAGATGGAGGTAGGAATAGGATTTCTTTGCATTTCAAATGCCTTATGGCGGTTGAACTCTGCGAAGTGCAAACCTGCGCGAAGAATAGGTCCCACCATTTCGGGGGCAAAAACAGATGAATTGGGAAAGTAGACGGCCCGTTCTCTGTGTCCCACTAAAAGATTATGAGAAAGACTATTTTGATGAAATTGTATGGGCTACATGTCAGTTTCCCTCTCTTGAAAGAGAAAATCGCCTCTGAACGAACCGTACAGTCTTCTGGCGGTGGAACAGATGAATTTGGCAAATATGTGGCGTATTTTTTGGAACTCGTGAAAATTGGAGGGAGAAAGAAGATTTCCCTGCAAATCGTAGGACTCTAGCACGGTTTGGCTCTGGAAAACGCAAGCTGGATCTAAAACATGCATTCAAGCATTGTGGGGGTGATATTGATGAAATTGAAAACTCCGTGGCCCATTTTTGGGTACTTCCGAAAAACGGAGTGAGAAAGGAACTTACTCTGACATTTCGAGGCCTCTACCAAATTTTCCCTGTCAAAAGGTCAGACCGGCGCTAAAACATGCTTCTATCGTTTTGGTGGCCGAAACACAATGATTCGCGAGCTACGTTGCCCATTTTACAGTGCTTATGAAAGATGGAGGTAGGAATAGGATTTCTTTGCATTTCAAATGCCTTATGGCGGTTGAACTCTGCGAAGTGCAAACCTGCGCGAAGAATAGGTCCCACCATTTCGGGGGCAAAAACGGATGAATTGGGAAAGTATACGGCCCGTTCTCTGTGTCCCACTAAAAGATTATGAGAAAGACTATTTTGATGAAATTGTATGGGCTACATGTCAGTTTCCCTCTCTTGAAAGAGAAAATCGCCTCTAAACGAACCGTACAGTCTTCTGGCGGTGGAACAGATGAATTTGGCAAATATGTGGCGTATTTTTTGCAACTCGTGAAAATTGGAGTGAGAAAGAAGATTTCCCTGCAAATCGTAGGACTCTAGCACGGTTTGGCTCTCGGAAACGCAAGCTGGATCTAAAACACGCATTCAAGCATTGTGGGGGTGATATTGATGAAATTGAAAACTCCGTGGCGCATTTTTGGGTTCTTCCGAAAAACGGAGTGAGAAAGGAGCTTACTCTGACATTTCGAGGCCTCTACCAAATTTTCCCTGCCAAAAGGTGAGACCGGCGCGAAAACATGCTTCTATCGTTTTGGTGGCCGAAACACAATGATTCGCGAGCTACGTTGCCCATTTTACAGTGCTTATGAAAGATGGAGGTAGGAATAGGATTTCTTTGCATTTCAAATGCCTTATGGCGGTTGAACTCTGCGAAGTGCAAACCTGCGCGAAGAATAGGTCCCACCATTTCGGGGGCAAAAACAGATGAATTGGGAAAGTACACGGCCCGTTCTCTGTGTCCCACTAAAAGATTATGAGAAAGACTATTTTGATGAAATTGTATGGGCTACATGTCAGTTTCCCTCTCTTGAAAGAGAAAATCGCCTCTGAACGAGCCGTACAGTCTTCTGGCGGTGGAACAGATGAATTTGGCAAATATGTGGCGTATTTTTTGGAACTCGTGAAAATTGGAGGGAGAAAGAAGATTTCCCTGCAAATCGTAGGACTCTAGCACGGTTTGGCTCTCGAAAACGCAAGCTGGATCTAAAACACGCATTCAAGCATTGTGGGGGTGATATTGATGAAATTGAAAACTCCGTGGCCCATTTTTGGGTACTTCCGAAAAACGGAGTGAGAAAGGAGCTTACTCTGACATTTCGAGGCCTCTACCAAATTTTCCCTGTCAAAAGGTGAGACCGGCGCTAAAACATGCTTCTATCGTTTTGGTGGCCGAAACACAATGATTCGCGAGCTACGTTGCCCATTTTACAGTGCTTATGAAAGATGGAGGTAGGAATAGGATTTCTTTGCATTTCAAATGCCTTATGGCGGTTGAACTCTGCGAAGTGCAAACCTGCGCGAAGAATAGGTCCCACCATTTCGGGGGCAAAAACGGATGAATTGGGAAAGTAGACGGCCCGTTCTCTGTGTCCCACTAAAAGATTATGAGAAAGACTATTTTGATGAAATTGTATGGGCTACATGTCAGTTTCCCTCTCTTGAAAGAGAAAATCGCCTCTGAACGAGCCGTACAGTCTTCTGGCGGTGGAACAGATGAATTTGGCAAATATGTGGCGTATTTTTTGGAACTCGTGAAAATTGGAGGGAGAAAGAAGATTTCCCTGCAAATCGTAGGACTCTAGCACGGTTTGGCTCTCGAAAACGCAAGCTGGATCTAAAACACGCATTCAAGCATTGTGGGGGTGATATTGATGAAATTGAAAACTCCGTGGCGCATTTTTGGGTTCTTCCGAAAAACGGAGTGAGAAAGGAGCTTACTCTGACATTTCGAGGCCTCTACCAAATTTTCCCTGCCAAAAGGTGAGACCGGCGCTAAAACATGCTTCTATCGTTTTGGTGGCCGAAACACAATGATTCGCGAGCTACGTTGCCCATTTTATAGTGCTTATGAAAGATGGAGGTAGGAATAGGATTTCTTTGCATTTCAAATGCCTTATGGCGGTTGAACTCTGCGAAGTGCAAACCTGCGCGAAGAATAGGTCCCACCATTTCGGGGGCAAAAACAGATGAATTGGGAAAGTAGACGGCCCGTTCTCTGTGTCCCACTAAAAGATTATGAGAAAGACTATTTTGATGAAATTGTATGGGCTACATGTCAGTTTCCCTCTCTTGAAAGAGAAAATCGCCTCTAAACGAACCGTACAGTCTTCTGGCGGTGGAACAGATGAATTTGGCAAATATGTGGCGTATTTTTTGGAACTCGTGAAAATTGGAGGGAGAAAGAAGATTTCCCTGCAAATCGTAGGACTCTAGCACGGTTTGGCTCTGGAAAACGCAAGCTGGATCTAAAACACGCATTCAAGCATTGTGGGGGTGATATTGATGAAATTGAAAACTCCGTGGCCCATTTTTGGGTACTTCCGAAAAACGGAGTGAGAAAGGAACTTACTCTGACATTTCGAGGCCTCTACCAAATTTTCCCTGTCAAAAGGTCAGACCGGCGCTAAAACATGCTTCTATCGTTTTGGTGGCCGAAACACAATGATTCGCGAGCTACGTTGCCCATTTTACAGTGCTTATGAAAGATGGAGGTAGGAATAGGATTTCTTTGCATTTCAAATGCCTTATGGCGGTTGAACTCTGCGAAGTGCAAACCTGCGCGAAGAATAGGTCCCACCATTTCGGGGGCAAAAACAGATGAATTGGGAAAGTAGACGGCCCGTTCTCTGTGTCCCACTAAAAGATTATGAGAAAGACTATTTTGATGAAATTGTATGGGCTACATGTCAGTTTCCCTCTCTTGAAAGAGAAAATCGCCTCTAAACGAACCGTACAGTCTTCTGGCGGTGGAACAGATGAATTTGGCAAATATGTGGCGTATTTTTTGCAACTCGTGAAAATTGGAGTGAGAAAGAAGATTTCCCTGCAAATCGTAGGACTCTAGCACGGTTTGGCTCTCGGAAACGCAAGCTGGATCTAAAACACGCATTCAAGCATTGTGGGGGTGATATTGATGAAATTGAAAACTCCGTGGCGCATTTTTGGGTTCTTCCGAAAAACGGAGTGAGAAAGGAGCTTACTCTGACATTTCGAGGCCTCTACCAAATTTTCCCTGCCAAAAGGTGAGACCGGCGCGAAAACATGCTTCTATCGTTTTGGTGGCCGAAACACAATGATTCGCGAGCTACGTTGCCCATTTTACAGTGCTTATGAAAGATGGAGGTAGGAATAGGATTTCTTTGCATTTCAAATGCCTTATGGCGGTTGAACTCTGCGAAGTGCAAACCTGCGCGAAGAATAGGTCCCACCATTTCGGGGGCAAAAACAGATGAATTGGGAAAGTACACGGCCCGTTCTCTGTGTCCCACTAAAAGATTATGAGAAAGACTATTTTGATGAAATTGTATGGGCTACATGTCAGTTTCCCTCTCTTGAAAGAGAAAATCGCCTATAAACGAACCGTACAGTCTTCTGGCGGTGGAACAGATGAATTTGGCAAATATGTTTTGTTTTTTTTTGGAACTCGTGAAAATTGGAGGGAGAAAGAAGATTTCCCTGCAAATCGTAGGACTCTAGCACGGTTTGGCTCTCGAAAATGCAAGCAGGATCTAAAACACGCATTCAAGCATTGTGGGGGTGATATTGATGAAATTGAAAACTCCGTGGCCCATTTTTGGGTACTGCCGAAAAACGGAGTGAGAAAGGAGCTTACTCTGACATTTCGAGGCCGCTACCAAATTTTCCCTGTCAAAAGGTCAGACCGGCGCTAAAACATGCTTCTATCCTTTTGGTGGCCGAAACACAATGATTCGCGAGCTACGTTGCCCATTTTATAGTGCTTATGAAAGATGGAGGTAGGAATAGGATTTCTTTGCATTTCAAATGCCTTATGGCGGTTGAACTCTGCGAAGTGCAAACCTGCGTGAAGAATAGGTCCCACCAATTCGGGGGCAAAAACAGATGAATTGGGAAAGTACACGGCCCGTTCTCTGTGTCCCACTAAAAGATTATGAGAAAGACTATTTTGATGAAATTGTATGGGCTACATGTCAGTTTCCCTCTCTTGAAAGAGAAAATCGCCTCTAAACGAACCGTACAGTCTTCTGGCGGTGGAACAGATGAATTTGGCACATATGTGGCTTATTTTTTGGAACTCGTGAAAATTGGAGGGAGAAAGAAGATTTCCCTGCAAATCGTAGTACTCTAGCACGGTTTGGCTCTCGAAAACGCAAGCTGGATCTAAAACACGCATTCAAGCATTGTGGGGGTGATATTGATGAAATTGAAAACTCCGTGGCCCATTTTTGGGTACTGCCGAAAAACGGAGTGAGAAAGGAGCTTACTCTGACATTTCGAGGCCGCTACCAAATTTTCCCTGTCAAAAGGTCAGACCAGCGCTAAACCATGCTTCTATCATTTTGGTGGCCGAAACACAATGATTCGCGAGCTACGTTGCCCATTTTATAGTGCTTATGAAAGATGGAGGTAGGAATAGGATTTCTTTGCATTTCAAATGCCTTATGGCGGTTGAACTCTGCGAAGTGCAAACCTGCGCGAAGAATAGGTCCCACCATTTCGGGGGCAAAAACAGATGAATTGGGAAAGTACACGGCCCGTTCTCTGTGTCCCACTAAAAGATTATGAGAAAGACTATTTTGATGAAATTGTATGGGCTACATGTCAGTTTCCCTCTCTTGAAAGAGAAAATCGCCTCTAAACGAACCGTACAGTCTTCTGGCGGTGGAACAGATGAATTTGGCAAATATGTTTTGTTTTTTTTTGAACTCGTGAAAATTGGAGGGAGAAAGAAGATGTCCCTGCGAATCGTAGGATTCTGGCACGGTTTGGCTCTCGAAAACGCAAGCTGGATCTAAAACACGCATTCAAGCATTGTAGGGGTGATATTGATGAAATTGAAAACTCTGTGGCCCATTTTTGGGTACTGCCGAAAAACAAAGTGAGAAAGGAGCTTACTCTGAAATTTCGAGGCCTCTAGCGAATTTTCCCTGCAAAAGGTGAGACCGGCGCTAAAACAGGCTTCAATCCTTTTTGTGGCCGAAACTCAATGATTCGCGAGCTACGTTGCCCATTTTACAGTGCTTATGAAAGATGGAGGTAGGAATAGGATTTCTTTGCATTTCAAATGCCTTATGGCGGTTGAACTCTGCGAAGTGCAAACCTGCGCGAAGAATAGGTCCCACCATTTCGGGGGCAAAAACAGATGAATTGGGAAAGTACAAGACCCGTTCTCTGTGTCCCACTAAAAGATTATGAGAAAGACTATTTTGATGAAATTGTATGGGCTAAATGTCAGTGTCCCTCTCTTGAAAGAGAAAATCGCATCTAAACGAACCGTACAGTCTTCTGGCGGTGGAACAGATGAATTCGGCAAATATGTGGCGTATTTTTTGGAAGTCGTGAAAATTGGAGGGAGAAAGAAGATTTTTGTGCCAATCAAAGGACTCTAGGACGGTTTGGCTCTTGAAAACGCAAGCTGGATCTAAAACACGCATTCAAGCATTGTGGGGGTGATATGGATGAAATTGAAAACTCCGTGGCCCATTTTTGGGTACTGCCGAAAAACGGGGTGAGAAAGGAGCTTACTCTGAAAGTTCGAGGCCTCTAGCGAATTTTCCCTCTCAAAAGGTTAGACCGGCGCTAAAACATGCTTCTATCCTTTTGGTGGCGGAAACACAATGATTCGCGAGCTACGTTGCCCATTTTACAGTGCTTATGAAAGATGGAGGTAGGAATAGGATTTCTTTGCATTTCAAATGCCTTATGGCGGTTGAACTGTACGAAGTGCAAACCTGCGTGAAGAATAGGTCCCACCATTTCGAGGGCAAAAACAGATGAATTGGGAAAGTACATGGCCCGTTCTCTGTGTCCCACTAAAAGATTATGAGAAAGACTATTTTGATGAAATTGTATGGGCTACATATCAGTTTCCCTCTCTTGAAAGAGAAAATCGCCACTAAACGAACCGTACAGTCGTCTGGCGGTGGAACAGATGAATTTGGCACATATGTGGCGTATTTTTTGGAACTCGTGAAAATTGGAGGTAGAAAGAAGATTTCCCTGCGAATCGTAGGACTCTGGCACGGTTTGGCTCTCGAAAACGCAAGCTGGATCTAAAACACGCATTCAAGCATTGTGGGGGTGATATTGATGAAATTGAAAACTCCGTGGCCCATTTTTGGGTAGTGCCAAAAAACGGAGTGAGAAACGAGCTTACTCTGAAATTTCGAGGCCTCTAGCGAATTTTCCCTGTCAAAAGGTGAGACCGGCGCTAAAGTATGCTTCAATCCTTTTTGTGGCCGAAACACAATGATTCGCAAGCTACGTTGCCCATTTTACAGTGCTTATGAAAGATGGAGGTAGGAATAGGATTTCTTTGCATTTCAAATCCCTTATGGCGGTTGAACTCTGCGAAGTGCAAACCTGCGTGAAGAATAGGTCCCACCATTTCGAGGGCAAAAACAGATGAATTGGGAAAGTACATGGCCCGTTCTCTGTGTCCCACTAAAAGATTATGAGAAAGACTATTTTGATGAAATTGTATGGGCTACATGTCAGTTTCCCTCTCTTGAAAGAGAAAATCGCCACTAAACGAACCGTACAGTCGTCTGGCGGTGGAACAGATGAATTTGGCACATATGTGGCGTATTTTTTGGAACTCGTGAAAATTGGAGGTAGAAAGAAGATTTCCCTGCGAATCGTAGGACTCTGGCACGGTTTGGCTCTCGAAAACGCAAGCTGGATCTAAAACACGCATTCAAGCATTGTGGGGGTGATATTGATGAAATTGAAAACTCCGTGGCCCATTTTTGGGTAGTGCCAAAAAACGGAGTGAGAAACGAGCTTACTCTGAAATTTCGAGGCCTCTAGCGAATTTTCCCTGTCAAAAGGTGAGACCGGCGCTAAAGTATGCTTCAATCCTTTTTGTGGCCGAAACACAATGATTCGCAAGCTACGTTGCCCATTTTACAGTGCTTATGAAAGATGGAGGTAGGAATAGGATTTCTTTGCATTTCAAATCCCTTATGGCGGTTGAACTCTGCGAAGTGCAAACCTGCGTGAAGAATAGGTCCCACCATTTCGAGGGCAAAAACAGATGAATTGGGAAAGTACATGGCCCGTTCTCTGTGTCCCACTAAAAGATTATGAGAAAGACTATTTTGATGAAATTGTATGGGCTACATGTCAGTTTCCCTCTCTTGAAAGAGAAAATCGCCACTAAACGAACCGTACAGTCTTCTGGCGGTGGAACAGATGAATTTGGCACATATGTGGCGTATTTTTTGGAACTCGTGAAAATTGGAGGTAGAAAGAAGATTTCCCTGCGAATCGTAGGACTCTGGCACGGTTTGGCTCTCGAAAACGCAAGCTGGATCTAAAACACGCATTCAAGCATTGTAGGGGTGATATTGATGAAATTGAAAACTCCGTGGCCCATTTTTGGGTAGTGCCGAAAAACGGAGTGAGAAACGAGCTTACTCTGAAATTTCGAGGCCTCTAGCGAATTTTCCCTGTCAAAAGGTGAGACCGGCGCTAAAACAGGCTTCAATCCTTTTTGTGGCCGAAACACAATGATTCGCGAGCTACGTTGCCCATTTTACAGTGCTTATGAAAGATGGAGGTAGGAATAGGATTTCTTTGCATTTCAAATGCTTATGGCGGTTGAACTCTGCGAAGTGCAAACCTGCGCGAAGAATAGGTCCCACCATTTCGAGGGCAAAAACAGATGATTTGGCAAAGTACATGGCCCGTTCTCTGTGTCCCACTAAAAGATTATGAGAAAGACTATTTTGATGAAATTGTATTGGCTACATGTCAGTTTCCCTCTCTTGAAAGAGAAAATCGCCTCTAAACGAACCGTACAGTCTTCTGGCGGTGGAACAGATGAATTTGGCACATATGTGGCGTATTTTTTGGAACTCGTGAAAATTGGAGGTAGAAAGAAGATTTCCCTGCAAATCATAGGACTCTAGCACGGTTTGGCTCTCGAAAACGCAAGCTGGATCTAAAACACGAATTCAAGCATTGTCGGGGTGATATTGATGAAATTGAAAACTCCGTGGCCCATTTTTGGGTACTGCCGAAAAACGGAGTGAGAAAGGAGCTTACTCTGAAATTTCGAGGCCTCTAACGAATTTTCCCTGTCAAAAGGTGAGACCGGCGCTAAAACAGGCTTCAATCCTTTTTGTGGACGAAACACAATGATTCGCGAGCTACGTTGCCCATTTTACAGTGCTTATGAAAGATGGAGGTAGGAATAGGATTTCTTTGCATTTCAAATCCCTTATGGCGGTTGAACTCTGCGAAGTGCAAACCTGCGCGAAGAATAGGTCCCACCATTTCGAGGGCAAAAACAGATGAATTGGGAAAGTACATAGCCCGTTCTCTGTGTCCCACTAAAAGATTATGAGAAAGACTATTTTGATGAAATTGTATGGGCTACATGTCAGTTTCCCTCTCTTGAAAGAGAAAATCGCCACTAAACGAACCGTACAGTCTTCTGGCGGTGGAACAGATGAATTTGGCACATATGTGGCTTATTTTTTGGAACTCGTGAAAATTGGAGGGAGAAAGAAGATGTCCCTGCGAATCGTAGGACTCTAGCACGGTTTGGCTCTCGAAAACGCAAGCTGGATCTAAAACACGCATTCAAGCATTGTAGGGGTGATATTGATGAAATTGAAAACTCTGTGGCCCATTTTTGGGTACTGCCGAAAAACAAAGTGAGAAAGGAGCTTACTCTGAAATTTCGAGGCCTCTAGCGAATTTTCCCTGTCAAAAGGTGAGACCGGCGCTAAAACAGGCTTCAATCCTTTTTGTGGCCGAAACTCAATGATTCGCGAGCTACGTTGCCCATTTTACAGTGCTTATGAAAGATGGAGGTAGGAATAGGATTTCTTTGCATTTCAAATGCCTTATGGCGGTTGAACTCTGCGAAGTGCAAACCTGCGCGAAGAATAGGTCCAACCATTTCGGGGGCAAAAACAGATGAATTGGGAAAGTACAAGCCCGTTCTCTGTGTCCCACTAAAAGATTATGAGAAAGACTATTTTGATGAAATTGTATGGGCTAAATGTCAGTGTCCCTCTCTTGAAAGAGAAAATCGCATCTAAACGAACCGTACAGTCTTCTGGCGGTGGAACAGATGAATTCGGCAAATATGTGGCGTATTTTTTGGAAGTCGTGAAAATTGGAGGGAGAAAGAAGATTTTTGTGCCAATCAAAGGACTCTAGGACGGTTTGGCTCTTGAAAACGCAAGCTGGATCTAAAACACGCATTCAAGCATTGTGGGGGTGATATGGATGAAATTGAAAACTCCGTGGCCCATTTTTGGGTACTGCCGAAAAACGGGGTGAGAAAGGAGCTTACTCTGAAAGTTCGAGGCCTCTAGCGAATTTTCCCTCTCAAAAGGTTAGACCGGCGCTAAAACATGCTTCTATCCTTTTGGTGGCGGAAACACAATGATTCGCGAGCTACGTTGCCCATTTTACAGTGCTTATGAAAGATGGAGGTAGGAATAGGATTTCTTTGCATTTCAAATGCCTTATGGCGGTTGAACTGTACGAAGTGCAAACCTGCGTGAAGAATAGGTCCCACCATTTCGAGGGCAAAAACAGATGAATTGGGAAAGTACATGGCCCGTTCTCTGTGTCCCACTAAAAGATTATGAGAAAGACTATTTTGATGAAATTGTATGGGCTACATATCAGTTTCCCTCTCTTGAAAGAGAAAATCGCCACTAAACGAACCGTACAGTCGTCTGGCGGTGGAACAGATGAATTTGGCACATATGTGGCGTATTTTTTGGAACTCGTGAAAATTGGAGGTAGAAAGAAGATTTCCCTGCGAATCGTAGGACTCTGGCACGGTTTGGCTCTCGAAAACGCAAGCTGGATCTAAAACACGCATTCAAGCATTGTGGGGGTGATATTGATGAAATTGAAAACTCCGTGGCCCATTTTTGGGTAGTGCCAAAAAACGGAGTGAGAAACGAGCTTACTCTGAAATTTCGAGGCCTCTAGCGAATTTTCCCTGTCAAAAGGTGAGACCGGCGCTAAAGTATGCTTCAATCCTTTTTGTGGCCGAAACACAATGATTCGCAAGCTACGTTGCCCATTTTACAGTGCTTATGAAAGATGGAGGTAGGAATAGGATTTCTTTGCATTTCAAATCCCTTATGGCGGTTGAACTCTGCGAAGTGCAAACCTGCGTGAAGAATAGGTCCCACCATTTCGAGGGCAAAAACAGATGAATTGGGAAAGTACATGGCCCGTTCTCTGTGTCCCACTAAAAGATTATGAGAAAGACTATTTTGATGAAATTGTATGGGCTACATGTCAGTTTCCCTCTCTTGAAAGAGAAAATCGCCACTAAACGAACCGTACAGTCGTCTGGCGGTGGAACAGATGAATTTGGCACATATGTGGCGTATTTTTTGGAACTCGTGAAAATTGGAGGTAGAAAGAAGATTTCTTTGCGAATCGTAGGACTCTGGCACGGTTTGGCTCTCGAAAACGCAAGCTGGATCTAAAACACGCATTCAAGCATTGTGGGGGTGATATTGATGAAATTGAAAACTCCGTGGCCCATTTTTGGGTAGTGCCAAAAAACGGAGTGAGAAACGAGCTTACTCTGAAATTTCGAGGCCTCTAGCGAATTTTCCCTGTCAAAAGGTGAGACCGGCGCTAAAGTATGCTTCAATCCTTTTTGTGGCCGAAACACAATGATTCGCAAGCTACGTTGCCCATTTTACAGTGCTTATGAAAGATGGAGGTAGGAATAGGATTTCTTTGCATTTCAAATCCCTTATGGCGGTTGAACTCTGCGAAGTGCAAACCTGCGTGAAGAATAGGTCCCACCATTTCGAGGGCAAAAACAGATGAATTGGGAAAGTACATGGCCCGTTCTCTGTGTCCCACTAAAAGATTATGAGAAAGACTATTTTGATGAAATTGTATGGGCTACATGTCAGTTTCCCTCTCTTGAAAGAGAAAATCGCCACTAAACGAACCGTACAGTCGTCTGGCGGTGGAACAGATGAATTTGGCACATATGTGGCGTATTTTTTGGAACTCGTGAAAATTGGAGGTAGAAAGAAGATTTCCCTGCGAATCGTAGGACTCTGGCACGGTTTGGCTCTCGAAAACGCAAGCTGGATCTAAAACACGCATTCAAGCATTGTGGGGGTGATATTGATGAAATTGAAAACTCCGTGGCCTATTTTTGGGTAGTGCCAAAAAACGGAGTGAGAAACGAGCTTACTCTGAAATTTCGAGGCCTCTAGCGAATTTTCCCTGTCAAAAGGTGAGACCGGCGCTAAACTATGCTTCAATCCTTTTTGTGGCCGAAACACAATGATTCGCAAGCTACGTTGCCCATTTTACAGTGCTTATGAAAGATGGAGGTAGGAATAGGATTTCTTTGCATTTCAAATCCCTTATGGCGGTTGAACTCTGCGAAGTGCAAACCTGCGTGAAGAATAGGTCCCACCATTTCGAGGGCAAAAACAGATGAATTGGGAAAGTACATGGCCCGTTCTCTGTGTCCCACTAAAAGATTATGAGAAAGACTATTTTGATGAAATTGTATGGGCTACATGTCAGTTTCCCTCTCTTGAAAGAGAAAATCGCCACTAAACGAACCGTACAGTCGTCTGGCGGTGGAACAGATGAATTTGGCACATATGTGGCGTATTTTTTGGAACTCGTGAAAATTGGAGGTAGAAAGAAGATTTCCCTGCGAATCGTAGGACTCTGGCACGGTTTGGCTCTCGAAAACGCAAGCTGGATCTAAAACACGCATTCAAGCATTGTGGGGGTGATATTGATGAAATTGAAAACTCCGTGGCCTATTTTTGGGTAGTGCCAAAAAACGGAGTGAGAAACGAGCTTACTCTGAAATTTCGAGGCCTCTAGCGAATTTTCCCTGTCAAAAGGTGAGACCGGCGCTAAACTATGCTTCAATCCTTTTTGTGGCCGAAACACAATGATTCGCAAGCTACGTTGCCCATTTTACAGTGCTTATGAAAGATGGAGGTAGGAATAGGATTTCTTTGCATTTCAAATCCCTTATGGCGGTTGAACTCTGCGAAGTGCAAACCTGCGTGAAGAATAGGTCCCACCATTTCGAGGGCAAAAACAGATGAATTGGGAAAGTACATGGCCCGTTCTCTGTGTCCCACTAAAAGATTATGAGAAAGACTATTTTGATGAAATTGTATGGGCTACATGTCAGTTTCCCTCTCTTGAAAGAGAAAATCGCCACTAAACGAACCGTACAGTCGTCTGGCGGTGGAACAGATGAATTTGGCACATATGTGGCGTATTTTTTGGAACTCGTAAAAATTGGAGGTAGAAAGAAGATTTCCCTGCGAATCGTAGGACTCTGGCACGGTTTGGCTCTCGAAAACGCAAGCTGGATCTAAAACACGCATTCAAGCATTGTGGGGGTGATATTGATGAAATTGAAAACTCCGTGGCCTATTTTTGGGTAGTGCCAAAAAACGGAGTGAGAAACGAGCTTACTCTGAAATTTCGAGGCCTCTAGCGAATTTTCCCTGTCAAAAGGTGAGACCGGCGCTAAAACAGGCTTCAATCCTTTTTGTGGCCGAAACACAATGATTCGCGAGCTACGTTGCCCATTTTACAGTGCTTATGAAAGATGGAGGTAGGAATAGGATTTCTTTGCATTTCAAATCCCTTATGGCGGTTGAACTCTGCGAAGTGCAAACCTGCGCGAAGAATAGGTCCCACCATTTCGAGGGCAAAAACAGATGAATTGGGAAAGTACATCGCCCGTTCTCTGTGTCCCACTAAAAGATTATGAGAAAGACTATTTTGATGAAATTGTATGGGCTACATGTCAGTTTCCCTCTCTTGAAAGAGAAAATCGCCTCTAAACGAACCGTACAGTCTTCTGGCGGTGGAACAGATGAATTTGGCACATATGTGGCTTATTTTTTGGAACTCGTGAAAATTGGAGGTAGAAAGAAGATTTCCCTGCAAATCGTAGGACTCTGGCACGGTTTGGCTCTCGAAAACGCAAGCTGGATCTAAAACACGCATTCAAGCATTGTAGGGGTGATATTGATGAAATTGAAAACTCCGTGACCCATTTTTGGGTAGTGCCGAAAAACGGAGTGAGAAACGAGCTTACTCTGAAATTTCGAGGCCTCTAGCGAATTTTCCCTGTCAAAAGGTGAGACCGGCGCTAAAACAGGCTTCAATCCTTTTTGTGGCCGAAACACAATGATTCGCGAGCTACGTTGCCCATTTTACAGTGCTTATGAAAGATGGAGGTAGGAATAGGATTTCTTTGCATTTCAAATGCTTATGGCGGTTGAACTCTGCGAAGTGCAAACCTGCGCGAAGAATAGGTCCCACCATTTCGAGGGCAAAAACAGATGATTTGGCAAAGTACATGGCCCGTTCTCTGTGTCCCACTAAAAGATTATGAGAAAGACTATTTTGATGAAATTGTATTGGCTACATGTCAGTTTCCCTCTCTTGAAAGAGAAAATCGCCTCTAAACGAACCGTACAGTCTTCTGGCGGTGGAACAGATGAATTTGGCACATATGTGGCGTATTTTTTGGAACTCGTGAAAATTGGAGGTAGAAAGAAGATGTCCCTGCGAATCGTAGGACTCTAGCACGGTTTGGCTCTCGAAAACGCAAGCTGGATCTAAAACACGCATTCAAGCATTGTAGGGGTGATATTGATGAAATTGAAAACTCTGTGGCCCATTTTTGGGTACTGCCGAAAAACAAAGTGAGAAAGGAGCTTACTCTGAAATTTCGAGGCCTCTAGCGAATTTTCCCTGTCAAAAGGTGAGACCGGCGCTAAAACAGGCTTCAATCCTTTTTGTGGCCGAAACTCAATGATTCGCGAGCTACGTTGCCCATTTTACAGTGCTTATGAAAGATGGAGGTAGGAATAGGATTTCTTTGCATTTCAAATGCCTTATGGCGGTTGAACTCTGCGAAGTGCAAACCTGCGCGAAGAATAGGTCCAACCATTTCGGGGGCAAAAACAGATGAATTGGGAAAGTACAAGCCCGTTCTCTGTGTCCCACTAAAAGATTATGAGAAAGACTATTTTGATGAAATTGTATGGGCTAAATGTCAGTGTCCCTCTCTTGAAAGAGAAAATCGCATCTAAACGAACCGTACAGTCTTCTGGCGGTGGAACAGATGAATTCGGCAAATATGTGGCGTATTTTTTGGAAGTCGTGAAAATTGGAGGGAGAAAGAAGATTTTTGTGCCAATCAAAGGACTCTAGGACGGTTTGGCTCTTGAAAACGCAAGCTGGATCTAAAACACGCATTCAAGCATTGTGGGGGTGATATGGATGAAATTGAAAACTCCGTGGCCCATTTTTGGGTACTGCCGAAAAACGGGGTGAGAAAGGAGCTTACTCTGAAAGTTCGAGGCCTCTAGCGAATTTTCCCTCTCAAAAGGTTAGACCGGCGCTAAAACATGCTTCTATCCTTTTGGTGGCGGAAACACAATGATTCGCGAGCTACGTTGCCCATTTTACAGTGCTTATGAAAGATGGAGGTAGGAATAGGATTTCTTTGCATTTCAAATGCCTTATGGCGGTTGAACTGTACGAAGTGCAAACCTGCGTGAAGAATAGGTCCCACCATTTCGAGGGCAAAAACAGATGAATTGGGAAAGTACATGGCCCGTTCTCTGTGTCCCACTAAAAGATTATGAGAAAGACTATTTTGATGAAATTGTATGGGCTACATATCAGTTTCCCTCTCTTGAAAGAGAAAATCGCCACTAAACGAACCGTACAGTCGTCTGGCGGTGGAACAGATGAATTTGGCACATATGTGGCGTATTTTTTGGAACTCGTGAAAATTGGAGGTAGAAAGAAGATTTCCCTGCGAATCGTAGGACTCTGGCACGGTTTGGCTCTCGAAAACGCAAGCTGGATCTAAAACACGCATTCAAGCATTGTGGGGGTGATATTGATGAAATTGAAAACTCCGTGGCCCATTTTTGGGTAGTGCCAAAAAACGGAGTGAGAAACGAGCTTACTCTGAAATTTCGAGGCCTCTAGCAAATTTTCCCTGTCAAAAGGTGAGACCGGCGCTAAAGTATGCTTCAATCCTTTTTGTGGCCGAAACACAATGATTCGCAAGCTACGTTGCCCATTTTACAGTGCTTATGAAAGATGGAGGTAGGAATAGGATTTCTTTGCATTTCAAATCCCTTATGGCGGTTGAACTCTGCGAAGTGCAAACCTGCGTGAAGAATAGGTCCCACCATTTCGAGGGCAAAAACAGATGAATTGGGAAAGTACATGGCCCGTTCTCTGTGTCCCACTAAAAGATTATGAGAAAGACTATTTTGATGAAATTGTATGGGCTACATGTCAGTTTCCCTCTCTTGAAAGAGAAAATCGCCACTAAACGAACCGTACAGTCGTCTGGCGGTGGAACAGATGAATTTGGCACATATGTGGCGTATTTTTTGGAACTCGTGAAAATTGGAGGTAGAAAGAAGATTTCTTTGCGAATCGTAGGACTCTGGCACGGTTTGGCTCTCGAAAACGCAAGCTGGATCTAAAACACGCATTCAAGCATTGTGGGGGTGATATTGATGAAATTGAAAACTCCGTGGCCCATTTTTGGGTAGTGCCAAAAAACGGAGTGAGAAACGAGCTTACTCTGAAATTTCGAGGCCTCTAGCGAATTTTCCCTGTCAAAAGGTGAGACCGGCGCTAAAGTATGCTTCAATCCTTTTTGTGGCCGAAACACAATGATTCGCAAGCTACGTTGCCCATTTTACAGTGCTTATGAAAGATGGAGGTAGGAATAGGATTTCTTTGCATTTCAAATCCCTTATGGCGGTTGAACTCTGCGAAGTGCAAACCTGCGTGAAGAATAGGTCCCACCATTTCGAGGGCAAAAACAGATGAATTGGGAAAGTACATGGCCCGTTCTCTGTGTCCCACTAAAAGATTATGAGAAAGACTATTTTGATGAAATTGTATGGGCTACATGTCAGTTTCCCTCTCTTGAAAGAGAAAATCGCCACTAAACGAACCGTACAGTCGTCTGGCGGTGGAACAGATGAATTTGGCACATATGTGGCGTATTTTTTGGAACTCGTGAAAATTGGAGGTAGAAAGAAGATTTCCCTGCGAATCGTAGGACTCTGGCACGGTTTGGCTCTCGAAAACGCAAGCTGGATCTAAAACATGCATTCAAGCATTGTGGGGGTGATATTGATGAAATTGAAAACTCCGTGGCCTATTTTTGGGTAGTGCCAAAAAACGGAGTGAGAAACGAGCTTACTCTGAAATTTCGAGGCCTCTAGCGAATTTTCCCTGTCAAAAGGTGAGACCGGCGCTAAACTATGCTTCAATCCTTTTTGTGGCCGAAACACAATGATTCGCAAGCTACGTTGCCCATTTTACAGTGCTTATGAAAGATGGAGGTAGGAATAGGATTTCTTTGCATTTCAAATCCCTTATGGCGGTTGAACTCTGCGAAGTGCAAACCTGCGTGAAGAATAGGTCCCACCATTTCGAGGGCAAAAACAGATGAATTGGGAAAGTACATGGCCCGTTCTCTGTGTCCCACTAAAAGATTATGAGAAAGACTATTTTGATGAAATTGTATGGGCTACATGTCAGTTTCCCTCTCTTGAAAGAGAAAATCGCCACTAAACGAACCGTACAGTCGTCTGGCGGTGGAACAGATGAATTTGGCACATATGTGGCGTATTTTTTGGAACTCGTGAAAATTGGAGGTAGAAAGAAGATTTCCCTGCGAATCGTAGGACTCTGGCACGGTTTGGCTCTCGAAAACGCAAGCTGGATCTAAAACACGAATTCAAGCATTGTGGGGGTGATATTGATGAAATTGAAAACTCCGTGGCCCATTTTTGGGTACTGCCGAAAAACGGAGTGAGAAAGGAGCTTACTCTGAAATTTCGAGGCCTCTAGCGAATTTTCCCTGTCAAAAGGTGAGACCGGCGCTAAAACAGGCTTCAATCCTTTTTGTGGCCGAAACTCAATGATTCGCGAGCTACGTTGCCCATTTTACAGTGCTTATGAAAGATGGAGGTAGGAATAGGATTTCTTTGCATTTCAAATGCCTTATGGCGGTTGAACTCTGCGAAGTGCAAACCTGCGCGAAGAATAGGTCCCACCATTTCGGGGGCAAAAACAGATGAATTGGGAAAGTACAAGCCCGTTCTCTGTGTCCCACTAAAAGATTATGAGAAAGACTATTTTGATGAAATTGTATGGGCTAAATGTCAGTGTCCCTCTCTTGAAAGAGAAAATCGCATCTAAACGAACCGTACAGTCTTCTGGCGGTGGAACAGATGAATTCGGCAAATATGTGGCGTATTTTTTGGAAGTCGTGAAAATTGGAGGGAGAAAGAAGATTTTTGTGCCAATCAAAGGACTCTAGGACGGTTTGGCTCTTGAAAACGCAAGCTGGATCTAAAACACGCATTCAAGCATTGTGGGGGTGATATGGATGAAATTGAAAACTCCGTGGCCCATTTTTGGGTACTGCCGAAAAACGGGGTGAGAAAGGAGCTTACTCTGAAAGTTCGAGGCCTCTAGCGAATTTTCCCTCTCAAAAGGTTAGACCGGCGCTAAAACATGCTTCTATCCTTTTGGTGGCGGAAACACAATGATTCGCGAGCTACGTTGCCCATTTTACAGTGCTTATGAAAGATGGAGGTAGGAATAGGATTTCTTTGCATTTCAAATGCCTTATGGCGGTTGAACTGTACGAAGTGCAAACCTGCGTGAAGAATAGGTCCCACCATTTCGAGGGCAAAAACAGATGAATTGGGAAAGTACATGGCCCGTTCTCTGTGTCCCACTAAAAGATTATGAGAAAGACTATTTTGATGAAATTGTATGGGCTACATATCAGTTTCCCTCTCTTGAAAGAGAAAATCGCCACTAAACGAACCGTACAGTCGTCTGGCGGTGGAACAGATGAATTTGGCACATATGTGGCGTATTTTTTGGAACTCGTGAAAATTGGAGGTAGAAAGAAGATTTCCCTGCGAATCGTAGGACTCTGGCACGGTTTGGCTCTCGAAAACGCAAGCTGGATCTAAAACACGCATTCAAGCATTGTGGGGGTGATATTGATGAAATTGAAAACTCCGTGGCCCATTTTTGGGTAGTGCCAAAAAACGGAGTGAGAAACGAGCTTACTCTGAAATTTCGAGGCCTCTAGCGAATTTTCCCTGTCAAAAGGTGAGACCGGCGCTAAAGTATGCTTCAATCCTTTTTGTGGCCGAAACACAATGATTCGCAAGCTACGTTGCCCATTTTACAGTGCTTATGAAAGATGGAGGTAGGAATAGGATTTCTTTGCATTTCAAATCCCTTATGGCGGTTGAACTCTGCGAAGTGCAAACCTGCGTGAAGAATAGGTCCCACCATTTCGAGGGCAAAAACAGATGAATTGGGAAAGTACATGGCCCGTTCTCTGTGTCCCACTAAAAGATTATGAGAAAGACTATTTTGATGAAATTGTATGGGCTACATGTCAGTTTCCCTCTCTTGAAAGAGAAAATCGCCACTAAACGAACCGTACAGTCGTCTGGCGGTGGAACAGATGAATTTGGCACATATGTGGCGTATTTTTTGGAACTCGTGAAAATTGGAGGTAGAAAGAAGATTTCCCTGCGAATCGTAGGACTCTGGCACGGTTTGGCTCTCGAAAACGCAAGCTGGATCTAAAACACGCATTCAAGCATTGTGGGGGTGATATTGATGAAATTGAAAACTCCGTGGCCCATTTTTGGGTAGTGCCAAAAAACGGAGTGAGAAACGAGCTTACTCTGAAATTTCGAGGCCTCTAGCGAATTTTCCCTGTCAAAAGGTGAGACCGGCGCTAAAGTATGCTTCAATCCTTTTTGTGGCCGAAACACAATGATTCGCAAGCTACGTTGCCCATTTTACAGTGCTTATGAAAGATGGAGGTAGGAATAGGATTTCTTTGCATTTCAAATGCCTTATGGCGGTTGAACTCTACGAAGTGCAAACCTGCGTGAAGAATAGGTCCCACCATTTCGAGGGCAAAAAAAGATGAATTGGCAAAGTACATGGCCCGTTCTCTGTGTCCCACTAAAAGATTATGAGAAAGACTATTTTGATGAAATTGTATTGGCTACATGTCAGTTTCCCTCTCTTGAAAGAGAAAATCGCCTCTAAACGAACCGTACAGTCTTCTGGCGGTGGAACAGATGAATTTGGCACATATGTGGCGTATTTTTTGGAACTCGTGAAAATTGGAGGTAGAAAGAAGATTTCCCTGCAAATCATAGGACTCTAGCACGGTTTGGCTCTCGAAAACGCAAGCTGGATCTAAAACACGCATTCAAGCATTGTGGGGGTGATATTGATGAAATTGAAAACTCCGTGGCCCATTTTTGGGTACTGCCGAAAAACGGAGTGAGAAACGAGCTTACTCTGAAATTTCGAGGCCTCTAGCGAATTTTCCCTGTCAAAAGGTGAGACCGGCGCTAAAACAGGCTTCAATCCTTTTTGTGGCCGAAACACAATGATTCGCGAGCTACGTTGCCCATTTTACAGTGCATATGAAAGATGGAGGTAGGAATAGGATTTCTTTGCATTTCAAATCCCTTATGGCGGTTGAACTCTGCGAAGTGCAAACCTGCGCGAAGAATAGGTCCCACCATTTCGAGGGCAAAAACAGATGAATTGGGAAAGTACATCGCCCGTTCTCTGTGTCCCACTAAAAGATTATGAGAAAGACTATTTTGATGAAATTGTATGGGCTACATGTCAGTTTCCCTCTCTTGAAAGATAAAATCGCCTCTAAACGAACCGTACAGTCTTCTGGCGGTGGAACAGATGAATTTGGCACATATGTGGCTTATTTTTTGGAACTCGTGAAAATTAGAGGGAGAAAGAAGATGTCCCTGCAAATCGTAGGACTCTAGCACGGTTTGGCTCTCGAAAACGCAAGGTGGATCTAAAACACGAATTCAAGCATTGTAGGGGTGATATTGATGAAATTGAAAACTCCGTGGCCCATTTTTGGGTACTGCCGAAAAACGGAGTGAGAAAGGAGCTTACTCTGAAATTTCGAGGCCTCTAACGAATTTTCCCTGTCAAAAGGTGAGACCGGCGCTAAAACAGGCTTCAATCCTTTTTGTGGCCGAAACACAATGATTCGCGAGCTACGTTGCCCATTTTACAGTGCTTATGAAAGATGGAGGTAGGAATAGGATTTCTTTGCATTTCAAATGCCTTATGGCGGTTGAACTCTACGAAGTGCAAACCTGCGTGAAGAATAGGTCCCACCATTTCGAGGGCAAAAACAGATGAATTGGCAAAGTACATGGCCCGTTCTCTGTGTCCCACTAAAAGATTATGAGAAAGACTATTTTGATGAAATTGTATTGGCTACATGTCAGTTTCCCTCTCTTGAAAGAGAAAATCGCCTCTAAACGAACCGTACAGTCTTCTGGCGGTGGACCAGATGAATTTGGCACATATGTGGCGTATTTTTTGGAACTCGTGAAAATTGGAGGTAGAAAGAAGATTTCCCTGCAAATCATAGGACTCTAGCACGGTTTGGCTCTCGAAAACGCAAGCTGGATCTAAAACACGCATTCAAGCATTGTGGGGGTGATATTGATGAAATTGAAAACTCCGTGGCCCATTTTTGGGTACTGCCGAAAAACGGAGTGAGAAAGGAGCTTACTCTGAAATTTCGAGGCCTCTAACGAATTTTCCCTGTCAAAAGGTGAGACCGGCGCTAAAACAGGCTTCAATCCTTTTTGTGGCCGAAACACAATGATTCGCGAGCTACGTTGCCCATTTTACAGTGCTTATGAAAGATGGAGGTAGGAATAGGATTTCTTTGCATTTCAAATGCCTTATGGCGGTTGAACTCTACGAAGTGCAAACCTGCGTGAAGAATAGGTCCCACCATTTCGAGGGCAAAAAAAGATGAATTGGCAAAGTACATGGCCCGTTCTCTGTGTCCCACTAAAAGATTATGAGAAAGACTATTTTGATGAAATTGTATTGGCTACATGTCAGTTTCCCTCTCTTGAAAGAGAAAATCGCCTCTAAACGAACCGTACAGTCTTCTGGCGGTGGAACAGATGAATTTGGCACATATGTGGCGTATTTTTTGGAACTCGTGAAAATTGGAGGTAGAAAGAAGATTTCCCTGCAAATCATAGGACTCTAGCACGGTTTGGCTCTCGAAAACGCAAGCTGGATCTAAAACACGCATTCAAGCATTGTGGGGGTGATATTGATGAAATTGAAAACTCCGTGGCCCATTTTTGGGTACTGCCGAAAAACGGAGTGAGAAACGAGCTTACTCTGAAATTTCGAGGCCTCTAGCGAATTTTCCCTGTCAAAAGGTGAGACCGGCGCTAAAACAGGCTTCAATCCTTTTTGTGGCCGAAACACAATGATTCGCGAGCTACGTTGCCCATTTTACAGTGCATATGAAAGATGGAGGTAGGAATAGGATTTCTTTGCATTTCAAATCCCTTATGGCGGTTGAACTCTGCGAAGTGCAAACCTGCGCGAAGAATAGGTCCCACCATTTCGAGGGCAAAAACAGATGAATTGGGAAAGTACATCGCCCGTTCTCTGTGTCCCACTAAAAGATTATGAGAAAGACTATTTTGATGAAATTGTATGGGCTACATGTCAGTTTCCCTCTCTTGAAAGATAAAATCGCCTCTAAACGAACCGTACAGTCTTCTGGCGGTGGAACAGATGAATTTGGCACATATGTGGCTTATTTTTTGGAACTCGTGAAAATTAGAGGGAGAAAGAAGATGTCCCTGCAAATCGTAGGACTCTCGCACGGTTTGGCTCTCGAAAACGCAAGGTGGATCTAAAACACGAATTCAAGCATTGTAGGGGTGATATTGATGAAATTGAAAACTCCGTGGCCCATTTTTGGGTACTGCCGAAAAACGGAGTGAGAAAGGAGCTTACTCTGAAATTTCGAGGCCTCTAACGAATTTTCCCTGTCAAAAGGTGAGACCGGCGCTAAAACAGGCTTCAATCCTTTTTGTGGCCGAAACACAATGATTCGCGAGCTACGTTGCCCATTTTACAGTGCTTATGAAAGATGGAGGTAGGAATAGGATTTCTTTGCATTTCAAATGCCTTATGGCGGTTGAACTCTACGAAGTGCAAACCTGCGTGAAGAATAGGTCCCACCATTTCGAGGGCAAAAACAGATGA
The DNA here is from genome assembly GCA_037074505.1 of Albizia julibrissin. Lineage (NCBI taxonomy): Eukaryota > Viridiplantae > Streptophyta > Magnoliopsida > Fabales > Fabaceae > Albizia > Albizia julibrissin. The sequence goes on from CM073477.1 coordinate 40,166,475, forward strand.
ATTGGCAAAGTACATGGCCGGTTCTCTGTGTCCCACTAAAAGATTATGAGAAAGACTATTTTGATGAAATTGTATTGGCTACATGTCAGTTTCCCTCTCTTGAAAGAGAAAATCGCCTCTAAACGAACCGTACAGTCTTCTGGCGGTGGAACAGATGAATTTGGCACATATGTGGCGCATTTTTTGGAACTCGTGAAAATTGGAGGTAGAAAGAAGATTTCCCTGCAAATCATAGGACTCTAGCACGGTTTGGCTCTCGAAAACGCAAGCTGGATCTAAAACACGCATTCAAGCATTGTGGGGGTGATATTGATGAAATTGAAAACTCCGTGGCCCATTTTTGGGTACTACCGAAAAACGGAGTGAGAAACGAGCTTACTCTGAAATTTCGAGGCCTCTAGCGAATTTTCCCTGTCAAAAGGTGAGACCGGCGCTAAAACAGGCTTCAATCCTTTTTGTGGCCGAAACACAATGATTCGCGAGCTACGTTGCCCATTTTACAGTGCTTATGAAAGATGGAGGTAGGAATAGGATTTCTTTGCATTTCAAATCCCTTATGGCGGTTGAACTCTGCGAAGTGCAAACCTGCGCGAAGAATAGGTCCCACCATTTCGAGGGCAAAAACAGATGAATTGGGAAAGTACATCGCCCGTTCTCTGTGTCCCACTAAAAGATTATGAGAAAGACTATTTTGATGAAATTGTATGGGCTACATGTCAGTTTCCCTCTCTTGAAAGAGAAAATCGCCTCTAAACGAACCGTACAGTCTTCTGGCGGTGGAACAGATGAATTTGGCACATATGTGGCTTATTTTTTGGAACTCGTGAAAATTAGAGGGAGAAAGAAGATGTCCCTGCAAATCGTAGGACTCTAGCACGGTTTGGCTCTCGAAAACGCAAGGTGGATCTAAAACACGAATTCAAGCATTGTAGGGGTGATATTGATGAAATTGAAAACTCCGTGGCCCATTTTTGGGTACTGCCGAAAAACGGAGTGAGAAAGGAGCTTACTCTGAAATTTCGAGGCCTCTAACGAATTTTCCCTGTCAAAAGGTGAGACCGGCGCTAAAACAGGCTTCAATCCTTTTTGTGGCCGAAACACAATGATTCGCGAGCTACGTTGCCCATTTTACAGTGCTTATGAAAGATGGAGGTAGGAATAGGATTTCTTTGCATTTCAAATGCCTTATGGCGGTTGAACTCTACGAAGTGCAAACCTGCGTGAAGAATAGGTCCCACCATTTCGAGGGCAAAAAAAGATGAATTGGCAAAGTACATGGCCCGTTCTCTGTGTCCCACTAAAAGATTATGAGAAAGACTATTTTGATGAAATTGTATTGGCTACATGTCAGTTTCCCTCTCTTGAAAGAGAAAATCGCCTCTAAACGAACCGTACAGTCTTCTAGCGGTGGAACAGATGAATTTGGCACATATGTGGCGTATTTTTTGGAACTCGTGAAAATTGGAGGTAGAAAGAAGATTTCCCTGCAAATCATAGGACTCTAGCACGGTTTGGCTCTCGAAAACGCAAGCTGGATCTAAAACACGCATTCAAGCATTGTGGGGGTGATATTGATGAAATTGAAAACTCCGTGGCCCATTTTTGGGTACTGCCGAAAAACGGAGTGAGAAACGAGCTTACTCTGACATTTCGAGGCCTCTAGCGAATTTTCCCTGTCAAAAGGTGAGACCGGCGCTAAAACAGGCTTCAATCCTTTTTGTGGCCGAAACACAATGATTCGCGAGCTACGTTGCCCATTTTACAGTGCTTATGAAAGATGGAGGTAGGAATAGGATTTCTTTGCATTTCAAATCCCTTATGGCGGTTGAACTCTGCGAAGTGCAAACCTGCGCGAAGAATAGGTCCCACCATTTCGAGGGCAAAAACAGATGAATTGGGAAAGTACATAGCCCGTTCTCTGTGTCCCACTAAAAGATTATGAGAAAGACTATTTTGATGAAATTGTATGGGCTACATGTCAGTTTCCCTCTCTTGAAAGAGAAAATCGCCTCTAAACGAACCGTACAGTCTTCTGGCGGTGGAACAGATGAATTTGGCACATATGTGGCTTATTTTTTGGAACTCGTGAAAATTAGAGGGAGAAAGAAGATGTCCCTGCAAATCGTAGGACTCTAGCACGGTTTGGCTCTCGAAAACGCAAGGTGGATCTAAAACACGAATTCAAGCATTGTCGGGGTGATATTGATGAAATTGAAAACTCCGTGGCCCATTTTTGGGTACTGCCGAAAAACGGAGTGAGAAAGGAGCTTACTCTGAAATTTCGAGGCCTCTAACGAATTTTCCCTGTCAAAAGGTGAGACCGGCGCTAAAACAGGCTTCAATCCTTTTTGTGGCCGAAACACAATGATTCGCGAGCTACGTTGCCCATTTTACAGTGCTTATGAAAGATGGAGGTAGGAATAGGATTTCTTTGCATTTCAAATGCCTTATGGCGGTTGAACTCTACGAAGTGCAAACCTGCGTGAAGAATAGGTCCCACCATTTCGAGGGCAAAAACAGATGAATTGGCAAAGTACATGGCCCGTTCTCTGTGTCCCACTAAAAGATTATGAGAAAGACTATTTTGATGAAATTGTATTGGCTACATGTCAGTTTCCCTCTCTTGAAAGAGAAAATCGCCTCTAAACGAACCGTACAGTCTTCTGGCGGTTGACCAGATGAATTTGGCACATATGTGGCGTATTTTTTGGAACTCGTGAAAATTGGAGGTAGAAAGAAGATTTCCCTGCAAATCATAGGACTCTAGCACGGTTTGGCTCTCGAAAACGCAAGCTGGATCTAAAACACGCATTCAAGCATTGTGGAGGTGATATTGATGAAATTGAAAACTCCGTGGCCCATTTTTGGGTACTGCCGAAAAACGGAGTGAGAAACGAGCTTACTCTGAAATTTCGAGGCCTCTAGCGAATTTTCCCTGTCAAAAGGTGAGACCGGCGCTAAAACAGGCTTCAATCCTTTTTGTGGCCGAAACACAATGATTCGCGAGCTACGTTGCCCATTTTACAGTGCTTATGAAAGATGGAGGTAGGAATAGGATTTCTTTGCATTTCAAATCCCTTATGGCGTTTGAACTCTGTGAAGTGCAAACCTGCGCGAAGAATAGGTCCCACCATTTCGAGGGCAAAAACAGATGAATTGGGAAAGTACATCGCCCGTTCTCTGTGTCCCACTAAAAGATTATGAGAAAGACTATTTTGATGAAATTGTATGGGCTACATGTCAGTTTCCCTCTCTTGAAAGAGAAAATCGCCTCTAAACGAACCGTACAGTCTTCTGGCGGTGGAACAGATGAATTTGGCACATATGTGGCTTATTTTTTGGAACTCGTGAAAATTAGAGGGAGAAAGAAGATGTCCCTGCAAATCGTAGGACTCTAGCACGGTTTGGCTCTCGAAAACGCAAGGTGGATCTAAAACACGAATTCAAGCATTGTAGGGGTGATATTGATGAAATTGAAAACTCCGTGGCCCATTTTTGGGTACTGCCGAAAAACGGAGTGAGAAAGGAGCTTACTCTGAAATTTCGAGGCCTCTAACGAATTTTCCCTGTCAAAAGGTGAGACCGGCGCTAAAACAGGCTTCAATCCTTTTTGTGGCCGAAACACAATGATTCGCGAGCTACGTTGCCCATTTTACAGTGCTTATGAAAGATGGAGGTAGGAATAGGATTTCTTTGCATTTCAAATGCCTTATGGCGGTTGAACTCTACGAAGTGCAAACCTGCGTGAAGAATAGGTCCCACCATTTCGAGGGCAAAAAAAGATGAATTGGCAAAGTACATGGCCCGTTCTCTGTGTCCCACTAAAAGATTATGAGAAAGACTATTTTGATGAAATTGTATTGGCTACATGTCAGTTTCCCTCTCTTGAAAGAGAAAATCGCCTCTAAACGAACCGTACAGTCTTCTGGCGGTGGACCAGATGAATTTGGCACATATGTGGCGTATTTTTTGGAACTCGTGAAAATTGGAGGTAGAAAGAAGATTTCCCTGCAAATCATAGGACTCTAGCACGGTTTGGCTCTCGAAAACGCAAGCTGGATCTAAAACACGCATTCAAGCATTGTGGGGGTGATATTGATGAAATTGAAAACTCCGTGGCCCATTTTTGGGTACTGCCGAAAAACGGAGTGAGAAACGAGCTTACTCTGAAATTTCGAGGCCTCTAGCGAATTTTCCCTGTCAAAAGGTGAGACCGGCGCTAAAACAGGCTTCAATCCTTTTTGTGGCCGAAACACAATGATTCGCGAGCTACGTTGCCCATTTTACAGTGCTTATGAAAGATGGAGGTAGGAATAGGATTTCTTTGCATTTCAAATGCCTTATGGCGGTTGAACTCTACGAAGTGCAAACCTGCGTGAAGAATAGGTCCCACCATTTCGAGGGCAAAAACAGATGAATTGGCAAAGTACATGGCCCGTTCTCTGTGTCCCACTAAAAGATTATGAGAAAGACTATTTTGATGAAATTGTATTGGCTACATGTCAGTTTCCCTCTCTTGAAAGAGAAAATCGCCTCTAAACGAACCGTACAGTCTTCTGGCGGTGGACCAGATGAATTTGGCACATATGTGGCGTATTTTTTGGAACTCGTGAAAATTGGAGGTAGAAAGAAGATTTCCCTGCAAATCATAGGACTCTAGCACGGTTTGGCTCTCGAAAACGCAAGCTGGATCTAAAACACGCATTCAAGCATTGTGGGGGTGATATTGATGAAATTGAAAACTCCGTGGCCCATTTTTGGGTACTGCCGAAAAACGGAGTGAGAAAGGAGCTTACTCTGAAATTTCGAGGCCTCTAACGAATTTTCCCTGTCAAAAGGTGAGACCGGCGCTAAAACAGGCTTCAATCCTTTTTGTGGCCGAAACACAATGATTCGCGAGCTACGTTGCCCATTTTACAGTGCTTATGAAAGATGGAGGTAGGAATAGGATTTCTTTGCATTTCAAATGCCTTATGGCGGTTGAACTCTACGAAGTGCAAACCTGCGTGAAGAATAGGTCCCACCATTTCGAGGGCAAAAAAAGATGAATTGGCAAAGTACATGGCCCGTTCTCTGTGTCCCACTAAAAGATTATGAGAAAGACTATTTTGATGAAATTGTATGGGCTACATGTCAGTTTCCCTCTCTTGAAAGAGAAAATCGCCTCTAAACGAACCGTACAGTCTTCTGGCGGTGGAACAGATGAATTTGGCACATATGTGGCTTATTTTTTGGAACTCGTGAAAATTAGAGGGAGAAAGAAGATGTCCCTGCAAATCGTAGGACTCTAGCACGGTTTGGCTCTCGAAAACGCAAGGTGGATCTAAAACACGAATTCAAGCATTGTAGGGGTGATATTGATGAAATTGAAAACTCCGTGGCCCATTTTTGGGTACTGCCGAAAAACGGAGTGAGAAAGGAGCTTACTCTGAAATTTCGAGGCCTCTAACGAATTTTCCCTGTCAAAAGGTGAGACCGGCGCTAAAACAGGCTTCAATCCTTTTTGTGGCCGAAACACAATGATTCGCGAGCTACGTTGCCCATTTTACAGTGCTTATGAAAGATGGAGGTAGGAATAGGATTTCTTTGCATTTCAAATGCCTTATGGCGGTTGAACTCTACGAAGTGCAAACCTGCGTGAAGAATAGGTCCCACCATTTCGAGGGCAAAAAAAGATGAATTGGCAAAGTACATGGCCCGTTCTCTGTGTCCCACTAAAAGATTATGAGAAAGACTATTTTGATGAAATTGTATTGGCTACATGTCAGTTTCCCTCTCTTGAAAGAGAAAATCGCCTCTAAACGAACCGTACAGTCTTCTAGCGGTGGAACAGATGAATTTGGCACATATGTGGCGTATTTTTTGGAACTCGTGAAAATTGGAGGTAGAAAGAAGATTTCCCTGCAAATCATAGGACTCTAGCACGGTTTGGCTCTCGAAAACGCAAGCTGGATCTAAAACACGCATTCAAGCATTGTGGGGGTGATATTGATGAAATTGAAAACTCCGTGGCCCATTTTTGGGTACTGCCGAAAAACGGAGTGAGAAACGAGCTTACTCTGACATTTCGAGGCCTCTAGCGAATTTTCCCTGTCAAAAGGTGAGACCGGCGCTAAAACAGGCTTCAATCCTTTTTGTGGCCGAAACACAATGATTCGCGAGCTACGTTGCCCATTTTACAGTGCTTATGAAAGATGGAGGTAGGAATAGGATTTCTTTGCATTTCAAATCCCTTATGGCGGTTGAACTCTGCGAAGTGCAAACCTGCGCGAAGAATAGGTCCCACCATTTCGAGGGCAAAAACAGATGAATTGGGAAAGTACATAGCCCGTTCTCTGTGTCCCACTAAAAGATTATGAGAAAGACTATTTTGATGAAATTGTATGGGCTACATGTCAGTTTCCCTCTCTTGAAAGAGAAAATCGCCTCTAAACGAACCGTACAGTCTTCTGGCGGTGGAACAGATGAATTTGGCACATATGTGGCTTATTTTTTGGAACTCGTGAAAATTAGAGGGAGAAAGAAGATGTCCCTGCAAATCGTAGGACTCTAGCACGGTTTGACTCTCGAAAACGCAAGGTGGATCTAAAACACGAATTCAAGCATTGTCGGGGTGATATTGATGAAATTGAAAACTCCGTGGCCCATTTTTGGGTACTGCCGAAAAACGGAGTGAGAAAGGAGCTTACTCTGAAATTTCGAGGCCTCTAACGAATTTTCCCTGTCAAAAGGTGAGACCGGCGCTAAAACAGGCTTCAATCCTTTTTGTGGCCGAAACACAATGATTCGCGAGCTACGTTGCCCATTTTACAGTGCTTATGAAAGATGGAGGTAGGAATAGGATTTCTTTGCATTTCAAATGCCTTATGGCGGTTGAACTCTACGAAGTGCAAACCTGCGTGAAGAATAGGTCCCACCATTTCGAGGGCAAAAAAAGATGAATTGGCAAAGTACATGGCCCGTTCTCTGTGTCCCACTAAAAGATTATGAGAAAGACTATTTTGATGAAATTGTATTGGCTACATGTCAGTTTCCCTCTCTTGAAAGAGAAAATCGCCTCTAAACGAACCGTACAGTCTTCTGGCGGTTGACCAGATGAATTTGGCACATATGTGGCGTATTTTTTGGAACTCGTGAAAATTGGAGGTAGAAAGAAGATTTCCCTGCAAATCATAGGACTCTAGCACGGTTTGGCTCTCGAAAACGCAAGCTGGATCTAAAACACGCATTCAAGCATTGTGGGGGTGATATTGATGAAATTGAAAACTCCGTGGCCCATTTTTGGGTACTACCGAAAAACGGAGTGAGAAACGAGCTTACTCTGAAATTTCGAGGCCTCTAGCGAATTTTCCCTGTCAAAAGGTGAGACCGGCGCTAAAACAGGCTTCAATCCTTTTTGTGGCCGAAACACAATGATTCGCGAGCTACGTTGCCCATTTTACAGTGCTTATGAAAGATGGAGGTAGGAATAGGATTTCTTTGCATTTCAAATGCCTTATGGCGGTTGAACTCTGCGAAGTGCAAACCTGCGCGAAGAATAGGTCCCACCATTTCGAGGGCAAAAACAGATGAATTGGGAAAGTACATCGCCCGTTCTCTGTGTCCCACTAAAAGATTATGAGAAAGACTATTTTGATGAAATTGTATGGGCTACATGTCAGTTTCCCTCTCTTGAAAGAGAAAATCGCCTCTAAACGAACCGTACAGTCTTCTGGCGGTGGAACAGATGAATTTGGCACATATGTGGCTTATTTTTTGGAACTCGTGAAAATTAGAGGGAGAAAGAAGATGTCCCTGCAAATCGTAGGACTCTAGCACGGTTTGGCTCTCGAAAACGCAAGGTGGATCTAAAACACGAATTCAAGCATTGTAGGGGTGATATTGATGAAATTGAAAACTCCGTGGCCCATTTTTGGGTACTGCCGAAAAACGGAGTGAGAAAGGAGCTTACTCTGAAATTTCGAGGCCTCTAACGAATTTTCCCTGTCAAAAGGTGAGACCGGCGCTAAAACAGGCTTCAATCCTTTTTGTGGCCGAAACACAATGATTCGCGAGCTACGTTGCCCATTTTACAGTGCTTATGAAAGATGGAGGTAGGAATAGGATTTCTTTGCATTTCAAATGCCTTATGGCGGTTGAACTCTACGAAGTGCAAACCTGCGTGAAGAATAGGTCCCACCATTTCGAGGGCAAAAAAAGATGAATTGGCAAAGTACATGGCCCGTTCTCTGTGTCCCACTAAAAGATTATGAGAAAGACTATTTTGATGAAATTGTATTGGCTACATGTCAGTTTCCCTCTCTTGAAAGAGAAAATCGCCTCTAAACGAACCGTACAGTCTTCTGGCGGTGGACCAGATGAATTTGGCACATATGTGGCGTATTTTTTGGAACTCGTGAAAATTGGAGGTAGAAAGAAGATTTCCCTGCAAATCATAGGACTCTAGCACGGTTTGGCTCTCGAAAACGCAAGCTGGATCTAAAACACGCATTCAAGCATTGTGGGGGTGATATTGATGAAATTGAAAACTCCGTGGCCCATTTTTGGGTACTGCCGAAAAACGGAGTGAGAAACGAGCTTACTCTGAAATTTCGAGGCCTCTAGCGAATTTTCCCTGTCAAAAGGTGAGACCGGCGCTAAAACAGGCTTCAATCCTTTTTGTGGCCGAAACACAATGATTCGCGAGCTACGTTGCCCATTTTACAGTGCTTATGAAAGATGGAGGTAGGAATAGGATTTCTTTGCATTTCAAATCCCTTATGGCGGTTGAACTTCTCGAAGTGCAACCTGCGCGAAGAATAGGTCCCACCATTTCGAGGGCAAAAACAGATGAATTGGGAAAGTACATCGCCCGTTCTCTGTGTCCCACTAAAAGATTATGAGAAAGACTATTTTGATGAAATTGTATGGGCTACATGTCAGTTTCCCTCTCTTGAAAGAGAAAATCGCCTCTAAACGAACCGTACAGTCTTCTGGCGGTGGAACAGATGAATTTGGCACATATGTGGCTTATTTTTTGGAACTCGTGAAAATTAGAGGGAGAAAGAAGATGTCCCTGCAAATCGTAGGACTCTAGCACGGTTTGGCTCTCGAAAACGCAAGGTGGATCTAAAACACGAATTCAAGCATTGTAGGGGTGATATTGATGAAATTGAAAACTCCGTGGCCCATTTTTGGGTACTGCCGAAAAACGGAGTGAGAAAGGAGCTTACTCTGAAATTTCGAGGCCTCTAACGAATTTTCCCTGTCAAAAGGTGAGACCGGCGCTAAAACAGGCTTCAATCCTTTTTGTGGCCGAAACACAATGATTCGCGAGCTACGTTGCCCATTTTACAGTGCTTATGAAAGATGGAGGTAGGAATAGGATTTCTTTGCATTTCAAATGCCTTATGGCGGTTGAACTCTGCGAAGTGCAAACCTGCGCGAAGAATAGGTCCCACCATTTCGAGGGCAAAAACAGATGAATTGGGAAAGTACATCGCCCGTTCTCTGTGTCCCACTAAAAGATTATGAGAAAGACTATTTTGATGAAATTGTATGGGCTACATGTCAGTTTCCCTCTCTTGAAAGAGAAAATCGCCTCTAAACGAACCGTACAGTCTTCTGGCGGTGGAACAGATGAATTTGGCACATATGTGGCTTATTTTTTGGAACTCGTGAAAATTAGAGGGAGAAAGAAGATGTCCCTGCAAATCGTAGGACTCTAGCACGGTTTGGCTCTCGAAAACGCAAGGTGGATCTAAAACACGAATTCAAGCATTGTAGGGGTGATATTGATGAAATTGAAAACTCCGTGGCCCATTTTTGGGTACTGCCGAAAAACGGAGTGAGAAAGGAGCTTACTCTGAAATTTCGAGGCCTCTAACGAATTTTCCCTGTCAAAAGGTGAGACCGGCGCTAAAACAGGCTTCAATCCTTTTTGTGGCCGAAACACAATGATTCGCGAGCTACGTTGCCCATTTTACAGTGCTTATGAAAGATGGAGGTAGGAATAGGATTTCTTTGCATTTCAAATGCCTTATGGCGGTTGAACTCTGCGAAGTGCAAACCTGCGCGAAGAATAGGTCCCACCATTTCGAGGGCAAAAACAGATGAATTGGGAAAGTACATCGCCCGTTCTCTGTGTCCCACTAAAAGATTATGAGAAAGACTATTTTGATGAAATTGTATGGGCTACATGTCAGTTTCCCTCTCTTGAAAGAGAAAATCGCCTCTAAACGAACCGTACAGTCTTCTGGCGGTGGAACAGATGAATTTGGCACATATGTGGCTTATTTTTTGGAACTCGTGAAAATTAGAGGGAGAAAGAAGATGTCCCTGCAAATCGTAGGACTCTAGCACGGTTTGGCTCTCGAAAACGCAAGGTGGATCTAAAACACGAATTCAAGCATTGTAGGGGTGATATTGATGAAATTGAAAACTCCGTGGCCCATTTTTGGGTACTGCCGAAAAACGGAGTGAGAAAGGAGCTTACTCTGAAATTTCGAGGCCTCTAACGAATTTTCCCTGTCAAAAGGTGAGACCGGCGCTAAAACAGGCTTCAATCCTTTTTGTGGCCGAAACACAATGATTCGCGAGCTACGTTGCCCATTTTACAGTGCTTATGAAAGATGGAGGTAGGAATAGGATTTCTTTGCATTTCAAATGCCTTATGGCGGTTGAACTCTGCGAAGTGCAAACCTGCGCGAAGAATAGGTCCCACCATTTCGAGGGCAAAAACAGATGAATTGGGAAAGTACATCGCCCGTTCTCTGTGTCCCACTAAAAGATTATGAGAAAGACTATTTTGATGAAATTGTATGGGCTACATGTCAGTTTCCCTCTCTTGAAAGAGAAAATCGCCTCTAAACGAACCGTACAGTCTTTTGGCGGTGGAACAGATGAATTTGGCACATATGTGGGTTATTTTTTGGAACTCGTGAAAATTGGAGGGAGAAAGAAGATGTCCCTGCAAATCATAGGACTCTAGCACGGTTTGGCTATCGAAAACGCAAGCTGGATCTAAAACACGAATTCAAGCATTGTAGGGGTGATATTGATGAAATTGAAAACTCCGTGGCCCATTTTTGGGTACTGCCGAAAAACGGAGTGAGAAAGGAGCTTACTCTGAAATTTCGAGGCCTCTAACGAATTTTCCCTGTCAAAAGGTGAGACCGGCGCTAAAACAGGCTTCAATCCTTTTTGTGGCCGAAACACAATGATTCGCGAGCTACGTTGCCCATTTTACAGTGCTTATGAAAGATGGAGGTAGGAATAGGATTTCTTTGCATTTCAAATGCCTTATGGCGGTTGAACTCTGCGAAGTGCAAACCTGCGCGAAGAATAGGTCCCACCATTTCGAGGGCAAAAACAGATGAATTGGGAAAGTACATCGCCCGTTCTCTGTGTCCCACTAAAAGATTATGAGAAAGACTATTTTGATGAAATTGTATGGGCTACATGTCAGTTTCCCTCTCTTGAAAGAGAAAATCGCCTCTAAACGAACCGTACAGTCTTCTGGCGGTGGACCAGATGAATTTGGCACATATGTGGCGTATTTTTTGGAACTCGTGAAAATTGGAGGTAGAAAGAAGATTTCCCTGCAAATCATAGGACTCTAGCACGGTTTGCCTCTCGAAAACGCAACCTGGATCTAAAACACGCATTCAAGCATTGTGGGGGTGATATTGATGAAATTGAAAACTCCGTGGCCCATTTTTGGGTTCTGCCGAAAAACGGAGTGAGAAAGGAGCTTACTTTGAAATTTCGAGGCCTCTAGCGAATTTTCCCTGTCAAAAGGTGAGACAGGCGCTAAAGTATGCTTCAATCCTTTTTGTGGCCGAAACACAATGATTCGCGAGCTACGTTGCCCATTTTACAGTGCTTATGAAAGATGGAGGTAGGAATAGGATTTCTTTGCATTTCAAATCCCTTATGGCGGTTGAACTCTGCGAAGTGCAACCTGCGTGAAGAATAGGTCCCACCATTTCGAGGGCAAAAACAGATGAATTGGGAAAGTACATAGCCCGTTCTCTGTGTCCCACTAAAAGATTATGAGAAAGACTATTTTGATGAAATTGTATGGGCTACATGTCAGTTTCCCTCTCTTGAAAGAGAAAATCGCCTCTAAACGAACCGTACAGTCTTCTGGCGGTGGAACAGATGAATTTGGCACATATGTGGCTTATTTTTTGGAACTCGTGAAAATTAGAGGGAGAAAGAAGATGTCCCTGCAAATCATAGGACTCTAGCACGGTTTGGCTATCGAAAACGCAAGCTGGATCTAAAACACGAATTCAAGCATTGTAGGGGTGATATTGATGAAATTGAAAACTCCGTGGCCCATTTTTGGGTACTGCCGAAAAACGGAGTGAGAAAGGAGCTTACTCTGAAATTTCGAGGCCTCTAACGAATTTTCCCTGTCAAAAGGTGAGACCGGCGCTAAAACAGGCTTCAATCCTTTTTGTGGCCGAAACACAATGATTCGCGAGCTACGTTGCCCATTTTACAGTGCTTATGAAAGATGGAGGTAGGAATAGGATTTCTTTGCATTTCAAATGCCTTATGGCGGTTGAACTCTACGAAGTGCAAACCTGCGTGAAGAATAGGTCCCACCATTTCGAGGGCAAAAACAGATGAATTGGCAAAGTACATGGCCCGTTCTCTGTGTCCCACTAAAAGATTATGAGAAAGACTATTTTGATGAAATTGTATTGGCTACATGTCAGTTTCCCTCTCTTGAAAGAGAAAATCGCCTCTAAACGAACCGTACAGTCTTCTGGCGGTGGACCAGATGAATTTGGCACATATGTGGCGTATTTTTTGGAACTCGTGAAAATTGGAGGTAGAAAGAAGATTTCCCTGCAAATCATAGGACTCTAGCACGGTTTGGCTCTCGAAAACGCAAGCTGGATCTAAAACACGCATTCAAGCATTGTGGGGGTGATATTGATGAAATTGAAAACTCCGTGGCCCATTTTTGGGTACTGCCGAAAAACGGAGTGAGAAAGGAGCTTACTTTGAAATTTCGAGGCCTCTAGCGAATATTCCCTGTCAAAAGGTGAGACCGGCGCTAAAACAGGCTTCAATCCTTTTTGTGGCCGAAACACAATGATTCGCGAGCTACGTTGCCCATTTTACAGTGCTTATGAAAGATGGAGGTAGGAATAGGATTTCTTTGCATTTCAAATCCCTTATGGCGGTTGAACTCTGCGAAGTGCAACCTGCGTGAAGAATAGGTCCCACCATTTCGAGGGCAAAAACAGATGAATTGGGAAAGTACATAGCCCGTTCTCTGTGTCCCACTAAAAGATTATGAGAAAGACTATTTTGATGAAATTGTATGGGCTACATGTCAGTTTCCCTCTCTTGAAAGAGAAAATCGCCTCTAAACGAACCGTACAGTCTTCTGGCGGTGGAACAGATGAATTTGGCACATATGTGGCTTATTTTTTGGAACTCGTGAAAATTAGAGGGAGAAAGAAGATGTCCCTGCAAATCATAGGACTCTAGCACGGTTTGGCTCTCGAAAACGCAAGCTGGATCTAAAACACGAATTCAAGCATTGTAGGGGTGATATTGATGAAATTGAAAACTCCGTGGCCCATTTTTGGGTACTGCCGAAAAACGGAGTGAGAAAGGAGCTTACTCTGAAATTTCGAGGCCTCTAACGAATTTTCCCTGTCAAAAGGTGAGACCGGCGCTAAAACAGGCTTCAATCCTTTTTGTGGCCGAAACACAATGATTCGCGAGCTACGTTGCCCATTTTACAGTGCTTATGAAAGATGGAGGTAGGAATAGGATTTCTTTGCATTTCAAATGCCTTATGGCGGTTGAACTCTACGAAGTGCAAACCTGCGTGAAGAATAGGTCCCACCATTTCGAGGGCAAAAACAGATGAATTGGCAAAGTACATGGCCCGTTCTCTGTGTCCCACTAAAAGATTATGAGAAAGACTATTTTGATAAAATTGTATTGGCTACATGTCAGTTTCCCTCTCTTGAAAGAGAAAATCGCCTCTAAACGAACCGTACAGTCTTCTGGCGGTGGAACAGATGAATTTGGCACATATGTGGCGTATTTTTTGGAACTCGCGAAAATTGGAGGTAGAAAGAAGATTTCCCTGCAAATCATAGGACTCTAGCACGGTTTGGCTCTCGAAAACGCAAGCTGGATCTAAAACACGCATTCAAGCATTGTGGGGGTGATATTGATGAAATTGAAAACTTCGTTGCCCATTTTTGGGTTCTGCCGAAAAACGGAGTGAGAAAGGAGCTTACTTTGAAATTTCGAGGCCTCTAGCGAATTTTCCCTGTCAAAAGGTGAGACCGGCGCTAAAGTATGCTTCAATCCTTTTTGTGGCCGAAACACAATGATTCGCGAGCTACGTTGCCCATTTTACAGTGCTTATGAAAGATGGAGGTAGGAATAGGATTTCTTTGCATTTCAAATCCCTTATGGCGGTTGAACTCTGCGAAGTGCAACCTGCGTGAAGAATAGGTCCCACCATTTCGAGGGCAAAAACAGATGAATTGGGAAAGTACATAGCCCGTTCTCTGTGTCCCACTAAAAGATTATGAGAAAGACTATTTTGATGAAATTGTATGGGCTACATGTCAGTTTCCCTCTCTTGAAAGAGAAAATCGCCTCTAAACGAACCGTACAGTCTTCTGGCGGTGGAACAGATGAATTTGGCACATATGTGGCTTATTTTTTGGAACTCGTGAAAATTAGAGGGAGAAAGAAGATGTCCCTGCAAATCATAGGACTCTAGCACGGTTTGGCTCTCGAAAACGCAAGCTGGATCTAAAACACGAATTCAAGCATTGTAGGGGTGATATTGATGAAATTGAAAACTCCGTGGCCCATTTTTGGGTACTGCCGAAAAACGGAGTGAGAAAGGAGCTTACTCTGAAATTTCGAGGCCTCTAACGAATTTTCCCTGTCAAAAGGTGAGACCGGCGCTAAAACAGGATTCAATCCTTTTTGTGGCCGAAACACAATGATTCGCGAGCTACGTTGCCCATTTTACAGTGCTTATGAAAGATGGAGGTAGGAATAGGATTTCTTTGCATTTCAAATGCCTTATGGCGGTTGAACTCTACGAAGTGCAAACCTGCGTGAAGAATAGGTCCCACCATTTCGAGGGCAAAAACAGATGAATTGGCAAAGTACATGGCCCGTTCTCTGTGTCCCACTAAAAGATTAAGAGAAAGACTATTTTGATGAAATTGTATTGGCTACATGTCAGTTTCCCTCTCTTGAAAGAGAAAATCGCCTCTAAACGAACCGTACAGTCTTCTGGCGGTGGAACAGATGAATTTGGCACATATGTGGCGTATTTTTTGGAACTCGCGAAAATTGGAGGTAGAAAGAAGATTTCCCTGCAAATCATAGGACTCTAGCACGGTTTGGCTCTCGAAAACGCAAGCTGGATCTAAAACACGCATTCAAGCATTGTGGGGGTGATATTGATGAAATTGAAAACTGCGTTGCCCATTTTTGGGTTCTGCCGAAAAACGGAGTGAGAAAGGAGCTTACTTTGAAATTTCGAGGCCTCTAGCGAATTTTCCCTGTCAAAAGGTGAGACCGGCGCTAAAGTATGCTTCAATCCTTTTTGTGGCCGAAACACAATGATTCGCGAGCTACGTTGCCCATTTTACTGTGCTTATGAAAGATGGAGGTAGGAATAGGATTTCTTTGCATTTCAAATCCCTTGTGGCGGTTGAACTCTGCGAAGTGCAACCTGCGTGAAGAATAGGTCCCACCATTTCGAGGGCAAAAACAGATGAATTGGGAAAGTACATAGCCCGTTCTCTGTGTCCCACTAAAAGATTATGAGAAAGACTATTTTGATGAAATTGTATGGGCTACATGTCAGTTTCCCTCTCTTGAAAGAGAAAATCGCCTCTAAACGAACCGTACAGTCTTCTGGCGGTGGAACAGATGAATTTGGCACATATGTGGCTTATTTTTTGGAACTCGTGAAAATTAGAGGGAGAAAGAAGATGTCCCTGCAAATCATAGGAATCTAGCACGGTTTGGCTCTCGAAAACGCAAGCTGGATCTAAAACACGAATTCAAGCATTGTAGGGGTGATATTGATGAAATTGAAAACTCCGTGGCCCATTTTTGGGTACTGCCGAAAAACGGAGTGAGAAAGGAGCTTACTCTGAAATTTCGAGGCCTCTAACGAATTTTCCCTGTCAAAAGGTGAGACCGGCGCTAAAACAGGCTTCAATCCTTTTTGTGGCCGAAACACAATGATTCGCGAGCTACGTTGCCCATTTTACAGTGCTTATGAAAGATGGAGGTAGGAATAGGATTTCTTTGCATTTCAAATGCCTTATGGCGGTTGAACTCTACGAAGTGCAAACCTGCGTGAAGAATAGGTCCCACCATTTCGAGGGCAAAAACAGATGAATTGGCAAAGTACATGGCCCGTTCTCTGTGTCCCACTAAAAGATTATGAGAAAGACTATTTTGATGAAATTGTATTGGCTACATGTCAGTTTCCCTCTCTTGAAAGAGAAAATCGCCTCTAAACGAACCGTACAGTCTTCTGGCGGTGGAACAGATGAATTTGGCACATATGTGGCGTATTTTTTGGAACTCGCGAAAATTGGAGGTAGAAAGAAGATTTCCCTGCAAATCATAGGACTCTAGCACGGTTTGGCTCTCGAAAACGCAAGCTGGATCTAAAACACGCATTCAAGCATTGTGGGGGTGATATTGATGAAATTGAAAACTGCGTTGCCCATTTTTGGGTTCTGCCGAAAAACGGAGTGAGAAAGGAGCTTACTTTGAAATTTCGAGGCCTCTAGCGAATTTTCCCTGTCAAAAGGTGAGACCGGCGCTAAAGTATGCTTCAATCCTTTTTGTGGCCGAAACACAATGATTCGCGAGCTACGTTGCCCATTTTACAGTGCTTATGAAAGATGGAGGTAGGAATAGGATTTCTTTGCATTTCAAATCCCTTATGGCGGTTGAACTCTGCGAAGTGCAACCTGCGTGAAGAATAGGTCCCACCATTTCGAGGGCAAAAACAGATGAATTGGGAAAGTACATAGCCCGTTCTCTGTGTCCCACTAAAAGATTATGAGAAAGACTATTTTGATGAAATTGTATGGGCTACATGTCAGTTTCCCTCTCTTGAAAGAGAAAATCGCCTCTAAACGAACCGTACAGTCTTCTGGCGGTGGAACAGATGAATTTGGCACATATGTGGCTTATTTTTTGGAACTCGTGAAAATTAGAGGGAGAAAGAAGATGTCCTTGCAAATCATAGGACTCTAGCACGGTTTGGCTCTCGAAAACGCAAGCTGGATCTAAAACACGAATTCAAGCATTGTAGGGGTGATATTGATGAAATTGAAAACTCCGTGGCCCATTTTTGGGTACTGCCGAAAAACGAAGTGAGAAAGGAGCTTACTCTGAAATTTCGAGGCCTCTAACGAATTTTCCCTGTCAAAAGGTGAGACCGGCGCTAAAACAGGATTCAATCCTTTTTGTGGCCGAAACACAATGATTCGCGAGCTACGTTGCCCATTTTACAGTGCTTATGAAAGATGGAGGTAGGAATAGGATTTCTTTGCATTTCAAATGCCTTATGGCGGTTGAACTCTACGAAGTGCAAACCTGCGTGAAGAATAGGTCCCACCATTTCGAGGGCAAAAACAGATGAATTGGCAAAGTACATGGCCCGTTCTCTGTGTCCCACTAAAAGATTAAGAGAAAGACTATTTTGATGAAATTGTATTGGCTACATGTCAGTTTCCCTCTCTTGAAAGAGAAAATCGCCTCTAAACGAACCGTACAGTCTTCTGGCGGTGGAACAGATGAATTTGGCACATATGTGGCGTATTTTTTGGAACTCGCGAAAATTGGAGGTAGAAAGAAGATTTCCCTGCAAATCATAGGACTCTAGCACGGTTTGGCTCTCGAAAACGCAAGCTGGATCTAAAACACGCATTCAAGCATTGTGGGGGTGATATTGATGAAATTGAAAACTGCGTTGCCCATTTTTGGGTTCTGCCGAAAAACGGAGTGAGAAAGGAGCTTACTTTGAAATTTCGAGGCCTCTAGCGAATTTTCCCTGTCAAAAGGTGAGACCGGCGCTAAAGTATGCTTCAATCCTTTTTGTGGCCGAAACACAATGATTCGCGAGCTACGTTGCCCATTTTACAGTGCTTATGAAAGATGGAGGTAGGAATAGGATTTCTTTGCATTTCAAATCCCTTGTGGCGGTTGAACTCTGCGAAGTGCAACCTGCGTGAAGAATAGGTCCCACCATTTCGAGGGCAAAAACAGATGAATTGGGAAAGTACATAGCCCGTTCTCTGTGTCCCACTATAAGATTATGAGAAAGACTATTTTGATGAAATTGTATGGGCTACATGTCAGTTTCCCTCTCTTGAAAGAGAAAATCGCCTCTAAACGAACCGTACAGTCTTCTGGCGGTGGAACAGATGAATTTGGCACATATGTGGCTTATTTTTTGGAACTCGTGAAAATTAGAGGGAGAAAGAAGATGTCCCTGCAAATCATAGGAATCTAGCACGGTTTGGCTCTCGAAAACGCAAGCTGGATCTAAAACACGAATTCAAGCATTGTAGGGGTGATATTGATGAAATTGAAAACTCCGTGGCCCATTTTTGGGTACTGCCGAAAAACGGAGTGAGAAAGGAGCTTACTCTGAAATTTCGAGGCCTCTAACGAATTTTCCCTGTCAAAAGGTGAGACCGGCGCTAAAACAGGCTTCAATCCTTTTTGTGGCCGAAACACAATGATTCGCGAGCTACGTTGCCCATTTTACAGTGCTTATGAAAGATGGAGGTAGGAATAGGATTTCTTTGCATTTCAAATGCCTTATGGCGGTTGAACTCTACGAAGTGCAAACCTGCGTGAAGAATAGGTCCCACCATTTCGAGGGCAAAAACAGATGAATTGGCAAAGTACATGGCCCGTTCTCTGTGTCCCACTAAAAGATTATGAGAAAGACTATTTTGATGAAATTGTATTGGCTACATGTCAGTTTCCCTCTCTTGAAAGAGAAAATCGCCTCTAAACGAACCGTACAGTCTTCTGGCGGTGGAACAGATGAATTTGGCACATATGTGGCGTATTTTTTGGAACTCGCGAAAATTGGAGGTAGAAAGAAGATTTCCCTGCAAATCATAGGACTCTAGCACGGTTTGGCTCTCGAAAACGCAAGCTGGATCTAAAACACGCATTCAAGCATTGTGGGGGTGATATTGATGAAATTGAAAACTGCGTTGCCCATTTTTGGGTTCTGCCGAAAAACGGAGTGAGAAAGGAGCTTACTTTGAAATTTCGAGGCCTCTAGCGAATTTTCCCTGTCAAAAGGTGAGACCGGCGCTAAAGTATGCTTCAATCCTTTTTGTGGCCGAAACACAATGATTCGCGAGCTACGTTGCCCATTTTACAGTGCTTATGAAAGATGGAGGTAGGAATAGGATTTCTTTGCATTTCAAATCCCTTATGGCGGTTGAACTCTGCGAAGTGCAACCTGCGTGAAGAATAGGTCCCACCATTTCGAGGGCAAAAACAGATGAATTGGGAAAGTACATAGCCCGTTCTCTGTGTCCCACTAAAAGATTATGAGAAAGACTATTTTGATGAAATTGTATGGGCTACATGTCAGTTTCCCTCTCTTGAAAGAGAAAATCGCCTCTAAACGAACCGTACAGTCTTCTGGCGGTGGAACAGATGAATTTGGCACATATGTGGCTTATTTTTTGGAACTCGTGAAAATTAGAGGGAGAAAGAAGATGTCCCTGCAAATCATAGGACTCTAGCACGGTTTGGCTCTCGAAAACGCAAGCTGGATCTAAAACACGAATTCAAGCATTGTAGGGGTGATATTGATGAAATTGAAAACTCCGTGGCCCATTTTTGGGTACTGCCGAAAAACGGCGTGAGAAAGGAGCTTACTCTGAAATTTCGAGGCCTCTAACGAATTTTCCCTGTCAAAAGGTGAGACCGGCGCTAAAACAGGATTCAATCCTTTTTGTGGCCGAAACACAATGATTCGCGAGCTACGTTGCCCATTTTACAGTGCTTATGAAAGATGGAGGTAGGAATAGGATTTCTTTGCATTTCAAATGCCTTATGGCGGTTGAACTCTACGAAGTGCAAACCTGCGTGAAGAATAGGTCCCACCATTTCGAGGGCAAAAACAGATGAATTGGCAAAGTACATGGCCCGTTCTCTGTGTCCCACTAAAAGATTAAGAGAAAGACTATTTTGATGAAATTGTATTGGCTACATGTCAGTTTCCCTCTCTTGAAAGAGAAAATCGCCTCTAAACGAACCGTACAGTCTTCTGGCGGTGGAACAGATGAATTTGGCACATATGTGGCGTATTTTTTGGAACTCGCGAAAATTGGAGGTAGAAAGAAGATTTCCCTGCAAATCATAGGACTCTAGCACGGTTTGGCTCTCGAAAACGCAAGCTGGATCTAAAACACGCATTCAAGCATTGTGGGGGTGATATTGATGAAATTGAAAACTGCGTTGCCCATTTTTGGGTTCTGCCGAAAAACGGAGTGAGAAAGGAGCTTACTTTGAAATTTCGAGGCCTCTAGCGAATTTTCCCTGTCAAAAGGTGAGACCGGCGCTAAAGTATGCTTCAATCCTTTTTGTGGCCGAAACACAATGATTCGCGAGCTACGTTGCCCATTTTACAGTGCTTATGAAAGATGGAGGTAGGAATAGGATTTCTTTGCATTTCAAATCCCTTGTGGCGGTTGAACTCTGCGAAGTGCAACCTGCGTGAAGAATAGGTCCCACCATTTCGAGGGCAAAAACAGATGAATTGGGAAAGTACATAGCCCGTTCTCTGTGTCCCACTAAAAGATTATGAGAAAGACTATTTTGATGAAATTGTATGGGCTACATGTCAGTTTCCCTCTCTTGAAAGAGAAAATCGCCTCTAAACGAACCGTACAGTCTTCTGGCGGTGGAACAGATGAATTTGGCACATATGTGGCTTATTTTTTGGAACTCGTGAAAATTAGAGGGAGAAAGAAGATGTCCCTGCAAATCATAGGAATCTAGCACGGTTTGGCTCTCGAAAACGCAAGCTGGATCTAAAACACGAATTCAAGCATTGTAGGGGTGATATTGATGAAATTGAAAACTCCGTGGCCCATTTTTGGGTACTGCCGAAAAACGGAGTGAGAAAGGAGCTTACTCTGAAATTTCGAGGCCTCTAACGAATTTTCCCTGTCAAAAGGTGAGACCGGCGCTAAAACAGGCTTCAATCCTTTTTGTGGCCGAAACACAATGATTCGCGAGCTACGTTGCCCATTTTACAGTGCTTATGAAAGATGGAGGTAGGAATAGGATTTCTTTGCATTTCAAATGCCTTATGGCGGTTGAACTCTACGAAGTGCAAACCTGCGTGAAGAATAGGTCCCACCATTTCGAGGGCAAAAACAGATGAATTGGCAAAGTACATGGCCCGTTCTCTGTGTCCCACTAAAAGATTATGAGAAAGACTATTTTGATGAAATTGTATTGGCTACATGTCAGTTTCCCTCTCTTGAAAGAGAAAATCGCCTCTAAACGAACCGTACAGTCTTCTGGCGGTGGAACAGATGAATTTGGCACATATGTGGCGTATTTTTTGGAACTCGCGAAAATTGGAGGTAGAAAGAAGATTTCCCTGCAAATCATAGGACTCTAGCACGGTTTGGCTCTCGAAAACGCAAGCTGGATCTAAAACACGCATTCAAGCATTGTGGGGGTGATATTGATGAAATTGAAAACTCCGTGGCCTATTT
Organism: Albizia julibrissin; assembly: GCA_037074505.1. Taxonomy (NCBI): domain Eukaryota; kingdom Viridiplantae; phylum Streptophyta; class Magnoliopsida; order Fabales; family Fabaceae; genus Albizia; species Albizia julibrissin. The sequence continues at coordinate 40,188,260 of CM073477.1, forward strand.
TTGGGTACTGCCGAAAAACGGAGTGAGAAATGAGCTTACTCTGAAATTTCGAGTCCTCTAGCGAATTTTCCCTGTCAAAAGGTGAGACCGGCGCTAAAGTATGCTTCAATCCTTTTTGTGGCCGAAACACAATGATTCGCGAGCTACGTTGCCCATTTTACAGTGCTTATGAAAGATGGAGGTAGGAATAGGATTTCTTTGCATTTCAAATCCCACATGGCGGTTGAACTCTGCGAAGTGCAAACCTGCGCGAAGAATAGGTCCCACCATTTCGAGGGCAAAAACAGATGAATTGGGAAAGTACATAGCCCGTTCTCTGTGTCCCACTAAAAGATTATGAGAAAGACTATTTTGATGAAATTGTATGGGCTACATGTCAGTTTCCCTCTCTTGAAAGAGAAAATCGCCTCTAAACGAACCGTACAGTCTTCTGGCGGTGGAACAGATGAATTTGGCACATATGTGGCTTATTTTTTGGAACTCGTGAAAATTAGAGGGAGAAAGAAGATGTCCCTGCAAATCGTAGGACTCTAGCACGGTTTGGCTCTCGAAAACGCAAGGTGGATCTAAAACACGAATTCAAGCATTGTCGGGGTGATATTGATGAAATTGAAAACTCCGTGGCCCATTTTTGGGTACTGCCGAAAAACGGAGTGAGAAACGTGGTTACTCTGAAATTTCGAGGCCTCTAGCGAATTTTCCCTGTCAAAAGGTGAGACCGGCGCTAAAACATGCTTCAATCCTGTTTGTGGCCGAAACACAATGATTCCCGAGCTACGTTGCCCATTTTACAGTGCTTATGAAAGATGGAGGTAGGAATAGGATTTCTTTGCATTTCAAATCCCACATGGCGGTTGAACTCTGCGAAGTGCAAACCTGCGCGAAGAATAGGTCCCACCATTTCGAGGGCAAAAACAGATTAATTGGGAAAGTACATAGCCCGTTCTCTGTGTCCCACTAAAAGATTATGAGAAAGACTATTTTGATGAAATTGTATGGGCTACATGTCAGTTTCCCTCTCTTGAAAGAGAAAATCGCCACTAAATGAACCGTACAGTCTTCTGGCGGTGGAACAGATGAATTTGGAACATATGTGGCGTATTTTTTGGAACTCGTGAAAATTGGAGGTAGAAAGAAGATTTCCCTGCAAATCATAGGACTCTAGCACGGTTTGGCTCTCGAAAACGCAACCTGGATCTAAAACACGCATTCAAGCATTGTGGGGGTGATATTGATGAAATTGAAAACTCCGTGGCCCATTTTTGGGTTCTGCCGAAAAACGGAGTGAGAAAGGAGCTTACTCTGAAATTTCGAGGCCTCTAGCGAATTTTCCCTCTCAAAAGGTTAGACCGGAGCTAAAACATGCTTCTAACCTTTTGGTGGCGGAAACACAATGATTCGCGAGCTACGTTGCCCATTTTACAGTGCTTATGAAAGATGGAGGTAGGAATAGGATTTCTTTGCATTTCAAATGCCTTATGGCGGTTGAACTCTACGAAGTGCAAACCTGCGCGAAGAATAGGTCCCACCATTTCGGGGGCAAAAACAGATGAATTGGGAAAGTACAAGACCCGTTCTCTGTGTCCCACTAAAAGATTATGAGAAAGACTATTTTCATGAAATTGTATGGGCTAAATGTCAGTTTCCCTCTCTTGAAAGAGAAAATCGCCTCTAAACGAACCGTACAGTCTTCTGGCGGTGGAACAGATGAATTTGGCACATATGTGGCGTATTTTTTGGAACTCGTGAAAATTGGAGGGAGAAAGAAGATTTCCCTGCAAATCATAGGACTCTAGCACGGTTTGGCTCTCGAAAACGCAAGCTGGATCTAAAACACGCATTCAAGCATTGTCGGGGTGATATTGATGAAATTGAAAACTCCGTGGCCCATTTTTGGGTACTGCCGAAAAACGGAGTGAGAAAGGAGCTTACTCTGAAATTTCGAGGACTCTAGCGAATTTTCCCTGTCAAAAGGTGAGACCGGCGCTAAAACAGGCTTCAATCCTTTTTGTGGCCGAAACACAATGATTCGCTAGCTACGTTGCCCATTTTACAGTGCTTATGAAAGATGGAGGTAGGAATAGGATTTCTTTGCATTTCAAATGCCTTATGGCGGTTGAACTCTGCGAAGTGCAAACCTGCGCGAAGAATAGGTCCCACCATTTCGGGGGCCAAAACAGATGAATTGGGAAAGTACATAGCCCGTTCTCTGTGTCCCACTAAAAGATTATGATAAAGACTATTTTGATGAAATTGTATGGGCTACATGTCAGTTTCCCTCTCTTGAAAGAGAAAATCGCCTCTAAACGAACCGTACAGTCTTCTGGCGGTGGAACAGATGAATTTGGCACATATGTGGCTTATTTTTTGGAACTCGTGAAAATTGGAGGGAGAAAGAAGATTTCCCTGCAAATCGTAGGACTCTAGCACGGTTTGGCTCTCGAAAACGCAAGCTCGATCTAAAACACGCATTCAAGCATTGTAGGGGTGATATTGATGAAATTGAAAACTCCGTGGCCCATTTTTGGGTACTGCCGAAAAACGAAGTGAGAAAGGAGCTTACTCTGAAATTTCGAGGCCTCTAGCGAATTTTCCCTGTCAAAAGGTGAGACCGGCGCTAAAACAGGCTTCAATCCTTTTTGTGGCCGAAACACAATGATTCGCTAGCTACGTTGCCCATTTTACAGTGCTTATGAAAGATGGAGGTAGGAATAGGATTTCTTTGCATTTCAAATGCCTTATGGCGGTTGAACTCTGCGAAGTGCAAACCTGCGCGAAGAATAGGTCCCACCATTTCGGGGGCAAAAACAGATGAATTGGGAAAGTACAAGACCCGTTCTCTGTGTCCCACTAAAAGGTTATGAGAAAGACTATTTTGATGAAATTGTATGGGCTAAATGTCAGTGTCCCTCTCTTGAAAGAGAAAATCGCATCTAAACGAACCGTACAGTCTTCTGGCGGTGGAACAGATGAATTTGGCAAATATGTGGCGTATTATTTGGAACTCGTGAAAATTGGAGGGAGAAAGAATATTTTTGTGCCAATCATAGGACTCTAGCACGGTTTGGCTCTTGAAAACGCAAGCTGAATCTAAAACACGCATTCAAGCATTGTGGGGGTGATATTGATGAAATTGAAAACTCCGTGGCCCATTTTGGGGTACTGCCGAAAAACGGGGTGAGAAAGGAGCTTACTCTGAAAGTTCGAGGCCTCTAGCGAATTTTCCCTCTCAAAAGGTGAGACCGGCGCTAAAACATGCTTCTATCCTTTTGGTGGCGGAAACACAATGATTCGCGAGCTACATTGCCCATTTTACAGTGCTTATGAAAGATGGAGCTAGGAATAGGATTTCTTTGCATTTCAAATGCCTTATGGCGGTTGAACTCTGCGAAGTGCAAACCTGCGTGAAGAATAGGTCCCACCATTTCGGGGGCAAAAACAGATGAATTGGGAAAGTACATGGCTCGTTCTCTGTGTCCCACTAAAAGATTATGAGAAAGACTATTTTGATGAAATTGTATGGGCTACATGTCAGTTTCCCTCTCTTGAAGGAGAAAATCGCCTCTAAACGAACCGTACAGTCTTCTGGCGGTGGAACAGATGAATTTGGCACATATGTGGCGTATTTTTTGGAACTCGTGAAAATTGGAGGGAGAAAGAAGATTTCCCTGCAAATCGTAGGACTCTAGGACGGTTTGGCTCTCGAAAACGCAAGCTGGATCTAAAACACGCATTCAAGCATTGTAGGGGTGATATTGATGAAATTGAAAACTCCGTGGCCCATTTTTGGGTACTGCCGAAAAACGAAGTGAGAAAGGAGCTTACTCTGAAATTTCGAGGCCTCTAGCGAATTTTCCCTCTGAAAAGGTTAGACCGGCGCTAAATCATGCTTCTATCCTTTTGGTGGCGGAAACACAATGATTCGCGAGCTACGTTGCCCATTTTACAGTGCTTATGAAAGATGGTGGTAGGAATAGGATTTCGTTGCATTTCAAATGCCTTATGGCGGTTGAACTCTGCGAAGTGCAAACCTGCGTGAAGAATAGGTCCCAGCATTTCGAGGGCAAAAACAGATGAATTGGGAAAGTACATGGCCCGTTCTCTGTGTCCCACTAAAAGGTTATGAGAAAGACTATTTTGATGAAATTGTATGGGCTAAATGTCAGTTTCCCTCTCTTGAAAGAGAAAATCGCATCTAAACGAACCGTAAAGTGTTCTGGCGGTGGAACAGATGAATTTGGAACATATGTGGCGTATTTTTTGGAACTCGTGAAAATTGGAGGTAGAAAGAAGATTTCCCTGCAAATCATAGGACTCTAGCACGGTTTGGCTCTCGAAAACGCAAGCTGGATCTAAAACACGCATTCAAGCATTGTGGGGGTGATATTGATGAAATTGAAAACTCTGTGGCCCATTTTGGGGTACTGCCGAAAAACGGGGTGAGAAAGGAGCTTACTCTGAAAGTTCGAGGCCTCTAGCGAATATTCCCTGTCAAAAGGTTAGACCGGCGCTAAAACATGCTTCTATCCTTTTGGTGGCGGAAACACAATGATTCGCGAGCTACATTGCCCATTTTACAGTGCTTATGAAAGATGGAGCTAGGAATAGGATTTCTTTGCATTTCAAATGCCTTATGGCGGTTGAACTCTGCGAAGTGCAAACCTGCGTGAAGAATAGGTCCCACCATTTCGGGGGCAAAAACAGATGAATTGGGAAAGTACATGGCCCGTTCTCTGTGTCCCACTAAAAGATTATGAGAAAGACTATTTTGGTGAAATTGTATGGGCTACATGTCAGTTTCCCTCTCTTGAAAGAGAAAATCGCCTCTAAACGAACCGTACAGTCTTCTGGCGGTGGAACAGATGAATTTGGCACATATGTGGCGTATTTTTTGGAACTCGTGAAAATTGGAGGGAGAAAGAAGATTTCCCTGCAAATCGTAGGACTCTAGCACGGTTTGGCTCTCGAAAACGCAAGCTGGATCTAAAACACGCATTCAAGCATTGTAGGGGTGATATTGATAAAATTGAAAACTCCGTGGCCCATTTTTGGGTACTGCCGAAAAACGGAGTGAGAAAGGAGCTTACTCTGAAATTTCGAGGCCTCTAGCGAATTTTCCCTGTCAAAAGGTGAGACCGGCGCTAAAACAGGCTTCAATCCTTTTTGTGGCCGAAACACAATGATTCGCGAGCTACGTTGCCCATTTTACAGTGCTTATGAAAGATGGAGGTAGGAATAGGATTTCTTTGCATTTCAAATGCCTTATGGCGGTTGAACTCTGCGAAGTGCAAACCTGCGCGAAGAATAGGTCCCACCATTTCGGGGGCAAAAACAGATGAATTGGGAAAGTACAAGACCCGTTCTCTGTGTCCCACTAAAAGGTTATGAGAAAGACTATTTTGATGAAATTGTTTGGGCTAAATGTCAGTTTCCCTCTCTTGAAAGAGAAAATCGCATCTAAACGAACCGTAAAGTGTTCTGGCGGTGGAACAGATGAATTTGGAACATATGTGGCGTATTTTTTGGAACTCGTGAAAATTGGAGGTAGAAAGAAGATTTCCCTGCAAATCATAGGACTCTAGCACGGTTTGGCTCTCGAAAACGCAAGCTGGATCTAAAACACGCATTCAAGCATTGTGGGGGTGATATTGATGAAATTGAAAACTGCGTTGCCCATTTTTGGGTTCTGCCGAAAAACGGAGTGAGAAAGGAGCTTACTTTGAAATTTCGAGGCCTCTAGCGAATTTTCCCTGTCAAAAGGTGAGACCGGCGCTAAAGTATGCTTCAATCCTTTTTGTGGCCGAAACACAATGATTCGCGAGCTACGTTGCCCATTTTACAGTGCTTATGAAAGATGGAGGTAGGAATAGGATTTCTTTGCATTTCAAATCCCTTGTGGCGGTTGAACTCTGCGAAGTGCAACCTGCGTGAAGAATAGGTCCCACCATTTCGAGGGCAAAAACAGATGAATTGGGAAAGTACATAGCCCGTTCTCTGTGTCCCACTAAAAGATTATGAGAAAGACTATTTTGATGAAATTGTATGGGCTACATGTCAGTTTCCCTCTCTTGAAAGAGAAAATCGCCTCTAAACGAACCGTACAGTCTTCTGGCGGTGGAACAGATGAATTTGGCACATATGTGGCTTATTTTTTGGAACTCGTGAAAATTAGAGGGAGAAAGAAGATGTCCCTGCAAATCATAGGAATCTAGCACGGTTTGGCTCTCGAAAACGCAAGCTGGATCTAAAACACGAATTCAAGCATTGTAGGGGTGATATTGATGAAATTGAAAACTCCGTGGCCCATTTTTGGGTACTGCCGAAAAACGGAGTGAGAAAGGAGCTTACTCTGAAATTTCGAGGCCTCTAACGAATTTTCCCTGTCAAAAGGTGAGACCGGCGCTAAAACAGGCTTCAATCCTTTTTGTGGCCGAAACACAATGATTCGCGAGCTACGTTGCCCATTTTACAGTGCTTATGAAAGATGGAGGTAGGAATAGGATTTCTTTGCATTTCAAATGCCTTATGGCGGTTGAACTCTACGAAGTGCAAACCTGCGTGAAGAATAGGTCCCACCATTTCGAGGGCAAAAACAGATGAATTGGCAAAGTACATGGCCCGTTCTCTGTGTCCCACTAAAAGATTATGAGAAAGACTATTTTGATGAAATTGTATTGGCTACATGTCAGTTTCCCTCTCTTGAAAGAGAAAATCGCCTCTAAACGAACCGTACAGTCTTCTGGCGGTGGAACAGATGAATTTGGCACATATGTGGCGTATTTTTTGGAACTCGCGAAAATTGGAGGTAGAAAGAAGATTTCCCTGCAAATCATAGGACTCTAGCACGGTTTGGCTCTCGAAAACGCAAGCTGGATCTAAAACACGCATTCAAGCATTGTGGGGGTGATATTGATGAAATTGAAAACTCCGTGGCCTATTTTTGGGTACTGCCGAAAAACGGAGTGAGAAATGAGCTTACTCTGAAATTTCGAGTCCTCTAGCGAATTTTCCCTGTCAAAAGGTGAGACCGGCGCTAAAGTATGCTTCAATCCTTTTTGTGGCCGAAACACAATGATTCGCGAGCTACGTTGCCCATTTTACAGTGCTTATGAAAGATGGAGGTAGGAATAGGATTTCTTTGCATTTCAAATCCCACATGGCGGTTGAACTCTGCGAAGTGCAAACCTGCGCGAAGAATAGGTCCCACCATTTCGAGGGCAAAAACAGATGAATTGGGAAAGTACATAGCCCGTTCTCTGTGTCCCACTAAAAGATTATGAGAAAGACTATTTTGATGAAATTGTATGGGCTACATGTCAGTTTCCCTCTCTTGAAAGAGAAAATCGCCTCTAAACGAACCGTACAGTCTTCTGGCGGTGGAACAGATGAATTTGGCACATATGTGGCTTATTTTTTGGAACTCGTGAAAATTAGAGGGAGAAAGAAGATGTCCCTGCAAATCGTAGGACTCTAGCACGGTTTGGCTCTCGAAAACGCAAGGTGGATCTAAAACACGAATTCAAGCATTGTCGGGGTGATATTGATGAAATTGAAAACTCCGTGGCCCATTTTTGGGTACTGCCGAAAAACGGAGTGAGAAACGTGGTTACTCTGAAATTTCGAGGCCTCTAGAGAATTTTCCCTGTCAAAAGGTGAGACCGGCGCTAAAACATGCTTCAATCCTGTTTGTGGCCGAAACACAATGATTCCCGAGCTACGTTGCCCATTTTACAGTGCTTATGAAAGATGGAGGTAGGAATAGGATTTCTTTGCATTTCAAATCCCACATGGCGGTTGAACTCTGCGAAGTGCAAACCTGCGCGAAGAATAGGTCCCACCATTTCGAGGGCAAAAACAGATTAATTGGGAAAGTACATAGCCCGTTCTCTGTGTCCCACTAAAAGATTATGAGAAAGACTATTTTGATGAAATTGTATGGGCTACATGTCAGTTTCCCTCTCTTGAAAGAGAAAATCGCCACTAAATGAACCGTACAGTCTTCTGGCGGTGGAACAGATGAATTTGGAACATATGTGGCGTATTTTTTGGAACTCGTGAAAATTGGAGGTAGAAAGAAGATTTCCCTGCAAATCATAGGACTCTAGCACGGTTTGGCTCTCGAAAACGCAACCTGGATCTAAAACACGCATTCAAGCATTGTGGGGGTGATATTGATGAAATTGAAAACTCCGTGGCCCATTTTTGGGTTCTGCCGAAAAACGGAGTGAGAAAGGAGCTTACTCTGAAATTTCGAGGCCTCTAGCGAATTTTCCCTCTCAAAAGGTTAGACCGGAGCTAAAACATGCTTCTAACCTTTTGGTGGCGGAAACACAATGATTCGCGAGCTACGTTGCCCATTTTACAGTGCTTATGAAAGATGGAGGTAGGAATAGGATTTCTTTGCATTTCAAATGCCTTATGGCGGTTGAACTCTACGAAGTGCAAACCTGCGCGAAGAATAGGTCCCACCATTTCGGGGGCAAAAACAGATGAATTGGGAAAGTACAAGACCCGTTCTCTGTGTCCCACTAAAAGATTATGAGAAAGACTATTTTCATGAAATTGTATGGGCTAAATGTCAGTTTCCCTCTCTTGAAAGAGAAAATCGCCTCTAAACGAACCGTACAGTCTTCTGGCGGTGGAACAGATGAATTTGGCACATATGTGGCGTATTTTTTGGAACTCGTGAAAATTGGAGGGAGAAAGAAGATTTCCCTGCAAATCATAGGACTCTAGCACGGTTTGGCTCTCGAAAACGCAAGCTGGATCTAAAACACGCATTCAAGCATTGTCGGGGTGATATTGATGAAATTGAAAACTCCGTGGCCCATTTTTGGGTACTGCCGAAAAACGGAGTGAGAAAGGAGCTTACTCTGAAATTTCGAGGACTCTAGCGAATTTTCCCTGTCAAAAGGTGAGACCGGCGCTAAAACAGGCTTCAATCCTTTTTGTGGCCGAAACACAATGATTCGCTAGCTACGTTGCCCATTTTACAGTGCTTATGAAAGATGGAGGTAGGAATAGGATTTCTTTGCATTTCAAATGCCTTATGGCGGTTGAACTCTGCGAAGTGCAAACCTGCGCGAAGAATAGGTCCCACCATTTCGGGGGCCAAAACAGATGAATTGGGAAAGTACATAGCCCGTTCTCTGTGTCCCACTAAAAGATTATGATAAAGACTATTTTGATGAAATTGTATGGGCTACATGTCAGTTTCCCTCTCTTGAAAGAGAAAATCGCCTCTAAACGAACCGTACAGTCTTCTGGCGGTGGAACAGATGAATTTGGCACATATGTGGCTTATTTTTTGGAACTCGTGAAAATTGGAGGGAGAAAGAAGATTTCCCTGCAAATCGTAGGACTCTAGCACGGTTTGGCTCTCGAAAACGCAAGCTCGATCTAAAACACGCATTCAAGCATTGTAGGGGTGATATTGATGAAATTGAAAACTCCGTGGCCCATTTTTGGGTACTGCCGAAAAACGAAGTGAGAAAGGAGCTTACTCTGAAATTTCGAGGCCTCTAGCGAATTTTCCCTGTCAAAAGGTGAGACCGGCGCTAAAACAGGCTTCAATCCTTTTTGTGGCCGAAACACAATGATTCGCTAGCTACGTTGCCCATTTTACAGTGCTTATGAAAGATGGAGGTAGGAATAGGATTTCTTTGCATTTCAAATGCCTTATGGCGGTTGAACTCTGCGAAGTGCAAACCTGCGCGAAGAATAGGTCCCACCATTTCGGGGGCAAAAACAGATGAATTGGGAAAGTACAAGACCCGTTCTCTGTGTCCCACTAAAAGGTTATGAGAAAGACTATTTTGATGAAATTGTATGGGCTAAATGTCAGTGTCCCTCTCTTGAAAGAGAAAATCGCATCTAAACGAACCGTACAGTCTTCTGGCGGTGGAACAGATGAATTTGGCAAATATGTGGCGTATTATTTGGAACTCGTGAAAATTGGAGGGAGAAAGAATATTTTTGTGCCAATCATAGGACTCTAGCACGGTTTGGCTCTTGAAAACGCAAGCTGAATCTAAAACACGCATTCAAGCATTGTGGGGGTGATATTGATGAAATTGAAAACTCCGTGGCCCATTTTGGGGTACTGCCGAAAAACGGGGTGAGAAAGGAGCTTACTCTGAAAGTTCGAGGCCTCTAGCGAATTTTCCCTCTCAAAAGGTGAGACCGGCGCTAAAACATGCTTCTATCCTTTTGGTGGCGGAAACACAATGATTCGCGAGCTACATTGCCCATTTTACAGTGCTTATGAAAGATGGAGCTAGGAATAGGATTTCTTTGCATTTCAAATGCCTTATGGCGGTTGAACTCTGCGAAGTGCAAACCTGCGTGAAGAATAGGTCCCACCATTTCGGGGGCAAAAACAGATGAATTGGGAAAGTACATGGCTCGTTCTCTGTGTCCCACTAAAAGATTATGAGAAAGACTATTTTGATGAAATTGTATGGGCTACATGTCAGTTTCCCTCTCTTGAAGGAGAAAATCGCCTCTAAACGAACCGTACAGTCTTCTGGCGGTGGAACAGATGAATTTGGCACATATGTGGCGTATTTTTTGGAACTCGTGAAAATTGGAGGGAGAAAGAAGATTTCCCTGCAAATCGTAGGACTCTAGGACGGTTTGGCTCTCGAAAACGCAAGCTGGATCTAAAACACGCATTCAAGCATTGTAGGGGTGATATTGATGAAATTGAAAACTCCGTGGCCCATTTTTGGGTACTGCCGAAAAACGAAGTGAGAAAGGAGCTTACTCTGAAATTTCGAGGCCTCTAGCGAATTTTCCCTCTGAAAAGGTTAGACCGGCGCTAAATCATGCTTCTATCCTTTTGGTGGCGGAAACACAATGATTCGCGAGCTACGTTGCCCATTTTACAGTGCTTATGAAAGATGGTGGTAGGAATAGGATTTCGTTGCATTTCAAATGCCTTATGGCGGTTGAACTCTGCGAAGTGCAAACCTGCGTGAAGAATAGGTCCCAGCATTTCGAGGGCAAAAACAGATGAATTGGGAAAGTACATGGCCCGTTCTCTGTGTCCCACTAAAAGGTTATGAGAAAGACTATTTTGATGAAATTGTATGGGCTAAATGTCAGTTTCCCTCTCTTGAAAGAGAAAATCGCATCTAAACGAACCGTAAAGTGTTCTGGCGGTGGAACAGATGAATTTGGAACATATGTGGCGTATTTTTTGGAACTCGTGAAAATTGGAGGTAGAAAGAAGATTTCCCTGCAAATCATAGGACTCTAGCACGGTTTGGCTCTCGAAAACGCAAGCTGGATCTAAAACACGCATTCAAGCATTGTGGGGGTGATATTGATGAAATTGAAAACTCTGTGGCCCATTTTGGGGTACTGCCGAAAAACGGGGTGAGAAAGGAGCTTACTCTGAAAGTTCGAGGCCTCTAGCGAATATTCCCTGTCAAAAGGTTAGACCGGCGCTAAAACATGCTTCTATCCTTTTGGTGGCGGAAACACAATGATTCGCGAGCTACATTGCCCATTTTACAGTGCTTATGAAAGATGGAGCTAGGAATAGGATTTCTTTGCATTTCAAATGCCTTATGGCGGTTGAACTCTGCGAAGTGCAAACCTGCGTGAAGAATAGGTCCCACCATTTCGGGGGCAAAAACAGATGAATTGGGAAAGTACATGGCCCGTTCTCTGTGTCCCACTAAAAGATTATGAGAAAGACTATTTTGGTGAAATTGTATGGGCTACATGTCAGTTTCCCTCTCTTGAAAGAGAAAATCGCCTCTAAACGAACCGTACAGTCTTCTGGCGGTGGAACAGATGAATTTGGCACATATGTGGCGTATTTTTTGGAACTCGTGAAAATTGGAGGGAGAAAGAAGATTTCCCTGCAAATCGTAGGACTCTAGCACGGTTTGGCTCTCGAAAACGCAAGCTGGATCTAAAACACGCATTCAAGCATTGTAGGGGTGATATTGATAAAATTGAAAACTCCGTGGCCCATTTTTGGGTACTGCCGAAAAACGGAGTGAGAAAGGAGCTTACTCTGAAATTTCGAGGCCTCTAGCGAATTTTCCCTGTCAAAAGGTGAGACCGGCGCTAAAACAGGCTTCAATCCTTTTTGTGGCCGAAACACAATGATTCGCGAGCTACGTTGCCCATTTTACAGTGCTTATGAAAGATGGAGGTAGGAATAGGATTTCTTTGCATTTCAAATGCCTTATGGCGGTTGAACTCTGCGAAGTGCAAACCTGCGCGAAGAATAGGTCCCACCATTTCGGGGGCAAAAACAGATGAATTGGGAAAGTACAAGACCCGTTCTCTGTGTCCCACTAAAAGGTTATGAGAAAGACTATTTTGATGAAATTGTTTGGGCTAAATGTCAGTTTCCCTCTCTTGAAAGAGAAAATCGCATCTAAACGAACCGTAAAGTGTTCTGGCGGTGGAACAGATGAATTTGGAACATATGTGGCGTATTTTTTGGAACTCGTGAAAATTGGAGGTAGAAAGAAGATTTCCCTGCAAATCATAGGACTCTAGCACGGTTTGGCTCTCGAAAACGCAAGCTGGATCTAAAACACGCATTCAAGCATTGTGGGGGTGATATTGATGAAATTGAAAACTCTGTGGCCCATTTTGGGGTACTGCCGAAAAACGGGGTGAGAAAGGAGCTTACTCTGAAAGTTCGAGGCCTCTAGCGAATATTCCCTGTCAAAAGGTTAGACCGGCGCTAAAACATGCTTCTATCCTTTTGGTGGCGGAAACACAATGATTCGCGAGCTACATTGCCCATTTTACAGTGCTTATGAAAGATGGAGGTAGGAATAGGATTTCTTTGCATTTCAAATGCCTTATGGCGGTTGAACTCTGCGAAGTGCAAACCTGCGCGAAGAATAGGTCCCACCATTTCGAGGGCGAAAACAGATGAATTGGGAAAGTACATAGCCCGTTCTCTGTGTCCCACTAAAAGATTATGAGAAAGACTATTTTGATGAAATTGTTTGGGCTACATGTCAGTTTCCCTCTCTTGAAAGAGAAAATCGCCTCTAAACGAACCGTACAGTCTTCTGGCGGTGGAACAGATGAATTTGGCACATATGTGGCGTATTTTTTGGAACTCGTGAAAATTGGAGGGAGAAAGAAGATTTCCCTGCAAATCGTAGGACTCTAGCACGGTTTGGCTCTCGAAAACGCAAGCTGGATCTAAAACACGCACTCAAGCATTGTAGGGGTGATATTGATGAAATTGAAAACTCCGTGGCCCATTTTTGGGTACTGCCGAAAAACGGAGTGAGAAAGGAGCTTACTCTGAAATTTCGAGGCCTCTAGCGAATTTTCCCTGTCAAAAGGTTTGACCGGCGCTAAAACATGCTTCAATCCTTTTTGTGGCCGAAACACAATGACTCGCGAGCTACGTTGCCCATTTTACAGTGCTTATGAAAGATGGAGGAAGGAATAGGATTTCTTTGCATTTAAAATACCTAATGGCGGTTGAACTCTGCGAAGTGCAAACCTGCGCGAAGAATAGGTCCCACCATTTCGAGGGCGAAAACAGATGAATTGGGAAAGTACATAGCCCGTTCTCTGTGTCCCACTAAAAGATTATGAGAAATACTATTTTGATGAAATTGTATGGGCTAAATTTCAGTTTCCCTCTCTTGAAAGAGAAAATCGCCTCTAAACGAACCGTACAGTCTTCTGGCGGTGGAACAGATGAATTTGGCACATATGTGGCGTATTTTTTGGAACTCGTGAAAATTGGAGGGAGAAAGAAGATTTCCCTGCAAATCATAGGACTCTAGCACGGTTTGGCTCTCGAAAACGCAAGCTCGATCTAAAACACGCATTCAAGCATTGTCGGGGTGATATTGATGAAATTGAAAACTCCGTGGCCCATTTTTGGGTACTGCCGAAAAACGGAGTGAGAAAGGAGCTTACTCTGAAATTTCGAGGCCTCTAGCGAATTTTCCCTGTCAAAAGGTGAGACCGGCGCTAAAACAGGCTTCAATCCTTTTTGTGGCCGAAACACAATGATTCGCGAGCTACGTTGCCCATTTTACAGTGCTTATGAAAGATGGAGGTAGGAATAGGATTTCTTTGCATTTCAAATGCCTTATGGCGGTTGAACTCTGCGAAGTGCAAACCTGCGCGAAGAATAGGTCCCACCATTTCGGGGGCAAAAACAGATGAATTGGGAAAGTACAAGACCCGTTCTCTGTGTCCCACTAAAAGGTTATGAGAAAGACTATTTTGATGAAATTGTTTGGGCTAAATGTCAGTTTCCCTCTCTTGAAAGAGAAAATCGCATCTAAACGAACCGTAAAGTGTTCTGGCGGTGGAACAGATGAATTTGGAACATATGTGGCGTATTTTTTGGAACTCGTGAAAATTGGAGGTAGAAAGAAGATTTCCCTGCAAATCATAGGACTCTAGCACGGTTTGGCTCTCGAAAACGCAAGCTGGATCTAAAACACGCATTCAAGCATTGTGGGGGTGATATTGATGAAATTGAAAACTCTGTGGCCCATTTTGGGGTACTGCCGAAAAACGGGGTGAGAAAGGAGCTTACTCTGAAAGTTCGAGGCCTCTAGCGAATATTCCCTGTCAAAAGGTTAGACCGGCGCTAAAACATGCTTCTATCCTTTTGGTGGCGGAAACACAATGATTCGCGAGCTACTTTGCCCATTTTACAGTGCTTATGAAAGATGGAGGTAGGAATAGGATTTCTTTGCATTTCAAATGCCTTATGGCGGTTGAACTCTGCGAAGTGCAAACCTGCGCGAAGAATAGGTCCCACCATTTCGAGGGCGAAAACAGATGAATTGGGAAAGTACATAGCCCGTTCTCTGTGTCCCACTAAAAGATTATGAGAAAGACTATTTTGATGAAATTGTTTGGGCTACATGTCAGTTTCCCTCTCTTGAAAGAGAAAATCGCCTCTAAACGAACCGTACAGTCTTCTGGCGGTGGAACAGATGAATTTGGCACATATGTGGCGTATTTTTTGGAACTCGTGAAAATTGGAGGGAGAAAGAAGATTTCCCTGCAAATCGTAGGACTCTAGCACGGTTTGGCTCTCGAAAACGCAAGCTGGATCTAAAACACGCACTCAAGCATTGTAGGGGTGATATTGATGAAATTGAAAACTCCGTGGCCCATTTTTGGGTACTGCCGAAAAACGGAGTGAGAAAGGAGCTTACTCTGAAATTTCGAGGCCTCTAGCGAATTTTCCCTGTCAAAAGGTTTGACCGGCGCTAAAACATGCTTCAATCCTTTTTGTGGCCGAAACACAATGACTCGCGAGCTACGTTGCCCATTTTACAGTGCTTATGAAAGATGGAGGAAGGAATAGGATTTCTTTGCATTTAAAATACCTAATGGCGGTTGAACTCTGCGAAGTGCAAACCTGCGCGAAGAATAGGTCCCACCATTTCGAGGGCGAAAACAGATGAATTGGGAAAGTACATAGCCCGTTCTCTGTGTCCCACTAAAAGATTATGAGAAATACTATTTTGATGAAATTGTATGGGCTAAATGTCAGTTTCCCTCTCTTGAAAGAGAAAATCGCCTCTAAACGAACCGTACAGTCTTCTGGCGGTGGAACAGATGAATTTGGCACATATGTGGCGTATTTTTTGGAACTCGTGAAAATTGGAGGGAGAAAGAAGATTTCCCTGCAAATCATAGGACTCTAGCACGGTTTGGCTCTCGAAAACGCAAGCTGGATCTAAAACACGCATTCAAGCATTGTCGGGGTGATATTGATGAAATTGAAAACTCCGTGGCCCATTTTTGGGTACTGCCGAAAAACGGAGTGAGAAAGGAGCTTACTCTGAAATTTCGAGGCCTCTAGCGAATTTTCCCTGTCAAAAGGTGAGACCGGCGCTAAAACAGGCTTCAATCCTTTTTGTGGCCGAAACACAATGATTCGCGAGCTACGTTGCCCATTTTACAGTGCTTATGAAAGATGGAGGTAGGAATAGGATTTCTTTGCATTTCAAATGCCTTATGGCGGTTGAACTCTGCGAAGTGCAAACCTGCGCGAAGAATAGGTCCCACCATTTCGGGGGCAAAAACAGATGAATTGGGAAAGTACAAGACCCGTTCTCTGTGTCCCACTAAAAGGTTATGAGAAAGACTATTTTGATGAAATTGTATGGGCTAAATGTCAGTTTCCCTCTCTTGAAAGAGAAAATCGCCTCTAAACGAACCGTACAGTCTTCTGGCGGTGGAACAGATGAATTTGGCACATATGTGGCGTATTTTTTGGAACTCGTGAAAATTGGAGGGAGAAAGAATATTTTTGTGCCAATCATAGGACTCTAGCACTGTTTGGCTCTCGAAAACGCAAGCTGGATCTAAAACACGCATTCAAGCATTGTGGGGGTGATATTGATGAAATTGAAAACTCCATGGCCCATTTTGGGGTACTGCCGAAAAACGGGGTGAGAAAGGAGCTTACTCTGAAAGTTCGAGGCCTCTAGTGAATTTTCCCTCTCAAAAGGTGAGACCGGCGCTAAAACATGCTTCTATCCTTTTGGTGGCGGAAACACAATGATTCGCGAGCTACATTGCCCATTTTACAGTGCTTATGAAAGATGGAGGTAGGAATAGGATTTCTTTGCATTTCAAATGCCTTATGGCGGTTGAACTATGCGAAGTGCAAACCTGCGTGAAGAATAGGTCCCACCATTTCGAGGGCAAAAACAGATGAATTGGGAAAGTACATGGCCCGTTCTCTGTGTCCCACTAAAAGATTATGAGAAAGACTATTTTGATGAAATTGTATGGGCTACATGTCAGTTTCCCTCTCTTGAAGGAGAAAATCGCCTCTAAACGAACCGTACAGTCTTCTGGCGGTGGAACAGATGAATTTGGCACATATGTGGCTTATTTTTTGGAACTCGTGAAAATTGGAGGGAGAAAGAAGATTTCCCTGCAAATCGTAGGACTCTAGCACGGTTTGGCTCTCGAAAACGCAAGCTGGATCTAAAACACGCATTCAAGCATTGTGGGGGTGATATTGATGAAATTGAAAACTCTGTGGCCCATTTTGGGGTACTGCCGAAAAACGGGGTGAGAAAGGAGCTTACTCTGAAATTTCGAGGCCTCTAGCGAATTTTCCCTGTCAAAAGGTGAGACCGGCGCTAAAACAGGCTTCAATCCTTTTTGTGGCCGAAACACAATGATTCGCGAGCTACGTTGCCCATTTTACAGTGCTTATGAAAGATGGAGGTAGGAATAGGATTTCTTTGCATTTCAAATGCCTTATGGCGGTTGAACTCTGCGAAGTGCAAACCTGCGCGAAGAATAGGTCCCACCATTTCGGGGGCAAAAACAGATGAATTGGGAAAGTACAAGACCCGTTCTCTTTGTCCCACTAAAAGATTATGAGAAAGACTATTTTGATGAAATTGTATGGGCTAAATGTCAGTTTCCTCTCTTGAAAGAGAAAATCGCATCTAAACGAACCGTACAGTCTTCTGGCGGTGGAACAGATGAATTTGGCACATATGTGGCTTATTTTTTGGAACTCGTGAAAATTGGAGGGAGAAAGAAGATTTCCCTGCAAATCGTAGGACTCTAGCACGGTTTGGCTCTCGAAAACGCAAGCTGGATCTAAAACACGCATTCAAGCATTGTGGGGGTGATATTGATGAAATTGAAAACTCCGTGGCCCATTTTGGGGTACTGCCGAAAAACGGGGTGAGAAAGGAGCTTACTCTGAAAGTTCGAGGCCTCTAGCGAATTTTCCCTCTCAAAAGGTGAGACCGGCGCTAAAACATGCTTCTATCCTTTTGGTGGCGGAAACACAATGATTCGCGAGCTACATTGCCCATTTTACAGTGCTTATGAAAGATGGAGGTAGGAATAGGATTTCTTTGCATTTCAAATGCCTTATGGCGGTTGAACTCTGCGAAGTGCAAACCTGCGTGAAGAATAGGTCCCACCATTTTGAGGGCAAAAACAGATGAATTGGGAAAGTTCATGGCCCGTTCTCTGTGTCCCACTAAAAGATTATGAGAAAGACTATTTTGATGAAATTGTATGGGCTACATGTCAGTTTCCCTCTCTTGAAGGAGAAAATCGCCTCTAAACGAACCGTACAGTCTTCTGGCGGTGGAACAGATGAATTTGGCACATATGTGGCGTATTTTTTGGAACTCGTGAAAATTGCAGGTAGAAAGAAGATTTCCCTGCAAATCATAGGACTCTAGCACGGTTTGGCTCTCGAAAACGCAAGCTGGATCTAAAACACGCATTCAAGCATTGTGGGGGTGATATTGATGAAATTGAAAACTCTGTGGCCCATTTTGGGGTACTGCCGAAAAACGGGGTGAGAAAGGAGCTTACTCTGAAATTTCGAGGACTCTAGCGAATTTTCCCTGTCAAAAGGTTTGACCGGCGCTAAAACATGCTTCAATCCTTTTTGTGGCCGAAACACAATGATTCGCGAGCTACGTTGCCCATTTTACAGTGCTTATGAAAGATGGAGGTAGGAATAGGATTTCTTTGCATTTAAAATACCTAATGGCGGTTGAACTCTGCGAAGTGCAAACCTTCGCGAAGAATAGGTCCCACCATTTCGAGGGCGAAAATAGATGAATTGGGAAAGTACAAGACCCGTTCTCTGTGTCCCACTAAAAGGTTATGAGAAAGACTATTTTGATGAAATTGTATGGGCTAAATGTCAGTGTCCCTCTCTTGAAAGAGAAAATCGCATCTAAACGAACCGTACAGTCTTCTGGCGGTGGAACAGATGAATTTGGCACATATGTGGCGTATTTTTTGGAACTCGTGAAAATTGGAGGTAGAAAGAAGATTTCCCTGCAAATCATAGGACTCTAGCACGGTTTGGCTCTCGAAAACGCAAGCTGGATCTAAAACACGCATTCAAGCATTGTAGGGGTGATATTGATGAAATTGAAAACTCCGTGGCCCATTTTTGGGTACTGCCGAAAAACGGAGTGAGAAAGCAGCTTACTCTGAAATTTCGAGGCCTCTAGCGAATTTTCCCTGTCAAAAGGTGAGACCGGCGCTAAAACAGGCTTCAATCCTTTTTGTGGCCGAAACACAATGATTCGCGAGCTACGTTGCCCATTTTACAGTGCTTATGAAAGATGGAGGTAGGAATAGGATTTCTTTGCATTTCAAATGCCTTATGGCGGTTGAACTCTGCGAAGTGCAAACCTGCGTGAAGAATAGGTCCCAGCATTTCGAGGGCAAAAACAGATGAATTGGGAAAGTACATGGCCCGTTCTCTGTGTCCCACTAAAAGATTATAAGAAAGACTATTTTGGTGAAATTGTATGGGCTACATGTCAGTTTCCCTCTCTTGAAAGAGAAAATCGCCTCTAAACGAACCGTACAGTCTTCTGGCGGTGGAACAGATGAATTTGGCACATATGTGGCTTATTTTTTGGAACTCGTGAAAATTGGATGGAGAAAGAAGATTTCCCTGCAAATCGTAGGACTCTAGCACGGTTTGGCTCTCGAAAACGCAAGCTGGATCTAAAACACGCATTCAAGCATTGTAGGGGTGATATTGATGAAATTGAAAACTCCGTGGCCCATTTTTGGGTACTGCCGAAAAACGGAGTGAGAAAGGAGCTTACTCTAAAATTTCGAGGCCTCTAGCGAATTTTCCCTGTCAAAAGGTGAGACCGGCGCTAAAACAGGCTTCAATCCTTTTTGTGGCCGAAACACAATGATTTGCGAGCTACGTTGCCCATTTTACAGTGCTTATGAAAGATGGAGGTAGGAATAGGATTTCTTTGCATTTCAAATGCCTTATGGCGGTTGAACTCTGCGAAGTGCAAACCTGCGCGAAGAATAGGTCCCACCATTTCGGGGGCAAAAACAGATGAATTGGGAAAGTACAAGACCCGTTCTCTTTGTCCCACTAAAAGATTATGATAAATACTATTTTGATGAAATTGTATGGGCTAAATGTCAGTTTCCCTCTCTTGAAAGAGAAAATCGCATCTAAACGAACCGTACAGTCTTCTGGCGGTGGAACAGATGAATTTGGCACATATGTGGCTTATTTTTTGGAACTCGTGAAAATTGGAGGGAGAAAGAAGATTTCCCTGCAAATCGTAGGACTCTAGCACGGTTTGGCTCTCGAAAACGCAAGCTGGATCTAAAACACGCATTCAAGCATTGTGGGGGTGATATTGATGAAATTGAAAACTCCGTGGCCCATTTTGGGGTACTGCCGAAAAACGGGGTGAGAAAGGAGCTTACTCTGAAAGTTCGAGGCCTCTAGCGAATTTTCCCTCTCAAAAGGTTAGACCGGCGCTAAAACATGCTTCTATCCTTTTGGTGGCGGAAACACAATGATTCGCGAGCTACGTTGCCCATTTTACAGTGCTTATGAAAGATGGAGGTAGGAATAGGATTTCTTTGCATTTCAAATGCCTTATGGCGGTTGAACTCTGCGAAGTGCAAACCTGCGTGAAGAATAGGTCCCAGCATTTCGAGGGCAAAAACAGATGAATTGGGAAAGTACATGCCCGTTCTCTGTGTCCCACTAAAAGATTATAAGAAAGACTATTTTGGTGAAATTGTATGGGCTACATGTCAGTTTCCCTCTCTTGAAAGAGAAAATCGCCTCTAAACGAACCGTACAGTCTTCTGGCGGTGGAACAGATGAATTTTGCACATATGTGGCTTATTTTTTGGAACTCGTGAAAATTGGATGGAGAAAGAAGATTTCCCTGCAAATCGTAGGACTCTAGCACGGTTTGGCTCTCGAAAACGCAAGCTGGATCTAAAACACGCATTCAAGCATTGTAGGGGTGATATTGATGAAATTGAAAACTCCGTGGCCCATTTTTGGGTACTGCCGAAAAACGGAGTGAGAAAGGAGCTTACTCTGAAATTTCGAGGCCTCTAGCGAATTTTCCCTATCAAAAGGTGAGACCGGCGCTAAAACAGGCTTCAATCCTTTTTGTGGCCGAAACACAATGATTTGCGAGCTACGTTGCCCATTTTACAGTGCTTATGAAAGATGGAGGTAGGAATAGGATTTCTTTGCATTTCAAATGCCTTATGGCGGTTGAACTCTGCGAAGTGCAAACCTGCGCGAAGAATAGGTCCCACCATTTCGGGGGCAAAAACAGATGAATTGGGAAAGTACAAGACCCGTTCTCTTTGTCCCACTAAAAGATTATGAGAAATACTATTTTGATGAAATTGTATGGGCTAAATGTCAGTTTCCCTCTCTTGAAAGAGAAAATCGCATCTAAACGAACCGTACAGTCTTCTGGCGGTGGAACAGATGAATTTGGCACATATGTGGCTTATTTTTTGGAACTCGTGAAAATTGGAGGGAGAAAGAAGATTTCCCTGCAAATCGTAGGACTCTAGCACGGTTTGGCTCTCGAAAACGCAAGCTGGATCTAAAACACGCATTCAAGCATTGTGGGGGTGATATTGATGAAATTGAAAACTCCGTGGCCCATTTTGGGGTACTGCCGAAAAACGGGGTGAGAAAGGAGCTTACTCTGAAAGTTCGAGGCCTCTAGCGAATTTTCCCTCTCAAAAGGATAGACCGGCGCTAAAACATGCTTCTATCCTTTTGGTGGCGGAAACACAATGATTCGCGAGCTACGTTGCCCATTTTACAGTGCTTATGAAAGATGGAGGTAGGAATAGGATTTCTTTGCATTTCAAATGCCTTATGGCGGTTGAACTCTGCGAAGTGCAAACCTGCGTGAAGAATAGGTCCCAGCATTTCGAGGGCAAAAACAGATGAATTGGGAAAGTACATGGCCCGTTCTCTGTGTCCCACTAAAAGATTATAAGAAAGACTATTTTGGTGAAATTGTATGGGCTACATGTCAGTTTCCCTCTCTTGAAAGAGAAAATCGCCTCTAAACGAACCGTACAGTCTTCTGGCGGTGGAACAGATGAATTTGGCACATATGTGGCTTATTTTTTGGAACTCGTGAAAATTGGATGGAGAAAGAAGATTTCCCTGCAAATCGTAGGACTCTAGCACGGTTTGGCTCTCGAAAACGCAAGCTGGATCTAAAACACGCATTCAAGCATTGTAGGGGTGATATTTATGAAATTGAAAACTCCGTGGCCCATTTTTGGGTACTGCCGAAAAACGGAGTGAGAAAGGAGCTTACTCTAAAATTTCGAGGCCTCTAGCGAATTTTCCCTGTCAAAAGGTGAGACCGGCGCTAAAACAGGCTTCAATCCTTTTTGTGGCCGAAACACAATGATTTGCGAGCTACGTTGCCCATTTTACAGTGCTTATGAAAGATGGAGGTAGGAATAGGATTTCTTTGCATTTCAAATGCCTTATGGCGGTTGAACTCTGCGAAGTGCAAACCTGCGCGAAGAATAGGTCCCACCATTTCGGGGGCAAAAACAGATGAATTGGGAAAGTACAAGACCCGTTCTCTTTGTCCCACTAAAAGATTATGATAAATACTATTTTGATGAAATTGTATGGGCTAAATGTCAGTTTCCCTCTCTTGAAAGAGAAAATCGCATCTAAACGAACCGTACAGTCTTCTGGCGGTGGAACAGATGAATTTGGCACATATGTGGCTTATTTTTTGGAACTCGTGAAAATTGGAGGGAGAAAGAAGATTTCCCTGCAAATCGTAGGACTCTAGCACGGTTTGGCTCTCGAAAACGCAAGCTGGATCTAAAACACGCATTCAAGCATTGTGGGGGTGATATTGATGAAATTGAAAACTCCGTGGCCCATTTTGGGGTACTGCCGAAAAACGGGGTGAGAAAGGAGCTTACTCTGAAAGTTCGAGGCCTCTAGCGAATTTTCCCTCTCAAAAGGTTAGACCGGCGCTAAAACATGCTTCTATCCTTTTGGTGGCGGAAACACAATGATTCGCGAGCTACGTTGCCCATTTTACAGTGCTTATTAAAGATGGAGGTAGGAATAGGATTTCTTTGCATTTCAAATGCCTTATGGCGGTTGAACTCTGCGAAGTGCAAACCTGCGTGAAGAATAGGTCCCAGCATTTCGAGGGCAAAAACAGATGAATTGGGAAAGTACATGGCCCGTTCTCTGTGTCCCACTAAAAGATTATAAGAAAGACTATTTTGGTGAAATTGTATGGGCTACATGTCAGTTTCCCTCTCTTGAAAGAGAAAATCGCCTCTAAACGAACCGTACAGTCTTCTGGCGGTGGAACAGATGAATTTGGCACATATGTGGCTTATTTTTTGGAACTCGTGAAAATTGGAGGGAGAAAGAAGATTTCCCTGCAAATCGTAGGACTCTAGCACGGTTTAGCTCTCGAAAACGCAAGCTGGATCTAAAACACGCATTCAAGCATTGTGGGGGTGATATTGATGAAATTGAAAACTCCGTGGCCCATTTTGGGGTACTGCCGAAAAACGGAGTGAGAAAGGAGCTTACTCTGAAATTTCGAGGCCTCTAGCGAATTTTCCCTGTCAAAAGGTGAGACCGGCACTAAAACAGGCTTCAATCCTTTTTGTGGCCGAAACACAATGATTCGCGAGCTACGTTGCCCATTTTACAGTGCTTATGAAAGATGGAGGTAGGAATAGGATTTCTTTGCATTTCAAATGCCTTATGGCGGTTGAACTCTGCGAAGTGCAAACCTGCGCGAAGAATAGGTCCCACCATTTCGGGGGCAAAAACAGATGAATTGGGAAAGTACAAGACCCGTTCTCTTTGTCCCACTAAAAGATTATGAGAAATACTATTTTGATGAAATTGTATGGGCTAAATGTCAGTTTCCCTCTCTTGAAAGAGAAAATCGCATCTAAACGAACCGTACAGTCTTCTGGCGGTGGAACAGATGAATTTGGCACATATGTGGCTTATTTTTTGGAACTCGTGAAAATTGGAGGGAGAAAGAAGATTTCCCTGCAAATCGTAGGACTCTAGCACGGTTTGGCTCTCGAAAACGCAAGCTGGATCTAAAACACGCATTCAAGCATTGTGGGGGTGATATTGATGAAATTGAAAACTCCGTGGCCCATTTTGGGGTACTGCCGAAAAACGGGGTGAGAAAGGAGCTTACTCTGAAAGTTCGAGGCCTCTAGCGAATTTTCCCTCTCAAAAGGTTAGACCGGCGCTAAAACATGCTTCTATCCTTTTGGTGGCGGAAACACAATGATTCGCGAGCTACGTTGCCCATTTTACAGTGCTTATTAAAGATGGAGGTAGGAATAGGATTTCTTTGCATTTCAAATGCCTTATGGCGGTTGAACTCTGCGAAGTGCAAACCTGCGTGAAGAATAGGTCCCAGCATTTCGAGGGCAAAAACAGATGAATTGGGAAAGTACATGGCCCGTTCTCTGTGTCCCACTAAAAGATTATAAGAAAGACTATTTTGGTGAAATTGTATGGGCTACATGTCAGTTTCCCTCTCTTGAAAGAGAAAATCGCCTCTAAACGAACCGTACAGTCTTCTGGCGGTGGAACAGATGAATTTGGCACATATGTGGCTTATTTTTTGGAACTCGTGAAAATTGGAGGGAGAAAGAAGATTTCCCTGCAAATCGTAGGACTCTAGCACGGTTTAGCTCTCGAAAACGCAAGCTGGATCTAAAACACGCATTCAAGCATTGTGGGGGTGATATTGATGAAATTGAAAACTCCGTGGCCCATTTTGGGGTACTGCCGAAAAACGGAGTGAGAAAGGAGCTTACTCTGAAATTTCGAGGCCTCTAGCGAATTTTCCCTGTCAAAAGGTGAGACCGGCACTAAAACAGGCTTCAATCCTTTTTGTGGCCGAAACACAATGATTCGCGAGCTACGTTGCCCATTTTACAGTGCTTATGAAAGATGGAGGTAGGAATAGGATTTCTTTGCATTTCAAATGCCTTATGGCGGTTGAACTCTGCGAAGTGCAAACCTGCGCGAAGAATAGGTCCCACCATTTCGGGGGCAAAAACAGATGAATTGGGAAAGTACAAGACCCGTTCTCTGTGTCCCACTAAAAGATTATGAGAAAGACTATTTTGGTGAAATTGTATGGGCTACATGTCAGTTTCCCTCTCTTGAAAGAGAAAATCGCCTCTAAACGAACCGTACAGTCTTCTGGCGGTGGAACAGATGAATTTGGCACATATGTGGCTTATTTTTTGGAACTCGTGAAAATTGGATGGAGAAAGAAGATTTCCCTGCAAATCGTAGGACTCTAGCACGGTTTGGCTCTCGAAAACGCAAGCTGGATCTAAAACACGCATTCAAGCATTGTGGGGGTGATATTGATGAAATTGAAAACTCCGTGGCCCATTTTGGGGTACTGCCGAAAAACGGGGTGAGAAAGGAGCTTACTCTGAAAGTTCGAGGCCTCTAGCGAATTTTCCCTCTCAAAAGGTTAGACCGGCGCTAAAACATGCTTCTATCCTTTTGGTGGCGGAAACACAATGATTCGCGAGCTACGTTGCCCATTTTACAGTGCTTATTAAAGATGGAGGTAGGAATAGGATTTCTTTGCATTTCAAATGCCTTATGGCGGTTGAACTCTGCGAAGTGCAAACCTGCGTGAAGAATAGGTCCCACCATTTCGAGGGCAAAAACAGATGAATTGGGAAAGTACATGGCCCGTTCTCTGTGTCCCACTAAAAGATTATAAGAAAGACTATTTTGGTGAAATTGTATGGGCTACATGTCAGTTTCCCTCTCTTGAAAGAGAAAATCGCCTCTAAACGAACCGTACAGTCTTCTGGCGGTGGAACAGATGAATTTGGCACATATGTGGCTTATTTTTTGGAACTCGTGAAAATTGGAGGGAGAAAGAAGATTTCCCTGCAAATCGTAGGACTCTAGCACGGTTTAGCTCTCGAAAACGCAAGCTGGATCTAAAACACGCATTCAAGCATTGTGGGGGTGATATTGATGAAATTGAAAACTCCATGGCCCATTTTGGGGTACTGCCGAAAAACGGAGTGAGAAAGGAGCTTACTCTGAAATTTCGAGGCCTCTAGCGAATTTTCCCTGTCAAAAGGTGAGACCGGCACTAAAACAGGCTTCAATCCTTTTTGTGGCCGAAACACAATGATTCGCGAGCTACGTTGCCCATTTTACAGTGCTTATGAAAGATGGAGGTAGGAATAGGATTTCTTTGCATTTCAAATGCCTTATGGCGGTTGAACTCTGCGAAGTGCAAACCTGCGTGAAGAATAGGTCCCAGCATTTCGAGGGCAAAAACAGATGAATTGGGAAAGTACATGGCCCGTTCTCTGTGTCCCACTAAAAGATTATAAGAAAGACTATTTTGGTGAAATTGTATGGGCTACATGTCAGTTTCCCTCTCTTGAAAGAGAAAATCGCCTCTAAACGAACCGTACAGTCTTCTGGCGGTGGAACAGATGAATTTGGCACATATGTGGCTTATTTTTTGGAACTCGTGAAAATTGGAGGGAGAAAGAAGATTTCCCTGCAAATCGTAGGACTCTAGCACGGTTTAGCTCTCGAAAACGCAAGCTGGATCTAAAACACGCATTCAAGCATTGTGGGGGTGATATTGATGAAATTGAAAACTCCGTGGCCCATTTTGGGGTACTGCCGAAAAACGGAGTGAGAAAGGAGCTTACTCTGAAATTTCGAGGCCTCTAGCGAATTTTCCCTGTCAAAAGGTGAGACCGGCACTAAAACAGGCTTCAATCCTTTTTGTGGCCGAAACACAATGATTCGCGAGCTACGTTGCCCATTTTACAGTGCTTATGAAAGATGGAGGTAGGAATAGGATTTCTTTGCATTTCAAATGCCTTATGGCGGTTGAACTCTGCGAAGTGCAAACCTGCGTGAAGAATAGGTCCCAGCATTTCGAGGGCAAAAACAGATGAATTGGGAAAGTACATGGCCCGTTCTCTGTGTCCCACTAAAAGATTATAAGAAAGAGTATTTTGGTGAAATTGTATGGGCTACATGTCAGTTTCCCTCTCTTGAAAGAGAAAATCGCCTCTAAACGAACCGTACAGTCTTCTGGCGGTGGAACAGATGAATTTGGCACATATGTGGCTTATTTTTTGGAACTCGTGAAAATTGGAGGGAGAAAGAAGATTTCCCTGCAAATCGTAGGACTCTAGCACGGTTTAGCTCTCGAAAACGCAAGCTGGATCTAAAACACGCATTCAAGCATTGTGGGGGTGATATTGATGAAATTGAAAACTCCGTGGCCCATTTTGGGGTACTGCCGAAAAACGGAGTGAGAAAGGAGCTTACTCTGAAATTTCGAGGCCTCTAGCGAATTTTCCCTGTCAAAAGGTGAGACCGGCACTAAAACAGGCTTCAATCCTTTTTGTGGCCGAAACACAATGATTCGCGAGCTACGTTGCCCATTTTACAGTGCTTATGAAAGATGGAGGTAGGAATAGGATTTCTTTGCATTTCAAATGCCTTATGGCGGTTGAACTCTGCGAAGTGCAAACCTGCGCGAAGAATAGGTCCCACCATTTCGGGGGCAAAAACAGATGAATTGGGAAAGTACAAGACCCGTTCTCTGTGTCCCACTAAAAGATTATGAGAAAGACTATTTTGGTGAAATTGTATGGGCTACATGTCAGTTTCCCTCTCTTGAAAGAGAAAATCGCCTCTAAACGAACCGTACAGTCTTCTGGCGGTGGAACAGATGAATTTGGCACATATGTGGCTTATTTTTTGGAACTCGTGAAAATTGGATGGAGAAAGAAGATTTCCCTGCAAATCGTAGGACTCTAGCACGGTTTGGCTCTCGAAAACGCAAGCTGGATCTAAAACACGCATTCAAGCATTGTGGGGGTGATATTGATGAAATTGAAAACTCCGTGGCCCATTTTGGGGTACTGCCGAAAAACGGGGTGAGAAAGGAGCTTACTCTGAAAGTTCGAGGCCTCTAGCGAATTTTCCCTCTCAAAAGGTTAGACCGGCGCTAAAACATGCTTCTATCCTTTTGGTGGCGGAAACACAATGATTCGCGAGCTACGTTGCCCATTTTACAGTGCTTATTAAAGATGGAGGTAGGAATAGGATTTCTTTGCATTTCAAATGCCTTATGGCGGTTGAACTCTGCGAAGTGCAAACCTGCGTGAAGAATAGGTCCCACCATTTCGAGGGCAAAAACAGATGAATTGGGAAAGTACATGGCCCGTTCTCTGTGTCCCACTAAAAGATTATAAGAAAGACTATTTTGGTGAAATTGTATGGGCTACATGTCAGTTTCCCTCTCTTGAAAGAGAAAATCGCCTCTAAACGAACCGTACAGTCTTCTGGCGGTGGAACAGATGAATTTGGCACATATGTGGCTTATTTTTTGGAACTCGTGAAAATTGGAGGGAGAAAGAAGATTTCCCTGCAAATCGTAGGACTCTAGCACGGTTTAGCTCTCGAAAACGCAAGCTGGATCTAAAACACGCATTCAAGCATTGTGGGGGTGATATTGATGAAATTGAAAACTCCATGGCCCATTTTGGGGTACTGCCGAAAAACGGAGTGAGAAAGGAGCTTACTCTGAAATTTCGAGGCCTCTAGCGAATTTTCCCTGTCAAAAGGTGAGACCGGCACTAAAACAGGCTTCAATCCTTTTTGTGGCCGAAACACAATGATTCGCGAGCTACGTTGCCCATTTTACAGTGCTTATGAAAGATGGAGGTAGGAATAGGATTTCTTTGCATTTCAAATGCCTTATGGCGGTTGAACTCTGCGAAGTGCAAACCTGCGTGAAGAATAGGTCCCAGCATTTCGAGGGCAAAAACAGATGAATTGGGAAAGTACATGGCCCGTTCTCTGTGTCCCACTAAAAGATTATAAGAAAGACTATTTTGGTGAAATTGTATGGGCTACATGTCAGTTTCCCTCTCTTGAAAGAGAAAATCGCCTCTAAACGAACCGTACAGTCTTCTGGCGGTGGAACAGATGAATTTGGCACATATGTGGCTTATTTTTTGGAACTCGTGAAAATTGGAGGGAGAAAGAAGATTTCCCTGCAAATCGTAGGACTCTAGCACGGTTTAGCTCTCGAAAACGCAAGCTGGATCTAAAACACGCATTCAAGCATTGTGGGGGTGATATTGATGAAATTGAAAACTCCGTGGCCCATTTTGGGGTACTGCCGAAAAACGGAGTGAGAAAGGAGCTTACTCTGAAATTTCGAGGCCTCTAGCGAATTTTCCCTGTCAAAAGGTGAGACCGGCACTAAAACAGGCTTCAATCCTTTTTGTGGCCGAAACACAATGATTCGCGAGCTACGTTGCCCATTTTACAGTGCTTATGAAAGATGGAGGTAGGAATAGGATTTCTTTGCATTTCAAATGCCTTATGGCGGTTGAACTCTGTGAAGTGCAAACCTGCGTGAAGAATAGGTCCCAGCATTTCGAGGGCAAAAACAGATGAATTGGGAAAGTACATGGCCCGTTCTCTGTGTCCCACTAAAAGATTATAAGAAAGAGTATTTTGGTGAAATTGTATGGGCTACATGTCAGTTTCCCTCTCTTGAAAGAGAAAATCGCCTCTAAACGAACCGTACAGTCTTCTGGCGGTGGAACAGATGAATTTGGCACATATGTGGCTTATTTTTTGGAACTCGTGAAAATTGGAGGGAGAAAGAAGATTTCCCTGCAAATCGTAGGACTCTAGCACGGTTTAGCTCTCGAAAACGCAAGCTGGATCTAAAACACGCATTCAAGCATTGTGGGGGTGATATTGATGAAATTGAAAACTCCGTGGCCCATTTTGGGGTACTGCCGAAAAACGGAGTGAGAAAGGAGCTTACTCTGAAATTTCGAGGCCTCTAGCGAATTTTCCCTGTCAAAAGGTGAGACCGGCACTAAAACAGGCTTCAATCCTTTTTGTGGCCGAAACACAATGATTCGCGAGCTACGTTGCCCATTTTACAGTGCTTATGAAAGATGGAGGTAGGAATAGGATTTCTTTGCATTTCAAATGCCTTATGGCGGTTGAACTCTGCGAAGTGCAAACCTGCGCGAAGAATAGGTCCCACCATTTCGGGGGCAAAAACAGATGAATTGGGAAAGTACAAGACCCGTTCTCTGTGTCCCACTAAAAGATTATGAGAAAGACTATTTTGGTGAAATTGTATGGGCTACATGTCAGTTTCCCTCTCTTGAAAGAGAAAATCGCCTCTAAACGAACCGTACAGTCTTCTGGCGGTGGAACAGATGAATTTGGCACATATGTGGCTTATTTTTTGGAACTCGTGAAAATTGGAGGGAGAAAGAAGATTTCCCTGCAAATCGTAGGACTCTAGCACGGTTTGGCTCTCGAAAACGCAAGCTGGATCTAAAACACGCATTCAAGCATTGTGGGGGTGATATTGATGAAATTGAAAACTCCGTGGCCCATTTTGGGGTACTGCCGAAAAACGGGGTGAGAAAGGAGCTTACTCTGAAAGTTCGAGGCCTCTAGCGAATTTTCCCTCTCAAAAGGTGAGACCGGCGCTAAAACATGCTTCTATCCTTTTGGTGGCGGAAACACAATGATTCGCGAGCTACGTTGCCCATTTTACAGTGCTTATGAAAGATGGAGGTAGGAATAGGATTTCTTTGCATTTCAAATGCCTTATGGCGGTTGAACTCTGCGAAGTGCAAACCTGCGTGAAGAATAGGTCCCACCATTTCGGGGGCAAAAACAGATGAATTGGGAAAGTACAAGACCCGTTCTCTGTGTCCCACTAAAAGATTATGAGAAAGACTATTTTGGTGAAATTGTATGGGCTACATGTCAGTTTCCCTCTCTTGAAAGAGAAAATCGCCTCTAAACGAACCGTACAGTCTTCTGGCGGTGGAACAGATGAATTTGGCACATATGTGGCTTATTTTTTGGAACTCGTGAAAATTGGAGGGAGAAAGAAGATTTCCCTGCAAATCGTAGGACTCTAGCACGGTTTGGCTCTCGAAAACGCAAGCTGGATCTAAAACACGCATTCAAGCATTGTGGGGGTGATATTGATGAAATTGAAAACTCCGTGGCCCATTTTGGGGTACTGCCGAAAAACGGGGTGAGAAAGGAGCTTACTCTGAAAGTTCGAGGCCTCTAGCGAATTTTCCCTCTCAAAAGGTTAGACCGGCGCTAAAACATGCTTCTATCCTTTTGGTGGCGGAAACACAATGATTCGCGAGCTACGTTGCCCATTTTACAGTGCTTATGAAAGATGGAGGTAGGAATAGGATTTCTTTGCATTTCAAATGCCTTATGGCGGTTGAACTCTGCGAAGTGCAAACCTGCGTGAAGAATAGGTCCCAGCATTTCGAGGGCAAAAACAGATGAATTGGGAAAGTACATGGCCCGTTCTCTGTGTCCCACTAAAAGATTATAAGAAAGACTATTTTGGTGAAATTGTATGGGCTACATGTCAGTTTCCCTCTCTTGAAAGAGAAAATCGCCTCTAAACGAACCGTACAGTCTTCTGGCGGTGGAACAGATGAATTTGGCACATATGTGGCTTATTTTTTGGAACTCGTGAAAATTGGATGGAGAAAGAAGATTTCCCTGCAAATCGTAGGACTCTAGCACGGTTTGGCTCTCGAAAACGCAAGCTGGATCTAAAACACGCATTCAAGCATTGTGGGGGTGATATTGATGAAATTGAAAACTCCGTGGCCCATTTTGGGGTACTGCCGAAAAACGGGGTGAGAAAGGAGCTTACTCTGAAAGTTCGAGGCCTCTAGCGAATTTTCCCTCTCAAAAGGTTAGACCGGCGCTAAAACATGCTTCTATCCTTTTGGTGGCGGAAACACAATGATTCGCGAGCTACGTTGCCCATTTTAC
This sequence comes from Albizia julibrissin, assembly GCA_037074505.1. Classification (NCBI taxonomy): domain Eukaryota; kingdom Viridiplantae; phylum Streptophyta; class Magnoliopsida; order Fabales; family Fabaceae; genus Albizia; species Albizia julibrissin. The sequence continues at coordinate 40,219,968 of CM073477.1, forward strand.
AGTGCTTATTAAAGATGGAGGTAGGAATAGGATTTCTTTGCATTTCAAATGCCTTATGGCGGTTGAACTCTGCGAAGTGCAAACCTGCGTGAAGAATAGGTCCCACCATTTCGAGGGCAAAAACAGATGAATTGGGAAAGTACATGGCCCGTTCTCTGTGTCCCACTAAAAGATTATAAGAAAGACTATTTTGGTGAAATTGTATGGGCTACATGTCAGTTTCCCTCTCTTGAAAGAGAAAATCGCCTCTAAACGAACCGTACAGTCTTCTGGCGGTGGAACAGATGAATTTGGCACATATGTGGCTTATTTTTTGGAACTCGTGAAAATTGGAGGGAGAAAGAAGATTTCCCTGCAAATCGTAGGACTCTAGCACGGTTTAGCTCTCGAAAACGCAAGCTGGATCTAAAACACGCATTCAAGCATTGTGGGGGTGATATTGATGAAATTGAAAACTCCATGGCCCATTTTGGGGTACTGCCGAAAAACGGAGTGAGAAAGGAGCTTACTCTGAAATTTCGAGGCCTCTAGCGAATTTTCCCTGTCAAAAGGTGAGACCGGCGCTAAAACAGGCTTCAATCCTTTTTGTGGCCGAAACACAATGATTCGCGAGCTACGTTGCCCATTTTACAGTGCTTATGAAAGATGGAGGTAGGAATAGGATTTCTTTGCATTTCAAATGCCTTATGGCGGTTGAACTCTGCGAAGTGCAAACCTGCGTGAAGAATAGGTCCCAGCATTTCGAGGGCAAAAACAGATGAATTGGGAAAGTACATGGCCCGTTCTCTGTGTCCCACTAAAAGATTATAAGAAAGACTATTTTGGTGAAATTGTATGGGCTACATGTCAGTTTCCCTCTCTTGAAAGAGAAAATCGCCTCTAAACGAACCGTACAGTCTTCTGGCGGTGGAACAGATGAATTTGGCACATATGTGGCTTATTTTTTGGAACTCGTGAAAATTGGAGGGAGAAAGAAGATTTCCCTGCAAATCGTAGGACTCTAGCACGGTTTAGCTCTCGAAAACGCAAGCTGGATCTAAAACACGCATTCAAGCATTGTGGGGGTGATATTGATGAAATTGAAAACTCCGTGGCCCATTTTGGGGTACTGCCGAAAAACGGGGTGAGAAAGGAGCTTACTCTGAAATTTCGAGGCCTCTAGTGAATTTTCCCTGTCAAAAGGTTAGACCGGCACTAAAACAGGCTTCAATCCTTTTTGTGGCCGAAACACAATGATTCGCGAGCTACGTTGCCCATTTTACAGTGCTTATGAAAGATGGAGGTAGGAATAGGATTTCTTTGCATTTAAAATACCTTATGGCGGTTGAACTCTGCGAAGTGCAAACCTGCGTGAAGAATAGGTCCCAGCATTTCGAGGGCAAAAACAGATGAATTGGGAAAGTACATGGCCCGTTCTCTGTGTCCCACTAAAAGATTATAAGAAAGACTATTTTGGTGAAATTGTATGGGCTACATGTCAGTTTCCCTCTCTTGAAAGAGAAAATCGCCTCTAAACGAACCGTACAGTCTTCTGGCGGTGGAACAGATGAATTTGGCACATATGTGGCTTATTTTTTGGAACTCGTGAAAATTGGAGGGAGAAAGAAGATTTCCCTGCAAATCGTAGGACTCTAGCACGGTTTAGCTCTCGAAAACGCAAGCTGGATCTAAAACACGCATTCAAGCATTGTGGGGGTGATATTGATGAAATTGAAAACTCCGTGGCCCATTTTGGGGTACTGCCGAAAAACGGGGTGAGAAAGGAGCTTACTCTGAAAGTTCGAGGCCTCTAGCGAATTTTCCCTCTCAAAAGGTTAGACCGGCGCTAAAACATGCTTCTATCCTTTTGGTGGCGGAAACACAATGATTCGCGAGCTACGTTGCCCATTTTACAGTGCTTATTAAAGATGGAGGTAGGAATAGGATTTCTTTGCATTTCAAATGCCTTATGGCGGTTGAACTCTGCGAAGTGCAAACCTGCGTGAAGAATAGGTCCCACCATTTCGAGGGCAAAAACAGATGAATTGGGAAAGTACATGGCCCGTTCTCTGTGTCCCACTAAAAGATTATAAGAAAGACTATTTTGGTGAAATTGTATGGGCTACATGTCAGTTTCCCTCTCTTGAAAGAGAAAATCGCCTCTAAACGAACCGTACAGTCTTCTGGCGGTGGAACAGATGAATTTGGCACATATGTGGCTTATTTTTTGGAACTCGTGAAAATTGGAGGGAGAAAGAAGATTTCCCTGCAAATCGTAGGACTCTAGCACGGTTTAGCTCTCGAAAACGCAAGCTGGATCTAAAACACGCATTCAAGCATTGTGGGGGTGATATTGATGAAATTGAAAACTCCATGGCCCATTTTGGGGTACTGCCGAAAAACGGAGTGAGAAAGGAGCTTACTCTGAAATTTCGAGGCCTCTAGCGAATTTTCCCTGTCAAAAGGTGAGACCGGCGCTAAAACAGGCTTCAATCCTTTTTGTGGCCGAAACACAATGATTCGCGAGCTACGTTGCCCATTTTACAGTGCTTATGAAAGATGGAGGTAGGAATAGGATTTCTTTGCATTTCAAATGCCTTATGGCGGTTGAACTCTGCGAAGTGCAAACCTGCGTGAAGAATAGGTCCCAGCATTTCGAGGGCAAAAACAGATGAATTGGGAAAGTACATGGCCCGTTCTCTGTGTCCCACTAAAAGATTATAAGAAAGACTATTTTGGTGAAATTGTATGGGCTACATGTCAGTTTCCCTCTCTTGAAAGAGAAAATCGCCTCTAAACGAACCGTACAGTCTTCTGGCGGTGGAACAGATGAATTTGGCACATATGTGGCTTATTTTTTGGAACTCGTGAAAATTGGAGGGAGAAAGAAGATTTCCCTGCAAATCGTAGGACTCTAGCACGGTTTAGCTCTCGAAAACGCAAGCTGGATCTAAAACACGCATTCAAGCATTGTGGGGGTGATATTGATGAAATTGAAAACTCCGTGGCCCATTTTGGGGTACTGCCGAAAAACGGGGTGAGAAAGGAGCTTACTCTGAAATTTCGAGGCCTCTAGTGAATTTTCCCTGTCAAAAGGTTAGACCGGCACTAAAACAGGCTTCAATCCTTTTTGTGGCCGAAACACAATGATTCGCGAGCTACGTTGCCCATTTTACAGTGCTTATGAAAGATGGAGGTAGGAATAGGATTTCTTTGCATTTAAAATACCTTATGGCGGTTGAACTCTGCGAAGTGCAAACCTGCGTGAAGAATAGGTCCCAGCATTTCGAGGGCAAAAACAGATGAATTGGGAAAGTACATGGCCCGTTCTCTGTGTCCCACTAAAAGATTATAAGAAAGACTATTTTGGTGAAATTGTATGGGCTACATGTCAGTTTCCCTCTCTTGAAAGAGAAAATCGCCTCTAAACGAACCGTACAGTCTTCTGGCGGTGGAACAGATGAATTTGGCACATATGTGGCTTATTTTTTGGAACTCGTGAAAATTGGAGGGAGAAAGAAGATTTCCCTGCAAATCGTAGGACTCTAGCACGGTTTAGCTCTCGAAAACGCAAGCTGGATCTAAAACACGCATTCAAGCATTGTGGGGGTGATATTGATGAAATTGAAAACTCCGTGGCCCATTTTGGGGTACTGCCGAAAAACGGAGTGAGAAAGGAGCTTACTCTTAAATTTCGAGGCCTCTAGCGAATTTTCCCTGTCAAAAGGTGAGACCGGCACTAAAACAGGCTTCAATCCTTTTTGTGGCCGAAACACAATGATTCGCGAGCTACGTTGCCCATTTTACAGTGCTTATGAAAGATGGAGGTAGGAATAGGATTTCTTTGCATTTAAAATACCTTATGGCGGTTGAACTCTGCGAAGTGCAAACCTGCGCGAAGAATAGGTCCCACCATTTCGAGGGCGAAAACAGATGAATTGGGAAAGTACATAGCCCGTTCTCTGTGTCCCACTAAAAGATTATGAGAAAGACTATTTTGATGAAATTGTTTGGGCTACATGTCAGTTTCCCTCTCTTGAAAGAGAAAATCGCCTCTAAACGAACCGTACAGTCTTCTGGCGGTGGAACAGATGAATTTGGCACATATGTGGCGTATTTTTTGGAACTCGTGAAAATTGGAGGGAGAAAGAAGATTTCCCTGCAAATCGTAGGACTCTAGCACGGTTTCGCTCTCGAAAACGCAAGCTGGATCTAAAACACGCATTCAAGCATTGTAGGGGTGATATTGATGAAATTGAAAACTCCGTGGCCCATTTTTGGGTACTGCTGAAAAACGGAGTGAGAAAGGAGCTTACTCTGAAATTTCGAGGCCTCTAGCGAATTTTCCCTGTCAAAAGGTGAGACCGGCGCTAAAACAGGCTTCAATCCTTTTTGTGGCCGAAACACAATGATTCGTGAGCTACGTTTCCCATTTTACAGTGCTTATGAAAGATGGAGGTAGGAATAGGATTTCTTTGCATTTCAAATGCCTTATGGCGGTTGAACTCTGCGAAGTGCAAACCTGCGCGAAGAATAGGTCCCACCATTTCGGGGGCAAAAACAGATGAATTGGGAAAGTACAAGACCCGTTCTCTTTGTCCCACTAAAAGATTATGAGAAAGACTATTTTGATGAAATTGTATGGGCTAAATGTCAGTTTCCCTCTCTTGAAAGAGAAAATCGCCTCTAAACGAACAGTACAGTCTTCTGGCGGTGGAACAGATGAATTTGGCACATATGTGGCTTATTTTTTGGAACTCGTGAAAATTGGAGGGAGAAAGAAGATTTCCCTGCAAATCATAGGACTCTAGCACGGTTTGGCTCTCGAAAACGCAAGCTGGATCTAAAACACGCATTCAAGCATTGTAGGGGTGATATTGATGAAATTGAAAACTCCGTGGCCCATTTTTGGGTACTGCCGTAAAACGGAGTGAGAAAGGAGCTTACTCTGAAATTTCGAGGCCTCTAGCGAATTTTCCCTGTCAAAAGGTGAGACCGGCACTAAAACAGGCTTCAATCCTTTTTGTGGCCGAAACACAATGATTCGCGAGCTACGTTGCCCATTTTACAGTGCTTATGAAAGATGGAGGTAGGAATAGGATTTCTTTGCATTTCAAATGCCTTATGGCGGTTGAACTCTGCGAAGTGCAAACCTGCGTGAAGAATAGGTCCCACCATTTCGGGGGCAAAAACAGATGAATTGGGAAAGTACAAGACCCGTTCTCTTTGTCCCACTAAAAGATTATGAGAAATACTATTTTGATGAAATTGTATGGGCTAAATGTCAGTTTCCCTCTCTTGAAAGAGAAAATCGCCTCTAAACGAACCGTACAGTCTTCTGGCGGTGGAACAGATGAATTTGGCACATATGTGGCGTATTTTTTGGAACTCGTGAAAATTGGAGGTAGAAAGAAGATTTCCCTGCAAATCATAGGACTGTAGCACGGTTTGGCTCTCGAAAACGCAAGCTGGATCTAAAACACGCATTCAAGCATTGTGGGGGTGATATTGATGAAATTGAAAACTCTGTGGCCCATTTTGGGGTACTGCCGAAAAACGGGGTGAGAAAGGAGCTTACTCTGAAATTTCGAGGCCTCTAGCGAATTTTCCCTGTCAAAAGGTTAGACCGGCGCTAAAACATGCTTCAATCCTTTTTGTGGCCGAAACACAATGATTCGCGAGCTACGTTGCCCATTTTACAGTGCTTATGAAAGATGGAGGTAGGAATAGGATTTCTTTGCATTTCAAATGCCTTATGGCGGTTGAACTCTGCGAAGTGCAAACCTGCGCGAAGAATAGGTCCCACCATTTCGGGGGCAAAAACAGATGAATTGGGAAAGTACAAGACCCGTTCTCTTTGTCCCACTAAAAGATTATGAGAAAGACTATTTTGATGAAATTGTATGGGCTAAATGTCAGTTTCCCTCTCTTGAAAGAGAAAATCGCATCTAAACGAACCGTACAGTCTTCTGGCGGTGGAACAGATGAATTTGGCACATATGTGGCTTATTTTTTGGAACTCGTGAAAATTGGAGGGAGAAAGAAGATTTCCCTGCAAATCGTAGGACTCTAACACGGTTTGGCTCTCGAAAACGCAAGCTGGATCTAAAACACGCATTCAAGCATTGTGGGGGTGATATTGATGAAATTGAAAACTCCGTGGCCCATTTTGGGGTACTGCCGAAAAACGGGGTGAGAAAGGAGCTTACTCTGAAAGTTCGAGGCCTCTAGCGAATTTTCCCTCTCAAAAGGTCAGACCGGCGCTAAAACATGCTTCTATCCTTTTGGTGGCGGAAACACAATGATTCGCGAGCTACGTTGCCCATTTTACAGTGCTTATGAAAGATGGAGGTAGGAATATGATTTCTTTGCATTTCAAATGCCTTATGGCGGTTGAACTCTGCGAAGTGCAAACCTGCGTGAAGAATAGGTCCCAGCATTTCGAGGGCAAAAACAGATGAATTGGGAAAGTACATGGCCCGTTCTCTGTGTCCCACTAAAAGATTATGAGAAAGACTATTTTGGTGAAATTGTATGGGCTACATGTCAGTTTCCCTCTCTTGAAAGAGAAAATCGCCTCTAAACGAACCGTACAGTCTTCTGGCGGTGGAACAGATGAATTTGGCACATATGTGGCGTATTTTTTGGAACTCGTGAAAATTGGAGGGAGAAAGAAGATTTCCCTGCAAATCATAGGACTCTAGCACGGTTTGGCTCTCGAAAACGCAAACTGGATCTAAAACACGCATTCAAGCATTGTGGGGGTGATATTGATGAAATTGAAAACTCCGTGGCCCATTTTGGGGTACTGCCGAAAAACGGGGTGAGAAAGGAGCTTACTCTGAAATTTCGAGGCCTCTAGCGAATTTTCCCTCTCAAAAGGTCAGACCGGCGCTAAAACATGCTTCTATCCTTTTGGTGGCGGAAACACAATGATTCGCGAGCTACGTTGCCCATTTTACAGTGCTTATGAAAGATGGAGGTAGGAATATGATTTCTTTGCATTTCAAATGCCTTATGGCGGTTGAACTCTGCGAAGTGCAAACCTGCGCGAAGAATAGGTCCCACCATTTCGAGGGCGAAAACAGATGAATTGGGAAAGTACATAGCCCGTTCTCTGTGTCCTACTAAAAGATTATGAGAAAGACTATTTTGATGAAATTGTTTGGGCTACATGTCAGTTTCCCTCTCTTGAAAGAGAAAATCGCCTCTAAACGAACCGTACAGTCTTCTGGCGGTGGAACAGATGAATTTGGCACATATGTGGCGTATTTTTTGGAACTCGTGAAAATTGGAGGGAGAAAGAAGATTTCCCTGCAAATCGTAGGACTCTAGCACGGTTTGGCTCTCGAAAACGCAAGCTGGATCTAAAACACGCATTCAAGCATTGTAGGGGTGATATTGATGAAATTGAAAACTCCGTGGCCCATTTTTGGGTACTGCCGAAAAACGGAGTGAGAAAGGAGCTTACTCTGAAATTTCGAGGCCTCTAGCGAATTTTCCCTGTCCAAAGGTGAGACCGGCGCTAAAACAGGCTTCAATCCTTTTTGTGGCCGAAACACAATGATTCGCGAGCTACGTTGCCCATTTTACAGTGCTTATGAAAGATGGAGGTAGGAATAGGATTTCTTTGCATTTCAAATGCCTTATGGCGGTTGAACTCTGCGAAGTGCAAACCTGCGCGAAGAATAGGTCCCACCATTTCGGGGGCAAAAACAGATGAATTGGGAAAGTACAAGACCCGTTCTCTTTGTCCCACTAAAAGATTATGAGAAAGACTGTTTTGATGAAATTGTATGGGCTAAATGTCAGTTTCCCTCTCTTGAAAGAGAAAATCGCATCTAAACGAACCGTACAGTCTTCTGGCGGTGGAACAGATGAATTTGGCACATATGTGGCTTATTTTTTGGAACTCGTGAAAATTGGAGGGAGAAAGAAGATTTCCCTGCAAATCGTAGGACTCTAACACGGTTTGGCTCTCGAAAACGCAAGCTGGATCTAAAACACGCATTCAAGCATTGTGGGGGTGATATTGATGAAATTGAAAACTCCGTGGCCCATTTTGGGGTACTGCCGAAAAACGGGGTGAGAAAGGAGCTTACTCTGAAAGTTCGAGGCCTCTAGCGAATTTTCCCTCTCAAAAGGTCAGACCGGCGCTAAAACATGCTTCTATCCTTTTGGTGGCGGAAACACAATGATTCGCGAGCTACGTTGCCCATTTTACAGTGCTTATGAAAGATGGAGGTAGGAATATGATTTCTTTGCATTTCAAATGCCTTATGGCGGTTGAACTCTGCGAAGTGCAAACCTGCGCGAAGAATAGGTCCCACCATTTCGAGGGCGAAAACAGATGAATTGGGAAAGTACATAGCCCGTTCTCTGTGTCCTACTAAAAGATTATGAGAAAGACTATTTTGATGAAATTGTTTGGGCTACATGTCAGTTTCCCTCTCTTGAAAGAGAAAATCGCCTCTAAACGAACCGTACAGTCTTCTGGCGGTGGAACAGATGAATTTGGCACATATGTGGCGTATTTTTTGGAACTCGTGAAAATTGGAGGGAGAAAGAAGATTTCCCTGCAAATCGTAGGACTCTAGCACGGTTTGGCTCTCGAAAACGCAAGCTGGATCTAAAACACGCATTCAAGCATTGTAGGGGTGATATTGATGAAATTGAAAACTCCGTGGCCCATTTTTGGGTACTGCCGAAAAACGGAGTGAGAAAGGAGCTTACTCTGAAATTTCGAGGCCTCTAGCGAATTTTCCCTGTCCAAAGGTGAGACCGGCGCTAAAACATGCTTCTATCCTTTTGGTGGCGGAAACACAATGATTCGCGAGCTACGTTGCCCATTTTACAGTGCTTATGAAAGATGGAGGTAGGAATATGATTTCTTTGCATTTCAAATGCCTTATGGCGGTTGAACTCTGCGAAGTGCAAACCTGCGTGAAGAATAGGTCCCAGCATTTCGAGGGCAAAAACAGATGAATTGGGAAAGTACATGGCCCGTTCTCTGTGTCCCACTAAAAGATTATGAGAAAGACTATTTTGGTGAAATTGTATGGGCTACATGTCAGTTTCCCTCTCTTGAAAGAGAAAATCGCCTCTAAACGAACCGTACAGTCTTCTGGCGGTGGAACAGATGAATTTGGCACATATGTGGCGTATTTTTTGGAACTCGTGAAAATTGGAGGGAGAAAGAAGATTTCCCTGCAAATCATAGGACTCTAGCACGGTTTGGCTCTCGAAAACGCAAACTGGATCTAAAACACGCATTCAAGCATTGTGGGGGTGATATTGATGAAATTGAAAACTCCGTGGCCCATTTTGGGGTACTGCCGAAAAACGGGGTGAGAAAGGAGCTTACTCTGAAATTTCGAGGCCTCTAGCGAATTTTCCCTCTCAAAAGGTCAGACCGGCGCTAAAACATGCTTCTATCCTTTTGGTGGCGGAAACACAATGATTCGCGAGCTACGTTGCCCATTTTACAGTGCTTATGAAAGATGGAGGTAGGAATATGATTTCTTTGCATTTCAAATGCCTTATGGCGGTTGAACTCTGCGAAGTGCAAACCTGCGCGAAGAATAGGTCCCACCATTTCGAGGGCGAAAACAGATGAATTGGGAAAGTACATAGCCCGTTCTCTGTGTCCTACTAAAAGATTATGAGAAAGACTATTTTGATGAAATTGTTTGGGCTACATGTCAGTTTCCCTCTCTTGAAAGAGAAAATCGCCTCTAAACGAACCGTACAGTCTTCTGGCGGTGGAACAGATGAATTTGGCACATATGTGGCGTATTTTTTGGAACTCGTGAAAATTGGAGGGAGAAAGAAGATTTCCCTGCAAATCGTAGGACTCTAGCACGGTTTGGCTCTCGAAAACGCAAGCTGGATCTAAAACACGCATTCAAGCATTGTAGGGGTGATATTGATGAAATTGAAAACTCCGTGGCCCATTTTTGGGTACTGCCGAAAAACGGAGTGAGAAAGGAGCTTACTCTGAAATTTCGAGGCCTCTAGCGAATTTTCCCTGTCCAAAGGTGAGACCGGCGCTAAAACAGGCTTCAATCCTTTTTGTGGCCGAAACACAATGATTCGCGAGCTACGTTGCCCATTTTACAGTGCTTATGAAAGATGGAGGTAGGAATAGGATTTCTTTGCATTTCAAATGCCTTATGGCGGTTGAACTCTGCGAAGTGCAAACCTGCGCGAAGAATAGGTCCCACCATTTCGGGGGCAAAAACAGATGAATTGGGAAAGTACAAGACCCGTTCTCTTTGTCCCACTAAAAGATTATGAGAAAGACTGTTTTGATGAAATTGTATGGGCTAAATGTCAGTTTCCCTCTCTTGAAAGAGAAAATCGCATCTAAACGAACCGTACAGTCTTCTGGCGGTGGAACAGATGAATTTGGCACATATGTGGCTTATTTTTTGGAACTCGTGAAAATTGGAGGGAGAAAGAAGATTTCCCTGCAAATCGTAGGACTCTAACACGGTTTGGCTCTCGAAAACGCAAGCTGGATCTAAAACACGCATTCAAGCATTGTGGGGGTGATATTGATGAAATTGAAAACTCCGTGGCCCATTTTGGGGTACTGCCGAAAAACGGGGTGAGAAAGGAGCTTACTCTGAAAGTTCGAGGCCTCTAGCGAATTTTCCCTCTCAAAAGGTCAGACCGGCGCTAAAACATGCTTCTATCCTTTTGGTGGCGGAAACACAATGATTCGCGAGCTACGTTGCCCATTTTACAGTGCTTATGAAAGATGGAGGTAGGAATAGGATTTCTTTGCATTTCAAATGCCTTATGGCGGTTGAACTCTGCGAAGTGCAAACCTGCGTGAAGAATAGGTCCCAGCATTTCGAGGGCAAAAACAGATGAATTGGGAAAGTACATGGCCCGTTCTCTGTGTCCCACTAAAAGATTATGAGAAAGACTATTTTGGTGAAATTGTATGGGCTACATGTCAGTTTCCCTCTCTTGAAAGAGAAAATCGCCTCTAAACGAACCGTACAGTCTTCTGGCGGTGGAACAGATGAATTTGGCACATATGTGGCGTATTTTTTCGAACTCGTGAAAATTGGAGGGAGAAAGAAGATTTCCCTGCAAATCATAGGACTCTAGCACGGTTTGGCTCTCGAAAACGCAAACTGGATCTAAAACACGCATTCAAGCATTGTAGGGGTGATATTGATGAAATTGAAAACTCCGTGGCCCATTTTTGGGTACTGCCGAAAAACGGAGTGAGAAAGGAGCTTACTCTGAAATTTCGAGGCCTCTAGCGAATTTTCCCTGTCAAAAGGTGAGACCGGCACTAAAACAGGCTTCAATCCTTTTTGTGGCCGAAACACAATGATTCGCGAGCTACGTTGCCCATTTTACAGTGCTTATGAAAGATGGAGGTAGGAATATGATTTCTTTGCATTTCAAATGCCTTATGGCGGTTGAACTCTGCGAAGTGCAAACCTGCGTGAAGAATAGGTCCCAGCATTTCGAGGGCAAAAACAGATGAATTGGGAAAGTACATGGCCCGTTCTCTGTGTCCCACTAAAAGATTATGAGAAAGACTATTTTGGTGAAATTGTATGGGCTACATGTCAGTTTCCCTCTCTTGAAAGAGAAAATCGCCTCTAAACGAACCGTACAGTCTTCTGGCGGTGGAACAGATGAATTTGGCACATATGTGGCATATTTTTTGGAACTCGTGAAAATTGGAGGGAGAAAGAAGATTTCCCTGCAAATCATAGGACTCTAGCACGGTTTGGCTCTCGAAAACGCAAGCTGGATCTAAAACACGCATTCAAGCATTGTGGGGGTGATATTGATGAAATTGAAAACTGCGTGGCCCATTTTGGGGTACTGCCGAAAAACGGGGTGAGAAAGGAGCTTACTCTGAAATTTCGAGGCCTCTAGCGAATTTTCCCTGTCCAAAGGTGAGACCGGCGCTAAAACAGGCTTCAATCCTTTTTGTGGCCGAAACACAATGATTCGCGAGCTACGTTGCCCATTTTACAGTGGTTATGAAAGATGGAGGTAGGAATAGGATTTCTTTGCATTTCAAATGCCTTATGGCGGTTGAACTCTGCGAAGTGCAAACCTGCGCGAAGAATAGGTCCCACCATTTCGGGGGCAAAAACAGATGAATTGGGAAAGTACAAGACCCGTTCTCTTTGTCCCACTAAAAGATTATGAGAAAGACTATTTTGATGAAATTGTATGGGCTAAATGTCAGTTTCCCTCTCTTGAAAGAGAAAATCGCATCTAAACGAACCGTACAGTCTTCTGGCGGTGGAACAGATGAATTTGGCACATATGTGGCTTATTTTTTGGAACTCGTGAAAATTGGAGGGAGAAAGAAGATTTCCCTGCAAATCGTAGGACTCTAACACGGTTTGGCTCTCGAAAACGCAAGCTGGATCTAAAACACGCATTCAAGCATTGTGGGGGTGATATTGATGAAATTGAAAACTCCGTGGCCCATTTTGGGGTACTGCCGAAAAACGGGGTGAGAAAGGAGCTTACTCTGAAAGTTCGAGGCCTCTAGCGAATTTTCCCTCTCAAAAGGTCAGACCGGCGCTAAAACATGCTTCTATCCTTTTGGTGGCGGAAACACAATGATTCGCGAGCTACGTTGCCCATTTTACAGTGCTTATGAAAGATGGAGGTAGGAATATGATTTCTTTGCATTTCAAATGCCTTATGGCGGTTGAACTCTGCGAAGTGCAAACCTGCGTGAAGAATAGGTCCCAGCATTTCGAGGGCAAAAACAGATGAATTGGGAAAGTACATGGCCCGTTCTCTGTGGCCCACTAAAAGATTATGAGAAAGACTATTTTGGTGAAATTGTATGGGCTACATGTCAGTTTCCCTCTCTTGAAAGAGAAAATCGCCTCTAAACGAACCGTACAGTCTTCTGGCGGTGGAACAGATGAATTTGGCACATATGTGGCGTATTTTTTGGAACTCGTGAAAATTGGAGGGAGAAAGAAGATTTCCCTGCAAATCATAGGACTCTAGCACGGTTTGGCTCTCGAAAACGCAAGCTGGATCTAAAACACGCATTCAAGCATTGTAGGGGTGATATTGATGAAATTGAAAACTCCGTGGCCCATTTTTGGGTACTGCCGAAAAACGGAGTGAGAAAGGAGCTTACTCTGAAATTTCGAGGCCTCTAGCGAATTTTCCCTGTCAAAAGGTGAGACCGGCCCTAAAACAGGCTTCAATCCTTTTTGTGGCCGAAACACAATGATTCGCGAGCTACGTTGCCCATTTTACAGTGCTTATGAAAGATGGAGGTAGGAATATGATTTCTTTGCATTTCAAATGCCTTATGGCGGTTGAACTCTGCGAAGTGCAAACCTGCGTGAAGAATAGGTCCCAGCATTTCGAGGGCAAAAACAGATGAATTGGGAAAGTACATGGCCCGTTCTCTGTGTCCCACTAAAAGATTATGAGAAAGACTATTTTGGTGAAATTGTATGGGCTACATGTCAGTTTCCCTCTCTTGAAAGAGAAAATCGCCTCTAAACGAACCGTACAGTCTTCTGGCGGTGGAACAGATGAATTTGGCACATATGTGGCGTATTTTTTGGAACTCGTGAAAATTGGAGGGAGAAAGAAGATTTCCCTGCAAATCATAGGACTCTAGCACGGTTTGGCTCTCGAAAACGCAAGCTGGATCTAAAACACGCATTCAAGCATTGTGGGGGTGATATTGATGAAATTGAAAACTCCGTGGCCCATTTTGGGGTACTGCCGAAAAACGGGGTGAGAAAGGAGCTTACTCTGAAATTTCGAGGCCTCTAGCGAATTTTCCCTGTCAAAAGGTTAGACCGGCGCTAAAACAAGCTTCAATCCTTTTTGTGGCCGAAACACAATGATTCGCGAGCTACGTTGCCCATTTTACAGTGCTTATGAAAGATGGAGGTAGGAATATGATTTCTTTGCATTTAAAATACCTTATGGCGGTTGAACTCTGCGAAGTGCAAACCTGCGCGAAGAATAGGTCCCACCATTTCGAGGGCGAAAACAGATGAATTGGGAAAGTACATAGCCCGTTCTCTGTGTCCTACTAAAAGATTATGAGAAAGACTATTTTGATGAAATTGTTTGGGCTACATGTCAGTTTCCCTCTCTTGAAAGAGAAAATCGCCTCTAAACGAACCGTACAGTCTTCTGGCGGTGGAACAGATGAATTTGGCACATATGTGGCGTATTTTTTGGAACTCGTGAAAATTGGAGGGAGAAAGAAGATTTCCCTGCAAATCGTAGGACTCTAGCACGGTTTGGCTCTCGAAAACGCAAGCTGGATCTAAAACACGCATTCAAGCATTGTAGGGGTGATATTGATGAAATTGAAAACTCCGTGGCCCATTTTTGGGTACTGCCGAAAAACGGAGTGAGAAAGGAGCTTACTCTGAAATTTCGAGGCCTCTAGCGAATTTTCCCTGTCCAAAGGTGAGACCGGCGCTAAAACAGGCTTCAATCCTTTTTGTGGCCGAAACACAATGATTCGCGAGCTACGTTGCCCATTTTACAGTGCTTATGAAAGATGGAGGTAGGAATAGGATTTCTTTGCATTTCAAATGCCTTATGGCGGTTGAACTCTGCGAAGTGCAAACCTGCGCGAAGAATAGGTCCCACCATTTCGGGGGCAAAAACAGATGAATTGGGAAAGTACAAGACCCGTTCTCTTTGTCCCACTAAAAGATTATGAGAAAGACTATTTTGATGAAATTGTATGGGCTAAATGTCAGTTTCCCTCTCTTGAAAGAGAAAATCGCATCTAAACGAACCGTACAGTCTTCTGGCGGTGGAACAGATGAATTTGGCACATATGTGGCTTATTTTTTGGAACTCGTGAAAATTGGAGGGAGAAAGAAGATTTCCCTGCAAATCGTAGGACTCTAACACGGTTTGGCTCTCGAAAACGCAAGCTGGATCTAAAACACGCATTCAAGCATTGTGGGGGTGATATTGATGAAATTGAAAACTCCGTGGCCCATTTTGGGGTACTGCCGAAAAACGGGGTGAGAAAGGAGCTTACTCTGAAAGTTCGAGGCCTCTAGCGAATTTTCCCTCTCAAAAGGTCAGACCGGCGCTAAAACATGCTTCTATCCTTTTGGTGGCGGAAACACAATGATTCGCGAGCTACGTTGCCCATTTTACAGTGCTTATGAAAGATGGAGGTAGGAATAGGATTTCTTTGCATTTCAAATGCCTTATGGCGGTTGAACTCTGCGAAGTGCAAACCTGCGTGAAGAATAGGTCCCAGCATTTCGAGGGCAAAAACAGATGAATTGGGAAAGTACATGGCCCGTTCTCTGTGTCCCACTAAAAGATTATGAGAAAGACTATTTTGGTGAAATTGTATGGGCTACATGTCAGTTTCCCTCTCTTGAAAGAGAAAATCGCCTCTAAACGAACCGTACAGTCTTCTGGCGGTGGAACAGATGAATTTGGCACATATGTGGCGTATTTTTTGGAACTCGTGAAAATTGGAGGGAGAAAGAAGATTTCCCTGCAAATCATAGGACTCTAGCACGGTTTGGCTCTCGAAAACGCAAGCTGGATCTAAAACACGCATTCAAGCATTGTAGGGGTGATATTGATGAAATTGAAAACTCCGTGGCCCATTTTTGGGTACTGCCGAAAAACGGAGTGAGAAAGGAGCTTACTCTGAAATTTCGAGGCCTCTAGCGAATTTTCCCTGTCAAAAGGTGAGACCGGCACTAAAACAGGCTTCAATCCTTTTTGTGGCCGAAACACAATGATTCGCGAGCTACGTTGCCCATTTTACAGTGCTTATGAAAGATGGAGGTAGGAATATGATTTCTTTGCATTTCAAATGCCTTATGGCGGTTGAACTCTGCGAAGTGCAAACCTGCGTGAAGAATAGGTCCCAGCATTTCGAGGGCAAAAACAGATGAATTGGGAAAGTACATGGCCCGTTCTCTGTGTCCCACTAAAAGATTATGAGAAAGACTATTTTGGTGAAATTGTATGGGCTACATGTCAGTTTCCCTCTCTTGAAAGAGAAAATCGCCTCTAAACGAACCGTACAGTCTTCTGGCGGTGGAACAGATGAATTTGGCACATATGTGGCATATTTTTTGGAACTCGTGAAAATTGGAGGGAGAAAGAAGATTTCCCTGCAAATCATAGGACTCTAGCACGGTTTGGCTCTCGAAAACGCAAGCTGGATCTAAAACACGCATTCAAGCATTGTAGGGGTGATATTGATGAAATTGAAAACTCCGTGGCCCATTTTTGGGTACTGCCGAAAAACGGAGTGAGAAAGGAGCTTACTCTGAAATTTCGAGGCCTCTAGCGAATTTTCCCTGTCCAAAGGTGAGACCGGCGCTAAAACAGGCTTCAATCCTTTTTGTGGCCGAAACACAATGATTCGCGAGCTACGTTGCCCATTTTACAGTGCTTATGAAAGATGGAGGTAGGAATAGGATTTCTTTGCATTTCAAATGCCTTATGGCGGTTGAACTCTGCGAAGTGCAAACCTGCGCGAAGAATAGGTCCCACCATTTCGGGGGCAAAAACAGATGAATTGGGAAAGTACAAGACCCGTTCTCTTTGTCCCACTAAAAGATTATGAGAAAGACTATTTTGATGAAATTGTATGGGCTAAATGTCAGTTTCCCTCTCTTGAAAGAGAAAATCGCATCTAAACGAACCGTACAGTCTTCTGGCGGTGGAACAGATGAATTTGGCACATATGTGGCTTATTTTTTGGAACTCGTGAAAATTGGAGGGAGAAAGAAGATTTCCCTGCAAATCGTAGGACTCTAACACGGTTTGGCTCTCGAAAACGCAAGCTGGATCTAAAACACGCATTCAAGCATTGTGGGGGTGATATTGATGAAATTGAAAACTCCGTGGCCCATTTTGGGGTACTGCCGAAAAACGGGGTGAGAAAGGAGCTTACTCTGAAAGTTCGAGGCCTCTAGCGAATTTTCCCTCTCAAAAGGTCAGACCGGCGCTAAAACATGCTTCTATCCTTTTGGTGGCGGAAACACAATGATTCGCGAGCTACGTTGCCCATTTTACAGTGCTTATGAAAGATGGAGGTAGGAATAGGATTTCTTTGCATTTCAAATGCCTTATGGCGGTTGAACTCTGCGAAGTGCAAACCTGCGTGAAGAATAGGTCCCAGCATTTCGAGGGCAAAAACAGATGAATTGGGAAAGTACATGGCCCGTTCTCTGTGTCCCACTAAAAGATTATGAGAAAGACTATTTTGGTGAAATTGTATGGGCTACATGTCAGTTTCCCTCTCTTGAAAGAGAAAATCGCCTCTAAACGAACCGTACAGTCTTCTGGCGGTGGAACAGATGAATTTGGCACATATGTGGCGTATTTTTTGGAACTCGTGAAAATTGGAGGAAGAAAGAAGATTTCCCTGCAAATCATAGGACTCTAGCACGGTTTGGCTCTCGAAAACGCAAGCTGGATCTAAAACACGCATTCAAGCATTGTAGGGGTGATATTGATGAAATTGAAAACTCCGTGGCCCATTTTTGGGTACTGCCGAAAAACGGAGTGAGAAAGGAGCTTACTCTGAAATTTCGAGGCCTCTAGCGAATTTTCCCTGTCAAAAGGTGAGACCGGCACTAAAACAGGCTTCAATCCTTTTTGTGGCCGAAACACAATGATTCGCGAGCTACGTTGCCCATTTTACAGTGCTTATGAAAGATGGAGGTAGGAATATGATTTCTTTGCATTTCAAATGCCTTATGGCGGTTGAACTCTGCGAAGTGCAAACCTGCGTGAAGAATAGGTCCCAGCATTTCGAGGGCAAAAACAGATGAATTGGGAAAGTACATGGCCCGTTCTCTGTGTCCCACTAAAAGATTATGAGAAAGACTATTTTGGTGAAATTGTATGGGCTACATGTCAGTTTCCCTCTCTTGAAAGAGAAAATCGCCTCTAAACGAACCGTACAGTCTTCTGGCGGTGGAACAGATGAATTTGGCACATATGTGGCATATTTTTTGGAACTCGTGAAAATTGGAGGGAGAAAGAAGATTTCCCTGCAAATCATAGGACTCTAGCACGGTTTGGCTCTCGAAAACGCAAGCTGGATCTAAAACACGCATTCAAGCATTGTGGGGGTGATATTGATGAAATTGAAAACTCCGTGGCCCATTTTGGGGTACTGCCGAAAAACGGGGTGAGAAAGGAGCTTACTCTGAAATTTCGAGGCCTCTAGCGAATTTTCCCTGTCAAAAGGTTAGACCGGCGCTAAAACATGCTTCAATCCTTTTTGTGGCCGAAACACAATGATTCGCGAGCTACGTTGCCCATTTTACAGTGCTTATGAAAGATGGAGGTAGGAATATGATTTCTTTGCATTTAAAATACCTTATGGCGGTTGAACTCTGCGAAGTGCAAACCTGCGCGAAGAATAGGTCCCACCATTTCGAGGGCGAAAACAGATGAATTGGGAAAGTACATAGCCCGTTCTCTGTGTCCTACTAAAAGATTATGAGAAAGACTATTTTGATGAAATTGTTTGGGCTACATGTCAGTTTCCCTCTCTTGAAAGAGAAAATCGCCTCTAAACGAACCGTACAGTCTTCTGGCGGTGGAACAGATGAATTTGGCACATATGTGGCGTATTTTTTGGAACTCGTGAAAATTGGAGGGAGAAAGAAGATTTCCCTGCAAATCGTAGGACTCTAGCACGGTTTGGCTCTCGAAAACGCAAGCTGGATCTAAAACACGCATTCAAGCATTGTAGGGGTGATATTGATGAAATTGAAAACTCCGTGGCCCATTTTTGGGTACTGCCGAAAAACGGCGTGAGAAAGGAGCTTACTCTGAAATTTCGAGGCCTCTAGCGAATTTTCCCTGTCAAAAGGTGAGACCGGCGCTAAAACAGGCTTCAATCCTTTTTGTGGCCGAAACACAATGATTCGCGAGCTACGTTGCCCATTTTACAGTGCTTATGAAAGATGGAGGTAGGAATAGGATTTCTTTGCATTTCAAATGCCTTATGGCGGTTGAACTCTGCGAAGTGCAAACCTGCGCGAAGAATAGGTCCCACCATTTCGGGGGCAAAAACAGATGAATTGGGAAAGTACAAGACCCGTTCTCTTTGTCCCACTAAAAGATTATGAGAAATACTATTTTGATGAAATTGTATGGGCTAAATGTCAGTTTCCCTCTCTTGAAAGAGAAAATCGCCTCTAAACGAACCGTACAGTCTTCTGGCGGTGGAACAGATGAATTTGGCACATATGTGGCGTATTTTTTGGAACTCGTGAAAATTGGAGGTAGAAAGAAGATTTCCCTGCAAATCATAGGACTGTAGCACGGTTTGGCTCTCGAAAACGCAAGCTGGATCTAAAACACGCATTCAAGCATTGTGGGGGTGATATTGATGAAATTGAAAACTCTGTGGCCCATTTTGGGGTACTGCCGAAAAACGGGGTGAGAAAGGAGCTTACTCTGAAATTTCGAGGCCTCTAGCGAATTTTCCCTGTCAAAAGGTTAGACCGGCGCTAAAACATGCTTCAATCCTTTTTGTGGCCGAAACACAATGATTCGCGAGCTACGTTGCCCATTTTACAGTGCTTATGAAAGATGGAGGTAGGAATAGGATTTCTTTGCATTTAAAATACCTTATGGCGGTTGAACTCTGCGAACTGCAAACCTGCGCGAAGAATAGGTCCCACCATTTCGAGGGCGAAAACAGATGAATTGGGAAAGTACATAGCCCGTTCTCTGTGTCCCACTAAAAGATTATGAGAAAGACTATTTTGATGAAATTGTTTGGGCTACATGTCAGTTTCCCTCTCTTGAAAGAGAAAATCGCCTCTAAACGAACCGTACAGTCTTCTGGCGGTGGAACAGATGAATTTGGCACATATGTGGCGTATTTTTTGGAACTCGTGAAAATTGGAGGGAGAAAGAAGATTTCCCTGCAAATCATAGGACTCTAGCACGGTTTGGCTCTCGAAAACGCAAGCTGGATCTAAAACACGCATTCAAGCATTGTAGGGGGTGATATTGATGAAATTGAAAACTCCGTGGCCCATTTTTGGGTACTGCCGAAAAACGGAGTGAGAAAGGAGCTTACTCTGAAATTTCGAGGCCTCTAGCGAATTTTCCCTGTCAAAAGGTGAGACCGGCGCTAAAACAGGCTTCAATCCTTTTTGTGGCCAAAACACAATGATTCGCGAGCTACGTTGCCCATTTTACAGTGCTTATGAAAGATGGAGGTAGGAATAGGATTTCTTTGCATTTAAAATACCTTATGGCGGTTGAACTCTGCGAAGTGCAAACCTGCGCGAAGAATAGGTCCCACCATTTCGGGGGCAAAAACAGATGAATTGGGAAAGTACAAGACCCGTTCTCTTTGTCCCACTAAAAGATTATGAGAAATACTATTTTGATGAAATTGTATGGGCTAAATGTCAGTTTCCCTCTCTTGAAAGAGAAAATCGCCTCTAAACGAACCGTACAGTCTTCTGGCGGTGGAACAGATGAATTTGGCACATATGTGGCGTATTTTTTGGAACTCGTGAAAATTGGAGGTAGAAAGAAGATTTCCCTGCAAATCATAGGACTGTAGCACGGTTTGGCTCTCGAAAACGCAAGCTGGATCTAAAACACGCATTCAAGCATTGTGGGGGTGATATTGATGAAATTGAAAACTCTGTGGCCCATTTTGGGGTACTGCCGAAAAACGGGGTGAGAAAGGAGCTTACTCTGAAATTTCGAGGCCTCTAGCGAATTTTCCCTGTCAAAAGGTTAGACCGGCGCTAAAACATGCTTCAATCCTTTTTGTGGCCGAAACACAATGATTCGCGAGCTACGTTGCCCATTTTACAGTGCTTATGAAAGATGGAGGTAGGAATAGGATTTCTTTGCATTTAAAATACCTTATGGCGGTTGAACTCTGCGAACTGCAAACCTGCGCGAAGAATAGGTCCCACCATTTCGAGGGCGAAAACAGATGAATTGGGAAAGTACATAGCCCGTTCTCTGTGTCCCACTAAAAGATTATGAGAAAGACTATTTTGATGAAATTGTTTGGGCTACATGTCAGTTTCCCTCTCTTGAAAGAGAAAATCGCCTCTAAACGAACCGTACAGTCTTCTGGCGGTGGAACAGATGAATTTGGCACATATGTGGCGTATTTTTTGGAACTCGTGAAAATTGGAGGGAGAAAGAAGATTTCCCTGCAAATCATAGGACTCTAGCACGGTTTGGCTCTCGAAAACGCAAGCTGGATCTAAAACACGCATTCAAGCATTGTAGGGGTGATATTGATGAAATTGAAAACTCCGTGGCCCATTTTTGGGTACTGCCGAAAAACGGAGTGAGAAAGGAGCTTACTCTGAAATTTCGAGGCCTCTAGCGAATTTTCCCTGTCAAAAGGTGAGACCGGCGCTAAAACAGGCTTCAATCCTTTTTGTGGCCGAAACACAATGATTCGCGAGCTACGTTGCCCATTTTACAGTGCTTATGAAAGATGGAGGTAGGAATAGCATTTCTTTGCATTTAAAATACCTTATGGCGGTTGAACTCTGCGAAGTGCAAACCTGCGCGAAGAATAGGTCCCACCATTTCGGGGGCAAAAACAGATGAATTGGGAAAGTACAAGACCCGTTCTCTTTGTCCCACTAAAAGATTATGAGAAAGACTATTTTGATGAAATTGTATGGGCTAAATGTCAGTTTCCCTCTCTTGAAAGAGAAAATCGCATCTAAACGAACCGTACAGTCTTCTGGCGGTGGAACAGATGAATTTGGCACATATGTGGCTTATTTTTTGGAACTCGTGAAAATTGGAGGGAGAAAGAAGATTTCCCTGCAAATCGTAGGACTCTAGCACGGTTTGGCTCTTGAAAACGCAAGCTGGATCTAAAACACGCATTCAAGCATTGTGGGGGTGATATTGATGAAATTGAAAACTCCGTGGCCCATTTTGGGGTACTGCCGAAAAACGGGGTGAGAAAGGAGCTTACTCTGAAAGTTCGAGGCCTCTAGCGAATTTTCCCTCTCAAAAGGTTAGACCGGCGCTAAAACATGCTTCTATCCTTTTGGTGGCGGAAACACAATGATTCGCGAGCTACGTTGCCCATTTTACAGTGCTTATGAAAGATGGAGGTAGGAATAGGATTTCTTTGCATTTCAAATGCCTTATGGCGGTTGAACTCTGCGAAGTGCAAACCTGCGTGAAGAATAGGTCCCAGCATTTCGAGGGCAAAAACAGATGAATTGGGAAAGTACATGGCCCGTTCTCTGTGTCCCACTAAAAGATTATGAGAAAGACTATTTTGGTGAAATTGTATGGGCTACATGTCAGTTTCCCTCTCTTGAAAGAGAAAATCGCCTATAAACGAACCGTACAGTCTTCTGGCGGTGGAACAGATGAATTTGGCACATATGTTTTGTTTTTTTTTGGAACTCGTGAAAATTGGAGGGAGAAAGAAGATTTCCCTGCAAATCATAGGACTCTAGCACGGTTTGGCTCTCGAAAACGCAAGCTGGATCTAAAACACGCATTCAAGCATTGTGGGGGTGATATTGATGAAATTGAAAACTGCGTTGCCCATTTTTGGGTACTGCCGAAAAACGGAGTGAGAAAGGAGCTTACTCTGACATTTCGAGGCCTCTAGCAAATTTTCCCTATCAAAAGGTCAGACCGGCGCTAAAACATGCTTCTATCCTTTTGGTGGCCGAAACACAATGATTCGCGAGCTACGTTGCCCATTTTACAGTGCTTATGAAAGATGGAGGTAGGAATAGGATTTCTTTGCATTTCAAATGCCTTATGGCGGTTGAACTCTGCGAAGTGCAAACCTGCGTGAAGAATAGGTCCCAGCATTTCGAGGGCAAAAACAGATGAATTGGGAAAGTACATGGCCCGTTCTCTGTGTCCCACTAAAAGATTATGAGAAAGACTATTTTGGTGAAATTGTATGGGCTACATGTCAGTTTCCCTCTCTTGAAAGAGAAAATCGCCTCTAAACGAACCGTACAGTCTTCTGGCGGTGGAACAGATGAATTTGGCACATATGTGGCGTATTTTTTGGAACTCGTGAAAATTGGAGGAAGAAAGAAGATTTCCCTGCAAATCATAGGACTCTAGCACGGTTTGGCTCTCGAAAACGCAAGCTGGATCTAAAACACGCATTCAAGCATTGTAGGGGTGATATTGATGAAATTGAAAACTCCGTGGCCCATTTTTGGGTACTGCCGAAAAACGGAGTGAGAAAGGAGCTTACTCTGAAATTTCGAGGCCTCTAGCGAATTTTCCCTGTCAAAAGGTGAGACCGGAACTAAAACAGGCTTCAATCCTTTTTGTGGCCGAAACACAATGATTCGCGAGCTACGTTGCCCATTTTACAGTGCTTATGAAAGATGGAGGTAGGAATATGATTTCTTTGCATTTCAAATGCCTTATGGCGGTTGAACTCTGCGAAGTGCAAACCTGCGTGAAGAATAGGTCCCAGCATTTCGAGGGCAAAAACAGATGAATTGGGAAAGTACATGGCCCGTTCTCTGTGTCCCACTAAAAGATTATGAGAAAGACTATTTTGGTGAAATTGTATGGGCTACATGTCAGTTTCCCTCTCTTGAAAGAGAAAATCGCCTCTAAACGAACCGTACAGTCTTCTGGCGGTGGAACAGATGAATTTGGCACATATGTGGCATATTTTTTGGAACTCGTGAAAATTGGAGGGAGAAAGAAGATTTCCCTGCAAATCATAGGACTCTAGCACGGTTTGGCTCTCGAAAACGCAAGCTGGATCTAAAACACGCATTCAAGCATTGTGGGGGTGATATTGATGAAATTGAAAACTCCGTGGCCCATTTTGGGGTACTGCCGAAAAACGGGGTGAGAAAGGAGCTTACTCTGAAATTTCGAGGCCTCTAGCGAATTTTCCCTGTCAAAAGGTTAGACCGGCGCTAAAACATGCTTCAATCCTTTTTGTGGCCGAAACACAATGATTCGCGAGCTACGTTGCCCATTTTACAGTGCTTATGAAAGATGGAGGTAGGAATATGATTTCTTTGCATTTAAAATACCTTATGGCGGTTGAACTCTGCGAAGTGCAAACCTGCGCGAAGAATAGGTCCCACCATTTCGAGGGCGAAAACAGATGAATTGGGAAAGTACATAGCCCGTTCTCTGTGTCCTACTAAAAGATTATGAGAAAGACTATTTTGATGAAATTGTTTGGGCTACATGTCAGTTTCCCTCTCTTGAAAGAGAAAATCGCCTCTAAACGAACCGTACAGTCTTCTGGCGGTGGAACAGATGAATTTGGCACATATGTGGCGTATTTTTTGGAACTCGTGAAAATTGGAGGGAGAAAGAAGATTTCCCTGCAAATCGTAGGACTCTAGCACGGTTTGGCTCTCGAAAACGCAAGCTGGATCTAAAACACGCATTCAAGCATTGTAGGGGTGATATTGATGAAATTGAAAACTCCGTGGCCCATTTTTGGGTACTGCCGAAAAACGGCGTGAGAAAGGAGCTTACTCTGAAATTTCGAGGCCTCTAGCGAATTTTCCCTGTCAAAAGGTGAGACCGGCGCTAAAACAGGCTTCAATCCTTTTTGTGGCCGAAACACAATGATTCGCGAGCTACGTTGCCCATTTTACAGTGCTTATGAAAGATGGAGGTAGGAATAGGATTTCTTTGCATTTCAAATGCCTTATGGCGGTTGAACTCTGCGAAGTGCAAACCTGCGCGAAGAATAGGTCCCACCATTTCGGGGGCAAAAACAGATGAATTGGGAAAGTACAAGACCCGTTCTCTTTGTCCCACTAAAAGATTATGAGAAATACTATTTTGATGAAATTGTATGGGCTAAATGTCAGTTTCCCTCTCTTGAAAGAGAAAATCGCCTCTAAACGAACCGTACAGTCTTCTGGCGGTGGAACAGATGAATTTGGCACATATGTGGCGTATTTTTTGGAACTCGTGAAAATTGGAGGTAGAAAGAAGATTTCCCTGCAAATCATAGGACTGTAGCACGGTTTGGCTCTCGAAAACGCAAGCTGGATCTAAAACACGCATTCAAGCATTGTGGGGGTGATATTGATGAAATTGAAAACTCTGTGGCCCATTTTGGGGTACTGCCGAAAAACGGGGTGAGAAAGGAGCTTACTCTGAAATTTCGAGGCCTCTAGCGAATTTTCCCTGTCAAAAGGTTAGACCGGCGCTAAAACATGCTTCAATCCTTTTTGTGGCCGAAACACAATGATTCGCGAGCTACGTTGCCCATTTTACAGTGCTTATGAAAGATGGAGGTAGGAATAGGATTTCTTTGCATTTAAAATACCTTATGGCGGTTGAACTCTGCGAACTGCAAACCTGCGCGAAGAATAGGTCCCACCATTTCGAGGGCGAAAACAGATGAATTGGGAAAGTACATAGCCCGTTCTCTGTGTCCCACTAAAAGATTATGAGAAAGACTATTTTGATGAAATTGTTTGGGCTACATGTCAGTTTCCCTCTCTTGAAAGAGAAAATCGCCTCTAAACGAACCGTACAGTCTTCTGGCGGTGGAACAGATGAATTTGGCACATATGTGGCGTATTTTTTGGAACTCGTGAAAATTGGAGGGAGAAAGAAGATTTCCCTGCAAATCATAGGACTCTAGCACGGTTTGGCTCTCGAAAACGCAAGCTGGATCTAAAACACGCATTCAAGCATTGTAGGGGGTGATATTGATGAAATTGAAAACTCCGTGGCCCATTTTTGGGTACTGCCGAAAAACGGAGTGAGAAAGGAGCTTACTCTGAAATTTCGAGGCCTCTAGCGAATTTTCCCTGTCAAAAGGTGAGACCGGCGCTAAAACAGGCTTCAATCCTTTTTGTGGCCGAAACACAATGATTCGCGAGCTACGTTGCCCATTTTACAGTGCTTATGAAAGATGGAGGTAGGAATAGGATTTCTTTGCATTTAAAATACCTTATGGCGGTTGAACTCTGCGAAGTGCAAACCTGCGCGAAGAATAGGTCCCACCATTTCGGGGGCAAAAACAGATGAATTGGGAAAGTACAAGACCCGTTCTCTTTGTCCCACTAAAAGATTATGAGAAATACTATTTTGATGAAATTGTATGGGCTAAATGTCAGTTTCCCTCTCTTGAAAGAGAAAATCGCCTCTAAACGAACCGTACAGTCTTCTGGCGGTGGAACAGATGAATTTGGCACATATGTGGCGTATTTTTTGGAACTCGTGAAAATTGGAGGTAGAAAGAAGATTTCCCTGCAAATCATAGGACTGTAGCACGGTTTGGCTCTCGAAAACGCAAGCTGGATCTAAAACACGCATTCAAGCATTGTGGGGGTGATATTGATGAAATTGAAAACTCTGTGGCCCATTTTGGGGTACTGCCGAAAAACGGGGTGAGAAAGGAGCTTACTCTGAAATTTCGAGGCCTCTAGCGAATTTTCCCTGTCAAAAGGTTAGACCGGCGCTAAAACATGCTTCAATCCTTTTTGTGGCCGAAACACAATGATTCGCGAGCTACGTTGCCCATTTTACAGTGCTTATGAAAGATGGAGGTAGGAATAGGATTTCTTTGCATTTAAAATACCTTATGGCGGTTGAACTCTGCGAACTGCAAACCTGCGCGAAGAATAGGTCCCACCATTTCGAGGGCGAAAACAGATGAATTGGGAAAGTACATAGCCCGTTCTCTGTGTCCCACTAAAAGATTATGAGAAAGACTATTTTGATGAAATTGTTTGGGCTACATGTCAGTTTCCCTCTCTTGAAAGAGAAAATCGCCTCTAAACGAACCGTACAGTCTTCTGGCGGTGGAACAGATGAATTTGGCACATATGTGGCGTATTTTTTGGAACTCGTGAAAATTGGAGGGAGAAAGAAGATTTCCCTGCAAATCATAGGACTCTAGCACGGTTTGGCTCTCGAAAACGCAAGCTGGATCTAAAACACGCATTCAAGCATTGTAGGGGTGATATTGATGAAATTGAAAACTCCGTGGCCCATTTTTGGGTACTGCCGAAAAACGGAGTGAGAAAGGAGCTTACTCTGAAATTTCGAGGCCTCTAGCGAATTTTCCCTGTCAAAAGGTGAGACCGGCGCTAAAACAGGCTTCAATCCTTTTTGTGGCCGAAACACAATGATTCGCGAGCTACGTTGCCCATTTTACAGTGCTTATGAAAGATGGAGGTAGGAATAGCATTTCTTTGCATTTAAAATACCTTATGGCGGTTGAACTCTGCGAAGTGCAAACCTGCGCGAAGAATAGGTCCCACCATTTCGGGGGCAAAAACAGATGAATTGGGAAAGTACAAGACCCGTTCTCTTTGTCCCACTAAAAGATTATGAGAAAGACTATTTTGATGAAATTGTATGGGCTAAATGTCAGTTTCCCTCTCTTGAAAGAGAAAATCGCATCTAAACGAACCGTACAGTCTTCTGGCGGTGGAACAGATGAATTTGGCACATATGTGGCTTATTTTTTGGAACTCGTGAAAATTGGAGGGAGAAAGAAGATTTCCCTGCAAATCGTAGGACTCTAGCACGGTTTGGCTCTTGAAAACGCAAGCTGGATCTAAAACACGCATTCAAGCATTGTGGGGGTGATATTGATGAAATTGAAAACTCCGTGGCCCATTTTGGGGTACTGCCGAAAAACGGGGTGAGAAAGGAGCTTACTCTGAAAGTTCGAGGCCTCTAGCGAATTTTCCCTCTCAAAAGGTTAGACCGGCGCTAAAACATGCTTCTATCCTTTTGGTGGCGGAAACACAATGATTCGCGAGCTACGTTGCCCATTTTACAGTGCTTATGAAAGATGGAGGTAGGAATAGGATTTCTTTGCATTTCAAATGCCTTATGGCGGTTGAACTCTGCGAAGTGCAAACCTGCGTGAAGAATAGGTCCCAGCATTTCGAGGGCAAAAACAGATGAATTGGGAAAGTACATGGCCCGTTCTCTGTGTCCCACTAAAAGATTATGAGAAAGACTATTTTGGTGAAATTGTATGGGCTACATGTCAGTTTCCCTCTCTTGAAAGAGAAAATCGCCTATAAACGAACCGTACAGTCTTCTGGCGGTGGAACAGATGAATTTGGCACATATGTTTTGTTTTTTTTTGGAACTCGTGAAAATTGGAGGGAGAAAGAAGATTTCCCTGCAAATCATAGGACTCTAGCACGGTTTGGCTCTCGAAAACGCAAGCTGGATCTAAAACACGCATTCAAGCATTGTGGGGGTGATATTGATGAAATTGAAAACTGCGTTGCCCATTTTTGGGTACTGCCGAAAAACGGAGTGAGAAAGGAGCTTACTCTGACATTTCGAGGCCTCTAGCAAATTTTCCCTATCAAAAGGTCAGACCGGCGCTAAAACATGCTTCTATCCTTTTGGTGGCCGAAACACAATGATTCGCGAGCTACGTTGCCCATTTTACAGTGCTTATGAAAGATGGAGGTAGGAATAGGATTTCTTTGCATTTCAAATGCCTTATGGCGGTTGAACTCTGTGGAGTGCAAACCTGCGTGAAGAATAGGTCCCAGCATTTCGAGGGCAAAAACAGATGAATTGGGAAAGTACATGGCCCGTTCTCTGTGTCCCACTAAAAGATTATGAGAAAGACTATTTTGGTGAAATTGTATGGGCTACATGTCAGTTTCCCTCTCTTGAAAGAGAAAATCGCCTATAAACGAACCGTACAGTCTTCTGGCGGTGGAACAGATGAATTTGGCACATATGTTTTGTTTTTTTTTGGAACTCGTGAAAATTGGAGGGAGAAAGAAGATTTCCCTGCAAATCATAGGACTCTAGCACGGTTTGGCTCTCGAAAACGCAAGCTGGATCTAAAACACGCATTCAAGCATTGTGGGGGTGATATTGATGAAATTGAAAACTGCGTTGCCCATTTTTGGGTACTGCCGAAAAACGGAGTGAGAAAGGAGCTTACTCTGACATTTCGAGGCCTCTAGCAAATTTTCCCTATCAAAAGGTCAGACCGGCGCTAAAACATGCTTCTATCCTTTTGGTGGCCGAAACACAATGATTCGCGAGCTACGTTGCCCATTTTACAGTGCTTATGAAAGATGGAGGTAGGAATAGGATTTCTTTGCATTTCAAATGCCTTATGGCGGTTGAACTCTGCGAAGTGCAAACCTGCGTGAAGAATAGGTCCCAGCATTTCGAGGGCAAAAACAGATGAATTGGGAAAGTACATGGCCCGTTCTCTGTGTCCCACTAAAAGATTATGAGAAAGACTATTTTGGTGAAATTGTATGGGCTACATGTCAGTTTCCCTCTCTTGAAAGAGAAAATCGCCTCTAAACGAACCGTAAAGTCTTCTGGCGGTGGAACAGATGAATTTGGCACATATGTGGCGTATTTTTTGGAACTCGTGAAAATTGGAGGGAGAAAGAAGATTTCCCTGCAAATCATAGGACTCTAGCACGGTTTGGCTCTCGAAAACGCAAGCTGGATCTAAAACACGCATTCAAGCATTGTAGGGGTGATATTGATGAAATTGAAAACTCCGTGGCCCATTTTTGGGTACTGCCGAAAAACGGAGTGAGAAAGGAGCTTACTCTGAAATTTCGAGGCCTCTAGCGAATTTTCCCTGTCAAAAGGTGAGACCGGCACTAAAACAGGCTTCAATCCTTTTTGTGGCCGAAACACAATGATTCGCGAGCTACGTTGCCCATTTTACAGTGCTTATGAAAGATGGAGGTAGGAATATGATTTCTTTGCATTTCAAATGCCTTATGGCGGTTGAACTCTGCGAAGTGCAAACCTGCGCGAAGAATAGGTCCCACCATTTCGGGGGCAAAAACAGATGAATTGGGTAAGTACAAGACCCGTTCTCTATGTCCCACTAAAAGATTATGAGAAATACTATTTTGATGAAATTGTATGGGCTAAATGTCAGTGTCCCTCTCTTGAAAGAGAAAATCGCCTCTAAACGAACCGTACAGTCTTCTGGCGGTGGAACAGATGAATTTGGCACATATGTGGCGTATTTTTTGGAACTCGTGAAAATTGGAGGTAGAAAGAAGATTTCCCTGCAAATCATAGGACTGTAGCACGGTTTGGCTCTCGAAAACGCAAGCTGGATCTAAAACACGCATTCAAGCATTGTGGGGGTGATATTGATGAAATTGAAAACTCTGTGGCCCATTTTGGGGTACTGCCGAAAAACGGGGTGAGAAAGGAGCTTACTCTGAAATTTCGAGGCCTCTAGCGAATTTTCCCTCTCAAAAGGTTAGACCGGCGCTAAAACATGCTTCAATCCTCTTTGTGGCCGAAACACAATGATTCGCGAGCTACGTTGCCCATTTTACAGTGCTTATGAAAGATGGAGGTAGGAATAGGATTTCTTTGCATTTAAAATACCTTATGGCGGTTGAACTCTGCGAACTGCAAACCTGCGCGAAGAATAGGTCCCACCATTTCGAGGGCGAAAACAGATGAATTGGGAAAGTACATAGCCCGTTCTCTGTGTCCCACTAAAAGATTATGAGAAAGACTATTTTGATGAAATTGTTTGGGCTACATGTCAGTTTCCCTCTCTTGAAAGAGAAAATCGCCTCTAAACGAACCGTACAGTCTTCTGGCGGTGGAACAGATGAATTTGGCACATATGTGGCGTATTTTTTGGAACTCGTGAAAATTGGAGGGAGAAAGAAGATTTCCCTGCAAATCGTAGGACTCTAGCACGGTTTGGCTCTCGAAAACGCAAGCTGGATCTAAAACACGCATTCAAGCATTGTGGGGGTGATATTGATGAAATTGAAAACTCCGTGGCCCATTTTTGGGTACTGCCGAAAAACGGAGTGAGAAAGGAGCTTACTCTGAAATTTCGAGGCCTCTAGCGAATTTTCCCTGTCAAAAGGTGAGACCGGCGCTAAAACTGGCTTCAATCCTTTTTGTGGCCGAAACACAATGATTCGCGAGCTACGTTGCCCATTTTACAGTGCTTATGAAAGATGGAGGTAGGAATAGGATTTCTTTGCATTTCAAATGCCTTATGGCGGTTGAACTCTGCGAAGTGCAAACCTGCGCGAAGAATAGGTCCCACCATTTCGGGGGCAAAAACAGATGAATTGGGAAAGTACATCGCCCGTTCTCTGTGTCCCACTAAAAGATTATGAGAAAGACTATTTTGGTGAAATTGTATGGGCTACATGTCAGTTTCCCTCTCTTGAAAGAGAAAATCGCCTCTAAACGAACCGTACAGTCTTCTGGCGGTGGAACAGATGAATTTGGCACATATGTGGCGTATTTTTTGGAACTCGTGAAAATTGGAGGTAGAAAGAAGATTTCCCTGCAAATCATAGGACTCTAGCACGGTTTGGCTCTCGAAAACGCAAGCTGGATCTAAAACACGCATTCAAGCATTGTGGGGGTGATATTGATGAAATTGAAAACCTCGTGGCCCATTTTTGGGTACTGCCGAAAAACGGAGTGAGAAACGAGCTTACTCTGAAATTTCGAGGCCTCTAGCGAATTTTCCCTGTCAAAAGGTGAGACCGGCGCTAAAACATGCTTCAATCCTTTTTGTGGCCGAAACACAATGATTCGCGAGCTACGTTGCCCATTTTACAGTGCTTATGAAAGATGGAGGTAGGAATATGGAGGTAGAAAGAAGATTTCCCTGCAAATCATAGGACTGTAGCACGGTTTGGCTCTCGAAAACGCAAGCTGGATCTAAAACACGCATTCAAGCATTGTGGGGGTGATATTGATGAAATTGAAAACTCTGTGGCCCATTTTGGGGTACTGCCGAAAAACGGGGTGAGAAAGGAGCTTACTCTGAAATTTCGAGGCCTCTAGCGAATTTTCCCTCTCAAAAGGTTAGACCGGCGCTAAAACATGCTTCAATCCTCTTTGTGGCCGAAACACAATGATTCGCGAGCTACGTTGCCCATTTTACAGTGCTTATGAAAGATGGAGGTAGGAATAGGATTTCTTTGCATTTAAAATACCTTATGGCGGTTGAACTCTGCGAACTGCAAACCTGCGCGAAGAATAGGTCCCACCATTTCGAGGGCG
This sequence comes from Albizia julibrissin, assembly GCA_037074505.1. NCBI lineage: Eukaryota > Viridiplantae > Streptophyta > Magnoliopsida > Fabales > Fabaceae > Albizia > Albizia julibrissin. The sequence goes on from CM073477.1 coordinate 40,251,972, forward strand.
AAAACAGATGAATTGGGAAAGTACATAGCCCGTTCTCTGTGTCCCACTAAAAGATTATGAGAAAGACTATTTTGATGAAATTGTTTGGGCTACATGTCAGTTTCCCTCTCTTGAAAGAGAAAATCGCCTCTAAACGAACCGTACAGTCTTCTGGCGGTGGAACAGATGAATTTGGCACATATGTGGCGTATTTTTTGGAACTCGTGAAAATTGGAGGGAGAAAGAAGATTTCCCTGCAAATCGTAGGACTCTAGCACGGTTTGGCTCTCGAAAACGCAAGCTGGATCTAAAACACGCATTCAAGCATTGTGGGGGTGATATTGATGAAATTGAAAACTCCGTGGCCCATTTTTGGGTACTGCCGAAAAACGGAGTGAGAAAGGAGCTTACTCTGAAATTTCGAGGCCTCTAGCGAATTTTCCCTGTCAAAAGGTGAGACCGGCGCTAAAACTGGCTTCAATCCTTTTTGTGGCCGAAACACAATGATTCGCGAGCTACGTTGCCCATTTTACAGTGCTTATGAAAGATGGAGGTAGGAATAGGATTTCTTTGCATTTCAAATGCCTTATGGCGGTTGAACTCTGCGAAGTGCAAACCTGCGCGAAGAATAGGTCCCACCATTTCGGGGGCAAAAACAGATGAATTGGGAAAGTACATCGCCCGTTCTCTGTGTCCCACTAAAAGATTATGAGAAAGACTATTTTGGTGAAATTGTATGGGCTACATGTCAGTTTCCCTCTCTTGAAAGAGAAAATCGCCTCTAAACGAACCGTACAGTCTTCTGGCGGTGGAACAGATGAATTTGGCACATATGTGGCGTATTTTTTGGAACTCGTGAAAATTGGAGGTAGAAAGAAGATTTCCCTGCAAATCATAGGACTCTAGCACGGTTTGGCTCTCGAAAACGCAAGCTGGATCTAAAACACGCATTCAAGCATTGTGGGGGTGATATTGATGAAATTGAAAACCTCGTGGCCCATTTTTGGGTACTGCCGAAAAACGGAGTGAGAAACGAGCTTACTCTGAAATTTCGAGGCCTCTAGCGAATTTTCCCTGTCAAAAGGTGAGACCGGCGCTAAAACATGCTTCAATCCTTTTTGTGGCCGAAACACAATGATTCGCGAGCTACGTTGCCCATTTTACAGTGCTTATGAAAGATGGAGGTAGGAATATGGAGGTAGAAAGAAGATTTCCCTGCAAATCATAGGACTGTAGCACGGTTTGGCTCTCGAAAACGCAAGCTGGATCTAAAACACGCATTCAAGCATTGTGGGGGTGATATTGATGAAATTGAAAACTCTGTGGCCCATTTTGGGGTACTGCCGAAAAACGGGGTGAGAAAGGAGCTTACTCTGAAATTTCGAGGCCTCTAGCGAATTTTCCCTCTCAAAAGGTTAGACCGGCGCTAAAACATGCTTCAATCCTTTTTGTGGCCGAAACACAATGATTCGCGAGCTACGTTGCCCATTTTACAGTGCTTATGAAAGATGGAGGTAGGAATAGGATTTCTTTGCATTTAAAATACGTTATGGCGGTTGAACTCTGCGAACTGCAAACCTGCGCGAAGAATAGGTCCCACCATTTCGAGGGCGAAAACAGATGAATTGGGAAAGTACATAGCCCGTTCTCTGTGTCCCACTAAAAGATTATGAGAAAGACTATTTTGATGAAATTGTTTGGGCTACATGTCAGTTTCCCTCTCTTGAAAGAGAAAATCGCCTCTAAACGAACCGTACAGTCTTCTGGCGGTGGAACAGATGAATTTGGCACATATGTGGCGTATTTTTTGGAACTCGTGAAAATTGGAGGGAGAAAGAAGATTTCCCTGCAAATCGTAGGACTCTAGCACGGTTTGGCTCTCGAAAACGCAAGCTGGATCTAAAACACGCATTCAAGCATTGTGGGGGTGATATTGATGAAATTGAAAACTCCGTGGCCCATTTTTGGGTACTGCCGAAAAACGGAGTGAGAAAGGAGCTTACTCTGAAATTTCGAGGCCTCTAGCGAATTTTCCCTGTCAAAAGGTTAGACCGGCGCTAAAACATGCTTCAATCCTTTTTGTGGCCGAAACACAATGATTCGCGAGCTACGTTGCCCATTTTACAGTGCTTATGAAAGATGGAGGTAGGAATAGGATTTCTTTGCATTTAAAATACCTTATGGCGGTTGAACTCTGTGAAGTGCAAACCTGCGCGAAGAATAGGTCCCACCATTTCGAGGGCGAAAACAGATGAATTGGGAAAGTACATAGCCCGTTCTCTGTGTCCCACTAAAAGATTATGAGAAAGACTATTTTGATGAAATTGTATGGGCTACATGTCAGTTTCCCTCTCTTGAAAGAGAAAATCGCCTCTAAACGAACCGTACAGTCTTCTGGCGGTGGAACAGATGAATTTGGCACATATGTTTTGTTTTTTTTTTAACTCGTGAAAATTGGAGGGAGAAAGAAGATTTCCCTGCAAATCGTAGGACTCTAGCACGGTTTGGCTCTCGAAAACGCAAGCTGGATCTAAAACACGCATTCAAGCATTGTGGGGGTGATATTGATGAAATTGAAAACTCCGTGGCCCATTTTTGGGTACTGCCGAAAAACGGAGTGAGAAAGGAGCTTACTCTGAAATTTCGAGGCCTCTAGCGAATTTTCCCTGTCAAAAGGTGAGACCGGCGCTAAAACTGGCTTCAATCCTTTTTGTGGCCGAAACACAATGATTCGCGAGCTACGTTGCCCATTTTACAGTGCTTATGAAAGATGGAGGTAGGAATAGGATTTCTTTGCATTTCAAATGCCTTATGGCGGTTGAACTCTGCGAAGTGCAAACCTGCGCGAAGAATAGGTCCCACCATTTCGGGGGCAAAAACAGATGAATTGGGAAAGTACATCGCCCGTTCTCTGTGTCCCACTAAAAGATTATGAGAAAGACTATTTTGGTGAAATTGTATGGGCTACATGTCAGTTTCCCTCTCTTGAAAGAGAAAATCGCCTCTAAACGAACCGTACAGTCTTCTGGCGGTGGAACAGATGAATTTGGCACATATGTGGCGTATTTTTTGGAACTCGTGAAAATTGGAGGTAGAAAGAAGATTTCCCTGCAAATCATAGGACTCTAGCACGGTTTGGCTCTCGAAAACGCAAGCTGGATCTAAAACACGCATTCAAGCGATGTGGGGGTGATATTGATGAAATTGAAAACTTCGTGGCCCATTTTTGGGTACTGCCGAAAAACGGAGTGAGAAAGGAGCTTACTCTGAAATTTCGAGGCCTCTAGCGAATTTTCCCTGTCAAAAGGTGAGACCGGCGCTAAAACATGCTTCAATCCTTTTTGTGGCCGAAACACAATGATTCGCGAGCTACGTTGCCCATTTTACAGTGCTTATGAAAGATGGAGGTAGGAATATGATTTCTTTGCATTTCAAATACCTAATGGCGGTTGAACTCTGCGAAGTGCAAACCTGCGCGAAGAATAGGTCCCACCATTTCGAGGGCAAAAACAGATGAATTAGGAAAGTACATAGCCCGTTCTCTGTGTCCCACTAAAAGATTATGAGAAAGACTATTTTGATGAAATTGTATGGGCTACATGTCAGTTTCCCTCTCTTGAAAGAGAAAATCGCCTCTAAACGAACCGTACAGTCTTCTGGCGGTGGAACAGATGAATTTGGCACATATGTGGCGTATTTTTTGGAACTCGTGAAAATTGGAGGGTGAAAGAAGATTTCCCTGCAAATCGTAGTACTCTAGCACGGTTTGCCTCTCGAAAACGCAAGCTGGATCTAAAACACGCATTCAAGCATTGTGGGGGTGATATTGATGAAATTGAAAACTCCGTGGCCCATTTTTGGGTACTGCCGAAAAACGGAGTGAGAAAGGAGCTTACTCTGACATTTCGAGGCCTCTAGCGAATTTTCCCTCTCAAAAGGTTAGACCGGCGCTAAAACATGCTTCAATCCTTTTTGTGGCCGAAACACAATGATTCGCGAGCTACGTTGCCCATTTTACAGTGCTTATGAAAGATGGAGGTAGGAATAGGATTTCTTTGCATTTAAAATACCTTATGGCGGTTGAACTCTGTGAAGTGCAAACCTGCGCGAAGAATAGGTCCCACCATTTCGAGGGCGAAAACAGATGAATTGGGAAAGTACATAGCCCGTTCTCTGTGTCCCACTAAAAGATTATGAGAAAGACTATTTTGATGAAATTGTATGGGCTACATGTCAGTTTCCCTCTCTTGAAAGAGAAAATCGCCTCTAAACGAACCGTACAGTCTTCTGGCGGTGGAACAGATGAATTTGGCACATATGTTTTGTTTTTTTTTTGGAACTCGTGAAAATTGGAGGGAGAAAGAAGATTTCCCTGCAAATCATAGGACTCTAGCACGGTTTGGCTCTCGAAAACGCAAGCTGGATCTAAAACACGCATTCAAGCATTGTGGGGGTGATATTGATGAAATTGAAAACTGCGTTGCCCATTTTTGGGTACTGCCGAAAAACGGAGTGAGAAAGGAGCTTACTCTGACATTTCGAGGCCTCTAGCAAATTTTCCCTGTCAAAAGGTGAGACCGGCGCTAAAACTGGCTTCAATCCTTTTTGTGGCCGAAACACAATGATTCGCGAGCTACGTTGCCCATTTTACAGTGCTCATGAAATATGGAGGTAGGAATAGGATTTCTTTGCATTTCAAATGCCTTATGGCGGTTGAACTCTGCGAAGTGCAAACCTGCGTGAAGAATAGGTCCCAGCATTTCGAGGGCAAAAACAGATGAATTGGGAAAGTACATGGCCCGTTCTCTGTGTCCCACTAAAAGATTATGAGAAAGACTATTTTGGTGAAATTGTATGGGCTACATGTCAGTTTCCCTCTCTTGAAAGAGAAAATCGCCTCTAAACGAACCGTAAAGTCTTCTGGCGGTGGAACAGATGAATTTGGCACATATGTGGCGTATTTTTTGGAACTCGTGAAAATTGGAGGGAGAAAGAAGATTTCCCTGCAAATCATAGGACTCTAGCACGGTTTGGCTCTCGAAAACGCAAGCTGGATCTAAAACACGCATTCAAGCATTGTAGGGGTGATATTGATGAAATTGAAAACTCCGTGGCCCATTTTTGGGTACTGCCGAAAAACAAGGTGAGAAAGGAGCTTACTCTGAAATTTCGAGGCCTCTAGCGAATTTTCCCTGTCAAAAGGTGAGACCGGCACTAAAACAGGCTTCAATCCTTTTTGTGGCCGAAACACAATGATTCGCGAGCTACGTTGCCCATTTTACAGTGCTTATGAAAGATGGAGGTAGGAATATGATTTCTTTGCATTTCAAATGCCTTATGGCGGTTGAACTCTGCGAAGTGCAAACCTGCGCGAAGAATAGGTCCCACCATTTCGGGGGCAAAAACAGATGAATTGGGTAAGTACAAGACCCGTTCTCTTTGTCCCACTAAAAGATTATGAGAAATACTATTTTGATGAAATTGTATGGGCTAAATGTCAGTGTCCCTCTCTTGAAAGAGAAAATCGCCTCTAAACGAACCGTACAGTCTTCTGGCGGTGGAACAGATGAATTTGGCACATATGTGGCGTATTTTTTGGAACTCGTGAAAATTGGAGGTAGAAAGAAGATTTCCCTGCAAATCATAGGACTGTAGCACGGTTTGGCTCTCGAAAACGCAAGCTGGATCTAAAACACGCATTCAAGCATTGTGGGGGTGATATTGATGAAATTGAAAACTCTGTGGCCCATTTTGGGGTACTGCCGAAAAACGGGGTGAGAAAGGAGCTTACTCTGAAATTTCGAGGCCTCTAGCGAATTTTCCCTCTCAAAAGGTTAGACCGGCGCTAAAACATGCTTCAATCCTTTTTGTGGCCGAAACACAATGATTCGCGAGCTACGTTGCCCATTTTACAGTGCTTATGAAAGATGGAGGTAGGAATAGGATTTCTTTGCATTTAAAATACCTTATGGCGGTTGAACTCTGCGAACTGCAAACCTGCGCGAAGAATAGGTCCCACCATTTCGAGGGCGAAAACAGATGAATTGGGAAAGTACATAGCCCGTTCTCTGTGTCCCACTAAAAGATTATGAGAAAGACTATTTTGATGAAATTGTATGGGCTAAATGTCAGTTTCCCTCTCTTGAAAGAGAAAATCGCCTCTAAACGAACCGTACAGTCTTCTGGCGGTGGAACAGATGAATTTGGCACATATGTGGCGTATTTTTTGGAACTCGTGAAAATTGGAGGGAGAAAGAAGATTTCCCTGCAAATCGTAGGACTCTAGCACGGTTTGGCTCTCGAAAACGCAAGCTGGATCTAAAACACGCATTCAAGCATTGTGGGGGTGATATTGATGAAATTGAAAACTCCGTGGCCCATTTTTGGGTACTGCCGAAAAACGGAGTGAGAAAGGAGCTTACTCTGACATTTCGAGGCCTCTAGCGAATTTTCCCTCTCAAAAGGTTAGACCGGCGCTAAAACATGCTTCAATCCTTTTTGTGGCCGAAACACAATGATTCGCGAGCTACGTTGCCCATTTTACAGTGCTTATGAAAGATGGAGGTAGGAATAGGATTTCTTTGCATTTAAAATACCTTATGGCGGTTGAACTCTGTGAAGTGCAAACCTGCGCGAAGAATAGGTCCCACCATTTCGAGGGCGAAAACAGATGAATTGGGAAAGTACATAGCCCGTTCTCTGTGTCCCACTAAAAGATTATGAGAAAGACTATTTTGATGAAATTGTATGGGCTACATGTCAGTTTCCCTCTCTTGAAAGAGAAAATCGCCTCTAAACGAACCGTACAGTCTTCTGGCGGTGGAACAGATGAATTTGGCACATATGTTTTGTTTTTTTTTTGGAACTCGTGAAAATTGGAGGGAGAAAGAACATTTCCCTGCAAATCATATGACTCTAGCACGGTTTGGCTCTCGAAAACGCAAGCTGGATCTAAAACACGCATTCAAGCATTGTGGGGGTGATATTGATGAAATTGAAAACTGCGTTGCCCATTTTTGGGTACTGCCGAAAAACGGAGTGAGAAAGGAGCTTACTCTGACATTTCGAGGCCTCTAGCAAATTTTCCCTGTCAAAAGGTGAGACCGGCGCTAAAACTGGCTTCAATCCTTTTTGTGGCCGAAACACAATGATTCGCGAGCTACGTTGCCCATTTTACAGTGCTCATGAAATATGGAGGTAGGAATAGGATTTCTTTGCATTTCAAATGCCTTATGGCGGTTGAACTCTACGAAGTGCAAACCTGCGTGAAGAATAGGTCCCAGCATTTCGAGGGCAAAAACAGATGAATTGGGAAAGTACATGGCCCGTTCTCTGTGTCCCACTAAAAGATTATGAGAAAGACTATTTTGGTGAAATTGTATGGGCTACATGTCAGTTTCCCTCTCTTGAAAGAGAAAATCGCCTCTAAACGAACCGTAAAGTCTTCTGGCGGTGGAACAGATGAATTTGGCACATATGTGGCGTATTTTTTGGAACTCGTGAAAATTGGAGGGAGAAAGAAGATTTCCCTGCAAATCATAGGACTCTAGCACGGTTTGGCTCTCGAAAACGCAAGCTGGATCTAAAACACGCATTCAAGCATTGTAGGGGTGATATTGATGAAATTGAAAACTCCGTGGCCCATTTTTGGGTACTGCCGAAAAACAAGGTGAGAAAGGAGCTTACTCTGAAATTTCGAGGCCTCTAGCGAATTTTCCCTGTCAAAAGGTGAGACCGGCACTAAAACAGGCTTCAATCCTTTTTGTGGCCGAAACACAATGATTCGCGAGCTACGTTGCCCATTTTACAGTGCTTATGAAAGATGGAGGTAGGAATATGATTTCTTTGCATTTCAAATGCCTTATGGCGGTTGAACTCTGCGAAGTGCAAACCTGCGCGAAGAATAGGTCCCACCATTTCGGGGGCAAAAACAGATGAATTGGGTAAGTACAAGACCCGTTCTCTTTGTCCCACTAAAAGATTATGAGAAATACTATTTTGATGAAATTGTATGGGCTAAATGTCAGTGTCCCTCTCTTGAAAGAGAAAATCGCCTCTAAACGAACCGTACAGTCTTCTGGCGGTGGAACAGATGAATTTGGCACATATGTGGCGTATTTTTTGGAACTCGTGAAAATTGGAGGTAGAAAGAAGATTTCCCTGCAAATCATAGGACTGTAGCACGGTTTGGCTCTCGAAAACGCAAGCTGGATCTAAAACACGCATTCAAGCATTGTGGGGGTGATATTGATGAAATTGAAAACTCTGTGGCCCATTTTGGGGTACTGCCGAAAAACGGGGTGAGAAAGGAGCTTACTCTGAAATTTCGAGGCCTCTAGCGAATTTTCCCTCTCAAAAGGTTAGACCGGCGCTAAAACATGCTTCAATCCTTTTTGTGGCCGAAACACAATGATTCGCGAGCTACGTTGCCCATTTTACAGTGCTTATGAAAGATGGAGGTAGGAATAGGATTTCTTTGCATTTAAAATACCTTATGGCGGTTGAACTCTGCGAACTGCAAACCTGCGCGAAGAATAGGTCCCACCATTTCGAGGGCGAAAACAGATGAATTGGGAAAGTACATAGCCCGTTCTCTGTGTCCCACTAAAAGATTATGAGAAAGACTATTTTGATGAAATTGTTTGGGCTACATGTCAGTTTCCCTCTCTTGAAAGAGAAAATCGCCTCTAAACGAACCGTACAGTCTTCTGGCGGTGGAACAGATGAATTTGGCACATATGTGGCGTATTTTTTGGAACTCGTGAAAATTGGAGGGAGAAAGAAGATTTCCCTGCAAATCGTAGGACTCTAGCACGGTTTGGCTCTCGAAAACGCAAGCTGGATCTAAAACACGCATTCAAGCATTGTGGGGGTGATATTGATGAAATTGAAAACTCCGTGGCCCATTTTTGGGTACTGCCGAAAAACGGAGTGAGAAAGGAGCTTACTCTGACATTTCGAGGCCTCTAGCGAATTTTCCCTCTCAAAAGGTTAGACCGGCGCTAAAACATGCTTCAATCCTTTTTGTGGCCGAAACACAATGATTCGCGAGCTACGTTGCCCATTTTACAGTGCTTATGAAAGATGGAGGTAGGAATATGATTTCTTTGCATTTCAAATGCCTTATGGCGGTTGAACTCTGTGAAGTGCAAACCTGCGCGAAGAATAGGTCCCACCATTTCGAGGGCGAAAACAGATGAATTGGGAAAGTACATAGCCCGTTCTCTGTGTCCCACTAAAAGATTATGAGAAAGACTATTTTGATGAAATTGTATGGGCTACATGTCAGTTTCCCTCTCTTGAAAGAGAAAATCGCCTCTAAACGAACCGTACAGTCTTCTGGCGGTGGAACAGATGAATTTGGCACATATGTTTTGTTTTTTTTTTGGAACTCGTGAAAATTGGAGGGAGAAAGAAGATTTCCCTGCAAATCATAGGACTCTAGCACGGTTTGGCTCTCGAAAACGCAAGCTGGATCTAAAACACGCATTCAAGCATTGTGGGGGTGATATTGATGAAATTGAAAACTGCGTTGCCCATTTTTGGGTACTGCCGAAAAACGGAGTGAGAAAGGAGCTTACTCTGACATTTCGAGGCCTCTAGCAAATTTTCCCTGTCAAAAGGTGAGACCGGCGCTAAAACTGGCTTCAATCCTTTTTGTGGCCGAAACACAATGATTCGCGAGCTACGTTGCCCATTTTACAGTGCTCATGAAATATGGAGGTAGGAATAGGATTTCTTTGCATTTCAAATGCCTTATGGCGGTTGAACTCTGCGAAGTGCAAACCTGCGTGAAGAATAGGTCCCAGCATTTCGAGGGCAAAAACAGATGAATTGGGAAAGTACATGGCCCGTTCTCTGTGTCCCACTAAAAGATTATGAGAAAGACTATTTTGGTGAAATTGTATGGGCTACATGTCAGTTTCCCTCTCTTGAAAGAGAAAATCGCCTCTAAACGAACCGTAAAGTCTTCTGGCGGTGGAACAGATGAATTTGGCACATATGTGGCGTATTTTTTGGAACTCGTGAAAATTGGAGGGAGAAAGAAGATTTCCCTGCAAATCATAGGACTCTAGCACGGTTTGGCTCTCGAAAACGCAAGCTGGATCTAAAACACGCATTCAAGCATTGTAGGGGTGATATTGATGAAATTGAAAACTCCGTGGCCCATTTTTGGGTACTGCCGAAAAACAAGGTGAGAAAGGAGCTTACTCTGAAATTTCGAGGCCTCTAGCGAATTTTCCCTGTCAAAAGGTGAGACCGGCACTAAAACAGGCTTCAATCCTTTTTGTGGCCGAAACACAATGATTCGCGAGCTACGTTGCCCATTTTACAGTGCTTATGAAAGATGGAGGTAGGAATATGATTTCTTTGCATTTCAAATGCCTTATGGCGGTTGAACTCTGCGAAGTGCAAACCTGCGCGAAGAATAGGTCCCACCATTTCGGGGGCAAAAACAGATGAATTGGGTAAGTACAAGACCCGTTCTCTTTGTCCCACTAAAAGATTATGAGAAATACTATTTTGATGAAATTGTATGGGCTAAATGTCAGTGTCCCTCTCTTGAAAGAGAAAATCGCCTCTAAACGAACCGTACAGTCTTCTGGCGGTGGAACAGATGAATTTGGCACATATGTGGCGTATTTTTTGGAACTCGTGAAAATTGGAGGTAGAAAGAAGATTTCCCTGCAAATCATAGGACTGTAGCACGGTTTGGCTCTCGAAAACGCAAGCTGGATCTAAAACACGCATTCAAGCATTGTGGGGGTGATATTGATGAAATTGAAAACTCTGTGGCCCATTTTGGGGTACTGCCGAAAAACGGGGTGAGAAAGGAGCTTACTCTGAAATTTCGAGGCCTCTAGCGAATTTTCCCTCTCAAAAGGTTAGACCGGCGCTAAAACATGCTTCAATCCTTTTTGTGGCCGAAACACAATGATTCGCGAGCTACGTTGCCCATTTTACAGTGCTTATGAAAGATGGAGGTAGGAATAGGATTTCTTTGCATTTAAAATACCTTATGGCGGTTGAACTCTGCGAACTGCAAACCTGCGCGAAGAATAGGTCCCACCATTTCGAGGGCGAAAACAGATGAATTGGGAAAGTACATAGCCCGTTCTCTGTGTCCCACTAAAAGATTATGAGAAAGACTATTTTGATGAAATTGTATGGGCTAAATGTCAGTTTCCCTCTCTTGAAAGAGAAAATCGCCTCTAAACGAACCGTACAGTCTTCTGGCGGTGGAACAGATGAATTTGGCACATATGTGGCGTATTTTTTGGAACTCGTGAAAATTGGAGGGAGAAAGAAGATTTCCCTGCAAATCGTAGGACTCTAGCACGGTTTGGCTCTCGAAAACGCAAGCTGGATCTAAAACACGCATTCAAGCATTGTGGGGGTGATATTGATGAAATTGAAAACTCCGTGGCCCATTTTTGGGTACTGCCGAAAAACGGAGTGAGAAAGGAGCTTACTCTGACATTTCGAGGCCTCTAGCGAATTTTCCCTCTCAAAAGGTTAGACCGGCGCTAAAACATGCTTCAATCCTTTTTGTGGCCGAAACACAATGATTCGCGAGCTACGTTGCCCATTTTACAGTGCTTATGAAAGATGGAGGTAGGAATAGGATTTCTTTGCATTTAAAATACCTTATGGCGGTTGAACTCTGTGAAGTGCAAACCTGCGCGAAGAATAGGTCCCACCATTTCGAGGGCGAAAACAGATGAATTGGGAAAGTACATAGCCCGTTCTCTGTGTCCCACTAAAAGATTATGAGAAAGACTATTTTGATGAAATTGTATGGGCTACATGTCAGTTTCCCTCTCTTGAAAGAGAAAATCGCCTCTAAACGAACCGTACAGTCTTCTGGCGGTGGAACAGATGAATTTGGCACATATGTTTTGTTTTTTTTTTGGAACTCGTGAAAATTGGAGGGAGAAAGAAGATTTCCCTGCAAATCATAGGACTCTAGCACGGTTTGGCTCTCGAAAACGCAAGCTGGATCTAAAACACGCATTCAAGCATTGTGGGGGTGATATTGATGAAATTGAAAACTGCGTTGCCCATTTTTGGGTACTGCCGAAAAACGGAGTGAGAAAGGAGCTTACTCTGACATTTCGAGGCCTCTAGCAAATTTTCCCTGTCAAAAGGTGAGACCGGCGCTAAAACTGGCTTCAATCCTTTTTGTGGCCGAAACACAATGATTCGCGAGCTACGTTGCCCATTTTACAGTGCTCATGAAATATGGAGGTAGGAATAGGATTTCTTTGCATTTCAAATGCCTTATGGCGGTTGAACTCTGCGAAGTGCAAACCTGCGTGAAGAATAGGTCCCAGCATTTCGAGGGCAAAAACAGATGAATTGGGAAAGTACATGGCCCGTTCTCTGTGTCCCACTAAAAGATTATGAGAAAGACTATTTTGGTGAAATTGTATGGGCTACATGTCAGTTTCCCTCTCTTGAAAGAGAAAATCGCCTCTAAACGAACCGTAAAGTCTTCTGGCGGTGGAACAGATGAATTTGGCACATATGTGGCGTATTTTTTGGAACTCGTGAAAATTGGAGGGAGAAAGAAGATTTCCCTGCAAATCATAGGACTCTAGCACGGTTTGGCTCTCGAAAACGCAAGCTGGATCTAAAACACGCATTCAAGCATTGTAGGGGTGATATTGATGAAATTGAAAACTCCGTGGCCCATTTTTGGGTACTGCCGAAAAACAAGGTGAGAAAGGAGCTTACTCTGAAATTTCGAGGCCTCTAGCGAATTTTCCCTGTCAAAAGGTGAGACCGGCACTAAAACAGGCTTCAATCCTTTTTGTGGCCGAAACACAATGATTCGCGAGCTACGTTGCCCATTTTACAGTGCTTATGAAAGATGGAGGTAGGAATATGATTTCTTTGCATTTCAAATGCCTTATGGCGGTTGAACTCTGCGAAGTGCAAACCTGCGCGAAGAATAGGTCCCACCATTTCGGGGGCAAAAACAGATGAATTGGGTAAGTACAAGACCCGTTCTCTTTGTCCCACTAAAAGATTATGAGAAATACTATTTTGATGAAATTGTATGGGCTAAATGTCAGTGTCCCTCTCTTGAAAGAGAAAATCGCCTCTAAACGAACCGTACAGTCTTCTGGCGGTGGAACAGATGAATTTGGCACATATGTGGCGTATTTTTTGGAACTCGTGAAAATTGGAGGTAGAAAGAAGATTTCCCTGCAAATCATAGGACTGTAGCACGGTTTGGCTCTCGAAAACGCAAGCTGGATCTGAAACACGCATTCAAGCATTGTGGGGGTGATATTGATGAAATTGAAAACTCTGTGGCCCATTTTGGGGTACTGCCGAAAAACGGGGTGAGAAAGGAGCTTACTCTGAAATTTCGAGGCCTCTAGCGAATTTTCCCTCTCAAAAGGTTAGACCGGCGCTAAAACATGCTTCAATCCTTTTTGTGGCCGAAACACAATGATTCGCGAGCTACGTTGCCCATTTTACAGTGCTTATGAAAGATGGAGGTAGGAATAGGATTTCTTTGCATTTAAAATACCTTATGGCGGTTGAACTCTGCGAACTGCAAACCTGCGCGAAGAATAGGTCCCACCATTTCGAGGGCGAAAACAGATGAATTGGGAAAGTACATAGCCCGTTCTCTGTGTCCCACTAAAAGATTATGAGAAAGACTATTTTGATGAAATTGTTTGGGCTACATGTCAGTTTCCCTCTCTTGAAAGAGAAAATCGCCTCTAAACGAACCGTACAGTCTTCTGGCGGTGGAACAGATGAATTTGGCACATATGTGGCGTATTTTTTGGAACTCGTGAAAATTGGAGGGAGAAAGAAGATTTCCCTGCAAATCGTAGGACTCTAGCACGGTTTGGCTCTCGAAAACGCAAGCTGGATCTAAAACACGCATTCAAGCATTGTGGGGGTGATATTGATGAAATTGAAAACTCCGTGGCCCATTTTTGGGTACTGCCGAAAAACGGAGTGAGAAAGGAGCTTACTCTGAAATTTCGAGGCCTCTAGCGAATTTTCCCTGTCAAAAGGTGAGACCGGCGCTAAAACTGGCTTCAATCCTTTTTGTGGCCGAAACACAATGATTCGCGAGCTACGTTGCCCATTTTACAGTGCTTATGAAAGATGGAGGTAGGAATAGGATTTCTTTGCATTTCAAATGCCTTATGGCGGTTGAACTCTGCGAAGTGCAAACCTGCGCGAAGAATAGGTCCCACCATTTCGGGGGCAAAAACAGATGAATTGGGAAAGTACATCGCCCGTTCTCTGTGTCCCACTAAAAGATTATGAGAAAGACTATTTTGGTGAAATTGTATGGGCTACATGTCAGTTTCCCTCTCTTGAAAGAGAAAATCGCCTCTAAACGAACCGTACAGTCTTCTGGCGGTGGAACAGATGAATTTGGCACATATGTGGCGTATTTTTTGGAACTCGTGAAAATTGGAGGGAGAAAGAAGATTTCCCTGCAAATCGTAGGACTCTAGCACGGTTTGGCTCTCGAAAACGCAAGCTGGATCTAAAACACGCATTCAAGCATTGTGGGGGTGATATTGATGAAATTGAAAACTCCGTGGCCCATTTTTGGGTACTGCCGAAAAACGGAGTGAGAAAGGAGCTTACTCTGAAATTTCGAGGCCTCTAGCGAATTTTCCCTGTCAAAAGGTGAGACCGGCGCTAAAACTGGCTTCAATCCTTTTTGTGGCCGAAACACAATGATTCGCGAGCTACGTTGCCCATTTTACAGTGCTTATGAAAGATGGAGGTAGGAATAGGATTTCTTTGCATTTCAAATGCCTTATGGCGGTTGAACTCTGCGAAGTGCAAACCTGCGCGAAGAATAGGTCCCACCATTTCGGGGGCAAAAACAGATGAATTGGGAAAGTACATCGCCCGTTCTCTGTGTCCCACTAAAAGATTATGAGAAAGACTATTTTGGTGAAATTGTATGGGCTACATGTCAGTTTCCCTCTCTTGAAAGAGAAAATCGCCTCTAAACGAACCGTACAGTCTTCTGGCGGTGGAACAGATGAATTTGGCACATATGTGGCGTATTTTTTGGAACTCGTGAAAATTGGAGGTAGAAAGAAGATTTCCCTGCAAATCATAGGACTCTAGCACGGTTTGGCTCTCGAAAACGCAAGCTGGATCTAAAACACGCATTCAAGCATTGTGGGGGTGATATTGATGAAATTGAAAACTCCGTGGCCCATTTTTGGGTACTGCCGAAAAACGGAGTGAGAAAGGAGCTTACTCTGACATTTCGAGGCCTCTAGCGAATTTTCCCTCTCAAAAGGTTAGACCGGCGCTAAAACATGCTTCAATCCTTTTTGTGGCCGAAACACAATGATTCGCGAGCTACGTTGCCCATTTTACAGTGCTTATGAAAGATGGAGGTAGGAATAGGATTTCTTTGCATTTAAAATACCTTATGGCGGTTGAACTCTGTGAAGTGCAAACCTGCGCGAAGAATAGGTCCCACCATTTCGAGGGCGAAAACAGATGAATTGGGAAAGTACATAGCCCGTTCTCTGTGTCCCACTAAAAGATTATGAGAAAGACTATTTTGATGAAATTGTATGGGCTACATGTCAGTTTCCCTCTCTTGAAAGAGAAAATCGCCTCTAAACGAACTGTACAGTCTTCTGGCGGTGGAACAGATGAATTTGGCACATATGTTTTGTTTTTTTTTGGAACTCGTGAAAATTGGAGGGAGAAAGAAGATTTCCCTGCAAATCATAGGACTCTAGCACGGTTTGGCTCTCGAAAACGCAAGCTGGATCTAAAACACGCATTCAAGCATTGTGGGGGTGATATTGATGAAATTGAAAACTGCGTTGCCCATTTTTGGGTACTGCCGAAAAACGGAGTGAGAAAGGAGCTTACTCTGACATTTCGAGGCCTCTAGCAAATTTTCCCTGTCAAAAGGTGAGACCGGCGCTAAAACTGGCTTCAATCCTTTTTGTGGCCGAAACACAATGATTCGCGAGCTACGTTGCCCATTTTACAGTGCTCATGAAATATGGAGGTAGGAATAGGATTTCTTTGCATTTCAAATGCCTTATGGCGGTTGAACTCTGCGAAGTGCAAACCTGCGTGAAGAATAGGTCCCAGCATTTCGAGGGCAAAAACAGATGAATTGGGAAAGTACATGGCCCGTTCTCTGTGTCCCACTAAAAGATTATGAGAAAGACTATTTTGGTGAAATTGTATGGGCTACATGTCAGTTTCCCTCTCTTGAAAGAGAAAATCGCCTCTAAACGAACCGTAAAGTCTTCTGGCGGTGGAACAGATGAATTTGGCACATATGTTGCGTATTTTTTGGAACTCGTGAAAATTGGAGGGAGAAAGAAGATTTCCCTGCAAATCATAGGACTCTAGAACGGTTTGGCTCTCGAAAACGCAAGCTGGATCTAAAACACGCATTCAAGCATTGTAGGGGTGATATTGATGAAATTGAAAACTCCGTGGCCCATTTTTGGGTACTGCCGAAAAACAAGGTGAGAAAGGAGCTTACTCTGAAATTTCGAGGCCTCTAGCGAATTTTCCCTGTCAAAAGGTGAGACCGGCACTAAAACAGGCTTCAATCCTTTTTGTGGCCGAAACACAATGATTCGCGAGCTACGTTGCCCATTTTACAGTGCTTATGAAAGATGGAGGTAGGAATATGATTTCTTTACATTTCAAATGCCTTATGGCGGTTGAACTCTGCGAAGTGCAAACCTGCGCGAAGAATAGGTCCCACCATTTCGGGGGCAAAAACAGATGAATTGGGTAAGTACAAGACCCGTTCTCTTTGTCCCACTAAAAGATTATGAGAAATACTATTTTGATGAAATTGTATGGGCTAAATGTCAGTGTCCCTCTCTTGAAAGAGAAAATCGCCTCTAAACGAACCGTACAGTCTTCTGGCGGTGGAACAGATGAATTTGGCACATATGTGGCGTATTTTTTGGAACTCGTGAAAATTGGAGGTAGAAAGAAGATTTCCCTGCAAATCATAGGACTGTAGCACGGTTTGGCTCTCGAAAACGCAAGCTGGATCTAAAACACGCATTCAAGCATTGTGGGGGTGATATTGATGAAATTGAAAACTCTGTGGCCCATTTTGGGGTACTGCCGAAAAACGGGGTGAGAAAGGAGCTTACTCTGAAATTTCGAGGCCTCTAGCGAATTTTCCCTCTCAAAAGGTTAGACCGGCGCTAAAACATGCTTCAATCCTTTTTGTGGCCGAAACACAATGATTCGCGAGCTACGTTGCCCATTTTACAGTGCTTATGAAAGATGGAGGTAGGAATAGGATTTCTTTGCATTTAAAATACCTTATGGCGGTTGAACTCTGCGAACTGCAAACCTGCGCGAAGAATAGGTCCCACCATTTCGAGGGCGAAAACAGATGAATTGGGAAAGTACATAGCCCGTTCTCTGTGTCCCACTAAAAGATTATGAGAAAGACTATTTTGATGAAATTGTTTGGGCTACATGTCAGTTTCCCTCTCTTGAAAGAGAAAATCGCCTCTAAACGAACCGTACAGTCTTCTGGCGGTGGAACAGATGAATTTGGCACATATGTGGCGTATTTTTTGGAACTCGTGAAAATTGGAGGGAGAAAGAAGATTTCCCTGCAAATCGTAGGACTCTAGCACGGTTTGGCTCTCGAAAACGCAAGCTGGATCTAAAACACGCATTCAAGCATTGTGGGGGTGATATTGATGAAATTGAAAACTCCGTGGCCCATTTTTGGGTACTGCCGAAAAACGGAGTGAGAAAGGAGCTTACTCTGAAATTTCGAGGCCTCTAGCGAATTTTCCCTGTCAAAAGGTGAGACCGGCGCTAAAACTGGCTTCAATCCTTTTTGTGGCCGAAACACAATGATTCGCGAGCTACGTTGCCCATTTTACAGTGCTTATGAAAGATGGAGGTAGGAATAGGATTTCTTTGCATTTCAAATGCCTTATGGCGGTTGAACTCTGCGAAGTGCAAACCTGCGCGAAGAATAGGTCCCACCATTTCGGGGGCAAAAACAGATGAATTGGGAAAGTACATCGCCCGTTCTCTGTGTCCCACTAAAAGATTATGAGAAAGACTATTTTGGTGAAATTGTATGGGCTACATGTCAGTTTCCCTCTCTTGAAAGAGAAAATCGCCTCTAAACGAACCGTACAGTCTTCTGGCGGTGGAACAGATGAATTTGGCACATATGTGGCGTATTTTTTGGAACTCGTGAAAATTGGAGGTAGAAAGAAGATTTCCCTGCAAATCATAGGACTCTAGCACGGTTTGGCTCTCGAAAACGCAAGCTGGATCTAAAACACGCATTCAAGCATTGTGGGGGTGATATTGATGAAATTGAAAACTTCGTGGCCCATTTTTGGGTACTGCCGAAAAACGGAGTGAGAAACGAGCTTACTCTGAAATTTCGAGGCCTCTAGCGAATTTTCCCTGTCAAAAGGTGAGACCGGCGCTAAAACATGCTTCAATCCTTTTTGTGGCCGAAACACAATGATTCGCGAGCTACGTTGCCCATTTTACAGTGCTTATGAAAGATGGAGGTAGGAATAGGATTTCTTTGCATTTCAAATACCTAATGGCGGTTGAACTCTGCGAAGTGCAAACCTGCGCGAAGAATAGGTCCCACCATTTCGAGGGCAAAAACAGATGAATTAGGAAAGTACATAGCCCGTTCTCTGTGTCCCACTAAAAGATTATGAGAAAGACTATTTTGATGAAATTGTATGGGCTACATGTCAGTTTCCCTCTCTTGAAAGAGAAAATCGCCTCTAAACGAACCGTACAGTCTTCTGGCGGTGGAACAGATGAATTTGGCACATATGTGGCGTATTTTTTGGAACTCGTGAAAATTGGAGGGTGAAAGAAGATTTCCCTGCAAATCGTAGTACTCTAGCACGGTTTGCCTCTCGAAAACGCAAGCTGGATCTAAAACACGCATTCAAGCATTGTGGGGGTGATATTGATGAAATTGAAAACTCTGTGGCCCATTTTGGGGTACTGCCGAAAAACGGGGTGAGAAAGGAGCTTACTCTGAAATTTCGAGGCCTCTAGCGAATTTTCCCTCTCAAAAGGTTAGACCGGCGCTAAAACATGCTTCAATCCTTTTTGTGGCCGAAACACAATGATTCGCGAGCTACGTTGCCCATTTTACAGTGCTTATGAAAGATGGAGGTAGGAATAGGATTTCTTTGCATTTAAAATACCTTATGGCGGTTGAACTCTGCGAACTGCAAACCTGCGCGAAGAATAGGTCCCACCATTTCGAGGGCGAAAACAGATGAATTGGGAAAGTACATAGCCCGTTCTCTGTGTCCCACTAAAAGATTATGAGAAAGACTATTTTGATGAAATTGTTTGGGCTACATGTCAGTTTCCCTCTCTTGAAAGAGAAAATCGCCTCTAAACGAACCGTACAGTCTTCTGGCGGTGGAACAGATGAATTTGGCACATATGTGGCGTATTTTTTGGAACTCGTGAAAATTGGAGGGAGAAAGAAGATTTCCCTGCAAATCGTAGGACTCTAGCACGGTTTGGCTCTCGAAAACGCAAGCTGGATCTAAAACACGCATTCAAGCATTGTGGGGGTGATATTGATGAAATTGAAAACTCCGTGGCCCATTTTTGGGTACTGCCGAAAAACGGAGTGAGAAAGGAGCTTACTCTGAAATTTCGAGGCCTCTAGCGAATTTTCCCTGTCAAAAGGTGAGACCGGCGCTAAAACTGGCTTCAATCCTTTTTGTGGCCGAAACACAATGATTCGCGAGCTACGTTGCCCATTTTACAGTGCTTATGAAAGATGGAGGTAGGAATAGGATTTCTTTGCATTTCAAATGCCTTATGGCGGTTGAACTCTGCGAAGTGCAAACCTGCGCGAAGAATAGGTCCCACCATTTCGGGGGCAAAAACAGATGAATTGGGAAAGTACATCGCCCGTTCTCTGTGTCCCACTAAAAGATTATGAGAAAGACTATTTTGGTGAAATTGTATGGGCTACATGTCAGTTTCCCTCTCTTGAAAGAGAAAATCGCCTCTAAACGAACCGTACAGTCTTCTGGCGGTGGAACAGATGAATTTGGCACATATGTGGCGTATTTTTTGGAACTCGTGAAAATTGGAGGTAGAAAGAAGATTTCCCTGCAAATCATAGGACTCTAGCACGGTTTGGCTCTCGAAAACGCAAGCTGGATCTAAAACACGCATTCAAGCATTGTGGGGGTGATATTGATGAAATTGAAAACTTCGTGGCCCATTTTTGGGTACTGCCGAAAAACGGAGTGAGAAACGAGCTTACTCTGAAATTTCGAGGCCTCTAGCGAATTTTCCCTGTCAAAAGGTGAGACCGGCGCTAAAACATGCTTCAATCCTTTTTGTGGCCGAAACACAATGATTCGCGAGCTACGTTGCCCATTTTACAGTGCTTATGAAAGATGGAGGTAGGAATAGGATTTCTTTGCATTTCAAATACCTAATGGCGGTTGAACTCTGCGAAGTGCAAACCTGCGCGAAGAATAGGTCCCACCATTTCGAGGGCAAAAACAGATGAATTAGGAAAGTACATAGCCCGTTCTCTGTGTCCCACTAAAAGATTATGAGAAAGACTATTTTGATGAAATTGTATGGGCTACATGTCAGTTTCCCTCTCTTGAAAGAGAAAATCGCCTCTAAACGAACCGTACAGTCTTCTGGCGGTGGAACAGATGAATTTGGCACATATGTGGCGTATTTTTTGGAACTCGTGAAAATTGGAGGGTGAAAGAAGATTTCCCTGCAAATCGTAGTACTCTAGCACGGTTTGCCTCTCGAAAACGCAAGCTGGATCTAAAACACGCATTCAAGCATTGTGGGGGTGATATTGATGAAATTGAAAACTCCGTGGCCCATTTTTGGGTACTGCCGAAAAACGGAGTGAGAAAGGAGCTTACTCTGACATTTCGAGGCCTCTAGCGAATTTTCCCTCTCAAAAGGTTAGACCGGCGCTAAAACATGCTTCAATCCTTTTTGTGGCCGAAACACAATGATTCGCGAGCTATGTTGCCCATTTTACAGTGCTTATGAAAGATGGAGGTAGGAATAGGATTTCTTTGCATTTAAAATACCTTATGGCGGTTGAACTCTGTGAAGTGCAAACCGGCGCGAAGAATAGGTCCCACCATTTCGAGGGCGAAAACAGATGAATTGGGAAAGTACATAGCCCGTTCTCTGTGTCCCACTAAAAGATTATGAGAAAGACTATTTTGATGAAATTGTATGGGCTACATGTCAGTTTCCCTCTCTTGAAAGAGAAAATCGCCTCTAAACGAACCGTACAGTCTTCTGGCGGTGGAACAGATGAATTTGGCACATATGTTTTGTTTTTTTTTTAACTCGTGAAAATTGGAGGGAGAAAGAAGATTTCCCTGCAAATCGTAGGACTCTAGCACGGTTTGGCTCTCGAAAACGCAAGCTGGATCTAAAACACGCATTCAAGCATTGTGGGGGTGATATTGATGAAATTGAAAACTCCGTGGCCCATTTTTGGGTACTGCCGAAAAACGGAGTGAGAAAGGAGCTTACTCTGAAATTTCGAGGCCTCTAGCGAATTTTCCCTGTCAAAAGGTGAGACCGGCGCTAAAACTGGCTTCAATCCTTTTTGTGGCCGAAACACAATGATTCGCGAGCTACGTTGCCCATTTTACAGTGCTTATGAAAGATGGAGGTAGGAATAGGATTTCTTTGCATTTCAAATGCCTTATGGCGGTTGAACTCTGCGAAGTGCAAACCTGCGCGAAGAATAGGTCCCACCATTTCGGGGGCAAAAACAGATGAATTGGGAAAGTACATCGCCCGTTCTCTGTGTCCCACTAAAAGATTATGAGAAAGACTATTTTGGTGAAATTGTATGGGCTACATGTCAGTTTCCCTCTCTTGAAAGAGAAAATCGCCTCTAAACGAACCGTACAGTCTTCTGGCGGTGGAACAGATGAATTTGGCACATATGTGGCGTATTTTTTGGAACTCGTGAAAATTGGAGGTAGAAAGAAGATTTCCCTGCAAATCATAGGACTCTAGCACGGTTTGGCTCTCGAAAACGCAAGCTGGATCTAAAACACGCATTCAAGCATTGTGGGGGTGATATTGATGAAATTGAAAACTTCGTGGCCCATTTTTGGGTACTGCCGAAAAACGGAGTGAGAAACGAGCTTACTCTGAAATTTCGAGGCCTCTAGCGAATTTTCCCTGTCAAAAGGTGAGACCGGCGCTAAAACATGCTTCAATCCTTTTTGTGGCCGAAACACAATGATTCGCGAGCTACGTTGCCCATTTTACAGTGCTTATGAAAGATGGAGGTAGGAATAGGATTTCTTTGCATTTCAAATACCTAATGGCGGTTGAACTCTGCGAAGTGCAAACCTGCGCGAAGAATAGGTCCCACCATTTCGAGGGCAAAAACAGATGAATTAGGAAAGTACATAGCCCGTTCTCTGTGTCCCACTAAAAGATTATGAGAAAGACTATTTTGATGAAATTGTATGGGCTACATGTCAGTTTCCCTCTCTTGAAAGAGAAAATCGCCTCTAAACGAACCGTACAGTCTTCTGGCGGTGGAACAGATGAATTTGGCACATATGTGGCGTATTTTTTGGAACTCGTGAAAATTGGAGGGTGAAAGAAGATTTCCCTGCAAATCGTAGTACTCTAGCACGGTTTGGCTCTCGAAAACGCAAGCTGGATCTAAAACACGCATTCAAGCATTGTGGGGGTGATATTGATGAAATTGAAAACTCCGTGGCCCATTTTTGGGTACTGCCGAAAAACGGAGTGAGAAAGGAGCTTACTCTGACATTTCGAGGCCTCTAGCGAATTTTCCCTCTCAAAAGGTTAGACCGGCGCTAAAACATGCTTCAATCCTTTTTGTGGCCGAAACACAATGATTCGCGAGCTACGTTGCCCATTTTACAGTGCTTATGAAAGATGGAGGTAGGAATAGGATTTCTTTGCATTTAAAATACCTTATGGCGGTTGAACTCTGTGAAGTGCAAACCTGCGCGAAGAATAGGTCCCACCATTTCGAGGGCGAAAACAGATGAATTGGGAAAGTACATAGCCCGTTCTCTGTGTCCCACTAAAAGATTATGAGAAAGACTATTTTGATGAAATTGTATGGGCTACATGTCAGTTTCCCTCTCTTGAAAGAGAAAATCGCCTCTAAACGAACCGTACAGTCTTCTGGCGGTGGAACAGATGAATTTGGCACATATGTTTTGTTTTTTTTTTAACTCGTGAAAATTGGAGGGAGAAAGAAGATTTCCCTGCAAATCGTAGGACTCTAGCACGGTTTGGCTCTCGAAAACGCAAGCTGGATCTAAAACACGCATTCAAGCATTGTGGGGGTGATATTGATGAAATTGAAAACTCCGTGGCCCATTTTTGGGTACTGCCGAAAAACGGAGTGAGAAAGGAGCTTACTCTGAAATTTCGAGGCCTCTAGCGAATTTTCCCTGTCAAAAGGTGAGACCGGCGCTAAAACTGGCTTCAATCCTTTTTGTGGCCGAAACACAATGATTCGCGAGCTACGTTGCCCATTTTACAGTGCTTATGAAAGATGGAGGTAGGAATAGGATTTCTTTGCATTTCAAATGCCTTATGGCGGTTGAACTCTGCGAAGTGCAAACCTGCGCGAAGAATAGGTCCCACCATTTCGGGGGCAAAAACAGATGAATTGGGAAAGTACATCGCCCGTTCTCTGTGTCCCACTAAAAGATTATGAGAAAGACTATTTTGGTGAAATTGTATGGGCTACATGTCAGTTTCCCTCTCTTGAAAGAGAAAATCGCCTCTAAACGAACCGTACAGTCTTCTGGCGGTGGAACAGATGAATTTGGCACATATGTGGCGTATTTTTTGGAACTCGTGAAAATTGGAGGTAGAAAGAAGATTTCCCTGCAAATCATAGGACTCTAGCACGGTTTGGCTCTCGAAAACGCAAGCTGGATCTAAAACACGCATTCAAGCATTGTGGGGGTGATATTGATGAAATTGAAAACTTCGTGGCCCATTTTTGGGTACTGCCGAAAAACGGAGTGAGAAACGAGCTTACTCTGAAATTTCGAGGCCTCTAGCGAATTTTCCCTGTCAAAAGGTGAGACCGGCGCTAAAACATGCTTCAATCCTTTTTGTGGCCGAAACACAATGATTCGCGAGCTACGTTGCCCATTTTACAGTGCTTATGAAAGATGGAGGTAGGAATAGGATTTCTTTGCATTTCAAATACCTAATGGCGGTTGAACTCTGCGAAGTGCAAACCTGCGCGAAGAATAGGTCCCACCATTTCGAGGGCAAAAACAGATGAATTAGGAAAGTACATAGCCCGTTCTCTGTGTCCCACTAAAAGATTATGAGAAAGACTATTTTGATGAAATTGTATGGGCTACATGTCAGTTTCCCTCTCTTGAAAGAGAAAATCGCCTCTAAACGAACCGTACAGTCTTCTGGCGGTGGAACAGATGAATTTGGCACATATGTGGCGTATTTTTTGGAACTCGTGAAAATTGGAGGGTGAAAGAAGATTTCCCTGCAAATCGTAGTACTCTAGCACGGTTTGGCTCTCGAAAACGCAAGCTGGATCTAAAACACGCATTCAAGCATTGTGGGGGTGATATTGATGAAATTGAAAACTCCGTGGCCCATTTTTGGGTACTGCCGAAAAACGGAGTGAGAAAGGAGCTTACTCTGACATTTCGAGGCCTCTAGCGAATTTTCCCTCTCAAAAGGTTAGACCGGCGCTAAAACATGCTTCAATCCTTTTTGTGGCCGAAACACAATGATTCGCGAGCTACGTTGCCCATTTTACAGTGCTTATGAAAGATGGAGGTAGGAATAGGATTTCTTTGCATTTAAAATACCTTATGGCGGTTGAACTCTGTGAAGTGCAAACCTGCGCGAAGAATAGGTCCCACCATTTCGAGGGCGAAAACAGATGAATTGGGAAAGTACATAGCCCGTTCTCTGTGTCCCACTAAAAGATTATGAGAAAGACTATTTTGATGAAATTGTATGGGCTACATGTCAGTTTCCCTCTCTTGAAAGAGAAAATCGCCTCTAAACGAACCGTACAGTCTTCTGGCGGTGGAACAGATGAATTTGGCACATATGTTTTGTTTTTTTTTTAACTCGTGAAAATTGGAGGGAGAAAGAAGATTTCCCTGCAAATCGTAGGACTCTAGCACGGTTTGGCTCTCGAAAACGCAAGCTGGATCTAAAACACGCATTCAAGCATTGTGGGGGTGATATTGATGAAATTGAAAACTCCGTGGCCCATTTTTGGGTACTGCCGAAAAACGGAGTGAGAAAGGAGCTTACTCTGAAATTTCGAGGCCTCTAGCGAATTTTCCCTGTCAAAAGGTGAGACCGGCGCTAAAACTGGCTTCAATCCTTTTTGTGGCCGAAACACAATGATTCGCGAGCTACGTTGCCCATTTTACAGTGCTTATGAAAGATGGAGGTAGGAATAGGATTTCTTTGCATTTCAAATGCCTTATGGCGGTTGAACTCTGCGAAGTGCAAACCTGCGCGAAGAATAGGTCCCACCATTTCGGGGGCAAAAACAGATGAATTGGGAAAGTACATCGCCCGTTCTCTGTGTCCCACTAAAAGATTATGAGAAAGACTATTTTGGTGAAATTGTATGGGCTACATGTCAGTTTCCCTCTCTTGAAAGAGAAAATCGCCTCTAAACGAACCGTACAGTCTTCTGGCGGTGGAACAGATGAATTTGGCACATATGTGGCGTATTTTTTGGAACTCGTGAAAATTGGAGGTAGAAAGAAGATTTCCCTGCAAATCATAGGACTCTAGCACGGTTTGGCTCTCGAAAACGCAAGCTGGATCTAAAACACGCATTCAAGCATTGTGGGGGTGATATTGATGAAATTGAAAACTTCGTGGCCCATTTTTGGGTACTGCCGAAAAACGGAGTGAGAAACGAGCTTACTCTGAAATTTCGAGGCCTCTAGCGAATTTTCCCTGTCAAAAGGTGAGACCGGCGCTAAAACATGCTTCAATCCTTTTTGTGGCCGAAACACAATGATTCGCGAGCTACGTTGCCCATTTTACAGTGCTTATGAAAGATGGAGGTAGGAATAGGATTTCTTTGCATTTCAAATACCTAATGGCGGTTGAACTCTGCGAAGTGCAAACCTGCGCGAAGAATAGGTCCCACCATTTCGAGGGCAAAAACAGATGAATTAGGAAAGTACATAGCCCGTTCTCTGTGTCCCACTAAAAGATTATGAGAAAGACTATTTTGATGAAATTGTATGGGCTACATGTCAGTTTCCCTCTCTTGAAAGAGAAAATCGCCTCTAAACGAACCGTACAGTCTTCTGGCGGTGGAACAGATGAATTTGGCACATATGTGGCGTATTTTTTGGAACTCGTGAAAATTGGAGGGTGAAAGAAGATTTCCCTGCAAATCGTAGTACTCTAGCACGGTTTGGCTCTCGAAAACGCAAGCTGGATCTAAAACACGCATTCAAGCATTGTGGGGGTGATATTGATGAAATTGAAAACTCCGTGGCCCATTTTTGGGTACTGCCGAAAAACGGAGTGAGAAAGGAGCTTACTCTGACATTTCGAGGCCTCTAGCGAATTTTCCCTCTCAAAAGGTTAGACCGGCGCTAAAACATGCTTCAATCCTTTTTGTGGCCGAAACACAATGATTCGCGAGCTACGTTGCCCATTTTACAGTGCTTATGAAAGATGGAGGTAGGAATAGGATTTCTTTGCATTTAAAATACCTTATGGCGGTTGAACTCTGTGAAGTGCAAACCTGCGCGAAGAATAGGTCCCACCATTTCGAGGGCGAAAACAGATGAATTGGGAAAGTACATAGCCCGTTCTCTGTGTCCCACTAAAAGATTATGAGAAAGACTATTTTGATGAAATTGTATGGGCTACATGTCAGTTTCCCTCTCTTGAAAGAGAAAATCGCCTCTAAACGAACCGTACAGTCTTCTGGCGGTGGAACAGATGAATTTGGCACATATGTTTTGTTTTTTTTTTAACTCGTGAAAATTGGAGGGAGAAAGAAGATTTCCCTGCAAATCGTAGGACTCTAGCACGGTTTGGCTCTCGAAAACGCAAGCTGGATCTAAAACACGCATTCAAGCATTGTGGGGGTGATATTGATGAAATTGAAAACTCCGTGGCCCATTTTTGGGTACTGCCGAAAAACGGAGTGAGAAAGGAGCTTACTCTGAAATTTCGAGGCCTCTAGCGAATTTTCCCTGTCAAAAGGTGAGACCGGCGCTAAAACTGGCTTCAATCCTTTTTGTGGCCGAAACACAATGATTCGCGAGCTACGTTGCCCATTTTACAGTGCTTATGAAAGATGGAGGTAGGAATAGGATTTCTTTGCATTTCAAATGCCTTATGGCGGTTGAACTCTGCGAAGTGCAAACCTGCGCGAAGAATAGGTCCCACCATTTCGGGGGCAAAAACAGATGAATTGGGAAAGTACATCGCCCGTTCTCTGTGTCCCACTAAAAGATTATGAGAAAGACTATTTTGGTGAAATTGTATGGGCTACATGTCAGTTTCCCTCTCTTGAAAGAGAAAATCGCCTCTAAACGAACCGTACAGTCTTCTGGCGGTGGAACAGATGAATTTGGCACATATGTGGCGTATTTTTTGGAACTCGTGAAAATTGGAGGTAGAAAGAAGATTTCCCTGCAAATCATAGGACTCTAGCACGGTTTGGCTCTCGAAAACGCAAGCTGGATCTAAAACACGCATTCAAGCATTGTGGGGGTGATATTGATGAAATTGAAAACTTCGTGGCCCATTTTTGGGTACTGCCGAAAAACGGAGTGAGAAACGAGCTTACTCTGAAATTTCGAGGCCTCTAGCGAATTTTCCCTGTCAAAAGGTGAGACCGGCGCTAAAACATGCTTCAATCCTTTTTGTGGCCGAAACACAATGATTCGCGAGCTACGTTGCCCATTTTACAGTGCTTATGAAAGATGGAGGTAGGAATAGGATTTCTTTGCATTTCAAATACCTAATGGCGGTTGAACTCTGCGAAGTGCAAACCTGCGCGAAGAATAGGTCCCACCATTTCGAGGGCAAAAACAGATGAATTAGGAAAGTACATAGCCCGTTCTCTGTGTCCCACTAAAAGATTATGAGAAAGACTATTTTGATGAAATTGTATGGGCTACATGTCAGTTTCCCTCTCTTGAAAGAGAAAATCGCCTCTAAACGAACCGTACAGTCTTCTGGCGGTGGAACAGATGAATTTGGCACATATGTGGCGTATTTTTTGGAACTCGTGAAAATTGGAGGGTGAAAGAAGATTTCCCTGCAAATCGTAGTACTCTAGCACGGTTTGGCTCTCGAAAACGCAAGCTGGATCTAAAACACGCATTCAAGCATTGTGGGGGTGATATTGATGAAATTGAAAACTCCGTGGCCCATTTTTGGGTACTGCCGAAAAACGGAGTGAGAAAGGAGCTTACTCTGACATTTCGAGGCCTCTAGCGAATTTTCCCTCTCAAAAGGTTAGACCGGCGCTAAAACATGCTTCAATCCTTTTTGTGGCCGAAACACAATGATTCGCGAGCTACGTTGCCCATTTTACAGTGCTTATGAAAGATGGAGGTAGGAATAGGATTTCTTTGCATTTAAAATACCTTATGGCGGTTGAACTCTGTGAAGTGCAAACCTGCGCGAAGAATAGGTCCCACCATTTCGAGGGCGAAAACAGATGAATTGGGAAAGTACATAGCCCGTTCTCTGTGTCCCACTAAAAGATTATGAGAAAGACTATTTTGATGAAATTGTATGGGCTACATGTCAGTTTCCCTCTCTTGAAAGAGAAAATCGCCTCTAAACGAACCGTACAGTCTTCTGGCGGTGGAACAGATGAATTTGGCACATATGTTTTGTTTTTTTTTTAACTCGTGAAAATTGGAGGGAGAAAGAAGATTTCCCTGCAAATCGTAGGACTCTAGCACGGTTTGGCTCTCGAAAACGCAAGCTGGATCTAAAACACGCATTCAAGCATTGTGGGGGTGATATTGATGAAATTGAAAACTCCGTGGCCCATTTTTGGGTACTGCCGAAAAACGGAGTGAGAAAGGAGCTTACTCTGAAATTTCGAGGCCTCTAGCGAATTTTCCCTGTCAAAAGGTGAGACCGGCGCTAAAACTGGCTTCAATCCTTTTTGTGGCCGAAACACAATGATTCGCGAGCTACGTTGCCCATTTTACAGTGCTTATGAAAGATGGAGGTAGGAATAGGATTTCTTTGCATTTCAAATGCCTTATGGCGGTTGAACTCTGCGAAGTGCAAACCTGCGCGAAGAATAGGTCCCACCATTTCGAGGGCGAAAACAGATGAATTGGGAAAGTACATAGCCCGTTCTCTGTGTCCCACTAAAAGATTATGAGAAAGACTATTTTGATGAAATTGTATGGGCTACATGTCAGTTTCCCTCTCTTGAAAGAGAAAATCGCCTCTAAACGAACCGTACAGTCTTCTGGCGGTGGAACAGATGAATTTGGCACATATGTTTTGTTTTTTTTTTGGAACTCGTGAAAATTGGAGGGAGAAAGAAGATTTCCCTGCAAATCATAGGACTCTAGCACGGTTTGGCTCTCGAAAACGCAAGCTGGATCTAAAACACGCATTCAAGCATTGTGGGGGTGATATTGATGAAATTGAAAACTGCGTTGCCCATTTTTGGGTACTGCCGAAAAACGGAGTGAGAAAGGAGCTTACTCTGACATTTCGAGGCCTCTAGCAAATTTTCCCTGTCAAAAGGTGAGACCAGCGCTAAAACTGGCTTCAATCCTTTTTGTGGCCGAAACACAATGATTCGCGAGCTACGTTGCCCATTTTACAGTGCTCATGAAATATGGAGGTAGGAATAGGATTTCTTTGCATTTCAAATGCCTTATGGCGGTTGAACTCTGCGAAGTGCAAACCTGCGTGAAGAATAGGTCCCAGCATTTCGAGGGCAAAAACAGATGAATTGGGAAAGTACATGGCCCGTTCTCTGTGTCCCACTAAAAGATTATGAGAAAGACTATTTTGGTGAAATTTTATGGGCTACATGTCAGTTTCCCTCTCTTGAAAGAGAAAATCGCCTCTAAAAGAACCGTAAAGTCTTCTGGCGGTGGAACAGATGAATTTGGCACATATGTGGCGTATTTTTTGGAACTCGTGAAAATTGGAGGGAGAAAGAAGATTTCCCTGCAAATCATAGGACTCTAGCACGGTTTGGCTCTCGAAAACGCAAGCTGGATCTAAAACACGCATTCAAGCATTGTAGGGGTGATATTGATGAAATTGAAAACTCCGTGGCCCATTTTTGGGTACTGCCGAAAAACAAGGTGAGAAAGGAGCTTACTCTGAAATTTCGAGGCCTCTAGCGAATTTTCCCTGTCAAAAGGTGAGACCGGCACTAAAACAGGCTTCAATCCTTTTTGTGGCCGAAACACAATGATTCGCGAGCTACGTTGCCCATTTTACAGTGCTTATGAAAGATGGAGGTAGGAATATGATTTCTTTGCATTTCAAATGCCTTATGGCGGTTGAACTCTGCGAAGTGCAAACCTGCGCGAAGAATAGGTCCCACCATTTCGGGGGCAAAAACAGATGAATTGGGTAAGTACAAGACCCGTTCTCTTTGTCCCACTAAAAGATTATGAGAAATACTATTTTGATGAAATTGTATGGGCTAAATGTCAGTGTCCCTCTCTTGAAAGAGAAAATCGCCTCTAAACGAACCGTACAGTCTTCTGGCGGTGGAACAGATGAATTTGGCACATATGTGGCGTATTTTTTGGAACTCGTGAAAATTGGAGGTAGAAAGAAGATTTCCCTGCAAATCATAGGACTGTAGCACGGTTTGGCTCTCGAAAACGCAAGCTGGATCTAAAACACGCATTCAAGCATTGTGGGGGTGATATTGATGAAATTGAAAACTCTGTGGCCCATTTTGGGGTACTGCCGAAAAACGGGGTGAGAAAGGAGCTTACTCTGAAATTTCGAGGCCTCTAGCGAATTTTCCCTCTCAAAAGGTTAGACCGGCGCTAAAACATGCTTCAATCCTTTTTGTGGCCGAAACACAATGATTCGCGAGCTACGTTGCCCATTTTACAGTGCTTATGAAAGATGGAGGTAGGAATAGGATTTCTTTGCATTTAAAATACCTTATGGCGGTTGAACTCTGCGAACTGCAAACCTGCGCGAAGAATAGGTCCCACCATTTCGAGGGCGAAAACAGATGAATTGGGAAAGTACATAGCCCGTTCTCTGTGTCCCACTAAAAGATTATGAGAAAGACTATTTTGATGAAATTGTTTGGGCTACATGTCAGTTTCCCTCTCTTGAAAGAGAAAATCGCCTCTAAACGAACCGTACAGTCTTCTGGCGGTGGAACAGATGAATTTGGCACATATGTGGCGTATTTTTTGGAACTCGTGAAAATTGGAGGGAGAAAGAAGATTTCCCTGCAAATCGTAGGACTCTAGCACGGTTTGGCTCTCGAAAACGCAAGCTGGATCTAAAACACGCATTCAAGCATTGTGGGGGTGATATTGATGAAATTGAAAACTCCGTGGCCCATTTTTGGGTACTGCCGAAAAACGGAGTGAGAAAGGAGCTTACTCTGAAATTTCGAGGCCTCTAGCGAATTTTCCCTGTCAAAAGGTGAGACCGGCGCTAAAACTGGCTTCAATCCTTTTTGTGGCCGAAACACAATGATTCGCGAGCTACGTTGCCCATTTTACAGTGCTTATGAAAGATGGAGGTAGGAATAGGATTTCTTTGCATTTCAAATGCCTTATGGCGGTTGAACTCTGCGAAGTGCAAACCTGCGCGAAGAATAGGTCCCACCATTTCGGGGGCAAAAACAGATGAATTGGGAAAGTACATCGCCCGTTCTCTGTGTCCCACTAAAAGATTATGAGAAAGACTATTTTGGTGAAATTGTATGGGCTACATGTCAGTTTCCCTCTCTTGAAAGAGAAAATCGCCTCTAAACGAACCGTACAGTCTTCTGGCGGTGGAACAGATGAATTTGGCACATATGTGGCGTATTTTTTGGAACTCGTGAAAATTGGAGGGAGAAAGAAGATGTCCCTGCAAATCGTAGGACTCTAGCACGGTTTGGCTCTCGAAAACGCAAGCTGGATCTAAAACACGCATTCAAGCATTGTGGGGGTGATATTGATGAAATTGAAAACTCCGTGGCCCATTTTTGGGTACTGCCGAAAAACGGAGTGAGAAAGGAGCTTACTCTGAAATTTCGAGGCCTCTAGCGAATTTTCCCTGTCAAAAGGTGAGACCGGCGCTAAAACTGGCTTCAATCCTTTTTGTGGCCGAAACACAATGATTCGCGAGCTACGTTGCCCATTTTACAGTGCTTATGAAAGATGGAGGTAGGAATATGATTTCTTTGCATTTCAAATGCCTTATGGCGGTTGAACTCTGCGAAGTGCAAACCTGCGCGAAGAATAGGTCCCACCATTTCGGGGGCAAAAACAGATGAATTGGGTAAGTACAAGACCCGTTCTCTTTGTCCCACTAAAAGATTATGAGAAATACTATTTTGATGAAATTGTATGGGCTAAATGTCAGTGTCCCTCTCTTGAAAGAGAAAATCGCCTCTAAACGAACCGTACAGTCTTCTGGCGGTGGAACAGATGAATTTGGCACATATGTGGCGTATTTTTTGGAACTCGTGAAAATTGGAGGTAGAAAGAAGATTTCCCTGCAAATCATAGGACTGTAGCACGGTTTGGCTCTCGAAAACGCAAGCTGGATCTAAAACACGCATTCAAGCATTGTGGGGGTGATATTGATGAAATTGAAAACTCTGTGGCCCATTTTGGGGTACTGCCGAAAAACGGGGTGAGAAAGGAGCTTACTCTGAAATTTCGAGGCCTCTAGCGAATTTTCCCTCTCAAAAGGTTAGACCGGCGCTAAAACATGCTTCAATCCTTTTTGTGGCCGAAACACAATGATTCGCGAGCTACGTTGCCCATTTTACAGTGCTTATGAAAGATGGAGGTAGGAATAGGATTTCTTTGCATTTAAAATACCTTATGGCGGTTGAACTCTGCGAACTGCAAACCTGCGCGAAGAATAGGTCCCACCATTTCGAGGGCGAAAACAGATGAATTGGGAAAGTACATAGCCCGTTCTCTGTGTCCCACTAAAAGATTATGAGAAAGACTATTTTGATGAAATTGTTTGGGCTACATGTCAGTTTCCCTCTCTTGAAAGAGAAAATCGCCTCTAAACGAACCGTACAGTCTTCTGGCGGTGGAACAGATGAATTTGGCACATATGTGGCGTATTTTTTGGAACTCGTGAAAATTGGAGGGAGAAAGAAGATTTCCCTGCAAATCGTAGGACTCTAGCACGGTTTGGCTCTCGAAAACGCAAGCTGGATCTAAAACACGCATTCAAGCATTGTGGGGGTGATATTGATGAAATTGAAAACTCCGTGGCCCATTTTTGGGTACTGCCGAAAAACGGAGTGAGAAAGGAGCTTACTCTGAAATTTCGAGGCCTCTAGCGAATTTTCCCTGTCAAAAGGTGAGACCGGCGCTAAAACTGGCTTCAATCCTTTTTGTGGCCGAAACACAATGATTCGCGAGCTACGTTGCCCATTTTACAGTGCTTATGAAAGATGGAGGTAGGAATAGGATTTCTTTGCATTTCAAATGCCTTATGGCGGTTGAACTCTGCGAAGTGCAAACCTGCGCGAAGAATAGGTCCCACCATTTCGGGGGCAAAAACAGATGAATTGGGAAAGTACATCGCCCGTTCTCTGTGTCCCACTAAAAGATTATGAGAAAGACTATTTTGGTGAAATTGTATGGGCTACATGTCAGTTTCCCTCTCTTGAAAGAGAAAATCGCCTCTAAACGAACCGTACAGTCTTCTGGCGGTGGAACAGATGAATTTGGCACATATGTGTCGTATTTTTTGGAACTCGTGAAAATTGGAGGTAGAAAGAAGATTTCCCTGCAAATCATAGGACTCTAGCACGGTTTGGCTCTCGAAAATGCAAGCTGGATCTAAAACACGCATTCAAGCATTGTGGGGGTGATATTGATGAAATTGAAAACTCCGTGGCCCATTTTTGGGTACTGCCGAAAAACGGAGTGAGAAACGAGCTTACTCTGAAATTTCGAGGCCTCTAGCGAATTTTCCCTGTCAAAAGGTGAGACCGGCGCTAAAACATGCTTCAATCCTTTTTGTGGCCGAAACACAATGATTCGCGAGCTACGTTGCCCATTTTACAGTGCTTATGAAAGATGGAGGTAGGAATAGGATTTCTTTGCATTTCAAATACCTAATGGCGGTTGAACTCTGCGAAGTGCAAACCTGCGCGAAGAATAGGTCCCACCATTTCGAGGGCAAAAACAGATGAATTAGGAAAGTACATAGCCCGTTCTCTGTGTCCCACTAAAAGATTATGAGAAAGACTATTTTGATGAAATTGTATGGGCTACATGTCAGTTTCCCTCTCTTGAAAGAGAAAATCGCCTCTAAACGAACCGTACAGTCTTCTGGCGGTGGAACAGATGAATTTGGCACATATGTGGCGTATTTTTTGGAACTCGTGAAAATTGGAGGGTGAAAGAAGATTTCCCTGCAAATCGTAGTACTCTAGCACGGTTTGGCTCTCGAAAACGCAAGCTGGATCTAAAACACGCATTCAAGCATTGTGGGGGTGATATTGATGAAATTGAAAACTCCGTGGCCCATTTTTGGGTACTGCCGAAAAACGGAGTGAGAAAGGAGCTTACTCTGACATTTCGAGGCCTCTAGCGAATTTTCCCTCTCAAAAGGTTAGACCGGCGCTAAAACATGCTTCAATCCTTTTTGTGGCCGAAACACAATGATTCGCGAGCTACGTTGCCCATTTTACAGTGCTTATGAAAGATGGAGGTAGGAATAGGATTTCTTTGCATTTAAAATACCTTATGGCGGTTGAACTCTGCGAAGTGCAAACCTGCGCGAAGAATAGGTCCCACCATTTCGAGGGCGAAAACAGATGAATTGGGAAAGTACATAGCCCGTTCTCTGTGTCCCACTAAAAGATTATGAGAAAGACTATTTTGATGAAATTGTATGGGCTACATGTCAGTTTCCCTCTCTTGAAAGAGAAAATCGCCTCTAAACGAACCGTACAGTCTTCTGGCGGTGGAACAGATGAATTTGGCACATATGTGGCGTATTTTTTGGAACTCGTGAAAATTGGAGGGAGAAAGAAGATTTCCCTGCAAATCATAGGACTCTAGCACGGTTTGGCTCTCGAAAACGCAAGCTGGATCTAAAACACGCATTCAAGCATTGTGGGGGTGATATTGATGAAATTGAAAACTCCGTGGCCCATTTTTGGGTACTGCCGAAAAACGGAGTGAGAAACGAGCTTACTCTGAAATTTCGAGGCCTCTAGCGAATTTTCCCTGTCAAAAGGTGAGACCGGCGCTAAAACATGCTTCAATCCTTTTTGTGGCCGAAACACAATGATTCGCGAGCTACGTTGCCCATTTTACAGTGCTTATGAAAGATGGAGGTAGGAATAGGATTTCTTTGCATTTCAAATACCTAATGGCGGTTGAACTCTGCGAAGTGCAAACCTGCGCGAAGAATAGGTCCCACCATTTCGAGGGCAAAAACAGATGAATTAGGAAAGTACATAGCCCGTTCTCTGTGTCCCACTAAAAGATTATGAGAAAGACTATTTTGATGAAATTGTATGGGCTACATGTCAGTTTCCCTCTCTTGAAAGAGAAAATCGCCTCTAAACGAACCGTACAGTCTTCTGGCGGTGGAACAGATGAATTTGGCACATATGTGGCGTATTTTTTGGAACTCGTGAAAATTGGAGGGTGAAAGAAGATTTCCCTGCAAATCGTAGTACTCTAGCACGGTTTGGCTCTCGAAAACGCAAGCTGGATCTAAAACACGCATTCAAGCATTGTGGGGGTGATATTGATGAAATTGAAAACTCCGTGGCCCATTTTTGGGTACTGCCGAAAAACGGAGTGAGAAAGGAGCTTACTCTGACATTTCGAGGCCTCTAGCGAATTTTCCCTCTCAAAAGGTTAGACCGGCGCTAAAACATGCTTCAATCCTTTTTGTGGCCGAAACACAATGATTCGCGAGCTACGTTGCCCATTTTACAGTGCTTATGAAAGATGGAGGTAGGAATAGGATTTCTTTGCATTTAAAATACCTTATGGCGGTTGAACTCTGCGAAGTGCAAACCTGCGCGAAGAATAGGTCCCACCATTTCGAGGGCGAAAACAGATGAATTGGGAAAGTACATAGCCCGTTCTCTGTGTCCCACTAAAAGATTATGAGAAAGACTATTTTGATGAAATTGTATGGGCTACATGTCAGTTTCCCTCTCTTGAAAGAGAAAATCGCCTCTAAACGAACCGTACAGTCTTCTGGCGGTGGAACAGATGAATTTGGCACATATGTGGCGTATTTTTTGGAACTCGTGAAAATTGGAGGGAGAAAGAAGATTTCCCTGCAAATCGTAGTACTCTAGCACGGTTTGGCTCTCGAAAACGCAAGCTGGATCTAAAACACGCATTCAAGCATTGTGGGGGTGATATTGATGAAATTGAAAACTGCGTGGCCCATTTTTGGGTGCTGCCGAAAAACGGAGTGAGAAAGGAGCTTACTCTGAAATTTCGAGGCCTCTAGCGAATTTTCCCTGTCAAAAGGTGAGACCGGCGCTAAAACATGCTTCAATCCTTTTTGTGGCCGAAACACAATGATTCGCGAGCTACGTTGCCCATTTTACAGTGCTTATGAAAGATGGAGGTAGGAATAGGATTTCTTTGCATTTAAAATACCTTATGGCGGTTGAACTCTGCGAAGTCCAAACCTGCGCGAAGAATAGGTCCCACCATTTCGGGGGCAAAAACAGATGAATTGGGAAAGTACAAGACCCGTTCTCTTTGTCCCACTAAAAGATTATGACAAAGACTATTTTGATGAAATTGTTTGGGCTACATGTCAGTTTCCCTCTCTTGAAAGAGAAAATCGCATCTAAACGAACCGTACAGTCTTCTGGCGGTGGAACAGATGAATTTGGCACATATGTGGCGTATTTTTTGGAACTCGTGAAAATTGGAGGGAGAAAGAAGATTTCCCTGCAAATCGTAGGACTCTAGCACGGTTTGGCTCTCGAAAACGCAAGCTGGATCTAAAACACGCATTCAAGCATTTTGGGGGTGATATTGATGAAATTGAAAACTCCGTGGCCCATTTTTGGGTGCTGCCGAAAAACGGAGTGAGAAAGGAGCTTACTCTGAAATTTCGAGGCCTCTAGCGAATTTTCCCTGTCAAAAGGTGAGACCGGCGCTAAAACATGCTTCAATCCTTTTGGTGGCCGAAACACAATGATTCGCGAGCTACGTTGCCCATTTTACAGTGCTTATGAAAGATGGAGGTAGGAATAGGATTTCTTTGCATTTCAAATGCCTTATGGCGGTTGAACTCTGCGAAGTCCAAACCTGCGCGAAAAATAGGTCCCACCATTTCGGGGGCAAAAACAGATGAATTGGGAAAGTACAAGACCCGCTCTCTTTGTCCCACTAAAAGATTATGAGAAAGACTATTTTGATGAAATTGTATGGGCTAAATGTCAGTTTCCCTCTCTTGAAAGAGAAAATCGCATCTAAACGAACCGTACAGTCTTCTGGCGGTGGAACAGATGAATTTGGCACATATGTGGCGTATTTTTTGGAACTTGTGAAAATTGGAGGGAGAAAGAAGATTTCCCTGCAAATCGTAGGACTCTAGCACGGTTTGGCTCTCGAAAACGCAAGCTGGATCTAAAACACGCATTCAAGCATTGTGGGGGTGATATTGATGAAATTGAAAACTCCGTGGCCCATTTTGGGGTACTGCCGAAAAACAGGGTGAGAAAGGAGCTTACTCTGAAAGTTCGAGGAATCTAGCGAATTTTCCCTCTCAAAAGGTTAGACCGGCGCTAAAACATGCTTCTATCCTTTTGGTAGCGGAAACACAATGATTTGCGAGCTACGTTGCCCATTTTACAGTGCTTATGAAAGATGGAGGTAGGAATAGGATTTCTTTGCATTTCAAATGCCTTATGGCGGTTGAACTCTGCGAAGTGCAAACCTGCGCGAAGAATAGGTCCCACCATTTCGAGGGCAAAAACAGATGAATTGGGAAAGTACATCGCCCGTTCTCTGTGTCCCACTAAAAGATTATGAGAAAGACTATTTTGGTGAAATTGTATGGGCTACATGTCAGTTTCCCTCTCTTGAAAGAGAAAATCGCCTCTAAACGAACCGTACAGTCTTCTGGCGGTGGAACAGATGAATTTGGCAAATATGTTTTGTTTTTTTTTATAACTCGTGAAAATTGGAGGGAGAAAGAAGATTTCCCTGCAAATCGTAGGACTCTAGCACGGTTTGGCTCTCGAAAACGCAAGCTGGATCTAAAACACGCATTCAAGCAATGTGGGGGTGATATTGATGAATTTGAAAACTCTGTGGCCCATTTTTGGGTACTTCCAAAAAACGGAGTGAGAAAGGAGCTTACTCTGACATTTCGAGGCCTCTACCAAATTTTCCCTGTCAAGAGGTGAGACCGGCGCTAAAACATGCTTCTATCGTTTTGGTGGCCGAAACACAATGATTCGCGAGCTACGTTGCCCATTTTATAGTGCTTATGAAAGATGGAGGTAGGAATAGGATTTCTTTGCATTTCAAATGCCTTATGGCGGTTGAACTCTGCGAAGTGCAAACCTGCGCGAAGAATAGGTCCCACCATTTCGAGGGCGAAAACAGATGAATTGGGAAAGTACATAGCCCGTTCTCTGTGTCCCACTAAAAGATTATGAGAAAGACTATTTTGATGAAATTGTATGGGCTACATGTCAGTTTCCCTCTCTTGAAAGAGAAAATCGCCTCTAAACGAACCGTACAGTCTTCTGGCGGTGGAACAGATGAATTTGGCAAATATGTTTTGTTTTTTTTTATAACTCGTGAAAATTGGAGGGAGAAAGAAGATTTCCCTGCAAATCGTAGGACTCTAGCACGGTTTGGCTCTCGAAAACGCAAGCTGGATCTAAAACACGCATTCAAGCAATGTGGGGGTGATATTGATGAATTTGAAAACTCTGTGGCCCATTTTTGGGTACTTCCAAAAAACGGAGTGAGAAAGGAGCTTACTCTGACATTTCGAGGCCTCTACCAAATTTTCCCTGTCAAAAGGTGAGACCGGCGCTAAAACATGCTTCTATCGTTTTGGTGGCCGAAACACAATGATTCGCGAGCTACGTTGCCCATTTTATAGTGCTTATGAAAGATGGAGGTAGGAATAGGATTTCTTTGCATTTCAAATGCCTTATGGCGGTTGAACTCTGCGAAGTGCAAACCTGCGCGAAGAATAGGTCCCACCATTTCGGGGGCAAAAACAGATGAATTGGGAAAGTACACGGCTCGTTCTCTGTGTCCCACTAAAAGATTATGAGAAAGACTATTTTGATGAAATTGTATGGGCTACATGTCAGTTTCCCTCTCTTGAAAGAGAAAATGGCCTCTAAACGAACCGTACAGTCTTCTGGCGGTGGAACAGATGAATTTGGCACATATGTGGCTTATTTTTTGGAACTCGTGAAAATTGGAGGGAGAAAGAAGATTTCCCTGCAAATCGTAGGACTCTAGCACGGTTTGGCTCTCGAAAACGCAAGCTGGATCTAAAACACGCATTCAAGCATTGTGGGGGTGATATTGATGAAATTGAAAACTCCGTGGCCCATTTTTGGGTACTGCCGAAAAACGGAGTGAGAAAGGAGCTTACTCTGACATTTCGAGGCCTCTACCAAATTTTCCTTGTCAAAAGGTGAGACCGGCGCTAAAACATGCTTCTATCGTTTTGGTGGCCGAAACACAATGATTCGCGAGCTACGTTGCCCATTTTATAGTGCTTATGAAAGATGGAGGTAGGAATAGGATTTCTTTGCATTTCAAATGCCTCTATGGTGGTTGAACTCTGCGAAGTGCAAACCTGCGCGAAGAATAGGTCCCACCATTTCGGGGGCAAAAACAGATGAATTGGGAAAGTACACGGCTCGTTCTCTGTGTCCCACTAAAAGATTATGAGAAAGACTATTTTGATGAAATTGTATGGGCTACATGTCAGTTTCCCTCTCTTGAAAGAGAAAATCGCCTCTAAACGAACCGTACAGTCTTCTGGCGGTGGAACAGATGAATTTGGCAAATATGTGGCGTATTTTTTGGAACTCGTGTAAATTGGAGGGAGAAAGAAGATTTCCCTGCAAATCGTAGTACTCTAGCACGGTTTGGCTCTCGAAAACGCAAGCTGGATCTAAAACACGCATTCAAGCATTGTGGGGGTGATATTGATGAAATTGAAAACTCCGTGGCCCATTTTTGGGTGCTGCCGAAAAACGGAGTGAGAAAGGAGCTTACTCTGAAATTTCGAGGCCTCTAGCGAATTTTCCCTGTCAAAAGGTGAGACCGGCGCTAAAACATGCTTTTATCCTTTTGGTGGCCGAAACACAATGATTTGCGAGCTACGTTGCCCATTTTAAAGTGCTAATGAAAGATGGAGGTAGGAATAGGATTTCTTTGCATTTCAAATGCCTCTATGGCGGTTGAACTCTGCGAAGTGCAAACCTGCGCGAAGAATAGGTCCCACCATTTCGGGGGCAAAAACAGATGAATTGGGAAAGTACACGGCCCGTTCTCTTTGTCCCACTAAAAGATTATGAGAAAGACTATTTTGATGAAATTGTATGGGCTACATGTCAGTTTCCCTCTCTTGAAAGAGAAAATCGCCTCTAAACGAACCGTACAGTCTTCTGGCGGTGGAACAGATCAATTTGGCAAATATGTGGCGTATTTTTTGGAACTCGTGTAAATTGGAGGGAGAAAGAAGATGTCCCTGCAAATCGTAGTACTCTAGCACGGTTTGGCTCTCGAAAACGCAAGCTGGATCTAAAACACGCATTCAAGCATTGTGGGGGTGATATTGATGAAATTGAAAACTCCGTGGCCCATTTTGGGGTACTGCCGAAAAACGGGGTGAGAAAGGAGCTTACTCTGAAAGTTCGAGGAATCCAGCGAATTTTCCCTCTCAAAAGGTTAGACCGGCGCTAAAACATGCTTCTATCCTTTTGGTAGCGGAAACACAATGATTTGCGAGCTACGTTGCCCATTTTACAGTGCTTATGAAAGATGGAGGTAGGAATAGGATTTCTTTGCATTTCAAATGCCTTATGGCGGTTGAACTCTGCGAAGTGCAAACCTGCGCGAAGAATAGGTCCCACCATTTCGAGGGCAAAAACAGATGAATTGGGAAAGTACATCGCCCGTTCTCTGTGTCCCACTAAAAGATTATGAGAAAGACTATTTTGGTGAAATTGTATGGGCTACATGTCAGTTTCCCTCACTTGAAAGAGAAAATCGCCTCTAAACGAACCGTACAGTCTTCTGGCGGTGGAACAGATGAATTTGGCAAATATGTTTTGTTTTTTTTTATAACTCGTGAAAATTGGAGGGAGAAAGAAGATTTCCCTGCAAATCGTAGGACTCTAGCACGGTTTGGCTCTCGAAAACGCAAGCTGGATCTAAAACACGCATTCAAGCAATGTGGGGGTGATATTGATGAATTTGAAAACTCTGTGGCCCATTTTTGGGTACTTCCAAAAAACGGAGTGAGAAAGGAGCTTACTCTGACATTTCGAGGCCTCTACCAAATTTTCCCTGTCAAGAGGTGAGACCGGCGCTAAAACATGCTTCTATCGTTTTGGTGGCCGAAACACAATGATTCGCGAGCTACGTTGCCCATTTTATAGTGCTTATGAAAGATGGAGGTAGGAATAGGATTTCTTTGCATTTCAAATGCCTTATGGCGGTTGAACTCTGCGAAGTGCAAACCTGCGCGAAGAATAGGTCCCACCATTTCGAGGGCGAAAACAGATGAATTGGGAAAGTACATAGCCCGTTCTCTGTGTCCCACTAAAAGATTATGAGAAAGACTATTTTGATGAAATTGTATGGGCTACATGTCAGTTTCCCTCTCTTGAAAGAGAAAATCGCCTCTAAACGAACCGTACAGTCTTCTGGCGGTGGAACAGATGAATTTGGCAAATATGTTTTGTTTTTTTTTATAACTCGTGAAAATTGGAGGGAGAAAGAAGATTTCCCTGCAAATCGTAGGACTCTAGCACGGTTTGGCTCTCGAAAACGCAAGCTGGATCTAAAACACGCATTCAAGCAATGTGGGGGTGATATTGATGAATTTGAAAACTCTGTGGCCCATTTTTGGGTACTTCCAAAAAACGGAGTGAGAAAGGAGCTTACTCTGACATTTCGAGGCCTCTACCAAATTTTCCCTGTCAAAAGGTGAGACCGGCGCTAAAACATGCTTCTATCGTTTTGGTGGCCGAAACACAATGATTCGCGAGCTACGTTGCCCATTTTATAGTGCTTATGAAAGATGGAGGTAGGAATAGGATTTCTTTGCATTTCAAATGCCTTATGGCGGTTGAACTCTGCGAAGTGCAAACCTGCGCGAAGAATAGGTCCCACCATTTCGGGGGCAAAAACAGATGAATTGGGAAAGTACACGGCTCGTTCTCTGTGTCCCACTAAAAGATTATGAGAAAGACTATTTTGATGAAATTGTATGGGCTACATGTCAGTTTCCCTCTCTTGAAAGAGAAAATCGCCTCTAAACGAACCGTACAGTCTTCTGGCGGTGGAACAGATGAATTTGGCACATATGTGGCTTATTTTTTGGAACTCGTGAAAATTGGAGGGAGAAAGAAGATTTCCCTGCAAATCGTAGGACTCTAGCACGGTTTGGCTCTCGAAAACGCAAGCTGGATCTAAAACACGCATTCAAGCATTGTGGGGGTGATATTGATGAAATTGAAAACTCCGTGGCCCATTTTTGGGTACTGCCGAAAAACGGAGTGAGAAAGGAGCTTACTCTGACATTTCGAGGCCTCTACCAAATTTTCCTTGTCAAAAGGTGAGACCGGCGCTAAAACATGCTTCTATCGTTTTGGTGGCCGAAACACAATGATTCGCGAGCTACGTTGCCCATTTTATAGTGCTTATGAAAGATGGAGGTAGGAATAGGATTTCTTTGCATTTCAAATGCCTCTATGGTGGTTGAACTCTGCGAAGTGCAAACCTGCGCGAAGAATAGGTCCCACCATTTCGGGGGCAAAAACAGATGAATTGGGAAAGTACACGGCTCGTTCTCTGTGTCCCACTAAAAGATTATGAGAAAGACTATTTTGATGAAATTGTATGGGCTACATGTCAGTTTCCCTCTCTTGAAAGAGAAAATCGCCTCTAAACGAACCGTACAGTCTTCTGGCGGTGGAACAGATGAATTTGGCAAATATGTGGCGTATTTTTTGGAACTCGTGTAAATTGGAGGGAGAAAGAAGATTTCCCTGCAAATCGTAGTACTCTAGCACGGTTTGGCTCTCGAAAACGCAAGCTGGATCTAAAACACGCATTCAAGCATTGTGGGGGTGATATTGATGAAATTGAAAACTCCGTGGCCCATTTTTGGGTGCTGCCGAAAAACGGAGTGAGAAAGGAGCTTACTCTGAAATTTCGAGGCCTCTAGCGAATTTTCCCTGTCAAAAGGTGAGACCGGCGCTAAAACATGCTTTTATCCTTTTGGTGGCCGAAACACAATGATTTGCGAGCTACGTTGCCCATTTTAAAGTGCTAATGAAAGATGGAGGTAGGAATAGGATTTCTTTGCATTTCAAATGCCTCTATGGCGGTTGAACTCTGCGAAGTGCAAACCTGCGCGAAGAATAGGTCCCACCATTTCGGGGGCAAAAACAGATGAATTGGGAAAGTACACGGCCCGTTCTCTTTGTCCCACTAAAAGATTATGAGAAAGACTATTTTGATGAAATTGTATGGGCTACATGTCAGTTTCCCTCTCTTGAAAGAGAAAATCGCCTCTAAACGAACCGTACAGTCTTCTGGCGGTGGAACAGATCAATTTGGCAAATATGTGGCGTATTTTTTGGAACTCGTGTAAATTGGAGGGAGAAAGAAGATGTCCCTGCAAATCGTAGTACTCTAGCACGGTTTGGCTCTCGAAAACGCAAGCTGGATCTAAAACACGCATTCAAGCATTGTGGGGGTGATATTGATGAAATTGAAAACTCCGTGGCCCATTTTGGGGTACTGCCGAAAAACGGGGTGAGAAAGGAGCTTACTCTGAAAGTTCGAGGAATCCAGCGAATTTTCCCTCTCAAAAGGTTAGACCGGCGCTAAAACATGCTTCTATCCTTTTGGTAGCGGAAACACAATGATTTGCGAGCTACGTTGCCCATTTTACAGTGCTTATGAAAGATGGAGGTAGGAATAGGATTTCTTTGCATTTCAAATGCCTTATGGCGGTTGAACTCTGCGAAGTGCAAACCTGCGCGAAGAATAGGTCCCACCATTTCGAGGGCAAAAACAGATGAATTGGGAAAGTACATCGCCCGTTCTCTGTGTCCCACTAAAAGATTATGAGAAAGACTATTTTGGTGAAATTGTATGGGCTACATGTCAGTTTCCCTCACTTGAAAGAGAAAATCGCCTCTAAACGAACCGTACAGTCTTCTGGCGGTGGAACAGATGAATTTGGCAAATATGTTTTGTTTTTTTTTATAACTCGTGAAAATTGGAGGGAGAAAGAAGATTTCCCTGCAAATCGTAGGACTCTAGCACGGTTTGGCTCTCGAAAACGCAAGCTGGATCTAAAACACGCATTCAAGCAATGTGGGGGTGATATTGATGAATTTGAAAACTCTGTGGCCCATTTTTGGGTACTTCC
Source organism: Albizia julibrissin (assembly GCA_037074505.1). Taxonomy (NCBI): domain Eukaryota; kingdom Viridiplantae; phylum Streptophyta; class Magnoliopsida; order Fabales; family Fabaceae; genus Albizia; species Albizia julibrissin. Next base: position 40,296,855 of record CM073477.1, read on the forward strand.
AAAAAACGGAGTGAGAAAGGAGCTTACTCTGACATTTCGAGGCCTCTACCAAATTTTCCCTGTCAAGAGGTGAGACCGGCGCTAAAACATGCTTCTATCGTTTTGGTGGCCGAAACACAATGATTCGCGAGCTACGTTGCCCATTTTATAGTGCTTATGAAAGATGGAGGTAGGAATAGGATTTCTTTGCATTTCAAATGCCTTATGGCGGTTGAACTCTGCGAAGTGCAAACCTGCGCGAAGAATAGGTCCCACCATTTCGAGGGCGAAAACAGATGAATTGGGAAAGTACATAGCCCGTTCTCTGTGTCCCACTAAAAGATTATGAGAAAGACTATTTTGATGAAATTGTATGGGCTACATGTCAGTTTCCCTCTCTTGAAAGAGAAAATCGCCTCTAAACGAACCGTACAGTCTTCTGGCGGTGGAACAGATGAATTTGGCAAATATGTTTTGTTTTTTTTTATAACTCGTGAAAATTGGAGGGAGAAAGAAGATTTCCCTGCAAATCGTAGGACTCTAGCACGGTTTGGCTCTCGAAAACGCAAGCTGGATCTAAAACACGCATTCAAGCAATGTGGGGGTGATATTGATGAATTTGAAAACTCTGTGGCCCATTTTTGGGTACTTCCAAAAAACGGAGTGAGAAAGGAGCTTACTCTGACATTTCGAGGCCTCTACCAAATTTTCCCTGTCAAAAGGTGAGACCGGCGCTAAAACATGCTTCTATCGTTTTGGTGGCCGAAACACAATGATTCGCGAGCTACGTTGCCCATTTTATAGTGCTTATGAAAGATGGAGGTAGGAATAGGATTTCTTTGCATTTCAAATGCCTTATGGCGGTTGAACTCTGCGAAGTGCAAACCTGCGCGAAGAATAGGTCCCACCATTTCGGGGGCAAAAACAGATGAATTGGGAAAGTACACGGCTCGTTCTCTGTGTCCCACTAAAAGATTATGAGAAAGACTATTTTGATGAAATTGTATGGGCTACATGTCAGTTTCCCTCTCTTGAAAGAGAAAATCGCCTCTAAACGAACCGTACAGTCTTCTGGCGGTGGAACAGATGAATTTGGCACATATGTGGCTTATTTTTTGGAACTCGTGAAAATTGGAGGGAGAAAGAAGATTTCCCTGCAAATCGTAGGACTCTAGCACGGTTTGGCTCTCGAAAACGCAAGCTGGATCTAAAACACGCATTCAAGCATTGTGGGGGTGATATTGATGAAATTGAAAACTCCGTGGCCCATTTTTGGGTACTGCCGAAAAACGGATTGAGAAAGGAGCTTACTCTGACATTTCGAGGCCTCTACCAAATTTTCCTTGTCAAAAGGTGAGACCGGCGCTAAAACATGCTTCTATCGTTTTGGTGGCCGAATCACAATGGTTCGCGAGCTACGTTGCCCATTTTATAGTGCTTATGAAAGATGGAGGTAGGAATAGGATTTCTTTGCATTTCAAATGCCTCTATGGTGGTTGAACTCTGCGAAGTGCAAACCTGCGCGAAGAATAGGTCCCACCATTTCGGGGGCAAAAACAGATGAATTGGGAAAGTACACGGCCCGTTCTCTTTGTCCCACTAAAAGATTATGAGAAAGACTATTTTGATGAAATTGTATGGGCTACATGTCAGTTTCCCTCTTTTGAAAGAGAAAATCGCCTATAAACGAACCGTACAGTCTTCTGGCGGTGGAACAGATGAATTTGGCACATATGTGGCTTATTTTTTGGAACTCGTGAAAATTGGAGGGAGAATGAAGATTTCCCTGCAAATCGTAGGACTCTAGTACGGTTTGGCTCTCGAAAACGCAAGCTGGATCTAAAACACGCATTCAAGCATTGTGGGGGTGATATTGATGAAATTGAAAACTCCGTGGCCCATTTTGGGGTACTGCCGAAAAACGGGGTGAGAAAGGAGCTTACTCTGAAAGTTCGAGGAATCTAGCGAATTTTCCCTCTCAAAAGGTTAGACCGGCGCTAAAACATGCTTCTATCCTTTTGGTAGCGGAAACACAATGATTTGCGAGCTACGTTGCCCATTTTACAGTGCTTATGAAAGATGGAGGTAGGAATAGGATTTCTTTGCATTTCAAATGCCTTATGGCGGTTGAACTCTGCGAAGTGCAAACCTGCGCGAAGAATAGGTCCCACCATTTCGAGGGCAAAAACAGATGAATTGGGAAAGTACATCGCCCGTTCTCTGTGTCCCACTAAAAGATAATGAGAAAGACTATTTTGGTGAAATTGTATGGGCTACATGTCAGTTTCCCTCTCTTGAAAGAGAAAATCGCCTCTAAACGAACCGTACAGTCTTCTGGCGGTGGAACAGATGAATTTGGCAAATATGTTTTGTTTTTTTTTATAACTCGTGAAAATTGGAGGGAGAAAGAAGATTTCCCTGCAAATCGTAGGACTCTAGCACGGTTTGGCTCTCGAAAACGCAAGCTGGATCTAAAACACGCATTCAAGCAATGTGGGGGTGATATTGATGAATTTGAAAACTCTGTGGCCCATTTTTGGGTACTTCCAAAAAACGGAGTGAGAAAGGAGCTTACTCTGACATTTCGAGGCCTCTACCAAATTTTCCCTGTCAAAAGGTGAGACCGGCGCTAAAACATGCTTCTATCGTTTTGGTGGCCGAAACACAATGATTCGCGAGCTACGTTGCCCATTTTATAGTGCTTATGAAAGATGGAGGTAGGAATAGGATTTCTTTGCATTTCAAATGCCTTATGGCGGTTGAACTCTGCGAAGTGCAAACCTGCGCGAAGAATAGGTCCCACCATTTCGGGGGCAAAAACAGATGAATTGGGAAAGTACACGGCCCGTTCTCTGTGTCCCACTAAAAGATTATGAGAAAGACTATTTTGATGAAATTGTATGGGCTACATGTCAGTTTCCCTCTCTTGAAAGAGAAAATCGCCTCTAAACGAACCGTACAGTCTTCTGGCGGTGGAACAGATGAATTTGGCAAATATGTGGCGTATTTTTTGGAACTCGTGTAAATTGGAGGGTGAAAGAAGATTTCCCTGCAAATCGTAGTACTCTAGCACGGTTTGGCTCTCGAAAACGCAAGCTGGATCAAAAACACGCATTCAAGCATTGTGGGGGTGATATTGATGAAATTGAAAACTGCGTGGCCCATTTTTGGGTGCTGCCGAAAAACGGAGTGAGAAAGGAGCTTACTCTGACATTTCGAGGCCTCTAGCAAATTTTCCCTGTCAAAAGGTCAGACCGGCGCTAAAACATGCTTTTATCCTTTTGGTGGCCGAAAAACAATGATTCACGAGCTACGTTGCCCATTTTAAAGTGCTAATGAAAGATGGAGGTAGGAATAGGATTTCTTTGCATTTCAAATGCCTTATGGCGGTTGAACTCTGCGAAGTGCAAACCTGCGCGAAGAATAGGTCCCACCATTTCGGGGGCAAAAACAGATGAATTGGGAAAGTACACGGCCCGTTCTCTGTGTCCCACTAAAAGATTATGAGAAAGACTATTTTGATGAAATTGTATGGGCTACATGTCAGTTTCCCTCTCTTGAAAGAGAAAATCGCCTCTAAACGAACCGTACAGTCTTCTGGAGGTGGAACAGATGAATTTGGCAAATATGTGGCGTATTTTTTGGAACTCGTGAAAATTGGAGGGAGAAAGAAGATTTCCCTGCAAATCGTAGTACTCTAGCACGGTTTGGCTCTCGAAAACGCAAGCTGGATCTAAAACACGCATTCAAGCATTGTGGGGGTGATATTGATGAAATTGAAAACTCCGTGGCCCATTTTTGGGTACTGCCGAAAAACGGAGTGAGAAAGGAGCTTACTCTGACATTTCGAGGCCTCTACCAAATTTTCCTTGTCAAAAGGTGAGACCGGCGCTAAAATATGCTTCTATCGTTTTGGTGGCCGAAACACAATGATTCGCGAGCTACGTTGCCCATTTTATAGTGCTTATGAAAGATGGAGGTAGGAATAGGATTTCTTTGCATTTCAAATGCCTCTATGGTGGTTGAACTCTGCGAAGTGCAAACCTGCGCGAAGAATAGGTCCCACCATTTCGGGGGCAAAAACAGATGAATTGGGAAAGTACACGGCCCGTTCTCTGTGTCCCACTAAAAGATTATGAGAAAGACTATTTTGATGAAATTGTATGGGCTACATGTCAGTTTCCCTTTCTTGAAAGAGAAAATCGCCTCTAAACGAACCGTACAGTCTTCTGGCGGTGGAACAGATGAATTTGGCAAATATGTGGCGTATTTTTTGGAACTCGTGTAAATTGGAGGGAGAAAGAAGATTTCCCTGCAAATCGTAGTACTCTAGCACGGTTTGGCTCTCGAAAACGCAAGCTGGATCAAAAACACGCATTCAAGCATTGTGGGGGTGATATTGATGAAATTGAAAACTGCGTGGCCCATTTTTGGGTGCTGCCGAAAAACGGAGTGAGAAAGGAGCTTACTCTGACATTTCGAGGCCTCTAGCAAATTTTCCCTGTCAAAATGTCAGACCGGCGCTAAAACATGCTTTTATCCTTTTGGTGGCCGAAAAACAATGATTCGCGAGCTACGTTGCCCATTTTAAAGTGCTAATGAAAGATGGAGGTAGGAATAGGATTTCTTTGCATTTCAAATGCCTCTATGGCGGTTGAACTCTGCGAAGTGCAAACCTGCGCGAAGAATAGGTCCCACCATTTCGGGGGCAAAAACAGATGAATTGGGAAAGTACACGGCCCGTTCTCTGTGTCCCACTAAAAGATTATGAGAAAGACTATTTTGATGAAATTGTATGGGCTACATGTCAGTTTCCCTCTCTTGAAAGAGAAAATCGCCTCTAAACGAACCGTACAGTCTTCTGGCGGTGGAACAGATGAATTTGGAAAATATGTGGCGTATTTTTTGGAACTCGTGAAAATTGGAGGGAGAAAGAAGATGTCCCTGCAAATCGTAGTACTCTAGCACGGTTTGGCTCTCGAAAACGCAAGTTGGATCAAAAACACGCATTCAAGCATTGTGGGGGTGATATTGATGAAATTGAAAACTCCGTGGCCCATTTTTGGGTACTGCCGAAAAACGGAGTGAGAAACGAGCTTACTCTAAAATTTCGAGGCCTCTAGCGAATTTTCCCTGTCAAAAGGTGAGACCGGCGCTAAAAAATGCTTCAATCCTTTTTGTGGCCGAAACACAATGATTCGCGAGCTACGTTGCCCATTTTACAGTGCTCATGAAAGATGGAGGTAGGAATAGGATTTCTTTGCATTTCAAATGCCTTATGGCGGTTGAACTCTGCGAAGTGCAAACCTGCGCGAAGAATAGGTCCCACCATTTCGGGGGGAAAAACAGATGAATTGGGAAAGTACACGGCCCGTTCTCTGTGTCCCACTAAAAGATTATGAGAAAGACTATTTTGATGAAATTGTATGGGCTACATGTCAGTTTCCCTCTCTTGAAAGAGAAAATCGCCTCTAAACGAACCGTACAGTCTTCTGGCGGTGGAACAGATGAATTTGGAAAATATGTGGCGTATTTTTTGGAACTCGTGAAAATTGGAGGGAGAAAGAAGATGTCCCTGCAAATCGTAGTACTCTAGCACGGTTTGGCTCTCGAAAACGCAAGTTGGATCAAAAACACGCATTCAAGCATTGTGGGGGTGATATTGATGAAATTGAAAACTCCGTGGCCCATTTTTGGGTACTGCCGAAAAACGGAGTGAGAAACGAGCTTACTCTAAAATTTCGAGGCCTCTAGCGAATTTTCCCTGTCAAAAGGTGAGACCGGCGCTAAAACATGCTTCAATCCTTTTTGTGGCCGAAACACAATGATTCGCGAGCTACGTTGCCCATTTTACAGTGCTCATGAAATATGGAGGTAGGAATAGGATTTCTTTGCATTTCAAATGCCTTATGGCGGTTGAACTCTGCGAAGTGCAAACCTGCGCGAAGAATAGGTCCCACCATTTCGGGGGCAAAAACAGATGAATTGGGAAAGTACACGGCCCGTTCTCTGTGTCCCACTAAAAGATTATGAGAAAGACTATTTTGATGAAATTGTATGGGCTACATGTCAGTTTCCCTCTCTTGAAAGAGAAAATCGCCTCTAAACGAACCGTACAGTCTTCTGGCGGTGGAACAGATGAATTTGGAAAATATGTGGCGTATTTTTTGGAACTCGTGAAAATTGGAGGGAGAAAGAAGATGTCCCTGCAAATCGTAGCACTCTAGCACGGTTTGGCTCTCTAAAACGCAAGCTGGATCAAAAACACGCATTCAAGCATTGTGGGGGTGATATTGATGAAATTGAAAACTCCGTGGCCCATTTTGGGGTACTGCCGAAAAACGGGGTGAGAAAGGAGCTTACTCTGAAAGTTCGAGGAATCTAGCGAATTTTCCCTGTCAAAAGGTTAGACCGGCGCTAAAACATGCTTCTATCCTTTTGGTAGCGGAAACACAATGATTTGCGAGCTACGTTGCCCATTTTACAGTGCTTATGAAAGATGGAGGTAGGAATAGGATTTCTTTGCATTTCAAATGCCTTATGGCGGTTGAACTCTTCGAAGTGCAAACCTGCGCGAAGAATAGGTCCCACCATTTCGAGGGCAAAAACAGATGAATTGGGAAAGTACATCGCCCGTTCTCTGTGTCCCACTAAAAGATTATGAGAAAGACTATTTTGGTGAAATTGTATGGGCTACATGTCAGTTTCCCTCTCTTGAAAGAGAAAATCGCCTCTAAACGAACCGTACAGTCTTCTGGCGGTGGAACAGATGAATTTGGCAAATATGTTTTGTTTTTTTTTATAACTCGTGAAAATTGGAGGGAGAAAGAAGATTTCCCTGCAAATCATAGTACTCTAGCACGGTTTGGCTCTCGAAAACGCAAGCTGGATCTAAAACACGCATTCAAGCATTGTGGGGGTGATATTGATGAAATTGAAAACTCCGTGGCCCATTTTTGGGTACTGCCGAAAAACGGAGTGAGAAACGAGTTTACTCTAATATTTCGAGGCCTCTAGCGAATTTTCCCTGTCAAAAGGTGAGACCGGCGCTAAAACATGCTTCAATCCTTTTTGTGGCCGAAACACAATGATTCGCGAGCTACGTTGCCCATTTTACAGTGCTCATGAAATATGGAGGTAGGAATAGGATTTCTTTGCATTTCAAATGCCTTATGGCGGTTGAACTCTGCAAAGTGCAAACCTGCGCGAAGAATAGGTCCCACCATTTCGGGGGCAAAAACAGATGAATTGGGAAAGTACACGGCCCGTTCTCTGTGTCCCACTAAAAGATTATGAGAAAGACTATTTTGATGAAATTGTATGGGCTACATGTCAGTTTCCCTCTCTTGAAAGAGAAAATCGCCTCTAAACGAACCGTACAGTCTTCTGGCGGTGGAACAGATGAATTTGGAAAATATGTGGCGTATTTTTTGGAACTCGTGAAAATTGGAGGGAGAAAGAAGATGTCCCTGCAAATCGTAGTACTCTAGCACGGTTTGGCTCTCGAAAACGCAAGTTGGATCAAAAACACGCATTCAAGCATTGTGGGGGTGATATTGATGAAATTGAAAACTCCGTGGCCCATTTTTGGGTACTGCCGAAAAACGGAGTGAGAAACGAGCTTACTCTAAAATTTCGAGGCCTCTAGCGAATTTTCCCTGTCAAAAGGTGAGACCGGCGCTAAAAAATGCTTCAATCCTTTTTGTGGCCGAAACACAATGATTCGCGAGCTACGTTGCCCATTTTACAGTGCTCATGAAAGATGGAGGTAGGAATAGGATTTCTTTGCATTTCAAATGCCTTATGGCGGTTGAACTCTGCGAAGTGCAAACCTGCGCGAAGAATAGGTCCCACCATTTCGGGGGCAAAAACAGATGAATTGGGAAAGTACACGGCCCGTTCTCTGTGTCCCACTAAAAGATTATGAGAAAGACTATTTTGATGAAATTGTATGGGCTACATGTCAGTTTCCCTCTCTTGAAAGAGAAAATCGCCTCTAAACGAACCGTACAGTCTTCTGGCGGTGGAACAGATGAATTTGGAAAATATGTGGCGTATTTTTTGGAACTCGTGAAAATTGGAGGGAGAAAGAAGATGTCCCTGCAAATCGTAGTACTCTAGCACGGTTTGGCTCTCGAAAACGCAAGTTGGATCAAAAACACGCATTCAAGCATTGTGGGGGTGATATTGATGAAATTGAAAACTGCGTGGCCCATTTTTGGGTGCTGCCGAAAAACGGAGTGAGAAAGGAGCTTACTCTGACATTTCGAGGCCTCTAGCAAATTTTCCCTGTCAAAATGTCAGACCGGCGCTAAAACATGCTTTTATCCTTTTGGTGGCCGAAAAACAATGATTCGCGAGCTACGTTGCCCATTTTAAAGTGCTAATGAAAGATGGAGGTAGGAATAGGATTTCTTTGCATTTCAAATGCCTCTATGGCGGTTGAACTCTGCGAAGTGCAAACCTGCGCGAAGAATAGGTCCCACCATTTCGGGGGCAAAAACAGATGAATTGGGAAAGTACACGGCCCGTTCTCTGTGTCCCACTAAAAGATTATGAGAAAGACTATTTTGATGAAATTGTATGGGCTACATGTCAGTTTCCCTCTCTTGAAAGAGAAAATCGCCTCTAAACGAACCGTACAGTCTTCTGGCGGTGGAACAGATGAATTTGGAAAATATGTGGCGTATTTTTTGGAACTCGTGAAAATTGGAGGGAGAAAGAAGATGTCCCTGCAAATCGTAGTACTCTAGCACGGTTTGGCTCTCGAAAACGCAAGTTGGATCAAAAACACGCATTCAAGCATTGTGGGGGTGATATTGATGAAATTGAAAACTCCGTGGCCCATTTTTGGGTACTGCCGAAAAACGGAGTGAGAAACGAGCTTACTCTAAAATTTCGAGGCCTCTAGCGAATTTTCCCTGTCAAAAGGTGAGACCGGCGCTAAAAAATGCTTCAATCCTTTTTGTGGCCGAAACACAATGATTCGCGAGCTACGTTGCCCATTTTACAGTGCTCATGAAAGATGGAGGTAGGAATAGGATTTCTTTGCATTTCAAATGCCTTATGGCGGTTGAACTCTGCGAAGTGCAAACCTGCGCGAAGAATAGGTCCCACCATTTCGGGGGCAAAAACAGATGAATTGGGAAAGTACACGGCCCGTTCTCTGTGTCCCACTAAAAGATTATGAGAAAGACTATTTTGATGAAATTGTATGGGCTACATGTCAGTTTCCCTCTCTTGAAAGAGAAAATCGCCTCTAAACGAACCGTACAGTCTTCTGGCGGTGGAACAGATGAATTTGGAAAATATGTGGCGTATTTTTTGGAACTCGTGAAAATTGGAGGGAGAAAGAAGATGTCCCTGCAAATCGTAGTACTCTAGCACGGTTTGGCTCTCGAAAACGCAAGTTGGATCAAAAACACGCATTCAAGCATTGTGGGGGTGATATTGATGAAATTGAAAACTCCGTGGCCCATTTTTGGGTACTGCCGAAAAACGGAGTGAGAAACGAGCTTACTCTAAAATTTCGAGGCCTCTAGCGAATTTTCCCTGTCAAAAGGTGAGACCGGCGCTAAAACATGCTTCAATCCTTTTTGTGGCCGAAACACAATGATTCGCGAGCTACGTTGCCCATTTTACAGTGCTCATGAAATATGGAGGTAGGAATAGGATTTCTTTGCATTTCAAATGCCTTATGGCGGTTGAACTCTGCGAAGTGCAAACCTGCGCGAAGAATAGGTCCCACCATTTCGGGGGCAAAAACAGATGAATTGGGAAAGTACACGGCCCGTTCTCTGTGTCCCACTAAAAGATTATGAGAAAGACTATTTTGATGAAATTGTATGGGCTACATGTCAGTTTCCCTCTCTTGAAAGAGAAAATCGCCTCTAAACGAACCGTACAGTCTTCTGGCGGTGGAACAGATGAATTTGGAAAATATGTGGCGTATTTTTTGGAACTCGTGAAAATTGGAGGGAGAAAGAAGATGTCCCTGCAAATCGTAGCACTCTAGCACGGTTTGGCTCTCTAAAACGCAAGCTGGATCAAAAACACGCATTCAAGCATTGTGGGGGTGATATTGATGAAATTGAAAACTCCGTGGCCCATTTTGGGGTACTGCCGAAAAACGGGGTGAGAAAGGAGCTTACTCTGAAAGTTCGAGGAATCTAGCGAATTTTCCCTGTCAAAAGGTTAGACCGGCGCTAAAACATGCTTCTATCCTTTTGGTAGCGGAAACACAATGATTTGCGAGCTACGTTGCCCATTTTACAGTGCTTATGAAAGATGGAGGTAGGAATAGGATTTCTTTGCATTTCAAATGCCTTATGGCGGTTGAACTCTTCGAAGTGCAAACCTGCGCGAAGAATAGGTCCCACCATTTCGAGGGCAAAAACAGATGAATTGGGAAAGTACATCGCCCGTTCTCTGTGTCCCACTAAAAGATTATGAGAAAGACTATTTTGGTGAAATTGTATGGGCTACATGTCAGTTTCCCTCTCTTGAAAGAGAAAATCGCCTCTAAACGAACCGTACAGTCTTCTGGCGGTGGAACAGATGAATTTGGCAAATATGTTTTGTTTTTTTTTATAACTCGTGAAAATTGGAGGGAGAAAGAAGATTTCCCTGCAAATCATAGTACTCTAGCACGGTTTGGCTCTCGAAAACGCAAGCTGGATCTAAAACACGCATTCAAGCATTGTGGGGGTGATATTGATGAAATTGAAAACTCCGTGGCCCATTTTTGGGTACTGCCGAAAAACGGAGTGAGAAACGAGTTTACTCTAATATTTCGAGGCCTCTAGCGAATTTTCCCTGTCAAAAGGTGAGACCGGCGCTAAAACATGCTTCAATCCTTTTTGTGGCCGAAACACAATGATTCGCGAGCTACGTTGCCCATTTTACAGTGCTCATGAAATATGGAGGTAGGAATAGGATTTCTTTGCATTTCAAATGCCTTATGGCGGTTGAACTCTGCAAAGTGCAAACCTGCGCGAAGAATAGGTCCCACCATTTCGGGGGCAAAAACAGATGAATTGGGAAAGTACACGGCCCGTTCTCTGTGTCCCACTAAAAGATTATGAGAAAGACTATTTTGATGAAATTGTATGGGCTACATGTCAGTTTCCCTCTCTTGAAAGAGAAAATCGCCTCTAAACGAACCGTACAGTCTTCTGGCGGTGGAACAGATGAATTTGGAAAATATGTGGCGTATTTTTTGGAACTCGTGAAAATTGGAGGGAGAAAGAAGATGTCCCTGCAAATCGTAGTACTCTAGCACGGTTTGGCTCTCGAAAACGCAAGTTGGATCAAAAACACGCATTCAAGCATTGTGGGGGTGATATTGATGAAATTGAAAACTCCGTGGCCCATTTTTGGGTACTGCCGAAAAACGGAGTGAGAAACGAGCTTACTCTAAAATTTCGAGGCCTCTAGCGAATTTTCCCTGTCAAAAGGTGAGACCGGCGCTAAAAAATGCTTCAATCCTTTTTGTGGCCGAAACACAATGATTCGCGAGCTACGTTGCCCATTTTACAGTGCTCATGAAAGATGGAGGTAGGAATAGGATTTCTTTGCATTTCAAATGCCTTATGGCGGTTGAACTCTGCGAAGTGCAAACCTGCGCGAAGAATAGGTCCCACCATTTCGGGGGCAAAAACAGATGAATTGGGAAAGTACACGGCCCGTTCTCTGTGTCCCACTAAAAGATTATGAGAAAGACTATTTTGATGAAATTGTATGGGCTACATGTCAGTTTCCCTCTCTTGAAAGAGAAAATCGCCTCTAAACGAACCGTACAGTCTTCTGGCGGTGGAACAGATGAATTTGGAAAATATGTGGCGTATTTTTTGGAACTCGTGAAAATTGGAGGGAGAAAGAAGATGTCCCTGCAAATCGTAGTACTCTAGCACGGTTTGGCTCTCGAAAACGCAAGTTGGATCAAAAACACGCATTCAAGCATTGTGGGGGTGATATTGATGAAATTGAAAACTCCGTGGCCCATTTTTGGGTACTGCCGAAAAACGGAGTGAGAAACGAGCTTACTCTAAAATTTCGAGGCCTCTAGCGAATTTTCCCTGTCAAAAGGTGAGACCGGCGCTAAAACATGCTTCAATCCTTTTTGTGGCCGAAACACAATGATTCGCGAGCTACGTTGCCCATTTTACAGTGCTCATGAAATATGGAGGTAGGAATAGGATTTCTTTGCATTTCAAATGCCTTATGGCGGTTGAACTCTGCGAAGTGCAAACCTGCGCGAAGAATAGGTCCCACCATTTCGGGGGCAAAAACAGATGAATTGGGAAAGTACACGGCCCGTTCTCTGTGTCCCACTAAAAGATTATGAGAAAGACTATTTTGATGAAATTGTATGGGCTACATGTCAGTTTCCCTCTCTTGAAAGAGAAAATCGCCTCTAAACGAACCGTACAGTCTTCTGGCGGTGGAACAGATGAATTTGGAAAATATGTGGCGTATTTTTTGGAACTCGTGAAAATTGGAGGGAGAAAGAAGATGTCCCTGCAAATCGTAGCACTCTAGCACGGTTTGGCTCTCTAAAACGCAAGCTGGATCAAAAACACGCATTCAAGCATTGTGGGGGTGATATTGATGAAATTGAAAACTCCGTGGCCCATTTTGGGGTACTGCCGAAAAACGGGGTGAGAAAGGAGCTTACTCTGAAAGTTCGAGGAATCTAGCGAATTTTCCCTGTCAAAAGGTTAGACCGGCGCTAAAACATGCTTCTATCCTTTTGGTAGCGGAAACACAATGATTTGCGAGCTACGTTGCCCATTTTACAGTGCTTATGAAAGATGGAGGTAGGAATAGGATTTCTTTGCATTTCAAATGCCTTATGGCGGTTGAACTCTTCGAAGTGCAAACCTGCGCGAAGAATAGGTCCCACCATTTCGAGGGCAAAAACAGATGAATTGGGAAAGTACATCGCCCGTTCTCTGTGTCCCACTAAAAGATTATGAGAAAGACTATTTTGGTGAAATTGTATGGGCTACATGTCAGTTTCCCTCTCTTGAAAGAGAAAATCGCCTCTAAACGAACCGTACAGTCTTCTGGCGGTGGAACAGATGAATTTGGCAAATATGTTTTGTTTTTTTTTATAACTCGTGAAAATTGGAGGGAGAAAGAAGATTTCCCTGCAAATCATAGTACTCTAGCACGGTTTGGCTCTCGAAAACGCAAGCTGGATCTAAAACACGCATTCAAGCATTGTGGGGGTGATATTGATGAAATTGAAAACTCCGTGGCCCATTTTTGGGTACTGCCGAAAAACGGAGTGAGAAACGAGTTTACTCTAATATTTCGAGGCCTCTAGCGAATTTTCCCTGTCAAAAGGTGAGACCGGCGCTAAAACATGCTTCAATCCTTTTTGTGGCCGAAACACAATGATTCGCGAGCTACGTTGCCCATTTTACAGTGCTCATGAAATATGGAGGTAGGAATAGGATTTCTTTGCATTTCAAATGCCTTATGGCGGTTGAACTCTGCGAAGTGCAAACCTGCGCGAAGAATAGGTCCCACCATTTCGGGGGCAAAAACAGATGAATTGGGAAAGTACACGGCCCGTTCTCTGTGTCCCACTAAAAGATTATGAGAAAGACTATTTTGATGAAATTGTATGGGCTACATGTCAGTTTCCCTCTCTTGAAAGAGAAAATCGTCTCTAAACGAACCGTACAGTCTTCTGGCGGTGGAACAGATGAATTTGGAAAATATGTGGCGTATTTTTTGGAACTCGTGAAAATTGGAGGGAGAAAGAAGATGTCCCTGCAAATCGTAGTACTCTAGCACGGTTTGGCTCTCGAAAACGCAAGTTGGATCAAAAACACGCATTCAAGCATTGTGGGGGTGATATTGATGAAATTGAAAACTCCGTGGCCCATTTTTGGGTACTGCCGAAAAACAGAGTGAGAAACGAGCTTACTCTAAAATTTCGAGGCCTCTAGCGAATTTTCCCTGTCAAAAGGTGAGACCGGCGCTAAAACATGCTTCTAACGTTTTGGTGGCCGAAACACAATGATTCGCGAGCTACGTTGCCCATTTTACAGTGCTCATGAAAGATGGAGGTAGGAATAGGATTTCTTTGCATTTCAAATGCCTTATGGCGGTTGAACTCTGCGAAGTGCAAACCTGCGCGAAGAATAGGTCCCACCATTTCGGGGGCAAAAACAGATGAATTGGGAAAGTACACGGCCCGTTCTCTGTGTCCCACTAAAAGATTATGAGAAAGACTATTTTGATGAAATTGTATGGGCTACATGTCAGTTTCCCTCTCTTGAAAGAGAAAATCGCCTCTAAACGAACCGTACAGTCTTCTGGCGGTGGAACAGATGAATTTGGCAAATATGTGGCGTATTTTTTGGAACTCGTGAAAATTGGAGGGAGAAAGAAGATTTCCCTGCAAATCGTAGTACTCTAGCACGGTTTGGCTCTCGAAAACGCAAGCTGGATCTAAAACACGCATTCAAGCATTGTGGGGGTGATATTGATGAAATTGAAAACTGCGTGGCCCATTTTTGGGTACTGCCGAAAAACGGAGTGAGAAAGGAGCTTACTCTGACATTTCGAGGCCGCTAGCAAATTTTCCCTGTCAAAAGGTCAGACCGGCGCTAAAACATGCTTCTATCCTTTTGGTGGCCGAAACACAATGATTCGCGAGCTACGTTGCCCATTTTACAGTGCTTATGAAAGATGGAGGTAGGAATAGGATTTCTTTGCATTTCAAATGCCTCTATGGCGGTTGAACTCTGCGAAATGCAAACCTGCGTGAAGAATAGGTCCCACCATTTCGGGGGCAAAAACAGATGAATTGGGAAAGTACACGGCCCGTTCTCTGTGTCCCACTAAAAGATTATGAGAAAGACTATTTTGATGAAATTGTATGGGCTACATGTCAGTTTCCCTCTCTTGAAAGTGAAAATCGCCTCTAAACGAACAGTACAGTCTTCTGGCGGTGGAACAGATGAATTTGGCACATATGTGGCTTATTTTTTGGAACTCGTGAAAATTGGAGGGAGAAAGAAGATTTCCCTGCAAATCGTAGGACTCTAGCACGGTTTGGCTCTCGAAAACGCAAGCTGGATCTAAAACACGCATTCAAGCATTGTGGGGGTGATATTGATGAATTTGGAAGCTCCGTGGCCCATTTTTGGGTACTGCCAAAAAACGGAGTGAGAAAGGAGCTTACTCTGACATTTCGAGGCCTCTACCAAATTTTCCCTGTCAAAAGGTGAGACCGGCGCTAAAACATGCTTCTATCGTTTTGGTGGCCGAAACACAATGATTCGCGAGCTATGTTGCCCATTTTATAGTGCTTATGAAAGATGGAGGTAGGAATAGGATTTCTTTGCATTTCAAATGCCTTATGGCGATTGAACTCTGCGAAGTGCAAACCTGCGCGAAGAATAGGTCCCACAATTTCGGGGGCAAAAACAGATGAATTGGGAAAGTACATCGCCCGTTCTCTGTGTCCCACTAAAAGATTATGAGAAAGACTATTTTGGTGAAATTGTATGGGCTACATGTCAGTTTCCCTCTCTTGAAAGAGAAAATCGCCTCTAAACGAACCGTACAGTCTTCTGGCGGTGGAACAGATGAATTTGGAAAATATGTGGCGTATTTTTTGGAACTCGTGAAAATTGGAGGGAGAAAGAAGATGTCCCTGCAAATCGTAGTACTCTAGCACGGTTTGGCTCTCGAAAACGCAAGTTGGATCAAAAACACGCATTCAAGCATTGTGGGGGTGATATTGATGAAATTGAAAACTCCGTGGCCCATTTTTGGGTACTGCCGAAAAACGGAGTGAGAAACGAGCTTACTCTAAAATTTCGAGGCCTCTAGCGAATTTTCCCTGTCAAAAGGTGAGACCGGCGCTAAAAAATGCTTCAATCCTTTTTGTGGCCGAAACACAATGATTCGCGAGCTACGTTGCCCATTTTACAGTGCTCATGAAAGATGGAGGTAGGAATAGGATTTCTTTGCATTTCAAATGCCTTATGGCGGTTGAACTCTGCGAAGTGCAAACCTGCGCGAAGAATAGGTCCCACCATTTCGGGGGCAAAAACAGATGAATTGGGAAAGTACACGGCCCGTTCTCTGTGTCCCACTAAAAGATTATGAGAAAGACTATTTTGATGAAATTGTATGGGCTACATGTCAGTTTCCCTCTCTTGAAAGAGAAAATCGCCTCTAAACGAACCGTACAGTCTTCTGGCGGTGGAACAGATGAATTTGGAAAATATGTGGCGTATTTTTTGGAACTCGTGAAAATTGGAGGGAGAAAGAAGATGTCCCTGCAAATCGTAGTACTCTAGCACGGTTTGGCTCTCGAAAACGCAAGTTGGATCAAAAACACGCATTCAAGCATTGTGGGGGTGATATTGATGAAATTGAAAACTCCGTGGCCCATTTTTGGGTACTGCCGAAAAACGGAGTGAGAAACGAGCTTACTCTAAAATTTCGAGGCCTCTAGCGAATTTTCCCTGTCAAAAGGTGAGACCGGCGCTAAAACATGCTTCAATCCTTTTTGTGGCCGAAACACAATGATTCGCGAGCTACGTTGCCCATTTTACAGTGCTCATGAAATATGGAGGTAGGAATAGGATTTCTTTGCATTTCAAATGCCTTATGGCGGTTGAACTCTGCGAAGTGCAAACCTGCGCGAAGAATAGGTCCCACCATTTCGGGGGCAAAAACAGATGAATTGGGAAAGTACACGGCCCGTTCTCTGTGTCCCACTAAAAGATTATGAGAAAGACTATTTTGATGAAATTGTATGGGCTACATGTCAGTTTCCCTCTCTTGAAAGAGAAAATCGCCTCTAAACGAACCGTACAGTCTTCTGGCGGTGGAACAGATGAATTTGGAAAATATGTGGCGTATTTTTTGGAACTCGTGAAAATTGGAGGGAGAAAGAAGATGTCCCTGCAAATCGTAGCACTCTAGCACGGTTTGGCTCTCTAAAACGCAAGCTGGATCAAAAACACGCATTCAAGCATTGTGGGGGTGATATTGATGAAATTGAAAACTCCGTGGCCCATTTTGGGGTACTGCCGAAAAACGGGGTGAGAAAGGAGCTTACTCTGAAAGTTCGAGGAATCTAGCGAATTTTCCCTGTCAAAAGGTTAGACCGGCGCTAAAACATGCTTCTATCCTTTTGGTAGCGGAAACACAATGATTTGCGAGCTACGTTGCCCATTTTACAGTGCTTATGAAAGATGGAGGTAGGAATAGGATTTCTTTGCATTTCAAATGCCTTATGGCGGTTGAACTCTTCGAAGTGCAAACCTGCGCGAAGAATAGGTCCCACCATTTCGAGGGCAAAAACAGATGAATTGGGAAAGTACATCGCCCGTTCTCTGTGTCCCACTAAAAGATTATGAGAAAGACTATTTTGGTGAAATTGTATGGGCTACATGTCAGTTTCCCTCTCTTGAAAGAGAAAATCGCCTCTAAACGAACCGTACAGTCTTCTGGCGGTGGAACAGATGAATTTGGCAAATATGTTTTGTTTTTTTTTATAACTCGTGAAAATTGGAGGGAGAAAGAAGATT
Source organism: Albizia julibrissin (assembly GCA_037074505.1). NCBI lineage: Eukaryota > Viridiplantae > Streptophyta > Magnoliopsida > Fabales > Fabaceae > Albizia > Albizia julibrissin. The sequence continues at coordinate 40,314,401 of CM073477.1, forward strand.
TCCCTGCAAATCATAGTACTCTAGCACGGTTTGGCTCTCGAAAACGCAAGCTGGATCTAAAACACGCATTCAAGCATTGTGGGGGTGATATTGATGAAATTGAAAACTCCGTGGCCCATTTTTGGGTACTGCCGAAAAACGGAGTGAGAAACGAGTTTACTCTAATATTTCGAGGCCTCTAGCGAATTTTCCCTGTCAAAAGGTGAGACCGGCGCTAAAACATGCTTCAATCCTTTTTGTGGCCGAAACACAATGATTCGCGAGCTACGTTGCCCATTTTACAGTGCTCATGAAATATGGAGGTAGGAATAGGATTTCTTTGCATTTCAAATGCCTTATGGCGGTTGAACTCTGCGAAGTGCAAACCTGCGCGAAGAATAGGTCCCACCATTTCGGGGGCAAAAACAGATGAATTGGGAAAGTACACGGCCCGTTCTCTGTGTCCCACTAAAAGATTATGAGAAAGACTATTTTGATGAAATTGTATGGGCTACATGTCAGTTTCCCTCTCTTGAAAGAGAAAATCGTCTCTAAACGAACCGTACAGTCTTCTGGCGGTGGAACAGATGAATTTGGAAAATATGTGGCGTATTTTTTGGAACTCGTGAAAATTGGAGGGAGAAAGAAGATGTCCCTGCAAATCGTAGTACTCTAGCACGGTTTGGCTCTCGAAAACGCAAGTTGGATCAAAAACACGCATTCAAGCATTGTGGGGGTGATATTGATGAAATTGAAAACTCCGTGGCCCATTTTTGGGTACTGCCGAAAAACAGAGTGAGAAACGAGCTTACTCTAAAATTTCGAGGCCTCTAGCGAATTTTCCCTGTCAAAAGGTGAGACCGGCGCTAAAACATGCTTCTAACGTTTTGGTGGCCGAAACACAATGATTCGCGAGCTACGTTGCCCATTTTACAGTGCTCATGAAAGATGGAGGTAGGAATAGGATTTCTTTGCATTTCAAATGCCTTATGGCGGTTGAACTCTGCGAAGTGCAAACCTGCGCGAAGAATAGGTCCCACCATTTCGGGGGCAAAAACAGATGAATTGGGAAAGTACACGGCCCGTTCTCTGTGTCCCACTAAAAGATTATGAGAAAGACTATTTTGATGAAATTGTATGGGCTACATGTCAGTTTCCCTCTCTTGAAAGAGAAAATCGCCTCTAAACGAACCGTACAGTCTTCTGGCGGTGGAACAGATGAATTTGGCAAATATGTGGCGTATTTTTTGGAACTCGTGAAAATTGGAGGGAGAAAGAAGATTTCCCTGCAAATCGTAGTACTCTAGCACGGTTTGGCTCTCGAAAACGCAAGCTGGATCTAAAACACGCATTCAAGCATTGTGGGGGTGATATTGATGAAATTGAAAACTGCGTGGCCCATTTTTGGGTACTGCCGAAAAACGGAGTGAGAAAGGAGCTTACTCTGACATTTCGAGGCCGCTAGCAAATTTTCCCTGTCAAAAGGTCAGACCGGCGCTAAAACATGCTTCTATCCTTTTGGTGGCCGAAACACAATGATTCGCGAGCTACGTTGCCCATTTTACAGTGCTTATGAAAGATGGAGGTAGGAATAGGATTTCTTTGCATTTCAAATGCCTCTATGGCGGTTGAACTCTGCGAAATGCAAACCTGCGTGAAGAATAGGTCCCACCATTTCGGGGGCAAAAACAGATGAATTGGGAAAGTACACGGCCCGTTCTCTGTGTCCCACTAAAAGATTATGAGAAAGACTATTTTGATGAAATTGTATGGGCTACATGTCAGTTTCCCTCTCTTGAAAGTGAAAATCGCCTCTAAACGAACAGTACAGTCTTCTGGCGGTGGAACAGATGAATTTGGCACATATGTGGCTTATTTTTTGGAACTCGTGAAAATTGGAGGGAGAAAGAAGATTTCCCTGCAAATCGTAGGACTCTAGCACGGTTTGGCTCTCGAAAACGCAAGCTGGATCTAAAACACGCATTCAAGCATTGTGGGGGTGATATTGATGAATTTGGAAGCTCCGTGGCCCATTTTTGGGTACTGCCAAAAAACGGAGTGAGAAAGGAGCTTACTCTGACATTTCGAGGCCTCTACCAAATTTTCCCTGTCAAAAGGTGAGACCGGCGCTAAAACATGCTTCTATCGTTTTGGTGGCCGAAACACAATGATTCGCGAGCTATGTTGCCCATTTTATAGTGCTTATGAAAGATGGAGGTAGGAATAGGATTTCTTTGCATTTCAAATGCCTTATGGCGATTGAACTCTGCGAAGTGCAAACCTGCGCGAAGAATAGGTCCCACAATTTCGGGGGCAAAAACAGATGAATTGGGAAAGTACATCGCCCGTTCTCTGTGTCCCACTAAAAGATTATGAGAAAGACTATTTTGGTGAAATTGTATGGGCTACATGTCAGTTTCCCTCTCTTGAAAGAGAAAATCGCCTCTAAACGAACCGTACAGTCTTCTGGCGGTGGAACAGATGAATTTGGCAAATATGTTTTGTTTTTTTTTATAACTCGTGAAAATTGGAGGGAGAAAGAAGATTTCCCTGCAAATCATAGTACTCTAGCACGGTTTGGCTCTCGAAAACGCAAGCTGGATCTAAAACACGCATTCAAGCATTGTGGGGGTGATATTGATGAAATTGAAAACTCCGTGGCCCATTTTTGGGTACTGCCGAAAAACGGAGTGAGAAACGAGCTTACTCTGACATTTCGAGGCCTCTAGCGAATTTTCCCTGTCAAAAGGTGAGACCGGCGCTAAAACATGCTTCTATCGTTTTGGTGGCCGAAACACAATGATTCGCGAGCTACGTTGCCCATTTTATATTGCTTATGAAAGATGGAGGTAGGAATAGGATTTCTGTGCATTTCAAATGCCTCTATGGCGGTTGAACTCTGCGAAGTGCAAACCTGCGCGAAGAATAGGTCCCACCATTTTGGGGGCAAAAACAGATGAATTGGGAAAGTACACGGCCCGTTCTCTGTGTCCCACTAAAAGATTATGAGAAAGACTATTTTGATGAAATTGTTTGGGCTACATGTCAGTTTCCCTCTCTTGAAAGAGAAAATCGCCTCTAAACGAACCGTACAGTCTTCTGGCGGTGGAACAGATGAATTTGGCACATATGTGGCTTATTTTTTGGAACTCGTGAAAATTGGAGGGAGAAAGAAGATTTCCCTGCAAATCGTAGGACTCTAGCACGGTTTGGCTCTCGAAAACGCAAGCTGGATCTAAAACACGCATTCAAGCATTGTGGGGGTGATATTGATGAATTTGAAAACTCCGTGGCCCATTTTTGGGTACTGCCAAAAAACGGAGTGAGAAAGGAGCTTACTCTGACATTTGGAGGCCTCTACCAAATTTTCCCTGTCAAAAGGTGAGACCGGCGCTAAAACATGCTTCTATCGTTTTGGTGGCCGAAACACAATGATTCGCGAGCTACGTTGCCCATTTTATAGTGCTTATGAAAGATGGAGGTAGGAATAGGATTTCTTTGCATTTCAAATGCCTTATGGCGGTTGAACTCTGCGAAGTGCAAACCTGCGCGAAGAATAGGTGCCACCATTTCGGGGGCAAAAACAGATGAATTGGGAAAGTACACGGCCCGTTCTCTGTGTCCCACTAAAAGATTATGAGAAAGACTATTTTGATGAAATTGTATGGGCTACATGTCAGTTTCCCTCTCTTGAAAGAGAAAATCGCCTCTAAACGAACCGTACAGTCTTCTGGAGGTGGAACAGATGAATTTGGCAAATATGTGGCGTATTTTTTGGAACTCGTGAAAATTGGAGGGAGAAAGAAGATTTCCCTGCAAATCGTAGTACTCTAGCACGGTTTGGCTCTCGAAAACGCAAGCTGGATCAAAAACACGCATTCAAGCATTGTGGGGGTGATATTGATGAAATTGAAAACTGCGTGGCCCATTTTTGGGTACTGCCGAAAAACGGAGTGAGAAAGGAGCTGACTCTGACATTTCGAGGCCTCTAGGAAATTTTCCCTGTCAAAAGGTCAGACCGGCGCTAAAACATGCTTTTATCCTTTTGGTGGCCGAAAAACAATGATTCGCGAGCTACGTTGCCCATTTTACAGTGCTTATGAAAGATGGAGGTAGGAATAGGATTTCTTTGCATTTCAAATGCCTCTATGGCGGTTGAACTCTGTGAAGTGCAAACCTGCGCGAAGAATAGGTCCCACCATTTCGGGGGCAAAAACAGATGAATTGGGAAAGTACACGGCCCGTTCTCTGTGTCCCACTAAAAGATTATGAGAAAGACTATTTTGATGAAATTGTATGGGCTACATGTCAGTTTCTCTCTCTTGAAAGAGAAAATCGCCTATAAACGAACCGTACAGTCTTCTGGCGGTGGAACAGATGAATTTGGCAAATATGTTTTGTTTTTTTTTTGGAACTCGTGAAAATTGGAGGGAGAAAGAAGATTTCCCTGCAAATCGTAGGACTCTAGCACGGTTTGGCTCTCGAAAACGCAAGCTGGATCTAAAACACGCATTCAAGCATTGTGGGGGTGATATTGATGAATTTGAAAACTCCGTGGCCCATTTTTGGGTACTGCCAAAAAACGGAGTGAGAAAGGAGCTTACTCTGACATTTCGAGGCCTCTAGCAAATTTTCCCTGTCAAAAGGTCAGACCGGCGCTAAAACATGCTTTTATCCTTTTGGTGGCCGAAAAACAATGATTCGCGAGCTACGTTGCCCATTTTACAGTGCTTATGAAAGATGGAGGTAGGAATAGGATTTCTTTGCATTTCAAATGCCTCTATGGCGGTTGAACTCTGTGAAGTGCAAACCTGCGCGAAGAATAGGTCCCACCATTTCGGGGGCAAAAACAGATGAATTGGGAAAGTACACGGCCCGTTCTCTGTGTCCCACTAAAAGATTATGAGAAAGACTATTTTGATGAAATTGTATGGGCTACATGTCAGTTTCGCTCTCTTGAAAGAGAAAATCGCCTATAAACGAACCGTACAGTCTTCTGGCGGTGGAACAGATGAATTTGGCAAATATGTGGTGTTTTTTTTTTGGAACTCGTAAAAATTGGAGGGAGAAAGAAGATTTCCCTGCAAATCGTAGGACTCTAGCACGGTTTGGCTCTCGAAAACGCAAGCTGGATCTAAAACACGCATTCAAGCATTGTGGGGGTGATATTGATGAATTTGAAAACTCCGTGGCCCATTTTTGGGTACTGCCAAAAAACGGAGTGAGAAAGGAGCTTACTCTGACATTTCGAGGCCTCTACCAAATTTTCCCTGTCAAAAGGTGAGACCGGCGCTAAAACATGCTTCTAACGTTTTGGTGGCCGAAACACAATGATTCGCGAGCTACGTTGCCCATTTTATATTGCTTATGAAAGATGGAGGTAGGAATAGGATTTCTTTGCATTTCAAATGCCTTATGGCGGTTGAACTCTGCGAAGTGCAAACCTGCTTGAAGAATAGGTCCCACCATTTCGGGGGCAAAAACAGATGAATTGGGAAAGTACACGGCCCGTTCTCTGTGTCCCACTAAAAGATTATGAGAAAGACTATTTTGATGAAATTGTATGGGCTACATGTCAGTTTCCCTCTCTTGAAAGAGAAAATCGCCTCTAAACGAACCGTACAGTCTTCTGGCGGTGGAACAGATGAATTTGGCACATATGTGGCTTATTTTTTGGAACTCGTGAAAATTGGAGGGAGAAAGAAGATTTCCCTGCAAATCGTAGGACTCTAGCACGGTTTGGCTCTCGAAAACGCAAGCTGGATCTAAAACACGCATTCAAGCATTGTGGGGGTGATATTGATGAAATTGAAAACTCCGTGGCCCATTTTTGGGTACTGCCGAAAAACGGAGTGAGAAAGGAGCTTACTCTGACATTTCGAGGCCTGTACCAAATTTTCCTTGTCAAAAGGTGAGACCGGCGCTAAAACATGCTTCTATCCTTTTGGTGGCCGAAACACAATGATTCGCGAGCTACGTTGCCCATTTTACAGTTCTTATGAAAGATGGAGGTAGGAATAGGATTTCTTTGCATTTCAAATGCCTCTATGGCGGTTGAACTCTGCGAAGTGCAAACCTGCGCGAAGAATAGGTCCCACCATTTCGGGGGCAAAAACAGATGAATTGGGAAAGTACACGGACCGTTCTCTGTGTCCCACTAAAAGATTATGAGAAAGACTATTTTGATGAAATTGTATGGGCTACATGTCAGTTTCCCTCTCTTGAAAGAGAAAATCGCCTCTAAACGAACCGTACAATCTTCTGGCGGTGGAACAGATGAATTTGGCAAATATGTGGCGTATTTTTTGGAACTCGTGAAAATTGGAGGGAGAAAGAAGATTTCCCTGCAAATCGTAGTACTCTAGCACGGTTTGGCTCTCGAAAACGCAAGCTGGATCAAAAACACGCATTCAAGCATTGTGGGGGTGATATTGATGAAATTGAAAACTGCGTGGCCCATTTTTGGGTACTGCCGAAAAACGGAGTGAGAAAGGAGCTGACTCTGACATTTCGAGGCCTCTAGGAAATTTTCCCTGTCAAAAGGTCAGACCGGCGCTAAAACATGCTTTTATCCTTTTGGTGGCCGAAAAACAATGATTCGCGAGCTACGTTGCCCATTTTACAGTGCTTATGAAAGATGGAGGTAGGAATAGGATTTCTTTGCATTTCAAATGCCTCTATGGCGGTTGAACTCTGTGAAGTGCAAACCTGCGCGAAGAATAGGTCCCACCATTTCGGGGGCAAAAACAGATGAATTGGGAAAGTACACGGCCCGTTCTCTGTGTCCCACTAAAAGATTATGAGAAAGACTATTTTGATGAAATTGTATGGGCTACATGTCAGTTTCTCTCTCTTGAAAGAGAAAATCGCCTATAAACGAACCGTACAGTCTTCTGGCGGTGGAACAGATGAATTTGGCAAATATGTTTTGTTTTTTTTTTGGAACTCGTGAAAATTGGAGGGAGAAAGAAGATTTCCCTGCAAATCGTAGGACTCTAGCACGGTTTGGCTCTCGAAAACGCAAGCTGGATCTAAAACACGCATTCAAGCATTGTGGGGGTGATATTGATGAATTTGAAAACTCCGTGGCCCATTTTTGGGTACTGCCAAAAAACGGAGTGAGAAAGGAGCTTACTCTGACATTTCGAGGCCTCTACCAAATTTTCCCTGTCAAAAGGTGAGACCGGCGCTAAAACATGCTTCTATCGTTTTGGTGGCCGAAACACAATGATTCGCGAGCTACGTTGCCCATTTTATATTGCTTATGAAAGATGGAGGTAGGAATAGGATTTCTTTGCATTTCAAATGCCTCTATGGCGGTTGAACTCTGCGAAGTGCAAACCTGCGCGAAGAATAGGTCCCACCATTTTGGGGGCAAAAACAGATGAATTGGGAAAGTACACGGCCCGTTCTCTGTGTCCCACTAAAAGATTATGAGAAAGACTATTTTGATGAAATTGTTTGGGCTACATGTCAGTTTCCCTCTCTTGAAAGAGAAAATCGCCTCTAAACGAACCGTACAGTCTTCTGGCGGTGGAACAGATGAATTTGGCACATATGTGGCTTATTTTTTGGAACTCGTGAAAATTGGAGGGAGAAAGAAGATTTCCCTGCAAATCGTAGGACTCTAGCACGGTTTGGCTCTCGAAAACGCAAGCTGGATCTAAAACACGCATTCAAGCATTGTGGGGATGATATTGATGAATTTGAAAACTCCGTGGCCCATTTTTGGGTACTGCCAAAAAACGGAGTGAGAAAGGAGCTTACTCTGACATTTGGAGGCCTCTACCAAATTTTCCCTGTCAAAAGGTGAGACCGGCGCTAAAACATGCTTCTATCGTTTTGGTGGCCGAAACACAATGATTCGCGAGCTACGTTGCCCATTTTATAGTGCTTATGAAAGATGGAGGTAGGAATAGGATTTCTTTGCATTTCAAATGCCTTATGGCGGTTGAACTCTGCGAAGTGCAAACCTGCGCGAAGAATAGGTCCCACCATTTCGGGGGCAAAAACAGATGAATTGGGAAAGTACACGGCCCGTTCTCTGTGTCCCACTAAAAGATTATGAGAAAGACTATTTTGATGAAATTGTATGGGCTACATGTCAGTTTCCCTCTCTTGAAAGAGAAAATCGCCTCTAAACGAACCGTACAGTCTTCTGGAGGTGGAACAGATGAATTTGGCAAATATGTGGCGTATTTTTTGGAACTCGTGAAAATTGGAGGGAGAAAGAAGATTTCCCTGCAAATCGTAGTACTCTAGCACGGTTTGGCTCTCGAAAACGCAAGCTGGATCAAAAACACGCATTCAAGCATTGTGGGGGTGATATTGATGAAATTGAAAACTGCGTGGCCCATTTTTGGGTACTGCCGAAAAACGGAGTGAGAAAGGAGCTGACTCTGACATTTCGAGGCCTCTAGGAAATTTTCCCTGTCAAAAGGTCAGACCGGCGCTAAAACATGCTTTTATCCTTTTGGTGGCCGAAAAACAATGATTCGCGAGCTACGTTGCCCATTTTACAGTGCTTATGAAAGATGGAGGTAGGAATAGGATTTCTTTGCATTTCAAATGCCTCTATGGCGGTTGAACTCTGTGAAGTGCAAACCTGCGCGAAGAATAGGTCCCACCATTTCGGGGGCAAAAACAGATGAATTGGGAAAGTACACGGCCCGTTCTCTGTGTCCCACTAAAAGATTATGAGAAAGACTATTTTGATGAAATTGTATGGGCTACATGTCAGTTTCTCTCTCTTGAAAGAGAAAATCGCCTATAAACGAACCGTACAGTCTTCTGGCGGTGGAACAGATGAATTTGGCAAATATGTTTTGTTTTTTTTTTGGAACTCGTGAAAATTGGAGGGAGAAAGAAGATTTCCCTGCAAATCGTAGGACTCTAGCACGGTTTGGCTCTCGAAAACGCAAGCTGGATCTAAAACACGCATTCAAGCATTGTGGGGGTGATATTGATGAATTTGAAAACTCCGTGGCCCATTTTTGGGTACTGCCAAAAAACGGAGTGAGAAAGGAGCTTACTCTGACATTTCGAGGCCTCTACCAAATTTTCCCTGTCAAAAGGTGAGACCGGCGCTAAAACATGCTTCTATCGTTTTGGTGGCCGAAACACAATGATTCGCGAGCTACGTTGCCCATTTTATAGTGCTTATGAAAGATGGAGGTAGGAATAGGATTTCTTTGCATTTCAAATGCCTTATGGCGGTTGAACTCTGCGAAGTGCAAACCTGCGCGAAGAATAGGTCCCACCATTTCGGGGGCAAAAACAGATGAATTGGGAAAGTACACGGCCCGTTCTCTGTGTCCCACTAAAAGATTATGAGAAAGACTATTTTGATGAAATTGTATGGGCTACATGTCAGTTTCCCTCTCTTGAAAGAGAAAATCGCCTCTAAACGAACCGTACAGTCTTCTGGCGGTGGAACAGATGAATTTGGCAAATATGTGGCGTATTTTTTGGAACTCGTGAAAATTGGAGGGAGAAAGAAGATTTCCCTGCAAATCGTAGTACTCTAGCACGGTTTGGCTCTCGAAAACGCAAGCTGGATCAAAAACACGCATTCAAGCATTGTAAGGGTGATATTGATGAAATTGAAAACTGCGTGGCCCATTTTTGGGTACTGCCGAAAAACGGAGTGAGAAAGGAGCTGACTCTGACATTTCGAGGCCTCTAGGAAATTTTCCCTGTCAAAAGGTCAGACCGGCGCTAAAACATGCTTTTATCCTTTTGGTGGCCGAAAAACAATGATTCGCGAGCTACGTTGCCCATTTTACAGTGCTTATGAAAGATGGAGGTAGGAATAGGATTTCTTTGCATTTCAAATGCCTCTATGGCGGTTGAACTCTGTGAAGTGCAAACCTGCGCGAAGAATAGGTCCCACCATTTCGGGGGCAAAAACAGATGAATTGGGAAAGTACACGGCCCGTTCTCTGTGTCCCACTAAAAGATTATGAGAAAGACTATTTTGATGAAATTGTATGGGCTACATGTCAGTTTCGCTCTCTTGAAAGAGAAAATCGCCTATAAACGAACCGTACAGTCTTCTGGCGGTGGAACAGATGAATTTGGCAAATATGTGGTGTTTTTTTTTTGGAACTCGTAAAAATTGGAGGGAGAAAGAAGATTTCCCTGCAAATCGTAGGACTCTAGCACGGTTTGGCTCTCGAAAACGCAAGCTGGATCTAAAACACGCATTCAAGCATTGTGGGGGTGATATTGATGAATTTGAAAACTCCGTGGCCCATTTTTGGGTACTGCCGAAAAACGGAGTGAGAAAGGAGCTTACTCTGACATTTCGAGGCCTGTACCAAATTTTCCTTGTCAAAAGGTGAGACCGGCGCTAAAACATGCTTCTATCCTTTTGGTGGCCGAAACACAATGATTCGCGAGCTACGTTGCCCATTTTACAGTGCTTATGAAAGATGGAGGTAGGAATAGGATTTCTTTGCATTTCAAATGCCTCTATGGCGGTTGAACTCTGCGAAGTGCAAACCTGCGCGAAGAATAGGTCCCACCATTTCGGGGGCAAAAACAGATGAATTGGGAAAGTACACGGACCGTTCTCTGTGTCCCACTAAAAGATTATGAGAAAGACTATTTTGATGAAATTGTATGGGCTACATGTCAGTTTCCCTCTCTTGAAAGAGAAAATCGCCTCTAAACGAACCGTACAGTCTTCTGGCGGTGGAACAGATGAATTTGGCAAATATGTGGCGTATTTTTTGGAACTCGTGAAAATTGGAGGGAGAAAGAAGATTTCCCTGCAAATCGTAGTACTCTAGCACGGTTTGGCTCTCGAAAACGCAAGCTGGATCAAAAACACGCATTCAAGCATTGTGGGGGTGATATTGATGAAATTGAAAACTGCGTGGCCCATTTTTGGGTACTGCCGAAAAACGGAGTGAGAAAGGAGCTGACTCTGACATTTCGAGGCCTCTAGGAAATTTTCCCTGTCAAAAGGTCAGACCGGCGCTAAAACATGCTTTTATCCTTTTGGTGGCCGAAAAACAATGATTCGCGAGCTACGTTGCCCATTTTACAGTGCTTATGAAAGATGGAGGTAGGAATAGGATTTCTTTGCATTTCAAATGCCTCTATGGCGGTTGAACTCTGTGAAGTGCAAACCTGCGCGAAGAATAGGTCCCACCATTTCGGGGGCAAAAACAGATGAATTGGGAAAGTACACAGCCCGTTCTCTGTGTCCCACTAAAAGATTATGAGAAAGACTATTTTGATGAAATTGTATGGGCTACATGTCAGTTTCTCTCTCTTGAAAGAGAAAATCGCCTATAAACGAACCGTACAGTCTTCTGGCGGTGGAACAGATGAATTTGGCAAATATGTTTTGTTTTTTTTTTGGAACTCGTGAAAATTGGAGGGAGAAAGAAGATTTCCCTGCAAATCGTAGGACTCTAGCACGGTTTGGCTCTCGAAAACGCAAGCTGGATCTAAAACACGCATTCAAGCATTGTGGGGGTGATATTGATGAATTTGAAAACTCCGTGGCCCATTTTTGGGTACTGCCAAAAAACGGAGTGAGAAAGGAGCTTACTCTGACATTTCGAGGCCTCTACCAAATTTTCCCTGTCAAAAGGTGAGACCGGCGCTAAAACATGCTTCTATCGTTTTGGTGGCCGAAACACAATGATTCGCGAGCTACGTTGCCCATTTTATAGTGCTTATGAAAGATGGAGGTAGGAATAGGATTTCTTTGCATTTCAAATGCCTTATGGCGGTTGAACTCTGCGAAGTGCAAACCTGCGCGAAGAATAGGTCCCACCATTTCGGGGGCAAAAACAGATGAATTGGGAAAGTACACGGCCCGTTCTCTGTGTCCCACTAAAAGATTATGAGAAAGACTATTTTGATGAAATTGTATGGGCTACATGTCAGTTTCCCTCTCTTGAAAGAGAAAATCGCCTCTAAACGAACCGTACAGTCTTCTGGCGGTGGAACAGATGAATTTGGCAAATATGTGGCGTATTTTTTGGAACTCGTGAAAATTGGAGGGAGAAAGAAGATTTCCCTGCAAATCGTAGTACTCTAGCACGGTTTGGCTCTCGAAAACGCAAGCTGGATCAAAAACACGCATTCAAGCATTGTAAGGGTGATATTGATGAAATTGAAAACTGCGTGGCCCATTTTTGGGTACTGCCGAAAAACGGAGTGAGAAAGGAGCTGACTCTGACATTTCGAGGCCTCTAGGAAATTTTCCCTGTCAAAAGGTCAGACCGGCGCTAAAACATGCTTTTATCCTTTTGGTGGCCGAAAAACAATGATTCGCGAGCTACGTTGCCCATTTTACAGTGCTTATGAAAGATGGAGGTAGGAATAGGATTTCTTTGCATTTCAAATGCCTCTATGGCGGTTGAACTCTGTGAAGTGCAAACCTGCGCGAAGAATAGGTCCCACCATTTCGGGGGCAAAAACAGATGAATTGGGAAAGTACACGGCCCGTTCTCTGTGTCCCACTAAAAGATTATGAGAAAGACTATTTTGATGAAATTGTATGGGCTACATGTCAGTTTCGCTCTCTTGAAAGAGAAAATCGCCTATAAACGAACCGTACAGTCTTCTGGCGGTGGAACAGATGAATTTGGCAAATATGTGGTGTTTTTTTTTTGGAACTCGTAAAAATTGGAGGGAGAAAGAAGATTTCCCTGCAAATCGTAGGACTCTAGCACGGTTTGGCTCTCGAAAACGCAAGCTGGATCTAAAACACGCATTCAAGCATTGTGGGGGTGATATTGATGAATTTGAAAACTCCGTGGCCCATTTTTGGGTACTGCCGAAAAACGGAGTGAGAAAGGAGCTTACTCTGACATTTCGAGGCCTGTACCAAATTTTCCTTGTCAAAAGGTGAGACCGGCGCTAAAACATGCTTCTATCCTTTTGGTGGCCGAAACACAATGATTCGCGAGCTACGTTGCCCATTTTACAGTGCTTATGAAAGATGGAGGTAGGAATAGGATTTCTTTGCATTTCAAATGCCTCTATGGCGGTTGAACTCTGCGAAGTGCAAACCTGCGCGAAGAATAGGTCCCACCATTTCGGGGGCAAAAACAGATGAATTGGGAAAGTACACGGACCGTTCTCTGTGTCCCACTAAAAGATTATGAGAAAGACTATTTTGATGAAATTGTATGGGCTACATGTCAGTTTCCCTCTCTTGAAAGAGAAAATCGCCTCTAAACGAACCGTACAGTCTTCTGGCGGTGGAACAGATGAATTTGGCAAATATGTGGCGTATTTTTTGGAACTCGTGAAAATTGGAGGGAGAAAGAAGATTTCCCTGCAAATCGTAGTACTCTAGCACGGTTTGGCTCTCGAAAACGCAAGCTGGATCAAAAACACGCATTCAAGCATTGTGGGGGTGATATTGATGAAATTGAAAACTGCGTGGCCCATTTTTGGGTACTGCCGAAAAACGGAGTGAGAAAGGAGCTGACTCTGACATTTCGAGGCCTCTAGGAAATTTTCCCTGTCAAAAGGTCAGACCGGCGCTAAAACATGCTTTTATCCTTTTGGTGGCCGAAAAACAATGATTCGCGAGCTACGTTGCCCATTTTACAGTGCTTATGAAAGATGGAGGTAGGAATAGGATTTCTTTGCATTTCAAATGCCTCTATGGCGGTTGAACTCTGTGAAGTGCAAACCTGCGCGAAGAATAGGTCCCACCATTTCGGGGGCAAAAACAGATGAATTGGGAAAGTACACGGCCCGTTCTCTGTGTCCCACTAAAAGATTATGAGAAAGACTATTTTGATGAAATTGTATGGGCTACATGTCAGTTTCTCTCTCTTGAAAGAGAAAATCGCCTATAAACGAACCGTACAGTCTTCTGGCGGTGGAACAGATGAATTTGGCAAATATGTTTTGTTTTTTTTTTGGAACTCGTGAAAATTGGAGGGAGAAAGAAGATTTCCCTGCAAATCGTAGGACTCTAGCACGGTTTGGCTCTCGAAAACGCAAGCTGGATCTAAAACACGCATTCAAGCATTGTGGGGGTGATATTGATGAATTTGAAAACTCCGTGGCCCATTTTTGGGTACTGCCAAAAAACGGAGTGAGAAAGGAGCTTACTCTGACATTTCGAGGCCTCTACCAAATTTTCCCTGTCAAAAGGTGAGACCGGCGCTAAAACATGCTTCTATCGTTTTGGTGGCCGAAACACAATGATTCGCGAGCTACGTTGCCCATTTTATATTGCTTATGAAAGATGGAGGTAGGAATAGGATTTCTTTGCATTTCAAATGCCTCTATGGCGGTTGAACTCTGCGAAGTGCAAACCTGCGCGAAGAATAGGTCCCACCATTTTGGGGGCAAAAACAGATGAATTGGGAAAGTACACGGCCCGTTCTCTGTGTCCCACTAAAAGATTATGAGAAAGACTATTTTGATGAAATTGTTTGGGCTACATGTCAGTTTCCCTCTCTTGAAAGAGAAAATCGCCTCTAAACGAACCGTACAGTCTTCTGGCGGTGGAACAGATGAATTTGGCACATATGTGGCTTATTTTTTGGAACTCGTGAAAATTGGAGGGAGAAAGAAGATTTCCCTGCAAATCGTAGGACTCTAGCACGGTTTGGCTCTCGAAAACGCAAGCTGGATCTAAAACACGCATTCAAGCATTGTGGGGGTGATATTGATGAATTTGAAAACTCCGTGGCCCATTTTTGGGTACTGCCAAAAAACGGAGTGAGAAAGGAGCTTACTCTGACATTTGGAGGCCTCTACCAAATTTTCCCTGTCAAAAGGTGAGACCGGCGCTAAAACATGCTTCTATCGTTTTGGTGGCCGAAACACAATGATTCGCGAGCTACGTTGCCCATTTTATAGTGCTTATGAAAGATGGAGGTAGGAATAGGATTTCTTTGCATTTCAAATGCCTTATGGCGGTTGAACTCTGCGAAGTGCAAACCTGCGCGAAGAATAGGTCCCACCATTTCGGGGGCAAAAACAGATGAATTGGGAAAGTACACGGCCCGTTCTCTGTGTCCCACTAAAAGATTATGAGAAAGACTATTTTGATGAAATTGTATGGGCTACATGTCAGTTTCCCTCTCTTGAAAGAGAAAATCGCCTCTAAACGAACCGTACAGTCTTCTGGAGGTGGAACAGATGAATTTGGCAAATATGTGGCGTATTTTTTGGAACTCGTGAAAATTGGAGGGAGAAAGAAGATTTCCCTGCAAATCGTAGGACTCTAGCACGGTTTGGCTCTCGAAAACGCAAGCTGGATCTAAAACACGCATTCAAGCATTGTGGGGGTGATATTGATGAATTTGAAAACTCCGTGGCCCATTTTTGGGTACTGCCAAAAAACGGAGTGAGAAAGGAGCTTACTCTGACATTTCGAGGCCTCTACCAAATTTTCCCTGTCAAAAGGTGAGACCGGCGCTAAAACATGCTTCTATCGTTTTGGTGGCCGAAACACAATGATTCGCGAGCTACGTTGCCCATTTTATATTGCTTATGAAAGATGGAGGTAGGAATAGGATTTCTTTGCATTTCAAATGCCTCTATGGCGGTTGAACTCTGCGAAGTGCAAACCTGCGCGAAGAATAGGTCCCACCATTTTGGGGGCAAAAACAGATGAATTGGGAAAGTACACGGCCCGTTCTCTGTGTCCCACTAAAAGATTATGAGAAAGACTATTTTGATGAAATTGTTTGGGCTACATGTCAGTTTCCCTCTCTTGAAAGAGAAAATCGCCTCTAAACGAACCGTACAGTCTTCTGGCGGTGGAACAGATGAATTTGGCACATATGTGGCTTATTTTTTGGAACTCGTGAAAATTGGAGGGAGAAAGAAGATTTCCCTGCAAATCGTAGGACTCTAGCACGGTTTGGCTCTCGAAAACGCAAGCTGGATCTAAAACACGCATTCAAGCATTGTGGGGGTGATATTGATGAATTTGAAAACTCCGTGGCCCATTTTTGGGTACTGCCAAAAAACGGAGTGAGAAAGGAGCTTACTCTGACATTTGGAGGCCTCTACCAAATTTTCCCTGTCAAAAGGTGAGACCGGCGCTAAAACATGCTTCTATCGTTTTGGTGGCCGAAACACAATGATTCGCGAGCTACGTTGCCCATTTTATAGTGCTTATGAAAGATGGAGGTAGGAATAGGATTTCTTTGCATTTCAAATGCCTTATGGCGGTTGAACTCTGCGAAGTGCAAACCTGCGCGAAGAATAGGTCCCACCATTTCGGGGGCAAAAACAGATGAATTGGGAAAGTACACGGCCCGTTCTCTGTGTCCCACTAAAAGATTATGAGAAAGACTATTTTGATGAAATTGTATGGGCTACATGTCAGTTTCCCTCTCTTGAAAGAGAAAATCGCCTCTAAACGAACCGTACAGTCTTCTGGAGGTGGAACAGATGAATTTGGCAAATATGTGGCGTATTTTTTGGAACTCGTGAAAATTGGAGGGAGAAAGAAGATTTCCCTGCAAATCGTAGGACTCTAGCACGGTTTGGCTCTCGAAAACGCAAGCTGGATCTAAAACACGCATTCAAGCATTGTGGGGGTGATATTGATGAATTTGAAAACTCCGTGGCCCATTTTTGGATACTGCCAAAAAACGGAGTGAGAAAGGAGCTTACTCTGACATTTCGAGGCCTCTACCAAATTTTCCCTGTCAAAAGGTGAGACCGGCGCTAAAACATGCTTCTATCGTTTTGGTGGCCGAAACACAATGATTCGCGAGCTACGTTGCCCATTTTATAGTGCTTATGAAAGATGGAGGTAGGAATAGGATTTCTTTGCATTTCAAATGCCTTATGGCGGTTGAACTCTGCGAAGTGCAAACCTGCGCGAAGAATAGGTCCCACCATTTCGGGGGCAAAAACAGATGAATTGGGAAAGTACACGGCCCGTTCTCTGTGTCCCACTAAAAGATTATGAGAAAGACTATTTTGATGAAATTGTATGGGCTACATGTCAGTTTCCCTCTCTTGAAAGAGAAAATCGCCTCTAAACGAACCGTACAGTCTTCTGGCGGTGGAACAGATGAATTTGGCAAATATGTGGCGTATTTTTTGGAACTCGTGAAAATTGGAGGGAGAAAGAAGATTTCCCTGCAAATCGTAGTACTCTAGCACGGTTTGGCTCTCGAAAACGCAAGCTGGATCAAAAACACGCATTCAAGCATTGTGGGGGTGATATTGATGAAATTGAAAACTGCGTGGCCCATTTTTGGGTACTGCCGAAAAACGGAGTGAGAAAGGAGCTGACTCTGACATTTCGAGGCCTCTAGGAAATTTTCCCTGTCAAAAGGTCAGACCGGCGCTAAAACATGCTTTTATCCTTTTGGTGGCCGAAAAACAATGATTCGCGAGCTACGTTGCCCATTTTACAGTGCTTATGAAAGATGGAGGTAGGAATAGGATTTCTTTGCATTTCAAATGCCTCTATGGCGGTTGAACTCTGTGAAGTGCAAACCTGCGCGAAGAATAGGTCCCACCATTTCGGGGGCAAAAACAGATGAATTGGGAAAGTACACGGCCCGTTCTCTGTGTCCCACTAAAAGATTATGAGAAAGACTATTTTGATGAAATTGTATGGGCTACATGTCAGTTTCTCTCTCTTGAAAGAGAAAATCGCCTATAAACGAACCGTACAGTCTTCTGGCGGTGGAACAGATGAATTTGGCAAATATGTTTTGTTTTTTTTTTGGAACTCGTGAAAATTGGAGGGAGAAAGAAGATTTCCCTGCAAATCGTAGGACTCTAGAACGGTTTGGCTCTCGAAAACGCAAGCTGGATCTAAAACACGCATTCAAGCATTGTGGGGGTGATATTGATGAATTTGAAAACTCCGTGGCCCATTTTTGGGTACTGCCAAAAAACGGAGTGAGAAAGGAGCTTACTCTGACATTTCGAGGCCTCTACCAAATTTTCCCTGTCAAAAGGTGAGACCGGCGCTAAAACATGCTTCTATCGTTTTGGTGGCCGAAACACAATGATTCGCGAGCTACGTTGCCCATTTTATAGTGCTTATGAAAGATGGAGGTAGGAATAGGATTTCTTTGCATTTCAAATGCCTTATGGCGGTTGAACTCTGCGAAGTGCAAACCTGCGCGAAGAATAGGTCCCACCATTACGGGGGCAAAAACAGATGAATTGGGAAAGTACACGGCCCGTTCTCTGTGTCCCACTAAAAGATTATGAGAAAGACTATTTTGATGAAATTGTATAGGCTACATGTCAGTTTCCCTCTCTTGAAAGAGAAAATCGCCTCTAAACGAACCGTACAGTCTTCTGGCGGTGGAACAGATGAATTTGGCACATATGTGGCTTATTTTTTGGAACTCGTGAAAATTGGAGGGAGAAAGAAGATTTCCCTGCAAATCGTAGGACTCTAGCACGGTTTGGCTCTCGAAAACGCAAGCTGGATCTAAAACTCGCATTCAAGCATTGTGGGGGTGATATTGATGAAATTGAAAACTCCGTGGCCCATTTTTGGGTACTGCCGAAAAACGGAGTGAGAAAGGAGCTTACTCTGACATTTGGAGGCCTGTACCAAATTTTCCTTGTCAAAAGGTGAGACCGGCGCTAAAACATGCTTCTATCGTTTTGGTGGCCGAAACACAATGATTCGCGAGCTACGTTGCCCATTTTATAGTGCTTATGAAAGATGGAGGTAGGAATAGGATTTCTTTGCATTTCAAATGCCTCTATGGCGGTTGAACTCTGCGAAGTGCAAACCTGCGCGAAGAATAGGTCCCACCATTTCGGGGGCAAAAACAGATGAATTGGGAAAGTACACGGCCCGTTCTCTGTGTCCCACTAAAAGATTATGAGAAAGACTATTTTGATGAAATTGTATGGGCTACATGTCAGTTTCCCTCTCTTGAAAGAGAAAATCGCCTCTAAACGAACCGTACAGTCTTCTGGCGGTGGAACAGATGAATTTGTTAAATATGTGGCGTATTTTTTGGAACTCGTGAAAATTGGAGGGAGAAAGAAGATTTCCCTGCAAATCGTAGTACTCTAGCACGGTTTGGCTCTCGAAAACGCAAGCTGGATCAAAAACACGCATTCAAGCATTGTGGGGGTGATATTGATGAAATTGAAAACTGCGTGGCCCATTTTTGGGTACTGCCGAAAAACGGAGTGAGAAAGGAGCTTACTCTGACATTTCGAGGCCTCTAGGAAATTTTCCCTGTCAAAAGGTCAGACCGGCGCTAAAACATGCTTTTATCCTTTTGGTGGCCGAAAAACAATGATTCGCGAGCTACGTTGCCCATTTTACAGTGCTTATGAAAGATGGAGGTAG
Source organism: Albizia julibrissin (assembly GCA_037074505.1). Lineage (NCBI taxonomy): Eukaryota > Viridiplantae > Streptophyta > Magnoliopsida > Fabales > Fabaceae > Albizia > Albizia julibrissin. The sequence goes on from CM073477.1 coordinate 40,333,674, forward strand.
GAATAGGATTTCTTTGCATTTCAAATGCCTCAATGGCGGTTGAACTCTGTGAAGTGCAAACCTGCGCGAAGAATAGGTCCCACCATTTCGGGGGCAAAAACAGATGAATTGGGAAAGTACACGGCCCGTTCTCTGTGTCCCACTAAAAGATTATGAGAAAGACTATTTTGATGAAATTGTATGGGCTACATGTCAGTTTCTCTCTCTTGAAAGAGAAAATCGCCTATAAACGAACCGTACAGTCTTCTGGCGGTGGAACAGATGAATTTGGCAAATATGTTTTGTTTTTTTTTTGGAACTCGTGAAAATTGGAGGGAGAAAGAAGATTTCCCTGCAAATCGTAGGACTCTAGCACGGTTTGACTCTCGAAAACGCAAGCTGGATCTAAAACACGCATTCAAGCATTGTGGGGGTGATATTGATGAATTTGAAAACTCCGTGGCCCATTTTTGGGTACTGCCAAAAAACGGAGTGAGAAAGGAGCTTACTCTGACATTTCGAGGCCTCTACCAAATTTTCCCTGTCAAAAGGTGAGACCGGCGCTAAAACATGCTTCTATCGTTTTGGTGGCCGAAACACAATGATTCGCGAGCTACGTTGCCCATTTTATAGTGCTTATGAAAGATGGAGGTAGGAATAGGATTTCTTTGCATTTCAAATGCCTTATGGCGGTTGAACTCTGCGAAGTGCAAACCTGCGCGAAGAATAGGTCCCACCATTTCGGGGGCAAAAACAGATGAAATTGGAAAGTACACGGCCCGTTCTCTGTGTCCCACTAAAAGATTATGAGAAAGACTATTTTGATGAAATTGTATGGGCTACATGTCAGTTTCCCTCTCTTGAAAGAGAAAATCGCCTCTAAACGAACCGTACAGTCTTCTGGCGGTGGAACAGATGAATTTGGCACATATGTGGCTTATTTTTTGGAACTCGTGAAAATTGGAGGGAGAAAGAAGATTTCCCTGCAAATCGTAGGACTCTAGCACGGTTTGGCTCTCGAAAACGCAAGCTGGATCTAAAACACGCATTCAAGCATTGTGGGGGTGATATTGATGAAATTGAAAACTGCGTTGCCCATTTTTGGGTACTGCCGAAAAACGGAGTGAGAAAGGAGCTTACTCTGACATTTCGAGGCCTCTAGCAAATTTTCCCTGTCAAAAGGTCAGACCGGCGCTAAAACATGCTTCTATCCTTTTGGTGGCCGAAACACAATGATTCGCGAGCTACGTTGCCCATTTTACAGTGCTTATGAAAGATGGAGGTAGGAATAGGATTTCTTTGCATTTCAAATGCCTCTATGGCGGTTGAACTCTGCGAAGTGCAAACCTGCGCGAAGAATAGGTCCCACCATTTCGGGGGCAAAAACAGATGAAGTGGGAAAGTACACGGCCCGTTCTCTGTGTCCCACTAAAAGATTATGAGAAAGACTATTTTGATGAAATTGTATGGGCTACATGTCAGTTTCTCTCTCTTGAAAGAGAAAATCGCCTATAAACGAACCGTACAGTCTTCTGGCGGTGGAACAGATGAATTTGGCAAATATGTTTTGTTTTTTTTTTGGAACTCGTGAAAATTGGAGGGAGAAAGAAGATTTCCCTGCAAATCGTAGGACTCTAGCACGGTTTGACTCTCGAAAACGCAAGCTGGATCTAAAACACGCATTCAAGCATTGTGGGGGTGATTTTGATGAATTTGAAAACTCCGTGGCCCATTTTTGGGTACTGCCAAAAAACGGAGTGAGAAAGGAGCTTACTCTGACATTTCGAGGCCTCTACCAAATTTTCCCTGTCAAAAGGTGAGACCGGCGCTAAAACATGCTTCTATCGTTTTGGTGGCCGAAACACAATGATTCGCGAGCTACGTTGCCCATTTTATAGTGCTTATGAAAGATGGAGGTAGGAATAGGATTTCTTTGCATTTCAAATGCCTTATGGCGGTTGAACTCTGCGAAGTGCAAACCTGCGCGAAGAATAGGTCCCACCATTTCGGGGGCAAAAACAGATGAATTGGGAAAGTACACGGCCCGTTCTCTGTGTCCCACTAAAAGATTATGAGAAAGACTATTTTGATGAAATTGTATGGGCTACATGTCAGTTTCCCTCTCTTGAAAGAGAAAATCGCCTCTAAACGAACCGTACAGTCTTCTGGCGGTGGAACAGATGAATTTGGCACATATGTGGCTTATTTTTTGGAACTCGTGAAAATTGGAGGGAGAAAGAAGATTTCCCTGCAAATCGTAGGACTCTAGCACGGTTTGGCTCTCGAAAACGCAAGCTGGATCTAAAACACGCATTCAAGCATTGTGGGGGTGATATTGATGAAATTGAAAACTGCGTTGCCCATTTTTGGGTACTGCCGAAAAACGGAGTGAGAAAGGAGCTTACTCTGACATTTCGAGGCCTCTAGCAAATTTTCCCTGTCAAAAGGTCAGACCGGCGCTAAAACATGCTTCTATCCTTTTGGTGGCCGAAACACAATGATTCGCGAGCTACGTTGCCCATTTTACAGTGCTTATGAAAGATGGAGGTAGGAATAGGATTTCTTTGCATTTCAAATGCCTCTATGGCGGTTGAACTCTGCGAAGTGCAAACCTGCGCGAAGAATAGGTCCCACCATTTCGGGGGCAAAAACAGATGAAGTGGGAAAGTACACGGCCCGTTCTCTGTGTCCCACTAAAAGATTATGAGAAAGACTATTTTGATGAAATTGTATGGGCTACATGTCAGTTTCCCTCTCTTGAAAGAGAAAATCGCCTCTAAACGAACCGTACAGTCTTCTGGCAGTGGAACAGATGAATTTGGCACATATGTGGCTTATTTTTTGGAACTCGTGAAAATTGGAGGGAGAAAGAAGATTTCCCTGCAAATCGTAGGACTCTAGCACGGTTTGGCTCTCGAAAACGCAAGCTGGATCTAAAACACGCATTCAAGCATTGTGGGGGTGGTATTGATGAAATTGAAAACTCCGTGGCCCATTTTTGGGTACTGCCGAAAAACGGAGTGAGAAAGGAGCTTACTCTGAAATTTCGAGGCCTTTAGCGAATTTTCCCTGTCAAAAGGTGAGACCGGCGCTAAAACAGGCTTCAATCCTTTTTGTGGCCGAAACACAATGATTCGCGAGCTACGTTGCCCATTTTAGTGTGCTTATGAAAGATGGAGGTAGGAATAGGATTTCTTTGCATTTCAAATGCCTTATGGCGGTTGAACTCTGCGAAGTGCAAACCTGCGCGAAGAATAGGTCCCACCATTTCGGGGGCAAAAACAGATGAATTGGGAAAGTACAAGACCCGTTCTCTGTGTCCCACTAAAAGATTATGAGAAAGACTATTTTGATGAAATTGTATGGGCTACATGTCAGTTTCCCTCTCTTGAAAGAGAAAATCGCCTCTAAACGAACCGTACAGTCTTCTGGCGGTGGAACAGATGAATTTGGCACATATGTGGCGTATTTTTTGGAACTCGTGAAAATTGGAGGTAGAAAGAAGATTTCCCTGCAAATCATAGGACTGTAGCACGGTTTGGCTCTCGAAAACGCAAGCTGGATCTAAAACACGCATTCAAGCATTGTGGGGGTGGTATTGATGAAATTGAAAACTCCGTGGCCCATTTTTGGGTACTGCCGAAAAACGGAGTGAGAAAGGAGCTTACTCTGACATTTCGAGGCCTCTAGCAAATTTTCCCTGTCAAAAGGTCAGACCGGCGCTAAAACATGCTTCTATCCTTTTGGTGGCCGAAACACAATGATTCGCGAGCTACGTTCCCCATTTTACAGTGCTTATGAAAGATGGAGGTAGGAATAGGATTTCTTTGCATTTCAAATGCCTCTATGGCGGTTGAACTCTGCGAAATGCAAACCTGCGCGAAGAATAGGTCCCACCATTTCGGGGGCAAAAACAGATGAATTGGGAAAGTACACGGCCCGTTCTCTGTGTCCCACTAAAAGATTATGAGAAAGACTATTTTGATGAAATTGTATGGGCTACATGTCAGTTTCCCTCTCTTGAAAGTGAAAATCGCCTCTAAACGAACAGTACAGTCTTCTGGCGGTGGAACAGATGAATTTGGCACATATGTGGCTTATTTTTTGGAACTCGTGAAAATTGGAGGGAGAAAGAAGATTTCCCTGCAAATCGTAGGACTCTAGCACGGTTTGGCTCTCGAAAACGCAAGCTGGATCTAAAACACGCATTCAAGCATTGTGGGGGTGGTATTGATGAAATTGAAAACTGCGTGGCCCATTTTTGGGTACTGCCGAAAGACGGAGTGAGAAAGGAGCTTACTCTGACATTTCGAGGCCTCTAGCAAATTTTCCCTGTCAAAAGGTCAGACCGGCGCTAAAACATGCTTCTATCCTTTTGGTGGCCGAAAAACAATGATTCGCGAGCTATGTTGCCCATTTTACAGTGCTTATGAAAGATGGAGGTAGGAATAGGATTTCTTTGCATTTCAAATGCCTCTATGGCGGTTGAACTCTGCGAAGTGCAAACCTGCGCGAAGAATAGGTCCCACCATTTCGGGGGCAAAAACAGATGAATTGGGAAAGTACACGGCCCGTTCTCTGTGTCCCACTAAAAGATCATGAGAAAGACTATTTTGATGAAATTGTATGGGCTACATGTCAGTTTCCCTCTCTTGAAAGAGAAAATCGCCTATAAACGAACCGTACAGTCTTCTGGCGGTGGAACAGATGAATTTGGCACATATGTTTTGTTTTTTTTTGGAACTCGTGAAAATTGGAGGGAGAAAGAAGATTTCCCTGCAAATCCTAGGACTCTAGCACGGTTTGGCTCTCGAAAACGCAAGCTGGATCTAAAACACGCATTCAAGCATTGTGGGGGTGATATTGATGAAATTGAAAACTGCGTTGCCCATTTTTGGGTACTGCCGAAAAACGGAGTGAGAAAGGAGCTTACTCTGACATTTCGAGGCCTCTAGCAAATTTTCCCTGTCAAAAGGTCAGACCGGCGCTAAAACATGCTTCTATCCTTTTGGTGGCCGAAACACAATGATTCGCGAGCTACGTTGCCCATTTTACAGTGCTTATGAAAGATGGAGGTAGGAATAGGATTTCTTTGCATTTCAAATGCCTCTATGGCGGTTGAACTCTGCGAAGTGCAAACCTGCGCGAAGAATAGGTCCCACCATTTCGGGGGCAAAAACAGATGAAGTGGGAAAGTACACGGCCCGTTCTCTGTGTCCCACTAAAAGATTATGAGAAAGACTATTTTGATGAAATTGTATGGGCTACATGTCAGTTTCCCTCTCTTGAAAGAGAAAATCGCCTCTAAACGAACCGTACAGTCTTCTGGCGGTGGAACAGATGAATTTGGCACATATGTGGCTTATTTTTTGGAACTCGTGAAAATTGGAGGGAGAAAGAAGATTTCCCTGCAAATCGTAGGACTCTAGCACGGTTTGGCTCTCGAAAACGCAAGCTGGATCTAAAACACGCATTCAAGCATTGTGGGGGTGGTATTGATGAAATTGAAAACTCCGTGGCCCATTTTTGGGTACTGCCGAAAAACGGAGTGAGAAAGGAGCTTACTCTGAAATTTCGAGGCCTTTAGCGAATTTTCCCTGTCAAAAGGTGAGACCGGCGCTAAAACAGGCTTCAATCCTTTTTGTGGCCGAAACACAATGATTCGCGAGCTACGTTGCCCATTTTAGTGTGCTTATGAAAGATGGAGGTAGGAATAGGATTTCTTTGCATTTCAAATGCCTTATGGCGGTTGAACTCTGCGAAGTGCAAACCTGCGCGAAGAATAGGTCCCACCATTTCGGGGGCAAAAACAGATGAATTGGGAAAGTACAAGACCCGTTCTCTGTGTCCCACTAAAAGATTATGAGAAAGACTATTTTGATGAAATTGTATGGGCTACATGTCAGTTTCCCTCTCTTGAAAGAGAAAATCGCCTCTAAACGAACCGTACAGTCTTCTGGCGGTGGAACAGATGAATTTGGCACATATGTGGCGTATTTTTTGGAACTCGTGAAAATTGGAGGTAGAAAGAAGATTTCCCTGCAAATCATAGGACTGTAGCACGGTTTGGCTCTCGAAAACGCAAGCTGGATCTAAAACACGCATTCAAGCATTGTGGGGGTGGTATTGATGAAATTGAAAACTCCGTGGCCCATTTTTGGGTACTGCCGAAAAACGGAGTGAGAAAGGAGCTTACTCTGACATTTTGAGGCCTCTACCAAATTTTCCTTGTCAAAAGGTGAGACCGGCGCTAAAACATGCTTCTATCTTTTTGGTGGCCGAAACACAATGATTCGCGAGCTACGTTGCCCATTTTACAGTGCTTATGAAAGATGGAGGTAGGAATAGGATTTCTTTGCATTTCAAATGCCTCTATGGCGGTTGAACTCTGCGAAATGCAAACCTGCGCGAAGAATAGGTCCCACCATTTCGGGGGCAAAAACAGATGAATTGGGAAAGTACACGGCCCGTTCTCTGTGTCCCACTAAAAGATTATGAGAAAGACTATTTTGATGAAATTGTATGGGCTACATGTCAGTTTCCCTCTCTTGAAAGAGAAAATCGCCTCTAAACGAACCGTACAGTCTTCTGGCGGTGGAACAGATGAATTTGGCACATATGTGGCTTATTTTTTGGAACTCGTGAAAATTGGAGGGAGAAAGAAGATTTCCCTGCAAATCGTAGGACTCTAGCACGGATTGGCTCTCGAAAACGCAAGCTGGATCTAAAACACGCATTCAAGCATTGTGGGGGTGATATTGATGAAATTGAAAACTCCGTGGCCCATTTTGGGGTACTGCCGAAAAACGGGGTGAGAAAGGAGCTTACTCTGAAAATTCGAGGAATCTAGCGAATTTTCCCTCTCAAAAGGTTAGACCGGCGCTAAAACATGCTTCTATCCTTTTGGTGGCCGAAACACAATGATTCGCGAGCTACGTTCCCCATTTTACAGTGCTTATGAAAGATGGAGGTAGGAATAGGATTTCTTTGCATTTCAAATGCCTCTATGGCGGTTGAACTCTGCGAAATGCAAACCTGCGCGAAGAATAGGTCCCACCATTTCGGGGGCAAAAACAGATGAATTGGGAAAGTACACGGCCCGTTCTCTGTGTCCCACTAAAAGATTATGAGAAAGACTATTTTGATGAAATTGTATGGGCTACATGTCAGTTTCCCTCTCTTGAAAGTGAAAATCGCCTCTAAACGAACAGTACAGTCTTCTGGCGGTGGAACAGATGAATTTGGCACATATGTGGCTTATTTTTTGGAACTCGTGAAAATTGGAGGGAGAAAGAAGATTTCCCTGCAAATCGTAGGACTCTAGCACGGTTTGGCTCTCGAAAACGCAAGCTGGATCTAAAACACGCATTCAAGCATTGTGGGGGTGGTATTGATGAAATTGAAAACTGCGTGGCCCATTTTTGGGTACTGCCGAAAGACGGAGTGAGAAAGGAGCTTACTCTGACATTTCGAGGCCTCTAGCAAATTTTCCCTGTCAAAAGGTCAGACCGGCGCTAAAACATGCTTCTATCCTTTTGGTGGCCGAAAAACAATGATTCGCGAGCTATGTTGCCCATTTTACAGTGCTTATGAAAGATGGAGGTAGGAATAGGATTTCTTTGCATTTCAAATGCCTCTATGGCGGTTGAACTCTGCGAAGTGCAAACCTGCGCGAAGAATAGGTCCCACCATTTCGGGGGCAAAAACAGATGAATTGGGAAAGTACACGGCCCGTTCTCTGTGTCCCACTAAAAGATCATGAGAAAGACTATTTTGATGAAATTGTATGGGCTACATGTCAGTTTCCCTCTCTTGAAAGAGAAAATCGCCTATAAACGAACCGTACAGTCTTCTGGCGGTGGAACAGATGAATTTGGCACATATGTTTTGTTTTTTTTTGGAACTCGTGAAAATTGGAGGGAGAAAGAAGATTTCCCTGCAAATCCTAGGACTCTAGCACGGTTTGGCTCTCGAAAACGCAAGCTGGATCTAAAACACGCATTCAAGCATTGTGGGGGTGATATTGATGAAATTGAAAACTGCGTTGCCCATTTTTGGGTACTGCCGAAAAACGGAGTGAGAAAGGAGCTTACTCTGACATTTCGAGGCCTCTAGCAAATTTTCCCTGTCAAAAGGTCAGACCGGCGCTAAAACATGCTTCTATCCTTTTGGTGGCCGAAACACAATGATTCGCGAGCTACGTTGCCCATTTTACAGTGCTTATGAAAGATGGAGGTAGGAATAGGATTTCTTTGCATTTCAAATGCCTCTATGGCGGTTGAACTCTGCGAAATGCAAACCTGCGCGAAGAATAGGTCCCACCATTTCGGGGGCAAAAACAGATGAATTGGGAAAGTACACGGCCCGTTCTCTGTGTCCCACTAAAAGATTATGAGAAAGACTATTTTGATGAAATTGTATGGGCTACATATCAGTTTCCCTCTCTTGAAAGTGAAAATCGCCTCTAAACGAACAGTACAGTCTTCTGGCGGTGGAACAGATGAATTTGGCACATATGTGGCTTATTTTTTGGAACTCGTGAAAATTGGAGGGAGAAAGAAGATTTCCCTGCAAATCGTAGGACTCTAGCACGGTTTGGCTCTCGAAAACTCAAGCTGGATCTAAAACACGCATTCAAGCATTGTCGGGGTGATATTGATGAAATTTAAAACTACGTGGCCCATTTTTGGGTACTGCCAAAAAACGGAGTGAGAAAGGAGCTTACTCTGAAATTTCGAGGCCTTTAGCGAATTTTCCCTGTCAAAAGGTGAGACCGGCGCTAAAACAGGCTTCAATCCTTTTTGTGGCCGAAACACAATGATTCGCGAGCTACGTTGCCCATTTTAGTGTGCTTATGAAAGATGGAGGTAGGAATAGGATTTCTTTGCATTTCAAATGCCTTATGGCGGTTGAACTCTGCGAAGTGCAAACCTGCGCGAAGAATAGGTCCCACCATTTCGGGGGCAAAAACAGATGAATTGGGAAAGTACAAGACCCGTTCTCTGTGTCCCACTAAAAGATTATGAGAAAGACTATTTTGATGAAATTGTATGGGCTACATGTCAGTTTCCCTCTCTTGAAAGAGAAAATCACCTCTAAACGAACCGTACAGTCTTCTGGCGGTGGAACAGATGAATTTGGCACATATGTGGCGTATTTTTTGGAACTCGTGAAAATTGGAGGTAGAAAGAAGATTTCCCTGCAAATCATAGGACTGTAGCACGGTTTGGCTCTCGAAAACGCAAGCTGGATCTAAAACACGCATTCAAGCATTGTGGGGGTGGTATTGATGAAATTGAAAACTCCGTGGCCCATTTTTGGGTACTGCCGAAAAACGGAGTGAGAAAGGAGCTTACTCTGACATTTCGAGGCCTCTACCAAATTTTCCTTGTCAAAAGGTGAGACCGGCGCTAAAACATGCTTCTATCTTTTTGGTGGCCGAAACACAATGATTCGCGAGCTACGTTCCCCATTTTACAGTGCTTATGAAAGATGGAGGTAGGAATAGGATTTCTTTGCATTTCAAATGCCTCTATGGCGGTTGAACTCTGCGAAATGCAAACCTGCGCGAAGAATAGGTCCCACCATTTCGGGGGCAAAAACAGATGAATTGGGAAAGTACACGGCCCGTTCTCTGTGTCCCACTAAAAGATTATGAGAAAGACTATTTTGATGAAATTGTATGGGCTACATGTCAGTTTCCCTCTCTTGAAAGAGAAAATCGCCTATAAACGAACCGTACAGTCTTCTGGCGGTGGAACAGATGAATTTGGCACATATGTTTTGTTTTTTTTTGGAACTCGTGAAAATTGGAGGGAGAAAGAAGATTTCCCTGCAAATCCTAGGACTCTAGCACGGTTTGGCTCTCGAAAACGCAAGCTGGATCTAAAACACGCATTCAAGCATTGTGGGGGTGATATTGATGAAATTGAAAACTGCGTTGCCCATTTTTGGGTACTGCCGAAAAACGGAGTGAGAAAGGAGCTTACTCTGACATTTCGAGGCCTCTAGCAAATTTTCCCTGTCAAAAGGTCAGACCGGCGCTAAAACATGCTTCTATCCTTTTGGTGGCCGAAACACAATGATTCGCGAGCTACGTTGCCCATTTTACAGTGCTTATGAAAGATGGAGGTAGGAATAGGATTTCTTTGCATTTCAAATGCCTCTATGGCGGTTGAACTCTGCGAAGTGCAAACCTGCGCGAAGAATAGGTCCCACCATTTCGGGGGCAAAAACAGATGAAGTGGGAAAGTACACGGCCCGTTCTCTGTGTCCCACTAAAAGATTATGAGAAAGACTATTTTGATGAAATTGTATGGGCTACATGTCAGTTTCCCTCTCTTGAAAGAGAAAATCGCCTCTAAACGAACCGTATAGTCTTCTGGCGGTGGAACAGATGAATTTGGCACATATGTGGCTTATTTTTTGGAACTCGTGAAAATTGGAGGGAGAAAGAAGATTTCCCTGCAAATCGTAGGACTCTAGCACGGTTTGGCTCTCGAAAACGCAAGCTGGATCTAAAACACGCATTCAAGCATTGTGGGGGTGGTATTGATGAAATTGAAAACTCCGTGGCCCATTTTTGGGTACTGCCGAAAAACGGAGTGAGAAAGGAGCTTACTCTGAAATTTCGAGGCCTTTAGCGAATTTTCCCTGTCAAAAGGTGAGACCGGCGCTAAAACATGCTTCTATCTTTTTGGTGGCCGAAACACAATGATTCGCGAGCTACGTTGCCCATTTTACAGTGCTTATGAAAGATGGAGGTAGGAATAGGATTTCTTTGCATTTCAAATGCCTCTATGGCGGTTGAACTCTGCGAAATGCAAACCTGCGCGAAGAATAGGTCCCACCATTTCGGGGGCAAAAACAGATGAATTGGGAAAGTACACGGCCCGTTCTCTGTGTCCCACTAAAAGATTATGAGAAAGACTATTTTGATGAAATTGTATGGGCTACATATCAGTTTCCCTCTCTTGAAAGTGAAAATCGCCTCTAAACGAACAGTACAGTCTTCTGGCGGTGGAACAGATGAATTTGGCACATATGTGGCTTATTTTTTGGAACTCGTGAAAATTGGAGGGAGAAAGAAGATTTCCCTGCAAATCGTAGGACTCTAGCACGGTTTGGCTCTCGAAAACTCAAGCTGGATCTAAAACACGCATTCAAGCATTGTCGGGGTGATATTGATGAAATTTAAAACTACGTGGCCCATTTTTGGGTACTGCCAAAAAACGGAGTGAGAAAGGAGCTTACTCTGAAATTTCGAGGCCTTTAGCGAATTTTCCCTGTCAAAAGGTGAGACCGGCGCTAAAACAGGCTTCAATCCTTTTTGTGGCCGAAACACAATGATTCGCGAGCTACGTTGCCCATTTTAGTGTGCTTATGAAAGATGGAGGTAGGAATAGGATTTCTTTGCATTTCAAATGCCTTATGGCGGTTGAACTCTGCGAAGTGCAAACCTGCGCGAAGAATAGGTCCCACCATTTCGGGGGCAAAAACAGATGAATTGGGAAAGTACAAGACCCGTTCTCTGTGTCCCACTAAAAGATTATGAGAAAGACTATTTTGATGAAATTGTATGGGCTACATGTCAGTTTCCCTCTCTTGAAAGAGAAAATCACCTCTAAACGAACCGTACAGTCTTCTGGCGGTGGAACAGATGAATTTGGCACATATGTGGCGTATTTTTTGGAACTCGTGAAAATTGGAGGTAGAAAGAAGATTTCCCTGCAAATCATAGGACTGTAGCACGGTTTGGCTCTCGAAAACGCAAGCTGGATCTAAAACACGCATTCAAGCATTGTGGGGGTGGTATTGATGAAATTGAAAACTCCGTGGCCCATTTTTGGGTACTGCCGAAAAACGGAGTGAGAAAGGAGCTTACTCTGACATTTCGAGGCCTCTACCAAATTTTCCTTGTCAAAAGGTGAGACCGGCGCTAAAACATGCTTCTATCTTTTTGGTGGCCGAAACACAATGATTCGCGAGCTACGTTCCCCATTTTACAGTGCTTATGAAAGATGGAGGTAGGAATAGGATTTCTTTGCATTTCAAATGCCTCTATGGCGGTTGAACTCTGCGAAATGCAAACCTGCGCGAAGAATAGGTCCCACCATTTCGGGGGCAAAAACAGATGAATTGGGAAAGTACACGGCCCGTTCTCTGTGTCCCACTAAAAGATTATGAGAAAGACTATTTTGATGAAATTGTATGGGCTACATGTCAGTTTCCCTCTCTTGAAAGAGAAAATCGCCTCTAAACGAACCGTACAGTCTTCTGGCGGTGGAACAGATGAATTTGGCACATATGTGGCTTATTTTTTGGAACTCGTGAAAATTGGAGGGAGAAAGAAGATTTCCCTGCAAATCGTAGGACTCTAGCACGGTTTGGCTCTCGAAAATGCAAGCTGGATCTAAAACACGCATTCAAGCATTGTGGGGGTGGTATTGATGAAATTGAAAACTCCGTGGCCCATTTTTGGGTACTGCCGAAAAACGGAGTGAGAAAGGAGCTTACTCTGACATTTCGAGGCCTCTAGCAAATTTTCCCTGTCAAAAGGTCAGACCGGCGCTAAAACATGCTTCTATCCTTTTGGTGGCCGAAACACAATGATTCGCGAGCTACGTTCCCCATTTTACAGTGCTTATGAAAGATGGAGGTAGGAATAGGATTTCTTTGCATTTCAAATGCCTCTATGGCGGTTGAACTCTGCGAAATGCAAACCTGCGCGAAGAATAGGTCCCACCATTTCGGGGGCAAAAACAGATGAATTGGGAAAGTACACGGCCCGTTCTCTGTGTCCCACTAAAAGATTATGAGAAAGACTATTTTGATGAAATTGTATGGGCTACATGTCAGTTTCCCTCTCTTGAAAGTGAAAATCGCCTCTAAACGAACAGTACAGTCTTCTGGCGGTGGAACAGATGAATTTGGCACATATGTGGCTTATTTTTTGGAACTCGTGAAAATTGGAGGGAGAAAGAAGATTTCCCTGCAAATCGTAGGACTCTAGCACGGTTTGGCTCTCGAAAACGCAAGCTGGATCTAAAACACGCATTCAAGCATTGTGGGGGTGGTATTGATGAAATTGAAAACTCCGTGGCCCATTTTTGGGTACTGCCGAAAAACGGAGTGAGAAAGGAGCTTACTCTGAAATTTCGAGGCCTTTAGCGAATTTTCCCTGTCAAAAGGTGAGACCGGCGCTAAAACATGCTTCTATCTTTTTGGTGGCCGAAACACAATGATTCGCGAGCTACGTTGCCCATTTTACAGTGCTTATGAAAGATGGAGGTAGGAATAGGATTTCTTTGCATTTCAAATGCCTCTATGGCGGTTAAACTCTGCGAAATGCAAACCTGCGCGAAGAATAGGTCCCACCATTTCGGGGGCAAAAACAGATGAATTGGGAAAGTACACGGCCCGTTCTCTGTGTCCCACTAAAAGATTATGAGAAAGACTATTTTGATGAAATTGTATGGGCTACATATCAGTTTCCCTCTCTTGAAAGTGAAAATCGCCTCTAAACGAACAGTACAGTCTTCTGGCGGTGGAACAGATGAATTTGGCACATATGTGGCTTATTTTTTGGAACTCGTGAAAATTGGAGGGAGAAAGAAGATTTCCCTGCAAATCGTAGGACTCTAGCACGGTTTGGCTCTCGAAAACGCAAGCTGGATCTAAAACACGCATTCAAGCATTGTCGGGGTGATATTGATGAAATTTAAAACTACGTGGCCCATTTTTGGGTACTGCCAAAAAACGGAGTGAGAAAGGAGCTTACTCTGAAATTTCGAGGCCTTTAGCGAATTTTCCCTGTCAAAAGGTGAGACCGGCGCTAAAACATGCTTCTATCTTTTTGGTGGCCGAAACACAATGATTCGCGAGCTACGTTGCCCATTTTACAGTGCTTATGAAAGATGGAGGTAGGAATAGGATTTCTTTGCATTTCAAATGCCTTATGGCGGTTGAACTCTGCGAAGTGCAAACCTGCGCGAAGAATAGGTCCCACCATTTCGGGGGCAAAAACAGATGAATTGGGAAAGTACAAGACCCGTTCTCTGTGTCCCACTAAAAGATTATGAGAAAGACTATTTTGATGAAATTGTATGGGCTACATGTCAGTTTCCCTCTCTTGAAAGAGAAAATCGCCTCTAAACGAACCGTACAGTCTTCTGGCGGTGGAACAGATGAATTTGGCACATATGTGGCGTATTTTTTGGAACTCGTGAAAATTGGAGGTAGAAAGAAGATTTCCCTGCAAATCATAGGACTGTAGCACGGTTTGGCTCTCGAAAACGCAAGCTGGATCTAAAACACGCATTCAAGCATTGTGGGGGTGGTATTGATGAAATTGAAAACTCCGTGGCCCATTTTTGGGTACTGCCGAAAAACGGAGTGAGAAAGGAGCTTACTCTGACATTTCGAGGCCTCTACCAAATTTTCCTTGTCAAAAGGTGAGACCGGCGCTAAAACATGCTTCTATCTTTTTGGTGGCCGAAACACAATGATTCGCGAGCTACGTTGCCCATTTTACAGTGCTTATGAAAGATGGAGGTAGGAATAGGATTTCTTTGCATTTCAAATGCCTCTATGGCGGTTGAACTCTGCGAAATGCAAACCTGCGCGAAGAATAGGTCCCACCATTTCGGGGGCAAAAACAGATGAATTGGGAAAGTACACGGCCCGTTCTCTGTGTCCCACTAAAAGATTATGAGAAAGACTATTTTGATGAAATTGTATGGGCTACATGTCAGTTTCCCTCTCTTGAAAGAGAAAATCGCCTCTAAACGAACCGTACAGTCTTCTGGCGGTGGAACAGATGAATTTGGCACATATGTGGCTTATTTTTTGGAACTCGTGAAAATTGGAGGGAGAAAGAAGATTTCCCTGCAAATCGTAGGACTCTAGCACGGTTTGGCTCTCGAAAACGCAAGCTGGATCTAAAACACGCATTCAAGCATTGTGGGGGTGGTATTGATGAAATTGAAAACTCCGTGGCCCATTTTTGGGTACTGCCGAAAAACGGAGTGAGAAAGGAGCTTACTCTGACATTTCGAGGCCTCTACCAAATTTTCCTTGTCAAAAGGTGAGACCGGCGCTAAAACATGCTTCTATCTTTTTGGTGGCCGAAACACAATGATTCGCGAGCTACGTTCCCCATTTTACAGTGCTTATGAAAGATGGAGGTAGGAATAGGATTTCTTTGCATTTCAAATGCCTCTATGGCGGTTGAACTCTGCGAAATGCAAACCTGCGCGAAGAATAGGTCCCACCATTTCGGGGGCAAAAACAGATGAATTGGGAAAGTACACGGCTCGTTCTCTGTGTCCCACTAAAAGATTATGAGAAAGACTATTTTGATGAAATTGTTTGGGCTACATGTCAGTTTCCCTCTCTTGAAAGAGAAAATCGCCTCTAAACGAACCGTACAGTCTTCTGGCGGTGGAACAGATGAATTTGGCACATATGTGGCTTATTTTTTGGAACTCGTGAAAATTGGAGGGAGAAAGAAGATTTCCCTGCAAATCGTAGGACTCTAGCACGGTTTGGCTCTCGAAAACGCAAGCTGGATCTAAAACACGCATTCAAGCATTGTGGGGGTGGTATTGATGAAATTGAAAACTCCGTGGCCCATTTTTGGGTACTGCCGAAAAACGGAGTGAGAAAGGAGCTTACTCTGACATTTCGAGGCCTCTAGCAAATTTTCCCTGTCAAAAGGTCAGACCGGCGCTAAAACATGCTTCTATCCTTTTGGTGGCCGAAACACAATGATTCGCGAGCTACGTTCCCCATTTTACAGTGCTTATGAAAGATGGAGGTAGGAATAGGATTTCTTTGCATTTCAAATGCCTCTATGGCGGTTGAACTCTGCGAAATGCAAACCTGCGCGAAGAATAGGTCCCACCATTTCGGGGGCAAAAACAGATGAATTGGGAAAGTACACGGCCCGTTCTCTGTGTCCCACTAAAAGATTATGAGAAAGACTATTTTGATGAAATTGTATGGGCTACATGTCAGTTTCCCTCTCTTGAAAGTGAAAATCGCCTCTAAACGAACAGTACAGTCTTCTGGCGGTGGAACAGATGAATTTGGCACATATGTGGCTTATTTTTTGGAACTCGTGAAAATTGGAGGGAGAAAGAAGATTTCCCTGCAAATCGTAGGACTCTAGCACGGTTTGGCTCTCGAAAACGCAAGCTGGATCTAAAACACGCATTCAAGCATTGTGGGGGTGGTATTGATGAAATTGAAAACTGCGTTGCCCATTTTTGGGTACTGCCGAAAAACGGAGTGAGAAAGGAGCTTACTCTGACATTTCGAGGCCTCTAGCAAATTTTCCCTGTCAAAAGGTCAGACCGGCGCTAAAACATGCTTCTATCCTTTTGGTGGCCGAAACACAATGATTCGCGAGCTACGTTCCCCATTTTACAGTGCTTATGAAAGATGGAGGTAGGAATAGGATTTCTTTGCATTTCAAATGCCTCTATGGCGGTTGAACTATGCGAAATGCAAACCTGCGCGAAGAATAGGTCCCACCATTTCGGGGGCAAAAACAGATGAATTGGGAAAGTACACGGCTCGTTCTCTGTGTCCCACTAAAAGATTATGAGAAAGACTATTTTGATGAAATTGTATGGGCTACATGTCAGTTTCCCTCTCTTGAAAGTGAAAATCGCCTCTAAACGAACAGTACAGTCTTCTGGCGGTGGAACAGATGAATTTGGCACATATGTGGCTTATTTTTTGGAACTCGTGAAAATTGGAGGGAGAAAGAAGATTTCCCTGCAAATCGTAGGACTCTAGCACGGTTTGGCTCTCGAAAACGCAAGCTGGATCTAAAACACGCATTCAAGCATTGTCGGGGTGATATTGATGAAATTTAAAACTACGTGGCCCATTTTTGGGTACTGCCAAAAAACGGAGTGAGAAAGGAGCTTACTCTGAAATTTCGAGGCCTCTAGCGAATTTTCCCTGTCAAAAGGCGAGACCGGCGCTAAAACAGGCTTCAATCCTTTTTGTGGCCGAAACACAATGATTCGCGAGCTACGTTGCCCATTTTACAGTGCTTATGAAAGATGGAGGTAGGAATAGGATTTCTTTGCATTTCAAATGCCTTATGGCGGTTGAACTCTGCGAAGTGCAAACCTGCGCGAAGAATAGGTCCCACCATTTCGGGGGCAAAAACAGATGAATTGGGAAAGTACAAGACCCGTTCTCTGTGTCCCACTAAAAGATTATGAGAAAGACTATTTTGATGAAATTGTATGGGCTACATGTCAGTTTCCCTCTCTTGAAAGAGAAAATCGCCTCTAAACGAACCGTACAGTCTTCTGGCGGTGGAACAGATGAATTTGGCACATATGTGGCGTATTTTTTGGAACTCGTGAAAATTGGAGGGAGAAAGAAGATTTCCCTGCAAATCGTAGGACTCTAGCACGGTTTGGCTCTCGAAAACGCAAGCTGGATCTAAAACACGCATTCAAGCATTGTGGGGGTGATATTGATGAAATTGAAAACTGCGTTGCCCATTTTTGGGTACTGCCGAAAAACGGAGTGAGAAAGGAGCTTACTCTGACATTTCGAGGCCTCTAGCAAATTTTCCCTGTCAAAAGGTCAGACCGGCGCTAAAACATGCTTCTATCCTTTTGGTGGCCGAAACACAATGATTCGCGAGCTACGTTCCCCATTTTACAGTGCTTATGAAAGATGGAGGTAGGAATAGGATTTCTTTGCATTTCAAATGCCTCTATGGCGGTTGAACTCTGCGAAATGCAAACCTGCGCGAAGAATAGGTCCCACCATTTCGGGGGCAAAAACAGATGAATTGGGAAAGTACACGGCTCGTTCTCTGTGTCCCACTAAAAGATTATGAGAAAGACTATTTTGATGAAATTGTATGGGCTACATGTCAGTTTCCCTCTCTTGAAAGTGAAAATCGCCTCTAAACGAACAGTACAGTCTTCTGGCGGTGGAACAGATGAATTTGGCACATATGTGGCTTATTTTTTGGAACTCGTGAAAATTGGAGGGAGAAAGAAGATTTCCCTGCAAATCGTAGGACTCTAGCACGGTTTGGCTCTCGAAAACGCAAGCTGGATCTAAAACACGCATTCAAGCATTGTGGGGGTGGTATTGATGAAATTGAAAACTCCGTGGCCCATTTTTGGGTACTGCCGAAAAACGGAGTGAGAAAGGAGCTTACTCTGACATTTCGAGGCCTCTACCAAATTTTCCTTGTCAAAAGGTGAGACCGGCGCTAAAACATGCTTCTATCTTTTTGGTGGCCGAAACACAATGATTCGCGAGCTACGTTCCCCATTTTACAGTGCTTATGAAAGATGGAGGTAGGAATAGGATTTCTTTGCATTTCAAATGCCTCTATGGCGGTTGAACTCTGCGAAATGCAAACCTGCGCGAAGAATAGGTCCCACCATTTCGGGGGCAAAAACAGATGAATTGGGAAAGTACACGGCCCGTTCTCTGTGTCCCACTAAAAGATTATGAGAAAGACTATTTTGATGAAATTGTATGGGCTACATGTCAGTTTCCCTCTCTTGAAAGAGAAAATCGCCTCTAAACGAACCGTACAGTCTTCTGGCGGTGGAACAGATGAATTTGGCACATATGTGGCTTATTTTTTGGAACTCGTGAAAATTGGAGGGAGAAAGAAGATTTCCCTGCAAATCGTAGGACTCTAGCACGGTTTGGCTCTCGAAAACGCAAGCTGGATCTAAAACACGCATTCAAGCATTGTGGGGGTGGTATTGATGAAATTGAAAACTCCGTGGCCCATTTTTGGGTACTGCCGAAAAACGGAGTGAGAAAGGAGCTTACTCTGACATTTCGAGGCCTCTAGCAAATTTTCCCTGTCAAAAGGTCAGACCGGCGCTAAAACATGCTTCTATCCTTTTGGTGGCCGAAACACAATGATTCGCGAGCTACGTTCCCCATTTTACAGTGCTTATGAAAGATGGAGGTAGGAATAGGATTTCTTTGCATTTCAAATGCCTCTATGGCGGTTGAACTCTGCGAAATGCAAACCTGCGCGAAGAATAGGTCCCACCATTTCGGGGGCAAAAACAGATGAATTGGGAAAGTACACGGCCCGTTCTCTGTGTCCCACTAAAAGATTATGAGAAAGACTATTTTGATGAAATTGTATGGGCTACATGTCAGTTTCCCTCTCTTGAAAGTGAAAATCGCCTCTAAACGAACAGTACAGTCTTCTGGCGGTGGAACAGATGAATTTGGCACATATGTGGCTTATTTTTTGGAACTCGTGAAAATTGGAGGGAGAAAGAAGATTTCCCTGCAAATCGTAGGACTCTAGCACGGTTTGGCTCTCGAAAACGCAAGCTGGATCTAAAACACGCATTCAAGCATTGTGGGGGTGGTATTGATGAAATTGAAAACTCCGTGGCCCATTTTTGGGTACTGCCGAAAAACGGAGTGAGAAAGGAGCTTACTCTGAAATTTCGAGGCCTTTAGCGAATTTTCCCTGTCAAAAGGTGAGACCGGCGCTAAAACATGCTTCTATCTTTTTGGTGGCCGAAACACAATGATTCGCGAGCTACGTTGCCCATTTTACAGTGCTTATGAAAGATGGAGGTAGGAATAGGATTTCTTTGCATTTCAAATGCCTCTATGGCGGTTGAACTCTGCGAAATGCAAACCTGCGCGAAGAATAGGTCCCACCATTTCGGGGGCAAAAAAAGATGAATTGGGAAAGTACACGGCCCGTTCTCTGTGTCCCACTAAAAGATTATGAGAAAGACTATTTTGATGAAATTGTATGGGCTACATGTCAGTTTCCCTCTCTTGAAAGTGAAAATCGCCTCTAAACGAACAGTACAGTCTTCTGGCGGTGGAACAGATGAATTTGGCACATATGTGGCTTATTTTTTGGAACTCGTGAAAATTGGAGGGAGAAAGAAGATTTCCCTGCAAATCGTAGGACTCTAGCACGGTTTGGCTCTCGAAAACGCAAGCTGGATCTAAAACACGCATTCAAGCATTGTGGGGGTGGTATTGATGAAATTGAAAACTCCGTGGCCCATTTTTGGGTACTGCCGAAAAACGGAGTGAGAAAGGAGCTTACTCTGAAATTTCGAGGCCTTTAGCGAATTTTCCCTGTCAAAAGGTGAGACCGGCGCTAAAACATGCTTCTATCTTTTTGGTGGCCGAAACACAATGATTCGCGAGCTACGTTGCCCATTTTACAGTGCTTATGAAAGATGGAGGTAGGAATAGGATTTCTTTGCATTTCAAATGCCTCTATGGCGGTTAAACTCTGCGAAATGCAAACCTGCGCGAAGAATAGGTCCCACCATTTCGGGGGCAAAAACAGATGAATTGGGAAAGTACACGGCCCGTTCTCTGTGTCCCACTAAAAGATTATGAGAAAGACTATTTTGATGAAATTGTATGGGCTACATATCAGTTTCCCTCTCTTGAAAGTGAAAATCGCCTCTAAACGAACAGTACAGTCTTCTGGCGGTGGAACAGATGAATTTGGCACATATGTGGCTTATTTTTTGGAACTCGTGAAAATTGGAGGGAGAAAGAAGATTTCCCTGCAAATCGTAGGACTCTAGCACGGTTTGGCTCTCGAAAACGCAAGCTGGATCTAAAACACGCATTCAAGCATTGTCGGGGTGATATTGATGAAATTTAAAACTACGTGGCCCATTTTTGGGTACTGCCAAAAAACGGAGTGAGAAAGGAGCTTACTCTGAAATTTCGAGGCCTTTAGCGAATTTTCCCTGTCAAAAGGTGAGACCGGCGCTAAAACATGCTTCTATCTTTTTGGTGGCCGAAACACAATGATTCGCGAGCTACGTTGCCCATTTTACAGTGCTTATGAAAGATGGAGGTAGGAATAGGATTTCTTTGCATTTCAAATGCCTTATGGCGGTTGAACTCTGCGAAGTGCAAACCTGCGCGAAGAATAGGTCCCACCATTTCGGGGGCAAAAACAGATGAATTGGGAAAGTACAAGACCCGTTCTCTGTGTCCCACTAAAAGATTATGAGAAAGACTATTTTGATGAAATTGTATGGGCTACATGTCAGTTTCCCTCTCTTGAAAGAGAAAATCGCCTCTAAACGAACCGTACAGTCTTCTGGCGGTGGAACAGATGAATTTGGCACATATGTGGCGTATTTTTTGGAACTCGTGAAAATTGGAGGTAGAAAGAAGATTTCCCTGCAAATCATAGGACTGTAGCACGGTTTGGCTCTCGAAAACGCAAGCTGGATCTAAAACACGCATTCAAGCATTGTGGGGGTGGTATTGATGAAATTGAAAACTCCGTGGCCCATTTTTGGGTACTGCCGAAAAACGGAGTGAGAAAGGAGCTTACTCTGACATTTCGAGGCCTCTACCAAATTTTCCTTGTCAAAAGGTGAGACCGGCGCTAAAACATGCTTCTATCTTTTTGGTGGCCG
The DNA here is from genome assembly GCA_037074505.1 of Albizia julibrissin. Lineage (NCBI taxonomy): Eukaryota > Viridiplantae > Streptophyta > Magnoliopsida > Fabales > Fabaceae > Albizia > Albizia julibrissin. The sequence goes on from CM073477.1 coordinate 40,355,099, forward strand.
AAACACAATGATTCGCGAGCTACGTTGCCCATTTTACAGTGCTTATGAAAGATGGAGGTAGGAATAGGATTTCTTTGCATTTCAAATGCCTCTATGGCGGTTGAACTCTGCGAAATGCAAACCTGCGCGAAGAATAGGTCCCACCATTTCGGGGGCAAAAACAGATGAATTGGGAAAGTACACGGCCCGTTCTCTGTGTCCCACTAAAAGATTATGAGAAAGACTATTTTGATGAAATTGTATGGGCTACATGTCAGTTTCCCTCTCTTGAAAGAGAAAATCGCCTCTAAACGAACCGTACAGTCTTCTGGCGGTGGAACAGATGAATTTGGCACATATGTGGCTTATTTTTTGGAACTCGTGAAAATTGGAGGGAGAAAGAAGATTTCCCTGCAAATCGTAGGACTCTAGCACGGTTTGGCTCTCGAAAACGCAAGCTGGATCTAAAACACGCATTCAAGCATTGTGGGGGTGGTATTGATGAAATTGAAAACTCCGTGGCCCATTTTTGGGTACTGCCGAAAAACGGAGTGAGAAAGGAGCTTACTCTGACATTTCGAGGCCTCTACCAAATTTTCCTTGTCAAAAGGTGAGACCGGCGCTAAAACATGCTTCTATCTTTTTGGTGGCCGAAACACAATGATTCGCGAGCTACGTTCCCCATTTTACAGTGCTTATGAAAGATGGAGGTAGGAATAGGATTTCTTTGCATTTCAAATGCCTCTATGGCGGTTGAACTCTGCGAAATGCAAACCTGCGCGAAGAATAGGTCCCACCATTTCGGGGGCAAAAACAGATGAATTGGGAAAGTACACGGCTCGTTCTCTGTGTCCCACTAAAAGATTATGAGAAAGACTATTTTGATGAAATTGTTTGGGCTACATGTCAGTTTCCCTCTCTTGAAAGAGAAAATCGCCTCTAAACGAACCGTACAGTCTTCTGGCGGTGGAACAGATGAATTTGGCACATATGTGGCTTATTTTTTGGAACTCGTGAAAATTGGAGGGAGAAAGAAGATTTCCCTGCAAATCGTAGGACTCTAGCACGGTTTGGCTCTCGAAAACGCAAGCTGGATCTAAAACACGCATTCAAGCATTGTGGGGGTGGTATTGATGAAATTGAAAACTCCGTGGCCCATTTTTGGGTACTGCCGAAAAACGGAGTGAGAAAGGAGCTTACTCTGACATTTCGAGGCCTCTAGCAAATTTTCCCTGTCAAAAGGTCAGACCGGCGCTAAAACATGCTTCTATCCTTTTGGTGGCCGAAACACAATGATTCGCGAGCTACGTTCCCCATTTTACAGTGCTTATGAAAGATGGAGGTAGGAATAGGATTTCTTTGCATTTCAAATGCCTCTATGGCGGTTGAACTCTGCGAAATGCAAACCTGCGCGAAGAATAGGTCCCACCATTTCGGGGGCAAAAACAGATGAATTGGGAAAGTACACGGCCCGTTCTCTGTGTCCCACTAAAAGATTATGAGAAAGACTATTTTGATGAAATTGTATGGGCTACATGTCAGTTTCCCTCTCTTGAAAGTGAAAATCGCCTCTAAACGAACAGTACAGTCTTCTGGCGGTGGAACAGATGAATTTGGCACATATGTGGCTTATTTTTTGGAACTCGTGAAAATTGGAGGGAGAAAGAAGATTTCCCTGCAAATCGTAGGACTCTAGCACGGTTTGGCTCTCGAAAACGCAAGCTGGATCTAAAACACGCATTCAAGCATTGTGGGGGTGGTATTGATGAAATTGAAAACTGCGTTGCCCATTTTTGGGTACTGCCGAAAAACGGAGTGAGAAAGGAGCTTACTCTGACATTTCGAGGCCTCTAGCAAATTTTCCCTGTCAAAAGGTCAGACCGGCGCTAAAACATGCTTCTATCCTTTTGGTGGCCGAAACACAATGATTCGCGAGCTACGTTCCCCATTTTACAGTGCTTATGAAAGATGGAGGTAGGAATAGGATTTCTTTGCATTTCAAATGCCTCTATGGCGGTTGAACTATGCGAAATGCAAACCTGCGCGAAGAATAGGTCCCACCATTTCGGGGGCAAAAACAGATGAATTGGGAAAGTACACGGCTCGTTCTCTGTGTCCCACTAAAAGATTATGAGAAAGACTATTTTGATGAAATTGTATGGGCTACATGTCAGTTTCCCTCTCTTGAAAGTGAAAATCGCCTCTAAACGAACAGTACAGTCTTCTGGCGGTGGAACAGATGAATTTGGCACATATGTGGCTTATTTTTTGGAACTCGTGAAAATTGGAGGGAGAAAGAAGATTTCCCTGCAAATCGTAGGACTCTAGCACGGTTTGGCTCTCGAAAACGCAAGCTGGATCTAAAACACGCATTCAAGCATTGTCGGGGTGATATTGATGAAATTTAAAACTACGTGGCCCATTTTTGGGTACTGCCAAAAAACGGAGTGAGAAAGGAGCTTACTCTGAAATTTCGAGGCCTCTAGCGAATTTTCCCTGTCAAAAGGCGAGACCGGCGCTAAAACAGGCTTCAATCCTTTTTGTGGCCGAAACACAATGATTCGCGAGCTACGTTGCCCATTTTACAGTGCTTATGAAAGATGGAGGTAGGAATAGGATTTCTTTGCATTTCAAATGCCTCTATGGCGGTTGAACTCTGCGAAGTGCAAACCTGCGCGAAGAATAGGTCCCACCATTTCGGGGGCAAAAACAGATGAATTGGGAAAGTACAAGACCCGTTCTCTGTGTCCCACTAAAAGATTATGAGAAAGACTATTTTGATGAAATTGTATGGGCTACATGTCAGTTTCCCTCTCTTGAAAGAGAAAATCGCCTCTAAACGAACCGTACAGTCTTCTGGCGGTGGAACAGATGAATTTGGCACATATGTGGCGTATTTTTTGGAACTCGTGAAAATTGGAGGGAGAAAGAAGATTTCCCTGCAAATCATAGGACTCTAGCACGGTTTGGCTCTCGAAAACGCAAGCTGGATCTAAAACACGCATTCAAGCATTGTGGGGGTGATATTGATGAAATTGAAAACTGCGTGGCCCATTTTTGGGTACTGCCGAAAGACGGAGTGAGAAAGGAGCTTACTCTGACATTTCGAGGCCTCTAGCAAATTTTCCCTGTCAAAAGGTCAGACCGGCGCTAAAACATGCTTCTATCCTTTTGGTGGCCGAAAAACAATGATTCGCGAGCTACGTTGCCCATTTTACAGTGCTTATGAAAGATGGAGGTAGGAATAGGATTTCTTTGCATTTCAAATGCCTCTATGGCGGTTGAACTCTGCGAAGTGCAAACCTGCGCGAAGAATAGGTCCCACCATTTCGGGGGCAAAAACAGATGAATTGGGAAAGTACACGGCCCGTTCTCTGTGTCCCACTAAAAGATCATGAGAAAGACTATTTTGATGAAATTGTATGGGCTACATGTCAGTTTCCCTCTCTTGAAAGAGAAAATCGCCTATAAACGAACCGTACAGTCTTCTAGCGGTGGAACAGATGAATTTGGCACATATGTTTTGTTTTTTTTTTGGAACTCGTGAAAATTGGAGGGAGAAAGAAGATTTCCCTGCAAATCGTAGGACTCTAGCACGGTTTGGCTCTCGAAAACGCAAGCTGGATCTAAAACACGCATTCAAGCATTGTGGGGGTGATATTGATGAAATTGAAAACTGCGTGGCCCATTTTTGGGTACTGCCGAAAGACGGAGTGAGAAAGGAGCTTACTCTGACATTTCGAGGCCTCTAGCAAATTTTACCTGTCAAAAGGTCAGACCGGCGCTAAAACATGCTTCTATCCTTTTGGTGGCCGAAACACAATGATTCGCGAGCTACGTTGCCCATTTTACAGTGCTTATGAAAGATGGAGGTAGGAATAGGATTTCTTTGCATCTCAAATGCCTCTATGGCGGTTGAACTCTGCGAAGTGCAAACCTGCGCGAAGAATAGGTCCCACCATTTCGGGGGCAAAAACAGATGAATTGGGAAAGTACACGGCCCGTTCTCTGTGTCCCACTAAAAGATTATGAGAAAGACTATTTTGATGAAATTGTATGGGCTACATGTCAGTTTCCCTCTCTTGAAAGTGAAAATCGCCTCTAAACGAACAGTACAGTCTTCTGGCGGTGGAACAGATGAATTTGGCACATATGTGGCTTATTTTTTGGAACTCGTGAAAACTGGAGGGTGAAAGAAGATTTCCCTGCAAATCGTAGTACTCTAGCACGGTTTGGCTCTCGAAAACGCAAGCTGGATCAAAAACACGCATTCAAGCATTATGGGGGTGATATTGTTGAAATTGAAAACTGCGTGGCCCATTTTTGGGTACTGCCGAAAAACGGAGTGCGAAAGAAGCTTACTCTGACATTTCGAGGCCTCTAGCAAATTTTCCCTGTCAAAAGGTCAGACCGGCGCTAAAACATGCTTCTATCCTTTTGGTGGCCGAAAAACAATGATTCGCGAGCTACGTTGCCCATTTTACAGTGCTTATGAAAGATGGAGGTAGGAATAGGATTTCTTTGCATCTCAAATGCCTCTATGGCGGTTGAACTCTGCGAAGTGCAAACCTGCGCGAAGAATAGGTCCCACCATTTCGGGGGCAAAAACAGATGAATTGGGAAAGTACACGGCCCGTTCTCTGTGTCCCACTAAAAGATTATGAGAAAGACTATTTTGATGAAATTGTATGGGCTACATGTCAGTTTCCCTCTCTTGAAAGAGAAAATCGCCTATAAACGAACAGTACAGTCTTCTGGCGGTGGAACAGATGAATTTGGCACATATGTGGCTTATTTTTTGGAACTCGTGAAAACTGGAGGGTGAAAGAAGATTTCCCTGCAAATCGTAGTACTCTAGCACGGTTTGGCTCTCGAAAACGCAAGCTGGATCAAAAACACGCATTCAAGCATTATGGGGGTGATATTGTTGAAATTGAAAACTGCGTGGCCCATTTTTGGGTACTGCCGAAAAACGGAGTGCGAAAGAAGCTTACTCTGACATTTCGAGGCCTCTAGCAAATTTTCCCTGTCAAAAGGTCAGACCGGCGCTAAAACATGCTTCTATCCTTTTGGTGGCCGAAAAACAATGATTCGCGAGCTACGTTGCCCATTTTACAGTGCTTATGAAAGATGGAGGTAGGAATAGGATTTCTTTGCATCTCAAATGCCTCTATGGCGGTTGAACTCTGCGAAGTGCAAACCTGCGCGAAGAATAGGTCCCACCATTTCGGGGGCAAAAACAGATGAATTGGGAAAGTACACGGCCCGTTCTCTGTGTCCCACTAAAAGATTATGAGAAAGACTATTTTGATGAAATTGTATGGGCTACATGTCAGTTTCCCTCTCTTGAAAGAGAAAATCGCCTATAAACGAACCGTACAGTCTTCTGGCGGTGGAATAGATGAATTTGGCACATATGTTTTGTTTTTTTTTTGGAACTCGTGAAAATTGGAGGGAGAAAGAAGATTTCCCTGCAAATCATAGGACTCTAGCACGGTTTGGCTCTCGAAAACGCAAGCTGGATCTAAAACACGCATTCAAGCATTGTGGGGGTGATATTGATGAAATTGAAAACTGCGTTGCCCATTTTTGGGTACTGCCGAAAAACGGAGTGAGAAAGGAGCTTACTCTGACATTTCGAGGCCTCTAGCAAATTTTCCCTGTCAAAAGGTCAGACCGGCGCTAAAACATGCTTCTATCCTTTTGGTGGCCGAAACACAATGATTCGCGAGCTACGTTGCCCATTTTACAGTGCTTATGAAAGATGGAGGTAGGAATAGGATTTCTTTGCATTTCAAATGCCTCTATGGCGCTTGAACTCTGCGAAGTGCAAACCTGCGCGAAGAATAGGTCCCACCATTTCGGGGGCAAAAACAGATGAATTGGGAAAGTAGACGGCCCGTTCTCTTTGTCCCACTAAAAGATTATGAGAAAGACTATTTTGATGAAATTGTATGGGCTACATGTCAGTTTCCCTCTCTTGAAAGAGAAAATCGCCTCTAAACGAACCGTACAGTCTTCTGGCGGTGGAACAGATGAATTTGGCAAATATGTGGCGTATTTTTTGGAACTCGTGAAAATTGGAGGGAGAAAGAAGATTTCCCTGCAAATCGTAGTACTCTAGCACGGTTTGGCTCTCGAAAACGCAAGCTGGATCAAAAACACGCATTCAAGCATTGTGGGGGTGATATTGATGAAATTGAAAACTGCGTGGCCCATTTTTGGGTACTGCCGAAAAACGGAGTGACAAAGGAGCTTACTCTGACATTTCGAGGCCTCTAGCAAATTTTCCCTGTCAAAAGGTCAGACCGGCGCTAAAACAGGCTTCAATCCTTTTTGTGGCCGAAACACAATGATTCGCGAGCTACGTTGCCCATTTTACAGTGCTTATGAAAGATGGAGGTAGGAATAGGATTTCTTTGCATTTCAAATGCCTTATGGCGGTTGAACTCTGCGAAGTGCAAACCTGCGCGAAGAATAGGTCCCACCATTTCGGGGGCAAAAACAGATGAATTGGAAAAGTACACGGCCCGTTCTCTGTGTCCCACTAAAAGATTATGAGAAAGACTATTTTGATGAAATTGTATGGGCTACATGTCAGTTTCCCTCTCTTGAAACTGAAAATCGCCTCTAAACGAACAGTACAGTCTTCTGGCGGTGGAACAGATGAATTTGGCACATATGTGGCTTATATTTTGGAACTCATGAAAATTGGAGGGAGAAAGAAGATTTCCCTGCAAATCATAGGACTCTAGCACGGTTTGGCTCTCGAAAACGCAAGCTGGATCTAAAACACGCATTCAAGCATTGTCGGGGTGATATTGATGAAATTTAAAACTCCGTGGCCCATTTTTGGGTACTGCCAAAAAACGGAGTGAGAAAGGAGCTTACTCTGAAATTTCGAGGCCTCTAGCGAATTTTCCCTGTCAAAAGGTGAGACCGGCGCTAAAACAGGCGTCAATCCTTTTTGTGGCCGAAACACAATGATTCGCGAGCTACGTTGCCCATTTTACAGTGCTTATGAAAGATGGAGGTAGGAATAGGATTTCTTTGCATTTCAAATGCCTTATGGCGGTTGAACTCTGCGAAGTGCAAACCTGCGCGAAGAATAGGTCCCACCATGTCGGGGGCAAAAACAGATGAATTGGGAAAGTACAAGACCCGTTCTCTGTGTCCCACTAAAAGATTATGAGAAAGACTATTTTGATGAAATTGTATGGGCTACATGTCAGTTTCCCTCTCTTGAAAGAGAAAATCGCCTCTAAACGAACCGTACAGTCTTCTGGCGGTGGAACAGATGAATTTGGCACATATGTGGCGTATTTTTTGGAACTCGTGAAAATTGGAGGGAGAAAGAAGATTTCCCTGCAAATCATAGGACTCTAGCACAGTTTGGCTCTCGAAAACGCAAGCTGGATCTAAAACACGCATTCAAGCATTGTGGGGGTGATATTGATGAAATTGAAAACTGCGTGGCCCATTTTTGGGTACTGCCGAAAGACGGAGTGAGAAAGGAGCTTACTCTGACATTTCGAGGCCTCTAACAAATTTTCCCTGTCAAAAGGTCAGACCGCCGCTAAAACATGCTTCTATCCTTTTGGTGGCCGAAAAACAATGATTCGCGAGCTACGTTGCCCATTTTACAGTGCTTATGAAAGATGGAGGTAGGAATAGGATTTCTTTGCATCTCAAATGCCTCTATGGCGGTTGAACTCTGCGAAGTGCAAACCTGCGCGAAGAATAGGTCCCACCATTTCGGGGGCAAAAACAGATGAATTGGGAAAGTACACGGCCCGTTCTCTGTGTCCCACTAAAAGATTATGAGAAAGACTATTTTGATGAAATTGTATGGGCTACATGTCAGTTTCCCTCTCTTGAAAGAGAAAATCGCCTATAAACGAACCGTACAGTCTTCTGGCGGTGGAATAGATGAATTTGGCACATATGTTTTGTTTTTTTTTTGGAACTCGTGAAAATTGGAGGGAGAAAGAAGATTTCCCTGCAAATCATAGGACTCTAGCACGGTTTGGCTCTCGAAAACGCAAGCTGGATCTAAAACACGCATTCAAGCATTGTGGGGGTGATATTGATGAAATTGAAAACTGCGTTGCCCATTTTTGGGTACTGCCGAAAAACGGAGTGAGAAAGGAGCTTACTCTGACATTTCGAGGCCTCTAGCAAATTTTCCCTGTCAAAAGGTCAGACCGGCGCTAAAACATGCTTCTATCCTTTTGGTGGCCAAAACACAATGATTCGCGAGCTACGTTGCCCATTTTACAGTGCTTATGAAAGATGGAGGTAGGAATAGGATTTCTTTGCATTTCAAATGCCTCTATGGCGCTTGAACTCTGCGAAGTGCAAACCTGCGCGAAGAATAGGTCCCACCATTTCGGGGGCAAAAACAGATGAATTGGGAAAGTAGACGGCCCGTTCTCTGTGTCCCACTAAAAGATTATGAGAAAGACTATTTTGATGAAATTGTATGGGCTACATGTCAGTTTCCCTCTCTTGAAAGAGAAAATCGCCTCTAAACGAACCGTACAGTCTTCTGGCGGTGGAACAGATGAATTTGGCAAATATGTGGCGTATTTTTTGGAACTCGTGAAAATTGGAGGGAGAAAGAAGATTTCCCTGCAAATCGTAGTACTCTAGCACGGTTTGGCTCTCGAAAACGCAAGCTGGATCAAAAACACGCATTCAAGCATTGTGGGGGTGATATTGATGAAATTGAAAACTGCGTGGCCCATTTTTGGGTACTGCCGAAAAACGGAGTGAGAAAGGAGCTTACTCTGACATTTCGAGGCCTCTAGCAAATTTTCCCTGTCAAAAGGTCAAACCGGCGCTAAAACAGGCTTCAATCCTTTTTGTGGCCGAAACACAATGATTCGCGAGCTACGTTGCCCATTTTACAGTGCTTATGAAAGATGGAGGTAGGAATAGGATTTCTTTGCATTTCAAATGCCTTATGGCGGTTGAACTCTGCGAAGTGCAAACCTGCGCGAAGAATAGGTCCCACCATGTCGGGGGCAAAAACAGATGAATTGGGAAAGTACAAGACCCGTTCTCTGTGTCCCACTAAAAGATTATGAGAAAGACTATTTTGATGAAATTGTATGGGCTACATGACAGTTTCCCTCTCTTGAAAGAGAAAATCGCCTCTAAACGAACCGTACAGTCTTCTGGCGGTGGAACAGATGAATTTGGCACATATGTGGCGTATTTTTTGGAACTCGTGAAAATTGGAGGGAGAAAGAAGATTTCCCTGCAAATCGTAGGACTCTAGCACGGTTTGGCTCTCGAAAACGCAAGCTGGATCTAAAACACGCATTCAAGCATTGTGGGGGTGATATTGATGAAATTGAAAACTGCGTGGCCCATTTTTGGGTACTGCCGAAAGACGGAGTGAGAAAGGAGCTTACTCTGACATTTCGAGGCCTCTAACAAATTTTCCCTGTCAAAAGGTCAGACCGGCGCTAAAACATGCTTCTATCCTTTTGGTGGCCGAAAAACAATGATTCGCGAGCTACGTTGCCCATTTTACAGTGCTTATGAAAGATGGAGGTAGGAATAGGATTTCTTTGCATTTCAAATGCCTCTATGGCGGTTGAACTCTGCGAAGTGCAAACCTGCACGAAGAATAGGTCCCACCATTTCGGGGGCAAAAACAGATGAATTGGGAAAGTACACGGCCCGTTCTCTGTGTCCCACTAAAAGATTATGAGAAAGACTATTTTGATGAAATTGTATGGGCTACATGTCAGTTTCCCTCTCTTGAAAGAGAAAATCGCCTATAAACGAACCGTACAGTCTTCTGGCGGTGGAACAGATGAATTTGGCAAATATGTGGCGTATTTTTTGGAACTCGTGAAAATTGGAGGGAGAAAGAAGATTTCCCTGCAAATCGTAGTACTCTAGCACGGTTTGGCTCTCGAAAACGCAAGCTGGATCAAAAACACGCATTCAAGCATTGTGGGGGTGATATTGATGAAATTGAAAACTGCGTGGCCCATTTTTGGGTACTGCCGAAAAACGGAGTGAGAAAGGAGCTTACTCTGACATTTCGAGGCCTCTAGCAAATTTTCCCTGTCAAAAGGTCAGACCGGCGCTAAAACATGCTTCTATCCTTTTGGTGGCCGAAAAACAATGATTCGCGAGCTACGTTGCCCATTTTACAGTGCTTATGAAAGATGGAGGTAGGAATAGGATTTCTTTGCATTTCAAATGCCTCTATGGCGGTTGAACTCTGCGAAGTGCAAACCTGCGCGAAGAATAGGTCCCACCATTTCGGGGGCAAAAACAGATGAATTGGGAAAGTACACGGCCCGTTCTCTGTGTCCCACTAAAAGATTATGAGAAAGACTATTTTGATGAAATTGTATGGGCTACATGTCAGTTTCCCTCTCTTGAAAGAGAAAATCGCCTATAAACGAACCGTACAGTCTTCTGGCGGTGGAACAGATGAATTTGGCACATATGTTTTGTTTTTTTTTTGGAACTCGTGAAAATTGGAGGGAGAAAGAAGATTTCCCTGCAAATCGTAGGACTCGAGCACGGTTTGGCTCTCGAAAACGCAAGCTGGATCTAAAACACGCATTCAAGCATTGTGGGGGTGATATTGATGAAATTGAAAACGCCGTGGCCCATTTTTGGGTACTGCCGAAAAACGGAGTGAGAAAGGAGCTTACTCTGACATTTCGAGGCCTCTACCAAATTTTCCCTGTCAAAAGGTCAGACCGGCGCTAAAACATTCTTCTATCGTTTTGGTGGCCGAAACACAATGATTCGCGAGCTACGTTGCCCATTTTAAAGTGCTTATGAAAGATGGAGGTAGGAATAGGATTTCTTTGCATTTCAAATGCCTCTATGGCGGTTGAACTCTGCGAAGTGCAAACCTGCGCGAAGAATAGGTCCCACCATTTCGGGGGCAAAAACAGATGAATTGGGAAAGTACACGGCCCGTTCTCTGTGTCCCACTAAAAGATTATGAGAAAGACTATTTTGATGAAATTGTATGGGCTACATGTCAGTTTCCCTCTCTTGAAAGAGAAAATCGCCTCTAAACAAACCGTACAGTCTTCTGGCGGTGGAACAGATGAATTTGGCAAATATGTGGCGTATTTTTTGGAACTCGTGAAAATTGGAGGGAGAAAGAAGATTTCCCTGCAAATCGTAGTACTCTAGCACGGTTTGGCTCTCGAAAACGCAAGCTGGATCAAAAACACGCATTCAAGCATTGTGGGGGTGATATTGATGAAATTGAAAACTGCGTGGCCCATTTTTGGGTACTGCCGAAAGACGGAGTGAGAAAGGAGCTTACTCTGACATTTCGAGGCCTCTAGCAAATTTTCCCTGTCAAAAGGTCAGACCGGCGCTAAAACATGCTTCTATCCTTTTGGTGGCCGAAAAACAATGATTCGCGAGCTACGTTGCCCATTTTACAGTGCTTATGAAAGATGGAGGTAGGAATAGGATTTCTTTGCATTTCAAATGCCTCTATGGCGGTTGAACTCTGCGAAGTGCAAACCTGCGCGAAGAATAGGTCCCACCATTTCGGGGGCAAAAACAGATGAATTGGGAAAGTACACGGCCCGTTCTCTGTGTCCCACTAAAAGATTATGAGAAAGACTATTTTGATGAAATTGTATGGGCTACATGTCAGTTTCCCTCTCTTGAAAGAGAAAATCGCCTATAAACGAACCGTACAGTCTTCTGGCGGTGGAACAGATGAATTTGGCACATATGTTTTGTTTTTTTTTTGGAACTCGTGAAAATTGGAGGGATAAAGAAGATTTCCCTGCAAATCATAGGACTCTAGCACGGTTTGGCTCTCGAAAACGCAAGCTGGATCTAAAACACGCATTCAAGCATTGTGGGGGTGATATTGATGAAATTGAAAACTGCGTTGCCCATTTTTGGGTACTGCCGAAAAACGGAGTGAGAAAGGAGCTTACTCTGACATTTCGAGGCCTCTAGCAAATTTTCCCTGTCAAAAGGTGAGACCGGCGCTAAAACAGGCTTCAATCCTTTTTGTGGCCGAAACACAATGATTCGCGAGCTACGTTGCCCATTTTACAGTGCTTATGAAAGATGGAGGTAGGAATAGGATTTCTTTGCATTTCAAATGCCTTATGGCGGTTGAACTCTGCGAAGTGCAAACCTGCGCGAAGAATAGGTCCCACCATTTCGGGGGCAAAAACAGATGAATTGGGAAAGTACACGGCCCGTTCTCTGTGTCCCACTAAAAGATTATGAGAAAGACTATTTTGATGAAATTGTATGGGCTACATGTCAGTTTCCCTCTCTTGAAAGAGAAAATCGCCTATAAACGAACCGTACAGTCTTCTGGCGGTGGAACAGATGAATTTGGCACATATGTTTTGTTTTTTTTTTGGAACTCGTGAAAATTGGAGGGAGAAAGAAGATTTCCCTGCAAATCATAGGACTCTAGCACGGTTTGGCTCTCGAAAACGCAAGCTGGATCTAAAACACGCATTCAAGCATTGTGGGGGTGATATTGATGAAATTGAAAACTGCGTTGCCCATTTTTGGGTACTGCCGAAAAACGGAGTGAGAAAGGAGCTTACTCTGACATTTCGAGGCCTCTAGCAAATTTTCCCTGTCAAAAGGTCAGACCGGCGCTAAAACATGCTTCTATCCTTTTGGTGGCCGAAAAACAATGATTCGCGAGCTACGTTGCCCATTTTACAGTGCTTATGAAAGATGGAGGTAGGAATAGGATTTCTTTGCATTTCAAATGCCTCTATGGCGGTTGAACTCTGCGAAGTGCAAACCTGCGCGAAGAATAGGTCCCACCATTTCGGGGGCAAAAACAGATGAATTGGGAAAGTACACGGCCCGTTCTCTGTGTCCCACTAAAAGACTATGAGAAAGACTATTTTGATGAAATTGTATGGGCTACATGTCAGTTTCCCTCTCTTGAAAAAGAAAATCGCCTCTAAACGAACCGTACAGTCTTCTGGCGGTGGAACAAATGAATTTGGCAAATATGTGGCGTATTTTTTGGAACTCGTGAAAATTGGAGGGAGAAAGAAGATTTCCCTGCAAATCGTAGTACTTTAGCACGGTTTGGCTCTCGAAAACGCAAGCTGGATCAAAAACACGCATTCAAGCATTGTGGGGGTGATATTGATGAAATTGAAAACTGCGTGGCCCATTTTTGGGTACTGCCGAAAAACGGAGTGAGAAAGGAGCTTACTCTGACATTTCGAGGCCTCTAGCAAGTTTTCCCTGTCAAAAGGTCAGACCGGCGCTAAAACATGCTTCTATCCTTTTGGTGGCCGAAAAACAATGATTCGCGAGCTACGTTGCCCATTTTACAGTGCTTATGAAAGATGGAGGTAGGAATAGGATTTCTTTGCATTTCAAATGCCTCTATGGCGATTGAACTCTGCGAAGTGCAAACCTGCGCGAAGAATAGGTCCCACCATTTCAGGGGCAAAAACAGATGAATTGGGAAAGTACACGGCCCGTTCTCTGTGTCCCACTAAAAGATTATGAGAAAGACTATTTTGATGAAATTGTATGGGCTACATGTCAGTTTCCCTCTCTTGAAAGAGAAAATCGCCTATAAACGAACCGTACAGTCTTCTGGCGGTGGAACAGATGAATTTGGCACATATGTTTTGTTTTTTTTTGGAACTCGTGAAAATTGGAGGGAGAAAGAAGATTTCCCTGCAAATCGTAGGACTCGAGCACGGTTTGGCTCTCGAAAACGCAAGCTGGATCTAAAACACGCATTCAAGCATTGTGGGGGTGATATTGATGAAATTGAAAACGCCGTGGCCCATTTTTGGGTACTGCCGAAAAACGGAGTGAGAAAGGAGCTTACTCTGACATTTCGAGGCCTCTACCAAATTTTCCCTGTCAAAAGGTCAGACCGGCGCTAAAACATTCTTCTATCGTTTTGGTGGCCGAAACACAATGATTCGCGAGCTACGTTGCCCATTTTAAAGTGCTTATGAAAGATGGAGGTAGGAATAGGATTTCTTTGCATTTCAAATGCCTCTATGGCGGTTGAACTCTGCGAAGTGCAAACCTGCGCGAAGAATAGGTCCCACCATTTCGGGGGCAAAAACAGATGAATTGGGAAAGTACACGGCCCGTTCTCTGTGTCCCACTAAAAGATTATGAGAAAGACTATTTTGATGAAATTGTATGGGCTACATGTCAGTTTCCCTCTCTTGAAAGAGAAAATCGCCTCTAAACAAACCGTACAGTCTTCTGGCGGTGGAACAGATGAATTTGGCAAATATGTGGCGTATTTTTTGGAACTCGTGAAAATTGGAGGGAGAAAGAAGATTTCCCTGCAAATCGTAGTACTCTAGCACGGTTTGGCTCTCGAAAACGCAAGCTGGATCAAAAACACGCATTCAAGCATTGTGGGGGTGATATTGATGAAATTGAAAACTGCGTGGCCTATTTTTGGGTACTGCCGAAAGACGGAGTGAGAAAGGAGCTTACTCTGACATTTCGAGGCCTCTAGCAAATTTTCCCTGTCAAAAGGTCAGACCGGCGCTAAAACATGCTTCTATCCTTTTGGTGGCCGAAAAACAATGATTCGCGAGCTACGTTGCCCATTTTACAGTGCTTATGAAAGATGGAGGTAGGAATAGGATTTCTTTGCATTTCAAATGCCTCTATGGCGGTTGAACTCTGCGAAGTGCAAACCTGCGCGAAGAATAGGTCCCACCATTTCGGGGGCAAAAACAGATGAATTGGGAAAGTACACGGCCCGTTCTCTGTGTCCCACTAAAAGATTATGAGAAAGACTATTTTGATGAAATTGTATGGGCTACATGTCAGTTTCCCTCTCTTGAAAGAGAAAATCGCCTATAAACGAACCGTACAGTCTTCTGGCGGTGGAACAGATGAAGTTGGCACATATGTTTTGTTTTTTTTTTGGAACTCGTGAAAATTGGAGGGAGAAAGAAGATTTCCCTGCAAATCATAGGACTCTAGCACGGTTTGGCTCTAGAAAACGCAAGCTGGATCTAAAACACGCATTCAAGCATTGTGGGGGTGATATTGATGAAATTGAAAACTGCGTTGCCCATTTTTGGGTACTGCCGAAAAACGGAGTGAGAAAGGAGCTTACTCTGACATTTCGAGGCCTCTACCAAATTTTCCCTGTCAAAAGGTCAGACCGGCGCTAAAACATGCTTCTATCCTTTTGGTGGCCGAAAAACAATGATTCGCGAGCTACGTTGCCCATTTTACAGTGCTTATGAAAGATGGAGGTAGGAATAGGATTTCTTTGCATTTCAAATGCCTCTATGGCGGTTGAACTCTGCGAAGTGCAAACCTGCGCGAAGAATAGGTCCCACCATTTCGGGGGCAAAAACAGATGAATTGGGAAAGTACACGGCCCGTTCTCTGTGTCCCACTAAAAGATTATGAGAAAGACTATTTTGATGAAATTGTATGGGCTACATGTCAGTTTCCCTCTCTTGAAAGAGAAAATCGCCTATAAACGAACCGTACAGTCTTCTGGCGGTGGAACAGATGAATTTGGCACATATGTTTTGTTTTTTTTTGGAACTCGTGAAAATTGGAGGGAGAAAGAAGATTTCCCTGCAAATCATAGGACTCTAGCACGGTTTGGCTCTCGAAAACGCAAGCTGGATCTAAAACACGCATTCAAGCATTGTGGGGGTGATATTGATGAAATTGAAAACTGCGTTGCCCATTTTTGGGTACTGCCGAAAAACGGAGTGAGAAAGGAGCTTACTCTGACATTTCGAGGCCTCTAGCAAATTTTCCCTGTCAAAAGGTGAGACCGGCGCTAAAACATGCTTCTATCGTTTTGGTGGCCGAAACACAATGATTCGCGAGCTACGTTGCCCATTTTACAGTGCTTATGAAAGATGGAGGTAGGAATAGGATTTCTTTGCATTTCAAATGCCTCTATGGCGGTTGAACTCTGCGAAGTGCAAACCTGCGCGAAGAATAGGTCCCACCATTTCGGGGGCAAAAACAGATGAATTGGGAAAGTACACGGCCCGTTCTCTGTGTCCCACTAAAAGATTATGAGAAAGTCTATTTTGATGAAATTGTATGGGCTACATGTCAGTTTCCCTCTCTTGAAAGAGAAAATCGCCTATAAACGAACCGTACAGTCTTCTGGCGGTGGAACAGATGAATTTGGCACATATGTTTTGTTTTTTTTTTGGAACTCGTGAAAATTGGAGGGAGAAAGAAGATTTCCCTGCAAATCATAGGACTCTAGCACGGTTTGGCTCTCGAAAACGCAAGCTGGATCTAAAACACGCATTCAAGCATTGTGGGGGTGATATTGATGAAATTGAAAACTGCGTTGCCCATTTTTGGGTACTGCCGAAAAACGGAGTGAGAAAGGAGCTTACTCTGACATTTCGAGGCCTCTACCAAATTTTCCCTGTCAAAAGGTCAGACCGGCGCTAAAACATGCTTCTATCCTTTTGGTGGCCGAAAAACAATGATTCGCGAGCTACGTTGCCCATTTTACAGTGCTTATGAAAGATGGAGGTAGGAATAGGATTTCTTTGCATTTCAAATGCCTCTATGGCGGTTGAACTCTGCGAAGTGCAAACCTGCGCGAAGAATAGGTCCCACCATTTCGGGGGCAAAAACAGATGAATTGGGAAAGTACACGGCCCGTTCTCTGTGTCCCACTAAAAGATTATGAGAAAGACTATTTTGATGAAATTGTATGGGCTACATGTCAGTTTCCCTCTCTTGAAAGAGAAAATCGCCTATAAACGAACCGTACAGTCTTCTGGCGGTGGAACAGATGAATTTGGCACATATGTTTTGTTTTTTTTTTGGAACTCGTGAAAATTGGAGGGAGAAAGAAGATTTCCCTGCAAATCATAGGACTCTAGCACGGTTTGGCTCTC
Organism: Albizia julibrissin; assembly: GCA_037074505.1. Lineage (NCBI taxonomy): Eukaryota > Viridiplantae > Streptophyta > Magnoliopsida > Fabales > Fabaceae > Albizia > Albizia julibrissin. Next base: position 40,371,973 of record CM073477.1, read on the forward strand.
GAAAACGCAAGCTGGATCTAAAACACGCATTCAAGCATTGTGGGGGTGATATTGATGAAATTGAAAACTGCGTTGCCCATTTTTGGGTACTGCCGAAAAACGGAGTGAGAAAGGAGCTTACTCTGACATTTCGAGGCCTCTAGCAAATTTTCCCTGTCAAAAGGTGAGACCGGCGCTAAAACATGCTTCTATCGTTTTGGTGGCCGAAACACAATGATTCGCGAGCTACGTTGCCCATTTTACAGTGCTTATGAAAGATGGAGGTAGGAATAGGATTTCTTTGCATTTCAAATGCCTCTATGGCGGTTGAACTCTGCGAAGTGCAAACCTGCGCGAAGAATAGGTCCCACCATTTCGGGGGCAAAAACAGATGAATTGGGAAAGTACACGGCCCGTTCTCTGTGTCCCACTAAAAGATTATGAGAAAGTCTATTTTGATGAAATTGTATGGGCTACATGTCAGTTTCCCTCTCTTGAAAGAGAAAATCGCCTATAAACGAACCGTACAGTCTTCTGGCGGTGGAACAGATGAATTTGGCACATATGTTTTGTTTTTTTTTTGGAACTCGTGAAAATTGGAGGGAGAAAGAAGATTTCCCTGCAAATCATAGGACTCTAGCACGGTTTGGCTCTCGAAAACGCAAGCTGGATCTAAAACACGCATTCAAGCATTGTGGGGGTGATATTGATGAAATTGAAAACTGCGTTGCCCATTTTTGGGTACTGCCGAAAAACGGAGTGAGAAAGGAGCTTACTCTGACATTTCGAGGCCTCTAGCAAATTTTCCCTGTCAAAAGGTCAGACCGGCGCTAAAACATGCTTCTATCGTTTTGGTGGCCGAAACACAATGATTCGCGAGCTACGTTGCCCATTTTACAGTGCTTATGAAAGATGGAGGTAGGAATAGGATTTCTTTGCATTTCAAATGCCTCTATGGCGGTTGAACTCTGCGAAGTGCAAACCTGCGCGAAGAATAGGTCCCACCATTTCGGGGGCAAAAACAGATGAATTGGGAAAGTACACGGCCCGTTCTCTGTGTCCCACTAAAAGATTATGAGAAAGACTATTTTGATGAAATTGTATGGGCTACATGTCAGTTTCCCTCTCTTGAAAGAGAAAATCGCCTATAAACGAACCGTACAGTCTTCTGGCGGTGGAACAGATGAAGTTGGCACATATGTTTTGTTTTTTTTTTGGAACTCGTGAAAATTGGAGGGAGAAAGAAGATTTCCCTGCAAATCATAGGACTCTAGCACGGTTTGGCTCTCGAAAACGCAAGCTGGATCTAAAACACGCATTCAAGCATTGTGGGGGTGATATTGATGAAATTGAAAACTGCGTTGCCCATTTTTGGGTACTGCCGAAAAACGGAGTGAGAAAGGAGCTTACTCTGACATTTCGAGGCCTCTAGCAAATTTTCCCTGTCAAAAGGTGAGACCGGCGCTAAAACATGCTTCTATCGTTTTGGTGGCCGAAACACAATGATTCGCGAGCTACGTTGCCCATTTTACAGTGCTTATGAAAGATGGAGGTAGGAATAGGATTTCTTTGCATTTCAAATGCCTCTATGGCGGTTGAACTCTGCGAAGTGCAAACCTGCGCGAAGAATAGGTCCCACCATTTCGGGGGCAAAAACAGATGAATTGGGAAAGTACACGGCCCGTTCTCTGTGTCCCACTAAAAGATTATGAGAAAGACTATTTTGATGAAATTGTATGGGCTACATGTCAGTTTCCCTCTCTTGAAAGAGAAAATCGCCTATAAACGAACCGTACAGTCTTCTGGCGGTGGAACAGATGAAGTTGGCACATATGTTTTGTTTTTTTTTTGGAACTCGTGAAAATTGGAGGGAGAAAGAAGATTTCCCTGCAAATCATAGGACTCTAGCACGGTTTGGCTCTCGAAAACGCAAGCTGGATCTAAAACACGCATTCAAGCATTGTGGGGGTGATATTGATGAAATTGAAAACTGCGTTGCCCATTTTTGGGTACTGCCGAAAAACGGAGTGAGAAAGGAGCTTACTCTGACATTTCGAGGCCTCTAGCAAATTTTCCCTGTCAAAAGGTCAGACCGGCGCTAAAACATGCTTTTATCCTTTTGGTGGCCGAAACACAATGATTCGCGAGCTACGTTGCCCATTTTACAGTGCTTATGAAAGATGGAGGTAGGAATAGGATTTCTTTGCATTTCAAATGCCTCTATGGCGGTTGAACTCTGCGAAGTGCAAACCTGCGCGAAGAATAGGTCCCACCATTTCGGGGGCAAAAACAGATGAATTGGGAAAGTACACGGCCCGTTCTCTGTGTCCCACTAAAAGATTATGAGAAAGACTATTTTGATGAAATTGTATGGGCTACATGTCAGTTTCCCTCTCTTGAAAGAGAAAATCGCCTATAAACGAACCGTACAGTCTTCTGGCGGTGGAACAGATGAATTTGGCACATATGTTTTGTTTTTTTTTTGGAACTCGTGAAAATTGGAGGGAGAAAGAAGATTTCCCTGCAAATCATAGGACTCTAGCACGGTTTGGCTCTCGAAAACGCAAGCTGGATCTAAAACACGCATTCAAGCATTGTGGGGGTGATATTGATGAAATTGAAAACTGCGTTGCCCATTTTTGGGTACTGCCGAAAAACGGAGTGAGAAAGGAGCTTACTCTGACATTTCGAGGCCTCTAGCAAATTTTCCCTGTCAAAAGGTCAGACCGGCGCTAAAACATGCTTCTATCGTTTTGGTGGCCGAAACACAATGATTCGCGAGCTACGTTGCCCATTTTACAGTGCTTATGAAAGATGGAGGTAGGAATAGGATTTCTTTGCATTTCAAATGCCTCTATGGCGGTTGAACTCTGCGAAGTGCAAACCTGCGCGAAGAATAGGTCCCACCATTTCGGGGGCAAAAACAGATGAATTGGGAAAGTACACGGCCCGTTCTCTGTGTCCCACTAAAAGATTATGAGAAAGACTATTTTGATGAAATTGTATGGGCTACATGTCAGTTTCCCTCTCTTGAAAGAGAAAATCGCCTCTAAACGAACCGTACAGTCTTCTGGCGGTGGAACAGATGAAGTTGGCACATATGTTTTGTTTTTTTTTTGGAACTCGTGAAAATTGGAGGGAGAAAGAAGATTTCCCTGCAAATCGTAGTACTCTAGCATGGTTTGGCTCTCGAAAACGCAAGCTGGATCAAAAACACGCATTCAAGCATTGTGGGGGTGATATTGATGAAATTGAAAACTGCGTGGCCCATTTTTGGGTACTGCCGAAAAACGGAGTGAGAAAGGAGCTTACTCTGACATTTCGAGGCCTCTAGCAAATTTTCCCTGTCAAAAGGTCAGACCGGCGCTAAAACATGCTTCTATCCTTTTGGTGGCCGAAAAACAATGATTCGCGAGCTACGTTGCCCATTCTACAGTGCTCATGAAAGATGGAGGTAGGAATAGGATTTCTTTGCATTTCAAATGCCTCTATGGCGGTTGAACTCTGCGAAGTGCAAACCTGCGCGAAGAATAGGTCCCACCATTTCGGGGGCAAAAACAGATGAATTGGGAAAGTACACGGCCCGTTCTCTGTGTCCCACTAAAAGATTATGAGAAAGACTATTTTGATGAAATTGTATGGGCTACATGTCAGTTTCCCTCTCTTGAAAGAGAAAATCGCCTCTAAACGAACCGTACAGTCTTCTGGCGGTGGAACAGATGAATTTGGCAAATATGTGGCGTATTTTTTGGAACTCGTGAAAATTGGAGGGAGAAAGAAGATTTCCCTGCAAATCGTAGTACTCTAGCATGGTTTGGCTCTCGAAAACGCAAGCTGGATCAAAAACACGCATTCAAGCATTGTGGGGGTGATATTGATGAAATTGAAAACTGCGTGGCCCATTTTTGGGTACTGCCGAAAAATGGAGTGAGAAAGGAGCTTACTCTGACTTTTCGAGGCCTCTAGCAAATTTTCCCTGTCAAAAGGTCAGACCGGCGCTAAAACATGCTTCTATCCTTTTGGTGGCCGAAAAACAATGATTCGCGAGCTACGTTGCCCATTTTACAGTGCTCATGAAAGATGGAGGTAGGAATAGGATTTCTTTGCATTTCAAATGCCTCTATGGCGGTTGAACTCTGCGAAGTGCAAACCTGCGCGAAGAATAGGTCACACCATTTCGGGGGCAAAAACATATGAATTGGGAAAGTACACGGCCCGTTCTCTGTGTCCCACTAAAAGATTATGAGAAAGACTATTTTGATGAAATTGTATGGGCTACATGTCAGTTTCCCTCTCTTGAAAGAGAAAATCGCCTCTAAACGAACCGTACAGTCTTCTGGCGGTGGAACAGATTAATTTGGCAAATATGTGGCGTATTTTTTGGAACTCGTGAAAATTGGAGGGAGAAAGAAGATTTCCCTGCAAAACGTAGGACTCTAGCACGGTTTGGCTCTCGAAAACGCAAGCTGGATCTAAAACACGCATTCAAGCATTGTGGGGGTGATATTGATGAAATTGAAAACTGCGTGGCCCATTTTTGGGTACTGCCGAAAAACGGAGTGAGAAAGGAGCTTACTCTGACATTTCGAGGCCTCTAGCAAATTTTCCCTGTCAAAAGGTCAGACCGGCGCTAAAACATGCTTCTATCCTTTTGGTGGCCGAAACACAATGATTCGCGAGCTACGTTGCCCATTTTACAGTGCTCATGAAAGATGGAGGTAGGAATAGGATTTCTTTGCATTTCAAATGCCTCTATGGCGGTTGAACTCTGCGAAGTGCAAACCTGCGCGAAGAATAGGTCCCACCATTTCGGGGGCAAAAACAGATGAATTGGGAAAGTACACGGCCCGTTCTCTGTGTCCCACTAAAAGATTATGAGAAAGACTATTTTGATGAAATTGTATGGGCTACATGTCAGTTTCCCTCTCTTGAAAGAGAAAATCACCTCTAAACGAACCGTACAGTCTTCTGGCGGTGGAACAGATGAATTTGGCAAATATGTGGCGTATTTTTTGGAACTCGTGAAAATTGGAGGGAGAAAGAAGATTTCCCTGCAAATCGTAGGACTCTAGCACGGTTTGGCTCTCGAAAACGCAAGCTGGATCTAAAACACGCATTCAAGCATTGTCGGGGTGATATTGATGAAATTTAAAACTCCGTGGCCAATTTTTTGGTACTGCCAAAAAACGGAGTGAGAAAGGAGCTTACTCTGAAATTTCGAGGCCTCTAGCGAATTTTCCCTGTCAAAAGGTGAGACCGGCGCTAAAACAGGCTTCAATCCTTTTTGTGGCCGAAACACAATGATTCGCGAGCTACGTTGCCCATTTTACAGTGCTTATGAAAGATGGAGGTAGGAATAGGATTTCTTTGCATTTCAAATGCCTTATGGCGGTTGAACTCTGCGAAGTGCAAACCTGCGCGAAGAATAGGTCCCACCATTTCGGGGGCAAAAACAGATGAATTGGGAAAGTACACGGCCCGTTCTCTGTGTCCCACTAAAAGATTATGAGAAAGACTATTTTGATGAAATTGTATGGGCTACATGTCAGTTTCCCTCTCTTGAAAGAGAAGATCGCCTCTAAACGAACCGTACAGTCTTCTGGCGGTGGAACAGATGAATTTGGCAAATATGTGGCGTATTTTTTGGAACTCGTGAAAATTGGAGGGAGAAAGAAGATTTCCCTGCAAATCGTAGTACTCTAGCATGGTTTGGCTCTCGAAAACGCAAGCTGGATCAAAAACACGCATTCAAGCATTGTGGGGGTGATATTGATGAAATTGAAAACTGTGTGGCCCATTTTTGGGTACTGCCGAAAAACGGAGTGAGAAAGGAGCTTACTCTGACATTTCGAGGCCTCTAGCAAATTTTCCCTGTCAAAAGGTCAGACCGGCGCTAAAACATGCTTCTATCCTTTTGGTGGCCGAAAAACAATGATTCGCGAGCTACGTTGCCCATTCTACAGTGCTCATGAAAGATGGAGGTAGGAATAGGATTTCTTTGCATTTCAAATGCCTCTATGGCGGTTGAACTCTGCGAAGTGCAAACCTGCGCGAAGAATAGGTCCCACCATTTCGGGGGCAAAAACAGATGAATTGGGAAAGTACACGGCCCGTTCTCTGTGTCCCACTAAAAGATTATGAGAAAGACTATTTTGATGAAATTGTATGGGCTACATGTCAGTTTCCCTCTCTTGAAAGAGAAAATCGCCTCTAAACGAACCGTACAGTCTTCTGGCGGTGGAACAGATGAATTTGGCACATATGTTTTGTTTTTTTTTTGGAACTCGTGAAAATTGGAGGGAGAAAGAAGATTTCCCTGCAAATCATAGGACTCTAGCACGGTTTGGCTCTCGAAAACGCAAGCTGGATCTAAAACACGCATTCAAGCATTGTGGGGGTGATATTGATGAAATTGAAAACTGCGTTGCCCATTTTTGGGTACTGCCGAAAAACGGAGTGAGAAAGGAGCTTACTCTGACATTTCGAGGCCTCTAGCAAATTTTCCCTGTCAAAAGGTCAGACCGGCGCTAAAACATGCTTCTATCCTTTTGGTGGCCGAAACACAATGATTCGCGAGCTACGTTGCCCATTTTAAAGTGCTTATGAAAGATGGAGGTAGGAATAGGATTTCTTTGCATTTCAAATGCCTCTATGGCGGTTGAACTCTGCGAAGTGCAAACCTGCGCGAAGAATAGGTCCCACCATTTCGGGGGCAAAAACAGATGAATTGGGAAAGTACACGGCCCGTTCTCTGTGTCCCACTAAAAGATTGTGAGAAAGACTATTTTGATGAAATTGTATGGGCTACATGTCAGTTTCCCTCTCTTGAAAGAGAAAATCGCCTCTAAACGAACCGTACAGTCTTCTGGCGGTGGAACAGATGAATTTGGCAAATATGTGGCGTATTTTTTGGAACTCGTGAAAATTGGAGGGAGAAAGAAGATTTCCCTGCAAATCGTAGTACTCTAGCACGGTTTGGCTCTCGAAAACGAAAGCTGGATCAAAAACACGCATTCAAGCATTGTGGGGGTGATATTGATGAAATTGAAAACTGCGTGGCCCATTTTTGGGTACTGCCGAAAAACGGAGTGAGAAAGGAGCTTACTCTGACATTTCGAGGCCTCTAGCAAATTTTCCCTGTCAAAAGGTCAGACCGGCGCTAAAACATGCTTCTATCCTTTTGGTGGCCGAAAAACAATGATTCGCGAGCTACGTTGCCCATTTTACAGTGCTTATGAAAGATGGAGGTAGGAATAGGATTTCTTTGCATTTCAAATGCCTCTATGGCGGTTGAACTCTGCGAAGTGCAAACCTGCGCGAAGAATAGGTCCTACCATTTCGGGGGCAAAAACAGATGAATTGGGAAAGTACACGGCCCGTTCTCTGTGTCCCACTAAAAGATTATGAGAAAGACTATTTTGATGAAATTGTATGGGCTACATGTCAGTTTCCCTCTCTTGAAAGAGAAAATCGCCTATAAACGAACCGTACAGTCTTCTGGCGGTGGAACAGATGAATTTGGCACATATGTTTTGTTTTTTTTTTGGAACTCGTGAAAATTGGAGGGAGAAAGAAGATTTCCTTGCAAATCATTGGACTCTAGCACGGTTTGGCTCTCGAAAACGCAAGCTGGATCTAAAACACGCATTCAAGCATTGTGGGGGTGATATTGATGAAATTGAAAACTGCGTTGCCCATTTTTGGGTACTGCCGAAAAACGGAGTGAGAAAGGAGCTTACTCTGACATTTCGAGGCCTCTAGCAAATTTTCCCTGTCAAAAGGTCAGACCGGCGCTAAAACATGCTTCTATCCTTTTGGTGGCCGAAACACAATGATTCGCGAGCTACGTTGCCCATTCTACAGTGCTCATGAAAGATGGAGGTAGGAATAGGATTTCTTTGCATTTCAAATGCCTCTATGGCGGTTGAACTCTGCGAAGTGCAAACCTGCGCGAAGAATAGGTCCCACCATTTCGGGGGCAAAAACAGATGAATTGGGAAAGTACACGGCCCGTTCTCTGTGTCCCACTAAAAGATTATGAGAAAGACTATTTTGATGAAATTGTATGGGCTACATGTCAGTTTCCCTCTCTTGAAAGAGAAAATCGCCTATAAACGAACCGTACAGTCTTCTGGCGGTGGAACAGATGAATTTGGCAAATATGTGGCGTATTTTTTGGAACTCGTGAAAATTGGAGGGAGAAAGAAGATTTCCCTGCAAATCGTAGGACTCTAGCACGGTTTGGCTCTCGAAAACGCAAGCTGGATCTAAAACACGCATTCAAGCATTGTGGGGGTGATATTGATGAAATTGAAAACTGCGTTGCCCATTTTTGGGTACTGCCGAAAAACCGAGTGAGAAAGGAGCTTACTCTGACATTTCGAGGCCTCTAGCAAATTTTCCCTGTCAAAAGGTCAGACCGGCGCTAAAACATGCTTCTATCCTTTTGGTGGCCGAAACACAATGATTCGCGAGCTACGTTTCCCATTTTAAAGTGCTTATGAAAGATGGAGGTAGGAATAGGATTTCTTTGCATTTCAAATGCCTCTATGGCGGTTGAACTCTGCGAAGTGCAAACCTGCGCGAAGAATAGGTCCCACCATTTCGGGGGCAAAAACAGATGAATTGGGAAAGTACACGGCCCGTTCTCTGTGTCCCACTAAAAGATTATGAGAAAGACTATTTTGATGAAATTGTATGGGCTACATGTCAGTTTCCCTCTCTTGAAAGAGAAAATCGCCTATAAACGAACCGTACAGTCTTCTGGCGGTGGAACAGATGAATTTGGCAAATATGTGGCGTATTTTTTGGAACTCGTGAAAATTGGAGGGAGAAAGAAGATTTCCCTGCAAATCGTAGGACTCTAGCACGGTTTGGCTCTCGAAAACGCAAGCTGGATCTAAAACACGCATTCAAGCATTGTGGGGGTGATATTGATGAAATTGAAAACTGCGTTGCCCATTTTTGGGTACTGCCGAAAAACGGAGTGAGAAAGGAGCTTACTCTGACATTTCGAGGCCTCTAGCAAATTTTCCCTGTCAAAAGGTCAGACCGGCGCTAAAACATGCTTCTATCCTTTTGGTGGCCGAAACACAATGATTCGCGAGCTACGTTTCCCATTTTAAAGTGCTTATGAAAGATGGAGGTAGGAATAGGATTTCTTTGCATTTCAAATGCCTCTATGGCGGTTGAACTCTGCGAAGTGCAAACCTGCGCGAAGAATAGGTCCCACCATTTCGGGGGCAAAAACAGATGAATTGGGAAAGTACACGGCCCGTTCTCTGTGTCCCACTAAAAGATTGTGAGAAAGACTATTTTGATGAAATTGTATGGGCTACATGTCAGTTTCCCTCTCTTGAAAGAGAAAATCGCCTCTAAACGAACCGTACAGTCTTCTGGCGGTGGAACAGATGAATTTGGCAAATATGTGGCGTATTTTTTGGAACTCGTGAAAATTGGAGGGAGAAAGAAGATTTCCCTGCAAATCGTAGTACTCTAGCACGGTTTGGCTCTCGAAAACGAAAGCTGGATCAAAAACACGCATTCAAGCATTGTGGGGGTGATATTGATGAAATTGAAAACTGCGTGGCCCATTTTTGGGTACTGCCGAAAAACGGAGTGAGAAAGGAGCTTACTCTGACATTTCGAGGCCTCTAGCAAATTTTCCCTGTCAAAAGGTCAGACCGGCGCTAAAACATGCTTCTATCCTTTTGGTGGCCGAAAAACAATGATTCGCGAGCTACGTTGCCCATTTTACAGTGCTTATGAAAGATGGAGGTAGGAATAGGATTTCTTTGCATTTCAAATGCCTCTATGGCGGTTGAACTCTGCGAAGTGCAAACCTGCGCGAAGAATAGGTCCCACCATTTCGGGGGCAAAAACAGATGAATTGGGAAAGTACACGGCCCGTTCTCTGTGTCCCACTAAAAGATTATGAGAAAGACTATTTTGATGAAATTGTATGGGCTACATGTCAGTTTCCCTCTCTTGAAAGAGAAAATCGCCTATAAACGAACCGTACAGTCTTCTGGCGGTGGAACAGATGAATTTGGCACATATGTTTTGTTTTTTTTTTGGAACTCGTGAAAATTGGAGGGAGAAAGAAGATTTCCCTGCAAATCATAGGACTCTAGCACGGTTTGGCTCTCGAAAACGCAAGCTGGATCTAAAACACGCATTCAAGCATTGTGGGGGTGATATTGATGAAATATAAAACTGCGTTGCCCATTTTTGGGTACTGCCGAAAAACGGAGTGAGAAAGGAGCTTACTCTGACATTTCGAGGCCTCTAGCAAATTTTCCCTGTCAAAAGGTCAGACCGGCGCTAAAACATGCTTCTATCGTTTTGGTGGCCGAAACACTATGATTCGCGAGCTACGTTGCCCATTTTACAGTGCTTATGAAAGATGGAGGTAGGAATAGGATTTCTTTGCATTTCAAATGCCTCTATGGCGGTTGAACTCTGCGAAGTGCAAACCTGCGCGAAGAATAGGTCCCACCATTTCGGGGGCAAAAACAGATGAATTGGGAAAGTACACGGCCCGTTCTCTGTGTCCCACTAAAAGATTATGAGAAAGACTATTTTGATGAAATTGTATGGGCTACATGTCAGTTTCCCTCTCTTGAAAGAGAAAATCGCCTCTAAACGAACCGTACAGTCTTCTGGCGGTGGAACAGATGAAGTTGGCACATATGTTTTGTTTTTTTTTTGGAACTCGTGAAAATTGGAGGGAGAAAGAAGATTTCCCTGCAAATCGTAGTACTCTAGCATGGTTTGGCTCTCGAAAACGCAAGCTGGATCAAAAACACGCATTCAAGCATTGTGGGGGTGATATTGATGAAATTGAAAACTGCGTGGCCCATTTTTGGGTACTGCCGAAAAACGGAGTGAGAAAGGAGCTTACTCTGACATTTCGAGGCCTCTAGCAAATTTTCCCTGTCAAAAGGTCAGACCGGCGCTAAAACATGCTTCTATCCTTTTGGTGGCCGAAAAACAATGATTCGCGAGCTACGTTGCCCATTCTACAGTGCTCATGAAAGATGGAGGTAGGAATAGGATTTCTTTGCATTTCAAATGCCTCTATGGCGGTTGAACTCTGCGAAGTGCAAACCTGCGCGAAGAATAGGTCCCACCATTTCGGGGGCAAAAACAGATGAATTGGGAAAGTACACGGCCCGTTCTCTGTGTCCCACTAAAAGATTATGAGAAAGACTATTTTGATGAAATTGTATGGGCTACATGTCAGTTTCCCTCTCTTGAAAGAGAAAATCGCCTCTAAACGAACCGTACAGTCTTCTGGCGGTGGAACAGATGAATTTGGCAAATATGTGGCGTATTTTTTGGAACTCGTGAAAATTGGAGGGAGAAAGAAGATTTCCCTGCAAATCGTAGTACTCTAGCATGGTTTGGCTCTCGAAAACGCAAGCTGGATCAAAAACACGCATTCAAGCATTGTGGGGGTGATATTGATGAAATTGAAAACTGCGTGGCCCATTTTTGGGTACTGCCGAAAAATTGAGTGAGAAAGGAGCTTACTCTGACTTTTCGAGGCCTCTAGCAAATTTTCCCTGTCAAAAGGTCAGACCGGCGCTAAAACATGCTTCTATCCTTTTGGTGGCCGAAAAACAATGATTCGCGAGCTACGTTGCCCATTTTACAGTGCTCATGAAAGATGGAGGTAGGAATAGGATTTCTTTGCATTTCAAATGCCTCTATGGCGGTTGAACTCTGCGAAGTGCAAACCTGCGCGAAGAATAGGTCACACCATTTCGGGGGCAAAAACATATGAATTGGGAAAGTACACGGCCCGTTCTCTGTGTCCCACTAAAAGATTATGAGAAAGACTATTTTGATGAAATTGTATGGGCTACATGTCAGTTTCCCTCTCTTGAAAGAGAAAATCGCCTCTAAACGAACCGTACAGTCTTCTGGCGGTGGAACAGATGAATTTGGCAAATATGTGGCGTATTTTTTGGAACTCGTGAAAATTGGAGGGAGAAAGAAGATTTCCCTGCAAATCGTAGTACTCTAGCATGGTTTGGCTCTCGAAAACGCAAGCTGGATCAAAAACACGCATTCAAGCATTGTGGGGGTGATATTGATGAAATTGAAAACTGCGTGGCCCATTTTTGGGTACTGCCGAAAAACGGAGTGAGAAAGGAGCTTACTCTGACATTTCGAGGCCTCTAGCAAATTTTCCCTGTCAAAAGGTCAGACCGGCGCTAAAACATGCTTCTATCCTTTTGGTGGCCGAAAAACAATGATTCGCGAGCTACGTTGCCCATTCTACAGTGCTCATGAAAGATGGAGGTAGGAATAGGATTTCTTTGCATTTCAAATGCCTCTATGGCGGTTGAACTCTGCGAAGTGCAAACCTGCGCGAAGAATAGGTCCCACCATTTCGGGGGCAAAAACAGATGAATTGGGAAAGTACACGGCCCGTTCTCTGTGTCCCACTAAAAGATTATGAGAAAGACTATTTTGATGAAATTGTATGGGCTACATGTCAGTTTCCCTCTCTTGAAAGAGAAAATCGCCTCTAAACGAACCGTACAGTCTTCTGGCGGTGGAACAGATGAATTTGGCAAATATGTGGCGTATTTTTTGGAACTCGTGAAAATTGGAGGGAGAAAGAAGATTTCCCTGCAAATCGTAGTACTCTAGCATGGTTTGGCTCTCGAAAACGCAAGCTGGATCAAAAACACGCATTCAAGCATTGTGGGGGTGATATTGATGAAATTGAAAACTGCGTGGCCCATTTTTGGGTACTGCCGAAAAATTGAGTGAGAAAGGAGCTTACTCTGACTTTTCGAGGCCTCTAGCAAATTTTCCCTGTCAAAAGGTCAGACCGGCGCTAAAACATGCTTCTATCCTTTTGGTGGCCGAAAAACAATGATTCGCGAGCTACGTTGCCCATTTTACAGTGCTCATGAAAGATGGAGGTAGGAATAGGATTTCTTTGCATTTCAAATGCCTCTATGGCGGTTGAACTCTGCGAAGTGCAAACCTGCGCGAAGAATAGGTCACACCATTTCGGGGGCAAAAACATATGAATTGGGAAAGTACACGGCCCGTTCTCTGTGTCCCACTAAAAGATTATGAGAAAGACTATTTTGATGAAATTGTATGGGCTACATGTCAGTTTCCCTCTCTTGAAAGAGAAAATCGCCTCTAAACGAACCGTACAGTCTTCTGGCGGTGGAACAGATGAATTTGGCAAATATGTGGCGTATTTTTTGGAACTCGTGAAAATTGGAGGGAGAAAGAAGATTTCCCTGCAAATCGTAGTACTCTAGCACGGTTTGGCTCTCGAAAACGCAAGCTGGATCTAAAACACGCATTCAAGCATTGTGGGGGTGATATTGATGAAATTGAAAACTGCGTGGCCCATTTTTGGGTACTGCCGAAAAACGGAGTGAGAAAGGAGCTTACTCTGACATTTCGAGGCCTCTAGCAAATTTTCCCTGTCAAAAGGTCAGACCGGCGCTAAAACATGCTTCTATCCTTTTGGTGGCCGAAACACAATGATTCGCGAGCTACGTTGCCCATTTTACAGTGCTCATGAAAGATGGAGGTAGGAATAGGATTTCTTTGCATTTCAAATGCCTCTATGGCGGTTGAACTCTGCGAAGTGCAAACCTGCGCGAAGAATAGGTCCCACCATTTCGGGGGCAAAAACAGATGAATTGGGAAAGTACACGGCCCGTTCTCTGTGTCCCACTAAAAGATTATGAGAAAGACTATTTTGATGAAATTGTATGGGCTACATGTCAGTTTCCCTCTCTTGAAAGAGAAAATCACCTCTAAACGAACCGTACAGTCTTCTGGCGGTGGAACAGATGAATTTGGCAAATATGTGGCGTATTTTTTGGAACTCGTGAAAATTGGAGGGAGAAAGAAGATTTCCCTGCAAATCGTAGGACTCTAGCACGGTTTGGCTCTCGAAAACGCAAGCTGGATCTAAAACACGCATTCAAGCATTGTCGGGGTGATATTGATGAAATTTAAAACTCCGTGGCCAATTTTTTGGTACTGCCAAAAAACGGAGTGAGAAAGGAGCTTACTCTGAAATTTCGAGGCCTCTAGCGAATTTTCCCTGTCAAAAGGTGAGACCGGCGCTAAAACAGGCTTCAATCCTTTTTGTGGCCGAAACACAATGATTCGCGAGCTACGTTGCCCATTTTACAGTGCTTATGAAAGATGGAGGTAGGAATAGGATTTCTTTGCATTTCAAATGCCTTATGGCGGTTGAACTCTGCGAAGTGCAAACCTACGCGAAGAATAGGTCCCACCATTTCGGGGGCAAAAACAGATGAATTGGGAAAGTACACGGCCCGTTCTCTGTGTCCCACTAAAAGATTATGAGAAAGACTATTTTGATGAAATTGTATGGGCTACATGTCAGTTTCCCTCTCTTGAAAGAGAAGATCGCCTCTAAACGAACCGTACAGTCTTCTGGCGGTGGAACAGATGAATTTGGCAAATATGTGGCGTATTTTTTGGAACTCGTGAAAATTGGAGGGAGAAAGAAGATTTCCCTGCAAATCGTAGTACTCTAGCATGGTTTGGCTCTCGAAAACGCAAGCTGGATCAAAAACACGCATTCAAGCATTGTGGGGGTGATATTGATGAAATTGAAAACTGTGTGGCCCATTTTTGGGTACTGCCGAAAAACGGAGTGAGAAAGGAGCTTACTCTGACATTTCGAGGCCTCTAGCAAATTTTCCCTGTCAAAAGGTCAGACCGGCGCTAAAACATGCTTCTATCCTTTTGGTGGCCGAAAAACAATGATTCGCGAGCTACGTTGCCCATTCTACAGTGCTCATGAAAGATGGAGGTAGGAATAGGATTTCTTTGCATTTCAAATGCCTCTATGGCGGTTGAACTCTGCGAAGTGCAAACCTGCGCGAAGAATAGGTCCCACCATTTCGGGGGCAAAAACAGATGAATTGGGAAAGTACACGGCCCGTTCTCTGTGTCCCACTAAAAGATTATGAGAAAGACTATTTTGATGAAATTGTATGGGCTACATGTCAGTTTCCCTCTCTTGAAAGAGAAAATCGCCTCTAAACGAACCGTACAGTCTTCTGGCGGTGGAACAGATGAATTTGGCACATATGTTTTGTTTTTTTTTTGGAACTCGTGAAAATTGGAGGGAGAAAGAAGATTTCCCTGCAAATCATAGGACTCTAGCACGGTTTGGCTCTCGAAAACGCAAGCTGGATCTAAAACACGCATTCAAGCATTGTGGGGGTGATATTGATGAAATTGAAAACTGCGTTGCCCATTTTTGGGTACTGCCGAAAAACGGAGTGAGAAAGGAGCTTACTCTGACATTTCGAGGCCTCTAGCAAATTTTCCCTGTCAAAAGGTCAGACCGGCGCTAAAACATGCTTCTATCCTTTTGGTGGCCGAAACACAATGATTCGCGAGCTACGTTGCCCATTTTAAAGTGCTTATGAAAGATGGAGGTAGGAATAGGATTTCTTTGCATTTCAAATGCCTTTATGGCGGTTGAACTCTGCGAAGTGCAAACCTGCGCGAAGAATAGGTCCCACCATTTCGGGGGCAAAAACAGATGAATTGGGAAAGTACACGGCCCGTTCTCTGTGTCCCACTAAAAGATTGTGAGAAAGACTATTTTGATGAAATTGTATGGGCTACATGTCAGTTTCCCTCTCTTGAAAGAGAAAATCGCCTCTAAACGAACCGTACAGTCTTCTGGCGGTGGAACAGATGAATTTGGCAAATATGTGGCGTATTTTTTGGAACTCGTGAAAATTGGAGGGAGAAAGAAGATTTCCCTGCAAATCGTAGTACTCTAGCACGGTTTGGCTCTCGAAAACGAAAGCTGGATCAAAAACACGCATTCAAGCATTGTGGGGGTGATATTGATGAAATTGAAAACTGCGTGGCCCATTTTTGGGTACTGCCGAAAAACGGAGTGAGAAAGGAGCTTACTCTGACATTTCGAGGCCTCTAGCAAATTTTCCCTGTCAAAAGGTCAGACCGGCGCTAAAACATGCTTCTATCCTTTTGGTGGCCGAAAAACAATGATTCGCGAGCTACGTTGCCCATTTTACAGTGCTTATGAAAGATGGAGGTAGGAATAGGATTTCTTTGCATTTCAAATGCCTCTATGGCGGTTGAACTCTGCGAAGTGCAAACCTGCGCGAAGAATAGGTCCTACCATTTCGGGGGCAAAAACAGATGAATTGGGAAAGTACACGGCCCGTTCTCTGTGTCCCACTAAAAGATTATGAGAAAGACTATTTTGATGAAATTGTATGGGCTACATGTCAGTTTCCCTCTCTTGAAAGAGAAAATCGCCTATAAACGAACCGTACAGTCTTCTGGCGGTGGAACAGATGAATTTGGCACATATGTTTTGTTTTTTTTTTGGAACTCGTGAAAATTGGAGGGAGAAAGAAGATTTCCTTGCAAATCATTGGACTCTAGCACGGTTTGGCTCTCGAAAACGCAAGCTGGATCTAAAACACGCATTCAAGCATTGTGGGGGTGATATTGATGAAATTGAAAACTGCGTTGCCCATTTTTGGGTACTGCCGAAAAACGGAGTGAGAAAGGAGCTTACTCTGACATTTCGAGGCCTCTAGCAAATTTTCCCTGTCAAAAGGTCAGACCGGCGCTAAAACATGCTTCTATCCTTTTGGTGGCCGAAACACAATGATTCGCGAGCTACGTTGCCCATTTTACAGTGCTTATGAAAGATGGAGGTAGGAATAGGATTTCTTTGCATTTCAAATGCCTCTATGGCGGTTGAACTCTGCGAAGTGCAAACCTGCACGAAGAATAGGTCCCACCATTTCGGGGGCAAAAACAGATGAATTGGGAAAGTACACGGCTCGTTCTCTGTGTCCCACTAAAAGATTATGAGAAAGACTATTTTGATGAAATTGTATGGGCTACATGTCAGTTTCCCTCTCTTGAAAGAGAAAATCGCCTATAAACGAACCGTACAGTCTTCTGGCGGTGGAACAGATGAATTTGGCACATATGTTTTGTTTTTTTTTGGAACTCGTGAAAATTGGAGGGAGAAAGAAGATTTCCCTGCAAATCGTAGGACTCTAGCACGGTTTGGCTCTCGAAAACGCAAGCTGGATCTAAAACACGCATTCAAGCATTGTCGGGGTGATATTGATGAAATTTAAAACTCCGTGGCCCATTTTTGGGTACTGCCAAAAAACGGAGTGAGAAAGGAGCTTACTCTGAAATTTCGAGGCCTCTAGCGAATTTTCCCTGTCAAAAGGTGAGACCGGCGCTAAAACAGGCTTCAATCCTTTTTGTGGCCGAAACATAATGATTCGCGAGCTACGTTGCCCATTTTACAGTGCTTATGAAAGATGGAGGTAGGAATAGGATTTCTTTGCATTTCAAATGCCTTATGGCGGTTGAACTCTGCGAAGTGCAAACCTGCGCGAAGAATAGGTCCCACCATTTCGGGGGCAAAAACAGATGAATTGGGAAAGTACACGACCCGTTCTCTATGTCCCACTAAAAGATTATGAGAAAGACTATTTTGATGAAATTGTATGGGCTACATGTCAGTTTCCCTCTCTTGAAAGAGAAAATCACCTATAAACGAACCGTACAGTCTTCTGGCGGTGGAACAGATGAATTTGGCAAATATGTGGCGTATTTTTTGGAACTCGTGAAAATTGGAGGGAGAAAGAAGATTTCCCTGCAAATCGTAGGACTCTAGCACGGTTTGGCTCTCGAAAACGCAAGCTGGATCTAAAACACGCATTCAAGCATTGTGGGGGTGATATTGATGAAATTGAAAACTGCGTTGCCCATTTTTGGGTACTGCCGAAAAACCGAGTGAGAAAGGAGCTTACTCTGACATTTCGAGGCCTCTAGCAAATTTTCCCTGTCAAAAGGTCAGACCGGCGCTAAAACATGCTTCTATCCTTTTGGTGGCCGAAACACAATGATTCGCGAGCTACGTTTCCCATTTTAAAGTGCTTATGAAAGATGGAGGTAGGAATAGGATTTCTTTGCATTTCAAATGCCTCTATGGCGGTTGAACTCTGCGAAGTGCAAACCTGCGCGAAGAATAGGTCCCACCATTTCGGGGGCAAAAACAGATGAATTGGGAAAGTACACGGCCCGTTCTCTGTGTCCCACTAAAAGATTGTGAGAAAGACTATTTTGATGAAATTGTATGGGCTACATGTCAGTTTCCCTCTCTTGAAAGAGAAAATCGCCTCTAAACGAACCGTACAGTCTTCTGGCGGTGGAACAGATGAATTTGGCAAATATGTGGCGTATTTTTTGGAACTCGTGAAAATTGGAGGGAGAAAGAAGATTTCCCTGCAAATCGTAGTACTCTAGCACGGTTTGGCTCTCGAAAACGAAAGCTGGATCAAAAACACGCATTCAAGCATTGTGGGGGTGATATTGATGAAATTGAAAACTGCGTGGCCCATTTTTGGGTACTGCCGAAAAACGGAGTGAGAAAGGAGCTTACTCTGACATTTCGAGGCCTCTAGCAAATTTTCCCTGTCAAAAGGTCAGACCGGCGCTAAAACATGCTTCTATCCTTTTGGTGGCCGAAAAACAATGATTCGCGAGCTACGTTGCCCATTTTACAGTGCTTATGAAAGATGGAGGTAGGAATAGGATTTCTTTGCATTTCAAATGCCTCTATGGCGGTTGAACTCTGCGAAGTGCAAACCTGCGCGAAGAATAGGTCCTACCATTTCGGGGGCAAAAACAGATGAATTGGGAAAGTACACGGCCCGTTCTCTGTGTCCCACTAAAAGATTATGAGAAAGACTATTTTGATGAAATTGTATGGGCTACATGTCAGTTTCCCTCTCTTGAAAGAGAAAATCGCCTATAAACGAACCGTACAGTCTTCTGGCGGTGGAACAGATGAATTTGGCACATATGTTTTGTTTTTTTTTTTGGAACTCGTGAAAATTGGAGGGAGAAAGAAGATTTCCTTGCAAATCATTGGACTCTAGCACGGTTTGGCTCTCGAAAACGCAAGCTGGATCTAAAACACGCATTCAAGCATTGTGGGGGTGATATTGATGAAATTGAAAACTGCGTTGCCCATTTTTGGGTACTGCCGAAAAACGGAGTGAGAAAGGAGCTTACTCTGACATTTCGAGGCCTCTAGCAAATTTTCCCTGTCAAAAGGTCAGACCGGCGCTAAAACATGCTTCTATCCTTTTGGTGGCCGAAACACAATGATTCGCGAGCTACGTTGCCCATTTTACAGTGCTTATGAAAGATGGAGGTAGGAATAGGATTTCTTTGCATTTCAAATGCCTCTATGGCGGTTGAACTCTGCGAAGTGCAAACCTGCACGAAGAATAGGTCCCACCATTTCGGGGGCAAAAACAGATGAATTGGGAAAGTACACGGCTCGTTCTCTGTGTCCCACTAAAAGATTATGAGAAAGACTATTTTGATGAAATTGTATGGGCTACATGTCAGTTTCCCTCTCTTGAAAGAGAAAATCGCCTATAAACGAACCGTACAGTCTTCTGGCGGTGGAACAGATGAATTTGGCACATATGTTTTGTTTTTTTTTGGAACTCGTGAAAATTGGAGGGAGAAAGAAGATTTCCCTGCAAATCGTAGGACTCTAGCACGGTTTGGCTCTCGAAAACGCAAGCTGGATCTAAAACACGCATTCAAGCATTGTCGGGGTGATATTGATGAAATTTAAAACTCCGTGGCCCATTTTTGGGTACTGCCAAAAAACGGAGTGAGAAAGGAGCTTACTCTGAAATTTCGAGGCCTCTAGCGAATTTTCCCTGTCAAAAGGTGAGACCGGCGCTAAAACAGGCTTCAATCCTTTTTGTGGCCGAAACATAATGATTCGCGAGCTACGTTGCCCATTTTACAGTGCTTATGAAAGATGGAGGTAGGAATAGGATTTCTTTGCATTTCAAATGCCTTATGGCGGTTGAACTCTGCGAAGTGCAAACCTGCGCGAAGAATAGGTCCCACCATTTCGGGGGCAAAAACAGATGAATTGGGAAAGTACACGACCCGTTCTCTATGTCCCACTAAAAGATTATGAGAAAGACTATTTTGATGAAATTGTATGGGCTACATGTCAGTTTCCCTCTCTTGAAAGAGAAAATCACCTATAAACGAACCGTACAGTCTTCTGGCGGTGGAACAGATGAATTTGGCAAATATGTGGCGTATTTTTTGGAACTCGTGAAAATTGGAGGGAGAAAGAAGATTTCCCTGCAAATCGTAGGACTCTAGCACGGTTTGGCTCTCGAAAACGCAAGCTGGATCTAAAACACGCATTCAAGCATTGTGGGGGTGATATTGATGAAATTGAAAACTGCGTTGCCCATTTTTGGGTACTGCCGAAAAACCGAGTGAGAAAGGAGCTTACTCTGACATTTCGAGGCCTCTAGCAAATTTTCCCTGTCAAAAGGTCAGACCGGCGCTAAAACATGCTTCTATCCTTTTGGTGGCCGAAACACAATGATTCGCGAGCTACGTTTCCCATTTTAAAGTGCTTATGAAAGATGGAGGTAGGAATAGGATTTCTTTGCATTTCAAATGCCTCTATGGCGGTTGAACTCTGCGAAGTGCAAACCTGCGCGAAGAATAGGTCCCACCATTTCGGGGGCAAAAACAGATGAATTGGGAAAGTACACGGCCCGTTCTCTGTGTCCCACTAAAAGATTGTGAGAAAGACTATTTTGATGAAATTGTATGGGCTACATGTCAGTTTCCCTCTCTTGAAAGAGAAAATCGCCTCTAAACGAACCGTACAGTCTTCTGGCGGTGGAACAGATGAATTTGGCAAATATGTGGCGTATTTTTTGGAACTCGTGAAAATTGGAGGGAGAAAGAAGATTTCCCTGCAAATCGTAGTACTCTAGCACGGTTTGGCTCTCGAAAACGAAAGCTGGATCAAAAACACGCATTCAAGCATTGTGGGGGTGATATTGATGAAATTGAAAACTGCGTGGCCCATTTTTGGGTACTGCCGAAAAACGGAGTGAGAAAGGAGCTTACTCTGACATTTCGAGGCCTCTAGCAAATTTTCCCTGTCAAAAGGTCAGACCGGCGCTAAAACATGCTTCTATCCTTTTGGTGGCCGAAAAACAATGATTCGCGAGCTACGTTGCCCATTTTACAGTGCTTATGAAAGATGGAGGTAGGAATAGGATTTCTTTGCATTTCAAATGCCTCTATGGCGGTTGAACTCTGCGAAGTGCAAACCTGCGCGAAGAATAGGTCCTACCATTTCGGGGGCAAAAACAGATGAATTGGGAAAGTACACGGCCCGTTCTCTGTGTCCCACTAAAAGATTATGAGAAAGACTATTTTGATGAAATTGTATGGGCTACATGTCAGTTTCCCTCTCTTGAAAGAGAAAATCGCCTATAAACGAACCGTACAGTCTTCTGGCGGTGGAACAGATGAATTTGGCACATATGTTTTGTTTTTTTTTTGGAACTCGTGAAAATTGGAGGGAGAAAGAAGATTTCCTTGCAAATCATTGGACTCTAGCACGGTTTGGCTCTCGAAAACGCAAGCTGGATCTAAAACACGCATTCAAGCATTGTGGGGGTGATATTGATGAAATTGAAAACTGCGTTGCCCATTTTTGGGTACTGCCGAAAAACGGAGTGAGAAAGGAGCTTACTCTGACATTTCGAGGCCTCTAGCAAATTTTCCCTGTCAAAAGGTCAGACCGGCGCTAAAACATGCTTCTATCCTTTTGGTGGCCGAAACACAATGATTCGCGAGCTACGTTGCCCATTTTACAGTGCTTATGAAAGATGGAGGTAGGAATAGGATTTCTTTGCATTTCAAATGCCTCTATGGCGGTTGAACTCTGCGAAGTGCAAACCTGCACGAAGAATAGGTCCCACCATTTCGGGGGCAAAAACAGATGAATTGGGAAAGTACACGGCTCGTTCTCTGTGTCCCACTAAAAGATTATGAGAAAGACTATTTTGATGAAATTGTATGGGCTACATGTCAGTTTCCCTCTCTTGAAAGAGAAAATCGCCTATAAACGAACCGTACAGTCTTCTGGCGGTGGAACAGATGAATTTGGCACATATGTTTTGTTTTTTTTTGGAACTCGTGAAAATTGGAGGGAGAAAGAAGATTTCCCTGCAAATCGTAGGACTCTAGCACGGTTTGGCTCTCGAAAACGCAAGTTGGATCTAAAACACGCATTCAAGCATTGTCGGGGTGATATTGATGAAATTTAAAACTCCGTGGCCCATTTTTGGGTACTGCCAAAAAACGGAGTGAGAAAGGAGCTTACTCTGAAATTTCGAGGCCTCTAGCGAATTTTCCCTGTCAAAAGGTGAGACCGGCGCTAAAACAGGCTTCAATCCTTTTTGTGGCCGAAACATAATGATTCGCGAGCTACGTTGCCCATTTTACAGTGCTTATGAAAGATGGAGGTAGGAATAGGATTTCTTTGCATTTCAAATGCCTTATGGCGGTTGAACTCTGCGAAGTGCAAACCTGCGCGAAGAATAGGTCCCACCATTTCGGGGGCAAAAACAGATGAATTGGGAAAGTACACGACCCGTTCTCTATGTCCCACTAAAAGATTATGAGAAAGACTATTTTGATGAAATTGTATGGGCTACATGTCAGTTTCCCTCTCTTGAAAGAGAAAATCGCCTATAAACGAACCGTACAGTCTTCTGGCGGTGGAACAGATGAATTTGGCAAATATGTGGCGTATTTTTTGGAACTCGTGAAAATTGGAGGGAGAAAGAAGATTTCCCTGCAAATCGTAGGACTCTAGCACGGTTTGGCTCTCGAAAACGCAAGCTGGATCTAAAACACGCATTCAAGCATTGTCGGGGTGATATTGATGAAATTTAAAACTCCGTGGCCCATTTTTGGGTACTGCCAAAAAACGGAGTGAGAAAGGAGCTTACTCTGAAATTTCGAGGCCTCTAGCGAATTTTCCCTGTCAAAAGGTGAGACCGGCGCTAAAACAGGCTTCAATCCTTTTTGTGGCCGAAACATAATGATTCGCGAGCTACGTTGCCCATTTTACAGTGCTTATGAAAGATGGAGGTAGGAATAGGATTTCTTTGCATTTCAAATGCCTTATGGCGGTTGAACTCTGCGAAGTGCAAACCTGCGCGAAGAATATGTCCCACCATTTCGGGGGCAAAAACAGATGAATTGGGAAAGTACACGACCCGTTCTCTATGTCCCACTAAAAGATTATGAGAAAGACTATTTTGATGAAATTGTATGGGCTACATGTCAGTTTCCCTCTCTTGAAAGAGAAAATCGCCTATAAACGAACCGTACAGTCTTCTGGCGGTGGAACAGATGAATTTGGCAAATATGTGGCGTATTTTTTGGAACTCGTGAAAATTGGAGGGAGAAAGAAGATTTCCCTGCAAATCGTAGGACTCTAGCACGGTTTGGCTCTCGAAAACGCAAGCTGGATCTAAAACACGCATTCAAGCATTGTGGGGGTGATATTGATGAAATTGAAAACTGCGTTGCCCATTTTTGGGTACTGCCGAAAAACCGAGTGAGAAAGGAGCTTACTCTGACATTTCGAGGCCTCTAGCAAATTTTCCCTGTCAAAAGGTCAGACCGGCGCTAAAACATGCTTCTATCCTTTTGGTGGCCGAAACACAATGATTCGCGAGCTACGTTTCCCATTTTAAAGTGCTTATGAAAGATGGAGGTAGGAATAGGATTTCTTTGCATTTCAAATGCCTCTATGGCGGTTGAACTCTGCGAAGTGCAAACCTGCGCGAAGAATAGGTCCCACCATTTCGGGGGCAAAAACAGATGAATTGGGAAAGTACACGGCCCGTTCTCTGTGTCCCACTAAAAGATTATGAGAAAGACTATTTTGATGAAATTGTATGGGCTACATGTCAGTTTCCCTCTCTTGAAAGAGAAAATCGCCTCTAAACGAACCGTACAGTCTTCTGGCGGTGGAACAGATGAATTTGGCAAATATGTGGCGTATTTTTTGGAACTCGTGAAAATTGGAGGGAGAAAGAAGATTTCCCTGCAAATCGTAGTACTCTAGCACGGTTTGGCTCTCGAAAACGAAAGCTGGATCAAAAACACGCATTCAAGCATTGTGGGGGTGATATTGATGAAATTGAAAACTGCGTGGCCCATTTTTGGGTACTGCCGAAAAACGGAGTGAGAAAGGAGCTTACTCTGACATTTCGAGGCCTCTAGCAAATTTTCCCTGTCAAAAGGTCAGACCGGCGCTAAAACAAGCTTCTATCCTTTTGGTGGCCGAAAAACAATGATTCGCGAGCTACGTTGCCCATTTTACAGTGCTTATGAAAGATGGAGGTAGGAATAGGATTTCTTTGCATTTCAAATGCCTCTATGGCGGTTGAACTCTGCGAAGTGCAAACCTGCGCGAAGAATAGGTCCCACCATTTCGGGGGCAAAAACAGATGAATTGGGAAAGTACACGGCCCGTTCTCTGTGTCCCACTAAAAGATTATGAGAAAGACTATTTTGATGAAATTGTATGGGCTACATGTCAGTTTCCCTCTCTTGAAAGAGAAAATCGCCTATAAACGAACCGTACAGTCTTCTGGCGGTGGAACAGATGAATTTGGCACATATGTTTTGTTTTTTTTTGGAACTCGTGAAAATTGGAGGGAGAAAGAAGATTTCCTTGCAAATCATTGGACTCTAGCACGGTTTGGCTCTCGAAAACGCAAGCTGGATCTAAAACACGCATTCAAGCATTGTGGGGGTGATATTGATGAAATTGAAAACTGCGTTGCCCATTTTTGGGTACTGCCGAAAAACGGAGTGAGAAAGGAGCTTACTCTGACATTTCGAGGCCTCTAGCAAATTTTCCCTGTCAAAAGGTCAGACCGGCGCTAAAACATGCTTCTATCCTTTTGGTGGCCGAAACACAATGATTCGCGAGCTACGTTGCCCATTTTACAGTGCTTATGAAAGATGGAGGTAGGAATAGGATTTCTTTGCATTTCAAATGCCTCTATGGCGGTTGAACTCTGCGAAGTGTAAACCTGCGCGAAGAATAGGTCCCACCATTTCGGGGGCAAAAACAGATGAATTGGGAAAGTACACGGCCCGTTCTCTGTGTCCCACTAAAAGATTATGAGAAAGACTATTTTGATGAAATTGTATGGGCTACATGTCAGTTTCCCTCTCTTGAAAGAGAAAATCGCCTATAAACGAACCGTACAGTCTTCTGGCGGTGGAACAGATGAATTTGGCACATATGTTTTGTTTTTTTTTGGAACTCGTGAAAATTGGAGGGAGAAAGAAGATTTCCTTGCAAATCATTGGACTCTAGCACGGTTTGGCTCTCGAAAACGCAAGCTGGATCTAAAACACGCATTCAAGCATTGTGGGGGTGATATTGATGAAATTGAAAACTGCGTTGCCCATTTTTGGGTACTGCCGAAAAACGGAGTGAGAAAGGAGCTTACTCTGACATTTCGAGGCCTCTAGCAAATTTTCCCTGTCAAAAGGTCAGACCGGCGCTAAAACATGCTTCTATCCTTTTGGTGGCCGAAACACAATGATTCGCGAGCTACGTTGCCCATTTTACAGTGCTTATGAAAGATGGAGGTAGGAATAGGATTTCTTTGCATTTCAAATGCCTCTATGGCGGTTGAACTCTGCGAAGTGCAAACCTGCACGAAGAATAGGTCCCACCATTTCGGGAGCAAAAACAGATGAATTGGGAAAGTACACGGCTCGTTCTCTGTGTCCCACTAAAAGATTATGAGAAAGACTATTTTGATGAAAGTGTATGGGCTACATGTCAGTTTCCCTCTCTTGAAAGAGAAAATCGCCTATAAACGAACCGTACAGTCTTCTGGCGGTGGAACAGATGAATTTGGCACATATGTTTTGTTTTTTTTTGGAACTCGTGAAAATTGGAGGGAGAAAGAAGATTTCCCTGCAAATCGTAGGACTCTAGCACGGTTTGGCTCTCGAAAACGCAAGCTGGATCTAAAACACGCATTCAAGCATTGTCGGGGTGATATTGATGAAATTTAAAACTCCGTGGCCCATTTTTGGGTACTGCCAAAAAACGGAGTGAGAAAGGAGCTTACTCTGAAATTTCGAGGCCTCTAGCGAATTTTCCCTGTCAAAAGGTGAGACCGGCGCTAAAACAGGCTTCAATCCTTTTTGTGGCCGAAACATAATGATTCGCGAGCTACGTTGCCCATTTTACAGTGCTTATGAAAGATGGAGGTAGGAATAGGATTTCTTTGCATTTCAAATGCCTTATGGCGGTTGAACTCTGCGAAGTGCAAACCTGCGCGAAGAATATGTCCCACCATTTCGGGGGCAAAAACAGATGAATTGGGAAAGTACACGACCCGTTCTCTATGTCCCACTAAAAGATTATGAGAAAGACTATTTTGATGAAATTGTATGGGCTACATGTCAGTTTCCCTCTCTTGAAAGAGAAAATCGCCTATAAACGAACCGTACAGTCTTCTGGCGGTGGAACAGATGAATTTGGCAAATATGTGGCGTATTTTTTGGAACTCGTGAAAATTGGAGGGAGAAAGAAGATTTCCCTGCAAATCGTAGGACTCTAGCACGGTTTGGCTCTCGAAAACGCAAGCTGGATCTAAAACACGCATTCAAGCATTGTGGGGGTGATATTGATGAAATTGAAAACTGCGTTGCCCATTTTTGGGTACTGCCGAAAAACCGAGTGAGAAAGGAGCTTACTCTGACATTTCGAGGCCTCTAGCAAATTTTCCCTGTCAAAAGGTCAGACCGGCGCTAAAACATGCTTCTATCCTTTTGGTGGCCGAAACACAATGATTCGCGAGCTACGTTTCCCATTTTAAAGTGCTTATGAAAGATGGAGGTAGGAATAGGATTTCTTTGCATTTCAAATGCCTCTATGGCGGTTGAACTCTGCGAAGTGCAAACCTGCGCGAAGAATAGGTCCCACCATTTCGGGGGCAAAAACAGATGAATTGGGAAAGTACACGGCCCGTTCTCTGTGTCCCACTAAAAGATTATGAGAAAGACTATTTTGATGAAATTGTATGGGCTACATGTCAGTTTCCCTCTCTTGAAAGAGAAAATCGCCTCTAAACGAACCGTACAGTCTTCTGGCGGTGGAACAGATGAATTTGGCAAATATGTGGCGTATTTTTTGGAACTCGTGAAAATTGGAGGGAGAAAGAAGATTTCCCTGCAAATCGTAGTACTCTAGCACGGTTTGGCTCTCGAAAACGAAAGCTGGATCAAAAACACGCATTCAAGCATTGTGGGGGTGATATTGATGAAATTGAAAACTGCGTGGCCCATTTTTGGGTACTGCCGAAAAACGGAGTGAGAAAGGAGCTTACTCTGACATTTCGAGGCCTCTAGCAAATTTTCCCTGTCAAAAGGTCAGACCGGCGCTAAAACATGCTTCTATCCTTTTGGTGGCCGAAAAACAATGATTCGCGAGCTACGTTGGTGCGAACCCACAAGGGAAGACCCCACGAACCCACAACCAATATGAATATACGCACCCCAAGAACGCTAAACGCAGATCGACGATCCACTTGAACCCTTGAGCACGAAAGAACAAGGACCCGAAGTGTTGGAAGACGCCACAAGGTTGATCAAGCCTTGATAAGTCTGTTAGTTCTAAGAAGAACCCTAGAGAGAATCCACTCCCAAGAAACAAGGTGCAGAAAAGTGCAACCTTTCATTCAATAATCAAGTTTCAAGTCTTTAATCCCCCTCCAAATGAAGGGTTACAAGGTATTTAAAGAGAAATATTCAGAAACCCTAATTGCATTAAATGCATCCTATAAAATAGAAACTAACCTAATATAATTAATTAATTAAGAAACCCAAAAGTCAAATAGGCCCATTATCTAATAATTTTCGCACAAATAAAAGTCACAAAATATAATCAGCATTTAAGGCCCAAAATGTGCTTATTTAGGCCCAAATGAGTCCTCCCATGTATAGCACTAGGTCCAAGCTCTTTGTTTTGAAGTCTTCAAGCCTAAAACTTGATTAGTATCTCCATCTGCAGCCCATATGAAATTAATGACGTTTTCAATGTCTTTATCCATAATTGTTGATCCAATTGCCATCTGATTTGCATTAACCTCTTTTATCAGCCCAATCAATGCTTCCTTAAATATTTTAGCTTGTGCTCTTGTGATTGGACGAGCTGGAATTTGAAAATGATAGTTTGAAGTTGAACAGCCATCACTTGAATTTGAAAAGACAACTTGTTGATTCTGGATCGCATCATACGTTGCCCATTTTACAGTGCTTATGAAAGATGGAGGTAGGAATAGGATTTCTTTGCATTTCAAATGCCTCTATGGCGGTTGAACTCTGCGAAGTGCAAACCTGCGCGAAGAATAGGTCCTACCATTTCGGGGGCAAAAACAGATGAATTGGGAAAGTACACGGCCCGTTCTCTGTGTCCCACTAAAAGATTATGAGAAAGACTATTTTGATGAAATTGTATGGGCTACATGTCAGTTTCCCTCTCTTGAAAGAGAAAATCGCCTATAAACGAACCGTACAGTCTTCTGGCGGTGGAACAGATGAATTTGGCACATATGTTTTGTTTTTTTTTTGGAACTCGTGAAAATTGGAGGGAGAAAGAAGATTTCCCTGCAAATCATAGGACTCTAGCACGGTTTGGCTCTCGAAAACGCAAGCTGGATCTAAAACACGCATTCAAGCATTGTGGGGGTGATATTGATGAAATTGAAAACTGCGTTGCCCATTTTTGGGTACTGCCGAAAAACGGAGTGAGAAAGGAGCTTACTCTGACATTTCGAGGCCTCTAGCAAATTTTCCCTGTCAAAAGGTCAGACCGGCGCTAAAACATGCTTCTATCCTTTTGGTAGCCGAAACACAATGATTCGCGAGCTACGTTGCCCATTTTACAGTGCTTATGAAAGATGGAGGTAGGAATAGGATTTCTTTGCATTTCAAATGCCTCTATGGCGGTTGAACTCTGCGAAATGCAAACCTGCGCGAAGAATAGGTCCCACCATTTCAGGGGCAAAAACAGATGAATTGGGAAAGTACACGGCCCGTTCTCTGTGTCCCACTAAAAGATTATGAGAAAGACTATTTTGATGAAATTGTATGGGCTACATGTCAGTTTCCCTCTCTTGAAAGAGAAAATCGCCTATAAACGAACCGTACAGTCTTCTGGCGGTGGAACAAATGAATTTGGCACATATGTTTTGTTTTTTTTTTGGAACTCGTGAAAATTGGAGGGAGAAAGAAGATTTCCTTGCAAATCATAGGACTCTAGCACGGTTTGGCTCTCGAAAACTCAAGCTGGATCTAAAACACGCATTCAAGCATTGTGGGGGTGATATTGATGAAATTGAAAACTCCGTGGCCCATTTTTGGGTACTGCCGAAAAACGGAGTGAGAAAGGAGCTTACTCTGACATTTCGAGGCCTCTAGCAAATTTTCCCTGTCAAAAGGTCAGACCGGCGCTAAAACATGCTTCAATCCTTTTGGTGGCCGAAACACAATGATTCGCGAGCTACGTTGCCCATTTTACAGTGCTTATGAAAGATGGAGTTAGGAATAGGATTTCTTTGCATTTCAAATGCCTCTATGGCGGTTGAACTCTGCGAAATGCAAACCTGCGCGAAGAATAGGTCCCACCATTTCGGGGGCAAAAACAGATGAATTGGGAAAGTACACGGCCCGTTCTCTGTGTCCCACTAAAAGATTATGAGAAAGACTATTTTAATGAAATTGTATGGGCTACATGTCAGTTTCGCTCTCTTGAAAGAGAAAATCGCCTCTAAACGAACCGTACAGTCTTCTGGCGGTGGAACAGATGAATTTGGCAAATATGTGGCGTATTTTTTGGAACTCGTGAAAATTGGAGGGAGAAAGAAGATTTCCCTGCAAATCGTAGGACTCTAGCACGGTTTGGCTCTCGAAAACGCAAGCTGGATCTAAAACACGCATTTAAGCATTGTGGGGGTGATATTGATGAAATTGAAAACTCCGTGGCCCATTTTTGGGTACTTCCGAAAAACGGTGTGAGAAAGGAGCTTACTCTGACATTTCGAGGCCTCTACCAAATTTTCCCTGTCAAAAGGTGAGACCGGCGCTAAAACATGCTTCTATCGTTTTGGTGGCCGAAACACAATGATTCGCGAGCTACGTTGCCCATTTTACAGTGCTTATGAAAGATGGAGGTAGGAATAGGATTTCTTTGCATTTCAAATGCCTTATGGCGGTTGAACTCTGCGAAGTGCAAACCTGCGCGAAGAATAGGTCCCACCATTTCGGGGGCAAAAACAGATGAATTGGGAAAGTACACGGCCCGTTCTCTGTGTCCCACTAAAAGATTATGAGAAAGACTATTTTGATGAAATTGTATGGGCTACATGTCAGTTTCGCTCTCTTGAAAGAGAAAATCGCCTATAAACGAACCGTACAGTCTTCTGGCGGTGGAACAGATGAATTTGGCAAATATGTGGCGTATTTTTTGGAACTCGTGAAAATTGGAGGGAGAAAGAAGATTTCCCTGCAAATCGTAGTACTCTAGCACGGTTTGGCTCTCGAAAACGCAAGCTGGATCTAAAACACGCATTCAAGCATTGTGGGGGTGATATTGATGAAATTGAAAACTCCGTGGCGCATTTTTGGGTACTTCCGAAAAACGGAGTGAGAAAGGAGCTTACTCTGACATTTCGAGGCCTCTACCAAATTTTCCCTGTCAAAAGGTGAGACCGGCGCTAAAACATGCTTCTATCCTTTTGGTGGCCGAAACACAATGATTCGCGAGCTACGTTGCCCATTTTATAGTGCTTATGAAAGATGGAGGTAGGAATAGGATTTCTTTGCATTTCAAATGCCTTATGGCGGTTGAACTCTGCGAAATGCAAACCTGCGCGAAGAATAGGTCCCACCATTTCGGGGGCAAAAACAGATGAATTGGGAAAGTATACGGCCCGTTCTCTGTGTCCCACTAAAAGATTATGAGAAAGACTATTTTGATGAAATTGTATGGGCTACATGTCAGTTTCGCTCTCTTGAAAGAGAAAATCGCCTATAAACGAACCGTACAGTCTTCTGGCGGTGGAACAGATGAATTTGGCAAATATGTGGCGTATTTTTTGGAACTCGTGAAAATTGGAGGGAGAAAGAAGATTTCCCTGCAAATCGTAGGACTCTAGCACGGTTTGGCTCTCGAAAACACAAGCTGGATCTAAAACACGCATTCAAGCATTGTGGGGGTGATATTGATGAAATTGAAAACTCCGTGGCCCATTTTTGGGTACTGCCGAAAAACGGAGTGAGAAAGGAGCTTACTCTGACATTTCGAGGCCTCTAGCAAATTTTCCCTGTCAAAAGGTCAGACCGGCGCTAAAACATGCTTCAATCCTTTTGGTGGCCGAAACACAATGATTCGCGAGCTACGTTGCCCATTTTACAGTGCTTATGAAAGATGGAGTTAGGAATAGGATTTCTTTGCATTTCAAATGCCTCTATGGCGGTTGAACTCTGCGAAATGCAAACCTGCGCGAAGAATAGGTCCCACCATTTCGGGGGCAAAAACAGATGAATTGGGAAAGTACACGGCCCGTTCTCTGTGTCCCACTAAAAGATTATGAGAAAGACTATTTTAATGAAATTGTATGGGCTACATGTCAGTTTCGCTCTCTTGAAAGAGAAAATCGCCTCTAAACGAACCGTACAGTCTTCTGGCGGTGGAACAGATGAATTTGGCAAATATGTGGCGTATTTTTTGGAACTCGTGAAAATTGGAGGGAGAAAGAAGATTTCCCTGCAAATCGTAGGACTCTAGCACGGTTTGGCTCTCGAAAACGCAAGCTGGATCTAAAACACGCATTTAAGCATTGTGGGGGTGATATTGATGAAATTGAAAACTCCGTGGCCCATTTTTGGGTACTTCCGAAAAACGGTGTGAGAAAGGAGCTTACTCTGACATTTCGAGGCCTCTACCAAATTTTCCCTGTCAAAAGGTGAGACCGGCGCTAAAACATGCTTCTATCGTTTTGGTGGCCGAAACACAATGATTTGCGAGCTACGTTGCCCATTTTACAGTGCTTATGAAAGATGGAGGTAGGAATAGGATTTCTTTGCATTTCAAATGCCTTATGGCGGTTGAACTCTGCGAAGTGCAAACCTGCGCGAAGAATAGGTCCCACCATTTCGGGGGCAAAAACAGATGAATTGGGAAAGTACACGGCCCGTTCTCTGTGTCCCACTAAAAGATTATGAGAAAGACTATTTTGATGAAATTGTATGGGCTACATGTCAGTTTCGCTCTCTTGAAAGAGAAAATCGCCTATAAACGAACCGTACAGTCTTCTGGCGGTGGAACAGATGAATTTGGCAAATATGTGGCGTATTTTTTGGAACTCGTGAAAATTGGAGGGAGAAAGAAGATTTCCCTGCAAATCGTAGTACTCTAGCACGGTTTGGCTCTCGAAAACGCAAGCTGGATCTAAAACACGCATTCAAGCATTGTGGGGGTGATATTGATGAAATTGAAAACTCCGTGGCGCATTTTTGGGTACTTCCGAAAAACGGAGTGAGAAAGGAGCTTACTCTGACATTTCGAGGCCTCTACCAAATTTTCCCTGTCAAAAGGTGAGACCGGCGCTAAAACATGCTTCTATCCTTTTGGTGGCCGAAACACAATGATTCGCGAGCTACGTTGCCCATTTTATAGTGCTTATGAAAGATGGAGGTAGGAA
This sequence comes from Albizia julibrissin, assembly GCA_037074505.1. NCBI lineage: Eukaryota > Viridiplantae > Streptophyta > Magnoliopsida > Fabales > Fabaceae > Albizia > Albizia julibrissin. The sequence goes on from CM073477.1 coordinate 40,404,672, forward strand.
TAGGATTTCTTTGCATTTCAAATGCCTTATGGCGGTTGAACTCTGCGAAGTGCAAACCTGCGCGAAGAATAGGTCCCACCATTTCGGGGGCAAAAACAGATGAATTGGGTAAGTACACGGCCCGTTCTCTGTGTCCCACTAAAAGATTATGAGAAAGACTATTTTGATGAAATTGTATGGGCTACATGTCAGTTTCGCTCTCTTGAAAGAGAAAATCGCCTATAAACGAACCGTACAGTCTTCTGGCGGTGGAACAGATGAATTTGGCAAATATGTGGCGTATTTTTTGGAACTCGTGAAAATTGGAGGGAGAAAGAAGATTTCCCTGCAAATCGTAGTACTCTAGCACGGTTTGGCTCTCGAAAACGCAAGCTGGATCTAAAACACGCATTCAAGCATTGTGGGGGTGATATTGATGAAATTGAAAACTCCGTGGCGCATTTTTGGGTACTTCCGAAAAACGGAGTGAGAAAGGAGCTTACTCTGACATTTCGAGGCCTCTACCAAATTTTCCCTGTCAAAAGGTGAGACCGGCGCTAAAACATGCTTCTATCCTTTTGGTGGCCGAAACACAATGATTCGCGAGCTACGTTGCCCATTTTATAGTGCTTATGAAAGATGGAGGTAGGAATACGATTTCTTTGCATTTCAAATGCCTTATGGCGGTTGAACTCTGCGAAGTGCAAACCTGCGCGAAGAATAGGTCCCACCATTTCGGGGGCAAAAACAGATGAATTGGGTAAGTACACGGCCCGTTCTCTGTGTCCCACTAAAAGATTATGAGAAAGACTATTTTGATGAAATTGTATGGGCTACATGTCAGTTTCGCTCTCTTGAAAGAGAAAATCGTCTATAAACGAACCGTACAGTCTTCTGGCGGTGGAACAGATGAATTTGGCAAATATGTGGCGTATTTTTTGGAACTCGTGAAAATTGGAGGGAGAAAGAAGATTTCCCTACAAATCGTAGTACTCTAGCACGGTTTGGCTCTCGAAAACGCAAGCTGGATCTAAAACACGCATTCAAGCATTGTGGGGGTGATATTGATGAAATTGAAAACTCCGTGGCCCATTTTTGGGTACTTCCGAAAAACGGAGTGAGAAAGGAGCTTACTCTGACATTTCGAGGCCTCTAGCAAATTTTCCCTGTCAAAAGGTCAGACCGGCGCTAAAACATGCTTCTATCCTTTTGGTGGCCGAAACACAATGATTCGCGAGCTACGTTGCCCATTTTACAGTGCTTATGAAAGATGGAGGTATGAATAGGATTTCTTTGCCTTTCAAATGCCTTATGGCGGTTGAACTCTGCGAAGTGCAAACCTGCGCGAAGAATAGGTCCCACCATTTCGGGGGCAAAAACAGATGAATTGGGAAAGTATACGGCCCGTTCTCTGTGTCCCACTAAAAGATTATGAGAAAGACTATTTTGATGAAATTGTATGGGCTACATGTCAGTTTCCCTCTCTTGAAAGAGAAAATCGCCTCTAAACGTACCGTACAGTCTTCTGGCGGTGGAACAGATGAATTTGGCAAATATGTGGCGTATTTTTTGCAACTCGTGAAAATTGGAGTGAGAAAGAAGATTTCCCTGCAAATCGTAGGACTCTAGCACGGTTTGGCTCTCGAAAACACAAGCTGGATCTAAAACACGCATTCAAGCATTGTGGGGGTGATATTGATGAAATTGAAAACTCCGTGGCCCATTTTTGGGTACTGCCGAAAAACGGAGTGAGAAAGGAGCTTACTCTGACATTTCGAGGCCTCTAGCAAATTTTCCCTGTCAAAAGGTCAGACCGGCGCTAAAACATGCTTCAATCCTTTTGGTGGCCGAAACACAATGATTCGCGAGCTACGTTGCCCATTTTACAGTGCTTATGAAAGATGGAGCTAGGAATAGGATTTCTTTGCATTTCAAATGCCTCTATGGCGGTTGAACTCTGCGAAATGCAAACCTGCGCGAAGAATAGGTCCCACCATTTCGGGGGCAAAAACAGATGAATTGGGAAAGTACACGGCCCGTTCTCTGTGTCCCACTAAAAGATTATGAGAAAGACTAATTTAATGAAATTGTATGGGCTACATGTCAGTTTCGCTCTCTTGAAAGAGAAAATCGCCTCTAAACGAACCGTACAGTCTTCTGGCGGTGGAACAGATGAATTTGGCAAATATGTGGCGTATTTTTTGGAACTCGTGAAAATTGGAGGGAGAAAGAAGATTTCCCTGCAAATCGTAGGACTCTAGCACGGTTTGGCTCTCGAAAACGCAAGCTGGATCTAAAACACGCATTCAAGCATTGTGGGGGTGATATTGATGAAATTGAAAACTCCGTGGCCCATTTTTGGGTACTGCCGAAAAACGGAGTGAGAAAGGAGCTTACTCTGACATTTCGAGGCCTCTACCAAATTTTCCCTGTCAAAAGGTCAGACCGGCGCTAAAACATGCTTCAATACTTTTAGTGGCCGAAACACAATGATTCGCGAGCTACGTTGCCCATTTTACAGTGCTTATGAAAGATGGAGTTAGGAATAGGATTTCTTTGCATTTCAAATGCCTCTATGGCGGTTGAACTCTGCGAAATGCAAACCTGCGCGAAGAATAGGTCCCACCATTTCGGGGGCAAAAACAGATGAATTGGGAAAGTACACGGCCCGTTCTCTGTGTCCCACTAAAAGATTATGAGAAAGACTATTTTGATGAAATTGTATGGGCTACATGTCAGTTTCCCTCTCTTGAAAGAGAAAATCGCCTCTAAACGAACCGTACAGTCTTCTGGCGGTGGAACAGATGAATTTGGCAAATATGTGGCGTATTTTTTGGAACTCGTGAAAATTGGAGGGAGAAAGAAGATTTCCCTGCAAATCGTAGGACTCTAGCACGGTTTGGCTCTCGAAAACGCAAGCTGGATCTAAAACACGCATTCAAGCATTGTGGGGGTGATATTGATGAAATTGAAAACTCCGTGGCCCATTTTTGGGTACTGCCGAAAAACGGAGTGAGAAAGGAGCTTACTCTGACATTTCGAGGCCTCTAGCAAATTTTCCCTGTCAAAAGGTCAGACCGGCGCTAAAACATGCTTCAATACTTTTGGTGGCCGAAACACAATGATTCGCGAGCTACGTTGCCCATTTTACAGTGCTTATGAAAGATGGAGTTAGGAATAGGATTTCTTTGCATTTCAAATGCCTCTATGGCGGTTGAACTCTGCGAAATGCAAACCTGCGCGAAGAATAGGTCCCACCATTTCGGGGGCAAAAACAGATGAATTGGGAAAGTACACGGCCCGTTCTCTGTGTCCCACTAAAAGATTATGAGAAAGACTATTTTGATGAAATTGTATGGGCTACATGTCAGTTTCGCTCTTTTGAAAGAGAAAATCGCCTCTAAACGAACCGTACAGTCTTCTGGCGGTGGAACAGATGAATTTGGCAAATATGTGGCGTATTTTTTGGAACTCGTGAAAATTGGAGGGAGAAAGAAGATTTCCCTGCAAATCGTAGTACTCTAGCACGGTTTGGCTCTCGAAAACGCAAGCTGGATCTAAAACACGCATTCAATCATTGTGGGGGTGATATTGATGAAATTGAAAACTCCGTGGCGCATTTTTGGGTACTGCCGAAAAACGGAGTGAGAAAGGAGCTTACTCTGACATTTCGAGGCCTCTACCAAATTTTCCCTGTCAAAAGGTGAGACCGGCGCTAAAACATGCTTCTATCCTTTTGGTGGCCGAAACACAATGATTCGCGAGCAACGTTGCCCATTTTATAGTGCTTATGAAAGATGGAGGTAGGAATAGGATTTCTTTGCGTTTCAAATGCCTTATGGCGGTTGAACTCTGTGAAGTGCAAACCTGCGCGAAGAATAGGTCCCACCATTTCGGGGGCAAAAACAGATGAATTGGGAAAGTACACGGCCCGTTCTCTGTGTCCCACTAAAAGATTATGAGAAAGACTATTTTGATGAAATTGTATGGGCTACATGTCAGTTTCCCTCTCTTGAAAGAGAAAATCGCCTCTAAACGAACCGTACAGTCTTCTGGCGGTGGAACAGATGAATTTGGCAAATATGTGGCGTATTTTTTGGAACTCGTGAAAATTGGAGGGAGAAAGAAGATTTCCCTGCAAATCGTAGGACTCTAGCACGGTTTGGCTCTCGAAAACGCAAGCTGGATCTAAAACACGCATTCAAGCATTGTGGGGGTGATATTGATGAAATTGAAAACTCCGTGGCCCATTTTTGGGTACTTCCGAAAAACGGAGTGAGAAAGGAACTTACTCTGACATTTCGAGGCCTCTAGCAAATTTTCCCTGTCAAAAGGTGAGACCGGCGCTAAAACATGCTTCTATCCTTTTGGTGGCCGAAACACAATGATTCGCGAGCTACGTTGCCCATTTTACAGTGCTTATGAAAGATGGAGGTAGGAATAGGATTTCTTTGCATTTCAAATGCCTTATGGCGGTTGAACTCTGCGAAGTGCAAACCTGCGCGAAGAATAGGTCCCACCATTTCGGGGGCAAAAACAGATGAATTGGGAAAGTACAAGACCCGTTCTCTGTGTCCCACTAAAAGATTATGAGAAAGACTATTTTGATGAAATTGTATGGGCTACATGTCAGTTTCCCTCTCTTGAAAGAGAAAATCGCCTATAAACGAACCGTACAGTCTTCTGGCGGTGGAACAGATGAATTTGGCAAATATGTGGCGTATTTTTTGGAACTCGTGAAAATTGGAGGGAGAAAGAAGATTTCCCTGCAAATCGTAGTACTCTAGCACGGTTTGGCTCTCGAAAACGCAAGCTGGATCTAAAACACGCATTCAAGCATTGTGGGGGTGATATTGATGAAATTGAAAACTCCGTGGCGCATTTTTGGGTACTTCCGAAAAACGGAGTAAGAAAGGAGCTTACTCTGACATTTCGAGGCCTCTACCAAATTTTCCCTGTCAAAAGGTGAGACCGGCGCTAAAACATGCTTCTATCCTTTTGGTGGCCGAAACACAATGATTCGCGAGCTACGTTGCCCATTTTATAGTGCTTATGAAAGATGGAGGTAGGAATAGGATTTCTTTGCGTTTCAAATGCCTTATGGCGGTTGAACTCTGCGAAGTGCAAACCTGCGCGAAGAATAGGTCCCACCATTTCGGGGGCAAAAACAGATGAATTGGGAAAGTACACGGCCCGTTCTCTGTGTCCCACTAAAAGATTATGAGAAAGACTATTTTGATGAAATTGTATGGGCTACATGTCAGTTTCGCTCTCTTGTAAGAGATAATCGCCTATAAACGAACCGTACAGTCTTCTGGCGGTGGAACAGATGAATTTGGCAAATATGTGGCGTATTTTTTGGAACTCGTGAAAATTGGAGGGAGAAAGAAGATTTCCCTGCAAATCGTAGTACTCTAGCACGGTTTGGCTCTCGAAAACGCAAGCTGGATCTAAAACACTCATTCAAGCATTGTGGGGGTGATATTGATGAAATTGAAAACTCCGTGGCCCATTTTTGGGTACTTCCGAAAAACGGAGTGAGAAAGGAGCTTACTCTGACATTTCGAGGCCTCTACCAAATTTTCCCTGTCAAAAGGTCAGACCGGCGCTAAAACATGCTTCTATCCTTTTGGTGGCCGAAACACAATGATTCGCGAGCTACGTTGCCCATTTTACAGTGCTTATGAAAGATGGAGGTAGGAATAGGATTTCTTTGCATTTCAAATGCCTTATGGCGGTTGAACTCTGCGAAGTGCAAACCTGCGCGAAGAATAGGTCCCACCATTTCGGGGGCAAAAACAGATGAATTGAGAAAGTATACGGCCCGTTCTCTGTGTCCCACTAAAAGATTATTAGAAAGACTATTTTGATGAAATTGTATGGGCTACATGTCAGTTTCCCTCTCTTGAAAGAGAAAATCGCCTCTAAACGAACCGTACAGTCTTCTGGCGGTGGAACAGATGAATTTGGCAAATATGTGGCGTATTTTTTGGAACTCGTGAAAATTGGAGGGAGAACGAAGATTTCCCTGCAAATCGTAGGACTCTAGCACGGTTTGGCTCTCGAAAACGCAAGCTGGATCTAAAACACGCATTTAAGCATTGTGGGGGTGATATTGATGAAATTGAAAACTCCGTGGCCCATTTTTGGGTACTGCCGAAAAACGGAGTGAGAAAGGAGCTTACTCTGACATTTCGAGGCCTCTAGCAAATTTTCCCTGTCAAAAGGTCAGACCGGCGCTAAAACATGCTTCAATCCTTTTGGTGGCCGAAACACAATGATTCGCGAGCTACGTTGCCCATTTTACAGTGCTTATGAAAGATGGAGTTAGGAATAGGATTTCTTTGCATTTCAAATGCCTCTATGGCGGTTGAACTCTGCGAAATGCAAACCTGCGCGAAGAATAGGTCCCACCATTTCGGGGGCAAAAACAGATGAATTGGGAAAGTACACGGCCCGTTCTCTGTGTCCCACTAAAAGATTATGAGAAAGACTATTTTAATGAAATTGTATGGGCTACATGTCAGTTTCGCTCTCTTGAAAGAGAAAATCGCCTCTAAACGAACCGTACAGTCTTCTGGCGGTGGAACAGATGAATTTGGCAAATATGTGGCGTATTTTTTGGAACTCGTGAAAATTGGAGGGAGAAAGAAGATTTCCCTGCAAATCGTAGGACTCTAGCACGGTTTGGCTCTCGAAAACGCAAGCTGGATCTAAAACACGCATTTAAGCATTGTGGGGGTGATATTGATGAAATTGAAAACTCCGTGGCCCATTTTTGGGTACTTCCGAAAAACGGTGTGAGAAAGGAGCTTACTCTGACATTTCGAGGCCTCTACCAAATTTTCCCTGTCAAAAGGTGAGACCGGTGCTAAAACATGCTTCTATCGTTTTGGTGGCCGAAACACAATGATTCGCGAGCTACGTTGCCCATTTTACAGTGCTTATGAAAGATGGAGGTAGGAATAGGATTTCTTTGCATTTCAAATGCCTTATGGCGGTTGAACTCTGCGAAGTGCAAACCTGCGCGAAGAATAGGTCCCACCATTTCGGGGGCAAAAACAGATGAATTGGGAAAGTACACGGCCCGTTCTCTGTGTCCCACTAAAAGATTATGAGAAAGACTATTTTGATGAAATTGTATGGGCTACATGTCAGTTTTGCTCTCTTGAAAGAGAAAATCGCCTATAAACGAACCGTACAGTCTTCTGGCGGTGGAACAGATGAATTTGGCAAATATGTGGCGTATTTTTTGGAACTCGTGAAAATTGGAGGGAGAAAGAAGATTTCCCTGCAAATCGTAGTACTCTAGCACGGTTTGGCTCTCGAAAACGCAAGCTGGATCTAAAACACGCATTCAAGCATTGTGGGGGTGATATTGATGAAATTGAAAACTCCGTGGCGCATTTTTGGGTACTTCCGAAAAACGGAGTGAGAAAGGAGCTTACTCTGACATTTCGAGGCCTCTACCAAATTTTCCCTGTCAAAAGGTGAGACCGGCGCTAAAACATGCTTCTATCCTTTTGGTGGCCGAAACACAATGATTCGCGAGCTACGTTGCCCATTTTATAGTGCTTATGAAAGATGGAGGTAGGAATAGGATTTCTTTGCATTTCAAATGCCTTATGGCGGTTGAACTCTGCGAAATGCAAACCTGCGCGAAGAATAGGTCCCACCATTTCGGGGGCAAAAACAGTAAATTGGGAAAGTATACGGCCCGTTCTCTGTGTCCCACTAAAAGATTATGAGAAAGACTATTTTGATGAAATTGTATGGGCTACATGTCAGTTTCCCTCTCTTGAAAGAGAAAATCGCCTCTAAACGAACCGTACAGTCTTCTGGCGGTGGAACAGATGAATTTGGCAAATATGTGGCGTATTTTTTGGAACTCGTGAAAATTGGAGGGAGAAAGAAGATGTCCCTGCAAATCGTAGTACTCTAGCACGGTTTGGCTCTCGAAAACGCAAGCTGGATCTAAAACACGCATTCAAGCATTGTGGGAGTGATATTGATGAAATTGAAAACTCCGTGGCGCATTTTTGGGTACTTCCGAAAAACGGAGTGAGAAAGGAGCTTACTCTGACATTTCGAGGCCTCTACCAAATTTTCCCTGTCAAAAGGTGAGACCGGCGCTAAAACATGCTTCTATCCTTTTGGTGGCCGAAACACAATGATTCGCGAGCTACGTTGCCCATTTTATAGTGCTTATGAAAGATGGAGGTAGGAATAGGATTTCTTTGCATTTCAAATGCCTTATGGCGGTTGAACTCTGCGAAATGCAAACCTGCGCGAAGAATAGGTCCCACCATTTCGGGGGCAAAAACAGTAAATTGGGAAAGTATACGGCCCGTTCTCTGTGTCCCACTAAAAGATTATGAGAAAGACTATTTTGATGAAATTGTATGGGCTACATGTCAGTTTCCCTCTCTTGAAAGAGAAAATCGCCTCTAAACGAACCGTACAGTCTTCTGGCGGTGGAACAGATGAATTTGGCAAATATGTGGCGTATTTTTTGGAACTCGTGAAAATTGGAGGGAGAAAGAAGATGTCCCTGCAAATCGTAGTACTCTAGCACGGTTTGGCTCTCGAAAACGCAAGCTGGATCTAAAACACGCATTCAAGCATTGTGGGAGTGATATTGATGAAATTGAAAACTCCGTGGCGCATTTTTGGGTACTTCCGAAAAACGGAGTGAGAAAGGAGCTTACTCTGACATTTCGAGGCCTCTACCAAATTTTCCCTGTCAAAAGGTCAGACCGGCGCTAAAACATGCTTCAATCCTTTTGGTGGCCGAAACACAATGATTCGCGAGCTACGTTGCCCATTTTACAGTGCTTATGAAAGATGGAGTTAGGAATAGGATTTCTTTGCATTTCAAATGCCTCTATGGCGGTTGAACTCTGCGAAATGCAAACCTGCGCGAAGAATAGGTCCCACCATTTCGGGGGCAAAAACAGATGAATTGGGAAAGTACACGGCCCGTTCTCTGTGTCCCACTAAAAGATTATGAGAAAGACTATTTTGATGAAATTGTATGGGCTACATGTCAGTTTCCCTCTCTTGAAAGAGAAAATCGCCTCTAAACGAACCGTACAGTCTTCTGGCGGTGGAACAGATGAATTTGGCAAATATGTGGCGTATTTTTTGGAACTCGTGAAAATTGGAGGGAGAAAGAAGATTTCCCTGCAAATCGTAGGACTCTAGCACGGTTTGGCTCTCGAAAACGCAAGCTGGATCTAAAACACGCATTCAAGCATTGTGGGGGTGATATTGATGAAATTGAAAACTCCGTGGCCCATTTTTGGGTACTGCCGAAAAACGGAGTGAGAAAGGAGCTTACTCTGACATTTCGAGGCCTCTAGCAAATTTTCCCTGTCAAAAGGTCAGACCGGCGCTAAAACATGCTTCAATCCTTTTGGTGGCCGAAACACAATGATTCGCGAGCTACGTTGCCCATTTTACAGTGCTTATGAAAGATGGAGTTAGGAATAGGATTTCTTTGCATTTCAAATGCCTCTATGGCGGTTGAACTCTGCGAAATGCAAACCTGCGCGAAGAATAGGTCCCACCATTTCGGGGGCAAAAACAGATGAATTGGGAAAGTACACGGCCCGTTCTCTGTGTCCCACTAAAAGATTATGAGAAAGACTATTTTAATGAAATTGTATGGGCTACATGTCAGTTTCGCTCTTTTGAAAGAGAAAATCGCCTCTAAACGAACCGTACAGTCTTCTGGCGGTGGAACAGATGAATTTGGCAAATATGTGGCGTATTTTTTGGAACTCGTGAAAATTGGAGGGAGAAAGAAGATTTCCCTGCAAATCATAGGACTCTAGCACGGTTTGGCTCTCGAAAACGCAAGCTGGATCTAAAACACGCATTCAAGCATTGTGGGGGTGATATTGATGAAATTGAAAACTCCGTGGCCCATTTTTGGGTACTGCCGAAAAACGGAGTGAGAAAGGAGCTTACTCTGACATTTCGAGGCCTCTACCAAATTTTCCCTGTCAAAAGGTGAGACCGGCGCTAAAACATGCTTCTATCCTTTTGGTGGCCGAAACACAATGATTCGCGAGCTACGTTGCCCATTTTATAGTGCTTATGAAAGATGGAGGTAGGAATAGGATTTCTTTGCGTTTCAAATGCCTTATGGCGGTTGAACTCTGCGAAGTGCAAACCTGCGCGAAGAATAGGTCCACCATTTCGGGGGCAAAAACAGATGAATTGGGAAAGTACACGGCCCGTTCTCTGTGTCCCACTAAAAGATTATGAGAAAGACTATTTTGATGAAATTGTATGGGCTACATGTCAGTTTCCCTCTCTTGAAAGAAAAAATCGCCTCTAAACGAACCGTACAGTCTTCTGGCGGTGGAACAGATGAATTTGGCAAATATGTGGCGTATTTTTTGGAACTCGTGAAAATTGGAGGGAGAAAGAAGATTTCCCTGCAAATCGTAGGACTCTAGCACGGTTTGGCTCTCGAAAACGCAAGCTGGATCTAAAACACGCATTCAAGCATTGTGGGGGTGATATTGATGAAATTGAAAACTCCGTGGCCCATTTTTGGGTACTGCCGAAAAACGGAGTGAGAAAGGAGCTTACTCTGACATTTCGAGGCCTCTAGCAAATTTTCCCTGTCAAAAGGTCAGACCGGCGCTAAAACATGCTTCAATCCTTTTGGTGGCCGAAACACAATGATTCGCGAGCTACGTTGCCCATTTTACAGTGCTTATGAAAGATGGAGTTAGGAATAGGATTTCTTTGCATTTCAAATGCCTATATGGCGGTTGAACTCTGCGAAATGCAAACCTGCGCGAAGAATAGGTCCCACCATTTCGGGGGCAAAAACAGATGAATTGGGAAAGTACACGGCCCGTTCTCTGTGTCCCACTAAAAGATTATGAGAAAGACTATTTTGATGAAATTGTATGGGCTACATGTCAGTTTCCCTCTCTTGAAAGAGAAAATCGCCTCTAAACGAACCGTACAGTCTTCTGGCGGTGGAACAGATGAATTTGGCAAATATGTGGCGTATTTTTTGGAACTCGTGAAAATTGGAGGGAGAAAGAAGATTTCCCTGCAAATCGTAGGACTCTAGCACGGTTTGGCTCTCGAAAACGCAAGCTGGATCTAAAACACGCATTCAAGCATTGTGGGGGTGATATTGATGAAATTGAAAACTCCGTGGCCCATTTTTGGGTACTGCCGAAAAACGGAGTGAGAAAGGAGCTTACTCTGACATTTCGAGGCCTCTAGCAAATTTTCCCTGTCAAAAGGTCAGACCGGCGCTAAAACATGCTTCAATCCTTTTGGTGGCCGAAACACAATGATTCGCGAGCTACGTTGCCCATTTTACAGTGCTTATGAAAGATGGAGTTAGGAATAGGATTTCTTTGCATTTCAAATGCCTCTATGGCGGTTGAACTCTGCGAAATGCAAACCTGCGCGAAGAATAGGTCCCACCATTTCGGGGGCAAAAACAGATGAATTGGGAAAGTACACGGCCCGTTCTCTGTGTCCCACTAAAAGATTATGAGAAAGACTATTTTAATGAAATTGTATGGGCTACATGTCAGTTTCGCTCTTTTGAAAGAGAAAATCGCCTCTAAACGAACCGTACAGTCTTCTGGCGGTGGAACAGATGAATTTGGAAAATATGTGGCGTATTTTTTGGAACTCGTGAAAATTGGAGGGAGAAAGAAGATTTCCCTGCAAATCGTAGGACTCTAGCACGGTTTGGCTCTCGAAAACGCAAGCTGGATCTAAAACACGCATTCAAGCATTGTGGGGGTGATATTGATGAAATTGAAAACTCCGTGGCCCATTTTTGGGTACTGCCGAAAAACGGAGTGAGAAAGGAGCTTACTCTGACATTTCGAGGCCTCTAGCAAATTTTCCCTGTCAAAAGGTCAGACCGGCGCTAAAACATGCTTCAATCCTTTTGGTGGCCGAAACACAATGATTCGCGAGCTACGTTGCCCATTTTACAGTGCTTATGAAAGATGGAGTTAGGAATAGGATTTCTTTGCATTTCAAATGCCTCTATGGCGGTTGAACTCTGCGAAATGCAAACCTGCGCGAAGAATAGGTCCCACCATTTCGGGGGCAAAAACAGATGAATTGGGAAAGTACACGGCCCGTTCTCTGTGTCCCACTAAAAGATTATGAGAAAGACTATTTTGATGAAATTGTATGGGCTACATGTCAGTTTCCCTCTCTTGAAAGAGAAAATCGCCTCTAAACGAACCGTACAGTCTTCTGGCGGTGGAACAGATGAATTTGGCAAATATGTGGCGTATTTTTTGGAACTCGTGAAAATTGGAGGGAGAAAGAAGATTTCCCTGCAAATCGTAGGACTCTAGCACGGTTTGGCTCTCGAAAACGCAAGCTCGATCTAAAACACGCATTCAAGCATTGTGGGGGTGATATTGATGAAATTGAAAACTCCGTGGCCCATTTTTGGGTACTGCCGAAAAACGGAGTGAGAAAGGAGCTTACTCTGACATTTCGAGGCCTCTAGCAAATTTTCCCTGTCAAAAGGTCAGACCGGCGCTAAAACATGCTTCAATCCTTTTGGTGGCCGAAAAACAATGATTCGCGAGCTACGTTGCCCATTTTACAGTGCTTATGAAAGATGGAGTTAGGAATAGGATTTCTTTGCATTTCAAATGCCTCTATGGCGGTTGAACTCTGCGAAATGCAAACCTGCGCGAAGAATAGGTCCCACCATTTCGGGGGCAAAAACAGATGAATTGGGAAAGTACACGGCCCGTTCTCTGTGTCCCACTAAAAGATTATGAGAAAGACTATTTTAATGAAATTGTATGGGCTACATGTCAGTTTCGCTCTTTTGAAAGAGAAAATCGCCTCTAAACGAACCGTACAGTCTTCTGGCGGTGGAACAGATGAATTTGGCAAATATGTGGCGTATTTTTTGGAACTCGTGAAAATTGGAGGGAGAAAGAAGATTTCCCTGCAAATCGTAGGACTCTAGCACGGTTTGGCTCTCGAAAACGCAAGCTGGATCTAAAACACGCATTCAAGCATTGTGGGGGTGATATTGATGAAATTGAAAACTCCGTGGCCCATTTTTGGGTACTTCCGAAAAACGGAGTGAGAAAGGAGCTTACTCTGACATTTCGAGGCCTCTAGCAAATTTTCCCTGTCAAAAGGTGAGACCGGCGCTAAAACATGCTTCTATCCTTTTGGTGGCCGAAACACAATGATTCGCGAGCTACGTTGCCCATTTTATAGTGCTTATGAAAGATGGAGGTAGGAATAGGATTTCTTTGCGTTTCAAATGCCTTATGGCGGTTGAACTCTGCGAAGTGCAAACCTGCGCGAAGAATAGGTCCCACCATTTCGGGGGCAAAAACAGATGAATTGGGAAAGTACACGGCCCGTTCTCTGTGTCCCACTAAAAGATTATGAGAAAGACTATTTTGATGAAATTGTATGGGCTACATGTCAGTTTCCCTCTCTTGAAAGAGAAAATCGCCTCTAAACGAACCGTACAGTCTTCTGGCGGTGGAACAGATGAATTTGGCAAATATGTGGCGTATTTTTTGGAACTCGTGAAAATTGGAGGGAGAAAGAAGATTTCCCTGCAAATCGTAGGACTCTAGCACGGTTTGGCTCTCGAAAACGCAAGCTGGATCTAAAACACGCATTCAAGCATTGTGGGGGTGATATTGATGAAATTGAAAACTCCGTGGCCCATTTTTGGGTACTGCCGAAAAACGGAGTGAGAAAGGAGCTTACTCTGACATTTCGAGGCCTCTAGCAAATTTTCCCTGTCAAAAGGTCAGACCGGCGCTAAAACATGCTTCAATCCTTTTGGTGGCCGAAACACAATGATTCGCGAGCTACGTTGCCCATTTTACAGTGCTTATGAAAGATGGAGTTAGGAATAGGATTTCTTTGCATTTCAAATGCCTCTATGGCGGTTGAACTCTGCGAAATGCAAACCTGCGCGAAGAATAGGTCCCACCATTTCGGGGGCAAAAACAGATGAATTGGGAAAGTACACGGCCCGTTCTCTGTGTCCCACTAAAAGATTATGAGAAAGACTATTTTGATGAAATTGTATGGGCTACATGTCAGTTTCCCTCTCTTGAAAGAGAAAATCGCCTCTAAACGAACCGTACAGTCTTCTGGCGGTGGAACAGATGAATTTGGCAAATATGTGGCGTATTTTTTGGAACTCGTGAAAATTGGAGGGAGAAAGAAGATTTCCCTGCAAATCGTAGGACTCTAGCACGGTTTGGCTCTCGAAAACGCAAGCTCGATCTAAAACACGCATTCAAGCATTGTGGGGGTGATATTGATGAAATTGAAAACTCCGTGGCCCATTTTTGGGTACTTCCGAAAAACGGAGTGAGAAAGGAGCTTACTCTGACATTTCGAGGCCTCTAGCAAATTTTCCCTGTCAAAAGGTGAGACCGGCGCTAAAACATGCTTCTATCCTTTTGGTGGCCGAAACACAATGATTCGCGAGCTACGTTGCCCATTTTATAGTGCTTATGAAAGATGGAGGTAGGAATAGGATTTCTTTGCGTTTCAAATGCCTTATGGCGGTTGAACTCTGCGAAGTGCAAACCTGCGCGAAGAATAGGTCCCACCATTTCGGGGGCAAAAACAGATGAATTGGGAAAGTACACGGCCCGTTCTCTGTGTCCCACTAAAAGATTATGAGAAAGACTATTTTGATGAAATTGTATGGGCTACATGTCAGTTTCCCTCTCTTGAAAGAGAAAATCGCCTCTAAACGAACCGTACAGTCTTCTGGCGGTGGAACAGATGAATTTGGCAAATATGTGGCGTATTTTTTGGAACTCGTGAAAATTGGAGGGAGAAAGAAGATTTCCCTGCAAATCGTAGGACTCTAGCACGGTTTGGCTCTCGAAAATGCAAGCTGGATCTAAAACACGCATTCAAGCATTGTGGGGGTGATATTGATGAAATTGAAAACTCCGTGGCCCATTGTTGGGTACTGCCGAAAAACGGAGTGAGAAAGGAGCTTACTCTGACATTTCGAGGCCTCTAGCAAATTTTCCCTGTCAAAAGGTCAGACCGGCGCTAAAACATGCTTCAATCCTTTTGGTGGCCGAAACACAATGATTCGCGAGCTACGTTGCCCATTTTACAGTGCTTATGAAAGATGGAGTTAGGAATAGGATTTCTTTGCATTTCAAATGCCTCTATGGCGGTTGAACTCTGCGAAATGCAAACCTGCGCGAAGAATAGGTCCCACCATTTCGGGGGCAAAAACAGATGAATTGGGAAAGTACACGGCCCGTTCTCTGTGTCCCACTAAAAGATTATGAGAAAGACTATTTTGATGAAATTGTATGGGCTACATGTCAGTTTCCCTCTCTTGAAAGAGAAAATCGCCTCTAAACGAACCGTACAGTCTTCTGGCGGTGGAACAGATGAATTTGGCAAATATGTGGCGTATTTTTTGGAACTCGTGAAAATTGGAGGGAGAAAGAAGATTTCCCTGCAAATCGTAGTACTCTAGCACGGTTTGGCTCTCGAAAACGCAAGCTGGATCTAAAACACGCATTCAAGCATTGTGGGAGTGATATTGATGAAATTGAAAACTCCGTGGCGCATTTTTGGGTACTTCCGAAAAACGGAGTGAGAAAGGAGCTTACTCTGACATTTCGAGGCCTCTACCAAATTTTCCCTGTCAAAAGGTGAGACCGGCGCTAAAACATGCTTCTATCCTTTTGGTGGCCGAAACACAATGATTCGCGAGCTACGTTGCCCATTTTATAGTGCTTATGAAAGATGGAGGTAGGAATAGGATTTCTTTGCGTTTCAAATGCCTTATGGCGGTTGAACTCTGCGAAGTGCAAACCTGCGCGAAGAATAGGTCCCACCATTTCGGGGGCAAAAACAGATGAATTGGGAAAGTACACGGCCCGTTCTCTGTGTCCCACTAAAAGATTATGAGAAAGACTATTTTGATGAAATTGTATGGGCTACATGTCAGTTTCCCTCTCTTGAAAGAGAAAATCGCCTCTAAACGAACCGTACAGTCTTCTGGCGGTGGAACAGATGAATTTGGCAAATATGTGGCGTATTTTTTGGAACTCGTGAAAATTGGAGGGAGAAAGAAGATTTCCCTGCAAATCGTAGTACTCTAGCACGGTTTGGCTCTCGAAAACGCAAGCTGGATCTAAAACACGCATTCAAGCATTGTGGGAGTGATATTGATGAAATTGAAAACTCCGTGGCGCATTTTTGGGTACTTCCGAAAAACGGAGTGAGAAAGGAGCTTACTCTGACATTTCGAGGCCTCTACCAAATTTTCCCTGTCAAAAGGTGAGACCGGCGCTAAAACATGCTTCTATCCTTTTGGTGGCCGAAACACAATGATTCGCGAGCTACGTTGCCCATTTTATAGTGCTTATGAAAGATGGAGGTAGGAATAGGATTTCTTTGCGTTTCAAATGCCTTATGGCGGTTGAACTCTGCGAAGTGCAAACCTGCGCGAAGAATAGGTCCCACCATTTCGGGGGCAAAAACAGATGAATTGGGAAAGTACACGGCCCGTTCTCTGTGTCCCACTAAAAGATTATGAGAAAGACTATTTTGATGAAATTGTATGGGCTACATGTCAGTTTCCCTCTCTTGAAAGAGAAAATCGCCTCTAAACGAACCGTACAGTCTTCTGGCGGTGGAACAGATGAATTTGGCAAATATGTGGCGTATTTTTTGGAACTCGTGAAAATTGGAGGGAGAAAGAAGATGTCCCTGCAAATCGTAGGACTCTAGCACGGTTTGGCTCTCGAAAACGCAAGCTGGATCTAAAACACGCATTCAAGCATTGTGGGGGTGATATTGATGAAATTGAAAACTCCGTGGCCCATTTTTGGGTACTGCCGAAAAACGGAGTGAGAAAGGAGCTTACTCTGACATTTCGAGGCCTCTAGCAAATTTTCCCTGTCAAAAGGTCAGACCGGCGCTAAAACATGCTTCAATCCTTTTGGTGGCCGAAACACAATGATTCGCGAGCTACGTTGCCCATTTTACAGTGCTTATGAAAGATGGAGTTAGGAATAGGATTTCTTTGCATTTCAAATGCCTCTATGGCGGTTGAACTCTGCGAAATGCAAACCTGCGCGAAGAATAGGTCCCACCATTTCGGGGGCAAAAACAGATGAATTGGGAAAGTACACGGCCCGTTCTCTGTGTCCCACTAAAAGATTATGAGAAAGACTATTTTGATGAAATTGTATGGGCTACATGTCAGTTTCCCTCTCTTGAAAGAGAAAATCGCCTCTAAACGAACCGTACAGTCTTCTGGCGGTGGAACAGATGAATTTGGCAAATATGTGGCGTATTTTTTGGAACTCGTGAAAATTGGAGGGAGAAAGAAGATTTCCCTGCAAATCGTAGTACTCTAGCACGGTTTGGCTCTCGAAAACGCAAGCTGGATCTAAAACACGCATTCAAGCATTGTGGGAGTGATATTGATGAAATTGAAAACTCCGTGGCGCATTTTTGGGTACTTCCGAAAAACGGAGTGAGAAAGGAGCTTACTCTGACATTTCGAGGCCTCTACCAAATTTTCCCTGTCAAAAGGTGAGACCGGCGCTAAAACATGCTTCTATCCTTTTGGTGGCCGAAACACAATGATTCGCGAGCTACGTTGCCCATTTTATAGTGCTTATGAAAGATGGAGGTAGGAATAGGATTTCTTTGCGTTTCAAATGCCTTATGGCGGTTGAACTCTGCGAAGTGCAAACCTGCGCGAAGAATAGGTCCCACCATTTCGGGGGCAAAAACAGATGAATTGGGAAAGTACACGGCCCGTTCTCTGTGTCCCACTAAAAGATTATGAGAAAGACTATTTTGATGAAATTGTATGGGCTACATGTCAGTTTCCCTCTCTTGAAAGAGAAAATCGCCTCTAAACGAACCGTACAGTCTTCTGGCGGTGGAACAGATGAATTTGGCAAATATGTGGCGTATTTTTTGGAACTCGTGAAAATTGGAGGGAGAAAGAAGATTTCCCTGCAAATCGTAGGACTCTAGCACGGTTTGGCTCTCGAAAACGCAAGCTGGATCTAAAACACGCATTCAAGCATTGTGGGGGTGATATTGATGAAATTGAAAACTCCGTGGCCCATTTTTGGGTACTGCCGAAAAACGGAGTGAGAAAGGAGCTTACTCTGACATTTCGAGGCCTCTAGCAAATTTTCCCTGTCAAAAGGTCAGACCGGCGCTAAAACATGCTTCAATCCTTTTGGTGGCCGAAACACAATGATTCGCGAGCTACGTTGCCCATTTTACAGTGCTTATGAAAGATGGAGTTAGGAATAGGATTTCTTTGCATTTCAAATGCCTCTATGGCGGTTGAACTCTGCGAAATGCAAACCTGCGCGAAGAATAGGTCCCACCATTTCGGGGGCAAAAACAGATGAATTGGGAAAGTACACGGCCCGTTCTCTGTGTCCCACTAAAAGATTATGAGAAAGACTATTTTGATGAAATTGTATGGGCTACATGTCAGTTTCCCTCTCTTGAAAGAGAAAATCGCCTCTAAACGAACCGTACAGTCTTCTGGCGGTGGAACAGATGAATTTGGCAAATATGTGGCGTATTTTTTGGAACTCGTGAAAATTGGAGGGAGAAAGAAGATTTCCCTGCAAATCGTAGTACTCTAGCACGGTTTGGCTCTCGAAAACGCAAGCTGGATCTAAAACACGCATTCAAGCATTGTGGGAGTGATATTGATGAAATTGAAAACTCCGTGGCGCATTTTTGGGTACTTCCGAAAAACGGAGTGAGAAAGGAGCTTACTCTGACATTTCGAGGCCTCTACCAAATTTTCCCTGTCAAAAGGTGAGACCGGCGCTAAAACATGCTTCTATCCTTTTGGTGGCCGAAACACAATGATTCGCGAGCTACGTTGCCCATTTTATAGTGCTTATGAAAGATGGAGGTAGGAATAGGATTTCTTTGCGTTTCAAATGCCTTATGGCGGTTGAACTCTGCGAAGTGCAAACCTGCGCGAAGAATAGGTCCCACCATTTCGGGGGCAAAAACAGATGAATTGGGAAAGTACACGGCCCGTTCTCTGTGTCCCACTAAAAGATTATGAGAAAGACTATTTTGATGAAATTGTATGGGCTACATGTCAGTTTCCCTCTCTTGAAAGAGAAAATCGCCTCTAAACGAACCGTACAGTCTTCTGGCGGTGGAACAGATGAATTTGGCAAATATGTGGCGTATTTTTTGGAACTCGTGAAAATTGGAGGGAGAAAGAAGATTTCCCTGCAAATCGTAGGACTCTAGCACGGTTTGGCTCTCGAAAACGCAAGCTGGATCTAAAACACGCATTCAAGCATTGTGGGGGTGATATTGATGAAATTGAAAACTCCGTGGCCCATTTTTGGGTACTGCCGAAAAACGGAGTGAGAAAGGAGCTTACTCTGACATTTCGAGGCCTCTAGCAAATTTTCCCTGTCAAAAGGTCAGACCGGCGCTAAAACATGCTTCAATCCTTTTGGTGGCCGAAACACTGCCGGATCGGTCGCTCAAGACCTTTGGTCTCCACCCGGACCTGATGAAAAAAATGGGATCACTTCTTATGGACTCGTTGAGAATGATTCTGATCTAGTTCATGGCCTATTAGAAGTAGAAGGCGCTCTGGTGGGATCCTCACGGACAGAAAAAGATTGCAGTCAGTTTGATAATGATCGAGTGACATTGCTTCTTCGGCCCGAACCAAGGAATCCCTTAAATATGATTCAAAATTGTGGGGGTGATATTGATGAAATTGAAAACTCCGTGGCGCATTTTTGGGTACTTCCGAAAAACGGAGTGAGAAAGGAGCTTACTCTGACATTTCGAGGCCTCTACCAAATTTTCCCTGTCAAAAGGTGAGACCGGCGATAAAACATGCTTCTATCGTTTTGGTGGCCGAAACACAATGATTCGCGAGCTACGTTGCCCATTTTACAGTGCTTATGAAAGATGGAGGTAGGAATAGGATTTCTTTGCATTTCAAATGCCTCTATGGCGGTTGAACTCTGCGAAATGCAAACCTGCGCGAAGAATAGGTCCCACCATTTCGGGGGCAAAAACAGATGAATTGGGAAAGTACACGGCCCGTTCTCTGTGTCCCACTAAAAGATTATGAGAAAGACTATTTTGATGAAATTGTATGGGCTACATGTCAGTTTCCCTCTCTTGAAAGAGAAAATCGCCTCCAAACGAACCGTACAGTCTTCTGGCGGTGGAACAGATGAATTTGGCAAATATGTGGCGTATTTTTTGGAACTCGTGAAAATTGGAGGGAGAAAGAAGATTTCCCTGCAAATCGTAGGACTCTAGCACGGTTTGGCTCTCGAAAACGCAAGCTGGATCTAAAACACGCATTCAAGCATTGTGGGGGTGATATTGATGAAATTGAAAACTCCGTGGCCCATTTTTGGGTACTGCCGAAAAACGGAGTGAGAAAGGAGCTTACTCTGACATTTCGAGGCCTCTAGCAAATTTTCCCTGTCAAAAGGTCAGACCGGCGCTAAAACATGCTTCAATCCTTTTGGTGGCCGAAACACAATGATTCGCGAGCTACGTTGCCCATTTTACAGTGCTTATGAAAGATGGAGGTAGGAATAGGATTTCTTTGCATTTCAAATGCCTTATGGCGGTTGAACTCTGCGAAGTGCAAACCTGCGCGAAGAATAGATCCCACCATTTCGGGGGCAAAAACGGATGAATTGGGAAAGTAGACGGCCCGTTCTCTGTGTCCCACTAAAAGATTATGAGAAAGACTATTTTGATGAAATTGTATGGGCTACATGTCAGTTTCCCTCTCTTGAAAGAGAAAATCGCCTCTAAACGAACCGTACAGTCTTCTGGCGGTGGAACAGATGAATTTGGCAAATATGTGGCGTATTTTTTGGAACTCGTGAAAATTGGAGGGAGAAAGAAGATTTCCCTGCAAATCGTAGTACTCTAGCACGGTTTGGCTCTCGAAAACGCAAGCTGGATCTAAAACACGCATTCAAGCATTGTGGGAGTGATATTGATGAAATTGAAAACTCCGTGGCGCATTTTTGGGTACTTCCGAAAAACGGAGTGAGAAAGGAGCTTACTCTGACATTTCGAGGCCTCTACCAAATTTTCCCTGTCAAAAGGTGAGACCGGCGCTAAAACATGCTTCTATCCTTTTGGTGGCCGAAACACAATGATTCGCGAGCTACGTTGCCCATTTTACAGTGCTTATGAAAGATGGAGGTAGGAATAGGATTTCTTTGCATTTCAAATGCCTTATGGCGGTTGAACTCTGCGAAGTGCAAACCTGCGCGAAGAATAGGTCCCACCATTTCGGGGGCAAAAACAGATGAATTGGGAAAGTACACGGCCCGTTCTCTGTGTCCCACTAAAAGATTATGAGAAAGACTATTTTGATGAAATTGTATGGGCTACATGTCAGTTTCCCTCTCTTGAAAGAGAAAATCGCCTCTAAACGAACCGTACAGTCTTCTGGCGGTGGAACAGATGAATTTGGCAAATATGTGGCGTATTTTTTGCAACTCGTGAAAATTGGAGTGAGAAAGAAGATTTCCCTGTAAATCGTAGGACTCTAGCACGGTTTGGCTCTCGAAAACGCAAGCTGGATCTAAAACACGCATTCAAGCATTGTGGGGGTGATATTGATGAAATTGAAAACTCCGTGGCCCATTTTTGGGTACTTCCGAAAAACGGAGTGAGAAATGAACTTACTCTGACATTTCGAGGCCTCTACCAAATTTTCCCTGTCAAAAGGTGAGACCGGCGCTAAAACATGCTTCTATCGTTTTGGTGGCCGAAACACAATGATTCGCGAGCTACGTTGCCCATTTTACAGTGCTTATGAAAGATGGAGGTAGGAATAGGATTTCTTTGCATTTCAAATGCCTTATGGCGGTTGAACTCTGCGAAGTGCAAACCTGCGCGAAGAATAGGTCCCACCATTTCGGGGGCAAAAACGGATGAATTGGGAAAGTAGACGGCCCGTTCTCTGTGTCCCACTAAAAGATTATGAGAAAGACTATTTTGATGAAATTGTATGGGCTACATGTCAGTTTCCCTCTCTTGAAAGAGAAAATCGCCTCTAAACGAACCGTACAGTCTTCTGGCGGTGGAACAGATGAATTTGGCAAATATGTGGCGTATTTTTTGCAACTCGTGAAAATTGGAGTGAGAAAGAAGATTTCCCTGCAAATCGTAGGACTCTAGCACGGTTTGGCTCTCGAAAACACAAGCTGGATCTAAAACACGCATTCAAGCATTGTGGGGGTGATATTGATGAAATTGAAAACTCCGTGGCCCATTTTTGGGTACTGCCGAAAAACGGAGTGAGAAAGGAGCTTACTCTGACATTTCGAGGCCTCTAGCAAATTTTCCCTGTCAAAAGGTCAGACCGGCGCTAAAACATGCTTCAATCCTTTTGGTGGCCGAAACACAATGATTCGCGAGCTACGTTGCCCATTTTACAGTGCTTATGAAAGATGGAGGTAGGAATAGGATTTCTTTGCATTTCAAATGCCTTATGGCGGTTGAACTCTGCGAAGTGCAAACCTGCGCGAAGAATAGATCCCACCATTTCGGGGGCAAAAACGGATGAATTGGGAAAGTAGACGGCCCGTTCTCTGTGTCCCACTAAAAGATTATGAGAAAGACTATTTTGATGAAATTGTATGGGCTACATGTCAGTTTCCCTCTCTTGAAAGAGAAAATCGCCTCTAAACGAACCGTACAGTCTTCTGGCGGTGGAACAGATGAATTTGGCAAATATGTGGCGTATTTTTTGGAACTCGTGAAAATTGGAGGGAGAAAGAAGATTTCCCTGCAAATCGTAGTACTCTAGCACGGTTTGGCTCTCGAAAACGCAAGCTGGATCTAAAACACGCATTCAAGCATTGTGGGAGTGATATTGATGAAATTGAAAACTCCGTGGCGCATTTTTGGGTACTTCCGAAAAACGGAGTGAGAAAGGAGCTTACTCTGACATTTCGAGGCCTCTACCAAATTTTCCCTGTCAAAAGGTGAGACCGGCGCTAAAACATGCTTCTATCCTTTTGGTGGCCGAAACACAATGATTCGCGAGCTACGTTGCCCATTTTACAGTGCTTATGAAAGATGGAGGTAGGAATAGGATTTCTTTGCATTTCAAATGCCTTATGGCGGTTGAACTCTGCGAAGTGCAAACCTGCGCGAAGAATAGGTCCCACCATTTCGGGGGCAAAAACAGATGAATTGGGAAAGTACACGGCCCGTTCTCTGTGTCCCACTAAAAGATTATGAGAAAGACTATTTTGATGAAATTGTATGGGCTACATGTCAGTTTCCCTCTCTTGAAAGAGAAAATCGCCTCTAAACGAACCGTACAGTCTTCTGGCGGTGGAACAGATGAATTTGGCAAATATGTGGCGTATTTTTTGCAACTCGTGAAAATTGGAGTGAGAAAGAAGATTTCCCTGCAAATCGTAGGACTCTAGCACGGTTTGGCTCTCGAAAACGCAAGCTGGATCTAAAACACGCATTCAAGCATTGTGGGGGTGATATTGATGAAATTGAAAACTCCGTGGCCCATTTTTGGGTACTTCCGAAAAACGGAGTGAGAAATGAACTTACTCTGACATTTCGAGGCCTCTAGCAAATTTTCCCTGTCAAAAGGTGAGACCGGCGCTAAAACATGCTTCTATCGTTTTGGTGGCCGAAACACAATGATTCGCGAGCTACGTTGCCCATTTTACAGTGCTTATGAAAGATGGAGGTAGGAATAGGATTTCTTTGCATTTCAAATGCCTTATGGCGGTTGAACTCTGCGAAGTGCAAACCTGCGCGAAGAATAGGTCCCACCATTTCGGGGGCAAAAACGGATGAATTGGGAAAGTAGACGGCCCGTTCTCTGTGTCCCACTAAAAGATTATGAGAAAGACTATTTTGATGAAATTGTATGGGCTACATGTCAGTTTCCCTCTCTTGAAAGAGAAAATCGCCTCTAAACGAACCGTACAGTCTTCTGGCGGTGGAACAGATGAATTTGGCAAATATGTGGCGTATTTTTTGGAACTCGTGAAAATTGGAGGGAGAAAGAAGATTTCCCTGCAAATCGTAGTACTCTAGCACGGTTTGGCTCTCGAAAACGCAAGCTGGATCTAAAACACGCATTCAAGCATTGTGGGAGTGATATTGATGAAATTGAAAACTCCGTGGCGCATTTTTGGGTACTTCCGAAAAACGGAGTGAGAAAGGAGCTTACTCTGACATTTCGAGGCCTCTACCAAATTTTCCCTGTCAAAAGGTGAGACCGGCGCTAAAACATGCTTCTATCCTTTTGGTGGCCGAAACACAATGATTCGCGAGCTACGTTGCCCATTTTACAGTGCTTATGAAAGATGGAGGTAGGAATAGGATTTCTTTGCATTTCAAATGCCTTATGGCGGTTGAACTCTGCGAAGTGCAAACCTGCGCGAAGAATAGGTCCCACCATTTCGGGGGCAAAAACAGATGAATTGGGAAAGTACACGGCCCGTTCTCTGTGTCCCACTAAAAGATTATGAGAAAGACTATTTTGATGAAATTGTATGGGCTACATGTCAGTTTCCCTCTCTTGAAAGAGAAAATCGCCTCTAAACGAACCGTACAGTCTTCTGGCGGTGGAACAGATGAATTTGGCAAATATGTGGCGTATTTTTTGCAACTCGTGAAAATTGGAGTGAGAAAGAAGATTTCCCTGCAAATCGTAGGACTCTAGCACGGTTTGGCTCTCGAAAACGCAAGCTGGATCTAAAACACGCATTCAAGCATTGTGGGGGTGATATTGATGAAATTGAAAACTCCGTGGCCCATTTTTGGGTACTTCCGAAAAACGGAGTGAGAAATGAACTTACTCTGACATTTCGAGGCCTCTACCAAATTTTCCCTGTCAAAAGGTGAGACCGGCGCTAAAACATGCTTCTATCGTTTTGGTGGCCGAAACACAATGATTCGCGAGCTACGTTGCCCATTTTACAGTGCTTATGAAAGATGGAGGTAGGAATAGGATTTCTTTGCATTTCAAATGCCTTATGGCGGTTGAACTCTGCGAAGTGCAAACCTGCGCGAAGAATAGGTCCCACCATTTCGGGGGCAAAAACGGATGAATTGGGAAAGTAGACGGCCCGTTCTCTGTGTCCCACTAAAAGATTATGAGAAAGACTATTTTGATGAAATTGTATGGGCTACATGTCAGTTTCCCTCTCTTGAAAGAGAAAATCGCCTCTAAACGAACCGTACAGTCTTCTGGCGGTGGAACAGATGAATTTGGCAAATATGTGGCGTATTTTTTGGAACTCGTGAAAATTGGAGGGAGAAAGAAGATTTCCCTGCAAATCGTAGTACTCTAGCACGGTTTGGCTCTCGAAAACGCAAGCTGGATCTAAAACACGCATTCAAGCATTGTGGGAGTGATATTGATGAAATTGAAAACTCCGTGGCGCATTTTTGGGTACTTCCGAAAAACGGAGTGAGAAAGGAGCTTACTCTGACATTTCGAGGCCTCTACCAAATTTTCCCTGTCAAAAGGTGAGACCGGCGCTAAAACATGCTTCTATCCTTTTGGTGGCCGAAACACAATGATTCGCGAGCTACGTTGCCCATTTTACAGTGCTTATGAAAGATGGAGGTAGGAATAGGATTTCTTTGCATTTCAAATGCCTTATGGCGGTTGAACTCTGCGAAGTGCAAACCTGCGCGAAGAATAGGTCCCACCATTTCGGGGGCAAAAACAGATGAATTGGGAAAGTACACGGCCCGTTCTCTGTGTCCCACTAAAAGATTATGAGAAAGACTATTTTGATGAAATTGTATGGGCTACATGTCAGTTTCCCTCTCTTGAAAGAGAAAATCGCCTCTAAACGAACCGTACAGTCTTCTGGCGGTGGAACAGATGAATTTGACAAATATGTGGCGTATTTTTTGGAACTCGTGAAAATTGGAGGGAGAAAGAAGATTTCCCTGCAAATCGTAGGACTCTAGCACGGTTTGGCTCTCGAAAACGCAAGCTGGATCTAAAACACGCATTCAAGCATTGTGGGGGTGATATTGATGAAATTGAAAACTCCGTGGCCCATTTTTGGGTACTTCCGAAAAACGGAGTGAGAAATGAACTTACTCTGACATTTCGAGGCCTCTACCAAATTTTCCCTGTCAAAAGGTGAGACCGGCGCTAAAACATGCTTCTATCCTTTTGGTGGCCGAAACACAATGATTCGCGAGCTACGTTGCCCATTTTACAGTGCTTATGAAAGATGGAGGTAGGAATAGGATTTCTTTGCATTTCAAATGCCTTATGGCGGTTGAACTCTGCGAAGTGCAAACCTGCGCGAAGAATAGGTCCCACCATTTCGGGGGCAAAAACAGATGAATTGGGAAAGTACACGGCCCGTTCTCTGTGTCCCACTAAAAGATTATGAGAAAGACTATTTTGATGAAATTGTATGGGCTACATGTCAGTTTCCCTCTCTTGAAAGAGAAAATCGCCTCTAAACGAACCGTACAGTCTTCTGGCGGTGGAACAGATGAATTTGGCAAATATGTGGCGTATTTTTTGCAACTCGTGAAAATTGGAGTGAGAAAGAAGATTTCCCTGCAAATCGTAGGACTCTAGCACGGTTTGGCTCTCGAAAACGCAAGCTGGATCTAAAACACGCATTCAAGCATTGTGGGGGTGATATTGATGAAATTGAAAACTCCGTGTTCCATTTTTGGGTACTTCCGAAAAACGGAGTGAGAAAGGAGCTTACTCTGACATTTCGAGGCCTCTAGCAAATTTTCCCTGTCAAAAGGTGAGACCGGCGCTAAAACATGCTTCTATCCTTTTGGTGGCCGAAACACAATGATTCGCGAGCTACGTTGCCCATTTTACAGTGCTTATGAAAGATGGAGGTAGGAATAGGATTTCTTTGCATTTCAAATGCCTCTATGGCGGTTGAACTCTGCGAAATGCAAACCTGCGCGAAGAATAGGTCCCACCATTTCGGGGGCAAAAACAGATGAATTGGGAAAGTACACGGCCCGTTCTCTGTGTCCCACTAAAAGATTATGAGAAAGACTATTTTGATGAAATTGTATGGGCTACATGTCAGTTTCCCTCTCTTGAAAGAGAAAATCGCCTCTAAACGAACCGTACAGTCTTCTGGCGGTGGAACAGATGAATTTGGCAAATATGTGGCGTATTTTTTGCAACTCGTGAAAATTGGAGTGAGAAAGAAGATTTCCCTGCAAATCGTAGGACTCTAGCACGGTTTGGCTCTCGAAAACGCAAGCTGGATCTAAAACACGCATTCAAGCATTGTGGGGGTGATATTGATGAAATTGAAAACTCCGTGGCCCATTTTTGGGTACTTCCGAAAAACGGAGTGAGAAATGAACTTACTCTGACATTTCGAGGCCTCTACCAAATTTTCCCTGTCAAAAGGTGAGACCGGCGCTAAAACATGCTTCTATCGTTTTGGTGGCCGAAACACAATGATTCGCGAGCTACGTTGCCCATTTTACAGTGCTTATGAAAGATGGAGGTAGGAATAGGATTTCTTTGCATTTCAAATGCCTTATGGCGGTTGAACTCTGCGAAGTGCAAACCTGCGCGAAGAATAGGTCCCACCATTTCGGGGGCAAAAACGGATGAATTGGGAAAGTAGACGGCCCGTTCTCTGTGTCCCACTAAAAGATTATGAGAAAGACTATTTTGATGAAATTGTATGGGCTACATGTCAGTTTCCCTCTCTTGAAAGAGAAAATCGCCTCTAAACGAACCGTACAGTCTTCTGGCGGTGGAACAGATGAATTTGGCAAATATGTGGCGTATTTTTTGGAACTCGTGAAAATTGGAGGGAGAAAGAAGATTTCCCTGCAAATCGTAGTACTCTAGCACGGTTTGGCTCTCGAAAACGCAAGCTGGATCTAAAACACGCATTCAAGCATTGTGGGAGTGATATTGATGAAATTGAAAACTCCGTGGCGCATTTTTGGGTACTTCCGAAAAACGGAGTGAGAAAGGAGCTTACTCTGACATTTCGAGGCCTCTACCAAATTTTCCCTGTCAAAAGGTGAGACCGGCGCTAAAACATGCTTCTATCCTTTTGGTGGCCGAAACACAATGATTCGCGAGCTACGTTGCCCATTTTACAGTGCTTATGAAAGATGGAGGTAGGAATAGGATTTCTTTGCATTTCAAATGCCTTATGGCGGTTGAACTCTGCGAAGTGCAAACCTGCGCGAAGAATAGGTCCCACCATTTCGGGGGCAAAAACAGATGAATTGGGAAAGTACACGGCCCGTTCTCTGTGTCCCACTAAAAGATTATGAGAAAGACTATTTTGATGAAATTGTATGGGCTACATGTCAGTTTCCCTCTCTTGAAAGAGAAAATCGCCTCTAAACGAACCGTACAGTCTTCTGGCGGTGGAACAGATGAATTTGACAAATATGTGGCGTATTTTTTGGAACTCGTGAAAATTGGAGGGAGAAAGAAGATTTCCCTGCAAATCGTAGGACTCTAGCACGGTTTGGCTCTCGAAAACGCAAGCTGGATCTAAAACACGCATTCAAGCATTGTGGGGGTGATATTGATGAAATTGAAAACTCCGTGGCCCATTTTTGGGTACTTCCGAAAAACGGAGTGAGAAATGAACTTACTCTGACATTTCGAGGCCTCTACCAAATTTTCCCTGTCAAAAGGTGAGACCGGCGCTAAAACATGCTTCTATCCTTTTGGTGGCCGAAACACAATGATTCGCGAGCTACGTTGCCCATTTTACAGTGCTTATGAAAGATGGAGGTAGGAATAGGATTTCTTTGCATTTCAAATGCCTTATGGCGGTTGAACTCTGCGAAGTGCAAACCTGCGCGAAGAATAGGTCCCACCATTTCGGGGGCAAAAACAGATGAATTGGGAAAGTACACGGCCCGTTCTCTGTGTCCCACTAAAAGATTATGAGAAAGACTATTTTGATGAAATTGTATGGGCTACATGTCAGTTTCCCTCTCTTGAAAGAGAAAATCGCCTCTAAACGAACCGTACAGTCTTCTGGCGGTGGAACAGATGAATTTGGCAAATATGTGGCGTATTTTTTGCAACTCGTGAAAATTGGAGTGAGAAAGAAGATTTCCCTGCAAATCGTAGGACTCTAGCACGGTTTGGCTCTCGAAAACGCAAGCTGGATCTAAAACACGCATTCAAGCATTGTGGGGGTGATATTGATGAAATTGAAAACTCCGTGTTCCATTTTTGGGTACTTCCGAAAAACGGAGTGAGAAAGGAGCTTACTCTGACATTTCGAGGCCTCTAGCAAATTTTCCCTGTCAAAAGGTGAGACCGGCGCTAAAACATGCTTCTATCCTTTTGGTGGCCGAAACACAATGATTCGCGAGCTACGTTGCCCATTTTACAGTGCTTATGAAAGATGGAGGTAGGAATAGGATTTCTTTGCATTTCAAATGCCTCTATGGCGGTTGAACTCTGCGAAATGCAAACCTGCGCGAAGAATAGGTCCCACCATTTCGGGGGCAAAAACAGATGAATTGGGAAAGTACACGGCCCGTTCTCTGTGTCCCACTAAAAGATTATGAGAAAGACTATTTTGATGAAATTGTATGGGCTACATGTCAGTTTCCCTCTCTTGAAAGAGAAAATCGCCTCTAAACGAACCGTACAGTCTTCTGGCGGTGGAACAGATGAATTTGGCAAATATGTGGCGTATTTTTTGGAACTCGTGAAAATTGGAGGGAGAAAGAAGATTTCCCTGCAAATCGTAGTACTCTAGCACGGTTTGGCTCTCGAAAACGCAAGCTGGATCTAAAACACGCATTCAAGCATTGTGGGAGTGATATTGATGAAATTGAAAACTCCGTGGCGCATTTTTGGGTACTTCCGAAAAACGGAGTGAGAAAGGAGCTTACTCTGACATTTCGAGGCCTCTAGCAAATTTTCCCTGTCAAAAGGTGAGACCGGCGCTAAAACATGCTTCTATCCTTTTGGTGGCCGAAACACAATGATTCGCGAGCTACGTTGCCCATTTTACAGTGCTTATGAAAGATGGAGGTAGGAATAGGATTTCTTTGCATTTCAAATGCCTTATGGCGGTTGAACTCTGCGAAGTGCAAACCTGCGCGAAGAATAGGTCCCACCATTTCGGGGGCAAAAACGGATGAATTGGGAAAGTACACGGCCCGTTCTCTGTGTCCCACTAAAAGATTATGAGAAAGACTATTTTGATGAAATT
Organism: Albizia julibrissin; assembly: GCA_037074505.1. Classification (NCBI taxonomy): domain Eukaryota; kingdom Viridiplantae; phylum Streptophyta; class Magnoliopsida; order Fabales; family Fabaceae; genus Albizia; species Albizia julibrissin. The sequence continues at coordinate 40,434,926 of CM073477.1, forward strand.
GTATGGGCTACATGTCAGTTTCCCTCTCTTGAAAGAGAAAATCGCCTCTAAACGAACCGTACAGTCTTCTGGCGGTGGAACAGATGAATTTGGCAAATATGTGGCGTATTTTTTGCAACTCGTGAAAATTGGAGTGAGAAAGAAGATTTCCCTGCAAATCGTAGGACTCTAGCACGGTTTGGCTCTCGAAAACGCAAGCTGGATCTAAAACACGCATTCAAGCATTGTGGGGGTGATATTGATGAAATTGAAAACTCCGTGTTCCATTTTTGGGTACTTCCGAAAAACGGAGTGAGAAAGGAGCTTACTCTGACATTTCGAGGCCTCTAGCAAATTTTCCCTGTCAAAAGGTGAGACCGGCGCTAAAACATGCTTCTATCCTTTTGGTGGCCGAAACACAATGATTCGCGAGCTACGTTGCCTATTTTACAGTGCTTATGAAAGATGGAGGTAGGAATAGGATTTCTTTGCATTTCAAATGCCTCTATGGCGGTTGAACTCTGCGAAATGCAAACCTGCGCGAAGAATAGGTCCCACCATTTCGGGGGCAAAAACAGATGAATTGGGAAAGTACACGGCCCGTTCTCTGTGTCCCACTAAAAGATTATGAGAAAGACTATTTTGATGAAATTGTATGGGCTACATGTCAGTTTCCCTCTCTTGAAAGAGAAAATCGCCTCTAAACGAACCGTACAGTCTTCTGGCGGTGGAACAGATGAATTTGGCAAATATGTGGCGTATTTTTTGGAACTCGTGAAAATTGGAGGGAGAAAGAAGATTTCCCTGCAAATCGTAGTACTCTAGCACGGTTTGGCTCTCGAAAACGCAAGCTGGATCTAAAACACGCATTCAAGCATTGTGGGAGTGATATTGATGAAATTGAAAACTCCGTGGCGCATTTTTGGGTACTTCCGAAAAACGGAGTGAGAAAGGAGCTTACTCTGACATTTCGAGGCCTCTAGCAAATTTTCCCTGTCAAAAGGTGAGACCGGCGCTAAAACATGCTTCTATCCTTTTGGTGGCCGAAACACAATGATTCGCGAGCTACGTTGCCCATTTTACAGTGCTTATGAAAGATGGAGGTAGGAATAGGATTTCTTTGCATTTCAAATGCCTTATGGCGGTTGAACTCTGCGAAGTGCAAACCTGCGCGAAGAATAGGTCCCACCATTTCGGGGGCAAAAACAGATGAATTGGGAAAGTACACGGCCCGTTCTCTGTGTCCCACTAAAAGATTATGAGAAAGACTATTTTGATGAAATTGTATGGGCTACATGTCAGTTTCCCTCTCTTGAAAGAGAAAATCGCCTCTAAACGAACCGTACAGTCTTCTGGCGGTGGAACAGATGAATTTGGCAAATATGTGGCGTATTTTTTGCAACTCGTGAAAATTGGAGTGAGAAAGAAGATTTCCCTGCAAATCGTAGGACTCTAGCACGGTTTGGCTCTCGAAAACGCAAGCTGGATCTAAAACACGCATTCAAGCATTGTGGGGGTGATATTGATGAAATTGAAAACTCCGTGGCGCATTTTTGGGTACTTCCGAAAAACGGAGTGAGAAAGGAGCTTACTCTGACATTTCGAGGCCTCTACCAAATTTTCCCTGTCAAAAGGTGAGACCGGCGCTAAAACATGCTTCTATCCTTTTGGTGGCCGAAACACAATGATTCGCGAGCTACGTTGCCCATTTTACAGTGCTTATGAAAGATGGAGGTAGGAATAGGATTTCTTTGCATTTCAAATGCCTTATGGCGGTTGAACTCTGCGAAGTGCAAACCTGCGCGAAGAATAGGTCCCACCATTTCGGGGGCAAAAACGGATGAATTGGGAAAGTAGACGGCCCGTTCTCTGTGTCCCACTAAAAGATTATGAGAAAGACTATTTTGATGAAATTGTATGGGCTACATGTCAGTTTCCCTCTCTTGAAAGAGAAAATCGCCTCTAAACGAACCGTACAGTCTTCTGGCGGTGGAACAGATGAATTTGGCAAATATGTGGCGTATTTTTTGCAACTCGTGAAAATTGGAGTGAGAAAGAAGATTTCCCTGCAAATCGTAGGACTCTAGCACGGTTTGGCTCTCGAAAACACAAGCTGGATCTAAAACACGCATTCAAGCATTGTGGGGGTGATATTGATGAAATTGAAAACTCCGTGGCCCATTTTTGGGTACTGCCGAAAAACGGAGTGAGAAAGGAGCTTACTCTGACATTTCGAGGCCTCTACCAAATTTTCCCTGTCAAAAGGTGAGACCGGCGCTAAAACATGCTTCTATCCTTTTGGTGGCCGAAACACAATGATTCGCGAGCTACGTTGCCCATTTTACAGTGCTTATGAAAGATGGAGGTAGGAATAGGATTTCTTTGCATTTCAAATGCCTTATGGCGGTTGAACTCTGCGAAGTGCAAACCTGCGCGAAGAATAGGTCCCACCATTTCGGGGGCAAAAACGGATGAATTGGGAAAGTAGACGGCCCGTTCTCTGTGTCCCACTAAAAGATTATGAGAAAGACTATTTTGATGAAATTGTATGGGCTACATGTCAGTTTCCCTCTCTTGAAAGAGAAAATCGCCTCTAAACGAACCGTACAGTCTTCTGGCGGTGGAACAGATGAATTTGGCAAATATGTGGCGTATTTTTTGCAACTCGTGAAAATTGGAGTGAGAAAGAAGATTTCCCTGCAAATCGTAGGACTCTAGCACGGTTTGGCTCTCGAAAACGCAAGCTGGATCTAAAACACGCATTCAAGCATTGTGGGGGTGATATTGATGAAATTGAAAACTCCGTGTTCCATTTTTGGGTACTTCCGAAAAACGGAGTGAGAAATGAACTTACTCTGACATTTCGAGGCCTCTAGCAAATTTTCCCTGTCAAAAGGTGAGACCGGCGCTAAAACATGCTTCTATCGTTTTGGTGGCCGAAACACAATGATTCGCGAGCTACGTTGCCCATTTTACAGTGCTTATGAAAGATGGAGGTAGGAATAGGATTTCTTTGCATTTCAAATGCCTTATGGCGGTTGAACTCTGCGAAGTGCAAACCTGCGCGAAGAATAGGTCCCACCATTTCGGGGGCAAAAACGGATGAATTGGGAAAGTAGACGGCCCGTTCTCTGTGTCCCACTAAAAGATTATGAGAAAGACTATTTTGATGAAATTGTATGGGCTACATGTCAGTTTCCCTCTCTTGAAAGAGAAAATCGCCTCTAAACGAACCGTACAGTCTTCTGGCGGTGGAACAGATGAATTTGGCAAATATGTGGCGTATTTTTTGGAACTCGTGAAAATTGGAGGGAGAAAGAAGATTTCCCTGCAAATCGTAGTACTCTAGCACGGTTTGGCTCTCGAAAACGCAAGCTGGATCTAAAACACGCATTCAAGCATTGTGGGAGTGATATTGATGAAATTGAAAACTCCGTGGCGCATTTTTGGGTACTTCCGAAAAACGGAGTGAGAAAGGAGCTTACTCTGACATTTCGAGGCCTCTACCAAATTTTCCCTGTCAAAAGGTGAGACCGGCGCTAAAACATGCTTCTATCCTTTTGGTGGCCGAAACACAATGATTCGCGAGCTACGTTGCCCATTTTACAGTGCTTATGAAAGATGGAGGTAGGAATAGGATTTCTTTGCATTTCAAATGCCTTATGGCGGTTGAACTCTGCGAAGTGCAAACCTGCGCGAAGAATAGGTCCCACCATTTCGGGGGCAAAAACGGATGAATTGGGAAAGTAGACGGCCCGTTCTCTGTGTCCCACTAAAAGATTATGAGAAAGACTATTTTGATGAAATTGTATGGGCTACATGTCAGTTTCCCTCTCTTGAAAGAGAAAATCGCCTCTAAACGAACCGTACAGTCTTCTGGCGGTGGAACAGATGAATTTGGCAAATATGTGGCGTATTTTTTGCAACTCGTGAAAATTGGAGTGAGAAAGAAGATTTCCCTGCAAATCGTAGGACTCTAGCACGGTTTGGCTCTCGAAAACACAAGCTGGATCTAAAACACGCATTCAAGCATTGTGGGGGTGATATTGATGAAATTGAAAACTCCGTGGCCCATTTTTGGGTACTGCCGAAAAACGGAGTGAGAAAGGAGCTTACTCTGACATTTCGAGGCCTCTAGCAAATTTTCCCTGTCAAAAGGTGAGACCGGCGCTAAAACATGCTTCTATCCTTTTGGTGGCCGAAACACAATGATTCGCGAGCTACGTTGCCCATTTTACAGTGCTTATGAAAGATGGAGGTAGGAATAGGATTTCTTTGCATTTCAAATGCCTTATGGCGGTTGAACTCTACGAAGTGCAAACCTGCGCGAAGAATAGGTCCCACCATTTCGGGGGCAAAAACAGATGAATTGGGAAAGTACACGGCCCGTTCTCTGTGTCCCACTAAAAATTATGAGAAAGACTATTTTGATGAAATTGTATGGGCTACATGTCAGTTTCCCTCTCTTGAAAGAGAAAATCGCCTCTAAACGAACCGTACAGTCTTCTGGCGGTGGAACAGATGAATTTGGCAAATATGTGGCGTATTTTTTGCAACTCGTGAAAATTGGAGTGAGAAAGAAGATTTCCCTGCAAATCGTAGGACTCTAGCACGGTTTGGCTCTCGAAAACACAAGCTGGATCTAAAACACGCATTCAAGCATTGTGGGGGTGATATTGATGAAATTGAAAACTCCGTGGCCCATTTTTGGGTACTGCCGAAAAACGGAGTGAGAAAGGAGCTTACTCTGACATTTCGAGGCCTCTAGCAAATTTTCCCTGTCAAAAGGTCAGACCGGCGCTAAAACATGCTTCAATCCTTTTGGTGGCCGAAACACAATGATTCGCGAGCTACGTTGCCCATTTTACAGTGCTTATGAAAGATGGAGGTAGGAATAGGATTTCTTTGCATTTCAAATGCCTCTATGGCGGTTGAACTCTGCGAAATGCAAACCTGCGCGAAGAATAGGTCCCACCATTTCGGGGGCAAAAACAGATGAATTGGGAAAGTACACGGCCCGTTCTCTGTGTCCCACTAAAAGATTATGAGAAAGACTATTTTGATGAAATTGTATGGGCTACATGTCAGTTTCCCTCTCTTGAAAGAGAAAATCGCCTCTAAACGAACCGTACAGTCTTCTGGCGGTGGAACAGATGAATTTGGCAAATATGTGGCGTATTTTTTGGAACTCGTGAAAATTGGAGGGAGAAAGAAGATTTCCCTGCAAATCGTAGTACTCTAGCACGGTTTGGCTCTCGAAAACGCAAGCTGGATCTAAAACACGCATTCAAGCATTGTGGGAGTGATATTGATGAAATTGAAAACTCCGTGGCGCATTTTTGGGTACTTCCGAAAAACGGAGTGAGAAAGGAGCTTACTCTGACATTTCGAGGCCTCTAGCAAATTTTCCCTGTCAAAAGGTGAGACCGGCGCTAAAACATGCTTCTATCCTTTTGGTGGCCGAAACACAATGATTCGCGAGCTACGTTGCCCATTTTACAGTGCTTATGAAAGATGGAGGTAGGAATAGGATTTCTTTGCATTTCAAATGCCTTATGGCGGTTGAACTCTGCGAAGTGCAAACCTGCGCGAAGAATAGGTCCCACCATTTCGGGGGCAAAAACAGATGAATTGGGAAAGTACACGGCCCGTTCTCTGTGTCCCACTAAAAGATTATGAGAAAGACTATTTTGATGAAATTGTATGGGCTACATGTCAGTTTCCCTCTCTTGAAAGAGAAAATCGCCTCTAAACGAACCGTACAGTCTTCTGGCGGTGGAACAGATGAATTTGGCAAATATGTGGCGTATTTTTTGCAACTCGTGAAAATTGGAGTGAGAAAGAAGATTTCCCTGCAAATCGTAGGACTCTAGCACGGTTTGGCTCTCGAAAACGCAAGCTGGATCTAAAACACGCATTCAAGCATTGTGGGGGTGATATTGATGAAATTGAAAACTCCGTGGCCCATTTTTGGGTACTTCCGAAAAACGGAGTGAGAAATGAACTTACTCTGACATTTCGAGGCCTCTACCAAATTTTCCCTGTCAAAAGGTGAGACCGGCGCTAAAACATGCTTCTATCGTTTTGGTGGCCGAAACACAATGATTCGCGAGCTACGTTGCCCATTTTACAGTGCTTATGAAAGATGGAGGTAGGAATAGGATTTCTTTGCATTTCAAATGCCTTATGGCGGTTGAACTCTGCGAAGTGCAAACCTGCGCGAAGAATAGGTCCCACCATTTCGGGGGCAAAAACGGATGAATTGGGAAAGTAGACGGCCCGTTCTCTGTGTCCCACTAAAAGATTATGAGAAAGACTATTTTGATGAAATTGTATGGGCTACATGTCAGTTTCCCTCTCTTGAAAGAGAAAATCGCCTCTAAACGAACCGTACAGTCTTCTGGCAGTGGAACAGATGAATTTGGCAAATATGTGGCGTATTTTTTGGAACTCGTGAAAATTGGAGGGAGAAAGAAGATTTCCCTGCAAATCGTAGTACTCTAGCACGGTTTGGCTCTCGAAAACGCAAGCTGGATCTAAAACACGCATTCAAGCATTGTGGGAGTGATATTGATGAAATTGAAAACTCCGTGGCGCATTTTTGGGTACTTCCGAAAAACGGAGTGAGAAAGGAGCTTACTCTGACATTTCGAGGCCTCTACCAAATTTTCCCTGTCAAAAGGTGAGACCGGCGCTAAAACATGCTTCTATCCTTTTGGTGGCCGAAACACAATGATTCGCGAGCTACGTTGCCCATTTTACAGTGCTTATGAAAGATGGAGGTAGGAATAGGATTTCTTTGCATTTCAAATGCCTTATGGCGGTTGAACTCTGCGAAGTGCAAACCTGCGCGAAGAATAGGTCCCACCATTTCGGGGGCAAAAACAGATGAATTGGGAAAGTACACGGCCCGTTCTCTGTGTCCCACTAAAAGATTATGAGAAAGACTATTTTGATGAAATTGTATGGGCTACATGTCAGTTTCCCTCTCTTGAAAGAGAAAATCGCCTCTAAACGAACCGTACAGTCTTCTGGCGGTGGAACAGATGAATTTGACAAATATGTGGCGTATTTTTTGGAACTCGTGAAAATTGGAGGGAGAAAGAAGATTTCCCTGCAAATCGTAGGACTCTAGCACGGTTTGGCTCTCGAAAACGCAAGCTGGATCTAAAACACGCATTCAAGCATTGTGGGGGTGATATTGATGAAATTGAAAACTCCGTGGCCCATTTTTGGGTACTTCCGAAAAACGGAGTGAGAAATGAACTTACTCTGACATTTCGAGGCCTCTACCAAATTTTCCCTGTCAAAAGGTGAGACCGGCGCTAAAACATGCTTCAATCCTTTTGGTGGCCGAAACACAATGATTCGCGAGCTACGTTGCCCATTTTACAGTGCTTATGAAAGATGGAGGTAGGAATAGGATTTCTTTGCATTTCAAATGCCTCTATGGCGGTTGAACTCTGCGAAATGCAAACCTGCGCGAAGAATAGGTCCCACCATTTCGGGGGCAAAAACAGATGAATTGGGAAAGTACACGGCCCGTTCTCTGTGTCCCACTAAAAGATTATGAGAAAGACTATTTTGATGAAATTGTATGGGCTACATGTCAGTTTCCCTCTCTTGAAAGAGAAAATCGCCTCTAAACGAACCGTACAGTCTTCTGGCGGTGGAACAGATGAATTTGGCAAATATGTGGCGTATTTTTTGGAACTCGTGAAAATTGGAGGGAGAAAGAAGATTTCCCTGCAAATCGTAGGACTCTAGCACGGTTTGGCTCTCGAAAACGCAAGCTGGATCTAAAACACGCATTCAAGCATTGTGGGGGTGATATTGATGAAATTGAAAACTCCGTGGCCCATTTTTGGGTACTTCCGAAAAACGGAGTGAGAAAGGAACTTACTCTGACATTTCGAGGCCTCTAGCAAATTTTCCCTGTCAAAAGGTGAGACCGGCGCTAAAACATGCTTCTATCGTTTTGGTGGCCGAAACACAATGATTCGCGAGCTACGTTGCCCATTTTACAGTGCTTATGAAAGATGGAGGTAGGAATAGGATTTCTTTGCATTTCAAATGCCTTATGGCGGTTGAACTCTGCGAAGTGCAAACCTGCGCGAAGAATAGATCCCACCATTTCGGGGGCAAAAACGGATGAATTGGGAAAGTAGACGGCCCGTTCTCTGTGTCCCACTAAAAGATTATGAGAAAGACTATTTTGATGAAATTGTATGGGCTACATGTCAGTTTCCCTCTCTTGAAAGAGAAAATCGCCTCTAAACGAACCGTACAGTCTTCTGGCGGTGGAACAGATGAATTTGGCAAATATGTGGCGTATTTTTTGGAACTCGTGAAAATTGGAGGGAGAAAGAAGATTTCCCTGCAAATCGTAGTACTCTAGCACGGTTTGGCTCTCGAAAACGCAAGCTGGATCTAAAACACGCATTCAAGCATTGTGGGAGTGATATTGATGAAATTGAAAACTCCGTGGCGCATTTTTGGGTACTTCCGAAAAACGGAGTGAGAAAGGAGCTTACTCTGACATTTCGAGGCCTCTACCAAATTTTCCCTGTCAAAAGGTGAGACCGGCGCTAAAACATGCTTCTATCCTTTTGGTGGCCGAAACACAATGATTCGCGAGCTACGTTGCCCATTTTACAGTGCTTATGAAAGATGGAGGTAGGAATAGGATTTCTTTGCATTTCAAATGCCTTATGGCGGTTGAACTCTGCGAAGTGCAAACCTGCGCGAAGAATAGGTCCCACCATTTCGGGGGCAAAAACGGATGAATTGGGAAAGTAGACGGCCCGTTCTCTGTGTCCCACTAAAAGATTATGAGAAAGACTATTTTGATGAAATTGTATGGGCTACATGTCAGTTTCCCTCTCTTGAAAGAGAAAATCGCCTCTAAACGAACCGTACAGTCTTCTGGCGGTGGAACAGATGAATTTGGCAAATATGTGGCGTATTTTTTGCAACTCGTGAAAATTGGAGTGAGAAAGAAGATTTCCCTGCAAATCGTAGGACTCTAGCACGGTTTGGCTCTCGAAAACACAAGCTGGATCTAAAACACGCATTCAAGCATTGTGGGGGTGATATTGATGAAATTGAAAACTCCGTGGCCCATTTTTGGGTACTGCCGAAAAACGGAGTGAGAAAGGAGCTTACTCTGACATTTCGAGGCCTCTAGCAAATTTTCCCTGTCAAAAGGTCAGACCGGCGCTAAAACATGCTTCAATCCTTTTGGTGGCCGAAACACAATGATTCGCGAGCTACGTTGCCCATTTTACAGTGCTTATGAAAGATGGAGGTAGGAATAGGATTTCTTTGCATTTCAAATGCCTCTATGGCGGTTGAACTCTGCGAAATGCAAACCTGCGCGAAGAATACGTCCCACCATTTCGGGGGCAAAAACAGATGAATTGGGAAAGTACACGGCCCGTTCTCTGTGTCCCACTAAAAGATTATGAGAAAGACTATTTTGATGAAATTGTATGGGCTACATGTCAGTTTCCCTCTCTTGAAAGAGAAAATCGCCTCTAAACGAACCGTACAGTCTTCTGGCGGTGGAACAGATGAATTTGGCAAATATGTGGCGTATTTTTTGGAACTCGTGAAAATTGGAGGGAGAAAGAAGATTTCCCTGCAAATCGTAGTACTCTAGCACGGTTTGGCTCTCGAAAACGCAAGCTGGATCTAAAACACGCATTCAAGCATTGTGGGAGTGATATTGATGAAATTGAAAACTCCGTGGCGCATTTTTGGGTACTTCCGAAAAACGGAGTGAGAAAGGAGCTTACTCTGACATTTCGAGGCCTCTAGCAAATTTTCCCTGTCAAAAGGTGAGACCGGCGCTAAAACATGCTTCTATCCTTTTGGTGGCCGAAACACAATGATTCGCGAGCTACGTTGCCCATTTTACAGTGCTTATGAAAGATGGAGGTAGGAATAGGATTTCTTTGCATTTCAAATGCCTTATGGCGGTTGAACTCTGCGAAGTGCAAACCTGCGCGAAGAATAGGTCCCACCATTTCGGGGGCAAAAACAGATGAATTGGGAAAGTACTCGGCCCGTTCTCTGTGTCCCACTAAAAGATTATGAGAAAGACTATTTTGATGAAATTGTATGGGCTACATGTCAGTTTCCCTCTCTTGAAAGAGAAAATCGCCTCTAAACGAACCGTACAGTCTTCTGGCGGTGGAACAGATGAATTTGGCAAATATGTGGCGTATTTTTTGGAACTCGTGAAAATTGGAGGGAGAAAGAAGATGTCCCTGCAAATCGTAGGACTCTAGCACGGTTTGGCTCTCGAAAACGCAAGCTGGATCTAAAACACGCATTCAAGCATTGTGGGGGTGATATTGATGAAATTGAAAACTCCGTGGCCCATTTTTGGGTACTTCCGAAAAACGGAGTGAGAAAGGAACTTACTCTGACATTTCGATGCCTCTAGCAAATTTTCCCTGTCAAAAGGTGAGACCGGCGCTAAAACATGCTTCTATCGTTTTGGTGGCCGAAACACAATGATTCGCGAGCTACGTTGCCCATTTTACAGTGCTTATGAAAGATGGAGGTAGGAATAGGATTTCTTTGCATTTCAAATGCCTTATGGCGGTTGAACTCTGCGAAGTGCAAACCTGCGCGAAGAATAGATCCCACCATTTCGGGGGCAAAAACAGATGAATTGGGAAAGTACACGGCCCGTTCTCTGTGTCCCACTAAAAGATTATGAGAAAGACTATTTTGATGAAATTGTATGGGCTACATGTCAGTTTCCCTCTCTTGAAAGAGAAAATCGCCTCTAAACGAACCGTACAGTCTTCTGGCGGTGGAACAGATGAATTTGGCAAATATGTGGCGTATTTTTTGGAACTCGTGAAAATTGGAGGGAGAAAGAAGATTTCCCTGCAAATCGTAGGACTCTAGCACGGTTTGGCTCTCGAAAACGCAAGCTGGATCTAAAACACGCATTCAAGCATTGTGGGGGTGATATTGATGAAATTGAAAACTCCGTGGCCCATTTTTGGGTACTTCCGAAAAACGGAGTGAGAAAGGAACTTACTCTGACATTTCGAGGCCTCTAGCAAATTTTCCCTGTCAAAAGGTGAGACCGGCGCTAAAACATGCTTCTATCGTTTTGGTGGCCGAAACACAATGATTCGCGAGCTACGTTGCCCATTTTACAGTGCTTATGAAAGATGGAGGTAGGAATAGGATTTCTTTGCATTTCAAATGCCTTATGGCGGTTGAACTCTGCGAATTGCAAACCTGCGCGAAGAATAGATCCCACCATTTCGGGGGCAAAAACGGATGAATTGGGAAAGTAGACGGCCCGTTCTCTGTGTCCCACTAAAAGATTATGAGAAAGACTATTTTGATGAAATTGTATGGGCTACATGTCAGTTTCCCTCTCTTGAAAGAGAAAATCGCCTCTAAACGAACCGTACAGTCTTCTGGCGGTGGAACAGATGAATTTGGCAAATATGTGGCGTATTTTTTGGAACTCGTGAAAATTGGAGGGAGAAAGAAGATTTCCCTGCAAATCGTAGGACTCTAGCACGGTTTGGCTCTCGAAAACGCAAGCTGGATCTAAAACACGCATTCAAGCATTGTGGGGGTGATATTGATGAAATTGAAAACTCCGTGGCCCATTTTTGGGTACTTCCGAAAAACGGAGTGAGAAAGGAACTTACTCTGACATTTCGAGGCCTCTAGCAAATTTTCCCTGTCAAAAGGTGAGACCGGCGCTAAAACATGCTTCTATCGTTTTGGTGGCCGAAACACAATGATTCGCGAGCTACGTTGCCCATTTTACAGTGCTTATGAAAGATGGAGGTAGGAATAGGATTTCTTTGCATTTCAAATGCCTTATGGCGGTTGAACTCTGCGAAGTGCAAACCTGCGCGAAGAATAGGTCCCACCATTTCGGGGGCAAAAACGGATGAATTGGGAAAGTAGACGGCCCGTTCTCTGTGTCCCACTAAAAGATTATGAGAAAGACTATTTTGATGAAATTGTATGGGCTACATGTCAGTTTCCCTCTCTTGAAAGAGAAAATCGCCTCTAAACGAACCGTACAGTCTTCTGGCGGTGGAACAGATGAATTTGGCAAATATGTGGCGTATTTTTTGGAACTCGTGAAAATTGGAGGGAGAAAGAAGATTTCCCTGCAAATCGTAGTACTCTAGCACGGTTTGGCTCTCGAAAACGCAAGCTGGATCTAAAACACGCATTCAAGCATTGTGGGAGTGATATTGATGAAATTGAAAACTCCGTGGCGCATTTTTGGGTACTTCCGAAAAACGGAGTGAGAAAGGAGCTTACTCTGACATTTCGAGGCCTCTAGCAAATTTTCCCTGTCAAAAGGTGAGACCGGCGCTAAAACATGCTTCTATCCTTTTGGTGGCCGAAACACAATGATTCGCGAGCTACGTTGCCCATTTTACAGTGCTTATGAAAGATGGAGGTAGGAATAGGATTTCTTTGCATTTCAAATGCCTTATGGCGGTTGAACTCTGCGAAGTGCAAACCTGCGCGAAGAATAGGTCCCACCATTTCGGGGGCAAAAACAGATGAATTGGGAAAGTACACGGCCCGTTCTCTGTGTCCCACTAAAAGATTATGAGAAAGACTATTTTGATGAAATTGTATGGGCTACATGTCAGTTTCCCTCTCTTGAAAGAGAAAATCGCCTCTAAACGAACCGTACAGTCTTCTGGCGGTGGAACAGATGAATTTGGCAAATATGTGGCGTATTTTTTGGAACTCGTGAAAATTGGAGGGAGAAAGAAGATTTCCCTGCAAATCGTAGGACTCTAGCACGGTTTGGCTCTCGAAAACGCAAGCTGGATCTAAAACACGCATTCAAGCATTGTGGGGGTGATATTGATGAAATTGAAAACTCCGTGGCCCATTTTTGGGTACTTCCGAAAAACGGAGTGAGAAAGGAACTTACTCTGACATTTCGAGGCCTCTAGCAAATTTTCCCTGTCAAAAGGTGAGACCGGCGCTAAAACATGCTTCTATCGTTTTGGTGGCCGAAACACAATGATTCGCGAGCTACGTTGCCCATTTTACAGTGCTTATGAAAGATGGAGGTAGGAATAGGATTTCTTTGCATTTCAAATGCCTTATGGCGGTTGAACTCTGCGAAGTGCAAACCTGCGCGAAGAATAGGTCCCACCATTTCGGGGGCAAAAACGGATGAATTGGGAAAGTAGACGGCCCGTTCTCTGTGTCCCACTAAAAGATTATGAGAAAGACTATTTTGATGAAATTGTATGGGCTACATGTCAGTTTCCCTCTCTTGAAAGAGAAAATCGCCTCTAAACGAACCGTACAGTCTTCTGGCGGTGGAACAGATGAATTTGGCAAATATGTGGCGTATTTTTTGCAACTTGTGAAAAATGGAGTGAGAAAGAAGATTTCCCTGCAAATCGTAGGACTCTAGCACGGTTTGGCTCTCGAAAACGCAAGCTGGATCTAAAACACGAATTCAAGCATTGTGGGAGTGATATTGATGAAATTGAAAACTCCGTGGCGCATTTTTGGGTACTTCCGAAAAACGGAGTGAGAAAGGAGCTTACTCTGACATTTCGAGGCCTCTACCAAATTTTCCCTGTCAAAAGGTGAGACCGGCGCTAAAACATGCTTCTATCCTTTTGGTGGCCGAAACACAATGATTCGCGAGCTACGTTGCCCATTTTACAGTGCTTATGAAAGATGGAGGTAGGAATAGGATTTCTTTGCATTTCAAATGCCTTATGGCGGTTGAACTCTGCGAAGTGCAAACCTGCGCGAAGAATAGGTCCCACCATTTCGGGGGCAAAAACGGATGAATTGGGAAAGTAGACGGCCCGTTCTCTGTGTCCCACTAAAAGATTATGAGAAAGACTATTTTGATGAAATTGTATGGGCTACATGTCAGTTTCCCTCTCTTGAAAGAGAAAATCGCCTCTAAACGAACCGTACAGTCTTCTAGCGGTGGAACAGATGAATTTGGCAAATATGTGGCGTATTTTTTGCAACTTGTGAAAATTGGAGTGAGAAAGAAGATTTCCCTGCAAATCGTAGGACTCTAGCACGGTTTGGCTCTCGAAAACACAAGCTGGATCTAAAACACGCATTCAAGCATTGTGGGGGTGATATTGATGAAATTGAAAACTCCGTGGCGCATTTTTGGGTACTGCCGAAAAACGGAGTGAGAAAGGAGCTTACTCTGACATTTCGAGGCCTCTAGCAAATTTTCCCTGTCAAAAGGTCAGACCGGCGCTAAAACATGCTTCTATCCTTTTGGTGGCCGAAACACAATGATTCGCGAGCTACGTTGCCCATTTTACAGTGCTTATGACAGATGGAGGTAGGAACAGGATTTCTTTGCATTTCAAATGCCTCTATGGCGGTTGAACTCTGCGAAGCGCAAACCTGCGAGAAGAATAGGTCCCACCATTTCGGGGGCAAAAACAGATGAATTGGGAAAGTACACGGCCCGTTCTCTGTGTCCTTCTAAAAGATTATGAGAAAGACTATTTTGATGAAATTGTATGGGCTACATGTCAGTTTCCCTCTCTTGAAAGAGAAAATCGCCTCTAAACGAACCGTACAGTCTTCTGGCGGTGGAACAGATGAATTTGGCAAATATGTGGCGTATTTTTTGGAACTCGTGAAAATTGGAGGGAGAAAGAAGATTTCCCTGCAAATCGTAGTACTCTAGCACGGTTTGGCTCTCGAAAACGCAAGCTGGATCTAAAACACGCATTCAAGCATTGTGGGAGTGATATTGATGAAATTGAAAACTCCGTGGCGCATTTTTGGGTACTTCCGAAAAACGGAGTGAGAAAGGAGCTTACTCTGACATTTCGAGGCCTCTACCAAATTTTCCCTGTCAAAAGGTGAGACCGGCGCTAAAACATGCTTCTATCCTTTTGGTGGCCGAAACACAATGATTCGCGAGCTACGTTGCCCATTTTACAGTGCTTATGAAAGATGGAGGTAGGAATAGGATTTCTTTGCATTTCAAATGCCTTATGGCGGTTGAACTCTGCGAAGTGCAAACCTGCGCGAAGAATAGGTCCCACCATTTCGGGGGCAAAAACAGATGAATTGGGAAAGTAGACGGCCCGTTCTCTGTGTCCCACTAAAAGATTATGAGAAAGACTATTTTGATGAAATTGTATGGGCTACATGTCAGTTTCCCTCTCTTGAAAGAGAAAATCGCCTCTAAACGAACCGTACAGTCTTCTGGCGGTGGAACAGATGAATTTGGCAAATATGTGGCGTATTTTTTGGAACTCGTGAAAATTGGAGGGAGAAAGAAGATTTCCCTGCAAATCGTAGGACTCTAGCACGGTTTGGCTCTCGAAAACGCAAGCTGGATCTAAAACACGCATTCAAGCATTGTGGGGGTGATATTGATGAAATTGAAAACTCCGTGGCCCATTTTTGGGTACTTCCGAAAAACGGAGTGAGAAAGGAACTTACTCTGACATTTCGAGGCCTCTAGCAAATTTTCCCTGTCAAAAGGTGAGACCGGCGCTAAAACATGCTTCTATCGTTTTGGTGGCCGAAACACAATGATTCGCGAGCTACGTTGCCCATTTTACAGTGCTTATGAAAGATGGAGGTAGGAATAGGATTTCTTTGCATTTCAAATGCCTTATGGCGGTTGAACTCTGCGAAGTGCAAACCTGCGCGAAGAATAGGTCCCACCATTTCGGGGGCAAAAACGGATGAATTGGGAAAGTAGACGGCCCGTTCTCTGTGTCCCACTAAAAGATTATGAGAAAGACTATTTTGATGAAATTGTATGGGCTACATGTCAGTTTCCCTCTCTTGAAAGAGAAAATCGCCTCTAAACGAACCGTACAGTCTTCTGGCGGTGGAACAGATGAATTTGGCAAATATGTGGCGTATTTTTTGGAACTCGTGAAAATTGGAGGGAGAAAGAAGATTTCCCTGCAAATCGTAGTACTCTAGCACGGTTTGGCTCTCGAAAACGCAAGCTGGATCTAAAACACGCATTCAAGCATTGTGGGAGTGATATTGATGAAATTGAAAACTCCGTGGCGCATTTTTGGGTACTTCCGAAAAACGGAGTGAGAAAGGAGCTTACTCTGACATTTCGAGGCCTCTAGCAAATTTTCCCTGTCAAAAGGTGAGACCGGCGCTAAAACATGCTTCTATCCTTTTGGTGGCCGAAACACAATGATTCGCGAGCTACGTTGCCCATTTTACAGTGCTTATGAAAGATGGAGGTAGGAATAGGATTTCTTTGCATTTCAAATGCCTTATGGCGGTTGAACTCTGCGAAGTGCAAACCTGCGCGAAGAATAGGTCCCACCATTTCGGGGGCAAAAACAGATGAATTGGGAAAGTACACGGCCCGTTCTCTGTGTCCCACTAAAAGATTATGAGAAAGACTATTTTGATGAAATTGTATGGGCTACATGTCAGTTTCCCTCTCTTGAAAGAGAAAATCGCCTCTAAACGAACCGTACAGTCTTCTGGCGGTGGAACAGATGAATTTGGCAAATATGTGGCGTATTTTTTGGAACTCGTGAAAATTGGAGGGAGAAAGAAGATTTCCCTGCAAATCGTAGGACTCTAGCACGGTTTGGCTCTCGAAAACGCAAGCTGGATCTAAAACACGCATTCAAGCATTGTGGGGGTGATATTGATGAAATTGAAAACTCCGTGGCCCATTTTTGGGTACTTCCGAAAAACGGAGTGAGAAAGGAACTTACTCTGACATTTCGAGGCCTCTAGCAAATTTTCCCTGTCAAAAGGTGAGACCGGCGCTAAAACATGCTTCTATCGTTTTGGTGGCCGAAACACAATGATTCGCGAGCTACGTTGCCCATTTTACAGTGCTTATGAAAGATGGAGGTAGGAATAGGATTTCTTTGCATTTCAAATGCCTTATGGCGGTTGAACTCTGCGAAGTGCAAACCTGCGCGAAGAATAGGTCCCACCATTTCGGGGGCAAAAACGGATGAATTGGGAAAGTAGACGGCCCGTTCTCTGTGTCCCACTAAAAGATTATGAGAAAGACTATTTTGATGAAATTGTATGGGCTACATGTCAGTTTCCCTCTCTTGAAAGAGAAAATCGCCTCTAAACGAACCGTACAGTCTTCTGGCGGTGGAACAGATGAATTTGGCAAATATGTGGCGTATTTTTTGCAACTTGTGAAAAATGGAGTGAGAAAGAAGATTTCCCTGCAAATCGTAGGACTCTAGCACGGTTTGGCTCTCGAAAACGCAAGCTGGATCTAAAACACGAATTCAAGCATTGTGGGAGTGATATTGATGAAATTGAAAACTCCGTGGCGCATTTTTGGGTACTTCCGAAAAACGGAGTGAGAAAGGAGCTTACTCTGACATTTCGAGGCCTCTACCAAATTTTCCCTGTCAAAAGGTGAGACCGGCGCTAAAACATGCTTCTATCCTTTTGGTGGCCGAAACACAATGATTCGCGAGCTACGTTGCCCATTTTACAGTGCTTATGAAAGATGGAGGTAGGAATAGGATTTCTTTGCATTTCAAATGCCTTATGGCGGTTGAACTCTGCGAAGTGCAAACCTGCGCGAAGAATAGGTCCCACCATTTCGGGGGCAAAAACGGATGAATTGGGAAAGTAGACGGCCCGTTCTCTGTGTCCCACTAAAAGATTATGAGAAAGACTATTTTGATGAAATTGTATGGGCTACATGTCAGTTTCCCTCTCTTGAAAGAGAAAATCGCCTCTAAACGAACCGTACAGTCTTCTAGCGGTGGAACAGATGAATTTGGCAAATATGTGGCGTATTTTTTGCAACTTGTGAAAATTGGAGTGAGAAAGAAGATTTCCCTGCAAATCGTAGGACTCTAGCACGGTTTGGCTCTCGAAAACACAAGCTGGATCTAAAACACGCATTCAAGCATTGTGGGGGTGATATTGATGAAATTGAAAACTCCGTGGCGCATTTTTGGGTACTGCCGAAAAACGGAGTGAGAAAGGAGCTTACTCTGACATTTCGAGGCCTCTAGCAAATTTTCCCTGTCAAAAGGTCAGACCGGCGCTAAAACATGCTTCTATCCTTTTGGTGGCCGAAACACAATGATTCGCGAGCTACGTTGCCCATTTTACAGTGCTTATGACAGATGGAGGTAGGAACAGGATTTCTTTGCATTTCAAATGCCTCTATGGCGGTTGAACTCTGCGAAGCGCAAACCTGCGAGAAGAATAGGTCCCACCATTTCGGGGGCAAAAACAGATGAATTGGGAAAGTACACGGCCCGTTCTCTGTGTCCTTCTAAAAGATTATGAGAAAGACTATTTTGATGAAATTGTATGGGCTACATGTCAGTTTCCCTCTCTTGAAAGAGAAAATCGCCTCTAAACGAACCGTACAGTCTTCTGGCGGTGGAACAGATGAATTTGGCAAATATGTGGCGTATTTTTTGGAACTCGTGAAAATTGGAGGGAGAAAGAAGATTTCCCTGCAAATCGTAGTACTCTAGCACGGTTTGGCTCTCGAAAACGCAAGCTGGATCTAAAACACGCATTCAAGCATTGTGGGAGTGATATTGATGAAATTGAAAACTCCGTGGCGCATTTTTGGGTACTTCCGAAAAACGGAGTGAGAAAGGAGCTTACTCTGACATTTCGAGGCCTCTACCAAATTTTCCCTGTCAAAAGGTCAGACCGGCGCTAAAACATGCTTCTATCCTTTTGGTGGCCGAAACACAATGATTCGCGAGCTACGTTGCCCATTTTACAGTGCTTATGAAAGATGGAGGTAGGAATAGGATTTCTTTGCATTTCAAATGCCTTATGGCGGTTGAACTCTGCGAAGTGCAAACCTGCGCGAAGAATAGGTCCCACCATTTCGGGGGCAAAAACAGATGAATTGGGAAAGTATACGGCCCGTTCTCTGTGTCCCACTAAAAGATTATGAGAAAGACTATTTTGATGAAATTGTATGGGCTACATGTCAGTTTCCCTCTCTTGAAAGAGAAAATCGCCTCTAAACGAACCGTACAGTCTTCTGGCGGTGGAACAGATGAATTTGGCAAATATGTGGCGTATTTTTTGCAACTCGTGAAAATTGGAGTGAGAAAGAAGATTTCGCTGCAAATCGTAGGACTCTAGCACGGTTTGGCTCTCGAAAACACAAGCTGGATCTAAAACACGCATTCAAGCATTGTGGGGGTGATATTGATGAAATTGAAAACTCCGTGGCCCATTTTTGGGTACTGCCGAAAAACGGAGTGAGAAAGGAGCTTACTCTGACATTTCGAGGCCTCTAGCAAATTTTCCCTGTCAAAAGGTCAGACCGGCGCTAAAACATGCTTCAATCCTTTTGGTGGCCGAAACACAATGATTCGCGAGCTACGTTGCCCATTTTACAGTGCTTATGAAAGATGGAGGTAGGAATAGGATTTCTTTGCATTTCAAATGCCTTATGGCGGTTGAACTCTGCGAAGTGCAAACCTGCGCGAAGAATAGGTCCCACCATTTCGGGGGCAAAAACGGATGAATTGGGAAAGTAGACGGCCCGTTCTCTGTGTCCCACTAAAAGATTATGAGAAAGACTATTTTGATGAAATTGTATGGGCTACATGTCAGTTTCCCTCTCTTGAAAGAGAAAATCGCCTCTAAACGAACCGTATAGTCTTCTGGCGGTGGAACAGATGAATTTGGCAAATATGTGGCGTATTTTTTGGAACTCGTGAAAATTGGAGGGAGAAAGAAGATTTCCCTGCAAATCGTAGTACTCTAGCACGGTTTGGCTCTCGAAAACGCAAGCTGGATCTAAAACACGCATTCAAGCATTGTGGGAGTGATATTGATGAAATTGAAAACTCCGTGGCGCATTTTTGGGTACTTCCGAAAAACGGAGTGAGAAAGGAACTTACTCTGACATTTCGAGGCCTCTACCAAATTTTCCCTGTCAAAAGGTGAGACCGGCGCTAAAACATGCTTCTATCGTTTTGGTGGCCGAAACACAATGATTCGCGAGCTACGTTGCCCATTTTACAGTGCTTATGAAAGATGGAGGTAGGAATAGGATTTCTTTGCATTTCAAATGCCTCATGGCGGTTGAACTCTGCGAAGTGCAAACCTGCGCGAAGAATAGGTCCCACCATTTCGGGGGCAAAAACAGATGAATTGGGAAAGTACACGGCCCGTTCTCTGTGTCCCACTAAAAGATTATGAGAAAGACTATTTTGATGAAATTGTATGGGCTACATGTCAGTTTCCCTCTCTTGAAAGAGAAAATCGCCTCTAAACGAACCGTACAGTCTTCTGGCGGTGGAACAGATGAATTTGGCAAATATGTGGCGTATTTTTTGGAACTCGTGAAAATTGGAGGGAGAAAGAAGATTTCCCTGCAAATCGTAGGACTCTAGCACGGTTTGGCTCTCGAAAACGCAAGCTGGATCTAAAACACGCATTCAAGCATTGTGGGGGTGATATTGATGAAATTGAAAACTCCGTGGCCCATTTTTGGGTACTTCCGAAAAACGGAGTGAGAAAGGAACTTACTCTGACATTTCGAGGCCTCTAGCAAATTTTCCCTGTCAAAAGGTGAGACCGGCGCTAAAACATGCTTCTATCGTTTTGGTGGCCGAAACACAATGATTCGCGAGCTACGTTGCCCATTTTACAGTGCTTATGAAAGATGGAGGTAGGAATAGGATTTCTTTGCATTTCAAATGCCTTATGGCGGTTGAACTCTGCGAAGTGCAAACCTGCGCGAAGAATAGGTCCCACCATTTCGGGGGCAAAAACGGATGAATTGGGAAAGTAGACGGCCCGTTCTCTGTGTCCCACTAAAAGATTATGAGAAAGACTATTTTGATGAAATTGTATGGGCTACATGTCAGTTTCCCTCTCTTGAAAGAGAAAATCGCCTCTAAACGAACCGTACAGTCTTCTGGCGGTGGAACAGATGAATTTGGCAAATATGTGGCGTATTTTTTGCAACTTGTGAAAATTGGAGTGAGAAAGAAGATTTCCCTGCAAATCGTAGGACTCTAGCACGGTTTGGCTCTCGAAAACACAAGCTGGATCTAAAACACGCATTCAAGCATTGTGGGGGTGATATTGATGAAATTGAAAACTTCGTGGCCCATTTTTGGGTACTGCCGAAAAACGGAGTGAGAAAGGAGCTTACTCTGACATTTCGAGGCCTCTAGCAAATTTTCCCTGTCAAAAGGTCAGACCAGCGCTAAAACATGCTTCAATCCTTTTGGTGGCCGAAACACAATGATTCGCGAGCTACGTTGCCCATTTTACAGTGCTTATGAAAGATGGAGGTAGGAATAGGATTTCTTTGCATTTCAAATGCCTCTATGGCGGTTGAACTCTGCGAAATGCAAACCTGCGCGAAGAATAGGTCCCACCATTTCGGGGGCAAAAACAGATGAATTGGGAAAGTACACGGCCCGTTCTCTGTGTCCCACTAAAAGATTATGAGAAAGACTATTTTGATGAAATTGTATGGGCTACATGTCAGTTTCCCTCTCTTGAAAGAGAAAATCGCCTCTAAACGAACCGTACAGTCTTCTGGCGGTGGAACAGATGAATTTGGCAAATATGTGGCGTATTTTTTGGAACTCGTGAAAATTGGAGGGAGAAAGAAGATCTCCCTGCAAATCGTAGTACTCTAGCACGGTTTGGCTCTCGAAAACGCAAGCTGGATCTAAAACACGCATTCAAGCATTGTGGGAGTGATATTGATGAAATTGAAAACTCCGTGGCGCATTTTTGGGTACTTCCGAAAAACGGAGTGAGAAAGGAGCTTACTCTGACATTTCGAGGCCTCTACCAAATTTTCCCTGTCAAAAGGTGAGACCGGCGCTAAAACATGCTTCTATCCTTTTGGTGGCCAAAACACAATGATTCGCGAGCTACGTTGCCCATTTTACAGTGCTTATGAAAGATGGAGGTAGGAATAGGATTTCTTTGCATTTCAAATGCCTTATGGCGGTTGAACTCTGCGAAGTGCAAACCTGCGCGAAGAATAGGTCCCACCATTTCGGGGGCAAAAACAGATGAATTGGGAAAGTATACGGCCCGTTCTCTGTGTCCCACTAAAAGATTATGAGAAAGACTATTTTGATGAAATTGTATGGGCTACATGTCAGTTTCCCTCTCTTGAAAGAGAAAATCGCCTCTAAACGAACCGTACAGTCTTCTGGCGGTGGAACAGATGAATTTGGCAAATATGTGGCGTATTTTTTGCAACTCGTGAAAATTGGAGTGAGAAAGAAGATTTCGCTGCAAATCGTAGGACTCTAGCACGGTTTGGCTCTCGAAAACACAAGCTGGATCTAAAACACGCATTCAAGCATTGTGGGGGTGATATTGATGAAATTGAAAACTCCGTGGCCCATTTTTGGGTACTGCCGAAAAACGGAGTGAGAAAGGAGCTTACTCTGACATTTCGAGGCCTCTAGCAAATTTTCCCTGTCAAAAGGTCAGACCGGCGCTAAAACATGCTTCAATCCTTTTGGTGGCCGAAACACAATGATTCGCGAGCTACGTTGCCCATTTTACAGTGCTTATGAAAGATGGAGGTAGGAATAGGATTTCTTTGCATTTCAAATGCCTCTATGGCGGTTGAACTCTGCGAAATGCAAACCTGCGCGAAGAATAGGTCCCACCATTTCGGGGGCAAAAACAGATGAATTGGGAAAGTACACGGCCCGTTCTCTGTGTCCCACTAAAAGATTATGAGAAAGACTATTTTGATGAAATTGTATGGGCTACATGTCAGTTTCCCTCTCTTGAAAGAGAAAATCGCCTATAAACGAACCGTACAGTCTTCTGGCGGTGGAACAGATGAATTTGGCAAATATGTTTTGTTTTTTTTTTGGAACTCGTGAAAATTGGAGGGAGAAAGAAGATTTCCCTGCAAATCGTAGGACTCTAGCACGGTTTGGCTCTCGAAAATGCAAGCTGGATCTAAAACACGCATTCAAGCATTGTGGGGGTGATATTGATGAAATTGAAAACTCCGTGGCCCATATTTGGGTACTGCCGAAAAACGGAGTGAGAAAGGAGCTTACTCTGACATTTCGAGGCCGCTACCAAATTTTCCCTGTCAAAAGGTCAGAGCGGCGCTAAAACATGCTTCTATCCTTTTGGTGGCCGAAACACAATGATTCGCGAGCTACGTTGCCCATTTTATAGTGCTTATGAAAGATGGAGGTAGGAATAGGATTTCTTTGCATTTCAAATGCCTTATGGCGGTTGAACTCTGCGAAGTGCAAACCTGCGCGAAGAATAGGTCCCACCATTTCGGGGGCAAAAACAGATGAATTGGGAAAGTACACGGCCCGTTCTCTGTGTCCCACTAAAAGATTATGAGAAAGACTATTTTGATGAAATTGTACGGGCTACATGTCAGTTTCCCTCTCTTGAAAGAGAAAATCGCCTCTAAACGAACCGTACAGTCTTCTGGCGGTGGAACAGATGAGTTTGGCACATATGTGGCTTATTTTTTGGAACTGGTGAAAATTGGAGGGAGAAAGAAGATTTCCCTGCAAATCGTAGTACTCTAGCACGGTTTGGCTCTCGAAAACGCAAGCTGGATCTAAAACACGCATTCAAGCATTGTGGGGGTGATATTGATGAAATTGAAAACTCCGTGGCCCATTTTTAGGTACTGCCGAAAAACGTAGTGAGAAAGGAGCTTACTCTGACATTTCGAGGCCTCTAGCAAATTTTCCCTGTCAAAAGGTCAGACCGGCGCTAAAACATGCTTCTATCCTTTTGGTGGCCGAAACACAATGATTCGCGAGCTACGTTGCCCATTTTACAGTGCTTATGAAAGATGGAGGTAGGAATAGGATTTCTTTGCATTTCAAATGCCTCTATGGCGGTTGAACTCTGCGAAGTGCAAACTTGCGCGAAGAATAGGTCCCACCATTTCGGGGGCAAAAACAGATGAATTGGGAAAGTACACGACCCGTTCTCTGTGTCCCACTAAAAGATTATGAGAAAGACTATTTTGATGAAATTGTATGGGCTACATGTAAGTTTCCCTCTCTTGAAAGAGAAAATCGCCTATAAACGAACCGTACAGTCTTCTGGCGGTGGAACAGATGAATTTGGCAAATATGTTTTGTTTTTTTTTGAACTCGTGAAAATTGGACGGAGAAAGAAGATTTCCCTGCAAATCGTAGGACTATAGCACGGTTTGGCTCTCGAAAACGCAAGCTGGATCTAGAACACGCATTCAAGCATTGTGGGGGTGATATCGATGAAATTGAAAACTCCGTGGCCCATTTTTGGGTACTGCCGAAAAACGAAGTGAGAAAGGAGCTTACTCTGACATTTCGAGGCCTCTAGCAAATTTTCCCTGTCAAAAGGTCAGACCGGCGCTAAAACATGCTTCTATCCTTTTGGTGGCCGAAACACAATGATTCGCGAGCTACGTTGCCCATTTTACAGTGCTTATGAAAGATGGAGGTAGGAATAGGATTTCTTTGCATTTCAAATGCCTTATGGCGGTTGAACTCTGCGAAGTGCAAACCTGCGCGAAGAATAGGTCCCACCATTTCGGGGGCAAAAACAGATGAATTGGGAAAGTACACGGCCCGTTCTCTGTGTCCCACTAAAAGATTATGAGAAAGACTATTTTGATGAAATTGTATGGGCTACATGTCAGTTTCCCTCTCTTGAAAGAGAAAATCGCCTCTAAACGAACCGTACAGTCTTCTGGCGGTGGAACAGATGAATTTGGCACATATGTGGCTTATTTTTTGGAACTCGTGAAAATTGGAGGGAGAAAGAAGATTTCCCTGCAAATCGTAGTACTCTAGCACGGTTTGGCTCTCGAAAATGCAAGTTGGATCTAGAACACGCATTCAAGCATTGTGGGGGTGATATCGATGAAATTGAAAACGCCGTGGCCCATTTTGGGGTACTGCTGAAAAACGGAGTGAGAAAGGAGCTTACTCTGACATTTTGAGGCCTCTAGCAAATTTTCCCTGTCAAAAGGTCAGACCGGCGCTAAAACATGCTTCTATCCTTTTGGTGGCCGAAAAACAATGATTCGCGAGCTACGTTGCCCATTTTACAGTGCTTATGAAAGATGGAGGTAGGAATAGGATTTCTTTGCATTTCAAATGCCTCTATGGCGGTTGAACTCTGCGAAGTGCAAACTTGCGCGAAGAATAGGTCCCACCATTTCGGGGGCAAAAACAGATGAATTGGGAAAGTACACGGCCCATTCTCTGTGTCCCACTAAAAGATTATGAGAAAGACTATTTTGATGAAATTGTATGGGCTACATGTCAGTTTCCCTCTCTTGAAAGAGAAAATCGCCTATAAACGAACCGTACAGTCTTCTGGCGGTGGAACAGATGAATTTGGCACATATGTGGCTTATTTTTTGGAACTCGTGAAAATTGGAGGGAGAAAGAAGATTTCCCTGCAAATCGTAGGACTATAGCACGGTTTGGCTCTCAAAAATGCAAGCGGGATCTAAAACACGCATTCAAGCATTGTGGGGGTGATATTGATGAAATTGAAAACTCCGTGGCCCATTTTTGGGTACTGCCGAAAAACGGAGTGAGAAAGGAGCTTACTCTGACATTTCGAGGCCTCTACCAAATTTTCCCTGCCAAAAGGTGAGACCGGCGCTAAAACATGCTTCTATCGTTTTGGTGGCCGAAACACAATGATTCGCGAGCTACGTTGCCCATTTTACAGTGCTTATGAAAGATGGAGGTAGGAATAGGATTTCTTTGCATTTCAAATGCTTATGGCGGTTGAACTCTGCGAAGTGCAAACCTGCGCGAAGAATAGGTCCCACCATTTCGGGGGCAAAAACAGATGAATTGGGAAAGTACACGGCCCGTTCTCTGTGTCCCACTAAAAGATTATGAGAAAGACTATTTTGATGAAATTGTATGGGCTACATGTCAGTTTCCCTCTCTTGAAAGAGAAAATCGCCTATAAACGAACCGTACAGTCTTCTGGCGGTGGAACAGATGAATTTGGCAAATATGTTTTGTTTTTTTTTGGAACTCGTGAAAATTGGAGGGAGAAAGAAGATTTCCCTGCAAATCGTAGGACTATAGCACGGTTTGGCTCTCGAAAATGCAAGCGGGATCTAAAACACGCATTCAAGCATTGTGGGGGTGATATTGATGAAATTGAAAACTCCGTGGCCCATTTTTGGGTACTGCCGAAAAACGGAGTGAGAAAGGAGCTTACTCTGACATTTCGAGGCCTCTACCAAATTTTCCCTGCCAAAAGGTGAGACCGGCGCTAAAACATGCTTCTATCGTTTTGGTGGCCGAAACACAATGATTCGCGAGCTACGTTGCCCATTTTACAGTGCTTATGAAAGATGGAGGTAGGAATAGGATTTCTTTGCATTTCAAATGCTTATGGCGGTTGAACTCTGCGAAGTGCAAACCTGCGCGAAGAATAGGTCCCACCATTTCGGGGGCAAAAACAGATGAATTGGGAAAGTACACGGCCCATTCTCTGTGTCCCACTAAAAGATTATGAGAAAGACTATTTTGATGAAATTGTATGGGCTACATGTCAGTTTCCCTCTCTTGAAAGAGAAAATCGCCTATAAACGAACCGTACAGTCTTCTGGCGGTGGAACAGATGAATTTGGCACATATGTGGCTTATTTTTTGGAACTCGTGAAAATTGGAGGGAGAAAGAAGATTTCCCTGCAAATCGTAGGACTATAGCACGGTTTGGCTCTCAAAAATGCAAGCGGGATCTAAAACACGCATTCAAGCATTGTGGGGGTGATATTGATGAAATTGAAAACTCCGTGGCCCATTTTTGGGTACTGCCGAAAAACGGAGTGAGAAAGGAGCTTACTCTGACATTTCGAGGCCTCTACCAAATTTTCCCTGCCAAAAGGTGAGACCGGCGCTAAAACATGCTTCTATCGTTTTGGTGGCCGAAACACAATGATTCGCGAGCTACGTTGCCCATTTTACAGTGCTTATGAAAGATGGAGGTAGGAATAGGATTTCTTTGCATTTCAAATGCTTATGGCGGTTGAACTCTGCGAAGTGCAAACCTGCGCGAAGAATAGGTCCCACCATTTCGGGGGCAAAAACAGATGAATTGGGAAAGTACACGGCCCGTTCTCTGTGTCCCACTAAAAGATTATGAGAAAGACTATTTTGATGAAATTGTATGGGCTACATGTCAGTTTCCCTCTCTTGAAAGAGAAAATCGCCTATAAACGAACCGTACAGTCTTCTGGCGGTGGAACAGATGAATTTGGCAAATATGTTTTGTTTTTTTTTGGAACTCGTGAAAATTGGAGGGAGAAAGAAGATTTCCCTGCAAATCGTAGGACTATAGCACGGTTTGGCTCTCGAAAATGCAAGCGGGATCTAAAACACGCATTCAAGCATTGTGGGGGTGATATTGATGAAATTGAAAACTCCGTGGCCCATTTTTGGGTACTGCCGAAAAACGGAGTGAGAAAGGAGCTTACTCTGACATTTCGAGGCCTCTACCAAATTTTCCCTGCCAAAAGGTGAGACCGGCGCTAAAACATGCTTCTATCGTTTTGGTGGCCGAAACACAATGATTCGCGAGCTACGTTGCCCATTTTACAGTGCTTATGAAAGATGGAGGTAGGAATAGGATTTCTTTGCATTTCAAATGCTTATGGCGGTTGAACTCTGCGAAGTGCAAACCTGCGCGAAGAATAGGTCCCACCATTTCGGGGGCAAAAACAGATGAATTGGGAAAGTACACGGCCCATTCTCTGTGTCCCACTAAAAGATTATGAGAAAGACTATTTTGATGAAATTGTATGGGCTACATGTCAGTTTCCCTCTCTTGAAAGAGAAAATCGCCTCTAAACGAACCGTACAGTCTTCTGGCGGTGGAACAGATGAATTTGGCACATATGTGGCTTATCTTTTTGAACTCGTGAAAATTGGAGGGAGAAAGAAGATTTCCCTGCAAATCGTAGTACTCTAGCACGGTTTGGCTCTCGAAAACGCAAGCTGGATCTAAAACACGCATTCAAGCATTGTGGGGGTGATATTGATGAAATTGAAAACTCCGTGGCCCATTTTTGGGTACTGCCGAAAAACGGAGTGAGAAAGGAGCTTACTCTGACATTTCGAGGCCGCTACCAAATTTTCCCTGTCAAAATGTCAGACCGGCGCGAAAACATGCTTCTATCGTTTTGGTGGCCGAAACACAATGATTCGCGAGCTACGTTGCCCATTTTATAGTGCTTATGAAAGATGGAGGTAGGAATAGGATTTCTTTGCATTTCAAATGCCTTATGGCGGTTGAACTCTGCGAAGTGCAAACCTGCGCGAAGAATAGGTCCCACCATTTCGGGGGCAAAAACAGATGAATTGGGAAAGTACACGGCCCATTCTCTGTGTCCCACTAAAAGATTATGAGAAAGACTATTTTGATGAAATTGTATGGGCTACATGTCAGTTTCCCTCTCTTGAAAGAGAAAATCGCCTATAAACGAACCGTACAGTCTTCTGGCGGTGGAACAGATGAATTTGGCACATATGTGGCTTATCTTTTTGAACTCGTGAAAATTGGAGGGAGAAAGAAGATTTCCCTGCAAATCGTAGTACTCTAGCACGGTTTGGCTCTCGAAAACGCAAGCTGGATCTAAAACACGCATTCAAGCATTGTGGGGGTGATATTGATGAAATTGAAAACTCCGTGGCCCATTTTTGGGTACTGCCGAAAAACGGAGTGAGAAAGGAGCTTACTCTGACATTTCGAGGCCTCTACCAAATTTTCCCTGCCAAAAGGTGAGACCGGCGCTAAAACATGCTTCTATCGTTTTGGTGGCCGAAACACAATGATTCGCGAGCTACGTTGCCCATTTTACAGTGCTTATGAAAGATGGAGGTAGGAATAGGATTTCTTTGCATTTCAAATGCTTATGGCGGTTGAACTCTGCGAAGTGCAAACCTGCGCGAAGAATAGGTCCCACCATTTCGGGGGCAAAAACAGATGAATTGGGAAAGTACACGGCCCGTTCTCTGTGTCCCACTAAAAGATTATGAGAAAGACTATTTTGATGAAATTGTATGGGCTACATGTCAGTTTCCCTCTCTTGAAAGAGAAAATCGCCTATAAACGAACCGTACAGTCTTCTGGCGGTGGAACAGATGAATTTGGCAAATATGTTTTGTTTTTTTTTGGAACTCGTGAAAATTGGAGGGAGAAAGAAGATTTCCCTGCAAATCGTAGGACTATAGCACGGTTTGGCTCTCGAAAATGCAAGCGGGATCTAAAACACGCATTCAAGCATTGTGGGGGTGATATTGATGAAATTGAAAACTCCGTGGCCCATTTTTGGGTACTGCCGAAAAACGGAGTGAGAAAGGAGCTTACTCTGACATTTCGAGGCCTCTACCAAATTTTCCCTGCCAAAAGGTGAGACCGGCGCTAAAACATGCTTCTATCGTTTTGGTGGCCGAAACACAATGATTCGCGAGCTACGTTGCCCATTTTACAGTGCTTATGAAAGATGGAGGTAGGAATAGGATTTCTTTGCATTTCAAATGCTTATGGCGGTTGAACTCTGCGAAGTGCAAACCTGCGCGAAGAATAGGTCCCACCATTTCGGGGGCAAAAACAGATGAATTGGGAAAGTACACGGCCCATTCTCTGTGTCCCACTAAAAGATTATGAGAAAGACTATTTTGATGAAATTGTATGGGCTACATGTCAGTTTCCCTCTCTTGAAAGAGAAAATCGCCTATAAACGAACCGTACAGTCTTCTGGCGGTGGAACAGATGAATTTGGCACATATGTGGCTTATTTTTTGGAACTCGTGAAAATTGGAGGGAGAAAGAAGATTTCCCTGCAAATCGTAGGACTATAGCACGGTTTGGCTCTCAAAAATGCAAGCGGGATCTAAAACACGCATTCAAGCATTGTGGGGGTGATATTGATGAAATTGAAAACTCCGTGGCCCATTTTTGGGTACTGCCGAAAAACGGAGTGAGAAAGGAGCTTACTCTGACATTTCGAGGCCTCTACCAAATTTTCCCTGCCAAAAGGTGAGACCGGCGCTAAAACATGCTTCTATCGTTTTGGTGGCCGAAACACAATGATTCGCGAGCTACGTTGCCCATTTTACAGTGCTTATGAAAGATGGAGGTAGGAATAGGATTTCTTTGCATTTCAAATGCTTATGGCGGTTGAACTCTGCGAAGTGCAAACCTGCGCGAAGAATAGGTCCCACCATTTCGGGGGCAAAAACAGATGAATTGGGAAAGTACACGGCCCGTTCTCTGTGTCCCACTAAAAGATTATGAGAAAGACTATTTTGATGAAATTGTATGGGCTACATGTCAGTTTCCCTCTCTTGAAAGAGAAAATCGCCTATAAACGAACCGTACAGTCTTCTGGCGGTGGAACAGATGAATTTGGCAAATATGTTTTGTTTTTTTTTGGAACTCGTGAAAATTGGAGGGAGAAAGAAGATTTCCCTGCAAATCGTAGGACTATAGCACGGTTTGGCTCTCGAAAATGCAAGCGGGATCTAAAACACGCATTCAAGCATTGTGGGGGTGATATTGATGAAATTGAAAACTCCGTGGCCCATTTTTGGGTACTGCCGAAAAACGGAGTGAGAAAGGAGCTTACTCTGACATTTCGAGGCCTCTACCAAATTTTCCCTGCCAAAAGGTGAGACCGGCGCTAAAACATGCTTCTATCGTTTTGGTGGCCGAAACACAATGATTCGCGAGCTACGTTGCCCATTTTACAGTGCTTATGAAAGATGGAGGTAGGAATAGGATTTCTTTGCATTTCAAATGCTTATGGCGGTTGAACTCTGCGAAGTGCAAACCTGCGCGAAGAATAGGTCCCACCATTTCGGGGGCAAAAACAGATGAATTGGGAAAGTACACGGCCCATTCTCTGTGTCCCACTAAAAGATTATGAGAAAGACTATTTTGATGAAATTGTATGGGCTACATGTCAGTTTCCCTCTCTTGAAAGAGAAAATCGCCTCTAAACGAACCGTACAGTCTTCTGGCGGTGGAACAGATGAATTTGGCACATATGTGGCTTATCTTTTTGAACTCGTGAAAATTGGAGGGAGAAAGAAGATTTCCCTGCAAATCGTAGTACTCTAGCACGGTTTGGCTCTCGAAAACGCAAGCTGGATCTAAAACACGCATTCAAGCATTGTGGGGGTGATATTGATGAAATTGAAAACTCCGTGGCCCATTTTTGGGTACTGCCGAAAAACGGAGTGAGAAAGGAGCTTACTCTGACATTTCGGGGCCGCTACCAAATTTTCCCTGTCAAAATGTCAGACCGGCGCGAAAACATGCTTCTATCGTTTTGGTGGCCGAAACACAATGATTCGCGAGCTACGTTGCCCATTTTATAGTGCTTATGAAAGATGGAGGTAGGAATAGGATTTCTTTGCATTTCAAATGCCTTATGGCGGTTGAACTCTGCGAAGTGCAAACCTGCGCGAAGAATAGGTCCCACCATTTCGGGGGCAAAAACAGATGAATTGGGAAAGTACACGGCCCATTCTCTGTGTCCTACTAAAAGATTATGAGAAAGACTATTTTGATGAAATTGTATGGGCTACATGTCAGTTTCCCTCTCTTGAAAGAGAAAATCGCCTCTAAACGAACCGTACAGTCTTCTGACGGTGGAACAGATGAATTTGGCACATATGTGGCTTATTTTTTGGAACTCGTGAAAATTGGAGGGAGAAAGAAGATTTCCCTGCAAATCGTAGTACTCTAGCACGGTTTGGCTCTCGAAAACGCAAGCTGGATCTAAAACACGCATTCAAGCATTGTGGGGGTGATATTGATGAAATTGAAAACTCCGTGGCCCATTTTTGGGTACTACCGAAAAACGGAGTGAGAAAGGAGCTTACTCTGACATTTCGAGGCCGCTACAAAATTTTCCCTGTCAAAATGTCAGACCGGCGCGAAAACATGCTTCTATCGTTTTGGTGGCCGAAACACAATGATTCGCGATCTACGTTGCCCATTTTATAGTGCTTATGAAAGATGGAGGTAGGAATAGGATTTCTTTGCATTTCAAATGCCTTATGGCGGTTGAACTCTGCGAAGTGCAAACCTGCGCGAAGAATAGGTCCCACCATTTCGGGGGCAAAAACAGATGAATTGGGAAAGTACACGGCCCGTTCTCTGTGTCCCACTAAAAGATTATGAGAAAGACTATTTTGATGAAATTGTATGGGCTACATGTCAGTTTCCCTCTCTTGAAAGAGAAAATCGCCTCTAAACGAACCGTACAGTCTTCTGGCGGTGGAACAGATGAATTTGGCACATATGTGGCTTATTTTTTGGAACTCGTGAAAATTGGAGGGAGAAAGAAGATTTCCCTGCAAATCGTAGTACTCTAGCACGGTTTGGCTCTCGAAAACGCAAGCTGGATCTAAAACACGCATTCAAGCATTGTGGGGGTGATATTGATGAAATTGAAAACTCCGTGGCCTATTTTTGGGTACTGCCGAAAAACGTAGTGAGAAAGGAGCTTACTCTGACATTTCGAGGCCTCTAGCAAATTTTCCCTGTCAAAAGGTCAGACCGGCGCTAAAACATGCTTCTATCCTTTTGGTGGCCGAAACACAATGATTCGCGAGCTACGTTGCCCATTTTACAGTGCTTATGAAAGATGGAGGTAGGAATAGGATTTCTTTGCATTTCAAATGCCTCTATGGCGGTTGAACTCTGCGAAGTGCAAACTTGCGCGAAGAATAGGTCCCACCATTTCGGGGGCAAAAACAGATGAATTGGGAAAGTACACGGCCCGTTCTCTGTGTCCCACTAAAAGATTATGAGAAAGACTATTTTGATGAAATTGTATGGGCTACATGTCAGTTTCCCTCTCTTGAAAGAGAAAATCGCCTATAAACGAACCGTACAGTCTTCTGGCGGTGGAACAGATGAATTTGGCAAATATGTTTTGTTTTTTTTTGGAACTCGTGAAAATTGGAGGGAGAAAGAAGATTTCCCTGCAAATCGTAGGACTATAGCACGGTTTGGCTCTCGAAAATGCAAGCGGGATCTAAAACACGCATTCAAGCATTGTGGGGGTGATATTGATGAAATTGAAAACTCCGTGGCCCATTTTTGGGTACTGCCGAAAAACGGAGTGAGAAAGGAGCTTACTCTGACATTTCGAGGCCTCTACCAAATTTTCCCTGCCAAAAGGTGAGACCGGCGCTAAAACATGCTTCTATCGTTTTGGTGGCCGAAACACAATGATTCGCGAGCTACGTTGCCCATTTTACAGTGCTTATGAAAGATGGAGGTAGGAATAGGATTTCTTTGCATTTCAAATGCTTATGGCGGTTGAACTTTGCGAAGTGCAAACCTGCGCGAAGAATAGGTCCCACCATTTCGGGGGCAAAAACAGATGAATTGGGAAAGTACACGGCCCATTCTCTGTGTCCCACTAAAAGATTATGAGAAAGACTATTTTGATTAAATTGTATGGGCTACATGTCAGTTTCCCTCTCTTGAAAGAGAAAATCGCCTCTAAACGAACCGTACAGTCTTCTGGCGGTGGAACAGATGAATTTGGCACATATGTGGCTTATTTTTTGGAACTCGTGAAAATTGGAGGGAGAAAGAAGATTTCCCTGCAAATCGTAGTACTCTAGCACGGTTTGGCTCTCGAAAACGCAAGCTGGATCTAAAACACGCATTCAAGCATTGTGGGGGTGATATTGATGAAATTGAAAACTCCGTGGCCCATTTTTGGGTACTGCCGAAAAACGTAGTGAGAAAGGAGCTTACTCTGACATTTCGAGGCCTCTAGCAAATTTTCCCTGTCAAAAGGTCAGACCGGCGCTAAAACATGCTTCTATCCTTTTGGTGGCCGAAACACAATGATTCGCGAGCTACGTTGCCCATTTTACAGTGCTTATGAAAGATGGAGGTAGGAATAGGATTTCTTTGCATTTCAAATGCCTTATGGCGGTTGAACTCTGCGAAGTGCAAACCTGCGCGAAGAATAGGTCCCACCATTTCGGGGGCAAAAACAGATGAATTGGGAAAGTACACGGCCCGTTCTCTGTGTCCCACTAAAAGATTATGAGAAAGACTATTTTGATGAAATTGTATGGGCTACATGTCAGTTTCCCTCTCTTGAAAGAGAAAATCGCCTCTAAACGAACCGTACAGTCTTCTGGCGGTGGAACAGATGAATTTGGCAAATATGTTTTGGTTTTTTTTGGAACTCGTGAAAATTGGAGGGAGAAAGAAGATTTCCCTGCAAATCGTAGTACTCTAGCACGGTTTGGCTCTCGAAAACGCAAGTTGGATCTAGAACACGCATTCAAGCATTGTGGGGGTGATATCGATGAAATTGAAAACGCCGTGGCCCATTTTGCGGTACTGCTGAAAAACGGAGTGAGAAAGGAGCTTACTCTGACATTTCGAGGCCTCTAGCAAATTTTCCCTGTCAAAAGGTCAGACCGGCGCTAAAACATGCTTCTATCCTTTTGGTGGCCGAAACACAATGATTCGCGAGCTACGTTGCCCATTTTACAGTGCTTATGAAAGATGGAGGTAGGAATAGGATTTCTTTGCATTTCAAATGCCTCTATGGCGGTTGAACTCTGCGAAGTGCAAACTTTCGCGAAGAATAGGTCCCACCATTTCGGGGGCAAAAACAGATGAATTGGGAAAGTACACGGCCCGTTCTCTGTGTCCCACTAAAAGATTATGAGAAAGACTATTTTGATGAAATTGTATGGGCTACATGTCAGTTTCCCTCTCTTGAAAGAGAAAATCGCCTCTAAACGAACCGTACAGTCTTCTGGCGGTGGAACAGATGAATTTGGCACATATGTGGCTTATTTTTTGGAACTCGTGAAAATTGGAGGGAGAAAGAAGATTTCCCTGCAAATCGTAGTACTCTAGCACGGTTTGGCTCTCGAAAACGCAAGCTGGATCTAAAACACGCATTCAAGCATTGTGGGGGTGATATTGATGAAATTGAAAACTCCGTGGCCCATTTTTGGGTACTGCCGAAAAACGTAGTGAGAAAGGAGCTTACTCTGACATTTCGAGGCCTCTAGCAAATTTTCCCTGTCAAAAGGTCAGACCGGCGCTAAAACATGCTTCTATCCTTTTGGTGGCCGAAACACAATGATTCGCGAGCTACGTTGCCCATTTTACAGTGCTTATGAAAGATGGAGGTAGGAATAGGATTTCTTTGCATTTCAAATGCCTTATGGCGGTTGAACTCTGCGAAGTGCAAACCTGCGCGAAGAATAGGTCCCACCATTTCGGGGGCAAAAACAGATGAATTGGGAAAGTACACGGCCCGTTCTCTGTGTCCCACTAAAAGATTATGAGAAAGACTATTTTGATGAAATTGTATGGGCTACATGTCAGTTTCCCTCTCTTGAAAGAGAAAATCGCCTCTAAACGAACCGTACAGTCTTCTGGCGGTGGAACAGATGAATTTGGCAAATATGTTTTTTTTTTTTTTGGAACTCGTGAAAATTGGAGGGAGAAAGAAGATTTCCCTGCAAATCGTAGTACTCTAGCACGGTTTGGCTCTCGAAAACGCAAGTTGGATCTAGAACACGCATTCAAGCATTGTGGGGGTGATATCGATGAAATTGAAAACGCCGTGGCCCATTTTGCGGTACTGCTGAAAAACGGAGTGAGAAAGGAGCTTACTCTGACATTTCGAGGCCTCTAGCAAATTTTCCCTGTCAAAAGGTCAGACCGGCGCTAAAACATGCTTCTATCCTTTTGGTGGCCGAAACACAATGATTCGCGAGCTACGTTGCCCATTTTACAGTGCTTATGAAAGATGGAGGTAGGAATAGGATTTCTTTGCATTTCAAATGCCTCTATGGCGGTTGAACTCTGCGAAGTGCAAACTTTCGCGAAGAATAGGTCCCACCATTTCGGGGGCAAAAACAGATGAATTGGGAAAGTACACGGCCCGTTCTCTGTGTCCCACTAAAAGATTATGAGAAAGACTATTTTGATGAAATTGTATGGGCTACATGTCAGTTTCCCTCTCTTGAAAGAGAAAATCGCCTCTAAACGAACCGTACAGTCTTCTGGCGGTGGAACAGATGAATTTGGCACATATGTGGCTTATTTTTTGGAACTCGTGAAAATTGGAGGGAGAAAGAAGATTTCCCTGCAAATCGTAGTACTCTAGCACGGTTTGGCTCTCGAAAACGCAAGCTGGATCTAAAACACGCATTCAAGCATTGTGGGGGTGATATTGATGAAATTGAAAACTCCGTGGCCCATTTTTGGGTACTGCCGAAAAACGTAGTGAGAAAGGAGCTTACTCTGACATTTCGAGGCCTCTAGCAAATTTTCCCTGTCAAAAGGTCAGACCGGCGCTAAAACATGCTTCTATCCTTTTGGTGGCCGAAACACAATGATTCGCGAGCTACGTTGCCCATTTTACAGTGCTTATGAAAGATGGAGGTAGGAATAGGATTTCTTTGCATTTCAAATGCCTTATGGCGGTTGAACTCTGCGAAGTGCAAACCTGCGCGAAGAATAGGTCCCACCATTTCGGGGGCAAAAACAGATGAATTGGGAAAGTACACGGCCCGTTCTCTGTGTCCCACTAAAAGATTATGAGAAAGACTATTTTGATGAAATTGTATGGGCTACATGTCAGTTTCCCTCTCTTGAAAGAGAAAATCGCCTCTAAACGAACCGTACAGTCTTCTGGCGGTGGAACAGATGAATTTGGCACATATGTGGCTTATTTTTTGGAACTCGTGAAAATTGGAGGGAGAAAGAAGATGTCCCTGCAAATCGTAGTACTCTAGCATGGTTTGGCTCTCGAAAATGCAAGTTGGATCTAGAACACGCATTCAAGCATTGTGGGGGTGATATCGATGAAATTGAAAACGCCGTGGCCCATTTTGGGGTACTGCTGAAAAACGGAGTGAGAAAGGAGCTTACTCTGACATTTCGAGGCCTCTAGCAAATTTTCCCTGTCAAAAGGTCAGACCGGCGCTAAAACATGCTTCTATCCTTTTGGTGGCCGAAACACAATGATTCGCGAGCTACGTTGCCCATTTTACAGTGCTTATGAAAGATGGAGGTAGGAATAGGATTTCTTTGCATTTCAAATGCCTCTATGGCGGTTGAACTCTGCGAAGTGCAAACTTTCGCGAAGAATAGGTCCCACCATTTCGGGGGCAAAAACAGATGAATTGGGAAAGTACACGGCCCGTTCTCTGTGTCCCACTAAAAGATTATGAGAAAGACTATTTTGATGAAATTGTATGGGCTACATGTCAGTTTCCCTCTCTTGAAAGAGAAAATCGCCTATAAACGAACCGTACAGTCTTCTGGCGGTGGAACAGATAAATTTGGCAAATATGTTTTGTTTTTTTTTGGAACTCGTGAAAATTGGAGGGAGAAAGAAGATTTCCCTGCAAATCGTAGTACTCTAGCACGGTTTGGCTCTCGAAAACGCAAGCTGGATCTAAAACACGCATTCAAGCATTGTGGGGGTGATATTGATGAAATTGAAAACTCCGTGGCCCATTTTTGGGTACTGCCGAAAAACGTAGTGAGAAAGGAGCTTACTCTGACATTTCGAGGCCTCTAGCAAATTTTCCCTGTCAAAAGGTCAGACCGGCGCTAAAACATGCTTCTATCCTTTTGGTGGCCGAAACACAATGATTCGCGAGCTACGTTGCCCATTTTACAGTGCTTATGAAAGATGGAGGTAGGAATAGGATTTCTTTGCATTTCAAATGCCTCTATGGCGGTTGAACTCTGCGAAGTGCAAACTTTCGCGAAGAATAGGTCCCACCATTTCGGGGGCAAAAACAGATGAATTGGGAAAGTACACGGCCCGTTCTCTGTGTCCCACTAAAAGATTATGAGAAAGACTATTTTGATGAAATTGTATGGGCTACATGTCAGTTTCCCACTCTTGAAAGAGAAAATCGCCTATAAACGAACCGTACAGTCTTCTGGCGGTGGAACAGATAAATTTGGCAAATATGTTTTGTTTTTTTTTGGAACTCGTGAAAATTGGAGGGAGAAAGAAGATTTCCCTGCAAATCGTAGTACTCTAGCACGGTTTGGCTCTCGAAAACGCAAGCTGGATCTAAAACACGCATTCAAGCATTGTGGGGGTGATATTGATGAAATTGAAAACTCCGTGGCCCATTTTTGGGTACTGCCGAAAAACGTAGTGAGAAAGGAGCTTACTCTGACATTTCGAGGCCTCTAGCAAATTTTCCCTGTCAAAAGGTCAGACCGGCGCTAAAACATGCTTCTATCCTTTTGGTGGCCGAAACACAATGATTCGCGAGCTACGTTGCCCATTTTACAGTGCTTATGAAAGATGGAGGTAGGAATAGGATTTCTTTGCATTTCAAATGCCTCTATGGCGGTTGAACTCTGCGAAGTGCAAACTTTCGCGAAGAATAGGTCCCACCATTTCGGGGGCAAAAACAGATGAATTGGGAAAGTACACGGCCCGTTCTCTGTGTCCCACTAAAAGATTATGAGAAAGACTATTTTGATGAAATTGTATGGGCTACATGTCAGTTTCCCTCTCTTGAAAGAGAAAATCGCCTATAAACGAACCGTACAGTCTTCTGGCGGTGGAACAGATAAATTTGGCAAATATGTTTTGTTTTTTTTTGGAACTCGTGAAAATTGGAGGGAGAAAGAAGATTTCCCTGCAAATCGTAGTACTCTAGCACGGTTTGGCTCTCGAAAACGCAAGCTGGATCTAAAACACGCATTCAAGCATTGTGGGGGTGATATTGATGAAATTGAAAACTCCGTGGCCCATTTTTGGGTACTGCCGAAAAACGTAGTGAGAAAGGAGCTTACTCTGACATTTCGAGGCCTCTAGCAAATTTTCCCTATCAAAAGGTCAGACCGGCGCTAAAACATGCTTCTATCCTTTTGGTGGCCGAAACACAATGATTCGCGAGCTACGTTGCCCATTTTACAGTGCTTATGAAAGATGGAGGTAGGAATAGGATTTCTTTGCATTTCAAATGCCTTATGGCGGTTGAACTCTGCGAAGTGCGAACCTGCGTGAAGAATAGGTCCCACCATTTCGGGGGCAAAAACAGATGAATTGGGAAAGTACACGGCCCGTTCTCTGTGTCCCACTAAAAGATTATGAGAAAGACTATTTTGATGAAATTGTATGGGCTACATGTCAGTTTCCCTCTCTTGAAAGAGAAAATCACCTATAAACGAACCGTACAGTCTTCTGGCGGTGGAACAGATGAATTTGGCAAATATGTGGCGTATTTTTTGGAACTCGTGAAAATTGGAGTGAGAAAGAAGATTTCCCTGCAAATCGTAGGACTCTAGCACGGTTTGGCTCTCGAAAACGCAAGTTGGATCTAGAACACGCATTCAAGCATTGTGGGGGTGATATTGATGAAATTGAAAACTCCGTGGCCCATTTTTGGGTACTGCCGAAAAACGTAGTGAGAAAGGAGCTTACTCTGACATTTCGAGGCCTCTAGCAAATTTTCCCTGTCAAAAGGTCAGACCGGCGCTAAAACATGCTTCTATCCTTTTGGTGGCCGAAACACAATGATTCGCGAGCTACGTTGCCCATTTTACAGTGCTTATGAAAGATGGAGGTAGGAATAGGATTTCTTTGCATTTCAAATGCCTCTATGGCGGTTGAACTCTGCGAAGTGCAAACTTGCGCGAAGAATAGGTCCCACCATTTCGGGGGCAAAAACAGATGAATTGGGAAAGTACACGGCCCGTTCTCTGTGTCCCATTAAAAGATTATGAGAAAGACTATTTTGATGAAATTGTATGGGCTACATGTCAGTTTCCCTCTCTTGAAAGAGAAAATCGCCTATAAACGAACCGTACAGTCTTCTGGCGGTGGAACAGATGAATTTGGCAAATATGTTTTGTTTTTTTTTGGAACTCGTGAAAATTGGAGGGAGAAAGAAGATTTCCCTGCAAATCGTAGGACTATAGCACAGTTTGGCTCTCAAAAATGCAAGCTGGATCTAAAACACGCATTCAAGCATTGTGGGGGTGATATTGATGAAATTGAAAACTCCGTGGCCCATTTTTGGGTACTGCCGAAAAACGGAGTGAGAAAGGAGCTTACTCTGACATTTCGAGGCCTCTACCAAATTTTCCCTGCCAAAAGGTGAGACCGGCGCTAAAACATGCTTCTATCGTTTTGGTGGCCGAAACACAATGATTCGCGAGCTACGTTGCCCATTTTACAGTGCTTATGAAAGATGGAGGTAGGAATAGGATTTCTTTGCATTTCAAATGCTTATGGCGGTTGAACTCTGCGAAGTGCAAACCTGCGCGAAGAATAGGTCCCACCATTTCGGGGGCAAAAACAGATGAATTGGGAAAGTACACGGCCCGTTCTCTGTGTCCCACTAAAAGATTATGAGAAAGACTATTTTGATGAAATTGTATGGGCTACATGTCAGTTTCCCTCTCTTGAAAGAGAAAATTGCCTCTAAACGAACCGTACAGTCTTCTGGCGGTGGAACAGATGAATTTGGCACATATGTGGCTTATTTTTTGGAACTCGTGAAAATTGGAGGGAGAAAGAAGATTTCCCTGCAAATCGTAGTACTCTAGCACGGTTTGGCTCTCGAAAACGCAAGCTGGATCTAAAACACGCATTCAAGCATTGTGGGGGTGATATTGATGAAATTGAAAACTCCGTGGCCCATTTTTGGGTACTGCCGAAAAACGTAGTGAGAAAGGAGCTTACTCTGACATTTCGAGGCCTCTAGCAAATTTTCCCTGTCAAAAGGTCAGACCGGCGCTAAAACATGCTTCTATCCTTTTGGTGGCCGAAACACAATGATTCGCGAGCTACGTTGCCCATTTTACAGTGCTTATGAAAGATGGAGGTAGGAATAGGATTTCTTTGCATTTCAAATGCCTCTATGGCGGTTGAACTCTGCGAAGTGCAAACTTGCGCGAAGAATAGGTCCCACCATTTCGGGGGCAAAAACAGATGAATTGGGAAAGTACACGGCCCGTTCTCTGTGTCCCACTAAAAGATTATGAGAAAGACTATTTTGATGAAATTGTATGGGCTACATGTCAGTTTCCCTCTCTTGAAAGAGAAAATCGCCTCTAAACGAACCGTACAGTCTTCTGGCGGTGGAACAGATGAATTTGGCAAATATGTGGCGTAATTTTTTGGAACTCGTGAAAATTGGAGTGAGAAAGAAGATTTCCCTGCAAATCGTAGGACTCTAGCACGGTTTGGCTCTCGAAAACGCAAGTTGGATCTAGAACACGCATTCAAGCATTGTGGGGGTGATATCGATGAAATTGAAAACGCCGTGGCCCATTTTGGGGTACTGCTGAAAAACGGAGTGAGAAAGGAGCTTACTCTGACATTTTGAGGCCTCTAGCAAATTTTCCCTGTCAAAAGGTCAGACCGGCGCTAAAACATGCTTCTATCCTTTTGGTGGCCGAAAAACAATGATTCGCGAGCTACGTTGCCCATTTTACAGTGCTTATGAAAGATGGAGGTAGGAATAGGATTTCTTTGCATTTCAAATGCCTCTATGGCGGTTGAACTCTGCGAAGTGCAAACTTGCGCGAAGAATAGGTCCCACCATTTCGGGGGCAAAAACAGATGAATTGGGAAAGTACACGGCCCGTTCTCTGTGTCCCACTAAAAGATTATGAGAAAGACTATTTTGATGAAATTGTATGGGCTACATGTCAGTTTCCCTCTCTTGAAAGAGAAAATCGCCTATAAACGAACCGTACAGTCTTCTGGCGGTGGAACAGATGAATTTGGCAAATATGTTTTGTTTTTTTTTGGAACTCGTGAAAATTGGAGGGAGAAAGAAGATTTCCCTGCAAATCGTAGGACTATAGCACGGTTTGGCTCTCGAAAATGCAAGCTGGATCTAAAACACGCATTCAAGCATTGTGGGGGTGATATTGATGAAATTGAAAACTCCGTGGCCCATTTTTGGGTACTGCCGAAAAACGGAGTGAGAAAGGAGCTTACTCTGACATTTCGAGGCCTCTACCAAATTTTCCCTGCCAAAAGGTGAGACCGGCGCTAAAACATGCTTCTATCGTTTTGGTGGCCGAAACACAATGATTCGCGAGCTACGTTGCCCATTTTACAGTGCTTATGAAAGATGGAGGTAGGAATAGGATTTCTTTGCATTTCAAATGCTTATGGCGGTTGAACTCTGCGAAGTGCAAACCTGCGCGAAGAATAGGTCCCACCATTTCGGGGGCAAAAACAGATGAATTGGGAAAGTACACGGCCCGTTCTCTGTGTCCCACTAAAAGATTATGAGAAAGACTATTTTGATGAAATTGTATGGGCTACATGTCAGTTTCCCTCTCTTGAAAGAGAAAATTGCCTCTAAACGAACCGTACAGTCTTCTGGCGGTGGAACAGATGAATTTGGC
Source organism: Albizia julibrissin (assembly GCA_037074505.1). Taxonomy (NCBI): domain Eukaryota; kingdom Viridiplantae; phylum Streptophyta; class Magnoliopsida; order Fabales; family Fabaceae; genus Albizia; species Albizia julibrissin. The sequence continues at coordinate 40,477,319 of CM073477.1, forward strand.
ACATATGTGGCTTATTTTTTGGAACTCGTGAAAATTGGAGGGAGAAAGAAGATTTCCCTGCAAATCGTAGTACTCTAGCACGGTTTGGCTCTCGAAAACGCAAGCTGGATCTAAAACACGCATTCAAGCATTGTGGGGGTGATATTGATGAAATTGAAAACTCCGTGGCCCATTTTTGGGTACTGCCGAAAAACGTAGTGAGAAAGGAGCTTACTCTGACATTTCGAGGCCTCTAGCAAATTTTCCCTGTCAAAAGGTCAGACCGGCGCTAAAACATGCTTCTATCCTTTTGGTGGCCGAAACACAATGATTCGCGAGCTACGTTGCCCATTTTACAGTGCTTATGAAAGATGGAGGTAGGAATAGGATTTCTTTGCATTTCAAATGCCTCTATGGCGGTTGAACTCTGCGAAGTGCAAACTTGCGCGAAGAATAGGTCCCACCATTTCGGGGGCAAAAACAGATGAATTGGGAAAGTACACGGCCCGTTCTCTGTGTCCCACTAAAAGATTATGAGAAAGACTATTTTGATGAAATTGTATGGGCTACATGTCAGTTTCCCTCTCTTGAAAGAGAAAATCGCCTCTAAACGAACCGTACAGTCTTCTGGCGGTGGAACAGATGAATTTGGCAAATATGTTTTGTTTTTTTTTGGAACTCGTGAAAATTGGAGGGAGAAAGAAGATTTCCCTGCAAATCGTAGGACTATAGCACGGTTTGGCTCTCGAAAATGCAAGCTGGATCTAAAACACGCATTCAAGCATTGTGGGGGTGATATTGATGAAATTGAAAACTCCGTGGCCCATTTTTGGGTACTGCCGAAAAACGTAGTGAGAAAGGAGCTTACTCTGACATTTCGAGGCCTCTAGCAAATTTTCCCTGTCAAAAGGTCAGACCGGCGCTAAAACATGCTTCTATCCTTTTGGTGGCCGAAACACAATGATTCGCGAGCTACGTTGCCCATTTTACAGTGCTTATGAAAGATGGAGGTAGGAATAGGATTTCTTTGCATTTCAAATGCCTCTATGGCGGTTGAACTCTGCGAAGTGCAAACCTGCGCGAAGAATAGGTCCCACCATTTCGGGGGCAAAAACAGATGAATTGGGAAAGTACACGGCCCGTTCTCTGTGTCCCACTAAAAGATTATGAGAAAGACTATTTTGATGAAATTGTATGGGCTACATGTCAGTTTCCCTCTCTTGAAAGAGAAAATCGCCTCTAAACGAACCGTACAGTCTTCTGGCGGTGGAACAGATGAATTTGGCACATATGTGGCTTATTTTTTGGAACTCGTGAAAATTGGAGGGAGAAAGAAGATTTCCCTGCAAATCGTAGGACTCTAGCACGGTTTGGCTCTCGAAAACGCAAGCTGGATCTAGAACACGCATTCAAGCATTGTGGGGGTGATATCGATGAAATTGAAAACGCCGTGGCCCATTTTTGGGTACTGCCGAAAAACGGAGTGAGAAAGGAGCTTACTCTGACTTTCGAGGCCTCTAGCAAATTTTCCCTGTCAAAAGGTCAGACCGGCGCTAAAACATGCTTCTATCCTTTTGGTGGCCGAAACACAATGATTCGCGAGCTACGTTGCCCATTTTACAGTGCTTATGAAAGATGGAGGTAGGAATAGGATTTCTTTGCATTTCAAATGCCTCTATGGCGGTTGAACTCTGCGAAGTGCAAACCTGCGCGAAGAATAGGTCCCACCATTTCGGGGGCAAAAACAGATGAATTGGGAAAGTACACGACCCGTTCTCTGTGTCCCACAAAAAGATTATGAGAAAGACTATTTTGATGAAATTGTATGGGCTACATGTCAGTTTCCCTCTCTTGAAAGAGAAAATCGCCTCTAAACGAACCGTACAGTCTTCTGGCGGTGGAACAGATGAATTTGGCAAATATGTGGCGTATTTTTTGGAACTCGTGAAAATTGGAGTGAGAAAGAAGATTTCCCTGCAAATCGTAGGACTCTAGCACGGTTTGGCTCTCGAAAACGCAAGTTGGATCTAGAACACGCATTCAAGCATTGTGGGGGTGATATCGATGAAATTGAAAACGCCGTGGCCCATTTTGGGGTACTGCTGAAAAACGGAGTGAGAAAGGAGCTTACTCTGACATTTTGAGGCCTCTAGCAAATTTTCCCTGTCAAAATGTCAGACCGGCGCTAAAACATGCTTCTATCCTTTTGGTGGCCGAAAAATAATGATTCGCGAGCTACGTTGCCCATTTTACAGTGCTTATGAAAGATGGAGGTAGGAATAGGATTTCTTTGCATTTCAAATGCCTCTATGGCGGTTGAACTCTGCGAAGTGCAAACCTGCGCGAAGAATAGGTCCCACCATTTCGGGGGCAAAAACAGATGAATTGGGAAAGTACACGACCCGTTCTCTGTGTCCCACAAAAAGATTATGAGAAAGACTATTTTGATGAAATTGTATGGGCTACATGTCAGTTTCCCTCTCTTGAAAGAGAAAATCGCCTCTAAACGAACCGTACAGTCTTCTGGCGGTGGAACAGATGAATTTGGCAAATATGTGGCGTATTTTTTGGAACTCGTGAAAATTGGAGTGAGAAAGAAGATTTCCCTGCAAATCGTAGGACTCTAGCACGGTTTGGCTCTCGAAAACGCAAGTTGGATCTAGAACATGCATTCAAGCATTGTGGGGGTGATATCGATGAAATTGAAAACGCCGTGGCCCATTTTGGGGTACTGCTGAAAAACGGAGTGAGAAAGGAGCTTACTCTGACATTTTGAGGCCTCTAGCAAATTTTCCCTGTCAAAAGGTCAGACCGGCGCTAAAACATGCTTCTATCCTTTTGGTGACCGAAAAACAATGATTCGCGAGCTACGTTGCCCATTTTACAGTGCTTATGAAAGATGGAGGTAGGAATAGGATTTCTTTGCATTTCAAATGCCTCTATGGCGGTTGAACTCTGCGAAGTGCAAACCTGCGCGAAGAATAGGTCCCACCATTTCGGGGGCAAAAACAGATGAATTGGGAAAGTACACGACCCGTTCTCTGTGTCCCACTAAAAGATTATGAGAAAGACTATTTTGATGAAATTGTATGGGCTACATGTCAGTTTCCCTCTCTTGAAAGAGAAAATCGCCTCTAAACGAACCGTACAGTCTTCTGGCGGTGGAACAGATGAATTTGGCACATATGTGGCTTATTTTTTGGAACTCGTGAAAATTGGAGGGAGAAAGAAGATTTCCCTGCAAATCGTAGTACTCTAGCACGGTTTGGCTCTCGAAAACGCAAGCTGGATCTAAAACACGCATTCAAGCATTGTGGGGGTGATATCGATGAAATTGAAAACTCCGTGGCCTATTTTTGGGTACTGCCGAAAAACGGAGTGAGAAAGGAGCTTACTCTGACTTTCGAGGCCTCTAGCAAATTTTCCCTGTCAAAAGGTCAGACCGGCGCTAAAACATGCTTCTATCCTTTTGGTGGCCGAAACACAATGATTCGCGAGCTACGTTGCCCATTTTACAGTGCTTATGAAAGATGGAGTTAGGAATAGGATTTCTTTGCATTTCAAATGCCTCTATGGCGGTTGAACTCTGCGAAGTGCAAACTTGCGCGAAGAATAGTTTCCACCATTTCGGGGGCAAAAACAGATGAATTGGGAAAGTACACGGCCCGTTCTCTGTGTCCCACTAAAAGATTATGAGAAAGACTATTTTAATGAAATTGTATGGGCTACATGTCAGTTTCCCTCTCTTGAAAGAGAAAATCGCCTATAAACGAACCGTACTGTCTTCTGGCGGTGGAACAGATGAATTTGGCAAATATGTTTTGTTTTTTTTTGGAACTCGTGAAAATTGGAGGGAGAAAGAAGATTTCCCTGCAAATCGTAGGACTATAGCACGGTTTGGCTCTCGAAAATGCAAGCTGGATCTAAAACACGCATTCAAGCATTGTGGGGGTGATATTGATGAAATTGAAAACTCCGTGGCCCATTTTTGGGTACTGCCGAAAAACGTAGTGAGAAAGGAGCTTACTCTGACATTTCGAGGCCTCTAGCAAATTTTCCCTGTCAAAAGGTCAGACCGGCGCTAAAACATGCTTCTATCCTTTTGGTGGCCGAAACACAATGATTCGCGAGCTACGTTGCCCATTTTACAGTGCTTATGAAAGATGGAGGTAGGAATAGGATTTCTTTGCATTTCAAATGCCTCTATGGCGGTTGAACTCTGCGAAGTGCAAACTTGCGCGAAGAATAGGTCCCACCATTTCGGGGGCAAAAACAGATGAATTGAGAAAGTACACGGCCCGTTCTCTGTGTCCCACTAAAAGATTATGAGAAAGACTATTTTGATGAAATTGTATGGGCTACATGTCAGTTTCCCTCTCTTTAAAGAGAAAATCGCCTCTAAACGAACCGTACAGTCTTCTGGCGGTGGAACAGATGAATTTGGCAAATATGTGGCGTAATTTTTTGGAACTCGTGAAAATTGGAGTGAGAAAGAAGATTTCCCTGCAAATCGTAGGACTCTAGCACGGTTTGGCTCTCGAAAACGCAAGTTGGATCTAGAACACGCATTCAAGCATTGTGGGGGTGATATCGATGAAATTGAAAACGCCGTGGCCCATTTTGGGGTACTGCTGAAAAACGGAGTGAGAAAGGAGCTTACTCTGACATTTTGAGGCCTCTAGCAAATTTTCCCTGTCAAAAGGTCAGACCGGCGCTAAAACATGCTTCTATCCTTTTGGTGGCCGAAAAACAATGATTCGCGAGCTACGTTGCCCATTTTACAGTGCTTATGAAAGATGGAGGTAGGAATAGGATTTCTTTGCATTTCAAATGCCTCTATGGCGGTTGAACTCTGCGAAGTGCAAACCTGCGCGAAGAATAGGTCCCACCATTTCGGGGGCAAAAACAGATGAATTGGGAAAGTACACGACCCGTTCTCTGTGTCCCACTAAAAGATTATGAGAAAGACTATTTTGATGAAATTGTATGGGCTACATGTCAGTTTCCCTCTCTTGAAAGAGAAAATCGCCTCTAAACGAACCGTACAGTCTTCTGGCGGTGGAACAGATGAATTTGGCACATATGTGGCTTATTTTTTGGAACTCGTGAAAATTGGAGGGAGAAAGAAGATTTCCCTGCAAATCGTAGTACTCTAGCACGGTTTGGCTCTCGAAAACGCAAGCTGGATCTAGAACACGCATTCAAGCATTGTGGGGGTGATATCGATGAAATTGAAAACTCCGTGGCCCATTTTTGGGTACTGCCGAAAAACGGAGTGAGAAAGGAGCTTACTCTGACTTTCGAGGCCTCTAGCAAATTTTCCCTGTCAAAAGGTCAGACCGGCGCTAAAACATGCTTCTATCCTTTTGGTGGCCGAAACACAATGATTCGCGAGCTACGTTGCCCATTTTACAGTGCTTATGAAAGATGGAGGTAGGAATAGGATTTCTTTGCATTTCAAATGCCTCTATGGCGGTTGAACTCTGCGAAGTGCAAACTTGCGCGAAGAATAGGTCCCACCATTTCGGGGGCAAAAACAGATGAATTGGGAAAGTACACGGCCCGTTCTCTGTGTCCCACTAAAAGATTATGAGAAAGACTATTTTGATGAAATTGTATGGGCTACATGTAAGTTTCCCTCTCTTGAAAGAGAAAATCGCCTATAAACGAACCGTACAGTCTTCTGGCGGTGGAACAGATGAATTTGGCACATATGTGGCTTATTTTTTGGAACTCGTGAAAATTGGAGGGAGAAAGAAGATGTCCCTGCAAATCGTAGGACTCTAGCACGGTTTGGCTCTCGAAAACGCAAGTTGGATCTAGAACACGCATTCAAGCATTGTGGGGGTGATATCGATGAAATTGAAAACGCCGTGGCCCATTTTGGGGTACTGCTGAAAAACGGAGTGAGAAAGGAGCTTACTCTGACATTTTGAGGCCTCTAGCAAATTTTCCCTGTCAAAAGGTCAGACCGGCGCTAAAACATGCTTCTATCCTTTTGGTGGCCGAAAAACAATGATTCGCGAGCTACGTTGCCCATTTTACAGTGCTTATGAAAGATGGAGGTAGGAATAGGATTTCTTTGCATTTCAAATGCCTCTATGGCGGTTGAACTCTGCGAAGTGCAAACCTGCGCGAAGAATAGGTCCCACCATTTCGGGGGCAAAAACAGATGAATTGGGAAAGTACACGACCCGTTCTCTGTGTCCCACTAAAAGATTATGAGAAAGACTATTTTGATGAAATTGTATGGGCTACATGTCAGTTTCCCTCTCTTGAAAGAGAAAATCGCCTCTAAACGAACCGTACAGTCTTCTGGCGGTGGAACAGATGAATTTGGCACATATGTGGCTTATTTTTTGGAACTCGTGAAAATTGGAGGGAGAAAGAAGATTTCCCTGCAAATCGTAGTACTCTAGCACGGTTTGGCTCTCGAAAACGCAAGCTGGATCTAGAACACGCATTCAAGCATTGTGGGGGTGATATCGATGAAATTGAAAACTCCGTGGCCCATTTTTGGGTACTGCCGAAAAACGGAGTGAGAAAGGAGCTTACTCTGACTTTCGAGGCCTCTAGCAAATTTTCCCTGTCAAAAGGTCAGACCGGCGCTAAAACATGCTTCTATCCTTTTGGTGGCCGAAACACAATGATTCGCGAGCTACGTTGCCCATTTTACAGTGCTTATGAAAGATGGAGGTAGGAATAGGATTTCTTTGCATTTCAAATGCCTCTATGGCGGTTGAACTCTGCGAAGTGCAAACTTGCGCGAAGAATAGGTCCCACCATTTCGGGGGCAAAAACAGATGAATTGGGAAAGTACACGGCCCGTTCTCTGTGTCCCACTAAAAGATTATGAGAAAGACTATTTTGATGAAATTGTATGGGCTACATGTAAGTTTCCCTCTCTTGAAAGAGAAAATCGCCTATAAACGAACCGTACAGTCTTCTGGCGGTGGAACAGATGAATTTGGCACATATGTGGCTTATTTTTTGGAACTCGTGAAAATTGGAGGGAGAAAGAAGATGTCCCTGCAAATCGTAGGACTCTAGCACGGTTTGGCTCTCGAAAACGCAAGTTGGATCTAGAACACGCATTCAAGCATTGTGGGGGTGATATCGATGAAATTGAAAATGCCGTGGCCCATTTTGGGGTACTGCTGAAAAACGGAGTGAGAAAGGAGCTTACTCTGACATTTTGAGGCCTCTAGCAAATTTTCCCTGTCAAAAGGTCAGACCGGCGCTAAAACATGCTTCTATCCTTTTGGTGGCCGAAAAACAATGATTCGCGAGCTACGTTGCCCATTTTACAGTGCTTATGAAAGATGGAGGTAGGAATAGGATTTCTTTGCATTTCAAATGCCTCTATGGCGGTTGAACTCTGCGAAGTGCAAACCTGCGCGAAGAATAGGTCCCACCATTTCGGGGGCAAAAACAGATGAATTGGGAAAGTACACGACCCGTTCTCTGTGTCCCACTAAAAGATTATGAGAAAGACTATTTTGATGAAATTGTATGGGCTACATGTCAGTTTCCCTCTCTTGAAAGAGAAAATCGCCTCTAAACGAACCGTACAGTCTTCTGGCGGTGGAACAGATGAATTTGGCAAATATGTTTTGTTTTTTTTTGGAACTCGTGAAAATTGGAGGGAGAAAGAAGATTTCCCTGCAAATCGTAGGACTATAGCACGGTTTGGCTCTCGAAAATGCAAGCTGGATCTAAAACACGCATTCAAGCATTGTGGGGGTGATATTGATGAAATTGAAAACTCCGTGGTCCATTTTTGGGTACTGCCGAAAAACGGAGTGAGAAAGGAGCTTACTCTGACATTTCGAGGCCGCTACCAAATTTTCCCTGTCAAAAGGTCAGACCGGCGCTAAAACATGCTTCTATCCTTTTGGTGGCCGAAACACAATGATTCGCGAGCTACGTTGCCCATTTTACAGTGCTTATGAAAGATGGAGGTAGGAATAGGATTTCTTTGCATTTCAAATGCCTCTATGGCGGTTGAACTCTGCGAAGTGCAAACTTGCGCGAATAATAGGTCCCACCATTTCGGGGGCAAAAACAGATGAATTGGGAAAGTACACGGCCCGTTCTCTGTGTCCCTCTAAAAGATTATGAGAAAGACTATTTTGATGAAATTGTATGGGCTACATGTCAGTTTCCCTCTCTTGAAAGAGAAAATCGCCTCTAAACGAACCGTACAGTCTTCTGGCGGTGGAACAGATGAATTTGGCACATATGTGGCTTATTTTTTGGAACTCGTGAAAATTGGAGGGAGAAAGAAGATTTCCCTGCAAATCGTAGTACTCTAGCACGGTTTGGCTCTCGAAAACGCAAGCTGGATCTAAAACACGCATTCAAGCATTGTGGGGGTGATATCGATGAAATTGAAAACTCCGTGGCCCATTTTTGGGTACTGCCGAAAAACGGAGTGAGAAAGGAGCTTACTCTGACTTTCAAGGCCTCTAGCAAATTTTCCCTGTCAAAAGGTCAGACCGGCGCTAAAACATGCTTCTATCCTTTTGGTGGCCGAAACACAATGATTCGCGAGCTACGTTGCCCATTTTACAGTGCTTATGAAAGATGGAGGTAGGAATAGGATTTCTTTGCATTTCAAATGCCTCTATGGCGGTTGAACTCTGCGAAGTGCAAACTTGCGCGAAGAATAGGTCCCACCATTTCGGGGGCAAAAACAGATGAATTGGGAAAGTACACGGCCCGTTCTCTGTGTCCCACTAAAAGATTATGAGAAAGACTATTTTGATGAAATTGTATGGGCTACATGTCAGTTTCCCTCTCTTGAAAGAGAAAATCGCCTATAAACGAACCGTACAGTCTTCTGGCGGTGGAACAGATGAATTTGGCAAATATGTTTTGTTTTTTTTTGGAACTCGTGAAAATTGGAGGGAGAAAGAAGATTTCCCTGCAAATCGTAGGACTATAGCACGGTTTGGCTCTCGAAAATGCAAGCTGGATCTAAAACACGCATTCAAGCATTGTGGGGGTGATATTGATGAAATTGAAAACTCCGTGGCCCATTTTTGGGTACTGCCGAAAAACGGAGTGAGAAAGGAGCTTACTCTGACATTTCGAGGCCTCTACCAAATTTTCCCTGCCAAAAGGTGAGACCGGCGCTAAAAACTGCTTCTATCGTTTTGGTGGCCGAAACACAATGATTCGCGAGCTACGTTGCCCATTTTACAGTGCTTATGAAAGATGGAGGTAGGAATAGGATTTCTTTGCATTTCAAATGCTTATGGCGGTTGAACTCTGCGAAGTGCAAACCTGCGCGAAGAATAGGTCCCACCATTTCGGGGGCAAAAACAGATGAATTGGGAAAGTACACGGCCCGTTCTCTGTGTCCCACTAAAAGATTATGAGAAAGACTATTTTGATGAAATTGTATGGGCTACATGTCAGTTTCCCTCTCTTGAAAGAGAAAATCGCCTCTAAACGAACCGTACAGTCTTCTGGCGGTGGAACAGATGAATTTGGCACATATGTGGCTTATTTTTTGGAACTCGTGAAAATTGGAGGGAGAAAGAAGATTTCCCTGCAAATCGTAGTACTCTAGCACGGTTTGGCTCTCGAAAACGCAAGCTGGATCTAAAACACGCATTCAAGCATTGTGGGGGTGATATTGATGAAATTGAAAACTCCGTGGCCCATTTTTGGGTACTGCCGAAAAACGTAGTGAGAAAGGAGCTTACTCTGACATTTCGAGGCCTCTAGCAAATTTTCCCTGTCAAAAGGTCAGACCGGCGCTAAAACATGCTTCTATCCTTTTGGTGGCCGAAACACAATGATTCGCGAGCTACGTTGCCCATTTTACAGTGCTTATGAAAGATGGAGGTAGGAATAGGATTTCTTTGCATTTCAAATGCCTCTATGGCGGTTGAACTCTGCGAAGTGCAAACTTGCACGAAGAATAGGTCCCACCATTTCGGGGGCAAAAACAGATGAATTGAGAAAGTAAACGGCCCGTTCTCTGTGTCCCACTAAAAGATTATGAGAAAGACTATTTTGATGAAATTGTATGGGCTACATGTCAGTTTCCCTCTCTTGAAAGAGAAAATCGCCTCTAAACGAACCGTACAGTCTTCTGGCGGTGGAACAGATGAATTTGGCACATATGTGGCTTATTTTTTGGAACTCGTGAAAATTGGAGGGAGAAAGAAGATTTCCCTGCAAATCGTAGGACTCTAGCACGGTTTGGCTCTCGAAAACGCAAGTTGGATCTAGAACACGCATTCAAGCATTGTGGGGGTGATATCGATGAAATTGAAAACGCCGTGGCCCATTTTGGGGTACTGCTGAAAAACGGAGTGAGAAAGGAGCTTACTCTGACATTTTGAGGCCTCTAGCAAATTTTCCCTGTCAAAATGTCAGACCGGCGCTAAAACATGCTTCTATCCTTTTGGTTGCCGAAAAACAATGATTCGCGAGCTACGTTGCCCATTTTACAGTGCTTATGAAAGATGGAGGTAGGAATAGGATTTCTTTGCATTTCAAATGCCTCTATGGCGGTTGAACTCTGCGAAGTGCAAACCTGCGCGAAGAATAGGTCCCACCATTTCGGGGGCAAAAACAGATGAATTGGGAAAGTACACGACCCGTTCTCTGTGTCCCACTAAAAGATTATGAGAAAGACTATTTTGATGAAATTGTATGGGCTACATGTCAGTTTCCCTCTCTTGAAAGAGAAAATCGCCTCTAAACGAACCGTACAGTCTTCTGGCGGTGGAACAGATGAATTTGGCACATATGTGGCTTATTTTTTGGAACTCGTGAAAATTGGAGGGAGAAAGAAGATTTCCCTGCAAATCGTAGTACTCTAGCACGGTTTGGCTCTCGAAAACGCAAGCTGGATCTAAAACACGCATTCAAGCATTGTGGGGGTGATATTGATGAAATTGAAAACTCCGTGGCCCATTTTTGGGTACTGCCGAAAAACGTAGTGAGAAAGGAGCTTACTCTGACATTTCGAGGCCTCTAGCAAATTTTCCCTGTCAAAAGGTCAGACCGGCGCTAAAACATGCTTCTATCCTTTTGGTGGCCGAAACACAATGATTCGCGAGCTACGTTGCCCATTTTACAGTGCTTATGAAAGATGGAGGTAGGAATAGGATTTCTTTGCATTTCAAATGCCTCTATGGCGGTTGAACTCTGCGAAGTGCAAACTTGCACGAAGAATAGGTCCCACCATTTCGGGGGCAAAAACAGATGAATTGAGAAAGTAAACGGCCCGTTCTCTGTGTCCCACTAAAAGATTATGAGAAAGACTATTTTGATGAAATTGTATGGGCTACATGTCAGTTTCCCTCTCTTGAAAGAGAAAATCGCCTCTAAACGAACCGTACAGTCTTCTGGCGGTGGAACAGATGAATTTGGCACATATGTGGCTTATTTTTTGGAACTCGTGAAAATTGGAGGGAGAAAGAAGATTTCCCTGCAAATCGTAGGACTCTAGCACGGTTTGGCTCTCGAAAACGCAAGTTGGATCTAGAACACGCATTCAAGCATTGTGGGGGTGATATCGATGAAATTGAAAACGCCGTGGCCCATTTTGGGGTACTGCTGAAAAACGGAGTGAGAAAGGAGCTTACTCTGACATTTTGAGGCCTCTAGCAAATTTTCCCTGTCAAAATGTCAGACCGGCGCTAAAACATGCTTCTATCCTTTTGGTTGCCGAAAAACAATGATTCGCGAGCTACGTTGCCCATTTTACAGTGCTTATGAAAGATGGAGGTAGGAATAGGATTTCTTTGCATTTCAAATGCCTCTATGGCGGTTGAACTCTGTGAAGTGCAAACCTGCGCGAAGAATAGGTCCCACCATTTCGGGGGCAAAAACAGATGAATTGGGAAAGTACACGACCCGTTCTCTGTGTCCCACTAAAAGATTATGAGAAAGACTATTTTGATGAAATTGTATGGGCTACATGTCAGTTTCCCTCTCTTGAAAGAGAAAATCGCCTCTAAACGAACCGTACAGTCTTCTGGCGGTGGAACAGATGAATTTGGCAAATATGTTTTGTTTTTTTTTGGAACTCGTGAAAATTGGAGGGAGAAAGAAGATTTCCCTGCAAATCGTAGGACTATAGCACGGTTTGGCTCTCGAAAACGCAAGTTGGATCTAGAACACGCATTCAAGCATTGTGGGGGTGATATTGATGAAATTGAAAACTCCGTGGCCCATTTTTGGGTACTGCCGAAAAACGTAGTGAGAAAGGAGCTTACTCTGACATTTCGAGGCCTCTAGCAAATTTTCCCTGTCAAAAGGTCAGACCGGCGCTAAAACATGCTTCTATCCTTTTGGTGGCCGAAACACAATGATTCGCGAGCTACGTTGCCCATTTTACAGTGCTTATGAAAGATGGAGGTAGGAATAGGATTTCTTTGCATTTGAAATGCCTCTATGGCGGTTGAACTCTGCGAAGTGCAAACTTGCGCGAAGAATAGGTCCCACCATTTCGGGGGCAAAAACAGATGAATTGGGAAAGTACACGACCCGTTCTCTGTGTCCCACTAAAAGATTATGAGAAAGACTATTTTGATGAAATTGTATGGGCTACATGTCAGTTTCCCTCTCTTGAAAGAGAAAATCACCTATAAACGAACCGTACAGTCTTCTGGCGGTGGAACAGATGAATTTGGCAAATATGTTTTGTTTTTTTTTGGAACTCGTGAAAATTGGAGGGAGAAAGAAGATTTCCCTGCAAATCGTAGGACTATAGCACGGTTTGGCTCTCGAAAATGCAAGCTGGATCAAAAACACGCATTCAAGCATTGTGGGGGTGATATTGATGAAATTGAAAACTCCGTGGCCCATTTTTGGGTACTGCCGAAAAACGTAGTGAGAAAGGAGCTTACTCTGAAATTTCGAGGCCTCTAGCGAATTTTCCCTGTCAAAAGGTGAGACCGGCGCTAAAACATGCTTCAATCCTTTTTGTGGCCGAAACACAATGATTCGCGAGCTACGGTGCCCATTTTATAGTGCTTATGAAAGATGGAGGTAGGAATAGGATTTCTTTGCATTTCAAATGCCTTATGGCGGTTGAACTCTGCGAAGTGCAAACCTGCGCGAAGAATAGGTCCCACCATTTCGGGGGCAAAAACAGATGAATTGAGAAAGTACACGGCCCGTTCTCTGTGTCCCACTAAAAGATTATGAGAAAGACTATTTTGATGAAATTGTATGGGCTACATGTCAGTTTCCCTCTCTTGAAAGAGAAAATCGCCTCTAAACGAACCGTACAGTCTTCTGGCGGTGGAACAGATGAATTTGGCACATATGTGGCTTATTTTTTGGAACTCGTGAAAATTGGAGGGAGAAAGAAGATTTCCCTGCAAATCGTAGGACTCTAGCACGGTTTGGCTCTCGAAAACGCAAGTTGGATCTAGAACACGCATTCAAGCATTGTGGGGGTGATATCGATGAAATTGAAAATGCCGTGGCCCATTTTGGGGTACTGCTGAAAAACGGAGTGAGAAAGGAGCTTACTCTGACATTTTGAGGCCTCTAGCAAATTTTCCCTGTCAAAATGTCAGACCGGCGCTAAAACATGCTTCTATCCTTTTGGTTGCCGAAAAACAATGATTCGCGAGCTACGTTGCCCATTTTACAGTGCTTATGAAAGATGGAGGTAGGAATAGGATTTCTTTGCATTTCAAATGCCTCTATGGCGGTTGAACTCTGCGAAGTGCAAACCTGCGCGAAGAATAGGTCCCACCATTTCGGGGGCAAAAACAGATGAATTGGGAAAGTACACGACCCGTTCTCTGTGTCCCACTAAAAGATTATGAGAAAGACTATTTTGATGAAATTGTATGGGCTACATGTCAGTTTCCCTCTCTTGAAAGAGAAAATCGCCTCTAAACGAACCGTACAGTCTTCTGGCGGTGGAACAGATGAATTTGGCAAATATGTTTTGTTTTTTTTTGGAACTCGTGAAAATTGGAGGGAGAAAGAAGATTTCCCTGCAAATCGTAGGACTATAGCACGGTTTGGCTCTCGAAAACGCAAGTTGGATCTAGAACACGCATTCAAGCATTGTGGGGGTGATATTGATGAAATTGAAAACTCCGTGGCCCATTTTTGGGTACTGCCGAAAAACGTAGTGAGAAAGGAGCTTACTCTGACATTTCGAGGCCTCTAGCAAATTTTCCCTGTCAAAAGGTCAGACCGGCGCTAAAACATGCTTCTATCCTTTTGGTGGCCGAAACACAATGATTCGCGAGCTACGTTGCCCATTTTACAGTGCTTATGAAAGATGGAGGTAGGAATAGGATTTCTTTGCATTTGAAATGCCTCTATGGCGGTTGAACTCTGCGAAGTGCAAACTTGCGCGAAGAATAGGTCCCACCATTTCGGGGGCAAAAACAGATGAATTGGGAAAGTACACGACCCGTTCTCTGTGTCCCACTAAAAGATTATGAGAAAGACTATTTTGATGAAATTGTATGGGCTACATGTCAGTTTCCCTCTCTTGAAAGAGAAAATCACCTATAAACGAACCGTACAGTCTTCTGGCGGTGGAACAGATGAATTTGGCAAATATGTTTTGTTTTTTTTTGGAACTCGTGAAAATTGGAGGGAGAAAGAAGATTTCCCTGCAAATCGTAGGACTATAGCACGGTTTGGCTCTCGAAAATGCAAGCTGGATCAAAAACACGCATTCAAGCATTGTGGGGGTGATATTGATGAAATTGAAAACTCCGTGGCCCATTTTTGGGTACTGCCGAAAAACGTAGTGAGAAAGGAGCTTACTCTGACATTTCGAGGCCTCTAGCAAATTTTCCCTGTCAAAAGGTCAGACCGGCGCTAAAACATGCTTCTATCCTTTTGGTGGCCGAAACACAATGATTCGCGAGCTACGTTGCCCATTTTACAGTGCTTATGAAAGATGGAGGTAGGAATAGGATTTCTTTGCATTTCAAATGCCTCTATGGCGGTTGAACTCTGCGAAGTGCAAACTTGCACGAAGAATAGGTCCCACCATTTCGGGGGCAAAAACAGATGAATTGAGAAAGTACACGGCCCGTTCTCTGTGTCCCACTAAAAGATTATGAGAAAGACTATTTTGATGAAATTGTATGGGCTACATGTCAGTTTCCCTCTCTTGAAAGAGAAAATCGCCTCTAAACGAACCGTACAGTCTTCTGGCGGTGGAACAGATGAATTTGGCAAATATGTGGCGTAATTTTTTGGAACTCGTGAAAATTGGAGTGAGAAAGAAGATTTCCCTGCAAATCGTAGGACTCTAGCACGGTTTGGCTCTCGAAAACGCAAGTTGGATCTAGAACACGCATTCAAGCATTGTGGGGGTGATATCGATGAAATTGAAAACGCCGTGGCCCATTTTGGGGTACTGCTGAAAAACGGAGTGAGAAAGGAGCTTACTCTGACATTTTGAGGCCTCTAGCAAATTTTCCCTGTCAAAAGGTCAGACCGGCGCTAAAACATGCTTCTATCCTTTTGGTGGCCGAAAAACAATGATTCGCGAGCTACGTTGCCCATTTTACAGTGCTTATGAAAGATGGAGGTAGGAATAGGATTTCTTTGCATTTCAAATGCCTCTATGGCGGTTGAACTCTGCGAAGTGCAAACCTGCGCGAAGAATAGGTCCCACCATTTCGGGGGCAAAAACAGATGAATTGGGAAAGTACACGACCCGTTCTCTGTGTCCCACAAAAAGATTATGAGAAAGACTATTTTGATGAAATTGTATGGGCTACATGTCAGTTTCCCTCTCTTTAAAGAGAAAATCGCCTCTAAACGAACCGTACAGTCTTCTGGCGGTGGAACAGATGAATTTGGCAAATATGTGGCGTATTTTTTGGAACTCGTGAAAATTGGAGTGAGAAAGAAGATTTCCCTGCAAATCGTAGGACTCTAGCACGGTTTGGCTCTCGAAAACGCAAGTTGGATCTAGAACACGCATTCAAGCATTGTGGGGGTGATATCGATGAAATTGAAAACGCCGTGGCCCATTTTGGGGTACTGCTGAAAAACGGAGTGAGAAAGGAGCTTACTCTGACATTTTGAGGCCTCTAGCAAATTTTCCCTGTCAAAAGGTCAGACCGGCGCTAAAACATGCTTCTATCCTTTTGGTGACCGAAAAACAATGATTCGCGAGCTACGTTGCCCATTTTACAGTGCTTATGAAAGATGGAGGTAGGAATAGGATTTCTTTGCATTTCAAATGCCTCTATGGCGGTTGAACTCTGCGAAGTGCAAACCTGCGCGAAGAATAGGTCCCACCATTTCGGGGGCAAAAACAGATGAATTGGGAAAGTACACGACCCGTTCTCTGTGTCCCACTAAAAGATTATGAGAAAGACTATTTTGATGAAATTGTATGGGCTACATGTCAGTTTCCCTCTCTTGAAAGAGAAAATCGCCTCTAAACGAACCGTACAGTCTTCTGGCGGTGGAACAGATGAATTTGGCACATATGTGGCTTATTTTTTGGAACTCGTGAAAATTGGAGGGAGAAAGAAGATTTCCCTGCAAATCGTAGTACTCTAGCACGGTTTGGCTCTCGAAAACGCAAGCTAGATCTAAAACACGCATTCAAGCATTGTGGGGGTGATATCGATGAAATTGAAAACTCCGTGGCCCATTTTTGGGTACTGCCGAAAAACGGAGTGAGAAAGGAGCTTACTCTGACTTTCGAGGCCTCTAGCAAATTTTCCCTGTCAAAAGGTCAGACCGGCGCTAAAACATGCTTCTATCCTTTTGGTGGCCGAAACACAATGATTCGCGAGCTACGTTGCCCATTTTACAGTGCTTATGAAAGATGGAGGTAGGAATAGGATTTCTTTGCATTTCAAATGCCTCTATGGCGGTTGAACTCTGCGAAGTGCAAACTTGCGCGAAGAATAGGTCCCACCATTTCGGGGGCAAAAACAGATGAATTGGGAAAGTACACGGCCCGTTCTCTGTGTCCCACTAAAAGATTATGAGAAAGACTATTTTGATGAAATTGTATGGGCTACATGTCAGTTTCCCTCTCTTGAAAGAGAAAATCGCCTATAAACGAACCGTACAGTCTTCTGGCGGTGGAACAGATGAATTTGGCAAATATGTTTTGTTTTTTTTTTGGAACTCGTGAAAATTGGAGGGAGAAAGAAGATTTCCCTGCAAATCGTAGGACTATAGCACGGTTTGGCTCTCGAAAATGCAAGCTGGATCTAAAACACGCATTCAAGCATTGTGGGGGTGATATTGATGAAATTGAAAACTCCGTGGCCCATTTTTGGGTACTGCCGAAAAACGTAGTGAGAAAGGAGCTTACTCTGACATTTCGAGGCCTCTAGCAAATTTTCCCTGTCAAAAGGTCAGACCGGCGCTAAAACATGCTTCTATCCTTTTGGTGGCCGAAACACAATGATTCGCGAGCTACGTTGCCCATTTTACAGTGCTTATGAAAGATGGAGGTAGGAATAGGATTTCTTTGCATTTCAAATGCCTCTATGGCGGTTGAACTCTGCGAAGTGCAAACTTGCGCGAAGAATAGGTCCCACCATTTCGGGGGCAAAAACAGATGAATTGAGAAAGTACACGGCCCGTTCTCTGTGTCCCACTAAAAGATTATGAGAAAGACTATTTTGATGAAATTGTATGGGCTACATGTCAGTTTCCCTCTCTTGAAAGAGAAAATCGCCTCTAAACGAACCGTACAGTCTTCTGGCGGTGGAACAGATGAATTTGGCAAATATGTGGCGTAATTTTTTGGAACTCGTGAAAATTGGAGTGAGAAAGAAGATTTCCCTGCAAATCGTAGGACTCTAGCACGGTTTGGCTCTCGAAAACGCAAGTTGGATCTAGAACAGGCATTCAAGCATTGTGGGGGTGATATCGATGAAATTGAAAACGCCGTGGCCCATTTTGGGGTACTGCTGAAAAACGGAGTGAGAAAGGAGCTTACTCTGACATTTTGAGGCCTCTAGCAAATTTTCCCTGTCAAAAGGTCAGACCGGCGCTAAAACATGCTTCTATCCTTTTGGTGGCCGAAAAACAATGATTCGCGAGCTACGTTGCCCATTTTACAGTGCTTATGAAAGATGGAGGTAGGAATAGGATTTCTTTGCATTTCAAATGCCTCTATGGCGGTTGAACTCTGCGAAGTGCAAACCTGCGCGAAGAATAGGTCCCACCATTTCGGGGGCAAAAACAGATGAATTGGGAAAGTACACGACCCGTTCTCTGTGTCCCACTAAAAGATTATGAGAAAGACTATTTTGATGAAATTGTATGGGCTACATGTCAGTTTCCCTCTCTTGAAAGAGAAAATCGCCTCTAAACGAACCGTACAGTCTTCTGGCGGTGGAACAGATGAATTTGGCACATATGTGGCTTATTTTTTGGAACTCGTGAAAATTGGAGGGAGAAAGAAGATTTCCCTGCAAATCGTAGTACTCTAGCACGGTTTGGCTCTCGAAAACGCAAGCTAGATCTAAAACACGCATTCAAGCATTGTGGGGGTGATATCGATGAAATTGAAAACTCCGTGGCCCATTTTTGGGTACTGCCGAAAAACGGAGTGAGAAAGGAGCTTACTCTGACTTTCGAGGCCTCTAGCAAATTTTCCCTGTCAAAAGGTCAGACCGGCGCTAAAACATGCTTCTATCCTTTTGGTGGCCGAAACACAATGATTCGCGAGCTACGTTGCCCATTTTACAGTGCTTATGAAAGATGGAGGTAGGAATAGGATTTCTTTGCATTTCAAATGCCTCTATGGCGGTTGAACTCTGCGAAGTGCAAACTTGCGCGAAGAATAGGTCCCACCATTTCGGGGGCAAAAACAGATGAATTGGGAAAGTACACGGCCCGTTCTCTGTGTCCCACTAAAAGATTATGAGAAAGACTATTTTGATGAAATTGTATGGGCTACATGTCAGTTTCCCTCTCTTGAAAGAGAAAATCGCCTATAAACGAACCGTACAGTCTTCTGGCGGTGGAACAGATGAATTTGGCAAATATGTTTTGTTTTTTTTTTGGAACTCGTGAAAATTGGAGGGAGAAAGAAGATTTCCCTGCAAATCGTAGGACTATAGCACGGTTTGGCTCTCGAAAATGCAAGCTGGATCTAAAACACGCATTCAAGCATTGTGGGGGTGATATTGATGAAATTGAAAACTCCGTGGCCCATTTTTGGGTACTGCCGAAAAACGTAGTGAGAAAGGAGCTTACTCTGACATTTCGAGGCCTCTAGCAAATTTTCCCTGTCAAAAGGTCAGACTGGCGCTAAAACATGCTTCTATCCTTTTGGTGGCCGAAACACAATGATTCGCGAGCTACGTTGCCCATTTTACAGTGCTTATGAAAGATGGAGGTAGGAATAGGATTTCTTTGCATTTCAAATGCCTCTATGGCGGTTGAACTCTGCGAAGTGCAAACTTGCGCGAAGAATAGGTCCCACCATTTCGGGGGCAAAAACAGATGAATTGAGAAAGTACACGGCCCGTTCTCTGTGTCCCACTAAAAGATTATGAGAAAGACTATTTTGATGAAATTGTATGGGCTACATGTCAGTTTCCCTCTCTTGAAAGAGAAAATCGCCTCTAAACGAACCGTACAGTCTTCTGGCGGTGGAACAGATGAATTTGGCAAATATGTGGCGTAATTTTTTGGAACTCGTGAAAATTGGAGTGAGAAAGAAGATTTCCCTGCAAATCGTAGGACTCTAGCACGGTTTGGCTCTCGAAAACGCAAGTTGGATCTAGAACAGGCATTCAAGCATTGTGGGGGTGATATCGATGAAATTGAAAACGCCGTGGCCCATTTTGGGGTACTGCTGAAAAACGGAGTGAGAAAGGAGCTTACTCTGACATTTTGAGGCCTCTAGCAAATTTTCCCTGTCAAAAGGTCAGACCGGCGCTAAAACATGCTTCTATCCTTTTGGTGGCCGAAAAACAATGATTCGCGAGCTACGTTGCCCATTTTACAGTGCTTATGAAAGATGGAGGTAGGAATAGGATTTCTTTGCATTTCAAATGCCTCTATGGCGGTTGAACTCTGCGAAGTGCAAACCTGCGCGAAGAATAGGTCCCACCATTTCGGGGGCAAAAACAGATGAATTGGGAAAGTACACGACCCGTTCTCTGTGTCCCACTAAAAGATTATGAGAAAGACTATTTTGATGAAATTGTATGGGCTACATGTCAGTTTCCCTCTCTTGAAAGAGAAAATCGCCTCTAAACGAACCGTACAGTCTTCTGGCGGTGGAACAGATGAATTTGGCACATATGTGGCTTATTTTTTGGAACTCGTGAAAATTGGAGGGAGAAAGAAGATTTCCATGCAAATCGTAGTACTCTAGCACGGTTTGGCTCTCGAAAACGCAAGCTGGATCTAGAACACGCATTCAAGCATTGTGGGGGTGATATCGATGAAATTGAAAACTCCGTGGCCCATTTTGGGGTACTGCCGAAAAACGGAGTGAGAAAGGAGCTTACTCTGACTTTCGAGGCCTCTAGCAAATTTTCCCTGTCAAAAGGTCAGACCGGCGCTAAAACATGCTTCTATCCTTTTGGTGGCCGAAACACAATGATTCGCGAGCTACGTTGCCCATTTTACAGTGCTTATGAAAGATGGAGGTAGGAATAGGATTTCTTTGCATTTCAAATGCCTCTATGGCGGTTGAACTCTGCGAAGTGCAAACGTGCGCGAAGAATAGGTCCCACCATTTCGGGGGCAAAAACAGATGAATTGGGAAAGTACACGGCCCGTTCTCTGTGTCCCACTAAAAGATTATGAGAAAGACTATTTTGATGAAATTGTATGGGCTACATGTCAGTTTCCCTCTCTTGAAAGAGAAAATCGCCTATAAACGAACCGTACAGTCTTCTGGCGGTGGAACAGATGAATTTGGCAAATATGTTTTGTTTTTTTTTGGAACTCGTGAAAATTGGAGGGAGAAAGAAGATTTCCCTGCAAATCGTAGGACTATAGCACGGTTTGGCTCTCGAAAATGCAAGCTGGATCTAAAACACGCATTCAAGCATTGTGGGGGTGATATTGATGAAATTGAAAACTCCGTGGCCCATTTTTGGGTACTGCCGAAAAACGTAGTGAGAAAGGAGCTTACTCTGACATTTCGAGGCCTCTAGCAAATTTTCCCTGTCAAAAGGTCAGACCGGCGCTAAAACATGCTTCTATCCTTTTGGTGGCCGAAACACAATGATTCGCGAGCTACGTTGCCCATTTTACAGTGCTTATGAAAGATGGAGGTAGGAATAGGATTTCTTTGCATTTCAAATGCCTCTATGGCGGTTGAACTCTGCGAAGTGCAAACTTGCGCGAAGAATAGGTCCCACCATTTCGGGGGCAAAAACAGATGAATTGGGAAAGTACACGGCCCGTTCTCTGTGTCCCACTAAAAGATTATGAGAAAGACTATTTTGATGAAATTGTATGGGCTACATGTCAGTTTCCCTCTCTTGAAAGAGAAAATCGCCTCTAAATGAACCGTACAGTCTTCTGGCGGTGGAACAGATGAATTTGGCAAATATGTGGCGTAATTTTTTGGAACTCGTGAAAATTGGAGTGAGAAAGAAGATTTCCCTGCAAATCGTAGGACTCTAGCACGGTTTGGCTCTCGAAAACGCAAGTTGGATCTAGAACACGCATTCAAGCATTGTGGGGGTGATATCGATGAAATTGAAAACGCCGTGGCCCATTTTGGGGTACTGCTGAAAAACGGAGTGAGAAAGGAGCTTACTCTGACATTTTGAGGCCTCTAGCAAATTTTCCCTGTCAAAAGGTCAGACCGGCGCTAAAACATGCTTCTATCCTTTTGGTGGCCGAAAAACAATGATTCGCGAGCTACGTTGCCCATTTTACAGTGCTTATGAAAGATGGAGGTAGGAATAGGATTTCTTTGCATTTCAAATGCCTCTATGGCGGTTGAACTCTGCGAAGTGCAAACCTGCGCGAAGAATAGGTCCCACCATTTCGGGGGCAAAAACAGATGAATTGGGAAAGTACACGACCCGTTCTCTGTGTCCCACTAAAAGATTATGAGAAAGACTATTTTGATGAAATTGTATGGGCTACATGTCAGTTTCCCTCTCTTGAAAGAGAAAATCGCCTCTAAACGAACCGTACAGTCTTCTGGCGGTGGAACAGATGAATTTGGCACATATGTGGCTTATTTTTTGGAACTCGTGAAAATTGGAGGGAGAAAGAAGATTTCCCTGCAAATCGTAGTACTCTAGCACGGTTTGGCTCTCGAAAACGCAAGCTGGATCTAGAACACGCATTCAAGCATTGTGGGGGTGATATCGATGAAATTGAAAACTCCGTGGCCCATTTTTGGGTACTGCCGAAAAACGGAGTGAGAAAGGAGCTTACTCTGACTTTCGAGGCCTCTAGCAAATTTTCCCTGTCAAAAGGTCAGACCGGCGCTAAAACATGCTTCTATCCTTTTGGTGGCCGAAACACAATGATTCGCGAGCTACGTTGCCCATTTTACAGTGCTTATGAAAGATGGAGGTAGGAATAGGATTTCTTTGCATTTCAAATGCCTCTATGGCGGTTGAACTCTGCGAAGTGCAAACTTGCGCGAAGAATAGGTCCCACCATTTCGGGGGCAAAAACAGATGAATTGGGAAAGTACACGGCCCGTTCTCTGTGTCCCACTAAAAGATTATGAGAAAGACTATTTTGATGAAATTGTATGGGCTACATGTCAGTTTCCCTCTCTTGAAAGAGAAAATCGCCTATAAACGAACCGTACAGTCTTCTGGCGGTGGAACAGATGAATTTGGCACATATGTGGCTTATTTTTTGGAACTCGTGAAAATTGGAGGGAGAAAGAAGATTTCCCTGCAAATCGTAGGACTCTAGCACGGTTTGGCTCTCGAAAACGCAAGTTGGATCTAGAACACGCATTCAAGCATTGTGGGGGTGATATCGATGAAATTGAAAACGCCGTGGCCCATTTTGGGGTACTGCTGAAAAACGGAGTGAGAAAGGAGCTTACTCTGACATTTTGAGGCCTCTAGCAAATTTTCCCTTTCAAAAGGTCAGACCGGCGCTAAAACATGCTTCTATCTTTTTGGTGGCCGAAAAACAATGATTCGCGAGCTACGTTGCCCATTTTACAGTGCTTATGAAAGATGGAGGTAGGAATAGGATTTCTTTGCATTTCAAATGCCTCTATGGCGGTTGAACTCTGCGAAGTGCAAACCTGCGCGAAGAATAGGTCCCACCATTTCGGGGGCAAAAACAGATGAATTGGGAAAGTACACGACCCGTTCTCTGTGTCCCACTAAAAGATTATGAGAAAGACTATTTTGATGAAATTGTATGGGCTACATGTCAGTTTCCCTCTCTTGAAAGAGAAAATCGCCTCTAAACGAACCGTACAGTCTTCTGGCGGTGGAACAGATGAATTTGGCAAATATGTTTTGTTTTTTTTTGGAACTCGTGAAAATTGGAGGGAGAAAGAAGATTTCCCTGCAAATCGTAGGACTATAGCACGGTTTGGCTCTCGAAAATGCAAGCTGGATCTAAAACACGCATTCAAGCATTGTGGGGGTGATATTGATGAAATTGAAAACTCCGTGGTCCATTTTTGGGTACTGCCGAAAAACGGAGTGAGAAAGGAGCTTACTCTGACATTTCGAGGCCGCTACCAAATTTTCCCTGTCAAAAGGTCAGACCGGCGCTAAAACATGCTTCTATCCTTTTGGTGGCCGAAACACAATGATTCGCGAGCTACGTTGCCCATTTTACAGTGCTTATGAAAGATGGAGGTAGGAATAGGATTTCTTTGCATTTCAAATGCCTCTATGGCGGTTGAACTCTGCGAAGTGCAAACTTGCGCGAATAATAGGTCCCACCATTTCGGGGGCAAAAACAGATGAATTGGGAAAGTACACGGCCCGTTCTCTGTGTCCCACTAAAAGATTATGAGAAAGACTATTTTGATGAAATTGTATGGGCTACATGTGAGTTTCCCTCTCTTGAAAGAGAAAATCGCCTCTAAACGAACCGTACAGTCTTCTGGCGGTGGAACAGATGAATTTGGCAAATATGTGGCGTATTTTTTGGAACTCGTGAAAATTGGAGTGAGAAAGAAGATTTCCCTGCAAATCGTAGGACTCTAGCACGATTTGGCTCTCGAAAACGCAAGTTGGATCTAGAACACGCATTCAAGCATTGTGGGGGTGATATCGATGAAATTGAAAACGCCGTGGCCCATTTTGGGTACTGCCGAAAAACGGAGTGAGAAAGGAGCTTACTCTGACTTTCGAGGCCTCTAGCAAATTTTCCCTGTCAAAAGGTCAGACCGGCGCTAAAACATGCTTCTATCCTTTTGGTGGCCGAAACACAATGATTCGCGAGCTACGTTGCCCATTTTACAGTGCTTATGAAAGATGGAGGTAGGAATAGGATTTCTTTGCATTTCAAATGCCTCTATGGCGGTTGAACTCTGCGAAGTGCAAACTTGCGCGAAGAATAGGTCCCACCATTTCGGGGGCAAAAACATATGAATTGGGAAAGTACACGGCCCGTTCTCTGTGTCCCACTAAAAGATTATGAGAAAGACTATTTTGATGAAATTGTATGGGCTACATGTCAGTTTCCCTCTCTTGAAAGAGAAAATCGCCTATAAACGAACCGTACAGTCTTCTGGCGGTGGAACAGATGAATTTGGCAAATATGTTTTGTTTTTTTTTGGAACTCGTGAAAATTGGAGGGAGAAAGAAGATTTCCCTGCAAATCGTAGGACTATAGCACGGTTTGGCTCTCGAAAATGCAAGCTGGAGCTAAAACACGCATTCAAGCATTGTGGGGGTGATATTGATGAAATTGAAAACTCCGTGGCCCATTTTTGGGTACTGCAGAAAAACGGAGTGAGAAAGGAGCTTACTCTGACATTTCGAGGCCTCTACCAAATTTTCCCTGCCAAAAGGTGAGACCGGCGCTAAAACATGCTTCTATCGTTTTGGTGGCCGAAACACAATGATTCGCGAGCTACGTTGCCCATTTTACAGTGCTTATGAAAGATGGAGGTAGGAATAGGATTTCTTTGCATTTCAAATGCTTATGGCGGTTGAATTCTGCGAAGTGCAAACCTGCGCGAAGAATAGGTCCCACCATTTCGGGGGCAAAAACAGATGAATTGGGAAAGTACACGGCCCGTTCTCTGTGTCCCACTAAAAGATTATGAGAAAGACTATTTTGATGAAATTGTATGGGCTACATGTCAGTTTCCCTCTCTTGAAAGAGAAAATCGCCTCTAAACGAACCGTACAGTCTTCTGGCGGTGGAACAGATGAATTTGGCACATATGTGGCTTATTTTTTGGAACTCGTGAAAATTGGAGGGAGAAAGAAGATTTCCCTGCAAATCGTAGTACTCTAGCACGGTTTGGCTCTCGAAAACGCAAGCTGGATCTAAAACACGCATTCAAGCATTGTGGGGGTGATATCGATGAAATTGAAAACGCCGTGGCCCATTTTGGGGTACTGCTGAAAAACGGAGTGAGAAAGGAGCTTACTCTGACATTTTGAGGCCTCTAGCAAATTTTCCCTGTCAAAAGGTCAGACCGGCGCTAAAACATGCTTCTATCCTTTTGGTGGCCGAAAAACAATGATTCGCGAGCTACGTTGCCCATTTTACAGTGCTTATGAAAGATGGAGGTAGGAATAGGATTTCTTTGCATTTCAAATGCCTCTATGGCGGTTGAACTCTGCGAAGTGCAAACCTGCGCGAAGAATAGGTCCCACCATTTCGGGGGCAAAAACAGATGAATTGGGAAAGTACACGACCCGTTCTCTGTGTCCCACTAAAAGATTATGAGAAAGACTATTTTGATGAAATTGTATGGGCTACATGTCAGTTTCCCTCTCTTGAAAGAGAAAATCGCCTCTAAATGAACCGTACAGTCTTCTGGCGGTGGAACAGATGAATTTGGCAAATATGTGGCGTAATTTTTTGGAACTCGTGAAAATTGGAGTGAGAAAGAAGATTTCCCTGCAAATCGTAGGACTCTAGCACGGTTTGGCTCTCGAAAACGCAAGTTGGATCTAGAACACGCATTCAAGCATTGTGGGGGTGATATCGATGAAATTGAAAACGCCGTGGCCCATTTTGGGGTACTGCTGAAAAACGGAGTGAGAAAGGAGCTTACTCTGACATTTTGAGGCCTCTAGCAAATTTTCCCTGTCAAAAGGTCAGACCGGCGCTAAAACATGCTTCTATCCTTTTGGTGGCCGAAAAACAATGATTCGCGAGCTACGTTGCCCATTTTACAGTGCTTATGAAAGATGGAGGTAGGAATAGGATTTCTTTGCATTTCAAATGCCTCTATGGCGGTTGAACTCTGCGAAGTGCAAACCTGCGCGAAGAATAGGTCCCACCATTTCGGGGGCAAAAACAGATGAATTGGGAAAGTACACGACCCGTTCTCTGTGTCCCACTAAAAGATTATGAGAAAGACTATTTTGATGAAATTGTATGGGCTACATGTCAGTTTCCCTCTCTTGAAAGAGAAAATCGCCTCTAAACGAACCGTACAGTCTTCTGGCGGTGGAACAGATGAATTTGGCACATATGTGGCTTATTTTTTGGAACTCGTGAAAATTGGAGGGAGAAAGAAGATTTCCCTGCAAATCGTAGTACTCTAGCACGGTTTGGCTCTCGAAAACGCAAGCTGGATCTAGAACACGCATTCAAGCATTGTGGGGGTAATATCGATGAAATTGAAAACTCCGTGGCCCATTTTTGGGTACTGCCGAAAAACGGAGTGAGAAAGGAGCTTACTCTGACTTTCGAGGCCTCTAGCAAATTTTCCCTGTCAAAAGGTCAGACCGGCGCTAAAACATGCTTCTATCCTTTTGGTGGCCGAAACACAATGATTCGCGAGCTACGTTGCCCATTTTACAGTGCTTATGAAAGATGGAGGTAGGAATAGGATTTCTTTGCATTTCAAATGCCTCTATGGCGGTTGAACTCTGCGAAGTGCAAACTTGCGCGAAGAATAGGTCCCACCATTTCGGGGGCAAAAACAGATGAATTGGGAAAGTACACGGCCCGTTCTCTGTGTCCCACTAAAAGATTATGAGAAAGACTATTTTGATGAAATTGTATGGGCTACATGTCAGTTTCCCTCTCTTGAAAGAGAAAATCGCCTATAAACGAACCGTACAGTCTTCTGGCGGTGGAACAGATGAATTTGGCACATATGTGGCTTATTTTTTGGAACTCGTGAAAATTGGAGGGAGAAAGAAGATTTCCCTGCAAATCGTAGGACTCTAGCACGGTTTGGCTCTCGAAAACGCAAGTTGGATCTAGAACACGCATTCAAGCATTGTGGGGGTGATATCGATGAAATTGAAAACGCCGTGGCCCATTTTGGGGTACTGCTGAAAAACGGAGTGAGAAAGGAGCTTACTCTGACATTTTGAGGCCTCTAGCAAATTTTCCCTGTCAAAAGGTCAGACCGGCGCTAAAACATGCTTCTATCTTTTTGGTGGCCGAAAAACAATGATTCGCGAGCTACGTTGCCCATTTTACAGTGCTTATGAAAGATGGAGGTAGGAATAGGATTTCTTTGCATTTCAAATGCCTCTATGGCGGTTGAACTCTGCGAAGTGCAAACCTGCGCGAAGAATAGGTCCCACCATTTCGGGGGCAAAAACAGATGAATTGGGAAAGTACACGACCCGTTCTCTGTGTCCCACTAAAAGATTATGAGAAAGACTATTTTGATGAAATTGTATGGGCTACATGTCAGTTTCCCTCTCTTGAAAGAGAAAATCGCCTCTAAACGAACCGTACAGTCTTCTGGCGGTGGAACAGATGAATTTGGCAAATATGTTTTGTTTTTTTTTGGAACTCGTGAAAATTGGAGGGAGAAAGAAGATTTCCCTGCAAATCGTAGGACTATAGCACGGTTTGGCTCTCGAAAATGCAAGCTGGATCTAAAACACGCATTCAAGCATTGTGGGGGTGATATTGATGAAATTGAAAACTCCGTGGTCCATTTTTGGGTACTGCCGAAAAACGGAGTGAGAAAGGAGCTTACTCTGACATTTCGAGGCCGCTACCAAATTTTCCCTGTCAAAAGGTCAGACCGGCGCTAAAACATGCTTCTATCCTTTTGGTGGCCGAAACACAATGATTCGCGAGCTACGTTGCCCATTTTACAGTGCTTATGAAAGATGGAGGTAGGAATAGGATTTCTTTGCATTTCAAATGCCTCTATGGCGGTTGAACTCTGCGAAGTGCAAACTTGCGCGAATAATAGGTCCCACCATTTCGGGGGCAAAAACAGATGAATTGGGAAAGTACACGGCCCGTTCTCTGTGTCCCACTAAAAGATTATGAGAAAGACTATTTTGATGAAATTGTATGGGCTACATGTGAGTTTCCCTCTCTTGAAAGAGAAAATCGCCTCTAAACGAACCGTACAGTCTTCTGGCGGTGGAACAGATGAATTTGGCAAATATGTGGCGTATTTTTTGGAACTCGTGAAAATTGGAGTGAGAAAGAAGATTTCCCTGCAAATCGTAGGACTCTAGCACGATTTGGCTCTCGAAAACGCAAGTTGGATCTAGAACACGCATTCAAGCATTGTGGGGGTGATATCGATGAAATTGAAAACGCCGTGGCCCATTTTGGGTACTGCCGAAAAACGGAGTGAGAAAGGAGCTTACTCTGACTTTCGAGGCCTCTAGCAAATTTTCCCTGTCAAAAGGTCAGACCGGCGCTAAAACATGCTTCTATCCTTTTGGTGGCCGAAACACAATGATTCGCGAGCTACGTTGCCCATTTTACAGTGCTTATGAAAGATGGAGGTAGGAATAGGATTTCTTTGCATTTCAAATGCCTCTATGGCGGTTGAACTCTGCGAAGTGCAAACTTGCGCGAAGAATAGGTCCCACCATTTCGGGGGCAAAAACATATGAATTGGGAAAGTACACGGCCCGTTCTCTGTGTCCCACTAAAAGATTATGAGAAAGACTATTTTGATGAAATTGTATGGGCTACATGTCAGTTTCCCTCTCTTGAAAGAGAAAATCGCCTATAAACGAACCGTACAGTCTTCTGGCGGTGGAACAGATGAATTTGGCAAATATGTTTTGTTTTTTTTTGGAACTCGTGAAAATTGGAGGGAGAAAGAAGATTTCCCTGCAAATCGTAGGACTATAGCACGGTTTGGCTCTCGAAAATGCAAGCTGGAGCTAAAACACGCATTCAAGCATTGTGGGGGTGATATTGATGAAATTGAAAACTCCGTGGCCCATTTTTGGGTACTGCAGAAAAACGGAGTGAGAAAGGAGCTTACTCTGACATTTCGAGGCCTCTACCAAATTTTCCCTGCCAAAAGGTGAGACCGGCGCTAAAACATGCTTCTATCGTTTTGGTGGCCGAAACACAATGATTCGCGAGCTACGTTGCCCATTTTACAGTGCTTATGAAAGATGGAGGTAGGAATAGGATTTCTTTGCATTTCAAATGCTTATGGCGGTTGAATTCTGCGAAGTGCAAACCTGCGCGAAGAATAGGTCCCACCATTTCGGGGGCAAAAACAGATGAATTGGGAAAGTACACGGCCCGTTCTCTGTGTCCCACTAAAAGATTATGAGAAAGACTATTTTGATGAAATTGTATGGGCTACATGTCAGTTTCCCTCTCTTGAAAGAGAAAATCGCCTCTAAACGAACCGTACAGTCTTCTGGCGGTGGAACAGATGAATTTGGCACATATGTGGCTTATTTTTTGGAACTCGTGAAAATTGGAGGGAGAAAGAAGATTTCCCTGCAAATCGTAGTACTCTAGCACGGTTTGGCTCTCGAAAACGCAAGCTGGATCTAAAACACGCATTCAAGCATTGTGGGGGTGATATCGATGAAATTGAAAACGCCGTGGCCCATTTTGGGGTACTGCTGAAAAACGGAGTGAGAAAGGAGCTTACTCTGACATTTTGAGGCCTCTAGCAAATTTTCCCTGTCAAAAGGTCAGACCGGCGCTAAAACATGCTTCTATCCTTTTGGTGGCCGAAAAACAATGATTCGCGAGCTACGTTGCCCATTTTACAGTGCTTATGAAAGATGGAGGTAGGAATAGGATTTCTTTGCATTTCAAATGCCTCTATGGCGGTTGAACTCTGCGAAGTGCAAACCTGCGCGAAGAATAGGTCCCACCATTTCGGGGGCAAAAACAGATGAATTGGGAAAGTACACGACCCGTTCTCTGTGTCCCACTAAAAGATTATGAGAAAGACTATTTTGATGAAATTGTATGGGCTACATGTCAGTTTCCCTCTCTTGAAAGAGAAAATCGCCTCTAAACGAACCGTACAGTCTTCTGGCGGTGGAACAGATGAATTTGGCAAATATGTTTTGTTTTTTTTTGGAACTCGTGAAAATTGGAGGGAGAAAGAAGATGTCCCTGCAAATCGTAGGACTATAGCACGGTTTGGCTCTCGAAAATGCAAGCTGGATCTAAAACACGCATTCAAGCATTGTGGGGGTGATATTGATGAAATTGAAAACTCCGTGGTCCATTTTTGGGTACTGCCGAAAAACGGAGTGAGAAAGGAGCTTACTCTGACATTTCGAGGCCGCTACCAAATTTTCCCTGTCAAAAGGTCAGACCGGCGCTAAAACATGCTTCTATCCTTTTGGTGGCCGAAACACAATGATTCGCGAGCTACGTTGCCCATTTTACAGTGCTTATGAAAGATGGAGGTAGGAATAGGATTTCTTTGCATTTCAAATGCCTCTATGGCGGTTGAACTCTGCGAAGTGCAAACTTGCGCGAATAATAGGTCCCACCATTTCGGGGGCAAAAACAGATGAATTGGGAAAGTACACGGCCCGTTCTCTGTGTCCCACTAAAAGATTATGAGAAAGACTATTTTGATGAAATTGTATGGGCTATATGTGAGTTTCCCTCTCTTGAAAGAGAAAATCGCCTCTAAACGAACCGTACAGTCTTCTGGCGGTGGAACAGATGAATTTGGCAAATATGTGGCGTATTTTTTGGTACTCGTGAAAATTGGAGTGAGAAAGAAGATTTCCCTGCAAATCGTAGGACTCTAGCACGATTTGGCTCTCGAAAACGCAAGTTGGATCTAGAACACGCATTCAAGCATTGTGGGGGTGATATCGATGAAATTGAAAACGCCGTGGCCCATTTTGGGTACTGCCGAAAAACGGAGTGAGAAAGGAGCTTACTCTGACTTTCGAGGCCTCTAGCAAATTTTCCCTGTCAAAAGGTCAGACCGGCGCTAAAACATGCTTCTATCCTTTTGGTGGCCGAAACACAATGATTCGCGAGCTACGTTGCCCATTTTACAGTGCTTATGAAAGATGGAGGTAGGAATAGGATTTCTTTGCATTTCAAATGCCTCTATGGCGGTTGAACTCTGCGAAGTGCAAACTTGCGCGAAGAATAGGTCCCACCATTTCGGAGGCAAAAACATATGAATTGGGAAAGTACACGGCCCGTTCTCTGTGTCCCACTAAAAGATTATGAGAAAGACTATTTTGATGAAATTGTATGGGCTACATGTCAGTTTCCCTCTCTTGAAAGAGAAAATCGCCTATAAACGAACCGTACAGTCTTCTGGCGGTGGAACAGATGAATTTGGCAAATATGTTTTGTTTTTTTTTGGAACTCGTGAAAATTGGAGGGAGAAAGAAGATTTCCCTGCAAATCGTAGGACTATAGCACGGTTTGGCTCTCGAAAATGCAAGCTGGAGCTAAAACACGCATTCAAGCATTGTGGGGGTGATATTGATGAAATTGAAAACTCCGTGGCCCATTTTTGGGTACTGCAGAAAAACGGAGTGAGAAAGGAGCTTACTCTGACATTTCGAGGCCTCTACCAAATTTTCCCTGCCAAAAGGTGAGACCGGCGCTAAAACATGCTTCTATCGTTTTGGTGGCCGAAACACAATGATTCGCGAGCTACGTTGCCCATTTTACAGTGCTTATGAAAGATGGAGGTAGGAATAGGATTTCTTTGCATTTCAAATGCTTATGGCGGTTGAATTCTGCGAAGTGCAAACCTGCGCGAAGAATAGGTCCCACCATTTCGGGGGCAAAAACAGATGAATTGGGAAAGTACACGGCCCGTTCTCTGTGTCCCACTAAAAGATTATGAGAAAGACTATTTTGATGAAATTGTATGGGCTACATGTCAGTTTCCCTCTCTTGAAAGAGAAAATCGCCTCTAAACGAACCGTACAGTCTTCTGGCGGTGGAACAGATGAATTTGGCACATATGTGGCTTATTTTTTGGAACTCGTGAAAATTGGAGGGAGAAAGAAGATTTCCCTGCAAATCGTAGTACTCTAGCACGGTTTGGCTCTCGAAAACGCAAGCTGGATCTAAAACACGCATTCAAGCATTGTGGGGGTGATATTGATGAAATTGAAAACTCCGTGGCCCATTTTTGGGTACTGCCGAAAAACGTAGTGAGAAAGGAGCTTACTCTGACATTTCGAGGCCTCTAGCAAATTTTCCCTGTCAAAAGGTCAGACCGGCGCTAAAACATGCTTCTATCCTTTTGGTGGCCGAAACACAATGATTCGCGAGCTACGTTGCCCATTTTACAGTGCTTATGAAAGATGGAGGTAGGAATAGGATTTCTTTGCATTTCAAATGCCTCTATGGCGGTTGAACTCTGCAAAGTGCAAACTTGCGCGAAGAATAGGTCCCACCATTTCGGGGGCAAAAACAGATGAATTGGGAAAGTACACGGCCCGTTCTCTGTGTCCCACTAAAAGATTATGAGAAAGACTATTTTGATGAAATTGTATGGGCTACATGTGAGTTTCCCTCTCTTGAAAGAGAAAATCGCCTATAAACGAACCGTACAGTCTTCTGGCGGTGGAACAGATGAATTTGGCAAATATGTTTTGTTTTTTTTTGGAACTCGTGAAAATTGGAGGGAGAAAGAAGATTTCCCTGCAAATCGTAGGACTATAGCACGGTTTGGCTCTCGAAAATGCAAGCTGGATCTAAAACACGCATTCAAGCATTGTGTGGGTGATATTGATGAAATTGAAAACTCCGTGGCCCATTTTTGGGTACTGCCGAAAAACGTAGTGAGAAAGGAGCTTACTCTGACATTTCGAGGCCTCTAGCAAATTTTCCCTGTCAAAAGGTCAGACCGGCGCTAAAACATGCTTCTATCCTTTTGGTGGCCGAAACACAATGATTCGCGAGCTACGTTGCCCATTTTACAGTGCTTATGAAAGATGGAGGTAGGAATAGGATTTCTTTGCATTTCAAATGCCTCTATGGCGGTTGAACTCTGCGAAGTGCAAACTTGCGCGAAGAATAGGTCCCACCATTTCGGGGGCAAAAACAGATGAATTGAGAAAGTACACGGCCCGTTCTCTGTGTCCCACTAAAAGATTATGAGAAAGACTATTTTGATGAAATTGTATGGGCTACATGTCAGTTTCCCTCTCTTGAAAGAGAAAATCGCCTCTAAACGAACCGTACAGTCTTCTGGCGGTGGAACAGATGAATTTGGCAAATATGTGGCGTAATTTTTTGGAACTCGTGAAAATTGGAGTGAGAAAGAAGATTTCCCTGCAAATCGTAGGACTCTAGCACGGTTTGGCTCTCGAAAACGCAAGTTGGATCTAGAACACGCATTCAAACATTGTGGGGGTGATATCGATGAAATTGA
This sequence comes from Albizia julibrissin, assembly GCA_037074505.1. Classification (NCBI taxonomy): domain Eukaryota; kingdom Viridiplantae; phylum Streptophyta; class Magnoliopsida; order Fabales; family Fabaceae; genus Albizia; species Albizia julibrissin. The sequence continues at coordinate 40,510,974 of CM073477.1, forward strand.
AAACGCGGTGGCCCATTTTGGGGTACTGCTGAAAAACGGAGTGAGAAAGGAGCTTACTCTGACATTTTGAGGCCTCTAGCAAATTTTCCCTGTCAAAAGGTCAGACAGGCGCTAAAACATGCTTCTATCCTTTTGGTGGCCGAAAAACAATGATTCGCGAGCTACGTTGCCCATTTTACAGTGCTTATGAAAGATGGAGGTAGGAATAGGATTTCTTTGCATTTCAAATGCTTATGGCGGTTGAACTCTGCGAAGTGCAAACCTGCGCGAAGAATAGGTCCCACCATTTCGGGGGCAAAAACAGATGAATTGGGAAAGTACACGGCCCGTTCTCTGTGTCCCACTAAAAGATTATGAGAAAGACTATTTTGATGAAATTGTATGGGCTACATGTCAGTTTCCCTCTCTTGAAAGAGAAAATCGCCTCTAAACGAACCGTACAGTCTTCTGGCGGTGGAACAGATGAATTTGGCACATATGTGGCTTATTTTTTGGAACTCGTGAAAATTGGAGGGAGAAAGAAGATTTCCCTGCAAATCGTAGTACTCTAGCACGGTTTGGCTCTCGAAAATGCAAGCTGGATCTAAAACACGCATTCAAGCATTGTGGGGGTGATATTGATGAAATTGAAAACTCCGTGGTCCATTTTTGGGTACTGCCGAAAAACGGAGTGAGAAAGGAGCTTACTCTGACATTTCGAGGCCGCTACCAAATTTTCCCTGTCAAAAGGTCAGACCGGCGCTAAAACATGCTTCTATCGTTTTGGTGGCCGAAACACAATGATTCGCGAGCTACGTTGCCCATTTTATAGTGCTTATGAAAGATGGAGGTAGGAATAGGATTTCTTTGCATTTCAAATGCTTATGGCGGTTGAACTCTGCGAAGTGCAAACCTGCGCGAAGAATAGGTCCCACCATTTCGGGGGCAAAAACAGATGAATTGGGAAAGTACACGGCCCGTTCTCTGTGTCCCACTAAAAGATTATGAGAAAGACTATTTTGATGAAATTGTATGGGCTACATGTCAGTTTCCCTCTCTTGAAAGAGAAAATCGCCTCTAAACGAACCGTACAGTCTTCTGGCGGTGGAACAGATGAATTTGGCACATATGTGGCTTATTTTTTGGAACTCGTGAAAATTGGAGGGAGAAAGAAGATTTCCCTGCAAATCGTAGTACTCTAGCACGGTTTGGCTCTCGAAAACGCAAGCTGGATCTAAAACACGCATTCAAGCATTGTGGGGGTGATATTGATGAAATTGAAAACTCCGTGGCCCATTTTTGGGAACTGCCGAAAAACGTAGTGAGAAAGGAGCTTACTCTGACATTTCGAGGCCTCTAGCAAATTTTCCCTGTCAAAAGGTCAGACCGGCGCTAAAACATGCTTCTATCCTTTTGGTGGCCGAAACACAATGATTCGCGAGCTACGTTGCCCATTTTACAGTGCTTATGAAAGATGGAGGTAGGAATAGGATTTCTTTGCATTTCAAATGCCTCTATGGCGGTTGAACTCTGCGAAGTGCAAACTTGCGCGAAGAATAGGTCCCACCATTTCGGGGGCAAAAACAGATGAATTGGGAAAGTACACGGCCCGTTCTCTGTGTCCCACTAAAAGATTATGAGAAAGACTATTTTGTTGAAATTGTATGGGCTACATGTCAGTTTCCCTCTCTTGAAAGAGAAATCGCCTCTAAACAAACCGTACAGTCTTCTGGCGGTGGAACAGATGAATTTGGCAAATATGTGGCGTATTTTTTGGAACTCGTGAAAATTGGAGTGAGAAAGAAGATTTCCCTGCAAATCGTAGGACTCTAGCACGGTTTGGCTCTCGAAAACGCAAGTTGGATCTAGAACACGCATTCAAGCATTGTGGGGGTGATATCGATGAAATTGAAAACGCCGTGGCCCATTTTGGGGTACTGCTGAAAAACGGAGTGAGAAAGGAGCTTACTCTGACTTTTTGAGGCCTCTAGCAAATTTTCCCTGTCAAAAGGTCAGACCGGCGCTAAAACATGCTTCTATCCTTTTGGTGGCCGAAAAACAATGATTCGCGAGCTACGTTGCCCATTTTACAGTGCTTATGAAAGATGGAGGTAGGAATAGGATTTCTTTGCATTTCAAATGCCTCTATGGCGGTTGAACTCTGCGAAGTGCAAACTTGCGCGAAGAATAGGTCCCACCATTTCGGGGGCAAAAACAGATGAATTGGGAAAGTACACGACCCGTTCTCTGTGTCCCACTAAAAGATTATGAGAAAGACTATTTTGATGAAATTGTATGGGCTACATGTCAGTTTCCCTCTCTTGAAAGAGAAAATCGCCTATAAACGAAGCGTACAGTCTTCTGGCGGTGGAACAGATGAATTTGGCAAATATGTTTTGTTTTTTTTTGGAACTCGTGAAAATTGGAGGGAGAAAGAAGATTTCCCTGCAAATCGTAGGACTATAGCACGGTTTGGCTCTCGAAAATGCAAGCTGGATCTAAAACACGCATTCAAGCATTGTGGGGGTGATATTGATGAAATTGAAAACTCCGTTGCCCATTTTTGGGTACTGCCGAAAAACGGAGTGAGAAAGGAGCTTACTCTGACATTTCGAGGCCTCTACCAAATTTTCCCTGCCAAAAGGTGAGACCGGCGCTAAAACATGCTTCTATCGTTTTGGTGGCCGAAACACAATGATTCGCGAGCTACGTTGCCCATTTTACAGTGCTTATGAAAGATGGAGGTAGGAATAGGATTTCTTTGCATTTCAAATGCCTTATGGCGGTTGAACTCTGCGAAGTGCAAACCTGCGTGAAGAATAGGTCCCACCATTTCGGGGGCAAAAACAGATGAATTGGGAAAGTACACGGCCCGTTCTCTGTGTCCCACTAAAAGATTATGAGAAAGACTATTTTGATGAAATTGTATGGGCTACATGTCAGTTTCCCTCTCTTGAAAGAGAAAATCGCCTCTAAACGAACCGTACAGTCTTCTGGCGGTGGAACAGATGAATTTGGCACATATGTGGCTTATTTTTTGGAACTCGTGAAAATTGGAGGGAGAAAGAAGATTTTTGTGCCAATTATAGGACTCTAGCACGGTTTGGCTCTTGAAAACTCAAGTTGGATCTAAAACACGCATTCAAGCATTGTGGGGGTGATATTGATGAAATTGAAAACTCCGTGGCCCATTTTGGGGTACTGCTGAAAAACAGAGTGAGAAAGGAGCTTACTCTGACATTTTGAGGCCTCTAGCAAATTTTCCCTGTCAAAAGGTCAGACCGGCGCTAAAACATGCTTCTATCCTTTTGGTGGCCGAAACACAATGATTCGCGAGCTACGTTGCCCATTTTACAGTGCTTATGAAAGATGGAGGTAGGAAAAGGATTTCTTTGCATTTCAAATGCCTCTGTGGCGGTTGAACTCTGCGAAGTGCAAACCTGCGCGAAGAATAGGTCCCACCATTTCGGGGGCAAAAACAGATGAATTGGGAAAGTACAAGACCCGTTCTCTGTGTCCCACTAAAAGATTATGAGAAAGACTATTTTGATGAAATTGTATGGGCTACATGTCAGTTTCCCTCTCTTGAAAGAGAAAATCGCCTCTAAACGAACCGTACAGTCTTCTGGCGGTGGAACAGATGAATTTGGCAAATATGTGGCGTATTTTTTGGAACTCGTGAAAATTGGAGTGAGAAAGAAGATTTCCCTGCAAATCGTAGGACTCTAGCACGGTTTGGCTCTCGAAAACGCAAGTTGGATCTAGAACACGCATTCAAGCATTGTGGGGGTGATATCGATGAAATTGAAAACGCCGTGGCCCATTTTGGGGTACTGCTGAAAAACGGAGTCAGAAAGGAGCTTACTCTGACTTTTTGAGGCCTCTAGCAAATTTTCCCTGTCAAAAGGTCAGACCGGCGCTAAAACATGCTTCTATCCTTTTGGTGGCCGAAAAACAATGATTCGCGAGCTACGTTGCCCATTTTACAGTGCTTATGAAAGATGGAGGTAGGAATAGGATTTCTTTGCATTTCAAATGCCTCTATGGCGGTTGAACTCTGCGAAGTGCAAACTTGCGCGAAGAATAGGTCCCACCATTTCGGGGGCAAAAACAGATGAATTGGGAAAGTACACGACCCGTTCTCTGTGTCCCACTAAAAGATTATGAGAAAGACTATTTTGATGAAATTGTATGGGCTACATGTTAGTTTCCCTCTCTTGAAAGAGAAAATCGCCTATAAACGAAGCGTACAGTCTTCTGGCGGTGGAACAGATGAATTTGGCAAATATGTTTTGTTTTTTTTTGGAACTCGTGAAAATTGGAGGGAGAAAGAAGATTTCCCTGCAAATCGTAGGACTATAGCACGGTTTGGCTCTCGAAAATGCAAGCTGGATCTAAAACACGCATTCAAGCATTGTGGGGGTGATATTGATGAAATTGAAAACTCCGTTGCCCATTTTTGGGTACTGCCGAAAAACGGAGTGAGAAAGGAGCTTACTCTGACATTTCGAGGCCTCTACCAAATTTTCCCTGCCAAAAGGTGAGACCGGCGCTAAAACATGCTTCTATCGTTTTGGTGGCCGAAACACAATGATTCGCGAGCTACGTTGCCCATTTTACAGTGCTTATGAAAGATGGAGGTAGGAATAGGATTTCTTTGCATTTCAAATGCCTCTATGGCGGTTGAACTCTGCGAAGTGCAAACCTGCGCGAAGAATAGGTCCTACCATTTCGGCGGCAAAAACAGATGAATTGGGAAAGTACACGGCCCGTTCTCTGTGTCCTACTAAAAGATTATGAGAAAGACTATTTTGATGAAATTGTATGGGCTACATGTCAGTTTCCCTCTCTTGAAAGAGAAAATCGCCTATAAACGAACCGTACAGTCTTCTGGCGGTGGAACAGATGAATTTGGCAAATATGTTTTGTTTTTTTTTGGAACTCGTGAAAATTGGAGGGAGAAAGAAGATTTCCCTGCAAATCGTAGGACTATAGCACGGTTTGGCTCTCGAAAATGCAAGCTGGATCTAAAACACGCATTCAAGCATTGTGGGGGTGATATTGATGAAATTGAAAACTCCGTGGCCCATTTTTGGGTACTGCCGAAAAACGGAGTGAGAAAGGAGCTTACTCTGACATTTCGAGGCCTCTACCAAATTTTCCCTGCCAAAAGGTGAGACCGGCGCTAAAACATGCTTCTATCCTTTTGGTGGCCGAAAAACAATGATTCGCGAGCTATGTTGCCCATTTTACAGTGCTTATGAAAGATGGAGGTAGGAATAGGATTTCTTTGCATTTCAAATGCCTCTATGGCGGTTGAACTCTGCGAAGTGCAAACCTGCGCGAAGAATAGGTCCCACCATTTCGGGGGCAAAAACAGATGTATTGGGAAAGTACACGGCCCGTTTTCTGTGTCCCACTAAAAGATTATGAGAAAGACTATTTTGATGAAATTGTATGGGCTACATGTCAGTTTCCCTCTCTTGAAAGAGAAAATCGCCTCTAAACGAACCGTACAGTCTTCTGGAGGTGGAACAGATGAATTTGGCAAATATGTTTTGTTTTTTTTTGGAACTCGTGAAAATTGGAGGGAGAAAGAAGATTTCCCTGCAAATCGTAGGACTATAGCACGGTTTGGCTCTCGAAAATGCAAGCTGGATCTAAAACACGCATTCAAGCATTGTGGGGGTGATATTGATGAAATTGAAAACTCCGTGGCCCATTTTTGGGTACTGCCGAAAAACGGAGTGAGAAAGGAGCTTACTCTGACATTTCGAGGCCTCTACCAAATTTTCCCTGCCAAAAGGTGAGACCGGCGCTAAAACATGCTTCTATCGTTTTGGTGGCCGAAACACAATGATTCGCGAGCTACGTTGCCCATTTTATAGTGCTTATGAAAGATGGAGGTAGGAATAGGATTTCTTTGCATTTCAAATGCCTTATGGCGGTTGAACTCTGCGAAGTGCAAACCTGCGTGAAGAATAGGTCCCACCATTTCGGGGGCAAAAACAGATGAATTGGGAAAGTACACGGCCCGTTCTCTGTGTCCCACTAAAAGATTATGAGAAAGACTATTTTGATGAAATTGTATGGGCTACATGTCAGTTTCCCTCTCTTGAAAGAGAAAATCGCCTCTAAACGAACCGTACAGTCTTCTGGCGGTGGAACAGATGAATTTGGCACATATGTGGCTTATTTTTTGGAACTCATGAAAATTGGAGGGAGAAAGAAGATTTTTGTGCCAATTATAGGACTCTAGCACGGTTTGGCTCTTGAAAACTCAAGTTGGATCTAAAACACGCATTCAAGCATTGTGGGGGTGATATTGATGAAATTGAAAACTCCGTGGCCCATTTTGGGGTACTGCTGAAAAACAGAGTGAGAAAGGAGCTTACTCTGACATTTTGAGGCCTCTAGCAAATTTTCCCTGTCAAAAGGTCAGACCGGCGCTAAAACATGCTTCTATCCTTTTGGTGGCCGAAACACAATGATTCGCGAGCTACGTTGCCCATTTTACAGTGCTTATGAAAGATGGAGGTAGGAATAGGATTTCTTTGCATTTCAAATGCCTCTGTGGCGGTTGAACTCTGCGAAGTGCAAACCTGCGCGAAGAATAGGTCCCACCATTTCGGGGGCAAAAACAGATGAATTGGGAAAGTACAAGACCCGTTCTCTGTGTCCCACTAAAAGATTATGAGAAAGACTATTTTGATGAAATTGTATGGGCTACATGTCAGTTTCCCTCTCTTGAAAGAGAAAATCGCCTCTAAACGAACCGTACAGTCTTCTGGCGGTGGAACAGATGAATTTGGCAAATATGTGGTGTATTTTTTGGAACTCGTGAAAACTGGAGGGAGAAAGAAGATTTCCCTGCAAATCGTAGGACTATAGCACGGTTTGGCTCTCGAAAACGCAAGTTGGATCAAAAACACGCGTTCAAGCATTGTGGGGGTGATATTGATGAAATTGAAAACTGCGTGGCCCATTTTTGGGTACTGCCGAAAAACGGAGTGAGAAAGGAGCTTACTCTGACATTTCGAGGCCTCTAGAATTTTCCCTGTCAAAAGGTCAGACCGGCGCTAAAACATGCTTCTATCCTTTTGTTGGCCGAAAAACAATGATTCGCGAGCTATGTTGCCCATTTTACAGTGCTTATGAAAGATGGAGGTAGGAATAGGATTTCTTTGCATTTCAAATGCCTCTATGGCGGTTGAACTCTGCGAAGTGCAAACCTGCGCGAAGAATAGGTCCCACCATTTCGGGGGCAAAAACAGATGTATTGGGAAAGTACACGGCCCGTTCTCTATGTCCCACTAAAAGATTATGAGAAAGACTATTTTGATGAAATTGTATGGGCTACATGTCAGTTTCCCTCTCTTGAAAGAGAAAATCGCCTCTAAACGAACCGTACAGTCTTCTGGCGGTGGAACAGATGAATTTGGCAAATATGTGGTGTATTTTTTGGAACTCGTGAAAACTGGAGGGAGAAAGAAGATTTCCCTGCAAATCGTAGTACTCTAGCATGGTTTGGCTCTCGAAAACGCAAGCTGGATCTAAAACACACATTCAAGCATTGTGGGGGTGATATTGATGAAATTGAAAACTCCGTGGCCCATTTTTGGGTACTGCCGAAAAACGGAGTGAGAAAGGAGCTGACTCTGAAATTTCGACGCCTCTAGCGAATTTTCCCTGTCAAAAGGTGAGACCGGCGCTAAAACATGCTTCAATCCTTTTTGTGGCCGAAACACAATGATTCGCGAGCTACGTTGCCCATTTTACAGTACTTATGAAAGATGGAGGTAGGAATAGGATTTCTTTGCATTTCAAATACCTTATGGCGGTTGAACTCTGCGAAGTGCAAACCTGCGCGAAGAATAGGACCCACCATTTCGGGGGCAAAAACAGATGAATTGGGAAAGTACACGGCCCGTTCTCTGTGTCCCACTAAAAGATTATGAGAAAGACTATTTTGATGAAATTGTATGGGCTACATGTCAGTTTCCCTTTCTTGAAAGAGAAAATCGCCTCTAAACGAACCGTACAGTCTTCTGGCGGTGGAACAGATGAATTTGGCACATATGTGGCTTATTTTTTGGAACTCGTGAAAATTGGAGGGAGAAAGAAGATTTTTGTGCCAATTATAGGACTCTAGCACGGTTTGGCTCTTGAAAACTCAAGTTGGATCTAAAACACGCATTCAAGCATTGTGGGGGTGATATTGATGAAATTGAAAACTCCGTGGCCCATTTTTGGGTACTGCCGAAAAACGGAGTGAGAAAGGAGCTGACTCTGAAATTTCGACGCCTCTAGCGAATTTTCCCTGTCAAAAGGTGAGACCGGCGCTAAAACATGCTTCAATCCTTTTTGTGGCCGAAACACAAGGATTCGCGAGCTACGTTGCCTATTTTACAGTACTTATGAAAGATGGAGGTAGGAATAGGATTTCTTTGCATTTCAAATACCTTATGGCGGTTGAACTCTGCGAAGTGCAAACCTGCGCGAAGAATAGGACCCACCATTTCGGGGGCAAAAACAGATGAATTGGGAAAGTACACGGCCCGTTCTCTGTGTCCCACTAAAAGATTATGAGAAAGACTATTTTGATGAAATTGTATGGGCTACATGTCAGTTTCCCTTTCTTGAAAGAGAAAATCGCCTCTAAACGAACCGTACAGTCTTCTGGCGGTGGAACAGATGAATTTGGCACATATGTGGCTTATTTTTTGGAACTCGTGAAAATTGGAGGGAGAAAGAAGATTTTTGTGCCAATTATAGGACTCTAGCACGGTTTGGCTCTTGAAAACTCAAGTTGGATCTAAAACACGCATTCAAGCATTGTGGGGGTGATATTGATGAAATTGAAAACTCCGTGGCCCATTTTTGGGTACTGCCGAAAAACGGAGTGAGAAAGGAGCTGACTCTGAAATTTCGACGCCTCTAGCGAATTTTCCCTGTCAAAAGGTGAGACCGGCGCTAAAAAATGCTTCAATCTTTTTTGTGGCCGAAACACAATGATTCGCGAGCTACGTTGCCCATTTTATAGTGCTTATGAAAGATGGAGGTAGGAATAGGATTTCTTTGCATTTCAAATGCCTCTATGGCGGTTGAACTCTGCGAAGTGCAAACCTGCGCGAAGAATAGGACCCACCATTTCGGGGGCAAAAACAGATGAATTGGGAAAGTACACGGCCCGTTCTCTGTGTCCCACTAAAAGATTATGAGAAAGACTATTTTGATGAAATTGTATGGGCTACATGTCAGTTTCCCTTTCTTGAAAGAGAAAATCGCCTCTAAACGAACCGTACAGTCTTCTGGCGGTGGAACAGATGAATTTGGCACATATGTGGCTTATTTTTTGGAACTCGTGAAAATTGGAGGGAGAAAGAAGATTTTTGTGCCAATTATAGGACTCTAGCACGGTTTGGCTCTTGAAAACTCAAGTTGGATCTAAAACACGCATTCAAGCATTGTGGGGGTGATATTGATGAAATTGAAAACTCCGTGGCCCATTTTTGGGTACTGCCGAAAAACGGAGTGAGAAAGGAGCTGACTCTGAAATTTCGACGCCTCTAGCGAATTTTCCCTGTCAAAAGGTGAGACCGGCGCTAAAACATGCTTCAATCCTTTTTGTGGCCGAAACACAATGATTCGCGAGCTACGTTGCCCATTTTATAGTGCTTATGAAAGATGGAGGTAGGAATAGGATTTCTTTGCATTTCAAATGCCTCTATGGCGGTTGAACTCTGCGAAGTGCAAACCTGCGCGAAGAATAGGTCCCACCATTTCGGGGGCAAAAACAGATGTATTGGGAAAGTACACGGCCCGTTCTCTATGTCCCACTAAAAGATTATGAGAAAGACTATTTTGATGAAATTGTATGGGCTACATGTCAGTTTCCCTCTCTTGAAAGAGAAAATCGCCTCTAAACGAACCGTACAGTCTTCTGGCGGTGGAACAGATGAATTTGGCACATATGTGGCGTATTTTTTGGAACTCGTGAAAATTGGAGGGAGAAAGAAGATTTTTGTGCAATCATAGGACTCTAGCACGGTTTGGCTCTCGAAAACGCAAGCTGGATCTAAAACACACATTCAAGCATTGTGGGGGTGATATTGATGAAATTGAAAACTCCGTGGCCCATTTTTGGGTACTGCCGAAAAACGGAGTGAGAAAGGAGCTGACTCTGAAATTTCGACGCCTCTAGCGAATTTTCCCTGTCAAAAGGTGAGACCGGCGCTAAAACATGCTTCAATCCTTATTGTGGCCGAAACACAATGATTCGCGAGCTACGTTGCCCATTTTACAGTACTTATGAAAGATGGAGGTAGGAATAGGATTTCTTTGCATTTCAAATACCTTATGGCGGTTGAACTCTGCGAAGTGCAAACCTGCGCGAAGAATAGGTCCCACCATTTCGGGGGCAAAAACAGATGAATTGGGAAAGTACACGGCCCGTTCTCTGTGTCCCACTAAAAGATTATGAGAAAGACTATTTTGATGAAATTGTATGGGCTACATGTCAGTTTCCCTTTCTTGAAAGAGAAAATCGCCTCTAAACGAACCGTACAGTCTTCTGGCGGTGGAACAGATGAATTTGGCACATATGTGGCTTATTTTTTGGAACTCGTGAAAATTGGAGGGAGAAAGAAGATTTTTGTGCCAATTATAGGACTCTAGCACGGTTTGGCTCTTGAAAACTCAAGTTGGATCTAAAACACGCATTCAAGCATTGTGGGGGTGATATTGATGAAATTGAAAACTCCGTGGCCCATTTTGGGGTACTGCTGAAAAACGGAGTGAGAAAGGAGCTTACTCTGACATTTCGAGGCCTCTAGCAAATTTTCCCTGTCAAAAGGTCAGACCGGCGCTAAAACATGCTTCTATCCTTTTGGTGGCCGAAACACAATGATTCGCGAGCTACGTTGCCCATTTTACAGTGCTAATGAAAGATGGAGGTAGGAATAGGATTTCTTTGCATTTCAAATGCCTCTATGGCGGTTGAACTCTGCGAAGTGCAAACCTGCGCGAAGAATAGGTCCCACCATTTCGGGGGCAAAAACAGATGAATTGGGAAAGTAGACGGCCCGTTCTCTGTGTCCCACTAAAAGATTATGAGAAAGACTATTTTGATGAAATTGTATGGGCTACATGTCAGTTTCCCTCTCTTGAAAGAGAAAATCGCCTCTAAACGAACCGTACAGTCTTCTGGCGGTGGAACAGATGAATTTGGCAAATATGTGGCGTATTTTTTGGAACTCGTGAAAATTGGAGGGAGAAAGAAGATTTTTGTGCAATCATAGGACTCTAGCACGGTTTGGCTTTTGAAAACGCAAGCTGGATCTAAAACACGCATTCAAGCATTGTGGGGGTGATATTGATGAAATTGAAAACTCCGTGGCCCATTTTGGGGTACTGCTGAAAAACGGAGTGAGAAAGGAGCTTACTCTGACATTTTGAGGCCTCTAGCAAATTTTCCCTGTCAAAAGGTCAGACCGGCGCTAAAACATGCTTCTATCCTTTTGGTGGCCGAAACACAATGATTCGCGAGCTACGTTGCCCATTTTACAGTGCTTATGAAAGATGGAGGTAGGAATAGGATTTCTTTGCATTTCAAATGCCTCTGTGGCGGTTGAACTCTGCGAAGTGCAAACCTGCGCGAAAATAGGTCCCACCATTTCGGGGGCAAAAACAGATGAATTGGGAAAGTACACGGCCCGTTCTCTGTGTCCCACTAAAAGATTATGAGAAAGACTATTTTGATGAAATTGTATGGGCTACATGTCAGTTTCCCTCTCTTGAAAGAGAAAATCGCCTCTAAACGAACCGTACAGTCTTCTGGCGGTGGAACAGATGAATTTGGCAAATATGTGGCGTATTTTTTGGAACTCGTGAAAATTGGAGGGAGAAAGAAGATTTTTGTGCAATCATAGGACTCTAGCACGGTTTGGCTTTCGAAAACGCAAGCTGGATCTAAAACCTGCATTCAAGCATTGTGGGGGTGATATTGATGAAATTGAAAACTCCGTGGCCCATTTTGAGGTACTGCCGAAAAACGGAGTGAGAAAGGAGCTTACTCTGAAATTTCGAGGCCTCTAGCGAATTTTCCCTGTCAAAAGGTGAGACCGGCGCTAAAACATGCTTCAATCCTTTTTGTGGCCGAAACACAATGATTCGCGAGCTACGGTGCCCATTTTATAGTGCTTATGAAAGATGGAGGTAGGAATAGGATTTCTTTGCATTTCAAATACCTTATGGCGGTTGAACTCTGCGAAGTGCAAACCTGCGCGAAGAATAGGTCCCACCATTTCGGGGGCAAAAACAGATGAATTGGGAAAGTACACGGCCCGTTCTCTGTGTCCCACTAAAAGATTATGAGAAAGACTATTTTGATGAAATTGTATGGGCTACATGTCAGTTTCCCTCTCTTGAAAGAGAAAATCGCCTCTAAACGAACCGTACAGTCTTCTGGCGGTGGAAAAGATGAATTTGGCAAATATGTGGCGTATTTTTTGGAACTCGTGAAAATTGGAGGGAGAAAGAAGATTTTTGTGCCAATCATAGGACTCTAGCACGGTTTGGCTCTTGAAAACTCAAGTTGGATCTAAAACACGCATTCAAGCATTGTGGGGGTGATATTGATGAAATTGAAAACTCCGTGGCCCATTTTGGGGTACTGCTGAAAAACGGAGTGAGAAAGGAGCTTACTCTGACATTTCGAGGCCTCTAGCAAATTTTCCCTGTCAAAAGGTCAGACCGGCGCTAAAACATGCTTCTATCCTTTTGGTGGCCGAAACACAATGATTCGCGAGCTACGTTGCCCATTTTACAGTGCTAATGAAAGATGGAGGTAGGAATAGGATTTCTTTGCATTTCAAATGCCTCTGTGGCGGTTGAACTCTGCGAAGTGCAAACCTGCGCGAAAATAGGTCCCACCATTTCGGGGGCAAAAACAGATGAATTGGGAAAGTACACGGCCCGTTCTCTGTGTCCCACTAAAAGATTATGAGAAAGACTATTTTGATGAAATTGTATGGGCTACATGTCAGTTTCCCTCTCTTGAAAGAGAAAATCGCCTCTAAACGAACCGTACAGTCTTCTGGCGGTGGAACAGATGAATTTGGCAAATATGTGGCGTATTTTTTGGAACTCGTGAAAATTGGAGGGAGAAAGAAGATTTTTGTGCAATCATAGGACTCTAGCACGGTTTGGCTTTCGAAAACGCAAGCTGGATCTAAAACCCGCATTCAAGCATTGTGGGGGTGATATTGATGAAATTGAAAACTCCGTGGCCCATTTTGAGGTACTGCCGAAAAACGGAGTGAGAAAGGAGCTTACTCTGAAATTTCGAGGCCTCTAGCGAATTTTCCCTGTCAAAAGGTGAGACCGGCGCTAAAACATGCTTCAATCCTTTTTGTGGCCGAAACACAATGATTCGCGAGCTACGGTGCCCATTTTATAGTGCTTATGAAAGATGGAGGTAGGAATAGGATTTCTTTGCATTTCAAATGCCTTATGGCGGTTGAACTCTGCGAAGTGCAAACCTGCGCGAAGAATAGGTCCCACCATTTCGGGGGCAAAAACAGATGAATTGGGAAAGTACACGGCCCGTTCTCTGTGTCCCACTAAAAGATTATGAGAAAGACTATTTTGATGAAATTGTATGGGCTACATGTCAGTTTCCCTCTCTTGAAAGAGAAAATCGCCTCTAAACGAACCGTACAGTCTTCTGGCGGTGGAAAAGATGAATTTGGCAAATATGTGGCGTATTTTTTGGAACTCGTGAAAATTGGAGGGAGAAAGAAGATTTTTGTGCCAATCATAGGACTCTAGCACGGTTTGGCTCTTGAAAACTCAAGTTGGATCTAAAACACGCATTCAAGCATTGTGGGGGTGATATTGATGAAATTGAAAACTCCGTGGCCCATTTTGAGGTACTGCTGAAAAACGAAGTGAGAAAGGAGCTTACTCTGACATTTCGAGGCCTCTAGCAAATTTTCCCTGTCAAAAGGTCAGACCGGCGCTAAAACATGCTTCTATCCTTTTGGTGGCCGAAACACAATGATTCGCGAGCTACGTTGCCCATTTTACAGTGCTAATGAAAGATGGAGGTAGGAATAGGATTTCTTTGCATTTCAAATGCCTCTATGGCGGTTGAACTCTGCGAAGTGCAAACCTGCGCGAAGAATAGGTCCCACCATTTCGGGGGCAAAAACAGATGAATTGGGAAAGTACACGGCCCGTTCTCTGTGTCCCACTAAAAGATTATGAGAAAGACTATTTTGATGAAATTGTATGGGCTACATGTCAGTTTCCCTCTCTTGAAAGAGAAAATCGCCTCTAAACGAACCGTACAGTCTTCTGGCGGTGGAACAGATGAATTTGGCAAATATGTGGCGTATTTTTTGGAACTCGTGAAAATTGGAGGGAGAAAGAAGATTTTTGTGCAATCATAGGACTCTAGCACGGTTTGGCTTTTGAAAACGCAAGCTGGATCTAAAACACGCATTCAAGCATTGTGGGGGTGATATTGATGAAATTGACTCCGTGGCCCATTTTGGGGTACTGCTGAAAAACGGAGTGAGAAAGGAGCTTACTCTGACATTTTGAGGCCTCTAGCAAATTTTCCCTGTCAAAAGGTCAGACCGGCGCTAAAACATGCTTCTATCCTTTTGGTGGCCGAAACACAATGATTCGCGAGCTACGTTGCCCATTTTACAGTGCTTATGAAAGATGGAGGTAGGAATAGGATTCCTTTGCATTTCAAATGCCTCTGTGGCGGTTGAACTCTGCGAAGTGCAAACCTGCGCGAAAATAGGTCCCACCATTTCGGGGGCAAAAACAGATGAATTGGGAAAGTACACGGCCCGTTCTCTGTGTCCCACTAAAAGATTATGAGAAAGACTATTTTGATGAAATTGTATGGGCTACATGTCAGTTTCCCTCTCTTGAAAGAGAAAATCGCCTCTAAACGAACCGTACAGTCTTCTGGCGGTGGAACAGATGAATTTGGCAAATATGTGGCGTATTTTTTGGAACTCGTGAAAATTGGAGGGAGAAAGAAGATTTTTGTGCAATCATAGGACTCTAGCACGGTTTGGCTTTCGAAAACGCAAGCTGGATCTAAAACCCGCATTCAAGCATTGTGGGGGTGATATTGATGAAATTGAAAACTCCGTGGCCCATTTTGAGGTACTGCCGAAAAACGGAGTGAGAAAGGAGCTTACTCTGAAATTTCGAGGCCTCTAGCGAATTTTCCCTGTCAAAAGGTGAGACCGGCGCTAAAACATGCTTCAATCCTTTTTGTGGCCGAAACACAATGATTCGCGAGCTACGGTGCCCATTTTATAGTGCTTATGAAAGATGGAGGTAGGAATAGGATTTCTTTGCATTTCAAATGCCTTATGGCGGTTGAACTCTGCGAAGTGCAAACCTGCGCGAAGAATAGGTCCCACCATTTCGGGGGCAAAAACAGATGAATTGGGAAAGTACACGGCCCGTTCTCTGTGTCCCACTAAAAGATTATGAGAAAGACTATTTTGATGAAATTGTATGGGCTACATGTCAGTTTCCCTCTCTTGAAAGAGAAAATCGCCTCTAAACGAACCGTACAGTCTTCTGGCGGTGGAAAAGATGAATTTGGCAAATATGTGGCGTATTTTTTGGAACTCGTGAAAATTGGAGGGAGAAAGAAGATTTTTGTGCCAATCATAGGACTCTAGCATGGTTTGGCTCTTGAAAACTCAAGTTGGATCTAAAACACGCATTCAAGCATTGTGGGGGTGATATTGATGAAATTGAAAACTCCGTGGCCCATTTTGAGGTACTGCTGAAAAACGGAGTGAGAAAGGAGCTTACTCTGACATTTCGAGGCCTCTAGCAAATTTTCCCTGTCAAAAGGTCAGACCGGCGCTAAAACATGCTTCTATCCTTTTGGTGGCCGAAACACAATGATTCGCGAGCTACGTTGCCCATTTACAGTGCTTATGAAAGATGGAGGTAGGAATAGGATTTCTTTGCATTTCAAATGCCTCTATGGCGGTTGAACTCTGCGAAGTGCAAACCTGCGCGAAAATAGGTCCCACCATTTCGGGGGCAAAAACAGATGAATTGGGAAAGTACACGGCCCGTTCTCTGTGTCCCACTAAAAGATTATGAGAAAGACTATTTTGATGAAATTGTATGGGCTACATGTCAGTTTCCCTCTCTTGAAAGAGAAAATCGCCTCTAAACGAACCGTACAGTCTTCTGGCGGTGGAACAGATGAATTTGGCAAATATGTGGCGTATTTTTTGGAACTTGTGAAAATTGGAGGGAGAAAGAAGATTTTTGTGCAATCATAGGACTCTAGCACGGTTTGGCTTTCGAAAACGCAAGCTGGATCTAAAACCCGCATTCAAGCATTGTGGGGGTGATATTGATGAAATTGAAAACTCCGTGGCCCATTTTGAGGTACTGCCGAAAAACGGAGTGAGAAAGGAGCTTACTCTGAAATTTCGAGGCCTCTAGCGAATTTTCCCTGTCAAAAGGTGAGACCGGCGCTAAAACATGCTTCAATCCTTTTTGTGGCCGAAACACAATGATTCGCGAGCTACGGTGCCCATTTTATAGTGCTTATGAAAGATGGAGGTAGGAATAGGATTTCTTTGCATTTCAAATGCCTTATGGCGGTTGAACTCTGCGAAGTGCAAACCTGCGCGAAGAATAGGTCCCACCATTTCGGGGGCAAAAACAGATGAATTGGGAAAGTACACGGCCCGTTCTCTGTGTCCCACTAAAAGATTATGAGAAAGACTATTTTGATGAAATTGTATGGGCTACATGTCAGTTTCCCTCTCTTGAAA
This sequence comes from Albizia julibrissin, assembly GCA_037074505.1. Taxonomy (NCBI): domain Eukaryota; kingdom Viridiplantae; phylum Streptophyta; class Magnoliopsida; order Fabales; family Fabaceae; genus Albizia; species Albizia julibrissin. The sequence continues at coordinate 40,527,794 of CM073477.1, forward strand.
GAGAAAATCGCCTCTAAACGAACCGTACAGTCTTCTGGCGGTGGAAAAGATGAATTTGGCAAATATGTGGCGTATTTTTTGGAACTCGTGAAAATTGGAGGGAGAAAGAAGATTTTTGTGCCAATCATAGGACTCTAGCACGGTTTGGCTCTTGAAAACTCAAGTTGGATCTAAAACACGCATTCAAGCATTGTGGGGGTGATATTGATGAAATTGAAAACTCCGTGGCCCATTTTGAGGTACTGCTGAAAAACGGAGTGAGAAAGGAGCTTACTCTGACATTTCGAGGCCTCTAGCAAATTTTCCCTGTCAAAAGGTCAGACCGGCGCTAAAACATGCTTCTATCCTTTTGGTGGCCGAAACACAATGATTCGCGAGCTACGTTGCCCATTTTACAGTGCTTATGAAAGATGGAGGTAGGAATAGGATTTCTTTGCATTTCAAATGCCTCTGTGGCGGTTGAACTCTGCGAAGTGCAAACCTGCGCGAAAATAGGTCCCACCATTTCGGGGGCAAAAACAGATGAATTGGGAAAGTACACGGCCCGTTCTCTGTGTCCCACTAAAAGATTATGAGAAAGACTATTTTGATGAAATTGTATGGGCTACATGTCAGTTTCCCTCTCTTGAAAGAGAAAATCGCCTCTAAACGAACCGTACAGTCTTCTGGCGGTGGAAAAGATGAATTTGGCAAATATGTGGCGTATTTTTTGGAACTCGTGAAAATTGGAGGGAGAAAGAAGATTTTTGTGCCAATCATAGGACTCTAGCACGGTTTGGCTCTTGAAAACTCAAGTTGGATCTAAAACACGCATTCAAGCATTGTGGGGGTGATATTGATGAAATTGAAAACTCCGTGGCCCATTTTGGGGTACTGCTGAAAAACGGAGTGAGAAAGGAGCTTACTCTGACATTTCGAGGCCTCTAGCAAATTTTCCCTGTCAAAAGGTCAGACCGGCGCTAAAACATGCTTCTATCCTTTTGGTGGCCGAAACACAATGATTCGCGAGCTACGTTGCCCATTTTACAGTGCTAATGAAAGATGGAGGTAGGAATAGGATTTCTTTGCATTTCAAATGCCTCTGTGGCGGTTGAACTCTGCGAAGTGCAAACCTGCGCGAAAATAGGTCCCACCATTTCGGGGGCAAAAACAGATGAATTGGGAAAGTACACGGCCCGTTCTCTGTGTCCCACTAAAAGATTATGAGAAAGACTATTTTGATGAAATTGTATGGGCTACATGTCAGTTTCCCTCTCTTGAAAGAGAAAATCGCCTCTAAACGAACCGTACAGTCTTCTGGCGGTGGAACAGATGAATTTGGCAAATATGTGGCGTATTTTTTGGAACTCGTGAAAATTGGAGGGAGAAAGAAGATTTTTGTGCAATCATAGGACTCTAGCACGGTTTGGCTTTCGAAAACGCAAGCTGGATCTAAAACCCGCATTCAAGCATTGTGGGGGTGATATTGATGAAATTGAAAACTCCGTGGCCCATTTTGAGGTACTGCCGAAAAACGGAGTGAGAAAGGAGCTTACTCTGAAATTTCGAGGCCTCTAGCGAATTTTCCCTGTCAAAAGGTGAGACCGGCGCTAAAACATGCTTCAATCCTTTTTGTGGCCGAAACACAATGATTCGCGAACTACGGTGCCCATTTTATAGTGCTTATGAAAGATGGAGGTAGGAATAGGATTTCTTTGCATTTCAAATGCCTTATGGCGGTTGAACTCTGCGAAGTGCAAACCTGCGCGAAGAATAGGTCCCACCATTTCGGGGGCAAAAACAGATGAATTGGGAAAGTACACGGCCCGTTCTCTGTGTCCCACTAAAAGATTATGAGAAAGACTATTTTGATGAAATTGTATGGGCTACATGTCAGTTTCCCTCTCTTGAAAGAGAAAATCGCCTCTAAACGAACCGTACAGTCTTCTGGCGGTGGAAAAGATGAATTTGGCAAATATGTGGCGTATTTTTTGGAACTCGTGAAAATTGGAGGGAGAAAGAAGATTTTTGTGCCAATCATAGGACTCTAGCACGGTTTGGCTCTTGAAAACTCAAGTTGGATCTAAAACACGCATTCAAGCATTGTGGGGGTGATATTGATGAAATTGAAAACTCCGTGGCCCATTTTGGGGTACTGCTGAAAAACGGGGTGAGAAAGGAGCTTACTCTGAATGTTCGAGGCCTCTAGCGAATTTTCCCTGTCAAAAGGTGAGACCGGCGCTAAAACATGCTTCTATCCTTTTGGTGGCCGAAACACAATGATTCGCGAGCTACGTTGCCCATTTACAGTGCTTATGAAAGATGGAGGTAGGAATAGGATTTCTTTGCATTTCAAATGCCTCTATGGCGGTTGAACTCTGCGAAGTGCAAACCTGCGCGAAAATAGGTCCCACCATTTCGGGGGCAAAAACAGATGAATTGGGAAAGTACACGGCCCGTTCTCTGTGTCCCACTAAAAGATTATGAGAAAGACTATTTTGATGAAATTGTATGGGCTACATGTCAGTTTCCCTCTCTTGAAAGAGAAAATCGCCTCTAAACGAACCGTACAGTCTTCTGGCGGTGGAACAGATGAATTTGGCAAATATGTGGCGTATTTTTTGGAACTTGTGAAAATTGGAGGGAGAAAGAAGATTTTTGTGCAATCATAGGACTCTAGCACGGTTTGGCTTTCGAAAACGCAAGCTGGATCTAAAACCCGCATTCAAGCATTGTGGGGGTGATATTGATGAAATTGAAAACTCCGTGGCCCATTTTGAGGTACTGCCGAAAAACGGAGTGAGAAAGGAGCTTACTCTGAAATTTCGAGGCCTCTAGCGAATTTTCCCTGTCAAAAGGTGAGACCGGCGCTAAAACATGCTTCAATCCTTTTTGTGGCCGAAACACAATGATTCGCGAGCTACGGTGCCCATTTTATAGTGCTTATGAAAGATGGAGGTAGGAATAGGATTTCTTTGCATTTCAAATGCCTTATGGCGGTTGAACTCTGCGAAGTGCAAACCTGCGCGAAGAATAGGTCCCACCATTTCGGGGGCAAAAACAGATGAATTGGGAAAGTACACGGCCCGTTCTCTGTGTCCCACTAAAAGATTATGAGAAAGACTATTTTGATGAAATTGTATGGGCTACATGTCAGTTTCCCTCTCTTGAAAGAGAAAATCGCCTCTAAACGAACCGTACAGTCTTCTGGCGGTGGAAAAGATGAATTTGGCAAATATGTGGCGTATTTTTTGGAACTCGTGAAAATTGGAGGGAGAAAGAAGATTTTTGTACCAATCATAGGACTCTAGCACGGTTTGGCTCTTGAAAACTCAAGTTGGATCTAAAACACGCATTCAAGCATTGTGGGGGTGATATTGATGAAATTGACTCCGTGGCCCATTTTGGGGTACTGCTGAAAAACGGAGTGAGAAAGGAGCTTACTCTGACATTTTGAGGCCTCTAGCAAATTTTCCCTGTCAAAAGGTCAGACCGGCGCTAAAACATGCTTCTATCCTTTTGGTGGCCGAAACACAATGATTCGCGAGCTACGTTGCCCATTTACAGTGCTTATGAAAGATGGAGGTAGGAATAGGATTCCTTTGCATTTCAAATGCCTCTGTGGCGGTTGAACTCTGCGAAGTGCAAACCTGCGCGAAAATAGGTCCCACCATTTCGGGGGCAAAAACAGATGAATTGGGAAAGTACACGGCCCGTTCTCTGTGTCCCACTAAAAGATTATGAGAAAGACTATTTTGATGAAATTGTATGGGCTACATGTCAGTTTCCCTCTCTTGAAAGAGAAAATCGCCTCTAAACGAACCGTACAGTCTTCTGGCGGTGGAACAGATGAATTTGGCAAATATGTGGCGTATTTTTTGGAACTCGTGAAAATTGGAGGGAGAAAGAAGATTTTTGTGCAATCATAGGACTCTAGCACGGTTTGGCTTTCGAAAACGCAAGCTGGATCTAAAACCCGCATTCAAGCATTGTGGGGGTGATATTGATGAAATTGAAAACTCCGTGGCCCATTTTGAGGTACTGCCGAAAAACGGAGTGAGAAAGGAGCTTACTCTGAAATTTCGAGGCCTCTAGCGAATTTTCCCTGTCAAAAGGTGAGACCGGCGCTAAAACATGCTTCAATCCTTTTTGTGGCCGAAACACAATGATTCGCGAGCTACGGTGCCCATTTTATAGTGCTTATGAAAGATGGAGGTAGGAATAGGATTTCTTTGCATTTCAAATGCCTTATGGCGGTTGAACTCTGCGAAGTGCAAACCTGCGCGAAGAATAGGTCCCACCATTTCGGGGGCAAAAACAGATGAATTGGGAAAGTACACGGCCCGTTCTCTGTGTCCCACTAAAAGATTATGAGAAAGACTATTTTGATGAAATTGTATGGGCTACATGTCAGTTTCCCTCTCTTGAAAGAGAAAATCGCCTCTAAACGAACCGTACAGTCTTCTGGCGGTGGAAAAGATGAATTTGGCAAATATGTGGCGTATTTTTTGGAACTCGTGAAAATTGGAGGGAGAAAGAAGATTTTTGTGCCAATCATAGGACTCTAGCACGGTTTGGCTCTTGAAAACTCAAGTTGGATCTAAAACACGCATTCAAGCATTGTGGGGGTGATATTGATGAAATTGAAAACTCCGTGGCCCATTTTGAGGTACTGCTGAAAAACGGAGTGAGAAAGGAGCTTACTCTGACATTTCGAGGCCTCTAGCAAATTTTCCCTGTCAAAAGGTCAGACCGGCGCTAAAACATGCTTCTATCCTTTTGGTGGCCGAAACACAATGATTCGCGAGCTACGTTGCCCATTTTACAGTGCTAATGAAAGATGGAGGTAGGAATAGGATTTCTTTGCATTTCAAATGCCTCTATGGCGGTTGAACTCTGCGAAGTGCAAACCTGCGCGAAGAATAGGTCCCACCATTTCGGGGGCAAAAAGAGATGAATTGGGAAAGTACACGGCCCGTTCTCTGTGTCCCACTAAAAGATTATGAGAAAGACTATTTTGATGAAATTGTATGGGCTACATGTCAGTTTCCCTCTCTTGAAAGAGAAAATCGCCTCTAAACGAACCGTACAGTCTTCTGGCGGTGGAACAGATGAATTTGGCAAATATGTGGCGTATTTTTTGGAACTCGTGAAAATTGGAGGGAGAAAGAAGATTTTTGTGCAATCATAGGACTCTAGCACGGTTTGGCTTTTGAAAACGCAAGCTGGATCTAAAACACGCATTCAAGCATTGTGGGGGTGATATTCATGAAATTGAAAACTCCGTGGCCCATTTTGGGGTACTGCCGAAAAACGGAGTGAGAAAGGAGCTTACTCTGAAATTTCGAGGCCTCTAGCGAATTTTCCCTGTCAAAAGGTGAGACCGGCGCTAAAACATGCTTCAATCCTTTTTGTGGCCGAAACACAATGATTCGCGAGCTACGGTGCCCATTTTACAGTGCTAATGAAAGATGGAGGTAGGAATAGGATTTCTTTGCATTTCAAATGCCTCTGTGGCGGTTGAACTCTGCGAAGTGCAAACCTGCGCGAAGAATAGGTCCCACCATTTCGGGGGCAAAAACAGATGAATTGGGAAAGTACACGGCCCGTTCTCTGTGTCCCACTAAAAGATTATGAGAAAGACTATTTTGATGAAATTGTATGGGCTACATGTCAGTTTCCCTCTCTTGAAAGAGAAAATCGCCTCTAAACGAACCGTACAGTCTTCTGGCGGTGGAACAGATGAATTTGGCAAATATGTGGCGTATTTTTTGGAACTCGTGAAAATTGGAGGGAGAAAGAAGATTTTTGTGCAATCATAGGACTCTAGCACGGTTTGGCTTTTGAAAACGCAAGCTGGATCTAAAACACGCATTCAAGCATTGTGGGGGTGATATTGATGAAATTAACTCCGTGGCCCATTTTGGGGTACTGCTGAAAAACGGAGTGAGAAAGGAGCTTACTCTGACATTTCGAGGCCTCTAGCAAATTTTCCCTGTCAAAAGGTCAGACCGGCGCTAAAACATGCTTCTATCCTTTTGGTGGCCGAAACACAATGATTCGCGAGCTACGTTGCCCATTTTACAGTGCTAATGAAAGATGGAGGTAGGAATAGGATTTCTTTGCATTTCAAATGTCTCTGTGGCGGTTGAACTCTGCGAAGTGCAAACCTGCGCGAAAATAGGTCCCACCATTTCGGGGGCAAAAACAGATGAATTGGGAAAGTACACGGCCCGTTCTCTGTGTCCCACTAAAAGATTATGAGAAAGACTATTTTGATGAAATTGTATGGGCTACATGTCAGTTTCCCTCTCTTGAAAGAGAAAATCGCCTCTAAACGAACCGTACAGTCTTCTGGCGGTGGAACAGATGAATTTGGCAAATATGTGGCGTATTTTTTGGAACTCGTGAAAATTGGAGGGAGAAAGAAGATTTTTGTGCAATCATAGGACTCTAGCACGGTTTGGCTTTTGAAAACGCAAGCTGGATCTAAAACACGCATTCAAGCATTGTGGGGGTGATATTCATGAAATTGAAAACTCCGTGGCCCATTTTGGGGTACTGCCGAAAAACGGAGTGAGAAAGGAGCTTACTCTGAAATTTCGACGCCTCTAGCGAATTTTCCCTGTCAAAAGGTGAGACCGGCGCTAAAACATGCTTCAATCCTTTTTGTGGCCGAAACACAATGATTCGCGAGCTACGGTGCCCATTTTACAGTGCTAATGAAAGATGGAGGTAGGAATAGGATTTCTTTGCATTTCAAATGCCTCTGTGGCGGTTGAACTCTGCGAAGTGCAACCCTGCGCGAAGAATAGGTCCCACCATTTCGGGGGCAAAAACAGATGAATTGGGAAAGTACACGGCCCGTTCTCTGTGTCCCACTAAAAGATTATGAGAAAGACTATTTTGATGAAATTGTATGGGCTACATGTCAGTTTCCCTCTCTTGAAAGAGAAAATCGCCTCTAAACGAACCGTACAGTCTTCTGGCGGTGGAACAGATGAATTTGGCAAATATGTGGCGTATTTTTTGGAACTCGTGAAAATTGGAGGGAGAAAGAAGATTTTTGTGCAATCATAGGACTCTAGCACGGTTTGGCTTTTGAAAACGCAAGCTGGATCTAAAACACGCATTCAAGCATTGTGGGGGTGATATTGATGAAATTGACTCCGTGGCCCATTTTGGGGTACTGCTGAAAAACGGAGTGAGAAAGGAGCTTACTCTGACATTTCGAGGCCTCTAGCAAATTTTCCCTGTCAAAAGGTCAGACCGGCGCTAAAACATGCTTCTATCCTTTTGGTGGCCGAAACACAATGATTCGCGAGCTACGTTGCCCATTTTACAGTGCTAATGAAAGATGGAGGTAGGAATAGGATTTCTTTGCATTTCAAATGTCTCTGTGGCGGTTGAACTCTGCGAAGTGCAAACCTGCGCGAAAATAGGTCCCACCATTTCGGGGGCAAAAACAGATGAATTGGGAAAGTACACGGCCCGTTCTCTGTGTCCCACTAAAAGATTATGAGAAAGACTATTTTGATGAAATTGTATGGGCTACATGTCAGTTTCCCTCTCTTGAAAGAGAAAATCGCCTCTAAACGAACCGTACAGTCTTCTGGCGGTGGAACAGATGAATTTGGCAAATATGTGGCGTATTTTTTGGAACTCGTGAAAATTGGAGGGAGAAAGAAGATTTTTGTGCAATCATAGGACTCTAGCACGGTTTGGCTTTCGAAAACGCAAGCTGGATCTAAAACCCGCATTCAAGCATTGTGGGGGTGATATTGATGAAATTGAAAACTCCGTGGCCCATTTTGAGGTACTGCTGAAAAACGGAGTGAGAAAGGAGCTTACTCTGACATTTCGAGGCCTCTAGCAAATTTTCCCTGTCAAAAGGTCAGACCGGCGCTAAAACATGCTTCTATCCTTTTGGTGGCCGAAACACAATGATTCGCGAGCTACGTTGCCCATTTTACAGTGCTAATGAAAGATGGAGGTAGGAATAGGATTTCTTTGCATTTCAAATGCCTCTATGGCGGTTGAACTCTGCGAAGTGCAAACCTGCGCGAAGAATAGGTCCCACCATTTCGGGGGCAAAAACAGATGAATTGGGAAAGTACACGGCCCGTTCTCTGTGTCCCACTAAAAGATTATGAGAAAGACTATTTTGATGAAATTGTATGGGCTACATGTCAGTTTCCCTCTCTTGAAAGAGAAAATCGCCTCTAAACGAACCGTACAGTCTTCTGGCGGTGGAACAGATGAATTTGGCAAATATGTGGCGTATTTTTTGGAACTCGTGAAAATTGGAGGGAGAAAGAAGATTTTTGTGCAATCATAGGACTCTAGCACGGTTTGGCTTTTGAAAACGCAAGCTGGATCTAAAACACGCATTCAAGCATTGTGGGGGTGATATTGATGAAATTGAAAACTCCGTGGCCCATTTTGAGGTACTGCCGAAAAACGGAGTGAGAAAGGAGCTTACTCTGAAATTTCGAGGCCTCTAGCGAATTTTCCCTGTCAAAAGGTGAGACCGGCGCTAAAACATGCTTCAATCCTTTTTGTGGCCGAAACACAATGATTCGCGAGCTACGGTGCCCATTTTATAGTGCTTATGAAAGATGGAGGTAGGAATAGGATTTCTTTGCATTTCAAATGCCTTATGGCGGTTGAACTCTGCGAAGTGCAAACCTGCGCGAAGAATAGGTCCCACCATTTCGGGGGCAAAAACAGATGAATTGGGAAAGTACACGGCCCGTTCTCTGTGTCCCACTAAAAGATTATGAGAAAGACTATTTTGATGAAATTGTATGGGCTACATGTCAGTTTCCCTCTCTTGAAAGAGAAAATCGCCTCTAAACGAACCGTACAGTCTTCTGGCGGTGGAAAAGATGAATTTGGCAAATATGTGGCGTATTTTTTGGAACTCGTGAAAATTGGAGGGAGAAAGAAGATTTTTGTACCAATCATAGGACTCTAGCACGGTTTGGCTCTTGAAAACTCAAGTTGGATCTAAAACACGCATTCAAGCATTGTGGGGGTGATATTGATGAAATTGACTCCGTGGCCCATTTTGGGGTACTGCTGAAAAACGGAGTGAGAAAGGAGCTTACTCTGACATTTTGAGGCCTCTAGCAAATTTTCCCTGTCAAAAGGTCAGACCGGCGCTAAAACATGCTTCTATCCTTTTGGTGGCCGAAACACAATGATTCGCGAGCTACGTTGCCCATTTACAGTGCTTATGAAAGATGGAGGTAGGAATAGGATTCCTTTGCATTTCAAATGCCTCTGTGGCGGTTGAACTCTGCGAAGTGCAAACCTGCGCGAAAATAGGTCCCACCATTTCGGGGGCAAAAACAGATGAATTGGGAAAGTACACGGCCCGTTCTCTGTGTCCCACTAAAAGATTATGAGAAAGACTATTTTGATGAAATTGTATGGGCTACATGTCAGTTTCCCTCTCTTGAAAGAGAAAATCGCCTCTAAACGAACCGTACAGTCTTCTGGCGGTGGAACAGATGAATTTGGCAAATATGTGGCGTATTTTTTGGAACTCGTGAAAATTGGAGGGAGAAAGAAGATTTTTGTGCAATCATAGGACTCTAGCACGGTTTGGCTTTCGAAAACGCAAGCTGGATCTAAAACCCGCATTCAAGCATTGTGGGGGTGATATTGATGAAATTGAAAACTCCGTGGCCCATTTTGAGGTACTGCCGAAAAACGGAGTGAGAAAGGAGCTTACTCTGAAATTTCGAGGCCTCTAGCGAATTTTCCCTGTCAAAAGGTGAGACCGGCGCTAAAACATGCTTCAATCCTTTTTGTGGCCGAAACACAATGATTCGCGAGCTACGGTGCCCATTTTATAGTGCTTATGAAAGATGGAGGTAGGAATAGGATTTCTTTGCATTTCAAATGCCTTATGGCGGTTGAACTCTGCGAAGTGCAAACCTGCGCGAAGAATAGGTCCCACCATTTCGGGGGCAAAAACAGATGAATTGGGAAAGTACACGGCCCGTTCTCTGTGTCCCACTAAAAGATTATGAGAAAGACTATTTTGATGAAATTGTATGGGCTACATGTCAGTTTCCCTCTCTTGAAAGAGAAAATCGCCTCTAAACGAACCGTACAGTCTTCTGGCGGTGGAAAAGATGAATTTGGCAAATATGTGGCGTATTTTTTGGAACTCGTGAAAATTGGAGGGAGAAAGAAGATTTTTGTGCCAATCATAGGACTCTAGCACGGTTTGGCTCTTGAAAACTCAAGTTGGATCTAAAACACGCATTCAAGCATTGTGGGGGTGATATTGATGAAATTGAAAACTCCGTGGCCCATTTTGAGGTACTGCTGAAAAACGGAGTGAGAAAGGAGCTTACTCTGACATTTCGAGGCCTCTAGCAAATTTTCCCTGTCAAAAGGTCAGACCGGCGCTAAAACATGCTTCTATCCTTTTGGTGGCCGAAACACAATGATTCGCGAGCTACGTTGCCCATTTTACAGTGCTAATGAAAGATGGAGGTAGGAATAGGATTTCTTTGCATTTCAAATGCCTCTATGGCGGTTGAACTCTGCGAAGTGCAAACCTGCGCGAAGAATAGGTCCCACCATTTCGGGGGCAAAAAGAGATGAATTGGGAAAGTACACGGCCCGTTCTCTGTGTCCCACTAAAAGATTATGAGAAAGACTATTTTGATGAAATTGTATGGGCTACATGTCAGTTTCCCTCTCTTGAAAGAGAAAATCGCCTCTAAACGAACCGTACAGTCTTCTGGCGGTGGAACAGATGAATTTGGCAAATATGTGGCGTATTTTTTGGAACTCGTGAAAATTGGAGGGAGAAAGAAGATTTTTGTGCAATCATAGGACTCTAGCACGGTTTGGCTTTTGAAAACGCAAGCTGGATCTAAAACACGCATTCAAGCATTGTGGGGGTGATATTCATGAAATTGAAAACTCCGTGGCCCATTTTGGGGTACTGCCGAAAAACGGAGTGAGAAAGGAGCTTACTCTGAAATTTCGAGGCCTCTAGCGAATTTTCCCTGTCAAAAGGTGAGACCGGCGCTAAAACATGCTTCAATCCTTTTTGTGGCCGAAACACAATGATTCGCGAGCTACGGTGCCCATTTTACAGTGCTAATGAAAGATGGAGGTAGGAATAGGATTTCTTTGCATTTCAAATGCCTCTGTGGCGGTTGAACTCTGCGAAGTGCAAACCTGCGCGAAGAATAGGTCCCACCATTTCGGGGGCAAAAACAGATGAATTGGGAAAGTACACGGCCCGTTCTCTGTGTCCCACTAAAAGATTATGAGAAAGACTATTTTGATGAAATTGTATGGGCTACATGTCAGTTTCCCTCTCTTGAAAGAGAAAATCGCCTCTAAACGAACCGTACAGTCTTCTGGCGGTGGAACAGATGAATTTGGCAAATATGTGGCGTATTTTTTGGAACTCGTGAAAATTGGAGGGAGAAAGAAGATTTTTGTGCAATCATAGGACTCTAGCACGGTTTGGCTTTTGAAAACGCAAGCTGGATCTAAAACACGCATTCAAGCATTGTGGGGGTGATATTGATGAAATTAACTCCGTGGCCCATTTTGGGGTACTGCTGAAAAACGGAGTGAGAAAGGAGCTTACTCTGACATTTCGAGGCCTCTAGCAAATTTTCCCTGTCAAAAGGTCAGACCGGCGCTAAAACATGCTTCTATCCTTTTGGTGGCCGAAACACAATGATTCGCGAGCTACGTTGCCCATTTTACAGTGCTAATGAAAGATGGAGGTAGGAATAGGATTTCTTTGCATTTCAAATGTCTCTGTGGCGGTTGAACTCTGCGAAGTGCAAACCTGCGCGAAAATAGGTCCCACCATTTCGGGGGCAAAAACAGATGAATTGGGAAAGTACACGGCCCGTTCTCTGTGTCCCACTAAAAGATTATGAGAAAGACTATTTTGATGAAATTGTATGGGCTACATGTCAGTTTCCCTCTCTTGAAAGAGAAAATCGCCTCTAAACGAACCGTACAGTCTTCTGGCGGTGGAACAGATGAATTTGGCAAATATGTGGCGTATTTTTTGGAACTCGTGAAAATTGGAGGGAGAAAGAAGATTTTTGTGCAATCATAGGACTCTAGCACGGTTTGGCTTTTGAAAACGCAAGCTGGATCTAAAACACGCATTCAAGCATTGTGGGGGTGATATTCATGAAATTGAAAACTCCGTGGCCCATTTTGGGGTACTGCCGAAAAACGGAGTGAGAAAGGAGCTTACTCTGAAATTTCGACGCCTCTAGCGAATTTTCCCTGTCAAAAGGTGAGACCGGCGCTAAAACATGCTTCAATCCTTTTTGTGGCCGAAACACAATGATTCGCGAGCTACGGTGCCCATTTTACAGTGCTAATGAAAGATGGAGGTAGGAATAGGATTTCTTTGCATTTCAAATGCCTCTGTGGCGGTTGAACTCTGCGAAGTGCAACCCTGCGCGAAGAATAGGTCCCACCATTTCGGGGGCAAAAACAGATGAATTGGGAAAGTACACGGCCCGTTCTCTGTGTCCCACTAAAAGATTATGAGAAAGACTATTTTGATGAAATTGTATGGGCTACATGTCAGTTTCCCTCTCTTGAAAGAGAAAATCGCCTCTAAACGAACCGTACAGTCTTCTGGCGGTGGAACAGATGAATTTGGCAAATATGTGGCGTATTTTTTGGAACTCGTGAAAATTGGAGGGAGAAAGAAGATTTTTGTGCAATCATAGGACTCTAGCACGGTTTGGCTTTTGAAAACGCAAGCTGGATCTAAAACACGCATTCAAGCATTGTGGGGGTGATATTGATGAAATTGACTCCGTGGCCCATTTTGGGGTACTGCTGAAAAACGGAGTGAGAAAGGAGCTTACTCTGACATTTCGAGGCCTCTAGCAAATTTTCCCTGTCAAAAGGTCAGACCGGCGCTAAAACATGCTTCTATCCTTTTGGTGGCCGAAACACAATGATTCGCGAGCTACGTTGCCCATTTTACAGTGCTAATGAAAGATGGAGGTAGGAATAGGATTTCTTTGCATTTCAAATGTCTCTGTGGCGGTTGAACTCTGCGAAGTGCAAACCTGCGCGAAAATAGGTCCCACCATTTCGGGGGCAAAAACAGATGAATTGGGAAAGTACACGGCCCGTTCTCTGTGTCCCACTAAAAGATTATGAGAAAGACTATTTTGATGAAATTGTATGGGCTACATGTCAGTTTCCCTCTCTTGAAAGAGAAAATCGCCTCTAAACGAACCGTACAGTCTTCTGGCGGTGGAACAGATGAATTTGGCAAATATGTGGCGTATTTTTTGGAACTCGTGAAAATTGGAGGGAGAAAGAAGATTTTTGTGCAATCATAGGACTCTAGCACGGTTTGGCTTTCGAAAACGCAAGCTGGATCTAAAACCCGCATTCAAGCATTGTGGGGGTGATATTGATGAAATTGAAAACTCCGTGGCCCATTTTGAGGTACTGCTGAAAAACGGAGTGAGAAAGGAGCTTACTCTGACATTTCGAGGCCTCTAGCAAATTTTCCCTGTCAAAAGGTCAGACCGGCGCTAAAACATGCTTCTATCCTTTTGGTGGCCGAAACACAATGATTCGCGAGCTACGTTGCCCATTTTACAGTGCTAATGAAAGATGGAGGTAGGAATAGGATTTCTTTGCATTTCAAATGCCTCTATGGCGGTTGAACTCTGCGAAGTGCAAACCTGCGCGAAGAATAGGTCCCACCATTTCGGGGGCAAAAACAGATGAATTGGGAAAGTACACGGCCCGTTCTCTGTGTCCCACTAAAAGATTATGAGAAAGACTATTTTGATGAAATTGTATGGGCTACATGTCAGTTTCCCTCTCTTGAAAGAGAAAATCGCCTCTAAACGAACCGTACAGTCTTCTGGCGGTGGAACAGATGAATTTGGCAAATATGTGGCGTATTTTTTGGAACTCGTGAAAATTGGAGGGAGAAAGAAGATTTTTGTGCAATCATAGGACTCTAGCACGGTTTGGCTTTTGAAAACGCAAGCTGGATCTAAAACACGCATTCAAGCATTGTGGGGGTGATATTGATGAAATTGAAAACTCCGTGGCCCATTTTGGGGTACTGCCGAAAAACGGAGTGAGAAAGGAGCTTACTCTGAAATTTCGAGGCCTCTAGCGAATTTTCCCTGTCAAAAGGTGAGACCGGCGCTAAAACATGCTTCAATCCTTTTTGTGGCCGAAACACAATGATTCGCGAGCTACGGTGCCCATTTTATAGTGCTTATGAAAGATGGAGGTAGGAATAGGATTTCTTTGCATTTCAAATGCCTTATGGCGGTTGAACTCTGCGAAGTGCAAACCTGCGCGAAGAATAGGTCCCACCATTTCGGGGGCAAAAACAGATGAATTGGGAAAGTACACGGCCCGTTCTCTGTGTCCCACTAAAAGATTATGAGAAAGACTATTTTGATGAAATTGTATGGGCTACATGTCAGTTTCCCTCTCTTGAAAGAGAAAATCGCCTCTAAACGAACCGTACAGTCTTCTGGCGGTGGAACAGATGAATTTGGCAAATATGTGGCGTATTTTTTGGAACTCGTGAAAATTGGAGGGAGAAAGAAGATTTTTGTGCAATCATAGGACTCTAGCACGGTTTGGCTTTTGAAAACGCAAGCTGGATCTAAAACACGCATTCAAGCATTGTGGGGGTGATATTCATGAAATTGAAAACTCCGTGGCCCATTTTGGGGTACTGCCGAAAAACGGAGTGAGAAAGGAGCTTACTCTGAAATTTCGAGGCCTCTAGCGAATTTTCCCTGTCAAAAGGTGAGACCGGCGCTAAAACATGCTTCAATCCTTTTTGTGGCCGAAACACAATGATTCGCGAGCTACGGTGCCCATTTTACAGTGCTAATGAAAGATGGAGGTAGGAATAGGATTTCTTTGCATTTCAAATGCCTCTGTGGCGGTTGAACTCTGCGAAGTGCAACCCTGCGCGAAGAATAGGTCCCACCATTTCGGGGGCAAAAACAGATGAATTGGGAAAGTACACGGCCCGTTCTCTGTGTCCCACTAAAAGATTATGAGAAAGACTATTTTGATGAAATTGTATGGGCTACATGTCAGTTTCCCTCTCTTGAAAGAGAAAATCGCCTCTAAACGAACCGTACAGTCTTCTGGCGGTGGAACAGATGAATTTGGCAAATATGTGGCGTATTTTTTGGAACTCGTGAAAATTGGAGGGAGAAAGAAGATTTTTGTGCAATCATAGGACTCTAGCACGGTTTGGCTTTTGAAAACGCAAGCTGGATCTAAAACACGCATTCAAGCATTGTGGGGGTGATATTGATGAAATTGACTCCGTGGCCCATTTTGGGGTACTGCTGAAAAACGGAGTGAGAAAGGAGCTTACTCTGACATTTCGAGGCCTCTAGCAAATTTTCCCTGTCAAAAGGTCAGACCGGCGCTAAAACATGCTTCTATCCTTTTGGTGGCCGAAACACAATGATTCGCGAGCTACGTTGCCCATTTTACAGTGCTAATGAAAGATGGAGGTAGGAATAGGATTTCTTTGCATTTCAAATGTCTCTGTGGCGGTTGAACTCTGCGAAGTGCAAACCTGCGCGAAAATAGGTCCCACCATTTCGGGGGCAAAAACAGATGAATTGGGAAAGTACACGGCCCGTTCTCTGTGTCCCACTAAAAGATTATGAGAAAGACTATTTTGATGAAATTGTATGGGCTACATGTCAGTTTCCCTCTCTTGAAAGAGAAAATCGCCTCTAAACGAACCGTACAGTCTTCTGGCGGTGGAACAGATGAATTTGGCAAATATGTGGCGTATTTTTTGGAACTCGTGAAAATTGGAGGGAGAAAGAAGATTTTTGTGCAATCATAGGACTCTAGCACGGTTTGGCTTTCGAAAACGCAAGCTGGATCTAAAACCCGCATTCAAGCATTGTGGGGGTGATATTGATGAAATTGAAAACTCCGTGGCCCATTTTGAGGTACTGCTGAAAAACGGAGTGAGAAAGGAGCTTACTCTGACATTTCGAGGCCTCTAGCAAATTTTCCCTGTCAAAAGGTCAGACCGGCGCTAAAACATGCTTCTATCCTTTTGGTGGCCGAAACACAATGATTCGCGAGCTACGTTGCCCATTTTACAGTGCTAATGAAAGATGGAGGTAGGAATAGGATTTCTTTGCATTTCAAATGCCTCTATGGCGGTTGAACTCTGCGAAGTGCAAACCTGCGCGAAGAATAGGTCCCACCATTTCGGGGGCAAAAACAGATGAATTGGGAAAGTACACGGCCCGTTCTCTGTGTCCCACTAAAAGATTATGAGAAAGACTATTTTGATGAAATTGTATGGGCTACATGTCAGTTTCCCTCTCTTGAAAGAGAAAATCGCCTCTAAACGAACCGTACAGTCTTCTGGCGGTGGAACAGATGAATTTGGCAAATATGTGGCGTATTTTTTGGAACTCGTGAAAATTGGAGGGAGAAAGAAGATTTTTGTGCAATCATAGGACTCTAGCACGGTTTGGCTTTTGAAAACGCAAGCTGGATCTAAAACACGCATTCAAGCATTGTGGGGGTGATATTGATGAAATTGAAAACTCCGTGGCCCATTTTGGGGTACTGCCGAAAAACGGAGTGAGAAAGGAGCTTACTCTGAAATTTCGAGGCCTCTAGCGAATTTTCCCTGTCAAAAGGTGAGACCGGCGCTAAAACATGCTTCAATCCTTTTTGTGGCCGAAACACAATGATTCGCGAGCTACGGTGCCCATTTTATAGTGCTTATGAAAGATGGAGGTAGGAATAGGATTTCTTTGCATTTCAAATGCCTTATGGCGGTTGAACTCTGCGAAGTGCAAACCTGCGCGAAGAATAGGTCCCACCATTTCGGGGGCAAAAACAGATGAATTGGGAAAGTACACGGCCCGTTCTCTGTGTCCCACTAAAAGATTATGAGAAAGACTATTTTGATGAAATTGTATGGGCTACATGTCAGTTTCCCTCTCTTGAAAGAGAAAATCGCCTCTAAACGAACCGTACAGTCTTCTGGCGGTGGAAAAGATGAATTTGGCAAATATGTGGAATATTTTTTGGAACTCGTGAAAATTGGAGGGAGAAAGAAGATTTTTGTGCCAATCATAGGACTCTAGCACGGTTTGGCTCTTGAAAACTCAAGTTGGATCTAAAACACGCATTCAAGCATTGTGGGGGTGATATTGATGAAATTGAAAACTCCGTGGCCCATTTTGGGGTACTGCTGAAAAATGGAGTGAGAAAGGAGCTTACTCTGAAATTTCGTGGCTTCTAGCAAATTTTCCCTGTCAAAAGGTGAGACCGGCGCTAAAACATGCTTCTATCCTTTTGGTGGCCGAAACACAATGATTCGCGAGCTACGTTGCCCATTTTACAGTGCTTATGAAAGATGGAGGTAGGAAAATGATTTCTTTGCATTTCAAATGCCTCTATGGCGGTTGAACTCTGCGAAGTGCAAACTTGCGAGAAGAATAGGTCCCACCATTTCGAGGGCAAAAACAGATGAATTGGGAAAGTACACGGCCCGTTCTCTGTGTCCCACTAAAAGATTATGAGAAAGACTATTTTGATGAAATTGTATGGGCTACATGTCAGTTTCCCTCTCTTGAAAGAGAAAAGCGCCTCTAAACGAACCGTACAGTCTTCTGGCGGTGGAACATATGAATTTGGCAAATATGTGGCGTATTTTTTGGAACTCGTGAAAATTAAAGGGAGAAAGAAGATTTTTGTGCAATCATAGGACTCTAGCACGGTTTGGCTTTCGAAAACGCAAGCTGGATCTAAAACACGCATTCAAGCATTATGGGGGTGATATTGATGAAATTGAAAACTCCGTGGCCCATTTTGCGGTACTGCCGAAAAACGGAGTGAGAAAGGAGCTTACTCTGAAATTTCGAGGCCTCTAGCGAATTTTCCCTGTCAAAACTTTAGGCCGGCGCTAAAACATGCTTCTATCGTTTTGGTGGCCGAAACACAATGATTCGCGAGCTACGTTGCCCATTTTACAGTGCTTATGAAAGATGGAGGTAGGAATAGGATTTCCTTGCATTTCTAATGCCTCTATGGCGGTTGAACTCTGCGAAGTGCAAACCTGCGCGAAGAATAGGTCCCACCATTTCGGGGGCAAAAACAGATTAATTGGGAAAGTACACGGCCCGTTCTCTGTGTCCCACTAAAAGATTATGAGAAAGACTATTTTGATGAAATTGTATGGGCTACATGTCAGTTTCCCTCTCTTGAAAGAGAAAATCGCCTCTAAACGAACAGTACAGTCTTCTGGCGGTGGAAAAGATGAATTTGGCAAATATGTGGCGTATTTTTTGGAACTCGTGAAAATTGGAGGGAGAAAGAAGATTTTTGTGCCAATCATAGGACTCTAGCACGGTTTGGCTTTTGAAAACGCAAGCTGGATCTAAAACACGCATTCAAGCATTGTGGGGGTGATATTGATGAAATTGACTCCGTGGCCCATTTTGGGGTACTGCTGAAAAACGGAGTGAGAAAGGAGCTTACTCTGACATTTTGAGGCCTCTAGCAAATTTTCCCTGTCAAAAGGTCAGACCGGCGCTAAAACATGCTTCTATTCTTTTGGTGGCCGAAACACAATGATTCGCGAGCTACGTTGCCCATTTTACAGTGCTTATGAAAGATGGAGGTAGGAATAGGATTCCTTTGCATTTCAAATGCCTCTGTGGCGGTTGAACTCTGCGAAGTGCAAACCTGCGCGAAGAATAGGTCCCACCATTTCGGGGGCAAAAACAGATGAATTGGGAAAGTACACGGCCCGTTCTCTGTGTCCCACTAAAAGATTATGAGAAAGACTATTTTGATGAAATTGTATGGGCTACATGTCAGTTTCCCTCTCTTGAAAGAGAAAATCGCCTCTAAACGAACCGTACAGTCTTCTGGCGGTGGAAAAGATGAATTTGGCAAATATGTGGCGTATTTTTTGGAACTCGTGAAAATTGGAGGGAGAAAGAAGATTTTTGTGCCAATCATAGGACTCTAGCACGGTTTGGCTCTTGAAAACTTAAGGTGGATCTAAAACACGCATTCAAGCATTGTGGGGGTGATATTGATTAAATTGAAAACTTCGTGGCCCATTTTGGGGTACTGCTGAAAAACGGAGTGAGAAAGGAGCTTACTCTGAAATTTCGTGGCTTCTAGCAAATTTTCCCTGTCAAAAGGTTAGACCGGCGCTAAAACATGCTTCTATCCTTTTGGTGGCCGAAACACAATGATTCGCGAGCTACGTTGCCCATTTTACAGTGCTTATGAAAGATGGAGGTAGGAATAGGATTTCTTGGCATTTCAAATGCCTCTATGGCGGTTGAACTCTGCGAAGTGCAAACCTGCGAGAAGAATAGGTCCCACCATTTCGGGGGCAAAAACAGATGAATTGGGAAAGTACACGGCCCGTTCTCTGTGTCCTTCTAAAAGATTATGAGAAAGACTATTTTGATGAAATTGTTTGGGCTACATGTCAGTTTCCCTATCTTGAAAGAGAAAATCGCCTCTAAACGAACCGTACAGTCTTCTGGCGGTGGAACAGATGAATTTGGCAAATATGTGGCGTATTTTTTGGAACTCGTGAAAATTGGAGGGAGAAAGAAGATTTCCCTGCAAATCGTAGGACTCTAGCACGGTTTGGCTCTGGAAAACGCAAGCTGGATCTAAAACACGCATTCAAGCATTGTGGGGGTGATATTGATGAAATTGAAAACTCCGTGGCCCATTTTGGGGTACTGCCGAAAAACGGAGTGAGAAAGGAGCTTACTCTGAAATTTCGAGGCCTCTAGCGAATTTTCCCTGTCAAAAGGTGAGACCGGCGCTAAAACATGCTTCAATCCTTTTTGTGGCCGAAAAGCAATGATTCGCGAGCTACGGTGCCCATTTTATAGTGCTTATGAAAGATGGAGGTAGGAATAGGATTTCTTTGCATTTCAAATGCCTTATGGCAGTTGAACTCTGCGAAGTGCAAACCTGCGCGAAGAATAGGTCCCACCATTTCGGGGGCAAAAACAGATGAATTGGGAAAGTACACGGCCCGTTCTCTGTGTCGCACTAAAAGATTATGAGAAAGACTATTTTGATGAAATTGTATGGGCTACATGTCAGTTTCTGACATGTCCCGGGTCTGGGAGGGGGTGTGGATCGAGTTCGGGGTCTGGTGGCACCCACAGTCGTTGGAGACAGGGGCCCGTGTCTGTGCTGGGTTAAAGGAATAGGGGTGCGCCTCTGCTACCAGCTTAAGCTTTTAGCACGATGGTTAGCGCTTCACAGTTAAGCGTGCTCAACCGAGGGTAGTCTCAGGATGGGTGACCCCCTGGGAAGTCCTCGTGTTGTGGCGCTTCATTCTTGAGGTTAAATATTATTAGATATTGGGCCTATTTGACTTTTGAGTTTCCTAATTAATTAATTATATTAGGCTAGTTTCTATTTTCCAGGATGCATTTAATGCAATTAGGGTTTCTGAATATTTCTCTTTAAATACCTTGTAAGCCTTCATTTGGAGTCAGACTAAAGACTTGGAGACTTGATTATTGAATGAAAGGTTGCACTTTTCTGCACCTTGCTTCTTGGGAGTGGATTCTCTCTAGGGTTCTTCTTAGAACTAACAGACTTATCAAGGCTTGATCAACCTTGTGGCGTCTTCCAACACTTTGGGTCCTTGTTCTTTCGTGCTCAAGGGTTCAAGTGGATCGTCGATCTGCGTTTAGCGTTCTTGGGGTGCGTATATTCAGATTGGTTGTGGGTTCGTGGGGTCTTCCCTTGTGGGTTCGCACCATCTTGGTATCAGAGCCAGCACGGGTTCGAATCTTGCTTCCATCGAAAGGTTCGAGGACGAACCTCCTTTAAGAGGGAGGGAATGACATGTCCCGGGTCTGGGAGGGGGTGTGATCGAGTTCGGGGTCTGGTGGCACCCACAGTCGTTGGAGACAGGGGCCCGTGTCTGTGCTGGGTTAAAGGAATAGGGGTGCGCCTCTGCTAAAAGCTTAAGCTGGTAGCAGAGGCGCACCCCTATTCCTTTAACCCAGCACAGACACGGGCCCCTGTCTCCAACGACTGTGGGTGCCACCAGACCCCGAACTCGATCCACACCCCCTCCCAGACCCGGGACATGTCAGTTTCCCTCTCTTGAAAGAGAAAATCGCCTCTAAACGAACCGTACAGTCTTCTGGCGGTGGAACAGATGAATTTGGCAAATATGTGGCGTATTTTTTGGAACTCGTGAAAATTGGAGGGAGAAAGAAGATTTTTGTGCCAATCATAGGACTCTAGCACGGTTTGGCTCTTGAAAACTCAAGTTGGATCTAAAACACGCATTCAAGCATTGTGGGGGTGATATTGATTAAATTGAAAACTCCGTGGCCCATTTTGGGGTACTGCTGAAAAACGGAGTGAGAAAGGAGCTTACTCTGAAATTTCGTGGCTTCTAGCAAATTTTCCCTGTCAAAAGGTGAGACCGGCGCTAAAACATGCTTCTATCCTTTTGGTGGCCGAAACACAATGATTCGCGAGCTACGTTGCCCATTTTACAGTGCTTATGAAAGATGGAGGTAGGAATAGGATTTCTTGGCATTTCAAATGCCTCTATGGCGGTTGAACTCTGCGAAGTGCAAACCTGCGAGAAGAATAGGTCCCACCATTTCGATTGCAAAAACAGATGAATTGGGAAAGTACACGGCCCGTTCTCTGTGTCCCACTAAAAGATTATGAGAAAGACTATTTTGATGAAATTGTATGGGCTACATGTCAGTTTCCCTCTCTTGAAAGAGAAAATCGCCTCTAAACGAACTGTACAGTCTTCTGGCGGTGGAACAGATGAATTTGGCAAATATGTGGCGTATTTTTTGGAACTCGTGAAAATTGGAGGGAGAAAGAAGATTTCCCTGCAAATCGTAGGACTCTAGCACGGTTTGGCTCTGGAAAACGCAAGCTGGATCTAAAACACGCATTCAAGCATTGTGGGGGTGATATTGATGAAATTGAAAACTCCGTGGCCCATTTTGGGGTACTGCCGAAAAACGGAGTGAGAAAGGAGCTTACTCTGAAATTTCGAGGCCTCTAGCGAATTTTCCCTGTCAAAAGGTGAGACCGGCGCTAAAACATGCTTCAATCCTTTTTGTGGCCAAAAAGCAATGATTCGCGAGCTACGGTGCCCATTTTATAGTGCTTATGAAAGATGGAGGTAGGAATAGGATTTCTTTGCATTTCAAATGCCTTATGGCAGTTGAACTCTGCGAAGTGCAAACCTGCGCGAAGAATAGGTCCCACCATTTCGGGGGCAAAAACAGATGAATTGGGAAAGTACACGGCCCGTTCTCTGTGTCCCACTAAAAGATTATGAGAAAGACTATTTTGATGAAATTGTATGGGCTACATGTCAGTTTCTGACATGTCCCGGGTCTGGGAGGGGGTGTGGATCGAGTTCGGGGTCTGGTGGCACCCACAGTCGTTGGAGACAGGGGCCCGTGTCTGTGCTGGGTTAAAGGAATAGGGGTGCGCCTCTGCTACCAGCTTAAGCTTTTAGCACGATGGTTAGCGCTTCACAGTTAAGCGTGCTCAACCGAGGGTAGTCTCAGGATGGGTGACCCCCTGGGAAGTCCTCGTGTTGTGGCGCTTCATTCCTGAGGTTAAATATTATTAGATATTGGGCCTATTTGACTTTTGAGTTTCCTAATTAATTAATTATATTAGGCTAGTTTCTATTTTCCAGGATGCATTTAATGCAATTAGGGTTTCTGAATATTTCTCTTTAAATACCTTGTAAGCCTTCATTTGGAGTCAGACTAAAGACTTGGAGACTTGATTATTGAATGAAAGGTTGCACTTTTCTGCACCTTGCTTCTTGGGAGTGGATTCTCTCTAGGGTTCTTCTTAGAACTAACAGACTTATCAAGGCTTGATCAACCTTGTGGCGTCTTCCAACACTTTGGGTCCTTGTTCTTTCGTGCTCAAGGGTTCAAGTGGATCGTCGATCTGCGTTTAGCGTTCTTGGGGTGCGTATATTCAGATTGGTTGTGGGTTCGTGGGGTCTTCCCTTGTGGGTTCGCACCATCTTGGTATCAGAGCCAGCACGGGTTCGAATCTTGCTTCCATCGAAAGGTTCGAGGACGAACCTCCTTTAAGAGGGAGGGAATGACATGTCCCGGGTCTGGGAGGGGGTGTGATCGAGTTCGGGGTCTGGTGGCACCCACAGTCGTTGGAGACAGGGGCCCGTGTCTGTGCTGGGTTAAAGGAATAGGGGTGCGCCTCTGCTAAAAGCTTAAGCTGGTAGCAGAGGCGCACCCCTATTCCTTTAACCCAGCACAGACACGGGCCCCTGTCTCCAACGACTGTGGGTGCCACCAGACCCCGAACTCGATCCACACCCCCTCCCAGACCCGGGACATGTCAGTTTCCCTCTCTTGAAAGAGAAAATCGCCTCTAAACGAACCGTACAGTCTTCTGGCGGTGGAACAGATGAATTTGGCAAATATGTGGCGTATTTTTTGGAACTCGTGAAAATTGGAGGGAGAAAGAAGATTTTTGTGCCAATCATAGGACTCTAGCACGGTTTGGCTCTTGAAAACTCAAGTTGGATCTAAAACACGCATTCAAGCATTGTGGGGGTGATATTGATTAAATTGAAAACTCCGTGGCCCATTTTGGGGTACTGCTGAAAAACGGAGTGAGAAAGGAGCTTACTCTGAAATTTCGTGGCTTCTAGAAAATTTTCCCTGTCAAAAGGTGAGACCGGCGCTAAAACATGCTTCTATCCTTTTGGTGGCCGAAACACAATGATTCGCGAGCTACGTTGCCCATTTTACAGTGCTTATGAAAGATGGAGGTAGGAATAGGATTTCTTGGCATTTCAAATGCCTCTATGGCGGTTGAACTCTGCGAAGTGCAAACCTGCGAGAAGAATAGGTCCCACCATTTCGATTGCAAAAACAGATGAATTGGGAAAGTACACGGCCCGTTCTCTGTGTCCCACTAAAAGATTATGAGAAAGACTATTTTGATGAAATTGTATGGGCTACATGTCAGTTTCCCTCTCTTGAAAGAGAAAATCGCCTCTAAACGAACTGTACAGTCTTCTGGCGGTGGAACAGATGAATTTGGCAAATATGTGGCGTATTTTTTGGAACTCGTGAAAATTGGAGGGAGAAAGAAGATTTTTGTGCCAATCATAGGACTCTAGCACGGTTTGGCTCTCGAAAACGCAAGCTGGATCTAAAACACGCATTCAAGCATTTTGGGGGTGATATTGATGAAATTGAAAACTCCGTGGCCCATTTTTGGGTATTTCCGAAAAACGGAGTGAGAAAGGAGCTTACTCTGACATTTCGAGGCCTCTACCAAATTTTCCCTGTCAAAAGGTGAGACCGGCGCTAAAACATGCTTCTATCGTTTTGGTGGCCGAAACACAATGATTCACGAGCTACGTTGCCCATTCTATAGTGCTTATGAAAGATGGAGGTAGGAATAGGATTTCTTTGCATTTCAAATGCCTTATGGCGGTTGAACTCTGCGAAGTGCAAACCTGCGCGAAGAATAGGTCCCACCATTTCGGGGGCAAAAACAGATGAATTGGGAAAGTACACGGCCCGTTCTCTGTGTCCCACTAAAAGATTATGAGAAAGACTATTTTGATGAAATTGTATGGGCTACATGTCAGTTTCCCTCTCTTGAAAGAGAAAATCGCCTCTAAACGAACCGTACAGTCTTCTGGCGGTGGAACAGATGAATTTGGCACATATGTGGCGTATTTTTTGGAACTCGTGAAAATTGGAGGGAGAAAGAAGATTTCCCTGCAAATCGTAGGACTCTAGCACGGTTTGGCTCTGGAAAACGCAAGCTGGATCAAAAACACGCATTCAAGCATTGTGGGGGTGATATTGATGAAATTGAAAACTCCGTGGCCCATTTTTGGGTACTGCCGAAAAACGGAGTGAGAAAGGAGCTTACTCTGACATTTCGAGGCCTCTACCAAATTTTCCCTGTCAAAAGGTGAGACCGGCGCTAAAACATGCTTCTATCCTTTTGGTGGCCGAAACACAATGATTCGCGAGCTACGTTGCCCATTTTACAGTGCTTATGAAAGATGGAGGTAGGAATAGGATTTCTTTGCATTTCAAATGCCTCTATGGCGGTTGAACTCTGCGAAGTGCAAACCTGCGCGAAGAATAAGTCCCACCATTTCGGGGGCAAAAACAGATGAATTGGGAAAGTACACGGCCCGTTCTCTGTGTCCCACTAAAAGATTATGAGAAAGACTATTTTGATGAAATTGTATGGGCTACATGTCAGTTTCCCTCTCTTGAAAGAGAAAATCGCCTCTAAACGAACCGTACAGTCTTCTGGCGGTGGAACAGATGAATTTGGCAAATATGTGGCGTATTTTTTGGAACTCGTGAAAATTGGAGGGAGAAAGAAGATTTCCCTGCAAATCGTAGGACTCTAGCACGGTTTGGCTCTGGAAAACGCAAGCTGGATCTAAAACACGCATTCAAGCATTGTGGGGGTGATATTGATGAAATTGAAAACTCCGTGGCCCATTTTTGGGTACTGCCGAAAAACGGAGTGAGAAAGGAGCTTACTCTGACATTTCGAGGCCTCTACCAAATTTTCCCTGTCAAAAGGTGAGACCGGCGCTAAAACATGCTTCTATCCTTTTGGTGGCCGAAACACAATGATTCGCGAGCTACGTTGCCCATTTTACAGTGCTTATGAAAGATGGAGGTAGGAATAGGATTTCTTTGCATTTCAAATGCCTCTATGGCGGTTGAACTCTGCGAAGTGCAAACCTGCGCGAAGAATAAGTCCCACCATTTCGGGGGCAAAAACAGATGAATTGGGAAAGTACACGGCCCGTTCTCTGTGTCACACTAAAAGATTATGAGAAAGACTATTTTGATGAAATTGTATGGGCTACATGTCAGTTTCCCTCTCTTGAAAGAGAAAATCGCCTCTAAACGAACCGTACAGTCTTCTGGCGGTGGAAAAGATGAATTTGGCAAATATGTGGCGTATTTTTTGGAACTCGTGAAAATTGGAGGGAGAAAGAAGATTTTTGTGCCAATCATAGGACTCTAGCACGGTTTGGCTCTTGAAAACGCAAGCTGGATCTAAAACACGCATTCAAGCATTAAGGGGGTGATATTGATGAAATTGAAAACTCCGTGGCCCATTTTGCGGTACTGCCGAAAAACGGAGTGAGAAAGGAGCTTACTCTGAAATTTCGAGGCGTCTAGCGAATTTTCCCTGTCAAAAGTTTAGGCCGGCGCTAAAACATGCTTCTATCGTTTTGGTGGCCGAAACACAATGATTCGCGAGCTACGTTGCCCATTTTACAGTGCTTATGAAAGATGGAGGTAGGAATAGGATTTCCTTGCATTTCTAATGCCTCTATGGCGGTTGAACTCTGCGAAGTGCAAACCTGCACGAAGAATAGGTCCCACCATTTCGGGGGCAAAAACAGATGAATTGGGAAAGTACACGGCCCGTTCTCTGTGTCCCACTAAAAGATTATGAGAAAGACTATTTTGATGAAATTGTATGGGCTACATGTCAGTTTCCCTCTCTTGAAAGAGAAAATCGCCTCTAAACGAACCGTACAGTCTTCTGGCGGTGGAACAGATGAATTTGGCACATATGTGGCGTATTTTTTGGAACTCGTGAAAATTGGAGGGAGAAAGAAGATTTCCCTGCAAAACGTAGGACTGTAGCACGGTTTGGCTCTCGAAAACGCAAGCTGGATCTAAAACACGCATTCAAGCATTTTGGGGGTGATATTGATGAAATTGAAAACTCCGTGGCCCATTTTTGGGTACTTCCGAAAAACGGAGTGAGAAAGGAGCTTACTCTGACATTTCGAGGCCTCTACCAAATTTTCCCTGTCAAAAGGTGAGACTGGCGCTAAAACATGCTTCTATCCTTTTGGTGGCCGAAACACAATGATTCGCGAGCTACGTTGCCCATTCTATAGTGCTTATGAAAGATGGAGGTAGGAATAGGATTTCTTTGCATTTCAAATGCCTTATGGCGGTTGAACTCTGCGAAGTACAAACCTGCGCGAAGAATAGGTCCCACCATTTCGGGGGCAAAAACAGATGAATTGGGAAAGTACACGGCCCGTTCTCTGTGTCCTACTAAAAGATTATGAGAAAGACTATTTTGATGAAATTGTATGGGCTACATGTCAGTTTCCCTCTCTTGAAAGAGAAAATCGCCTCTAAACGAACCGTACAGTCTTCTGGCGGTGGAACAGATGAATTTGGCAAATATGTGGCGTATTTTTTGGAACTCGTGAAAATTGGAGGGAGAAAGAAGATTTTTGTGCCAATCATAGGACTCTAGCACGGTCTGGCTCTCGAAAACGCAAGCTGGATCTAAAACACGCATTCAAGCATTATGGGGGTGATATTGATGAAATTGAAAACTCCGTGGCCCATTTTGCGGTACTGCCGAAAAACGGAGTGAGAAAGGAGCTTACTCTGAAATTTCGAGGCCTCTAGCGAATTTTCCCTGTCAAAAGTTTAGGCCGGCGCTAAAACATGCTTCTATCGTTTTGGTGGCCGAAACACAATGATTCGCGAGCTACGTTGCCCATTTTACAGTGCTTATGAAAGATGGAGGTAGGAATAGGATTTCCTTGCATTTCTAATGCCTCTATGGCGGTTGAACTCTGCGAAGTGCAAACCTGCACGAAGAATAGGTCCCACCATTTCGGGGGCAAAAACAGATGAATTGGGAAAGTACACGGCCCGTTCTCTGTGTCCCACTAAAAGATTATGAGAAAGACTATTTTGATGAAATTGTATGGGCTACATGTCAGTTTCCCTCTCTTGAAAGAGAAAATCGCCTCTAAACGAACCGTACAGTCTTCTGGCGGTGGAACAGATGAATTTGGCACATATGTGGCGTATTTTTTGGAACTCGTGAAAATTGGAGGGAGAAAGAAGATTTCCCTGCAAAACGTAGGACTCTAGCACGGTTTGGCTCTCGAAAACGCAAGCTGGATCTAAAACACGCATTCAAGCATTTTGGGGGTGATATTGATGAAATTGAAAACTCCGTGGCCCATTTTTGGGTACTTCCGAAAAACGGAGTGAGAAAGGAGCTTACTCTGACATTTCGAGGCCTCTACCAAATTTTCCCTGTCAAAAGGTGAGACTGGCGCTAAAACATGCTTCTATCCTTTTGGTGGCCGAAACACAATGATTCGCGAGCTACGTTGCCCATTCTATAGTGCTTATGAAAGATGGAGGTAGGAATAGGATTTCTTTGCATTTCAAATGCCTTATGGCGGTTGAACTCTGCGAAGTGCAAACCTGCGCGAAGAATAAGTCCCACCATTTCGGGGGCAAAAACAGATGAATTGGGAAAGTACACGGCCCGTTCTCTGTGTCACACTAAAAGATTATGAGAAAGACTATTTTGATGAAATTGTATGGGCTACATGTCAGTTTCCCTCTCTTGAAAGAGAAAATCGCCTCTAAACGAACCGTACAGTCTTCTGGCGGTGGAAAAGATGAATTTGGCAAATATGTGGCGTATTTTTTGGAACTCGTGAAAATTGGAGGGAGAAAGAAGATTTTTGTGCCAATCATAGGACTCTAGCACGGTTTGGCTCTTGAAAACGCAAGCTGGATCTAAAACACGCATTCAAGCATTAAGGGGGTGATATTGATGAAATTGAAAACTCCGTGGCCCATTTTGCGGTACTGCCGAAAAACGGAGTGAGAAAGGAGCTTACTCTGAAATTTCGAGGCGTCTAGCGAATTTTCCCTGTCAAAAGTTTAGGCCGGCGCTAAAACATGCTTCTATCGTTTGGGTGGCCGAAACACAATG
This sequence comes from Albizia julibrissin, assembly GCA_037074505.1. Lineage (NCBI taxonomy): Eukaryota > Viridiplantae > Streptophyta > Magnoliopsida > Fabales > Fabaceae > Albizia > Albizia julibrissin. The sequence goes on from CM073477.1 coordinate 40,556,657, forward strand.
ATTCGCGAGCTACGTTGCCCATTTTACAGTGCTTATGAAAGATGGAGGTAGGAATAGGATTTCCTTGCATTTCTAATGCCTCTATGGCGGTTGAACTCTGCGAAGTGCAAACCTGCACGAAGAATAGGTCCCACCATTTCGGGGGCAAAAACAGATGAATTGGGAAAGTACACGGCCCGTTCTCTGTGTCCCACTAAAAGATTATGAGAAAGACTATTTTGATGAAATTGTATGGGCTACATGTCAGTTTCCCTCTCTTGAAAGAGAAAATCGCCTCTAAACGAACCGTACAGTCTTCTGGCGGTGGAACAGATGAATTTGGCACATATGTGGCGTATTTTTTGGAACTCGTGAAAATTGGAGGGAGAAAGAAGATTTCCCTGCAAAACGTAGGACTCTAGCACGGTTTGGCTCTCGAAAACGCAAGCTGGATCTAAAACACGCATTCAAGCATTTTGGGGGTGATATTGATGAAATTGAAAACTCCGTGGCCCATTTTTGGGTACTTCCGAAAAACGGAGTGAGAAAGGAGCTTACTCTGACATTTCGAGGCCTCTACCAAATTTTCCCTGTCAAAAGGTGAGACTGGCGCTAAAACATGCTTCTATCCTTTTGGTGGCCGAAACACAATGATTCGCGAGCTACGTTGCCCATTCTATAGTGCTTATGAAAGATGGAGGTAGGAATAGGATTTCTTTGCATTTCAAATGCCTTATGGCGGTTGAACTCTGCGAAGTACAAACCTGCGCGAAGAATAGGTCCCACCATTTCGGGGGCAAAAACAGATGAATTGGGAAAGTACACGGCCCGTTCTCTGTGTCCTACTAAAAGATTATGAGAAAGACTATTTTGATGAAATTGTATGGGCTACATGTCAGTTTCCCTCTCTTGAAAGAGAAAATCGCCTCTAAACGAACCGTACAGTCTTCTGGCGGTGGAACAGATGAATTTGGCAAATATGTGGCGTATTTTTTGGAACTCGTGAAAATTGGAGGGAGAAAGAAGATTTTTGTGCCAATCATAGGACTCTAGCACGGTCTGGCTCTCGAAAACGCAAGCTGGATCTAAAACACGCATTCAAGCATTATGGGGGTGATATTGATGAAATTGAAAACTCCGTGGCCCATTTTGCGGTACTGCCGAAAAACGGAGTGAGAAAGGAGCTTACTCTGAAATTTCGAGGCCTCTAGCGAATTTTCCCTGTCAAAAGTTTAGGCCGGCGCTAAAACATGCTTCTATCGTTTTGGTGGCCGAAACACAATGATTCGCGAGCTACGTTGCCCATTTTACAGTGCTTATGAAAGATGGAGGTAGGAATAGGATTTCCTTGCATTTCTAATGCCTCTATGGCGGTTGAACTCTGCGAAGTGCAAACCTGCACGAAGAATAGGTCCCACCATTTCGGGGGCAAAAACAGATGAATTGGGAAAGTACACGGCCCGTTCTCTGTGTCCCACTAAAAGATTATGAGAAAGACTATTTTGATGAAATTGTATGGGCTACATGTCAGTTTCCCTCTCTTGAAAGAGAAAATCGCCTCTAAACGAACCGTACAGTCTTCTGGCGGTGGAACAGATGAATTTGGCACATATGTGGCGTATTTTTTGGAACTCGTGAAAATTGGAGGGAGAAAGAAGATTTCCCTGCAAAACGTAGGACTCTAGCACGGTTTGGCTCTCGAAAACGCAAGCTGGATCTAAAACACGCATTCAAGCATTTTGGGGGTGATATTGATGAAATTGAAAACTCCGTGGCCCATTTTTGGGTACTTCCGAAAAACGGAGTGAGAAAGGAGCTTACTCTGACATTTCGAGGCCTCTACCAAATTTTCCCTGTCAAAAGGTGAGACTGGCGCTAAAACATGCTTCTATCCTTTTGGTGGCCGAAACACAATGATTCGCGAGCTACGTTGCCCATTCTATAGTGCTTATGAAAGATGGAGGTAGGAATAGGATTTCTTTGCATTTCAAATGCCTTATGGCGGTTGAACTCTGCGAAGTACAAACCTGCGCGAAGAATAGGTCCCACCATTTCGGGGGCAAAAACAGATGAATTGGGAAAGTACACGGCCCGTTCTCTGTGTCCTACTAAAAGATTATGAGAAAGACTATTTTGATGAAATTGTATGGGCTACATGTCAGTTTCCCTCTCTTGAAAGAGAAAATCGCCTCTAAACGAACCGTACAGTCTTCTGGCGGTGGAACAGATGAATTTGGCAAATATGTGGCGTATTTTTTGGAACTCGTGAAAATTGGAGGGAGAAAGAAGATTTTTGTGCAATCATAGGACTCTAGCACGGTTTGGCTTTCGAAAACGCAAGCTGGATCTAAAACACGCATTCAAGCATTGTGGGGGTGATATTGATGAAATTGAAAACTCCGTGGCTCATTTTGGGGTACTGCCGAAAAACGGAGTGAGAAAGGAGCTTACTCTGAAATTTCGAGGCCTCTAGCGAATTTTCCCTGTCAAAAGGTGAGACCGGCGCTAAAACATGCTTCAATCCTTTTTGTGGCCGAAAAGCAATGATTCGCGAGCTACGGTGCCCATTTTATAGTGCTTATGAAAGATGGAGGTAGGAATAGGATTTCTTTGCATTTCAAATGCCTTATGGCGGTTGAACTCTGCGAAGTGCAAACCTGCGCGAAGAATAGGTCCCACCATTTCGGGGGCAAAAACAGATGAATTGGGAAAGTACACGGCCCGTTCTCTGTGTCCCACTAAAAGATTATGAGAAAGACTATTTTGATGAAATTGTATGGGCTACATGTCAGTTTCCCTCTCTTGAAAGAGAAAATCGCCTCTAAACGAACCGTACAGTCTTCTGGCAGTGGAAAAGATGAATTTGGCAAATATGTGGCGTATTTTTTGGAACTCGTGAAAATTGGAGGGAGAAAGAAGATTTTTGTGCCAATCATAGGACTCTAGCACGGTTTGGCTCTCGAAAACGCAAGCTGGATCTAAAACACGCATTCAAGCATTTTGGGGGTGATATTGATGAAATTGAAAACTCCGTGGCCCATTTTGCGGTATTTCCGAAAAACGGAGTGAGAAAGGAGCTTACTCTGAAATTTCGAGGCCTCTACCAAATTTTCCCTGTCAAAAGGTGAGACCGGCGCTAAAACATGCTTCTATCGTTTTGGTGGCCGAAACACAATGATTCACGAGCTACGTTGCCCATTCTATAGTGCTTATGAAAGATGGAGGTAGGAATAGGATTTCTTTGCATTTCAAATGCCTTATGGCGGTTGAACTCTGCGAAGTGCAAACCTGCGCGAAGAATAGGTCCCACCATTTCGGGGGCAAAAACAGATGAATTGGGAAAGTACACGGCCCGTTCTCTGTGTCCTACTAAAAGATTATGAGAAAGACTATTTTGATGAAATTGTATGGGCTACATGTCAGTTTCCCTCTCTTGAAAGAGAAAATCGCCTCTAAACGAACCGTACAGTCTTCTGGAGGTGGAAAAGATGAATTTGGCAAATATGTGGCGTATTTTTTGGAACTCGTGAAAATTGGAGGGAGAAAGAAGATTTCCCTGCAAATCGTAGGACTCTAGCACGGTTTGGCTCTCGAAAACGCAAGTTGGATCTAAAACACGCATTCAAGCATTGTGGGGGTGATATCGATGAAATTGAAAACTCCGTGGCCCATTTTTGGGTACTGCCGAAAAACGGAGTGAGAAAGGAGCTTACTCTGACATTTTGAGGCCTCTAGCAAATTTTCCCTGTCAAAAGGTCAGACCGGCGCTAAAACATGCTTCTATCCTTTTGGTGGCCGAAACACAATGATTCGCGAGCTACGTTGCCCATTTTACAGTGCTTATGAAAGATGGAGGTAGGAATAGGATTTCTTTGCATTTCAAATGCCTCTATGGCGGTTGAACTCTGCGAAGTGCAAACCTGCGCGAAGAATAAGTCCCACCATTTCGGGGGCAAAAACAGATGAATTGGGAAAGTACACGGCCCGTTCTCTGTGTCCCACTAAAAGATTATGAGAAAGACTATTTTGATGAAATTGTATGGGCTACATGTCAGTTTCCCTCTCTTGAAAGAGAAAATCGCCTCTAAACGAACCGTACAGTCTTCTGGCGGTGGAACAGATGAATTTGGCAAATATGTGGCTTATTTTTTGGAACTCGTGAAAATTGGAGGGAGAAAGAAGATTTTTGTGCAATCATAGGACTCTAGCACGGTTTGGCTTTCGAAAACGCAAGCTGGATCTAAAACACGCATTCAAGCATTGTGGGGGTGATATTGATGAAATTGAAAACTCCGTGGCTCATTTTGGGGTACTGCCGAAAAACGGAGTGAGAAAGGAGCTTACTCTGAAATTTCGAGGCCTCTAGCGAATTTTCCCTGTCAAAAGGTGAGACCGGCGCTAAAACATGCTTCAATCCTTTTTGTGGCCGAAAAGCAATGATTCGCGAGCTACGGTGCCCATTTTATAGTGCTTATGAAAGATGGAGGTAGGAATAGGATTTCTTTGCATTTCAAATGCCTTATGGCGGTTGAACTCTGCGAAGTGCAAACCTGCGCGAAGAATAGGTCCCACCATTTCGGGGGCAAAAACAGATGAATTGGGAAAGTACACGGCCCGTTCTCTGTGTCCCACTAAAAGATTATGAGAAAGACTATTTTGATGAAATTGTATGGGCTACATGTCAGTTTCCCTCTCTTGAAAGAGAAAATCGCCTCTAAACGAACCGTACAGTCTTCTGGCAGTGGAAAAGATGAATTTGGCAAATATGTGGCGTATTTTTTGGAACTCGTGAAAATTGGAGGGAGAAAGAAGATTTTTGTGCCAATCATAGGACTCTAGCACGGTTTGGCTCTCGAAAACGCAAGCTGGATCTAAAACACGCATTCAAGCATTGTGGGGGTGATATCGATGAAATTGAAAACTCCGTGGCCCATTTTTGGGTACTGCCGAAAAACGGAGTGAGAAAGGAGCTTACTCTGACATTTTGAGGCCTCTAGCAAATTTTCCCTGTCAAAAGGTCAGACCGGCGCTAAAACATGCTTCTATCCTTTTGGTGGCCGAAACACAATGATTCGCGAGCTACGTTGCCCATTTTACAGTGCTTATGAAAGATGGAGGTAGGAATAGGATTTCTTTGCATTTCAAATGCCTCTATGGCGGTTGAACTCTGCGAAGTGCAAACCTGCGCGAAGAATACGTCCCACCATTTCGGGGGCAAAAACAGATGAATTGGGAAAGTACACGGCCCGTTCTCTGTGTCCCACTAAAAGATTATGAGAAAGACTATTTTGATGAAATTGTATGGGCTACATGTCAGTTTCCCTCTCTTGAAAGAGAAAATCGCCTCTAAACGAACGGTACAGTCTTCTGGCGGTGGAACAGATGAATTTGGCAAATATGTGGCGTATTTTTTGGAACTCGTGAAAATTGGAGGGAGAAAGAAGATTTCCCTGCAAAACGTAGGACTCTAGCACGGTTTGGCTCTCGAAAACGCAAGCTGGATGTAAAACACGCATTCAAGCATTGTGGAGGTGATATTGATGAAATTGAAAACTCCGTGGCCCATTTTTGGGTACTGCCGAAAAACGGAGTGAGAAAGGAGCTTACTCTGACATTTTGAGGACTCTAGCAAATTTTCCCTGTCAAAAGGTGAGACCGGCGCTAAAACATGCTTCAATCCTTTTTGTGGCCGAAAAGCAATGATTCGCGAGCTACGGTGCCCATTTTATAGTGCTTATGAAAGATGGAGGTAGGAATAGGATTTCTTTGCATTTCAAATGCCTTATGGCGGTTGAACTCTGCGAAGTGCAAACCTGCGCGAAGAATAGGTCCCACCATTTCGGGGGCAAAAACAGATGAATTGGGAAAGTACACGGCCCGTTCTCTGTGTCCCACTAAAAGATTATGAGAAAGACTATTTTGATGAAATTGTATGGGCTACATGTCAGTTTCCCTCTCTTGAAAGAGAAAATCGCCTCTAAACGAACCGTACAGTCTTCTGGCGGTGGAAAAGATGAATTTGGCAAATATGTGGCGTATTTTTTGGAACTCGTGAAAATTGGAGGGAGAAAGAAGATTTTTGTGCCAATCATAGGACTCTAGCACAGTTTGGCTCTTGAAAATTCAAGTTGGATCTAAAACACGCATTCAAGCATTGTGGGGGTGATATTGATTAAATTGAAAACTCCGTGGCCCATTTTGGGGTACTGCTGAAAAACGGAGTGAGAAATGAGCTTACTCTGAAATTTCGTGGCCTCTACCAAATTTTCCCTGTCAAAAGGTGAGACCGGCGCTAAAACATGCTTCTATCCTTTTGGTGGCCGAAACACAATGATTCGCGAGCTACGTTGCCCATTTTACAGTGCTTATGAAAGATGGAGGTAGGAATAGGATTTCTTGGCATTTCAAATGCCTCTATGGCGGTTGAACTCTGCGAAGTGCAAACCTGCGAGAAGAATAGGTCCCACCATTTCGAGGGCAAAAACAGATGAATTGGGAAAGTACACGGCCCGTTCTCTGTGTCCCACTAAAAGACTATGAGAAAGACTATTTTGATGAAATTGTATGGGCTACATGTCAGTTTCCCTCTCTTGAAAGAGAAAATCGCCTCTAAACGAACCGTACAGTCTTCTGGCGGTGGAAAAGATGAATTTGGCAAATATGTGGCGTATTTTTTGGAACTCGTGAAAATTGGAGGGAGAAAGAAGATTTTTGTGCCAATCATAGGACTCTAGCACGGTTTGGCTCTCGAAAACGCAAGCTGGATCTAAAACACGCATTCAAGCATTTTGGGGGTGATATTGATGAAATTGAAAACTCCGTGGCCCATTTTTGGGTATTTCCGAAAAACGTAGTGAGAAAGGAGCTTACTCTGACATTTCGAGGCCTCTACCAAATTTTCCCTGTCAAAAGGTGAGACCGGCGCTAAAACATGCTTCTATCGTTTTGGTGGCCGAAACACAATGATTCACGAGCTACGTTGCCCATTCTATAGTGCTTATGAAAGATGGAGGTAGGAATAGGATTTCTTTGCATTTCAAATGCCTTATGGCGGTTGAACTCTGCGAAGTGCAAACCTGCGCGAAGAATAGGTCCCACCATTTCGGGGGCAAAAACAGATGAATTGGGAAAGTACACGGCCCGTTCTCTGTGTCCTACTAAAAGATTATGAGAAAGACTATTTTGATGAAATTGTATGGGCTACATGTCAGTTTCCCTCTCTTGAAAGAGAAAATCGCCTCTAAACGAACCGTACAGTCTTCTGGCGGTGGAAAAGATGAATTTGGCAAATATGTGGCGTATTTTTTGGAACTCGTGAAAATTGGAGGGAGAAAGAAGATTTTTGTGCCAATCATAGGACTCTAGCACGGTTTGGCTCTCGAAAACGCAAGCTGGATCTAAAACACGCATTCAAGCATTTTGGGGGTGATATTGATGAAATTGAAAACTCCGTGGCCCATTTTTGGGTATTTCCGAAAAACGTAGTGAGAAAGGAGCTTACTCTGACATTTCGAGGCCTCTACCAAATTTTCCCTGTCAAAAGGTGAGACCGGCGCTAAAACATGCTTCTATCGTTTTGGTGGCCGAAACACAATGATTCACGAGCTACGTTGCCCATTCTATAGTGCTTATGAAAGATGGAGGTAGGAATAGGATTTCTTTGCATTTCAAATGCCTTATGGCGGTTGAACTCTGCGAAGTGCAAACCTGCGCGAAGAATAGGTCCCACCATTTCGGGGGCAAAAACAGATGAATTGGGAAAGTACACGGCCCGTTCTCTGTGTCCTACTAAAAGATTATGAGAAAGACTATTTTGATGAAATTGTATGGGCTACATGTCAGTTTCCCTCTCTTGAAAGAGAAAATCGCCTCTAAACGAACCGTACAGTCTTCTGGCGGTGGAAAAGATGAATTTGGCAAATATGTGGCGTATTTTTTGGAACTCGTGAAAATTGGAGGGAGAAAGAAGATTTTTGTGCCAATCATAGGACTCTAGCACGGTTTGGCTCTCGAAAACGCAAGCTGGATCTAAAACACGCATTCAAGCATTTTGGGGGTGATATTGATGAAATTGAAAACTCCGTGGCCCATTTTTGGGTATTTCCGAAAAACGTAGTGAGAAAGGAGCTTACTCTGACATTTCGAGGCCTCTACCAAATTTTCCCTGTCAAAAGGTGAGACCGGCGCTAAAACATGCTTCTATCGTTTTGGTGGCCGAAACACAATGATTCACGAGCTACGTTGCCCATTCTATAGTGCTTATGAAAGATGGAGGTAGGAATAGGATTTCTTTGCATTTCAAATGCCTTATGGCGGTTGAACTCTGCGAAGTGCAAACCTGCGCGAAGAATAGGTCCCACCATTTCGGGGGCAAAAACAGATGAATTGGGAAAGTACACGGCCCGTTCTCTGTGTCCTACTAAAAGATTATGAGAAAGACTATTTTGATGAAATTGTATGGGCTACATGTCAGTTTCCCTCTCTTGAAAGAGAAAATCGCCTCTAAACGAACCGTACAGTCTTCTGGCGGTGGAAAAGATGAATTTGGCAAATATGTGGCGTATTTTTTGGAACTCGTGAAAATTGGAGGGAGAAAGAAGATTTTTGTGCCAATCATAGGACTCTAGCACGGTTTGGCTCTCGAAAACGCAAGCTGGATCTAAAACACGCATTCAAGCATTTTGGGGGTGATATTGATGAAATTGAAAACTCCGTGGCCCATTTTTGGGTATTTCCGAAAAACGTAGTGAGAAAGGAGCTTACTCTGACATTTCGAGGCCTCTACCAAATTTTCCCTGTCAAAAGGTGAGACCGGCGCTAAAACATGCTTCTATCGTTTTGGTGGCCGAAACACAATGATTCACGAGCTACGTTGCCCATTCTATAGTGCTTATGAAAGATGGAGGTAGGAATAGGATTTCTTTGCATTTCAAATGCCTTATGGCGGTTGAACTCTGCGAAGTGCAAACCTGCGCGAAGAATAGGTCCCACCATTTCGGGGGCAAAAACAGATGAATTGGGAAAGTACACGGCCCGTTCTCTGTGTCCTACTAAAAGATTATGAGAAAGACTATTTTGATGAAATTGTATGGGCTACATGTCAGTTTCCCTCTCTTGAAAGAGAAAATCGCCTCTAAACGAACCGTACAGTCTTCTGGCGGTGGAAAAGATGAATTTGGCAAATATGTGGCGTATTTTTTGGAACTCGTGAAAATTGGAGGGAGAAAGAAGATTTTTGTGCCAATCATAGGACTCTAGCACGGTTTGGCTCTCGAAAACGCAAGCTGGATCTAAAACACGCATTCAAGCATTTTGGGGGTGATATTGATGAAATTGAAAACTCCGTGGCCCATTTTTGGGTATTTCCGAAAAACGTAGTGAGAAAGGAGCTTACTCTGACATTTCGAGGCCTCTACCAAATTTTCCCTGTCAAAAGGTGAGACCGGCGCTAAAACATGCTTCTATCGTTTTGGTGGCCGAAACACAATGATTCACGAGCTACGTTGCCCATTCTATAGTGCTTATGAAAGATGGAGGTAGGAATAGGATTTCTTTGCATTTCAAATGCCTTATGGCGGTTGAACTCTGCGAAGTGCAAACCTGCGCGAAGAATAGGTCCCACCATTTCGGGGGCAAAAACAGATGAATTGGGAAAGTACACGGCCCGTTCTCTGTGTCCTACTAAAAGATTATGAGAAAGACTATTTTGATGAAATTGTATGGGCTACATGTCAGTTTCCCTCTCTTGAAAGAGAAAATCGCCTCTAAACGAACCGTACAGTCTTCTGGCGGTGGAAAAGATGAATTTGGCAAATATGTGGCGTATTTTTTGGAACTCGTGAAAATTGGAGGGAGAAAGAAGATTTCCCTGCAAATCGTAGGACTCTAGCACGGTTTGGCTCTCGAAAACGCAAGCTGGATCTAAAACACGCATTCAAGCATTGTGGGGGTGATATCGATGAAATTGAAAACTCCGTGGCCCATTTTTGGGTACTGCCGAAAAACGGAGTGAGAAAGGAGCTTACTCTGACATTTTGAGGCCTCTAGCAAATTTTCCCTGTCAAAAGGTCAGACCGGCGCTAAAACATGCTTCTATCCTTTTGGTGGCCGAAACACAATGATTCGCGAGCTACGTTGCCCATTTTACAGTGCTTATGAAAGATGGAGGTAGGAATAGGATTTCTTTGCATTTCAAATGCCTCTATGGCGGTTGAACTCTGCGAAGTGCAAACCTGCGCGAAGAATAAGTCCCACCATTTCGGGGGCAAAAACAGATGAATTGGGAAAGTACACGGCCCGTTCTCTGTGTCCCACTAAAAGATTATGAGAAAGACTATTTTGATGAAATTGTATGGGCTACATGTCAGTTTCCCTCTCTTGAAAGAGAAAATCGCCTCTAAACGAACTGTACAGTCTTCTGGCGGTGGAACAGATGAATTTGGCAAATATGTGGCGTATTTTTTGGAACTCGTTAAAATTGGAGGGAGAAAGAAGATTTCCCTGCAAAACGTAGGACTCTAGCACGGTTTGGCTCTCGAAAACGCAAGCTGGATGTAAAACACGCATTCAAGCATTGTGGGGGTGATATTGATGAAATTGAAAACTCCGTGGCCCATTTTTGGGTACTGCCGAAAAACGGAGTGAGAAAGGAGCTTACTCTGACATTTTGAGGACTCTAGCAAATTTTCCCTGTCAAAAGGTCAGACCGGCGCTAAAACATGCTTCAATCCTTTTTGTGGCCGAAAAGCAATGATTCGCGAGCTACGGTGCCCATTTTATAGTGCTTATGAAAGATGGAGGTAGGAATAGGATTTCTTTGCATTTCAAATGCCTTATGGCGGTTGAACTCTGCGAAGTGCAAACCTGCGCGAAGAATAGGTCCCACCATTTCGGGGGCAAAAACAGATGAATTGGGAAAGTACACGGCCCGTTCTCTGTGTCCCACTAAAAGATTATGAGAAAGACTATTTTGATGAAATTGTATGGGCTACATGTAAGTTTCCCTCTCTTGAAAGAGAAAATCGCCTCTAAACGAACCGTACAGTCTTCTGGCGGTGGAAAAGATGAATTTGGCAAATATGTGGCGTATTTTTTGGAACTCGTGAAAATTGGAGGGAGAAAGAAGATTTTTGTGCCAATCATAGGACTCTAGCACAGTTTGGCTCTTGAAAACTCAAGTTGGATCTAAAACACGCATTCAAGCATTGTGGGGGTGATATTGATTAAATTGAAAACTCCGTGGCCCATTTTGGGGTACTGCTGAAAAACGGAGTGAGAAAGGAGCTTACTCTGAAATTTCGTGGCCTCTACCAAATTTTCCCTGTCAAAAGGTGAGACCGGCGCTAAAACATGCTTCTATCCTTTTGGTGGCCGAAACACAATGATTCGCGAGCTACGTTGCCCATTTTACAGTGCTTATGAAAGATGGAGGTAGGAATAGGATTTCTTGGCATTTCAAATGCCTCTATGGCGGTTGAACTCTGCGAAGTGCAAACCTGCGAGAAGAATAGGTCCCACCATTTCGAGGGCAAAAACAGATGAATTGGGAAAGTACACGGCCCGTTCTCTGTGTCCCACTAAAAGATTATGAGAAAGACTATTTTGATGAAATTGTATGGGCTACATGTCAGTTTCCCTCTCTTGAAAGAGAAAATCGCCTCTAAACGAACCGTACAGTCTTCTGGCGGTGGAAAAGATGAATTTGGCAAATATGTGGCGTATTTTTTGGAACTCGTGAAAATTGGAGGGAGAAAGAAGATTTTTGTGCCAATCATAGGACTCTAGCACGGTTTGGCTCTCGAAAACGCAAGCTGGATCTAAAACACGCATTCAAGCATTTTGGGGGTGATATTGATGAAATTGAAAACTCCGTGGCCCATTTTTGGGTATTTCCGAAAAACGTAGTGAGAAAGGAGCTTACTCTGACATTTCGAGGCCTCTACCAAATTTTCCCTGTCAAAAGGTGAGACCGGCGCTAAAACATGCTTCTATCGTTTTGGTGGCCGAAACACAATGATTCACGAGCTACGTTGCCCATTCTATAGTGCTTATGAAAGATGGAGGTAGGAATAGGATTTCTTTGCATTTCAAATGCCTTATGGCGGTTGAACTCTGCGAAGTGCAAACCTGCGCGAAGAATAGGTCCCACCATTTCGGGGGCAAAAACAGATGAATTGGGAAAGTACACGGCCCGTTCTCTGTGTCCTACTAAAAGATTATGAGAAAGACTATTTTGATGAAATTGTATGGGCTACATGTCAGTTTCCCTCTCTTGAAAGAGAAAATCGCCTCTAAACGAACCGTACAGTCTTCTGGCGGTGGAAAAGATGAATTTGGCAAATATGTGGCGTATTTTTTGGAACTCGTGAAAATTGGAGGGAGAAAGAAGATTTTTGTGCCAATCATAGGACTCTAGCACGGTTTGGCTCTCGAAAACGCAAGCTGGATCTAAAACACGCATTCAAGCATTTTGGGGGTGATATTGATGAAATTGAAAACTCCGTGGCCCATTTTTGGGTATTTCCGAAAAACGTAGTGAGAAAGGAGCTTACTCTGACATTTCGAGGCCTCTACCAAATTTTCCCTGTCAAAAGGTGAGACCGGCGCTAAAACATGCTTCTATCGTTTTGGTGGCCGAAACACAATGATTCACGAGCTACGTTGCCCATTCTATAGTGCTTATGAAAGATGGAGGTAGGAATAGGATTTCTTTGCATTTCAAATGCCTTATGGCGGTTGAACTCTGCGAAGTGCAAACCTGCGCGAAGAATAGGTCCCACCATTTCGGGGGCAAAAACAGATGAATTGGGAAAGTACACGGCCCGTTCTCTGTGTCCTACTAAAAGATTATGAGAAAGACTATTTTGATGAAATTGTATGGGCTACATGTCAGTTTCCCTCTCTTGAAAGAGAAAATCGCCTCTAAACGAACCGTACAGTCTTCTGGCGGTGGAAAAGATGAATTTGGCAAATATGTGGCGTATTTTTTGGAACTCGTGAAAATTGGAGGGAGAAAGAAGATTTCCCTGCAAATCGTAGGACTCTAGCACGGTTTGGCTCTCGAAAACGCAAGCTGGATCTAAAACACGCATTCAAGCATTGTGGGGGTGATATCGATGAAATTGAAAACTCCGTGGCCCATTTTTGGGTACTGCCGAAAAACGGAGTGAGAAAGGAGCTTACTCTGACATTTTGAGGCCTCTAGCAAATTTTCCCTGTCAAAAGGTCAGACCGGCGCTAAAACATGCTTCTATCCTTTTGGTGGCCGAAACACAATGATTCGCGAGCTACGTTGCCCATTTTACAGTGCTTATGAAAGATGGAGGTAGGAATAGGATTTCTTTGCATTTCAAATGCCTCTATGGCGGTTGAACTCTGCGAAGTGCAAACCTGCGCGAAGAATAAGTCCCACCATTTCGGGGGCAAAAACAGATGAATTGGGAAAGTACACGGCCCGTTCTCTGTGTCCCACTAAAAGATTATGAGAAAGACTATTTTGATGAAATTGTATGGGCTACATGTCAGTTTCCCTCTCTTGAAAGAGAAAATCGCCTCTAAACGAACTGTACAGTCTTCTGGCGGTGGAACAGATGAATTTGGCAAATATGTGGCGTATTTTTTGGAACTCGTTAAAATTGGAGGGAGAAAGAAGATTTCCCTGCAAAACGTAGGACTCTAGCACGGTTTGGCTCTCGAAAACGCAAGCTGGATGTAAAACACGCATTCAAGCATTGTGGGGGTGATATTGATGAAATTGAAAACTCCGTGGCCCATTTTTGGGTACTGCCGAAAAACGGAGTGAGAAAGGAGCTTACTCTGACATTTTGAGGACTCTAGCAAATTTTCCCTGTCAAAAGGTCAGACCGGCGCTAAAACATGCTTCAATCCTTTTTGTGGCCGAAAAGCAATGATTCGCGAGCTACGGTGCCCATTTTATAGTGCTTATGAAAGATGGAGGTAGGAATAGGATTTCTTTGCATTTCAAATGCCTTATGGCGGTTGAACTCTGCGAAGTGCAAACCTGCGCGAAGAATAGGTCCCACCATTTCGGGGGCAAAAACAGATGAATTGGGAAAGTACACGGCCCGTTCTCTGTGTCCCACTAAAAGATTATGAGAAAGACTATTTTGATGAAATTGTATGGGCTACATGTAAGTTTCCCTCTCTTGAAAGAGAAAATCGCCTCTAAACGAACCGTACAGTCTTCTGGCGGTGGAAAAGATGAATTTGGCAAATATGTGGCGTATTTTTTGGAACTCGTGAAAATTGGAGGGAGAAAGAAGATTTTTGTGCCAATCATAGGACTCTAGCACAGTTTGGCTCTTGAAAACTCAAGTTGGATCTAAAACACGCATTCAAGCATTGTGGGGGTGATATTGATTAAATTGAAAACTCCGTGGCCCATTTTGGGGTACTGCTGAAAAACGGAGTGAGAAAGGAGCTTACTCTGAAATTTCGTGGCCTCTACCAAATTTTCCCTGTCAAAAGGTGAGACCGGCGCTAAAACATGCTTCTATCCTTTTGGTGGCCGAAACACAATGATTCGCGAGCTACGTTGCCCATTTTACAGTGCTTATGAAAGATGGAGGTAGGAATAGGATTTCTTGGCATTTCAAATGCCTCTATGGCGGTTGAACTCTGCGAAGTGCAAACCTGCGAGAAGAATAGGTCCCACCATTTCGAGGGCAAAAACAGATGAATTGGGAAAGTACACGGCCCGTTCTCTGTGTCCCACTAAAAGATTATGAGAAAGACTATTTTGATGAAATTGTATGGGCTACATGTCAGTTTCCCTCTCTTGAAAGAGAAAATCGCCTCTAAACGAACCGTACAGTCTTCTGGCGGTGGAAAAGATGAATTTGGCAAATATGTGGCGTATTTTTTGGAACTCGTGAAAATTGGAGGGAGAAAGAAGATTTTTGTGCCAATCATAGGACTCTAGCACGGTTTGGCTCTCGAAAACGCAAGCTGGATCTAAAACACGCATTCAAGCATTTTGGGGGTGATATTGATGAAATTGAAAACTCCGTGGCCCATTTTTGGGTATTTCCGAAAAACGTAGTGAGAAAGGAGCTTACTCTGACATTTCGAGGCCTCTACCAAATTTTCCCTGTCAAAAGGTGAGACCGGCGCTAAAACATGCTTCTATCGTTTTGGTGGCCGAAACACAATGATTCACGAGCTACGTTGCCCATTCTATAGTGCTTATGAAAGATGGAGGTAGGAATAGGATTTCTTTGCATTTCAAATGCCTTATGGCGGTTGAACTCTGCGAAGTGCAAACCTGCGCGAAGAATAGGTCCCACCATTTCGGGGGCAAAAACAGATGAATTGGGAAAGTACACGGCCCGTTCTCTGTGTCCCACTAAAAGATTATGAGAAAGACTATTTTGATGAAATTGTATGGGCTACATGTCAGTTTCCCTCTCTTGAAAGAGAAAATCGCCTCTAAACGAACCGTACAGTCTTCTGGCGGTGGAAAAGATGAATTTGGCAAATATGTGGCGTATTTTTTGGAACTCGTGAAAATTAAAGGGAGAAAGAAGATTTCCCTGCAAATCGTAGGACTCTAGCACGGTTTGGCTCTCGAAAACGCAAGCTGGATCTAAAACACGCATTCAAGCATTGTGGGGGTGATATCGATGAAATTGAAAACTCCGTGGCCCATTTTTGGGTACTGCCGAAAAACGGAGTGAGAAAGGAGCTTACTCTGACATTTTGAGGACTCTAGCAAATTTTCCCTGTCAAAAGGTCAGACCGGCGCTAAAACATGCTTCTATCCTTTTGGTGGCCGAAACACAATGATTCGCGAGCTACGTTGCCCATTTTACAGTGCTTATGAAAGATGGAGGTAGGAATAGGATTTCTTTGCATTTCAAATGCCTCTGTGGCGGTTGAACTCTGCGAAGTGCAAACCTGCGCGAAGAATAGGTCCCACCATTTCGGGGGCAAAAACAGATGAATTGGGAAAGTACACGGCCCGTTCTCTGTGTCCCACTAAAAGATTATGAGAAAGACTATTTTGATGAAATTGTATGGGCTACATGTCAGTTTCCCTCTCTTGAAAGAGAAAATCGCCTCTAAACGAACCGTACAGTCTTCTGGCGGTGGAACAGATGAATTTGGCAAATATGTGGCGTATTTTTTGGAACTCGTGAAAATTGGAGGGAGAAAGAAGATGTCCCTGCAAAACGTAGGACTCTAGCACGGTTTGGCTCTCGAAAACGCAAGCTGGATCTAAAACACGCATTCAAGCATTGTGGGGGTGATATCGATGAAATTGAAAACTCCGTGGCCCATTTTTGGGTACTGCCGAAAAACGGAGTGAGAAAGGAGCTTACTCTGACATTTTGAGGCCTCTAGCAAATTTTCCCTGTCAAAAGGTCAGACCGGCGCTAAAACATGCTTCTATCCTTTTGGTGGCCGAAACACAATGATTCGCGAGCTACGTTGCCCATTTTACAGTGCTTATGAAAGATGGAGGTAGGAATAGGATTTCTTTGCATTTCAAATGCCTCTATGGCGGTTGAACTCTGCGAAGTGCAAACCTGCGCGAAGAATAAGTCCCACCATTTCGGGGGCAAAAACAGATGAATTGGGAAAGTACACGGCCCGTTCTCTGTGTCCCACTAAAAGATTATGAGAAAGACTATTTTGATGAAATTGTATGGGCTACATGTCAGTTTCCCTCTCTTGAAAGAGAAAATCGCCTCTAAACGAACTGTACAGTCTTCTGGCGGTGGAACAGATGAATTTGGCAAATATATGGCGTATTTTTTGGAACTCGTGAAAATTGGAGGGAGAAAGAAGATTTCCCTGCAAAATGTAGGACTCTAGCACGGTTTGGCTCTCGAAAACGCAAGCTGGATGTAAAACACGCATTCAAGCATTGTGGGGGTGATATTGATGAAATTGAAAACTCCGTGGCCCATTTTTGGGTACTGCCGAAAAACGGAGTGAGAAAGGAGCTTACGCTGACATTTTGAGGACTCTAGCAAATTTTCCCTGTCAAAAGGTCAGACCGGCGCTAAAACATGCTTCTATCATTTTGGTGGCCGAAACACAATGATTCGCGAGCTACGTTGCCCATTTTACAGTGCTTATGAAAGATGGAGGTAGGAATAGGATTTCTTTGCATTTCAAATGCCTCTGTGGCGGTTGAACTCTGCGAAGTGCAAACCTGCGCGAAGAATAGGTCCCACCATTTCGGGGGCAAAAACAGATGAATTGGGAAAGTACACGGCCCGTTCTCTGTGTCCCACTAAAAGATTATGAGAAAGACTATTTTGATGAAATTGTATGGGCTACATGTCAGTTTCCCTCTCTTGAAAGAGAAAATCGCCTCTAAACGAACCGTACAGTCTTCTGGCGGTGGAACAGATGAATTTGGCAAATATGTGGCGTATTTTTTGGAACTCGTGAAAATTGGAGGGAGAAAGAAGATGTCCCTGCAAAACGTAGGACTCTAGCACGGTTTGGCTCTCGAAAACGCAAGCTGGATCTAAAACACGCATTCAAGCATTGTGGGGGTGATATCGATGAAATTGAAAACTCCGTGGCCCATTTTTGGGTACTGCCGAAAAACGGAGTGAGAAAGGAGCTTACTCTGACATTTTGAGGCCTCTAGCAAATTTTCCCTGTCAAAAGGTCAGACCGGCGCTAAAACATGCTTCTATCCTTTTGGTGGCCGAAACACAATGATTCGCGAGCTACGTTGCCCATTTTACAGTGCTTATGAAAGATGGAGGTAGGAATAGGATTTCTTTGCATTTCAAATGCCTCTATGGCGGTTGAACTCTGCGAAGTGCAAACCTGCGCGAAGAATAAGTCCCACCATTTCGGGGGCAAAAACAGATGAATTGGGAAAGTACACGGCCCGTTCTCTGTGTCCCACTAAAAGATTATGAGAAAGACTATTTTGATGAAATTGTATGGGCTACATGTCAGTTTCCCTCTCTTGAAAGAGAAAATCGCCTCTAAACGAACCGTACAGTCTTCTGGCGGTGGAACAGATGAATTTGGCAAATATGTGGCGTATTTTTTGGAACTCGTGAAAATTGGAGGGAGAAAGAAGATTTCCCTGCAAAACGTAGGTCTCTAGCACGGTTTGGCTCTCGAAAACGCAAGCTGGATCTAATACACGCATTCAAGCATTGTGGGGGTGATATTGATGAAATTGAAAACTCCGTGGCCCATTTTTGGGTACTGCCGAAAAACGGAGTGAGAAAGGAGCTTACTCTGACATTTTGAGGACTCTAGCAAATTTTCCCTGTCAAAAGGTCAGACCGGCGCTAAAACATGCTTCTATCCTTTTGGTGGCCGAAACACAATGATTCGCGAGCTACGTTGTCCATTTTACAGTGTTTATGAAAGATGGAGGTAGGAATAGGATTTCTTTGCATTTCAAATGCCTCTGTGGCGGTTGAACTCTGCGAAGTGCAAACCTGCGCGAAGAATAGGTCCCACCATTTCGGGGGCAAAAACAGATGAATTGGGAAAGTACACGGCCCGTTCTCTGTGTCCCACTAAAAGATTATGAGAAAGACTATTTTGATGAAATTGTATGGCCTACATGTCAGTTTCCCTCTCTTGAAAGAGAAAATCGCCTCTAAACGAACCGTACAGTCTTCTGGCGGTGGAACAGATGAATTTGGCAAATATGTGGCGTATTTTTTGGAACTCGTGAAAATTGGAGGGAGAAAGAAGATGTCCCTGCAAAACGTAGGACTCTAGCACGGTTTGGCTCTCAAAAACGCAAGCTGGATCTAAAACACGCATTCAAGCATTGTGGGGGTGATATCGATGAAATTGAAAACTCCGTGGCCCATTTTTGGGTACTGCCGAAAAACGGAGTGAGAAAGGAGCTTACTCTGACATTTTGAGGCCTCTAGCAAATTTTCCCTGTCAAAAGGTCAGACCGGCGCTAAAACATGCTTCTATCCTTTTGGTGGGCGAAACACAATGATTCGCGAGCTACGTTGCCCATTTTACAGTGCTTATGACAGATGGAGGTAGGAACAGGATTTCTTGGCATTTCAAATGCCTCTATGGTGGTTGAACTCTGCGAAGTGCAAACCTGCGAGAAGAATAGGTCCCACCATTTCGAGGGCAAAAACAGATGAATTGGGAAAGTACACGCCCCGTTCTCTGTGTCCCACTAAAAGATTATGAGAAAGACTATTTTGATGAAATTGTATGGGCTACATGTCAGTTTCCCTCTCTTGAAAGAGAAAATCGCCTCTAAACGAACCGTACAGTCTTCTGGCGGTGGAAAAGATGAATTTGGCAAATATGTGGCGTATTTTTTGGAACTCGTGAAAATTGGAGGGAGAAAGAAGATTTGTGTGCCAATCATAGGACTCTAGCACGGTTTGGCTCTCGAAA
Organism: Albizia julibrissin; assembly: GCA_037074505.1. Classification (NCBI taxonomy): domain Eukaryota; kingdom Viridiplantae; phylum Streptophyta; class Magnoliopsida; order Fabales; family Fabaceae; genus Albizia; species Albizia julibrissin. The sequence continues at coordinate 40,576,019 of CM073477.1, forward strand.
ACGCAAGCTGGATCTAAAACACGCATTCAAGCATTTTGGGGGTGATATTGATGAAATTGAAAACTCCGTGGCCCATTTTTGGGTATTTCCGAAAAACGTAGTGAGAAAGGAGCTTACTCTGACATTTCGAGGCCTCTACCAAATTTTCCCTGTCAAAAGGTGAGACCGGCGCTAAAACATGCTTCTATCGTTTTGGTGGCCGAAACACAATGATTCACGAGCTACGTTGCCCATTCTATAGTGCTTATGAAAGATGGAGGTAGGAATAGGATTTCTTTGCATTTCAAATGCCTTATGGCGGTTGAACTCTGCGAAGTGCAAACCTGCGCGAAGAATAGGTCCCACCATTTCGGGGGCAAAAACAGATGAATTGGGAAAGTACACGGCCCGTTCTCTGTGTCCTACTAAAAGATTATGAGAAAGACTATTTTGATGAAATTGTATGGGCTACATGTCAGTTTCCCTCTCTTGAAAGAGAAAATCGCCTCTAAACGAACCGTACAGTCTTCTGGTGGTGGAACAGATGAATTTGGCAAATATGTGGCGTATTTTTTGGAACTCGTGAAAATTGGAGGGAGAAAGAAGATGTCCCTGCAAAACGTAGGACTCTAGCACGGTTTGGCTCTCGAAAATGCAAGCTGGATCTAAAACACGCATTCAAGCATTGTGGGGGTGATATCGATGAAATTGAAAACTCCGTGGCCCATTTTTGGGTACTGCCGAAAAACGGAGTGAGAAAGGAGCTTACTCTGACATTTTGAGGCCTCTAGCAAATTTTCCCTGTCAAAAGGTCAGACCGGCGCTAAAACATGCTTCTATCCTTTTGGTGGCCGAAACACAATGATTCGCGAGCTACGTTGCCCATTTTACAGTGCTTATGAAAGATGGAGGTAGGAACAGGATTTCTTTGCATTTCAAATGCCTCTATGGCGGTTGAACTCTGCGAAGTGCAAACCTGCGCGAAGAATAAGTCCCACCATTTCGGGGGCAAAAACAGATGAATTGGGAAAGTACACGGCCCGTTCTCTGTGTCCCACTAAAAGATTATGAGAAAGACTATTTTGATGAAATTGTATGGGCTACATGTCAGTTTCCCTCTCTTGAAAGAGAAAATCGCCTCTAAACGAACTGTACAGTCTTCTGGCGGTGGAACAGATGAATTTGGCAAATATGTGGCGTATTTTTTGGAACTCGTGAAAATTGGAGGGAGAAAGAAGATTTCCCTGCAAAACGTAGGACTCTAGCACGGTTTGGATCTCGAAAACGCAAGCTGGATCTAAAACACGCATTCAAGCATTGTGGGGGTGATATTGATGAAATTGAAAACTCCGTGGCCCATTTTTGGGTACTGCCGAAAAACGGAGTGAGAAAGGAGCTTACTCTGACATTTTGAGGACTCTAGCAAATTTTCCCTGTCAAAAGGTCAGACCGGCGCTAAAACATGCTTCTATCCTTTTGGTGGCCGAAACACAATGATTCGCGAGCTACGTTGCCCATTTTACAGTGCTTATGAAAGATGGAGGTAGGAATAGGATTTCTTTGCATTTCAAATGCCTCTGTGGCGGTTGAACTCTGCGAAGTGCAAACCTGCGCGAAGAATAGGTCCCACCATTTCGGGGGCAAAAACAGATGAATTGGGAAAGTACACGGCCCGTTCTCTGTGTCCCACTAAAAGATTATGAGAAAGACTATTTTGATGAAATTGTATGGGCTACATGTCAGTTTCCCTCTCTTGAAAGAGAAAATCGCCTCTAAACGAACCGTACAGTCTTCTGGCAGTGGAACAGATGAATTTGGCAAATATGTGGCGTATTTTTTGGAACTCGTGAAAATTGGAGGGAGAAAGAAGATGTCCTTGCAAAACGTAGGACTCTAGCACGGTTTGGCTCTCGAAAACGCAAGCTGGATCTAAAACACGCATTCAAGCATTGTGGGGGTGATATCGATGAAATTGAAAACTCCGTGGCCCATTTTTGGGTACTGCCGAAAAACGGAGTGAGAAAGGAGCTTACTCTGACATTTTGAGGCCTCTAGCAAATTTTCCCTGTCAAAAGGTCAGACCGGCGCTGAAACATGCTTCTATCCTTTTGGTGGGCGAAACACAATGATTCGCGAGCTACGTTGCCCATTTTACAGTGCTTATGACAGATGGAGGTAGGAACAGGATTTCTTTGCATTTCAAATGCCTCTATGGCGGTTGAACTCTGCGAAGTGCAAACCTGCGAGAAGAATAGGTCCCACCATTTCGGGGGCAAAAACAGATGAATTGGGAAAGTACACGGCCCGTTCTCTGTGTCCTTCTAAAAGATTATGAGAAAGACTATTTTGATGAAATTGTTTGGGCTACATGTCAGTTTCCCTCTCTTGAAAGAGAAAATCGCCTCTAAACGAACCGTACAGTCTTCTGGCGGTGGAACAGATGAATTTGGCAAATATGTGGCGTATTTCTTGGAACTCGTGAAAATTGGAGGGAGAAAGAAGATTTCCCTGCAAATCGTAGGACTCTAGCACGGTTTGGCTCTGGAAAACGCAAGCTGGATCTAAAACACGCATTCAAGCATTGTGGGGGTGATATGGATGAAATTGAAAACTCCGTGGCCCATTTTTGGGTACTGCCGAAAAACGGAGTGAGAAAGGAGCTTACTCTGACATTTCGAGGCCTCTACCAAATTTTCCCTGTCAAAAGGTGAGACCGGCGCTAAAACATGCTTCTATCCTTTTGGTGGCCGAAACACAATGATTCGCGAGCTACGTTGCCCATTTTACAGTGCTTATGAAAGATGGAGGTATGAATAGGATTTCTTTGCATTTCAAATGCCTCTATGGCGGTTGAACTCTGCGAAGTGCAAACCTGCGCGAAGAATAAGTCCCACCATTTCGGGGGCAAAAACAGATGAATTGGGAAAGTACACGGCCCGTTCTCTGTGTCCCACTAAAAGATTATGAGAAAGACTATTTTGATGAAATTGTTTGGGCTACATGTCAGTTTCCCTCTCTTGAAAGAGAAAATCGCCTCTAAACGAACCGTACAGTCTTCTGGCGGTGGAACAGATGAATTTGGCAAATATGTGGCGTATTTTTTGGAACTCGTGAAAATTGGAGGGAGAAAGAAGATTTCCCTGCAAAACGTAGGACTCTAGCACGGTTTGGCTCTCGAAAACGCAAGCTGGATCTAAAACACGCATTCAAGCATTGTGGGGGTGATATCGATGAAATTGAAAACTCCGTGGCCCATTTTTGGGTACTGCCGAAAAACGGAGTGAGAAAGGAGCTTACTCTGACATTTTGAGGCCTCTAGCAAATTTTCCCTGTCAAAAGGTCAGACCGGCGCTGAAACATGCTTCTATCCTTTTGGTGGGCGAAACACAATGATTCGCGAGCTACGTTGCCCATTTTACAGTGCTTATGACAGATGGAGGTAGGAACAGGATTTCTTTGCATTTCAAATGCCTCTATGGCGGTTGAACTCTGCGAAGTGCAAACCTGCGAGAAGAATAGGTCCCACCATTTCGGGGGCAAAAACAGATGAATTGGGAAAGTACACGGCCCGTTCTCTGTGTCCTTCTAAAAGATTATGAGAAAGACTATTTTGATGAAATTGTTTGGGCTACATGTCAGTTTCCCTCTCTTGAAAGAGAAAATCGCCTCTAAACGAACCGTACAGTCTTCTGGCGGTGGAACAGATGAATTTGGCAAATATGTGGCGTATTTCTTGGAACTCGTGAAAATTGGAGGGAGAAAGAAGATGTCCCTGCAAAACGTAGGACTCTAGCACGGTTTGGCTCTCGAAAACGCAAGCTGGATCTAAAACACGCATTCAAGCATTGTGGGGGTGATATCGATGAAATTGAAAACTCCGTGGCCCATTTTTGGGTACTGCCGAAAAACGGAGTGAGAAAGGAGCTTACTCTGACATTTTGAGGCCTCTAGCAAATTTTCCCTGTCAAAAGGTCAGACCGGCGCTAAAACATGCTTCTATCCTTTTGGTGGGCGAAACACAATGATTCGCGAGCTACGTTGCCCATTTTACAGTGCTTATGACAGATGGAGGTAGGAACAGGATTTCTTTGCATTTCAAATGCCTCTATGGCGGTTGAACTCTGCGAAGTGCAAACCTGCGAGAAGAATAGGTCCCACCATTTCGGGGGCAAAAACAGATGAATTGGGAAAGTACACGGCCCGTTCTCTGTGTCCTTCTAAAAGATTATGAGAAAGACTATTTTGATGAAATTGTTTGGGCTACATGTTAGTTTCCCTCTCTTGAAAGAGAAAATCGCCTCTAAACGAACCGTACAGTCTTCTGGCGGTGGAACAGATGAATTTGGCAAATATGTAGCGTATTTTTTGGAACTCGTGAAAATTGGAGGGAGAAAGAAGATTTCCCTGCAAATCGTAGGACTCTAGCACGGTTTGGCTCTGGAAAACGCAAGCTGGATCTAAAACACGCATTCAAGCATTGTGGGGGTGATATCGATGAAATTGAAAACTCCGTGGCCCATTTTTGGGTACTGCCGAAAAACGGAGTGAGAAAGGAGCTTACTCTGACATTTCGAGGCCTCTACCAAATTTTCCCTGTCAAAAGGTGAGACCGGCGCTAAAACATGCTTCTATCCTTTTGGTGGCCGAAACACAATGATTCGCGAGCTACGTTGCCCATTTTACAGTGCTTATGACAGATGGAGGTAGGAACAGGATTTCTTTGCAAACCTGCGAGAAGAATAGGTCCCACCATTTCGGGGGCAAAAACAGATGAATTGGGAAAGTACACGGCCCGTTCTCTGTGTCCCACTAAAAGATTATGAGAAAGACTATTTTGATGAAATTGTATGGGCTACATGTCAGTTTCCCTCTCTTGAAAGAGAAAATCGCCTCTAAACGAACCGTACAGTCTTCTGGCGGTGGAACAGATGAATTTGGCAAATATGTGGCGTATTTTTTGGAACTCGTGAAAATTGGAGGGAGAAAGAAGATTTCCCTGCAAATCGTAGGACTCTAGCACGGTTTGGCTCTGGAAAACGCAAGCTGGATCTAAAACACGCATTCAAGCATTGTGGGGGTGATATTGATGAAATTGAAAACTCCGTGGCCCATTTTTGGGTACTGCCGAAAAACGGAGTGAGAAAGGAGCTTACTCTGACATTTCGAGGCCTCTACCAAATTTTCCCTGTCAAAAGGTGAGACCGGCGCTAAAACATGCTTCTATCCTTTTGGTGGCCGAAACACAATGATTCGCGAGCTACGTTGCCCATTTTACAGTGCTTATGAAAGATGGAGGTATGAATAGGATTTCTTTGCATTTCAAATGCCTCTATGGCGGTTGAACTCTGCGAAGTGCAAACCTGCGCGAAGAATAAGTCCCACCATTTCGGGGGCAAAAACAGATGAATTGGGAAAGTACACGGCCCGTTCTCTGTGTCCCACTAAAAGATTATGAGAAAGACTATTTTGATGAAATTGTTTGGGCTACATGTCAGTTTCCCTCTCTTGAAAGAGAAAATCGCCTCTAAACGAACCGTACAGTCTTCTGGCGGTGGAACAGATGAATTTGGCAAATATGTGGCGTATTTTTTGGAACTCGTGAAAATTGGAGGGAGAAAGAAGATGTCCCTGCAAAACGTAGGACTCTAGCACGGTTTGGCTCTCGAAAACGCAAGCTGGATCTAATACACGCATTCAAGCATTGTGGGGGTGATATTGATGAAATTGAAAACTCCGTGGCCCATTTTTGGGTACTGCCGAAAAACGGAGTGAGAAAGGAGCTTACTCTGACATTTTGAGGACTCTAGCAAATTTTCCCTGTCAAAAGGTCAGACCGGCGCTAAAACATGCTTCTATCCTTTTGGTGGGCGAAACACAATGATTCGCGAGCTACGTTGCCCATTTTACAGTGCTTATGAAAGATGGAGGTAGGAATAGGATTTCTTTGCATTTCAAATGCCTCTGTGGCGGTTGAACTCTGCGAAGCGCAAACCTGCGCGAAGAATAGGTCCCACCATTTCGGGGGCAAAAACAGATGAATTGGGAAAGTACACGGCCCGTTCTCTGTGTCCCACTAAAAGATTATGAGAAAGACTATTTTGATGAAATTGTATGGGCTACATGTCAGTTTCCCTCTCTTGAAAGAGAAAATCGCCTCTAAACGAACCGTACAGTCTTCTGGCGGTGGAACAGATGAATTTGGCAAATATGTGGCGTATTTTTTGGAACTCGTGAAAATTGGAGGGAGAAAGAAGATGTCCCTGCAAAACGTAGGACTCTAGCACGGTTTGGCTCTCGAAAACGCAAGCTGGATCTAAAACACGCATTCAAGCATTGTGGGGGTGATATCGATGAAATTGAAAACTCCGTGGCCCATTTTTGGGTACTGCCGAAAAACGGAGTGAGAAAGGAGCTTACTCTGACATTTTGAGGCCTCTAGCAAATTTTCCCTGTCAAAAGGTCAGACCGGCGCTAAAACATGCTTCTATCCTTTTGGTGGGCGAAACACAATGATTCGCGAGCTACGTTGCCCATTTTACAGTGCTTATGACAGATGGAGGTAGGAACAGGATTTCTTTGCATTTCAAATGCCTCTATGGCGGTTGAACTCTGCGAAGTGCAAACCTGCGAGAAGAATAGGTCCCACCATTTCGGGGGCAAAAACAGATGAATTGGGAAAGTACACGGCCCGTTCTCTGTGTCCTTCTAAAAGATTATGAGAAAGACTATTTTGATGAAATTGTTTGGGCTACATGTCAGTTTCCCTCTCTTGAAAGAGAAAATCGCCTCTAAACGAACCGTACAGTCTTCTGGCGGGGGAACAGATGAATTTAGCAAATATGTGGCGTATTTTTTGGAACTCGTGAAAATTGGAGGGAGAAAGAAGATTTCCCTGCAAATCGTAGGACTCTAGCACGGTTTGGCTCTGGAAAACGCAAGCTGGATCTAAAACACGCATTCAAGCATTGTGGGGGTGATATTGATGAAATTGAAAACTCCGTGGCCCATTTTTGGGTACTGCCGAAAAACGGAGTGAGAAAGGAGCTTACTCTGACATTTCGAGGCCTCTACCAAATTTTCCCTGTCAAAAGGTGAGACCGGCGCTAAAACATGCTTCTATCCTTTTGGTGGCCGAAACACAATGATTCGCGAGCTACGTTGCCCATTTTACAGTGCTTATGAAAGATGGAGGTAGGAATAGGATTTCTTTGCATTTCAAATGCCTCTATGGCGGTTGAACTCTGCGAAGTGCAAACCTGCGCGAAGAATAGGTCCCACCATTTCGGGGGCAAAAACAGATGAATTGGGAAAGTACACGGCCCGTTCTCTGTGTCCCACTAAAAGATTATGAGAAAGACTATTTTGATGAAATTGTTTGGGCTACATGTCAGTTTCCCTCTCTTGAAAGAGAAAATCGCCTCTAAACGAACCGTACAGTCTTCTGGCGGTGGAACAGATGAATTTGGCAAATATGTGGCGTATTTTTTGGAACTCGTGAAAATTGGAGGGAGAAAGAAGATGTCCCTGCAAAACGTAGGACTCTAGCACGGTTTGGCTCTCGAAAACGCAAGCTGGATCTAAAACACGCATTCAAGCATTGTGGGGGTGATATCGATGAAATTGAAAACTCCGTGGCCCATTTTTGGGTACTGCCGAAAAACGGAGTGAGAAAGGAGCTTACTCTGACATTTTGAGGCCTCTAGCAAATTTTCCCTGTCAAAAGGTCAGACCGGCGCTAAAACATGCTTCTATCCTTTTGGTGGGCGAAACACAATGATTCGCGAGCTACGTTGCCCATTTTACAGTGCTTATGACAGATGGAGGTAGGAACAGGATTTCTTTGCATTTCAAATGCCTCTATGGCGGTTGAACTCTGCGAAGTGCAAACCTGCGAGAAGAATAGGTCCCACCATTTCGGGGGCAAAAACAGATGAATTGGGAAAGTACACGGCCCGTTCTCTGTGTCCTTCTAAAAGATTATGAGAAAGACTATTTTGATGAAATTGTTTGGGCTACATGTCAGTTTCCCTCTCTTGAAAGAGAAAATCGCCTCTAAACGAACCGTACAGTCTTCTGGCGGTGGAACAGATGAATTTGGCAAATATGTGGCGTATTTTTTGGAACTCGTGAAAATTGGAGGGAGAAAGAAGATTTCCCTGCAAATCGTAGGACTCTAGCACGGTTTGGCTCTGGAAAACGCAAGCTGGATCTAAAACACGCATTCAAGCATTGTGGGGGTGATATTGATGAAATTGAAAACTCCGTGGCCCATTTTTGGGTACTGCCGAAAAACGGAGTGAGAAAGGAGCTTACTCTGACATTTCGAGGCCTCTACCAAATTTTCCCTGTCAAAAGGTGAGACCGGCGCTAAAACATGCTTCTATCCTTTTGGTGGCCGAAAAACAATGATTCGCGAGCTACGTTGCCCATTTTACAGTGCTTATGAAAGATGGAGGTATGAATAGGATTTCTTTGCATTTCAAATGCCTCTATGGCGGTTGAACTCTGCGAAGTGCAAACCTGCGCGAAGAATAAGTCCCACCATTTCGGGGGCAAAAACAGATGAATTGGGAAAGTACACGGCCCGTTCTCTGTGTCCCACTAAAAGATTATGAGAAAGACTATTTTGATGAAATTGTTTGGGCTACATGTCAGTTTCCCTCTCTTGAAAGAGAAAATCGCCTCTAAACGAACCGTACAGTCTTCTGGCGGTGGAACAGATGAATTTGGCAAATATGTGGCGTATTTTTTGGAACTCGTGAAAATTGGAGGGAGAAAGAAGATGTCCCTGCAAAACGTAGGACTCTAGCACGGTTTGGCTCTCGAAAATGCAAGCTGGATCTAATACACGCATTCAAGCATTGTGGGGGTGATATTGATGAAATTGAAAACTCCGTGGCCCATTTTTGGGTACTGCCGAAAAACGGAGTGAGAAAGGAGCTTACTCTGACATTTTGAGGACTCTAGCAAATTTTCCCTGTCAAAAGGTCAGACCGGCGCTAAAACATGCTTCTATCCTTTTGGTGGCCGAAACACAATGATTCGCGAGCTACGTTGCCCATTTTACAGTGCTTATGAAAGATGGAGGTAGGAATAGGATTTCTTTGCATTTCAAATGCCTCTGTGGCGGTTGAACTCTGCGAAGCGCAAACCTGCGCGAAGAATAGGTCCCACCATTTCGGGGGCAAAAACAGATGAATTGGGAAAGTACACGGCCCGTTCTCTGTGTCCCACTAAAAGATTATGAGAAAGACTATTTTGATGAAATTGTATGGGCTACATGTCAGTTTCCCTCTCTTGAAAGAGAAAATCGCCTCTAAACGAACCGTACAGTCTTCTGGCGGTGGAACAGATGAATTTGGCAAATATGTGGCGTATTTTTTGGAACTCGTGAAAATTGGAGGGAGAAAGAAGATGTCCCTGCAAAACGTAGGACTCTAGCACGGTTTGGCTCTCGAAAACGCAAGCTGGATCTAAAACACGCATTCAAGCATTGTGGGGGTGATATCGATGAAATTGAAAACTCCGTGGCCCATTTTTGGGTACTGCCGAAAAACGGAGTGAGAAAGGAGCTTACTCTGACATTTTGAGGCCTCTAGCAAATTTTCCCTGTCAAAAGGTCAGACCGGCGCTAAAACATGCTTCTATCCTTTTGGTGGGCGAAACACAATGATTCGCGAGCTACGTTGCCCATTTTACAGTGCTTATGACAGATGGAGGTAGGAACAGGATTTCTTTGCATTTCAAATGCCTCTATGGCGGTTGAACTCTGCGAAGTGCAAACCTGCGAGAAGAATAGGTCCCACCATTTCGGGGGCAAAAACAGATGAATTGGGAAAGTACACGGCCCGTTCTCTGTGTCCCACTAAAAGATTATGAGAAAGACTATTTTGATGAAATTGTATGGGCTACATGTCAGTTTCCCTCTCTTGAAAGAGAAAATCGCCTCTAAACGAACCGTACAGTCTTCTGGCGGTGGAACAGATGAATTTGGCAAATATGTGGCGTATTTTTTGGAACTCGTGAAAATTGGAGGGAGAAAGAAGATGTCCCTGCAAAACGTAGGACTCTAGCACGGTTTGGCTCTGGAAAACGCAAGCTGGATCTAAAACACGCATTCAAGCATTGTGGGGGTGATATCGATGAAATTGAAAACTCCGTGGCCCATTTTTGGGTACTGCCGAAAAACGGAGTGAGAAAGGAGCTTACTCTGACATTTTGAGGCCTCTAGCAAATTTTCCCTGTCAAAAGGTCAGACCGGCGCTAAAACATGCTTCTATCCTTTTGGTGGCCGAAACACAATGATTCGCGAGCTACGTTGCCCATTTTACAGTGCTTATGAAAGATGGAGGTAGGAAGAGGATTTCTTTGCATTTCAAATGCCTCTGTGGCGGTTGAACTCTGCGAAGTGCAAACCTGCGCGAAGAATAGGTCCCACCATTTCGGGGGCAAAAACAGATGAATTGGGAAAGTACACGGCCCGTTCTCTGTGTCCCACTAAAAGATTATGAGAAAGACTATTTTGATGAAATTGTATGGGCTACATGTCAGTTTCCCTCTCTTGAAAGAGAAAATCGCCTCTAAACGAACCGTACAGTCTTCTGGCGGTGGAACAGATGAATTTGGCAAATATGTGGCGTATTTTTTGGAACTCGTGAAAATTGGAGGGAGAAAGAAGATGTCCCTGCAAAACGTAGGACTCTAGCACGGTTTGGCTCTCGAAAACGCAAGCTGGATCTAAAACACGCATTCAAGCATTGTGGGGGTGATATCGATGAAATTGAAAACTCCGTGGCCCATTTTTGGGTACTGCCGAAAAACGGAGTGAGAAAGGAGCTTACTCTGACATTTTGAGGCCTCTAGCAAATTTTCCCTGTCAAAAGGTCAGACCGGCGCTAAAACATGCTTCTATCCTTTTGGTGGGCGAAACACAATGATTCGCGAGCTACGTTGCCCATTTTACAGTGCTTATGACAGATGGAGGTAGGAACAGGATTTCTTTGCATTTCAAATGCCTCTATGGCGGTTGAACTCTGCGAAGTGCAAACCTGCGAGAAGAATAGGTCCCACCATTTCGGGGGCAAAAACAGATGAATTGGGAAAGTACACGGCCCGTTCTCTGTGTCCTTCTAAAAGATTATGAGAAAGACTATTTTGATGAAATTGTTTGGGCTACATGTCAGTTTCCCTCTCTTGAAAGAGAAAATCGCCTCTAAACGAACCGTACAGTCTTATGGCGGTGGAACAGATGAATTTGGCAAATATGTGGCGTATTTTTTGGAACTCGTGAAAATTGGAGGGAGAAAGAAGATTTCCCTGCATATCGTAGGACTCTAGCACGGTTTGGCTCTGGAAAACGCAAGCTGGATCTAAAACACGCATTCAAGCATTGTGGGGGTGATATTGATGAAATTGAAAACTCCGTGGCCCATTTTTGGGTACTGCCGAAAAACGGAGTGAGAAATGAGCTTACTCTGACATTTCGAGGCCTCTACCAAATTTTCCCTGTCAAAAGGTGAGACCGGCGCTAAAACATGCTTCTATCCTTTTGGTGGCCGAAACACAATGATTCGCGAGCTACGTTGCCCATTTTACAGTGCTTATGAAAGATGGAGGTAGGAATAGGATTTCTTTGCATTTCAAATGCCTCTGTGGCGGTTGAACTCTGCGAAGCGCAAACCTGCGCGAAGAATAGGTCCCACCATTTCGGGGGCAAAAACAGATGAATTGGGAAAGTACACGGCCCGTTCTCTGTGTCCCACTAAAAGATTATGAGAAAGACTATTTTGATGAAATTGTATGGGCTACATGTCAGTTTCCCTCTCTTGAAAGAGAAAATCGCCTCTAAACGAACCGTACAGTCTTCTGGCGGTGGAACAGATGAATTTGGCAAATATGTGGCGTATTTTTTGGAACTCGTGAAAATTGGAGGGAGAAAGAAGATGTCCCTGCAAAACGTAGGACTCTAGCACGGTTTGGCTCTGGAAAACGCAAGCTGGATCTAAAACACGCATTCAAGCATTGTGGGGGTGATATCGATGAAATTGAAAACTCCGTGGCCCATTTTTGGGTACTGCCGAAAAACGGAGTGAGAAAGGAGCTTACTCTGACATTTTGAGGCCTCTAGCAAATTTTCCCTGTCAAAAGGTCAGACCGGCGCTAAAACATGCTTCTATCCTTTTGGTGGGCGAAACACAATGATTCGCGAGCTACGTTGCCCATTTTACAGTGCTTATGACAGATGGAGGTAGGAACAGGATTTCTTTGCATTTCAAATGCCTCTATGGCGGTTGAACTCTGCGAAGCGCAAACCTGCGAGAAGAATAGGTCCCACCATTTCGGGGGCAAAAACAGATGAATTGGGAAAGTACACGGCCCGTTCTCTGTGTCCTTCTAAAAGATTATGAGAAAGACTATTTTGATGTAATTGTTTGGGCTACATGTCAGTTTCCCTCTCTTGAAAGAGAAAATCGCCTCTAAACGAACCGTACAGTCTTATGGCGGTGGAACAGATGAATTTGGCAAATATGTGGCGTATTTTTTGGAACTCGTGAAAATTGGAGGGAGAAAGAAGATTTCCCTGCAAATCGTAGGACTCTAGCACGGTTTGGCTCTGGAAAACGCAAGCTGGATCTAAAACACGCATTCAAGCATTGTGGGGGTGATATTGATGAAATTGAAAACTCCGTGGCCCATTTTTGGGTACTGCCGAAAAACGGAGTGAGAAATGAGCTTACTCTGACATTTCGAGGCCTCTACCAAATTTTCCCTGTCAAAAGGTGAGACCGGCGCTAAAACATGCTTCTATCCTTTTGGTGGCCGAAACACAATGATTCGCGAGCTACGTTGCCCATTTTACAGTGCTTATGAAAGATGGAGGTAGGAATAGGATTTCTTTGCATTTCAAATGCCTCTGTGGCGGTTGAACTCTGCGAAGCGCAAACCTGCGCGAAGAATAGGTCCCACCATTTCGGGGGCAAAAACAGATGAATTGGGAAAGTACACGGCCCGTTCTCTGTGTCCCACTAAAATATTATGAGAAAGACTATTTTGATGAAATTGTATGGGCTACATGTCAGTTTCCCTCTCTTGAAAGAGAAAATCGCCTCTAAACGAACCGTACAGTCTTCTGGCGGTGGAACAGATGAATTTGGCAAATATGTGGCGTATTTTTTGGAACTCGTGAAAATTGGAGGGAGAAAGAAGATGTCCCTGCAAAACGTAGGACTCTAGCACGGTTTGGCTCTCGAAAACGCAAGCTGGATCTAAAACACGCATTCAAGCATTGTGGGGGTGATATCGATGAAATTGAAAACTCCGTGGCCCATTTTTGGGTACTGCCGAAAAACGGAGTGAGAAAGGAGCTTACTCTGACATTTTGAGGCCTCTAGCAAATTTTCCCTGTCAAAAGGTCAGACCGGCGCTAAAACATGCTTCTATCCTTTTGGTGGCCGAAACACAATGATTCGCGAGCTACGTTGCCCATTTTACAGTGCTTATGAAAGATGGAGGTAGGAATAGGATTTCTTTGCATTTCAAATGCCTCTATGGCGGTTGAACTCTGCGAAGTGCAAACCTGCGCGAAGAATACGTCCCACCATTTCGGGGGCAAAAACAGATGAATTGGGAAAGTACACGGCCCGTTCTCTGTGTCCCACTAAAAGATTATGAGAAAGACTATTTTGATGAAATTGTTTGGGCTACATGTCAGTTTCCCTCTCTTGAAAGAGAAAATCGCCTCTAAACGAACCGTACAGTCTTCTGGCGGTGGAACAGATGAATTTGGCAAATATGTGGCGTATTTTTTGGAACTCGTGAAAATTGGAGGGAGAAAGAAGATGTCCCTGCAAAACGTAGGACTCTAGCACGGTTTGGCTCTCGAAAACGCAAGCTGGATCTAATACACGCATTCAAGCATTGTGGGGGTGATATTGATGAAATTGAAAACTCCGTGGCCCATTTTTGGGTACTGCCGAAAAACGGAGTGAGAAACGAGCTTACTCTGACATTTTGAGGACTCTAGCAAATTTTCCCTGTCAAAAGGTCAGACCGGCGCTAAAACATGCTTCTATCCTTTTGGTGGCCGAAACACAATGATTCGCGAGCTACGTTGCCCATTTTATAGTGCTTATGAAAGATGGAGGTAGGAATAGGATTTCTTTGCATTTCAAATGCCTCTGTGGCGGTTGAACTCTGCGAAGCGCAAACCTGCGCGAAGAATAGGTCCCACCATTTCGGGGGCAAAAACAGATGAATTGGGAAAGTACACGGCCCGTTCTCTGTGTCCCACTAAAATATTATGAGAAAGACTATTTTGATGAAATTGTATGGGCTACATGTCAGTTTCCCTCTCTTGAAAGAGAAAATCGCCTCTAAACGAACCGTACAGTCTTCTGGCGGTGGAACAGATGAATTTGGCAAATATGTGGCGTATTTTTTGGAACTCGTGAAAATTGGAGGGAGAAAGAAGATGTCCCTGCAAAACGTAGGACTCTAGCACGGTTTGGCTCTCGAAAACGCAAGCTGGATCTAAAACACGCATTCAAGCATTGTGGGGGTGATATCGATGAAATTGAAAACTCCGTGGCCCATTTTTGGGTACTGCCGAAAAACGGAGTGAGAAAGGAGCTTACTCTGACATTTTGAGGCCTCTAGCAAATTTTCCCTGTCAAAAGGTCAGACCGGCGCTAAAACATGCTTCTATCCTTTTGGTGGGCGAAACACAATGATTCGCGAGCTACGTTGCCCATTTTACAGTGCTTATGACAGATGGAGGTAGGAACAGGATTTCTTTGCATTTCAAATGCCTCTATGGCGGTTGAACTCTGCGAAGTGCAAACCTGCGAGAAGAATAGGTCCCACCATTTCGGGGGCAAAAACAGATGAATTGGGAAAGTACACGGCCCGTTCTCTGTGTCCCACTAAAAGATTATGAGAAAGACTATTTTGATGAAATTGTATGGGCTACATGTCAGTTTCCCTCTCTTGAAAGAGAAAATCGCCTCTAAACGAACCGTACAGTCTTCTGGCGGTGGAACAGATGAATTTGGCAAATATGTGGCGTATTTTTTGGAACTCGTGAAAATTGGAGGGAGAAAGAAGATGTCCCTGCAAAACGTAGGACTCTAGCACGGTTTGGCTCTGGAAAACGCAAGCTGGATCTAAAACACGCATTCAAGCATTGTGGGGGTGATATCGATGAAATTGAAAACTCCGTGGCCCATTTTTGGGTACTGCCGAAAAACGGAGTGAGAAAGGAGCTTACTCTGACATTTTGAGGCCTCTAGCAAATTTTCCCTGTCAAAAGGTCAGACCGGCGCTAAAACATGCTTCTATCCTTTTGGTGGCCGAAACACAATGATTCGCGAGCTACGTTGCCCATTTTACAGTGCTTATGAAAGATGGAGGTAGGAAGAGGATTTCTTTGCATTTCAAATGCCTCTGTGGCGGTTGAACTCTGCGAAGTGCAAACCTGCGCGAAGAATAGGTCCCACCATTTCGGGGGCAAAAACAGATGAATTGGGAAAGTACACGGCCCGTTCTCTGTGTCCCACTAAAAGATTATGAGAAAGACTATTTTGATGAAATTGTATGGGCTACATGTCAGTTTCCCTCTCTTGAAAGAGAAAATCGCCTCTAAACGAACCGTACAGTCTTCTGGCGGTGGAACAGATGAATTTGGCAAATATGTGGCGTATTTTTTGGAACTCGTGAAAATTGGAGGGAGAAAGAAGATGTCCCTGCAAAACGTAGGACTCTAGCACGGTTTGGCTCTCGAAAACGCAAGCTGGATCTAAAACACGCATTCAAGCATTGTGGGGGTGATATCGATGAAATTGAAAACTCCGTGGCCCATTTTTGGGTACTGCCGAAAAACGGAGTGAGAAAGGAGCTTACTCTGACATTTTGAGGCCTCTAGCAAATTTTCCCTGTCAAAAGGTCAGACCGGCGCTAAAACATGCTTCTATCCTTTTGGTGGGCGAAACACAATGATTCGCGAGCTACGTTGCCCATTTTACAGTGCTTATGACAGATGGAGGTAGGAACAGGATTTCTTTGCATTTCAAATGCCTCTATGGCGGTTGAACTCTGCGAAGTGCAAACCTGCGAGAAGAATAGGTCCCACCATTTCGGGGGCAAAAACAGATGAATTGGGAAAGTACACGGCCCGTTCTCTGTGTCCCACTAAAAGATTATGAGAAAGACTATTTTGATGAAATTGTATGGGCTACATGTCAGTTTCCCGCTCTTGAAAGAGAAAATCGCCTCTAAACGAACCGTACAGTCTTCTGGCGGTGGAACAGATGAATTTTGCAAATATGTGGCGTATTTTTTGGAACTCGTGAAAATTGGAGGGAGAAAGAAGATGTCCCTGCAAAACGTAGGACTCTAGCACGGTTTGGCTCTCGAAAACGCAAGCTGGATCTAAAACACGCATTCAAGCATTGTGGGGGTGATATCGATGAAATTGAAAACTCCGTGGCCCATTTTTGGGTACTGCCGAAAAACGGAGTGAGAAAGGAGCTTACTCTGACATTTTGAGGCCTCTAGCAAATTTTCCCTGTCAAAAGGTCAGACCGGCGCTAAAACATGCTTCTATCCTTTTGGTGGGCGAAACACAATGATTCGCGAGCTACGTTGCCCATTTTACAGTGCTTATGACAGATGGAGGTAGGAACAGGATTTCTTTGCATTTCAAATGCCTCTATGGCGGTTGAACTCTGCGAAGTGCAAACCTGCGAGAAGAATAGGTCCCACCATTTCGGGGGCAAAAACAGATGAATTGGGAAAGTACACGGCCCGTTCTCTGTGTCCCACTAAAAGATTATGAGAAAGACTATTTTGATGAAATTGTATGGGCTACATGTCAGTTTCCCTCTCTTGAAAGAGAAAATCGCCTCTAAACGAACCGTACAGTCTTCTGGCGGTGGAACAGATGAATTTGGCAAATATGTGGCGTATTTTTTGGAACTCGTGAAAATTGGAGGGAGAAAGAAGATGTCCCTGCAAAACGTAGGACTCTAGCACGGTTTGGCTCTGGAAAACGCAAGCTGGATCTAAAACACGCATTCAAGCATTGTGGGGGTGATATCGATGAAATTGAAAACTCCGTGGCCCATTTTTGGGTACTGCCGAAAAACGGAGTGAGAAAGGAGCTTACTCTGACATTTTGAGGCCTCTAGCAAATTTTCCCTGTCAAAAGGTCAGACCGGCGCTAAAACATGCTTCTATCCTTTTGGTGGCCGAAACACAATGATTCGCGAGCTACGTTGCCCATTTTACAGTGCTTATGAAAGATGGAGGTAGGAAGAGGATTTCTTTGCATTTCAAATGCCTCTGTGGCGGTTGAACTCTGCGAAGTGCAAACCTGCGCGAAGAATAGGTCCCACCATTTCGGGGGCAAAAACAGATGAATTGGGAAAGTACACGGCCCGTTCTCTGTGTCCCACTAAAAGATTATGAGAAAGACTATTTTGATGAAATTGTATGGGCTACATGTCAGTTTCCCTCTCTTGAAAGAGAAAATCGCCTCTAAACGAACCGTACAGTCTTCTGGCGGTGGAACAGATGAATTTGGCAAATATGTGGCGTATTTTTTGGAACTCGTGAAAATTGGAGGGAGAAAGAAGATGTCCCTGCAAAACGTAGGACTCTAGCACGGTTTGGCTCTCGAAAACGCAAGCTGGATCTAAAACACGCATTCAAGCATTGTGGGGGTGATATCGATGAAATTGAAAACTCCGTGGCCCATTTTTGGGTACTGCCGAAAAACGGAGTGAGAAAGGAGCTTACTCTGACATTTTGAGGCCTCTAGCAAATTTTCCCTGTCAAAAGGTCAGACCGGCGCTAAAACATGCTTCTATCCTTTTGGTGGGCGAAACACAATGATTCGCGAGCTACGTTGCCCATTTTACAGTGCTTATGACAGATGGAGGTAGGAACAGGATTTCTTTGCATTTCAAATGCCTCTATGGCGGTTGAACTCTGCGAAGTGCAAACCTGCGAGAAGAATAGGTCCCACCATTTCGGGGGCAAAAACAGATGAATTGGGAAAGTACACGGCCCGTTCTCTGTGTCCCACTAAAAGATTATGAGAAAGACTATTTTGATGAAATTGTATGGGCTACATGTCAGTTTCCCGCTCTTGAAAGAGAAAATCGCCTCTAAACGAACCGTACAGTCTTCTGGCGGTGGAACAGATGAATTTTGCAAATATGTGGCGTATTTTTTGGAACTCGTGAAAATTGGAGGGAGAAAGAAGATGTCCCTGCAAAACGTAGGACTCTAGCACGGTTTGGCTCTGGAAAACGCAAGCTGGATCTAAAACACGCATTCAAGCATTGTGGGGGTGATATCGATGAAATTGAAAACTCCGTGGCCCATTTTTGGGTACTGCCGAAAAACGGAGTGAGAAAGGAGCTTACTCTGACATTTTGAGGCCTCTAGCAAATTTTCCCTGTCAAAAGGTCAGACCGGCGCTAAAACATGCTTCTATCCTTTTGGTGGGCGAAACACAATGATTCGCGAGCTACGTTGCCCATTTTACAGTGCTTATGACAGATGGAGGTAGGAACAGGATTTCTTTGCATTTCAAATGCCTCTATGGCGGTTGAACTCTGCGAAGTGCAAACCTGCGAGAAGAATAGGTCCCACCATTTCGGGGGCAAAAACAGATGAATTGGGAAAGTACACGGCCCGTTCTCTGTGTCCTTCTAAAAGATTATGAGAAAGACTATTTTGATGAAATTGTTTGGGCTACATGTCAGTTTCCCTCTCTTGAAAGAGAAAATCGCCTCTAAACGAACCGTACAGTCTTCTGGCGGTGGAACAGATGAATTTGGCAAATATGTGGCGTATTTTTTGGAACTCGTGAAAATTGGAGGGAGAAAGAAGATGTCCCTGCAAAACGTAGGACTCTAGCACGGTTTGGCTCTCGAAAACGCAAGCTGGATCTAAAACACGCATTCAAGCATTGTGGGGGTGATATCGATGAAATTGAAAACTCCGTGGCCCATTTTTGGGTACTGCCGAAAAACGGAGTGAGAAAGGAGCTTACTCTGACATTTTGAGGCCTCTAGCAAATTTTCCCTGTCAAAAGGTCAAACCGGCGCTAAAACATGCTTCTATCCTTTTGGTGGGCGAAACACAATGATTCGCGAGCTACGTTGCCCATTTTACAGTGCTTATGACAGATGGAGGTAGGAACAGGATTTCTTTGCATTTCAAATGCCTCTATGGCGGTTGAACTCTGCGAAGTGCAAACCTGCGAGAAGAATAGGTCCCACCATTACGGGGGCAAAAACAGATGAATTGGGAAAGTACACGGCCCGTTCTCTGCGTCCTTCTAAAAGATTATGAGAAAGACTATTTTGATGAAATTTTATGGGCTACATGTCAGTTTCCCTCTCTTGAAAGAGAAAATCGCCTCTAAACGAACCGTACAGTCTTCTGGCGGTGGAACAGATGAATTTGGCAAATATGTGGCGTATTTTTTGGAACTCGTGAAAATTGGAGGGAGAAAGAAGATGTCCCTGCAAAACGTAGGACTCTAGCACGGTTTGGCTCTGGAAAACGCAAGCTGGATCTAAAACACGCATTCAAGCATTGTGGGGGTGATATCGATGAAATTGAAAACTCCGTGGCCCATTTTTGGGTACTGCCGAAAAACGGAGTGAGAAAGGAGCTTACTCTGACATTTTGAGGCCTCTAGCAAATTTTCCCTGTCAAAAGGTCAGACCGGCGCTAAAACATGCTTCTATCCTTTTGGTGGGCGAAACACAATGATTCGCGAGCTACGTTGCCCATTTTACAGTGCTTATGACAGATGGAGGTAGGAACAGGATTTCTTTGCATTTCAAATGCCTCTATGGCGGTTGAACTCTGCGAAGTGCAAACCTGCGAGAAGAATAGGTCCCACCATTTCGGGGGCAAAAACAGATGAATTGGGAAAGTACACGGCCCGTTCTCTGTGTCCTTCTAAAAGATTATGAGAAAGACTATTTTGATGAAATTGTTTGGGCTACATGTCAGTTTCCCTCTCTTGAAAGAGAAAATCGCCTCTAAACGAACCGTACAGTCTTCTGGCGGTGGAACAGATGAATTTGGCAAATATGTGGCGTATTTTTTGGAACTCGTGAAAATTGGAGGGAGAAAGAAGATGTCCCTGCAAAACGTAGGACTCTAGCACGGTTTGGCTCTGGAAAACGCAAGCTGGATCTAAAACACGCATTCAAGCATTGTGGGGGTGATATCGATGAAATTGAAAACTCCGTGGCCCATTTTTGGGTACTGCCGAAAAACGGAGTGAGAAAGGAGCTTACTCTGACATTTTGAGGCCTCTAGCAAATTTTCCCTGTCAAAAGGTCAGACCGGCGCTAAAACATGCTTCTATCCTTTTGGTGGGCGAAACACAATGATTCGCGAGCTACGTTGCCCATTTTACAGTGCTTATGACAGATGGAGGTAGGAACAGGATTTCTTTGCATTTCAAATGCCTCTATGGCGGTTGAACTCTGCGAAGTGCAAACCTGCGAGAAGAATAGGTCCCACCATTTCGGGGGCAAAAACAGATGAATTGGGAAAGTACACGGCCCGTTCTCTGTGTCCTTCTAAAAGATTATGAGAAAGACTATTTTGATGAAATTGTTTGGGCTACATGTCAGTTTCCCTCTCTTGAAAGAGAAAATCGCCTCTAAACGAACCGTACAGTCTTCTGGCGGTGGAACAGATGAATTTGGCAAATATGTGGCGTATTTTTTGGAACTCGTGAAAATTGGAGGGAGAAAGAAGATTTCCCTGCAAATCGTAGGACTCTAGCACGGTTTGGCTCTGGAAAACGCAAGCTGGATCTAAAACACGCATTCAAGCATTGTGGGGGTGATATTGATGAAATTGAAAACTCCGTGGCCCATTTTTGGGTACTGCCGAAAAACGGAGTGAGAAAGGAGCTTACTCTGACATTTCGAGGCCTCTACCAAATTTTCCCTGTCAAAAGGTGAGACCGGCGCTAAAACATGCTTCTATCCTTTTGGTGGCCGAAACACAATGATTCGCGAGCTACGTTGCCCATTTTACAGTGCTTATGAAAGATGGAGGTAGGAAGAGGATTTCTTTGCATTTCAAATGCCTCTATGGCGGTTGAACTCTGCGAAGTGCAAACCTGCGCGAAGAATAAGTCCCACCATTTCGGTGGCAAAAACAGATGAATTGGGAAAGTACACGGCCCGTTCTCTGTGTCCCACTAAAAGATTATGAGAAAGACTATTTTGATGAAATTGTATGGGCTACATGTCAGTTTCCCTCTCTTGAAAGAGAAAATCGCCTCTAAACGAACCGTACAGTCTTCTGGCGGTGGAACAGATGAATTTGGCAAATATGTGGCGTATTTTTTGGAACTCGTGAAAATTGGAGGGAGAAAGAAGATTTCCCTGCAAAACGTAGGACTCTAGCACGGTTTGGCTCTCGAAAACGCAAGCTGGATCTAATACACGCATTCAAGCATTGTGGGGGTGATATTGATGAAATTGAAAACTCCGTGGCCCATTTTTGGGTACTGCCGAAAAACGGAGTGAGAAAGGAGCTTACTCTGACATTTTGAGGACTCTAGCAAATTTTCCCTGTCAAAAGGTCAGACCGGCGATAAAACATGCTTCTATCCTTTTGGTGGCCGAAACACAATGATTCGCGAGCTACGTTGCCCATTTTACAGTGCTTATGAAAGATGGAGGTAGGAATAGGATTTCTTTGCATTTCAAATGCCTCTGTGGCGGTTGAACTCTGCGAAGTGCAAACCTGCGCGAAGAATAGGTCCCACCATTTCGGGGGCAAAAACAGATGAATTGGGAAAGTACACGGCCCGTTCTCTGTGTCCCACTAAAAGATTATGAGAAAGACTATTTTGATGAAATTGTATGGGCTACATGTCAGTTTCCCTCTCTTGAAAGAGAAAATCGCCTCTAAACGAACCGTACAGTCTTCTGGCGGTGGAACAGATGAATTTGGCAAATATGTGGCGTATTTTTTGGAACTCGTGAAAATTGGAGGGAGAAAGAAGATGTCCCTGCAAAACGTAGGACTCTAGCACGGTTTGGCTCTCGAAAACGCAAGCTGGATCTAAAACACGCATTCAAGCATTGTGGGGGTGATATCGATGAAATTGAAAACTCCGTGGCCCATTTTTGGGTACTGCCGAAAAACGGAGTGAGAAAGGAGCTTACTCTGACATTTTGAGGCCTCTAGCAAATTTTCCCTGTCAAAAGGTCAGACCGGCGCTAAAACATGCTTCTATCCTTTTGGTGGGCGAAACACAATGATTCGCGAGCTACGTTGCCCATTTTACAGTGCTTATGACAGATGGAGGTAGGAACAGGATTTCTTTGCATTTCAAATGCCTCTATGGCGGTTGAACTCTGCGAAGTGCAAACCTGCGAGAAGAATAGGTCCCACCATTTCGGGGGCAAAAACAGATGAATTGGGAAAGTACACGGCCCGTTCTCTGTGTCCTTCTAAAAGATTATGAGAAAGACTATTTTGATGAAATTGTTTGGGCTACATGTCAGTTTCCCTCTCTTGAAAGAGAAAATCGCCTCTAAACGAACCGTACAGTCTTCTGGCGGTGGAACAGATGAATTTGGCAAATATGTGGCGTATTTTTTGGAACTCGTGAAAATTGGAGGGAGAAAGAAGATTTCCCTGCAAATCGTAGGACTCTAGCACGGTTTGGCTCTGGAAAACGCAAGCTGGATCTAAAACACGCATTCAAGCATTGTGGGGGTGATATTGATGAAATTGAAAACTCCGTGGCCCATTTTTGGGTACTGCCGAAAAACGGAGTGAGAAAGGAGCTTACTCTGACATTTCGAGGCCTCTACCAAATTTTCCCTGTCAAAAGGTGAGACCGGCGCTAAAACATGCTTCTATCCTTTTGGTGGCCGAAACACAATGATTCGCGAGCTACTTTGCCCATTTTACAGTGCTTATGAAAGATGGAGGTAGGAATAGGATTTCTTTGCATTTCAAATGCCTCTATGGCGGTTGAACTCTGCGAAGTGCAAACCTGCGCGAAGAATAAGTCCCACCATTTCGGGGGCAAAAACAGATGAATTGGGAAAGTACACGGCCCGTTCTCTGTGTCCCACTAAAAGATTATGAGAAAGACTATTTTGATGAAATTGTATGGGCTACATGTCAGTTTCCCTCTCTTGAAAGAGAAAATCGCCTCTAAACGAACCGTACAGTCTTCTGGCGGTGGAACAGATGAATTTGGCAAATATGTGGCGTATTTTTTGGAACTCGTGAAAATTGGAGGGAGAAAGAAGATTTCCCTGCAAAACGTAGGACTCTAGCACGGTTTGGCTCTCGAAAACGCAAGCTGGATCTAAAACACGCATTCAAGCATTGTGGGGGTGATATTGATGAAATTGAAAACTCCGTGGCCCATTTTTGGTTACTGCCGAAAAACGGAGTGAGAAAGGAGCTTACTCTGACATTTTGAGGACTCTAGCAAATTTTCCCTGTCAAAAGGTCAGACCGGCGCTAAAACATGCTTCTATCCTTTTGGTGGCCGAAACACAATGATTCGCGAGCTACGTTGCCTATTTTACAGTGCTTATGAAAGATGGAGGTAGGAATAGGATTTCTTTGCATTTCAAATGCCTATGTGGCGGTTGAACTCTGCGAAGTGCAAACCTGCGCGAAGAATAGGTCCCACCATTTCGGTGGCAAAAACAGATGAATTGGGAAAGTACACGGCCCGTTCTCTGTGTCCCACTAAAAGATTATGAGAAAGACTATTTTGATGAAATTGTATGGGCTACATGTCAGTTTCCCTCTCTTGAAAGAGAAAATCGCCTCTAAACGAACCGTACAGTCTTCTGGCGGTGGAACAGATGAATTTGGCAAATATGTGGCGTATTTTTTGGAACTCGTGAAAATTGGAGGGAGAAAGAAGATTTCCCTGCAAAACGTAGGACTCTAGCACGGTTTGGCTCTCGAAAACGCAAGCTGGATCTAATACACGCATTCAAGCATTGTGGGGGTGATATTGATGAAATTGAAAACTCCGTGGCCCATTTTTGGGTACTGCCGAAAAACGGAGTGAGAAAGGAGCTTACTCTGACATTTTGAGGACTCTAGCAAATTTTCCCTGTCAAAAGGTCAGACCGGCGATAAAACATGCTTCTATCCTTTTGGTGGCCGAAACACAATGATTCGCGAGCTACGTTGCCCATTTTACAGTGCTTATGAAAGATGGAGGTAGGAATAGGATTTCTTTGCATTTCAAATGCCTCTGTGGCGGTTGAACTCTGCGAAGTGCAAACCTGCGCGAAGAATAGGTCCCACCATTTCGGGGGCAAAAACAGATGAATTGGGAAAGTACACGGCCCGTTCTCTGTGTCCCACTAAAACATTATGAGAAAGACTATTTTGATGAAATTGTATGGGCTACATGTCAGTTTCCCTCTCTTGAAAGAGAAAATCGCCTCTAAACGAACCGTACAGTCTTCTGGCGGTGGAACAGATGAATTTGGCAAATATGTGGCGTATTTTTTGGAACTCGTGAAAATTGGAGGGAGAAAGAAGATGTCCCTGCAAAACGTAGGACTCTAGCACGGTTTGGCTCTCGAAAACGCAAGCTGGATCTAAAACACGCATTCAAGCATTGTGGGGGTGATATCGATGAAATTGAAAACTCCGTGGCCCATTTTTGGGTACTGCCGAAAAACGGAGTGAGAAAGGAGCTTACTCTGACATTTTGAGGCCTCTACCAAATTTTCCCTGTCAAAAGGTCAGACCGGCGCTAAAACATGCTTCTATCCTTTTGGTGGGCGAAACACAATGATTCGCGAGCTACGTTGCCCATTTTACAGTGCTTATGACAGATGGAGGTAGGAACAGGATTTCTTTGCATTTCAAATGCCTCTATGGCGGTTGAACTCTGCGAAGTGCAAACCTGCGAGAAGAATAGGTCCCACCATTTCGGGGGCAAAAACAGATGAATTGGGAAAGTACACGGCCCGTTCTCTGTGTCCTTCTAAAAGATTATGAGAAAGACTATTTTGATGAAATTGTTTGGGCTACATGTCAGTTTCCCTCTCTTGAAAGAGAAAATCGCCTCTAAACGAACCGTACAGTCTTCTGGCGGTGGAACAGATGAATTTGGCAAATATGTGGCGTATTTTTTGGAACTCGTGAAAATTGGAGGGAGAAAGAAGATTTCCCTGCAAATCGTAGGACTCTAGCACGGTTTGGCTCTCGAAAACGCAAGCTGGATCTAATACACGCATTCAAGCATTGTGGGGGTGATATTGATGAAATTGAAAACTCCGTGGCCCATTTTTGGGTACTGCCGAAAAACGGAGTGAGAAAGGAGCTTACTCTGACATTTCGAGGCCTCTACCAAATTTTCCCTGTCAAAAGGTGAGACCGGCGCTAAAACATGCTTCTATCCTTTTGGTGGCCGAAACACAATGATTCGCGAGCTACTTTGCCCATTTTACAGTGCTTATGAAAGATGGAGGTAGGAATAGGATTTCTTTGCATTTCAAATGCCTCTATGGCGGTTGAACTCTGCGAAGTGCAAACCTGCGCGAAGAATAAGTCCCACCATTTCGGGGGCAAAAACAGATGAATTGGGAAAGTACACGGCCCGTTCTCTGTGTCCCACTAAACGATTATGAGAAAGACTATTTTGATGAAATTGTATGGGCTACATGTCAGTTTCCCTCTCTTGAAAGAGAAAATCGCCTCTAAACGAACCGTACAGTCTTCTGGCGGTGGAACAGATGAATTTGGCAAATATGTGGCGTATTTTTTGGAACTCGTGAAAATTGGAGGGAGAAAGAAGATTTCCCTGCAAAACGTAGGACTCTAGCACGGTTTGGCTCTCGAAAACGCAAGCTGGATCTAAAACACGCATTCAAGCATTGTGGGGGTGATATTGATGAAATTGAAAACTCCGTGGCCCATTTTTGGTTACTGCCGAAAAACGGAGTGAGAAAGGAGCTTACTCTGACATTTTGAGGACTCTAGCAAATTTTCCCTGTCAAAAGGTCAGACCGGCGCTAAAACATGCTTCTATCCTTTTGGTGGCCGAAACACAATGATTCGCGAGCTACGTTGCCTATTTTACAGTGCTTATGAAAGATGGAGGTAGGAATAGGATTTCTTTGCATTTCAAATGCCTCTGTGGCGGTTGAACTCTGCGAAGTGCAAACCTGCGCGAAGAATAGGTCCCACCATTTCGGTGGCAAAAACAGATGAATTGGGAAAGTACACGGCCCGTTCTCTGTGTCCCACTAAAAGATTATGAGAAAGACTATTTTGATGAAATTGTATGGGCTACATGTCAGTTTCCCTCTCTTGAAAGAGAAAATCGCCTCTAAACGAACCGTACAGTCTTCTGGCGGTGGAACAGATGAATTTGGCAAATATGTGGCGTATTTTTTGGAACTCGTGAAAATTGGAGGGAGAAAGAAGATTTCCCTGCAAAACGTAGGACTCTAGCACGGTTTGGCTCTCGAAAACGCAAGCTGGATCTAATACACGCATTCAAGCATTGTGGGGGTGATATTGATGAAATTGAAAACTCCGTGGCCCATTTTTGGGTACTGCCGAAAAACGGAGTGAGAAAGGAGCTTACTCTGACATTTTGAGGACTCTAGCAAATTTTCCCTGTCAAAAGGTCAGACCGGCGCTAAAACATGCTTCTATCCTTTTGGTGGCCGAAACACAATGATTCGCGAGCTACGTTGCCCATTTTACAGTGCTTATGAAAGATGGAGGTAGGAATAGGATTTCTTTGCATTTCAAATGCCTCTGTGGCGGTTGAACTTTGCGAAGTGCAAACCTGCGCGAAGAATAGGTCCCACCATTTCGGGGGCAAAAACAGATGAATTGGGAAAGTACACGGCCCGTTCTCTGTGTCCCACTAAAAGATTATGAGAAAGACTATTTTGATGAAATTGTATGGGCTACATGTCAGTTTCCCTCTCTTGAAAGAGAAAATCGCCTCTAAACGAACCGTACAGTCTTCTGGCGGTGGAACAGATGAATTTGGCAAATATGTGGCGTATTTTTTGGAACTCGTGAAAATTGGAGGGAGAAAGAAGATGTCCCTGCAAAACGTAGGACTCTAGCACGGTTTGGCTCTCGAAAACGCAAGCTGGATCTAAAACACGCATTCAAGCATTGTGGGGGTGATATCGATGAAATTGAAAACTCCGTGGCCCATTTTTGGGTACTGCCGAAAAACGGAGTGAGAAAGGAGCTTACTCTGACATTTGAGGCCTCTAGCAAATTTTCCCTGTCAAAAGGTCAGACCGGCGCTAAAACATGCTTCTATCCTTTTGGTGGGCGAAACACAATGATTCGCGAGCTACGTTGCCCATTTTACAGTGCTTATGACAGATGGAGGTAGGAACAGGATTTCTTTGCATTTCAAATGCCTCTATGGCGGTTGAACTCTGCGAAGTGCAAACTTGCGCGAAGAATAGGTCCCACCATTTCGGGGGCAAAAACAGATGAATTGGGAAAGTACACGGCCCGTTCTCTGTGTCCCACTAAAAGATTATGAGAAAGACTATTTTGATGAAATTGTATGGGCTACATGTCAGTTTCCCTCTCTTGAAAGAGAAAATCGCCTCTAAACGAACCGTACAGTCTTCTGGCGGTGGAACAGATGAATTTGGCAAATATGTGGCGTATTTTTTGGAACTCGTGAAAATTGGAGGGAGAAAGAAGATGTCCCTGCAAAACGTAGGACTCTAGCACGGTTTGGCTCTCGAAAACGCAAGCTGGATCTAAAACACGCATTCAAGCATTGTGGGGGTGATATCGATGAAATTGAAAACTCCGTGGCCCATTTTTGGGTACTGCCGAAAAACGGAGTGAGAAAGGACCTTACTCTGACATTTGAGGCCTCTAGCAAATTTTCCCTGTCAAAAGGTCAGACCGGCGCTAAAACATGCTTCTATCCTTTTGGTGGGCGAAACACAATGATTCGCGAGCTACGTTGCCCATTTTACAGTGCTTATGACAGATGGAGGTAGGAACAGGATTTCTTTGCATTTCAAATGCCTCTATGGCGGTTGAACTCTGCGAAGTGCAAACCTGCGAGAAGAATAGGTCCCACCATTTCGGGGGCAAAAACAGATGAATTGGGAAAGTACACGGCCCGTTCTCTGTGTCCTTCTAAAAGATTATGAGAAAGACTATTTTGATGAAATTGTTTGGGCTACATGTCAGTTTCCCTCTCTTGAAAGAGAAAATCGCCTCTAAACGAACCGTACAGTCTTCTGGCGGTGGAACAGATGAATTTGGCAAATATGTGGCGTATTTTTTGGAACTCGTGAAAATTGGAGGGAGAAAGAAGATTTCCCTGCAAATCGTAGGACTCTAGCACGGTTTGGCTCTGGAAAACGCAAGCTGGATCTAAAACACGCATTCAAGCATTGTGGGGATGATATTGATGAAATTGAAAACTCCGTGGCCCATTTTTTGGTACTGCCGAAAAACGGAGTGAGAAAGGAGCTTACTCTGACATTTCGAGGCCTCTACCAAATTTTCCCTGTCAAAAGGTGAGGCCGGCGCTAAAACATGCTTCTATCCTTTTGGTGGCCGAAACACAATGATTCGCGAGCTACGTTGCCCATTTTACAGTGCTTATGAAAGATGGAGGTAGGAATAGGATTTCTTTGCATTTCAAATGCCTCTGTGGCGGTTGAACTCTGCGAAGTGCAAACCTGCGCGAAGAATAAGTCCCACCATTTCGGGGGCAAAAACAGATGAATTGGGAAAGTACACGGCCCGTTCTCTGTGTCCCACTAAAAGATTATGAGAAAGACTATTTTGATGAAATTGTATGGGCTACATGTCAGTTTCCCTCTCTTGAAAGAGAAAATCGCCTCTAAACGAACCGTACAGTCTTCTGGCCGTGGAACAGATGAATTTGGCAAATATGTGGCGTATTTTTTGGAACTCGTGAAAATTGGAGGGAGAAAGAAGATGTCCCTGCAAAACGTAGGACTCTAGCACGGTTTGGCTCTCGAAAACGCAAGCTGGATCTAAAACACGCATTCAAGCATTGTGGGGGTGATATCGATGAAATTGAAAACTCCGTGGCCCATTTTTGGGTACTGCCGAAAAACGGAGTGAGAAAGGAGCTTACTCTGACATTTTGAGGCCTCTAGCAAATTTTCCCTGTCAAAAGGTCAGACCGGCGCTAAAACATGCTTCTATCCTTTTGGTGGGCGAAACACAATGATTCGCGAGCTACGTTGCCCATTTTACAGTGCTTATGACAGATGGAGGTAGGAACAGGATTTCTTTGCATTTCAAATGCCTCTATGGCGGTTGAACTCTGCGAAGTGCAAACCTGCGAGAAGAATAGGTCCCACCATTTCGGGGGCAAAAACAGATGAATTGGGAAAGTACACGGCCCGTTCTCTGTGTCCTTCTAAAAGATTATGAGAAAGACTATTTTGATGAAATTGTTTGGGCTACATGTCAGTTTCCCTCTCTTGAAAGAGAAAATCGCCTCTAAACGAACCGTACAGTCTTCTGGCGGTGGAACAGATGAATTTGGCAAATATGTGGCGTATTTTTTGGAACTCGTGAAAATTGGAGGGAGAAAGAAGATTTCCCTGCAAATCGTAGGACTCTAGCACGGTTTGGCTCTGGAAAACGCAAGCTGGATCTAAAACACGCATTCAAGCATTGTGGGGATGATATTGATGAAATTGAAAACTCCGTGGCCCATTTTTTGGTACTGCCGAAAAACGGAGTGAGAAAGGAGCTTACTCTGACATTTCGAGGCCTCTACCAAATTTTCCCTGTCAAAAGGTGAGACCGGCGCTAAAACATGCTTCTATCCTTTTGGTGGCCGAAACACAATGATTCGCGAGCTACGTTGCCCATTTTACAGTGCTTATGAAAGATGGAGGTAGGAATAGGATTTCTTTGCATTTCAAATGCCTCTGTGGCGGTTGAACTCTGCGAAGTGCAAACCTGCGCGAAGAATAGGTCCCACCATTTCGGGGGCAAAAACAGATGAATTGGGAAAGTACACGGCCCGTTCTCTGTGTCCCACTAAAAGATTATGAGAAAGACTATTTTGATGAAATTGTATGGGCTACATGTCAGTTTCCCTCTCTTGAAAGAGAAAATCGCCTCTAAACGAACCGTACAGTCTTCTGGCGGTGGAACAGATGAATTTGGCAAATATGTGGCGTATTTTTTGGAACTCGTGAAAATTGGAGGGAGAAAGAAGATGTCCCTGCAAAACGTAGGACTCTAGCACGGTTTGGCTCTCGAAAACGCAAGCTGCATCTAAAACACGCATTCAAGCATTGTGGGGGTGATATCGATGAAATTGAAAACTCCGTGGCCCATTTTTGGGTACTGCCGAAAAACGGAGTGAGAAAGGAGCTTACTCTGACATTTTGAGGCCTCTAGCAAATTTTCCCTGTCAAAAGGTCAGACCGGCGCTAAAACATGCTTCTATCCTTTTGGTGGGCGAAACACAATGATTCGCGAGCTACGTTGCCCATTTTACAGTGCTTATGACAGATGGAGGTAGGAACAGGATTTCTTTGCATTTCAAATGCCTCTATGGCGGTTGAACTCTGCGAAGTGCAAACCTGCGAGAAGAATAGGTCCCACCATTTCGGGGGCAAAAACAGATGAATTGGGAAAGTACACGGCCCGTTCTCTGTGTCCTTCTAAAAGATTATGAGAAAGACTATTTTGATGAAATTGTTTGGGCTACATGTCAGTTTCCCTCTCTTGAAAGAGAAAATCGCCTCTAAACGAACCGTACAGTCTTCTAGCGGTGGAACAGATGAATTTGGCAAATATGTGGCGTATTTTTTGGAACTCGTGAAAATTGGAGGGAGAAAGAAGATTTCCCTGCAAATCGTAGGACTCTAGCACGGTTTGGCTCTGGAAAACGCAAGCTGGATCTAAAACACGCATTCAAGCATTGTGGGGGTGATATTGATGAAATTGAAAACTCCGTGGCCCATTTTTGGTTACTGCCGAAAAACGGAGTGAGAAAGGAGCTTACTCTGACATTTCGAGGCCTCTACCAAATTTTCCCTGTCAAAAGGTGAGACCGGCGCTAAAACATGCTTCTATCCTTTTGGTGGCCGAAACACAATGATTCGCGAGCTACTTTGCCCATTTTACAGTGCTTATGAAAGATGGAGGTAGGAATAGGATTTCTTTGCATTTCAAATGCCTCTATGGCGGTTGAACTCTGCGAAGTGCAAACCTGCGCGAAGAATAAGTCCCACCATTTCGGGGGCAAAAACAGATGAATTGGGAAAGTACACGGCCCGTTCTCTGTGTCCCACTAAAAGATTATGAGAAAGACTATTTTGATGAAATTGTATGGGCTACATGTCAGTTTCCCTCTCTTGAAAGAGAAAATCGCCTCTAAACGAACCGTACAGTCTTCTGGCGGTGGAACAGATGAATTTGGCAAATATGTGGCGTATTTTTTGGAACTCGTGAAAATTGGAGGGAGAAAGAAGATTTCCCTGCAAAACGTAGGACTCTAGCACGGTTTGGCTCTCGAAAACGCAAGCTGGATCTAAAACACGAATTCAAGCATTGTGGGGGTGATATTGATGAAATTGAAAACTCCGTGGCCCATTTTTGGGTACTGCCGAAAAACGGAGTGAGAAAGGAGCTTACTCTGACATTTTGAGGACTCTAGCAAATTTTCCCTGTCAAAAGGTCAGACCGGCGCTAAAACATGCTTCTATCCTTTTGGTGGCCGAAACACAATGATTCGCGAGCTACGTTGCCCATTTTACAGTGCTTATGAAAGATGGAGGTAGGAATAGGATTTCTTTGCATTTCAAATGCCTCTGTGGCGGTTGAACTCTGCGAAGTGCAAACCTGCGCGAAGAATAGGTCCCACCATTTCGGGGGCAAAAACAGATGAATTGGGAAAGTACACGGCCCGTTCTCTGTGTCCCACTAAAAGATTATGAGAAAGACTATTTTGATGAAATTGTATGGGCTACATGTCAGTTTCCCTCTCTTGAAAGAGAAAATCGCCTCTAAACGAACCGTACAGTCTTCTTGCGGTGGAACAGATGAATTTGGCAAATATGTGGCGTATTTTTTGGAACTCGTGAAAATTGGAGGGAGAAAGAAGATTTCCCTGCAAAACGTAGGACTCTAGCACGGTTTGGCTCTCGAAAACGCAAGCTGGATCTAAAACACGAATTCAAGCATTGTGGGGGTGATATTGATGAAATTGAAAACTCCGTGGCCCATTTTTGGGTACTGCCGAAAAACGGAGTGAGAAAGGAGCTTACTCTGACATTTTGAGGACTCTAGCAAATTTTCCCTGTCAAAAGGTCAGACCGGCGCTAAAACATGCTTCTATCCTTTTGGTGGCCGAAACACAATGATTCGCGAGCTACGTTGCCCATTTTACAGTGCTTATGAAAGATGGAGGTAGGAATAGGATTTCTTTGCATTTCAAATGCCTCTGTGGCGGTTGAACTCTGCGAAGTGCAAACCTGCGCGAAGAATAGGTCCCACCATTTCGGGGGCAAAAACAGATGAATTGGGAAAGTACACGGCCCGTTCTCTGTGTCCCACTAAAAGATTATGAGAAAGACTATTTTGATGAAATTGTATGGGCTACATGTCAGTTTCCCTCTCTTGAAAGAGAAAATCGCCTCTAAACGAACCGTACAGTCTTCTGGCGGTGGAACAGATGAATTTGGCAAATATGTGGCGTATTTTTTGGAACTCGTGAAAATTGGAGGGAGAAAGAAGATTTCCCTGCAAAACGTAGGACTCTAGCACGGTTTGGCTCTCGAAAACGCAAGCTGGATCTAATACACGCATTCAAGCATTGTGGGGGTGATATTGATGAAATTGAAAACTCCGTGGCCCATTTTTGGGTACTGCCGAAAAACGGAGTGAGAAAGGAGCTTACTCTGACATTTTGAGGACTCTAGCAAATTTTCCCTGTCAAAAGGTCAGACCGGCGCTAAAACATGCTTCTATCCTTTTGGTGGCCCAAACACAATGATTCGCGAGCTACGTTGCCCATTTTACAGTGCTTATGAAAGATGGAGGTAGGAATAGGATTTCTTTGCATTTCAAATGCCTCTGTGGCGGTTGAACTCTGCGAAGTGCAAACCTGCGCGAAGAATAGGTCCCACCATTTCGGGGGCAAAAACAGATGAATTGGGAAAGTACACGGCCCGTTCTCTGTGTCCCACTAAAAGATTATGAGAAAGACTATTTTGATGAAATTGTATGGGCTACATGTCAGTTTCCCTCTCTTGAAAGAGAAAATCGCCTCTAAACGAACCGTACAGTCTTCTGGCGGTGGAACAGATGAATTTGGCAAATATGTGGCGTATTTTTTGGAACTCGTGAAAATTGGAGGGAGAAAGAAGATGTCCCTGCAAAACGTAGGACTCTAGCACGGTTTGGCTCTCGAAAACGCAAGCTGGATCTAAAACACGCATTCAAGCATTGTGGGGGTGATATCGATGAAATTGAAAACTCCGTGGCCCATTTTTGGGTACTGCCGAAAAACGGAGTGAGAAAGGAGCTTACTCTGACATTTTGAGGCCTCTAGCAAATTTTCCCTGTCAAAAAGTCAGACCGGCGCTAAAACATGCTTCTATCCTTTTGGTGGGCGAAACACAATGATTCGCGAGCTACGTTGCCCATTTTACAGTGCTTATGAAAGATGGAGGTAGGAACAGGATTTCTTTGCATTTCAAATGCCTCTATGGCGGTTGAACTCTGCGAAGTGCAAACCTGCGAGAAGAATAGGTCCCACCATTTCGGGGGCAAAAACAGATGAATTGGGAAAGTACACGGCCCGTTCTCTGTGTCCTTCTAAAAGATTATGAGAAAGACTATTTTGATGAAATTGTTTGGGCTACATGTCAGTTTCCCTCTCTTGAAAGAGAAAATCGCCTCTAAACGAACCGTACAGTCTTCTAGCGGTGGAACAGATGAATTTGGCAAATATGTGGCGTATTTTTTGGAACTCGTGAAAATTGGAGGGAGAAAGAAGATTTCCCTGCAAATCGTAGGACTCTAGCACGGTTTGGCTCTGGAAAACGCAAGCTGGATCTAAAACACGCATTCAAGCATTGTGGGGGTGATATTGATGAAATTGAAAACTCCGTGGCCCATTTTTGGGTACTGCCGAAAAACGGAGTGAGAAAGGAGCTTACTCTGACATTTCGAGGCCTCTACCAAATTTTCCCTGTCAAAAGGTGAGACCGGCGCTAAAACATGCTTCTATCCTTTTGGTGGCCGAAACACAATGATTCGCGAACTACTTTGCCCATTTTACAGTGCTTATGAAAGATGGAGGTAGGAATAGGATTTCTTTGCATTTCAAATGCCTCTATGGCGGTTGAACTCTGCGAAGTGCAAACCTGCGCGAAGAATAAGTCCCACCATTTCGGGGGCAAAAACAGATGAATTGGGAAAGTACACGGCCCGTTCTCTGTGTCCCACTAAAAGATTATGAGAAAGACTATTTTGATGAAATTGTATGGGCTACATGTCAGTTTCCCTCTCTTGAAAGAGAAAATCGCCTCTAAACGAACCGTACAGTCTTCTGGCGGTGGAACAGATGAATTTGGCAAATATGTGGCGTATTTTTTGGAACTCGTGAAAATTGGAGGGAGAAAGAAGATTTCCCTGCAAAACGTAGGACTCTAGCACGGTTTGGCTCTCGAAAACGCAAGCTGGATCTAAAACACGCATTCAAGCATTGTGGGGGTGATATTGATGAAATTGAAAACTCCGTGGCCCATTTTTGGTTACTGCCGAAAAACGGAGTGAGAAAGGAGCTTACTCTGACATTTTGAGGACTCTAGCAAATTTTCCCTGTCAAAAGGTCAGACCGGCGCTAAAACATGCTTCTATCCTTTTGGTGGCCGAAACACAATGATTCGCGAGCTACGTTGCCTATTTTACAGTGCTTATGAAAGATGGAGGTAGGAATAGGATTTCTTTGCATTTCAAATGCCTCTGTGGCGGTTGAACTCTGCGAAGTGCAAACCTGCGCGAAGAATAGGTCCCACCATTTCGGGGGCAAAAACAGATGAATTGGGAAAGTACACGGCCCGTTCTCTGTGTCCCACTAAAAGATTATGAGAAAGACTATTTTGATGAAATTGTATGGGCTACATGTCAGTTTCCCTCTCTTGAAAGAGAAAATCGCCTCTAAACGAACCGTACAGTCTTCTGGCGGTGGAACAGATGAATTTGGCAAATATGTGGCGTATTTTTTGGAACTCGTGAAAATTGGAGGGAGAAAGAAGATGTCCCTGCAAAACGTAGGACTCTAGCATGGTTTGGCTCTCGAAAACGCAAGCTGGATCTAAAACACGCATTCAAGCATTGTGGGGGTGATATCGATGAAATTGAAAACTCCGTGGCCCATTTTTGGGTACTGCCGAAAAACGGAGTGAGAAAGGAGCTTACTCTGACATTTCGAGGCCTCTACCAAATTTTCCCTGTCAAAAGGTGAGACCGGCGCTAAAACATGCTTCTATCCTTTTGGTGGCCGAAACACAATGATTCGCGAGCTACTTTGCCCATTTTACAGTGCTTATGAAAGATGGAGGTAGGAATAGGATTTCTTTGCATTTCAAATGCCTCTATGGCGGTTGAACTCTGCGAAGTGCAAACCTGCGCGAAGAATAAGTCCCACCATTTCGGGGGCAAAAACAGATGAATTGGGAAAGTACACGGCCCGTTCTCTGTGTCCCACTAAAAGATTATGAGAAAGACTATTTTGATGAAATTGTATGGGCTACATGTCAGTTTCCCTCTCTTGAAAGAGAAAATCGCCTCTAAACGAACCGTACAGTCTTCTGGCGGTGGAACAGATGAATTTGGCAAATATGTGGCGTATTTTTTGGAACTCGTGAAAATTGGAGGGAGAAAGAAGATTTCCCTGCAAAACGTAGGACTCTAGCACGGTTTGGCTCT
Source organism: Albizia julibrissin (assembly GCA_037074505.1). Taxonomy (NCBI): domain Eukaryota; kingdom Viridiplantae; phylum Streptophyta; class Magnoliopsida; order Fabales; family Fabaceae; genus Albizia; species Albizia julibrissin. Next base: position 40,611,995 of record CM073477.1, read on the forward strand.
CGAAAACGCAAGCTGGATCTAAAACACGCATTCAAGCATTGTGGGGGTGATATTGATGAAATTGAAAACTCCGTGGCCCATTTTTGGTTACTGCCGAAAAACGGAGTGAGAAAGGAGCTTACTCTGACATTTTGAGGACTCTAGCAAATTTTCCCTGTCAAAAGGTCAGACCGGCGCTAAAACATGCTTCTATCCTTTTGGTGGCCGAAACACAATGATTCGCGAGCTACGTTGCCCATTTTACAGTGCTTATGAAAGATGGAGGTAGGAATAGGATTTCTTTGCATTTCAAATGCCTCTGTGGCGGTTGAACTCTGCGAAGTGCAAACCTGCGCGAAGAATAGGTCCCACCATTTCGGGGGCAAAAACAGATGAATTGGGAAAGTACACGGCCCGTTCTCTGTGTCCCACTAAAAGATTATGAGAAAGACTATTTTGATGAAATTGTATGGGCTACATGTCAGTTTCCCTCTCTTGAAAGAGAAAATCGCCTCTAAACGAACCGTACAGTCTTCTGGCGGTGGAACAGATGAATTTGGCAAATATGTGGCGTATTTTTTGGAACTCGTGAAAATTGGAGGGAGAAAGAAGATGTCCCTGCAAAACGTAGGACTCTAGCATGGTTTGGCTCTCGAAAACGCAAGCTGGATCTAAAACACGCATTCAAGCATTGTGGGGGTGATATCGATGAAATTGAAAACTCCGTGGCCCATTTTTGGGTTCTGCCGAAAAACGGAGTGAGAAAGGAGCTTACTCTGACATTTCGAGGCCTCTACCAAATTTTCCCTGTCAAAAGGTGAGACCGGCGCTAAAACATGCTTCTATCCTTTTGGTGGCCGAAACACAATGATTCGCGAGCTACGTTGCCCATTTTACAGTGCTTATGAAAGATGGAGGTAGGAATAGGATTTCTTTGCATTTCAAATGCCTCTATGGCGGTTGAACTCTGCGAAGTGCAAACCTGCGCGAAGAATAAGTCCCACCATTTCGGGGGCAAAAACAGATGAATTGGGAAAGTACACGGCCCGTTCTCTGTGTCCCACTAAAAGATTATGAGAAAGACTATTTTGATGAAATTATATGGGCTACATGTCAGTTTCCCTCTCTTGAAAGAGAAAATCGCCTCTAAACGAACCGTACAGTCTTCTGGCGGTGGAACAGATGAATTTGGCAAATATGTGGCGTATTTTTTGGAACTCGTGAAAATTGGAGGGAGAAAGAAGATTTCCCTGCAAAACGTAGGACTCTAGCACGGTTTGGCTCTCGAAAACGCAAGCTGGATCTAAAACACGCATTCAAGCATTGTGGGGGTGATATTGATGAAATTGAAAACTCCGTGGCCCATTTTTGGTTACTGCCGAAAAACGGAGTGAGAAAGGAGCTTACTCTGACATTTTGAGGACTCTAGCAAATTTTCCCTGTCAAAAGGTCAGACCGGCGCTAAAACATGCTTCTATCCTTTTGGTGGCCGAAACACAATGATTCGCGAGCTACGTTGCCCATTTTACAGTGCTTATGAAAGATGGAGGTAGGAATAGGATTTCTTTGCATTTCAAATGCCTCTATGGCGGTTGAACTCTGCGAAGTGCAAACCTGCGCGAAGAATAGGTCCCACCATTTCGGGGGCAAAAACAGATGAATTGGGAAAGTACACGGCCCGTTCTCTGTGTCCCACTAAAAGATTATGAGAAAGACTATTTTGATGAAATTGTATGGGCTACATGTCAGTTTCCCTCTCTTGAAAGAGAAAATCGCCTCTAAACGAACCGTACAGTCTTCTGGCGGTGGAACAGATGAATTTGGCAAATATGTGGCGTATTTTTTGGAACTCGTGAAAATTGGAGGGAGAAAGAAGATTTCCCTGCAAAACGTAGGACTCTAGCACGGTTTGGCTCTCGAAAACGCAAGCTGGATCTAAAACACGCATTCAAGCATTGTGGGGGTGATATTGATGAAATTGAAAACTCCGTGGCCCATTTTTGGGTACTGCCGAAAAACAGAGTGAGAAAGGAGCTTACTCTGACATTTTGAGGACTCTAGCAAATTTTCCCTGTCAAAAGGTCAGACCGGCGCTAAAACATGCTTCTATCCTTTTGGTGGCCGAAACACAATGATTCGCGAGCTACGTTGCCCATTTTACAGTGCTTATGAAAGATGGAGGTAGGAATAGGATTTCTTTGCATTTCAAATGCCTCTGTGGCGGTTGAACTCTGCGAAGTGCAAACCTGCGCGAAGAATAGGTCCCACCATTTCGGGGGCAAAAACAGATGAATTGGGAAAGTACACGGCCCGTTCTCTGTGTCCCACTAAAAGATTATGAGAAAGACTATTTTGATGAAATTGTATGGGCTACATGTCAGTTTCCCTCTCTTGAAAGAGAAAATCGCCTCTAAACGAACCGTACAGTCTTCTGGCGGTGGAACAGATGAATTTGGCAAATATGTGGCGTATTTTTTGGAACTCGTGAAAATTGGAGGGAGAAAGAAGATTTCCCTGCAAAACGTAGGACTCTAGCACGGTTTGGCTCTCGAAAACGCAAGCTGGATCTAAAACACGCATTCAAGCATTGTGGGGGTGATATTGATGAAATTGAAAACTCCGTGGCCCATTTTTGGTTACTGCCGAAAAACGGAGTGAGAAAGGAGCTTACTCTGACATTTTGAGGACTCTAGCAAATTTTCCCTGTCAAAAGGTCAGACCGGCGCTAAAACATGCTTCTATCCTTTTGGTGGCCGAAACACAATGATTCGCGAGCTACGTTGCCCATTTTACAGTGCTTATGAAAGATGGAGGTAGGAATAGGATTTCTTTGCATTTCAAATGCCTCTGTGGCGGTTGAACTCTGCGAAGTGCAAACCTGCGCGAAGAATAGGTCCCACCATTTCGGGGGCAAAAACAGATGAATTGGGAAAGTACACGGCCCGTTCTCTGTGTCCCACTAAAAGATTATGAGAAAGACTATTTTGATGAAATTGTATGGGCTACATGTCAGTTTCCCTCTCTTGAAAGAGAAAATCGCCTCTAAACGAACCGTACAGTCTTCTGGCGGTGGAACAGATGAATTTGGCAAATATGTGGCGTATTTTTTGGAACTCGTGAAAATTGGAGGGAGAAAAAAGATGTCCCTGCAAAACGTAGGACTCTAGCATGGTTTGGCTCTCGAAAACGCAAGCTGGATCTAAAACACGCATTCAAGCATTGTGGGGGTGATATCGATGAAATTGAAAACTCCGTGGCCCATTTTTGGGTTCTGCCGAAAAACGGAGTGAGAAAGGAGCTTACTCTGACATTTCGAGGCCTCTACCAAATTTTCCCTGTCAAAAGGTGAGACCGGCAATAAAACATGCTTCTATCCTTTTGGTGGCCGAAACACAATGATTCGCGAGCTACGTTGCCCATTTTACAGTGCTTATGAAAGATGGAGGTAGGAATAGGATTTCTTTGCATTTCAAATGCCTCTATGGCGGTTGAACTCTGCGAAGTGCAAACCTGCGCGAAGAATAAGTCCCACCATTTCGGGGGCAAAAACAGATGAATTGGGAAAGTACACGGCCCGTTCTCTGTGTCCCACTAAAAGATTATGAGAAAGACTATTTTGATGAAATTATATGGGCTACATGTCAGTTTCCCTCTCTTGAAAGAGAAAATCGCCTCTAAACGAACCGTACAGTCTTCTGGCGGTGGAACAGATGAATTTGGCAAATATGTGGCGTATTTTTTGGAACTCGTGAAAATTGGAGGGAGAAAGAAGATTTCCCTGCAAAACGTAGGACTCTAGCACGGTTTGGCTCTCGAAAACGCAAGCTGGATCTAAAACACGCATTCAAGCATTGTGGGGGTGATATTGATGAAATTGAAAACTCCGTGGCCCATTTTTGGTTACTGCCGAAAAACGGAGTGAGAAAGGAGCTTACTCTGACATTTTGAGGACTCTAGCAAATTTTCCCTGTCAAAAGGTCAGACCGGCGCTAAAACATGCTTCTATCCTTTTGGTGGCCGAAACACAATGATTCGCGAGCTACGTTGCCCATTTTACAGTGCTTATGAAAGATGGAGGTAGGAATAGGATTTCTTTGCATTTCAAATGCCTCTATGGCGGTTGAACTCTGCGAAGTGCAAACCTGCGCGAAGAATAGGTCCCACCATTTCGGGGGCAAAAACAGATGAATTGGGAAAGTACACGGCCCGTTCTCTGTGTCCCACTAAAAGATTATGAGAAAGACTATTTTGATGAAATTGTATGGGCTACATGTCAGTTTCCCTCTCTTGAAAGAGAAAATCGCCTCTAAACGAACCGTACAGTCTTCTGGCGGTGGAACAGATGAATTTGGCAAATATGTGGCGTATTTTTTGGAACTCGTGAAAATTGGAGGGAGAAAGAAGATTTCCCTGCAAAACGTAGGACTCTAGCACGGTTTGGCTCTCGAAAACGCAAGCTGGATCTAAAACACGCATTCAAGCATTGTGGGGGTGATATTGATGAAATTGAAAACTCCGTGGCCCATTTTTGGGTACTGCCGAAAAACAGAGTGAGAAAGGAGCTTACTCTGACATTTTGAGGACTCTAGCAAATTTTCCCTGTCAAAAGGTCAGACCGGCGCTAAAACATGCTTCTATCCTTTTGGTGGCCGAAACACAATGATTCGCGAGCTACGTTGCCCATTTTACAGTGCTTATGAAAGATGGAGGTAGGAATAGGATTTCTTTGCATTTCAAATGCCTCTGTGGCGGTTGAACTCTGCGAAGTGCAAACCTGCGCGAAGAATAGGTCCCACCATTTCGGGGGCAAAAACAGATGAATTGGGAAAGTACACGGCCCGTTCTCTGTGTCCCACTAAAAGATTATGAGAAAGACTATTTTGATGAAATTGTATGGGCTACATGTCAGTTTCCCTCTCTTGAAAGAGAAAATCGCCTCTAAACGAACCGTACAGTCTTCTGGCGGTGGAACAGATGAATTTGGCAAATATGTGGCGTATTTTTTGGAACTCGTGAAAATTGGAGGGAGAAAGAAGATGTCCCTGCAAAACGTAGGACTCTAGCACGGTTTGGCTCTCGAAAACGCAAGCTGGATCTAAAACACGCATTCAAGCATTGTGGGGGTGATATCGATGAAATTGAAAACTCCGTGGCCCATTTTTGGGTACTGCCGAAAAACGGAGTGAGAAAGGAGCTTACTCTGACATTTTGAGGCCCCTAGCAAATTTTCCCTGTCAAAAGGTCAGACCGGCGCTAAAACATGCTTCTATCCTTTTGGTGGCCGAAACACAATGATTCGCGAGCTACGTTGCCCATTTTACAGTGCTTATGAAAGATGGAGGTAGGAATAGGATTTCTTTGCATTTCAAATGCCTCTATGGCGGTTGAACTCTGCGAAGTGCAAACCTGCGAGAAGAATAGGTCCCACCATTTCGGGGGCAAAAACAGATGAATTGGGAAAGTACACGGCCCGTTCTCTGTGTCCCACTAAAAGATTATGAGAAAGACTATTTTGATGAAATTGTTTGGGCTACATGTCAGTTTCCCTCTCTTGAAAGAGAAAATCGTCTCTAAACGAACCGTACAGTCTTCTGGCGGTGGAACAGATGAATTTGGCAAATATGTGGCGTATTTTTTGGAACTCGTGAAAATTGGAGGGAGAAAGAAGATTTCCCTGCAAATCGTAGGACTCTAGCACGGTTTGGCTCTGGAAAACGCAAGCTGGATCTAAAACACGCATTCAAGCATTGTGGGGGTGATATTGATGAAATTGAAAACTCCGTGGCCCATTTTTGGGTACTGCCGAAAAACGGAGTGAGAAAGGAGCTTACTCTGACATTTCGAGGCCTCTACCAAATTTTCCCTGTCAAAAGGTGAGACCGGCGCTAAAACATGCTTCTATCCTTTTGGTGGCCGAAACACAATGATTCGCGAGCTACGTTGCCCATTTTACAGTGCTTATGAAAGATGGAGGTAGGAATAGGATTTCTTTGCATTTCAAATGCCTCTATGGCGGTTGAACTCTGCGAAGTGCAAACCTGCGCGAAGAATAGGTCCCACCATTTCGGGGGCAAAAACAGATGAATTGGGAAAGTACACGGCCCGTTCTCTGTGTCCCACTAAAAGATTATGAGAAAGACTATTTTGATGAAATTGTATGGGCTACATGTCAGTTTCCCTCTCTTGAAAGAGAAAATCGCCTCTAAACGAACCGTACAGTCTTCTGGCGGTGGAACAGATGAATTTGGCAAATATGTGGCGTATTTTTTGGAACTCGTGAAAATTGGAGGGAGAAAGAAGATTTCCCTGCAAAACGTAGGACTCTAGCACGGTTTGGCTCTGGAAAACGCAAGCTGGATCTAAAACACGCATTCAAGCATTGTGGGGGTGATATTGATGAAATTGAAAACTCCGTGGCCCATTTTTGGGTTCTGCCGAAAAACGGAGTGAGAAAGGAGCTTACTCTGACATTTCGAGGCCTCTACCAAATTTTCCCTGTCAAAAGGTGAGACCGGCGCTAAAACATGCTTCTATCCTTTTGGTGGCCGAAACACAATGATTCGCTAGCTACTTTGCCCATTTTACAGTGCTTATGAAAGATGGAGGTAGGAATAGGATTTCTTTGCATTTCAAATGCCTCTATGGCGGTTGAACTCTGCGAAGTGCAAACCTGCGCGAAGAATAAGTCCCACCATTTCGGGGGCAAAAACAGATGAATTGGGAAAGTACACGGCCCGTTCTCTGTGTCCCACTAAAAGATTATGAGAAAGACTATTTTGATGAAATTATATGGGCTACATGTCAGTTTCCCTCTCTTGAAAGAGAAAATCGCCTCTAAACGAACCGTACAGTCTTCTGGCGGTGGAACAGATGAATTTGGCAAATATGTGGCGTATTTTTTGGAACTCGTGAAAATTGGAGGGAGAAAGAAGATTTCCCTGCAAAACGTAGGACTCTAGCACGGTTTGGCTCTCGAAAACGCAAGCTGGATCTAAAACACGCATTCAAGCATTGTGGGGGTGATATTGATGAAATTGAAAACTCCGTGGCCCATTTTTGGTTACTGCCGAAAAACGGAGTGAGAAAGGAGCTTACTCTGACATTTTGAGGACTCTAGCAAATTTTCCCTGTCAAAAGGTCAGACCGGCGCTAAAACATGCTTCTATCCTTTTGGTGGCCGAAACACAATGATTCGCGAGCTACGTTGCCCATTTTACAGTGCTTATGAAAGATGGAGGTAGGAATAGGATTTCTTTGCATTTCAAATGCCTCTATGGCGGTTGAACTCTGCGAAGTGCAAACCTGCGCGAAGAATAGGTCCCAACATTTCGGGGGCAAAAACAGATGAATTGGGAAAGTACACGGCCCGTTCTCTGTGTCCCACTAAAAGATTATGAGAAAGACTATTTTGATGAAATTGTATGGGCTACATGTCAGTTTCCCTCTCTTGAAAGAGAAAATCGCCTCTAAACGAACCGTACAGTCTTCTGGCGGTGGAACAGATGAATTTGGCAAATATGTGGCGTATTTTTTGGAACTCGTGAAAATTGGAGGGAGAAAGAAGATTTCCCTGCAAATCGTAATACTCTAGCACGGTTTGGCTCTGGAAAACGCAAGCTGGATCTAAAACACGCATTCAAGCATTGTGGGGGTGATATTGATGAAATTGAAAACTCCGTGGCCCATTTTTGGGTTCTGCCGAAAAACGGAGTGAGAAAGGAGCTTACTCTGACATTTCGAGGCCTCTACCAAATTTTCCCTGTCAAAAGGTGAGACCGGCGCTAAAACATGCTTCTATCCTTTTGGTGGCCGAAACACAATGATTCGCTAGCTACGTTGCCCATTTTACAGTGCTTATGAAAGATGGAGGTAGGAATAGGATTTCTTTGCATTTCAAATGCCTCTATGGCGGTTGAACTCTGCGAAGTGCAAACCTGCGCGAAGAATAAGTCCCACCATTTCGGGGGCAAAAACAGATGAATTGGGAAAGTACACGGCCCGTTCTCTGTGTCCCACTAAAAGATTATGAGAAAGACTATTTTGATGAAATTATATGGGCTACATGTCAGTTTCCCTCTCTTGAAAGAGAAAATCGCCTCTAAACGAACCGTACAGTCTTCTGGCGGTGGAACAGATGAATTTGGCAAATATGTGGCGTATTTTTTGGAACTCGTGAAAATTGGAGGGAGAAAGAAGATTTCCCTGCAAAACGTAGGACTCTAGCACGGTTTGGCTCTCGAAAACGCAAGCTGGATCTAAAACACGCATTCAAGCATTGTGGGGGTGATATTGATGAAATTGAAAACTCCGTGGCCCATTTTTGGTTACTGCCGAAAAACGGAGTGAGAAAGGAGCTTACTCTGACATTTTGAGGACTCTAGCAAATTTTCCCTGTCAAAAGGTCAGACCGGCGCTAAAACATGCTTCTATCCTTTTGGTGGCCGAAACACAATGATTCGCGAGCTACGTTGCCCATTTTACAGTGCTTATGAAAGATGGAGGTAGGAATAGGATTTCTTTGCATTTCAAATGCCTCTATGGCGGTTGAACTCTGCGAAGTGCAAACCTGCGCGAAGAATAGGTCCCACCATTTCGGGGGCAAAAACAGATGAATTGGGAAAGTACACGGCCCGTTCTCTGTGTCCCACTAAAAGATTATGAGAAAGACTATTTTGATGAAATTGTATGGGCTACATGTCAGTTTCCCTCTCTTGAAAGAGAAAATCGCCTCTAAACGAACCGTACAGTCTTCTGGCGGTGGAACAGATGAATTTGGCAAATATGTGGCGTATTTTTTGGAACTCGTGAAAATTGGAGTGAGAAAGAAGATTTCCCTGCAAATCGTAATACTCTAGCACGGTTTGGCTCTGGAAAACGCAAGCTGGATCTAAAACACGCATTCAAGCATTGTGGGGGTGATATTGATGAAATTGAAAACTCCGTGGCCCATTTTTGGGTTCTGCCGAAAAACGGAGTGAGAAAGGAGCTTACTCTGACATTTCGAGGCCTCTACCAAATTTTCCCTGTCAAAAGGTGAGACCGGCGCTAAAACATGCTTCTATCCTTTTGGTGGCCGAAACACAATGATTCGCGAGCTACGTTGCCCATTTTACAGTGCTTATGAAAGATGGAGGTAGGAATAGGATTTCTTTGCATTTCAAATGCCTCTATGGCGGTTGAACTCTGCGAAGTGCAAACCTGCGCGAAGAATAAGTCCCACCATTTCGGGGGCAAAAACAGATGAATTGGGAAAGTACACGGCCCGTTCTCTGTGTCCCACTAAAAGATTATGAGAAAGACTATTTTGATGAAATTATATGGGCTACATGTCAGTTTCCCTCTCTTGAAAGAGAAAATCGCCTCTAAACGAACCGTACAGTCTTCTGGCGGTGGAACAGATGAATTTGGCAAATATGTGGCGTATTTTTTGGAACTCGTGAAAATTGGAGGGAGAAAGAAGATTTCCCTGCAAAACGTAGGACTCTAGCACGGTTTGGCTCTCGAAAACGCAAGCTGGATCTAAAACACGCATTCAAGCATTGTGGGGGTGATATTGATGAAATTGAAAACTCCGTGGCCCATTTTTGGTTACTGCCGAAAAACGGAGTGAGAAAGGAGCTTACTCTGACATTTTGAGGACTCTAGCAAATTTTCCCTGTCAAAAGGTCAGACCGGCGCTAAAACATGCTTCTATCCTTTTGGTGGCCGAAACACAATGATTCGCGAGCTCCGTTGCCCATTTTACAGTGCTTATGAAAGATGGAGGTAGGAATAGGATTTCTTTGCATTTCAAATGCCTCTATGGCGGTTGAACTCTGCGAAGTGCAAACCTGCGCGAAGAATAGGTCCCACCATTTCGGGGGCAAAAACAGATGAATTGGGAAAGTACACGGCCCGTTCTCTGTGTCCCACTAAAAGATTATGAGAAAGACTATTTTGATGAAATTGTATGGGCTACATGTCAGTTTCCCTCTCTTGAAAGAGAAAATCGCCTCTAAACGAACCGTACAGTCTTCTGGCGGTGGAACAGATGAATTTGGCAAATATGTGGCGTATTTTTTGGAACTCGTGAAAATTGGAGTGAGAAAGAAGATTTCCCTGCAAATCGTAATACTCTAGCACGGTTTGGCTCTGGAAAACGCAAGCTGGATCTAAAACACGCATTCAAGCATTGTGGGGGTGATATTGATGAAATTGAAAACTCCGTGGCCCATTTTTGGGTTCTGCCGAAAAACGGAGTGAGAAAGGAGCTTACTCTGACATTTCGAGGCCTCTACCAAATTTTCCCTGTCAAAAGGTGAGACCGGCGCTAAAACATGCTTCTATCCTTTTGGTGGCCGAAACACAATGATTCGCGAGCTACGTTGCCCATTTTACAGTGCTTATGAAAGATGGAGGTAGGAATAGGATTTCTTTGCATTTCAAATGCCTCTATGGCGGTTGAACTCTGCGAAGTGCAAACCTGCGCGAAGAATAAGTCCCACCATTTCGGGGGCAAAAACAGATGAATTGGGAAAGTACACGGCCCGTTCTCTGTGTCCCACTAAAAGATTATGAGAAAGACTATTTTGATGAAATTATATGGGCTACATGTCAGTTTCCCTCTCTTGAAAGAGAAAATCGCCTCTAAACGAACCGTACAGTCTTCTGGCGGTGGAACAGATGAATTTGGCAAATATGTGGCGTATTTTTTGGAACTCGTGAAAATTGGAGGGAGAAAGAAGATTTCCCTGCAAAACGTAGGACTCTAGCACGGTTTGGCTCTCGAAAACGCAAGCTGGATCTAAAACACGCATTCAAGCATTGTGGGGGTGATATCGATGAAATTGAAAACTCCGTGGCCCATTTTTGGGTACTGCCGAAAAACGGAGTGAGAAAGGAGCTTACTCTGACATTTTGAGGCCTCTAGCAAATTTTCCCTGTCAAAAGGTCAGACCGGCGCTAAAACATGCTTCTATCCTTTTGGTGGGCGAAACACAATGATTCGCGATCTACGTTGCCCATTTTACAGTGCTTATGACAGATGGAGGTAGGAACTGGATTTCTTTGCATTTCAAATGCCTCTATGGCGGTTGAACTCTGCGAAGTGCAAACCTGCGAGAAGAACAGGTCCCACCATTTCGGGGGCAAAAACAGATGAATTGGGAAAGTACACGGCCCGTTCTCTGTGTCCCACTAAAAGATTATGAGAAAGACTATTTTGATGAAATTGTATTGGCTACATGTCAGTTTCCCTCTCTTGAAAGAGAAAATCGCCTCTAAACGAACCGTACAGTCTTCTGGCGGTGGAACAGATGAATTTGGCAAATATGTGGCGTATTTTTTGGAACTCGTGAAAATTGGAGGGAGAAAGAAGATTTCCCTGCAAAACGTAGGACTCTAGCACGGTTTGGCTCTCGAAAACGCAAGCTGGATCTAAAACACGCATTCAAGCATTGTGGGGGTGATATTGATGAAATTGAAAACTCCGTGGCCCATTTTTGGGTACTGCCGAAAAACGGAGTGAGAAAGGAGCTTACTCTGACATTTCGAGGCCTCTACCAAATTTTCCCTGTCAAAAGGTGAGACCGGCGCTAAAACATGCTTCTATCCTTTTGGTGGCCGAAACACAATGATTCGCGAGCTACGTTGCCCATTTTACAGTGCTTATGAAAGATGGAGGTAGGAATAGGATTTCTTTGCATTTCAAATGCCTCTATGGCGGTTGAACTCTGCGAAGTGCAAACCTGCGCGAAGAATAAGTCCCACCATTTCGGGGGCAAAAACAGATGAATTGGGAAAGTACACGGCCCGTTCTCTGTGTCCCACTAAAAGATTATGAGAAAGACTATTTTGATGAAATTGTATGGGCTACATGTCAGTTTCCCTCTCTTGAAAGAGAAAATCGCCTCTAAACGAACCGTACAGTCTTCTGGCGGTGGAACAGATGAATTTGGCAAATATGTGGCGTATTTTTTGGAACTCGTGAAAATTGGAGGGAGAAAGAAGATTTCCCTGCAAAACGTAGGACTCTAGCACGGTTTGGCTCTCGAAAACGCAAGCTGGATCTAAAACACGCATTCAAGCATTGTGGGGGTGATATTGATGAAATTGAAAACTCCGTGGCCCATTTTTGGTTACTGCCGAAAAACGGAGTGAGAAAGGAGCTTACTCTGACATTTTGAGGACTCTAGCAAATTTTCCCTGTCAAAAGGTCAGACCGGCGCTAAAACATGCTTCTATCCTTTTGGTGGCCGAAACACAATGATTCGCGAGCTACGTTGCCCATTTTACAGTGCTTATGAAAGATGGAGGTAGGAATAGGATTTCTTTGCATTTCAAATGCCTCTATGGCGGTTGAACTCTGCGAAGTGCAAACCTGCGCGAAGAATAGGTCCCACCATTTCGGGGGCAAAAACAGATGAATTGGGAAAGTACACGGCCCGTTCTCTGTGTCCCACTAAAAGATTATGAGAAAGACTATTTTGATGAAATTGTATGGGCTACATGTCAGTTTCCCTCTCTTGAAAGAGAAAATCGCCTCTAAACGAACCGTACAGTCTTCTGGCGGTGGAACAGATGAATTTGGCAAATATGTGGCGTATTTTTTGGAACTCGTGAAAATTGGAGGGAGAAAGAAGATTTCCCTGCAAAACGTAGGACTCTAGCACGGTTTGGCTCTCGAAAACGCAAGCTGGATCTAAAACACGCATTCAAGCATTGTGGGGGTGATATCGATGAAATTGAAAACTCCGTGGCCCATTTTTGGGTACTGCCGAAAAACGGAGTGAGAAAGGAGCTTACTCTGACATTTTGAGGCCTTTAGCAAATTTTCCCTGTCAAAAGGTCAGACCGGCGCTAAAACATGCTTCTATCCTTTTGGTGGGCGAAACACAATGATTCGCGAGCTACGTTGCCCATTTTACAGTGCTTATGACAGATGGAGGTAGGAACTGGATTTCTTTGCATTTCAAATGCCTCTATGGCGGTTGAACTCTGCGAAGTGCAAACCTGCGAGAAGAACAGGTCCCACCATTTCGGGGGCAAAAACAGATGAATTGGGAAAGTACACGGCCCGTTCTCTGTGTCCCACTAAAAGATTATGAGAAAGACTATTTTGATGAAATTGTATGGGCTACATGTCAGTTTCCCTCTCTTGAAAGAGAAAATCGCCTCTAAACGAACCGTACAGTCTTCTGGCGGTGGAACAGATGAATTTGGCAAATATGTGGCGTATTTTTTGGAACTCGTGAAAATTGGAGGGAGAAAGAAGATTTCCCTGCAAAACGTAGGACTCTAGCACGGTTTGGCTCTCGAAAACGCAAGCTGGATCTAAAACACGCATTCAAGCATTGTGGGGGTGATATTGATGAAATTGAAAACTCCGTGGCCCATTTTTGGGTACTGCCGAAAAACGGAGTGAGAAAGGAGCTTACTCTGACATTTTGAGGACTCTAGCAAATTTTCCCTGTCAAAAGGTCAGACCGGCGCTAAAACATGCTTCTATCCTTTTGGTGGCCGAAACACAATGATTCGCGAGCTACGTTGCCCATTTTACAGTGCTTATGAAAGATGGAGGTAGGAATAGGATTTCTTTGCATTTCAAATGCCTCTGTGGCGGTTGAACTCTGCGAAGTGCAAACCTGCGCGAAGAATAGGTCCCACCATTTCGGGGGCAAAAACAGATGAATTGGGAAAGTACACGGCCCGTTCTCTGTGTCCCACTAAAAGATTATGAGAAAGACTATTTTGATGAAATTGTATGGGCTACATGTCAGTTTCCCTCTCTTGAAAGAGAAAATCGCCTCTAAACGAACCGTACAGTCTTCTGGCGGTGGAACAGATGAATTTGGCAAATATGTGGCGTATTTTTTGGAACTCGTGAAAATTGGAGGGAGAAAGAAGATTTCCCTGCAAAACGTAGGACTCTAGCACGGTTTGGCTCTCGAAAACGCAAGCTGGATCTAAAACACGCATTCAAGCATTGTGGGGGTGATATTGATGAAATTGAAAACTCCGTGGCCCATTTTTGGGTACTGCCGAAAAACGGAGTGAGAAAGGAGCTTACTCTGACATTTCGAGGCCTCTACCAAATTTTCCCTGTCAAAAGGTGAGACCGGCGCTAAAACATGCTTCTATCCTTTTGGTGGCCGAAACACAATGATTCGCGAGCTACGTTGCCCATTTTACAGTGCTTATGAAAGATGGAGGTAGGAATAGGATTTCTTTGCATTTCAAATGCCTCTCTGGCGGTTGAACTCTGCGAAGTGCAAAACCTGCGCGAAGAATAAGTCCCACCATTTCGGGGGCAAAAACAGATGAATTGGGAAAGTACACGGCCCGTTCTCTGTGTCCCACTAAAAGATTATGAGAAAGACTATTTTGATGAAATTGTATGGGCTACATGTCAGTTTCCCTCTCTTGAAAGAGAAAATCGCCTCTAAACGAACCGTACAGTCTTCTGGCGGTGGAACAGATGAATTTGGCAAATATGTGGCGTATTTTTTGGAACTCGTGAAAATTGGAGGGAGAAAGAAGATTTCCCTGCAAAACGTAGGACTCTAGCACGGTTTGGCTCTCGAAAACGCAAGCTGGATCTAAAACACGCATTCAAGCATTGTGGGGGTGATATTGATGAAATTGAAAACTCCGTGGCCCATTTTTGGTTACTGCCGAAAAACGGAGTGAGAAAGGAGCTTACTCTGACATTTTGAGGACTCTAGCAAATTTTCCCTGTCAAAAGGTCAGACCGGCGCTAAAACATGCTTCTATCCTTTTGGTGGCCGAAACACAATGATTCGCGAGCTGCGTTGCCCATTTTACAGTGCTTATGAAAGAGGGAGGTAGGAATAGGATTTCTTTGCATTTCAAATGCCTCTATGGCGGTTGAACTCTGCGAAGTGCAAACCTGCGCGAAGAATAGGTCCCACCATTTCGGGGGCAAAAACAGATGAATTGGGAAAGTACACGGCCCGTTCTCTGTGTCCCACTAAAAGATTATGAGAAAGACTATTTTGATGAAATTGTATGGGCTACATGTCAGTTTCCCTCTCTTGAAAGAGAAAATCGCCTCTAAACGAACCGTACAGTCTTCTGGCGGTGGAACAGATGAATTTGGCAAATATGTGGCGTATTTTTTGGAACTCGTGAAAATTGGAGGGAGAAAGAAGATTTCCCTGCAAAACGTAGGACTCTAGCACGGTTTGGCTCTCGAAAACGCAAGCTGGATCTAAAACACGCATTCAAGCATTGTGGGGGTGATATTGATGAAATTGAAAACTCCGTGGCCCATTTTTGGGTACTGCCGAAAAACGGAGTGAGAAAGGAGCTTACTCTGACATTTTGAGGACTCTAGCAAATTTTCCCTGTCAAAAGGTCAGACCGGCGCTAAAACATGCTTCTATCCTTTTGGTGGCCGAAACACAATGATTCGCGAGCTACGTTGCCCATTTTACAGTGCTTATGAAAGATGGAGGTAGGAATAGGATTTCTTTGCATTTCAAATGCCTCTGTGGCGGTTGAACTCTGCGAAGTGCAAACCTGCGCGAAGAATAGGTCCCACCATTTCGGGGGCAAAAACAGATGAATTGGGAAAGTACACGGCCCGTTCTCTGTGTCCCACTAAAAGATTATGAGAAAGACTATTTTGATGAAATTGTATGGGCTACATGTCAGTTTCCCTCTCTTGAAAGAGAAAATCGCCTCTAAACGAACCGTACAGTCTTCTGGCGGTGGAACAGATGAATTTGGCAAATATGTGGCGTATTTTTTGGAACTCGTGAAAATTGGAGGGAGAAAGAAGATGTCCCTGCAAAACGTAGGACTCTAGCACGGTTTGGCTCTCGAAAACGCAAGCTGGATCTAAAATACGCATTCAAGCATTGTGGGGGTGATATCGATGAAATTGAAAACTCCGTGGCCCATTTTTGGGTACTGCCGAAAAACGGAGTGAGAAAGGAGCTTACTCTGACATTTTGAGGCCTCTAGCAAATTTTCCCTGTCAAAAGGTCAGACCGGCGCTAAAACATGCTTCTATCCTTTTGGTGGGCGAAACACAATGATTCGCGAGCTACGTTGCCCATTTTACAGTGCTTATGACAGATGGAGGTAGGAACAGGATTTCTTTGCATTTCAAATGCCTCTATGGCGGTTGAACTCTGCGAAGTGCAAACCTGCGCGAAGAATAGGTCCCACCATTTCGGGGGCAAAAACAGATGAATTGGGAAAGTACACGGCCCGTTCTCTGTGTCCCACTAAAAGATTATGAGAAAGACTATTTTGATGAAATTGTATGGGCTACATGTCAGTTTCCCTCTCTTGAAAGAGAAAATCGCCTCTAAACGAACCGTACAGTCTTCTGGCGGTGGAACAGATGAATTTGGCAAATATGTGGCGTATTTTTTGGAACTCGTGAAAATTGGAGGGAGAAAGAAGATTTCCCTGCAAAACGTAGGACTCTAGCACGGTTTGGCTCTCGAAAACGCAAGCTGGATCTAAAACACGCATTCAAGCATTGTGGGGGTGATATTGATGAAATTGAAAACTCCGTGGCCCATTTTTGGTTACTGCCGAAAAACGGAGTGAGAAAGGAGCTTACTCTGACATTTTGAGGACTCTAGCAAATTTTCCCTGTCAAAAGGTCAGACCGGCGCTAAAACATGCTTCTATCCTTTTGGTGGCCGAAACACAATGATTCGCGAGCTGCGTTGCCCATTTTACAGTGCTTATGAAAGAGGGAGGTAGGAATAGGATTTCTTTGCATTTCAAATGCCTCTATGGCGGTTGAACTCTGCGAAGTGCAAACCTGCGCGAAGAATAGGTCCCACCATTTCGGGGGCAAAAACAGATGAATTGGGAAAGTACACGGCCCGTTCTCTGTGTCCCACTAAAAGATTATGAGAAAGACTGTTTTGATGAAATTGTATGGGCTACATGTCAGTTTCCCTCTCTTGAAAGAGAAAATCGCCTCTAAACGAACCGTACAGTCTTCTGGCGGTGGAACAGATGAATTTGGCAAATATGTGGCGTATTTTTTGGAACTCGTGAAAATTGGAGGGAGAAAGAAGATTTCCCTGCAAAACGTAGGACTCTAGCACGGTTTGGCTCTCGAAAACGCAAGCTGGATCTAAAACACGCATTCAAGCATTGTGGGGGTGATATTGATGAAATTGAAAACTCCGTGGCCCATTTTTGGGTACTGCCGAAAAACGGAGTGAGAAAGGAGCTTACTCTGACATTTTGAGGACTCTAGCAAATTTTCCCTGTCAAAAGGTCAGACCGGCGCTAAAACATGCTTCTATCCTTTTGGTGGCCGAAACACAATGATTCGCGAGCTACGTTGCCCATTTTACAGTGCTTATGAAAGATGGAGGTAGGAATAGGATTTCTTTGCATTTCAAATGCCTCTGTGGCGGTTGAACTCTGCGAAGTGCAAACCTGCGCGAAGAATAGGTCCCACCATTTCGGGGGCAAAAACAGATGAATTGG
Organism: Albizia julibrissin; assembly: GCA_037074505.1. Lineage (NCBI taxonomy): Eukaryota > Viridiplantae > Streptophyta > Magnoliopsida > Fabales > Fabaceae > Albizia > Albizia julibrissin. The sequence goes on from CM073477.1 coordinate 40,629,440, forward strand.
GAAAGTACACGGCCCGTTCTCTATGTCCCACTAAAAGATTATGAGAAAGACTATTTTGATGAAATTGTATGGGCTACATGTCAGTTTCCCTCTCTTGAAAGAGAAAATCGCCTCTAAACGAACCGTACAGTCTTCTGGCGGTGGAACAGATGAATTTGGCAAATATGTGGCGTATTTTTTGGAACTCGTGAAAATTGGAGGGAGAAAGAAGATGTCCCTGCAAAACGTAGGACTCTAGCACGGTTTGGCTCTCGAAAACGCAAGCTGGATCTAAAATACGCATTCAAGCATTGTGGGGGTGATATCGATGAAATTGAAAACTCCGTGGCCCATTTTTGGGTACTGCCGAAAAACGGAGTGAGAAAGGAGCTTACTCTGACATTTTGAGGCCTCTAGCAAATTTTCCCTGTCAAAAGGTCAGACCGGCGCTAAAACATGCTTCTATCCTTTTGGTGGGCGAAACACAATGATTCGCGAGCTACGTTGCCCATTTTACAGTGCTTATGACAGATGGAGGTAGGAACAGGATTTCTTTGCATTTCAAATGCCTCTATGGCGGTTGAACTCTGCGAAGTGCAAACCTGCGCGAAGAATAGGTCCCACCATTTCGGGGGCAAAAACAGATGAATTGGGAAAGTACACGGCCCGTTCTCTGTGTCCCACTAAAAGATTATGAGAAAGACTATTTTGATGAAATTGTATGGGCTACATGTCAGTTTCCCTCTCTTGAAAGAGAAAATCGCCTCTAAACGAACCGTACAGTCTTCTGGCGGTGGAACAGATGAATTTGGCAAATATGTGGCGTATTTTTTGGAACTCGTGAAAATTGGAGGGAGAAAGAAGATTTCCCTGCAAAACGTAGGACTCTAGCACGGTTTGGCTCTCGAAAACGCAAGCTGGATCTAAAACACGCATTCAAGCATTGTGGGGGTGATATTGATGAAATTGAAAACTCCGTGGCCCATTTTTGGGTACTGCCGAAAAACGGAGTGAGAAAGGAGCTTACTCTGACATTTTGAGGACTCTAGCAAATTTTCCCTGTCAAAAGGTCAGACCGGCGCTAAAACATGCTTCTATCCTTTTGGTGGCCGAAACACAATGATTCGCGAGCTACGTTGCCCATTTTACAGTGCTTATGAAAGATGGAGGTAGGAATAGGATTTCTTTGCATTTCAAATGCCTCTGTGGCGGTTGAACTCTGCGAAGTGCAAACCTGCGCGAAGAATAGGTCCCACCATTTCGGGGGCAAAAACAGATGAATTGGGAAAGTACACGGCCCGTTCTCTGTGTCCCACTAAAAGATTATGAGAAAGACTATTTTGATGAAATTGTATGGGCTACATGTCAGTTTCCCTCTCTTGAAAGAGAAAATCGCCTCTAAACGAACCGTACAGTCTTCTGGCGGTGGAACAGATGAATTTGGCAAATATGTGGCGTATTTTTTGGAACTCGTGAAAATTGGAGGGAGAAAGAAGATTTCCCTGCAAAACGTAGGACTCTAGCACGGTTTGGCTCTCGAAAACGCAAGCTGGATCTAAAACATGCATTCAAGCATTGTGGGGGTGATATTGATGAAATTGAAAACTCCGTGGCCCATTTTTGGTTACTGCCGAAGAACGGAGTGAGAAAGGAGCTTACTCTGACATTTTGAGGACTCTAGCAAATTTTCCCTGTCAAAAGGTCAGACCGGCGCTAAAACATGCTTCTATCCTTTTGGTGGCCGAAACACAATGATTCGCGAGCTACGTTGCCCATTTTACAGTGCTTATGAAAGATGGAGGTAGGAATAGGATTTCTTTGCATTTCAAATGCCTCTGTGGCGGTTGAACTCTGCGAAGTGCAAACCTGCGCGAAGAATAGGTCCCACCATTTCGGGGGCAAAAACAGATGAATTGGGAAAGTACACGGCCCGTTCTCTGTGTCCCACTAAAAGATTATGAGAAAGACTATTTTGATGAAATTGTATGGGCTACATGTCAGTTTCCCTCTCTTGAAAGAGAAAATCGCCTCTAAACGAACCGTACAGTCTTCTGGCGGTGGAACAGATGAATTTGGCAAATATGTGGCGTATTTTTTGGAACTCGTGAAAATTGGAGGGAGAAAGAAGATTTCCCTGCAAAACGTAGGACTCTAGCACGGTTTGGCTCTCGAAAACGCAAGCTGGATCTAAAACACGCATTCAAGCATTGTGGGGGTGATATTGATGAAATTGAAAACTCCGTGGCCCATTTTTGGGTACTGCCGAAAAACGGAGTGAGAAAGGAGCTTACTCTGACATTTCGAGGCCTCTACCAAATTTTCCCTGTCAAAAGGTGAGACCGGCGCTAAAACATGCTTCTATCCTTTTGGTGGCCGAAACACAATGATTCGCGAGCTACGTTGCCCATTTTACAGTGCTTATGAAAGATGGAGGTAGGAATAGGATTTCTTTGCATTTCAAATGCCTCTATGGCGGTTGAACTCTGCGAAGTGCAAAACCTGCGCGAAGAATAAGTCCCACCATTTCGGGGGCAAAAACAGATGAATTGGGAAAGTACACGGCCCGTTCTCTGTGTCCCACTAAAAGATTATGAGAAAGACTATTTTGATGAAATTGTATGGGCTACATGTCAGTTTCCCTCTCTTGAAAGAGAAAATCGCCTCTAAACGAACCGTACAGTCTTCTGGCGGTGGAACAGATGAATTTGGCAAATATGTGGCGTATTTTTTGGAACTCGTGAAAATTGGAGGGAGAAAGAAGATTTCCCTGCAAAACGTAGGACTCTAGCACGGTTTGGCTCTCGAAAACGCAAGCTGGATCTAAAACACGCATTCAAGCATTGTGGGGGTGATATTGATGAAATTGAAAACTCCGTGGCCCATTTTTGGTTACTGCCGAAAAACGGAGTGAGAAAGGAGCTTACTCTGACATTTTGAGGACTCTAGCAAATTTTCCCTGTCAAAAGGTCAGACCGGCGCTAAAACATGCTTCTATCCTTTTGGTGGCCGAAACACAATGATTCGCGAGCTACGTTGCCCATTTTACAGTGCTTATGAAAGAGGGAGGTAGGAATAGGATTTCTTTGCATTTCAAATGCCTCTATGGCGGTTGAACTCTGCGAAGTGCAAACCTGCGCGAAGAATAGGTCCCACCATTTCGGGGGCAAAAACAGATGAATTGGGAAAGTACACGGCCCGTTCTCTGTGTCCCACTAAAAGATTATGAGAAAGACTATTTTGATGAAATTGTATGGGCTACATGTCAGTTTCCCTCTCTTGAAAGAGAAAATCGCCTCTAAACGAACCGTACAGTCTTCTGGCGGTGGAACAGATGAATTTGGCAAATATGTGGCGTATTTTTTGGAACTCGTGAAAATTGGAGGGAGAAAGAAGATTTCCCTGCAAAACGTAGGACTCTAGCACGGTTTGGCTCTCGAAAACGCAAGCTGGATCTAAAACACGCATTCAAGCATTGTGGGGGTGATATTGATGAAATTGAAAACTCCGTGGCCCATTTTTGGGTACTGCCGAAAAACGGAGTGAGAAAGGAGCTTACTCTGACATTTTGAGGACTCTAGCAAATTTTCCCTGTCAAAAGGTCAGACCGGCGCTAAAACATGCTTCTATCCTTTTGGTGGCCGAAACACAATGATTCGCGAGCTACGTTGCCCATTTTACAGTGCTTATGAAAGATGGAGGTAGGAATAGGATTTCTTTGCATTTCAAATGCCTCTGTGGCGGTTGAACTCTGCGAAGTGCAAACCTGCGCGAAGAATAGGTCCCACCATTTCGGGGGCAAAAACAGATGAATTGGGAAAGTACACGGCCCGTTCTCTGTGTCCCACTAAAAGATTATGAGAAAGACTATTTTGATGAAATTGTATGGGCTACATGTCAGTTTCCCTCTCTTGAAAGAGAAAATCGCCTCTAAACGAACCGTACAGTCTTCTGGCGGTGGAACAGATGAATTTGGCAAATATGTGGCGTATTTTTTGGAACTCGTGAAAATTGGAGGGAGAAAGAAGATTTCCCTGCAAAACGTAGGACTCTAGCACGGTTTGGCTCTCGAAAACGCAAGCTGGATCTAAAACATGCATTCAAGCATTGTGGGGGTGATATTGATGAAATTGAAAACTCCGTGGCCCATTTTTGGTTACTGCCGAAAAACGGAGTGAGAAAGGAGCTTACTCTGACATTTTGAGGACTCTAGCAAATTTTCCCTGTCAAAAGGTCAGACCGGCGCTAAAACATGCTTCTATCCTTTTGGTGGCCGAAACACAATGATTCGCGAGCTACGTTGCCCATTTTACAGTGCTTATGAAAGATGGAGGTAGGAATAGGATTTCTTTGCATTTCAAATGCCTCTGTGGCGGTTGAACTCTGCGAAGTGCAAACCTGCGCGAAGAATAGGTCCCACCATTTCGGGGGCAAAAACAGATGAATTGGGAAAGTACACGGCCCGTTCTCTGTGTCCCACTAAAAGATTATGAGAAAGACTATTTTGATGAAATTGTATGGGCTACATGTCAGTTTCCCTCTCTTGAAAGAGAAAATCGCCTCTAAACGAACCGTACAGTCTTCTGGCGGTGGAACAGATGAATTTGGCAAATATGTGGCGTATTTTTTGGAACTCGTGAAAATTGGAGGGAGAAAGAAGATTTCCCTGCAAAACGTAGGACTCTAGCACGGTTTGGCTCTCGAAAACGCAAGCTGGATCTAAAACACGCATTCAAGCATTGTGGGGGTGATATTGATGAAATTGAAAACTCCGTGGCCCATTTTTGGGTACTGCCGAAAAACGGAGTGAGAAAGGAGCTTACTCTGACATTTCGAGGCCTCTACCAAATTTTCCCTGTCAAAAGGTGAGACCGGCGCTAAAACATGCTTCTATCCTTTTGGTGGCCGAAACACAATGATTCGCGAGCTACGTTGCCCATTTTACAGTGCTTATGAAAGATGGAGGTAGGAATAGGATTTCTTTGCATTTCAAATGCCTCTATGGCGGTTGAACTCTGCGAAGTGCAAAACCTGCGCGAAGAATAAGTCCCACCATTTCGGGGGCAAAAACAGATGAATTGGGAAAGTACACGGCCCGTTCTCTGTGTCCCACTAAAAGATTATGAGAAAGACTATTTTGATGAAATTGTATGGGCTACATGTCAGTTTCCCTCTCTTGAAAGAGAAAATCGCCTCTAAACGAACCGTACAGTCTTCTGGCGGTGGAACAGATGAATTTGGCAAATATGTGGCGTATTTTTTGGAACTCGTGAAAATTGGAGGGAGAAAGAAGATTTCCCTGCAAAACGTAGGACTCTAGCACGGTTTGGCTCTCGAAAACGCAAGCTGGATCTAAAACACGCATTCAAGCATTGTGGGGGTGATATTGATGAAATTGAAAACTCCGTGGCCCATTTTTGGTTACTGCCGAAAAACGGAGTGAGAAAGGAGCTTACTCTGACATTTTGAGGACTCTAGCAAATTTTCCCTGTCAAAAGGTCAGACCGGCGCTAAAACATGCTTCTATCCTTTTGGTGGCCGAAACACAATGATTCGCGAGCTACGTTGCCCATTTTACAGTGCTTATGAAAGAGGGAGGTAGGAATAGGATTTCTTTGCATTTCAAATGCCTCTGTGGCGGTTGAACTCTGCGAAGTGCAAACCTGCGCGAAGAATAGGTCCCACCATTTCGGGGGCAAAAACAGATGAATTGGGAAAGTACACGGCCCGTTCTCTGTGTCCCACTAAAAGATTATGAGAAAGACTATTTTGATGAAATTGTATGGGCTACATGTCAGTTTCCCTCTCTTGAAAGAGAAAATCGCCTCTAAACGAACCGTACAGTCTTCTGGCGGTGGAACAGATGAATTTGGCAAATATGTGGCGTATTTTTTGGAACTCGTGAAAATTGGAGGGAGAAAGAAGATTTCCCTGCAAAACGTAGGACTCTAGCACGGTTTGGCTCTCGAAAACGCAAGCTGGATCTAAAACACGCATTCAAGCATTGTGGGGGTGATATTGATGAAATTGAAAACTCCGTGGCCCATTTTTGGGTACTGCCGAAAAACGGAGTGAGAAAGGAGCTTACTCTGACATTTCGAGGCCTCTACCAAATTTTCCCTGTCAAAAGGTGAGACCGGCGCTAAAACATGCTTCTATCCTTTTGGTGGCCGAAACACAATGATTCGCGAGCTACGTTGCCCATTTTACAGTGCTTATGAAAGATGGAGGTAGGAATAGGATTTCTTTGCATTTCAAATGCCTCTATGGCGGTTGAACTCTGCGAAGTGCAAAACCTGCGCGAAGAATAAGTCCCACCATTTCGGGGGCAAAAACAGATGAATTAGGAAAGTACACGGCCCGTTCTCTGTGTCCCACTAAAAGATTATGAGAAAGACTATTTTGATGAAATTGTATGGGCTACATGTCAGTTTCCCTCTCTTGAAAGAGAAAATCGCCTCTAAACGAACCGTACAGTCTTCTGGCGGTGGAACAGATGAATTTGGCAAATATGTGGCGTATTTTTTGGAACTCGTGAAAATTGGAGGGAGAAAGAAGATTTCCCTGCAAAACGTAGGACTCTAGCACGGTTTGGCTCTCGAAAACGCAAGCTGGATCTAAAACACGCATTCAAGCATTGTGGGGGTGATATTGATGAAATTGAAAACTCCGTGGCCCATTTTTGGTTACTGCCGAAAAACGGAGTGAGAAAGGAGCTTACTCTGACATTTTGAGGACTCTAGCAAATTTTCCCTGTCAAAAGGTCAGACCGGCGCTAAAACATGCTTCTATCCTTTTGGTGGCCGAAACACAATGATTCGCGAGCTACGTTGCCCATTTTACAGTGCTTATGAAAGAGGGAGGTAGGAATAGGATTTCTTTGCATTTCAAATGCCTCTATGGCGGTTGAACTCTGCGAAGTGCAAACCTGCGCGAAGAATAGGTCCCACCATTTCGGGGGCAAAAACAGATGAATTGGGAAAGTACACGGCCCGTTCTCTGTGTCCCACTAAAAGATTATGAGAAAGACTATTTTGATGAAATTGTATGGGCTACATGTCAGTTTCCCTCTCTTGAAAGAGAAAATCGCCTCTAAACGAACCGTACAGTCTTCTGGCGGTGGAACAGATGAATTTGGTAAATATGTGGCGTATTTTTTGGAACTCGTGAAAATTGGAGGGAGAAAGAAGATTTCCCTGCAAAACGTAGGACTCTAGCACGGTTTGGCTCTCGAAAACGCAAGCTGGATCTAAAACATGCATTCAAGCATTGTGGGGGTGATATTGATGAAATTGAAAACTCCGTGGCCCATTTTTGGTTACTGCCGAAAAACGGAGTGAGAAAGGAGCTTACTCTGACATTTTGAGGACTCTAGCAAATTTTCCCTGTCAAAAGGTCAGACCGGCGCTAAAACATGCTTCTATCCTTTTGGTGGCCGAAACACAATGATTCGCGAGCTACGTTGCCCATTTTACAGTGCTTATGAAAGATGGAGGTAGGAATAGGATTTCTTTGCATTTCAAATGCCTCTGTGGCGGTTGAACTCTGCGAAGTGCAAACCTGCGCGAAGAATAGGTCCCACCATTTCGGGGGCAAAAACAGATGAATTGGGAAAGTACACGGCCCGTTCTCTGTGTCCCACTAAAAGATTATGAGAAAGACTATTTTGATGAAATTGTATGGGCTACATGTCAGTTTCCCTCTCTTGAAAGAGAAAATCGCCTCTAAACGAACCGTACAGTCTTCTGGCGGTGGAACAGATGAATTTGGCAAATATGTGGCGTATTTTTTGGAACTCGTGAAAATTGGAGGGAGAAAGAAGATTTCCCTGCAAAACGTAGGACTCTAGCACGGTTTGGCTCTCGAAAACGCAAGCTGGATCTAAAACACGCATTCAAGCATTGTGGGGGTGATATTGATGAAATTGAAAACTCCGTGGCCCATTTTTGGGTACTGCCGAAAAACGGAGTGAGAAAGGAGCTTACTCTGACATTTCGAGGCCTCTACCAAATTTTCCCTGTCAAAAGGTGAGACCGGCGCTAAAACATGCTTCTATCCTTTTGGTGGCCGAAACACAATGATTCGCGAGCTACGTTGCCCATTTTACAGTGCTTATGAAAGATGGAGGTAGGAATAGGATTTCTTTGCATTTCAAATGCCTCTATGGCGGTTGAACTCTGCGAAGTGCAAAACCTGCGCGAAGAATAAGTCCCACCATTTCGGGGGCAAAAACAGATGAATTGGGAAAGTACACGGCCCGTTCTCTGTGTCCCACTAAAAGATTATGAGAAAGACTATTTTGATGAAATTGTATGGGCTACATGTCAGTTTCCCTCTCTTGAAAGAGAAAATCGCCTCTAAACGAACCGTACAGTCTTCTGGCGGTGGAACAGATGAATTTGGCAAATATGTGGCGTATTTTTTGGAACTCGTGAAAATTGGAGGGAGAAAGAAGATTTCCCTGCAAAACGTAGGACTCTAGCACGGTTTGGCTCTCGAAAACGCAAGCTGGATCTAAAACACGCATTCAAGCATTGTGGGGGTGATATTGATGAAATTGAAAACTCCGTGGCCCATTTTTGGTTACTGCCGAAAAACGGAGTGAGAAAGGAGCTTACTCTGACATTTTGAGGACTCTAGCAAATTTTCCCTGTCAAAAGGTCAGACCGGCGCTAAAACATGCTTCTATCCTTTTGGTGGCCGAAACACAATGATTCGCGAGCTACGTTGCCCATTTTACAGTGCTTATGAAAGAGGGAGGTAGGAATAGGATTTCTTTGCATTTCAAATGCCTCTGTGGCGGTTGAACTCTGCGAAGTGCAAACCTGCGCGAAGAATAGGTCCCACCATTTCGGGGGCAAAAACAGATGAATTGGGAAAGTACACGGCCCGTTCTCTGTGTCCCACTAAAAGATTATGAGAAAGACTATTTTGATGAAATTGTATGGGCTACATGTCAGTTTCCCTCTCTTGAAAGAGAAAATCGCCTCTAAACGAACCGTACAGTCTTCTGGCGGTGGAACAGATGAATTTGGCAAATATGTGGCGTATTTTTTGGAACTCGTGAAAATTGGAGGGAGAAAGAAGATTTCCCTGCAAAACGTAGGACTCTAGCACGGTTTGGCTCTCGAAAACGCAAGCTGGATCTAAAACACGCATTCAAGCATTGTGGGGGTGATATTGATGAAATTGAAAACTCCGTGGCCCATTTTTGGGTACTGCCGAAAAACGGAGTGAGAAAGGAGCTTACTCTGACATTTTGAGGACTCTAGCAAATTTTCCCTGTCAAAAGGTCAGACCGGCGCTAAAACATGCTTCTATCCTTTTGGTGGCCGAAACACAATGATTCGCGAGCTACGTTGCCCATTTTACAGTGCTTATGAAAGATGGAGGTAGGAATAGGATTTCTTTGCATTTCAAATGCCTCTGTGGCGGTTGAACTCTGCGAAGTGCAAACCTGCGCGAAGAATAGGTCCCACCATTTCGGGGGCAAAAACAGATGAATTGGGAAAGTACACGGCCCGTTCTCTGTGTCCCACTAAAAGATTATGAGAAAGACTATTTTGATGAAATTGTATGGGCTACATGTCAGTTTCCCTCTCTTGAAAGAGAAAATCGCCTCTAAACGAACCGTACAGTCTTCTGGCGGTGGAACAGATGAATTTGGCAAATATGTGGCGTATTTTTTGGAACTCGTGAAAATTGGAGGGAGAAAGAAGATTTCCCTGCAAAACGTAGGACTCTAGCACGGTTTGGCTCTCGAAAACGCAAGCTGGATCTAAAACACGCATTCAAGCATTGTGGGGGTGATATTGATGAAATTGAAAACTCCGTGGCCCATTTTTGGGTACTGCCGAAAAACGGAGTGAGAAAGGAGCTTACTCTGACATTTCGAGGCCTCTACCAAATTTTCCCTGTCAAAAGGTGAGACCGGCGCTAAAACATGCTTCTATCCTTTTGGTGGCCGAAACACAATGATTCGCGAGCTACGTTGCCCATTTTACAGTGCTTATGAAAGATGGAGGTAGGAATAGGATTTCTTTGCATTTCAAATGCCTCTATGGCGGTTGAACTCTGCGAAGTGCAAAACCTGCGCGAAGAATAAGTCCCACCATTTCGGGGGCAAAAACAGATGAATTGGGAAAGTACACGGCCCGTTCTCTGTGTCCCACTAAAAGATTATGAGAAAGACTATTTTGATGAAATTGTATGGGCTACATGTCAGTTTCCCTCTCTTGAAAGAGAAAATCGCCTCTAAACGAACCGTACAGTCTTCTGGCGGTGGAACAGATGAATTTGGCAAATATGTGGCGTATTTTTTGGAACTCGGTAAAATTGGAGGGAGAAAGAAGATTTCCCTGCAAAACGTAGGACTCTAGCACGGTTTGGCTCTCGAAAACGCAAGCTGGATCTAAAACACGCATTCAAGCATTGTGGGGGTGATATTGATGAAATTGAAAACTCCGTGGCCCATTTTTGGTTACTGCCGAAAAACGGAGTGAGAAAGGAGCTTACTCTGACATTTTGAGGACTCTAGCAAATTTTCCCTGTCAAAAGGTCAGACCGGCGCTAAAACATGCTTCTATCCTTTTGGTGGCCGAAACACAATGATTCGCGAGCTACGTTGCCCATTTTACAGTGCTTATGAAAGAGGGAGGTAGGAATAGGATTTCTTTGCATTTCAAATGCCTCTATGGCGGTTGAACTCTGCGAAGTGCAAACCTGCGCGAAGAATAGGTCCCACCATTTCGGGGGCAAAAACAGATGAATTGGGAAAGTACACGGCCCGTTCTCTGTGTCCCACTAAAAGATTATGAGAAAGACTATTTTGATGAAATTGTATGGGCTACATGTCAGTTTCCCTCTCTTGAAAGAGAAAATCACCTCTAAACGAACCGTACAGTCTTCTGGCGGTGGAACAGATGAATTTGGCAAATATGTGGCGTATTTTTTGGAACTCGTGAAAATTGGAGGGAGAAAGAAGATTTCCCTGCAAAACGTAGGACTCTAGCACGGTTTGGCTCTCGAAAACGCAAGCTGGATCTAAAACACGCATTCAAGCATTGTGGGGGTGATATTGATGAAATTGAAAACTCCGTGGCCCATTTTTGGGTACTGCCGAAAAACGGAGTGAGAAAGGAGCTTACTCTGACATTTTGAGGACTCTAGCAAATTTTCCCTGTCAAAAGGTCAGACCGGCGCTAAAACATGCTTCTATCCTTTTGGTGGCCGAAACACAATGATTCGCGAGCTACGTTGCCCATTTTACAGTGCTTATGAAAGATGGAGGTAGGAATAGGATTTCTTTGCATTTCAAATGCCTCTGTGGCGGTTGAACTCTGCGAAGTGCAAACCTGCGCGAAGAATAGGTCCCACCATTTCGGGGGCAAAAACAGATGAATTGGGAAAGTACACGGCCCGTTCTCTGTGTCCCACTAAAAGATTATGAGAAAGACTATTTTGATGAAATTGTATGGGCTACATGTCAGTTTCCCTCTCTTGAAAGAGAAAATCGCCTCTAAACGAACCGTACAGTCTTCTGGCGGTGGAACAGATGAATTTGGCAAATATGTGGCGTATTTTTTGGAACTCGTGAAAATTGGAGGGAGAAAGAAGATTTCCCTGCAAAACGTAGGACTCTAGCACGGTTTGGCTCTCGAAAACGCAAGCTGGATCTAAAACACGCATTCAAGCATTGTGGGGGTGATATTGATGAAATTGAAAACTCCGTGGCCCATTTTTGGGTACTGCCGAAAAACGGAGTGAGAAAGGAGCTTACTCTGACATTTCGAGGCCTCTACCAAATTTTCCCTGTCAAAAGGTGAGACCGGCGCTAAAACATGCTTCTATCCTTTTGGTGGCCGAAACACAATGATTCGCGAGCTACGTTGCCCATTTTACAGTGCTTATGAAAGATGGAGGTAGGAATAGGATTTCTTTGCATTTCAAATGCCTCTATGGCGGTTGAACTCTGCGAAGTGCAAAACCTGCGCGAAGAATAAGTCCCACCATTTCGGGGGCAAAAACAGATGAATTGGGAAAGTACACGGCCCGTTCTCTGTGTCCCACTAAAAGATTATGAGAAAGACTATTTTGATGAAATTGTATGGGCTACATGTCAGTTTCCCTCTCTTGAAAGAGAAAATCGCCTCTAAACGAACCGTACAGTCTTCTGGCGGTGGAACAGATGAATTTGGCAAATATGTGGCGTATTTTTTGGAACTCGGTAAAATTGGAGGGAGAAAGAAGATTTCCCTGCAAAACGTAGGACTCTAGCACGGTTTGGCTCTCGAAAACGCAAGCTGGATCTAAAACACGCATTCAAGCATTGTGGGGGTGATATTGATGAAATTGAAAACTCCGTGGCCCATTTTTGGTTACTGCCGAAAAACGGAGTGAGAAAGGAGCTTACTCTGACATTTTGAGGACTCTAGCAAATTTTCCCTGTCAAAAGGTCAGACCGGCGCTAAAACATGCTTCTATCCTTTTGGTGGCCGAAACACAATGATTCGCGAGCTACGTTGCCCATTTTACAGTGCTTATGAAAGAGGGAGGTAGGAATAGGATTTCTTTGCATTTCAAATGCCTCTATGGCGGTTGAACTCTGCGAAGTGCAAACCTGCGCGAAGAATAGGTCCCACCATTTCGGGGGCAAAAACAGATGAATTGGGAAAGTACACGGCCCGTTCTCTGTGTCCCACTAAAAGATTATGAGAAAGACTATTTTGATGAAATTGTATGGGCTACATGTCAGTTTCCCTCTCTTGAAAGAGAAAATCGCCTCTAAACGAACCGTACAGTCTTCTGGCGGTGGAACAGATGAATTTGGCAAATATGTGGCGTATTTTTTGGAACTCGTGAAAATTGGAGGGAGAAAGAAGATTTCCCTGCAAAACGTAGGACTCTAGCACGGTTTGGCTCTCGAAAACGCAAGCTGGATCTAAAACACGCATTCAAGCATTGTGGGGGTGATATTGATGAAATTGAAAACTCCGTGGCCCATTTTTGGGTACTGCCGAAAAACGGAGTGAGAAAGGAGCTTACTCTGACATTTCGAGGCCTCTACCAAATTTTCCCTGTCAAAAGGTGAGACCGGCGCTAAAACATGCTTCTATCCTTTTGGTGGCCGAAACACAATGATTCGCGAGCTACGTTGCCCATTTTACAGTGCTTATGAAAGATGGAGGTAGGAATAGGATTTCTTTGCATTTCAAATGCCTCTATGGCGGTTGAACTCTGCGAAGTGCAAAACCTGCGCGAAGAATAAGTCCCACCATTTCGGGGGCAAAAACAGATGAATTGGGAAAGTACACGGCCCGTTCTCTGTGTCCCACTAAAAGATTATGAGAAAGACTATTTTGATGAAATTGTATGGGCTACATGTCAGTTTCCCTCTCTTGAAAGAGAAAATCGCCTCTAAACGAACCGTACAGTCTTCTGGCGGTGGAACAGATGAATTTGGCAAATATGTGGCGTATTTTTTGGAACTCGGTAAAATTGGAGGGAGAAAGAAGATTTCCCTGCAAAACGTAGGACTCTAGCACGGTTTGGCTCTCGAAAACGCAAGCTGGATCTAAAACACGCATTCAAGCATTGTGGGGGTGATATTGATGAAATTGAAAACTCCGTGGCCCATTTTTGGTTACTGCCGAAAAACGGAGTGAGAAAGGAGCTTACTCTGACATTTTGAGGACTCTAGCAAATTTTCCCTGTCAAAAGGTCAGACCGGCGCTAAAACATGCTTCTATCCTTTTGGTGGCCGAAACACAATGATTCGCGAGCTACGTTGCCCATTTTACAGTGCTTATGAAAGAGGGAGGTAGGAATAGGATTTCTTTGCATTTCAAATGCCTCTATGGCGGTTGAACTCTGCGAAGTGCAAACCTGCGCGAAGAATAGGTCCCACCATTTCGGGGGCAAAAACAGATGAATTGGGAAAGTACACGGCCCGTTCTCTGTGTCCCACTAAAAGATTATGAGAAAGACTATTTTGATGAAATTGTATGGGCTACATGTCAGTTTCCCTCTCTTGAAAGAGAAAATCGCCTCTAAACGAACCGTACAGTCTTCTGGCGGTGGAACAGATGAATTTGGCAAATATGTGGCGTATTTTTTGGAACTCGTGAAAATTGGAGGGAGAAAGAAGATTTCCCTGCAAAACGTAGGACTCTAGCACGGTTTGGCTCTCGAAAACGCAAGCTGGATCTAAAACACGCATTCAAGCATTGTGGGGGTGATATTGATGAAATTGAAAACTCCGTGGCCCATTTTTGGGTACTGCCGAAAAACGGAGTGAGAAAGGAGCTTACTCTGACATTTTGAGGACTCTAGCAAATTTTCCCTGTCAAAAGGTCAGACCGGCGCTAAAACATGCTTCTATCCTTTTGGTGGCCGAAACACAATGATTCGCGAGCTACGTTGCCCATTTTACAGTGCTTATGAAAGAGGGAGGTAGGAATAGGATTTCTTTGCATTTCAAATGCCTCTATGGCGGTTGAACTCTGCGAAGTGCAAACCTGCGCGAAGAATAGGTCCCACCATTTCGGGGGCAAAAACAGATGAATTGGGAAAGTACACGGCCCGTTCTCTGTGTCCCACTAAAAGATTATGAGAAAGACTATTTTGATGAAATTGTATGGGCTACATGTCAGTTTCCCTCTCTTGAAAGAGAAAATCGCCTCTAAACGAACCGTACAGTCTTCTGGCGGTGGAACAGATGAATTTGGCAAATATGTGGCGTATTTTTTGGAACTCGTGAAAATTGGAGGGAGAAAGAAGATTTCCCTGCAAAACGTAGGACTCTAGCACGGTTTGGCTCTCGAAAACGCAAGCTGGATCTAAAACACGCATTCAAGCATTGTGGGGGTGATATTGATGAAATTGAAAACTCCGTGGCCCATTTTTGGGTACTGCCGAAAAACGGAGTGAGAAAGGAGCTTACTCTGACATTTCGAGGCCTCTACCAAATTTTCCCTGTCAAAAGGTGAGACCGGCGCTAAAACATGCTTCTATCCTTTTGGTGGCCGAAACACAATGATTCGCGAGCTACGTTGCCCATTTTACAGTGCTTATGAAAGATGGAGGTAGGAATAGGATTTCTTTGCATTTCAAATGCCTCTATGGCGGTTGAACTCTGCGAAGTGCAAAACCTGCGCGAAGAATAAGTCCCACCATTTCGGGGGCAAAAACAGATGAATTGGGAAAGTACACGGCCCGTTCTCTGTGTCCCACTAAAAGATTATGAGAAAGACTATTTTGATGAAATTGTATGGGCTACATGTCAGTTTCCCTCTCTTGAAAGAGAAAATCGCCTCTAAACGAACCGTACAGTCTTCTGGCGGTGGAACAGATGAATTTGGCAAATATGTGGCGTATTTTTTGGAACTCGGTAAAATTGGAGGGAGAAAGAAGATTTCCCTGCAAAACGTAGGACTCTAGCACGGTTTGGCTCTCGAAAACGCAAGCTGGATCTAAAACACGCATTCAAGCATTGTGGGGGTGATATTGATGAAATTGAAAACTCCGTGGCCCATTTTTGGTTACTGCCGAAAAACGGAGTGAGAAAGGAGCTTACTCTGACATTTTGAGGACTCTAGCAAATTTTCCCTGTCAAAAGGTCAGACCGGCGCTAAAACATGCTTCTATCCTTTTGGTGGCCGAAACACAATGATTCGCGAGCTACGTTGCCCATTTTACAGTGCTTATGAAAGAGGGAGGTAGGAATAGGATTTCTTTGCATTTCAAATGCCTCTATGGCGGTTGAACTCTGCGAAGTGCAAACCTGCGCGAAGAATAGGTCCCACCATTTCGGGGGCAAAAACAGATGAATTGGGAAAGTACACGGCCCGTTCTCTGTGTCCCACTAAAAGATTATGAGAAAGACTATTTTGATGAAATTGTATGGGCTACATGTCAGTTTCCCTCTCTTGAAAGAGAAAATCGCCTCTAAACGAACCGTACAGTCTTCTGGCGGTGGAACAGATGAATTTGGCAAATATGTGGCGTATTTTTTGGAACTCGTGAAAATTGGAGGGAGAAAGAAGATTTCCCTGCAAAACGTAGGACTCTAGCACGGTTTGGCTCTCGAAAACGCAAGCTGGATCTAAAACACGCATTCAAGCATTGTGGGGGTGATATTGATGAAATTGAAAACTCCGTGGCCCATTTTTGGGTACTGCCGAAAAACGGAGTGAGAAAGGAGCTTACTCTGACATTTTGAGGACTCTAGCAAATTTTCCCTGTCAAAAGGTCAGACCGGCGCTAAAACATGCTTCTATCCTTTTGGTGGCCGAAACACAATGATTCGCGAGCTACGTTGCCCATTTTACAGTGCTTATGAAAGATGGAGGTAGGAATAGGATTTCTTTGCATTTCAAATGCCTCTGTGGCGGTTGAACTCTGCGAAGTGCAAACCTGCGCGAAGAATAGGTCCCACCATTTCGGGGGCAAAAACAGATGAATTGGGAAAGTACACGGCCCGTTCTCTGTGTCCCACTAAAAGATTATGAGAAAGACTATTTTGATGAAATTGTATGGGCTACATGTCAGTTTCCCTCTCTTGAAAGAGAAAATCGCCTCTAAACGAACCGTACAGTCTTCTGGCGGTGGAACAGATGAATTTGGCAAATATGTGGCGTATTTTTTGGAACTCGTGAAAATTGGAGGGAGAAAGAAGATTTCCCTGCAAAACGTAGGACTCTAGCACGGTTTGGCTCTCGAAAACGCAAGCTGGATCTAAAACACGCATTCAAGCATTGTGGGGGTGATATTGATGAAATTGAAAACTCCGTGGCCCATTTTTGGGTACTGCCGAAAAACGGAGTGAGAAAGGAGCTTACTCTGACATTTCGAGGCCTCTACCAAATTTTCCCTGTCAAAAGGTGAGACCGGCGCTAAAACATGCTTCTATCCTTTTGGTGGCCGAAACACAATGATTCGCGAGCTACGTTGCCCATTTTACAGTGCTTATGAAAGATGGAGGTAGGAATAGGATTTCTTTGCATTTCAAATGCCTCTATGGCGGTTGAACTCTGCGAAGTGCAAAACCTGCGCGAAGAATAAGTCCCACCATTTCGGGGGCAAAAACAGATGAATTGGGAAAGTACACGGCCCGTTCTCTGTGTCCCACTAAAAGATTATGAGAAAGACTATTTTGATGAAATTGTATGGGCTACATGTCAGTTTCCCTCTCTTGAAAGAGAAAATCGCCTCTAAACGAACCGTACAGTCTTCTGGCGGTGGAACAGATGAATTTGGCAAATATGTGGCGTATTTTTTGGAACTCGTGAAAATTGGAGGGAGAAAGAAGATGTCCCTGCAAAACGTAGGACTCTAGCACGGTTTGGCTCTCGAAAACGCAAGCTGGATCTAAAACACGCATTCAAGCATTGTGGGGGTGATATTGATGAAATTGAAAACTCCGTGGCCCATTTTTGGTTACTGCCGAAAAACGGAGTGAGAAAGGAGCTTACTCTGACATTTTGAGGACTCTAGCAAATTTTCCCTGTCAAAAGGTCAGACCGGCGCTAAAACATGCTTCTATCCTTTTGGTGGCCGAAACACAATGATTCGCGAGCTACGTTGCCCATTTTACAGTGCTTATGAAAGAGGGAGGTAGGAATAGGATTTCTTTGCATTTCAAATGCCTCTATGGCGGTTGAACTCTGCGAAGTGCAAACCTGCGCGAAGAATAGGTCCCACCATTTCGGGGGCAAAAACAGATGAATTGGGAAAGTACACGGCCCGTTCTCTGTGTCCCACTAAAAGATTATGAGAAAGACTATTTTGATGAAATTGTATGGGCTACATGTCAGTTTCCCTCTCTTGAAAGAGAAAATCGCCTCTAAACGAACCGTACAGTCTTCTGGCGGTGGAACAGATGAATTTGGCAAATATGTGGCGTATTTTTTGGAACTCGTGAAAATTGGAGGGAGAAAGAAGATTTCCCTGCAAAACGTAGGACTCTAGCACGGTTTGGCTCTCGAAAACGCAAGCTGGATCTAAAACACGCATTCAAGCATTGTGGGGGTGATATTGATGAAATTGAAAACTCCGTGGCCCATTTTTGGGTACTGCCGAAAAACGGAGTGAGAAAGGAGCTTACTCTGACATTTTGAGGACTCTAGCAAATTTTCCCTGTCAAAAGGTCAGACCGGCGCTAAAACATGCTTCTATCCTTTTGGTGGCCGAAACACAATGATTCGCGAGCTACGTTGCCCATTTTACAGTGCTTATGAAAGATGGAGGTAGGAATAGGATTTCTTTGCATTTCAAATGCCTCTGTGGCGGTTGAACTCTGCGAAGTGCAAACCTGCGCGAAGAATAGGTCCCACCATTTCGGGGGCAAAAACAGATGAATTGGGAAAGTACACGGCCCGTTCTCTGTGTCCCACTAAAAGATTATGAGAAAGACTATTTTGATGAAATTGTATGGGCTACATGTCAGTTTCCCTCTCTTGAAAGAGAAAATCGCCTCTAAACGAACCGTACAGTCTTCTGGCGGTGGAACAGATGAATTTGGCAAATATGTGGCGTATTTTTTGGAACTCGTGAAAATTGGAGGGAGAAAGAAGATTTCCCTGCAAAACGTAGGACTCTAGCACGGTTTGGCTCTCGAAAACGCAAGCTGGATCTAAAACACGCATTCAAGCATTGTGGGGGTGATATTGATGAAATTGAAAACTCCGTGGCCCATTTTTGGGTACTGCCGAAAAACGGAGTGAGAAAGGAGCTTACTCTGACATTTCGAGGCCTCTACCAAATTTTCCCTGTCAAAAGGTGAGACCGGCGCTAAAACATGCTTCTATCCTTTTGGTGGCCGAAACACAATGATTCGCGAGCTACGTTGCCCATTTTACAGTGCTTATGAAAGATGGAGGTAGGAATAGGATTTCTTTGCATTTCAAATGCCTCTATGGCGGTTGAACTCTGCGAAGTGCAAAACCTGCGCGAAGAATAAGTCCCACCATTTCGGGGGCAAAAACAGATGAATTGGGAAAGTACACGGCCCGTTCTCTGTGTCCCACTAAAAGATTATGAGAAAGACTATTTTGATGAAATTGTATGGGCTACATGTCAGTTTCCCTCTCTTGAAAGAGAAAATCGCCTCTAAACGAACCGTACAGTCTTCTGGCGGTGGAACAGATGAATTTGGCAAATATGTGGCGTATTTTTTGGAACTCGTGAAAATTGGAGGGAGAAAGAAGATTTCCCTGCAAAACGTAGGACTCTAGCACGGTTTGGCTCTCGAAAACGCAAGCTGGATCTAAAACACGCATTCAAGCATTGTGGGGGTGATATTGATGAAATTGAAAACTCCGTGGCCCATTTTTGGTTACTGCCGAAAAACGGAGTGAGAAAGGAGCTTACTCTGACATTTTGAGGACTCTAGCAAATTTTCCCTGTCAAAAGGTCAGACCGGCGCTAAAACATGCTTCTATCCTTTTGGTGGCCGAAACACAATGATTCGCGAGCTACGTTGCCCATTTTACAGTGCTTATGAAAGAGGGAGGTAGGAATAGGATTTCTTTGCATTTCAAATGCCTCTATGGCGGTTGAACTCTGCGAAGTGCAAACCTGCGCGAAGAATAGGTCCCACCATTTCGGGGGCAAAAACAGATGAATTGGGAAAGTACACGGCCCGTTCTCTGTGTCCCACTAAAAGATTATGAGAAAGACTATTTTGATGAAATTGTATGGGCTACATGTCAGTTTCCCTCTCTTGAAAGAGAAAATCGCCTCTAAACGAACCGTACAGTCTTCTGGCGGTGGAACAGATGAATTTGGCAAATATGTGGCGTATTTTTTGGAACTCGTGAAAATTGGAGGGAGAAAGAAGATTTCCCTGCAAAACGTAGGACTCTAGCACGGTTTGGCTCTCGAAAACGCTAGCTGGATCTAAAACACGCATTCAAGCATTGTGGGGGTGATATTGATGAAATTGAAAACTCCGTGGCCCATTTTTGGGTACTGCCGAAAAACGGAGTGAGAAAGGAGCTTACTCTGACATTTTGAGGACTCTAGCAAATTTTCCCTGTCAAAAGGTCAGACCGGCGCTAAAACATGCTTCTATCCTTTTGGTGGCCGAAACACAATGATTCGCGAGCTACGTTGCCCATTTTACAGTGCTTATGAAAGATGGAGGTAGGAATAGGATTTCTTTGCATTTCAAATGCCTCTGTGGCGGTTGAACTCTGCGAAGTGCAAACCTGCGCGAAGAATAGGTCCCACCATTTCGGGGGCAAAAACAGATGAATTGGGAAAGTACACGGCCCGTTCTCTGTGTCCCACTAAAAGATTATGAGAAAGACTATTTTGATGAAATTGTATGGGCTACATGTCAGTTTCCCTCTCTTGAAAGAGAAAATCGCCTCTAAACGAACCGTACAGTCTTCTGGCGGTGGAACAGATGAATTTGGCAAATATGTGGCGTATTTTTTGGAACTCGTGAAAATTGGAGGGAGAAAGAAGATGTCCCTGCAAAACGTAGGACTCTAGCACGGTTTGGCTCTCGAAAACGCAAGCTGGATCTAAAATACGCATTCAAGCATTGTGGGGGTGATATCGATGAAATTGAAAACTCCGTGGCCCATTTTTGGGTACTGCCGAAAAACGGAGTGAGAAAGGAGCTTACTCTGACATTTTGAGGCCTCTAGCAAATTTTCCCTGTCAAAAGGTCAGACCGGCGCTAAAACATGCTTCTATCCTTTTGGTGGGCGAAACACAATGATTCGCGAGCTACGTTGCCCATTTTACAGTGCTTATGACAGATGGAGGTAGGAACAGGATTTCTTTGCATTTCAAATGCCTCTATGGCGGTTGAACTCTGCGAAGTGCAAACCTGCGCGAAGAATAGGTCCCACCATTTCGGGGGCAAAAACAGATGAATTGGGAAAGTACACGGCCCGTTCTCTGTGTCCTTCTAAAAGATTATGAGAAAGACTATTTTGATGAAATTGTTTGGGCTACATGTCAGTTTCCCTCTCTTGAAAGAGAAAATCGCCTCTAAACGAACCGTACAGTCTTCTGGCGGTGGAACAGATGAATTTGGCAAATATGTGGCGTATTTTTTGGAACTCGTGAAAATTGGAGGGAGAAAGAAGATTTCCCTGCAAATCGTAGGACTCTAGCACGGTTTGGCTCTCGAAAACGCAAGCTGGATCTAAAACACGCATTCAAGCATTGTGGGGGTGATATTGATGAAATTGAAAACTCCGTGGCCCATTTTTGGGTACTGCCGAAAAACGGAGTGAGAAAGGAGCTTACTCTGACATTTCGAGGCCTCTACCAAATTTTCCCTGTCAAAAGGTCAGACCGGCGCTAAAACATGCTTCTATCCTTTTGGTGGCCGAAACACAATGATTCGCGAGCTACGTTGCCCATTTTACAGTGCTTATGAAAGATGGAGGTAGGAATAGGATTTCTTTGCATTTCAAATGCCTCTGTGGCGGTTGAACTCTGCGAAGTGCAAACCTGCGCGAAGAATAGGTCCCACCATTTCGGGGGCAAAAACAGATGAATTGGGAAAGTACACGGCCCGTTCTCTGTGTCCCACTAAAAGATTATGAGAAAGACTATTTTGATGAAATTGTATGGGCTACATGTCAGTTTCCCTCTCTTGAAAGAGAAAATCGCCTCTAAACGAACCGTACAGTCTTCTGGCGGTGGAACAGATGAATTTGGCAAATATGTGGCGTATTTTTTGGAACTCGTGAAAATTGGAGGGAGAAAGAAGATTTCCCTGCAAAACGTAGGACTCTAGCACGGTTTGGCTCTCGAAAACGCAAGCTGGATCTAAAACACGCATTCAAGCATTGTGGGGGTGATATTGATGAAATTGAAAACTCCGTGGCCCATTTTTGGGTACTGCCGAAAAACGGAGTGAGAAAGGAGCTTACTCTGACATTTCGAGGCCTCTACCAAATTTTCCCTGTCAAAAGGTGAGACCGGCGCTAAAACATGCTTCTATCCTTTTGGTGGCCGAAACACAATGATTCGCGAGCTACGTTGCCCATTTTACAGTGCTTATGAAAGATGGAGGTAGGAATAGGATTTCTTTGCATTTCAAATGCCTCTATGGCGGTTGAACTCTGCGAAGTGCAAAACCTGCGCGAAGAATAAGTCCCACCATTTCGGGGGCAAAAACAGATGAATTGGGAAAGTACACGGCCCGTTCTCTGTGTCCCACTAAAAGATTATGAGAAAGACTATTTTGATGAAATTGTATGGGCTACATGTCAGTTTCCCTCTCTTGAAAGAGAAAATCGCCTCTAAACGAACCGTACAGTCTTCTGGCGGTGGAACAGATGAATTTGGCAAATATGTGGCGTATTTTTTGGAACTCGTGAAAATTGGAGGGAGAAAGAAGATTTCCCTGCAAAACGTAGGACTCTAGCACGGTTTGGCTCTCGAAAACGCAAGCTGGATCTAAAACACGCATTCAAGCATTGTGGGGGTGATATTGATGAAATTGAAAACTCCGTGGCCCATTTTTGGGTACTGCCGAAAAACGGAGTGAGAAAGGAGCTTACTCTGACATTTTGAGGACTCTAGCAAATTTTCCCTGTCAAAAGGTCAGACCGGCGCTAAAACATGCTTCTATCCTTTTGGTGGCCGAAACACAATGATTCGCGAGCTACGTTGCCCATTTTACAGTGCTTATGAAAGAGGGAGGTAGGAATAGGATTTCTTTGCATTTCAAATGCCTCTATGGCGGTTGAACTCTGCGAAGTGCAAACCTGCGCGAAGAATAGGTCCCACCATTTCGGGGGCAAAAACAGATGAATTGGGAAAGTACACGGCCCGTTCTCTGTGTCCCACTAAAAGATTATGAGAAAGACTATTTTGATGAAATTGTATGGGCTACATGTCAGTTTCCCTCTCTTGAAAGAGAAAATCGCCTCTAAACGAACCGTACAGTCTTCTGGCGGTGGAACAGATGAATTTGGCAAATATGTGGCGTATTTTTTGGAACTCGTGAAAATTGGAGGGAGAAAGAAGATTTCCCTGCAAAACGTAGGACTCTAGCACGGTTTGGCTCTCGAAAACGCTAGCTGGATCTAAAACACGCATTCAAGCATTGTGGGGGTGATATTGATGAAATTGAAAACTCCGTGGCCCATTTTTGGGTACTGCCGAAAAACGGAGTGAGAAAGGAGCTTACTCTGACATTTTGAGGACTCTAGCAAATTTTCCCTGTCAAAAGGTCAGACCGGCGCTAAAACATGCTTCTATCCTTTTGGTGGCCGAAACACAATGATTCGCGAGCTACGTTGCCCATTTTACAGTGCTTATGAAAGATGGAGGTAGGAATAGGATTTCTTTGCATTTCAAATGCCTCTGTGGCGGTTGAACTCTGCGAAGTGCAAACCTGCGCGAAGAATAGGTCCCACCATTTCGGGGGCAAAAACAGATGAATTGGGAAAGTACACGGCCCGTTCTCTGTGTCCCACTAAAAGATTATGAGAAAGACTATTTTGATGAAATTGTATGGGCTACATGTCAGTTTCCCTCTCTTGAAAGAGAAAATCGCCTCTAAACGAACCGTACAGTCTTCTGGCGGTGGAACAGATGAATTTGGCAAATATGTGGCGTATTTTTTGGAACTCGTGAAAATTGGAGGGAGAAAGAAGATGTCCCTGCAAAACGTAGGACTCTAGCACGGTTTGGCTCTCGAAAACGCAAGCTGGATCTAAAATACGCATTCAAGCATTGTGGGGGTGATATCGATGAAATTGAAAACTCCGTGGCCCATTTTTGGGTACTGCCGAAAAACGGAGTGAGAAAGGAGCTTACTCTGACATTTTGAGGCCTCTAGCAAATTTTCCCTGTCAAAAGGTCAGACCGGCGCTAAAACATGCTTCTATCCTTTTGGTGGGCGAAACACAATGATTCGCGAGCTACGTTGCCCATTTTACAGTGCTTATGACAGATGGAGGTAGGAACAGGATTTCTTTGCATTTCAAATGCCTCTATGGCGGTTGAACTCTGCGAAGTGCAAACCTGCGCGAAGAATAGGTCCCACCATTTCGGGGGCAAAAACAGATGAATTGGGAAAGTACACGGCCCGTTCTCTGTGTCCTTCTAAAAGATTATGAGAAAGACTATTTTGATGAAATTGTTTGGGCTACATGTCAGTTTCCCTCTCTTGAAAGAGAAAATCGCCTCTAAACGAACCGTACAGTCTTCTGGCGGTGGAACAGATGAATTTGGCAAATATGTGGCGTATTTTTTGGAACTCGTGAAAATTGGAGGGAGAAAGAAGATTTCCCTGCAAATCGTAGGACTCTAGCACGGTTTGGCTCTCGAAAACGCAAGCTGGATCTAAAACACGCATTCAAGCATTGTGGGGGTGATATTGATGAAATTGAAAACTCCGTGGCCCATTTTTGGGTACTGCCGAAAAACGGAGTGAGAAAGGAGCTTACTCTGACATTTCGAGGCCTCTACCAAATTTTCCCTGTCAAAAGGTCAGACCGGCGCTAAAACATGCTTCTATCCTTTTGGTGGCCGAAACACAATGATTCGCGAGCTACGTTGCCCATTTTACAGTGCTTATGAAAGATGGAGGTAGGAATAGGATTTCTTTGCATTTCAAATGCCTCTGTGGCGGTTGAACTCTGCGAAGTGCAAACCTGCGCGAAGAATAGGTCCCACCATTTCGGGGGCAAAAACAGATGAATTGGGAAAGTACACGGCCCGTTCTCTGTGTCCCACTAAAAGATTATGAGAAAGACTATTTTGATGAAATTGTATGGGCTACATGTCAGTTTCCCTCTCTTGAAAGAGAAAATCGCCTCTAAACGAACCGTACAGTCTTCTGGCGGTGGAACAGATGAATTTGGCAAATATGTGGCGTATTTTTTGGAACTCGTGAAAATTGGAGGGAGAAAGAAGATTTCCCTGCAAAACGTAGGACTCTAGCACGGTTTGGCTCTCGAAAACGCAAGCTGGATCTAAAACACGCATTCAAGCATTGTGGGGGTGATATTGATGAAATTGAAAACTCCGTGGCCCATTTTTGGGTACTGCCGAAAAACGGAGTGAGAAAGGAGCTTACTCTGACATTTCGAGGCCTCTACCAAATTTTCCCTGTCAAAAGGTGAGACCGGCGCTAAAACATGCTTCTATCCTTTTGGTGGCCGAAACACAATGATTCGCGAGCTACGTTGCCCATTTTACAGTGCTTATGAAAGATGGAGGTAGGAATAGGATTTCTTTGCATTTCAAATGCCTCTATGGCGGTTGAACTCTGCGAAGTGCAAAACCTGCGCGAAGAATAAGTCCCACCATTTCGGGGGCAAAAACAGATGAATTGGGAAAGTACACGGCCCGTTCTCTGTGTCCCACTAAAAGATTATGAGAAAGACTATTTTGATGAAATTGTATGGGCTACATGTCAGTTTCCCTCTCTTGAAAGAGAAAATCGCCTCTAAACGAACCGTACAGTCTTCTGGCGGTGGAACAGATGAATTTGGCAAATATGTGGCGTATTTTTTGGAACTCGTGAAAATTGGAGGGAGAAAGAAGATTTCCCTGCAAAACGTAGGACTCTAGCACGGTTTGGCTCTCGAAAACGCAAGCTGGATCTAAAACACGCATTCAAGCATTGTGGGGGTGATATTGATGAAATTGAAAACTCCGTGGCCCATTTTTGGTTACTGCCGAAAAACGGAGTGAGAAAGGAGCTTACTCTGACATTTTGAGGACTCTAGCAAATTTTCCCTGTCAAAAGGTCAGACCGGCGCTAAAACATGCTTCTATCCTTTTGGTGGCCGAAACACAATGATTCGCGAGCTACGTTGCCCATTTTACAGTGCTTATGAAAGAGGGAGGTAGGAATAGGATTTCTTTGCATTTCAAATGCCTCTATGGCGGTTGAACTCTGCGAAGTGCAAACCTGCGCGAAGAATAGGTCCCACCATTTCGGGGGCAAAAACAGATGAATTGGGAAAGTACACGGCCCGTTCTCTGTGTCCCACTAAAAGATTATGAGAAAGACTATTTTGATGAAATTGTATGGGCTACATGTCAGTTTCCCTCTCTTGAAAGAGAAAATCGCCTCTAAACGAACCGTACAGTCTTCTGGCGGTGGAACAGATGAATTTGGCAAATATGTGGCGTATTTTTTGGAACTCGTGAAAATTGGAGGGAGAAAGAAGATTTCCCTGCAAAACGTAGGACTCTAGCACGGTTTGGCTCTCGAAAACGCTAGCTGGATCTAAAACACGCATTCAAGCATTGTGGGGGTGATATTGATGAAATTGAAAACTCCGTGGCCCATTTTTGGGTACTGCCGAAAAACGGAGTGAGAAAGGAGCTTACTCTGACATTTTGAGGACTCTAGCAAATTTTCCCTGTCAAAAGGTCAGACCGGCGCTAAAACATGCTTCTATCCTTTTGGTGGCCGAAACACAATGATTCGCGAGCTACGTTGCCCATTTTACAGTGCTTATGAAAGATGGAGGTAGGAATAGGATTTCTTTGCATTTCAAATGCCTCTGTGGCGGTTGAACTCTGCGAAGTGCAAACCTGCGCGAAGAATAGGTCCCACCATTTCGGGGGCAAAAACAGATGAATTGGGAAAGTACACGGCCCGTTCTCTGTGTCCCACTAAAAGATTATGAGAAAGACTATTTTGATGAAATTGTATGGGCTACATGTCAGTTTCCCTCTCTTGAAAGAGAAAATCGCCTCTAAACGAACCGTACAGTCTTCTGGCGGTGGAACAGATGAATTTGGCAAATATGTGGCGTATTTTTTGGAACTCGTGAAAATTGGAGGGAGAAAGAAGATGTCCCTGCAAAACGTAGGACTCTAGCACGGTTTGGCTCTCGAAAACGCAAGCTGGATCTAAAATACGCATTCAAGCATTGTGGGGGTGATATCGATGAAATTGAAAACTCCGTGGCCCATTTTTGGGTACTGCCGAAAAACGGAGTGAGAAAGGAGCTTACTCTGACATTTTGAGGCCTCTAGCAAATTTTCCCTGTCAAAAGGTCAGACCGGCGCTAAAACATGCTTCTATCCTTTTGGTGGGCGAAACACAATGATTCGCGAGCTACGTTGCCCATTTTACAGTGCTTATGACAGATGGAGGTAGGAACAGGATTTCTTTGCATTTCAAATGCCTCTATGGCGGTTGAACTCTGCGAAGTGCAAACCTGCGCGAAGAATAGGTCCCACCATTTCGGGGGCAAAAACAGATGAATTGGGAAAGTACACGGCCCGTTCTCTGTGTCCTTCTAAAAGATTATGAGAAAGACTATTTTGATGAAATTGTTTGGGCTACATGTCAGTTTCCCTCTCTTGAAAGAGAAAATCGCCTCTAAACGAACCGTACAGTCTTCTGGCGGTGGAACAGATGAATTTGGCAAATATGTGGCGTATTTTTTGGAACTCGTGAAAATTGGAGGGAGAAAGAAGATTTCCCTGCAAATCGTAGGACTCTAGCACGGTTTGGCTCTCGAAAACGCAAGCTGGATCTAAAACACGCATTCAAGCATTGTGGGGGTGATATTGATGAAATTGAAAACTCCGTGGCCCATTTTTGGGTACTGCCGAAAAACGGAGTGAGAAAGGAGCTTACTCTGACATTTCGAGGCCTCTACCAAATTTTCCCTGTCAAAAGGTCAGACCGGCGCTAAAACATGCTTCTATCCTTTTGGTGGCCGAAACACAATGATTCGCGAGCTACGTTGCCCATTTTACAGTGCTTATGAAAGATGGAGGTAGGAATAGGATTTCTTTGCATTTCAAATGCCTCTATGGCGGTTGAACTCTGCGAAGTGCAAACCTGCGCGAAGAATAAGTCCCACCATTTCGGGGGCAAAAACAGATGAATTGGGAAAGTACACGGCCCGTTCTCTGTGTCCCACTAAAAGATTATGAGAAAGACTATTTTGATGAAATTGTATGGGCTACATGTCAGTTTCCCTCTCTTGAAAGAGAAAATCGCCTCTAAACGAACCGTACAGTCTTCTGGCGGTGGAACAGATGAATTTGGCAAATATGTGGCGTATTTTTTGGAACTCGTGAAAATTGGAGGGAGAAAGAAGATGTCCCTGCAAAACGTAGGACTCTAGCACGGTTTGGCTCTCGAAAACGCAAGCTGGATCTAAAATACGCATTCAAGCATTGTGGGGGTGATATCGATGAAATTGAAAACTCCGTGGCCCATTTTTGGGTACTGCCGAAAAACGGAGTGAGAAAGGAGCTTACTCTGACATTTTGAGGCCTCTAGCAAATTTTCCCTGTCAAAAGGTCAGACCGGCGCTAAAACATGCTTCTATCCTTTTGGTGGGCGAAACACAATGATTCGCGAGCTACGTTGCCCATTTTACAGTGCTTATGACAGATGGAGGTAGGAACAGGATTTCTTTGCATTTCAAATGCCTCTATGGCGGTTGAACTCTGCGAAGTGCAAACCTGCGCGAAGAATAGGTCCCACCATTTCGGGGGCAAAAACAGATGAATTGGGAAAGTACACGGCCCGTTCTCTGTGTCCTTCTAAAAGATTATGAGAAAGACTATTTTGATGAAATTGTTTGGGCTACATGTCAGTTTCCCTCTCTTGAAAGAGAAAATCGCCTCTAAACGAACCGTACAGTCTTCTGGCGGTGGAACAGATGAATTTGGCAAATATGTGGCGTATTTTTTGGAACTCGTGAAAATTGGAGGGAGAAAGAAGATTTCCCTGCAAATCGTAGGACTCTAGCACGGTTTGGCTCTCGAAAACGCAAGCTGGATCTAAAACACGCATTCAAGCATTGTGGGGGTGATATTGATGAAATTGAAAACTCCGTGGCCCATTTTTGGGTACTGCCGAAAAACGGAGTGAGAAAGGAGCTTACTCTGACATTTCGAGGCCTCTACCAAATTTTCCCTGTCAAAAGGTCAGACCGGCGCTAAAACATGCTTCTATCCTTTTGGTGGCCGAAACACAATGATTCGCGAGCTACGTTGCCCATTTTACAGTGCTTATGAAAGATGGAGGTAGGAATAGGATTTCTTTGCATTTAAAATGCCTCTATGGCGGTTGAACTCTGCGAAGTGCAAACCTGCGCGAAGAATAAGTCCCACCATTTCGGGGGCAAAAACAGATGAATTGGGAAAGTACACGGCCCGTTCTCTGTGTCCCACTAAAAGATTATGAGAAAGACTATTTTGATGAAATTGTATGGGCTACATGTCAGTTTCCCTCTCTTGAAAGAGAAAATCGCCTCTAAACGAACCGTACAGTCTTCTGGCGGTGGAACAGATGAATTTGGCAAATATGTGGCGTATTTTTTGGAACTCGTGAAAATTGGAGGGAGAAAGAAGATTTCCCTGCAAAACGTAGGACTCTAGCACGGTTTGGCTCTCGAAAACGCAAGCTGGATCTAAAACACGAATTCAAGCATTGTGGGGGTGATATTGATGAAATTGAAAACTCCGTGGCCCATTTTTGGTTACTGCCGAAAAACGGAGTGAGAAAGGAGCTTACTCTGACATTTTGAGGACTCTAGCAAATTTTCCCTGTCAAAAGGTCAGACCGGCGCTAAAACATGCTTCTATCCTTTTGGTGGCCGAAACACAATGATTCGCGAGCTACGTTGCCCATTTTACAGTGCTTATGAAAGATGGAGGTAGGAATAGGATTTCTTTGCATTTCAAATGCCTCTGTGGCGGTTGAACTCTGCGAAGTGCAAACCTGCGCGAAGAATAGGTCCCACCATTTCGGGGGCAAAAACAGATGAATTGGGAAAGTACACGGCCCGTTCTCTGTGTCCCACTAAAAGATTATGAGAAAGACTATTTTGATGAAATTGTATGGGCTACATGTCAGTTTCCCTCTCTTGAAAGAGAAAATCGCCTCTAAACGAACCGTACAGTCTTCTGGTGGTGGAACAGATGAATTTGGCAAATATGTGGCGTATTTTTTGGAACTCGTGAAAATTGGAGGGAGAAAGAAGATGTCCCTGCAAAACGTAGGACTCTAGCACGGTTTGGCTCTCGAAAACGCAAGCTGGATCTAAAATACGCATTCAAGCATTGTGGGGGTGATATCGATGAAATTGAAAACTCCGTGGCCCATTTTTGGGTACTGCCGAAAAACGGAGTGAGAAAGGAGCTTACTCTGACATTTTGAGGCCTCTAGCAAATTTTCCCTGTCAAAAGGTCAGACCGGCGCTAAAACATGCTTCTATCCTTTTGGTGGGCGAAACACAATGATTCGCGAGCTACGTTGCCCATTTTACAGTGCTTATGACAGATGGAGGTAGGAACAGGATTTCTTTGCATTTCAAATGCCTCTATGGCGGTTGAACTCTGCGAAGTGCAAACCTGCGCGAAGAATAGGTCCCACCATTTCGGGGGCAAAAACAGATGAATTGGGAAAGTACACGGCCCGTTCTCTGTGTCCTTCTAAAAGATTATGAGAAAGACTATTTTGATGAAATTGTTTGGGCTACATGTCAGTTTCCCTCTCTTGAAAGAGAAAATCGCCTCTAAACGAACCGTACAGTCTTCTGGCGGTGGAACAGATGAATTTGGCAAATATGTGGCGTATTTTTTGGAACTCGTGAAAATTGGAGGGAGAAAGAAGATTTCCCTGCAAATCGTAGGACTCTAGCACGGTTTGGCTCTGGAAAACGCAAGCTGGATCTAAAACACGCATTCAAGCATTGTGGGGGTGATATTGATGAAATTGAAAACTCCGTGGCCCATTTTTGGGTACTGCCGAAAAACGGAGTGAGAAAGGAGCTTACTCTGACATTTCGAGGCCTCTACCAAATTTTCCCTGTCAAAAGGTGAGACCGGCGCTAAAACATGCTTCTATCCTTTTGGTGGCCGAAACACAATGATTCGCGAGCTACGTTGCCCATTTTACAGTGCTTATGAAAGATGGAGGTAGGAATAGGATATCTTTGCATTTCAAATGCCTCTATGGCGGTTGAACTCTGCGAAGTGCAAACCTGCGCGAAGAATAAGTCCCACCATTTCGGGGGCAAAAACAGATGAATTGGGAAAGTACACGGCCCGTTCTCTGTGTCCCACTAAAAGATTATGAGAAAGACTATTTTGATGAAATTGTATGGGCTACATGTCAGTTTCCCTCTCTTGAAAGAGAAAATCGCCTCTAAACGAACCGTACAGTCTTCTGGCGGTGGAACAGATGAATTTGGCAAATATGTGGCGTATTTTTTGGAACTCGTGAAAATTGGAGGGAGAAAGAAGATTTCCCTGCAAAACGTAGGACTCTAGCACGGTTTGGCTCTCGAAAACGCAAGCTGGATCTAAAACACGCATTCAAGCATTGTGGGGGTGATATTGATGAAATTGAAAACTCCGTGGCCCATTTTTGGTTACTGCCGAAAAACGGAGTGAGAAAGGAGCTTACTCTGACATTTTGAGGACTCTAGCAAATTTTCCCTGTCAAAAGGTCAGACCGGCGCTAAAACATGCTTCTATCCTTTTTGTGGCCGAAACACAATGATTCGCGAGCTACGTTGCCCATTTTACAGTGCTTATGAAAGATGGAGGTAGGAATAGGATTTCTTTGCATTTCAAATGCCTCTATGGCGGTTGAACTCTGCGAAGTGCAAATCTGCGCGAAGAATAGGTCCCACCATTTCGGGGGCAAAAACAGATGAATTGGGAAAGTACACGGCCCGTTCTCTGTGTCCCACTAAAAGATTATGAGAAAGACTATTTTGATGAAATTGTATGGGCTACATGTCAGTTTCCCTCTCTTGAAAGAGAAAATCGCCTCTAAACGAACCGTACAGTCTTCTGGCGGTGGAACAGATGAATTTGGCAAATATGTGGCGTATTTTTTGGAACTCGTGAAAATTGGAGGGAGAAAGAAGATTTCCCTGCAAAACGTAGGACTCTAGCACGGTTTGGCTCTCGAAAACGCAAGCTGGATCTAAAACACGCATTCAAGCATTGTGGGGGTGATATTGATGAAATTGAAAACTCCGTGGCCCATTTTTGGGTACTGCCGAAAAACGGAGTGAGAAAGGAGCTTACTCTGACATTTTGAGGACTCTAGCAAATTTTCCCTGTCAAAAGGTCAGACCGGCGCTAAAACATGCTTCTATCCTTTTGGTGGCCGAAACACAATGATTCGCGAGCTACGTTGCCCATTTTACAGTGCTTATGAAAGATGGAGGTAGGAATAGGATTTCTTTGCATTTCAAATGCCTCTGTGGCGGTTGAACTCTGCGAAGTGCAAACCTGCGCGAAGAATAGGTCCCACCATTTCGGGGGCAAAAACAGATGAATTGGGAAAGTACACGGCCCGTTCTCTGTGTCCCACTAAAAGATTATGAGAAAGACTATTTTGATGAAATTGTATGGGCTACATGTCAGTTTCCCTCTCTTGAAAGAGAAAATCGCCTCTAAACGAACCGTACAGTCTTCTGGCGGTGGAACAGATGAATTTGGCAAATATGTGGCGTATTTTTTGGAACTCGTGAAAATTGGAGGGAGAAAGAAGATTTCCCTGCAAAACGTAGGACTCTAGCACGGTTTGGCTCTCGAAAACGCAAGCTGGATCTAAAACACGCATTCAAGCATTGTGGGGGTGATATTGATGAAATTGAAAACTCCGTGGCCCATTTTTGGGTACTGCCGAAAAACGGAGTGAGAAAGGAGCTTACTCTGACATTTTGAGGACTCTAGCAAATTTTCCCTGTCAAAAGGTCAGACCAGCGCTAAAACATGCTTCTATCCTTTTGGTGGCCGAAACACAATGATTCGCGAGCTACGTTGCCCATTTTACAGTGCTTATGAAAGATGGAGGTAGGAATAGGATTTCTTTGCATTTCAAATGCCTCTGTAGCGGTTGAACTCTGCGAAGTGCAAACCTGCGCGAAGAATAGGTCCCACCATTTCGGGGGCAAAAACAGATGAATTGGGAAAGTACACGGCCCGTTCTCTGTGTCCCACTAAAAGATTATGAGAAAGACTATTTTGATGAAATTGTATGGGCTACATGTCAGTTTCCCTCTCTTGAAAGATAAAATCGCCTCTAAACGAACCGTACAGTCTTCTGGCGGTGGAACAGATGAATTTGGCAAATATGTGGCGTATTTTTTGGAACTCGTGAAAATTGGAGGGAGAAAGAAGATGTCCCTGCAAAACGTAGGACTCTAGCACGGTTTGGCTCTCGAAAACGCAAGCTGGATCTAAAACACGCATTCAAGCATTGTGGGGGTGATATTGATGAAATTGAAAACTCCGTGGCCCATTTTTGGGTACTGCCGAAAAACGGAGTGAGAAAGGAGCTTACTCTGACATTTTGAGGACTCTAGCAAATTTTCCCTGTCAAAAGGTCAGACCGGCGCTAAAACATGCTTCTATCCTTTTGGTGGCCGAAACACAATGATTCGCGAGCTACGTTGCCCATTTTACAGTGCTTATGAAAGATGGAGGTAGGAATAGGATTTCTTTGCATTTCAAATGCCTCTGTGGCGGTTGAACTCTGCGAAGTGCAAACCTGCGCGAAGAATAGGTCCCACCATTTCGGGGGCAAAAACAGATGAATTGGGAAAGTACACGGCCCGTTCTCTGTGTCCCACTAAAAGATTATGAGAAAGACTATTTTGATGAAATTGTATGGGCTACATGTCAGTTTCCCTCTCTTGAAAGAGAAAATCGCCTCTAAACGAACCGTACAGTCTTCTGGCGGTGGAACAGATGAATTTGGCAAATATGTGGCGTATTTTTTGGAACTCGTGAAAATTGGAGGGAGAAAGAAGATTTCCCTGCAAAACGTAGGACTCTAGCACGGTTTGGCTCTCGAAAACGCAAGCTGGATCTAAAACACGCATTCAAGCATTGTGGGGGTGATATTGATGAAATTGAAAACTCCGTGGCCCATTTTTGGGTACTGCCGAAAAACGGAGTGAGAAAGGAGCTTACTCTGACATTTTGAGGACTCTAGCAAATTTTCCCTGTCAAAAGGTCAGACCAGCGCTAAAACATGCTTCTATCCTTTTGGTGGCCGAAACACAATGATTCGCGAGCTACGTTGCCCATTTTACAGTGCTTATGAAAGATGGAGGTAGGAATAGGATTTCTTTGCATTTCAAATGCCTCTGTAGCGGTTGAACTCTGCGAAGTGCAAACCTGCGCGAAGAATAGGTCCCACCATTTCGGGGGCAAAAACAGATGAATTGGGAAAGTACACGGCCCGTTCTCTGTGTCCCACTAAAAGATTATGAGAAAGACTATTTTGATGAAATTGTATGGGCTACATGTCAGTTTCCCTCTCTTGAAAGATAAAATCGCCTCTAAACGAACCGTACAGTCTTCTGGCGGTGGAACAGATGAATTTGGCAAATATGTGGCGTATTTTTTGGAACTCGTGAAAATTGGAGGGAGAAAGAAGATGTCCCTGCAAAACGTAGGACTCTAGCACGGTTTGGCTCTCGAAAACGCAAGCTGGATCTAAAACACGCATTCAAGCATTGTGGGGGTGATATTGATGAAATTGAAAACTCCGTGGCCCATTTTTGGGTACTGCCGAAAAACGGAGTGAGAAAGGAGCTTACTCTGACATTTTGAGGACTCTAGCAAATTTTCCCTGTCAAAAGGTCAGACCGGCGCTAAAACATGCTTCTATCCTTTTGGTGGCCGAAACACAATGATTCGCGAGCTACGTTGCCCATTTTACAGTGCTTATGAAAGATGGAGGTAGGAATAGGATTTCTTTGCATTTCAAATGCCTCTGTGGCGGTTGAACTCTGCGAAGTGCAAACCTGCGCGAAGAATAGGTCCCACCATTTCGGGGGCAAAAACAGATGAATTGGGAAAGTACACGGCCCGTTCTCTGTGTCCCACTAAAAGATTATGAGAAAGACTATTTTGATGAAATTGTATGGGCTACATGTCAGTTTCCCTCTCTTGAAAGAGAAAATCGCCTCTAAACGAACCGTACAGTCTTCTGGCGGTGGAACAGATGAATTTGGCAAATATGTGGCGTATTTTTTGGAACTCGTGAAAATTGGAGGGAGAAAGAAGATTTCCCTGCAAAACGTAGAACTCTAGCACGGTTTGGCTCTCGAAAACGCAAGCTGGATCTAAAACACGCATTCAAGCATTGTGGGGGTGATATTGATGAAATTGAAAACTCCGTGGCCCATTTTTGGGTACTGCCGAAAAACGGAGTGAGAAAGGAGCTTACTCTGACATTTCGAGGCCTCTACCAAATTTTCCCTGTCAAAAGGTGAGACCGGCGCTAAAACATGCTTCTATCCTTTTGGTGGCCTAAACACAATGATTCGCGAGCTACGTTGCCCATTTTACAGTGCTTATGAAAGATGGAGGTAGGAATAGGATTTCTTTGCATTTCAAATGCCTCTATGGCGGTTGAACTCTGCGAAGTGCAAACCTGCGCGAAGAATAAGTCCCACCATTTCGGGGGCAAAAACAGATGAATTGGGAAAGTACACGGCCCGTTCTCTGTGTCCCACTAAAAGATTATGAGAAAGACTATTTTGATGAAATTGTATGGGCTACATGTCAGTTTCCCTCTCTTGAAAGAGAAAATCGCCTCTAAACGAACCGTACAGTCTTCTGGCGGTGGAACAGATGAATTTGGCAAATATGTGGCGTATTTTTTGGAACTCGTGAAAATTGGAGGGAGAAAGAAGATTTCCCTGCAAAACGTAGAACTCTAGCACGGTTTGGCTCTCGAAAACGCAAGCTGGATCTAAAACACGCATTCAAGCATTGTGGGGGTGATATTGATGAAATTGAAAACTCCGTGGCCCATTTTTGGTTACTGCCGAAAAACGGAGTGAGAAAGGAGCTTACTCTGACATTTTGAGGACTCTAGCAAATTTTCCCTGTCAAAAGGTCAGACCGGCGCTAAAACATGCTTCTATCCTTTTGGTGGCCGAAACACAATGATTCGCGAGCTACGTTGCCCATTTTACAGTGCTTATGAAAGATGGAGGTAGGAATAGGATTTCTTTGCATTTCAAATGCCTCTGTGGCGGTTGAACTCTGCGAAGTGCAAACCTGCGCGAAGAATAGGTCCCACCATTTCGGGGGCAAAAACAGATGAATTGGGAAAGTACACGGCCCGTTCTCTGTGTCCCACTAAAAGATTATGAGAAAGACTATTTTGATGAAATTGTATGGGCTACATGTCAGTTTCCCTCTCTTGAAAGAGAAAATCGCCTCTAAACGAACCGTACAGTCTTCTGGCGGTGGAACAGATGAATTTGGCAAATATGTGGCGTATTTTTTGGAACTCGTGAAAATTGGAGGGAGAAAGAAGATTTCCCTGCAAAACGTAGGACTCTAGCACGGTTTGGCTCTCGAAAACGCAAGCTGGATCTAAAACACGCATTCAAGCATTGTGGGGGTGATATTGATGAAATTGAAAACTCCGTGGCCCATTTTTGGGTACTGCCGAAAAACGGAGTGAGAAAGGAGCTTACTCTGACATTTTGAGGACTCTAGCAAATTTTCCCTGTCAAAAGGTCAGACCGGCGCTAAAACATGCTTCTATCCTTTTGGTGGCCGAAACACAATGATTCGCGAGCTACGTTGCCCATTTTACAGTGCTTATGAAATATGGAGGTAGGAATAGGATTTCTTTGCATTTCAAATGCCTCTGTGGCGGTTGAACTCTGCGAAGTGCAAACCTGCGCGAAGAATAGGTCCCACCATTTCGGGGGCAAAAACAGATGAATTGGGAAAGTACACGGCCCGTTCTCTGTGTCCCACTAAAAGATTATGAGAAAGACTATTTTGATGAAATTGTATGGGCTACATGTCAGTTTCCCTCTCTTGAAAGAGAAAATCGCCTCTAAACGAACCGTACAGTCTTCTGGCGGTGGAACAGATGAATTTGGCAAATATGTGGCGTATTTTTTGGAACTCGTGAAAATTGGAGGGAGAAAGAAGATTTCCCTGCAAAACGTAGGACTCTAGCACGGTTTGGCTCTCGAAAACGCAAGCTGGATCTAAAACACGCATTCAAGCATTGTGGGGGTGATATTGATGAAATTGAAAACTCCGTGGCCCATTTTTGGGTACTGCCGAAAAACGGAGTGAGAAAGGAGCTTACTCTGACATTTTGAGGACTCTAGCAAATTTTCCCTGTCAAAAGGTCAGACCGGCGCTAAAACATGCTTCTATCCTTTTGGTGGCCGAAACACAATGATTCGCGAGCTACGTTGCCCATTTTACAGTGCTTATGAAATATGGAGGTAGGAATAGGATTTCTTTGCATTTCAAATGCCTCTGTGGCGGTTGAACTCTGCGAAGTGCAAACCTGCGCGAAGAATAGGTCCCACCATTTCGGGGGCAAAAACAGATGAATTGGGAAAGTACACGGCCCGTTCTCTGTGTCCCACTAAAAGATTATGAGAAAGACTATTTTGATGAAATTGTATGGGCTACATGTCAGTTTCCCTCTCTTGAAAGAGAAAATCGCCTCTAAACGAACCGTACAGTCTTCTGGCGGTGGAACAGATGAATTTGGCAAATATGTGGCGTATTTTTTGGAACTCGTGAAAATTGGAGGGAGAAAGAAGATTTCCCTGCAAAACGTAGGACTCTAGCACGGTTTGGCTCTCGAAAACGCAAGCTGGATCTAAAACACGCATTCAAGCATTGTGGGGGTGATATTGATGAAATTGAAAACTCCGTGGCCCATTTTTGGGTACTGCCGAAAAACGGAGTGAGAAAGGAGCTTACTCTGACATTTTGAGGACTCTAGCAAATTTTCCCTGTCAAAAGGTCAGACCGGCGCTAAAACATGCTTCTATCCTTTTGGTGGCCGAAACACAATGATTCGCGAGCTACGTTGCCCATTTTACAGTGCTTATGAAATATGGAGGTAGGAATAGGATTTCTTTGCATTTCAAATGCCTCTGTGGCGGTTGAACTCTGCGAAGTGCAAACCTGCGCGAAGAATAGGTCCCACCATTTCGGGGGCAAAAACAGATGAATTGGGAAAGTACACGGCCCGTTCTCTGTGTCCCACTAAAAGATTATGAGAAAGACTATTTTGATGAAATTGTATGGGCTACATGTCAGTTTCCCTCTCTTGAAAGAGAAAATCGCCTCTAAACGAACCGTACAGTCTTCTGGCGGTGGAACAGATGAATTTGGCAAATATGTGGCGTATTTTTTGGAACTCGTGAAAATTGGAGGGAGAAAGAAGATTTCCCTGCAAAACGTAGGACTCTAGCACGGTTTGGCTCTCGAAAACGCAAGCTGGATCTAAAACACGCATTCAAGCATTGTGGGGGTGATATTGATGAAATTGAAAACTCCGTGGCCTATTTTTGGGTACTGCCGAAAAACGGAGTGAGAAAGGAGCTTACTCTGACATTTTGAGGACTCTAGCAAATTTTCCCTGTCAAAAGGTCAGACCGGCGCTAAAACATGCTTCTATCCTTTTGGTGGCCGAAACACAATGATTCGCGAGCTACGTTGCCCATTTTACAGTGCTTATGAAAGATGGAGGTAGGAATAGGATTTCTTTGCATTTCAAATGCCTCTGTGGCGGTTGAACTCTGCGAAGTGCAAACCTGCGCGAAGAATAGGTCCCACCATTTCGGGGGCAAAAACAGATGAATTGGGAAAGTACACGGCCCGTTCTCTGTGTCCCACTAAAAGATTATGAGAAAGACTATTTTGATGAAATTGTATGGGCTACATGTCAGTTTCCCTCTCTTGAAAGATAAAATCGCCTCTAAACGAACCGTACAGTCTTCTGGCGGTGGAACAGATGAATTTGGCAAATATGTGGCGTATTTTTTGGAACTCGTGAAAATTGGAGGGAGAAAGAAGATGTCCCTGCAAATCGTAGGACTCTAGCACGGGTTGGCTCTCGAAAACGCAAGTTGGATCTAAAACACGCATTCAAGCATTGTGGGGGTGATATCGATGAAATTGAAAACTCCGTGGCCCATTTTTGGGTACTGCCGAAAAACGGAGTGAGAAAGGAGCTTACTCTGACATTTCGAGGCCTCTACCAAATTTTCCCCGTCAAAAGGTGAGGCCGGCGCTAAAACATGCTTCTATCCTTTTGGTAATAGGATTTCTTTGCATTTCAAATGCCTCTATGGCGGTTGAACTCTGCGAAGTGCAAACCTGCGCGAAGAATAGGTCCCACCATTTCGAGGGCAAAAACAGATGAATTGGGAAAGTACACGGCCTGTTCTCTGTGTCCCACTAAAAGATTATGAGAAAGACTATTTTGATGAAATTGTATGGGCTACATGTCAGTTTCCCTCTCTTGAAAGAGAAAATCACCTCTAAACGAACCGTACAGTCTTCTGGCGGTGGAACAGATGAATTTGGCAAATATGTGGCGTATTTTATGGAACTCGTGAAAATTGGAGGGAGAAAGAAGATGTCCCTGCAAATCGTAGGACTCTAGCACGGTTTGGCTCTCGAAAACGCAAGTTGGATCTAAAACTCGCATTCAAGCATTGTGGGGGTGATATCGATGAAATTGAAAACTCCGTGGCCCATTTTTGGGTACTGCCGAAAAACGGAGTGAGAAAGGAGCTTACTCTGACATTTCGAGGCCTCTACCAAATTTTCCCTGTCAAAAGGTGAGACCGGCGCTAAAACATGCTTCTATCCTTTTGGTGGCCGAAACACAATGATTCGCGAGCTACGTTGCCCATTTTACAGTGCTTATGAAAGATGGAGGTAGGAATAGGATTTCTTTGCATTTCAAATGCCTCTATGGCGGTTGAACTCTGCGAAGTGCAAACCTGCGCGAAGAATAGGTCCCACCATTTCGGGGGCAAAAACAGATGAATTGGGAAAGTACACGGCCCGTTCTCTGTGTCCCACTAAAAGATTATGAGAAAGACTATTTTGATGAAATTGTATGGGCTACATGTCAGTTTCTCTCTCTTGAAAGAGAAAATCGCCTCTAAACGAACCGTACAGTCTTCTAGCGGTGGAACAGATGAATTTGGCAAATATGTGGCGTATTTTTTGGAACTCGTGAAAATTGGAGGGAGAAAGAAGATGTCCCTGCAAAACGTAGGACTCTAGCACGGTTTGGCTCTCGAAAACGCAAGCTGGATCTAAAACACGCATTCAAGCATTGTCGGGGTGATATTGATGAAATTGAAAACTCCGTGGCCCATTTTTGGGTACTGCCGAAAAACGGAGTGAGAAAGGAGCTTACTCTGACATTTTGAGGACTCTAGCAAATTTTCCCTGTCAAAAGGTCAGACCGGCGCTAAAACATGCTTCTATCCTTTTGGTGGCCGAAACACAATGATTCGCGAGCTACATTGCCCATTTTACAGTGCTTATGAAAGATGGAGGTAGGAATAGGATTTCTTTGCATTTCAAAAGCCTCTATGGCGGTTGAACTCTGCGAAGTGCAAACCTGCGCGAAGAATAGGTCCCACCATTTCGGGGGCAAACACAGATGAATTGGGAAAGTACACGGCCCGTTCTCTGTGTCCCACTAAGAGATTATGAGAAAGACTATTTTGATGAAATTGTATGGGCTACATGTCAGTTTCCCTCTCTTGAAAGAGAAAATCGCCTCTAAACGAACCGTACAGTCTTCTGGCGGTGGAACAGATGAATTTGGCAAATATGTGGCGTATTTTTTGGAACTCGTAAAAATTGGAGGGAGAAAGAAGATTTCCCTGCAAATCGTAGGACTCTAGCACGGTTTGGCTCTCGAAAACGCAAGTTGGATCTAAAACACGCATTCAAGCATTGTGGGGGTGATATCGATGAAATTGAAAACTCCGTGGCCCATTTTTGGGTACTGCCGAAAAACGGAGTGAGAAAGGAGCTTACTCTGACATTTCGAGGCCTCTACCAAATTTTCCCTGTCAAAAGGTGAGGCCGGCGCTAAAACATGCTTCTATCCTTTTGGTAATAGGATTTCTTTGCATTTCAAATGCCTCTATGGCGGTTGAACTCTGCGAAGTGCAAACCTGCGCGAAGAATAGGTCCCACCATTTCAAAGGCAAAAACAGATGAATTGGGAAAGTACACGGCCCGTTCTCTGTGTCCCACTAAAAGATTATGAGAAAGACTATTTTGATGAAATTGTATGGGCTACATGTCAGTTTCCCTCTCTTGAAAGAGAAAATCGCCTCTAAACGAACCGTACAGTCTTCTGGCGGTGGAACAGATGAATTTGGCAAATATGTGGCGTATTTTATGGAACTCGTGAAAATTGGAGGGAGAAAGAAGATGTCCCTGCAAATCGTAGGACTCTAGCACGGTTTGGCTCTCGAAAACGCAAGGTGGATCTAAAACACGCATTCAAGCATTGTGGGGGTGATATCGATGAAATTGAAAACTCCGTGGCCCATTTTTTGGTACTGCCGAAAAACGGAGTGAGAAAGGAGCTTACTCTGACATTTCGAGGCCTCTACCAAATTTTCCCTGTCAAAAGGTGAGACCGGGGCTAAAACATGCTTCTATCCTTTTGGTGGCCGAAACACAATGATTCGCGAGCTACGTTGCCCATTTTACAGTGCTTATGAAAGATGGAGGTAGGAATAGGATTTCTTTGCATTTCAAATGCCTCTATGGCGGTTGAACTCTGCGAAGTGCAAACCTGCGCGAAGAATAGGTCCCACCATTTCGGGGGCAAAAACAGATGAATTGGGAAAGTACACGGCCCGTTCTCTGTGTCCCACTAAAAGATTATGAGAAAGACTATTTTGATGAAATTGTATGGGCTACATGTCAGTTTCCCTCTCTTGAAAGATAAAATCGCCTCTAAACGAACCGTACAGTCTTCTGGCGGTGGAACAGATGAATTTGGCAAATATGTGGCGTATTTTTTGGAACTCGTGAAAATTGGAGGGAGAAAGAAGATTTCCCTGCAAATCGTAGGACTCTAGCACGGGTTGGCTCTCGAAAACGCAAGTTGGATCTAAAACACGCATTCAAGCATTGTGGGGGTGATATCGATGAAATTGAAAACTCCGTGGCCCATTTTTGGGTACTGCCGAAAAACGGAGTGAGAAAGGAGCTTACTCTGACATTTCGAGGCCTCTACCAAATTTTCCCCGTCAAAAGGTGAGGCCGGCGCTAAAACATGCTTCTATCCTTTTGGTAATAGGATTTCTTTGCATTTCAAATGCCTCTATGGCGGTTGAACTCTGCGAAGTGCAAACCTGCGCGAAGAATAGGTCCCACCATTTCGGGGGCAAAAACAGATGAATTGGGAAAGTACACGGCCCGTTCTCTGTGTCCCACTAAAAGATTATGAGAAAGACTATTTTGATGAAATTGTATGGGCTACATGTCAGTTTCCCTCTCTTGAAAGAGAAAATCGCCTCTAAACGAACCGTACAGTCTTCTGGCGGTGGAACAGATGAATTTGGCAAATATGTGGCGTATTTTATGGAACTCGTGAAAATTGGAGGGAGAAAGAAGATGTCCCTGCAAATCGTAGGACTCTAGCATGGTTTGGCTCTGGTAAACGCAAGTTGGATCTAAAACACGCATTCAAGCATTGTGGGGGTGATATCGATGAAATTGAAAACTCCGTGGCCCATTTTTGGGTACTGCCGAAAAACGGAGTGAGAAAGGAGCTTACTCTGACATTTCGAGGCCTCTACCAAATTTTCCCTGTCAAAAGGTGAGACCGGCGCTAAAACATGCTTCTATCCTTTTGGTGGCCGAAACACAATGATTCGCGAGCTACGTTGCCCATTTTACAGTGCTTATGAAAGATGGAGGTAGGAATATGATTTCTTTGCATTTCAAATGCCTCTATGGCGGTTGAACTCTGCGAAGTGCAAACCTGCGCGAAGAATAGGTCCCACCATTTCGGGGGCAAAAACAGATGAATTGGGAAAGTACACGGCCCGTTCTCTGTGTCCCACTAAAAGATTATGAGAAAGACTATTTTGATGAAATTGTATGGGCTACATGTCAGTTTCTCTCTCTTGAAAGAGAAAATCGCCTCTAAACGAACCGTACAGTCTTCTGGCGGTGGAACAGATGAATTTGGCAAATATGTGGCGTATTTTTTGGAACTCGTGAAAATTGGAGGGAGAAAGAAGATGTCCCTGCAAAACGTAGGACTCTAGCACGGTTTGGCTCTCGAAAACGCAAGCTGGATCTAAAAC
Source organism: Albizia julibrissin (assembly GCA_037074505.1). Lineage (NCBI taxonomy): Eukaryota > Viridiplantae > Streptophyta > Magnoliopsida > Fabales > Fabaceae > Albizia > Albizia julibrissin. The sequence goes on from CM073477.1 coordinate 40,672,504, forward strand.
ACGCATTCAAGCATTGTCGGGGTGATATTGATGAAATTGAAAACTCCGTGGCCCATTTTTGGGTACTGCCGAAAAACGGAGTGAGAAAGGAGCTTACTCTGACATTTTGAGGACTCTAGCAAATTTTCCCTGTCAAAAGGTCAGACCGGCGCTAAAACATGCTTCTATCCTTTTGGTGGCCGAAACACAATGATTCGCGAGCTACATTGCCCATTTTACAGTGCTTATGAAAGATGGAGGTAGGAATAGGATTTCTTTGCATTTCAAAAGCCTCTATGGCGGTTGAACTCTGCGAAGTGCAAACCTGCGCGAAGAATAGGTCCCACCATTTCGGGGGCAAAAACAGATGAATTGGGAAAGTACACGGCCCGTTCTCTGTGTCCCACTAAAAGATTATGAGAAAGACTATTTTGATGAAATTGTATGGGCTACATGTCAGTTTCCCTCTCTTGAAAGAGAAAATCGCCTCTAAACGAACCGTACAGTCTTCTGGCGGTGGAACAGATGAATTTGGCAAATATGTGGCGTATTTTATGGAACTCGTGAAAATTGGAGGGAGAAAGAAGATGTCCCTGCAAATCGTAGGACTCTAGCACGGGTTGGCTCTCGAAAACGCAAGTTGGATCTAAAACACGCATTCAAGCATTGTGGGGGTGATATCGATGAAATTGAAAACTCCGTGGCCCATTTTTGGGTACTGCCGAAAAACGGAGTGAGAAAGGAGCTTACTCTGACATTTCGAGGCCTCTACCAAATTTTCCCCGTCAAAAGGTGAGGCCGGCGCTAAAACATGCTTCTATCCTTTTGGTAATAGGATTTCTTTGCATTTCAAATGCCTCTATGGCGGTTGAACTCTGCGAAGTGCAAACCTGCGCGAAGAATAGGTCCCACCATTTCGAGGGCAAAAACAGATGAATTGGGAAAGTACACGGCCCGTTCTCTGTGTCCCACTAAAAGATTATGAGAAAGACTATTTTGATGAAATTGTATGGGCTACATGTCAGTTTCCCTCTCTTGAAAGAGAAAATCGCCTCTAAACGAACCGTACAGTCTTCTGGCGGTGGAACAGATGAATTTGGCAAATATGTGGCGTATTTTATGGAACTCGTGAAAATTGGAGGGAGAAAGAAGATGTCCCTGCAAATCGTAGGACTCTAGCACGGGTTGGCTCTCGAAAACGCAAGTTGGATCTAAAACACGCATTCAAGCATTGTGGGGGTGATATCGATGAAATTGAAAACTCCGTGGCCCATTTTTGGGTACTGCCGAAAAACGGAGTGAGAAAGGAGCTTACTCTGACATTTCGAGGCCTCTACCAAATTTTCCCCGTCAAAAGGTGAGGCCGGCGCTAAAACATGCTTCTATCCTTTTGGTAATAGGATTTCTTTGCATTTCAAATGCCTCTATGGCGGTTGAACTCTGCGAAGTGCAAACCTGCGCGAAGAATAGGTCCCACCATTTCGAGGGCAAAAACAGATGAATTGGGAAAGTACACGGCCCGTTCTCTGTGTCCCACTAAAAGATTATGAGAAAGACTATTTTGATGAAATTGTATGGGCTACATGTCAGTTTCCCTCTCTTGAAAGAGAAAATCGCCTCTAAACGAACCGTACAGTCTTCTGGCGGTGGAACAGATGAATTTGGCAAATATGTGGCGTATTTTATGGAACTCGTGAAAATTGGAGGGAGAAAGAAGATGTCCCTGCAAATCGTAGGACTCTAGCACGGTTTGGCTCTCGAAAACGCAAGTTGGATCTAAAACTCGCATTCAAGCATTGTGGGGGTGATATCGATGAAATTGAAAACTCCGTGGCCCATTTTTGGGTACTGCCGAAAAACGGAGTGAGAAATGAGCTTACTCTGACATTTCGAGGCCTCTACCAAATTTTCCCTGTCAAAAGGTGAGACCGGCGCTAAAACATGCTTCTATCCTTTTGGTGGCCGAAACACAATGATTCGCGAGCTACGTTGCCCATTTTACAGTGCTTATGAAAGATGGAGGAAGGAATAGGATTTCTTTGCATTTCAAATGCCTCTATGGCGGTTGAACTCTGCGAAGTGCAAACCTGCGCGAAGAATAGGTCCCACCATTTCGGGGGCAAAAACAGATGAATTGGGAAAGTACACGGCCCGTTCTCTGTGTCCCACTAAAAGATTATGAGAAAGACTATTTTGATGAAATTGTATGGGCTACATGTCAGTTTCTCTCTCTTGAAAGAGAAAATCGCCTCTAAACGAACCGTACAGTCTTCTAGCGGTGGAACAGATGAATTTGGCAAATATGTGGCGTATTTTTTGGAACTCGTGAAAATTGGAGGGAGAAAGAAGATGTCCCTGCAAAACGTAGGACTCTAGCACGGTTTGGCTCTCGAAAACGCAAGCTGGATCTAAAACACGCATTCAAGCATTGTCGGGGTGATATTGATGAAATTGAAAACTCCGTGGCCCATTTTTGGGTACTGCCGAAAAACGGAGTGAGAAAGGAGCTTACTCTGACATTTTGAGGACTCTAGCAAATTTTCCCTGTCAAAAGGTCAGACCGGCGCTAAAACATGCTTCTATCCTTTTGGTGGCCGAAACACAATGATTCGCGAGCTACATTGCCCATTTTACAGTGCTTATGGAAGATGGAGGTAGGAATAGGATTTCTTTGCATTTCAAAAGCCTCTATGGCAGTTGAACTCTGCGAAGTGCAAACCTGCGCGAAGAATAGGTCCCACCATTTCGGGGGCAAACACAGATGAATTGGGAAAGTACACGGCCCGTTCTCTGTGTCCCACTAAGAGATTATGAGAAAGACTATTTTGATGAAATTGTATGGGCTACATGTCAGTTTCCCTCTCTTGAAAGAGAAAATCGCCTCTAAACGAACCGTACAGTCTTCTGGCGGTGGAACAGATGAATTTGGCAAATATGTGGCGTATTTTTTGGAACTCGTAAAAATTGGAGGGAGAAAGAAGATGTCCCTGCAAATCGTAGGACTCTAGCACGGTTTGGCTCTCGAAAACGCAAGTTGGATCTAAAACACGCATTCAAGCATTGTGGGGGTGATATCGATGAAATTGAAAACTCCGTGGCCCATTTTTGGGTACTGCCGAAAAACGGAGTGAGAAAGGAGCTTACTCTGACATTTCGAGGCCTCTACCAAATTTTCCCTGTCAAAAGGTGAGGCCGGCGCTAAAACATGCTTCTATCCTTTTGGTAATAGGATTTCTTTGCATTTCAAATGCCTCTATGGCGGTTGAACTCTGCGAAGTGCAAACCTGCGCGAAGAATAGGTCCCACCATTTCAAAGGCAAAAACAGATGAATTGGGAAAGTACACGGCCCGTTCTCTGTGTCCCACTAAAAGATTATGAGAAAGACTATTTTGATGAAATTGTATGGGCTACATGTCAGTTTCCCTCTCTTGAAAGAGAAAATCGCCTCTAAACGAACCGTACAGTCTTCTGGCGGTGGAACAGATGAATTTGGCAAATATGTGGCGTATTTTTTGGAACTCGTGAAAATTGGAGGGAGAAAGAAGATGTCCCTGCAAAACGTAGGACTCTAGCACGGTTTGGCTCTCGAAAACGCAAGCTGGATCTAAAACACGCATTCAAGCATTGTCGGGGTGATATTGATGAAATTGAAAACTCCGTGGCCCATTTTTGGGTACTGCCGAAAAACGGAGTGAGAAAGGAGCTTACTCTGACATTTTGAGGACTCTAGCAAATTTTCCCTGTCAAAAGGTCAGACCGGCGCTAAAACATGCTTCTATCCTTTTGGTGGCCGAAACACAATGATTCGCGAGCTACATTGCCCATTTTACAGTGCTTATGAAAGATGGAGGTAGGAATAGGATTTCTTTGCATTTCAAATGCCTCTATGGCGGTTGAACTCTGCGAAGTGCAAACCTGCGCGAAGAATAGGTCCCACCATTTCGGGGGCAAAAACAGATGAATTGGGAAAGTACACGGCCCGTTCTCTGTGTCCCACTAAAAGATTATGAGAAAGACTATTTTGATGAAATTGTATGGGCTACATGTCAGTTTCTCTCTCTTGAAAGAGAAAATCGCCTCTAAACGAACCGTACAGTCTTCTGGCGGTGGAACAGATGAATTTGGCAAATATGTGGCGTATTTTTTGGAACTCGTGAAAATTGGAGGGAGAAAGAAGATTTCCCTGCAAATCGTAGGACTCTAGCACGGGTTGGCTCTCGAAAACGCAAGTTGGATCTAAAACACGCATTCAAGCATTGTGGGGGTGATATCGATGAAATTGAAAACTCCGTGGCCCATTTTTGGGTACTGCCGAAAAACGGAGTGAGAAAGGAGCTTACTCTGACATTTCGAGGCCTCTACCAAATTTTCCCTGTCAAAAGGTGAGGCCGGCGCTAAAACATGCTTCTATCCTTTTGGTAATAGGATTTCTTTGCATTTCAAATGCCTCTATGGCGGTTGAACTCTGCGAAGTGCAAACCTGCGCGAAGAATAGGTCCCACCATTTCAAAGGCAAAAACAGATGAATTGGGAAAGTACACGGCCCGTTCTCTGTGTCCCACTAAAAGATTATGAGAAAGACTATTTTGATGAAATTGTATGGGCTACATGTCAGTTTCCCTCTCTTGAAAGAGAAAATCGCCTCTAAACGAACCGTACAGTCTTCTGGCGGTGGAACAGATGAATTTGGCAAATATGTGGCGTATTTTATGGAACTCGTGAAAATTGGAGGGAGAAAGAAGATGTCCCTGCAAATCGTAGGACTCTAGCACGGTTTGGCTCTCGAAAACGCAAGGTGGATCTAAAACACGCATTCAAGCATTGTGGGGGTGATATCGATGAAATTGAAAACTCCGTGGCCCATTTTTTGGTACTGCCGAAAAACGGAGTGAGAAAGGAGCTTACTCTGACATTTCGAGGCCTCTACCAAATTTTCCCTGTCAAAAGGTGAGACCGGGGCTAAAACATGCTTCTATCCTTTTGGTGGCCGAAACACAATGATTCGCGAGCTACGTTGCCCATTTTACAGTGCTTATGAAAGATGGAGGTAGGAATAGGATTTCTTTGCATTTCAAATGCCTCTATGGCGGTTGAACTCTGCGAAGTGCAAACCTGCGCGAAGAATAGGTCCCACCATTTCGGGGGCAAAAACAGATGAATTGGGAAAGTACACGGCCCGTTCTCTGTGTCCCACTAAAAGATTATGAGAAAGACTATTTTGATGAAATTGTATGGGCTACATGTCAGTTTCCCTCTCTTGAAAGATAAAATCGCCTCTAAACGAACCGTACAGTCTTCTGGCGGTGGAACAGATGAATTTGGCAAATATGTGGCGTATTTTTTGGAACTCGTGAAAATTGGAGGGAGAAAGAAGATTTCCCTGCAAATCGTAGGACTCTAGCACGGGTTGGCTCTCGAAAACGCAAGTTGGATCTAAAACACGCATTCAAGCATTGTGGGGGTGATATCGATGAAATTGAAAACTCCGTGGCCCATTTTTGGGTACTGCCGAAAAACGGAGTGAGAAAGGAGCTTACTCTGACATTTCGAGGCCTCTACCAAATTTTCCCTGTCAAAAGGTGAGACCGGCGCTAAAACATGCTTCTATCCTTTTGGTGGCCGAAACACAATGATTCGCGAGCTACGTTGCCCATTTTACAGTGCTTATGAAAGATGGAGGTAGGAATAGGATTTCTTTGCATTTCAAATGCCTCTATGGCGGTTGAACTCTGCGAAGTGCAAACCTGCGCGAAGAATAGGTCCCACCATTTCGGGGGCAAAAACAGATGAATTGGGAAAGTACACGGCCCGTTCTCTGTGTCCCACTAAAAGATTATGAGAAAGACTATTTTGATGAAATTGTACGGGCTACATGTCAGTTTCCCTCTCTTGAAAGAGAAAATCGCCTCTAAACGAACCGTACAGTCTTCTGGCGGTGGAACAGATGAATTTGGCAAATATGTGGCGTATTTTTTGGAACTCGTGAAAATTGGAGGGAGAAAGAAGATGTCCCTGCAAAACGTAGGACTCTAGCACGGTTTGGCTCTCGAAAACGCAAGCTGGATCTAAAACACGCATTCAAGCATTGTCGGGGTGATATTGATGAAATTGAAAACTCCGTGGCCCATTTTTGGGTACTGCCGAAAAACGGAGTGAGAAAGGAGCTTACTCTGACATTTTGAGGACTCTAGCAAATTTTCCCTGTCAAAAGGTCAGACCGGCGCTAAAACATGCTTCTATCCTTTTGGTGGCCGAAACACAATGATTCGCGAGCTACATTGCCCATTTTACAGTGCTTATGAAAGATGGAGGTAGGAATAGGATTTCTTTGCATTTCAAATGCCTCTATGGCGGTTGAACTCTGCGAAGTGCAAACCTGCGCGAAGAATAGGTCCCACCATTTCGGGGGCAAAAACAGATGAATTGGGAAAGTACACGGCCCGTTCTCTGTGTCCCACTAAAAGATTATGAGAAAGACTATTTTGATGAAATTGTATGGGCTACATGTCAGTTTCTCTCTCTTGAAAGAGAAAATCGCCTCTAAACGAACCGTACAGTCTTCTGGCGGTGGAACAGATGAATTTGGCAAATATGTGGCGTATTTTTTGGAACTCGTGAAAATTGGAGGGAGAAAGAAGATGTCCCTGCAAAACGTAGGACTCTAGCACGGTTTGGCTCTCGAAAACGCAAGCTGGATCTAAAACACGCATTCAAGCATTGTCGGGGTGATATTGATGAAATTGAAAACTCCGTGGCCCATTTTTGGGTACTGCCGAAAAACGGAGTGAGAAAGGAGCTTACTCTGACATTTTGAGGACTCTAGCAAATTTTCCCTGTCAAAAGGTCAGACCGGCGCTAAAACATGCTTCTATCCTTTTGGTGGCCGAAACACAATGATTCGCGAGCTACATTGCCCATTTTACAGTGCTTATGAAAGATGGAGGTAGGAATAGGATTTCTTTGCATTTCAAATGCCTCTATGGCGGTTGAACTCTGCGAAGTGCAAACCTGCGCGAAGAATAGGTCCCACCATTTCGGGGGCAAACACAGATGAATTGGGAAAGTACACGGCCCGTTCTCTGTGTCCCACTAAGAGATTATGAGAAAGACTATTTTGATGAAATTGTATGGGCTACATGTCAGTTTCCCTCTCTTGAAAGAGAAAATCGCCTCTAAACGAACCGTACAGTCTTCTGGCGGTGGAACAGATGAATTTGGCAAATATGTGGCGTATTTTTTGGAACTCGTTAAAATTGGAGGGAGAAAGAAGATTTCCCTGCAAATCGTAGGACTCTAGCACGGTTTGGCTCTCGAAAACGCAAGTTGGATCTAAAACACGCATTCAAGCATTGTGGGGGTGATATCGATGAAATTGAAAACTCCGTGGCCCATTTTTGGGTACTGCCGAAAAACGGAGTGAGAAAGGAGCTTACTCTGACATTTCGAGGCCTCTACCAAATTTTCCCTGTCAAAAGGTGAGGCCGGCGCTAAAACATGCTTCTATCCTTTTGGTAATAGGATTTCTTTGCATTTCAAATGCCTCTATGGCGGTTGAACTCTGCGAAGTGCAAACCTGCGCGAAGAATAGGTCCCACCATTTCAAAGGCAAAAACAGATGAATTGGGAAAGTACACGGCCCGTTCTCTGTGTCCCACTAAAAGATTATGAGAAAGACTATTTTGATGAAATTGTATGGGCTACATGTCAGTTTCCCTCTCTTGAAAGAGAAAATCGCCTCTAAACGAACCGTACAGTCTTCTGGCGGTGGATCAGATGAATTTGGCAAATATGTGGCGTATTTTATGGAACTCGTGAAAATTGGAGGGAGAAAGAAGATGTCCCTGCAAATCGTAGGACTCTAGCACGGTTTGGCTCTCGAAAACGCAAGGTGGATCTAAAACACGCATTCAAGCATTGTGGGGGTGATATCGATGAAATTGAAAACTCCGTGGCCCATTTTTTGGTACTGCCGAAAAACGGAGTGAGAAAGGAGCTTACTCTGACATTTCGAGGCCTCTACCAAATTTTCCCTGTCAAAAGGTGAGACCGGGGCTAAAACATGCTTCTATCCTTTTGGTGGCCGAAACACAATGATTCGCAAGCTACGTTGCCCATTTTACAGTGCTTATGAAAGATGGAGGTAGGAATAGGATTTCTTTGCATTTCAAATGCCTCTATGGCGGTTGAACTCTGCGAAGTGCAAACCTGCGCGAAGAATAGGTCCCACCATTTCGGGGGCAAAAACAGATGAATTGGGAAAGTACACGGCCCGTTCTCTGTGTCCCACTAAAAGATTATGAGAAAGACTATTTTGATGAAATTGTATGGGCTACATGTCAGTTTCTCTCTCTTGAAAGAGAAAATCGCCTCTAAACGAACCGTACAGTCTTCTGGCGGTGGAACAGATGAATTTGGCAAATATGTGGCGTATTTTATGGAACTCGTGAAAATTGGAGGGAGAAAGAAGATGTCCCTGCAAATCGTAGGACTCTAGCATGGTTTGGCTCTGGAAAACGCAAGTTGGATCTAAAACACGCATTCAAGCATTGTGGGGGTGATATCGATGAAATTGAAAACTCCGTGGCCCATTTTTGGGTACTGCCGAAAAACGGAGTGAGAAAGGAGCTTACTCTGACATTTCGAGGCCTCTACCAAATTTTCCCTGTCAAAAGGTGAGACCGGCGCTAAAACATGCTTCTATCCTTTTGGTGGCCGAAACACAATGATTCGCAAGCTACGTTGCCCATTTTACAGTGCTTATGAAAGATGGAGGTAGGAATAGGATTTCTTTGCATTTCAAATGCCTCTATGGCGGTTGAACTCTGCGAAGTGCAAACCTGCGCGAAGAATAGGTCCCACCATTTCGGGGGCAAAAACAGATGAATTGGGAAAGTACACGGCCCGTTCTCTGTGTCCCACTAAAAGATTATGAGAAAGACTATTTTGATGAAATTGTATGGGCTACATGTCAGTTTCCCTCTCTTGAAAGAGAAAATCGCCTCTAAACGAACCGTACAGTCTTCTGGCGGTGGAACAGATGAATTTGGCAAATATGTGGCGTATTTTATGGAACTCGTGAAAATTGGAGGGAGAAAGAAGATGTCCCTGCAAATCGTAGGACTCTAGCACGGTTTGGCTCTCGAAAACGCAAGTTGGATCTAAAACACGCATTCAAGCATTGTGGGGGTGATATCGATGAAATTGAAAACTCCGTGGCCCATTTTAGGGTACTGCCGAAAAACGGAGTGAGAAAGGAGCTTACTCTGACATTTCGAGGCCTCTACCAAATTTTCCCTGTCAAAAGGTGAGACCGGCGCTAAAACATGCTTCTATCCTTTTGGTGGCCGAAACACAATGATTCGCGAGCTACGTTGCCCATTTTACAGTGCTTATGAAAGATGGAGGTAGGAATAGGATTTCTTTGCATTTCAAATGCCTCTATGGCGGTTGAACTCTGCGAAGTGCAAACCTGCGCGAAGAATAGGTCCCACCATTTCGGGGGCAAACACAGATGAATTGGGAAAGTACACGGCCCGTTCTCTGTGTCCCACTAAAAGATTATGAGAAAGACTATTTTGATGAAATTGTATGGGCTACATGTCAGTTTCCCTCTCTTGAAAGAGAAAATCGCCTCTAAACGAACCGTACAGTCTTCTGGCGGTGGAAAAGATGAATTTGGCAAATATGTGGCGTATTTTTTGGAACTCATGAAAATTGGAGGGAGAAAGAAGGTTTCCCTGCAAATCGTAGGACTCTAGCACGGTTTGGCTCTCGAAAACGCAAGCTGGATCTAAAACACGCATTCAAGCATTGTGGGGGTGATATTGATGAAATTGAAAACTCTGTGGCCCATTTTTGGGTACTGCCGAAAAACGGAGTGAGAAAGGAGCTTACTCTGACATTTTGAGGCCTCTACCAAATTTTCCATGTCAAAAGGTCAGACCGGCGCTAAAACATGCTTCTATCCTTTTGGTGGCCGAAACACAATGATTCGCGAGCTACGTTGCCCATTTTACAGTGCTTATTACAGATGGAGGTAGGAACAGGATTTCTTTGCATTTCAAATGCCTCTCTGGCGGTTGAACTCTGCGAAGTGCAAACCTGCGCGAAGAATAGGTCCCACCATTTCGGGGGCAAAAACAGATGAATTGGGAAAGTACACGGCCCGTTCTCTGTGTCCCACTAAAAGATTATGAGAAAGACTATTTTGATGAAATTGTATGGGCTACATGTCAGTTTCTCTCTCTTGAAAGAGAAAATCGCCTCTAAACGAACCGTACAGTCTTCTGGCGGTGGAACAGATGAATTTGGCAAATATGTGGCGTATTTTTTGGAACTCGTAAAAATTGGAGGGAGAAAGAAGATGTCCCTGCAAATCGTAGGACTCTAGCACGGTTTGGCTCTCGAAAATGCAAGTTGGATCTAAAACACGCATTCAAGCATTGTGGGGGTGATATCGATGAAATTGAAAACTCCGTGGCCCATTTTTGGGTACTGCCGAAAAACGGAGTGAGAAAGGAGCTTACTCTGACATTTCGAGGCCTCTACCAAATTTTCCCTGTCAAAAGGTGAGGCCGGCGCTAAAACATGCTTCTATCCTTTTGGTAATAGGATTTCTTTGCATTTCAAATGCCTCTATGGCGGTTGAACTCTGCGAAGTGCAAACCTGCGCGAAGAATAGGTCCCACCATTTCGGGGGCAAAAACAGATGAATTGGGAAAGTACACGGCCCGTTCTCTGTGTCCCACTAAAAGATTATGAGAAAGACTATTTTGATGAAATTGTATGGGCTACATGTCAGTTTCTCTCTCTTGAAAGAGAAAATCGCCTCTAAACGAACCGTACAGTCTTCTGGCGGTGGAACAGATGAATTTGGCAAATATGTGGCGTATTTTATGGAACTCGTGAAAATTGGAGGGAGAAAGAAGATGTCCCTGCAAATCGTAGGACTCTAGCATGGTTTGGCTCTGGAAAACGCAAGTTGGATCTAAAACACGCATTCAAGCATTGTGGGGGTGATATCGATGAAATTGAAAACTCCGTGGCCCATTTTTGGGTACTGCCGAAAAACGGAGTGAGAAAGGAGCTTACTCTGACATTTCGAGGCCTCTACCAAATTTTCCCTGTCAAAAGGTGAGACCGGCGCTAAAACATGCTTCTATCCTTTTGGTGGCCGAAACACAATGATTCGCAAGCTACGTTGCCCATTTTACAGTGCTTATGAAAGATGGAGGTAGGAATAGGATTTCTTTGCATTTCAAATGCCTCTATGGCGGTTGAACTCTGCGAAGTGCAAACCTGCGCGAAGAATAGGTCCCACCATTTCGGGGGCAAAAACAGATGAATTGGGAAAGTACACGGCCCGTTCTCTGTGTCCCACTAAAAGATTATGAGAAAGACTATTTTGATGAAATTGTATGGGCTACATGTCAGTTTCCCTCTCTTGAAAGAGAAAATCGCCTCTAAACGAACCGTACAGTCTTCTGGCGGTGGAACAGATGAATTTGGCAAATATGTGGCGTATTTTATGGAACTCGTGAAAATTGGAGGGAGAAAGAAGATGTCCCTGCAAATCGTAGGACTCTAGCACGGTTTGGCTCTCGAAAACGCAAGTTGGATCTAAAACACGCATTCAAGCATTGTGGGGGTGATATCGATGAAATTGAAAACTCCGTGGCCCATTTTAGGGTACTGCCGAAAAACGGAGTGAGAAAGGAGCTTACTCTGACATTTCGAGGCCTCTACCAAATTTTCCCTGTCAAAAGGTGAGACCGGCGCTAAAACATGCTTCTATCCTTTTGGTGGCCGAAACACAATGATTCGCGAGCTACGTTGCCCATTTTACAGTGCTTATGAAAGATGGAGGTAGGAATAGGATTTCTTTGCATTTCAAATGCCTCTATGGCGGTTGAACTCTGCGAAGTGCAAACCTGCGCGAAGAATAGGTCCCACCATTTCGGGGGCAAACACAGATGAATTGGGAAAGTACACGGCCCGTTCTCTGTGTCCCACTAAAAGATTATGAGAAAGACTATTTTGATGAAATTGTATGGGCTACATGTCAGTTTCCCTCTCTTGAAAGAGAAAATCGCCTCTAAACGAACCGTACAGTCTTCTGGCGGTGGAAAAGATGAATTTGGCAAATATGTGGCGTATTTTTTGGAACTCATGAAAATTGGAGGGAGAAAGAAGGTTTCCCTGCAAATCGTAGGACTCTAGCACGGTTTGGCTCTCGAAAACGCAAGCTGGATCTAAAACACGCATTCAAGCATTGTGGGGGTGATATTGATGAAATTGAAAACTCTGTGGCCCATTTTTGGGTACTGCCGAAAAACGGAGTGAGAAAGGAGCTTACTCTGACATTTTGAGGCCTCTACCAAATTTTCCATGTCAAAAGGTCAGACCGGCGCTAAAACATGCTTCTATCCTTTTGGTGGCCGAAACACAATGATTCGCGAGCTACGTTGCCCATTTTACAGTGCTTATTACAGATGGAGGTAGGAACAGGATTTCTTTGCATTTCAAATGCCTCTCTGGCGGTTGAACTCTGCGAAGTGCAAACCTGCGCGAAGAATAGGTCCCACCATTTCGGGGGCAAAAACAGATGAATTGGGAAAGTACACGGCCCGTTCTCTGTGTCCCACTAAAAGATTATGAGAAAGACTATTTTGATGAAATTGTATGGGCTACATGTCAGTTTCTCTCTCTTGAAAGAGAAAATCGCCTCTAAACGAACCGTACAGTCTTCTGGCGGTGGAACAGATGAATTTGGCAAATATGTGGCGTATTTTTTGGAACTCGTAAAAATTGGAGGGAGAAAGAAGATGTCCCTGCAAATCGTAGGACTCTAGCACGGTTTGGCTCTCGAAAATGCAAGTTGGATCTAAAACACGCATTCAAGCATTGTGGGGGTGATATCGATGAAATTGAAAACTCCGTGGCCCATTTTTGGGTACTGCCGAAAAACGGAGTGAGAAAGGAGCTTACTCTGACATTTCGAGGCCTCTACCAAATTTTCCCTGTCAAAAGGTGAGGCCGGCGCTAAAACATGCTTCTATCCTTTTGGTAATAGGATTTCTTTGCATTTCAAATGCCTCTATGGCGGTTGAACTCTGCGAAGTGCAAACCTGCGCGAAGAATAGGTCCCACCATTTCGAGGGCAAAAACAGATGAATTGGGAAAGTACACGGCCCGTTCTCTGTGTCCCACTAAAAGATTATGAGAAAGACTATTTTGATGAAATTGTATGGGCTACATGTCAGTTTCCCTCTCTTGAAAGAGAAAATCGCCTCTAAACGAACCGTACAGTCTTCTGGCGGTGGAACAGATGAATTTGGCAAATATGTGGCGTATTTTATGGAACTCGTGAAAATTGGAGGGAGAAAGAAGATGTCCCTGCAAATCGTAGGACTCTAGCACGGTTTGGCTCTCGAAAACGCAAGTTGGATTTAAAACACGCATTCAAGCATTGTGGGGTTGATATCGATGAAATTGAAAACTCCGTGGCCCATTTTAGGGTACTACCGAAAAACGGAGTGAGAAAGGAGCTTACTCTGACATTTCGAGGCCTCTACCAAATTTTCCCTGTCAAAAGGTGAGACCGGCGCTAAAACATGCTTCTATCCTTTTGGTGGCCGAAACACAATGATTCGCGAGCTACGTTGCCCATTTTACAGTGCTTATGAAAGATGGAGGTAGGAACAGGATTTCTTTGCATTTCAAATGCCTCTCTGGCGGTTGAACTCTGCGAAGTGCAAACCTGCGCGAAGAATAGGTCCCACCATTTCGGGGGCAAAAACAGATGAATTGGGAAAGTACACGGCCCGTTCTCTGTGTCCCACTAAAAGATTATGAGAAAGACTATTTTGATGAAATTGTATGGGCTACATGTCAGTTTCCCTCTCTTGAAAGAGAAAATCGCCTCTAAACGAACCGTACAGTCTTCTGGCGGTGGAAAAGATGAATTTGGAAAATATGTGGCGTATTTTTTGGAACTCGTGAAAATTGGAGGGAGAAAGAAGATTTCCCTGCAAATCGTAGGACTCTAGCACGGTTTGGCTCTCGAAAACGCAAGCTGGATCTAAAACACGCATTCAAGCATTGTGGGGGTGATATTGATGAAATTGAAAACTCCGTGGCCCATTTTTGGGTACTGCCGAAAAACGGAGTGAGAAAGGAGCTTACTCTGACATTTTGAGGCCTCTACCAAATTTTCCCTGTCAAAAGGTCAGACCGGCGCTAAAACATGCTTCTATCCTTTTGGTGGCCGAAACACAATGATTCGCGAGCTACGTTGCCCATTTTACAGTGCTTATTACAGATGGAGGTAGGAACAGGATTTCTTTGCATTTCAAATGCCTCTATGGCGGTTGAACTCTGCGAAGTGCAAACCTGCGGGAAGAATAGGTCCCACCATTTCGGGGGCAAAAACAGATGAATTGGGAAAGTACACGGCCCGTTCTCTGTGTCCCACTAAAAGATTATGAGAAAGACTATTTTGATGAAATTGTATGGGCTACATGTCAGTTTCCCTCTCTTGAAAGAGAAAATCGCCTCTAAACGAACCGTACAGTCTTCTGGCGGTGGAACAGATGAATTTGGCAAATATGTGGCGTATTTTTTGGAACTCGTGAAAATTGGAGGGAGAAAGAAGATTTCCCTGCAAATCGTAGGACTCTAGCACGGTTTGGCTCTCGAAAACGCAAGCTGGATCTAAAACACGCATTCAAGCATTGTGGGGGTGATATTGATGAAATTGAAAACTCCGTGGCCCATTTTTGGGTACTGCCGAAAAACGGAGTGAGAAAGGAGCTTACTCTGACATTTTGAGGCCTCTACCAAATTTTCCCTGTCAAAAGGTCAGACCGGCGCTAAAACATGCTTCTATCCTTTTGGTGGCCGAAACACAATGATTCGCGAGCTACCTTGCCCATTTTACAGTGCTTATTACAGATGGAGGTAGGAACAGGATTTCTTTGCATTTCAAATGCCTCTATGGCGGTTGAACTCTGCGAAGTGCAAACCTGCGCGAAGAATAGGTCCCACCATTTCGGGGGCAACCACAGATGAATTGGGAAAGTACACGGCCCGTTCTCTGTGTCCCACTAAAAGATTATGAGAAAGACTATTTTGATGAAATTGTACGGGCTACATGTCAGTTTCCCTCTCTTGAAAGAGAAAATCGCCTCTAAACGAACCCTACAGTCTTCTGGCGGTGGAAAAGATGAATTTGGCAAATATGTGGCGTATTTTTTGGAACTCGTGAAAATTGGAGGGAGAAAGAAGATGTCCCTGCAAATTGTAGGACTCTAGCACGGTTTGGCTCTCGAAAACGCAAGCTGGATCTAAAACATGCATTCAAGCATTGTGGGGGTGATATCGATGAAATTGAAAACTCCGTGGCCCATTTTTGGGTACTGCCGAAAAACGGAGTGAGAAAGGAGCTTACTCTGACATTTCGAGGCCTCTACCAAATTTTCCCTGTCAAAAGGTCAGACCGGCGCTAAAACATGCTTCTATCCTTTTGCTGGCCGAAACACAATGATTCGCGAGCTACGTTGCCCATTTTACAGTGCTTATGAGAGATGGAGGTAGGAATAGGATTTCTTTGCATTTCAAATGCCTCTATGGCGGTTGAACTCTGCGAAGTGCAAACCTGCGCGAAGAATAGGTCCCACCATTTCGAGGGCAAAAACAGATGAATTGGGAAAGTACACGGCCCGTTCTCTGTGTCCGACTAAAAGATTATGAGAAAGACTATTTTGATGAAATTGTATGGGCTACATGTCAATTTCCCTCTCTTGAAAGAGAAAAGCGCCTCTAAACGAACCGTACAGTCTTCTGGCGGTGGAACATATGAATTAGGCAAATATGTGGCGTATTTTTTGGAACTCGTGAAAATTAAAGGGAGAAAGAAGATTTTTGTGCAATCATAGGACTCTAGCACGGTTTGGCTCTTGAAAACGCAAGCTGGATCTAAAACACGCATTCAAGCATTGTGGGGGTGATATTGATGAAATTGAAAACTCCGTGGCCCATTTTGAGGTACTGCCGAAAAACGGAGTGAGAAAGGAGCTTACTCTGAAATTTCGAGGCCTCTAGCGAATTTTCCCTGTCAAAAGGTTAGGCCGGCGCTAAAACATGCTTCTATCGTTTTGGTGGCCGAAACACAATGATTCGCGAGCTACGTTGCCCATTTTACAGTGCTTATGAAAGATGGAGGTAGGAATAGGATTTCCTTGCATTTCAAATGCCTCTATGGCGGTTGAACTCTGCGAAGTGCAAACCTGCCCGAAGAATAGGTCCCACCATTTCGGGGGCAAAAACAGATGAATTGGGAAAGTACATGGCCCGTTCTCTGTGTCCCACTAAAAGATTATGAGAAAGAATATTTTGATGAAATTGTATGGGCTACATGTCAGTTTCCCTCTCTTGAAAGAGAAAATCGCCTCTAAACGAACCGTACAGTCTTCTGGCGGTGGAACAGATGAATTTGGCAAATATGTGGCGTATTTTTTGGAACTCGTGAAAATTGGAGGGAGAAAGAAGATTTCCCTGCAAATCGTAGGACTCTAGCACGGTTTGGCTCTCGAAAACGCAAGCTGGATCTAAAACACGCATTCACGCATTTTGGGGGTGATATTGATGAAATTGAAAACTCCGTGGCCCATTTTTGGGTACTTCCAAAAAACGGAGTGAGAAAGGAGCTTACTCTGACATTTCGAGGCCTCTACCAAATTTTCCCTGTCAAAAGGTGAGACCGGCGCTAAAACATGCTTCTATCCTTTTGGTAATAGGATTTCTTGGCATTTCAAATTCCTCTATGGCGGTTGAACTCTGCGAAGTGCAAACCTGCGCGAAGAATAGGTCCCACCATTTCGAGGGCAAAAACAGATGAATTGGGAAAGTACACGGCCCGTTCTCTGTGTCCCACTAAAAGATTATGAGAAAGACTATTTTGATGAAATTGTATGGGCTACATGTCAGTTTCCCTCTCTTGAAAGAGAAAATCGCCTCTAAACGAACCGTACAGTCTTCTGGCGGTGGAACAGATGAATTTGGCAAATATGTGGCGTATTTTTTGGAACTCGTGAAAATTGGAGGGAGAAAGAAGATTTCCCTGCAAATCGTAGGACTCTAGCACGGTTTGGCTCTCGAAAACGCAAGCTGGATCTAAAACACGCATTCAAGCATTGTGGGGGTGATATTGATGAAATTGAAAACTCCGTGGCCCATTTTTGGGTACTGCCGAAAAACGGAGTGAGAAAGGAGCTTACTCTGACATTTTGAGGCCTCTACCAAATTTTCCCTGTCAAAAGGTCAGACCGGCGCTAAAACATGCTTCTATCCTTTTGGTGGCCGAAACACAATGATTCGCGAGCTACGTTGCCCATTTTACAGTGCTTATTACAGATGGAGGTAGGAACAGGATTTCTTTGCATTTCAAATGCCTCTATGGCGGTTGAACTCTGCGAAGTGCAAACCTGCGCGAAGAATAGGTCCCACCATTTCGGGGGCAACCACAGATGAATTGGGAAAGTACACGGCCCGTTCTCTGTGTCCCACTAAAAGATTATGAGAAAGACTATTTTGATGAAATTGTACGGGCTACATGTCAGTTTCCCTCTCTTGAAAGAGAAAATCGCCTCTAAACGAACCCTACAGTCTTCTGGCGGTGGAAAAGATGAATTTGGCAAATATGTGGCGTATTTTTTGGAACTCGTGAAAATTGGAGGGAGAAAGAAGATGTCCCTGCAAATTGTAGGACTCTAGCACGGTTTGGCTCTCGAAAACGCAAGCTGGATCTAAAACATGCATTCAAGCATTGTGGGGGTGATATCGATGAAATTGAAAACTCCGTGGCCCATTTTTGGGTACTGCCGAAAAACGGAGTGAGAAAGGAGCTTACTCTGACATTTCGAGGCCTCTACCAAATTTTCCCTGTCAAAAGGTCAGACCGGCGCTAAAACATGCTTCTATCCTTTTGCTGGCCGAAACACAATGATTCGCGAGCTACGTTGCCCATTTTACAGTGCTTATGAGAGATGGAGGTAGGAATAGGATTTCTTTGCATTTCAAATGCCTCTATGGCGGTTGAACTCTGCGAAGTGCAAACCTGCGCGAAGAATAGGTCCCACCATTTCGAGGGCAAAAACAGATGAATTGGGAAAGTACACGGCCCGTTCTCTGTGTCCGACTAAAAGATTATGAGAAAGACTATTTTGATGAAATTGTATGGGCTACATGTCAGTTTCCCTCTCTTGAAAGAGAAAAGCGCCTCTAAACGAACCGTACAGTCTTCTGGCGGTGGAACATATGAATTAGGCAAATATGTGGCGTATTTTTTGGAACTCGTGAAAATTAAAGGGAGAAAGAAGATTTTTGTGCAATCATAGGACTCTAGCACGGTTTGGCTCTTGAAAACGCAAGCTGGATCTAAAACACGCATTCAAGCATTGTGGGGGTGATATTGATGAAATTGAAAACTCCGTGGCCCATTTTGAGGTACTGCCGAAAAACGGAGTGAGAAAGGAGCTTACTCTGAAATTTCGAGGCCTCTAGCGAATTTTCCCTGTCAAAAGGTTAGGCCGGCGCTAAAACATGCTTCTATCGTTTTGGTGGCCGAAACACAATGATTCGCGAGCTACGTTGCCCATTTTACAGTGCTTATGAAAGATGGAGGTAGGAATAGGATTTCCTTGCATTTCAAATGCCTCTATGGCGGTTGAACTCTGCGAAGTGCAAACCTGCCCGAAGAATAGGTCCCACCATTTCGGGGGCAAAAACAGATGAATTGGGAAAGTACAGGGCCCGTTCTCTGTGTCCCACTAAAAGATTATGAGAAAGAATATTTTGATGAAATTGTATGGGCTACATGTCAGTTTCCCTCTCTTGAAAGAGAAAATCGCCTCTAAACGAACCGTACAGTCTTCTGGCGGTGGAACAGATGAATTTGGCAAATATGTGGCGTATTTTTTGGAACTCGTGAAAATTGGAGGGAGAAAGAAGATTTCCCTGCAAATCGTAGGACTCTAGCACGGTTTGGCTCTCGAAAACGCAAGCTGGATCTAAAACACGCATTCACGCATTTTGGGGGTGATATTGATGAAATTGAAAACTCCGTGGCCCATTTTTGGGTACTTCCAAAAAACGGAGTGAGAAAGGAGCTTACTCTGACATTTCGAGGCCTCTACCAAATTTTCCCTGTCAAAAGGTGAGACCGGCGCTAAAACATGCTTCTATCCTTTTGGTAATAGGATTTCTTGGCATTTCAAATTCCTCTATGGCGGTTGAACTCTGCGAAGTGCAAACCTGCGCGAAGAATAGGTCCCACCATTTCGAGGGCAAAAACAGATGAATTGGGAAAGTACACGGCCCGTTCTCTGTGTCCCACTAAAAGATTATGAGAAAGACTATTTTGATGAAATTGTATGGGCTACATGTCAGTTTCCCTCTCTTGAAAGAGAAAATCGCCTCTAAACGAACCGTACAGTCTTCTGGCGGTGGAACAGATGAATTTGGCAAATATGTGGCGTATTTTATGGAACTCGTGAAAATTGGAGGGAGAAAGAAGATGTCCCTGCAAATCGTAGGACTCTAGCACGGTTTGGCTCTCGAAAACGCAAGTTGGATCTAAAACACGCATTCAAGCATTGTGGGGGTGATATCGATGAAATTGAAAACTCCGTGGCCCATTTTTGGGTACTGCCGAAAAACGGAGTGAGAAAGGAGCTTACTCTGACATTTCGAGGCCTCTACCAAATTTTCCCTGTCAAAAGGTGAGACCGGCGCTAAAACATGCTTCTATCCTTTTGGTGGCCGAAACACAATGATTCGCGAGCTACGTTGCCCATTTTACAGTGCTTATGAAAGATGGAGGTAGGAATAGGATTTCTTTGCATTTCAAATGCCTCTATGGCGGTTGAACTCTGCGAAGTGCAAACCTGCGCGAAGAATAGGTCCCACCATTTCGGGGGCAAAAACAGATGAATTGGGAAAGTACACGGCCCGTTCTCTGTGTCCCACTAAAAGATTATGAGAAAGACTATTTTGATGAAATTGTATGGGCTACATGTCAGTTTCCCTCTCTTGAAAGAGAAAATCGCCTCTAAACGAACCGTACAGTCTTCTGGCGGTGGAACAGATGAATTTGGCAAATATGTGGCGTATTTTTTGGAACTCGTGAAAATTGGAGGGAGAAAGAAGATTTCCCTGCAAATCGTAGGACTCTAGCACGGTTTGGCTCTCGAAAACGCAAGCTGGATCTAAAACACGCATTCAAGCATTGTGGGGGTGATATCGATGAAATTGAAAACTCCGTGGCCCATTTTTGGGTACTGCCGAAAAACGGAGTGAGAAAGGAGCTTACTCTGACATTTCGAGGCCTCTACCAAATTTTCCCTGTCAAAAGGTGAGACCGGCGCTAAAACATGCTTCTATCCTTTTGGTGGCCGAAACACAATGATTCGCGAGGTACGTTGCCCATTTTACAGTGCTTATGAAAGATGGAGGTAGGAATAGGATTTCTTTGCATTTCAAATGCCTCTATGGCGGTTGAACTCTGCGAAGTGCAAACCTGCGCGAAGAATAGGTCCCACCATTTCGAGGGCAAAAACAGATGAATTGGGAAAGTACACGGCCCGTTCTCTGTGTCCTACTAAAAGATTATGAGAAAGACTATTTTGATGAAATTGTATGGGCTACATGTCAGTTTCCCTCTCTTGAAAGAGAAAAGCGCCTCTAAACGAACCGTACAGTCTTCTGGCGGTGGAACATATGAATTAGGCAAATATGTGGCGTATTTTTTGGAACTCGTGAAAATTAAAGGGAGAAAGAAGATTTTTGTGCAATCATAGGACTCTAGCACGGTTTGGCTTTTGAAAACGCAAGCTGGATCTAAAACACGCATTCAAGCATTGTGGGGGTGATATTGATGAAATTGAAAACTCCGTGGCCCATTTTGAGGTACTGCCGAAAAACGGAGTGAGAAAGGAGCTTACTCTGAAATTTCGAGGCCTCTAGCGAATTTTCCCTGTCAAAAGGTTAGGCCGGCGCTAAAACATGCTTCTATCGTTTTGGTGGCCGAAACACAATGATTCGCGAGCTACGTTGCCCATTTTACAGTGCTTATGAAAGATGGAGGTAGGAATAGGATTTCTTTGCATTTCAAATGCCTCTATGGCGGTTGAACTCTGCGAAGTGCAAACCTGCGCGAAGAATAGGTCCCACCATTTCGGGGGCAAAAACAGATGAATTGGGAAAGTACACGGCCCGTTCTCTGTGTCCCACTAAAAGATTATGAGAAAGACTATTTTGATGAAATTGTATGGGCTACATGTCAGTTTCCCTCTCTTGAAAGAGAAAATCGCCTCTAAACGAACCGTACAGTCTTCTGGCGGTGGAACAGATGAATTTGGCAAATATGTGGCGTATTTTTTGGAACTCGTGAAAATTGGAGGGAGAAAGAAGATTTCCCTGCAAATCGTAGGACTCTAGCACGGTTTGGCTCTCGAAAACGCAAGCTGGATCTAAAACACGCATTCAAGCATTGTGGGGGTGATATTGATGAAATTGAAAACTCCGTGGCCCATTTTTGGGTACTGCCGAAAAACGGAGTGAGAAAGGAGCTTACTCTGACATTTCGAGGCCTCTACCAAAATTTCCCTGTCAAAAGGTGAGACCGGCGCTAAAACATGCTTCTATCCTTTTGGTGGCCGAAACACAATGATTCGCGAGCTACGTTGCCCATTTTACAGTGCTTATGAAAGATGGAGGCAGGAATAGGATTTCTTTGCATTTCAAATGCCTCTATGGCGGTTGAACTCTGCGAAGTGCAAACCTGCGCGAAGAATAGGTCCCACCATTTCGGGGGCAAACACAGATGAATTGGGAAAGTACACGGCCCGTTCTCTGTATCCCACTAAAAGATTATGAGAAAGACTATTTTGATGAAATTGTATGGGCTACATGTCAGTTTCCCTCTCTTGAAAGAGAAAATCGCCTCTAAACGAACCCTACAGTCTTCTGGCGGTGGAAAAGATGAATTTGGCAAATATGTGGCGTATTTTTTGGAACTCGTGAAAATTGGAGGGAGAAAGAAGATGTCCCTGCAAATCGTAGGACTCTAGCACGGTTTGGCTCTCGAAAACGCAAGCTGGATCTAAAACACGCATTCAAGCATTGTGGGGGTGATATCGATGAAATTGAAAACTCCGTGGCCCATTTTTGGGTACTGCCGAAAAACGGAGTGAGAAAGGAGCTTACTCTGACATTTCGAGGCCTCTACCAAATTTTCCCTGTCAAAAGGTCAGACCGGCGCTAAAACATGCTTCTATCGTTTTGGTGGCCGAAACACAATGATTCACGAGCTACGTTGCCCATTCTATAGTGCTTATGAAAGATGGAGGTAGGAATAGGATTTCTTTGCATTTCAAATGCCTCTATGGCGGTTGAACTCTGCGAAGTGCAAACCTGCACGAAGAATAGGTCCCACCATTTCGGGGGCAAAAACAGATGAATTGGGAAAGTACACGGCCCGTTCTCTGTGTCCCACTAAAAGATTATGAGAAAGAATATTTTGATGCAATTGTATGGGCTACATGTCAGTTTCCCTCTCTTGAAAGAGAAAATCGCCTCTAAACGAACCGTACAGTCTTCTGGCGGTGGAACAGATGAATTTGGCAAATATGTGGCGTATTTTTTGGAACTCGTGAAAATTGGAGGGAAAAAGAAGATTTCCCTGCAAATCGTAGGACTCTAGCACGGTTTGGCTCTCGAAAACGCAAGCTGGATCTAAAACACGCATTCACGCATTTTGGGGGTGATATTGATGAAATTGAAAACTCCGTGGCCCATTTTTGGGTACTTCCAAAAAACGGAGTGAGAAAGGAGCTTACTCTGACATTTCGAGGCCTCTACCAAATTTTCCCTGTCAAAAGGTGAGACCGGCGCTAAAACATGCTTCTATCGTTTTGGTGGCCGAAACACAATGATTCACGAGCTACGTTGCCCATTCTATAGTGCTTATGAAAGATGGAGGTAGGAATAGGATTTCTTTGCATTTCAAATGCCTTATGGCGGTTGAACTCTGCGAAGTGCAAACCTGCGCGAAGAATAGGTCCCACCATTTCGGGGGCAAAAACAGATGAATTGGGAAAGTACACGGCCCGTTCTCTGTGTCCCACTAAAAGATTATGAGAAAGACTATTTTGATGAAATTGTATGGGCTACATGTCAGTTTCCCTCTCTTGAAAGAGAAAATCGCCTCTAAACGAACCGTACAGTCTTCTGGCGGTGGAACAGATGAATTTGGCAAATATGTGGCGAATTTTTTGGAACTCGTGAAAATTGAAGGGAGAAAGAAGATTTCCCTGCAAATCGTAGGACTCTAGCACGGTTTGGCTCTCGAAAACGCAAGCTGGATCTAAAACACGCATTCAAGCATTGTGGGGGTGATATGGATGAAATTGAAAACTCCGTGGCCCATTTTTGGGTACTTCCGAAAAACGGAGTGAGAAAGGAGCTTACTCTGACATTTCGAGGCCTCTACCAAATTTTCCCTGTCAAAAGGTGAGGCCGGCGCTAAAACATGCTTCTATCCTTTTGGTAATAGGATTTCTTTGCATTTCAAATGCCTCTATGGCGGTTGAACTCTGCGAAGTGCAAACCTGCGCGAAGAATAGGTCCCACCATTTCGAGGGCAAAAACAGATGAATTGGGAAAGTACACGGCCCGTTCTCTGTGTCCTACTAAAAGATTATGAGAAAGACTATTTTGATGAAATTGTATGGGCTACATGTCAGTTTCCCTCTCTTGAAAGAGAAAATCGCCTCTAAACGAACCGTACAGTCTTCTGGCGGTGGAACAGATGAATTTGGCAAATATGTGGCGTATTTTTTGGAACTCGTGAAAATTGGAGGGAGAAAGAAGATTTCCCTGCAAATCGTAGGACTCTAGCACGGTTTGGCTCTCGAAAACGCAAGCTGGATCTAAAACACGCATTCAAGCATTGTGGGGGTGATATCGATGAAATTGAAAACTCCGTGGCCCATTTTTGGGTACTGCCGAAAAACGGAGTGAGAAAGGAGCTTACTCTGACATTTCGAGGCCTCTACCAAATTTTCCCTGTCAAAAGGTGAGACCGGCGCTAAAACATGCTTCTATCCTTTTGGTGGCCGAAACACAATGATTCGCGAGCTACGTTGCCCATTTTACAGTGCTTATGAAAGATGGAGGTAGGAATAGGATTTCTTTGCATTTCAAATGCCTCTATGGCGGTTGAACTCTGCGAAGTGCAAACCTGCGCGAAGAATAGGTCCCACCATTTCGAGGGCAAAAACAGATGAATTGGGAAAGTACACGGCCCGTTCTCTGTGTCCTACTAAAAGATTATGAGAAAGACTATTTTGATGAAATTGTATGGGCTACATGTCAGTTTCCCTCTCTTGAAAGAGAAAATCGCCTCTAAACGAACCGTACAGTCTTCTGGCGGTGGAAAAGATGAATTTGGAAAATATGTGGCGTATTTTTTGGAACTCGTGAAAATTGGAGGGAGAAAGAAGATTTTTGTGCAATCATAGGACTCTAGCACGGTTTGGCTCTTGAAAACTCAAGTTGGATCTAAAACACGCATTCAAGCATTGTGGGGGTGATATTGATGAAATTGAAAACTCTGTGGCCCATTTTGGGGTACTGCTGAAAAACGGAGTGAGAAAGGAGCTTACTCTGACATTTTGAGGCCTCTAGCAAATTTTTCCTGTCAAAAGGTCAGACCGGCGCTAAAACATTCTTCTATCCTTTTGGTGGCCGAAACACAATGATTCGCGAGCTACGTTGCCCATTTTACAGTGCTTATGAAAGATGGAGGCAGGAATAGGATTTCTTTGCATTTCAAATGCCTCTATGGCGGTTGAACTCTGCGAAGTGCAAACCTGCGCGAAGAATAGGTCCCACCATTTCGGGGGCAAACACAGATGAATTGGGAAAGTACACGGCCCGTTCTCTGTGTCCCACTAAAAGATTATGAGAAAGACTATTTTGATGAAATTGTATGGGCTACATGTCAGTTTCCCTCTCTTGAAAGAGAAAATCGCCTCTAAACGAACCCTACAGTCTTCTGGCGGTGGAAAAGATGAATTTGGCAAATATGTGGCGTATTTTTTGGAACTCGTGAAAATTGGAGGGAGAAAGAAGATGTCCCTGCAAATCGTAGGACTCTAGCACGGTTTGGCTCTCGAAAACGCAAGCTGGATCTAAAACACGCATTCAAGCATTGTGGGGGTGATATCGATGAAATTGAAAACTCCGTGGCCCATTTTTGGGTACTGCCGAAAAACGGAGTGAGAAAGGAGCTTACTCTGACATTTCGAGGCCTCTACCAAATTTTCCCTGACAAAAGGTCAGACCGGCGCTAAAACATGCTTCTATCCTTTTGGTGGCCGAAACACGATGATTCGCGAGCTACGTTGCCCATTTTACAGTGCTTATGAAAGATGGAGGTAGGAATAGGATTTCTTTGCATTTCAAATGCCTCTATGGCGGTTGAACGCTGCGAAGTGCAAACCTGCGCGAAGAATAGGTCCCACCATTTCGAGGGCAAAAACAGATGAATTGGGAAAGTACACGGCCCGTTCTCTGTGTCCTACTAAAAGATTATGAGAAAGACTATTTTGATGAAATTGTATGGGCTACATGTCAGTTTCCCTCTCTTGAAAGAGAAAAGCGCCTCTAAACGAACCGTACAGTCTTCTGGCGGTGGAACATATGAATTTGGCAAATATGTGGCGTATTTTTTGGAACTCGTGAAAATTAAAGGGAGAAAGAAGATTTTTGTGCAATCATAGGACTCTAGCACGGTTTGGCTTTCGAAAACGCAAGCTGGATCTAAAACACGCATTCAAGCATTGTGGGGGTGATATTGATGAAATTGAAAACTCCGTGGCCCATTTTGAGGTACTGCCGAAAAACGGAGTGAGAAAGGAGCTTACTCTGAAATTTCGAGGCCTCTAGCGAATTTTCCCTGTCAAAAGGTTAGGCCGGCGCTAAAACATGCTTCTATCGTTTTGGTGGCCGAAACACAATGATTCGCGAGCTACGTTGCCCATTTTACAGTGCTTATGAAAGATGGAGGTAGGAATAGGATTTCCTTGCATTTCAAATGCCTCTATGGCGGTTGAACTCTGCGAAGTACAAACCTGCACGAAGAATAGGTCCCACCATTTCGGGGGCAAAAACAGATGAATTGGGAAAGTACACGGCCCGTTCTCTGTGTCCCACTAAAAGATTATGAGAAAGAATATTTTGATGAAATTGTATGGGCTACATGTCAGTTTCCCTCTCTTGAAAGAGAAAATCGCCTCTAAACGAACCGTACAGTCTTCTGGCGGTGGAACATTTGAATTTGGCAAATATGTGGCGTATTTTTTGGAACTCGTGAAAATTGGAGGGAGAAAGAAGATTTCCCTGCAAATCGTAGGACTCTAGCACGGTTTGGCTCTCGAAAACGCAAGCTGGATCTAAAACACGCATTCACGCATTTTGGGGGTGATATTGATGAAATTGAAAACTCCGTGGCCCATTTTTGGGTACTGCCGAAAAACGGAGTGAGAAAGGAGCTTACTCTGACATTTTGAGGCCTCTAGCAAATTTTCCCTGTCAAAAGGTCAGACCGGCGCTAAAACATGCTTCTATCCTTTTGGTGGCCTAAACACAATGATTCGTGAGCTACGTTGCCCATTTTACAGTGCTTATGACAGATGGAGGTAGGAACAGGATTTCCTTGCATTTCAAATGCCTTATGGCGGTTGAACTCTGCGAAGTGCAAACCTGCGCGAAGAATAGGTCCCACCATTTCGGGGGCAAAAACAGATGAATTGGGAAAGTACACGGCCCGTTCTCTGTGTCCCACTAAAAGATTATGAGAAAGACTATTTTGATGAAATTGTATGGGCTACATGTCAGTTTCCCTCTCTTGAAAGAGAAAATCGCCTCTAAACGAACCGTACAGTCTTCTGGCGGTGGAACAGATGAATTTGGCAAATATGTGGCGAATTTTTTGGAACTCGTGAAAATTGGAGGGAGAAAGAAGATTTCCCTGCAAATCGTAGGACTCTAGCACGGTTTGGCTCTCGAAAACGCAAGCTGGATCTAAAACACGCATTCAAGCATTGTGGGGGTGATATGGATGAAATTGAAAACTCCGTGGCCCATTTTTGGGTACTTCCGAAAAACGGAGTGAGAAAGGAGCTTACTCTGACATTTCGAGGCCTCTACCAAATTTTCCCTGTCAAAAGGTGAGGCCGGCACTAAAACATGCTTCTATCCTTTTGGTAATAGGATTTCTTTGCATTTCAAATGCCTCTATGGCGGTTGAACTCTGCGAAGTGCAAACCTGCGCGAAGAATAGGTCCCACCATTTCGAGGGCAAAAACAGATGAATTGGGAAAGTACACGGCCCGTTCTCTGTGTCCTACTAAAAGATTATGAGAAAGACTATTTTGATGAAATTGTATGGGCTACATGTCAGTTTCCCTCTCTTGAAAGAGAAAATCGCCTCTAAACGAACCGTACAGTCTTCTGGCGGTGGAACAGATGAATTTGGCAAATATGTGGCGTATTTTTTGGAACTCGTGAAAATTGGAGGGAGAAAGAAGATTTCCCTGCAAATCGTAGGACTCTAGCACGGTTTGGCTCTCGAAAACGCAAGCTGGATCTAAAACACGCATTCAAGCATTGTGGGGGTGATATCGATGAAATTGAAAACTCCGTGGCCCATTTTTGGGTACTGCCGAAAAACGGAGTGAGAAAGGAGCTTACTCTGACATTTCGAGGCCTCTACCAAATTTTCCCTGTCAAAAGGTCAGACCGGCGCTAAAACATGCTTCTATCCTTTTGGTGGCCGAAACACAATGATTCGCGAGCTACGTTGCCCATTTTACAGTGCTTATGAAAGATGGAGGTAGGAATAGGATTTCTTTGCATTTCAAATGCCTCTATGGCGGTTGAACTCTGCGAAGTGCAAACCTGCGCGAAGAATAGGTCCCACCATTTCGAGGGCAAAAACAGATGAATTGGGAAAGTACACGGCCCGTTCTCTGTGTCCTACTAAAAGATTATGAGAAAGACTATTTTGATGAAATTGTATGGGCTACATGTCAGTTTCCCTCTCTTGAAAGAGAAAAGCGCCTCTAAACGAACCGTACAGTCTTCTGGCGGTGGAACATATGAATTAGGCAAATATGTGGCGTATTTTTTGGAACTCGTGAAAATTAAAGGGAGAAAGAAGATTTTTGTGCAATCATAGGACTGTAGCACGGTTTGGCTTTCGAAAACGCAAGCTGGATCTAAAACACGCATTCAAGCATTGTGGGGGTGATATTGATGAAATTGAAAACTCCGTGGCCCATTTTGAGGTACTGCCGAAAAACGGAGTGAGAAAGGAGCTTACTCTGAAATTTCGAGGCCTCTAGCGAATTTTCCCTGTCAAAAGGTTAGGCCGGCGCTAAAACATGCTTCTATCGTTTTGGTGGCCGAAACACAATGATTCGCGAGCTACGTTGCCCATTTTACAGTGCTTATGAAAGATGGAGGTAGGAATAGGATTTCTTTGCATTTCAAATGCCTCTATGGCGGTTGAACTCTGCGAAGTGCAAACCTGCGCGAAGAATAGGTCCCACCATTTCGGGGGCAAAAACAGATGAATTGGGAAAGTACACGGCCCGTTCTCTGTGTCCCACTAAAAGATTATGAGAAAGACTATTTTGATGAAATTGTATGGGCTACATGTCAGTTTCCCTCTCTTGAAAGAGAAAATCGCCTCTAAACGAACCGTACAGTCTTCTAGCGGTGGAACAGATGAATTTGGCAAATATGTGGCGTATTTTTTGGAACTCGTGAAAATTGGAGGGAGAAAGAAGATTTCCCTGCAAATCGTAGGACTCTAGCACGGTTTGGCTCTCGAAAACGCAAGCTGGATCTAAAACACGCATTCAAGCATTGTGGGGGTGATATGGATGAAATTGAAAACTCCGTGGCCCATTTTTGGGTACTTCCGAAAAACGGAGTGAGAAAGGAGCTTACTCTGACATTTCGAGGCCTCTACCAAATTTTCCCTGTCAAAAGGTGAGGCCGGCGCTAAAACATGCTTCTATCCTTTTGGTAATAGGATTTCTTTGCATTTCAAATGCCTCTATGGCGGTTGAACTCTGCGAAGTGCAAACCTGCGCGAAGAATAGGTCCCACCATTTCGAGGGCAAAAACAGATGAATTGGGAAAGTACACGGCCCGTTCTCTGTGTCCTACTAAAAGATTATGAGAAAGACTATTTTGATGAAATTGTATGGGCTACATGTCAGTTTCCCTCTCTTGAAAGAGAAAATCGCCTCTAAACGAACCGTACAGTCTTCTGGCGGTGGAACAGATGAATTTGGCAAATATGTGGCGTATTTTTTGGAACTCGTGAAAATTGGAGGGAGAAAGAAGATTTCCCTGCAAATCGTAGGACTCTAGCACGGTTTGGCTCTCGAAAACGCAAGCTGGATCTAAAACACGCATTCAAGCATTGTGGGGGTGATATCGATGAAATTGAAAACTCCGTGGCCCATTTTTGGGTACTGCCGAAAAACGGAGTGAGAAAGGAGCTTACTCTGACATTTCGAGGCCTCTACCAAATTTTCCCTGTCAAAAGGTCAGACCGGCGCTAAAACATGCTTCTATCCTTTTGGTGGCCGAAACACAATGATTCGCGAGCTACGTTGCCCATTTTACAGTGCTTATGAAAGATGGAGGTAGGAATAGGATTTCTTTGCATTTCAAATGCCTCTATGGCGGTTGAACTCTGCGAAGTGCAAACCTGCGCGAAGAATAGGTCCCACCATTTCGAGGGCAAAAACAGATGAATTGGGAAAGTACACGGCCCGTTCTCTGTGTCCTACTAAAAGATTATGAGAAAGACTATTTTGATGAAATTGTATGGGCTACATGTCAGTTTCCCTCTCTTGAAAGAGAAAAGCGCCTCTAAACGAACCGTACAGTCTTCTGGCGGTGGAACATATGAATTAGGCAAATATGTGGCGTATTTTTTGGAACTCGTGAAAATTAAAGGGAGAAAGAAGATTTTTGTGCAATCATAGGACTGTAGCACGGTTTGGCTTTCGAAAACGCAAGCTGGATCTAAAACACGCATTCAAGCATTGTGGGGGTGATATTGATGAAATTGAAAACTCCGTGGCCCATTTTGAGGTACTGCCGAAAAACGGAGTGAGAAAGGAGCTTACTCTGAAATTTCGAGGCCTCTAGCGAATTTTCCCTGTCAAAAGGTTAGGCCGGCGCTAAAACATGCTTCTATCGTTTTGGTGGCCGAAACACAATGATTCGCGAGCTACGTTGCCCATTTTACAGTGCTTATGAAAGATGGAGGTAGGAATAGGATTTCTTTGCATTTCAAATGCCTCTATGGCGGTTGAACTCTGCGAAGTGCAAACCTGCGCGAAGAATAGGTCCCACCATTTCGGGGGCAAAAACAGATGAATTGGGAAAGTACACGGCCCGTTCTCTGTGTCCCACTAAAAGATTATGAGAAAGACTATTTTGATGAAATTGTATGGGCTACATGTCAGTTTCCCTCTCTTGAAAGAGAAAATCGCCTCTAAACGAACCGTACAGTCTTCTGGCGGTGGAACAGATGAATTTGGCAAATATGTGGCGTATTTTTTGGAACTCGTGAAAATTGGAGGGAGAAAGAAGATTTCCCTGCAAATCGTAGGACTCTAGCACGGTTTGGCTCTCGAAAACGCAAGCTGGATCTAAAACACGCATTCAAGCATTGTGGGGGTGATATGGATGAAATTGAAAACTCCGTGGCCCATTTTTGGGTACTTCCGAAAAACGGAGTGAGAAAGGAGCTTACTCTGACATTTCGAGGCCTCTACCAAATTTTCCCTGTCAAAAGGTCAGACCGGCGCTAAAACATGCTTCTATCCTTTTGGTAATAGGATTTCTTTGCATTTCAAATGCCTCTATGGCGGTTGAACTCTGCGAAGTGCAAACCTGCGCGAAGAATAGGTCCCACCATTTCGAGGGCAAAAACAGATGAATTGGGAAAGTACACGGCCCGTTCTCTGTGTCCCACTAAAAGATTATGAGAAAGACTATTTTGATGAAATTGTATAGGCTACATGTCAGTTTCCCTCTCTTGAAAGAGAAAATCGCCTTTAAACGAACCGTACAGTCTTCTGGCGGTGGAACAGATGAATTTGGCAAATATGTGGCGTATTTTTTGGAACTCGTGAAAATTGGAGGGAGAAAGAAGATTTCCCTGCAAATCGTAGGACTCTAGCACGGTTTGGCTCTCGAAAACGCAAGCTGGATCTAAAACACGCATTCAAGCATTGTGGGGGTGATATCGATGAAATTGAAAACTCCGTGGCCCATTTTTAGGTACTGCCGAAAAACGGAGTGAGAAAGGAGCTTACTCTGACATTTCGAGGCCTCTACCAAATTTTCCCTGTCAAAAGGTCAGACCGGCGCTAAAACATGCTTCTATCCTTTTGGTGGCCGAAACACAATGATTCGCGAGCTACGTTGCCCATTTTACAGTGCTTATGAAAGATGGAGGTAGGAATAGGATTTCTTTGCATTTCAAATGCCTCTATGGCGGTTGAACTCTGCGAAGTGCAAACCTGCGCGAAGAATAGGTCCCACCATTTCGAGGGCAAAAACAGATGAATTGGGAAAGTACACGGCCCGTTCTCTGTGTCCCACTAAAAGATTATGAGAAAGACTATTTTGATGAAATTGTATGGGCTACATGTCAGTTTCCCTCTCTTGAAAGAGAAAAGCGCCTCTAAACGAACCGTACAGTCTTCTGGCGGTGGAACATATGAATTAGGCAAATATGTGGCGTATTTTTTGGAACTCGTGAAAATTAAAGGGAGAAAGAAGATTTTTGTGCAATCATAGGACTCTACCACGGTTTGGCTTTCGAAAACGCAAGCTGGATCTAAAACACGCATTCAAGCATTGTGGGGGTGATATTGATGAAATTGAAAACTCCGTGGCCCATTTTGAGGTACTGCCGAAAAACGGAGTGAGAAAGGAGCTTACTCTGAAATTTCGAGGCCTCTAGCGAATTTTCCCTGTCAAAAGGTTAGGCCGGCGCTAAAACATGCTTCTATCGTTTTGGTGGCCGAAACACAATGATTCGCGAGCTACGTTGCCCATTTTACAGTGCTTATGAAAGATGGAGGTAGGAATAGGATTTCTTTGCATTTCAAATGCCTCTATGGCGGTTGAACTCTGCGAAGTGCAAACCTGCGCGAAGAATAGGTCCCACCATTTCGGGGGCAAAAACAGATGAATTGGGAAAGTACACGGCCCGTTCTCTGTGTCCCACTAAAAGATTATGAGAAAGACTATTTTGATGAAATTGTATGGGCTACATGTCAGTTTCCCTCTCTTGAAAGAGAAAATCGCCTCTAAACGAACCGTACAGTCTTCTGGCGGTGGAACAGATGAATTTGGCAAATATGTGGCGTATTTTTTGGAACTCGTGAAAATTGGAGGGAGAAAGAAGATTTCCCTGCAAATCGTAGGACTCTAGCACGGTTTGGCTCTCGAAAACGCAAGCTGGATCTAAAACACGCATTCAAGCATTGTGGGGGTGATATGGATGAAATTGAAAACTCCGTGGCCCATTTTTGGGTACTTCCGAAAAACGGAGTGAGAAAGGAGCTTACTCTGACATTTCGAGGCCTCTACCAAATTTTCCCTGTCAAAAGGTGAGGCCGGCGCTAAAACATGCTTCTATCCTTTTGGTAATAGGATTTCTTTGCTTTTCAAATGCCTCTATGGCGGTTGAACTCTGCGAAGTGCAAACCTGCGCGAAGAATAGGTCCCACCATTTCGAGGGCAAAAACAGATGAATTGGGAAAGTACACGGCCCGTTCTCTGTGTCCCACTAAAAGATTATGAGAAAGACTATTTTGATGAAATTGTATAGGCTACATGTCAGTTTCCCTCTCTTGAAAGAGAAAATCGCCTCTAAACGAACCGTACAGTCTTCTGGCGGTGGAACAGATGAATTTGGCAAATATGTGGCGTATTTTTTGGAACTCGTGAAAATTGGAGGGAGAAAGAAGATTTCCCTGCAAATCGTAGGACTCTAGCACGGTTTGGCTCTCGAAAACGCAAGCTGGATCTAAAACACGCATTCAAGCATTGTGGGGGTGATATCGATGAAATTGAAAACTCCGTGGCCCATTTTTGGGTACTGCCGAAAAACGGAGTGAGAAAGGAGCTTACTCTGACATTTCGAGGCCTCTACCAAATTTTCCCTGTCAAAAGGTCAGACCGGCGCTAAAACATGCTTCTATCCTTTTGGTGGCCGAAACACAATGATTCGCGAGCTACGTTGCCCATTTTACAGTGCTTATGAAAGATGGAGGTAGGAATAGGATTTCTTTGCATTTCAAATGCCTCTATGGCGGTTGAACTCTGCGAAGTGCAAACCTGCGCGAAGAATAGGTCCCACCATTTCGAGGGCAAAAACAGATGAATTGGGAAAGTACACGGCCCGTTCTCTGTGTCCTACTAAAAGATTATGAGAAAGACTATTTTGATGAAATTGTATGGGCTACATGTCAGTTTCCCTCTCTTGAAAGAGAAAAGCGCCTCTAAACGAACCGTACAGTCTTCTGGCGGTGGAACATATGAATTAGGCAAATATGTGGCGTATTTTTTGGAACTCGTGAAAATTAAAGGGAGAAAGAAGATTTTTATGCAATCATAGGACTCTAGCACGGTTTGGCTTTCGAAAACGCAAGCTGGATCTAAAACACGCATTCAAGCATTGTGGGGGTGATATTGATGAAATTGAAAACTCCGTGGCCCATTTTGAGGTACTGCCGAAAAACGGAGTGAGAAAGGAGCTTACTCTGAAATTTCGAGGCCTCTAGCGAATTTTCCCTGTCAAAAGGTTAGGCCGGCGCTAAAACATGCTTCTATCGTTTTGGTGGCCGAAACACAATGATTCGCGAGCTACGTTGCCCATTTTACAGTGCTTATGAAAGATGGAGGTAGGAATAGGATTTCTTTGCATTTCAAATGCCTCTATGGCGGTTGAACTCTGCGAAGTGCAAACCTGCGCGAAGAATAGGTCCCACCATTTCGGGGGCAAAAACAGATGAATTGGGAAAGTACACGGCCCGTTCTCTGTGTCCCACTAAAAGATTATGAGAAAGACTATTTTGATGAAATTGTATGGGCTACATGTCAGTTTCCCTCTCTTGAAAGAGAAAATCGCCTCTAAACGAACCGTACAGTCTTCTGGCGGTGGAACAGATGAATTTGGCAAATATGTGGCGTATTTTTTGGAACTCGTGAAAATTGGAGGGAGAAAGAAGATTTCCCTGCAAATCGTAGGACTCTAGCACGGTTTGGCTCTCGAAAACGCAAGCTGGATCTAAAACACGCATTCAAGCATTGTGGGGGTGATATTGATGAAATTGAAAACTCCGTGGCCCATTTTTGGGTACTGCCGAAAAACGGAGTGAGAAAGGAGCTTACTCTGACATTTTGAGGCCTCTAGCAAATTTTCCCTGTCAAAAGGTCAGACCGGCGCTAAAACATGCTTCTATCCTTTTGGTGGCCTAAACACAATGATTCGTGAGCTACGTTGCCCATTTTACAGTGCTTATGACAGATGGAGGTAGGAACAGGATTTCTTTGCATTTCAAATGCCTCTATGGCGGCTGAACTCTGCGAAATGCAAACCTGCGCGAAGAATAGGTCCCACCATTTCGGGGGCAAAAACAGATGAATTGGGAAAGTACACGGTCCGTTCTCTGTGTCCCACTAAAAGATTATGAGAAAGACTATTTTGATGAAATTGTATGGGCTACATGTCAGTTTCCCTCTCTTGAAAGAGAAAATCGCCTCTAAACGAACCGTACAGTCTTCTGGCGGTGGAAAAGATGAATTTGGAAAATATGTGGCGTATTTTTTGGAACTCGTGAAAATTGGAGGGAGAAAGAAGATTTTTGTGCAATCATAGGACTCTAGCACGGTTTGGCTCTTGAAAACTCAAGTTGGATCTAAAACACGCATTCAAGCATTGTGGGGGTGATATTGATGAAATTGAAAACTCTGTGGCCCATTTTGGGGTACTGCTGAAAAACGGAGTGAGAAAGGAGCTTACTCTGACATTTTGAGGCCTCTAGCAAATTTTTCCTGTCAAAAGGTCAGACCGGCGCTAAAACATTCTTCTATCCTTTTGGTGGCCGAAACACAATGATTCGCGAGCTACGTTGCCCATTTTACAGTGCTTATGAAAGATGGAGGCAGGAATAGGATTTCTTTGCATTTCAAATGCCTCTATGGCGGTTGAACTCTGCGAAGTGCAAACCTGCGCGAAGAATAGGTCCCACCATTTCGGGGGCAAACACAGATGAATTGGGAAAGTACACGGCCCGTTCTCTGTGTCCCACTAAAAGATTATGAGAAAGACTATTTTGATGAAATTGTATGGGCTACATGTCAGTTTCCCTCTCTTGAAAGAGAAAATCGCCTCTAAACGAACCCTACAGTCTTCTGGCGGTGGAAAAGATGAATTTGGCAAATATGTGGCGTATTTTTTGGAACTCGTGAAAATTGGAGGGAGAAAGAAGATGTCCCTGCAAATCGTAGGACTCTAGCACGGTTTGGCTCTCGAAAACGCAAGCTGGATCTAAAACACGCATTCACGCATTTTGGGGGTGATATTGATGAAATTGAAAACTCCGTGGCCCATTTTTGGGTACTTCCAAAAAACGGAGTGAGAAAGGAGCTTACTCTTACATTTCGAGGCCTCTACCAAATTTTCCCTGTCAAAAGGTCAGACCGGCGCTAAAACATGCTTCTATCCTTTTGGTGGCCGAAACACAATGATTCGCGAGCTACGTTGCCCATTTTACAGTGCTTATGAAAGATGGAGGTAGGAATAGGATTTCTTTGCATTTCAAATGCCTCTATGGCGGTTGAACTCTGCGAAGTGCAAACCTGCGCGAAGAATAGGTCCCACCATTTCGAGGGCAAAAACAGATGAATTGGGAAAGTACACGGCCCGTTCTCTGTGTCCTACTAAAAGATTATGAGAAAGACTATTTTGATGAAATTGTATGGGCTACATGTCAGTTTCCCTCTCTTGAAAGAGAAAAGCGCCTCTAAACGAACCGTACAGTCTTCTGGCGGTGGAACATATGAATTTGGCAAATATGTGGCGTATTTTTTGGAACTCGTGAAAATTAAAGGGAGAAAGAAGATTTTTGTGCAATCATAGGACTCTAGCACGGTTTGGCTTTCGAAAACGCAAGCTGGATCTAAAACACGCATTCAAGCATTGTGGGGGTGATATTGATGAAATTGAAAACTCCGTGGCCCATTTTGAGGTACTGCCGAAAAACGGAGTGAGAAAGGAGCTTACTCTGAAATTTCGAGGCCTCTAGCGAATTTTCCCTGTCAAAAGGTTAGGCCGGCGCTAAAACATGCTTCTATCGTTTTGGTGGCCGAAACACAATGATTCGCGAGCTACGTTGCCCATTTTACAGTGCTTATGAAAGATGGAGGTAGGAATAGGATTTCCTTGCATTTCAAATGCCTCTATGGCGGTTGAACTCTGCGAAGTGCAAACCTGCACGAAGAATAGGTCCCACCATTTCGGGGGCAAAAACAGATGAATTGGGAAAGTACACGGCCCGTTCTCTGTGTCCCACTAAAAGATTATGAGAAAGAATATTTTGATGAAATTGTATGGGCTACATGTCAGTTTCCCTCTCTTGAAAGAGAAAATCGCCTCTAAACGAACCGTACAGTCTTCTGGCGGTGGAACAGATGAATTTGGTAAATATGTGGCGTATTTTTTGGAACTCGTGAAAATTGGAGGGAGAAAGAAGATTTCCCTGCAAATCGTAGGACTCTAGCACGGTTTGGCTCTCGAAAACGCAAGCTGGATCTAAAACACGCATTCACGCATTTTGGGGGTGATATTGATGAAATTGAAAACTCCGTGGCCCATTTTTGGGTACTTCCAAAAAACGGAGTGAGAAAGGAGCTTACTCTGACATTTCGAGGCCTCTACCAAATTTTCCCTGTCAAAAGGTGAGACCGGCGCTAAAACATGCTTCTATCGTTTTGGTGGCCGAAACACAATGATTCACGAGCTACGTTGCCCATTCTATAGTGCTTATGAAAGATGGAGGTAGGAATAGGATTTCTTTGCATTTCAAATGCCTTATGGCGGTTGAACTCTGCGAAGTGCAAACCTGCGCGAAGAATAGGTCCCACCATTTCAGGGGCAAAAACAGATGAATTGGGAAAGTACACGGCCCGTTCTCTGTGTCCCACTAAAAGATTATGAGAAAGACTATTTTGATGAAATTGTATGGGCTACATGTCAGTTTCCCTCTCTTGAAAGAGAAAATCGCCTCTAAACGAACCGTACAGTCTTCTGGCGGTGGAACAGATGAATTTGGCAAATATGTGGCGTATTTTTTGAAACTCGTGAAAATTGGAGGGAGAAAGAAGATTTCCCTGCAAATCGTAGGACTCTAGCACGGTTTGGCTCTCGAAAACGCAAGCTGGATCTAAAACACGCATTCAAGCATTGTGGGGGTGATATGGATGAAATTGAAAACTCCGTGGCCCATTTTTGGGTACTTCCGAAAAACGGAGTGAGAAAGGAGCTTACTCTGACATTTCGAGGCCTCTACCAAATTTTCCCTGTCAAAAGGTGAGGCCGGCGCTAAAACATGCTTCTATCCTTTTGGTAATAGGATTTCTTTGCATTTCAAATGCCTCTATGGCGGTTGAACTCTGCGAAGTGCAAACCTGCGCGAAGAATAGGTCCCACCATTTCGAGGGCAAAAACAGATGAATTGGGAAAGTACACGGCCCGTTTTCTGTGTCCCACTAAAAGATTATGAGAAAGACTATTTTGATGAAATTGTATAGGCTACATGTCAGTTTCCCTCTCTTGAAAGAGAAAATCGCCTCTAAACGAACCGTACAGTCTTCTGGCGGTGGAAAAGATGAATTTGGAAAATATGTGGCGTATTTTTTGGAACTCGTGAAAATTGGAGGGAGAAAGAAGATTTTTGTGCAATCATAGGACTCTAGCACGGTTTGGCTCTTGAAAACTCAAGTTGGATCTAAAACACGCATTCAAGCATTGTGGGGGTGATATTGATGAAATTGAAAACTCTGTGGCCCATTTTGGGGTACTGCTGAAAAACGGAGTGAGAAAGGAGCTTACTCTGACATTTTGAGGCCTCTAGCAAATTTTTCCTGTCAAAAGGTCAGACCGGCGCTAAAACATTCTTCTATCCTTTTGGTGGCCGAAACACAATGATTCGCGAGCTACGTTGCCCATTTTACAGTGCTTATGAAAGATGGAGGCAGGAATAGGATTTCTTTGCATTTCAAATGCCTCTATGGCGGTTGAACTCTGCGAAGTGCAAACCTGCGCGAAGAATAGGTCCCACCATTTCGGGGGCAAACACAGATGAATTGGGAAAGTACACGGCCCGTTCTCTGTGTCCCACTAAAAGATTATGAGAAAGACTATTTTGATGAAATTGTATGGGCTACATGTCAGTTTCCCTCTCTTGAAAGAGAAAATCGCCTCTAAACGAACCCTACAGTCTTCTGGCGGTGGAAAAGATGAATTTGGCAAATATGTGGCGTATTTTTTGGAACTCGTGAAAATTGGAGGGAGAAAGAAGATGTCCCTGCAAATCGTAGGACTCTAGCACGGTTTGGCTCTCGAAAACGCAAGCTGGATCTAAAACACGCATTCAAGCATTGTGGGGGTGATATCGATGAAATTGAAAACTCCGTGGCCCATTTTTGGGTACTGCCGAAAAACGGAGTGAGAAAGGAGCTTACTCTGACATTTCGAGGCCTCTACCAAATTTTCCCTGTCAAAAGGTCAGACCGGCGCTAAAACATGCTTCTATCCTTTTGGTGGCCGAAACACAATGATTCGCGAGCTACGTTGCCCATTTTACAGTGCTTATGAAAGATGGAGGTAGGAATAGGATTTCTTTGCATTTCAAATGCCTCTATGGCGGTTGAACTCTGCGAAGTGCAAACCTGCGCGAAGAATAGGTCCCACCATTTCGAGGGCAAAAACAGATGAATTGGGAAAGTACACGGCCCGTTCTCTGTGTCCTACTAAAAGATTATGAGAAAGACTATTTTGATGAAATTGTATGGGCTACATGTCAGTTTCCCTCTCTTGAAAGAGAAAAGCGCCTCTAAACGAACCGTACAGTCTTCTGGCGGTGGAACATATGAATTTGGCAAATATGTGGCGTATTTTTTGGAACTCGTGAAAATTAAAGGGAGAAAGAAGATTTTTGTGCAATCATAGGACTCTAGCACGGTTTGGCTTTCGAAAACGCAAGCTGGATCTAAAACACGCATTCAAGCATTGTGGGGGTGATATTGATGAAATTGAAAACTCCGTGGCCCATTTTGAGGTACTGCCGAAAAACGGAGTGAGAAAGGAGCTTACTCTGAAATTTCGAGGCCTCTAGCGAATTTTCCCTGTCAAAAGGTTAGGCCGGCGCTAAAACATGCTTCTATCGTTTTGGTGGCCGAAACACAATGATTCGCGAGCTACGTTGCCCATTTTACAGTGCTTATGAAAGATGGAGGTAGGAATAGGATTTCTTTGCATTTCAAATGCCTCTATGGCGGTTGAACTCTGCGAAGTGCAAACCTGCGCGAAGAATAGGTCCCACCATTTCGGGGGCAAAAACAGATGAATTGGGAAAGTACACGGCCCGTTCTCTGTGTCCCACTAAAAGATTATGAGAAAGACTATTTTGATGAAATTGTATGGGCTACATGTCAGTTTCCCTCTCTTGAAAGAGAAAATCGCCTCTAAACGAACCGTACAGTCTTCTGGCGGTGGAACAGATGAATTTGGCAAATATGTGGCGTATTTTTTGGAACTCGTGAAAATTGGAGGGAGAAAGAAGATTTCCCTGCAAATCGTAGGACTCTAGCACGGTTTGGCTCTCGAAAACGCAAGCTGGATCTAAAACACGCATTCAAGCATTGTGGGGGTGATATGGATGAAATTGAAAACTCCGTGGCCCATTTTTGGGTACTTCCGAAAAACGGAGTGAGAAAGGAGCTTACTCTGACATTTCGAGGCCTCTACCAAATTTTCCCTGTCAAAAGGTGAGGCCGGCGCTAAAACATGCTTCTATCGTTTTGGTGGCCGAAACACAATGATTCACGAGCTACGTTGCCCATTCTATAGTGCTTATGAAAGATGGAGGTAGGAATAGGATTTCTTTGCATTTCAAATGCCTTATGGCGGTTGAACTCTGCGAAGTGCAAACCTGCGCGAAGAATAGGTCCCACCATTTCGGGGGCAAAAACAGATGAATTGGGAAAGTACACGGCCCGTTCTCTGTGTCCCACTAAAAGATTATGAGAAAGACTATTTTGATGAAATTGTATGGGCTACATGTCAGTTTCCCTCTCTTGAAAGAGAAAATCGCCTCTAAACGAACCGTACAGTCTTCTGGCGGTGGAACAGATGAATTTGGCAAATATGTGGCGTATTTTTTGGAACTCGTGAAAATTGGAGGGAGAAAGAAGATTTCCCTGCAAATCGTAGGACTCTAGCACGGTTTGGCTCTCGAAAACGCAAGCTGGATCTAAAACACGCATTCAAGCATTGTGGGGGTGATATGGATGAAATTGAAAACTCCGTGGCCCATTTTTGGGTACTTCCGAAAAACGGAGTGAGAAAGGAGCTTACTCTGACATTTCGAGGCCTCTACCAAATTTTCCCTGTCAAAAGGTGAGGCCGGCGCTAAAACATGCTTCTATCCTTTTGGTAATAGGATTTCTTTGCATTTCAAATGCCTCTATTGCGGTTGAACTCTGCGAAGTGCAAACCTGCGCGAAGAATAGGTCCCACCATTTCGAGGGCAAAAACAGATGAATTGGGAAAGTACACGGCCCGTTCTCTGTGTCCCACTAAAAGATTATGAGAAAGACTATTTTGATGAAATTGTATAGGCTACATGTCAGTTTCCCTCTCTTGAAAGAGAAAATCGCCTCTAAACGAACCGTACAGTCTTCTGGCGGTGGAACAGATGAATTTGGCAAATATGTGGCGTATTTTTTGGAACTCGTGAAAATTGGAGGGAGAAAGAAGATTTTTGTGCAATCATAGGACTCTAGCACGGTTTGGCTTTCGAAAACGCAAGCTGGATCTAAAACACGCATTCAAGCATTGTGGGGGTGATATCGATGAAATTGAAAACTCCGTGGCCCATTTTTGGGTACTGCCGAAAAACGGAGTGAGAAAGGAGCTTACTCTGACATTTCGAGGCCTCTACCAAATTTTCCCTGTCAAAAGGTGAGACCGGCGCTAAAACATGCTTCTATCGTTTTGGTGGCCGAAACACAATGATTCACGAGCTACGTTGCCCATTCTAGAGTGCTTATGAAAGATGGAGGTAGGAATAGGATTTCTTTGCATTTCAAATGCCTTATGGCGGTTGAACTCTGCGAAGTGCAAACCTGCGCGAAGAATAGGTCCCACCATTTCGGGGGCAAAAACAGATGAATTGGGAAAGTACACGGCCCGTTCTCTGTGTCCCACTAAAAGATTATGAGAAAGACTATTTTGATGAAATTGTATGGGCTACATGTCAGTTTCCCTCTCTTGAAAGAGAAAATCGCCTCTAAACGAACCGTACAGTCTTCTGGCGGTGGAACAGATGAATTTGGCAAATATGTGGCGTATTTTTTGGAACTCGTGAAAATTGGAGGGAGAAAGAAGATTTCCCTGCAAATCGTAGGACTCTAGCACGGTTTGGCTCTCGAAAACGCAAGCTGGATCTAAAACACGCATTCAAGCATTGTGGGGGTGATATGGATGAAATTGAAAACTCCGTGGCCCATTTTTGGGTACTTCCGAAAAACGGAGTGAGAAAGGAGCTTACTCTGACATTTCGAGGCCTCTACCAAATTTTCCCTGTCAAAAGGTGAGGCCGGCGCTAAAACATGCTTCTATCCTTTTGGTAATAGGATTTCTTTGCATTTCAAATGCCTCTATGGCGGTTGAACTCTGCGAAGTGCAAACCTGCGCGAAGAATAGGTCCCACCATTTCGAGGGCAAAAACAGATGAATTGGGAAAGTACACGGCCCGTTCTCTGTGTCCCACTAAAAGATTATGAGAAAGAATATTTTGATGAAATTGTATGGGCTACATGTCAGTTTCCCTCTCTTGAAAGAGAAAATCGCCTCTAAACGAACCGTACAGTCTTCTGGCGGTGGAACAGATGAATTTGGCAAATATGTGGCGTATTTTTTGGAACTCGTGAAAATTGGAGGGAGAAAGAAGATTTTTGTGCAATCATAGGACTCTAGCACGGTTTGGCTGTCGAAAACGCAAGCTGGATCTAAAACACGCATTCAAGCATTGTGGGGGTGATATCGATGAAATTGAAAACTCCGTGGCCCATTTTTGGGTACTGCCGAAAAACGGAGTGAGAAAGGAGCTTACTCTGACATTTCGAGGCCTCTACCAAATTTTCCCTGTCAAAAGGTGAGACCGGCGCTAAAACATGCTTCTATCGTTTTGGTGGCCGAAACACAATGATTCACGAGCTACGTTGCCCATTCTATAGTGCTTATGAAAGATGGAGGTAGGAATAGGATTTCTTTGCATTTCAAATGCCTTATGGCGGTTGAACTCTGCGAAGTGCAAACCTGCGCGAAGAATAGGTCCCACCATTTCGGGGGCAAAAACAGATGAATTGGGAAAGTACACGGCCCGTTCTCTGTGTCCCACTAAAAGATTATGAGAAAGACTATTTTGATGAAATTGTATGGGCTACATGTCAGTTTCCCTCTCTTGAAAGAGAAAATCGCCTCTAAACGAACCGTACAGTCTTCTGGCGGTGGAACAGATGAATTTGGCAAATATGTGGCGTATTTTTTGGAACTCGTGAAAATTGGAGGGAGAAAGAAGATTTCCCTGCAAATCGTAGGACTCTAGCACGGTTTGGCTCTCGAAAACGCAAGCTGGATCTAAAACACGCATTCAAGCATTGTGGGGGTGATATGGATGAAATTGAAAACTCCGTGGCCCATTTTTGGGTACTTCCGAAAAACGGAGTGAGAAAGGAGCTTACTCTGACATTTCGAGGCCTCTACCAAATTTTCCCTGTCAAAAGGTGAGGCCGGCGCTAAAACATGCTTCTATCCTTTTGGTAATAGGATTTCTTTGCATTTCAAATGCCTCTATGGCGGTTGAACTCTGCGAAGTGCAAACCTGCGAGAAGAATAGGTCCCACCATTTCGAGGGCAAAAACAGATGAATTGGGAAAGTACACGGCCCGTTCTCTGTGTCCCACTAAAAGATTATGAGAAAGACTATTTTGATGAAATTGTATGGGCTACATGTCAGTTTCCCTCTCTTGAAAGAGAAAATCGCCTCTAAACGAACCGTACAGTCTTCTGGCGGTGGAACAGATGAATTTGGCAAATATGTGGCGTATTTTTTGGAACTCGTG
This sequence comes from Albizia julibrissin, assembly GCA_037074505.1. Taxonomy (NCBI): domain Eukaryota; kingdom Viridiplantae; phylum Streptophyta; class Magnoliopsida; order Fabales; family Fabaceae; genus Albizia; species Albizia julibrissin. Next base: position 40,716,062 of record CM073477.1, read on the forward strand.
AAAATTGGAGGGAGAAAGAAGATGTCCCTGCAAAACGTAGGACTCTAGCACGGTTTGGCTCTCGAAAACGCAAGCTGGATCTAAAACACGCATTCAAGCATTGTGGGGGTGATATCGATGAAATTGAAAACTCCGTGGCCCATTTTTGGGTACTGCCGAAAAACGGAGTGAGAAAGGAGCTTACTCTGACATTTTGAGGCCTCTAGCAAATTTTCCCTGTTAAAAAGGTCAGACCGGCGCTAAAACATGCTTCTATCCTTTTGGTGGCCGAAACACAATGATTCGCGAGCTACGTTGCCCATTTTACAGTGCTTATGAAAGATGGAGGTAGGAATAGGATTTCTTTGCATTTCAAATGCCTCTATGGCGGTTGAACTCTGCGAAGTGCAAACCTGCGCGAAGAATACGTCCCACCATTTCGGGGGCAAAAACAGATGAATTGGGAAAGTACACGGCCCGTTCTCTGTGTCCCACTAAAAGATTATGAGAAAGACTATTTTGATGAAATTGTATGGGCTACATGTCAGTTTCCCTCTCTTGAAAGAGAAAATCGCCTCTAAACGAACCGTACAGTCTTCTGGCGGTGGAACAGATGAATTTGGCAAATATGTGGCGTATTTTTTGGAACTCGTGAAAATTGGAGGGAGAAAGAAGATTTCCCTGCAAAACGTAGGACTCTAGCACGGTTTGGCTCTCGAAAACGCAAGCTGGATCTAAAACACGCATTCAAGCATTGTGGGGGTGATATTGATGAAATTGAAAACTCCGTGGCCCATTTTTGGGTACTGCCGAAAAACGGAGTGAGAAAGGAGCTTACTCTGACATTTCGAGGCCTCTACCAAATTTTCTCTGTCAAAAGGTGAGACCGGCGCTAAAACATGCTTCTATCGTTTTGGTGGCCGAAACACAATGATTCACGAGCTACGTTGCCCATTGTATAGTGCTTATGAAAGATGGAGGTAGGAACAGGATTTCTTTGCATTTCAAATGCCTCTATGGCGGTTGAACTCTGCGAAGTGCAAACCTGCGCGAAGAATAGGTCCCACCATTTCGGGGGCAAAAACAGATGAATTGGGAAAGTACACGGCCCGTTCTCTGTGTCCCACTAAAAGATTATGAGAAAGACTATTTTGATGAAATTGTATGGGCTACATGTCAGTTTCCCTCTCTTGAAAGAGAAAATCGCCTCTAAACGAACCGTACAGTCTTCTGGCGGTGGAACAGATGAATTTGGCAAATATGTGGCGTATTTTTTGGAACTCGTGAAAATTGGAGGGAGAAAAAAGATTTCCCTGCAAATCGTAGGACTCTAGCACGGTTTGGCTCTCGAAAACGCAAGTTGGATCTAAAACACGCATTCAAGCATTGTGGGGGTGATATCGATGAAATTGAAAACTCCGTGGCCCATTTTTGGGTACTGCCGAAAAACGGAGTGAGAAAGGAGCTTACTCTGACATTTCGAGGCCTCTACCAAATTTTCCCTGTCAAAAGGTGAGGCCGGCGCTAAAACATGCTTCTATCCTTTTGGTAATAGGATTTCTTTGCATTTCAAATGCCTCTATGGCGGTTGAACTCTGCGAAGTGCAAACCTGCGCGAAGAATGGGTCCCACCATTTCGAGGGCAAAAACAGATGAATTGGGAAAGTAGACGGCCCGTTCTCTGTGTCCTACTAAAAGATTATGAGAAAGACTATTTTGATGAAATTGTATGGGCTACATGTCAGTTTCCCTCTCTTGAAAGAGAAAATCGCCTCTAAACGAACCGTACAGTCTTCTGGCGGTGGAACAGATGAATTTGGCAAATATGTGGCGTATTTTTTGGAACTCGTGAAAATTGGAGGGAGAAAGAAGATTTCCCTGCAAATCGTAGGACTCTAGCACGGTTTGGCTCTGGAAAACGCAAGTTGGATCTAAAACACGCATTCAAGCATTGTGGGGGTGATATCGATGAAATTGAAAACTTCGTGGCCCATTTTTGGGTACTGCCGAAAAACGGAGTGAGAAAGGAGCTTACTCTGACATTTCGAGGCCTCTACCAAATTTTCCCTGTCAAAAGGTGTGGCCGGCGCTAAAACATGCTTCTATCCTTTTGGTAATAGGATTTCTTTGCATTTCAAATGCCTCTATGGCGGTTGAACTCTGCGAAGTGCAAACCTGCGCGAAGAATAGGTCCCACCATTTCGGGGGCAAAAACAGATGAATTGGGAAAGTAGACGGCCCGTTCTCTGTGACCCACTAAAATATTATGAGAAAGACTATTTTGATGAAATTGTATGGGCTACATGTCAGTTTCCCTCTCTTGAAAGAGAAAATCGCCTCTAAACGAACCGTACAGTCTTCTGGCGATGGAACAGATGAATTTGGCAAATATGTGGCGTATTTTTTGGAACTCGTGAAAATTGGAGGGAGAAAGAAGATTTCCCTGCAAATCGTAGGACTCTAGCACGGTTTGGCTCTCGAAAACGCAAGCTGGATCTAAAACACGCATTCAAGCATTGTGGGGGTGATATTGATGAAATTGAAAACTCCGTGGCCCATTTTTGGGTACTGCCGAAAAACGGAGTGAGAAACGAGCTTACTCTGACATTTTGAGGCCTCTAGCAAATTTTCCCTGTCAAAACGTCAGACCGGCGGTAAAACAAGCTTCTATCCTTTTGGTGGCCGAAACACAATGATTCGCGAGCTACGTTGCCCATTTTACAGTGCTTATGACAGATGGAGGTAGGAACAGGATTTCTTTGCATTTCAAATGCCTCTATGGCGGTTGAACTCTGCGAAGTGCAAACCTGCGCGAAGAATAGGTCCCACCATTTCGGGGGCAAAAACAGATGAATTGGGAAAGTACACGGCCCGTTCTCTGTGTCCCACTAAAAGATTATGAGAAAGACTATTTTGATGAAATTGTATGGGCTACATGTCAGTTTCCCTCTCTTGAAAGAGAAAATCGCCTCTAAACGAACCGTACAGTCTTCTGGCGGTGGAACAGATGAATTTGGCAAATATGTGGCGTATTTTTTGGAACTCGTGAAAATTGGAGGGAGAAAGAAGATTTCCCTGCAAATCGTAGGACTCTAGCACGGTTTGGCTCTGGAAAACGCAAGTTGGATCTAAAACACGCATTCAAGCATTGTGGGGGTGATATCGATGAAATTGAAAACTCCGTGGCCCATTTTTGGGTACTGCCGAAAAACGGAGTGAGAAAGGAGCTTACTCTGACATTTCGAGGCCTCTACCAAATTTTCCCTGTCAAAAGGTGAGGCCGGCGCTAAAACATGCTTCTATCCTTTTGGTAATAGGATTTCTTTGCATTTCAAATGCCTCTATGGCGGTTGAACTCTGCGAAGTGCAAACCTGCGCGAAGAATAGGTCCCACCATTTCGAGGGCAAAAACAGATGAATTGGGAAAGTACACGGCCCGTTCTCTGTGTCCCACTAAAAGATTATGAGAAAGACTATTTTGATGAAATTGTATGGGCTACATGTCAGTTTCCCTCTCTTGAAAGAGAAAATCGCCTCTAAACGAACCGTACAGTCTTCTGGCGGTGGAACAGATGAATTTGGCAAATATGTGGCGTATTTTTTGGAACTCGTGAAAATTGGAGGGAGAAAGAAGATTTCCCTGCAAATCGTAGGACTCTAGGACGGTTTGGCTCTGGAAAACGCAAGCTGGATCTAAAACACGCATTCAAGCATTGTGGGGGTGATATTGATGAAATTGAAAACTCCGTGGCCCATTTTTGGGTACTGCCGAAAAACGGAGTGAGAAAGGAGCTTACTCTGACATTTCGAGGCCTCTACCAAATTTTCCCTGTCAAAAGGTGAGACCGGCGCAAAAACATGCTTCTATCGTTTTGGTGGCCGAAACACAATGATTCACGAGCTACGTTGCCCATTTTATAGTGCTTATGAAAGATGGAGGTAGGAACAGGATTTCTTTGCATTTCAAATGCCTCTATGGCGGTTGAACTCTGCGAAGTGCAAACCTGCGCGAAGAATAGGTCCCACCATTTCGGGGGCAAAAACAGATGAATTGGGAAAGTACACGGCCCGTTCTCTGTGTCCCACTAAAAGATTATGAGAAAGACTATTTTGATGAAATTGTGTGGGCTACATGTCAGTTTCCCTCTCTTGAAAGAGAAAATCGCCTCTAAACAAACCGTACAGTCTTCTGGCGGTGGAACAGATGAATTTGGCAAATATGTGGCGTATTTTTTGGAACTCGTGAAAATTGGAGGGAGAAAGAAGATTTCCCTGCAAATCGTAGGACTCTAGCACGGTTTGGCTCTCGAAAACGCAAGCTGGATCTAAAACACGCATTCAAGCATTGTGGGGGTGATATCGATGAAATTGAAAACTCCGTGGCCCATTTTTGGGTACTGCCGAAAAACGGAGTGAGAAAGGAGCTTAGTCTGACATTTCGAGGCCTCTACCAAATTTTCCCTGTCAAAAGGTGAGGCCGGCGCTAAAACATGCTTCTATCCTTTTGGTAATAGGATTTCTTTGCATTTCAAATGCCTCTATGGCGGTTGAACTCTGCGAAGTGCAAACCTGCGTGAAGAATAGGTCCCACCATTTCGAGGGCAAAAACAGATGAATTGGGAAAGTACACGGCCCGTTCTCTGTGTCCCACTAAAAGATTATGAGAAAGACTATTTTGATGAAATTGTATGGGCTACATGTCAGTTTCCCTCTCTTGAAAGAGAAAATCGCCTCTAAACGAACCGTACAGTCTTCTGGCGGTGGAACAGATGAATTTGGCAAATATGTGGCGTATTTTTTGGAACTCGTGAAAATTGGAGGGAGAAAGAAGATTTCCCTGCAAATCGTAGGACTCTAGCACGGTTTGGCTCTCGAAAACGCAAGTTGGATCTAAAACACGCATTCAAGCATTGTGGGGGTGATATCGATGAAATTGAAAACTCCGTGGCCCATTTTTGGGTACTGCCGAAAAACGGAGTAAGAAAGGAGCTTACTCTGACATTTCGAGGCCTCTACCAAATTTTCCCTGTCAAAAGGTGAGGCCGGCGCTAAAACATGCTTCTATCCTTTTGGTAATAGGATTTCTTTGCATTTCAAATGCCTCTATGGCGGTTGAACTCTGCGAAGTGCAAACCTGCGTGAAGAATGGGTCCCACCATTTTCGAGGGCAAAAACAGATGAATTGGGAAAGTAGACGGCCCGTTCTCTGTGTCCTACTAAAACATTATGAGAAAGACTATTTTGATGAAATTGTATGGGCTACATGTCAGTTTCCCTCTCTTGAAAGAGAAAATCGCCTCTAAACGAACCGTACAGTCTTCTGGCGGTGGAACAGATGAATTTGGCAAATATGTGGCGTATTTTTTGGAACTCGTGAAAATTGGAGGGAGAAAGAAGATTTCCCTGCAAAACGTAGGACTCTAGCACGGTTTGGCTCTCAAAAACGCAAGCTGGATCTAAAACACGCATTCAAGCATTGTGGGGGTGATATCGATGAAATTGAAAACTCCGTGGCCCATTTTTGGGTACTGCCGAAAAACGGAGTGAGAAAGGAGCTTACTCTGACATTTCGAGGCCTCTACCAAATTTTCCCTGTCAAAAGGTGAGGCCGGCGCTAAAACATGCTTCTATCCTTTTGGTAATAGGATTTCTTTGCATTTCAAATGCCTCTATGGCGGTTGAACTCTGCGAAGTGCAAACCTGCGCGAAGAATAGGTCCCACCATTTCGAGGGCAAAAACAGATGAATTGGGAAAGTACACGGCCCGTTCTCTGTGTCCCACTAAAAGATTATGAGAAAGACTATTTTGATGAAATTGTATGGGCTACATGTCAGTTTCCCTCTCTTGAAAGAGAAAATCGCCTCTAAACGAACCGTACAGTCTTCTGGCGGTGGAACAGATGAATTTGGCAAATATGTGGCGTATTTTTTGGAACTCGTGAAAATTGGAGGGAGAAAGAAGATTTCCCTGCAAATCGTAGGACTCTAGCACGGTTTGGCTCTGGAAAACGCAAGCTGGATCTAAAACACGCATTCAAGCATTGTGGGGGTGATATTGATGAAATTGAAAACTCCGTGGCCCATTTTTGGGTACTGCCGAAAAACGGAGTGAGAATGGAGCTTACTCTGACATTTCGAGGCCTCTACCAAATTTTCCCTGTCAAAAGGTGAGACCGGCGCAAAAACATGCTTCTATCGTTTTGGTGGCCGAAACACAATGATTCACGAGCTACGTTGCCCACTTTATAGTGCTTATGAAAGATGGAGGTAGGAATAGGATTTCTTTGCATTTAAATTGCCTTATGGCGGTTGAACTCTGCGAAGTGCAAACCTGCGCGAAGAATAGGTCCCACCATTTCGGGGGCAAAAACAGATGAATTGGGAAAGTACACGGCCCGTTCTCTGTGTCCTACTAAAAGATTATGAGAAAGACTATTTTGATGAAATTGTATGGGCTACATGTCAGTTTCCCTCTCTTGAAAGAGAAAATCGCCTCTAAATGAACCGTACAGTCTTCTGGCGGTGGAACAGATGAATTTGGCAAATATGTGGCGTATTTTTTGGAACTCGTGAAAATTGGAGGGAGAAAGAAGATGTCCCTGCAAAACGTAGGACTCTAGCACGGTTTGGCTCTCGAAAACGCAAGCTGGATCTAAAACACGCATTCAAGCATTGTGGGGGTGATATTGATGAAATTGAAAACTCCGTGGCCCATTTTTGGGTACTGCCGAAAAACGGAGTGAGAATGGAGCTTACTCTGACATTTCGAGGCCTCTACCAAATTTTCCCTGTCAAAACGTGAGACCGGCGCTAAAACATGCTTCTATCGTTTTGGTGGCCGAAACACAATGATTCACGAGCTACGTTGCCCATTTTATAGTGCTTATGAAAGATGGAGGTAGGAACAGGATTTCTTTGCATTTCAAATGCCTCTATGGCGGTTGAACTCTGCGAAGTGCAAACCTGCGCGAAGAATAGGTCCCACCATTTCGGGGGCAAAAACAGATGAATTGGCAAAGTACACGGCCCGTTCTCTGTGTCCCACTAAAAGATTATGAGAAAGACTATTTTGATGAAATTGTGTGGGCTACATGTCAGTTTCCCTCTCTTGAAAGAGAAAATCGCCTCTAAACGAACCGTACAGTCTTCTGGCGGTGGAACAGATGAATTTGGCAAATATGTGGCGTATTTTTTGGAACTCGTGAAAATTGGAGGGAGAAAGAAGATTTCCCTGCAAATCGTAGGACTCTAGCACGGTTTGGCTCTGGAAAACGCAAGCTGGATCTAAAACACGCATTCAAGCATTGTGGGGGTGATATCGATGAAATTGAAAACTCCGTGGCCCATTTTTGGGTACTGCCGAAAAACGGAGTGAGAAAGGAGCTTAGTCTGACATTTCGAGGCCTCTACCAAATTTTCCCTGTCAAAAGGTGAGGCCGGCGCTAAAACATGCTTCTATCCTTTTGGTAATAGGATTTCTTTGCATTTTAAATGCCTCTATGGCGGTTGAACTCTGCGAAGTGCAAACCTGCGTGAAGAATAGGTCCCACCATTTCGAGGGCAAAAACAGATGAATTGGGAAAGTACACGGCCCGTTCTCTGTGTCCCACTAAAAGATTATGAGAAAGATTATTTTGATGAAATTGTATGGGCTACATGTCAGTTTCCCTCTCTTGAAAGAGAAAATCGCCTCTAAACGAACCGTACAGTCTTCTGGCGGTGGAACAGATGAATTTGGCAAATATGTGGCGTATTTTTTGGAACTCGTGAAAATTGGAGGGAGAAAGAAGATTTCCCTGCAAATCGTAGGACTCTAGCACGGTTTGGCTCTCGAAAACGCAAGGTGGATCTAAAACACGCATTCAAGCATTGTGGGGGTGATATCGATGAAATTGAAAACTCCGTGGCCCATTTTTGGGTACTGCCGAAAAACAGAGTAAGAAAGGAGCTTACTCTGACATTTCGAGGCCTCTACCAAATTTTCCCTGTCAAAAGGTGAGGCCGGCGCTAAAACATGCTTCTATCCTTTTGGTAATAGGATTTCTTTGCATTTTAAATGCCTCTATGGCGGTTGAACTCTGCGAAGTGCAAACCTGCGTGAAGAATAGGTCCCACCATTTCGAGGGCAAAAACAGATGAATTGGGAAAGTACACGGCCCGTTCTCTGTGTCCCACTAAAAGATTATGAGAAAGACTATTTTGATGAAATTGTATGGGCTACATGTCAGTTTCCCTCTCTTGAAAGAGAAAATCGCCTCTAAACGAACCGTACAGTCTTCTGGCGGTGGAACAGATGAATTTGGCAAATATGTGGCGTATTTTTTGGAACTCGTGAAAATTGGAGGGAGAAAGAAGATTTCCCTGCAAATCGTAGGACTCTAGCACGGTTTGGCTCTCGAAAACGCAAGCTGGATCTAAAACACGCATTCAAGCATTGTGGGGGTGATATTGATGAAATTGAAAACTCCGTGGCCCATTTTTGGGTACTGCCGAAAAACGGAGTGAGAAAGGAGCTTACTCTGACATTTTGAGGCCTCTAGCAAATTTTCCCTGTCAAAAGGTCAGACCGGCGCTAAAACATGCTTCTATCCTTTTGGTGGCCGAAACACAATGATTCGCGAGCTACGTTGCCCATTTTACAGTGCTTATGACAGATGGAGGTAGGAACAGGATTTCTTTGCATTTCAAATGCCTCTATGGCGGTTGAACTCTGCGAAGTGCAAACCTGCGCGAAGAATAGGTCCCACCATTTCGGGGGCAAAAACAGATGAATTGGGAAAGTACACGGCCCGTTCTCTGTGTCCCACTAAAAGATTATGAGAAAGACTATTTTGATGAAATTGTATGGGCTACATGTCAGTTTCCCTCTCTTGAAAGAGAAAATCGCCTCTAAACGAACCGTACAGTCTTCTGGCGGTGGAACAGATGAATTTGGCAAATATGTGGCGTATTTTTTGGAACTCGTGAAAATTGGAGGGAGAAAGAAGATTTCCCTGCAAATCGTAGGACTCTAGCACGGTTTGGCTCTCGAAAACGCAAGCTGGATCTAAAACACGCATTCAAGCATTGTGGGGGTGATATTGATGAAATTGAAAACTCCGTGGCCCATTTTTGGGTACTGCCGAAAAACGGAGTGAGAAAGGAGCTTACTCTGACATTTTGAGGCCTCTAGCAAATTTTCCCTGTCAAAAGGTCAGACCGGCGCTAAAACATGCTTCTATCCTTTTGGTGGCCGAAACACAATGATTCGCGAGCTACGTTGCCCATTTTACAGTGCTTATGACAGATGGAGGTAGGAACAGGATTTCTTTGCATTTCAAATGCCTCTATGGCGGTTGAACTCTGCGAAGTGCAAACCTGCGCGAAGAATAGGTCCCACCATTTCGGGGGCAAAAACAGATGAATTGGGAAAGTACACGGCCCGTTCTCTGTGTCCCACTAAAAGATTATGAGAAAGACTATTTTGATGAAATTGTATGGGCTACATGTCAGTTTCCCTCTCTTGAAAGAGAAAATCGCCTCTAAACGAACCGTACAGTCTTCTGGCGGTGGAACAGATGAATTTGGCAAATATGTGGCGTATTTTTTGGAACTCGTGAAAATTGGAGGGAGAAAGAAGATTTCCCTGCAAATCGTAGGACTCTAGCACGGTTTGGCTCTGGAAAACGCAAGCTGGATCTAAAACACGCATTCAAGCATTGTGGGGGTGATATTGATGAAATTGAAAACTCCGTGGCCCATTTTTGGGTACTGCCGAAAAACGGAGTGAGAAAGGAGCTTACTCTGACATTTCGAGGCCTCTAGCAAATTTTCCCTGTCAAAAGGTGAGACCGGCGCTAAAACATGCTTCTATCGTTTTGGTGGCCGAAACACAATGATTCACGAGCTACGTTGCCCATTTTATAGTGCTTATGAAAGATGGAGGTAGGAATAGGATTTCTTTGCATTTAAATTGCCTTATGGCGGTTGAACTCTGCGAAGTGCAAACCTGCGCGATGAATAGGTCCCACCATTTCGGGGGCAAAAACAGATGAATTGGGAAAGTACACGGCCCGTTCTCTGTGTCCTACTAAAAGATTATGAGAAAGACTATTTTGATGAAATTGTATGGGCTACATGTCAGTTTCCCTCTCTTGAAAGAGAAAATCGCCTCTAAACGAACCGTACAGTCTTCTGGCGGTGGAACAGATGAATTTGGCAAATATGTGGCGTATTTTTTGGAACTCGTGAAAATTGGAGGGAGAAAGAAGATTTCCCTGCAAATCGTAGGACTCTAGCACGGTTTGGCTCTCGAAAACGCAAGTTGGATCTAAAACACGCATTCAAGCATTGTGGGGGTGATATCGATGAAATTGAAAACTCCGTGGCCCATTTTTGGGTACTGCCGAAAAACAGAGTAAGAAAGGAGCTTACTCTGACATTTCGAGGCCTCTACCAAATTTTCCCTGTCAAAAGGTGAGGCCGGCGCTAAAACATGCTTCTATCCTTTTGGTAATAGGATTTCTTTGCATTTCAAATGCCTCTATGGCGGTTGAACTCTGCGAAGTGCAAACCTGCGCGAAGAATAGGTCCCACCATTTCGAGGGCAAAAACAGATGAATTGGGAAAGTACACGGCCCGTTCTCTGTGTCCCACTAAAAGATTATGAGAAAGACTATTTTGATGAAATTGTATGGGCTACATGTCAGTTTCCCTCTCTTGAAAGAGAAAATCGCCTCTAAACGAACCGTACAGTCTTCTGGCGGTGGAACAGATGAATTTGGCAAATATGTGGCGTATTTTTTGGAACTCGTGAAAATTGGAGGGAGAAAGAAGATTTCCCTGCAAATCGTAGGACTCTAGCACGGTTTGGCTCTCCAAAACGCAAGCTGGATCTAAAACACGCATTCAAGCATTGTGGGGGTGATATTGATGAAATTGAAAACTCCGTGGCCCATTTTTGGGTACTGCCGAAAAACGGAGTGAGAAAGGAGCTTACTCTGACATTTTGAGGCCTCTAGCAAATTTTCCCTGTCAAAAGGTCAGACCGGCGCTAAAACATGCTTCTATCCTTTTGGTGGCCGAAACACAATGATTCGCGAGCTACGTTGCCCATTTTACAGTGCTTATGACAGATGGAGGTAGGAACAGGATTTCTTTGCATTTCAAATGCCTCTATGGCGGTTGAACTCTGCGAAGTGCAAACCTGCGCGAAGAATAGGTCCCACCATTTCGGGGGCAAAAACAGATGAATTGGGAAAGTACACGGCCCGTTCTCTGTGTCCCACTAAAAGATTATGAGAAAGACTATTTTGATGAAATTGTATGGGCTACATGTCAGTTTCCCTCTCTTGAAAGAGAAAATCGCCTCTAAACGAACCGTACAGTCTTCTGGCGGTGGAACAGATGAATTTGGCAAATATGTGGCGTATTTTTTGGAACTCGTGAAAATTGGAGGGAGAAAGAAGATTTCCGTGCAAATCGTAGGACTCTAGCACTGTTTGGCTCTGGAAAACGCAAGCTGGATCTAAAACACGCATTCAAGCATTGTGGGGGTGATATTGATGAAATTGAAAACTCCGTGGCCCATTTTTGGGTACTGCCGAAAAACGGAGTGAGAAAGGAGCTTACTCTGACATTTCGAGGCCTCTAGTAAATTTTCCCTGTCAAAAGGTGAGACCGGCGCTAAAACATGCTTCTATCGTTTTGGTGGCCGAAACACAATGATTCACGAGCTACGTTGCCCATTTTATAGTGCTTATGAAAGATGGAGGTAGGAATAGGATTTCTTGGCATTTAAATTGCCTTATGGCGGTTGAACTCTGCGAAGTGCAAACCTGCGCGAAGAATAGGTCCCACCATTTCCGGGGCAAAAACAGATGAATTGGGAAAGTACACGGCCCGTTCTCTGTGTCCTACTAAAAGATTATGAGAAAGACTATTTTGATGAAATTGTATGGGCTACATGTCAGTTTCCCTCTCTTGAAAGAGAAAATCGCCTCTAAACGAACCGTACAGTCTTCTGGCGGTGGAACAGATGAATTTGGCAAATATGTGGCGTATTTTTTGGAACTCGTGAAAATTGGAGGGAGAAAGAAGATTTCCCTGCAAATCGTAGGACTCTAGCACGGTTTGGCTCTCGAAAACGCAAGTTGGATCTAAAACACGCATTCAAGCATTGTGGGGGTGATATCGATGAAATTGAAAACTCCGTGGCCCATTTTTGGGTACTGCCGAAAAACAGAGTAAGAAAGGAGCTTACTCTGACATTTCGAGGCCTCTACCAAATTTTCCCTGTCAAAAGGTGAGGCCGGCGCTAAAACATGCTTCTATCCTTTTGGTAATAGGATTTCTTTGCATTTCAAATGCCTCTATGGCGGTTAAACTCTGCGAAGTGCAAACCTGCGCGAAGAATAGGTCCCACCATTTCGAGGGCAAAAACAGATGAATTGGGAAAGTACACGGCCCGTTCTCTGTGTCCCACTAAAAGATTATGAGAAAGACTATTTTGATGAAATTGTATGGGCTACATGTCAGTTTCCCTCTCTTGAAAGAGAAAATCGCCTCTAAACGAACCGTACAGTCTTCTGGCGGTGGAACAGATGAATTTGGCAAATATGTGGCGTATTTTTTGGAACTCGTGAAAATTGGAGGGAGAAAGAAGATTTCCCTGCAAATCGTAGGACTCTAGGACGGTTTGGCTCTGGAAAACGCAAGTTGGATCTAAAACACGCATTCAAGCATTGTGGGGGTGATATCGATGAAATTGAAAACTCCGTGGCCCATTTTTGGGTACTGCCGAAAAACGGAGTGAGAAAGGAGCTTACTCTGACATTTCGAGGCCTCTACCAAATTTTCCCTGTCAAAAGGTGAGGCCGGCGCTAAAACATGCTTCTATCCTTTTGGTAATAGGATTTCTTTGCATTTCAAATGCCTTTATGGCGGTTGAACTCTGCGAAGTGCAAACCTGCGCGAAGAATAGGTCCCACCATTTCGAGGGCAAAAACAGATGAATTGGGAAAGTACACGGCCCGTTCTCTGTGTCCCACTAAAAGATTATGAGAAAGACTATTTTGATGAAATTGTATGGGCTACATGTCAGTTTCCCTCTCTTGAAAGAGAAAATCGCCTCTAAACGAACGGTACAGTCTTCTGGCGGTGGAACAGATGAATTTGGCAAATATGTGGCGTATTTTTTGGAACTCGTGAAAATTGGAGGGAGAAAGAAGATTTCCCTGCAAATCGTAGGACTCTAGCACGGTTTGGCTCTCGAAAACGCAAGTTGGATCTAAAACACGCATTCAAGCATTGTGGGGGTGATATCGATGAAATTGAAAACTCCGTGGCCCATTTTTGGGTACTGCCGAAAAACAGAGTAAGAAAGGAGCTTACTCTGACATTTCGAGGCCTCTACCAAATTTTCCCTGTCAAAAGGTGAGGCCGGCGCTAAAACATGCTTCTATCCTTTTGGTAATAGGATTTCTTTGCATTTCAAATGCCTCTATGGCGGTTAAACTCTGCGAAGTGCAAACCTGCGCGAAGAATAGGTCCCACCATTTCGAGGGCAAAAACAGATGAATTGGGAAAGTACACGGCCCGTTCTCTGTGTCCCACTAAAAGATTATGAGAAAGACTATTTTGATGAAATTGTATGGGCTACATGTCAGTTTCCCTCTCTTGAAAGAGAAAATCGCCTCTAAACGAACCGTACAGTCTTCTGGCGGTGGAACAGATGAATTTGGTAAATATGTGGCGTATTTTTTGGAACTCGTGAAAATTGGAGGGAGAAAGAAGATTTCCCTGCAAATCGTAGGACTCTAGCACGGTTTGGCTCTCGAAAACGCAAGCTGGATCTAAAACACGCATTCAAGCATTGTGGGGGTGATATTGATGAAATTGAAAACTCCGTGGCCCATTTTTGGGTAGTGCCGAAAAACGGAGTGAGAAAGGAGCTTACTCTGACATTTTGAGGCCTCTAGCAAATTTTCCTTGTCAAAAGGTCAGACCGGCGCTAAAACATGCTTCTATCCTTTTGGTGGCCGAAACACAATGATTCGCGAGCTACGTTGCCCATTTTACAGTGCTTATGACAGATGGAGGTAGGAACAGGATTTCTTTGCATTTCAAATGCCTCTATGGCGGTTGAACTCTGCGAAGTGCAAACCTGCGCGAAGAATAGGTCCCACCATTTCGGGGGCAAAAACAGATGAATTGGGAAAGTACACGGCCCGTTCTCTGTGTCCCACTAAAAGATTATGAGAAAGACTATTTTGATGAAATTGTATGGGCTACATGTCAGTTTCCCTCTCTTGAAAGAGAAAATCGCCTCTAAACGAACCGTACAGTCTTCTGGCGGTGGAACAGATGAATTTGGCAAATATGTGGCGTATTTTTTGGAACTCGTGAAAATTGGAGGGAGAAAGAAGATTTCCCTGCAAATCGTAGGACTCTAGCACGGTTTGGCTCTGGAAAACGCAAGCTGGATCTAAAACACGCATTCAAGCATTGTGGGGGTGATATCGATGAAATTGAAAACTCCGTGGCCTATTTTTGGGTACTGCCGAAAAACGGAGTGAGAAAGGAGCTTACTCTGACATTTCGAGGCCTCTAGCAAATTTTCCCTGTCAAAAGGTGAGACCGGCGCTAAAACATGCTTCTATCGTTTTGGTGGCCGAAACACAATGATTCACGAGCTACGTTGCCCATTTTATAGTGCTTATGAAAGATGGAGGTAGGAATAGGATTTCTTTGCATTTAAATTGCCTTATGGCGGTTGAACTCTGCGAAGTGCAAACCTGCGCGAAGTATAGGTCCCACCATTTCGGGGGCAAAAACAGATGAATTGGGAAAGTACACGGCCCGTTCTCTGTGTCCTACTAAAAGATTATGAGAAAGACTATTTTGATGAAATTGTATGGGCTACATGTCAGTTTCCCTCTCTTGAAAGAGAAAATCGCCTCTAAACGAACCGTACAGTCTTCTGGCGGTGGAACAGATGAATTTGGCAAATATGTGGCGTATTTTTTGGAACTCGTGAAAATTGGAGGGAGAAAGAAGATTTCCCTGCAAATCGTAGGACTCTAGCACGGTTTGGCTCTCGAAAACGCAAGTTGGATCTAAAACACGCATTCAAGCATTGTGGGGGTGATATCGATGAAATTGAAAACTCCGTGGCCCATTTTTGGGTACTGCCGAAAAACAGAGTAAGAAAGGAGCTTACTCTGACATTTCGAGGCCTCTACCAAATTTTCCCTGTCAAAAGGTGAGGCCGGCGCTAAAACATGCTTCTATCCTTTTGGTAATAGGATTTCTTTGCATTTCAAATGCCTCTATGGCGGTTGAACTCTGCGAAGTGCAAACCTGCGTGAAGAATAGGTCCCACCATTTCGAGGGCAAAAACAGATGAATTGGGAAAGTACACGGCCCGTTCTCTGTGTCCCACTAAAAGATTATGAGAAAGACTATTTTGATGAAATTGTATGGGCTACATGTCAGTTTCCCTCTCTTGAAAGAGAAAATCGCCTCTAAACGAACCGTACAGTCTTCTGGCGGTGGAACAGATGAATTTGGCAAATATGTGGCGTATTTTTTGGAACTCGTGAAAATTGGAGGGAGAAAGAAGATTTCCCTGCAAATCGTAGGACTCTAGCACGGTTTGGCTCTCGAAAACGCAAGCTGGATCTAAAACACGCATTCAAGCATTGTGGGGGTGATATCGATGAAATTGAAAACTCCGTGGCCCATTTTTGGGTACTGCCGAAAAACGGAGTGAGAAAGGAGCTTACTCTGACATTTTGAGGCCTCTAGCAAATTTTCCCTGTCAAAAGGTCAGACCGGCGCTAAAACATGCTTCTATCCTTTTGGTGGCCGAAACACAATGATTCGCGAGCTACGTTGCCCATTTTACAGTGCTTATGACAGATGGAGGTAGGAACAGGATTTCTTTGCATTTCAAATGCCTCTATGGCGGTTGAACTCTGCGAAGTGCAAACCTGCGCGAAGAATAGGTCCCACCATTTCGGGGGCAAAAACAGATGAATTGGGAAAGTACACGGCCCGTTCTCTGTGTCCCACTAAAAGATTATGAGAAAGACTATTTTGATGAAATTGTATGGGCTACATGTCAGTTTCCCTCTCTTGAAAGAGAAAATCGCCTCTAAACGAACCGTACAGTCTTCTGGCGGTGGAACAGATGAATTTGGCAAATATGTGGCGTATTTTTTGGAACTCGTGAAAATTGGAGGGAGAAAGAAGATTTCCCTGCAAATCGTAGGACTCTAGCACGGTTTGGCTCTGGAAAACGCAAGCTGGATCTAAAACACGCATTCAAGCATTGTGGGGGTGATATTGATGAAATTGAAAACTCCGTGGCCCATTTTTGGGTACTGCCGAAAAACGGAGTGAGAAAGGAGCTTACTCTGACATTTCGAGGCCTCTACCAAATTTTCCCTGTCAAAAGGTGAGACCGGCGCTAAAACATGCTTCTATCGTTTTGGTGGCCGAAACACAATGATTCACGAGCTACGTTGCCCATTTTACAGTGCTTATGAAAGATGGAGGTAGGAATAGGATTTCTTTGCATTTCAAATGCCTCAGTGGCGGTTGAACTCTGCGAAGTGCAAACCTGCGCGAAGAATAGGTCCCACCATTTCGGGGGCAAAAACAGATGAATTGGGAAAGTACACGGCCCGTTCTCTGTGTCCTACTAAAAGATTATGAGAAAGACTATTTTGATGAAATTGTATGGGCTACATGTCAGTTTCCCTCTCTTGAAAGAGAAAATCGCCTCTAAACGAACCGTACAGTCTTCTGGCGGTGGAACAGATGAATTTGGCAAATATGTGGCGTATTTTTTGGAACTCATGAAAATAGGAGGGAGAAAGAAGATTTCCCTGCAAATCGTAGGACTCTAGCACGGTTTGGCTCTTGAAAACGCAAGCTGGATCTAAAACACGCATTCAAGCATTGTGGGGGTGATATTGATGAAATTGAAAACTCCGTGGCCCATTTTTGGGTACTGCCGAAAAACGGAGTGAGAAAGGAGCTTACTCTGACATTTTGAGGCCTCTAGCAAATTTTCCCTGTCAAAAGGTCAGACCGGCGCTAAAACATGCTTCTATCCTTTTGGTGGCCGAAACACAATGATTCGCGAGCTACGTTGCCCATTTTACAGTGCTTATGACAGATGGAGGTAGGAAAAGGATTTCTTTGAATTTCAAATGCCTCTATGGCGGTTGAACTCTGCGAAGTGCAAACCTGCGCGAAGAATAGGTCCCACCATTTCGGGGGCAAAAACAGATGAATTGGGAAAGTACACGGCCCGTTCTCTGTGTCCCACTAAAAGATTATGAGAAAGACTATTTTGATGAAATTGTATGGGCTACATGTCAGTTTCCCTCTCTTGAACGAGAAAATCGCCTCTAAACGAACCGTACAGTCTTCTGGCGGTGGAACAGATGAATTTGGCAAATATGTGGCGTATTTTTTGGAACTCGTGAAAATTGGAGGGAGAAAGAAGATTTCCCTGCAAATCGTAGGACTCTAGGACGGTTTGGTTCTGGAAAACGCAAGTTGGATCTAAAACACGCATTCAAGCATTGTGGGGGTGATATCGATGAAATTGAAAACTCCGTGGCCCATTTTTGGGTACTGCCGAAAAACGGAGTGAGAAAGGAGCTTACTCTGACATTTCGAGGCCTCTACCAAATTTTCCCTGTCAAAAGGTGAGGCCGGCGCTAAAACATGCTTCTATCCTTTTGGTAATAGGATTTCTTTGCATTTCAAATGCCTTTATGGCGGTTGAACTCTGCGAAGTGCAAACCTGCGCGAAGAATAGGTCCCACCATTTCGAGGGCAAAAACAGATGAATTGGGAAAGTACACGGCCCGTTCTCTGTGTCCCACTAAAAGATTATGACAAAGACTATTTTGATGAAATTGTATGGGCTACATGTCAGTTTCCCTCTCTTGAAAGAGAAAATCGCCTCTAAACGAACCGTACAGTCTTCTGGCGGTGGAACAGATGAATTTGGCAAATATGTGGCGTATTTTTTGGAACTCGTGAAAATTGGAGGGAGAAAGAAGATTTCCCTGCAAATCGTAGGACTCTAGCACGGTTTGGCTCTTGAAAACGCAAGCTGGATCTAAAACACGCATTCAAGCATTGTGGGGGTGATATTGATGAAATTGAAAACTCCGTGGCCCATTTTTGGGTACTGCCGAAAAACGGAGTGAGAAAGGAGCTTACTCTGACATTTCGAGGCCTCTACCAAATTTTCCCTGTCAAAAGGTGAGACCGGCGCTAAAACATGCTTCTATCGTTTTGGTGGCCGAAACACAATGATTCACGAGCTACGTTGCCCATTTTATAGTGCTTATGAAAGATGGAGGTAGGAACAGGATTTCTTTGCATTTCAAATGCCTCTATGGCGGTTGAACTCTGCGAAGTGCAAACCTGCGCGAAGAATAGGTCCCACCATTTCGGGGGCAAAAACAGATGAATTGGGAAAGTACACGGCCCGTTCTCTGTGTCCCACTAAAAGATTATGAGAAAGACTATTTTGATGAAATTGTATGGGCTACATGTCAGTTTCCCTCTCTTGAAAGAGAAAATCGCCTCTAAACGAACCGTACAGTCTTCTGGCGGTGGAACAGATGAATTTGGCAAATATGTGGCGTATTTTTTGGAACTCGTGAAAATTGGAGGGAGAAAGAAGATTTCCCTGCAAATCGTAGGACTCTAGCACGGTTTGGCTCTCGAAAACGCAAGCTGGATCTAAAACACGCATTCAAGCATTGTGGGGGTGATATTGATGAAATTGAAAACTCCGTGGCCCATTTTTGGGTACTGCCGAAAAACGGAGTGAGAAAGGAGCTTACTCTGACATTTCGAGGCCTCTACCAAATTTTCCCTGTCAAAAGGTGAGACCGGCGCTAAAACATGCTTCTATCGTTTTGGTGGCCGAAACACAATGATTCACGAGCTACGTTGCCCATTTTAGAGTGCTTATGAAAGATGGAGGTAGGAACAGGATTTCTTTGCATTTCAAATGCCTCTATGGCGGTTGAACTCTGCGAAGTGCAAACCTGCGCGAAGAATAGGTCCCACCATTTCGAGGGCAAAAAAAGATGAATTGGGAAAGTACACGGCCCGTTCTCTGTGTCCCACTAAAAGATTATGAGAAAGACTATTTTGATGAAATTGTATGGGCTACATGTCAGTTTCCCTCTCTTGAAAGAGAAAATCGCCTCTAAACGAACCGTACAGTCTTCTGGCGGTGGAACAGATGAATTTTGCAAATATGTGGCGTATTTTTTGGAACTCGTGAAAATTGGAGGGAGAAAGAAGATTTCCCTGCAAATCGTAGGACTCTAGCACGGTTTGGCTCTCGAAAACGCAAGTTGGATCTAAAACACGCATTCAAGCATTGTGGGGATGATATCGATGAAATTGAAAACTCCGTGGCCCATTTTTGGGTACTGCCGAAAAACAGAGTAAGAAAGGAGCTTACCCTGACATTTCGATGCCTCTACCAAATTTTCCCTGTCAAAAGGTGAGGCCGGCGCTAAAACATGCTTCTATCCTTTTGGTAATAGGATTTCTTTGCATTTCAAATGCCTCTATGGCGGTTGAACTCTGCGAAGTGCAAACCTGCGCGAAGAATAGGTCCCACCATTTCGGGGGCAAAAACAGATGAATTGGGAAAGTACACGGCCCGTTCTCTGTGACCCACTAAAAGATTATGAGAAAGACTATTTTGATGAAATTGTATGGGCTACATGTCAGTTTCCCTCTCTTGAAAGAGAAAATCGCCTCTAAACGAACCGTACAGTCTTCTGGCGGTGGAACAGATGAATTTGGCAAATATGTGGCGTATTTTTTGGAACTCGTGAAAATTGGAGGGAGAAAGAAGATTTCCCTGCAAATCGTAGGACTCTAGCACGGTTTGGCTCTGGAAAACGCAAGCTGGATCTAAAACACGCATTCAAGCATTGTGGGGGTGATATTGATGAAATTGAAAACTCCGTTGCCCATTTTTGGGTACTGCCGAAAAACGGAGTGAGAAAGGAGCTTACTCTGACATTTTGAGGCCTCTACCAAATTTTCCCTGTCAAAAGGTGAGACCGGCGCTAAAACATGCTTCTATCCTTTTGGTGGCCGAAACACAATGATTCGCGAGCTACGTTGCCCATTTTACAGTGCTTATAACAGATGGAGGTAGGAACAGGATTTCTTTGCATTTCAAATGCCTCTATGGCGGTTGAACTCTGCGAAGTGCAAACCTGCGCGAAGAATAGGTGCCACCATTTCGGGGGCAAAAACAGATGAATTGGGAAAGTACACGGCCCGTTCTCTGTGTCCCACTAAAAGATTATGAGAAAGACTATTTTGATGAAATTGTATGGGCTACATGTCAGTTTCCCTCTCTTGAAAGAGAAAATCGCCTCTAAACGAACCGTACAGTCTTCTGGCGGTGGAACAGATGAATTTGGCAAATATGTGGCGTATTTTTTGGAACTCGTGAAAATTGGAGGGAGAAAGAAGATTTCCCTGCAAATCGTAGGACTCTAGCACGGTTTGGCTCTCGAAAACGCAAGTTGGATCTAAAACACGCATTCAAGCATTGTGGGGGTGATATCGATGAAATTGAAAACTCCGTGGCCCATTTTTGGGTACTGCCGAAAAACGGAGTGAGAAAGGAGCTTACTCTGACATTTCGAGGCCTCTACCAAATTTTCCCTGTCAAAAGGTGAGGCCGGCGCTAAAACATGCTTCTATCCTTTTGGTAATAGGATTTCTTTGCATTTCAAATGCCTTTATGGCGGTTGAACTCTGCGAAGTGCAAACCTGCGCGAAGAATAGGTCCCACCATTTCGGGGGCAAAAACAGATGAATTGGGAAAGTACACGGCCCGTTCTCTGTGTCCCACTAAAAGATTATGAGAAAGACTATTTTGATGAAATTGTATGGGCTACATGTCAGTTTCCCTCTCTTGAAAGAGAAAATCGCCTCTAAACGAACCGTACAGTCTTCTGGCGGTGGAACAGATGAATTTGGCAAATATGTGGCGTATTTTTTGGAACTCGTGAAAATTGGAGGGAGAAAGAAGATTTCCCTGCAAATCGTAGGACTCTAGCACGGTTTGGCTCTCGAAAACGCAAGCTGGATCTAAAACACGCATTCAAGCATTGTGGGGGTGATATTGATGAAATTGAAAACTCCGTGGCCCATTTTTGGGTACTGCCGAAAAACGGAGTGAGAAAGGAGCTTACTCTGACATTTTGAGGCCTCTAGCAAATTTTCCCTGTCAAAAGGTCAGACCGGCGCTAAAACATGCTTCTATCCTTTTGGTGGCCGAAACACAATGATTCGCGAGCTACGTTGCCCATTTTACAGTGCTTATGACAGATGGAGGTAGGAACAGGATTTCTTTGCATTTCAAATGCCTCTATGGCGGTTGAACTCTGCGAAGTGCAAACCTGCGCGAAGAATAGGTCCCACCATTTCGGGGGCAAAAACAGATGAATTGGGAAAGTACACGGCCCGTTCTCTGTGACCCACTAAAAGATTATGAGAAAGACTATTTTGATGAAATTGTATGGGCTACATGTCAGTTTCCCTCTCTTGAAAGAGAAAATCGCCTCTAAACGAACCGTACAGTCTTCTGGCGGTGGAACAGATGAATTTGGCAAATATGTGGCGTATTTTTTGGAACTCGTGAAAATTGGAGGGAGAAAGAAGATTTCCCTGCAAATCGTAGGACTCTAGCACGGTTTGGCTCTGGAAAACGCAAGCTGGATCTAAAACACGCATTCAAGCATTGTGGGGGTGATATTGATGAAATTGAAAACTCCGTTGCCCATTTTTGGGTACTGCCGAAAAACGGAGTGAGAAAGGAGCTTACTCTGACATTTTGAGGCCTCTACCAAATTTTCCCTGTCAAAAGGTGAGACCGGCGCTAAAACATGCTTCTATCCTTTTGGTGGCCGAAACACAATGATTCGCGAGCTACGTTGCCCATTTTACAGTGCTTATAACAGATGGAGGTAGGAACAGGATTTCTTTGCATTTCAAATGCCTCTATGGCGGTTGAACTCTGCGAAGTGCAAACCTGCGCGAAGAATAGGTCCCACCATTTCGGGGGCAAAAACAGATGAATTGGGAAAGTACACGGCCCGTTCTCTGTGTCCCACTAAAAGATTATGAGAAAGACTATTTTGATGAAATTGTATGGGCTACATGTCAGTTTCCCTCTCTTGAAAGAGAAAATCGCCTCTAAACGAACCGTACAGTCTTCTGGCGGTGGAACAGATGAATTTGGCAAATATGTGGCGTATTTTTTGGAACTCGTGAAAATTGGAGGGAGAAAGAAGATTTCCCTGCAAATCGTAGGACTCTAGCACGGTTTGGCTCTCGAAAACGCAAGTTGGATCTAAAACACGCATTCAAGCATTGTGGGGGTGATATCGATGAAATTGAAAACTCCGTGGCCCATTTTTGGGTACTGCCGAAAAACGGAGTGAGAAAGGAGCTTACTCTGACATTTCGAGGCCTCTACCAAATTTTCCCTGTCAAAAGGTGAGGCCGGCGCTAAAACATGCTTCTATCCTTTTGGTAATAGGATTTCTTTGCATTTCAAATGCCTTTATGGCGGTTGAACTCTGCGAAGTGCAAACCTGCGCGAAGAATAGGTCCCACCATTTCGGGGGCAAAAACAGATGAATTGGGAAAGTACACGGCCCGTTCTCTGTGTCCCACTAAAAGATTATGAGAAAGACTATTTTGATGAAATTGTATGGGCTACATGTCAGTTTCCCTCTCTTGAAAGAGAAAATCGCCTCTAAACGAACCGTACAGTCTTCTGGCGGTGGAACAGATGAATTTGGCAAATATGTGGCGTATTTTTTGGAACTCGTGAAAATTGGAGGGAGAAAGAAGATTTCCCTGCAAATCGTAGGACTCTAGCACGGTTTGGCTCTCGAAAACGCAAGCTGGATCTAAAACACGCATTCAAGCATTGTGGGGGTGATATTGATGAAATTGAAAACTCCGTGGCCCATTTTTGGGTACTGCCGAAAAACGGAGTGAGAAAGGAGCTTACTCTGACATTTTGAGGCCTCTAGCAAATTTTCCCTGTCAAAAGGTCAGACCGGCGCTAAAACATGCTTCTATCCTTTTGGTGGCCGAAACACAATGATTCGCGAGCTACGTTGCCCATTTTACAGTGCTTATGACAGATGGAGGTAGGAACAGGATTTCTTTGCATTTCAAATGCCTCTATGGCGGTTGAACTCTGCGAAGTGCAAACCTGCGCGAAGAATAGGTCCCACCATTTCGGGGGCAAAAACAGATGAATTGGGAAAGTACACGGCCCGTTCTCTGTGTCCCACTAAAAGATTATGAGAAAGACTATTTTGATGAAATTGTATGGGCTACATGTCAGTTTCCCTCTCTTGAAAGTGAAAATCGCCTCTAAACGAACCGTACAGTCTTCTGGCGGTGGAACAGATGAATTTGGCAAATATGTGGCGTATTTTTTGGAACTCGTGAAAATTGGAGGGAGAAAGAAGATTTCCCTGCAAATCGTAGGACTCTAGCACGGTTTGGCTCTGGAAAACGCAAGCTGGATCTAAAACACGCATTCAAGCATTGTGGGGGTGATATCGATGAAATTGAAAACTCCGTGGCCCATTTTTGGGTACTTCCGAAAAACGGAGTGAGAAAGGAGCTTACTCTGACATTTCGAGGCCTCTACCAAATTTTCCCTGTCAAAAGGTGAGGCCGGCGCTAAAACATGCTTCTATCCTTTTGGTAATAGGATTTCTTTGCATTTCAAATGCCTCTATGGCGGTTGAACTCTGTGAAGTGCAAACCTGCGCGAAGAATAGGTCCCACCATTTCGGGGGCAAAAACAGATGAATTGGGAAAGTACACGGCCCGTTCTCTGTGTCCCACTAAAAGATTATGAGAAAGACTATTTTGATGAAATTGTATGGGCTACATGTCAGTTTCCCTCTCTTGAAAGAGAAAATCGCCTCTAAACGAACCGTACAGTCTTCTGGCGGTGGAACAGATGAATTTGGCAAATATGTGGCGTATTTTTTGGAACTCGTGAAAATTGGAGGGAGAAAGAAGATGTCCCTGCAAAACGTAGGACTCTAGCACGGTTTGGCTCTCGAAAACGCAAGCTGGATCTAAAACACGCATTCAAGCATTGTGGGGGTGATATTGATGAAATTGAAAACTCCGTGGCCCATTTTTGGGTACTGCCGAAAAACGGAGTGAGAAAGGAGCTTACTCTGACATTTTGAGGCCTCTAGCAAATTTTCCCTGTCAAAAGGTCAGACCGGCGCTAAA
The DNA here is from genome assembly GCA_037074505.1 of Albizia julibrissin. Lineage (NCBI taxonomy): Eukaryota > Viridiplantae > Streptophyta > Magnoliopsida > Fabales > Fabaceae > Albizia > Albizia julibrissin. The sequence continues at coordinate 40,740,377 of CM073477.1, forward strand.
ACATGCTTCTATCCTTTTGGTGGCCGAAACACAATGATTCGCGAGCTACGTTGCCCATTTTACAGTGCTTATGACAGATGGAGGTAGGAACAGGATTTCTTTGCATTTCAAATGCCTCTATGGCGGTTGAACTCTGCGAAGTGCAAACCTGCGCGAAGAATAGGTCCCACCATTTCGGGGGCAAAAACAGATGAATTGGGAAAGTACACGGCCCGTTCTCTGTGTCCCACTAAAAGATTATGAGAAAGACTATTTTGATGAAATTGTATGGGCTACATGTCAGTTTCCCTCTCTTGAAAGAGAAAATCGCCTCTAAACGAACCGTACAGTCTTCTGGCGGTGGAACAGATGAATTTGGCAAATATGTGGCGTATTTTTTGGAACTCGTGAAAATTGGAGGGAGAAAGAAGATGTCCCTGCAAAACGTAGGACTCTAGCACGGTTTGGCTCTCGAAAACGCAAGCTGGATCTAAAACACGCATTCAAGCATTGTGGGGGTGATATTGATGAAATTGAAAACTCCGTGGCCCATTTTTGGGTACTGCCGAAAAACGGAGTGAGAAAGGAGCTTACTCTGACATTTTGAGGCCTCTAGCAAATTTTCCCTGTCAAAAGGTCAGACCGGCGCTAAAACATGCTTCTATCCTTTTGGTGGCCGAAACACAATGATTCGCGAGCTACGTTGCCCATTTTACAGTGCTTATGACAGATGGAGGTAGGAACAGGATTTCTTTGCATTTCAAATGCCTCTATGGCGGTTGAACTCTGCGAAGTGCAAACCTGCGCGAAGAATAGGTCCCACCATTTCGGGGGCAAAAACAGATGAATTGGGAAAGTACACGGCCCGTTCTCTGTGTCCCACTAAAAGATTATGAGAAAGACTATTTTGATGAAATTGTATGGGCTACATGTCAGTTTCCCTCTCTTGAAAGAGAAAATCGCCTCTAAACGAACCGTACAGTCTTCTGGCGGTGGAACAGATGAATTTGGCAAATATGTGGCGTATTTTTTGGAACTCGTGAAAATTGGAGGGAGAAAGAAGATTTCCCTGCAAATCGTAGGACTCTAGGACGGTTTGGCTCTGGAAAACGCAAGTTGGATCTAAAACACGCATTCAAGCATTGTGGGGGTGATATCGATGAAATTGAAAACTCCGTGGCCCATTTTTGGGTACTGCCGAAAAACGGAGTGAGAAAGGAGCTTACTCTGACATTTCGAGGCCTCTACCAAATTTTCCCTGTCAAAAGGTGAGGCCGGCGCTAAAACATGCTTCTATCCTTTTGGTAATAGGATTTCTTTGCATTTCAAATGCCTTTATGGCGGTTGAACTCTGCGAAGTGCAAACCTGCGCGAAGAATAGGTCCCACCATTTCGAGGGCAAAAACAGATGAATTGGGAAAGTACACGGCCCGTTCTCTGTGTCCCACTAAAAGATTATGAGAAAGACTATTTTGATGAAATTGTATGGGCTACATGTCAGTTTCCCTCTCTTGAAAGAGAAAATCGCCTCTAAACGAACCGTACAGTCTTCTGGCGGTGGAACAGATGAATTTGGCAAATATGTGGCGTATTTTTTGGAACTCGTGAAAATTGGAGGGAGAAAGAAGATTTCCCTGCAAATCGTAGGACTCTAGCACGGTTTGGCTCTGGAAAACGCAAGTTGGATCTAAAACACGCATTCAAGCATTGTGGGGGTGATATCGATGAAATTGAAAACTCCGTGGCCCATTTTTGGGTACTGCCGAAAAACGGAGTGAGAAAGGAGCTTACTCTGACATTTCGAGGCCTCTACCAAATTTTCCCTGTCAAAAGGTGAGGCCGGCGCTAAAACATGCTTCTGTCCTTTTGGTAATAGGATTTCTTTGCATTTCAAATGCCTTTATGGCGGTTGAACTCTGCGAAGTGCAAACCTGCGCGAAGAATAGGTCCCACCATTTCGAGGGCAAAAACAGATGAATTGGGAAAGTACACGGCCCGTTCTTTGTGTCCCACTAAAAGATTATGAGAAAGACTATTTTGATGAAATTGTATGGGCTACATGTCAGTTTCCCTCTCTTGAAAGAGAAAATCGCCTCTAAACGAACCGTACAGTCTTCTGGCGGTGGAACAGATGAATTTGGCAAATATGTGGCGTATTTTTTGGAACTCGTGAAAATTGGAGGGAGAAAGAAGATTTCCCTGCAAATCGTAGGACTCTAGCACGGTTTGGCTCTCGAAAACGCAAGCTGGATCTAAAACACGCATTCAAGCATTGTGGGGGTGATATTGATGAAATTGAAAACTCCGTGGCCCATTTTTGGGTACTGCCGAAAAACGGAGTGAGAAAGGAGCTTACTCTGACATTTTGAGGCCTCTAGCAAATTTTCCCTGTCAAAAGGTCAGACCGGCGCTAAAACATGCTTCTATCCTTTTGGTGGCCGAAACACAATGATTCGCGAGCTACGTTGCCCATTTTACAGTGCTTATGACAGATGGAGGTAGGAACAGGATTTCTTTGCATTTCAAATGCCTCTATGGCGGTTGAACTCTGCGAAGTGCAAACCTGCGCGAAGAATAGGTCCCACCATTTCGGGGGCAAAAACAGATGAATTGGGAAAGTACACGGCCCGTTCTCTGTGTCCCACTAAAAGATTATGAGAAAGACTATTTTGATGAAATTGTATGGGCTACATGTCAGTTTCCCTCTCTTGAAAGAGAAAATCGCCTCTAAACGAACCGTACAGTCTTCTGGCGGTGGAACAGATGAATTTGGCAAATATGTGGCGTATTTTTTGGAACTCGTGAAAATTGGAGGGAGAAAGAAGATGTCCCTGCAAATCGTAGGACTCTAGCACGGTTTGGCTCTCGAAAACGCAAGCTGGATCTAAAACACGCATTCAAGCATTGTGGGGGTGATATTGATGAAATTGAAAACTCCGTGGCCCATTTTTGGGTACTGCCGAAAAACGGAGTGAGAAAGGAGCTTACTCTGACATTTTGAGGCCTCTAGCAAATTTTCCCTGTCAAAAGGTCAGACCGGCGCTAAAACATGCTTCTATCCTTTTGGTGGCCGAAACACAATGATTCGCGAGCTACGTTGCCCATTTTACAGTGCTTATGACAGATGGAGGTAGGAACAGGATTTCTTTGCATTTCAAATGCCTCTATGGCGGTTGAACTCTGCGAAGTGTAAACCTGCGCGAAGAATAGGTCCCACCATTTCGGGGGCAAAAACAGATGAATTGGGAAAGTACACGGCCCGTTCTCTGTGTCCCACTAAAAGATTATGAGAAAGACTATTTTGATGAAATTGTATGGGCTACATGTCAGTTTCCCTCTCTTGAAAGAGAAAATCGCCTCTAAACGAACCGTACAGTCTTCTGGCGGTGGAACAGATGAATTTGGCAAATATGTGGCGTATTTTTTGGAACTCGTGAAAATTGGAGGGAGAAAGAAGATGTCCCTGCAAAACGTAGGACTCTAGCACGGTTTGGCTCTCGAAAACGCAAGCTGGATCTAAAACACGCATTCAAGCATTGTGGGGGTGATATTGATGAAATTGAAAACTCCGTGGCCCATTTTTGGGTACTGCCGAAAAACGGAGTGAGAAAGGAGCTTACTCTGACATTTTGAGGTCTCTAGCAAATTTTCCCTGTCAAAAGGTCAGACCGGCGCTAAAACATGCTTCTATCCTTTTGGTGGCCGAAACACAATGATTCGCGAGCTACGTTGCCCATTTTACAGTGCTTATGACAGATGGAGGTAGGAACAGGATTTCTTTGCATTTCAAATGCCTCTATGGCGGTTGAACTCTGCGAAGTGCAAACCTGCGCGAAGAATAGGTCCCACCATTTCGGGGGCAAAAACAGATGAATTGGGAAAGTACACGGCCCGTTCTCTGTGTCCCACTAAAAGATTATGAGAAAGACTATTTTGATGAAATTGTATGGGCTACATGTCAGTTTCCCTCTCTTGAAAGAGAAAATCGCCTCTAAACGAACCGTACAGTCTTCTGGCGGTGGAACAGATGAATTTGGCAAATATGTGGCGTATTTTTTGGAACTCGTGAAAATTGGAGGGAGAAAGAAGATTTCCCTGCAAATCGTAGGACTCTAGCACGGTTTGGCTCTGGAAAACGCAAGTTGGATCTAAAACACGCATTCAAGCATTGTGGGGGTGATATCGATGAAATTGAAAACTCCGTGGCCCATTTTTGGGTACTGCCGAAAAACGGAGTGAGAAAGGAGCTTACTCTGACATTTCGAGGCCTCTACCAAATTTTCCCTGTCAAAAGGTGAGGCCGGCGCTAAAACATGCTTCTATCCTTTTGGTAATAGGATTTCTTTGCATTTCAAATGCCTTTATGGCGGTTGAACTCTGCGAAGTGCAAACCTGCGCGAAGAATAGGTCCCACCATTTCGAGGGCAAAAACAGATGAATTGGGAAAGTACACGGCCCGTTCTCTGTGTCCCACTAAAAGATTATGAGAAAGACTATTTTGATGAAATTGTATGGGCTACATGTCAGTTTCCCTCTCTTGAAAGAGAAAATCGCCTCTAAACGAACCGTACAGTCTTCTGGCGGTGGAACAGATGAATTTGGCAAATATGTGGCGTATTTTTTGGAACTCGTGAAAATTGGAGGGAGAAAGAAGATTTCCCTGCAAATCGTAGGACTCTAGCACGGTTTGGCTCTCGAAAACGCAAGCTGGATCTAAAACACGCATTCAAGCATTGTGGGGGTGATATTGATGAAATTGAAAACTCCGTGGCCCATTTTTGGGTACTGCCGAAAAACGGAGTGAGAAAGGAGCTTACTCTGACATTTTGAGGCCTCTAGCAAATTTTCCCTGTCAAAAGGTCAGACCGGCGCTAAAACATGCTTCTATCCTTTTGGTGGCCGAAACACAATGATTCGCGAGCTACGTTGCCCATTTTACAGTGCTTATGACAGATGGAGGTAGGAACAGGATTTCTTTGCATTTCAAATGCCTCTATGGCGGTTGAACTCTGCGAAGTGCAAACCTGCGCGAAGAATAGGTCCCACCATTTCGGGGGCAAAAACAGATGAATTGGGAAAGTACACGGCCCGTTCTCTGTGTCCCACTAAAAGATTATGAGAAAGACTATTTTGATGAAATTGTATGGGCTACATGTCAGTTTCCCTCTCTTGAAAGAGAAAATCGCCTCTAAACGAACCGTACAGTCTTCTGGCGGTGGAACAGATGAATTTGGCAAATATGTGGCGTATTTTTTGGAACTCGTGAAAATTGGAGGCAGAAAGAAGATTTCCCTGCAAATCGTAGGACTCTAGCACGGTTTGGCTCTGGAAAACGCAAGCTGGATCTAAAACACGCATTCAAGCATTGTGGGGGTGATATCGATGAAATTGAAAACTCCGTGGCCCATTTTTGGGTACTTCCGAAAAACGGAGTGAGAAAGGAGCTTACTCTGACATTTCGAGGCCTCTACCAAATTTTCCCTGTCAAAAGGTGAGGCCGGCGCTAAAACATGCTTCTATCTTTTTGGTAATAGGATTTCTTTGCATTTCAAATGCCTCTATGGCGGTTGAACTCTGCGAAGTGCAAACCTGCGCGAAGAATAGGTCCCACCATTTCGGGGGCAAAAACAGATGAATTGGGAAAGTACACGGCCCGTTCTCTGTGTCCCACTAAAAGATTATGAGAAAGACTATTTTGATGAAATTGTATGGGCTACATGTCAGTTTCCCTCTCTTGAAAGAGAAAATCGCCTCTAAACGAACCGTACAGTCTTCTGGCGGTGGAACAGATGAATTTGGCAAATATGTGGCGTATTTTTTGGAACTCGTGAAAATTGGAGGCAGAAAGAAGATTTCCCTGCAAATCGTAGGACTCTAGCACGGTTTGGCTCTGGAAAACGCAAGCTGGATCTAAAACACGCATTCAAGCATTGTGGGGGTGATATCGATGAAATTGAAAACTCCGTGGCCCATTTTTGGGTACTTTCGAAAAACGGAGTGAGAAAGGAGCTTACTCTGACATTTCGAGGCCTCTACCAAATTTTCCCTGTCAAAAGGTGAGGCCGGCGCTAAAACATGCTTCTATCTTTTTGGTAATAGGATTTCTTTGCATTTCAAATGCCTCTATGGCGGTTGAACTCTGCGAAGTGCAAACCTGCGCGAAGAATAGGTCCCACCATTTCGGGGGCAAAAACAGATGAATTGGGAAAGTACACGGCCCGTTCTCTGTGTCCCACTAAAAGATTATGAGAAAGACTATTTTGATGAAATTGTATGGGCTACATGTCAGTTTCCCTCTCTTGAAAGAGAAAATCGCCTCTAAACGAACCGTACAGTCTTCTGGCGGTGGAACAGATGAATTTGGCAAATATGTGGCGTATTTTTTGGAACTCGTGAAAATTGGAGGGAGAAAGAAGATGTCCCTGCAAAACGTAGGACTCTAGCACGGTTTGGCTCTCGAAAACGCAAGCTGGATCTAAAACACGCATTCAAGCATTGTGGGGGTGATATTGATGAAATTGAAAACTCCGTGGCCCATTTTTGGGTACTGCCGAAAAACGGAGTGAGAAAGGAGCTTACTCTGACATTTTGAGGCCTCTAGCAAATTTTCCCTGTCAAAAGGTCAGACCGGCGCTAAAACATGCTTCTATCCTTTTGGTGGCCGAAACACAATGATTCGCGAGCTACGTTGCCCATTTTACAGTGCTTATGACAGATGGAGGTAGGAACAGGATTTCTTTGCATTTCAAATGCCTCTATGGCGGTTGAACTCTGCGAAGTGCAAACCTGCGCGAAGAATAGGTCCCACCATTTCGGGGGCAAAAACAGATGAATTGGGAAAGTACACGGCCCGTTCTCTGTGTCCCACTAAAAGATTATGAGAAAGACTATTTTGATGAAATTGTATGGGCTACATGTCAGTTTCCCTCTCTTGAAAGAGAAAATCGCCTCTAAACGAACCGTACAGTCTTCTGGCGGTGGAACAGATGAATTTGGCAAATATGTGGCGTATTTTTTGGAACTCGTGAAAATTGGAGGCAGAAAGAAGATTTCCCTGCAAATCGTAGGACTCTAGCACGGTTTGGCTCTGGAAAACGCAAGCTGGATCTAAAACACGCATTCAAGCATTGTGGGGGTGATATCGATGAAATTGAAAACTCCGTGGCCCATTTTTGGGTACTTCCGAAAAACGGAGTGAGAAAGGAGCTTACTCTGACATTTCGAGGCCTCTACCAAATTTTCCCTTTCAAAAGGTGAGGCCGGCGCTAAAACATGCTTCTATCTTTTTGGTAATAGGATTTCTTTGCATTTCAAATGCCTCTATGGCGGTTGAACTCTGCGAAGTGCAAACCTGCGCGAAGAATAGGTCCCACCATTTCGGGGGCAAAAACAGATGAATTGGGAAAGTACACGGCCCGTTCTCTGTGTCCCACTAAAAGATTATGAGAAAGACTATTTTGATGAAATTGTATGGGCTACATGTCAGTTTCCCTCTCTTGAAAGAGAAAATCGCCTCTAAACGAACCGTACAGTCTTCTGGCGGTGGAACAGATGAATTTGGCAAATATGTGGCGTATTTTTTGGAACTCGTGAAAATTGGAGGGAGAAAGAAGATGTCCCTGCAAAACGTAGGACTCTAGCACGGTTTGGCTCTCGAAAACGCAAGCTGGATCTAAAACACGCATTCAAGCATTGTGGGGGTGATATTGATGAAATTGAAAACTCCGTGGCCCATTTTTGGGTACTGCCGAAAAACGGAGTGAGAAAGGAGCTTACTCTGACATTTTGAGGCCTCTAGCAAATTTTCCCTGTCAAAAGGTCAGACCGGCGCTAAAACATGCTTCTATCCTTTGTGTGGCCGAAACACAATGATTCGCGAGCTACGTTGCCCATTTTACAGTGCTTATGACAGATGGAGGTAGGAACAGGATTTCTTTGCATTTCAAATGCCTCTCTGGCGGTTGAACTCTGCGAAGTGCAAACCTGCGCGAAGAATAGGTCCCACCATTTCGGGGGCAAAAACAGATGAATTGGGAAAGTACACGGCCCGTTCTCTGTGTCCCACTAAAAGATTATGAGAAAGACTATTTTGATGAAATTGTATGGGCTACATGTCAGTTTCCCTCTCTTGAAAGAGAAAATCGCCTCTAAACGGACCGTACAGTCTTCTGGCGGTGGAACAGATGAATTTGGCAAATATGTGGCGTATTTTTTGGAACTCGTGAAAATTGGAGGGAGAAAGAAGATTTCCCTGCAAATCGTAGGACTCTAGCACGGTTTGGCTCTCGAAAACGCAAGCTGGATCTAAAACACGCATTCAAGCATTGTGGGGGTGATATTGATGAAATTGAAAACTCCGTGGCCCATTTTTGGGTACTGCCGAAAAACGGAGTGAGAAAGGAGCTTACTCTGACATTTTGAGGCCTCTAGCAAATTTTCCCTGTCAAAAGGTCAGACCGGCGCTAAAACATGCTTCTATCCTTTTGGTGGCCGAAACACAATGATTCGCGAGCTACGTTGCCCATTTTACAGTGCTTATGACAGATGGAGGTAGGAACAGGATTTCTTTGCATTTCAAATGCCTCTATGGCGGTTGAACTCTGCGAAGTGCAAACCTGCGCGAAGAATAGGTCCCACCATTTCGGGGGCAAAAACAGATGAATTGGGAAAGTACACGGCCCGTTCTCTGTGTCCCACTAAAAGATTATGAGAAAGACTATTTTGATGAAATTGTATGGGCTACATGTCAGTTTCCCTCTCTTGAAAGAGAAAATCGCCTCTAAACGAACCGTACAGTCTTCTGGCGGTGGAACAGATGAATTTGGCAAATATGTGGCGTATTTTTTGGAACTCGTGAAAATTGGAGGCAGAAAGAAGATTTCCCTGCAAATCGTAGGACTCTAGCACGGTTTGGCTCTGGAAAACGCAAGCTGGATCTAAAACACGCATTCAAGCATTGTGGGGGTGATATCGATGAAATTGAAAACTCCGTGGCCCATTTTTGGGTACTTCCGAAAAACGGAGTGAGAAAGGAGCTTACTCTGACATTTCGAGGCCTCTACCAAATTTTCCCTTTCAAAAGGTGAGGCCGGCGCTAAAACATGCTTCTATCTTTTTGGTAATAGGATTTCTTTGCATTTCAAATGCCTCTATGGCGGTTGAACTCTGCGAAGTGCAAACCTGCGCGAAGAATAGGTCCCACCATTTCGGGGGCAAAAACAGATGAATTGGGAAAGTACACGGCCCGTTCTCTGTGTCCCACTAAAAGATTATGAGAAAGACTATTTTGATGAAATTGTATGGGCTACATGTCAGTTTCCCTCTCTTGAAAGAGAAAATCGCCTCTAAACGAACCGTACAGTCTTCTGGCGGTGGAACAGATGAATTTGGCAAATATGTGGCGTATTTTTTGGAACTCGTGAAAATTGGAGGGAGAAAGAAGATGTCCCTGCAAAACGTAGGACTCTAGCACGGTTTGGCTCTCGAAAACGCAAGCTGGATCTAAAACACGCATTCAAGCATTGTGGGGGTGATATTGATGAAATTGAAAACTCCGTGGCCCATTTTTGGGTACTGCCGAAAAACGGAGTGAGAAAGGAGCTTACTCTGACATTTTGAGGCCTCTAGCAAATTTTCCCTGTCAAAAGGTCAGACCGGCGCTAAAACATGCTTCTATCCTTTGTGTGGCCGAAACACAATGATTCGCGAGCTACGTTGCCCATTTTACAGTGCTTATGACAGATGGAGGTAGGAACAGGATTTCTTTGCATTTCAAATGCCTCTCTGGCGGTTGAACTCTGCGAAGTGCAAACCTGCGCGAAGAATAGGTCCCACCATTTCGGGGGCAAAAACAGATGAATTGGGAAAGTACACGGCCCGTTCTCTGTGTCCCACTAAAAGATTATGAGAAAGACTATTTTGATGAAATTGTATGGGCTACATGTCCGTTTCCCTCTCTTGAAAGAGAAAATCGCCTCTAAACGAACCGTACAGTCTTCTGGCGGTGGAACAGATGAATTTGGCAAATATGTGGCGTATTTTTTGGAACTCGTGAAAATTGGAGGGAGAAAGAAGATTTCCCTGCAAATCGTAGGACTCTAGCACGGTTTGGCTCTCGAAAACGCAAGCTGGATCTAAAACACGCATTCAAGCATTGTGGGGGTGATATGGATGAAATTGAAAACTCCGTGGCCCATTTTTGGGTACTGCCGAAAAACGGAGTGAGAAAGGAGCTTACTCTGACATTTTGAGGCCTCTAGCAAATTTTCCCTGTCAAAAGGTCAGACCGGCGCTAAAACATGCTTCTATCCTTTTGGTGGCCGAAACACAATGATTCGCGAGCTACGTTGCCCATTTTACAGTGCTTATGACAGATGGAGGTAGGAACAGGATTTCTTTGCATTTCAAATGCCTCTATGGCGGTTGAACTCTGCGAAGTGCAAACCTGCGCGAAGAATAGGTCCCACCATTTCGGGGGCAAAAACAGATGAATTGGGAAAGTACACGGCCCGTTCTCTGTGTCCCACTAAAAGATTATGAGAAAGACTATTTTGATGAAATTGTATGGGCTACATGTCAGTTTCCCTCTCTTGAAAGAGAAAATCGCCTCTAAACGAACCGTACAGTCTTCTGGCGGTGGAACAGATGAATTTGGCAAATATGTGGCGTATTTTTTGGAACTCGTGAAAATTGGAGGCAGAAAGAAGATTTCCCTGCAAATCGTAGGACTCTAGCACGGTTTGGCTCTGGAAAACGCAAGCTGGATCTAAAACACGCATTCAAGCATTGTGGGGGTGATATCGATGAAATTGAAAACTCCGTGGCCCATTTTTGGGTACTTCCGAAAAATGGAGTGAGAAAGGAGCTTACTCTGACATTTCGAGGCCTCTACCAAATTTTCCCTGTCAAAAGGTGAGGCCGGCGCTAAAACATGCTTCTATCTTTTTGGTAATAGGATTTCTTTGCATTTCAAATGCCTCTATGGCGGTTGAACTCTGCGAAGTGCAAACCTGCGCGAAGAATAGGTCCCACCATTTCGGGGGCAAAAACAGATGAATTGGGAAAGTACACGGCCCGTTCTCTGTGTCCCACTAAAAGATTATGAGAAAGACTATTTTGATGAAATTGTATGGGCTACATGTCAGTTTCCCTCTCTTGAAAGAGAAAATCGCCTCTAAACGAACCGTACAGTCTTCTGGCGGTGGAACAGATGAATTTGGCAAATATGTGGCGTATTTTTTGGAACTCGTGAAAATTGGAGGGAGAAAGAAGATGTCCCTGCAAAACGTAGGACTCTAGCACGGTTTGGCTCTCGAAAACGCAAGCTGGATCTAAAACACGCATTCAAGCATTGTGGGGGTGATATTGATGAAATTGAAAACTCCGTGGCCCATTTTTGGGTACTGCCGAAAAACGGAGTGAGAAAGGAGCTTACTCTGACATTTTGAGGCCTCTAGCAAATTTTCCCTGTCAAAAGGTCAGACCGGCGCTAAAACATGCTTCTATCCTTTTGGTGGCCGAAACACAATGATTCGCGAGCTACGTTGCCCATTTTACAGTGCTTATGACAGATGGAGGTAGGAACAGGATTTCTTTGCATTTCAAATGCCTCTATGGCGGTTGAACTCTGCGAAGTGCAAACCTGCGCGAAGAATAGGTCCCACCATTTCGGGGGCAAAAACAGATGAATTGGGAAAGTACACGGCCCGTTCTCTGTGTCCCACTAAAAGATTATGAGAAAGACTATTTTGATGAAATTGTATGGGCTACATGTCAGTTTCCCTCTCTTGAAAGAGAAAATCGCCTCTAAACGAACCGTACAGTCTTCTGGCGGTGGAACAGATGAATTTGGCAAATATGTGGCGTATTTTTTGGAACTCGTGAAAATTGGAGGGAGAAAGAAGATTTCCCTGCAAATCGTAGGACTCTAGCACGGTTTGGCTCTCGAAAACGCAAGCTGGATCTAAAACACGCATTCAAGCATTGTGGGGGTGATATTGATGAAATTGAAAACTCCGTGGCCCATTTTTGGGTACTGCCGAAAAACGGAGTGAGAAAGGAGCTTACTCTGACATTTTGAGGCCTCTAGCAAATTTTCCCTGTCAAAAGGTCAGACCGGCGCTAAAACATGCTTCTATCCTTTGTGTGGCCGAAACACAATGATTCGCGAGCTACGTTGCCCATTTTACAGTGCTTATGACAGATGGAGGTAGGAACAGGATTTCTTTGCATTTCAAATGCCTCTCTGGCGGTTGAACTCTGCGAAGTGCAAACCTGCGCGAAGAATAGGTCCCACCATTTCGGGGGCAAAAACAGATGAATTGGGAAAGTACACGGCCCGTTCTCTGTGTCCCACTAAAAGATTATGAGAAAGACTATTTTGATGAAATTGTATGGGCTACATGTCAGTTTCCCTCTCTTGAAAGAGAAAATCGCCTCTAAACGAACCGTACAGTCTTCTGGCGGTGGAACAGATGAATTTGGCAAATATGTGGCGTATTTTTTGGAACTCGTGAAAATTGGAGGGAGAAAGAAGATTTCCCTGCAAATCGTAGGACTCTAGCACGGTTTGGCTCTCGAAAACGCAAGCTGGATCTAAAACACGCATTCAAGCATTGTGGGGGTGATATTGATGAAATTGAAAACTCCGTGGCCCATTTTTGGGTACTGCCGAAAAACGGAGTGAGAAAGGAGCTTACTCTGACATTTTGAGGCCTCTAGCAAATTTTCCCTGTCAAAAGGTCAGACCGGCGCTAAAACATGCTTCTATCCTTTGTGTGGCCGAAACACAATGATTCGCGAGCTACGTTGCCCATTTTACAGTGCTTATGACAGATGGAGGTAGGAACAGGATTTCTTTGCATTTCAAATGCCTCTCTGGCGGTTGAACTCTGCGAAGTGCAAACCTGCGCGAAGAATAGGTCCCACCATTTCGGGGGCAAAAACAGATGAATTGGGAAAGTACACGGCCCGTTCTCTGTGTCCCACTAAAAGATTATGAGAAAGACTATTTTGATGAAATTGTATGGGCTACATGTCAGTTTCCCTCTCTTGAAAGAGAAAATCGCCTCTAAACGAACCGTACAGTCTTCTGGCGGTGGAACAGATGAATTTGGCAAATATGTGGCGTATTTTTTGGAACTCGTGAAAATTGGAGGGAGAAAGAAGATTTCCCTGCAAATCGTAGGACTCTAGCACGGTTTGGCTCTCGAAAACGCAAGCTGGATCTAAAACACGCATTCAAGCATTGTGGGGGTGATATTAATGAAATTGAAAACTCCGTGGCCCATTTTTGGGTACTGCCGAAAAACGGAGTGAGAAAGGAGCTTACTCTGACATTTTGAGGCCTCTAGCAAATTTTCCCTGTCAAAAGGTCAGACCGGCGCTAAAACATGCTTCTATCCTTTTGGTGGCCGAAACACAATGATTCGCGAGCTACGTTGCCCATTTTACAGTGCTTATGACAGATGGAGGTAGGAACAGGATTTCTTTGCATTTCAAATGCCTCTCTGGCGGTTGAACTCTGCGAAGTGCAAACCTGCGCGAAGAATAGGTCCCACCATTTCGGGGGCAAAAACAGATGAATTGGGAAAGTACACGGCCCGTTCTCTGTGTCCCACTAAAAGATTATGAGAAAGACTATTTTGATGAAATTGTATGGGCTACATGTCAGTTTCCCTCTCTTGAAAGAGAAAATCGCCTCTAAACGAACCGTACAGTCTTCTGGCGGTGGAACAGATGAATTTGGCAAATATGTGGCGTATTTTTTGGAACTCGTGAAAATTGGAGGGAGAAAGAAGATTTCCCTGCAAATCGTAGGACTCTAGCACGGTTTGGCTCTCGAAAACGCAAGCTGGATCTAAAACACGCATTCAAGCATTGTGGGGGTGATATTGATGAAATTGAAAACTCCGTGGCCCATTTTTGGGTACTGCCGAAAAACGGAGTGAGAAAGGAGCTTACTCTGACATTTCGAGGCCTCTACCAAATTTTCCCTGTCAAAAGGTGAGGCCGGCGCTAAAACATGCTTCTATCCTTTTGGTAATAGGATTTCTTTGCATTTCAAATGCCGCTATGGCGGTTCAACTCTACGAAGTGCAAACCTGCGCGAAGAATAGGTCCCACCATTTCGAGGGCAAAAACAGATGAATTGGGAAAGTACACGGCCCGTTTTCTGTGTCCTACGAAAAGATTATGAGAAAGACTATTTTGATGAAATTGTATGGGCTACATGTCAGTTTCCCTCTCTTGAAAGAGAAAATCGCCTCTAAACGAACCGTACAGTCTTCTGGCGGTGGAACAGATGAATTTGGCAAATATGTGGCGTATTTTTTGGAACTCGTGAAAATTGGAGGGAGAAAGAAGATTTCCCTGCAAATCGTAGGACTCTAGCACGGTTTGGCTTTGGAAAACGCAAGCTGGATCTAAAACACGCATTCAAGCATTGTGGGGGTTATATTGATGAAATTGAAAACTCCGCGGCCCATTTTTGGGTACTGCCGAAAAACAGAGTGAGAAAGGAGCTTACTCTGACATTTCGAGGCCTCTACCAAATTTTCCCTGTCAAAAGGTGAGACCGGCGCTAAAACATGCTTCTATCCTTTTGGTGGCCGAAACACAATGATTCGCGAGCTACGTTGCCCATTTTACAGTGCTTATGAAAGATGGAGGTAGGAATAGGATTTCTTTGCATTTCAAATGCCTCTGTGGCGGTTGAACTCTGCGAAGGGCAAACCTGCGCGAAGAATAGGTCCCACCATTTCAGGGGGAAAAACAGATCAATTGGGAAAGTACATGGCCCGTTCTCTGTGTCCCACTAAAAGATTATGAGAAAGACTATTTTGATGAAATTGTATGGGCTACATGTCAGTTTCCCTCTCTTGAAAGAGAAAATCGCCTCTAAACGAACCGTACAGTCTTCTGGATGTGGAACAGATGAATTTGGCAAATCTGTGGCGTATTTTTTGGAACTCGTGAAAATTGGAGGGAGAAAGAAGATTTCCCTGCAAATCGTAGGACTCTAGCACGGTTTGGCTCTTGAAAACTCAAGCTGGATCTAAAACACGCATTCAAGCCTTGTGGGGTGATATTGATGAAATTGAAAACTCCGTGGCCCATTTTGGGGTACTGCTGAAAAACGGAGTGAGAAAGGAGCTTACTCTGAAATTTCGTGGCCTCTAGCAAATTTTCCCTGTCAATAGGTGAGACCGGCGCTAAAACATGCTTCTATCCTCTTGGTGGCTGAAACACAATGATTCGCGAGCTACGTTGCCCATTTTACAGTGCTTATGAAAGATGGAGGTAGGAATAGGATTTCTTTGCATTTCAAATGCCTCTGTGGCGGTTGAACTCTGCGAAGTGCAAACCTGCGCGAAGAATAGGTCCCACCATTTCGAGGGCAAAAACAGATGAATTGGGAAAGTACATGGCCCGTTCTCTGTGTCCCACTAAAAGATTATGAGAAAGACTATTTTGATGAAATTGTATGGGCTACATGTCAGTTTCCCTCTCTTGAAAGAGAAAATCGCCTCTAAACGAACCGTACAGTCTTCTGGATGTGGAACAGATGAATTTGGCAAATCTGTGACGTATTTTTTGGAACTCGTGAAAATTGGAGGGAGAAAGAAGATTTCCCGGCAAATCGTAGGACTCTAGCACGATTTGCTTCTTGAAAACGCAAGCTGGATCTAAAACACGCATTCAAGCCTTGTGGGGTGATATTGATGAAATTGAAAACTCCGTGGCCCATTTTGGGGTACTGCTGAAAAACGGAGTGAGAAAGCAGCTTACTCTGACATTTCGTGGCCTCTAGCGAATTTTCCCTGTCAAAAGGTGAGACCGGCGCTAAAACATGCTTCTATCCTCTTGGTGGCTGAAACACAATGATTCGCGAGCTACGTTGCCCATTTTACAGTGCTTATGAAAGATGGAGGTAGGAATATGATTTCTTTGCATTTCAAATGCCTCTGTGGCGGTTGAACTCTGCGAAGTGCAAAGCTGCTAGAAGAATAGGTCCCACCATTTCGGGGGCAAAAACAGATGAATTGGGAAAGTACATGGCCCGTTCTCTGTGTCCCACTAAAAGATTATGAGAAAGACTATTTTGATGAAATTGTACGGGCTACATGTCAGTTTCCCTCTCTTGAAAGAGAAAATCGCCTCTAAACGAACCGTACAGTCTTCTGGCGGTGGAACAGATGAATTTGGCACATATGTGGCGTATTTTTTGGAACTCGTGAAAATTGGAGGGAGAAAGAAGATTTTTGTGCCAATCATAGCACTCTAGCACGGTTTGGCTCTTGAAAACTCAAGCTGGATCTAAAACACGCATTCAAGCATTGTGGGGGTGATATTGATGAAATTGAAAACTCCGTGGCCCATTTGGGGTACTGCTGAAAAACGGAGTGATAAAGGAGCTTACTCTGAAATTTCGTGGCCTCTAGCGAATTTTCCCTGTCAAAAGGTCAGACCGGCGCTAAAACATGCTTCTATCCTCTTGGTGGCTGAAACACAATGATTCGCGAGCTACGTTGCCCATTTTACAGTGCTTATGAAAGATGGAGGTAGGAATAGGATTTCTTTGCATTTCAAATGCCTCTGTGGCGGTTGAACTCTGCGAAGTGCAAACCTGCGCGAAGAATAGGTCCCACCATTTCGGGGGCAAAAACAGATGAATTGGGAAAGTACATGGCCCGTTCTCTGTGTCCCACTAAAAGATTATGAGAAAGACTATTCTGATAAAATTGTATAGGCTACATGTCAGTTTCCCTCTCTTGAAAGAGAAAATCGCCTCTAAACGAACCGTTTAGTCTTCTGGCGGTGGAACAGATGAATTTGGCACATATGTGGCGTATTTTTTGGAACTCGTGAAAATTTGAAGGAGAAAGAAGATTTTTGTGCCAATCATAGCACTCTAGCACGGTTTGGCTCTTGAAAACTCAAGCTGGATCTAAAACACGCATTCAAGCATTGTGGGGGTGATATTGATGAAATTGAAAACTCCGTGGCCCATTTGGGGTACTGCTGAAAAACGGAGTGAGAAAGGAGCTTACTCTGAAATTTCGTGGCCTCTAGCGAATTTTCCCTGTCAAAAGGTGAGACCGGCGCTAAAACATGCTTCTATCCTCTTGGTGGCCGAAACACAATGATCCGCGAGCTACATTGCCCATTTTACAGTGCTTATGAAAGATGGAGGTAGGAATATGATTTCTTTGCATTTCAAATGCCTCTGTGGCGGTTGAACTCTGCGAAGTGCAAAGCTGCTCGAAGAATAGGCCCCACCATTTCGGGGGCAAAAACAGATGAATTGGGAAAGTACATGGCCCGTTCTCTGTGTCCCACTAAAAGATTATGAGAAAGACTATTTTGATGAAATTGTACGGGCTACATGTCAGTTTCCCTCTCTTGAAAGAGAAAATCGCCTCTAAACGAACCGTACAGTCTTCTGGCGGTGGAACAGATGAATTTGGCACATATGTGGCGTATTTTTTGGAACTCGTGAAAATTGGAGGGAGAAAGAAGATTTTTGTGCCAATCATAGCACTCTAGCACGGTTTGGCTCTTGAAAACTCAAGCTGGATCTAAAACACGCATTCAAGCATTGTGGGGGTGATATTGATGAAATTGAAAACTCCGTGGCCCATTTGGGGTACTGCTGAAAAACGGAGTGAGAAAGGAGCTTACTCTGAAATTTCGTGGCCTCTAGCGAATTTTCCCTGTCAAAAGGTGAGACCGGTGCTAAAACATGCTTCTATCCTCTTGGTGGCCGAAACACAATGATCCGCGAGCTACGTTTCCCATTTTACAGTGCTTATGAAAGATGGAGGTAGGACTATGATTTCTTTGCATTTCAAATGCCTCTGTGGCGGTTGAACTCTGCGAAGTGCAAAGCTGCTCGAAGAATAGGTCCCACCATTTCGGGGGCAAAAACAGATGAATTGGGAAAGTACATGGCCCGTTCTCTGTGTCCCACTAAAAGATTATGAGAAAGACTATTTTGATGAAATTGTATAGGCTACATGTCAGTTTCCCTCTCTTGAAAGAGAAAATCGCCTCTAAACGAACCGTACAGTCTTCTGGTGGTGGAACAGATGAATTTGGCACATATGTGGCGTATTTTTTGGAACTCGTGAAAATTGGAGGGAGAAAGAAGATGTCCCTGCAAATCATAGGACTCTAGCACGGTTTGGCTCTCGAAAACGCAAGCTGGATCTAAAACACGCATTCAAGCATTGTGGGGGTGATATTGATGAAATTGAAAACTCCGTGGCCCATTTTGGGGTACTGCTGAAAAACGGAGTGAGAAAGGAGCTTACTCTGAAATTTCGTGGCCTCTAGCGAATTTTCCCTGTCAAAAGGTGAGACCGGCGCTAAAACATGCTTCTATCCTCTTGGTGGCCGAAACACAATGATTCGCGAGCTACGTTGCCCATTTTACAGTGCTTATGAAAGATGGAGGTAGGAATATGATTTCTTTGCATTTCAAATGCCTCTGTGGCGGTTGAACTCTGCGAAGTGCAAACCTGCGCGAAGAATAGGTCCCACCATTTCGGGGGCAAAAACAGATGAATTGGGAAAGTACATGGCCCGTTCTCTGTGTCCCACTAAAAGATTATCAGAAAGACTATTTTGATGAAATTGTATAGGCTACATGTCAGTTTCCCTCTCTTGAAAGAGAAAATCGCCTCTAAACGAACCGTACAGTCTTCTGGATGTGGAACAGATGAATTTGGCAAATCTGTGGCGTATTTTTTGGAACTCGTGAAAATTAGAGGGAGAAAGAAGATTTTTGTGCCAATCATAGCACTCTAGCACGGTTTGGCTCTTGAAAACTCAAGCTGGATCTAAAACACGCATTCAAGCATTGTGGGAATGATATTGATGAAATTGAAAACTCCGTGGCCCATTTTTGGTTACTGCTGAAAAACGGAGTGATAAAGGAGCTTACTCTGAAATTTCGTGGCCTCTAGCGAATTTTCCCTGTCAAAAGGTGAGACCGGCGCTAAAACATGCTTCTATCCTCTTGGTGGCCGAAACACAATGATCCGCGAGCTACGTTGCCCATTTTACAGTGCTTATGAAAGATGGAGGTAGGAATATGATTTCTTTGCATTTCAAATGCCTCTGTGGCGGTTGAACTCTGCGAAGTGCAAAGCTGCTCGAAGAATAGGCCCCACCATTTCGGGGGCAAAAACAGATGAATTGGGAAAGTACATGGCCCGTTCTCTGTGTCCCACTAAAAGATTATGAGAAAGACTATTTTGATGAAATTGTATAGGCTACATGTCAGTTTCCCTCTCTTGAAAGAGAAAATCGCCTCTAAACGAACCGTACAGTCTTCTGGCGTTGGAACAGATGAATTTGGCACATATGTGGCGTATTTTTTGGAACTCGTGAAAATTGGAGGGAGAAAGAAGATGTCCCTGCAAATCATAGGACTCTAGCACGGTTTGGCTCTCGAAAACGCAAGCTGGATCTAAAACACGCATTCAAGCATTGTGGGGGTGATATTGATGAAATTGAAAACTCCGTGGCCCATTTTGGGGTACTGCTGAAAAACGGAGTGAGAAAGGAGCTTACTCTGAAATTTCGTGGCCTCTAGCGAATTTTCCCTGTCAAAAGGTGAGACCGGCGCTAAAACATGCTTCTATCCTCTAGGTGGCCGAACCACAATGATTCGCGAGCTACGTTGCCCATTTTACAGTGCTTATGAAAGATGGAGGTAGGAATATGATTTCTTTGCATTTCAAATGCCTCTGTGGCGGTTGAACTCTGCGAAGTACAAAGCTGCTCGAAGAATAGGCCCCACCATTTCGGGGGCAAAAACAGATGAATTGGGAAAGTACATGGCCCGTTCTCTGTGTCCCACTAAAAGATTATGAGAAAGACTATTTTGATGAAATTGTATAGGCTACATGTCAGTTTCCCTCTCTTGAAAGAGAAAATCGCCTCTAAACGAACCGTACAGTCTTCTGGCGTTGGAACAGATGAATTTGGCACATATGTGGCGTATTTTTTGGAACTCGTGAAAATTGGAGGGAGAAAGAAGATTTTTGTGCCAATCATAGCACTCTAGCACGGTTTGGCTCTTGAAAACTCAAGCTGGATCTAAAACACGCATTCAAGCATTGTGGGGGTGATATTTATGAAATTGAAAACTCTGTGGCCCATTTGGGGTACTGCTGAAAAACGGAGTGAGAAAGGAGCTTACTCTGAAATTTCGTGGCCTCTAGCGAATTTTCCCTGTCAAAAGGTGAGACCGGCGCTAAAACATGCTTCTATCCTCTTGGTGGCCGAAACACAATGATCCGCGAGCTACGTTGCCCATTTTACAGTGCTTATGAAAGATGGAGGTAGGAATATGATTTCTTTGCATTTCAAATGCCTCTGTGGCGGTTGAACTCTGCGAAGTGCAAAGCTGCTCGAAGAATAGGCCCCACCATTTCGGGGGTAAAAACAGATGAATTGGGAAAGTACATGGCCCGTTCTCTGTGTCCCACTAAAAGATTATGAGAAAGACTATTTTGATGAAATTGTATAGGCTACATGTCAGTTTCCCTCTCTTGAAAGAGAAAATCGCCTCTAAACGAACCGTACAGTCTTCTGGCGTTGGAACAGATGAATTTGGCACATATGTGGCGTATTTTTTGGAACTCGTGAAAATTGGAGGGAGAAAGAAGATGTCCCTGCAAATCATAGGACTCTAGCACGGTTTGGCTCTCGAAAACGCAAGCTGGATCTAAAACACGCATTCAAGCATTGTGGGGGTGATATTGATGAAATTGAAAACTCCGTGGCCCATTTTGGGGTACTGCTGAAAAACGGAGTGAGAAAGGAGCTTACTCTGAAATTTCGTGGCCTCTAGCGAATTTTCCCTGTCAAAAGGTGAGACCGGCGCTAAAACATGCTTCTATCCTCTTGGTGGCCGAAACACAATGATCCGCGAGCTACGTTGCCCATTTTACAGTGCTTATGAAAGATGGAGGTAGGAATATGATTTCTTTGCATTTCAAATGCCTCTGTGGCGGTTGAACTCTGCGAAGTGCAAAGCTGCTCGAAGAATAGGCCCCACCATTTCGGGGGTAAAAACAGATGAATTGGGAAAGTACATGGCCCGTTCTCTGTGTCCCACTAAAAGATTATGAGAAAGACTATTTTGATGAAATTGTATAGGCTACATGTCAGTTTCCCTCTCTTGAAAGAGAAAATCGCCTCTAAACGAACCGTACAGTCTTCTGGCGTTGGAACAGATGAATTTGGCACATATGTGGCGTATTTTTTGGAACTCGTGAAAATTGGAGGGAGAAAGAAGATGTCCCTGCAAATCATAGGACTCTAGCACGGTTTGGCTCTTGAAAACTCAAGCTGGATCTAAAACACGCATTCAAGCATTGTGGGGGTGATATTGATGAAATTGAAAACTCCGTGGCCCATTTGGGGTACTGCTGAAAAACGGAGTGAGAAAGGAGCTTACTCTGAAATTTCGTGGCCTCTAGCGAATTTTCCCTGTCAAAAGGTGAGACCGGCGCTAAAACATGCTTCTATCCTCTTGGTGGCCGAAACACAATGATCCGCGAGCTACGTTGCCCATTTTACAGTGCTTATGAAAGATGGAGGTAGGAATAGGATTTCTTTGCATTTCAAATGCCTCTGTGGCGGTTGAACTCTGCGAAGTGCAAACCTGCGCGAAGAATAGGTCCCACCATTTCGGGGGCAAAAACAGATGAATTGGGAAAGTACATGGCCCGTTCTCTGTGTCCCACTAAAAGATTATGAGAAAGACTATTCTGATGAAATTGTATAGGCTACATGTCAGTTTCCCTCTCTTGAAAGAGAAAATCGCCTCTAAACGAACCGTACAGTCTTCTGGCGGTGGAACAGATGAATTTGGCACATATGTGGCGTATTTTTTGGAACTCGTGAAAATTGGAGGGAGAAAGAAGATTTTTGTGCCAATCATAGCACTCTAGCACGGTTTGGCTCTTGAAAACTCAAGCTGGATCTAAAACACGCATTCAAGCATTGTGGGGGTGATATTGATGAAATTGAAAACTCCGTGGCCCATTTGGGGTACTGCTGAAAAACGGAGTGAGAAAGGAGCTTACTCTGAAATTTCGTGGCCTCTAGCGAATTTTCCCTGTCAAAAGGTGAGACCGGCGCTAAAACATGCTTCTATCCTCTTGGTGGCCGAAACACAATGATCCGCGAGCTACGTTGCCCATTTTACAGTGCTTATGAAAGATGGAGGTAGGAATAGGATTTCTTTGCATTTCAAATGCCTCTGTGGCGGTTGAACTCTGCGAAGTGCAAACCTGCGCGAAGAATAGGTCCCACCATTTCGGGGGCAAAAACAGATGAATTGGGAAAGTACATGGCCCGTTCTCTGTGTCCCACTAAAAGATTATGAGAAAGACTATTCTGATGAAATTGTATAGGCTACATGTCAGTTTCCCTCTCTTGAAAGAGAAAATCGCCTCTAAACGAACCGTACAGTCTTCTGGCGGTGGAACAGATGAATTTGGCACATATGTGGCGTATTTTTTGGAACTCGTGAAAATTGGAGGGAGAAAGAAGATTTTTGTGCCAATCATAGCACTCTAGCACGGTTTGGCTCTTGAAAACTCAAGCTGGATCTAAAACACGCATTCAAGCATTGTGGGGGTGATATTGATGAAATTGAAAACTCCGTGGCCCATTTTGGGGTACTGCTGAAAAACGGAGTGAGAAAGGAGCTTACTCTGAAATTTCGTGGCCTCTAGCGAATTTTCCCTGTCAAAAGGTGAGACCGGCGCTAAAACATGCTTCTATCCTCTTGGTGGCCGAAACACAATGATTCGCGAGCTACGTTGCCCATTTTACAGTGCTTATGAAAGATGGAGGTAGGAATATGATTTCTTTGCATTTCAAATGCCTCTGTGGCGGTTGAACTCTGCGAAGTGCAAACCTGCGCGAAGAATAGGTCCCACCATTTCGGGGGCAACAACAGATGAATTGGGAAAGTACATGGCCCGTTCTCTGTGTCCCACTAAAAGATTATAAGAAAGACTATTTTGATGAAATTGTATAGGCTACATGTCAGTTTCCCTCTCTTGAAAGAGAAAATCGCCTCTAAACGAACCGTACAGTCTTCTGGATGTGGAACAGATGAATTTGGCAAATCTGTGGCGTATTTTTTGGAACTCGTGAAAATTAGAGGGAGAAAGAAGATTTTTGTGCCAATCATAGCACTCTAGCACGGTTTGGCTCTTGAAAACTCAAGCTGGATCTAAAACACGCATTCAAGCATTGTGGGGCTGATATTGATGAAATTGAAAACTCCGTGGCCCATTTTTGGTTACTGCTGAAAAACGGAGTGATAAAGGAGCTTACTCTGAAATTTCGTGGCCTCTAGCGAATTTTCCCTGTCAAAAGGTGAGACCGGCGCTAAAACATGCTTCTATCCTCTTGGTGGCTGAAACACAATGATTCGCGAGCTACGTTGCCCATTTTACAGTGCTTATGAAAGATGGAGGTAGGAATAGGATTTCTTTGCATTTCAAATGCCTCTGTGGCGGTTGAACTCTGCGAAGTTCAAACCTACGCGAAGAATAGGTCCCACCATTTCGGGGGCAAAAACAGATGAATTGGGAAAGTACATGGCCCGTTCTCTGTGTCCCACTAAAAGATTATGAGAAAGACTATTATGATGAAATTGTATGGGCTACATGTCAGTTTCCCTCTCTTGAAAGAGAAAATCGCCTCTAAACGAACCGTACAGTCTTCTGGCGGTGGAACAGATGAATTTGGCACATATGTGGCGTATTTTTTGGAACTCGTGAAAATTGGAGGGAGAAAGAAGATTTTTGTGCCAATCATAGCACTCTAGCACGGTTTGGCTCTTGAAAACTCAAGCTGGATCTAAAACACGCATTCAAGCATTGTGGGGGTGATATTGATGAAATTGAAAACTCCGTGGCCCATTTGGGGTACTGCTGAAAAACGGAGTGAGAAAGGAGCTTACTCTGAAATTTCGTGGCCTCTAGCGAATTTTCCCTGTCAAAAGGTGAGACCGGCGCTAAAACATGCTTCTATCCTCTTGGTGGCCGAAACACAATGATCCGCGAGCTACGTTGCCCATTTTACAGTGCTTATGAAAGATGGAGGTAGGAATATGATTTCTTTGCATTTCAAATGCCTCTGTGGCGGTTGAACTCTGCGAAGTGCAAAGCTGCTCGAAGAATAGGCCCCACCATTTCGGGGGCAAAAACAGATGAATTGGGAAAGTACATGGCCCGTTCTCTGTGTCCCACTAAAAGATTATGAGAAAGACTATTTTGATGAAATTGTATAGGCTACATGTCAGTTTCCCTCTCTTGAAAGAGAAAATCGCCTCTAAACAAACCGTACAGTCTTCTGGCGTTGGAACAGATGAATTTGGCACATATGTGGCGTATTTTTTGGAACTCGTGAAAATTGGAGGGAGAAAGAAGATGTCCCTGCAAATCATAGGACTCTAGCACGGTTTGGATCTCGAAAACGCAAGCTGGATCTAAAACACGCATTCAAGCATTGTGGGGGTGATATTGATGAAATTGAAAACTCCGTGGCCCATTTTTGGTTACTGCTGAAAAACGGAGTGATAAAGGTGCTTACTCTGAAATTTCGTGGCCTCTAGCGAATTTTCCCTGTCAAAAGGTGAGACCGGCGCTAAAACATGCTTCTATCCTCTTGGTGGCTGAAACACAATGATTCGCGAGCTACGTTGCCCATTTTACAGTGCTTATGAAAGATGGAGGTAGGAATAGGATTTCTTTGCATTTCAAATGCCTCTGTGGCGGTTGAACTCTGCGAAGTTCAAACCTACGCGAAGAATAGGTCCCACCATTTCGGGGGCAAAAACAGATGAATTGGGAAAGTACATGGCCCGTTCTCTGTGTCCCACTAAAAGATTATGAGAAAGACTATTATGATGAAATTGTATGGGCTACATGTCAGTTTCCCTCTCTTGAAAGAGAAAATCGCCTCTAAACGAACCGTACAGTCTTCTGGCGGTGGAACAGATGAATTTGGCACATATGTGGCGTATTTTTTGGAACTCGTGAAAATTGGAGGGAGAAAGAAGATTTTTGTGCCAATCATAGCACTCTAGCACGGTTTGGCTCTTGAAAACTCAAGCTGGATCTAAAACACGCATTCAAGCATTGTGGGGGTGATATTGATGAAATTGAAAACTCCGTGGCCCATTTGGGGTACTGCTGAAAAACGGAGTGAGAAAGGAGCTTACTCTGAAATTTCGTGGCCTCTAGCGAATTTTCCCTGTCAAAAGGTGAGACCGGCGCTAAAACATGCTTCTATCCTCTTGGTGGCCGAAACACAATGATCCGCGAGCTACGTTGCCCATTTTACAGTGCTTATGAAAGATGGAGGTAGGAATATGATTTCTTTGCATTTCAAATGCCTCTGTGGCGGTTGAACTCTGCGAAGTGCAAAGCTGCTCGAAGAATAGGCCCCACCATTTCGGGGGCAAAAACAGATGAATTGGGAAAGTACATGGCCCGTTCTCTGTGTCCCACTAAAAGATTATGAGAAAGACTATTTTGATGAAATTGTATAGGCTACATGTCAGTTTCCCTCTCTTGAAAGAGAAAATCGCCTCTAAACAAACCGTACAGTCTTCTGGCGTTGGAACAGATGAATTTGGCACATATGTGGCGTATTTTTTGGAACTCGTGAAAATTGGAGGGAGAAAGAAGATGTCCCTGCAAATCATAGGACTCTAGCACGGTTTGGATCTCGAAAACGCAAGCTGGATCTAAAACACGCATTCAAGCATTGTGGGGGTGATATTGATGAAATTGAAAACTCCGTGGCCCATTTTTGGTTACTGCTGAAAAACGGAGTGATAAAGGTGCTTACTCTGAAATTTCGTGGCCTCTAGCGAATTTTCCCTGTCAAAAGGTGAGACCGGCGCTAAAACATGCTTCTATCCTCTTGGTGGCTGAAACACAATGATTCGCGAGCTACGTTGCCCATTTTACAGTGCTTATGAAAGATGGAGGTAGGAATAGGATTTCTTTGCATTTCAAATGCCTCTGTGGCGGTTGAACTCTGCGAAGTTCAAACCTACGCGAAGAATAGGTCCCACCATTTCGGGGGCAAAAACAGATGAATTGGGAAAGTACATGGCCCGTTCTCTGTGTCCCACTAAAAGATTATGAGAAAGACTATTATGATGAAATTGTATGGGCTACATGTCAGTTTCCCTCTCTTGAAAGAGAAAATCGCCTCTAAACGAACCGTACAGTCTTCTGGCGGTGGAACAGATGAATTTGGCACATATGTGGCGTATTTTTTGGAACTCGTGAAAATTGGAGGGAGAAAGAAGATTTTTGTGCCAATCATAGCACTCTAGCACGGTTTGGCTCTTGAAAACTCAAGCTGGATCTAAAACACGCATTCAAGCATTGTGGGGGTGATATTGATGAAATTGAAAACTCCGTGGCCCATTTTTGGTTACTGCTGAAAAACGGAGTGATAAAGGAGCTTACTCTGAAATTTCGTGGCCTCTAGCGAATTTTCCCTGTCAAAAGGTGAGACCGGCGCTAAAACATGCTTCTATCCTCTTGGTGGCTGAAACACAATGATTCGCGAGCTACGTTGCCCATTTTACAGTGCTTATGAAAGATGGAGGTAGGAATAGGATTTCTTTGCATTTCAAATGCCTCTGTGGCGGTTGAACTCTGCGAAGTTCAAACCTACGCGAAGAATAGGTCCCACCATTTCGGGGGCAAAAACAGATGAATTGGGAAAGTACATGGCCCGTTCTCTGTGTCCCACTAAAAGATTATGAGAAAGACTATTATGATGAAATTGTATGGGCTACATGTCAGTTTCCCTCTCTTGAAAGAGAAAATCGCCTCTAAACGAACCGTACAGTCTTCTGGCGGTGGAACAGATGAATTTGGCACATATGTGGCGTATTTTTTGGAACTCGTGAAAATTGGAGGGAGAAAGAAGATTTTTGTGCCAATCATAGCACTCTAGCACGGTTTGGCTCTTGAAAACTCAAGCTGGATCTAAAACACGCATTCAAGCATTGTGGGGGTGATATTGATGAAATTGAAAACTCCGTGGCCCATTTGGGGTACTGCTGAAAAACGGAGTGAGAAAGGAGCTTACTCTGAAATTTCGTGGCCTCTAGCGAATTTTCCCTGTCAAAAGGTGAGACCGGCGCTAAAACATGCTTCTATCCTCTTGGTGGCCGAAACACAATGATCCGCGAGCTACGTTGCCCATTTTACAGTGCTTATGAAAGATGGAGGTAGGAATATGATTTCTTTGCATTTCAAATGCCTCTGTGGCGGTTGAACTCTGCGAAGTGCAAAGCTGCTCGAAGAATAGGCCCCACCATTTCGGGGGCAAAAACAGATGAATTGGGAAAGTACATGGCCCGTTCTCTGTGTCCCACTAAAAGATTATGAGAAAGACTATTTTGATGAAATTGTATAGGCTACATGTCAGTTTCCCTCTCTTGAAAGAGAAAATCGCCTCTAAACAAACCGTACAGTCTTCTGGCGTTGGAACAGATGAATTTGGCACATATGTGGCGTATTTTTTGGAACTCGTGAAAATTGGAGGGAGAAAGAAGATGTCCCTGCAAATCATAGGACTCTAGCACGGTTTGGATCTCGAAAACGCAAGCTGGATCTAAAACACGCATTCAAGCATTGTGGGGGTGATATTGATGAAATTGAAAACTCCGTGGCCCATTTTGGGGTACTGCTGAAAAACGGAGTGAGAAAGGAGCTTACTCTGAAATTTCGTGGCCTCTAGCGAATTTTCCCTGTCAAAAGGTGAGACCGGCGCTAAAACATGCTTCTATCCTCTTGGTGGCCGAAACACAATGATTCGCGAGCTACGTTGCCCATTTTACAGTGCTTATGAAAGATGGAGGTAGGAATATGATTTCTTTGCATTTCAAATGCCTCTGTGGCGGTTGAACTCTGCGAAGTGCAAACCTGCGCGAAGAATAGGTCCCACCATTTCGGGGGCAAAAACAGATGAATTGGGAAAGTACATGGCCCGTTCTCTGTGTCCCACTAAAAGATTATAAGAAAGACTATTTTGATGAAATTGTATAGGCTACATGTCAGTTTCCCTCTCTTGAAAGAGAAAATCGCCTCTAAACAAACCGTACAGTCTTCTGGCGTTGGAACAGATGAATTTGGCACATATGTGGCGTATTTTTTGGAACTCGTGAAAATTGGAGGGAGAAAGAAGATGTCCCTGCAAATCATAGGACTCTAGCACGGTTTGGATCTCGAAAACGCAAGCTGGATCTAAAACACGCATTCAAGCATTGTGGGGGTGATATTGATGAAATTGAAAACTCCGTGGCCCATTTTTGGTTACTGCTGAAAAACGGAGTGATAAAGGTGCTTACTCTGAAATTTCGTGGCCTCTAGCGAATTTTCCCTGTCAAAAGGTGAGACCGGCGCTAAAACATGCTTCTATCCTCTTGGTGGCTGAAACACAATGATTCGCGAGCTACGTTGCCCATTTTACAGTGCTTATGAAAGATGGAGGTAGGAATAGGATTTCTTTGCATTTCAAATGCCTCTGTGGCGGTTGAACTCTGCGAAGTTCAAACCTACGCGAAGAATAGGTCCCACCATTTCGGGGGCAAAAACAGATGAATTGGGAAAGTACATGGCCCGTTCTCTGTGTCCCACTAAAAGATTATGAGAAAGACTATTATGATGAAATTGTATGGGCTACATGTCAGTTTCCCTCTCTTGAAAGAGAAAATCGCCTCTAAACGAACCGTACAGTCTTCTGGCGGTGGAACAGATGAATTTGGCACATATGTGGCGTATTTTTTGGAACTCGTGAAAATTGGAGGGAGAAAGAAGATTTTTGTGCCAATCATAGCACTCTAGCACGGTTTGGCTCTTGAAAACTCAAGCTGGATCTAAAACACGCATTCAAGCATTGTGGGGGTGATATTGATGAAATTGAAAACTCCGTGGCCCATTTGGGGTACTGCTGAAAAACGGAGTGAGAAAGGAGCTTACTCTGAAATTTCGTGGCCTCTAGCGAATTTTCCCTGTCAAAAGGTGAGACCGGCGCTAAAACATGCTTCTATCCTCTTGGTGGCCGAAACACAATGATCCGCGAGCTACGTTGCCCATTTTACAGTGCTTATGAAAGATGGAGGTAGGAATATGATTTCTTTGCATTTCAAATGCCTCTGTGGCGGTTGAACTCTGCGAAGTGCAAAGCTGCTCGAAGAATAGGCCCCACCATTTCGGGGGCAAAAACAGATGAATTGGGAAAGTACATGGCCCGTTCTCTGTGTCCCACTAAAAGATTATGAGAAAGACTATTTTGATGAAATTGTATAGGCTACATGTCAGTTTCCCTCTCTTGAAAGAGAAAATCGCCTCTAAACAAACCGTACAGTCTTCTGGCGTTGGAACAGATGAATTTGGCACATATGTGGCGTATTTTTTGGAACTCGTGAAAATTGGAGGGAGAAAGAAGATGTCCCTGCAAATCATAGGACTCTAGCACGGTTTGGATCTCGAAAACGCAAGCTGGATCTAAAACACGCATTCAAGCATTGTGGGGGTGATATTGATGAAATTGAAAACTCCGTGGCCCATTTTGGGGTACTGCTGAAAAACGGAGTGAGAAAGGAGCTTACTCTGAAATTTCGTGGCCTCTAGCGAATTTTCCCTGTCAAAAGGTGAGACCGGCGCTAAAACATGCTTCTATCCTCTTGGTGGCCGAAACACAATGATTCGCGAGCTACGTTGCCCATTTTACAGTGCTTATGAAAGATGGAGGTAGGAATATGATTTCTTTGCATTTCAAATGCCTCTGTGGCGGTTGAACTCTGCGAAGTGCAAACCTGCGCGAAGAATAGGTCCCACCATTTCGGGGGCAAAAACAGATGAATTGGGAAAGTACATGGCCCGTTCTCTGTGTCCCACTAAAAGATTATAAGAAAGACTATTTTGATGAAATTGTATAGGCTACATGTCAGTTTCCCTCTCTTGAAAGAGAAAATCGCCTCTAAACGAACCGTACAGTCTTTTGGATGTGGAACAGATGAATTTGGCAAATCTGTGGCGTATTTTTTGGAACTCGTGAAAATTGGAGGGAGAAAGAAGATTTTTGTGCCAATCATAGCACTCTAGCACGGTTTGGCTCTTGAAAACTCAAGCTGGATCTAAAACACGCATTCAAGCATTGTGGGGGTGATATTGATGAAATTGAAAACTCCGTGGCCCATTTGGGGTACTGCTGAAAAACGGAGTGAGAAAGGAGCTTACTCTGAAATTTCGTGGCCTCTAGCGAATTTTCCCTGTCAAAAGGTGAGACCGGCGCTAAAACATGCTTCTATCCTCTTGGTGGCTGAAACACAATGATTCGCGAGCTACGTTGCCCATTTTACAGTGCTTATGAAAGATGGAGGTAGGAATAGGATTTCTTTGCATTTCAAATGCCTCTGTGGCGGTTGAACTCTGCGAAGTGCAAACCTGCGCGAAGAATAGGTCCCACCATTTCGGGGGCAAAAACAGATGAATTGGGAAAGTACATGGCCCGTTCTCTGTGTCCCACTAAAAGATTATGAGAAAGACTATTCTGATGAAATTGTATAGGCTACATGTCAGTTTCCCTCTCTTGAAAGAGAAAATCGCCTCTAAACGAACCGTACAGTCTTCTGGCGGTGGAACAGATGAATTTGGCACATATGTGGCGTATTTTTTGGAACTCGTGAAAATTTGAGGGAGAAAGAAGATTTTTGTGCCAATCATAGCACTCTAGCACGGTTTGGCTCTTGAAAACTCAAGCTGGATCTAAAACACGCATTCAAGCATTGTGGGGGTGATATTGATGAAATTGAAAACTCCGTGGCCCATTTGGGGTACTGCTGAAAAACGGAGTGAGAAAGGAGCTTACTCTGAAATTTCGTGGCCTCTAGCGAATTTTCCCTGTCAAAAGGTGAGACCGGCGCTAAAACATGCTTCTATCCTCTTGGTGGCCGAAACACAATGATCCGCGAGCTACGTTGCCCATTTTACAGTGCTTATGAAAGATGGAGGTAGGAATATGATTTCTTTGCATTTCAAATGCCTCTGTGGCGGTTGAACTCTGCGAAGTGCAAAGCTGCTCGAAGAATAGGCCCCACCATTTCGGGGGCAAAAACAGATGAATTGGGAAAGTACATGGCCCGTTCTCTGTGTCCCACTAAAAGATTATGAGAAAGACTATTCTGATGAAATTGTATAGGCTACATGTCAGTTTCCCTCTCTTGAAAGAGAAAATCGCCTCTAAACGAACCGTACAGTCTTCTGGCGGTGGAACAGATGAATTTGGCACATATGTGGCGTATTTTTTGGAACTCGTGAAAATTGGAGGGAGAAAGAAGATTTTTGTGCCAATCATAGCACTCTAGCACGGTTTGGCTCTTGAAAACTCAAGCTGGATCTAAAACACGCATTCAAGCATTGTGGGGGTGATATTGATGAAATTGAAAACTCCGTGGCCCATTTGGGGTACTGCTGAAAAACGGAGTGAGAAAGGAGCTTACTCTGAAATTTCGTGGCCTCTAGCGAATTTTCCCTGTCAAAAGGTGAGACCGGCGCTAAAACATGCTTCTATCCTCTTGGTGGCCGAAACACAATGATCCGCGAGCTACGTTGCCCATTTTACAGTGCTTATGAAAGATGGAGGTAGGAATATGATTTCTTTGCATTTCAAATGCCTCTGTGGCGGTTGAACTCTGCGAAGTGCAAAGCTGCTCGAAGAATAGGCCCCACCATTTCGGGGGCAAAAACAGATGAATTGGGAAAGTACATGGCCCGTTCTCTGTGTCCCACTAAAAGATTATGAGAAAGACTATTTTGATGAAATTGTATAGGCTACATGTCAGTTTCCCTCTCTTGAAAGAGAAAATCGCCTCTAAACAAACCGTACAGTCTTCTGGCGTTGGAACAGATGAATTTGGCACATATGTGGCGTATTTTTTGGAACTCGTGAAAATTGGAGGGAGAAAGAAGATGTCCCTGCAAATCATAGGACTCTAGCACGGTTTGGATCTCGAAAACGCAAGCTGGATCTAAAACACGCATTCAAGCATTGTGGGGGTGATATTGATGAAATTGAAAACTCCGTGGCCCATTTTGGGGTACTGCTGAAAAACGGAGTGAGAAAGGAGCTTACTCTGAAATTTCGTGGCCTCTAGCGAATTTTCCCTGTCAAAAGGTGAGACCGGCGCTAAAACATGCTTCTATCCTCTTGGTGGCCGAAACACAATGATTCGCGAGCTACGTTGCCCATTTTACAGTGCTTATGAAAGATGGAGGTAGGAATATGATTTCTTTGCATTTCAAATGCCTCTGTGGCGGTTGAACTCTGCGAAGTGCAAACCTGCGCGAAGAATAGGTCCCACCATTTCGGGGGCAAAAACAGATGAATTGGGAAAGTACATGGCCCGTTCTCTGTGTCCCACTAAAAGATTATAAGAAAGACTATTTTGATGAAATTGTATAGGCTACATGTCAGTTTCCCTCTCTTGAAAGAGAAAATCGCCTCTAAACGAACCGTACAGTCTTTTGGATGTGGAACAGATGAATTTGGCAAATCTGTGGCGTATTTTTTGGAACTCGTGAAAATTGGAGGGAGAAAGAAGATTTTTGTGCCAATCATAGCACTCTAGCACGGTTTGGCTCTTGAAAACTCAAGCTGGATCTAAAACACGCATTCAAGCATTGTGGGGGTGATATTGATGAAATTGAAAACTCCGTGGCCCATTTGGGGTACTGCTGAAAAACGGAGTGAGAAAGGAGCTTACTCTGAAATTTCGTGGCCTCTAGCGAATTTTCCCTGTCAAAAGGTGAGACCGGCGCTAAAACATGCTTCTATCCTCTTGGTGGCCGAAACACAATGATCCGCGAGCTACGTTGCCCATTTTACAGTGCTTATGAAAGATGGAGGTAGGAATAGGATTTCTTTGCATTTCAAATGCCTCTGTGGCGGTTGAACTCTGCGAAGTGCAAACCTGCGCGAAGAATAGGTCCCACCATTTCGGGGGCAAAAACAGATGAATTGGGAAAGTACATGGCCCGTTCTCTGTGTCCCACTAAAAGATTATGAGAAAGACTATTCTGATGAAATTGTATAGGCTACATGTCAGTTTCCCTCTCTTGAAAGAGAAAATCGCCTCTAAACGAACCGTACAGTCTTCTGGCGGTGGAACAGATGAATTTGGCACATATGTGGCGTATTTTTTGGAACTCGTGAAAATTTGAGGGAGAAAGAAGATTTTTGTGCCAATCATAGCACTCTAGCACGGTTTGGCTCTTGAAAACTCAAGCTGGATCTAAAACACGCATTCAAGCATTGTGGGGGTGATATTGATGAAATTGAAAACTCCGTGGCCCATTTGGGGTACTGCTGAAAAACGGAGTGAGAAAGGAGCTTACTCTGAAATTTCGTGGCCTCTAGCGAATTTTCCCTGTCAAAAGGTGAGACCGGCGCTAAAACATGCTTCTATCCTCTTGGTGGCCGAAACACAATGATCCGCGAGCTACGTTGCCCATTTTACAGTGCTTATGAAAGATGGAGGTAGGAATATGATTTCTTTGCATTTCAAATGCCTCTGTGGCGGTTGAACTCTGCGAAGTGCAAAGCTGCTCGAAGAATAGGCCCCACCATTTCGGGGGCAAAAACAGATGAATTGGGAAAGTACATGGCCCGTTCTCTGTGTCCCACTAAAAGATTATGAGAAAGACTATTCTGATGAAATTGTATAGGCTACATGTCAGTTTCCCTCTCTTGAAAGAGAAAATCGCCTCTAAACGAACCGTACAGTCTTCTGGCGGTGGAACAGATGAATTTGGCACATATGTGGCGTATTTTTTGGAACTCGTGAAAATTGGAGGGAGAAAGAAGATTTTTGTGCCAATCATAGCACTCTAGCACGGTTTGGCTCTTGAAAACTCAAGCTGGATCTAAAACACGCATTCAAGCATTGTGGGGGTGATATTGATGAAATTGAAAACTCCGTGGCCCATTTGGGGTACTGCTGAAAAACGGAGTGAGAAAGGAGCTTACTCTGAAATTTCGTGGCCTCTAGCGAATTTTCCCTGTCAAAAGGTGAGACCGGCGCTAAAACATGCTTCTATCCTCTTGGTGGCCGAAACACAATGATCCGCGAGCTACGTTGCCCATTTTACAGTGCTTATGAAAGATGGAGGTAGGAATATGATTTCTTTGCATTTCAAATGCCTCTGTGGCGGTTGAACTTTGCGAAGTGCAAAGCTGCTCGAAGAATAGGCCCCACCATTTCGGGGGCAAAAACAGATGAATTGGGAAAGTACATGGCCCGTTCTCTGTGTCCCACTAAAAGATTATGAGAAAGACTATTTTGATGAAATTGTATAGGCTACATGTCAGTTTCCCTCTCTTGAAAGAGAAAATCGCCTCTAAACGAACCGTACAGTCTTCTGGCGTTGGAACAGATGAATTTGGCACATATGTGGCGTATTTTTTGGAACTCGTGAAAATTGGAGGGAGAAAGAAGATGTCCCTGCAAATCATAGGACTCTAGCACGGTTTGGATCTCGAAAACGCAAGCTGGATCTAAAACACGCATTCAAGCATTGTGGGGGTGATATTGATGAAATTGAAAACTCCGTGGCCCATTTTGGGGTACTGCTGAAAAACGGAGTGAGAAAGGAGCTTACTCTGAAATTTCGTGGCCTCTAGCGAATTTTCCCTGTCAAAAGGTGAGACCGGCGCTAAAACATGCTTCTATCCTCTTGGTGGCCGAAACACAATGATTCGCGAGCTACGTTGCCCATTTTACAGTGCTTATGAAAGATGGAGGTAGGAATATGATTTCTTTGCATTTCAAATGCCTCTGTGGCGGTTGAACTCTGCGAAGTGCAAACCTGCGCGAAGAATAGGTCCCACCATTTCGGGGGCAACAACAGATGAATTGGGAAAGTACATGGCCCGTTCTCTGTGTCCCACTAAAAGATTATAAGAAAGACTATTTTGATGAAATTGTATAGGCTACATGTCAGTTTCCCTCTCTTGAAAGAGAAAATCGCCTCTAAACGAACCGTACAGTCTTCTGGATGTGGAACAGATGAATTTGGCAAATCTGTGGCGTATTTTTTGGAACTCGTGAAAATTAGAGGGAGAAAGAAGATTTTTGTGCCAATCATAGCACTCTAGCACGGTTTGGCTCTTGAAAACTCAAGCTGGATCTAAAACACGCATTCAAGCATTGTGGGGATGATATTGATGAAATTGAAAACTCCGTGGCCCATTTTTGGTTACTGCTGAAAAACGGAGTGATAAAGGAGCTTACTCTGAAATTTCGTGGCCTCTAGCGAATTTTCCCTGTCAAAAGGTGAGACCGGCGCTAAAACATGCTTCTATCCTCTTGGTGGCTGAAACACAATGATTCGCGAGCTACGTTGCCCATTTTACAGTGCTTATGAAAGATGGAGGTAGGAATAGGATTTCTTTGCATTTCAAATGCCTCTGTGGCGGTTGAACTCTGCGAAGTTCAAACCTACGCGAAGAATAGGTCCCACCATTTCGGGGGCAAAAACAGATGAATTGGGAAAGTACATGGCCCGTTCTCTGTGTCCCACTAAAAGATTATGAGAAAGACTATTATGATGAAATTGTATGGGCTACATGTCAGTTTCCCTCTCTTGAAAGAGAAAATCGCCTCTAAACGAACCGTACAGTCTTCTGGCGGTGGAACAGATGAATTTGGCACATATGTGGCGTATTTTTTGGAACTCGTGAAAATTGGAGGGAGAAAGAAGATTTTTGTGCCAATCATAGCACTCTAGCACGGTTTGGCTCTTGAAAACTCAAGCTGGATCTAAAACACGCATTCAAGCATTGTGGGGGTGATATTGATGAAATTGAAAACTCCGTGGCCCATTTGGGGTACTGCTGAAAAACGGAGTGAGAAAGGAGCTTACTCTGAAATTTCGTGGCCTCTAGCGAATTTTCCCTGTCAAAAGGTGAGACCGGCGCTAAAACATGCTTCTATCCTCTTGGTGGCCGAAACACAATGATCCGCGAGCTACGTTGCCCATTTTACAGTGCTTATGAAAGATGGAGGTAGGAATAGGATTTCTTTGCATTTCAAATGCCTCTGTGGCGGTTGAACTCTGCGAAGTGCAAACCTGCGCGAAGAATAGGTCCCACCATTTCGGGGGCAAAAACAGATGAATTGGGAAAGTACATGGCCCGTTCTCTGTGTCCCACTAAAAGATTATGAGAAAGACTATTCTGATGAAATTGTATAGGCTACATGTCAGTTTCCCTCTCTTGAAAGAGAAAATCGCCTCTAAACGAACCGTACAGTCTTCTGGCGGTGGAACAGATGAATTTGGCACATATGTGGCGTATTTTTTGGAACTCGTGAAAATTTGAGGGAGAAAGAAGATTTTTGTGCCAATCATAGCACTCTAGCACGGTTTGGCTCTTGAAAACTCAAGCTGGATCTAAAACACGCATTCAAGCATTGTGGGGGTGATATTGATGAAATTGAAAACTCCGTGGCCCATTTGGGGTACTGCTGAAAAACGGAGTGAGAAAGGAGCTTACTCTGAAATTTCGTGGCCTCTAGCGAATTTTCCCTGTCAAAAGGTGAGACCGGCGCTAAAACATGCTTCTATCCTCTTGGTGGCCGAAACACAATGATCCGCGAGCTACGTTGCCCATTTTACAGTGCTTATGAAAGATGGAGGTAGGAATATGATTTCTTTGCATTTCAAATGCCTCTGTGGCGGTTGAACTCTGCGAAGTGCAAAGCTGCTCGAAGAATAGGCCCCACCATTTCGGGGGCAAAAACAGATGAATTGGGAAAGTACATGGCCCGTTCTCTGTGTCCCACTAAAAGATTATGAGAAAGACTATTCTGATGAAATTGTATAGGCTACATGTCAGTTTCCCTCTCTTGAAAGAGAAAATCGCCTCTAAACGAACCGTACAGTCTTCTGGCGGTGGAACAGATGAATTTGGCACATATGTGGCGTATTTTTTGGAACTCGTGAAAATTGGAGGGAGAAAGAAGATTTTTGTGCCAATCATAGCACTCTAGCACGGTTTGGCTCTTGAAAACTCAAGCTGGATCTAAAACACGCATTCAAGCATTGTGGGGGTGATATTGATGAAATTGAAAACTCCGTGGCCCATTTGGGGTACTGCTGAAAAACGGAGTGAGAAAGGAGCTTACTCTGAAATTTCGTGGCCTCTAGCGAATTTTCCCTGTCAAAAGGTGAGACCGGCGCTAAAACATGCTTCTATCCTCTTGGTGGCCGAAACACAATGATCCGCGAGCTACGTTGCCCATTTTACAGTGCTTATGAAAGATGGAGGTAGGAATATGATTTCTTTGCATTTCAAATGCCTCTGTGGCGGTTGAACTTTGCGAAGTGCAAAGCTGCTCGAAGAATAGGCCCCACCATTTCGGGGGCAAAAACAGATGAATTGGGAAAGTACATGGCCCGTTCTCTGTGTCCCACTAAAAGATTATGAGAAAGACTATTTTGATGAAATTGTATAGGCTACATGTCAGTTTCCCTCTCTTGAAAGAGAAAATCGCCTCTAAACGAACCGTACAGTCTTCTGGCGTTGGAACAGATGAATTTGGCACATATGTGGCGTATTTTTTGGAACTCGTGAAAATTGGAGGGAGAAAGAAGATGTCCCTGCAAATCATAGGACTCTAGCACGGTTTGGATCTCGAAAACGCAAGCTGGATCTAAAACACGCATTCAAGCATTGTGGGGGTGATATTGATGAAATTGAAAACTCCGTGGCCCATTTTGGGGTACTGCTGAAAAACGGAGTGAGAAAGGAGCTTACTCTGAAATTTCGTGGCCTCTAGCGAATTTTCCCTGTCAAAAGGTGAGACCGGCGCTAAAACATGCTTCTATCCTCTTGGTGGCCGAAACACAATGATTCGCGAGCTACGTTGCCCATTTTACAGTGCTTATGAAAGATGGAGGTAGGAATATGATTTCTTTGCATTTCAAATGCCTCTGTGGCGGTTGAACTCTGCGAAGTGCAAACCTGCGCGAAGAATAGGTCCCACCATTTCGGGGGCAACAACAGATGAATTGGGAAAGTACATGGCCCGTTCTCTGTGTCCCACTAAAAGATTATAAGAAAGACTATTTTGATGAAATTGTATAGGCTACATGTCAGTTTCCCTCTCTTGAAAGAGAAAATCGCCTCTAAACGAACCGTACAGTCTTCTGGATGTGGAACAGATGAATTTGGCAAATCTGTGGCGTATTTTTTGGAACTCGTGAAAATTAGAGGGAGAAAGAAGATTTTTGTGCCAATCATAGCACTCTAGCACGGTTTGGCTCTTGAAAACTCAAGCTGGATCTAAAACACGCATTCAAGCATTGTGGGGATGATATTGATGAAATTGAAAACTCCGTGGCCCATTTTTGGTTACTGCTGAAAAACGGAGTGATAAAGGAGCTTACTCTGAAATTTCGTGGCCTCTAGCGAATTTTCCCTGTCAAAAGGTGAGACCGGCGCTAAAACATGCTTCTATCCTCTTGGTGGCTGAAACACAATGATTCGCGAGCTACGTTGCCCATTTTACAGTGCTTATGAAAGATGGAGGTAGGAATAGGATTTCTTTGCATTTCAAATGCCTCTGTGGCGGTTGAACTCTGCGAAGTTCAAACCTACGCGAAGAATAGGTCCCACCATTTCGGGGGCAAAAACAGATGAATTGGGAAAGTACATGGCCCGTTCTCTGTGTCCCACTAAAAGATTATGAGAAAGACTATTATGATGAAATTGTATGGGCTACATGTCAGTTTCCCTCTCTTGAAAGAGAAAATCGCCTCTAAACGAACCGTACAGTCTTCTGGCGGTGGAACAGATGAATTTGGCACATATGTGGCGTATTTTTTGGAACTCGTGAAAATTGGAGGGAGAAAGAAGATTTTTGTGCCAATCATAGCACTCTAGCACGGTTTGGCTCTTGAAAACTCAAGCTGGATCTAAAACACGCATTCAAGCATTGTGGGGGTGATATTGATGAAATTGAAAACTCCGTGGCCCATTTGGGGTACTGCTGAAAAACGGAGTGAGAAAGGAGCTTACTCTGAAATTTCGTGGCCTCTAGCGAATTTTCCCTGTCAAAAGGTGAGACCGGCGCTAAAACATGCTTCTATCCTCTTGGTGGCCGAAACACAATGATCCGCGAGCTACGTTGCCCATTTTACAGTGCTTATGAAAGATGGAGGTAGGAATATGATTTCTTTGCATTTCAAATGCCTCTGTGGCGGTTGAACTCTGCGAAGTGCAAAGCTGCTCGAAGAATAGGCCCCACCATTTCGGGGGCAAAAACAGATGAATTGGGAAAGTACATGGCCCGTTCTCTGTGTCCCACTAAAAGATTATGAGAAAGACTATTTTGATGAAATTGTATAGGCTACATGTCAGTTTCCCTCTCTTGAAAGAGAAAATCGCCTCTAAACAAACCGTACAGTCTTCTGGCGTTGGAACAGATGAATTTGGCACATATGTGGCGTATTTTTTGGAACTCGTGAAAATTGGAGGGAGAAAGAAGATGTCCCTGCAAATCATAGGACTCTAGCACGGTTTGGATCTCGAAAACGCAAGCTGGATCTAAAACACGCATTCAAGCATTGTGGGGGTGATATTGATGAAATTGAAAACTCCGTGGCCCATTTGGGGTACTGCTGAAAAACGGAGTGAGAAAGGAGCTTACTCTGAAATTTCGTGGCCTCTAGCGAATTTTCCCTGTCAAAAGGTGAGACCGGCGCTAAAACATGCTTCTATCCTCTTGGTGGCCGAAACACAATGATTCGCGAGCTACGTTGCCCATTTTACAGTGCTTATGAAAGATGGAGGTAGGAATATGATTTCTTTGCATTTCAAATGCCTCTGTGGCGGTTGAACTCTGCGAAGTGCAAACCTGCGCGAAGAATAGGTCCCACCATTTCGGGGGCAAAAACAGATGAATTGGGAAAGTACATGGCCCGTTCTCTGTGTCCCACTAAAAGATTATAAGAAAGACTATTTTGATGAAATTGTATAGGCTACATGTCAGTTTCCCTCTCTTGAAAGAGAAAATCGCCTCTAAACGAACCGTACAGTCTTTTGGATGTGGAACAGATGAATTTGGCAAATCTGTGGCGTATTTTTTGGAACTCGTGAAAATTAGAGGGAGAAAGAAGATTTTTGTGCCAATCATAGCACTCTAGCACGGTTTGGCTCTTGAAAACTCAAGCTGGATCTAAAACACGCATTCAAGCATTGTGGGGATGATATTGATGAAATTGAAAACTCCGTGGCCCATTTTTGGTTACTGCTGAAAAACGGAGTGATAAAGGAGCTTACTCTGAAATTTCGTGGCCTCTAGCGAATTTTCCCTGTCAAAAGGTGAGACCGGCGCTAAAACATGCTTCTATCCTCTTGGTGGCTGAAACACAATGATTCGCGAGCTACGTTGCCCATTTTACAGTGCTTATGAAAGATGGAGGTAGGAATAGGATTTCTTTGCATTTCAAATGCCTCTGTGGCGGTTGAACTCTGCGAAGTTCAAACCTACGCGAAGAATAGGTCCCACCATTTCGGGGGCAAAAACAGATGAATTGGGAAAGTACATGGCCCGTTCTCTGTGTCCCACTAAAAGATTATGAGAAAGACTATTTTGATGAAATTGTATGGGCTACATGTCAGTTTCCCTCTCTTGAAAGAGAAAATCGCCTCTAAACGAACCGTACAGTCTTCTGGCGGTGGAACAGATGAATTTGGCACATATGTGGCGTATTTTTTGGAACTCGTGAAAATTGGAGGGAGAAAGAAGATTTTTGTGCCAATCATAGCACTCTAGCACGGTTTGGCTCTTGAAAACTCAAGCTGGATCTAAAACACGCATTTAAGCATTGTGGGGGTGATATTTATGAAATTGAAAACTCCGTGGCCCATTTGGGGTACTGCTGAAAAACGGAGTGATAAAGGAGCTTACTCTGAAATTTCGTGGCCTCTAGCGAATTTTCCCTGTCAAAAGGTGAGACCGGCGCTAAAACATGCTTCTATCCTCTTGGTGGCTGAAACACAATGATTCGCGAGCTACGTTGCCCATTTTACAGTGCTTATGAAAGATGGAGGTAGGAATAGGATTTCTTTGCATTTCAAATGCCTCTGTGGCGGTTGAACTCTGCGAAGTGCAAACCTGCGCGAAGAATAGGTCCCACCATTTCGGGGGAAAAAACAGATGAATTGGGAAAGTACATGGCCCGTTCTCTGTGTCCCACTAAAAGATTATGAGAAAGACTATTCTGATGAAATTGTATAGGCTACATGTCAGTTTCCCTCTCTTGAAAGAGAAAATCGCCTCTAAACGAACCGTACAGTCTTCTGGCGGTGGAACAGATGAATTTGGCACATATGTGGCGTATTTTTTGGAACTCGTGAAAATTGGAGGGAGAAAGAAGATTTTTGTGCCAATCATAGCACTCTAGCACGGTTTGGCTCTTGAAAACTCAAGCTGGATCTAAAACACGTATTCAAGCATTGTGGGGGTGATATTGATGAAATTGAAAACTCCGTGGCCCATTTGGGTTACTGCTGAAAAACGGAGTGAGAAAGGAGCTTACTCTGAAATTTCGTGGCCTCTAGCGAATTTTCCCTGTCAAAAGGTGAGACCGGCGCTAAAACATGCTTCTATCCTCTTGGTGGCCGAAACACAATGATCCGCGAGCTACGTTGCCCATTTTACAGTGCTTATGAAAGATGGAGGTAGGAATATGACTTCTTTGCATTTCAAATGCCTCTGTGGCGGTTGAACTCTGCGAAGTGCAAAGCTGCTCGAAGAATAGGTCCCACCATTTCGGGGGCAAAAACAGATGAATTGGGAAAGTACATGGCCCGTTCTCTGTGTCCCACTAAAAGATTATGAGAAAGACTATTTTGATGAAATTGTATAGGCTACATGTCAGTTTCCCTCTCTTGAAAGAGAAAATCGCCTCTAAACGAACCGTACAGTCTTCTGGTGGTGGAACAGATGAATTTGGCACATATGTGGCGTATTTTTTGGAACTCGTGAAAATTGGAGGGAGAAAGAAGATTTTTGTGCCAATCATAGCACTCTAGTACGGTTTGGCTCTTGAAAACTCAAGCTGGATCTAAAACACGCATTCAAGCATTGTGGGGGTGATATTGATGAAATTGAAAACTCCGTGGCCCATTTGGGGTACTGCTGAAAAACGGAGTGAGAAAGGAGCTTACTCTGAAATTTCGTGGCCTCTAGCGAATTTTCCCTGTCAAAAGGTGAGACCGGCGCTAAAACATGCTTCTATCCTATTGGTGGCCGAAACACAATGATCCGCGAGCTACGTTGCCCATTTTACAGTGCTTATGAAAGATGGAGGTAGGAATATGATTTCTTTGCATTTCAAATGCCTCTGTGGCGGTTGAACTCTGCGAAGTGCAAAGCTGCTCGAAGAATAGGCCCCACCATTTCGGGGGCAAAAACAGATGAATTGGGAAAGTACATGGCCCGTTCTCTGTGTCCCACTAAAAGATTATAAGAAAGACTATTTTGATGAAATTGTATAGGCTACATGTCAGTTTCCCTCTCTTGAAAGAGAAAATCGCCTCTAAACGAACCGTACAGTCTTCTGGCGTTGGAACAGATGAATTTGGCACATATGTGGCGTATTTTTTGGAACTCGTGAAAATTGGAGGGAGAAAGAAGATGTCCCTGCAAATCATAGGACTCTAGCACGGTTTGGCTCTCGAACACGCAAGCTGGATCTAAAACACGAATTCAAGCATTGTGGGGGTGATATTGATGAAATTGAAAACTCCGAGGCCCATTTTGGGGTACTGCTGCAAAACGGAGTGAGAAAGGAGCTTACTCTGAAATTTCGTGGCCTCTAGCGAATTTTCCCTGTCAAAAGGTGAGACCGGCGCTAAAACATGCTTCTATCCTCTTGGTGGCCGAAACACAATGATTCGCGAGCTACGTTGCCCATTTTACAGTGCTTATGAAAGATGGAGGTAGGAATATGATTTCTTTGCATTTCAAATGCCTCTGTGGCGGTTGAACTCAGCGAAGTGCAAAGCTGCTCGAAGAATAGTTCCCACCATTTCGGGGGCAAAAACAGATGAATTGGGAAAGTACATGGCCCGTTCTCTGTGTCCCACTAAAAGATTATGAGAAAGACTATTCTGATGAAATTGTATAGGCTACATGTCAGTTTCCCTCTCTTGAAAGAGAAAATCGCCTCTAAACGAACCGTACAGTCTTCTGGATGTGGAACAGATGAATTTGGCAAATCTGTGGCGTATTTTTTGGAACTCGTGAAAATTAGAGGGAGAAAGAAGATTTTTGTGCCAATCATAGCACTCTAGCACGGTTTGGCTCTTGAAAACTCAAGCTGGATCTAAAACACGCATTCAAGCATTGTGGGGATGATATTGATGAAATTGAAAACTCCGTGGCCCATTTTGGGGTACTGCTGAAAAACGGAGTGATAAAGGAGCTTACTCTGAAATTTCGTGGCCTCTAGCGAATTTTCCCTGTCAAAAGGTGAGACCGGCGCTAAAACATGCTTCTATCCTCTTGGTGGCCGAAACACAATGATTCGCGAGCTACGTTGCCCATTTTACAGTGCTTATGAAAGATGGAGGTAGCAATAGGATTTCTTTGCATTTCAAATGCCTCTGTGGCGGTTGAACACTGCGAAGTGCAAACCTGCGCGAAGAATAGGTCCCACCATTTCAGGGGCAAAAACAGATCAATTGGGAAAGTACATGGCCCGTTCTCTGTGTCCCACTAAAAGATTATGAGAAAGACTATTTTGATGAAATTGTATAGGCTACATGTCAGTTTCCCTCTCTTGAAAGAGAAAATCGCCTCTAAACGAACCGTACAGTCTTCTGGATGAGGAACAGATGAATTTGGCAAATCTGTGGCGTATTTTTTGGAACTTGTGAAAATTGGAGGGAGAAAGAAGATTTTTGTGCCAATCATAGCACTCTAGCACGGTTTGGCTCTTGAAAACTCAAGCTGGATCTAAAACACGCATTTAAGCATTGTGGGGGTGATATTGATGAAATTGAAAACTCCGTGGCCCATTTTGGGGTACTGCTGAAAAACGGAGTGAGAAAGGAGCTTACTCTGAAATTTCGTGGCCTCTAGCGAATTTTCCCTGTCAAAAGGTGAGACCGGCGCTAAAACATGCTTCTATCCTCTTGGTGGCTGAAACACAATGATTCGCGAGCTACGTTGCCCATTTTACAGTGCTTATGAAAGATGGAGGTAGGAATAGGATTTCTTTGCATT
Source organism: Albizia julibrissin (assembly GCA_037074505.1). NCBI lineage: Eukaryota > Viridiplantae > Streptophyta > Magnoliopsida > Fabales > Fabaceae > Albizia > Albizia julibrissin. The sequence goes on from CM073477.1 coordinate 40,784,727, forward strand.
TCAAATGCCTCTGTGGCGGTTGAACTCTGCGAAGTGCAAACCTGCGCGAAGAATAGGTCCCACCATTTCGGGGGCAAAAACAGATGAATTGGGAAAGTACATGGCCCGTTCTCTGTGTCCCACTAAAAGATTATGAGAAAGACTATTCTGATGAAATTGTATAGGCTACATGTCAGTTTCCCTCTCTTGAAAGAGAAAATCGCCTCTAAACGAACCGTACAGTCTTCTGGCGGTGGAACAGATGAATTTGGCACATATGTGGCGTATTTTTTGGAACTCGTGAAAATTGGAGGGAGAAAGAAGATTTTTGTGCCAATCATAGCACTCTAGCACGGTTTGGCTCTTGAAAACTCAAGCTGGATCTAAAACACGCATTCAAGCATTGTGTGGGTGATATTGATGAAATTGAAAACTCCGTGGCCCATTTGGGGTACTGCTGAAAAACGGAGTGAGAAAGGAGCTTACTCTGAAATTTCGTGGCCTCTAGCGAATTTTCCCTGTCAAAAGGTGAGACCGGCGCTAAAACATGCTTCTATCCTCTTGGTGGCCGAAACACAATGATTCGCGAGCTACGTTGCCCATTTTACAGTGCTTATGAAAGATGGAGGTAGGAATATGATTTCTTTGCATTTCAAATGCCTCTGTGGCGGTTGAACTCTGCGAAGTGCAAAGCTGCTCGAAGAATAGTTCCCACCACTTCGGGGACAAAAACAGATGAATTGGGAAAGTACATGGCCCGTTCTCTGTGTCCCACTAAAAGATTATGAGAAAGACTATTTTGATGAAATTGTATAGGCTACATGTCAGTTTCCCTCTCTTGAAAGAGAAAATCGCCTCTAAACGAACCGTACAGTCTTCTGGCGTTGGAACAGATGAATTTGGCACATATGTGGCGTATTTTTTCGAACTCGTGAAAATTGGAGGGAGAAAGAAGATGTCCCTGCAAATCATAGGACTCTAGCACGGTTTGGCTCTCGAAAACGCAAGCTGGATCTAAAACACGCATTCAAGCATTGTGGGGGTGATATTGATGAAATTGAAAACTCCGTGGCCCATTTTGAGGTACTGCTGAAAAACGGAGTGAGAAAGGAGCTTACTCTGAAATTTCGTGGCCTCTAGCGAATTTTCCCTGTCAAAAGGTGAGACCGGCGCTAAAACATGCTTCTATCCTCTTGGTGGCTGAAACACAATGATCCGCGAGCTACGTTGCCCATTTTACAGTGCTTATGAAAGATGGAGGTAGGAATAGGATTTCTTTGCATTTCAAATGCCTCTGTGGCGGTTGAACTCTGCGAAGTGCAAACCTGCGCGAAGAATAGGTCCCACCATTTCGGGGGCAAAAACAGATGAATTGGGAAAGTACAGGGCCCGTTCTCTGTGTCCCACTAAAAGATTATGAGAAAGACTATTTTGATGAAATTGTATAGGCTACATGTCAGTTTCCCTCTCGTGAAAGAGAAAATCGCCTCTAAACGAACCGTACAGTCTTCTGGCGGTGGAACAGATGAATTTGGCACATATGTGGCGTATTTTTTGGAACTCGTGAAAATTGGAGGGAGAAAGAAGATGTCCCTGCAAATCATAGGACTCTAGCACGGTTTGGCTCTCGAAAACGCAAGCTGGATCTAAAACACGCATTCAAGCATTGTGGGGGTGATATTGATGAAATTGAAAACTCCGTGGCCCATTTTGGGGTACTGCTGAAAAACGGAGTGAGAAAGGAGCTTACTCTGAAATTTCGTGGCCTCTAGCGAATTTTCCCTGTCAAAAGGTGAGACCGGCGCTAAAACATGCTTCTATCCTCTTGGCGGCCGAAACACAATGATTCGCGAGCTACGTTGCCCATTTTACAGTGCTTATGAAAGATGGAGGTAGGAATATGATTTCTTTGCATTTCAAATGCCTCTGTGGCGGTTGAACTCTGCGAAGTTCAAACATGCGCGAAGAATAGGTCCCACCATTTCGGGGGCAAAAACAGATGAATTGGGAAAGTACATGGCCCGTTCTCTGTGTCCCACTAAAAGATTATGAGAAAGACTATTTTGATGAAATTGTATCGGCTACATGTCAGTTTCCCTCTCTTGAAAGAGAAAATCGCCTCTAAACGAACCGTACAGTCTTCTGGATGTGGAACAGATGAAATTGGCAAATCTGTGGCGTATTTTTTGGAACTCGTGAAAATTAGAGGGAGAAAGAAGATTTTTGTGCCAATCATAGCACTCTAGCACGGTTTGGCTCTTGAAAACTCAAGCTGGATCTAAAACACGCATTCAAGCATTGTGGGGATGATATTGATGAAATTGAAAACTCCGTGGCCCATTTTGGGGTACTGCTGAAAAACGGAGTGATAAAGGAGCTTACTCTGAAATTTCGTGGCCTCTAGCGAATTTTCCCTGTCAAAAGGTGAGACCGGCGCTAAAACATGCTTCTATCCTCTTGGTGGCCGAAACACAATGATTCGCGAGCTACGTTGCCCAATTTACAGTGCTTATGAAAGATGGAGGTAGGAATATGATTCTTTGCATTTCAAATGCCTCTGTGGCGGTTGAACTCTGCGAAGTGCAAACCTGCGCGAAGAATAGGTCCCACCATTTCGGGGGCAAAAACAGATCAATTGGGAAAGTACATGGCCCGTTCTCTGTGTCCCACTAAAAGATTATGAGAAAGACTATTGTGATGAAATTGTATGGGCTACATGTCAGTTTCCCTCTCTTGAAAGAGAAAATCGCCTCTAAACGAACCGTACAGTCTTCTGGCGGTGGAACAGATTAATTTGGCACATATGTGGCGTATTTTTTGGAACTCGTGAAAATTGGAGGGAGAAAGAAGATTTTTGTGCCAATCATAGGACTCTAGCACGGTTTGGCTCTTGAAAACTCAAGCTGGATCTAAAACACGCATTCAAGCATTGTGGGGGTGATATTGATGAAATTTAAAACTCCGTGGCCCATTTTGGGGTACTGCTGAAAAACGGAGTGAGAAAGGAGCTTACTCTGAAATTTCGAGGCCTCTAGCGAATTTTCTCTCTCAAAAGGTGAGACCGGCGCTAAAACATGCTTCTATCCTCTTGGTGGCCGAAACACAATGATTCGCGAGCTACGTTGCCCAATTTACAGTGCTTATGAAAGATGGAGGTAGGAATATGATTCTTTGCATTTCAAATGCCTCTGTGGCGGTTGAACTCTGCGAAGTGCAAACCTGCGCGAAGAATAGGTCCCACCATTTCAGGGGCAAAAACAGATCAATTGGGAAAGTACATGGCCCGTTCTCTGTGTCCCACTAAAAGATTATGAGAAAGACTATTGTGATGAAATTGTATGGGCTACATGTCAGTTTCCCTCTCTTGAAAGAGAAAATCGCCTCTAAACGAACCGTACAGTCTTCTGGCGGTGGAACAGATTAATTTGGCACATATGTGGCGTATTTTTTGGAACTCGTGAAAATTGGAGGGAGAAAGAAGATTTTTGTGCCAATCATAGGACTCTAGCACGGTTTGGCTCTTGAAAACTCAAGCTGGATCTAAAACACGCATTCAAGCATTGTGGGGGTGATATTGATGAAATTTAAAACTCCGTGGCCCATTTTGGGGTACTGCTGAAAAACGGAGTGAGAAAGGAGCTTACTCTGAAATTTCGAGGCCTCTAGCGAATTTTCTCTCTCAAAAGGTGAGACCGGCGCTAAAACATGCTTCTATCCTCTTGGTGGTCGAAACACAATGATTCGCGAGCTACGTTGTTCATTTTACAGTTCTTATGAAAGATGGAGGTAGGAATAGGATTTCTTTGCATTTCAAATGCCTCTGTGGCGGTTGAACTCTGCGAAGTGCAAACCTGCGCGAAGAATAGGTCCCACCATTTCGGGGGCAAAAACAGATCAATTGGGAAAGTACATGGCCCGTTCTCTGTGTCCCACTAAAAGATTATGAGAAAGACTATTTTGATGAAATTGTATGGGCTACATGTCAGTTTCCCTCTCTTGAAAGAGAAAATCGCCTCTAAACGAACCGTACAGTCTTCTGGCGGTGGAACAGATGAATTTGGCACATATGTGGCGTATTTTTTGGAACTCGTGAAAATTGGAGGGAGAAAGAAGATTTTTGTGCCAATCATAGCACTCTAGCACGGTTTGGCTCTTGAAAACTCAAGCTGGATCTAAAACACGCATTCAAGCATTGTGGGGTTGATATTGATGAAATTGAAAACTCCGTGGCCCATTTTGAGGTACTGCTGAAAAACGGAGTGAGAAAGGAGCTTACTCTGAAATTTCGAGGCCTCTAGCGAATTTTCTCTCTCAAAAGGTGAGACCGGCGCTAAAACATGCTTGTATCCTCTTGGTGGTCGAAACACAATGATTCGCGAGCTACGTTGCCCATTTTACAGTGCTTATGAAAGATGGAGGTAGGAATAGGATTTCTTTGCATTTCTGGTTCGAACCCACAAGGGAAGACCCCACGAACCCACAACCAATATGAATATACGCACCCCAAGAACGCTAAACGCAGATCGACGATCCACTTGAACCCTTGAGCACGAAAGAACAAGGACCCGAAGTGTTGGAAGACGCCACAAGGTTGATCAAGCCTTGATAAGTCTGTTAGTTCTAAGAAGAACCCTAGAGAGAATCCACTCCCAAGAAACAAGGTGCAGAAAAGTGCAACCTTTCATTCAATAATCAAGTTTCAAGTCTAATCTTCCTCCAAATGAAGGGTTACAAGGTATTTAAAGAGAAATATTCAGAAACCCTAATTGCATTAAGTGCATCCTAGAAAATAGAAACTAACCTAATACAATTAATTAATTAGAAAACCCAAAAGTCAAATAGGCCCATTATCTAATAATTTTCGCACAAATAAAAGTCACAAAATATAATCAGCATTCAAGGCCCAAAATGTGCTTATTTAAGCCCAAACGAGTCCTCCCATGTCTAGTACTAGGTCCAAGCTCTTTGTTTTGAAGTCTCCAAGCCCAAAACTTGATTAGTATCTCCATCTGCAGCCCTTAAGAAATTAATGACGTTTTCAACATCTTTATCCACAATTGTTGATCCAATTGCCATCTGATTTGCATTGGCCTCTTGAATAAGCCCAATCAATGCTTCCCTAAATATTTTAGCTTGTGCTCTTGTGACTGGACTAGCTAGAATTTGAAAATGATAGTTTGAAGTTGAAGAGTCATCAATTGAATCTGAAGAGACAACTTCTTGATTCTGGATCGCATCAATTTCAAATCGCCTCTAAACAAACCGTACAGTCTTCTGGATGTGGAACAGATGAATTTGGCAAATCTGTGGCGTATTTTTTGGAACTCGTGAAAATTGGAGGGAGAAAGAAGATTTCCCTGCAAATCGTAGGACTCTAGCACGATTTGCTTCTTGAAAACGCAAGCTGGATCTAAAACACGCATTCAAGCCTTGTGGGGTGATATTGATGAAATTGAAAACTCCGTGGCCCATTTTGGGGCACTGCTGAAAAACGGAGTGAGAAAGGAGCTTACTCTGAAATTTCGAGGCCTCTAGCGAATTTTCCCTCTCAAAAGGTGAGACCGGCGCTAAAACATGCTTCTATCGTCTTGGTGGCCGAAACACAATGATTCGCGAGCTACGTTTCCCATTTTACAGTGCTTATGAAAGATGGAGGTAGGAATAGGATTTCTTTGCATTTCAAATGCCTCTGTGGCGGTTGAACTCTGTGAAATGCAAACCTGCGCGAAGAATAGGTCCCACCATTTCGGGGGCAAAAACAGATGAATTGGGAAAGTACATGGCCCGTTCTCTGTGTCCCACTAAAAGATTATGAGAAAGACTATTTTGATGAAATTGTATGGGCTACATGTCAGTTTCCCTCTCTTGAAAGAGAAAATCGCCTCTAAACGAACCGTACAGTCTTCTGGCGGTGGAACAGATGAATTTGGCACATATGTGGCGTATTTTTTGGAACTCGTGAAAATTGGAGGGAGAAAGAAGATTTTTGTGCCAATCATAGGACTCTAGCACGGTTTGGCTCTTGAAAACTCAAGCTGGATCTAAAACACGCATTCAAGCATTGTGGGGGTGATATTGATGAAATTGAAAACTCCGTGGCCCATTTTGGGGTACTGCTGAAAAACGGGGTGAGAAAGGAGCTTACTCTGAAATTTCGAGGCCTCTAGCGAATTTTCCCTCTCAAAAGGTGAGACCGGCGCTAAAACATGCTTCTATCCTCTTGGTGGCCGAAACACAATGATTCGCGAGCTACGTTGCCCAATTTACAGTGCTTATGAAAGATGGAGGTAGGAATATGATTTCTTTGCATTTCAAATGCCTCTGTGGCGGTTGAACTCTGCGAAGTGCAAACCTGCGCGAAGAATAGGTCCCACCATTTCGGGGGCAAAAACAGATCAATTGGGAAAGTACATGGCCCGTTCTCTGTGTCCCACTAAAAGATTATGAGAAAGACTATTTTGATGAAATTGTATGGGCTACATGTCAGTTTCCCTCTCTTGAAAGAGAAAATCGCCTCTAAACGAACCGTACAGTCTTCTGGCGGTGGAACAGATGAATTTGGCACATATGTGGCGTATTTTTTGGAACTCGTGAAAATTGGAGGGAGAAAGAAGATTTTTGTGCCAATCATAGCACTCTAGCACGGTTTGGCTCTTGAAAACTCAAGCTGGATCTAAAACACGCATTCAAGCATTGTGGGGGTGATATTGATGAAATTGAAAACTCCGTGGCCCATTTTGGGGTACTGCTGAAAAACGGGGTGAGAAAGGAGCTTACTCTGAAATTTCGAGGCCTCTAGCGAATTTTCCCTCTCAAAAGGTGAGACCGGCGCTAAAACATGCTTCTATCCTCTTGGTGGCCGAAACACAATGATTCGCGAGCTACGTTGCCCAATTTACAGTGCTTATGAAAGATGGAGGTAGGAATATGATTTCTTTGCATTTCAAATGCCTCTGTGGCGGTTGAACTCTGCGAAGTGCAAACCTGCGCGAAGAATAGGTCCCACCATTTCGGGGGCAAAAACAGATCAATTGGGAAAGTACATGGCCCGTTCTCTGTGTCCCACTAAAAGATTATGAGAAAGACTATTTTGATGAAATTGTATGGGCTACATGTCAGTTTCCCTCTCTTGAAAGAGAAAATCGCCTCTAAACGAACCGTACAGTCTTCTGGCGGTGGAACAGATGAATTTGGCACATATGTGGCGTATTTTTTGGAACTCGTGAAAATTGGAGGGAGAAAGAAGATTTTTGTGCCAATCATAGCACTCTAGCACGGTTTGGCTCTTGAAAACTCAAGCTGGATCTAAAACACGCATTCAAGCATTGTGGGGGTGATATTGATGAAATTGAAAACTCCGTGGCCCATTTTGGGGTACTGCTGAAAAACGGGGTTAGAAAGGACCTTACTCTGAAAGTTCAAGGCCTCTAGCGAATTTTCCCTCTCAAAAGGTGAGACCGGCGCTAAAACATGCTTCTATCCTCTTGGTGGCCGAAACACAATGATTCGCGAGCTACGTTGCCCATTTTACAGTGCTTATGAAAGATGGAGGTAGGAATAGGATTTCTGTGCATTTCAAATGCCTCTATGGCGGTTGAACTCTGTGAAGTGCAAACCTGCGCGAAGAATAGGTCCCACCATTTCGGGGGCAAAAACAGATGAATTGGGAAAGTACATGGCCCGTTCTCTGTGTCCCACTAAAAGATTATGAGAAAGACTATTTTGATGAAATTGTATGGGCTACATGTCAGTTTCCCTCTCTTGAAAGAGAAAATCGCCTCTAAACGAACCGTACAGTCTTCTGGATGTGGAACAGATGAATTTGGCAAATCTGTGGCGTATTTTTTGGAACTCGTGAAAATTGGAGGGAGAAAGAAGATTTCCCTGCAAATCGTAGGACTCTAGCACGATTTGCTTCTTGAAAACGCAAGCTGGATCTAAAACACGCATTCAAGCCTTGTGGGGTGATATTGATGAAATTGAAAACTCCGTGGCCCATTTTGGGGTACTGCTGAAAAACGGAGTGAGAAAGGAGCTTACTCTGAAATTTCGAGGCCTCTAGCGAATTTTCCCTCTCAAAAGGTGAGACCGGCGCTAAAACATGCTTCTATCCTCTTGGTGGCCGATACACAATGATTCGCGAGCTACGTTGCCCAATTTACAGTGCTTATGAAAGATGGAGGTAGGAATATGATTTCTTTGCATTTCAAATGCCTCTGTGGCGGTTGAACTCTGCGAAGTGCAAACCTGCGCGAAGAATAGGTCCCACCATTTCGGGGGCAAAAACAGATCAATTGGGAAAGTACATGGCCCGTTCTCTGTGTCCCACTAAAAGATTATGAGAAAGACTATTTTGATGAAATTGTATGGGCTACATGTCAGTTTCCCTCTCTTGAAAGAGAAAATCGCCTCTAAACGAACCGTACAGTCTTCTGCCGGTGGAACAGATGAATTTGGCACATATGTGGCGTATTTTTTGGAACTCGTGAAAATTGGAGGGAGAAAGAAGATTTTTGTGCCAATCATAGGACTCTAGCACGGTTTGGCTCTTGAAAACTCAAGCTGGATCTAAAACACGCATTCAAGCATTGTGGGGGTGATATTGATGAAATTGAAAACTCCGTGGCCCATTTTGAGGTACTGCTGAAAAACGGAGTGAGAAAGGAGCTTACTCTGAAATTTCGAGGCCTCTAGCGAATTTTCTCCCTCAAAAGGTGAGACCGGCGCTAAAACATGCTTCTATCCTCTTGGTGGTCGAAACACAATGATTCGCGAGCTACGTTGCCCATTTTACAGTGCTTATGAAAGATGGAGGTAGGAATAGGATTTCTTTGCATTTCAAATGCCTCTGTGGCGGTTGAACTCTGCGAAGTGCAAACCTGCGCGAAGAATAGGTCCCACCATTTCGGGGGCAAAAACAGATGAATTGGGAAAGTACATGGCCCGTTCTCTGTGTCCCACTAAAAGATTATGAGAAAGACTATTTTGATGAAATTGTATGGGCTACATGTCAGTTTCCCTCTCTTGAAAGAGAAAATCGCCTCTAAACGAACCGTACAGTCTTCTGGCGGTGGAACAGATGAATTTGGCACATATGTGGCGTATTTTTTGGAACTCGTGAAAATTGGAGGGAGAAAGAAGATTTTTGTGCCAATCATAGCACTCTAGCACGGTTTGGCTCTTGAAAACTCAAGCTGGATCTAAAACACGCATTCAAGCATTGTGGGGGTGATATTGATGAAATTGAAAACTCCGTGGCCCATTTTGGGGTACTGCTGAAAAACGGGGTTAGAAAGGACCTTACTCTGAAAGTTCAAGGCCTATAGCGAATTTTCCCCCTCAAAAGGTGAGACCGGCGCTAAAACATGCTTCTATCCTCTTGGTGGCCGAAACACAATGATTCGCGAGCTACGTTGCCCATTTTACAGTGCTTATGAAAGATGGAGGTAGGAATAGGATTTCTTTGCATTTCAAATGCCTCTGTGGCGGTTGAACTCTGCGAAGTGCAAAGCTGCGCGAAGAATAGGTCCCACCATTTCGGGGGCAAAAACAGATGAATTGGGAAAGTACATGGCCCGTTCTCTGTGTCCCACTAAAAGATTATGAGAAAGACTATTTTGATGAAATTGTATGGGCTACATGTCAGTTTCCCTCTCTTGAAAGAGAAAATCGCCTCTAAACGAACCGTACAGTCTTCTGGCGGTGGAACAGATGAATTTGGCAAATATGTGGCGTATTTTTTGGAACTCGTGAAAATTGGAGGGAGAAAGAAGATTTTTGTGCCAATCATAGCACTCTAGCACGGTTTGGCTCTTGAAAACTCAAGCTGGATCTAAAACACGCATTCAAGCATTGTGGGGGTGATATTGATGAAATTGAAAACTCCGTGGCCCATTTTGGGGTGCTGCTGAAAAACGGAGTGAGAAAGGAGCTTACTCTGCAATTTCGAGGCCTCTAGCGAATTTTCCCTCTCAAAAGGTGAGACCGGCGCTAAAACATGCTTCTATCCTCTTGGTGGCCGAAACACAATGATTCGCGAGCTACGTTTCCCATTTTACAGTGCTTATGAAAGATGGAGGTAGGAATAGGATTTCTTTGCATTTCGAATGCCTCTGTGGCTGTTGAACTCTGCGAAGTGCAAACCTGCGCGAAGAACAGGTCCCACCATTTCGGGGGCAAAAACAGATGAATTGGGAAAGTACATGGCCCGTTCTCTGTGTCCCACTAAAAGATTATGAGAAAGACTATTTTGATGAAATTGTATGGGCTACATGTCAGTTTCCCTCTCTTGAAAGAGAAAATCGCCTCTAAACGAATCGTACAGTCTTCTGGCGGTGGAACAGATGAATTTGGCAAATATGTGGCGTATTTTTTGGAACTCGTGAAAATTGGAGGGAGAAAGAAGATTTTTGTGCCAATCATAGCACTCTAGCACGGTTTGGCTCTTGAAAACTCAAGCTGGATCTAAAACACGCATTCAAGCATTGTGGGGGTGATATTGATGAAATTGAAAACTCCGTGGCCCATTTTGGGGTACCGCTGAAAAACGGAGTGAGAAAGGAGCTTACTCTGCAATTTCGAGGCCTCTAGCGAATTTTCCATCTCAAAAGGTGAGACCGGCGCTAAAACATGCTTCTATCGTCTTGGTGGCCGAAACACAATGATTCGCGAGCTACGTTGCCCATTTTACAGTGCTTATGAAAGATGGAGGTAGGAATAGGATTTCTTTGCATTTCGAATGCCTCTGTGGCTGTTGAACTCTGCGAAGTGCAACCCTGCGCGAAGAACAGGTCCCACCATTTCGGGGGCAAAAACAGATGAATTGGGAAAGTACATGGCCCGTTCTCTGTGTCCCACTAAAAGATTATGAGAAAGACTATTTTGATGAAATTGTATGGGCTACATGTCAGTTTCCCTCTCTTGAAAGAGAAAATCGCCTCTAAACGAACCGTACAGTCTTCTGGCGGTGGAACAGATGAATTTGGCAAATATGTGGCGTATTTTTTGGAACTCGTGAAAATTGGAGGGAGAAAGAAGATTTTTGTGCCAATCATAGCACTCTAGCACGGTTTGGCTCTTGAAAACTCAAGCTGGATTTAAAACACGCATTCAAGCATTGTGGGGGTGATATTGATGAAATTGAAAACTCCGTGGCCCATTTTGGGGTGCTGCTGAAAAACGGAGTGAGAAAGGAGCTTACTCTGCAATTTCGAGGCCTCTAGCGAATTTTCCCTCTCAAAAGGTGAGACCGGCGCTAAAACATGCTTCTATCCTCTTGGTGGCCGTAACACAATGATTCGCGAGCTACGTTTCCCATTTTACAGTGCTTATGAAAGATGGAGGTAGGAATAGGATTTCTTTGCATTTCGAATGCCTCTGTGGCTGTTGAACTCTGCGAAGTGCAAACCTGCGCGAAGAACAGGTCCCACCATTTCGGGGGCAAAAACAGATGAATTGGGAAAGTACATGGCCCGTTCTCTGTGTCCCACTAAAAGATTATGAGAAAGACTATTTTGATGAAATTGTATGGGCTACATGTCAGTTTCCCTCTCTTGAAAGAGAAAATCGCCTCTAAACGAATCGTACAGTCTTCTGGCGGTGGAACAGATGAATTTGGCAAATATGTGGCGTATTTTTTGGAACTCGTGAAAATTGGAGGGAGAAAGAAGATTTTTGTGCCAATCATAGCACTCTAGCACGGTTTGGCTCTTGAAAACTCAAGCTGGATCTAAAACACGCATTCAAGCATTGTGGGGGTGATATTGATGAAATTGAAAACTCCGTGGCCCATTTTGGGGTGCTGCTGAAAAACGGAGTGAGAAAGGAGCTTACTCTGCAATTTCGAGGACTCTAGCGAATTTTCCCTCTCAAAAGGTGAGACCGGCGCTAAAACATGCTTCTATCCTCTTGGTGGCCGTAACACAAGGATTCGCGAGCTACGTTTCCCATTTTACAGTGCTTATGAAAGATGGAGGTAGGAATAGGATTTTTTTGCATTTCGAATGCCTCTGTGGCTGTTGAACTCTGCGAAGTGCAAACCTGCGCGAAGAACAGGTCCCACCATTTCGGGGGCAAAAACAGATGAATTGGGAAAGTACATGGCCCGTTCTCTGTGTCCCACTAAAAGATTATGAGAAAGACTATTTTGATGAAATTGTATGGGCTACATGTCAGTTTCCCTCTCTTGAAAGAGAAAATCGCCTCTAAACGAATCGTACAGTCTTCTGGCGGTGGAACAGATGAATTTGGCAAATCTGTGGCGTATTTTTTGGAACTCGTGAAAATTGGAGGGAGAAAGAAGATTTCCCTGCAAATCGTAGGGCTCTAGCACGATTTGCTTCTTGAAAACGCAAGCTGGATCTAAAACACGCATTCAAGCCTTGTGGGGTGATATTGATGAAATTGAAAACTCCGTTGCCCATTTTGGGGTACTGCTGAAAAACGGAGTGAGAAAGGAGCTTACTCTGAAATTTCGAGGCCTCTAGCGAATTTTCCCTTTCAAAAGGTGAGACCGGCGCTAAAACATTCTTCTATCGTCTTGGTGGCCGAAACACAATGATTCGCGAGCTACGTTTCCCATTTTACAGTGCTTATGAAAGATGGAGGTAGGAATAGGATTTCTTTGCATTTCAAATGCCTCTGTGGCGGTTGAACTCTGCGAAGTGCAAACCTGCGCGAAGAATAGGTCCCACCATTTCAGGGGCAAAAACAGATGAATTGGGAAAGTACATTGCCCGTTCTCTGTGTCCCACTAAAAGATTATGAGAAAGACTATTTTGATGAAATTGTATGGGCTACATGTCAGTTTCCCTCTCTTGAAAGAGAAAATCGCCTCTAAACGAACCGTACAGTCTTCTGGCGGTGGAACAGATGAATTTGGCAAATCTGTGGCGTATTTTTTGGAACTCGTGAAAATTGGAGGGAGAAAGAAGATTTCCCTGCAAATCGTAGGGCTCTAGCACGATTTGCTTCTTGAAAACGCAAGCTGGATCTAAAACACGCATTCAAGCCTTGTGGGGTGATATTGATGAAATTGAAAACTCCGTTGCCCATTTTGGGGTACTGCTGAAAAACGGAGTGAGAAAGGAGCTTACTCTGAAATTTCGAGGCCTCTAGCGAATTTTCCCTTTCAAAAGGTGAGACCGGCGCTAAAACATGCTTCTATCGTCTTGGTGGCCGAAACACAATGATTCGCGAGCTACGTTTCCCATTTTACAGTGCTTATGAAAGATGGAGGTAGGAATAGGATTTCTTTGCATTTCAAATGCCTCTGTGGCGGTTGAACTCTGCGAAGTGCAAACCTGCGCGAAGAATAGGTCCCACCATTTCAGGGGCAAAAACAGATGAATTGGGAAAGTACATTGCCCGTTCTCTGTGTCCCACTAAAAGATTATGAGAAAGACTATTTTGATGAAATTGTATGGGCTACATGTCAGTTTCCCTCTCTTGAAAGAGAAAATCGCCTCTAAACGAACCGTACAGTCTTCTGGATGTGGAACAGATGAATTTGGCAAATCTGTGGCGTATTTTTTGGAACTCGTGAAAATTGGAGGGAGAAAGAAGATTTCCCTGCAAATCGTAGGACTCTAGCACGATTTGCTTCTTGAAAACGCAAGCTGGATCTAAAACACGCATTCAAGCCTTGTGGGGTGATATTGATGAAATTGAAAACTCCGTGGCCCATTTTGGGGTACTGCTGAAAAACGGAGTGAGAAAGGAGCTTACTCTGAAATTTCGAGGCCTCTAGCGAATTTTCCCTCTCAAAAGGTGAGACCGGCGCTAAAACATGCTTCTATCCTCTTGGTGGCCGAAACAAAATGATTCGCGAGCTACGTTTCCCATTTTACAGTGCTTATGAAAGATGGAGGTAGGAATAGGATTTCTTTGCATTTCGAATGCCTCTGTGGCTGTTGAACTCTGCGAAGTGCAAACCTGCGCGAAGAATAGGTCCCACCATTTCGGGGGCAAAAACAGATGAATTGGGAAAGTACATGGCCCGTTCTCTGTGTCCCACTAAAAGATTATGAGAAAGACTATTTTGATGAAATTGTATGGGCTACATGTCAGTTTCCCTCTCTTGAAAGAGAAAATCGCCTCTAAACGAATCGTACAGTCTTCTGGCGGTGGAACAGATGAATTTGGCAAATATGTGGCGTATTTTTTGGAACTCGTGAAAATTGGAGAGAGAAAGAAGATTTTTGTGCCAATCATAGGACTCTAGCACGGTTTGGCTCTTGAAAATTCAAGCTGGATCTAAAACACGCATTCAAGCATTGTGGGGGTGATATTGATGAAATTGAAAACTCCGTGGCCCATTTTGGGGTACTGCTGAAAAACGGGGTTAGAAAGGACCTTACTCTGAAAGTTCAAGGACTATAGCAAATTTTCCCTCTCAAAAGGTGAGACCGGCGCTAAAACATGCTTCTATCCTCTTGGTGGCCGAAACACAATGATTCGCGAGCTACGTTCCCCATTTTACAGTGCTTATGAAAGATGGAGGTAGGAATAGGATTTCTTTGCATTTCAAATGCCTCTGTGGCTGTTGAACTCTGCGAAGTGCAAACCTGCGCGAAGAATAGGTCCCACCATTTCGGGGGCAAAAACAGATCAATTGGGAAAGTACATGGCCCGTTCTCTGTGTCCCACTAAAAGATTATGAGAAAGACTATTTTGTTGAAATTGTATGGGCTACATGTCAGTTTCCCTCTCTTGAAAGAGAAAATCGCCTCTAAACGAACCGTACAGTCTTCTGGATGTGGAACAGATGAATTGGGCAAATCTGTGGCGTATTTTTTGGAACTCGTGAAAATTGGAGGGAGAAAGAAGATTTCCCTGCAAATCGTAGGGCTCTAGCACGATTTGCTTCTTGAAAACGCAAGCTGGATCTAAAACACGCATTCAAGCCTTGTGGGGTGATATTGATGAAATTGAAAACTCCGTTGCCCATTTTGGGGTACTGCTGAAAAACGGAGTGAGAAAGGAGCTTACTCTGAAATTTCGAGGCCTCTAGCGAATTTTCCCTTTCAAAAGGTGAGACCGGCGCTAAAACATTCTTCTATCGTCTTGGTGGCCGAAACACAATGATTCGCGAGCTACGTTTCCCATTTTACAGTGCTTATGAAAGATGGAGGTAGGAATAGGATTTCTTTGCATTTCAAATGCCTCTGTGGCTGTTGAACTCTGCGAAGTGCAAACCTGCGCGAAGAACAGGTCCCACCATTTCGGGGGCAAAAACAGATGAATTGGGAAAGTACATGGCCCGTTCTCTGTGTCCCACTAAAAGATTATGAGAAAGACTATTTTGATGAAATTGTATGGGCTACATGTCAGTTTCCCTCTCTTGAAAGAGAAAATCGCCTCTAAACGAACCGTACAGTCTTCTGGCGGTGGAACAGATGAATTTGGCAAATCTGTGGCGTATTTTTTGGAACTCGTGAAAATTGGAGGGAGAAAGAAGATTTCCCTGCAAATCGTAGGGCTCTAGCACGATTTGCTTCTTGAAAACGCAAGCTGGATCTAAAACACGCATTCAAGCCTTGTGGGGTGATATTGATGAAATTGAAAACTCCGTTGCCCATTTTGGGGTACTGCTGAAAAACGGAGTGAGAAAGGAGCTTACTCTGAAATTTCGAGGCCTCTAGCGAATTTTCCCTTTCAAAAGGTGAGACCGGCGCTAAAACATGCTTCTATCGTCTTGGTGGCCGAAACACAATGATTCGCGAGCTACGTTTCCCATTTTACAGTGCTTATGAAAGATGGAGGTAGGAATAGGATTTCTTTGCATTTCAAATGCCTCTGTGGCGGTTGAACTCTGCGAAGTGCAAACCTGCGCGAAGAATAGGTCCCACCATTTCGGGGGCAAAAACAGATGAATTGGGAAAGTACATTGCCCGTTCTCTGTGTCCCACTAAAAGATTATGAGAAAGACTATTTTGATGAAATTGTATGGGCTACATGTCAGTTTCCCTCTCTTGAAAGAGAAAATCGCCTCTAAACGAACCGTACAGTCTTCTGGATGTGGAACAGATGAATTTGGCAAATCTGTGGCGTATTTTTTGGAACTCGTGAAAATTGGAGGGAGAAAGAAGATTTCCCTGCAAATCGTAGGACTCTAGCACGATTTGCTTCTTGAAAACGCAAGCTGGATCTAAAACACGCATTCAAGCCTTGTGGGGTGATATTGATGAAATTGAAAACTCCGTGGCCCATTTTGGGGTACTGCTGAAAAACGGAGTGAGAAAGGAGCTTACTCTGAAATTTCGAGGCCTCTAGCGAATTTTCCCTCTCAAAAGGTGAGACCGGCGCTAAAACATGCTTCTATCCTCTTGGTGGCCGAAACACAATGATTCGCGAGCTACGTTTCCCATTTTACAGTGCTTATGAAAGATGGAGGTAGGAATAGGATTTCTTTGCATTTCGAATGCCTCTGTGGCTGTTGAACTCTGCGAAGTGCAAACCTGCGCGAAGAATAGGTCCCACCATTTCGGGGGCAAAAACAGATGAATTGGGAAAGTACATGGCCCGTTCTCTGTGTCCCACTAAAAGATTATGAGAAAGACTATTTTGATGAAATTGTATGGGCTACATGTCAGTTTCCCTCTCTTGAAAGAGAAAATCGCCTCTAAACGAATCGTACAGTCTTCTGGCGGTGGAACAGATGAATTTGGCAAATATGTGGCGTATTTTTTGGAACTCGTGAAAATTGGAGAGAGAAAGAAGATTTTTGTGCCAATCATAGGACTCTAGCACGGTTTGGCTCTTGAAAATTCAAGCTGGATCTAAAACACGCATTCAAGCATTGTGGGGGTGATATTGATGAAATTGAAAACTCCGTGGCCCATTTTGGGGTACTGCTGAAAAACGGGGTTAGAAAGGACCTTACTCTGAAAGTTCAAGGACTATAGCAAATTTTCCCTCTCAAAAGGTGAGACCGGCGCTAAAACATGCTTCTATCCTCTTGGTGGCCGAAACACAATGATTCGCGAGCTACGTTCCCCATTTTACAGTGCTTATGAAAGATGGAGGTAGGAATAGGATTTCTTTGCATTTCAAATGCCTCTGTGGCTGTTGAACTCTGCGAAGTGCAAACCTGCGCGAAGAATAGGTCCCACCATTTCGGGGGCAAAAACAGATCAATTGGGAAAGTACATGGCCCGTTCTCTGTGTCCCACTAAAAGATTATGAGAAAGACTATTTTGTTGAAATTGTATGGGCTACATGTCAGTTTCCCTCTCTTGAAAGAGAAAATCGCCTCTAAACGAACCGTACAGTCTTCTGGATGTGGAACAGATGAATTGGGCAAATCTGTGGCGTATTTTTTGGAACTCGTGAAAATTGGAGGGAGAAAGAAGATTTTTGTGCCAATCATAGGACTCTAGCACGATTTGGCTCTTGAAAACTCAAGCTGGATCTAAAACACGCATTCAAGCATTGTGGGGGTGATATTGATGAAATTGAAAACTCCGTGGCCCATTTTGGGGTACTGCTGAAAAACGGAGTGAGAAAGGAGCTTACTCTGAAATTTCGAGGCCTCTAGCTAATTTTCCCTCTCAAAAGGTGAGACCGGCGCTAAAACATGCTTCTATCCTCTTGGTGGCCGAAACACAATGATTCGCGAGCTACGTTGCCCAATTTACAGTGCTTATGAAAGATGGAGGTAGGAATATGATTTCTTTGCATTTCAAATGCCTCTGTGGCGGTTGAACTCTCCGAAGTGCAAACCTGCGCGAAGAATAGGTCCCACCATTTCGGAGGCAAAAACAGATGAATTGGGAAAGTACATGGCCCGTTCTCTGTGTCCCACTAAAAGATTATGAGAAAGACTATTTTGTTGAAATTGTATGGGCTACATGTCAGTTTCCCTCTCTTGAAAGAGAAAATCGCCTCTAAACGAACCGTATAGTCTTCTGGCGGTGGAACAGATGAATATGGCACATATGTGGCGTATTTTTTGGAACTCGTGAAAATTGGAGGGAGAAAGAAGATTTTTGTGCCAATCATAGGACTCTAGCACGGTTTGGCTCTTGAAAACTCAAGCTGGATCTAAAACAGGCATTCAAGCATTGTGGGGGTGATATTGATGAAATTGAAAACTCCGTGGCCCATTTTGGGGTACTGCTGAAAAACGGGGTTAGAAAGGACCTTACTCTGAAAGTTCAAGGCCTATAGCGAATTTTCCCTCTCAAAAGGTGAGACCGGCGCTAAAACATGCTTCTATCCTCTTGGTGGCCGAAACACAATGATTCGCGAGCTACGTTGCCCAATTTACAGTGCTTATGAAAGATGGAGGTAGGAATATGATTTCTTTGCATTTCAAATGCCTCTGTGGCGGTTGAACTCTGCGAAGTGCAAACCTGCGCGAAGAATAGGTCCCACCATTTCGGGGGCAAAAACAGATGAATTGGGAAAGTACATAGCCCGTTCTCTGTGTCCCACTAAAAGATTATGAGAAAGACTATTTTGATGAAATTGTATGGGCTACATGTCAGTTTCCCTCTCTTGAAAGAGAAAATCGCCTCTAAACGAACCGTACAGTCTTCTGGATGTGGAACAGATGAATTTGGCAAATCTGTGGCGTATTTTTTGGAACTCGTGAAAATTGGAGGGAGAAAGAAGATTTCCCTGCAAATCGTAGGACTCTAGCACGATTTGCTTCTTGAAAACGCAAGCTGGATCTAAAACACGCATTCAAGCCTTGTGGGGTGATATTGATGAAATTGAAAACTCCGTGGCCCATTTTGGGGTACTGCTGAAAAACGGAGTGAGAAAGGAGCTTACTCTGAAATTTCGAGGCCTCTAGCGAATTTTCCCTCTCAAAAGGTGAGACCGGCGCTAAAACATGCTTCTATCCTCTTGGTGGCCGAAACACAATAATTCGCGAGCTACGTTGCCCAATTTACAGTGCTTATGAAAGATGGAGGTAGGAATATGATTTCTTTGCATTTCAAATGCCTCTGTGGCGGTTGAACTCTGCGAAGTGCAAACCTGCGCGAAGAATAGGTCCCACCATTTCGGGGGCAAAAACAGATCAATTGGGAAAGTACATGGCCCGTTCTCTGTGTCCCACTAAAAGATTATGAGAAAGACTATTTTGTTGAAATTGTATGGGCTACATGTCAGTTTCCCTCTCTTGAAAGAGAAAATCGCCTCTAAACGAACCGTACAGTCTTCTGGCGGTGGAACACATGAATTTGGCACATATGTGGCGTATTTTTTGGAACTCGTGAGAATTGGAGGGAGAAAGAAGATTTTTGTGCCAATCATAGGACTCTAGCACGGTTTGGCTCTTGAAAACTCAAGCTGGATCTAAAACACGCATTCAAGCATTGTGGGGGTGATATTGATGAAATTGAAAACTCCGTGGCCCATTTTGGGGTACTGCTGAAAAACGGAGTGAGAATGGAGCTTACTCTGAAATTTCGAGGCCTCTACCGAATTTTCCCTCTCAAAAGGTGAGACCGGCGCTAAAACATGCTTCTATCCTCTTGGTGGCCGAAACACAATGATTCGCGAGCTACGTTGCCCAATTTACAGTGCTTATGAAAGATGGAGGTAGGAATATGATTTCTTTGCATTTCAAATGCCTCTGTGGCGGTTGAACTCTGCGAAGTGCAAACCTGCGCGAAGAATAGGTCCCACCATTTCGGGGGCAAAAACAGATGAATTGGGAAAGTACATGGCCCGTTCTCTGTGTCCCACTAAAAGATTATGAGAAAGACTATTTTGATGAAATTGTATGGGCTACATGTCAGTTTCCCTCTCTTGAAAGAGAAAATCGCCTCTAAACGAACCGTACAGTCTTCTGGATGTGGAACAGATGAATTTGGCAAATCTGTGGCGTATTTTTTGGAACTCGTGAAAATTGGAGGGAGAAAGAAGATTTTTGTGCCAATCATAGGACTCTAGCACGGTTTGGCTCTTGAAAACTCAAGCTGGATCTAAAACACGCATTCAAGCATTGTGGGGGTGATATTGATGAAATTGAAAACTCCGTGGCCCATTTTGGGGTACTGCTGGAAAACGGAGTGAGAAAGGAGCTTACTCTGAAATTTCGAGGCCTCTAGCGAATTTTCCCTCTCAAAAGGTGAGACCGGCGCTAAAACATGCTTCTATCCTCTTGGTGGCCGAAACACAATGATTCGCGAGCTACGTTGCCCAATTTACAGTGCCTATGAAAGATGGAGGTAGGAATATGATTTCTTTGCATTTCAAATGCCTCTGTGGCGGTTGAACTCTGCGAAGTGCAAACCTGCGCGAAGAATAGGTCCCACCATTTCGGGGGCAAAAACAGATGAATTGGGAAAGTACATGGCCCGTTCTCTGTGTCCCACTAAAAGATTATGAGAAAGACTATTTTGATGAAATTGTATGGGCTACATGTCAGTTTCCCTCTCTTGAAAGAGAAAATCGCCTCTAAACGAAACGTACAGTCTTCTGGCGGTGGAACAGATGAATTTGGCAAATATGTGGCGTATTTTTTGGAACTCGTGAAAATTGGAGAGAGAAAGAAGATTTTTGTGCCAATCATAGGACTCTAGCACGGTTTGGCTCTTGAAAATTCAAGCTGGATCTAAAACACGCATTCAAGCATTGTGGGGGTGATATTGATGAAATTGAAAACTCCGTGGCCCATTTTGGGGTACTGCTGAAAAACGGAGTGAGAATGGAGCTTACTCTGAAATTTCGAGGCCTCTACCGAGTTTTCCCTCTCAAAAGGTGAGACCGGCACTAAAACATGCTTCTATCCTCTTGGTGGCCGAAACACAATGATTCGCGAGCTACGTTGCCCAATTTACAGTGCTTATGAAAGATGGAGGTAGGAATATGATTTCTTTGCATTTCAAATGCCTCTGTGGCGGTTGAACTCTGCGAAGTGCAAACCTGCGCAAAGAATAGGTCCCACCATTTCGGGGGCAAAAACAGATGAATTGGGAAAGTACATGGCCCGTTCTCTGTGTCCCACTAAAAGATTATGAGAAAGACTATTTTGATGAAATTGTATGGGCTACATGTCAGTTTCCCTCTCTTGAAAGAGAAAATCGCCTCTAAACGAAACGTACAGTCTTCTGGCGGTGGAACAGATGAATTTGGCAAATATGTGGCGTATTTTTTGGAACTCGTGAAAATTGGAGAGAGAAAGAAGATTTTTGTGCCAATCATAGGACTCTAGCACGGTTTGGCTCTTGAAAATTCAAGCTGGATCTAAAACACGCATTCAAGCATTGTGGGGGTGATATTGATGAAATTGAAAACTCCGTGGCCCATTTTGGGGTACTGCTGAAAAACGGGGTTAGAAAGGACCTTACTCTGAAAGTTCAAGGACTATAGCGAATTTTCCCTCTCAAAAGGTGAGACCGGCGCTAAAACATGCTTCTATCCTCTTGGTGGCCGAAACACAATGATTCGCGAGCTACGTTGCCCATTTTACAGTGCTTATGAAAGATGGAGGTAGGAATAGGATTTCTTTGCATTTCAAATGCCTCTGTGGCTGTTGAACTCTGCGAAGTGCAAACCTGCGCGAAGAATAGGTCCCACCATTTCGGGGGCAAAAACAGATGAATTGGGAAAGTACATGGCCCGTTCTCTGTGTCCCACTAAAAGATTATGAGAAAGACTATTTTGATGAAATTGTATGGGCTACATGTCAGTTTCCCTCTCTTGAAAGAGAAAATCGCCTCTAAACGGATCGTACAGTCTTCTGGCGGTGGAACAGATGAATTTGGCAAATATGTGGCGTATTTTTTGGAACTCGTGAAAATTGGAGGGAGAAAGAAGATTTCCCTGCAAATCGTAGGACTCTAGCACGATTTGCTTCTTGAAAACGCAAGCTGGATCTAAAACACGCATTCAAGCCTTGTGGGGTGATATTGATGAAATTGAAAACTCCGTGGCCCATTTTGGGGTACTGCTGAAAAACGGAGTGAGAAAGGAGCTTACTCTGAAATTTCGAGGCCTCTAGCGAATTTTCCCTCTCAAAAGGTGAGACCGGCGCTAAAACATGCTTCTATCCTCTTGGTGGCCGAAACACAATAATTCGCGAGCTACGTTGCCCAATTTACAGTGCTTATGAAAGATGGAGGTAGGAATATGATTTCTTTGCATTTCAAATGCCTCTGTGGCGGTTGAACTCTGCGAAGTGCAAACCTGCGCGAAGAATAGGTCCCACCATTTCGGGGGCAAAAACAGATCAATTGGGAAAGTACATGGCCCGTTCTCTGTGTCCCACTAAAAGATTATGAGAAAGACTATTTTGTTGAAATTGTATGGGCTACATGTCAGTTTCCCTCTCTTGAAAGAGAAAATCGCCTCTAAACGAACCGTACAGTCTTCTGGCGGTGGAACACATGAATTTGGCACATATGTGGCGTATTTTTTGGAACTCGTGAGAATTGGAGGGAGAAAGAAGATTTTTGTGCCAATCATAGGACTCTAGCACGGTTTGGCTCTTGAAAACTCAAGCTGGATCTAAAACACGCATTCAAGCATTGTGGGGGTGATATTGATGAAATTGAAAACTCCGTGGCCCATTTTGGGGTACTGCTGAAAAACGGAGTGAGAATGGAGCTTACTCTGAAATTTCGAGGCCTCTACCGAATTTTCCCTCTCAAAAGGTGAGACCGGCGCTAAAACATGCTTCTATCCTCTTGGTGGCCGAAACACAATGATTCGCGAGCTACGTTGCCCAATTTACAGTGCTTATGAAAGATGGAGGTAGGAATATGATTTCTTTGCATTTCAAATGCCTCTGTGGCGGTTGAACTCTGCGAAGTGCAAACCTGCGCGAAGAATAGGTCCCACCATTTCGGGGGCAAAAACAGATGAATTGGGAAAGTACATGGCCCGTTCTCTGTGTCCCACTAAAAGATTATGAGAAAGACTATTTTGATGAAATTGTATGGGCTACATGTCAGTTTCCCTCTCTTGAAAGAGAAAATCGCCTCTAAACGAACCGTACAGTCTTCTGGATGTGGAACAGATGAATTTGGCAAATCTGTGGCGTATTTTTTGGAACTCGTGAAAATTGGAGGGAGAAAGAAGATTTTTGTGCCAATCATAGGACTCTAGCACGGTTTGGCTCTTGAAAACTCAAGCTGGATCTAAAACACGCATTCAAGCATTGTGGGGGTGATATTGATGAAATTGAAAACTCCGTGGCCCATTTTGGGGTACTGCTGAAAAACGGAGTGAGAAAGGAGCTTACTCTGAAATTTCGAGGCCTCTAGCGAATTTTCCCTCTCAAAAGGTGAGACCGGCGCTAAAACATGCTTCTATCCTCTTGGTGGCCGAAACACAATGATTCGCGAGCTACGTTGCCCAATTTACAGTGCTTATGAAAGATGGAGGTAGGAATATGATTTCTTTGCATTTCAAATGCCTCTGTGGCGGTTGAACTCTGCGAAGTGCAAACCTGCGCGAAGAATAGGTCCCACCATTTCGGGGGCAAAAACAGATGAATTGGGAAAGTACATGGCCCGTTCTCTGTGTCCCACTAAAAGATTATGAGAAAGACTATTTTGATGAAATTGTATGGGCTACATGTCAGTTTCCCTCTCTTGAAAGAGAAAATCGCCTCTAAACGAAACGTACAGTCTTCTGGCGGTGGAACAGATGAATTTGGCAAATATGTGGCGTATTTTTTGGAACTCGTGAAAATTGGAGAGAGAAAGAAGATTTTTGTGCCAATCATAGGACTCTAGCACGGTTTGGCTCTTGAAAACTCAAGCTGGATCTAAAACACGCATTCAAGCATTGTGGGGGTGATATTGATGAAATTGAAAACTCCGTGGCCCATTTTGGGGTACTGCTGAAAAACGGAGTGAGAATGGAGCTTACTCTGAAATTTCGAGGCCTCTACCGAATTTTCCCTCTCAAAAGGTGAGACCGGCGCTAAAACATGCTTCTATCCTCTTGGTGGCCGAAACACAATGATTCGCGAGCTACGTTGCCCAATTTACAGTGCTTATGAAAGATGGAGGTAGGAATATGATTTCTTTGCATTTCAAATGCCTCTGTGGCGGTTGAACTCTGCGAAGTGCAAACCTGCGCGAAGAATAGGTCCCACCATTTCGGGGGCAAAAACAGATGAATTGGGAAAGAACATGGCCCGTTCTCTGTGTCCCACTAAAAGATTATGAGAAAGACTATTTTGATGAAATTGTATGGGCTACATGTCAGTTTCCCTCTCTTGAAAGAGAAAATCGCCTCTAAACGAAACGTACAGTCTTCTGGCGGTGGAACAGATGAATTTGGCAAATATGTGGCGTATTTTTTGGAACTCGTGAAAATTGGAGAGAGAAAGAAGATTTTTGTGCCAATCATAGGACTCTAGCACGGTTTGGCTCTTGAAAATTCAAGCTGGATCTAAAACACGCATTCAAGCATTGTGGGGGTGATATTGATGAAATTGAAAACTCCGTGGCCCATTTTGGGGTACTGCTGAAAAACGGGGTTAGAAAGGACCTTACTCTGAAAGTTCAAGGACTATAGCGAATTTTCCCTCTCAAAAGGTGAGACCGGCGCTAAAACATGCTTCTATCCTCTTGGTGGCCGAAACACAATGATTCGCGAGCTACGTTGCCCATTTTACAGTGCTTATGAAAGATGGAGGTAGGAATAGGATTTCTTTGCATTTCAAATGCCTCTGTGGCTGTTGAACTCTGCGAAGTGCAAACCTGCGCGAAGAATAGGTCCCACCATTTCGGGGGCAAAAACAGATGAATTGGGAAAGTACATGGCCCGTTCTCTGTGTCCCACTAAAAGATTATGAGAAAGACTATTTTGATGAAATTGTATGGGCTACATGTCAGTTTCCCTCTCTTGAAAGAGAAAATCGCCTCTAAACGGATCGTACAGTCTTCTGGCGGTGGAACAGATGAATTTGGCAAATATGTGGCGTATTTTTTGGAACTCGTGAAAATTGGATGGAGAAAGAAGATTTTTGTGCCAATCATAGCACTCTAGCACGGTTTGGCTCTTGGAAACTCAAGCTGGATCTAAAACACGCATTCAAGCATTGTGGGGGTGATATTGATGAAATTGAAAACTCCGTGGCCCATTTTGGGGTACTGCTGAAAAACGGAGTGAGAAAGGAGCTTACTCTGAAATTTCGAGGCCTCTAGCGAATTTTCCCTCTCAAAAGGTGAGACCGGCGCTAAAACATGCTTCTATCCTCTTGGTGGCCGAAACACAATGATTCGCGAGCTACGTTGCCCATTTTACAGTGCTTATGAAAGATGGAGGTAGGAATAGGATTTCTTTGCATTTCAAATGCCTCTGTGGCTGTTGAACTCTGCGAAGTGCAAACCTGCGCGAAGAATAGGTCCCACCATTTCGGGGGCAAAAACAGATGAATTGGGAAAGTACGTGGCCCGTTCTCTGTGTCCCACTAAAAGATTATGAGAAAGACTATTTTGATGAAATTGTATGGGCTACATGTCAGTTTCCCTCTCTTGAA
Source organism: Albizia julibrissin (assembly GCA_037074505.1). Classification (NCBI taxonomy): domain Eukaryota; kingdom Viridiplantae; phylum Streptophyta; class Magnoliopsida; order Fabales; family Fabaceae; genus Albizia; species Albizia julibrissin. Next base: position 40,810,159 of record CM073477.1, read on the forward strand.
AGAGAAAATCGCCTCTAAACGAACCGTACAGTCTTCTGGCGGTGGAACACATGAATTTGGCACATATGTGGCGTATTTTTTGGAACTCGTGAGAATTGGAGGGAGAAAGAAGATTTTTGTGCCAATCATAGGACTCTAGCACGGTTTGGCTCTTGAAAACTCAAGCTGGATCTAAAACACGCATTCAAGCATTGTGGGGGTGATATTGATGAAATTGAAAACTCCGTGGCCCATTTGGGGTACTGCTGAAAAACGGAGTGAGAAAGGAGCTTACTCTGAAATTTCGTGGCCTCTAGCGAATTTTCCCTCTCAAAATGTGAGACCGGCGCTAAAACATGCTTCTATCCTCTTGGTGGCCGAAACACAATGATTCGCGAGCTACGTTGCCCATTTTACAGTGCTTATGAAAGATGGAGGTAGGAATATGATTTCTTTGCATTTCAAATGCCTCTGTGGCGGTTGAACTCTGCGAAGTGCAAACCTGCGCGAAGAATAGGTCCCACCATTTCGGGGGCAAAAACAGATGAATTGGGAAAGTACATGGCCCGTTCTCTGTGTCCCACTAAAAGATTATGAGAAAGACTATTTTGATGAAATTGTATGGGCTACATGTCAGTTTCCCTCTCTTGAAAGAGAAAATCGCCTCTAAACGAAACGTACAGTCTTCTGGCGGTGGAACAGATGAATTTGGCAAATATGTGGCGTATTTTTTGGAACTCATGAAAATTGGAGAGAGAAAGAAGATTTTTGTGCCAATCATAGGACTCTAGCACGGTTTGGCTCTTGAAAATTCAAGCTGGATCTAAAACACGCATTCAAGCATTGTGGGGGTGATATTGATGAAATTGAAAACTCCGTGGCCCATTTTGGGGTACTGCTGAAAAACGGGGTTAGAAAGGACCTTACTCTGAAAGTTCAAGGACTATAGCGAATTTTCCCTCTCAAAAGGTGAGACCGGCGCTAAAACATGCTTCTATCCTCTTGGTGGCCGAAACACAATGATTCGTGAGCTACGTTCCCCATTTTACAGTGCTTATGAAAGATGGAGGTAGGAATAGGATTTCTTTGCATTTCAAATGCCTCTGTGGCTGTTGAACTCTGCGAAGTGCAAACCTGCGCGAAGAATAGGTCCCACCATTTCGGGGGCAAAAACAGATGAATTGGGAAAGTACATGGCCCGTTCTCTGTGTCCCACTAAAAGATTATGAGAAAGACTATTTTGATGAAATTGTATGGGCTACATGTCAGTTTCCCTCTCTTGAAAGAGAAAATCGCCTCTAAACGAACCGTACAGTCTTCTGGCGGTGGAACACATGAATTTGGCACATATGTGGCGTATTTTTTGGAACTCGTGAGAATTGGAGGGAGAAAGAAGATTTTTGTGCCAATCATAGGACTCTAGCACGGTTTGGCTCTTGAAAACTCAAGCTGGATCTAAAACACGCATTCAAGCATTGTGGGGGTGATATTGATGAAATTGAAAACTCCGTGGCCCATTTGGGGTACTGCTGAAAAACGGAGTGAGAAAGGAGCTTACTCTGAAATTTCGTGGCCTCTAGCGAATTTTCCCTCTCAAAATGTGAGACCGGCGCTAAAACATGCTTCTATCCTCTTGGTGGCCGAAACACAATGATTCGCGAGCTACGTTGCCCATTTTACAGTGCTTATGAAAGATGGAGGTAGGAATATGATTTCTTTGCATTTCAAATGCCTCTGTGGCGGTTGAACTCTGCGATGTGCAAACCTGCGCGAAGAATAGGTCCCACCATTTCGGGGGCAAAAACAGATGAATTGGGAAAGTACATGGCCCGTTCTCTGTGTCCCACTAAAAGATTATGAGAAAGACTATTTTGATGAAATTGTATGGGCTACATGTCAGTTTCCCTCTCTTGAAAGAGAAAATCGCCTCTAAACGAAACGTACAGTCTTCTGGCGGTGGAACAGATGAATTTGGCAAATATGTGGCGTATTTTTTGGAACTCATGAAAATTGGAGAGAGAAAGAAGATTTTTGTGCCAATCATAGGACTCTAGCACGGTTTGGCTCTTGAAAATTCAAGCTGGATCTAAAACACGCATTCAAGCATTGTGGGGGTGATATTGATGAAATTGAAAACTCCGTGGCCCATTTTGGGGTACTGCTGAAAAACGGGGTTAGAAAGGACCTTACTCTGAAAGTTCAAGGACTATAGCGAATTTTCCCTCTCAAAAGGTGAGACCGGCGCTAAAACATGCTTCTATCCTCTTGGTGGCCGAAACACAATGATTCGCGAGCTACGTTCCCCATTTTACAGTGCTTATGAAAGATGGAGGTAGGAATAGGATTTCTTTGCATTTCAAATGCCTCTGTGGCTGTTGAACTCTGCGAAGTGCAAACCTGCGCGAAGAATAGGTCCCACCATTTCGGGGGCAAAAACAGATGAATTGGGAAAGTACATGGCCCGTTCTCTGTGTCCCACTAAAAGATTATGAGAAAGACTATTTTGATGAAATTGTATGGGCTACATGTCAGTTTCCCTCTCTTGAAAGAGAAAATCGCCTCTAAACGAACCGTACAGTCTTCTGGCGGTGGAACACATGAATTTGGCACATATGTGGCGTATTTTTTGGAACTCGTGAGAATTGGAGGGAGAAAGAAGATTTTTGTGCCAATCATAGGACTCTAGCACGGTTTGGCTCTTGAAAACTCAAGCTGGATCTAAAACACGCATTCAAGCATTGTGGGGGTGATATTGATGAAATTGAAAACTCCGTGGCCCATTTGGGGTACTGCTGAAAAACGGAGTGAGAAAGGAGCTTACTCTGAAATTTCGTGGCCTCTAGCGAATTTTCCCTCTCAAAATGTGAGACCGGCGCTAAAACATGCTTCTATCCTCTTGGTGGCCGAAACACAATGATTCGCGAGCTACGTTGCCCATTTTACAGTGCTTATGAAAGATGGAGGTAGGAATATGATTTCTTTGCATTTCAAATGCCTCTGTGGCGGTTGAACTCTGCGATGTGCAAACCTGCGCGAAGAATAGGTCCCACCATTTCGGGGGCAAAAACAGATGAATTGGGAAAGTACATGGCCCGTTCTCTGTGTCCCACTAAAAGATTATGAGAAAGACTATTTTGATGAAATTGTATGGGCTACATGTCAGTTTCCCTCTCTTGAAAGAGAAAATCGCCTCTAAACGAAACGTACAGTCTTCTGGCGGTGGAACAGATGAATTTGGCAAATATGTGGCGTATTTTTTGGAACTCATGAAAATTGGAGAGAGAAAGAAGATTTTTGTGCCAATCATAGGACTCTAGCACGGTTTGGCTCTTGAAAATTCAAGCTGGATCTAAAACACGCATTCAAGCATTGTGGGGGTGATATTGATGAAATTGAAAACTCCGTGGCCCATTTTGGGGTACTGCTGAAAAACGGGGTTAGAAAGGACCTTACTCTGAAAGTTCAAGGACTATAGCGAATTTTCCCTCTCAAAAGGTGAGACCGGCGCTAAAACATGCTTCTATCCTCTTGGTGGCCGAAACACAATGATTCGCGAGCTACGTTCCCCATTTTACAGTGCTTATGAAAGATGGAGGTAGGAATAGGATTTCTTTGCATTTCAAATGCCTCTGTGGCTGTTGAACTCTGCGAAGTGCAAACCTGCGCGAAGAATAGGTCCCACCATTTCGGGGGCAAAAACAGATGAATTGGGAAAGTACATGGCCCGTTCTCTGTGTCCCACTAAAAGATTATGAGAAAGACTATTTTGATGAAATTGTATGGGCTACATGTCAGTTTCCCTCTCTTGAAAGAGAAAATCGCCTCTAAACGGATCGTACAGTCTTCTGGCGGTGGAACAGATGAATTTGGCAAATATGTGGCGTATTTTTTGGAACTCGTGAAAATTGGAGGGAGAAAGAAGATTTTTGTGCCAATCATAGCACTCTAGCACGGTTTGGCTCTTGGAAACTCAAGCTGGATCTAAAACACGCATTCAAGCATTGTGGGGGTGATATTGATGAAATTGAAAACTCCGTGGCCCATTTTGGGGTACTGCTGAAAAACGGAGTGAGAAAGGAGCTTACTCTGAAATTTCGAGGCCTCTAGCGAATTTTCCCTCTCAAAAGGTGAGACCGGCGCTAAAACATGCTTCTATCCTCTTGGTGGCCGAAACACAATGATTCGCGAGCTACGTTGCCCATTTTACAGTGCTTATGAAAGATGGAGGTAGGAATAGGATTTCTTTGCATTTCAAATGCCTCTGTGGCTGTTGAACTCTGCGAAGTGCAAACCTGCGCGAAGAATAGGTCCCACCATTTTGGGGGCAAAAACAGATGAATTGGGAAAGTACATGGCCCGTTCTCTGTGTCCCACTAAAAGATTATGAGAAAGACTATTTTGATGAAATTGTATGGGCTACATGTCAGTTTCCCTCTCTTGAAAGAGAAAATCGCCTCTAAACGAACCGTACAGTCTTCTGGCGGTGGAACAGATGAATTTGGCAAATATGTGGCGTATTTTTTGGAACTCTTGAGAATTGGAGGGAGAAAGAAGATTTTCGTGCCAATCATAGCACTCTAGCACGGTTTGGCTCTTGAAAACTCAAGCTGGATCTAAAACACGCATTCAAGCATTGTGGGGGTGATATTGATGAAATTGAAAACTCTGTGGCCCATTTTGGGGTACTGCTGAAAAACGGAGTGAGAAAGGAGCTTACTCTGAAATTTCGAGGCCTCTAGCGAATTTTCCCTCTCAAAATGTGATACCGGCGCTAAAACATGCTTCTATCCTCTTGGTGGCCGAAACACAATGATTCGCGAGCTACGTTCCCCATTTTACAGTGCTTATGAAAGATGGAGGTAGGAATAGGATTTCTTTGCATTTCAAATGCCTCTGTGGCGGTTGAACTCTGCGAAGTGCAAACCTGCGCAAAGAATAGGTCCCACCATTTCGGGGGCAAAAACAGATGAATTGGGAAAGTACATGGCCCGTTCTCTGTGTCCCACTAAAAGATTATGAGAAAGACTATTTTGATGAAATTGTATGGGCTACATGTCAGTTTCCCTCTCTTGAAAGAGAAAATCGCCTCTAAACGAACCGTACAGTCTTCTGGATGTGGAACAGATGAATTTGGCAAATCTGTGGCGTATTTTTTGGAACTCGTGAAAATTGGAGGGAGAAAGAAGATTTTTGTGCCAATCATAGGACTCTAGCACGGTTTGGCTCTTGAAAACTCAAGCTGGATCTAAAACACGCATTCAAGCATTGTGGGGGTGATATTGATGAAATTGAAAACTCCGTGGCCCATTTTGGGGTACTGCTGGAAAACGGAGTGAGAAAGGAGCTTACTCTGAAATTTCGAGGCCTCTAGCGAATTTTCCCTCTCAAAAGGTGAGACCGGCGCTAAAACATGCTTCTATCCTCTTGGTGGCCGAAACACAATGATTCGCGAGCTACGTTGCCCAATTTACAGTGCTTATGAAAGATGGAGGTAGGAATATGATTTCTTTGCATTTCAAATGCCTCTGTGGCGGTTGAACTCTGCGAAGTGCAAACCTGCGCGAAGAATAGGTCCCACCATTTCGGGGGCAAAAACAGATGAATTGGGAAAGTACATGGCCCGTTCTCTGTGTCCCACTAAAAGATTATGAGAAAGACTATTTTGATGAAATTGTATGGGCTACATGTCAGTTTCCCTCTCTTGAAAGAGAAAATCGCCTCTAGACGAAACGTACAGTCTTCTGGCGGTGGAACAGATGAATTTGGCAAATATGTGGCGTATTTTTTGGAACTCGTGAAAATTGGAGAGAGAAAGAAGATTTTTGTGCCAATCATAGGACTCTAGCACGGTTTGGCTCTTGAAAATTCAAGCTGGATCTAAAACACGCATTCAAGCATTGTGGGGGTGATATTGATGAAATTGAAAACTCCGTAGCCCATTTTGGGGTACTGCTGAAAAACGGGGTTAGAAAGGACCTTACTCTGAAAGTTCAAGGACTATAGCGAATTTTCCCTCTCAAAAGGTGAGACCGGCGCTAAAACATGCTTCTATCCTCTTGGTGGCCGAAACACAATGATTCGCGAGCTACGTTGCCCATTTTACAGTGCTTATGAAAGATGGAGGTAGGAATAGGATTTCTTTGCATTTCAAATGCCTCTATGGCTGTTGAACTCTGCGAAGTGCAAACCTGCGCGAAGAATAGGTCCCACCATTTCGGGGGCAAAAACAGATGAATTGGGAAAGTACATGGCCCGTTCTCTGTGTCCCACTAAAAGATTATGAGAAAGACTATTTTGATGAAATTGTATGGGCTACATGTCAGTTTCCCTCTCTTGAAAGAGAAAATCGCCTCTAAACGGATCGTACAGTCTTCTGGCGGTGGAACAGATGAATTTGGCAAATATGTGGCGTATTTTTTGGAACTCGTGAAAATTGGAGGGAGAAAGAAGATTTTTGTGCCAATCATAGCACTCTAGCACGGTTTGGCTCTTGGAAACTCAAGCTGGATCTAAAACACGCATTCAAGCATTGTGGGGGTGATATTGATGAAATTGAAAACTCCGTGGCCCATTTTGGGGTACTGCTGAAAAACGGAGTGAGAAAGGAGCTTACTCTGAAATTTCGAGGCCTCTAGCGAATTTTCCCTCTCAAAAGGTGAGACCGGCGCTAAAACATGCTTCTATCCTCTTGGTGGCCGAAACACAATGATTCGCGAGCTACGTTGCCCATTTTACAGTGCTTATGAAAAATGGAGGTAGGAATAGGATTTCTTTGCATTTCAAATGCCTCTGTGGGGGTTGAACTCTGTGAAGTGCAAACCTGCGCGAAGAATAGGTCCCACCATTTCGGGGGCAAAAACAGATGAATTGGGAAAGTACATGGCCCGTTCTCTGTGTCCCACTAAAAGATTATGAGAAAGACTATTTTGATGAAATTGTATGGGCTACATGTCAGTTTCCCTCTCTTGAAAGAGAAAATCGCCTCTAAACGAACCGTACAGTCTTCTGGATGTGGAACAGATGAATTTGGCAAATCTGTGGCGTATTTTTTGGAACTCGTGAAAATTGGAGGGAGAAAGAAGATTTTTGTGCCAATCATAGGACTCTAGCACGGTTTGGCTCTTGAAAACTCAAGCTGGATCTAAAACACGCATTCAAGCATTGTGGGGGTGATATTGATGAAATTGAAAACTCCGTGGCCCATTTTGGGGTACTGCTGGAAAACGGAGTGAGAAAGGAGCTTACTCTGAAATTTCGAGGCCTCTAGCGAATTTTCCCTCTCAAAAGGTGAGACCGGCGCTAAAACATGCTTCTATCCTCTTGGTGGCCGAAACACAATGATTCGCGAGCTACGTTGCCCAATTTACAGTGCTTATGAAAGATGGAGGTAGGAATATGATTTCTTTGCATTTCAAATGCCTCTGTGGCGGTTGAACTCTGCGAAGTGCAAACCTGCGCGAAGAATAGGTCCCACCATTTCGGGGGCAAAAACAGATGAATTGGGAAAGTACATGGCCCGTTCTCTGTGTCCCACTAAAAGATTATGAGAAAGACTATTTTGATGAAATTGTATGGGCTACATGTCAGTTTCCCTCTCTTGAAAGAGAAAATCGCCTCTAGACGAAACGTACAGTCTTCTGGCGGTGGAACAGATGAATTTGGCAAATATGTGGCGTATTTTTTGGAACTCGTGAAAATTGGAGAGAGAAAGAAGATTTTTGTGCCAATCATAGGACTCTAGCACGGTTTGGCTCTTGAAAATTCAAGCTGGATCTAAAACACGCATTCAAGCATTGTGGGGGTGATATTGATGAAATTGAAAACTCCGTAGCCCATTTTGGGGTACTGCTGAAAAACGGGGTTAGAAAGGACCTTACTATGAAAGTTCAAGGACTATAGCGAATTTTCCCTCTCAAAAGGTGAGACCGGCGCTAAAACATGCTTCTATCCTCTTGGTGGCCGAAACACAATGATTCGCGAGCTACGTTGCCCATTTTACAGTGCTTATGAAAGATGGAGGTAGGAATAGGATTTCTTTGCATTTCAAATGCCTCTGTGGCTGTTGAACTCTGCGAAGTGCAAACCTGCGCGAAGAATAGGTCCCACCATTTCGGGGGCAAAAACAGATGAATTGGGAAAGTACATGGCCCGTTCTCTGTGTCCCACTAAAAGATTATGAGAAAGACTATTTTGATGAAATTGTATGGGCTACATGTCAGTTTCCCTCTCTTGAAAGAGAAAATCGCCTCTAAACGGATCGTACAGTCTTCTGGCGGTGGAACAGATGAATTTGGCAAATATGTGGCGTATTTTTTGGAACTCGTGAAAATTGGAGGGAGAAAGAAGATTTTTGTGCCAATCATAGCACTCTAGCACGGTTTGGCTCTTGGAAACTCAAGCTGGATCTAAAACACGCATTCAAGCATTGTGGGGGTGATATTGATGAAATTGAAAACTCCGTGGCCCATTTTGGGGTACTGCTGAAAAACGGAGTGAGAAAGGAGCTTACTCTGAAATTTCGAGGCCTCTAGCCAATTTTCCCTCTCAAAAGGTGAGACCGGCGCTAAAACATGCTTCTATCCTCTTGGTGGCCGAAACACAATGATTCGCGAGCTACGTTGCCCATTTTACAGTGCTTATGAAAGATGGAGGTAGGAATAGGATTTCTTTGCATTTCAAATGCCTCTGTGGGGGTTGAACTCTGTGAAGTGCAAACCTGCGCGAAGAATAGGTCCCACCATTTCGGGGGCAAAAACAGATGAATTGGGAAAGTACATGGCCCGTTCTCTGTGTCCCACTAAAAGATTATGAGAAAGACTATTTTGATGAAATTGTATGGGCTACATGTCAGTTTCCCTCTCTTGAAAGAGAAAATCGCCTCTAAACGGATCGTACAGTCTTCTGGCGGTGGAACAGATGAATTTGGCACATATGTGGCGTATTTTTTGGAACTCGTGAGAATTGGAGGGAGAAAGAAGATTTTTGTGCCAATCATAGGACTCTAGCACGGTTTGGCTCTTGAAAACTCAAGCTGGATCTAAAACACGCATTCAAGCATTGTGGGGGTGATATTGATGAAATTGAAAACTCCGTGGCCCATTTTGGGGTACTGCTGGAAAACGGAGTGAGAAAGGAGCTTACTCTGAAATTTCGAGGCCTCTAGCGAATTTTCCCTCTCAAAAGGTGAGACCGGCGCTAAAACATGCTTCTATCCTCTTGGTGGCCGAAACACAATGATTCGCGAGCTACGTTGCCCATTTTACAGTGCTTATGAAAGATGGAGGTAGGAATAGGATTTCTTTGCATTTCAAATGCCTCTGTGGGGGTTGAACTCTGTGAAGTGCAAACCTGCGCGAAGAATAGGTCCCACCATTTCGGGGGCAAAAACAGATGAATTGGGAAAGTACATGGCCCGTTCTCTGTGTCCCACTAAAAGATTATGAGAAAGACTATTTTGATGAAATTGTATGGGCTACATGTCAGTTTCCCTCTCTTGAAAGAGAAAATCGCCTCTAAACGAACCGTACAGTCTTCTGGCGGTGGAACACATGAATTTGGCACATATGTGGCGTATTTTTTGGAACTCGTGAGAATTGGAGGGAGAAAGAAGATTTTTGTGCCAATCATAGGACTCTAGCACGGTTTGGCTCTTGAAAACTCAAGCTGGATCTAAAACACGCATTCAAGCATTGTGGGGGTGATATTGATGAAATTGAAAACTCCGTGGCCCATTTTGGGGTACTGCTGGAAAACGGAGTGAGAAAGGAGCTTACTCTGAAATTTCGAGGCCTCTAGCGAATTTTCCCTCTCAAAAGGTGAGACCGGCGCTAAAACATGCTTCTATCCTCTTGGTGGCCGAAACACAATGATTCGCGAGCTACGTTGCCCAATTTACAGTGCTTATGAAAGATGGAGGTAGGAATATGATTTCTTTGCATTTCAAATGCCTCTGTGGCGGTTGAACTCTGCGAAGTGCAAACCTGCGCGAAGAATAGGTCCCACCATTTCGGGGGCAAAAACAGATGAATTGGGAAAGTACATGGCCCGTTCTCTGTGTCCCACTAAAAGATTATGAGAAAGACTATTTTGATGAAATTGTATGGGCTACATGTCAGTTTCCCTCTCTTGAAAGAGAAAATCGCCTCTAAACGAACCGTACAGTCTTCTGGCGGTGGAACACATGAATTTGGCACATATGTGGCGTATTTTTTGGAACTCGTGAGAATTGGAGGGAGAAAGAAGATTTTTGTGCCAATCATAGGACTCTAGCACGGTTTGGCTCTTGAAAATTCAAGCTGGATCTAAAACACGCATTCAAGCATTGTGGGGGTGATATTGATGAAATTGAAAACTCCGTAGCCCATTTTGGGGTACTGCTGAAAAACGGGGTTAGAAAGGACCTTACTCTGAAAGTTCAAGGACTATAGCGAATTTTCCCTCTCAAAAGGTGAGACCGGCGCTAAAACATGCTTCTATCCTCTTGGTGGCCGAAACACAATGATTCGCGAGCTACGTTGCCCATTTTACAGTGCTTATGAAAGATGGAGGTAGGAATAGGATTTCTTTGCATTTCAAATGCCTCTGTGGCTGTTGAACTCTGCGAAGTGCAAACCTGCGCGAAGAATAGGTCCCACCATTTTGGGGGCAAAAACAGATGAATTGGGAAAGTACATGGCCCGTTCTCTGTGTCCCACTAAAAGATTATGAGAAAGACTATTTTGATGAAATTGTATGGGCTACATGTCAGTTTCCCTCTCTTGAAAGAGAAAATCGCCTCTAAACGAACCGTACAGTCTTCTGGCGGTGGAACACATGAATTTGGCACATATGTGGCGTATTTTTTGGAACTCGTGAGAATTGGAGGGAGAAAGAAGATTTTTGTGCCAATCATAGGACTCTAGCACGGTTTGGCTCTTGAAAACTCAAGCTGGATCTAAAACACGCATTCAAGCATTGTGGGGGTGATATTGATGAAATTGAAAACTCCGTGGCCCATTTGGGGTACTGCTGAAAAACGGAGTGAGAAAGGAGCTTACTCTGAAATTTCGTGGCCTCTAGCGAATTTTCCCTCTCAAAATGTGAGACCGGCGCTAAAACATGCTTCTATCCTCTTGGTGGCCGAAACACAATGATTCGCGAGCTACGTTGCCCATTTTACAGTGCTTATGAAAGATGGAGGTAGGAATAGGATTTCTTTGCATTTCAAATGCCTGTGTGGGGGTTGAACTCTGTGAAGTGCAAACCTGCGCGAAGAATAGGTCCCACCATTTCGGGGGCAAAAACAGATCAATTGGGAAAGTACATGGCCCGTTCTCTGTGTCCCACTAAAAGATTATGAGAAAGACTATTTTGTTGAAATTGTATGGGCTACATGTCAGTTTCCCTCTCTTGAAAGAGAAAATCGCCTCTAAACGAACCGTACAGTCTTCTGGCGGTGGAACACATGAATTTGGCAAATATGTGGCGTATTTTTTGGAACTCTTGAGAATTGGAGGGAGAAAGAAGATTTTTGTGCCAATCATAGCACTCTAGCACGGTTTGGCTCTTGAAAACTCAAGCTGGATCTAAAACACGCATTCAAGCATTGTGGGGGTGATATTGATGAAATTGAAAACTCTGTGGCCCATTTTGGGGTACTGCTGAAAAACGGAGTGAGAAAGGAGCTTACTCTGAAATTTCGAGGCCTCTAGCGAATTTTCCCTCTCAAAATGTGATACCGGCGCTAAAACATGCTTCTATCCTCTTGGTGGCCGAAACACAATGATTCGCGAGCTACGTTGCCCATTTTACAGTGCTTATGAAAGATGGAGGTAGGAATAGGATTTCTTTGCATTTCAAATGCCTCTGTGGGGGTTGAACTCTGTGAAGTGCAAACCTGCGCGAAAAATAGGTCCCACCATTTCGGGGGCAAAAACAGATGAATTGGGAAAGTACATGGCCCGTTCTCTGTGTCCCACTAAAAGATTATGAGAAAGACTATTTTGATGAAATTGTATGGGCTACATGTCAGTTTCCCTCTCTTGAAAGAGAAAATCGCCTCTAAACGAATCGTACAGTCTTCTGGCGGTGGAACAGATGAATTTGGCAAATATGTGGCGTATTTTTTGGAACTCGTGAAAATTGGAGGGAGAAAGAAGATTTCCCTGCAAATCGTAGGACTCTAGCACGATTTGCTTCTTGAAAACGCAAGCTGGATCTAAAACACGCATTCAAGCCTTGTGGGGGTGATATTGATGAAATTGAAAACTCCGTGGCCCATTTGGGGTACTGCTGAAAAACGGAGTGAGAAAGGAGCTTACTCTGAAATTTCGTGGCCTCTAGCGAATTTTCCCTCTCAAAATGTGAGACCGGCGCTAAAACATGCTTCTATCCTCTTGGTGGCCGAAACACAATGATTCGCGAGCTACGTTGCCCATTTTACAGTGCTTATGAAAGATGGAGGTAGGAATAGGATTTCTTTGCATTTCAAATGCCTCTGTGGCTGTTGAACTCTGCGAAGTGCAAACCTGCGCGAAGAATAGGTCCCACCATTTTGGGGGCAAAAACAGATGAATTGGGAAAGTACATGGCCCGTTCTCTGTGTCCCACTAAAAGATTATGAGAAAGACTATTTTGATGAAATTGTATGGGCTACATGTCAGTTTCCCTCTCTTGAAAGAGAAAATCGCCTCTAAACGAACCGTACAGTCTTCTGGATGTGGAACAGATGAATTTGGCAAATCTGTGGCGTATTTTTTGGAACTCGTGAAAATTGGAGGGAGAAAGAAGATTTTTGTGCCAATCATAGGACTCTAGCACGGTTTGGCTCTTAAAAACTCAAGCTGGATCTAAAACACGCATTCAAGCATTGTGGGGGTGATATTGATGAAATTGAAAACTCCGTGGCCCATTTTGGGGTACTGCTGGAAAACGGAGTGAGAAAGGAGCTTACTCTGAAATTTCGAGGCCTCTAGCGAATTTTCCCTCTCAAAAGGTGAGACCGGCGCTAAAACATGCTTCTATCCTCTTGGTGGCCGAAACACAATGATTCGCGAGCTACGTTGCCCAATTTACAGTGCTTATGAAAGATGGAGGTAGGAATATGATTTCTTTGCATTTCAAATGCCTCTGTGGCGGTTGAACTCTGCGAAGTGCAAACCTGCGCGAAGAATAGGTCCCACCATTTCGGGGGCAAAAACAGATGAATTGGGAAAGTACATGGCCCGTTCTCTGTGTCCCACTAAAAGATTATGAGAAAGACTATTTTGATGAAATTGTATGGGCTACATGTCAGTTTCCCTCTCTTGAAAGAGAAAATCGCCTCTAAACGAACCGTACAGTCTTCTGGCGGTGGAACACATGAATTTGGCACATATGTGGCGTATTTTTTGGAACTCGTGAGAATTGGAGGGAGAAAGAAGATTTTTGTGCCAATCATAGGACTCTAGCACGGTTTGGCTCTTGAAAACTCAAGCTGGATCTAAAACACGCATTCAAGCATTGTGGGGGTGATATTGATGAAATTGAAAACTCCGTGGCCCATTTGGGGTACTGCTGAAAAACGGAGTGAGAAAGGAGCTTACTCTGAAATTTCGTGGCCTCTAGCGAATTTTCCCTCTCAAAATGTGAGACCGGCGCTAAAACATGCTTCTATCCTCTTGGTGGCCGAAACACAATGATTCGCGAGCTACGTTGCCCATTTTACAGTTCTTATGAAAGATGGAGGTAGGAATAGGATTTCTTTGCATTTCAAATGCCTGTGTGGGGGTTGAACTCTGTGAAGTGCAAACCTGCGCGAAGAATAGGTCCCACCATTTCAGGGGCAAAAACAGATCAATTGGGAAAGTACATGGCCCGTTCTCTGTGTCCCACTAAAAGATTATGAGAAAGACTATTTTGTTGAAATTGTATGGGCTACATGTCAGTTTCCCTCTCTTGAAAGAGAAAATCGCCTCTAAACGAACCGTACAGTCTTCTGGCGGTGGAACACATGAATTTGGCAAATATGTGGCGTATTTTTTGGAACTCTTGAGAATTGGAGGGAGAAAGAAGATTTTTGTGCCAATCATAGCACTCTAGCACGGTTTGGCTCTTGAAAACTCAAGCTGGATCTAAAACACGCATTCAAGCATTGTGGGGGTGATATTGATGAAATTGAAAACTCTGTGGCCCATTTTGGGGTACTGCTGAAAAACGGAGTGAGAAAGGAGCTTACTCTGAAATTTCGAGGCCTCTAGCGAATTTTCCCTCTCAAAATGTGATACCGGCGCTAAAACATGCTTCTATCCTCTTGGTGGCCGAAACACAATGATTCGCGAGCTACGTTGCCCATTTTACAGTGCTTATGAAAGATGGAGGTAGGAATAGGATTTCTTTGCATTTCAAATGCCTCTGTGGGGGTTGAACTCTGTGAAGTGCAAACCTGCGCGAAAAATAGGTCCCACCATTTCGGGGGCAAAAACAGATGAATTGGGAAAGTACATGGCCCGTTCTCTGTGTCCCACTAAAAGATTATGAGAAAGACTATTTTGATGAAATTGTATGGGCTACATGTCAGTTTCCCTCTCTTGAAAGAGAAAATCGCCTCTAAACGAATCGTACAGTCTTCTGGCGGTGGAACAGATGAATTTGGCAAATATGTGGCGTATTTTTTGGAACTCGTAAAAATTGGAGGGAGAAAGAAGATTTCCCTGCAAATCGTAGGACTCTAGCACGATTTGCTTCTTGAAAACGCAAGCTGGATCTAAAACACGCATTCAAGCCTTGTGGGGTGATATTGATGAAATTGAAAACTCTGTGGCCCATTTTGGGGTACTGCTGAAAAACGGAGTGAGAAAGGAGCTTACTCTGAAATTTCGAGGCCTCTAGCGAATTTTCCCTCTCAAAATGTGAGACCGGCGCTAAAACATGCTTCTATCCTCTTGGTGGCCGAAACACAATGATTCGCGAGCTACGTTGCCCATTTTACAGTGCTTATGAAAGATGGAGGTAGGAATAGGATTTCTTTGCATTTCAAATGCCTCTGTGGGGGTTGAACTCTGTGAAGTGCAAACCTGCGCGAAGAATAGGTCCCACCATTTCGGGGGCAAAAACAGATGAATTGGGAAAGTACATGGCCCGTTCTCTGTGTCCCACTAAAAGATTATGAGAAAGACTATTTTGATGAAATTGTATGGGCTACATGTCAGTTTCCCTCTCTTGAAAGAGAAAATCGCCTCTAAACGAACCGTACAGTCTTCTGGCGGTGGAACAGATGAATTTGGCACATATGTGGTGTATTTTTTAGAACTCGTGAAAATTGGAGGGAGAAAGAAGATTTTTGTGCCAATCATAGCACTCTAGCACGGTTTGGCTATTGAAAACTCAAGCTGGATCTAAAACACGCATTCAAGCATTGTGGGGGTGATATTGATGAAATTGAAAACTCCGTGGCCCATTTTGGGGTACTGCTGAAAAACGGGGTTAGAAAGGACCTTACTCTGAAATTTCGACGCCTCTAGGGAATTTTCCCTCTTAAAAGGTGAGACCGGCGCTAAAACATGCTTCTATCCTCTTGGTAGCCGAAACACAATGATTCGCGAGCTACGTTGCCCAATTTAAAGTGCTTATGAAAGATGGAGGTAGGAATAGGATTTCTTTGCATTTCAAATGCCTCTGTGGCGGTTGAACTCTGCGAAGTGCAAACCTGCGCGAAGAATAGGTCCCACCATTTCGGGGGCAAAAACAGATGAATTGGGAAAGTACACGACCCGTTCTCTGTGTCCCACTAAAAGATTATGAGAAAGACTATTTTGATGAAATTGTATGGGCTACATGTCAGTTTCCCTCTCTTGAAAGAGAAAATCGCCTCTAAACGAATCGTACAGTCTTCTGGCGGTGGAACAGATGAATTTGGCAAATATGTGGCGTATTTTTTGGAACTCGTGAGAATTGGAGGGAGAAAGAAGATTTTTGTGCCAATCATAGGACTCTAGCACGGTTTGGCTCTTGAAAACTCAAGCTGGATCTAAAACACGCATTCAAGCCTTGTGGGGTGATATTGATGAAATTGAAAACTCTGTGGCCCATTTTGGGGTACTGCTGAAAAACGGAGTGAGAAAGGAGCTTACTCTGAAATTTCGAGGCCTCTAGCGAATTTTCCCTCTCAAAATGTGAGACCGGCGCTAAAACATGCTTCTATCCTCTTGGTGGCCGAAACACAATCATTCGCGAGCTACGTTGCCCATTTTACAGTGCTTATGAAAGATGGAGGTAGGAATAGGATTTCTTTGCATTTCAAATGCCTCTGTGGGGGTTGAACTCTGTGAAGTGCAAACCTGCGCGAAGAATAGGTCCCACCATTTCGGGGGCAAAAACAGATGAATTGGGAAAGTACATGGCCCGTTCTCTGTGTCCCACTAAAAGATTATGAGAAAGACTATTTTGATGAAATTGTATGGGCTACATGTCAGTTTCCCTCTCTTGAAAGAGAAAATCGCCTCTAAACGAACCGTACAGTCTTCTGGATGTGGAACAGATGAATTTGGCAAATCTGTGGCGTATTTTTTGGAACTCGTGAAAATTGGAGGGAGAAAGAAGATTTTTGTGCCAATCATAGGACTCTAGCACGGTTTGGCTCTTGAAAACTCAAGCTGGATCTAAAACACGCATTCAAGCATTGTGGGGGTGATATTGATGAAATTGAAAACTCCGTGGCCCATTTTGGGGTACTGCTGGAAAACGGAGTGAGAAAGGAGCTTACTCTGAAATTTCGAGGCCTCTAGCGAATTTTCCCTCTCAAAAGGTGAGACCGGCGCTAAAACATGCTTCTATCCTCTTGGTGGCCGAAACACAATGATTCGCGAGCTACGTTGCCCAATTTACAGTGCTTATGAAAGATGGAGGTAGGAATATGATTTCTTTGCATTTCAAATGCCTCTGTGGCGGTTGAACTCTGCGAAGTGCAAACCTGCGCGAAGAATAGGTCCCACCATTTCGGGGGCAAAAACAGATGAATTGGGAAAGTACATGGCCCGTTCTCTGTGTCCCACTAAAAGATTATGAGAAAGACTATTTTGATGAAATTGTATGGGCTACATGTCAGTTTCCCTCTCTTGAAAGAGAAAATCGCCTCTAGACGAAACGTACAGTCTTCTGGCGGTGGAACAGATGAATTTGGCAAATATGTGGCGTATTTTTTGGAACTCGTGAAAATTGGAGAGAGAAAGAAGATTTTTGTGCCAATCATAGGACTCTAGCACGGTTTGGCTCTTGAAAATTCAAGCTGGATCTAAAACACGCATTCAAGCATTGTGGGGGTGATATTGATGAAATTGAAAACTCCGTGGCCCATTTTGGGGTACTGCTGAAAAACGGGGTTAGAAAGGACCTTACTCTGAAAGTTCAAGGACTATAGCGAATTTTCCCTCTCAAAAGGTGAGACCGGCGCTAAAACATGCTTCTATCCTCTTGGTGGCCGAAACACAATGATTCGCGAGCTACGTTGCCCATTTTACAGTGCTTATGAAAGATGGAGGTAGGAATAGGATTTCTTTGCATTTCAAATGCCTCTGTGGGGGTTGAACTCTGTGAAGTGCAAACCTGCGCGAAGAATAGGTCCCACCATTTCGGGGGCAAAAACAGATGAATTGGGAAAGTACATGGCCCGTTCTCTGTGTCCCACTAAAAGATTATGAGAAAGACTATTTTGATGAAATTGTATGGGCTACATGTCAGTTTCCCTCTCTTGAAAGAGAAAATCGCCTCTAAACGGATCGTACAGTCTTCTGGCGGTGGAACAGATGAATTTGGCAAATATGTGGCGTATTTTTTGGAACTCGTGAGAATTGGAGGGAGAAAGAAGATTTTTGTGCCAATCATAGGACTCTAGCACGGTTTGGCTCTTGAAAACTCAAGCTGGATCTAAAACACGCATTCAAGCATTGTGGGGGTGATATTGATGAAATTGAAAACTCCGTGGCCCATTTTGGGGTACTGCTGGAAAACGGAGTGAGAAAGGAGCTTACTCTAAAATTTCGAGGCCTCTAGCGAATTTTCCCTCTCAAAAGGTGAGACCGGCGCTAAAACATGCTTCTATCCTCTTGGTGGCCGAAACACAATGATTCGCGAGCTACGTTGCCCATTTTACAGTGCTTATGAAAGATGGAGGTAGGAATAGGATTTCTTTGCATTTCAAATGCCTCTGTGGGGGTTGAACTCTGTGAAGTGCAAACCTGCGCGAAGAAGAGGTCCCCCATTTCAGGGGCAAAAACAGATCAATTGGGAAAGTACATGGCCCGTTCTTTGTGTCCCACTAAAAGATTATGAGAAAAACTATTTTGATGAAATTGTTTAGGCTACATGTCAGTTTCCCTCTCTTGAAAGAGAAAATCGCCTCTAAACGAACCGTACAGTCTTCTGGCGGTGGAACAGATGAATTTGGCAAATATGTGGCGTATTTTTTGGAACTCTTGAGAATTGGAGGGAGAAAGAAGATTTTTGTGCCAATCATAGCACTCTAGCACGGTTTGGCTCTTGAAAACTCAAGCTGGATCTAAAACACGCATTCAAGCATTGTGGGGGTGATATTGATGAAATTGAAAACTCCGTGGCCCATTTTGGGGTACTGCTGAAAAACGGGGTTAGAAAGGACCTTACTCTGAAATTTCGACGCCTCTAGGGAATTTTCCCTCTTAAAAGGTGAGACCGGCGCTAAAACATGCTTCTATCCTCTTGGTAGCCGAAACACAATGATTCGCGAGCTACGTTGCCCAATTTAAAGTGCTTATGAAAGATGGAGGTAGGAATAGGATTTCTTTGCATTTCAAATGCCTCTGTGGCGGTTGAACTCTGCGAAGTGCAAACCTGCGCGAAGAATAGGTCCCACCATTTCGGGGGCAAAAACAGATGAATTGGGAAAGTACACGGCCCGTTCTCTGTGTCCCACTAAAAGATTATGAGAAAGACTATTTTGATGAAATTGTATGGGCTACATGTCAGTTTCCCTCTCTTGAAAGAGAAAATCGCCTCTAAACGAATCGTACAGTCTTCTGGCGGTGGAACAGATGAATTTGGCAAATATGTGGCGTATTTTTTGGAACTCGTGAGAATTGGAGGGAGAAAGAAGATTTTTGTGCCAATCATAGGACTCTAGCACGGTTTGGCTCTTGAAAACTCAAGCTGGATCTAAAACACGCATTCAAGCCTTGTGGGGTGATATTGATGAAATTGAAAACTCTGTGGCCCATTTTGGGGTACTGCTGAAAAACGGAGTGAGAAAGGAGCTTACTCTGAAATTTCGAGGCCTCTAGCGAATTTTCCCTCTCAAAATGTGAGACCGGCGCTAAAACATGCTTCTATCCTCTTGGTGGCCGAAACACAATCATTCGCGAGCTACGTTGCCCATTTTACAGTGCTTATGAAAGATGGAGGTAGGAATAGGATTTCTTTGCATTTCAAATGCCTCTGTGGGGGTTGAACTCTGTGAAGTGCAAACCTGCGCGAAGAATAGGTCCCACCATTTCGGGGGCAAAAACAGATGAATTGGGAAAGTACACGGCCCGTTCTCTGTGTCCCACTAAAAGATTATGAGAAAGACTATTTTGATGAAATTGTATGGGCTACATGTCAGTTTCCCTCTCTTGAAAGAGAAAATCGCCTCTAAACGAATCGTACAGTCTTCTGGCGGTGGAACAGATGAATTTGGCAAATATGTGGCGTATTTTTTGGAACTCGTGAGAATTGGAGGGAGAAAGAAGATTTTTGTGCCAATCATAGGACTCTAGCACGGTTTGGCTCTTGAAAACTCAAGCTGGATCTAAAACACGCATTCAAGCCTTGTGGGGTGATATTGATGAAATTGAAAACTCTGTGGCCCATTTTGGGGTACTGCTGAAAAACGGAGTGAGAAAGGAGCTTACTCTGAAATTTCGAGGCCTCTAGCGAATTTTCCCTCTCAAAATGTGAGACCGGCGCTAAAACATGCTTCTATCCTCTTGGTGGCCGAAACACAATCATTCGCGAGCTACGTTGCCCATTTTACAGTGCTTATGAAAGATGGAGGTAGGAATAGGATTTCTTTGCATTTCAAATGCCTCTGTGGGGGTTGAACTCTGTGAAGTGCAAACCTGCGCGAAGAATAGGTCCCACCATTTCGGGGGCAAAAACAGATGAATTGGGAAAGTACATGGCCCGTTCTCTGTGTCCCACTAAAAGATTATGAGAAAGACTATTTTGATGAAATTGTATGGGCTACATGTCAGTTTCCCTCTCTTGAAAGAGAAAATCGCCTCTAAACGAACCGTACAGTCTTCTGGATGTGGAACAGATGAATTTGGCAAATCTGTGGCGTATTTTTTGGAACTCGTGAAAATTGGAGGGAGAAAGAAGATTTTTGTGCCAATCATAGGACTCTAGCACGGTTTGGCTCTTGAAAACTCAAGCTGGATCTAAAACACGCATTCAAGCATTGTGGGGGTGATATTGATGAAATTGAAAACTCCGTGGCCCATTTTGGGGTACTGCTGGAAAACGGAGTGAGAAAGGAGCTTACTCTGAAATTTCGAGGCCTCTAGCGAATTTTCCCTCTCAAAAGGTGAGACCGGCGCTAAAACATGCTTCTATCCTCTTGGTGGCCGAAACACAATGATTCGCGAGCTACGTTGCCCAATTTACAGTGCTTATGAAAGATGGAGGTAGGAATATGATTTCTTTGCATTTCAAATGCCTCTGTGGCGGTTGAACTCTGCGAAGTGCAAACCTGCGCGAAGAATAGGTCCCACCATTTCGGGGGCAAAAACAGATGAATTGGGAAAGTACATGGCCCGTTCTCTGTGTCCCACTAAAAGATTATGAGAAAGACTATTTTGATGAAATTGTATGGGCTACATGTCAGTTTCCCTCTCTTGAAAGAGAAAATCGCCTCTAAACGAAACGTACAGTCTTCTGGCGGTGGAACAGATGAATTTGGCAAATATGTGGCGTATTTTTTGGAACTCGTGAAAATTGGAGAGAGAAAGAAGATTTTTGTGCCAATCATAGGACTCTAGCACGGTTTGGCTCTTGAAAATTCAAGCTGGATCTAAAACACGCATTCAAGCATTGTGGGGGTGATATTGATGAAATTGAAAACTCCGTGGCCCATTTTGGGGTACTGCTGAAAAACGGGGTTAGAAAGGACCTTACTCTGAAAGTTCAAGGACTATAGCGAATTTTCCCTCTCAAAAGGTGAGACCGGCGCTAAAACATGCTTCTATCCTCTTGGTGGCCGAAACACAATGATTCGCGAGCTACGTTGCCCATTTTACAGTGCTTATGAAAGATGGAGGTAGGAATAGGATTTCTTTGCATTTCAAATGCCTCTGTGGCTGTTGAACTCTGCGAAGTGCAAACCTGCGCGAAGAATAGGTCCCACCATTTCGGGGGCAAAAACAGATGAATTGGGAAAGTACATGGCCCGTTCTCTGTGTCCCACTAAAAGATTATGAGAAAGACTATTTTGATGAAATTGTATGGGCTACATGTCAGTTTCCCTCTCTTGAAAGAGAAAATCGCCTCTAAACGGATCGTACAGTCTTCTGGCGGTGGAACAGATGAATTTGGCAAATATGTGGCGTATTTTTGGAACTCGTGAGAATTGGAGGGAGAAAGAAGATTTTTGTGCCAATCATAGGACTCTAGCACGGTTTGGCTCTTGAAAACTCAAGCTGGATCTAAAACACGCATTCAAGCATTGTGGGGGTGATATTGATGAAATTGAAAACTCCGTGGCCCATTTTGGGGTACTGCTGGAAAACGGAGTGAGAAAGGAGCTTACTCTAAAATTTCGAGGCCTCTAGCGAATTTTCCCTCTCAAAAGGTGAGACCGGCGCTAAAACATGCTTCTATCCTCTTGGTGGCCGAAACACAATGATTCGCGAGCTACGTTGCCCATTTTACAGTGCTTATGAAAGATGGAGGTAGGAATAGGATTTCTTTGCATTTCAAATGCCTCTGTGGGGGTTGAACTCTGCGAAGTGCAAACCTGCGCGAAGAAGAGGTCCCCCATTTCAGGGGCAAAAACAGATCAATTGGGAAAGTACATGGCCCGTTCTTTGTGTCCCACTAAAAGATTATGAGAAAAACTATTTTGATGAAATTGTTTAGGCTACATGTCAGTTTCCCTCTCTTGAAAGAGAAAATCGCCTCTAAACGAACCGTACAGTCTTCTGGCGGTGGAACAGATGAATTTGGCAAATATGTGGCGTATTTTTTGGAACTCTTGAGAATTGGAGGGAGAAAGAAGATTTTTGTGCCAATCATAGCACTCTAGCACGGTTTGGCTCTTGAAAACTCAAGCTGGATCTAAAACACGCATTCAAGCATTGTGGGGGTGATATTGATGAAATTGAAAACTCCGTGGCCCATTTTGGGGTACTGCTGAAAAACGGAGTGAGAAAGGAGCTTACTCTGAAATTTCGAGGCCTCTAGCGAATTTTCCCTCTCAAAAGGTGAGACCGGCGCTAAAACATGCTTCTATCCTCTGGGTGGCCGAAACACAATGATTCGCGAGCTACGTTGCCCAATTTAAAGTGCTTATGAAAGATGGAGGTAGGAATAGGATTTCTTTGCATTTCAAATGCCTCTGTGGCTGTTGAACTCTGCGAAGTGCAAACCTGCGCGAAGAATAGGTCCCACCATTTCGGGGGCAAAAACAGATGAATTGGGAAAGTACATGGCCCGTTCTCTGTGTCCCACTAAAAGATTATGAGAAAGACTATTTTGATGAAATTGTATGGGCTACATGTCAGTTTCCCTCTCTTGAAAGAGAAAATCGCCTCTAAACGGATCGTACAGTCTTCTGGCGGTGGAACAGATGAATTTGGCAAATATGTGGCGTATTTTTTGGAACTCGTGAGAATTGGAGGGAGAAAGAAGATTTTTGTGCCAATCATAGGACTCTAGCACGGTTTGGCTCTTGAAAACTCAAGCTGGATCTAAAACACGCATTCAAGCATTGTGGGGGTGATATTGATGAAATTGAAAACTCCGTGGCCCATTTTGGGGTACTGCTGGAAAACGGAGTGAGAAAGGAGCTTACTCTAAAATTTCGAGGCCTCTAGCGAATTTTCCCTCTCAAAAGGTGAGACCGGCGCTAAAACATGCTTCTATCCTCTTGGTGGCCGAAACACAATGATTCGCGAGCTACGTTGCCCATTTTACAGTGCTTATGAAAGATGGAGGTAGGAATAGGATTTCTTTGCATTTCAAATGCCTCTGTGGGGGTTGAACTCTGCGAAGTGCAAACCTGCGCGAAGAAGAGGTCCCCCATTTCAGGGGCAAAAACAGATCAATTGGGAAAGTACATGGCCCGTTCTTTGTGTCCCACTAAAAGATTATGAGAAAAACTATTTTGATGAAATTGTTTAGGCTACATGTCAGTTTCCCTCTCTTGAAAGAGAAAATCGCCTCTAAACGAACCGTACAGTCTTCTGGCGGTGGAACAGATGAATTTGGCAAATATGTGGCGTATTTTTTGGAACTCTTGAGAATTGGAGGGAGAAAGAAGATTTTTGTGCCAATCATAGCACTCTAGCACGGTTTGGCTCTTGAAAACTCAAGCTGGATCTAAAACACGCATTCAAGCATTGTGGGGGTGATATTGATGAAATTGAAAACTCTGTGGCCCATTTTGGGGTACTGCTGAAAAACGGAGTGAGAAAGGAGCTTACTCTGAAATTTCGAGGCCTCTAGCGAATTTTCCCTCTCAAAATGTGATACCGGCGCTAAAACATGCTTCTATCCTCTTGGTGGCCGAAACACAATGATTCGCGAGCTACGTTGCCCATTTTACAGTGCTTATGAAAGATGGAGGTAGGAATAGGATTTCTTTGCATTTCAAATGCCTCTGTGGGGGTTGAACTCTGTGAAGTGCAAACCTGCGCGAAGAATAGGTCCCACCATTTCGGGGGCAAAAACAGATGAATTGGGAAAGTACATGGCCCGTTCTCTGTGTCCCACTAAAAGATTATGAGAAAGACTATTTTGATGAAATTGTATGGGCTACATGTCAGTTTCCCTCTCTTGAAAGAGAAAATCGCCTCTAAACGAATCGTACAGTCTTCTGGCGTTGGAACAGATGAATTTGGCAAATATGTGGCGTATTTTTTGGAACTCGTGAAAATTGGAGGGAGAAAGAAGATGTCCCTGCAAATCGTAGGACTCTAGCACGATTTGCTTCTTGAAAACGCAAGCTGGATCTAAAACACGCATTCAAGCCTTGTGGGGTGATATTGATGAAATTGAAAACTCTGTGGCCCATTTTGGGGTACTGCTGAAAAACGGGGTTAGAAAGGACCTTACTCTGAAAGTTCAAGGACTATAGCGAATTTTCCCTCTCAAAAGGTGAGACCGGCGCTAAAACATGCTTCTATCCTCTTGGTGGCCGAAACACAATGATTCGCGAGCTACGTTGCCCATTTTACAGTGCTTATGAAAGATGGAGGTAGGAATAGGATTTCTTTGCATTTCAAATGCCTCTGTGGCTGTTGAACTCTGCGAAGTGCAAACCTGCGCGAAGAATAGGTCCCACCATTTCGGGGGCAAAAACAGATGAATTGGGAAAGTACATGGCCCGTTCTCTGTGTCCCACTAAAAGATTATGAGAAAGACTATTTTGATGAAATTGTATGGGCTACATGTCAGTTTCCCTCTCTTGAAAGAGAAAATCGCCTCTAAACGGATCGTACAGTCTTCTGGCGGTGGAACAGATGAATTTGGCAAATATGTGGCGTATTTTTTGGAACTCGTGAAAATTGGAGGGAGAAAGAAGATTTTTGTGCCAATCATAGCACTCTAGCACGGTTTGGCTCTTGGAAACTCAAGCTGGATCTAAAACACGCATTCAAGCATTGTGGGGGTGATATTGATGAAATTGAAAACTCCGTGGCCCATTTTGGGGTACTGCTGAAAAACGGAGTGAGAAAGGAGCTTACTCTGAAATTTCGAGGCCTCTAGCGAATTTTCCCTCTCAAAAGGTGAGACCGGCGCTAAAACATGCTTCTATCCTCTGGGTGGCCGAAACACAATGATTCGCGAGCTACGTTGCCCATTTTACAGTGCTTATGAAAGATGGAGGTAGGAATAGGATTTCTTTGCATTTCAAATGCCTCTGTGGGGGTTGAACTCTGTGAAGTGCAAACCTGCGCGAAGAATAGGTCCCACCATTTCGGGGGCAAAAACAGATGAATTGGGAAAGTACATGGCCCGTTCTCTGTGTCCCACTAAAAGATTATGAGAAAGACTATTTTGATGAAATTGTATGGGCTACATGTCAGTTTCCCTCTCTTGAAAGAGAAAATCGCCTCTAAACGAATCGTACAGTCTTCTGGCGGTGGAACAGATGAATTTGGCAAATATGTGGCGTATTTTTTGGAACTCGTGAAAATTGGAGGGAGAAAGAAGATTTTTGTGCCAATCATAGGACTCTAGCACGGTTTTGCTCTTGAAAACTCAAGCTGGATCTAAAACACGCATTCAAGCATTGTGGGGGTGATATCGATGAAATTGAAAACTCCGTGGCCCATTTTGTGGTACGGCTGAAAAACGGAGTGAGAAAGGAGCTTACTCTTAAATTTCGAGGCCTCTAGCGAATTTTCCCTCTCAAAAGGTGAGACCGGCGCTAAAACATGCTTCTATCCTCTTGGTGGCCGAAACACAATGATTCGCGAGCTACGTTGCCCATTTTACAGTGCTTATGAAAGATGGAGGTAGGAATAGGATTTCTTTGCATTTCAAATGCCTCTGTGGCTGTTGAACTCTGCGAAGTGCAAACCTGCGCGAAGAATAGGTCCCACCATTTGGGGGGCAAAAACAGATGAATTGGGAAAGTACATGGCCCGTTCTCTGTGTCCCACTAAAAGATTATGAGAAAGACTATTTTGATGAAATTGTATGGGCTACATGTCAGTTTCCCTCTCTTGAAAGAGAAAATCGCCTCTAAACGAACCGTACAGTCTTCTGGCGGTGGAACACATGAATTTGGCACATATGTGGCGTATTTTTTGGAACTCGTGAGAATTGGAGGGAGAAAGAAGATTTTTGTGCCAATCATAGGACTCTAGCACGGTTTGGCTCTTGAAAAACTCAAGCTGGATCTAAAACACGCATTCAAGCATTGTGGGGGTGATATTGATGAAATTGAAAACTCCGTGGCCCATTTGGGGTACTGCTGAAAAACGGAGTGAGAAAGGAGCTTACTCTGAAATTTCGTGGCCTCTAGCGAATTTTCCCTCTCAAAATGTGAGACCGGCGCTAAAACATGCTTCTATCCTCTTGGTGGCCGAAACACAATGATTCGCGAGCTACGTTGCCCATTTTACAGTGCTTATGAAAGATGGAGGTAGGAATAGGATTTTTTTGCATTTCAAATGCCTCTGTGGCGGTTGAACTCTGCGAAGTGCAAACCTGCGCGAAAAAGAGGTCCCCCATTTCGGGGGCAAAAACAGATCAATTGGGAAAGTACATGGCCCGTTCTTTGTGTCCCACTAAAAGATTATGAGAAAAACTATTTTGATAAAATTGTTTAGGCTACATGTCAGTTTCCCTCTCTTGAAAGAGAAAATCGCCTCTAAACGAACCGTACAGTCTTCTGGCGGTGGAACAGATGAATTTGGCAAATATGTGGCGTATTTTTTGGAACTCTTGAGAATTGGAGGGAGAAAGAAGATTTTTGTGCCAATCATAGCACTCTAGCACGGTTTGGCTCTTGAAAACTCAAGCTGGATCTAAAACACGCATTCAAGCATTGTGGGGGTGATATTGATGAAATTGAAAACTCTGTGGCCCATTTTGGGGTACTGCTGAAAAACGGAGTGAGAAAGGAGCTTACTCTGAAATTTCGAGGCCTCTAGCGAATTTTCCCTCTCAAAATGTGATACCGGCGCTAAAACATGCTTCTATCCTCTTGGTGGCCGAAACACAATGATTCGCGAGCTACGTTGCCCATTTTACAGTGCTTATGAAAGATGGAGGTAGGAATAGGATTTCTTTGCATTTCAAATGCCTCTGTGGGGGTTGAACTCTGTGAAGTGCAAACCTGCGCGAAGAATAGGTCCCACCATTTCGGGGGCAAAAACAGATGAATTGGGAAAGTACATGGCCCGTTCTCTGTGTCCCACTAAAAGATTATGAGAAAGACTATTTTGATGAAATTGTATAGGCTACATGTCAGTTTCCCTCTCTTGAAAGAGAAAATCGCCTCTAAACGAATCGTACAGTCTTCTGGCGGTGGAACAGATGAATTTGGCAAATATGTGGCGTATTTTTTGGAACTCGTGAAAATTGGAGGGAGAAAGAAGATTTTTGTGCCAATCATAGGACTCTAGCACGGTTTTGCTCTTGAAAACTCAAGCTGGATCTAAAACACGCATTCAAGCATTGTGGGGGTGATATTGATGAAATTGAAAACTCCGTGGCCCATTTTGGGGTACTGCTGAAAAACGGGGTTAGAAAGGACCTTACTCTGAAAGTTCAAGGACTATAGCGAATTTTCCCTCTCAAAAGGTGAGACCGGCGCTAAAACATGCTTCTATCCTCTTGGTGGCCGAAACACAATGATTCGCGAGCTACGTTGCCCATTTTACAGTGCTTATGAAAGATGGAGGTAGGAATAGGATTTCTTTGCATTTCAAATGCCTCTGTGGGGGTTGAACTCTGTGAAGTGCAAACCTGCGCGAAGAATAGGTCCCACCATTTCGGGGGCAAAAACAGATGAATTGGGAAAGTACATGGCCCGTTCTCTGTGTCCCACTAAAAGATTATGAGAAAGACTATTTTGATGAAATTGTATGGGCTACATGTCAGTTTCCCTCTCTTGAAAGAGAAAATCGCCTCTAAACGAATCGTACAGTCTTCTGGCGGTGGAACAGATGAATTTGGCAAATATGTGGCGTATTTTTTGGAACTCGTGAAAATTGGAGGGAGAAAGAAGATGTCCCTGCAAATCGTAGGACTCTAGCACGATTTGCTTCTTGAAAACGCAAGCTGGATCTAAAACACGCATTCAAGCCTTGTGGGGTGATATTGATGAAATTGAAAACTCTGTGGCCCATTTTGGGGTACTGCTGAAAAACGGAGTGAGAAAGGAGCTTACTCTGAAATTTCGAGGCCTCTAGCGAATTTTCCCTCTCAAAATGTGAGACCGGCGCTAAAACATGCTTCTATCCTCTTGGTGGCCGAAACACAATGATTCGCGAGCTACGTTGCCCATTTTACAGTGCTTATGAAAGATGGAGGTAGGAATAGGATTTCTTTGCATTTCAAATGCCTCTGTGGGGGTTGAACTCTGTGAAGTGCAAACCTGCGCGAAGAATAGGTCCCACCATTTCGGGGGCAAAAACAGATGAATTGGGAAAGTACATGGCCCGTTCTCTGTGTCCAACTAAAAGATTATGAGAAAGACTATTTTGATGAAATTGTATGGGCTACATGTCAGTTTCCCTCTCTTGAAAGAGAAAATCGCCTCTAAACGAACCGTACAGTCTTCTGGCGGTGGAACAGATGAATTTGGCACATATGTGGTGTATTTTTTAGAACTCGTGAAAATTGGAGGGAGAAAGAAGATTTTTATGCCAATCATAGCACTCTAGCACGGTTTGGCTCTTGAAAACTCAAGCTGGATCTAAAACACGCATTCAAGCATTGTGGGGGTGATATTGATGAAATTGAAAACTCCGTGGCCCATTTTGGGGTACTGCTGAAAAACGGGGTTAGAAAGGACCTTACTCTGAAATTTCGAGGCCTCTAGCGAATTTTCCCTCTCAAAAGGTGAGACCGGCGCTAAAACATGCTTCTATCCTCTTGGTGGCCGAAACACAATGATTCGCGAGCTACGTTGCCCATTTTACAGTGCTTATGAAAGATGGAGGTAGGAATAGGATTTCTTTGCATTTCAAATGCCTCTGTGGGGGTTGAACTCTGTGAAGTGCAAACCTGCGTGAAGAATAGGTCCCACCATTTCGGGGGCAAAAACAGATCAATTGGGAAAGTACATGGCCCGTTCTCTGTGTCCCACTAAAAGATTATGAGAAAGACTATTTTGATGAAATTGTATGGGCTACATGTCAGTTTCCCTCTCTTGAAAGAGAAAATCACCTCTAAACGAACCGTACAGTCTTCTGGCGGTGGAACATGTTAGAGCAAGCTTTTCACCCAAGAGGGGGGTGAATTGGGTGATCACAAAATAATTTGCAAATCTAAAATCAATATACAAAACTTAAAGCACAGTTAATGAAAGAAGAGATATCACCAAAGTTGACACAGGGATTTATACTGGTTCGGTCTCAAACACTTGACCTACGTCCAGTCCTCAGAAGTCCTTCTGAGCCTTTCACTATATCCTCCAAGATTCAGTGGGTTCTTGGCACCTCAGTACAAACAGCAAGTTCCTTCAGACACTTGCTCCCCCTTACACAAGGTAATTTCAAATCCCTACTTAAGGTTCCTCAACCTTAAGCTAATACAATTGAGAATGATTTAGTATGACTGACAATCTCTCTTTCAGAGTATGTAGATAAAAACTGAAGTACAGATGAAGTGTTAAAGCCTTTTTGAGAAGATATCACTTGTGGAAAGTTCAGGCGTATTTCTTCGTTATTATGTTTTTCAAAATGGCTGGACATATATAATAGAACCACTTTGAAGACGTTGTAAATTTGCCCGTTAATTCAAAGATGCTTCTGACAAATGTAACAGCATTTGTCTTCCGTTACTTTTGAATTTCTGCTGCTACCATGAATAGTTATCGTTTGAGTGGAGTGATCAGTTACATGTTAAGTGCGATAGTGGAGTACAGCTGTAACACACTCACGAATATGACCGTTAAGCAATATTTGTATTTCAACAAATTAATATGGATCACTGGAGGTGTTTTATAAAAGAGACAGTGAAACCATAGAGAGTGATCCTATTTTCGCAACTGAGTATTATATCATGATTTTGAAAGCTACAGTAATAATAAAATTTTACTAGCAAAATCATTTGTCGTTGATGAAGTTAAAAGCAATTGGATCAAGGTTAATGTAGAAAGATGTATACTTGATCAATAAATCCTCATATGAGAAGATGCAATATCATTGGTAGTGAATATAATGTGTTTGGAAATGATTTTGAAACCTTTGAATATTTCTGACAGTGATTGCTGGTTCACTGGAAGTGATTTTGGAATTTGGCAAATATCACTCGAGTGATTTATGATCACTGGAAGTGATTTGGTGAACAGTGAAATCTTCTTGCAGTGATTTCCAATTCACTGGAAGTGATTCAGCGAAAATCCAACATCACTCGAGTGATTGAGGATCACTGGAAGTGATTTTGAGAATTTTGGCTGATCACTCGAGTGATCTCAGCTTCACTGGAAGTGATTTGTAAAACAGTAGATTTTTCTTGAAGTGAAATCCTAATCACTGGAAGTGATTTGCTTCATCACTCGAGTGATTCACAATCACTGGAAGTGATTTGGCGCATCACTCGAGTGAATGAGAATCACTGGAAGTGAATAGCAAATCCGTGAGAATTTCTGGAAGTGAAAACAAGATCACTGGAAGTGTTAGTCAGATCACTCGAGTGATTCACAATCACTGGAAGTGATTTGGCTTATCACTCGAGTGATTCAGAATCACTGGAAGTGATTTTCAAAACAGTGAATTTTTCTTGCAGTGATTTCGCGATCACTGGAAGTGAAATTGCGGATCACTCGAGTGATTTCCCATATCACTCGAGTGATCTGTAATTTCTGCAATCACTCGAGTGATTTCAGCGATCACTCGAGTGATCTTGAATATCACTCGAGTGATTAGCAAAATCACTCGAGTGATCCACAATCACTCGAGTGATTCATTTAACCACTCGAGTGATCTTTCACAGATCACCAGAATGGATTGCTTTGCTGCTAATTATTCCATGAGCTTCCAAAACATGATTTGTTATCATCAAAACATGGAATCTAACAGAACAGATGAATTTGGCAAATATGTGATGTATTTTTTCAAACTCGTGAAAATTGGAGGGAGAAAGAAGATTTTTGTGCCAATCATAGCACTCTAGCACGGTTTGGCTCTTGAAAACTCAAGCTGGATCTAAAACACGCATTCAAGCATTGTGGGGGTGATATTGATGAAATTGAAAACTCCGTGGCCCATTTTGGGGTACTGCTGAAAAACGGAGTGAGAAAGGAGCTTACTCTGAAATTTCGAGGCCTCTAGCGAATTTTCCCTCTCAAAAGGTGAGACCGGCGCTAAAACATGCTTCTATCCTCTGGGTGGCCGAAACACAATGATTCGCGAGCTACGTTGCCCAATTTAAAGTGCTTATGAAAGATGGAGGTAGGAATAGGATTTCTTTGCATTTCAAATGCCTCTGTGGCTGTTGAACTCTGCGAAGTGCAAACCTGCGCGAAGAATAGGTCCCACCATTTCGGGGGCAAAAACAGATGAATTGGGAAAGTACATGGCCCGTTCTCTGTGTCCCACTAAAAGATTATGAGAAAGACTATTTTGATGAAATTGTATGGGCTACATGTCAGTTTCCCTCTCTTGAAAGAGAAAATCGCCTCTAAACGAACCGTACAGTCTTCTGGCGGTGGAACACATGAATTTGGCACATATGTGGCGTATTTTTTGGAACTCGTGAAAATTGGAGGGAGAAAGAAGATTTTTGTGCCAATCATAGGACTCTAGCACGGTTTTGCTCTTGAAAACTCAAGCTGGATCTAAAACACGCATTCAAGCATTGTGGGGGTGATATTGATGAAATTGAAAACTCCGTGGCCCATTTTGGGGTACTGCTGAAAAACGGAGTGAGAAAGGAGCTTACTCTGAAATTTCGAGGCCTCTAGCGAATTTTCCCTCTCAAAAGGTGAGACCGGCGCTAAAACATGCTTCTATCCTCTTGGTGGCCGAAACACAATGATTCGCGAGCTACGTTGCCCATTTTACAGTGCTTATGAAAGATGGAGGTAGGAATAGGATTTCTTTGCATTTCAAATGCCTCTGTGGCTGTTGAACTCTGCGAAGTGCAAACCTGCGCGAAGTATAGGTCCCACCATTTCGGGGGCAAAAACAGATGAATTGGGAAAGTACATGGCCCGTTCTCTGTGTCCCACTAAAAGATTATGAGAAAGACTATTTTGATGAAATTGTATGGGCTACATGTCAGTTTCCCTCTCTTGAAAGAGAAAATCGCCTCTAAACGAACCGTACAGTCTTCTGGCGGTGGAACACATGAATTTGGCACATATGTGGCGTATTTTTTGGAACTCGTGAAAATTGGAGGGAGAAAGAAGATTTTTGTGCCAATCATAGCACTCTAGCACGGTTTGGCTCTTGAAAACTCAAGCTGGATCTAAAACACGCATTCAAGCATTGTGGGGGTGATATTGATGAAATTGAAAACTCCGTGGCCCATTTTGGGGTACTGCTGAAAAACGGAGTGAGAAAGGAGCTTACTCTGAAATTTCGAGGCCTCTAGCGAATTTTCCCTCTCAAAAGGTGAGACCGGCGCTAAAACATGCTTCTATCCTCTTGGTGGCCGAAACACAATGATTCGCGAGCTACGTTGCCCAATTTAAAGTGCTTATGAAAGATGGAGGTAGGAATAGGATTTCTTTGCATTTCAAATGCCTCTGTGGCTGTTGAACTCTGCGAAGTGCAAACCTGCGCGAAGAATAGGTCCCACCATTTCGGGGGCAAAAACAGATGAATTGGGAAAGTACATGGCCCGTTCTCTGTGTCCCACTAAAAGATTATGAGAAAGACTATTTTGATGAAATTGTATGGGCTACATGTCAGTTTCCCTCTCTTGAAAGAGAAAATCGCCTCTAAACGAACCGTACAGTCTTCTGGCGGTGGAACAGATGAATTTGGCACATATGTGGCGTATTTTTTGGAACTCGTGAAAATTGGAGGGAGAAAGAAGATTTTTGTGCCAATCATAGGACTCTAGCACGGTTTTGCTCTTGAAAACTCAAGCTGGATCTAAAACACGCATTCAAGCATTGTGGGGGTGATATTGATGAAATTGAAAACTCCGTGGCCCATTTTGGGGTACTGCTGAAAAACGGAGTGAGAAAGGAGCTTACTCTGAAATTTCGAGGCCTCTAGCGAATTTTCCCTCTCAAAAGGTGAGACCGGCGCTAAAACATGCTTCTATCCTCTTGGTGGCCGAAACACAATGATTCGCGAGCTACGTTGCCCATTTTACAGTGCTTATGAAAGATGGAGGTAGGAATAGGATTTCTTTGCATTTCAAATGCCTCTGTGGCTGTTGAACTCTGCGAAGTGCAAACCTGCGCGAAGTATAGGTCCCACCATTTCGGGGGCAAAAACAGATGAATTGGGAAAGTACATGGCCCGTTCTCTGTGTCCCACTAAAAGATTATGAGAAAGACTATTTTGATGAAATTGTATGGGCTACATGTCAGTTTCCCTCTCTTGAAAGAGAAAATCGCCTCTAAACGAACCGTACAGTCTTCTGGCGGTGGAACACATGAATTTGGCACATATGTGGCGTATTTTTTGGAACTCGTGAAAATTGGAGGGAGAAAGAAGATTTTTGTGCCAATCATAGCACTCTAGCACGGTTTGGCTCTTGAAAACTCAAGCTGGATCTAAAACACGCATTCAAGCATTGTGGGGGTGATATTGATGAAATTGAAAACTCCGTGGCCCATTTTGGGGTACTGCTGAAAAACGGAGTGAGAAAGGAGCTTACTCTGAAATTTCGAGGCCTCTAGCGAATTTTCCCTCTCAAAAGGTGAGACCGGCGCTAAAACATGCTTCTATCCTCTTGGTGGCCGAAACACAATGATTCGCGAGCTACGTTGCCCATTTTACAGTGCTTATGAAAGATGGAGGTAGGAATAGGATTTCTTTGCATTTCAAATGCCTCTGTGGCTGTTGAACTCTGCGAAGTGCAAACCTGCGCGAAGAATAGGTCCCACCATTTCGGGGGCAAAAACAGATGAATTGGGAAAGTACATGGCCCGTTCTCTGTGTCCCACTAAAAGATTATGAGAAAGACTATTTTGATGAAATTGTATGGGCTACATGTCAGTTTCCCTCTCTTGAAAGAGAAAATCGCCTCTAAACGAACCGTACAGTCTTCTGGCGGTGGAACACATGAATTTGGCACATATGTGGCGTATTTTTTGGAACTCGTGAAAATTGGAGGGAGAAAGAAGATTTTTGTGCCAATCATAGCACTCTAGCACGGTTTGGCTCTTGAAAACTCAAGCTGGATCTAAAACACGCATTCAAGCATTGTGGGGGTGATATTGATGAAATTGAAAACTCCGTGGCCCATTTTGGGGTACTGCTGAAAAACGGAGTGAGAAAGGATCTTACTCTGAAATTTCGAGGCCTCTAGCGAAGTTTCCCTCTCAAAATGTGAGACCGGCGCTAAAACATGCTTCTATCCTCTTGGTGGCCGAAACACAATGATTCGCGAGCTACGTTGCCCAATTTAAAGTGCTTATGAAAGATGGAGGTAGGAATAGGATTTCTTTGCATTTCAAATGCCTCTGTGGCTGTTGAACTCTGCGAAGTGCAAACCTGCGCGAAGAATAGGTCCCACCATTTCGGGGGCAAAAACAGATCAATTGGGAAAGTACATGGCCCGTTCTCTGTGTCCCACTAAAAGATTATGAGAAAGACTATTTTGATGAAATTGTATGGGCTACATGTCAGTTTCCCTCTCTTGAAAGAGAAAATCGCCTCTAAACGAACCGTACAGTCTTCTGGCGGTGGAACAGATGAATTTGGCACATATGTGGCGTATTTTTTGGAACTCGTGAAAATTGGAGGGAGAAAGAAGATTTTTGTGCCAATCATAGGACTCTAGCACGGTTTTGCTCTTGAAAACTCAAGCTGGATCTAAAACACGCATTCAAGCATTGTGGGGGTGATATTGATGAAATTGAAAACTCCGTGGCCCATTTTGGGGTACTGCTGAAAAACGGAGTGAGAAAGGAGCTTACTCTGAAATTTCGAGGCCTCTAGCGAATTTTCCCTCTCAAAAGGTGAGACCGGCGCTAAAACATGCTTCTATCCTCTTGGTGGCCGAAACACAATGATTCGCGAGCTACGTTGCCCATTTTACAGTGCTTATGAAAGATGGAGGTAGGAATAGGATTTCTTTGCATTTCAAATGCCTCTGTGGCTGTTGAACTCTGCGAAGTGCAAACCTGCGCGAAGAATAGGTCCCACCATTTCGGGGGCAAAAACAGATGAATTGGAAAGTACATGGCCCGTTCTCTGTGTCCCACTAAAAGATTATGAGAAAGACTATTTTGATGAAATTGTATGGGCTACATGTCAGTTTCCCTCTCTTGAAAGAGAAAATCGCCTCTAAACGAATCGTACAGTCTTCTGGCGGTGGAACAGATGAATTTGGCAAATATGTGGCGTATTTTTTGGAACTCGTGAAAATTGGAGGGAGAAAGAAGATTTTTGTGCCAATCATAGCACTCTAGCACGGTTTGGCTCTTGAAAACTCAAGCTGGATCTAAAACACGCATTCAAGCATTGTGGGGGTGATATTGATGAAATTGAAAACTCCGTGGCCCATTTTGGGGTACTGCTGAAAAACGGAGTGAGAAAGGAGCTTACTCTGAAATTTCGAGGCCTCTAGCGAATTTTCCCTGTCAAAAGGTGAGACTGGCGCTAAAACATGCTTCTATCCTCTTGGTGGCCGAAACACAATGATTCGCGAGCTACGTTGCCCATTTTACAGTGCTTATGAAAGATGGAGGTAGGAATATGATTTCTTTGCATTTCAAATGCCTCTGTGGCGGTTGAACTCTGCGAAGTGCAAACCTGCGCGAAGAATAGGTCCCACCATTTCGGGGGCAAAAACAGATCAATTGGGAAAGTACATGGCCCGTTCTTTGTGTCCCACTAAAAGATTATGAGAAACACTATTTTGATGAAATTGTATAGGCTACAGTCAGTTTCCCTCTCTTGAAAGAGAAAATCGCCTCTAAACGAACCGTACAGTCTTCTGGCGGTGGAACAGATGAATTTGGCACATATGTGGCGTATTTTTTGGAACTCGTGAAAATTGGAGGGAGAAAGAAGATTTTTGTGCCAATCATAGGACTCTAGCACGGTTTTGCTCTTGAAAACTCAAGCTGGATCTAAAACACGCATTCAAGCATTGTGGGGGTGATATTGATGAAATTGAAAACTCCGTGGCCCATTTTGGGGTACTGCTGAAAAACGGAGTGAGAAAGGAGCTTACTCTGAAATTTCGAGGCCTCTAGCGAATTTTCCCTCTCAAAAGGTGAGACCGGCGCTAAAACATGCTTCTATCCTCTTGGTGGCCGAAACACAATGATTCGCGAGCTACGTTGCCCATTTTACAGTGCTTATGAAAGATGGAGGTAGGAATAGGATTTCTTTGCATTTCAAATGCCTCTGTGGCTGTTGAACTCTGCGAAGTGCAAACCTGCGCGAAGAATAGGTCCCACCATTTCGGGGGCAAAAACAGATGAATTGGGAAAGTACATGGCCCGTTCTCTGTGTCCCACTAAAAGATTATGAGAAAGACTATTTTGATGAAATTGTATGGGCTACATGTCAGTTTCCCTCTCTTGA
Organism: Albizia julibrissin; assembly: GCA_037074505.1. Taxonomy (NCBI): domain Eukaryota; kingdom Viridiplantae; phylum Streptophyta; class Magnoliopsida; order Fabales; family Fabaceae; genus Albizia; species Albizia julibrissin. The sequence goes on from CM073477.1 coordinate 40,846,722, forward strand.
AAGAGAAAATCGCCTCTAAACGAACCGTACAGTCTTCTGGCGGTGGAACACATGAATTTGGCACATATGTGGCGTATTTTTTGGAACTCGTGAAAATTGGAGGGAGAAAGAAGATTTTTGTGCCAATCATAGCACTCTAGCACGGTTTGGCTCTTGAAAACTCAAGCTGGATCTAAAACACGCATTCAAGCATTGTGGGGGTGATATTGATGAAATTGAAAACTCCGTGGCCCATTTTGGGGTACTACTGAAAAACGGAGTGAGAAAGGATCTTACTCTGAAATTTCGAGGCCTCTAGCGAAGTTTCCCTCTCAAAATGTGAGACCGGCGCTAAAACATGCTTCTATCCTCTTGGTGGCCGAAACACAATGATTCGCGAGCTACGTTGCCCATTTTACAGTGCTTATGAAAGATGGAGGTAGGAATAGGATTTTTTTGCATTTCAAATGCCTCTGTGGAGGTTGAACTCTGCGAAGTGCAAACCTGCGCGAAGAATAGGTCCCACCATTTCGGGGGCAAAAACAGATCAATTGGGAAAGTACATGGCCCGTTCTTTGTGTCCCACTAAAAGATTATGAGAAAAACTATTTTGATGAAATTGTATAGGCTACATGTCAGTTTCCCTCTCTTGAAAGAGAAAATCGCCTCTAAACGAACCGTACAGTCTTCTGGCGGTGGAACACATGAATTTGGCACATATGTGGCGTATTTTTTGGAACTCGTGAGAATTGGAGGGAGAAAGAAGATTTTTGTGCCAATCATAGGACTCTAGCACGGTTTGGCTCTTGAAAACTCAAGCTGGATCTAAAACACGCATTCAAGCATTGTGGGGGTGATATTGATGAAATTGAAAACTCCGTGGCCCATTTGGGGTACTGCTGAAAAACGGAGTGAGAAAGGAGCTTACTCTGAAATTTCGTGGCCTCTAGCGAATTTTCCCTGTCAAAAGGTGAGACCGGCGCTAAAACATGCTTCTATCCTCTGGGTGGCCGAAACACAATGATTCGCGAGCTACGTTGCCCAATTTACAGTGCTTATGAAAGATGGAGGTAGGAATAGGATTTTTTTGCATTTCAAATGCCTCTGTGGAGGTTGAACTCTGCGAAGTGCAAACCTGTGCGAAGAATAGGTCCCACCATTTCGGGGGCAAAAACAGATCAATTGGGAAAGTACATGGCCCGTTCTTTGTGTCCCACTAAAAGATTATGAGAAAAACTATTTTGATGAAATTGTATAGGCTACAGTCAGTTTCCCTCTCTTGAAAGAGAAAATCGCCTCTAAACGAACCGTACAGTCTTCTGGCGGTGGAACAGATGAATTTGGCACATATGTGGCGTATTTTTTGGAACTCGTGAAAATTGGAGGGAGAAAGAAGATTTTTGTGCCAATCATAGGACTCTAGCACGGTTTTGCTCTTGAAAACTCAAGCTGGATCTAAAACACGCATTCAAGCATTGTGGGGGTGATATTGATGAAATTGAAAACTCCGTGGCCCATTTTGGGGTACTGCTGAAAAACGGAGTGAGAAAGGAGCTTACTCTGAAATTTCGAGGCCTCTAGCGAATTTTCCCTCTCAAAATGTGAGACCGGCGCTAAAACATGCTTCTATCCTCTTGGTGGCCGAAACACAATGATTCGCGAGCTACGTTGCCCATTTTACAGTGCTTATGAAAGATGGAGGTAGGAATAGGATTTCTTTGCATTTCAAATGCCTCTGTGGCTGTTGAACTCTGCGAAGTGCAAACCTGCGCGAAGAATAGGTCCCACCATTTCGGGGGCAAAAACAGATGAATTGGGAAAGTACATGGCCCGTTCTCTGTGTCGCACTAAAAGATTATGAGAAAGACTATTTTGATGAAATTGTATGGGCTACATGTCAGTTTCCCTCTCTTGAAAGAGAAAATCGCCTCTAAACGAAGCGTACAGTCTTCTGGCGGTGGAACAGATGAATTTGGCAAATATGTGGCGTATTTTTTGGAACTCGTGAAAATTGGAGGGAGAAAGAAGATTTTTGTGCCAATCATAGCACTCTAGCACGGTTTGGCTCTTGAAAACTCAAGCTGGATCTAAAACACGCATTCAAGCATTGTGGGGGTGATATTGATGAAATTGAAAACTCCGTGGCCCATTTTGGGGTACTGCTGAAAAACGGAGTGAGAAAGGAGCTTACTCTGAAATTTCGAGGCCTCTAGCGAAGTTTCCCTCTCAAAATGTGAGACCGGCGCTAAAACATGCTTCTATCCTCATGGTGGCCGAAACACAATGATTCGCGAGCTACGTTGCCCATTTTACAGTGCTTATGAAAGATGGAGGTAGGAATAGGATTTTTTTGCATTTCAAATGCCTCTGTGGAGGTTGAACTCTGCGAAGTGCAAACCTGCGCGAAGAATAGGTCCCACCATTTCGGGGGCAAAAACAGATCAATTGGGAAAGTACATGGCCCGTTCTTTGTGTCCCACTAAAAGATTATGAGAAAAACTATTTTGATGAAATTGTATAGGCTACATGTCAGTTTCCCTCTCTTGAAAGAGAAAATCGCCTCTAAACGAACCGTACAGTCTTCTGGCGGTGGAACACATGAATTTGGCACATATGTGGCGTATTTTTTGGAACTCGTGAGAATTGGAAGGAGAAAGAAGATTTTTGTGCCAATCATAGGACTCTAGCACGGTTTGGCTCTTGAAAACTCAAGCTGGATCTAAAACACGCATTCAAGCATTGTGGGGGTGATATTGATGAAATTGAAAACTCCGTGGCCCATTTGGGGTACTGCTGAAAAACGGAGTGAGAAAGGAGCTTACTCTGAAATTTCGTGGCCTCTAGCGAATTTTCCCTGTCAAAAGGTGAGACCGGCGCTAAAACATGCTTCTATCCTCTGAATGGCCGAAACACAATGATTCGCGAGCTACGTTGCCCAATTTACAGTGCTTATGAAAGATGGAGGTAGGAATAGGATTTTTTTGCATTTCAAATGCCTCTGTGGAGGTTGAACTCTGCGAAGTGCAAACCTGCGCGAAGAATAGGTCCCACCATTTCGGGGGCAAAAACAGATCAATTGGGAAAGTACATGGCCCGTTCTTTGTGTCCCACTAAAAGATTATGAGAAAAACTATTTTGATGAAATTGTATAGGCTACATGTCAGTTTCCCTCTCTTGAAAGAGAAAATCGCCTCTAAACGAACCGTACAGTCTTCTGGCGGTGGAACAGATGAATTTGGCACATATGTGGCGTATTTTTTGGAACTCGTGAAAATTGGAGGGAGAAAGAAGATTTTTGTGCCAATCATAGGACTCTAGCACGGTTTTGCTCTTGAAAACTCAAGCTGGATCTAAAACACGCATTCAAGCATTGTGGGGGTGATATTGATGAAATTGAAAACTCCGTGGCCCATTTTGGGGTACTGCTGAAAAACGGAGTGAGAAAGGAGCTTACTCTGAAATTTCGAGGCCTCTAGCGAATTTTCCCTCTCAAAAGGTGAGACCGGCGCTAAAACATGCTTCTATCCTCTTGGTGGCCGAAACACAATGATTCGCGAGCTACGTTGCCCATTTTACAGTGCTTATGAAAGATGGAGATAGGAATAGGATTCTTTGCATTTCAAATGCCTCTGTGGCTGTTGAACTCTGCGAAGTGCAAACCTGCGCGAAGAATAGGTCCCACCATTTCGGGGGCAAAAACAGATCAATTGGGAAAGTACATGGCCCGTTCTCTGTGTACCACTAAAAGATTATGAGAAAGACTATTTTGATGAAATTGTATGGGCTACATGTCAGTTTCCCTCTCTTGAAAGAGAAAATCGCCTCTAAACGAATCGTACAGTCTTCTGGCGGTGGAACAGATGAATTTGGCAAATATGTGGCGTATTTTTTGGAACTCGTGAAAATTGGAGGGAGAAAGAAGATTTTTGTGCCAATCATAGCACTCTAGCACGGTTTGGCTCTTGAAAACTCAAGCTGGATCTAAAACACGCATTCAAGCATTGTGGGGGTGATATTGATGAAATTGAAAACTCCGTGGCCCATTTTGGGGTACTGCTGAAAAACGGAGTGAGAAAGGAGCTTACTCTGAAATTTCGAGGCCTCTAGCGAAGTTTCCCTCTCAAAATGTGAGACCGGCGCTAAAACATGCTTCTATCCTCTTGGTGGCCGAAACACAATGATTCGCGAGCTACGTTGCCCATTTTACAGTGCTTATGAAAGATGGAGGTAGGAATAGGATTTTTTTGCATTTCAAATGCCTCTGTGGAGGTTGAACTCTGCGAAGTGCAAACCTGCGCGAAGAATAGGTCCCACCATTTCGGGGGCAAAAACAGATCAATTGGGAAAGTACATGGCCCGTTCTTTGTGTCCCACTAAAAGATTATGAGAAAGACTATTTTGATGAAATTGTATGGGCTACATGTCAGTTTCCCTCTCTTGAAAGAGAAAATCGCCTCTAAACGAATCGTACAGTCTTCTGGCGGTGGAACACATGAATTTGGCACATATGTGGCGTATTTTTTGGAACTCGTGAGAATTGGAGGGAGAAAGAAGATTTTTGTGCCAATCATAGGACTCTAGCACGGTTTGGCTCTTGAAAACTCAAGCTGGATCTAAAACACGCATTCAAGCATTGTGGGGGTGATATTGATGAAATTGAAAACTCCGTGGCCCATTTGGGGTACTGCTGAAAAACGGAGTGAGAAAGGAGCTTACTCTGAAATTTCGTGGCCTCTAGCGAATTTTCCCTGTCAAAAGGTGAGACCGGCGCTAAAACATGCTTCTATCCTCTGGGTGGCCGAAACACAATGATTCGCGAGCTACGTTGCCCAATTTACAGTGCTTATGAAAGATGGAGGTAGGAATAGGATTTTTTTGCATTTCAAATGCCTCTGTGGAGGTTGAACTCTGCGAAGTGCAAACCTGCGCGAAGAATAGGTCCCACCATTTTGGGGGCAAAAACAGATCAATTGGGAAAGTACATGGCCCGTTCTTTGTGTCCCACTAAAAGATTATGAGAAAAACTATTTTGATGAAATTGTATAGGCTACATGTCAGTTTCCCTCTCTTGAAAGAGAAAATCGCCTCTAAACGAACCGTACAGTCTTCTGGCGGTGGAACACATGAATTTGGCACATATGTGGCGTATTTTTTGGAACTCGTGAGAATTGGAGGGAGAAAGAAGATTTTTGTGCCAATCATAGGACTCTAGCACGGTTTGGCTCTTGAAAACTCAAGCTGGATCTAAAACACGCATTCAAGCATTGTGGGGGTGATATTGATGAAATTGAAAACTCCGTGGCCCATTTGGGGTACTGCTGAAAAACGGAGTGAGAAAGGAGCTTACTCTGAAATTTCGTGGCCTCTAGCGAATTTTCCCTGTCAAAAGGTGAGACCGGCGCTAAAACATGCTTCTATCCTCTTGGTGGCCGAAACACAATGATTCGCGAGCTACGTTGCCCATTTTACAGTGCTTATGAAAGATGGAGGTAGGAATAGGATTTTTTTGCATTTCAAATGCCTCTGTGGAGGTTGAACTCTGCGAAGTGCAAACCTGCGCGAAGAATAGGTCCCACCATTTCGGGGGCAAAAACAGATCAATTGGGAAAGTACATGGCCCGTTCTTTGTGTCCCACTAAAAGATTATGAGAAAGACTATTTTGATGAAATTGTATGGGCTACATGTCAGTTTCCCTCTCTTGAAAGAGAAAATCGCCTCTAAACGAATCGTACAGTCTTCTGGCGGTGGAACACATGAATTTGGCACATATGTGGCGTATTTTTTGGAACTCGTGAGAATTGGAGGGAGAAAGAAGATTTTTGTGCCAATCATAGGACTCTAGCACGGTTTGGCTCTTGAAAACTCAAGCTGGATCTAAAACACGCATTCAAGCATTGTGGGGGTGATATTGATGAAATTGAAAACTCCGTGGCCCATTTGGGGTACTGCTGAAAAACGGAGTGAGAAAGGAGCTTACTCTGAAATTTCGTGGCCTCTAGCGAATTTTCCCTGTCAAAAGGTGAGACCGGCGCTAAAACATGCTTCTATCCTCTGGGTGGCCGAAACACAATGATTCGCGAGCTACGTTGCCCAATTTACAGTGCTTATGAAAGATGGAGGTAGGAATAGGATTTTTTTGCATTTCAAATGCCTCTGTGGAGGTTGAACTCTGCGAAGTGCAAACCTGCGCGAAGAATAGGTCCCACCATATTGGGGGCAAAAACAGATCAATTGGGAAAGTACATGGCCCGTTCTTTGTGTCCCACTAAAAGATTATGAGAAAAACTATTTTGATGAAATTGTATAGGCTACATGTCAGTTTCCCTCTCTTGAAAGAGAAAATCGCCTCTAAACGAACCGTACAGTCTTCTGGCGGTGGAACACATGAATTTGGCACATATGTGGCGTATTTTTTGGAACTCGTGAGAATTGGAGGGAGAAAGAAGATTTTTGTGCCAATCATAGGACTCTAGCACGGTTTGGCTCTTGAAAACTCAAGCTGGATCTAAAACACGCATTCAAGCATTGTGGGGGTGATATTGATGAAATTGAAAACTCCGTGGCCCATTTGGGGTACTGCTGAAAAACGGAGTGAGAAAGGAGCTTACTCTGAAATTTCGTGGCCTCTAGCGAATTTTCCCTGTCAAAAGGTGAGACCGGCGCTAAAACATGCTTCTATCCTCTGGGTGGCCGAAACACAATGATTCGCGAGCTACGTTGCCCAATTTACAGTGCTTATGAAAGATGGAGGTAGGAATAGGATTTTTTTGCATTTCAAATGCCTCTGTGGAGGTTGAACTCTGCGAAGTGCAAACCTGCGCGAAGAATAGGTCCCACCATTTCGGGGGCAAAAACAGATCAATTGGGAAAGTACATGGCCCGTTCTCTGTGTCCCACTAAAAGATTTTGAGAAAAACTATTTTGATGAATTTGTATAGGCTACATGTCAGTTTCCCTCTCTTGAAAGAGAAAATCGCCTCTAAACGAACCGTACAGTCTTCTGGCGGTGGAACACATGAATTTGGCACATATGTGGCGTATTTTTTGGAACTCGTGAGAATTGGAGGGAGAAAGAAGATTTTTGTGCCAATCATAGGACTCTAGCACGGTTTTGCTCTTGAAAACTCAAGCTGGATCTAAAACACGCATTCAAGCATTGTGGGGGTGATATTGATGAAATTGAAAACTCCGTGGCCCATTTTGGGGTACTGCTGAAAAACGGAGTGAGAAAGGAGCTTACTCTGAAATTTCGAGGCCTCTAGCGAATTTTCCCTCTCAAAATGTGAGACCGGCGCTAAAACATGCTTCTATCCTCTTGGTGGCCGAAACACAATGATTCGCGAGCTACGTTGCCCATTTTACAGTGCTTATGAAAGATGGAGGTAGGAATAGGATTTTTTTGCATTTCAAATGCCTCTGTGGAGGTTGAACTCTGCGAAGTGCAAACCTGTGCGAAGAATAGGTCCCACCATTTCGGGGGCAAAAACAGATCAATTGGGAAAGTACATGGCCCGTTCTTTGTGTCCCACTAAAAGATTATGAGAAAAACTATTTTGATGAAATTGTATAGGCTACAGTCAGTTTCCCTCTCTTGAAAGAGAAAATCGCCTCTAAACGAACCGTACAGTCTTCTGGCGGTGGAACAGATGAATTTGGCACATATGTGGCGTATTTTTTGGAACTCGTGAGAATTGGAGGGAGAAAGAAGATTTTTGTGCCAATCATAGGACTCTAGCACGGTTTTGCTCTTGAAAACTCAAGCTGGATCTAAAACACGCATTCAAGCATTGTGGGGGTGATATTGATGAAATTGAAAACTCCGTGGCCCATTTTGGGGTACTGCTGAAAAACGGAGTGAGAAAGGAGCTTACTCTGAAATTTCGAGGCCTCTAGCGAATTTTCCCTCTCAAAAGGTGAGACCGGCGCTAAAACATGCTTCTATCCTCTTGGTGGCCGAAACACAATGATTCGCGAGCTACGTTGCCCATTTTACAGTGCTTATGAAAGATGGAGGTAGGAATAGGATTTTTTTGCATTTCAAATGCCTCTGTGGAGGTTGAACTCTGCGAAGTGCAAACCTGCGCGAAGAATAGGTCCCACCATTTCGGGGGCAAAAACAGATCAATTGGGAAAGTACATGGCCCGTTCTTTGTGTCCCACTAAAAGATTATGAGAAAAACTATTTTGATGAAATTGTATAGGCTACATGTCAGTTTCCCTCTCTTGAAAGAGAAAATCGCCTCTAAACGAACCGTACAGTCTTCTGGCGGTGGAACACATGAATTTGGCACATATGTGGCGTATTTTTTGGAACTCGTGAGAATTGGAGGGAGAAAGAAGATTTTTGTGCCAATCATAGGACTCTAGCACGGTTTTGCTCTTGAAAACTCAAGCTGGATCTAAAACACGCATTCAAGCATTGTGGGGGTGATATTGATGAAATTGAAAACTCCGTGGCCCATTTTGGGGTACTGCTGAAAAACGGAGTGAGAAAGGAGCTTACTCTGAAATTTCGAGGCCTCTAGCGAATTTTCCCTCTCAAAATTTGAGACCGGCGCTAAAACATGCTTCTATCCTCTTGGTGGCCGAAACACAATGATTCGCGAGCTACGTTGCCCATTTTACAGTGCTTATGAAAGATGGAGGTAGGAATAGGATTTTTTTGCATTTCAAATGCCTCTGTGGAGGTTGAACTCTGCGAAGTGCAAACCTGTGCGAAGAATAGGTCCCACCATTTCGGGGGCAAAAACAGATCAATTGGGAAAGTACATGGCCCGTTCTTTGTGTCCCACTAAAAGATTATGAGAAAAACTATTTTGATGAAATTGTATAGGCTACAGTCAGTTTCCCTCTCTTGAAAGAGAAAATCGCCTCTAAACGAACCGTACAGTCTTCTGGCGGTGGAACAGATGAATTTGGCACATATGTGGCGTATTTTTTGGAACTCGTGAAAATTGGAGGGAGAAAGAAGATTTTTGTGCCAATCATAGGACTCTAGCACGGTTTTGCTCTTGAAAACTCAAGCTGGATCTAAAACACGCATTCAAGCATTGTGGGGGTGATATTGATGAAATTGAAAACTCCGTGGCCCATTTTGGGGTACTGCTGAAAAACGGAGTGAGAAAGGAGCTTACTCTGAAATTTCGAGGCCTCTAGCGAATTTTCCCTCTCAAAAGGTGAGACCGGCGCTAAAACATGCTTCTATCCTCTTGGTGGCCGAAACACAATGATTCGCGAGCTACGTTGCCCATTTTACAGTGCTTATGAAAGATGGAGGTAGGAATAGGATTTCTTTGCATTTCAAATGCCTCTGTGGCTGTTGAACTCTGCGAAGTGCAAACCTGCGCGAAGTATAGGTCCCACCATTTCGGGGGCAAAAACAGATGAATTGGGAAAGTACATGGCCCGTTCTCTGTGTCCCACTAAAAGATTATGAGAAAGACTATTTTGATGAAATTGTATGGGCTACATGTCAGTTTCCCTCTCTTGAAAGAGAAAATCGCCTCTAAACGAACCGTACAGTCTTCTGGCGGTGGAACACATGAATTTGGCACATATGTGGCGTATTTTTTGGAACTCGTGAAAATTGGAGGGAGAAAGAAGATTTTTGTGCCAATCATAGCACTCTAGCACGGTTTGGCTCTTGAAAACTCAAGCTGGATCTAAAACACGCATTCAAGCATTGTGGGGGTGATATTGATGAAATTGAAAACTCCGTGGCCCATTTTGGGGTACTGCTGAAAAACGGAGTGAGAAAGGAGCTTACTCTGAAATTTCGAGGCCTCTAGCGAATTTTCCCTCTCAAAATGTGAGACCGGCGCTAAAACATGCTTCTATCCTCTTGGTGGCCGAAACACAATGATTCGCGAGCTACGTTGCCCATTTTACAGTGCTTATGAAAGATGGAGGTAGGAATAGGATTTTTTTGCATTTCAAATGCCTCTGTGGAGGTTGAACTCTGCGAAGTGCAAACCTGTGCGAAGAATAGGTCCCACCATTTCGGGGGCAAAAACAGATCAATTGGGAAAGTACATGGCCCGTTCTTTGTGTCCCACTAAAAGATTATGAGAAAAACTATTTTGATGAAATTGTATAGGCTACATGTCAGTTTCCCTCTCTTGAAAGAGAAAATCGCCTCTAAACGAACCGTACAGTCTTCTGGCGGTGGAAGACATGAATTTGGCACATATGTGGCGTATTTTTTGGAACTCGTGAGAATTGGAGGGAGAAAGAAGATTTTTGTGCCAATCATAGGACTCTAGCACGGTTTGGCTCTAGAAAACTCAAGCTGGATCTAAAACACGCATTCAAGCATTGTGGGGGTGATATTGATGAAATTGAAAACTCCGTGGCCCATTTGGGGTACTGCTGAAAAATGGAGTGAGAAAGGAGCTTACTCTGAAATTTCGTGGCCTCTAGCGAATTTTCCCTGTCAAAAGGTGAGACCGGCGCTAAAACATGCTTCTATCCTCTGGGTGGCCGAAACACAATGATTCGCGAGCTACGTTGCCCAATTTACAGTGCTTATGAAAGATGGAGGTAGGAATAGGATTTCTTTGCATTTCAAATGCCTCTGTGGAGGTTGAACTCTGCGAAGTGCAAACCTGCGCGAAGAATAGTTCCCACCATTTCGGGGGCAAAAACAGATCAATTGGGAAAGTACATGGCCCGTTCTTTGTGTCCCACTAAAAGATTATGAGAAAAACTATTTTGATGAAATTGTATAGGCTACATGTCAGTTTCCCTCTCTTGAAAGAGAAAATCGCCTCTAAACGAACCGTACAGTCTTCTGGCGGTGGAACAGATGAATTTGGCACATATGTGGCGTATTTTTTGGAACTAGTGACAATTGGAGGGAGAAAGAAGATTTTTGTGCCAATCATAGGACTCTAGCACGGTTTTGCTCTTGAAAACTCAAGCTGGATCTAAAACACGCATTCAAGCATTGTGGGGGTGATATTGATGAAATTGAAAACTCCGTGGCCCATTTTGGGGTACTGCTGAAAAACGGAGTGAGAAAGGAGCTTACTCTGAAATTTCGAGGCCTCTAGCGAATTTTCCCTCTCAAAATGTGAGACCGGCGCTAAAACATGCTTCTATCCTCTTGGTGGCCGAAACACAATGATTCGCGAGCTACGTTGCCCATTTTACAGTGCTTATGAAAGATGGAGGTAGGAATAGGATTTTTTTGCATTTCAAATGCCTCTGTGGAGGTTGAACTCTGCGAAGTGCAAACCTGTGCGAAGAATAGGTCCCACCATTTCGGGGGCAAAAACAGATCAATTGGGAAAGTACATGGCCCGTTCTTTGTGTCCCACTAAAAGATTATGAGAAAAACTATTTTGATGAAATTGTATAGGCTACATGTCAGTTTCCCTCTCTTGAAAGAGAAAATCGCCTCTAAACGAACCGTACAGTCTTCTGGCGGTGGAACAGATGAATTTGGCACATATGTGGCGTATTTTTTGGAACTCGTGAGAATTGGAGGGAGAAAGAAGATTTTTGTGCCAATCATAGCACTCTAGCACGGTTTGGCTCTTGAAAACCCAAGCTGGATCTAAAACACGCATTCAAGCATTGTGGGGGTGATATTGATGAAATTGAAAACTCCGTGGCCCATTTGGGGTACTGCTGAAAAACGGAGTGAGAAAGGAGCTTACTCTGAAATTTCGTGGCCTCTAGCGAATTTTCCCTGTCAAAAGGTGAGACCGGCGCTAAAACATGCTTCTATCCTCTGGGTGGCCGAAACACAATGATTCGCGAGCTACGTTGCCCAATTTACAGTGCTTATGAAAGATGGAGGTAGGAATAGGATTTCTTTGCATTTCAAATGCCTCTGTGGAGGTTGAACTCTGCGAAGTGCAAACCTGCGCGAAGAATAGTTCCCACCATTTCGGGGGCAAAAACAGATCAATTGGGAAAGTACATGGCCCGTTCTTTGTGTCCCACTAAAAGATTATGAGAAAAACTATTTTGATGAAATTGTATAGGCTACATGTCAGTTTCCCTCTCTTGAAAGAGAAAATCGCCTCTAAACGAACCGTACAGTCTTCTGGCGGTGGAACAGATGAATTTGGCACATATGTGGCGTATTTTTTGGAACTAGTGAAAATTGGAGGGAGAAAGAAGATTTTTGTGCCAATCATAGGACTCTAGCACGGTTTGGCTCTTGAAAACCCAAGCTGGATCTAAAACACGCATTCAAGCATTGTGGGGGTGATATTGATGAAATTGAAAACTCCGTGGCCCATTTTGGGGTACTGCTGAAAAACGGAGTGAGAAAGGAGCTTACTCTGAAATTTCGAGGCCTCTAGCGAAGTTTCCCTCTCAAAATGTGAGACCGGCGCTAAAACATGCTTCTATCCTCTTAGTGGCCGAAACACAATGATTCGCGAGCTACGTTGCCCATTTTACAGTGCTTATGAAAGATGGAGGTAGGAATAGGATTTTTTTGCATTTCAAATGCCTCTGTGGAGGTTGAACTCTGCGAAGTGCAAACCTGCGCGAAGAATAGGTCCCACCATTTTGGGGGCAAAAACAGATCAATTGGGAAAGTACATGGCCCGTTCTTTGTGTCCCACTAAAAGATTATGAGAAAAACTATTTTGATGAAATTGTATAGGCTACATGTCAGTTTCCCTTCCTTGAAAGAGAAAATCGCCTCTAAACGAACCGTACAGTCTTCTGGCGGTGGAAGACATGAATTTGGCACATATGTGGCGTATTTTTTGGAACTCGTGAGAATTGGAGGGAGAAAGAAGATTTTTGTGCCAATCATAGGACTCTAGCACGGTTTGGCTCTTGAAAACTCAAGCTGGATCTAAAACATGCATTCAAGCATTGTGGGGGTGATATTGATGAAATTGAAAACTCCGTGGCCCATTTGGGGTACTGCTGAAAAATGGAGTGAGAAAGGAGCTTACTCTGAAATTTCGTGGCCTCTAGCGAATTTTCCCTGTCAAAAGGTGAGACCGGCGCTAAAACATGCTTCTATCCTCTGGGTGGCCGAAACACAATGATTCGCGAGCTACGTTGCCCAATTTACAGTGCTTATGAAAGATGGAGGTAGGAATAGGATTTCTTTGCATTTCAAATGCCTCTGTGGAGGTTGAACTCTGCGAAGTGCAAACCTGCGCGAAGAATAGTTCCCACCATTTCGGGGGCAAAAACAGATCAATTGGGAAAGTACATGGCCCGTTCTTTGTGTCCCACTAAAAGATTATGAGAAAAACTATTTTGATGAAATTGTATAGGCTACATGTCAGTTTCCCTCTCTTGAAAGAGAAAATCGCCTCTAAACGAACCGTACAGTCTTCTGGCGGTGGAACAGATGAATTTGGCACATATGTGGCGTATTTTTTGGAACTAGTGACAATTGGAGGGAGAAAGAAGATTTTTGTGCCAATCATAGGACTCTAGCACGGTTTTGCTCTTGAAAACTCAAGCTGGATCTAAAACACGCATTCAAGCATTGTGGGGGTGATATTGATGAAATTGAAAACTCCGTGGCCCATTTTGGGGTACTGCTGAAAAACGGAGTGAGAAAGGAGCTTACTCTGAAATTTCGAGGCCTCTAGCGAATTTTCCCTCTCAAAATGTGAGACCGGCGCTAAAACATGCTTCTATCCTCTTGGTGGCCGAAACACAATGATTCGCGAGCTACGTTGCCCATTTTACAGTGCTTATGAAAGATGGAGGTAGGAATAGGATTTTTTTGCATTTCAAATGCCTCTGTGGAGGTTGAACTCTGCGAAGTGCAAACCTGTGCGAAGAATAGGTCCCACCATTTCGGGGGCAAAAACAGATCAATTGGGAAAGTACATGGCCCGTTCTTTGTGTCCCACTAAAAGATTATGAGAAAAACTATTTTGATGAAATTGTATAGGCTACATGTCAGTTTCCCTCTCTTGAAAGAGAAAATCGCCTCTAAACGAACCGTACAGTCTTCTGGCGGTGGAACAGATGAATTTGGCACATATGTGGCGTATTTTTTGGAACTCGTGAGAATTGGAGGGAGAAAGAAGATTTTTGTGCCAATCATAGCACTCTAGCACGGTTTGGCTCTTGAAAACCCAAGCTGGATCTAAAACACGCATTCAAGCATTGTGGGGGTGATATTGATGAAATTGAAAACTCCATGGCCCATTTGGGGTACTGCTGAAAAACGGAGTGAGAAAGGAGCTTACTCTGAAATTTCGTGGCCTCTAGCGAATTTTCCCTGTCAAAAGGTGAGACCGGCGCTAAAACATGCTTCTATCCTCTGGGTGGCCGAAACACAATGATTCGCAAGCTACGTTGCCCAATTTACAGTGCTTATGAAAGATGGAGGTAGGAATAGGATTTCTTTGCATTTCAAATGCCTCTGTGGGGGTTGAACTCTGCGAAGTGCAAACCTGCGCGAAGAATAGGTCCCACCATTTCGGGGGCAAAAACAGATGAATTGGGAAAGTACATGGCCCGTTCTCTGTGTCCCACTAAAAGATTATGAGAAAGACTATTTTGATTAAATTGTATGGGCTACATGTCAGTTTCCCTCTCTTGAAAGAGAAAATCGCCTCTAAACGAACCGTACAGTCTTCTGGCGGTGAAACAGATGAATTTGGCACATATGTGGTGTATTTTTTAGAACTCGTGAAAATTGGAGGGAGAAAGAAGATTTTTGTGCCAATCATAGCACTCTAGCACGGTTTGGCTCTTGAAAACTCAAGCTGGATCTAAAACACGCATTCAAGCATTGTGGGGGTGATGTTGATGAAATTGAAAACTCCGTGGCCCATTTTGGGGTACTGCTGAAAAACGGGGTTAGAAAGGACCTTACCCTGAAATTTCGAGGCCTCTAGGGAATTTTCCCTCTTAAAAGGTGAGACCGGCGCTAAAACATGCTTCTATCCTCTTGGTAGCCGAAACACAATGATTCGCGAGCTACGTTGCCCATTTTACAGTGCTTATGAAAGATGGAGGTAGGAATAGGATTTCTTTGCATTTCAAATGCCTCTGTGGGGGTTGAACTCTGCGAAGTGCAAACCTGCGCGAAGAATAGGTCCCACCATTTCGGGGGCAAAAACAGATCAATTGGGAAAGTACATGGCCCGTTCTCTGTGTCCCACTAAAAGATTATGAGAAAGACTATTTTGATGAAATTGTATGGGCTACATGTCAGTTTCCCTCTCTTGAAAGAGAAAATCGCCTCTAAACGAACCGTACAGTCTTCTGGCGGTGAAACGGATGAATTTGGCACATATGTGGCGTATTTTTTGGAACTCGTGAGAATTGGAGGGAGAAAGAAGATTTTTGTGCCAATCATAGCACTCTAGCACGGTTTGGCTCTTGAAAACTCAAGCTGGATCTAAAACACGCATTCAAGCATTGTGGGGGTGATATTGATGAAATTGAAAACTCCGTGGCCCATTTTGGGGTACTGCTGAAAAACGGGGTTAGAAAGGACCTTACTCTGAAATTTCGAGGCCTCTAGGGAATTTTCCCTCTTAAAAGGTGAGACCGGCGCTAAAACATGCTTCTATCCTCTTGGTGGCCGAAACACAATGATTCGCGAGCTACGTTGCCCATTTTACAGTGCTTATGAAAGATGGAGGTAGGAATAGGATTTCTTTGCATTTCAAATGCCTCTGTGGCTGTTGAACTCTGCGAAGTGCAAACCTGCGCGAAGAATAGGTCCCACCATTTCGGGGGCAAAAACAGATGAATTGGGAAAGTACATGGCCCGTTCTCTGTGTCCCACTAAAAGATTATGAGAAAGACTATTTTGATGAAATTGTATGGGCTACATGTCAGTTTCCCTCTCTTGAAAGAGAAAATCGCCTCTAAACGAATCGTACAGTCTTCTGGCGGTGGAACAGATGAATTTGGCAAATATGTGGCGTATTTTTTGGAACTCGTGAAAATTGGAGGGAGAAAGAAGATTTTTGTGCCAATCATAGCACTCTAGCACGGTTTGGCTCTTGAAAACTCAAGCTGGATCTAAAACACGCATTCAAGCATTGTGGGGGTGATATTGATGAAATTGAAAACTCCGTGGCCCATTTGGGGTACTGCTGAAAAATGGAGTGAGAAAGGAGCTTACTCTGAAATTTCGTGGCCTCTAGCGAATTTTCCCTGTCAAAAGGTGAGACCGGCGCTAAAACATGCTTCTATCCTCTTAGTGGCCGAAACACAATGATTCGCGAGCTACGTTGCCCATTTTACAGTGCTTATGAAAGATGGAGGTAGGAATAGGATTTTTTTGCATTTCAAATGCCTCTGTGGAGGTTGAACTCTGCGAAGTGCAAACCTGCGCGAAGAATAGGTCCCACCATTTTGGGGGCAAAAACAGATCAATTGGGAAAGTACATGGCCCGTTCTTTGTGTCCCACTAAAAGATTATGAGAAAAACTATTTTGATGAAATTGTATAGGCTACATGTCAGTTTCCCTCTCTTGAAAGAGAAAATCGCCTCTAAACGAACCGTACAGTCTTCTGGCGGTGGAAGACATGAATTTGGCACATATGTGGCGTATTTTTTGGAACTCGTGAGAATTGGAGGGAGAAAGAAGATTTTTGTGCCAATCATAGGACTCTAGCACGGTTTGGCTCTTGAAAACTCAAGCTGGATCTAAAACACGCATTCAAGCATTGTGGGGGTGATATTGATGAAATTGAAAACTCCGTGGCCCATTTGGGGTACTGCTGAAAAATGGAGTGAGAAAGGAGCTTACTCTGAAATTTCGTGGCCTCTAGCGAATTTTCCCTGTCAAAAGGTGAGACCGGCGCTAAAACATGCTTCTATCCTCTGGGTGGCCGAAACACAATGATTCGCGAGCTACGTTGCCCAATTTACAGTGCTTATGAAAGATGGAGGTAGGAATAGGATTTCTTTGCATTTCAAATGCCTCTGTGGAGGTTGAACTCTGCGAAGTGCAAACCTGCGCGAAGAATAGTTCCCACCATTTCGGGGGCAAAAACAGATCAATTGGGAAAGTACATGGCCCGTTCTCTGTGTCCCACTAAAAGATTATGAGAAAGACTATTTTGATGAAATTGTATGGGCTACATGTCAGTTTCCCTCTCTTGAAAGAGAAAATCGCCTCTAAACGAACCGTACAGTCTTCTGGCGGTGAAACAGATGAATTTGGCACATATGTGGTGTATTTTTTAGAACTCGTGAAAATTGGAGGGAGAAAGAAGATTTTTGTGCCAATCATAGCACTCTAGCACGGTTTGGCTCTTGAAAACTCAAGCTGGATCTAAAACACGCATTCAAGCATTGTGGGGGTGATGTTGATGAAATTGAAAACTCCGTGGCCCATTTTGGGGTACTGCTGAAAAACGGGGTTAGAAAGGACCTTACCCTGAAATTTCGAGGCCTCTAGGGAATTTTCCCTCTTAAAAGGTGAGACCGGCGCTAAAACATGCTTCTATCCTCTTGGTAGCCGAAACACAATGATTCGCGAGCTACGTTGCCCATTTTACAGTGCTTATGAAAGATGGAGGTAGGAATAGGATTTCTTTGCATTTCAAATGCCTCTGTGGGGGTTGAACTCTGCGAAGTGCAAACCTGCGCGAAGAATAGGTCCCACCATTTCGGGGGCAAAAACAGATCAATTGGGAAAGTACATGGCCCGTTCTCTGTGTCCCACTAAAAGGTTATGAGAAAGACTATTTTGATGAAATTGTATGGGCTACATGTCAGTTTCCCTCTCTTGAAAGAGAAAATCGCCTCTAAACGAACCGTACAGTCTTCTGGCGGTGAAACGGATGAATTTGGCACATATGTGGTGTATTTTTTAGAACTCGTGAAAATTGGAGGGAGAAAGAAGATTTTTGTGCCAATCATAGCACTCTAGCACGGTTTGGCTCTTGAAAACTCAAGCTGGATCTAAAACACGCATTCAAGCATTGTGGGGGTGATATTGATGAAATTGAAAACTCCGTGGCCCATTTTGGGGTACTGCTGAAAAACGGGGTTAGAAAGGACCTTACTCTGAAATTTCGAGGCCTCTAGGGAATTTTCCCTCTTAAAAGGTGAGACCGGCGCTAAAACATGCTTCTATCCTCTTGGTGGCCGAAACACAATGATTCGCGAGCTACGTTGCCCATTTTACAGTGCTTATGAAAGATGGAGGTAGGAATAGGATTTCTTTGCATTTCAAATGCCTCTGTGGCTGTTGAACTCTGCGAAGTGCAAACCTGCGCGAAGAATAGGTCCCACCATTTTGGGGGCAAAAACAGATCAATTGGGAAAGTACATGGCCCGTTCTTTGTGTCCCACTAAAAGATTATGAGAAAAACTATTTTGATGAAATTGTATAGGCTACATGTCAGTTTCCCTCTCTTGAAAGAGAAAATCGCCTCTAAACGAACCGTACAGTCTTCTGGCGGTGGAAGACATGAATTTGGCACATATGTGGCGTATTTTTTGGAACTCGTGAGAATTGGAGGGAGAAAGAAGATTTTTGTGCCAATCATAGGACTCTAGCACGGTTTGGCTCTTGAAAACTCAAGCTGGATCTAAAACACGCATTCAAGCATTGTGGGGGTGATATTGATGAAATTGAAAACTCCGTGGCCCATTTGGGGTACTGCTGAAAAATGGAGTGAGAAAGGAGCTTACTCTGAAATTTCGTGGCCTCTAGCGAATTTTCCCTGTCAAAAGGTGAGACCGGCGCTAAAACATGCTTCTATCCTCTGGGTGGCCGAAACACAATGATTCGCGAGCTACGTTGCCCAATTTACAGTGCTTATGAAAGATGGAGGTAGGAATAGGATTTCTTTGCATTTCAAATGCCTCTGTGGAGGTTGAACTCTGCGAAGTGCAAACCTGCGCGAAGAATAGTTCCCACCATTTCGGGGGCAAAAACAGATCAATTGGGAAAGTACATGGCCCGTTCTCTGTGTCCCACTAAAAGATTATGAGAAAGACTATTTTGATGAAATTGTATGGGCTACATGTCAGTTTCCCTCTCTTGAAAGAGAAAATCGCCTCTAAACGAACCGTACAGTCTTCTGGCGGTGAAACAGATGAATTTGGCACATATGTGGTGTATTTTTTAGAACTCGTGAAAATTGGAGGGAGAAAGAAGATTTTTGTGCCAATCATAGCACTCTAGCACGGTTTGGCTCTTGAAAACTCAAGCTGGATCTAAAACACGCATTCAAGCATTGTGGGGGTGATGTTGATGAAATTGAAAACTCCGTGGCCCATTTTGGGGTACTGCTGAAAAACGGGGTTAGAAAGGACCTTACCCTGAAATTTCGAGGCCTCTAGGGAATTTTCCCTCTTAAAAGGTGAGACCGGCGCTAAAACACGCTTCTATCCTCTTGGTAGCCGAAACACAATGATTCGCGAGCTACGTTGCCCATTTTACAGTGCTTATGAAAGATGGAGGTAGGAATAGGATTTCTTTGCATTTCAAATGCCTCTGTGGGGGTTGAACTCTGCGAAGTGCAAACCTGCGCGAAGAATAGGTCCCACCATTTCGGGGGCAAAAACAGATCAATTGGGAAAGTACATGGCCCGTTCTCTGTGTCCCACTAAAAGGTTATGAGAAAGACTATTTTGATGAAATTGTATGGGCTACATGTCAGTTTCCCTCTCTTGAAAGAGAAAATCGCCTCTAAACGAACCGTACAGTCTTCTGGCGGTGAAACGGATGAATTTGGCACATATGTGGTGTATTTTTTAGAACTCGTGAAAATTGGAGGGAGAAAGAAGATTTTTGTGCCAATCATAGCACTCTAGCACGGTTTGGCTCTTGAAAACTCAAGCTGGATCTAAAACACGCATTCAAGCATTGTGGGGGTGATATTGATGAAATTGAAAACTCCGTGGCCCATTTTGGGGTACTGCTGAAAAACGGGGTTAGAAAGGACCTTACTCTGAAATTTCGAGGCCTCTAGGGAATTTTCCCTCTTAAAAGGTGAGACCGGCGCTAAAACATGCTTCTATCCTCTTGGTGGCCGAAACACAATGATTCGCGAGCTACGTTGCCCATTTTACAGTGCTTATGAAAGATGGAGGTAGGAATAGGATTTCTTTGCATTTCAAATGCCTCTGTGGCTGTTGAACTCTGCGAAGTGCAAACCTGCGCGAAGAATAGGTCCCACCATTTCGGGGGCAAAAACAGATGAATTGGGAAAGTACATGGCCCGTTCTCTGTGTCCCACTAAAAGATTATGAGAAAGACTATTTTGATGAAATTGTATGGGCTACATGTCAGTTTCCCTCTCTTGAAAGAGAAAATCGCCTCTAAACGAATCGTACAGTCTTCTGGCGGTGGAACAGATGAATTTGGCAAATATGTGGCGTATTTTTTGGAACTCGTGAAAATTGGAGGGAGAAAGAAGATTTTTGTGCCAATCATAGCACTCTAGCACGGTTTGGCTCTTGAAAACTCAAGCTGGATCTAAAACACGCATTCAAGCATTGTGGGGGTGATATTGATGAAATTGAAAACTCCGTGGCCCATTTGGGGTACTGCTGAAAAATGGAGTGAGAAAGGAGCTTACTCTGAAATTTCGTGGCCTCTAGCGAATTTTCCCTGTCAAAAGGTGAGACCGGCGCTAAAACATGCTTCTATCCTCTTAGTGGCCGAAACACAATGATTCGCGAGCTACGTTGCCCATTTTACAGTGCTTATGAAAGATGGAGGTAGGAATAGGATTTTTTTGCATTTCAAATGCCTCTGTGGAGGTTGAACTCTGCGAAGTGCAAACCTGCGCGAAGAATAGGTCCCACCATTTTGGGGGCAAAAACAGATCAATTGGGAAAGTACATGGCCCGTTCTTTGTGTCCCACTAAAAGATTATGAGAAAAACTATTTTGATGAAATTCTATAGGCTACATGTCAGTTTCCCTCTCTTGAAAGAGAAAATCGCCTCTAAACGAACCGTACAGTCTTCTGGCGGTGGAAGACATGAATTTGGCACATATGTGGCGTATTTTTTGGAACTCGTGAGAATTGGAGGGAGAAAGAAGATTTTTGTGCCAATCATAGGACTCTAGCACGGTTTGGCTCTTGAAAACTCAAGCTGGATCTAAAACATGCATTCAAGCATTGTGGGGGTGATATTGATGAAATTGAAAACTCCGTGGCCCATTTGGGGTACTGCTGAAAAATGGAGTGAGAAAGGAGCTTACTCTGAAATTTCGTGGCCTCTAGCGAATTTTCCCTGTCAAAAGGTGAGACCGGCGCTAAAACATGCTTCTATCCTCTGGGTGGCCGAAACACAATGATTCGCGAGCTACGTTGCCCAATTTACAGTGCTTATGAAAGATGGAGGTAGGAATAGGATTTCTTTGCATTTCAAATGCCTCTGTGGAGGTTGAACTCTGCGAAGTGCAAACCTGCGCGAAGAATAGTTCCCACCATTTCGGGGGCAAAAACAGATCAATTGGGAAAGTACATGGCCCGTTCTTTGTGTCCCACTAAAAGATTATGAGAAAAACTATTTTGATGAAATTGTATAGGCTACATGTCAGTTTCCCTCTCTTGAAAGAGAAAATCGCCTCTAAACGAACCGTACAGTCTTCTGGCGGTGGAACAGATGAATTTGGCACATATGTGGCGTATTTTTTGGAACTAGTGAAAATTGGAGGGAGAAAGAAGATTTTTGTGCCAATCATAGGACTCTAGCACGGTTTTGCTCTTGAAAACTCAAGCTGGATCTAAAACACTCATTCAAGCATTGTGGGGGTGATATTGATGAAATTGAAAACTCCGTGGCCCATTTTGGGGTACTGCTGAAAAACGGAGTGAGAAAGGAGCTTACTCTGAAATTTCGAGGCCTCTAGCGAATTTTCCCTCTCAAAATGTGAGACCGGCGCTAAAACATGCTTCTATCCTCTTGGTGGCCGAAACACAATGATTCGCGAGCTACGTTGCCCATTTTACAGTGCTTATGAAAGATGGAGGTAGGAATAGGATTTTTTTGCATTTCAAATGCCTCTGTGGAGGTTGAACTCTGCGAAGTGCAAACCTGTGCGAAGAATAGGTCCCACCATTTCGGGGGCAAAAACAGATCAATTGGGAAAGTACATGGCCCGTTCTTTGTGTCCCACTAAAAGATTATGAGAAAAACTATTTTGATGAAATTGTATAGGCTACATGTCAGTTTCCCTCTCTTGAAAGAGAAAATCGCCTCTAAACGAATCGTACAGTCTTCTGGCGGTGGAACAGATGAATTTTGCAAATATGTGGCGTATTTTTTGGAACTCGTGAAAATTGGAGGGAGAAAGAAGATTTTTGTGCCAATCATAGCACTCTAGCACAGTTTGGCTCTTGAAAACTCAAGCTGGATCTAAAACACGCATTCAAGCATTGTGGGGGTGATATTGATGAAATTGAAAACTCCGTGGTACATTTTGGGGTACTGCTGAAAAACAGGGTTAGAAAGGACCTTACTCTGAAATTTCGAGGCCTCTAGGGAATTTTCCCTCTTAAAAGGTGAGACCGGCGCTAAAACATGCTTCTATCCTCTTGGTCGCCGAAACACAATGATTCGCGAGCTACGTTGCCCATTTTACAGTGCTTATGAAAGATGGAGGTAGGAATAGGATTTCTTTGCATTTCAAATGCCTCTGTGGGGGTTGAACTCTGCGAAGTGCAAACCTGCGCGAAGAATAGGTCCCACCATTTCGGGGGCAAAAACAGATGAATTGGGAAAGTACATGGCCCGTTCTCTATGTCCCACTAAAAGATTATGAGAAAGACTATTTTGATTAAATTGTATGGGCTACATGTCTGTTTCCCTCTCTTGAAAAAGAAAATCGCCTCTAAACGAACCGTACAGTCTTCTGGCGGTGAAACAGATGAATTTGGCACATATGTGGTGTATTTTTTATAACTCGTGAAAATTGGAGGGAAAAAGAAGATTTTTGTGCCAATCATAGCACTCTAGCACGGTTTGGCTCTTGAAAACTCAAGCTGGATCTAAAACACGCATTCAAGCATTGTGGGGGTGATGTTGATGAAATTGAAAACTCCGTGGCCCATTTTGGGGTACTGCTGAAAAACGGGGTTAGAAAGGACCTTACCCTGAAATTTCGAGGCCTCTAGGGAATTTTCCCTCTTAAAAGGTGAGACCGGCGCTAAAACATGCTTCTATCCTCTTGGTAGCCGAAACACAATGATTCGCGAGCTACGTTGCCCATTTTACAGTGCTTATGAAAGATGGAGGTAGGAATAGGATTTCTTTGCATTTCAAATGCCTCTGTGGGGGTTGAACTCTGCGAAGTGCAAACCTACGCGAAGAATAGGTCCCACCATTTCGGGGGCAAAAACAGATGAATTGGGAAAGTACATGGCCCGTTCTCTGTGTCCCACTAAAAGATTATGAGAAAGACTATTTTGATGAAATTGTATGGGCTACATGTCAGTTTCCCTCTCTTGAAAGAGAAAATCGCCTCTAAACGAACCGTACAGTCTTCTGGCGGTGAAACAGATGAATTTGGCACATATGTGGTGTATTTTTTAGAACTCGTGAAAATTGGAGGGAGAAAGAAGATTTTTGTGCCAATCATAGCACTCTAGCACAGTTTGGCTCTTGAAAACTCAAGCTGGATCTAAAACACGCATTCAAGCATTGTGGGGGTGATATTGATGAAATTGAAAACTCCGTGGCCCATTTTGGGGTACTGCTGAAAAACAGGGTTAGAAAGGACCTTACTCTGAAATTTCGAGGCCTCTAGGGAATTTTCCCTCTTAAAAGGTGAGACCGGCGCTAAAACATGCTTCTATCCTCTTGGTAGCCGAAACATAATGATTCGCGAGCTACGTTGCCCATTTTACAGTGCTTATGAAAGATGGAGGTAGGAATAGGATTTCTTTGCATTTCAAATGCCTCTGTGGGGGTTGAACTCTGCGAAGTGCAAACCTACGCGAAGAATAGGTCCCACCATTTCGGGGGCAAAAACAGATGAATTGGGAAAGTACATGGCCCGTTCTCTGTGTCCCACTAAAAGATTATGAGAAAGACTATTTTGATGAAATTGTATGGGCTACATGTCAGTTTCCCTCTCTTGAAAGAGAAAATCGCCTCTAAACGAACCGTACAGTCTTCTGGCGGTGAAACAGATGAATTTGGCACATATGTGGTGTATTTTTTAGAACTCGTGAAAATTGGAGGGAGAAAGAAGATTTTTGTGCCAATCATAGCACTCTAGCACAGTTTGGCTCTTGAAAACTCAAGCTGGATCTAAAACACGCATTCAAGCATTGTGGGGGTGATGTTGATGAAATTGAAAACTCCGTGGCCCATTTTGGGGTACTGCTGAAAAACGGGGTTAGAAAGGACCTTACCCTGAAATTTCGAGGCCTCTAGGGAATTTTCCCTCTTAAAAGGTGAGACCGGCGCTAAAACATGCTTCTATCCTCTTGGTAGCCGAAACACAATGATTCGCGAGCTACGTTGCCCATTTTACAGTGCTTATGAAAGATGGAGGTAGGAATAGGATTTCTTTGCATTTCAAATGCCTCTGTGGGGGTTGAACTCTGCGAAGTGCAAACCTACGCGAAGAATAGGTCCCACCATTTCGGGGGCAAAAACAGATGAATTGGGAAAGTACATGGCCCGTTCTCTGTGTCCCACTAAAAGATTATGAGAAAGACTATTTTGATGAAATTGTATGGGCTACATGTCAGTTTCCCTCTCTTGAAAGAGAAAATCGCCTCTAAACGAACCGTACAGTCTTCTGGCGGTGAAACAGATGAATTTGGCACATATGTGGTGTATTTTTTATAACTCGTGAAAATTGGAGGGAGAAAGAAGATTTTTGTGCCAATCATAGCACTCTAGCACGGTTTGGCTCTTGAAAACTCAAGCTGGATCTAAAACACGCATTCAAGCATTGTGGGGGTGATGTTGATGAAATTGAAAACTCCGTGGCCCATTTTGGGGTACTGCTGAAAAACGGGGTTAGAAAGGACCTTACCCTAAAATTTCGAGGCCTCTAGGGAATTTTCCCTCTTAAAAGGTGAGACCGGCGCTAAAACATGCTTCTATCCTCTTGGTAGCCGAAACACAATGATTCGCGAGCTACGTTGCCCATTTTAAAGTGCTTATGAAAGATGGAGGTAGGAATAGGATTTCTTTGCATTTCAAATGCCTCTGTGGGGGTTGAACTCTGCGAAGTGCAAACCTGCGCGAAGAATAGGTCCCACCATTTCGGGGGCAAAAACAGATGAATTGGGAAAGTACATGGCCCGTTCTCTGTGTCCCACTAAAAGATTATGAGAAAGACTATTTTGATTAAATTGTATGGGCTACATGTCAGTTTCCCTCTCTTGAAAGAGAAAATCGCCTCTAAACGAACCGTACAGTCTTCTGGCGGTGAAACAGATGAATTTGGCACATATGTGGTGTATTTTTTATAACTCGTGAAAATTGGAGGGAGAAAGAAGATTTTTGTGCCAATCATAGCACTCTAGCACGGTTTGGCTCTTGAAAACTCAAGCTGGATCTAAAACACGCATTCAAGCATTGTGGGGGTGATGTTGATGAAATTGAAAACTCCGTGGCCCATTTTGGGGTACTGCTGAAAAACGGGGTTAGAAAGGACCTTACCCTGAAATTTCGAGGCCTCTAGGGAATTTTCCCTCTTAAAAGGTGAGACCGGCGCTAAAACATGCTTCTGTCCTCTTGGTAGCCGAAACACAATGATTCGCGAGCTACGTTGCCCATTTTACAGTGCTTATGAAAGATGGAGGTAGGAATAGGATTTCTTTGCATTTCAAATGCCTCTGTGGGGGTTGAACTCTGCGAAGTGCAAACCTGCGCGAAGAATAGGTCCCACCATTTCGGGGGCAAAAACAGATGAATTGGGAAAGTACATGGCCCGTTCTCTGTGTCCCACTAAAAGATTATGAGAAAGACTATTTTGATGAAATTGTATGGGCTACATGTCAGTTTCCCTCTCTTGAAAGAGAAAATCGCCTCTAAACGAACCGTAGAGTCTTCTGGCGGTCGAACAGATGAATTTGGCAAATATGTGACGTATTTTTTGGAACTCGTGAAAATTGGAGGGAGAAAGAAGATTTTTGTGCCAATCATAGCACTCTAGCACGGTTTGGCTCTTGAAAGCTCAAGCTGGATCTAAAACACGCATTCAAGCATTGTGGGGGTGATATTGATGAAATTGAAAACTCCGTGGCCCATTTTGGGGTACTGCTGAAAAACGGGGTTAGAAAGGACCTTACTCTGAATTTCGAGGCCTCTAGGGAATTTTCCCTCTTAAAAGGTGAGACCGGCGCTAAAACATGCTTCTATCCTCTTGGTGGCCGAAACACAATGATTCGCGAGCTACGTTGCCCATTTTACAGTGCTTATGAAAGATGGAGGTAGGAATAGGATTTCTTTGCATTTTAAATGCCTCTGTGGCGGTTGAACTCTGCGAAGTGCAAACCTGCGCGAAGAATAGGTCCCACCATTTCGGGGGCAAAAACAGATCAATTGGGAAAGTACATGGCCCGTTCTCTGTGTCCCACTAAAAGATTATGAGAAAGACTATTTTGATGAAATTGTATGGGCTACATGTCAGTTTCCCTCTCTTGAAAGAGAAAATCGCCTCTAAACGAACCGTAGAGTCTTCTGGCGGTGGAACAGATGAATTTGGCAAATATGTGACGTATTTTTTGGAACTCGTGAAAATTGGAGGGAGAAAGAAGATTTTTGTGCCAATCATAGCACTCTAGCACGGTTTGGCTCTTGAAAGCTCAAGCTGGATCTAAAACACGCATTCAAGCATTGTGGGGGTGATATTGATGAAATTGAAAACTCCGTGGCCCATTTTGGGGTACTGCTGAAAAACGGGGTTAGAAAGGACCTTACTCTGAAAGTTCAAGGCCTCTAGCGAATTTTCCCTCTCAAAAGGTGAGACCGGCGCTAAAACATGCTTCTATCCTCTTGGTGGCCGAAACACAATGATTCGCGAGCTACGTTGCCCATTTTACAGTGCTTATGAAAGATGGAGGTAGGAATAGGATTTCTTTGCATTTCAAATGCCTCTGTGGAGGTTGAACTCTGCGAAGTGCAAACCTGCGCGAAGAATAGGTCTCACCATTTCGGGGGCAAAAACAGATCAATTGGGAAAGTACATGGCTCGTTCTCTGTGTCCCACGAAAAGATTATGAGAAAGACTATTTTGATGAAATTGTATAGGCTACATGTCAGTTTTCCTCTCTTGAAAGAGAAAATCGCCTCTAAACGAACCGTACAGTCTTCTTGCGGTGGAACAGATGAATTTGGCACAGATATGGCGTATTTTTTGGAACTCGTGAAAATTGGAGGGAGAAAGAAGATTTTTGTGCCAATCATAGCACTCTAGCACGGTTTGGCTCTTGAAAACTCAAGCTGGATCTAAAACACGCATTCAAGCATTGTGGGGGTGATGTTGATGAAATTGAAAACTCCGTGGCCCATTTTGGGGTACTGCTGAAAAACGGGGTTGAAAGGACATTACTCTGAAATTTCGAGGCCTCTAGGGAATTTTCCCTCTTAAAAGGTGAGACCGGCGCTAAAACATGCTTCTATCCTCTTGGTGGCCGAAACACAATGATTCGCGAGCTACGTTGCCCATTTTACAGTGCTTATGAAAGATGGAGGTAGGAATAGGATTTCTTTGCATTTCAAATGCCTCTGTGGCGGTTGAACTCTGCGAAGTGCAAACCTGCGCGAAGAATAGGTCCCACCATTTCGGGGGCAAAAACAGATGAATTGGGAAAGTACATGGCCCGTTCTCTGTGTCCCACTAAAAGATTATGAGAAAGACTATTTTGATGAAATTGTATGGGCTACATGTCAGTTTCCCTCTCTTGAAAGAGAAAATCGCCTCTAAACGAACCGTACAGTCTTCTGGCGGTGGAACAGATGAATTTGGCACATATGTGGCGTATTTTTTGGAACTCGTGAAAATTGGAGGGAGAAAGAAGATTTTTGTGCCAATCATAGCACTCTAGAACGGTTTGGCTCTTGAAAACTCAAGCTGGACCTAAAACACGCATTCAAGCATTGTGGGGGTGATATTGATGAAATTGAAAACTCCGTGGCCCATTTTGGGGTACTGCTGAAAAACGGGGTTAGAAAAGACCTTACTCTGAAAGTTCAAGGCCTCTAGCAAATTTTCCCTCTCAAAATGTGAGACCGGCGCTAAAACATGCTTCTATCCTCTTGGTGGCCGAAACACAATGATTCGCGAGCTACGTTGCCCATTTTACAGTGCTTATGAAAGATGGAGGTAGGAATAGGATTTCTTTACATTTCAAATGCCTCTGTGGAGGTTGAACTCTGCGAAGTGCAGAGCAAAAACAGATCAATTGGGAAAGTACATGGCCCGTTCTCTGTGTCCCACTAAAAGATTATGAGAAAGACTATTTTGATGAAATTGTATGGGCTACATGTCAGTTTCCCTCTCTTGAAAGAAAAAATCGCCTCTAAACGAACCGTACAGTCTTCTGGCGGTGGAACAGATGAATTTGGCAAATCTGTGGCGTATTTTTTGGAACTCGTGAAAATTGGAGGGAGAAAGAAGATTTTTGTGCCAATCATAGCACTCTAGCACGGTTTGGCTCTTGAAAACTCAAGCTGGATCTAAAACACGCATTCAAGCATTGTGGGGGTGATATTGATGAAATTGAAAACTCAGTGGCCCATTTTGGGGTACTGCTGAAAAACGGGGTTAGAAAGGACCTTACTCTGAAAGTTCAAGGCCTCTAGCGAATTTTCCCTCTCAGAAGGTGAGACCGGCGCTAAAACATGCTTCTATCCTCTTGGTGGCCGAAACACAATGATTCGCGAGCTACGTTGCCCATTTTACAGTGCTTATGAAAGATGGAGGTAGGAATAGGATTTCTTTGCATTTCAAATGCCTCTGTGGCGGTTGAGCTCTGTGAAGTGCAAACCTGCGCGAAGAATAGGTCCCACCATTTCGGGGGCAAAAACAGATCAATTTGGAAAGTACATGGCCCGTTCTCTGTGTCCCACTAAAAGATTATGAGAAAGACTATTTTGATGAAATTGTATGGGCTACATGTCAGTTTCCCTCTCTTGAAAGAGAAAATCGCCTCTAAACGAACCGTACAGTCTTCTGGCGGTGGAACAGATGAATTTGGCACATATGTGGCGTATTTTTTGGAACTCGTGAAAATTGGAGGGAGAAAGAAGATTTTTGTGCCAATCATAGCACTCTAGAACGGTTTGGCTCTTGAAAACTCAAGCTGGATCTAAAACACGCATTCAAGCATTGTGGGGGTGATATTGATGAAATTGAAAACTCCGTGGCCCTTTTTGGGGTACTGCTGAAAAACGGGGTTAGAAAGGACCTTACTCTGAAAGTTCGAGGCCTCTAGCGAATTTTCCCTCTCAGAAGGTGAGACCGGCGCTAAAACATGCTTCTATCCTCTTGGTGGCCGAAACACAATGATTCGCGAGCTACGTTGCCCATTTTACAGTGCTTATGAAAGATGGAGGTAGGAATAGGATTTCTTTGCATTTCAAATGCCTCTGTGGCGGTTGAGCTCTGTGAAGTGCAAACCTGCGCGAAGAATAGGTCCCACCATTTCGGGGGCAAAACAAGATGAATTGGGAAAGTACATGGCCCGTTCTCTGTGTCCCACTAAAAGATTATGAGAAAGACTATTTTGATGAAATTGTATGGGCTACATGTCAGTTTCCCTCTGTTGAAAGAGAAAATCACCTCTAAACGAACCGTACAGTCTTCTGGCGGTGGAACAGATGAATTTGGCAAATATGTGGCGTATTTTTTGGAACTCGTGAAAATTGGAGGGAGAAAGAAGATTTTCGTGCCAATCATAGGACTCTAGCACGGTTTGGCTCTAGAAAACTCAAGCTGAATCTAAAACACGCAGTCAAGCATTGTGGAGGTGATATTGATGAAATTGGCAACTCCGTGTCCCATTTTGAGGTACTGCTGAAAAACGGAGTGAGAAAGGAGGTTACTCTGAAAGTTCGAGGCCGCTAGCGAATTTTCCCTATCAAAAGGTGAGACAGGCGCTAAAACATGCTTCTATCCTTTCGGTGGCGGAAACCCAATGATTCGCGAGCTACGTTGCCTATTTTACAGTGCTTATGAAAGATGGAGGTAGGAATAGGATTTCTTTGCATTTCAAATGCCTCTGTGGCGGTTGAACTCTGCGAAGTGCAAACCTGCGCGAAGAATAGGTCCCATCATTTCTGGGGCAAAAACAGATGAATTGGGAAAGTACATGGCCCGTTCTCTGTGTCCCACTAAAAGATTATGAGAAATACTATTTTGATGAAATTGTATGGGCTACATGTCAGTATCCCTCTCTTGAAAGAGAAAATCGCATCTAAACGAACCGTACAGTCTTCTGGCGGTGGAACAGATGAATTTGGCAAATATGTGCCGTATTTTTCAGAACTCGTGAAGATTGGAGGGGGAAAGAAGATTTTCGTGCCTATCGTAGGACTCTAGCACGGTTTGGCTCTTGCAAACTCAAGCTGGATCTAAAACACGCATTCAAGCATTGTGGGGGTGATATTGATGAAATTGGAACCTCCATTGCCCATTTTGGGGTACTGCTGAAAAACGGAGTGAGAAAGGAGCTTACTCTGAAAGTTCGAGGCCTCTAGCGAATTTTTCCTCTCAAAAGGTGAGACTGGCGCTAAAAAATGCCTCTATCCTTTTGGTGGCGGAAACACAACTATTCGCGAGCTACGTTGCCTATTTTACAGTGCTTATGAAAGATGGAGGTAGGAATATGATTTCTTTTCATTTCAAATGCCTCTGTGGCGGTTGAACTCTGCGAAGTGCAAACCTGCGCGAAGAATAGGTCCCACCATTTCAGGGGCAAAAACAGATGAATTGGGAAAGTACATGGCCCGTTCTCTGTGTCCCACTAAAAGATTATGAGAAATACTATTTTGATGAAATTGTATGGGCTACATGTCAGTTTCCCTCTCTTGAAAGAGAAAATCGCCTCTAAACGAACCGTACAGTCTTCTGGCGGTGGAACAGATGAATTTGGCAAATCTGTGGCGTATTTTTTGGAACTCGTGAAAATTGGAGGGAGAAAGAAGATTTTTGTGCCAATCATAGCACTCTAGCACGGTTTGGCTCTTGAAAACTCAAGCTGGATCTAAAACACGCATTCAAGCATTGTGGGGGTGATATTGATGAAATTGAAAACTCAGTGGCCCATTTTGGGGTACTGCTGAAAAACGGGGTTAGAAAGGACCTTACTCTGAAAGTTCAAGGCCTCTAGCGAATTTTCCCTCTCAGAAGGTGAGACCGGCGCTAAAACATGCTTCTATCCTCTTGGTGGCCGAAACACAATGATTCGCGAGCTACGTTGCCCATTTTACAGTGCTTATGAAAGATGGAGGTAGGAATAGGATTTCTTTGCATTTCAAATGCCTCTGTGGCGGTTGAACTCTGCGAAGTGCAAAGCTGCGCGAAGAACAGGTCCTACCATTTCGGGGGCAAAAACAGATGAATTTGGAAAGTACATGGCCCGTTCTCTGTGTCCCACTAAAAGATTATGAGAAAGACTATTTTGATGAAATTGTATGGGCTACATGTCAGTTTCCCTCTCTTGAAAGAGAAAATCGCCTCTAAACGAACCGTACAGTCTTCTGGCGGTGGAACAGATGAATTTGGCACATATGTGGCGTATTTTTTGGAACTCGTGAAAATTGGAGGGAGAAAGAAGATTTTTGTGCCAATCATAGCACTCTAGAACGGTTTGGCTCTTGAAAACTCAAGCTGGATCTAAAACACGCATTCAAGCATTGTGGGGGTGATATTGATGAAATTGAAAACTCCGTGGCCCTTTTTGGGGTACTGCTGAAAAACGGGGTTAGAAAGGACCTTACTCTGAAAGTTCGAGGCCTCTAGCGAATTTTTCCTCTCAAAAGGTGAGACTGGCGCTAAAAAATGCCTCTATCCTTTTGGTGGCGGAAACACAACTATTCGCGAGCTACGTTGCCTATTTTACAGTGCTTATGAAAGATGGAGGTAGGAATATGATTTCTTTTCATTTCAAATGCCTCTGTGGCGGTTGAACTCTGCGAAGTGCAAACCTGCGCGAAGAATAGGTCCCACCATTTCAGGGGCAAAAACAGATGAATTGGGAAAGTACATGGCCCGTTCTCTGTGTCCCACTAAAAGATTATGAGAAATACTATTTTGATGAAATTGTATGGGCTACATGTCAGTTTCCCTCTCTTGAAAAAGAAACTCGCCTCTAAACGAACCGTACAGTCTTCAGGCGGTGGAACAGATGAATTTGGCAAATATGTGGCGTATTTTTTAGAACTCGTGAAAATTGGAGGGAGAAAGAAGGTTTTCGTGCCAATCATAGGACTCTAGCACGGTTTGACTCTTAAAAACTCAAGCTGGATCTAAAACACGCATTCAAGCATTGTGGGGGTGATATTGATGAAATTGGTAACTCCGTGTCCCATTTTGGGGTACTGCTGAAAAACGGAGTGAGAAAGGAGGTTACTCTGAAAGTTCGAGGCTGCTAGTGAATTTTCCCTATTAAAAGGTGTGACAGGCGCTAAAACATGCTTCTATCCTTTCGGTGGCGGAAACACAATGATTCGCGAGCTACGTTGCTTATTTTACAGTGCTTATGAAAGATGGAGGTAGGAATAGGACTTCTTTGCATTTCAAATTCCTCTGTGGCGGTTGAACTTTGCGAAGTGCAAACCTGCGCGAAGAATAGGTCCCATCATTTCCGGGGCAAAAACAGATGAATTGGGAAAGTACTTGGCCCGTTCTCTGTGTCCCACTAAAAGATTATGAGAAATACTATTTTGATGAAATTGTATGGGCTACATCTCAGTTTCCCTCTCTTGAAAGAGAAAATCGCATCTAAACGAACCGTACAGTCTTCTGGCGGTGGAACAGATCAATTTGGCAAATATGTGCCGTATTTTTCGGAACTCGGGAAGATTGGAGGGAGAAAGAAGATTTTTGTGCCAATCGTAGGACTCTAGCACGGTTTGGCTCTTGAAAACTCAAGCTGGATCTAAAACACGCATTCAAGCATTGTGGGGGTGATATTGATAAAATTGGCAACTCCGTGTCCCATTTTGGGGTACTGCTGAAAAACGGAGTGAGAAAGGAGGTTACTCTGAAAGTTCGAGGCCGCTAGCGAATTTTCCCTATCAAAAGGTGAGACAGGCGCTAAAACATGCTTCTATCCTTTCGGTGGCGGAAACACAATGATTCGCGAGCTACGTTGCCTATTTTACAGTGCTTATGAAAGATGGAGGTAGGAATAGGATTTCTTTGCATTTCAAATGCCTCTGTGGCGGTTGAACTCTGCGAAGTGCAAACCTGCGCGAAGAATAGGTCCCACCATTTCAGGGGCAAAAACAGATGAATTGGGAAAGTAAATGGCCCGTTCTCTGTGTCCCACTAAAAGATTATAAGAAAGACTATTTTGATGAAATTGTATGGGCTACATGTCAGTTTCCCTCTCTTGAAAGAGAAAATCGCCTCTAAACGAACCGTACAGTCTTCAGGCGGTGGAACAGATGAATTTGGCAAATATGTGGCGTATTTTTTGGAACTCATGAAAATTGGAGGGAGAAAGAAGATTTTCGTGCCAATCATAGGACTCTAGCACGGTTTGGCTGTTGAAAACTCAAGCTGGATCTAAAACACGCATTCAAGCATTGTGGGGGTGATATTGATGAAATTGGAACCTCCATTACCCATTTTGGGGTACTGCTGAAAAACGGAGTGAGAAAGGAGCTTACTCTGAAAGTTCGAGGCCTCTAGCGAATTTTCCCTCTCAAAAGGTGAGACTGGCGCTAAAAAATGCCTCTATCCTTTTGGTGGCGGAAACACAACTATTCGCGAGCTACGTTGCCGATTTTACAGTGCTTATGAAAGATGGAGGTAGGAATATGATTTCTTTTCATTTCAAATGCCTCTGTGGCGGTTGAACTCTGCGAAGTGCAAACCTGCGCGAAGAATAGGTCCCACCATTTCAGGGGCAAAAACAGATGAATTGGGAAAGTACATGGCCCGTTCTCTGTGTCCCACTAAAAGATTATGAGAAATACTATTTTGATGAAATTGTATGGGCTACATGTCAGTTTCCCTCTCTTGAAAAAGAAACTCGCCTCTAAACGAACCGTACAGTCTTCAGGCGGTGGAACAGATGAATTTGGCAAATATGTGGCGTGTTTTTTGGAACTCGTGAAAATTGGAGGGAGAAAGAAGGTTTTCGTGCCAATCATAGGACTCTAGCACGGTTTGACTCTTAAAAACTCAAGCTGGATCTAAAACACGCATTCAAGCATTGTGGGGGTGATATTGATGAAATTGGCAACTCCGTGTCCCATTTTGGGGTACTGCTGAAAAACGGAGTGAGAAAGGAGGTTACTCTGAAAGTTCGAGGCCGCTAGCGAATTTTCCCTATCAAAAGGTGAGACAGGCGCTAAAACATGCTTCTATCCTTTCGGTGGCGGAAACACAATGATTCGCGAGCTACGTTGCCTATTTTACAGTGCTTATGAAAGATGGAGGTAGGAATAGGATTTCTTTGCATTTCAAATGCCTCTTTGGCGGTTGAACTCTGCGAAGTGCAAACCTGCGCGAAGAATAGGTCCCATCATTTCCGGGGCAAAAACAGATGAATTGGGAAAGTACATGGCCCGTTCTCATTGTCCCACTAAAAGGTTATGAGAAATACTATTTTGATGAAATTGTATGGGCTACATGTCAGTTTCCCTCTCTTGAAAGAGAAAATCGCATCTAAACGAACCGTACAGTCTTCTGGCGGTGGAACAGATGAATTTGGCAAATATGTGCCGTATTTTTCGGAACTCGGGAAGATTGGAGGGAGAAAGAAGATTTTCGTGCCAATCGTAGGACTCTAGCACGGTTTGGCTCTTGAAAACTCAAGCTGGATCTAAAACACGCATTCAAGCATTGTGGGGGTGATATTGATGAAATTGGCAACTCCGTGTCCCATTTTGGGGTACTGCTGAAAAACGGAGTGAGAAAGGAGGTTACTCTGAAAGTTCGAGGCCGCTAGCGAATTTTCCCTATCAAAAGGTGAGACAGGCGCTAAAACATGCTTCTATCCTTTCGGTGGCGGAAACACAATGATTCGCGAGCTACGTTGCCTATTTTACAGTGCTTATGAAAGATGGAGGTAGGAATATGATTTCTTTTCATTTCAAATGCCTCTGTGGCGGTTGAACTCTGCGAAGTGCAAACCTGCGCGAAGAATAGGTCCCACCATTTCAGGGGCAAAAACAGATGAATTGGGAAAGTACATGGCCCGTTCTCTGTGTCCCACTAAAAGATTATGAGAAATACTATTTTGATGAAATTGTATGGGCTACATGTCAGTTTCCCTCTCTTGAAAAAGAAAATCGCCTCTAAACGAACCGTACAGTCTTCAGGCGGTGGAACAGATGAATTTGGAAAATATGTGGCGTATTTTTTGGAACTCGTGAAAATTGGAGGGAGAAAGAAGGTTTTCGTGCCAATCATAGGACTCTAGCACGGTTTGACTCTTAAAAACTCAAGCTGGATCTAAAACACGCATTCAAGCATTGTGGGGGTGATATTGATGAAATTGGCAACTCCGTGTCCCATTTTGGGGTACTGCTGAAAAACGGAGTGAGAAAGGAGGTTACTCTGAAAGTTCGAGGCCGCTAGCGAATTTTCCCTATCAAAAGGTGAGACAGGCGCTAAAACATGCTTCTATCCTTTCGGTGGCGGAAACACAATGATTCGCGAGCTACGTTGCCTATTTTACAGTGCTTATGAAAGATGGAGGTAGGAATATGATTTCTTTTCATTTCAAATGCCTCTGTGGCGGTTGAACTCTGCGAAGTGCAAACCTGCGCGAAGAATAGGTCCCACCATTTCAGGGGCAAAAACAGATGAATTGGGAAAGTACATGGCCCGTTCTCTGTGTCCCACTAAAAGATTATGAGAAATACTATTTTGATGAAATTGTATGGGCTACATGTCAGTTTCCCTCTCTTGAAAAAGAAAATCGCCTCTAAACGAACCGTACAGTCTTCAGGCTGTGGAACAGATGAATTTGGCAAATATGTGGCGTATTTTTTGGAACTCGTGAAAATTGGAGGGAGAAAGAAGGTTTTCGTGCCAATCATAGGACTCTAGCACGGTTTGACTCTTAAAAACTCAAGCTGGATCTAAAACACGCATTCAAGCATTGTGGGGGTGATATTGATGAAATTGGTAACTCCGTGTCCCATTTTGGGGTACTGCTGAAAAACGGAGTGAGAAAGGAGGTTACTCTGAAAGTTCGAGGCGGCTAGTGAATTTTCCCTATCAAAAGGTGAGACAGGCGCTAAAACATGCTTCTATCCTTTCGGTGGCGGAAACACAATGATTCGCGAGCTACGTTGCCTATTTTACAGTGCTTATGAAAGATGGAGGTAGGAATAGGATTTCTTTGCATTTCATATGCCTCT
Source organism: Albizia julibrissin (assembly GCA_037074505.1). Lineage (NCBI taxonomy): Eukaryota > Viridiplantae > Streptophyta > Magnoliopsida > Fabales > Fabaceae > Albizia > Albizia julibrissin. The sequence continues at coordinate 40,883,146 of CM073477.1, forward strand.
GTGCCGGTTGAACTCTGCGAAGTGCAAACCTGCGCGAAGAATAGGTCCCATCATTTCCGGGGCAAAAACAGATGAATTGGGAAAGTACATGGCCCGTTCTCTGTGTCCCACTAAAAGATTATGAGAAATACTATTTTGATGAAATTGTATGGGCTACATGTCAGTATCCCTCTCTTGAAAGAGAAAATCGCATCTAAACGAACCGTACAGTCTTCTGGCGGTGGAACAGATGAATTTGGCAAATATGTGCCGTATTTTTCGGAACTCGGGAAGATTGGAGGGAGAAAGAAGATTTTCGTGCCAATCGTAGGACTCTAGCACGGTTTGGCTCTTGAAAACTCAAGCTGGATCTAAAACACGCATTCAAGCATTGTGGGGGTGATATTGATGAAATTGGCAACTCCGTGTCCCATTTTGGGGTACTGCTGAAAAACGGAGTGAGAAAGGAGGTTACTCTGAAAGTTCGAGGCCGCTAGCGAATTTTCCCTATCAAAAGGTGAGACAGGCGCTAAAACATGCTTCTATCCTTTCGGTGGCGGAAACACAATGATTCGCGAGCTACGTTGCCTATTTTACAGTGCTTATGAAAGATGGAGGTAGGAATATGATTTCTTTTCATTTCAAATGCCTCTGTGGCGGTTGAACTCTGCGAAGTGCAAACCTGCGCGAAGAATAGGTCCCACCATTTCAGGGGCAAAAACAGATGAATTGGGAAAGTACATGGCCCGTTCTCTGTGTCCCACTAAAAGATTATGAGAAATACTATTTTGATGAAATTGTATGGGCTACATGTCAGTTTCCCTCTCTTGAAAAAGAAAATCGCCTCTAAACGAACCGTACAGTCTTCAGGCTGTGGAACAGATGAATTTGGCAAATATGTGGCGTATTTTTTGGAACTCGTGAAAATTGGAGGGAGAAAGAAGGTTTTCGTGCCAATCATAGGACTCTAGCACGGTTTGACTCTTAAAAACTCAAGCTGGATCTAAAACATGCATTCAAGCATTGTGGGGGTGATATTGATGAAATTGGTAACTCCGTGTCCCATTTTGGGGTACTGCTGAAAAACGGAGTGAGAAAGGAGGTTACTCTGAAAGTTCGAGGCGGCTAGTGAATTTTCCCTATCAAAAGGTGAGACAGGCGCTAAAACATGCTTCTATCCTTTCGGTGGCGGAAACACAATGATTCGCGAGCTACGTTGCCTATTTTACAGTGCTTATGAAAGATGGAGGTAGGAATAGGATTTCTTTGCATTTCATATGCCTCTGTGCCGGTTGAACTCTGCGAAGTGCAAACCTGCGCGAAGAATAGGTCCCATCATTTCCGGGGCAAAAACAGATGAATTGGGAAAGTACATGGCCCGTTCTCTGTGTCCCACTAAAAGATTATGAGAAATACTATTTTGATGAAATTGTATGGGCTACATGTCAGTATCCCTCTCTTGAAAGAGAAAATCGCATCTAAACGAACCGTACAGTCTTCTGGCGGTGGAACAGATGAATTTGGCAAATATGTGCCGTATTTTTCGGAACTCGGGAAGATTGGAGGGAGAAAGAAGATTTTCGTGCCAATCGTAGGACTCTAGCACGGTTTGGCTCTTGAAAACTCAAGCTGGATCTAAAACACGCATTCAAGCATTGTGGGGGTGATATTGATGAAATTGGCAACTCCGTGTCCCATTTTGGGGTACTGCTGAAAAACGGAGTGAGAAAGGAGGTTACTCTGAAAGTTCGAGGCCGCTAGCGAATTTTCCCTATCAAAAGGTGAGACAGGCGCTAAAACATGCTTCTATCCTTTCGGTGGCGGAAACACAATGATTCGGGAGCTACGTTGCCTATTTTACAGTGCTTATGAAAGATGTAGGTAGGAATAGGATTTCTTTGCATTTCAAATGCCTCTGTGGCGGTTGAACTCTGCGAAGTGCAAACCTGCGCGAAGAATAGGTCCCATCATTTCCGGGGCAAAAACAGATGAATTGGGAAAGTACATGGCCCGTTCTCATTGTCCCACTAAAAGATTATGAGAAATACTATTTTGAATAAATTGTATGGGCTACATGTCAGTATCCCTCTCTTGAAAGAGAAAATCGCATCTAAACGAACCGTACAGTCTTCAGGCGGTGGAACAGATGAATTTGGCCAATATGTGGCGTATTTTTTGGAACTCGTGAAAATTGGAGGGAGAAAGAAGATTTCCCTGCAAATCGAAGGATTCTAGCACGGTTTGGCTCTCGAAAACGCAAGCTGGATCTAAAACACGCATTCAAGCATTGTGGGGGTGATATTGATGAAATTGGCAACTCCGTGTCCCATTTTGGGGTACTGCTGAAAAACGGAGTGAGAAAGGAGGTTACTCTGAAAGTTCGAGGCCGCTAGCGAATTTTCCCTATCAAAAGGTGAGACAGGCGCTAAAACATGCTTCTATCCTTTCGGTGGCGGAAACACAATGATTCGGGAGCTACGTTGCCTATTTTACAGTGCTTATGAAAGATGTAGGTAGGAATAGGATTTCTTTGCATTTCAAATGCCTCTGTGGCGGTTGAACTCTGCGAAGTGCAAACCTGCGTGAAGAATAGGTCCCATCATTTCCGGGGCAAAAACAGATGAATTGGGAAAGTACATGGCCCGTTCTCATTGTCCCACTAAAAGATTATGAGAAATACTATTTTGAATAAATTGTATGGGCTACATGTCAGTATCCCTCTCTTGAAAGAGAAAATCGCATCTAAACGAACCGTACAGTCTTCAGGCGGTGGAACAGATGAATTTGGCCAATATGTGGCGTATTTTTTGGAACTCGTGAAAATTGGAGGGAGAAAGAAGATTTCCCTGCAAATCGAAGGATTCTAGCACGGTTTGGCTCTCGAAAACGCAAGCTGGATCTAAAACACGCATTCAAGCATTGTGGGGGTGATATTGATGAAATTGGCAACTCCGTGTCCCATTTTGGGGTACTGCTGAAAAACGGAGTGAGAAAGGAGGTTACTCTGAAAGTTCGAGGCCGCTAGTGAATTTTCCCTATCAAAAGGTGAGACAGGCGCTAAAACATGCTTCTATCCTTTCGGTGGCGGAAACACAATGATTCATGACCTACGTTGCCCATTTTACAGTGCTTATGAAAGATGGAGGTAGGAATAGGATTTCTTTGCATTTCAAATGCCTCTTTGGCGGTTGAACTCAGCGAAGTGCAAACATGCGCGAAGAATAGGTCCTACCATTTCAAGGGCAAAAACAGATGAATTGGGAAAGTACATGGCCCGTTCTCTGTGTCCCACTAAAAGATTATGAGAAAGACTATTATGAAGAAATTGTATGGGCTACATGTCAGTTACTCTCTATTGAAAGAGAAAATCGCCTCTAAACGAACCGTACAGTCTTATGGTGGTGGAACAGATGAATTTGGCAAATATGTGGCGTATTTTTTGGAACTCTTGAAAATTATAGGGAGAAAGAAGATTTCCCTGCAAATCATAGGACTCTAGCACGGTTTGGCTCTTGAAAACGCAAGGTGGATCTAAAACACGCATTCAGGCATTTTGGGGGTGATATTGATGAAATTGGAAACTCCGTGGCCCATTTTGGGGTACTGCTGAAAAACGGAGTGAGAAAGGAGCTTACTCTGAAAGTTCGAGGCCTCTAGCGAATTTTCCCTCTCAAAAGGTGAGACCGGCCCTAAAACACGCTTCTATCCTTTTGGTGGCCGAACCACAATGATTCGCGAGCTACGTTGCCCATTTTACAATGCTTATGAAAGATGGAGGTAGGAATAGGATTTCTTTGCATTTCAAATGCCTCTATGTCGGTTGATCTCTGCGAAGTGCAAACCTGCGCGAAGAATAGGTCCCACCATTTATGGGGCAAAAACAGATGAATTGGGAAAGTACATTGCGGTGTTCTCTGTGTCGCACTAAAAGATTATGAGAAATACTATTTTGATGAAATTGTATGGGCTACATGTCAGTTTCCCTCTCTTGAAAGAGAAAATCGCCTCGAAACGAACCGTACAGTCTTCTGGATGTGGAACAGATGAATTTGGCAAATCTGTGGCGTATTTTTTGGAACTCGTGAAAATTAGAGGGAGAAAGAAGATTTCCCTGCAAATCATAGGACTCTAGCACGGTTTGGCTCTTGAAATCGAAAGCTGGATATAAAACACGCATTCAGGCATTTTGGGGGTGATATTGATGAAATTGGCAACTCCGTGGTCCATTTTTGGGTACTGCTGAAAAACGAAGTGAGAAAGGAGCTTACTCTGAAATTTCGAGGCCCCTAGCAAATTTTCCCTATCAAAAGGTGAGACCGGCGCTAAAACATGCTTCTATTCTTTTGGTGGCCGAAACACAATGATTCGCGAGCTACGTTGCCCATTTTACAGTACTTATGAAAGATGGAGGTACGAATAGGATTTCTTTGCATTTCAAATGCCTCTATGTCGGTTGATCTCTGCGAAGTGCAATCCTGTGCGAAGAATAGGTCACACCATTTCGGGGGAAAAAACAGATGAATTGGGAAAGTACACGGCCCGTTCTCTGTGTCCCACTAAAAGATTATGAGACAGACTATTTTGATGAAATTGTATGGTCTACATGCCAGTTTCCCTATCTTGAAAGAGAAAATCGCCATTAAACGAACCGTACAGTCTTATGGCGGTGGAACAGATGAATTTGGCAAATATGTGGCGTATTTTTTGGAACTCGTGAACATTATAGGGAGAAAAGAAGATTTCCCTGCAAATCATAGGACTCTAGCACGGTTTGGCTCTTGAAAACGCAAGCTGGATCTAAAACACGCGTTCAAGCATTGTGAGGGTGATATTGATGAAATTGGCAACTCCGTGACCCAATTTGGGGTACTGCTGAAAAACGGAGTGAGAAAGGAGCTTACTCTTAAAGTTCGTCGCCTCTAGCGAATTTTCCCTCTCAAAAGGTGAGACCGGCGCTAAAACATGCTTCTATCCTTTTGGTGGCCGAAACACAATGATTCGCGAGCTACGTTGCCCATTTTACAATGCTTATGAAAGATGGAGGTTGGAATAGGAGTTCTTTGCATTTCAAATGCCTCTGTGGCGGTTGATCTCTGCGAAGTGCAAACCTGCGCGAGGAATAGTTCCCACTATTTCGGGGGAAAAACTGATGAATTGGGAAAGTACATGGCCCGTTCTCTGTGTCCCACTAAAAGATTATGAGAAAGACTATTTTGATGAAATTGTACAGGCTACATGTCAGTTTCCCTCTCTTGAAAGATAAAATCGCCTCTAAACGAACCGTACAGTCTTCTGGCGGTGGAATAGATGAATTTGGCAAATATGTGGCATATTTTTTGGAACTCGTGAAAATTATAGGGAGAAAGATGATTTCCCTACAAATCATAGGATTATAGGACGGTTTGGCTCTTGAGAACGCAAGATGGATCTAAAACACGCATTCAGGCATTTTGGGGGTGATATGAATGAAATTGGCAACTCCGTGGCCCATTTTGGGGTACGGCTGAAAAACGGAGTGAGAAAGGAGCTTACTCTGAAATTTCGAGGCCTCTAGCGAATTTTCCCTCTCAAAAGAAGAGACCGGCGCTAAAACATGCTTCTATCCTTTTGGTGGCCGAAACACAATGATTTGCGAGCTACGTTGCCCATTTTACAGTGCTTATGAAAGATGGAGGTAGGAATAGGATTTCTTTGCATTTCGAATGCCTCTCTGTCGGTTGAAATCTGCGAAGTGCAAACCTGCGCGAAGAATAGGTCCCACCATTTCGGTGGCAAAAACAGATGAATTGGGAAAGTACATGGCCCGTTCTCTGTGTCCCACTAAAAGATTATGAGAAAGACTATTTTGATGAAATTGTATGGGCTACATGTCAGTTACCCTCTATTGAAAGAGAAAATCGCCTCTAAACGAACCGTACAGTCTTCAGGTGGTGGAACAGATGAATTTGGCACATATGTGGCGTATTTTTTGGAACTCCTGAAAATTATAGGGAGAAAGATGATTTCCCTACAAATCATAGGACTTTAGGACGGTTTGGCTCTTGAGAACGCAAGATGGATCTAAAACACGCATTCAGGCCCTTTGGGGGTGATATTGATAAAATTGGCAACTCCGGGGCCCATTTTAGGGTACTGCTGAAAAACGGAGTGAGAAAAGAGCTGACTCTGAAAGTTCGAGGCCGCTAGCGAATTTTCCCTGTAAAAAGGTGACACTGGCGCTAAAACATGCTTTTATCCTTTTCGTGGCCGAAACACAATGATTCGCGAGCTACGTTGCCCATTTTACAGTGCTTTTGAAAGATGGAGGTAGGAATAGGATTTCTTTGTATTTCAAATGCCTCTATGTCGGTTGATCCCTGCGAAGTGCAAACCCACGCCAAGAATAGGTCTCTCCATTTCGGGGACAAAAACAGAAGAATTGGGAAAGTACATGGCCCGTTCTCTGTGTCCCACTAAAAGATTATGAGAAAGACTATTTTGATGAAATTGTATGGGCTACATGTCAGTTACCCTCTATTGAACGAGAAAATCGCCTCTAAACGAACCGTACAGTCTTCTGGTGGTGGAACAGATGAATTCGGCAAATATGTGGCGTATTTTTTGGAACTCCTGAAAATTATAGGGAGAAAGATGATTTCCCTACAAATCATAGGACTTTAGGACGGTTTGGCTCTTGACAACGCAAGCTGGATCTAAAACACGCATTCAACCATTGTGGGGGTGATATTGATGAAATTGGCAACTCCGTGGCCCATTTTGGGGTACTGCTGAAAAACGGAGTGAGAAAGGAGCTTCCTCTGAAAGTTCGAGGCCGCTACTGAATTTTCCCTGTAAAAAGGTGAGACCGGCGCTAAAACATGCTTCTATCCTTTTGGTGGCCGAAACACAATGATTTGCGAGCTACGTTGCCCATTTTACAGTGCTTATGAAAGATGGAGGTAGGAATAGGATTTCTTTGCATTTCGAATGCCTCTATGTCGGTTGAAATCTGCGAAGTGCAAACCTGCGCGAAGAATAGGTCCCACCATTTCGGTGGCAAAAACAGATGAATTGGGAAAGTACATGGCCCGTTCTCTGTGTCCCACTAAAAGATTATGAGAAAGACTATTTTGATGAAATTGTATGGGCTACATGTCAGTTACCCTCTATTGAAAGAGAAAATCGCCTCTAAACGAACCGTACAGTCTTCAGGTGGTGGAACAGATGAATTTGGCACATATGTGGCGTATTTTTTGGAACTCCTGAAAATTATAGGGAGAAAGATGATTTCCCTACAAATCATAGGACTTTAGGACGGTTTGGCTCTTGACAACGCAAGCTGGATCTAAAACACGCATTCAACCATTGTGGGGGTGATATTCATGAAATTGAAAACTCCGTGGCCCATTTTCGGGTACTGCCGAAAAATGGAGTGAGAAAGGAGCTTACTCTGAAATCCGAGGCCTCTAGCGAATTTTCCCTGTCTAAAGGTGAGACCGGCGCTAAAACATGCTTCTATCCTTTTGGTGGCCGAAACACAATGATTCGCGAGCTACGTTGCCCATTTTACAGTGCTTATGAAAGCTGGAGGTAGGAATAGGATTTCTTTGCATTTCAAATGCCTCTATGTCGGTTGATCTCTGCGAAGTGCAAACCCATGCCAAAAATAGGTCCCTCCATTTCGGGGACAAAAACAGATGAATAGGGAAAGTACATGGCCCGTTGTCTGTGTCCAACTAAAAGATTATGAGAAAGACTATTTTGATGAAATTGTATGGGCGACATGTCAGTTTCCCTCTCTTGAAAGAGAAAATCGCCTCTAAACGAACCGTACAGTCTTCTTGCGGTGGAACAGATGAATTTGGAAAATATGTGGCGTATTTTTTGGAACTCGTGAAAATTGGAGGGAGAAAGAAGATTTTTGTGCCAATCATAGGACTCTAGCACGGTTTGGCTCTTGAAAACTCAAGCTGGATCTAAAACATGCATTCAAGCATTGTGGGGGTGATATTGATGAAATTGAAAACTCCATGGCCCATTTTCGGGTACTGCCGAAAAATGGAGTGAGAAAGGAGCTTACTCTGAAATCCGAGGCCTCTAGCGAATTTTCCCTGTCTAAAGGTGAGACCGGCGCTAAAACATGCTTCTATCCTTTTGGTGGCCGAAACACAATGATTCGCGAGCTACGTTGCCCATTTTACAGTGCTTATGAAAGATGGAGGTAGGAATAGGATTTCTTTGCATTTCAAATGCCTCTATGTCGGTTGATCTCTGCGAAGTGCAAACCCACGCCAAGAATAGGTCCCTCCATTTCGGGGACAAAAACAGATGAATTGGGAAAGTACATGGCCCGTTCTCTTTTTCCCACAAAAAGATTATGAGACAGACTATTTTGATGAAATTGTAAGGGCTACATGTCAGTTTCCCTCTCTTGAAAGAGAAAATCGCCTCTAAACGAACCGTACAGTCTTCTGGCGGTGGAACAGATGAATTTGGCAAATCTGTGGCGTATTTTTTAGAACTCGTGAAAATTAGAGGGAGAAAGAAGATTTCCCTGCAAATCATAGGACTCTAGCACGGTTTGGCTCTTGAAAACGCAAGCTGGATCTAAAACACGCATTCAGGCATTTTGGGGGTGATATTGATGAAATTGGCAACTCCGTGGCCCATTTTGGGGTACTGCTGAAAAACGGCGTGAGAAAGGAGCTTACTCTGAAAGTTCGAGGCCTCTAGCGAATTTTCCCTCTCAAAAGGTGAGACCGGCGCTAAAACATGCTTCTATCCTTGTGGTGGCCGAAACACAATGATTCGCGAGATACGTTGCCCATTTTACAGTGCTTATGAAAGATGGAGGTAGGAATAGGATTTCTTTGCATTTCAAATGCCTCTATGTCGGTTGATCTCTGCGAAGTGCAAACCCACGCCAAGAATAGGTCCCTCCATTTCGGGGACAAAAACAGATGAATTGGGAAAGTACATGGCCCGTTCTCTTTTTCCCACAAAAAGATTATCAGAAAGACTATTTTGATGAAATTGTATGGGCTACATGTCAGTTTCCCTCTCTTGAAAGAGAAAATCGCCTCTAAACGAACCGTACAGTCTTCTGGCGGTGGAACAGATGAATTTGGCAAATCTGTGGCGTATTTTTTAGAACTCGTGAAAATTGGAGGGAGAAAGAAGATTTCCCTGCAAATCATAGGACTCTAGCACGGTTTGGCTCTTGAAAACGCAAGCTGGATCTAAAACACGCATTCAGGCATTTTGGGGGTGATATTGGTGAAATTTGCAACTCCGTGGCCCATTTTGGGGTACTGCTGAAAAACAGAGTGAGAAAGGAGCTTACTCTGAAATTTCGAGGGCTCTAGCGAATTTTCTCTGTCTAAAGGTGAGACCGGCGCTAAAACATGCTTCTATCCTTTTGGTGGCCGAAACACAATGATTCGCGAGCTACGTTGCCCATTTTACAGTGCTTATGAAAGATGGAGGTAGGAATAGGATTTCTTTGTATTTCAAATGCCTCTATGTCGGTTGATCCCTGCGAAGTGCAAACCCACGCCAAGAATAGGTCCCTCCATTTCGGGGACAAAAACAGATGAATTGGGAAAGTACATGGCCCGTTCTCTGTGTCCCACTAAAAGATTATGAGAAAGACTATTTTGATGAAATTGTATGGGCTACATGTCAGTTTCCCTCTCGTGAAAGAGAAAATCGCCATTAAACGAACCGTATAGTCTTATGGCGGTAGAAAAGATGAATTTGGCAAATATGTGGCGTATTTTTTTGAACTCGTGAAAATTATAGGGAGAAAGAAGATGTCCCTGCAAATCATAGGACTCTAGCACGGTTTGGCTCTTGAAAACGCAAGCTGGATCTAAAACACGCATTCAGGCATTTTGGAGGTAATATTGATGAAATTGGCAACTCCGTGGCCCATTTTGGGGTACTGCTGAAAAACGGAGTGAGAAAGGAGCTTACTCTGAAATTTCGAGGGCTCTAGCGAATTGATGAGAAATGTCGAGTTCTCACAAAATAACCAGTTTCACTGAGGATTTGCAGTACAGGGAACCTGGATCGTTTCCCACAGAATTTACAAGCAGTCTAGAACATTCGAACAATAATCGATTGGGGGGGGGTTTTAATGAAACTATTACCGAACAATAAACTCAGATTTAAGACAGAAATGAAAAGCGAATTAGATCAAATAGATTAAAACGACTGACCATAGGATTGGGATTCATAGTTTCCTACCATCATCGGATAAAGATTATAACGAATTCGTGATCGGATCTGGACGAACCAAAAATCTCTGTATCCGTCCAGAAAATCCCTCGACTAGACGATCGTCTAGATTCTGTTCGTATACATGGCGTGCTACTGTACAATCGTTTAGTAGCACTATAACCAGATCCGAACTGTGTCCTTGGGATGTACCGATCAGAATATTAAAACAAACATTCGAACTATTCCAGAAATCGGATCCGATTAAAGTAAATAGAAACGAATTACGTTACCCGTTGAAGTATGTCCTCTGATTGGAAACGTGAATCCTCAATCCATAGATCAGTCACAGAAACTTAGCCGGACATGGCTGGAAAATCCGAAGAACGAACGAAGAACACGAAGAACACGAAGAACATGAAGAACACGAAGAACACGAAGAACATTTCAGAGAATTTAGAACTTGTGCATTTGATCTCAAAAACGGCCACACACATTATGCCTAATGTTTCAGCATAAGTTAGCTTATAACCTAATTGCCAAATGGGCCAGGGCCCAACAGTGAAGCCCAAAACGAAAATCCATACTAAATAGTGCTTTATTACAAAATTCGGGCCCAATAAAAATCCAGAAAAATACATATAACTTTGACTGCATTTTTGACTATCCTCTTGTCCGAATCTTCTCTTCAAGTCTTCATATCAATTGTTGCCCTCTGAATCATCTAAAAAATGAGACAAGAATGAGATCATTCGGATATCTGGTTCAAGAGTTAAGATCAAAATAGAGAAGGGTTGTAAATCTGGAATTTTACTATTAAAATATGTTAAATCCAATAAAACACTCAAAGCCCAAATAAGCATAAAAGCCCATTATTTATTACTAAACAATCTAAATTTATTAATCAAGAGATACAAATGAGTGTAATAAATATTCAATTATCAAATTCCCCCACACTTATCATTTTGCACTCCTGAGCAAAACTTAAAAGAAAAATTTCTCCTCTCTAACAATTGCTAACAATGTAAAATTGGAACAATGGACACAGAGCTTCAAAAGACCAACAAATTAAAATTGAAATCCTTGCATAACAAATTACAAAACACAGTAGTCTCAATCAATGATGCTACTCACATAAGATGGTCTCTCAGAGTATTCTCTCAATAACTCTCTAAAGTGTATAGGATAAATAAGTGTATCACTCAGATTCTACTCAAGAAATTGTCCTACCATAGGCTTGCTCAATTTCTACTTCTCCACTACTCATATCACATACATGCACAAATCAAGAGAGCTTATTATTCAAGGTTGTAATGGGGCTAAGGTGAAGGTGTGTATAAATATGGATATGTGAGGCTAAGCACCAAAGAAATTTGAAAGAGCATGACAATAATAACACTAAACACTAAAATCAATGGAATATCCCCTTTCAAATATACACTCAAATTTTTGTTTGTTTGTTTTTTTTTTTTTTTTTTTTTTTTTTTTTTGAACCAACTCCAAATCAACCATCCAAACATCTCCCCCACACTTAAATTGTGGCACTCCTGGGCAACCCCCACACTTAAGTGAAACCAATGCTCAGTAAATTCCAAGGTGCGGTATAACATGGTTTTACACTTTGGCTAGTAATGTGGTTAAAGAAAAGAATTAGTCAAAAAGGCACAAAGGGGCTAACAAAGGGAAATTAATAGTGTAAGGGAAGGCTATTTGGTCAAAGTGGTAAATAAAAGAAAGAAACTAAACAAGCCTCCATCATATTTATTCATGTAAGTGAAAAATGTAGCTTTAAAAAGAAAGAGAGCAAGTTCTAGAGAACATAAATCAGGAGCAGAGACACACAGAAAAAGGGAGAATGGTAAAGATGAATCCCATTCATGTAGGCTCAAAATCTCACAAAGGTAAATACCAAATAATGCAATCAGCATCACCAAAATCAACTACGAAAAAGTAAGGAATTCAGCCCAAACAGTATGATCCAATCTATCAAAACCAATATGTCCAAATCCACAATATACATAGCTAAACAATGATAGAAGGAGAAAGTGTATTATTTAGAAAGTGTGAAAAGAAAAGTGAAAAATAAACAGAAGAAATAAAAGAAAAGGGAAAAAGGAAATAGGAAAAGAAGAATACTCCCCAGGTGTTTACGGAGGATAAGTGGCATCAGTAAGTATGAGGTCCGCTTCTTCAGGTTGCTGCTGTGATCCCTCATAAAATGGTTTGAGTCGATGTCCATTCACTTTGAAAGTCCTCCCTGTAGGTGGATCACACAACTCAACAGCACCAAAAGGAAAAACATTAGCAATCACAAAAGGGCCATCCCATCTAGATCGAAGCTTACCGGGCATAAACTTGAGACGGGAATTGAATAGAAGGACCTTCTGGCCCACAGAAAACTCTTTCCTTAGGATTTGCTTGTCATGGAATGCCTTGGTCTTCTCCTTATACAACCGTGAACTTTCATAGGCATCCAATCGAAGCTCATCCAACTCTTGCAATTGGAGCTTCCGTTCCATCCCAGACTTAGCCAAATCCATGTTACACTGCTTAATGGCCCAATAAGCTTGATGCTCTAATTCAACCGGAAGGTGGCATGCCTTACCAAAAACAAGCCTATATGGAGACATCCCAATTGGAGTCTTGTATGCAGTCCGATAAGCCCACAATGCATCATCTAATCGCTTGCTCCAATCCTTCCGGGTAGAGTTAACAGTTTTCTGAAGGATTTGCTTAATCTCCCTATTAGAGACTTCAGCTTGACCATTGGTCTGTGGATGGTATGCTGTGGAAACCTTGTGAATCACTCCATACTTTCGTAACAAAGCACCCATGCTCCGGTTACAAAAATGAGAACCCTGGTCACTAATAATGGCTCGAGGAATGCCAAACCTGCAGAAAATGTTAGACCTGACAAAATCTACCACAACAACAGAATCATTAGACCGGGTGGCCTTCGCCTCAACCCATTTTGAAACATAGTCAACAGCAAGCAATATGTAAGTGAAACCATGAGAAACAGGAAATGGACCCATAAAATCAATACCCCAAACATCAAAAATTTCACAAAACAATATGGGTTGCTGGGGCATCTCATGTCTACGAGAAAGACTACCTGCTCTCTGACAATTATCACATGACTTACAAAACAGATGGGCATCATGAAACAGTGTTGGCCAAAATAAACCAGAGTCTAGGACTTTCCTAGCAGTCCTTTGGGGTCCAAAGTGACCACCACAGGCAGAAGCATGACAAAAATGTAATATGGAGTCACACTCATGATGAGGTACACATCGCCTAACTACTTGGTCACTACAAAATCTCCACAGATAAGGGTCATCCCAAACGTAATATTTAGATTCACTTTTTAATTTCAGAGTTTGGGCCCTAGTGGAATCAGAAGGTAAAACACCAGCAACCAAGTAATTAACTAAATCAGCATACCATGGAAGCTTACCTTGCAGCTGTAAAAGCTGTTCATCAGGAAAATCATCCTGAATGGCAGAGGGGGAAGAGGAATGAGTAACACGACTCAAATGATCAGCTACCAAATTCTGTGCTCCACTCCTGTCTCTGATCTCAACATCAAATTCTTGGAGCAATAACATCCACCGAATAAGTCGAGGCTTAGCATCTGTCTTTTTCAAAAGAAACTTCAAAGCAGCATGGTCAGAGAAAACAATAACCCTACTAGCTAGAAGATATGACCTAAACTTATCAAAAGCAAACACTATAGCCAAAAGTTCTTTCTCAGTGGTGGTATAATTGGATTGGGCAGGATCCAAGGTCTTGGATGCATATGCAATGACATGAGAAACCTTGTTGACTCTCTGAGACAAGACAGCCCCAACAGCATAATTGGAAGCATCGCACATCAACTCAAATGGAAGAGACCAATCTGGTGGTTGGATAACTGGAGTGATAGTCAGGCAACGCTTCAAGTGATCAAAGGCTATCTTACACTCTGCATGAAATGCAAACTCAGTGTCCTTATGCAGAAGGTTAGACAGGGGCTGGGCAATCTTACTGAAATCCTGAATGAAACGTCGGTAGAAACCTGCATGGCCAAGAAAAGAACGAACTTCCCGCACAGATGTGGGGTAAGGCAAAGCAGTGATAACATCAATTTTAGCAGGATCTACCTTAATACCCTCTTTAGAAACAATGTGTCCCAACACTATCCCTGACTCAACCATAAAGTGACACTTTTCAAAATTCAGCACAAGATTAGACTCAATGCATCTATTCAAGACTCTAGACAAATTAGCCAAGCATGCATCAAAATCAGACCCATACACAGTAAAATCATCCATGAAAACCTCCATGCAATCCTCTAGAAAGTCAGAAAAGATACTTACCATGCAACGCTGAAAGGTGCCAGGTGCATTACAGAGGCCAAAAGGCATTCTTCGGTAAGCATAGGTTCCAAAGGGGCATGTGAAGGTTGTCTTCTCCTGATCCTCAGGAGCAATATGGATCTGAAAGTACCCTGAGTAACCATCCATAAAGCAGTAGTGAGACTTACCAGCCAATCGCTCTAACATCTGATCAATGAAAGGTAAAGGATAGTGATCCTTGCGGGTAGCTTGGTTGAGTCTCCTGTAGTCTATGCACACTCTCCAACTGTTCTGAACTCTTGTAGGAATGAGCTCATCCCTTTGATTGGCTACCACAGTTACTCCGGATTTCTTGGGAACGACCTGAACCGGGCTAACCCACTGGCTATCAGAGATGGGATAGATTATGCCAGCCTGTAGAAGCTTAGTCACTTCCTTCTTAACCACTTCTAAAATGAGAGGATTAAGACGTCTCTGGGGTTGTCTTACTGGTTTAGCCTCTGCTTCCAAAAGAATCCGATGCATACACATAGAAGGGCTAATACCAACAAGATCAGCTAATGTCCACCCAATTGCCTTCTTATTGGCCTTCAACAAACTCAACAGCTTCTCTTCTTGATCAGGTAGAAGGTTATTGGCCACAATGACTGGAAGTTGCTCATCTACCTCTAGAAAGGCATATTTCAAGTGAGCTGGTAATGACTTCAACTCTAACTTAGGCGGCTGCTGAATGGAAGGAAGGAGCCTGGGTGATTGGACCAATTCAGAAGTGTATACACCTGCAGTACCTGAAACTACATGCACAGAAGAAGAAATGTGGCTAGGCAGCTCACTGTTAACATCAGGGTTAAGTTCATAATCAGAATGAACATCAGAATAAAGCTCAGCCTCACCACAATCAATATCATGATGCACAAGCAAAGTAGAATCAGAAATCAAGTCCATATCTCCATACAGTGCATCATTAATCTCAGTGCAAACAGGGCACCATTCAGTGTCAGAACATGCACATATTACAGAATCTCCCACGGATGCAAAATCAGGAAAATCAGCATACCAAGCAGAAAGAACATCATCAACAGTCTCATCTATCACATCAATGCACAAAACAGAATGCTCTTCCCTAGGATGTCTCATGGCATCAAAGATATTAAAAGTGACAACAATGTCACCAAATTCCATGGAAAGAGTACCAGAATGCACATCTATCTTAGTCTTAGCTGTTTTCAAGAAAGGTCTGCCTAAAATGATTGGGGATCTACTGCCAGGAGATTCATCCTCCATATCTAGAATGTAGAAGTCAGCAGGGAATATCAATTCATTGACCTTAACCAAAACGTCTTCAATGAGACCAGTAGGATGAACATTACTCCTATTAGCTAGTTGGACAACAACACCAGTAGGTCGCAAGGGACCAAGACCAAGGGATTTATAAATAGATGCAGGCATAACATTAATGGAAGCACCTAAATCAGCCAAGCAATTATCAAATCTATAATTACCAATAATGCATGGGATAGAAAACGTACCTGGGTCCTTGCACTTGTGAGGCATGGGTTGTTGGAGAAGCGCTGAGACATTCTGGTTCAAGCTCACTCGTTCAGTCCCCCTCAGTCGCCTCTTGTTGGTACACAACTCCTTTAGGAACTTGGCATACTTGGGGATCTGTTT
This sequence comes from Albizia julibrissin, assembly GCA_037074505.1. Classification (NCBI taxonomy): domain Eukaryota; kingdom Viridiplantae; phylum Streptophyta; class Magnoliopsida; order Fabales; family Fabaceae; genus Albizia; species Albizia julibrissin. The sequence goes on from CM073477.1 coordinate 40,899,330, forward strand.
GATGGCATCCAAGAGAGGGATGTTAATCTCAACTTTTCTGAATGTCTCAAGGATATCAGTGTCTTGCACTTTTTCTGGCAACTTCTTGGAGTGAAGTCCTCTCTGAGGGAAAGGAAGAGGAATAGGAGCTCCAGACTCCTCTTCACCTTGTTTCACAGCCTCTTTGTTTCTAGAGTCAATCTTCAATTTTTCTGACTCTTTTTCTGATGTGGATTCAGGCACATCTGCAGCTGGTTTATGCCCTTGTAATTGCTTACCAGACCGTAGGGAGATAGCACTAACGTTTCCCTTCGGATTGGGAATTGTCTGTGAAGGGAGAGTATTGGATCCCTGAGGCTGGAGCTGGTTCAATGATGTTGCCAACTGCCCAATCTGAGTCTGCAAACTCTGGATAGAGGCCTCAGTTTGTTGCTGGAATTGCAAACTGTTTGTTGCAAGTTGCTTCATCATTTCTTCTAATGAGGGACCACTGCTGCTGTTGCTGCTGCTATTTGGCTGTTGTTGTACAGGCTGTGGAGGTGTGAATTGTTGGAAATTCTGTCGATTCTGTGGAAACTGTCTCTGTTGGTAATTTCCAGAATTCTGCTGCACATGACTATTATTATGGTTCTGAATCTGACTTGGGTTCTGGCTCCACCTAAAATTAGGATGATTTCTCCAGCCAGGATTATATGTATTAGAGAAAGCATTATTTTGCTGCTGGTATTGTGGCTTCCCTGGAAAAACGCCCACAGCAGCCACTGACTGATCTTGATATGTGTTGTCTTGCAAAGTGGGGCAAGAATCAGTAGGATGGGAGGGATCAGAACAGAAACCACATGAATGGGCCAACTGTGGAATGGAAGACTGCACTGTTTGAGTAACTGCCAGTTGCCTCACCAAGGAGGTCAGATCATCAATTCTATTCTCCAATCGCTGGTGAGAATCATTAGATCCACTGATCTGGAACACAGCACTGCTATTTGATCTAGTGCCAAATTGTTGAGAGTTAGCTGCAATAGTGGATATTAAATCTCTGGCCTCTTGAGGTGTCTTGTTGACTAAGGCTCCACCACTAGAAGCATCCACCAGATTTCGGTCATTAGGTAGAAGACCCTCATAGAAATAAGTAATCAAGAGCTGCTCAGTTATCTGGTGATGGGGGCAGCTAGCACACAACCTCTTAAATCTCTCCCAGTATTCATGCATATTCTCGCCATTAATTTGCTTAATGCCACTGATTTCTTTTCTGATTGTAGTGGCCCTTGAAGAAGGGAAAAATCTCTCTAGGAACAATCTCTGCATATCAGCCCAACTCCCAATAGATGAGGGTTGAAGATTATATAACCAGTCCTTCGCTCCATCCTCAAGAGAGAAAGGAAAAGCTCTCAGCTTAATGTGGTCTTCATCAATATGCTGTGGTTTCATTGTGCTACAGACCACATGGAATTCCTTAAGATGCTTGTGCGGTTCATCACCTGCAAGACCACGAAACTTGGGCAACAAATGTATAAGTCCAGATTTAAGTTCAAGGTTAGCACCAAGGGTGGGGTATTGGATACACAATGGCTGATAATTATCACCAGGTGCAGTCAACTGTTTTAAAGTCCTATTATTTCCCTGATCTGCCATAGTGTCGGAGGGACTAGAAGTACTGCCAATAGAATCAGTGTCAGAATCAGAAACGGGTTCAGTAAGAACCTTCTGACCTAACCTAACAGCCCTTCTAGCAGCAAGAATTGTGCGTTCTATTTCAGGATTATTATCCAATAGATCAGGTGCACTAGTGCTGCTCCTAGTCATACAGCATAGGGAAAATTCAAGACAACCACTAGAACACTCAAAAACGCAAAAACACTAAGAAAAAAAAAAACGGAAAAACACTAAAAAAAATGCAAAATCACACTGAAAATTAACCAAAATAAATTCAGAAAAAATACCAAATGAATTTTAAAAATTATGGGACTTGCACAGAACAATTTCCACACTATCCGGGAACCGAAAAAATGCGATAAAAAAACTTAAAAAATCGAAAAAGTGGTCTAAACGATCGAATTTGGCCAATTTTTGGGGGACCACATCGCGAAGCATGTGTCTTGCTCAGAATATTATTTTCTTTCAGCTCACCAAAAATCAGCCCAATCGGAGCAAGTCAGAACGTCCAAACAATTTCGGAAATACCGAATACGTCCCGCTGAGACCAAAAAAAAAAACGCTTAAAAAGTGGTCTAAACGATGGAATTTGGCAAAATCAGGGGTGATCTCACTTCCTAAAGGAAGTGACTTTTGCTCAGAATGCCCGATTCCTTCAAAAAGACCTGGCGCTGAGTGATTTGGTTGAGATAAAAATCTGCCAAACCACCAGAACAACCTGACTCAAACACTACTGTTACTGCTAGACCGATGCAAATTCCCCGGCAACGGCGCCAAATTTTGATGAGAAATGTCGAGTTCTCACAAAATAACCAGTTTCACTGAGGATTTGCAGTACAGGGAACCTGGATCGTTTCCCACAGAATTTACAAGCAGTCTAGAACATTCGAACAATAATCGATTGGGGGGGGGTTTTAATGAAACTATTACCGAACAATAAACTCAGATTTAAGACAGAAATGAAAAGCGAATTAGATCAAATAGATTAAAACGACTGACCATAGGATTGGGATTCATAGTTTCCTACCATCATCGGATAAAGATTATAACGAATTCGTGATCGGATCTGGACGAACCAAAAATCTCTGTATCCGTCCAGAAAATCCCTCGACTAGACGATCGTCTAGATTCTGTTCGTATACATGGCGTGCTACTGTACAATCGTTTAGTAGCACTATAACCAGATCCGAACTGTGTCCTTGGGATGTACCGATCAGAATATTAAAACAAACATTCGAACTATTCCAGAAATCGGATCCGATTAAAGTAAATAGAAACGAATTACGTTACCCGTTGAAGTATGTCCTCTGATTGGAAACGTGAATCCTCAATCCATAGATCAGTCACAGAAACTTAGCCGGACATGGCTGGAAAATCCGAAGAACGAACGAAGAACACGAAGAACACGAAGAACATGAAGAACACGAAGAACACGAAGAACATTTCAGAGAATTTAGAACTTGTGCATTTGATCTCAAAAACGGCCACACACATTATGCCTAATGTTTCAGCATAAGTTAGCTTATAACCTAATTGCCAAATGGGCCAGGGCCCAACAGTGAAGCCCAAAACGAAAATCCATACTAAATAGTGCTTTATTACAAAATTCGGGCCCAATAAAAATCCAGAAAAATACATATAACTTTGACTGCATTTTTGACTATCCTCTTGTCCGAATCTTCTCTTCAAGTCTTCATATCAATTGTTGCCCTCTGAATCATCTAAAAAATGAGACAAGAATGAGATCATTCGGATATCTGGTTCAAGAGTTAAGATCAAAATAGAGAAGGGTTGTAAATCTGGAATTTTACTATTAAAATATGTTAAATCCAATAAAACACTCAAAGCCCAAATAAGCATAAAAGCCCATTATTTATTACTAAACAATCTAAATTTATTAATCAAGAGATACAAATGAGTGTAATAAATATTCAATTATCACGAATTTTCCCTCTCTAAAGGTGAGACCGGCGCTAAAACATGCTTCTATCCTTTTGGTGGCCGAAACACAATGATTCGCGAGCTACGTTGCCCATTTTACAGTGCTTATGAAAGATGGAGGTAGGAATAGGATTTCTTTGTATTTCAAATACCTCTATGTCGGTTGATCCCTGCGAAGTGCAAACCCACGCCAAGAATAGGTCCCTCCATTTCGGGGACAAAAACAGAAGAATTGGGAAAGTACATGGCCCGTTCTCTGTGTCCCACTAAAAGATTATGAGACAGACTATTTTGATGAAATTGTATTGGCTACATGCCAGTTTCCCTCTCGTGAAAGAGAAAATCGCCATTAAACGAACCGTATAGTCTTATGGCGGTAGAAAAGATGAATTTGGCAAATATGTGGCGTATTTTTTTGAACTCGTGACAATTATAGGGAGAAAGAAGATTTCCCTGCAAATCATAGGACTCTAGCACGGTTTGGCTCTTGAAAACGCAAGCTGGATCTAAAACACGCATTCAGGCATTTTGGGGTACTGCTGAAAAACTGAGTGAGAAAGGAGCTTACTCTGAAATTTAGAGGGCTCTAGCGAATTTTCCCTGTCTAAAGGTGAGACCGGCGCTAAAACATGCTTCTATCCTTTTGGTGGCCGAAACACAATGATTCGTGAGCTACGTTGCCCATTTTACAGTGCTTATGAAAGATGGAGGTAGGAATAGGATTTCTTTGTATTTCAAATGCCTCTATGTCGGTTGATCCCTACGAAGTGCAAACCCACGCCAAGAATAGGTCCCTCTATTTCGGGGACAAAAACAGATGAATTGGGAAAGTACATGGCCCGTTCTCTGTGTCCCACTAAAAGATTATGAGACAGACTATTTTGATGAAATTGTATTGGCTACATGCCAGTTTCCCTCTCGTGAAAGAGAAAATCGCCATTAAACGAACCGTATAGTCTTATGGCGGTAGAAAAGATGAATTTGGCAAATATGTGGCGTATTTTTTTGAACTCGTGACAATTATAGGGAGAAAGAAGATTTCCCTGCAAATCATAGGACTCTAGCACGGTTTGGCTCTTGAAAACGCAAGCTGGATCTAAAACATGAATTCAGGCATTTTATGGGTGATATTGATGAAATTGGCAACTCCGTGGCCCATTTTGGGGTACTGCGGAAAAACGGAGTGAGAAATGAGCTTACTCTGAAATTTCGAGGCCTCTAGCGAATTTTCCCTCTCAAAAGGTGAGACCGGTGCTAAAACATGCTTGTATCCTTTTGGTGGCCGAAACAATATGATTCGCGAGCTACGTTGCCCATGTTACAGTGCTTATGAAGAATCGAGGTAGGAATAGGATTTATTTCCATTTCAAATGCCTCTATGGTGGTTGGTCTCTGCTAAGTGCAAACCTGCGCAAAGATTAGGTCCAACCATTTCGGGGGCAAAAAAAGATGAATTGGGAAAGTACATGGCCCGTTCTCTGTGTCCCACAAAAAGATTATGAGAAAGACTATTTTGATGAAACTGTATGGGCTACATGTCAGTTTCCCTCTCTTGAAAGAGAAAATCGCCTCTAAAAGAACCGTACAGTCTTTTTGCGGTGGAACAGAGGAATTTGGCAAATATGTGGCGTATTTTTTTGAACTCGTGAAAATTATAGGGAGAAAGAAGATTTCCCTGCAAATCATAGGACTCTAGCACGGTTTGGCTCTTGAAAACGCAAGCTGGATCTAAAACACGCATTCAGGCATTTTGGAGGTGATATTGATGAAATTGGCAACTCCGTGGCCCATTTTGGGGTACTGCTGAAAAACGGAGTGAGAAAGGAGCTTACTCTGAAATTTAGAGGGCTCTAGCGAATTTTCCCTGTCTAAAGGTGAGACCGGCGCTAAAATATGCTTCTATCCTTTTGGTGGCCGAAACACAATGATTCGCGAGCTACGTTGCCCATTTTACAGTGCTTATGAAAGATGGAGGTAGGAATAGGATTTCTTTGTATTTCAAATGCCTCTATGTCGGTTCATCCCTGCGAAGTGCAAACCCACGCCAAGAATAGGTCCCTCTTTTTCGGGGACAAAAACAGATGAATTGGGAAAGTACATGGCCCGTTCTCTGTGTCCCACTAAAAGATTATGAGACAGACTATTTTGATGAAATTGTACGGGCTACATGTCAGTTTCCCTTTCTTGAAAGAGAAAATCGCCTCTAAACGAACCGTAGAGTCTTCTGGCGGTGGAACAGATGAATTTGGCACATATGTGGCGTATTTTTTGGAACTCCTGAAAAATTATAGGGAGAAAGATGATTTCCCTACAAATCATAGGACTTTAGGACGGTTTGGCTCTTAAGAACGCAAGATGGATCTAAAACACGCATTCAGGCCCTTTGGGTGTGATATTGATGAAATTGGCAACTCCGTGGCCCATTTTGGGGTACTGCTGAAAAACGGAGTGAGAAAGGAGGTTACTCTGAAAGTTCGAGGACTCTAGAGAATTTTCCCTGTAAAAAGGTGAGACCGGCGCTAAAACATGCTTCTATCCTTTTGGTGGCCGAAACACAATGATTCGCGAGCTACGTTGCCATTTTACAGTGCTTATGAAAGACGGAGGTAGGAATAGGATTTCTTTGTATTTCAAATGCCTCTATGTCGGTTGATCCCTGCGAAGTGCAAACCTGCGCGAAAAATAGGTCCCACCATTTCGGGGACAAAACAGGTGAATTGGTAAAGTACTTGCCCGTTCTCTGTGTCCCACTAAAAGATTATGAGAAAAACTATTTTGATGAAATTGTACGGGCTACATGTCAGTTTCCCTTTCTTGAAAGAGAAAATCGCCTCTAAACGAACCGTAGAGTCTTCTGGTGGTGGAACAGATGAATTTGGCACATATGTGGCGTATTTTTTGGAACTCCTGAAAATTATAGGGAGAAAGATGATTTCCCCACAAATCTTAGGACTTTAGGACGGTTTGGCTCTTGAGAACGCAAGATGGATCTAAAACACGTATTCAGGCCCTTTGGGTGTGATATTGATGAAATTGGCAACTCCGTGGCCCATTTTGGGGTACTGCTGAAAAACGGAGTGAGAAAGGAGCTTACTCTGAAAGTTCGAGGCCTCTAGCGAATTTTCCATGTAAAAAGGTGAGACCGGCGCTAAAACATGCTTCTATCCTTTTGGTGGCCGAAACACAATGATTCGCGAGCTACGTTGCCCATGTTACAGTCCTTATGAAGGATGGAGGTAGGAATAGGATTTATTTCCATTTCAAATGCCTCTATGGTGGTTGGTCTCTGCTAAGTGCAAACCTGCGCAAAGATTAGGTCCAACCATTTCGGGGGCAAAAAAAGATGAATTGGGAAAGTACATGGCCCGTTCTCTGTGTCCCACAAAAAGATTATGAGAAAGACTATTTTGATGAAATTGTATGGGCTACATGTCAGTTTCCCTCTCTTGAAAGAGAAAATCGCCTCTAAAAGAACCGTACAGTCTTTTTACGGTGGAACAGAGGAATTTGGCAAATATGTGGCGTATTTTTTGGAACTCGTGAAAATTATAGGGAGAAAGAAGATTTCCCTGCAAATCATAGGACTCTAGCACTGTTTGGCTCTAGAAAACGCAAGCTGGATCTAAAACACGCATTCAGGCATTTTGTGGGTGATATTGATGAAATTGGCAACTCCGTGGCCCATTTTGGGGTACTACTGAAAAACGGAGTGAGAAAGGAGCTTACTCTGAAAGTTCGAGGACTCTAGAGAATTTTCCCTGTAAAAAGGTGAGACCGGCGCTAAAACATGCTTCTATCCTTTTGGTGGCCGAAACACAATGATTCGCGAGCTACGTTGCCCATTTTACAGTGCTTATGAAAGCTGGAGGTAGGAATAGGATTTCTTTGCATTTCAAATGCCTCTATGTCGGTTGCTCCCTGCGAAGTGCAAACCCACGCCAAGAATAGGTCCCTTCATTTCGGGGACAAAAACTGATGAATTGGGAAAGTACATGGCCCGTTCTCTGTGTCCCACTAAAAGATTATGAGAAAGACTATTTTGATGAAATTGTATGGGCTACATGTCAGTTTCCCTCTCTTGAAAGAGAAAATCGCCTCTAAACGAACCGTACAGTCTTCTGGCGGTGGAACAGATGAATTTGGCAAATCTGTGGCGTATTTTTTAGAACTCGTGAAAATTGGAGGGAGAAAGAAGATTTCCCTGCAAATCATAGGACTCTAGCACGGTTTGGCTCTTGAAAACGCAAGCTGGATCTAAAACACGCATTCAGCCATTTTGGGGGTGATATTGATGAAATTGGCAACTCCGTGGCCCATTTTGGGGTACTGCGGAAAAACGGAGTGAGAAAGGAGCTTACTCTGAAATTTCGAGGCCCCTAGCGAATTTTCCCTGTCAAAAGGTCAGACCGGCGCTAAAACATGCTTCTATCCTTTTGGTGGCCGAAACACAATGATTCGCGAGCTACGTTGCCTATTTTACAGTGCTTATGAAACATGGAGGTAGGAATAGGATTTCTTTGTATTTCAAATGCCTCTATGTCGGTTGATCCCTGCGAAGTGCAAACCCACGCCAAGAATAGGTCCCTCCATTTCGGGGACAAAAACAGAAGAATTGGGAAAGTACATGGCTCGTTCTCTGTGTCCCACTAAAAGATTATGAGAAAGACTATTTTGATGAAATTGTATGGGCTACATGCCAGTTTCCCTCTCGTGAAAGAGAAAATCGCCATTAAACGAACCGTATAGTCTTATGGCGGTAGAAAAGATGAATTTGGCAAATATGTGGCGTATTTTTTTGAACTCGTGACAATTATAGGGAGAAAGAAGATTTCCCTGCAAATCATAGGACTCTAGCACGGTTTGGCTCTTGAAAACGCAAGCTGGATCTAAAACACGCATTCAGGCATTTTGGGGGTGATATTGATGAAATTGGCAACTCCGTGGCCCATTTAGGGGTACTGCTGAAAAACGGAGTGAGAAAGGAGCTTACTCTGAAATTTAGAGGGCTCTAGCGAATTTTCCCTGTCTAAAGGTGAGACCGGCGCTAAAACATGCTTCTATCCTTTTGGTGGCCGAAACACAATGATTCGCGAGCTACGTTGCCCATTTTACAGTGCTTATGAAAGATGGAGGTAGGAATAGGATTTCTTTGTATTTCAAATGCCTCTATGTCGGTTAATCCCTGCGAAGTGCAAACCCACGCCAAGAATAGGTCCCTTCATTTCGGGGACAAAAACTGATGAATTGGGAAAGTACATGGCCCGTTCTCTGTGTCCCACTAAAAGATTATGAGAAAGACTATTTTGATGAAATTGTATGGGCTACATGTCAGTTTCCCTCTCTTGAAAGAGAAAATCGCCTCTAAACGAACCGTACAGTCTTCTGGCGGTGGAACAGATGAATTTGGCAAATCTGTGGCGTATTTTTTAGAACTCGTGAAAATTATAGGGAGAAAGAAGATGTCCCTGCAAATCATAGGACTCTAGCACGGTTTGGCTCTTGAAAACGCAAGCTGGATCTAAAACACGCATTCAGGCATTTTGGAGGTAATATTGATGAAATTGGCAACTCCGTGGCCCATTTTGGGGTACTGCTGAAAAACGGAGTGAGAAAGGAGCTTACTCTGAAATTTCGAGGGCTCTAGCGAATTTTCCCTCTAAAGGTGAGACCGGCGCTAAAACATGCTTCTATCCTTTTGGTGGCCGAAACACAATGATTCGCGAGCTACGTTGCCCATTTTACAGTGCTTATGAAAGATGGAGGTAGGAATAGGATTTCTTTGTATTTCAAATGCCTCTATGTCGGTTGATCCCTGCGAAGTGCAAACCCACGCCAAGAATAGGTCCCTCCATTTCGGGGACAAAAACAGAAGAATTGGGAAAGTACATGGCCCGTTCTCTGTGTCCCACTAAAAGATTATGAGACAGACTATTTTGATGAAATTGTATTGGCTACATGCCAGTTTCCCTCTCGTGAAAGAGAAAATCGCCATTAAACGAACCGTATAGTCTTATGGCGGTAGAAAAGATGAATTTGGCAAATATGTGGCGTATTTTTTGGAACTCGTGAAAATTATAGGGAGAAAGAAGATTTCCCTGCAAATCATAGGACTCTAGCACGGTTTGGCTCTTGAAAACGGAAGCTGGATCTAAAACACGAATTCAGGCATTTTATGGGTGATATTGATGAAATTGGCAACTCCGTGGCCCATTTTGGGGTACTGCGGAAAAACGGAGTGAGAAAGGAGCTTACTCTGAAATTTCGAGGCCCCTAGCGAATTTTCCCTGTCAAAAGGTCAGACCGGCGCTAAAACATGCTTCTATCCTTTTGGTGGCCGAAACACAATGATTCGCGAGCTACGTTGCCTATTTTACAGTGCTTATGAAACATGGAGGTAGGAATAGGATTTCTTTGTATTTCAAATGCCTCTATGTCGGTTGATCCCTGCGAAGTGCAAACCCACGCCAAGAATAGGTCCCTCCATTTCGGGGACAAAAACAGAAGAATTGGGAAAGTACATGGCCCGTTCTCTGTGTCCCACTAAAAGATTATGAGAAAGACTATTTTGATGAAATTGTATGGGCTACATGCCAGTTTCCCTCTCGTGAAAGAGAAAATCGCCATTAAACGAACCGTATAGTCTTATGGCGGTAGAAAAGATGAATTTGGCAAATATGTGGCGTATTTTTTTGAACTCGTGACAATTATAGGGAGAAAGAAGATTTCCCTGCAAATCATAGGACTCTAGCACGGTTTGGCTCTTGAAAACGCAAGCTGGATCTAAAACACGCATTCAGGCATTTTGGGGGTGATATTGATGAAATTGGCAACTCCGTGGCCCATTTAGGGGTACTGCTGAAAAACGGAGTGAGAAAGGAGCTTACTCTGAAATTTAGAGGGCTCTAGCGAATTTTCCCTGTCTAAAGGTGAGACCGGCGCTAAAACATGCTTCTATCCTTTTGGTGGCCGAAACACAATGATTCGCGAGCTACGTTGCCCATTTTACAGTGCTTATGAAAGATGGAGGTAGGAATAGGATTTCTTTGTATTTCAAATGCCTCTATGTCGGTTAATCCCTGCGAAGTGCAAACCCACGCCAAGAATAGGTCCCTTCATTTCGGGGACAAAAACTGATGAATTGGGAAAGTACATGGCCCGTTCTCTGTGTCCCACTAAAAGATTATGAGAAAGACTATTTTGATGAAATTGTATGGGCTACATGTCAGTTTCCCTCTCTTGAAAGAGAAAATCGCCTCTAAACGAACCGTACAGTCTTCTGGCGGTGGAACAGATGAATTTGGCAAATCTGTGGCGTATTTTTTAGAACTCGTGAAAATTATAGGGAGAAAGAAGATGTCCCTGCAAATCATAGGACTCTAGCACGGTTTGGCTCTTGAAAACGCAAGCTGGATCTAAAACACGCATTCAGGCATTTTGGAGGTCATATTGATGAAATTGGCAACTCCGTGGCCCATTTTGGGGTACTGCTGAAAAACGGAGTGAGAAAGGAGCTTACTCTGAAATTTCGAGGGCTCTAGCGAATTTTCCCTCTAAAGGTGAGACCGGCGCTAAAACATGCTTCTATCCTTTTGGTGGCCGAAACACAATGATTCGCGAGCTACGTTGCCCATTTTACAGTGCTTATGAAAGATGGAGGTAGGAATAGGATTTCTTTGTATTTCAAATGCCTCTATGTCGGTTGATCCCTGCGAAGTGCAAACCCACGCCAAGAATAGGTCCCTCCATTTCGGGGACAAAAACAGAAGAATTGGGAAAGTACATGGCCCGTTCTCTGTGTCCCACTAAAAGATTATGAGACAGACTATTTTGATGAAATTGTATTGGCTACATGCCAGTTTCCCTCTCGTGAAAGAGAAAATCGCCATTAAACGAACCGTATAGTCTTATGGCGGTAGAAAAGATGAATTTGGCAAATATGTGGCGTATTTTTTGGAACTCGTGAAAATTATAGGGAGAAAGAAGATTTCCCTGCAAATCATAGGACTCTAGCACGGTTTGGCTCTTGAAAACGCAAGCTGGATCTAAAACACGAATTCAGGCATTTTATGGGTGATATTGATGAAATTGGCAACTCCGTGGCCCATTTTGGGGTACTGCGGAAAAACGGAGTGAGAAATGAGCTTACTCTGAAATTTAGAGGGCTCTAGCGAATTTTCCCTGTCTAAAGGTGAGACCGGCGCTAAAACATGCTTCTATCCTTTTGGTGGCCGAAACAATATGATTCGCGAGCTACGTTGCCCATGTTACAGTGCTTATGAAGAATCGAGGTAGGAATAGGATTTATTTCCATTTCAAATGCCTCTATGGTGGTTGGTCTCTGCTAAGTGCAAACCTGCGCAAAGATTAGGTCCAACCATTTCGGGGGCAAAAAAAGATGAATTGGGAAAGTACATGGCCCGTTCTCTGTGTCCCACAAAAAGATTATGAGAAAGACTATTTTGATGAAATTGTATGGGCTACATGTCAGTTTCCCTCTCTTGAAAGAGAAAATCGCCTCTAAAAGAACCGTACAGTCTTTTTGCGGTGGAACAGAGGAATTTGGCAAATATGTGGCGTATTTTTTTGAACTCGTGAAAATTATAGGGAGAAAGAAGATTTCCCTGCAAATCATAGGACTCTAGCACGGTTTGGCTCTTGAAAACGCAAGCTGGATCTAAAACACGCATTCAGGCATTTTGGGGGTGATATTGATGAAATTGGCAACTCCGTGGCCCATTTTGGGGTACTGCTGAAAAACGGAGTGAGAAAGGAGCTTACTCTGAAATTTAGAGGGCTCTAGCGAATTTTCCCTTTCTAAAGGTGAGACCGGCGCTAAAACATGCTTCTATCCTTTTGGTGGCCGAAACACAATGATTCGCGAGCTACGTTGCCCATTTTACAGTGCTTATGAAAGATGGACGTAGGAAGAGGATTTCTTTGTATTTCAAATGCCTCTATGTCGGTTAATCCCTGCGAAGTGCAAACCCACGCCAAGAATAGGTCCCTCTTTTTCGGGGACAAAAACAGATGAATTGGGAAAGTACATGGCCCGTTCTCTGTGTCCCACTAAAAGATTATGAGACAGACTATTTTGATGAAATTGTACGGGCTACATGTCAGTTTCCCTTTCTTGAAAGAGAAAATCGCCTCTAAACGAACCGTAGAGTCTTCTGGCGGTGGAACAGATGAATTTGGCACATATGTGGCGTATTTTTTGGAACTCCTGAAAATTATAGGGAGAAAGATGATTTCCCTACAAATCATAGGACTTTAGGACGGTTTGGCTCTTAAGAACGCAAGATGGATCTAAAACACGCATTCAGGCCCTTTGGGTGTGATATTGATGAAATTGGCAACTCCGTGGCCCATTTTGGGGTACTGCTGAAAAACGGAGTGAGAAAGGAGGTTACTCTGAAAGTTCGAGGACTCTAGAGAATTTTCCCTGTAAAAAGGTGAGACCGGCGCTAAAACATGCTTCTATCCTTTTGGTGGCCGAAACACAATGATTCGCGAGCTACGTTGCCCATTTTACAGTGCTTATGAAAGACGGAGGTAGGAATAGGATTTCTTTGTATTTCAAATGCCTCTATGTCGGTTGATCCCTGCGAAGTGCAAACCTGCGCGAAAAATAGGTCCCACCATTTCGGGGACAAAACAGATGAATTGGTAAAGTACATGGCCCGTTCTCTGTGTCCCACTAAAAGATTATGAGAAAAACTATTTTGATGAAATTGTACGGGCTACATGTCAGTTTCCCTTTCTTGAAAGAGAAAATCGCCTCTAAACGAACCGTAGAGTCTTCTGGTGGTGGAACAGATGAATTTGGCACATATGTGGCGTATTTTTTGGAACTCCTGAAAATTATAGGGAGAAAGATGATTTCCCCACAAATCTTAGGACTTTAGGACGGTTTGGCTCTTGAGAACGCAAGATGGATCTAAAACACGTATTCAGGCATTTTGGGTGTGATATTGATGAAATTGGCAACTCCGTGCCCCATTTTGGGGTACTGCTGAAAAACGGAGTGAGAAAGGAGCTTACTCTGAAAGTTCGAGGCCTCTAGCGAATTTTCCATGTAAAAAGGTGAGACCGGCGCTAAAACATGCTTCTATCCTTTTGGTGGCCGAAACACAATGATTCGCGAGCTACGTTGCCCATGTTACAGTCCTTATGAAGAATCGAGGTAGGAATAGGATTTATTTCCATTTCAAATGCCTCTATGGTGGTTGGTCTCTACTAAGTGCAAACCTGCGCAAAGATTAGGTCCAACCATTTCGGGGGCAAAAAAAGATGAATTGGGAAAGTACATGGCCCGTTCTCTGTGTCCCACAAAAAGATTATGAGAAAGACTATTTTGATGAAATTGTATGGGCTACATGTCAGTTTCCCTCTCTTGAAAGAGAAAATCGCCTCTAAAAGAACCGTACAGTCTTTTTACGGTGGAACAGAGGAATTTGGCAAATATGTGGCGTATTTTTTGGAACTCGTGAAAATTATAGGGAGAAAGAAGATTTCCCTGCAAATCATAGGACTCTAGCACTGTTTGGCTCTTGAGAACGCAAGCTGGATCTAAAACACGCATTCAGGCATTTTGTGGGTGATATTGATGAAATTGGCAACTCCGTGGCCCATTTTGGGGTACTGCGGAAAAACGGAGTGAGAAAGGAGCTTACTCTGAAATTTCGAGGGCTCTAGCGAATTTTCCCTGTCTAAAGGTGAGACCGGCGCTAAAACATGCTTCTATCCTTTTGGTGGCGGAAACACAATGATTCGCGAGCTACGTTGCCCATTTTAAAGTGCTTATGAAGATGGAGGTAGGAATAGGATTTCTTTGAATTTCAAATGCCTCTATGGCGGTTGGTCTCTGGTAAGTGCTAAACCTGCGCAAAGAATAGGTCCAACCATTTCGGGGGCAAAAACAGATGAATTGGGAAAGTACATGGCCCGTTCTCTGTGTCCCACTAAAAGATTATAAGAAAGACTATTTTGATGAAATTGTGTGGGCTACATGTCAGTTTCCCTCTATTGAAAGAGAAAATCACCTCTAAACGAACCGTACAGTCTTCTCAAAGTGGAACAGATGAATTTGGCAAATCTGAGGCATATTTTTTGGAACTCGTGAAAGTTGGAGGGAGAAAGAAGATGTCCGGTCAAATCAGAGGACTCTAGCACGGATTCCCTCTTGAAAACGCAAGCTGGATCTAAAACACGCATTCAGGAATTTTGGGGGTGATATTGATGAAATTGGCAACTTCGTGGTCCATTTTGGGGTACTGCTGAAAAATGGAGTGAGAAAGGAGCTTACTCTGAAATTTCGAGGCCTCAAGCGAATTTTCCCTCTCAAAAGGTGAGACCGGTGCTAAAACATGCTTCTATCCTTTTGGTGGCCGAAACACAATGATTCGCGAGCTACGTTGCCCTTTTTACAGTGCTTATGAAAGATGGAGGTAGGAATAAGATTTCTTTGCATTTCAAATGCCTCTATGTCGGTTGAAACCTGGGAAGTGCAAACTTGCGCGAAGAAAAGGTCCCACCATTTCGGGCGCAAAAACAGATGAATTGCGAAAGTACATGGCCCGTTCTCTGTGTCCCACTAAAAGATTATGAGAAAGACTATTTTGATGAAATTGTCTGGGCTACATGTCAGTTTCCCTCTCTTGAAAGAGAAAATCGCCCCTAAACGAACCGTACAGTCTTTTGGCGGTGGAACAGAGGAATTTTGCAAATATGTGGCGTATTTTTTGGAACTCGTGAATATTATGGGGGGAAAGAAGATTTCCCTGCAAATCATAGGACTCTAGCACGGTTTGGCTCTTGAAAACGCAAGCTGGATCTAAAACACGCATTGAGGCATTTTGGGGGTGATATTGATGAAATTGGCAACTCCGTGGCCTATTTTGGGGTACTGCTGAAAAACGGAGTGAGAAAGGAGCTTACTCTGAAATTTCGAGGCCTCTAGCGAATTTTCCCTCTCAAAAGGTGAGACCGGTGCTAAAACATGCTTCTATCCTTTTGGTGGCGGTAACACAATGATTCGCGAGCTACGTTGCCCATGTTACAGTGCTTATGAAGGATGGAGGTAGGAATAGGATTTATTTGCATTTCAAATGCCTCTATGTCGGTTGATCCCTGCGAAGTGCAAACCTGCGCGAAGAATAGTTCCCACCATTTCGGGGACAAAACAGATGAATTGGGAAAGTACATGGCCCGTTCTCTATGTCCCACTAAAAGATTATGAGAAAGACTATTTTGATGAAATTGTACGGGCTACATGTCAGTTTCCCTCTCTTGAAAGAGAAAATCGCCTCTAAACGAACCGTACAGTCTTCTGGCGGTGGAACAGATGAATTTGGCACATTGGAGGGAGAAAGAAGATTTCCGTGCAAATCAGAAGACTCTAGCACGGATTCCCTCTAGAAAACGCAAGCTAGATCTAAAACACGCATTCAGGCATTTTGGGGGTGATATTGATGAAATTGGCAACTCCGTGGCTCATTTTGGGGTACTGCGGAAAAACGGAGTGAGAAAGGAGCTTACTCTGAAATTTCGAAGCCTCTAGCTAATTTTCCCTCTCAAAAGGTGAGACCGGTGCTAAAACATGCTTCTATCCTTTTGGTGGCGGAAACACAATGATTCGCGAGCTACGTTGCCCATTTTAATGTGCTTATGAAGATGAAGGTAGGAATAGGATTTCTTTGAATTTCAAATGCCTCTATGGCGGTTGGTCTCTGCTAAGTGCTAAACCTGCGCAAAGAATAGGTCCAACCATTTCGGGGGCAAAAACAGATGAATTGGGAAAGTACATGGCCCGTTCTCTGTGTCCCACTAAAAGATTATAAGAAAGACTATTTTGATGAAATTGTGTGGGCTACATGTCAGTTTCCCTCTATTGAAAGAGAAAATCACCTCTAAACGAACCGTACAGTCTTCTCAAAGTGGAACAGATGAATTTGGCAAATCTGAGGCATATTTTTTGGAACTCGTGAAAGTTGGAGGGAGAAAGAAGATGTCCGGTCAAATCAGAGGACTCTAGCACGGATTCCCTCTTGAAAACGCAAGCTGGATCTAAAACACGCATTCAGAAATTTTGGGGGTGATATTGATGAAATTGGCAACTCCGTGGCCCATTTTGGGGTAGTGCTGAAAAACGGAGGGAGAAAGGAGCTTACTCTGAAATTTCGAGGCCTCTAGCGAATTTTCCCTGTCAAAAGGTGAAACCGGCGCTAAAACATGCTTCTATACTTTTGGTGGCCGAAACACAATGATTCGCGAGCTAGGTTGCCCATTTTACAGTGATTATGAAAAATGGAGGTAGGAATAGGATTTCTTTGCATTTCAAATGCCTCTATGGTGGTTGGTCTCTGCTAAGTGCAAACCTGCGCAAAGATTAGGTCCAACTATTTCGGGGACAAAAAAAGATGAATTGGGAAAGTACATGGCCCGTTCTCTGTGTCCCACTAAAAGATTATGAGAAGGACTATTTTGATGAAATTGTGTGGGCTACATGTCAGTTTCCCTCTATTGAAAGAGAAAAGCGCCTCTAGACGAACCGTACAGTCTTCTCGCGGTGGAACAAATGAATTTGGCAAATCTGTGGCGTATTTTTTGGAACTCGTGAAAATTGGAGGGAGAAAGAAGATTTCCTTGCAAATCAGAGGACTCTAGCACGGATTCCCTCTTGAAAACGCAAGCTGGATCTAAAACACGCATTCAGGCATTTTGGGGGTAATATTGATGAAATTGGCAACTCCGTGGCCTATTTTGGGGTACTGCTGAAAAACGGAGTGAGAAAGGAGCTTACTCTGAAATTTTGAGGCCTCTAGCTAATTTTCCCTCTCAAAAGGTGACACCGGCGCTAAAACATGCTTCTATCCTTTTGGTGGCTGAAACACATTGATTCGCGAGCTACGTTGCACATTTTACAATGCTTATGAAAGATAGAGGTAGGAACAGGATTTCTTTCTATTTCAAATGCCTCTATGTCGGTTGGTCTCTGGTAAGTGCTAAACCTGCGCAAAGAATAGGTCCAACCATTTCGGGGGCAAAAACAGATGAATTGGGAAAGTATATGGCCCGTTCTCTGTGTCCCACTAAAAGATTATAAGAAAGACTATTTTGATGAAATTGTGTGGGCTACATGTCAGTTTCCCTCTATTGAAAGAGAAAATCACCTCTAAACGAACCGTACAGTCTTCTCAAAGTGGAACAGATGAATTTGGCAAATCTGAGGCATATTTTTTGGAACTCGTGAAAGTTGGAGGGAGAAAGAAGATGTCCGGTCAAATCAGAGGACTCTAGCACGGATTCCCTCTTGAAAATGCAAGCTGGATCTAAAACAAGCATTCAGGAATTTTGGGGGTGATATTGATGAAATTGGCAACTTCGTGGTCCATTTTGGGGTACTGCTGAAAAATGGAGTGAGAAAGGAGCTTACTCTGAAATTTCGAGGCCTCTAGCGAATTTTCCCTCTCAAAAGGTGAGACCGGTGCTAAAACATGCTTCTATCCTTTTGGTGGCCGAAACACAATGATTCGCGAGCTACGTTGCCCATTTTACAGTGCTTATGAAAGATGGAGGTAGGAATAAGATTTCTTTGCATTTCAAATGCCTCTATGTCGGTTGAAACCTGGGAAGTGCAAACTTGCGCGAAGAAAAGGTCCCACCATTTCGGGGGCAAAAACAGATGAATTGCGAAAGTACATGGCCCGTTCTCTGTGTCCCACTAAAAGATTATGAGAAAGACTATTTTGATGAAATTGTCTGGGCTACATGTCAGTTTTTCTCTCTTGAAAGAGAAAATCGCCCCTAAACGAACCGTACAGTCTTTTGGCGGTGGAACAGAGGAATTTTCCAAATATGTGGCGTATTTTTTGGAACTCGTGAATATTATGGGGAGAAAGAAGATTTCCCTGCAAATCATAGGACTCTAGCACGGTTTGGCTCTTGAAAACGCAAGCTGGATCTAAAACACGCATTGAGGCATTTTGGGGGTGATATTGATGAAATTGGCAACTCCGTGGCCTATTTTGGGGTACTGCTGAAAAACGGAGTGAGAAAGGATCTTACTCTGAAATTTCGAGGCCTCTAGCGAATTTTCCCTGTCAAAAGGTGAAACCGGCGCTAAAACATGCTTTTATCCTTTTGGTGGCCGAAAAACAATGATTCGCGAGCTACGTTGCCCATTTTAAAGTGCTTATGAAAGATGGAGGTAGGAATAGGATTTCTTTGCATTTCAAATGCCTCTATGGCGGTTGGTCTCTGCTAAGTGCAAACCTGCGCAAAGAATAGGTCCAAACATTTCGATGGCAAAAACAGATGAATTGGGAAAGTACATGGCCCGTTCTCTGTGTCCCACTAAAAGATTATGAGAAAGACTATTTTGATGAAATTGTGTGGGCTACATGTCAGTTTCCCTCTATTGAAAGAGAAAATCACCTCTAAATGAACCGTACAGTCCTGTCACAGTGGAACAGATGAATTTGGCAAATCTGAGGCGTATTTTTTGGAACTCGTGAAAATTGGAGGGAGAAAGAAGATTTCCGTGCAAATCAGAGGACTCTAGGACGGATTCCTTCTTGAAAACGCAAGCTGGATCTAAAACACGCATTCAGAAATTTTGGGGGTGATATTGATGAAATTGGCAAATCCGTGGCCCATTTTGGGGTAGTGCTGAAAAACGGAGGGTGAAAGGAGCTTACTCTGAAATTTCGAGGCCTCTAGCGAATTTTCCCTGTCAAAAGGTGAAACCGGCGCTAAAACATGCTTCTATCCTTTTGGTGGCCGAAAAACAATGATTCGCGAGCTACGTTGCCCATTTTAAAGTGCTTATGAAAGATGGAGGTAGGAATAGGATTTCTTTGCATTTCAAATGCCTCTATGGCGGTTGGTCTCTGCTAAGTGCAAACCTGCGCAAAGAATAGGTCCAACCATTTCGGGGGCAAAAACAGATGAATTGGGAAAGTAAATGGATCGTTCTCTGTGTCTCACTAAAAGATTATGAGAAAGACTATTTTGATGAAATTGTGTGGGCTACATGTCAGTTTCCCTCTATTGAAAGAGAAAAGCGCCTTTAAACGAACCGTACAGTCTTCTCAAAGTGGAACACATGAATTTGGAAAATCTGAGGCGTATTTTTTGGAACTCGTGAAAATTGGAGGGAGAAAGAAGATTTCCATGCAGATCAGAGGACTCTAGCACGGATTCCCTCTTGAAAATGCAAGCTGGATCTAAAACACGCATTCAGGCATTTTGGGGGTGATATTGATGAAATTGGCAACTCCGTGGCCCATTTTGGGGTACTGCTGAAAAACGGAGTGAGAAAGGAGCTTACTTTGAAATTTTGAGGCCTCTAGCGAATTTTCCCTGTCAAAAGGTGAAACCGGCGCTAAAACATGCTTCTATCCTTTTGGTGGCCGAAACACAATGATTCGCGAGCTACGTTGCCCATTTTAAAGTGCTTATGAAAGATGGAGGTAGGAATAGGATTTCTTTGCATTTCAAATGCCTCTATTGCAGTTGGTCTCTACTAAGTGCAAACCTGCGCAAAGAATAGGTCCAACCATTTCGGGGGCAAAAACAGATGAATTGGGAAAGTAAATGGATCGTTCTCTGTGTCCCACTAAAAGATTATGAGAAAGACTATTTTGATGAAATTGTGTGGGCTACATGTCAGTTTCCCTCTATTGAAAGAGAAAATCACCTCTAAACGAACCGTACAGTCTTCTGAAAGTGGAACACATGAATTTGGCAAATCTGAGGCGTATTTTTTGGAACTCGTGAAAATTGGAGGGAGAAAGAAGATTTCCGTGCAAATCAGAGGACTCTAGCACGGATTCCCTTTTGAAAACGCAAGCTGGATCTAAAACACGCATTCAAGCATTTTGGGGGTGATATTGATGAAATTGGCAACTCCGTGGCCCATTTTGGGGTACTGCTGAAAAACGGAGTGAGAAAGGAGCTAACTCTGAAATTTCGAGGCCCCTAGCGAATTTTCCCTGTCAAAAGGTGACACCGGCGCTAAAACATGCTTCTATCCTTTTGGTGGCTGAAACACATTGATTCGCGAGCTACGTTGCCCATTTTACAATGCTTATGAAAGATAGAGGTAGGAACAGGATTTCTTTCTATTTTAAATGCCTCTATGTCGGTTGATCTCTGCGAAGTGCAAACCCACGCCAAGAATAGGTCCCTCCATTTCGGGGACAAAAACAGATGAATTGGGAAAGTACATGGCCCGTTCTCTTTGTCCCACAAAAAGATTATGTGAAAGACTATTTTGATGAAATTGTATGGGCTACATGTCAGTTTCCCTCTCTTGAAAGAGAAAATCGCCTCTAAAAGAACCATACAGTCTTCTGGCGGTGGAACAGATGAATTTGGCAAATCTGTGGCGTATTTTTTGGAACTCGTGAAAATTGGAGGGAGAAAGAAGATGTCCCTGCAAATCATAGGACTCTAGCACGGTTTGGCTCTTGACAACGCAAGCTGGATCTAAAACACGCATTCAGGCATTTTGGGGGTGATATTGATGAAATTGGCAACTCCGTGACCCACTTTGGGGTACTGCTGAAAAACGGAGTGAGAAAGGAGCTTACTCTGAAATTTCGAGGGCTCTAGCGAATTTTCCCTGTCTAAAGGTGGGACCAGCGCTAAAACATGCTTCTATCATTTTGGTGGCCGAAACAGAATGATTCGCGAGCTACGTTGCCCATTTTACAGTGCTTATGAAAGATGGAGGTAGGAATAGGATTTCTTTGCATTTCAAATGCCTCTATGTCGGTTGAAATCTGGGAAGTGCAAACTTACGCGAAGAATAGATCCCACCGTTTTGGGGGCAAAAACATATGAATTGGGAAAGTACATGGCCCATTCTCTGTGTCCCACTAAAAGATTATGAGAAAGACTATTTTGATGAAATTGTATTGGCTACATGTCAGTTTCCCTCTCTTGAAAGAGAAAAGCGCCTCTAAACGAACCGTACAGTCTTGTGGCGGTGGAACAGAGGAATTTGGCAAATATTGGGCGTATTTTTTGGAACTTCTGAAAATTATAGGGAGAAAGAAGATTTCCCTGCAAATCAGAGGACTCTAGCACGGATTCCCACTTGAAAACGCAAGCTGGATCTAAAACACGCATTGAGGCATTTTGGGGGTGATATTGATGAAATTGGCAACTCCGTGGCCTATTTTGGGGTACTGCTGAAAAACGGAGTGAGAAAGGAGCTTACTCTGAAATTTCGAGGCCTCTAGCGAATTTTCCCCCTCAAAAGGTGAGACCGGCGCTAAAACATGCTTCTATCATTTTGGTGGCCGAAACAGAATGATTCGCGAGCTACGTTGCCCATTTTACAGTGCTTATGAAAGATGGAGGTAGGAATAGGATTTCTTTGCATTTCAAATGCCTCTATGTCGGTTGATCTCTGCGAAGTGCAAACCCACGCCAAGAATAGGTCCCTCCATTTCGGGGACAAAAACAGATGAATTGGGAAAGTACATGGCCCGTTCTCTTTGTCCCACAAAAAGATTATGAGAAAGACTATTTTGATGAAATTGTATGGGCTACATGTCAGTTTCCCTCTATTGAAAGAGAAAATCACCTCTAAACGAACCGTACAGTCTTCTGAAAGTGGAACACATGAATTTGGCAAATCTGAGGCGTATTTTTTGGAACTCGTGAAAATTGGAGGGAGAAAGAAGATTTCCGTGCAAATCAGAGGACTCTAGCACGGATTCCCTTTTGAAAACGCAAGCTGGATCTAAAACACGCATTCAAGCATTTTGGGGGTGATATTGATGAAATTGGCAACTCCGTGGCCCATTTTGGGGTACTGCTGAAAAACGGAGTGAGAAAGGAGCTAACTCTGAAATTTCGAGGCCCCTAGCGAATTTTCCCTGTCAAAAGGTGACACCGGCGCTAAAACATGCTTCTATCCTTTTGGTGGCTGAAACACATTGATTCGCGAGCTACGTTGCCCATTTTACAATGCTTATGAAAGATAGAGGTAGGAACAGGATTTCTTTCTATTTCAAATGCCTCTATGTCGGTTGATCTCTGCGAAGTGCAAACCCACGCCAAGAATAGGTCCCTCCATTTCGGGGACAAAAACAGATGAATTGGGAAAGTACATGGCCCGTTCTCTTTGTCCCACAAAAAGATTATGTGAAAGACTATTTTGATGAAATTGTATGGGCTACATGTCAGTTTCCCTCTCTTGAAAGAGAAAATCGCCTCTAAAAGAACCATACAGTCTTCTGGCGGTGGAACAGATGAATTTGGCAAATCTGTGGCGTATTTTTTGGAACTCGTGAAAATTGGAGGGAGAAAGAAGATGTCCCTGCAAATCATAGGACTCTAGCACGGTTTGGCTCTTGACAACGCAAGCTGGATCTAAAACACGCATTCAGGCATTTTGGGGGTGATATTGATGAAATTGGCAACTCCGTGACCCACTTTGGGGTACTGCTGAAAAACGGAGTGAGAAAGGAGCTTACTCTGAAATTTCGAGGGCTCTAGCGAATTTTCCCTGTCTAAAGGTGGGACCAGCGCTAAAACATGCTTCTATCATTTTGGTGGCCGAAACAGAATGATTCGCGAGCTACGTTGCCCATTTTACAGTGCTTATGAAAGATGGAGGTAGGAATAGGATTTCTTTGCATTTCAAATGCCTCTATGTCGGTTGAAATCTGGGAAGTGCAAACTTACGCGAAGAATAGATCCCACCGTTTTGGGGGCAAAAACATATGAATTGGGAAAGTACATGGCCCATTCTCTGTGTCCCACTAAAAGATTATGAGAAAGTCTATTTTGATGAAATTGTATTGGCTACAT
Source organism: Albizia julibrissin (assembly GCA_037074505.1). NCBI lineage: Eukaryota > Viridiplantae > Streptophyta > Magnoliopsida > Fabales > Fabaceae > Albizia > Albizia julibrissin. Next base: position 40,922,730 of record CM073477.1, read on the forward strand.
GTCAGTTTCCCTCTCTTGAAAGAGAAAAGCGCCTCTAAACGAACCGTACAGTCTTGTGGCGGTGGAACACAGGAATTTGGCAAATATTGGGCGTATTTTTTGGAACTTCTGAAAATTATAGGGAGAAAGAAGATTTCCCTGCAAATCAGAGGACTCTAGCACGGATTCCCACTTGAAAACGCAAGCTGGATCTAAAACACGCATTGAGGCATTTTGGGGGTGATATTGATGAAATTGGCAACTCCGTGGCCTATTTTGGGGTACTGCTGAAAAACGGAGTGAGAAAGGAGCTTACTCTGAAATTTCGAGGCCTCTAGCGAATTTTCCCTCTCAAAAGGTGAGACCGGCGCTAAAACATGCTTCTATCATTTTGGTGGCCGAAACAGAATGATTCGCGAGCTACGTTGCCCATTTTACAGTGCTTATGAAAGATGGAGGTAGGAATAGGATTTCTTTGCATTTCAAATGCCTCTATGTCGGTTGATCTCTGGGAAGTGCAAACTTACGCGAAGAATAGATCCCACCGTTTTGGGGGCAAAAACATATGAATTGGGAAAGTACATGGCCCATTCTCTGTGTCCCACAAAAAGATTATGAGAAAGACTATTTTGATGAAATTGTATGGGCTACATGTAGTTTCCCTCTCTTGAAAGAGAAAATCGCCTCTAAACGAACCGTACAGTCTTCTGGCGGTGGAACAGATGAATTTGGCAAATCTGTGGCGTATTTTTTAGAACTCGTGAAAATTGGAGGGAGAAAGAAGATGTCCCTGCAAATCATAGGACTCTAGCACGGTTTGGCTCTTGAAAACGCAAGCTGGATCTAAAACACGCATTCAGGCATTTTGGGGGTGATATTGATGAAATTGGCAACTCCGTGGCCCATTTTGGGGTACTGCTGAAAAACGGAGTGAGAAAGGAGCTTACTCTGAAATTTCGAGGGCTCTAGCGAATTTTCCCTGTCTAAAGGTGAGACCGGCGCTAAAACATGCTTCTATCCTTTTGGTGGCTGAAACACAATGATTCGCGAGCTACGTTGCCCATTTTACAGTGCTTGTAAAAGATGGATGTAGGAATAGGATTTCTTTGCATTTCAAATGCCTCTATGGCGGTTGAAATCTGTGAAGTGCAAACCTGCGCGAAGAATAGGTCCCACCATTTCGGGGGCAAAAACAGATGAATTGGGAAAGTACATGGCCCGTTCTATGTGTCCCACTAAAAGATTATGAGAAAGACTATTTTGATGAAATTGTGTGGGCTACATGTCAGTTTCCCTCTATTGAAAGAGAAAATCACCTCTAAACGAACCGTACAATCTTCTCAAAGTGGAACAGATGAATTTAGCAAATCTGAGGCATATTTTTTGGAACTCGTGAAAATTGGAGGGTGAAAGAAGATTTCCGTGCAAATCAGAGGACTCTAGCACGGATTCCCTCTTGAAAACGCAAGTTGGATCTAAAACACGCATTCAGGAATTTTGGGGGTGATATTGATGAAATTGGCAACTCCGTGGCCCATTTTGAGGTACTGATGAAAAACGGAGTGAGAAATGAGCTTACTCTGAAATTTCAAGGCCTCTAGCGAATTTTCCCTGTCAAATGGTGAAACCGGCGCTAAAACATGCTTCTATCCTTTTGGTGGCTGAAACACAATGATTCGGGAGCTATGTTGCGCAATTTAAAGTGCTTATGAAAGATGGAGGTAGGAATAGGATTTCTTTGCATTTCAAATTCCTCTATGGCGGTTGGCCTCTGCTAAGTGCAAACCTGCGCAAAGAATAGGTCCAACCATATCGGGGGCAAAAACAGATGAATTGGGAAAGTAAATGGATCGTTCTCTGTGTCTCACTAAAAGATTATGAGAAAGACTATTTTGATGAAATTGTATGGGCTACATGTCAGTTTCCCTCTATTGAAAGAGAAAAGCGCCTCTAAACGAACCGTACAGTCTTCTCGCGGTGGAACAGATGAATTTAGCAAATCTGTGGCGTATATTTTGGAACTCGTGAAAATTGGAGGGAGAAAGAAGATTTCCCTGCAAATCAGAGGACTCTAGCACGGTTTGGCTATTGAAAACGCAAGCTGGATCTAAAACACGCATTCAGGAATTTTGTGGGTGATATTGATGAAATTGGTAACTCCGTGGCCCATTTTGGGTTAGTGCTGAAAAACACAGGGAGAAAGGAGCTTACTCTGAAATTTCGAGGCCTCTAGCGAATTTTTTCTGTCAAAAGGTGACCCCGGCGCTAAAACATGCTTCTATCCTTTTGGTGGCTGAAACACAATGATTCGCGAGCTACGTTGCATATTTTACAGTGCTTGTAAAAGATGGATGTAGGAATAGGATTTCTTTGCATTTCAAATGCCTCTATGGCGGTTGAAATCTGTGAAGTGCAAACCTGCGCGAAGAATAGGTCCCACCATTTCGGGGGAAAAAACAGATGAATTGGGAAAGTACATGGCCCGTTCTCTATGTCCCACTAAAAGATTATGAGAAAGGCTATTTTGATGAAATTGTGTGGGCTACATGTCAGTTTCCCTCTTTTGAAAGAGTAAATCACCTCTAAACGAACCGTACAGTCTTCTCAAAGTGGAACAGATGAATTTAGCAAATCTGTGGCGTAAATTTTGGAACTCGTGAAAATTGGAGGGAGAAAGAAGATTTCCGTGCAAATCAGAGGACTCTAGAAGGGATTCCCACTTGAAAACGCAAGCTGGATCTAACACACGCATTCAGGCATTTTGGGGGTGATATTGATGAAATTGGCAACTCCGTGGCCCATTTTGAGGTACTGATGAAAAACGGAGTGAGAAATGAGCTTACTCTGAAATTTCAAGGCCTCTAGCGAATTTTCCCTGTCAAATGGTGAAACCGGCGCTAAAACATGCTTCTATCCTTTTGGTGGCTGAAACACAATGATTCGGGAGCTATGTTGCGCAATTTAAAGTGCTTATGAAAGATGGAGGTAGGAATAGGATTTCTTTGCATTTCAAATTCCTCTATGGCGGTTGGCCTCTGCTAAGTGCAAACCTGCGCAAAGAATAGGTCCAACCATATCGGGGGCAAAAACAGATGAATTGGGAAAGTAAATGGATCGTTCTCTGTGTCCCACTAAAAGATTAGGAGAAAGACTATTTTGATGAAATTGTGTGGGCTACATGTCAGTTTCCCTCTATTGAAAGAGAAAAGCGCCTCTAAACGAACCGTACAGTCTTCTCGAAGTGGAACAGATGAATTTAGCAAATCTGTGGCGTAAATTTTGGAACTCGTGAAAATTGGAAGGAGAAAGAAGATTTCCGTGCAAATCAGAGGACTCTAGCACGGATTCCCACTTGAAAACGCAAGCTGGATCTAAAACACGCATTCAGGCATTTTGGGGGTGATATTGATGAAATTGGCAACTCCGTGGCCCATTTTGGGGTAGAGCTGAAAAACGGAGTGAGAAAGGAGCTTACTCTGAAATTTCGAGGCCTCTAGCGAATTTTCCCTGTCAAAAGGTGAAACCGGCGCTAAAACATGCTTCTATCCTTTTGGTGGCCGAAACACAATGATTCGCGAGCCACGTTGCCCATTTTAAAGTGCTTATGAAAGATGGAGGTAGGAATAGGATTTCTTTGCATTTCAAATGCCTCTATGGCGGTTGGTCTCTACTAAGTGCAAACCTGCGCAAAGAATAGGTCCAACCATATCGGGGGCAAAAACAGATGAATTGGGAAAGTAAATGGATCGTTCTCTGTGTCCCACTAAAAGATTATGAGAAAGACTATTTTGATGAAATTGTGTGGGCTACATGTCAGTTTCCCTCTATTGAAAGAGAAAATCGCCTCTAAACGAACCGTACAGTCTTCTCGCGGTGGAACAGATGAATTTCGCAAATCTGAGGCGTATTTTTTGGAACTCGTGAAAATTGGAGGGAGAAAGAAGATTTCCGTGCAAATCAGAGGACTCTAGGACGGATTCCCTCTTGGAAATGCAAGCTGGATCTAAAACACGCATTCAGGAATTTTGGGGGTGATATTGATGAAATTGGCAACTTCGTGGCCCATTTTGGGGTACTGCTGAAAAACGGAGTGAGAAATGAGCTTACTCTGAAATTTCGAGGCCTGTAGCGAATTTTCCCTGTCAAAAGGTGAAACCGGCGCTAAAACATGCTTCTATCCTTTTGGTGGCCGAAACACAATGATTCGCGAGCCACGTTGCCCATTTTAAAGTGCTTATGAAAGATGGAGGTAGGAATAGGATTTCTTTGCATTTCAAATGCCTCTATGGCGGTTGGTCTCTACTAAGTGCAAACCTGCGCAAAGAATAGGTCCAACCATATCGGGGGCAAAAACAGATGAATTGGGAAAGTAAATGGATCGTTCTCTGTGTCCCACTAAAAGATTATGAGAAAGACTATTTTGATGAAATTGTGTGGGCTACATGTCAGTTTCCCTCTATTGAAAGAGAAAATCGCCTCTAAACGAACCGTACAGTCTTCTCGCGGTGGAACAGATGAATTTCGCAAATCTGAGGCGTATTTTTTGGAACTCGTGAAAATTGGAGGGATAAAGAAGATTTCCGTGAAAATCAGAGGACTCTAGCACGGATTCCCTCTTGGAAATGCAAGCTGGATCTAAAACACGCATTCAGGCATTTTGGGGATGATATTGATGAAATTGGCATCTCCGTGGCCCATTTTGGGGTACTGCTGAAAAACGGAGTGAGAAATGAGCTTACTCTGAAATTTCGAGGCCTCTGCGAATTTTCCCTGTCAAAAGGTGAAACCGGCGCTAAAACATGCTTCTATCCTTTTGGTGGCCGAAACACAATGATTCGCGAGCTACGTTGCCCATTTTTAAGTGCTTATGAAAGATGGAGGTAGGAATAGGATTTCTTTGCATTTCAAATGCCTCTATGGCGGTTGGTCTCTGCTAAGTGCAAACCTGCGCAAAGAATAGGTCCAACCATTTCGGGGGCAAAAAAATATGAATTGGGAAAGTACATGGCCCATTCTCTGTGTCCCACTAAAACATTATGAGAAAGACTATTTTGATGAAATTGTGTGGGCTACATGTCAGTTTCCCTCTATTGAAAGAGAAAATCACCTCTAAACGAACCGTACAGTCATGTCACAGTGGAACAGATGAATTTGGAAAATCTGAGGCATATTTTTTGGAACTCGTGAAAATTGGAGGGAGAAAGAAGATTTCCGTGCAAATCAGAGGACTCTTGGACGGATTCCCTATTGAAAATGCAAGCTGGATCTAAAACACGCATTCAGGAATTTTGGGGGTGATATTGATGAAATTGGCAACTTCGTGGCCCATTTTGGGGTACTGCTGAAAAACGGAGTGAGAAATGAGCTTACTCTGAAATTTCGAGGCCTGTAGCGAATTTTCCCTGTCAAAAGGTGAAACCGGCGCTAAAACATGCTTCTATCCTTTTGGTGGCCGAAACACAATGATTCGCGAGCCACGTTGCCCATTTTAAAGTGCTTATGAAAGATGGAGGTAGGAATAGGATTTCTTTGCATTTCAAATGCCTCTATGGCGGTTGGTCTCTACTAAGTGCAAACCTGCGCAAAGAATAGGTCCAACCATTTCGATGGCAAAAACAGATGAATTGGGAAAGTACATGGCCCGTTCTCTGTGTCCCACTAAAAGATTATGAGAAAGACTATTTTGATGAAATTGTGTGGGCTACATGTCAGTTTCCCTCTATTGAAAGAGAAAATCACCTCTAAATGAACCGTACAGTCCTGTCACAGTGGAACAGATGAATTTGGCAAATCTGAGGCGTATTTTTTGGAACTCGTGAAAATTGGAGGGAGAAAGAAGATTTCCGTGCAAATCAGAGGACTCTAGGACGGATTCCTTCTTGAAAACGCAAGCTGGATCTAAAACACGCATTCAGAAATTTTGGGGGTGATATTGATGAAATTGGCAAATCCGTGGCCCATTTTGGGGTAGTGCTGAAAAACGGAGGGTGAAAGGAGCTTACTCTGAAATTTCGAGGCCTCTAGCGAATTTTCCCTGTCAAAAGGTGAAACCGGCGCTAAAACATGCTTCTATCCTTTTGGTGGCCGAAAAACAATGATTCGCGAGCTACGTTGCCCATTTTAAAGTGCTTATGAAAGATGGAGGTAGGAATAGGATTTCTTTGCATTTCAAATGCCTCTATGGCGGTTGGTCTCTGCTAAGTGCAAACCTGCGCAAAGAATAGGTCCAACCATTTCGGGGGCAAAAACAGATGAATTGGGAAAGTAAATGGATCGTTCTCTGTGTCTCACTAAAAGATTATGAGAAAGACTATTTTGATGAAATTGTGTGGGCTACATGTCAGTTTCCCTCTATTGAAAGAGAAAAGCGCCTTTAAACGAACCGTACAGTCTTCTCAAAGTGGAACACATGAATTTGGAAAATCTGAGGCGTATTTTTTGGAACTCGTGAAAATTGGAGGGAGAAAGAAGATTTCCATGCAGATCAGAGGACTCTAGCACGGATTCCCTCTTGAAAATGCAAGCTGGATCTAAAACACGCATTCAGGCATTTTGGGGGTGATATTGATGAAATTGGCAACTCCGTGGCCCATTTTGGGGTACTGCTGAAAAACGGAGTGAGAAATGAGCTTACTCTGAAATTTCAAGGCCTCTAGCGAATTTTCCCTGTCAAAAGGTGAAACCGGCGCTAAAACATGCTTCTATCCTTTTGGTGGCCGAAACACAATGATTCGCGAGCTACGTTGCCCATTTTAAAGTGCTTATGAAAGATGGAGGTAGGAATAGGATTTCTTTGCATTTCAAATGCCTCTATTGCAGTTGGTCTCTACTAAGTGCAAACCTGCGCAAAGAATAGGTCCAACCATTTCGGGGGCAAAAACAGATGAATTGGGAAAGTAAATGGATCGTTCTCTGTGTCCCACTAAAAGATTATGAGAAAGACTATTTTGATGAAATTGTGTGGGCTACATGTCAGTTTCCCTCTATTGAAAGAGAAAATCACCTCTAAACGAACCGTACAGTCTTCTGAAAGTGGAACACATGAATTTGGCAAATCTGAGGCGTATTTTTTGGAACTCGTGAAAATTGGAGGGAGAAAGAAGATTTCCGTGCAAATCAGAGGACTCTAGCACGGATTCCCTTTTGAAAACGCAAGCTGGATCTAAAACACGCATTCACGCATTTTGGGGGTGATATTGATGAAATTGGGAACTCCGTGGCCCATTTTGGGGTACTGCTGAAAAACGGAGTGAGAAAGGAGCTAACTCTGAAATTTCGAGGCCCCTAGCGAATTTTCCCTGTCAAAAGGTGACACCGGCGCTAAAACATGCTTCTATCCTTTTGGTGGCTGAAACACATTGATTCGCGAGCTACGTTGCCCATTTTACAATGCTTATGAAAGATAGAGGTAGGAACAGGATTTCTTTCTATTTTAAATGCCTCTATGTCGGTTGATCTCTGCGAAGTGCAAACCCACGCCAAGAATAGGTCCCTCCATTTCGGGGACAAAAACAGATGAATTGGGAAAGTACATGGCCCGTTCTCTTTGTCCCACAAAAAGATTATGTGAAAGACTATTTTGATGAAATTGTATGGGCTACATGTCAGTTTCCCTCTCTTGAAAGAGAAAATCGCCTCTAAAAGAACCATACAGTCTTCTGGCGGTGGAACAGATGAATTTGGCAAATCTGTGGCGTATTTTTTGGAACTCGTGAAAATTGGAGGGAGAAAGAAGATGTCCCTGCAAATCATAGGACTCTAGCACGGTTTGGCTCTTGACAACGCAAGCTGGATCTAAAACACGCATTCAGGCATTTTGGGGGTGATATTGATGAAATTGGCAACTCCGTGACCCACTTTGGGGTACTGCTGAAAAACGGAGTGAGAAAGGAGCTTACTCTGAAATTTCGAGGGCTCTAGCGAATTTTCCCTGTCTAAAGGTGGGACCAGCGCTAAAACATGCTTCTATCATTTTGGTGGCCGAAACAGAATGATTCGCGAGCTACGTTGCCCATTTTACAGTGCTTATGAAAGATGGAGGTAGGAATAGGATTTCTTTGCATTTCAAATGCCTCTATGTCGGTTGAAATCTGGGAAGTGCAAACTTACGCGAAGAATAGATCCCACCGTTTTGGGGGCAAAAACATATGAATTGGGAAAGTACATGGCCCATTCTCTGTGTCCCACTAAAAGATTATGAGAAAGACTATTTTGATGAAATTGTATTGGCTACATGTCAGTTTCCCTCTCTTGAAAGAGAAAAGCGCCTCTAAACGAACCGTACAGTCTTGTGGCGGTGGAACAGAGGAATTTGGCAAATATGTGGCGTATTTTTTGGAACTTCTGAAAATTATAGGGAGAAAGAAGATTTCCCTGCAAATCAGAGGACTCTAGCACGGATTCCCACTTGAAAACGCAAGCTGGATCTAAAACACGCATTGAGGCATTTTGGGGGTGATATTGATGAAATTGGCAACTCCGTGGCCTATTTTGGGGTACTGCTGAAAAACGGAGTGAGAAAGGAGCTTACTCTGAAATTTCGAGGCCTCTAGCGAATTTTCCCTCTCAAAAGGTGAGACCGGCGCTAAAACATGCTTCTATCATTTTGGTGGCCGAAACAGAATGATTCGCGAGCTACGTTGCCCATTTTACAGTGCTTATGAAAGATGGAGGTAGGAATAGGATTTCTTTGCATTTCAAATGCCTCTATGTCGGTTGATCTCTGCGAAGTGCAAACCCACGCCAAGAATAGGTCCCTCCATTTCGGGGACAAAAACAGATGAATTGGGAAAGTACATGGCCCGTTCTCTTTGTCCCACAAAAAGATTATGAGAAAGACTATTTTGATGAAATTGTATGGGCTACATGTCAGTTTCCCTCTATTGAAAGAGAAAATCACCTCTAAACGAACCGTACAGTCTTCTGAAAGTGGAACACATGAATTTGGCAAATCTGAGGCGTATTTTTTGGAACTCGTGAAAATTGGAGGGAGAAAGAAGATGTCCCTGCAAATCATAGGACTCTAGCACGGTTTGGCTCTTGAAAACGCAAGCTGGATCTAAAACACGCATTCAGGCATTTTGGGGGTGATATTGATGAAATTGGCAACTCCGTGGCCCATTTTGGGGTACTGCTGAAAAACGGAGTGAGAAAGGAGCTTACTCTGAAATTTCGAGGGCTCTAGCGAATTTTCCCTGTCTAAAGGTGAGACCGGCGCTAAAACATGCTTCTATCCTTTTGGTGGCTGAAACACAATGATTCGCGAGCTACGTTGCCCATTTTACAGTGCTTGTAAAAGATGGATGTAGGAATAGGATTTCTTTGCATTTCAAATGCCTCTATGGCGGTTGAAATCTGTGAAGTGCAAACCTGCGCGAAGAATAGGTCCCACCATTTCGGGGGCAAAAACAGATGAATTGGGAAAGTACATGGCCCGTTCTCTGTGTCCCACTAAAAGATTATGAGAAAGACTATTTTGATGAAATTGTGTGGGCTACATGTCAGTTTCCCTCTATTGAAAGAGAAAATCACCTCTAAACGAACCGTACAATCTTCTCAAAGTGGAACAGATGAATTTAGCAAATCTGAGGCATATTTTTTGGAACTCGTGAAAATTGGAGGGTGAAAGAAGATTTCCGTGCAAATCAGAGGACTCTAGCACGGATTCCCTCTTGAAAACGCAAGTTGGATCTAAAACACGCATTCAGGAATTTTGGGGGTGATATTGATGAAATTGGCAACTTCGTGGTCCATTTTGGGGTACTGCTGAAAACCGGAGTGAGAAAGGAGCTTACTCTGAAATTTCGAGGCCGCTCGCGAATTTTCCCTGTCAAAAGGTGACACCGGCGCTAACACATGCTTCTATCCTTTTGGTGGCTGAAACACAATGATTCGCGAGCTACGTTGCCTATTTTACACTGCTTATGAAAGATGGAGGTAGGAATAGGATTTTTTTGCATTTCAAATGCCTCTATGTCGGTTGATCCCTGCGAAGTGCAAACTTGCGCGAAGAATAGGTCCCACCATTTCGGGGGCAAAAACAGATGAATTGGGAAAGTACATGGCCCGTTCTCTGTGTCCCACTAAAAGATTATGAGAAAGACTATTTTGATGAAATTGTATGGGTACATGTCCGTTTCCCTCTCTTGAAAGAGAAAATCGCCTCTAAACGAACCGTACAGTCTTGTGGCGGTGGAACAGAGGAATTTGGCAAATATGTGGCGTATTTTTTGGAACTCATGAAAATTATAGGGAGAAAGAAGATTTCCCTGCAAATCAGAGGACTCTAGCACGGTTTGGCTATTGAAAACGCAAGCTGGATCTAAAACACGCATTCAGGAATTTTGTGGGTGATATTGATGAAATTGGTAACTCCGTGGCCCATTTTGTGTTAGTGCTGAAAAACACAGGGAGAAAGGAGCTTACTCTGAAATTTCGAGGCCTCTAGCGAATTTTTTCTGTCAAAAGGTGACCCCGGCGCTAAAACATGCTTCTATCCTTTTGGTGGCTGAAACACAATGATTCGCGAGCTACGTTGCATATTTTACAGTGCTTGTAAAAGATGGATGTAGGAATAGGATTTCTTTGCATTTCAAATGCCTCTATGGCGGTTGAAATCTGTGAAGTGCAAACCTGCGCGAAGAATAGGTCCCACCATTTCGGGGGAAAAAACAGATGAATTGGGAAAGTACATGGCCCGTTCTCTATGTCCCACTAAAAGATTATGAGAAAGGCTATTTTGATGAAATTGTGTGGGCTACATGTCAGTTTCCCTCTTTTGAAAGAGTAAATCACCTCTAAACGAACCGTACAGTCTTCTCAAAGTGGAACAGATGAATTTAGCAAATCTGTGGCGTAAATTTTGGAACTCGTGAAAATTGGAGGGAGAAAGAAGATTTCCGTGCAAATCAGAGGACTCTAGAAGGGATTCCCACTTGAAAACGCAAGCTGGATCTAACACACGCATTCAGGCATTTTGGGGGTGATATTGATGAAATTGGCAACTCCGTGGCCCATTTTGCGGTACTGCTGAAAAACGGAGTGAGAAATGAGCTTACTCTGAAATTTCAAGGCCTCTAGCGAATTTTCCCTGTCAAATGGTGAAACCGGCGCTAAAACATGCTTCTATCCTTTTGGTGGCTGAAACACAATGATTCGGGAGCTATGTTGCGCAATTTAAAGTGCTTATGAAAGATGGAGGTAGGAATAGGATTTCTTTGCATTTCAAATTCCTCTATGGCGGTTGGCCTCTGCTAAGTGCAAACCTGCGCAAAGAATAGGTCCAACCATATCGGGGGCAAAAACAGATGAATTGGGAAAGTAAATGGATCGTTCTCTGTGTCCCACTAAAAGATTAGGAGAAAGACTATTTTGATGAAATTGTGTGGGCTACATGTCAGTTTCCCTCTATTGAAAGAGAAAAGCGCCTCTAAACGAACCGTACAGTCTTCTCGAAGTGGAACAGATGAATTTAGCAAATCTGTGGCGTAAATTTTGGAACTCGTGAAAATTGGAAGGAGAAAGAAGATTTCCGTGCAAATCAGAGGACTCTAGCACGGATTCCCACTTGAAAACGCAAGCTGGATCTAAAACACGCATTCAGGCATTTTGGGGGTGATATTGATGAAATTGGCAACTCCGTGGCCCATTTTGGGGTAGAGCTGAAAAACGGAGTGAGAAAGGAGCTTACTCTGAAATTTCGAGGCCTCTAGCGAATTTTCCCTGTCAAAAGGTGAAACCGGCGCTAAAACATGCTTCTATCCTTTTGGTGGCCGAAACACAATGATTCGCGAGCCACGTTGCCCATTTTAAAGTGCTTATGAAAGATGGAGGTAGGAATAGGATTTCTTTGCATTTCAAATGCCTCTATGGCGGTTGGTCTCTACTAAGTGCAAACCTGCGCAAAGAATAGGTCCAACCATATCGGGGGCAAAAACAGATGAATTGGGAAAGTAAATGGATCGTTCTCTGTGTCCCACTAAAAGATTATGAGAAAGACTATTTTGATGAAATTGTGTGGGCTACATGTCAGTTTCCCTCTATTGAAAGAGAAAATCGCCTCTAAACGAACCGTACAGTCTTCTCGCGGTGGAACAGATGAATTTCGCAAATCTGAGGCGTATTTTTTGGAACTCGTGAAAATTGGAGGGATAAAGAAGATTTCCGTGAAAATCAGAGGACTCTAGCACGGATTCCCTCTTGGAAAGGCAAGCTGGATCTAAAACACGCATTCAGGCATTTTGGGGATGATATTGATGAAATTGGCATCTCCGTGGCCCATTTTGGGGTACTGCTGAAAAACGGAGTGAGAAATGAGCTTACTCTGAAATTTCGAGGCCTCTGCGAATTTTCCCTGTCAAAAGGTGAAACCGGCGCTAAAACATGCTTCTATCCTTTTGGTGGCCGAAACACAATGATTCGCGAGCTACGTTGCCCATTTTTAAGTGCTTATGAAAGATGGAGGTAGGAATAGGATTTCTTTGCATTTCAAATGCCTCTATGGCGGTTGGTCTCTGCTAAGTGCAAACCTGCGCAAAGAATAGGTCCAACCATTTCGGGGGCAAAAAATTATGAATTGGGAAAGTACATGGCCCGTTCTCTGTGTCCCACTAAAACATTATGAGAAAGACTATTTTGATGAAATTGTGTGGGCTACATGTCAGTTTCCCTCTATTGAAAGAGAAAATCACCTCTAAACGAACCGTACAGTCATGTCACAGTGGAACAGATGAATTTGGAAAATCTGAGGCATATTTTTTGGAACTCGTGAAAATTGGAGGGAGAAAGAAGATTTCCGTGCAAATCAGAGGACTCTAGGACGGATTCCCTCTTGAAAATGCAAGCTGGATCTAAAACACGCATTCAGGAATTTTGGGGGTGATATTGATGAAATTGGAAACTTCGTGGCCCATTTTGGGGTACTGCTGAAAAACGGAGTGAGAAATGAGCTTACTCTGAAATTTCGAGGCCTCTGCGAATTTTCCCTGTCAAAAGGTGAAACCGGCGCTAAAACATGCTTCTATCCTTTTGGTGGCCGAAACACAATGATTCGCGAGCTACGTTGCCCATTTTTAAGTGCTTATGAAAGATGGAGGTAGGAATAGGATTTCTTTGCATTTCAAATGCCTCTATGGCGGTTGGTCTCTGCTAAGTGCAAACCTGCGCAAAGAATAGGTCCAACCATTTCGGGGGCAAAAAAATATGAATTGGGAAAGTACATGGCCCATTCTCTGTGTCCCACTAAAACATTATGAGAAAGACTATTTTGATGAAATTGTGTGGGCTACATGTCAGTTTCCCTCTATTGAAAGAGAAAATCACCTCTAAACGAACCGTACAGTCATGTCACAGTGGAACAGATGAATTTGGAAAATCTGAGGCATATTTTTTGGAACTCGTGAAAATTGGAGGGAGAAAGAAGATTTCCGTGCAAATCAGAGGACTCTAGGACGGATTCCCTATTGAAAATGCAAGCTGGATCTAAAACACGCATTCAGGAATTTTGGGGGTGATATTGATGAAATTGGCAACTTCGTGGCCCATTTTGGGGTACTGCTGAAAAACGGAGTGAGAAATGAGCTTACTCTGAAATTTCGAGGCCTGTAGCGAATTTTCCCTGTCAAAAGGTGAAACCGGCGCTAAAACATGCTTCTATCCTTTTGGTGGCCGAAACACAATGATTCGCGAGCCACGTTGCCCATTTTAAAGTGCTTATGAAAGATGGAGGTAGGAATAGGATTTCTTTGCATTTCAAATGCCTCTATGGCGGTTGGTCTCTACTAAGTGCAAACCTGCGCAAAGAATAGGTCCAACCATATCGGGGGCAAAAACAGATGAATTGGGAAAGTAAATGGATCGTTCTCTGTGTCCCACTAAAAGATTATGAGAAAGACTATTTTGATGAAATTGTGTGGGCTACATGTCAGTTTCCCTCTATTGAAAGAGAAAATCGCCTCTAAACGAACCGTACAGTCTTCTCGCGGTGGAACAGATGAATTTCGCAAATCTGAGGCGTATTTTTTGGAACTCGTGAAAATTGGAGGGATAAAGAAGATTTCCGTGAAAATCAGAGGACTCTAGCACGGATTCCCTCTTGGAAATGCAAGCTGGATCTAAAACACGCATTCAGGCATTTTGGGGATGATATTGATGAAATTGGCATCTCCGTGGCCCATTTTGGGGTACTGCTGAAAAACGGAGTGAGAAATGAGCTTACTCTGAAATTTCGAGGCCTCTGCGAATTTTCCCTGTCAAAAGGTGAAACCGGCGCTAAAACATGCTTCTATCCTTTTGGTGGCCGAAACACAATGATTCGCGAGCTACGTTGCCCATTTTTAAGTGCTTATGAAAGATGGAGGTAGGAATAGGATTTCTTTGCATTTCAAATGCCTCTATGGCGGTTGGTCTCTGCTAAGTGCAAACCTGCGCAAAGAATAGGTCCAACCATTTCGGGGGCAAAAAAAGATGAATTGGGAAAGTACATGGCCCATTCTCTGTGTCCCACTAAAACATTATGAGAAAGACTATTTTGATGAAATTGTGTGGGCTACATGTCAGTTTCCCTCTATTGAAAGAGAAAATCACCTCTAAACGAACCGTACAGTCATGTCACAGTGGAACAGATGAATTTGGAAAATCTGAGGCATATTTTTTGGAACTCGTGAAAATTGGAGGGAGAAAGAAGATTTCCGTGCAAATCAGAGGACTCTAGGACGGATTCCCTATTGAAAATGCAAGCTGGATCTAAAACACGCATTCAGGAATTTTGGGGGTGATATTGATGAAATTGGTAACTTCGTGGCCCATTTTGGGGTACTGCTGAAAAACGGAGTGAGAAATGAGCTTACTCTGAAATTTCGAGGCCTGTAGCGAATTTTCCCTGTCAAAAGGTGAAACCGGCGCTAAAACATGCTTCTATCCTTTTGGTGGCCGAAACACAATGATTCGCGAGCCACGTTGCCCATTTTAAAGTGCTTATGAAAGATGGAGGTAGGAATAGGATTTCTTTGCATTTCAAATGCCTCTATGGCGGTTGGTCTCTACTAAGTGCAAACCTGCGCAAAGAATAGGTCCAACCATATCGGGGGCAAAAACAGATGAATTGGGAAAGTAAATGGATCGTTCTCTGTGTCCCACTAAAAGATTATGAGAAAGACTATTTTGATGAAATTGTGTGGGCTACATGTCAGTTTCCCTCTATTGAAAGAGAAAAGCGCCTCTAAACGAACCGTACAGTCTTCTCGCAGTGGAACAGATGAATTTAGCAAATCTGTGGCGTAAATTTTGGAACTCGTGAAAATTGGAGGGAGAAAGAAGATTTCCGTGCAAATCAGAGGACTCTAGCACGGATTCCCACTTGAAAACGCAAGCTGGATCTAAAACACGCATGCAGGCATTTTGGGGGTGATATTGATGAAATTGGCAACTCCGTGGCCTATTTTGGGGTAGAGATGAAAAACGGAGTGAGAAAGGAGCTTACTCTGAAATTTCGAGGCCTCTAGCGAATTTTCCCTGTCAAAAGGTCAAACCAGCGCTAAAACATGCTTCTATCCTTTTGGTGGCCGAAACACAATGATTCGCGAGCCACGTTGCCCATTTTAAAGTGCTTATGAAAGATGGAGGTAGGAATAGGATTTCTTTGCATTTCAAATGCCTCTATGGCGGTTGGGCTCTACTAAGTGCAAACCTGCGCAAAGAATAGGTCCAACCATTTTGGGGGCAAAAAAATATGAATTGGGAAAGTACATGGCCCGTTCTCTGTGTCCCACTAAAAGATTATGAGAAAGATTATTTTGATGAAATTGTGTGGGCTACATGTCAGTTTCCCTCTTTTGAAAGAGAAAAGCGCCTCTAAACGAACCGTACAGTCTTCTCAAAGTGGAACAGATGAATTTAGCAAATCTGTGGCGTAAATTTTGGAACTCGTGAAAATTGGAGGGAGAAAGAAGATTTCCGTGCAAATCAGAGGACTCTAGGACGGATTCCCACTTGAAAACGCAAGCTGGATCTAACACACGCATTCAGGCATTTTGGGGGTGATATTGATGAAATTGGCAACTCCGTGGCCCATTTTGGGGTACTGCTGAAAAACGGAGTGAGAAAGGAGCTTACTCTGAAATTTCGAGGCCTATAGCGAATTTTCCCTGTCAAAAGGTGAAACCGGCGCTAAAACATGCTTCTATCCTTTTGGTGGCTGAAACACAATGATTCGCGAGCTATGTTGCGCATCTTAAAGTGCTTATGAAAGATGGAGGTAGGAATAGGATTTCTTTGCATTTCAAATTCCTCTATGGCGGTTGGCCTCTGCTAAGTGCTAAACCTGCGCAAAGAATAGGTCCAACCATTTCGGGGGCAAAAAAATATGAATTGGGAAAGTACATGGCCCATTCTCTGTGTCCCACTAAAACATTATGAGAAAGACTATTTTGATGAAATTGTGTGGGCTACATGTCAGTTTCCCTCTATTGAAAGAGAAAATCACCTCTAAACGAACCGTACAGTCATGTCACAGTGGAACAGATGAATTTGGAAAATCTGAGGCATATTTTTTGGAACTCGTGAAAATTGGAGGGAGAAAGAAGATTTCCGTGCAAATCAGAGGACTCTAGGACGGATTCCCTATTGAAAATGCAAGCTGGATCTAAAACACGCATTCAGGAATTTTGGGGGTGATATTGATGAAATTGGCAACTTCGTGGCCCATTTTGGGGTACTGCTGAAAAACGGAGTGAGAAATGAGCTTACTCTGAAATTTCGAGGCCTGTAGCGAATTTTCCCTGTCAAAAGGTGAAACCGGCGCTAAAACATGCTTCTATCCTTTTGGTGGCCGAAACACAATGATTCGCGAGCCACGTTGCCCATTTTAAAGTGCTTATGAAAGATGGAGGTAGGAATAGGATTTCTTTGCATTTCAAATGCCTCTATGGCGGTTGGTCTCTACTAAGTGCAAACCTGCGCAAAGAATAGGTCCAACCATTTGGGGGGCAAAAACAGATGAATTGGGAAAGTAAATGGATCGTTCTCTGTGTCCCACTAAAAGATTATGAGAAAGACTATTTTGATGAAATTGTGTGGGCTACATGTCAGTTTCCCTCTATTGAAAGAGAACAGCGCCTCTAAACGAACCGTACAGTCTTCTCGCAGTGGAATAGATGAATTTAGCAAATCTGTGGCGTAAATTTTGGAACTCGTGAAAATTGGAGGGAGAAAGAAGATTTCCGTGCAAATCAGAGGACTCTTGCACGGATTCCCACTTGAAAACGCAAGCTGGATCTAAAACACGCATGCAGGCATTTTGGGGGTGATATTGATGAAATTGGCAACTCCGTGGCCCATTTTGGGGTAGAGCTGAAAAACGGAGTGAGAAAGGAGCTTACTCTGAAATTTCGAGGCCTCTAGCGAATTTTCCCTGTCAAAAGGTCAAACCGGCGCTAAAACATGCTTCTATCCTTTTGGTGGCCGAAACACAATGATTCGCGAGCTACGTTGCCCATTTTTAAGTGCTTATGAAAGATGGAGGTAGGAATAGGATTTCTTTGCATTTCAAATTCCTCTATGGCGGTTGGCCTCTGCTAAGTGCAAACCTGCGCAAAGAATAGGTCCAACCATATCGGGGGCAAAAACAGATGAATTGGGAAAGTAAATGGATCGTTCTCTGTGTCCCACTAAAAGATTATGAGAAAGACTATTTTGATGAAATTGTGTGGGCTACATGTCAGTTTCCCTCTATTGAAAGAGAAAATCGCCTCTAAACGAACCGTACAGTCTTCTCGCGGTAGAACAGATGAATTTCGCAAATCTGAGGCGTATTTTTTGGAACTCGTGAAAATTGGAGGGATAAAGAAGATTTCCGTGCAAATCAGAGGACTCTAGCACGGATTCCCTCTTGAAAAGGCAAGCTGGATCTAAAACACGCATTCAGGCATTTTGGGGGTGATATTGATGAAATTGGCATCTCCGTGGCCCATTTTGGGGTACTGCTGAAAAACGGAGTGAGAAATGAGCTTACTCTGAAATTTCGAGGCCTCTAGCGAATTTTCCCTGTCAAAAGGTGAAACCAGCGCTAAAACATGCTTCTATCCTTTTGGTGGCCGAAACACAATGATTCGCGAGCTACGTTAACCATTTTAAAGTGCTTATGAAAGATGGAGGTAGGAATAGGATTTCTTTGCATTTCAAATGCCTCTATTGCGGTTGGTCTCTGCTAAGTGCAAACCTGCGCAAAGAATAGGTCCAACCATTTCGGGGGCAAAAACAGATGAATTGGGAAAGTAAATGGATCGTTCTCTGTGTCCCACTAAAAGATTATGAGAAAGACTATTTTGATGAAATTGTGTGGGCTACATGTCAGTTTCCCTCTATTGAAAGAGAAAATCACCTCTAAACGAACCGTACAGTCTTCTCGCAGTGAAACAGATGAATTTCGCAAATCTGAGGCGTAAATTTTGGAACTCGTGAAAATTGGAGGGAGAAAGAAGATTTGCGTGCAAATCAGAGGACTCTAGCACGGATTCCCACTTGAAAACGCAAGCTGGATCTAGAACACGAATTCAGGCATTTTGGGGGTGATATTGATGAAATTGGCAACTCCGTGGCCCATTTTGGGGTACTGCTGAAAAACGGAGTGAGAAAGTAGCTTACTCTGAAATTTTGAGGCCTCTAGCGAATTTTCCCTGTCAAAAGGTTAAACCGGCGCTAAAACATGCTTCTATCCTTTTGGTGGCCGAAACACAATGATTCGCTAGCTACGTTGCCCATTTTAAAGTGCTTATCAAAGATGGAGGTAGGAATAGGATTTCTTTGCATTTCAAATGCCTCTATGGCGGTTGGTCTCTGCTAAGTGCAAACCTGCGCAAAGAATAGGTCCAACCATTTCGGGGGCAAAAAAATATGAATTGGGAAAGTACATGGCCCGTTCTCTGTGTCCCACTAAAACATTATGAGAAAGACTATTTTGATGAAATTGTGTGGGCTACATGTCAGTTTCCCTCTATTGAAAGAGAAAATCACCTCTAAACGAACCGTACAGTCTTCTCAAAGTGGAACACATGAATTTGGCAAATCTGAGGCGTATTTTTTGGAACTCGTGAAAATTGAAGGGAGAAAGAAGATTTCCGTGCAAATCAGAGCACTCTAGCACGGATTCCCACATGAAAATGCAAGCTGGATCTAAAACACGCATTCAGGCATTTTGGGGGTGATATTGATGAAATTGGCAACTCCGTGGCCCATTTTGGGGTACTGCTGAAAAACGGAGTGAGAAATGAGCTTACTCTGAAATTTCGAGGCCTGTAGCGAATTTTCCCTGTCAAAAGGTGAAACCGGCGCTAAAACATGCTTCTATCCTTTTGGTGGCCGAAACACAATGATTCACGAGCTACGTTGCTCATTTTAAAGTGCTTATGAAAGATGGAGGTAGGAATAGGATTTCTTTGCATTTCAAATGCCTCTATGGCGGTTGGGCTCTACTAAGTGCAAACCTGCGCAAAGAATAGGTCCAACCATTTCGGGGGCAAAAAAATATGAATTGGGAAAGTACATGGCCCGTTCTCTGTGTCCCACTAAAAGATTATGAGAAAGATTATTTTGATGAAATTGTGTGGGCTACATGTCAGTTTCCCTCTATTGAAAGAGAAAAGCGCCTCTAAACGAACCGTACAGTCTTCTCGCAGTGGAACAGATGAATTTAGCAAATCTGTGGCGTAAATTTTGGAACTCGTGAAAATTGGAGGGAGAAAGAAGATTTCCGTGCAAATCAGAGGACTCTAGCACGGATTCCCACTTGAAAACGCAAGCTGGATCTAAAACACGCATTCAGGCATTTTGGGGGTTGATATTGATGAAATTGGCAACTCCGTGGCCCATTTTCGGGTAGAGCTGAAAAACGGAGTGAGAAAGGAGCTTACTCTGAAATTTCGAGGGCTCTAGCGAATTTTCCCTGTCAAAAGGTGAAACCGGCGCTAAAACATGCAACTATCCTTTTGGTGGCCGAAACACAATGATTCGCGAGCTAGGTTGCCCATTTTAAAGTGCTTATGAAAGATGGAGGTAGGAATAGGATTTCTTTGCATTTCAAATGCCTCTATTGCGGTTGGTCTCTGCTAAGTGCAAACCTGCGCAAAGAATAGGTCGAACAATTTCGGGGGCAAAAACAGATGAATTGGGAAAGTAAATGGATCGTTCTCTGTGTCCCACTAAAAGATTATGAGAAAGACTATTTTGATGAAATTGTGTGGGCTACATGTCAGTTTCCCTCTATTGAAAGACAAAATCACCTCTAAACGAACCGTACAGTCTTCTCAAAGTGGAACACATGAATTTGGCAAATCTGAGGCGTATTTTTTGGAACTCGTGAAAATTGGAGGGAGAAAGAAGATTTCCGTGCAAATCAGAGCACTCTAGCACGGATTCCCACATGAAAATGCAAGCAGGATCTAAAACACGCATTCAGGCATTTTGGGGGTGATATTGATGAAATTGGCAACTCCGTGGCCCATTTTGGGGTACTGCTGAAAAACGGAGTGAGAAATGAGCTTACTCTGAAATTTCGAGGCCTGTAGCGAATTTTCCCTGTCAAAAGGTGAAACCGGCGCTAAAACATGCTTCTATCCTTTTGGTGGCCGAAACACAATGATTCGCGAGCTACGTTGCTCATTTTAAAGTGCTTATGAAAGATGGAGGTAGGAATAGGATTTCTTTGCATTTCAAATGCCTCAATGGCGGTTGGTCTCTGCTAAGTGCAAACCTGCGCAAAGAATAGGTCCAACCATTTCGGGGGCAAAAACAGATGAATTGGGAAAGTAAATGGATCGTTCTCTGTGTCCCACTAAAAGATTATGAGAAAGACTATTTTGATGAAATTGTGTGGGCTACATGTCAGTTTCCCTCTATTGAAAGAGAAAAGCGCCTCTAAACGAACCGTACAGTCTTCTCGCAGTGGAACAGATGAATTTAGCAAATCTGTGGCGTAAATTTTGGAACTCGTGAAAATTGGAGGGAGAAAGAAGATTTCCGTGCAAATCAGAGGACTCTAGCACGGATTCCCACTTGAAAACGCAAGTTGGATCTAAAACACGCATGCAGGCATTTTGGGGGTGATATTGATGAAATTGGCAACTCCGTGGCCCATTTTGGGGTAGAGCTGAAAAACGGAGTGAGAAAGGAGCTTACTCTGAAATTTCGAGTCCTCTAGCGAATTTTCCCTGTCAAAAGGTCAAACCGGCGCTAAAACATGCTTCTATCCTTTTGGTGGCCGAAACACAATGATTCGCGAGCCACGTTGCCCATTTTAAAGTGCTTATGAAAGATAGAGGTAGGAATAGGATTTCTTTGCATTTCAAATGCCTCTATGGCGGTTGGGCTCTACTAAGTGCAAACCTGCGCAAAGAATAGGTCCAACCATTTCGGGGGCAAAAAAATATGAATTGGGAAAGTACATGGCCCGTTCTCTGTGTCCCACTAAAAGATTATGAGAAAGATTATTTTGATGAAATTGTGTGGGCTACATGTCAGTTTCCCTCTATTGAAAGAGAAAAGCGCCTCTAAACGAACCGTACAGTCTTCTCGCAGTGGAACAGATGAATTTAGCAAATCTGTGGCGTAAATTTTGGAACTCGTGAAAATTGGAGGGAGAAAGAAGATTTCCGTGCAAATCAGAGGACTCTAGCACGGATTCCCACTTGAAAACGCAAGCTGGATCTAAAACACGCATTCAGGCATTTTGGGGGTTGATATTGATGAAATTGGCAACTCCGTGGCCCATTTTCGGGTAGAGCTGAAAAATGGAGTGAGAAAGGAGCTTACTCTGAAATTTCGAGGGCTCTAGCGAATTTTCCCTGTCAAAAGGTGAAACCGGCGCTAAAACATGCAACTATCCTTTTGGTGGCCGAAACACAATGATTCGCGAGCTAGGTTGCCCATTTTAAAGTGCTTATGAAAGATGGAGGTAGGAATAGGATTTCTTTGCATTTCAAATGCCTCTATTGCGGTTGGTCTCTGCTAAGTGCAAACCTGCGCAAAGAATAGGTCGAA
Source organism: Albizia julibrissin (assembly GCA_037074505.1). Lineage (NCBI taxonomy): Eukaryota > Viridiplantae > Streptophyta > Magnoliopsida > Fabales > Fabaceae > Albizia > Albizia julibrissin. The sequence continues at coordinate 40,944,738 of CM073477.1, forward strand.
CAATTTCGGGGGCAAAAACAGATGAATTGGGAAAGTAAATGGATCGTTCTCTGTGTCCCACTAAAAGATTATGAGAAAGACTATTTTGATGAAATTGTGTGGGCTACATGTCAGTTTCCCTCTATTGAAAGAGAAAATCACCTCTAAACGAACCGTACAGTCTTCTCAAAGTGGAACACATGAATTTGGCAAATCTGAGGCGTATTTTTTGGAACTCGTGAAAATTGGAGGGAGAAAGAAGATTTCCGTGCAAATCAGAGGACTCTAGCACGGATTCCCTCTTGAAAACGCAAGCTGGATCTAAAACACGCATTCAGGCATTTTGGGGGTGATATTGATGAAATTGGCAACTCCGTGGCCCATTTTGGGGTACTGCTGAAAAACGGAGTGAGAAAGGAGCTTACTCTGAAATTTCGAGTCCTCTAGCGAATTTTCCCTGTCAAAAGGTGAAACCGGCGCTAAAACATGCTTCTATCCTTTTGGTGGCCGAAACACAATGATTCGCGAGCCACGTTGCCCATTTTAAAGTGCTTATGAAAGATGGAGGTAGGAATAGGATTTCTTTGCATTTCAAATGCCTCTATGGCGGTTGGGCTCTCCTAAGTTCAAACCTGCGCAAAGAATAGGTCCAACCATTTCGGGGGCAAAAAAATATGAATTGGGAAAGTACATGGCCCGTTCTCTGTGTCCCACTAAAAGATTATGAGACAGATTATTTTGATGAAATTGTGTGGGCTACATGTCAGTTTCCCTCTATTGAAAGAGAAAAGCGCCTCTAAACGAACCGTACAGTCTTCTCGCAGTGGAACAGATGAATTTAGCAAATCTGTGGCGTAAATTTTGGAACTCGTGAAAATTGGAGGGAGAAAGAAGATTTCCGTGCAAATCAGAGGACTCTAGCACGGATTCCCTCTTGAAAACGCAAGCTGGATCTAAAACACGCATTCAGGCATTTTGGGGGTGATATTGATGAAATTGGCAACTCCGTGGCCCATTTTGGGGTACTGCTGAAAAACGGAGTGAGAAAGGAGCTTACTCTGAAATTTCGAGTGCTCTAGCGAATTTTCCCTGTCAAAAGGTGAAACCGGCGCTAAAACATGCTTCTATCCTTTTGGTGGCCGAAACACAATGATTCGCGAGCTAGGTTGCCCATTTTAAAGTGCTTATGAAAGATGGAGGTAGGAATAGGATTTCTTTGCATTTCAAATGCCTCTATTGCGGTTGGTCTCTGCTAAGTGCAAACCTGCGCATAGAATAGGTCGAACCATTTCGGGGGCAAAAACAGATGAATTGGGAAAGTAAATGGATCGTTCTCTGTGTCCCACTAAAAGATTATGAGAAAGACTATTTTGATGAAATTGTGTGGGCTACATGTCAGTTTCCCTCTATTGAAAGAGAAAATCACCTCTAAACGAACCGTACAGTCTTCTCAAAGTGGAACACATGAATTTGGCAAATCTGAGGCGTATTTTTTGGAACTCGTGAAAATTGGAGGGAGAAAGAAGATTTCCGTGCAAATCAGAGGACTCTAGCACGGATTCCCTCTTGAAAATGCAAGCTGGATCTAAAACAAGCATTCAGGCATTTTGGGGGTGATATTGATGAAATTGGCAACTTCGTGGCCCATTTTGGGGTACTGCTGAAAAACGGAGTGAGAAATGAGCTTACTCTGAAATTTCAAGGCCTCTAGCGAATTTTCCCTGTCAAATGGTGAAACCGGCGCTAAAACATGCTTCTATCCTTTTGGTGGCTGAAACACAATGATTCGGGAGCTAAGTTGCCCATTTTAAAGTGCTTATGAAAGATGGAGGTAGGAATAGGATTTCTTTGCATTTCAAATTCCTCTATGGCGGTTGGCCTCTGCTAAGTGCAAACCTGCGCAAAGAATAGGTCCAACCATTTCGGGGGCAAAAAAAGATAAATTGGGAAAGTACATGGCCCGTTCACTGTGTCCCACTAAAAGATTATGAGAAAGACTATTTTGATGAAATTGTGTGGGCTACATGTCAGTTTCCCCCTATTGAAAGAGAAAAGCGCCTCTAAACGAACCGTATAGTCTTCTCGCAGTGGAACAGATGAATTTAGCAAATCTGAGGCGTAAATTTTGGAACTTGTGAAAATTGGAGGGAGAAAGAAGATTTCCGTGCAAATCAGAGGACTCTAGCACGGATTCCCACTTGAAAACGCAAGCTGGATCTAAAACACGCATTCAGGCATTTTTGGGGTGATATTGATGAAATTGGCAACTCCGTGGCCCATTTTGGGGTACTGCTGAAAAACGGAGTGAGAAATGAGCTTACTCTGAAATTTCGAGGCCTCTAGCGAATTTTCCCTGTCAAAAGGTGAAACCGGCGCTAAAACATGCTTCTATCCTTTTGGTGGCCGAAACACAATGATTCGCGAGCCACGTTGCCCATTTTAAAGTGCTTATGAAAGATGGAGGTAGGAATAGGATTTCTTTGCATTTCAAATGCCTCTATGGCGGTTGGGCTCTCCTAAGTGCAAACCTGCGCAAAGAATAGGTCCAACCATTTCGGGGGCAAAAAAATATGAATTGGGAAAGTACATGGCCCGTTCTCTGTGTCCCACTAAAAGATTATGAGACAGATTATTTTGATGAAATTGTGTGGGCTACATGTCAGTTTCCCTCTATTGAAAGAGAAAAGCGCCTCTAAACGAACCGTACAGTCTTCTCGCAGTGGAACAGATGAATTTAGCAAATCTGTGGCGTAAATTTTGGAACTCGTGAAAATTGGAGGGAGAAAGAAGATTTCCGTGCAAATCAGAGAACTCTAGCACGGATTCCCTCTTGAAAACGCAAGCTGGATCTAAAACACGCATTCAGGCATTTTGGGGGTGATATTGATGAAATTGGCAACTCCGTGGCCCATTTTGGGGTACTGCTGAAAAACGGAGTGAGAAAGGAGCTTACTCTGAAATTTCGAGTCCTCTAGCGAATTTTCCCTGTCAAAAGGTGAAACCGGCGCTAAAACATGCTTCTATCCTGTTGGTGGCCGAAACACAATGATTCGCGAGCTAGGTTGCCCATTTTAAAATTCTTATGAAAGATGGAGGTAGGAATAGGATTTCTTTGCATTTCAAATGCCTCTATTGCGGTTGGTCTCTGCTAAGTGCAAACCTGCGCATAGAATAGGTCGAACCATTTCGGGGGCAAAAACAGATGAATTGGGAAAGTAAATGGATCGTTCTCTGTGTCCCACTAAAAGATTATGAGAAAGACTATTTTGATGAAATTGTGTGGGCTACATGTCAGTTTCCCTCTATTGAAAGAGAAAATCACCTCTAAACGAACCGTACAGTCTTCTCGCAGTGCAACAGATGAATTTCGCAAATCTGAGGCGTAAATTTTGGAACTCGTGAAAATTGGAGGGAGAAAGAAGATTTGCGTTCAAATCAGAGGACTCTAGCACGGATTCCCACTTGAAAACGCAAGCTGGATCTAGAACACGAATTCAGGCATTTTGGGGGTGATATTGATGAAATTGGCAACTCTGTGGCCCATTTTGGGGTACTGCTGAAAAACGGAGTGAGAAAGTAGCTTACTCTGAAATTTCGAGGCCTCTAGCGAATTTTCCCTGTCAAAAGGTTAAACCGGCGCTAAAACATGCTTCTATCCTTTTGGTGGCCGAAACACAATGATTCGCGAGCTACGTTGCCCATTTTAAAGTGCTTATCAAAGATGGAGGTAGGAATAGGATTTCTTTGCATTTCAAATGCCTCTATGGCGGTTGGTCTCTGCTAAGTGCAAACCTGCGCAAAGAATAGGTCCAACCATTTCGGGGGCAAAAAAATATGAATTGGGAAAGTACATGGCCCGTTCTCTGTGTCCCACTAAAACATTATGAGAAAGACTATTTTGATGAAATTGTGTGGGCTACATGTCAGTTTCCCTCTATTGAAAGAGAAAATCACCTCTAAACGAACCGTACAGTCTTCTCAAAGTGGAACACATGAATTTGGCAAATCTGAGGCGTATTTTTTGGAACTCGTGAAAATTGGAGGGAGAAAGAAGATTTCCGTGCAAATCAGAGCACTCTAGCACGGATTCCCACATGAAAATGCAAGCTGGATCTAAAACACGCATTCAGGCATTTTGGGGGTGATATTGATGAAATTGGCAACTCCGTGGCCCATTTTGGGGTACTGCTGAAAAACGGAGTGAGAAATGAGCTTACTCTGAAATTTCGAGGCCTGTAGCGAATTTTCCCTGTCAAAAGGTGAAACCGGCGCTAAAACATGCTTCTATCCTTTTGGTGGCCGAAACACAATGATTCGCGAGCTACGTTGCTCATTTTAAAGTGCTTATGAAAGATGGAGGTAGGAATAGGATTTCTTTGCATTTCAAATGCCTCTATGGCGGTTGGGCTCTACTAAGTGCAAACCTGCGCAAAGAATAGGTCCAACCATTTCGGGGGCAAAAAAATATGAATTGGGAAAGTACATGGCCCGTTCTCTGTGTCCCACTAAAAGATTATGAGAAAGATTATTTTGATGAAATTGTGTGGGCTACATGTCAGTTTCCCTCTATTGAAAGAGAAAAGCGCCTCTAAACGAACCGTACAGTCTTCTCGCAGTGGAACAGATGAATTTAGCAAATCTGTGGCGTAAATTTTGGAACTCGTGAAAATTGGAGGGAGAAAGAAGATTTCCGTGCAAATCAGAGGACTCTAGCACGGATTCCCACTTGAAAACGCAAGCTGGATCTAAAACACGCATTCAGGCATTTTGGGGGTTGATATTGATGAAATTGGCAACTCCGTGGCCCATTTTCGGGTAGAGCTGAAAAACGGAGTGAGAAAGGAGCTTACTCTGAAATTTCGAGGGCTCTAGCGAATTTTCCCTGTCAAAAGGTGAAACCGGCGCTAAAACATGCAACTATCCTTTTGGTGGCCGAAACACAATGATTCGCGAGCTAGGTTGCCCATTTTAAAGTGCTTATGAAAGATGGAGGTAGGAATAGGATTTCTTTGCATTTCAAATGCCTCTATTGCGGTTGGTCTCTGCTAAGTGCAAACCTGCGCAAAGAATAGGTCGAACAATTTCGGGGGCAAAAACAGATGAATTGGGAAAGTAAATGGATCGTTCTCTGTGTCCCACTAAAAGATTATGAGAAAGACTATTTTGATGAAATTGTGTGGGCTACATGTCAGTTTCCCTCTATTGAAAGAGAAAATCACCTCTAAACGAACCGTACAGTCTTCTCAAAGTGGAACACATGAATTTGGCAAATCTGAGGCGTATTTTTTGGAACTCGTGAAAATTGGAGGGAGAAAGAAGATTTCCGTGCAAATCAGAGCACTCTAGCACGGATTCCCACATGAAAATGCAAGCTGGATCTAAAACACGCATTCAGGCATTTTGGGGGTGATATTGATGAAATTGGCAACTCCGTGGCCCATTTTGGGGTACTGCTGAAAAACGGAGTGAGAAATGAGCTTACTCTGAAATTTCGAGGCCTGTAGCGAATTTTCCCTGTCAAAAGGTGAAACCGGCGCTAAAACATGCTTCTATCCTTTTGGTGGCCGAAACACAATGATTCGCGAGCTACGTTGCTCATTTTAAAGTGCTTATGAAAGATGGAGGTAGGAATAGGATTTCTTTGCATTTCAAATGCCTCAATGGCGGTTGGTCTCTGCTAAGTGCAAACCTGCGCAAAGAATAGGTCCAACCATTTCGGGGGCAAAAACAGATGAATTGGGAAAGTAAATGGATCGTTCTCTGTGTCCCACTAAAAGATTATGAGAAAGACTATTTTGATGAAATTGTGTGGGCTACATGTCAGTTTCCCTCTATTGAAAGAGAAAAGCGCCTCTAAACGAACCGTACAGTCTTCTCGCAGTGGAACAGATGAATTTAGCAAATCTGTGGCGTAAATTTTGGAACTCGTGAAAATTGGAGGGAGAAAGAAGATTTCCGTGCAAATCAGAGGACTCTAGCACGGATTCCCACTTGAAAACGCAAGCTGGATCTAAAACACGCATGCAGGCATTTTGGGGGTGATATTGATGAAATTGGCAACTCCGTGGCCCATTTTGGGGTAGAGCTGAAAAACGGAGTGAGAAAGGAGCTTACTCTGAAATTTCGAGTCCTCTAGCGAATTTTCCCTGTCAAAAGGTCAAACCGGCGCTAAAACATGCTTCTATCCTTTTGGTGGCCGAAACACAATGATTCGCGAGCCACGTTGCGCATTTTAAAGTGCTTATGAAAGATAGAGGTAGGAATAGGATTTCTTTGCATTTCAAATGCCTCTATGGCGGTTGGGCTCTACTAAGTGCAAACCTGCGCAAAGAATAGGTCCAACCATTTCGGGGGCAAAAAAATATGAATTGGGAAAGTACATGGCCCGTTCTCTGTGTCCCACTAAAAGATTATGAGAAAGATTATTTTGATGAAATTGTGTGGGCTACATGTCAGTTTCCCTCTATTGAAAGAGAAAAGCGCCTCTAAACGAACCGTACAGTCTTCTCGCAGTGGAACAGATGAATTTAGCAAATCTGTGGCGTAAATTTTGGAACTCGTGAAAATTGGAGGGAGAAAGAAGATTTCCGTGCAAATCAGAGGACTCTAGCACGGATTCCCACTTGAAAACGCAAGCTGGATCTAAAACACGCATTCAGGCATTTTGGGGGTTGATATTGATGAAATTGGCAACTCCGTGGCCCATTTTCGGGTAGAGCTGAAAAATGGAGTGAGAAAGGAGCTTACTCTGAAATTTCGAGGGCTCTAGCGAATTTTCCCTGTCAAAAGGTGAAACCGGCGCTAAAACATGCAACTATCCTTTTGGTGGCCGAAACACAATGATTCGCGAGCTAGGTTGCCCATTTTAAAGTGCTTATGAAAGATGGAGGTAGGAATAGGATTTCTTTGCATTTCAAATGCCTCTATTGCGGTTGGTCTCTGCTAAGTGCAAACCTGCGCAAAGAATAGGTCGAACAATTTCGGGGGCAAAAACAGATGAATTGGGAAAGTAAATGGATCGTTCTCTGTGTCCCACTAAAAGATTATGAGAAAGACTATTTTGATGAAATTGTGTGGGCTACATGTCAGTTTCCCTCTATTGAAAGAGAAAATCACCTCTAAACGAACCGTACAGTCTTCTCAAAGTGGAACACATGAATTTGGCAAATCTGAGGCGTATTTTTTGGAACTCGTGAAAATTGGAGGGAGAAAGAAGATTTCCGTGCAAATCAGAGGACTCTAGCACGGATTCCCTCTTGAAAACGCAAGCTGGATCTAAAACACGCATTCAGGCATTTTGGGGGTGATATTGATGAAATTGGCAACTCCGTGGCCCATTTTGGGGTACTGCTGAAAAACGGAGTGAGAAAGGAGCTTACTCTGAAATTTCGAGTCCTCTAGCGAATTTTCCCTGTCAAAAGGTGAAACCGGCGCTAAAACATGCTTCTATCCTTTTGGTGGCCGAAACACAATGATTCGCGAGCCACGTTGCCCATTTTAAAGTGCTTATGAAAGATGGAGGTAGGAATAGGATTTCTTTGCATTTCAAATGCCTCTATGGCGGTTGGGCTCTCCTAAGGTCAAACCTGCGCAAAGAATAGGTCCAACCATTTCGGGGGCAAAAAAATATGAATTGGGAAAGTACATGGCCCGTTCTCTGTGTCCCACTAAAAGATTATGAGACAGATTATTTTGATGAAATTGTGTGGGCTACATGTCAGTTTCCCTCTATTGAAAGAGAAAAGCGCCTCTAAACGAACCGTACAGTCTTCTCGCAGTGGAATAGATGAATTTAGCAAATCTGTGGCGTAAATTTTGGAACTCGTGAAAATTGGAGGGAGAAAGAAGATTTCCGTGCAAATCAGAGGACTCTAGCACGGATTCCCACTTGAAAACGCAAGCTGGATCTAAAACACGCATTCAGGCATTTTGGGGGTGATATTGATGAAATTGGCAACTCCGTGGCCCATTTTGGGGTACTGCTGAAAAACGGAGTGAGAAAGGAGCTTACTCTGAAATTTCGAGTCCTCTAGCGAATTTTCCCTGTCAAAAGGTGAAACCGGCGCTAAAACATGCTTCTATCCTTTTGGTGGCCGAAACACAATGATTCGCGAGCTAGGTTGCCCATTTTAAAGTGCTTATGAAAGATGGAGGTAGGAATAGGATTTCTTTGCATTTCAAATGCCTCTATTGCGGTTGGTCTCTGCTAAGTGCAAACCTGCGCATAGAATAGGTCGAACCATTTCGGGGGCAAAAACAGATGAATTGGGAAAGTAAATGGATCGTTCTCTGTGTCCCACTAAAAGATTATGAGAAAGACTATTTTGATGAAATTGTGTGGGCTACATGTCAGTTTCCCTCTATTGAAAGAGAAAATCACCTCTAAACGAACCGTACAGTCTTCTCAAAGTGGAACACATGAATTTGGCAAATCTGAGGCGTAAATTTTGGAACTCGTGAAAATTGGAGGGAGAAAGAAGATTTCCGTGCAAATCAGAGGACTCTAGCACGGATTCCCACTTGAAAACGCAAGCTGGATCTAAAACACGCATTCAGGCATTTTGGGGGTTGATATTGATGAAATTGGCAACTCCGTGGCCCATTTTCGGGTAGAGCTGAAAAATGGAGTGAGAAAGGAGCTTACTCTGAAATTTCGAGGGCTCTAGCGAATTTTCCCTGTCAAAAGGTGAAACCGGCGCTAAAACATGCAACTATCCTTTTGGTGGCCGAAACACAATGATTCGCGAGCTAGGTTGCCCATTTTAAAGTGCTTATGAAAGATGGAGGTAGGAATAGGATTTCTTTGCATTTCAAATGCCTCTATTGCGGTTGGTCTCTGCTAAGTGCAAACCTGCGCAAAGAATAGGTCGAACAATTTCGGGGGCAAAAACAGATGAATTGGGAAAGTAAATGGATCGTTCTCTGTGTCCCACTAAAAGATTATGAGAAAGACTATTTTGATGAAATTGTGTGGGCTACATGTCAGTTTCCCTCTATTGAAAGAGAAAATCACCTCTAAACGAACCGTACAGTCTTCTCAAAGTGGAACACATGAATTTGGCAAATCTGAGGCGTATTTTTTGGAACTCGTGAAAATTGGAGGGAGAAAGAAGATTTCCGTGCAAATCAGAGGACTCTAGCACGGATTCCCTCTTGAAAACGCAAGCTGGATCTAAAACACGCATTCAGGCATTTTGGGGGTGATATTGATGAAATTGGCAACTCCGTGGCCCATTTTGGGGTACTGCTGAAAAACGGAGTGAGAAAGGAGCTTACTCTGAAATTTCGAGTCCTCTAGCGAATTTTCCCTGTCAAAAGGTGAAACCGGCGCTAAAACATGCTTCTATCCTTTTGGTGGCCGAAACACAATGATTCGCGAGCCACGTTGCCCATTTTAAAGTGCTTATGAAAGATGGAGGTAGGAATAGGATTTCTTTGCATTTCAAATGCCTCTATGGCGGTTGGGCTCTCCTAAGTTCAAACCTGCGCAAAGAATAGGTCCAACCATTTCGGGGGCAAAAAAATATGAATTGGGAAAGTACATGGCCCGTTCTCTGTGTCCCACTAAAAGATTATGAGACAGATTATTTTGATGAAATTGTGTGGGCTACATGTCAGTTTCCCTCTATTGAAAGAGAAAAGCGCCTCTAAACGAACCGTACAGTCTTCTCGCAGTGGAATAGATGAATTTAGCAAATCTGTGGCGTAAATTTTGGAACTCGTGAAAATTGGAGGGAGAAAGAAGATTTCCGTGCAAATCAGAGGACTCTAGCACGGATTCCCACTTGAAAACGCAAGCTGGATCTAAAACACGCATTCAGGCATTTTGGGGGTGATATTGATGAAATTGGCAACTCCGTGGCCCATTTTGGGGTACTGCTGAAAAACGGAGTGAGAAAGGAGCTTACTCTGAAATTTCGAGTCCTCTAGCGAATTTTCCCTGTCAAAAGGTGAAACCGGCGCTAAAACATGCTTCTATCCTTTTGGTGGCCGAAACACAATGATTCGCGAGCTAGGTTGCCCATTTTAAAGTGCTTATGAAAGATGGAGGTAGGAATAGGATTTCTTTGCATTTCAAATGCCTCTATTGCGGTTGGTCTCTGCTAAGTGCAAACCTGCGCATAGAATAGGTCGAACCATTTCGGGGGCAAAAACAGATGAATTGGGAAAGTAAATGGATCGTTCTCTGTGTCCCACTAAAAGATTATGAGAAAGACTATTTTGATGAAATTGTGTGGGCTACATGTCAGTTTCCCTCTATTGAAAGAGAAAATCACCTCTAAACGAACCGTACAGTCTTCTCAAAGTGGAACACATGAATTTGGCAAATCTGAGGCGTATTTTTTGGAACTCGTGAAAATTGGAGGGAGAAAGAAGATTTCCGTGCAAATCAGAGGACTCTAGCACGGATTCCCTCTTGAAAATGCAAGCTGGATCTAAAACAAGCATTCAGGCATTTTGGGGGTGATATTGATGAAATTGGCAACTCCGTGGCCCATTTTGGGGTACTGCTGAAAAACGGAGTGAGAAAGGAGCTTACTCTGAAATTTCGAGTCCTCTAGCGAATTTTCCCTGTCAAAAGGTGAAACCGGCGCTAAAACATGCTTCTATCCTTTTGGTGGCCGAAACACAATGATTCGCGAGCTAGGTTGCCCATTTTAAAGTGCTTATGAAAGATGGAGGTAGGAATAGGATTTCTTTGCATTTCAAATGCCTCTATTGCGGTTGGTCTCTGCTAAGTGCAAACCTGCGCATAGAATAGGTCGAACCATTTCGGGGGCAAAAACAGATGAATTGGGAAAGTAAATGGATCGTTCTCTGTGTCCCACTAAAAGATTATGAGAAAGACTATTTTGATGAAATTGTGTGGGCTACATGTCAGTTTCCCTCTATTGAAAGAGAAAATCACCTCTAAACGAACCGTACAGTCTTCTCAAAGTGGAACACATGAATTTGGCAAATCTGAGGCGTATTTTTTGGAACTCATGAAAATTGGAGGGAGAAAGAAGATTTCCGTGCAAATCAGAGGACTCTAGCACGGATTCCCTCTTGAAAATGCAAGCTGGATCTAAAACAAGCATTCAGGCATTTTGGGGGTGATATTGATGAAATTGGCAACTTCGTGGCCCATTTTGGGGTACTGCTGAAAAACGGAGTGAGAAATGAGCTTACTCTGAAATTTCAAGGCCTCTAGCGAATTTTCCCTGTCAAATGGTGAAACCGGCGCTAAAACATGCTTCTATCCTTTTGGTGGCTGAAACACAATGATTCGGGAGCTAAGTTGCCCATTTTAAAGTGCTTATGAAAGATGGAGGTAGGAATAGGATTTCTTTGCATTTCAAATTCCTCTATGGCGGTTGGCCTCTGCTAAGTGCAAACCTGCGCAAAGAATAGGTCCAACCATTTCGGGGGCAAAAAAAGATAAATTGGGAAAGTACATGGCCCGTTCACTGTGTCCCACTAAAAGATTATGAGAAAGACTATTTTGATGAAATTGTGTGGGCTACATGTCAGTTTCCCCCTATTGAAAGAGAAAAGCGCCTCTAAACGAACCGTACAGTCTTCTCGCAGTGGAACAGATGAATTTAGCAAATCTGAGGCGTAAATTTTGGAACTCGTGAAAATTGGAGGGAGAAAGAAGATTTCCGTGCAAATCAGAGGACTCTAGCACGGATTCCCACTTGAAAACGCAAGCTGGATCTAAAACACGCATTCAGGCATTTTTGGGGTGATATTGATGAAATTGGCAACTCCGTGGCCCATTTTGGGGTACTGCTGAAAAACGGAGTAAGAAATGAGCTTACTCTGAAATTTCGAGGCCTCTAGCGAATTTTCCCTGTCAAAAGGTGAAACCGGCGCTAAAACATGCTTCTATCCTTTTGGTGGCCGAAACACAATGATTCGCGAGCCACGTTGCCCATTTTAAAGTGCTTATGAAAGATGGAGGTAGGAATAGGATTTCTTTGCATTTCAAATGCCTCTATGGCGGTTGGGCTCTCCTAAGTGCAAACCTGCGCAAAGAATAGGTCCAACCATTTCGGGGGCAAAAAAATATGAATTGGGAAAGTACATGGCCCGTTCTCTGTGTCCCACTAAAAGATTATGAGACAGATTATTTTGATGAAATTGTGTGGGCTACATGTCAGTTTCCCTCTATTGAAAGAGTAAAGCGCCTCTAAACGAACCGTACAGTCTTCTCGCAGTGGAACAGATGAATTTAGCAAATCTGTGGCGTAAATTTTGGAACTCGTGAAAATTGGAGGGAGAAAGAAGATTTCCGTGCAAATCAGAGAACTCTAGCACGGATTCCCTCTTGAAAACGCAAGCTGGATCTAAAACACGCATTCAGGCATTTTGGGGGTGATATTGATGAAATTGGCAACTCCGTGGCCCATTTTGGGGTACTGCTGAAAAACGGAGTGAGAAAGGAGCTTACTCTGAAATTTCGAGTCCTCTAGCGAATTTTCCCTGTCAAAAGGTGAAACCGGCGCTAAAACATGCTTCTATCCTTTTGGTGGCCGAAACACAATGATTCGCGAGCTAGGTTGCCCATTTTAAAATTCTTATGAAAGATGGAGGTAGGAATAGGATTTCTTTGCATTTCAAATGCCTCTATTGCGGTTGGTCTCTGCTAAGTGCAAACCTGCGCATAGAATAGGTCGAACCATTTCGGGGGCAAAAACAGATGAATTGGGAAAGTAAATGGATCGTTCTCTGTGTCCCACTAAAAGATTATGAGAAAGACTATTTTGATGAAATTGTGTGGGCTACATATCAGTTTCCCTCTATTGAAAGAGAAAATCCCCTCTAAACGAACCGTACAGTCTTCTCAAAGTGGAACACATGAATTTGGCAAATCTGAGGCGTATATTTTGGAACTCGTGAAAATTGGAGGGAGAAAGAAGATTTCCATGCAGATCAGAGGACTCTAGCACGGATTCCCTCTTGAAAACGCAAGCTGGATCTAAAACAAGCATTCAGGCATTTTGGGGGTGATATTGATAAAATTGGCAACTCCGTGGCCCATTTTGGGGTACTGCTGAAAAACGGAGTGAGAAAGGAGCTTACTCTGAAATTTCGAGGCCTCTAGCGAATTTTCCCTGTCAAAAGGTGAAACCGGCGCTAAAACATGCTTCTATCCTTTTGGTGGCTGAAACACAATGATTCGGGAGCGAAGTTGCCCATTTTAAAGTGCTTATGAAAGATGGAGGTAGGAATAGGATTTCTTTGCATTTCAAATTCCTCTATGGCGGTTGGCCTCTGCTAAGTGCAAACCTGCGAGAAGAATAGGTCCAACCATTTCGGGGGCAAAAAAAGATGAATTGGGAAAGTACATGGCCCGTTCACTGTGTCCCACTAAAAGATTATGAGAAAGACTATTTTGATGAAATTGTGTGGGCTACATGTCAGTTTCCCTCTATTGAAAGAGAAAAGCGCCTCTAAACGAACCGTACAGTCTTCTCGCAGTGGAACAGATGAATTTAGCAAATCTGAGGCGTAAATTTTGGAACTCGTGAAAATTGGAGGGAGAAAGAAGATTTCCGTGCAAATCAGAGGACTCTAGCACGGATTCCCACTTGAAAACGCAAGCTGGATCTAAAACACGCATTCAGGCATTTTGGGGGTGATATTGATGAAATTGGCAACTCCATGGCCCATTTTGGGGTACTGATGAAAAACGGAGTGAGAAATGAGCTTACTCTGAAATTTCGAGGCCTCTAGCGAATTTTCCCTGTCAACAGGTGAAACCGGCGCTAAAACATGCTTTTATCCTTTTGGTGGCCGAAACACAATGATTCGCGAGCTACGTTGCCTATTTTAAAGTGCTTATGAAAGATGGAGGTAGGAATAGGATTTCTTTGCATTTCAAATGCCTCTATTGCGGTTGGTCTCTGCTAAGTGCAAACCTGCGCAAAGAATAGGTCCAACCATTTCGGGGGCAAAAAAAGATGAATTGGGAAAGTATATGGCCCGTTCTCTGTGTCCCAGTAAAACATTATGAGAAAGACTGTTTTGATGAAATTGTATGGGCTACATATCAGTTTCCCTCTATTGAAAGAGAAAATCCCCTCTAAACGAACCGTACAGTCTTCTCAAAGTGGAACACATGAATTTGGCAAATCTGAGGCGTATATTTTAGAACTCGTGAAAATTGGAGGGAGAAAGAAGATTTCCATGCAGATCAGAGGACTCTAGCACGGATTCCCTCTTGAAAACGCAAGCTGGATCTAAAACAAGCATTCAGGCATTTTGGGGGTGATATTGATAAAATTGGCAACTCCGTGGCCCATTTTGGGGTACTGCTGAAAAACGGAGTGAGAAAGGAGCTTACTCTGAAATTTCGAGGCCTCTAGCGAATTTTCCCTGTCAAAAGGTGAAACCGGCGCTAAAACATGCTTCTATCCTTTTGGTGGCTGAAACACAATGATTCGGGAGCGAAGTTGCCCATTTTAAAGTGCTTATGAAAGATGGAGGTAGGAATAGGATTTCTTTGCATTTCAAATTCCTCTATGGCGGTTGGCCTCTGCTAAGTGCAAACCTGCGCAAAGAATAGGTCCAACCATTTCGGGGGCAAAAAAAGATGAATTGGGAAAGTACATGGCCCGTTCACTGTGTCCCACTAAAAGATTATGAGAAAGACTATTTTGATGAAATTGTGTGGGCTACATGTCAGTTTCCCTCTATTGAAAGAGAAAAGCGCCTCTAAACGAACCGTACAGTCTTCTCGCAGTGGAACAGATGAATTTAGCAAATCTGAGGCGTAAATTTTGGAACTCGTGAAAATTGGAGGGAGAAAGAAGATTTCCGTGCAAATCAGAGGACTCTAGCACGGATTCCCACTTGAAAACGCAAGCTGGATCTAAAACACGCATTCAGGCATTTTGGGGGTGATATTGATGAAATTGGCAACTCCGTGGCCCATTTTGGGGTACTGATGAAAAACGGAGTGAGAAATGAGCTTACTCTGAAATTTCGAGGCCTCTAGCGAATTTTCCCTGTCAAAAGGTGAAACCGGCGCTAAAACATGCTTTTATCCTTTTGGTGGCCGAAACACAATGATTCGCGAGCTACGTTGCCCATTTTACAGTGCTTATGAAAGATGGATGTAGGGTTAGGATTTCTTTGCATTTCAAATGCCTCTATGTCGGTTGATCTCTGCGAAGAGCAATCCTGGGCGAAGAATAGGTCCTACCATTTCGGGGGCAATAACAGATGAATTGGGAAAGTACATGACCCGTTCTCTGTGTACCACTAAAATATTATGAGAAAGACTATTTTGATGAAATTGTGTGGGCTACATGTCAGTTTCCCTCTATTGAAAGAGAAAATCACCTCTAAACGAACCGTACAGTCTTCACGCGGTGGAACAGATGAATTTAGCAAATCTGTGGCCTATTTTTTGGAACTCGTGAAAATTGGAGGGAGAAAGAAGATTTCCGTGCAAATCAGAGGACTCTAGCACGGATTCCCTTTTGAAAACGTAAGCTAGATCTAAAACACGCATTCAGGCATTTTTGGGGGTGATTTTGATGAAATTGGCAACTCCGTGGCCCATTTTGGGGTACTGCTGAAAAACGGAGTGAGAAAGGAGCTTACTCTAAAATTTCAAGGCCTCTAGCGAATTTTCCCTTTCAAAAGGTGAAACCGGCGCTAAAACATGCTTCTATCTTTTTGGTGGCCGAAACACATTGATTCACGAGCTACGTTGCCCATTTTAAAGTGCTTATGAAAGATACAGGTAGGAATAGGATTTCTTTGCATTTCAAATGCCTCTATGGCGGTTGGTCTCTGCTAAGTGCAAACCTGCGCAAAGAATAGGTCCAACCATTTCGGGGGCAAAAACAGATGAATTGGGAAAGTACATGGTTCGTTCTCTGTGTCCCACTAAAAGATTATGAGAAAGACTATTTTGATGAAATCGTGTGGGCTGCATGTCAGTTTCCCTCTATTGAAAGAGAAAATCACCTCTAAACGAACCGTACAGTCTTCTCAAAGTGAAACAGATGAATTTGGAAAATCTGAGGCCTATTTTTTGGAACTCGTGAAAATTGGAGGGAGAAAGAAAATTTCCGTGCAAATCAGACGACTCTAGCACGGATTCCCTCTTGAAAACGCACGCTGGATCTAAAACACGCATTCAGGCATTTTGGGGGTGATATTCATGAAATTGGCAACTCCGTGGCCCATTTTGGGGTACTGCTGAAAAACGGAGTGAGAAAGGAGCTTACTCTGAAATTTCGAGGCCCCTAGCGAATTTTCCCTGTCAAAAGGTGAAACCGGCGCTAAAACATGCTTCTATCCTTTTGGTGGCCGAAACGCAATGATTCGCTAGCTACGTTGCCCATTTTACAGTGCTTATGAAAAATGGAGGTACGAATATGATTTCTTTGCATTTCAAATGCCTCTATGGCGGTTGGTATCTGCTAAGTGCAAACCTGCGCAAAGATTAGGTCCAACCATTTCGGGGGCAAAAAAAGATGAATTGGGAAAGTACATGGTTCGTTCTCTGTGTCCCACTAAAAGATTATGAGAAAGACTATTTTGATGAAATCGTGTGGGCTGCATGTCAGTTTCCCTCTATTGAGAGAGAAAATCACCTCTAAACGAACCGTACAGTTTTCTCAAAGTGAAACAGATGAATTTGGCAAATCTGTGGCCTATTTTTTGGAACTCGTGAAAATTGGAGGGAGAAAGAAGATTTCCGTGCAAATCAGAAGACTCTAGCACGGATTCCCTCTTGAAAACGCAAGCTGGATCTAAAACACGCATTCAGGCATTTTGGGGGTGATATTGATGAAATTGGCAACTCCGTTGCCCATTTTGGGGTACTGCTGAAAAACGGAGTGAGAAAGGAGCTTACTCTGAAATTTCGAGGCCTCTAGCGAATTTTCCCTGTCAAAAGGTGAAACCGGCGCTAAAACATGCTTCTATCATTTTGGTGGCCGAAACACAATGATTCGCGAGCTACGTTGCCCATTTTACAGTGCTTATGAAAGATGGAGGTAGGAATAGGATTTCTTTGCATTTCAAATGCCTCTATGGCGGTTGGTCTCTGCTAAGTACAAACCTGCGCAAAGAATAGGTCCAACCATTTCGGGGGCAAAAACAGATTAATTGGGAAAGTACATGGCCCGTTCTCTGTGTCCCACTAAAACATTATGAGAAAGACTATTTTGATGAAATCGTGTGGGCTATATGTCAGTTTCCCTCTATTGAAAGAGAAAATCACCTCTAAACGAACCGTACAGTCTTCACGCGGTGGAACAGATGAATTTGGCAAATCTGTGGCCTATTTTTTGGAACTCGTGAAAATTGGAGGGAGAAAGAAGATTTCCGTGCAAATCAGAGGACTCTAGCACGGATTCCCTCTTGAAAACGCAAGCTGGATCTAAAACACGCATTCAGGCATTTTGGAGGTGATATTGATGAAATTGGCAACTCCGTGGCCCATTTTGGGGTACTGCTGAAAAACGGAGTGAGAAAGGAGCTTACTCTGAAATTTCGAGGCCCCTAGCGAATTTTCCCTGTCAAAAGGTGAAACCGGCGCTAAAACATGCTTCTATCCTTTTGGTGGCCGAAACACAATGATTCGCGAGCTACGTTGCCCATTTTACAGTGCTTATGAAAAATGGAGGTACGAATATGATTTCTTTGCATTTCAAATGCCTCTATGGCGGTTGGTCTCTGCTAAGTGCAAACCTGCGCAAAGAATAGGTCCAACCATTTCGGGGGCAAAAACAGATTGATTGGGAAAGTACATGGCCCGTTCTCTGTGTCCCACTAAAACATTATGAGAAAGACTATTTTGATGAAATCGTGTGGGCTATATGTCAGTTTCCCTCTATTGAAAGAGAAAATCACCTCTAAACGAACCGTACAGTCTTCACGCGGTGGAACAGATGAATTTGGCAAATCTGTGGCCTATTTTTTGGAACTCGTGAAAATTGGAGGGAGAAAGAAAATTTCCGTGCAAATCAGACGACTCTAGCATGGATTCCCTCTTGAAAACGCACGCTGGATCTAAAACACGCATTCAGGCATTTTGGGGGTGATATTCATGAAATTGGCAACTCCGTGGCCCATTTTGGGGTACTGCTGAAAAACGGAGTGAGAAAGGAGCTTACTCTGAAATATTCAAGGCATCTAGCGAATTTTCCCTTTCAAAAGGTGAAACCGGCGCTAAAACATGCTTCTATCTTTTTGGTGGCCGAAACACATTGATTCGCGAGCTACGTTGCCCATTTTAAAGTGCTTATGAAAGATACAGGTAGGAATAGGATTTCTTTGCATTTCAAATGCCTCTATGGCGGTTGGTCTCTGCTAAGTGCAAACCTGCGCAAAGAATAGGTCCAACCATTTCGGGGGCAAAAACAGATTGATTGGGAAAGTACATGGCCCGTTCTCTGTGTCCCACTAAAACATTATGAGAAAGACTATTTTGATGAAATCGTGTGGGCTATATGTCAGTTTCCCTCTATTGAAAGAGAAAATCACCTCTAAACGAACCGTACAGTCTTCACGCGGTGGAACAGATGAATTTGGCAAATCTGTGGCCTATTTTTTGGAACTCGTGAAAATTGGAGGGAGAAAGAAAATTTCCGTGCAAATCAGACGACTCTAGCACGGATTCCCTCTTGAAAACGCACGCTGGATCTAAAACACGCATTCAGGCATTTTGGGGGTGATATTCATGAAATTGGCAACTCCGTGGCCCATTTTGGGGTACTGCTGAAAAACGGAGTGAGAAAGGAGCTTACTCTGAAATTTTGAGGCCTCTAGCGAATTTTCCATGTCAAAAGGTGAAACCGGCGCTAAAACATGCTTCTATCCTTCTGGTGGCCGAAACACAATGATTCGCGAGCTACGTTGCCCATTTTACAGTGCTTATGAAAAATGGAGGTAGGAATAGGATTTCTTTGCATTTCAAATGCCTCTATGGCGGTTAGTCTCAACTAAGTGCAAACCTGCGGAAGATTAAGGCCAACCATTTCGGGGGCAAAAAAAGATAAATTGGGAAAGTACATGGCCCGTTCTCTGTGTCCCACTAAAAGATTATGAGAAAGACTATTTTGATGAAATTGTCTGGGCTACATGTCAGTTTCCCTCTATTGAAAGAGAAAAGCGCCTCTAAACGAACCGTACAGTCTTCTCGCGGTGGAACAGATGAATTTAGAAATCTGTGGCGTATATTTTGGAACTCGTGAAAATTGGAGGGAGAAAGAAGATTTCCGTGCAAATCAGAGGACTCTCGCACGGATTCCCTTTTGAAAACGCAAGCTGGATCTAAAACACGCGTTCAGGCATTTTGGGGGTGCTATTGATGAAATTGGCAACTCCGTGGCCCATTTTGGGGTACTGCTGAAAAACGGAGTGAGAAAGGAGCTTACTCTGAAATTTCGAGGCCCCTAGCGAATTTTCCCTGTCAAAAGGTCAGACCGGCGCTAAAACATGCTTCTATCCTTTTGGTGGCCGAAACACAATGATTCGCGAGCTACGTTGCCCATTTTACAGTGCTTATGAAAGATGGATGTAGGGTTAGGATTTCTTTGCATTTCAAATGCCTCTATGTCGGTTGGTCTCTGCTAAGTGCAAACCTGCGCGAAGAATAGGTCCAACCATTTCGGGGGCAAAAAAAGATGAATTGGGAAAGTACATGGCCCGTTCTCTGTGTCCAACTAAAAGATTATGAGAAAGACTATTTCGATGTAATTGTGTGGGCTACATGTCATCTTTCCTCTATTGAAAGAGAAAAGCGCCTCTAAACGAACCGTATAGTCTTCTCGTGGTGGAACAGATGAATTTCGCAAATCTGTGGCGTATTTTTTGGAACTCGTGAAAATTAGAGGGAGAAAGAAGATTTATGTGCAGATCAGAGGACTCTAGCACTGATTCCCTCTTAAAAACGCAAGCTGGAACTAAAACACGCATTCAGGCAGTTTGGGGGTGATATTGATGAAATTCGCAACTCCGTGGCCCATTTTGGGGTACTGCTGAAAAACGGAGTGAGAAAGGAGCTTACTCTGAAATTTCGAGGCCCCTAGCGAATTTTCCCTGTCAAAAGGTCAGACCGGCGCTAAAACATGCTTCTATCCTTTTGGTGGCCGAAACACAATGATTCGCGAGCTACGTTGCCCATTTTACAGTGCTTATGAAAAATTGAGGTTGGAATAGGATTTATTTGCATTTCAAATGCCTCTATGGCGGTTGGTCTCTGCTAAGTGCAAACCTGCGCAAAGATTAGGTCCAACCATTTCGGGGGCAAAAACAGATGAATTGGGAAAGTACATGGTTCGTTCTCTGTGTCCCACTAAAAGATTATGAGAAAGACTATTTTGATGAAATCGTGTGGGCTGCATGTCAGTTTCCCTCTATTGAAAGAGAAAATCACCTCTAAACGAACCGTACAGTCTTCTCAAAGTGAAACAGATGAATTTGGAAAATCTGAGGCCTATTTTTTGGAACTTGTGAAAATTGGAGGGAGAAAGAAAATTTCCGTGCAAATCAGACGACTCTAGCACGGATTCCCTCTTGAAAACGCACGCTGGATCTAAAACACGCATTCAGGCATTTTGGGGGTGATATTCATGAAATTGGCAACTCCGTGGCCCATTTTGGGGTACTGCTAAAAAACGGAGTGAGAAAGGAGCTTACTCTGAAATTTCGAGGCCTCTAGCGAATTTTCCCTGTCAAAAGGTGAAACCGGCGCTAAAACATGCTTCTATCCTTTTGGTGGCCGAAACGCAATGATTCGCGAGCTACGTTGCCCATTTTACAGTGCTTATGAAAAATGGAGGTACGAATATGATTTCTTTGCATTTCAAATGCCTCTATGGCGGTTGGTCTCTGCTAAGTGCAAACCTGCGCAAAGATTAGGTCCAACCATTTCGGGGGCAAAAAAAGATGAATTGGGAAAGTACATGGCCCGTTCTCTGTGTCCCACTAAAAGATTATGAGAAAGACTATTTTGATGAAATTGTATGGGCTACATGTCAGTTTCCCTCTATTGAAAGAGAAAAGCGCCTCTAAACGAACCGTACAGTCTTCTCGCGGTGGAACAGATGAATTTAGCAAATCTGTGGCGTATATTTTGGAACTCGTGAAAATTGCAGGGAGAAAGAAGATTTCCGAGCAAATCAAAGGACTCTAGCACGGATTCCCTCTTGAAAACGCAAGCTGGATCAAAAACACGCATTCAAGCATTTTAGGGGTGATATTGATGAAATTGGCAACTCCATGGCCCATTTTGGGGTACTGCTGAAAAACGGAGTGAGAAAGGAGCTTACTCTGAAATTTCGAGGCCTCTAGCGAATTTTCCCAGTCAAAAGGTGAAACCGGCGCTAAAACATGCTTCTATCTTTTTGGTGGCCGAAACACATTGATTCGCGAGCTACGTTGCCCATTTTAAAGTGCTTATGAAAGATACAGGTAGGAATAGGATTTCTTTGCATTTCAAATGCCTCTATGGCGGTTGGTCTCTGCTAAGTGCAAACCTGCGCAAAGAATAGGTCTAACCATTTCGGGGGCAAAAACAGATGAATTGGGAAAGTACATGGTTCGTTCTCTGTGTCCCACTAAAAGATTATGAGAAAGACTATTTTGATGAAATCGTGTGGGCTGCATGTCAGTTTCCCTCTATTGAGAGAGAAAATCACCTCTAAACGAACCGTACAGTTTTCTCAAAGTGAAACAGATGAATTTGGCAAATCTGTGGCCTATTTTTTGGAACTCGTGAAAATTGGAGGGAGAAAGAAGATTTCCGTGCAAATCAGAGGACTCTAGCACGGATTCCCTCTTGAAAACGCAAGCTGGATCTAAAACACGCATTCAAGCATTTTGGGGGTGATATTGATGAAATTGGCAACTCCGTGGCCCATTTTGGGGTACTGCTGAAAAACGGAGTGAGAAAGGAGCTTACTCTGAAATTTCGAGGCCTCTAGCGAATTTTCCCTGTCAAAAGGTGAAACCGGCGCTAAAACATGCTTCTATCCTTTTGGTGGCCGAAACACAATGATTCGCGAGCTACGTTGCCCATTTTACAGTGCTTATGAAAGATGGAGGTAGGAATAGGATTTCTTTGCATTTCAAATGCCTCTATGGCGGTTGGTCTCTGCTAAGTGCAAACCTGCGCAAAGAATAGGTCCAACCATTTCGGGGGCAAAAACAGATGAATTGGGAAAGTACATGGTTCGTTCTCTGTGTCCCACTAAAAGATTATGAGAAAGACTATTTTGATGAAATCGTGTGGGCTGCATGTCAGTTTCCCTCTATTGAAAGAGAAAATCACCTCTAAACGAACCGTACAGTCTTCTCAAAGTGAAACAGATGTATTTGGAAAATCTGAGGCCTATTTTTTGGAACTCGTGAAAATTGGAGGGAGAAAGAAAATTTCCGTGCAAATCAGAGGACTCTAGCACGGATTCCCTCTTGAAAACGCACGCTGGATCTAAAACACGCATTCAGGCATTTTGGGGGTGATATTGATGAAATTGGCAACTCCGTGGCCCATTTTGGGGTACTGCTGAAAAACGGAGTGAGAAAGGAGCTTACTCTGAAATTTCGAGGCCTCTAGCGAATTTTCGCTGTCAAAAGGTGAAACCGGCGCTAAAACATGCTTCTATCCTTTTGGTGGCCGAAACACTATGATTCGCGAGCTACGTTGCCCATTTTACAGTGCTTATGAAAGATGGAGGTAGGAATAGGATTTCTTTGCATTTCAAATGCCTCTATGGCGGTTGGTCTCTGCTAAGTGCAAACCTGCGCAAAGAATAGGTCCAACCATTTCGGGGGCAAAAACAGATGAATTGGGAAAGTACATGGTTCGTTCTCTGTGTCCCACTAAAAGATTATGAGAAAGACTATTTTGATGAAATCGTGTGGGCTGCATGTCAGTTTCCCTCTATTGAAAGAGAAAATCACCTCTAAACGAACCGTACAGTCTTCTCAAAGTGAAACAGATGTATTTTGAAAATCTGAGGCCTATTTTTTGGAACTCGTGAAAATTGGAGGGAGAAAGAAAATTTCCGTGCAAATCAGACGACTCTAGCACGGATTCCCTCTTGAAAACGCACGCTGGATCTAAAACACGCATTCAGGCATTTTGGGGCTGATATTCATGAAATTGGCAACTCCGTGGCCCATTTTGGGGTACTGCTGAAAAACGGAGTGAGAAAGGAGCTTACTCTGAAATTTCGAGGCCTCTAGCGAATTTTCCCTGTCAAAAGGTGAAACCGGCGCTAAAACATGCTTCTATCCTTTTGGTGGCCGAAACGCAATGATTCGCGAGCTACGTTGCCCATTTTACAGTGCTTATGAAAAATGGAGGTACGAATATGATTTCTTTGCATTTCAAATGCCTCTATGGCGGTTGGTCTCTGCTAAGTGCAAACCTGCGCAAAGATTAGGTCCAACCATTTCGGGGGCAAAAAAAGATGAATTGGGAAAGTACATGGCCCGTTCTCTGTGTCCCACTAAAAGATTATGAGAAAGACTATTTTGATGAAATTGTATGGGCTACATGTCAGTTTCCCTCTATTGAAAGAGAAAAGCGCCTCTAAACGAACCGTACAGTCTTGCGGTGGAACAGATGAATTTAGCAAATCTGTGGCGTATATTTTGGAACTCGTGAAAATTGCAGGGAGAAAGAAGATTTCCGAGCAAATCAAAGGACTCTAGCACGGATTCCCTCTTGAAAACGCAAGCTGGATCAAAAACACGCATTCAGGCATTTTAGGGGTGATATTGATGAAATTGGCAACTCCATGGCCCATTTTAGGGTACTGCTGAAAAATGAAGTGAGAAAGGAGCTTACTCTGAAATATTCAAGGCATCTAGCGAATTTTCCCAGTCAAAAGGTGAAACCGGCGCTAAAACATGCTTCTATCTTTTTGGTGGCCGAAACACATTG
Organism: Albizia julibrissin; assembly: GCA_037074505.1. Lineage (NCBI taxonomy): Eukaryota > Viridiplantae > Streptophyta > Magnoliopsida > Fabales > Fabaceae > Albizia > Albizia julibrissin. The sequence goes on from CM073477.1 coordinate 40,968,622, forward strand.
ATTCGCGAGCTACGTTGCCCATTTTAAAGTGCTTATGAAAGATACAGGTAGGAATAGGATTTCTTTGCATTTCAAATGCCTCTATGGCGGTTGGTCTCTGCTAAGTGCAAACCTGCGCAAAGAATAGGTCCAACCATTTCGGGGGCAAAAACAGATGAATTGGGAAAGTACATGGTTCGTTCTCTGTGTCCCACTAAAAGATTATGAGAAAGACTATTTTGATGAAATCGTGTGGGCTGCATGTCAGTTTCCCTCTATTGAGAGAGAAAATCACCTCTAAACGAACCGTACAGTTTTCTCAAAGTGAAACAGATGAATTTGGCAAATCTGTGGCCTATTTTTTGGAACTCGTGAAAATTGGAGGGAGAAAGAAGATTTCCGTGCAAATCAGAGGACTCTAGCACGGATTCCCTCTTGAAAACGCAAGCTGGATCTAAAACACGCATTCAGGCATTTTGGGGGTGATATTGATGAAATTGGCAACTCCGTTGCCCATTTTGGGGTACTGCTGAAAAACGGAGTGAGAAAGGAGCTTACTCTGAAATTTCGAGGCCTCTAGCGAATTTTCCCTGTCAAAAGGTGAAACCGGCGCTAAAACATGCTTCTATCATTTTGGTGGCCGAAACACAATGATTCGCGAGCTACGTTGCCCATTTTACAGTGCTTATGAAAGATGGAGGTAGGAATAGGATTTCTTTGCATTTCAAATGCCTCTATGGCGGTTGGTCTCTGCTAAGTGCAAACCTGCGCAAAGAATAGGTCCAACCATTTCGGGGGCAAAAACAGATTGATTGGGAAAGTACATGGCCCGTTCTCTGTGTCCCACTAAAACATTATGAGAAAGACTATTTTGATGAAATCGTGTGGGCTATATGTCAGTTTCCCTCTATTGAAAGAGAAAATCACCTCTAAACGAACCGTACAGTCTTCACGCGGTGGAACAGATGAATTTGGCAAATCTGTGGCCTATTTTTTGGAACTCGTGAAAATTGGAGGGAGAAAGAAGATTTCCGTGCAAATCAGAGGACTCTAGCACGGATTCCCTCTTGAAAACGCAAGCTGGATCTAAAACACGCATTCAGGCATTTTGGGGGTGATATTGATGAAATTGGCAACTCCGTGGCCCATTTTGGGGTACTGCTGAAAAACGGAGTGAGAAAGGAGCTTACTCTGAAATTTCGAGGCCTCTAGCGAATTTTCGCTGTCAAAAGGTGAAACCGGCGCTAAAACATGCTTCTATCCTTTTGGTGGCCGAAACACTATGATTCGCGAGCTACGTTGCCCATTTTACAGTGCTTATGAAAGATGGAGGTAGGAATAGGATTTCTTTGCATTTCAAATGCCTCTATGGCGGTTGGTCTCTGCTAAGTGCAAAAATGCGCAAAGATTAGGTCCAACCATTTCGGGGACAAAAACAGATAAATTGGGAAAGTACATGGCCCGTTCTCTGTGTCCCACTAAATGATTATGAGAAAGACTATTTTGATGAAATGGTGTGGGCTACATGTCAGTTTCCCTCTATTGAAAGAGAAAATCACCTCTAAACGAACCGTACAGTCTTCACGCGGTGGAACAGATGAATTTGGCAAATCTGTGGCCTATTTTTTGGAACTCGTGAAAATTGGAGGGAGAAAGAAGATTTCCGTGCAAATCAGAGGACTCTAGCACGGATTCCCTCTTGAAAACGCAAGCTGGATCTAAAACACGCATTCAGGCATTTTGGGGGTGATATTGATGAAATTGGCAACTCCGTTGCCCATTTTGGGGTACTGCTGAAAAACGGAGTGAGAAAGGAGCTTACTCTGAAATTTCGAGGCCTCTAGCGAATTTTCCCTGTCAAAAGGTGAAACCGGCGCTAAAACATGCTTCTATCATTTTGGTGGCCGAAACACAATGATTCGCGAGCTACGTTGCCCATTTTACAGTGCTTATGAAAGATGGAGGTAGGAATAGGATTTCTTTGCATTTCAAATGCCTCTATGGCGGTTGGTCTCTGCTAAGTGCAAACCTGCGCAAAGAATAGGTCCAACCATTTCGGGGGCAAAAACAGATTGATTGGGAAAGTACATGGCCCGTTCTCTGTGTCCCACTAAAACATTATGAGAAAGACTATTTTGATGAAATCGTGTGGGCTATATGTCAGTTTCCCTCTATTGAAAGAGAAAATCACCTCTAAACGAACCGTACAGTCTTCACGCGGTGGAACAGATGAATTTGGCAAATCTGTGGCCTATTTTTTGGAACTCGTGAAAATTGGAGGGAGAAAGAAGATTTCCGTGCAAATCAGAGGACTCTAGCACGGATTCCCTCTTGAAAACGCAAGCTGGATCTAAAACACGCATTCAGGCATTTTGGGGGTGATATTGATGAAATTGGCAACTCCGTGGCCCATTTTGGGGTACTGCTGAAAAACGGAGTGAGAAAGGAGCTTACTCTGAAATTTCGAGGCCTCTAGCGAATTTTCGCTGTCAAAAGGTGAAACCGGCGCTAAAACATGCTTCTATCCTTTTGGTGGCCGAAACACTATGATTCGCGAGCTACGTTGCCCATTTTACAGTGCTTATGAAAGATGGAGGTAGGAATAGGATTTCTTTGCATTTCAAATGCCTCTATGGCGGTTGGTCTCTGCTAAGTGCAAAAATGCGCAAAGATTAGGTCCAACCATTTCGGGGACAAAAACAGATAAATTGGGAAAGTACATGGCCCGTTCTCTGTGTCCCACTAAAAGATTATGAGAAAGACTATTTTGATGAAATGGTGTGGGCTACATGTCAGTTTCCCTCTATTGAAAGAGAAAATCACCTCTAAACGAACCGTACAGTCTTCACGCGGTGGAACAGATGAATTTGGCAAATCTGTGGCCTATTTTTTGGAACTCGTGAAAATTGGAGGGAGAAAGAAGATTTCCGTGCAAATCAGAGGACTCTAGCACGGATTCCCTCTTGAAAACGCAAGCTGGATCTAAAACACGCATTCAGGCATTTTGGGGGTGATATTGATGAAATTGGCAACTCCGTGGCCCATTTTGGGGTACTGCTGAAAAACGGAGTGAGAAAGGAGCTTACTCTGAAATTTCGAGGCCTCTAGCGAATTTTCGCTGTCAAAAGGTGAAACCGGCGCTAAAACATGCTTCTATCCTTTTGGTGGCCGAAACACTATGATTCGCGAGCTACGTTGCCCATTTTACAGTGCTTATGAAAGATGGAGGTAGGAATAGGATTTCTTTGCATTTCAAATGCCTCTATGGCGGTTGGTCTCTGCTAAGTGCAAAAATGCGCAAAGATTAGGTCCAACCATTTCGGGGACAAAAACAGATAAATTGGGAAAGTACATGGCCCGTTCTCTGTGTCCCACTAAAAGATTATGAGAAAGACTATTTTGATGAAATGGTGTGGGCTACATGTCAGTTTCCCTCTATTGAAAGAGAAAATCACCTCTAAACGAACCGTACAGTCTTCACGCGGTGGAACAGATGAATTTGGCAAATCTGTGGCCTATTTTTTGGAACTCGTGAAAATTGGAGGGAGAAAGAAGATTTCCGTGCAAATCAGAGGACTCTAGCACGGATTCCCTCTTGAAAACGCAAGCTGGATCTAAAACACGCATTCAGGCATTTATGGGTAATATTGATGAAATTGGCAACTCCAAGGCCCATTTTGGGGTACTGCTGAAAAATGAAGTGAGAAAGGAGCTTACTCTGAAATATTCAAGGCATCTAGCGAATTTTCCCAGTTTAAAGGTGAAACCGGCGCTAAAACATGCTTCTATCTTTTTGGTGGCCGAAACACATTGATTCGCGAGCTACGTTGCCCATTTTAAAGTGCTTATGAAAGATACAGGTAGGAATAGGATTTCTTTGCATTTCAAATGCCTCTATGGCGGTTGGTCTCTGCTAAGTGCAAACCTGCGCAAAGAATAGGTCCAACCATTTCGGGGGCAAAAACAGATGAATTGGGAAAGTACATGGTTCGTTCTCTGTGTCCCACTAAAAGATTATGAGAAAGACTATTTTGATGAAATCGTGTGGGCTGCATGTCAGTTTCCCTCTATTGAGAGAGAAAATCACCTCTAAACGAACCGTACAGTTTTCTCAAAGTGAAACAGATGAATTTGGCAAATATGTGGCCTATTTTTTGGAACTCGTGAAAATTGGAGGGAGAAAGAAGATTTCCGTGCAAATCAGAGGACTCTAGCACGGATTCCCTCTTGAAAACGCAAGCTGGATCTAAAACACGCATTCAGGCATTTTGGGGGTGATATTGATGAAATTGGCAACTCCGTGGCCCATTTTGGGGTACTGCTGAAAAACGGAGTGAGAAAGGAGCTTACTCTGAAATTTCGAGGCCTCTAGCGAATTTTCCCTGTCAAAAGGTGAAACCGGCGCTAAAACATGCTTCTATCCTTTTGGTGGCCGAAACGCAATGATTCGCGAGCTACGTTGCCCATTTTACAGTGCTTATGAAAAATGGAGGTACGAATATGATTTCTTTGCATTTCAAATGCCTCTATGGCGGTTGGTCTCTGCTAAGTGCAAACCTGCGCAAAGATTAGGTCCAACCATTTCGGGGGCAAAAAAAGATGAATTGGGAAAGTACATGGCCCGTTCTCTGTGTCCCACTAAAAGATTATGAGAAAGACTATTTTGATGAAATTGTATGGGCTACATGTCAGTTTCCCTCTATTGAAATAGAAAAGCGCCTCTAAACGAACCGTACAGTCTTCTCGCGGTGGAACAGATGAATTTAGCAAATCTGTGGCGTATATTTTGGAACTCGTGAAAATTGCAGGGAGAAAGAAGATTTCCGAGCAAATCAAAGGACTCTAGCACGGATTCCCTCTTGAAAACGCAAGCTGGATCTAAAACACGCATTCAGGCATTTATGGGTGATATTGATGAAATGGGCAACTCCATGGCCCATTTTGGGGTACTGCTGAAAAATGAAGTGAGAAAGGAGCTTACTCTGAAATATTCAAGGCATCTAGCGAATTTTCCCAGTTTAAAGGTGAAACCGGCGCTAAAACATGCTTCTATCTTTTTGGTGGCCGAAACACATTGATTCGCGAGCTACGTTGCCCATTTTAAAGTGCTTATGAAAGATACAGGTAGGAATAGGATTTCTTTGCATTTCAAATGCCTCTATGGCGGTTGGTCTCTGCTAAGTGCAAACCTGCGCAAAGAATAGGTCCAACCATTTCGGGGGCAAAAACAGATGAATTGGGAAAGTACATGGTTCGTTCTCTGTGTCCCACTAAAAGATTATGAGAAAGACTATTTTGATGAAATCGTGTGGGCTGCATGTCAGTTTCCCTCTATTGAGAGAGAAAATCACCTCTAAACGAACCGTACAGTTTTCTCAAAGTGAAACAGATGAATTTGGCAAATCTGTGGCCTATTTTTTGGAACTCGTGAAAATTGGAGGGAGAAAGAAGATTTCCGTGCAAATCAGAGGACTCTAGCACGGATTCCCTCTTGAAAACGCAAGCTGGATCTAAAACACGCATTCAGGCATTTTGGGGGTGATATTGATGAAATTGGCAACTCCGTGGCCCATTTTGGGGTACTGCTGAAAAACGGAGTGAGAAAGGAGCTTACTCTGAAATTTCGAGGCCTCTAGCGAATTTTCGCTGTCAAAAGGTGAAACCGGCGCTAAAACATGCTTCTATCCTTTTGGTGGCCGAAACACTATGATTCGCGAGCTACGTTGCCCATTTTACAGTGCTTATGAAAGATGGAGGTAGGAATAGGATTTCTTTGCATTTCAAATGCCTCTATGGCGGTTGGTCTCTGCTAAGTGCAAACCTGCGCAAAGAATAGGTCCAACCATTTCGGGGGCAAAAACAGATTAATTGGGAAAGTACATGGCCCGTTCTCTGTGTCCCACTAAAACATTATGAGAAAGACTATTTTGATGAAATCGTGTGGGCTATATGTCAGTTTCCCTCTATTGAAAGAGAAAATCACCTCTAAACGAACCGTATAGTCTTCACGCGGTGGAACAGATGAATTTGGCAAATCTGTGGCCTATTTTTTGGAACTCGTGAAAATTGGAGGGAGAAAGAAGATTTCCGTGCAAATCAGAGGACTCTAGCACGGATTCCCTCTTGAAAACGCAAGCTGGATCTAAAACACGCATTCAGGCATTTTGGGGGTGATATTGATGAAATTGGCAACTCCGTGGCCCATTTTGGGGTACTGCTGAAAAACGGAGTGAGAAAGGAGCTTACTCTGAAATTTCGAGGCCTCTAGCGAATTTTCCCTGTCAAAAGGTGAAACCGGCGCTAAAACATGCTTCTATCCTTTTGGTGACCGAAACACTATGATTCGCGTGCTACGTTGCCCATTTTACAGTGCTTATGAAAGATGGAGGTAGGAATAGGATTTCTTTGCATTTCAAATGCCTCTATGGCGGTTGGTCTCTGCTAAGTGCAAACCTGCGCAAAGATTAGGTCCAACCATTTCGGGGGCAAAAACAGATTAATTGGGAAAGTACATGGCCCGTTCTCTGTGTCCCACTAAAACATTATGAGAAAGACTATTTTGATGAAATCGTGTGGGCTATATGTCAGTTTCCCTCTATTGAGAAAGAAAATCACCTCTAAACGAACCGTACAGTCTTCACGCGGTGGAACAGATGAATTTGGAAAATCTGTGGCCTATTTTTTGGGACTCGTGAAAATATGAGGGAGAAAGAAGATTTCCGTGAAAATCAGAGGACTCTAGCACGGATTCACTCTTGAAAACGCAAGCTGGATCTAAAACACGCATTCAGGCATTTTGGGGGTGATATTGATGAAATTGGCAACTCCGTGGCCCATTTTGGGGTACTGCTGAAAAACGGAGTGAGAAAGGAGCTTACTCTGAAATTTCGAGGCCTCTAGCGAATTTTCGCTGTCAAAAGGTGAAACCGGCGCTAAAACATGCTTCTATCATTTTGGTGGACGAAACACTATGATTCGCGAGCTACGTTTCCCATTTTACAGTGCTTATGAAAGATGGAGGTAGGAATAGGATTTCTTTGCATTTCAAATGCCTCTATGGCGGTTGGTCTCTGCTAAGTGCAAACCTGCGCAAAGATTAGGTCCAAACATTTCGGGGACAAAAACAGATTAATTGGGAAAGTACATGACCCGTTCTCTGTGTCCCACTAAAAAATTATGAGAAAGACTATTTTGATGAAATCGTGTGGGCTATATGTCAGTTTCCCTCTGTTGAGAAAGAAAATCACCTCTAAACGAACCGTACAGTCTTCACGCGGTGGAACAGATGAATTTGGAAAATCTGTGGCCTATTTTTTGGAACTCGTGAAAATATGAGGGAGAAAGAAGATTTCCGTGCAAATCAGAGGACTCTAGCACGGATTCCCTCTTGAAAACGCAAGCTGGATCTAAAACACGCATTCAGGCATTTTGGGGGTGATATTGATGAAATTGGCAACTCCGTGGCCCATTTTGGGGTACTGCTGAAAAACGGAGTGAGAAAGGAGCTTACTCTGAAATTTCGAGGCCTCTAGCGAATTTTCCCTGTCAAAAGGTGAAACCGGCGCTAAAACATGCTTCTATCATTTTGGTGGCCGAAACACTATGAGTCGCGAGCTACGTTTCCCATTTTACAGTGCTTATGAAAGATGGAGGTAGGAATAGGATTTCTTTGCATTTCAAATGCCTCTATGGCGGTTGGTCTCTGCTAAGTGCAAACCTGCGCAAAGATTAGGTCCAAACATTTCGGGGACAAAAACAGATTAATTGGGAAAGTACATGACCCGTTCTCTGTGTCCCACTAAAAAATTATGAGAAAGACTATTTTGATGAAATCGTGTGGGCTATATGTCAGTTTCCCTCTGTTGAGAAAGAAAATCACCTCTAAACGAACCGTACAGTCTTCACGCGGTGGAACAGATGAATTTGGAAAATCTGTGGCCTATTTTTTGGAACTCGTGAAAATATGAGGGAGAAAGAAGATTTCCGTGCAAATCAGAGGACTCTAGCACGGATTCCCTCTTGAAAACGCAAGCTGGATCTAAAACACGCATTCAGGCATTTTGGGGGTGATATTGATGAAATTGGCAACTCCGTGGCCCATTTTGGGGTACTGCTGAAAAACGGAGTGAGAAAGGAGCTTACTCTGAAATTTCGAGGCCTCTAGCGAATTTTCGCTGTCAAAAGGTGAAACCGGCGCTAAAACATGCTTCTATCCTTTTGGTGGCCGAAACACTATGATTCGCGAGCTACGTTGCCCATTTTACAGTGCTTATGAAAGATGGAGGTAGGAATAGGATTTCTTTGCATTTCAAATGCCTCTATGGCGGTTGGTCTCTGCTAAGTGCAAACCTGCGCAAAGATTAGGTCCAACCATTTCGGGGGCAAAAACAGATGAATTGGGAAAGTACATGGCCCGTTCTCTGTGTCCCACTAAAAGATTATGAGAAAGACTATTTTGATGAAATTGTGTGGGCTACATGTCAGTTTCCCTCTATTGAAAGAGAAAATCACCTCTAAACGAACCGTACAGTCTTCACGCGGTGGAACAGATGAATTTGGAAAATCTGTGGCCTATTTTTTGGAACTCGTGAAAATTGGAGGGAGAAAGAAGATTTCCGTGCAAATCAGAGGACTCTAGCACGGATTCCCTCTTGAAAACGCAAGCTGGATCTAAAACACGCATTCAGGCATTTTGGGGGTGATATTGATGAAATTGGCAACTCCGTGGCCCATTTTGGGGTACTGCTGAAAAACGGATTGAGAAAGGAGCTTACTCTGAAATTTCGAGGCCTCTAGCGAATTTTCCCTGTCAAAAGGTGAAACCGGCGCTAAAACATGCTCTATCCTTTTGGTGGCCGAAACACAATGATTCGCGAGCTACGTTGCCCATTTTACAGTGCTTATGAAAGATGGAGGTAGGAATAGGATTTCTTTGCATTTCAAATGCCTCTATGGCGGTTGGTCTCTGCTAAGTGCAAACCTGCGCAAAGAATAGGTCCAACCATTTCGGGGGCAAAAACAGATTAATTGGGAAAGTACATGGCCCGTTCTCTGTGTCCCACTAAAACATTATGAGAAAGACTATTTTGATGAAATCGTGTGGGCTATATGTCAGTTTCCCTCTATTGAGAGAGAAAATCACCTCTAAACGAACCGTACAGTCTTCACGCGGTGGAACAGATGAATTTGGCAAATCTGTGGCCTATTTTTTGGAACTCGTGAAAATATGAGGGAGAAAGAAGATTTCCGTGCAAATCAGAGGACTCTAGCACGGATTCCCTCTTGAAAACGCAAGCTGGATCTAAAACACGCATTCAGGCATTTTGGGGGTGATATTGATGAAATTGGCAACTCCGTGGCCCATTTTGGGGTACTGCTGAAAAACGGAGTGAGAAAGGAGCTTACTCTGAAATTTCGAGGCCTCTAGCGAATTTTCCCTGTCAAAAGGTGAAACCGGCGCTAAAACATGCTTCTATCCTTTTGGTGGCCGAAACACTATGATTCGCGAGCTACGTTGCCCATTTTACAGTGCTTATGAAAGATGGAGGTAGGAATAGGATTTCTTTGCATTTCAAATGCCTCTATGGCGGTTGGTCTCTGCTAAGTGCAAACCTGCGCAAAGAATAGGTCCAACCATTTCGGGGGCAAAAACAGATTAATTGGGAAAGTACATGGCCCGTTCTCTGTGTCCCACTAAAACATTATGAGAAAGACTATTTTGATGAAATCGTGTGGGCTATATGTCAGTTTCCCTCTATTGAGAGAGAAAATCACCTCTAAACGAACCGTACAGACTTCACGCGGTGGAACAGATGAATTTGGCAAATCTGTGGCCTATTTTTTGGAACTCGTGAAAATATGAGGGAGAAAGAAGATTTCCGTGCAAATCAGAGGACTCTAGCACGGATTCCCTCTTGAAAACGCAAGCTGGATCTAAAACACGCATTCAGGCATTTTGGGGGTGATATTGATGAAATTGGCAACTCCGTGGCCCATTTTGGGGTACTGCTGAAAAACGGAGTGAGAAAGGAGCTTACTCTGAAATTTCGAGGCCTCTAGCGAATTTTCGCTGTCAAAAGGTGAAACCGGCGCTAAAACATGCTTCTATCCTTTTGGTGGCCGAAACACTATGATTCGCGAGCTACGTTGCCCATTTTACAGTGCTTATGAAAGATGGAGGTAGGAATAGGATTTCTTTGCATTTCAAATGCCTCTATGGCGGTTGGTCTCTGCTAAGTGCAAACCTGCGCAAAGATTAGGTCCAACCATTTCGGGGGCAAAAACAGATGAATTGGGAAAGTACATGGCCCGTTCTCTGTGTCCCACTAAAAGATTATGAGAAAGACTATTTTGATGAAATTGTGTGGGCTACATGTCAGTTTCCCTCTATTGAAAGAGAAAATCACCTCTAAACGAACCGTACAGTCTTCACGCGGTGGAACAGATGAATTTGGAAAATCTGTGGCCTATTTTTTGGAACTCGTGAAAATTGGAGGGAGAAAGAAGATTTCCGTGCAAATCAGAGGACTCTAGCACGGATTCCCTCTTGAAAACGCAAGCTGGATCTAAAACACGCATTCAGGCATTTTGGGGGTGATATTGATGAAATTGGCAACTCCGTGGCCCATTTTGGGGTACTGCTGAAAAACGGATTGAGAAAGGAGCTTACTCTGAAATTTCGAGGCCTCTAGCGAATTTTCCCTGTCAAAAGGTGAAACCGGCGCTAAAACATGCTCTATCCTTTTGGTGGCCGAAACACAATGATTCGCGAGCTACGTTGCCCATTTTACAGTGCTTATGAAAGATGGAGGTAGGAATAGGATTTCTTTGCATTTCAAATGCCTCTATGGCGGTTGGTCTCTGCTAAGTGCAAACCTGCGCAAAGAATAGGTCCAACCATTTCGGGGGCAAAAACAGATTAATTGGGAAAGTACATGGCCCGTTCTCTGTGTCCCACTAAAACATTATGAGAAAGACTATTTTGATGAAATCGTGTGGGCTATATGTCAGTTTCCCTCTATTGAGAGAGAAAATCACCTCTAAACGAACCGTACAGTCTTCACGCGGTGGAACAGATGAATTTGGCAAATCTGTGGCCTATTTTTTGGAACTCGTGAAAATATGAGGGAGAAAGAAGATTTCCGTGCAAATCAGAGGACTCTAGCACGGATTCCCTCTTGAAAACGCAAGCTGGATCTAAAACACGCATTCAGGCATTTTGGGGGTGATATTGATGAAATTGGCAACTCCGTGGCCCATTTTGGGGTACTGCTGAAAAACGGAGTGAGAAAGGAGCTTACTCTGAAATTTCGAGGCCTCTAGCGAATTTTCCCTGTCAAAAGGTGAAACCGGCGCTAAAACATGCTTCTATCCTTTTGGTGGCCGAAACACTATGATTCGCGAGCTACGTTGCCCATTTTACAGTGCTTATGAAAGATGGAGGTAGGAATAGGATTTCTTTGCATTTCAAATGCCTCTATGGCGGTTGGTCTCTGCTAAGTGCAAACCTGCGCAAAGAATAGGTCCAACCATTTCGGGGGCAAAAACAGATTAATTGGGAAAGTACATGGCCCGTTCTCTGTGTCCCACTAAAACATTATGAGAAAGACTATTTTGATGAAATCGTGTGGGCTATATGTCAGTTTCCCTCTATTGAGAGAGAAAATCACCTCTAAACGAACCGTACAGTCTTCACGCGGTGGAACAGATGAATTTGGCAAATCTGTGGCCTATTTTTTGGAACTCGTGAAAATATGAGGGAGAAAGAAGATTTCCGTGCAAATCAGAGGACTCTAGCACGGATTCCCTCTTGAAAACGCAAGCTGGATCTAAAACACGCATTCAGGCATTTTGGGGGTGATATTGATGAAATTGGCAACTCCGTGGCCCATTTTGGGGTACTGCTGAAAAACGGAGTGAGAAAGGAGCTTACTCTGAAATTTCGAGGCCTCTAGCGAATTTTCCCTGTCAAAAGGTGAAACCGGCGCTAAAACATGCTTCTATCCTTTTGGTGGCCGAAACACTATGATTCGCGAGCTACGTTTCCCATTTTACAGTGCTTATGAAAGATGGAGGTAGGAATAGGATTTCTTTGCATTTCAAATGCCTCTATGGCGGTTGGTCTCTGCTAAGTGCAAACCTGCGCAAAGAATAGGTCCAACCATTTCGGGGGCAAAAACAGATTCATTGGGAAAGTACATGGCCCGTTCTCTGTGTCCCACTAAAACATTATGAGAAAGACTATTTTGATGAAATCGTGTGGGCTATATGTCAGTTTCCCTCTATTGAAGGAGAAAATCACCTCTAAACGAACCGTACAGTCTTCACGCGGTGGAACAGATGAATTTGGCAAATCTGTGGCCTATTTTTTGGAACTCGTGAAAATTGGAGGGAGAAAGAAGATTTCCGTGCAAATCAGAGGACTCTAGCACGGATTCCCTCTTGAAAACGCAAGCTGGATCTAAAACACGCATTCAGGCATTTATGGGTGATATTGATGAAATTGGCAACTCCGTGGCCCATTTTAGGGTACTGCTGAAAAACGGATTGAGAAAGGAGCTTACTCTGAAATTTCGAGGCCTCTAGCGAATTTTCCCTGTCAAAAGGTGAAACCTGCGCTAAAACATGCTCTATCCTTTTGGTGGCCGAAACACAATGATTCGCAAGCTACGTTGCCCATTTTACAGTGCTTATGAAAGATGGAGGTAGGAATAGGATTTCTTTGCATTTCAAATGCCTCTATGGTGGTTGGTCTCTGCTAAGTGCAAACCTGCGCAAAGAATAGGTCCAACCATTTCGGGGGCAAAAACAGATTAATTGGGAAAGTACATGGCCCGTTCTCTGTGTCCCACTAAAACATTATGAGAAAGACTATTTTGATGAAATCGTGTGGGCTATATGTCAGTTTCCCTCTATTGAAAGAGAAAATCACCTCTAAACGAACCGTACAGTCTTCACGCGGTGGAACAGATGAATTTGGCAAATCTGTGGCCTATTTTTTGGAACTCGTGAAAATTGGAGGGAGAAAGAAGATTTCCGTGCAAATCAGAGGACTCTAGCACGGATTCCCTCTTGAAAACGCAAGCTGGATCTAAAACACGCATTCAGGCATTTTAGGGGTGATATTGATGAAATTGGCAACTCCGTGGCCCATTTTAGGGTACTGCTGAAAAACGGATTGAGAAAGGAGCTTACTCTGAAATTTCGAGGCCTCTAGCGAATTTTCCCTGTCAAAAGGTGAAACCGGCGCTAAAACATGCTCTATCCTTTTGGTGGCCGAAACACAATGATTCGCGAGCTACGTTGCCCATTTTACAGTGCTTATGAAAGATGGAGGTAGGAATAGGATTTCTTTGCATTTCAAATGCCTCTATGGCGGTTGGTCTCTGCTAAGTGCAAACCTGCGCAAAGAATAGGTCCAACCATTTCGGGGGCAAAAAAAGATGAATTGGGAAAGTACATGGCCCGTTCTCTGTGTCCCACTAAAACATTATGAGAAAGACTATTTTGATGAAATCGTGTGGGCTATATGTCAGTTTCCCTCTATTGAGAGAGAAAATCACCTCTAAACGAACCGTACAGTCTTCACGCGGTGGAACAGATGAATTTGGCAAATCTGTGGCCTATTTTTTGGAACTCATGAAAATATGAGGGAGAAAGAAGATTTCCGTGCAAATCAGAGGACTCTAGCACGGATTCCCTCTTGAAAACGCAAGCTGGATCTAAAACACGCATTCAGGCATTTTAGGGGTGATATTGATGAAATTGGCAACTCCGTGGCCCATTTTAGGGTACTGCTGAAAAACGGATTGAGAAAGGAGCTTACTCTGAAATTTCGAGGCCTCTAGCGAATTTTCCTTGTCAAAAGGTGAAACCGGCGCTAAAACATGCTCTATCCTTTTGGTGGCCGAAACACAATGATTCGCGAGCTACGTTGCCCATTTTACAGTGCTTATGAAAGATGGAGGTAGGAATAGGATTTCTTTGCATTTCAAATGCCTCTATGGCGGTTGGTCTCTGCTAAGTGCAAACCTGCGCAAAGAATAGGTCCAACCATTTCGGGGGCAAAAACAGATTAATTGGGAAAGTACATGGCCCGTTCTCTGTGTCCCACTAAAACATTATGAGAAAGACTATTTTGATGAAATCGTGTGGGCTATATGTCAGTTTCCCTCTATTGAGAGAGAAAATCACCTCTAAACGAACCGTACAGTCTTCACGCGGTGGAACAGATGAATTTGGCAAATCTGTGGCCTATTTTTTGGAACTCGTGAAAATATGAGGGAGAAAGAAGATTTCCGTGCAAATCAGAGGACTCTAGCACGGATTCCCTCTTGAAAACGCAAGCTGGATCTAAAACACGCATTCAGGCATTTTGGGGGTGATATTGATGAAATTGGCAACTCCGTGGCCCATTTTGGGGTACTGCTGAAAAACGGAGTGAGAAAGGAGCTTACTCTGAAATTTCGAGGCCTCTAGCGAATTTTCCCTGTCAAAAGGTGAAACCGGCGCTAAAACATGCTTCTATCCTTTTGGTGGCCGAAACACTATGATTCGCGAGCTACGTTGCCCATTTTACAGTGCTTATGAAAGATGGAGGTAGGAATAGGATTTCTTTGCATTTCAAATGCCTCTATGGCGGTTGGTCTCTGCTAAGTGCAAACCTGCGCAACGATTAGGTCCAACCATTTCGGAGGCAAAAAAAGATGAATTGGGAAAGTACATGGCCCGTTCTCTGTGTCCCACTAAAAGATTATGAGAAAGACTATTTTGATGAAATTGTGTGGGCTACATGTCAGTTTCCCTCTATTGAAAGAGAAAATCACCTCTAAACGAACCGTACAGTCTTCACGCGGTGGAACAGATGAATTTGGCAAATCTGTGGCCTATTTTTTGGAACTCGTGAAAATTGGAGGGAGAAAGAAGATTTCCGTGCAAATCAGAGGACTCTAGCACGGATTCCCTCTTGAAAACGCAAGCTGGATCTAAAACACGCATTCAGGCATTTATGGGTGATATTGATGAAATTAGCAACTCCGTGGCCCATTTTAGGGTACTGCTGAAAAACGGATTGAGAAAGGAGCTTACTCTGAAATTTCGAGGCCTCTAGCGAATTTTCCCTGTCAAAAGGTGAAACCTGCGCTAAAACATGCTCTATCCTTTTGGTGGCCGAAACACAATGATTCGCGAGCTACGTTGCCCATTTTACAGTGCTTATGAAAGATGGAGGTAGGAATAGGATTTCTTTGCATTTCAAATGCCTCTATGGCGGTTGGTCTCTGCTAAGTGCAAACCTGCGCAAAGAATAGGTCCAACCATTTCGGGGGCAAAAACAGATTAATTGGGAAAGTACATGGCCCGTTCTCTGTGTCCCACTAAAACATTATGAGAAAGACTATTTTGATGAAATCGTGTGGGCTATATGTCAGTTTCCCTCTATTGAAAGAGAAAATCACCTCTAAACGAACCGTACAGTCTTCACGCGGTGGAACAGATGAATTTGGCAAATCTGTGGCCTATTTTTTGGAACTCGTGAAAATTGGAGGGAGAAAGAAGATTTCCGTGCAAATCAGAGGACTCTAGCACGGATTCCCTCTTGAAAACGCAAGCTGGATCTAAAACACGCATTCAGGCATTTTGGGGGTGATATTGATGAAATTGGCAACTCCGTGGCCCATTTTGGGGTACTGCTGAAAAACGGAGTGAGAAAGGAGCTTACTCTAAAATTTCGAGGCCTCTAGCGAATTTTCCCTGTCAAAAGGTGAAACCTGCGCTAAAACATGCTCTATCCTTTTGGTGGCCGAAACACAATGATTCGCGAGCTACGTTGCCCATTTTACAGTGCTTATGAAAGATGGAGGTAGGAATAGGATTTCTTTGCATTTCAAATGCCTCTATGGCGGTTGGTCTCTGCTAAGTGCAAACCTGCGCAAAGAATAGGTCCAACCATTTCGGGGGCAAAAACAGATTAATTGGGAAAGTACATGGCCCGTTCTCTGTGTCCCACTAAAACATTATGAGAAAGACTATTTTGGTGAAATCGTGTGGGCTATATGTCAGTTTCCCTCTATTGAGAGAGAAAATCACCTCTAAACGAACCGTACAGTCTTCACGCGGTGGAACAGATGAATTTGGCAAATCTGTGGCCTATTTTTTGGAACTCGTGAAAATTGGAGGGAGAAAGAAGATTTCCGTGCAAATCAGAGGACTCAAGCACGGATTCCCTCTTGAAAACGCAAGCTGGATCTAAAACACGCATTCAGGCATTTATGGGTGATATTGATGAAATTGGCAACTCCGTGGCCCATTTTAGGGTACGGCTGAAAAACGGATTGAGAAAGGAGCTTACTCTGAAATTTCGAGGCCTCTAGCGAATTTTCCCTGTCAAAAGGTGAAACCTGCGCTAAAACATGCTCTATCCTTTTGGTGGCCGAAACACAATGATTCGCGAGCTACGTTGCCCATTTTACAGTGCTTATGAAAGATGGAGGTAGGAATAGGATTTCTTTGCATTTCAAATGCCTCTATGGCGGTTGGTCTCTGCTAAGTGCAAACCTGCGCAAAGAATAGGTCCAACCATTTCGGGGGCAAAAACAGATTAATTGGGAAAGTACATGGCCCGTTCTCTGTGTCCCACTAAAACATTATGAGAAAGACTATTTTGATGAAATCGTGTGGGCTATATGTCAGTTTCCCTCTATTGAAAGAGAAAATCACCTCTAAACGAACCGTACAGTCTTCACGCGGTGGAACAGATGAATTTGGCAAATCTGTGGCCTATTTTTTGGAACTCGTGAAAATTGGAGGGAGAAAGAAGATTTCCGTGCAAATCAGAGGACTCTAGCACGGATTCCCTCTTGAAAACGCAAGCTGGATCTAAAACACGCATTCAGGCATTTATGGGTGATATTGATGAAATTGGCAACTCCGTGGCCCATTTTAGGGTACTGCTGAAAAACGGATTGAGAAAGGAGCTTACTCTGAAATTTCGAGGCCTCTAGCGAATTTTCCCTGTCAAAAGGTGAAACCTGCGCTAAAACATGCTCTATCCTTTTGGTGGCCGAAACACAATGATTCGCGAGCTACGTTGCCCATTTTACAGTGCTTATGAAAGATGGAGGTAGGAATAGGATTTCTTTGCATTTCAAATGCCTCTATGGCGGTTGGTCTCTGCTAAGTGCAAACCTGCGCAAAGAATAGGTCCAACCATTTCGGGGGCAAAAACAGATTAATTGGGAAAGTACATGGCCCGTTCTCTGTGTCCCACTAAAACATTATGAGAAAGACTATTTTGATGAAATCGTGTGGGCTATATGTCAGTTTCCCTCTATTGAGAGAGAAAATCACCTCTAAACGAACCGTACAGTCTTCACGCGGTGGAAGAGATGAATTTGGCAAATCTGTGGCCTATTTTTTGGAACTCGTGAAAATATGAGGGAGAAAGAAGATTTCCGTGCAAATCAGAGGACTCTAGCACGGATTCCCTCTTGAAAACGCAAGCTGGATCTAAAACACGCATTCAGGCATTTTAGGGGTGATATTGATGAAATTGGCAACTCCGTGGCCCATTTTAGGGTACTGCTGAAAAACGGATTGAGAAAGGAGCTTACTCTGAAATTTCGAGGCCTCTAGCGAATTTTCCTTGTCAAAAGGTGAAACCGGCGCTAAAACATGCTCTATCCTTTTGGTGGCCGAAACACAATGATTCGCGAGCTACGTTGCCCATTTTACAGTGCTTATGAAAGATGGAGGTAGGAATAGGATTTCTTTGCATTTCAAATGCCTCTATGGCGGTTGGTCTCTGCTAAGTGCAAACCTGCGCAAAGAATAGGTCCAACCATTTCGGGGGCAAAAACAGATTAATTGGGAAAGTACATGGCCCGTTCTCTGTGTCCCACTAAAACATTATGAGAAAGACTATTTTGATGAAATCGTGTGGGCTATATGTCAGTTTCCCTCTATTGAGAGAGAAAATCACCTCTAAACGAACCGTACAGTCTTCACGCGGTGGAACAGATGAATTTGGCAAATCTGTGGCCTATTTTTTGGAACTCGTGAAAATATGAGGGAGAAAGAAGATTTCCGTGCAAATCAGAGGACTCTAGCACGGATTCCCTCTTGAAAACGCAAGCTGGATCTAAAACACGCATTCAGGCATTTTGGGGGTGATATTGATGAAATTGGCAACTCCGTGGCCCATTTTGGGGTACTGCTGAAAAACGGAGTGAGAAAGGAGCTTACTCTGAAATTTCGAGGCCTCTAGCGAATTTTCCCTGTCAAAAGGTGAAACCGGCGCTAAAACATGCTTCTATCCTTTTGGTGGCCGAAACACTATGATTCGCGAGCTACGTTGCCCATTTTACAGTGCTTATGAAAGATGGAGGTAGGAATAGGATTTCTTTGCATTTCAAATGCCTCTATGGCGGTTGGTCTCTGCTAAGTGCAAACCTGCGCAACGATTAGGTCCAACCATTTCGGAGGCAAAAAAAGATGAATTGGGAAAGTACATGGCCCGTTCTCTGTGTCCCACTAAAAGATTATGAGAAAGACTATTTTGATGAAATTGTGTGGGCTACATGTCAGTTTCCCTCTATTGAAAGAGAAAATCACCTCTAAACGAACCGTACAGTCTTCACGCGGTGGAACAGATGAATTTGGCAAATCTGTGGCCTATTTTTTGGAACTCGTGAAAATTGGAGGGAGAAAGAAGATTTCCGTGCAAATCAGAGGACTCTAGCACGGATTCCCTCTTGAAAACGCAAGCTGGATCTAAAACACGCATTCAGGCATTTATGGGTGATATTGATGAAATTAGCAACTCCGTGGCCCATTTTAGGGTACTGCTGAAAAACGGATTGAGAAAGGAGCTTACTCTGAAATTTCGAGGCCTCTAGCGAATTTTCCCTGTCAAAAGGTGAAACCTGCGCTAAAACATGCTCTATCCTTTTGGTGGCCGAAACACAATGATTCGCGAGCTACGTTGCCCATTTTACAGTGCTTATGAAAGATGGAGGTAGGAATAGGATTTCTTTGCATTTCAAATGCCTCTATGGCGGTTGGTCTCTGCTAAGTGCAAACCTGCGCAAAGAATAGGTCCAACCATTTCGGGGGCAAAAACAGATTAATTGGGAAAGTACATGGCCCGTTCTCTGTGTCCCACTAAAACATTATGAGAAAGACTATTTTGATGAAATCGTGTGGGCTATATGTCAGTTTCCCTCTATTGAAAGAGAAAATCACCTCTAAACGAACCGTACAGTCTTCACGCGGTGGAACAGATGAATTTGGCAAATCTGTGGCCTATTTTTTGGAACTCGTGAAAATTGGAGGGAGAAAGAAGATTTCCGTGCAAATCAGAGGACTCTAGCACGGATTCCCTCTTGAAAACGCAAGCTGGATCTAAAACACGCATTCAGGCATTTTGGGGGTGATATTGATGAAATTGGCAACTCCGTGGCCCATTTTGGGGTACTGCTGAAAAACGGAGTGAGAAAGGAGCTTACTCTAAAATTTCGAGGCCTCTAGCGAATTTTCCCTGTCAAAAGGTGAAACCTGCGCTAAAACATGCTCTATCCTTTTGGTGGCCGAAACACAATGATTCGCGAGCTACGTTGCCCATTTTACAGTGCTTATGAAAGATGGAGGTAGGAATAGGATTTCTTTGCATTTCAAATGCCTCTATGGCGGTTGGTCTCTGCTAAGTGCAAACCTGCGCAAAGAATAGGTCCAACCATTTCGGGGGCAAAAACAGATTAATTGGGAAAGTACATGGCCCGTTCTCTGTGTCCCACTAAAACATTATGAGAAAGACTATTTTGGTGAAATCGTGTGGGCTATATGTCAGTTTCCCTCTATTGAGAGAGAAAATCACCTCTAAACGAACCGTACAGTCTTCACGCGGTGGAACAGATGAATTTGGCAAATCTGTGGCCTATTTTTTGGAACTCGTGAAAATTGGAGGGAGAAAGAAGATTTCCGTGCAAATCAGAGGACTCAAGCACGGATTCCCTCTTGAAAACGCAAGCTGGATCTAAAACACGCATTCAGGCATTTATGGGTGATATTGATGAAATTGGCAACTCCGTGGCCCATTTTAGGGTACGGCTGAAAAACGGATTGAGAAAGGAGCTTACTCTGAAATTTCGAGGCCTCTAGCGAATTTTCCCTGTCAAAAGGTGAAACCTGCGCTAAAACATGCTCTATCCTTTTGGTGGCCGAAACACAATGATTCGCGAGCTACGTTGCCCATTTTACAGTGCTTATGAAAGATGGAGGTAGGAATAGGATTTCTTTGCATTTCAAATGCCTCTATGGCGGTTGGTCTCTGCTAAGTGCAAACCTGCGCAAAGAATAGGTCCAACCATTTCGGGGGCAAAAACAGATTAATTGGGAAAGTACATGGCCCGTTCTCTGTGTCCCACTAAAACATTATGAGAAAGACTATTTTGATGAAATCGTGTGGGCTATATGTCAGTTTCCCTCTATTGAAAGAGAAAATCACCTCTAAACGAACCGTACAGTCTTCACGCGGTGGAACAGATGAATTTGGCAAATCTGTGGCCTATTTTTTGGAACTCGTGAAAATTGGAGGGAGAAAGAAGATTTCCGTGCAAATCAGAGGACTCTAGCACGGATTCCCTCTTGAAAACGCAAGCTGGATCTAAAACACGCATTCAGGCATTTATGGGTGATATTGATGAAATTGGCAACTCCGTGGCCCATTTTAGGGTACTGCTGAAAAACGGATTGAGAAAGGAGCTTACTCTGAAATTTCGAGGCCTCTAGCGAATTTTCCCTGTCAAAAGGTGAAACCTGCGCTAAAACATGCTCTATCCTTTTGGTGGCCGAAACACAATGATTCGCGAGCTACGTTGCCCATTTTACAGTGCTTATGAAAGATGGAGGTAGGAATAGGATTTCTTTGCATTTCAAATGCCTCTATGGCGGTTGGTCTCTGCTAAGTGCAAACCTGCGCAAAGAATAGGTCCAACCATTTCGGGGGCAAAAATAGATTAATTGGGAAAGTACATGGCCCGTTCTCTGTGTCCCACTAAAACATTATGAGAAAGACTATTTTGATGAAATCGTGTGGGCTATATGTCAGTTTCCCTCTATTGAGAGAGAAAATCACCTCTAAACGAACCGTACAGTCTTCACGCGGTGGAAGAGATGAATTTGGCAAATCTGTGGCCTATTTTTTGGAACTCGTGAAAATATGAGGGAGAAAGAAGATTTCCGTGCAAATCAGAGGACTCTAGCACGGATTCCCTCTTGAAAACGCAAGCTGGATCTAAAACACGCATTCAGGCATTTTGGGGGTGATATTGATGAAATTGGCAACTCCGTGGCCCATTTTGGGGTACTGCTGAAAAACGGAGTGAGAAAGGAGCTTACTCTGAAATTTCGAGGCCTCTAGCGAATTTTCCCTGTCAAAAGGTGAAACCGGCGCTAAAACATGCTTCTATCCTTTTGGTGGCCGAAACACTATGATTCGCGAGCTACGTTGCCCATTTTACAGTGCTTATGAAAGATGGAGGTAGGAATAGGATTTCTTTGCATTTCAAATGCCTCTATGGCGGTTGGTCTCTGCTAAGTGCAAACCTGCGCAAAGATTAGGTCCAACCATTTCGGAGGCAAAAAAAGATGAATTGGGAAATTACATGGCCCGTTCTCTGTGTCCCACTAAAAGATTATGAGAAAGACTATTTTGATGAAATTGTGTGGGCTACATGTCAGTTTCCCTCTATTGAAAGAGAAAATCACCTCTAAACGAACCGTACAGTCTTCACGCGGTGGAACAGATGAATTTGGCAAATCTGTGGCCTATTTTTTGGAACTCGTGAAAATTGGAGGGAGAAAGAAGATTTCCGTGCAAATCAGAGGACTCTAGCACGGATTCCCTCTTGAAAACGCAAGCTGGATCTAAAACACGCATTCAGGCATTTATGGGTGATATTGATGAAATTGGCAACTCCGTGGCCCATTTTAGGGTACTGCTGAAAAACGGATTGAGAAAGGAGCTTACTCTGAAATTTCGAGGCCTCTAGCGAATTTTCCCTGTCAAAAGGTGAAACCTGCGCTAAAACATGCTCTATCCTTTTGGTGGCCGAAACACAATGATTCGCGAGCTACGTTGCCCATTTTACAGTGCTTATGAAAGATGGAGGTAGGAATAGGATTTCTTTGCATTTCAAATGCCTCTATGGCGGTTGGTCTCTGCTAAGTGCAAACCTGCGCAAAGAATAGGTCCAACCATTTCGGGGGCAAAAACAGATTAATTGGGAAAGTACATGGCCCGTTCTCTGTGTCCCACTAAAACATTATGAGAAAGACTATTTTGATGAAATCGTGTGGGCTATATGTCAGTTTCCCTCTATTGAGAGAGAAAATCACCTCTAAACGAACCGTACAGTCTTCACGCGGTGGAAGAGATGAATTTGGCAAATCTGTGGCCTATTTTTTGGAACTCGTGAAAATATGAGGGAGAAAGAAGATTTCCGTGCAAATCAGAGGACTCTAGCACGGATTCCCTCTTGAAAACGCAAGCTGGATCTAAAACACGCATTCAGGCATTTTGGGGGTGATATTGATGAAATTGGCAACTCCGTGGCCCATTTTGGGGTACTGCTGAAAAACGGAGTGAGAAAGGAGCTTACTCTGAAATTTCGAGGCCTCTAGCGAATTTTCCCTGTCAAAAGGTGAAACCGGCGCTAAAACATGCTTCTATCCTTTTGGTGGCCGAAACACTATGATTCGCGAGCTACGTTGCCCATTTTACAGTGCTTATGAAAGATGGAGGTAGGAATAGGATTTCTTTGCATTTCAAATGCCTCTATGGCGGTTGGTCTCTGCTAAGTGCAAACCTGCGCAAAGATTAGGTCCAACCATTTCGGAGGCAAAAAAAGATGAATTGGGAAATTACATGGCCCGTTCTCTGTGTCCCACTAAAAGATTATGAGAAAGACTATTTTGATGAAATTGTGTGGGCTACATGTCAGTTTCCCTCTATTGAAAGAGAAAATCACCTCTAAACGAACCGTACAGTCTTCACGCGGTAGAACAGATGAATTTGGCAAATCTGTGGCCTATTTTTTGGAACTCGTGAAAATTGGAGGGAGAAAGAAGATTTCCGTGCAAATCAGAGGACTCTAGCACGGATTCCCTCTTGAAAACGCAAGCTGGATCTAAAACACGCATTCAGGCATTTATGGGTGATACTGATGAAATTGGCAACTCCGTGGCCCATTTTAGGGTACTGCTGAAAAACCGATTGAGAAAGGAGCTTACTCTGAAATTTCGAGGCCTCTAGCGAATTTTCCCTGCCAAAAGGTGAAACCTGCGCTAAAACATGCTCTATCCTTTTGGTGGCCGAAACACAATGATTCGCGAGCTACGTTGCCCATTTTACAGTGCTTATGAAAGATGGAGGTAGGAATAGGATTTCTTTGCATTTCAAATGCCTCTATGGCGGTTGGTCTCTGCTAAGTGCAAACCTGCGCAAAGAATAGGTCCAACCATTTCGGGGGCAAAAACAGATTAATTGGGAAAGTACATGGCCCGTTCTCTGTGTCCCACTAAAACATTATGAGAAAGACTATTTTGATGAAATCGTGTGGGCTATATGTCAGTTTCCCTCTATTGAGAGAGAAAATCACCTCTAAACGAACCGTACAGTCTTCACGCGGTGGAACAGATGAATTTGGCAAATCTGTGGCCTATTTTTTGGAACTCGTGAAAATATGAGGGAGAAAGAAGATTTCCGTGCAAATCAGAGGACTCTAGCACGGATTCCCTCTTGAAAACGCAAGCTGGATCTAAAACACGCATTCAGGCATTTTGGGGGTGATATTGATGAAATTGGCAACTCCGTGGCCCATTTTGGGGTACTGCTGAAAAACGGAGTGAGAAAGGAGCTTACTCTGAAATTTCGAGGCCTCTAGCGAATTTTCCCTGTCAAAAGGTGAAACCGGCGCTAAAACATGCTTCTATCCTTTTGGTGGCCGAAACACTATGATTCGCGAGCTACGTTGCCCATTTTACAGTGCTTATGAAAGATGGAGGTAGGAATAGGATTTCTTTGCATTTCAAATGGCTCTATGGCGGTTGGTCTCTGCTAAGTGCAAACCTGCGCAAAGATTAGGTCCAACCATTTCGGAGGCAAAAAAAGATGAATTGGGAAAGTACATGGCCCGTTCTCTGTGTCCCACTAAAAGATTATGAGAAAGACTATTTTGATGAAATTGTGTGGGCTACATGTCAGTTTCCCTCTATTGAAAGAGAAAATCACTTCTAAACGAACCGTACAGTCTTCACGCGGTGGAACAGATGAATTTGGCAAATCTGTGGCCTATTTTTTGGAACTCGTGAAAATATGAGGGAGAAAGAAGATTTCCGTGCAAATCAGAGGACTCTAGCACGGATTCCCTCTTGAAAACGCAAGCTGGATCTAAAACACGCATTCAGGCATTTATGGGTGATATTGATGAAATTGGCAACTCCGTGGCCCATTTTAGGGTACGGCTGAAAAACGGATTGAGAAAGGAGCTTACTCTGAAATTTCGAGGCCTCTAGCGAATTTTCCCTGTCAAAAGGTGAAACCTGCGCTAAAACATGCTCTATCCTTTTGGTGGCCGAAACACAATGATTCGCGAGCTACGTTGCCCATTTTACAGTGCTTATGAAAGATGGAGGTAGGAATAGGATTTCTTTGCATTTCAAATGCCTCTATGGCGGTTGGTCTCTGCTAAGTGCAAACCTGCGCAAAGAATAGGTCCAACCATTTCGGGGGCAAAAACAGATTAATTGGGAAAGTACATGGCCCGTTCTCTGTGTCCCACTAAAACATTATGAGAAAGACTATTTTGATGAAATCGTGTGGGCTATATGTCAGTTTCCCTCTATTGAAAGAGAAAATCACCTCTAAACGAACCGTACAGTCTTCACGCGGTGGAACAGATGAATTTGGCAAATCTGTGGCCTATTTTTTGGAACTCGTGAAAATTAGAGGGAGAAAGAAGATTTCCGTGCAAATCAGAGGACTCTAGCACGGATTCCCTCTTGAAAACGCAAGCTGGATCTAAAACACGCATTCAGGCATTTATGGGTGATATTGATGAAATTGGCAACTCCGTGGCCCATTTTAGGGTACGGCTGAAAAACGGATTGAGAAAGGAGCTTACTCTGAAATTTCGAGGCCTCTAGCGAATTTTCCCTGTCAAAAGGTGAAACCTGCGCTAAAACATGCTCTATCCTTTTGGTGGCCGAAACACAATGATTCGCGAGCTACGTTGCCCATTTTACAGTGCTTATGAAAGATGGAGGTAGGAATAGGATTTCTTTGCATTTCAAATGCCTCTATGGCGGTTGGTCTCTGCTAAGTGCAAACCTGCGCAAAGAATAGGTCCAACCATTTCGGGGGCAAAAACAGATTAATTGGGAAAGTACATGGCCCGTTCTCTGTGTCCCACTAAAACATTATGAGAAAGACTATTTTGGTGAAATCGTGTGGGCTATATGTCAGTTTCCCTCTATTGAGAGAGAAAATCACCTCTAAACGAACCGTACAGTCTTCACGCGGTGGAACAGATGAATTTGGCAAATCTGTGGCCTATTTTTTGGAACTCGTGAAAATTGGAGGGAGAAAGAAGATTTCCGTGCAAATCAGAGGACTCTAGCACGGATTCCCTCTTGAAAACGCAAGCTGGATCTAAAACACGCATTCAGGCATTTATGGGTGATATTGATTAAATTGGCAACTCCGTGGCCCATTTTAGGGTACGGCTGAAAAACGGATTGAGAAAGGAGCTTACTCTGAAATTTCGAGGCCTCTAGCGAATTTTCCCTGTCAAAAGGTGAAACCTGCGCTAAAACATGCTCTATCCTTTTGGTGGCCGAAACACAATGATTCGCGAGCTACGTTGCCCATTTTACAGTGCTTATGAAAGATGGAGGTAGGAATAGGATTTCTTTGCATTTCAAATGCCTCTATGGCGGTTGGTCTCTGCTAAGTGCAAACCTGCGCAAAGAATAGGTCCAACCATTTCGGGGGCAAAAACAGATTAATTGGGAAAGTACATGGCCCGTTCTCTGTGTCCCACTAAAACATTATGAGAAAGACTATTTTGATGAAATCGTGTGGGCTATATGTCAGTTTCCCTCTATTGAAAGAGAAAATCACCTCTAAACGAACCGTACAGTCTTCACGCGGTGGAACAGATGAATTTGGCAAATCTGTGGCCTATTTTTTGGAACTCGTGAAAATTGGAGGGAGAAAGAAGATTTCCGTGCAAATCAGAGGACTCTAGCACGGATTCCCTCTTGAAAACGCAAGCTGGATCTAAAACACGCATTCAGGCATTTATGGGTGATATTGATGAAATTGGCAACTCCGTGGCCCATTTTAGGGTACTGCTGAAAAACGGATTGAGAAAGGAGCTTACTCTGAAATTTCGAGGCCTCTAGCGAATTTTCCCTGTCAAAAGGTGAAACCTGCGCTAAAACATGCTCTATCCTTTTGGTGGCCGAAACACAATGATTCGCGAGCTACGTTGTCCATTTTACAGTGCTTATGAAAGATGGAGGTAGGAATAGGATTTCTTTGCATTTCAAATGCCTCTATGGCGGTTGGTCTCTGCTAAGTGCAAACCTGCGCAAAGAATAGGTCCAACCATTTCGGGGGCAAAAACAGATTAATTGGGAAAGTACATGGCCCGTTCTCTGTGTCCCACTAAAACATTATGAGAAAGACTATTTTGATGAAATCGTGTGGGCTATATGTCAGTTTCCCTCTATTGAGAGAGAAAATCACCTCTAAACGAACCGTACAGTCTTCACGCGGTGGAAGAGATGAATTTGGCAAATCTGTGGCCTATTTTTTGGAACTCGTGAAAATATGAGGGAGAAAGAAGATTTCCGTGCAAATCAGAGGACTCTAGCACGGATTCCCTCTTGAAAACGCAAGCTGGATCTAAAACACGCATTCAGGCATTTTGGGGGTGATATTGATGAAATTGGCAACTCCGTGGCCCATTTTGGGGTACTGCTGAAAAACGGAGTGAGAAAGGAGCTTACTCTGAAATTTCGAGGCCTCTAGCGAATTTTCCCTGTCAAAAGGTGAAACCGGCGCTAAAACATGCTTCTATCCTTTTGGTGGCCGAAACACTATGATTCGCGAGCTACGTTGCCCATTTTACAGTGCTTATGAAAGATGGAGGTAGGAATAGGATTTCTTTGCATTTCAAATGCCTCTATGGCGGTTGGTCTCTGCTAAGTGCAAACCTGCGCAACGATTAGGTCCAACCATTTCGGAGGCAAAAAAAGATGAATTGGGAAAGTACATGGCCCGTTCTCTGTGTCCCACTAAAAGATTATGAGAAAGACTATTTTGATGAAATTGTGTGGGCTACATGTCAGTTTCCCTCTATTGAAAGAGAAAATCACCTCTAAACGAACCGTACAGTCTTCACGCGGTGGAACAGATGAATTTGGCAAATCTGTGGCCTATTTTTTGGAACTCGTGAAAATTGGAGGGAGAAAGAAGATTTCCGTGCAAATCAGAGGACTCTAGCACGGATTCCCTCTTGAAAACGCAAGCTGGATCTAAAACACGCATTCAGGCATTTATGGGTGATACTGATGAAATTGGCAACTCCGTGGCCCATTTTAGGGTACTGCTGAAAAACCGATTGAGAAAGGAGCTTACTCTGAAATTTCGAGGCCTCTAGCGAATTTTCCCTGTCAAAAGGTGAAACCTGCGCTAAAACATGCTCTATCCTTTTGGTGGCCGAAACACAATGATTCGCGAGCTACGTTGCCCATTTTACAGTGCTTATGAAAGATGGAGGTAGGAATAGGATTTCTTTGCATTTCAAATGCCTCTATGGCGGTTGGTCTCTGCTAAGTGCAAACCTGCGCAAAGAATAGGTCCAACCATTTCGGGGGCAAAAACAGATTAATTGGGAAAGTACATGGCCCGTTCTCTGTGTCCCACTAAAACATTATGAGAAAGACTATTTTGATGAAATCGTGTGGGCTATATGTCAGTTTCCCTCTATTGAGAGAGAAAATCACCTCTAAACGAACCGTACAGTCTTCACGCGGTGGAACAGATGAATTTGGCAAATCTGTGGCCTATTTTTTGGAACTCGTGAAAATATGAGGGAGAAAGAAGATTTCCGTGCAAATCAGAGGACTCTAGCACGGATTCCCTCTTGAAAACGCAAGCTGGATCTAAAACACGCATTCAGGCATTTTGGGGGTGATATTGATGAAATTGGCAACTCCGTGGCCCATTTTGGGGTACTGCTGAAAAACGGAGTGAGAAAGGAGCTTACTCTGAAATTTCGAGGCCTCTAGCGAATTTTCCCTGTCAAAAGGTGAAACCGGCGCTAAAACATGCTTCTATCCTTTTGGTGGCCGAAACACTATGATTCGCGAGCTACGTTGCCCATTTTACAGTGCTTATGAAAGATGGAGGTAGGAATAGGATTTCTTTGCATTTCAAATGCCTCTATGGCGGTTGGTCTCTGCTAAGTGCAAACCTGCGCAACGATTAGGTCCAACCATTTCGGAGGCAAAAAAAGATGAATTGGGAAAGTACATGGCCCGTTCTCTGTGTCCCACTAAAAGATTATGAGAAAGACTATTTTGATGAAATTGTGTGGGCTACATGTCAGTTTCCCTCTATTGAAAGAGAAAATCACCTCTAAACGAACCGTACAGTCTTCACGCGGTGGAACAGATGAATTTGGCAAATCTGTGGCCTATTTTTTGGAACTCGTGAAAATTGGAGGGAGAAAGAAGATTTCCGTGCAAATCAGAGGACTCTAGCACAGATTCCCTCTTGAAAACGCAAGCTGGATCTAAAACACGCATTCAGGCATTTATGGGTGATATTGATGAAATTGGCAACTCCGTGGCCCATTTTAGGGTACTGCTGAAAAACCGATTGAGAAAGGAGCTTACTCTGAAATTTCGAGGCCTCTAGCGAATTTTCCCTGTCAAAAGGTGAAACCTGCGCTAAAACATGCTCTATCCTTTTGGTGGCCGAAACACAATGATTCGCGAGCTACGTTGCCCATTTTACAGTGCTTATGAAAGATGGAGGTAGGAATAGGATTTCTTTGCATTTCAAATGCCTCTATGGCGGTTGGTCTCTGCTAAGTGCAAACCTGCGCAAAGAATAGGTCCAACCATTTCGGGGGCAAAAACAGATGAATTGGGAAAGTACATGGCCCGTTCTCTGTGTCCCACTAAAACATTATGAGAAAGACTATTTTGATGAAATTGTGTGGGCTATATGTCAGTTTCCCTCTATTGAGAGAGAAAATCACCTCTAAACGAACCGTACAGTCTTCACGCGGTGGAACAGATGAATTTGGCAAATCTGTGGCCTATTTTTTGGAACTCGTGAAAATATGAGGGAGAAAGAAGATTTCCGTGCAAATCAGAGGACTCTAGCACGGATTCCCTCTTGAAAACGCAAGCTGGATCTAAAACACGCATTCAGGCATTTTGGGGGTGATATTGATGAAATTGGCAACTCCGTGGCCCATTTTGGGGTACTGCTGAAAAACGGAGTGAGAAAGGAGCTTACTCTGAAATTTCGAGGCCTCTAGCGAATTTTCCCTGTCAAAAGGTGAAACCGGCGCTAAAACATGCTTCTATCCTTTTGGTGGCCGAAACACTATGATTCGCGAGCTACGTTGCCCATTTTACAGTGCTTATGAAAGATGGAGGTAGGAATAGGATTTCTTTGCATTTCAAATGCCTCTATGGCGGTTGGTCTCTGCTAAGTGCAAACCTGCGCAAAGATTAGGTCCAACCATTTCGGGGACAAAAACAGATTAATTGGGAAAGTACATGGCCCGTTCTCTGTGTCCCACTAAAAGATTATGAGAAAGACTATTTTGATGAAATTGTGTGGGCTACATGTCAGTTTCCCTCTATTGAAAGAGAAAATCACCTCTAAACGAACCGTACAGTCTTCACGCGGTGGAACAGATGAATTTGGAAAATCTGTGGCCTATTTTTTGGAACTCGTGAAAATTGGAGGGAGAAAGAAGATTTCCGTGCAAATCAGAGGACTCTAGCACGGATTCCCTCTTGAAAAGGCAAGCTGGATCTAAAACACGCATTCAGGCATTTTAGGGGTGATATTGATGAAATTGGCAACTCCGTGGCCCATTTTAGGGTACTGCTGAAAAACGGATTGAGAAAGGAGCTTACTCTGAAATTTCGAGGCCTCTAGCGAATTTTCCCTGTCAAAAGGTGAAACCGGCGCTAAAACATGCTCTATCCTTTTGGTGGCCGAAACACAATGATTCGCGAGCTACGTTGCCCATTTTACAGTGCTTATGAAAGATGGAGGTAGGAATAGGATTTCTTTGCATTTCAAATGCCTCTATGGCGGTTGGTCTCTGCTAAGTGCAAACCTGCGCAAAGATTAGGTCCAACCATTTCGGGGACAAAAACAGATTAATTGGGAAAGTACATGGCCCGTTCTCTGTGTCCCACTAAAAGATTATGAGAAAGACTATTTTGATGAAATTGTGTGGGCTACATGTCAGTTTCCCTCTATTGAAAGAGAAAATCACCTCTAAACGAACCGTACAGTCTTCACGCGGTGGAACAGATGAATTTGGCAAATCTGTGGCCTATTTTTTGGAACTCGTGAAAATTGGAGGGAGAAAGAAGATTTCCGTGCAAATCAGAGGACTCTAGCACGGATTCCCTCTTGAAAACGCAAGCTGGATCTAAAACACGCATTCAGGCATTTATGGGTGATATTGATGAAATTGGCAACTCCGTGGCCCATTTTAGGGTACTGCTGAAAAACGGATTAAGAAATGAGCTTACTCTGAAATTTCGAGGCCTCTAGCGAATTTTCCCTGTCAAAAGGTGAAACCGGCGCTAAAACATGCTCTATCCTTTTGGTGGCCGAAACACAATGATTCGTGAGCTACGTTGCCCATTTTACAGTGCTTATGAAAGATGGAGGTAGGAATAGGATTTCTTTGCATTTCAAATGCCTCTATGGCGGTTGGTCTCTGCTAAGTGCAAACCTGCGCAAAGAATAGGTCCAACCATTTCGGGGGCAAAAACAGATTAATTGGGAAAGTACATGGCCCGTTCTCTGTGTCCCACTAAAACATTATGAGAAAGACTATTTTGATGAGATCGTGTGGGCTATATGTCAGTTTCCCTCTATTGAAAGAGAAAATCACCTCTAAACGAACCGTACAGTCTTCACGCGGTGGAACAGATGAATTTGGCAAATCTGTGGCCTATTTTTTGGAACTCGTGAAAATTGGAGGGAGAAAGAAGATTTCCGTGCAAATCAGAGGACTCTAGCACGGATTCCCTCTTGAAAACGCAAGCTGGATCTAAAACACGCATTCAGGCATTTTGGGGGTGATATTGATGAAATTGGCAACTCCGTGGCCCATTTTGGGGTACTGCTGAAAAACGGAGTGAGAAAGGAGCTTACTCTGAAATTTCGAGGCCTCTAGCGAATTTTCCCTGTCAAAAGGTGAAACCGGCGCTAAAACATGCTTCTATCCTTTTGGTGGCCGAAACACTATGATTCGCGAGCTACGTTGCCCATTTTACAGTGCTTATGAAAGATGGAGGTAGGAATAGGATTTCTTTGCATTTCAAATGCCTCTATGGCGGTTGGTCTCTGCTAAGTGCAAACCTGCGCAAAGAATAGGTCCAACCATTTCGGGGACAAAAACAGATTAATTGGGAAAGTACATGGCCCGTTCTCTGTGTCCCACTAAAAGATTATGAGAAAGACTATTTTGATGAAATTGTGTGGGCTACATGTCAGTTTCCCTCTATTGAAAGAGAAAATCACCTCTAAACGAACCGTACAGTCTTCACGCGGTGGAACAGATGAATTTGGCAAATCTGTGGCCTATTTTTTGGAACTCGTGAAAATTGGAGGGAGAAAGAAGATTTCCGTGCAAATCAGAGGACTCTAGCACGGATTCCCTCTGGAAAACGCAAGCTGGATCTAAAACACGCATTCAGGCATTTTGGGGGTGATATTGATGAAATTGGCAACTCCGTGGCCCATTTTAGGGTACTGCTGAAAAACGGATTAAGAAATGAGCTTACTCTGAAATTTCGAGGCCTCTAGCGAATTTTCCCTGTCAAAAGGTGAAACCGGCGCTAAAACATGCTCTATCCTTTTGGTGGCCGAAACACAATGATTCGCGAGCTACGTTGCCCATTTTACAGTGCTTATGAAAGATGGAGGTAGGAATAGGATTTCTTTGCATTTCAAATGCCTCTATGGCGGTTGGTCTCTGCTAAGTGCAAACCTGCGCAAAGATTAGGTCCAACCATTTCGGGGACAAAAACAGATTAATTGGGACAGTACATGGCCCGTTCTCTGTGTCCCACTAAAACATTATGAGAAAGACTATTTTGATGAAATTGTGTGGGCTACATGTCAGTTTCCCTCTATTGAAAGAGAAAATCACCTCTAAACGAACCGTACAGTCTTCACGCGGTGGAACAGATGAATTTGGCAAATCTGTGGCCTATTTTTTGGAACTCGTGAAAATATGAGGGAGAAAGAAGATTTCCGTGCAAATCAGAGGACTCTAGCACGGATTCCCTCTTGAAAACGCAAGCTGGATCTAAAACACGCATTCAGGCATTTTGGGGGTGATATTGATGAAATTGGCAACTCCGTGGCCCATTTTGGGGTACTGCTGAAAAACGGAGTGAGAAAGGAGCTTACTCTGAAATTTCGAGGCCTCTAGCGAATTTTCCCTGTCAAAAGGTGAAACCGGCGCTAAAACATGCTTCTATCCTTTTGGTGGCCGAAACACTATGATTCGCGAGCTACGTTGCCCATTTTACAGTGCTTATGAAAGATGGAGGTAGGAATAGGATTTCTTTGCATTTCAAATGCCTCTATGGCGGTTGGTCTCTGCTAAGTGCAAACCTGCGCAAAGAATAGGTCCAACCATTTCGGGGGCAAAAACAGATTAATTGGGAAAGTACATGGCCCGTTCTCTGTGTCTCACTAAAACATTATGAGAAAGACTATTTTGATGAAATCGTGTGGGCTATATGTCATTTTCCCTCTATTGAAAGAGAAAATCACCTCTAAACGAACCGTACAGTCTTCACGCGGTGGAACAGATGAATTTGGCAAATCTGTGGCCTATTTTTTGGAACTCGTGAAAATTGGAGGGAGAAAGAAGATTTCCGTGCAAATCAGAGGACTCTAGCACGGATTCCCTCTGGAAAACGCAAGCTGGATCTAAAACACGCATTCAGGCATTTTGGGGGTGATATTGATGAAATTGGCAACTCCGTGGCCCATTTTAGGGTACTGCTGAAAAACGGATTAAGAAATGAGCTTACTCTGAAATTTCGAGGCCTCTAGCGAATTTTCCCTGTCAAAAGGTGAAACCGGCGCTAAAACATGCTCTATCCTTTTGGTGGCCGAAACACAATGATTCGCGAGCTACGTTGCCCATTTTACAGTGCTTATGAAAGATGGAGGTAGGAATAGGATTTCTTTGCATTTCAAATGCCTCTATGGCGGTTGGTCTCTGCTAAGTGCAAACCTGCGCAAAGAATAGGTCCAAACATTTCGGGGGCAAAAACAGATTAATTGGGAAAGTACATGGCCCGTTCTCTGTGTCCCACTAAAACATTATGAGAAAGACTATTTTGATGAGATCGTGTGGGCTATATGTCAGTTTCCCTCTATTGAAAGAGAAAATCACCTCTAAACGAACCGTACAGTCTTCACGCGGTGGAACAGATGAATTTGGCAAATCTGTGGCCTATTTTTTGGAACTCGTGAAAATTGGAGGGAGAAAGAAGATTTCCGTGCAAATCAGAGGACTCTAGCACGGATTCCCTCTTGAAAACGCAAGCTGGATCTAAAACACGCATTCAGGCATTTTGGGGGTGATATTGATGAAATTGGCAACTCCGTGGCCCATTTTGGGGTACTGCTGAAAAACGGAGTGAGAAAGGAGCTTACTCTGAAATTTCGAGGCCTCTAGCGAATTTTCCCTGTCAAAAGGTGAAACCGGCGCTAAAACATGCTTCTATCCTTTTGGTGGCCGAAACACTATGATTCGCGAGCTACGTTGCCCATTTTACAGTGCTTATGAAAGATGGAGGTAGGAATAGGATTTCTTTGCATTTCAAATGCCTCTATGGCGGTTGGTCTCTGCTAAGTGCAAACCTGCGCAAAGAATAGGTCCAACCATTTCGGAGGCAAAAACAGATTAATTGGGAAAGTACATGGCCCGTTCTCTGTGTCTCACTAAAACATTATGAGAAAGACTATTTTGATGAAATCGTGTGGGCTATATGTCAGTTTCCCTCTATTGAAAGAGAAAATCACCTCTAAACGAACCGTACAGTCTTCACGCGGTGGAACAGATGAATTTGGCAAATCTGTGGCCTATTTTTTGGAACTCGTGAAAATTGGAGGGAGAAAGAAGATTTCCGTGCAAATCAGAGGACTCTAGCACGGATTCCCTCTGGAAAACGCAAGCTGGATCTAAAACACGCATTCAGGCATTTTGGGGGTGATATTGATGAAATTGGCAACTCCGTGGCCCATTTTAGGGTACTGCTGAAAAACGGATTAAGAAATGAGCTTACTCTGAAATTTCGAGGCCTCTAGCGAATTTTCCCTGTCAAAAGGTGAAACCGGCGCTAAAACATGCTCTATCCTTTTGGTGGCCGAAACACAATGATTCGCGAGCTACGTTGCCCATTTTACAGTGCTTATGAAAGATGGAGGTAGGAATAGGATTTCTTTGCATTTCAAATGCCTCTATGGCGGTTGGTCTCTGCTAAGTGCAAACCTGCGCAAAGATTAGGTCCAACCATTTCGGGGACAAAAACAGATTAATTGGGAAAGTACATGGCCCGTTCTCTGTGTCCCACTAAAAGATTATGAGAAAGACTATTTTGATGAAATTGTGTGGGCTACATGTCAGTTTCCCTCTATTGAAAGAGAAAATCACCTCTAAACGAACCGTACAGTCTTCACGCGGTGGAACAGATGAATTTGGAAAATCTGTGGCCTATTTTTTGGAACTCGTGAAAATTGGAGGGAGAAAGAAGATTTCCGTGCAAATCAGAGGACTCTAGCACGGATTCCCTCTTGAAAAGGCAAGCTGGATCTAAAACACGCATTCAGGCATTTTAGGGGTGATATTGATGAAATTGGCAACTCCGTGGCCCATTTTAGGGTACTGCTGAAAAACGGATTGAGAAAGGAGCTTACTCTGAAATTTCGAGGCCTCTAGCGAATTTTCCCTGTCAAAAGGTGAAACCGGCGCTAAAACATGCTCTATCCTTTTGGTGGCCGAAACACAATGATTCGCGAGCTACGTTGCCCATTTTACAGTGCTTATGAAAGATGGAGGTAGGAATAGGATTTCTTTGCATTTCAAATGCCTCTATGGCGGTTGGTCTCTGCTAAGTGCAAACCTGCGCAAAGATTAGGTCCAACCATTTCGGGGACAAAAACAGATTAATTGGGAAAGTACATGGCCCGTTCTCTGTGTCCCACTAAAAGATTATGAGAAAGACTATTTTGATGAAATTGTGTGGGCTACATGTCAGTTTCCCTCTATTGAAAGAGAAAATCACCTCTAAACGAACCGTACAGTCTTCACGCGGTGGAACAGATGAATTTGGCAAATCTTTGGCCTATTTTTTGGAACTCGTGAAAATTGGAGGGAGAAAGAAGATTTCCGTGCAAATCAGAGGACTCTAGCACGGATTCCCTCTTGAAAACGCAAGCTGGATCTAAAACACGCATTCAGGCATTTATGGGTGATATTGATGAAATTGGCAACTCCGTGGCCCATTTTAGGGTACTGCTGAAAAACGGATTAAGAAATGAGCTTACTCTGAAATTTCGAGGCCTCTAGCGAATTTTCCCTGTCAAAAGGTGAAACCGGCGCTAAAACATGCTCTATCCTTTTGGTGGCCGAAACACAATGATTCGTGAGCTACGTTGCCCATTTTACAGTGCTTATGAAAGATGGAGGTAGGAATAGGATTTCTTTGCATTTCAAATGCCTCTATGGCGGTTGGTCTCTGCTAAGTGCAAACCTGCGCAAAGAATAGGTCCAACCATTTCGGGGGCAAAAACAGATTAATTGGGAAAGTACATGGCCCGTTCTCTGTGTCCCACTAAAACATTATGAGAAAGACTATTTTGATGAGATCGTGTGGGCTATATGTCAGTTTCCCTCTATTGAAAGAGAAAATCACCTCTAAACGAACCGTACAGTCTTCACGCGGTGGAACAGATGAATTTGGCAAATCTGTGGCCTATTTTTTGGAACTCGTGAAAATTGGAGGGAGAAAGAAGATTTCCGTGCAAATCAGAGGACTCTAGCACGGATTCCCTCTTGAAAACGCAAGCTGGATCTAAAACACGCATTCAGGCATTTTGGGGGTGATATTGATGAAATTGGCAACTCCGTGGCCCATTTTGGGGTACTGCTGAAAAACGGAGTGAGAAAGGAGCTTACTCTGAAATTTCGAGGCCTCTAGCGAATTTTCCCTGTCAAAAGGTGAAACCGGCGCTAAAACATGCTTCTATCCTTTTGGTGGCCGAAACACTATGATTCGCGAGCTACGTTGCCCATTTTACAGTGCTTATGAAAGATGGAGGTAGGAATAGGATTTCTTTGCATTTCAAATGCCTCTATGGCGGTTGGTCTCTGCTAAGTGCAAACCTGCGCAAAGAATAGGTCCAACCATTTCGGGGACAAAAACAGATTAATTGGGAAAGTACATGGCCCGTTCTCTGTGTCCCACTAAAAGATTATGAGAAAGACTATTTTGATGAAATTGTGTGGGCTACATGTCAGTTTCCCTCTATTGAAAGAGAAAATCACCTCTAAACGAACCGTACAGTCTTCACGCGGTGGAACAGATGAATTTGGCAAATCTGTGGCCTATTTTTTGGAACTCGTGAAAATATGAGGGAGAAAGAAGATTTCCGTGCAAATCAGAGGACTCTAGCACGGATTCCCTCTTGAAAACGCAAGCTGGATCTAAAACACGCATTCAGGCATTTTGGGGGTGATATTGATGAAATTGGCAACTCCGTGGCCCATTTTGGGGTACTGCTGAAAAACGGAGTGAGAAAGGAGCTTACTCTGAAATTTCGAGGCCTCTAGCGAATTTTCCCTGTCAAAAGGTGAAACCGGCGCTAAAACATGCTTCTATCCTTTTGGTGGCCGAAACACTATGATTCGCGAGCTACGTTGCCCATTTTACAGTGCTTATGAAAGATGGAGGTAGGAATAGGATTTCTTTGCATTTCAAATGCCTCTATGGCGGTTGGTCTCTGCTAAGTGCAAACCTGCGCAAAGAATAGGTCCAACCATTTCGGGGGCAAAAACAGATTAATTGGGAAAGTACATGGCCCGTTCTCTGTGTCCCACTAAAACATTATGAGAAAGACTATTTTGATGAAATCGTGTGGGCTATATGTCAGTTTCCCTCTATTGAAAGAGAAAATCACCTCTAAACGAACCGTACAGTCTTCACGCGGTGGAACAGATGAATTTGGCAAATCTGTGGCCTATTTTTTGGAACTCGTGAAAATTGGAGGGAGAAAGAAGATTTCCGTGCAAATCAGAGGACTCTAGCACGGATTCCCTCTGGAAAACGCAAGCTGGATCTAAAACACGCATTCAGGCATTTTGGGGGTGATATTGATGAAATTGGCAACTCCGTGGCCCATTTTAGGGTACTGCTGAAAAACGGATTAAGAAATGAGCTTACTCTGAAATTTCGAGGCCTCTAGCGAATTTTCCCTGTCAAAAGGTGAAACCGGCGCTAAAACATGCTCTATCCTTTTGGTGGCCGAAACACAATGATTCGCGAGCTACGTTGCCCATTTTACAGTGCTTATGAAAGATGGAGGTAGGAATAGGATTTCTTTGCATTTCAAATGCCTCTATGGCGGTTGGTCTCTGCTAAGTGCAAACCTGCGCAAAGATTAGGTCCAACCATTTCGGGGACAAAAACAGATTAATTGGGAAAGTACATGGCCCGTTCTCTGTGTCCCACTAAAACATTATGAGAAAGACTATTTTGATGAAATTGTGTGGGCTACATGTCAGTTTCCCTCTATTGAAAGAGAAAATCACCTCTAAACGAACCGTACAGTCTTCACGCGGTGGAACAGATGAATTTGGCAAATCTGTGGCCTATTTTTTGGAACTCGTGAAAATATGAGGGAGAAAGAAGATTTCCGTGCAAATCAGAGGACTCTAGCACGGATTCCCTCTTGAAAACGCAAGCTGGATCTAAAACACGCATTCAGGCATTTTGGGGGTGATATTGATGAAATTGGCAACTCCGTGGCCCATTTTGGGGTACTGCTGAAAAACGGAGTGAGAAAGGAGCTTACTCTGAAATTTCGAGGCCTCTAGCGAATTTTCCCTGTCAAAAGGTGAAACCGGCGCTAAAACATGCTTCTATCCTTTTGGTGGCCGAAACACTATGATTCGCGAGCTACGTTGCCCATTTTACAGTGCTTATGAAAGATGGAGGTAGGAATAGGATTTCTTTGCATTTCAAATGCCTCTATGGCGGTTGGTCTCTGCTAAGTGCAAACCTGCGCAAAGAATAGGTCCAACCATTTCGGGGGCAAAAACAGATTAATTGGGAAAGTACATGGCCCGTTCTCTGTGTCTCACTAAAACATTATGAGAAAGACTATTTTGATGAAATCGTGTGGGCTATATGTCAGTTTCCCTCTATTGAAAGAGAAAATCACCTCTAAACGAACCGTACAGTCTTCACGCGGTGGAACAGATGAATTTGGCAAATCTGTGGCCTATTTTTTGGAACTCGTGAAAATTGGAGGGAGAAAGAAGATTTCCGTGCAAATCAGAGGACTCTAGCACGGATTTCCTCTGGAAAACGCAAGCTGGATCTAAAACACGCATTCAGGCATTTTGGGGGTGATATTGATGAAATTGGCAACTCCGTGGCCCATTTTAGGGTACTGCTGAAAAACGGATTAAGAAATGAGCTTACTCTGAAATTTCGAGGCCTCTAGCGAATTTTCCCTGTCAAAAGGTGAAACCGGCGCTAAAACATGCTCTATCCTTTTGGTGGCCGAAACACAATGATTCGCGAGCTACGTTGCCCATTTTACAGTGCTTATGAAAGATGGAGGTAGGAATAGGATTTCTTTGCATTTCAAATGCCTCTATGGCGGTTGGTCTCTGCTAAGTGCAAACCTGCGCAAAGAATAGGTCCAAACATTTCGGGGGCAAAAACAGATTAATTGGGAAAGTACATGGCCCGTTCTCTGTGTCCCACTAAAACATTATGAGAAAGACTATTTTGATGAGATCGTGTGGGCTATATGTCAGTTTCCCTCTATTGAAAGAGAAAATCACCTCTAAACGAACCGTACAGTCTTCACGCGGTGGAACAGATGAATTTGGCAAATCTGTGGCCTATTTTTTGGAACTCGTGAAAATTGGAGGGAGAAAGAAGATTTCCGTGCAAATCAGAGGACTCTAGCACGGATTCCCTCTTGAAAACGCAAGCTGGATCTAAAACACGCATTCAGGCATTTTGGGGGTGATATTGATGAAATTGGCAACTCCGTGGCCCATTTTGGGGTACTGCTGAAAAACGGAGTGAGAAAGGAGCTTACTCTGAAATTTCGAGGCCTCTAGCGAATTTTCCCTGTCAAAAGGTGAAACCGGCGCTAAAACATGCTTCTATCCTTTTGGTGGCCGAAACACTATGATTCGCGAGCTACGTTGCCCATTTTACAGTGCTTATGAAAGATGGAGGTAGGAATAGGATTTCTTTGCATTTCAAATGCCTCTATGGCGGTTGGTCTCTGCTAAGTGCAAACCTGCGCAAAGAATAGGTCCAACCATTTCGGAGGCAAAAACAGATTAATTGGGAAAGTACATGGCCCGTTCTCTGTGTCTCACTAAAACATTATGAGAAAGACTATTTTGATGAAATCGTGTGGGCTATATGTCAGTTTCCCTCTATTGAAAGAGAAAATCACCTCTAAACGAACCGTACAGTCTTCACGCGGTGGAACAGATGAATTTGGCAAATCTGTGGCCTATTTTTTGGAACTCGTGAAAATTGGAGGGAGAAAGAAGATTTCCGTGCAAATCAGAGGACTCTAGCACGGATTCCCTCTGGAAAACGCAAGCTGGATCTAAAACACGCATTCAGGCATTTTGGGGGTGATATTGATGAAATTGGCAACTCCGTGGCCCATTTTAGGGTACTGCTGAAAAACGGATTAAGAAATGAGCTTACTCTGAAATTTCGAGGCCTCTAGCGAATTTTCCCTGTCAAAAGGTGAAACCGGCGCTAAAACATGCTCTATCCTTTTGGTGGCCGAAACACAATGATTCGCGAGCTACGTTGCCCATTTTACAGTGCTTATGAAAGATGGAGGTAGGAATAGGATTTCTTTGCATTTCAAATGCCTCTATGGCGGTTGGTCTCTGCTAAGTGCAAACCTGCGCAAAGAATAGGTCCAAACATTTCGGGGGCAAAAACAGATTAATTGGGAAAGTACATGGCCCGTTCTCTGTGTCCCACTAAAACATTATGAGAAAGACTATTTTGATGAGATCGTGTGGGCTATATGTCAGTTTCCCTCTATTGAAAGAGAAAATCACCTCTAAACGAACCGTACAGTCTTCACGCGGTGGAACAGATGAATTTGGCAAATCTGTGGCCTATTTTTTGGAACTCGTGAAAATTGGAGGGAGAAAGAAGATTTCCGTGCAAATCAGAGGACTCTAGCACGGATTCCCTCTTGAAAACGCAAGCTGGATCTAAAACACGCAGTCAGGCATTTTGGGGGTGATATTGATGAAATTGGCAACTCCGTGGCCCATTTTGGGGTACTGCTGAAAAACGGAGTGAGAAAGGAGCTTACTCTGAAATTTCGAGGCCTCTAGCGAATTTTCCCTGTCAAAAGGTGAAACCGGCGCTAAAACATGCTTCTATCCTTTTGGTGGCCGAAACACTATGATTCGCGAGCTACGTTGCCCATTTTACAGTGCTTATGAAAGATGGAGGTAGGAATAGGATTTCTTTGCATTTCAAATGCCTCTATGGCGGTTGGTCTCTGCTAAGTGCAAACCTGCGCAAAGATTAGGTCCAACCATTTCGGGGACAAAAACAGATTAATTGGGAAAGTACATGGCCCGTTCTCTGTGTCCCACTAAAAGATTATGAGAAAGACTATTTTGATGAAATTGTGTGGGCTACATGTCAGTTTCCCTCTATTGAAAGAGAAAATCACCTCTAAACGAACCGTACAGTCTTCACGCGGTGGAACAGATGAATTTGGAAAATCTGTGCCCTATTTTTTGGAACTCGTGAAAATTGGAGGGAGAAAGAAGATTTCCGTGCAAATCAGAGGACTCTAGCACGGATTCCCTCTTGAAAATGCAAGCTGGATCTAAAACACGCATTCAGGCATTTTAGGGGTGATATT
The DNA here is from genome assembly GCA_037074505.1 of Albizia julibrissin. NCBI lineage: Eukaryota > Viridiplantae > Streptophyta > Magnoliopsida > Fabales > Fabaceae > Albizia > Albizia julibrissin. The sequence goes on from CM073477.1 coordinate 41,010,122, forward strand.
GATGAAATTGGCAACTCCGTGGCCCATTTTAGGGTACTGCTGAAAAACGGATTGAGAAAGGAGCTTACTCTGAAATTTCGAGGCCTCTAGCGAATTTTCCCTGTCAAAAGGTGAAACCGGCGCTAAAACATGCTCTATCGTTTTGGTGGCCGAAACACAATGATTCGCGAGCTACGTTGCCCATTTTACAGTGCTTATGAAAGATGGAGGTAGGAATAGGATTTCTTTGCATTTCAAATGCCTCTATGGCGGTTGGTCTCTGTTAAGTGCAAACCTGCGCAAAGAATAGGTCCAACCATTTCGGGGGCAAAAACAGATTAATTGGGAAAGTGCATGGCCCGTTCTCTGTGTCCCACTAAAACTTTATGAGAAAGACTATTTTGATGAAATCGTGTGGGCTATATGTCAGTTTCCCTCTATTGAAAGAGAAAATCACCTCTAAACGAACCGTACAGTCTTCACGCGGTGGAACAGATGAATTTGGCAAATCTGTGGCCTATTTTTTGGAACTCGTGAAAATATGAGGGAGAAAGAAGATTTCCGTGCAAATCAGAGGACTCTAGCACGGATTCCCTCTTGAAAACGCAAGCTGGATCTAAAACACGCATTTAGGCATTTTGGGGGTGATATTGATGAAATTGGCAACTCCGTGGCCCATTTTGGGGTACTGCTGAAAAACGGAGTGAGAAAGGAGCTTACTCTGAAATTTCGAGGCCTCTAGCGAATTTTCCCTGTCAAAAGGTGAAACCGGCGATAAAACATGCTTCTATCCTTTTGGTGGCCGAAACACTATGATTCGCAAGCTACGTTGCCCATTTTACTGTGCTTATGAAAGATGGAGGTAGGAATAGGATTTCTTTGCATTTCAAATGCCTCTATGGCGGTTGGTCTCTGCTAAGTGCAAACCTGCGCAAAGATTAGGTCCAACCATTTCGGAGGCAAAAAAAGATGAATTGGGAAAGTACATGGCCCGTTCTCTGTGTCCCACTAAAAGATTATGAGAAAGACTATTTTGATGAAATTGTGTGGGCTACATGTCAGTTTCCCTCTATTGAAAGAGAAAATCACCTCTAAACGAACCGTACAGTCTTCACGCGGTGGAACAGATGAATTTGGAAAATCTGTGGCCTATTTTTTGGAACTCGTGAAAATTGGAGGGAGAAAGAAGATTTCCGTGCAAATCAGAGGACTCTAGCACGGATTCCCTCTTGAAAACGCAAGCTGGATCTAAAACACGCATTCAGGCATTTATGGGTGATATTGATGAAATTGGCAACTCCGTGGCCCATTTTAGGGTACTGCTGAAAAACGGATTGAGAAAGGAGCTTACTCTGAAATTTAGAGGCCTCTAGCGAATTTTCCCTGTCAAAAGGTGAAACCTGCGCTAAAACATGCTCTATCCTTTTGGTGGCCGAAACACAATGATTCGCGAGCTACGTTGCCCATTTTACAGTGCTTATGAAAGATGGAGATAGGAATAGGATTTCTTTGCATTTCAAATGCCTCTATGGCGGTTGGTCTCTGCTAAGTGCAAACCTGCGCAAAGAATAGGTCCAACCATTTCGGGGGCAAAAACAGATTAATTGGGAAAGTACATGGCCCGTTCTTTGTGTCCCACTAAAACATTATGAGAAAGACTATTTTGATGAAATCGTGTGGGCTATATGTCAGTTTCCCTCTATTGAAAGAGAAAATCACCTCTAAACGAACCGTACAGTCTTCACGCGGTGGAACAGATGAATTTGGCAAATCTGTGGCCTATTTTTTGGAATACGTGAAAATATGAGGGAGAAAGAAGATTTCCGTGCAAATCAGAGGACTCTAGCATGGATTCCCTCTTGAAAACGCAAGCTGGATCTAAAACACGCATTCAGGCATTTTAGGGGTGATATTGATGAAATTGGCAACTCCGTGGCCCATTTTGGGGTACTGCTGAAAAACGGAGTGAGAAAGGAGCTTACTCTGAAATTTCGAGGCCTCTAGCGAATTTTCCCTGTCAAAAGGTGAAACCGGCGATAAAACATGCTTCTATCCTTTTGGTGGCCGAAACACTATGATTCGCGAGCTACGTTGCCCATTTTACTGTGCTTATGAAAGATGGAGGTAGGAATAGGATTTCTTTGCATTTCAAATGCCTCTATGGCGGTTGGTCTCTGCTAAGTGCAAACCTGCGCAAAGATTAGGTCCAACCATTTCGGGGACAAAAACAGATTAATTGGGAAAGTACATGGCCCGTTCTCTGTGTCCAACTAAAAGATTATGAGAAAGACTATTTTGATGAAATTGTGTGGGCTACATGTCAGTTTCCCTCTATTGAAAGAGAAAATCACCTCTAAACAAACCGTACAGTCTTCACGCGGTGGAACAGATGAATTTGGAAAATCTGTGGCCTATTTTTTGGAACTCGTGAAAATTGGAGGGAGAAAGAAGATTTCCGTGCAAATCAGAGGACTCTAGCACGGATTCCCTCTTGAAAACGCAAGCTGGATCTAAAACACGCATTCAGGCATTTTGGGGGTGATATTGATGAAATTGGCAACTCCGTGGCCCATTTTAGGGTACTCTTGAAAAACGGATTGAGAAAGGAGCTTACTCTGAAATTTCGAGGCCTCTAGCGAATTTTCCCTGTCAAAAGGTGAAACCGGCGCTAAAACATGCTTCTATCCTTTTGGTGGCCGAAACACTATGATTCGCGAGCTACGTTGCCCATTTTACAGTGCTTATGAAAGATGGAGGTAGGAATAGGATTTCTTTGCATTTCAAATGCCTCTATGGCGGTTGGTCTCTGCTAAGTGCAAACCTGCGCAAAGATTAGGTCCAACCATTTCGGGGACAAAAACAGATTAATTGGGAATGTACATGGCCCGTTCTCTGTGTCCAACTAAAAGATTATGAGAAAGACTATTTTGATGAAATTGTGTGGGCTACATGTCAGTTTCCCTCTATTGAAAGAGAAAATCACCTCTAAACGAACCGTACAGTCTTCACGCGGTGGAACAGATGAATTTGGAAAATCTGTGACCTATTTTTTGGAACTCGTGAAAATTGGAGGGAGAAAGAAGATTTCCGTGCAAATGAGAGGACTCTAGCACGGATTCCCTCTTGAAAATGCAAGCTGGATCTAAAACACGCATTCAGGCATTTTAGGGGTGATATTGATGAAATTGGCAACTCCGTGGCCCATTTTAGGGTACTGCTGAAAAACGGATTGAGAAAGGAGCTTACTCTGAAATTTCGAGGCCTCTAGCGAATTTTCCCTGTCAAAAGGTGAAACCGGCGCTAAAACATGCTCTATCCTTTTGGTGGCCGAAACACAATGATTCGCGAGCTACGTTGCCCATTTTACAGTGCTTATGAAAGATGGAGGTAGGAATAGGATTTCTTTGCATTTCAAATCCCTCTATGGCGGTTGGTCTCTGTTAAGTGCAAACCTGCGCAAAGAATAGGTCCAACCATTTCGGGGGCAAAAACAGATTAATTGGGAAAGTACATGGCCCGTTCTCTGTGTCCCACTAAAACATTATGAGAAAGACTATTTTGATGAAATCGTGTGGGCTATATGTCAGTTTCCCTCTATTGAAAGAGAAAATCACCTCTAAACGAACCGTACAGTCTTCACGCGGTGGAACAGATGAATTTGGCAAATCTGTGGCCTATTTTTTGGAACTCGTGAAAATATGAGGGAGAAAGAAGATTTCCGTGCAAATCAGAGGACTCTAGCACGGATTCCCTCTTGAAAACGCAAGCTGGATCTAAAACACGCATTCAGGCATTTTGGGGGTGATATTGATGAAATTGGCAACTCCGTGGCCCATTTTGGGGTACTGCTGAAAAACGGAGTGAGAAAGGAGCTTACTCTGAAATTTCGAGGCCTCTAGCGAATTTTCCCTGTCAAAAGGTGAAACCGGCGATAAAACATGCTTCTATCCTTTTGGTGGCCGAAACACTATGATTCGCAAGCTACGTTGCCCATTTTACTGTGCTTATGAAAGATGGAGGTAGGAATAGGATTTCTTTGCATTTCAAATGCCTCTATGGCGGTTGGTCTCTGCTAAGTGCAAACCTGCGCAAAGATTAGGTCCAACCATTTCGGAGGCAAAAAAAGATGAATTGGGAAAGTACATGGCCCGTTCTCTGTGTCCCACTAAAAGATTATGAGAAAGACTATTTTGATGAAATTGTGTGGGCTACATGTCAGTTTCCCTCTATTGAAAGAGAAAATCACCTCTAAACGAACCGTACAGTCTTCACGCGGTGGAACAGATGAATTTGGAAAATCTGTGGCATATTTTTTGGAACTCGTGAAAATTGGAGGGAGAAAGAAGATTTCCGTGCAAATCAGAGGACTCTAGCACGGATTCCCTCTTGAAAACGCAAGCTGGATCTAAAACACGCATTCAGGCATTTATGGGTGATATTGATGAAATTGGCAACTCCGTGGCCCATTTTAGGGTACTGCTGAAAAACGGATTGAGAAAGGAGCTTACTCTGAAATTTCGAGGCCTCTAGCGAATTTTCCCTGTCAAAAGGTGAAACCTGCGCTAAAACATGCTCTATCCTTTTGGTGGCCGAAACACAATGATTCGCGAGCTACGTTGCCCATTTTACAGTGCTTATGAAAGATGGAGGTAGGAATAGGATTTCTTTGCATTTCAAATGCCTCTATGGCGGTTGGTCTCTGCTAAGTGCAAACCTGCGCAAAGATTAGGTCCAACCATTTCGGGGACAAAAACAGATTAATTGGGAAAGTACATGGCCCGTTCTCTGTGTCCAACTAAAAGATTATGAGAAAGACTATTTTGATGAAATTGTGTGGGCTACATGTCAGTTTCCCTCTATTGAAAGAGAAAATCACCTCTAAACGAACCGTACAGTCTTCACGCGGTGGAACAGATGAATTTGGAAAATCTGTGACCTATTTTTTGGAACTCGTGAAAATTGGAGGGAGAAAGAAGATTTCCGTGCAAATCAGAGGACTCTAGCACGGATTCCCTCTTGAAAATGCAAGCTGGATCTAAAACACGCATTCAGGCATTTTAGGGGTGATATTGATGAAATTGGCAACTCCGTGGCCCATTTTAGGGTACTGCTGAAAAACGGATTGAGAAAGGAGCTTACTCTGAAATTTCGAGGCCTCTAGCGAATTTTCCCTGTCAAAAGGTGAAACCGGCGCTAAAACATGCTCTATCCTTTTGGTGGCCGAAACACAATGATTCGCGAGCTACGTTGCCCATTTTACAGTGCTTATGAAAGATGGAGGTAGGAATAGGATTTCTTTGCATTTCAAATGCCTCTATGGCGGTTGGTCTCTGTTAAGTGCAAACCTGCGCAAAGAATAGGTCCAACCATTTCGGGGGCAAAAACAGATTAATTGGGAAAGTACATGGCCCGTTCTCTGTGTCCCACTAAAACATTATGAGAAAGACTATTTTGATGAAATCGTGTGGGCTATATGTCAGTTTCCCTCTATTGAAAGAGAAAATCACCTCTAAACGAACCGTACAGTCTTCACGCGGTGGAACAGATGAATTTGGCAAATCTGTGGCCTATTTTTTGGAACTCGTGAAAATATGAGGGAGAAAGAAGATTTCCGTGCAAATCAGAGGACTCTAGCACGGATTCCCTCTTGAAAAGGCAAGCTGGATCTAAAACACGCATTCAGGCATTTTGGGGGTGATATTGATGAAATTGGCAACTCCGTGGCCCATTTTGGGGTACTGCTGAAAAACGGAGTGAGAAAGGAGCTTACTCTGAAATTTCGAGGCCTCTAGCGAATTTTCCCTGTCAAAAGGTGAAACCGGCGATAAAACATGCTTCTATCCTTTTGGTGGCCGAAACACTATGATTCGCAAGCTACGTTGCCCATTTTACAGTGCTTATGAAAGATGGAGGTAGGAATAGGATTTCTTTGCATTTCAAATGCCTCTATGGCGGTTGGTCTCTGCTAAGTGCAAACCTGCGCAAAGATTAGGTCCAACCATTTCGGAGGCAAAAAAAGATGAATTGGGAAAGTACATGGCCCGTTCTCTGTGTCCCACTAAAAGATTATGAGAAAGACTATTTTGATGAAATTGTGTGGGCTACATGTCAGTTTCCCTCTATTGAAAGAGAAAATCACCTCTAAACGAACCGTACAGTCTTCACGCGGTGGAACAGATGAATTTGGAAAATCTGTGGCCTATTTTTTGGAACTCGTGAAAATTGGAGGGAGAAAGAAGATTTCCGTGCAAATCAGAGGACTCTAGCACGGATTCCCTCTTGAAAACGCAAGCTGGATCTAAAACACGCATTCAGGCATTTATGGGTGATATTGATGAAATTGGCAACTCCGTGGCCCATTTTAGGGTACTGCTGAAAAACGGATTGAGAAAGGAGCTTACTCTGAAATTTCGAGGCCTCTAGCGAATTTTCCCTGTCAAAAGGTGAAACCTGCGCTAAAACATGCTCTATCCTTTTGGTGGCCGAAACACAATGATTCGCGAGCTACGTTGCCCATTTTACAGTGCTTATGAAAGATGGAGGTAGGAATAGGATTTCTTTGCATTTCAAATGCCTCTATGGCGGTTGGTCTCTGCTAAGTGCAAACCTGCGCAAAGATTAGGTCCAACCATTTCGGGGACAAAAACAGATTAATTGGGAAAGTACATGGCCCGTTCTCTGTGTCCAACTAAAAGATTATGAGAAAGACTATTTTGATGAAATTGTGTGGGCTACATGTCAGTTTCCCTCTATTGAAAGAGAAAATCACCTCTAAACGAACCGTACAGTCTTCACGCGGTGGAACAGATGAATTTGGAAAATCTGTGACCTATTTTTTGGAACTCGTGAAAATTGGAGGGAGAAAGAAGATTTCCGTGCAAATCAGAGGACTCTAGCACGGATTCCCTCTTGAAAATGCAAGCTGGATCTAAAACACGCATTCAGGCATTTTAGGGGTGATATTGATGAAATTGGCAACTCCGTGGCCCATTTTAGGGTACTGCTGAAAAACGGATTGAGAAAGGAGCTTACTCTGAAATTTCGAGGCCTCTAGCGAATTTTCCCTGTCAAAAGGTGAAACCGGCGCTAAAACATGCTCTATCGTTTTGGTGGCCGAAACACAATGATTCGCGAGCTACGTTGCCCATTTTACAGTGCTTATGAAAGATGGAGGTAGGAATAGGATTTCTTTGCATTTCAAATGCCTCTATGGCGGTTGGTCTCTGTTAAGTGCAAACCTGCGCAAAGAATAGGTCCAACCATTTCGGGGGCAAAAACAGATTAATTGGGAAAGTACATGGCCCGTTCTCTGTGTCCCACTAAAACATTATGAGAAAGACTATTTTGATGAAATCGTGTGGGCTATATGTCAGTTTCCCTCTATTGAAAGAGAAAATCACCTCTAAACGAACCGTACAGTCTTCACGCGGTGGAACAGATGAATTTGGCAAATCTGTGGCCTATTTTTTGGAACTCGTGAAAATATGAGGGAGAAAGAAGATTTCCGTGCAAATCAGAGGACTCTAGCACGGATTCCCTCTTGAAAACGCAAGCTGGATCTAAAACACGCATTCAGGCATTTTGGGGGTGATATTGATGAAATTGGCAACTCCGTGGCCCATTTTGGGGTACTGCTGAAAAACGGAGTGAGAAAGGAGCTTACTCTGAAATTTCGAGGCCTCTAGCGAATTTTCCCTGTCAAAAGGTGAAACCGGCGATAAAACATGCTTCTATCCTTTTGGTGGCCGAAACACTATGATTCGCAAGCTACGTTGCCCATTTTACTGTGCTTATGAAAGATGGAGGTAGGAATAGGATTTCTTTGCATTTCAAATGCCTCTATGGCGGTTGGTCTCTGCTAAGTGCAAACCTGCGCAAAGATTAGGTCCAACCATTTCGGAGGCAAAAAAAGATGAATTGGGAAAGTACATGGCCCGTTCTCTGTGTCCCACTAAAAGATTATGAGAAAGACTATTTTGATGAAATTGTGTGGGCTACATGTCAGTTTCCCTCTATTGAAAGAGAAAATCACCTCTAAACGAACCGTACAGTCTTCACGCGGTGGAACAGATGAATTTGGAAAATCTGTGGCCTATTTTTTGGAACTCGTGAAAATTGGAGGGAGAAAGAAGATTTCCGTGCAAATCAGAGGACTCTAGCACGGATTCCCTCTTGAAAACGCAAGCTGGATCTAAAACACGCATTCAGGCATTTATGGGTGATATTGATGAAATTGGCAACTCCGTGGCCCATTTTAGGGTACTGCTGAAAAACGGATTGAGAAAGGAGCTTACTCTGAAATTTCGAGGCCTCTAGCGAATTTTCCCTGTCAAAAGGTGAAACCTGCGCTAAAACATGCTCTATCCTTTTGGTGGCCGAAACACAATGATTCGCGAGCTACGTTGCCCATTTTACAGTGCTTATGAAAGATGGAGGTAGGAATAGGATTTCTTTGCATTTCAAATGCCTCTATGGCGGTTGGTCTCTGCTAAGTGCAAACCTGCGCAAAGATTAGGTCCAACCATTTCGGGGACAAAAACAGATTAATTGGGAAAGTACATGGCCCGTTCTCTGTGTCCAACTAAAAGATTATGAGAAAGACTATTTTGATGAAATTGTGTGGGCTACATGTCAGTTTCCCTCTATTGAAAGAGAAAATCACCTCTAAACGAACCGTACAGTCTTCACGCGGTGGAACAGATGAATTTGGAAAATCTGTGACCTATTTTTTGGAACTCGTGAAAATTGGAGGGAGAAAGAAGATTTCCGTGCAAATCAGAGGACTCTAGCACGGATTCCCTCTTGAAAATGCAAGCTGGATCTAAAACACGCATTCAGGCATTTTAGGGGTGATATTGATGAAATTGGCAACTCCGTGGCCCATTTTAGGGTACTGCTGAAAAACGGATTGAGAAAGGAGCTTACTCTGAAATTTCGAGGCCTCTAGCGAATTTTCCCTGTCAAAAGGTGAAACCGGCGCTAAAACATGCTCTATCCTTTTGGTGGCCGAAACACAATGATTCGCGAGCTACGTTGCCCATTTTACAGTGCTTATGAAAGATGGAGGTAGGAATAGGATTTCTTTGCATTTCAAATGCCTCTATGGCGGTTGGTCTCTGTTAAGTGCAAACCTGCGCAAAGAATAGGTCCAACCATTTCGGGGGCAAAAACAGATTAATTGGGAAAGTACATGGCCCGTTCTCTGTGTCCCACTAAAACATTATGAGAAAGACTATTTTGATGAAATCGTGTGGGCTATATGTCAGTTTCCCTCTATTGAAAGAGAAAATCACCTTTAAACGAACCGTACAGTCTTCACGCGGTGGAACAGATGAATTTGGCAAATCTGTGGCCTATTTTTTGGAACTCGTGAAAATATGAGGGAGAAAGAAGATTTCCGTGCAAATCAGAGGACTCTAGCACGGATTCCCTCTTGAAAACGCAAGCTGGATCTAAAACACGCATTCAGGCATTTTGGGGGTGATATTGATGAAATTGGCAACTCCGTGGCCCATTTTGGGGTACTGCTGAAAAACGGAGTGAGAAAGGAGCTTACTCTGAAATTTCGAGGCCTCTAGCGAATTTTCCCCTTCAAAAGGTGAAACCGGCGATAAAACATGCTTCTATCCTTTTGGTGGCCGAAACACTATGATTCGCAAGCTACGTTGCCCATTTTACTGTGCTTATGAAAGATGGAGGTAGGAATAGGATTTCTTTGCATTTCAAATGCCTCTATGGCGGTTGGTCTCTGCTAAGTGCAAACCTGCGCAAAGATTAGGTCCAACCATTTCGGAGGCAAAAAAAGATGAATTGGGAAAGTACATGGCCCGTTCTCTGTGTCCCACTAAAAGATTATGAGAAAGACTATTTTGATGAAATTGTGTGGGCTACATGTCAGTTTCCCTCTATTGAAAGAGAAAATCACCTCTAAACGAACCGTACAGTCTTCACGCGGTGGAACAGATGAATTTGGAAAATCTGTGGCCTATTTTTTGGAACTCGTGAAAATTGGAGGGAGAAAGAAGATTTTTGTGCAAATCAGAGGACTCTAGCACGGATTCCCTCTTGAAAACGCAAGCTGGATCTAAAACACGCATTCAGGCATATTGGGGGTGATATTGATGAAATTGGCAACTTCGTGGCCCATTTTAGGGTACTGCTGAAAAACGGATTGAGAAAGGAGCTTACTCTGAAATTTCGAGGCCTCTAGCGAATTTTCCCTGTCAAAAGGTGAAACCGGCGCTAAAACATGCTCTATCCTTTTGGTGGCCGAAACACAATGATTCGCGAGCTACGTTGCCCATTTTACAGTGCTTATGAAAGATGGAGGTAGGAATAGGATTTCTTTGCATTTCAAATGCCTCTATGGCGGTTGGTCTCTGCTAAGTGCAAACCTGCGCAAAGAATAGGTCCAACCATTTCGGGGGCAAAAACAGATTAATTGGTAAAGTACATGGCCCGTTCTCTGTGTCCCACTAAAACATTATGAGAAAGACTATTTTGATGAAATCGTGTGGGCTATATGTCAGTTTCCCTCTATTGAAAGAGAAAATCACCTCTAAACGAACCGTACAGTCTTCACGCGGTGGAACAGATGAATTTGGCAAATCTGTGGCCTATTTTTTGGAATACGTGAAAATATGAGGGAGAAAGAAGATTTCCGTGCAAATCAGAGGACTCTAGCACGGATTCCCTCTTGAAAACGCAAGCTGGATCTAAAACACGCATTCAGGCATTTTGGGGGTGATATTGATGAAATTGGCAACTCCGTGGCCCATTTTGGGGTACTGCTGAAAAACGGAGTGAGAAAGGAGCTTACTCTGAAATTTCGAGGCCTCTAGCGAATTTTCCCTGTCAAAAGGTGAAACCGGCGATAAAACATGCTTCTATCCTTTTGGTGGCCGAAACACTATGATTCGCGAGCTACGTTGCCCATTTTACAGTGCTTATGAAAGATGGAGGTAGGAATAGGATTTCTTTGCATTTCAAATGCCTCTATGGCGGTTGGTCTCTGTTAAGTGCAAACCTGCGCAAAGAATAGGTCCAACCATTTCGGGGGCAAAAACAGATTAATTGGGAAAGTACATGGCCCGTTCTCTGTGTCCCACTAAAACATTATGAGAAAGACTATTTTGATGAAATCGTGTGGGCTATATGTCAGTTTCCCTCTATTGAAAGAGAAAATCACCTCTAAACGAACCGTACAGTCTTCACGCGGTGGAACAGATGAATTTGGCAAATCTGTGGCCTATTTTTTGGAACTCGTGAAAATATGAGGGAGAAAGAAGATTTCCGTGCAAATCAGAGGACTCTAGCACGGATTCCCTCTTGAAAACGCAAGCTGGATCTAAAACACGCATTCAGGCATTTTGGGGGTGATATTGATGAAATTGGCAACTCCGTGGCCCATTTTGGGGTACTGCTGAAAAACGGAGTGAGAAAGGAGCTTACTCTGAAATTTCGAGGCCTCTAGCGAATTTTCCCCTTCAAAAGGTGAAACCGGCGATAAAACATGCTTCTATCCTTTTGGTGGCCGAAACACTATGATTCGCAAGCTACGTTGCCCATTTTACTGTGCTTATGAAAGATGGAGGTAGGAATAGGATTTCTTTGCATTTCAAATGCCTCTATGGCGGTTGGTCTCTGCTAAGTGCAAACCTGCGCAAAGATTAGGTCCAACCATTTCGGAGGCAAAAAAAGATGAATTGGGAAAGTACATGGCCCGTTCTCTGTGTCCCACTAAAAGATTATGAGAAAGACTATTTTGATGAAATTGTGTGGGCTACATGTCAGTTTCCCTCTATTGAAAGAGAAAATCACCTCTAAACGAACCGTACAGTCTTCACGCGGTGGAACAGATGAATTTGGAAAATCTGTGGCCTATTTTTTGGAACTCGTGAAAATTGGAGGGAGAAAGAAGATTTTTGTGCAAATCAGAGGACTCTAGCACGGATTCCCTCTTGAAAACGCAAGCTGGATCTAAAACACGCATTCAGGCATATTGGGGGTGATATTGATGAAATTGGCAACTTCGTGGCCCATTTTAGGGTACTGCTGAAAAACGGATTGAGAAAGGAGCTTACTCTGAAATTTCGAGGCCTCTAGCGAATTTTCCCTGTCAAAAGGTGAAACCGGCGCTAAAACATGCTCTATCCTTTTGGTGGCCGAAACACAATGATTCGCGAGCTACGTTGCCCATTTTACAGTGCTTATGAAAGATGGAGGTAGGAATAGGATTTCTTTGCATTTCAAATGCCTCTATGGCGGTTGGTCTCTGCTAAGTGCAAACCTGCGCAAAGAATAGGTCCAACCATTTCGAGGGCAAAAACAGATTAATTGGTAAAGTACATGGCCCGTTCTCTGTGTCCCACTAAAACATTATGAGAAAGACTATTTTGATGAAATCGTGTGGGCTATATGTCAGTTTCCCTCTATTGAAAGAGAAAATCACCTCTAAACGAACCGTACAGTCTTCACGCGGTGGAACAGATGAATTTGGCAAATCTGTGGCCTATTTTTTGGAATACGTGAAAATATGAGGGAGAAAGAAGATTTCCGTGCAAATCAGAGGACTCTAGCACGGATTCCCTCTTGAAAACGCAAGCTGGATCTAAAACACGCATTCAGGCATTTTGGGGGTGATATTGATGAAATTGGCAACTCCGTGGCCCATTTTGGGGTACTGCTGAAAAACGGAGTGAGAAAGGAGCTTACTCTGAAATTTCGAGGCCTCTAGCGAATTTTCCCTGTCAAAAGGTGAAACCGGCGATAAAACATGCTTCTATCCTTTTGGTGGCCGAAACACTATGATTCGCGAGCTACGTTGCCCATTTTACTGTGCTTATGAAAGATGGAGGTAGGAATAGGATTTCTTTGCATTTCAAATGCCTCTATGGCGGTTGGTCTCTGCTAAGTGCAAACCTGCGCAAAGATTAGGTCCAACCATTTCGGGGACAAAAACAGATTAATTGGGAAAGTACATGGCCCGTTCTCTGTGTCCAACTAAAAGATTATGAGAAAGACTATTTTGATGAAATTGTGTGGGCTACATGTCAGTTTCCCTCTATTGAAAGAGAAAATCACCTCTAAACAAACCGTACAGTCTTCACGCGGTGGAACAGATGAATTTGGAAAATCTGTGGCCTATTTTTTGGAACTCGTGAAAATTGGAGGGAGAAAGAAGATTTCCGTGCAAATCAGAGGACTCTAGCACGGATTCCCTCTTGAAAACGCAAGCTGGATCTAAAACACGCATTCAGGCATTTTGGGGGTGATATTGATGAAATTGGCAACTCCGTGGCCCATTTTGGGGTACTGCTGAAAAACGGAGTGAGAAAGGAGCTTACTCTGAAATTTCGAGGCCTCTAGCGAATTTTCGCTGTCAAAAGGTGAAACCGGCGCTAAAACATGCTTCTATCCTTTTGGTGGCCGAAACACTATGATTCGCGAGCTACGTTGCCCATTTTACAGTGCTTATGAAAGATGGAGGTAGGAATAGGATTTCTTTGCATTTCAAATGCCTCTATGGCGGTTGGTGTCTGCTAAGTGCAAACCTGCGCAAAGATTAGGTCCAACCATTTCGGGGACAAAAACAGATTAATTGGGAAAGTACATGGCCCGTTCTCTGTGTCCAACTAAAAGATTATGAGAAAGACTATTTCGATGTAATTGTGTGGGCTACATGTCAGTTTCCCTCTATTGAAAGAGAAAATCACCTCTAAACGAACCGTACAGTCTTCACGCGGTGGAACAGATGAATTTGGAAAATCTGTGGCCTATTTTTTGGAACTCGTGAAAATTGGAGGGAGAAAGAAGATTTCCGTGCAAATCAGAGGACTCTAGCACGGATTCCCTCTTGAAAACGCAAGCTGGATCTAAAACACGCATTCAGGCATTTTGGGGGTGATATTGATGAAATTGGCAACTCCGTGGCCCATTTTGGGGTACTGCTGAAAAACGGAGTGAGAAAGGAGCTTACTCTGAAATTTCGAGGCCTCTAGCGAATTTTCGCTGTCAAAAGGTGAAACCGGCGATAAAACATGCTTCTATCCTTTTGGTGGCCGAAACACTATGATTCGCAAGCTACGTTGCCCATTTTACTGTGCTTATGAAAGATGGAGGTAGGAATAGGATTTCTTTGCATTTCAAATGCCTCTATGGCGGTTGGTCTCTGCTAAGTGCAAACCTGCGCAAAGATTAGGTCCAACCATTTCGGAGGCAAAAAAAGATGAATTGGGAAAGTACATGGCCCGTTCTCTGTGTCCCACTAAAAGATTATGAGAAAGACTATTTTGATGAAATTGTGTGGGCTACATGTCAGTTTCCCTCTATTGAAAGAGAAAATCACCTCTAAACGAACCGTACAGTCTTCACGCGGTGGAACAGATGAATTTGGAAAATCTGTGGCCTATTTTTTGGAACTCGTGAAAATTGGAGGGAGAAAGAAGATTTTTGTGCAAATCAGAGGACTCTAGCACGGATTCCCTCTTGAAAACGCAAGCTGGATCTAAAACACGCATTCAGGCATATTGGGGGTGATATTGATGAAATTGGCAACTTCGTGGCCCATTTTAGGGTACTGCTGAAAAACGGATTGAGAAAGGAGCTTACTCTGAAATTTCGAGGCCTCTAGCGAATTTTCCCTGTCAAAAGGTGAAACCGGCGCTAAAACATGCTCTATCCTTTTGGTGGCCGAAACACAATGATTCGCGAGCTACGTTGCCCATTTTACAGTGCTTATGAAAGATGGAGGTAGGAATAGGATTTCTTTGCATTTCAAATGCCTCTATGGCGGTTGGTCTCTGCTAAGTGCAAACCTGCGCAAAGAATAGGTCCAACCATTTCGAGGGCAAAAACAGATTAATTGGTAAAGTACATGGCCCGTTCTCTGTGTCCCACTAAAACATTATGAGAAAGACTATTTTGATGAAATCGTGTGGGCTATATGTCAGTTTCCCTCTATTGAAAGAGAAAATCACCTCTAAACGAACCGTACAGTCTTCACGCGGTGGAACAGATGAATTTGGCAAATCTGTGGCCTATTTTTTGGAATACGTGAAAATATGAGGGAGAAAGAAGATTTCCGTGCAAATCAGAGGACTCTAGCACGGATTCCCTCTTGAAAACGCAAGCTGGATCTAAAACACGCATTCAGGCATTTTGGGGGTGATATTGATGAAATTGGCAACTCCGTGGCCCATTTTGGGGTACTGCTGAAAAACGGAGTGAGAAAGGAGCTTACTCTGAAATTTCGAGGCCTCTAGCGAATTTTCCCTGTCAAAAGGTGAAACCGGCGATAAAACATGCTTCTATCCTTTTGGTGGCCGAAACACTATGATTCGCGAGCTACGTTGCCCATTTTACTGTGCTTATGAAAGATGGAGGTAGGAATAGGATTTCTTTGCATTTCAAATGCCTCTATGGCGGTTGGTCTCTGCTAAGTGCAAACCTGCGCAAAGATTAGGTCCAACCATTTCGGGGACAAAAACAGATTAATTGGGAAAGTACATGGCCCGTTCTCTGTGTCCAACTAAAAGATTATGAGAAAGACTATTTTGATGAAATTGTGTGGGCTACATGTCAGTTTCCCTCTATTGAAAGAGAAAATCACCTCTAAACAAACCGTACAGTCTTCACGCGGTGGAACAGATGAATTTGGAAAATTTGTGGCCTATTTTTTGGAACTCGTGAAAATTGGAGGGAGAAAGAAGATTTCCGTGCAAATCAGAGGACTCTAGCACGGATTCCCTCTTGAAAACGCAAGCTGGATCTAAAACACGCATTCAGGCATTTTGGGGGTGATATTGATGAAATTGGCAACTCCGTGGCCCATTTTGGGGTACTGCTGAAAAACGGAGTGAGAAAGGAGCTTACTCTGAAATTTCGAGGCCTCTAGCGAATTTTCGCTGTCAAAAGGTGAAACCGGCGCTAAAACATGCTTCTATCCTTTTGGTGGCCGAAACACTATGATTCGCGAGCTACGTTGCCCATTTTACAGTGCTTATGAAAGATGGAGGTAGGAATAGGATTTCTTTGCATTTCAAATGCCTCTATGGCGGTTGGTGTCTGCTAAGTGCAAACCTGCGCAAAGATTAGGTCCAACCATTTCGGGGACAAAAACAGATTAATTGGGAAAGTACATGGCCCGTTCTCTGTGTCCAACTAAAAGATTATGAGAAAGACTATTTCGATGTAATTGTGTGGGCTACATGTCAGTTTCCCTCTATTGAAAGAGAAAATCACCTCTAAACGAACCGTACAGTCTTCACGCGGTGGAACAGATGAATTTGGAAAATCTGTGGCCTATTTTTTGGAACTCGTGAAAATTGGAGGGAGAAAGAAGATTTCCGTGCAAATCAGAGGACTCTAGCACGGATTCCCTCTTGAAAACGCAAGCTGGATCTAAAACACGCATTCAGGCATTTTGGGGGTGATATTGATGAAATTGGCAACTCCGTGGCCCATTTTGGGGTACTGCTGAAAAACGGAGTGAGAAAGGAGCTTACTCTGAAATTTCGAGGCCTCTAGCGAATTTTCGCTGTCAAAAGGTGAAACCGGCGCTAAAACATGCTTCTATCCTTTTGATGGCCGAAACACTATGATTCGCGAGCTACGTTGCCCATTTTACAGTGCTTATGAAAGATGGAGGTAGGAATAGGATTTCTTTGCATTTCAAATGCCTCTATGGCGGTTGGTCTCTGCTAAGTGCAAACCTGCGCAAAGATTAGGTCCAACCATTTCGGGGACAAAAACAGATTAATTGGGAAAGTACATGGCCCGTTCTCTGTGTCCAACTAAAAGATTATGAGAAAGACTATTTTGATGAAATTGTGTGGGCTACATGTCAGTTTCCCTCTATTGAAAGAGAAAATCACCTCTAAACGAACCGTACAGTCTTCACGCGGTGGAACAGATGAATTTGGAAAATCTGTGGCCTATTTTTTGGAACTCGTGAAAATTGGAGGGAGAAAGAAGATTTCCGTGCAAATCAGAGGACTCTAGCACGGATTCCCTCTTGAAAACGCAAGCTGGATCTAAAACACGCATTCAGGCATTTTGGGGGTGATATTGATGAAATTGGCAACTCCGTGGCCCATTTTGGGGTACTGCTGAAAAACGGAGTGAGAAAGGAGCTTACTCTGAAATTTCGAGGCCTCTAGCGAATTTTCGCTGTCAAAAGGTGAAACCGGCGCTAAAACATGCTTCTATCCTTTTGGTGGCCGAAACACTATGATTCGTGAGCTACGTTGCCCATTTTACAGTGCTTATGAAAGATGGAGGTAGGAATAGAATTTCTTTGCATTTCAAATGCCTCTATGGCGGTTGGTGTCTGCTAAGTGCAAACCTGCGCAAAGATTAGGTCCAACCATTTCGGGGACAAAAACAGATTAATTGGGAAAGTACATGGCCCGTTCTCTATGTCCAACTAAAAGATTATGAGAAAGACTATTTTGATGAAATTGTGTGGGCTACATGTCAGTTTCCCTCTATTGAAAGAGAAAATCACCTCTAAACGAACCGTACAGTCTTCATGCGGTGGAACAGATGAATTTGGAAAATCTGTGGCCTATTTTTTGGAACTCGTGAAAATTGGAGGGAGAAAGAAGATTTCCGTGCAAATCAGAGGACTCTAGCACGGATTCCCTCTTGAAAATGCAAGCTGGATCTAAAACACGCATTCAGGCATTTTGGGGGTGATATTGATGAAATTGGCAACTTCGTGGCCCATTTTAGGGTACTGCTGAAAAACGGATTGAGAAAGGAGCTTACTCTGAAATTTCGAGGCCTCTAGCGAATTTTCCCTGTCAAAAGGTGAAACCGGCGCTAAAACATGCTCTATCCTTTTGGTGGCCGAAACACAATGATTAGCGAGCTACGTTGCCCATTTTACAGTGCTTATGAAAGATGGAGGTAGGAATAGGATTTCTTTGCATTTCAAATGCCTCTATGGCGGTTGGTCTCTGCTAAGTGCAAACCTGCGCAAAGATTAGGTCCAACCATTTCGGGGACAAAAACAGATTAATTGGGAAAGTACATGGCCCGTTCTCTGTGTCCAACTAAAAGATTATGAGAAAGACTATTTCGATGTAATTGTGTGGGCTACATGTCAGTTTCCCTCTATTGAAAGAGAAAATCACCTCTAAACGAACCGTACAGTCTTCACGCGGTGGAACAGATGAATTTGGAAAATCTGTGGCCTATTTTTTGGAACTCGTGAAAATTGGAGGGAGAAAGAAGATTTCCGTGCAAATCAGAGGACTCTAGCACGGATTCCCTCTTGAAAACGCAAGCTGGATCTAAAACACGCATTCAGGCATTTTGGGGGTGATATTGATGAAATTGGCAACTCCGTGGCCCATTTTGGGGTACTGCTGAAAAACGGAGTGAGAAAGGAGCTTACTCTGAAATTTCGAGGCCTCTAGCGAATTTTCGCTGTCAAAAGGTGAAACCGGCGCTAAAACATGCTTCTATCCTTTTGGTGGCCGAAACACTATGATTCGTGAGCTACGTTGCCCATTTTACAGTGCTTATGAAAGATGGAGGTAGGAATAGGATTTCTTTGCATTTCAAATGCCTCTATGGCGGTTGGTGTCTGCTAAGTGCAAACCTGCGCAAAGATTAGGTCCAACCATTTCGGGGACAAAAACAGATTAATTGGGAAAGTACATGGCCCGTTCTCTGTGTCCAACTAAAAGATTATGAGAAAGACTATTTTGATGAAATTGTGTGGGCTACATGTCAGTTTCCCTCTATTGAAAGAGAAAATCACCTCTAAACGAACCGTACAGTCTTCATGCGGTGGAACAGATGAATTTGGAAAATCTGTGTCCTATTTTTTGGAACTCGTGAAAATTGGAGGGAGAAAGAAGATTTCCGTGCAAATCAGAGGACTCTAGCACGGATTCCCTCTTGAAAATGCAAGCTGGATCTAAAACACGCATTCAGGCATTTTGGGGGTGATATTGATGAAATTGGCAACTTCGTGGCCCATTTTAGGGTACTGCTGAAAAACGGATTGAGAAAGGAGCTTACTCTGAAATTTCGAGGCCTCTAGCGAATTTTCCCTGTCAAAAGGTGAAACCGGCGCTAAAACATGCTCTATCCTTTTGGTGGCCGAAACACAATGATTCGCGAGCTACGTTGCCCATTTTACAGTGCTTATGAAAGATGGAGGTAGGAATAGGATTTCTTTGCATTTCAAATGCCTCTATGGCGGTTGGTCTCTGCTAAGTGCAAACCTGCGCAAAGAATAGGTCCAACCATTTCGGGGACAAAAACAGATTAATTGGGAAAGTACATGGCCCGTTCTCTGTGTCCAACTAAAAGATTATGAGAAAGACTATTTCGATGTAATTGTGTGGGCTACATGTCAGTTTCCCTCTATTGAAAGAGAAAATCACCTCTAAACGAACCGTACAGTCTTCACGCGGTGGAACAGATGAATTTGGAAAATCTGTGGCCTATTTTTTGGAACTCGTGAAAATTGGAGGGAGAAAGAAGATTTCCGTGAAAATCAGAGGACTCTAGCACGGATTCCCTCTTGAAAACGCAAGCTGGATCTAAAACACGCATTCAGGCATTTTGGGGGTGATATTGATGAAATTGGCAACTCCGTGGCCCATTTTGGGGTACTGCTGAAAAACGGAGTGAGAAAGGAGCTTACTCTGAAATTTCGAGGCCTCTAGCGAATTTTCGCTGTCAAAAGGTGAAACCGGCGCTAAAACATGCTTCTATCCTTTTGGTGGCCGAAACACTATGATTCGCGAGCTACGTTGCCCATTTTACAGTGCTTATGAAAGATGGAGGTAGGAATAGGATTTCTTTGCATTTCAAATGCCTCTATGGCGGTTGGTCTCTGCTAAGTGCAAACCTGCGCAAAGATTAGGTCCAACCATTTCGGGGACAAAAACAGATTAATTGGGAAAGTACATGGCCCGTTCTCTGTGTCCAACTAAAAGATTATGAGAAAGACTATTTTGATGAAATTGTGTGGGCTACATGTCAGTTTCCCTCTATTGAAAGAGAAAATCACCTCTAAACGAACCGTACAGTCTTCACGCGGTGGAACAGATGAATTTGGCAAATCTGTGGCCTATTTTTTGGAACTCGTGAAAATTGGAGGGAGAAAGAAGATTTCCGTGCAAATCAGAGGACTCTAGCACGGATTCCCTCTTGAAAACGCAAGCTGGATCTAAAACACGCATTCAGGCATTTTGGGGGTGATATTGATGAAATTGGCAACTCCGTGGCCCATTTTGGGGTACTGCTGAAAAACTGAGTGAGAAAGGAGCTTACTCTGAAATTTTGAGTTAGTCCTCTAGCGAATTTTCCCTGTCAAAAGGTGAAACCGGCGCTAAAACATGCTCTATCCTTTTGGTGGCCGAAACACAATGATTCGCGAGCTACGTTGCCCATTTTACAGTGCTTATGTAAGATGGAGGTAGGAATAGGATTTCTTTGCATTTCAAATGCCTCTATGGCGGTTGGTCTCTGCTAAGTGCAAACCTGCGCAAAGAATAGGTCCAACCATTTCGGGGGCAAAAACAGATTAATTGGGAAAGTACATGGCCCGTTCTCTGTGTCCCACTAAAACATTATGAGAAAGACTATTTTGATGAAATCGTGTGGGCTATATGTCAGTTTCCCTCTATTGAAAGAGAAAATCACCTCTAAACGAACCGTACAGTCCTCACGCGGTGGAACAGATGAATTTGGCAAATCTGTGGCCTATTTTTTGGAACTCGTGAAAATTGGAGGGAGAAAGAAGATTTCCGTGCAAATCAGAGGACTCTAGCACGGATTCCCTCTTGAAAACGCAAGCTGGATCTAAAACACGCATTCAGGCATTTTGGGGGTGATATTGATGAAATTGGCAACTCCGTGGCCCATTTTGGAGTACTGCTGAAAAACGGAGTGAGAAAGGAGCTTACTCTGAAATTTCGAGGCCTCTAGCGAATTTTCACTGTCAAAAGGTGAAACCGGCGCTAAAACATGCTTCTATCCTTTTGGTGGCCGAAACACTATGATTCGCGAGCTACGTTGCCCATTTTACAGTGCTTATGAAAGATGGAGGTAGGAATAGGATTTCTTTGCATTTCAAATGCCTCTATGGCGGTTGGTCTCTGCTAAGTGCAAACCTGCGCAAAGAATAGGTCCAACCATTTCGGGGGCAAAAACAGATTAATTGGGAAAGTACATGGCCCGTTCTCTGTGTCCCACTAAAACATTATGAGAAAGACTATTTTGATGAAATCGTGTGGGCTAGATGTCAGTTTCCCTCTATTGAAAGAGAAAATCACCTCTAAACGAACCGTACAGTCCTCACGCGGTGGAACAGATGAATTTGGAAAATCTGTGGCCTATTTTTTGGAACTCGTGAAAATTGGAGGGAGAAAGAAGATTTCCGTGCAAATCAGAGGACTCTAGCACGGATTCCCTCTTGAAAACGCAAGCTGGATCTAAAACACGCATTCAGGCATTTTGGGGGTGATATTGATGAAATTGGCAACTCCGTGGCCCATTTTGGGGTACTGCTGAAAAACGGAGTGAGAAAGGAGCTTACTCTGAAATTTCGAGGCCTCTAGCGAATTTTCGCTGTCAAAAGGTGAAACCGGCGCTAAAACATGCTTCTATCCTTTTGGTGGCCGAAACACTATGATTCGCGAGCTACGTTGCCCATTTTACAGTGCTTATGAAAGATGGAGGTAGGAATAGGATTTCTTTGCATTTCAAATGCCTCTATGGCGGTTGGTGTCTGCTAAGTGCAAACCTGCGCAAAGATTAGGTCCAACCATTTCGGGGACAAAAACAGATTAATTGGGAAAGTACATGGCCCGTTCTCTGTGTCCAACTAAAAGATTATGAGAAAGACTATTTTGATGAAATTGTGTGGGTTACATGTCAGTTTCCCTCTATTGAAAGAGAAAATCACCTCTAAACGAACCGTACAGTCTTCACGCGGTGGAACAGATGAATTTGGAAAATCTGTGGCCTATTTTTTGGAACTCGTGAAAATTGGAGGGAGAAAGAAGATTTCCGTGCAAATCAGAGGACTCTAGCACGGATTCCCTCTTGAAAATGCAAGCTGGATCTAAAACACGCATTCAGGCATTTTGGGGGTGATATTGATGAAATTGGCAACTGCGTGGCCCATTTTAGGGTACTGCTGAAAAACGGATTGAGAAAGGAGCTTACTCTGAAATTTCGAGGCCTCTAGCGAATTTTCCCAGTCAAAAGGTGAAACCGGCGCTAAAACATGCTCTATCCTTTTGGTGGCCGAAACACAATGATTCGCGAGCTACGTTGCCCATTTTACAGTGCTTATGTAAGATGGAGGTAGGAATAGGATTTCTTTGCATTTCAAATGCCTCTATGGCGGTTGGTCTCTGCTAAGTGCAAACCTGCGCAAAGAATAGGTCCAACCATTTCGGGGACAAAAACAGATTAATTGGGAAAGTACATGGCCCGTTCTCTGTGTCCCACTAAAACATTATGAGAAAGACTATTTTGATGACATCATGTGGGCTATATGTCAGTTTCCCTCTATTGAAAGAGAAAATCACCTCAAAACGAACCGTACAGTCTTCACGCGGTGGAACAGATGAATTTGGCAAATCTGTGGCCTATTTTTTGGAACTCGTGAAAATTGGAGGGAGAAAGAAGATTTCCGTGCAAATCAGAGGACTCTAGCACGGATTCCCTCTTGAAAACGCAAGCTGGATCTAAAACACGCATTCAGGCATTTTGGGGGTGATATTGATGAAATTGGCAACTCCGTGGCCCATTTTGGGGTACTGCTGAAAAACGGAGTGAGAAAGGAGCTTACTCTGAAATTTCGAGGCCTCTAGCGAATTTTCGCTGTCAAAAGGTGAAACCGGCGCTAAAACATGCTCTATCCTTTTGGTGGCCGAAACACAATGATTCGCGAGCTACGTTGCCCATTTTACAGTGCTTATGTAAGATGGAGGTAGGAATAGGATTTCTTTGCATTTCAAATGCCTCTATGGCGGTTGGTGTCTGCTAAGTGCAAACCTGCGCAAAGATTAGGTCCAACCATTTCGGGGACAAAAA
Source organism: Albizia julibrissin (assembly GCA_037074505.1). NCBI lineage: Eukaryota > Viridiplantae > Streptophyta > Magnoliopsida > Fabales > Fabaceae > Albizia > Albizia julibrissin. The sequence continues at coordinate 41,033,171 of CM073477.1, forward strand.
CAGATTAATTGGGAAAGTACATGGCCCGTTCTCTGTGTCCAACTAAAAGATTATGAGAAAGACTATTTTGATGAAATTGTGTGGGCTACATGTCAGTTTCCCTCTATTGAAAGAGAAAATCACCTCTAAACGAACCGTACAGTCTTCACGCGGTGGAACAGATGAATTTGGAAAATCTGTGGCCTATTTTTTGGAACTCGTGAAAATTGGAGGGAGAAAGAAGATTTCCGTGCAAATCAGAGGACTCTAGCACGGATTCCCTCTTGTAAATGCAAGCTGGATCTAAAACACGCATTCAGGCATTTTGGGGGTGATATTGATGAAATTGGCAACTGCGTGGCCCATTTTAGGGTACTGCTGAAAAACGGATTGAGAAAGGAGCTTACTCTGAAATTTCGAGGCCTCTAGCGAATTTTCCCTGTCAAAAGGTGAAACCGGCGCTAAAACATGCTCTATCCTTTTGGTGGCCGAAACACAATGATTCGCGAGCTACGTTGCCCATTTTACAGTGCTTATGTAAGATGGAGGTAGGAATAGGATTTCTTTGCATTTCAAATGCCTCTATGGCGGTTGGTCTCTGCTAAGTGCAAACCTGCGCAAAGAATAGGTCCAACCATTTCGGGGACAAAAACAGATTAATTGGTAAAGTACATGGCCCGTTCTCTGTGTCCCACTAAAACATTATGAGAAAGACTATTTTGATGACATCATGTGGGCTATATGTCAGTTTCCCTCTATTGAAAGAGAAAATCACCTCAAAACGAACCGTACAGTCTTCACGCGGTGGAACAGATGAATTTGGCAAATCTGTGGCCTATTTTTTGGAACTCGTGAAAATTGGAGGGAGAAAGAAGATTTCCGTGCAAATCAGAGGACTCTAGCACGGATTCCCTCTTGAAAACGCAAGCTGGATCTAAAACACGCATTCAGGCATTTTGGGGGTGATATTGATGAAATTGGCAACTCCGTGGCCCATTTTGGGGTACTGCTGAAAAACGGAGTGAGAAAGGAGCTTACTCTGAAATTTCGAGGCCTCTAGCGAATTTTCGCTGTCAAAAGGTGAAACCGGCGCTAAAACATGCTCTATCCTTTTGGTGGCCGAAACACAATGATTCGCGAGCTACGTTGCCCATTTTACAGTGCTTATGTAAGATGGAGGTAGGAATAGGATTTCTTTGCATTTCAAATGCCTCTATGGCGGTTGGTGTCTGCTAAGTGCAAACCTGCGCAAAGATTAGGTCCAACCATTTCGGGGACAAAAACAGATTAATTGGGAAAGTACATGGCCCGTTCTCTGTGTCCAACTAAAAGATTATGAGAAAGACTATTTTGATGAAATTGTGTGGGCTACATGTCAGTTTCCCTCTATTGAAAGAGAAAATCACCTCTAAACGAACCGTACAGTCTTCACGCGGTGGAACAGATGAATTTGGAAAATCTGTGGCCTATTTTTTGGAACTCGTGAAAATTGGAGGGAGAAAGAAGATTTCCGTGCAAATCAGAGGACTCTAGCACGGATTCCCTCTTGTAAATGCAAGCTGGATCTAAAACACGCATTCAGGCATTTTGGGGGTGATATTGATGAAATTGGCAACTGCGTGGCCCATTTTAGGGTACTGCTGAAAAACGGATTGAGAAAGGAGCTTACTCTGAAATTTCGAGGCCTCTAGCGAATTTTCCCTGTCAAAAGGTGAAACCGGCGCTAAAACATGCTCTATCCTTTTGGTGGCCGAAACACAATGATTCGCGAGCTACGTTGCCCATTTTACAGTGCTTATGTAAGATGGAGGTAGGAATAGGATTTCTTTGCATTTCAAATGCCTCTATGGCGGTTGGTCTCTGCTAAGTGCAAACCTGCGCAAAGAATAGGTCGAACCATTTCGGGGACAAAAACAGATTAATTGGGAAAGTACATGGCCCGTTCTCTGTGTCCCACTAAAACATTATGAGAAAGACTATTTTGATGACATCATGTGGGCTATATGTCAGTTTCCCTCTATTGAAAGAGAAAATCACCTCAAAACGAACCGTACAGTCTTCACGCGGTGGAACAGATGAATTTGGCAAATCTGTGGCCTATTTTTTGGAACTCGTGAAAATTGGAGGGAGAAAGAAGATTTCCGTGCAAATCAGAGGACTCTAGCACGGATTCCCTCTTGAAAATGCAAGCTGGATCTAAAACACGCATTCAGGCATTTTGGGGGTGATATTGATGAAATTGGCAACTCCGTGGCCCATTTTGGGGTACTGCTGAAAAACGGAGTGAGAAAGGAGCTTACTCTGAAATTTCGAGGCCTCTAGCGAATTTTCGCTGTCAAAAGGTGAAACCGGCGCTAAAACATGCTTCTATCCTTTTGGTGGCCGAAACACTATGATTCGCGAGCTACGTTGCCCATTTTACAGTGCTTATGAAAGATGGAGGTAGGAATAGGATTTCTTTGCATTTCAAATGCCTCTATGGCGGTTGGTGTCTGCTAAGTGCAAACCTGCGCAAAGATTAGGTCCAATCATTTCGGGGACAAAAACAGATTAATTGGGAAAGTACATGGCCCGTTCTCTGTGTCCAACTAAAAGATTATGAGAAAGACTATTTTGATGAAATTGTGTGGGCTACATGTCAGTTTCCCTCTATTGAAAGAGAAAATCACCTCTAAACGAACCGTACAGTCTTCACGCGGTGGAACAGATGAATTTGGAAAATCTGTGGCCTATTTTTTGGAACTCGTGAAAATTGGAGGGAGAAAGAAGATTTCCGTGCAAATCAGAGGACTCTAGCACGGATTCCCTCTTGAAAATGCAAGCTGGATCTAAAACACGCATTCAGGCATTTTGGGGGTGATATTGATGAAATTGGCAACTGCGTGGCCCATTTTAGGGTACTGCTGAAAAACGGATTGAGAAAGGAGCTTACTCTGAAATTTCGAGGCCTCTAGCGAATTTTCCCTGTCAAAAGGTGAAACCGGCGCTAAAACATGCTCTATCCTTTTGGTGGCCGAAACACAATGATTCGCGAGCTACGTTGCCCATTTTACAGTGCTTATGTAAGATGGAGGTAGGAATAGGATTTCTTTGCATTTCAAATGCCTCTATGGCGGTTGGTCTCTGCTAAGTGCAAACCTGCGCAAAGAATAGGTCCAACCATTTCGGGGACAAAAACAGATTAATTGGGAAAGTACATGGCCCGTTCTCTGTGTCCCACTAAAACATTATGAGAAAGACTATTTTGATGACATCATGTGGGCTATATGTCAGTTTCCCTCTATTGAAAGAGAAAATCACCTCAAAACGAACCGTACAGTCTTCACGCGGTGGAACAGATGAATTTGGCAAATCTGTGGCCTATTTTTTGGAACTCGTGAAAATTGGAGGGAGAAAGAAGATTTCCGTGCAAATCAGAGGACTCTAGCACGGATTCCCTCTTGAAAACGCAAGCTGGATCTAAAACACGCATTCAGGCATTTTGGGGGTGATATTGATGAAATTGGCAACTCCGTGGCCCATTTTGGGGTACTGCTGAAAAACGGAGTGAGAAAGGAGCTTACTCTGAAATTTCGAGGCCTCTAGCGAATTTTCGCTGTCAAAAGGTGAAACCGGCGCTAAAACATGCTCTATCCTTTTGGTGGCCGAAACACAATGATTCGCGAGCTACGTTGCCCATTTTACAGTGCTTATGTAAGATGGAGGTAGGAATAGGATTTCTTTGCATTTCAAATGCCTCTATGGCGGTTGGTCTCTGCTAAGTGCAAACCTGCGCAAAGAATAGGTCCAACCATTTCGGGGGCAAAAACAGATTAATTGGGAAAGTACATGGCCCGTTCTCTGTGTCCCACTAAAACATTATGAGAAAGACTATTTTGATGAAATCGTGTGGGCTAGATGTCAGTTTCCCTCTATTGAAAGAGAAAATCACCTCTAAACGAACCGTACAGTCCTCACGCGGTGGAACAGATGAATTTGGAAAATCTGTGGCCTATTTTTTGGAACTCGTGAAAATTGGAGGGAGAAAGAAGATTTCCGTGCAAATCAGAGGACTCTAGCACGGATTCCCTCTTGAAAACGCAAGCTGGATCTAAAACACGCATTCAGGCATTTTGGGGGTGATATTGATGAAATTGGCAACTCCGTGGCCCATTTTGGGGTACTGCTGAAAAACGGAGTGAGAAAGGAGCTTACTCTGAAATTTCGAGGCCTCTAGCGAATTTTCGCTGTCAAAAGGTGAAACCGGCGCTAAAACATGCTTCTATCCTTTTGGTGGCCGAAACACTATGATTCGCGAGCTACGTTGCCCATTTTACAGTGCTTATGAAAGATGGAGGTAGGAATAGGATTTCTTTGCATTTCAAATGCCTCTATGGCGGTTGGTCTCTGCTAAGTGCAAACCTGCGCAAAGATTAGGTCCAACCATTTCGGGGACAAAAACAGATTAATTGGGAAAGTACATGGCCCGTTCTCTGTGTCAAACTAAAAGATTATGAGAAAGACTATTTCGATGTAATTGTGTGGGCTAGATGTCAGTTTCCCTCTATTGAAAGAGAAAATCACCTCTAAACGAACCGTACAGTCCTCACGCGGTGGAACAGATGAATTTGGAAAATCTGTGGCCTATTTTTTGGAACTCGTGAAAATTGGAGGGAGAAAGAAGATTTCCGTGCAAATCAGAGGACTCTAGCACGGATTCCCTCTTGAAAACGCAAGCTGGATCTAAAACACGCATTCAGGCATTTTGGGGGTGATATTGATGAAATTGGCAACTCCGTGGCCCATTTTGGGGTACTGCTGAAAAACGGAGTGAGAAAGGAGCTTACTCTGAAATTTCGAGGCCTCTAGCGAATTTTCGCTGTCAAAAGGTGAAACCGGCGCTAAAACATGCTTCTATCCTTTTGGTGGCCGAAACACTATGATTCGCGAGCTACGTTGCCCATTTTACAGTGCTTATGAAAGATGGAGGTAGGAATAGGATTTCTTTGCATTTCAAATGCCTCTATGGCGGTTGGTGTCTGCTAAGTGCAAACCTGCGCAAAGATTAGGTCCAACCATTTCGGGGACAAAAACAGATTAATTGGGAAAGTACATGGCCCGTTCTCTGTGTCAAACTAAAAGATTATGAGAAAGACTATTTCGATGTAATTGTGTGGGCTACATGTCAGTTTCCCTCTATTGAAAGAGAAAATCACCTCTAAACGAACCGTACAGTCTTCACGCGGTGGAACAAATGAATTTGGAAAATCTGTGGCCTATTTTTTGGAACTCGTGAAAATTGGAGGGAGAAAGAAGATTTCCGTGCAAATCAGAGGACTCTAGCACGGATTCCCTCTTGAAAACGCAAGCTGGATCTAAAACACGCATTCAGGCATTTTGGGGGTGATATTGATGAAATTGGCAACTCCGTGGCCCATTTTAGGGTACTGCTGAAAAACGGATTGAGAAAGGAGCTTACTCTGAAATTTCGAGGCCTCTAGCGAATTTTCCCTGTCAAAAGGTGAAACCGGCGCTAAAACATGCTCTATCCTTTTGGTGGCCGAAACACAATGATTCGCGAGCTACGTTGCCCATTTTACAGTGCTTATGAAAGATGGAGGTAGGAATAGGATTTCTTTGCATTTCAAATGCCTCTATGGCGGTTGGTCTCTGCTAAGTGCAAACCTGCGCAAAGAATAGGTCCAACCATTTCGGGGACAAAAACAGATTAATTGGGAAAGTACATGGCCCGTTCTCTGTGTCCCACTAAAACATTATGAGAAAGACTATTTTGATGACATCATGTGGGCTATATGTCAGTTTCCCTCTATTGAAAGAGAAAATCACCTCAAAACGAACCGTACAGTCTTCACGCGGTGGAACAGATGAATTTGGCAAATCTGTGGCCTATTTTTTGGAACTCGTGAAAATTGGAGGGAGAAAGAAGATTTCCGTGCAAATCAGAGGACTCTAGCACGGATTCCCTCTTGAAAACGCAAGCTGGATCTAAAACACGCATTCAGGCATTTTGGGGGTGATATTGATGAAATTGGCAACTCCGTGGCCCATTTTGGGGTACTGCTGAAAAACGGAGTGAGAAAGGAGCTTACTCTGAAATTTCGAGGCCTCTAGCGAATTTTCGCTGTCAAAAGGTGAAACCGGCGCTAAAACATGCTCTATCCTTTTGGTGGCCGAAACACAATGATTCGCGAGCTACGTTGCCCATTTTACAGTGCTTATGTAAGATGGAGGTAGGAATAGGATTTCTTTGCATTTCAAATGCCTCTATGGCGGTTGGTCTCTGCTAAGTGCAAACCTGCGCAAAGAATAGGTCCAACCATTTCGGGGGCAAAAACAGATTAATTGGGAAAGTACATGGCCCGTTCTCTGTGTCCCACTAAAACATTATGAGAAAGACTATTTTGATGAAATCGTGTGGGCTAGATGTCAGTTTCCCTCTATTGAAAGAGAAAATCACCTCTAAACGAACCGTACAGTCCTCACGCGGTGGAACAGATGAATTTGGAAAATCTGTGGCCTATTTTTTGGAACTCGTGAAAATTGGAGGGAGAAAGAAGATTTCCGTGCAAATCAGAGGACTCTAGCACGGATTCCCTCTTGAAAACGCAAGCTGGATCTAAAACACGCATTCAGGCATTTTGGGGGTGATATTGATGAAATTGGCAACTCCGTGGCCCATTTTGGGGTACTGCTGAAAAACGGAGTGAGAAAGGAGCTTACTCTGAAATTTCGAGGCCTCTAGCGAATTTTCGCTGTCAAAAGGTGAAACCGGCGCTAAAACATGCTTCTATCCTTTTGGTGGCCGAAACACTATGATTCGCGAGCTACGTTGCCCATTTTACAGTGCTTATGAAAGATGGAGGTAGGAATAGGATTTCTTTGCATTTCAAATGCCTCTATGGCGGTTGGTCTCTGCTAAGTGCAAACCTGCGCAAAGATTAGGTCCAACCATTTCGGGGACAAAAACAGATTAATTGGGAAAGTACATGGCCCGTTCTCTGTGTCAAACTAAAAGATTATGAGAAAGACTATTTCGATGTAATTGTGTGGGCTAGATGTCAGTTTCCCTCTATTGAAAGAGAAAATCACCTCTAAACGAACCGTACAGTCCTCACGCGGTGGAACAGATGAATTTGGAAAATCTGTGGCCTATTTTTTGGAACTCGTGAAAATTGGAGGGAGAAAGAAGATTTCCGTGCAAATCAGAGGACTCTAGCACGGATTCCCTCTTGAAAACGCAAGCTGGATCTAAAACACGCATTCAGGCATTTTGGGGGTGATATTGATGAAATTGGCAACTCCGTGGCCCATTTTGGGGTACTGCTGAAAAACGGAGTGAGAAAGGAGCTTACTCTGAAATTTCGAGGCCTCTAGCGAATTTTCGCTGTCAAAAGGTGAAACCGGCGCTAAAACATGCTTCTATCCTTTTGGTGGCCGAAACACTATGATTCGCGAGCTACGTTGCCCATTTTACAGTGCTTATGAAAGATGGAGGTAGGAATAGGATTTCTTTGCATTTCAAATGCCTCTATGGCGGTTGGTGTCTGCTAAGTGCAAACCTGCGCAAAGATTAGGTCCAACCATTTCGGGGACAAAAACAGATTAATTGGGAAAGTACATGGCCCGTTCTCTGTGTCAAACTAAAAGATTATGAGAAAGACTATTTCGATGTAATTGTGTGGGCTACATGTCAGTTTCCCTCTATTGAAAGAGAAAATCACCTCTAAACGAACCGTACAGTCTTCACGCGGTGGAACAAATGAATTTGGAAAATCTGTGGCCTATTTTTTGGAACTCGTGAAAATTGGAGGGAGAAAGAAGATTTCCGTGCAAATCAGAGGACTCTAGCACGGATTCCCTCTTGAAAACGCAAGCTGGATCTAAAACACGCATTCAGGCATTTTGGGGGTGATATTGATGAAATTGGCAACTCCGTGGCCCATTTTAGGGTACTGCTGAAAAACGGATTGAGAAAGGAGCTTACTCTGAAATTTCGAGGCCTCTAGCGAATTTTCCCTGTCAAAAGGTGAAACCGGCGCTAAAACATGCTCTATCCTTTTGGTGGCCGAAACACAATGATTCGCGAGCTACGTTGCCCATTTTACAGTGCTTATGAAAGATGGAGGTAGGAATAGGATTTCTTTGCATTTCAAATGCCTCTATGGCGGTTGGTCTCTGCTAAGTGCAAACCTGCGCAAAGAATAGGTCCAACCATTTCGGGGGCAAAAACAGATTAATTGGGAAAGTACATGGCCCGTTCTCTGTGTCGCACTAAAACATTATGAGAAAGACTATTTTGATGAAATCGTGTGGGCTATATGTCAGTTTCCCTCTATTGAAAGAGAAAATCACCTCTAAACGAACCGTACAGTCGTCACGCGGTGGAACAGATGAATTTGGCAAATCTGTGGCCTATTTTTTGGAACTCGTGAAAATTGGAGGGAGAAAGAAGATTTCCGTGCAAATCAGAGGACTCTAGCACGGATTCCCTCTTGAAAACGCAAGCTGCATCTAAAACACGCATTCAGGCATTTTGGGGGTCATATTGATGAAATTGGCAACTCCGTGGCCCATTTTGGGGTACTGCTGAAAAACTGAGTGAGAAAGGAGCTTACTCTGAAATTTTGAGTTAGTCCTCTAGCGAATTTTCCCTATCAAAAGGTGAAACCGGCGCTAAAAAATGCTTCTATCCTTTTGGTGGCCGAAACACTATGATTCGCGAGCTACGTTGCCCATTTTACAGTGCTTATGAAAGATGGAGGTAGGAATAGGATTTCTTTGCATTTCAAATGCCTCTATGGCGGTTGGTCTCTGCTAAGTGCAAACCTGCGCAAAGAATAGGTCCAACCATTTCGGGGGCAAAAACAGATTAATTGGGAAAGTACATGGCCCGTTCTCTGTGTCCCACTAAAACATTATGAGAAAGACTATTTTGATGAAATCGTGTGGGCTAGATGTCAGTTTCCCTCTATTGAAAGAGAAAATCACCTCTAAACGAACCGTACAGTCCTCACGCGGTGGAACAGATGAATTTGGAAAATCTGTGGCCTATTTTTTGGAACTCGTGAAAATTGGAGGGGAAAGAAGATTTCCGTGCAAATCAGAGGACTCTAGCACGGATTCCCTCTTGAAAACGCAAGCTGGATCTAAAACACGCATTCAGGCATTTTGGGGGTGATATTGATGAAATTGGCAACTCCGTGGCCCATTTTGGGGTACTGCTGAAAAACGGAGTGAGAAAGGAGCTTACTCTGAAATTTCGAGGCCTCTAGCGAATTTTCCCTGTCAAAAGGTGAAACCGGCGCTAAAACATGCTTCTATCCTTTTGGTGGCCGAAACACTATGATTCGCGAGCTACGTTGCCCATTTTACAGTGCTTATGAAAGATGGAGGTAGGAATAGGATTTCTTTGCATTTCAAATGCCTCTATGGCGGTTGGTCTCTGCTAAGTGCAAACCTGCGCAAAGATTAGGTCCAACCATTTCGGGGACAAAAACAGATTAATTGGGAAAGTACATGGCCCGTTCTCTGTGTCCAACTAAAAGATTATGAGAAAGACTATTTCGATGTAATTGTGTGGGCTACATGTCAGTTTCCCTCTATTGAAAGAGAAAATCACCTCTAAACGAACCGTACAGTCTTCACGCGGTGGAACAGATGAATTTGGAAAATCTGTGGCCTATTTTTTGGAACTCGTGAAAATTGGAGGGAGAAAGAAGATTTCCGTGCAAATCAGAGGACTCTAGCACGGATTCCCTCTTGAAAATGCAAGCTGGATCTAAAACACGCATTCAGGCATTTTGGGGGTGATATTGATGAAATTGGCAACTGCGTGGCCCATTTTAGGATACTGCTGAAAAACGGATTGAGAAAGGAGCTTACTCTGAAATTTCGAGGCCTCTAGCGAATTTTCCCTGTCAAAAGGTGAAACCGGCGCTAAAACATGCTCTATCCTTTTGGTGGCCGAAACACAATGATTCGCGAGCTACGTTGCCCATTTTACAGTGCTTATGTAAGATGGAGGTAGGAATAGGATTTCTTTGCATTTCAAATGCCTCTATGGCGGTTGGTCTCTGCTAAGTGCAAACCTGCGCAAAGAATAGGTCCAACCATTTCGGGGGCAAAAACAGATTAATTGGGAAAGTACATGGCCCGTTCTCTGTGTCCCACTAAAACATTATGAGAAAGACTATTTTGATGAAATCGTGTGGGCTATATGTCAGTTTCCCTCTATTGAAAGAGAAAATCACCTCTAAACGAACCGTACAGTCGTCACGCGGTGGAACAGATGAATTTGGCAAATCTGTGGCCTATTTTTTGGAACTCGTGAAAATTGGAGGGAGAAAGAAGATTTCCGTGCAAATCAGAGGACTCTAGCACGGATTCCCTCTTGAAAACGCAAGCTGGATCTAAAACACGCATTCAGGCATTTTGGGGGTGATATTGATGAAATTGGCAACTCCGTGGCCCATTTTGGGGTACTGCTGAAAAACTGAGTGAGAAAGGAGCTTACTCTGAAATTTTGAGTTAGTCCTCTAGCGAATTTTCCCTATCAAAAGGTGAAACTGGCGCTAAAACATGCTTCTATCCTTTTGGTGGCCGAAACACTATGATTCGCGAGCTACGTTGCCCATTTTACAGTGCTTATGAAAGATGGAGGTAGGAATAGGATTTCTTTGCATTTCAAATGCCTCTATGGCGGTTGGTCTCTGCTAAGTGCAAACCTGCGCAAAGAATAGGTCCAACCATTTCGGGGGCAAAAACAGATTAATTGGGAAAGTACATGGCCCGTTCTCTGTGTCCCACTAAAACATTATGAGAAAGACTATTTTGATGAAATCGTGTGGGCTAGATGTCAGTTTCCCTCTATTGAAAGAGAAAATCACCTCTAAACGAACCGTACAGTCCTCACGCGGTGGAACAGATGAATTTGGAAAATCTGTGGCCTATTTTTTGGAACTCGTGAAAATTGGAGGGAGAAAGAAGATTTCCGTGCAAATCAGAGGACTCTAGCACGGATTCCCTCTTGAAAACGCAAGCTGCATCTAAAACACGCATTCAGGCATTTTGGGGGTGATATTGATGAAATTGGCAACTCCGTGGCCCATTTTGGGGTACTGCTGAAAAACGGAGTGAGAAAGGAGCTTACTCTGAAATTTCGAGGCCTCTAGCGAATTTTCGCTGTCAAAAGGTGAAACCGGCGCTAAAACATGCTTCTATCCTTTTGGTGGCCGAAACACTATGATTCGCGAGCTACGTTGCCCATTTTACAGTGCTTATGAAAGATGGAGGTAGGAATAGGATTTCTTTGCATTTCAAATGCCTCTATGGCGGTTGGTCTCTGCTAAGTGCAAACCTGCGCAAAGATTAGGTCCAACCATTTCGGGGACAAAAACAGATTAGTTGGGAAAGTACATGGCCCGTTCTCTGTGTCCAACTAAAAGATTATGAGAAAGACTATTTCGATGTAATTGTGTGGGCTACATGTCAGTTTCCCTCTATTGAAAGAGAAAATCACCTCTAAACGAACCGTACAGTCCTCACGCGGTGGAACAGATGAATTTGGCAAATCTGTGGCCTATTTTTTGGAACTCGTGAAAATTGGAGGGAGAAAGAAGATTCCCGTGCAAATCAGAGGACTCTAGCACGGATTCCCTCTTGAAAACGCAAGCTGGATCTAAAACACGCATTCAGGCATTTTGGGGGTCATATTGATGAAATTGGCAACTCCGTGGCCCATTTTGGGGTACTGCTGAAAAACTGAGTGAGAAAGGAGCTTACTCTGAAATTTTGAGTCAGTCCACTAGCGAATTTTCCCTGTCAAAATGTGAAACCGGCGCTAAAACATGCTTCTATCCTTTTGGTGGCCGAAACACTATGATTCGCGAGCTACGTTGCCCATTTTACAGTGCTTATGAAAGATGGAGGTAGGAATAGGATTTCTTTGCATTTCAAATGCCTCTATGGCGGTTGGTCTCTGCTAAGTGCAAACCTGCGCAAAGAATAGGTCCAACCATTTCGGGGGCAAAAACAGATTAATTGGGAAAGTACATGGCCCGTTCTCTGTGTCCAACTAAAAGATTATGAGAAAGACTATTTTGATGAAATTGTGTGGGCTACATGTCAGTTTCCCTCTATTGAAAGAGAAAATCACCTCTAAACGAACCGTACAGTCTTCACGCGGTGGAACAGATGAATTTGGAAAATCTGTGGCCTATTTTTTGGAACTCGTGAAAATAGGAGGGAGAAAGAAGATTCCCGTGCAAATCAGAGGACTCTAGCACGGATTCCCTCTTGAAAACGCAAGCTGGATCTAAAACACGCATTCAGGCATTTTGGGGGTGATATTGATGAAATTGGCAACTCCGTGGCCAATTTTGGGGTACTGCTGAAAAACGGAGTGAGAAAGGAGCTTACTCTGAAATTTCGAGGCCTCTAGCGAATTTTCGCTGTCAAAAGGTGAAACCGGCGCTAAAACATGCTTCTATCCTTTTGGTGGCCGAAACACTATGATTCGCGAGCTACGTTGCCCATTTTACAGTGCTTATGAAAGATGGAGGTAGGAATAGGATTTCTTTGCATTTCAAATGCCTCTATGGCGGTTGGTGTCTGCTAAGTGCAAACCTGCGCAAAGATTAGGTCCAACCATTTCGGGGACAAAAACAGATTAATTGGGAAAGTACATGGCCCGTTCTCTGTGTCCAACTAAAAGATTATGAGAAAGACTATTTTGATGAAATTGTGTGGGCTACATGTCAGTTTCCCTCTATTGAAAGAGAAAATCACCTCTAAACGAACCGTACAGTCTTCACGCGGTGGAACAGATGAATTTGGAAAATCTGTGGCCTATTTTTTGGAACTCGTGAAAATTGGAGGGAGAAAGAAGATTTCCGTGCAAATCAGAGGACTCTAGCACGGATTCCCTCTTGAAAACGCAAGCTGGATCTAAAACACGCATTCAGGCATTTTGGGGGTCATATTGATGAAATTGGCAACTCCGTGGCCCATTTTGGGGTACTGCTGAAAAACTGAGTGAGAAAGGAGCTTACTCTGAAATTTCGAGGCCTCTAGCGAATTTTCCCTGTCAACAGGTGAAACCGGCGCTAAAACATGCTCTATCCTTTTGGTGGCCGAAACACAATGATTCGCGAGCTACGTTGCCCATTTTACAGTGCTTATGAAAGATGGAGGTAGGAATAGGATTTCTTTGCATTTCAAATGCCTCTATGGCGGTTGGTCTCTGCTAAGTGCAAACCTGCGCAAAGAATAGGTCCAACCATTTCGGGGGTAAAAACAGATTAATTGGGAAAGTACATGGCCCGTTCTCTGTGTCCCACTAAAACATTATGAGAAAGACTATTTTGATGAAATCGTGTGGGCTATATGTCAGTTTCCCTCTATTGAAAGAGAAAATCACCTCTAAACGAACCGTACAGTCTTCACGCGGTGGAACAGATGAATTTGGCAAATCTGTGGCCTATTTTGTGGAACTCGTGAAAATTGGAGGGAGAAAGAAGATTTCCGTGCAAATCAGAGGACTCTAGCACGGATTCCCTCTTGAAAACGCAAGCTGGATCTAAAACACGCATTCAGGCATTTTAGGGGTGATATTGATGAAATTGGCAACTCCGTGGCCCATTTTAGGGTACTGCTGAAAAACGGATTGAGAAAGGAGCTTACTCTGAAATTTCGAGGCCTCTAGCGAATTTTCCCTGTCAAAAGGTGAAACCGGCGCTAAAACATGCTTCTATCCTTTTGGTGGCCGAAACACTATGATTCGCGAGCTACGTTGCCCATTTTACAGTGCTTATGAAAGATGGAGGTAGGAATAGGATTTCTTTGCATTTCAAATGCCTCTATGGCGGTTGGTCTCTGCTAAGTGCAAACCTGCGCAAAGATTAGGTCCAACCATTTCGGGGACAAAAACAGATTAATTGGGAAAGTACATGGCCCGTTCTATGTGTCCAACTAAAAGATTATGAGAAAGACTATTTCGATGTAATTGTGTGGGCTACATGTCAGTTTCCCTCTATTGAAAGAGAAAATCACCTCTAAACGAACCGTACAGTCTTCACGCGGTGCAACAGATGAATTTGGCAAATCTGTGGCCTATTTTTTGGAATTCGTGAAAATTGGAGGGAGAAAGAAGATTTCCGTGCAAATCAGAGGACTCTAGCACGGATTCCCTCTTGAAAACGCAAGCTGGATCTAAAACACGCATTCAGGCATTTTGGGGGTGATATTGATGAAATTGGCAACTCCGTGGCCCATTTTGGGGTACTGCTGAAAAACTGAGTGAGAAAGGAGCTTACTCTGAAATTTCGAGTCCTCTAGCGAATTTTCCCTGTCAAAAGGTGAAACCGGCGCTAAAACATGCTCTATCCTTTTGGTGGCCGAAACACAATGATTCGCGAGCTACGTTGCCCTTTTTACAGTGCTTATGAAAGATGGAGGTAGGAATAGGATTTCTTTGCATTTCAAATGCCTCTATGGCGGTTGGTCTCTGCTAAGTGCAAACCTGCGCAAAGAATAGGTCCAACAATTTCGGGGGCAAAAACAGATTAATTGGGAAAGTACATGGCCCGTTCTCTGTGTCCCACTAAAACATTATGAGAAAGACTATTTTGATGAGATCGTGTGGGCTATATGTCAGTTTCCCTCTATTGAAAGAGAAAATCACCTCTAAACGAACCGTACAGTCTTCACGCGGTGGAACAGATGAATTTGGCAAATCTGTGGCCTATTTTTTGGAACTCGTGAAAATTGGAGGGAGAAAGAAGATTTCCGTGCAAATCAGAGGACTCTAGCACGGATTCCCTCTTGAAAACGCAAGCTGGATCTAAAACACGCATTCAGGCATTTTGGGGGTCATATTGATGAAATTGGCAACTCCGTGGCCCATTTTGGGGTACTGCTGAAAAACTGAGTGAGAAAGGAGCTTACTCTGAAATTTTGAGTCAGTCCACTAGCGAATTTTCCCTGTCAAAATGTGAAACCGGCGCTAAAACATGCTTCTATCCTTTTGGTGGCCGAAACACTATGATTCGCGAGCTACGTTGCCCATTTTACAGTGCTTATGAAAGATGGAGGTAGGAATAGGATTTCTTTGCATTTCAAATGCCTCTATGGCGGTTGGTCTCTGCTAAGTGCAAACCTGCGCAAAGAATAGGTCCAACCATTTCGGGGGCAAAAACAGATTAATTGGGAAAGTACATGGCCCGTTCTCTGTGTCCAACTAAAAGATTATGAGAAAGACTATTTTGATGAAATTGTGTGGGCTACATGTCAGTTTCCCTCTATTGAAAGAGAAAATCACCTCTAAACGAACCGTACAGTCTTCACGCGGTGGAACAGATGAATTTGGAAAATCTGTGGCCTATTTTTTATAACTCGTGAAAATTGGAGGGAGAAAGAAGATTCCCGTGCAAATCAGAGGACTCTAGCACGGATTCCCTCTTGAAAACGCAAGCTGGATCTAAAACACGCATTCAGGCATTTTGGGGGTGATATTGATGAAATTGGCAACTCCGTGGCCAATTTTGGGGTACTGCTGAAAAACGGAGTGAGAAAGGAGCTTACTCTGAAATTTCGAGGCCTCTAGCGAATTTTCGCTGTCAAAAGGTGAAACCGGCGCTAAAACATGCTTCTATCCTTTTGGTGGCCGAAACACTATGATTCGCGAGCTACGTTGCCCATTTTACAGTGCTTATGAAAGATGGAGGTAGGAATAGGATTTCTTTGCATTTCAAATGCCTCTATGGCGGTTGGTGTCTGCTAAGTGCAAACCTGCGCAAAGATTAGGTCCAACCATTTCGGGGACAAAAACAGATTAATTGGGAAAGTACATGGCCCGTTCTCTGTGTCCAACTAAAAGATTATGAGAAAGACTATTTTGATGAAATTGTGTGGGCTACATGTCAGTTTCCCTCTATTGAAAGAGAAAATCACCTCTAAACGAACCGTACAGTCTTCACGCGGTGGAACAGATGAATTTGGAAAATCTGTGGCCTATTTTTTGGAACTCGTGAAAATTGGAGGGAGAAAGAAGATTTCCGTGCAAATCAGAGGACTCTAGCACGGATTCCCTCTTGAAAACGCAAGCTGGATCTAAAACACGCATTCAGGCATTTTGGGGGTCATATTGATGAAATTGGCAACTCCGTGGCCCATTTTGGGGTACTGCTGAAAAACTGAGTGAGAAAGGAGCTTACTCTGAAATTTCGAGGCCTCTAGCGAATTTTCCCTGTCAACAGGTGAAACCGGCGCTAAAACATGCTCTATCCTTTTGGTGGCCGAAACACAATGATTCGCGAGCTACGTTGCCCATTTTACAGTGCTTATGAAAGATGGAGGTAGGAATAGGATTTCTTTGCATTTCAAATGCCTCTATGGCGGTTGGTCTCTGCTAAGTGCAAACCTGCGCAAAGAATAGGTCCAACCATTTCGGGGGTAAAAACAGATTAATTGGGAAAGTACATGGCCCGTTCTCTGTGTCCCACTAAAACATTATGAGAAAGACTATTTTGATGAAATCGTGTGGGCTATATGTCAGTTTCCCTCTATTGAAAGAGAAAATCACCTCTAAACGAACCGTACAGTCTTCACGCGGTGGAACAGATGAATTTGGCAAATCTGTGGCCTATTTTGTGGAACTCGTGAAAATTGGAGGGAGAAAGAAGATTTCCGTGCAAATCAGAGGACTCTAGCACGGATTCCCTCTTGAAAACGCAAGCTGGATCTAAAACACGCATTCAGGCATTTTAGGGGTGATATTGATGAAATTGGCAACTCCGTGGCCCATTTTAGGGTACTGCTGAAAAACGGATTGAGAAAGGAGCTTACTCTGAAATTTCGAGGCCTCTAGCGAATTTTCCCTGTCAAAAGGTGAAACCGGCGCTAAAACATGCTTCTATCCTTTTGGTGGCCGAAACACTATGATTCGCGAGCTACGTTGCCCATTTTACAGTGCTTATGAAAGATGGAGGTAGGAATAGGATTTCTTTGCATTTCAAATGCCTCTATGGCGGTTGGTCTCTGCTAAGTGCAAACCTGCGCAAAGATTAGGTCCAACCATTTCGGGGACAAAAACAGATTAATTGGGAAAGTACATGGCCCGTTCTATGTGTCCAACTAAAAGATTATGAGAAAGACTATTTCGATGTAATTGTGTGGGCTACATGTCAGTTTCCCTCTATTGAAAGAGAAAATCACCTCTAAACGAACCGTACAGTCTTCACGCGGTGCAACAGATGAATTTGGCAAATCTGTGGCCTATTTTTTGGAATTCGTGAAAATTGGAGGGAGAAAGAAGATTTCCGTGCAAATCAGAGGACTCTAGCACGGATTCCCTCTTGAAAACGCAAGCTGGATCTAAAACACGCATTCAGGCATTTTGGGGGTGATATTGATGAAATTGGCAACTCCGTGGCCCATTTTGGGGTACTGCTGAAAAACTGAGTGAGAAAGGAGCTTACTCTGAAATTTCGAGTCCTCTAGCGAATTTTCCCTGTCAAAAGGTGAAACCGGCGCTAAAACATGCTTCTATCCTTTTGGTGGCCGAAACACTATGATTCGCGAGCTACGTTGCCCATTTTACAGTGCTTATGAAAGATGGAGGTAGGAATAGGATTTCTTTGCATTTCAAATGCCTCTATGGCGGTTGGTCTCTGCTAAGTGCAAACCTGCGCAAAGAATAGGTCCAACCATTTCGGGGGCAAAAACAGATTAATTGGGAAAGTACATGGCCCGTTCTCTGTGTCCCACTAAAACATTATGAGAAAGACTATTTTGATGAAATCGTGTGGGCTATATGTCAGTTTCCCTCTATTGAAAGAGAAAATCACCTCTAAACGAACCGTACAGTCTTCACGCGGTGGAACAGATGAATTTGGCAAATCTGTGGCCTATTTTTTGGAACTCGTGAAAATTGGAGGGAGAAAGAAGATTTCCGTGCAAATCAGAGGACTCTAGCACGGATTCCCTCTTGAAAACGCAAGCTGGATCTAAAACACGCATTCAGGCATTTTGGGGGTGATATTGATGAAATTGGCAACTCCGTGGCCCATTTTGGGGTACTGCTGAAAAACGGAGTGAGAAAGGAGCTTACTCTGAAATTTCGAGGCCTCTAGCGAATTTTCGCTGTCAAAAGGTGAAACCGGCGCTAAAACATGCTTCTATCCCTTTGGTGGCCGAAACACTATGATTCGCGAGCTACGTTGCCCATTTTACAGTGCTTATGAAAGATGGAGGTAGGAATAGGATTTCTTTGCATTTCAAATGCCTCTATGGCGGTTGGTCTCTGCTAAGTGCAAACCTGCGCAAAGATTAGGTCCAACCATTTCGGGGACAAAAACAGATTAATTGGGAAAGTACATGGCCCGTTCTCTGTGTCCAACTAAAAGATTATGAGAAAGACTATTTCGATGTAATTGTGTGGGCTACATGTCAGTTTCCCTCTATTGAAAGAGAAAATCACCTCTAAACGAACCGTACAGTCTTCACGCGGTGGAACAGATGAATTTGGAAAATCTGTGGCCTATTTTTTGGAACTCGTGAAAATTGGAGGGAGAAAGAAGATTTCCGTGCAAATCAGAGGACTCTAGCACGGATTCCCTCTTGAAAATGCAAGCTGGATCTAAAACACGCATTCAGGCATTTTGGGGGTGATATTGATGAAATTGGCAACTGCGTGGCCCATTTTAGGATACTGCTGAAAAACGGATTGAGAAAGGAGCTTACTCTGAAATTTCGAGGCCTCTAGCGAATTTTCCCTGTCAAAAGGTGAAACCGGCGCTAAAACATGCTCTATCCTTTTGGTGGCCGAAACACAATGATTCGCGAGCTACGTTGCCCATTTTACAGTGCTTATGTAAGATGGAGGTAGGAATAGGATTTCTTTGCATTTCAAATGCCTCTATGGCGGTTGGTCTCTGCTAAGTGCAAACCTGCGCAAAGAATAGGTCCAACCATTTCGGGGGCAAAAACAGATTAATTGGGAAAGTACATGGCCCGTTCTCTGTGTCCCACTAAAACATTATGAGAAAGACTATTTTGATGACATCGTGTGGGCTATATGTCAGTTTCCCTCTATTGAAAGAGAAAATCACCACTAAACGAACCGTACAGTCGTCACGCGGTGGAACAGATGAATTTGGCAAATCTGTGGCCTATTTTTTGGAACTCGTGAAAATTGGAGGGAGAAAGAAGATTTCCGTGCAAATCAGAGGACTCTAGCACGGATTCCCTCTTGAAAACGCAAGCTGGATCTAAAACACGCATTCAGGCATTTTGGGGGTGATATTGATGAAATTGGCAACTCCGTGGCCCATTTTGGGGTACTGCTGAAAAACGGAGTGAGAAAGGAGCTTACTCTGAAATTTCGAGGCCTCTAGCGAATTTTCGCTGTCAAAAGGTGAAACCGGCGCTAAAACATGCTTCTATCCTTTTGGTGGCCGAAAATCTATGATTCGCGAGCTACGTTGCCCATTTTACAGTGCTTATGAAAGATGGAGGTAGGAATAGGATTTCTTTGCATTTCAAATGCCTCTATGGCGGTTGGTCTCTGCTAAGTGCAAACCTGCGCAAAGATTAGGTCCAACCATTTCGGGGACAAAAACAGATTAATTGGGAAAGTACATGGCCCGTTCTCTGTGTCCAACTAAAAGATTATGAGAAAGACTATTTCGATGAAATCGTGTGGGCTACATGTCAGTTTCCCTCTATTGAAAGAGAAAATCACCTCTAAACGAACCGTACAGTCCTCACGCGGTGGAACAGATGAATTTGGCAAATCTGTGGCCTATTTTTTGGAACTCGTGAAAATTGGAGGGAGAAAGAAGATTCCCGTGCAAATCAGAGGACTCTAGCATGGATTCCCTCTTGAAAACGCAAGCTGGATCTAAAACACGCATTCAGGCATTTTGGGGGTCATATTGATGAAATTGGCAACTCCGTGGCCCATTTTGGGGTACTGCTGAAAAACTGAGTGAGAAAGGAGCTTACTCTGAAATTTTGAGTCAGTCCACTAGCGAATTTTCCCTGTCAAAATGTGAAACCGGCGCTAAAACATGCTTCTATCCTTTTGGTGGCCGAAACACTATGATTCGCGAGCTACGTTGCCCATTTTACAGTGCTTATGAAAGATGGAGGTAGGAATAGGATTTCTTTGCATTTCAAATGCCTCTATGGCGGTTGGTCTCTGCTAAGTGCAAACCTGCGCAAAGAATAGGTCCAACCATTTCGGGGGCAAAAACAGATTAATTGGGAAAGTACATGGCCCGTTCTCTGTGTCCAACTAAAAGATTATGAGAAAGACTATTTTGATGAAATTGTGTGGGCTACATGTCAGTTTCCCTCTATTGAAAGAGAAAATCACCTCTAAACGAACCGTACAGTCTTCACGCGGTGGAACAGATGAATTTGGAAAATCTGTGGCCTATTTTTTGGAACTCGTGAAAATTGGAGGGAGAAAGAAGATTCCCGTGCAAATCAGAGGACTCTAGCACGGATTCCCTCTTGAAAATGCAAGCTGGATCTAAAACACGCATTCAGGCATTTTGGGGGTGATATTGATGAAATTGGCAACTCCGTGGCCAATTTTGGGGTACTGCTGAAAAACGGAGTGAGAAAGGAGCTTACTCTGAAATTTCGAGGCCTCTAGCGAATTTTCGCTGTCAAAAGGTGAAACCGGCGCTAAAACATGCTTCTATCCTTTTGGTGGCCGAAACACTATGATTCGCGAGCTACGTTGCCCATTTTACAGTGCTTATGAAAGATGGAGGTAGGAATAGGATTTCTTTGCATTTCAAATGCCTCTATGGCGGTTGGTGTCTGCTAAGTGCAAATCTGCGCAAAGATTAGGTCCAACCATTTCGGGGACAAAAACAGATTAATTGGGAAAGTACATGGCCCGTTCTCTGTGTCCAACTAAAAGATTATGAGAAAGACTATTTTGATGAAATTGTGTGGGCTACATGTCAGTTTCCCTCTATTGAAAGAGAAAATCACCTCTAAACGAACCGTACAGTCTTCACGCGGTGGAACAGATGAATTTGGAAAATCTGTGGCCTATTTTTTGGAACTCGTGAAAATTGGAGGGAGAAAGAAGATTTCCGTGCAAATCAGAGGACTCTAGCACGGATTCCCTCTTGAAAACGCAAGCTGGATCTAAAACACGCATTCAGGCATTTTGGGGGTCATATTGATGAAATTGGCAACTCCGTGGCCCATTTTGGGGTACTGCTGAAAAACTGAGTGAGAAAGGAGCTTACTCTGAAATTTCGAGGCCTCTAGCGAATTTTCCCTGTCAACAGGTGAAACCGGCGCTAAAACATGCTCTATCCTTTTGGTGGCCGAAACACAATGATTCGCGAGCTACGTTGCCCATTTTACAGTGCTTATGAAAGATGGAGGTAGGAATAGGATTTCTTTGCATTTCAAATGCCTCTATGGCGGTTGGTCTCTGCTAAGTGCAAACCTGCGCAAAGAATAGGTCCAACCATTTCGGGGGTAAAAACAGATTAATTGGGAAAGTACATGGCCCGTTCTCTGTGTCCCACTAAAACATTATGAGAAAGACTATTTTGATGAAATCGTGTGGGCTATATGTCAGTTTCCCTCTATTGAAAGAGAAAATCACCTCTAAACGAACCGTACAGTCTTCACGCGGTGGAACAGATGAATTTGGCAAATCTGTGGCCTATTTTTTGGAACTCGTGAAAATTGGAGGGAGAAAGAAGATTTCCGTGCAAATCAGAGGACTCTAGCACGGATTCCCTCTTGAAAACGCAAGCTGGATCTAAAACACGCATTCAGGCATTTTAGGGGTGATATTGATGAAATTGGCAACTCCGTGGCCCATTTTAGGGTACTGCTGAAAAACGGATTGAGAAAGGAGCTTACTCTGAAATTTCGAGGCCTCTAGCGAATTTTCCCTGTCAAAAGGTGAAACCGGCGCTAAAACATGCTTCTATCCTTTTGGTGGCCGAAACACTATGATTCGCGAGCTACGTTGCCCATTTTACAGTGCTTATGAAAGATGGAGGTAGGAATAGGATTTCTTTGCATTTCAAATGCCTCTATGGCGGTTGGTCTCTGCTAAGTGCAAACCTGCGCAAAGATTAGGTCCAACCATTTCGGGGACAAAAACAGATTAATTGGGAAAGTACATGGCCCGTTCTATGTGTCCAACTAAAAGATTATGAGAAAGACTATTTCGATGTAATTGTGTGGGCTACATGTCAGTTTCCCTCTATTGAAAGAGAAAATCACCTCTAAACGAACCGTACAGTCTTCACGCGGTGCAACAGATGAATTTGGCAAATCTGTGGCCTATTTTTTGGAACTCGTGAAAATTGGAGGGAGAAAGAAGATTTCCGTGCAAATCAGAGGACTCTAGCACGGATTCCCTCTTGAAAACGCAAGCTGGATCTAAAACACGCATTCAGGCATTTTGGGGGTGATATTGATGAAATTGGCAACTCCGTGGCCCATTTTGGGGTACTGCTGAAAAACTGAGTGAGAAAGGAGCTTACTCTGAAATTTCGAGTCCTCTAGCGAATTTTCCCTGTCAAAAGGTGAAACCGGCGCTAAAACATGCTCTATCCTTTTGGTGGCCGAAACACAATGATTCGCGAGCTACGTTGCCCATTTTACAGTGCTTATGAAAGATGGAGGTAGGAATAGGATTTCTTTGCATTTCAAATGCCTCTATGGCGGTTGGTCTCTGCTAAGTGCAAACCTGCGCAAAGAATAGGTCCAACAATTTCGGGGGCAAAAACAGATTAATTGGGAAAGTACATGGCCCGTTCTCTGTGTCCCACTAAAACATTATGAGAAAGACTATTTTGATGAAATCGTGTGGGCTATATGTCAGTTTCCCTCTATTGAAAGAGAAAATCACCTCTAAACGAATCGTACAGTCTTCACGCGGTGGAACAGATGAATTTGGCAAATCTGTGGCCTATTTTTTGGAACTCGTGAAAATTGGAGGGAGAAAGAAGATTTCCGTGCAAATCAGAGGACT
Organism: Albizia julibrissin; assembly: GCA_037074505.1. Taxonomy (NCBI): domain Eukaryota; kingdom Viridiplantae; phylum Streptophyta; class Magnoliopsida; order Fabales; family Fabaceae; genus Albizia; species Albizia julibrissin. The sequence continues at coordinate 41,056,173 of CM073477.1, forward strand.
CTAGCACGGATTCCCTCTTGAAAACGCAAGCTGGATCTAAAACACGCATTCAGGCATTTTGGGGGTGATATTGATGAAATTGGCAACTCCGTGGCCCATTTTAGGGTACTGCTGAAAAACGGATTGAGAACGGAGCTTACTCTGAAATTTAAAGGCCTCTAGCGAATTTTCCCTGTCAAAAGGTGAAACCGGCGCTAAAACATGCTTCTATCCTTTTGGTGGCCGAAACACAATGATTCGCGAGCTACGTTGCCCATTTTACAGTGCTTATGAAAGATGGAGGTAGGAATAGGATTTCTTTGCATTTCAAATGCCTCTATGGCGGTTGGTCTCTGCTAAGTGCAAACCTGCGCAAAGAATAGGTCCAACAATTTCGGGGGCAAAAACAGATTAATTGGGAAAGTACATGGCCCGTTCTCTGTGTCCCACTAAAACATTATGAGAAAGACTATTTTGATGAAATCGTGTGGGCTATATGTCAGTTTCCCTCTATTGAAAGAGAAAATCACCTCTAAACGAACCGTACAGTCTTCACGCGGTGGAACAGATGAATTTGGCAAATCTGTGGCCTATTTTTTGGAACTCGTGAAAATTGGAGGGAGAAAGAAGATTTCCGTGCAAATCAGAGGACTCTAGCACGGATTCCCTCTTGAAAACGCAAGCTGGATCTAAAACACGCATTCAGGCATTTTGGGGGTGATATTGATGAAATTGGCAACTCCGTGGCCCATTTTAGGGTACTGCTGAAAAACGGATTGAGAACGGAGCTTACTCTGAAATTTAAAGGCCTCTAGCGAATTTTCCCTGTCAAAAGGTGAAACCGGCGCTAAAACATGCTTCTATCCTTTTGGTGGCCGAAACACAATGATTCGCGAGCTACGTTGCCCATTTTACAGTGCTTATGAAAGATGGAGGTAGGAATAGGATTTCTTTGCATTTCAAATGCCTCTATGGCGGTTGGTCTCTGCTATGTGCAAACCTGCGCAAAGAATAGGTCCAACCATTTCGGGGGCAAAAACAGATTAATTGGGAAAGTACATGGCCCGTTCTCTGTGTCCCACTAAAACAGTATGAGAAAGACTATTTTGATGAAATCGTGTGGGCTATATGTCAGTTTCCCTCTATTGAAAGAGAAAATCACCTCTAAACGAACCGTACAGTCTTCACGCGGTGGAACAGATGAATTTGGCAAATCTGTGGCCTATTTTTTGGAACTCGTGAAAATTGGAGGGAGAAAGAAGATTTCCGTGCAAATCAGAGGACTCTAGCACGAATTCCCTCTTGAAAACGCAAGCTGGATCTAAAACACGCATTCAGGCATTTTGGGGGTGATATTGATGAAATTGGCAACTCCGTGGCCCATTTTGGGGTACTGCTGAAAAACGGATTGAGAAAGGAGCTTACTCTGAAATTTCGAGTCCTCTAGCGAATTTTCCCTGTCAAAAGGTGAAACCGGCGCTAAAACATGCTTCTATCCTTTTGGTGGCTGAAACACTATGATTCGCGAGCTACGTTGCCCATTTTACAGTGCTTATGAAAGATGGAGGTAGGAATAGGATTTCTTTGCATTTCAAATGCCTCTATGGCGGTTGGTCTCTGCTAAGTGCAAACTTGCGCAAAGAATAGGTCCAACCATTTCGGGGGCAAAAACAGATTAATTGGGAAAGTACATGGCCCGTTCTCTGTGTCCCACTAAAACATTATGAGAAAGACTATTTTGATGAAATCGTGTGGGCTATATGTCAGTTTCCCTCTATTGAAAGAGAAAATCACCTCTAAACGAACCGTACAGTCTTCACGCGGTGGAACAGATGAATTTGGCAAATCTGTGGCCTATTTTTTGGAACTCGTGAAAATTGGAGGGAGAAAGAAGATTTCCGTGCAAATAAGAGGACTCTAGCACGGATTCCCTCTTGAAAACGCAAGCTGGATCTAAAACACGCATTCAGGCATTTTGGGGGTGATATTGATGAAATTGGCAACTCCGTGGCCCATTTTGGGGTACTGCTGAAAAACTGAGTGAGAAAGGAGCTTACTCTGAAATTTCGAGTCCTCTAGCGAATTTTCCCTGTCAAAAGGTGAAACCGGCGCTAAAACATGCTTCTATCCTTTTGGTGGCCGAAACACTATGATTTGCGAGCTACGTTGCCCATTTTACAGTGCTTATGAAAGATGGAGGTAGGAATAGGATTTCTTTGCATTTCAAATGCCTCTATGGCAGTTGGTCTCTGCTAAGTGCAAACCTGTGCAAAGATTAGGTCGAACAATTTCGGGGACAAAAACAGATTAATTGGGAAAGTACATGGCCCGTTCTCTGTGTCCAACTAAAAGATTATGAGAAAGACTATTTCGATGTAATTGTGTGGGCTACATGTCAGTTTCCCTCTATTGAAAGAGAAAATCACCTCTAAACGAACCGTACAGTCTTCACGCGGTGGCACAGATGAATTTGGCAAATCTGTGGCCTATTTTTTGGAACTCGTGAAAATTGGAGGGAGAAAGAAGATTTCCGTGCAAATCAGAGGACTCTAGCACGGATTCCCTCTTGAAAACGCAAGCTGGATCTAAAACACGCATTCAGGCATTTTGGGGGTGATATTGATGAAATTGGCAACTCCGTGGCCCATTTTGGGGTACTGCTGAAAAACTGAGTGAGAAAGGAGCTTACTCTGAAATTTCGAGTCCTCTAGCGAATTTTCCCTGTCAAAAGGTGAAACCGGCGCTAAAACATGCTTCTATCCTTTTGGTGGCCGAAACACTATGATTCGCGAGCTACGTTGCCCATTTTACAGTGCTTATGAAAGATGGAGGTAGGAATAGGATTTCTTTGCATTTCAAATGCCTCTATGGCGGTTGGTCTCTGCTAAGTGCAAACCTGCGCAAAGAATAGGTCCAACCATTTCGGGGGCAAAAACAGATTAATTGGGAAAGTACATGGCCCGTTCTCTGTGTCCCACTAAAACATTATGAGAAAGACTATTTTGATGAAATCGTGTGGGCTATATGTCAGTTTCCCTCTATTGAAAGAGAAAATCACCTCTAAACGAACCGTACAGTCTTCACGCGGTGGAACAGATGAATTTGGCAAATCTGTGGCCTATTTTTTGGAACTCGTGAAAATTGGAGGGAGAAAGAAGATTTCCGTGCAAATCAGAGGACTCTAGCACGGATTCCCTCTTGAAAACGCAAGCTAGATCTAAAACACGCATTCAGGCATTTTGGGGGTGATATTGATGAAATTGGCAACTCCGTGGCCCATTTTAGGGTACTGCTGAAAAACGGATTGAGAACGGAGCTTACTCTGAAATTTCGAGGCCTCTAGCGAATTTTCCCTGTCAAAAGGTGAAACCAACGCTAAAACATGCTCTTTCCTTTTGGTGGCCGAAACACAATGATTCGCGAGCTACGTTGCCCATTTTACAGTGCTTATGAAAGATGGAGGTAGGAATAGGATTTCTTTGCATTTCAAATGCCTCTATGGCGGTTGGTCTCTGCTAAGTGCAAACCTGCGCAAAGAATAGGTCCAACCATTTCGGGGGCAAAAACAGATTAATTGGGAAAGTACATGGCCCGTTCTCTGTGTCCCACTAAAAGAATATGAGAAAGACTATTTTGATGAAATCGTGTGGGCTATATGTCAGTTTCCCTCTATTGAAAGAGAAAATCACCTCTAAACGAACCGTACAGTCTTCACGCGGTGGAACAGATGAATTTGGCAAATCTGTGGCCTATTTTTTGGAACTCGTGAAAATTGGAGGGAGAAAGAAGATTTCCGTGCAAATCAGAGGACTCTAGCACGGATTCCCTCTTGAAAACGCAAGCTGGATCTAAAACACGCATTCAGGCATTTTGGGGGTGATATTGATGAAATTGGCAACTCCGTGGCCCATTTTGGGGTACTGCTGAAAAACGGATTGAGAAAGGAGCTTACTCTGAAATTTCGAGTCCTCTAGCGAATTTTCCCTGTCAAAAGGTGAAACCGGCGCTAAAACATGCTTCTATCCTTTTGGTGGCCGAAACACTATGATTCGCGAGCTACGTTGCCCATTTTACAGTGCTTATGAAAGATGGAGGTAGGAATAGGATTTCTTTGCATTTCAAATGCCTCTATGGCGGTTGGTCTCTGCTAAGTGCAAACCTGCGCAAAGAATAGGTCCAACCATTTCGGGGGCAAAAACAGATTAATTGGGAAAGTACATGGCCCGTTCTCTGTGTCCCACTAAAACATTATGAGAAAGACTATTTTGATGAAATCGTGTGGGCTATATGTCAGTTTCCCTCTATTGAAAGAGAAAATCACCTCTAAACGAACCGTACAGTCTTCACGCGGTGGAACAGATGAATTTGGCAAATCTGTGGCCTATTTTTTGGAACTCGTGAAAATTGGAGGGAGAAAGAAGATTTCCGTGCAAATCAGAGGACTCTAGCACGGATTCCCTCTTGAAAACGCAAGCTCGATCTAAAACACGCATTCAGGCATTTTGGGGGTGATATTGATGAAATTGGCAACTCCGTGGCCCATTTTAGGGTACTGCTGAAAAACGGATTGAGAACGGAGCTTACTCTGAAATTTCGAGGCCTCTAGCGAATTTTCCCTGTCAAAAGGTGAAACCAACGCTAAAACATGCTCTTTCCTTTTGGTGGCCGAAACACAATGATTCGCGAGCTACGTTGCCCATTTTACAGTGCTTATGAAAGATGGAGGTAGGAATAGGATTTCTTTGCATTTCAAATGCCTCTATGGCGGTTGGTCTCTGCTAAGTGCAAACCTGCGCAAAGAATAGGTCCAACCATTTCGGGGGCAAAAACAGATTAATTGGGAAAGTACATGGCCCGTTCTCTGTGTCCCACTAAAAGATTATGAGAAAGACTATTTTGATGAAATCGTGTGGGCTATATGTCAGTTTCCCTCTATTGAAAGAGAAAATCACCTCTAAACGAACCGTACAGTCTTCACGCGGTGGAACAGATGAATTTGGCAAATCTGTGGCCTATTTTTTGGAACTCGTGAAAATTGGAGGGAGAAAGAAGATTTCCGTGCAAATCAGAGGACTCTAGCACGGATTCCCTCTTGAAAACGCAAGCTGGATCTAAAACACGCATTCAGGCATTTTGGGGGTGATATTGATGAAATTGGCCACTCCGTGGCCCATTTTGGGGTACTGCTGAAAAACGGATTGAGAAAGGAGCTTACTCTGAAATTTCGAGTCCTCTAGCGAATTTTCCCTGTCAAAAGGTGAAACCGGCGCTAAAACATGCTTCTATCCTTTTGGTGGCCGAAACACAATGATTCGCGAGCTACGTTGCCCATTTTACAGTGCTTATGAAAGATGGAGGTAGGAATAGGATTTCTTTGCATTTCAAATGCCTCTATGGCGGTTGGTCTCTGCTAAGTGCAAACCTGCGCAAAGAATAGGTCCAACCATTTCGGGGGCAAAAACAGATTAATTGGGAAAGTACATGGCCCGTTCTCTGTGTCCCACTAAAAGATTATGAGAAAGACTATTTTGATGAAATCGTGTGGGCTATATGTCCGTTTCCCTCTATTGAAAGAGAAAATCACCTCTAAACGAACCGTACAGTCTTCACGCGGTGGAACGGATGAATTTGGCAAATCTGTGGCCTATTTTTTGGAACTCGTGAAAATTGGAGGGAGAAAGAAGATTTCCGTGCAAATCAGAGGACTCTAGCACGGATTCCCTCTTGAAAACGCAAGCTGGATCTAAAACACGCATTCAGGCATTTTGGGGGTGATATTGATGAAATTGGCAACTCCGTGGCCCATTTTGGGATACTGCTGAAAAACTGAGTGAGAAAGGAGCTTACTCTGAAATTTCGAGTCCTCTAGCGAATTTTCTCTGTCAAAAGGTGAAACCGGCGCTAAAACATGCTTCTATCCTTTTGGTGGCCGAAACACAATGATTCGCGAGCTACGTTGCCCATTTTACAGTGCTTATGAAAGATGGAGGTAGGAATAGGATTTCTTTGCATTTCAAATGCCTCTATGGCGGTTGGTCTCTGCTAAGTGCAAACCTGCGCAAAGAATAGGTCCAACCATTTCGGGGGCAAAAACAGATTAATCGGGAAAGTACATGGCCCGTTCTCTGTGTCCCACTAAAACATTATGAGAAAGACTATTTTCATGAAATCGTGTGGGCTATATGTCAGTTTCCCTCTATGGAAAGAGAAAATCACCTCTAAACGAACCGTACAGTCGTCACGCGGTTGAACAGATGAATTTGGCAAATCTGTGGCCTATTTTTTGGAACTCGTGAAAATTGGAGGGAGAAAGAAGATTTCCGTGCAAATAAGAGGACTCTAGCACGGATTCCCTCTTGAAAACGCAAGCTGGATCTAAAACACGCATTCAGGCATTTTGGGGGTGATATTGATGAAATTGGCAACTCCGTGGCCCATTTTGGGGTACTGCTGAAAAACTGAGTGAGAAAGGAGCTTACTCTGAAATTTCGAGTCCTCTAGCGAATTTTCCCTGTCAAAAGGTGAAACCGGCGCTAAAACATGCTTCTATCCTTTTGGTGGCCGAAACACTATGATTTGCGAGCTACGTTGCCCATTTTACAGTGCTTATGAAAGATGGAGGTAGGAATAGGATTTCTTTGCATTTCAAATGCCTCTATGGCGGTTTGTCTCTGCTAAGTGCAAACCTGCGCAAAGAATAGGTCCAACCATTTCGGGGGCAAAAACAGATTAATTGGGAAAGTACATGGCCCGTTCTCTGTGTCCCACTAAAACATTATGAGAAAGACTATTTTCATGAAATCGTGTGGGCTATATGTCAGTTTCCCTCTATCGAAAGAGAAAATCACCTCTAAACGAACCGTACAGTCCTCACGCGGTGGAACAGATGAATTTGGCAAATCTGTGGCCTATTTTTTGGAACTCGTGAAAATTGGAGGGAGAAAGAAGATTTCCGTGCAAATCAGAGGACTCTAGCACGGATTCCCTCTTGAAAACGCAAGCTGGATCTAAAACACGCATTCAGGCATTTTGGGGGTGATATTGATGAAATTGGCAACTCCGTGGCCCATTTTGGGGTACTGCTGAAAAACTGAGTGAGAAAGGAGCTTACTCTGAAATTTCAAGTCCTCTAGCAAATTTTCCCTGTCAAAAGGTGAAACCGGCGCTAAAACATGCTCTATCCTTTTGGTGGCCGAAACAAAATGATTCGCGAGCTACGTTGCCCATTTTACAGTGCTTATGAAAGATGGAGGTAGGAATAGGATTTCTTTGCATTTCAAATGCCTCTTTGGCGGTTGGTCTCTGCTAAGTGCAAACCTGCGCAAAGAATAGGTCCAACCATGTCGGGGGCAAAAACAGATTAATTGGGAAAGTACATGGCCCGTTCTCTGTGTCCCACTAAAACATTATGAGAAAGACTATTTTGATGAAATCGTGTGGGCTATATGTCAGTTTCCCTCTATCGAAAGAGAAAATCACCTCTAAACGAACCGTACAGTCCTCACGCGGTGGAACAGATGAATTTGGCAAATCTGTGGCCTATTTTTTGGAACTCGTGAAAATTGAAGGGAGAAAGAAGATTTCCGTGCAAATCAGAGGACTCTAGCACGGATTCCCTCTTGAAAACGCAAGCTGGATCGAAAACACGCATTCAGGCATTTTGGGGGTGATATTGATGAAATTGGCAACTCCGTGGCCCATTTTGGGGTACTGCTGAAAAACTGAGTGAGAAAGGAGATTACTCTGAAATTTCGAGTCCTCTAGCGAATTTTCCCTGTCAAAAGGTGAAACCGGCGCTAAAACATGCTTCTATCCTTTTGGTGGCCGAAACACTATGATTCGCGAGCTACGTTGCCCATTTTACAGTGCTTATGAAAGATAGAGGTAGGAATAGGATTTCTTTGCATTTCAAATGCCTCTATGGCGGTTGGTCTCTGCTAAGTGCAAACCTGCGCAAAGATTAGGTCCAACCATTTCGGGGACAAAAACAGATTAATTGGGAAAGTACATGGCTCGTTCTCTGTGTCCAACTAAAAGATTATGAGAAAGACTATTTCGATGTAATTGTGTGGGCTACATGTCAGCTTCCCTCTATTGAAAGAGAAAATCACCTCTAAACGAACCGTAGAGTCTTCACGCGGTGGAACAGATGAATTTGGCAAATCTGTGGCCTATTTTTTGGAACTCGTGAAAATTGGAGGGAGAAAGAAGATTTCCGTGCAAATCAGACGACTCTAGCATGGATTCCCTCTTGAAAACGCAAACTGGATCTAAAACACGCATTCAGGCATTTTGGCGGTGATATTGATGAAATTGTCAACTCCGTGGCCCATTTTGGGGTACTGCTGAAAAACGGATTGAGAAAGGAGCTTACTCTGAAATTTCGAGGCCTGTAGCGAATTTTCCCTGTCAAAAGGTGAAACCGGTGCTAAAACATGCTTCTATCCTTTTGGTGGCCGAAACACTATGATTCGCGAGCTACGTTGCCCATTTTACAGTGCTTATGAAAGATGGAGGTAGGAATAGGATTTCTTTGCATTTCAAATGCCTCTATGGCGGTTGGTCTCTGCTAAGTGCAAACCTGCGCAAAGAATAGGTCCAACCATTTCGGGGGCAAAAACAGATTAATTGGGAAAGTACATGGCCCGTTCTCTGTGTCCCACTAAAACATTATGAGAAAGACTATTTTGATGAAATCGTGTGGGCTATATGTCAGTTTCCCTCTATCGAAAGAGAAAATCACCTCTAAACGAACCGTACAGTCCTCACGCGGTGGAACAGATGAATTTGGCAAATCTGTGGCCTATTTTTTGGAACTCGTGAAAATTGAAGGGAGAAAGAAGATTTCCGTGAAAATCAGAGGACTCTAGCACGGATTCCCTCTTGAAAACGCAAGCTGGATCGAAAACACGCATTCAGGCATTTTGGGGGTGATATTGATGAAATTGGCAACTCCGTGGCCCATTTTGGGGTACTGCTGAAAAACTGAGTGAGAAAGGAGATTACTCTGAAATTTCGAGTCCTCTAGCGAATTTTCCCTGTCAAAAGGTGAAACCGGCGCTAAAACATGCTTCTATCCTTTTGGTGGCCGAAACACTATGATTCGCGAGCTACGTTGCCCATTTTACAGTGCAAACCTGCGCAAAGATTAGGTCCAACCATTTCGGGGACAAAAACAGATTAATTGGGAAAGTACATGGCCCGTTCTCTGTGTCCAACTAAAAGATTATGAGAAAGACTATTTCGATGTAATTGTGTGGGCTACATGTCAGCTTCCCTCTATTGAAAGAGAAAATCACCTCTAAACGAACCGTACAGTCTTCACGCGGTGGAACAGATGAATTTGGCAAATCTGTGGCCTATTTTTTGGAACTCGTGAAAATTGGAGGGAGAAAGAAGATTTCCGTGCAAATCAGAAGACTCTAGCACGGATTGCCTCTTGAAAACGCAAGCTGGATCTAAAACACGCATTCAGGCATTTTGGCGGTGATATTGATGAAATTGGCAACTCCGTGGCCTATTTTGGGGTACTGCTGAAAAACGGATTTAGAAAGGAGCTTACTCTGAAATTTCGAGGCCTGTAGCGAATTTTCCCTGTCAAAAGGTGAAACCGGTGCTAAAACATGCTTCTATCCTTTTGGTGGCCGAAACACTATGATTCGCGAGCTACGTTGCCCATTTTACAGTGCTTATGAAAGATGGAGGTAGGAATAGGATTTCTTTGCATTTCAAATGCCTCTATGGCGGTTGGTCTCTGCTAAGTGCAAACCTGCGCAAAGAATAGGTCCAACCATTTCGGGGGCAAAAACAGATTAATTGGGAAAGTACATGGCCCGTTCTCTGTGTCCCACTAAAACATTATGAGAAAGACTATTTTGATGAAATCGTGTGGGCTATATGTCAGTTTCCCTCTATCGAAAGAGAAAATCACCTCTAAACGAACCGTACAGTCCTCACGCGGTGGAACAGATGAATTTGGCAAATCTGTGGCCTATTTTTTGGAACTCGTGAAAATTGAAGGGAGAAAGAAGATTTCCGTGCAAATCAGAGGACTCTAGCACGGATTCCCTCTTGAAAACGCAAGCTGGATCGAAAACACGCATTCAGGCATTTTGGGGGTGATATTGATGAAATTGGAACCTCCGTGGCCCATTTTGGGGTACTGCTGAAAAACTGAGTGAGAAAGGAGATTACTCTGAAATTTCGAGTCCTCTAGCGAATTTTCCCTGTCAAAAGGTGAAACCGGCGCTAAAACATGCTTCTATCCTTTTGGTGGCCGAAACACTATGATTCGCGAGCTACGTTGCCCATTTTACAGTGCTTTTGAAAGATGGAGGTAGGAATAGGATTTCTTTGCATTTCAAATGCCTCTATGGCGGTTGGTCTCTGCTAAGTGCAAACCTGCGCAAAGAATAGGTCCAACCATTTCGGGGACAAAATCAGATTAATTGGGAAAGTACATGGCTCGTTCTCTGTGTCCAACTAAAAGATTATGAGAAAGACTATTTCGATGTAATTGTGTGGGCTACATGTCAGCTTCCCTCTATTGAAAGAGAAAATCACCTCTAAACGAACCGTACAGTCTTCACGCGGTGGAACAGATGAATTTGGCAAATCTGTGGCCTATTTTTTGGAACTCGTGAAAATTGGAGGGAGAAAGAAGATTTCCGTGCAAATCAGAAGACTCTAGCACGGATTCCCTCTTGAAAACGCAAGCTGGATCTAAAACACGCATTCAGGCATTTTGGCGGTGATATTGATGAAATTGGCAACTCCGTGGCCCATTTTGGGGTACTGCTGAAAAACGGATTGAGAAAGGAGCTTACTCTGAAATTTCGAGGCCTGTAGCGAATTTTCCCTGTCAAAAGGTGAAACCGGTGCTAAAACATGCTTCTATCCTTTTGGTGGCCGAAACACTATGATTCGCGAGCTACGTTGCCCATTTTACAGTGCTTATGAAAGATGGAGGTAGGAATAGGATTTCTTTGCATTTCAAATGCCTCTATGGCGGTTGGTCTCTGCTAAGTGCAAACCTGCGCAAAGAATAGGTCCAACCATTTCGGGGGCAAAAACAGATTAATTGGGAAAGTACATGGCCCGTTCTCTGTGTCCCACTAAAACATTATGAGAAAGACTATTTTGATGAAATCGTGTGGGCTATATGTCAGTTTCCCTCTATTGAAAGAGAAAATCACCTCTAAACGAACCGTACAGTCTTCACGCGGTGGAACAGATGAATTTGGCAAATCTGTGGCCTATTTTTTGGAACTCGTGAAAATTGAAGGGAGAAAGAAGATTTCCGTGCAAATCAGAGGACTCTAGCACGGATTCCCTCTTGAAAACGCAAGCTGGATCGAAAACACGCATTCAGGCATTTTGGGGGTGATATTGATGAAATTGGAACCTCCGTGGCCCATTTTGGGGTACTGCTGAAAAACTGAGTGAGAAAGGAGATTACTCTGAAATTTCGAGTCCTCTAGCGAATTTTCCCTGTCAAAAGGTGAAACCGGCGCTAAAACATGCTTCTATCCTTTTGGTGGCCGAAACACTATGATTCGCGAGCTACGTTGCCCATTTTACAGTGCTTTTGAAAGATGGAGGTAGGAATAGGATTTCTTTGCATTTCAAATGCCTCTATGGCGGTTGGTCTCTGCTAAGTGCAAACCTGCGCAAAGATTAGGTCCAACCATTTCGGGGACAAAATCAGATTAATTGGGAAAGTACATGGCTCGTTCTCTGTGTCCAACTAAAAGATTATGAGAAAGACTATTTCGATGTAATTGTGTGGGCTACATGTCAGCTTCCCTCTATTGAAAGAGAAAATCACCTCTAAACGATCCGTACAGTCTTCACGCGGTGGAACAGATGAATTTGGCAAATCTGTGGCCTATTTTTTGGAACTCGTGAAAATTGGAGGGAGAAAGAAGATTTCCGTGCAAATCAGAGGACTCTAGCACGGATTCCCTCTTGAAAACGCAAGCTGGATCTAAAACACGCATTCAGGCATTTTGGGGGTGATATTGATGAAATTGGCAACTCCGTGGCCCATTTTAGGGTACTGCTGAAAAACGGATTCAGAAAGGAGCTTACTCTGAAATTTCGAGGCCTCTAGCGAATTTTCCCTGTCAAAAGGTGAAACCGGCGCTAAAACATGCTCTATCCTTTTGGTGGCTGAAACACAATGATTCGCGAGCTACGTTGCCCATTTTACAGTGCTTATGAAAGATGGAGGTAGGAATAGGATTTCTTTGCATTTCAAATGCCTCTTTGGCGGTTGGTCTCTGCTAAGTGCAAACCTGCGCAAAGAATAGGTCCAACCATTTCGGGGGCAAAAACAGATTAATTGGGAAAGTACATGGCCCGTTCTCTGTGTCCCACTAAAACATTATGAGAAAGACTATTTTGATGAAATCGTGTGGGCTATATGTCAGTTTCCCTCTATTGAAAGAGAAAATCACCTCTAAACGAACCGTACAGTCTTCACGCGGTGGAACAGATGAATTTGGCAAATCTGTGGCCTATTTTTTGGAACTCGTGAAAATTGAAGGGAGAAAGAAGATTTCCGTGCAAATCAGAGGACTCTAGCACGGATTCCCTCTTGAAAACGCAAGCTGGATCGAAAACACGCATTCAGGCATTTTGGGGGTGATATTGATGAAATTGGAACCTCCGTGGCCCATTTTGGGGTACTGCTGAAAAACTGAGTGAGAAAGGAGATTACTCTGAAATTTCGAGTCCTCTAGCGAATTTTCCCTGTCAAAAGGTGAAACCGGCGCTAAAACATGCTTCTATCCTTTTGGTGGCCGAAACACTATGATTCGCGAGCTACGTTGCCCATTTTACAGTGCTTTTGAAAGATGGAGGTAGGAATAGGATTTCTTTGCATTTCAAATGCCTCTATGGCGGTTGGTCTCTGCTAAGTGCAAACCTGCGCAAAGATTAGGTCCAACCATTTCGGGGACAAAATCAGATTAATTGGGAAAGTACATGGCTCGTTCTCTGTGTCCAACTAAAAGATTATGAGAAAGACTATTTCGATGTAATTGTGTGGGCTACATGTCAGCTTCCCTCTATTGAAAGAGAAAATCACCTCTAAACGATCCGTACAGTCTTCACGCGGTGGAACAGATGAATTTGGCAAATCTGTGGCCTATTTTTTGGAACTCGTGAAAATTGGAGGGAGAAAGAAGATTTCCGTGCAAATCAGAGGACTCTAGCACGGATTCCCTCTTGAAAACGCAAGCTGGATCTAAAACACGCATTCAGGCATTTTGGGGGTGATATTGATGAAATTGGCAACTCCGTGGCCCATTTTAGGGTACTGCTGAAAAACGGATTCAGAAAGGAGCTTACTCTGAAATTTCGAGGCCTCTAGCGAATTTTCCCTGTCAAAAGGTGAAACCGGCGCTAAAACATGCTCTATCCTTTTGGTGGCTGAAACACAATGATTCGCGAGCTACGTTGCCCATTTTACAGTGCTTATGAAAGATGGAGGTAGGAATAGGATTTCTTTGCATTTCAAATGCCTCTTTGGCGGTTGGTCTCTGCTAAGTGCAAACCTGCGCAAAGAATAGGTCCAACCATTTCGGGGGCAAAAACAGATTAATTGGGAAAGTACATGGCCCGTTCTCTGTGTCCCACTAAAACATTATGAGAAAGACTATTTTGATGAAATCGTGTGGGCTATATGTCAGTTTCCCTCTATTGAAAGAGAAAATCACCTCTAAACGAACCGTACAGTCTTCACGCGGTGGAACAGATGAATTTGGCAAATCTGTGGCCTATTTTTTGGAACTCGTGAAAATTGGAGGGAGAAAGAAGATTTCCGTGCAAATCAGAAGACTCTAGCACGGATTGCCTCTTGAAAACGCAAGCTGGATCTAAAACACGCATTCAGGCATTTTGGCGGTGATATTGATGAAACTGGCAACTCCGTGGCCCATTTTGGGGTACTGCTGAAAAACGGATTGAGAAAGGAGCTTACTCTGAAATTTCGAGGCCTGTAGCGAATTTTCCCTGTCAAAAGGTGAAACCGGTGCTAAAACATGCTTCTATCCTTTTGGTGGCCGAAACACTATGATTCGCGAGCTACGTTGCCCATTTTACAGTGCTTATGAAAGATGGAGGTAGGAATAGGATTTCTTTGCATTTCAAATGCCTCTATGGCGGTTGGTCTCTGCTAAGTGCAAACCTGCGCAAAGATTAGGTCCAACCATTTCGGGGACAAAAACAGATTAATTGGGAAAGTACATGGCCCGTTCTCTGTGTCCAACTAAAAGATTATGAGAAAGACTATTTCGATGTAATTGTGTGGGCTACATGTCAGCTTCCCTCTATTGAAAGAGAAAATCACCTCTAAACGAACCGTACAGTCTTCACACGGTGGAACAGATGAATTTGGCAAATCTGTGGCCTATTTTTTGGAACTCGTGAAAATTGGAGGGAGAAAGAAGATTTCCGTGCAAATCAGAGGACTCTAGCACGGATTCCCTCTTGAAAACGCAAGCTGGATCTAAAACACGCATTCAGGCATTTTGGGGGTGATATTGATGAAATTGGCAACTCCGTGGCCCATTTTAGGGTACTGCTGAAAAACGGATTCAGAAAGGAGCTTACTCTGAAATTTCGAGGCCTCTAGCGAATTTTCCCTGTCAAAAGGTGAAACCGGCGCTAAAACATGCTCTATCCTTTTGGTGGCTGAAACACAATGATTCACGAGCTACGTTGCCCATTTTACAGTGCTTATGAAAGATGGAGGTAGGAATAGGATTTCTTTGCATTTCAAATGCCTCTTTGGCGGTTGGTCTCTGCTAAGTGCAAACCTGCGCAAAGAATAGGTCCAACCATTTCGGGGGCAAAAACAGATTAATTGGGAAAGTACATGGCCCGTTCTCTGTGTCCCACTAAAACATTATGAGAAAGACTATTTTGATGAAATCGTGTGGGCTATATGTCAGTTTCCCTCTATTGAAAGAGAAAATCACCTCTAAACGAACCGTACAGTCTTCACGCGGTGGAACAGATGAATTTGGCAAATCTGTGGCCTATTTTTTGGAACTCGTGAAAATTGGAGGGAGAAAGAAGATTTCCGTGCAAATCAGAAGACTCTAGCACGGATTGCCTCTTGAAAACGCAAGCTGGATCTAAAACACGCATTCAGGCATTTTGGCGGTGATATTGATGAAACTGGCAACTCCGTGGCCCATTTTGGGGTACTGCTGAAAAACGGATTGAGAAAGGAGCTTACTCTGAAATTTCGAGGCCTGTAGCGAATTTTCCCTGTCAAAAGGTGAAACCGGTGCTAAAACATGCTTCTATCCTTTTGGTGGCCGAAACACTATGATTCGCGAGCTACGTTGCCCATTTTACAGTGCTTATGAAAGATGGAGGTAGGAATAGGATTTCTTTGCATTTCAAATGCCTCTATGGCGGTTGGTCTCTGCTAAGTGCAAACCTGCGCAAAGATTAGGTCCAACCATTTCGGGGACAAAAACAGATTAATTGGGAAAGTACATGGCCCGTTCTCTGTGTCCAACTAAAAGATTATGAGAAAGACTATATCGATGTAATTGTGTGGGCTACATGTCAGTTTCACTCTATTGAAAGAGAAAATCACCTCTAAACGAACCGTACAGTCTTCACACGGTGGAACAGATGAATTTGGCAAATCTGTGGCCTATTTTTTGGAACTCGTGAAAATTGGAGGGAGAAAGAAGATTTCCGTGCAAATCAGAGGACTCTAGCACGGATTCCCTCTTGAAAACGCAAGCTGGATCTAAAACACGCATTCAGGAATTTTGGGGGTGATATTGATGAAATTGGCAACTCCGTGGCCCATTTTGGGGTACTGCTGAAAAACGGATTGAGAAAGGAGCTTACTCTGAAATTTCGAGGCCTCTAGCGAATTTTCCCTGTCAAAAGGTGAAACCGGCGCTAAAACATGCTCTATCCTTTTGGTGGCCGAAACACAATGATTCGCGAGCTACGTTGCCCATTTTACAGTGCTTATGAAAGATGGAGGTAGGAATAGGATTTCTTTGCATTTCAAATGCCTCTATGGCGGTTGGTCTCTGCTAAGTGCAAACCTGCGCAAAGAATAGGTCCAACCATTTCGGGGGCAAAAACAGATTAATTGGGAAAGTACATGGCCCGTTCTCTGTGTCCCACTAAAACATTATGAGAAAGACTATTTTGATGAAATCGTGTGGGCTATATGTCAGTTTCCCTCTATCGAAAGAGAAAATCACCTCTAAACGAACCGTACAGTCTTCACGCGTTGGAACAGATGAATTTGGCAAATCTGTGGCCTATTTTTTGGAACTCGTGAAAATTGGAGGGAGAAAGAAGATTTCCGTGCAAATCAGAAGACTCTAGCACGGATTCCCTCTTGAAAACGCAAGCTGGATCTAAAACACGCATTCAGGCATTTTGGCGGTGATATTGATGAAATTGGCAACTCCGTGGCCCATTTTGGGGTACTGCTGAAAAACGGATTGAGAAAGGAGCTTACTCTGAAATTTCGAGGCCTCTAGCGAATTTTCCCTGTCAAAAGGTGAAACCGGCGCTAAAACATGCTTCTATCCTTTTGGTGGCCGAAACACTATGATTCGCGAGCTACGTTGCCCATTTTACAGTGCTTATGAAAGATGGAGGTAGGAATAGGATTTCTTTGCATTTCAAATGCCTCTATGGCGGTTGGTCTCTGCTAAGTGCAAACCTGCGCAAAGATTAGGTCCAACCATTTCGGGGACAAAAACAGATTAATTGGGAAAGTACATGGCCCGTTCTCTGTGTCCAACTAAAAGATTATGAGAAAGACTATTTCGATGTAATTGTGTGGGCTACATGTCAGCTTCCCTCTATTGAAAGAGAAAATCACCTCTAAACGAACCGTACAGTCTTCACGCGGTGGAACAGATGAATTTGGCAAATCTGTGGCCTATTTTTTGGAACTCGTGAAAATTGGAGGGAGAAAGAAGATTTCCGTGCAAATCAGAAGACTCTAGCACGGATTGCCTCTTGAAAACGCAAGCTGGATCTAAAACACGCATTCAGGCATTTTGGCGGTGATATTGATGAAACTGGCAACTCCGTGGCCCATTTTGGGGTACTGCTGAAAAACGGATTGAGAAAGGAGCTTACTCTGAAATTTCGAGGCCTGTAGCGAATTTTCCCTGTCAAAAGGTGAAACCGGTGCTAAAACATGCTTCTATCCTTTTGGTGGCCGAAACACTATGATTCGCGAGCTACGTTGCCCATTTTACAGTGCTTATGAAAGATGGAGGTAGGAATAGGATTTCTTTGCATTTCAAATGCCTCTATGGCGGTTGGTCTCTGCTAAGTGCAAACCTGCGCAAAGATTAGGTCCAACCATTTCGGGGACAAAAACAGATTAATTGGGAAAGTACATGGCCCGTTCTCTGTGTCCAACTAAAAGATTATGAGAAAGACTATATCGATGTAATTGTGTGGGCTACATGTCAGTTTCACTCTATTGAAAGAGAAAATCACCTCTAAACGAACCGTACAGTCTTCACACGGTGGAACAGATGAATTTGGCAAATCTGTGGCCTATTTTTTGGAACTCGTGAAAATTGGAGGGAGAAAGAAGATTTCCGTGCAAATCAGAGGACTCTAGCACGGATTCCCTCTTGAAAACGCAAGCTGGATCTAAAACACGCATTCAGGAATTTTGGGGGTGATATTGATGAAATTGGCAACTCCGTGGCCCATTTTGGGGTACTGCTGAAAAACGGATTGAGAAAGGAGCTTACTCTGAAATTTCGAGGCCTCTAGCGAATTTTCCCTGTCAAAAGGTGAAACCGGCGCTAAAACATGCTCTATCCTTTTGGTGGCCGAAACACAATGATTCGCGAGCTACGTTGCCCATTTTACAGTGCTTATGAAAGATGGAGGTAGGAATAGGATTTCTTTGCATTTCAAATGCCTCTATGGCGGTTGGTCTCTGCTAAGTGCAAACCTGCGCAAAGAATAGGTCCAACCATTTCGGGGGCAAAAACAGATTAATTGGGAAAGTACATGGCCCGTTCTCTGTGTCCCACTAAAACATTATGAGAAAGACTATTTTGATGAAATCGTGTGGGCTATATGTCAGTTTCCCTCTATCGAAAGAGAAAATCACCTCTAAACGAACCGTACAGTCTTCACGCGTTGGAACAGATGAATTTGGCAAATCTGTGGCCTATTTTTTGGAACTCGTGAAAATTGGAGGGAGAAAGAAGATTTCCGTGCAAATCAGAAGACTCTAGCACGGATTCCCTCTTGAAAACGCAAGCTGGATCTAAAACACGCATTCAGGCATTTTGGCGGTGATATTGATGAAATTGGCAACTCCGTGGCCCATTTTGGGGTACTGCTGAAAAACGGATTGAGAAAGGAGCTTACTCTGAAATTTCGAGGCCTCTAGCGAATTTTCCCTGTCAAAAGGTGAAACCGGCGCTAAAACGTGCTTCTATCCTTTTGGTGGCCGAAACACTATGATTCGCGAGCTACGTTGCCCATTTTACAGTGCTTATGAAAGATGGAGGTAGGAATAGGATTTCTTTGCATTTCAAATGCCTCTATGGCGGTTGGTCTCTGCTAAGTGCAAACCTGCGCAAAGATTAGGTCCAACCATTTCGGGGACAAAAACAGATTAATTGGGAAAGTACATGGCCCGTTCTCTGTGTCCAACTAAAAGATTATGAGAAAGACTATTTCGATGTAATTGTGTGGGCTACATGTCAGCTTCCCTCTATTGAAAGAGAAAATCACCTCTAAACGAACCGTACAGTCTTCACGCGGTGGAACAGATGAATTTGGCAAATCTGTGGCCTATTTTTTGGAACTCGTGAAAATTGGAGGGAGAAAGAAGATTTCCGTGCAAATCAGAAGACTCTAGCACGGATTCCCTCTTGAAAACGCAAGCTGGATCTAAAACACGCATTCAGGCATTTTGGCGGTGATATTGATGAAATTGGCAACTCCGTGGCCCATTTTGGGGTACTGCTGAAAAACGGATTGAGAAAGGAGCTTACTCTGAAATTTCGAGGCCTCTTGCGAATTTTCCCTGTCAAAAGGTGAAACCGGCGCTAAAACATGCTTCTATCCTTTTGGTGGCCGAAACACTATGATTCGCGAGCTACGTTGCCCATTTTACAGTGCTTATGAAAGATGGAGGTAGGAATAGGATTTCTTTGCATTTCAAATGCCTCTATGGCGGTTGGTCTCTGCTAAGTGCAAACCTGCGCAAAGATTAGGTCCAACCATTTCGGGGACAAAAACAGATTAATTGGGAAAGTACATGGCCCGTTCTCTGTGTCCAACTAAAAGATTATGAGAAAGACTATTTCGATGTAATTGTGTGGGCTACATGTCAGCTTCCCTCTATTGAAAGAGAAAATCACCTCTAAACGAACCGTACAGTCTTCACGCGGTGGAACAGATGAATTTGGCAAATCTATGGCCTATTTTTTGGAACTCGTGAAAATTGGAGGGAGAAAGAAGATTTCCGTGCAAATCAGAGGACTCTAGCACGGATTCCCTCTTGAAAACGCAAGCTGGATCTAAAACACGCATTCAGGCATTTTGGGGGTGATATTGATGAAATTGGCAACTCCGTGGCCCATTTTGGGGTACTGCTGAAAAACGGATTGAGAAAGGAGCTTACTCTGAAATTTCGAGGCCTCTAGCGAATTTTCCCTGTCAAAAGGTGAAACCGGCGCTAAAACATGCTCTATCCTTTTGGTGGCCGAAACACAATGATTCGCGAGCTACGTTGCCCATTTTACAGTGCTTATGAAAGATGGAGGTAGGAATAGGATTTCTTTGCATTTCAAATGCCTCTATGGCGGTTGGTCTCTGCTAAGTGCAAACCTGCGCAAAGAATAGGTCCAACAATTTCGGGGGCAAAAACAGATTAATTGGGAAAGTACATGGCCCGTTCTCTGTGTCCCACTAAAACATTATGAGAAAGACTATTTTGATGAAATCGTGTGGGCTATATGTCAGTTTCCCTCTATCGAAAGAGAAAATCACCTCTAAACGAACCGTACAGTCTTCACGCGGTGGAACAGATGAATTTGGCAAATCTGTGGCCTATTTTTTGGAACTCGTGAAAATTGGAGGGAGAAAGAAGATTTCCGTGCAAATCAGAAGACTCTAGCACGGATTCCCTCTTGAAAACGCAAGCTGGATCTAAAACACGCATTCAGGCATTTCGGCGGTGATATTGATGAAATTGGCAACTCCGTGGCCCATTTTGGGGTACTGCTGAAAAACGGATTGAGAAAGGAGCTTACTCTGAAATTTCGAGGCCTCTAGCGAATTTTCCCTGTCAAAAGGTGAAACCGGCGCTAAAACATGCTTCTATCCTTTTGGTGGCCGAAACACTATGATTCGCGAGCTACGTTGCCCATTTTACAGTGCTTATGAAAGATGGAGGTAGGAATAGGATTTCTTTGCATTTCAAATGCCTCTATGGCGGTTGGTCTCTGCTAAGTGCAAACCTGCGCAAAGATTAGGTCCAACCATTTCGGGGACAAAAACAGATTAATTGGGAAAGTACATGGCCCGTTCTCTGTGTCCAACTAAAAGATTATGAGAAAGACTATTTCGATGTAATTGTGTGGGCTACATGTCAGCTTCCCTCTATTGAAAGAGAAAATCACCTCTAAACGAACCGTACAGTCTTCACGCGGTGGAACAGATGAATTTGGCAAATCTATGGCCTATTTTTTGGAACTCGTGAAAATTGGAGGGAGAAAGAAGATTTCCGTGCAAATCAGAGGACTCTAGCACGGATTCCCTCTTGAAAACGTAAGCTGGATCTAAAACACGCATTCAGGCATTTTGGGGGTGATATTGATGAAATTGGCAACTCCGTGGCCCATTTTAGGGTACTGCTGAAAAACGGATTGAGAAAGGAGCTTACTCTGAAATTTCGAGGCCTCTAGCGAATTTTCCCTGTCAAAAGGTGAAACCGGCGCTAAAACATGCTCTATCCTTTTGGTGGCCGAAACACAATGATTCGCGAGCTACGTTGCCCATTTTACAGTGCTTATGAAAGATGGAGGTAGGAATAGGATTTCTTTGCATTTCAAATGCCTCTTTGGCGGTTGGTCTCTGCTAAGTGCAAACCTGCGCAAAGAATAGGTCCAACCATTTCGGGGGCAAAAACAGATTAATTGGGAAAGTACATGGCCCGTTCTCTGTGTCCGACTAAAACATTATGAGAAAGACTATTTTGATGAAATCGTGTGGGCTATATGTCAGTTTCCCTCTATCGAAAGAGAAAATCACCTCTAAACGAACCGTACAGTCTTCACGCGGTGGAACAGATGAATTTGGCAAATCTGTGGCCTATTTTTTGGAACTCGTGAAAATTGGAGGGAGAAAGAAGATTTCCGTGCAAATCAGAAGACTCTAGCACGGATTCCCTCTTGAAAACGCAAGCTGGATCTAAAACACGCATTCAGGCATTTTGGCGGTGATATTGATGAAATTGGCAACTCCGTGGCCCATTTTGGGGTACTGCTGAAAAACGGATTGAGAAAGGAGCTTACTCTGAAATTTCGAGGCCTCTTGCGAATTTTCCCTGTCAAAAGGTGAAACCGGCGCTAAAACATGCTTCTATCCTTTTGGTGGCCGAAACACTATGATTCGCGAGCTACGTTGCCCATTTTACAGTGCTTATGAAAGATGGAGGTAGGAATAGGATTTCTTTGCATTTCAAATGCCTCTATGGCGGTTGGTCTCTGCTAAGTGCAAACCTGCGCAAAGATTAGGTCCAACCATTTCGGGGACAAAAACAGATTAATTGGGAAAGTACATGGCCCGTTCTCTGTGTCCAACTAAAAGATTATGAGAAAGACTATTTCGATGTAATTGTGTGGGCTACATGTCAGCTTCCCTCTATTGAAAGAGAAAATCACCTCTAAACGAACCGTACAGTCTTCACGCGGTGGAACAGATGAATTTGGCAAATCTATGGCCTATTTTTTGGAACTCGTGAAAATTGGAGGGAGAAAGAAGATTTCCGTGCAAATCAGAGGACTCTAGCACGGATTCCCTCTTGAAAACGTAAGCTGGATCTAAAACACGCATTCAGGCATTTTGGGGGTGATATTGATGAAATTGGCAACTCCGTGGCCCATTTTAGGGTACTGCTGAAAAACGGATTGAGAAAGGAGCTTACTCTGAAATTTCGAGGCCTCTAGCGAATTTTCCCTGTCAAAAGGTGAAACCGGCGCTAAAACATGCTCTATCCTTTTGGTGGCCGAAACACAATGATTCGCGAGCTACGTTGCCCATTTTACAGTGCTTATGAAAGATGGAGGTAGGAATAGGATTTCTTTGCATTTCAAATGCCTCTTTGGCGGTTGGTCTCTGCTAAGTGCAAACCTGCGCAAAGAATAGGTCCAACCATTTCGGGGGCAAAAACAGATTAATTGGGAAAGTACATGGCCCGTTCTCTGTGTCCGACTAAAACATTATGAGAAAGACTATTTTGATGAAATCGTGTGGGCTATATGTCAGTTTCCCTCTATCGAAAGAGAAAATCACCTCTAAACGAACCGTACAGTCTTCACGCGGTGGAACAGATGAATTTGGCAAATCTGTGGCCTATTTTTTGGAACTCGTGAAAATTGGAGGGAGAAAGAAGATTTCCGTGCAAATCAGAAGACTCTAGCACGGATTCCCTCTTGAAAACGCAAGCTGGATCTAAAACACGCATTCAGGCATTTTGGCGGTGATATTGATGAAATTGGCAACTCCGTGGCCCATTTTGGGGTACTGCTGAAAAACGGATTGAGAAAGGAGCTTACTCTGAAATTTCGAGGCCTCTTGCGAATTTTCCCTGTCAAAAGGTGAAACCGGCGCTAAAACATGCTTCTATCCTTTTGGTGGCCGAAACACTATGATTCGCGAGCTACGTTGCCCATTTTACAGTGCTTATGAAAGATGGAGGTAGGAATAGGATTTCTTTGCATTTCAAATGCCTCTATGGCGGTTGGTCTCTGCTAAGTGCAAACCTGCGCAAAGATTAGGTCCAACCATTTCGGGGACAAAAACAGATTAATTGGGAAAGTACATGGCCCGTTCTCTGTGTCCAACTAAAAGATTATGAGAAAGACTATTTCGATGTAATTGTGTGGGCTACATGTCAGCTTCCCTCTATTGAAAGAGAAAATCACCTCTAAACGAACCGTACAGTCTTCACGCGGTGGAACAGATGAATTTGGCAAATCTATGGCCTATTTTTTGGAACTCGTGAAAATTGGAGGGAGAAAGAAGATTTCCGTGCAAATCAGAGGACTCTAGCACGGATTCCCTCTTGAAAACGCAAGCTGGATCTAAAACACGCATTCAGGCATTTTGGGGGTGATATTGATGAAATTGGCAACTCCGTGGCCCATTTTGGGGTACTGCTGAAAAACGGATTGAGAAAGGAGCTTACTCTGAAATTTCGAGGCCTCTAGCGAATTTTCCCTGTCAAAAGGTGAAACCGGCGCTAAAACATGCTCTATCCTTTTGGTGGCCGAAACACAATGATTCGCGAGCTACGTTGCCCATTTTACAGTGCTTATGAAAGATGGAGGTAGGAATAGGATTTCTTTGCATTTCAAATGCCTCTATGGCGGTTGGTCTCTGCTAAGTGCAAACCTGCGCAAAGAATAGGTCCAACCATTTCGGGGGCAAAAACAGATTAATTGGGAAAGTACATGGCCCGTTCTCTGTGTCCGACTAAAACATTATGAGAAAGACTATTTTGATGAAATCGTGTGGGCTATATGTCAGTTTCCCTCTATCGAAAGAGAAAATCACCTCTAAACGAACCGTACAGTCTTCACGCGGTGGAACAGATGAATTTGGCAAATCTGTGGCCTATTTTTTGGAACTCGTGAAAATTGGAGGGAGAAAGAAGATTTCCGTGCAAATCAGAAGACTCTAGCACGGATTCCCTCTTGAAAACGCAAGCTGGATCTAAAACACGCATTCAGGCATTTTGGCGGTGATATTGATGAAATTGGCAACTCCGTGGCCCATTTTGGGGTACTGCTGAAAAACGGATTGAGAAAGGAGCTTACTCTGAAATTTCGAGGCCTCTAGCGAATTTTCCCTGTCAAAAGGTGAAACCGGCGCTAAAACATGCTTCTATCCTTTTGGTGGCCGAAACACTATGATTCGCGAGCTACGTTGCCCATTTTACAGTGCTTATGAAAGATGGAGGTAGGAATAGGATTTCTTTGCATTTCAAATGCCTCTATGGCGGTTGGTCTCTGCTAAGTGCAAACCTGCGCAAAGATTAGGTCCAACCATTTCGGGGACAAAAACAGATTAATTGGGAAAGTACATGGCCCGTTCTCTGTGTCCAACTAAAAGATTATGAGAAAGACTATTTCGATGTAATTGTGTGGGCTACATGTCAGCTTCCCTCTATTGAAAGAGAAAATCACCTCTAAACGAACCGTACAGTCTTCACGCGGTGGAACAGATGAATTTGGCAAATCTATGGCCTATTTTTTGGAACTCGTGAAAATTGGAGGGAGAAAGAAGATTTCCGTGCAAATCAGAGGACTCTAGCACGGATTCCCTCTTGAAAACGCAAGCTGGATCTAAAACACGCATTCAGGCATTTTGGGGGTGATATTGATGAAATTGGCAACTCCGTGGCCCATTTTGGGGTACTGCTGAAAAACGGATTGAGAAAGGAGCTTACTCTGAAATTTCGAGGCCTCTAGCGAATTTTCCCTGTCAAAAGGTGAAACCGGCGCTAAAACATGCTCTATCCTTTTGGTGGCCGAAACACAATGATTCGCGAGCTACGTTGCCCATTTTACAGTGCTTATGAAAGATGGAGGTAGGAATAGGATTTCTTTGCATTTCAAATGCCTCTATGGCGGTTGGTCTCTGCTAAGTGCAAACCTGCGCAAAGAATAGGTCCAACCATTTCGGGGGCAAAAACAGATTAATTGGGAAAGTACATGGCCCGTTCTCTGTGTCCGACTAAAACATTATGAGAAAGACTATTTTGATGAAATCGTGTGGGCTATATGTCAGTTTCCCTCTATCGAAAGAGAAAATCACCTCTAAACGAACCGTACAGTCTTCACGCGGTGGAACAGATGAATTTGGCAAATCTGTGGCCTATTTTTTGGAACTCGTGAAAATTGGAGGGAGAAAGAAGATTTCCGTGCAAATCAGAAGACTCTAGCACGGATTCCCTCTTGAAAACGCAAGCTGGATCTAAAACACGCATTCAGGCATTTTGGCGGTGATATTGATGAAATTGGCAACTCCGTGGCCCATTTTGGGGTACTGCTGAAAAACGGATTGAGAAAGGAGCTTACTCTGAAATTTCGAGGCCTCTAGCGAATTTTCCCTGTCAAAAGGTGAAACCGGCGCTAAAACATGCTTCTATCCTTTTGGTGGCCGAAACACTATGATTCGCGAGCTACGTTGCCCATTTTACAGTGCTTATGAAAGATGGAGGTAGGAATAGGATTTCTTTGCATTTCAAATGCCTCTATGGCGGTTGGTCTCTGCTAAGTGCAAACCTGCGCAAAGATTAGGTCCAACCATTTCGGGGACAAAAACAGATTAATTGGGAAAGTACATGGCCCGTTCTCTGTGTCCAACTAAAAGATTATGAGAAAGACTATTTCGATGTAATTGTGTGGGCTACATGTCAGCTTCCCTCTATTGAAAGAGAAAATCACCTCTAAACGAACCGTACAGTCTTCACGCGGTGGAACAGATGAATTTGGCAAATCTATGGCCTATTTTTTGGAACTCGTGAAAATTGGAGGGAGAAAGAAGATTTCCGTGCAAATCAGAGGACTCTAGCACGGATTCCCTCTTGAAAACGTAAGCTGGATCTAAAACACGCATTCAGGCATTTTGGGGGTGATATTGATGAAATTGGCAACTCCGTGGCCCATTTTAGGGTACTGCTGAAAAACGGATTGAGAAAGGAGCTTACTCTGAAATTTCGAGGCCTCTAGCGAATTTTCCCTGTCAAAAGGTGAAACCGGCGCTAAAACATGCTCTATCCTTTTGGTGGCCGAAACACAATGATTCGCGAGCTACGTTGCCCATTTTACAGTGCTTATGAAAGATGGAGGTAGGAATAGGATTTCTTTGCATTTCAAATGCCTCTTTGGCGGTTGGTCTCTGCTAAGTGCAAACCTGCGCAAAGAATAGGTCCAACCATTTCGGGGGCAAAAACAGATTAATTGGGAAAGTACATGGCCCGTTCTCTGTGTCCCACTAAAACATTATGAGAAAGACTATTTTGATGAAATCGTGTGGGCTATATGTCAGTTTCCCTCTGTTGAAAGAGAAAATCACCTCTAAACGAACCGTACAGTCTTCACGCGGTGGAACAGATGAATTTGGCAAATATGTGGCCTATTTTTTGGAACTCCTGAAAATTGGAGGGAGAAAGAAGATTTCCGTGCAAATCAGAAGACTCTAGCACGGATTCCCTCTTGAAAACGCAAGCTGGATCTAAAACACGCAATCAGGCATTTTGGCGGTGATATTGATGAAATTGGCAACTCCGTGGCCCATTTTGGGGTACTGCTGAAAAACGGATTGAGAAAGGAGCTTACTCTGAAATTTCGAGGCCTCTAGCGAATTTTCCCTGTCAAAAGGTGAAACCGGTGCTAAAACATGCTTCTATCCTTTTGGTGGCCGAAACACTATGATTCGCGAGCTACGTTGCCCATTTTACAGTGCTTATGAAAGATGGAGGTAGGAATAGGATTTCTTTGCATTTCAAATGCCTCTATGGCGGTTGGTCTCTGCTAAGTGCAAACCTGCGCAAAGATTAGGTCCAACCATTTCGGGGACAAAAACAGATTAATTGGGAAAGTACATGGCCCGTTCTCTGTGTCCAACTAAAAGATTATGAGAAAGACTATTTCGATGTAATTGTGTGGGCTACATGTCAGTTTCCCTCTATTGAAAGAGAAAATCACCTCTAAACGAACCGTACAGTCTTCACGCGGTGGAACAGATGAATTTGGTAAATCTGTGTCCTATTTTTTGGAACTCGTGAAAATTGGAGGGAGAAAGAAGATTTCCGTGCAAATCAGAGGACTCTAGCACGGATTCCCTCTTGAAAACGCAAGCTGGATCTAAAACACGCATTCAGGCATTTTGGGGGTGATATTGATGAAATTGGCAACTCCGTGGCCCATTTTAGGGTACTGCTGAAAAACGGATTGAGAAAGGAGCTTACTCTGAAATTTCGAGGCCTCTAGCGAATTTTCCCTGTCAAAAGGTGAAACCGGCGCTAAAACATGCTCTATCCTTTTGGTGGCCGAAACACAATGATTCGCGAGCTACGTTGCCCATTTTACAGTGCTTATGAAAGATGGAGGTAGGAATAGGATTTCTTTGCATTTCAAATGCCTCTATGGCGGTTGGTCTCTGCTAAGTGCAAACCTGCGCAAAGAATAGGTCCAACCATTTCGGGGGCAAAAACAGATTAATTGGGAAAGTACATGGCCCGTTCTCTGTGTCCCACTAAAACATTATGAGAAAGACTATTTTGATGAAATCGTGTGGGCTATATGTCAGTTTCCCTCTATCGAAAGAGAAAATCACCTCTAAACGAACCGTACAGTCTTCACGCGGTGGAACAGATGAATTTGGCAAATCTGTGGCCTATTTTTTGGAACTCGTGAAAATTGGAGGGAGAAAGAAGATTTCCGTGCAAATCAGAAGACTCTAGCACGGATTCCCTCTTGAAAACGCAAGCTGGATCTAAAACACGCATTCAGGCATTTTGGCGGTGATATTGATGAAATTGGCAACTCCGTGGCCCATTTTGGGGTACTGCTGAAAAACGGATTCAGAAAGGAGCTTACTCTGAAATTTCGAGGCCTCTAGCGAATTTTCCCTGTCAAAAGGTGAAACCGGCGCTAAAACATGCTCTATCCTTTTGGTGGCCGAAACACAATGATTCGCGAGCTACGTTGCCCATTTTACAGTGCTTATGAAAGATGGAGGTAGGAATAGGATTTCTTTGCATTTCAAATGCCTCTATGGCGGTTGGTCTCTGCTAAGTGCAAACCTGCGCAAAGAATAGGTCCAACCATTTCGGGGGCAAAAACAGATTAATTGGGAAAGTACATGGCCCGTTCTCTGTGTCCCACTAAAACATTATGAGAAAGACTATTTTGATGAAATCGTGTGGGCTATATGTCAGTTTCCCTCTGTTGAAAGAGAAAATCACCTCTAAACGAACCGTACAGTCTTCACGCGGTGGAACAGATGAATTTGGCAAATCTGTGGCCTATTTTTTGGAACTCGTGAAAATTGGAGGGAGAAAGAAGATTTCCGTGCAAATCAGAAGACTCTAGCACGAATTCCCTCTTGAAAACGCAAGCTGGATCTAAAACACGCAATCAGGCATTTTGGCGGTGATATTGATGAAATTGGCAACTCCGTGGCCCATTTTGGGGTACTGCTGAAAAACGGATTGAGAAAGGAGCTTACTCTGAAATTTCGAGGCCTCTAGCGAATTTTCCCTGTCAAAAGGTGAAACCGGTGCTAAAACATGCTTCTATCCTTTTGGTGGCCGAAACACTATGATTCGCGAGCTACGTTGCCCATTTTACAGTGCTTATGAAAGATGGAGGTAGGAATAGGATTTCTTTGCATTTCAAATGCCTCTATGGCGGTTGGTCTCTGCTAAGTGCAAACCTGCGCAAAGATTAGGTCCAACCATTTCGGGGACAAAAACAGATTAATTGGGAAAGTACATGGCCCGTTCTCTGTGTCCAACTAAAAGATTATGAGAAAGACTATTTCGATGTAATTGTGTGGGCTACATGTCAGTTTCCCTCTATTGAAAGAGAAAATCACCTCTAAACGAACCGTACAGTCTTCACGCGGTGGAACAGATGAATTTGGCAAATCTGTGGCCTATTTTTTGGAACTCGTGAAAATTGGAGGGAGAAAGAAGATTTCCGTGCAAATCAGAGGACTCTAGCACGGATTCCCTCTTGAAAACGCAAGCTGGATCTAAAACACGCATTCAGGCATTTTGGGGGTGATATTGATGAAATTGGCAACTCCGTGGCCCATTTTGGGGTACTGCTGAAAAACTGAGTGAGAAAGGAGCTTACTCTGAAATTTCGAGTCCTCTAGCGAATTTTCCCTGTCAAAAGGTGAAACCGGCGCTAAAACATGCTTCTATCCTTTTGGTGGCCGAAACACTATGATTCGCGAGCTACGTTGCCCATTTTACAGTGCTTATGAAAGATGGAGGTAGGAATAGGATTTCTTTGCATTTCAAATGCCTCTATGGCGGTTGGTCTCTGCTAAGTGCAAACCTGCGCAAAGAATAGGTCCAACCATTTCGGGGGCAAAAACAGATTAATTGGGAAAGTACATGGCCCGTTCTCTGTGTCCCACTAAAACATTATGAGAAAGACTATTTTGATGAAATCGTGTGGGCTATATGTCAGTTTCCCTCTATCGAAAGAGAAAATCACCTCTAAACGAACCGTACAGTCTTCACGCGGTGGAACAGATGAATTTGGCAAATCTGTGGCCTATTTTTTGGAACTCGTGAAAATTGGAGGGAGAAAGAAGATTTCCGTGCAAATCAGAAGACTCTAGCACGGATTCCCTCTTGAAAACGCAAGCTGGATCTAAAACACGCATTCAGGCATTTTGGCGGTGATATTGATGAAATTGGCAACTCCGTGGCCCATTTTGTGGTACTGCTGAAAAACGGATTCAGAAAGGAGCTTACTCTGAAATTTCGAGGCCTCTAGCGAATTTTCCCTGTCAAAAGGTGAAACCGGCGCTAAAACATGCTCTATCCTTTTGGTGGCCGAAACACAATGATTCGCGAGCTACGTTGCCCATTTTACAGTGCTTATGAAAGATGGAGGTAGGAATAGGATTTCTTTGCATTTCAAATGCCTCTATGGCGGTTGGTCTCTGCTAAGTGCAAACCTGCGCAAAGAATAGGTCCAACCATTTCGGGGGCAAAAACAGATTAATTGGGAAAGTACATGGCCCGTTCTCTGTGTCCCACTAAAACATTATGAGAAAGACTATTTTGATGAAATCGTGTGGGCTATATGTCAGTTTCCCTCTGTTGAAAGAGAAAATCACCTCTAAACGAACCGTACAGTCTTCACGCGGTGGAACAGATGAATTTGGCAAATCTGTGGCCTATTTTTTGGAACTCGTGAAAATTGGAGGGAGAAAGAAGATTTCCGTGCAAATCAGAAGACTCTAGCACGAATTCCCTCTTGAAAACGCAAGCTGGATCTAAAACACGCAATCAGGCATTTTGGCTGTGATATTGATGAAATTGGCAACTCCGTGGCCCATTTTGGGGTACTGCTGAAAAACGGATTGAGAAAGGAGCTTACTCTGAAATTTCGAGGCCTCTAGCGAATTTTCCCTGTCAAAAGGTGAAACCGGTGCTAAAACATGCTTCTATCCTTTTGGTGGCCGAAACACTATGATTCGCGAGCTACGTTGCCCATTTTACAGTGCTTATGAAAGATGGAGGTAGGAATAGGATTTCTTTGCATTTCAAATGCCTCTATGGCGGTTGGTCTCTGCTAAGTGCAAACCTGCGCAAAGAATAGGTCCAACCATTTCGGGGGCAAAAACAGATTAATTGGGAAAGTACATGGCCCGTTCTCTGTGTCCCACTAAAACATTATGAGAAAGACTATTTTGATGAAATCGTGTGGGCTATATGTCAGTTTCCCTCTATCGAAAGAGAAAATCACCTCTAAACGAACCGTACAGTCTTCACGCGGTGGAACAGATGAATTTGGCAAATCTGTGGCCTATTTTTTGGAACTCGTGAAAATTGGAGGGAGAAAGAAGATTTCCGTGCAAATCAGAGGACTCTAGCACGGATTCCCTCTTGAAAACGCAAGCTGGATCTAAAACACGCATTCAGGCATTTTGGGGGTGATATTGATGAAATTGGCAACTCCGTGGCCCATTTTGGGGTACTGCTGAAAAACTGAGTGAGAAAGGAGCTTACTCTGAAATTTCGAGTCCTCTAGCGAATTTTCCCTGTCAAAAGGTGAAACCGGCGCTAAAACATGCTTCTATCCTTTTGGTGGCCGAAACACTATGATTCGCGAGCTACGTTGCCCATTTTACAGTGCTTATGAAAGATGGAGGTAGGAATAGGATTTCTTTGCATTTCAAATGCCTCTATGGCGGTTGGTCTCTGCTAAGTGCAAACCTGCGCAAAGAATAGGTCCAACCATTTCGGGGGCAAAAACAGATTAATTGGGAAAGTACATGGCCCGTTCTCTGTGTCCCACTAAAACATTATGAGAAAGACTATTTTGATGAAATCGTGTGGGCTATATGTCAGTTTCCCTCTATCGAAAGAGAAAATCACCTCTAAACGAACCGTACAGTCTTCACGCGGTGGAACAGATGAATTTGGCAAATCTGTGGCCTATTTTTTGGAACTCGTGAAAATTGGAGGGAGAAAGAAGATTTCCGTGCAAATCAGAAGACTCTAGCACGGATTCCCTCTTGAAAACGCAAGCTGGATCTAAAACACGCATTCAGGCATTTTGGCGGTGATATTGATGAAATTGGCAACTCCGTGGCCCATTTTGTGGTACTGCTGAAAAACGGATTCAGAAAGGAGCTTACTCTGAAATTTCGAGGCCTCTAGCGAATTTTCCCTGTCAAAAGGTGAAACCGGCGCTAAAACATGCTCTATCCTTTTGGTGGCCGAAACACAATGATTCGCGAGCTACGTTGCCCATTTTACAGTGCTTATGAAAGATGGAGGTAGGAATAGGATTTCTTTGCATTTCAAATGCCTCTATGGCGGTTGGTCTCTGCTAAGTGCAAACCTGCGCAAAGAATAGGTCCAACCATTTCGGGGGCAAAAACAGATTAATTGGGAAAGTACATGGCCCGTTCTCTGTGTCCCACTAAAACATTATGAGAAAGACTATTTTGATGAAATCGTGTGGGCTATATGTCAGTTTCCCTCTGTTGAAAGAGAAAATCACCTCTAAACGAACCGTACAGTCTTCACGCGGTGGAACAGATGAATTTGGCAAATCTGTGGCCTATTTTTTGGAACTCGTGAAAATTGGAGGGAGAAAGAAGATTTCCGTGCAAATCAGAAGACTCTAGCACGAATTCCCTCTTGAAAACGCAAGCTGGATCTAAAACACGCAATCAGGCATTTTGGCTGTGATATTGATGAAATTGGCAACTCCGTGGCCCATTTTGGGGTACTGCTGAAAAACGGATTGAGAAAGGAGCTTACTCTGAAATTTCGAGGCCTCTAGCGAATTTTCCCTGTCAAAAGGTGAAACCGGTGCTAAAACATGCTTCTATCCTTTTGGTGGCCGAAACACTATGATTCGCGAGCTACGTTGCCCATTTTACAGTGCTTATGAAAGATGGAGGTAGGAATAGGATTTCTTTGCATTTCAAATGCCTCTATGGCGGTTGGTCTCTGCTAAGTGCAAACCTGCGCAAAGATTAGGTCCAACCATTTCGGGGACAAAAACAGATTAATTGGGAAAGTACATGGCCCGTTCTCTGTGTCCAACTAAAAGATTATGAGAAAGACTATTTCGATGTAATTGTGTGGGCTACATGTCAGTTTCCCTCTATTGAAAGAGAAAATCACCTCTAAACGAACCGTACAGTCTTCACGCGGTGGAACAGATGAATTTGGCAAATCTGTGGCCTATTTTTTGGAACTCGTGAAAATTGGAGGGAGAAAGAAGATTTCCGTGCAAATCAGAGGACTCTAGCACGGATTCCCTCTTGAAAACGCAAGCTGGATCTAAAACACGCATTCAGGCATTTTGGGGGTGATATTGATGAAATTGGCAACTCCGTGGCCCATTTTGGGGTACTGCTGAAAAACTGAGTGAGAAAGGAGCTTACTCTGAAATTTCGAGTCCTCTAGCGAATTTTCCCTGTCAAAAGGTGAAACCGGCGCTAAAACATGCTTCTATCCTTTTGGTGGCCGAAACACTATGATTCGCGAGCTACGTTGCCCATTTTACAGTGCTTATGAAAGATGGAGGTAGGAATAGGATTTCTTTGCATTTCAAATGCCTCTATGGCGGTTGGTCTCTGCTAAGTGCAAACCTGCGCAAAGAATAGGTCCAACCATTTCGGGGGCAAAAACAGATTAATTGGGAAAGTACATGGCCCGTTCTCTGTGTCCCACTAAAAGATTATGAGAAAGACTATTTTGATGAAATCGTGTGGGCTATATGTCAGTTTCCCTCTATTGAAAGAGAAAATCACCTCTAAACGAACCGTACAGTCTTCACGCGGTGGAACAGATGAATTTGGCAAATCTGTGGCCTATTTTTTGGAAATCGTGAAAATTGGAGGGAGGAAGAAGATTTCCGTGCAAATCAGACGACTCTAGCACGGATTCCCTCTTGAAAACGCAAGCTGGATCTAAAACACGCATTCAGGCATTTTGGCGGTGATATTGATGAAATTGGCAACTCCGTGGCCCATTTTGGGGTACTGCTGAAAAATGGATTGAGAAAGGAGCTTACTCTGAAATTTCGAGGCCTCTAGCGAATTTTCGCTGTCAAAAGGTGAAACCGGCGCTAAAACATGCTTCTATCCTTTTGGTGGCCGAAAAACTATGATTCGCGAGCTACGTTGCCCATTTTACAGTGCTTATGAAAGATGGAGGTAGGAATAGGATTTCTTTGCATTTCAAATGCCTCTATGGCGGTTGGTCTCTGCTAAGTGCAAACCTTCGCAAAGATTAGGTCCAACCATTTCGGGGACAAAAACAGATTAATTGGGAAAGTACATGGCCCGTTCTCTGTGTCCCACTAAAACATTATGAGAAAGACTATTTTGATGAAATCGTGTGGGCTATATGTCAGTTTCCCTCTGTTGAAAGAGAAAATCACCTCTAAACGAACCGTACAGTCTTCACGCGGTGGAACAGATGAATTTGGCAAATCTGTGGCCTATTTTTTGGAACTCGTGAAAATTGGAGGGAGAAAGAAGATTTCCGTGCAAATCAGAAGACTCTAGCACGGATTCCCTCTTGAAAACGCAAGCTGGATCTAAAACACGCATTCAGGCATTTTGGGCGTGATATTGATGAAATTGGCAACTCCGTGGCCCATTTTAGGGTACTGCTGAAAAACGGATTCAGAAAGGAGCTTACTCTGAAATTTCGAGGCCTCTAGCGAATTTTCCCTGTCAAAAGGTGAAACCGGCGCTAAAACATGCTCTATCCTTTTGGTGGCCGAAACACAATGATTCGCGAGCTACGTTGCCCATTTTACAGTGCTTATGAAAGATGGAGGTAGGAATAGGATTTCTTTGCATTTCAAATGCCTCTATGGCGGTTGGTCTCTGCTAAGTGCAAACCTGCGCAAAGAATAGGTCCAACCATTTCGGGGGCAAAAACAGATTAATTGGGAAAGTACATGGCCCGTTCTCTGTGTCCCACTAAAAGATTATGAGAAAGACTATTTTGATGAAATCGTGTGGGCTATATGTCAGTTTCCCTCTATTGAAAGAGAAAATCACCTCTAAACGAACCGTACAGTCTTCACGCGGTGGAACAGATGAATTTGGCAAATCTGTGGCCTATTTTTTGGAAATCGTGAAAATTGGAGGGAGAAAGAAGATTTCCGTGCAAATCAGAAGACTCTAGCACGGATTCCCTCTTGAAAACGCAAGCTGGATCCAAAACACGCATTCAGGCATTTTGGCGGTGATATTGATGAAATTGGCAACTCCGTGGCCCATTTTGGGGTACTGCTGAAAAATGGATTGAGAAAGGAGCTTACTCTGAAATTTCGAGGCCTCTAGCGAATTTTCGCTGTCAAAAGGTGAAACCGGCGCTAAAACATGCTTCTATCCTTTTGGTGGCCGAAAAACTATGATTCGCGAGCTACGTTGCCCATTTTACAGTGCTTATGAAAGATGGAGGTAGGAATAGGATTTCTTTGCATTTCAAATGCCTCTATGGCGGTTGGTCTCTGCTAAGTGCAAACCTTCGCAAAGATTAGGTCCAACCATTTCGGGGACAAAAACAGATTAATTGGGAAAGTACATGGCCCGTTCTCTGTGTCCCACTAAAACATTATGAGAAAGACTATTTTGATGAAATCGTGTGGGCTATATGTCAGTTTCCCTCTGTTGAAAGAGAAAATCACCTCTAAACGAACCGTACAGTCTTCACGCGGTGGAACAGATGAATTTGGCAAATCTGTGGCCTATTTTTTGGAACTCGTGAAAATTGGAGGGAGAAAGAAGATTTCCGTGCAAATCAGAAGACTCTAGCACGGATTCCCTCTTGAAAACGCAAGCTGGATCTAAAACACGCATTCAGGCATTTTGGGGGTGATATTGATGAAATTGGCAACTCCGTGGCCCATTTTAGGGTACTGCTGAAAAACGGATTCAGAAAGGAGCTTACTCTGAAATTTCGAGGCCTCTAGCGAATTTTCCCTGTCAAAAGGTGAAACCGGCGCTAAAACATGCTCTATCCTTTTGGTGGCCGAAACACAATGATTCGCGAGCTACGTTGCCCATTTTACAGTGCTTATGAAAGATGGAGGTAGGAATAGGATTTCTTTGCATTTCAAATGCCTCTATGGCGGTTGGTCTCTGCTAAGTGCAAACCTGCGCAAAGAATAGGTCCAACCATTTCGGGGGCAAAAACAGATTAATTGGGAAAGTACATGGCCCGTTCTCTGTGTCCCACTAAAACATTATGAGAAAGACTATTTTGATGAAATCGTGTGGGCTATATGTCAGTTTCCCTCTGTTGAAAGAGAAAATCACCTCTAAACGAACCGTACAGTCTTCACGCGGTGGAACAGATGAATTTGGCAAATCTGTGGCCTATTTTTTGGAACTCGTGAAAATTGGAGGGAGAAAGAAGATTTCCGTGCAAATCAGAAGACTCTAGCACGGATTCCCTCTTGAAAACGCAAGCTGGATCTAAAACACGCATTTAGGCATTTTGGGGGTGATATTGATGAAATTGGCAACTCCGTGGCCCATTTTAGGGTACTGCTGAAAAACGGATTGAGAAAGGAGCTTACTCTGAAATTTCGAGGCCTCTAGCGAATTTTCCCTGTCAAAAGGTGAAACCGGCGCTAAAACATGCTCTATCCTTTTGGTGGCCGAAACACAATGATTCGCGAGCTACGTTACCCATTTTACAGTGCTTATGAAAGATGGAGGTAGGAATAGGATTTCTTTGCATTTCAAATGCCTCTATGGCGGTTGGTCTCTGCTAAGTGCAAACCTGCGCAAAGATTAGGTCCAACCATTTCGGGGACAAAAACAGATTAATTGGGAAAGTACATGGCCCGTTCTCTGTGTCCAACTAAAAGATTAAGAGAAAGACTATTTCGATGTAATTGTGTGGGCTACATGTCAGTTTCCCTCTATTGAAAGAGAAAATCACCTCTAAACGAACCGTACAGTCTTCACGCGGTGGAACAGATGAATTTGGTAAATCTGTGGCCTATTTTTTGGAACTCGTGAAAATTGGAGGGAGAAAGAAGATTTCCGTGCAAATCAGAGGACTCTAGCACGGATTCCCTCTTGAAAACGCAAGCTGGGTCTAAAACACGCATTCAGGCATTTTGGGGGTGATATTGATGAAATTGGCAACTCCGTGGCCCATTTTGGGGTACTGCTGAAAAACGGATTGAGAAAGGAGCTTACTCTGAAATTTCGAGGCGTCTAGCGAATTTTCCCTGTCAAAAGGTGAAACCGGCGCTAAAACATGCTCTATCCTTTTGGTGGCCGAAACACAATAATTCGCGAGCTACGTTGCCCATTTTACAGTGCTTATGAAAGATGGAGGTAGGAATAGGATTTCTTTGCATTTCAAATGCCTCTATGGCGGTTGGTCTCTGCTAAGTGCAAACCTGCGCAAAGAATAGGTCCAACCATTTCGGGGGCAAAAACAGATTAATTGGGAAAGTACATGGCCCGTTCTCTGTGTCCCACTAAAACATTATGAGAAAGACTATTTTGATGAAATCGTGTGGGCTATATGTCAGTTTCCCTCTGTTGAAAGAGAAAATCACCTCTAAACGAACCGTACAGTCTTCACGCGGTGGAACAGATGAATTTGGCAAATCTGTGGCCTATTTTTTGGAACTCGTGAAAATTGGAGGGAGAAAGAAGATTTCCGTGCAAATCAGAAGACTCTAGCACGGATTCCCTCTTGAAAACGCAAGCTGGATCTAAAACACGCATTCAGGCATTTTGGCGGTGATATTGATGAAATTGGCAACTCCGTGGCCCATTTTGGGGTACTGCTGAAAAACGGATTGAGAAAGGAGCTTACTCTGAAATTTCGAGGCCTCTAGCGAATTTTCCCTGTCAAAAGGTGAAACCGGCGCTAAAACATGCTTCTATCCTTTTGGTGGCCGAAACACTATGATTCGCGAGCTACGTTGCCCATTTTACAGTGCTTATGAAAGATGGAGGTAGGAATAGGATTTCTTTGCATTTCAAATGCCTCTATGGCGGTTGGTCTCTGCTAAGTGCAAACCTGCGCAAAGATTAGGTCCAACCATTTCGGGGACAAAAACAGATTAATTGGGAAAGTACATGGCCCGTTCTCTGTGTCCAACTAAAAGATTATGAGAAAGACTATTTCGATGTAATTGTGTGGGCTACATGTCAGCTTCCCTCTATTGAAAGAGAAAATCACCTCTAAACGAACCGTACAGTCTTCACGCGGTGGAACAGATGAATTTGGCAAATCTATGGCCTATTTTTTGGAACTCGTGAAAATTGGAGGGAGAAAGAAGATTTCTGTGCAAATCAGAGGACTCTAGCACGGATTCCCTCTTGAAAATGCAAGCTGGATCTAAAACACGCATTCAGGCATTTTGGGGGTGATATTGATGAAATTGGCAACTCCGTGGCCCATTTTAGGGTACTGCTGAAAAACGGATTGAGAAAGGAGCTTACTCTGAAATTTCGAGGCCTCTAGCGAATTTTCCCTGTCAAAAGGTGAAACCGGCGCTAAAACATGCTCTATCCTTTTGGTGGCCGAAACACAATGATTCGCGAGCTACGTTGCCCATTTTACAGTGCTTATGAAAGATGGAGGTAGGAATAGGATTTCTTTGCATTTCAAATGCCTCTATGGCGGTTGGTCTCTGCTAAGTGCAAACCTGCGCAAAGAATAGGTCCAACCATTTCGGGGGCAAAAACAGATTAATTGGGAAAGTACATGGCCCGTTCTCTGTGTCCCACTAAAACATTATGAGAAAGACTATTTTGATGAAATCGTGTGGGCTATATGTCAGTTTCCCTCTGTTGAAAGAGAAAATCACCTCTAAACGAACCGTACAGTCTTCACGCGGTGGAACAGATGAATTTGGCAAATCTGTGGCCTATTTTTTGGAACTCGTGAAAATTGGAGGGAGAAAGAAGATTTCCGTGCAAATCAGAAGACTCTAGCACGGATTCCCTCTTGAAAACGCAAGCTGGATCTAAAACACGCATTCAGGCATTTTGGGGGTGATATTGATGAAATTGGCAACTCCGTGGCCCATTTTAGGGTACTGCTGAAAAACGGATTCAGAAAGGAGCTTACTCTGAAATTTCGAGGCCTCTAGCGAATTTTCCCTGTCAAAAGGTGAAACCGGCGCTAAAACATGCTCTATCCTTTTGGTGGCCGAAACACAATGATTCGCGAGCTACGTTGCCCATTTTACAGTGCTTATGAAAGATGGAGGTAGGAATAGGATTTCTTTGCATTTCAAATGCCTCTATGGCGGTTGGTCTCTGCTAAGTGCAAACCTGCGCAAAGAATAGGTCCAACCATTTCGGGGGCAAAAACAGATTAATTGGGAAAGTACATGGCCCGTTCTCTGTGTCCCACTAAAACATTATGAGAAAGACTATTTTGATGAAATCGTGTGGGCTATATGTCAGTTTCCCTCTGTTGAAATAGAAAATCACCTCTAAACGAACCGTACAGTCTTCACGCGGTGGAACAGATGAATTTGGCAAATCTGTGGCCTATTTTTTGGAACTCGTGAAAATTGGAGGGAGAAAGAAGATTTCCGTGCAAATCAGAAGACTCTAGCACGGATTCCCTCTTGAAAACGCAAGCTGGATCTAAAACACGCAATCAGGCATTTTGGCGGTGATATTGATGAAATTGGCAACTCCGTGGCCCATTTTGGGGTACTGCTGAAAAACGGATTGAGAAAGGAGCTTACTCTGAAATTTCGAGGCCTCTAGCGAATTATCCCTGTCAAAAGGTGAAACCGGTGCTAAAACATGCTTCTATCCTTTTGGTGGCCGAAACACTATGATTCGCGAGCTACGTTGCCCATTTTACAGTGCTTATGAAAGATGGAGGTAGGAATAGGATTTCTTTGCATTTCAAATGCCTCTATGGCGGTTGGTCTCTGCTAAGTGCAAACCTGCGCAAAGATTAGGTCCAACCATTTCGGGGACAAAAACAGATTAATTGGGAAAGTACATGGCCCGTTCTCTGTGTCCAACTAAAAGATTATGAGAAAGACTATTTCGATGTAATTATGTGGGCTACATGTCAGTTTCCCTCTATTGAAAGAGAAAATCACCTCTAAACGAACCGTACAGTCTTCACGCGGTGGAACAGATGAATTTTGCAAATCTGTGGCCTATTTTTTGGAACTCGTGAAAATTGGAGGGAGAAAGAAGATTTCCGTGCAAATCAGAGGACTCTAGCACGGATTCCCTCTTGAAAATGCAAGCTGGATCTAAAACACGCATTCAGGCATTTTGGGGGTGATATTGATGAAATTGGCAACTCCGTGGCCCATTTTGGGGTACTGCTGAAAAACTGAGTGAGAAAGGAGCTTACTCTGAAATTTCGAGTCCTCTAGCGAATTTTCCCTGTCAAAAGGTGAAACCGGTGCTAAAACATGCTTCTATCCTTTTGGTGGCCGAAACACTATGATTCGCGAGCTACGTTGCCCATTTTACAGTGCTTATGAAAGATGGAGGTAGGAATAGGATTTCTTTGCATTTCAAATGCCTCTATGGCGGTTGGTCTCTGCTAAGTGCAAACCTGCGCAAAGAATAGGTCCAACCATTTCGGGGGCAAAAACAGATTAATTGGGAAAGTACATGGCCCGTTCTCTGTGTCCCACTAAAACATTATGAGAAAGACTATTTTGATGAAATCGTGTGGGCTATATGTCAGTTTCCCTCTCTCGAAAGAGAAAATCACCTCTAAACGAACCATACAGTCTTCACGCGGTGGAACAGATGAATTTGGCAAATCTGTGGCCTATTTTTTGGAACTCGTGAAAATTGGAGGGAGAAAGAAGATTTCCGTGCAAATCAGAAGACTCTAGCACGGATTCCCTCTTGAAAACGCAAGCTGGATCTAAAACACGCATTCAGGCATTTTGGCGGTGATATTGATGAAATTGGCAACTCCGTGGCCCATTTTGGGGTACTGCTGAAAAACGGATTGAGAAAGGAGCTTACTCTGAAATTTCGAGGCCTCTAGCGAATTTTCCCTGTCAAAAGGTGAAACCGGCGCTAAAACATGCTTCTATCCTTTTGGTGGCCGAAACACTATGATTCGCGAGCTACGTTGCCCATTTTACAGTGCTTATGAAAGATGGAGGTAGGAATAGGATTTCTTTGCATTTCAAATGCCTCTATGGCGGTTGGTCTCTGCTAAGTGCAAACCTGCGCAAAGATTAGGTCCAACCATTTCGGGGACAAAAACAGATTAATTGGGAAAGTACATGGCCCGTTCTCTGTGTCCAACTAAAAGATTATGAGAAAGACTATTTCGATGTAATTATGTGGGCTACATGTCAGTTTCCCTCTATTGAAAGAGAAAATCACCTCTAAACGAACCGTACAGTCTTCACGCGGTGGAACAGATGAATTTGGCAAATCTGTGGCCTATTTTTTGGAACTCGTGAAAATTGGAGAGAGAAAGAAGATTTCCGTGCAAATCAGAGGACTCTAGCACGGATTCCCTCTTGAAAACGCAAGCTGGATCTAAAACACACATTCAAGCATTTTGGGGGTGATATTGATGAAATTGGCAACTCCGTGGCCCATTTTGGGGTACTGCTGAAAAACTGAGTGAGAAAGGAGCTTACTCTGAAATTTCGAGTCCTCTAGCGAATTTTCCCTGTCAAAAGGTGAAACCGGCGCTAAAACATGCTTCTATCCTTTTGGTGGCCGAAACACTATGATTCGCGAGCTACGTTGCCCATTTTACAGTGCTTATGAAAGATGGAGGTAGGAATAGGATTTCTTTGCATTTCAAATGCCTCTATGGCGGTTGGTCTCTGCTAAGTGCAAACCTGCGCAAAGAATAGGTCCAACCATTTCGGGGGCAAAAACAGATTAATTGGGAAAGTACATGGCCCGTTCTCTGTGTCCCACTAAAACATTATGAGAAAGACTATTTTGATGAAATCGTGTGGGCTATATGTCAGTTTCCCTCTATTGAAAGAGAAAATCACCTCTAAACGAACCGTACAGTCTTCACGCGGTGGAACAGATGAATTTGGCAAATCTGTGGCCTATTTTTTGGAAATCGTGAAAATTGGAGGGAGAAAGAAGATTTCCGTGCAAATCAGAAGACTCTAGCACGGATTCCCTCTTGAAAACGCAAGCTGGATCTAAAACACGCATTCAGGCATTTTGGCGGTGATATTGATGAAATTGGCAACTCCGTGGCCCATTTTGGGGTACTGCTGAAAAACGGATTGAGAAAGGAGCTTACTCTGAAATTTCAAGGCCTCTAGCGAATTTTCCCTGTCAAAAGGTGAAACCGGCGCTAAAACATGCTTCTATCCTTTTGGTGGCCGAAAAACTATGATTCGCGAGCTACGTTGCCCATTTTACAGTGCTTATGAAAGATGGAGGTAGGAATAGGATTTCTTTGCATTTCAAATGCCTCTATGGCGGTTGGTCTCTGCTAAGTGCAAACCTTCGCAAAGATTAGGTCCAACCATTTCGGGGACAAAAACAGATTAATTGGGAAAGTACATGGCCCGTTCTCTGTGTCTAACTAAAAGATTATGAGAAAGACTATTTCGATGTAATTGTGTGGGCTACATGTCAGCTTCCCTCTATTGAAAGAGAAAATCACCTCTAAACGAACCGTACAGTCTTCACGCGGTGGAACAGATGAATTTGGCAAATCTGTGGCCTATTTTTTGGAACTCGTGAAAATTGGAGGGAGAAAGAAGATTTCCGTGCAAATCAGAGGACTCTAGCACGGATTCCCTCTTGAAAACGCAAGCTGGATCTAAAACACGCATTCAGGCATTTTGGGGGTGATATTGACGAAATTGGCAACTCCGTGGCCCATTTTGGGGTACTGCTGAAAAACTGAGTGAGAAAGGAGCTTACTCTGAAATTTCGAGTCCTCTAGCGAATTTTCCCTGTCAAAAGGTGAAACCGGCGCTAAAACATGCTTCTATCCTTTTGGTGGCCGAAACACTATGATTCGCGAGCTACGTTGCCCATTTTACAGTGCTTATGAAAGATGGAGGTAGGAATTGGATTTCTTTGCATTTCAAATGCCTCTATGGCGGTTGGTCTCTGCTAAGTGGAAACCTGCGCAAAGAATAGGTCCAACCATTTCGGGGGCAAAAACAGATTAATTGGGAAAGTACATGGCCCGTTCTCTGTGTCCCACTAAAAGATTATGAGAAAGACTATTTTGATGAAATCGTGTGGGCTATATGTCAGTTTCCCTCTATTGAAAGAGAAAATCACCTCTAAACGAATCGTACAGTCTTCACGCGGTGGAACAGATGAATTTGGCAAATCTGTGGACTATTTTTTGGAAATCGTGAAAATTGGAGGGAGAAAGAAGATTTCCGTGCAAATCAGAAGACTCTAGCACGGATTCCCTCTTGAAAACGCAAGCTGGATCTAAAACACGCATTCAGGCATTTTGGCGGTGATATTGATGAAATTGGCAACTCCGTGGCCCATTTTGGGGTACTGCTGAAAAACGGATTGAGAAAGGAGCTTACTCTGAAATTTCGAGGCCTCTAGCGAATTTTCCCTGTCAAAAGGTGAAACCGGCGCTAAAACATGCTTCCATCCTTTTGGTGGCCGAAACACTATGATTCGCGAGCTACGTTGCCCATTTTACAGTGCTTATGAAAGATGGAGGTAGGAATAGGATTTCTTTGCATTTCAAATGCCTCTATGGCGGTTGGTCTCTGCTAAGTGCAAACCTTCGCAAAGATTAGGTCCAACCATTTCGGGGACAAAAACAGATTAATTGGGAAAGTACATGGCCCGTTCTCTGTGTCCAACTAAAAGATTATGAGAAAGACTATTTCGATGTAATTGTG
Source organism: Albizia julibrissin (assembly GCA_037074505.1). Lineage (NCBI taxonomy): Eukaryota > Viridiplantae > Streptophyta > Magnoliopsida > Fabales > Fabaceae > Albizia > Albizia julibrissin. The sequence continues at coordinate 41,099,516 of CM073477.1, forward strand.
TGGGCTACATGTCAGCTTCCCTCTATTGAAAGAGAAAATCACCTCTAAACGAACCGTACAGTCTTCACGCGGTGGAACAGATGAATTTGGCAAATCTGTGGCCTATTTTTTGGAACTCGTGAAAATTGGAGGGAGAAAGAAGATTTCCGTGCAAATCAGAGGACTCTAGCACGAATTCCCTCTTGAAAACGCAAGCTGGATCTAAAACACGCATTCAGGCATTTTGGGGGTGATATTGATGAAATTGGCAACTCCGTGGCCCATTTTAGGGTTCTGCTGAAAAACGGATTGGGAAAGGAGCTTACTCTGAAATTTCGAGGCCTCTAGCGAATTTTCCCTGTGAAAAGGTGAAACCGGCGCTAAAACATGCTCTATCCTTTTGGTGGCCGAAACACAATGATTCGCGAGCTACGTTGCCCATTTTACAGTGCTTATGAAAGATGGAGGTAGGAATAGGATTTCTTTGCATTTCAAAGGCCTCTATGGCGGTTGGTCTCTGCTAAGTGCAAACCTGCGCAAAGAATAGGTCCAACCATTTCGGGGGCAAAAACAGATTAATTGGGAAAGTACATGGCCCGTTCTCTGTGTCCCACTAAAACATTATGAGAAAGACTATTTTGATGAAATCGTGTGGGCTATATGTCAGTTTCCCTCTATTGAAAGAGAAAATCACCTCTAAACGAACCGTACAGTCTTCACGCGGTGGAACAGATGAATTTGGCAAATCTATGGCCTATTTTTTGGAACTCGTGAAAATTGGAGGGAGAAAGAAGATTTCTGTGCAAATCAGAGGACTCTAGCACGGATTCCCTCTTGAAAATGCAAGCTGGATCTAAAACACGCATTCAGGCATTTTGGGGGTGATATTGATGAAATTGGCAACTCCGTGGACCATTTTAGGGTACTGCTGAAAAACGGATTGAGAAAGGAGCTTACTCTGAAATTTCGAGGCCTCTAGCGAATTTTCCCTGTCAAAAGGTGAAACCGGCGCTAAAACATGCTCTATCCTTTTGGTGGCCGAAACACAATGATTCGCGAGCTACGTTGCCCATTTTACAGTGCTTATGAAAGATGGAGGTAGGAATAGGATTTCTTTGCATTTCAAATGCCTCTATGGCGGTTGGTCTCTGCTAAGTGCAAACCTGCGCAAAGGATAGGTCCAACCATTTCGGGGGCAAAAACAGATTAATTGGGAAAGTACATGGCCCGTTCTCTGTGTCCCACTAAAACATTATGAGAAAGACTATTTTGATGAAATCGTGTGGGCTATATGTCAGTTTCCCTCTGTTGAAAGAGAAAATCACCTCTAAACGAACCGTACAGTCTTCACGCGGTGGAACAGATGAATTTGGCAAATCTGTGGCCTATTTTTTGGAACTCGTGAAAATTGGAGGGAGAAAGAAGATTTCCGTGCAAATCAGAGGACTCTAGCACGGATTCCCTCTTGAAAACGCAAGCTGGATCTAAAACACGCATTCAGGCATTTTGGGGGTGATATTGATGAAATTGGCAACTCCGTGGCCCATTTTGGGGTACTGCTGAAAAACTGAGTGAGAAAGGAGCTTACTCTGAAATTTCGAGTCCTCTAGCGAATTTTCCCTGTCAAAAGGTGAAACCGGCACTAAAACATGCTTCTATCCTTTTGGTGGCCGAAACACTATGATTCGCGAGCTACGTTGCCCATTTTACAGTGCTTATGAAAGATGGAGGTAGGAATAGGATTTCTTTGCATTTCAAATGCCTCTATGGCGGTTGGTCTCTGCTAAGTGCAAACCTGCGCAAAGAATAGGTCCAACCATTTCGGGGGCAAAAACAGATTAATTGGGAAAGTACATGGCCCGTTCTCTGTGTCCCACTAAAACATTATGAGAAAGACTATTTGGATGAAATCGTGTGGGCTATATGTCAGTTTCCCTCTATTGAAAGAGAAAATCACCTCTAAACGAACCGTACAGTCTTCACGCGGTGGAACAGATGAATTTGGCAAATCTGTGGCCTATTTTTTGGAAATCGTGAAAATTGGAGGGAGAAAGAAGATTTCCGTGCAAATCAGATGACTCTAGCACGTATTCCCTCTTGAAAACGCAAGCTGGATCTAAAACACGCATTCAGGCATTTTGGGGGTGATATTGATGAAATTGGCAAATCCGTGGCCCATTTTAGGGTACTGCTGAAAAACGGATTGAGAAAGGAGCTTACTCTGAAATTTCGAGGCCTCTAGCGAATTTTCCCTGTCAAAAGGTGAAACCGGCGCTAAAACATGCTCTATCCTTTTGGTGGCCGAAACACAATGATTCGCGAGCTACGTTGCCCATTTTACAGTGCTTATGAAAGATGGAGGTAGGAATAGGATTTCTTTGCATTTCAAATGCCTCTATGGCGGTTGGTCTCTGCTAAGTGCAAACCTGCGCAAAGAATAGGTCCAACCATTTCGGGGGCAAAAACAGATTAATTGGGAAAGTACATGGCCCGTTCTCTGTGTCCCACTAAAACATTATGAGAAAGACTATTTTGATGAAATCGTGTGGGCTATATGTCAGTTTCCCTCTGTTGAAAGAGAAAATCACCTCTAAACGAACCGTACAGTCTTCACGCGGTGGAACAGATGAATTTGGCAAATATGTGGCCTATTTTTTGGAACTCGTGAAAATTGGAGGGAGAAAGAAGATTTCCGTGCAAATCAGAAGACTCTAGCACGGATTCCCTCTTGAAAACGCAAGCTGGATCTAAAACACGCATTCAGGCATTTTGGGGGTGATATTGATGAAATTGGCAACTCCGTGGCCCATTTTAGGGTACTGCTGAAAAACGGATTCAGAAAGGAGCTTACTCTGAAATTTCGAGGCCTCTAGCGAATTTTCCCTGTCAAAAGGTGAAACCGGCGCTAAAACATGCTCTATCCTTTTGGTGGCCGAAACACAATGATTCGCGAGCTACGTTGCCCATTTTACAGTGCTTATGAAAGATGGAGGTAGGAATAGGATTTCTTTGCATTTCAAATGCCTCTATGGCGGTTGGTCTCTGCTAAGTGCAAACATGCGCAAAGAATAGGTCCAACCATTTCGGGGGCAAAAACAGATTAATTGGGAAAGTACATGGCCCGTTCTCTGTGTCCCACTAAAACATTATGAGAAAGACTATTTTGATGAAATCGTGTGGGCTATATGTCAGTTTCCCTCTGTTGAAAGAGAAAATCACCTCTAAACGAACCGTACAGTCTTCACGCGGTGGAACAGATGAATTTGGCAAATCTGTGGCCTATTTTTTGGAACTCGTGAAAATTGGAGGGAGAAAGAAGATTTCCGTGCAAATCAGAAGACTCTAGCACGGATTCCCTCTTGAAAACGCAAGCTGGATCTAAAACACGCAATCAGGCATTTTGGCGGTGATATTGATGAAATTGGCAACTCCGTGGCCCATTTTGGGGTACTGCTGAAAAACGGATTGAGAAAGGAGCTTACTCTGAAATTTCGAGGCCTCTAGCGAATTATCCCTGTCAAAAGGTGAAACCGGTGCTAAAACATGCTTCTATCCTTTTGGTGGCCGAAACACTATGATTCGCGAGCTACGTTGCCCATTTTACAGTGCTTATGAAAGATGGAGGTAGGAATAGGATTTCTTTGCATTTCAAATGCCTCTATGGCGGTTGGTCTCTGCTAAGTGCAAACCTGCGCAAAGATTAGGTCCAACCATTTCGGGGACAAAAACAGATTAATTGGGAAAGTACATGGCCCGTTCTCTGTGTCCAACTAAAAGATTATGAGAAAGACTATTTCGATGTAATTATGTGGGCTACATGTCAGTTTCCCTCTATTGAAAGAGAAAATCACCTCTAAACGAACCGTACAGTCTTCACGCGGTGGAACAGATGAATTTGGCAAATCTGTGGCCTATTTTTTGGAACTCGTGAAAATTGGAGGGAGAAAGAAGATTTCCGTGCAAATCAGAGGACTCTAGCACGGATTCCCTCTTGAAAACGCAAGCTGGATCTAAAACACGCATTCAGGCATTTTGGGGGTGATATTGATGAAATTGGCAACTCCGTGGCCCATTTTGGGGTACTGCTGAAAAACTGAGTGAGAAAGGAGCTTACTCTGAAATTTCGAGTCCTCTAGCGAATTTTCCCTGTCAAAAGGTGAAACCGGTGCTAAAACATGCTTCTATCCTTTTGGTGGCCGAAACACTATGATTCGCGAGCTACGTTGCCCATTTTACAGTGCTTATGAAAGATGGAGGTAGGAATAGGATTTCTTTGCATTTCAAATGCCTCTATGGCGGTTGGTCTCTGCTAAGTGCAAACCTGCGCAAAGAATAGGTCCAACCATTTCGGGGGCAAAAACAGATTAATTGGGAAAGTACATGGCCCGTTCTCTGTGTCCCACTAAAACATTATGAGAAAGACTATTTTGATGAAATCGTGTGGGCTATATGTCAGTTTCCCTCTATCGAAAGAGAAAATCACCTCTAAACGAACCGTACAGTCTTCACGCGGTGGAACAGATGAATTTGGCAAATCTGTGGCCTATTTTTTGGAACTCGTGAAAATTGGAGGGAGAAAGAAGATTTCCGTGCAAATCAGAAGACTCTAGCACGGATTCCCTCTTGAAAACGCAAGCTGGATCTAAAACACGCATTCAGGCATTTTGGCGGTGATATTGATGAAATTGGCAACTCCGTGGCCCATTTTGGGGTACTGCTGAAAAACGGATTGAGAAAGGAGCTTACTCTGAAATTTCGAGGCCTCTAGCGAATTTTCCCTGTCAAAAGGTGAAACCGGCGCTAAAACATGCTTCTATCCTTTTGGTGGCCGAAACACTATGATTCGCGAGCTACGTTGCCCATTTTACAGTGCTTATGAAAGATGGAGGTAGGAATAGGATTTCTTTGCATTTCAAATGCCTCTATGGCGGTTGGTCTCTGCTAAGTGCAAACCTGCGCAAAGATTAGGTCCAACCATTTCGGGGACAAAAACAGATTAATTGGGAAAGTACATGGCCCGTTCTCTGTGTCCAACTAAAAGATTATGAGAAAGACTATTTCGATGTAATTATGTGGGCTACATGTCAGTTTCCCTCTATTGAAAGAGAAAATCACCTCTAAACGAACCGTACAGTCTTCACGCGGTGGAACAGATGAATTTGGCAAATCTGTGGCCTATTTTTTGGAACTCGTGAAAATTGGAGAGAGAAAGAAGATTTCCGTGCAAATCAGAGGACTCTAGCACGGATTCCCTCTTGAAAACGCAAGCTGGATCTAAAACACACATTCAAGCATTTTGGGGGTGATATTGATGAAATTGGCAACTCCGTGGCCCATTTTGGGGTACTGCTGAAAAACTGAGTGAGAAAGGAGCTTACTCTGAAATTTCGAGTCCTCTAGCGAATTTTCCCTGTCAAAAGGTGAAACCGGCGCTAAAACATGCTTCTATCCTTTTGGTGGCCGAAACACTATGATTCGCGAGCTACGTTGCCCATTTTACAGTGCTTATGAAAGATGGAGGTAGGAATAGGATTTCTTTGCATTTCAAATGCCTCTATGGCGGTTGGTCTCTGCTAAGTGCAAACCTGCGCAAAGAATAGGTCCAACCATTTCGGGGGCAAAAACAGATTAATTGGGAAAGTACATGGCCCGTTCTCTGTGTCCCACTAAAACATTATGAGAAAGACTATTTTGATGAAATCGTGTGGGCTATATGTCAGTTTCCCTCTATTGAAAGAGAAAATCACCTCTAAACGAACCGTACAGTCTTCACGCGGTGGAACAGATGAATTTGGCAAATCTGTGGCCTATTTTTTGGAAATCGTGAAAATTGGAGGGAGAAAGAAGATTTCCGTGCAAATCAGAAGACTCTAGCACGGATTCCCTCTTGAAAACGCAAGCTGGATCTAAAACACGCATTCAGGCATTTTGGCGGTGATATTGATGAAATTGGCAACTCCGTGGCCCATTTTGGGGTACTGCTGAAAAACGGATTGAGAAAGGAGCTTACTCTGAAATTTCAAGGCCTCTAGCGAATTTTCCCTGTCAAAAGGTGAAACCGGCGCTAAAACATGCTTCTATCCTTTTGGTGGCCGAAAAACTATGATTCGCGAGCTACGTTGCCCATTTTACAGTGCTTATGAAAGATGGAGGTAGGAATAGGATTTCTTTGCATTTCAAATGCCTCTATGGCGGTTGGTCTCTGCTAAGTGCAAACCTTCGCAAAGATTAGGTCCAACCATTTCGGGGACAAAAACAGATTAATTGGGAAAGTACATGGCCCGTTCTCTGTGTCTAACTAAAAGATTATGAGAAAGACTATTTCGATGTAATTGTGTGGGCTACATGTCAGCTTCCCTCTATTGAAAGAGAAAATCACCTCTAAACGAACCGTACAGTCTTCACGCGGTGGAACAGATGAATTTGGCAAATCTGTGGCCTATTTTTTGGAACTCGTGAAAATTGGAGGGAGAAAGAAGATTTCCGTGCAAATCAGAGGACTCTAGCACGGATTCCCTCTTGAAAACGCAAGCTGGATCTAAAACACGCATTCAGGCATTTTGGGGGTGATATTGATGAAATTGGCAACTCCGTGGCCCATTTTGGGGTACTGCTGAAAAACTGAGTGAGAAAGGAGCTTACTCTGAAATTTCGAGTCCTCTAGCGAATTTTCCCTGTCAAAAGGTGAAACCGGCGCTAAAACATGCTTCTATCCTTTTGGTGGCCGAAACACTATGATTCGCGAGCTACGTTGCCCATTTTACAGTGCTTATGAAAGATGGAGGTAGGAATTGGATTTCTTTGCATTTCAAATGCCTCTATGGCGGTTGGTCTCTGCTAAGTGGAAACCTGCGCAAAGAATAGGTCCAACCATTTCGGGGGCAAAAACAGATTAATTGGGAAAGTACATGGCCCGTTCTCTGTGTCCCACTAAAAGATTATGAGAAAGACTATTTTGATGAAATCGTGTGGGCTATATGTCAGTTTCCCTCTATTGAAAGAGAAAATCACCTCTAAACGAATCGTACAGTCTTCACGCGGTGGAACAGATGAATTTGGCAAATCTGTGGACTATTTTTTGGAAATCGTGAAAATTGGAGGGAGAAAGAAGATTTCCGTGCAAATCAGAAGACTCTAGCACGGATTCCCTCTTGAAAACGCAAGCTGGATCTAAAACACGCATTCAGGCATTTTGGCGGTGATATTGATGAAATTGGCAACTCCGTGGCCCATTTTGGGGTACTGCTGAAAAACGGATTGAGAAAGGAGCTTACTCTGAAATTTCGAGGCCTCTAGCGAATTTTCCCTGTCAAAAGGTGAAACCGGCGCTAAAACATGCTTCCATCCTTTTGGTGGCCGAAACACTATGATTCGCGAGCTACGTTGCCCATTTTACAGTGCTTATGAAAGATGGAGGTAGGAATAGGATTTCTTTGCATTTCAAATGCCTCTATGGCGGTTGGTCTCTGCTAAGTGCAAACCTTCGCAAAGATTAGGTCCAACCATTTCGGGGACAAAAACAGATTAATTGGGAAATTACATGGCCCGTTCTCTGTGTCCAACTAAAAGATTATGAGAAAGACTATTTCGATGTAATTGTGTGGGCTACATGTCAGCTTCCCTCTATTGAAAGAGAAAATCACCTCTAAACGAACCGTACAGTCTTCACGCGGTGGAACAGATGAATTTGGCAAATCTGTGGCCTATTTTTTGGAACTCGTGAAAATTGGAGGGAGAAAGAAGATTTACGTGCAAAACAGAGGACTCTAGCACGAATTCCCTCTTGAAAACGCAAGCTGGATCTAAAACACGCATTCAGGCATTTTGGGGGTGATATTGATGAAATTGGCAACTCCGTGGCCCATTTTAGGGTTCTGCTGAAAAACGGATTGGGAAAGGAGCTTACTCTGAAATTTCGAGGCCTCTAGCGAATTTTCCCTGTGAAAAGGTGAAACCGGCGCTAAAACATGCTCTATCCTTTTGGTGGCCGAAACACAATGATTCGCGAGCTACGTTGCCCATTTTACAGTGCTTATGAAAGATGGAGGTAGGAATAGGATTTCTTTGCATTTCAAAGGCCTCTATGGCGGTTGGTCTCTGCTAAGTGCAAACCTGCGCAAAGAATAGGTCCAACCATTTCGGGGGCAAAAACAGATTAATTGGGAAAGTACATGGCCCGTTCTCTGTGTCCCACTAAAAGATTATGAGAAAGACTATTTTGATGAAATCGTGTGGGCTATATGTCAGTTTCCCTCTATTGAAAGAGAAAATCACCTCTAAACGAATCGTACAGTCTTCACGCGGTGGAACAGATGAATTTGGCAAATCTGTGGACTATTTTTTGGAAATCGTGAAAATTGGAGGGAGAAAGAAGATTTCCGTGCAAATCAGAAGACTCTAGCACGGATTCCCTCTTGAAAACGCAAGCTGGATCTAAAACACGCATTCAGGCATTTTGGCGGTGATATTGATGAAATTGGCAACTCCGTGGCCCATTTTGGGGTACTGCTGAAAAACGTATTGAGAAAGGAGCTTACTCTGAAATTTCGAGGCCTCTAGCGAATTTTCCCTGTCAAAAGGTGAAACCGGCGCTAAAACATGCTTCCATCCTTTTGGTGGCCGAAACACTATGATTCGCGAGCTACGTTGCCCATTTTACAGTGCTTATGAAAGATGGAGGTAGGAATAGGATTTCTTTGCATTTCAAATGCCTCTATGGCGGTTGGTCTCTGCTAAGTGCAAACCTTCGCAAAGATTAGGTCCAACCATTTCGGGGACAAAAACAGATTAATTGGGAAATTACATGGCCCGTTCTCTGTGTCCAACTAAAAGATTATGAGAAAGACTATTTCGATGTAATTGTGTGGGCTACATGTCAGCTTCCCTCTATTGAAAGAGAAAATCACCTCTAAACGAACCGTACAGTCTTCACGCGGTGGAACAGATGAATTTGGCAAATCTGTGGCCTATTTTTTGGAACTCGTGAAAATTGGAGGGAGAAAGAAGATTTCCGTGCAAATCAGAGGACTCTAGCACGAATTCCCTCTTGAAAACGCAAGCTGGATCTAAAACACGCATTCAGGCATTTTGGGGGTGATATTGATGAAATTGGCAACTCCGTGGCCCATTTTAGGGTTCTGCTGAAAAACGGATTGGGAAAGGAGCTTACTCTGAAATTTCGAGGCCTCTAGCGAATTTTCCCTGTGAAAAGGTGAAACCGGCGCTAAAACATGCTCTATCCTTTTGGTGGCCGAAACACAATGATTCGCGAGCTACGTTGCCCATTTTACAGTGCTTATGAAAGATGGAGGTAGGAATAGGATTTCTTTGCATTTCAAAGGCCTCTATGGCGGTTGGTCTCTGCTAAGTGCAAACCTGCGCAAAGAATAGGTCCAACCATTTCGGGGGCAAAAACAGATTAATTGGGAAAGTACATGGCCCGTTCTCTGTGTCCCACTAAAACATTATGAGAAAGACTATTTTGATGAAATCGTGTGGGCTATATGTCAGTTTCCCTCTATTGAAAGAGAAAATCACCTCTAAACGAACCGTACAGTCTTCACGCGGTGGAACAGATGAATTTGGCAAATCTGTGGCCTATTTTTTGGAACTCGTGAAAATTGGAGGGAGAAAGAAGATTTCCGTGCAAATCAGAGGACTCTAGCACGGATTCCCTCTTGAAAACGCAAGCTGGATCTAAAACACGCATTCAGGCATTTTGGGGGTGATATTGACGAAATTGGCAACTCCGTGGCCCATTTTGGGGTACTGCTGAAAAACGGATTGAGAAAGGAGCTTACTCTGAAATTTCGAGGCCTCTAGCGATTTTTCCCTGTCAAAAGGTGAAACCGGCGCTAAAACATGCTTCTATCCTTTTGGTGGCCGAAACACTATGATTCGCGAGCTACGTTGCCCATTTTACAGTGCTTATGAAAGATGGAGGTAGGAATAGGATTTCTTTGCATTTCAAATGCCTCTATGGCGGTTGGTCTCTGCTAAGTGCAAACCTGCGCAAAGATTAGGTCCAACCATTTCGGGGACAAAAACAGATTAATTGGGAAAGTACATGGCCCGTTCTCTGTGTCCCACTAAAACATTATGAGAAAGACTATTTTGATGAAATCGTGTGGGCTATATGTCAGTTTCCCTCTATTGAAAGAGAAAATCACCTCTAAACGAACCGTACAGTCTTCACGCGGTGGAACAGATGAATTTGGCAAATCTGTGGCCTATTTTTTGGAACTCGTGAAAATTGGAGGGAGAAAGAAGATTTCCGTGCAAATCAGAGGACTCTAGCACGGATTCCCTCTTGAAAACGCAAGCTGGATCTAAAACACGCATTCAGGCATTTTGGGGGTGATATTGATGAAATTGGCAACTCCGTAGCCCATTTTAGGGTACTGCTGAAAAACGGATTGAGAAAGGAGCTTACTCTGAAATTTCGAGGCCTCTAGCGAATTTTCCCTGTCAAAAGGTGAAACCGGCGGTAAAACATGCTTATATCCTTTTGGTGGCCGAAACACAATGATTCGCGAGCTACGTTGCCCATTTTACAGTGCTTATGAAAGATGGAGGTAGGAATAGGATTTCTTAGCATTTCAAATGCCTCTATGGCGGTTGGTCTCTGCTAAGTGCAAACCTGCGCAAAGAATAGGTCCAACCATTTCGGGGACAAAAACAGATTAATTGGGAAAGTACATGGCCCGTTCTCTGTGTCCAACTAAAAGATTATGAGAAAGACTATTTTGATGAAATCGTGTGGGCTATATGTCAGTTTCCCTCTATTGAAAGAGAAAATCACCTCTAAACGAACCGTACAGTCTTCACGCGGTGGAACAGATGAATTTGGCAAATCTGTGGCCTATTTTTTGGAACTCGTGAAAATTGGAGGGAGAAAGAAGATTTCCGTGCAAATCAGAGGACTCTAGCACGGATTCCCTCTTGAAAACGCAAGCTGGATCTAAAACACGCATTCAGGCATTTTGGGGGTGATATTGATGAAATTGGCAACTCCGTGGCCCATTTTGGGGTACTGCTGAAAAACTGAGTGAGAAAGGAGCTTACTCTGAAATTTCGAGTCCTCTAGCGAATTTTCCCTGTCAAAAGGTGAAACCGGCGCTAAAACATGCTTCTATCCTTTTGGTGGCCGAAACACTATGATTCGCGAGCTACGTTGCCCATTTTACAGTGCTTATGAAAGATGGAGGTAGGAATAGGATTTCTTTGCATTTCAAATGCCTCTATGGCGGTTGGTCTCTGCTAAGTGCAAACCTGCGCAAAGATTAGGTCCAACCATTTCGGGGACAAAAACAGATTAATTGGGAAAGTACATGGCCCGTTCTCTGTGTCCAACTAAAAGATTATGAGAAAGACTATTTTGATGAAATCGTGTGGGCTACATGTCAGTTTCCCTCTATTGAAAGAGAAAATCACCTCTAAACGAACCGTACAGTCTTCACGCGGTGGAACAGATGAATTTGGCAAATCTGTGGCCTATTTTTTGGAACTCGTGAAAATTGGAGGGAGAAAGAAGATTTCCGTGCAAATCAGAGGACTCTAGCACGGATTCCCTCTTGAAAACGCAAGCTGGATCTAAAACACGCATTCAGGCATTTTGGGGGTGATATTGACGAAATTGGCAACTCCGTGGCCCATTTTGGGGTACTGCTGAAAAACTGAGTGAGAAAGGAGCTTACTCTGAAATTTCGAGTCCTCTAGCGAATTTTCCCTGTCAAAAGGTGAAACCGGCGCTAAAACATGCTTCTATCCTTTTGGTGGCCGAAACACTATGATTCGCGAGCTACGTTGCCCATTTTACAGTGCTTATGAAAGATGGAGGTAGGAATTGGATTTCTTTGCATTTCAAATGCCTCTATGGCGGTTGGTCTCTGCTAAGTGGAAACCTGCGCAAAGAATAGGTCCGACCATTTCGGGGGCAAAAACAGATTAATTGGGAAAGTACATGGCCCGTTCTCTGTGTCCCACTAAAAGATTATGAGAAAGACTATTTTGATGAAATCGTGTGGGCTATATGTCAGTTTCCCTCTATTGAAAGAGAAAATCACCTCTAAACGAATCGTACAGTCTTCACGCGGTGGAACAGATGAATTTGGCAAATCTGTGGACTATTTTTTGGAAATCGTGAAAATTGGAGGGAGAAAGAAGATTTCCGTGCAAATCAGAAGACTCTAGCACGGATTCCCTCTTGAAAACGCAAGCTGGATCTAAAACACGCATTCAGGCATTTTGGCGGTGATATTGATGAAATTGGCAACTCCGTGGCCCATTTTGGGGTACTGCTGAAAAACGGATTGAGAAAGGAGCTTACTCTGAAATTTCGAGGCCTCTAGCGAATTTTCCCTGTCAAAAGGTGAAACCGGCGCTAAAACATGCTTCCATCCTTTTGGTGGCCGAAACACTATGATTCGCGAGCTACGTTGCCCATTTTACAGTGCTTATGAAAGATGGAGGTAGGAATAGGATTTCTTTGCATTTCAAATGCCTCTATGGCGGTTGGTCTCTGCTAAGTGCAAACCTTCGCAAAGATTAGGTCCAACCATTTCGGGGACAAAAACAGATTAATTGGGAAAGTACATGGCCCGTTCTCTGTGTCCAACTAAAAGATTATGAGAAAGACTATTTCGATGTAATTGTGTGGGCTACATGTCAGCTTCCCTCTATTGAAAGAGAAAATCACCTCTAAACGAACCGTACAGTCTTCACGCGGTGGAACAGATGAATTTGGCAAATCTGTGGCCTATTTTTTGGAACTCGTGAAAATTGGAGGGAGAAAGAAGATTTCCGTGCAAATCAGAGGACTCTAGCACGGATTCCCTCTTGAAAACGCAAGCTGGATCTAAAACACGCATTCAGGCATTTTGGGGGTGATATTGACGAAATTGGCAACTCCGTGGCCCATTTTGGGGTACTGCTGAAAAACGGATTGAGAAAGGAGCTTACTCTGAAATTTTGAGGCCTCTAGCGATTTTTCCCTGTCAAAAGGTGAAACCGGCGCTAAAACATGCTTCTATCCTTTTGGTGGCCGAAACACTATGATTCGCGAGCTACGTTGCCCATTTTACAGTGCTTATGAAAGATGGAGGTAGGAATAGGATTTCTTTGCATTTCAAATGCCTCTATGGCGGTTGGTCTCTGCTAAGTGCAAACCTGCGCAAAGATTAGGTCCAACCATTTCGGGGACAAAAACAGATTAATTGGGAAAGTACATGGCCCGTTCTCTGTGTCCCACTAAAACATTATGAGAAAGACTATTTTGATGAAATCGTGTGGGCTATATGTCAGTTTCCCTCTATTGAAAGAGAAAATCACCTCTAAACGAACCGTACAGTCTTCACGCGGTGGAACAGATGAATTTGGCAAATCTGTGGCCTATTTTTTGGAACTCGTGAAAATTGGAGGGAGAAAGAAGATTTCCGTGCAAATCAGAGGACTCTAGCACGGATTCCCTCTTGAAAACGCAAGCTGGATCTAAAACACGCATTCAGGCATTTTGGGGGTGATATTGATGAAATTGGCAACTCCGTAGCCCATTTTAGGGTACTGCTGAAAAACGGATTGAGAAAGGAGCTTACTCTGAAATTTCGAGGCCTCTAGCGAATTTTCCCTGTCAAAAGGTGAAACCGGCGGTAAAACATGCTTATATCCTTTTGGTGGCCGAAACACAATGATTCGCGAGCTACGTTGCCCATTTTACAGTGCTTATGAAAGATGGAGGTAGGAATAGGATTTCTTAGCATTTCAAATGCCTCTATGGCGGTTGGTCTCTGCTAAGTGAAAACCTGCGCAAAGAATAGGTCCAACCATTTCGGGGACAAAAACAGATTAATTGGGAAAGTACATGGCCCGTTCTCTGTGTCCAACTAAAAGATTATGAGAAAGACTATTTTGATGAAATCGTGTGGGCTATATGTCAGTTTCCCTCTATTGAAAGAGAAAATCACCTCTAAACGAACCGTACAGTCTTCACGCGGTGGAACAGATGAATTTGGCAAATCTGTGGCCTATTTTTTGGAACTCGTGAAAATTGGAGGGAGAAAGAAGATTTCCGTGCAAATCAGAGGACTCTAGCACGGATTCCCTCTTGAAAACGCAAGCTGGATCTAAAACACGCATTCAGGCATTTTGGGGGTGATATTGATGAAATTGGCAACTCCGTGGCCCATTTTGGGGTACTGCTGAAAAACTGAGTGAGAAAGGAGCTTACTCTGAAATTTCGAGTCCTCTAGCGAATTTTCCCTGTCAAAAGGTGAAACCGGCGCTAAAACATGCTTCTATCCTTTTGGTGGCCGAAACACTATGATTCGCGAGCTACGTTGCCCATTTTACAGTGCTTATGAAAGATGGAGGTAGGAATAGGATTTCTTTGCATTTCAAATGCCTCTATGGCGGTTGGTCTCTGCTAAGTGCAAACCTGCGCAAAGATTAGGTCCAACCATTTCGGGGACAAAAACAGATTAATTGGGAAAGTACATGGCCCGTTCTCTGTGTCCAACTAAAAGATTATGAGAAAGACTATTTTGATGAAATCGTGTGGGCTACATGTCAGTTTCCCTCTATTGAAAGAGAAAATCACCTCTAAACGAACCGTACAGTCTTCACGCGGTGGAACAAATGAATTTGGCAAATCTGTGGCCTATTTTTTGGAACTCGTGAAAATTGGAGGGAGAAAGAAGATTTCCGTGCAAATCAGAGGACTCTAGCACGGATTCCCTCTTGAAAACGCAAGCTGGATCTAAAACACGCATTCAGGCATTTTGGGGGTGATATTGATGAAATTGGCAACTCCGTGGCCCATTTTAGGGTACTGCTGAAAAACGGATTGAGAAAGGAGCTTACTCTGAAATTTCGAGGCCTCTAGCGAATTTTCCCTGTCAAAAGGTGAAACCGGCGCTAAAACATGCTCTATCCTTATGGTGGCCGAAACACAATGATTCGCGAGCTACGTTGCCCATTTTACAGTGCTTATGAAAGATGGAGGTAGGAATAGGATTTCTTTGCATTTCAAATGCCTCTATGGCGGTTGGTCTCTGCTAAGTGCAAACCTGTGCAAAGAATAGGTCCAACCATTTCGGGGGCAAAAACAGATTAATTGGGAAAGTACATGGCCCGTTCTCTGTGTCCCACTAAAACATTATGAGAAAGACTATTTTGATGAAATCGTGTGGGCTATATGTCAGTTTCCCTCTATTGAAAGAGAAAATCACCTCTAAACGAACCGTACAGTCTTCACGCGGTGGAACAGATGAATTTGGCAAATCTGTGGCCTATTTTTTGGAACTCGTGAAAATTGGAGGGAGAAAGAAGATTTCCGTGCAAATCAGAGGACTCTAGCACGGATTCCCTCTTGAAAACGCAAGCTGGATCTAAAACACGCATTCAGGCATTTTGGGGGTGATATTGATGAAATTGGCAACTCCGTGGCCCATTTTGGGGTACTGCTGAAAAACTGAGTGAGAAAGGAGCTTACTCTGAAATTTCGAGGCCTCTAGCGAATTTTCCCTGTCAAAAGGTGAAACCGGCGGTAAAACATGCTTCTATCCTTTTGGTGGCCGAAACACTATGATTCGCGAGCTACGTTGCCCATTTTACAGTGCTTATGAAAGATGGAGGTAGGAATAGGATTTCTTTGCATTTCAAATGCCTCTATGGCGGTTGGTCTCTGCTAAGTGCAAACCTGCGCAAAGATTAGGTCCAACCATTTCGGGGACAAAAACAGATTAATTGGGAAAGTACATGGCCCGTTCTCTGTGTCCAACTAAAAGATTATGAGAAAGACTATTTTGATGAAATCGTGTGGGCTACATGTCAGTTTCCCTCTATTGAAAGAGAAAATCACCTCTAAACGAACCGTACAGTCTTAACGCGGTGGAACAGATGAATTTGGCAAATCTGTGGCCTATTTTTTGGAACTCGTGAAAATTGGAGGGAGAAAGAAGATTTCCGTGCAAATCAGAGGACTCTAGCACGGATTCCCTCTTGAAAACGCAAGCTGGATCTAAAACACGCATTCAGGCATTTTGGGGGTGATATTGATGAAATTGGCAACTCCGTGGCCCATTTTAGGGTACTGCTGAAAAACGGATTGAGAAAGGAGCTTACTCTGAAATTTCGAGGCCTCTAGCGAATTTTCCCTGTCAAAAGGTGAAACCGGCGCTAAAACATGCTCTATCCTTTTGGTGGCCGAAACACAATGATTCGCGAGCTACGTTGCCCATTTTACAGTGCTTATGAAAGATGGAGGTAGGAATAGGATTTCTTTGCATTTCAAATGCCTCTATGGCGGTTGGTCTCTGCTAAGTGCAAACCTGTGCAAAGAATAGGTCCAACCATTTCGGGGGCAAAAACAGATTAATTGGGAAAGTACATGGCCCGTTCTCTGTGTCCCACTAAAACATTATGAGAAAGACTATTTTGATGAAATCGTGTGGGCTATATGTCAGTTTCCCTCTATTGAAAGAGAAAATCACCTCTAAACGAACCGTACAGTCTTCACGCGGTGGAACAGATGAATTTGGCAAATCTGTGGCCTATTTTTTGGAACTCGTGAAAATTGGAGGGAGAAAGAAGATTTCCGTGCAAATCAGAGGACTCTAGCACGGATTCCCTCTTGAAAACGCAAGCTGGATCTAAAACACGCATTCAGGCATTTTGGGGGTGATATTGATGAAATTGGCAACTCCGTGGCCCATTTTAGGGTACTGCTGAAAAACGAATTGAGAAAGGAGCTTACTCTGAAATTTCGAGTCCTCTAGCGAATTTTCCCTGTCAAAAGGTGAAACCGGCGCTAAAACATGCTTCTATCCTTTTGGTGGCCGAAACACAATGATTCGCGAGCTACGTTGCCCATTTTACAGTGCTTATGAAAGATGGAGGTAGGAATAGGATTTCTTTGCATTTCAAATGCCTCTATGGCGGTTGGTCTCTGCTAAGTGCAAACCTGTGCAAAGAATAGGTCCAACCATTTCGGGGGCAAAAACAGATTAATTGGGAAAGTACATGGCCCGTTCTCTGTGTCCCACTAAAACATTATGAGAAAGACTATTTTGATGAAATCGTGTGGGCTATATGTCAGTTTCCCTCTATTGAAAGAGAAAATCACCTCTAAACGAATCGTACAGTCTTCACGCGGTGGAACAGATGAATTTGGCAAATCTGTGGCCTATTTTTTGGAACTCGTGAAAATTGGAGGGAGAAAGAAGATTTCCGTGCAAATCAGAGGACTCTAGCACGGATTCCCTCTTGAAAACGCAAGCTGGATCTAAAACACGCATTCAGGCATTTTGGCGGTGATATTGATGAAATTGGCAACTCCGTAGCCCATTTTGGGGTACTGCTGAAAAACGGATTGAGAAAGGAGCTTACTCTGAAATTTCGAGGCCTCTAGCGAATTTTCCCTGTCAAAAGGTGAAACCGGCGCTAAAACATGCTTCTATCCTTTTGGTGGCCGAAACACTATGATTCGCGAGCTACGTTGCCCATTTTACAGTGCTTATGAAAGATGGAGGTAGGAATAGGATTTCTTTGCATTTCAAATGCCTCTATGGCGGTTGGTCTCTGCTAAGTGCAAACCTGCGCAAAGATTAGGTCCAACCATTTCGGGGACAAAAACAGATTAATTGGGAAAGTACATGGCCCGTTCTCTGTGTCCAACTAAAAGATTATGAGAAAGACTATTTCGATGTAATTGTGTGGGCTACATGTCAGTTTCCCTCTATTGAAAGAGAAAATCACCTCTAAACGAACCGTACAGTCTTCACGCGGTGGAACAGATGAATTTGGCAAATCTGTGGCCTATTTTTTGGAACTCGTGAAAATTGGAGGGAAAAAGAAGATTTCCGTGCAAATCAGAGGACTCTAGCACGGATTCCCTCTTGAAAATGCAAGCTGGATCTAAAACACGCATTCAGGCATTTTGGGGGTGATATTGATGAAATTGGCAACTCCGTGGCCCATTTTAGGGTACTGCTGAAAAACGGAGTGAGAAAGGAGCTTACTCTGAAATTTCGAGGCCTCTAGCGAATTTTCCCTGTCAAAAGGTGAAACCGGCGCTAAAACATGCTCTATCCTTTTGGTGGCCGAAACACAATGATTCGCGAGCTCCGTTGCCCATTTTACAGTGCTTATGAAAGATGGAGGTAGGAATAGGATTTCTTTGCATTTCAAATGCCTCTATGTCGGTTGGTCTCTGCTAAGTGCAAACCTGCGCAAAGAATAGGTCAAACCATTTCGGGGGCAAAAACAGATTAATTGGGAAAGTACATGGCCCGTTCTCTGTGTCCAACTAAAAGATTAAGAGAAAGACTATTTCGATGTAATTGTGTGGGCTACATGTCAGTTTCCCTCTATTGAAAGAGAAAATCACCTCTAAACGAACCGTACAGTCTTCACGCGGTGGAACAGATGAATTTGGCAAATCTGTGGCCTATTTTTTGGAACTCGTGAAAATTGGAGGGAGAAAGAAGATTTCCGTGCAAATCAGAGGACTCTAGCACGGATTCCCTCTTGAAAACGCAAGCTGGATCTAAAACACGCATTCAGGCATTTTGGGGGTGATATTGATGAAATTGGCAACTCCGTGGCCTATTTTGGGGGACTGCTGAAAAACTGAGTGAGAAAGGAGCTTACTCTGAAATTTCGAGTCCTCTAGCGAATTTTCCCTGTCAAAAGTTGAAACCGGCGCTAAAACATGCTTCTATCCTTTTGGTGGCCGAAACACTATGATTCGCGAGCTACGTTGCCCATTTTACAGTGCTTATGAAAGATGGAGGTAGGAATAGGATTTCTTTGCATTTCAAATGCCTCTATGGCGGTTGGTCTCTGCTAAGTGCAAACCTGCGCAAAGATTAGGTCCAACCATTTCGGGGGCAAAAACAGATTAATTGGGAAAGTACATGGCCCGTTCTCTGTGTCCCACTAAAAGATTATGAGAAAGACTATTTTGATGAAATCGTGTGGGCTACATGTCAGTTTCCCTCTATTGAAAGAGAAAATCACCTCTAAACGAATCGTACAGTCTTCACGCGGTGGAACAGATGAATTTGGCAAATCTGTGGCCTATTTTTTGGAACTCGTGAAAATTGGAGGGAGAAAGAAGATTTCCGTGCAAATCAGAGGACTCTAGCACGGATTCCCTCTTGAAAACGCAAGCTGGATCTAAAACACGCATTCAGGCATTTTGGGGGTGATATTGATGAAATTGGCAACTCCGTGGCCCATTTTGGGGTACTGCTGTAAAACGGATTGAGAAAGGAGCTTACTCTGAAATTTCGAGGCCTCTAGCGAATTTTCCCTGTCAAAAGGTGAAACCGGCGCTAAAACATGCTTCTATCCTTTTGGTGGCTGAAACACTATGATTCGCGAGCTACGTTGCCCATTTTACAGTGCTTATGAAAGATGGAGGTAGGAATAGGATTTCTTTGCATTTCAAATGCCTCTATGGCGGTTGGTCTCTGCTAAGTGCAAACCTTCGCAAAGATTAGGTCCAACCATTTCGGGGGCAAAAACAGATTAATTGGGAAAGTACATGGCCCGTTCTCTGTGTCCAACTAAAAGATTATGAGAAAGACTATTTCGATGTAATTGTGTGGGCTACATGTCAGCTTCCCTCTATTGAAAGAGAAAATCACCTCTAAACGAACCGTACAGTCTTCACGCGGTGGAACAGATGAATTTGGCAAATCTGTGGCCTATTTTTTGGAACTCGTGAAAATTGGAGGGAGAAAGAAGATTTCCGTGCAAATCAGAGGACTCTAGCACGGATTCCCTCTTGAAAACGCAAGCTGGATCTAAAACACGCATTCAGGCATTTTGGGGGTGATATTGATGAACTTGGCAACTCCGTGGCCCATTTTGGGGTACTGCTGAAAAACGGATTGAGAAAGGAGCTTACTCTGAAATTTCGAGGCCTCTAGCGAATTTTCCCTGTCAAAAGGTGAAACCGGCGCTAAAACATGCTCTATCCTTTTGGTGGCCGAAACACAATGATTCGCGAGCTACGTTGCCCATTTTACAGTGCTTATGAAAGATGGAGGTAGGAATAGGATTTCTTTGCATTTCAAATGCCTCTATGGCGGTTGGTCTCTGCTAAGTGCAAACCTGCGCAAAGAATAGGTCCAACCATTTCGGGGGCAAAAACAGATTAATTGGGAAAGTACATGGCCCGTTCTCTGTGTCCCACTAAAACATTATGAGAAAGACTATTTTGATGAAATCGTGTGGGCTATATGTCAGTTTCCCTCTATTGAAAGAGAAAATCACCTCTAAACGAATCGTACAGTCTTCACGCGGTGGAACAGATGAATTTGGCAAATCTGTGGCCTATTTTTTGGAAATCGTGAAAATTGGAGGGAGAAAGAAGATTTCCGTGCAAATCAGAAGACTCTAGCACGGATTCCCTCTTGAAAACGTAAGCTGGATCTAAAACACGCATTCAGGCATTTTGGCGGTGATATTGATGAAATTGGCAACTCCGTGGCCCATTTTGGGGTACTGCTGAAAAACGGATTGAGAAAGGAGCTTACTCTGAAATTTCGAGGCCTCTAGCGAATTTTCCCTGTCAAAAGGTGAAACCGGCGCTAAAACATGCTTCTATCCTTTTGGTGGCCGAAACACTATGATTCGCGAGCTACGTTGCCCATTTTACAGTGCTTATGAAAGATGGAGGTAGGAATAGGATTTCTTTGCATTTCAAATGCCTCTATGGCGGTTGGTCTCTGCTAAGTGCAAACCTTCGCAAAGATTAGGTCCAACCATTTCGGGGACAAAAACAGATTAATTGGGAAAGTACATGGCCCGTTCTCTGTGTCCAACTAAAAGATTATGAGAAAGACTATTTCGATGTAATTGTGTGGGCTACATGTCAGTTTCCCTCTATTGAAAGAGAAAATCACCTCTAAACGAACCGTACAGTCTTCACGCGGTGGAACAGATGAATTTGGCAAATCTGTGGCCTATTTTTTGGAACTCGTGAAAATTGGAGGGAGAAAGAAGATTTCCGTGCAAATCAGAGGACTCTAGCACGGATTCCCTCTTGAAAACGCAAGCTGGATCTAAAACACGCATTCAGGCATTTTGGGGGTGATATTGATGAAATTGGCAACTCCGTGGCCTATTTTGGGGGACTGCTGAAAAACTGAGTGAGAAAGGAGCTTACTCTGAAATTTCGAGTCCTCTAGCGAATTTTCCCTGTCAAAAGTTGAAACCGGCGCTAAAACATGCTTCTATCCTTTTGGTGGCCGAAACACTATGATTCGCGAGCTACGTTGCCCATTTTACAGTGCTTATGAAAGATGGAGGTAGGAATAGGATTTCTTTGCATTTCAAATGCCTCTATGGCGGTTGGTCTCTGCTAAGTGCAAACCTGCGCAAAGATTAGGTCCAACCATTTCGGGGGCAAAAACAGATTAATTGGGAAAGTACATGGCCCGTTCTCTGTGTCCCACTAAAAGATTATGAGAAAGACTATTTTGATGAAATCGTGTGGGCTACATGTCAGTTTCCCTCTATTGAAAGAGAAAATCACCTCTAAACGAATCGTACAGTCTTCACGCGGTGGAACAGATGAATTTGGCAAATCTGTGGCCTATTTTTTGGAACTCGTGAAAATTGGAGGGAGAAAGAAGATTTCCGTGCAAATCAGAGGACTCTAGCACGGATTCCCTCTTGAAAACGCAAGCTGGATCTAAAACACGCATTCAGGCATTTTGGGGGTGATATTGATGAAATTGGCAACTCCGTGGCCCATTTTGGGGTACTGCTGTAAAACGGATTGAGAAAGGAGCTTACTCTGAAATTTCGAGGCCTCTAGCGAATTTTCCCTGTCAAAAGGTGAAACCGGCGCTAAAACATGCTTCTATCCTTTTGGTGGCTGAAACACTATGATTCGCGAGCTACGTTGCCCATTTTACAGTGCTTATGAAAGATGGAGGTAGGAATAGGATTTCTTTGCATTTCAAATGCCTCTATGGCGGTTGGTCTCTGCTAAGTGCAAACCTTCGCAAAGATTAGGTCCAACCATTTCGGGGGCAAAAACAGATTAATTGGGAAAGTACATGGCCCGTTCTCTGTGTCCAACTAAAAGATTATGAGAAAGACTATTTCGATGTAATTGTGTGGGCTACATGTCAGCTTCCCTCTATTGAAAGAGAAAATCACCTCTAAACGAACCGTACAGTCTTCACGCGGTGGAACAGATGAATTTGGCAAATCTGTGGCCTATTTTTTGGAACTCGTGAAAATTGGAGGGAGAAAGAAGATTTCCGTGCAAATCAGAGGACTCTAGCACGGATTCCCTCTTGAAAACGCAAGCTGGATCTAAAACACGCATTCAGGCATTTTGGGGGTGATATTGATGAACTTGGCAACTCCGTGGCCCATTTTGGGGTACTGCTGAAAAACGGATTGAGAAAGGAGCTTACTCTGAAATTTCGAGGCCTCTAGCGAATTTTCCCTGTCAAAAGGTGAAACCGGCGCTAAAACATGCTCTATCCTTTTGGTGGCCGAAACACAATGATTCGCGAGCTACGTTGCCCATTTTACAGTGCTTATGAAAGATGGAGGTAGGAATAGGATTTCTTTGCATTTCAAATGCCTCTATGGCGGTTGGTCTCTGCTAAGTGCAAACCTGCGCAAAGAATAGGTCCAACCATTTCGGGGGCAAAAACAGATTAATTGGGAAAGTACATGGCCCGTTCTCTGTGTCCCACTAAAACATTATGAGAAAGACTATTTTGATGAAATCGTGTGGGCTATATGTCAGTTTCCCTCTATTGAAAGAGAAAATCACCTCTAAACGAATCGTACAGTCTTCACGCGGTGGAACAGATGAATTTGGCAAATCTGTGGCCTATTTTTTGGAAATCGTGAAAATTGGAGGGAGAAAGAAGATTTCCGTGCAAATCAGAAGACTCTAGCACGGATTCCCTCTTGAAAACGTAAGCTGGATCTAAAACACGCATTCAGGCATTTTGGCGGTGATATTGATGAAATTGGCAACTCCGTGGCCCATTTTGGGGTACTGCTGAAAAACGGATTGAGAAAGGAGCTTACTCTGAAATTTCGAGGCCTCTAGCGAATTTTCCCTGTCAAAAGGTGAAACCGGCGCTAAAACATGCTTCTATCCTTTTGGTGGCCGAAACACTATGATTCGCGAGCTACGTTGCCCATTTTACAGTGCTTATGAAAGATGGAGGTAGGAATAGGATTTCTTTGCATTTCAAATGCCTCTATGGCGGTTGGTCTCTGCTAAGTGCAAACCTTCGCAAAGATTAGGTCCAACCATTTCGGGGACAAAAACAGATTAATTGGGAAAGTACATGGCCCGTTCTCTGTGTCCAACTAAAAGATTATGAGAAAGACTATTTCGATGTAATTGTGTGGGCTACATGTCAGCTTCCCTCTATTGAAAGAGAAAATCACCTCTAAACGAACCGTACAGTCTTCACGCGGTGGAACAGATGAATTTGGCAAATCTGTGGCCTATTTTTTGGAACTCGTGAAAATTGGAGGGAGAAAGAAGATTTCCGTGCAAATCAGAGGACTCTAGCACGAATTCCCTCTTGAAAACGCAAGCTGGATCTAAAACACGCATTCAGGCATTTTGGGGGTGATATTGATGAACTTGGCAACTCCGTGGCCCATTTTAGGGTACTGCTGAAAAACGGATTGAGAAAGGAGCTTACTCTGAAATTTCGAGGCCTCTAGCGAATTTTCCCTGTCAAAAGGTGAAACCGGCGCTAAAACATGCTCTATCCTTTTGGTGGCCGAAACACAATGATTCGCGAGCTACGTTGCCCATTTTACAGTGCTTATGAAAGATGGAGGTAGGAATAGGATTTCTTTGCATTTCAAAGGCCTCTATGGCGGTTGGTCTCTGCTAAGTGCAAACCTGCGCAAAGAATAGGTCCAACCATTTCGGGGGCAAAAACAGATTAATTGGGAAAGTACATGGCCCGTTCTCTGTGTCCCACTAAAACATTATGAGAAAGACTATTTTGATGAAATCGTGTGGGCTATATGTCAGTTTCCCTCTATTGAAAGAGAAAATCACCTCTAAACGAACCGTACAGTCTTCACGCGGTGGAACAGATGAATTTGGAAAATCTGTGGCCTATTTTTTGGAACTCGTGAAAATTGGAGGGAGAAAGAAGATTTCCGTGCAAATCAGAGGACTCTAGCACGAATTCCCTCTTGAAAATGCAAGCTGGATCTAAAACACGCATTCAGGCATTTTGGGGGTGATATTGACGAAATTGGCAACTCCGTGGCCCATTTTGGGGTACTGCTGAAAAACTAAGTGAGAAAGGAGCTTACTCTGAAATTTCAAGTCCTCTAGCGAATTTTCCCTGTCAAAAGGTGAAACCGGCGCTAAAACATGCTTCTATCCTTTTGGTGGCCGAAACACTATGATTCGCGAGCTACGTTGCCCATTTTACAGTGCTTATGAAAGATGGAGGTAGGAATAGGATTTCTTTGCATTTCAAATGCCTCTATGGCAGTTGGTCTCTGCTAAGTGCAAACCTGCGCAAAGATTAGGTCCAACCATTTCGGGGACAAAAACAGATTAATTGGGAAAGTACATGGCCCGTTCTCTGTGTCCAACTAAAAGATTATGAGAAAGACTATTTCGATGTAATTGTGTGGGCTACATGTCAGCTTCCCTCTATTGAAAGAGAAAATCACCTCTAAACGAACCGTACAGTCTTCACGCGGTGGAACAGATGAATTTGGCAAATCTGTGGCCTATTTTTTGAAACTCGTGAAAATTGGAGGGAGAAAGAAGATTTCCGTGCAAATCAGAGGACTCTAGCACGGATTCCCTCTTGAAAACGCAAGCTGGATCTAAAACACGCATTCAGGCATTTTGGGGGTGATATTGATGAAATTGGCAACTCCGTGGCCCATTTTGGGGTACTGCTGAAAAACTGAGTGAGAAAGGAGCTTACTCTGAAATTTCGAGGCCTCTAGCGAGTTTTCCCTGTCAAAAGGTGAAACCGGCGCTAAAACATGCTCTATCCTTTTGGTGGCCGAAACACAATGATCCGCGAGCTACGTTGCCCATTTTACAGTGCTTATGAAAGATGGAGGTAGGAATAGGATTTCTTTGCATTTCAAATGCCTCTATGGCGGTTGGTCTTTGCTAAGTGCAAACCTGCGCAAAGAATAGGTCCAACCATTTCGGGGGCAAAAAAAGATGAATTGGGAAAGTACATGGCCCGTTCTCTGTGTCCCACTAAAACATTATGAGAAAGACTATTTTGATGACATCGTGTGGGCTACATGTCAGTTTCCCTCTATTGAAAGAGAAAATCACCTCTAAACGAACCGTACAGTCTTCACGCGGTGGAACAGATGAATTTGGCAAATCTGTTGCCTATTTTTTGGAACACGTGAAAATTGGAGGGAGAAAGAAGATTTCCGTGCAAATCAGAGGACTCTAGCACGAATTCCCTCTTGAAAACGCAAGCTGGATCTAAAACACGCATTCAGGCATTTTGGGGGTGATATTGATGAAATTGGCAACTCCGTAGCCCATTTTGAGGTACTGCTGAAAAACGGATTGAGAAAGGAGCTTACTCTGAAATTTCGAGGCCTCTAGCGAATTTTCCCTGTCAAAAGGTGAAACCGGCGCTAAAACATGCTTCTATCCTTTTGGTGGCCGAAACACAATGATTCGCGAGCTATGTTGCCCATTTTACAGTGCCTATGAAAGATGGAGGTAGGAATAGGATTTCTTTGCATTTCAAATGCCTCTATGGCGGTTGGTCTCTGCTAAGTGCAAACCTGCGCAAAGATTAGGTCCAACCATTTCGGGGGCAAAAAAAGATGAATTGGGAAAGTACATGGCCCGTTCTCTGTGTCCCACTAAAAGATTATGAGAAAGACTATTTCGATGAAATTGTGTGGGCTGCATGTCAGTTTCCCTCTATTGAAAGAGAAAAGCGCCTCTAAACGAACCGTACAGTCTTCTCGCGGTGGAACAGATGAATTTGGCAAATCTGAGGCGTATTTTTTGGAACTCGTGAAAATTAGAGGCAGAAAGAAGATTTCCGTGCAAATCAGAGGACTCTAGCACGGTTTCCCTCTTGAAAACGCAAGCTGGATCTAAAACACGCATTCAGGCATTTTGGGGGTGATATTGATGAAATTGGCAACTCCGTGGCCCATTTTGGGGTAGAGCTGAAAAACGGAGTGAGAAAGGAGCTTACTCTGAAATTTCGAGGCCTCTAGCAAATTTTCCCTGTCAAAAGGTGAAACCGGCGCTAAAACATGCTCTATCCTTTTGGTGGCCGAAACACAATGATTCGCGAGCTACGTTGCCCATTTTACAGTGCTTATGAAAGATGGAGGTAGGAATAGGATTTCTTTGCATTTCAAATGCCTCTATGGCGGTTGGTCTCTGCTAAGTGCAAACCTGCGCAAAGAATAGGTCCAACCATTTCGGGGGCAAAAACAGATTAATTGGGAAAGTACATGGCCCGTTCTCTGTGTCCCACTAAAACATTATGAGAAAGACTATTTTGATGAAATCGTGTGGGCTATATGTCAGTTTCCCTCTGTTGAAAGAGAAAATCACCTCTAAACGAACCGTACAGTCTTCTCGCGGCGGAACAGATGAATTTGGCAAATCTGAGGCGTATTTTTTGGAACTCGTGAAAATTGGAGGGAGAAAGAAGATTTCCGTGCAAATCAGAGGACTCTAGCACGGATTCCCTCTTGAAAACGCAAGCTGGATCTAAAACACGCATTCAGGCATTTTGGGGGTGATATTGATGAAATTGGCAACTCCGTGGCCCATTTTGGGGTACTGCTGAAAAACTGAGTGAGAAAGGAGCTTACTCTGGAATTTCGAGTCCTCTAGCGAATTTTCCCTGTCAAAAGGTGAAACCGGCGCTAAAACATGCTTCTATCCTTTTGGTGGCCGAAACACTATGATTCGCGAGCTACGTTGCCCATTTTACAGTGCTTATGAAAGATGGAGGTAGGAATAGGATTTCTTTGCATTTCAAATGCCTCTATGGCGGTTGGTCTCTGCTAAGTGCAAACCTGCGGAAAGATTAGGTCCAACCATTTCGGGGGCAAAAAAAGATGAATTGGGAAAGTACATGGCCCGTTCTCTGTATCCCACTAAAAGATTATGAGAAAGACTATTTTGATGAAATTGTGTGGGCTACATGTCAGTTTCCCTCTATTGAAAGAGAAAATCACCTCTAAACGAACCGTACAGTCTTCACGCAGTGGAACAGATGAATTTGGCAAATCTGTGGCCTATTTTTTGGAACTCGTGAAAATTGGAGGGAGAAAGAAGATTTCCGTGCAAATCAGAGGACTCTAGCACGGATTCCCTCTCAAAAACGCAAGCTGGATCTAAAACACGCATTCAGGCATTTTGGGGGTGATATTGATGAAATTGGCAACTCCATCGCCCATTTTGGGGTACTGCTGAAAAACGGATTGAGAAAGGAGCTTACTCTGAAATTTCGAGGCCTCTAGCGAATTTTCCCTGTCAAAATGTGAAACCGGCGCTAAAACATGCTTCTATCCTTTTAGTGGCCGAAACACAATGATTCGCGAGCTACGTTGCCCATTTTACAGTGCTTATGAAAGATGGAGGTAGGAATAGGATTTCTTTGCATTTCAAATGCCTCTATGGCGGTTGGTCTCTGCTAAGTGCAAACCTGCGGAAAGATTAGGTCCAACCATTTCGGGGGCAAAAACAGATGAATTGGGAAAGTACATGGCCCATTCTCTGTGTCCCACTAAAAGATTATGAGAAAGACTATTTTGATAAAATTGTGTGGGCTACATGTCAGTTTCCCTGTATTGAAAGAGAAAATCACCTCTAAACGAACCGTACAGTCTTCTCGCGGCGGAACAGATGAATTTGGCAAATCTGAGGCGTATTTTTTGGAACTCGTGAAAATTGGAGGGAGAAAGAAGATTTCCGTGCAAATCAGAGGACTCTAGCACGGATTCCCTCTTGAAAACGCAAGCTGGATCTAAAACACGCATTCAGGCATTTTGGTGGTGATATTGATGAAATTGGCAACTCTGTGGCCCATTTTGGGGTACTGCTGAAAAACGGATTGAGAAAGGAGCTTACTCTGAAATTTCGAGGCCTCTAGCGAATTTTCCCTGTCAAAAGGTGAAACCGGCGCTAAAACATGCTCTATCCTTTTGGTGGCCGAAACACAATGATTCGCGAGCTACGTTGCCCATTTTACAGTGCTTATGAAAGATGGAGGTAGGAATAGGATTTCTTTGCATTTCAAATGCCTCTATGGCGGTTGGTCTCTGCTAAGTGCAAACCTGCGCAAAGATTAGGTCCAACCATTTCAGGGGCAAAAAAAGATGAATTGGGAAAGTACATGGCCCGTTCTCTGTGTCCCACTAAAAGATTATGAGAAAGACTATTTTGATGAAATTGTGTGGGCTACATGTCAGTTTCCCTCTATTGAAAGAGAAAATCACCTCTAAACGAACCGTACAGTCTTCTCGCGGTGGAACAGATGAATTTGGAAAATCTGAGGAGTATTTTTTGGAACTCGTGAAAATTGGAGGGAGAAAGAAGATTTTCGTGCAAATCAGAGGACTCTAGCACAGATTCCCTCTTGAAAACGCAAGCTGGATCTAAAACACGCATTCAGGGATTTTGGGGGTGATATGGATGGAATTGGCAACTCCGTGGCCCATTTTGGGGTACTGCTGAAAAACGAATTGAGAAAGGAGCTTACTCTGAAATTTCGAGGCCTCTAGCGAATTTTCCCTGTCAAAAGGTGAAACCGGCGCTAAAACATGCTCTATCCTTTTGGTGGCCGAAACACAATGATTCGCGAGCTACGTTGCCCATTTTACAGTGCTTATGAAAGATGGAGGTAGGAATAGGATTTCTTTGCATTTCAAATCCCTCTATGGCGGTTGGTCTCTGCTAAGTGCAAACCTGCGCAAAGATTAGGTCCAACCATTTCAGGGGCAAAAAAAGATGAATTGGGAAAGTACATGGCCCGTTCTCTGTGTCCCACTAAAACATTATGAGAAAGACTATTTTGATGAAATTGTGTGGGCTACATGTCAGTTTCCCTTTATTGAAAGAGAAAATCACCTCTAAACGAACCGTACAGTCTTCTCGCGGCGGAACAGATGAATTTGGCAAATCAGAGGCGTATTTTTTGGAACTCGTGAAAATTGGAGGGAGAAAGAAGATTTCCGTGCAAATCAGAGGACTCTAGGACGGATTCCCTCTTGAAAACGCAAGCTGGATCTAAAACACGCATTCAGGCATTTTGGGGGTGATATTGATGAAATTGGCAACTCCGTGGCCCATTTTGGGGTACTACTGAAAAACGGATTGAGAAAGGAGCTTACTCTGAAATTTCGAGCCCTCTAGCGAATTTTCCCTATCAAAATGTGAAACCGGCGCTAAAACATGCTTCTATCCTTTTGGTGGCCGAAATACAATGATTCGCGAGCTACGTTGCCCATTTTACAGTGCTTATGAAAGATGGAGGTAGGAATAGGATTTCTTTGCATTTCAAATGCCTCTATGGCGGTTGGTCTCTGCTAAGTTCAAACCTGCGGAAAGATTAGGTCCAACCATTTCGGGGGCAAAAACAGCTGAATTGGGAAAGTACATGGCCCGTTCTCTGTGTCCCACTAAAAGATTATGAGAAAGACTATTTTGATGAAATTGTGTGGGCTACATGTCAGTTTCCCTCTATTGAAAGAGAAAATCCCCTCTAAACGAACCGTACAGTCTTCACGCGGTGGAATAGATGAATTTGGAAAATCTGTGGCCTATTTTTTGGAACTCGTGAAAATTGGAGGGAGAAAGAAGATTTCCGTGCAAATCAGAGGACTCTAGCACGGATTCCCTCTTGAAAACGCAAGCTGGATCTAAAACACGCATTCAAGCATTTTGGGGGTGATATTGATGAAATTGGCAACTCCGTGGCCCATTTTAAGGTACTGCTGAAAAACGGATTGAGAAAGGAGCTTACTCTGAAATTTCGAGGCCTCTAGCGAATTTTCCCTGTCAAAAGGTGAAACCGGCGCTAAAACATTCTCTATCCTTTTGGTGGCCGAAACACAATGATTCGCGAGCTACGTTGCACATTTTACAGTGCTTATGAAAGATGGAGGTAGGAATAGGATTTCTTTGCATTTCAAATGCCTCTATGGCGGTTGGTCTCATCTAAGTGCAAACCTGCGCAAAGATTAGGTCCAACCATTTCGGGGGCAAAAAAAGATAAATTGGGAAAGTACATGGCCCGTTCTCTGTGTCCCACTAAAAGATTATGAGAAAGACTATTTTGATGAAATTGTGTGGGCTGCATGTCAGTTTCCCTCTATTGAAAGAGAAAATCCCCTCTAAACGAACCGTACAGTCTTCTCGCGGTGCAACAGATGAATTTGGAAAATCTGAGGCGTATTTTTTGGAACTCGTGAAAATTGGAGGGAGAAAGAAGATTTTCGTGCAAATCAGAGGACTCTAGCACGGATTCCCTCTTGAAAATGTAAGCTGGATCTAAAACACGCATTCAGGCATTTTGTGGGTGATATTGATGAAATTGGCAACTCCGTGGCCCATTTTGGGGTACTGCTGAAAAACGGAGTGAGAAAGGAACTTACTCTGAAATTTCGAGGCCTCTAGCGAATTTTCCATGTCAAAAGGTGAAACCGGCGCTAAAACATGCTTCTATCCTTTTGGTGGCCGAAACACAATGATTCGCGAGCTACGTTGCACATTTTACAGTGCTTATGAAAGATGGAGGTAGGAATAGGATTTCTTTGCATTTGAAATGCCTCTATGGCGGTTGGTCTCTGCTAAGTGCAAACCTGCGCAAAGATTAGGTCCAACCATTTCGGGGGCAAAAAAATATGAATTGGGAAAGTACATGGCCCGTTCTCTGTGTCCCACTAAAAGATTATGAGAAAGACTATTTTGATGAAATTGTGTGGGCTGCATGTCAGTTTCCCTCTATTGAAAGAGAAAATCACCTCTAAACGAACCGTACAGTCTTCTCGCGGTGCAACAGATGAATTTGGAAAATCTGAGGCGTATTTTTTGGAACTCGTGAAAATTGGAGGGAGAAAGAAGATTTTCGTGCAAATCAGAGGACTCTAGCACGGATTCCCTCTTGAAAATTTAAGCTGGATCTAAAACACGCATTCAGGCATTTTGTGGGTGATATTGATGAAATTGGCAACTCCGTGGCCCATTTTGGGGTACTGCTGAAAAACGGAGTGAGGAAGGAGCTTACTCTGAAATTTCGAGGCCTCTAGCGAATTTTCCCTGTCAAAAGGTGAAACCGGCGCTAAAACATGCTTCTATCCTTTTGGTGGCCGAAACACAATGATTCGCGAGCTACGTTGCACATTTTACAGTGCTTATGAAAGATGGAGGTAGGAATAGGATTTCTTTGCATTTCAAATGCCTCTATGGCGGTTGGTCTCTGCTAAGTGCAAACCTGCCCAAAGAATAGGTCCAACCATTTCGGGGGCAAAAACAGATTAATTGGGAAAGTACATGGCCCGTTCTCTGTGTCCAACTAAAACATTATGAGAAAGACTATTTTGATGAAATCGTGTGGGCTATATGTCAGTTTCCCTCTATTGAAAGAGAAAATCACCTCTAAACGAACTGTACAGTCTTCACGCGGTGGAACAGATGAATTTGGCAAATCTGTGGCCTATTTTTTAGAACTCGTGAAAATTGGAGGGAGAAAGAAGATTTCCATGCAAATCAGAGGACTCTAGCACGGATTCCGTCTTGAAAACGCAAGCTGGATCTAAAACACGCATTCAGGTATTTTGGGGGTGATATGGATGAAATTGGCAACTCCGTGGCCCATTTTGGGGTACTGCTGAAAAACGGATTGAGAAAGGAGCTTACTCTGAAATTTCGAGGCCTCTAGCGAATTTTCCCTGTCAAAAGGTGAAACCGGCGCTAAAACATGCTTCTATCCAATTGGTGGCCGAAACACAATAATTCGCGAGCTACGTTGCCCATTTTACAGTGCTTATGAAAGATGGAGGTAGGAATAGGATTTCTTTGCATTTCAAATGCCTCTATGGCGGTTGGTCTCTGCTAAGTGCAAACCTGCGCAAAGATTAGGTCCAACCATTTCGGGGGCAAAAAAAGATGAATTGGTAAAGTACATGGCCCGTTCTCTGTATCCCACTAAAAGATTATGGGAAAGACTATTTTGATGAAATTGTGTGGGCTACATGTCAGTTTCCCTCTATTGAAAGAGAAAATCACCTCTAAACGAACCGTACAGTCTTCACGCGGTGGAACAGATGAATTTGGCAAATCTGTGGCCTATTTTTTGGAACTCGTGAAAATTGGAGGGAGAAAGAAGATTTCCGTGCAAATCAGAGGACTCTAGCACGGATTCCCTCTAAAAAACGCAAGCTGGATCTAAAACACGCATTCAGGCATTTTGGGGGTGATATTGATGAAATTCGCAACTCCGTAGCCCATTTTGGGGTACTGCTGAAAAACGGATTGAGAAAGGAGCTTACTCTGAAATTTCAAGGCCTCTAGCGAATTTTCCCTGTCAAAAGGTGAAACCGGCGCTAAAACATGCTTCTATCCTTTTAGTGGCCGAAACACAATGATTCGCGATCTACGTTGCCCATTTTACAGTGCTTATGAAAGATGGAGGTAGGAATAGGATTTCTTTGCATTTTAAATGCCTCTATGGCGGTTGGTCTCTGCTAAGTGCAATCCTGCGCAAAGATTAGGTCCAACCATTTCGGGGGCAAAAACAGATGAATTGGGAAAGTACATGGCCCGTTCTCTGTGTCCCACTAAAAGATTATGAGAAAGACTATTTTGATGAAATTGTGTGGGCTACATGTCAGTTTCCCTCTATTGAAAGAGAAAATCACCTCTAAACGAACCGTACAGTCTTCTCACGGCGGAACAGATGAATTTGGCAAATCTGAGGCGTATTTTTTGGAACTCGTGAAAATTGGAGAGAGAAAGAAGATTTCCGTGCAAATCAGAGGACTCTAGCACGGATTCCCTCTTGAAAACGCAAGCTGGATCTAAAACACGCATTCACGCATTTTGGAGGTGATATTGATGAAATTGGCAACTCCGTGGCCCATTTTAAGGTACTGCTGAAAAACGGATTGAGAAAGGAGCTTACTCTGAAATTTCGAGGCCTCTAGCGAATTTTCCCTGTCAAAAGGTGAAACCGGCGCTAAAACATTCTCTATCCTTTTGGTGGCCGAAACACAATGATTCGCGAGCTACGTTGCACATTTTACAGTGCTTATGAAAGATGGAGGTAGGAATAGGATTTCTTTGCATTTCAAATGCCTCTATGGCGGTTGGTCTCTGCTAAGTGCAAACCTGCGCAAAGATTAGGTCCAACCATTTCGGGGGCAAAAAAAGATAAATTGGGAAAGTACATGGCCCGTTCTCTGTGTCCCACTAAAAGATTATGAGAAATACTATTTTGATGAAATTGTGTGGGCTGCATGTCAGTTTCCCTCTATTGAAAGAGAAAATCCCCTCTAAACGAACCGTACAGTCTTCTCGCGGTGCAACAGATGAATTTGGAAAATCTGAGGCGTATTTTTTGGAACTCGTGAAAATTGGAGGGAGAAAGAAGATTTTCGTGCAAATCAGAGGACTCTAGCACGGATTCCCTCTTGAAAATTTAAGCTGGATCTAAAACACGCATTCAGGCATTTTGTGGGTGATATTGATGAAATTGGCAACTCCGTGGCCCATTTTGGGGTACTGCTGAAAAACGGAGTGAGAAAGGAACTTACTCTGAAATTTCGAGGCCTCTAGCGAATTTTCCCTGTCAAAAGGTGAAACCGGCGCTAAAACATGCTTCTATCCTTTTGGTGGCCGAAACACAATGATTCGCGAGCTACGTTGCACATTTTACAGTGCTTATGAAAGATGGAGGTAGGAATAGGATTTCTTTGCATTTCAAATGCCTCTATGGCGGTTGGTCTCTGCTAAGTGCAAACCTGCGCAAAGATTAGGTCCAACCATTTCGGGGGCAAAAATAGATTAATTGGGAAAGTACATGGCCCGTTCTCTGTGTCCCACTAAAAGATTATGAGAAAGACTATTTTGATGAAATTGTGTGGGCTACATGTCAGTTTCCCTTTATTGAAAGAGAAAATCACCTCTAAACGAACCGTACAGTCTTCTCGCGGCGGAACAGATGAATTTGGCAAATCTGAGGCGTATTTTTTGGAACTCGTGAAAATTGGAGGGAGAAAGAAGATTTCCGTGCAAATCAGAGGACTCTAGCACGGATTCCCTCTTGAAAACGCAAGCTGGATCTAAAACACGCATTCAGGCATTTTGGGGGTGATATTGATGAAATTGGCAACTCCGTGGCCCATTTTGGGGTACTACTGAAAAACGGATTGAGAAAGGAGCTTACTCTGAAATTTCGAGGCCTCTAGCGAATTTTCCCTATCAAAATGTGAAACCGGCGCTAAAACATGCTTCTATCCTTTTCGTGGCCGAAATACAATGATTCGCGAGCTACGTTGCCCATTTTACAGTGCTTATGAAAGATGGAGGTAGGAATAGGATTTCTTTGCATTTCAAATGCCTCTATGGCGGTTGGTCTCTGCTAAGTTCAAACCTGCGGAAAGATTAGGTCCAACCATTTCGGGGGCAAAAATAGCTGAATTGGGAAAGTACATGGCCCGTTCTCTGTGTCCCACTAAAAGATTATGAGAAAGACTATTTTGATGAAATTGTGTGGGCTACATGTCAGTTTCCCTCTATTGAAAGAGAAAATCACCTCTAAACGAACCGTACAGTCTTCACGCGGTGGAACAGATGAATTTGGCAAATCTGTGGCCTATTTTTTGGAACTCGTGAAAATTGGAGGGAGAAAGAAGATTTCCGTGCAAATCAGAGGACTCTAGCACGGATTCCCTCTCAAAAACGCAAGCTGGATCTAAAACACGCATTCAGGCATTTTGGGGGTGATATTGATGAAATTGGCAACTCCGTAGCCCATTTTGGGGTACTGCTGAAAAACGGAGTGAGAAAGGAACTTACTCTGAAGTTTCGAGGCCTCTAGCGAATTTTCCCTGTAAAAAGATGAAACCGGCGCTAAAACATTCTTCTATCCTTTTTGTGGCCGAAACACAATGATTCGCGAGCTACGTTGCCCATTTTAAAGTGCTTATGAAAGATGGAGGTAGGAATAGGATTTCTTTGAATTTCAAATGCCTCTATGGCGGTTGGTCTCTGCTAAGTGCAAACCTGCGCAAAGAATAGGTCCAACCATTTCGGGGGCAAAAACAGATTAATTGGGAAAGTACATGGCCCGTTCTATGTGTCCCACTAAAAGATTATGAGAAAGACTATTTTGATGAAATCGTGTGGGCTACATTTCAGTTTCCCTCTATTGAAAGAGAAAATCACCTCTAAACGAACCATACAGTCGTCACGCGGTGGAACAGATGAATTTGGCAAATCTGTGGCGTATTTTTTGGAACTAATGAAAATTGGAGGGAGAAAGAAGGTATCCGTGAAAACCTGAGGACTCTAGCACGGTTTCCCTCTTGAAAATGGAAGCTGGATCTAAAACACGCATTCAGGCATTTTGTGGGTGATATTGATGAAATTGGTAACTCCGTGGCCCATTTTGGGGTACTGCTGAAAAACGGAGTGAGAAAGGAACTTACTCTTAAATTTCGAGGCCTCTAGCGAATTTTCCCTGTCAAAAGGTGAAACCGGCGCTAAAACATGCTCTATCATTTTTGTGGCCGAAACACAATGATTCGCGAGCTACGTTGCCCATTTTACAGTGCTTATGAAAGATGGAGGTAGGAATAGGATTTCTTTGCATTTCAAATGCCTCTATGGCGGTTGGTCTCTGCTAAGTGCAAACCTGCGCAAAGATTATGTCCAACCATTTCGGGGGCAAAAAAAGATGAATTGGGAAAGTACATGGCCCGTTCTCTGTGTCCCACTAAAAGATTATGAGAAAGACTATTTTGATGAAATTGTGTGGGCTGCATGTCAGTTTCCCTCTATTGAAAGAGAAAATCACCTCAAAACGAACCGTACAGTCTTCTCGCGGTGGAACAGATGAATTTGGCAAATCTGAGGCGTATTTTTTGGAACTCGTGAAAATTGGAAGGAGAAAGAAGATTTTCGTGCAAATCAGAGGACTCTAGCACGGATTCCCTCTTGAAAACGCAAGCTGGATCTAAAACACGCATTCAGGCATTTTGGGGGTGATATTGATGAAATTGGTAACTCCGTGGCCCATTTTGGGGTACTGCTGAAAAACGGAGTGAGAAAGGAACTTACTCTTAAATTTCGAGGCCTCTAGCGAATTTTCCCTGTCAAAAGGTGAAACCGGCGCTAAAACATGCTCTATCATTTTTGTGGCCGAAACACAATGATTCGCGAGCTACGTTGCCCATTTTACAGTGCTTATGAAAGATGGAGGTAGGAATAGGATTTCTTTGCATTTCAAATGCCTCTATGGCGGTTGGTCTCTGCTAAGTGCAAACCTGCGCAAAGATTATGTCCAACCATTTCGGGGGCAAAAAAAGATGAATTGGGAAAGTACATGGCCCGTTCTCTGTGTCCCACTAAAAGATTATGAGAAAGACTATTTTGATGAAATTGTGTGGGCTGCATGTCAGTTTCCCTCTATTGAAAGAGAAAATCACCTCAAAACGAACCGTACAGTCTTCTCGCGGTGGAACAGATGAATTTGGCAAATCTGAGGCGTATTTTTTGGAACTCGTGAAAATTGGAAGGAGAAAGAAGATTTTCGTGCAAATCAGAGGACTCTAGCACGGATTCCCTCTTGAAAACGCAAGCTGGATCTAAAACACGCATTCAGGCATTTTGGGGGTGATATTGATAAAATTGGCAACTCCGTGGCCCATTTTGGGGTACTGCTGAAAAACGGAGTGAGGAAGGAGCTTACTCTGAAATTTCGAGGCCTCTAGCGAATTTTCCCTGTCAAAAGGTGAAACCGGCGCTAAAACATGCTTCTATCCTTTTGGTGGCCGAAACACAATGATTCGCGAGCTACGTTGCCCATTTTACAGTGCTTATGAAAGATGGAGGTAGGAATAGGATTTCTTTGCATTTGAAATGCCTCTATGGCGGTTGGTCTCTGCTAAGTGCAAACCTGCCCAAAGAATAGGTCCAACCATTTCGGGGGCAAAATAAGATTAATTGGGAAAGTACATGGCCCGTTCTCTGTGTCCAACTAAAACATTATGAGAAAGACTATTTTGATGAAATCGTGTGGGCTATATGTCAGTTTCCCTCTATTGAAAGAGAAAATCACCTCTAAACGAACTGTACAGTCTTCACGCGGTGGAACAGATGAATTTGGCAAATCTGTGGCCTATTTTTTAGAACTCGTGAAAATTGGAGGGAGAAAGAAGATTTCCGTGCAAATCAGAGGACTCTATCACGGATTCCGTCTTGAAAACGCAAGCTGGTTCTAAAACACGCATTCAGGTATTTTGGGGGTGATATGGATGAAATTGGCAACTCCGTGGCCCATTTTGGGGTACTGCTGAAAAACGGATTGAGAAAGGAGCTTACTCTGAAATTTCGAGGCCTCTAGCGAATTTTCCCTGTCAAAAGGTGAAACCGGCGCTAAAACATGCTTCTATCCAATTGGTGGCCGAAACACAATAATTCGCGAGCTACGTTGCCCATTTTACAGTGCTTATGAAAGATGGAGGTAGGAATAGGATTTCTTTGCATTTCAAATGCCTCTATGGCGGTTGGTCTCTGCTAAGTGCAAACCTGCGCAAAGATTAGGTCCAACCATTTCGGGGGCAAAAAAAGATGAATTGGTAAAGTACATGGCCCGTTCTCTGTATCCCACTAAAAGATTATGGGAAAGACTATTTTGATGAAATTGTGTGGGCTACATGTCAGTTTCCCTCTATTGAAAGAGAAAATCACCTCTAAACGAACCGTACAGTCTTCACGCGGTGGAACAGATGAATTTGGCAAATCTGTGGCCTATTTTTTGGAACTCGTGAAAATTGGAGGGAGAAAGAAGATTTCCGTGCAAATCAGAGGACTCTAGCACGGATTCCCTCTAAAAAACGCAAGCTGGATCTAAAACACGCATTCAGGCATTTTGGGGGTGATATTGATGAAATTCGCAACTCCGTAGCCCATTTTGGGGTACTGCTGAAAAACGGATTGAGAAAGGAGCTTACTCTGAAATTTCAAGGCCTCTAGCGAATTTTCCCTGTCAAATGGTGAAACCGGCGCTAAAACATGCTTCTATCCTTTTAGTGGCCGAAACACAATGATTCGCGATCTACGTTGCCCATTTTACAGTGCTTATGAAAGATGGAGGTAGGAATAGGATTTCTTTGCATTTTAAATGCCTCTATGGCGGTTGGTCTCTGCTAAGTGCAATCCTGCGCAAAGATTAGGTCCAACCATTTCGGGGGCAAAAACAGATGAATTGGGAAAGTACATGGCCCGTTCTCTGTGTCCCACTAAAAGATTATGAGAAAGACTATTTTGATGAAATTGTGTGGGCTACATGTCAGTTTCCCTCTTTTGAAAGAGAAAATCACCTCTAAACGAACCGTACAGTCTTCTCACGGCGGAACAGATGAATTTGGCAAATCTGAGGCGTATTTTTTGGAACTCGTGAAAATTGGAGAGAGAAAGAAGATTTCCGTGCAAATCAGAGGACTCTAGCACGGATTCCCTCTTGAAAACGCAAGCTGGATCTAAAACACGCATTCAAGCATTTTGGAGGTGATATTGATGAAATTGGCAACTCCGTGGCCCATTTTAAGGTACTGCTGAAAAACGGATTGAGAAAGGAGCTTACTCTGAAATTTCGAGGCCTCTAGCGAATTTTCCCTGTCAAAAGGTGAAACCGGCGCTAAAACATTCTCTATCCTTTTGGTGGCCGAAACACAATGATTCGCGAGCTACGTTGCACATTTTACAGTGCTTATGAAAGATGGAGGTAGGAATAGGATTTCTTTGCATTTCAAATGCCTCTATGGCGGTTGGTCTCTGCTAAGTGCAAACCTGCGCAAAGATTAGGTCCAACCATTTCGGGGGCAAAAAAAGATAAATTGGGAAAGTACATGGCCCGTTCTCTGTGTCCCACTAAAAGATTATGAGAAATACTATTTTGATGAAATTGTGTGGGCTGCATGTCAGTTTCCCTCTATTGAAAGAGAAAATCCCCTCTAAACGAACCGTACAGTCTTCTCGCGGTGCAACAGATGAATTTGGAAAATCTGAGGCGTATTTTTTGGAACTCGTGAAAATTGGAGGGAGAAAGAAGATTTTCGTGCAAATCAGAGGACTCTAGCACGGATTCCCTCTTGAAAATGGAAGCTGGATCTAAAACACGCATTCAGGCATTTTGTGGGTGATATTGATGAAATTGGCAACTCCGTGGCCCATTTTGGGGTACTGCTGAAAAACGGAGTGAGAAAGGAACTTACTCTGAAATTTCGAGGCCTCTAGCGAATTTTCCCTGTCAAAAGGTGAAACCGGCGCTAAAACATGCTTCTATCCTTTTGGTGGCCGAAACACAATGATTCGCGAGCTACGTTGCACATTTTACAGTGCTTATGAAAGATGGAGGTAGGAATAGGATTTCTTTGCATTTCAAATGCCTCTATGGCGGTTGGTCTCTGCTAAGTGCAAACCTGCGCAAAGATTAGGTCCAACCATTTCGGGGGCAAAAATAGATGAATTGGGAAAGTACATGGCCCGTTCTCTGTGTCCCACTAAAAGATTATGAGAAAGACTATTTTGATGAAATTGTGTGGGCTACATGTCAGTTTCCCTCTATTGAAAGAGAAAATCACCTCTAAACGAACCGTACAGTCTTCTCGCGGCGGAACAGATGAATTTGGCAAATCTGAGGCGTATTTTTTGGAACTCGTGAAAATTGGAGGGAGAAAGAAGATTTCCGTGCAAATCAGAGGACTCTAGCACGGATTCCCTCTTGAAAACGCAAGCTGGATCTAAAACACGCATTCAGGCATTTTGGGGGTGATATTGATGAAATTGGCAACTCCGTGGCCCAATTTTGGGGTACTGCTGAAAAACGGATTGAGAAAGGAGCTTACTCTGAAATTTCGAGGCCTCTAGCGAATTTTCCCTCTCAAAATGTGAAACCGGCGCTAAAACATGCTTCTATCCTTTTCGTGGCCGAAATACAATGATTCGCGAGCTACGTTGCCCATTTTACAGTGCTTATGAAAGATGGAGGTAGGAATAGGATTTCTTTGCATTTCAAATGCCTCTATGGCGGTTGGTCTCTGCTAAGTTCAAACCTGCGGAAAGATTAGGTCCAACCATTTCGGGGGCAAAAACAGATTAATTGGGAAAGTACATGGCCCGTTCTCTGTGTCCCACTAAAAGATTATGAGAAAGACTATTTTGATGAAATTGTGTGGGCTACATGTCAGTTTCCCTCTATTGAAAGAGAAAATCACCTCTAAACGAACCGTACAGTCTTCTCGCGGCGGAACAGATGAATTTGGCAAATCTGAGGCGTATTTTTTGGAACTCGTGAAAATTGGAGGGAGAAAGAAGATTTCCGTGCAAATCAGAGGACTCTAGCACGGATTCCCTCTTGAAAACGCAAGCTGGATCTAAAACACGCATTCAGGCATTTTGGGGGTGATATTGATGAAATTGGCAACTCCGTGGCCCATTTTGGGGTACTGCTGAAAAACGGATTGAGAAAGGAGCTTACTCTGAAATTTCGAGGCCTCTAGCGAATTTTCCCTGTCAAAAGGTGAAACCGGCGCTAAAACATTCTCTATCCTTTTGGTGGCCGAAACACAATGATTCGCGAGCTACGTTGCACATTTTACAGTGCTTATGAAAGATGGAGGTAGGAATAGGATTTCTTTGCATTTCAAATGCCTCTATGGCGGTTGGTCTCTGCTAAGTGCAAACCTGCGCAAAGATTAGGTCCAACCATTTCGGGGGCAAAAACAGATTAATTGGGAAAGTACATGGCCCGTTCTCTGTGTCCCACTAAAAGATTATGAGAAAGACTATTTTGATGAAATTGTGTGGGCTACATGTCAGTTTCCCTTTATTGAAAGAGAAAATCACCTCTAAACGAACCGTACAGTCTTCTCGCGGCGGAACAGATGAATTTGGCAAATCTGAGGCGTATTTTTTGGAACTCGTGAAAATTGGAGGGAGAAAGAAGATTTCCGTGCAAATCAGAGGACTCTAGCATGGATTCCCTCTTGAAAACGCAAGCTGGATCTAAAACACGCATTCAGGCATTTTGGGGGTGATATTGATGAAATTGGCAACTCTGTGGCCCATTTTGGGGTACTGCTGAAAAACGGATTGAGAAAGGAGCTTACTCTGAAATTTCGAGGCCTCTAGCGAATTTTCCCTGTCAAAAGGTGAAACCGGCGCTAAAACATGCTTCTATCCAATTGGTGGCCGAAACACAATGATTCGCGAGCTACGTTGCACATTTTACAGTGCTTATGAAAGATGGAGGTAGGAATAGGATTTCTTTGCATTTCAAATGCCTCTATGGCGGTTGGTCTCTGCTAAGTGCAAACCTGCGCAAAGATTAGGTCCAACCATTTCGGGGGCAAAAAAAGATGAATTGGGAAAGTACATGGCCCGTTCTCTGTATCCCACTAAAAGATTATGAGAAAGACTATTTTGATGAAATTGTGTGGGCTACATGTCAGTTTCCCTCTTTTGAAAGAGAAAATCACCTCTAAACGAACCGTACAGTCTTCTCGCGGCGGAACAGATGAATTTGGCAAATCTGTGGCCTATTTTTTGGAACTCGTGAAAATTGGAGGGAGAAAGAAGATTTCCGTGCAAATCAGAGGACTCTAGCATGGATTCCCTCTTGAAAACGCAAGCTGGATCTAAAACACGCATTCAGGCATTTTGGGGGTGATATTGATGAAATTGGCAACTCCGTGGCCCATTTTGGGGTACTGCTGAAAAACGGATTGAGAAAGGAGCTTACTCTTAAATTTCGAGGCCTCTAGCGAATTTTCCCTGTAAAAAGGTGAAACCGGCGCTAAAACATG
Source organism: Albizia julibrissin (assembly GCA_037074505.1). Taxonomy (NCBI): domain Eukaryota; kingdom Viridiplantae; phylum Streptophyta; class Magnoliopsida; order Fabales; family Fabaceae; genus Albizia; species Albizia julibrissin. The sequence goes on from CM073477.1 coordinate 41,141,576, forward strand.
CTTCTATCTTTTTGGTGGCCGAAACACAATGATTCGCGAGCTACGTTGCCCATTTTACAGTTCTTCTTAAAGATGGTGGTAGGAATAGGATTTCTTTGCATTTGAAATGCCTCTATGGCGGTTGGTCTCTGCTAAGTGCAAACCTGCGCAAAGATTAGGTCCAACCATTTCGGGGGCAAAAACAGATTAATTGGGAAAGTACATGGCCTGTTCTCTATGTCCCACTAAAAGATTATGAGAAAGACTATTTTGATGAAATTGTGTGGGCTGCATGTCAGTTTCCCTCTGTTGAAAGAGAAAAGCGCCTCTAAACGAACCGTACAGTCTTCTTGCGGTGGAACAGATGAATTTGGCAAATCTGAGGCGTATTTTTTGGAACTCGTGAAAATTGGAGGGAGAAAGAAGATTTTCGTGCATATCAGAGGACTCTAGCACGGATTCCCTCTTGAAAACGCAAGCTGGATCTAAAACACGCATTTAGGCATTTTGGGGGTGATATTGATGAAATTGGCAACTCCGTGGCCCATTTTGGGGTACTGCTGAAAAACGGATTGAGAAAGGAGCTTACTCTGAAATATCGAGGCCTCTAGCGAATTTTCCCTGTCAAAAGGTGAAACCGGCGCTAAAACATGCTTCTATCCTTTTAGGTGGCCGAAACACAATGATTCGCGAGCTACGTTGCACATTTTACAGTGCTTATGAAAGATGGAGGTAGGAATAGGATTTCTTTGCATTTCAAATGCCTCTATGGCGGTTGGTCTCTGCTAAGTGCAAACCTGCGCAAAGATTAGGTCCAACCATTTCGGGGGCAAAAAAAGATGAATTGGGAAAGTACATGGCCTGTTCTCTGTGTCCCACTAAAAGATTATGAGAAAGACTATTTTGATGAAATTGTGTGGGCTGCATGTCAGTTTCCCTCTATTGAAAGAGAAAAGCGCCTCTAAACGAACCGTACAGTCTTCTCGCGGTGGAACAGATGAATTTGGCAAATCTGAGGCGTATTTTTTGGAACTCGTGAAAATTAGAGGGAGAAAGAAGATTTCCGTGCAAATCAGAGGACTCTAGAACGGATTCCCTCTTGAAAACGCAAGCTGGATCTAAAACACGCATTCAGGCATTTTGGGGGTGATATTGATGAAATTGGCAACTCCGTGGCCCATTTTGGGGTACTGCTGAAAAACGGATTGAGAAAGGAGCTTACTCTTAAATTTCGAGGCCTCTAGCGAATTTTCCCTGTAAAAAGGTGAAACCGGCGCTAAAACATGCTTCTATCTTTTTGGTGGCCGAAACACAATGATTCGCGAGCTACGTTGCCCATTTTACAGTTCTTCTTAAAGATGGTGGTAGGAATAGGATTTCTTTGCATTTGAAATGCCTCTATGGCGGTTGGTCTCTGCTAAGTGCAAACCTGCGCAAAGATTAGGTCCAACCATTTCGGGGGCAAAAACAGATTAATTGGGAAAGTACATGGCCTGTTCTCTGTGTCCCACTAAAAGATTATGAGAAAGACTATTTTGATGAAATTGTGTGGGCTGCATGTCAGTTTCCCTCTGTTGAAAGAGAAAAGCGCCTCTAAACGAACCGTACAGTCTTCTCGCGGTGGAACAGATGAATTTGGCAAATCTGAGGCGTATTTTTTGGAACTCATGAAAATTGGAGGGAGAAAGAAGATTTTCGTGCAAATCAGAGGACTCTAGCACGGATTCCCTCTTGAAAACGCAAGCTGGAACTAAAACACGCATTTAGGCATTTTGGGTGTGATATTGATGAAATTGGCAACTCCGTGGCCCATTTTGGGGTACTGCTGAAAAACGGATTGAGAAAGGAGCTTACTCTGAAATTTCGAGGCCTCTAGCGAATTTTCCCTGTCAAAAGGTGAAACCGGCGCTAAAACATGCTTCTATCCAATTGGTGGCCGAAACACAATGATTCGCGAGCTACGTTGCACATTTTACAGTGCTTATGAAAGATGGAGGTAGGAATAGGATTTCTTTGCATTTCAAATGCCTCTATGGCGGTTGGTCTCTGCTAAGTGCAAACCTGCGCAAAGATTAGGTCCAACCATTTCGGGGGCAAAAAAAGATGAATTGGGAAAGTACATGGCCTGTTCTCTGTGTCCCACTAAAAGATTATGAGAAAGACTATTTTGATGAAATTGTGTGGGCTGCATGTCAGTTTCCCTCTATTGAAAGAGAAAAGCGCCTCTAAACGAACCGTACAGTCTTCTCGCGGTGGAACAGATGAATTTGGCAAATCTGAGGCGTATTTTTTGGAACTCGTGAAAATTAGAGGGAGAAAGAAGATTTCCGTGCAAATCAGAGGACTCTAGCACGGATTCCCTCTTGAAAACGCAAGCTGGATCTAAAACACGCATTCAGGCATTTTGGGGGTGATATTGATGAAATTGGCAACTCCGTGGCCCATTTTGGGGTACTGCTGAAAAACGGATTGAGAAAGGAGCTTACTCTTAAATTTCGAGGCCTCTAGCGAATTTTCCCTGTAAAAAGGTGAAACCGGCGCTAAAACATGCTTCTATCTTTTTGGTGGCCGAAACACAATGATTCGCGAGCTACGTTGCCCATTTTACAGTTCTTCTTAAAGATGGTGGTAGGAATAGGATTTCTTTGCATTTGAAATGCCTCTATGGCGGTTGGTCTCTGCTAAGTGCAAACCTGCGCAAAGATTAGGTCCAACCATTTCGGGGGCAAAAACAGATTAATTGGGAAAGTACATGGCCTGTTCTCTGTGTCCCACTAAAAGATTATGAGAAAGACTATTTTGATGAAATTGTGTGGGCTGCATGTCAGTTTCCCTCTGTTGAAAGAGAAAAGCGCCTCTAAACGAACCGTACAGTCTTCTCGCGGTGGAACAGATGAATTTGGCAAATCTGAGGCGTATTTTTTGGAACTCATGAAAATTGGAGGGAGAAAGAAGATTTTCGTGCAAATCAGAGGACTCTAGCACGGATTCCCTCTTGAAAACGCAAGCTGGATCTAAAACACGCATTTAGGCATTTTGGGGGTGATATTGATGAAATTGGCAACTCCGTGGCCCATTTTGGGGTACTGCTGAAAAACGGATTGAGAAAGGAGCTTACTCTGAAATTTCGAGGCCTCTAGCGAATTTTCCCTGTCAAAAGGTGAAACCGGCGCTAAAACATGCTTCTATCTAATTGGTGGCCGAAACACAATGATTCGCGAGCTACGTTGCACATTTTACAGTGCTTATGAAAGATGGAGGTAGGAATAGGATTTCTTTGCATTTCAAATGCCTCTATGGCGGTTGGTCTCTGCTAAGTGTAAACCTGCGCAAAGATTAGGTCCAACCATTTCAGGGGCAAAAAAAGATGAATTGGGAAAGTACATGGCCTGTTCTCTGTGTCCCACTAAAAGATTATGAGAAAGACTATTTTGATGAAATTGTGTGGGCTGCATGTCAGTTTCCCTCTATTGAAAGAGAAAAGCGCCTCTAAACGAACCGTACAGTCTTCTCGCGTTGGAACAGATGAATTTGGCAAATCTGAGGCGTATTTTTTGGAACTCGTGAAAATTAGAGGGAGAAAGAAGATTTCCGTGCAAATCAGAGGACTCTAGCACGGATTCCCTCTTGAAAACGCAAGCTGGATCTAAAACACGCATTCAGGCATTTTGGGGGTGATATTGATGAAATTGGCAACTCCGTGGCCCATTTTGGGGTACTGCTGAAAAACGGATTGAGAAAGGAGCTTACTCTTAAATTTCGAGGCCTCTAGCGAATTTTCCCTGTAAAAAGGTGAAACCGGCGCTAAAACATGCTTCTATCTTTTTGGTGGCCGAAACACAATGATTCGCGAGCTACGTTGCCCATTTTACAGTTCTTCTTAAAGATGGTGGTAGGAATAGGATTTCTTTGCATTTGAAATGCCTCTATGGCGGTTGGTCTCTGCTAAGTGCAAACCTGCGCAAAGATTAGGTCCAACCATTTCGGGGGCAAAAACAGATTAATTGGGAAAGTACATGGCCTGTTCTCTGTGTCCCACTAAAAGATTATGAGAAAGACTATTTTGATGAAATTGTGTGGGCTGCATGTCAGTTTCCCTCTGTTGAAAGAGAAAAGCGCCTCTAAACGAACCGTACAGTCTTCTCGCGGTGGAACAGATGAATTTGGCAAATCTGAGGCGTATTTTTTGGAACTCATGAAAATTGGAGGGAGAAAGAAGATTTTCGTGCAAATCAGAGGACTCTAGCACGGATTCCCTCTTGAAAACGCAAGCTGGATCTAAAACACGCATTTAGGCATTTTGGGGGTGATATTGATGAAATTGGCAACTCCGTGGCCCATTTTGGGGTACTGCTGAAAAACGGATTGAGAAAGGAGCTTACTCTGAAATTTCGAGGCCTCTAGCGAATTTTCCCTGTCAAAAGGTGAAACCGGCGCTAAAACATGCTTCTATCTAATTGGTGGCCGAAACACAATGATTCGCGAGCTACGTTGCACATTTTACAGTGCTTATGAAAGATGGAGGTAGGAATAGGATTTCTTTGCATTTCAAATGCCTCTATGGCGGTTGGTCTCTGCTAAGTGTAAACCTGCGCAAAGATTAGGTCCAACCATTTCAGGGGCAAAAAAAGATGAATTGGGAAAGTACATGGCCTGTTCTCTGTGTCCCACTAAAAGATTATGAGAAAGACTATTTTGATGAAATTGTGTGGGCTGCATGTCAGTTTCCCTCTATTGAAAGAGAAAAGCGCCTCTAAACGAACCGTACAGTCTTCTCGCGTTGGAACAGATGAATTTGGCAAATCTGAGGCGTATTTTTTGGAACTCGTGAAAATTAGAGGGAGAAAGAAGATTTCCGTGCAAATCAGAGGACTCTAGCACGGATTCCCTCTTGAAAACGCAAGCTGGATCTAAAACACGCATTCAGGCATTTTGGGGGTGATATTGATGAAATTGGCAACTCCGTGGCCCATTTTGGGGTACTGCTGAAAAACGGATTGAGAAAGGAGCTTACTCTGAAATTTCGAGGCCTCTAGCGAATTTTCCCTGTCAAAAGGTGAAACCGGAGCTAAAACATGCTTCTATCCTTTTAGTGGCCGAAACACAATGATTCGCGAGCTACGTTGCCCATTTTACAGTGCTTATGAAAGATGGAGGCAGGAATAGGATTTCTTTGCATTTCAAATGCCTCTATAGCGGTTGGTCTCTGCTAAGTGCAAACCTGCGGAAAGATTAGGTCCAACCATTTCGGGGGCAAAAACAGATTAATTGGGAAAGTACATGGCCCGTTCTCTGTGTCCCACTAAAAGATTATGAGAAAGACTATTTTGATGAAATTGTGTGGGCTACATGTCAGTTTCCCTTTATTGAAAGAGAAAATCACCTCTAAACGAACCGTACAGTCTTCTCGCGGCGGAACAGATGAATTTGGCAAATCTGAGGCGTATTTTTTGGAACTCGTGAAAATTGGAGGGAGAAAGAAGATTTCCGTGCAAATCAGAGGACTCTAGCACGGATTCCCTCTTGAAAACGCAAGCTGGATCTAAAACACGCATTCAGGCATTTTGGGGGTGATATTGATGAAATTGGCAACTCCGTGGCCCATTTTGGGGTACTGCTGAAAAACGGATTGAGAAAGGAGCTTACTCTGAAATTTCGAGGCCTCTAGCGAATTATCCCTATCAAAAGGTGAAACCGGCGCTAAAACATGCTTCTATCTTTTTGGTGGCCGAAACACAATGATTCGCGAGCTACGTTGCCCATTTTACAGTTCTTCTTAAAGATGGTGGTAGGAATAGGATTTCTTTGCATTTGAAATGCCTCTATGGCGGTTGGTCTCTGCTAAGTGCAAACCTGCGCAAAGATTAGGTCCAACCATTTCGGGGGCAAAAACAGATTAATTGGGAAAGTACATGGCCTGTTCTCTGTGTCCCACTAAAAGATTATGAGAAAGACTATTTTGATGAAATTGTGTGGGCTGCATGTCAGTTTCCCTCTGTTGAAAGAGAAAAGCGCCTCTAAACGAACCGTACAGTCTTCTCGCGGTGGAACAGATGAATTTGGCAAATCTGAGGCGTATTTTTTGGAACTCATGAAAATTGGAGGGAGAAAGAAGATTTTCGTGCAAATCAGAGGACTCTAGCACGGATTCCCTCTTGAAAACGCAAGCTGGATCTAAAACACGCATTTAGGCATTTTGGGGGTGATATTGATGAAATTGGCAACTCCGTGGCCCATTTTGGGGTACTGCTGAAAAACGGATTGAGAAAGGAGCTTACTCTGAAATTTCGAGGCCTCTAGCGAATTTTCCCTGTCAAAAGGTGAAACCGGCGCTAAAACATGCTTCTATCCAATTGGTGGCCGAAACACAATGATTCGCGAGCTACGTTGCACATTTTACAGTGCTTATGAAAGATGGAGGTAGGAATAGGATTTCTTTGCATTTCAAATGCCTCTATGGCGGTTGGTCTCTGCTAAGTGCAAACCTGCGCAAAGATTAGGTCCAACCATTTCGGGGGCAAAAAAAGATGAATTGGGAAAGTACATGGCCTGTTCTCTGTGTCCCACTAAAAGATTATGAGAAAGACTATTTTGATGAAATTGTGTGGGCTGCATGTCAGTTTCCCTCTATTGAAAGAGAAAAGCGCCTCTAAACGAACCGTACAGTCTTCTCGCGGTGGAACAGATGAATTTGGCAAATCTGAGGCGTATTTTTTGGAACTCGTGAAAATTAGAGGGAGAAAGAAGATTTCCGTGCAAATCAGAGGACTCTAGCACGGATTCCCTCTTGAAAACGCAAGCTGGATCTAAAACACGCATTCAGGCATTTTGGGGGTGATATTGATGAAATTGGCAACTCCGTGGCCCATTTTGGGGTACTGCTGAAAAACGGATTGAGAAAGGAGCTTACTCTTAAATTTCGAGGCCTCTAGCGAATTTTCCCTGTAAAAAGGTGAAACCGGCGCTAAAACATGCTTCTATCTTTTTGGTGGCCGAAACACAATGATTCGCGAGCTACGTTGCCCATTTTACAGTTCTTCTTAAAGATGGTGGTAGGAATAGGATTTCTTTGCATTTGAAATGCCTCTATGGCGGTTGGTCTCTGCTAAGTGCAAACCTGCGCAAAGATTAGGTCCAACCATTTCGGGGGCAAAAACAGATTAATTGGGAAAGTACATGGCCTGTTCTCTGTGTCCCACTAAAAGATTATGAGAAAGACTATTTTGATGAAATTGTGTGGGCTGCATGTCAGTATCCCTCTGTTGAAAGAGAAAAGCGCCTCTAAACGAACCGTACAGTCTTCTCGCGGTGGAACAGATGAATTTGGCAAATCTGAGGCGTATTTTTTGGAACTCATGAAAATTGGAGGGAGAAAGAAGATTTTCGTGCAAATCAGAGGACTCTAGCACGGATTCCCTCTTGAAAACGCAAGCTGGATCTAAAACACGCATTTAGGCATTTTGGGGGTGATATTGATGAAATTGGCAACTCCGTGGCCCATTTTGGGGTACTGCTGAAAAACGGATTGAGAAAGGAGCTTACTCTGAAATTTCGAGGCCTCTAGCGAATTTTCCCTGTCAAAAGGTGAAACCGGCGCTAAAACATGCTTCTATCCAATTGGTGGCCGAAACACAATGATTCGCGAGCTACGTTGCACATTTTACAGTGCTTATGAAAGATGGAGGTAGGAATAGGATTTCTTTGCATTTCAAATGCCTCTATGGCGGTTGGTCTCTGCTAAGTGTAAACCTGCGCAAAGATTAGGTCCAACCATTTCAGGGGCAAAAAAAGATGAATTGGGAAAGTACATGGCCTGTTCTCTGTGTCCCACTAAAAGATTATGAGAAAGACTATTTTGATGAAATTGTGTGGGCTGCATGTCAGTTTCCCTCTATTGAAAGAGAAAAGCGCCTCTAAACGAACCGTACAGTCTTCTCGCGTTGGAACAGATGAATTTGGCAAATCTGAGGCGTATTTTTTGGAACTCGTGAAAATTAGAGGGAGAAAGAAGATTTCCGTGCAAATCAGAGGACTCTAGCACGGATTCCCTCTTGAAAACGCAAGCTGGATCTAAAACACGCATTCAGGCATTTTGGGGGTGATATTGATGAAATTGGCAACTCCGTGGCCCATTTTGGGGTACTGCTGAAAAACGGATTGAGAAAGGAGCTTACTCTGAAATTTCGAGGCCTCTAGCGAATTTTCCCTGTCAAAAGGTGAAACCGGAGCTAAAACATGCTTCTATCCTTTTAGTGGCCGAAACACAATGATTCGCGAGCTACGTTGCCCATTTTACAGTGCTTATGAAAGATGGAGGCAGGAATAGGATTTCTTTGCATTTCAAATGCCTCTATAGCGGTTGGTCTCTGCTAAGTGCAAACCTGCGGAAAGATTAGGTCCAACCATTTCGGGGGCAAAAACAGATTAATTGGGAAAGTACATGGCCCGTTCTCTGTGTCCCACTAAAAGATTATGAGAAAGACTATTTTGATGAAATTGTGTGGGCTACATGTCAGTTTCCCTTTATTGAAAGAGAAAATCACCTCTAAACGAACCGTACAGTCTTCTCGCGGCGGAACAGATGAATTTGGCAAATCTGAGGCGTATTTTTTGGAACTCGTGAAAATTGGAGGGAGAAAGAAGATTTCCGTGCAAATCAGAGGACTCTAGCACGGATTCCCTCTTGAAAACGCAAGCTGGATCTAAAACACGCATTCAGGCATTTTGGGGGTGATATTGATGAAATTGGCAACTCCGTGGCCCATTTTGGGGTACTGCTGAAAAACGGATTGAGAAAGGAGCTTACTCTGAAATTTCGAGGCCTCTAGCGAATTATCCCTATCAAAAGGTGAAACCGGCGCTAAAACATGCTTCTATCTTTTTGGTGGCCGAAACACAATGATTCGCGAGCTACGTTGCCCATTTTACAGTTCTTCTTAAAGATGGTGGTAGGAATAGGATTTCTTTGCATTTGAAATGCCTCTATGGCGGTTGGTCTCTGCTAAGTGCAAACCTGCGCAAAGATTAGGTCCAACCATTTCGGGGGCAAAAACAGATTAATTGGGAAAGTACATGGCCTGTTCTCTGTGTCCCACTAAAAGATTATGAGAAAGACTATTTTGATGAAATTGTGTGGGCTGCATGTCAGTTTCCCTCTGTTGAAAGAGAAAAGCGCCTCTAAACGAACCGTACAGTCTTCTCGCGGTGGAACAGATGAATTTGGCAAATCTGAGGCGTATTTTTTGGAACTCATGAAAATTGGAGGGAGAAAGAAGATTTTCGTGCAAATCAGAGGACTCTAGCACAGATTCCCTCTTGAAAACGCAAGCTGGATCTAAAACACGCATTCAGGCCTTTTGGGGGTGATATTGATGAAATTGGCAACTCCGTGGCCCATTTTGGGGTACTGCTGAAAAACGGATTGAGAAAGGAGCTTACTCTTAAATTTCGAGGCCTCTAGCGAATTTTCCCTGTCAAAAGGTGAAACCGGCGCTAAAACATGCTTCTATCCTTTTGGTGGCCGAAACACAATGATTCGCGAGCTACGTTGCCCGTTTTACAGTGCTTATGAAAGATGGAGGTAGGAATAGGATTTCTTTGCATTTCAAATGCCTCTATGGCGGTTGGTCTCTGCTAAGTGCAAACCTGCGCAAAGATTAGGTCCAACCATTTCAGGGGCAAAAAAAGATGAATTGGGAAAGTACATGGCCCGTTCTCTGTACCCCACTAAAAGATTATGAGAAAGACTATTTTGATGAAATTGTGTGGGCTACATGTCAGTTTCCCTCTATTGAAAGAGAAAATCACCTCTAAACGAACCGTACAGTCTTCTCGCAGTGGAACAGATGAATTTGGCAAATCTGAGGCGTATTTTTTGGAACTCGTGAAAATTGGAGGGAGAAAGAAGATTTCCGTGCAAATCAGAGGACTCTAGCACGGATTCCCTCTTGCAAACGCAAGCTGATCTAAAACACGCATTCAGGCATTTTGGGGCTGATATTGATGAAATTGGCAACTCCGTGGCCCATTTTGGGGTACTGCTGAAAAACGGATTGAGAAAGGAGCTTACTCTGAAATTTCGAGGCCTCTAGCGAATTTTCCCTGTCAAAAGGTGAAACCGGCGCTAAAACATGCTTCTATCCTATTGGTGGCTGAAACACAATTATTCGCGAGCTACGTTGCCCGTTTTACAGTTCTTCTGAAAGATGGAGGTAGGAATAGGATTTCTTTGCATTTCAAATGCCTCTATGGCGGTTGGTCTCTGCTAAGTGCAAACCTGCGGAAAGATTAGGTCCAACCATTTCGGGGGCAAAAAAAGATGAATTGGGAAAGTACATGACCCGTTCTCTGTGTCCCACTAAAAGATTATGAGAAAGATTATTTTGATGAAATTGTGTGGGCTACATGTCAGTTTCCCTCTATTGAAAGAGAAAATCACCTCTAAACGAACCATACAGTCTTCACGCGGTGGAACAGATGAATTTGGAAAATCTGTGGCCTATTTTTTGGAACTCGTGAAAATTGGAGAGAGAAAGAAGATTTCCGTGCAAATCAGAGGACTCTAGCACGAATTCCCTCTTGAAAACGCAAGCTGGATCTAAAACACGCATGAAGGCATTTTGGGGGTGATATTGATGAAATTGGCAACTCCGTAGCCCATTTTGGGGTACTGCTGAAAAACGGATTGAGAAAGGAGCTTACTCTGAAATTTCGAGGCCTCTAGCGAATTTTCCGTGTCAAAAGGTGAAACCGGCGCTAAAACATGCTTCTATCCTTTTGGTGGCCGAAACACAATGATTCGCGAGCTACGTTGCCCGTTTTACAGTTCTTCTGAAAGATGGAGGTAGGAATAGGATTTCTTTGCATTTCAAATGCCTCTATGGCGGTTGGTCTCTGCTAAGTGCAAACCTGCGTGAAGAATAGGTCCAACCATTTCAGGGGCAAAAAAAGATGAATTGGGAAAGTACATGGCCCGTTCTCTATAAACCACTAAAAGATTATGAGAAAGACTATTTTGATGAAATTGTGTGGGCTACATGTCAGTTTCCCTCTATTGAAAGAGAAAATCACCTCTAAACGATCCGTACAGTCTTCTCACAGTGGAACAGATGAATTTGGCAAATCTGAGGCGTATTTTTTGGACCTTGTGAAAATTGGAGGGAGAAAGAAGATTTCCGTGCAAATCAGAGGACTCTAGCACGGTTTCCCTCTTGAAAACGCATGCTGGATCTAAAACACGCATTCAGGCATTTTGGGGGTGATATTGATGAAATTGGCAACTCTGTGGCCCATTTTGGGGTACTGCTGAAAAACGGATTGAGAAAGGAGCTTACTCTGAAATTTCGAGGCCTCTAGCGAATTTTCCCTGTCAAAAGGTGAAACCGGCGCTAAAACATGCTTCTATCCTATTGGTGGCTGAAACACAATTATTCGCGAGCTACGTTGCCCGTTTTACAGTTCTTCTGAAAGATGGAGGTTGGAATAGGATTTCTTTGCATTTCAAATGCCTCTATGGCGGTTGGTCTCTGCTAAGTGCAAACCTGTGGAAAGATTAGGTCCAACCATTTCGGGGGCAAAAAAAGATGAATTGGGAAAGTACATGGCCCGTTCTCTTTACCCCACTAAAAGATTATGAGAAAGACTTTTTTGATGAAATTGTGTGGGCTACATGTCAGTTTCCCTCTATTGAAAGAGAAAATCACCTCTAAACGAACCGTACAGTCTTCTCGCAGTGGAACAGATGAATTTGGCAAATCTGAGGCGTATTTTTTGGAACTCGTGAAAATTGGAGGGAGAAAGAAGATTTCCGTGCAAATCAGAGGACTCTAGCACGGATTCCCTCTTGCAAACGCAAGCTGGATCTAAAACATGCATTCAGGCATTTTGGGGGTGATATTGATGAAATTGGCAAATCCGTGGCCCATTTTTGGGTACTGCTGAAAAACGGATTGAGAAAGGAGCTTACTCTGAAATTTCGAGGCCTCTAGCGAATTTTCCCTGTCAAAAGGTGAAACCGGCGCTAAAACATGCTTCTATCCTTTTGGTGGCCGAAACACAATGATTCGCGAGCTTCGTTGCCCATTTTACAGTGCTTATGAAAGATGGAGGTAGGAATAGAATTTCTTTTAATTTCAAATGCCTCTATGGCGGTTGGTCTCTGCTAAGTGCAAACCTGCGCAAAGATTAGGTCCAACCATTTCAGGGGCAAAAAAAGATGAATTGGGAAAGTACATGGCCCGTTCTCTGTACCCCACTAAAAGATTATGAGAAAGACTATTTTGATGAAATTGTGTGGGCTACATGTCAGTTTCCCTCTATTGAAAGAGAAAATCACCTCTAAACGAACCGTACAGTCTTCTCGCGGTGGAACAGATGAATTTGGCAAATCTGAGGCGTATTTTTTGGAACTCGTGAAAATTGGAGGGAGAAAGAAGATTTCCGTGCAAATCAGAGGACTCTAGCACGAATTCCCTCTTGAAAACGCAAGCTGGATCTAAAACACGCATGAAGGCATTTTGGGGGTGATATTGATGAAATTGGCAACTCCGTGGCCCATTTTGGGGTACTGCTGAAAAACGGATTGAGAAAGGAGCTTACTCTGAAATTTCGAGGCCTCTAGCGAATTTTCCGTGTCAAAAGGTGAAACCGGCGCTAAAACATGCTTCTATCCTTTTGGTGGCCGAAACACAATGATTCGCGAGCTACGTTGCCCGTTTTACAGTTCTTCTGAAAGATGGAGGTAGGAATAGGATTTCTTTGCATTTCAAATGCCTCTATGGCGGTTGGTCTCTGCTAAGTGCAAACCTGCGTGAAGAATAGGTCCAACCATTTCAGGGGCAAAAAAAGATGAATTGGGAAAGTACATGGCCCGTTCTCTATAAACCACTAAAAGATTATGAGAAAGACTATTTTGATGAAATTGTGTGGGCTACATGTCAGTTTCCCTCTATTGAAAGAGAAAATCACCTCTAAACGATCCGTACAGTCTTCTCACAGTGGAACAGATGAATTTGGCAAATCTGAGGCGTATTTTTTGGACCTTGTGAAAATTGGAGGGAGAAAGAAGATTTCCGTGCAAATCAGAGGACTCTAGCACGGTTTCCCTCTTGAAAACGCATGCTGGATCTAAAACACGCATTCAGGCATTTTGGGGGTGATATTGATGAAATTGGCAACTCTGTGGCCCATTTTGGGGTACTGCTGAAAAACGGATTGAGAAAGGAGCTTACTCTGAAATTTCGAGGCCTCTAGCGAATTTTCCCTGTCAAAAGGTGAAACCGGCGCTAAAACATGCTTCTATCCTATTGGTGGCTGAAACACAATTATTCGCGAGCTACGTTGCCCGTTTTACAGTTCTTCTGAAAGATGGAGGTTGGAATAGGATTTCTTTGCATTTCAAATGCCTCTATGGCGGTTGGTCTCTGCTAAGTGCAAACCTGTGGAAAGATTAGGTCCAACCATTTCGGGGGCAAAAAAAGATGAATTGGGAAAGTACATGGCCCGTTCTCTTTACCCCACTAAAAGATTATGAGAAAGACTTTTTTGATGAAATTGTGTGGGCTACATGTCAGTTTCCCTCTATTGAAAGAGAAAATCACCTCTAAACGAACCGTACAGTCTTCTCGCAGTGGAACAGATGAATTTGGCAAATCTGAGGCGTATTTTTTGGAACTCGTGAAAATTGGAGGGAGAAAGAAGATTTCCGTGCAAATCAGAGGACTCTAGCACGGATTCCCTCTTGCAAACGCAAGCTGGATCTAAAACATGCATTCAGGCATTTTGGGGGTGATATTGATGAAATTGGCAAATCCGTGGCCCATTTTTGGGTACTGCTGAAAAACGGATTGAGAAAGGAGCTTACTCTGAAATTTCGAGGCCTCTAGCGAATTTTCCCTGTCAAAAGGTGAAACCGGCGCTAAAACATGCTTCTATCCTTTTGGTGGCCGAAACACAATGATTCGCGAGCTTCGTTGCCCATTTTACAGTGCTTATGAAAGATGGAGGTAGGAATAGAATTTCTTTTAATTTCAAATGCCTCTATGGCGGTTGGTCTCTGCTAAGTGCAAACCTGCGCAAAGATTAGGTCCAACCATTTCAGGGGCAAAAAAAGATGAATTGGGAAAGTACATGGCCCGTTCTCTGTACCCCACTAAAAGATTATGAGAAAGACTATTTTGATGAAATTGTGTGGGCTACATGTCAGTTTCCCTCTATTGAAAGAGAAAATCACCTCTAAACGAACCGTACAGTCTTCTCGCGGTGGAACAGATGAATTTGGCAAATCTGAGGCGTATTTTTTGGAACTCGTGAAAATTGGAGGGAGAAAGAAGATTTCCGTGCAAATCAGAGGACTCTAGCACGAATTCCCTCTTGAAAACGCAAGCTGGATCTAAAACACGCATGAAGGCATTTTGGGGGTGATATTGATGAAATTGGCAACTCCGTGGCCCATTTTGGGGTACTGCTGAAAAACGGATTGAGAAAGGAGCTTACTCTGAAATTTCGAGGCCTCTAGCGAATTTTCCCTGTCAAAAGGTGAAACCGGCGCTAAAACATGCTTCTATCCTTTTGGTGGCCGAAACACAATGATTCGCGAGCTACGTTGCTCGTTTTACAGTTCTTCTGAAAGATGGAGGTAGGAATAGGATTTCTTTGCATTTCAAATGCCTCTATGGCGGTTGGTCTCTGCTAAGTGCAAACCTGCGGAAAGATTAGGTCCAACCATTTCGGGGGCAAAAAAAGATGAATTGGGAAAGTACATGGCCCGTTCTCTGTACCCCACTAAAAGATTATGAGAAAGACTATTTTGATGAAATTGTGTGGGCTACATGTCAGTTTCCCTCTATTGAAAGAGAAAATCACCTCTAAACGAACCGTACAGTCTTCTCGCGGTGGAACAGATGAATTTGGCAAATCTGAGGCGTATTTTTTGGACCTTGTGAAAATTGAAGGGAGAAAGAAGATTTCCGTGCAAATCAGAGGACTCTAGCACGAATTCCCTCTTGAAAACGCAAGCTGGATCTAAAACACGCATTCAGGCATTTTGGGGCTGATATTGATGAAATTGGCAACTCTGTGGCCCATTTTGGGGTACTGCTGAAAAACGGATTGAGAAAGGAGCTTACTCTGAAATTTCGAGGCCTCTAGCGAATTTTCCCTGTCAAAAGGTGAAACCGGCGCTAAAACATGCTTCTATCCTATTGGTGGCTGAAACACAATTATTCGCGAGCTACGTTGCCCGTTTTACAGTTCTTCTGAAAGATGGAGGTTGGAATAGGATTTCTTTGCATTTCAAATGCCTCTATGGCGGTTGGTCTCTGCTAAGTGCAAACCTGCGGAAAGATTAGGTCCAACCATTTCGGGGGCAAAAAAAGATGAATTGGGAAAGTACATGGCCCGTTCTCTGTACCCCACTAAAAGATTATGAGAAAGACTTTTTTGATGAAATTGTGTGGGCTACATGTCAGTTTCCCTCTATTGAAAGAGAAAATCACCTCTAAACGAACCGTACAGTCTTCTCGCAGTGGAACAGATGAATTTGGCAAATCTGAGGCGTATTTTTTGGAACTCGTGAAAATTGGAGGGAGAAAGAAGATTTCCGTGCAAATCAGAGGACTCTAGCACGGATTCCCTCTTGCAAACGCAAGCTGGATCTAAAACACGCATTCAGGCATTTTGGGGGTGATATTGATGAAATTGGCAAATCCGTGGCCCATTTTTGGGTACTGCTGAAAAACGGATTGAGAAAGGAGCTTACTCTGAAATTTCGAGGCCTCTAGCGAATTTTCCCTGTCAAAAGGTGAAACCGGCGCTAAAACATGCTTCTATCCTTTTGGTGGCCGAAACACAATGATTCGCGAGCTTCGTTGCCCATTTTACAGTGCTTATGAAAGATGGAGGTAGGAATAGAATTTCTTTTAATTTCAAATGCCTCTATGGCGGTTGGTCTCTGCTAAGTGCAAACCTGCGCAAAGATTAGGTCCAACCATTTCAGGGGCAAAAAAAGATGAATTGGGAAAGTACATGGCCCGTTCTCTGTACCCCACTAAAAGATTATGAGAAAGACTATTTTGATGAAATTGTGTGGGCTACATGTCTGTTTCCCTCTATTGAAAGAGAAAATCACCTCTAAACGAACCGTACAGTCTTCTCGCGGTGGAACAGATGAATTTGGCAAATCTGAGGCGTATTTTTTGGAACTCGTGAAAATTGGAGGGAGAAAGAAGATTTCCGTGCAAATCAGAGGACTCTAGCACGAATTCCCTCTTGAAAACGCAAGCTGGATCTAAAACACGCATGAAGGCATTTTGGGGGTGATATTGATGAAATTGGCAACTCCGTGGCCCATTTTGGGGTACTGCTGAAAAACGGATTGAGAAAGGAGCTTACTCTGAAATTTCGAGGCCTCTAGCGAATTTTCCCTGTCAAAAGGTGAAACCGGCGCTAAAACATGCTTCTATCCTTTTGGTGGCCGAAACACAATGATTCGCGAGCTACGTTGCTCGTTTTACAGTTCTTCTGAAAGATGGAGGTAGGAATAGGATTTCTTTGCATTTCAAATGCCTCTATGGCGGTTGGTCTCTGCTAAGTGCAAACCTGCGGAAAGATTAGGTCCAACCATTTCGGGGGCAAAAAAAGATGAATTGGGAAAGTACATGGCCCGTTCTCTGTACCCCACTAAAAGATTATGAGAAAGACTATTTTGATGAAATTGTGTGGGCTACATGTCAGTTTCCCTCTATTGAAAGAGAAAATCACCTCTAAACGAACCGTACAGTCTTCTCGCGGTGGAACAGATGAATTTGGCAAATCTGAGGCGTATTTTTTGGACCTTGTGAAAATTGAAGGGAGAAAGAAGATTTCCGTGCAAATCAGAGGACTCTAGCACGAATTCCCTCTTGAAAACGCAAGCTGGATCTAAAACACGCATTCAGGCATTTTGGGGCTGATATTGATGAAATTGGCAACTCTGTGGCCCATTTTGGGGTACTGCTGAAAAACGGATTGAGAAAGGAGCTTACTCTGAAATTTCGAGGCCTCTAGCGAATTTTCCCTGTCAAAAGGTGAAACCGGCGCTAAAACATGCTTCTATCCTATTGGTGGCTGAAACACAATTATTCGCGAGCTACGTTGCCCGTTTTACAGTTCTTCTGAAAGATGGAGGTAGGAATAGGATTTCTTTGCATTTCAAATGCCTCTATGGCGGTTGGTCTCTGCTAAGTGCAAACCTGCGGAAAGATTAGGTCCAACCATTTCGGGGGCAAAAAAAGATGAATTGGGAAAGTACATGACCCGTTCTCTGTGTCCCACTAAAAGATTATGAGAAAGATTATTTTGATGAAATTGTGTGGGCTACATGTCAGTTTCCCTCTATTGAAAGAGAAAATCACCTCTAAACGAACCATACAGTCTTCACGCGGTGGAACAGATGAATTTGGAAAATCTGTGGCCTATTTTTTGGAACTCGTGAAAATTGGAGAGAGAAAGAAGATTTCCGTGCAAATCAGAGGACTCTAGCACGAATTCCCTCTTGAAAACGCAAGCTGGATCTAAAACACGCATGAAGGCATTTTGGGGGTGATATTGATGAAATTGGCAACTCCGTAGCCCATTTTGGGGTACTGCTGAAAAACGGATTGAGAAAGGAGCTTACTCTGAAATTTCGAGGCCTCTAGCGAATTTTCCGTGTCAAAAGGTGAAACCGGCGCTAAAACATGCTTCTATCCTTTTGGTGGCCGAAACACAATGATTCGCGAGCTACGTTGCCCGTTTTACAGTTCTTCTGAAAGATGGAGGTAGGAATAGGATTTCTTTGCATTTCAAATGCCTCTATGGCGGTTGGTCTCTGCTAAGTGCAAACCTGCGTGAAGAATAGGTCCAACCATTTCAGGGGCAAAAAAAGATGAATTGGGAAAGTACATGGCCCGTTCTCTATAAACCACTAAAAGATTATGAGAAAGACTATTTTGATGAAATTGTGTGGGCTACATGTCAGTTTCCCTCTATTGAAAGAGAAAATCACCTCTAAACGATCCGTACAGTCTTCTCACAGTGGAACAGATGAATTTGGCAAATCTGAGGCGTATTTTTTGGAACTCTTGAAAATTGGAGGGAGAAAGAAGATTTCCGTGCAAATCAGAGGACCCTAGCACGGTTTCCCTCTTGAAAACGCATGCTGGATCTAAAACACGCATTCAGGCATTTTGGGGGTGATATTGATGAAATTGGCCACACCGTCGCCCATTTTGGGGTACTGCTGAAAAACGGAGTGAGAAAGGAGCTTACTCTGAAATTTCGAGGCCTCTAGCGAATTTTCCCTTTCAAAAGGTGAAACCGGCGCTAAAACATGCTTCTATCCTTTTGGTGGCCGAAACACATTGATTAGCGAGCTACGTTGCCCATTTTACAGTGCTTTTGAAAGATAGAGGTAGGAACAGGATTTCTTTCTATTTCAAATGCCTCTATGGCGGTTGGTCTCTGCGAAGTGCAAACCTGCGCAAAGATTAGGTCCAACCATTTCGGGGTCAAAAAAAGATGAATTGGGAAAGTACATGGCCCGTTCTCTGTGTCCCACTAAAAGATTATGAGAAAGACTATTTTGATGAAATTGTGTGGGCTACATGTCAGTTTCCGTCTATTGAAAGAGAAAATCACCTCTAAACGAACCATACAGTCTTCACGCGGTGGAACAGATGAATTTGGCAAATCTGTGGCCTATTTTTTGGAACTAGTGAAAATTAGAGGGAGAAAGAAGATTTCCGTGCAAATCAGAGGACTCTGGGACGGATTCCCTCTTGAAAACGAAAGCTGGATCTAAAACACGCATTCAGGCATTTTGGGGGTCATATTGATGAAATTGGCAACTCCGTGGCCCATTTTGTGGTACTGCTTAAAAACGGATTGAGAAAGGAGTTTACTCTTAAATTTCGAGGCCTCTAGCGAATTTTCGCTGTCAAAAGATGAAACCGGCGCTAAAACATGCTTCTATCCCTTTGGTGGCCGAAACACAATGATTGGCGAGCTACGTTGCCCATTTTACAGTGCTTATGAAAGATGGAGGTAGGAATAGGATTTCTTTGCATTTCAAATGCCTCTATGGCGGTTGGTCTCTGCTAAGTGCAAACTTGCGCAAAGATTAGGTCCAACCATTTCAGGGGCAAAAAAAGATGAATTGGGAAAGTACATGGCCCGTTCTCTGTGTCCCACTAAAAGATTATGAGAAAGACTATTTTGATGAAATTGTGTGGGCTACATGTCAGTTTCTGTCTATTGAAAGAGAAAATCACCTCTAAACGAACCGTACAGTCTTCATGCGGTGGAACAAATGAATTTGGCAAACCCGTGGGCTATTTTTTTGAACTCGTGAAAATTGGAGGGAGAAAGAAGATTTCCGTGCAAATCAGAGGACTCTGGGACGGATTCCCTCTTGAAAACGAAAGCTGGATCTAAAACACGCATTCAGGCATTTTGGGGGTGATATTGATGAAATTGGCAACTCCGTGGCCCATTTTGGGGTAGTGCTGAAAAACGGAGTGAGAAAGGAGTTTACTCTTAAATTTCGAGGCCTCTAGCGAATTTTCCCTGTCAAAAGGGGAAACCGGCGCTAAAACATGCTCTATCCTTTTGGTGGCCGACACACAATGATTCGCGAGCTACGTTGCCCATTTTACAGTGCTTATGAAAGATGGAGGTAGGAATAGGATTTCTTTGCATTTCAAATGCCTCTATGGCGGTTGGTCTCTGCTAAGTGCAAACCTGCGCGAAGAATAGGTCCCACCATTTCGGGGTCGAAAACAGATGAATTGGGAAAGTACATGGCCCGTTCTCTGTGTCCCACTACAAGATTATGAGAAATACTATTTTGATGAAATTGTGTGGGCTACATGTCAGTTTCCCTCTATTGAAAGAGAAAATCACCTCTAAACGAACCGTACAGTCGTCTCACAGTGGAACAGATGAATTTGGCAAATCTGAGGCGTATTTTTTGGAACTCTTGAAAATTGGAGGGAGAAAGAAGATTTCCGTGCAAATCAGAGGACTCTGGGACGGATTCCCTCTTGAAAACGAAAGCTGGATCTAAAACACGCATTCAGGCATTTTGGGGGTGATATTGATGAAATTGGCAACTCCGTGGCCCATTTTGGGGTAGTACTGAAAAACGGATTGAGAAAGGAGTTTACTCTTAAATTTCGAGGCCTCTTGCGAATTTTCCCTGTCAAAAGATGAAACCGGCGCTAAAACATGCTTCTATCCCTTTGGTGGCCGAAACACAATGATTCGCGAGCTACGTTGCCCATTTTACAGTGCTTATGAAAGATGGAGGTAGGAATAGGATTTCTTTGCATTTCAAATGCCTCTATGGCGGTTGGTCTCTGCTAAGTGCAAACTTGCGCAAAGATTAGGTCCAACCATTTCAGGGGCAAAAAAAGATGAATTGGGAAAGTACATGGCCCGTTCTCTGTGTCCCACTAAAAGATTATGAGAAAGACTATTTTGATGAAATTGTGTGGGCTACATGTCAGTTTCTGTCTATTGAAAGAGAAAATCACCTCTAAACGAACCATACAGTCTTCTCGCGGTGGAACAGATGAATTTGGCAAATCTGTGGCCTATTTTTTGGAACTCGTGAAAATTGGAGGGAGAAAGAAGATTTCCGTGCAAATCAGAGGACGCTGGGACGGATTCCCTCTTGAAAACGAAAGCTGGATCTAAAACACGCATTCAGGCATTTTGGGGGTGATATTGATGAAATTGGCAACTCCGTGGCCCATTTTGTGGTAGTGCTGAAAAACGGATTGAGAAAGGAGTTTACTCTTAAATTTCGTGGCCTCTAGCGAATTTTCCCTGTCAAAAGATGAAACCGACGCTAAAACATGCTTCTATCCCTTTGGTGGCCGAAACACAATGATTCGCGAGCTACGTTGCCCATTTTACAGTGCTTATGAAAGATGGAGGTAGGAATAGGATTTCTTTGCATTTTAAATGCCTCTATGGCGGTTGGTCTCTGCTAAGTGCAAACCTGCGCAAAGAATAGGTCCCACCATTTCAGGGGCAAAAACAGATGAATTGGGAAAGTACATGGCCCGTTCTCTGTGTCTAACTAAAAGATTATGAGAAAGACTATTTTCTTGAAATTGTATGGGCTACATGTCAGTTTCCCTCTATTGAAAGAGAAAATCACCTCTAAACGAACCGTACAGTCTTCATGCGGTGGAACAAATGAATTTGGCAAACCCGTGGGCTATTTTTTTGAACTCGTGAAAATTGGAGGGAGAAAGAAGATTTCCGTGCAAATCAGAGGACCCTAGCACGGTTTCCCTCTTGAAAACGCATGCTGGATCTAAAACACGCATTCAGGCATTTTGGGGGTGATATTGATGAAATTGGCAACTCCGTCGCCCATTTTGGGGTACTGCTGAAAAACGGAGTGAGAAAGGAGCTTACTCTAAAGTTTCGAGGCCTCTAGCGAATTTTCCCTGTCAAAAGGTGAAACCGGCGCTAAAACATGCTTCTATCCATTTGGTGGCCGAAACACAATGATTCGCGAGCTACGTTGCCCATTTTACAGTGCTTATGAAAGATGGAGGTAGGAATAGGATTTCATTGCATTTCAAATGCCTCTATGGCGGTTGGTCTCTGCTAAGTACAAACCTGTGCAAAGATTAGGTCAAACCATTTCGGGGTCAAAATATGATGAATTGGGAATGTACATGGCCCGTTCTCTGTGTCCCACTAAAAGATTATGAGAAAGACTATTTTGATGAAATTGTGCGGGCTACATGTCAGTTTCCGTCTATTGAAAGAGAAAATCACCTCTAAACGAACCCTACAGTCTTCACGCGGTGGAACAGATGAATTTGGCAAATCTGTGGCCTATTTTTTGGAACTCGTGAAAATTGGAGGGAAAAAGAAGATTTCCGTGCAAATCAGAGGACTCTGAGACGGATTCCCTCTTGAAAACGAAAGATGGATCTAAAACACGCATTCAGGCATTTTGGGGGTGATATTGATGAAATTGGCAACTCCGTGGCCCATTTTGGGGTAGTGCTGAAAAACGGATTGAGAAAGGAGTTTACTCTTAAATTTCGAGGCCTCTAGCGAATTTTCCCTATCAAAAGATGAAACCGGCGCTAAACCATGCTTCTATCCCTTTGGTGGCCGAAACACAATGATTCGCGAGCTACGTTGCCCATTTTACAGTGCTTATGAAAGATGGAGGTAGGAATAGGATTTCTTTGCAATTCAAATGCCTCTATGGCGGTTGGTCTCTGCTAAGTGCAAACCTGCGCAAAGATTAGGTCCAACCATTTTAGGGGCAAAAAAAGACTAATTGGGAAAGTACATGGCCCGTTCTCTGTGTCCCACTAAAAGATTATGAGAAAGACTATTTTGATGAAATTGTGTGGGCTACATGTCAGTTTCTGTCTATTGAAAGAGAAAATCACCTTTAAACGAACCATACAGTCTTCTCGCGGTGGAACAGTTGAATTTGGCAAATCTGTGGCCTATTTTTTGGAACTCGTGAAAATTGGAGGGAAAAAGAAGATTTCTGTGGAAATCAGAGGACTCTGGGACGGATTCCCTCTTGAAAATGAAAGCTGGATCTAAAACACGCATTCAGGCATTTTGGGGGTGATATTGATGAAATTAACAACTCCGTGGCCCATTTTGGGGTAGTGCTGAAAAACGGATTGAGAAAGGAGTTTACTCTTAAATTTCGAGGCCTCTAGCGAATTTTCCCTGTCAAAAGGTGAAACCGGCGCTAAAACATACTTCTATCCTTTTGGTGGCCGAAACACAATGATTCGCGAGCTACGTTGCCCATTTTACAGTGCTTATGAAAGATGGAGGTAGGAATAGGATTTCTTTGCATTTCAAATGCCTCTATGGCGGTTGGTCTCTGCTAAGTGCAAACCTGCGCAAAGAATAGGTCCAACCATTTCGGGGGCAAAAACAGATTAATTGGGAAAGTACATGGCCCGTTCTCTGTGTCCCACTAAAAGATTATGAGAAAGACTATTTTAATGAAATTGTGTGGGCTACATGTCAGTTTCCGTCTATTGAAAGAGAAAATCCCCTCTAAACGAACCATACAGTCTTCACGCGGTGGAACAGATGAATTTGGCAAATCTGTGGCCTATTTTTTGGAACTCGTGAAAATTGGAGGGAAAAAGAAGATTTCCGTGCAAATCAGAGGACTCTGGGACGGATTCCCTCTTGAAAACGAAAGATGGATCTAAAACACGCATTCAGGCATTTTGGGGGTGATATTGATGAAATTGGCAACTCCGTGGCCCATTTTGGGGTAGTGCTGAAAAACGGAGTGAGAAAGGAGTTTACTCTTAAATTTCGAGGCCTCTAGCGAATTTTCCCTGTCAAAAGGTGAAACCGGCGCTAAAACATGCTCTATCCCTTTGGTGGCCGAAACACAATGATTCGCGAGCTACGTTGCCCATTTTACAGTGCTTATGAAAGATGGAGGTAGGAATAGGATTTCTTTGCATTTCAATTGCCTCTATGGCGGTTGGTCTCTGCGAAGTGCAAACCTGCGCAAAGATTAGGTCCAACCATTTCGGGGGCAAAAACAGATGAATTGGGAAAGTGATGGCCCGTTCTCTGTGTCCCACTAAAAGATTATGAGAAAGACTATTTTGATGAAATTGTATGGGCTATATGTCAGTTTCCCTCTCTTGAAAGAGAAAATCGCCTCTAAACGAACCGTACAGTCTTCTAGCGGTGGAACAGATGAATTTGGCAAATATGTGCCGTATTTTTTGGAACTCGTGAAAATTATAGGGAGAAAGAAGATTTCCCTGCAAATCATAGGACTCTAGCACGGTTTGGCTCTCAAAAACGAAAGCTCGATCTAAAACACGCATTCAGGCATTTTGGGGGTGATATTGATGAAATTGGCAACTCCGTGGCCCATTTTGGGGTACTGCTGAAAAACGGAGTGAGAAAGGAGCTTACGCTGAAATTTCGAGGCTCCTAGCGAATTTTCCCTGTCAAAAGGTGAAACCGGCGCTAAAACATGCTTCTATCCCTTTGGTTGCCGAAACACAATGATTCGCGAGCTACGTTGCCCATTTTACAGTGCTTATGAAAGATGGAGGTATGAACAGGATTTCTTTGAATTTCAAATGCCTCTATGGCGGTTGATCTCTGCGAAGTGCAAACCTGCGTGAAGAATAGGTCCCACCATTTCGGGGTCAAAAAAAGATGAATTGGGAAAGTACATGGCCCGTTCTCTGTGTCCCACTAAAAGATTATGAGAAAGACTATTTTGATGAAATCGTGTAAGCTACATGTCAATTTCCCTCTATTGAAAGAGAAAATCACCTCTAAACGAACCATACAGTCTTCACGTGGTGGAACAGATGAATTTGGCAAATCTATGGCCTATTTTTTGGAACTCGTGAAAATTGGAGGGAAAAAGAAGATTTCCGTGTAAATCAGAGGACTATGGGACGGATTCCCTCTTGAAAACGAAAGCTGGATCTAAAACACGCATTCAGGCATTTTGGGGGTGATATTGATGAAATTGGCAACTCCGTGGCCCATTTTGGGGTAGTGCTGAAAAACGGATTGAGAAAAGAGTTTACTCTTAAATTTCGAGGCCTCTAGCGAATTTTCCCTGTCAAAAGATGAAACCGGCACTAAAACATGCTTCTATCCCTTTGGTGGACGAAACACAATGATTCGCGAGCTACGTTGCCCATTTTACAGTGCTTATGAAAGATGGAGGTAGGAATAGGATTTCTTTGCATTTCAAATGCCTCTATGGCGGTTGGTCTCTGCTAAGTGCAAACCTGCGCAAAGATTAGATCCCACCATTTCGGGGGCAAAAAAAGATGAATTGGGAAAGTACATGGCCCGTTCTCTGTGTCCCACTAAAAGATTATGAGAAAGACTATTTTGATGAAATTGTGTGGGCAACATGTCAGTTTCCCTCTATTGAAAGAGAAAATCACCTCTAAACGAACCATACAGTCTTCACGCGGTGGAACAGATGAATTTGGCAAATCTGAGGCGTATTTTTTGGAACTCCTGAAAATTGGAGGGAGAAAGAAGATTCCGTGCAAATCAGAGGACCCTAGCATAGTTTCCCTCTTGAAAACGCATGCTGGATCTAAAACACGCATTCAGGCATTTTGGGGGTGATATTGATGAAATTGGCAACTCCGTCGCCCATTTTGGGGTACTGCTGAAAAACGGAGTGAGAAAGGAGCTTACTCTGAAATTTCGAGGCCTCTTGCGAATTTTCCGTGTCAAAAGGTGAAACCGGCGCTAAAACATGCTTCTATCCTTTTGGTGGCCGAAACACAATGATTCGCGAGCTACGTTGCCCATTTTACAATGCTTATGAAAGATGGAGGTAGGAATAGGATTTCTTTGCATTTCAATTGCCTCTATGGCGGTTGGTCTCTGCTAAGTGCAAACCTGCGCAAAGATTAGGTCCAACCATTTCGAGGGCAAAAAAAGATGAATTGGGAAAGTACATGGCCCGTTCTCTGTGTCCCACTAAAAGATTATGAGAAAGACTATTTTGATGAAATTGTGTGGGCTACATGTCAGTTTCTGTCTATTGAAATAGAAAATCACCTCTAAACGAACCATACAGTCTTCTCGCGGTGGAACAGATGAATTTGGCAAATCTGTGGCCTATTTTTTGGAACTCTTGAAAATTAGAGGGAGAAAGAAGATTTCCGTGCAAACCTGAGGACTCTAGCACGGATTCCCTCTTGAAAACGTATGCTGGATCTAAAACACGTATTCAGGCATTTTGTGGGTGATATTGATGAAATTGGCAACTCCGTGGCCCATTTTGGGGTACTGCTGAAAAACGGAGTGAGAAAGGAGCTTACTCTGAAATTTCGAGGCCTCTAGCGAATTTTCCCTGTCAAAAGGTGAAACCGGCGCTAAAACATGCTTCTATCCTTTTGGTGGCCGAAACACAATGATTCGCGAGCTACGTTGCCCATTTTAAAGTGCTTATCAAAGATGGAGGTAGGAATAGGATTTCTTTGCATTTCAAATGCCTCTATGGCGGTTGGTCTCTGCTAAGTGCAAACCTGCGCAAAGATTAGGTCCAACCATTTCGGGGGCAAAAAAAGATGAATTGGGAAAGTACATGGCCCGTTCTCTGTGTCCCACTAAAAGATTATGAGAAAGACTATTTTGGTGAAATTGTGTGGGCTACATCTCAGTTTCCCTCTATTGAAAGAGAAAATCACCTCTAAACGAACCGTACAGTCTTCTCGCGGTGGAACAGATGAATTTGGCAAATCTGTGGCCTATTTTTTGGAACTCGTCAAAATTGGAGGGAAAAAGAAGATTTCCGTGCAAATCAGAGGACTCTGGGACGGATTCCCTCTTGAAAACGAAAGCTGGATCTAAAACACGCATTCAGGCATTTTGGGGGTGATATTGATGAAATTGGCAACTCCGTGGCCCATTTTGGGGTAGTGCTGAAAAACGGATTAGGAAAGGAGCTTACTCTGAAATTTCGAGGCCTCTAGCAAATTTTCCCTGTCAAAAGGTGAAACCGGAGCTAAAACATGCTTCTATCCCTTTGGTGGCCGAAACACAATGATTCGCGAGCTACGTTGCCCATTTTACAGTGCTTATGAAAGATGGAGGTAGGAATAGGATTTCTTTGCATTTCAATTGCCTCTATGGCGGTTGGTCTCTGCGAATTGCAAACCTGCGCAAAGATTAGGTCCAACCATTTCGGGGGCAAAAAAAGATGAATTGGGAAAGTGATGGCCCGTTCTCTGTGTCCCACTAAAAGATTATGAGAAAGACTATTTTGATGAAATTGTGTGGGCTACATGTCAGTTTCCCTCTATTGAAAGAGAAAATCACCTCTAAACGAACCATACAGTCTTCACGCGGTGGAACAGATGAATTTGGCAAATCTGAGGCGTATTTTTTGGAACTCGTGAAAATTGGAGGGAGAAAGAAGATTCCGTGCAAATCAGAGGACCCTAGCACAGTTTCCCTCTTGAAAACGCATGCTGGATCTAAAACACGCATTCAGGCATTTTGGGGGTGATATTGATGAAATTGGCAACTCCGTCGCCCATTTTGGGGTACTGCTGAAAAACGGAGTGAGAAAGGAGCTTACTCTGAAATTTCGAGGCCTCTTGCGAATTTTCCGTGTCAAAAGGTGAAACCGGCGCTAAAACATGCTTCTATCCTTTTGGTGGCCGAAACACAATGATTCGCGAGCTACGTTGCCCATTTTACAATGCTTATGAAAGATGGAGGTAGGAATAGGATTTCTTTGCATTTCAATTGCCTCTATGGCGGTTGGTCTCTGCTAAGTGCAAACCTGCGCAAAGATTAGGTCCAACCATTTCGAGGGCAAAAAAAGATGAATTGGGAAAGTACATGGCCCGTTCTCTGTGTCCCACTAAAAGATTATGAGAAAGACTATTTTGATGAAATTGTGTGGGCTACATGTCAGTTTCTGTCTATTGAAATAGAAAATCACCTCTAAACGAACCATACAGTCTTCTCGCGGTGGAACAGATGAATTTGGCAAATCTGTGGCCTATTTTTTGGAACTCTTGAAAATTAGAGGGAGAAAGAAGATTTCCGTGCAAACCTGAGGACTCTAGCACGGATTCCCTCTTGAAAACGTATGCTGGATCTAAAACACGTATTCAGGCATTTTGTGGGTGATATTGATGAAATTGGCAACTCCGTGGCCCATTTTGGGGTACTGCTGAAAAACGGAGTGAGAAAGGAGCTTACTCTGAAATTTCGAGGCCTCTAGCGAATTTTCCCTGTCAAAAGGTGAAACCGGCGCTAAAACATGCTTCTATCCTTTTGGTGGCCGAAACACAATGATTCGCGAGCTACGTTGCCCATTTTAAAGTGCTTATCAAAGATGGAGGTAGGAATAGGATTTCTTTGCATTTCAAATGCCTCTATGGCGGTTGGTCTCTGCTAAGTGCAAACCTGCGCAAAGATTAGGTCCAACCATTTCGGGGGCAAAAAAAGATGAATTGGGAAAGTACATGGCCCGTTCTCTGTGTCCCACTAAAAGATTATGAGAAAGACTATTTTGGTGAAATTGTGTGGGCTACATCTCAGTTTCCCTCTATTGAAAGAGAAAATCACCTCTAAACGAACCGTACAGTCTTCTCGCGGTGGAACAGATGAATTTGGCAAATCTGTGGCCTATTTTTTGGAACTCGTCAAAATTGGAGGGAAAAAGAAGATTTCCGTGCAAATCAGAGGACTCTGGGACGGATTCCCTCTTGAAAACGAAAGCTGGATCTAAAACACGCATTCAGGCATTTTGGGGGTGATATTGATGAAATTGGCAACTCCGTGGCCCATTTTGGGGTAGTGCTGAAAAACGGATTAGGAAAGGAGCTTACTCTGAAATTTCGAGGCCTCTAGCAAATTTTCCCTGTCAAAAGGTGAAACCGGAGCTAAAACATGCTTCTATCCCTTTGGTGGCCGAAACACAATGATTCGCGAGCTACGTTGCCCATTTTACAGTGCTTATGAAAGATGGAGGTAGGAATAGGATTTCTTTGCATTTCAATTGCCTCTATGGCGGTTGGTCTCTGCGAATTGCAAACCTGCGCAAAGATTAGGTCCAACCATTTCGGGGGCAAAAAAAGATGAATTGGGAAAGTGATGGCCCGTTCTCTGTGTCCCACTAAAAGATTATGAGAAAGACTATTTTGATGAAATTGTGTGGGCTACATGTCAGTTTCCCTCTATTGAAAGAGAAAATCACCTCTAAACGAACCATACAGTCTTCACGCGGTGGAACAGATGAATTTGGCAAATCTGAGGCGTATTTTTTGGAACTCGTGAAAATTGGAGGGAGAAAGAAGATTCCGTGCAAATCAGAGGACCCTAGCACAGTTTCCCTCTTGAAAACGCATGCTGGATCTAAAACACGCATTCAGGCATTTTGGGGGTGATATTGATGAAATTGGCAACTCCGTCGCCCATTTTGGGGTACTGCTGAAAAACGGAGTGAGAAAGGAGCTTACTCTGAAATTTCGAGGCCTCTAGCGAATTTTCCCTGTCAAAAGGTGAAACCGGCGCTAAAACATGCTTCTATCCTTTTGGTGGCCGAAACACAATGATTCGCGAGCTACGTTGCCCATTTTAAAGTGCTTATCAAAGATGGAGGTAGGAATAGGATTTCTTTGCATTTCAAATGCCTCTATGGCGGTTGGTCTCTGCTAAGTGCAAACCTGCGCAAAGATTAGGTCCAACCATTTCGGGGGCAAAAAAAGATGAATTGGGAAAGTACATGGCCCGTTCTCTGTGTCCCACTAAAAGATTATGAGAAAGACTATTTTGGTGAAATTGTGTGGGCTACATGTCAGTTTCCCTCTATTGAAAGAGAAAATCACCTCTAAACGAACCGTACAGTCTTCTCGCGGTGGAACAGATGAATTTGGCAAATCTGAGGCGTATTTTTTGGAACTCTTGAAAATTAGAGGGAGAAAGAAGATTTCCGTGCAAACCTGAGGAGTCTAGCACGGTTTCCCTCTTTAAAACGTATGTTGGATCTAAAACACGCATTCAGGCATTTTGTGGGTGATATTGATGAAATTGGCAACTCCGTGGCCCATTTTGGGGTACTGCTGAAAAACGGAGTGAGAAAGGAGCTTACTCTGAAATTTCGAGGCCTCTAGCGAATTTTCCCTGTCAAAAGGTGAAACCGGCGCTAAAACATGCTTCTATCCTTTTGGTGGCCGAAACACAAAGATTCGCGAGCTACGTTGCCCATTTTAAAGTGCTTATCAAAGATGGAGGTAGGAATAGGATTTCTTTGCATTTCAAATGCCTCTATGGCGGTTGGTCTCTGCTAAGTGCAAACCTACGCAAAGATTAGGTCCAACCATTTCGGGGGCAAAAAAAGATGAATTGGGAAAGTACATGGCCCGTTCTCTGTGTCCCACTAAAAGATTATGAGAAAGACTATTTTGGTGAAATTGTGTGGGCTACATGTCAGTTTCCCTCTATTGAAAGAGAAAATCACCTCTAAACGAACCGTACAGTCTTCTCGCGGTGGAACAGATGAATTTGGCAAATCTGTGGCCTATTTTTTGGAACTCGTGAAAATTGGAGGGAAAAAGAAGATTTCTGTTGAAATCAGAGGACTCTGGGACGGATTCCCTCTTGAAAACGAAAGCTGGATCTAAAACACGCATTCAGGCATTTTGGGGGTGATATTGATGAAATTAGCAACTCCGTGGCTCATTTTGGGGTAGTGCTGAAAAACGGATTGAGAAAGGAGTTTACTCTTAAATTTCGAGGCCTCTAGCGAATTTTCCCTGTCAAAAGGTGATACCGGCGCTAAAACATACTTCTATCCTTTTGGTGGCCGAAACACAATGATTCGCGAGCTACGTTGCCCATTTTACAGTGCTTATGAAATATGGAGGTAGGAATAGGATTTCTTTGCATTTCAAATGCCTCTATGGCGGTTGGTCTCTGCTAAGTGCAAACCTGCGCAAAGATTAGGTCCAACCATTTCGGGGTCAAAAAATGATGAATTGGGAAAGTACATGGCCCGTTCTCTGTGTCCCACTAAAAGATTATGAGAAAGACTATTTTGATGAAATTGTGTGGGCTACATGTCAGTTTCCGTCTATTGAAAGAGAAAATCCCCTCTAAACGAACCATACAGTCTTCACGCGGTGGAACAGATGAATTTGGCAAATCTGTGGCCTATTTTTTGGAACTCGTGAAAATTGGAGGGAAAAAGAAGATTTCCGTGCAAATCAGAGGACTCTGGGACGGATTCCCTCTTAAAAACGAAAGCTGGATCTAAAACACGCATTCAGGCATTTTGGGGGTGATATTGATGAAATTGGCAACTCCGTGGCCCATTTTGGGGTACTGCTGAAAAACGGATTAGGAAAGGAGCTTACTCTGAAATTTCGAGGCCTCTAGCAAATTTTCCCTGTCAAAAGGTGAAACCGGAGCTAAAACATTCTTCTATCCCTTTGGTGGCCGAAACACAATGATTCGCGAGCTACGTTGCCCATTTTACAGTGCTTATGAAAGATGGAGGTAGGAATAGGATTTCTTTGCATTTCAATTGCCTCTATGGCGGTTGGTCTCTGCGAAGTGCAAACCTGCGCAAAGATTAGGTCCAACCATTTCGGGGGCAAAAACAGATGAATTGGGAAAGTGATGGCCCGTTCTCTGTGTCCCACTAAAAGATTATGAGAAAGACTATTTTGATGAAATTGTGTGGGCTATATGTCAGTTTCCCTCTCTTGAAAGAGAAAATCGCCTCTAAACGAACCGTACAGTCTTCTAGCGGTGGAACAGATGAATTTGGCAAATATGTGCCGTATTTTTTGGAACTCGTGAAAATTATAGGGAGAAAGAACATTTCCCTGCAAATCATAGGACTCTAGCACGGTTTGGCTCTCAAAAACGAAAGCTGGATCTAAAACACGCATTCAGGCATTTTGGGGGTGATATTGATGAAATTGGCAACTCCGTGGCCCATTTTGGGGTAGTGCTGAAAAACGGAGTGAGAAAGGAGTTTACTCTTAAATTTCGAGGCCTCTAGCGAATTTTCCCTGTCAAAAGGTGAAACCGGCGCTAAAACATGCTCTATCCCTTTGGTGGCCGAAACACAATGATTCGCGAGCTACGTTGCCCATTTTACAGTGCTTATGAAAGATGGAGGTAGGAATAGGATTTCTTTGCATTTCAATTGCCTCTATGGCTGTTGGTCTCTGCGAAGTGGAAACCTGCGCAAAGATGAGGTCCAACCATTTCGGGGGCAAAAACAGATGAATTGGGAAAGTCATGGCCCGTTCTCTGTGTCCCACTAAAAGATTATGAGAACGACTATTTTGATGAAATTGTGTGGGCTACATGTCAGTTTCTGTCTATTGAAAAAGAAAATCACCTTTAAACGAACCATACAGTCTTCTCGCGGTGGAACAGATGAATTTGGCAAATCTGTGGCCTATTTTTTGGAACTCGTGAAAATTGGAGGGAAAAAGAAGATTTCCGTGGAAATCAGAGGACTCTGGGACGGTTTCCCTCTTGAAAACGCATGCTGGATCTAAAACACGCATTCAGGCATTTTGGGGGTGATATTGATGAAATTGGCAACTCCGTGGCCCATTTTGGGGTACTGCTGAAAAACGGAGTGAGAAAGGAGCTAACTCTGAAATTTCGAGGCCTTTAGCGAATTTTCCCTGTCAAAAGGTGAAACCGGCGCTAAAACATACTTCTATCCTTTTGGTGGCCGAAACACAATGATTCGCGAGCTACGTTGCCCATTTTACAATGCTTATGAAAGATGGAGGTAGGAATAGGATTTCTTTGCATTTCAATTGCCTCTATGGCTGTTGGTCTCTGCGAAGTGGAAACCTGCGCAAAGATGAGGTCCAACCATTTCGGGGACAAAAACAGATGAATTGGGAAAGTCATGGCCCGTTCTCTGTGTCCCACTAAAAGATTATGAGAAAGACTATTTTGATGAAATTGTATGGGCTATATGTCAGTTTCCCTCTCTTGAAAGAGAAAATCGCCTCTAAATGAACCGTACAGTCTTCTGGCGGTGGAACAGATGAATTTGGCAAATGTGTGCCGTAATTTTTGGAACTCGTAAAAATTATAGGGAGAAAGAAGATGTCCCTGCAAATCATAGGACTCTAGCACGGTTTGGCTCTCAAAAACGAAAGCTGGATCTAAAACACAAATTCAGGCATTTTGGGGGTGATATTGATGAAATTGGCAACTCCGTGGTCTATTTTGGCGTAGTGCTGAAAAACGGAGTGAGAAAGGAGCTTACTCTAAAATTTCGAGGCTTCTAGCGAATTTTCCCTGTCAAAAGGTGAAACCGGCGCTAAAACATGCTTCTATCCCTTTGGTGGCCGAAACACAATGATTCGCGAGCTACGTTGCCCATTTTACAGTGCTTATGAAAGATGGAGGTAGGAATAGGATTTCTTTGCATTTCAAATGCCTCTATGGCGGTTGGTCTCTGCGAAGTGCAAACCTGCGTGAAGAATAGGTCCCACCATTTCGGGGTCAAAAAAAGATGAATTGGGAAAGTACATGGCCCGTTCTCTGTGTCCCACTAAAAGATTATGAGAAAGACTATTTTGATGAAATTGTGTGGAATAAATGTCAGTTTCCCTCTATTGAAAGAGAAAATCACCTCTAAACGAACCATACAGTCTTCACGCGGTGGAATAGATGAATTTGGAAAATCTGAGGCGTATTTTTTGGAACTCGTGAAAATTGAAGGGAGAAAGAAGATTTCCGTGCAAATCAGAGGACCCTAGCACGGTTTCCCTCTTGAAAACGAATGCTGGATCTAAAACACGCATTCAGGCATTTTGGGGGTGATATTGATGAAATTGGCAACTCCGTCGCCCATATTAGGGTACTGCTGAAAAACGAAGTGAGAAAGGAGCTTACTCTGAAATTTTGAGGCCTCTAGCAAATTTTCCCTGTCAAAAGGTAAAACCGGAGCTAAAACATGCTTCTATCCCTTTGGTGGCCGAAACACAATGATTCGCGAGCTACGTTGCCCATTTTACAATGCTTATGAAAGATGGAGGTAGGAATAGGATTTCTTTGCATTTCAATTGCCTCTATGGCGGTTGGTCTCTGCTAAGTGCAAACCTGCGCAAAGATTAGGTCCAACCATTTCGGGGGCAAAAAAAGATGAATTGGGAAAGTACATGGCCCGTTCTCTGTGTCCCACTAAAAGATTATGAGAAAGACTATTTTGATGAAATCGTGTGGGCTACATGTCAGTTTCCCTCTATTGAAAGAGAAAATCACCTCTAAACGAACCAGACAGTCTTCACGCGGTGGAACAGATGAATTTGGCAAATCTGAGGCGTATTTTTTGGAACTCGTGAAAATTGGAGGGAGAAAGAAGATTTCCGTCCAAATCAGAGGACCCTAGCATGGTTTCCCTCTTGAAAACGCATGCTGGATCTAAAACACGCATTCAGGCATTTTGGGGGTGATATTGATGAAATTGGCCACTCCGTCGCCCATTTTGGGGTACTGCTGAAAAACGGAGTGAGAAAGGATCTTACTCTGAAATTTCGAGACTTCTAGCGAATTTTCCCTGTCAAAAGGTGAAACCGGCGCTAAAACATGCTTCTATCCCTTTGGTGGCCAAAACACAATGATTCGCGAGCTACGTTGCCCATTTTACAGTGCTTATGAAAGATGGAGGAAGGAATAGGATTTCTTTGCATTTCAAATGCCTCTATGGCGGTTGGTCTCTGCTAAGTGCAAACCTGCGCAAAGATTAGGTCCAACCATTTCGGGGGCAAAAAAAGATGAATTGGGAAAGTACATGGCCCGTTCTTTGTGTCCCACTAAAAGATTATGAGAAAGACTATTTTGATGAAATTGTGTGGGCTACATGTGAGTTTCCCTCTATTGAAAGAGAAAATCACCTCTAAACGAACCATACAGTCTTCACGAGGTGCAACAGATGAATTTGGCAAATCTGTGGCCTATTTTTTGGAAATCGTGAAAATTGGAGGGAAAAAGAAGATTTTCGTGCAAATCAGAGGACTCTGGGACAGATTCCCTTTTGAAAATGAAAGCTGGATCTAAAACACGCATTCAGGCATTTTGGGGGTGATATTGATGAAATTGGCAACTCTGTGGCCTATTTTGGCGTAGTGCTGAAAAACGGAGTGAGAAAGGATCTTACTCTGAAATTTCGAGCCTTCTAGCGAATTTTCCCTGTCAAAAGGTGAAACCGGCGCTAAAACATGCTTCTATCCCTTTGGTGGCCAAAACACAATGATTCGCGAGCTACGTTGCCCATTTTACAGTGCTTATGAAAGATGGAGGAAGGAATAGGATTTCTTTGCATTTCAACTGCCTCTATAGCGGTTGGTCTCTGCGAAGTGGAAACCTGCGCAAAGATGAGGTCCAACCATTTCGGGGGCAAAAAAAGATGAATTGGGCAAGTACATGGCCCGTTCTCTGTGTCCCACTAAAAGATTATGAGAAAGACTATTTTGATGAAATCGTGTGGGCTACATGTCAGTTTCCCTCTATTGAAAGAGAAAATCACCTCTAAACGAACCAGACAGTCTTCACGCGGTGGAACAGATGAATTTGGCAAATCTGAGGCGTATTTTTTGGAACTCGTGAAAATTGGAGGGAGAAAGAAGATTTCCGTGCAAATCAGAGGACCCTAGCATGGTTTCCCTCTTGAAAACGCATGCTGGATCTAAAACACGCATTCAGGCATTTTGGGGGTGATATTGATGAAATTGGCCACTCCGTCGCCCATTTTGGGGTACTGCTGAAAAACGGAGTGAGAAAGGATCTTACTCTGAAATTTCGAGACTTCTAGCGAATTTTCCCTGTCAAAAGGTGAAACCGGCGCTAAAACATGCTTCTATCCCTTTGGTGGCCGAAACACAATGATTCGCGAGCTACGTTGCCCATTTTACAGTGCTTATGAAAGATGGAGGAAGGAATAGGATTTCTTTGCATTTCAAATGCCTCTATGGCGGTTGGTCTCTGCTAAGTGCAAACCTGCGCAAAGATTAGGTCCAACCATTTCGGGGGCAAAAAAAGATGAATTGGGAAAGTACATGGCCCGTTCTTTGTGTCCCACTAAAAGATTATGAGAAAGACTATTTTGATGAAATTGTGTGGGCTACATGTGAGTTTCCCTCTATTGAAAGAGAAAATCACCTCTAAACGAACCATACAGTCTTCACGAGGTGCAACAGATGAATTTGGCAAATCTGTGGCCTATTTTTTGGAAATCGTGAAAATTGGAGGGAAAAAGAAGATTTTCGTGCAAATCAGAGGACTCTGGGACAGATTCCCTTTTGAAAATGAAAGCTGGATCTAAAACACGCATTCAGGCATTTTGGGGGTGATATTGATGAAATTGGCAACTCTGTGGCCTATTTTGGCGTAGTGCTGAAAAACGGAGTGAGAAAGGATCTTACTCTGAAATTTCGAGCCTTCTAGCGAATTTTCCCTGTCAAAAGGTGAAACCGGCGCTAAAACATGCTTCTATCCCTTTGGTGGCCAAAACACAATGATTCGCGAGCTACGTTGCCCATTTTACAGTGCTTATGAAAGATGGAGGAAGGAATAGGATTTCTTTGCATTTCAACTGCCTCTATAGCGGTTGGTCTCTGCGAAGTGGAAACCTGCGCAAAGATGAGGTCCAACCATTTCGGGGGCAAAAAAAGATGAATTGGGCAAGTACATGGCCCGTTCTCTGTGTCCCACTAAAAGATTATGAGAAAGACTATTTTGATGAAATCGTGTGGGCT
This sequence comes from Albizia julibrissin, assembly GCA_037074505.1. Classification (NCBI taxonomy): domain Eukaryota; kingdom Viridiplantae; phylum Streptophyta; class Magnoliopsida; order Fabales; family Fabaceae; genus Albizia; species Albizia julibrissin. Next base: position 41,177,857 of record CM073477.1, read on the forward strand.
ACATGTCAGTTTCCCTCTATTGAAAGAGAAAATCACCTCTAAACGAACCAGACAGTCTTCACGCGGTGGAACAGATGAATTTGGCAAATCTGAGGCGTATTTTTTGGAACTCGTGAAAATTGGAGGGAGAAAGAAGATTTCCGTGCAAATCAGAGGACCCTAGCATGGTTTCCCTCTTGAAAACGCATGCTGGATCTAAAACACGCATTCAGGCATTTTGGGGGTGATATTGATGAAAGTGGCCACTCCGTCGCCCATTTTGGGGTACTGCTGAAAAACGGAGTGAGAAAGGATCTTACTCTGAAATTTCGAGACTTCTAGCGAATTTTCCCTGTCAAAAGGTGAAACCGGCGCTAAAACATGCTTCTATCCCTTTGGTGGCCGAAACACAATGATTCGCGAGCTACGTTGCCCATTTTACAGTGCTTATGAAAGATGGAGGAAGGAATAGGATTTCTTTGCATTTCAAATGCCTCTATGGCGGTTGGTCTCTGCTAAGTGCAAACCTGCGCAAAGATTAGGTCCAACCATTTCGGGGGCAAAAAAAGATGAATTGGGAAAGTACATGGCCCGTTCTTTGTGTCCCACTAAAAGATTATGAGAAAGACTATTTTGATGAAATTGTGTGGGCTACATGTGAGTTTCCCTCTCTTGAAAGAGAAAATCGCCTCTAAATGAACCGTACAGTCTTCTGGCGGTGGAACAGATGAATTTGGCAAATATGTGCCGTATTTTTTGGAACTCGTGAAAATTATAGGGAGAAAGAAGATTTCCCTGCAAATCATAGGACTCTAGCACGGTTTGGCTCTCAAAAACGAAAGCTGGATCTAAAACACGCATTCAGGCATTTTGGGGGTGATATTGATGAAATAGGCAACTCCGTGGCCTATTTTGGCGTAGTGCTGAAAAACGGAGTGAGAAAGGAGCTTACTCTGAAATTTCGAGGCTTCTAGCGAATTTTCCCTGTCAAAAGGTGAAACCTGCGCTAAAACATGCTTCTATCCCTTTGGTGGCCGAAACACAATGATTCGCGAGCTACGTTGCCCATTTTACAGTGCTTATGAAAGATGGAGGTATGAACAGGATTTCTTTGAATTTCAAATGCCTCTATGGCGGTTGCTCTCTGCGAAGTGCAAACCTGCGTGAAGAATAGGTCCCACCATTTCGGGGTCAAAAAAAGATGAATTGGGAAAGTACATGGCCCGTTCTCTGTGTCCCACTAAAAGTTTATGAGAAAGACTATTTTGATGAAATCGTGTGGGCTACATGTCAGTTTCCCTCTATTGAAAGAGAAAATCACCTCTAAACGAACCATACAGTCTTCACGAGGTGCAACAGATGAATTTGGCAAATCTGTGGCCTATTTTTTGGAAATCGTGAAAATTGGAGGGAAAAAGAAGATTTTCGTGTAAATCAGAGGACTCTGGGACAGATTCCCTCTTGAAAATGAAAGCTGGATCTAAAACACGCATTCAGGCATTTTGGGGGTGATATTGATGAAATTGGCAACTCTGTGGCCTATTTTGGCGTAGTGCTGAAAAACGGAGTGAGAAAGGATCTTACTCTGAAATTTCGAGACTTCTAGCGAATTTTCCCTGTCAAAAGGTGAAACCGGCGCTAAAACATGCTTCTATCCCTTTGGTGGCCGAAACACAATGATTCGCGAGCTACGTTGCCCATTTTACAGTGCTTATGAAAGATGGAGGTATGAACAGGATTTCTTTGAATTTCAAATGCCTCTATGGCGGTTGATCTCTGCGAAGTGCAAACCTGCGTGAAGAATAGGTCCCACCATTTCGGGGTCAAAAAAAGATGAATTGGGAAAGTACATGGCCCGTTCTCTGTTTCCCACTAAAAGATTATGAGAAAGACTATTTTGATGAAATCGTGTGGGCTACATGTCAGTTTCCCTCTATTGAAAGAGAAAATCACCTCTAAACGAACCATACAGTCTTCACGAGGTGCAACAGATGAATTTGGCAAATCTGTGGCCTATTTTTTGGAAATCGTGAAAATTGGAGGGAAAAAGAAGATTTTCGTGCAAATCAGAGGACTCTGGGACAGATTCCCTCTTGAAAATGAAAGCTGGATCTAAAACACGCATTCAGGCATTTTGGGGGTGATATTGATGAAATTGGCAACTCTGTGGCCTATTTTGGCGTAGTGCTGAAAAATGGAGTGAGAAAGGATCTTACTCTGAAATTTCGAGACTTCTAGCGAATTTTCCCTGTCAAAAGGTGAAACCGGCGCTAAAACATGCTTCTATCCCTTTGGTGGCCAAAACACAATGATTCGCGAGCTACGTTGCCCATTTTACAGTGCTTATGAAAGATGGAGGAAGGAATAGGATTTCTTTGCATTTCAATTGCCTCTATAGCGGTTGGTCTCTGCGAAGTGGAAACCTGCGCAAAGATGAGGTCCAACCATTTCGGGGGCAAAAACAGATGAATTGGGAAAGTCATGGCCCGTTCTCTGTGTCCCACTAAAAGATTATGAGAAAGACTATTTTGATGAAATTGTATGGGCTATATGTCAGTTTCCCTCTCTTGAAAGAGAAAATCGCCTCTAAACGAACCGTACAGTCTTCTGGCGGTGGAACAGATGAATTTGGCAAATATGTGCCGTATTTTTTGGAACTCGTGAAAATTATAGGGAGAAAGAAGATTTCCCTGCAAATCATAGGACTCTAGCACGGTTTGGCTCTCAAAAACGAAAGCTGGATCTAAAACACGCATTCAGGCATTTTGGGGGTGATATTGATAAAATAGGCAACTCCGTGGCCTATTTTGGCGTAGTGCTGAAAAACGGAGTGAGAAAGGAGCTTACTCTGAAATTTCGAGGCTTCTAGCGAAATTTCCCTGTCAAAAGGTGAAACCGGCGCTAAAACATGCTTCTATCCCTTTGGTGGCCGAAAAACAATGATTCGCGAGCTACGTTGCCCATTTTACAGTGCTTATGAAAGATGGAGGTATGAACAGGATTTCTTTGAATTTCAAATGCCTATATGGCGGTTGATCTCTGCGAAGTGCAAACCTGCGTGAAGAATTGGTCCCACCATTTCGGGGTCAAAAAAAGATGAATTGGGAAAGTACATGGCCCGTTCTCTGTGTCCCACTAAAAGATTATGAGAAAGACTATTTTGATGAAATCGTGTGGGCTACATGTCAGTTTCCCTCTATTGAAAGAGAAAATCACCTCTAAACGAACCATACAGTCTTCACGGGGTGGAACAGATGAATTTGGCAAATCTGTGGCCTATTTTTTGGAACTCGTGAAAATTGGAGGGAAAAAGAAGATTTCCGTGCGAATCAGAGGACTCTGGGACGGATTCCCTCTTGAAAATGAAAGCTGGATCTAAAACACGCATTCAGGCATTTTGGGGGTGATATTGATGAAATTGGCAACTCTGTGGCCTATTTAGGCGTAGTGCTGAAAAACGGAGTGAGAAAGGATCTTACTCTGAAATTTCGAGACGTCTAGCGAATTTTCCCTGTCAAAAGGTGAAACCGGCGCTAAAACATGCTTCTATCCCTTTGGTGGCCAAAACACAATGATTCGCGAGCTACGTTGCCCATTTTACAGTGCTTATGAAAGATGGAGGAAGGAATAGGATTTCTTTGCATTTCAAATGCCTCTATGGCGGTTGGTCTCTGCTAAGTGCAAACCTGCGCAAAGATTAGGTCCAACCATTTCGGGGGCAAAAAAAGATGAATTGGGAAAGTACATGGCCCGTTCTCTGTGTCCCACTAAAAGATTATGAGAAAGACTATTTTGATGAAATTGTGTGGGCTACATGTCAGTTTCCCTCTATTGAAAGAGAAAATCACCTCTAAACGAACCATACAGTCTTCAATCGGTGGAACAGATGAATTTGGCAAATCTGAGGCGTATTTTTTGGAACTCGTGAAAATTGGAGGGAGAAAGAAGATTTCCGTGCAAATCAGAGCACCCTAGCACGGTTTCCCTCTTGAAAACGCATGCTGGATCTAAAACACGCATTCAGGCATTTTGGGGGTGATATAGATGAAATTGGCAACTCCGTCGCCCATTTTGGGGTACTGCTGAAAAACGGAGTGAGAAAGGATCTTACTCTGAAATTTCGAGGCCTCTAGCAAATTTTCCCTATCAAAAGGTGAAACCGGAGCTAAAACATGCTTCTATCCCTTTGGTGGCCGAAACACAATGATTCGCGAGCTACGTTGCCCATTTTACAATGCTTATGAAAGATGGAGGTAGGAATAGGATTTCTTTGCATTTCAAATGCGTCTATGGCGGTTGGTCTCTGCTAAGTGCAAACGTGCGCAAAGATTAGGTCCAACCATTTCGGGGGCAAAAAAAGATGAATTGGGAAAGTACATGGCCCGTTCTCTGTGTCCCACTAAAAGATTATGAGAAAGACTATTTTGATGAAATTGTGTGGGCTACATGCCAGTTTCCCTCTATTGAAAGAGAAAATCACCTCTAAACGAACCATACAGTCTTCACGCGGTGGAACAGATGAATTTGGCAAATCTGTGGCCTATTTTTTGGAACTCGTGAAAATTGGAGGGAGAAAGAAGATTTTCGTGCAAACCTGAGGACTCTAGCACGGTTTCCATCTTGAAAACGTAAGCTGGATCTAAAACAAGCATTCAGGCATTTTGTAGGTGATATTGATGAAATTGGCAACTCCGTGGCCTATTTTGGGGTACTGCTGAAAAACGGAGTGAGAAAGGAGCTTACTCTGAAATTTCGAGGCCTCTAGCGAATTTTCCCTGTCAAAAGGTGAAACCGGCGCTAAAACATGCTTCTATCCTTTTGGTGGCCGAAACACAATGATTCGCGAGCTACGTTGCCCATTTTACAGTGCGTATGAAAGATGGAGGTAGGAAGAGGATTTCTTTGCATTTAAAATGCCTCTATGGTGGTTGGTCTCTGCTAAGTGCAAACCTGCGCAAAGATTAGGTCCAACCATTTCGGGGGCAAAAAAAGATGAATTGGGAAAGTACATGGCCCGTTCTCTGTGTCCCACTAAAAATTATGAGAAATACTATTTTGATGAAATTGTGTGGGCTACATGTCAGTTTCCCTCTATTGAAAGAGAAAATCACCTCTAAACGAACCCTACAGTCTTCACGCGGTGGAACAGACGAGTTTGGCAAATCAGTGGCCTATTTTTTGGAACTCGTGAAAATTGGAGGGAGAAAAAAGATTTCCCTGCAAATCAGAGGACTCTAGCACGGTTGCCCTCTTGAAAACGCATGCTGGATCTAAAACACGCATTGAGGTATTTTGGGCTTGATATTGATGAAATTGGCAACTCCGTGGCCCATTTTGGGGTACTGCTGAAAAACGGAGTGAGAAAGAAGCTTACTCTGAAATTTCTAGGCCTCTAGCGAATTTTCCCTGTCAAAAGGTGAAACCGGCGCTAAAACATGCTTCTATCCTTTTGGTGGCCGAAACACAATGATTCGCGAGCTACGTTGCCCATTTTACAGTGCTTATGCAAGATGGAGGTAGGAATAGGATTTCTTTGCATTTCAAATGCCTCTATGGCGGTTGGTCTCTGCTAAGTGCAAACCTGCGCAAAGATTAGGTCCAACCATTTCGGGGGCAAAAAAAGATGAATTGGGAAAGTACATGGCCCGTTCTCTGTGTCCCACTAAAAGATTATGAGAAATACTATTTTGATGAAATTGTGTGGGCTACATGTCAGTTTCCCTCTATTGAAATAGAAAATCACCTCTAAACGAACCCTACAGTCTTCACGCGGTGGAACAGACGAGTTTGGCAAATCTGTGGCCTATTTTTTGGAACTCGTGAAAATTGGAGGGAGAAAAAAGATTTCCCTGCAAATCAGAGGACTCTAGCACGGTTGCCCTCTTGAAAACGCATGCTGGATCTAAAACACGCATTGAGGCATTTTGGGCTTGATATTGATGAAATTGGCAACTCCGTGGCCCATTTTGGGGTACTGCTGAAAAACGGAGTGAGAAAGAAGCTTACTCTGAAATTTCGAGGCCTCTAGCGAATTTTCCCTGTCAAAAGGTGAAACCGGCGCTAAAACATGCTTCTATCCTTTTGGTGGCCGAAACACAATGATTCGCGAGCTACGTTGCCCATTTTACAGTGCTTATGCAAGATGGAGGTAGGAATAGGATTTCTTTGCATTTCAAATGCCTCTATGGCGGTTGGTCTCTGCTAAGTGCAAACCTGTGCAAAGATTAGGTCCAACCATTTCGGGGGCAAAAAAGATGAATTGGAAAGTACATGGCCCGTTCTCTGTGTCCCACTAAAAGATTATGAGAAAGACTATTTTGATGAAATTGTGTGGGCTACATGTCAGTTTCCCTCTATTGAAAGAGAAAATCAGCTCTAAACGAACCGTACAGTCTTCACGCGGTGGAACAGATGAATTTGGCAAATCAATGGCCTATTTTTTGGAACTCGTGAAAATTGGAGGGAGAAAGAAGATTTCTGTGCAAACCTGAGGACCCTAGCACGGTTTCCCTCTTGAAAACATAAGCTGGATCTAAAACACGCATTCAGGCATTTTGGGCGTGATATTGATGAAATTGGCAACTCCGTAGCCCATTTTGGGGTACTGCTGAAAAACGGAGTGAGAAAGGAGCTTACTCTGAAATTTCGAGGCCTCTGGCGAATTTTCCCTGTTAAAAGGTGAAACCGGCGCTAAAACATGCTTCTATCCGTTTGGTGGCCGAAACAAAATGATTCGCGAGCTACGTTGCCCATTTTACAGTTCTTCTGAAAGATGAAGGTAGGAATAGGATTTCTTTGCATTTCAAATGCCTCTATGGCGGTTGTTCTCTCCGAAATGCAAGCCTGCACCAAGAATAAGTCCAACCATTTCGAGGGCAAAAAAAGATGAATTGGGAAAGTCATGGCCCGTTCTCTGTGTCCCACTAAAAGATTATGAGAAAGACTATTTTGATGAAATTGTATGGGCTACATGTCAGTTTCCCTCTATTGAAAGAGAAAATCAAATCTAAACGAACCGTACAGTCGTCACGCGGTGGATTAGATGAATTTGGCAAATCTGTGGGCTATTTTTTTGAACTCGTGAAAATTGGAGGGAGAAAGAAGATTTATGTGCAAATCAGAGGACCCTAGCACGGTTTCCCTCTTGAAAACGCATGCTGGATTTAAAACACGCATTCAGGCATTTTGGGTGTGATGTTGATGAAATCGGCAACTCCGTGGCCCATTTTGGGGTACTGCTGAAAAATGAGCTTACTCTGAAATGTCGAGGCCTCTAGCGAATTTTCCCTGTCAAAAGGTGAAACCGGCGCTAAAACATGCTTCTATCCCTTTGGTGGCCGAAACACAATGATTCGCGAGCTACGTTGCCCATTTTACAGTGCTTATGAAAGATGGAGGTATGAACAGGATTTCTTTGAATTTCAAATGCCTCTATGGCGGTTGATCTCTGCGAAGTGCAAACCTGCGTGAAGAATAGGTCCCACCATTTCGGGGTCAAAAAAAGATGAATTGGGAAAGTACATGGCCCGTTCTCTGTGTCCCACTAAAAGATTATGAGAAAGACTATTTTGATGAAATCGTGTGGGCTACATGTCAGTTTCCCTCTATTGAAAGAGAAAATCAATTCTAAACGAACCGTACAGTCTTCACGCGGTGGAACAGATGAATTTGGCAAATCTGTGGCCTATTTTTTGGAACTCGTGAAAATATGAAGGAGAAAGAAGATTTCCGTGCAAACCTGAGGACTCTAGCACGGTTTCCCTCTTCAAAACGCAAGCTGGATCTAAAACACGCATTCAGGCATTTTGGGGGTGATATTGATGAAATTGGCAACTCCGTGGCCTATTTTGGGGTACTGCTGAAAAACGTATTGAGAAAGGAGCTTACTCTGAAATTTCGAGGCCTCTAGCGAATTTTCCCTGTCAAAAGGTGAAACCGGCGCTAAAACATGCTTCTATCCTTTTGGTGGATGAAACACATTGATTCGCGAGCTACGTTGCCCATTTTACAGTGCTTCTGAAAGATAGAGGTAGGAACAGGAATTCTTTCTATTTCAAATGCCTCTATGGCGGTTGATCTCTGTGAAGTGCAAACCTGCGTGAAGAATAGGTCCCACCATTTCGGGGTCGAAAACAGATGAATTGGGAAAGTACATGGCCCGTTCTCTGTGTCCCACTAAAAGATTATGAGAAAAACTATTTTGATGAAATTGTGTGGGCTACATGTCAGGGTCCCTCTATTGAAAGAGAAAATCACCTCTAAACGAACCGTACAGTCTTCTCACAGTGGAACAGATGAATTTGGCAAATCTGAGGCGTATTTTTTGGAACTCGTGAAAATTGGAGGGAGAAAGAAGATTTTCGTGCAAACCTGAGGACTCTAGCACGGTTTCCCTCTTGAAAACGCAAGCTGGATCTAAAACACGCATTCAGGCATTTTGTGGGTGATATTGATGAAATTGGCAACTCCGTGGCCCATTTTAGGGTACTGCTGAAAAACGGAGTGAGAAAGGAGCTTACTCTGAAATGTCGAGGCCTCTAGCGAATTTTCCCTGTCAAAAGGTGAAACCGGCGCTAAAACATGCTTCTATCCCTTTGGTGGCCGAAACACAATGATTCGCGCGCTACGTTGCCCATTTTACAGTGCTTATGAAAGATGGAGGTATGAACAGGATTTCTTTGAATTTCAAATGCCTCTATGGCGGTTGATCTCTGCGAAGTGCAAACCTGCGTGAAGAATAGGTCCCACCATTTCGAGGTCAAAAAAAGATGAATTGGGAAAGTACATGGCCCGTTCTCTGTGTCCCACTAAAAGATTATGAGAAAGACTATTTTGATGAAATCGTGTGGGCTACATGTCAGTTTCCCTCTATTGAAAGAGAAAATCAACTCTAAACGAACCGTACAGTCTTCACGCGGTGGAACAGATGAATTTGGCAAATCTGTGGCCTATTTTTTGGAACTCGTGAAAATATGAAGGAGAAAGAAGATTTCCGTGCAAACTTGAGGACTCTAGCACGGTTTCCCTCTTCAAAACGCAAGCTGGATCTAAAACACGCATTCAGGCATTTTGGGGGTGATATTGATGAAATTGGCAACTCCGTGGCCCATTTTGGGGTACTGCTGAAAAACGTATTGAGAAAGGAGCTTACTCTGAAATTTCGAGGCCTCTAGCGAATTTTCCCTGTCAAAAGGTGAAACCGGCGCTAAAACATGCTTCTATCCTTTTGGTGGATGAAACACATTGATTCGCGAGCTACGTTGCCCATTTTACAGTGCTTATGAAAGATAGAGGTAGGAACAGGAATTCTTTCTATTTCAAATGCCTCCATGGCGGTTGATCTCTGTGAAGTGCAAACCTGCGTGAAGAATAGGTCCCACCATTTCGGGGTCGAAAATAGATGAATTGGGAAAGTACATGGCCCGTTCTCTGTGTCCCACTAAAAGATTATGAGAAATACTATTTTGATGAAATTGTGTGGGCTACATGTCAGGGTCCCTCTATTGAAAGAGAAAATCACCTCTAAACGAACCGTACAGTCTTCTCACAGTGGAACAGATGAATTTGGCAAATCTGAGGCGTATTTTTTGGAACTCGTGAAAATTGGAGGGAAAAAGAAGATTTCCGTGCAAATCAGAGGACTCTGGGACGGATTCCCTCTTGAAAACGAAAGCTGGATCTAAAACACGCATTCAGGCATTTTAAGGGTGATATTGATGAAATTGGCAACTCCGTGGCCCATTTTGGGGTACTGCTGAAAAACGGAGTGAGAAAGGAGCTTACTCTGAAATTTCGAGGCCTCTAGCGAATTTTCCCTGTCAAAAGGTGAAACCGGCGCTAAAACATGCTTCTATCCTTTTGGTGGCTGAAACACATTGATTTGCGAGCTACGTTGCCCATTTTACAGTGCTTATGAAAGATAGAGGTAGGAACAAGATTTCTTTCTATTTCAATGACCTCTATGGCGGTTGATCTCTGCGAAGTGCAAACCTGCGTGAAGAATAGGTCCCACCATTTCGGGGTCGAAAACAGATGAATTGGAAAAGTACATGGCCCGTTCTCTGTGTCCCACTAAAAGATTATGAGAAAGACTATTTTGATGAAATTGTGTGGGCTACATGTCAGTTTCTGTCTATTGAAAGAGAAAATCACCTCTAAACGAACCATACAGTCTTCACGCGGTGGAACAGATGAATTTGGCAAATCTGTGGCCTATTTATTGGAACTCGTGAAAATTGGAGGCAGAAAGAAGATTTCCGTGCAAACCTGAGGACTCTAGCACGGTTTCCATCTTGAAAACGTAAGCTGGATCTAAAACACGCATTCAGGCATTTTGTGGGTGATATTGATGAAATTGGCAACTCCGTTGCCCATTTTGGGGTACTGCTGAAAAACAGAGTGAGAAAGGAGCTTACTCTGAAATTTCGAGGCGTCTAGCGAATTTTCCCTGTCAAAAGGTGAAACCGGCGCTAAAACATGCTTCTATCCTTTTGGTGGCCGAAACACAATGATTCGCGAGCTACGTTGCCCATTTTACAGTGCTTATGAAAGATGGAGGTAGGAATAGGATTTCTTTGCATTTCAAATGCCTCTATGGTGGTTGGTCTCTGCTAAGTGCAAACCTGCGCAAAGATTAGGTCCAACCATTTCGGGGGTAAAAAAAGATGAATTGGGAAAGTACATGGCCCGTTCTCTGTGTCCCACTGAAAGATTATGAGAAATACTATTTTGATGAAATTGTGTGGGCTACATGTCAGTTTCCCTCTATTGAAAGAGAAAATCACCTCTAAACGAACCGTACAGTCTTGACGCGGAGGAACAGATGAATTTGGCAAATCTGTGGCCTATTTTTTGGAACTCGTGAAAATTGGAGGGAGAAAGAAGATTTCCGTGCAAACCTGAGGACTCTAGCACTGTTTCCCTCTTGAAAACGCATGCTGGATCTAAAACACGAATTCAGGCATTTTGGGCGTGATATTGATGAAATTGGCAACTCCGTGGCCCATTTTGGAGTACTGCTGAAAAACGGAGTGAGAAAGGAGCTTACTCTGAAATTTTGAGGCCTCTAGCAAATTTTCCCTGTCAAAAGGTGAAACCGGCGCTAAAACATGCTTCTATCCTTTTGGTGGCTAAAACACATTGATTCGCGAGCTACGTTGCCCATTTTACAGTGCTTATGAAAGATAGAGGTAGGAACAAGATTTCTTTCTATTTCAAATACCTCTATGGCGGTTGCTCTCTGCGAAGTGCAAACCTGCGTGAAGAATAGGTCCCACCATTTCGGGGTCGAAAACAGATGAATTGGAAAAGTACATGGCCCGTTCTCTGTGTCCCACTAAAATATTATGAGAAAGACTATTTTGATGAAATCGTGTGGGCTACATGTCAGTTTCCCTCTACTGAAAGAGAAAATCACCTCTAAAGGAACCCTAAAGTCTTCACGCGGTGGAACAGACGAGTTTGGCAAATCTGTGGCCTATTTTTTGGAACTCGTGAAAATTGGAAGGAGAAAGAAGATTTCCCTGCAAATCAGAGGACTCTAGCACGGTTTCCCTCTTGAAAACGCATGCTGGATCTAAAACACGCATTTAGGCATTTTGGGCTTGATATTGATGAAATTGGCAACTCCGTGGCCCATTTTGGGGTACTGCTGAAAAACGGAGTGAGAAAGGAGCTTACTCTGAAATTTCGAGGCCTCAAGCGAATTTTCCCTGTCAAAAGGTGAAACCGGCGCTAAAACATGCTTCTATCCTTTTGGTGGCTGAAACACATTGATTTGCGAGCTACGTTGCCCATTTTACAGTGCTTATGAAAGATAGAGGTAGGACCAAGATTTCTTTCTATTTCAAATACCTCTATGGTGGTTGATCTCTGCGAAGTGCAAACCTGCGTGAAGAATAGGTCCCACCATTTCGGGGTCGAAAACATATGAATTGGAAAAGTACATGGCCCGTTCTCTGTGTCCCACTAAAAGATTATGAGAAAGACTATTTTGATGAAATTGTGTGGGCTACATGTCAGTTTCGCTCTACTGAAAGAGAAAATCACCTCTAAAGGAACCCTAAAGTCTTCACGCGGTGGAACAGACGAGTTTGGCAAATCTGTGGCCTATTTTTTGGAACTCGTGAAAATTGGAGGGAGAAAGAAGATGTCCCTGCAAATCAGAGGACTCTAGCACTGTTTCCCTCTTGAAAACGCATGCTGGATCTAAAACACGCATTTAGGCATTTTGGGCTTGATATTGATGAAATTGGCAACTCCGTGGCCCATTTTGGGGTACTGCTTAAAAACGGAGTGAGAAAGGAGCTTACTCTGAAATTTCGAGGCCTCTGGCGAATTTTCCCTGTTAAAAGGTGAAACCGGCGCTAAAACATGCTTCTATCCGTTTGGTAGCCGAAACAAAATGATTCGCGAGCTATGTTGCCCATTTTACAGTTCTTCTGAAAGATGAAGGTAGGAATAGGATTTCTTTGCATTTCAAATGCTTCTATGGCGGTTGTTCTCTCCGAAATGCAAGCCTGCGTCAAGAATAAGTCCAACTATTTGGAGGGCAAAAAAAGATGAATTGGGAAAGTCATGGCCCGTTCTCTGTGTCCTACTAAAAGATTATGAGAAAGACTATTTTCTTGTAATTGTATGGGCTACATGTCAGTTTCCCTCTATTGAAGGAGAAAATCAACTCTAAACGAACCGTACAGTCGTCACGCGGTGGAACAGATGAATTTGGCAAATCTGTGGGCTATTTTTTTGAACTCGTGAAAATTGGAGGGAGAAAGAAGATTTCCGTGCAAATCAGAGGACCCTAGCACGGTTTCCCTCTTGAAAACGCATGCTGGATCTAAAACACGCATTCAGGCATTTTAGGCGTGATATTGATGAAATTGGCAACTCCGTGGCCAATTTTGGGGTACTGCTGAAAAACGGAGTGAGAAAGGAGCTTACTCTGAAATTTCGAGGCCTCTGGCGAATTTTCCCTGTTAAAAGGTGAAACCGGCGCTAAAACATGCTTCTATCCGTTGGGTGGCCGAAACAAAATGATTCGCGAGCTTCGTTGCCCATTTTACAGTTCTTCTGAAAGATGAAGGTGGGAATAGGATTTCTTTGCATTTCAAATGCCTCTATGGCGGTTGTTCTCTCCGAAATGCAAGCCTGCGCCAAGAATAAGTCCAACCATTTCGAGGGCAAGAAAAGATGAATTGGGAAAGTCATGGCCCGTTCTCTGTGTCCCACTAAAAGATTATGAGAAAGACTATTTTGATGAAATTGTGTGGGCGACATGTCAGTTTCCCTCTATTGAAAGAGAAAATCACCTCTAAACGAACCGTACAGTCTTCACGCGGTGGAACAGATGAATTTGGCAAATATGTGGACTATTTTTTTGAACTCGTGAAAATTGGAGGGAGAAAGAAGATTTCCGTGCAAATTAGAGGACCCTAGCACGGTTTCCCTCTTGAAAACGCATGCTGGATTTAAAACACGCATTCAGGCATTTTGGGGGTGAAATTGATGAAATTGGCCACTCCGTCGCCCATTTTGTGGTACTGCTGAAAAACGGAGTGAGAAAGGAGCTTACTCAGAAATTTAGAGGCCTCTAGGGAATTTTCTCTGTCAAAAGGTGAAACCGGCGCTAAAACATGCTTCTATCCTTTTGGTGGCCGAAACACATTGATTCGCGAGCTACGTTGCCCATTTTACAGTGCTTATGAAAGATAGAGGTAGGAACAGGAATTCTTTCTATTTCAAATGCCTCTATGGCGGTTGATCTCTGTGAAGTGCAAACCTGTGTGAAGAATAGGTCCCACCATTTCGGGGGAAAAAACAGATGAATTGGGAAAGTACATGGCCCGTTCTCTGTGTCCCACTAAAAGATTATGAGAAAGACTATTTTGATGAAATGGTGTGGGCTACATGTCAGTTTCCCTCTATTGAAAGAGAAAATCACCTCTAAACGAACCGTACAATCTTCTCAAAGTGGAACAGATGAATTTAGCAAATCTGAGTCATATTTTTTGGAACTCGTGAAAATTGGAGGGTGAAAGAAGATTTCCGTGCAATTCAGAGGACTCTAGCACGGATTCCCTCTTGAAAACGCAAGCTGGATCTAAAACACGCATTCAGGAATTTTGGGGGTGATATTGATGAAATTGGCAACTTCGTGGCCCATTTTGGGGTACTGCTGAAAACCGGAGTGAGAAAGGAGCTTACTCTGAAATTTTGAGGCCGCTCGCGAATTTTCCCTGTCAAAAGGTGAAACCGGCGCTAACACATGCTTCTATCCTTTTGGTGGCTGAAACACAATGATTCGCGAGCTACGTTGCCTATTTTACACTGCTTATGAAAGATGGAGGTAGGAATAGGATTTTTTTGCATTTCAAATGCCTCTATGTCGGTTGATCTCTGCGAAGTGCAAACTTGCGCGAAGAATAGGTCCCACCATTTCGGGGGCAAAAAAAGATGAATTGGGAAAGTACATGGCCCGTTCTCTGTGTCCCACTAAAAGATTATGAGAAAGACTATTTTGATGAAATTGTATGGGCTACATGTCAGTTTCCCTCTCTTGAAAGAGAAAATCGCCTCTAAACGAACCGTACAGTCTTGTGGCGGTGGAACAGAGGAATTTGGCAAATATATGGCGTATTTTTTGGAACTCATGAAAATTATAGGGAGAAAGAAGATTTCCCTGCAAATCAGAGGACTCTAGCACGGTTTGGCTATTGAAAACGCAAGCTGGATCTAAAACACGCATTCAGGAATTTTGTGGGTGATATTGATGAAATTGGTAACTCCGTGGCCCATTTTGGGGTAGTGCTGAAAAACGCAGGGAGAAAGGAGCTTACTCTGAAATTTCGAGGCCTCTAGCGAATTTTCCCTGTCAAAAGGTGAAACCGGCGCTAAAATATGCTTCTATCCTTTTGGTGGCTGAAACACAATGATTCGCGAGCTACGTTGCCCATTTTACAGTGCTTGTAAAAGATGGATGTAGGAATAGGATTTCTTTGCATTTCAAATGCCTCTATGGCGGTTGAAATCTGTGAAGTGCAAACCTGCGCGAAGAATAGGTCCCACCATTTCGGGGGCAAAAACAGATGAATTGGGAAAGTACATGGCCCGTTCTCTGTGTCCCACTAAAAGATTATGAGAAAGACTATTTTGATGAAATGGTGTGGGCTACATGTCAGTTTCCCTCTATTGAAAGAGAAAATCACCTCTAAACGAACCGTACAATCTTCTCAAAGTGGAACAGATGAATTTGGCAAATCTGAGTCATATTTTTTGGAACTCGTGAAAATTGGAGGGTGAAAGAAGATTTCCGTGCAATTCAGAGGACTCTAGCACGGATTCCCTCTTGAAAACGCAAGCTGGATCTAAAACACGCATTCAGGAATTTTGGGGGTGATATTGATGAAATTGGCAACTTCGTGGCCCATTTTGGGGTACTGCTGAAAACCGGAGTGAGAAAGGAGCTTACTCTGAAATTTTGAGGCCGCTCGCGAATTTTCCCTGTCAAAAGGTGAAACCGGCGCTAACACATGCTTCTATCCTTTTGGTGGCTGAAACACAATGATTCGCGAGCTACGTTGCATATTTTACAGTGCTTGTAAAAGATGGATGTAGGAATAGGATTTCTTTGCATTTCAAATGCCTCTATGGCGGTTGAAATCTGTGAAGTGCAAACCTGCGCGAAGAATAGGTCCCACCATTTCGGGGGCAAAAAAAGATGAATTGGGAAAGTACATGGCCCGTTCTCTGTGTCCCACTAAAAGATTATGAGAAAGACTATTTTGATGAAATTGTATGGGCTACATGTCAGTTTCCCTCTCTTGAAAGAGAAAATCGCCTCTAAACGAACCGTACAGTCTTGTGGCGGTGGAACAGAGGAATTTGGCAAATATATGGCGTATTTTTTGGAACTCATGAAAATTATAGGGAGAAAGAAGATTTCCCTGCAAATCAGAGGACTCTAGCACGGTTTGGCTATTGAAAACGCAAGCTGGATCTAAAACACGCATTCAGGAATTTTGTGGGTGATATTGATGAAATTGGTAACTCCGTGGCCCATTTTGGGGTAGTGCTGAAAAACGCAGGGAGAAAGGAGCTTACTCTGAAATTTCGAGGCCTCTAGCGAATTTTCCCTGTCAAAAGGTGAAACCGGCGCTAAAACATGCTTCTATCCTTTTGGTGGCTGAAACACAATGATTCGCGAGCTACGTTGCATATTTTACAGTGCTTGTAAAAGATGGATGTAGGAATAGGATTTCTTTGCATTTCAAATGCCTCTATGGCGGTTGAAATCTGTGAAGTGCAAACCTGCGCGAAGAATAGGTCCCACCATTTCGGGGGCAAAAACAGATGAATTGGGAAAGTACATGGCCCGTTCTCTGTGTCCCACTAAAAGATTATGAGAAAGACTATTTTGATGAAATGGTGTGGGCTACATGTCAGTTTCCCTCTATTGAAAGAGAAAATCACCTCTAAACGAACCGTACAATCTTCTCAAAGTGGAACAGATGAATTTAGCAAATCTGAGTCATATTTTTTGGAACTCGTGAAAATTGGAGGGTGAAAGAAGATTTCCGTGCAATTCAGAGGACTCTAGCACGGATTCCCTCTTGAAAACGCAAGCTGGATCTAAAACACGCATTCAGGAATTTTGGGGGTGATATTGATGAAATTGGCAACTTCGTGGCCCATTTTGGGGTACTGCTGAAAACCGGAGTGAGAAAGGAGCTTACTCTGAAATTTTGAGGCCGCTCGCGAATTTTCCCTGTCAAAAGGTGAAACCGGCGCTAACACATGCTTCTATCCTTTTGGTGGCTGAAACACAATGATTCGCGAGCTACGTTGCCTATTTTACACTGCTTATGAAAGATGGAGGTAGGAATAGGATTTTTTTGCATTTCAAATGCCTCTATGTCGGTTGATCTCTGCGAAGTGCAAACTTGCGCGAAGAATAGGTCCCACCATTTCGGGGGCAAAAAAAGATGAATTGGGAAAGTACATGGCCCGTTCTCTGTGTCCCACTAAAAGATTATGAGAAAGACTATTTTGATGAAATTGTATGGGCTACATGTCAGTTTCCCTCTCTTGAAAGAGAAAATCGCCTCTAAACGAACCGTACAGTCTTGTGGCGGTGGAACAGAGGAATTTGGCAAATATGTGGCGTATTTTTTGGAACTCATGAAAATTATAGGGAGAAAGAAGATTTCCCTGCAAATCAGAGGACTCTAGCACGGTTTGGCTATTGAAAACGCAAGCTGGATCTAAAACACGCATTCAGGAATTTTGTGGGTGATATTGATGAAATTGGTAACTCCGTGGCCCATTTTGGGGTAGTGCTGAAAAACGCAGGGAGAAAGGAGCTTACTCTGAAATTTCGAGGCCTCTAGCGAATTTTCCCTGTCAAAAGGTGAAACCGGCGCTAAAACATGCTTCTATCCTTTTGGTGGCTGAAACACAATGATTCGCGAGCTACGTTGCATATTTTACAGTGCTTGTAAAAGATGGATGTAGGAATAGGATTTCTTTGCATTTCAAATGCCTCTATGGCGGTTGAAATCTGTGAAGTGCAAACCTGCGCGAAGAATAGGTCCCACCATTTCGGGGGCAAAAACAGATGAATTGGGAAAGTACATGGCCCGTTCTCTGTGTCCCACTAAAAGATTATGAGAAAGACTATTTTGATGAAATGGTGTGGGCTACATGTCAGTTTCCCTCTATTGAAAGAGAAAATCACCTCTAAACGAACCGTACAATCTTCTCAAAGTGGAACAGATGAATTTAGCAAATCTGAGTCATATTTTTTGGAACTCGTGAAAATTGGAGGGTGAAAGAAGATTTCCGTGCAATTCAGAGGACTCTAGCACGGATTCCCTCTTGAAAACGCAAGCTGGATCTAAAACACGCATTCAGGAATTTTGGGGGTGATATTGATGAAATTGGCAACTTCGTGGCCCATTTTGGGGTACTGCTGAAAACCGGAGTGAGAAAGGAGCTTACTCTGAAATTTTGAGGCCGCTCGCGAATTTTCCCTGTCAAAAGGTGAAACCGGCGCTAACACATGCTTCTATCCTTTTGGTGGCTGAAACACAATGATTCGCTAGCTACGTTGCCTATTTTACACTGCTTATGAAAGATGGAGGTAGGAATAGGATTTTTTTGCATTTCAAATGCCTCTATGTCGGTTGATCTCTGCGAAGTGCAAACTTGCGCGAAGAATAGGTCCCACCATTTCGGGGGCAAAAAAAGATGAATTGGGAAAGTACATGGCCCGTTCTCTGTGTCCCACTAAAAGATTATGAGAAAGACTATTTTGATGAAATTGTATGGGCTACATGTCAGTTTCCCTCTCTTGAAAGAGAAAATCACCTCTAAACGAACCGTACAGTCTTGTGGCGGTGGAACAGAGGAATTTGGCAAATATGTGGCGTATTTTTTGGAACTCATGAAAATTATAGGGAGAAAGAAGATTTCCCTGCAAATCAGAGGACTCTAGCACGGTTTGGCTATTGAAAACGCAAGCTGGATCTAAAACACGCATTCAGGAATTTTGTGGGTGATATTGATGAAATTGGTAACTCCGTGGCCCATTTTGGGGTAGTGCTGAAAAACGCAGGGAGAAAGGAGCTTACTCTGAAATTTCGAGGCCTCTAGCGAATTTTCCCTGTCAAAAGGTGAAACCGGCGCTAAAACATGCTTCTATCCTTTTGGTGGCTGAAACACAATGATTCGCGAGCTACGTTGCATATTTTACAGTGCTTGTAAAAGATGGATGTAGGAATAGGATTTCTTTGCATTTCAAATGCCTCTATGGCGGTTGAAATCTGTGAAGTGCAAACCTGCGCGAAGAATAGGTCCCACTAAAAGATGAATTGGGAAAGTACATGGCCCGTTCTCTGTGTCCCACTAAAAGATTATGAGAAAGACTATTTTGATGAAATTGTGTGGGCTACATGTCAGTTTCCCTCTTTTGAAAGAGTAAATCACCTCTAAACGAACCGTACAGTCTTCTCAAAGTGGAACAGATGAATTTAGCAAATCTGTGGCGTAAATTTTGGAACTCGTGAAAATTGGAGGGAGAAAGAAGATTTCCGTGCAAATCAGAGGACTCTAGAAGGGATTCCCACTTGAAAACGCAAGCTGGATCTAACACACGCATTCAGGCATTTTGGGGGTGATATTGATGAAATTGGCAACTCCATGGCCCATTTTGGGGTACTGCTGAAAAACGGAGTGAGAAATGAGCTTACTCTGAAATTTCAAGGCCTCTAGCGAATTTTCCCTGTCAAATGGTGAAACCGGCGCTAAAACATGCTTCTATCCTTTTGGTGGCTGAAACACAATGATTCGGGAGCTATGTTGCGCATTTTAAAGTGCTTATGAAAGATGGAGGTAGGAATAGGATTTCTTTGCATTTCAAATTCCTCTATGGCGGTTGGCCTCTGCTAAGTGCAAACCTGCGCAAAGAATAGGTCCAACCATATCGGGGGAAAAAAAAGATGAATTGGGAAAGTACATGGCCCGTTCTCTGTGTCCCACTAAAAGATTAGGAGAAAGACTATTTTGATGAAATTGTGTGCGCTACATGTCAGTTTCCCTCTATTGAAAGAGAAACGCACCTCTAAACGAACCGTACAGTCTTCTCGCAGTGGAACAGATGAATTTAGCAAATCTGTGGCGTAAATTTTAGAACTCGTGAAAATTGGAGGGAGAAAGAAGATTTCCGTGCAAATCAGAGGACTCTAGCACGGATTCCCACTTGAAAACGCAAGCTGGATCTAAAACACGCATTCAGGCATTTTGGGGGTGATATTGATGAAATTGGCAACTCCGTGGCCCATTTTGGGGTAGAGCTGAAAAACGGAGTGAGAAAGGAGCTTACTCTGAAATTTCAAGGCCTCTAGCGAATTTTCCCTGTCAAATGGTGAAACCGGCGCTAAAACATGCTTCTATCCTTTTGGTGGCTGAAACACAATGATTCGGGAGCTATGTTGCGCATTTTAAAGTGCTTATGAAAGATGGAGGTAGGAATAGGATTTCTTTGCATTTCAAATTCCTCTATGGCGGTTGGCCTCTGCTAAGTGCAAACCTGCGCAAAGAATAGGTCCAACCATATCGGGGGAAAAAAAAGATGAATTGGGAAAGTACATGGCCCGTTCTCTGTGTCCCACTAAAAGATTAGGAGAAAGACTATTTTGATGAAATTGTGTGCGCTACATGTCAGTTTCCCTCTATTGAAAGAGAAACGCACCTCTAAACGAACCGTACAGTCTTCTCGCAGTGGAACAGATGAATTTAGCAAATCTGTGGCGTAAATTTTAGAACTCGTGAAAATTGGAGGGAGAAAGAAGATTTCCGTGCAAATCAGAGGACTCTAGCACGGATTCCCACTTGAAAACGCAAGCTGGATCTAAAACACGCATTCAGGCATTTTGGGGGTGATATTGATGAAATTGGCAACTCCGTGGCCCATTTTGGGGTAGAGCTGAAAAACGGAGTGAGAAAGGAGCTTACTCTGAAATTTTGAGGCCTCTAGCGAATTTTCCCTGTCAAAAGGTGAAACCGGCGCTAAAACATGCTTCTATCCTTTTGGTGGCCGAAACACAATGATTCGCGAGCCACGTTGCCCATTTTAAAGTGCTTATGAAAGATGGAGGTAGGAATAGGATTTCTTTGCATTTCAAATGCCTCTATGGCGGTTGGTCTCTACTAAGTGCAAACCTGCGCAAAGAATAGGTCCAACCATTTCGGGGGCAAAAAAATATGAATTGGTAAAGTATATGGCCCGTTCTCTGTGTCCCACTAAAACATTATGAGAAAGACTGTTTTGATGAAATTGTATGGGCTACATGTCAGTTTCCCTCTATTGAAAGAGAAAAGCGCCTCTAAACGAACCGTACAGTCTTCTCGCGGTGGAACAGATGAATTTCGCAAATCTGAGGCGTATTTTTTGGAACTCGTGAAAATTGGAGGGAAAAAGAAGATTTCTGTGCAAATCAGAGGACTCTGGGACGGATTCCCTCTTGAAAACGAAAGCTGGATCTAAAACACGCATTCAGGCATTTTGGGGGTGATATTGATGAAATTGGCTTCTCCTTGGCCCATTTTGGGGTACTGCTGAAAAACGGAGTGAGAAATGAGCTTACTCTGAAATTTCGAGGCCTCTAGCGAATTTTCCCTGTCAAAAGGTGAAACCGGCGCTAAAACATGCTTCTATCCTTTTGGTGGCCGAAACACAATGATTCGCGAGCTACGTTGCCCATTTTAAAGTGCTTATGAAAGATGGAGGTAGGAATAGGATTTCTTTGCATTTCAAATGCCTCTATTGCGGTTGGTCTCTGCTAAGTGCAAACCTGCGCAAAGAATAGGTCCAACCATTTCGGGGGCAAAAACAGATGAATTGGGAAAGTAAATGGATCGTTCTCTGTGTCCCACTAAAAGATTATGAGAAAGACTATTTTGATGAAATTGTGTGGGCTACATGTCAGTTTCTGTCTATTGAAAGAGAAAATCACCTCTAAACGAACCATACAGTCTTCACGCGGTGGAACAGATGAATTTGGCAAATCTGTGGCCTATTTTTTGGAACTCGTGAAAATTGGAGGGAGAAAGAAGATTTCCGTGCAAATCAGAGGACTCTAGGACGGATTCCCACTTGAAAACGCAAGCTGGATCTAAAACACGAATTCAGGCATTTTGGGGGTGATATTGATGAAATTGGCAACTCTGTGGCCCATTTTGGGGTACTGCTGAAAAACGGAGTGAGAAAGTAGCTTACTCTGAAATTTCGAGGCCTCTAGCGAATTTTCCCTGTCAAAAGGTGAAACCGGCGCTAAAACATGCTTCTATCCTTTTGGTGGCCGAAACACAATGATTCGCGAGCTACGTTGCCCATTTTTAAGTGCTTATGAAAGATGGAGGAAGGAATAGGATTTCTTTGCATTTGAAATGCCTCTATGGTGGTTGGTCTCTGCTAAGTGCAAACCTGCGCAAATAATAGGTCCAACCATTTCGGGGGCAAAAAAATATGAATTGGGAAAGTACATGGCCCGTTCTCTGTGTCCCACTAAAACATTATGAGAAAGACTATTTTGATGAAATTGTGTGTGCTACATGTCAGTTTCCCTCTATTGAAAGAGAAAATCACCTCTAAACGAACCGTACAGTCATGTCGCAGTGGAACAGATGAATTTGGAAAATCTGAGGCATATTTTTTGGAACTCGTGAAAATTGGAGGGAGAAAGAAGATTTCCGTGCAAATCAGAGGACTCTAGGACGGATTCCCTCTTGAAAATGCAAGCTGGATCTAAAACACGCATTCAGGAATTTTGGGGGTGATATTGATGAAATTGGCAACTTCGTGGCCCATTTTGGGGTACTGCTGAAAAACGGAGTGAGAAATGAGCTTACTCTGAAATTTCGAGGCCTGTAGCGAATTTTCCCTGTCAAAAGGTGAAACCGGCGCTAAAACTTGCTTCTATCCTTTTGGTGGCCGAAACACAATGATTCGCGAGCTACGTTGCTCATTTTAAAGTGCTTATGAAAGATGGAGGTAGGAATAGGATTTCTTTGCATTTCAAATGCCTCAATGGCGGTTGGTCTCTGCTAAGTGCAAAGCGCAAAGCGCAAAGAATAGGTCCAACCATTTCGGGGGCAAAAACAGATGAATTGGGAAAGTAAATGGATCGTTCTCTGTGTCCCACTAAAAGATTATGAGAAAGACTATTTTGATGAAATTGTGTGGGCTACATGTCAGTTTCCCTCTATTGAAAGAGAAAAGTGCCTCTAAACGAACCGTACAGTCTTCTCGCAGTGGAACAGATGAATTTAGCAAATCTGTGGCGTAAATTTTGGAACTCGTGAAAATTGGAGGGAGAAAGAAGATTTCCGTGCAAATCAGAGGACTCTAGCACGGATTCCCACTTGAAAACGCAAGCTGGATCTAAAACACGCATGCAGGCATTTTGGGGGTGATATTGATGAAATTGGCAACTCCGTGGCCCATTTTGGGGTAGAGCTGAAAAACGGAGTGAGAAAGGAGCTTACTCTGAAATTTCGAGGCCTCTAGCGAATTTTCCCTGTCAAAAGGTCAAACCGGCGCTAAAACATGCTTCTATCCTTTTGGTGGCCGAAACACAATGATTCGCGAGCCACGTTGCCCAATTTAAAGTGCTTATGAAAGATGGAGGTAGGAATAGGATTTCTTTACATTTCAAATGCCTCTATGGCGGTTGGTCTCTACTAAGTGCAAACCTGCGCAAAGAATAGGTCCAACCATTTCGGGGGCAAAAAAAGATGAATTGGGAAAGTATATGGCCCGTTCTCTGTGTCCCACTAAAACATTATGAGAAAGACTGTTTTGATGAAATTGTATGGGCTACATATCAGTTTCCCTCTATTGAAAGAGAAAAGCGCCTCTAAACGAACCGTACAGTCTTCTCGCGGTGGAACAGATGAATTTCGCAAATCTGAGGCGTATTTTTTGGAACTCGTGAAAATTGGAGGGAGAAAGAAGATTTCCGTGCAAATCAGAGGACTCTAGGACGGATTCCCTCTTGAAAATGCAAGCTGGATCTAAAACACGCATTCAGGAATTTTGGGGGTGATATTGATGAAATTGGCAACTTCGTGGCCCATTTTGGGGTACTGCTGAAAAACGGAGTGAGAAATGAGCTTACTCTGAAATTTCGAGGCCTGTAGCGAATTTTCCCTGTCAAAAGGTGAAACCGGCGCTAAAACTTGCTTCTATCCTTTTGGTGGCCGAAACACAATGATTCGCGAGCTACGTTGCTCATTTTAAAGTGCTTATGAAAGATGGAGGTAGGAATAGGATTTCTTTGCATTTCAAATGCCTCAATGGCGGTTGGTCTCTGCTAAGTGCAAAGCGCAAAGCGCAAAGAATAGGTCCAACCATTTCGGGGGCAAAAACAGATGAATTGGGAAAGTAAATGGATCGTTCTCTGTGTCCCACTAAAAGATTATGAGAAAGACTATTTTGATGAAATTGTGTGGGCTACATGTCAGTTTCCCTCTATTGAAAGAGAAAAGTGCCTCTAAACGAACCGTACAGTCTTCTCGCAGTGGAACAGATGAATTTAGCAAATCTGTGGCGTAAATTTTGGAACTCGTGAAAATTGGAGGGAGAAAGAAGATTTCCGTGCAAATCAGAGGACTCTAGCACGGATTCCCACTTGAAAACGCAAGCTGGATCTAAAACACGCATGCAGGCATTTTGGGGGTGATATTGATGAAATTGGCAACTCCGTGGCCCATTTTGGGGTAGAGCTGAAAAACGGAGTGAGAAAGGAGCTTACTCTGAAATTTCGAGGCCTCTAGCGAATTTTCCCTGTCAAAAGGTCAAACCGGCGCTAAAACATGCTTCTATCCTTTTGGTGGCCGAAACACAATGATTCGCGAGCCACGTTGCCCAATTTAAAGTGCTTATGAAAGATGGAGGTAGGAATAGGATTTCTTTACATTTCAAATGCCTCTATGGCGGTTGGTCTCTACTAAGTGCAAACCTGCGCAAAGAATAGGTCCAACCATTTCGGGGGCAAAAAAAGATGAATTGGGAAAGTATATGGCCCGTTCTCTGTGTCCCACTAAAACATTATGAGAAAGACTGTTTTGATGAAATTGTATGGGCTACATATCAGTTTCCCTCTATTGAAAGAGAAAAGCGCCTCTAAACGAACCGTACAGTCTTCTCGCGGTGGAACAGATGAATTTCGCAAATCTGAGGCGTATTTTTTGGAACTCGTGAAAATTGGAGGGAGAAAGAAGATTTCCGTGCAAATCAGAGGACTCTAGCACGGATTCCCACTTGAAAATGCAAGCTGGATCTAAAACACGCATTCAGGCATTTTGGGGGTGATATTGATGAAATTGGCAACTCCGTGGCCCATTTTGGGGTACTGCTGAAAAACGGAGTGAGAAATGAGCTTACTCTGAAATTTCGAGGCCTCTAGCGAATTTTCCCTGTCAAAAGGTGAAACCGGCGCTAAAACATGCTTCTATCCTTTTGGTGGTCGAAACACAATGATTCGCGAGCTACGTTGCCCATTTTAAAGTGCTTATGAAAGATGGAGGTAGGAATAGGATTTCTTTGCATTTCAAATGCCTCTATTGCGGTTGGTCTCTGCTAAGTGCAAACCTGCGCGAAGAATAGGTCCAACCATTTCGGGGGCAAAAACAGATGAATTGGGAAAGTAAATGGATCGTTCTCTGTGTCCCACTAAAAGATTATGAGAAAGACTATTTTGATGAAATTGTGTGGGCTACATGTCAGTTTCCCTCTATTGAAAGAGAAAAGCGCCTCTTAACGAACCGTACAGTCTTCTCGCGGTGGAACAGATGAATTTCGTAAATCTGAGGCGTATTTTTTGGAACTCGTGAAAATTGGAGGGAGAAAGAAGATTTCCGTGCAAATCAGAGGACTCTAGCACGGATTCCCTCTTGAAAACGCAAGCTGGATCTAAAACACGCATTCAGGCATTTTGGGGGTGATATTGATGAAATTGGCAACTCCGTGGCCCATTTTGGGGTACTGCTGAAAAACGGAGTGAGAAAGGAGCTTACTCTGAAATTTTGAGTCCTCTAGTGAATTTTCCCTGTCAAAAGGGGAAACCGGCGCTAAAACATGCTTCTATCCTTTTGGTGGCCGAAACACTATGATTCGCGAGCTACGTTGCCCATTTTACAGTGCTTATGAAAGATGGAGGTAGGAATAGGATTTCTTTGCATTTCAAATGCCTCTATGGCGGTTGGTCTCTGCTAAGTGCAAACCTGCGCCAAGATTAGGTCCAACCATTTCGGGGGCAAAAAAAGATAAATTGGGAAAGTACATGGCCCGTTCTCTGTGTCCCACTAAAAGATTATGAGAAAGACTATTTTGATGAAATTGTGTGGGCTACATGTCAGTTTCCCTCTATTGAAAGAGAAAATCTCCTCTAAACGAACCGTACAGTCTTCTCAAAGTGGAACACATGAATTTGGCAAATCTGAGGCGTATTTTTTGGAACTCGTGAAAATTGGAAGGAGAAAGAAGATTTCCGTGCAAATCAGAGGACTCTAGCACGGATTCCCTCTTGAAAACGCAAGCTGGATCTAAAACACGCATTCAGGCATTTTGGGGGTGATATTGATGAAATTGGCAACTCCATGGCCCATTTTAGGGTAGAGCTGAAAAACGGAGTGAGAAAGGAGCTTACTCTGAAATTTCGAGGCCTCTAGCGAATTTTCCCTGTCAAAAGGTGAAACCGGCGCTAAAACATGCTTCTATCCTTTTGGTGGCCGAAACACAAGGATTCGCGAGCTACGTTGCCCATTTTAAAGTGCTTATGAAAGATGGAGGTAGGAATAGGATTTCTTTCCATTTCAAATGCCTCTATGGCGGTTGGTCTCTGCTAAGTGCAAACCTGCGCAAAGAATAGGTCCAACCATTTCGGGGGCAAAAAAAGATGAATTGGGAAAGTATATGGCCCGTTCTCTGTGTCCCACTAAAACATTATGAGAAAGACTGTTTTGATGAAATTGTATTGGCTACATGTCAGTTTCCCTCTATTGAAAGAGAAAAGCGCCTCTAAACGAACCGTACAGTCTTCTCGCGGTGGAACAGATGAATTTCGCAAATCTGAGGCGTATTTTTTGGAACTCGTGAAAATTGGAGGGAGAAAGAAGATTTCCGTGCAAATCAGAGGACTCTAGCACGGATTCCCTCTTGAAAATGCAAGCTGGATCTAAAACACGCATTCAGGCATTTTGGGGGTGATATTGATGAAATTGGCAACTCCGTGGCCCATTTTGGGGTACTGCTGAAAAACGGAGTGAGAAATGAGCTTACTCTGAAATTTCGAGGCCTCTAGCGAATTTTCCCTGTCAAAAGGTGAAACCGGCGCTAAAACATGATTCTATCCTTTTGGTGGCCGAAACACAATGATTCGCGAGCTACGTTGCCCATTTTAAAGTTCTTATGAAAGATGGAGGTAGGAATAGGATTTCTTTGCATTTCAAATGCCTCTATTGCTGTTGGTCTCTGCTAAGTGCAAACCTTCGCAAAGAATAGGTCCAACCATTTGGGGGGCAAAAACAGATGAATTGGGAAAGTAAATGGATCGTTCTCTGTGTCCCACTAAAAGATTATGAGAAAGACTATTTTGATGAAATTGTGTGGGCTACATGTCAGTTTCCCTCTATTGAAAGAGAAAATCACCTCTAAACGAACCGTACAGTCTTCTCAAAGTGGAACACATGAATTTGGCAAATCTGAGGCGTATTTTTTGGAACTGGTGAAAATTGGAGGGAGAAAGAAGATTTCCGTGCAAATCAGAGGACTCTAGCACGGATTCCCTCTTGAAAATGCAAGCTGGATCTAAAACAAGCATTCAGGCATTTTGGGGGTGATATTGATGAAATTGGCAAGTCCGTGGCCCATTTTGGGGTACTGCTGAAAAACGGAGTGAGAAATGAGCTTACTCTGAAATTTCGAGGCCTCTAGCGAATTTTCCCTGTCAAAAGGTGAAACCGGCGCTAAAACATGCTTCTATCCTTTTGGTGGTCGAAACACAATGATTCGCGAGCTACGTTGCCCATTTTAAAGTGCTTATGAAAGATGGAGGTAGGAATAGGATTTCTTTGCATTTCAAATGCCTCTATTGCGGTTGGTCTCTGCTAAGTGCAAACCTGCGCGAAGAATAGGTCCAACCATTTCGGGGGCAAAAACAGATGAATTGGGAAAGTAAATGGATCGTTCTCTGTGTCCCACTAAAAGATTATGAGAAAGACTATTTTGATGAAATTGTGTGGGCTACATGTCAGTTTCCCTCTATTGAAAGAGAAAATCAACTCTAAACGAACCGTACAGTCTTCTCAAAGTGGAACACATGAATTTGGCAAATCTGAGGCGTATTTTTTGGAACTGGTGAAAATTGGAGGGAGAAAGAAGATTTCCGTGCAAATCAGAGGACTCTAGCACGGATTCCCTCTTGAAAATGCAAGCTGGATCTAAAACAAGCATTCAGGCATTTTGGGGGTGATATTGATGAAATTGGCAACTCCGTGGCCCATTTTGGGGTACTGCTGAAAAACGGAGTGAGAAATGAGCTTACTCTGAAATTTCAAGGCGTCTAGCGAATTTTCCCTGTCAAATGGTGAAACCGGCGCTAAAACATGCTTCTATCCTTTTGGCTGCTGAAACACAATGATTCGGGAGCTATGTTGCCCATTTTAAAGTGCTTATGAAAGATGGAGGTAGGAATAGGACTTCTTTGCATTTCAAATTCCTCTATGGCGGTTGGCCTCTGCTAAGTGCAAACCTGCGCGAAGAATAGGTCCAACCATTTCGGGGGCAAAAAAAGATGAATTGGGAAAG
The DNA here is from genome assembly GCA_037074505.1 of Albizia julibrissin. Classification (NCBI taxonomy): domain Eukaryota; kingdom Viridiplantae; phylum Streptophyta; class Magnoliopsida; order Fabales; family Fabaceae; genus Albizia; species Albizia julibrissin. The sequence continues at coordinate 41,206,202 of CM073477.1, forward strand.
TACATGGCCCGTTCTCTGTGTCCCACTAAAAGATTATGAGAAAGACTATTTTGAGGAAATTGTGTGGGCTACATGTCAGTTTCCCTCTATTGAAAGAGAAAAGCGCCTCTAAACGAACCGTACAGTCTTCTCGCGGTGGAACAGATGAATTTCGCAAATCTGAGGCGTATTTTTTGGAACTCGTGAAAATTGGAGGGAGAAAGAAGATTTCCGTGCAAATCAGAGGACTCTAGCACGGATTCCCTCTTGAAAACGCAAGCTGGATCTAAAACACGCATTCAGGCATTTTGGGGGTGATATTGATGAAATTGGCAACTCCGTGGCCCATTTTGGGGTAGAGCTGAAAAACGGAGTGAGAAAGAAGCTTACTCTGAAATTTCGAGGCCTCTAGCGAATTTTCCCTGTCAAAAGGTGAAACCGGCGCTAAAACATGCTTCTATCCTTTTGGTGGCCGAAACACAAGGATTCGCGAGCTACGTTGCCCATTTTAAAGTGCTTATGAAAGATGGAGGTAGGAATAGGATTTCTTTCCATTTCAAATGCCTCTATGGCGGTTGGTCTCTGCTAAGTGCAAACCTGCGCAAAGAATAGGTCCAACCATTTCGGGGGCAAAAAAAGATGAATTGGGAAAGTATATGGCCCGTTCTCTGTGTCCCAGTAAAACATTATGAGAAAGACTGTTTTGATGAAATTGTATTGGCTACATGTCAGTTTCCCTCTATTGAAAGAGAAAAGCGCCTCTAAACGAACCGTACAGTCTTCTCGCGGTGGAACAGATGAATTTCGCAAATCTGAGGCGTATTTTTTGGAACTCGTGAAAATTGGAGGGAGAAAGAAGATTTCCGTGCAAATCAGAGGACTCTAGCACGGATTCCCTCTTGAAAATGCAAGCTGGATCTAAAACACGCATTTAGGCATTTTGGGGGTGATATTGATGAAATTGGCAACTCCGTGGCCCATTTTGGGGTACTGCTGAAAAACGGAGTGAGAAATGAGCTTACTCTGAAATTTCGAGGCCTCTAGCGAATTTTCCCTGTCAAAAGGTGAAACCGGCGCTAAAACATGCTTCTATCCTTTTGGTGGCCGAAACACAATGATTCGCGAGCTACGTTGCCCATTTTAAAGTTCTTATGAAAGATGGAGGTAGGAATAGGATTTCTTTGCATTTCAAATGCCTCTATTGCTGTTGGTCTCTGCTAAGTGCAAACCTGCGCAAAGAATAGGTCCAACCATTTTGGGGGCAAAAATAGATGAATTGGGAAAGTAAATGGATCGTTCTCTGTGTCCCACTAAAAGATTATGAGAAAGACTATTTTGATGAAATTGTGTGGGCTACATGTCAGTTTCCCTCTATTGAAAGAGAAAATCACCTCTAAACGAACCGTACAGTCTTCTCAAAGTGGAACACATGAATTTGGCAAATCTGAGGCGTATTTTTTGGAACTGGTGAAAATTGGAGGGAGAAAGAAGATTTCCGTGCAAATCAGAGGACTCTAGCACGGATTCCCTCTTGAAAATGCAAGTTGGATCTAAAACAAGCATTCAGGCATTTTGGGGGTGATATTGATGAAATTGGCAACTCCGTGGCCCATTTTGGGGTACTGCTGAAAAACGGAGTGAGAAATGAGCTTACTCTGAAATTTCAAGGCCTCTAGCGAATTTTCCCTGTCAAATGGTGAAACCGGCGCTAAAACATGCTTCTATCCTTTTGGCTGCTGAAACACAATGATTCGGGAGCTATGTTGCCCATTTTAAAGTGCTTATGAAAGATGGAGGTAGGAATAGGACTTCTTTGCATTTCAAATTCCTCTATGGCGGTTGGCCTCTGCTAAGTGCAAACCTGCGCGAAGAATAGGTCCAACCATTTCGGGGGCAAAAAAAGATGAATTGGGAAAGTACATGGCCCGTTCTCTGTGTCCCACTAAAAGATTATGAGAAAGACTATTTTGAGGAAATTGTGTGGGCTACATGTCAGTTTCCCTCTATTGAAAGAGAAAAGCGCCTCTAAACGAACCGTACAGTCTTCTCACAGTGGAACACATGAATTTAGCAAATCTGAGGCGTAAATTTTGGAACTCGTGAAAAATGGAGGGAGAAAGAAGATTTCCGTGCAAATCAGAGGACTCTAGCACGAATTCCCACTTGAAAACGCAAGCTGGATCTAAAACACGCATTCAGGCATTTTGGGGGTGATATTGATGAAATTGGCAACTCCGTGGCCCATTTTGGGGTACTGCTGAAAAACGGAGTGAGAAATGAGCTTACTCTGAAATTTCGAGGCCTCTAGCGAATTTTCCCTGTCAAAAGGTGAAACCGGCGCTAAAACATGCTTCTATCCTTTTGGTGGCCGAAACACAATGATTCGCGAGCTACGTTGCCCATTTTAAAGTGCTTATGAAAGATGGAGGTAGGAATAGGATTTCTTTGCATTTCAAATGCCTCTATTGCGGTTGGTCTCTGCTAAGTGCAAACCTGCGCAAAGAATAGGTCCAACCATTTCGGGGGCAAAAACAGATGAATTGGGAAAGTAAATGGATCGTTCTCTGTGTCCCACTAAAAGATTATGAGAAAGACTATTTTGATGAAATTGTGTGGGCTACATGTCAGTTTCCGTCTATTGAAAGAGAAAATCACCTCTAAACGAACCGTACAGTCTTCTCAAAGTGGAACACATGAATTTGGCAAATCTGAGGCGTATTTTTTGGAACTCGTGAAAATTGGAGGGAGAAAGAAGATTTCCGTGCAAATCAGAGGACTCTAGCACGGATTCCCTCTTGAAAACGCAAGCTGGATCTAAAACAAGCATTCAGGCATTTTGGGGGTGATATTGATGAAATTGGGAACTCCGTGGCCCATTTTGGGGTACTGCTGAAAAACGGAGTGAGAAATGAGCTTACTCTGAAATTTCAAGGCCTCTAGCGAATTTTCCCTGTCAAATGGTGAAACCGGCGCTAAAACATGCTTCTATCCTTTTGGTGGCCGAAACACAATGATTCGCGAGCTACGTTGCCCATTTTAAAGTGCTTATGAAAGATGGAGGTAGGAATAGGATTTCTTTGCATTTCAAATGCCTCTATTGCGGTTGGTCTCTGCTAAGTGCAAACCTGCGCAAAGAATAGGTCCAACCATTTCGGGGGCAAAAACAGATGAATTGGGAAAGTATATGGCCCGTTCTCTGTGTCCCACTAAAAGATTATGAGAAAGACTGTTTTGATGAAATTGTGTGGGCTACATGTCAGTTTCCGTCTATTGAAAGAGAAAAGCGCCTCTAAACGAACCGTACAGTCTTCTCAAAGTGGAACACATGAATTTCGCAAATTTGAGGCGTATTTTTTGGAACTCGTGAAAATTGGAGGGAGAAAGAAGATTTCCGTGCAAATCAGAGGACTCTAGCACGGATTCCCTCTTGAAAACGCAAGCTGGATCTAAAACAAGCATTCAGGCATTTTGGGGGTGATATTGATGAAATTGGGAACTCCGTGGCCCATTTTGGGGTACTGCTGAAAAACGGAGTGAGAAATGAGCTTACTCTGAAATTTCAAGGCCTCTAGCGAATTTTCCCTGTCAAATGGTGAAACCGGCGCTAAAACATGCTTCTATCCTTTTGGTGGCTGAAACACAATGATTCGGGAGCTATGTTGCCCATTTTAAAGTACTTATGAAAGATGGAGGTAGGAATAGGATTTCTTTGCATTTCAAATTCCTCTATGGCGGTTGGTCTCTGCTAAGTGCAAACCTGCGTGAAGAATAGGTCCAACCATTTCGGGGGCAAAAAAAGATGAATTGGGAAAGTAAATGGATCGTTTTCTGTGTCCCACTAAAAGATTATGAGAAAGACTATTTTGATGAAATTGTGTGGGCTACATGTCAGTTTCCCTCTATTGAAAGAGAAAATCCCCTCTAAACGAACCGTACAGTCTTCTCAAAGTGGAACACATGAATTTGGCAAATCTGAGGCGTATTTTTTGGAACTCGGGAAAATTGGAAGGAGAAAGAAGATTTCCGTGCAAATCAGAGGACTCTAGCACGGATTCCCTCTTGAAAATGCAAGCTGGATCTAAAACACGCATTCAGGCATTTTGGGGGTGATATTGATGAAATTGGGAACTCCGTGGCCCATTTTGGGGTACTGCTGAAAAACGGAGTGAGAAATGAGCTTACTCTGAAATTTCAAGGCCTCTAGCGAATTTTCCCTGTCAAATGGTGAAACCGGCGCTAAAACATGCTTCTATCCTTTTGGTGGCTGAAATATCATGATTCGGGAGCTATGTTGCCCATTTTAAAGTGCTTATGAAAGATTGAGGTAGGAATAGGAGTTCTTTCCATTTCAAATGCCTCTATGGCGGTTGGTCTCTGCTAAGTGCAAACCTGCGCAAAGAATAGGTCCAACCATTTCGGGGGCAAAAATAGATGAATTGGGAAAGTATATGGCCCGTTCTCTGTGTCCGAGTAAAACATTATGAGAAAGACTGTTTTGATGAAATTGTGTGGGCTACATGTCAGTTTCCCTGTATTGAAAGAGAAAAGCGCCTCTAAACGAACCGTACAGTCTTCTCGCGGTGGAACAGATGAATTTCGCAAATCTGAGGCGTATTTTTTGGAACTCGTGAAAATTGGAGGGAGAAAGAAGATTTCCGTGCAAATCAGAGGACTCTAGCACGGATTCCCTCTTGAAAACGCAAGCTGGATCTAAAACACGCATTCAGGCATTTTGGGGGTGATATTGATGAAATTGGCAACTCCGTGGCCCATTTTGGGGTACTGCTGAAAAACGGAGTGAGAAAGGAGCTTACTCTGAAATTTCGAGTCCTCTAGCGAATTTTCCTTGTCAAAAGGTGAAACCGGCGCTAAAACATGCTTCTATCCTTTTGGTGGCCGAAACACTATGATTCGCGAGCTACGTTGCCCATTTTACAGTGCTTATGAAAGATGGAGGTAGGAATAGGATTTCTTTGCATTTCAAATGCCTCTATGGCGGTTGGTCTCTGCTAAGTGCAAACCTGCGCCAAGATTAGGTCCAACCATTTCAGGGGCAAAATGATGCGAATCAGCAAGTTGTGCATTCAAATTCAAGTGATCCTTTGCAAATTCCAAGTGGACCAATCACAAGAGGAAGAGCCAAACAAATTAAGGAAGCATTAAATGGGCTAGTGCAAGAGGCTTGGACAAAGCAAGAGGTGATCGGATCAAATCCGGACAAAAATGCTGAAAACGTCACTAATATCATATGGGCTGCAAATGGAGATACTAATCAAATTTTGGGCTTAGAGACTTCAAAACAAAGAGCTTGGACCTAGTACTATACATGGAAGGATTCATCTGGGCCTAAATAAGCACATTTTGGGCCTTAAATGCTGATTATATTTTAGGACTTTTATTTGTACGAAAATTATTGGACAATTTGCATATTTGACTTTTAAGTTTCTTAATTAATTAATTGATTAGGTTAGTTTCAATTTTCTAGGATGCATTTAATGCAATTAGGGTTTTTGAAACTTCTCTTTAAATATCTTGTAACCCTTCATTTGGAGGCAGACTTGAAACTTGATTATTGAATGAAAGGTTGCACTTTTCTGCACCTTGTTTCTTGGGAGTGGATTCTCTCTAGGGTTCTTCTTAGAACTAACAGACTTATCAAGGCTTGATCAACCTTGTGGCGTCTTCCAACACTTCGGGTCCTTGTTCTTTCGTGCTCAAGGGTTCAAGTGGATCGTCGATCTGCGTTTAGCGTTCTTGGGGTGCGTATATTCATATTGGTTGTGGGTTCGTAGGGTCTTCCCTTATGGGTTCGCACCATCTTGGTATCAGAGCTTCGGATCTAAACTCAGGTCACATCTTTCCATTCGTTGTTTTAAATTTCGCTTAGGGTTTCGTACTTTGTTCTTGAGTCTTTTCGTCTAGGTCATCTGCGTTCATGTCTGAAAGTTTTGCTTCTTTTCGTTAACCGTCTCTTTGTCGTTTCCAATGTTTAGTAAGTCCTTTTCATAGTTCAAAATCTCTTCTTTCATATCGTTTTGGAATTAGTTCAATTCGATTTGTCATTAGTGAGTTCTAGTCATTTTAAATCAATCGTGTTTCTGCAAATTTTCTGTGTCAATTCGTCATTTTTTTCCAGAACGTCATCAAATCTTCTTTCCTTGTTTGACACGTTTTACTTTGCGGTTTTGGTCATTTAATAGGTCATTCTCATTGTTCAGAATCTCATCTTTCCAGTCGTTTCAGTTTCATCTCAATCCAAAATTTCTACAGTACGTTATAGTCTTTTGAAAATGACGCATTTCTAGAATTTCTGGGTTCAGATTGCTTGAGATTGTTTGTGATAGATTGAGTATTCTCTTTAAATTTCAGTAAAAAAAAAAGAGAAAAAAAAAATCAACATCAGGAAAAAAAAATAAAAAAAAAATTGACAAAAAAAAGCAGCAAAACAAAAAAACAAAAAAAAAGAGAAGAAAGTTCCAATTGGTATGCTGGAAGTGTTATATGCAAGCATCTATCCTAATACCTAGAATTTGACTGTACCTTTTTCACTTTGTCAATTGAACTTTTGTTTTTCCTTAAACTCCTTTTCCCATACTCACTTTGATGTTCCTTATATCTGAATGTTGTGTTGATCTCTATAAGTTGTGATTGCATTGATTAAATTGCTTAGTTCTTTAAAGAGCCTCAAGAGGAATCTAAGAGCGGAAAAAGGCAAGAGTGATATACATCAATTCAAAAAGCCCAATTTGAGTGAAACACGAGTGAAGAGTGACATTCTTGAGGGAAACACGTGAGGAATTTGTGAGGAAATTTATTTCTCTAACATCTTTCTTGCAGATACCATGTCTAATGCAGAAGAAACTTCAGGTGGTAATCCACTGAATCTAGATGACCACCTCAGGGCAATGCAGCAACAATTTGCACGTATGAATGTGGTTTTTGGAGAAATAAGGGATAGGATGGATAGGCAAGATGAAAGGATTGCAAATCTGCAAAGAGTCCGGCCAAATCCTCGAAGGCACAATAGGCAATGGGATGCTTCTATGGATGAATTTGAATCTGAAAGTTATGAGGGTAGTGGTGCTAGTGAGGAAGATCTTGAATCTGAATTTGAAGTGGGGAGAAATAGGGTTAGAGGAGATAGGAGGTATGAGAGAAGACATGGCAGAAATATTCCTAGGGAAAGAAATAGAGTCGATGGAAACCTTGGGAGCATCAAAATGAAAATACCACCGTTCCAAGGTAGGAGTGATCCTGAAGCATATTTGGAGTGGGAGAAGAAGATAGAGATGATTTTTGAGTGCCATAACTATTCTGAGGCTAAAAAGGTGAAGTTAGCAGCAATAGAATTCACTGATTATGCCATTGTTTGGTGGGATAAATTAGGCACTAACAGAAGAAATAATGGTGAGAGGCCTGTAACAACATGGAGAGAAATGAAAACTCTAATGAGGAGGAGATTTATCCCTAATCATTACTATAGGGAGCTTTATCAAAAGTTGCAGACCCTTACACAAGGTTCTAAGAGTGTAGAGGAATATTATAAAGAGATGGAATTAGCTTTAATAAGAGCTAATGTGCAAGAAGAAAGAGAGGCTACAATGGCTCGTTTCCTAAATGGACTTCACAAAGACATTGCTGACATAGTGGAATTGCAACACTATGTAGAGTTGGAGGACATGGTGCATATGGCAATTAAGGTGGAAAAGCAACTCAAGCGTAAAAGTGCTTCAAAATTCCATTATGGATCAAGTTCTTCACAAAAACAGATTTGGAAGAAAGGAGAAAGAGCTATCCAAAGGGAGGCAACCAAAGGCAGAGAAGACGCTACATCAAAGAGCAAAGGTAAACCTGATTCCCAAACTTCTAGAAATAGAGATATAAAGTGTTTCAAGTGTTTGGGTATAGGTCATATAGCTTCTCAGTGCCCCAACAAGAGAGTCATGATTTTGAAAAATAATGAAGTTGTCACCGAAAGTGAAAGTGATCATGATTCCATGCCCTTAATTGAAGATGCTAGTGATGATGGGGTTGAATATGCTGTGGAAGGAGAATGTCTTGTGGTTAGAAGAGCTTTGAATTGTCAAGTGAAGGAAAATGAGATGAATGAGCAAAGGGAAAATATTTTCCATACTCGTTGCCTCATCAATAATAAAGTTTGTAGCTTGATAATTGATGGTGGGAGTGTAACAAACGTTGCAAGCACTACATTGGTTGAGAAATTGAATTTACCTACCACTAGACACCCTAGACCATACAAGCTGCAATGGTTGAGTGAATGTGGGGAAATTAAAGTTGATAAGCAAGTTCTTGTTTCCTTTTCCATTGGCAAATATTGTGATGAAATAATATGTGATGTTGTTCCTATGCATGCTGCACATATGCTTTTGGGAAGACCTTGGGAGTTTGATAGAAAAGTAAAGAGGGATGGGTTTACAAATAGATATTCTTTTGTAATGAACAACAGACCCGTGACTCTTGTACCATTGACTCCAAAACAAGTCTATGAGGATCAACTCAAGATGAAAAGAGAAAGAGATAAGAAAAAGAGTGATATGGAAAATGAGAAACATGAAAGAGAAAAATCAAAAAGAATAGGGAGTGAGAAAGAGAGAAGAAAATCTGAGAGTTCAGAAAAAGAAAGCCAGAGAAAGGAAAAGAGTGAAGAGAGAAAAGAAAAAAAGAAAATGAGTTTTTATGCAAAAGAAAGTGAAGTGAGGAGTGCTTTTCTGGCTGAAACACACTTGCTTCTCCTTGTTTACAAGGAATCCTTTTTTAACACTAATGACATTAACTCTTCTTTTCCTAGTGTTATTGGTTCTTTGTTGCAGGAATTTGATGATGTGTTCCCTGAAGAGATTCCACCAGGTTTACCACCTATTAGAGGAATTGAACATCAAATTGATTTCATTCCTGGAGCAACAATTCCTAATAGGCCAGCATATAGGAGCAACCCTGAAGAAACAAAAGAGCTTCAAAGGCAAGTAGAAGAGCTCATGGCAAAAGGCTATATTAGAGAAAGTTTGAGCCCTTGTGCAGTCCCAGTACTTCTAGTGCCAAAGAAAGATGGGACTTGGAGGATGTGCATTGATTGTAGAGCTGTCAACAATATCACTGTAAAGTATCACCATCCCATTCCTAGATTAGATGATATGCTTGATGAATTACATGGTTCTATTGTATTTTCTAAGATTGATTTGAAATCTGGGTACCATCAAATTAGAATGAGGGAAGGGGATGAGTGGAAAACTGCTTTTAAGACCAAACATGGATTGTATGAATGGCTAGTTATGCCATTTGGTTTAACTAATGCGCCTAGTACTTTCATGAGATTAATGAACCATGTTTTGCGTGCTTTTATTGGGAAATTTGTTGTGGTTTATTTTGATGATATTCTGATTTATAGCAAGGATTTGGATGAGCATTTGAATCATTTGCATTGTGTGCTTGATGTTTTGAGGAAGGAAAAATTATTTGCAAATATGAAGAAGTGTGATTTTTGCATGGATAAAATTGTTTTTCTTGGTTTTGTGGTGAGTGCTAAAGGAATAGAAGTAGATAAGGAAAAGATAAGAGCTATAAAAGAATGGCCAACACCTAAAAGCATAACTGAGGTAAGAAGTTTTCATGGTTTGGCTAGCTTTTATAGGCGATTTGTAAAAGATTTTAGCACACTTGCTGCACCACTCACTGAGGTTATTAAAAAATCTGTTGGTTTTAAATGGGATAAAGCACAAGATGATGCATTCATTAAACTTAAGGATAGATTGTGTTCTGCACCTGTGTTGGTATTGCCTGATTTTGGCAAAACTTTTGAGATTGAATGTGATGCGTCTGGAGTTGGGATAGGGGCTGTTTTAATGCAGGAAAGCAAGCCAATTGCTTATTTTAGTGAAAAACTAAATGGAGCAGCCTTGAAGTATCCAACTTATGATAAAGAGCTCTATGCACTTAAAAGAGCATTGGAGAATTGGCAACACTACCTTTGGCCCAAACAATTTGTGATTCACACTGATCATCAGTCCTTGAAGCATATTAAGGGGCAAGGTAAGCTGAACAAGAGACATGCAAGGTGGCTGGAATTTATTGAGACATTTCCATATGTCATCAAATACAAGAAAGGTAAAGAGAATGTGGTTGCCGATGCATTGTCAAGAAGGTATACTCTTCTTTCTTCTCTTAATACTAGATTGCTTGGCTTTGAACATATCAAGAAGTTGTATGCAAATGATGCTGATTTTGCTGAAGTGTTTCTTGCTTGTGAAAAGAAAACATTTGATAAATTTTACAGGGTTGATGGATACTTGTTTAAAGAAAACAAATTGTGTGTGCCTCAATGTTCATTGCGTGAATTGCTTGTGAGAGAAGCACATGGGGGAGGTTTAATGGGTCACTTTGGTGTGAAAAAAACTTTGGATGTTTTGCATGAGCATTTCTTTTGGCCTAAAATGAAACGTGATGTGGAAAGAATTTGTGCTAAATGCATAATATGCAAAAAGGCTAAATCTAGAGTTTTGCCACATGGTTTGTATACTCCTTTACCTGTACCTAGTGAACCTTGGGTTGATATCTCAATGGATTTTGTATTGGGGTTGCCTAGGTCAAAAAGAGGAATGGATTCCATATTTGTAGTTGTTGATAGATTTTCTAAAATGGCACATTTCATTGCATGTCATAAAACTGATGATGCCACATATATTGCTGATTTGTTCTTCAGAGAAATTGTGAGACTTCATGGTGTTCCTAAAAGTATTGTTTCTGATAGGGATACAAAATTCTTGAGTCATTTTTGGAGAGTTTTGTGGGGAAAGCTTGGTACTAAATTATTATTTTCTACTGCTTGTCATCCACAAACTGATGGACAAACTGAAGTTGTTAATAGAACCTTGTCTCAATTACTTAGAATTGTGATTCAAAAGAATTTAAAAAATTGGGAAGGTTGCTTGCCATTCATTGAATTTGCATATAATAGAAGTGTGCATTCATCTACTGATTATTCCCCTTTTGAAATAGTATATGGTTTTAATCCACTAACTCCTTTGGATTTATTACCATTGCCTATTGATGAGAGAAAAAGTCTTGATGGGAAAAAGAAAGTTGAACTAGTGCAGCAACTTCATAAGCATGTGAAACAGCAAATTGAAAAGAAAAATGAGGAATATGCATCCAAAGCAAACAAAGGGAGAAGGCGTGTTCTTTTTGAACCTGGAGATTGGGTGTGGGTGCATATGAGAAAAGAGAGATTTCCAACTCAAAGAAAATCAAAATTAGCTCCAAGAGGAGATGGTCCATTCCAAGTGCTTGAGCGAATAAATGATAACGCTTACAAGATTGATTTGCCCGGTGAGTATTCTGTTAGTGGTACTTTTAATGTAGCTGATTTATCTCCTTTTGATGTAGGTGAAGATTCGAGGACGAATCCTTTTGAGGAGAGAGGGAATGATGCGAATCAGCAAGTTGTGCATTCAAATTCAAGTGATCCTTTGCAAATTCCAAGTGGACCAATCATAAGAGGAAGAGCCAAACAAATTAAGGAAGCATTAAATGGGCTAGTGCAAGAGGCTTGGACAAAGCAAGAGGTGATCGGATCAAATCCGGACAAAAATGCTGAAAACGTCACTAATATCATATGGGCTGCAAATGGAGATACTAATCAAATTTTGGGCTTAGAGACTTCAAAACAAAGAGCTTGGACCTAGTACTATACATGGAAGGATTCATCTGGGCCTAAATAAGCACATTTTGGGCCTTAAATGCTGATTATATTTTAGGACTTTTATTTGTACGAAAATTATTGGACAATTTGCATATTTGACTTTTAAGTTTCTTAATTAATTAATTGATTAGGTTAGTTTCAATTTTCTAGGATGCATTTAATGCAATTAGGGTTTTTGAAACTTCTCTTTAAATATCTTGTAACCCTTCATTTGGAGGCAGACTTGAAACTTGATTATTGAATGAAAGGTTGCACTTTTCTGCACCTTGTTTCTTGGGAGTGGATTCTCTCTAGGGTTCTTCTTAGAACTAACAGACTTATCAAGGCTTGATCAACCTTGTGGCGTCTTCCAACACTTCGGGTCCTTGTTCTTTCGTGCTCAAGGGTTCAAGTGGATCGTCGATCTGCGTTTAGCGTTCTTGGGGTGCGTATATTCATATTGGTTGTGGCTTCGTGGGGTCTTCCCTTATGGGTTCGCAGGAACGAAGCGCTACAACACGAGGACTTCCCAGGGGGTCACCCATCCTGAGACTACCCTCGGCTGAGCACGCTTAACTTTGAAGCGCTAACCATCGTGCTAAAAGCTTAAGCTAGTAGCAGAGGCACACCCCTATTCCTTTAACCAAGTACAGACACGGGCCCCTGTCTCCAACGACTGTGGGTCCCACCAGACCCCGAACTCGATCCACACCCCCTCCCAGACCCGGGACGTATCACAAAAAAAGATGAATTGGGAAAGTACATGGCCCGTTCTCTGTGTCCCACTAAAAGATTATGAGAAAGACTATTTCGATGAAATTGTATGGGCTACATGTCAGTTTCCCTCTCTTGAAAGAAAAAATCGCCTCTAAACGAACCGTACAGTCTTCTCGCAGTGGAACAGATGAATTTAGCAAATCTGAGGCATAAATTTTGGAACTCGTGAAAATTGGAGGGAGAAAGAAGATTTCCGTGCAAATCAGAGGACTCTAGCACGGATTCCCTCTTGAAAACGCAAGCTGGATCTAAAACACGCATTCAGGCATTTTGGGGGTGATATTGATGAAATTGGCAACTCCGTGGCCCATTTTGGGGTACTGCTGAAAAACGGAGTGAGAAAGGAGCTTACTCTGAAATTTCGAGTCCTCTAGCGAATTTTCCCTGTCAAAAGGTGAAACCGGCGCTAAAACATGCTTCTATCCTTTTGGTGGCCGAAACACAATGATTCGCGAGCTAGGTTGCCCATTTTAAAGTGCTTATGAAAGATGGAGGTAGGAATAGGATTTCTTTGCATTTCAAATGCCTCTATTGCGGTTGGTCTCTGCTAAGTGCAAACCTGCGCAAAGAATAGGTCGAACCATTTCGGGGGCAAAAACAGATGAATTGGGAAAGTAAATGGATCGTTCTCTGTGTCCCACTAAAAGATTTTGAGAAAGACTATTTTGATGAAATAGTGTGGGCTACATGTCAGTTTCCCTCTATTGAAAGAGAAAATCACCTCTAAACGAACCGTACAGTCTTCTCAAAGTAGAACACATGAATTTGGCAAATCTGAGGCGTATTTTTTGGAACTCGTGAAAATTGGAGGGAGAAAGAAGATTTCCGTGCAAATCAGAGGACTCTAGCACGGATTCCCTCTTGAAAACGCAAGCTGGATCTAAAACACGCATTCAGGCATTTTGGGGGTGATATTGATGAAATTGGCAACTCCGTGGCCCATTTTGGGGTACTGCTGAAAAACGGAGTGAGAAAGGAGCTTACTCTGAAATTTCAAGTCCTCTAGCGAATTTTCCCTGTCAAAAGGTGAAACCGGCGCTAAAACATGCTTCTATCCTTTTGGTGGCCGAAACACTATGATTCGCGAGCTACGTTGCCCATTTTACAGTGCTTATGAAAGATGGAGGTAGGAATAGGATTTCTTTGCATTTCAAATGCCTCTATGGCGGTTGGTCTCTGCTAAGTGCAAACCTGCGCAAAGATTAGGTCCAACCATTTCAGGGGCAAAAAAAGATGAATTGGGAAAGTACATGCCCCGTTCTCTGTGTCCCACTAAAAGATTATGAGAAAGACTATTTCGATGAAATTGTATGAGCTACATGTCAGTTTCCCTCTCTTGAAAGAGAAAATCGCCTCTAAACGAACCGTACAGTCTTCTCGCAGTGGAACAGATGAATTTAGCAAATCTGAGGCGTAAATTTTGGAACTCGTGAAAATTGGAGGGAGACAGAATATTTCCGTGCAAATCAGAGGACTCTAGCACGGATTCCCTCTTGAAAACGCAAGCTGGATCTAAAACACGCATTCAGGCATTTTGGGGGTGATATTGATGAAATTGGCAACTCCGTGGCCCATTTTGGGGTACTGCTGAAAAACGGAGTGAGAAATGAGCTTACTCTGAAATTTCGAGGCCTCTAGCGAATTTTCCCTATCAAATGGTGAAACCGGCGCTAAAACATGCTTCTATCCTTTTGGTGGCCGAAACACAATGATTCGCGAGCTACGTTGCCCATTTTACAGTGCTTATGAAACATGGAGGTAGGAATAGGATTTCTTTGCATTTCAAATGCCTCTATGGCGGTTGGTCTCTGCTAAGTGCAAACCTGCGCAAAGATTAGGTCCAACCATTTCGGGGGCAAAAACAGATGAATTGGGAAAGTAAATGGATCGTTCTCTGTGTCCCACTAAAAGATTATGAGAAAGACTATTTTGATGAAATTGTGTGGGCTACATGTCAGTTTCCCTCTATTGAAAGAGAAAATCACCTCTAAACGAACGGTACAGTCTTCTCAAAGTGGAACACATGAATTTGGCAAATCTGAGGCGTATTTTTTGGAACTCGTGAAAATTGGAGGGAGAAAGAAGATTTCCGTGCAAATCAGAGGACTCTAGCACGGATTCCCTCTTGAAAATGCAAGCTGGATCTAAAACAAGCATTCAGGCATTTTGGGGGTGATATTGATGAAATTGGCAACTCCGTGGCCCATTTTGGGGTACTGCTGAAAAACGGAGTGAGAAATGAGCTTACTCTTAAATTTCAAGGCCTCTAGCGAATTTTCCCTGTCAAATGGTGAAACCGGCGCTAAAACATGCTTCTATCCTTTTGGTGGCTGAAACACAACGATTCGGGAGCTATGTTGCCCATTTTAAAGTGCTTATGAAAGATGGAGGTAGGAATAGGATTTCTTTGCATTTCAAATTCCTCTATGGCGGTTGGTCTCTTCTAAGTGCAAACCTGCGCGAAGAATAGGTCCAACCATTTCGGGGGCAAAAAAAGATGAATTGGGAAAGTAAATGGATCGTTCTCTGTGTCCCACTAAAAGATTATGAGAAAGACTATTTTGATGAAATTGTGTGGGCTACATGTCAGTTTCCCTCTATTGAAAGAGAAAATCACCTCTAAACGAACCGTACAGTCTTCTCAAAGTGGAACACATGAATTTGGCAAATCTGAGGCGTATTTTTTGGAACTCGTGAAAATTGGAGGGAGAAAGAAGATTTCCGTGCAAATCAGAGGACTCTAGCACGGATTCCCTCTTGAAAACGCAAGCTGGATCTAAAACAAGCATTCAGGCATTTTGGGGGTGATATTGATGAAATTGGGAACTCCGTGGCCCATTTTGGGGTACTGCTGAAAAACGGAGTGAGAAATGAGCTTACTCTGAAATTTCAAGGCCTCTAGCGAATTTTCCCTGTCAAATGGTGAAACCGGCGCTAAAACATGCTTCTATCCTTTTGGTGGCTGAAACACAATGATTCGGGAGCTATGTTGCCCATTTTAAAGTACTTATGAAAGATGGAGGTAGGAATAGGATTTCTTTGCATTTCAAATTCCTCTATGGCGGTTGGTCTCTGCTAAGTGCAAACCTGCGTGAAGAATAGGTCCAACCATTTCGGGGGCAAAAAAAGATGAATTGGGAAAGTAAATGGATCGTTTTCTGTGTCCCACTAAAAGATTATGAGAAAGACTATTTTGATGAAATTGTGTGGGCTACATGTCAGTTTCCCTCTATTGAAAGAGAAAATCCCCTCTAAACGAACCGTACAGTCTTCTCAAAGTGGAACACATGAATTTGGCAAATCTGAGGCGTATTTTTTGGAACTCGTGAAAATTGGAAGGAGAAAGAAGATTTCCGTGCAAATCAGAGGACTCTAGCACGGATTCCCTCTTGAAAATGCAAGCTGGATCTAAAACACGCATTCAGGCATTTTGGGGGTGATATTGATGAAATTGGGAACTCCGTGGCCCATTTTGGGGTACTGCTGAAAAACGGAGTGAGAAATGAGCTTACTCTGAAATTTCAAGGCCTCTAGCGAATTTTCCCTGTCAAATGGTGAAACCGGCGCTAAAACATGCTTCTATCCTTTTGGTGGCTGAAACATCATGATTCGGGAGCTATGTTGCCCATTTTAAAGTGCTTATGAAAGATTGAGGTAGGAATAGGAGTTCTTTCCATTTCAAATGCCTCTATGGCGGTTGGTCTCTGCTAAGTGCAAACCTGCGCAAAGAATAGGTCCAACCATTTCGGGGGCAAAAATAGATGAATTGGGAAAGTATATGGCCCGTTCTCTGTGTCCCAGTAAAACATTATGAGAAAGACTGTTTTGATGAAATTGTATGGGCTACATGTCAATTTCCCTCTATTGAAAGAGAAAAGCGCCTCTAAACGAACCGTACAGTCTTCTCGCCGTGGAACAGATGAATTTCGCAAATCTGAGGCGTATTTTTTGGAACTAGTGAAAATTGGAGGGAGAAAGAAGATTTCCGTGCAAATCAGAGGACTCTAGCACGGATTCCCTCTTGAAAACGCAAGCTGGATCTAAAACAAGCATTCAGGCATTTTGGGG
This sequence comes from Albizia julibrissin, assembly GCA_037074505.1. Taxonomy (NCBI): domain Eukaryota; kingdom Viridiplantae; phylum Streptophyta; class Magnoliopsida; order Fabales; family Fabaceae; genus Albizia; species Albizia julibrissin. Next base: position 41,222,721 of record CM073477.1, read on the forward strand.
GTGATATTGATGAAATTGGGAACTCCGTGGCCCATTTTGGGGTACTGCTGAAAAACGGAGTGAGAAATGAGCTTACTCTGAAATTTCAAGGCCTCTAGCGAATTTTCCCTGTCAAATGGTGAAACCGGCGCTAAAACATGCTTCTATCCTTTTGGTGGCTGAAACACAATGATTCGGGAGCTATGTTGCCCATTTTAAAGTACTTATGAAAGATGGAGGTAGGAATAGGATTTCTTTGCATTTCAAATTCCTCTATGGCGGTTGGTCTCTGCTAAGTGCAAACCTGCGTGAAGAATAGGTCCAACCATTTCGGGGGCAAAAAAAGATGAATTGGGAAAGTAAATGGATCGTTTTCTGTGTCCCACTAAAAGATTATGAGAAAGACTATTTTGATGAAATTGTGTGGGCTACATGTCAGTTTCCCTCTATTGAAAGAGAAAATCCCCTCTAAACGAACCGTACAGTCTTCTCAAAGTGGAACACATGAATTTGGCAAATCTGAGGCGTATTTTTTGGAACTCGTGAAAATTGGAAGGAGAAAGAAGATTTCCGTGCAAATCAGAGGACTCTAGCACGGATTCCCTCTTGAAAATGCAAGCTGGATCTAAAACACGCATTCAGGCATTTTGGGGGTGATATTGATGAAATTGGGAACTCCGTGGCCCATTTTGGGGTACTGCTGAAAAACGGAGTGAGAAATGAGCTTACTCTGAAATTTCAAGGCCTCTAGCGAATTTTCCCTGTCAAATGGTGAAACCGGCGCTAAAACATGCTTCTATCCTTTTGGTGGCTGAAACATCATGATTCGGGAGCTATGTTGCCCATTTTAAAGTGCTTATGAAAGATTGAGGTAGGAATAGGAGTTCTTTCCATTTCAAATGCCTCTATGGCGGTTGGTCTCTGCTAAGTGCAAACCTGCGCAAAGAATAGGTCCAACCATTTCGGGGGCAAAAATAGATGAATTGGGAAAGTATATGGCCCGTTCTCTGTGTCCCAGTAAAACATTATGAGAAAGACTGTTTTGATGAAATTGTATGGGCTACATGTCAATTTCCCTCTATTGAAAGAGAAAAGCGCCTCTAAACGAACCGTACAGTCTTCTCGCCGTGGAACAGATGAATTTCGCAAATCTGAGGCGTATTTTTTGGAACTAGTGAAAATTGGAGGGAGAAAGAAGATTTCAGTGCAAATCAGAGGACTCTAGCACGGATTCCCTCTTGAAAACGCAAGCTGGATCTAAAACAAGCATTCAGGCATTTTGGGGGTGATATTGATAAAATTGGCAACTCCGTGGCTCATTTTGGGGTACTGCTGAAAAATGGAGTGAGAAAGGAGCTTACTCTGAAATGTCAAGGCCTCTAGGGGATTTTCCCCGTCAAATGGTGAAACCGGCGCTAAAATATGCTTCTATCCTTTTGGTGGCTGAAACACAATGATTCGGGAGCTATGTTGCCCATTTTAAAGTGCTTATGAAAGATGGAGGTAGGAATAGGATTTCTTTGCATTTCAAATTCCTCTATGGCGGTTGGTCTCTGCTAAGTGCAAACCTGCGCGAAGAATAGGTCCAACCATTTCGGGGGCAAAAAAAGATGAATTGGGAAAGTAAATGGATCGTTTTCTGTGTCCCACTAAAAGATTATGAGAAAGACTATTTTGATGAAATTGTGTGGGCTACATGTCAGTTTCCCTCTATTGAAAGAGAAAATCCCCTCTAAACGAACCGTACAGTCTTCTCAAAGTGGAACACATGAATTTGGCAAATCTGAGGCGTATTTTTTGGAACTAGTGAAAATTGGAGGGAGAAAGAAGATTTCCGTGCAAATCAGAGGACTCTAGCACGGATTCCCTCTTGAAAACGCAAGCTGGATCTAAAACAAGCATTCAGGCATTTTGGGGGTGGTATTGATAAAATTGGCAACTCCGTGGCTCATTTTGGGGTACTGCTGAAAAATGGAGTGAGAAAGGAGCTTACTCTGAAATTTCGAGGCCTCTACCGAATTTTCCCTGTCAAAAGGTGAAACCGGCGCTAAAACATGCTTCTATCCTTTTGGTGGCCGAAACACAATGATTCGCGAGCTACGTTACCCATTTTAAAGTGCTTATGAAAGATGGAGGTAGGAATAGGATTTCTTTGCATTTCAAATGCCTCTATTGCGGTTGGTCTCTGCTAAGTGCAAACCTGCGCGAAGAATAGGTCCAACCATTTCGGGGGCAAAAAAAGATGAATTGGGAAAGTAAATGGATCGTTCTCTGTGTCCCACTAAAAGATTATGAGAAAGACTATTTTGATGAAATTGTGTGGGCTACATGTCAGTTTCCCTCTATTGAAAGAGAAAATCACCTCTAAACGAACCGTACAGTCTTCTCAAAGTGGAACACATGAATTTGGCAAATCTGAGGCGTATTTTTTGGAACTCGTGAAAATTGGAGGGAGAAAGAAGATTTCCGTGCAAATCAGAGGACTCTAGCACGGATTCCCTCTTGAAAATGCAAGCTGGATCTAAAACACGTATTCAGGCATTTTGGGGGTGATATTGATGAAATTGGCAACTCCGTGGCCCATTTTGGGGTACTGCTGAAAAACGGAGTGAGAAATGAGCTTACTCTGAAATTTCAAGGCCTCTAGCGAATTTTCCCTGTCAAATGGTGAAACCGGCGCTAAAACATGCTTCTATCCTTTTGGTGGCTGAAACACAATGATTCGGGAGCTATGTTGCCCATTTTAAAGTGCTTATGAAAGATGGAGGTAGGAATAGGATTTCTTTCCATTTCAAATGCCTCTATGGCGGTTGGTCTCTTCTAAGTGCAAACCTGCGCAAAGAATAGGTCCAACCATTTCGGGGGCAAAAAAAGATGAATTGGGAAAGTATATGGCCCGTTCTCTGTGTCCCAGTAAAACATTATGAGAAAGACTGTTTTGATGAAATTGTATGGGCTACATGTCAATTTCCCTCTATTGAAAGAGAAAAGCGCCTCTAAACGAACCGTACAGTCTTCTCGTAGTGGAACAGATGAATTTCGCAAATCTGAGGCGTATTTTTTGGAACTAGTGAAAATTGGAGGGAGAAAGAAGATTTCCGTGCAAATCAGAGGACTCTAGCACGGATTCCCTCTTGAAAACGCAAGCTGGATCTAAAACAAGCATTCAGGCATTTTGGGGGTGATATTGATAAAATTGGCAACTCCGTGGCTCATTTTGGGGTACTGCTGAAATATGGAGTGAGAAAGGAGCTTACTCTGAAATTTCGTGGCCTCTACCGAATTTTCCCTGTCAAAAGGTGAAACCGGCGCTAAAACATGCTTCTATCCTTTTGGTGGCCGAAACACAATGATTCGCGAGCTACGTTGCCCATTTTAAAGTGCTTATGAAAGATGGAGGTAGGAATAGGATTTCTTTGCATTTCAAATGCCTCTATTGCGGTTGGTCTCTGCTAAGTGCAAACCTGCGCAAAGAATAGGTCCAACCATTTCGGGGGCAAAAACAGATGAATTGGGAAAGTAAATGGATCGTTCTCTGTGTCCCACTAAAAGATTATGAGAAAGACTATTTTGATGAAATTGTGTGGGCTACATGTCAGTTTCCCTCTATTGAAAGAGAAAATCCCCTCTAAACGAACCGTACAGTCTTCTCAAAGTGGAACACATGAATTTGGCAAATCTGAGGCGTATTTTTTGGAACTAGTGAAAATTGGAGGGAGAAAGAAGATTTCCGTGCAAATCAGAGGACTCTAGCACGGATTCCCTCTTGAAAACGCAAGCTGGATCTAAAACAAGCATTCAGGCATTTTGGGGGTGATATTGATGAAATTGGCAACTCCGTGGCCCATTTGGGGGTACTGATGAAAAACGGAGTGAGAAATGAGCTTACTCTGAAATTTCGAGGCCTCTACCGAATTTTCCCTGTCAAAAGGTGAAACCGGCGCTAAAACATGCTTCTATCCTTTTGGTGGCCGAAACACAATGATTCGGGAGCGAAGTTGCCCATTTTAAAGTGCTTATGAAAGATGGAGGTAGGAATAGGATTTCTTTGCATTTCAAATTCCTCTATGGCGGTTGGCCTCTGCTAAGTGCAAACCTGCGCAAAGAATAGGTCCAACCATTTCGGGGGCAAAAAAAGATGAATTGGGAAAGTACATGGCCCGTTCACTGTGTCCCACTAAAAGATTATGAGAAAGACTATTTTGATGAAATTGTGTGGGCTACATGTCAGTTTCCCTCTATTGAAAGAGAAAATCCCCTCTAAACGAACCGTACAGTCTTCTCAAAGTGGAACACATGAATTTGGCAAATCTGAGGCGTATTTTTTGGAACTCGTGAAAATTGGAATGAGAAAGAAGATTTCCGTGCAAATCAGAGGACTCTAGCACGGATTCCCTCTTGAAAATGCAAGCTGGATCTAAAACACTCATTCAGGCATTTTGGGGGTGATATTGATGAAATTGGGAACTCCGTGGCCCATTTTAGGGTACTGCTGAAAAACAGAGTGAGAAATGAGCTTACTCTGAAATTTCAAGCCCTCTAGCGAATTTTCCCTGTCAAATGGTGAAACCGGCGCTAAAACATGCTTCTATCCTTTTGGTGGCTGAAACACAATGATTCGGGAGCTATGTTGCCCATTTTAAAGTGCTTATGAAAGATGGAGGTAGGAATAGGATTTCTTTCCATTTCAAATGCCTCTATGGCGGTTGTCTCTGCTAAGTGCAAACCTGCGCAAAGAATAGGTCCAACCATTTCGGGGGCAAAAACAGATGAATTGGGAAAGTAAATGGATCGTTCTCTGTGTCCCACTAAAAGATTATGAGAAAGACTATTTTGATGAAATTGTGTGGGCTACATGTCAGTTTCCCTCTTTTGAAAGAGAAAATCCCCTCTAAACGAACCGTACAGTCTTCTCAAAGTGGAACACATGAATTTGGAAAATCTGAGGCGTATTTTTTGGAACTCGTGAAAATTGGAGGGAGAAAGAAGATTTCAGTGCAAATCAGAGGACTCTAGCACGGATTCCCTCTTGAAAAGGCAAGCTGGATCTAAAACACGCATTCAGGCATTTTGGGGGTGATATTGATGAAATTGGCAACTCCGTGGCCCATTTGGGGGTACTGATGAAAAACGGAGTGAGAAATGAGCTTACTCTGAAATTTCGAGGCCTCTACCGAATTTTCCCTGTCAAAAGGTGAAACCGGCGCTAAAACATGCTTCTATCCTTTTGGTGGCCGAAACACAATGATTCGCGAGCTACGTTGCCCATTTTAAAGTGCTTATGAAAGATGGAGGTAGGAATAGGATTTCTTTACATTTCAAATGCCTCTATTGCGGTTGGTCTCTGCTAAGTGCAAACCTGCGCAAAGAATAGGTCCAACCATTTCGGGGGCAAAAAAAGATGAATTCTGAAAGTAAATGGATCGTTCTCTGTGTCCCACTAAAAGATTATGAGAAAGACTATTTTGATGAAATTGTGTGGGCTACATGTCAGTTTCCCTCTATTGAAAGAGAAAATCACCTCTAAACGAACCGTACAGTCTTCTCAAAGTGGAACACATGAATTTGGCAAATCTGAGGCGTATATTTTGGAACTCGTGAAAATTGGAGGGAGAAAGAAGATTTCCATGCAGATCAGAGGACTCTAGCACGGATTCCCTCTTGAAAACGCAAGCTGGATCTAAAACAAGCATTCAGGCATTTTGGGGGTGATATTGATAAAATTGGCAACTCCGTGGCCCATTTTGGGGTACTGCTGAAAAACGGAGTGAGAAAGGAGCTTACTCTGAAATTTCGAGCCCTCTAGCGAATTTTCCCTGTCAAAAGGTGAAACCGGCGCTAAAACATGCTTCTATCCTTTTGGTGGCTGAAACACAATGATTCGGGAGCGAAGTTGCCCATTTTAAAGTGCTTTTGAAAGATGGAGGTAGGAATAGGATTTCTTTGCATTTCAAATTCCTCAATGGCGGTTGGCCTCTGCTAAGTGCAAACCTGCGCAAAGAATAGGTCCAACCATTTCGGGGGCAAAAAAAGATGAATTGGGAAAGTACATGGCCCGTTCACTGTGTCCCACTAAAAGATTATGAGAAAGACTATTTTGATGAAATTGTGTGGGCTACATGTCAGTTTCCCTCTATTGAAAGAGAAAATCCCCTCTAAACGAACCGTACAGTCTTCTCAAAGTGGAACACATGAATTTGGCAAATCTGAGGCGTATTTTTTGGAACTCGTGAAAATTGGAATGAGAAAGAAGATTTCCGTGCAAATCAGAAGACTCTAGCACGGATTCCCTCTTGAAAATGCAAGCTAGATCTAAAACACTCATTCAGGCATTTTGGGGGTGATATTGATGAAATTGGGAACTCCGTGGCCCATTTTAGGGTACTGCTGAAAAACGGAGTGAGAAATGAGCTTACTCTGAAATTTCAAGGCCTCTAGCGAATTTTCCCTGTCAAATGGTGAAACCGGCGCTAAAACATGCTTCTATCCTTTTGGTGGCTGAAACACAATGATTCGGGAGCTATGTTGCCCATTTTAAAGTGCTTATGAAAGATGGAGGTAGGAATAGGATTTCTTTCCATTTCAAATGCCTCTATGGCGGTTGGTCTCTGCTAAGTGCAAACCTGCGCAAAGAATAGGTCCAACCATTTCGGGGGCAAAAAAAGATGAATTAGGAAAGTATATGGCCCGTTCTCTGTGTCCCATTAAAACATTATGAGAAAGACTGTTTTGATGAAATTGTATGGGCTACATGTCAGTTTCCCTCTATTGAAAGAGAAAAGCGCCTCTAAACGAACCGTACAGTCTTCTCAAAGTGGAACACATGAATTTGGAAAATCTGAGGCGTATTTTTTGGAACTCGTGAAAATTGGAGGGAGAAAGAAGATTTCCGTGCAAATCAGAGGACTCTAGCACGGATTCCCTCTTGAAAAGGCAAGCTGGATCTAAAACACGCATTCAGTCATTTTGGGGGTGATATTGATGAAATTGGCAACTCCGTGGCCCATTTGGGGGTACTGATGAAAAACGGAGTGAGAAATGAGCTTTCTCTGAAATTTCGAGGCCTCTACCGAATTTTCCCTGTCAAAAGGTGAAACCGGCGCTAAAACATGCTTCTATCCTTTTGGTGGCCGAAACACAATGATTCGCGAGCTACGTTGCCCATTTTAAAGTGCTTATGAAAGATGGAGGTAGGAATAGGATTTCTTTGCATTTCAAATACCTCTATTGCGGTTGGTCTCTGCTAAGTGCAAACCTGCGCAAAGAATAGGTCCAACCATTTCGGGGGCAAAAAAAGATGAATTAGGAAAGTAAATGGATCGTTCTCTGTGTCCCACTAAAAGATTATGAGAAAGACTATTTTGATGAAATTGTGTGGGCTACATGTCAGTTTCCCTCTTTTGAAAGAGAAAATCCCCTCTAAACGAACCGTACAGTCTTCTCAAAGTGGAACACATGAATTTGGCAAATCTGAGGCGTATATTTTGGAACTCGTGAAAATTGGAGGGAGAAAGAAGATTTCCATGCAGATCAGAGGACTCTAGCACGGATTCCCTCTTGAAAACGCAAGCTGGATCTAAAACAAGCATTCAGGCATTTTGGGGGTGATATTGATAAAATTGGCAACTCCGTGGCCCATTTTGGGGTACTGCTGAAAAACGGAGTGAGAAAGGAGCTTACTCTGAAATTTCGAGGCCTCTAGCGAATTTTCCCTGTCAAAAGGTGAAACCGGCGCTAAAACATGCTTCTATCCTTTTGGTGGCTGAAACACAATGATTCGGGAGCGAAGTTGCCCATTTTAAAGTGCAAATGAAAGATGGAGGTAGGAATAGGATTTCTTTGCATTTCAAATTCCTCTATGGCGGTTGGCCTCTGCTAAGTGCAAACCTGCGCAAAGAATAGGTCCAACCATTTCGGGGGCAAAAAAAGATGAATTGGGAAAGTACATGGCCCGTTCACTGTGTCCCACTAAAAGATTATGAGAAAGACTATTTTGATGAAATTGTGTGGGCTACATGTCAGTTTCCCTCTATTGAAAGAGAAAATCCCCTCTAAACGAACCGTACAGTCTTCTCAAAGTGGAACACATGAATTTGGCAAATCTGAGGCGTATATTTTGGAACTCGTGAAAATTGGAGGGAGAAAGAAGATTTCCGTGCAAATCAGAGGACTCTAGCACGGATTCCCTCTTGAAAATGCAAGCTGGATCTAAAACACGCATTCAGGCATTTTGGGGGTGATATTGATGAAATTGGGAACTCCGTGGCCCATTTTGGGGTACTGCTGAAAAACGGAGTGAGAAATGAGCTTACTCTGAAATTTCAAGGCCTCTAGCGAATTTTCCCTGTCAAATGGTGAAACCGGCGCTAAAACATGCTTCTATCCTTTTGGTGGCTGAAACACAACGATTCGGGAGCTATGTTGCCCATTTTAAAGTGCTTATGAAAGATAGAGGTAGGAATAGGATTTCTTTCCATTTCAAATGCCTCTATGGCGGTTGGTCTCTGCTAAGTGCAAACCTGCGCAAAGAATAGGTCCAACCATTTCGGGGGCAAAAAAAGATGAATTAGGAAAGTATATGGCCCGTTCTCTGTGTCCCATTAAAACATTATGAGAAAGACTGTTTTGATGAAATTGTATGGGCTACATGTCAGTTTCCCTCTATTGAAAGAGAAAAGCGCCTCTAAACGAACCGTACAGTCTTCTCGCAGTGGAACAGATGAATTTCGCAAATCTGAGGCTTATTTTTTGGAACTAGTGAAAATTGGAGGGAGAAAGAAGATTTCCGTGCAAATCAGAGGACTCTAGCACGGATTCCCTCTTGAAAACGCAAGCTGGATCTAAAACAAGCATTCAGGCATTTTGGGGGTGATATTGATAAAATTGGCAACTCCGTGGCCCATTTTGGGGTACTGCTGAAAAACGGAGTGAGAAAGGAGCTTACTCTGAAATTTCGAGGCCTCTAGCGAATTTTCCCTGTCAAAAGGTGAAACCGGCGCTAAAACATGCTTCTATCCTTTTGGTGGCCGAAACACAATGATTCGCGAGCTACGTTGCCCATTTTAAAGTGCTTATGAAAGATGGAGGTAGGAATAGGATTTCTTTGCATTTCAAATGCCTCTATTGCGGTTGGTCTCTGCTAAGTGCAAACCTGCGCAAAGAATAGGTCCAACCATTTCGGGGGCAAAAACAGATGAATTGGGAAAGTAAATGGATCGTTCTCTGTGTCCCACTAAAAGATTATGAGAAAGACTATTTTGATGAAATTGTGTGGGCTACATGTCAGTTTCCCTCTTTTGAAAGAGAAAATCCCCTCTAAACGAACCGTACAGTCTTCTCAAAGTGGAACACATGAATTTGGCAAATCTGAGGCGTATTTTTTGGAACTCGTGAAAATTGGAGGGAGAAAGAAGATTTCCATGCAGATCAGAGGACTCTAGCACGGATTCCGTCTTGAAAACGCAAGCTGGATCTAAAACAAGCATTCAGGCATTTTGGGGGTGATATTGATAAAATTGGCAACTCCGTGGCCCATTTTGGGGTACTGCTGAAAAACGGAGTGAGAAAGGAGCTTACTCTGAAATTTCGAGGCCTCCAGCGAATTTTCCCTGTCAAAAGGTGAAACCGGCGCTAAAACATGCTTCTATCCTTTTGGTGGCTGAAACACAATGATTCGGGAGCGAAGTTGCCCATTTTAAAGTGCTTATGAAAGATGGAGGTAGGAATAGGATTTCTTTGCATTTCAAATTCCTCTATGGCGGTTGGCCTCTGCTATGTGCAAACCTGCGCAAAGAATAGGTCCAACCATTTCGGGGGCAAAAACAGATGAATTGGGAAAGTAAATGGATCGTTCTCTGTGTCCCACTAAAAGATTATGAGAAAGACTATTTTGATGAAATTGTGTGGGCTACATGTCAGTTTCCCTCTATTGAAAGAGAAAATCCCCTCTAAACGAACCGTACAGTCTTCTCGCAGTGGAACAGATGAATTTAGCAAATCTGAGGCGTATATTTTAGAACTCGTGAAAATTGGAGGGAGAAAGAAGATTTCCGTGCAAATCAGAGGACTCTAGCACGGATTCCCTCTTGAAAATGCAAGCTGGATCTAAAACACGCATTCAGGCATTTTGGGGGTGATATTGATGAAATTGGGAACTCCGTGGCCCATTTTGGGGTACTGCTGAAAAACGGAGTGAGAAATGAGCTTACTCTGAAATTTCAAGGCCTCTAGCGAATTTTCCCTGTCAAATGGTGAAACCGGCGCTAAAACATGCTTCTATCCTTTTGGTGGCTGAAACACAATGATTCGGGAGCTTTGTTGCCCATTTTAAAGTGCTTATGAAAGATGGAGGTAGGAATAGGATTTCTTTCCATTTCAAATGCCTCTATGGCGGTTGGTCTCTGCTAAGTGCAAACCTGCGCAAAGAATAGGTCCAACCATTTCGGGGGCAAAAAAAGATGAATTAGGAAAGTATATGGCCCGTTCTCTGTGTCCCATTAAAACAATATGAGAAAGACTGTTTTGATGAAATTGTATGGGCTACATGTCAGTTTCCCTCTATTGAAAGAGAAAAGCGCCTCTAAACGAACCGTACAGTCTTCTCGCAGTGGAACAGATGAATTTCGCAAATCTGAGGCTTATTTTTTGGAACTAGTGAAAATTGGAGATAGAAAGAAGATTTCCGTGCAAATCAGAGGACTCTAGCACGGATTCCCTCTTGAAAATGCAAGCTGGATCTAAAACACGCATTCAGGCATTTTGGGGGTGATATTGATGAAATTGGCAACTCCGTGGCCCATTTTGGGGTACTGATGAAAAACGGAGTGAGAAATGAGCTTACTCTGAAATTTCGAGACCTCTACCGAATTTTCCCTGTCAAAAGGTGAAACCGGCGCTAAAACATGCTTCTATCCTTTTGGTGGCCGAAACACAATGATTCGCGAGCTACGTTGCCCATTTTAAAGTGCTTATGAAAGATGGAGGTAGGAATAGGATTTCTTTACATTTCAAATGCCTCTATTGCGGTTGGTCTCTGCTAAGTGCAAACCTGCGCAAAGAATAGGTCCAACCATTTCGGGGGCAAAAACAGATGAATTGGGAAAGTAAATGGATCGTTCTCTGTGTCCCACTAAAAGATTATGAGAAAGACTATTTTGATGAAATTGTGTGGGCTACATGTCAGTTTCCCTCTTTTGAAAGAGAAAATCCCCTCTAAACGAACTGTACAGTCTTCTCAAAGTGGAACACATGAATTTGGCAAATCTGAGGCGTATTTTTTGGAACTCGTGAAAATTGGAGGGAGAAAGAAGATTTCCATGCAGATCAGAGGACTCTAGCACGGATTCCCTCTTGAAAACGCAAGCTGGATCTAAAACAACCATTCAGGCATTTTGGGGGTGATATTGATAAAATTGGCAACTCCGTGGCCCATTTTGGGGTACTGCTGAAAAACGGAGTGAGAAAGGAGCTTACTCTGAAATTTCGAGGCCTCCAGCGAATTTTCCCTGTCAAAAGGTGAAACCGGCGCTAAAACATGCTTCTATCCTTTTGGTGGCTGAAACACAATGATTCGGGAGCGAAGTTGCCCATTTTAAAGTGCTTATGAAAGATGGAGGTAGGAATAGGATTTCTTTGCATTTCAAATTCCTCTATGGCGGTTGGCCTCTGCTAAGTGCAAACCTGCGCAAAGAATAGGTCCAACCATTTCAGGGGCAAAAACAGATGAATTGGGAAAGTAAATGGAACGTTCTCTGTGTCCCACTAAAAGATTATGAGAAAGACTATTGTGATGAAATTGTGTGGGCTACATGTCAGTTTCCCTCTACTGAAAGAGAAAATCACCTCTAAACGAACCGTACAGTCTTCTCAAAGTGGAACACATGAATTTGGCAAATCTGAGGCGTATATTTTGGAACTCGTGAAAATTGGAGGGAGAAAGAAGATTTCCGTACAAATCAGAGGACTCTAGCACGGATTCCCACTTGAAAACGCAAGCTGGATATAAAACACGCATTCAGGCATTTTGGGGGTGATATTGATGAAATTGGCAACTCCGTGGCCCATTTTGGGGTACTGCTGAAAAACGGAGTGAGAAAGGAGCTTACTCTGAAATTTCGAGGCCTCTAGCGAATTTTCCCTGTCAAAAGGTGAAACCGGCGCTAAAACATGCTTCTATCCTTTTGGTGGCTGAAACACAATGATTCGGGAGCAAAGTTGCCCATTTTAAAGTGCTTATGAAAGATGGAGGTAGGAATAGGATTTCTTTGCATTTCAAATGCCTCTATTGCGGTTGGTCTCTGCTAAGTGCAAACCTGCGCAAAGAATAGGTCCAACCATTTCGGGGGCAAAAACAGATGAATTGGGAAAGTAAATGGATCGTTCTCTGTGTCCCACTAAAAGATTATGAGAAAGACTATTTTGATGAAATTGTGTGGGCTACATGTCAGTTTCCCTCTTTTGAAAGAGAAAATCCCATCTAAACGAACCGTACAGTCTTCTCAAAGTGGAACACATGAATTTGGCAAATCTGAGGCGTATTTTTTGGAACTCGTGAAAATTGGAGGGAGAAAGAAGATTTCCATGCAGATCAGAGGACTCTAGCACGGATTCCCTCTTGAAAACGCAAGCTGGATCTAAAACAAGCATTCAGGCATTTTGGGGGTGATATTGATAAAATTGGCAACTCCGTGGCCCATTTTGGGGTACTGCTGAAAAACAGAGTGAGAAAGGAGCTTACTCTGAAATTTCGAGGCCTCTAGCGAATTTTCCCTGTCAAAAGGTGAAACCGGCGCTAAAACATGCTTCTATCCTTTTAGTGGCTGAAACACAATGATTCGGGAGCGAAGTTGCCCATTTTAAAGTGCTTATGAAAGATGGAGGTAGGAATACGATTTCTTTGCATTTCAAATTCCTCTATGGCGGTTGGCCTCTGCTAAGTGCAAACCTGCGCAAAGAATAGGTCCAACCATTTCAGGGGCAAAAACAGATGAATTGGGAAAGTACATGGCCCGTTCACTGTGTCCCACTAAAAGATCATGAGAAAGACTATTTTGATGAAATTGTGTGGGCTACATGTCAGTTTCCCTCTATTGAAAGAGAAAAGTGCCTCTAAACGAACCGTACAGTCTTCTCAAAGTGGAACACATGAATTTGGCAATCTGAGGCGTATATTTTGGAACTCGTGAAAATTGGAGGGAGAAAGAAGATTTCCATGCAGATCAGAGGACTCTAGCACGGATTCCCTCTTGAAAACGCAAGCTGGATCTAAAACAAGCATTCAGGCATTTTGGGGGTGATATTGATAAAATTGGCAACTCCGTGGCCCATTTTGGGGTACTGCTGAAAAACGGAGTGAGAAAGGAGCTTACTCTGAAATTTCGAGGCCTCCAGCGAATTTTCCCTGTCAAAAGGTGAAACCGGCGCTAAAACATGCTTCTATCCTTTTGGTGGCTGAAACACAATGATTCGGGAGCGAAGTTGCCCATTTTAAAGTGCTTATGAAAGATGGAGGTAGGAATAGGATTTCTTTGCATTTCAAATTCCTCTATGGCGGTTGGCCTCTGCTAAGTGCAAACCTGCGCAAAGAATAGGTCCAACCATTTCGGGGGCAAAAACAGATGAATTGGGAAAGTACATGGCCCGTTCACTGTGTCCCACTAAAAGATTATGAGAAAGACTATTTTGATGAAATTGTGTGGGCTACATGTCAGTTTCCCTCTATTGAAAGAGAAAATCCCCTCTAAACGAACCGTACAGTCTTCTCAAAGTGGAACACATGAATTTGGCAAATCTGAGGCGTATTTTTTGGAACTCGTGAAAATTGGAAGGAGAAAGAAGATTTCCGTGCAAATCAGAGGACTCTAGCACGGATTCCCTCTTGAAAACGCAAGCTGGATCTAAAACAAGCATTCAGGCATTTTGGGGGTGATATTGATAAAATTGGCAACTCCGTGGACCATTTTGGGGTACTGCTGAAAAACGGAGTGAGAAAGGAGCTTACTCTGAAATTTCGAGGTCTCTAGCGAATTTTCCCTGTCAAAAGGTGAAACCGGCGCTAAAACATGCTTCTATCCTTTTGGTGGCTGAAACACAATGATTCGGGAGCGAAGTTGCCCATTTTAAAGTGCTTATGAAAGATGGAGGTAGGAATACGATTTCTTTGCATTTCAAATTCCTCTATGGCGGTTGGCCTCTGCTAAGTGCAAACCTGCGCAAAGAATAGGTCCAACCATTTCGGGGGCAAAAAAAGATGAATTGGGAAAGTACATGGCCCGTTCACTGTGTCCCACTAAAAGATTATGAGAAAGACTATTTTGATGAAATTGTGTGGGCTACATGTCAGTTTCCGTCTATTGAAAGAGAAAAGCGCCTCTAAACGAACCGTACAGTCTTCTCGCAGTGGAACAGATGAATTTAGCAAATCTGAGGCGTATATTTTAGAACTCGTGAAATTTGGAGGGAGAAAGAAGATTTCCATGCAGATCAGAGGACTCTAGCACGGATTCCCTCTTGAAAACGCAAGCTGGATCTAAAACAAGCATTCAGGCATTTTTGGGGTGATATTGATAAAATTGGCAACTCCGTGGCCCATTTTGGGGTACTGCTGAAAAACGGAGTGAGAAAGGAGCTTACTCTGAAATTTCGAGGCCTCTAGCGAATTTTCCCTGTCAAAAGGTGAAACCGGCGCTAAAACATGCTTCTATCCTTTTGGTGGTCGAAACACAATGATTCGCGAGCTACGTTGCCCATTTTAAAGTGCTTATGAAAGATGGAGGTAGGAATAGGATTTCTTTGCATTTCAAATGCCTCTATTGCGGTTGGTCTCTGCTAAGTGCAAACCTGCGCAAAGAATAGGTCCAACCATTTCGGGGGCAAAAACAGATGAATTGGGAAAGCAAATGGATCGTTCTCTGTGTCCCACTAAAAGATTATGAGAAAGACTATTTTGATGAAATTGTGTGGGCTACATGTCAGTTTCCCTCTACTGAAAGAGAAAATCACCTCTAAACGAACCGTACAGTCTTCTCAAAGTGGAACACATGAATTTGGCAAATCTGAGGCGTATTTTTTGGAACTCGTGAAAATTGGAAGGAGAAAGAAGATTTCCGTGCAAATCAGAGGACTCTAGCACGGATTCCCTCTTGAAAACGCAAGCTGGATCTAAAACAAGCATTCAGGCATTTTGGGGGTGATATTGATAAAATTGGCAACTCCGTGGCCCATTTTGGGGTACTGCTGAAAAACAGAGTGAGAAAGGAGCTTACTCTGAAATTTCGAGGCCTCTAGCGAATTTTCCCTGTCAAAAGGTGAAACCGGCGCTAAAACATGCTTCTATCCTTTTGGTGGCTGAAACACAATGATTCGGGAGCGAAGTTGCCCATTTTAAAGTGCTTATGAAAGATGGAGGTAGGAATAGGATTTCTTTGCATTTCAAATGCCTCTATTGCGGTTGGTCTCTGCTAAGTGCAAACCTGCGCAAAGAATAGGTCCAACCATTTCGGGGGCAAAAACAGATGAATTGGGAAAGTACATGGCCCGTTCACTGTGTCCCACTAAAAGATTATGAGAAAGACTATTTTGATGAAATTGTGTGGGCTACATGTCAGTTTCCCTCTATTGAAAGAGAAAAGCGCCTCTAAACGAACCGTACAGTCTTCTCAAAGTGGAACACATGAATTTGGCAATCTGAGGCGTATATTTTGGAACTCGTGAAAATTGGAGGGAGAAAGAAGATTTCCATGCAGATCAGAGGACTCTAGCACGGATTCCCTCTTGAAAACGCAAGCTGGATCTAAAACAAGCATTCAGGCATTTTGGGGGTGATATTGATAAAATTGGCAACTTCGTGGCCCATTTTGGGGTACTGCTGAAAAACGGAGTGAGAAAGGAGCTTACTCTGAAATTTCGAGGCGTCCAGCGAATTTTCCCTGTCAAAAGGTGAAACCGGCGCTAAAACATGCTTCTATCCTTTTGGTGGCTGAAACACAATGATTCGGGAGCGAAGTTGCCCATTTTAAAGTGCTTATGAAAGATGGAGGTAGGAATAGGATTTCTTTGCATTTCAAATTCCTCTATGGCGGTTGGCCTTTGCTAAGTGCAAACCTGCGCAAAGAATAGGTCCAACCATTTCGGGGGCAAAAAAAGATGAATTGGGAAAGTACATGGCCCGTTCACTATGTCCCACTAAAAGATTATGAGAAAGACTATTTTGATGAAATTGTGTGGGCTACATGTCAGTTTCCCTCTACTGAAAGAGAAAATCACCTCTAAACGAACCGTACAGTCTTCTCAAAGTGGAACACATGAATTTGGCAAATCTGAGGCGTATTTTTTGGAACTCGTGAAAATTGGAAGGAGAAAGAAGATTTCCGTGCAAATCAGAGGACTCTAGCACGGATTCCCTCTTGAAAACGCAAGCTGGATCTAAAACAAGCATTCAGGCATTTTGGGGGTGATATTGATAAAATTGGCAACTCCGTGGCCCATTTTGGGGTACTGCTGAAAAACGGAGTGAGAAAGGAGCTTACTCTGAAATTTCGAGGCCTCTAGCGAATTTTCCCTGTCAAAAGGTGAAACCGGCGCTAAAACATGCTTCTATCCTTTTGGTGGCTGAAACACAATGATTCGCGAGCTACGTTGCCCATTTTAAAGTGCTTATGAAAGATGGAGGTAGGAATAGGATTTCTTTGCATTTCAAATTCCACTATGGCGGTTGGCCTCTGCTAAGTGCAAACCTGCGCAAAGAATAGGTCCAACCATTTCGGGGGCAAAAAAAGATGAATTGGGAAAGTACATGGCCCGTTCACTGTGTCCCAATAAAAGATTATGAGAAAGACTATTTTGATGAAATTGTGTGGGCTACATGTCAGTTTCCCTCTATTGAAAGAGAAAAGCGCCTCTAAACGAACCGTACAGTCTTCTCAAAGTGGAACACATGAATTTGGCAAATCTGAGGCGTATATTTTGGAACTTGAGAAAATTGGAGGGAGAAAGAAGATTTCCATGCAGATCAGAGGACTCTAGCATGGATTCCCTCTTGAAAACGCAAGCTGGATCTAAAACAAGCATTCAGGCATTTTGGGGGTGATATTGATAAAATTGGCAACTCCGTGGACCATTTTGGGGTACTGCTGTAAAACGGAGTGAGAAAGGAGCTTACTCTGAAATTTCGAGGCCTCTAGCGAATTTGCCCTGTCAAAAGGTGAAACCGGCGCTAAAACATGCTTCTATCCTTTTGGTGGCTGAAACACAATGATTCGGGAGCGAAGTTGCCCATTTTAAAGTGCTTATGAAAGATGGAGGTAGGAATAGGATTTCTTTGCATTTCAAATTCCTCTATGGCGGTTGGCCTCTGCTAAGTGCAAACCTGCGCAAAGAATAGGTCCAACCATTTCGGGGGCAAAAAAAGATGAATTGGGAAAGTACATGGCCCGTTCACTGTGTCCCACTAAAAGATTATGAGAAAGACTATTTTGATGAAATTGTGTGGGCTACATGTCAGTTTCCCTCTATTGAAAGAGAAAAGCGCCTCTAAACGAACCGTACAGTCTTCTCGCAGTGGAACAGATGAATTTAGCAAATCTGAGGCGTAAATTTTAGAACTCGTGAAATTTGGAGGGAGAAAGAAGATTTCCGTGCAAATCAGAGGACTCTAGCACGGATTCCCACTTGAAAACGCAAGCTGGATCTAACACACGCATTTAGGCATTTTGGGGGTGATATTGATGAAATTGGCAACTCCGTGGCCCATTTTGGGGTACTGCTGAAAAACGGAGTGAGAAAGGAGCTTACTCTGAAATTTCAAGGCCTCTAGCGAATTTTCCCTGTCAAAAGGTGAAACCGGCGCTAAAACATGCTTCTATCCTTTTGGTGGCCGAAACACAATGATTCGCGAGCTACGTTGCCCATTTTAAAGTGCTTATGAAAGATGGAGGTAGGAATAGGATTTCTTTGCATTTCAAATGCCTCTATTGCGGTTGGTCTCTGCTAAGTGCAAACCTGCGCAAAGAATAGGTCCAACCATTTCGGGGGCAAAAACAGATGAATTGGGAAAGTAAATGGATCGTTCTCTGTGTCCCACTAAAAGATTATGAGAAAGACTATTTTGATGAAATTGTGTGGGCTACATGTCAGTTTCCCTCTACTGAAAGAGAAAATCCCCTCTAAACGAACCGTACAGTCTTCTCAAAGTGGAACAGATGAATTTGGCAAATCTGAGGCGTATTTTTTGGAACTCGTGAAAATTGGAGGGAGAAAGAAGATTTCCGTGCAAATCAGAGGACTCTAGCACGGATTCCCACTTGAAAACGCAAGCTGGATCTCAAACACGCATTCAGGCATTTTGGGGGTGATATTGATGAAATTGGCAACTCCGTGGCCCATTTTGGGGTACTGCTGAAAAACGGAGTGAGAAATGAGCTTACTCTGAAATTTCAAGGCCTCTAGCGAATTTTCCCTATCAAATGGTGAAACCGGCGCTAAAACATGCTTCTATCCTTTTGGTGGCCGAAACACAATGATTCGCGAGCTACGTTGCCCATTTTAAAGTGCTTATGAAAGATGGAGGTAGGAATAGGATTTCTTTGCATTTTAAATGCCTCTATTGTGGTTGGTCTCTGCTAAGTGCAAACCTGCGCAAAGAATAGGTCCAACCATTTCGGGGGCAAAAACAGATGAATTGGGAAAGTAAATGGATCGTTCTCTGTGTCCCACTAAAAGATTATGAGAAAGACTATTTTGATGAAATTGTGTGGGCTACATGTCAGTTTCCCTCTACTGAAAGAGAAAATCACCTCTAAACGAACCGTACAGTCTTCTCAAAGTGGAACACATGAATTTGGCAAATCTGAGGCGTATTTTTTGGAACTCGTGAAAATTGGAGGGAGAAAGAAGATTTCCGTGCAAATCAGAGGACTCTAGCACGGATTCCCTCTTGAAAAGGCAAGCTGGATCTAAAACACGCATTCAGGCATTTTGGGGGTGATATTGATAAAATTGGCAACTCCGTGGCCCATTTTGGGGTACTGCTGAAAAACGGAGTGAGAAAGGAGCTTACTCTGAAATTTCGAGGCCTCTAGCGAATTTTCCCTGTCAAAATGTGAAACCGGCGCTAAAACATGCTCTATCCTTTTGGTGGCCGAAACACAATGATTCGCGAGCTACGTTGCCCATTTTACAGTGCTTATGAAAGATGGAGGTAGGAATAGGATTTCTTTGCATTTCAAATGCCTCTATTGCGGTTGGTCTCTGCTAAGTGCAAACCTGCGCAAAGATTAGGTCCAACCATTTCGGGGGCAAAAACAGATGAATTGGGAAAGTAAATGGATCGTTCTCTGTGTCCCACTAAAAGATTATGAGAAAGACTATTTTGATGAAATTGTGTGGGCTACATGTCAGTTTCCCTCTACTGAAAGAGAAAATCACCTCTAAACGAACCGTACAGTCTTCTCAAAGTGGAACACATGAATTTGGCAAATCTGAGGCGTATTTTTTGGAACTCGTGAAAATTGGAGGGAGAAAGAAGATTTCCGTGCAAATCAGAGGACTCTAGCACGGATTCCCTCTTGAAAAGGCAAGCTGGATCTAAAACACGCATTCAGGCATTTTGGGGGTGATATTGATAAAATTGGCAACTCCGTGGCCCATTTTGGGGTACTGCTGAAAAACGGAGTGAGAAAGGAGCTTACTCTGAAATTTCGAGGCCTCTAGCGAATTTTCCCTGTCAAAATGTGAAACCGGCGCTAAAACATGCTCTATCCTTTTGGTGGCCGAAACACAATGATTCGCGAGCTACGTTGCCCATTTTACAGTGCTTATGAAAGATGGAGGTAGGAATAGGATTTCTTTGCATTTCAAATGCCTCTATTGCGGTTGGTCTCTGCTAAGTGCAAACCTGCGCAAAGAATAGGTCCAACCATTTCGGGGGCAAAAACAGATGAATTGGGAAAGTAAATGGATCGTTCTCTGTGTCCCACTAAAAGATTATGAGAAAGACTATTCTGATGAAATTGTGTGGGCTACATGTCAGTTTCCCTCTACTGAAAGAGAAAATCCCCTCTAAACGAACCGTACAGTCTTCTCAAAGTGGAACAGATGAATTTGGCAAATCTGAGGCGTATTTTTTGGAACTCGTGAAAATTGGAGGGAGAAAGAAGATTTCCGTGAAAATCAGAGGACTCTAGCACGGATTCCCACTTGAAAACGCAAGCTGGATCTCAAACACGCATTCAGGCATTTTGGGGGTGATATTGATGAAATTGGCAACTCCGTGGCCCATTTTGGGGTACTGCTGAAAAACGGAGTGAGAAATGAGCTTACTCTGAAATTTCAAGGCCTCTAGCGAATTTTCCCTATCAAATGGTGAAACCGGCGCTAAAACATGCTTCTATCGTTTTGGTGGCCGAAACACAATGATTCGCGAGCTACGTTGCCCATTTTAAAGTGCTTATGAAAGATGGAGGTAGGAATAGGATTTCTTTGCATTTCAAATGCCTCTATTGCGGTTGGTCTCTGCTAAGTGCAAACCTGCGCAAAGAATAGGTCCAACCATTTCGGGGGCAAAAACAGATGAATTGGGAAAGTAAATGGATCGTTCTCTGTGTCCCACTAAAAGATTATGAGAAAGACTATTTTGATGAAATTGTGTGGGCTACATGTCAGTTTCCCTCTACTGAAAGAGAAAATCCGCTCTAAACGAACCGTACAGTCTTCTCAAAGTGGAACAGATGAATTTGGCAAATCTGAGGCGTATTTTTTGGAACTCGTGAAAATTGGAGGGAGAAAGAAGATTTCCGTGCAAATCAGAGGACTCTAGCACGGATTCCCACTTGAAAACGCAAGCTGGATCTCAAACACGCATTCAGGCATTTTGGGGGTGATATTGATGAAATTGGCAACTTCGTGGCCCATTTTGGGGTACTGCTGAAAAACGGAGTGAGAAATGAGCTTACTCTGAAATTTCAAGGCCTCTAGCGAATTTTCCCTATCAAATGGTGAAACCGGCGCTAAAACATGCTTCTATCCTTTTGGTGGCCGAAACACAATGATTCGCGAGCTACGTTGCCCATTTTAAAGTGCTTATGAAAGATGGAGGTAGGAATAGGATTTCTTTGCATTTCAAATGCCTCTATTGCGGTTGGTCTCTGCTAAGTGCAAACCTGCGCAAAGAATAGGTCCAACCATTTCGGGGGCAAAAACAGATGAATTGGGAAAGTAAATGGATCGTTCTCTGTGTCCCACTAAAAGATTATGAGAAAGACTATTTTGATGAAATTGTGTGGGCTACATGTCAGTTTCCCTCTACTGAAAGAGAAAATCACCTCTAAACGAACCGTACAGTCTTCTCAAAGTGGAACACATGAATTTGGCAAATCTGAGGCGTATTTTTTGGAACTCGTGAAAATTGGAGGGAGAAAGAAGATTTCCGTGCAAATCAGAGGACTCTAGCACGGATTCCCTCTTGAAAAGGCAAGCTGGATCTAAAACACGCATTCAGGCATTTTGGGGGTGATATTGATAAAATTGGCAACTCCGTGGCCCATTTTGGGGTACTGCTGAAAAACGGAGTGAGAAAGGAGCTTACTCTGAAATTTCGAGGCCTCTAGCGAATTTTCCCTGTCAAAATGTGAAACCGGCGCTAAAACATGCTCTATCCTTTTGGTGGCCGAAACACAATGATTCGCGAGCTACGTTGCCCATTTTACAGTGCTTATGAAAGATGGAGGTAGGAATAGGATTTCTTTGCATTTCAAATGCCTCTATTGCGGTTGGTCTCTGCTAAGTGCAAACCTGCGCAAAGAATAGGTCCAACCATTTCGGGGGCAAAAACAGATGAATTGGGAAAGTAAATGGATCGTTCTCTGTGTCCCACTAAAAGATTATGAGAAAGACTATTCTGATGAAATTGTGTGGGCTACATGTCAGTTTCCCTCTACTGAAAGAGAAAATCCCCTCTAAACGAACCGTACAGTCTTCTCAAAGTGGAACAGATGAATTTGGCAAATCTGAGGCGTATTTTTTGGAACTCGTGAAAATTGGAGGGAGAAAGAAGATTTCCGTGAAAATCAGAGGACTCTAGCACGGATTCCCACTTGAAAACGCAAGCTGGATCTCAAACACGCATTCAGGCATTTTGGGGGTGATATTGATGAAATTGGCAACTCCGTGGCCCATTTTGGGGTACTGCTGAAAAACGGAGTGAGAAATGAGCTTACTCTGAAATTTCAAGGCCTCTAGCGAATTTTCCCTATCAAATGGTGAAACCGGCGCTAAAACATGCTTCTATCGTTTTGGTGGCCGAAACACAATGATTCGCGAGCTACGTTGCCCATTTTAAAGTGCTTATGAAAGATGGAGGTAGGAATAGGATTTCTTTGCATTTCAAATGCCTCTATTGCGGTTGGTCTCTGCTAAGTGCAAACCTGCGCAAAGAATAGGTCCAACCATTTCGGGGGCAAAAACAGATGAATTGGGAAAGTAAATGGATCGTTCTCTGTGTCCCACTAAAAGATTATGAGAAAGACTATTTTGATGAAATTGTGTGGGCTACATGTCAGTTTCCCTCTACTGAAAGAGAAAATTACCTCTAAACGAACCGTACAGTCTTCTCAAAGTGGAACACATGAATTTGGCAAATCTGAGGCGTATTTTTTGGAACTCGTGAAAATTGGAGGGAGAAAGAAGATTTCCGTGCAAATCAGAGGACTCTAGCACGGATTCCCTCTTGAAAAGGCAAGCTGGATCTAAAACACGCATTCAGGCATTTTGGGGGTGATATTGATAAAATTGGCAACTCCGTGGCTCATTTTGAGGAACTGCTGAAAAACGGAGTGAGAAAGGAGCTTACTCTGAAATTTCGAGGCCTCTAGCGAATTTTCCCTGTCAAAAGGTGAAACCGGCGCTAAAACATGCTTCTATCCTTTTGGTGGCTGAAACACAATGATTCGGGAGCGAAGTTGCCCATTTGAAAGTGCTTATGAAAGATGGAGGTAGGAATAGGATTTCTTTGCATTTCAAATTCCTCTATGGCGGTTGGCCTCTGCTAAGTGCAAACCTGCGCAAAGAATAGGTCCAACCATTTCGGGGGCAAAAAAAGATGAATTGGGAAAGTACATGGCCCGTTCACTGTGTCCCACTAAAAGATTATGAGAAAGACTATTTTGATGAAATTGTGTGGGCTACATGTCAGTTTCCCTCTATTGAAAGAGAAAATCACCTCTAAACGAACCGTACAGTCTTCTCAAAGTGGAACACATGAATTTGGCAAATCTGAGGCGTATATTTTGGAACTCGTGAAAATTGGAGGGAGAAAGAAGATTTCCTTGCAGATCAGAGGACTCTAGCACGGATTCCCTCTTGAAAACGCAAGCTGGATCTAAAACACGCATTCAGGCATTTTGGGGGTGATATTGATAAAATTGGCAACTCCGTGGCCCATTTTGGGGTACTGCTAAAAAACGGAGTGAGAAAGGAGCTTACTCTGAAATTTTGAGGCCTCTAGCGAATTTTCCCTGTCAAAAGGTGAAACCGGCGCTAAAACATGCTTCTATCCTTTTGGTGGCCGAAACACAATGATTCGCGAGCTACGTTGCCCATTTTAAAGTGCTTATGAAAGATGGAGGTAGGAATAGGATTTCTTTGCATTTCAAATGCCTCTATTGCGGTTGGTCTCTGCTAAGTGCAAACCTGCGCAAAGAATAGGTCCAACCATTTCGGGGGCAAAAACAGATGAATTGGGAAAGTAAATGGATCGTTCTCTGTGTCCCACTAAAAGATTATGAGAAAGACTATTTTGATGAAATTGTGTGGGCTACATGTCAGTTTCCCTCTATTGAAAGAGAAAATCACCTCTAAACGAACCGTACAGTCTTCTCAAAGTGGAACACATGAATTTGGCAAATCTGAGGCGTATTTTTTGGAACTCGTGAAAATTGGAGGGAGAAAGAAGATTTCCATGCAGATCAGAGGACTCTAGCACGGATTCCCTCTTGAAAATGCAAGCTGGATCTAAAACAAGCATTCAGGCATTTTGGGGGTGATATTGATGAAATTGGCAACTCCGTGGCCCATTTTGGGGTACTGCTGAAAAACGGAGTGAGAAAGGAGCTTACTTTGAAATTTTGAGGCCTCTAGCGAATTTTCCCTGTCAAAAGGTGAAACCGGCGCTAAAACATGCTTCTATCCTTTTGGTGGCCGAAACACAATGATTCGCGAGCTACGTTGCCCATTTTAAAGTGCTTATGAAAGATGGAGGTAGGAATAGGATTTCTTTGCATTTCAAATGCCTCTATTGCTGTTGGTCTCTGCTAAGTGCAAACCTGCGCAAAGAATAGGTCCAACCATTTCGGGGGCA
The DNA here is from genome assembly GCA_037074505.1 of Albizia julibrissin. NCBI lineage: Eukaryota > Viridiplantae > Streptophyta > Magnoliopsida > Fabales > Fabaceae > Albizia > Albizia julibrissin. The sequence continues at coordinate 41,247,049 of CM073477.1, forward strand.
AAAACAGATGAATTGGGAAAGTAAATGGATCGTTCTCTGTGTCCCACTAAAAGATTATGAGAAAGACTATTTTGATGAAATTGTGTGGGCTACATGTCAGTTTCCCTCTATTGAAAGAGAAAATCACCTCTAAACGAACCGTACAGTCTTCTGAAAGAGGAACACATGAATTTGGCAAATCTGAGGCGTATTTTTTGGAACTCGTGAAAATTGGAGGGAGAAAGAAGATTTCCGTGCAAATAAGAGGACTCTAGCACGGATTCCCTTTTGAAAACGCAAGCTGGATCTAAAACACGCATTCAGGCATTTTGGGGGTGATATTGATGAAATTGGCAACTCCGTGGCCCATTTTGGGGTACTGCTGAAAAACGGAGTGAGAAAGGAGCTAACTCTGAAATTTCGAGGCCCCTAGTGAATTTTCCCTGTCAAAAGGTCAGACCGGCGCTAAAACATGCTTCTATCCTTTTGGTGGCCGAAACACAATGATTCGCGAGCTACGTTGCCCATTTTACAGTGCTTATGAAAGATGGATGTAGGATTAGGATTTCTTTGCATTTCAAATGCCTCTATGTTGGTTGATCTCTACGAAGAGCAATCCTGGGCGAAGAATAGGTCCCACCATTTCTGGGGCAAAAACAGATGAATTGGGAAAGTACATGGCCCGTTCTCTGTGTCCCACTAAAAGATTATGAGATAGACTATTTTGATGAAATTGTATGGGCCACATGTCAGTTTCCCTCTCTTGAAAGAGAAATTCGCCTCTGAACGAACCGTACAGTCTTCTGGCGGTGGAACAAATGAATTTGGCAAATATGTGGCGTATTTTTTAGAACTCGTGAAAATTGGAGGGAGAAAGAAGATTTCCGTGCAAATCAGAGGACTCTAGCACGTATTCCCTCTTGAAAACGCAAGCTGGATCTAAAACACGCATTCAGGAATTTTGGGGGTGATATTGATGAAATTGGCAACTCCGTGACCCATTTTGAGGTACTGCTGAAAAAACGGATTGAGAAAGGAGCTTAATCTGAAATTTCAAGGCCTCTAGCGAATTTTCCCTTTCAAAAGGTGAAACCGGCGCTAAAACATGCTTCTATCCTTTTGGTGGCCGAAACGCAATGATTCGCGAGCTACGTTGCCCATTTTAAAGTGCTTATGAAAGATGGAGGTAGGAATAGGATTTATTTGCATTTCAAATGCCTCTATGGCGGTTAGTCTCTGCTAAGTGCAAACCTGCGCAAAGAATAGGTCCAACCATTTCGGTGGCAAAAACAGATGAATTGGGAAAGTACATGGCCCGTTCTCTTTGTGACACTAAAAGATTATGAGAAAGACTATTTTTATGAAATTGTGTGGGCTACATGTCAGTTTCCCTCTATTGAAAGAGAAAAGCTCCTCTAAACGAACCGTACAGTCTTCTCGCAGTGGAACAGATGAATTTAGCAAACCTAAGGCGTATTTTTTGGAACTCGTGAAAATTGAAGGGAGAAAGGAGATTTCCGTGCAAATCAGAGGACTCTCGCACAGATTCCCTCTTGAAAACGCAAGGTGGATCTAAAACACGCATTCAGGCATTTTGGGGGTGATATTGATGAAATTGGCAACTCCGTGGCCCATTTTGAGGTACTGCTGAAAAAACGGATTGAGAAAGGAGCTTAATCTGAAATTTCAAGGCCTCTAGCGAATTTTCCCTTTCAAAAGGTGAAACCGGCGCTAAAACATGCTTCTATCCTTTTGGTGGCCGAAACACAATGATTCAAGAGCTACGTTGCCAATTTTACAGTGCTTATGAAAAATTGAGGTTGGAATAGGATTGATTTGCATTTCAAATGCCTCTATGGGGGTTGGTCTCTGCTAAGTGCAAACCTGCGCAAAGATTAGGTCCAACCATTTCGAGGGCAAAAACAGATGAATTGGGAAAGTACATGGCCCGTTCTGTGTGTCCCACTAAAAGATTATGAGAAAGACTATTTTGATGAAATTGTATGGGCTACATGTCAGTTTCCCTCTATTGAAAGAGAAACGCGCCTCTAAACGAACCGTACAGTCTTCTCGCGGTGGATAAGATGAATTTGGCAAATCTGTGGCGTATATTTTGGAACACGTGAAAATTGGAGGGAGAAAGAAGATTTCCATGCAGATCAGAGGACTCTAGCACGGATTCCCTCTTGAAAACGCAAGCTGGATCTAAAACACGCATTCAGGCATTTTGGGGGTGATATTGATGAAATTGGCAACTCCGTGGCCCATTTTGGGGTACTGCTGAAAAACGGAGTGAGAAAAGAGCTTACTCTGAAATTTTGAGGCCTCTAGCGAATTTTCCCTGTCAAAAGGTGAAACCGGCGCTAAAACATGCGTCTATTCTTTTGGTGGCTAAAACACAATGATTCACGAGCTACGTTGCCCATTTTAAAGTGCTTATGAAAGATGGAGGTAGGAATAGGATTTCTTTGCATTTCAAATGCCTCTATGGCGGTTAGTCTCAACTAAGTGCAAACCTGCGTGAACATTAAGGCCAACCATTTCGGGGGCAAAAAAAGATGAATTGGGAAAGTACATGGCCCGTTCTCTGTGTCCCACTAAAACATTATGAGAAAGACTATTTTGATGAAATTATATGGGCTACATCTCAGTTTTCCTCATATTGAAAGAGAAAAGCGCCTCTAAACGAACCGTACAGTCTTCTCGTGGTGGAACAGATGAATTTCGCAAATCTGTGGCGTATTTTTTGGAACTCGTGAAAATTGGAGGGAGAAAGAAGATTTCCGTGCAAATCAGAGGACTCTAGCACATATTCCCTCTTGAAAACGCAACCTGGATCTAAAACACGCATTCAGGAATTTTGGGGGTGATATTGATGAAATTGGCAACTCCGTGGCCCATTTTGGGGTACTGCTGAAAAACGGAGTGAGAAAGGAGCTTACTCTGAAATTTCGAGGCCTCTAGCGAATTTTCCCTGTCAAAAGGTGAAAATGGCGCTAAAACATGATTCTATCCTTTTGGTGGCTGAAACACAATGATTCGCGAGCTACGTTGCCCATTTTACAGTGCTTATGAAAAATGGAGGTACGAATAGGATTTCTTTGCATTTCAAATGCCTCTATGGCGGTTGGTCTCTGCTAAGTGCTAACCTGCGCAAAGATTAGGTCCAACCATTTCGGGGGCAAAAAAAGATGAATTGGGAAAGTACATGGCCCGTTCTCTGTGTCCCACTAAAACATTATGAGAAAGACTATTTTGATGAAATTATATGGGCTGCATCTCAGTTTCCCTCTATTGAAAGAGAAAAGCGCCTCTAAACGAACCGTACAGTCTTCTCGTGGTGGAACAGATGAATTTCGCAAATCTGTGGCGTATTTTTTGGAACTCGTGAAAATTGGAGGGAGAAAGAAGATTTCCGTGCACATAAGAGGACTCTAGCACGGATTCCCTCTTGAAAACGCAAGCTGGATCTAAAACACGCATTCAGGCATTTTGGGGGTGATATTCATGAAATTGGCAACTCCGTGGCCCATTTTGGGGTACTGCTGAAAAACGGAGTGAGAAAGGACCTTGCTCTGAAATTTCGAGGCCTCTAGCGAATTTTCCCTGTCAAAAGGTGAAACCGTCGCTAAAACATGCTTCTATCCTTTTGGTGGCCGAAACGCAATGATTCGCGAGCTACGTTGCCCATTTTACAGTGCTTATGAAAAATGGAGGTACGAATATGATTTCTTTGCATTTCAAATGCCTCTATGGCGGTTGGTCTCTGCTAAGTGCAAACCTGCGCAAAGATTAGGTCCAACCATTTCGGGGGCAAAAAAAGATGAATTGGGAAAGTACATGGCCCGTTCTCTGTGTCCCACTAAAACATTATGAGAAAGACTATTTTGATGAAATTATATGGGCTACATATCAGTTTCCCTCTATTGAAAGAGAAAATCCCCTCTAAACGAACCGTACAGTCTTCTCAAAGTGGAACAGATGAATTTGGCAAATCTGAGGCGTATTTTTTGGAACTCGTGAAAATTGGAGGGAGAAAGAAGATTTCCGTGCAAATCAGAGGACTCTAGCACGGATTCCCTTTTGAAAACGCAAGCTGGATCTAAAACACGCGTTCAGGCACTTTGGGGGTGATATTGATGAAATTGGCAACTCCGTGGCTCATTTTGGGGTACTGCTGAAAAACGGAGTGAGAAATTAGCTTACTCTAAAACATGCTTCTATCCTTTTGGTGGCTGAGACACAATGATTCGCGATCTACGTTGCCCATTTTACAGTGCTTATGAAACATGGAGGTAGGAATAGGATTTCTTTGCATTTCAAATGCCTCTATGGCTGTTGAACTCTGCTAAGTGCAAACCTGCGCGAAGAATAGGTCCAACCATTTTGGGGGCAAAAAAAGATGAATTGGGAAAGTAAATGGCCCGTTCTCTGTGTCCCACTAAAACATTATGAGAAAGACTATTTTGATGAAATTATATGGGCTACATATCAGTTTCCCTCTATTGAAAGAGAAAAGCGCCTCTAAACGAACCGTACAGTCTTCTCGTGGTGGAATAGATGAATTTTGCAAATCTGTGGCGTATTTTTTGGAACTCGTGAAAATTGGAGGGAGAAAGAAGATTTCCGTGCAAATCAGAGGACTCTAGCACGGATTCCCTCTTGAAAACGCAAGCTGGATCTAAAACACGCATTCAGGCATTTTGGGGGTGATATTCATGAAATTGGCAACTCCGTGGCCCATTTTGGGGTACTGCTGAAAAACGGAGTGAGAAAGGAGCTTACTCTGAAATTTCGAGGCCCCTAGCGAATTTTCCCTGTCAAAAGGTCAGACCGGCGCTAAAACATGCTTCTATCCTTTTGGTGGCCGAAACACAATGATTCGCGAGCTACGTTGCCCATTTTACAGTGCTTATGAAAGATGGATGTAGGGTTAGGATTTCTTTGCATTTCAAATGCCTCTATGTCGGTTGATCTCTGCGAAGAGCAATCCTGGGCGAAGAATAGGTCCTACCATTTCGGGGGCAAAAAAAGATGAATTGGGAAAGTACATGGCCCGTTCTCTGTGTCCCACTAAAACATTATGAGAAAGACTATTTTGATGAAATTGTATAGGCTACATGTCAGTTTTCCTCTATTGAAAGAGAAAATCACCTCTAAACGAACCGTACAGTCTTCTCAAAGTGGAACAGATGAATTTGGAAAATCTGAGGCCTATTTTTTGGAACTCGTGAAAATTGGAGGGAGAAAGAAAATTTCCGTGCAAATCAGACGACTCTAGCACGGATTCCCTCTTGAAAACGCAGGCATGATCTAAAACACGCATTCAGGTATTTTGGGGGTGATATTGATGAAATTGGCAACTCCGTGGCCCATTTTGGCGTAGTGCTGAAAAACGGAGTGAGAAAGGAGCTTACTCTGAAATTTCGAGGCCCCTAGTGAATTTTCCCTGTCAAATGGTGAAATCGGCGCTAAAACATGCTTCTATCCTTTTGGTGGCTGAAACACAATGATTCGCGAGCTACGTTGCCCATTTTACAGTGCTTATGAAAAATGGAGGTAGGAATAGGATTTCTTTGCATTTCAAATTTCTCTATGGCGGTTGGTCTCTGCTAAGTGCAAACCTGCGCAAAGATTAGGTCCAACCATTTCGGGGGCAAAAAAAGATGAATTGGGAAAGTACATGGCCCGTTCTCTGTGTCCCACTAAAAGATTATGAGAAAGACTATTTTGATGAAATTGTATGGGCTACATGTCAGTTTCCCTCTATTGAAAGAGAAAAGCGCCTCTAAACGAACCGTACAGTCTTCTCGCGGTGGAACAGATGAATTTAGCAAATCTGTGGCGTATATTTTGGAACTCGTGAAAATTGCAGGGAGAAAGAAGATTTTCGAGCAAATCAAAGGACTCTAGCACGGATTCCCTCTTGAAAACGCAAGCTGGATCAAAAACACGCATTCAGGCATTTTAGGGGTGATATTGATGAAATTGGCAACTCCATGGCCCATTTTGGGGTACTGCTGAAAAATGAAGTGAGAAAGGAGCTTACTCTGAAATATTCAAGGCATCTAGCGAATTTTCCCAGTCAAAAGGTGAAACCGGCGCTAAAACATGCTTCTATCTTTTTGGTGGCCGGAACACATTGATTCGCGAGCTACGTTGCCCATTTTATAGTGCTTATGAAAGATACAGGTAGGAATAGGATTTCTTTGCATTTCAAATGCCTCTATGGCGGTTGGTCTCTGCTAAGTGCAAACCTGCGCAAAGAATAGGTCCAACCATTTCGGGGGCAAAAACAGATGAATTGGGAAAGTACATGGTTCGTTCTCTGTGTCCCACTAAAAGATTATGAGAAAGACTATTTTGATGAAATCGTGTGGGCTACATGTCAGTTTCCCTCTATTGAAAGAGAAACGCGCCTCTAAACGAACCGTACAGTCTTCTCGCGGTGGATAAGATGAATTTGGCAAATCTGTGGCGTATATTTTGGAACACGTGAAAATTGGAGGGAGAAAGAAGATTTCCATGCAGATCAGAGGACTCTAGCACGGATTCCCTCTTGAAAACGCAAGCTGGATCTAAAACACGCATTCAGGCATTTTGGGGGTAATATTCATGAAATTGGCAACTCCGTGGCCCATTTTGGGGTACTGCTGAAAAACGGAGTGAGAAAAGAGCTTACTCTGAAATTTCGAGGCCTCTAGCGAATTTTCCCTGTCAAAAGGTGAAACCGGCGCTAAAACATGCGTCTATCCTTTTGGTGGCTGAAACACAATGATTCACGAGCTACGTTGCCCATTTTAAAGTGCTTATGAAAGATGGAGGTAGGAATAGGATTTCTTTGCATTTCAAATGCCTCTATGGCGGTTAGTCTCAACTAAGTGCAAACCTGCGTGAACATTAAGGCCAACCATTTCGGGGGCAAAAAAAGATGAATTGGGAAAGTACATGGCCCGTTCTCTGTGTCCCACTAAAACATTATGAGAAAGACTATTTTGATGAAATTATATGGGCTACATCTCAGTTTTCCTCATATTGAAAGAGAAAAGCGCCTCTAAACGAACCGTACAGTCTTCTCGTGGTGGAACAGATGAATTTCGCAAATCTGTGGCGTATTTTTTGGAACTCGTGAAAATTGGAGGGAGAAAGAAGATTTCCGTGCAAATCAGAGGACTCTAGCACATATTCCCTCTTGAAAACGCAACCTGGATCTAAAACACGCATTCAGGAATTTTGGGGGTGATATTGATGAAATTGGCAACTCCGTGGCCCATTTTGGGGTACTGCTGAAAAACGGAGTGAGAAAGGAGCTTACTCTGAAATTTCGAGGCCTCTAGCGAATTTTCCCTGTCAAAAGGTGAAACTGGCGCTAAAACATGATTCTATCCTTTTGGTGGCTGAAACACAATGATTCGCGAGCTACGTTGCCCATTTTACAGTGCTTATGAAAAATGGAGGTACGAATAGGATTTCTTTGCATTTCAAATGCCTCTATGGCGGTTGGTCTCTGCTAAGTGCTAACCTGCGCAAAGATTAGGTCCAACCATTTCGGGGGCAAAAAAAGATGAATTGGGAAAGTACATGGCCCGTTCTCTGTGTCCCACTAAAACATTATGAGAAAGACTATTTTGATGAAATTATATGGGCTACATCTCAGTTTCCCTCTATTGAAAGAGAAAAGCGCCTCTAAACGAACCGTACAGTCTTCTCGTGGTGGAACAGATGAATTTCGCAAATCTGTGGCGTATTTTTTGGAACTCGTGAAAATTGGAGGGAGAAAGAAGATTTCCGTGCAAATCAGAGGACTCTAGCACGGATTCCCTCTTGAAAACGCAAGCTGGATCTAAAACACGCATTCAGGCATTTTGGGGGTGATATTCATGAAATTGGCAACTCCGTGGCCCATTTTGGGGTACTGCTGAAAAACGGAGTGAGAAAGGACCTTACTCTGAAATTTCGAGGCCTCTAGCGAATTTTCCCTGTCAAAAGGTGAAACCGTCGCTAAAACATGCTTCTATCCTTTTGGTGGCCGAAACGCAATGATTCGCGAGCTACGTTGCCCATTTTACAGTGCTTATGAAAAATGGAGGTACGAATAGGATTTCTTTGCATTTCAAATGCCTCTATGGCGGTTGGTCTCTGCTAAGTGCAAACCTGCGCAAAGATTAGGTCCAACCATTTCGGGGGCAAAAAAAGATGAATTGGGAAAGTACATGGCCCGTTCTCTGTGTCCCACTAAAACATTATGAGAAAGACTATTTTGATTAAATTATATGGGCTACATATCAGTTTCCCTCTATTGAAAGAGAAAATCCCCTCTAAACGAACCGTACAGTCTTCTCAAAGTGGAACAGATGAATTTGGCAAATCTGAGGCGTATTTTTTGGAACTCGTGAAAATTGGAGGGAGAAAGAAGATTTCCGTGCAAATCAGAGGACTCTAGCACGGATTCCCTTTTGAAAACGCAAGCTGGATCTAAAACACGCGTTCAGGCATTTTGGGGGTGATATTGATGAAATTGGCAACTCCGTGGCTCATTTTGGGGTACTGCTGAAAAACGGAGTGAGAAATTAGCTTACTCTAAAACATGCTTCTATCCTTTTGGTGGCTGAGACACAATGATTCGCGAGCTACGTTGCCCATTTTACAGTGCTTATGAAACATGGAGGTAGGAATAGGATTTCTTTGCATTTCAAATGCCTCTATGGCTGTTGAACTCTGCTAAGTGCAAACCTGCGCGAAGAATAGGTCCAACCATTTCGGGGGCAAAAAAAGATGAATTGGGAAAGTAAATGGCCCGTTCTCTGTGTCCCACTAAAACATTATGAGAAAGACTATTTTGATGAAATTATATGGGCTACATATCAGTTTCCCTCTATTGAAAGAGAAAAGCGCCTCTAAACGAACCGTACAGTCTTCTCGTGGTGGAAAAGATGAATTTCGCAAATCTGTGGCGTATTTTTTGGAACTCGTGAAAATTGGAGGGAGAAAGAAGATTTCCGTGCAAATCAGAGGACTCTAGCACGGATTCCCTCTTGAAAACGCAAGCTGGATCTAAAACACGCATTCAGGCATTTTGGGGGTGATATTCATGAAATTGGCAACTCCGTGGCCCATTTTGGGGTACTGCTGAAAAACGGAGTGAGAAAGGAGCTTACTCTGAAATTTCGAGGCCCCTAGCGAATTTTCCCTGTCAAAAGGTCAGACCGGCGCTAAAACATGCTTCTATCCTTTTGGTGGCCGAAACACAATGATTCGCGAGCTACGTTGCCCATTTTACAGTGCTTATGAAAGATGGATGTAGGGTTAGGATTTCTTTGCATTTCAAATGCCTCTATGTCGGTTGATCTCTGCGAAGAGCAATCCTGGGCGAAGAATAGGTCCTACCATTTCGGGGGCAAAAAAAGATGAATTGGGAAAGTACATGGCCCGTTCTCTGTGTCCCACTAAAACATTATGAGAAAGACTATTTTGATGAAATTGTATAGGCTACATGTCAGTTTTCCTCTATTGAAAGAGAAAATCACCTCTAAACGAACCGTACAGTCTTCTCAAAGTGGAACAGATGAATTTGGAAAATCTGAGGCCTATTTTTTGGAACTCGTGAAAATTGGAGGGAGAAAGAAAATTTCCGTGCAAATCAGACGACTCTAGCACGGATTCCCTCTTGAAAACGCAGGCATGATCTAAAACACGCATTCAGGTATTTTGGGGGTGATATTGATGAAATTGGCAACTCCGTGGCCCATTTTGGCGTAGTGCTGAAAAACGGAGTGAGAAAGGAGCTTACTCTGAAATTTCGAGGCCCCTAGTGAATTTTCCCTGTCAAATGGTGAAATCGGCGCTAAAACATGCTTCTATCCTTTTGGTGGCTGAAACACAATGATTCGCGAGCTACGTTGCCCATTTTACAGTGCTTATGAAAAATGGAGGTAGGAATAGGATTTCTTTGCATTTCAAATTTCTCTATGGCGGTTGGTCTCTGCTAAGTGCAAACCTGCGCAAAGATTAGGTCCAACAATTTCGGGGTCAAAAAAAGATGAATTGGGAAAGTACATGGCCCGTTCTCTGTGTCCCACTAAAAGATTATGAGAAAGACTATTTTGATGAAATTGTATGGGCTACATGTCAGTTTCCCTCTATTGAAAGAGAAAAGCGCCTCTAAACGAACCGTACAGTCTTCTCGCGGTGGAACAGATGAATTTAGCAAATCTGTGGCGTATATTTTGGAACTCGTGAAAATTGGAGGGAGAAAGAAGATTTTCGAGCAAATCAAAGGACTCTAGCACGGATTCCCTCTTGAAAACGCAAGCTGGATCAAAAACACGCATTCAGGCATTTTAGGGGTGATATTGATGAAATTGGCAACTCCATGGCCCATTTTGGGGTACTGCTGAAAAATGAAGTGAGAAAGGAGCTTACTCTGAAATATTCAAGGCATCTAGCGAATTTTCCCAGTCAAAAGGTGAAACCGGCGCTAAAACATGCTTCTATCTTTTTGGTGGCCGGAACACATTGATTCGCGAGCTACGTTGCCCATTTTAAAGTGCTTATGAAAGATACAGGTAGGAATAGGATTTCTTTGCATTTCAAATGCCTCTATGGCGGTTGGTCTCTGCTAAGTGCAAACCTGCGCAAAGAATAGGTCCAACCATTTCGGGGGCAAAAACAGATGAATTGGGAAAGTACATGGTTCGTTCTCTGTGTCCCACTAAAAGATTATGAGAAAGACTATTTTGATGAAATCGTGTGGGCTACATGTCAGTTTCCCTCTATTGAAAGAGAAACGCGCCTCTAAACGAACCGTACAGTCTTCTCGCGGTGGATAAGATGAATTTGGCAAATCTGTGGCGTATATTTTGGAACACGTGAAAATTGGAGGGAGAAAGAAGATTTCCATGCAGATCAGAGGACTCTAGCACGGATTCCCTCTTGAAAACGCAAGCTGGATCTAAAACACGCATTCAGGCATTTTGGGGGTAATATTCATGAAATTGGCAACTCCGTGGCCCATTTTGGGGTACTGCTGAAAAACGGAGTGAGAAAAGAGCTTACTCTGAAATTTCGAGGCCTCTAGCGAATTTTCCCTGTCAAAAGGTGAAACCGGCGCTAAAACATGCGTCTATCCTTTTGGTGGCTGAAACACAATGATTCACGAGCTACGTTGCCCATTTTAAAGTGCTTATAAAAGATGGAGGTAGGAATAGGATTTCTTTGCATTTCAAATGCCTCTATGGCGGTTAGTCTCAACTAAGTGCAAACCTGCGTGAACATTAAGGCCAACCATTTCGGGGGCAAAAAAAGATGAATTGGGAAAGTACATGGCCCGTTCTCTGTGTCCCACTAAAACATTATGAGAAAGACTATTTTGATGAAATTATATGGGCTACATCTCACTTTTCCTCATATTGAAAGAGAAAAGCGCCTCTAAACGAACCGTACAGTCTTCTCGTGGTGGAACAGATGAATTTCGCAAATCTGTGGCGTATTTTTTGGAACTCGTGAAAATTGGAGGGAGAAAGAAGATTTCCGTGCAAATCAGAGGACTCTAGCACATATTCCCTCTTGAAAACGCAACCTGGATCTAAAACACGCATTCAGGAATTTTGGGGGTGATATTGATGAAATTGGCAACTCCGTGGCCCATTTTGGGGTACTGCTGAAAAACGGAGTGAGAAAGGAGCTTACTCTGAAATTTCGAGGCCTCTAGCGAATTTTCCCTGTCAAAAGGTGAAACTGGCGCTAAAACATGATTCTATCCTTTTGGTGGCTGAAACACAATGATTCGCGAGCTACGTTGCCCATTTTACAGTGCTTATGAAAAATGGAGGTACGAATAGGATTTCTTTGCATTTCAAATGCCTCTATGGCGGTTGGTCTCTGCTAAGTGCTAACCTGCGCAAAGATTAGGTCCAACCATTTCGGGGGCAAAAAAAGATGAATTGGGAAAGTACATGGCCCGTTCTCTGTGTCCCACTAAAACATTATGAGAAAGACTATTTTGATGAAATTATATGGGCTTCATCTCAGTTTCCCTCTATTGAAAGAGAAAAGCGCCTCTAAACGAACCGTACAGTCTTCTCGTGGTGGAACAGATGAATTTCGCAAATCTGTGGCGTATTTTTTGGAACTCGTGAAAATTGGAGGGAGAAAGAAGATTTCCGTGCAAATCAGAGGACTCTAGCACGGATTCACTCTTGAAAACGCAAGCTGGATCTAAAACACGCATTCAGGCATTTTGGGGGTGATATTCATGAAATTGGCAACTCCGTGGCCCATTTTGGGGTACTGCTGAAAAACGGAGTGAGAAAGGACCTTACTCTGAAATTTCGAGGCCTCTAGCGAATTTTCCCTGTCAAAAGGTGAAACCGTCGCTAAAACATGCTTCTATCCTTTTGGTGGCCGAAACGCAATGATTCGCGAGCTACGTTGCCCATTTTACAGTGCTTATGAAAAATGGAGGTACGAATATGATTTCTTTGCATTTCAAATGCCTCTATGGCGGTTGGTCTCTGCTAAGTGCAAACCTGCGCAAAGATTAGGTCCAACCATTTCGGGGGCAAAAAAAGATGAATTGGGAAAGTACATGGCCCGTTCTCTGTGTCCCACTAAAACATTATGAGAAAGACTATTTTGATGAAATTATATGGGCTACATATCAGTTTCCCTCTATTGAAAGAGAAAATCCCCTCTAAACGAACCGTACAGTCTTCTCAAAGTGGAACAGATGAATTTGGCAAATCTGAGGCGTATTTTTTGGAACTCGTGAAAATTGGAGGGAGAAAGAAGATTTCCGTGCAAATCAGAGGACTCTAGCACGGATTCCCTTTTGAAAACGCAAGCTGGATCTAAAACACGCGTTCAGGCATTTTGGGGGTGATATTGATGAAATTGGCAACTCCGTGGCTCATTTTGGGGTACTGCTGAAAAACGGAGTGAGAAATTAGCTTACTCTAAAACATGCTTCTATCCTTTTGGTGGCTGAGACACAATGATTCGCGAGCTACGTTGCCCATTTTACAGTGCTTATGAAACATGGAGGTAGGAATAGGATTTCTTTGCATTTCAAATGCCTCTATGGCTGTTGAACTCTGCTAAGTGCAAACCTGCGCGAAGAATAGGTCCAACCATTTCGGGGGCAAAAAAAGATGAATTGGGAAAGTAAATGGCCCGTTCTCTGTGTCCCACTAAAACATTATGAGAAAGACTATTTTGATGAAATTATATGGGCTACATATCAGTTTCCCTCTATTGAAAGAGAAAAGCGCCTCTAAACGAACCGTACAGTCTTCTCGTGGTGGAAAAGATGAATTTCGCAAATCTGTTGCGTATTTTTTGGAACTCGTGAAAATTGGAGGGAGAAAGAAGATTTCCGTGCAAATCAGAGGACTCTAGCACGGATTCCCTCTTGAAAACGCAAGCTGGATCTAAAACACGCATTCAGGCATTTTGGGGGTGATATTCATGAAATTGGCAACTCCGTGGCCCATTTTGGGGTACTGCTGAAAAACGGAGTGAGAAAGGAGCTTACTCTGAAATTTCGAGGCCCCTAGCGAATTTTCCCTGTCAAAAGGTCAGACCGGCGCTAAAACATGCTTCTATCCTTTTGGTGGCCGAAACACAATGATTCGCGAGCTACGTTGTCCATTTTACAGTGCTTATGAAAGATGGATGTAGGGTTAGGATTTCTTTGCATTTCAAATGCCTCTATGTCGGTTGATCTCTGCGAAGAGCAATCCTGGGCGAAGAATAGGTCCTACCATTTCGGGGGCAAAAAAAGATGAATTGGGAAAGTACATGGCCCGTTCTCTGTGTCCCACTAAAACATTATGAGAAAGACTATTTTGATGAAATTGTATAGGCTACATGTCAGTTTTCCTCTATTGAAAGAGAAAATCACCTCTAAACGAACCGTACAGTCTTCTCAAAGTGGAACAGATGAATTTGGAAAATCTGAGGCCTATTTTTTGGAACTCGTGAAAATTGGAGGGAGAAAGAAAATTTCCGTGCAAATCAGACGACTCTAGCACGGATTCCCTCTTGAAAACGCAGGCATGATCTAAAACACGCATTCAGGTATTTTGGGGGTGATATTGATGAAATTGGCAACTCCGTGGCCCATTTTGGGGTACTGCTGAAAAACGGAGTGAGAAAGGAGCTTACTCTGAAATTTCGAGGCCTCTAGCGAATTTTCCCTGTCAAAAGGTGAAACTGGCGCTAAAACATGATTCTATCCTTTTGGTGGCTGAAACACAATGATTCGCGAGCTACGTTGCCCATTTTACAGTGCTTATGAAAAATGGAGGTACGAATAGGATTTCTTTGCATTTCAAATGCCTCTATGGCGGTTGGTCTCTGCTAAGTGCTAACCTGCGCAAAGATTAGGTCCAACCATTTCGGGGGCAAAAAAAGATGAATTGGGAAAGTACATGGCCCGTTCTCTGTGTCCCACTAAAACATTATGAGAAAGACTATTTTGATGAAATTATATGGGCTTCATCTCAGTTTCCCTCTATTGAAAGAGAAAAGCGCCTCTAAACGAACCGTACAGTCTTCTCGTGGTGGAACAGATGAATTTCGCAAATCTGTGGCGTATTTTTTGGAACTCGTGAAAATTGGAGGGAGAAAGAAGATTTCCGTGCAAATCAGAGGACTCTAGCACGGATTCACTCTTGAAAACGCAAGCTGGATCTAAAACACGCATTCAGGCATTTTGGGGGTGATATTCATGAAATTGGCAACTCCGTGGCCCATTTTGGGGTACTGCTGAAAAACGGAGTGAGAAAGGACCTTACTCTGAAATTTCGAGGCCTCTAGCGAATTTTCCCTGTCAAAAGGTGAAACCGTCGCTAAAACATGCTTCTATCCTTTTGGTGGCCGAAACGCAATGATTCGCGAGCTACGTTGCCCATTTTACAGTGCTTATGAAAAATGGAGGTACGAATATGATTTCTTTGCATTTCAAATGCCTCTATGGCGGTTGGTCTCTGCTAAGTGCAAACCTGCGCAAAGATTAGGTCCAACCATTTCGGGGGCAAAAAAAGATGAATTGGGAAAGTACATGGCCCGTTCTCTGTGTCCCACTAAAACATTATGAGAAAGACTATTTTGATGAAATTATATGGGCTACATATCAGTTTCCCTCTATTGAAAGAGAAAATCCCCTCTAAACGAACCGTACAGTCTTCTCAAAGTGGAACAGATGAATTTGGCAAATCTGAGGCGTATTTTTTGGAACTCGTGAAAATTGGAGGGAGAAAGAAGATTTCCGTGCAAATCAGAGGACTCTAGCACGGATTCCCTTTTGAAAACGCAAGCTGGATCTAAAACACGCGTTCAGGCATTTTGGGGGTGATATTGATGAAATTGGCAACTCCGTGGCTCATTTTGGGGTACTGCTGAAAAACGGAGTGAGAAATTAGCTTACTCTAAAACATGCTTCTATCCTTTTGGTGGCTGAGACACAATGATTCGCGAGCTACGTTGCCCATTTTACAGTGCTTATGAAACATGGAGGTAGGAATAGGATTTCTTTGCATTTCAAATGCCTCTATGGCTGTTGAACTCTGCTAAGTGCAAACCTGCGCGAAGAATAGGTCCAACCATTTCGGGGGCAAAAAAAGATGAATTGGGAAAGTAAATGGCCCGTTCTCTGTGTCCCACTAAAACATTATGAGAAAGACTATTTTGATGAAATTATATGGGCTACATATCAGTTTCCCTCTATTGAAAGAGAAAAGCGCCTCTAAACGAACCGTACAGTCTTCTCGTGGTGGAAAAGATGAATTTCGCAAATCTGTTGCGTATTTTTTGGAACTCGTGAAAATTGGAGGGAGAAAGAAGATTTCCGTGCAAATCAGAGGACTCTAGCACGGATTCCCTCTTGAAAACGCAAGCTGGATCTAAAACACGCATTCAGGCATTTTGGGGGTGATATTCATGAAATTGGCAACTCCGTGGCCCATTTTGGGGTACTGCTGAAAAACGGAGTGAGAAAGGAGCTTACTCTGAAATTTCGAGGCCCCTAGCGAATTTTCCCTGTCAAAAGGTCAGACCGGCGCTAAAACATGCTTCTATCCTTTTGGTGGCCGAAACACAATGATTCGCGAGCTACGTTGTCCATTTTACAGTGCTTATGAAAGATGGATGTAGGGTTAGGATTTCTTTGCATTTCAAATGCCTCTATGTCGGTTGATCTCTGCGAAGAGCAATCCTGGGCGAAGAATAGGTCCTACCATTTCGGGGGCAAAAAAAGATGAATTGGGAAAGTACATGGCCCGTTCTCTGTGTCCCACTAAAACATTATGAGAAAGACTATTTTGATGAAATTGTATAGGCTACATGTCAGTTTTCCTCTATTGAAAGAGAAAATCACCTCTAAACGAACCGTACAGTCTTCTCAAAGTGGAACAGATGAATTTGGAAAATCTGAGGCCTATTTTTTGGAACTCGTGAAAATTGGAGGGAGAAAGAAAATTTCCGTGCAAATCAGACGACTCTAGCACGGATTCCCTCTTGAAAACGCAGGCATGATCTAAAACACGCATTCAGGTATTTTGGGGGTGATATTGATGAAATTGGCAACTCCGTGGCTCATTTTGGGGTACTGCTGAAAAACGGAGTGAGAAATTAGCTTACTCTAAAACATGCTTCTATCCTTTTGGTGGCTGAGACACAATGATTCGCGAGCTACGTTGCCCATTTTACAGTGCTTATGAAACATGGAGGTAGGAATAGGATTTCTTTGCATTTCAAATGCCTCTATGGCTGTTGAACTCTGCTAAGTGCAAACCTGCGCGAAGAATAGGTCCAACCATTTCGGGGGCAAAAAAAGATGAATTGGGAAAGTAAATGGCCCGTTCTCTGTGTCCCACTAAAACATTATGAGAAAGACTATTTTGATGAAATTATATGGGCTACATATCAGTTTCCCTCTATTGAAAGAGAAAAGCGCCTCTAAACGAACCGTACAGTCTTCTCGTGGTGGAACAGATGAATTTCGCAAATCTGTGGCGTATTTTTTGGAACTCGTGAAAATTGGAGGGAGAAAGAAGATTTCCGTGCAAATCAGAGGACTCTAGCACGGATTCCCTCTTGAAAACGCAAGCTGGATCTAAAACACGCATTCAGGCATTTTGGGGGTGATATTCATGAAATTGGCAACTCCGTGGCCCATTTTGGCGTAGTGCTGAAAAACGGAGTGAGAAAGGAGCTTACTCTGAAATTTCGAGGCCCCTAGTGAATTTTCCCTGTCAAATGGTGAAATCGGCGCTAAAACATGCTTCTATCCTTTTGGTGGCTGAAACACAATGATTCGCGAGCTACGTTGCCCATTTTACAGTGCTTATGAAAAATGGAGGTAGGAATAGGATTTCTTTGCATTTCAAATTTCTCTATGGCGGTTGGTCTCTGCTAAGTGCAAACCTGCGCAAAGATTAGGTCCAACTATTTCGGGGGCAAAAAAAGATGAATTGGGAAAGTACATGGCCCGTTCTCTGTGTCCCACTAAAAGATTATGAGAAAGACTATTTTGATGAAATTGTATGGGCTACATGTCAGTTTCCCCCTATTGAAAGAGAAAAGCGCCTCTAAACGAACCGTACAGTCTTCTCGCGGTGGAACAGATGAATTTAGCAAATCTGTGGCGTATATTTTGGAACACGTGAAAATTGCAGGGAGAAAGAAGATTTTCGAGCAAATCAAAGGACTCTAGCACGGATTCCCTCTTGAAAACGCAAGCTGGATCAAAAACACGCATTCAGGCATTTTAGGGGTGATATTGATGAAATTGGCAACTCCATGGCCCATTTTGGGGTACTGCTGAAAAATGAAGTGAGAAAGGAGCTTACTCTGAAATATTCAAGGCATCTAGCGAATTTTCCCTGTCAAAAGGTGAAACCGGCGCTAAAACATGCTTCTATCTTTTTGGTGGCCGGAACACATTGATTCGCGAGCTACGTTGCCCATTTTAAAGTGCTTATGAAAGATACAGGTAGGAATAGGATTTCTTTGCATTTCAAATGCCTCTATGGCGGTTGGTCTCTGCTAAGTGCAAACCTGCGCAAAGAATAGGTCCAACCATTTCGGGGGCAAAAACAGATGAATTGGGAAAGTACATGGTTCGTTCTCTGTGTCCCACTAAAAGATTATGAGAAAGACTATTTTGATGAAATCGTGTGGGCTGCATGTCAGTTTCCCTCTATTGAAAGAGAAAATCACCTCTAAACGAACCGTACAGTCTTCTCAAAGTGAAACAGATGAATTTGGAAAATCTGAGGCCTATTTTTTGGAACTCGTGAAAATTGGAGGGAGAAAGAAAATTTCCGTGCAAATCAGACGACTCTAGCACGGATTCCCTCTTGAAAACGCACGCTGGATCTAAAACACGCATTCAGGCATTTTGGGGGTGATATTGATGAAATTGGCAACTCTGTGGCCCATTTTGGGGTACTGCTGAAAAACGGAGTGAGAAAGGAGCTTACTCTGAAATTTCGAGGCCTCTAGCGAATTTTCCCTGTCAAAAGGTGAAACCGGCGCTAAAACAAGCTTCTATCCTTTTGGTGGCCGAAACGCAATGATTCGTGAGCTACGTTGCCCATTTTACAGTGCTTATGAAAAATGGAGGTACGAATATGATTTCTTTGCATTTCAAATGCCTCTATGGCGGTTGGTCTCAGCTAAATGCAAACCTGCGCAAAGATTAGGTCCAACCATTTCGGGGCCAAAAAAAGATGAATTGGGAAAGTACATGGCCCGTTCTCTGTGTCCCACTAAAAGATTATGAGAAAGACTATTTTGATGAAATTGTATGGGCTACATGTCAGTTTCCCTCTATTGAAAGAGAAAAGCGCCTCTAAACGAACCGTACAGTCTTCTCGCGGTGGAACAGATGAATTTAGCAAATCTGTGGCGTATATTTTGGAACTCGTGAAAATTGCAGGGAGAAAGAAGATTTCCGAGCAAATCAAAGGACTCTAGCACGGATTCCCTCTTGAAAACGCAAGCCGGATCAAAAACACGCATTCAGGCATTTTAGGGGTGATATTGATGAAATTGGCAACTCCATGGCCCATTTTGGGGTACTGCTGAAAAATGAAGTGAGAAAGGAGCTTACTCTGAAATATTCAAGGCATCTAGCGAATTTTCCCTGTCAAAAGGTGAAACCGGCGCTAAAACATGCTTCTATCTTTTTGGTGGCCGAAACACATTGATTCGCGAGCTACGTTGCCCATTTTAAAGTGCTTATGAAAGATACAGGTAGGAATATGATTTCTTTGCATTTCAAATGCCTCTATGGCGGTTGGTCTCTGCTAAGTGAAAACCTGCGCAAAGAAAAGGTCCAACCATTTCGGGGGCAAAAACAGATGAATTGGGAAAGTACATGGTTCGTTCTCTGTGTCCCACTAAAAGATTATGAGAAAGACTATTTTGATGAAATCGTGTGGGCTGCATGTCAGTTTCCCTCTATTGAGAGAGAAAATCACCTCTAAACGAACCGTACAGTCTTCTCAAAATGAAACAGATGAATTTGGCAAATCTGTGGCCTATTTTTTGGAAGTCGTGAAAATTGGAGGGAGAAAGAAGATTTCCGTGCAAATCAAAGGACTCTAGCACGGATTCCCTCTTGAAAACGCAAGCTGGATCTAAAACACGCATTCAGGCATTTTGGGGGTGATATTGATGAAATTGGCAACTCCGTGGCCCATTTTGGGGTACTGCTGAAAAACGGAGTGAGAAAGGAGCTTACTCTGAAATTTCGAGGCCTCTAGCGAATTTTCCCTGTCAAAAGGTGAAACCGGCGCTAAAACATGCTTCTATCATTTTGGTGGCCGAAACACAATGATTCGCGAGCTACGTTGCCCATTTTACAGTGCTTATGAAAGATGGAGGTAGGAATAGGATTTCTTTGCATTTCAAATGCCTCTATGGCGGTTGGTCTCTGCTAAGTGCAAACCTGCGCAAAGAATAGGTCCAACCATTTCGGGGGCAAAAACTGATGTATTGGGAAAGTACATGGTTCGTTCTCTGTGTCCCACTAAAAGATTATGAGAAAGACTATTTTGATGAAATCGTGTGGGCTGCATGTCAGTTTCCCTCTATTGAAAGAGAAAATCACCTCTAAACGAACCGTACAGTCTTCTCAAAGTGGAACAGATGAATTTGGAAAATCTGAGGCGTATTTTTTGGAACTCGTGAAAATTGGAGGGAGAAAGAAAATTTCCGTACAAATCAGACGACTCTAGCACGGATTCCCTCTTGAAAACGCAGGCATGATCTAAAACACGCATTCAGGTATTTTGGGGGTGATATTGATGAAATTGGCAACTCCGTGGCCCATTTTGGCGTAGTGCTGAAAAACGGAGTGAGAAAGGAGCTTACTCTGAAATTTCGAGGCCCCTAGTGAATTTTCCCTGTCAAATGGTGAAATCGGCGCTAAAACATGCTTCTATTCTTTTGGTGGCTGAAACACAATGATTCGCGAGCTACGTTGCCCATTTTACAGTGCTTATGAAAAATGGAGGTAGGAATAGGATTTCTTTGCATTTCAAATTTCTCTATGGCGGTTGGTCTCTGCTAAGTGCAAACCTGCGCAAAGATTAGGTCCAACCATTTCGGGGGCAAAAAAAGATGAATTGGGAAAGTACATGGCCCGTTCTCTGTGTCCCACTAAAAGATTATGAGAAAGACTATTTTGATGAAATTGTATGGGCTACATGTCAGTTTCCCTCTATTGAAAGAGAAAAGCGCCTCTAAACGAACCGTACAGTCTTCTCGCGGTGGAACAGATGAATTTAGCAAATCTGTGGCGTATATTTTGGAACTCGTGAAAATTGCAGGGAGAAAGAAGATTTCCGAGCAAATCAAAGGACTCTAGCAAGGATTCCCTCTTGAAAACGCAAGCTCGATCAAAAACACGCATTCAGGCATTTTAGGGGTGATATTGATGAAATTGGCAACTCCATGGCCCATTTTGGGGTACTGCTGAAAAATGAAGTGAGAAAGGAGCTTACTCTGAAATATTCAAGGCATCTAGCGAATTTTCCCAGTGAAAAGGTGAAACCGGCGCTAAAACATGCTTCTATCTTTTTGGTGGCCGGAACACATTGATTCGCGAGCTACGTTGCCCATTTTAAAGTGCTTATGAAAGATACAGGTAGGAATAGGATTTCTTTGCATTTCAAATGCCTCTATGGCGGTTGGTCTCTGCTAAGTGCAAACCTGCGCAAAGAATAGGTCCAACCATTTCGGGGGCAAAAACTGATGAATTGGGAAAGTACATGGTTCGTTCTCTGTGTCCCACTAAAAGATTATGAGAAAGACTATTTTGATGAAATCGTGTGGGCTGCATGTCAGTTTCCCTCTATTGAAAGAGAAAATCACCTCTAAACGAACCGTACAGTCTTCTCAAAGTGAAACAGATGAATTTGGAAAATCTGAGGCCTATTTTTTGGAACTCGTGAAAATTGGAGGGAGAAAGAAAATTTCCGTGCAAATCAGACGACTCTAGCACGGATTCCCTCTTGAAAACGCACGCTGGATCTAAAACACGCATTCAGGCATTTTGGGGGTGATATTCATGAAATTGGCAACTCCGTGGCCCATTTTGGGGTACTGCTGAAAAACGGAGTGAGAAAGGAGCTTACTCTGAAATTTCGAGGCCCCTAGTGAATTTTCCCTGTCAAATGGTGAAATCGGCGCTAAAACATGCTTCTATCCTTTTGGTGGCTGAAAAACAATGATTCGCGAGCTACGTTGCCCATTTTACAGTGCTTATGAAAAATGGAGGTAGGAATAGGATTTCTTTGCATTTCAAATTTCTCTATGGCGGTTGGTCTCTGCTAAGTGCAAACCTGCGCAAAGATTAGGTCCAACCATTTCGGGGGCAAAAAAAGATGAATTGGGAAAGTACATGGCCCGTTCTCTCTGTCCCACTAAAAGATTATGAGAAAGACTATTTTGATGAAATTGTATGGGCTACATGTCAGTTTCCCTCTATTGAAAGAGAAAATCACCTCTAAACGAACCGTACAGTCTTCTCAAAGTGAAACAGATGAATTTGGAAAATCTGAGGCCTATTTTTTGGAACTCGTGAAAATTGGAGGGAGAAAGAAAATTTCCGTGCAAATCAGACGACTCTAGCACGGATTCCCTCTTGAAAACGCACGCTGGATCTAAAACACGCATTCAGGCATTTTGGGGGTGATATTCATGAAATTGGCAACTCCGTGGCCCATTTTGGGGTACTGCTGAAAAACGGAGTGAGAAAGGAGCTTACTCTGAAATTTCGAGGCCTCTAGCGAATTTTCCCTGTCAAAAGGTGAAACCGGCGCTAAAACATGCTTCTATCCTTTTGGTGGCCGAAACGCAATGATTCGCGAGCTACGTTGCCCATTTTACAGTGCTTATGAAAAATGGAGGTACGAATATGATTTCTTTGCATTTCAAATTTCTCTATGGCGGTTGGTCTCTGCTAAGTGCAAACCTGCGCAAAGATTAGGTCCAACCATTTCGGGGGCAAAAAAAGATGAATTGGGAAAGTACATGGCCCGTTCTCTGTGTCCCACTAAAAGATTATGAGAAAGACTATTTTGATGAAATTGTATGGGCTACATGTCAGTTTCCCTCTATTGAAAGAGAAAATCACCTCTAAACGAACCGTACAGTCTTCTCAAAGTGAAACAGATGAATTTGGAAAATCTGAGGCCTATTTTTTGGAACTCGTGAAAATTGGAGGGAGAAAGAAAATTTCCGTGCAAATCAGACGACTCTAGCACGGATTCCCTCTTGAAAACGCACGCTAGATCTAAAACATGCATTCAGGCATTTTGGGGGTGATATTCATGAAATTGGCAACTCCGTGGCCCATTTTGGGGTACTGCTGAAAAACGGAGTGAGAAAGTAGCTTACTCTGAAATTTCGAGGCCTCTAGCGAATTTTCCCTGTCAAAAGGTGAAACCGGCGCTAAAACATGCTTCTATCCTTTTGGTGGCCGAAACGCAATGATTCGCGAGCTACGTTGCCCATTTTACAGTGCTTATGAAAAATGGAGGTACGAATATGATTTCTTTGCATTTCAAATGCCTCTATGGCGGTTGGTCTCTGCTAAATGCAAACCTGCGCAAAGATTAGGTCCAACCATTTCGGGGGCAAAAAAAGATGAATTGGGAAAGTACATGGCCCGTTCTCTGTGTCCCACTAAAAGATTATGAGAAAGACTATTTTGATGAAATTGTATGGGCTACATGTCAGTTTCCCTCTATTGAAAGAGAAAAGCGCCTCTAAACGAACCGTACAGTCTTCTCGCGGTGGAACAGATGAATTTAGCAAATCTGTGGCGTATATTTTGGAACTCGTGAAAATTGCAGGGAGAAAGAAGATTTCCGAGCAAATCAAAGAACTCTAGCACGGATTCCCTCTTGAAAACGCAAGCTGGATCAAAAACACGCATTCAGGCATTTTAGGGGTGATATTGATGAAATTGGCAACTCCATGGCCCATTTTGGGGTACTGCTGAAAAATGAAGTGAGAAAGGAGCTTACTCTGAAATATTCAAGGCATCTAGCGAATTTTCCCTGTCAAAAGGTGAAACCGGCGCTAAAACATGCTTCTATCTTTTTGGTGGCCGAAACACATTGATTCGCGAGCTACGTTGCCCATTTTAAAGTGCTTATGAAAGATACAGGTAGGAATAGGATTTCTTTGCATTTCAAATGCCTCTATGGCGGTTGGTCTCTGCTAAGTGCAAACCTGCGCAAAGAATAGGTCCAACCATTTCGGGGGCAAAAACAGATGTATTGGGAAAGTACATGGTTCGTTCTCTGTGTCCCACTAAAAGATTATGAGAAAGACTATTTTGATGAAATCGTGTGGGCTGCATGTCAGTTTCCCTCTATTGAAAGAGAAAATCACCTCTAAACGAACCGTACAGTCTTCTCAAAGTGAAACAGATGAATTTGGAAAATCTGAGGCCTATTTTTTGGAACTCGTGAAAATTGGAGGGAGAAAGAAAATTTCCGTGCAAATCAGACGACTCTAGCACGGATTCCCTCTTGAAAACGCACGCTGGATCTAAAACACGCATTCAGGCATTTTGGGGGTGATATTCATGAAATTGGCAACTCCGTGGCCCATTTTGGGGTACTGCTGAAAAACGGAGTGAGAAAGGAGCTTACTCTGAAATTTCGAGGCCTCTAGCGAATTTTCCCTGTCAAAAGGTGAAACCGGCGCTAAAACATGCTTCTATCCTTTTGGTGGCCGAAACGCAATGATTCGCGAGCTACGTTGCCCATTTTACAGTGCTTATGAAAAATGGAGGTACGAATATGATTTCTTTGCATTTCAAATTTCTCTATGGCGGTTGGTCTCTGCTAAGTGCAAACCTGCGCAAAGATTAGGTCCAACCATTTCGGGGGCAAAAAAAGATGAATTGGGAAAGTACATGGCCCGTTCTCTGTGTCCCACTAAAAGATTATGAGAAAGACTATTTTGATGAAATTGTATGGGCTACATGTCAGTTTCCCTCTATTGAAAGAGAAAATCACCTCTAAACGAACCGTACAGTCTTCTCAAAGTGAAACAGATGAATTTGGAAAATCTGAGGCCTATTTTTTGGAACTCATGAAAATTGGAGGGAGAAAGAAAATTTCCGTGCAAATCAGACGACTCTAGCACGGATTCCCTCTTGAAAACGCACGCTAGATCTAAAACATGCATTCAGGCATTTTGGGGGTGATATTCATGAAATTGGCAACTCCGTGGCCCATTTTGGGGTACTGCTGAAAAACGGAGTGAGAAAGTAGCTTACTCTGAAATTTCGAGGCCTCTAGCGAATTTTCCCTGTCAAAAGGTGAAACCGGCGCTAAAACATGCTTCTATCCTTTTGGTGGCCGAAACGCAATGATTCGCGAGCTACGTTGCCCATTTTACAGTGCTTATGAAAAATGGAGGTACGAATATGATTTCTTTGCATTTCAAATGCCTCTATGGCGGTTGGTCTCTGCTAAATGCAAACCTGCGCAAAGATTAGGTCCAACCATTTCGGGGCCAAAAAAAGATGAATTGGGAAAGTACATGGCCCGTTCTCTGTGTCCCACTAAAAGATTATGAGAAAGACTATTTTGATGAAATTGTATGGGCTACATGTCAGTTTCCCTCTATTGAAAGAGAAAAGCGCCTCTAAACGAACCGTACAGTCTTCTCGCGGTGGAACAGATGAATTTAGCAAATCTGTGGCGTATATTTTGGAACTCGTGAAAATTGCAGGGAGAAAGAAGATTTCCGAGCAAATCAAAGAACTCTAGCACGGATTCCCTCTTGAAAACGCAAGCTGGATCAAAAACACGCATTCAGGCATTTTAGGGGTGATATTGATGAAATTGGCAACTCCATGGCCCATTTTGGGGTACTGCTGAAAAATGAAGTGAGAAAGGAGCTTACTCTGAAATATTCAAGGCATCTAGCGAATTTTCCCTGTCAAAAGGTGAAACCGGCGCTAAAACATGCTTCTATCTTTTTGGTGGCCGAAACACATTGATTCGCGAGCTACGTTGCCCATTTTAAAGTGCTTATGAAAGATACAGGTAGGAATAGGATTTCTTTGCATTTCAAATGCCTCTATGGCGGTTGGTCTCTGCTAAGTGCAAACCTGCGCAAAGAATAGGTCCAACCATTTCGGGGGCAAAAAAAGATGAATTGGGAAAGTACATGGCCCGTTCTCTGTGTCCCACTAAAAGATTATGAGAAAGACTATTTTGATGAAATTGTATGGGCTACATGTCAGTTTCCCTCTATTGAAAGAGAAAATCACCTCTAAACGAACCGTACAGTCTTCTCAAAGTGAAACAGATGAATTTGGAAAATCTGAGGCCTATTTTTTGGAACTCGTGAAAATTGGAGGGAGAAAGAAAATTTCCGTTCAAATCAGACGACTCTAGCACGGATTCCCTATTGAAAACGCACGCTAGATCTAAAACATGCATTCAGGCATTTTGGGGGTGATATTCATGAAATTGGCAACTCCGTGGCCCATTTTGGGGTACTGCTGAAAAACGGAGTGAGAAAGGAGCTTACTCTGAAATTTCGAGGCCTCTAGCGAATTTTCGCTGTCAAAAGGTGAAACCGGCGCTAAAACATGCTTCTATCCTTTTGGTGGCCGAAACGCAATGATTCGCGAGCTACGTTGCCCATTTTACAGTGCTTATGAAAAATGGAGGTACGAATATGATTTCTTTGCATTTCAAATGCCTCTATGGCGGTTGGTCTCTGCTAAATGCAAACCTGCGCAAAGATTAGGTCCAACCATTTCGGGGGCAAAAAAAGATGAATTGGGAAAGTACATGGCCCGTTCTCTGTGTCCCACTAAAAGATTATGAGAAAGACTATTTTGATGAAATTGTATGGGCTACATGTCAGTTTCCCTCTATTGAAAGAGAAAAGCGCCTCTAAACGAACCGTACAGTCTTCTCGCGGTGGAACAGATGAATTTAGCAAATCTGTGGCGTATATTTTGGAACTCGTGAAAATTGCACGGAGAAAGAAGATTTCCGAGCAAATCAAAGGACTCTAGCACGGATTCCCTCTTGAAAACGCAAGCTGGATCAAAAACACGCACTCAGGCATTTTAGGGGTGATATTGATGAAATTGGCAACTCCATGGCCCATTTTGGGGTACCGCTGAAAAATGAAGTGAGAAAGGAGCTTACTCTGAAATATTCAAGGCATCTAGCGAATTTTCCCTGTCAAAAGGTGAAACCGGCGCTAAAACATGCTTCTATCTTTTTGGTGGCCGAAACACATTGATTCGCGAGCTACGTTGCCCATTTTAAAGTGCTTATGAAAGATACAGGTAGGAATAGGATTTCTTTGCATTTCAAATGCCTCTATGGCGGTTGGTCTCTGCTAAGTGCAAACCTGCGCAAAGAATAGGTCCAACCATTTCGGGGGCAAAAACAGATGAATTGGGAAAGTACATGGTTCGTTCTCTGTGTCCCACTAAAAGATTATGAGAAAGACTATTTTGATGAAATCGTGTGGGCTGCATGTCAGTTTCCGTCTATTGAGAGAGAAAATCACCTCTAAACGAACCGTACAGTCTTCTCAAAGTGAAACAGATGAATTTGGCAAATCTGTGGCCTATTTTTTGGAACTCGTGAAAATTGGAGGGAGAAAGAAGATTTCCGTGCAAATCAGAGGACTCTAGCACGGATTCCCTCTTGAAAACGCAAGCTTGATCAAAAACACGCATTCAGGCATTTTGGGGGTGATATTGATGAAATTGGCAACTCCGTGGCCCATTTTGGGGTACTGCTGAAAAACGGAGTGAGAAAGGAGCTTACTCTGAAATTTCGAGGCCTCTAGCGAATTTTCCCTGTCAAAAGGTGAAACCGGCGCTAAAACATGCTTCTATCCTTTTGGTGGCCGAAACACAATGATTCGTGAGCTACGTTGCCCATTTTACAGTGCTTATGAAAGATGGAGGTAGGAATAGGATTTCTTTGCATTTCAAATGCCTCTATGGCGGTTGGTCTCTGCTAAGTGCAAACCTGCGCAAAGATTAGGTCCAACCATTTCGGGGAGAAAAACAGATTAATTGGGAAAGTACATGGCCCGTTCTCTGTGTCCCACTAAAAGATTATGAGAAAGACTATTTTGATGAAATTGTGTGGGCTACATGTCAGTTTCCCTCTATTGAAAGAGAAAATCACCTCTAAACGAACCGTACAGTCTTCACGCGGTGGAACAGATGAATTTGGCAAATCTGTGGCCTATTTTTTGGAACTCGTGAAAATTGGATGGAGAAAGAAGATTTCCGTGCAAATCAGGGGACTCTAGCACGGATTCCCTCTTGAAAACGCAAGCTGGATCAAAAACACGCATTCAGGCATTTTGGGGGTGATATTGATGAAATTGGCAACTCCGTGGCCCATTTTGGGGTACTGCTGAAAAACGGAGTGAGAAAGGAGCTTACTCTGAAATTTCGAGGCCCCTAGTGAATTTTCCCTGTCAAATGGTGAAATCGGCGCTAAAACATGCTTCTATCCTTTTGGTGGCTGAAAAACAATGATTCGCGAGCTACGTTGCCCATTTTACAGTGCTTATGAAAAATGGAGGTAGGAATAGGATTTCTTTGCATTTCAAATTTCTCTATGGCGGTTGGTCTCTGCTAAGTGCAAACCTGCGCAAAGATTAGGTCCAACCATTTCGGGGGCAAAAAAAGATGAATTGGGAAAGTACATGGCCCGTTCTCTGTGTCCCACTAAAAGATTATGAGAAAGACTATTTTGATGAAATTGTATGGGCTACATGTCAGTTTCCCTCTATTGAAAGAGAAAATCACCTCTAAACGAACCGTACAGTCTTCTCAAAGTGAAACAGATGAATTTGGAAAATCTGAGGCCTATTTTTTGGAACTCGTGAAAATTGGAGGGAGAAAGAAAATTTCCGTGCAAATCAGACGACTCTAGCACGGATTCCCTCTTGAAAACGCACGCTAGATCTAAAACATGCATTCAGGCATTTTGGGGGTGATATTCATGAAATTGGCAACTCCGTGGCCCATTTTGGGGTACTGCTGAAAAACGGAGTGAGAAAGGAGCTTACTCTGAAATTTCGAGGCCTCTAGCGAATTTTCCCTGTCAAAAGGTGAAACCGGCGCTAAAACATGCTTCTATCCTTTTGGTGGCCGAAACGCAATGATTCGCGAGCTACGTTGCCCATTTTACAGTGCTTATGAAAAATGGAGGTACGAATATGATTTCTTTGCATTTCAAATGCCTCTATGGCGGTTGGTCTCTGCTAAATGCAAACCTGCGCAAAGATTAGGTCCAACCATTTCGGGGGCAAAAAAAGATGAATTGGGAAAGTACATGGCCCGTTCTCTGTGTCCCACTAAAAGATTATGAGAAAGACTATTTTGATGAAATTGTATGGGCTACATATCAGTTTCCCTCTATTGAAAGAGAAAAGCGCCTCTAAACGAACCGTACAGTCTTCTCGCGGTGGAACAGATGAATTTAGCAAATCTGTGGCGTATATTTTGGAACTCGTGAAAATTGCACGGAGAAAGAAGATTTCCGAGCAAATCAAAGGACTCTAGCACGGATTCCCTCTTGAAAACGCAAGCTGGATCAAAAACACGCACTCAGGCATTTTAGGGGTGATATTGATGAAATTGGCAACTCCATGGCCCATTTTGGGGTACCGCTGAAAAATGAAGTGAGAAAGGAGCTTACTCTGAAATATTCAAGGCATCTAGCGAATTTTCCCTGTCAAAAGGTGAAACCGGCGCTAAAACATGCTTCTATCTTTTTGGTGGCCGAAACACATTGATTCGCGAGCTACGTTGCCCATTTTAAAGTGCTTATGAAAGATACAGGTAGGAATAGGATTTCTTTGCATTTCAAATGCCTCTATGGCGGTTGGTCTCTGCTAAGTGCAAACCTGCGCAAAGAATAGGTCCAACCATTTCGGGGGCAAAAACAGATGAATTGGGAAAGTACATGGTTCGTTCTCTGTGTCCCACTAAAAGATTATGAGAAAGACTATTTTGATGAAATCGTGTGGGCTGCATGTCAGTTTCCGTCTATTGAGAGAGAAAATCACCTCTAAACGAACCGTACAGTCTTCTCAAAGTGAAACAGATGAATTTGGCAAATCTGTGGCCTATTTTTTGGAACTCGTGAAAATTGGAGGGAGAAAGAAGATTTCCGTGCAAATCAGAGGACTCTAGCACGGATTCCCTCTTGAAAACGCAAGCTGGAGCAAAAACACGCATTCAGGCATTTTGGGGGTGATATTGATGAAATTGGCAACTCCGTGGCCCATTTTGGGGTACTGCTGAAAAACGGAGTGAGAAAGGAGCTTACTCTGAAATTTCGAGGCCTCTAGCGAATTTTCCCTGTCAAAAGGTGAAACCGGCGCTAAAACATGCTTCTATCCTTTTGGTGGCCGAAACACAATGATTCGCGAGCTACGTTGCCCATTTTACAGTGCTTATGAAAGATGGAGGTAGGAATAGGATTTCTTTGCATTTCAAATGCCTCTATGGCGGTTGGTCTCTGCTAAGTGCAAACCTGCGCAAAGATTAGGTCCAACCATTTCGGGGAGAAAAACAGATTAATTGGGAAAGTACATGGCCCGTTCTCTGTGTCCCACTAAAAGATTATGAGAAAGACTATTTTGATGAAATTGTGTGGGCTACATGTCAGTTTCCCTCTATTGAAAGAGAAAATCACCTCTAAACGAACCGTACAGTCTTCACGCGGTGGAACAGATGAATTTGGCAAATCTGTGGCCTATTTTTTGGAACTCGTGAAAATTGGAGGGAGAAAGAAGATTTCCGTGCAAATCAGAGGACTCTAGCACGGATTCCCTCTTGAAAACACAAGCTGGATCTAAAACACGCATTCAGGCATTTTGGGTGTGATATTGATGAAATTGGCAACTCCGTGGCCCATTTTAGGGTACTGCTGAAAAACGGATTGAGAAAGGAGCTTACTCTGAAATTTCGAGGCCTCTAGCGAATTTTCCCTGTCAAAAGGTGAAACCGGCGCTAAAACATGCTCTATCCTTTTGGTGGCCGAAACACAATGATTCGCGAGCTACGTTGCCCATTTTACAGTGCTTATGAAAGATGGAGGTAGGAATAGGATTTCTTTGCATTTCAAATGCCTCTATGGCGGTTGGTCTCTGCTAAGTGCAAACCTGCGCAAAGAATAGGTCCAACCATTTCGGGGGCAAAAACAGATTAATTGGGAAAGTACATGGCCCGTTCTCTGTGTTCCACTAAAACATTATGAGAAAGACTATTTTGATGAAATCGTGTGGGCTATATGTCAGTTTCCCTCTATTGAAAGAGAAAATCACCTCTAAACGAACCGTACAGTCTTCACGCGGTGGAACAGATGAATTTGGCAAATCTGTGGCCTATTTTTTGGAACTCGTGAAAATTGGAGGGAGAAAGAAGATTTCCGTGCAAATCAGAGGACTCTAGCACGGATTCCCTCTTGAAAACGCAAGCTGGATCTAAAACACGCATTCAGGCATTTTGGGGGTGATATTCATGAAATTGGCAACTCCGTGGCCCATTTTGGGGTACTGCTGAAAAACGGAGTGAGAAAGGAGCTGACTCTGAAATTTCGAGGCCTCTAGCGAATTTTCCCTGTCAAAAGGTGAAACCGGCGCTAAAACATGCTTCTATCCTTTTGGTGGCCGAAACGCAATGATTCGCGAGCTACGTTGCCCATTTTACAGTGCTTATGAAAAATGGAGGTACGAATATGATTTCTTTGCATTTCAAATGCCTCTATGGCGGTTGGTCTCTGCTAAATGCAAACCTGCGCAAAGATTAGGTCCAACCATTTCGGGGGCAAAAAAAGATGAATTGGGAAAGTACATGGCCCGTTCTCTGTGTCCCACTAAAAGATTATGAGAAAGACTATTTTGATGAAATTGTATGGGCTACAAGTCAGTTTCCCTCTATTGAAAGAGAAAAGCGCCTCTAAACGAACCGTACAGTCTTCTCGCGGTGGAACAGATGAATTTAGCAAATCTTTGGCGTATATTTTGGAACTCGTGAAAATTGCAGGGAGAAAGAAGATTTCCGAGCAAATCAAAGGACTCTAGCACGGATTCCCTCTTGAAAACGCAAGCTGGATCAAAAACACGCATTCAGGCATTTTAGGGGTGATATTGATGAAATTGGCAACTCCATGGCCCATTTTGGGGTACTGCTGAAAAATGAAGTGAGAAAGGAGCTTACTCTGAAATATTCAAGGCATCTAGCGAATTTTCCCTGTCAAAAGGTGAAACCGGCGCTAAAACATGCTTCTATCTTTTTGGTGGCCGAAACACATTGATTCGCGAGCTACGTTGCCCATTTTAAAGTGCTTATGAAAGATACAGGTAGGAATAGGATTTCTTTGCATTTCAAATGCCTCTATGGCGGTTGGTCTCTGCTAAGTGCAAACCTGCGCAAAGAATAGGTCCAACCATTTCGGGGGCAAAAACAGATGAATTGGGAAAGTACATGGTTCGTTCTCTGTGTCCCACTAAAAGATTATGAGAAAGACTATTTTGATGAAATCGTGTGGGCTGCATGTCAGTTTCCGTCTATTGAGAGAGAAAATCACCTCTAAACGAACCGTACAGTCTTCTCAAAGTGAAACAGATGAATTTGGCAAATCTGTGGCCTATTTTTTGGAACTCGTGAAAATTGGAGGGAGAAAGAAGATTTCCGTGCAAATCAGAGGACTCTAGCACGGATTCCCTCTTGAAAACGCAAGCTGGATCAAAAACACGCATTCAGGCATTTTGGGGGTGATATTGATGAAATTGGCAACTCCGTGGCCCATTTTGGGGTACTGCTGAAAAACGGAGTGAGAAAGGAGCTTACTCTGAAATTTCGAGGCCTCTAGCGAATTTTCCCTGTCAAAAGGTGAAACCGGCGCTAAAACATGCTTCTATCCTTTTGGTGGCCGAAACACAATGATTCGCGAGCTACGTTGCCCATTTTACAGTGCTTATGAAAGATGGAGGTAGGAATAGGATTTCTTTGCATTTCAAATGCCTCTATGGCGGTTGGTCTCTGCTAAGTGCAAACCTGCGCAAAGATTAGGTCCAACCATTTCGGGGAGAAAAACAGATTAATTGGGAAAGTACATGGCCCGTTCTCTGTGTCCCACTAAAAGATTATGAGAAAGACTATTTTGATGAAATTGTGTGGGCTACATGTCAGTTTCCCTCTATTGAAAGAGAAAATCACCTCTAAACGAACCGTACAGTCTTCACGCGGTGGAACAGATGAATTTGGCAAATCTGTGGCCTATTTTTTGGAACTCGTGAAAATTGGAGGGAGAAAGAAGATTTCCGTGCAAATCAGAGGACTCTAGCACGGATTCCCTCTTGAAAACACAAGCTGGATCTAAAACACGCATTCAGGCATTTTGGGTGTGATATTGATGAAATTGGCAACTCCGTGGCCCATTTTAGGGTACTGCTGAAAAACGGATTGAGAAAGGAGCTTACTCTGAAATTTCGAGGCCTCTAGCGAATTTTCCCTGTCAAAAGGTGAAACCGGCGCTAAAACATGCTCTATCCTTTTGGTGGCCGAAACACAATGATTCGCGAGCTACGTTGCCCATTTTACAGTGCTTATGAAAGATGGAGGTAGGAATAGGATTTCTTTGCATTTCAAATGCCTCTATGGCGGTTGGTCTCTGCTAAGTGCAAACCTGCGCAAAGAATAGGTCCAACCATTTCGGGGGCAAAAACAGATTAATTGGGAAAGTACATGGCCCGTTCTCTGTGTTCCACTAAAACATTATGAGAAAGACTATTTTGATGAAATCGTGTGGGCTATATGTCAGTTTCCCTCTATTGAAAGAGAAAATCACCTCTAAACGAACCGTACAGTCTTCACGCGGTGGAACAGATGAATTTGGCAAATCTGTGGCCTATTTTTTGGAACTCGTGAAAATTGGAGGGAGAAAGAAGATTTCCGTGCAAATCAGAGGACTCTAGCACGGATTCCCTCTTGAAAACGCAAGCTGGATCTAAAACACGCATTCAGGCATTTTGGGGGTGATATTCATGAAATTGGCAACTCCGTGGCCCATTTTGGGGTACTGCTGAAAAACGGAGTGAGAAAGGAGCTGACTCTGAAATTTCGAGGCCTCTAGCGAATTTTCCCTGTCAAAAGGTGAAACCGGCGCTAAAACATGCTTCTATCCTTTTGGTGGCCGAAACGCAATGATTCGCGAGCTACGTTGCCCATTTTACAGTGCTTATGAAAAATGGAGGTACGAATATGATTTCTTTGCATTTCAAATGCCTCTATGGCGGTTGGTCTCTGCTAAATGCAAACCTGCGCAAAGATTAGGTCCAACCATTTCGGGGGCAAAAAAAGATGAATTGGGAAAGTACATGGCCCGTTCTCTGTGTCCCACTAAAAGATTATGAGAAAGACTATTTTGATGAAATTGTATGGGCTACAAGTCAGTTTCCCTCTATTGAAAGAGAAAAGCGCCTCTAAACGAACCGTACAGTCTTCTCGCGGTGGAACAGATGAATTTAGCAAATCTTTGGCGTATATTTTGGAACTCGTGAAAATTGCAGGGAGAAAGAAGATTTCCGAGCAAATCAAAGGACTCTAGCACGGATTCCCTCTTGAAAACGCAAGCTGGATCAAAAACACGCATTCAGGCATTTTAGGGGTGATATTGATGAAATTGGCAACTCCATGGCCCATTTTGGGGTACTGCTGAAAAATGAAGTGAGAAAGGAGCTTACTCTGAAATATTCAAGGCATCTAGCGAATTTTCCCTGTCAAAAGGTGAAACCGGCGCTAAAACATGCTTCTATCTTTTTGGTGGCCGAAACACATTGATTCGCGAGCTACGTTGCCCATTTTAAAGTGCTTATGAAAGATACAGGTAGGAATAGGATTTCTTTGCATTTCAAATGCCTCTATGGCGGTTGGTCTCTGCTAAGTGCAAACCTGCGCAAAGAATAGGTCCAACCATTTCGGGGGCAAAAACAGATGAATTGGGAAAGTACATGGTTCGTTCTCTGTGTCCCACTAAAAGATTATGAGAAAGACTATTTTGATGAAATCGTGTGGGCTGCATGTCAGTTTCCGTCTATTGAGAGAGAAAATCACCTCTAAACGAACCGTACAGTCTTCTCAAAGTGAAACAGATGAATTTGGCAAATCTGTGGCCTATTTTTTGGAACTCGTGAAAATTGGAGGGAGAAAGAAGATTTCCGTGCAAATCAGAGGACTCTAGCACGGATTCCCTCTTGAAAACGCAAGCTGGATCAAAAACACGCATTCAGGCATTTTGGGGGTGATATTGATGAAATTGGCAACTCCGTGGCCCATTTTGGGGTACTGCTGAAAAACGGAGTGAGAAAGGAGCTTACTCTGAAATTTCGAGGCCTCTAGCGAATTTTCCCTGTCAAAAGGTGAAACCGGCGCTAAAACATGCTTCTATCCTTTTGGTGGCCGAAACACAATGATTCGCGAGCTACGTTGCCCATTTTACAGTGCTTATGAAAGATGGAGGTAGGAATAGGATTTCTTTGCATTTCAAATGCCTCTATGGCGGTTGGTCTCTGCTAAGTGCAAACCTGCGCAAAGATTAGGTCCAACCATTTCGGGGAGAAAAACAGATTAATTGGGAAAGTACATGGCCCGTTCTCTGTGTCCCACTAAAAGATTATGAGAAAGACTATTTTGATGAAATTGTGTGGGCTACATGTCAGTTTCCCTCTATTGAAAGAGAAAATCACCTCTAAACGAACCGTACAGTCTTCACGCGGTGGAACAGATGAATTTGGCAAATCTGTGGCCTATTTTTTGGAACTCGTGAAAATTGGAGGGAGAAAGAAGATTTCCGTGCAAATCAGAGGACTCTAGCACGGATTCCCTCTGGAAAACACAAGCTGGATCTAAAACACGCATTCAGGCACTTTGGGTGTGATATTGATGAAATTGGCAACTCCGTGGCCCATTTTAGGGTACTGCTGAAAAACGGATTGAGAAAGGAGCTTACTCTAAAATTTCGAGGCCTCTAGCGAATTTTCCCTGTCAAAAGGTGAAACCGGCGCTAAAACATGCTCTATCCTTTTGGTGGCCGAAACACAATGATTCGCGAGCTACGTTGCCCATTTTACAGTGCTTATGAAAGATGGAGGTAGGAATAGGATTTCTTTGCATTTCAAATGCCTCTATGGCGGTTGGTCTCTGCTAAGTGCAAACCTGCGCAAAGAATAGGTCCAACCATTTCGGGGGCAAAAACAGATTAATTGGGAAAGTACATGGCCCGTTCTCTGTGTTCCACTAAAACATTATGAGAAAGACTATTTTGATGAAATCGTGTGGGCTATATGTCAGTTTCCCTCTATTGAAAGAGAAAATCACCTCTAAACGAACCGTACAGTCTTCACGCGGTGGAACAGATGAATTTGGCAAATCTGTGGCCTATTTTTTGGAACTCGTGAAAATTGGAGGGAGAAAGAAGATTTCCGTGCAAATCAGAGGACTCTAGCACGGATTCCCTCTTGAAAACGCAAGCTGGATCTAAAACACGCATTCAGGCATTTTGGGGGTGATATTGATGAAATTGGCAACTCCGTGGCCCATTTTGGGGTACTGCTGAAAAACGGAGTGAGAAAGGAGCTTACTCTGAAATTTCGAGGCCTCTAGCGAATTTTCCCTGTCAAAAGGTGAAACCGGCGCTAAAACATGCTTCTATCCTTTTGGTGGCCGGAACACATTGATTCGCGAGCTACGTTGCCCATTTTAAAGTGCTTATGAAAGATACAGGTAGGAATAGGATTTCTTTGCATTTCAAATGCCTCTATGGCGGTTGGTCTCTGCTAAGTGCAAACCTGCGCAAAGAATAGGTCCAACCATTTCGGGGGCAAAAACAGATGAATTGGGAAAGTACATGGTTCGTTCTCTGTGTCCCACTAAAAGATTATGAGAAAGACTATTTTGATGAAATCGTGTGGGCTGCATGTCAGTTTCCCTCTATTGAAAGAGAAAATCACCTCTAAACGAACCGTACAGTCTTCTCAAAGTGAAACAGATGAATTTGGAAAATCTGAGGCCTATTTTTTGGAACTCGTGAAAATTGGAGGGAGAAAGAACATTTCCGTGCAAATCAGACGACTCTAGCACGGATTCCCTCTTGAAAACGCACGCTGGATCTAAAACACGCATTCAGGCATTTTGGGGGTGATATTCATGAAATTGGCAACTCCGTGGCCCATTTTGGGGTACTGCTGAAAAACGGAGTGAGAAAGGAGCTTACTCTGAAATTTCGAGGCCTCTAGCGAATTTTCCCTGTCAAAAGGTGAAACCGGCGCTAAAACATGCTTCTATCCTTTTGGTGGCCGAAACGCAATGATTCGCGAGCTACGTTGCCCATTTTACAGTGCTTATGAAAAATGGAGGTACGAATATGATTTCTTTGCATTTCAAATGCCTCTATGGCGGTTGGTCTCTGCTAAATGCAAACCTGCGCAAAGATTAGGTCCAACCATTTCGGGGGCAAAAAAAGATGAATTGGGAAAGTACATGGCCCGTTCTCTGTGTCCCACTAAAAGATTATGAGAAAGACTATTTTGATGAAATTGTATGGGCTACATGTCAGTTTCCCTCTATTGAAAGAGAAAAGCGCCTCTAAACGAACCGTACAGTCTTCTCGCGGTGGAACAGATGAATTTAGCAAATCTGTGGCGTATATTTTGGAACTCGTGAAAATTGCAGGGAGAAAGAAGATTTCCGAGCAAATCAAAGGACTCTAGCATGGATTCCCTCTTGAAAACGCAAGCTGGATCAAAAACACGCATTCAGGCATTTTAGGGGTGATATTGATGAAATTTGCAACTCCATGGCCCATTTTGGGGTACTGCTGAAAAATGAAGTGAGAAAGGAGCTTACTCTGAAATATTCAAGGCATCTAGCGAATTTTCGCTGTCAAAAGGTGAAACCGGCGCTAAAACATGCTTCTATCCTTTTGGTGACCGAAACACTATGATTCGCGTGCTACGTTGCCCATTTTACAGTGCTTATGAAAGATGGAGGTAGGAATAGGATTTCTTTGCATTTCAAATGCCTCTATGGCGGTTGGTCTCTGCTAAGTGCAAACCTGCGCAAAGATTAGGTCCAACCATTTCAGGGGCAAAAAAAGATTAATTGGGAAAGTACATGGCCCGTTCTCTGTGTCCCACTAAAAGATTATGAGAAAGACTATTTTGATGAAATCGTGTGGGCTATATGTCAGTTTCCCTCTATTGAAAGAGAAAATCACCTCTAAACGAACCGTACAGTCTTCACGCGGTGGAACAGATGAATTTGGCAAATCTGTGGCCTATTTTTTGGAACTCGTGAAAATTGGAGGGAGAAAGAAGATTTCCGTGCAAATCAGAGGACTCTAGCACGGATTCCCTCTTGAAAACGCAAGCTGGATCTAAAACACGCATTCAGGCATTTTGGGGGTGATATTGATGAAATTGGCAACTCCGTGGCCCATTTTGGGGTACTGCTGAAAAACGGAGTGAGAAAGGAGCTTACTCTGAAATTTCGAGGCCTCTAGCGAATTTTCCCTGTCAAAAGGTGAAACCGGCGCTAAAACATGCTTCTATCCTTTTGGTGGCCGGAACACATTGATTCGCGAGCTACGTTGCCCATTTTAAAGTGCTTATGAAAGATACAGGTAGGAATAGGATTTCTTTGCATTTCAAATGCCTCTATGGCGGTTGGTCTCTGCTAAGTGCAAACCTGCGCAAAGAATAGGTCCAACCATTTCGGGGGCAAAAACAGATGAATTGGGAAAGTACATGGTTCGTTCTCTGTGTCCCACTAAAAGATTATGAGAAAGACTATTTTGATGAAATCGTGTGGGCTGCATGTCAGTTTCCCTCTATTGAAAGAGAAAATCACCTCTAAACGAACCGTACAGTCTTCTCAAAGTGAAACAGATGAATTTGGAAAATCTGAGGCCTATTTTTTGGAACTCGTGAAAATTGGAGGGAGAAAGAACATTTCCGTGCAAATCAGACGACTCTAGCACGGATTCCCTCTTGAAAACGCACGCTGGATCTAAAACACGCATTCAGGCATTTTGGGGGTGATATTCATGAAATTGGCAACTCCGTGGCCCATTTTGGGGTACTGCTGAAAAACGGAGTGAGAAAGGAGCTTACTCTGAAATTTCGAGGCCTCTAGCGAATTTTCCCTGTCAAAAGGTGAAACCGGCGCTAAAACATGCTTCTATCCTTTTGGTGGCCGAAACGCAATGATTCGCGAGCTACGTTGCCCATTTTACAGTGCTTATGAAAAATGGAGGTACGAATATGATTTCTTTGCATTTCAAATGCCTCTATGGCGGTTGGTCTCTGCTAAATGCAAACCTGCGCAAAGATTAGGTCCAACCATTTCGGGGGCAAAAAAAGATGAATTGGGAAAGTACATGGCCCGTTCTCTGTGTCCCACTAAAAGATTATGAGAAAGACTATTTTGATGAAATTGTATGGGCTACATGTCAGTTTCCCTCTATTGAAAGAGAAAAGCGCCTCTAAACGAACCGTACAGTCTTCTCGCGGTGGAACAGATGAATTTAGCAAATCTGTGGCGTATATTTTGGAACTCGTGAAAATTGCAGGGAGAAAGAAGATTTCCGAGCAAATCAAAGGACTCTAGCATGGATTCCCTCTTGAAAACGCAAGCTGGATCAAAAACACGCATTCAGGCATTTTAGGGGTGATATTGATGAAATTTGCAACTCCATGGCCCATTTTGGGGTACTGCTGAAAAATGAAGTGAGAAAGGAGCTTACTCTGAAATATTCAAGGCATCTAGCGAATTTTCGCTGTCAAAAGGTGAAACCGGCGCTAAAACATGCTTCTATCCTTTTGGTGACCGAAACACTATGATTCGCGTGCTACGTTGCCCATTTTACAGTGCTTATGAAAGATGGAGGTAGGAATAGGATTTCTTTGCATTTCAAATGCCTCTATGGCGGTTGGTCTCTGCTAAGTGCAAACCTGCGCAAAGATTAGGTCCAACCATTTCAGGGGCAAAAAAAGATTAATTGGGAAAGTACATGGCCCGTTCTCTGTGTCCCACTAAAAGATTATGAGAAAGACTATTGTGATGAAATTGTGTGGGCTACATGTCAGTTTCCCTCTATTGAAAGAGAAAATCACCTCTAAACGAACCGTACAGTCTTCACGCGGTGGAACAGATGAATTTGGAAAATCTGTGGCCTATTTTTTGGAACTCGTGAAAATTGGAGGGAGAAAGAAGATTTCCGTGCAAATCAGAGGACTCTAGCACGGATTCCCTCTTGAAAACGCAAGCTGGATCTAAAACACGCATTCAGGCATTTTGGGGGTGATATTGATGAAATTGGCAACTCCGTGGCCCATTTTGGGGTTCTGCTGAAAAACGGAGTGAGAAAGGAGCTTACTCTGAAATTTCGAGGCCTCTAGCGAATTTTCGCTGTCAAAAGCTGAAACCGGCGCTAAAACATGCTTCTATCCTTTTGGTGGCCGAAACACTATGATTCGCGAGCTACGTTGCCCATTTTACAGTGCTTATGAAAGATGGAGGTAGGAATAGGATTTCTTTGCATTTCAAATGCCTCTATGGCGGTTGGTCTCTGCTAAGTGCAAACCTGCGCAAAGATTAGGTCCAACCATTTCGGGGAGAAAAACAGATTAATTGGGAAAGTACATGGCCCGTTCTCTGTGTCCCACTAAAAGATTATGAGAAAGACTATTTTGATGAAATTGTGTGGGCTACATGTCAGTTTCCCTCTATTGAAAGAGAAAATCACCTCTAAACGAACCGTACAGTCTTCACGCGGTGGAACAGATGAATTTGGAAAATCTGTGGCCTATTTTTTGGAACTCGTGAAAATTGGAGGGAGAAAGAAGATGTCCGTGCAAATCCGAGGACTCTAGCACGGATTCCCTCTTGAAAATGCAAGCTGGATCTAAAACACGCATTCAGGCATTTTAGGGGTGATATTGATGAAATTGGCAACTCCGTGGCCCATTTTAGGGTACTGCTGAAAAACGGATTGAGAAAGGAGCTTACTCTGAAATTTCGAGGCCTCTAGCGAATTTTCCCTGTCAAAAGGTGAAACCGGCGCTAAAACATGCTCTATCCTTTTGGTGGCCGAAACACAATGATTCGCGAGCTACGTTGCCCATTTTACAGTGCTTATGAAAGATGGAGGTAGGAATAGGATTTCTTTGCATTTCAAATGCCTCTATGGCGGTTGGTCTCTGCTAAGTGCAAACCTGCGCAAAGAATAGGTCCAACCATTTCGGGGGCAAAAACAGATTAATTGGGAAAGTACATGGCCCGTTCTCTGTGTCCCACTAAAACATTATGAGAAAGACTATTTTGATGAAATCGTGTGGGCTAGATGTCAGTTTCCCTCTATTGAAAGAGCAAATCACCTCTAAACGAACCGTACAGTCTTCACGCGGTGGAACAGATGAATTTGGCAAATCTGTGGCCTATTTTTTGGAACTCGTGAAAATTGGAGGGAGAAAGAAGATTTCCGTGCAAATCAGAGGACTCTAGCACGGATTCCCTCTTGAAAACGCAAGCTGGATCTAAAACACGCATTCAGGCATTTTGGGGGTGATATTGATGAAATTGGCAACTCCGTGGCCCATTTTGGGGTACTGCTGAAAAACAGAGTGAGAAAGGAGCTTACTCTGAAATTTCGAGGCCTCTAGCGAATTTTCGCTGTCAAAAGGTGAAACCGGCGCTAAAACATGCTTCTATCCTTTTGGTGGCCGAAACACTATGATTCGCGAGCTACGTTGCCCATTTTACAGTGCTTATGAAAGATGGAGGTAGGAATAGGATTTCTTTGCATTTCAAATGCCTCTATGGCGGTTGGTCTCTGCTAAGTGCAAACCTGCGCAAAGATTAGGTCTAACCATTTCGGGGAGAAAAACAGATTAATTGGGAAAGTACATGGCCCGTTCTCTGTGTCCCACTAAAAGATTATGAGAAAGACTATTTTGATGAAATTGTGTGGGCTACATGTCAGTTTCCCTCTATTGAAAGAGAAAATCACCTCTAAACGAACCGTACAGTCTTCACGCGGTGGAACAGATGAATTTGGAAAATCTGTGGCCTATTTTTTGGAACTCGTGAAAATTGGAGGGAGAAAGAAGATTTCCGTGCAAATCCGAGGACTCTAGCACGGATTCCCTCTTGAAAATGCAAGCTGGATCTAAAACACGCATTCAGGCATTTTAGGGGTGATATTGATGAAATTGGCAACTCCGTGGCCCATTTTAGGGTACTGCTGAAAAACGGATTGAGAAAGGAGCTTACTCTGAAATTTCGAGGCCTCTAGCGAATTTTCCCTGTCAAAAGGTGAAACCGGCGCTAAAACATGCTCTATCCTTTTGGTGGCCGAAACACAATGATTCGCGAGCTACGTTGCCCATTTTACAGTGCTTATGAAAGATGGAGGTAGGAATAGGATTTCTTTGCATTTCAAATGCCTCTATGGCGGTTGGTCTCTGCTAAGTGCAAACCTGCGCAAAGAATAGGTCCAACCATTTCGGGGGCAAAAACAGATTAATTGGGAAAGTACATGGCCCGTTCTCTGTGTCCCACTAAAACATTATGAGAAAGACTATTTTGATGAAATCGTGTGGGCTATATGTCAGTTTCCCTCTATTGAAAGAGAAAATCACCTCTAAACGAACCGTACAGTCTTCACGCGGTGGAACAGATGAATTTGGCAAATCTGTGGCCTATTTTTTGGAACTCGTGAAAATTGGAGGGAGAAAGAAGATTTCCGTGCAAATCAGAGGACTCTAGCACGGATTCCCTCTTGAAAACGCAAGCTGGATCTAAAACACGCATTCAGGCATTTTGGGGGTGATAGTGATGAAATTGGCAACTCCGTGGCCCATTTTGGGGTACTGCTGAAAAACGGAGTGAGAAAGGAGCTTACTCTGAAATTTCGAGTCCTCTAGCGAATTTTCGCTGTCAAAAGGTGAAACCGGCGCTAAAACATGCTTCTATCCTTTTGGTGACCGAAACCCTATGATTCGCGTGCTACGTTGCCCATTTTACAGTGCTTATGAAAGATGGAGGTAGGAATAGGATTTCTTTGCATTTCAAATGCCTCTATGGCGGTTGGTCTCTGCTAAGTGCAAACCTGCGCAAAGATTAGGTCCAACCATTTCAGGGGCAAAAAAAGATTAATTGGGAAAGTACATGGCCCGTTCTCTGTGTCCCACTAAAAGATTATGAGAAAGACTATTGTGATGAAATTGTGTGGGCTACATGTCAGTTTCCCTCTATTGAAAGAGAAAATCACCTCTAAACGAACCGTACAGTCTTCACGCGGTGGAACAGATGAATTTGGCAAATCTGTGGCCTATTTTTTGGAACTCGTGAAAATTGGAGGGAGAAAGAAGATTTCCGTGCAAATCAGAGGACTCTAGCACGGATTCCCTCTTGAAAACGCAAGCTGGATCTAAAACACGCATTCAGGCATTTTGGGGGTGATATTGATGAAATTGGCAACTCCGTGGCCCATTTTGGGGTACTGCTGAAAAACGGAGTGAGAAAGGAGCTTACTCTGAAATTTCGAGGCCTCTAGCGAATTTTCGCTGTCAAAAGGTGAAACCGGCGCTAAAACATGCTTCTATCCTTTTGGTGGCCGAAACACTATGATTCGCGAGCTACGTTGCCCATTTTACAGTGCTTATGAAAGATGGAGGTAGGAATAGGATTTCTTTGCATTTCAAATGCCTCTATGGCGGTTGGTCTCTGCTAAGTGCAAACCTGCGCAAAGATTAGGTCCAACCATTTCGGGGAGAAAAACAGATTAATTGGGAAAGTACATGGCCCGTTCTCTGTGTCCCACTAAAAGATTATGAGAAAGACTATTTTGATGAAATTGTGTGGGCTACATGTCAGTTTCCCTCTATTGAAAGAGAAAATCACCTCTAAACGAACCGTACAGTCTTCACGCGGTGGAACAGATGAATTTGGAAAATCTGTGGCCTATTTTTTGGAACTCGTGAAAATTGGAGGGAGAAAGAAGATTTCCGTGCAAATCCGAGGACTCTAGCACGGATTCCCTCTTGAAAATGCAAGCTGGATCTAAAACACGCATTCAGGCATTTTAGGGGTGATATTGATGA
Organism: Albizia julibrissin; assembly: GCA_037074505.1. Taxonomy (NCBI): domain Eukaryota; kingdom Viridiplantae; phylum Streptophyta; class Magnoliopsida; order Fabales; family Fabaceae; genus Albizia; species Albizia julibrissin. The sequence goes on from CM073477.1 coordinate 41,290,732, forward strand.
AATTGGCAACTCCGTGGCCCATTTTAGGGTACTGCTGAAAAACGGATTGAGAAAGGAGCTTACTCTGAAATTTCGAGGCCTCTAGCGAATTTTCCCTGTCAAAAGGTGAAACCGGCGCTAAAACATGCTCTATCCTTTTGGTGGCCGAAACACAATGATTCGCGAGCTACGTTGCCCATTTTACAGTGCTTATGAAAGATGGAGTTAGGAATAGGATTTCTTTGCATTTCAAATGCCTCTATGGCGGTTGGTCTCTGCTAAGTGCAAACCTGCGCAAAGAATAGGTCCAACCATTTCGGGGGCAAAAACAGATTAATTGGGAAAGTACATGGCCCGTTCTCTGTGTCCCACTAAAACATTATGAGAAAGACTATTTTGATGAAATCGTGTGGGCTATATGTCAGTTTCCCTCTATTGAAAGAGAAAATCACCTCTAAACGAACCGTACAGTCTTCACGCGGTGGAACAGATGAATTTGGCAAATCTGTGGCCTATTTTTTGGAACTCGTGAAAATTGGACGGAGAAAGAAGATTTCCGTGCAAATCAGAGGACTCTAGCACGGATTCCCTCTTGAAAACACAAGCTGGATCTAAAACACGCATTCAGGCATTTTGGGGGTGATAGTGATGAAATTGGCAACTCCGTGGCCCATTTTGGGGTACTGCTGAAAAACGGAGTGAGAAAGGAGCTTACTCTGAAATTTCGAGTCCTCTAGCGAATTTTCGCTGTCAAAAGGTGAAACCGGCGCTGAAACATGCTTCTATCCTTTTGGTGACCGAAACACTATGATTCGCGTGCTACGTTGCCCATTTTACAGTGCTTATGAAAGATGGAGGTAGGAATAGGATTTCTTTGCATTTCAAATGCCTCTATGGCGGTTGGTCTCTGCTAAGTGCAAACCTTCGCAAAGAATAGGTCCAACCATTTCGGGGGTAAAAACGCACTAATTGGGAAAGTACATGGCCCGTTCTCTGTGTCCCACTAAAAGATTATGAGAAAGACTATTTTGATGAAATTGTGTGGGCTACATGTCAGTTTCCCTCTATTGAAAGAGAAAATCACCTCTAAACGAACCGTACAGTCTTCACGCGGTGGAACAGATGAATTTGGAAAATCTGTGGCCTATTTTTTGGAACTCGTGAAAATTGGAGGGAGAAAGAAGATTTCCGTGCAAATCCGAGGACTCTAGCACGGATTCCCTCTTGAAAATGCAAGTTGGATCTAAAACACGCATTCAGGCATTTTAGGGGTGATATTGATGAAATTGGCAACTCCGTGGCCCATTTTAGGGTACTGCTGAAAAACGGATTGAGAAAGGAGCTTACTCTGAAATTTCGAGGCCTCTAGCGAATTTTCCCTGTCAAAAGGTGAAACCGGCGCTAAAACATGCTCTATCCTTTTGGTGGCCGAAACACAATGATTCGCGAGCTACGTTGCCCATTTTACAGTGCTTATGAAAGATGGAGTTAGGAATAGGATTTCTTTGCATTTCAAATGCCTCTATGGCGGTTGGTCTCTGCTAAGTGCAAACCTGCGCAAAGAATAGGTCCAACCATTTCGGGGGCAAAAACAGATTAATTGGGAAAGTACATGGCCCGTTCTCTGTGTCCCACTAAAACATTATGAGAAATACTATTTTGATGAAATCGTGTGGGCTATATGTCAGTTTCCCTCTATTGAAAGAGAAAATCACCTCTAAACGAACCGTACAGTCTTCACGCGGTGGAACAGATGAATTTGGCAAATCTGTGGCCTATTTTTTGGAACTCGTGAAAATTGGACGGAGAAAGAAGATTTCCGTGCAAATCAGAGGACTCTAGCACGGATTCCCTCTTGAAAACACAAGCTGGATCTAAAACACGCATTCAGGCATTTTGGGGGTGATAGTGATGAAATTGGCAACTCCGTGGCCCATTTTGGGGTACTGCTGAAAAACGGAGTGAGAAAGGAGCTTACTCTGAAATTTCGAGTCCTCTAGCGAATTTTCGCTGTCAAAAGGTGAAACCGGCGCTAAAACATGCTTCTATCCTTTTGGTGACTGAAACACTATGATTCGCGTGCTACGTTGCCCATTTTACAGTGCTTATGAAAGATGGAGGTAGGAATAGGATTTCTTTGCATTTCAAATGCCTCTATGGCGGTTGGTCTCTGCTAAGTGCAAACCTGCGCAAAGATTAGGTCCAACCATTTCAGGGGCAAAAAAAGATTAATTGGGAAAGTACATGGCCCGTTCTCTGTGTCCCACTAAAAGATTATGAGAAAGACTATTGTGATGAAATTGTGTGGGCTACATGTCAGTTTCCCTCTATTGAAAGAGAAAATCACCTCTAAACGAACCGTACAGTCTTCACGCGGTGGAACAGATGAATTTGGAAAATCTGTGGCCTATTTTTTGGAACTCATGAAAATTGGAGGGAGAAAGAAGATTTCCGTGCAAATCCGAGGACTCTAGCACGGATTCCCTCTTGAAAACGCAAGCTGGATCTAAAACACGCATTCAGGCATTTTGGGGGTGATATTGATGAAATTGGCAACTCCGTGGCCCATTTTGGGGTACTGCTGAAAAACGGAGTGAGAAAGGAGCTTACTCTGAAATTTCGAGGCCTCTAGCGAATTTTCGCTGTCAAAAGGTGAAACCGGCGCTAAAACATGCTTCTATCCTTTTGGTGGCTGAAACACAATGATTCGCGAGCTACGTTGCCCATTTTACAGTGCTTATGAAAGATGGAGGTAGGAATAGGATTTCTTTGCATTTCAAATGCCTCTAAGGCGGTTGGTCTCTGCTAAGTGCAAACCTGCGCAAAGATTAGGTCCAACCATTTCAGGGGCAAAAAAAGATTAATTGGGAAAGTACATGGCCCGTTCTCTGTGTCCCACTAAAAGATTATGAGAAAGACTATTGTGATGAAATTGTGTGGGCTACATGTCAGTTTCCCTCTATTGAAAGAGAAAATCACCTCTAAACGAACCGTACAGTCTTCACGCGGTGGAACAGATGAATTTGGCAAATCTGTGGCCTATTTTTTGGAACTCGTGAAAATTGGAGGGAGAAAGAAGATTTCCGTGCAAATCAGAGGACTCTAGCACGGATTCCCTCTTGAAAACGCAAGCTGGATCTAAAACACGCATTCAGGCATTTTGGGGGTGATATTGATGAAATTGGCAACTCCGTGGCCCATTTTGGGGTACTGCTGAAAAACGGAGTGAGAAAGGAGCTTACTCTGAAATTTCGAGGCCTCTAGCGAATTTTCGCTGTCAAAAGGTGAAACCGGCGCTAAAACATGCTTCTATCCTTTTGGTGGCCGAAACACTATGATTCGCGAGCTACGTTGCCCATTTTACAGTGCTTATGAAAGATGGAGGTAGGAATAGGATTTCTTTGCATTTCAAATGCCTCTATGGCGGTTGGTCTCTGCTAAGTGCAAACCTGCGCAAAGATTAGGTCCAACCATTTCGGGGAGAAAAACAGATTAATTGGGAAAGTACATGGCCCGTTCTCTGTGTCCCACTAAAAGATTATGAGAAAGACTATTTTGATGAAATTGTGTGGGCTACATGTCTGTTTCCCTCTATTGAAAGAGAAAATCACCTCTAAACGAACCGTACAGTCTTCACGCGGTGGAACAGATGAATTTGGAAAATCTGTGGCCTATTTTTTGGAACTCGTGAAAATTGGAGGGAGAAAGAAGATTTCCGTGCAAATCCGAGGACTCTAGCACGGATTCCCTCTTGAAAATGCAAGCTGGATCTAAAACACGCATTCAGGCATTTTAGGGGTGATATTGATGAAATTGGCAACTCCGTGGCCCATTTTAGGGTACTGCTGAAAAACGGATTGAGAAAGGAGCTTACTCTGAAATTTCGAGGCCTCTAGCGAATTTTCCCTGTCAAAAGGTGAAACCGGCGCTAAACCATGCTCTATCCTTTTGGTGGCCGAAACACAATGATTCGCGAGCTACGTTGCCCATTTTACAGTGCTTATGAAAGATGGAGTTAGGAATAGGATTTCTTTGCATTTCAAATGCCTCTATGGCGGTTGGTCTCTGCTAAGTGCAAACCTGCGCAAAGAATAGGTCCAACCATTTCGGGGGCAAAAACAGATTAATTGGGAAAGTACATGGCCCGTTCTCTGTGTCCCACTAAAACATTATGAGAAAGACTATTTTGATGAAATCGTGTGGGCTATATGTCAGTTTCCCTCTATTGAAAGAGAAAATCACCTCTAAACGAACCGTACAGTCTTCACGCGGTGGAACAGATGAATTTGGCAAATCTGTGGCCTATTTTTTGGAACTCGTGAAAATTGGACGGAGAAAGAAGATTTCCGTGCAAATCAGAGGACTCTAGCACGGATTCCCTCTTGAAAACACAAGCTGGATCTAAAACACGCATTCAGGCATTTTGGGGGTGATAGTGATGAAATTGGCAACTCCGTGGCCCATTTTGGGGTACTGCTGAAAAACGGAGTGAGAAAGGAGCTTACTCTGAAATTTCGAGTCCTCTAGCGAATTTTCGCTGTCAAAAGGTGAAACCGGCGCTAAAACATGCTTCTATCCTTTTGGTGACCGAAACACTATGATTCGCGTGCTACGTTGCCCATTTTACAGTGCTTATGAAAGATGGAGGTAGGAATAGGATTTCTTTGCATTTCAAATGCCTCTATGGCGGTTGGTCTCTGCTAAGTGCAAACCTGCGCAAAGATTAGGTCCAACCATTTCAGGGGCAAAAAAAGATTAATTGGGAAAGTACATGGCCCGTTCTCTGTGTCCCACTAAAACATTATGAGAAAGACTATTTTGATGAAATCGTGTGGGCTATATGTCAGTTTCCCTCTATTGAAAGAGAAAATCACCTCTAAACGAACCGTACAGTCTTCACGCGGTGGAACAGATGAATTTGGCAAATCTGTGGCCTATTTTTTGGAACTCGTGAAAATTGGACGGAGAAAGAAGATTTCCGTGCAAATCAGAGGACTCTAGCACGGATTCCCTCTTGAAAACACAAGCTGGATCTAAAACACGCATTCAGGCATTTTGGGGGTGATAGTGATGAAATTGGCAACTCCGTGGCCCATTTTGGGGTACTGCTGAAAAACGGAGTGAGAAAGGAGCTTACTCTGAAATTTCGAGTCCTCTAGCGAATTTTCGCTGTCAAAAGGTGAAACCGGCGCTAAAACATGCTTCTATCCTTTTGGTGACCGAAACACTATGATTCGCGTGCTACGTTGCCCATTTTACAGTGCTTATGAAAGATGGAGGTAGGAATAGGATTTCTTTGCATTTCAAATGCCTCTATGGCGGTTGGTCTCTGCTAAGTGCAAACCTGCGCAAAGATTAGGTCCAACCATTTCAGGGGCAAAAAAAGATTAATTGGGAAAGTACATGGCCCGTTCTCTGTGTCCCACTAAAAGATTATGAGAAAGACTATTGTGATGAAATTGTGTGGGCTACATGTCAGTTTCCCTCTATTGAAAGAGAAAATCACCTCTAAACGAACCGTACAGTCTTCACGCGGTGGAACAGATGAATTTGGAAAATCTGTGGCCTATTTTTTGGAACTCATGAAAATTGGAGGGAGAAAGAAGATTTCCGTGCAAATCCGAGGACTCTAGCACGGATTCCCTCTTGAAAACGCAAGCTGGATCTAAAACACGCATTCAGGCATTTTGGGGGTGATATTGATGAAATTGGCAACTCCGTGGCCCATTTTGGGGTACTGCTGAAAAACGGAGTGAGAAAGGAGCTTACTCTGAAATTTCGAGGCCTCTAGCGAATTTTCGCTGTCAAAAGGTGAAACCGGCGCTAAAACATGCTCTATCCTTTTGGTGGCCGAAACACAATGATTCGCGAGCTACGTTGCCCATTTTACAGTGCTTATGAAAGATGGAGGTAGGAATAGGATTTCTTTGCATTTCAAATGCCTCTATGGCGGTTGGTCTCTGCTAAGTGCAAACCTGCGCAAAGATTAGGTCCAACCATTTCGGGGGCAAAAAAAGATGAATTGGGAAAGTACATGGCCCGTTCTCTGTGTCCCACTAAAACATTATGAGAAAGACTATTTTGATTAAATGGTGTGGGCTATATGTCAGTTTCCCTCTATTGAGAGAGAAAATCACCTCTAAACGAACCGTACAGTCCTCACGCGGTGGAACAGATGAATTTGGCAAATCTGTGGCCTATTTTTTGGAACTCGTGAAAATTGGAGGGAGAAAGAAGATTTCCGTGCAAATCAGAGGACTCTAGCACGGATTCCCTCTTGAAAACGCAAGCTGGATCTAAAACACGCATTCAGGCATTTTGGGGGTGATATTGATGAAATTGACAACTCCGTGGCCCATTTTGGGGTACTGCTGAAAAACGGAGTGAGAAAGGAGCTTACTTTGAAATTTCGAGGCCTCTAGCGAATTTTCCCTGTCAAAAGGTGAAACCGGCGCTAAAACATGCTTCTATCCTTTTGGTGGCCGAAACAATATGATTCGCGAGCTGCGTTGCCCATTTTACAGTGCTTATGAAAGATGGAGGTAGGAATAGGATTTCTTTGCATTTCAAATGCCTCTATGGCGATTGGTCTCTGCTAAGTGCAAACCTGCGCAAAGATTAGGTCCAACCATTTCGGAGGCAAAAAAAGATGAATTGGGAAAGTACATGGCCCGTTCTCTGTGTCCCACTAAAAGATTATGAGAAAGACTATTTTGATGAAATTGTGTGGGCTACATGTCAGTTTCCCTCTATTGAAAGAGAAAATCATCTCTAAACGAACCGTACAGTCTTCACGCGGTGGAACAGATGAATTTGGAAAATCTGTGGCCTATTTTTTGGAACTCGTGAAAATTGGAGGGAGAAAGAAGATTTCCGTGCAAATCAGAGGACTCTAGCACGGATTCCCTCTTGAAAACGCAAGCTGGATCTAAAACACGCATTCAGGCATTTTGGGGGTGATATTGATGAAATTGGCAACTCCGTGGCCCATTTTGGGGTACTGCTGAAAAACGGAGTGAGAAAGGAGCTTACTCTGAAATTTCGAGGCCTCTAGCGAATTTTCGCTGTCAAAAGGTGAAACCGGCGCTAAAACATGCTTCTATCCTTTTGGTGGCTGAAACACAATGATTCGCGAGCTACGTTGCCCATTTTACAGTGCTTATGAAAGATGGAGGTAGGAATAGGATTTCTTTGCATTTCAAATGCCTCTATGGCGGTTGGTCTCTGCTAAGTGCAAACCTGCGCAAAGATTAGGTCCAACCATTTCGGGGGCAAAAACAGATTAATTGGGAAAGTACATGGCCCGTTCTCTGTGTCCCACTAAAACATTATGAGAAAGACTATTTTGATGAAATCGTGTGGGCTATATGTCTGTTTCCCTCTATTGAGAGAGAAAATCACCTCTAAACGAACCGTACAGTCTTCACGCGGTGGAACAGATGGATTTGGCAAATCTGTGGCCTATTTTTTGGAACTCGTGAAAATATGAGGGAGAAAGAAGATTTCCGTGCAAATCAGAGGACTCTAGCACGGATTCCCTCTTGAAAACGCAAGCTGGATCTAAAACACGCATTCAGGCATTTTGGGGGTGATATTGATGAAATTGGCAACTCCGTGGCCCATTTTGGGGTACTGCTGAAAAACGGAGTGAGAAAGGAGCTTACTTTGAAATTTCGAGGCCTCTAGCGAATTTTCCCTGTCAAAAGGTGAAACCGGCGCTAAAACATGCTTCTATCCTTTTGGTGGCCGAAACAATATGATTCGCGAGCTGCGTTGCCCATTTTACAGTGCTTATGAAAGATGGAGGTAGGAATAGGATTTCTTTGCATTTCAAATGCCTCTATGGCGATTGGTCTCTGCTAAGTGCAAACCTGCGCAAAGATTAGGTCCAACCATTTCGGAGGCAAAAAAAGATGAATTGGGAAAGTATATGGCCCGTTCTCTGTGTCCCACTAAAAGATTATGAGAAAGACTATTTTGATGAAATTGTGTGGGCTACATGTCAGTTTCCCTCTATTGAAAGAGAAAATCATCTCTAAACGAACCGTACAGTCTTCACGCGGTGGAACAGATGAATTTGGAAAATCTGTGGCCTATTTTTTGGAACTCGTGAAAATTGGAGGGAGAAAGAAGATTTCCGTGCAAATCAGAGGACTCTAGCACGGATTCCCTCTTGAAAACGCAAGCTGGATCTAAAACACGCATTCAGGCATTTTGGGGGTGATATTGATGAAATTGGCAACTCCGTGGCCCATTTTGGGGTACTGCTGAAAAACGGAGTGAGAAAGGAGCTTACTCTGAAATTTCGAGGCCTCTAGCGAATTTTCGCTGTCAAAAGGTGAAACCGGCGCTAAAACATGCTTCTATCCTTTTGGTGGCTGAAACACAATGATTCGCGAGCTACGTTGCCCATTTTACAGTGCTTATGAAAGATGGAGGTAGGAATAGGATTTCTTTGCATTTCAAATGCCTCTATGGCGGTTGGTCTCTGCTAAGTGCAAACCTGCGCAAAGATTAGGTCCAACCATTTCGGGGGCAAAAACAGATTAATTGGGAAAGTACATGGCCCGTTCTCTGTGTCCCACTAAAACATTATGAGAAAGACTATTTTGATGAAATCGTGTGGGCTATATGTCTGTTTCCCTCTATTGAGAGAGAAAATCACCTCTAAACGAACCGTACAGTCTTCACGCGGTGGAACAGATGGATTTGGCAAATCTGTGGCCTATTTTTTGGAACTCGTGAAAATATGAGGGAGAAAGAAGATTTCCGTGCAAATCAGAGGACTCTAGCACGGATTCCCTCTTGAAAACGCAAGCTGGATCTAAAACACGCATTCAGGCATTTTGGGGGTGATATTGATGAAATTGGCAACTCCGTGGCCCATTTTGGGGTACTGCTGAAAAACGGAGTGAGAAAGGAGCTTACTTTGAAATTTCGAGGCCTCTAGCGAATTTTCCCTGTCAAAAGGTGAAACCGGCGCTAAAACATGCTTCTATCCTTTTGGTGGCCGAAACACTATGATTCGCGAGCTACGTTGCCCATTTTACAGTGCTTATGAAAGATGGAGGTAGGAATAGGATTTCTTTGCATTTCAAATGCCTCTATGGCGATTGGTCTCTGCTAAGTGCAAACCTGCGCAAAGATTAGGTCCAACCATTTCGGAGGCAAAAAAAGATGAATTGGGAAAGTACATGGCCCGTTCTCTGTGTCCCACTAAAAGATTATGAGAAAGACTATTGTGATGAAATTGTGTGGGCTACATGTCAGTTTCCCTCTATTGAAAGAGAAAATCACCTCTAAACGAACCGTACAGTCTTCACGCGGTGGAACAGATGAATTTGGAAAATCTGTGGCCTATTTTTTGGAACTCATGAAAATTGGAGGGAGAAAGAAGATTTCCGTGCAAATCCGAGGACTCTAGCACGGATTCCCTCTTGAAAACGCAAGCTGGATCTAAAACACGCATTCAGGCATTTTGGGGGTGATATTGATGAAATTGGCAACTCCGTGGCCCATTTTGGGGTACTGCTGAAAAACGGAGTGAGAAAGGAGCTTACTCTGAAATTTCGAGGCCTCTAGCGAATTTTCGCTGTCAAAAGGTGAAACCGGCGCTAAAACATGCTCTATCCTTTTGGTGGCCGAAACACAATGATTCGCGAGCTACGTTGCCCATTTTACAGTGCTTATGAAAGATGGAGGTAGGAATAGGATTTCTTTGCATTTCAAATGCCTCTATGGCGGTTGGTCTCTGCTAAGTGCAAACCTGCGCAAAGATTAGGTCCAACCATTTCGGGGGCAAAAAAAGATGAATTGGGAAAGTACATGGCCCGTTCTCTGTGTCCCACTAAAACATTATGAGAAAGACTATTTTGATTAAATGGTGTGGGCTATATGTCAGTTTCCCTCTATTGAGAGAGAAAATCACCTCTAAACGAACCGTACAGTCCTCACGCGGTGGAACAGATGAATTTGGCAAATCTGTGGCCTATTTTTTGGAACTCGTGAAAATTGGAGGGAGAAAGAAGATTTCCGTGCAAATCAGAGGACTCTAGCACGGATTCCCTCTTGAAAACGCAAGCTGGATCTAAAACACGCATTCAGGCATTTTGGGGGTGATATTGATGAAATTGGCAACTCCGTGGCCCATTTTGGGGTACTGCTGAAAAACGGAGTGAGAAAGGAGCTTACTTTGAAATTTCGAGGCCTCTAGCGAATTTTCCCTGTCAAAAGGTGAAACCGGCGCTAAAACATGCTTCTATCCTTTTGGTGGTCGAAACACTATGATTCGCGAGCTACGTTGCCCATTTTACAGTGCTTATGAAAGATGGAGGTAGGAATAGGATTTCTTTGCATTTCAAATGCCTCTATGGCGATTGGTCTCTGCTAAGTGCAAACCTGCGCAAAGATTAGGTCCAACCATTTCGGAGGCAAAAAAAGATGAATTGGGAAAGTACATGGCCCGTTCTCTGTGTCCCACTAAAAGATTATGAGAAAGACTATTTTGATGAAATTGTGTGGCCTACATGTCAGTTTCCCTCTATTGAAAGAGAAAATCACCTCTAAACGAACCGTACAGTCTTCACGCGGTGGAACAGATGAATTTGGCAAATCTGTGGCCTATTTTTTGGAACTCGTGAAAATTGGAGGGAGAAAGAAGATTTCCGTGCAAATCAGAGGACTCTAGCACGGATTCCCTCTTGAAAACGCAAGCTGGATCTAAAACACGCATTCAGGCATTTTGGGGGTGATATTGATGAAATTGGCAACTCCGTGGCCCATTTTGGGGTACTGCTGAAAAACGGAGTGAGAAAGGAGCTTACTTTGAAATTTCGAGGCCTCTAGCGAATTTTCCCTGTCAAAAGGTGAAACCGGCGCTAAAACATGCTTCTATCCTTTTGGTGGCCGAAACACTATGATTCGCGAGCTACGTTGCCCATTTTACAGTGCTTATGAAAGATGGAGGTAGGAATAGGATTTCTTTGCATTTCAAATGCCTCTATGGCGATTGGTCTCTGCTAAGTGCAAACCTGCGCAAAGATTAGGTCCAACCATTTCGGAGGCAAAAAAAGATGAATTGGGAAAGTACATGGCCCGTTCTCTGTGTCCCACTAAAAGATTATGAGAAAGACTATTTTGATGAAATTGTGTGGCCTACATGTCAGTTTCCCTCTATTGAAAGAGAAAATCACCTCTAAACGAACCGTACAGTCTTCACGCGGTGGAACAGATGAATTTGGCAAATCTGTGGCCTATTTTTTGGAACTCGTGAAAATTGGAGGGAGAAAGAAGATTTCCGTGCAAATCAGAGGACTCTAGCACGGATTCCCTCTTGAAAACGCAAGCTGGATCTAAAACACGCATTCAGGCATTTATGGGTGATATTGATGAAATTGGCAACTCCGTGGCCCATTTTAGGGTACTACTGAAAAACGGATTGAGAAAGGAGCTTACTCTGAAATTTCGAGGCCTCTAGAGAATTTTCCCTGTCAAAAGGTGAAACCTGCGCTAAAACATGCTCTATCCTTTTGGTGGCCGAAACACTATGATTCGCGAGCTACGTTGCCCATTTTACAGTGCTTATGAAAGATGGAGGTAGGAATAGGATTTCTTTGCATTTCAAATGCCTCTATGGCGGTTGGTCTCTGCTAAGTGCAAACCTGCGCAAAGAATAGGTCCAACCATTTCGGGGGCAAAAACAGATTAATTGGGAAAGTACATGGCCCGTTCTCTGTGTCCCACTAAAACATTATGAGAAAGACTATTTTGATGAAATCGTGTGGGCTATATGTCAGTTTCCCTCTATTGAAAGAGAAAATCACCTCTAAACGAACCGTACAGTCTTCACGCGGTGGAACAGATGAATTTGGCAAATCTGTGGCCTATTTTTTGGAACTCATGAAAATTGGAGGGAGAAAGAAGATTTCCGTGCAAATCAGAGGACTCTAGCACGGATTCCCTCTTGAAAACGCAAGCTGGATCTAAAACACGCATTCAGGCATTTTGGGGGTGATATTGATGAAATTGGCAACTCCGTGGCCCATTTTGTGGTACTGCTGAAAAACGGAGTGAGAAAGGAGCTTACTCTGAAATTTCGAGGCCTCTAGCGAATTTTCCCTGTCAAAAGGTGAAACCGGCGCTAAAACATGCTTCTATCCTTTTGGTGGCCGAAACACTATGATTCGCGAGCTACGTTGCCCATTTTACAGTGCTTATGAAAGATGGAGGTAGGAATAGGATTTCTTTGCATTTCAAATGCCTCTATGGCGGTTGGTCTCTGCTAAGTGCAAACCTGCGCAAAGATTAGGTCCAACCATTTCAGGGACAAAAACAGATGAATTGGGAAAGTACATGGCCCGTTCTCTGTGTCCAACTAAAAGATTATGAGAAAGACTATTTTGATGAAATTGTGTGGGCTACATGTCAGTTTCCCTCTATTGAAAGAGAAAATCACCTCTAAACGAACCGTACAGTCTTCACGCGGTGGAACAGATGAATTTGGCAAATCTGTGGCCTATTTTTTGGAACTCGTGAAAATTGGAAGGAGAAAGAAGATTTCCGTGCAAATCAGAAGACTCTAGCACGGATTCCCTCTTGAAAATGCAAGCTGGATCTAAACCACGCATTCAGGCATTTTGGGGGTGATATTGATGAAATTGGCAACTCCGTGGCCCATTTTGGGGTACTGCTGAAAAATGGATTAAGAAAGGAGCTTACTCTGAAATTTCGAGGCCTCTAGCGAATTTTCCCTGTCAAAAGGTGAAACCGGCGCTAAAACATGCTCTACCCTTTTGGTGGCCGAAACACAATGATTCGCGAGCTACGTTGCCCATTTTACAGTGCTTATGAAAGATGGAGGTAGGAATAGGATTTCTTTGCATTTCAAATGCCTCTATGGCGGTTGGTCTCTGCTAAGTGCAAACCTGCGCAAAGATTAGGTCCAACCATTTCGGGGGCAAAAAAAGATGAACTGGGAAAGTACATGGCCCGTTCTCTGTGTCCCACTAAAACATTATGAGAAAGACTATTTTGATTAAATCGTGTGGGCTATATGTCAGTTTCCCTCTATTGAAAGAGAAAATCACCTCTAAACGAACCGTACAGTCCTCACGCGGTGGAACAGATGAATTTGGCAAATCTGTGGCCTATTTTTTGGAACTCGTGAAAATTGGAGGGAGAAAGAAGATTTCCGTGCAAATCAGAGGACTCTAGCACGGATTCCCTCTTGAAAACGCAAGCTGAATCTAAAACACGCATTCAGGCATTTTGGGGGTGATATTGATGAAATTGGCAACTCCGTGGCCCATTTTGGGGTACTGCTGAAAAACGGAGTGAGAAAGGAGCTTACTCTGAAATTTCGAGGCCTCTAGCGAATTTTCGCTGTCAAAAGGTGAAACCGGCGCTAAAACATGCTTCTATCCTTTTGGTGGCCGAAACACTATGATTCGCGAGCTACGTTGCCCATTTTACAGTGCTTATGAAAGATGGAGGTAGGAATAGGATTTCTTTGCATTTCAAATGCCTCTATGGCGGTTGGTCTCTGCTAAGTGCAAACCTGCGCAAAGAATAGGTCCAACCATTTCGGGGACAAAAACAGATTAATTGGGAAAGTACATGGCCCGTTCTCTGTGTCCAACTAAAACATTATGAGAAAGACTATTTTGATGAAATTGTGTGGTCTACATGTCAGTTTCCCTCTATTGAAAGAGAAAATCACCTCTAAACGAACCGTACGGTCTTCACGCGGTGGAACAGATGAATTTGGAAAATCTGTGGCCTATTTTTTGGAACTCGTGAAAATTGGAGGGAGAAAGAAGATTTCCGTGCAAATCAGAGGACTCTAGCACGGATTCCCTCTTTAAAATGCAAGCTGGATCTAAAACACGCATTCAGGCATTTTGGGGGTGATATTGATGAAATTGGCAACTCCGTGGCCCATTTTAGGGTACTGCTGAAAAACGGATTGAGAAAGGAGCTTACTCTGAAATTTCGAGGCCTCTAGCGAATTTTCCCTGTCAAAAGGTGAAACCGGCGCTAAAACATGCTCTATCCTTTTGGTGGCTGAAACACAATGATTCGCGAGCTACGTTGCCCATTTTACAGTGCTTATGAGCGATGGAGGTAGGAATAGGATTTCTTTGCATTTCAAATGCCTCTATGGCGGTTGGTCTCTGCTAAGTGCAAACCTGCGCAAAGAATAGGTCCAACCATTTCGGGGGCAAAAACAGATTAATTGGGAAAGTACATGGCCCGTTCTCTGTGTCCCACTAAAACATTATGAGAAAGACTATTTTGATTAAATCGTGTGGCCTATATGTCAGTTTCCCTCTATTGAAAGAGAAAATCACCTCTAAACGAACCGTACAGTCTTCACGCGGTGGAACAGATGAATTTGGCAAATCTGTGGCCTATTTTTTGGAACTCGTGAAAATTGGAGGGAGAAAGAAGATTTCCGTGCAAATCAGAGGACTCTAGCACGGATTCCCTCTTGAAAACGCAAGCTGGATCTAAAACACGCATTCAGGCATTTTGGGGGTGATATTGATGAAATTGGCAACTCCGTGGCCCATTTTAGGGTACTGCTGAAAAATGGATTGAGAAAGGAGCTTACTCTGAAATTTCGAGGCCTCTAGCGAATTTTCCCTGTCACAAGGTGAAACCGGCGCTAAAACATGCTCTATCCTTCTGGTGGCCGAAACACAATGATTCGCGAGCTACGTTGCCCATTTTACAGTGCTTATGAAAGATGGAGGTAGGAATAGGATTTCTTTGCATTTCAAATGCCTCTATGGCGGTTGGTCTCTGCTAAGTGCAAACCTGCGCAAAGAATAGGTCCAACCATTTCGGGGGCAAAAACAGATTAATTGGGAAAGTACATGGCCCGTTCTCTGTGTCCCACTAAAACATTATGAGAAAGGCTATTTTGATGAAATCGTGTGGGCTATATGTCAGTTTCCCTCTATTGAAAGAGAAAATCACCTCTAAACGAACCGTACAGTCCTCACGCGGTGGAACAGATGAATTTGGCAAATCTGTGGCCTATTTTTTGGAACTCGTGAAAATTGGAGGGAGAAAGAAGATTTCCGTGCAAATCAGAGGACTCTAGCACGGATTCCCTCTTGAAAACGCAAGCTGGATCTAAAACACGCATTCAGGCATTTTGGGGGTGATATTGATGAAATTGGCAACTCCGTGGCCCATTTTGGGGTACTGCTGAAAAACGGAGTGAGAAATGAGCTTACTCTGAAATTTCGAGGCCTCTATCGAATTTTCGCTGTCAAAAGGTGAAACCGGCGCTAAAACATGCTTCTATCCTTTTGGTGGCCGAAACACTATGATTCGCGAGCTACGTTGCCCATTTTACAGTGCTTATGAAAGATGGAGGTAGGAATAGGATTTCTTTGCATTTCAAATGCCTCTATGGCGGTTGGTCTCTGCTAAGTGCAAACCTGCGCAAAGAATAGGTCCAACCATTTCGGGGGCAAAAACAGATTAATTGGGAAAGTACATGGCCCGTTCTCTGTGTCCCACTAAAACATTATGAGAAAGACTATTTTGATTAAATCGTGTGGGCTATATGTCAGTTTCCCTCTATTGAAAGAGAAAATCACCTCTAAACGAACCGTACAGTCCTCACGCGGTGGAACAGATGAATTTGGCAAATCTGTGGCCTATTTTTTGGAACTCGTGAAAATTGGAGGGAGAAAGAAGATTTTCGTGCAAATCAGAGGACTCTAGCACGGATTCCCTCTTGAAAACGAAAGCTGAATCTAAAACACGCATTCAGGCATTTTGGGGGTGATATTGATGAAATTGGCAACTCCGTGGCCCATTTTGGGGTACTGCTGAAAAACGGAGTGAGAAAGGAGCTTACTCTGAAATTTCGAGGCCTCTAGCGAATTTTCGCTGTCAAAAGGTGAAACCGGCGCTAAAACATGCTTCTATCCTTTTGGTGGCCGAAACACTATGATTCGCGAGCTACGTTGCCCATTTTACAGTGCTTATGAAAGATGGAGGTAGGAATAGGATTTCTTTGCATTTCAAATGCCTCTATGGCGGTTGGTCTCTGCTAAGTGCAAACCTGCGCAAAGAATAGGTCCAACCATTTCGGGGACAAAAACAGATTAATTGGGAAAGTACATGGCCCGTTCTCTGTGTCCAACTAAAACATTATGAGAAAGACTATTTTGATGAAATTGTGTGGTCTACATGTCAGTTTCCCTCTATTGAAAGAGAAAATCACCTCTAAACGAACCGTACGGTCTTCACGCGGTGGAACAGATGAATTTGGAAAATCTGTGGCCTATTTTTTGGAACTCGTGAAAATTGGAGGGAGAAAGAAGATTTCCGTGCAAATCAGAGGACTCTAGCACGGATTCCCTCTTTAAAATGCGAGCTGGATCTAAAACACGCATTCAGGCATTTTGGGGGTGATATTGATGAAATTGGCAACTCCGTGGCCCATTTTAGGGTACTGCTGAAAAACGGATTGAGAAAGGAGCTTACTCTGAAATTTCGAGGCCTCTAGCGAATTTTCCCTGTCAAAAGGTGAAACCGGCGCTAAAACATGCTCTATCCTTTTGGTGGCTGAAACACAATGATTCGCGAGCTACGTTGCCCATTTTACAGTGCTTATGAGCGATGGAGGTAGGAATAGGATTTCTTTGCATTTCAAATGCCTCTATGGCGGTTGGTCTCTGCTAAGTGCAAACCTGCGCAAAGAATAGGTCCAACCATTTCGGGGGCAAAAACAGATTAATTGGGAAAGTACATGGCCCGTTCTCTGTGTCCCACTAAAACATTATGAGAAAGACTATTTTGATTAAATCGTGTGGCCTATATGTCAGTTTCCCTCTATTGAAAGAGAAAATCACCTCTAAACGAACCGTACAGTCTTCACGCGGTGGAACAGATGAATTTGGCAAATCTGTGGCCTATTTTTTGGAACTCGTGAAAATTGGAGGGAGAAAGAAGATTTCCGTGCAAATCAGAGGACTCTAGCACGGATTCCCTCTTGAAAACGCAAGCTGGATCTAAAACACGCATTCAGGCATTTTGGGGGTGATATTGATGAAATTGGCAACTCCGTGGCCCATTTTAGGGTACTGCTGAAAAACGGATTGAGAAAGGAGCTTACTCTGAAATTTCGAGGCCTCTAGCGAATTTTCCCTGTCACAAGGTGAAACCGGCGCTAAAACATGCTCTATCCTTCTGGTGGCCGAAACACAATGATTCGCGAGCTACGTTGCCCATTTTACAGTGCTTATGAAAGATGGAGGTAGGAATAGGATTTCTTTGCATTTCAAATGCCTCTATGGCGGTTGGTCTCTGCTAAGTGCAAACCTGCGCAAAGAATAGGTCCAACCATTTCGGGGGCAAAAACAGATTAATTGGGAAAGTACATGGCCCGTTCTCTGTGTCCCACTAAAACATTATGAGAAAGGCTATTTTGATGAAATCGTGTGGGCTATATGTCAGTTTCCCTCTATTGAAAGAGAAAATCACCTCTAAACGAACCGTACAGTCCTCACGCGGTGGAACAGATGAATTTGGCAAATCTGTGGCCTATTTTTTGGAACTCGTGAAAATTGGAGGGAGAAAGAAGATTTCCGTGCAAATCAGAGGACTCTAGCACGGATTCCCTCTTGAAAACGCAAGCTGGATCTAAAACACGCATTCAGGCATTTTGGGGGTGATATTGATGAAATTGGCAACTCCGTGGCCCATTTTGGGGTACTGCTGAAAAACGGAGTGAGAAATGAGCTTACTCTGAAATTTCGAGGCCTCTATCGAATTTTCGCTGTCAAAAGGTGAAACCGGCGCTAAAACATGCTTCTATCCTTTTGGTGGCCGAAACACTATGATTCGCGAGCTACGTTGCCCATTTTACAGTGCTTATGAAAGATGGAGGTAGGAATAGGATTTCTTTGCATTTCAAATGCCTCTATGGCGGTTGGTCTCTGCTAAGTGCAAACCTGCGCAAAGAATAGGTCCAACCATTTCGGGGGCAAAAACAGATTAATTGGGAAAGTACATGGCCCGTTCTCTGTGTCCCACTAAAACATTATGAGAAAGACTATTTTGATTAAATCGTGTGGGCTATATGTCAGTTTCCCTCTATTGAAAGAGAAAATCACCTCTAAACGAACCGTACAGTCCTCACGCGGTGGAACAGATGAATTTGGCAAATCTGTGGCCTATTTTTTGGAACTCGTGAAAATTGGAGGGAGAAAGAAGATTTTCGTGCAAATCAGAGGACTCTAGCACGGATTCCCTCTTGAAAACGAAAGCTGAATCTAAAACACGCATTCAGGCATTTTGGGGGTGATATTGATGAAATTGGCAACTCCGTGGCCCATTTTGGGGTACTGCTGAAAAACGGAGTGAGAAAGGAGCTTACTCTGAAATTTCGAGGCCTCTAGCGAATTTTCGCTGTCAAAAGGTGAAACCGGCGCTAAAACATGCTTCTATCCTTTTGGTGGCCGAAACACTATGATTCGCGAGCTACGTTGCCCATTTTACAGTGCTTATGAAAGATGGAGGTAGGAATAGGATTTCTTTGCATTTCAAATGCCTCTATGGCGGTTGGTCTCTGCTAAGTGCAAACCTGCGCAAAGAATAGGTCCAACCATTTCGGGGACAAAAACAGATTAATTGGGAAAGTACATGGCCCGTTCTCTGTGTCCAACTAAAACATTATGAGAAAGACTATTTTGATGAAATTGTGTGGTCTACATGTCAGTTTCCCTCTATTGAAAGAGAAAATCACCTCTAAACGAACCGTACGGTCTTCACGCGGTGGAACAGATGAATTTGGAAAATCTGTGGCCTATTTTTTAAAACTCGTGAAAATTGGAGGGAGAAAGAAGATTTCCGTGCAAATCAGAGGACTCTAGCACGGATTCCCTCTTGAAAACGCAAGCTGGATCTAAAACACGCATTCAGGCATTTTGGGGGTGATATTGATGAAATTGGCAACTCCGTGGCCCATTTTAGGGTACTGCTGAAAAACGGATTGAGAAAGGAGCTTACTCTGAAATTTCGAGGCCTCTAGCGAATTTTCCCTGTCACAAGGTGAAACCGGCGCTAAAACATGCTCTATCCTTCTGGTGGCCGAAACACAATGATTCGCGAGCTACGTTGCCCATTTTACAGTGCTTATGAAAGATGGAGGTAGGAATAGGATTTCTTTGCATTTCAAATGCCTCTATGGCGGTTGGTCTCTGCTAAGTGCAAACCTGCGCAAAGAATAGGTCCAACCATTTCGGGGGCAAAAACAGATTAATTGGGAAAGTACATGGCCCGTTCTCTGTGTCCCACTAAAACATTATGAGAAAGGCTATTTTGATGAAATCGTGTGGGCTATATGTCAGTTTCCCTCTATTGAAAGAGAAAATCACCTCTAAACGAACCGTACAGTCCTCACGCGGTGGAACAGATGAATTTGGCAAATCTGTGGCCTATTTTTTGGAACTCGTGAAAATTGGAGGGAGAAAGAAGATTTCCGTGCAAATCAGAGGACTCTAGCACGGATTCCCTCTTGAAAATGCAAGCTGGATCTAAAACACGCATTCAGGCATTTTGGGGGTGATATTGATGAAATTGGCAACTCCGTGGCCCATTTTGGGGTACTGCTGAAAAACGGAGTGAGAAATGAGCTTACTCTGAAATTTCGAGGCCTCTATCGAATTTTCGCTGTCAAAAGGTGAAACCGGCGCTAAAATATGCTTCTATCCTTTTGGTGGCCGAAACACTATGATTCGCGAGCTACGTTGCCCATTTTACAGTGCTTATGAAAGATGGAGGTAGGAATAGGATTTCTTTGCATTTCAAATGCCTCTATGGCGGTTGGTCTCTGCTAAGTGCAAACCTGCGCAAAGATTAGGTCCAACCATTTCGGGGACAAAAACAGATTAATTGGGAAAGTACATGGCCCGTTCTCTGTGTCCAACTAAAAGATTATGAGAAAGACTATTTTGATGAAATTGTGTGGGCTACATGTCAGTTTCCCTCTATTGAAAGAGAAAATCACCTCTAAACGAACCGTACGGTCTTCACGCGGTGGAACAGATGAATTTGGAAAATCTGTGGCCTATTTTTTGGAACTCGTGAAAATTGGAGGGAGAAAGAAGATTTCCGTGCAAATCAGAGGACTCTAGCACGGATTCCCTCTTGAAAATGCAAGCTGGATCTAAAACACGCATTCAGGCATTTTGGGGGTGATATTGATGAAATTGGCAACTCCGTGGCCCATTTTAGGGTACTGCTGAAAAACGGATTGAGAAAGGAGCTTACTCTGAAATTTCGAGGCCTCTAGCGAATTTTCCCTGTCAAAAGGTGAAACCGGCGCTAAAACATGCTCTATCCTTTTGGTGGCTGAAACACAATGATTCGCGAGCTACGTTGCCCATTTTACAGTGCTTATGAGAGATGGAGGTAGGAATAGGATTTCTTTGCATTTCAAATGCCTCTATGGCGGTTGGTCTCTGCTAAGTGCAAACCTGCGCAAAGAATAGGTCCAACCATTTCGGGGGCAAAAACAGATTAATTGGGAAAGTACACGGCCCGTTCTCTGTGTCCCACTAAAACATTATGAGAAAGACTATTTTGATGAAATCGTGTGGCCTATATGTCAGTTTCCCTCTATTGAAAGAGAAAATCACCTCTAAACGAACCGTACAGTCTTCACGCGGTGGAACAGATGAATTTGGCAAATCTGTGGCCTATTTTTTGGAACTCGTGAAAATTGGAGGGAGAAAGAAGATTTCCGTGCAAATCAGAGGACTCTAGCACGGATTCCCTCTTGAAAACGCAAGCTGGATCTAAAACACGCATTCAGGCATTTTGGGGGTGATATTGATGAAATTGGCAACTCCGTGGCCCATTTTAGGGTACTGCTGAAAAACGGATTGAGAAAGGAGCTTACTCTGAAATTTCGAGGCCTCTAGCGAATTTTCCCTGTCAAAAGGTGAAACCGGCGCTAAAACATGCTCTATCCTTTTGGTGGCCGAAACACAATTATTCGCGAGCTACGTTGCCCATTTTACAGTGCTTATGAAAGATGGAGGTAGGAATAGGATTTCTTTGCATTTCAAATGCCTCTATGGCGGTTGGTCTCTGCTAAGTGCAAACCTGCGCAAAGAATAGGTCCAACCATTTCGGGGGCAAAAACAGATTAATTGGGAAAGTACATGGCCCGTTCTTTGTGTCCCACTAAAACATTATGAGAAAGGCTATTTTGATGAAATCGTGTGGGCTATATGTCAGTTTCCCTCTATTGAAAGAGAAAATCACCTCTAAACGAACCGTACAGTCCTCACGCGGTGGAACAGATGAATTTGGCAAATCTGTGGCCTATTTTTTGGAACTCGTGAAAATTGGAGGGAGAAAGAAGATTTCCGTGCAAATCAGAGGACTCTAGCACGGATTCCCTCTTGAAAACGCAAGCTGGATCTAAAACACGCATTCAGGCATTTTGGGGGTGATATTGATGAAATTGGCAACTCCGTGGCCCATTTTGGGGTACTGCTGAAAAACGGAGTGAGAAAGGAGCTTACTCTGAAATTTCGAGGCCTCTAGCGAATTTTCCCTGTCAAAAGGTGAAACCGGCGCTAAAACATGCTTCTATCCTTTTGGTGGCCGAAACACTATGATTCGCGAGCTACGTTGCCCATTTTACAGTGCTTATGAAAGATGGAGGTAGGAATAGGATTTCTTTGCATTTCAAATGCCTCTATGGCGGTTGGTCTCTGCTAAGTGCAAACCTGCGCAAAGATTAGGTCCAACCATTTCAGGGACAAAAACAGATGAATTGGGAAAGTACATGGCCCGTTCTCTGTGTCCAACTAAAAGATTATGAGAAAGACTATTTTGATGAAATTGTGTGGGCTACATGTCAGTTTCCCTCTATTGAAAGAGAAAATCACCTCTAAACGAACCGTACAGTCTTCACGCGGTGGAACAGATGAATTTGCAAATCTGTGGCCTATTTTTTGGAACTCGTGAAAATTGGAAGGAGAAAGAAGATTTCCGTGCAAATCAGAGGACTCTAGCACGGATTCCCTCTTGAAAATGCAAGCTGGATCTAAACCACGCATTCAGGCATTTTGGGGGTGATATTGATGAAATTGGCAACTCCGTGGCCCATTTTGGGGTACTGCTGAAAAATGGATTAAGAAAGGAGCTTACTCTGAAATTTCGAGGCCTCTAGCGAATTTTCCCTGTCAAAAGGTGAAACCGGCGCTAAAACATGCTCTATCCTTTTGGTGGCCGAAACACAATGATTCGCGAGCTACGTTGCCCATTTTACAGTGCTTATGAAAGATGGAGGTAGGAATAGGATTTCTTTGCATTTCAAATGCCTCTATGGCGGTTGGTCTCTGCTAAGTGCAAACCTGCGCAATGATTAGGTCCAACCATTTCGGGGACAAAAACAGATTAATTGGGAAAGTACATGGCCCGTTCTCTGTGTCAAACTAAAAGATTATGAGAAAGACTATTTCGATGTAATTGTGTGGGCTACATGTCAGTTTCCCTCTATTGAAAGAGAAAATCACCTCTAAACGAACCGTACAGTCTTCACGCGGTGGAACAGATGAATTTGGAAAATCTGTGGCCTATTTTTTGGAACTCGTGAAAATTGGAGGGAGAAAGAAGATTTCCGTGCAAATCAGAGGACTCTAGCACGGATTCCCTCTTGAAAATGCAAGCTGGATCTAAAACACGCATTCAGGCATTTTGGGGGTGATATTGATGAAATTGGCATCTGCGTGGCCCATTTTAGGGTACTGCTGAAAAACGGATTGAGAAAGGAGCTTACTCTGAAATTTCGAGGCCTCTAGCGAATTTTCCCTGTCAAAAGGTGAAACCGGCGCTAAAACATGCTCTATCCTTTTGGTGGCCGAAACACAATGATTCGCGAGCTACGTTGCCCATTTTACAGTGCTTATGAAAGATGGAGGTAGGAATAGGATTTCTTTGCATTTCAAATGCCTCTATGGCGGTTGGTCTCTGCTAAGTGCAAACCTGCGCAAAGAATAGGTCCAACCATTTCGGGGGCAAAAACAGATTAATTGGGAAAGTACATGGCCCGTTCTCTGTGTCCCACTAAAACATTATGAGAAAGGCTATTTTGATGAAATCGTGTGGGCTATATGTCAGTTTCCCTCTATTGAAAGAGAAAATCACCTCTAAACGAACCGTACAGTCCTCACGCGGTGGAACAGATGAATTTGGCAAATCTGTGGCCTATTTTTTGGAACTCGTGAAAATTGGAGGGAGAAAGAAGATTTCTGTGCAAATCAGAGGACTCTAGCACGGATTCCCTCTTGAAAACGCAAGCTGGATCTAAAACACGCATTCAGGCATTTTGGGGGTGATATTGATGAAATTGGCAACTCCGTGGCCCATTTTGGGGTACTGCTGAAAAACGGAGTGAGAAAGGAGCTTACTCTGAAATTTCGAGGCCTCTAGCGAATTTTCGCTGTCAAAAGGTGAAACCGGCGCTAAAACATGCTTCTATCCTTTTGGTGGCCGAAACACTATGATTCGCGAGCTACGTTGCCTATTTTACAGTGCTTATGAAAGATGGAGGTAGGAATAGGATTTCTTTGCATTTCAAATGCCTCTATGGCGGTTGGTCTCTGCTAAGTGCAAACCTGCGCAAAGATTAGGTCCCACCATTTCGGGGACAAAAACAGATTAATTGGGAAAGTACATGGCCCGTTCTCTGTGTCCAACTAAAAGATTATGAGAAAGACTATTTTGATGAAATTGTGTGGGCTACATGTCAGTTTCCCTCTATTGAAAGAGAAAATCACCTCTAAACGAACCGTACAGTCTTCACGCGGTGGAACAGATGAATTTGGAAAATCTGTGGCCTATTTTTTGGAACTCGTGAAAATTGGAGGGAGAAAGAAGATTTCCGTGCAAATCAGAGGACTCTAGCACGGATTCCCTCTTGAAAATGCAAGCTGGATCTAAAACACGCATTCAGGCATTTTGGGGGTGATATTGATGAAATTGGCAACTCCGTGGCCCATTTTAGGGTACTGCTGAAAAACGGATTGAGAAAGGAGCTTACTCTGAAATTTCGAGGCCTCTAGCGAATTTTCCCTGTCAAAAGGTGAAACCGGCGCTAAAACATGCTCTATCCTTTTGGTGGCCGAAACACAATGATTCGCGAGCTACGTTGCCCATTTTACAGTGCTTATGAAAGATGGAGGTAGGAATAGGATTTCTTTGCATTTCAAATGCCTCTATGGCGGTTGGTCTCGGCTAAGTGCAAACCTGCGCAAAGATTAGGTCCAACCATTTCGGGGACAAAAACAGATTAATTGGGAAAGTACATGGCCCGTTCTCTGTGTCCAACTAAAAGATTATGAGAAAGACTATTTCGATGTAATTGTGTGGGCTACATGTCAGTTTCCCTCTATTGAAAGAGAAAATCACCTCTAAACGAACCGTACAGTCTTCACGCGGTGGAACAGATGAATTTGGAAAATCTGTGGCCTATTTTTTGGAACTCGTGAAAATTGGAGGGAGAAAGAAGATTTCCGTGCAAATCAGAGGACTCTAGCACGGATTCCCTCTTGAAAACGCAAGCTGGATCTAAAACACGCATTCGGGCATTTTGGGGGTGATATTGATGAAATTGGCAACTCCGTGGCCCATTTTAGGGTACTGCTGAAAAACGGATTGAGAAAGGAGCTTACTTTGAAATTTCGAGGCCTCTAGCGAATTTTCCCTGTCAAAAGGTGAAACCAGCGCTAAAACATGCTCTATCCTTTTGGTGGCCGAAACACAATGATTCGCGAGCTACGTTGCCCATTTTACAGTGCTTATGAAAGATGGAGGTAGGAATAGGATTTCTTTGCATTTCAAATGCCTTTATGGCGGTTGGTCTCTGCTAAGTGCAAACCTGCGCAAAGAATAGGTCCAACCATTTCGGGGGCAAAAACAGATTAATTGGGAAAGTACATGGCCCGTTCTCTGTGTCCCACTAAAACATTATGAGAAAGGCTATTTTGATGAAATCGTGTGGGCTATATGTCAGTTTCCCTCTATTGAAAGAGAAAATCACCTCTAAACGAACCGTACAGTCCTCACGCGGTGGAACAGATGAATTTGGCAAATCTGTGGCCTATTTTTTGGAACTCGTGAAAATTGGAGGGAGAAAGAAGATTTCCGTGCAAATCAGAGGACTCTAGCACGGATTCCCTCTTGAAAACGCAAGCTGGATCTAAAACACGCATTCAGGCATTTTGGGGGTGATATTGATGAAATTGGCAACTCCGTGGCCCATTTTGGGGTACTGCTGAAAAACGGAGTGAGAAAGGAGCTTACTCTGAAATTTCGAGGCCTCTAGCGAATTTTCGCTGTCAAAAGGTGAAACCGGCGCTAAAACATGCTTCTATCCTTTTGGTGGCCGAAACACTATGATTCGCGAGCTACGTTGCCTATTTTACAGTGCTTATGAAAGATGGAGGTAGGAATAGGATTTCTTTGCATTTCAAATGCCTCTATGGCGGTTGGTCTCTGCTAAGTGCAAACCTGCGCAAAGATTAGGTCCAACCATTTCGGGGACAAAAACAGATTAATTGGGAAAGTACATGGCCCGTTCTCTGTGTCCAACTAAAAGATTATGAGAAAGACTATTTTGATGAAATTGTGTGGGCTACATGTCAGTTTCCCTCTATTGAAAGAGAAAATCACCTCTAAACGAACCGTACAGTCTTCACGCGGTGGAACAGATGAATTTGGAAAATCTGTGGCCTATTTTTTGGAACTCGTGAAAATTGGAGGGAGAAAGAAGATTTCCGTGCAAATCAGAGGACTCTAGCACGGATTCCCTCTTGAAAATGCAAGCTGGATCTAAAACACGCATTCAGGCATTTTGGGGGTGATATTGATGAAATTGGCAACTCCGTGGCCCATTTTAGGGTACTGCTGAAAAACGGATTGAGAAAGGAGCTTACTCTGAAATTTTGAGGCCTCTAGCGAATTTTCCCTGTCAAAAGGTGAAACCGGCGCTAAAACATGCTCTATCCTTTTGGTGGCCGAAACACAATGATTCGCGAGCTACGTTGCCCATTTTACAGTGCTTATGAAAGATGGAGGTAGGAATAGGATTTCTTTGCATTTCAAATGCCTCGATGGCGGTTGGTCTCTGCTAAGTGCAAACCTGCGCAAAGATTAGGTCCAACCATTTCGGGGACAAAAACAGATTAATTGGGAAAGTACATGGCCCGTTCTCTGTGTCCAACTAAAAGATTATGAGAAAGACTATTTCGATGTAATTGTGTGGGCTACATGTCAGTTTCCCTCTATTGAAAGAGAAAATCACCTCTAAACGAACCGTACAGTCTTCACGCGGTGGAACAGATGAATTTGGAAAATCTGTGGCCTATTTTTTGGAACTCGTGAAAATTGGAGGGAGAAAGAAGATTTCCGTGCAAATCAGAGGACTCTAGCACAGATTCCCTCTTGAAAACGCAAGCTGGATCTAAAACACGCATTCAGGCATTTTGGGGGTGATATTGATGAAATTGGCAACTCCGTGGCCCATTTTAGGGTACTGCTGAAAAACGGATTGAGAAAGGAGCTTACTTTGAAATTTCGAGGCCTCTAGCGAATTTTCCCTGTCAAAAGGTGAAACCGGCGCTAAAACATGCTCTATCCTTTTGGTGGCCGAAACACAATGATTCGCGAGCTACGTTGCCCATTTTACAGTGCTTATGAAAGATGGAGGTAGGAATAGGATTTCTTTGCATTTCAAATGCCTCTATGGCGGTTGGTCTCTGCTAAGTGCAAACCTGCGCAAAGAATAGGTCCAACCATTTCGGGGGCAAAAACAGATTAATTGGGAAAGTACATGGCCCGTTCTCTGTGTCCCACTAAAACATTATGAGAAAGACTATTTTGATGAAATCGTGTGGGCTATATGTCAGTTTCCCTCTATTGAAAGAGAAAATCACCTCTAAACGAACCGTACAGTCCTCACGCGGTGGAACAGATGAATTTGGCAAATCTGTGGCCTATTTTTTGGAACTCGTGAAAATTGGAGGGAGAAAGAAGATTTCCGTGCAAATCAGAGGACTCTAGCACGGATTCCCTCTTGAAAACGCAAGCTGGATCTAAAACACGCATTCAGGCATTTTGGGGGTGATATTGATGAAATTGGCAACTCCGTGGCCCATTTTGGGGTACTGCTGAAAAACGGAGTGAGAAAGGAGCTTACTCTGAAATTTCGAGGCCTCTAGCGAATTTTCGCTGTCAAAAGGTGAAACCGGCGCTAAAACATGCTTCTATCCTTTTGGTGGCCGAAACACTATGATTCGCGAGCTACGTTGCCTATTTTACAGTGCTTATGAAAGATGGAGGTAGGAATAGGATTTCTTTGCATTTCAAATGCCTCTATGGCGGTTGGTCTCTGCTAAGTGCAAACCTGCGCAAAGATTAGGTCCAACCATTTCGGGGACAAAAACAGATTAATTGGGAAAGTACATGGCCCGTTCTCTGTGTCCCACTAAAACATTATGAGAAAGACTATTTTGATGAAATCGTGTGGGCTACATGTCAGTTTCCCTCTATTGAAAGAGAAAATCACCTCTAAACGAACCGTACAGTCCTCATGCGGTGGAACAGATGAATTTGGCAAATCTGTGGCCTATTTTTTGGAACTCGTGAAAATTGGAGGGAGAAAGAAGATTTCCGTGCAAATCAGAGGACTCTAGCACGGATTCCCTCTTGAAAATGCAAGCTGGATCTAAAACACGCATTCAGGCATTTTGGGGGTGATATTGATGAAATTGGCAACTCCGTGGCCCATTTTGGGGTACTGCTGAAAAACGGAGTGAGAAAGGAGCTTACTCTGAAATTTCGAGGCCTCTAGCGAATTTTCGCTGTCAAAAGGTGAAACCGGCGCTAAAACATGCTTCTATCCTTTTGGTGGCCGAAACACTATGATTCGCGAGCTACGTTGCCTATTTTACAGTGCTTATGAAAGATGGAGGTAGGAATAGGATTTCTTTGCATTTCAAATGCCTCTATGGCGGTTGGTCTCTGCTAAGTGCAAACCTGCGCAAAGATTAGGTCCAACCATTTCGGGGACAAAAACAGATTAATTAGGAAAGTACATGGCCCGTTCTCTGTGTCCAACTAAAAGATTATGAGAAAGACTATTTCGATGTAATTGTGTGGGCTACATGTCAGTTTCTCTCTATTGAAAGAGAAAATCACCTCTAAACGAACCGTACAGTCTTCACGCGGTGGAACAGATGAATTTGGCAAATCTGTGGCCTATTTTTTGGAACTCGTGAAAATTGGAGGGAGAAAGAAGATTTCCGTGCAAATCAGAGGACACTAGCACGGATTCCCTCTTGAAAACGCAAGCTGGATCTAAAACACGCATTCAGGCATTTTGGGGGTGATATTGATGAAATTGGCAACTCCGTGGCCCATTTTAGGGTACTGCTGAAAAACGGATTGAGAAAGGAGCTTACTCTGAAATTTCGAGGCCTCTAGCGAATTTTCCCTGTCAAAAGGTGAAACCGGCGCTAAAACATGCTCTATCCTTTTGGTGGCCGAAACACAATGATTCGCGAGCTACGTTGCCCATTTTACAGTGCTTATGAAAGATGGAGGTAGGAATAGGATTTCTTTGCATTTCAAATGCCTCTATGGCGGTTGGTCTCTGCTAAGTGCAAACCTGCGCAAAGATTAGGTCCAACCATTTCGGGGACAAAAACAGATTAATTGGGAAAGTACATGGCCCGTTCTCTGTGTCCAACTAAAAGATTATGAGAAAGACTATTTCGATGTAATTGTGTGGGCTACATGTCAGTTTCCCTCTATTGAAAGAGAAAATCAACTCTAAACGAACCGTACAGTCTTCACGCGGTGGAACAGATGAATTTGGCAAATCTGTGGCCTATTTTTTGGAACTCGTGAAAATTGGAGGGAGAAAGAAGATTTCCGTGCAAATCAGAGGACTCTAGCACGGATTCCCTCTTGAAAACGCAAGCTGGATCTAAAACACGCATTCAGGCATTTTGGGGGTGATATTGATGAAATTGGCAACTCCGTGGCCCATTTTAGGGTACTGCTGAAAAACGGATTGAGAAAGGAGCTTACTTTGAAATTTCGAGGCCTCTAGCGAATTTTCCCTGTCAAAAGGTGAAACCGGCGCTAAAACATGCTCTATCCTTTTGGTGGCCGAAACACAATGATTCGCGAGCTACGTTGCCCATTTTACAGTGCTTATGAAAGATGGAGGTAGGAATAGGATTTCTTTGCATTTCAAATGCCTCTATGGCGGTTGGTCTCTGCTAAGTGCAAACCTGCGCAAAGAATAGGTCCAACCATTTCGGGGGCAAAAACAGATTAATTGGGAAAGTACATGGCCCGTTCTCTGTGTCCCACTAAAACATTATGAGAAAGACTATTTTGATGAAATCGTGTGGGCTATATGTCAGTTTCCCTCTATTGAAAGAGAAAATCACCTCTAAACGAACCGTACAGTCCTCACGCGGTGGAACAGATGAATTTGGCAAATCTGTGGCCTATTTTTTGGAACTCGTGAAAATTGGAGGGAGAAAGAAGATTTCCGTGCAAATCAGAGGACTCTAGCACGGATTCCCTCTTGAAAACGCAAGCTGGATCTAAAACACGCATTCAGGCATTTTGGGGGTGATATTGATGAAATTGGCAACTCCGTGGCCCATTTTGGGGTACTGCTGAAAAACGGAGTGAGAAAGGAGCTTACTCTGAAATTTCGAGGCCTCTAGCGAATTTTCGCTGTCAAAAGGTGAAACCGGCGCTAAAACATGCTTCTATCCTTTTGGTGGCCGAAACACTATGATTCGCGAGCTACGTTGCCTATTTTACAGTGCTTATGAAAGATGGAGGTAGGAATAGGATTTCTTTGCATTTCAAATGCCTCTATGGCGGTTGGTCTCTGCTAAGTGCAAACCTGCGCAAAGATTAGGTCCAACCATTTCGGGGACAAAAACAGATTAATTAGGAAAGTACATGGCCCGTTCTCTGTGTCCAACTAAAAGATTATGAGAAAGACTATTTTGATGAAATTGTGTGGGCTACATGTCAGTTTCCCTCTATTGAAAGAGAAAATCACCTCTAAACGAACCGTACAGTCTTCACGCGGTGGAACAGATGAATTTGGAAAATCTGTGGCCTATTTTTTGGAACTCGTGAAAATTGGAGGGAGAAAGAAGATTTCCGTGCAAATCAGAGGACTCTAGCACGGATTCCCTCTTGAAAATGCAAGCTGGATCTAAAACACGCATTCAGGCATTTTGGGGGTGATATTGATGAAATTGGCAACTCCGTGGCCCATTTTAGGGTACTGCTGAAAAACGGATTGAGAAAGGAGCTTACTCTGAAATTTTGAGGCCTCTAGCGAATTTTCCCTGTCAAAAGGTGAAACCGGCGCTAAAACATGCTCTATCCTTTTGGTGGCCGAAACACAATGATTCGCGAGCTACGTTGCCCATTTTACAGTGCTTATGAAAGATGGAGGTAGGAATAGGATTTCTTTGCATTTCAAATGCCTCTATGGCGGTTGGTCTCTGCTAAGTGCAAACCTGCGCAAAGATTAGGTCCAACCATTTCGGGGACAAAAACAGATTAATTGGGAAAGTACATGGCCCGTTCTCTGTGTCCAACTAAAAGATTATGAGAAAGACTATTTCGATGTAATTGTGTGGGCTACATGTCAGTTTCCCTCTATTGAAAGAGAAAATCACCTCTAAACGAACCGTACAGTCTTCACGCGGTGGAACAGATGAATTTGGAAAATCTGTGGCCTATTTTTTGGAACTCGTGAAAATTGGAGGGAGAAAGAAGATTTCCGTGCAAATCAGAGGACTCTAGCACAGATTCCCTCTTGAAAACGCAAGCTGGATCTAAAACACGCATTCAGGCATTTTGGGGGTGATATTGATGAAATTGGCAACTCCGTGGCCCATTTTAGGGTACTGCTGAAAAACGGATTGAGAAATGAGCTTACTTTGAAATTTCGAGGCCTCTAGCGAATTTTCCCTGTCAAAAGGTGAAACCGGCGCTAAAACATGCTCTATCCTTTTGGTGGCCGAAACACAATGATTCGCGAGCTACGTTGCCCATTTTACAGTGCTTATGAAAGATGGAGGTAGGAATAGGATTTCTTTGCATTTCAAATGCCTCTATGGCGGTTGGTCTCTGCTAAGTGCAAACCTGCGCAAAGAATAGGTCCAACCATTTCGGGGGCAAAAACAGATTAATTGGGAAAGTACATGGCCCGTTCTCTGTGTCCCACTAAAACATTATGAGAAAGACTATTTTGATGAAATCGTGTGGGCTATATGTCAGTTTCCCTCTATTGAAAGAGAAAATCACCTCTAAACGAACCGTACAGTCCTCACGCGGTGGAACAGATGAATTTGGCAAATCTGTGGCCTATTTTTTGGAACTCGTGAAAATTGGAGGGAGAAAGAAGATGTCCGTGCAAATCAGAGGACTCTAGCACGGATTCCCTCTTGAAAACGCAAGCTGGATCTAAAACACGCATTTAGGCATTTTGGGGGTGATATTGATGAAATTGGCAACTCCGTGGCCCATTTTGGGGTACTGCTGAAAAACTGAGTGAGAAAGGAGCTTACTCTGAAATTTCGAGTCCTCTAGCGAATTTTCCCTGTCAAAAGGTGAAACCGGCGCTAAAACATGCTTCTATCCTTTTGGTGGCCGAAACACTATGATTCGCGAGCTACGTTGCCCATTTTACAGTGCTTATGAAAGATGGAGGTAGGAATAGGATTTCTTTGCATTTCAAATGCCTCTATGGCGGTTGGTCTCTGCTAAGTGCAAACCTGCGCAAAGAATAGGTCCAACCATTTCGGGGGCAAAAACAGATTAATTGGGAAAGCACATGGCCCGTTCTCTGTGTCCGACTAAAACATTATGAGAAAGACTATTTTGATGAAATCGTGTGGGCTATATGTCAGTTTCCCTCTATTGAAAGAGAAAATCACCTCTAAACGAACCGTACAGTCTTCACGCGGTGGAACAGATGAATTTGGCAAATCTGTGGCCTATTTTTTGGAACTAGTGAAAATTGGAGGGAGAAAGAAGATTTCCGTGCAAATCAGAAGACTCTAGCACGGATTCCCTCTTGAAAACGCAAGCTGGATCTAAAACACGCATTCAGGCATTTTGGCGGTGATATTGATGAAATTGGCAACTCCGTGGCCCATTTTGGGGTACTGCTGAAAAACGGATTGAGAAAGGAGCTTACTCTGAAATTTCGAGGCCTCTAGCGAATTTTCCCTGTCAAAAGGTGAAACCGGCGCTAAAACATGCTCTATCCTGTTGGTGGCCGAAACACAATGATTCGCGAGCTACGTTGCCCATTTTACAGTGCTTATGAAAGATGGAGGTAGGAATAGGATTTCTTTGCATTTCAAATGCCTCTATGGCGGTTGGTCTCTGCTAAGTGCAAACCTGCGCAAAGATTAGGTCCAACCATTTCGGGGACAAAAACAGATTAATTGGGAAAGTACATGGCCCGTTCTCTGTGTCCAACTAAAAGATTATGAGAAAGACTATTTCGATGTAATTGTGTGGGCTACATGTCAGTTTCTCTCTATTGAAAGAGAAAATCACCTCTAAACGAACCGTACAGTCTTCACGCGGTGGAACAGATGAATTTGGCAAATCTGTGGCCTATTTTTTGGAACTCGTGAAAATTGGAGGGAGAAAGAAGATTTCCGTGCAAATCAGAGGACACTAGCACGGATTTCCTCTTGAAAACGCAAGCTGGATCTAAAACACGCATTCAGGCATTTTGGGGGTGATATTGATGAAATTGGCAACTCCGTGGCCCATTTTAGGGTACTGCTGAAAAACGGATTGAGAAAGGAGCTTACTTTGAAATTTCGAGGCCTCTAGCGAATTTTCCCTGTCAAAAGGTGAAACCGGCGCTAAAACATGCTCTATCCTTTTGGTGGCCGAAACACAATGATTCGCGAGCTACGTTGCCCATTTTACAGTGCTTATGAAAGATGGAGGTAGGAATAGGATTTCTTTGCATTTCAAATGCCTCTATGGCGGTTGGTCTCTGCTAAGTGCAAACCTGCGCAAAGATTAGGTCCAACCATTTCGGGGACAAAAACAGATTAATTGGGAAAGTACATGGCCCGTTCTCTGTGTCCAACTAAAAGATTATGAGAAAGACTATTTCGATGTAATTGTGTTGGCTACATGTCAGTTTCCCTCTATTGAAAGAGAAAATCACCTCTAAACGAACCGTACAGTCTTCACGCGGTGGAACAGATGAATTTGGAAAATCTGTGGCCTATTTTTTGGAACTCGTGAAAATTGGAGGGAGAAAGAAGATTTCCGTGCAAATCAGAGGACTCTAGCACAGATCCCTCTTGAAAACGCAAGCTGGATCTAAAACACGCATTCAGGCATTTTGGGGGTGATATTGATGAAATTGGCAACTTCGTGGCCCATTTTAGGGTACTGCTGAAAAACGGATTGAGAAAGGAGCTTACTTTGAAATTTCGAGGCCTCTAGCGA
This sequence comes from Albizia julibrissin, assembly GCA_037074505.1. Lineage (NCBI taxonomy): Eukaryota > Viridiplantae > Streptophyta > Magnoliopsida > Fabales > Fabaceae > Albizia > Albizia julibrissin. The sequence continues at coordinate 41,324,287 of CM073477.1, forward strand.
ATTTTCCCTGTCAAAAGGTGAAACCGGCGCTAAAACATGCTCTATCCTTTTGGTGGCCGAAACACAATGATTCGCGAGCTACGTTGCCCATTTTACAGTGCTTATGAAAGATGGAGGTAGGAATAGGATTTCTTTGCATTTCAAATGCCTCTATGGCGGTTGGTCTCTGCTAAGTGCAAACCTGCGCAAAGAATAGGTCCAACCATTTCGGGGGCAAAAACAGATTAATTGGGAAAGTACATGGCCCGTTCTCTGTGTCCCACTAAAACATTATGAGAAAGACTATTTTGATGAAATCGTGTGGGCTATATGTCAGTTTCCCTCTATTGAAAGAGAAAATCACCTCTAAACGAACCGTACAGTCCTCACGCGGTGGAACAGATGAATTTGGCAAATCTGTGGCCTATTTTTTGGAACTCGTGAAAATTGGAGGGAGAAAGAAGATGTCCGTGCAAATCAGAGGACTCTAGCACGGATTCCCTCTTGAAAACGCAAGCTGGATCTAAAACACGCATTTAGGCATTTTGGGGGTGATATTGATGAAATTGGCAACTCCGTGGCCCATTTTGGGGTACTGCTGAAAAACTGAGTGAGAAAGGAGCTTACTCTGAAATTTCGAGTCCTCTAGCGAATTTTCCCTGTCAAAAGGTGAAACTGGCGCTAAAACATGCTTCTATCCTTTTGGTGGCCGAAACACTATGATTCGCGAGCTACGTTGCCCATTTTACAGTGCTTATGAAAGATGGAGGTAGGAATAGGATTTCTTTGCATTTCAAATGCCTCTATGGCGGTTGGTCTCTGCTAAGTGCAAACCTGCGCAAAGAATAGGTCCAACCATTTCGGGGGCAAAAACAGATTAATTGGGAAAGCACATGGCCCGTTCTCTGTGTCCGACTAAAACATTATGAGAAAGACTATTTTGATGAAATCGTGTGGGCTATATGTCAGTTTCCCTCTATTGAAAGAGAAAATCACCTCTAAACGAACCGTACAGTCTTCACGCGGTGGAACAGATGAATTTGGCAAATCTGTGGCCTATTTTTTGGAACTAGTGAAAATTGGAGGGAGAAAGAAGATTTCCGTGCAAATCAGAAGACTCTAGCACGGATTCCCTCTTGAAAACGCAAGCTGGATCTAAAACACGCATTCAGGCATTTTGGCGGTGATATTGATGAAATTGGCAACTCCGTGGCCCATTTTGGGGTACTGCTGAAAAACGGATTGAGAAAGGAGCTTACTCTGAAATTTCGAGGCCTCTAGCGAATTTTCCCTGTCAAATGGTGAAACCGGCGCTAAAACATGCTCTATCCTGTTGGTGGCCGAAACACAATGATTCGCGAGCTACGTTGCCCATTTTACAGTGCTTATGAAAGATGGAGGTAGGAATAGGATTTCTTTGCATTTCAAATGCCTCTATGGCGGTTGGTCTCTGCTAAGTGCAAACCTGCGCAAAGATTAGGTCCAACCATTTCGGGGACAAAAACAGATTAATTGGGAAAGTACATGGCCCGTTCTCTGTGTCCAACTAAAAGATTATGAGAAAGACTATTTCGATGTAATTGTGTGGGCTACATGTCAGTTTCTCTCTATTGAAAGAGAAAATCACCTCTAAACGAACCGTACAGTCTTCACGCGGTGGAACAGATGAATTTGGCAAATCTGTGGCCTATTTTTTGGAACTCGTGAAAATTGGAGGGAGAAAGAAGATTTCCGTGCAAATCAGAGGACACTAGCACGGATTTCCTCTTGAAAACGCAAGCTGGATCTAAAACACGCATTCAGGTATTTTGGGGGTGATATTGATGAAATTGGCAACTCCGTGGCCCATTTTAGGGTACTGCTGAAAAACGGATTGAGAAAGGAGCTTACTTTGAAATTTCGAGGCCTCTAGCGAATTTTCCCTGTCAAAAGGTGAAACCGGCGCTAAAACATGCTCTATCCTTTTGGTGGCCGAAACACAATGATTCGCGAGCTACGTTGCCCATTTTACAGTGCTTATGAAAGATGGAGGTAGGAATAGGATTTCTTTGCATTTCAAATGCCTCTATGGCGGTTGGTCTCTGCTAAGTGCAAACCTGCGCAAAGATTAGGTCCAACCATTTCGGGGACAAAAACAGATTAATTGGGAAAGTACATGGCCCGTTCTCTGTGTCCAACTAAAAGATTATGAGAAAGACTATTTCGATGTAATTGTGTTGGCTACATGTCAGTTTCCCTCTATTGAAAGAGAAAATCACCTCTAAACGAACCGTACAGTCTTCACGCGGTGGAACAGATGAATTTGGAAAATCTGTGGCCTATTTTTTGGAACTCGTGAAAATTGGAGGGAGAAAGAAGATTTCCGTGCAAATCAGAGGACTCTAGCACAGATCCCTCTTGAAAACGCAAGCTGGATCTAAAACACGCATTCAGGCATTTTGGGGGTGATATTGATGAAATTGGCAACTTCGTGGCCCATTTTAGGGTACTGCTGAAAAACGGATTGAGAAAGGAGCTTACTTTGAAATTTCGAGGCCTCTAGCGAATTTTCCCTGTCAAAAGGTGAAACCGGCGCTAAAACATGCTCTATCCTTTTGGTGGCCGAAACACAATGATTCGCGAGCTACGTTGCCCATTTTACAGTGCTTATGAAAGATGGAGGTAGGAATAGGATTTCTTTGCATTTCAAATGCCTCTATGGCGGTTGGTCTCTGCTAAGTGCAAACCTGCGCAAAGAATAGGTCCAACCATTTCGGGGGCAAAAACAGATTAATTGGGAAAGTACATGGCCCGTTCTCTGTGTCCCACTAAAACATTATGAGAAAGACTATTTTGATGAAATCGTGTGGGCTATATGTCAGTTTCCCTCTATTGAAAGAGAAAATCACCTCTAAACGAACCGTACAGTCCTCACGCGGTGGAACAGATGAATTTGGCAAATCTGTGGCCTATTTTTTGGAACTCGTGAAAATTGGAGGGAGAAAGAAGATGTCCGTGCAAATCAGAGGACTCTAGCACGGATTCCCTCTTGAAAACGCAAGCTGGATCTAAAACACGCATTTAGGCATTTTGGGGGTGATATTGATGAAATTGGCAACTCCGTGGCCCATTTTGGGGTACTGCTGAAAAACTGAGTGAGAAAGGAGCTTACTCTGAAATTTCGAGTCCTCTAGCGAATTTTCCCTGTCAAAAGGTGAAACCGGCGCTAAAACATGCTTCTATCCTTTTGGTGGCCGAAACACTATGATTCGCGAGCTACGTTGCCCATTTTACAGTGCTTATGAAAGATGGAGGTAGGAATAGGATTTCTTTGCATTTCAAATGCCTCTATGGCGGTTGGTCTCTGCTAAGTGCAAACCTGCGCAAAGAATAGGTCCAACCATTTCGGGGGCAAAAACAGATTAATTGGGAAAGCACATGGCCCGTTCTCTGTGTCCGACTAAAACATTATGAGAAAGACTATTTTGATGAAATCGTGTGGGCTATATGTCAGTTTCCCTCTATTGAAAGAGAAAATCACCTCTAAACGAACCGTACAGTCTTCACGCGGTGGAACAGATGAATTTGGCAAATCTGTGGCCTATTTTTTGGAACTAGTGAAAATTGGAGGGAGAAAGAAGATTTCCGTGCAAATCAGAAGACTCTAGCACGGATTCCCTCTTGAAAACGCAAGCTGGATCTAAAACACGCATTCAGGCATTTTGGCGGTGATATTGATGAAATTGGCAACTCCGTGGCCCATTTTGGGGTACTGCTGAAAAACGGATTGAGAAAGGAGCTTACTCTGAAATTTCGAGGCCTCTAGCGAATTTTCCCTGTCAAATGGTGAAACCGGCGCTAAAACATGCTCTATCCTGTTGGTGGCCGAAACACAATGATTCGCGAGCTACGTTGCCCATTTTACAGTGCTTATGAAAGATGGAGGTAGGAATAGGATTTCTTTGCATTTCAAATGCCTCTATGGCGGTTGGTCTCTGCTAAGTGCAAACCTGCGCAAAGATTAGGTCCAACCATTTCGGGGACAAAAACAGATTAATTGGGAAAGTACATGGCCCGTTCTCTGTGTCCAACTAAAAGATTATGAGAAAGACTATTTCGATGTAATTGTGTGGGCTACATGTCAGTTTCTCTCTATTGAAAGAGAAAATCACCTCTAAACGAACCGTACAGTCTTCACGCGGTGGAACAGATGAATTTGGCAAATCTGTGGCCTATTTTTTGGAACTCGTGAAAATTGGAGGGAGAAAGAAGATTTCCGTGCAAATCAGAGGACACTAGCACGGATTTCCTCTTGAAAACGCAAGCTGGATCTAAAACACGCATTCAGGCATTTTGGGGGTGATATTGATGAAATTGGCAACTCCGTGGCCCATTTTAGGGTACTGCTGAAAAACGGATTGAGAAAGGAGCTTACTTTGAAATTTCGAGGCCTCTAGCGAATTTTCCCTGTCAAAAGGTGAAACCGGCGCTAAAACATGCTCTATCCTTTTGGTGGCCGAAACACAATGATTCGCGAGCTACGTTGCCCATTTTACAGTGCTTATGAAAGATGGAGGTAGGAATAGGATTTCTTTGCATTTCAAATGCCTCTATGGCGGTTGGTCTCTGCTAAGTGCAAACCTGCGCAAAGATTAGGTCCAACCATTTCGGGGACAAAAACAGATTAATTGGGAAAGTACATGGCCCGTTCTCTGTGTCCAACTAAAAGATTATGAGAAAGACTATTTCGATGTAATTGTGTTGGCTACATGTCAGTTTCCCTCTATTGAAAGAGAAAATCACCTCTAAACGAACCGTACAGTCTTCACGCGGTGGAACAGATGAATTTGGAAAATCTGTGGCCTATTTTTTGGAACTCGTGAAAATTGGAGGGAGAAAGAAGATTTCCGTGCAAATCAGAGGACTCTAGCACAGATCCCTCTTGAAAACGCAAGCTGGATCTAAAACACGCATTCAGGCATTTTGGGGGTGATATTGATGAAATTGGCAACTTCGTGGCCCATTTTAGGGTACTGCTGAAAAACGGATTGAGAAAGGAGCTTACTTTGAAATTTCGAGGCCTCTAGCGAATTTTCCCTGTCAAAAGGTGAAACCGGCGCTAAAACATGCTCTATCCTTTTGGTGGCCGAAACACAATGATTCGCGAGCTACGTTGCCCATTTTACAGTGCTTATGAAAGATGGAGGTAGGAATAGGATTTCTTTGCATTTCAAATGCCTCTATGGCGGTTGGTCTCTGCTAAGTGCAAACCTGCGCAAAGAATAGGTCCAACCATTTCGGGGGCAAAAACAGATTAATTGGGAAAGTACATGGCCCGTTCTCTGTGTCCCACTAAAACATTATGAGAAAGACTATTTTGATGAAATCGTGTGGGCTATATGTCAGTTTCCCTCTATTGAAAGAGAAAATCACCTCTAAACGAACCGTACAGTCCTCACGCGGTGGAACAGATGAATTTGGCAAATCTGTGGCCTATTTTTTGGAACTCGTGAAAATTGGAGGGAGAAAGAAGATGTCCGTGCAAATCAGAGGACTCTAGCACGGATTCCCTCTTGAAAACGCAACCTGGATCTAAAACACGCATTTAGGCATTTTGGGGGTGATATTGATGAAATTGGCAACTCCGTGGCCCATTTTGGGGTACTGCTGAAAAACTGAGTGAGAAAGGAGCTTACTCTGAAATTTCGAGTCCTCTAGCGAATTTTCCCTGTCAAAAGGTGAAACCGGCGCTAAAACATGCTTCTATCCTTTTGGTGGCCGAAACACTATGATTCGCGAGCTACGTTGCCCATTTTACAGTGCTTATGAAAGATGGAGGTAGGAATAGGATTTCTTTGCATTTCAAATGCCTCTATGGCGGTTGGTCTCTGCTAAGTGCAAACCTGCGCAAAGATTAAGTCCAACCATTTCGGGGACAAAAACAGATTAATTGGGAAAGTACATGGCCCGTTCTCTGTGTCCAACTAAAAGATTATGAGAAAGACTATTTCGATGTAATTGTGTGGGCTACATGTCAGTTTCCCTCTATTGAAAGAGAAAATCACCTCTAAACAAACCGTACAGTCTTCACGCGGTGGAACAGATGAATTTGGCAAATCTGTGGCCTATTTTTTGGAACTCGTGAAAATTGGAGGGAGAAAGAAGATTTCCGTGCAAATCAGAGGACTCTAGCACGGATTCCCTCTTGAAAACGCAAGCTGGATCTAAAACACGCATTCAGGCATTTTGGGGGTGATATTGATGAAATTGGCAACTCCGTGGCCCATTTTAGGGTACTGCTGAAAAACATATTGAGAAAGGAGCTTACTCTGAAATTTCGAGGCCTCTAGCGAATTTTCCCTGTCAAAAGGTGAAACCGGCGCTAAACATGCTCTATCCTTTTGGTGGCCAAAACACAATGATTCGTGAGCTACGTTGCCCATTTTACAGTGCTTATGAAAGATGGAGGTAGGAATAGGATTTCTTTGCATTTCAAATGCCTCTATGGCGGTTGGTCTCTGCTAAGTGCAAACCTGCGCAAAGAATAGGTCCAACCATTTCGGGGGCAAAAACAGATTAATTGGGAAAGCACATGGCCCGTTCTCTGTGTCCCACTAAAACATTATGAGAAAGACTATTTTGATGAAATCGTGTGGGCTATATGTCAGTTTCCCTCTATTGAAAGAGAAAATCACCTCTAAACGAACCGTACAGTCTTCACGCGGTGGAACAGATGAATTTGGCAAATCTGTGGCCTATTTTTTGGAACTAGTGAAAATTGGAGGGAGAAAGAAGATTTCCGTGCAAATCAGAAGACTCTAGCACGGATTCCCTCTTGAAAACGCAAGCTGGATCTAAAACACGCATTCAGGCATTTTGGCGGTGATATTGATGAAATTGGCAACTCCGTGGCCCATTTTGGGGTACTGCTGAAAAACGGATTGAGAAAGGAGCTTACTCTGAAATTTCGAGGCCTCTAGCGAATTTTCCCTGTCAAAAGGTGAAACCGGCGCTAAAACATGCTTCTATCCTTTTGGTGGTCGAAACACTATGATTCGCGAGCTACGTTGCCCATTTTACAGTGCTTATGAAAGATGGAGGTAGGAATAGGATTTCTTTGCATTTCAAATGCCTCTATGGCGGTTGGTCTCTGCTAAGTGCAAACCTGCGCAAAGATTAGGTCCAACCATTTCGGGGACAAAAACAGATTAATTGGGAAAGTACACGGCCCGTTCTCTTTGTCCAACTAAAAGATTATGAGAAAGACTATTTCGATGTAATTGTGTGGGCTACATGTCAGTTTCCCTCTATTGAAAGAGAAAATCACCTCTAAACGAACCGTACAGTCTTCACGCGGTGGAACAGATGAATTTGGCAAATCTGTGGCCTATTTTTTGGAACTCGTGAAAATTGGAGGGAGAAAGAAGATTTCCGTGCAAATCAGAGGACTCTAGCACGGATTCCCTCTTGAAAACGCAAGCTGGATCTAAAACACGCATTCAGGCATTTTGGGGGTGATATTGATGAAATTGGCAACTCCGTGGCCCATTTTGGGGTACTGCTGAAAAACTGAGTGAGAAAGGAGCTTACTCTGAAATTTCGAGTCCTCTAGCGAATTTTCCCTGTCAAAAGGTGAAACCGGCGCTAAAACATGCTTCTATCCTTTTGGTGGCCGAAACACTATGATTCGCGAGCTACGTTGCCCATTTTACAGTGCTTATGAAAGATGGAGGTAGGAATAGGATTTCTTTGCATTTCAAATGCCTCTATGGCGGTTGGTCTCTGCTAAGTGCAAACCTGCGCAAAGATTAGGTCCAACCATTTCGGGGACAAAAACAGATTAATTGGGAAAGTACATGGCCCGTTCTCTGTGTCCAACTAAAAGATTATGAGAAAGACTATTTCGATGTAATTGTGTGGGCTACATGTCAGTTTCCCTCTATTGAAAGAGAAAATCACCTCCAAACGAACCGTACAGTCTTCACGCGGTGGAACAGATGAATTTGGCAAATCTGTGTGCTAATTTTTGGAACTCGTGAAAATTGGAGGGAGAAAGAAGATTTCCGTGCAAATCAGAGGACTCTAGCACGGATTCCCTCTTGAAAACGCAAGCTGGATCTAAAACACGCATTCAGGCATTTTGGGGGTGATATTGATGAAATTGGCAACTCCGTGGCCCATTTTGGGGTACTGCTGAAAAACTGAGTGAGAAAGGAGCTTACTCTGAAATTTCGAGTCCTCTAGCGAATTTTCCCTGTCAAAAGGTGAAACCGGCGCTAAAACATGCTTCTATCCTTTTGGTGGCCGAAACACTATGATTCGCGAGCTACGTTGCCCATTTTACAGTGCTTATGAAAGATGGAGGTAGGAATAGGATTTCTTTGCATTTCAAATGCCTCTATGGCGGTTGGTCTCTGCTAAGTGCAAACCTGCGCAAAGATTAGGTCCAACCATTTCGGGGACAAAAACAGATTAATTGGGAAAGTACATGGCCCGTTCTCTATGTCCAACTAAAAGATTATGAGAAAGACTATTTCGATGTAATTGTGTGGGCTACATGTCAGTTTCCCTCTATTGAAAGAGAAAATCACCTCTAAACGAACCGTACAGTCTTCACGCGGTGGAACAGATGAATTTGGCAAATCTGTGGCCTATTTTTTGGAACTAGTGAAAATTGGAGGGAGAAAGAAGATTTCCGTGCAAATCAGAGGACTCTAGCACGGATTCCCTCTTGAAAACGCAAGCTGGATCTAAAACACGCATTCAGGCATTTTGGGGGTGATATTGATGAAATTGGCAACTCCGTGGCCCATTTTAGGGTACTGCTGAAAAACGGATTGAGAAAGGAGCTTACTCTGAAATTTCGAGGCCTCTAGCGAATTTTCCCTGTCAAAAGGTGAAACCGGCGCTAAAACATGCTCTATCCTTTTGGTGGCCGAAACACAATGATTCGCGAGATACGTTGCCCATTTTACAGTGCTTATGAAAGATGGAGGTAGGAATAGGATTTCTTTGCATTTCAAATGCCTCTATGGCGGTTGGTCTCTGCTAAGTGCAAACCTGCGCAAAGAATAGGTCCAACCATTTCGGGGGCAAAAACAGATTAATTGGGAAAGTACATGGCCCGTTCTCTGTGTCCCACTAAAAGATTATGAGAAAGACTATTTTGATGAAATTGTGTGGGCTACATGTCAGTTTCCCTCTATTGAAAGAGAAAATCACCTCTAAACGAACCGTACAGTCTTCACGCGGTGGAACAGATGAATTTGGAAAATCTGTGGCCTATTTTTTGGAACTCGTGAAAATTGGAGGGAGAAAGAAGATTTCCGTGCAAATCAGAGGACTCTAGCACGGATTCCCTCTTGAAAACGCAAGCTGGATCTAAAACACGCATTCAGGCATTTTGGGGGTGATATTGATGAAATTGGCAACTCCGTGGCCCATTTTGTGGTACTGCTGAAAAACTGAGTGAGAAAGGAGCTTACTCTGAAATTTCGAGTCCTCTAGCGAATTTTCCCTGTCAAAAGGTGAAACCGGCGCTAAAACATGCTTCTATCCTTTTGGTGGCCGAAACACTATGATTCGCGAGCTACGTTGCCCATTTTACAGTGCTTATGAAAGATGGAGGTAGGAATAGGATTTCTTTGCATTTCAAATGCCTCTATGGCGGTTGGTCTCTGCTAAGTGCAAACCTGCGCAAAGATTAGGTCCAACCATTTCGGGGACAAAAACAGATTAATTGGGAAAGTACATGGCCCGTTCTCTGTGTCCAACTAAAAGATTATGAGAAAGACTATTTTGATGTAATTGTGTGGGCTACATGTCAGTTTCCCTCTATTGAAAGAGAAAATCACCTCTAAACGAACCGTACAGTCTTCACGCGGTGGAACAGATGAATTTGGCAAATCTGTGGCCTATTTTTTGGAACTAGTGAAAATTGGAGGGAGAAAGAAGATTTCCGTGCAAATCAGAGGACTCTAGCACGGATTCCCTCTTGAAAACGCAAGGTGGATCTAAAACACGCATTCAGGCATTTTGGGGGTGATATTGATGAAATTGGCAACTCCGTGGCCCATTTTAGGGTACTGCTGAAAAACGGATTGAGAAAGGAGCTTACTCTGAAATTTCGAATCCTCTAGCGAATTTTCCCTGTCAAAAGGTGAAACCGGCGCTAAAACATGCTCTATCCTTTTGGTGGCCGAAACACAATGATTCGCGAGCTACGTTGCCCATTTTACAGTGCTTATGAAAGATGGAGGTAGGAATAGGATTTCTTTGCATTTCAAATGCCTCTATGGCGGTTGGTCTCTGCTAAGTGCAAACCTGCGCAAAGAATAGGTCCAACCATTTCGGGGGCAAAAAACAGATTAATTGGGAAAGTACATGGCCCGTTCTCTGTGTCCCACTAAAACATTATGAGAAAGACTATTTTGATGAAATCGTGTGGGCTATATGTCAGTTTCCCTCTATTGAAAGAGAAAATCACCTCTAAACGAACCGTACAGTCTTCACGCGGTGGAACAGATGAATTTGGAAAATCTGTGGCCTATTTTTTGGAACTAGTGAAAATTGGAGGGAGAAAGAAGATTTCCGTGCAAATCAGAAGACTCTAGCACGGATTCCCTCTTGAAAACGCAAGCTGGATCTAAAACACGCATTCAGGCATTTTGGCGGTGATATTGATGAAATTGGCAACTCCGTGGCCCATTTTGGGGTACTGCTGAAAAACGGATTGAGAAAGGAGCTTACTCTGAAATTTCGAGGCCTCTAGCGAATTTTCCCTGTCAAAAGGTGAAACCGGAGCTAAAACATGCTTCTATCCTTTTGGTGGTCGAAACACTATGATTCGCGAGCTACGTTGCCCATTTTACAGTGCTTATGAAAGATGGAGGTAGGAATAGGATTTCTTTGCATTTCAAATGCCTCTATGGCGGTTGGTCTCTGCTAAGTGCAAACCTGCGCAAAGATTAGGTCCAACCATTTCGGGGACAAAAACAGATTAATTGGGAAAGTACACGGCCCGTTCTCTTTGTCCAACTAAAAGATTATGAGAAAGACTATTTCGATGTAATTGTGTGGGCTACATGTCAGTTTCCCTCTATTGAAAGAGAAAATCACCTCTAAACGAACCGTACAGTCTTCACGCGGTGGAACAGATGAATTTGGCAAATCTGTGGCCTATTTTTTGGAACTCGTGAAAATTGGAGGGAGAAAGAAGATTTCCGTGCAAATCAGAGGACTCTAGCACGGATTCCCTCTTGAAAACGCAAGCTGGATCTAAAACACGCATTCAGGCATTTTGGGGGTGATATTGATGAAATTGGCAACTCCGTGGCCCATTTTGGGGTACTGCTGAAAAACTGAGTGAGAAAGGAGCTTACTCTGAAATTTCGAGTCCTCTAGCGAATTTTCCCTGTCAAAAGGTGAAACCGGCGCTAAAACATGCTTCTATCCTTTTGGTGGCCGAAACACTATGATTCGCGAGCTACGTTGCCCATTTTACAGTGCTTATGAAAGATGGAGGTAGGAATAGGATTTCTTTGCATTTCAAATGCCTCTATGGCGGTTGGTCTCTGCTAAGTGCAAACCTGCGCAAAGATTAGGTCCAACCATTTCGGGGACAAAAACAGATTAATTGGGAAAGTACATGGCCCGTTCTCTGTGTCCAACTAAAAGATTATGAGAAAGACTATTTCGATGTAATTGTGTGGGCTACATGTCAGTTTCCCTCTATTGAAAGAGAAAATCACCTCCAAACGAACCGTACAGTCTTCACGCGGTGGAACAGATGAATTTGGCAAATCTGTGTGCTAATTTTTGGAACTCGTGAAAATTGGAGGGAGAAAGAAGATTTCCGTGCAAATCAGAGGACTCTAGCACGGATTCCCTCTTGAAAACGCAAGCTGGATCTAAAACACGCATTCAGGCATTTTGGGGGTGATATTGATGAAATTGGCAACTCCGTGGCCCATTTTGGGGTACTGCTGAAAAACTGAGTGAGAAAGGAGCTTACTCTGAAATTTCGAGTCCTCTAGCGAATTTTCCCTGTCAAAAGGTGAAACCGGCGCTAAAACATGCTTCTATCCTTTTGGTGGCCGAAACACTATGATTCGCGAGCTACGTTGCCCATTTTACAGTGCTTATGAAAGATGGAGGTAGGAATAGGATTTCTTTGCATTTCAAATGCCTCTATGGCGGTTGGTCTCTGCTAAGTGCAAACCTGCGCAAAGATTAGGTCCAACCATTTCGGGGACAAAAACAGATTAATTGGGAAAGTACATGGCCCGTTCTCTATGTCCAACTAAAAGATTATGAGAAAGACTATTTCGATGTAATTGTGTGGGCTACATGTCAGTTTCCCTCTATTGAAAGAGAAAATCACCTCTAAACGAACCGTACAGTCTTCACGCGGTGGAACAGATGAATTTGGCAAATCTGTGGCCTATTTTTTGGAACTAGTGAAAATTGGAGGGAGAAAGAAGATTTCCGTGCAAATCAGAGGACTCTAGCACGGATTCCCTCTTGAAAACGCAAGCTGGATCTAAAACACGCATTCAGGCATTTTGGGGGTGATATTGATGAAATTGGCAACTCCGTGGCCCATTTTAGGGTACTGCTGAAAAACGGATTGAGAAAGGAGCTTACTCTGAAATTTCGAGGCCTCTAGCGAATTTTCCCTGTCAAAAGGTGAAACCGGCGCTAAAACATGCTCTATCCTTTTGGTGGCCGAAACACAATGATTCGCGAGATACGTTGCCCATTTTACAGTGCTTATGAAAGATGGAGGTAGGAATAGGATTTCTTTGCATTTCAAATGCCTCTATGGCGGTTGGTCTCTGCTAAGTGCAAACCTGCGCAAAGAATAGGTCCAACCATTTCGGGGGCAAAAACAGATTAATTGGGAAAGTACATGGCCCGTTCTCTGTGTCCCACTAAAAGATTATGAGAAAGACTATTTTGATGAAATTGTGTGGGCTACATGTCAGTTTCCCTCTATTGAAAGAGAAAATCACCTCTAAACGAACCGTACAGTCTTCACGCGGTGGAACAGATGAATTTGGAAAATCTGTGGCCTATTTTTTGGAACTCGTGAAAATTGGAGGGAGAAAGATGATTTCCGTGCAAATCAGAGGACTCTAGCACGGATTCCCTCTTGAAAACGCAAGCTGGATCTAAAACACGCATTCAGGCATTTTGGGGGTGATATTGATGAAATTGGCAACTCCGTGGCCCATTTTGTGGTACTGCTGAAAAACTGAGTGAGAAAGGAGCTTACTCTGAAATTTCGAGTCCTCTAGCGAATTTTCCCTGTCAAAAGGTGAAACCGGCGCTAAAACATGCTTCTATCCTTTTGGTGGCCGAAACACTATGATTCGCGAGCTACGTTGCCCATTTTACAGTGCTTATGAAAGATGGAGGTAGGAATAGGATTTCTTTGCATTTCAAATGCCTCTATGGCGGTTGGTCTCTGCTAAGTGCAAACCTGCGCAAAGATTAGGTCCAACCATTTCGGGGACAAAAACAGATTAATTGGGAAAGTACATGGCCCGTTCTCTGTGTCCAACTAAAAGATTATGAGAAAGACTATTTTGATGTAATTGTGTGGGCTACATGTCAGTTTCCCTCTATTGAAAGAGAAAATCACCTCTAAACGAACCGTACAGTCTTCACGCGGTGGAACAGATGAATTTGGCAAATCTGTGGCCTATTTTTTGGAACTAGTGAAAATTGGAGGGAGAAAGAAGATTTCCGTGCAAATCAGAGGACTCTAGCACGGATTCCCTCTTGAAAACGCAAGGTGGATCTAAAACACGCATTCAGGCATTTTGGGGGTGATATTGATGAAATTGGCAACTCCGTGGCCCATTTTAGGGTACTGCTGAAAAACGGATTGAGAAAGGAGCTTACTCTGAAATTTCGAATCCTCTAGCGAATTTTCCCTGTCAAAAGGTGAAACCGGCGCTAAAACATGCTCTATCCTTTTGGTGGCCGAAACACAATGATTCGCGAGCTACGTTGCCCATTTTACAGTGCTTATGAAAGATGGAGGTAGGAATAGGATTTCTTTGCATTTCAAATGCCTCTATGGCGGTTGGTCTCTGCTAAGTGCAAACCTGCGCAAAGAATAGGTCCAACCATTTCGGGGGCAAAAAACAGATTAATTGGGAAAGTACATGGCCCGTTCTCTGTGTCCCACTAAAACATTATGAGAAAGACTATTTTGATGAAATCGTGTGGGCTATATGTCAGTTTCCCTCTATTGAAAGAGAAAATCACCTCTAAACGAACCGTACAGTCTTCACGCGGTGGAACAGATGAATTTGGAAAATCTGTGGCCTATTTTTTGGAACTAGTGAAAATTGGAGGGAGAAAGAAGATTTCCGTGCAAATCAGAAGACTCTAGCACGGATTCCCTCTTGAAAACGCAAGCTGGATCTAAAACACGCATTCAGGCATTTTGGCGGTGATATTGATGAAATTGGCAACTCCGTGGCCCATTTTGGGGTACTGCTGAAAAACGGATTGAGAAAGGAGCTTACTCTGAAATTTCGAGGCCTCTAGCGAATTTTCCCTGTCAAAAGGTGAAACCGGAGCTAAAACATGCTTCTATCCTTTTGGTGGTCGAAACACTATGATTCGCGAGCTACGTTGCCCATTTTACAGTGCTTATGAAAGATGGAGGTAGGAATAGGATTTCTTTGCATTTCAAATGCCTCTATGGCGGTTGGTCTCTGCTAAGTGCAAACCTGCGCAAAGATTAGGTCCAACCATTTCGGGGACAAAAACAGATTAATTGGGAAAGTACATGGCCCGTTCTCTGTGTCCAACTAAAAGATTATGAGAAAGACTATTTCGATGTAATTGTGTGGGCTACATGTCAGTTTCCCTCTATTGAAAGAGAAAATCACCTCTAAACGAACCGTACAGTCTTCACGCGGTGGAACAGATGAATTTGGAAAATCTGTGGCCTAATTTTTGGAACTCGTGAAAATTGGAGGGAGAAAGAAGATTTCCGTGCAAATCAGAGGACTCTAGCACGGATTCCCTCTTGAAAACGCAAGCTGGATCTAAAACACGCATTCAGGCATTTTGGGGGTGATATTGATGAAATTGGCAACTCCGTGGCCCATTTTGGGGTACTGCTGAAAAACTGAGTGAGAAAGGAGCTTACTCTGAAATTTCGAGGCCTCTAGCGAATTTTCCCTGTCAAAAGGTGAAACCGGCGCTAAAACATGCTTCTATCCTTTTGGTGGCCGAAACACTATGATTCGCGAGCTACGTTGCCCATTTTACAGTGCTTATGAAAGATGGAGGTAGGAATAGGATTTCTTTGCATTTCAAATGCCTCTATGGCGGTTGGTCTCTGCTAAGTGCAAACCTGCGCAAAGATTAGGTCCAATCATTTCAGGGGCAAAAACAGATTAATTGGGAAAGTACATGGCCCGTTCTCTGTGTCCAACTAAAAGATTATGAGAAAGACTATTTCGATGTAATTGTGTGGGCTACATGTCAGTTTCCCTCTATTGAAAGAGAAAATCACCTCTAAACGAACCGTACAGTACTCACGCGGTGGAACAGATGAATTTGGCAAATCTGTGGCCTATTTTTTGGAACTAGTGAAAATATGAGGGAGAAAGAAGATTTCCGTGCAAATCAGAGGACTCTAGCACGGATTCCCTCTTGAAAACGCAAGCTGGATCTAAAACACGCATTCAGGCATTTTGGGGGTGATATTGATGAAATTGGCAACTCCGTGGCCCATTTTGGGGTACTGCTGAAAAACTGAGTGAGAAAGGAGCTTACTCTGAAATTTCGAGTCCTCTAGCGAATTTTCCCTGTCAAAAGGTGAAACCGGCGCTAAAACATGCTTCTATCCTTTTGGTGGCCGAAACACTATGATTCGCGAGCTACGTTGCCCATTTTACAGTGCTTATGAAAGATGGAGGTAGGAATAGGATTTCTTTGCATTTCAAATGCCTCTATGGCGGTTGGTCTCTGCTAAGTGCAAACCTGCGCAAAGATTAGGTCCAACCATTTCGGGGACAAAAACAGATTAATTGGGAAAGTACATGGCCCGTTCTCTGTGTCCAACTAAAAGATTATGAGAAAGACTATTTCGATGTAATTGTGTGGGCTACATGTCAGTTTCCCTCTATTGAAAGAGAAAATCACCTCTAAACGAACCGTACAGTCTTCACGCGGTGGAATAGATGAATTTGGCAAATCTGTGGCCTATTTTTTGGAACTAGTGAAAATATGAGGGAGAAAGAAGATTTCCGTGCAAATCAGAGGACTCTAGCACGGATTCCCTCTTGAAAATGCAAGCTGGATCTAAAACACGCATTCAGGCATTTTGGGGGTGATATTGATGAAATTGGCAACTCCGTGGCCCATTTTAGGGTACTGCTGAAAAACGGATTGAGAAAGGAGCTTACTCTGAAATTTCGAGGCCTCTAGCGAATTTTCCCTGTCAAAAGGTGAAACCGGAGCTAAAACATGCTTCTATCCTTTTGGTGGCCGAAACACAATGATTCGCGAGCTACGTTGCCCATTTTACAGTGCTTATGAAAGATGGAGGTAGGAATAGGATTTCTTTGCATTTCAAATGCCTCTATGGCGGTTGGTCTCTGCTAAGTGCAAACCTGCGCAAAGATTAGGTCCAACCATTTCGGGGACAAAAACAGATTAATTGGGAAAGTACATGGCCCGTTCTCTGTGTCCCACTAAAACATTATGAGAAAGACTATTTTGATCAAATCGTGTGGGCTATATGTCAGTTTCCCTCTATTGAAAGAGAAAATCACCTCTAAACGAACCGTACAGTCTTCACGCGGTGGAACAGATGAATTTGGCAAATCTGTGGCCTAATTTTTGGAACTCGTGAAAATTGGAGGGAGAAAGAAGATTTCCGTGCAAATCAGAGGACTCTAGCACAGATTCCCTCTTGAAAACACAAGCTGGATCTAAAACACGCATTCAGGGATTTTGGGGGTGATATTGATGAAATTGGCAACTCCGTGGCCCATTTTAGGGTACTGCTGAAAAACGGAGTGAGAAAGGAGCTTACTCTGAAATTTCGAGTCCTCTAGCGAATTTTCCCTGTCAAAAGGTGAAACCGGCGCTAAAACATGCTTCTATCCTTTTGGTGGCCGAAACACTATGATTCGCGAGCTACGTTGCCCATTTTACAGTGCTTATGAAAGATGGAGGTAGGAATAGGATTTCTTTGCATTTCAAATGCCTCTATGGCGGTTGGTCTCTGCTAAGTGCAAACCTGCGCAAAGATTAGGTCCAACCATTTCGGGGACAAAAACAGATTAATTGGGAAAGTACATGGCCCGTTCTCTGTGTCCAACTAAAAGATTATGAGAAAGACTATTTCGATGTAATTGTGTGGGCTACATGTCAGTTTCCCTCTATTGAAAGAGAAAATCACCTCTAAACGAACCGTACAGTCCTCACGCGGTGGAACAGATGAATTTGGCA
Source organism: Albizia julibrissin (assembly GCA_037074505.1). NCBI lineage: Eukaryota > Viridiplantae > Streptophyta > Magnoliopsida > Fabales > Fabaceae > Albizia > Albizia julibrissin. The sequence goes on from CM073477.1 coordinate 41,341,732, forward strand.
AATCTGTGGCCTATTTTTTGGAACTAGTGAAAATATGAGGGAGAAAGAAGATTTCCGTGCAAATCAGAGGACTCTAGCACGGATTCCCTCTTGAAAACGCAAGCTGGATCTAAAACACGCATTCAGGCATTTTGGGGGTGATATTGATGAAATTGGCAACTCCGTGGCCCATTTTAGGGTACTGCTGAAAAACGGATTGAGAAAGGAGCTTACTCTGAAATTTCGAGGCCTCTAGCGAATTTTCCCTGTCAAAAGGTGAAACCGTTGCTAAAACATGCTCTATCCTTTTGGTGGCCGAAACACAATGATTCGCGAGCTACGTTGCCCATTTTACAGTGCTTATGAAAGATGGAGGTAGGAATAGGATTTCTTTGCATTTCAAATGCCTCTATGGCGGTTGGTCTCTGCTAAGTGCAAACCTGCGCAAAGAATAGGTCCAACCATTTCAGGGGCAAAAACAGATTAATTGGGAAAGTACATGGCCCGTTCTCTGTGTCCCACTAAAACATTATGAGAAAGACTATTTTGATGAAATCGTGTGGGCTATATGTCAGTTTCCCTCTATTGAAAGAGAAAATCACCTCTAAACGAACCGTACAGTCTTCACGCGGTGGAACAGATGAATTTGGTAAATCTGTGGCCTATTTTTTGGAACTAGTGAAAATATGAGGGAGAAAGAAGATTTCCGTGCAAATCAGAGGACTCTAGCACGGATTCCCTCTTGAAAACGCAAGCTGGATCTAAAACACGCATTCAGGCATTTTGGGGGTGATATTGATGAAATTGGCAACTCCGTGGCCCATTTTGGGGTACTGCTGAAAAACTGATTGAGAAAGGAGCTTACTCTGAAATTTCGAGTCCTCTAGCGAATTTTCCCTGTCAAAAGGTGAAACCGGCGCTAAAACATGCTTCTATCCTTTTGGTGGCCGAAACACTATGATTCGCGAGCTACGTTGCCCATTTTACAGTGCTTATGAAAGATGGAGGTAGGAATAGGATTTCTTTGCATTTCAAATGCCTCTATGGCGGTTGGTCTCTGCTAAGTGCAAACCTGCGCAAAGATTAGGTCCAACCATTTCGGGGACAAAAAAAGATTAATTGGGAAAGTACATGGCCCGTTCTCTGTGTCCAACTAAAAGATTATGAGAAAGACTATTTCGATGTAATTGTGTGGGCTACATGTCAGTTTCCCTCTATTGAAAGAGAAAATCACCTCTAAACGAACCGTACAGTCTTCACGCGGTGGAACAGATGAATTTGGCAAATCTGTGGCCTAATTTTTGGAACTCGTGAAAATTGGAGGGAGAAAGAAGATGTCCGTGCAAATCAGAGGACTCTAGCACGGATTCCCTCTTGAAAACGCAAGCTGGATCTAAAACACGCATTCAGGCATTTTGGGGGTGATATTGATGAAATTGGCAACTCCGTGGCCCATTTTGGGGTACTGCTGAAAAACTGAGTGAGAAAGGAGCTTACTCTGAAATTTCGAGTCCTCTAGCGAATTTTCCCTGTCAAAAGGTGAAACCGGCGCTAAAACATGCTTCTATCCTTTTGGTGGCCGAAACACTATGATTCGCGAGCTACGTTGCCCATTTTACAGTGCTTATGAAAGATGGAGGTAGGAATAGGATTTCTTTGCATTTCAAATGCCTCTATGGCGGTTGGTCTCTGCTAAGTGCAAACCTGCGCAAAGATTAGGTCCAACCATTTCGGGGACAAAAACAGATTAATTGGGAAAGTACATGGCCCGTTCTCTGTGTCCAACTAAAAGATTATGAGAAAGACTATTTCGATGTAATTGTGTGGGCTACATGTCAGTTTCCCTCTATTGAAAGAGAAAATCACCTCTAAACGAACCGTACAGTCTTCACGCGGTGGAATATATGAATTTGGCAAATCTGTGGCCTATTTTTTGGAACTCGTGAAAATTGGAGGGAGAAAGAAGATTTCCGTGCAAATCAGAGGACTCTAGCACGGATTCCCTCTTGAAAACGCAAGCTGGATCTAAAACACGCATTCAGGCATTTTGGGGGTGATATTGATGAAATTGGCAACTCCGTGGCCCATTTTAGGGTACTGCTGAAAAACGGATTGAGAAAGGAGCTTACTCTGAAATTTCGAGGCCTCTAGCGAATTTTCCCTGTCAAAAGGTGAAACCGGCGCTAAAACATGCTCTATCCTTTTGGTGGCCGAAACACAATGATTCGCGAGCTACGTTGCCCATTTTACAGTGCTTATGAAAGATGGAGGTAGGAATAGGATTTCTTTGCATTTCAAATGCCTCTATGGCGGTTGGTCTCTGCTAAGTGCAAACCTGCGAAAAGAATAGGTCCAACCATTTTGGGGGCAAAAACAGATTAATTGGGAAAGTACATGGCCCGTTCTCTGTGTCCCACTAAAACATTATGAGAAAGACTATTTTGATGAAATCGTGTGGGCTATATGTCAGTTTCCCTCTATTGAAAGAGAAAATCACCTCTAAACGAACCGTACAGTCTTCACGCGGTGGAACAGATGAATTTGGCAAATCTGTGGCCTATTTTTTGGAACTCGTGAAAATTGGAGGGAGAAAGAAGATTTCCGTGCAAATCAGAAGACTCTAGCACGGATTCCCTCTTGAAAACGCAAGCTGGATCTAAAACACGCATTCAGGCATTTTGGCGGTGATATTGATGAAATTGGCAACTCCGTGGCCCATTTTGGGGTACTGCTGAAAAACGGATTGAGAAAGGAGCTTACTCTGAAATTTCGAGGCCTCTAGCGAATTTTCCCTGTCAAAAGGTGAAACCGGTGCTAAAACATGCTTCTATCCTTTTGGTGGCCGAAACACTATGATTCGCGAGCTACGTTGCCCATTTTACAGTGCTTATGAAAGATGGAGGTAGGAATAGGTTTTCTTTGCATTTCAAATGCCTCTATGGCGGTTGGTCTCTGCTAAGTGCAAACCTGCGCAAAGATTAGGTCCAACCATTTCGGGGACAAAAACAGATTAATTGGGAAAGTACATGGCCCGTTCTCTGTGTCCAACTAAAAGATTATGAGAAAGACTATTTCGATGTAATTGTGTGGGCTACATGTCAGTTTCCCTCTATTGAAAGAGAAAATCACCTCTAAACGAACAGTATAGTCTTCACGCGGTGGAACAGATGAATTTGGCAAATCTGTGGCCTATTTTTTGGAACTCGTGAAAATTGGAGGGAGAAAGAAGATTTCCGTGCAAATCAGAGGACTCTAGCACGGATTCCCTCCTGAAAACGCAAGCTGGATCTAAAACACGCATTCAGGCATTTTGGGGGTGATATTGATGAAATTGGCAACTCCGTGGCCCATTTTAGGGTACTGCTGAAAAACGGATTGAGAAAGGAGCTTACTCTGAAATTTCGAGGCCTCTAGAGAATTTTCCCTGTCAAAATGTGAAACCGGTGCTAAAACATGCTTCTATCCTTTTGGTGGTCGAAACACTATGATTCGCGAGCTACGTTGCCCATTTTACAGTGCTTATGAAAGATGGAGGTAGGAATAGGATTTCTTTGCATTTCAAATGCCTCTATGGCGGTTGGTCTCTGCTAAGTGCAAACCTGCGCAAAGATTAGGTCCAACCATTTCGGGGACAAAAAAAGATTAATTGGGAAAGTACATGGCCCGTTCTCTGTGTCCAACTAAAAGATTATGAGAAAGACTATTTCGATGTAATTGTGTGGGCTACATGTCAGTTTCCCTCTATTGAAAGAGAAAATCACCTCTAAACGAACCGTACAGTCTTCACGCGGTGGAACAGATGAATTTGGCAAATCTGTGGCCTAATTTTTGGAACTCGTGAAAATTGGAGGGAGAAAGAAGATTTCCGTGCAAATCAGAGGACTCTAGCACGGATTCCCTCTTGAAAACGCAAGCTGGATCTAAAACACGCATTCAGGCATTTTGGGGGTGATATTGATGAAATTGGCAACTCCGTGGCCCATTTTGGGGTACTGCTGAAAAACTGAGTGAGAAAGGAGCTTACTCTGAAATTTCGAGTCCTCTAGCGAATTTTCCCTGTCAAAAGGTGAAACCGGCGCTAAAACATGCTTCTATCCTTTTGGTGGCCGAAACACTATGATTCGCGAGCTACGTTGCCCATTTTACAGTGCTTATGAAAGATGGAGGTAGGAATAGGATTTCTTTGCATTTCAAATGCCTCTATGGCGGTTGGTCTCTGCTAAGTGCAAACCTGCGCAAAGATTAGGTCCAACCATTTCGGGGGCAAAAACAGATTAATTGGGAAAGTACATGGCCCGTTCTCTGTGTCCCACTAAAACATTATGAGAAAGACTATTTTGATGAAATCGTGTGGGCTATATGTCAGTTTCCCTCTATTGAAAGAGAAAATCACCTCTAAACGAACCGTAAAGTCCTCACGCGGTGGAACAGATGAATTTGGCAAATCTGTGGCCTATTTTTTGGAACTCGTGAAAATTGGAGGGAGAAAGAAGATTTCCGTGCAAATCAGAAGACTCTAGCACGGATTCCCTCTTGAAAACGCAACCTGGATCTAAAACACGCATTCAGGCATTTTGGCGGTGATATTGATGAAATTGGCAACTCCGTGGCCCATTTTGGGGTACTGCTGAAAAACGGATTGAGAAAGGAGCTTACTCTGAAATTTCGAGGCCTCTAGCGAATTTTCCCTGTCAAAAGGTGAAACCGGCACTAAAACATGCTTCTATCCTTTTGGTGGCCGAAACACTATGATTCGCGAGCTACGTTGCCCATTTTACAGTGCTTATGAAAGATGGAGGTAGGAATAGGATTTCTTTGCATTTCAAATGCCTCTATGGCGGTTGGTCTCTGCTAAGTGCAAACCTGCGTAAAGAATAGGTCCAACCATTTCGGGGGCAAAAACAGATTAATTGGGAAAGTACATGGCCCGTTCTCTGTGTCCTACTAAAACATTATGAGAAAGACTATTTTGATGAAATCGTGTGGGCTATATGTCAGTTTCCCTCTATTGAAAGAGAAAATCACCTCTAAACAAACCGTACAGTCTTCACGCGGTGGAACAGATGAATTTGGCAAATCTGTGGCCTATTTTTTGGAACTCGTGAAAATTGGAGGGAGAAAGAAGATTTCCGTGCAAATCAGAAGACTCTAGCACGGATTCCCTCTTGAAAACGCAAGCTGGATCTAAAACACGCATTCAGGCATTTTGGCGGTGATATTGATGAAATTGGCAACTCCGTGGCCCATTTTGGGGTACTGCTGAAAAACGGATTGAGAAAGTAGCTTTCTCTGAAATTTCGAGGCCTCTAGCGAATTTTCCCTGTCAAAAGGTGAAACCGGTGCTAAAACATGCTTCTATCCTTTTGGTGGCCGAAACACTATGATTCGCGAGCTACGTTGCCCATTTTACAGTGCTTATGAAAGATGGAGGTAGGAATAGGTTTTCTTTGCATTTCAAATGCCTCTATGGCGGTTGGTCTCTGCTAAGTGCAAACCTGCGCAAAGATTAGGTCCAACCATTTCGGGGACAAAAACAGATTAATTGGGAAAGTACATGGCCCGTTCTCTGTGTCCAACTAAAAGATTATGAGAAAGACTATTTCGATGTAATTGTGTGGGCTACATGTCAGTTTCCCTCTATTGAAAGAGAAAATCACCTCTAAACGAACCGTACAGTCCTCACGCGGTGGAACAGATGAATTTGGCAAATCTGTGGCCTATTTTTTGGAACTAGTGAAAATATGAGGGAGAAAGAAGATTTCCGTGCAAATCAGAGGACTCTAGCACGGATTCCCTCTTGAAAACGCAAGCTGGATCTAAAACACGCATTCAGGCATTTTGGGGGTGATATTGATGAAATTGGCAACTCCGTGGCCCATTTTAGGGTACTGCTGAAAAACGGATTGAGAAAGGAGCTTACTCTGAAATTTCGAGGCCTCTAGCGAATTTTCCCTGTCAAAAGGTGAAACCGTTGCTAAAACATGCTCTATCCTTTTGGTGGCCGAAACACAATGATTCGCGAGCTACGTTGCCCATTTTACAGTGCTTATGAAAGATGGAGGTAGGAATAGGATTTCTTTGCATTTCAAATGCCTCTATGGCGGTTGGTCTCTGCTAAGTGCAAACCTGCGCAAAGAATAGGTCCAACCATTTCAGGGGCAAAAACAGATTAATTGGGAAAGTACATGGCCCGTTCTCTGTGTCCCACTAAAACATTATGAGAAAGACTATTTTGATGAAATCGTGTGGGCTATATGTCAGTTTCCCTCTATTGAAAGAGAAAATCACCTCTAAACGAACCGTACAGTCTTCACGCGGTGGAACAGATGAATTTGGTAAATCTGTGGCCTATTTTTTGGAACTAGTGAAAATATGAGGGAGAAAGAAGATTTCCGTGCAAATCAGAGGACTCTAGCACGGATTCCCTCTTGAAAACGCAAGCTGGATCTAAAACACGCATTCAGGCATTTTGGGGGTGATATTGATGAAATTGGCAACTCCGTGGCCCATTTTAGGGTACTGCTAAAAAACGGATTGAGAAAGGAGCTTACTCTGAAATTTCGAGGCCTCTAGAGAATTTTCCCTGTCAAAATGTGAAACCGGCGCTAAAACATGCTTCTATCCTTTTGGTGGCCGAAACACTATGATTCGCGAGCTACGTTGCCCATTTTACAGTGCTTATGAAAGATGGAGGTAGGAATAGGATTTCTTTGCATTTCAAATGCCTCTATGGCGGTTGGTCTCTGCTAAGTGCAAACCTGCGCAAAGATTAGGTCCAACCATTTCGGGGGCAAAAACAGATTAATTGGGAAAGTACATGGCCCGTTCTCTGTGTCCCACTAAAACATTATGAGAAAGACTATTTTGATGAAATCGTGTGGGCTATATGTCAGTTTCCCTCTATTGAAAGAGAAAATCACCTCTAAACGAACCGTACAGTCCTCACGCGGTGGAACAGATGAATTTGGCAAATCTGTGGCCTATTTTTTGGAACTCGTGAAAATTGGAGGGAGAAAGAAGATTTCCGTGCAAATCAGAAGACTCTAGCACGGATTCCCTCTTGAAAACGCAACCTGGATCTAAAACACGCATTCAGGCATTTTGGCGGTGATATTGATGAAATTGGCAACTCCGTGGCCCATTTTGGGGTACTGCTGAAAAACGGATTGAGAAAGGAGCTTACTCTGAAATTTCGAGGCCTCTAGCGAATTTTCCCTGTCAAAAGGTGAAACCGGCGCTAAAACATGCTTCTATCCTTTTGGTGGCCGAAACACTATGATTCGCGAGCTACGTTGCCCATTTTACAGTGCTTATGAAAGATGGAGGTAGGAATAGGATTTCTTTGCATTTCAAATGCCTCTATGGCGGTTGGTCTCTGCTAAGTGCAAACCTGCGTAAAGAATAGGTCCAACCATTTCGGGGGCAAAAACAGATTAATTGGGAAAGTACATGGCCCGTTCTCTGTGTCCTACTAAAACATTATGAGAAAGACTATTTTGATGAAATCGTGTGGGCTATATGTCAGTTTCCCTCTATTGAAAGAGAAAATCACCTCTAAACAAACCGTACAGTCTTCACGCGGTGGAACAGATGAATTTGGCAAATCTGTGGCCTATTTTTTGGAACTCGTGAAAATTGGAGGGAGAAAGAAGATTTCCGTGCAAATCAGAAGACTCTAGCACGGATTCCCTCTTGAAAACGCAAGCTGGATCTAAAACACGCATTCAGGCATTTTGGCGGTGATATTGATGAAATTGGCAACTCCGTGGCCCATTTTGGGGTACTGCTGAAAAACGGATTGAGAAAGTAGCTTACTCTGAAATTTCGAGGCCTCTAGCGAATTTTCCCTGTCAAAAGGTGAAACCGGTGCTAAAACATGCTTCTATCCTTTTGGTGGCCGAAACACTATGATTCGCGAGCTACGTTGCCCATTTTACAGTGCTTATGAAAGATGGAGGTAGGAATAGGTTTTCTTTGCATTTCAAATGCCTCTATGACGGTTGGTCTCTGCTAAGTGCAAACCTGCGCAAAGATTAGGTCCAACCATTTCGGGGACAAAAACAGATTAATTGGGAAAGTACATGGCCCGTTCTCTGTGTCCAACTAAAAGATTATGAGAAAGACTATTTCGATGTAATTGTGTGGGCTACATGTCAGTTTCCCTCTATTGAAAGAGAAAATCACCTCTAAACGAACCGTACAGTCCTCACGCGGTGGAACAGATGAATTTGGCAAATCTGTGGCCTATTTTTTGGAACTAGTGAAAATATGAGGGAGAAAGAAGATTTCCGTGCAAATCAGAGGACTCTAGCACGGATTCCCTCTTGAAAACGCAAGCTGGATCTAAAACACGCATTCAGGCATTTTGGGGGTGATATTGATGAAATTGGCAACTCCGTGGCCCATTTTAGGGTACTGCTGAAAAACGGATTGAGAAAGGAGCTTACTCTGAAATTTCGAGGCCTCTAGCGAATTTTCCCTGTCAAAAGGTGAAACCGTTGCTAAAACATGCTCTATCCTTTTGGTGGCCGAAACACAATGATTCGCGAGCTACGTTGCCCATTTTACAGTGCTTATGAAAGATGGAGGTAGGAATAGGATTTCTTTGCATTTCAAATGCCTCTATGGCGGTTGGTCTCTGCTAAGTGCAAACCTGCGCAAAGAATAGGTCCAACCATTTCAGGGGCAAAAACAGATTAATTGGGAAAGTACATGGCCCGTTCTCTGTGTCCCACTAAAACATTATGAGAAAGACTATTTTGATGAAATCGTGTGGGCTATATGTCAGTTTCCCTCTATTGAAAGAGAAAATCACCTCTAAACGAACCGTACAGTCTTCACGCGGTGGAACAGATGAATTTGGTAAATCTGTGGCCTATTTTTTGGAACTAGTGAAAATATGAGGGAGAAAGAAGATTTCCGTGCAAATCAGAGGACTCTAGCACGGATTCCCTCTTGAAAACGCAAGCTGGATCTAAAACACGCATTCAGGCATTTTGGGGGTGATATTGATGAAATTGGCAACTCCGTGGCCCATTTTAGGGTACTGCTAAAAAACGGATTGAGAAAGGAGCTTACTCTGAAATTTCGAGGCCTCTAGAGAATTTTCCCTGTCAAAATGTGAAACCGGTGCTAAAACATGCTTCTATCCTTTTGGTGGTCGAAACACTATGATTCGCGAGCTACGTTGCCCATTTTACAGTGCTTATGAAAGATGGAGGTAGGAATAGGATTTCTTTGCATTTCAAATGCCTCTATGGCGGTTGGTCTCTGCTAAGTGCAAACCTGCGCAAAGATTAGGTCCAACCATTTCGGGGACAAAAAAAGATTAATTGGGAAAGTACATGGCCCGTTCTCTGTGTCCAACTAAAAGATTATGAGAAAGACTATTTCGATGTAATTGTGTGGGCTACATGTCAGTTTCCCTCTATTGAAAGAGAAAATCACCTCTAAACGAACCGTACAGTCTTCACGCGGTGGAACAGATGAATTTGGCAAATCTGTGGCCTAATTTTTGGAACTCGTGAAAATTGGAGGGAGAAAGAAGATTTCCGTGCAAATCAGAGGACTCTAGCACGGATTCCCTCTTGAAAACGCAAGCTGGATCTAAAACACGCATTCAGGCATTTTGGGGGTGATATTGATGAAATTGGCAACTCCGTGGCCCATTTTGGGGTACTGCTGAAAAACTGAGTGAGAAAGGAGCTTACTCTGAAATTTCGAGTCCTCTAGCGAATTTTCCCTGTCAAAAGGTGAAACCGGCGCTAAAACATGCTTCTATCCTTTTGGTGGCCGAAACACTATGATTCGCGAGCTACGTTGCCCATTTTACAGTGCTTATGAAAGATGGAGGTAGGAATAGGATTTCTTTGCATTTCAAATGCCTCTATGGCGGTTGGTCTCTGCTAAGTGCAAACCTGCGCAAAGATTAGGTCCAACCATTTCGGGGACAAAAACAGATTAATTGGGAAAGTACATGGCCCGTTCTCTGTGTCCAACTAAAAGATTATGAGAAAGACTATTTCGATGTAATTGTGTGGGCTACATGTCAGTTTCCCTCTATTGAAAGAGAAAATCACCTCTAAACGAACCGTACAGTCTTCACGCGGTGGAATATATGAATTTGGCAAATCTGTGGCCTATTTTTTGGAACTCGTGAAAATTGGAGGGAGAAAGAAGATTTCCGTGCAAATCAGAGGACTCTAGCACGGATTCCCTCTTGAAAACGCAAGCTGGATCTAAAACACGCATTCAGGCATTTTGGGGGTGATATTGATGAAATTGGCAACTCCGTGGCCCATTTTAGGGTACTGCTGAAAAACGGATTGAGAAAGGAGCTTACTCTGAAATTTCGAGGCCTCTAGCGAATTTTCCCTGTCAAAAGGTGAAACCGGCGCTAAAACATGCTCTATCCTTTTGGTGGCCGAAACACAATGATTCTCGAGCTACGTTGCCCATTTTACAGTGCTTATGAAAGATGGAGGTAGGAATAGGATTTCTTTGCATTTCAAATGCCTCTATGGCGGTTGGTCTCTGCTAAGTGCAAACCTGCGAAAAGAATAGGTCCAACCATTTCGGGGGCAAAAACAGATTAATTGGGAAAGTACATGGCCCGTTCTCTGTGTCCCACTAAAACATTATGAGAAAGACTATTTTGATGAAATCGTGTGGGCTATATGTCAGTTTCCCTCTATTGAAAGAGAAAATCACCTCTAAACGAACCGTACAGTCTTCACGCGGTGGAACAGATGAATTTGGCAAATCTGTGGCCTATTTTTTGGAACTCGTGAAAATTGGAGGGAGAAAGAAGATTTCCGTGCAAATCAGAAGACTCTAGCACGGATTCCCTCTTGAAAACGCAAGCTGGATCTAAAACACGCATTCAGGCATTTTGGCGGTGATATTGATGAAATTGGCAACTCCGTGGCCCATTTTGGGGTACTGCTGAAAAACGGATTGAGAAAGGAGCTTACTCTGAAATTTCGAGGCCTCTAGCGAATTTTCCCTGTCAAAAGGTGAAACCGGTGCTAAAACATGCTTCTATCCTTTTGGTGGCCGAAACACTATGATTCGCGAGCTACGTTGCCCATTTTACAGTGCTTATGAAAGATGGAGGTAGGAATAGGTTTTCTTTGCATTTCAAATGCCTCTATGGCGGTTGGTCTCTGCTAAGTGCAAACCTGCGCAAAGATTAGGTCCAACTATTTCGGGGACAAAAACAGATTAATTGGGAAAGTACATGGCCCGTTCTCTGTGTCCAACTAAAAGATTATGAGAAAGACTATTTCGATGTAATTGTGTGGGCTACATGTCAGTTTCCCTCTATTGAAAGAGAAAATCACCTCTAAACGAACAGTATAGTCTTCACGCGGTGGAACAGATGAATTTGGCAAATCTGTGGCCTATTTTTTGGAACTCGTGAAAATTGGAGGGAGAAAGAAGATTTCCGTGCAAATCAGAGGACTCTAGCACGGATTCCCTCCTGAAAACGCAAGCTGGATCTAAAACACGCATTCAGGCATTTTGGGGGTGATATTGATGAAATTGGCAACTCCGTGGCCCATTTTAGGGTACTGCTGAAAAACGGATTGAGAAAGGAGCTTACTCTGAAATTTCGAGGCCTCTAGAGAATTTTCCCTGTCAAAATGTGAAACCGGTGCTAAAACATGCTTCTATCCTTTTGGTGGTCGAAACACTATGATTCGCGAGCTACGTTGCCCATTTTACAGTGCTTATGAAAGATGGAGGTAGGAATAGGATTTCTTTGCATTTCAAATGCCTCTATGGCGGTTGGTCTCTGCTAAGTGCAAACCTGCGCAAAGATTAGGTCCAACCATTTCGGGGACAAAAAAAGATTAATTGGGAAAGTACATGGCCCGTTCTCTGTGTCCAACTAAAAGATTATGAGAAAGACTATTTCGATGTAATTGTGTGGGCTACATGTCAGTTTCCCTCTATTGAAAGAGAAAATCACCTCTAAACGAACCGTACAGTCTTCACGCGGTGGAACAGATGAATTTGGCAAATCTGTGGCCTAATTTTTGGAACTCGTGAAAATTGGAGGGAGAAAGAAGATTTCCGTGCAAATCAGAGGACTCTAGCACGGATTCCCTCTTGAAAACGCAAGCTGGATCTAAAACACGCATTCAGGCATTTTGGGGGTGATATTGATGAAATTGGCAACTCCGTGGCCCATTTTGGGGTACTGCTGAAAAACTGAGTGAGAAAGGAGCTTACTCTGAAATTTCGAGTCCTCTAGCGAATTTTCCCTGTCAAAAGGTGAAACCGGCGCTAAAACATGCTTCTATCCTTTTGGTGGCCGAAACACTATGATTCGCGAGCTACGTTGCCCATTTTACAGTGCTTATGAAAGATGGAGGTAGGAATAGGATTTCTTTGCATTTCAAATGCCTCTATGGCGGTTGGTCTCTGCTAATTGCAAACCTGCGCAAAGATTAGGTCCAACCATTTCGGGGGCAAAAACAGATTAATTGGGAAAGTACATGGCCCGTTCTCTGTGTCCCACTAAAACATTATGAGAAAGACTATTTTGATGAAATCGTGTGGGCTATATGTCAGTTTCCCTCTATTGAAAGAGAAAATCACCTCTAAACGAACCGTACAGTCCTCACGCGGTGGAACAGATGAATTTGGCAAATCTGTGGCCTATTTTTTGGAACTCGTGAAAATTGGAGAGAGAAAGAAGATTTCCGTGCAAATCAAAAGACTCTAGCACGAATTCCCTCTTGAAAACGCAACCTGGATCTAAAACACGCATTCAGGCATTTTGGCGGTGATATTGATGAAATTGGCAACTCCGTGGCCCATTTTGGGGTACTGCTGAAAAACGGATTGAGAAAGGAGCTTACTCTGAAATTTCGAGGCCTCTAGCGAATTTTCCCTGTCAAAAGGTGAAACCGGCGCTAAAACATGCTTCTATCCTTTTGGTGGCCGAAACACTATGATTCGCGAGCTACGTTGCCCATTTTACAGTGCTTATGAAAGATGGAGGTAGGAATAGGATTTCTTTGCATTTCAAATGCCTCTATGGCGGTTGGTCTCTGCTAAGTGCAAACCTGCGTAAAGAATAGGTCCAACCATTTCGGGGGCAAAAACAGATTAATTGGGAAAGTACATGGCCCGTTCTCTGTGTCCTACTAAAACATTATGAGAAAGACTATTTTGATGAAATCGTGTGGGCTATATGTCAGTTTCCCTCTATTGAAAGAGAAAATCACCTCTAAACAAACCGTACAGTCTTCACGCGGTGGAACAGATGAATTTGGCAAATCTGTGGCCTATTGTTTGGAACTCGTGAAAATTGGAGGGAGAAAGAAGATTTCCGTGCAAATCAGAGGACTCTAGCACGGATTCCCTCTTGAAAACGCAAGCTGGATCTAAAACACGCATTCAGGCATTTTGGGGGTGATATTGATGAAATTGGCAACTCCGTGGCCCATTTTGGGGTACTGCTGAAAAACTGAGTGAGAAAGGAGCTTACTCTGAAATTTCGAGTCCTCTAGCGAATTTTTCCTGTCAAAAGGTGAAACCGGCGCTAAAACATGCTTCTATCCTTTTGGTGGCCGAAACACTATGATTCGCGAGCTACGTTGCCCATTTTACAGTGCTTATGAAAGATGGAGGTAGGAATAGGTTTTCTTTGCATTTCAAATGCCTCTATGGCGGTTGGTCTCTGCTAAGTGCAAACCTGCGCAAAGAATAGGTCCAACCATTTCGGGGGCAAAAACAGATTAATTGGGAAAGTACATGGCCCGTTCTCTGTGTCCCACTAAAACATTATGAGAAAGACTATTTTGATGAAATCGTGTGGGCTATATGTCAGTTTCCCTCTATTGAAAGAGAAAATCACCTCTAAACGAACCGTACAGTCCTCACGCGGTGGAACAGATGAATTTGGCAAATCTGTGGCCTATTTTTTGGAACTCGTGAAAATTGGAGGGAGAAAGAAGATTTCCGTGCAAATCAGAAAACTCTAGCACGGATTCCCTCTTGAAAACGCAAGCTGGATCTAAAACACGCATTCAGGCATTTTGGCGGTGATATTGATGAAATTGGCAACTCCGTGGCCCATTTTGGGGTACTGCTGAAAAACGGATTGAGAAAGGAGCTTACTCTGAAATTTCGAGGCCTCTAGCGAATTTTCCCTGTCAAAAGGTGAAACCGGCGCTAAAACATGCTTCTATCCTTTTGGTGGCCGAAACACTATGATTCGCGAGCTACGTTGCCCATTTTACAGTGCTTATGAAAGATGGAGGTAGGAATAGGTTTTCTTTGCATTTCAAATGCCTCTATGTCGGTTGATCTCTGCTAAGTGCAAACCTGCGCAAAGAATAGGTCCAACCATTTCGGGGGCAAAAACAGATTAATTGGGAAAGTACATGGCCCGTTCTCTGTGTCCCACTAAAACATTATGGGAAAGACTATTTCGATGTAATTGTGTGGGCTACATGTCCGCTTCCCTCTATTGAAAGAGAAAATCACCTCTAAACGAACCGTACAGTCTTCACGCGGTGGAACAGGTGAATTTGGCAAATTTGTGGCCTATTTTTTGGAACTCGTGAAAATTGGAGGGAGAAAGAAGATTTCCGTGCAAATCAGAGGACTCTAGCACGGATTCCCTCTTGAAAACGCAAGCTGGATCTAAAACACGCATTCAGGCATTTTGGGGGTGATATTGATGAAATTGGCAACTCCGTGGCCCATTTTAGGGTACTGCTGAAAAACGGATTGAGAAAGGAGCTTACTCTGAAATTTCGAGGCCTCTAGCGAATTTTCCCTGTCAAAAGGTGAAACCGGCGCTAAAACATGCTCTATCCTTTTGGTGGCCGAAACACAATGATTCGCGAGCTACGTTGCCCATTTTACAGTGCTTATGAAAGATGGAGGTAGGAATAGGATTTCTTTGCATTTCAAATGCCTCTATGGCGGTTGGTCTCTGCTAAGTGCAAACCTGTGCAAAGAATAGGTCCAACCATTTCGGGGGCAAAAACAGATTAATTGGGAAAGTACATGGCCCGTTCTCTGTGTCCCACTAAAACATTATGAGAAAGACTATTTTGATGAAATCGTGTGGGCTATATGTCAGTTTCCCTCTATTGAAAGAGAAAATCACCTCTAAACGAACCATACAGTCTTCACGCGGTGGAACAGATGAATTTGGCAAATCTGTGGCCTATTTTTTGGAACTCGTGAAAATTGGAGGGAGAAAGAAGATTTCCGTGCAAATCAGAGGACTCTAGCACGGATTCCCTCTTGAAAACGCAAGCTGGATCTAAAACACGCATTCAGGCATTTTGTGGGTGATATTGATGAAATTGGCAACTCCGTGGCCCATTTTGGGGTACTGCTTAAAAACAGAGTGAGAAAGGAGCTTGCTCTGAAATGTCGAGGCCTCTAGCGATATTTCCCTGTCAAAAGGTGAAACCGGCGCTAAAACATGCTTCTATCCTTTTGGTGGCCGAAACACAATGATTCGCGAGCTACGTTGCCCATTTTACAGTGCTTATGAAAGATGGAGGTAGGAATAGGATTTCTTTGCATTTCAAATGCCTCTATGGCGGTTGGTCTCTGCTAAGTGCAAACCTGCGCAAAGGATAGGTCCAACCATTTCGGGGGTAAAAACACACTAATTGGGAAAGTACATTGCCCGTTCTCTGTGTCCCACTAAAAGATTATGAGAAAGACTATTTTGATGAAATTGTGTGGGCTACATGTCAGTTTCCGTCTATTGAAAGAGAAAATCACCTCTAAACGAACCGTACAGTCCTCACGCGGTGGAACAGATGAATTTGGCAAATCTGTGGCCTATTTTTTGGAACTCGTGAAAATTGGAGGGAGAAAGAAGATTTCCGTGCAAATCAGAGGACTCTAGCACGGATTCCCTCTTGAAAACGCAAGCTGGATCTAAAACACGCATTCAGGCATTTTGGGGGTGATATTGATGAAATTGGCAACTCCGTGGCCCATTTTGGGGTACTGCTGAAAAACGGAGTGAGAAAGGAGCTTACTCTGAAATTTCGAGGCCTCTAGCGAATTTTCCCTGTCAAAAGGTGAAACCGGTGCTAAAACATGCTTCTATCCTTTTGGTGGCCGAAACACTATGATTCGCGAGCTACGTTGCCCATTTTACAGTGCTTATGAAAGATGGAGGTAGGAATAGGATTTCTTTGCATTTCAAATGCCTCTATGGCGGTTGGTCTCTGCTAAGTGCAAACCTGCGCAAAGATTAGGTCCAACCATTTCGGGGGCAAAAACAGATTAATTGGGAAAGTACATGGCCCGTTCTCTGTGTCCCACTAAAACATTATGAGAAAGACTATTTTGATGAAATCGTGTGGGCTATATGTCAGTTTCCCTCTATTGAGAGAGAAAATCACCTCTAAACGAACCGTACAGTCCTCACGCGGTGGAACAGATGAATTTGGCAAATCTGTGGCCTATTTTTTGGAACTCGTGAAAATTGGAGGGAGAAAGAAGATTTCCGTGCAAATCAGAGGACTCTAGCATGGATTCCCTCTTGAAAACGCAAGCTGGATCTAAAACACGCATTCAGGCATTTTGGGGGTGATATTGATGAAATTGGCAACTCCGTGGCCCATTTTGGAGTACTGCTGAAAAACTGAGTGAGAAAGGAGCTTACTCTGAAATTTCGAGTCCTCTAGCGAATTTTCCCTGTCAAAAGGTGAAACCGGCGCTAAAACATGCTTCTATCCTTTTGGTGGCCGAAACACTATGATTCGCGAGCTACGTTACCCATTTTACAGTGCTTATGAAAGATGGAGGTAGGAATAGGATTTCTTTGCATTTCAAATGCCTCTATGGCGGTTGGTCTCTGCTAAGTGCAAACCTGCGCAAAGATTAGGTCCAACCATTTCGGGGACATAAACAGATTAATTGGGAAAGTACATGGCCCGTTCTCTGTGTCCAACTAAAAGATTATGAGAAAGACTATTTCGATGTAATTGTGTGGGCTACATGCCCGCTTCCCTCTATTGAAAGAGAAAATCACCTCTAAACGAACCGTACAGTCTTCACGCGGTGGAACAGGTGAATTTGGCAAATCTGTGGCCTATTTTTTGGAACTCGTGAAAATTGGAGGGAGAAAGAAGATTTCCGTGCAAATCAGAGGACTCTAGCACGGATTCCCTCTTGAAAACGCAAGCTGGATCTAAAACACGCATTCAGGCATTTTGGGGGTGATATTGATGAAATTGGCAACTCCGTGGCCCATTTTAGGGTACTGCTGAAAAACGGATTGAGAAAGGAGCTTACTCTGAAATTTCGAGGCCTCTAGCGAATTTTCCCTGTCAAAAGGTGAAACCGGCGCTAAAACATGCTCTATCCTTTTGGTGGCCGAAACACAATGATTCGCGAGCTACGTTGCCCATTTTACAGTGCTTATGAAAGATGGAGGTAGGAATAAGATTTCTTTGCATTTCAAATGCCTCTATGGCGGTTGGTCTCTGCTAAGTGCAAACCTGCGCAAAGAATAGGTCCAACCATTTCGGGGGCAAAAACAGATTAATTGGGAAAGTAAATGGCCCGTTCTCTGTGTCCCACTAAAACATTATGAGAAAGACTATTTTGATGAAATCGTGTGGGCTATATGTCAGTTTCCCTCTATTGAAAGAGAAAATCACCTCTAAACGAACCGTACAGTCTTCACGCGGTGGAACAGCTGAATTTGGCAAATCTGTGGCCTATTTTTTGGAACTCGTGAAAATTGGAGGGAGAAAGAAGATTTCCGTGCAAATCAGAGGACTCTAGCACGGATTCCCTCTTGGAAACGCAAGCTGGATCTAAAACACGCATTCCTGCATTTTGGCGGTGATATTGATGAAATTGGCAACTCCGTGGCCCATTTTGTGGTACTGCTGAAAAACGGATTGAGAAAGGAGCTTACTCTGAAATTTCGAGGCCTCTAGCGAATTTTCCCTGTCAAAAGGTGAAACCGGTGCTAAAACATGCTTCTATCCTTTTGGTGGTCGAAACACTATGATTCGCGAGCTACGTTGCCCATTTTACAGTGCTTATGAAAGATGGAGGTAGGAATAGGATTTCTTTGCATTTCAAATGCCTCTATGGCGGTTGGTCTCTGCTAAGTGTAAACCTGCGCAAAGAATAGGTCCAACCATTTCGGGGGCAAAAACAGATTAATTGGGAAAGTACATGGCCTGTTCTCTGTGTCCCACTAAAACATTATGAGAAGACTATTTTGATGAAATCGTGTGGGCTATATGTCAGTTTCCCTCTATTGAAAGAGAAAATCACCTCTAAACGAACCGTACAGTCTTCACGCGGTGGAACATATGAATTTGGCAAATCTGTGGCCTATTTTTTGGAACTCGTGAAAATTGGAGGGAGAAAGAAGATTTCCGTGCAAATCAGTGGACTCTAGCACGGATTCCCTCTTGAAAACGCAAGCTGGATCTAAAACACGCATTCAGGCATTTTGGGGGTGATATTGATGAAATTGGCAACTCCGTGGCCCATTTTAGGGTACTGCTGAAAAACTGAGTGAGAAAGGAGCTTACTCTGAAATTTCGAGTCCTCTAGCGAATTTTCCCTGTCAAAAGGTGAAACCGGCGCTAAAACATGCTTCTATCCTTTTGGTGGCCGAAACACTATGATTCGCGAGCTACGTTGCCCATTTTACAGTGCTTATGAAAGATGGAGGTAGGAATAGGTTTTCTTTGCATTTCAAATGCCTCTATGGCGGTTGATCTCTGCTAAGTGCAAACCTGCGCAAAGAATAGGTCCAACCATTTCGGGGGCAAAAACAGATTAATTGGGAAAGTACATGGCCCGTTCTCTGTGTCCCACTAAAACATTATGAGAAAGACTATTTTGATGAAATCGTGTGGGCTATATGTCAGTTTCCCTCTATTGAAAGAGAAAATCACCTCTAAACGAACCGTACAGTCCTCACGCGGTGGAACAGATGAATTTGGCAAATCTGTGGCCTATTTTTTGGAACTCGTGAAAATTGGAGGGAGAAAGAAGATTTCCGTGCAAATCAGAGGACTCTAGCACGGATTCCCTCTTGAAAACGCAAGCTGGATCTAAAACACGCATTCAGGCATTTTGGGGGTGATATTGATGAAATTGGCAACTCCGTGGCCCATTTTGGGGTACTGCTGAAAAACGGAGTGAGAAAGGAGCTTACTCTGAAATTTCGAGGCCTCTAGCGAATTTTCCCTGTCAAAAGGTGAAACCGGTGCTAAAACATGCTTCTATCCTTTTGGTGGCCGAAACACTATGATTCGCGAGCTACGTTGCCCATTTTACAGTGCTTATGAAAGATGGAGGTAGGAATAGGATTTCTTTGCATTTCAAATGCCTCTATGGCGGTTGGTCTCTGCTAAGTGCAAACCTGCGCAAAGATTAGGTCCAACCATTTCGGGGGCAAAAACAGATTAATTGGGAAAGTACATGGCCCGTTCTCTGTGTCCCACTAAAACATTATGAGAAAGACTATTTTGATGAAATCGTGTGGGCTATATGTCAGTTTCCCTCTATTGAGAGAGAAAATCACCTCTAAACGAACCGTACAGTCCTCACGCGGTGGAACAGATGAATTTGGCAAATCTGTGGCCTATTTTTTGGAACTCGTGAAAATTGGAGGGAGAAAGAAGATTTCCGTGCAAATCAGAGGACTCTAGCATGGATTCCCTCTTGAAAACGCAAGCTGGATCTAAAACACGCATTCAGGCATTTTGGGGGTGATATTGATGAAATTGGCAACTCCGTGGCCCATTTTGGAGTACTGCTGAAAAACTGAGTGAGAAAGGAGCTTACTCTGAAATTTCGAGTCCTCTAGCGAATTTTCCCTGTCAAAAGGTGAAACCGGCGCTAAAACATGCTTCTATCCTTTTGGTGGCCGAAACACTATGATTCGCGAGCTACGTTGCCCATTTCACAGTGCTTATGAAAGATGGAGGTAGGAATAGGATTTCTTTGCATTTCAAATGCCTCTATGGCGGTTGGTCTCTGCTAAGTGCAAACCTGCGCAAAGATTAGGTCCAACCATTTCGGGGACATAAACAGATTAATTGGGAAAGTACATGGCCCGTTCTCTGTGTCCAACTAAAAGATTATGAGAAAGACTATTTCGATGTAATTGTGTGGGCTACATGCCCGCTTCCCTCTATTGAAAGAGAAAATCACCTCTAAACGAACCGTACAGACTTCACGCGGTGGAACAGGTGAATTTGGCAAATCTGTGGCCTATTTTTTGGAACTCGTGAAAATTGGAGGGAGAAAGAAGATTTCCGTGCAAATCAGAGGACTCTAGCACGGATTCCCTCTTGAAAACGCAAGCTGGATCTAAAACACGCATTCAGGCATTTTGGGGGTGATATTGATGAAATTGGCAACTCCGTGGCCCATTTTAGGGTACTGCTGAAAAACGGATTGAGAAAGGAGCTTACTCTGAAATTTCGAGGCCTCTAGCGAATTTTCCCTGTCAAAAGGTGAAACCGGCGCTAAAACATGCTCTATCCTTTTGGTGGCCGAAACACAATGATTCGCGAGCTACGTTGCCCATTTTACAGTGCTTATGAAAGATGGAGGTAGGAATAAGATTTCTTTGCATTTCAAATGCCTCTATGGCGGTTGGTCTCTGCTAAGTGCAAACCTGCGCAAAGAATAGGTCCAACCATTTCGGGGGCAAAAACAGATTAATTGGGAAAGTAAATGGCCCGTTCTCTGTGTCCCACTAAAACATTATGAGAAAGACTATTTTGATGAAATCGTGTGGGCTATATGTCAGTTTCCCTCTATTGAAAGAGAAAATCACCTCTAAACGAACCGTACAGTCTTCACGCGGTGGAACAGCTGAATTTGGCAAATCTGTGGCCTATTTTTTGGAACTCGTGAAAATTGGAGGGAGAAAGAAGATTTCCGTGCAAATCAGAGGACTCTAGCACGGATTCCCTCTTGGAAACGCAAGCTGGATCTAAAACACGCATTCCTGCATTTTGGCGGTGATATTGATGAAATTGGCAACTCCGTGGCCCATTTTGTGGTACTGCTGAATAACGGATTGAGAAAGGAGCTTACTCTGAAATTTCGAGGCCTCTAGCGAATTTTCCCTGTCAAAAGGTGAAACCGGTGCTAAAACATGCTTCTATCCTTTTGGTGGTCGAAACACTATGATTCGCGAGCTACGTTGCCCATTTTACAGTGCTTATGAAAGATGGAGGTAGGAATAGGATTTCTTTGCATTTCAAATGCCTCTATGGCGGTTGGTCTCTGCTAAGTGTAAACCTGCGCAAAGAATAGGTCCAACCATTTCGGGGGCAAAAACAGATTAATTGGGAAAGTACATGGCCTGTTCTCTGTGTCCCACTAAAACATTATGAGAAGACTATTTTGATGAAATCGTGTGGGCTATATGTCAGTTTCCCTCTATTGAAAGAGAAAATCACCTCTAAACGAACCGTACAGTCTTCACGCGGTGGAACATATGAATTTGGCAAATCTGTGGCCTATTTTTTGGAACTCGTGAAAATTGGAGGGAGAAAGAAGATTTCCGTGCAAATCAGAGGACTCTAGCACGGATTCCCTCTTGAAAACGCAAGCTGGATCTAAAACACGCATTCAGGCATTTTGGGGGTGATATTGATGAAATTGGCAACTCCGTGGCCCATTTTAGGGTACTGCTGAAAAACGGATTGAGAAAGGAGCTTACTCTGAAATTTCGAGGCCTCTAGCGAATTTTCCCTGTCAAAAGGTGAAACCGGCGCTAAAACATGCTCTATCGTTTTGGTGGCCGAAACACAATGATTCGCGAGCTACGTTGCCCATTTTACAGTGCTTATGAAAGATGGAGGTAGGAATAGGATTTCTTTGCATTTCAAATGCCTCTATGGCGGTTGGTCTCTGCTAAGTGCAAACCTGTGCAAAGAATAGGTCCAACCATTTCGGGGGAAAAAACAGATTAATTGGGAAAGTACATGGCCCGTTCTCTGTGTCCCACTAAAACATTATGAGAAAGACTATTTTGATGAAATCGTGTGGGCTATATGTCAGTTTCCCTCTATTGAAAGAGAAAATCACCTCTAAACGAACCGTACAGTCCTCACGCGGTGGAACAGATGAATTTGGCAAATCTGTGGCCTATTTTTTGGAACTCGTGAAAATTGGAGGGAGAAAGAAGATTTCCGTGCAAATCAGAAGACTCTAGCACGGATTCCCTCTTGAAAACGCAAGCTGGATCTAAAACACGCATTCAGGCATTTTGGGGGTGATATTGATGAAATTGGCAACTCCGTGGCCCATTTTGGGGTACTGCTGAAAAACGGATTGAGAAAGGAGCTTACTCTGAAATTTCGAGGCCTCTAGCGAATTTTCCCTGTCAAAAGGTGAAACCGGTGCTAAAACATGCTTCTATCCTTTTGGTGGCCGAAACACTATGATTCGCGAGCTACGTTGCCCATTTTACAGTGCTTAAGAAAGATGGAGGTAGGAATAGGATTTCTTTGCATTTCAAATGCCTCTATGGCGGTTGGTCTCTGCTAAGTGCAAACCTGCGTAAAGAATAGGTCCAACCATTTCGGGGGCAAAAACAGATTAATTGGGAAAGTACATGGCCCGTTCTCTGTGTCCCACTAAAACATTATGAGAAAGACTATTTTGATGAAATCGTGTGGGCTATATGTCAGTTTCCCTCTATTGAAAGAGAAAATCACCTCTAAACGAACCGTACAGTCCTCACGCGGTGGAACAGATGAATTTGGCAAATCTGTGGCCTATTTTTTGGAACTCGTGAAAATTGGAGGGAGAAAGAAGATTTCCGTGCAAATCAGAGGACTCTAGCATGGATTCCCTCTTGAAAACGCAAGCTGGATCTAAAACACGCATTCAGGCATTTTGGGGGTGATATTGATGAAATTGGCAACTCCGTGGCCCATTTTGGAGTACTGCTGAAAAACTGAGTGAGAAAGTAGCTTACTCTGAAATTTCGAGTCCTCTAGCGAATTTTCCCTGTCAAAAGGTGAAACCGGCGCTAAAACATGCTTCTATCCTTTTGGTGGCCGAAACACTATGATTCGCGAGCTACGTTGCCCATTTTACAGTGCTTATGAAAGATGGAGGTAGGAATAGGATTTCTTTGCATTTCAAATGCCTCTATGGCGGTTGGTCTCTGCTAAGTGCAAACCTGCGCAAAGATTAGGTCCAACCATTTCGGGGACATAAACAGATTAATTGGGAAAGTACATGGCCCGTTCTCTGTGTCCAACTAAAAGATTATGAGAAAGACTATTTCGATGTAATTGTGTGGGCTACATGTCCGCTTCCCTCTATTGAAAGAGAAAATCACCTCTAAACGAACCGTACAGTCTTCACGCGGTGGAACAGGTGAATTTGGCAAATCTGTGGCCTATTTTTTGGAACTCGTGAAAATTGGAGGGAGAAAGAAGATTTCCGTGCAAATCAGAGGACTGTAGCACGGATTCCCTCTTGGAAACGCAAGCTGGATCTTAAACACGCATTCCTGCATTTTGGCGGTGATATTGATGAAATTGGCAACTCCGTGGCCCATTTTGGGGTACTGCTGAAAAACGGATTGAGAAAGGAGCTTACTCTGAAATTTCGAGGCCTCTAGCGAATTTTCCCTGTCAAAAGGTGAAACCGGTGCTAAAACATGCTTCTATCCTTTTGGTGGTCGAAACACTATGATTCGCGAGCTACGTTGCCCATTTTACAGTGCTTATGAAAGATGGAGGTAGGAATAGGATTTCTTTGCATTTCAAATGCCTCTATGGCGGTTGGTATCTTCTAAGTGTAAACCTGCGCAAAGAATAGGTCCAACCATTTCGGGGGCAAAAACAGATTAATTGGGAAAGTACATGGCCTGTTCTCTGTGTCCCACTAAAACATTATGAGAAGACTATTTTGATGAAATCGTGTGGGCTATATGTCAGTTTCCCTCTATTGAAAGAGAAAATCACCTCTAAACGAACCGTACAGTCTTCACGCGGTGGAACAGATGAATTTGGCAAATCTGTGGCCTATTTTTTGGAACTCGTGAAAATTGGAGGGAGAAAGAAGATTTCCGTGCAAATCAGAGGACTCTAGCACGGATTCCCTCTTGAAAACGCAAGCTGGATCTAAAACACGCATTCAGGCATATTGGGGGTGATATTGATGAAATTGGCAACTCCGTGGCCCATTTTGGGGTACTGCTGAAAAACGGATTGAGAAAGGAGCTTACTCTGAAATTTCGAGGCCTCTAGCGAATTTTCCCTGTCAAAAGGTGAAACCGGCGCTAAAACATGCTCTATCCTTTTGGTGGCCGAAACACAATGATTCGCGAGCTACGTTGCCCATTTTACAGTGCTTATGAAAGATGGAGGTAGGAATAGGATTTCTTTGCATTTCAAATGCCTCTATGGCGGTTGGTCTCTGCTAAGTGCAAACCTGCGCAAAGAATAGGTCCAACCATTTCGGGGGCAAAAACAGATTAATTGGGAAAGTACATGGCCCGTTCTCTGTGTCCCACTAAAACATTATGAGAAAGACTATTTTGATGAAATCGTGTGGGCTATATGTCAGTTTCCCTCTATTGAAAGAGAAAATCACCTCTAAACGAACCGTACAGTCTTCACGCGGTGGAACAGGTGAATTTGGCAAATCTGTGGCCTATTTTTTGGAACTCGTGAAAATTGGAGGGAGAAAGAAGATTTCCGTGCAAATCAGAGGACTCTAGCACGGATTCCCTCTTGAAAACGCAAGCTGGATCTAAAACACGCATTCAGGCATTTTGGGGGTGATATTGATGAAATTGGCAACTCCGTGGCCCATTTTAGGGTACTGCTGAAAAACGGATTGAGAAAGGAGCTTACTCTGAAATTTCGAGGCCTCTAGCGAATTTTCCCTGTCAAAAGGTGAAACCGGCGCTAAAACATGCTCTATCCTTTTGGTGGCCGAAACACAATGATTCGCGAGCTACGTTGCCCATTTTACAGTGCTTATGAAAGATGGAGGTAGGAATAGGATTTCTTTGCATTTCAAATGCCTCTATGGCGGTTGGTCTCTGCTAAGTGCAAACCTGCGCAAAGAATAGGTCCAACCATTTCGGGGGCAAAAACAGATTAATTGGGAAAGTACATGGCCTGTTCTCTGTGTCCCACTAAAACATTATGAGAAGACTATTTTGATGAAATCGTGTGGGCTATATGTCAGTTTCCCTCTATTGAAAGAGAAAATCACCTCTAAACGAACCGTACAGTCTTCACGCGGTGGAACAGATGAATTTGGCAAATCTGTGGCCTATTTTTTGGAACTCGTGAAAATTGGAGGGAGAAAGAAGATTTCCGTGCAAATCAGAGGACTCTAGCACGGATTCCCTCTTGAAAACGCAAGCTGGATCTAAAACACGCATTCAGGCATATTGGGGGTGATATTGATGAAATTGGCAACTCCGTGGCCCATTTTGGGGTACTGCTGAAAAACGGATTGAGAAAGGAGCTTACTCTGAAATTTCGAGGCCTCTAGCGAATTTTCCCTGTCAAAAGGTGAAACCGGTGCTAAAACATGCTCTATCCTTTTGGTGGCCGAAACACAATGATTCGCGAGCTACGTTGCCCATTTTACAGTGCTTATGAAAGATGGAGGTAGGAATAGGATTTCTTTGCATTTCAAATGCCTCTATGGCGGTTGGTCTCTGCTAAGTGCAAACCTGCGCAAAGAATAGGTCCAACCATTTCGGGGGCAAAAACAGATTAATTGGGAAAGTACATGGCCCGTTCTCTGTGTCCCACTAAAACATTATGAGAAAGACTATTTTGATGAAATCGTGTGGGCTATATGTCAGTTTCCCTCTATTGAAAGAGAAAATCACCTCTAAACGAACCGTACAGTCTTCACGCGGTGGAACAGGTGAATTTGGCAAATCTGTGGCCTATTTTTTGGAACTCGTGAAAATTGGAGGGAGAAAGAAGATTTCCGTGCAAATCAGAGGACTCTAGCACGGATTCCCTCTTGAAAACGCAAGCTGGATCTAAAACACGCATTCAGGCATTTTGGGGGTGATATTGATGAAATTGGCAACTCCGTGGCCCATTTTAGGGTACTGCTGAAAAACGGATTGAGAAAGGAGCTTACTCTGAAATTTCGAGGCCTCTAGCGAATTTTCCCTGTCAAAAGGTGAAACCGGCGCTAAAACATGCTCTATCCTTTTGGTGGCCGAAACACAATGATTCGCGAGCTACGTTGCCCATTTTACAGTGCTTATGAAAGATGGAGGTAGGAATAGGATTTCTTTGCATTTCAAATGCCTCTATGGCGGTTGGTCTCTGCTAAGTGCAAACCTGCGCAAAGAATAGGTCCAACCATTTCGGGGGCAAAAACAGATTAATTGGGAAAGTACATGGCCTGTTCTCTGTGTCCCACTAAAACATTATGAGAAGACTATTTTGATGAAATCGTGTGGGCTATATGTCAGTTTCCCTCTATTGAAAGAGAAAATCACCTCTAAACGAACCGTACAGTCTTCACGCGGTGGAACAGATGAATTTGGCAAATCTGTGGCCTATTTTTTGGAACTCGTGAAAATTGGAGGGAGAAAGAAGATTTCCGTGCAAATCAGAGGACTCTAGCACGGATTCCCTCTTGAAAACGCAAGCTGGATCTAAAACACGCATTCAGGCATATTGGGGGTGATATTGATGAAATTGGCAACTCCGTGGCCCATTTTGGGGTACTGCTGAAAAACTGAGTGAGAAAGGAGCTTACTCTGAAATTTCGAGTCCTCTAGCGAATTTTCCCTGTCAAAAGGTGAAACCGGCGCTAAAACATGCTTCTATCCTTTTGGTGGCCGAAACACAATGATTCGCGAGCTACGTTGCCCATTTTACAGTGCTTATGAAAGATGGAGGTAGGAATAGGATTTCTTTGCATTTCAAATGCCTCTATGGCGGTTGGTCTCTGCTAAGTGCAAACCTGCGCAAAGAATAGGTCCAACCATTTCGGGGGCAAAAACAGATTAATTGGGAAAGTACATGGCCCGTTCTCTGTGTCCCACTAAAACATTATGAGAAAGACTATTTTGATGAAATCGTGTGGGCTATATGTCAGTTTCCCTCTATTGAAAGAGAAAATCACCTCTAAACGAACCGTACAGTCTTCACGCGGTGGAACAGATGAATTTGGCAAATCTGTAGCCTAATTTTTGGAACTCGTGAAAATTGGAGGGAGAAAGAAGATTTCCGTGCAAATCAGAGGACTCTAGCACGGATTCCCTCTTGAAAACGCAAGCTGGATCTAAAACACGCATTCAGGCATTTTGGGGGTGATATTGATGAAATTGGCAACTCCGTGGCCCATTTTGGGGTACTGCTGAAAAACTGAGTGAGAAAGGAGCTTACTCTGAAATTTCGAGTCCTCTAGCGAATTTTCCCTGTCAAAAGGTGAAACCGGCGCTAAAACATGCTTCTATCCTTTTGGTGGCCGAAACACTATGATTCGCGAGCTACGTTGCCCATTTTACAGTGCTTATGGAAGATGGAGGTAGGAATAGGATTTCTTTGCATTTCAAATGCCTCTATGGCGGTTGGTCTCTGCTAAGTGCAAACCTGCGCAAAGATTAGGCCCAACCATTTCGGGGACAAAAACAGATTAATTGGGAAAGTACATGGCCCGTTCTCTGTGTCCAACTAAAAGATTATGAGAAAGACTATTTTCGATGTAATTGTGTGGGCTACATGTCAGTTTCCCTCTATTGAAAGAGAAAATCACCTCTAAACGAACCGTACAGTCTTCACGCGGTGGAACAGATGAATTTGGCAAATCTGTGGCCTATTTTTTGGAACTCGTGAAAATTGGAGGGAGAAAGAAGATTTCCGTGCAAATGAGAGGACTCTAGCACGGATTCCCTCTTGAAAACGCAAGCTGGATCTAAAACACGCATTCAGGCATTATGGCGGTGATATTGATGAAATTGGCAACTCCGTGGCCCATTTTGTGGTACTGCTGAAAAACGGATTGAGAAAGGAGCTTACTCTGAAATTTCGAGGCCTCTAGCGAATTTTCCCTATCAAAAGGTGAAACCGGCGCTAAAACATGCTCTATCCTTTTGGTGGCCGAAACACAATGATTCGCGAGCTACGTTGCCCATTTTACAGTGCTTATGAAAGATGGAGGTAGGAATAGGATTTCTTTGCATTTCAAATGCCTCTATGGCGGTTGGTCTCTGCTAAGTGCAAACCTGCGCAAAGAATAGGTCCAACCATTTCGGGGGCAAAAACAGATTAATTGGTAAAGTACATGGCCCGTTCTCTGTGTCCCACTAAAACATTATGAGAAAGACTATTTTGATGAAATCGTGTGGGCTATATGTCAGTTTCCCTCTATTGAAAGAGAAAATCACCTCTAAACGAACCGTACAGTCTTCACGCGGTGGAACAGATGAATTTGGCAAATCTGTGGCCTATTTTTTGGAACTCGTGAAAATTGGAGGGAGAAAGAAGATTTCCGTGCAAATCAGAGGACTCTAGCACGGATTCCCTCTTGAAAACGCAAGCTGGATCTAAAATACGCATTCAGGCATTTTGGCGGTGATATTGATGAAATTGGCAACTCCGTGGCCCATTTTGGGGTACTGCTGAAAAACGGATTGAGAAAGGAGCTTACTCTGAAATTTCGAGGCCTCTAGCGAATTTTCCCTGTCAAAAGGTGAAACCGGTGCTAAAACATGCTTCTATCCTTTTGGTGGCCGAAACACTATGATTCGCGAGCTACGTTGCCCATTTTACAGTGCTTATGAAAGATGGAGGTAGGAATAGGATTTCTTTGCATTTCAAATGCCTCTATGGCGGTTGGTCTCTGCTAAGTGCAAACCTGCGCAAAGATTAGGTCCAACCATTTCGGGGACAAAAAAAGATTAATTGGGAAAGTACATGGCCCGTTCTCTGTGTCCAACTAAAAGATTATGAGAAAGACTATTTCGATGTAATTGTGTGGGCTACATGTCAGTTTCCCTCTATTGAAAGAGAAAATCACCTCTAAACGAACCGTACAGTCTTCACGCGGTGGAACAGATGAATTTGGCAAATCTGTGGCCTATTTAATGGAACTCGTGAAAATTGGAGGGAGAAAGAAGATTTCCGTGCAAATCAGAGGACTCTAGCACGAATTCCCTCCTGAAAACGCAAGCTGGATCTAAAACACGCATTCAGGCATTTTGGGGGTGATATTGATGAAATTGGCAACTCCGTGGCCCATTTTGGGGTACTGCTGAAAAACGGATTGAGAAAGGAGCTTACTCTGAAATTTCGAGTCCTCTAGCGAATTTTCCCTGTCAAAAGGTGAAACCGGTGCTAAAACATGCTTCTATCCTTTTGGTGGCCGAAACACAATGATTCGCGAGCTACGTTGCCCATTTTACAGTGCTTATCAAAGATGGAGGTAGGAATAGGATTTCTTTGCATTTCAAATGCCTCTATGGCGGTTGGTCTGAACTAAGTGCAAACCTGCGCAAAGATTAAGTCCAACCATTTCAGGGGCAAAAAAAGATGAATTGGGAAAGTACATGGCCCGTTCTCTGAACCCCACTAAAAGATTATGAGAAAGACTATTTTGATGAAATTGTGTGGGCTACATGTCAGTTTCCCTCTATTGAAAGAGAAAATCACCTCTAAACGAACCGTACAGTCTTCTCGCAGTGGAACAGATGAATTTGGCAAATCTGAGGCGTATTTTTTGGAACTCGTGAAAATTGGAGGGAGAAAGAAGATTTCCGTGCAAATCAGAGGACTCTAGCACGGATTCCCTCTTGCAAACGCAAGCTGGATCTAAAACACGCATTCAGGCATTTTGGGGGTGATAATGATGTAATTGGCAACTCCGTGGCCCATTTTTGGGTACTGCTGAAAAACGGATTGAGAAAGGAGCTTACTCTGAAATTTCGAGGCCTCTAGCGAATTTTCCCTGTCAAAAGGTGAAACCGGCGCTAAAACATGCTTCTATCCTTTTGGTGGCCGAAACACAATGATTCGCGAGCTACGTTGCCCATTTTACAGTGCTTATGAAAGATGGAGGTAGGAATAGAATTTCTTTTAATTTCAAATGCCTCTATGGCGGTTGGTCTCTGCTAAGTGCAAACCTGCGCAAAGATTAGGTCCAACCATTTCAGGGGCAAAAAAAGATGAATTGGGAAAGTACATGGCCCGTTCTCTGTACCCCACTAAAAGATTATGAGAAAGACTATTTTTATGAAATTGTGTGGGCTACATGTCAGTTTCCCTCTATTGAAAGAGAAAATCACCTCTAAACGAACCGTACAGTCTTCTCGCGGTGGAACAGATGAATTTGGCAAATCTGAGGCGTATTTTTTGGAACTCGTGAAAATTGAAGGGAGAAAGAAGATTTCCGTGCAAATCAGAGGACTCTAGCACGAATTCCCTCCTGAAAACGCAAGCTGGATCTAAAACACGCATGAAGGCATTTTGGGGGTGATATTGATGAAATTGGCAACTCCGTGGCCCATTTTGGGGTACTGCTGAAAAACGGATTGAGAAAGGAGCTTACTCTGAAATTTCGAGGCCTCTAGCGAATTTTCCCTGTCAAAAGGTGAAACCGGCGCTAAAACATGCTTCTATCCTTTTGGTGGCCGAAACACAATGATTCGCGAGCTACGTTGCCCGTTTTACAGTTCTTCTGAAAGATGGAGGTAGGAATAGGATTTCTTTGCATTTCAAATGCCTCTATGGCTGTTGGTCTCTGCTAAGTGCAAACCTGCGGAAAGATTAGGTCCAACCATTTCGGGGGCAAAAAAAGATGAATTGGGAAAGTACATGGCCCGTTCTCTGTACCCCACTAAAAGATTATGAGAAAGACTATTTTGATGAAATTGTGTGGGCTACATGTCAGTTTCCCTTTATTGAAAGAGAAAATCACCTCTAAACGAACCGTACAGTCTTCTCGCGGTGGAACAGATGAATTTGGCAAATCTGAAGCGTATTTTTTGGACCTCGTGAAAATTGGAGGGAGAAAGAAGATTTCTGTGCAAATCAGAGGACTCTAGCACGAATTCCCTCTTGAAAACGCAAGCTGGATCTAAAACACGCATTCAGGCATTTTGGGGGTGATATTGATGAAATTGGCAACTCTGTGGCCCATTTTGGGGTACTGCTGAAAAACGGATTGAGAAAGGAGCTTACTCTGAAATTTCGAGGCCTCTAGCGAATTTTCTCTGTCAAAAGGTGAAACCGGTTCTAAAACATGCTTCTATCCTTTTGGTGGCCGAAACACAATGATTCGCGAGCTACGTTGCCCATTTTACAGTGCTTATCAAAGATGGAGGTAGGAATAGGATTTCTTTTAATTTCAAATGCCTCTATGGCGGTTGGTCTCTGCTAAGTGCAAACCTGCGCAAAGATTAGGTCCAACCATTTCTGGGGCAAAAAAAGATGAATTGGGAAAGTACATGGCCCGTTCTCTGTACCCCACTAAAAGATTATGAGAAAGACTATTTTGATGAAATTGTGTGGGCTACATGTCAGTTTCCCTCTATTGAAAGAGAAAATCACCTCTAAACGAACCGTACAGTCTTCTCGCGGTGGAACAGATGAATTTGGAAAATCTGAGGCGTATTTTTTGGAACTCGTGAAAATTGTAGGGAGAAAGAAGATTTCCGTGCAAATCAGAGGACTCTAGCACGAATTCCCTCTTAAAAACGCAAGCTGGATCTAAAACACGCATTCAGGCATTTTGGGGGTGATATTGATGAAATTGGCAACTCCGTGGCCCATTTTGGGGTACTGCTGAAAATTGGATTGAGAAAGGAGCTTACTTTGAAATTTCGAGGCCTCTAGCGAATTTTCCCTGTCAAAAGGTGAAACCGGCGCTAAAACATGCTTCTATCCTTTTGGTGGCCGAAACACAATGATTCGCGAGCTACGTTGCCCATTTTACAGTGCTTATCAAAGATAGAGGTAGGAATAGGATTTCTTTTAATTTCAAATGCCTCTATGACGGTTGGTCTCTGCTAAGTGCAAACCTGCGCAAAGATTAAGTCCAACCATTTCTGGGGCAAAAAAAGATGAATTGGGAAAGTACATGGCCCGTTCTCTGTACCCCACTAAAAGATTATGAGAAAGACTATTTTGATGAAATTGTGTGGGCTACATGTCAGTTTCCCTCTATTGAAAGAGAAAATCACCTCTAAACGAACCGTACAGTCTTCTCGCGGTGGAACAGATGAATTTGGCAAATCTGAGGCGTATTTTTTGGAACTCGTGAAAATTGGAGGGAGAAAGAAGATTTCCGTGCAAATCAGAGGACTCTAGCACGAATTCCCTCCTGAAAACGCAAGCTGGATCTAAAACACGCATGAAGGCATTTTGGGGGTGATATTGATGAAATTGGCAACTCCGTGGCCCATTTTGGGGTGCTGCTGAAAAACGGATTGAGAAAGGAGCTTACTCTGAAATTTCGAGGCCTCTAGCGAATTTTCCCTGTCAAAAGGTGAAACCGGCGCTAAAACATGCTTCTATCCTTTTGGTGGCCGAAACACAATGATTCGCGAGCTACGTTGCCCATTTTACAGTGCTTATGAAAGATGGAGGTAGGAATAGAATTTCTTTTAATTTCAAATGCCTCTATGGCGGTTGGTCTCTGCTAAGTACAAACCTGCGCAAAGATTAGGTCCAACCATTTCAGGGGCAAAAAAAGATGAATTGGGAAAGTACATGGCCCGTTCTCTGTACCCCACTAAAAGATTATGAGAAAGACTATTTTTATGAAATTGTGTGGGCTACATGTCAGTTTCCCTCTATTGAAAGAAAAAATCACCTCTAAACGAACCGTACAGTCTTCTCGCGGTGGAACAGATGAATTTGGCAAATCTGAGGCGTATTTTTTGGAACTCGTGAAAATTGGAGGGAGAAAGAAGATTTCCGTGCAAATCAGAGGACTCTAGCACGAATTCCCTCCTGAAAACGCAAGCTGGATCTAAAACACGCATGAAGGCATTTTGGGGGTGATATTGATGAAATTGGCAACTCCGTGGCCCATTTTGGGGTACTGCTGAAAAACGGATTGAGAAAGGAGCTTACTCTGAAATTTCGAGGCCTCTAGCGAATTTTCCCTGTCAAAAGGTGAAACCGGCGCTAAAACATGCTTCTATCCTTTTGGTGGCCGAAACACAATGATTCGCGAGCTACGTTGCCCGTTTTACAGTTCTTCTGAAAGATGGAGGTAGGAATAGGATTTCTTTGCATTTCAAATGCCTCTATGGCGGTTGGTCTCTGCTAAGTGCAAACCTGCGGAAAGATTAGGTCCAACCATTTCGGGGGCAAAAAAAGATGAATTGGGAAAGTACATGGCCCGTTCTCTGTACCCCACTAAAAGATTATGAGAAAGACTATTTTGATGAAATTGTGTGGGCTACATGTCAGTTTCCCTTTATTGAAAGAGAAAATCACCTCTAAACGAACCGTACAGTCTTCTCGCGGTGGAACAGATGAATTTGGCAAATCTGAAGCGTATTTTTTGGACCTCGTGAAAATTGGAGGGAGAAAGAAGATTTCTGTGCAAATCAGAGGACTCTAGCACGAATTCCCTCTTGAAAACGCAAGCTGGATCTAAAACACGCATTCAGGCATTTTGGGGGTGATATTGATGAAATTGGCAACTCTGTGGCCCATTTTGGGGTACTGCTGAAAAACGGATTGAGAAAGGAGCTTACTCTGAAATTTCGAGGCCTCTAGCGAATTTTCCCTGTCAAAAGGTGAAACCGGCGCTAAAACATGCTTCTATCCTTTTGGTGGCCGAAACACAATGATTCGCGAGCTACGTTGCCCATTTTACAGTGCTTATAAAAGATAGAGGTAGGAATAGGATTTCTTTGCATTTCAAATGCCTCTATGGCGGTTGGTCTCTGCGAAGTGCAAACCTGCGTGAAGAATAGGTCCAACCATTTCGGGGGCAAAAAAAGATGAATTGGGAAAGTACATGGCCCGTTCTCTGTGTCCCACTAAAAGATTATGAGAAAGACTATTTTGATGAAATCGTGTGGGCTACATGTCAAATTCCCTCTATTGAAAGAGAAAATAACCTCTAAACGAACCCTAAAGTCTTCACGCGGTGGAACAGATGAATTTGGCAAATCTGTGGCCTATTTTTTGGAACTCGTCAAAATTGGAGGGAGAAAGAAGATTTCTGTGCAAACCTGAGGACTCTAGCACGGTTTCCCTTTCGAAAACGCAAGCTGGATCTAAAACACGCATTCAGGCATTTTGTGCTGATATTGATGAAATTGGCAACTCCGTGGCCCATTTTGGGGTACTGCTGAAAAACGGAGTGAGAAAGGAGCTTACTCTGAAATGTCGAGGGCTCTAGCGAATTTTCCCTGTCAAAAGGTGAAACCGGCGCTAAAACATGCTTCTATCCTTTTGGTGGCCGAAACACAATGATTCGCGAGCTACGTTGCCCATTTTACAGTGCTTATAAAAGATGGAGGTAGGAATAGGATTTCTTTGCATTTCAAATGCCTCTATGGCGGTTGGTCTCTGCTAAGTGCAAACCTGCGGAAAGATTAGGTCCAACCATTTCGGGGGCAAAAAAAGATGAATTGGGAAAGTACATGGCCCGTTCTCTGTACCCCACTAAAAGATTATGAGAAAGACTATTTCGATGTAATTGTGTGGGCTACATGTCAGTTTCCCTCTATTGAAAGAGAAAATCACCTCTAAACGAACAGTATAGTCTTCACGCGGTGGAACAGATGAATTTGGCAAATCTGTGGCCTATTTTTTGGAACTCGTGAAAATTGGAGGGAGAAAGAAGATTTCCGTGCAAACCTGAGGACTCTGGCACGGTATCCCTCATGAAAACGCAAGCTGGATCTAAAACACGCATTCAGGCATTTTGGGGGTGATATTGATGAAATTGGCAACTCCGTGGCCCATTTTGGGGTACTGCTGAAAAACGGATTGAGAAAGGAGCTTACTCTGAAATTTCGAGGCCTCTAGCGAATTTTCCCTGTCAAAAGGTGAAACCGGCGCTAAAACATGCTTCTATCCTTTTGGTGGCCGAAACACAATGATTCGCGAGCTACGTTGCCCATTTTACAGTGCTTATAAAAGATAGAGGTAGGAATAGGATTTCTTTGCATTTCAAATGCCTCTATGGCGGTTGGTCTCTGCGAAGTGCAAACCTGCGTGAAGAATAGGTCCAACCATTTCGGGGGCAAAAAAAGATGAATTGGGAAAGTACATGGCCCGTTCTCTGTGTCCCACTAAAAGATTATGAGAAAGACTATTTTGATGAAATCGTGTGGGCTACATGTCAAATTCCCTCTATTGAAAGAGAAAATAACCTCTAAACGAACCCTAAAGTCTTCACGCGGTGGAACAGATGAATTTGGCAAATCTGTGGCCTATTTTTTGGAACTCGTCAAAATTGGAGGGAGAAAGAAGATTTCTGTGCAAACCTGAGGACTCTAGCACGGTTTCCCTTTCGAAAACGCAAGCTGGATCTAAAACACGCATTCAGGCATTTTGTGCTGATATTGATGAAATTGGCAACTCCGTGGCCCATTTTGGGGTACTGCTGAAAAACGGAGTGAGAAAGGAGCTTACTCTGAAATGTCGAGGGCTCTAGCGAATTTTCCCTGTCAAAAGGTGAAACCGGCGCTAAAACATGCTTCTATCCTTTTGGTGGCCGAAACACAATGATTCGCGAGCTACGTTGCCCATTTTACAGTGCTTATAAAAGATGGAGGTAGGAATAGGATTTCTTTGCATTTCAAATGCCTCTATGGCGGTTGGTCTCTGCTAAGTGCAAACCTGCGGAAAGATTAGGTCCAACCATTTCGGGGGCAAAAAAAGATGAATTGGGAAAGTACATGGCATGTTCTCTGTACCCCACTAAAAGATTATGAGAAAGACTATTTTGATGAAATTGTGTGGGCTACATGTCAGTTTCCCTTTATTGAAAGAGAAAATCACCTCTAAACGAACCGTACAGTCTTCTCGCGGTGGAACAGATGAATTTGGCAAATCTGAAGCGTATTTTTTGGACCTCGTGAAAATTGGAGGGAGAAAGAAGATTTCTGTGAAAATCAGAGGACTCTAGCACGAATTCCCTCTTGAAAACGCAAGCTGGATCTAAAACACGCATTCAGGCATTTTGGGGGTGATATTGATGAAATTGGCAACTCTGTGGCCCATTTTGGGGTACTGCTGAAAAACGGATTGAGAAAGGAGCTTACTCTGAAATTTCGAGGCCTCTAGCGAATTTTCTCTGTCAAAAGGTGAAACCGGCGCTAAAACATGCTTCTATCCTTTTGGTGGCCGAAACACAATGATTCGCGAGCTACGTTGCCCATTTTACAGTGCTTATCAAAGATGGAGGTAGGAATAGGATTTCTTTTAATTTCAAATGCCTCTATGGCGGTTGGTCTCTGCTAAGTGCAAACCTGCGCAAAGATTAGGTCCAACCATTTCTGGGGCAAAAAAAGATGAATTGGGAAAGTACATGGCCCGTTCTCTGTACCCCACTAAAAGATTATGAGAAAGACTATTTTGATGAAATTGTGTGGGCTACATGTCAGTTTCCCTCTATTGAAAGAGAAAATCACCTCTAAACGAACCGTACAGTCTTCTCGCGGTGGAACAGATGAATTTGGAAAATCTGAGGCGTATTTTTTGGAACTCGTGAAAATTGTAGGGAGAAAGAAGATTTCCGTGCAAATCAGAGGACTCTAGCACGAATTCCCTCTTCAAAACGCAAGCTGGATCTAAAACACGCATTCAGGCATTTTGGGGGTGATATTGATGAAATTGGCAACTCCGTGGCCCATTTTGGGGTACTGCTGAAAATTGGATTGAGAAAGGAGCTTACTTTGAAATTTCGAGGCCTCTAGCGAATTTTCCCTGTCAAAAGGTGAAACCGGCGCTAAAACATGCTTCTATCCTTTTGGTGGCCGAAACACAATGATTCGCGAGCTACGTTGCCCATTTTAGAGTGCTTATCAAAGATAGAGGTAGGAATAGGATTTCTTTTAATTTCAAATGCCTCTATGGCGGTTGGTCTCTGCGAAGTGCAAACCTGCGCAAAGATTAAGTCCAACCATTTCTGGGGCAAAAAAAGATGAACTGGGAAAGTACATGGCCCGTTCTCTGTACCCCACTAAAAG
Source organism: Albizia julibrissin (assembly GCA_037074505.1). Taxonomy (NCBI): domain Eukaryota; kingdom Viridiplantae; phylum Streptophyta; class Magnoliopsida; order Fabales; family Fabaceae; genus Albizia; species Albizia julibrissin. The sequence continues at coordinate 41,378,876 of CM073477.1, forward strand.
ATTATGAGAAAGACTATTTTGATGAAATTGTGTGGGCTACATGTCAGTTTCCCTCTATTGAAAGAGAAAATCACCTCTAAACGAACCGTACAGTCTTCTCGCGGTGGAACAGATGAATTTGGCAAATCTGAGGCGTATTTTTTGGAACTCGTGAAAATTGGAGGGAGAAAGAAGATTTCCGTGCAAATCAGAGGACTCTAGCACGAATTCCCTCCTGAAAACTCAAGCTGGATCTAAAACACGCATGAAGGCATTTTGGGGGTGATATTGATGAAATTGGCAACTCCGTGGCCCATTTTGGGGTGCTGCTGAAAAACGGATTGAGAAAGGAGCTTACTCTGAAATTTCGAGGCCTCTAGCGAATTTTCCCTGTCAAAAGGTGAAACCGGCGCTAAAACATGCTTCTATCCTTTTGGTGGCCGAAACACAATGATTCGCGAGCTACGTTGCCCATTTTACAGTGCTTATCAAAGATGGAGGTAGGAATAGGATTTCTTTTAATTTCAAATGCCTCTATGGCGGTTGGTCTCTGCTAAGTGCAAACCTGCGCAAAGATTAGGTCCAACCATTTCTGGGGCAAAAAAAGATGAATTAGGAAAGTACATGGCCCGTTCTCTGTACCCCACTAAAAGATTATGAGAAAGACTATTTTGATGAAATTGTGTGGGCTACATGTCAGTTTCCCTCTATTGAAAGAGAAAATCACCTCTAAACGAACCGTACAGTCTTCTCGCGGTGGAACAGATGAATTTGGAAAATCTGAGGCGTATTTTTTGGAACTCGTGAAAATTGTAGGGAGAAAGAAGATTTCCGTGCAAATCAGAGGACTCTAGCACGAATTCCCTCTTAAAAACGCAAGCTGGATCTAAAACACGCATTCAGGCATTTTGGGGGTGATATTGATGAAATTGGCAACTCCGTGGCCCATTTTTGGGTACTGCTGAAAAATGGATTGACAAAGGAGCTTACTCTGAAATTTCGAGGCCTCTAGCGAATTTTCCCTGTCAAAAGGTGAAACCGGCACTAAAACATGTTTCTATCCTTTTGGTGGCCGAAACACAATGATTCGCGAGCTACGTTGCCCGTTTTACAGTTCTTCTGAAAGATTGAGGTAGGAATAGGATTTCTTTGCATTTCAAATGCCTCTATGGCGGTTGCTCTCTGCTAAGTGCAAACCTGCGGAAAGATTAGGTCCAACCATTTCGGGGGCAAAAAAAGATGAATTGGGAAAGTACATGGCCCGTTCTCTGTACCCCACTAAAAGATTATGAGAAAGACTATTTTGATGAAATTGTGTGGGCTACATGTCAGTTTCCCTCTATTGAAAGAGAAAATCACCTCTAAACGAACCGTACAGTCTTCTGGCGGTGGAACAGATGAATTTGGCAAATATGTGCCGTATTTTTTGGAACTCGTGAAAATTATAGGGAGAAAGAAGATTTCCCTGCAAATCATAGGACTCTAGCACTGTTTGGCTCTCACAAACGAAAGCTGGATCTAAAACACGCATACAGGCATTTTGGGGGTGATATTGATGAAATTGGCAACTCCGTGGCCCATTTTGGGGTACTACTGAAAAACGGAGTGAGAAAGGAGCTTACTCTGAAATTTCGAGGCCTCTAGCGAATTTTCCCTGTCAAAAGGTGAAACCGGCCCTAAAACATGCTTCTATCCTTTTGGTGGCCGAAACACAATGATTCGCGAGCTACGTTGCCTATTTTACAGTGCTTATAAAAGATGGAGGTAGGAATAGGATTTCTTTGCATTTCAAATGCCTCTATGGCGGTTGGTCTCTGCGAAGTGCAAACCTGCGTGAAGAATAGGTCCCACCATTTTGGGGTCAAAAAAAGATGAATTAGGAAAGTACATGGCTCGTTCTCTGTGTCCCACTAAAAGATTATGAGAAAGACTATTTTGATGAAATTGTGTGGGCTACATGTCAGTTTCCCTCTATTGAAAGAGAAAATCACCTCTAAACGAACCGTAAACTCTTCACGCGGTGGAACAAATGAATTTGGAAAATCTGAGGCGTATTTGTTGGAACTCGTCAAAATTGGAGGGAGAAAGAAGATTTCCGTGCAAACCTGAGGACTCTGGCACGGTTTCCCTCTTGAAAACGTAAGCTGGATCTAACACACGCATTCAGGCATTTTGGGGGTGATATTGATGAAATTGGCAACTCCGTGGCCCATTTTGGAGTACTGCTGAAAAACGGATTGAGAAAGGAGCTTACTCTGAAATTTCGAGGCCTCTAGCGAATTTTCCCTGTCAAAAGGTGAAACCGGCGCTAAAACATGCTTCTATCCTTTTGGTGGCCGAAACACAATGATTCGCGAGCTACGTTGCCCATTTTACAGTGCTTATAAAAGATGGAGGTAGGAATAGGATTTCTTTGCATTTCAAATGCCTCTATGGCGGTTGGTCTCTGCGAAGTGCAAACCTGCGTGAAGAATAGGTCCAACCATTTCGGGGGAAAAAAAAGATGAATTGGGAAAGTACATGGCCCGTTCTCTGTGTCCCACTAAAAGATTATGAGAAAGACTATTTTGATGAAATTGTGTGGGCTACATGTCAGTTTCCCTCTATTGAAAGAGAAAATCACCTCTAAACGAACCGTACAGTCTTCTCGCGGTGGAACAGATGAATTTGGAAAATCTGAGGCGTATTTTTTGGAACTCGTGAAAATTGTAGGGAGAAAGAAGATTTCCGTGCAAATCAGAGGACTCTAGCACGAATTCCCTCTTAAAAACGCAAGCTGGATCTAAAACACGCATTCAGGCATTTTGGGGGTGATATTGATGAAATTGGCAACTCCGTGGCCCATTTTTGGGTACTGCTGAAAAATGGATTGACAAAGGAGCTTACTCTGAAATTTCGAGGCCTCTAGCGAATTTTCCCTGTCAAAAGGTGAAACCGGCACTAAAACATGTTTCTATCCTTTTGGTGGCCGAAACACAATGATTCGCGAGCTACGTTGCCCGTTTTACAGTTCTTCTGAAAGATTGAGGTAGGAATAGGATTTCTTTGCATTTCAAATGCCTCTATGGCGGTTGCTCTCTGCTAAGTGCAAACCTGCGGAAAGATTAGGTCCAACCATTTCGGGGGCAAAAAAAGATGAATTGGGAAAGTACATGGCCCGTTCTCTGTACCCCACTAAAAGATTATGAGAAAGACTATTTTGATGAAATTGTGTGGGCTACATGTCAGTTTCCCTCTATTGAAAGAGAAAATCACCTCTAAACGAACCGTACAGTCTTCTGGCGGTGGAACAGATGAATTTGGCAAATATGTGCCGTATTTTTTGGAACTCGTGAAAATTATAGGGAGAAAGAAGATTTCCCTGCAAATCATAGGACTCTAGCACTGTTTGGCTCTCACAAACGAAAGCTGGATCTAAAACACGCATACAGGCATTTTGGGGGTGATATTGATGAAATTGGCAACTCCGTGGCCCATTTTGGGGTACTACTGAAAAACGGAGTGAGAAAGGAGCTTACTCTGAAATTTCGAGGCCTCTAGCGAATTTTCCCTGTCAAAAGGTGAAACCGGCCCTAAAACATGCTTCTATCCTTTTGGTGGCCGAAACACAATGATTCGCGAGCTACGTTGCCTATTTTACAGTGCTTATAAAAGATGGAGGTAGGAATAGGATTTCTTTGCATTTCAAATGCCTCTATGGCGGTTGGTCTCTGCGAAGTGCAAACCTGCGTGAAGAATAGGTCCCACCATTTTGGGGTCAAAAAAAGATGAATTAGGAAAGTACATGGCTCGTTCTCTGTGTCCCACTAAAAGATTATGAGAAAGACTATTTTGATGAAATTGTGTGGGCTACATGTCAGTTTCCCTCTATTGAAAGAGAAAATCACCTCTAAACGAACCGTAAACTCTTCACGCGGTGGAACAAATGAATTTGGAAAATCTGAGGCGTATTTGTTGGAACTCGTCAAAATTGGAGGGAGAAAGAAGATTTCCGTGCAAACCTGAGGACTCTGGCACGGTTTCCCTCTTGAAAACGTAAGCTGGATCTAACACACGCATTCAGGCATTTTGGGGGTGATATTGATGAAATTGGCAACTCCGTGGCCCATTTTGGAGTACTGCTGAAAAACGGATTGAGAAAGGAGCTTACTCTGAAATTTCGAGGCCTCTAGCGAATTTTCCCTGTCAAAAGGTGAAACCGGCGCTAAAACATGCTTCTATCCTTTTGGTGGCCGAAACACAATGATTCGCGAGCTACGTTGCCCATTTTACAGTGCTTATAAAAGATGGAGGTAGGAATAGGATTTCTTTGCATTTCAAATGCCTCTATGGCGGTTGGTCTCTGCGAAGTGCAAACCTGCGTGAAGAATAGGTCCAACCATTTCGGGGGAAAAAAAAGATGAATTGGGAAAGTACATGGCCCGTTCTCTGTGTCCCACTAAAAGATTATGAGAAAGACTATTTTGATGAAATCGTGTGGGCTACATGTCAAATTCCCTCTATTGAAAGAGAAAATAACCTCTAAACAAACCCTAAAGTCTTCACGCGGTGGAACAGATGAATTTGGCAAATCTGTGGCCTATTTTTTGGAACTCGTCAAAAATGGAGGGAGAAAGAAGATTTCCGTGCAAACCTGAGGACTCTAGCACGGTTTCCCTTTCGAAAACGCAAGCTGGATCTAAAACACGCATTCAGGCATTTTGTGCGTGATATTGATGAAATTTGCAACTCCGTGGCCCATTTTGGGGTACTGCTGAAAAACGGAGTGAGAAAGGAGCTTACTCTGAAATGTCGAGGGCTCTAGCGAATTTTCCCTGTCAAAAGGTGAAAGCGGCGCTAAAACATGCTTCTATCCTTTTGGTGGCCGAAACACAATGATTCGCGAGCTACGTTGCCCATTTTACAGTGCTTATGAAAGATGGAGGTAGGAATAGGTTTTCTTTTCATTTCAAATGCCTCTATGGCGGTTGGTCTCTGCTAAGTGCAAACCTGCGCAAAGATTAGGTCCAACCATTTCGGGGACAAAAACAGATTAATTGGGAAAGTACATGGCCCGTTCTCTGTGTCCAACTAAAAGATTATGAGAAAGACTATTTCGATGTAATTGTGTGAGCTACATGTCAGTTTCCCTCTATTGAAAGAGAAAATCACCTCTAAACGAACAGTATAGTCTTCACGCGGTGGAACAGATGAATTTGGCAAATCTGTGGCCTATTTTTTGGAACTCGTGAAAATTGGAGGGAGAAAGAAGATTTCCGTGCAAACCTGAGGACTCTGGCACGGTATCCCTCATGAAAACGCAAACTGGATCTAAAACACGCATTCAGGCATTTTGGGGGTGATATTGATGAAATTGGCAACTCCGTGGCCCATTTTGGGGTACTGCTGAAAAACGGATTGAGAAAGGAGCTTACTCTGAAATTTCGAGGCCTCTAGCGAATTTTCCCTGTCAAAAGGTGAAACCGGCGCTAAAACATGCTTCTATCCTTTTGGTGGCCGAAACACAATGATTCGCGAGCTACGTTGCCCATTTTACAGTGCTTATAAAAGATAGAGGTAGGAATAGGATTTCTTTGCATTTCAAATGCCTCTATGGCGGTTGGTCTCTGCGAAGTGCAAACCTGCGTGAAGAATAGGTCCAACCATTTCGGGGGCAAAAAAAGATGAATTGGGAAAGTACATGGCCCGTTCTCTGTGTCCCACTAAAAGATTATGAGAAAGACTATTTTGATGAAATCGTGTGGGCTACATGTCAAATTCCCTCTATTGAAAGAGAAAATAACCTCTAAACGAACCCTAAAGTCTTCACGCGGTGGAACAGATGAATTTGGCAAATCTGTGGCCTATTTTTTGGAACTCGTCAAAATTGGAGGGAGAAAGAAGATTTCTGTGCAAACCTGAGGACTCTAGCACGGTTTCCCTTTCGAAAACGCAAGCTGGATCTAAAACACGCATTCAGGCATTTTGTGCTGATATTGATGAAATTGGCAACTCCGTGGCCCATTTTGGGGTACTGCTGAAAAACGGAGTGAGAAAGGAGCTTACTCTGAAATATCGAGGGCTCTAGCGAATTTTCCCTGTCAAAAGGTGAAACCGGCGCTAAAACATGCTTCTATCCTTTTGGTGGCCGAAACACAATAATTCGCGAGCTACGTTGCCCATTTTACAGTGCTTATAAAAGATGGAGGTAGGAATAGGATTTCTTTGCATTTCAAATGCCTCTATGGCGGTTGGTCTCTGCGAAGTGCAAACCTGCGTGAAGAATAGGTCCCACCATTTTGGGGTCAAAAAAAGATGAATTAGGAAAGTACATGGCTCGTTCTCTGTGTCCCACTAAAAGATTATGAGAAAGACTATTTTGATGAAATTGTGTGGGCTACATGTCAGTTTCCCTCTATTGAAAGAGAAAATCACCTCTAAACGAACCGTAAACTCTTCACGCGGTGGAATAAATGAATTTGGAAAATCTGAGGCGTATTTGTTGGAACTCGTCAAAATTGGAGGGAGAAAGAAGATTTCCGTGCAAACCTTAGGACTCTGGCACGGTATCCCTCATGAAAACGCAAACTGGATCTAAAACACGCATTCAGGCATTTTGGGGGTGATATTGATGAAATTGGCAACTCCGTGGCCCATTTTGGGGTACTGCTGAAAAACGGATTGAGAAAGGAGCTTACTCTGAAATTTCGAGGCCTCTAGCGAATTTTCCCTGTCAAAAGGTGAAACCGGCGCTAAAACATGCTTCTATCCTTTTGGTGGCCGAAACACAATGATTCGCGAGCTACGTTGCCCATTTTACAGTGCTTATAAAAGATGGAGGTAGGAATAGGATTTCTTTGCATTTCAAATGCCTCTATGGCGGTTGGTCTGTGCGAAGTGCAAACCTGCATGAAGAATAGGTCCAACCATTTCGGGGGCAAAAACAGATGAATTGGGAAAGTACATGGCCCGTTCTCTGTGTCCCACTAAAAGATTATGAGAAAGACTATTTTGATGAAATCGTGTGGGCTACATGTCAGTTTCCCTCTATTGAAAGAGAAAATCACCTCTAAACGAACCGTACAATCTTCTCGCGGTGGAACAGATGAATTTGGCAAATCTGAGGCGTATTTTTTGGAACTCGTGAAAATTGGAGGGAGAAAGAAGATTTCAGTGCAAATCAGAGGACTCTAGCACGGATTCCCTCTTGAAAACGCAAGCTGGATCTAAAACACGCATTCAGGCATTTGGGGGGTGATATTGATGAAATTGGCAACTCCGTGGCCTATTTTGGGGTACTGCTGAAAAACGGATTGACAAAGGAGCTTACTCTGAAATTTCGAGGCCTCTAGCGAATTTTCCCTGTCAAAAGGTGAAACCGACGCTAAAACATGCTTCTATCCTTTTGGTGGCCGAAACACATTGATTCGCGAGCTATGTTGCCCATTTTACAGTGCTTTTGAAAGATAGAGGTAGGAACAGGATTTCTTTCTATTTCAAATGCCTCTATGGCGGTTGATCTCTGCGAAGTGCAAACCTGCGCAAAGATTAGGTCCAACCATTTCGGGGTCAAAAAAAGATGAATTGGGAAAGTACATGGCCCGTTCTCTGTGTCCCACTAAAAGATTATGAGAAAGACTATTTTGATGAAATTGTGTGGGCTACATGTCAGTTTCCGTCTATTGAAAGAGAAAATCACCTCTAAACGAACCATACAGTCTTCTCGCGGTGGAACAGATGAATTTGGAAAATATATGGCCTATTTTTTGGAACTAGTGAAAATTGGAGGGAGAAAGAAGATTTCCGTGCAAATCAGAGGACTCTGGGACGGATTCCCTCTTGAAACCGAAAGCTGGATCTAAAACACGCATTCAGGCATTTTGGGGGTCATATTGATGAAATTGGCAACTCCGTGGCCCATTTTGTGGTACTGCTTAAAAACGGATTGAGAAAGGAGTTTACTCTTAAATTTCGTGGCCTCTAGCGAATTTTCCCTGTCAAAAGATGAAACCGGCGCTAAAACATGCTTCTATCCGTTTGGTGGCCGAAACACAATGATTCGAGAGCTACGTTGCCCATTTTACAGTGCTTATGAAAGATGGAGGTAGGAATAGGATTTCTTTGCATTTCAAATGCCTCTATGGCGGTTGGTCTCTGCTAAATGCAAACCTGCGCGAAGAATAGGTCCCACCATTTCAGGGTCGAAAACAGATGAATTGGGAAAGTACATGGCCCGTTCTCTGTGTCCTACTAAAAGATTAAGAGAAATACTATTTTGATGAAATTGTGTGGGCTACATGTCAGTTTCCCTCTATTGAAAGAGAAAATCACCTCTAAACAAACCGTACAGTCTTCTCACAGTGGAACAGATGAATTTGGCAAATCTGAGGCGTATATTTTGGAACTCTTGAAAATTGGAGGGAGAAAGAAGATTTCCGTGCAAATCAGAGGACCCTAGCACGGTTTCCCTCTTGAAAACGCATGCTGGATCTAAAACACGCATTCAGGCATTTTGGGGGTGATATTGATGAAATTGGCAACACTGTCGCCCATTTTGGAGTACTGCTGAAAAACGGAGTGAGAAAGGAGCTTACTCTGAAATTTCGAGGCCTCTAGCGAATTTTCCCTGTCAAAAGGTGAAACCGGCGCTAAAACATGCTTCTATCCTTTTGGTGGCTGAAACAGAATGATTCGCGAGCTACGTTGCCCATTTTACAGTGCTTATGAAAGATGGAGGTAGGAATAGGATTTCTTTGCATTTCAAATGCCTCTATGGCGGTTGGTCTCTGCTAAGTGCAAACCTGCGCAAAGAATAGGTCCCACCATTTCGGGGGCAAAAACAGATGAATTGGGAAAGTACATTGCCCGTTCTCTGTGTCCCACTAAAAGATTATGAGAAAGACTATTTTCTTGAAATTGTATGGGCTACATATCAGTTTCCCTCTATTGAAAGAGAAAATCAACTCTAAACGAACCGTACAGTCTTCACGCGGTGGAACAGATGAATTTGGCAAATCTGTGGGCTATTTTTTTAAACTCGTGAAAATTGGAGGGAGAAAGAAGATTTCCGAGCAAATCAGAGGACCCTAGCACGGTTTCCCTCTTGAAAACGCATGCTGGATCTAAAACACGCATTCAGGCATTTTGGGGGTCATATTGATGAAATTGGCAACTCCGTGGCCCATTTTGTGGTAGTGCTGAAAAACGGATTGAGAAAGGAGTTTACTCTTAAATTTCGAGGCCTCTAGCGAATTTTCCCTGTCAAAAGATGAAACCGGCGCTAAAACATGTTTCTATCCCTTTGGTGGCCGAAACACAATGATTCGCGAGCTACGTTGCCCATTTTACAGTGCTTATGAAAGATGGAGGTAGGAATAGGATTTCTTTGCATTTCAAATGCCTCTATGGCGGTTGGTCTCTGCTAAGTGCAAACCTGCGCAAAGATTAGCTCCAACCATTTCGGGGGCAAAAAAAGATGAATTGGGAAAGTACATGGCCCGTTCTCTGTGTCCCACTAAAAGATTATGAGAAAGACTATTTTGATGAAATTGTGTGGCCTACATGTCAGTTTCCCTCTATTGAAAGAGAAAATCACCTCTAAACGAACCATACAGTCTTCACGGGGTGGAACAGATGAATTTGGCAAATCTGTGGCCTATTTTTTGGAACTCGTGAAAATTGGAGGGAAAAAGAAGATTTCCGTGCAAATCAGAGGACTCTGGGACGGATTCCCTCTTGAAAACGCAAGCTGGATCTAAAACACGCATTCAGGCATTTTGGGGGTGATATTGATGAAATTGGCAACTCCGTGGCTCATTTTGGCGTAGTGCTGAAAAACGGAGTGAGAAAGGCGCTTACTCTGAAATTTCAAGGCCTCTAGCGAATTTTCCCTGTCAAAAGGTGAAACAGGCGCTAAAGCATGCTTCTATCCTTTTGGTGGCCGAAACACAATGATTCGCGAGCTACGTTGCCCATTTTACAGTGCTTATGAAAGATGGAGGTAGGAATAGGATTTCTTTGCATTTGAAATGCCTCTATGGCGGTTGTTCTCTCCGAAATGCAAGCCTGCGCCAAGAATAAGTCCAACCATTTCGAGGGCAAAAAAAGATGAATTGGGAAAGTCATGGCCCGTTCTCTGTGTCCCACTAAAAGATTATGAGAAAGACTATTTTCCTGAAATTGTATGGGCTACATGTCAGTTTCCCTCTATTGAAAGAGAAAATCAACTCTAAACGAACCGTACAGTCGTCACGCGGTGGATTAGATGAATTTGGCAAATCTGTGGGCTATTTTTTGGAACTCGTGAAAATTGGAGGGAGAAAGAAGATGTCCGTGCAAACCTGAGGACTCTAGCACGGTTTCCCTCTTGAAAACGCAAGCTGGATCTAAAACACGCATTTAGGCATTTTGTTGGTGATATTGATGAAACTGGCAACTCCGTGGCCCATTTTGGGGTACTGCTGAAAAACGGAGTGAGAAAGGAGCTTACTCTGAAATGTCAAGGCCTCTAGCGAATTTTCCCTGTCAAAAGGTTAAACCGGCGCTAAAACATGCTTCTATCATTTTGGTGGACGAAACACATTGATTCGCGAGCTACGTTGCCCATTTTACAGTTCTTATAAAAGATGGAGGTAGGAATAGGATTTCTTTGCATTTCAAATGCCTCTATGGCGGTTGGTGTCTGCTAAGTGCAAACCAGCGCAAAGAATAGGTCCCACCATTTCGGGGGCCAAAACAGATGAATTGGGAAAGTACATGGCCCGTTCTCTGTGTCCCACTAAAAGATTATGACAAAGACTATTTTCTTGAAATTGTATGGGCTACATGTCAGTTTCCCTCTAATGAAAGAGAAAATGAACTCTAAACGAACCGTACAGTCTTCACGCGGTGGAACAGATGAATTTGGCAAATCTGTGGGCTATTTTTTTGAACTCGTGAAAATTGGAGGAAGAAAGAAGATTTCTGTGCAAACCTAGGGACCCTAGCACGGTTTCCCTCTTGAAAACGTAAGCTGGATATAACACACGCATTCAGGCATTTTGTGGGTGATATTGATGAAATTGGAAACTCCGTGGCCCATTTTGGGGTACTGCTTAAAAACGGAGTGAGAAAGGAGCTTACTCTGAAATTTCGAGGCCTCTGGCGAATTTTCCCTGTTAAAAGGTGAAACCGGCGCTAAAACATGCTTCTATCCGTTTGGTGGCCGAAACAAAATGATTCGCGAGCTACGTTGCCCATTTTACAGTTCTTCTGAAAGATGAAGGTAGGAATAGGATTTCTTTGCATTTCAAATGCCTTTATGGCGGTTGTTCTCTCCGAAATGCAAGCCTGCGCCAAGAATAAGTCCAACCATTTCGAGGGCAAAAAAAGATGAATTGGGAAAGTCATGGCCCGTTCTCTGTGTCCCACTAAAAGATTATGAGAAAGACTATTTTCCTGAAATTGTATGGGCTACATGTCAGTTTCCCTCTATTGAAAGAGAAAATCAACTCTAAACGAACCGTACAGTCGTCACGCGGTGGATTAGATGAATTTGGCAAATCTGTGGGCTATTTTTTTGAACTCGTGAAAATTGGAGGGAGAAAGAAGATTTCTGTGCAAACCAGAGGACTCTAGCACGGATTCCCTCTTGAAAACGCAAGCTGGATCTAAAACACGCATTCAGGCATTTTGGGGGTGATATTGATGAAATTGGCAACTCCGTGGCCCATTTTAGGGTACTGCTGAAAAACGGATTGAGAAAGGAGCTTACTCTGAAATTTCGAGGCCTCTAGCGAATTTTCCCTGTCAAAAGGTGAAACTGGCGCTAAAACATGCTTCTATCCGTTTGGTGGCCGAAACAAAATGATTCGCGAGCTACGTTGCCCATTTTACAAATCTTCTGAAAGATGAAGGTAGGAACAGGATTTCTTTGCATTTCAAATGCCTCTATGGCGGTTGTTCTCTCCGAAATGCAAGCCTGCGCCAAGAATAAGTCCAACCATTTCGAGGGCAAAAAAAGATGAATTGGGAAAGTCATGGCCCGTTCTCTGTGTCCCACTAAAAGATTATGAGAAAGACTATTTTGATGAAATTGTATGGGCTACATGTCAGTTTCCCTCTATTGAAAGAGAAAATCAACTCTAAACGAACCGTACAGTCTTCACGCGGTGGAACAGATGAATTTGGCAAATCTGTGGCCTATTTTTTGGAACTCGTGAAAATATGAAGGAGAAAGAAGATTTCCGTGCAAACCTGAGGACTCTAGCACGGTTTCCCTCTTCAAAATGCAAGCTGGATCTAAAACACGCATTCAGGCATTTTGGGGGTGATATTGATGAAATTGGCAACTCCGTGGCCCATTTTGGGGTACTGCTGAAAAACCTATTGAGAAAGGAGCTTACTCTGAAATTTCGAGGCCTCTAGCGAATTTTCCTTGTCAAAAGGTGAAACCGGCGCTAAAACATGCTTCTATCCTTTTGGTGGATGAAACACATTGATTCGCGAGCTACGTTGCCCATTTTACAGGGCTTATGAAAGATAGAGGTAGGAACAGGAATTCTTTCTATTTCAAATGCCTCTATGGCGGTTGATCTCTGTGAAGTGCAAACCTGCGTGAAGAATAGGTCCCACCATTTCGGGGTCGAAAACAGATGAATTGGGAAAGTACATGGCCCGTTCTCTGTGTCCCACTAAAAGATTATGAGAAATACTATTTTGATGAAATTGTGTGGGCTACATGTCAGGGTCCCTCTATTGAAAGAGAAAATCACCTCTAAACGAACCGTACAGTCTTCTCACAGTGGAACAGATGAATTTGGCAAATCTGAGGCGTATTTTTTGGAACTCGTGAAAATTGGAGGGAAAAAGAAGATTTCCGTGCAAATCAGAGGACTCTGGGACGGATTCCCTCTTGAAAACGAAAGCTGGATCTAAAACACGCATTCAGGCATTTTAAGGGTGATATTGATGAAATTGGCAACTCCGTGGCCCATTTTGGGGTAGTGCTGAAAAACGGAGTGAGAAAGGAGCTTACTCTGAAATTTCGAGGCCTCTAGCGAATTTTCCCTGTCAAAAGGTGAAACCGGCGCTAAAACATGCTTCTATCCTTTTGGTGGCTGAAACACATTGATTTGCGAGCTACGTTGCCCATTTTACAGTGCTTATGAAAGATAGAGGTAGGAACAAGATTTCTTTCTATTTCAATGACCTCTATGGCGGTTGATCTCTGCGAAGTGCAAACCTGCCTGAAGAATAGGTCCCACCATTTCGGGGTCGAAGACAGATGAATTGGAAAAGTACATGGCCCGTTCTCTGTGTCCCACTAAAAGATTATGAGAAAGACTATTTTGATGAAATTGTGTGGGCTACATGTCAGTTTCTGTCTATTGAAAGAGAAAATCACCTCTAAACGAACCATACAGTCTTCACGCGGTGGAACAGATGAATTTGGCAAATCTGTGGCCTATTTATTGGAACTCGTGAAAATTAGAGGCAGAAAGAAGATTTCCGTGCAAACCTGAAGACTCTAGCACGGTTTCCATCTTGAAAACGTAAGCTGGATCTAAAACACGCATTCAGGCATTTTGTGGGTGATATTGATGAAATTGGCAACTCCGTTGCCCATTTTGGGGTACTGCTGAAAAACGGAGTGAGAAAGGAGCTTACTCTGAAATTTCGAGGCCTCTAGCGAATTTTCCCTGTCAAAAGGTGAAACCGGCGCTAAAACATGCTTCTATCATTTTGGTGGCCGAAACACAATGATTCGCGAGCTACGTTGCCCATTTTACAGTGCTTATGAAAGATGGAGGTAGGAATAGGATTTCTTTGCATTTCAAATGCCTCTATGGCGGTTGGTCTCTGCTAAGTGCAAACCTGCGCAAAGATTAGGTCCAACCATTTCGGGGGTAAAAAAAGATGAATTGGGAAAGTACATGGCCCGTTCTCTGTGTCCCACTGAAAGATTATGAGAAATACTATTTTGATGAAATTGTGTGGGCTACATGTCAGTTTCCCTCTATTGAAAGAGAAAATCACCTCTAAACGAACCGTACAGTCTTGACGCGGAGGAACAGATGAATTTGGCAAATCTGTGGCCTATTTTTTGGAACTCGTGAAAATTGGAGGGAGAAAGAAGATTTCCGTGCAAACCTGAGGACTCTAGCACTGTTTCCCTCTTGAAAACGCATGCTGGATCTAAAACACGAATTCAGGCATTTTGGGCGTGATATTGATGAAATTGGCAACTCCGTGGCCCATTTTGGAGTACTGCTGAAAAACGGAGTGAGAAAGGAGCTTACTCTGAAATTTTGAGGCCTCTAGCAAATTTTCCCTGTCAAGAGGTGAAACCGGCGCTAAAACATGCTTCTATCCTTTTGGTGGCTAAAACACATTGATTCGCGAGCTACGTTGCCCATTTTACAGTGCTTATGAAAGATAGAGGTAGGAACAAGATTTCTTTCTATTTCAAATACCTCTATGGCGGTTGCTCTCTGCGAAGTGCAAACCTGCGTGAAGAATAAGTCCCACCATTTCGGGGTCGAAAACAGATGAATTGGAAAAGTACATGGCCCGTTCTCTGTGTCCCACTAAAATATTATGAGAAAGACTATTTTGATGAAATCGTGTGGGCTACATGTCAGTTTCCCTCTACTGAAAGAGAAAATCACCTCTAAAGGAACCCTAAAGTCTTCACGCGTTGGAACAGACGAGTTTGGCAAGTCTGTGGCCTATTTTTTGGAACTCGTGAAAATTGGAGGGAGAAAGAAGATTTCCCTGCAAATCAGAGGACTCTAGCACGGTTTCCCTCTTGAAAACGCATGCTGGATCTAAAACACGCATTTAGGCATTTTGGGCTTGATATTGATGAAATTGGCAACTCCGTGGCCCATTTTGGGGTACTGCTGAAAAACGGAGTGAGAAAGGAGCTTACTCTGAAATTTCGAGGCCTCTAGCGAATTTTCCCTGTCAAAAGGTGAAACCGGCGCTAAAACATGCTTCTATCCTTTTGGTGGCTGAAACACATTTATTTGCGAGCTACGTTGCCCATTTTACAGTGCTTATGAAAGATAGAGGTAGGAACAAGATTTCTTTCTATTTCAAATACCTCTATGGTGGTTGATGTCTGCGAAGTGCAAACCTGCGTGAAGAATAGGTCCCACCATTTCGGGGTCGAAAACAGATGAATTGGAAAAGTACATGGCCCGTTCTCTGTGTCCCACTAAAAGATTATGAGAAAGACTATTTTGATGAAATTGTGTGGGCTACATGTCAGTTTCCCTCTACTGAAAGAGAAAATCACCTCTAAAGGAACCCTAAAGTCTTCACGCGGTGGAACAGACGAGTTTGGCAAATCTGTGGCCTATTTTTTGGAACTCGTGAAAATTGGAGGGAGAAAGAAGATTTCCCTGCAAATCAGAGGACTCTAGCACGGTTTCCCTCTTGAAAACGCATGCTGGATCTAAAACACGCATTTAGGCATTTTGGGCTTGATATTGATGAAATTGGCAACTCCGTGGCCCATTTTGGGGTACTGCTTAAAAACGGAGTGAGAAAGGAGCTTACTCTGAAATTTCGAGGCCTCTGGCGAATTTTCCCTGTTAAAAGGTGAAACCGGCGCTAAAACATGCTTCTATCCGTTTGGTAGCCGAAACAAAATGATTGGCGAGCTACGTTGCCCATTTTACAGTTCTTCTGAAAGATGAAGGTAGGAATAGGATTTCTTTGCATTTCAAATGCTTCTATGGCGGTTGTTCTCTCCGAAATGCAAGCCTGCGTCAAGAATAAGTCCAACCATTTGGAGGGCAAAAAAAGATGAATTGGGAAAGTCATGGCCCGTTCTCTGTGTCCTACTAAACGATTATGAGAAAGACTATTTTCTTGTAATTGTATGGGCTACATGTCAGTTTCCCTCTATTGAAGGAGAAAATGAACTCTAAACGAACCGTACAGTCGTCACGCGGTGGAACAGATGAATTTGGCAAATCTGTGGGCTATTTTTTTGAACTCGTGAAAATTGGAGGGAGAAAGAAGATTTCCGTGCAAATCAGAGGACCCTAGCACGGTTTCCCTCTTGAAAACGCATGCTGGATCTAAAACACGCATTCAGGCATTTTGGGCGTGATATTGATGAAATTGGCAACTCCGTGGCCAATTTTGGGGTACTGCTGAAAAACGGAGTGAGAAAGGAGCTTACTCTGAAATTTCGAGGCCTCTGGCGAATTTTCCCTGTTAAAAGGTGAAACCGGCGCTAAAACATGCTTCTATCCGTTGGGTGGCCGAAACAAAATGATTCGCGATCTACGTTGCCCATTTTACAGTTCTTCTGAAAGATGAAGGTAGGAATAGGATTTCTTTGCATTTCAAATGCCTCTATGGCGGTTGTTCTCTCCGAAATGCAAGCCTGCGCCAAGAATAAGTCCAACCGTTTCGAGGGCAAGAAAAGATGAATTGGGAAAGTCATGGCCCGTTCTTTGTATCCCACTAAAAGATTATGAGAAAGACTTTTTTCTTGAAATTGTATGGGCTACATGTCAGTTTCCCTCTATTGAAAGAGAAAATCAACTCTAAACGAACCGTACAGTCGTCACGCGGTGGATTAGATGAATTTGGCAAATATGTGGGCTATTTTTTTGAACTCGTGAAAATTGGAGGGAGAAAGAAGATTTCCGTGCAAATCAGAGGACCCTAGCACGGTTTCCCTCTTGAAAACGCATGCTGGATCTAAAACACGCATTCAGGCATTTTGGGCGTGATATTGATGAAATTGGCAACTCCGTGGCCTATTTTGGGGTACTGCTAAAAAACGGAGTGAGAAAGGAGCTTACTCTGAAATTTCGAGGCCTCTGGCGAATTTTCCCTGTTAAAAGGTGAAACCGGCGCTAAAACATGCTTCTATCCGTTTGGTGGCCGAAACAAAATGATTCGCGAGCTACGTTGCCCATTTCACAGTTCTTATGAAAGATGGAGGAGGAATAGGATTTCTTTGCATTTCAAATGCCTCTATGGCGGTTGGTCTCTGTGAAGTGCAAACCTGCGCAAAGATTAGGTCCAACCATTTCGGGGGCAAACACAGATGAATTGAGAAAGTCATGGCCCGTTCTCTGTGTCCCACTAAAAGATTATGAGAAAGACTATTTTGATCAAATTGTATGGGCTACATGTCAGTTTCCCTCTCTTGAAAGAGAAAATCGCCTCTAAACGAACCGTACAGTCTTCTGGCGGTGGAACAGATGAATTTGGCAAATATGTGCCGTATTTTTTGGAACTCGTGAAAATTATAGGGAGAAAGAAGATTTCCCTGCAAATCATAGGACTCTAGCACTGTTTGGCTCTCAAAAACGAAGGCTGGATCTAAAACACGCATTCAGGCATTTTGGGGGTGATATTGATGAAATTGGCAACTCCGTGGCTCATTTTGGGGTACTGCTGAAAAACGGAGTGAGAAAGGAGCTTACTCTGAAATTTCGAGGCCTCTAGCGAATTTTCCCTGTCAAAAGGTGAAACCGGCCCTATAACATGCTTCTATCCTTTTGGTGGCCGAAACACAATGATTCGCGAGCTACGTTGCCCATTTTAGAGTGCTTATAAAAGATGGACGTAGGAATAGGATTTCTTTGCATTTCAAATGCCTCTATGGCGGTTGGTCTCTGCGAAGTGCAAACCTGCGTGAAGAATAGGTCCATCCATTTTGGGGTCAAAAAAAGATGAATTAGGAAAGTACATGGCTCGTTCTCTGTGTCCCACTAAAAGATTATCAGAAAGACTATTTTGATGAAATTGTGTGGGCTACATGTCAGTTTCCCTCTATTGAAAGAGAAAATCACCTCTAAACGAACCGTAAAGTCTTCACGCGGTGGAACAAATGAATTTGGCAAATCTGAGGCGTATTTTTTGGAACTCGTCAAAATTGGAGGGAGAAAGAAGATTTCCGTGCAAACCTGAGGACTCTGGCACGGTTTCCCTCTTGAAAACGCAAGCTGGATCTAAAACACGCATTCAGGCATTTTGGGGGTGATATTGATGAAATTGGCAACTCCGTGGCCCATTTTGGGGTACTGCTGAAAAACGGATTGAGAAAGGAGCTTACTCTGAAATTTCGAGGCCTCTAGCGAATTTTCCCTGTCAAAAGGTGAAACCGAAGCTAAAACATGCTTCTATCCCTTTGGTGGCCGAAACACAATGATTCGCGAGCTACGTTGCCCATTTTACAGTGCTTATGAAAGATGGAGGTAGGAATAGGATTTCTTTGCATTTCAAATGCCTTTATGGCGGTTGGTCTCTGCGAAGTGCAAACCTGCGCAAAGATTAGGTCCAACCATTTCGGGGGCAAAAACAGATGAATTGGGAAAGTCATGGCCCGTTCTCTGTGTCCCACTAAAAGATTATGAGAAAGACTATTTTGATGAAATTGTATGGGCTATATGTCAGTTTCCCTCTCTTGAAAGAGAAAATCGCCTCTAAACGAACCGTACAGTCTTCTGGCGGTGGAACAGATGAATTTGGCAAATATGTGCCGTATTTTTTGGAACTCGTGAAAATTATAGGGAGAAAGAAGATTTCCCTGCAAATCATAGGACTCTAGCACTGTTTGGCTCTCACAAACGAAAGCTGGATCTAAAACACGCATACAGGCATTTTGGGGGTGATATTGATGAAATTGGCAACTCCGTGGCCCATTTTGGGGTACTGCTGAAAAACGGAGTGAGAAAGGAGCTTACTCTGAAATTTCGAGGCCTCTAGCGAATTTTCGCTGTCAAAAGGTGAAACCGGCCCTAAAACATGCTTCTATCCTTTTGGTGGCCGAAACACAATGATTCGCGAGCTACGTTGCCTATTTTACAGTACTTATAAAAGATGGAGGTAGGAATAGGATTTCTTTGCATTTCAAATGCCTCTATGGCGGTTGGTCTCTGCGAAGTGCAAACCTGCGTGAAGAATAGGTCCCACCATTTTGGGGTCAAAAAAAGATGAATTAGGAAAGTACATGGCTCGTTCTCTGTGTCCCACTAAAAGATTATGAGAAAGACTATTTTGATGAAATTGTGTGGGCTACATGTCAGTTTCCCTCTATTGAAAGAGAAAATCACCTCTAAACGAACCGTAAAGTCTTCACGCGGTGGAACAAATGAATTTGGAAAATCTGAGGCGTATTTGTTGGAACTCGTCAAAATTGGAGGGAGAAAGAAGATTTCCGTGCAAACCTGAGGACTCTGGCACGGTTTCCCTCTTGAAAACGCAAGCTGGATCTAAAACACGCATTCAGGCATTTTGGGGGTGATATTGATGAAATTGGCAACTCCGTGGCCCATTTTGGGGTACTGCTGAAAAACGGAGTGAGAAAGGAGCTTACTCTGAAATTTCGAGGCCTCTAGCGAATTTTCCCTGTCAAAAGGTGAAACCGAAGCTAAAACATGCTTCTATCCTTTTGGTGGCCGAAACACAATGATTCGCGAGCTACGTTGCCCATTTTACAGTGCTTATAAAAGATGGAGGTAGGAATAGGATTTCTTTGCATTTCAAATGCCTCTATGGCGGTTGGTCTCTGCGAAGTGCAAACCTGCGTGAAGAATAGGTCCCACCATTTCGGGGTCAAAAAAAGATGAATTAGGAAAGTACATGGCCCGTTCTCTGTGTCCCACTAAAAGATTATGAGAAAGACTATTTTGATGAAATTGTGTGGGCTACATGTCAGTTTCCCTCTATGAAAAGAGAAAATCGACTCTAAACGAACCGTAAACTCTTCACGCGGTGGAACAAATGAATTTGGAAAATCTGAGGCGTATTTGTTGGAACTCGTCAAAATTGGAGGGAGAAAGAAGATTTCCGTGCAAACCTGAGGACTCTGGCACGGTTTCCCTCTTGAAAACGCAAGCTGGATCTAAAACACGCATTCAGGCATTTTGGGGGTGATATTGATGAAATTGGCAACTCCGTGGCCCATTTTGGAGTACTGCTGAAAAACGGATTGAGAAAGGAGCTTACTCTGAAATTTCGAGGCCTCTAGCGAATTTTCCCTGTCAAAAGGTGAAACCGGCGCTAAAACATGCTTCTATCCTTTTGGTGGCCGAAACACAATGATTCGCGAGCTACGTTGCCCATTTTACAGTGCTTATAAAAGATGGAGGTAGGAATAGGATTTCTTTGCATTTCAAATGCCTCTATGGCGGTTGGTCTCTGCGAAGTGCAAACCTGCGTGAAGAATAGGTCCAACCATTTCGGGGGAAAAAAAAGATGAATTGGGAAAGTACATGGCCCGTTCTCTGTGTCCCACTAAAAGATTATGAGAAAGACTATTTTGATGAAATCGTGTGGGCTACATGTCAAATTCCCTCTATTGAAAGAGAAAATAACCTCTAAACGAACCCTAAAGTCTTCACGCGGTGGAACAGATGAATTTGGCAAATCTGTGGCCTATTTTTTGGAACTCGTCAAAAATGGAGGGAGAAAGAAGATTTCCGTGCAAACCTGAGGACTCTAGCACGGTTTCCCTTTCGAAAACGCAAGCTGGATCTAAAACACGCATTCAGGCATTTTGTGCGTGATATTGATGAAATTTGCAACTCCGTGGCCCATTTTGGGGTACTGCTGAAAAACGGATTGAGAAAGGAGCTTACTCTGAAATTTCGAGGCCTCTAGCGAATTTTCCCTGTCAAAAGGTGAAACCGGCGCTAAAACATGCTTCTATCCTTTTGGTGGCCGAAACACAATGATTCGCGAGCTACGTTGCCCATTTTACGGTGCTTATAAAAGATGGAGGTAGGAATAGGATTTCTTTGCATTTCAAATGCCTTTATGGCGGTTGGTCTCTGCGAAGTGCAAACCTGCGCAAAGATTAGGTCCAACCATTTCGGGGGCAAAAACAGATGAATTGGGAAAGTCATGGCCCGTTCTCTGTGTCCCACTAAAAGATTATGAGAAAGACTATTTTGATGAAATTGTATGGGCTATATGTCAGTTTCCCTCTCTTGAAAGAGAAAATCGCCTCTAAACGAACCGTACAGTCTTCTGGCGGTGGAACAGATGAATTTGGCAAATATGTGCCGTATTTTTTGGAACTCGTGAAAATTATAGGGAGAAAGAAGATTTCCCTGCAAATCATAGGACTCTAGCACTGTTTGGCTCTCAAAAACGAAAGCTGGATCTAAAACACGCATACAGGCATTTTGGGGGTGATATTGATGAAATTGGCAACTCCGTGGCCCATTTTGGGGTACTGCTGAAAAACGGAGTGAGAAAGGAGCTTACTCTGAAATTTCGAGGCCTCTAGCGAATTTTCGCTGTCAAAAGGTGAAACCGGCCCTAAAACATGCTTCTATCCTTTTGGTGGCCGAAACACAATGATTCGCGAGCTACGTTGCCCATTTTAGAGTGCTTATAAAAGATGGAGGTAGGAATAGGATTTCTTTGCATTTCAAATGCCTCTATGGCGGTTGGTCTCTGCGAAGTGCAAACCTGCGTGAAGAATAGGTCCATCCATTTTGGGGTCAAAAAAAGATGAATTAGGAAAGTACATGGCTCGTTCTCTGTGTCCCACTAAAAGATTATGAGAAAGACTATTTTGATGAAATTGTGTGGGCTACATGTCAGTTTCCCTCTATTGAAAGAGAAAATCACCTCTAAACGAACCGTAAAGTCTTCACGCGGTGGAACAAATGAATTTGGCAAATCTGAGGCGTATTTTTTGGAACTCGTCAAAATTGGAGGGAGAAAGAAGATTTCCGTGCAAACCTGAGGACTCTGGCACGGTTTCCCTCTTGAAAACGCAAGCTGGATCTAAAACACGCATTCAGGCATTTTGGGGGTGATATTGATGAAATTGGCAACTCCGTGGCCCATTTTGGGGTACTGCTGAAAAACGGATTGAGAAAGGAGCTTACTCTGAAATTTCGAGGCCTCTAGCGAATTTTCCCTGTCAAAAGGTGAAACCGAAGCTAAAACATGCTTCTATCCCTTTGGTGGCCGAAACACAATGATTCACGAGCTACGTTGCCCATTTTACAGTGCTTATGAAAGATGGAGGTAGGAATAGGATTTCTTTGCATTTCAAATGCCTTTATGGCGGTTGGTCTCTGCGAAGTGCAAACCTGCGCAAAGATTAGGTCCAACCATTTCGGGGGCAAAAACAGATGAATTGGGAAAGTCGTGGCCCGTTCTCTGTGTCCCACAAAAAGATTATGAGAAAGACTATTTTGATCAAATTGTATGGGCTATATGTCAGTTTCCCTCTCTTGAAAGAGAAAATCGCCTCTAAACGAACCGTACAGTCTTCTGGCGGTGGAACAGATGAATTTGGCAAATATGTGCCGTATTTTTTGGAACTCGTGAAAATTATAGGGAGAAAGAAGATTTCCCTGCAAATCATAGGACTCTAGCACTGTTTGGCTCTCACAAACGAAAGCTGGATCTAAAACACGCATACAGGCATTTTGGGGGTGATATTGATGAAATTGGCAACTCCGTGGCCCATTTTGGGGTACTGCTGAAAAACGAAGTGAGAAAGGAGCTTACTCTGAAATTTCGAGGCCTCTAGCGAATTTTCCCTGTCAAAAGGTGAAACCGGCCCTAAAACATGCTTCTATCCTTTTGGTGGCCGAAACACAATGATTCGCGAGCTACGTTGCCTATTTTACAGTGCTTATAAAAGATGGAGGTAGGAATAGGATTTCTTTGCATTTCAAATGCCTCTATGGCGGTTGGTCTCTGCGAAGTGCAAACCTGCGTGAAGAATAGGTCCCACCATTTTGGGGTCAAAAAAAGATGAATTAGGAAAGTACATGGCCCGTTCTCTGTGTCCCACTAAAAGATTATGAGAAAGACTATTTTGATGAAATTGTGTGGGCTACATGTCAGTTTCCCTCTATGAAAAGAGAAAATCGACTCTAAACGAACCGTAAACTCTTCACGCGGTGGAACAAATGAATTTGGAAAATCTGAGGCGTATTTGTTGGAACTCGTCAAAATTGGAGGGAGAAAGAAGATTTCCGTGCAAACCTGAGGACTCTGGCACGGTTTCCCTCTTGAAAACGCAAGCTGGATCTAAAACACGCATTCAGGCATTTTGGGGGTGATATTGATGAAATTGGCAACTCCGTGGCCCATTTTGGAGTACTGCTGAAAAACGGATTGAGAAAGGAGCTTACTCTGAAATTTCGAGGCCTCTAGCGAATTTTCCCTGTCAAAAGGTGAAACCGGCGCTAAAACATGCTTCTATCCTTTTGGTGGCCGAAACACAATGATTCGCGAGCTACGTTGCCCATTTTACAGTGCTTATAAAAGATGGAGGTAGGAATAGGATTTCTTTGCATTTCAAATGCCTCTATGGCGGTTGGTCTCTGCGAAGTGCAAACCTGCGTGAAGAATAGGTCCAACCATTTCGGGGGAAAAAAAAGATGAATTGGGAAAGTACATGGCCCGTTCTCTGTGTCCCACTAAAAGATTATGAGAAAGACTATTTTGATGAAATCGTGTGGGCTACATGTCAAATTCCCTCTATTGAAAGAGAAAATAACCTCTAAACGAACCCTAAAGTCTTCACGCGGTGGAACAGATGAATTTGGCAAATCTGTGGCCTATTTTTTGGAACTCGTCAAAAATGGAGGGAGAAAGAAGATTTCCGTGCAAACCTGAGGACTCTAGCACGGTTTCCCTTTCGAAAACGCAAGCTGGATCTAAAACACGCATTCAGGCATTTTGTGCGTGATATTGATGAAATTTGCAACTCCGTGGCCCATTTTGGGGTACTGCTGAAAAACGGAGTGAGAAAGGAGCTTACTCTGAAATGTCGAGGCCTCTAGCGAATTTTCCCTGTCAAAAGGTGAAAGCGGCGCTAAAACATGCTTCTATCCTTTTGGTGGCCGAAACACAATGATTCGCGAGCTACGTTGCCCATTTTACAGTGCTTATAAAAGATGGAGGTAGGAATAGGATTTCTTTGCATTTCAAATGCCTCTATGGCGGTTGGTCTCTGCGAAGTGCAAACCTGCGTGAAGAATAGGTCCCACCATTTCGGGGTCAAAAAAAGATTAATTAGGAAAGTACATGGCCCGTTCTCTGTGTCCCACTAAAAGATTATGAGAAAGACTATTTTGATGAAATTGTGTGGGCTACATGTCAGTTTCCCTCTATGAAAAGAGAAAATCGACTCTAAACGAACCGTAAAGTCTTCACGCGGTGGAACAGATGAATTTGGAAAATCTGAGGTGTATTTTTAGGAACTCGTCAAAGTTGGAGGGAGAAAGACGATTTCCGTGCAAACCTGAGGACTCTGGCACGGTATCCCTCATGAAAACGCAAACTGGATCTAAAACACGCATTCAGGCGTTTTGGGGGTGATATTGATGAAATTGGCAACTCCGTGGCCCATTTTGGGGTACTGCTGAAAAACGGATTGAGAAAGGAGCTTACTCTGAAATTTCGAGGCCTCTAGCGAATTTTCCCTGTCAAAAGGTGAAACCGGCGCTAAAACATGCTTCTATCCTTTTGGTGGCCGAAACACAATGATTCGCGAGCTACGTTGCCCATTTTACAGTGCTTATAAAAGATGGAGGTAGGAATAGGATTTCTTTGCATTTCAAATGCCTCTATGGCGGTTGGTCTGTGCGAAGTGCAAACCTGCGTGAAGAATAGGTCCAACCATTTCGGGGGCAAAAAAAGATGAATTGGGAAAGTACATGGCCCGTTCTCTGTGTCCCACTAAAACATTATGAGAAAGACTATTTTGATGAAATCGTGTGGGCTACATGTCAGTTTCCCTCTATTGAAAGAGAAAATCACCTCTAAACGAACCGTACAATCTTCTCGCGGTGGAACAGATGAATTTGGCAAATCTGAGGCGTATTTTTTAGAACTCGTGAAAATTGGAGGGAGAAAGAAGATTTCAGTGCAAATCAGAGGACTCTAGCACGGATTCCCTCTTGAAAATGCAAGCTGGATCTAAAATACGCATTCAGGCATGTTGGGAGTGATATTGATGAAATTGGCAACTCCGTGGCCCATTTTGGGGTACTGCTGAAAAACAGATTGAGAAAGGAGCTTACTCTGAAATTTCGAGGCCTCTAGCGAATTTTCTTTGTCAAAAGGTGAAACCGGCGCTAAAACATGCTTCTATCCCTTTGGTGGCCGAAACACAATGATTCGCGAGCTACGTTGCCCATTTTACAGTGCTTATGAAAGATGGAGGTAGGAATAGGAATTCTTTGCATTTCAAATGCCTCTATGGCGGCTGGTCTCTGCGAACTGCAAACCTGCGTGAAGAATAGGTCCCACCATTTCAGGGTCAAAAAAAGATGAATTGGGAAAGTACATTGCCCGTTCTCTGTGTCCCACTAAAAGATTATGAGAAAGACTACTTTGATGAAATTGTGTGGGCTACATGTCAGTTTCTCTCTATTGAAAGAGAAAATCACCTCTAAACGCACCGTACAGTCTTCTCGCGGTGGAACAGATGAATATGGCAAATCTGAGGCGTATTTTTTGGAACTCGTGAAAATTGGAGGGAGAAAGAAGATTTCCGTGCAAACCTGAGGACTCTAGCACGGTTTCCCTCTTGAAAACGTAAGCTGGATCTAAAACACGCATTCAGGCATTTTGTGGGTGATATTGATGAAATTGGCAACTCCGTGGCCCATTTTGGGGTACTGCTTAAAAACGGAGTGAGAAAGGAGCTTACTCTGAAATGTAGAGGCCTCTAGCGATATTTCCCTGTCAAAAGGTGAAACCGGCGCTAAAACATGCTTCTATCCGTTTGGTGGCCAAAACACAATGATTCGCGAGCTACGTTGCCCATTTTACAGTGCTTATGAAAGATGGAGGTAGGAATAGGATTTCTTTGCATTTCAAATGCCTATATGGCGGTTGGTCTCTGCTAAGTGCAAACCTGCGCAAAGGATAGGTCCAACCATTTCGGGGGTAAAAACACACTAATTGGGAAAGTACATTGCCCGTTCTCTGTGTCCCACTAAAAGATTATGAGAAAGACTATTTTGATGAAATTGTGCGGGCTACATGTCAGTTTCCGTCTATTGAAAGAGAAAATCACCTCTAAACGAACCATACAGTCTTGACACGGTGGAACAGATGAATCTGGCAAATCTGTGGCCTATTTTTTGGAACTCGTGAAAATTGGAGGGAGGAAGAGGATTTCCGTGCAAACCTGAGGACTCTAGCACGGTTTCCCTCTTGAAAAAGTAAGCTGGATCTAAAACACGCATTCAGGCATTTTGTGGGTGATATTGATGAAATTGGCAACTCCGTGGCCCATTTTGGGGTACTGCTTAAAAACGGAGTGAGAAAGAAGCTTACTCTGAAATGTAGAGGCCTCTAGCGATATTTCCCTGTCAAAAGGTGAAACCGGCGCTAAAACATGCTTCTATCCTTTTGGTGGCCAAAACACAATGATTCGCGAGCTACGTTGCCCATTTTACAGTGCTTATGAAAGATGGAGGTAGGAATAGGATTTCTTTGCATTTCAAATGCCTATATGGCGGTTGGTCTCTGCTAAGTGCAAACCTGCGCAAAGGATAGGTCCAACCATTTCGGGGGTAAAAACACACTAATTGGGAAAGTACATTGCCCGTTCTCTGTGTCCCACTAAAAGATTATGAGAAAGACTATTTTGATTAAATTGTGCGGGCTACATGTCAGTTTCCGTCTATTGAAAGAGAAAATCACCTCTAAACGAACCATACAGTCTTGACGCGGTGGAACAGATGAATCTGGCAAATCTGTGGCCTATTTTTTGGAACTCGTGAAAATTGGAGGGAGGAAGAGGATTTCCGTGCAAACCTGAGGACTCTAGCACGGTTTCCCTCTTGAAAAAGTAAGCTGGATCTAAAACACGCATTCAGGCATTTTGTGGGTGATATTGATGAAATTGGCAACTCCGTGGCCCATTTTGGGGTACTGCTGAAAAACGGATTGAGAAAGGAGCTTACTCTGAAATTTCGAGGCCTCTAGCGAATTTTCCATGTCAAAAGGTGAAACCGGCGCTAAAACATGCTTCTATCCCTTTGGTGGCCGAAACACAATGATTCGCGAGCTACGTTGCCCATTTTACAGTGCTTATGAAAGATGGAGGTAGGAATAGGATTTCTTTGCATTTCAAATGCCTCTATGGCGGTTGGTCTCTGCTAAGTGCAAACCTGCGCAAAGAATAGGTCCAACCATTTCGGGGGTAAAAACACACTAATTGGGAAAGTACATTGCCCGTTCTCTGTGTCCCACTAAAAGATTATGAGAAAGACTATTTTGATGAAATTGTGTGGGCTACATGTCAGTTTCCGTCTATTGAAAGAGAAAATCACCTCTAAACGAACCATACAGTCTTGACGCGGTGGAACAGATGAATCTGGCAAATCTGTGGCCTATTATTTGGAACTCGTGAAAATTGGAGGGAGGAAGAAGATTTCCGTCCAAACCTGAGGACTCTAGCACGGTTTCCCTCTTGAAAACGTAAGCTGGATCTAAAACACGCATTCAGGCATTTTGTGGGTGATATTGATGAAATTGGCAACTCCGTGGCCCATTTTGGGGTACTGCTTAAAAACGGAGTGAGAAAGGAGCTTACTCTGAAATGTCGAGGCCTCTAGCGATATTTCCCTGTCAAAAGGTGAAACCGGCGCTAAAACATGCTTCTATCCTTTTGGTGGCCGAAACACAATGATTCGCGAGCTACGTTGCCCATTTTACAGTGCTTATGAAAGATGGAGGTAGGAATAGGATTTCTTTGCATTTCAAATGCCTCTATGGCGGTTGGTCTCTGCTAAGTGCAAACCTGCGCAAAGGATAGGTCCAACCATTTCGGGGGTAAAAACACACTAATTGGGAAAGTACATTGCCCGTTCTCTGTGTCCCACTAAAAGATTATGAGAAAGACTATTTTGATGAAATTGTGTGGGCTACATGTCAGTTTCCGTCTATTGAAAGAGAAAATCACCTCTAAACGAACCATACAGTCTTGACGCGGTGGAACAGATGAATCTGGCAAATCGGTGGCCTTTTTTTTGAACTCGTGAAAATTGGAGGGAGGAAGAAGATTTCCGTACAAACCTGAGGACTCTAGCACGGTTTCCCTCTTGAAAACGTAAGCTGGATCTAAAACACGCATTCAGGCATTTTGTGGGTGATATTGATGAAATTGGCAACTCCGTGGCCCATTTTGGGGTACTGCTGAAAAACGGATTGAGAAAGGAGCTTACTCTGAAATTTCGAGGCCTCTAGCGAATTTTCCCTGTCAAAAGGTGAAACCGGCGCTAAAACATGCTTCTATCCCTTTGGTGGCCGAAACACAATGATTCACGAGCTACGTTGCCCATTTTACAGTGCTTATGAAAGATGGAGGTAGGAATAGGATTTCTTTGCATTTCAAATGCCTCTATGGCGGTTGGTCTCTGCTAAGTGCAAACCTGCGCAAAGGATAGGTCCAACCATTTCGGGGGTAAAAACACACTAATTGGGAAAGTACATTGCCCGTTCTCTGTGTCCCACTAAAAGATTATGAGAAAGACTATTTTGATGAAATTGTGTGGGCTACATGTCAGTTTCCGTCTATTGAAAGAGAAAATCACCTCTAAACGAACCATACAGTCTTGACGCGGTGGAACAGATGAATCTGGCAAATCTGTGGCCTATTTTTTGGAACTCATGAAAATTGGAGGGAGGAAGAGGATTTCCGTGCAAACCTGAGGACTCTAGCACGGTTTCCCTCTTGAAAACGTAAGTTGGATCTAAAACACGCATTCAGGCATTTTGTGGGTGATATTGATGAAATTGGCAACTCCGTGGCCCATTTTGGGGTACTGCTGAAAAACGGATTGAGAAAGGAGCTTACTCTGAAATTTCGAGGCCTCTAGCGAATTTTCCCTGTCAAAAGGTGAAACCGGCGCTAAAACATGCTTCTATCTCTTTGGTGGCCGAAACACAATGATTCGTGAGCTACGTTGCCCATTTTACAGTGCTTATGAAAGATGGAGGTAGGAATAGGATTTCTTTGCATTTCAAATGCCTCTATGGCGGTTGGTCTCTGCTAAATGCAAACCTGCGCAAAGAATAGGTCCAACCATTTCGGGGGTAAAAACACACTAATTGGGAAAGTACATTGCCCGTTCTCTGTGTCCCACTAAAAGATTATGAGAAAGACTATTTTGATGAAATTGTGTGGGCTACATGTCAGTTTCCGTCTATTGAAAGAGAAAATCACCTCTAAACGAACCATACAGTCTTGACGCGGTGGAACAGATGAATCTGGCAAATCTGTGGCTTATTTTTTGGAACTTGTGAAAATTGGAGGGAGGAAGATGATTTCCGTGCAAACCTGAGGACTCTAGCACGGTTTCCCTCTTGAAAACGTAAGCTGGATCTAAAACACGCATTCAGGCATTTTGTGGGTGATATTGATGAAATTGGCAACTCCGTGGCCCATTTTGGGGTACTGCTGAAAAACGGATTGAGAAAGGAGCTTACTCTGAAATTTCGAGGCCTCTAGCGAATTTTCCCTGTCAAAAGGTGAAACCGGCGCTAAAACATGCTTCTATCTCTTTGGTGGCCGAAACACAATGATTCGTGAGCTACGTTGCCCATTTTACAGTGCTTATGAAAGATGGAGGTAGGAATAGGATTTCTTTGCATTTCAAATGCCTCTATGGCGGTTGGTCTCTGCTAAGTGCAAACCTGCGCAAAGAATAGGTCCAACCATTTCGGGGGTAAAAACACACTAATTGGGAAAGTACATTGCCCGTTCTCTGTGTCCCACTAAAAGATTATGAGAAAGACTATTTTGATGAAATTGTGTGGGCTACATGTCAGTTTCCGTCTATTGAAAGAGAAAATCACCTCTAAACGAACCATACAGTCTTGACGCGGTGGAACAGATGAATCTGGCAAATCTGTGGCCTATTTTTTGAAACTCGTGAAAATTGGAGGGAGGAAGAAGATTTCCGTGCAAACCTGAGGACTCTAGCACGGTTTCCCTCTTGAAAACGTAAGCTGGATCTAAAACACGCATTCAGGCATTTTGTGGGTGATATTGATGAAATTGGCAACTCCGTGGCCCATTTTGGGGTACTGCTGAAAAACGGATTGAGAAAGGAGCTTACTCTGAAATTTCGAGGCCTCTAGCGAATTTTCCCTGTCAAAAGGTGAAACCGGCGCTAAAACATGCTTCTATCTCTTTGGTGGCCGAAACACAATGATTCGTGAGCTACGTTGCCCATTTTACAGTGCTTATGAAAGATGGAGGTAGGAATAGGATTTCTTTGCATTTCAAATGCCTCTATGGCGGTTGGTCTCTGCGAAGTTCAAACCTGCGTGAAGAATAGGTCCCACCATTTCGGGGTCAAAAAAAGATGAATTTGGAAAGTACATGGCCCGTTCTCTGCGTCCCACTAAAAGATTATGAGAAAGACTATTTTGATGAAATTGTGTGGGCTACATGTTAGTTTGCCTCTATTGAAAGAGAAAATCACCTCTAAACGAACCGTACAGTCTTCTCGCGGTGGAACAGATGAATTTGGCAAATTTGAGGTGTATTTTTTGGAACTTGTGAAAATTGGAGGGAGAAAGAAGATTTCCGTGCAAATCACAGGACTCTAGCACGGATTACCTCTTGAAAACGCAAGCTGGATCTAAAACACGCATTCAGGCATTTTGTGGGTGATATTGATGAAATTGGCAACTCCGTGGCCCATTTTGGGGTACTGCTTAAAAACAGAGTGAGAAAGGAGCTTACTCTGAAATGTCGAGGCCTCTAGCGATATTTCCCTGTCAAAAGGTGAAACCGGCGCTAAAACATGCTTCTATCCTTTTGGTGGCCGAAACACAATGATTCGCGAGCTACGTTGCCCATTTTACAGTGCTTATGAAAGATGGAGGTAGGAATAGGATTTCTTTGCATTTCAAATGCCTCTATGGCGGTTGGTCTCTGCTAAGTGCAAACCTGCGCAAAGGATAGGTCCAACCATTTCGGGGGTAAAAACACACTAATTGGGAAAGTACATTGCCCGTTCTCTGTGTCCCACTAAAAGATTATGAGAAAGACTATTTTGATGAAATTGTGTGGGCTACATGTCAGTTTCCGTCTATTGAAAGAGAAAATCACCTCTAAACGAACCATACAGTCTTGACGCGGTGGAACAGATGAATCTGGCAAATCTGTGGCCTATTTTTTGGAACTCGTGAAAATTGGAGGGAGGAAGAGGATTTCCGTGCAAACCTGAGGACTCTAGCACGGTTTCCCTCTTGAAAACGTAAGCTGGATCTAAAACACGCATTCAGGCATTTTGTGGGTGATATTGATGAAATTGGCAACTTCGTGGCCCATTTTGGGGTACTGCTGAAAAACGGATTGAGAAAGGAGCTTACTCTGAAATTTCGAGGCCTCTAGCGAATTTTCCCTGTCAAAAGGTGAAACCGGCGCTAAAACATGCTTCTATCCCTTTGGTGGCAGAAACACAATGATTCGCGAGCTACGTTGCCTATTTTACAGTGCTTATGAAAGATGGAGGTAGGAATAGGATTTCTTTGCATTTCAAATGCCTCTATGGCGGTTGGTCTCTGCTAAGTGCAAACCTGCGCAAAGAATAGGTCCAACCATTTCGGGGGTAAAAACACACTAATTGGGAAAGTACATTGCCCGTTCTCTGTGTCCCACTAAAAGATTATGAGAAAGACTATTTTGATGAAATTGTGTGGGCTACATGTCAGTTTCCGTCTATTGAAAGAGAAAATCACCTCTAAACGAACCATACAGTCTTGACGCGGTGGAACAGATGAATCTGGCAAATCTGTGGCCTATTTTTTGGAACTCGTGAAAATTGGAGGGAGGAAGAGGATTTCCGTGCAAACCTGAGGAGTCTAGCACGGTTTCCCTCTTGAAAACGTAAGCTGGATCTAAAACACGCATTCAGGCATTTTGTGCGTGATATTGATGAAATTGGCAACTCCGTGGCCCATTTTGGGGTACTGCTTAAAAACGGAGTGAGAAAGGAGCTTACTCTGCAATGTCGAGGCCTCTAGCGATATTTCCCTGTCAAAAGGTGAAACCGGCGCTAAAACATGCTTCTATCCTTTTGGTGGCCGAAACACAATGATTCGCGAGCTACGTTGCCCATTTTACAGTGCTTATGAAAGATGGAGGTAGGAATAGGATTTCTTTGCCTTTCAAATGCCTCTATGGCGGTTGGTCTCTGCAAAGTGCAAACCTGCGCAAAGAATAGGTCCAACCATTTCGGGGGTAAAAACACACTAATTGGGAAAGTACATTGCCCGTTCTCTGTGTCCCACTAAAAGATTATGAGAAAGACTATTTTGATGAAATTGTGTGGGCTACATGTCAGTTTCCGTCTATTGAAAGAGAAAATCACCTCTAAACGAACCATACAGTCTTGACGCGGTGGAACAGATGAATCTGGCAAATCTGTGGCCTATTTTTTGGAACTCGTGAAAATTGGAGGGAGGAAGAGGATTTCCGTGCAAACCTGAGGACTCTAGCACGGTTTCCCTCTTGAAAACGTAAGCTGGATCTAAAACACGCATTCAGGCATTTTGTGGGTGATATTGATGAAATTGGCAACTCCGTGGCCCATTTTGGGGTACTGCTGAAAAACGGATTGAGAAAGGAGCTTACTCTGAAATTTCGAGGCCTCTAGCGAATTTTCCCTGTCAAAAGGTGAAACCGGCGCTAAAACATGCTTCTATCTCTTTGGTGGCCGAAACACAATGATTCGCGAGCTACGTTGCCCATTTTACAGTGCTTATGAAAGATGGAGGTAGGAATAGGATTTCTTTGCATTTCAAATGCCTCTATGGCGGTTGGTCTCTGCTAAGTGCAAACATGCGCAAAGAATAGGTCCAACCATTTCGGGGGTAAAAACACACTAATTGGGAAAGTACATTGCCCGTTCTCTGTGTCCCACTAAAAGATTATGAGAAAGACTATTTTGATGAAATTGTGTGGGCTACATGTCAGTTTCCGTCTATTGAAAGAGAAAATCACCTCTAAACGAACCATACAGTCTTGACGCGGTGGAACAGATGAATCTGGCAAATCTGTGGCCTATTTTTTGGAACTCGTGAAAATTGGAGGGAGGAAGAGGATTTCCGTACAAACCTGAGGACTCTAGCACGGTTTCCCTCTTGAAAACGTAAGCTGGATCTAAAACACGCATTCAGGCATTTTGTGGGTGATATTGATGAAATTGGCAACTCCGTGGCCCATTTTGGGGTACTGCTTAAAAACGGAGTGAGAAAGGAGCTTACTCTGAAATGTCGAGGCCTCTAGCGATATTTCCCTGTCAAAAGGTGAAACCGGCGCTAAAACATGCTTCTATCCTTTTGGTGGCCGAAACACAATGATTCGCGAGCTACGTTGCCCATTTTACAGTGCTTATGAAAGATGGAGGTAGGAATAGGATTTCTTTGCCTTTCAAATGCCTCTATGGCGGTTGGTCTCTGCAAAGTGCAAACCTGCGCAAAGAATAGGTCCAACCATTTCGGGGGTAAGAACACACTAATTGGGAAAGTACATTGCCCGTTCTCTGTGTCCCACTAAAAGATTATGAGAAAGACTATTTTGATGAAATTGTGTGGGCTACATGTCAGTTTCCGTCTATTGAAAGAGAAAATCACCTCTAAACGAACCATACAGTCTTGACGCGGTGGAACAGATGAATCTGGCAAATCTGTGGCCTATTTTTTGGAACTCGTGAAAATTGGAGGGAGGAAGAAGATTTCCGTACAAACCTGAGGACTCTAGCACGGTTTCCCTCTTGAAAACGTAAGCTGGATCTAAAACACGCATTCAGGCATTTTGTGGGTGATATTGATGAAATTGGCAACTCCGTGGCCCATTTTGGGGTACTGCTTAAAAACGGAGTGAGAAAGGAGCTTACTCTGAAATGTCGAGGCCTCTAGCGATATTTCCCTGTCAAAAGGTGAAACCGGCGCTAAAACATGCTTCTATCCTTTTGGTGGCCGAAACACAATGATTCGCGAGCTACGTTGCCCATTTTACAGTGCTTATGAAAGATGGAGGTAGGAATAGGATTTCTTTGCCTTTCAAATGCCTCTATGGCGGTTGGTCTCTGCAAAGTGCAAACCTGCGCAAAGAATAGGTCCAACCATTTCGGGGGTAAAAACACACTAATTGGGAAAGTACATTGCCCGTTCTCTGTGTCCCACTAAAAGATTATGAGAAAGACTATTTTGATGAAATTGTGTGGGCTACATGTCAGTTTCCGTCTATTGAAAGAGAAAATCACCTCTAAACGAACCATATAGTCTTGACGCGGTGGAACAGATGAATCTGGCAAATCTGTGGCCTATTTTTTGGAACTCGTGAAAATTGGAGGGAGGAAGAGGATTTCCGTGCAAACCTGAGGACTCTAGCACGGTTTCCCTCTTGAAAACGTAAGCTGGATCTAAAACACGCATTCAGGCATTTTGTGGGTGATATTGATGAAATTGGCAACTCTGTGGCCCATTTTGGGGTACTGCTGAAAAACGGATTGAGAAAGGAGCTTACTCTGAAATTTCGAGGCCTCTAGCGAATTTTCCCTGTCAAAAGGTGAAACCGGCGCTAAAACATGCTTCTATCTCTTTGGTGGCCGAAACACAATGATTTGCGAGCTACGTTGCCCATTTTACAGTGCTTATGAAAGATGGAGGTAGGAATAGGATTTCTTTGCATTTCAAATGCCTCTATGGCGGTTGGTCTCTGCTAAGTGCAAACATGCGCAAAGAATAGGTCCAACCATTTCGGGGGTAAAAACACACTAATTGGGAAAGTACATTGCCCGTTCTCTGTGTCCCACTAAAAGATTATGAGAAAGACTATTTTGATGAAATTGTGTGGGCTACATGTCAGTTTCCGTCTATTGAAAGAGAAAATCACCTCTAAACGAACCATACAGTCTTGACGCGGTGGAACAGATGAATCTGGCAAATCTGTGGCCTATTTTTTGGAACTCGTGAAAATTGGAGGGAGGAAGAGGATTTCCGTACAAACCTGAGGACTCTAGCACGGTTTCCCTCCTGTAAACGTAAGCTGGATCTAAAACACGCATTCAGGCATTTTGTGGGTGATATTGATGAAATTGGCAACTCCGTGGCCCATTTTGGGGTACTGCTTAAAAACGGAGTGAGAAAGGAGCTTACTCTGAAATGTCGAGGCCTCTAGCGATATTTCCCTGTCAAAAGGTGAAACCGGCGCTAAAACATGCTTCTATCCCTTTGGTGGCCGAAACACAATGATTCACGAGCTACGTTGCCCATTTTACAGTGCTTATGAAAGATGGAGGTAGGAATAGGATTTCTTTGCATTTCAAATGCCTCTATGGCGGTTGGTCTCTGCTAAGTGCAAACCTGCGCAAAGAATAGGTCCAACCATTTCGGGGGTAAAAACACACTAATTGGGAAAGTACATTGCCCGTTCTCTGTGTCCCACTAAAAGATTATGAGAAAGACTATTTTGATGAAATTGTGTGGGCTACATGTCAGTTTCCGTCTATTGAAAGAGAAAATCACCTCTAAACGAACCATACAGTCTTGACGCGGTGGAACAGATGAATCTGGCAAATCTGTGGCCTATTATTTGGAACTCGTGAAAATTGGAGGGAGGAAGAAGATTTCCGTCCAAACCTGAGGACTCTAGCACGGTTTCCCTCTTGAAAACGTAAGCTGGATCTAAAACACGCATTCAGGCATTTTGTGGGTGATATTGATGAAATTGGCAACTCCGTGGCCCATTTTGGGGTACTGCTTAAAAACAGAGTGAGAAAGGAGCTTGCTCTGAAATGTCGAGGCCTCTAGCGATATTTCCCTGTCAAAAGGTGAAACCGGCGCTAAAACATGCTTCTATCCTTTTGGTGGCCGAAACACAATGATTCGCGAGCTACGTTGCCCATTTTACAGTGCTTATGAAAGATGGAGGTAGGAATAGGATTTCTTTGCATTTCAAATGCCTCTATGGCGGTTGGTCTCTGCTAAGTGCAAACCTGCGCAAAGGATAGGTCCAACCATTTCGGGGGTAAAAACACACTAATTGGGAAAGTACATTGCCCGTTCTCTGTGTCCCACTAAAAGATTATGAGAAAGACTATTTTGATGAAATTGTGTGGGCTACATGTCAGTTTCCGTCTATTGAAAGAGAAAATCACCTCTAAACGAACCATACAGTCTTGACGCGGTGGAACAGATGAATCTGGCAAATCTGTGGCCTATTTTTTGGAACTCGTGAAAATTGGAGGGAGGAAGAGGATTTCCATGCAAACCTGAGGAGTCTAGCACGGTTTCCCTCTTGAAAACGTAAGCTGGATCTAAAACACGCATTCAGGCATTTTGTGGGTGATATTGATGAAATTGGCAACTTCGTGGCCCATTTTGGGGTACTGCTGAAAAACGGATTGAGAAAGGAGCTTACTCTGAAATTTCGAGGCCTCTAGCGAATTTTCCCTGTCAAAAGGTGAAACCAGCGCTAAAACATGCTTCTATCCCTTTGGTGGCCGAAACACAATGATTCGCGAGCTACGTTGCCTATTTTACAGTGCTTATGAAAGATGGAGGTAGGAATAGGATTTCTTTGCATTTCAAATGCCTCTATGGCGGTTGGTCTCTGCTAAGTGCAAACCTGCGCAAAGAATAGGTCCAACCATTTCGGGGGTAAAAACACACTAATTGGGAAAGTACATTGCCCGTTCTCTGTGTCCCACTAAAAGATTATGAGAAAGACTATTTTGATGAAATTGTGTGGGCTACATGTCAGTTTCCGTCTATTGAAAGAGAAAATCACCTCTAAACGAACCATACAGTCTTGACGCGGTGGAACAGATGAATCTGGCAAATCTGTGGCCTATTTTTTGGAACTCGTGAAAATTGGAGGGAGGAAGAAGATTTCCGTACAAACCTGAGGACTCTAGCACGGTTTCCCTCTTGAAAACGTAAGCTGGATCTAAAACACGCATTCAGGCATTTTGTGGGTGATATTGATGAAATTGGCAACTCCGTGGCCCATTTTGGGGTACTGCTTAAAAACGGAGTGAGAAAGGAGCTTACTCTGCAATGTCGAGGCCTCTAGCGATATTTCCCTGTCAAAAGGTGAAACCGGCGCTAAAACATGCTTCTATCCTTTTGGTGGCCGAAACACAATGATTCGCGAGCTACGTTGCCCATTTTACAGTGCTTATGAAAGATGGAGGTAGGAATAGGATTTCTTTGCCTTTCAAATGCCTCTATGGCGGTTGGTCTCTGCAAAGTGCAAACCTGCGCAAAGAATAGGTGCAACCATTTCGGGGGTAAAAACACACTAATTGGGAAAGTACATTGCCCGTTCTCTGTGTCCCACTAAAAGATTATGAGAAAGACTATTTTGATGAAATTGTGTGGGCTACATGTCAGTTTCCGTCTATTGAAAGAGAAAATCACCTCTAAACGAACCATACAGTCTTGACGCGGTGGAACAGATGAATCTGGCAAATCTGTGGCCTATTTTTTGGAACTCGTGAAAATTGGAGGGAGGAAGAGGATTTCCGTGCAAACCTGAGGACTCTAGCACGGTTTCCCTCTTGAAAACGTAAGCTGGATCTAAAACACGCATTCAGGCATTTTGTGGGTGATATTGATGAAATTGGCAACTCCGTGGCCCATTTTGGGGTACTGCTGAAAAACGGATTGAGAAAGGAGCTTACTCTGAAATTTCGAGGCCTCTAGCGAATTTTCCCTGTCAAAAGGTGAAACCGGCGCTAAAACATGCTTCTATCTCTTTGGTGGCCGAAACACAATGATTCGCGACCTACGTTGCCCATTTTACAGTGCTTATGAAAGATGGAGGTAGGAATAGGATTTCTTTGCATTTCAAATGCCTCTATGGCGGTTGGTCTCTGCTAAGTGCAAACATGCGCAAAGAATAGGTCCAACCATTTCGGGGGTAAAAACACACTAATTGGGAAAGTACATTGCCCGTTCTCTGTGTCCCACTAAAAGATTATGAGAAAGACTATTTTGATGAAATTGTGTGGGCTACATGTCAGTTTCCGTCTATTGAAAGAGAAAATCACCTCTAAACGAACCATACAGTCTTGACGCGGTGGAACAGATGAATCTGGCAAATCTGTGGCCTATTTTTTGGAACTCGTGAAAATTGGAGGGAGGAAGAAGATTTCCGTACAAACCTGAGGACTCTAGCACGGTTTCCCTCTTGAAAACGTAAGCTGGATCTAAAACACGCATTCAGGCATTTTGTGGGTGATATTGATGAAATTGGCAACTCCGTGGCCCATTTTGGGGTACTGCTTAAAAACGGAGTGAGAAAGGAGCTTACTCTGCAATGTCGAGGCCTCTAGCGATATTTCCCTGTCAAAAGGTGAAACCGGCGCTAAAACATGCTTCTATCCTTTTGGTGGCCGAAACACAATGATTCGCGAGCTACGTTGCCCATTTTACAGTGCTTATGAAAGATGGAGGTAGGAATAGGATTTCTTTGCCTTTCAAATGCCTCTATGGCGGTTGGTCTCTGCAAAGTGCAAACCTGCGCAAAGAATAGGTGCAACCATTTCGGGGGTAAAAACACACTAATTGGGAAAGTACATTGCCCGTTCTCTGTGTCCCACTAAAAGATTATGAGAAAGACTATTTTGATGAAATTGTGTGGGCTACATGTCAGTTTCCGTCTATTGAAAGAGAAAATCACCTCTAAACGAACCATACAGTCTTGACGCGGTGGAACAGATGAATCTGGCAAATCTGTGGCCTATTTTTTGGAACTCGTGAAAATTGGAGGGAGGAAGAGGATTTCCGTGCAAACCTGAGGACTCTAGCACGGTTTCCCTCTTGAAAACGTAAGCTGGATCTAAAACACGCATTCAGGCATTTTGTGGGTGATATTGATGAAATTGGCAACTCCGTGGCCCATTTTGGGGTACTGCTGAAAAACGGATTGAGAAAGGAGCTTACTCTGAAATTTCGAGGCCTCTAGCGAATTTTCCCTGTCAAAAGGTGAAACCGGCGCTAAAACATGCTTCTATCTCTTTGGTGGCCGAAACACAATGATTCGCGACCTACGTTGCCCATTTTACAGTGCTTATGAAAGATGGAGGTAGGAATAGGATTTCTTTGCATTTCAAATGCCTCTATGGCGGTTGGTCTCTGCTAAGTGCAAACATGCGCAAAGAATAGGTCCAACCATTTCGGGGGTAAAAACACACTAATTGGGAAAGTACATTGCCCGTTCTCTGTGTCCCACTAAAAGATTATGAGAAAGACTATTTTGATGAAATTGTGTGGGCTACATGTCAGTTTCCGTCTATTGAAAGAGAAAATCACCTCTAAACGAACCATACAGTCTTGACGCGGTGGAACAGATGAATCTGGCAAATCTGTGGCCTATTTTTTGGAACTCGTGAAAATTGGAGGGAGGAAGAGGATTTCCGTACAAACCTGAGGACTCTAGCACGGTTTCCCTCTTGAAAACGTAAGCTGGATCTAAAACACGCATTCAGGCATTTTGTGGGTGATATTGATGAAATTGGCAACTCCGTGGCCCATTTTGGGGTACTGCTTAAAAACGGAGTGAGAAAGGAGCTTACTCTGAAATGTCGAGGCCTCTAGCGATATTTCCCTGTCAAAAGGTGAAACCGGCGCTAAAACATGCTTCTATCCTTTTGGTGGCCGAAACACAATGATTCGCGAGCTACGTTGCCCATTTTACAGTGCTTATGAAAGATGGAGGTAGGAATAGGATTTCTTTGCCTTTCAAATGCCTCTATGGCGGTTGGTCTCTGCAAAGTGCAAACCTGCGCAAAGAATAGGTCCAACCATTTCGGGGGTAAAAACACACTAATTGGGAAAGTACATTGCCCGTTCTCTGTGTCCCACTAAAAGATTATGAGAAAGACTATTTTGATGAAATTGTGTGGGCTACATGTCAGTTTCCGTCTATTGAAAGAGAAA
This sequence comes from Albizia julibrissin, assembly GCA_037074505.1. NCBI lineage: Eukaryota > Viridiplantae > Streptophyta > Magnoliopsida > Fabales > Fabaceae > Albizia > Albizia julibrissin. The sequence continues at coordinate 41,418,749 of CM073477.1, forward strand.
ATCACCTCTAAACGAACCATACAGTCTTGACGCGGTGGAACAGATGAATCTGGCAAATCTGTGGCCTATTTTTTGGAACTCGTGAAAATTGGAGGGAGGAAGAAGATTACCGTACAAACCTGAGGACTCTAGCACGGTTTCCCTCTTGAAAACGTAAGCTGGATCTAAAACACGCATTCAGGCATTTTGTGGGTGATATTGATGAAATTGGCAACTCCGTGGCCCATTTTGGGGTACTGCTTAAAAACGGAGTGAGAAAGGAGCTTACTCTGAAATGTCGAGGCCTCTAGCGATATTTCCCTGTCAAAAGGTGAAACCGGCGCTAAAACATGCTTATATCCTTTTGGTGGCCGAAACACAATGATTCGCGAGCTACGTTGCCCATTTTACAGTGCTTATGAAAGATGGAGGTAGGAATAGGATTTCTTTGCCTTTCAAATGCCTCTATGGCGGTTGGTCTCTGCAAAGTGCAAACCTGCGCAAAGAATAGGTCCAACCATTTCGGGGGTAAAAACACACTAATTGGGAAAGTACATTGCCCGTTCTCTGTGTCCCACTAAAAGATTATGAGAAAGACTATTTTGATGAAATTGTGTGGGCTACATGTCAGTTTCCGTCTATTGAAAGAGAAAATCACCTCTAAACGAACCATACAGTCTTGACGCGGTGGAACAGATGAATCTGGCAAATCTGTGGCCTATTTTTTGGAACTCGTGAAAATTGGAGGGAGGAAGAGGATTTCCGTGCAAACCTGAGGACTCTAGCACGGTTTCCCTCTTGAAAACGTAAGCTGGATCTAAAACACGCATTCAGGCATTTTGTGGGTGATATTGATGAAATTGGCAACTCCGTGGCCCATTTTGCGGTACTGCTGAAAAACGGATTGAGAAAGGAGCTTACTCTGAAATTTCGAGGCCTCTAGCGAATTTTCCCTGTCAAAAGGTGAAACCGGCGCTAAAACATGCTTCTATCTCTTTGGTGGCCGAAACACAATGATTCGCGAGCTACGTTGCCCATTTTACAGTGCTTATGAAAGATGGAGGTAGGAATAGGATTTCTTTGCATTTCAAATGCCTCTATGGCGGTTGGTCTCTGCTAAGTGCAAACCTGCGCAAAGAATAGGTCCAACCATTTCGGGGGTAAAAACACACTAATTGGGAAAGTACATTGCCCGTTCTCTGTGTCCCACTAAAAGATTATGAGAAAGACTATTTTGATGAAATTGTGTGGGCTACATGTCAGTTTCCGTCTATTGAAAGAGAAAATCACCTCTAAACGAACCATACAGTCTTGACGCGGTGGAACAGATGAATCTGGCAAATCTGTGGCCTATTTTTTGGAACTCGTGAAAATTGGAGGGAGGAAGAGGATTTCCGTACAAACCTGAGGACTCTAGCACGGTTTCCTTCTTGAAAACGTAAGCTGGATCTAAAACACGCATTCAGGCATTTTGTGGGTGATATTGATGAAATTGGCAACTCCGTGGCCCATTTTGGGGTACTGCTTAAAAACGGAGTGAGAAAGGAGCTTACTCTGAAATGTCGAGGCCTCTAGCGTTATTTCCCTGTCAAAAGGTGAAACCGGCGCTAAAACATGCTTCTATCCTTTTGGTGGCCGAAACACAATGATTCGCGAGCTACGTTGCCCATTTTACAGTGCTTATGAAAGATGGAGGTAGGAATAGGATTTCTTTGCCTTTCAAATGCCTCTATGGCGGTTGGTCTCTGCAAAGTGCAAACCTGCGCAAAGAATAGGTCCAACCATTTCGGGGGTAAAAACACACTAATTGGGAAAGTACATTGCCCGTTCTCTGTGTCCCACTAAAAGATTATGAGAAAGACTATTTTGATGAAATTGTGTGGGCTACATGTCAGTTTCCGTCTATTGAAAGAGAAAATCACCTCTAAACGAACCATACAGTCTTGACGCGGTGGAACAGATGAATCTGGCAAATCTGTGGCCTATTTTTTGGAACTCGTGAAAATTGGAGGGAGGAAGAGGATTTCCGTGCAAACCTGAGGACTCTAGCACGGTTTCCCTCTTGAAAACGTAAGCTGGATCTAAAACACGCATTCAGGCATTTTGTGGGTGATATTGATGAAATTGGCAACTCCGTGGCCCATTTTGGGGTACTGCTGAAAAACGGATTGAGAAAGGAGCTTACTCTGAAATTTCGAGGCCTCTAGCGAATTTTCCCTGTCAAAAGGTGAAACCGGCGCTAAAACATGCTTCTATCTCTTTGGTGGCCGAAACACAATGATTCGCGAGCTACGTTGCCCATTTTACAGTGCTTATGAAAGATGGAGGTAGGAATAGGATTTCTTTGCATTTCAAATGCCTCTATGGCGGTTGGTCTCTGTGAAGTGCAAACCTGCGTGAAGAATAGGTCCCACCATTTCGGGGGTAAAAACACACTAATTTGGAAAGTACATTGCCCGTTCTCTGTGTCCCACTAAAAGATTATGAGAAAGACTATTTTGATGAAATTGTGTGGGCTACATGTCAGTTTCCGTCTATTGAAAGAGAAAATCACCTCTAAACGAACCATACAGTCTTGACGCGGTGGAACAGATGAATCTGGCAAATCTGTGGCCTATTTTTTGGAACTCGTGAAAATTGGAGGGAGGAAGAGGATTTCCGTACAAACCTGAGGACTCTAGCACGGTTTCCCTCTTGAAAACGTAAGCTGGATCTAAAACACGCATTCAGGCATTTTGTGGGTGATATTGATGAAATTGGCAACTCCGTGGCCCATTTTGGGGTACTGCTTAAAAACGGAGTGAGAAAGGAGCTTACTCTGAAATGTCGAGGCCTCTAGCGATATTTCCCTGTCAAAAGGTGAAACCGGCGCTAAAACATGCTTCTATCCTTTTGGTGGCCGAAACACAATGATTCGCGAGCTACGTTGCCCATTTTACAGTGCTTATGAAAGATGGAGGTAGGAATAGGATTTCTTTGCCTTTCAAATGCCTCTATGGCGGTTGGTCTCTGCAAAGTGCAAACCTGCGCAAAGAATAGGTCCAACCATTTCGGGGGTAAAAACACACTAATTGGGAAAGTACATTGCCCGTTCTCTGTGTCCCACTAAAAGATTATGAGAAAGACTATTTTGATGAAATTGTGTGGGCTACATGTCAGTTTCCGTCTATTGAAAGAGAAAATCACCTCTAAACGAACCATACAGTCATGACGCGGTGGAACAGATGAATCTGGCAAATCTGTGGCCTATTTTTTGGAACTCGTGAAAATTGGAGGGAGGAAGAAGATTACCGTACAAACCTGAGGACTCTAGCACGGTTTCCCTCTTGAAAACGTAAGCTGGATCTAAAACACGAATTCAGGCATTTTGTGGGTGATATTGATGAAATTGGCAACTCCGTGGCCCATTTTGGGGTACTGCTTAAAAACGGAGTGAGAAAGGAGCTTACTCTGAAATGTCGAGGCCTCTAGCGATATTTCCCTGTCAAAAGGTGAAACCGGCGCTAAAACATGCTTCTATCCTTTTGGTGGCCGAAACACAATGATTCGCGAGCTACGTTGCCCATTTTACAGTGCTTATGAAAGATGGAGGTAGGAATAGGATTTCTTTGCATTTCAAATGCCTCTATGGCGGTTGGTCTCTGCTAAGTGCAAACCTGCGCAAAGAATAGGTCCAACCATTTCGGGGGTAAAAACACACTAATTGGGAAAGTACATTGCCCGTTCTCTGTGTCCCACTAAAAGATTATGAGAAAGACTATTTTGATGAAATTGTGTGGGCTACATGTCAGTTTCCGTCTATTGAAAGAGAAAATCACCTCTAAACGAACCATACAGTCTTGACGCGGTGGAACAGATGAATCTGGCAAATCTGTGGCCTATTTTTTGGAACTCGTGAAAATTGGAGGGAGGAAGAGGATTTCCGTACAAACCTGAGGACTCTAGCACGGTTTCCCTCTTGAAAACGTAAGCTGGATCTAAAACACGCATTCAGGCATTTTGTGGGTGATATTGATGAAATTGGCAACTCCGTGGCCCATTTTGGGGTACTGCTTAAAAACGGAGTGAGAAAGGAGCTTACTCTGAAATGTCGAGGCCTCTAGCGATATTTCCCTGTCAAAAGGTGAAACCGGCGCTAAAACATGCTTCTATCCTTTTGGTGGCCGAAACACAATGATTCGCGAGCTACGTTGCCCATTTTACAGTGCTTATGAAAGATGGAGGTAGGAATAGGATTTCTTTGCATTTCAAATGCCTCTATGGCGGTTGGTCTCTGCTAAGTGCAAACCTGCGCAAAGAATAGGTCCAACCATTTCGGGGGTAAAAACACACTAATTGGGAAAGTACATTGCCCGTTCTCTGTGTCCCACTAAAAGATTATGAGAAAGACTATTTTGATGAAATTGTGTGGGCTACATGTCAGTTTCCGTCTATTGAAAGAGAAAATCACCTCTAAACGTACCATACAGTCTTGACGCGGTGGAACAGATGAATCTGGCAAATCTGTGGCCTATTTTTTGGAACTCGTGAAAATTGGAGGGAGGAAGAGGATTTCCGTGCAAACCTGAGGACTCTAGCACGGTTTCCCTCTTGAAAACGTAAGCTGGATCTAAAACACGCATTCAGGCATTTTGTGGGTGATATTGATGAAATTGGCAACTCCGTGGCCCATTTTGGGGTACTGCTGAAAAACGGATTGAGAAAGGAGCTTACTCTGAAATTTCGAGGCCTCTAGCGAATTTTCCCTGTCAAAAGGTGAAACCGGCGCTAAAACATGCTTCTATCCCTTTGGTGGCCGAAACACAATGATTCGCGAGCTACGTTGCCCATTTTACAGTGCTTATGAAAGATGGAGGTAGGAATAGGATTTCTTTGCATTTCAAATGCCTCTATGGCGGTTGGTCTCTGTGAAGTGCAAACCTGCGTGAAGAATAGGTCCCACCATTTCGGGGGTAAAAACACACTAATTTGGAAAGTACATTGCCCGTTCTCTGTGTCCCACTAAAAGATTATGAGAAAGACTATTTTGATGAAATTGTGTGGGCTACATGTCAGTTTCCGTCTATTGAAAGAGAAAATAACCTCTAAACGAACCATACAGTCTTGACGCGGTGGAACAGATGAATCTGGCAAATCTATGGCCTATTTTTTGGAACTCGTGAAAATTGGAGGGAGGATGAAGATTTCCGTACAAACCTGAGGACTCTAGCACAGTTTCCCTCTTGAAAACGTAAGCTGGATCTAAAACACGCATTCAGGCATTTTGTGGGTGATATTGATGAAATTGGCAACTCCGTGGCCCATTTTGGGGTACTGCTTAAAAACGGAGTGAGAAAGGAGCTTACTCTGAAATGTCGAGGCCTCTAGCGATATTTCCCTGTCAAAAGGTGAAACCGGCGCTAAAACATACTTCTATCCTTTTGGTGGCCGAAACACAATGATTCGCGAGCTACGTTGCCCATTTTACAGTGCTTATGAAAGATGGAGGTAGGAATAGGATTTCTTTGCATTTCAAATGCCTCTATGGCGGTTGGTCTCTGCTAAGTGCAAACCTGCGCAAAGAATAGGTCCAACCATTTTGGGGGTAAAAACACACTAATTGGGAAAGTACATTGCCCGTTCTCTGTGTCCCACTAAAAGATTATGAGAAAGACTATTTTGATGAAATTGTGTGGGCTACATGTCAGTTTCCGTCTATTGAAAGTGAAAATCACCTCTAAACGAACCATACAGTCTTGACGCGGTGGAACAGATGAATCTGGCAAATCTGTGGCCTATTTTTTGGAACTCGTGAAAATTGGAGGGAGGAAGAGGATTTCCGTACAAACCTGAGGACTCTAGCACGGTTTCCCTCTTGAAAACGTAAGCTGGATCTAAAACACGCATTCAGGCATTTTGTGGGTGATATTGATGAAATTGGCAACTCCGTGGCCCATTTTGGGGTACTGCTTAAAAACGGAGTGAGAAAGGAGCTTACTCTGAAATGTCGAGGCCTCTAGCGATATTTCCCTGTCAAAAGGTGAAACCGGCGCTAAAACATGCTTCTATCCTTTTGGTGGCCGAAACACAATGATTCGCGAGCTACGTTGCCCATTTTACAGTGCTTATGAAAGATGGAGGTAGGAATAGGATTTCTTTGCCTTTCAAATGCCTCTATGGCGGTTGGTCTCTGCAAAGTGCAAACCTGCGCAAAGAATAGGTCCAACCATTTCGGGGGTAAAAACACACTAATTGGGAAAGTACATTGCCCGTTCTCTGTGTCCCACTAAAAGATTATGAGAAAGACTATTTTGATGAAATTGTGTGGGCTACATGTCAGTTTCCGTCTATTGAAAGAGAAAATCACCTCTAAACGAACCATACAGTCATGACGCGGTGGAACAGATGAATCTGGCAAATCTGTGGCCTATTTTTTGGAACTCGTGAAAATTGGAGGGAGGAAGAAGATTACCGTACAAACCTGAGGACTCTAGCACGGTTTCCCTCTTGAAAACGTAAGCTGGATCTAAAACACGAATTCAGGCATTTTGTGGGTGATATTGATGAAATTGGCAACTCCGTGGCCCATTTTGGGGTACTGCTTAAAAACGGAGTGAGAAAGGAGCTTACTCTGAAATGTCGAGGCCTCTAGCGATATTTCCCTGTCAAAAGGTGAAACCGGCGCTAAAACATGCTTCTATCCTTTTGGTGGCCGAAACACAATGATTCGCGAGCTACGTTGCCCATTTTACAGTGCTTATGAAAGATGGAGGTAGGAATAGGATTTCTTTGCATTTCAAATGCCTCTATGGCGGTTGGTCTCTGCTAAGTGCAAACCTGCGCAAAGAATAGGTCCAACCATTTCGGGGGTAAAAACACACTAATTGGGAAAGTACATTGCCCGTTCTCTGTGTCCCACTAAAAGATTATGAGAAAGACTATTTTGATGAAATTGTGTGGGCTACATGTCAGTTTCCGTCTATTGAAAGAGAAAATCACCTCTAAACGAACCATACAGTCTTGACGCGGTGGAACAGATGAATCTGGCAAATCTGTGGCCTATTTTTTGGAACTCGTGAAAATTGGAGGGAGGAAGAGGATTTCCGTACAAACCTGAGGACTCTAGCACGGTTTCCCTCTTGAAAACGTAAGCTGGATCTAAAACACGCATTCAGGCATTTTGTGGGTGATATTGATGAAATTGGCAACTCCGTGGCCCATTTTGGGGTACTGCTTAAAAACGGAGTGAGAAAGGAGCTTACTCTGAAATGTCGAGGCCTCTAGCGATATTTCCCTGTCAAAAGGTGAAACCGGCGCTAAAACATGCTTCTATCCTTTTGGTGGCCGAAACACAATGATTCGCGAGCTACGTTGCCCATTTTACAGTGCTTATGAAAGATGGAGGTAGGAATAGGATTTCTTTGCATTTCAAATGCCTCTATGGCGGTTGGTCTCTGCTAAGTGCAAACCTGCGCAAAGAATAGGTCCAACCATTTCGGGGGTAAAAACACACTAATTGGGAAAGTACATTGCCCGTTCTCTGTGTCCCACTAAAAGATTATGAGAAAGACTATTTTGATGAAATTGTGTGGGCTACATGTCAGTTTCCGTCTATTGAAAGAGAAAATCACCTCTAAACGTACCATACAGTCTTGACGCGGTGGAACAGATGAATCTGGCAAATCTGTGGCCTATTTTTTGGAACTCGTGAAAATTGGAGGGAGGAAGAGGATTTCCGTGCAAACCTGAGGACTCTAGCACGGTTTCCCTCTTGAAAACGTAAGCTGGATCTAAAACACGCATTCAGGCATTTTGTGGGTGATATTGATGAAATTGGCAACTCCGTGGCCCATTTTGGGGTACTGCTGAAAAACGGATTGAGAAAGGAGCTTACTCTGAAATTTCGAGGCCTCTAGCGAATTTTCCCTGTCAAAAGGTGAAACCGGCGCTAAAACATGCTTCTATCCCTTTGGTGGCCGAAACACAATGATTCGCGAGCTACGTTGCCCATTTTACAGTGCTTATGAAAGATGGAGGTAGGAATAGGATTTCTTTGCATTTCAAATGCCTCTATGGCGGTTGGTCTCTGTGAAGTGCAAACCTGCGTGAAGAATAGGTCCCACCATTTCGGGGGTAAAAACACACTAATTTGGAAAGTACATTGCCCGTTCTCTGTGTCCCACTAAAAGATTATGAGAAAGACTATTTTGATGAAATTGTGTGGGCTACATGTCAGTTTCCGTCTATTGAAAGAGAAAATAACCTCTAAACGAACCATACAGTCTTGACGCGGTGGAACAGATGAATCTGGCAAATCTATGGCCTATTTTTTGGAACTCGTGAAAATTGGAGGGAGGATGAAGATTTCCGTACAAACCTGAGGACTCTAGCACAGTTTCCCTCTTGAAAACGTAAGCTGGATCTAAAACACGCATTCAGGCATTTTGTGGGTGATATTGATGAAATTGGCAACTCCGTGGCCCATTTTGGGGTACTGCTTAAAAACGGAGTGAGAAAGGAGCTTACTCTGAAATGTCGAGGCCTCTAGCGATATTTCCCTGTCAAAAGGTGAAACCGGCGCTAAAACATACTTCTATCCTTTTGGTGGCCGAAACACAATGATTCGCGAGCTACGTTGCCCATTTTACAGTGCTTATGAAAGATGGAGGTAGGAATAGGATTTCTTTGCATTTCAAATGCCTCTATGGCGGTTGGTCTCTGCTAAGTGCAAACCTGCGCAAAGAATAGGTCCAACCATTTTGGGGGTAAAAACACACTAATTGGGAAAGTACATTGCCCGTTCTCTGTGTCCCACTAAAAGATTATGAGAAAGACTATTTTGATGAAATTGTGTGGGCTACATGTCAGTTTCCGTCTATTGAAAGAGAAAATCACCTCTAAACGTACCATACAGTCTTGACGCGGTGGAACAGATGAATCTGGCAAATCTGTGGCCTATTTTTTGGAACTCGTGAAAATTGGAGGGAGGAAGAGGATTTCCGTGCAAACCTGAGGACTCTAGCACGGTTTCCCTCTTGAAAACGTAAGCTGGATCTAAAACACGCATTCAGGCATTTTGTGGGTGATATTGATGAAATTGGCAACTCCGTGGCCCATTTTGGGGTACTGCTGAAAAACGGATTGAGAAAGGAGCTTACTCTGAAATTTCGAGGCCTCTAGCGAATTTTCCCTGTCAAAAGGTGAAACCGGCGCTAAAACATGCTTCTATCTCTTTGGTGGCCGAAACACAATGATTCGCGAGCTACGTTGCCCATTTTACAGTGCTTATGAAAGATGGAGGTAGGAATAGGATTTCTTTGCATTTCAAATGCCTCTATGGCGGTTGGTCTCTGCTAAGTGCAAACCTGCGCAAAGAATAGGTCCAACCATTTCGGGGGTAAAAACACACTAATTGGGAAAGTACATTGCCCGTTCTCTGTGTCCCACTAAAAGATTATGAGAAAGACTATTTTGATGAAATTGTGTGGGCTACATGTCAGTTTCCGTCTATTGAAAGAGAAAATAACCTCTAAACGAACCATACAGTCTTGACGCGGTGGAACAGATGAATCTGGCAAATCTGTGGCCTATTTTTTGGAACTCGTGAAAATTGGAGGGAGGAAGAGGATTTCCGTGCAAACCTGAGGACTCTAGCACGGTTTCCCTCTTGAAAACGTAAGCTGGATCTAAAACACGCATTCAGGCATTTTGTGGGTGATATTGATGAAATTGGCAACTCCGTGGCCCATTTTGGGGTACTGCTGAAAAACGGATTGAGATAGGAGCTTACTCTGAAATTTCGAGGCCTCTAGCGAATTTTCCCTGTCAAAAGGTGAAACCGGCGCTAAAACATGCTTCTATCTCTTTGGTGGCCAAAACACAATGATTCGCGAGCTACGTTGCCCATTTTACAGTGCTTATGAAAGATGGAGGTAGGAATAGGATTTCTTTGCATTTCAAATGCCTCTATGGCGGTTGGTCTCTGCTAAGTGCAAACCTGCGCAAAGAATAGGTCCAACCATTTCGGGGGTAAAAACACACTAATTGGGAAAGTACATTGCCCATTCTCTGTGTCCCACTAAAAGATTATGAGAAAGACTATTTTGATGAAATTGTGTGGGCTACATGTCAGTTTCCGTCTATTGAAAGAGAAAATAACCTCTAAACGAACCATACAGTCTTGACGCGGTGGAACAGATGAATCTGGCAAATCTGTGGCCTATTTTTTGGAACTCGTGAAAATTGGAGGGAGGAAGAAGATTTCCGTACAAACCTGAGGACTCTAGCACGGTTTCCCTCTTGAAAACGTAAGCTGGATCTAAAACACGCATTCAGGCATTTTGTGGGTGATATTGATGAAATTGGCAACTCCGTGGCCCATTTTGGGGTACTGCTTAAAAACGGAGTGAGAAAGGAGCTTACTCTGAAATGTCGAGGCCTCTAGCGATATTTCCCTGTCAAAAGGTGAAACCGGCGCTAAAACATACTTCTATCCTTTTGGTGGCCGAAACACAATGATTCGCGAGCTACGTTGCCCATTTTACAGTGCTTATGAAAGATGGAGGTAGGAATAGGATTTCTTTGCATTTCAAATGCCTCTATGGCGGTTGGTCTCTGCTAAGTGCAAACCTGCGCAAAGAATAGGTCCAACCATTTTGGGGGTAAAAACACACTAATTGGGAAAGTACATTGCCCGTTCTCTGTGTCCCACTAAAAGATTATGAGAAAGACTATTTTGATGAAATTGTGTGGGCTACATGTCAGTTTCCGTCTATTGAAAGAGAAAATCACCTCTAAACGTACCATACAGTCTTGACGCGGTGGAACAGATGAATCTGGCAAATCTGTGGCCTATTTTTTGGAACTCGTGAAAATTGGAGGGAGGAAGAGGATTTCCGTGCAAACCTGAGGACTCTAGCACGGTTTCCCTCTTGAAAACGTAAGCTGGATCTAAAACACGCATTCAGGCATTTTGTGGGTGATATTGATGAAATTGGCAACTCCGTGGCCCATTTTGGGGTACTGCTGAAAAACGGATTGAGAAAGGAGCTTACTCTGAAATTTCGAGGCCTCTAGCGAATTTTCCCTGTCAAAAGGTGAAACCGGCGCTAAAACATGCTTCTATCTCTTTGGTGGCCGAAACACAATGATTCGCGAGCTACGTTGCCCATTTTACAGTGCTTATGAAAGATGGAGGTAGGAATAGGATTTCTTTGCATTTCAAATGCCTCTATGGCGGTTGGTCTCTGCTAAGTGCAAACCTGCGCAAAGAATAGGTCCAACCATTTTGGGGGTAAAAACACACTAATTGGGAAAGTACATTGCCCGTTCTCTGTGTCCCACTAAAAGATTATGAGAAAGACTATTTTGATGAAATTGTGTGGGCTACATGTCAGTTTCCGTCTATTGAAAGAGAAAATCACCTCTAAACGTACCATACAGTCTTGACGCGGTGGAACAGATGAATCTGGCAAATCTGTGGCCTATTTTTTGGAACTCGTGAAAATTGGAGGGAGGAAGAGGATTTCCGTGCAAACCTGAGGACTCTAGCACGGTTTCCCTCTTGAAAACGTAAGCTGGATCTAAAACACGCATTCAGGCATTTTGTGGGTGATATTGATGAAATTGGCAACTCCGTGGCCCATTTTGGGGTACTGCTGAAAAACGGATTGAGAAAGGAGCTTACTCTGAAATTTCGAGGCCTCTAGCGAATTTTCCCTGTCAAAAGGTGAAACCGGCGCTAAAACATGCTTCTATCTCTTTGGTGGCCGAAACACAATGATTCGCGAGCTAGGTTGCCCATTTTACAGTGCTTATGAAAGATGGAGGTAGGAATAGGATTTCTTTGCATTTCAAATGCCTCTATGGCGGTTGGTCTCTGCTAAGTGCAAACCTGCGCAAAGAATAGGTCCAACCATTTCGGGGGTAAAAACACACTAATTGGGAAAGTACATTGCCCGTTCTCTGTGTCCCACTAAAAGATTATGAGAAAGACTATTTTGATGAAATTGTGTGGGCTACATGTCAGTTTCCGTCTATTGAAAGAGAAAATAACCTCTAAACGAACCATACAGTCTTGACGCGGTGGAACAGATGAATCTGGCAAATCTGTGGCCTATTTTTTGGAACTCGTGAAAATTGGAGGGAGGAAGAGGATTTCCGTGCAAACCTGAGGACTCTAGCACGGTTTCCCTCTTGAAAACGTAAGCTGGATCTAAAACACGCATTCAGGCATTTTGTGGGTGATATTGATGAAATTGGCAACTCCGTGGCCCATTTTGGGGTACTGCTGAAAAACGGATTGAGAAAGGAGCTTACTCTGAAATTTCGAGGCCTCTAGCGAATTTTCCCTGTCAAAAGGTGAAACCGGCGCTAAAACATGCTTCTATCTCTTTGGTGGCCAAAACACAATGATTCGCGAGCTACGTTGCCCATTTTACAGTGCTTATGAAAGATGGAGGTAGGAATAGGATTTCTTTGCCTTTCAAATGCCTCTATGGCGGTTGGTCTCTGCTAAGTGCAAACCTGCGCAAAGAATAGGTCCAACCATTTCGGGGGTAAAAACACACTAATTGGGAAAGTACATTGCCCATTCTCTGTGTCCCACTAAAAGATTATGAGAAAGACTATTTTGATGAAATTGTGTGGGCTACATGTCAGTTTCCGTCTATTGAAAGAGAAAATAACCTCTAAACGAACCATACAGTCTTGACGCGGTGGAACAGATGAATCTGGCAAATCTGTGGCCTATTTTTTGGAACTCGTGAAAATTGGAGGGAGGAAGAAGATTTCCGTACAAACCTGAGGACTCTAGCACGGTTTCCCTCTTGAAAACGTAAGCTGGATCTAAAACACGCATTCAGGCATTTTGTGGGTGATATTGATGAAATTGGCAACTCCGTGGCCCATTTTGGGGTACTGCTTAAAAACGGAGTGAGAAAGGAGCTTACTCTGAAATGTCGAGGCCTCTAGCGATATTTCCCTGTCAAAAGGTGAAACCGGCGCTAAAACATACTTCTATCCTTTTGGTGGCCGAAACACAATGATTCGCGAGCTACGTTGCCCATTTTACAGTGCTTATGAAAGATGGAGGTAGGAATAGGATTTCTTTGCATTTCAAATGCCTCTATGGCGGTTGGTCTCTGTGAAGTGCAAACCTGCGTGAAGAATAGGTCCCACCATTTCGGGGTCAAAAAAAGATGAATTTGGAAAGTACATGGCCCGTTCTCTGCGTCCCACTAAAAGATTATGAGAAAGACTATTTTGATGAAATTGTGTGGGCTACATGTTAGTTTGCCTCTATTGAAAGAGAAAATCACCTCTAAACGATACGTACAGTCTTCTCGCGGTGGAACAGATTAATTTGGCAAATCTGAGGTGTATTTTTTGGAACTTGTGAAAATTGGAGGGAGAAAGAAGATTTCCGTGCAAATCAGAGGACTCTAGCACGGATTACCTCTTGAAAACGCAAGCTGGATCTAAAACACGCATTCAGGCATTTTGTGGGTGATATTGATGAAATTGGCAACTCCGTGGCCCATTTTGGGGTACTGCTTAAAAACGGAGTGAGAAAGGAGCTTACTCTGAAATGTCGAGGCCTCTAGCGAATTTTCCCTGTCAAAAGGTGTAACCGGCGCTAAAACATGCTTCTATCCTTTTGGTGGCCGAAACACAATGATTCGCGAGCTACGTTGCCCATTTTACAGTGCTTATGAAAGATGGAGGTAGGAATAGGATTTCTTTGCATTTCAAATGCCTCTATGGCGGTTGGTCTCTGCTAAGTGCAAACCTGCGCAAAGAATAGGTCCAACCATTTTGGGGGTAAAAACACACTAATTGAGAAAGTACATTGCCCGTTCTCTGTGTCCCACTAAAAGATTATGAGAAAGACTATTTTGATGAAATTGTGTGGGCTACATGTCAGTTTCCGTCTATTGAAAGAGAAAATCACCTCTAAACGTACCATACAGTCTTGACGCGGTGGAACAGATGAATCTGGCAAATCTGTGGCCTATTTTTTGGAACTCGTGAAAATTGGAGGGAGGAAGAGGATTTCCGTGCAAACCTGAGGACTCTAGCACGGTTTCCCTCTTGAAAACGTAAGCTGGATCTAAAACACGCATTCAGGCATTTTGTGGGTGATATTGATGAAATTGGCAACTCCGTGGCCCATTTTGGGGTACTGCTGAAAAACGGATTGAGAAAGGAGCTTACTCTGAAATTTCGAGGCCTCTAGCGAATTTTCCCTGTCAAAAGGTGAAACCGGCGCTAAAACATGCTTCTATCTCTTTGGTGGCCGAAACACAATGATTCGCGAGCTACGTTGCCCATTTTACAGTGCTTATGAAAGATGGAGGTAGGAATAGGATTTCTTTGCATTTCAAATGCCTCTATGGCGGTTGGTCTCTGCTAAGTGCAAACCTGCGCAAATAATAGGTCCAACCATTTTGGGGGTAAAAACACACTAATTGGGAAAGTACATTGCCCGTTCTCTGTGTCCCACTAAAAGATTATGAGAAAGACTATTTTGATGAAATTGTGTGGGCTACATGTCAGTTTCCGTCTATTGAAAGAGAAAATCACCTCTAAACGTACCATACAGTCTTGACGCGGTGGAACAGATGAATCTGGCAAATCTGTGGCCTATTTTTTGGAACTCGTGAAAATTGGAGGGAGGAAGAGGATTTCCGTGCAAACCTGAGGACTCTAGCACGGTTTCCCTCTTGAAAACGTAAGCTGGATCTAAAACACGCATTCAGGCATTTTGTGGGTGATATTGATGAAATTGGCAACTCCGTGGCCCATTTTGGGGTACTGCTGAAAAACGGATTAAGAAAGGAGCTTACTCTGAAATTTCGAGGCCTCTAGCGAATTTTCCCTGTCAAAAGGTGAAACCGGCGCTAAAACATGCTTCTATCTCTTTGGTGGCCGAAACACAATGATTCGCGAGCTACGTTGCCCATTTTACAGTGCTTATGAAAGATGGAGGTAGGAATAGGATTTCTTTGCATTTCAAATGCCTCTATGGCGGTTGGTCTCTGCTAAGTGCAAACCTGCGCAAAGAATAGGTCCAACCATTTCGGGGGTAAAAACACACTAATTGGGAAAGTACATTGCCCGTTCTCTGTGTCCCACTAAAAGATTATGAGAAAGACTATTTTGATGAAATTGTGTGGGCTACATGTCAGTTTCCGTCTATTGAAAGAGAAAATAACCTCTAAACGAACCATACAGTCTTGACGCGGTGGAACAGATGAATCTGGCAAATCTGTGGCCTATTTTTTGGAACTCGTGAAAATTGGAGGGAGGAAGAGGATTTCTGTGGAAACCTGAGGACTCTAGCACGGTTTCCCTCTTGAAAACGTAAGCTGGATCTAAAACACGCATTCAGGCATTTTGTGGGTGATATTGATGAAATTGGCAACTCCGTGGCCCATTTTGGGGTACTGCTGAAAAACGGATTGAGAAAGGAGCTTACTCTGAAATTTCGAGGCCTCTAGCGAATTTTCCCTGTCAAAAGGTGAAACCGGCGCTAAAACATGCTTCTATCTCTTTGCTGGCCAAAACACAATGATTCGCGAGCTACGTTGCCCATTTTACAGTGCTTATGAAAGATGGAGGTAGGAATAGGATTTCTTTGCATTTCAAATGCCTCTATGGCGGTTGGTCTCTGCTAAGTGCAAACCTGCGCAAAGAATAGGTCCAACCATTTCGGGGGTAAAAACACACTAATTGGGAAAGTACATTGCCCATTCTCTGTGTCCCACTAAAAGATTATGAGAAAGACTATTTTGATGAAATTGTGTGGGCTACATGTCAGTTTCCGTCTATTGAAAGAGAAAATAACCTCTAAACGAACCATACAGTCTTGACGCGGTGGAACAGATGAATCTGGCAAATCTGTGGCCTATTTTTTGGAACTCGTGAAAATTGGAGGGAGGAAGAAGATTTCCGTACAAACCTGAGGACTCTAGCACGGTTTCCCTCTTGAAAACGTAAGCTGGATCTAAAACACGCATTCAGGCATTTTGTGGGTGATATTGATGAAATTGGCAACTCCGTGGCCCATTTTGGGGTACTGCTTAAAAACGGAGTGAGAAAGGAGCTTACTCTGAAATGTCGAGGCCTCTAGCGATATTTCCCTGTCAAAAGGTGAAACCGGCGCTAAAACATACTTCTATCCTTTTGGTGGCCGAAACACAATGATTCGCGAGCTACGTTGCCCATTTTACAGTGCTTATGAAAGATGGAGGTAGGAATAGGATTTCTTTGCATTTCAAATGCCTCTATGGCGGTTGGTCTCTGCTAAGTGCAAACCTGCGCAAAGAATAGGTCCAACCATTTCGGGGGTAAAAACACACTAATTGGGAAAGTACATTGCCCGTTCTCTGTGTCCCACTAAAAGATTATGAGAAAGACTATTTTGATGAAATTGTGTGGGCTACATGTCAGTTTTCGTCTATTGAAAGAGAAAATAACCTCTAAATGAACCATACAGTCTTGACGCGGTGGAACAGATGAATCTGGCAAATCTGTGGCCTATTTTTTGGAACTCGTGAAAATTGGAGGGAGGAAGAAGATTTCCGTACAAACCTGAGGACTCTAGCACGGTTTCCCTCTTGAAAACGTAAGCTGGATCTAAAACACGCATTCAGGCATTTTGTGGGTGATATTGATTAAATTGGCAACTCCGTGGCCCATTTTGGGGTACTGCTTAAAAACGGAGTGAGAAAGGAGCTTACTCTGAAATGTCGAGGCCTCTAGCGATATTTCCCTGTCAAAAGGTGAAACCGGCGCTAAAACATGCTTCTATCCTTTTGGTGGCCGAAACACAATGATTCGCGAGCTACGTTGCCCATTTTACAGTGCTTATGAAAGATGGAGGTAGGAATAGGATTTCTTTGCCTTTCAAATGCCTCTATGGCGGTTGGTCTCTGCAAAGTGCAAACCTGCGCAAAGAATAGGTCCCACCATTTCGGGGGCAAAAACAGATTAATTGGGAAAGTACATGGCCCGTTCTCTGTGTCCCACTAAAAGATTATGAGAAAGACTATTTTCATGAAATCTTGTGCGCTACATGTTAGTTTCCCTCTATTGAAAGAGAAAATCACCTCTAAACGAACCATACAGTCTTCACGAGGTGGAACAGATGAATTTGGCAAATCTGTTGCCTATTTTTTGGAACTCGTGAAAATTGGAGGGAGAAAGAGGATTTCCGTGCAAACCTGAGGACTCTAGCACGGTTTCCCTCTTGAAAACGTAAGCTGGATCTAAAACACGCATTCAGGCATTTTGTGGGTGATATTGATGAAATTGGCAACTCCGTGGCCCATTTTGGGGTACTGCTTAAAAACGGAGTGAGAAAGGAGCTTACTCTGAAATTTCGAGGCCTCTAGCGATATTTCCCTGTCAAAAAGTGAAACCGGCGCTAAAACATGCTTCTATCCTTTTGGTGGCCGAAACACAATGATTCGCGAGCTACGTTGCCCATTTTACAGTGCTTATGAAAGATGGAGGTAGGAATAGGATTTCTTTGCATTTCAAATGCCTCTATGGCGGTTGGTCTCTGCTAAGTGCAAACCTGCGCAAAGAATAGGTCCAACCATTTCGGGGGTAAAAACACACTAATTGGGAAAGTACATTGCCCGTTCTCTGTGTCCCACTAAAAGATTATGAGAAAGACTATTTTGATGAAATTGTGTGGGCTACATGTCAGTTTTCGTCTATTGAAAGAGAAAATAACCTCTAAATGAACCATACAGTCTTGACGCGGTGGAACAGATGAATCTGGCAAATCTGTGGCCTATTTTTTGGAACTCGTGAAAATTGGAGGGAGGAAGAAGATTTCCGTACAAACCTGAGGACTCTAGCACGGTTTCCCTCTTGAAAACGTAAGCTGGATCTAAAACACGCATTCAGGCATTTTGTGGGTGATATTGATTAAATTGGCAACTCCGTGGCCCATTTTGGGGTACTGCTTAAAAACGGAGTGAGAAAGGAGCTTACTCTGAAATGTCGAGGCCTCTAGCGATATTTCCCTGTCAAAAGGTGAAACCGGCGCTAAAACATGCTTCTATCCTTTTGGTGGCCGAAACACAATGATTCGCGAGCTACGTTGCCCATTTTACAGTGCTTATGAAACATGGAGGTAGGAATAGGATTTCTTTGCCTTTCAAATGCCTCTATGGCGGTTGGTCTCTGCAAAGTGCAAACCTGCGCAAAGAATAGGTCCCACCATTTCGGGGGCAAAAACAGATTAATTGGGAAAGTACATGGCCCGTTCTCTGTGTCCCACTAAAAGATTATGAGAAAGACTATTTTCATGAAATCTTGTGCGCTACATGTTAGTTTCCCTCTATTGAAAGAGAAAATCACCTCTAAACGAACCATACAGTCTTCACGAGGTGGAACAGATGAATTTGGCAAATCTGTTGCCTATTTTTTGGAACTCGTGAAAATTGGAGGGAGAAAGAGGATTTCCGTGCAAACCTGAGGACTCTAGCACGGTTTCCCTCTTGAAAACGTAAGCTGGATCTAAAACACGCATTCAGGCATTTTGTGGGTGATATTGATGAAATTGGCAACTCCGTGGCCCATTTTGGGGTACTGCTTAAAAACGGAGTGAGAAAGGAGCTTACTCTGAAATGTCGAGGCCTCTAGCGATATTTCCCTGTCAAAAAGTGAAACCGGCGCTAAAACATGCTTCTATCCTTTTGGTGGCCGAAACACAATGATTCGCGAGCTACGTTGCCCATTTTACAGTGCTTATGAAAGATGGAGGTAGGAATAGGATTTCTTTGCATTTCAAATGCCTCTATGGCGGTTGGTCTCTGCTAAGTGCAAACCTGCGCAAAGGATAGGTCCAACCATTTCGGGGGTAAAAACACACTAATTGGGAAAGTACATTGCCCGTTCTCTGTGTCCCACTAAAAGATTATGAGAAAGACTATTTTGATGAAATTGTGTGGGCTACATGTCAGTTTCCGTCTATTGAAAGAGAAAATCACCTCTAAACGAACCATACAGTCTTGACGCGGTGGAACAGATGAATCTGGCAAATCTGTGGCCTATTTTTTGGAACTCGTGAAAATTGGAGGGAGGAAGAGGATTTCCGTGCAAACCTGAGGACTCTAGCACGGTTTCCCTCTTGAAAACGTAAGCTGGATCTAAAACACGCATTCAGGCATTTTGTGGGTGATATTGATGAAATTGGCAACTCCGTGGCCCATTTTGGGGTACTGCTGAAAAACGGATTGAGAAAGGAGCTTACTCTGAAATTTCGAGGCCTCTAGCGAATTTTCCCTGTCAAAAGGTTAAACCGGCGCTAAAACATGCTTCTATCCCTTTGGTGGCCGAAACACAATGATTCGCGAGCTACGTTGCCCATTTTACAGTGCTTATGAAAGATGGAGGTAGGAATAGGATTTCTTTGTATTTCAAATGCCTCTATGGCGGTTGGTCTCTGCTAAGTGCAAACCTGCGCAAAGGATAGGTCCAACCATTTCGGGGGTAAAAACACACTAATTGGGAAAGTACATTGCCCGTTCTCTGTGTCCCACTAAAAGATTATGAGATAGACTATTTTGATGAAATTGTGTGGGCTACATGTCAGTTTCCATCTATTGAAAGAGAAAATCACCTCTAAACGAACCATACAGTCTTGACGCGGTGGAACATATGAATCTGGCAAATCTGTGGCCTATTTTTTGGAACTCGTGAAAATTGGAGGGAGGAAGAAGATTTTCGTACAAACCTGAGGACTCTAGCACGGTTTCCCTCTTGAAAACGTAAGCTGGATCTAAAACACGCATTCAGGCATTTTGTGGGTGATATTGATTAAATTGGCAACTCCGTGGCCCATTTTGGGGTACTGCTTAAAAACGGAGTGAGAAAGGAGCTTACTCTGAAATGTCGAGGCCTCTAGCGATATTTCCCTGTCAAAAGGTGAAACCGGCGCTAAAACATGCTTCTATCCTTTTGGTGGCCGAAACACAATGATTCGCGAGCTACGTTGCCCATTTTACAGTGCTTATGAAAGATGGAGGTAGGAATAGGATTTCTTTGCCTTTCAAATGCCTCTATGGCGGTTGGTCTCTGCAAAGTGCAAACCTGCGCAAAGAATAGGTCCCACCATTTCGGGGGCAAAAACAGATTAATTGGGAAAGTACATGGCCCGTTCTCTGTGTCCCACTAAAAGATTATGAGAAAGACTATTTTCATGAAATCTTGTGCGCTACATGTTAGTTTCCCTCTATTGAAAGAGAAAATCACCTCTAAACGAACCATACAGTCTTGACGCGGTGGAACAGATGAATCTGGCAAATCTGTGGCCTATTTTTTGGAACTCGTGAAAATTGGAGGGAGGAAGAAGATTTTCGTACAAACCTGAGGACTCTAGCACGGTTTCCCTCTTGAAAACGTAAGCTGGATCTAAAACACGCATTCAGGCATTTTGTGGGTGATATTGATGAAATTGGCAACTCCGTGGCCCATTTTGGGGTACTGCTTAAAAACGGAGTGAGAAAGGAGCTTACTCTGAAATGTCGAGGCCTCTAGCGATATTTCCCTGTCAAAAGGTGAAACCGGCGCTAAAACATGCTTCTATCCTTTTGGTGGCCGAAACACAATGATTCGCGAGCTACGTTTCCCATTTTACAGTGCTTATGAAAGATGGAGGTAGGAATAGGATTTCTTTGCATTTCAAATGCCTCTATGGCGGTTGGTCTCTGCTAAGTGCAAACCTGCGCAAAGAATAGGTCCAACCATTTCGGGGGTAAAAACACACTAATTGGGAAAGTACATTGCCCGTTCTCTGTGTCCCACTAAAAGATTATGAGAAAGACTATTTTGATGAAATTGTGTGGGCTACATGTCAGTTTTCGTCTATTGAAAGAGAAAATAACCTCTAAACGAACCATACAGTCTTGACGCGGTGGAACAGATGAATCTGGCAAATCTGTGGCCTATTTTTTGGAACTCGTGAAAATTGGAGGGAGGAAGAAGATTTTCGTACAAACCTGAGGACTCTAGCACGGTTTCCCTCTTGAAAACGTAAGCTGGATCTAAAACACGCATTCAGGCATTTTGTGGGTGATATTGATTAAATTGGCAACTCCGTGGCCCATTTTGGGGTACTGCTTAAAAACGGAGTGAGAAAGGAGCTTACTCTGAAATGTCGAGGCCTCTAGCGATATTTCCCTGTCAAAAGGTGAAACCGGCGCTAAAACATGCTTCTATCCTTTTGGTGGCCGAAACACAATGATTCGCGAGCTACGTTGCCCATTTTACAGTGCTTATGAAAGATGGAGGTAGGAATAGGATTTCTTTGCCTTTCAAATGCCTCTATGGCGGTTGGTCTCTGCAAAGTGCAAACCTGCGCAAAGAATAGGTCCCACCATTTCGGGGGCAAAAACAGATTAATTGGGAAAGTACATGGCCCGTTCTCTGTGTCCCACTAAAAGATTATGAGAAAGACTATTTTCATGAAATCTTGTGCGCTACATGTTAGTTTCCCTCTATTGAAAGAGAAAATCACCTCTAAACGAACCATACAGTCTTCACGAGGTGGAACAGATGAATTTGGCAAATCTGTTGCCTATTTTTTGGAACTCGTGAAAATTGGAGGGAGAAGGAGGATTTCCGTGCAAACCTGAGGACTCTAGCACGGTTTCCCTCTTGAAAACGTAAGCTGGATCTAAAACACGCATTCAGGCATTTTGTGGGTGATATTGATGAAATTGGCAACTCCGTGGCCCATTTTGGGGTACTGCTTAAAAACGGAGTGAGAAAGGAGCTTACTCTGAAATGTCGAGGCCTCTAGCGATATTTCCCTGTCAAAAGGTGAAACCGGCGCTAAAACATGCTTCTATCCTTTTGGTGGCCGAAACAGAATGATTCGCGAGCTACGTTGCCCATTTTACAGTGCTTATGAAAGATGGAGGTAGGAATAGGATTTCTTTGCATTTCAAATGCCTCTATGGCGGTTGGTCTCTGCTAAGTGCAAACCTGCGTAAAGGATAGGTCCAACCATTTCGGGGGTAAAAACACACTAATTGGGAAAGTACATTGCCCGTTCTCTGTGTCCCACTAAAAGATTATGAGAAAGACTATTTTGATGAAATTGTGTGGGCTACATGTCAGTTTCCGTCTATTGAAAGAGAAAATCACCTCTAAACGAACCATACAGTCTTGACGCGGTGGAACAGATGAATCTGGCAAATCTGTGGCCTATTTTTTGGAACTCGTGAAAATTGGAGGGAGGAAGAGGATTTCCGTGCAAACCTGAGGAGTCTAGCACGGTTTCCCTCTTGAAAACGTAAGCTGGATTTAAAACACCATTCAGGCATTTTGTGGGTGATATTGATGAAATTGCCAACTCCGTGGCCCATTTTGGGGTACTTCTGAAAAACGGATTGAGAAAGGAGCTTACTCTGAAATTTCGAGGGCTCTAGCGAATTTTCCCTGTCAAAACGTGAAACCGGCGCTAAAACATGCTTCTATCCCTTTGGTGGCCGAAACACAATGATTCGCGAGCTACGTTGCCCATTTTACAGTGCTTATGAAAGATGGAGGTAGGAATAGGATTTCTTTGCATTTCAAATGCCTCTATGGCGGTTGGTCTCTGCTAAGTGCAAACCTGCTCAAAGAATAGGTCCAACCATTTCGGGGGTAAAAACACACTAATTGGGAAAGTACATTGCCCGTTCTCTGTGTCCCACTAAAAGATTATGAGAAAGACTATTTTGATGAAATTGTGTGGGCTACATGTCAGTTTCCGTCTATTGAAAGAGAAAATCACCTCTAAACGAACCATACAGTCTTGACGCGGTGGAACAGATGAATCTGGCAAATCTGTGGCCTATTTTTTGGAACTCGTGAAAATTGGAGGGAGGAAGAAGATTTCCGTACAAACCTGAGGACTCTAGCACGGTTTCCCTCTTGAAAATGTAAGCTGGATTTAAAACACGCATTCAGGCATTTTGTGGGTGATATTGATGAAATTGGCAACTCCGTGGCCCATTTTGGGGTACTGCTGAAAAACGGATTGAGAAAGGAGCTTACTCTGAAATTTCGAGGCCTCTAGCGAATTTTCCCTGTCAAAAGGTGAAACCGGCGCTAAAACATGCTTCTATCCCTTTGGTGGCCGAAACAGAATGATTCGCGAGCTACGTTGCCCATTTTAAAGTGCTTATGAAAGATGGAGGTAGGAATAGGATTTCTTTGCATTTCAAATGCCTCTATGGCGGTTGGTCTCTGCTAAGTGCAAAAATGCGCAAAGAATAGGTCCAACCATTTCGGGGTCAAAAAAAGATGAATTTGGAAAGTACATGGCCCGTTCTCTGCGTCCCACTAAAAGATTATGAGAAAGACTATTTTGATGAAATTGTGTGGGCTACATGTCAGTTTCCGTCAATTGAAAGAGAAAATCACCTCTAAACGAACCATAGAGTCTTCACGCGGTGGAACAGATGAATTTGGCAAAACAGTGGCCTATTTTTTGGAACTCGTGAAAATTGGAGGGAGAAAGAAGATTTCCGTGCAAACCTGAGGACTCTAGCACGGTTTCCCTCTTGAAAACGTAAGCTGGATCTAAAACACGCATTCAGGCATTTTGTGGGTGATATTAATGAAATTGGAAACTCCGTGGCCCATTTTGGGGTACTGCTGAAAAACGGAGTGAGAAAGGAGCTTACTCTGAAATGTCGAGGCCTCTAGCGAATTTTCCCTGTCAAAAGGTGTAACCGGCGCTAAAACATCCTTCTATCCTTTTGGTGGCCGAAACACAATGATTCGCGAGCTACGTTGCCCATTTTACAGTGCTTATGAAAGATGGAGGTAGGAATAGGATTTCTTTGCATTTCAAATGCCTCTATGGCGGTTGGTCTCTGCTAAGTGCAAACCTGCGCAAAGAATAGGTCCCACCATTACGGGGGCAAAAACAGATTAATTGGGAAAGTACATGGCCCGTTCTCTGTGTCCCACTAAAAGATTATGAGAAAGACTATTTTGATGAAATCTTGTGCGCTACATGTCAGTTTCCCTCTATTGAAAGAGAAAATCACCTCTAAACGAACCATACAGTCTTCACGCGGTGGAACAGATGAATTTGGCAAATCTGTTGCCTATTTTTTGGAACTCGTGAAAATTGGAGGGAGAAAGAGGATTTCCGTGCAAACCTGAGGACTCTAGCACGGTTTCCCTCTTGAAAACGTAAGCTGGATCTAAAACACGCATTCAGGCATTTTGTGGGTGATATTGATGAAATTGGCAACTCCGTGGCCCATTTTGGGGTACTGCTGAAAAACGGATTGAGAAAGGAGCTTACTCTGAAATTTCGAGGCCTCTAGCGAATTTTCCCTGTCAAAAGGTGAAACCGGCGCTAAAACATGCTTCTATCTCTTTGGTGGCCGAAACACAATGATTCGCGAGCTACGTTGCCCATTTTACAGTGCTTATGAAAGATGGAGGTAGGAATAGGATTTCTTTGCATTTCAAATGCCTCTATGGCGGTTGGTCTCCGCGAAGTGCAAACCTGCGTGAAAATAGGTCCCACCATTTCGGGGTCAAAAAAAGATGAAATTGGAAAGTACATGGCCCGTTCTTTGCGTCCCACTAAAAGATTATGAGAAAGACTATTTTGATGAAATTGTGTGGGCTACATGTCAGTTTCCCTCTATTGAAAGAGAAAATCACCTCTAAACGAACCGCACAGTCTTCTGGCGGTGGAACAGATGAATCTGGCAAATCTGTGGCCTATTTTTTGGAACTCGTGAAAATTGGAGGGAGGAAGAAGATTTCCGTACAAACCTGAGGACTCTAGCACGGTTTCCCTCTTGAAAACGTAAGCTGGATCTAAAACACGCATTCAGGCATTTTGTGGGTGATATTGATGAAATTGGCAACTCCGTGGCCCATTTTGGGGTACTGCTTAAAAACGGAGTGAGAAAGGAGCTTACTCTGAAATGTCGAGGCCTCTAGCGATATTTCCCTGTCAAAAGGTGAAACCGGCGCTAAAACATGCTTCTATCCTTTTGGTGGCCGAAACACAATGATTCGCGAGCTACGTTGCCCATTTTACAGTGCTTATGAAAGATGGAGGTAGGAATAGGATTTCTTTGCATTTCAAATGCCTCTATGGCGGTTGGTCTCTGCTAAGTGCAAACCTGCGCCAAGAATAGGTCCAACCATTTCGGGGGTAAAAACACACTAATTGGGAAAGTACATTGCCCGTTCTCTGTGTCCCACTAAAAGATTATGAGAAAGACTATTTTGATGAAATTGTGTGGGCTACATGTCAGTTTTCGTCTATTGAAAGAGAAAATAACCTCTAAACGAACCATACAGTCTTGACGCGGTGGAACAGATGAATCTGGCAAATCTGTGGCCTATTTTTTGGAACTCGTGAAAATTGGAGGGAGGAAGAAGATTTCCGTACAAACCTGAGGACTCTAGCACGGTTTCCCTCTTGAAAACGTAAGCTGGATCTAAAACACGCATTCAGGCATTTTGTGGGTGATATTGATTAAATTGGCAACTCCGTGGCCCATTTTGGGGTACTGCTTAAAAACGGAGTGAGAAAGGAGCTTACTCTGAAATGTCGAGGCCTCTAGCGATATTTCCCTATCAAAAGGTGAAACCGGCGCTAAAACATGCTTCTATCCTTTTGGTGGCCGAAACACAATGATTCGCGAGCTACGTTGCCCATTTTACAGTGCTTATGAAACATGGAGGTAGGAATAGGATTTCTTTGCCTTTCAAATGCCTCTATGGCGGTTGGTCTCTGCAAAGTGCAAACCTGCGCAAAGAATAGGTCCCACCATTTCGGGGGCAAAAACAGATTAATTGGGAAAGTACATGGCCCGTTCTCTGTGTCCCACTAAAAGATTATGAGAAAGACTATTTTCATGAAATCTTGTGCGCTACATGTTAGTTTCCCTCTATTGAAAGAGAAAATCACCTCTAAACGAACCATACAGTCTTCACGAGGTGGAACAGATGAATTTGGCAAATCTGTTGCCTATTTTTTGGAACTCGTGAAAATTAGAGGGAGAAAGAGGATTTCCGTGTAAACCTGAGGACTCTAGCACGGTTTCCCTCTTGAAAACGTAAGCTGGATCTAAAACACGCATTCAGGCATTTTGTGGGTGATATTGATGAAATTGGCAACTCCGTGGCCCATTTTGGGGTACTGCTTAAAAACGGAGTGAGAAAGGAGCTTACTCTGAAATGTCGAGGCCTCTAGCGATATTTCCCTGTCAAAAGGTGAAACCGGCGCTAAAACATGCTTCTATCCTTTTGGTGGCCGAAACACAATGATTCGCGAGCTACGTTGCCCATTTTACAGTGCTTATGAAAGATGGAGGTAGGAATAGGATTTCTTTGCATTTCAAATGCCTCTATGGCGGTTGGTCTCTGCTAAGTGCAAACCTGCGCAAAGGATAGGTCCAACCATTTCGGGGGTAAAAACACACTAATTGGGAAAGTACATTGCCCGTTCTCTGTGTCCCACTAAAAGATTATGAGAAAGACTATTTTGATGAAATTGTGTGGGCTACATGTCAGTTTCCGTCTATTGAAAGAGAAAATCACCTCTAAACGAACCATACAGGCTTGACGCGGTGGAACAGATGAATCTGGCAAATCTGTGGCCTATTTTTTGGAACTCGTGAAAATTGGAGGGAGGAAGAGGATTTCCGTGCAAACCTGAGGAGTCTAGCACGGTTTCCCTCTTGAAAACGTAAGCTGGATTTAAAACACCATTCAGGCATTTTGTGGGTGATATTGATGAAATTGCCAACTCCGTGGCCCATTTTGGGGTACTTCTGAAAAACGGATTGAGAAAGGAGCTTACTCTGAAATTTCGAGGGCTCTAGCGAATTTTCCCTGTCAAAACGTGAAACCGGCGCTAAAACATGCTTCTATCCCTTTGGTGGCCGAAACACAATGATTCGCGAGCTACGTTGCCCATTTTACAGTGCTTATGAAAGATGGAGGTAGGAATAGGATTTCTTTGCATTTCAAATGCCTCTATGGCGGTTGGTCTCTGCGAAGTGCAAACCTGCGTGAAAATAAGTCCCACCATTTCGGGGTCAAAAAAAGATGAAATTGGAAAGTACATGGCCCGTTCTTTGCGTCCCACTAAAAGATTATGAGAAAGACTATTTTGATGAAATTGTGTGGGCTACATGTCAGTTTGCCTCTATTGAAAGAGAAAATCACCTCTAAACGAACCGCACAGTCTTCTGGCGGTGGAACAGATTAATTTGGCAAATCTGAGGCGTATTTTTTGGAACTTGTGAAAATTGGAGGGAGAAAGAAGATTTCCGTGCAAATCAGAGGACTCTAGCACGGATTACCTCTTGAAAACGCAAGCTGGATCTAAAACACGCATTCAGGCATTTTGTGGGTGATATTGATGAAATTGGCAACTCCGTGGCCCATTTTGGGGTACTGCTGAAAAACGGATTGAGAAAGGAGCTTACTCTGAAATTTCGAGGCCTTTAGCGAATTTTCCCTGTCAAAAGGTGAAACCGACGCTAAAACATGCTTCTATTCTTTTGGTGGCCGGAACACAATGATTCGCGAGCTACGTTGCCCATTTTAAAGTGCTTATGAAAGATGGAGGTAGGAATAGGATTTCTTTGCATTTCAAATGCCTCTATGGCGGTTGGTCTCTGCTAACTGCAAACCTGCGCAAAGAATAGGTCCAACCATTTCGGGGGTAAAAACACACTAATTGGGAAATTACATTGCCCGTTCTCTGTGTCCCACTAAAAGATTATGAGAAAGACTATTTTGATGAAATTGTGTGGGCTACATGTCAGTTTCCGTCAATTGAAAGAGAAAATCACCTCTAAACGAACCATAGAGTCTTCACGCGGTGGAACAGATGAATTTGGCAAAACAGTGGCCTATTTTTTGGAACTCGTGAAAATTGGAGGGAGAAAGAAGATTTCCGTGCAAACCTGAGGACTCTAGCACGGTTTCCCTCTTGAAAACGTAAGCTGGATCTAAAACACGCATTCAGGCATTTTGTGGGTGATATTAATGAAATTGGAAACTCCGTGGCCCATTTTGGGGTACTGCTGAAAAACGGAGTGAGAAAGGAGCTTACTCTGAAATGTCGAGGCCTCTAGCGAATTTTCCCTGTCAAAAGGTGTAACCGGCGCTAAAACATCCTTCTATCCTTTTGGTGGCCGAAACACAATGATTCGCGAGCTACGTTGCCCATTTTACAGTGCTTATGAAAGATGGAGGTAGGAATAGGATTTCTTTGCATTTCAAATGCCTCTATGGCGGTTGGTCTCTGCTAAGTGCAAACCTGCGCAAAGAATAGGTCCCACCATTACGGGGGCAAAAACAGATTAATTGGGAAAGTACATGGCCCGTTCTCTGTGTCCCACTAAAAGATTATGAGAAAGACTATTTTGATGAAATCTTGTGCGCTACATGTCAGTTTCCCTCTATTGAAAGAGAAAATCACCTCTAAACGAACCATACAGTCTTCACGCGGTGGAACAGATGAATTTGGCAAATCTGTTGCCTATTTTTTGGAACTCGTGAAAATTGGAGGGAGAAAGAGGATTTCCGTGCAAACCTGAGGACTCTAGCACGGTTTCCCTCTTGAAAACGTAAGCTGGATCTAAAACACGCATTCAGGCATTTTGTGGGTGATATTGATGAAATTGGCAACTCCGTGGCCCATTTTGGGGTACTGCTGAAAAACGGATTGAGAAAGGAGCTTACTCTGAAATTTCGAGGCCTCTAGCGAATTTTCCCTGTCAAAAGGTGAAACCGGCGCTAAAACATGCTTCTATCTCTTTGGTGGCCGAAACACAATGATTCGCGAGCTACGTTGCCCATTTTACAGTGCTTATGAAAGATGGAGGTAGGAATAGGATTTCTTTGCATTTCAAATGCCTCTATGGCGGTTGGTCTCTGCGAAGTGCAAACCTGCGTGAAAATAGGTCCCACCATTTCGGGGTCAAAAAAAGATGAATTTGGAAAGTACATGGCCCGTTCTCTGCGTCCCACTAAAAGATTATGAGAAAGACTATTTTGATGAAATTGTGTGGGCTACATGTCAGTTTGCCTCTATTGAAAGAGAAAATCACCTCTAAACGAACCGTACAGTCTTCTCGCGGTAAAACAGATGATTTTGGCAAATCTGAGGCGTATTTTTTGGAACTTGTGAAAATTGGAGGGAGAAAGAAGATTTCCGTGCAAATCAGAGGACTCTAGCACGGATTACCTCTTGAAAACGCAAGCTGGATCTAAAACACGCATTCAGGCATTTTGTGGGTGATATTGATGAAATTGGCAACTCCGTGGCCCATTTTGGGGTACTGCTGAAAAACGGATTGAGAAAGGAGCTTACTCTGAAATTTCGAGGCCTTTAGCGAATTTTCCCTGTCAAAAGGTGAAACCGACGCTAAAACATGCTTCTATCCTTTTGGTGGCCGAAACACAATGATTCGCGAGCTACGTTGCCCATTTTAAAGTGCTTATGAAAGATGGAGGTAGGAATAGGATTTCTTTGCATTTCAAATGCCTCTATGGCGGTTGGTCTCTACTAAGTGCAAACCTGCGCAAAGAATAGGTCCAACCATTTCGGGGGTAAAAACACACTAATTGGGAAAGTACATTGCCCGTTCTCTGTGTCCCACTAAAAGATTATGAGAAAGACTATTTTGATGAAATTGTGTGGGCTACATGTCAGTTTCCGTCTATTGAAAGAGAAAATCACCTCTAAACGAACCATACAATCTTGACGCGGTGGAACAGATGAATCTGGCAAATCTGTGGCCTATTTTTTGGAACTCGTGAAAATTGGAGGGAGGAAGAAGATTTCCGTGCAAACCTGAGGACTCTAGCACGGTTTCCCTCTTGAAAACGTAAGTTGGATCTAAAACACGCATTCATGCATTTTGGGGGTGATATTGATGAAATTGCCAACTCCGTGGGCCATTTTGGGGTACCGCTGAAAAACGGAGTGAGAAAGGAGCTTACTCTGAAATTTTGAGGCCTCTAGCGAATTTTCCCTGTCAAAAGGTGAAACCGGCGCTAAAACATGCTTCTATCCTTTTGGTGGACGAAACACAATGATTCGCGAGCTACGTTGCCCATTTTACAGTGCTTATGAAAGATGGAGGTAGGAATAGGATTTCTTTGCATTTCAAATGCCTCTATGGCGGTTGGTCTCTGCTAAGTGCAAACCTGCGCAAAGAATAGGTCCAACCATTTCAGGGGTAAAAACACACTAATTGGGAAAGTACATTGCCCGTTCTCTGTGTCCCACTAAAAGATTATGAGAAAGACTATTTTGATGAAATTGTGTGGGCTACATGTCAGTTTCCGTCTATTGAAAGACAAAATCACCTCTAAGCGAACCATACAGTCTTGACGCGGTGGAACAGATGAATCTGGCAAATCTGTGGCCTATTTTTTGGCACTCGTGAAAATTAGAGGGAGGAAGAAGATTTCCGTGCAAACCTGAGGACTCTGGCACGGTTTCCCTCTTGAAAACGTAAGTTGGATCTAAAACACGCATTCAGGCATTTTGTGGGTGATATTGATGAAATTGGCAACTCCGTGGCCCATTTTGGGGTACTGCTGAAAAACGGAGTGAGAAAGGAGCTTACTCTGAAATGTCGAGGCCTCTAGCGAATTTTCCCTGTCAAAAGGTGAAACCGGCGCTAAAACATGCTTCTATCCTTTTGGTGGACGAAACACAATGATTCGCGAGCTACGTTGCCCATTTTACAGTGCTTATGAAAGATGGAGGTAGGAATAGGATTTCTTTGCATTTCAAATGCCTCTATGGCGGTTGGTCTCTGCTAAGTGCAAACCTGCGCAAAGAATAGGTCCAACCATTTCAGGGGTAAAAACACACTAATTGGGAAAGTACATTGCCCGTTCTCTCTGTCCCACTAAAAGATTATGAGAAAGACTATTTTGATGAAATTGTGTGGGCTACATGTCAGTTTCCGTCTATTGAAAGACAAAATCACCTCTAAACGAACCATACAGTCTTGACGCGGTGGAACAGATGAATCTGGCAAATCTGTGGCCTATTTTTTGGAACTCGTGAAAATTGGAGGGAGAAAGAAGATTTCCGTGCAAACCTGAGGACTCTAGCACGGTTTCCCTCTTGAAAACGTAAGCTGGATCTAAAACACGCATTCAGGCATTTTGTGGGTGATATTGATGAAATTGGCAACTCCGTGGCCCATTTTGGGGTACTGCTGAAAAACGGAGTGAGAAAGGAGCTTACTCTGAAATGTCGAGGCCTCTAGCGAATTTTCCCTGTCAAAAGGTGTAACCGGCGCTAAAACATGCTTCTATCCTTTTGGTGGCCGAAACACAATGATTCGCGAGCTACGTTGCCCATTTTATAGTGCTTATGAAAGATGGAGGTAGGAATAGGATTTCTTTGCATTTCAAATGCCTCTATGGCGGTTGGTCTCTGCTAAGTGCAAACCTGCGCAAAGAATAGGTCCAACCATTTCGGGGGTAAAAACACACTAATTGGGAAAGTACATTGCCCGTTCTCTGTGTCCCACTAAAAGATTATGAGAAAGACTATTTTGATGAAATTGTGTGGGCTACATGTCAGTTTCCGTCTATTGAAAGAGAAAATCACTTCTAAACGAACCATACAATCTTGACGCGGTGGAACAGATGAATCTGGCAAATCTGTGGCCTATTTTTTGGAACTCGTGAAAATTGGAGGGAGGAAGAAGATCTCCGTGCAAACCTGAGGACTCTAGCACGGTTTCCCTCTTGAAAACGTAAGTTGGATCTAAAACACGCATTCATGCATTTTGGGGGTGATATTGATGAAATTGCCAACTCCGTGGGCCATTTTAGGGTACTGCTGAAAAACGGATTGAGAAAGGAGCTTACTCTGAAATGTCGAGGCCTCTAGCGATATTTCCCTGTCAAAAGGTGAAACCGGCGCTAAAACATGCTTCTATCCTTTTGGTGGCCGAAACACAATGATTCGCGAGCTACGTTGCCCATTTTACAGTGCTTATGAAAGATGGAGGTAGGAATAGGATTTCTTTGCATTTCAAATGCCTCTATGGCGGTTGGTCTCTGCTAAGTGCAAACCTGCGCAAAGAATAGGTCCAACCATTTCGGGGGCAAAAACAGATTAATTGGGAAAGTACATGGCCCGTTCTCTGTGTCCCACTAAAAGATTATGAGAAAGACTATTTCGATGAAATTGTGTGGGCTACATGTCAGTTTCCCTCTATTGAAAGAGAAAATCACTTCTAAACGAACCGTAAAGTCTTCACGCGGTGGAACAGATGAATCTGGCAAATCTGAGGTGTATTTTTTGGAACTCGTCAAAATAGGAGGGAGAAAGAAGATTTCCGTGCAAACCTGAGGACTCTGGCACGGTTTCCCTCTCAAAAACGCAAGCTGGATCTAAAACACGCATTCAGGCATTTTGGGAGTGATATTGATGAAATTGCCAACTCCGTGGCCCATTTTGGGGTACTGCTGAAAAACGGATTGAGAAAGGAGCTTACTCTGAAATTTTGAGGCCTCTAGCGAATTTTCCCTGTCAAAAGGTGAAACCGGCGCTAAAACATGCTTCTATCCTTTTGGTGGCCGAAACACAATGATTCGCGAGCTACGTTGCCCATTTTACAGTGCTTATGAAAGATGGAGGTAGGAATAGGATTTCTTTGCATTTCAAATGCCTCTATGGCGGTTGGTCTCTGCTAAGTGCAAACCTGCGCAAAGAATAGGTCCAACCATTTCAGGGGTAAAAACACACTAATTGGGAAAGTACATTGCCCGTTCTCTGTGTCCCACTAAAAGATTATGAGAAAGACTATTTTGATGAAATTGTGTGGGCTACATGTCAGTTTCCGTCTATTGAAAGACAAAATCACCTCTAAACGAACCATACAGTCTTGACGCGGTGGAACAGATGAATCTGGCAAATATGTGGCCTATTTTTTCGAACTCGTGAAAATTGGAGGGAGGAAGAAGATTTCCGTGCAAACCTGAGGACTCTAGCACGGTTTCCCTCTTGAAAACGTAAGCTGGATCTAAAACACGCATTCAGGCATTTTATGGGTGATATTGATGAAATTGGCAACTCCGTGGCCCATTTTGGGGTACTGCTTAAAAACGGAGTGAGAAAGGAGCTTACTCTGAAATGTCGAGGCCTCTAGCGATATTTCCCTGTCAAAAGGTGAAACCGGCGCTAAAACATGCTTCTATCCTTTTGGTGGCCGAAACACAATGATTCGCGAGCTACGTTGCCCATTTTACAGTGCTTATGAAAGATGGAGGTAGGAATAGGATTTCTTTGCATTTCAAATGCCTCTATGGCGGTTGGTCTCTGCTAAGTGCAAACCTGCGTAAAGAATAGGTCCAACCATTTCGGGGGCAAAAACAGATTAATTGGGAAAGTACATGGCCCGTTCTCTGTGTCCCACTAAAAGATTATGAGAAAGACTATTTTGATGAAATTGTGTGGGCTACATGTCAGTTTCCCTCTATTGAAAGAGAAAATCACTTCTAAACGAACCGTAAAGTCTTCACGCGGTGGAACAGATGAATCTGGCAAATCTGAGGTGTATTTTTTGGAACTCGTCAAAATAGGAGGGAGAAAGAAGATTTCCGTGCAAACCTGAGGACTCTGGCACGGTTTCCCTCTCAAAAACGCAAGCTGGATCTAAAACACGCATTCAGGCATTTTGGGGGTGATATTGATGAAATTGCCAACTCCGTGGCCCATTTTGGGGTACTGCTGAAAAACGGATTGAGAAAGGAGCTTACTCTGAAATTTGGAGGCCTCTAGCGAATTTTCCCTGTCAAAAGGTGAAACCGGCGCTAAAACATGCTTCTATCCTTTTGGTGGCCGAAACACAATGATTCGCGAGCTACGTTGCCCATTTTACAGTGCTTATGAAAGATGGAGGTAGGAATAGGATTTCTTTGCATTTCAAATGCCTCTATGGCGGTTGGTCTCTGGTAAGTGCAAACCTGCGCAAAGAATAGGTCCAACCATTTCAGGGGTAAAAACACACTAATTGGGAAAGTACATTGCCCGTTCTCTGTGTCCCACTAAAAGATTATGAGAAAGACTATTTTGATGAAATTGTGTGGGCTACATGTCAGTTTCCGTCTATTGAAAGACAAAATCACCTCTAAACGAACCATACAGTCTTGACGCGGTGGAACAGATGAATCTGGCAAATCTGTGGCCTATTTTTTGGAACTCGTGAAAATTGGAGGGAGGAAGAAGATTTCCGTGCAAACCTGAGGACTCTAGCACGGTTTCCCTCTTGAAAACGTAAGCTGGATCTAAAACACGCATTCAGGCATTTTATGGGTGATATTGATGAAATTGGCAACTCCGTGGCCCATTTTGGGGTACTGCTTAAAAACGGAGTGAGAAAGGAGCTTACTCTGAAATGTCGAGGCCTCTAGCGATATTTCCCTGTCAAAAGGTGAAACCGGCGCTAAAACATGCTTCTATCCTTTTGGTGGCCGAAACACAATGATTCGCGAGCTACGTTGCCCATTTTACAGTGCTTATGAAAGATGGAGGTAGGAATAAGATTTCTTTGCATTTCAAATGCCTCTATGGCGGTTGGTCTCTGCTAAGTGCAAACCTGCGCAAAGAATAGGTCCAACCATTTCGGGGGCAAAAAGAGATTAATTGGGAAAGTACATGGCCCGTTCTCTGTGTCCCACTAAAAGATTATGAGAAAGACTATTTTGATGAAATTGTGTGGGCTACATGTCAGTTTCCCTCTATTGAAAGAGAAAATCACTTCTAAACGAACCGTAAAGTCTTCACGCGGTGGAACAGATGAATCTGGCAAATCTGAGGTGTATTTTTTGGAACTCGTCAAAATAGGAGGGAGAAAGAAGATTTCCGTGCAAACCTGAGGACTCTGGCACGGTTTCCCTCTCGAAAACGCAAACTGGATCTAAAACACGCATTCATGCATTTTGGGGGTGATATTGATGAAATTGCCAACTCCGTGGGCCATTTTGGGGTACTGCTGAAAAACGGATTGAGAAAGGAGCTTACTCTGAAATTTGGAGGCCTCTAGCGAATTTTCCCTGTCAAAAGGTGAAACCGGCGCTAAAACATGCTTCTATCCTTTTGGTGGCCGAAACACAATGATTCGCGAGCTACGTTGCCCATTTTACTGTGCTTATGAAAGATGGAGGTAGGAATAGGATTTCTTTGCATTTCAAATGCCTCTATGGCGGTTGGTCTCTGCTAAGTGCAAACCTGCGCAAAGAATAGGTCCAACCATTTCGGGGGTAAAAACACACTAATTGGGAAAGTACATTGCCCGTTCTCTGTGTCCCACTAAAAGATTATGAGAAAGACTATTTTGATGAAATTGTGTGGGCTACATGTCAGTTTCCGTCTATTGAAAGACAAAATCACCTCTAAACTAACCATACAGTCTTGACGCGGTGGAACAGATGAATCTGGCAAATCTGTGGCCTATTTTTTGGAACTCGTGAAAATTGGAGGGAGGAAGAAGATTTCCATGCAAACCTGAGGACTCTGGCACGGTTTCCCTCTCGAAAACGCAAGCTGGATCTAAAACACGCATTCATGCATTTTGGGGGTGATATTGATGAAATTGCCAACTCCGTGGGCCATTTTGGGGTACTGCTGAAAAACGGATTGAGAAAGGAGCGTACTCTGAAATTTTGAGGCCTCTAGCGAATTTTCCCTGTCAAAAGGTGACACCGGCGCTAAAACATGCTTCTATCCTTTTGGTGGCCGAAACACAATGATTCGCGAGCTACGTTGCCCATTTTACAGTGCTTATGAAAGATGGAGGTAGGAATAGGATTTCTTTGCATTTCAAATGCCTCTATGGCGGTTGGTCTCTGCTAAGTGCAAACCTGCGCAAAGAATAGGTCCAACCATTTCAGGGGTAAAAACGCACTAATTGGGAAAGTACATTGCCCGTTCTCTGTGTCCCACTAAAAGATTATGAGAAAGACTATTTTGATGAAATTGTGTGGGCTACATGTCGGTTTCCGCCTATTGAAAGACAATATCACCTCTAAACGAACCATACAGTCTTGACGCGGTGGAACAGATGAATCTGGCAAATCTGTGGCCTATTTTTTGGAACTCGTGAAAATTGGAGGGAGGAAGAAGATTTCCGTGCAAACCTGAGGACTCTAGCACGGTTTCCCTCTTGAAAACGTAAGCTGGATCTAAAACACGCATTCAGGCATTTTATGGGTGATATTGATGAAATTGGCAACTCCGTGGCCCATTTTGGGGTACTGCTTAAAAACGGAGTGAGAAAGGAGCTTACTCTGAAATGTCGAGGCCTCTAGCGATATTTCCCTGTCAAAAGGTGAAACTGGCGCTAAAACATGCTTCTATCCTTTTGGTGGCCGAAACACAATGATTCGCGAGCTACGTTGCCCATTTTACAGTGCTTATGAAAGATGGAGGTAGGAATAGGATTTCTTTGCATTTCAAATGCCTCTATGGCGGTTGGTCTCTGCTAAGTGCAAACCTGCGCAAAGAATAGGTCCAACCATTTCGGGGGCAAAAACAGATTAATTGGGAAAGTACATGGCCCGTTCTCTGTGTCCCACTAAAAGATTATGAGAAAGACTATTTCGATGAAATTGTGTGGGCTACATGTCAGTTTCCCTCTATTGAAAGAGAAAATCACTTCTAAACGAACCGTAAAGTCTTCACGCGGTGGAACAGATGAATTTGGCAAATCTGAGGTGTATTTTTTGGAACTCGTCAAAATAGGAGGGAGAAAGAAGATTTCCGTGCAAACCTGAGGACTCTGGCACGGTTTCCCTCTCGAAAACGCAAGCTGGATCTAAAACACGCATTCAGGCATTTTGGGGGTGATATTGATGAAATTGCCAACTCCGTGGCCCATTTTGGGGTACTGCTGAAAAACGGATTGAGAAAGGAGCTTACTCTGAAATTTGGAGGCCTCTAGCGAATTTTCCCTGTCAAAAGGTGAAACCGGCGCTAAAACATGCTTCTATCCTTTTGGTGGCCGAAACACAATGATTCGCGAGCTACGTTGCCCATTTTACAGTGCTTATGAAAGATGGAGGTAGGAATAGGATTTCTTTGCATTTCAAATGCCTCTATGGCGGTTGGTCTCTGCTAAGTGCAAACCTGCGCAAAGAATAGGTCCAACCATTTCAGGGGTAAAAACACACTAATTGGGAAAGTACATTGCCCGTTCTCTGTGTCCCACTAAAAGATTATGAGAAAGACTATTTTGATGAAATTGTGTGGGCTACATGTCAGTTTCCGTCTATTGAAAGACAAAATCACCTCTAAACGAACCATACAGTCTTGACGCGGTGGAACAGATGAATCTGGCAAATCTGTGGCCTATTTTTTGGAACTCGTGAAAATTGGAGGGAGGAAGAAGATTTCCGTGCAAACCTGAGGACTCTAGCACGGTTTCCCTCTGGAAAACGTAAGCTGGATCTAAAACACGCATTCATGCATTTTGGGGGTGATATTGATGAAATTGCCAACTCCGTGGGCCATTTTGGGGTACTGCTGAAAAACGGATTGAGAAAGGAGCGTACTCTGAAATTTTGAGGCCTCTAGCGAATTTTCCCTGTCAAAAGGTGACACCGGCGCTAAAACATGCTTCTATCCTTTTGGTGGCCGAAACACAATGATTCGCGAGCTACGTTGCCCATTTTACAGTGCTTATGAAAGATGGAGGTAGGAATAGGATTTCTTTGCATTTCAAATGCCTCTATGGCGGTTGGTCTCTGCTAAGTGCAAACCTGCGCAAAGAATAGGTCCAACCATTTCAGGGGTAAAAACGCACTAATTGGGAAAGTACATTGCCCGTTCTCTGTGTCCCACTAAAAGATTATGAGAAAGACTATTTTGATGAAATTGTGTGGGCTACATGTCGGTTTCCGCCTATTGAAAGACAATATCACCTCTAAACGAACCATACAGTCTTGACGCGGTGGAACAGATGAATCTGGCAAATCTGTGGCCTATTTTTTGGAACTCGTGAAAATTGGAGGGAGGAAGAAGATTTCCGTGCAAACCTGAGGACTCTAGCACGGTTTCCCTCTTGAAAACGTAAGCTGGATCTAAAACACGCATTCAGGCATTTTATGGGTGATATTGATGAAATTGGCAACTCCGTGGCCCATTTTGGGGTACTGCTTAAAAACGGAGTGAGAAAGGAGCTTACTCTGAAATGTCGAGGCCTCTAGCGATATTTCCCTGTCAAAAGGTGAAACTGGCGCTAAAACATGCTTCTATCCTTTTGGTGGCCGAAACACAATGATTCGCGAGCTACGTTGCCCATTTTACAGTGCTTATGAAAGATGGAGGTAGGAATAGGATTTCTTTGCATTTCAAATGCCTCTATGGCGGTTGGTCTCTGCTAAGTGCAAACCTGCGCAAAGAATAGGTCCAACCATTTCGGGGGCAAAAACAGATTAATTGGGAAAGTACATGGCCCGTTCTCTGTGTCCCACTAAAAGATTATGAGAAAGACTATTTCGATGAAATTGTGTGGGCTACATGTCAGTTTCCCTCTATTGAAAGAGAAAATCACTTCTAAACGAACCGTAAAGTCTTCACGCGGTGGAACAGATGAATTTGGCAAATCTGAGGTGTATTTTTTGGAACTCGTCAAAATAGGAGGGAGAAAGAAGATTTCCGTGCAAACCTGAGGACTCTGGCACGGTTTCCCTCTCGAAAACGCAAGCTGGATCTAAAACACGCATTCAGGCATTTTGGGGGTGATATTGATGAAATTGCCAACTCCGTGGCCCATTTTGGGGTACTGCTGAAAAACGGATTGAGAAAGGAGCTTACTCTGAAATTTGGAGGCCTCTAGCGAATTTTCCCTGTCAAAAGGTGAAACCGGCGCTAAAACATGCTTCTATCCTTTTGGTGGCCGAAACACAATGATTCGCGAGCTACGTTGCCCATTTTACAGTGCTTATGAAAGATGGAGGTAGGAATAGGATTTCTTTGCATTTCAAATGCCTCTATGGCGGTTGGTCTCTGCTAAGTGCAAACCTGCGCAAAGAATAGGTCCAACCATTTCAGGGGTAAAAACACACTAATTGGGAAAGTACATTGCCCGTTCTCTGTGTCCCACTAAAAGATTATGAGAAAGACTATTTTGATGAAATTGTGTGGGCTACATGTCAGTTTCCGTCTATTGAAAGACAAAATCACCTCTAAACGAACCATACAGTCTTGACGCGGTGGAACAGATGAATCTGGCAAATCTGTGGCCTATTTTTTGGAACTCGTGAAAATTGGAGGGAGGAAGAAGATTTCCGTGCAAACCTGAGGACTCTAGCACGGTTTCCCTCTTGAAAACGTAAGCTGGATCTAAAACACGCATTCAGGCATTTTATGGGTGATATTGATGAAATTGGCAACTCCGTGGCCCATTTTGGGGTACTGCTTAAAAACGGAGTGAGAAAGGAGCTTACTCTGAAATGTCGAGGCCTCTAGCGATATTTCCCTGTCAAAAGGTGAAACCGGCGCTAAAACATGCTTCTATCCTTTTGGTGGCCGAAACACAATGATTCGCGAGCTACGTTGCCCATTTTACAGTGCTTATGAAAGATGGAGGTAGGAATAGGATTTCTTTGCATTTCAAATGCCTCTATGGCGGTTGGTCTCTGCTAAGTGCAAACCTGCGCAAAGAATAGGTCCAACCATTTCGGGGGCAAAAACAGATTAATTGGGAAAGTACATGG
The DNA here is from genome assembly GCA_037074505.1 of Albizia julibrissin. Classification (NCBI taxonomy): domain Eukaryota; kingdom Viridiplantae; phylum Streptophyta; class Magnoliopsida; order Fabales; family Fabaceae; genus Albizia; species Albizia julibrissin. Next base: position 41,458,466 of record CM073477.1, read on the forward strand.
CCCGTTCTCTGTGTCCCACTAAAAGATTATGAGAAAGACTATTTTGATGAAATTGTGTGGGCTACATGTCAGTTTCCCTCTATTGAAAGAGAAAATCACTTCTAAACGAACCGTAAAGTCTTCACGCGGTGGAACAGATGAATTTGGCAAATCTGAGGTGTATTTTTTGGAACTCGTCAAAATAGGAGGGAGAAAGAAGATTTCCGTGCAAACCTGAGGACTCTGGCACGGTTTCCCTCTCGAAAACGCAAGCTGGATCTAAAACACGCATTCATGCATTTTGGGGGTGATATTGATGAAATTGCCAACTCCGTGGGCCATTTTGGGGTACTGCTGAAAAACGGATTGAGAAAGGAGCTTACTCTGAAATTTTGAGGCCTCTAGCGAATTTTCCCTGTCAAAAGGTGAAACCGGCGCTAAAACATGCTTCTATCCTTTTGGTGGCCGAAACACAATGATTCGCGAGCTACGTTGCCCATTTTACTGTGCTTATGAAAGATGGAGGTAGGAATAGGATTTCTTTGCATTTCAAATGCCTCTATGGCGGTTGGTCTCTGCTAAGTGCAAACCTGCGCAAAGAATAGGTCCAACCATTTCGGGGGTAAAAACACACTAATTGGGAAAGTACATTGCCCGTTCTCTGTGTCCCACTAAAAGATTATGAGAAAGACTATTTTGATGAAATTGTGTGGGCTACATGTCAGTTTCCGTCTATTGAAAGACAAAATCACCTCTAAACTAACCATACAGTCTTGACGCGGTGGAACAGATGAATCTGGCAAATCTGTGGCCTATTTTTTGGAACTCGTGAAAATTGGAGGGAGGAAGAAGATTTCCGTGCAAACCTGAGGACTCTGGCACGGTTTCCCTCTCGAAAACGCAAGCTGGATCTAAAACACGCATTCATGCATTTTGGGGGTGATATTGATGAAATTGCCAACTCCGTGGGCCATTTTGGGGTACTGCTGAAAAACGGATTGAGAAAGGAGCTTACTCTGAAATTTTGAGGCCTCTAGCGAATTTTCCCTGTCAAAAGGTGAAACCGGCGCTAAAACATGCTTCTATCCTTTTGGTGGCCGAAACACAATGATTCGCGAGCTACGTTGCCCATTTTACAGTGCTTATGAAAGATGGAGGTAGGAATAGGATTTCTTTGCATTTCAAATGCCTCTATGGCGGTTGGTCTCTGCTAAGTGCAAACCTGCGCAAAGAATAGGTCCAACCATTTCAGGGGTAAAAACGCACTAATTGGGAAAGTACATTGCCCGTTCTCTGTGTCCCACTAAAAGATTATGAGAAAGACTATTTTGATGAAATTGTGTGGGCTACATGTCAGTTTCCGTCTATTGAAAGACAAAATCACCTCTAAACGAACCATACAGTCTTGACGCGGTGGAACAGATGAATCTGGCAAATCTGTGGCCTATTTTTTGGAACTCGTGAAAATTGGAGGGAGGAAGAAGATTTCCGTGCAAACCTGAGGACTCTAGCACGGTTTCCCTCTTGAAAACGTAAGCTGGATCTAAAACACGCATTCAGGCATTTTATGGGTGATATTGATGAAATTGGCAACTCCGTGGCCCATTTTGGGGTACTGCTTAAAAACGGAGTGAGAAAGGAGCTTACTCTGAAATGTCGAGGCCTCTAGCGATATTTCCCTGTCAAAAGGTGAAACCGGCGCTAAAACATGCTTCTATCCTTTTGGTGGCCGAAACACAATGATTCGCGAGCTACGTTGCCCATTTTACAGTGCTTATGAAAGATGGAGGTAGGAATAGGATTTCTTTGCATTTCAAATGCCTCTATGGCGGTTGGTCTCTGCTAAGTGCAAACCTGCGCAAAGAATAGGTCCAACCATTTCGGGGGCAAAAACAGATTAATTGGGAAAGTACATGGCCCGTTCTCTGTGTCCCACTAAAAGATTATGAGAAAGACTATTTTGATGAAATTGTGTGGGCTACATGTCAGTTTCCCTCTATTGAAAGAGAAAATCACTTCTAAACGAACCGTAAAGTCTTCACGCGGTGGAACAGATGAATTTGGCAAATCTGAGGTGTATTTTTTGGAACTCGTCAAAATAGGAGGGAGAAAGAAGATTTCCGTGCAAACCTGAGGACTCTGGCACGGTTTCCCTCTCGAAAACGCAAGCTGGATCTAAAACACGCATTCAGGCATTTTGGGGGTGATATTGATGAAATTGCCAACTCCGTGGCCCATTTTGGGGTACTGCTGAAAAACGGATTGAGAAAGGAGCTTACTCTGAAATTTGGAGGCCTCTAGCGAATTTTCCCTGTCAAAAGGTGAAACCGGCGCTAAAACATGCTTCTATCCTTTTGGTGGCCGAAACACAATGATTCGCGAGCTACGTTGCCCATTTTACAGTGCTTATGAAAGATGGAGGTAGGAATAGGATTTCTTTGCATTCCAAATGCCTCTATGGCGGTTGGTCTCTGCTAAGTGCAAACCTGCGCAAAGAATAGGTCCAACCATTTCGGGGGTAAAAACACACTAATTGGGAAAGTACATTGCCCGTTCTCTGTGTCCCACTAAAAGATTATGAGAAAGACTATTTTGATGAAATTGTGTGGGCTACATGTCAGTTTCCGTCTATTGAAAGACAAAATCACCTCTAAACGAACCATACAGTCTTGACGCGGTGGAACAGATGAATCTGGCAAATCTGTGGCCTATTTTTTGGAACTCGTGAAAATTGGAGGGAGGAAGAAGATTTCCGTGCAAACCTGAGGACTCTGGCACGGTTTCTCTCTCGAAAACGCAAGCTGGATCTAAAACACGCATTCATGCATTTTGGGGGTGATATTGATGAAATTGCCAACTCCGTGGGCCATTTTGGGGTACTGCTGAAAAACGGATTGAGAAAGGAGCTTACTCTGAAATTTTGAGGCCTCTAGCGAATTTTCCCTGTCAAAAGGTGAAACCGGCGCTAAAACATGCTTCTATCCTTTTGGTGGCCGAAACACAATGATTCGCGAGCTACGTTGCCCATTTTACAGTGCTTATGAAAGATGGAGGTAGGAATAGGATTTCTTTGCATTTCAAATGCCTCTATGGCGGTTGGTCTCTGCTAAGTGCAAACCTGCGCAAAGAATAGGTCCAACCATTTCAGGGGTAAAAACACACTAATTGGGAAAGTACATTGCCCGTTCTCTGTGTCCCACTAAAAGATTATGAGAAAGACTATTTTGATGAAATTGTGTGGGCTACATGTCAGTTTCCGTCTATTGAAAGACAAAATCACCTCTAAACGAACCGTAAAGTCTTCACGCGGTGGAACAGATGAATTTGGCAAATCTGAGGTGTATTTTTTGGAACTCGTCAAAATAGGAGGGAGAAAGAAGATTTCCGTGCAAACCTGAGGACTCTGGCACGGTTTCCCTCTCGAAAACGCAAGCTGGATCTAAAACACGCATTCAGGCATTTTGGGGGTGATATTGATGAAATTGCCAACTCCGTGGCCCATTTTGGGGTACTGCTGAAAAACGGATTGAGAAAGGAGCTTACTCTGAAATTTGGAGGCCTCTAGCGAATTTTCCCTGTCAAAAGGTGAAACCGGCGCTAAAACATGCTTCTATCCTTTTGGTGGCCGAAACACAATGATTCGCGAGCTACGTTGCCCATTTTACAGTGCTTATGAAAGATGGAGGTAGGAATAGGATTTCTTTGCATTCCAAATGCCTCTATGGCGGTTGGTCTCTGCTAAGTGCAAACCTGCGCAAAGAATAGGTCCAACCATTTCGGGGGTAAAAACACACTAATTGGGAAAGTACATTGCCCGTTCTCTGTGTCCCACTAAAAGATTATGAGAAAGACTATTTTGATGAAATTGTGTGGGCTACATGTCAGTTTCCGTCTATTGAAAGACAAAATCACCTCTAAACGAACCATACAGTCTTGACGCGGTGGAACAGATGAATCTGGCAAATCTGTGGCCTATTTTTTGGAACTCGTGAAAATTGGAGGGAGGAAGAAGATTTCCGTGCAAACCTGAGGACTCTGGCACGGTTTCCCTCTCGAAAACGCAAGCTGGATCTAAAACACGCATTCATGCATTTTGGGGGTGATATTGATGAAATTGCCAACTCCGTGGGCCATTTTGGGGTACTGCTGAAAAACGGATTGAGAAAGGAGCTTACTCTGAAATTTTGAGGCCTCTAGCGAATTTGCCCTGTCAAAAGGTGAAACCGGCGCTAAAACATGCTTCTATCCTTTTGGTGGCCGAAACACAATGATTCGCGAGCTACGTTGCCCATTTTACTGTGCTTATGAAAGATGGAGGTAGGAATAGGATTTCTTTGCATTTCAAATGCCTCTATGGCGGTTGGTCTCTGCTAAGTGCAAACCTGCGCAAAGAATAGGTCCAACCATTTCGGGGGTAAAAACACACTAATTGGGAAAGTACATTGCCCGTTCTCTGTGTCCCACTAAAAGATTATGAGAAAGACTATTTTGATGAAATTGTGTGGGCTACATGTCAGTTTCCGTCTATTGAAAGACAAAATCACCTCTAAACTAACCATACAGTCTTGACGCGGTGGAACAGATGAATCTGGCAAATCTGTGGCCTATTTTTTGGAACTCGTGAAAATTGGAGGGAGGAAGAAGATTTCCGTGCAAACCTGAGGACTCTGGCACGGTTTCCCTCTCGAAAACGCAAGCTGGATCTAAAACACGCATTCATGCATTTTGGGGGTGATATTGATGAAATTGCCAACTCCGTGGGCCATTTTGGGGTACTGCTGAAAAACGGATTGAGAAAGGAGCTTACTCTGAAATTTTGAGGCCTCTAGCGAATTTTCCCTGTCAAAAGGTGAAACCGGCGCTAAAACATGCTTCTATCCTTTTGGTGGCCGAAACACAATGATTCGCGAGCTACGTTGCCCATTTTACAGTGCTTATGAAAGATGGAGGTAGGAATAGGATTTCTTTGCATTTCAAATGCCTCTATGGCGGTTGGTCTCTGCTAAGTGCAAACCTGCGCAAAGAATAGGTCCAACCATTTCAGGGGTAAAAACGCACTAATTGGGAAAGTACATTGCCCGTTCTCTGTGTCCCACTAAAAGATTATGAGAAAGACTATTTTGATGAAATTGTGTGGGCTACATGTCAGTTTCCGTCTATTGAAAGACAAAATCACCTCTAAACGAACCATACAGTCTTGACGCGGTGGAACAGATGAATCTGGCAAATCTGTGGCCTATTTTTTGGAACTCGTGAAAATTGGAGGGAGGAAGAAGATTTCCGTGCAAACCTGAGGACTCTAGCACGGTTTCCCTCTCGAAAACGCAAGCTGGATCTAAAACACGCATTCAGGCATTTTATGGGTGATATTGATGAAATTGGCAACTCCGTGGCCCATTTTGGGGTACTGCTTAAAAACGGAGTGAGAAAGGAGCTTACTCTGAAATGTCGAGGCCTCTAGCGATATTTCCCTGTCAAAAGGTGAAACCGGCGCTAAAACATGCTTCTATCCTTTTGGTGGCCGAAACACAATGATTCGCGAGCTACGTTGCCCATTTTACAGTGCTTATGAAAGATGGAGGTAGGAATAGGATTTCTTTGCATTTCAAATGCCTCTATGGCGGTTGGTCTCTGCTAAGTGCAAACCTGCGCAAAGAATAGGTCCAACCATTTCGGGGGCAAAAACAGATTAATTGGGAAAGTACATGGCCCGTTCTCTGTGTCCCACTAAAAGATTATGAGAAAGACTATTTTGATGAAATTGTGTGGGCTACATGTCAGTTTCCCTCTATTGAAAGAGAAAATCACTTCTAAACGAACCGTAAAGTCTTCACGCGGTGGAACAGATGAATCTGGCAAATCTGTGGCCTATTTTTTGGAACTCGTGAAAATTGGAGGGAGAAAGAAGATTTCCGTGCAAACCTGAGGACTCTAGCACGGTTTCCCTCTTGAAAACGTAAGCTGGATCTAAAACACGCATTCAGGCATTTTATGGGTGATATTGATGAAATTGGCAACTCCGTGGCCCATTTTGGGGTACTGCTTAAAAACGGAGTGAGAAAGGAGCTTACTCTGAAATTTGGAGGCCTCTAGCGATATTTCCCTGTCAAAAGGTGAAACCGGCGCTAAAACATGCTTCTATCCTTTTGGTGGCCGAAACACAATGATTCGCGAGCTACGTTGCCCATTTTACAGTGCTTATGAAAGATGGAGGTAGGAATAGGATTTCTTTGCATTCCAAATGCCTCTATGGCGGTTGGTCTCTGCTAAGTGCAAACCTGCGCAAAGAATAGGTCCAACCATTTCGGGGGTAAAAACACACTAATTGGGAAAGTACATTGCCCGTTCTCTGTGTCCCACTAAAAGATTATGAGAAAGACTATTTTGATGAAATTGTGTGGGCTACATGTCAGTTTCCGTCTATTGAAAGAGAAAATCACCTCTAAACGAACCATAAAGTCTTGACGCGGTGGAACAGATGAATCTGGCAAATCTGAGGTGTATTTTTTGGAACTCGTCAAAATAGGAGGGAGAAAGAAGATTTCCGTGCAAACCTGAGGACTCTGGCACGGTTTCCCTCTCGAAAACGCAAGCTGGATCTAAAACACGCATTCAGGCATTTTGGGGGTGATATTGATGAAATTGCCAACTCCGTGGCCCATTTTGGGGTACTGCTGAAAAACGGATTGAGAAAGGAGCTTACTCTGAAATTTGGAGGCCTCTAGCGAATTTTCCCTGTCAAAAGGTGAAACCGGCGCTAAAACATGCTTCTATCCTTTTGGTGGCCGAAACACAATGATTCGCGAGCTACGTTGCCCATTTTACAGTGCTTATGAAAGATGGAGGTAGGAATAGGATTTCTTTGCATTCCAAATGCCTCTATGGCGGTTGGTCTCTGCTAAGTGCAAACCTGCGCAAAGAATAGGTCCAACCATTTCGGGGGTAAAAACACACTAATTGGGAAAGTACATTGCCCGTTCTCTGTGTCCCACTAAAAGATTATGAGAAAGACTATTTTGATGAAATTGTGTGGGCTACATGTCAGTTTCCGTCTATTGAAAGACAAAATCACCTCTAAACGAACCATACAGTCTTGACGCGGTGGAACAGATGAATCTGGCAAATCTGTGGCCTATTTTTTGGAACTCGTGAAAATTGGAGGGAGGAAGAAGATTTCCGTGCAAACCTGAGGACTCTGGCACGGTTTCCCTCTCGAAAACGCAAGCTGGATCTAAAACACGCATTCATACATTTTGGGGGTGATATTGATGAAATTGCCAACTCCGTGGGCCATTTTGGGGTACTGCTGAAAAACGGATTGAGAAAGGAGCTTACTCTGAAATTTTGAGGCCTCTAGCGAATTTTCCCTGTCAAAAGGTGAAACCGGCGCTAAAACATGCTTCTATCCTTTTGGTGGCCGAAACACAATGATTCGCGAGCTACGTTGCCCATTTTACAGTGCTTATGAAAGATGGAGGTAGGAATAGGATTTCTTTGCATTCCAAATGCCTCTATGGCGGTTGGTCTCTGCTAAGTGCAAACCTGCGCAAAGAATAGGTCCAACCATTTCGGGGGTAAAAACACACTAATTGGGAAAGTACATTGCCCGTTCTCTGTGTCCCACTAAAAGATTATGAGAAAGACTATTTTGATGAAATTGTGTGGGCTACATGTCAGTTTCCGTCTATTGAAAGAGAAAATCACCTCTAAACGAACCATAAAGTCTTGACGCGGTGGAACAGATGAATCTGGCAAATCTGAGGTGTATTTTTTGGAACTCGTCAAAATAGGAGGGAGAAAGAAGATTTCCGTGCAAACCTGAGGACTCTGGCACGGTTTCCCTCTCGAAAACGCAAGCTGGATCTAAAACACGCATTCAGGCATTTTGGGGGTGATATTGATGAAATTGCCAACTCCGTGGCCCATTTTGGGGTACTGCTGAAAAACGGATTGAGAAAGGAGCTTACTCTGAAATTTGGAGGCCTCTAGCGAATTTTCCCTGTCAAAAGGTGAAACCGGCGCTAAAACATGCTTCTATCCTTTTGGTGGCCGAAACACAATGATTCGCGAGCTACGTTGCCCATTTTACAGTGCTTATGAAAGATGGAGGTAGGAATAGGATTTCTTTGCATTCCAAATGCCTCTATGGCGGTTGGTCTCTGCTAAGTGCAAACCTGCGCAAAGAATAGGTCCAACCATTTCGGGGGTAAAAACACACTAATTGGGAAAGTACATTGCCCGTTCTCTGTGTCCCACTAAAAGATTATGAGAAAGACTATTTTGATGAAATTGTGTGGGCTACATGTCAGTTTCCGTCTATTGAAAGACAAAATCACCTCTAAACGAACCATACAGTCTTGACGCGGTGGAACAGATGAATCTGGCAAATCTGTGGCCTATTTTTTGGAACTCGTGAAAATTGGAGGGAGGAAGAAGATTTCCGTGCAAACCTGAGGACTCTGGCACGGTTTCCCTCTCGAAAACGCAAGCTGGATCTAAAACACGCATTCATGCATTTTGGGGGTGATATTGATGAAATTGCCAACTCCGTGGGCCATTTTGGGGTACTGCTGAAAAACGGATTGAGAAAGGAGCTTACTCTGAAATTTTGAGGCCTTTAGCGAATTTTCCCTGTCAAAAGGTGAAACCGGCGCTAAAACATGCTTCTATCCTTTTGGTGGCCGAAACACAATGATTCGCGAGCTACGTTGCCCATTTTACAGTGCTTATGAAAGATGGAGGTAGGAATAGGATTTCTTTGCATTTCAAATGCCTCTATGGCGGTTGGTCTCTGCTAAGTGCAAACCTGCGCAAAGAATAGGTCCAACCATTTCAGGGGTAAAAACGCACTAATTGGGAAAGTACATTGCCCGTTCTCTGTGTCCCACTAAAAGATTATGAGAAAGACTATTTTGATGAAATTGTGTGGGCTACATGTCAGTTTCCGTCTATTGAAAGACAAAATCACCTCTAAACGAACCATACAGTCTTGACGCGGTGGAACAGATGAATCTGGCAAATCTGTGGCCTATTTTTTGGAACTCGTGAAAATTGGAGGGAGGAAGAAGATTTCCGTGCAAACCTGAGGACTCTAGCACGGTTTCCCTCTTGAAAACGTAAGCTGGATCTAAAACACGCATTCAGGCATTTTATGGGTGATATTGATGAAATTGGCAACTCCGTGGCCCATTTTGGGGTACTGCTTAAAAACGGAGTGAGAAAGGAGCTTACTCTGAAATGTCGAGGCCTCTAGCGATATTTCCCTGTCAAAAGGTGAAACCGGCGCTAAAACATGCTTCTATCCTTTTGGTGGCCGAAACACAATGATTCGCGAGCTACGTTGCCCATTTTACAGTGCTTATGAAAGATGGAGGTAGGAATAGGATTTCTTTGCATTTCAAATGCCTCTATGGCGGTTGGTCTCTGCTAAGTGCAAACCTGCGCAAAGAATAGGTCCAACCATTTCGGGGGCAAAAACAGATTAATTGGGAAAGTACATGGCCCGTTCTCTGTGTCCCACTAAAAGATTATGAGAAAGACTATTTTGATGAAATTGTGTGGGCTACATGTCAGTTTCCCTCTATTGAAAGAGAAAATCACTTCTAAACGAACCGTAAAGTCTTCACGCGGTGGAACAGATGAATTTGGCAAATCTGAGGTGTATTTTTTGGAACTCGTCAAAATAGGAGGGAGAAAGAAGATTTCCGTGCAAACCTGAGGACTCTGGCACGGTTTCCCTCTCGAAAACGCAAGCTGGATCTAAAACACGCATTCATGCATTTTGGGGGTGATATTGATGAAATTGCCAACTCCGTGGGCCATTTTGGGGTACTGCTGAAAAACGGATTGAGAAAGGAGCTTACTCTGAAATTTGGAGGCCTCTAGCGAATTTTCCCTGTCAAAAGGTGAAACCGGCGCTAAAACATGCTTCTATCCTTTTGGTGGCCGAAACACAATGATTCGCGAGCTACGTTGCCCATTTTACAGTGCTTATGAAAGATGGAGGTAGGAATAGGATTTCTTTGCATTCCAAATGCCTCTATGGCGGTTGGTCTCTGCTAAGTGCAAACCTGCGCAAAGAATAGGTCCAACCATTTCGGGGGTAAAAACACACTAATTGGGAAAGTACATTGCCCGTTCTCTGTGTCCCACTAAAAGATTATGAGAAAGACTATTTTGATGAAATTGTGTGGGCTACATGTCAGTTTCCGTCTATTGAAAGACAAAATCACCTCTAAACGAACCATACAGTCTTGACGCGGTGGAACAGATGAATCTGGCAAATCTGTGGCCTATTTTTTGGAACTCGTGAAAATTGGAGGGAGGAAGAAGATTTCCGTGCAAACCTGAGGACTCTGGCACGGTTTCCCTCTCGAAAACGCAAGCTGGATCTAAAACACGCATTCATGCATTTTGGGGGTGATATTGATGAAATTGCCAACTCCGTGGGCCATTTTGGGGTACTGCTGAAAAACGGATTGAGAAAGGAGCTTACTCTGAAATTTTGAGGCCTCTAGCGAATTTGCCCTGTCAAAAGGTGAAACCGGCGCTAAAACATGCTTCTATCCTTTTGGTGGCCGAAACACAATGATTCGCGAGCTACGTTGCCCATTTTACTGTGCTTATGAAAGATGGAGGTAGGAATAGGATTTCTTTGCATTTCAAATGCCTCTATGGCGGTTGGTCTCTGCTAAGTGCAAACCTGCGCAAAGAATAGGTCCAACCATTTCGGGGGTAAAAACACACTAATTGGGAAAGTACATTGCCCGTTCTCTGTGTCCCACTAAAAGATTATGAGAAAGACTATTTTGATGAAATTGTGTGGGCTACATGTCAGTTTCCCTCTATTGAAAGAGAAAATCACTTCTAAACGAACCGTAAAGTCTTCACGCGGTGGAACAGATGAATTTGGCAAATCTGAGGTGTATTTTTTGGAACTCGTCAAAATAGGAGGGAGAAAGAAGATTTCCGTGCAAACCTGAGGACTCTGGCACGGTTTCCCTCTCGAAAACGCAAGCTGGATCTAAAACACGCATTCATGCATTTTGGGGGTGATATTGATGAAATTGCCAACTCCGTGGGCCATTTTGGGGTACTGCTGAAAAACGGATTGAGAAAGGAGCTTACTCTGAAATTTTGAGGCCTCTAGCGAATTTTCCCTGTCAAAAGGTGAAACCGGCGCTAAAACATGCTTCTATCCTTTTGGTGGCCGAAACACAATGATTCGCGAGCTACGTTGCCCATTTTACTGTGCTTATGAAAGATGGAGGTAGGAATAGGATTTCTTTGCATTTCAAATGCCTCTATGGCGGTTGGTCTCTGCTAAGTGCAAACCTGCGCAAAGAATAGGTCCAACCATTTCGGGGGTAAAAACACACTAATTGGGAAAGTACATTGCCCGTTCTCTGTGTCCCACTAAAAGATTATGAGAAAGACTATTTTGATGAAATTGTGTGGGCTACATGTCAGTTTCCGTCTATTGAAAGACAAAATCACCTCTAAACTAACCATACAGTCTTGACGCGGTGGAACAGATGAATCTGGCAAATCTGTGGCCTATTTTTTGGAACTCGTGAAAATTGGAGGGAGGAAGAAGATTTCCGTGCAAACCTGAGGACTCTGGCACGGTTTCCCTCTCGAAAACGCAAGCTGGATCTAAAACACGCATTCATGCATTTTGGGGGTGATATTGATGAAATTGCCAACTCCGTGGGCCATTTTGGGGTACTGCTGAAAAACGGATTGAGAAAGGAGCTTACTCTGAAATTTTGAGGCCTCTAGCGAATTTTCCCTGTCAAAAGGTGAAACCGGCGCTAAAACATGCTTCTATCCTTTTGGTGGCCGAAACACAATGATTCGCGAGCTACGTTGCCCATTTTACAGTGCTTATGAAAGATGGAGGTAGGAATAGGATTTCTTTGCATTTCAAATGCCTCTATGGCGGTTGGTCTCTGCTAAGTGCAAACCTGCGCAAAGAATAGGTCCAACCATTTCAGGGGTAAAAACGCACTAATTGGGAAAGTACATTGCCCGTTCTCTGTGTCCCACTAAAAGATTATGAGAAAGACTATTTTGATGAAATTGTGTGGGCTACATGTCAGTTTCCGTCTATTGAAAGACAAAATCACCTCTAAACGAACCATACAGTCTTGACGCGGTGGAACAGATGAATCTGGCAAATCTGTGGCCTATTTTTTGGAACTCGTGAAAATTGGAGGGAGGAAGAAGATTTCCGTGCAAACCTGAGGACTCTAGCACGGTTTCCCTCTTGAAAACGTAAGCTGGATCTAAAACACGCATTCAGGCATTTTATGGGTGATATTGATGAAATTGGCAACTCCGTGGCCCATTTTGGGGTACTGCTTAAAAACGGAGTGAGAAAGGAGCTTACTCTGAAATGTCGAGGCCTCTAGCGATATTTCCCTGTCAAAAGGTGAAACCGGCGCTAAAACATGCTTCTATCCTTTTGGTGGCCGAAACACAATGATTCGCGAGCTACGTTGCCCATTTTACAGTGCTTATGAAAGATGGAGGTAGGAATAGGATTTCTTTGCATTTCAAATGCCTCTATGGCGGTTGGTCTCTGCTAAGTGCAAACCTGCGCAAAGAATAGGTCCAACCATTTCGGGGGCAAAAACAGATTAATTGGGAAAGTACATGGCCCGTTCTCTGTGTCCCACTAAAAGATTATGAGAAAGACTATTTTGATGAAATTGTGTGGGCTACATGTCAGTTTCCCTCTATTGAAAGAGAAAATCACTTCTAAACGAACCGTAAAGTCTTCACGCGGTGGAACAGATGAATTTGGCAAATCTGAGGTGTATTTTTTGGAACTCGTCAAAATAGGAGGGAGAAAGAAGATTTCCGTGCAAACCTGAGGACTCTGGCACGGTTTCCCTCTCGAAAACGCAAGCTGGATCTAAAACACGCATTCAGGCATTTTGGGGGTGATATTGATGAAATTGCCAACTCCGTGGCCCATTTTGGGGTACTGCTGAAAAACGGATTGAGAAAGGAGCTTACTCTGAAATTTTGAGGCCTCTAGCGAATTTTCCCTGTCAAAAGGTGAAACCGGCGCTAAAACATGCTTCTATCCTTTTGGTGGCCGAAACACAATGATTCGCGAGCTACGTTGCCCATTTTACAGTGCTTATGAAAGATGGAGGTAGGAATAGGATTTCTTTGCATTTCAAATGCCTCTATGGCGGTTGGTCTCTGCTAAGTGCAAACCTGCGCAAAGAATAGGTCCAACCATTTCAGGGGTAAAAACGCACTAATTGGGAAAGTACATTGCCCGTTCTCTGTGTCCCACTAAAAGATTATGAGAAAGACTATTTTGATGAAATTGTGTGGGCTACATGTCAGTTTCCGTCTATTGAAAGACAAAATCACCTCTAAACGAACCATACAGTCTTGACGCGGTGGAACAGATGAATCTGGCAAATCTGTGGCCTATTTTTTGGAACTCGTGAAAATTGGAGGGAGGAAGAAGATTTCCGTGCAAACCTGAGGACTCTAGCACGGTTTCCCTCTTGAAAACGTAAGCTGGATCTAAAACACGCATTCAGGCATTTTATGGGTGATATTGATGAAATTGGCAACTCCGTGGCCCATTTTGGGGTACTGCTTAAAAACGGAGTGAGAAAGGAGCTTACTCTGAAATGTCGAGGCCTCTAGCGATATTTCCCTGTCAAAAGGTGAAACCGGCGCTAAAACATGCTTCTATCCTTTTGGTGGCCGAAACACAATGATTCGCGAGCTACGTTGCCCATTTTACAGTGCTTATGAAAGATGGAGGTAGGAATAGGATTTCTTTGCATTTCAAATGCCTCTATGGCGGTTGGTCTCTGCTAAGTGCAAACCTGCGCAAAGAATAGGTCCAACCATTTCGGGGGCAAAAACAGATTAATTGGGAAAGTACATGGCCCGTTCTCTGTGTCCCACTAAAAGATTATGAGAAAGACTATTTTGATGAAATTGTGTGGGCTACATGTCAGTTTCCCTCTATTGAAAGAGAAAATCACTTCTAAACGAACCGTAAAGTCTTCACGCGGTGGAACAGATGAATTTGGCAAATCTGAGGTGTATTTTTTGGAACTCGTCAAAATAGGAGGGAGAAAGAAGATTTCCGTGCAAACCTGAGGACTCTGGCACGGTTTCCCTCTCGAAAACGCAAGCTGGATCTAAAACACGCATTCAGGCATTTTGGGGGTGATATTGATGAAATTGCCAACTCCGTGGCCCATTTTGGGGTACTGCTGAAAAACGGATTGAGAAAGGAGCTTACTCTGAAATTTGGAGGCCTCTAGCGAATTTTCCCTGTCAAAAGGTGAAACCGGCGCTAAAACATGCTTCTATCCTTTTGGTGGCCGAAACACAATGATTCGCGAGCTACGTTGCCCATTTTACAGTGCTTATGAAAGATGGAGGTAGGAATAGGATTTCTTTGCATTCCAAATGCCTCTATGGCGGTTGGTCTCTGCTAAGTGCAAACCTGCGCAAAGAATAGGTCCAACCATTTCGGGGGTAAAAACACACTAATTGGGAAAGTACATTGCCCGTTCTCTGTGTCCCACTAAAAGATTATGAGAAAGACTATTTTGATGAAATTGTGTGGGCTACATGTCAGTTTCCGTCTATTGAAAGACAAAATCACCTCTAAACGAACCATACAGTCTTGACGCGGTGGAACAGATGAATCTGGCAAATCTGTGGCCTATTTTTTGGAACTCGTGAAAATTGGAGGGAGGAAGAAGATTTCCGTGCAAACCTGAGGACTCTGGCACGGTTTCCCTCTCGAAAACGCAAGCTGGATCTAAAACACGCATTCATGCATTTTGGGGGTGATATTGATGAAATTGCCAACTCCGTGGGCCATTTTGGGGTACTGCTGAAAAACGGATTGAGAAAGGAGCTTACTCTGAAATTTTGAGGCCTCTAGCGAATTTTCCCTGTCAAAAGGTGAAACCGGCGCTAAAACATGCTTCTATCCTTTTGGTGGCCGAAACACAATGATTCGCGAGCTACGTTGCCCATTTTACAGTGCTTATGAAAGATGGAGGTAGGAATAGGATTTCTTTGCATTTCAAATGCCTCTATGGCGGTTGGTCTCTGCTAAGTGCAAACCTGCGCAAAGAATAGGTCCAACCATTTCAGGGGTAAAAACGCACTAATTGGGAAAGTACATTGCCCGTTCTCTGTGTCCCACTAAAAGATTATGAGAAAGACTATTTTGATGAAATTGTGTGGGCTACATGTCAGTTTCCGTCTATTGAAAGACAAAATCACCTCTAAACGAACCATACAGTCTTGACGCGGTGGAACAGATGAATCTGGCAAATCTGTGGCCTATTTTTTGGAACTCGTGAAAATTGGAGGGAGGAAGAAGATTTCCGTGCAAACCTGAGGACTCTAGCACGGTTTCCCTCTTGAAAACGTAAGCTGGATCTAAAACACGCATTCAGGCATTTTATGGGTGATATTGATGAAATTGGCAACTCCGTGGCCCATTTTGGGGTACTGCTTAAAAACGGAGTGAGAAAGGAGCTTACTCTGAAATGTCGAGGCCTCTAGCGATATTTCCCTGTCAAAAGGTGAAACCGGCGCTAAAACATGCTTCTATCCTTTTGGTGGCCGAAACACAATGATTCGCGAGCTACGTTGCCCATTTTACAGTGCTTATGAAAGATGGAGGTAGGAATAGGATTTCTTTGCATTTCAAATGCCTCTATGGCGGTTGGTCTCTGCTAAGTGCAAACCTGCGCAAAGAATAGGTCCAACCATTTCGGGGGCAAAAACAGATTAATTGGGAAAGTACATGGCCCGTTCTCTGTGTCCCACTAAAAGATTATGAGAAAGACTATTTTGATGAAATTGTGTGGGCTACATGTCAGTTTCCCTCTATTGAAAGAGAAAATCACTTCTAAACGAACCGTAAAGTCTTCACGCGGTGGAACAGATGAATTTGGCAAATCTGAGGTGTATTTTTTGGAACTCGTCAAAATAGGAGGGAGAAAGAAGATTTCCGTGCAAACCTGAGGACTCTGGCACGGTTTCCCTCTCGAAAACGCAAGCTGGATCTAAAACACGCATTCAGGCATTTTGGGGGTGATATTGATGAAATTGCCAACTCCGTGGCCCATTTTGGGGTACTGCTGAAAAACGGATTGAGAAAGGAGCTTACTCTGAAATTTGGAGGCCTCTAGCGAATTTTCCCTGTCAAAAGGTGAAACCGGCGCTAAAACATGCTTCTATCCTTTTGGTGGCCGAAACACAATGATTCGCGAGCTACGTTGCCCATTTTACAGTGCTTATGAAAGATGGAGGTAGGAATAGGATTTCTTTGCATTCCAAATGCCTCTATGGCGGTTGGTCTCTGCTAAGTGCAAACCTGCGCAAAGAATAGGTCCAACCATTTCGGGGGTAAAAACACACTAATTGGGAAAGTACATTGCCCGTTCTCTGTGTCCCACTAAAAGATTATGAGAAAGACTATTTTGATGAAATTGTGTGGGCTACATGTCAGTTTCCGTCTATTGAAAGACAAAATCACCTCTAAACGAACCATACAGTCTTGACGCGGTGGAACAGATGAATCTGGCAAATCTGTGGCCTATTTTTTGGAACTCGTGAAAATTGGAGGGAGGAAGAAGATTTCCGTGCAAACCTGAGGACTCTGGCACGGTTTCCCTCTCGAAAACGCAAGCTGGATCTAAAACACGCATTCATGCATTTTGGGGGTGATATTGATGAAATTGCCAACTCCGTGGGCCATTTTGGGGTACTGCTGAAAAACGGATTGAGAAAGGAGCTTACTCTGAAATTTTGAGGCCTCTAGCGAATTTTCCCTGTCAAAAGGTGAAACCGGCGCTAAAACATGCTTCTATCCTTTTGGTGGCCGAAACACAATGATTCGCGAGCTACGTTGCCCATTTTACAGTGCTTATGAAAGATGGAGGTAGGAATAGGATTTCTTTGCATTTCAAATGCCTCTATGGCGGTTGGTCTCTGCTAAGTGCAAACCTGCGCAAAGAATAGGTCCAACCATTTCAGGGGTAAAAACGCACTAATTGGGAAAGTACATTGCCCGTTCTCTGTGTCCCACTAAAAGATTATGAGAAAGACTATTTTGATGAAATTGTGTGGGCTACATGTCAGTTTCCGTCTATTGAAAGACAAAATCACCTCTAAACGAACCATACAGTCTTGACGCGGTGGAACAGATGAATCTGGCAAATCTGTGGCCTATTTTTTGGAACTCGTGAAAATTGGAGGGAGGAAGAAGATTTCCGTGCAAACCTGAGGACTCTAGCACGGTTTCCCTCTTGAAAACGTAAGCTGGATCTAAAACACGCATTCAGGCATTTTATGGGTGATATTGATGAAATTGGCAACTCCGTGGCCCATTTTGGGGTACTGCTTAAAAACGGAGTGAGAAAGGAGCTTACTCTGAAATGTCGAGGCCTCTAGCGATATTTCCCTGTCAAAAGGTGAAACCGGCGCTAAAACATGCTTCTATCCTTTTGGTGGCCGAAACACAATGATTCGCGAGCTACGTTGCCCATTTTACAGTGCTTATGAAAGATGGAGGTAGGAATAGGATTTCTTTGCATTTCAAATGCCTCTATGGCGGTTGGTCTCTGCTAAGTGCAAACCTGCGCAAAGAATAGGTCCAACCATTTCGGGGGCAAAAACAGATTAATTGGGAAAGTACATGGCCCGTTCTCTGTGTCCCACTAAAAGATTATGAGAAAGACTATTTTGATGAAATTGTGTGGGCTACATGTCAGTTTCCCTCTATTGAAAGAGAAAATCACTTCTAAACGAACCGTAAAGTCTTCACGCGGTGGAACAGATGAATTTGGCAAATCTGAGGTGTATTTTTTGGAACTCGTCAAAATAGGAGGGAGAAAGAAGATTTCCGTGCAAACCTGAGGACTCTGGCACGGTTTCCCTCTCGAAAACGCAAGCTGGATCTAAAACACGCATTCATGCATTTTGGGGGTGATATTGATGAAATTGCCAACTCCGTGGGCCATTTTGGGGTACTGCTGAAAAACGGATTGAGAAAGGAGCTTACTCTGAAATTTGGAGGCCTCTAGCGAATTTTCCCTGTCAAAAGGTGAAACCGGCGCTAAAACATGCTTCTATCCTTTTGGTGGCCGAAACACAATGATTCGCGAGCTACGTTGCCCATTTTACAGTGCTTATGAAAGATGGAGGTAGGAATAGGATTTCTTTGCATTTCAAATGCCTCTATGGCGGTTGGTCTCTGCTAAGTGCAAACCTGCGCAAAGAATAGGTCCAACCATTTCAGGGGTAAAAACACACTAATTGGGAAAGTACATTGCCCGTTCTCTGTGTCCCACTAAAAGATTATGAGAAAGACTATTTTGATGAAATTGTGTGGGCTACATGTCAGTTTCCGTCTATTGAAAGACAAAATCACCTCTAAACGAACCATACAGTCTTGACGCGGTGGAACAGATGAATCTGGCAAATCTGTGGCCTATTTTTTGGAACTCGTGAAAATTGGAGGGAGGAAGAAGATTTCCGTGCAAACCTGAGGACTCTGGCACGGTTTCCCTCTCGAAAACGCAAGCTGGATCTAAAACACGCATTCATGCATTTTGGGGGTGATATTGATGAAATTGCCAACTCCGTGGGCCATTTTGGGGTACTGCTGAAAAACGGATTCAGAAAGGAGCTTACTCTGAAATTTTGAGGCCTCTAGCGAATTTTCCCTGTCAAAAGGTGAAACCGGCGCTAAAACATGCTTCTATCCTTTTGGTGGCCGAAACACAATGATTCGCGAGCTACGTTGCCCATTTTACAGTGCTTATGAAAGATGGAGGTAGGAATAGGATTTCTTTGCATTTCAAATGGCTCTATGGCGGTTGGTCTCTGCTAAGTGCAAACCTGCGCAAAGAATAGGTCCAACCATTTCAGGGGTAAAAACGCACTAATTGGGAAAGTACATTGCCCGTTCTCTGTGTCCCACTAAAAGATTATGAGAAAGACTATTTTGATGAAATTGTGTGGGCTACATGTCAGTTTCCGTCTATTGAAAGACAAAATCACCTCTAAACGAACCATACAGTCTTGACGCGGTGGAACAGATGAATTTGGCAAATCTGTGGCCTATTTTTTGGAACTCGTGAAAATTGGAGGGAGGAAGAAGATTTCCGTGCAAACCTGAGGACTCTAGCACGGTTTCCCTCTTGAAAACGTAAGCTGGATCTAAAACACGCATTCAGGCATTTTATGGGTGATATTGATGAAATTGGCAACTCCGTGGCCCATTTTGGGGTACTGCTTAAAAACGGATTGAGAAAGGAGCTTACTCTGAAATTTGGAGGCCTCTAGCGAATTTTCCCTGTCAAAAGGTGAAACCGGCGCTAAAACATGCTTCTATCCTTTTGGTGGCCGAAACACAATGATTCGCGAGCTACGTTGCCCATTTTACAGTGCTTATGAAAGAAAGAGGTAGGAATAGGATTTCTTTGCATTTCAAATGCCTCTATGGCGGTTGGTCTCTGCTAAGTGCAAACCTGCGCAAAGAATAGGTCCAACCATTTCAGGGGTAAAAACACACTAATTGGGAAAGTACATTGCCCGTTCTCTGTGTCCCACTAAAAGATTATGAGAAAGACTATTTTGATGAAATTGTGTGGGCTACATGTCAGTTTCCGTCTATTGAAAGACAAAATCACCTCTAAACGAACCGTAAAGTCTTCACGCGGTGGAACAGATGAATTTGGCAAATCTGAGGTGTATTTTTTGGAACTCGTCAAAATAGGAGGGAGAAAGAAGATTTCCGTGCAAACCTGAGGACTCTGGCACGGTTTCCCTCTCGAAAACGCAAGCTGGATCTAAAACACGCATTCAGGCATTTTGGGGGTGATATTGATGAAATTGCCAACTCCGTGGCCCATTTTGGGGTACTGCTGAAAAACGGATTGAGAAAGGAGCTTACTCTGAAATTTGGAGGCCTCTAGCGAATTTTCCCTGTCAAAAGGTGAAACCGGCGCTAAAACATGCTTCTATCCTTTTGGTGGCCGAAACACAATGATTCGCGAGCTACGTTGCCCATTTTACAGTGCTTATGAAAGATGGAGGTAGGAATAGGATTTCTTTGCATTTCAAATGCCTCTATGGCGGTTGGTCTCTGGTAAGTGCAAACCTGCGCAAAGAATAGGTCCAACCATTTCAGGGGTAAAAACACACTAATTGGGAAAGTACATTGCCCGTTCTCTGTGTCCCACTAAAAGATTATGAGAAAGACTATTTTGATGAAATTGTGTGGGCTACATGTCAGTTTCCGTCTATTGAAAGACAAAATCACCTCTAAACGAACCATACAGTCTTGACGCGGTGGAACAGATGAATCTGGCAAATCTGTGGCCTATTTTTTGGAACTCGTGAAAATTGGAGGGAGGAAGAAGATTTCCGTGCAAACCTGAGGACTCTAGCACGGTTTCCCTCTTGAAAACGTAAGCTGGATCTAAAACACGCATTCAGGCATTTTATGGGTGATATTGATGAAATTGGCAACTCCGTGGCCCATTTTGGGGTACTGCTTAAAAACGGAGTGAGAAAGGAGCTTACTCTGAAATGTCGAGGCCTCTAGCGATATTTCCCTGTCAAAAGGTGAAACCGGCGCTAAAACATGCTTCTATCCTTTTGGTGGCCGAAACACAATGATTCGCGAGCTACGTTGCCCATTTTACAGTGCTTATGAAAGATGGAGGTAGGAATAGGATTTCTTTGCATTTCAAATGCCTCTATGGCGGTTGGTCTCTGCTAAGTGCAAACCTGCGCAAAGAATAGGTCCAACCATTTCGGGGGCAAAAACAGATTAATTGGGAAAGTACATGGCCCGTTCTCTGTGTCCCACTAAAAGATTATGAGAAAGACTATTTTGATGAAATTGTGTGGGCTACATGTCAGTTTCCCTCTATTGAAAGAGAAAATCACTTCTAAACGAACCGTAAAGTCTTCACGCGGTGGAACAGATGAATTTGGCAAATCTGAGGTGTATTTTTTGGAACTCGTCAAAATAGGAGGGAGAAAGAAGATTTCCGTGCAAACCTGAGGACTCTGGCACGGTTTCCCTCTCGAAAACGCAAGCTGGATCTAAAACACGCATTCATGCATTTTGGGGGTGATATTGATGAAATTGCCAACTCCGTGGGCCATTTTGGGGTACTGCTGAAAAACGGATTGAGAAAGGAGCTTACTCTGAAATTTGGAGGCCTCTAGCGAATTTTCCCTGTCAAAAGGTGAAACCGGCGCTAAAACATGCTTCTATCCTTTTGGTGGCCGAAACACAATGATTCGCGAGCTACGTTGCCCATTTTACAGTGCTTATGAAAGATGGAGGTAGGAATAGGATTTCTTTGCATTTCAAATGCCTCTATGGCGGTTGGTCTCTGCTAAGTGCAAACCTGCGCAAAGAATAGGTCCAACCATTTCAGGGGTAAAAACACACTAATTGGGAAAGTACATTGCCCGTTCTCTGTGTCCCACTAAAAGATTATGAGAAAGACTATTTTGATGAAATTGTGTGGGCTACATGTCAGTTTCCGTCTATTGAAAGACAAAATCACCTCTAAACGAACCATACAGTCTTGACGCGGTGGAACAGATGAATCTGGCAAATCTGTGGCCTATTTTTTGGAACTCGTGAAAATTGGAGGGAGGAAGAAGATTTCCGTGCAAACCTGAGGACTCTGGCACGGTTTCCCTCTCGAAAACGCAAGCTGGATCTAAAACACGCATTCATGCATTTTGGGGGTGATATTGATGAAATTGCCAACTCCGTGGGCCATTTTGGGGTACTGCTGAAAAACGGATTGAGAAAGGAGCTTACTCTGAAATTTTGAGGCCTCTAGCGAATTTTCCCTGTCAAAAGGTGAAACCGGCGCTAAAACATGCTTCTATCCTTTTGGTGGCCGAAACACAATGATTCGCGAGCTACGTTTCCCATTTTACAGTGCTTATGAAAGATGGAGGTAGGAATAGGATTTCTTTGCATTTCAAATGCCTCTATGGCGGTTGGTCTCTGCTAAGTGCAAACCTGCGCAAAGAATAGGTCCAACCATTTCAGGGGTAAAAACGCACTAATTGGGAAAGTCCATTGCCCGTTCTCTGTGTCCCACTAAAAGATTATGAGAAAGACTATTTTGATGAAATTGTGTGGGCTACATGTCAGTTTCCGTCTATTGAAAGACAAAATCACCTCTAAACGAACCATACAGTCTTGACGCGGTGGAACAGATGAATTTGGCAAATCTGTGGCCTATTTTTTGGAACTCGTGAAAATTGGAGGGAGGAAGAAGATTTCCGTGCAAACCTGAGGACTCTAGCACGGTTTCCCTCTTGAAAACGTAAGCTGGATCTAAAACACGCATTCAGGCATTTTATGGGTGATATTGATGAAATTGGCAACTCCGTGGCCCATTTTGGGGTACTGCTTAAAAACGGATTGAGAAAGGAGCTTACTCTGAAATTTGGAGGCCTCTAGCGAATTTTCCCTGTCAAAAGGTGAAACCGGCGCTAAAACATGCTTCTATCCCTTTGGTGGCCGAAACACAATGATTCGCGAGCTACGTTGCCCATTTTACAGTGCTTATGAAAGATGGAGGTAGGAATAGGATTTCTTTGCATTTCAAATGCCTCTATGGCGGTTGGTCTCTGCTAAGTGCAAACATGCGCAAAGAATAGGTCCAACCATTTCGGGGGTAAAAATACACTAATTGGGAAAGTATATTGCCCGTTCTCTGTGTCCCACTAAAAGATTATGAGAAAGACTATTTTGATGAAATTGTGTGGGCTACATGTCAGTTTCCGTCTATTGAAAGACAAAATCACCTCTAAACGAACCATACAGTCTTGACGCGGTGGAACAGATGAATCTGGCAAATCTGTGGCCTATTTTTTGGAACTCGTGAAAATTGGAGGGAGGAAGAAGATTTCCGTGCAAACCTGAGGACTCTAGAACGGTTTCCCTCTTGAAAACGTAAGCTGGATCTAACACACGCATTCAGGCATTTTGTGGGTGATATTGATGAAATTGCCAACTCCGTGGGCCATTTTGGGGTACTGCTTAAGAACGGAGTGAGAAAGGAGCTTACTCTGAAATGTCGAGGCCTCTAGCGATATTTCCCTGTCAAAAGGTGAAACCGGCGCTAAAACATGCTTCTATCCTTTTGGTGGCCGAAACACAATGATTCGCGAGCTACGTTGCCCATTTTACAGTGCTTATGAAAGATGGAGGTAGGAATAGGATTTCTTTGCATTTCAAATGGCTCTATGGCGGTTGGTCTCTGCTAAGTGCAAACCTGCGCAAAGAATAGGTCCAACCATTTCAGGGGTAAAAACGCACTAATTGGGAAAGTACATTGCCCGTTCTCTGTGTCCCACTAAAAGATTATGAGAAAGACTATTTTGATGAAATTGTGTGGGCTACATGTCAGTTTCCGTCTATTGAAAGACAAAATCACCTCTAAACGAACCGTAAAGTCTTCACGCGGTGGAACAGATGAATTTGGCAAATCTGAGGTGTATTTTTTGGAACTCGTCAAAATAGGAGGGAGAAAGAAGATTTCCGTGCAAACCTGAGGACTCTGGCACGGTTTCCCTCTCGAAAACGCAAGCTGGATCTAAAACACGCATTCAGGCATTTTGGGGGTGATATTGATGAAATTGCCAACTCCGTGGCCCATTTTGGGGTACTGCTGAAAAACGGATTGAGAAAGGAGCTTACTCTGAAATTTGGAGGCCTCTAGCGAATTTTCCCTGTCAAAAGGTGAAACCGGCGCTAAAACATGCTTCTATCCTTTTGGTGGCCGAAACACAATGATTCGCGAGCTACGTTGCCCATTTTACAGTGCTTATGAAAGATGGAGGTAGGAATAGGATTTCTTTGCATTTCAAATGCCTCTATGGCGGTTGGTCTCTGCTAAGTGCAAACCTGCGCAAAGAATAGGTCCAACCATTTCAGGGGTAAAAACACACTAATTGGGAAAGTACATTGCCCGTTCTCTGTGTCCCACTAAAAGATTATGAGAAAGACTATTTTGATGAAATTTTGTGGGCTACATGTCAGTTTCCGTCTATTGAAAGACAAAATCACCTCTAAACGAACCATACAGTCTTGACGTGGTGGAACAGATGAATCTGGCAAATCTGTGGCCTATTTTTTGGAACTCGTGAAAATTGGAGGGAGGAAGAAGATTTCCGTGCAAACCTGAGGACTCTAGCACGGTTTCCCTCTTGAAAACGTAAGCTGGATCTAAAACACGCATTCAGGCATTTTATGGGTGATATTGATGAAATTGGCAACTCCGTGGCCCATTTTGGGGTACTGCTTAAAAACGGAGTGAGAAAGGAGCTTACTCTGAAATGTCGAGGCCTCTAGCGATATTTCCCTGTCAAAAGGTGAAACCGGCGCTAAAACATGCTTCTATCCTTTTGGTGGCCGAAACACAATGATTCGCGAGCTACGTTGCCCATTTTACAGTGCTTATGAAAGATGGAGGTAGGAATAGGATTTCTTTGCATTTCAAATGCCTCTATGGCGGTTGGTCTCTGCTAAGTGCAAACCTGCGCAAAGAATAGGTCCAACCATTTCGGGGGCAAAAACAGATTAATTGGGAAAGTACATGGCCAGTTCTCTGTGTCCCACTAAAAGATTATGAGAAAGACTATTTTGATGAAATTGTGTGGGCTACATGTCAGTTTCCCTCTATTGAAAGAGAAAATCACCTCTAAACGAACCATACAGTCTTCACGCGGTGGAACAGATGAATTTGGCAAATCTGTGGCCTATTTTTTGGAACTCGTCAAAATTGGAGGGAGAAAGAAGATTTCCGTGCAAACCTGAGGACTCTCGCACGGTTTCCCTCTTGAAAACGAAAGCTGGATCTAAAACACGCATTCATGCATTTTGGGGGTGATATTGATGAAATTGGCAACTCCGTGGCTCATTTTAGGGTACTGCTGAAAAACGGATTGAGAAAGGAGCTTACTCTGAAATGTCGAGGCCTCTAGCGAATTTTCCCTGTCAAAAGGTGAAACCGGCGCTAAAACATGCTTCTATCCCTTTGGTGGCCGAAACACAATGATTCGCGAGCTACGTTGCCCATTTTACAGTGCTTATGAAAGATGGAGGTAGGAATAGGATTTCTTTGCATTTCAAATGCCTCTATGGCGGTTGGTCTCTGCTAAGTGCAAACATGCGCAAAGAATAGGTCCAACCATTTCGGGGGTAAAAATACACTAATTGGGAAAGTATATTGCCCGTTCTCTGTGTCCCACTAAAAGATTATGAGAAAGACTATTTTGATGAAATTGTGTGGGCTACATGTCAGTTTCCGTCTATTGAAAGACAAAATCACCTCTAAACGAACCATACAGTCTTGACGCGGTGGAACAGATGAATCTGGCAAATCTGTGGCCTATTTTTTGGAACTCGTGAAAATTGGAGGGAGGAAGAAGATTTCCGTGCAAACCTGAGGACTCTAGAACGGTTTCCCTCTTGAAAACGTAAGCTGGATCTAACACACGCATTCAGGCATTTTGTGGGTGATATTGATGAAATTGCCAACTCCGTGGGCCATTTTGGGGTACTGCTTAAGAACGGAGTGAGAAAGGAGCTTACTCTGAAATGTCGAGGCCTCTAGCGATATTTCCCTGTCAAAAGGTGAAACCGGCGCTAAAACATGCTTCTATCCCTTTGGTGGCCGAAACACAATGATTCGCGAGCTACGTTGCCCATTTTACAGTGCTTATGAAAGATGGAGGTAGGAATAGGATTTCTTTGCATTTCAAATGCCTCTATGGCGGTTGGTCTCTGCTAAGTGCAAACATGCGCAAAGAATAGGTCCAACCATTTCGGGGGTAAAAATACACTAATTGGGAAAGTATATTGCCCGTTCTCTGTGTCCCACTAAAAGATTATGAGAAAGACTATTTTGATGAAATTGTGTGGGCTACATGTCAGTTTCCGTCTATTGAAAGACAAAATCACCTCTAAACGAACCATACAGTCTTGACGCGGTGGAACAGATGAATCTGGCAAATCTGTGGCCTATTTTTTGGAACTCGTGAAAATTGGAGGGAGGAAGAAGATTTCCGTGCAAACCTGAGGACTCTAGCACGGTTTCCCTCTTGAAAACGTAAGCTGGATCTAAAACACGCATTCAGGCATTTTATGGGTGATATTGATGAAATTGCCAACTCCGTGGGCCATTTTGGGGTACTGCTTAAGAACGGAGTGAGAAAGGAGCTTACTCTGAAATGTCGAGGCCTCTAGCGATATTTCCCTGTCAAAAGGTGAAACCGGCGCTAAAACATGCTTCTATCCTTTTGGTGGCCGAAACACAATGATTCGCGAGCTACGTTGCCCATTTTACAGTGCTTATGAAAGATGGAGGTAGGAATAGGATTTCTTTGCATTTCAAATGCCTCTATGGCGGTTGGTCTCTGCTAAGTGCAAACCTGCGCAAAGAATAGGTCCAACCATTTCGGGGGCAAAAACAGATTAATTGGGAAAGTACATGGCCCGTTCTCTGTGTCCCACTAAAAGATTATGAGAAAGACTATTTTGATGAAATTGTGTGGGCTACATGTCAGTTTCCCTCTATTGAAAGAGAAAATCACTTCTAAACGAACCGTAAAGTCTTCACGCGGTGGAACAGATGAATTTGGCAAATCTGAGGTGTATTTTTTGGAACTCGTCAAAATAGGAGGGAGAAAGAAGATTTCCGTGCAAACCTGAGGACTCTGGCACGGTTTCCCTCTCGAAAACGCAAGCTGGATCTAAAACACGCATTCATGCATTTTGGGGGTGATATTGATGAAATTGCCAACTCCGTGGGCCATTTTGGGGTACTGCTGAAAAACGGATTGAGAAAGGAGCTTACTCTGAAATTTTGAGGCCTCTAGCGAATTTTCCCTGTCAAAAGGTGAAACCGGCGCTAAAACATGCTTCTATCCTTTTGGTGGCCGAAACACAATGATTCGCGAGCTACGTTTCCCATTTTACAGTGCTTATGAAAGATGGAGGTAGGAATAGGATTTCTTTGCATTTCAAATGCCTCTATGGCGGTTGGTCTCTGCTAAGTGCAAACCTGCGCAAAGAATAGGTCCAACCATTTCAGGGGTAAAAACGCACTAATTGGGAAAGTCCATTGCCCGTTCTCTGTGTCCCACTAAAAGATTATGAGAAAGACTATTTTGATGAAATTGTGTGGGCTACATGTCAGTTTCCGTCTATTGAAAGACAAAATCACCTCTAAACGAACCATACAGTCTTGACGCGGTGGAACAGATGAATGTGGCAAATCTGTGGCCTATTTTTTGGAACTCGTGAAAATTGGAGGGAGGAAGAAGATTTCCGTGCAAACCTGAGGACTCTAGCACGGTTTCCCTCTTGAAAACGTAAGCTGGATCTAAAACACGCATTCAGGCATTTTATGGGTGATATTGATGAAATTGGCAACTCCGTGGCCCATTTTGGGGTACTGCTTAAAAACGGATTGAGAAAGGAGCTTACTCTGAAATTTGGAGGCCTCTAGCGAATTTTCCCTGTCAAAAGGTGAAACCGGCGCTAAAACATGCTTCTATCCTTTTGGTGGCCGAAACACAATGATTCGCGAGCTACGTTGCCCATTTTACAGTGCTTATGAAAGATGGAGGTAGGAATAGGATTTCTTTGCATTTCAAATGCCTCTATGGCGGTTGGTCTCTGCTAAGTGCAAACCTGCGCAAAGAATAGGTCCAACCATTTCAGGGGTAAAAACGCACTAATTGGGAAAGTACATTGCCCGTTCTCTGTGTCCCACTAA
Organism: Albizia julibrissin; assembly: GCA_037074505.1. Lineage (NCBI taxonomy): Eukaryota > Viridiplantae > Streptophyta > Magnoliopsida > Fabales > Fabaceae > Albizia > Albizia julibrissin. Next base: position 41,486,296 of record CM073477.1, read on the forward strand.
AAGATTATGAGAAAGACTATTTTGATGAAATTGTGTGGGCTACATGTCAGTTTCCGTCTATTGAAAGACAAAATCACCTCTAAACGAACCGTAAAGTCTTCACGCGGTGGAACAGATGAATTTGGCAAATCTGAGGTGTATTTTTTGGAACTCGTCAAAATAGGAGGGAGAAAGAAGATTTCCGTGCAAACCTGAGGACTCTGGCACGGTTTCCCTCTCGAAAACGCAAGCTGGATCTAAAACACGCATTCAGGCATTTTGGGGGTGATATTGATGAAATTGCCAACTCCGTGGCCCATTTTGGGGTACTGCTGAAAAACGGATTGAGAAAGGAGCTTACTCTGAAATTTGGAGGCCTCTAGCGAATTTTCCCTGTCAAAAGGTGAAACCGGCGCTAAAACATGCTTCTATCCTTTTGGTGGCCGAAACACAATGATTCGCGAGCTACGTTGCCCATTTTACAGTGCTTATGAAAGATGGAGGTAGGAATAGGATTTCTTTGCATTTCAAATGCCTCTATGGCGGTTGGTCTCTGCTAAGTGTAAACCTGCGCAAAGAATAGGTCCAACCATTTCAGGGGTAAAAACGCACTAATTGGGAAAGTCCATTGCCCGTTCTCTGTGTCCCACTAAAAGATTATGAGAAAGACTATTTTGATGAAATTGTGTGGGCTACATGTCAGTTTCCGTCTATTGAAAGACAAAATCACCTCTAAACGAACCGTAAAGTCTTCACGCGGTGGAACAGATGAATTTGGCAAATCTGAGGTGTATTTTTTGGAACTCGTCAAAATAGGAGGGAGAAAGAAGATTTCCGTGCAAACCTGAGGACTCTGGCACGGTTTCCCTCTCGAAAACGCAAGCTGGATCTAAAACACGCATTCAGGCATTTTGGGGGTGATATTGATGAAATTGCCAACTCCGTGGCCCATTTTGGGGTACTGCTGAAAAACGGATTGAGAAAGGAGCTTACTCTGAAATTTGGAGGCCTCTAGCGAATTTTCCCTGTCAAAAGGTGAAACCGGCGCTAAAACATGCTTCTATCCTTTTGGTGGCCGAAACACAATGATTCGCGAGCTACGTTGCCCATTTTACAGTGCTTATGAAAGATGGAGGTAGGAATAGGATTTCTTTGCATTTCAAATGCCTCTATGGCGGTTGGTCTCTGCTAAGTGCAAACCTGCGCAAAGAATAGGTCCAACCATTTCAGGGGTAAAAACACACTAATTGGGAAAGTACATTGCCCGTTCTCTGTGTCCCACTAAAAGATTATGAGAAAGACTATTTTGATGAAATTTTGTGGGCTACATGTCAGTTTCCGTCTATTGAAAGACAAAATCACCTCTAAACGAACCATACAGTCTTGACGTGGTGGAACAGATGAATCTGGCAAATCTGTGGCCTATTTTTTGGAACTCGTGAAAATTGGAGGGAGGAAGAAGATTTCCGTGCAAACCTGAGGACTCTAGCACGGTTTCCCTCTTGAAAACGTAAGCTGGATCTAAAACACGCATTCAGGCATTTTATGGGTGATATTGATGAAATTGGCAACTCCGTGGCCCATTTTGGGGTACTGCTTAAAAACGGAGTGAGAAAGGAGCTTACTCTGAAATGTCGAGGCCTCTAGCGATATTTCCCTGTCAAAAGGTGAAACCGGCGCTAAAACATGCTTCTATCCTTTTGGTGGCCGAAACACAATGATTCGCGAGCTACGTTGCCCATTTTACAGTGCTTATGAAAGATGGAGGTAGGAATAGGATTTCTTTGCATTTCAAATGCCTCTATGGCGGTTGGTCTCTGCTAAGTGCAAACCTGCGCAAAGATTAGGTCCAACCATTTCGGGGGCAAAAACAGATTAATTGGGAAAGTACATGGCCAGTTCTCTGTGTCCCACTAAAAGATTATGAGAAAGACTATTTTGATGAAATTGTGTGGGCTACATGTCAGTTTCCCTCTATTGAAAGAGAAAATCACCTCTAAACGAACCATACAGTCTTCACGCGGTGGAACAGATGAATTTGGCAAATCTGTGGCCTATTTTTTGGAACTCGTGAAAATTGGAGGGAGGAAGAAGATTTCCGTGCAAACCTGAGGACTCTAGAACGGTTTCCCTCTTGAAAACGTAAGCTGGATCTAACACACGCATTCAGGCATTTTGTGGGTGATATTGATGAAATTGCCAACTCCGTGGGCCATTTTGGGGTACTGCTTAAGAACGGAGTGAGAAAGGAGCTTACTCTGAAATGTCGAGGCCTCTAGCGATATTTCCCTGTCAAAAGGTGAAACCGGCGCTAAAACATGCTTCTATCCTTTTGGTGGCCGAAACACAATGATTCGCGAGCTACGTTGCCCATTTTACAGTGCTTATGAAAGATGGAGGTAGGAATAGGATTTCTTTGCATTTCAAATGCCTCTATGGCGGTTGGTCTCTGCTAAGTGCAAACCTGCGCAAAGAATAGGTCCAACCATTTCAGGGGTAAAAACGCACTAATTGGGAAAGTACATTGCCCGTTCTCTGTGTCCCACTAAAAGATTATGAGAAAGACTATTTTGATGAAATTGTGTGGGCTACATGTCAGTTTCCGTCTATTGAAAGACAAAATCACCTCTAAACGAACCATACAGTCTTGACGCGGTGGAACAGATGAATCTGGCAAATCTGTGGCCTATTTTTTGGAACTCGTGAAAATTGGAGGGAGGAAGAAGATTTCCGTGCAAACCTGAGGACTCTAGCACGGTTTCCCTCTTGAAAACGTAAGCTGGATCTAAAACACGCATTCAGGCATTTTATGGGTGATATTGATGAAATTGGCAACTCCGTGGCCCATTTTGGGGTACTGCTTAAAAACGGAGTGAGAAAGGAGCTTACTCTGAAATGTCGAGGCCTCTAGCGATATTTCCCTGTCAAAAGGTGAAACCGGCGCTAAAACATGCTTCTATCCTTTTGGTGGCCGAAACACAATGATTCGCGAGCTACGTTGCCCATTTTACAGTGCTTATGAAAGATGGAGGTAGGAATAGGATTTCTTTGCATTTCAAATGCCTCTATGGCGGTTGGTCTCTGCTAAGTGCAAACCTGCGCAAAGAATAGGTCCAACCATTTCGGGGGCAAAAACAGATTAATTGGGAAAGTACATGGCCCGTTCTCTGTGTCCCACTAAAAGATTATGAGAAAGACTATTTTGATGAAATTGTGTGGGCTACATGTCAGTTTCCCTCTATTGAAAGAGAAAATCACTTCTAAACGAACCGTAAAGTCTTCACGCGGTGGAACAGATGAATTTGGCAAATCTGAGGTGTATTTTTTGGAACTCGTCAAAATAGGAGGGAGAAAGAAGATTTCCGTGCAAACCTGAGGACTCTGGCACGGTTTCCCTCTCGAAAACGCAAGCTGGATCTAAAACACGCATTCATGCATTTTGGGGGTGATATTGATGAAATTGCCAACTCCGTGGGCCATTTTGGGGTACTGCTGAAAAACGGATTGAGAAAGGAGCTTACTCTGAAATTTTGAGGCCTCTAGCGAATTTTCCCTGTCAAAAGGTGAAACCGGCGCTAAAACATGCTTCTATCCTTTTGGTGGCCGAAACACAATGATTCGCGAGCTACGTTTCCCATTTTACAGTGCTTATGAAAGATGGAGGTAGGAATAGGATTTCTTTGCATTTCAAATGCCTCTATGGCGGTTGGTCTCTGCTAAGTGCAAACCTGCGCAAAGAATAGGTCCAACCATTTCAGGGGTAAAAACGCACTAATTGGGAAAGTCCATTGCCCGTTCTCTGTGTCCCACTAAAAGATTATGAGAAAGACTATTTTGATGAAATTGTGTGGGCTACATGTCAGTTTCCGTCTATTGAAAGACAAAATCACCTCTAAACGAACCATACAATCTTGACGCGGTGGAACAGATGAATGTGGCAAATCTGTGGCCTATTTTTTGGAACTCGTGAAAATTGGAGGGAGGAAGAAGATTTCCGTGCAAACCTGAGGACTCTAGCACGGTTTCCCTCTTGAAAACGTAAGCTGGATCTAAAACACGCATTCAGGCATTTTATGGGTGATATTGATGAAATTGGCAACTCCGTGGCCCATTTTGGGGTACTGCTTAAAAACGGATTGAGAAAGGAGCTTACTCTGAAATTTGGAGGCCTCTAGCGAATTTTCCCTGTCAAAAGGTGAAACCGGCGCTAAAACATGCTTCTATCCTTTTGGTGGCCGAAACACAATGATTCGCGAGCTACGTTGCCCATTTTACAGTGCTTATGAAAGATGGAGGTAGGAATAGGATTTCTTTGCATTTCAAATGCCTCTATGGCGGTTGGTCTCTGCTAAGTGCAAACCTGCGCAAAGAATAGGTCCAACCATTTCAGGGGTAAAAACGCACTAATTGGGAAAGTACATTGCCCGTTCTCTGTGTCCCACTAAAAGATTATGAGAAAGACTATTTTGATGAAATTGTGTGGGCTACATGTCAGTTTCCGTCTATTGAAAGACAAAATCACCTCTAAACGAACCGTAAAGTCTTCACGCGGTGGAACAGATGAATTTGGCAAATCTGAGGTGTATTTTTTGGAACTCGTCAAAATAGGAGGGAGAAAGAAGATTTCCGTGCAAACCTGAGGACTCTGGCACGGTTTCCCTCTCGAAAACGCAAGCTGGATCTAAAACACGCATTCAGGCATTTTGGGGGTGATATTGATGAAATTGCCAACTCCGTGGCCCATTTTGGGGTACTGCTGAAAAACGGATTGAGAAAGGAGCTTACTCTGAAATTTGGAGGCCTCTAGCGAATTTTCCCTGTCAAAAGGTGAAACCGGCGCTAAAACATGCTTCTATCCTTTTGGTGGCCGAAACACAATGATTCGCGAGCTACGTTGCCCATTTTACAGTGCTTATGAAAGATGGAGGTAGGAATAGGATTTCTTTGCATTTCAAATGCCTCTATGGCGGTTGGTCTCTGCTAAGTGCAAACCTGCGCAAAGAATAGGTCCAACCATTTCAGGGGTAAAAACGCACTAATTGGGAAAGTCCATTGCCCGTTCTCTGTGTCCCACTAAAAGATTATGAGAAAGACTATTTTGATGAAATTGTGTGGGCTACATGTCAGTTTCCGTCTATTGAAAGACAAAATCACCTCTAAACGAACCGTAAAGTCTTCACGCGGTGGAACAGATGAATTTGGCAAATCTGAGGTGTATTTTTTGGAACTCGTCAAAATAGGAGGGAGAAAGAAGATTTCCGTGCAAACCTGAGGACTCTGGCACGGTTTCCCTCTCGAAAACGCAAGCTGGATCTAAAACACGCATTCAGGCATTTTGGGGGTGATATTGATGAAATTGCCAACTCCGTGGCCCATTTTGGGGTACTGCTGAAAAACGGATTGAGAAAGGAGCTTACTCTGAAATTTGGAGGCCTCTAGCGAATTTTCCCTGTCAAAAGGTGAAACCGGCGCTAAAACATGCTTCTATCCTTTTGGTGGCCGAAACACAATGATTCGCGAGCTACGTTGCCCATTTTACAGTGCTTATGAAAGATGGAGGTAGGAATAGGATTTCTTTGCATTTCAAATGCCTCTATGGCGGTTGGTCTCTGCTAAGTGCAAACCTGCGCAAAGAATAGGTCCAACCATTTCAGGGGTAAAAACACACTAATTGGGAAAGTACATTGCCCGTTCTCTGTGTCCCACTAAAAGATTATGAGAAAGACTATTTTGATGAAATTTTGTGGGCTACATGTCAGTTTCCGTCTATTGAAAGACAAAATCACCTCTAAACGAACCATACAGTCTTGACGTGGTGGAACAGATGAATCTGGCAAATCTGTGGCCTATTTTTTGGAACTCGTGAAAATTGGAGGGAGGAAGAAGATTTCCGTGCAAACCTGAGGACTCTAGCACGGTTTCCCTCTTGAAAACGTAAGCTGGATCTAAAACACGCATTCAGGCATTTTATGGGTGATATTGATGAAATTGGCAACTCCGTGGCCCATTTTGGGGTACTGCTTAAAAACGGAGTGAGAAAGGAGCTTACTCTGAAATGTCGAGGCCTCTAGCGATATTTCCCTGTCAAAAGGTGAAACCGGCGCTAAAACATGCTTCTATCCTTTTGGTGGCCGAAACACAATGATTCGCGAGCTACGTTGCCCATTTTACAGTGCTTATGAAAGATGGAGGTAGGAATAGGATTTCTTTGCATTTCAAATGCCTCTATGGCGGTTGGTCTCTGCTAAGTGCAAACCTGCGCAAAGATTAGGTCCAACCATTTCGGGGGCAAAAACAGATTAATTGGGAAAGTACATGGCCAGTTCTCTGTGTCCCACTAAAAGATTATGAGAAAGACTATTTTGATGAAATTGTGTGGGCTACATGTCAGTTTCCCTCTATTGAAAGAGAAAATCACCTCTAAACGAACCATACAGTCTTCACGCGGTGGAACAGATGAATTTGGCAAATCTGTGGCCTATTTTTTGGAACTCGTCAAAATTGGAGGGAGAAAGAAGATTTCCGTGCAAACCTGAGGACTCTCGCACGGTTTCCCTCTTGAAAACGAAAGCTGGATCTAAAACACGCATTCATGCATTTTGGGGGTGATATTGATGAAATTGGCAACTCCGTGGCTCATTTTAGGGTACTGCTGAAAAACGGATTGAGAAAGGAGCTTACTCTGAAATGTCGAGGCCTCTAGCGAATTTTCCCTGTCAAAAGGTGAAACCGGCGCTAAAACATGCTTCTATCCCTTTGGTGGCCGAAACACAATGATTCGCGAGCTACGTTGCCCATTTTACAGTGCTTATGAAAGATGGAGGTAGGAATAGGATTTCTTTGCATTTCAAATGCCTCTATGGCGGTTGGTCTCTGCTAAGTGCAAACATGCGCAAAGAATAGGTCCAACCATTTCGGGGGTAAAAACACACTAATTGGGAAAGTATATTGCCCGTTCTCTGTGTCCCACTAAAAGATTATGAGAAAGACTATTTTGATGAAATTGTGTGGGCTACATGTCAGTTTCCGTCTATTGAAAGACAAAATCACCTCTAAACGAACCATACAGTCTTGACGCGGTGGAACAGATGAATCTGGCAAATCTGTGGCCTATTTTTTGGAACTCGTGAAAATTGGAGGGAGGAAGAAGATTTCCGTGCAAACCTGAGGACTCTAGAACGGTTTCCCTCTTGAAAACGTAAGCTGGATCTAACACACGCATTCAGGCATTTTGTGGGTGATATTGATGAAATTGCCAACTCCGTGGGCCATTTTGGGGTACTGCTTAAGAACGGAGTGAGAAAGGAGCTTACTCTGAAATGTCGAGGCCTCTAGCGATATTTCCCTGTCAAAAGGTGAAACCGGCGCTAAAACATGCTTCTATCCTTTTGGTGGCCGAAACACAATGATTCGCGAGCTACGTTGCCCATTTTACAGTGCTTATGAAAGATGGAGGTAGGAATAGGATTTCTTTGCATTTCAAATGCCTCTATGGCGGTTGGTCTCTGCTAAGTGCAAACCTGCGCAAAGAATAGGTCCAACCATTTCAGGGGTAAAAACGCACTAATTGGGAAAGTACATTGCCCGTTCTCTGTGTCCCACTAAAAGATTATGAGAAAGACTATTTTGATGAAATTGTGTGGGCTACATGTCAGTTTCCGTCTATTGAAAGACAAAATCACCTCTAAACGAACCATACAGTCTTGACGCGGTGGAACAGATGAATCTGGCAAATCTGTGGCCTATTTTTTGGAACTCGTGAAAATTGGAGGGAGGAAGAAGATTTCCGTGCAAACCTGAGGACTCTAGCACGGTTTCCCTCTTGAAAACGTAAGCTGGATCTAAAACACGCATTCAGGCATTTTATGGGTGATATTGATGAAATTGGCAACTCCGTGGCCCATTTTGGGGTACTGCTTAAAAACGGAGTGAGAAAGGAGCTTACTCTGAAATGTCGAGGCCTCTAGCGATATTTCCCTGTCAAAAGGTGAAACCGGCGCTAAAACATGCTTCTATCCTTTTGGTGGCCGAAACACAATGATTCGCGAGCTACGTTGCCCATTTTACAGTGCTTATGAAAGATGGAGGTAGGAATAGGATTTCTTTGCATTTCAAATGCCTCTATGGCGGTTGGTCTCTGCTAAGTGCAAACCTGCGCAAAGAATAGGTCCAACCATTTCGGGGGCAAAAACAGATTAATTGGGAAAGTACATGGCCCGTTCTCTGTGTCCCACTAAAAGATTATGAGAAAGACTATTTTGATGAAATTGTGTGGGCTACATGTCAGTTTCCCTCTATTGAAAGAGAAAATCACCTCTAAACGAACCATACAGTCTTCACGCGGTGGAACAGATGAATTTGGCAAATCTGTGGCCTATTTTTTGGAACTCGTCAAAATTGGAGGGAGAAAGAAGATTTCCGTGCAAACCTGAGGACTCTCGCACGGTTTCCCTCTTGAAAACGAAAGCTGGATCTAAAACACGCATTCATGCATTTTGGGGGTGATATTGATGAAATTGGCAACTCCGTGGCTCATTTTAGGGTACTGCTGAAAAACGGATTGAGAAAGGAGCTTACTCTGAAATGTCGAGGCCTCTAGCGAATTTTCCCTGTCAAAAGGTGAAACCGGCGCTAAAACATGCTTCTATCCCTTTGGTGGCCGAAACACAATGATTCGCGAGCTACGTTGCCCATTTTACAGTGCTTATGAAAGATGGAGGTAGGAATAGGATTTCTTTGCATTTCAAATGCCTCTATGGCGGTTGGTCTCTGCTAAGTGCAAACATGCGCAAAGAATAGGTCCAACCATTTCGGGGGTAAAAACACACTAATTGGGAAAGTATATTGCCCGTTCTCTGTGTCCCACTAAAAGATTATGAGAAAGACTATTTTGATGAAATTGTGTGGGCTACATGTCAGTTTCCGTCTATTGAAAGACAAAATCACCTCTAAACGAACCATACAGTCTTGACGCGGTGGAACAGATGAATCTGGCAAATCTGTGGCCTATTTTTTGGAACTCGTGAAAATTGGAGGGAGGAAGAAGATTTCCGTGCAAACCTGAGGACTCTAGCACGGTTTCCCTCTTGAAAACGTAAGCTGGATCTAACACACGCATTCAGGCATTTTGTGGGTGATATTTATGAAATTGCCAACTCCGTGGGCCATTTTGGGGTACTGCTTAAGAACGGAGTGAGAAAGGAGCTTACTCTGAAATGTCGAGGCCTCTAGCGATATTTCCCTGTCAAAAGGTGAAACCGGCGCTAAAACATGCTTCTATCCTTTTGGTGGCCGAAACACAATGATTCGCGAGCTACGTTGCCCATTTTACAGTGCTTATGAAAGATGGAGGTAGGAATAGGATTTCTTTGCATTTCAAATGCCTCTATGGCGGTTGGTCTCTGCTAAGTGCAAACCTGCGCAAAGAATAGGTCCAACCATTTCAGGGGTAAAAACGCACTAATTGGGAAAGTACATTGCCCGTTCTCTGTGTCCCACTAAAAGATTATGAGAAAGACTATTTTGATGAAATTGTGTGGGCTACATGTCAGTTTCCGTCTATTGAAAGACAAAATCACCTCTAAACGAACCATACAGTCTTGACGCGGTGGAACAGATGAATCTGGCAAATCTGTGGCCTATTTTTTGGAACTCGTGAAAATTGGAGGGAGGAAGAAGATTTCCGTGCAAACCTGAGGACTCTGGCACGGTTTCCCTCTCGAAAACGCAAGCTGGATCTAAAACACGCATTCATGCATTTTGGGGGTGATATTGAAGAAATTGCCAACTCCGTGGGCCATTTTGGGGTACTGCTGAAAAACGGATTGAGAAAGGAGCTTACTCTGAAATTTTGAGGCCTCTAGCGAATTTTCCCTGTCAAAAGGTGAAACCGGCGCTAAAAAATGCTTCTATCCTTTTGGTGGCCGAAACACAATGATTCGCGAGCTACGTTGCCCATTTTACAGTGCTTATGAAAGATGGAGGTAGGAATAGGACTTCTTTGCATTTCAAATGCCTCTATGGCGGTTGGTCTCTGCTAAGTGCAAACCTGCGCAAAGAATAGGTCCAACCATTTCGGGGGTAAAAACGCACTAATTGGGAAAGTACATGGCCCGTTCTCTGTGTCCCACTAAAAGATTATGAGAAAGACTATTTTGATGAAATTGTGTGGGCTACATGTCAGTTTCCGTCTATTGAAAGACAAAATCACCTCTAAACTAACCATACAGTCTTGACGCGGTGGAACAGATGAATCTGGCAAATCTGTGGCCTATTTTTTGGAACTCGTGAAAATTGGAGGGAGGAAGAAGATTTCCGTGCAAACCTGAGGACTCTAGCACGGTTTCCCTCTTGAAAACGTAAGCTGGATCTAAAACACGCATTCAGGCATTTTATGGGTGATATTGATGAAATTGGCAACTCCGTGGCCCATTTTGGGGTACTGCTTAAAAACGGAGTGAGAAAGGAGCTTACTCTGAAATGTCGAGGCCTCTAGCGATATTTCCCTGTCAAAAGGTGAAACCGGCGCTAAAACATGCTTCTATCCTTTTGGTGGCCGAAACACAATGATTCGCGAGCTACGTTGCCCATTTTACAGTGCTTATGAAAGATGGAGGTAGGAATAGGATTTCTTTGCATTTCAAATGCCTCTATGGCGGTTGGTCTCTGCTAAGTGCAAACCTGCGCAAAGAATAGGTCCAACCATTTCGGGGGCAAAAACAGATTAATTGGGAAAGTACATGGCCCGTTCTCTGTGTCCCACTAAAAGATTATGAGAAAGACTATTTTGATGAAATTGTGTGGGCTACATGTCAGTTTCCCTCTATTGAAAGAGAAAATCACCTCTAAACGAACCATACAGTCTTCACGCGGTGGAACAGATGAATTTGGCAAATCTGTGGCCTATTTTTTGGAACTCGTCAAAATTGGAGGGAGAAAGAAGATTTCCGTGCAAACCTGAGGACTCTCGCACGGTTTCCCTCTTGAAAACGAAAGCTGGATCTAAAACACGCATTCATGCATTTTGGGGGTGATATTGATGAAATTGGCAACTCCGTGGCTCATTTTAGGGTACTGCTGAAAAACGGATTGAGAAAGGAGCTTACTCTGAAATGTCGAGGCCTCTAGCGAATTTTCCCTGTCAAAAGGTGAAACCGGCGCTAAAACATGCTTCTATCCCTTTGGTGGCCGAAACACAATGATTCGCGAGCTACGTTGCCCATTTTACAGTGCTTATGAAAGATGGAGGTAGGAATAGGATTTCTTTGCATTTCAAATGCCTCTATGGCGGTTGGTCTCTGCTAAGTGCAAACATGCGCAAAGAATAGGTCCAACCATTTCGGGGGTAAAAACACACTAATTGGGAAAGTATATTGCCCGTTCTCTGTGTCCCACTAAAAGATTATGAGAAAGACTATTTTGATGAAATTGTGTGGGCTACATGTCAGTTTCCGTCTATTGAAAGACAAAATCACCTCTAAACGAACCATACAGTCTTGACGCGGTGGAACAGATGAATCTGGCAAATCTGTGGCCTATTTTTTGGAACTCGTGAAAATTGGAGGGAGGAAGAAGATTTCCGTGCAAACCTGAGGACTCTAGCACGGTTTCCCTCCTGTAAACGTAAGCTGGATCTAACACACGCATTCAGGCATTTTGTGGGTGATATTGATGAAATTGCCAACTCCGTGGGCCATTTTGGGGTACTGCTTAAGAACGGAGTGAGAAAGGAGCTTACTCTGAAATGTCGAGGCCTCTAGCGATATTTCCCTGTCAAAAGGTGAAACCGGCGCTAAAACATGCTTCTATCCTTTTGGTGGCCGAAACACAATGATTCGCGAGCTACGTTGCCCATTTTACAGTGCTTATGAAAGATGGAGGTAGGAATAGGATTTCTTTGCATTTCAAATGCCTCTATGGCGGTTGGTCTCTGCTAAGTGCAAACCTGCGCAAAGAATAGGTCCAACCATTTCAGGGGTAAAAACGCACTAATTGGGAAAGTACATTGCCCGTTCTCTGTGTCCCACTAAAAGATTATGAGAAAGACTATTTTGATGAAATTGTGTGGGCTACATGTCAGTTTCCGTCTATTGAAAGACAAAATCACCTCTAAACGAACCATACAGTCTTGACGCGGTGGAACAGATGAATCTGGCAAATCTGTGGCCTATTTTTTGGAACTCGTGAAAATTGGAGGGAGGAAGAAGATTTCCGTGCAAACCTGAGGACTCTAGCACGGTTTCCCTCTTGAAAACGTAAGCTGGATCTAAAACACGCATTCAGGCATTTTATGGGTGATATTGATGAAATTGGCAACTCTGTGGCCCATTTTGGGGTACTGCTTAAAAACGGAGTGAGAAAGGAGCTTACTCTGAAATGTCGAGGCCTCTAGCGATATTTCCCTGTCAAAAGGTGAAACCGGCGCTAAAACATGCTTCTATCCTTTTGGTGGCCGAAACACAATGATTCGCGAGCTACGTTGCCCATTTTACAGTGCTTATGAAAGATGGAGGTAGGAATAGGATTTCTTTGCATTTCAAATGCCTCTATGGCGGTTGGTCTCTGCTAAGTGCAAACCTGCGCAAAGAATAGGTCCAACCATTTCGGGGGCAAAAACAGATTAATTGGGAAAGTACATGGCCCGTTCTCTGTGTCCCACTAAAAGATTATGAGAAAGACTATTTTGATGAAATTGTGTGGGCTACATGTCAGTTTCCCTCTATTGAAAGAGAAAATCACTTCTAAACGAACCGTAAAGTCTTCACGCGGTGGAACAGATGAATTTGGCAAATCTGAGGTGTATTTTTTGGAACTCGTCAAAATAGGAGGGAGAAAGAAGATTTCCGTGCAAACCTGAGGACTCTGGCACGGTTTCCCTCTCGAAAACGCAAGCTGGATCTAAAACACGCATTCATGCATTTTGGGGGTGATATTGATGAAATTGCCAACTCCGTGGGCCATTTTGGGGTACTGCTGAAAAACGGATTGAGAAAGGAGCTTACTCTGAAATTTGGAGGCCTCTAGCGAATTTTCCCTGTCAAAAGGTGAAACCGGCGCTAAAACATGCTTCTATCCTTTTGGTGGCCGAAACACAATGATTCGCGAGCTACGTTGCCCATTTTACTGTGCTTATGAAAGATGGAGGTAGGAATAGGATTTCTTTGCATTTCAAATGCCTCTATGGCGGTTGGTCTCTGCTAAGTGCAAACCTGCGCAAAGAATAGGTCCAACCATTTCGGGGGTAAAAACACACTAATTGGGAAAGTACATTGCCCGTTCTCTGTGTCCCACTAAAAGATTATGAGAAAGACTATTTTGATGAAATTGTGTGGGCTACATGTCAGTTTCCGTCTATTGAAAGACAAAATCACCTCTAAACTAACCATACAGTCTTGACGCGGTGGAACAGATGAATCTGGCAAATCTGTGGCCTATTTTTTGGAACTCGTGAAAATTGGAGGGAGGAAGAAGATTTCCGTGCAAACCTGAGGACTCTGGCACGGTTTCCCTCTCGAAAACGCAAGCTGGATCTAAAACACGCATTCATGCATTTTGGGGGTGATATTGATGAAATTGCCAACTCCGTGGGCCATTTTGGGGTACTGCTGAAAAACGGATTGAGAAAGGAGCTTACTCTGAAATTTTGAGGCCTCTAGCGAATTTTCCCTGTCAAAAGGTGAAACCGGCGCTAAAACATGCTTCTATCCTTTTGGTGGCCGAAACACAATGATTCGCGAGCTACGTTGCCCATTTTACAGTGCTTATGAAAGATGGAGGTAGGAATAGGATTTCTTTGCATTTCAAATGCCTCTATGGCGGTTGGTCTCTGCTAAGTGCAAACCTGCGCAAAGAATAGGTCCAACCATTTCGGGGGTAAAAACGCACTAATTGGGAAAGTACATGGCCCGTTCTCTGTGTCCCACTAAAAGATTATGAGAAAGACTATTTTGATGAAATTGTGTGGGCTACATGTCAGTTTCCCTCTATTGAAAGACAAAATCACCTCTAAACGAACCATACAGTCTTGACGCGGTGGAACAGATGAATCTGGCAAATCTGTGGCCTATTTTTTGGAACTCGTGAAAATTGGAGGGAGGAAGAAGATTTCCGTGCAAACCTGAGGACTCTAGCACGGTTTCCCTCTTGAAAACGTAAGCTGGATCTAAAACACGCATTCAGGCATTTTATGGGTGATATTGATGAAATTGGCAACTCCGTGGCCCATTTTGGGGTACTGCTTAAAAACGGAGTGAGAAAGGAGCTTACTCTGAAATGTCGAGGCCTCTAGCGATATTTCCCTGTCAAAAGGTGAAACCGGCGCTAAAACATGCTTCTATCCTTTTGGTGGCCGAAACACAATGATTCGCGAGCTACGTTGCCCATTTTACAGTGCTTATGAAAGATGGAGGTAGGAATAGGATTTCTTTGCATTTCAAATGCCTCTATGGCGGTTGGTCTCTGCTAAGTGCAAACCTGCGCAAAGAATAGGTCCAACCATTTCAGGGGTAAAAACGCACTAATTGGGAAAGTACATTGCCCGTTCTCTGTGTCCCACTAAAAGATTATGAGAAAGACTATTTTGATGAAATTGTGTGGGCTACATGTCAGTTTCCGTCTATTGAAAGACAAAATCACCTCTAAACGAACCATACAGTCTTGACGCGGTGGAACAGATGAATCTGGCAAATCTGTGGCCTATTTTTTGGAACTCGTGAAAATTGGAGGGAGGAAGAAGATTTCCGTGCAAACCTGAGGACTCTAGCACGGTTTCCCTCTTGAAAACGTAAGCTGGATCTAAAACACGCATTCAGGCATTTTATGGGTGATATTGATGAAATTGGCAACTCTGTGGCCCATTTTGGGGTACTGCTTAAAAACGGAGTGAGAAAGGAGCTTACTCTGAAATGTCGAGGCCTCTAGCGATATTTCCCTGTCAAAAGGTGAAACCGGCGCTAAAACATGCTTCTATCCTTTTGGTGGCCGAAACACAATGATTCGCGAGCTACGTTGCCCATTTTACAGTGCTTATGAAAGATGGAGGTAGGAATAGGATTTCTTTGCATTTCAAATGCCTCTATGGCGGTTGGTCTCTGCTAAGTGCAAACCTGCGCAAAGAATAGGTCCAACCATTTCGGGGGCAAAAACAGATTAATTGGGAAAGTACATGGCCCGTTCTCTGTGTCCCACTAAAAGATTATGAGAAAGACTATTTTGATGAAATTGTGTGGGCTACATGTCAGTTTCCCTCTATTGAAAGAGAAAATCACTTCTAAACGAACCGTAAAGTCTTCACGCGGTGGAACAGATGAATTTGGCAAATCTGAGGTGTATTTTTTGGAACTCGTCAAAATAGGAGGGAGAAAGAAGATTTCCGTGCAAACCTGAGGACTCTGGCACGGTTTCCCTCTCGAAAACGCAAGCTGGATCTAAAACACGCATTCATGCATTTTGGGGGTGATATTGATGAAATTGCCAACTCCGTGGGCCATTTTGGGGTACTGCTGAAAAACGGATTGAGAAAGGAGCTTACTCTGAAATTTGGAGGCCTCTAGCGAATTTTCCCTGTCAAAAGGTGAAACCGGCGCTAAAACATGCTTCTATCCTTTTGGTGGCCGAAACACAATGATTCGCGAGCTACGTTGCCCATTTTACTGTGCTTATGAAAGATGGAGGTAGGAATAGGATTTCTTTGCATTTCAAATGCCTCTATGGCGGTTGGTCTCTGCTAAGTGCAAACCTGCGCAAAGAATAGGTCCAACCATTTCGGGGGTAAAAACACACTAATTGGGAAAGTACATTGCCCGTTCTCTGTGTCCCACTAAAAGATTATGAGAAAGACTATTTTGATGAAATTGTGTGGGCTACATGTCAGTTTCCGTCTATTGAAAGACAAAATCACCTCTAAACTAACCATACAGTCTTGACGCGGTGGAACAGATGAATCTGGCAAATCTGTGGCCTATTTTTTGGAACTCGTGAAAATTGGAGGGAGGAAGAAGATTTCCGTGCAAACCTGAGGACTCTGGCACGGTTTCCCTCTCGAAAACGCAAGCTGGATCTAAAACACGCATTCATGCATTTTGGGGGTGATATTGATGAAATTGCCAACTCCGTGGGCCATTTTGGGGTACTGCTGAAAAACGGATTGAGAAAGGAGCTTACTCTGAAATTTTGAGGCCTCTAGCGAATTTTCCCTGTCAAAAGGTGAAACCGGCGCTAAAACATGCTTCTATCCTTTTGGTGGCCGAAACACAATGATTCGCGAGCTACGTTGCCCATTTTACAGTGCTTATGAAAGATGGAGGTAGGAATAGGATTTCTTTGCATTTCAAATGCCTCTATGGCGGTTGGTCTCTGCTAAGTGCAAACCTGCGCAAAGAATAGGTCCAACCATTTCGGGGGTAAAAACGCACTAATTGGGAAAGTACATGGCCCGTTCTCTGTGTCCCACTAAAAGATTATGAGAAAGACTATTTTGATGAAATTGTGTGGGCTACATGTCAGTTTCCCTCTATTGAAAGACAAAATCACCTCTAAACGAACCATACAGTCTTGACGCGGTGGAACAGATGAATCTGGCAAATCTGTGGCCTATTTTTTGGAACTCGTGAAAATTGGAGGGAGGAAGAAGATTTCCGTGCAAACCTGAGGACTCTAGCACGGTTTCCCTCTTGAAAACGTAAGCTGGATCTAAAACACGCATTCAGGCATTTTATGGGTGATATTGATGAAATTGGCAACTCCGTGGCCCATTTTGGGGTACTGCTTAAAAACGGAGTGAGAAAGGAGCTTACTCTGAAATGTCGAGGCCTCTAGCGATATTTCCCTGTCAAAAGGTGAAACCGGCGCTAAAACATGCTTCTATCCTTTTGGTGGCCGAAACACAATGATTCGCGAGCTACGTTGCCCATTTTACAGTGCTTATGAAAGATGGAGGTAGGAATAGGATTTCTTTGCATTTCAAATGCCTCTATGGCGGTTGGTCTCTGCTAAGTGCAAACCTGCGCAAAGAATAGGTCCAACCATTTCGGGGGCAAAAACAGATTAATTGGGAAAGTACATGGCCCGTTCTCTGTGTCCCACTAAAAGATTATGAGAAAGACTATTTTAATGAAATTGTGTGGGCTACATGTCAGTTTCCCTCTATTGAAAGAGAAAATCACTTCTAAACGAACCGTAAAGTCTTCACGCGGTGGAAATGATGAATTTGGCAAATCTGAGGCGTATTTTTTGGAACTCGTCAAAATAGGAGGGAGAAAGAAGATTTCCGTGCAAACCTGAGGACTCTGGCACGGTTTCCCTCTCGAAAACGCAAGCTGGATCTAAAACACGCATTCATGCATTTTGGGGGTGATATTGATGAAATTGCCAACTCCGTGGGCCATTTTGGGGTACTGCTGAAAAACGGATTGAGAAAGGAGCTTACTCTGAAATTTGGAGGCCTCTAGCGAATTTTCCCTGTCAAAAGGTGAAACCGGCGCTAAAACATGCTTCTATCCTTTTGGTGGCCGAAACACAATGATTCGCGAGCTACGTTGCCCATTTTACTGTGCTTATGAAAGATGGAGGTAGGAATAGGATTTCTTTGCATTTCAAATGCCTCTATGGCGGTTGGTCTCTGCTAAGTGCAAACCTGCGCAAAGAATAGGTCCAACCATTTCGGGGGTAAAAACACACTAATTGGGAAAGTACATTGCCCGTTCTCTGTGTCCCACTAAAAGATTATGAGAAAGACTATTTTGATGAAATTGTGTGGGCTACATGTCAGTTTCCGTCTATTGAAAGACAAAATCACCTCTAAACTAACCATACAGTCTTGACGCGGTGGAACAGATGAATCTGGCAAATCTGTGGCCTATTTTTTGGAACTCGTGAAAATTGGAGGGAGGAAGAAGATTTCCGTGCAAACCTGAGGACTCTAGCACGGTTTCCCTCTTGAAAACGTAAGCTGGATCTAAAACACGCATTCAGGCATTTTATGGGTGATATTGATGAAATTGGCAACTCCGTGGCCCATTTTGGGGTACTGCTTAAAAACGGAGTGAGAAAGGAGCTTACTCTGAAATGTCGAGGCCTCTAGCGATATTTCCCTGTCAAAAGGTGAAACCGGCGCTAAAACATGCTTCTATCCTTTTGGTGGCCGAAACACAATGATTCGCGAGCTACGTTGCCCATTTTACAGTGCTTATGAAAGATGGAGGTAGGAATAGGATTTCTTTGCATTTCAAATGCCTCTATGGCGGTTGGTCTCTGCTAAGTGCAAACCTGCGCAAAGAATAGGTCCAACCATTTCGGGGGCAAAAACAGATTAATTGGGAAAGTACATGGCCCGTTCTCTGTGTCCCACTAAAAGATTATGAGAAAGACTATTTTAATGAAATTGTGTGGGCTACATGTCAGTTTCCCTCTATTGAAAGAGAAAATCACTTCTAAACGAACCGTAAAGTCTTCACGCGGTGGAAATGATGAATTTGGCAAATCTGAGGTGTATTTTTTGGAACTCGTCAAAATAGGAGGGAGAAAGAAGATTTCCGTGCAAACCTGAGGACTCTGGCACGGTTTCCCTCTCGAAAACGCAAGCTGGATCTAAAACACGCATTCATGCATTTTGGGGGTGATATTGATGAAATTGCCAACTCCGTGGGCCATTTTGGGGTACTGCTGAAAAACGGATTGAGAAAGGAGCTTACTCTGAAATTTCGAGGCCTCTAGCGAATTTTCCCTGTCAAAAGGTGAAACCGGCGCTAAAACATGCTTCTATCCTTTTGGTGGCCGAAACACAATGATTCGCGAGCTACGTTGCCCATTTTACTGTGCTTATGAAAGATGGAGGTAGGAATAGGATTTCTTTGCATTTCAAATGCCTCTATGGCGGTTGGTCTCTGCTAAGTGCAAACCTGCGCAAAGAATAGGTCCAACCATTTCGGGGGTAAAAACACACTAATTGGGAAAGTACATTGCCCGTTCTCTGTGTCCCACTAAAAGATTATGAGAAAGACTATTTTGATGAAATTGTGTGGGCTACATGTCAGTTTCCGTCTATTGAAAGACAAAATCACCTCTAAACTAACCATACAGTCTTGACGCGGTGGAACAGATGAATCTGGCAAATCTGTGGCCTATTTTTTGGAACTCGTGAAAATTGGAGGGAGGAAGAAGATTTCCGTGCAAACCTGAGGACTCTGGCACGGTTTCCCTCTCGAAAACGCAAGCTGGATCTAAAACACGCATTCATGCATTTTGGGGGTGATATTGATGAAATTGCCAACTCCGTGGGCCATTTTGGGGTACTGCTGAAAAACGGATTGAGAAAGGAGCTTACTCTGAAATTTTGAGGCCTCTAGCGAATTTTCCCTGTCAAAAGGTGAAACCGGCGCTAAAACATGCTTCTATCCTTTTGGTGGCTGATGAGAAATGTCGAGTTCTCACAAAATAACCAGTTTCACTGAGGATTTGCAGTACAGGGAACCTGGATCGTTTCCCACAGAATTTACAAGCAGTCTAGAACATTCGAACAATAATCGATTGGGGGGGGTTTTAATGAAACTATTACCGAACAATAAACTCAGATTTAAGACAGAAATGAAAAGCGAATTAGATCAAATAGATTAAAACGACTGACCATAGGATTGGGATTCATAGTTTCCTACCATCATCGGATAAAGATTATAACGAATTCGTGATCGGATCTGGACGAACCAAAAATCTCTGTATCCGTCCAGAAAATCCCTCGACTAGACGATCGTCTAGATTCTGTTCGTATACATGGCGTGCTACTGTACAATCGTTTAGTAGCACTATAACCAGATCCGAACTGTGTCCTTGGGATGTACCGATCAGAATATTAAAACAAACATTCGAACTATTCCAGAAATCGGATCCGATTAAAGTAAATAGAAACGAATTACGTTACCCGTTGAAGTATGTCCTCTGATTGGAAACGTGAATCCTCAATCCATAGATCAGTCACAGAAACTTAGCCGGACATGGCTGGAAAATCCGAAGAACGAACGAAGAACACGAAGAACACGAAGAACATGAAGAACACGAAGAACATTTCAGAGAATTTAGAACTTGTGCATTTGATCTCAAAAACGGCCACACACATTATGCCTAATGTTTCAGCATAAGTTAGCTTATAACCTAATTGCCAAATGGGCCAGGGCCCAACAGTGAAGCCCAAAACGAAAATCCATACTAAATAGTGCTTTATTACAAAATTCGGGCCCAATAAAAATCCAGAAAAATACATATAACTTTGACTGCATTTTTGACTATCCTCTTGTCCGAATCTTCTCTTCAAGTCTTCATATCAATTGTTGCCCTCTGAATCATCTAAAAAATGAGACAAGAATGAGATCATTCGGATATCTGGTTCAAGAGTTAAGATCAAAATAGAGAAGGGTTGTAAATCTGGAATTTTACTATTAAAATATGTTAAATCCAATAAAACACTCAAAGCCCAAATAAGCATAAAAGCCCATTATTTATTACTAAACAATCTAAATTTATTAATCAAGAGATACAAATGAGTGTAATAAATATTCAATTATCAAATTCCCCCACACTTATCATTTTGCACTCCTGAGCAAAACTTAAAAGAAAAATTTCTCCTCTCTAACAATTGCTAACAATGTAAAATTGGAACAATGGACACAGAGCTTCAAAAGACCAACAAATTAAAATTGAAATCCTTGCATAACAAATTACAAAACACAGTAGTCTCAATCAATGATGCTACTCACATAAGATGGTCTCTCAGAGTATTCTCTCAATAACTCTCTAAAGTGTATAGGATAAATAAGTGTATCACTCAGATTCTACTCAAGAAATTGTCCTACCATAGGCTTGCTCAATTTCTACTTCTCCACTACTCATATCACATACATGCACAAATCAAGAGAGCTTATTATTCAAGGTTGTAATGGGGCTAAGGTGAAGGTGTGTATAAATATGGATATGTGAGGCTAAGCACCAAAGAAATTTGAAAGAGCATGACAATAATAACACTAAACACTAAAATCAATGGAATATCCCCTTTCAAATATACACTCAAATTTTTGTTTGTTTGTTTGTTTTTTTTTTTTTTTTTTTTTTTTTTTTTTTTTTTTTTTGTTTTGTTTTGTTTTGTTTTTTTTTTTTTTTTTTTTTTTTTTGAATGAACCAACTCCAAATCAACCATCCAAACATCTCCCCCACACTTAAATTGTGGCACTCCTGGGCAACCCCCACACTTAAGTGAAACCAATGCTCAGTAAATTCCAAGGTGCGGTATAACATGGTTTTACACTTTGGCTAGTAATGTGGTTAAAGAAAAGAATTAGTCAAAAAGGCACAAAGGGGCTAACAAAGGGAAATTAATAGTGTAAGGGAAGGCTATTTGGTCAAAGTGGTAAATAAAAGAAAGAAACTAAACAAGCCTCCATCATATTTATTCATGTAAGTGAAAAATGTAGCTTTAAAAAGAAAGAGAGCAAGTTCTAGAGAACATAAATCAGGAGCAGAGACACACAGAAAAAGGGAGAATGGTAAAGATGAATCCCATTCATGTAGGCTCAAAATCTCACAAAGGTAAATACCAAATAATGCAATCAGCATCACCAAAATCAACTACGAAAAAGTAAGGAATTCAGCCCAAACAGTATGATCCAATCTATCAAAACCAATATGTCCAAATCCACAATATACATAGCTAAACAATGATAGAAGGAGAAAGTGTATTATTTAGAAAGTGTGAAAAGAAAAGTGAAAAATAAACAGAAGAAATAAAAGAAAAGGGAAAAAAAGGAAATAGGAAAAGAAGAATACTCCCCAGGTGTTTACGGAGGATAAGTGGCATCAGTAAGTATGAGGTCCGCTTCTTCAGGTTGCTGCTGTGATCCCTCATAAAATGGTTTGAGTCGATGTCCATTCACTTTGAAAGTCCTCCCTGTAGGTGGATCACACAACTCAACAGCACCAAAAGGAAAAACATTAGCAATCACAAAAGGGCCATCCCATCTAGATCGAAGCTTACCGGGCATAAACTTGAGACGGGAATTGAATAGAAGGACCTTCTGGCCCACAGAAAACTCTTTCCTTAGGATTTGCTTGTCATGGAATGCCTTGGTCTTCTCCTTATACAACCGTGAACTTTCATAGGCATCCAATCGAAGCTCATCCAACTCTTGCAATTGGAGCTTCCGTTCCATCCCAGACTTAGCCAAATCCATGTTACACTGCTTAATGGCCCAATAAGCTTGATGCTCTAATTCAACCGGAAGGTGGCATGCCTTACCAAAAACAAGCCTATATGGAGACATCCCAATTGGAGTCTTGTATGCAGTCCGATAAGCCCACAATGCATCATCTAATCGCTTGCTCCAATCCTTCCGGGTAGAGTTAACAGTTTTCTGAAGGATTTGCTTAATCTCCCTATTAGAGACTTCAGCTTGACCATTGGTCTGTGGATGGTATGCTGTGGAAACCTTGTGAATCACTCCATACTTTCGTAACAAAGCACCCATGCTCCGGTTACAAAAATGAGAACCCTGGTCACTAATAATGGCTCGAGGAATGCCAAACCTGCAGAAAATGTTAGACCTGACAAAATCTACCACAACAACAGAATCATTAGACCGGGTGGCCTTCGCCTCAACCCATTTTGAAACATAGTCAACAGCAAGCAATATGTAAGTGAAACCATGAGAAACAGGAAATGGACCCATAAAATCAATACCCCAAACATCAAAAATTTCACAAAACAATATGGGTTGCTGGGGCATCTCATGTCTACGAGAAAGACTACCTGCTCTCTGACAATTATCACATGACTTACAAAACAGATGGGCATCATGAAACAGTGTTGGCCAAAATAAACCAGAGTCTAGGACTTTCCTAGCAGTCCTTTGGGGTCCAAAGTGACCACCACAGGCAGAAGCATGACAAAAATGTAATATGGAGTCACACTCATGATGAGGTACACATCGCCTAACTACTTGGTCACTACAAAATCTCCACAGATAAGGGTCATCCCAAACGTAATATTTAGATTCACTTTTTAATTTCAGAGTTTGGGCCCTAGTGGAATCAGAAGGTAAAACACCAGCAACCAAGTAATTAACTAAATCAGCATACCATGGAAGCTTACCTTGCAGCTGTAAAAGCTGTTCATCAGGAAAATCATCCTGAATGGCAGAGGGGGAAGAGGAATGAGTAACACGACTCAAATGATCAGCTACCAAATTCTGTGCTCCACTCCTGTCTCTGATCTCAACATCAAATTCTTGGAGCAATAACATCCACCGAATAAGTCGAGGCTTAGCATCTGTCTTTTTCAAAAGAAACTTCAAAGCAGCATGGTCAGAGAAAACAATAACCCTACTAGCTAGAAGATATGACCTAAACTTATCAAAAGCAAACACTATAGCCAAAAGTTCTTTCTCAGTGGTGGTATAATTGGATTGGGCAGGATCCAAGGTCTTGGATGCATATGCAATGACATGAGAAACCTTGTTGACTCTCTGAGACAAGACAGCCCCAACAGCATAATTGGAAGCATCGCACATCAACTCAAATGGAAGAGACCAATCTGGTGGTTGGATAACTGGAGTGATAGTCAGGCAACGCTTCAAGTGATCAAAGGCTATCTTACACTCTGCATGAAATGCAAACTCAGTGTCCTTATGCAGAAGGTTAGACAGGGGCTGGGCAATCTTACTGAAATCCTGAATGAAACGTCGGTAGAAACCTGCATGGCCAAGAAAAGAACGAACTTCCCGCACAGATGTGGGGTAAGGCAAAGCAGTGATAACATCAATTTTAGCAGGATCTACCTTAATACCCTCTTTAGAAACAATGTGTCCCAACACTATCCCTGACTCAACCATAAAGTGACACTTTTCAAAATTCAGCACAAGATTAGACTCAATGCATCTATTCAAGACTCTAGACAAATTAGCCAAGCATGCATCAAAATCAGACCCATACACAGTAAAATCATCCATGAAAACCTCCATGCAATCCTCTAGAAAGTCAGAAAAGATACTTACCATGCAACGCTGAAAGGTGCCAGGTGCATTACAGAGGCCAAAAGGCATTCTTCGGTAAGCATAGGTTCCAAAGGGGCATGTGAAGGTTGTCTTCTCCTGATCCTCAGGAGCAATATGGATCTGAAAGTACCCTGAGTAACCATCCATAAAGCAGTAGTGAGACTTACCAGCCAATCGCTCTAACATCTGATCAATGAAAGGTAAAGGATAGTGATCCTTGCGGGTAGCTTGGTTGAGTCTCCTGTAGTCTATGCACACTCTCCAACTGTTCTGAACTCTTGTAGGAATGAGCTCATCCCTTTGATTGGCTACCACAGTTACTCCGGATTTCTTGGGAACGACCTGAACCGGGCTAACCCACTGGCTATCAGAGATGGGATAGATTATGCCAGCCTGTAGAAGCTTAGTCACTTCCTTCTTAACCACTTCTAAAATGAGAGGATTAAGACGTCTCTGGGGTTGTCTTACTGGTTTAGCCTCTGCTTCCAAAAGAATCCGATGCATACACATAGAAGGGCTAATACCAACAAGATCAGCTAATGTCCACCCAATTGCCTTCTTATTGGCCTTCAACAAACTCAACAGCTTCTCTTCTTGATCAGGTAGAAGGTTATTGGCCACAATGACTGGAAGTTGCTCATCTACCTCTAGAAAGGCATATTTCAAGTGAGCTGGTAATGACTTCAACTCTAACTTAGGCGGCTGCTGAATGGAAGGAAGGAGCCTAGGTGATTGGAGCATTTCAGAAGAGTATACACCTGCAGTACCTGAAACTACATGCACAGAAGCAGAACTGTGGCTAGGCAGCTCACTGTTAACATCAGGGTTAAGTTCATAATCACAATGAACATCAGAATAAAGCTTAGCTTCACCACAATCAATATCAAGATCCACAAGCAAAGTAGAATCAGAAAGCAAGTCAATATCTCCATACAGTGCATCATCAATCTCAGTGCAAACAGGGCACCATTCAGTGTCAGAACATGCACATATGACAGAATCTCCCACAGATGCAAAATCAGGAAAATCAGCATACCAAGAAGAAATAACATCATCAACAGTCTCATCTATCACATCAATGCACAAAACAGAATGCTCTTCCCTAGGATGTCTCATGGCATCAAAGATATTGAAAGTGACAACAATATCACCAAATTCCATGGAAAGAGTACCAGAATGCACATCTATCTTAGTCTTAGCTGTTTTCAAGAAAGGTCTGCCTAAAATGATTGGGGATCTACTGCCAGGAGATTCATCCTCCATATCTAGAATGTAAAAGTCAGCAGGGAATATCAATTCATTGACCTTAACCAAAACATCTTCAATAAGACCAGTAGGATGAACATTACTCCTATTAGCTAGTTGGACAACAACACCAGTAGGTCGCAAGGGACCAAGACCAAGGGATTTATAAATAGATGCAGGCATAACATTAATGGAAGCACCTAAATCAGCCAAGCAATTATCAAATCTATAATTCCCAATAATGCAAGGGATAGAAAACGTACCTGGGTCCTTGCACTTGTGAGGCATGGGTTGTTGGAGAAGCGCTGAGACATTCTGGTTCAAGCTGACTCGTTCAGTCCCCCTCAGTCGCCTCTTGTTGGTACACAACTCCTTTAGGAACTTGGCATACTTGGGGATCTGTTTGATGGCATCCAAGAGAGGGATGTTAATCTCAACTTTTCTGAATGTCTCAAGGATATCACTGTCTTGCACTTTTTCTGGCAACTTCTTGGAGTGAAGTGCTCTCTGAGGGAAAGGAAGAGGAATAGGAGCTCCAGAGTCCTCTTCACCTTGTTTCACAGCCTCTTTGTTTCTAGAGTCAATCTTCAATTTTTCTGACTCTTTTTCTGATGTGGATTCAGGCACATCTGCAGCTGGTTTATGCCCTTGTAATTGCTTACCAGACCGTAAGGAGATAGCACTAACGTTTCCCTTCGGATTGGGAATTGTCTGTGAAGGGAGAGTATTGGATCCCTGAGGCTGGAGTTGGTTCAATGATGTTGCCAACTGCCCAATCTGAGTCTGCAAATTCTGGATAGAGGCCTCAGTTTGTTGCTGGAATTGCAAACTGTTTGTTGCAAGCTGCTTCATCATTTCTTCTAATGAGGGACCACTGCTGCTGCTAGTGGGCTGTTGTTGTGCAGTCTGTGGAGGTGTGAATTGTTGAAAATTCTGTCGATTCTGTGGAAACTGTCTCTGTTGGTAATTTCCAGAATTCTGCTGCACATGACTATTATTATGGTTCTGAATCTGACTTGGGTTCTGGCTCCACCTAAAATTAGGATGATTTCTCCAGCCAGGATTATATGTATTAGAGAAAGCATTATTTTGCTGCTGGTATTGTGGCTTCCCTGGAAAAACGCCCACAGCAGCCACTGACTGATCTTGATATGTGTTGTCTTGCAAAGTGGGGCAAGAATCAGTAGGATGGGAGGGATCAGAACAGAAACCACATGAATGGGCCAACTGTGGAATGGAAGACTGCACTGTTTGAGTAACTGCCAGTTGCCTCACCAAGGAGGTCAGATCATCAATTCTATTCTCCAATCGCTGGTGAGAATCATTAGATCCACTGATCTGGAACACAGCACTGCTATTTGATCTAGTGCCAAATTGTTGAGAGTTAGCTGCAATAGTGGATATTAAATCTCTGGCCTCTTGAGGTGTCTTGTTGACTAAGGCTCCACCACTAGAAGCATCCACCAGATTTCGGTCATTAGGTAGAAGACCCTCATAGAAATAAGTAATCAAGAGCTGCTCAGTTATCTGGTGATGGGGGCAGCTAGCACACAACCTCTTAAATCTCTCCCAGTATTCATGCATATTCTCGCCATTAATTTGCTTAATGCCACTGATTTCTTTTCTGATTGTAGTGGCCCTTGAAGAAGGGAAAAATCTCTCTAGGAACAATCTCTGCATATCAGCCCAACTCCCAATAGATGAGGGTTGAAGATTATATAACCAGTCCTTCGCTCCATCCTCAAGAGAGAAAGGAAAAGCTCTCAGCTTAATGTGGTCTTCATCAATATGCTGTGGTTTCATTGTGCTACAGACCACATGGAATTCCTTAAGATGCTTGTGCGGTTCATCACCTGCAAGACCACGAAACTTGGGCAACAAATGTATAAGTCCAGATTTAAGTTCAAGGTTAGCACCAAGGGTGGGGTATTGGATACACAATGGCTGATAATTATCACCAGGTGCAGTCAACTGTTTTAAAGTCCTATTATTTCCCTGATCTGCCATAGTGTCGGAGGGACTAGAAGTACTGCCAATAGAATCAGTGTCAGAATCAGAAACGGGTTCAGTAAGAACCTTCTGACCTAACCTAACAGCCCTTCTAGCAGCAAGAATTGTGCGTTCTATTTCAGGATTATTATCCAATAGATCAGGTGCACTAGTGCTGCTCCTAGTCATACAGCATAGGGAAAATTCAAGACAACCACTAGAACACTCAAAAACGCAAAAACACTAAGAAAAAAAAAACGGAAAAACACTAAAAAAATGCAAAATCACAGTGAAAATTAACCAAAATAAATTCAGAAAAAATACCAAATGAATTTTAAAAATTATGGGACTTGCACAGAACAATTTCTACACTATCCGGAAACCGAAAAATGCGATAAAAAAAACTTAAAAAATCGAAAAAGTGGTCTAAACGATCGAATTTGGCAAATTTTTGGGGGACCACATCGCAAAGCAATGTGTCTTGCTCAGAATATTATTTTCTTTCAGCTCACCAAAAATCAGCCCAATCGGAGCAAGTCAGAACGTCCAAACAATTTCGGAAATACCGAATACGTCCCGCTGAGACCAAAAAAAACGCTTAAAAAGTGGTCTAAACGATGGAATTTGGCAAAATCAGGGGTGATCTCACTTCCTAAAGGAAGTGACTTTTGCTCAGAATGCCCGATTCCTTCAAAAAGACCTGGCGCTGAGTGATTTGGTTGAGATAAAAATCTGCCAAACCACCAGAACAACCTGACTCAAACACTACTGTTACTGCTAGACCGATGCAAACTCCCCGGCAACGGCGCCAAATTTTGATGAGAAATGTCGAGTTCTCACAAAATAACCAGTTTCACTGAGGATTTGCAGTACAGGGAACCTGGATCGTTTCCCACAGAATTTACAAGCAGTCTAGAACATTCGAACAATAATCGATTGGGGGGGGTTTTAATGAAACTATTACCGAACAATAAACTCAGATTTAAGACAGAAATGAAAAGCGAATTAGATCAAATAGATTAAAACGACTGACCATAGGATTGGGATTCATAGTTTCCTACCATCATCGGATAAAGATTATAACGAATTCGTGATCGGATCTGGACGAACCAAAAATCTCTGTATCCGTCCAGAAAATCCCTCGACTAGACGATCGTCTAGATTCTGTTCGTATACATGGCGTGCTACTGTACAATCGTTTAGTAGCACTATAACCAGATCCGAACTGTGTCCTTGGGATGTACCGATCAGAATATTAAAACAAACATTCGAACTATTCCAGAAATCGGATCCGATTAAAGTAAATAGAAACGAATTACGTTACCCGTTGAAGTATGTCCTCTGATTGGAAACGTGAATCCTCAATCCATAGATCAGTCACAGAAACTTAGCCGGACATGGCTGGAAAATCCGAAGAACGAACGAAGAACACGAAGAACACGAAGAACATGAAGAACACGAAGAACATTTCAGAGAATTTAGAACTTGTGCATTTGATCTCAAAAACGGCCACACACATTATGCCTAATGTTTCAGCATAAGTTAGCTTATAACCTAATTGCCAAATGGGCCAGGGCCCAACAGTGAAGCCCAAAACGAAAATCCATACTAAATAGTGCTTTATTACAAAATTCGGGCCCAATAAAAATCCAGAAAAATACATATAACTTTGACTGCATTTTTGACTATCCTCTTGTCCGAATCTTCTCTTCAAGTCTTCATATCAATTGTTGCCCTCTGAATCATCTAAAAAATGAGACAAGAATGAGATCATTCGGATATCTGGTTCAAGAGTTAAGATCAAAATAGAGAAGGGTTGTAAATCTGGAATTTTACTATTAAAATATGTTAAATCCAATAAAACACTCAAAGCCCAAATAAGCATAAAAGCCCATTATTTATTACTAAACAATCTAAATTTATTAATCAAGAGATACAAATGAGTGTAATAAATATTCAATTATCACGAATTTTCCCTCTCTAAAGGTGAGACCGGCGCTAAAACATGCTTCTATCCTTTTGGTGGCCGAAACACAATGATTCGCGAGCTACGTTGCCCATTTTACAGTGCTTATGAAAGATGGAGGTAGGAATAGGATTTCTTTGTATTTCAAATACCTCTATGTCGGTTGATCCCTGCGAAGTGCAAACCCACGCCAAGAATAGGTCCCTCCATTTCGGGGACAAAAACAGAAGAATTGGGAAAGTACATGGCCCGTTCTCTGTGTCCCACTAAAAGATTATGAGACAGACTATTTTGATGAAATTGTATTGGCTACATGCCAGTTTCCCTCTCGTGAAAGAGAAAATCGCCATTAAACGAACCGTATAGTCTTATGGCGGTAGAAAAGATGAATTTGGCAAATATGTGGCGTATTTTTTTGAACTCGTGACAATTATAGGGAGAAAGAAGATTTCCCTGCAAATCATAGGACTCTAGCACGGTTTGGCTCTTGAAAACGCAAGCTGGATCTAAAACACGCATTCAGGCATTTTGGGGTACTGCTGAAAAACTGAGTGAGAAAGGAGCTTACTCTGAAATTTAGAGGGCTCTAGCGAATTTTCCCTGTCTAAAGGTGAGACCGGCGCTAAAACATGCTTCTATCCTTTTGGTGGCCGAAACACAATGATTCGTGAGCTACGTTGCCCATTTTACAGTGCTTATGAAAGATGGAGGTAGGAATAGGATTTCTTTGTATTTCAAATGCCTCTATGTCGGTTGATCCCTACGAAGTGCAAACCCACGCCAAGAATAGGTCCCTCTATTTCGGGGACAAAAACAGATGAATTGGGAAAGTACATGGCCCGTTCTCTGTGTCCCACTAAAAGATTATGAGACAGACTATTTTGATGAAATTGTATTGGCTACATGCCAGTTTCCCTCTCGTGAAAGAGAAAATCGCCATTAAACGAACCGTATAGTCTTATGGCGGTAGAAAAGATGAATTTGGCAAATATGTGGCGTATTTTTTGGAACTCGTGAAAATTATAGGGAGAAAGAAGATTTCCCTGCAAATCATAGGACTCTAGCACGGTTTGGCTCTTGAAAACGCAAGCTGGATCTAAAACATGAATTCAGGCATTTTATGGGTGATATTGATGAAATTGGCAACTCCGTGGCCCATTTTGGGGTACTGCGGAAAAACGGAGTGAGAAATGAGCTTACTCTGAAATTTCGAGGCCTCTAGCGAATTTTCCCTCTCAAAAGGTGAGACCGGTGCTAAAACATGCTTGTATCCTTTTGGTGGCCGAAACAATATGATTCGCGAGCTACGTTGCCCATGTTACAGTGCTTATGAAGAATCGAGGTAGGAATAGGATTTATTTCCATTTCAAATGCCTCTATGGTGGTTGGTCTCTGCTAAGTGCAAACCTGCGCAAAGATTAGGTCCAACCATTTCGGGGGCAAAAAAAGATGAATTGGGAAAGTACATGGCCCGTTCTCTGTGTCCCACAAAAAGATTATGAGAAAGACTATTTTGATGAAACTGTATGGGCTACATGTCAGTTTCCCTCTCTTGAAAGAGAAAATCGCCTCTAAAAGAACCGTACAGTCTTTTTGCGGTGGAACAGAGGAATTTGGCAAATATGTGGCGTATTTTTTTGAACTCGTGAAAATTATAGGGAGAAAGAAGATTTCCCTGCAAATCATAGGACTCTAGCACGGTTTGGCTCTTGAAAACGCAAGCTGGATCTAAAACACGCATTCAGGCATTTTGGAGGTGATATTGATGAAATTGGCAACTCCGTGGCCCATTTTGGGGTACTGCTGAAAAACGGAGTGAGAAAGGAGCTTACTCTGAAATTTAGAGGGCTCTAGCGAATTTTCCCTGTCTAAAGGTGAGACCGGCGCTAAAATATGCTTCTATCCTTTTGGTGGCCGAAACACAATGATTCGCGAGCTACGTTGCCCATTTTACAGTGCTTATGAAAGATGGAGGTAGGAATAGGATTTCTTTGTATTTCAAATGCCTCTATGTCGGTTCATCCCTGCGAAGTGCAAACCCACGCCAAGAATAGGTCCCTCTTTTTCGGGGACAAAAACAGATGAATTGGGAAAGTACATGGCCCGTTCTCTGTGTCCCACTAAAAGATTATGAGACAGACTATTTTGATGAAATTGTACGGGCTACATGTCAGTTTCCCTTTCTTGAAAGAGAAAATCGCCTCTAAACGAACCGTAGAGTCTTCTGGCGGTGGAACAGATGAATTTGGCACATATGTGGCGTATTTTTTGGAACTCCTGAAAAATTATAGGGAGAAAGATGATTTCCCTACAAATCATAGGATTTTAGGACGGTTTGGCTCTTAAGAACGCAAGATGGATCTAAAACACGCATTCAGGCCCTTTGGGTGTGATATTGATGAAATTGGCAACTCCGTGGCCCATTTTGGGGTACTGCTGAAAAACGGAGTGAGAAAGGAGGTTACTCTGAAAGTTCGAGGACTCTAGAGAATTTTCCCTGTAAAAAGGTGAGACCGGCGCTAAAACATGCTTCTATCCTTTTGGTGGCCGAAACACAATGATTCGCGAGCTACGTTGCCATTTTACAGTGCTTATGAAAGACGGAGGTAGGAATAGGATTTCTTTGTATTTCAAATGCCTCTATGTCGGTTGATCCCTGCGAAGTGCAAACCTGCGCGAAAAATAGGTCCCACCATTTCGGGGACAAAACAGGTGAATTGGTAAAGTACTTGCCCGTTCTCTGTGTCCCACTAAAAGATTATGAGAAAAACTATTTTGATGAAATTGTACGGGCTACATGTCAGTTTCCCTTTCTTGAAAGAGAAAATCGCCTCTAAACGAACCGTAGAGTCTTCTGGTGGTGGAACAGATGAATTTGGCACATATGTGGCGTATTTTTTGGAACTCCTGAAAATTATAGGGAGAAAGATGATTTCCCCACAAATCTTAGGACTTTAGGACGGTTTGGCTCTTGAGAACGCAAGATGGATCTAAAACACGTATTCAGGCCCTTTGGGTGTGATATTGATGAAATTGGCAACTCCGTGGCCCATTTTGGGGTACTGCTGAAAAACGGAGTGAGAAAGGAGCTTACTCTGAAAGTTCGAGGCCTCTAGCGAATTTTCCATGTAAAAAGGTGAGACCGGCGCTAAAACATGCTTCTATCCTTTTGGTGGCCGAAACACAATGATTCGCGAGCTACGTTGCCCATGTTACAGTCCTTATGAAGGATGGAGGTAGGAATAGGATTTATTTCCATTTCAAATGCCTCTATGGTGGTTGGTCTCTGCTAAGTGCAAACCTGCGCAAAGATTAGGTCCAACCATTTCGGGGGCAAAAAAAGATGAATTGGGAAAGTACATGGCCCGTTCTCTGTGTCCCACAAAAAGATTATGAGAAAGACTATTTTGATGAAATTGTATGGGCTACATGTCAGTTTCCCTCTCTTGAAAGAGAAAATCGCCTCTAAAAGAACCGTACAGTCTTTTTACGGTGGAACAGAGGAATTTGGCAAATATGTGGCGTATTTTTTGGAACTCGTGAAAATTATAGGGAGAAAGAAGATTTCCCTGCAAATCATAGGACTCTAGCACTGTTTGGCTCTAGAAAACGCAAGCTGGATCTAAAACACGCATTCAGGCATTTTGTGGGTGATATTGATGAAATTGGCAACTCCGTGGCCCATTTTGGGGTACTACTGAAAAACGGAGTGAGAAAGGAGCTTACTCTGAAAGTTCGAGGACTCTAGAGAATTTTCCCTGTAAAAAGGTGAGACCGGCGCTAAAACATGCTTCTATCCTTTTGGTGGCCGAAACACAATGATTCGCGAGCTACGTTGCCCATTTTACAGTGCTTATGAAAGCTGGAGGTAGGAATAGGATTTCTTTGCATTTCAAATGCCTCTATGTCGGTTGCTCCCTGCGAAGTGCAAACCCACGCCAAGAATAGGTCCCTTCATTTCGGGGACAAAAACTGATGAATTGGGAAAGTACATGGCCCGTTCTCTGTGTCCCACTAAAAGATTATGAGAAAGACTATTTTGATGAAATTGTATGGGCTACATGTCAGTTTCCCTCTCTTGAAAGAGAAAATCGCCTCTAAACGAACCGTACAGTCTTCTGGCGGTGGAACAGATGAATTTGGCAAATCTGTGGCGTATTTTTTAGAACTCGTGAAAATTGGAGGGAGAAAGAAGATTTCCCTGCAAATCATAGGACTCTAGCACGGTTTGGCTCTTGAAAACGCAAGCTGGATCTAAAACACGCATTCAGCCATTTTGGGGGTGATATTGATGAAATTGGCAACTCCGTGGCCCATTTTGGGGTACTGCGGAAAAACGGAGTGAGAAAGGAGCTTACTCTGAAATTTCGAGGCCCCTAGCGAATTTTCCCTGTCAAAAGGTCAGACCGGCGCTAAAACATGCTTCTATCCTTTTGGTGGCCGAAACACAATGATTCGCGAGCTACGTTGCCTATTTTACAGTGCTTATGAAACATGGAGGTAGGAATAGGATTTCTTTGTATTTCAAATGCCTCTATGTCGGTTGATCCCTGCGAAGTGCAAACCCACGCCAAGAATAGGTCCCTCCATTTCGGGGACAAAAACAGAAGAATTGGGAAAGTACATGGCCCGTTCTCTGTGTCCCACTAAAAGATTATGAGAAAGACTATTTTGATGAAATTGTATGGGCTACATGCCAGTTTCCCTCTCGTGAAAGAGAAAATCGCCATTAAACGAACCGTATAGTCTTATGGCGGTAGAAAAGATGAATTTGGCAAATATGTGGCGTATTTTTTTGAACTCGTGACAATTATAGGGAGAAAGAAGATTTCCCTGCAAATCATAGGACTCTAGCACGGTTTGGCTCTTGAAAACGCAAGCTGGATCTAAAACACGCATTCAGGCATTTTGGGGGTGATATTGATGAAATTGGCAACTCCGTGGCCCATTTAGGGGTACTGCTGAAAAACGGAGTGAGAAAGGAGCTTACTCTGAAATTTAGAGGGCTCTAGCGAATTTTCCCTGTCTAAAGGTGAGACCGGCGCTAAAACATGCTTCTATCCTTTTGGTGGCCGAAACACAATGATTCGCGAGCTACGTTGCCCATTTTACAGTGCTTATGAAAGATGGAGGTAGGAATAGGATTTCTTTGTATTTCAAATGCCTCTATGTCGGTTAATCCCTGCGAAGTGCAAACCCACGCCAAGAATAGGTCCCTTCATTTCGGGGACAAAAACTGATGAATTGGGAAAGTACATGGCCCGTTCTCTGTGTCCCACTAAAAGATTATGAGAAAGACTATTTTGATGAAATTGTATGGGCTACATGTCAGTTTCCCTCTCTTGAAAGAGAAAATCGCCTCTAAACGAACCGTACAGTCTTCTGGCGGTGGAACAGATGAATTTGGCAAATCTGTGGCGTATTTTTTAGAACTCGTGAAAATTATAGGGAGAAAGAAGATGTCCCTGCAAATCATAGGACTCTAGCACGGTTTGGCTCTTGAAAACGCAAGCTGGATCTAAAACACGCATTCAGGCATTTTGGAGGTAATATTGATGAAATTGGCAACTCCGTGGCCCATTTTGGGGTACTGCTGAAAAACGGAGTGAGAAAGGAGCTTACTCTGAAATTTCGAGGGCTCTAGCGAATTTTCCCTCTAAAGGTGAGACCGGCGCTAAAACATGCTTCTATCCTTTTGGTGGCCGAAACACAATGATTCGCGAGCTACGTTGCCCATTTTACAGTGCTTATGAAAGATGGAGGTAGGAATAGGATTTCTTTGTATTTCAAATGCCTCTATGTCGGTTGATCCCTGCGAAGTGCAAACCCACGCCAAGAATAGGTCCCTCCATTTCGGGGACAAAAACAGAAGAATTGGGAAAGTACATGGCCCGTTCTCTGTGTCCCACTAAAAGATTATGAGACAGACTATTTTGATGAAATTGTATTGGCTACATGCCAGTTTCCCTCTCGTGAAAGAGAAAATCGCCATTAAACGAACCGTATAGTCTTATGGCGGTAGAAAAGATGAATTTGGCAAATATGTGGCGTATTTTTTGGAACTCGTGAAAATTATAGGGAGAAAGAAGATTTCCCTGCAAATCATAGGACTCTAGCACGGTTTGGCTCTTGAAAACGGAAGCTGGATCTAAAACACGAATTCAGGCATTTTATGGGTGATATTGATGAAATTGGCAACTCCGTGGCCCATTTTGGGGTACTGCGGAAAAACGGAGTGAGAAAGGAGCTTACTCTGAAATTTCGAGGCCCCTAGCGAATTTTCCCTGTCAAAAGGTCAGACCGGCGCTAAAACATGCTTCTATCCTTTTGGTGGCCGAAACACAATGATTCGCGAGCTACGTTGCCTATTTTACAGTGCTTATGAAACATGGAGGTAGGAATAGGATTTCTTTGTATTTCAAATGCCTCTATGTCGGTTGATCCCTGCGAAGTGCAAACCCACGCCAAGAATAGGTCCCTCCATTTCGGGGACAAAAACAGAAGAATTGGGAAAGTACATGGCCCGTTCTCTGTGTCCCACTAAAAGATTATGAGAAAGACTATTTTGATGAAATTGTATGGGCTACATGCCAGTTTCCCTCTCGTGAAAGAGAAAATCGCCATTAAACGAACCGTATAGTCTTATGGCGGTAGAAAAGATGAATTTGGCAAATATGTGGCGTATTTTTTTGAACTCGTGACAATTATAGGGAGAAAGAAGATTTCCCTGCAAATCATAGGACTCTAGCACGGTTTGGCTCTTGAAAACGCAAGCTGGATCTAAAACACGCATTCAGGCATTTTGGGGGTGATATTGATGAAATTGGCAACTCCGTGGCCCATTTAGGGGTACTGCTGAAAAACGGAGTGAGAAAGGAGCTTACTCTGAAATTTAGAGGGCTCTAGCGAATTTTCCCTGTCTAAAGGTGAGACCGGCGCTAAAACATGCTTCTATCCTTTTGGTGGCCGAAACACAATGATTCGCGAGCTACGTTGCCCATTTTACAGTGCTTATGAAAGATGGAGGTAGGAATAGGATTTCTTTGTATTTCAAATGCCTCTATGTCGGTTAATCCCTGCGAAGTGCAAACCCACGCCAAGAATAGGTCCCTTCATTTCGGGGACAAAAACTGATGAATTGGGAAAGTACATGGCCCGTTCTCTGTGTCCCACTAAAAGATTATGAGAAAGACTATTTTGATGAAATTGTATGGGCTACATGTCAGTTTCCCTCTCTTGAAAGAGAAAATCGCCTCTAAACGAACCGTACAGTCTTCTGGCGGTGGAACAGATGAATTTGGCAAATCTGTGGCGTATTTTTTAGAACTCGTGAAAATTATAGGGAGAAAGAAGATGTCCCTGCAAATCATAGGACTCTAGCACGGTTTGGCTCTTGAAAACGCAAGCTGGATCTAAAACACGCATTCAGGCATTTTGGAGGTCATATTGATGAAATTGGCAACTCCGTGGCCCATTTTGGGGTACTGCTGAAAAACGGAGTGAGAAAGGAGCTTACTCTGAAATTTCGAGGGCTCTAGCGAATTTTCCCTCTAAAGGTGAGACCGGCGCTAAAACATGCTTCTATCCTTTTGGTGGCCGAAACACAATGATTCGCGAGCTACGTTGCCCATTTTACAGTGCTTATGAAAGATGGAGGTAGGAATAGGATTTCTTTGTATTTCAAATGCCTCTATGTCGGTTGATCCCTGCGAAGTGCAAACCCACGCCAAGAATAGGTCCCTCCATTTCGGGGACAAAAACAGAAGAATTGGGAAAGTACATGGCCCGTTCTCTGTGTCCCACTAAAAGATTATGAGACAGACTATTTTGATGAAATTGTATTGGCTACATGCCAGTTTCCCTCTCGTGAAAGAGAAAATCGCCATTAAACGAACCGTATAGTCTTATGGCGGTAGAAAAGATGAATTTGGCAAATATGTGGCGTATTTTTTGGAACTCGTGAAAATTATAGGGAGAAAG
Organism: Albizia julibrissin; assembly: GCA_037074505.1. Classification (NCBI taxonomy): domain Eukaryota; kingdom Viridiplantae; phylum Streptophyta; class Magnoliopsida; order Fabales; family Fabaceae; genus Albizia; species Albizia julibrissin. The sequence goes on from CM073477.1 coordinate 41,523,484, forward strand.
AAGATTTCCCTGCAAATCATAGGACTCTAGCACGGTTTGGCTCTTGAAAACGCAAGCTGGATCTAAAACACGAATTCAGGCATTTTATGGGTGATATTGATGAAATTGGCAACTCCGTGGCCCATTTTGGGGTACTGCGGAAAAACGGAGTGAGAAATGAGCTTACTCTGAAATTTAGAGGGCTCTAGCGAATTTTCCCTGTCTAAAGGTGAGACCGGCGCTAAAACATGCTTCTATCCTTTTGGTGGCCGAAACAATATGATTCGCGAGCTACGTTGCCCATGTTACAGTGCTTATGAAGAATCGAGGTAGGAATAGGATTTATTTCCATTTCAAATGCCTCTATGGTGGTTGGTCTCTGCTAAGTGCAAACCTGCGCAAAGATTAGGTCCAACCATTTCGGGGGCAAAAAAAGATGAATTGGGAAAGTACATGGCCCGTTCTCTGTGTCCCACAAAAAGATTATGAGAAAGACTATTTTGATGAAATTGTATGGGCTACATGTCAGTTTCCCTCTCTTGAAAGAGAAAATCGCCTCTAAAAGAACCGTACAGTCTTTTTGCGGTGGAACAGAGGAATTTGGCAAATATGTGGCGTATTTTTTTGAACTCGTGAAAATTATAGGGAGAAAGAAGATTTCCCTGCAAATCATAGGACTCTAGCACGGTTTGGCTCTTGAAAACGCAAGCTGGATCTAAAACACGCATTCAGGCATTTTGGGGGTGATATTGATGAAATTGGCAACTCCGTGGCCCATTTTGGGGTACTGCTGAAAAACGGAGTGAGAAAGGAGCTTACTCTGAAATTTAGAGGGCTCTAGCGAATTTTCCCTTTCTAAAGGTGAGACCGGCGCTAAAACATGCTTCTATCCTTTTGGTGGCCGAAACACAATGATTCGCGAGCTACGTTGCCCATTTTACAGTGCTTATGAAAGATGGACGTAGGAAGAGGATTTCTTTGTATTTCAAATGCCTCTATGTCGGTTAATCCCTGCGAAGTGCAAACCCACGCCAAGAATAGGTCCCTCTTTTTCGGGGACAAAAACAGATGAATTGGGAAAGTACATGGCCCGTTCTCTGTGTCCCACTAAAAGATTATGAGACAGACTATTTTGATGAAATTGTACGGGCTACATGTCAGTTTCCCTTTCTTGAAAGAGAAAATCGCCTCTAAACGAACCGTAGAGTCTTCTGGCGGTGGAACAGATGAATTTGGCACATATGTGGCGTATTTTTTGGAACTCCTGAAAATTATAGGGAGAAAGATGATTTCCCTACAAATCATAGGACTTTAGGACGGTTTGGCTCTTAAGAACGCAAGATGGATCTAAAACACGCATTCAGGCCCTTTGGGTGTGATATTGATGAAATTGGCAACTCCGTGGCCCATTTTGGGGTACTGCTGAAAAACGGAGTGAGAAAGGAGGTTACTCTGAAAGTTCGAGGACTCTAGAGAATTTTCCCTGTAAAAAGGTGAGACCGGCGCTAAAACATGCTTCTATCCTTTTGGTGGCCGAAACACAATGATTCGCGAGCTACGTTGCCCATTTTACAGTGCTTATGAAAGACGGAGGTAGGAATAGGATTTCTTTGTATTTCAAATGCCTCTATGTCGGTTGATCCCTGCGAAGTGCAAACCAGCGCGAAAAATAGGTCCCACCATTTCGGGGACAAAACAGATGAATTGGTAAAGTACATGGCCCGTTCTCTGTGTCCCACTAAAAGATTATGAGAAAAACTATTTTGATGAAATTGTACGGGCTACATGTCAGTTTCCCTTTCTTGAAAGAGAAAATCGCCTCTAAACGAACCGTAGAGTCTTCTGGTGGTGGAACAGATGAATTTGGCACATATGTGGCGTATTTTTTGGAACTCCTGAAAATTATAGGGAGAAAGATGATTTCCCCACAAATCTTAGGACTTTAGGACGGTTTGGCTCTTGAGAACGCAAGATGGATCTAAAACACGTATTCAGGCATTTTGGGTGTGATATTGATGAAATTGGCAACTCCGTGCCCCATTTTGGGGTACTGCTGAAAAACGGAGTGAGAAAGGAGCTTACTCTGAAAGTTCGAGGCCTCTAGCGAATTTTCCATGTAAAAAGGTGAGACCGGCGCTAAAACATGCTTCTATCCTTTTGGTGGCCGAAACACAATGATTCGCGAGCTACGTTGCCCATGTTACAGTCCTTATGAAGAATCGAGGTAGGAATAGGATTTATTTCCATTTCAAATGCCTCTATGGTGGTTGGTCTCTACTAAGTGCAAACCTGCGCAAAGATTAGGTCCAACCATTTCGGGGGCAAAAAAAGATGAATTGGGAAAGTACATGGCCCGTTCTCTGTGTCCCACAAAAAGATTATGAGAAAGACTATTTTGATGAAATTGTATGGGCTACATGTCAGTTTCCCTCTCTTGAAAGAGAAAATCGCCTCTAAAAGAACCGTACAGTCTTTTTACGGTGGAACAGAGGAATTTGGCAAATATGTGGCGTATTTTTTGGAACTCGTGAAAATTATAGGGAGAAAGAAGATTTCCCTGCAAATCATAGGACTCTAGCACTGTTTGGCTCTTGAGAACGCAAGCTGGATCTAAAACACGCATTCAGGCATTTTGTGGGTGATATTGATGAAATTGGCAACTCCGTGGCCCATTTTGGGGTACTGCGGAAAAACGGAGTGAGAAAGGAGCTTACTCTGAAATTTCGAGGGCTCTAGCGAATTTTCCCTGTCTAAAGGTGAGACCGGCGCTAAAACATGCTTCTATCCTTTTGGTGGCGGAAACACAATGATTCGCGAGCTACGTTGCCCATTTTAAAGTGCTTATGAAGATGGAGGTAGGAATAGGATTTCTTTGAATTTCAAATGCCTCTATGGCGGTTGGTCTCTGGTAAGTGCTAAACCTGCGCAAAGAATAGGTCCAACCATTTCGGGGGCAAAAACAGATGAATTGGGAAAGTACATGGCCCGTTCTCTGTGTCCCACTAAAAGATTATAAGAAAGACTATTTTGATGAAATTGTGTGGGCTACATGTCAGTTTCCCTCTATTGAAAGAGAAAATCACCTCTAAACGAACCGTACAGTCTTCTCAAAGTGGAACAGATGAATTTGGCAAATCTGAGGCATATTTTTTGGAACTCGTGAAAGTTGGAGGGAGAAAGAAGATGTCCGGTCAAATCAGAGGACTCTAGCACGGATTCCCTCTTGAAAACGCAAGCTGGATCTAAAACACGCATTCAGGAATTTTGGGGGTGATATTGATGAAATTGGCAACTTCGTGGTCCATTTTGGGGTACTGCTGAAAAATGGAGTGAGAAAGGAGCTTACTCTGAAATTTCGAGGCCTCAAGCGAATTTTCCCTCTCAAAAGGTGAGACCGGTGCTAAAACATGCTTCTATCCTTTTGGTGGCCGAAACACAATGATTCGCGAGCTACGTTGCCCTTTTTACAGTGCTTATGAAAGATGGAGGTAGGAATAAGATTTCTTTGCATTTCAAATGCCTCTATGTCGGTTGAAACCTGGGAAGTGCAAACTTGCGCGAAGAAAAGGTCCCACCATTTCGGGCGCAAAAACAGATGAATTGCGAAAGTACATGGCCCGTTCTCTGTGTCCCACTAAAAGATTATGAGAAAGACTATTTTGATGAAATTGTCTGGGCTACATGTCAGTTTCCCTCTCTTGAAAGAGAAAATCGCCCCTAAACGAACCGTACAGTCTTTTGGCGGTGGAACAGAGGAATTTTGCAAATATGTGGCGTATTTTTTGGAACTCGTGAATATTATGGGGGGAAAGAAGATTTCCCTGCAAATCATAGGACTCTAGCACGGTTTGGCTCTTGAAAACGCAAGCTGGATCTAAAACACGCATTGAGGCATTTTGGGGGTGATATTGATGAAATTGGCAACTCCGTGGCCTATTTTGGGGTACTGCTGAAAAACGGAGTGAGAAAGGAGCTTACTCTGAAATTTCGAGGCCTCTAGCGAATTTTCCCTCTCAAAAGGTGAGACCGGTGCTAAAACATGCTTCTATCCTTTTGGTGGCGGTAACACAATGATTCGCGAGCTACGTTGCCCATGTTACAGTGCTTATGAAGGATGGAGGTAGGAATAGGATTTATTTGCATTTCAAATGCCTCTATGTCGGTTGATCCCTGCGAAGTGCAAACCTGCGCGAAGAATAGTTCCCACCATTTCGGGGACAAAACAGATGAATTGGGAAAGTACATGGCCCGTTCTCTATGTCCCACTAAAAGATTATGAGAAAGACTATTTTGATGAAATTGTACGGGCTACATGTCAGTTTCCCTCTCTTGAAAGAGAAAATCGCCTCTAAACGAACCGTACAGTCTTCTGGCGGTGGAACAGATGAATTTGGCACATTGGAGGGAGAAAGAAGATTTCCGTGCAAATCAGAAGACTCTAGCACGGATTCCCTCTAGAAAACGCAAGCTAGATCTAAAACACGCATTCAGGCATTTTGGGGGTGATATTGATGAAATTGGCAACTCCGTGGCTCATTTTGGGGTACTGCGGAAAAACGGAGTGAGAAAGGAGCTTACTCTGAAATTTCGAAGCCTCTAGCTAATTTTCCCTCTCAAAAGGTGAGACCGGTGCTAAAACATGCTTCTATCCTTTTGGTGGCGGAAACACAATGATTCGCGAGCTACGTTGCCCATTTTAATGTGCTTATGAAGATGAAGGTAGGAATAGGATTTCTTTGAATTTCAAATGCCTCTATGGCGGTTGGTCTCTGCTAAGTGCTAAACCTGCGCAAAGAATAGGTCCAACCATTTCGGGGGCAAAAACAGATGAATTGGGAAAGTACATGGCCCGTTCTCTGTGTCCCACTAAAAGATTATAAGAAAGACTATTTTGATGAAATTGTGTGGGCTACATGTCAGTTTCCCTCTATTGAAAGAGAAAATCACCTCTAAACGAACCGTACAGTCTTCTCAAAGTGGAACAGATGAATTTGGCAAATCTGAGGCATATTTTTTGGAACTCGTGAAAGTTGGAGGGAGAAAGAAGATGTCCGGTCAAATCAGAGGACTCTAGCACGGATTCCCTCTTGAAAACGCAAGCTGGATCTAAAACACGCATTCAGAAATTTTGGGGGTGATATTGATGAAATTGGCAACTCCGTGGCCCATTTTGGGGTAGTGCTGAAAAACGGAGGGAGAAAGGAGCTTACTCTGAAATTTCGAGGCCTCTAGCGAATTTTCCCTGTCAAAAGGTGAAACCGGCGCTAAAACATGCTTCTATACTTTTGGTGGCCGAAACACAATGATTCGCGAGCTAGGTTGCCCATTTTACAGTGATTATGAAAAATGGAGGTAGGAATAGGATTTCTTTGCATTTCAAATGCCTCTATGGTGGTTGGTCTCTGCTAAGTGCAAACCTGCGCAAAGATTAGGTCCAACTATTTCGGGGACAAAAAAAGATGAATTGGGAAAGTACATGGCCCGTTCTCTGTGTCCCACTAAAAGATTATGAGAAGGACTATTTTGATGAAATTGTGTGGGCTACATGTCAGTTTCCCTCTATTGAAAGAGAAAAGCGCCTCTAGACGAACCGTACAGTCTTCTCGCGGTGGAACAAATGAATTTGGCAAATCTGTGGCGTATTTTTTGGAACTCGTGAAAATTGGAGGGAGAAAGAAGATTTCCTTGCAAATCAGAGGACTCTAGCACGGATTCCCTCTTGAAAACGCAAGCTGGATCTAAAACACGCATTCAGGCATTTTGGGGGTAATATTGATGAAATTGGCAACTCCGTGGCCTATTTTGGGGTACTGCTGAAAAACGGAGTGAGAAAGGAGCTTACTCTGAAATTTTGAGGCCTCTAGCTAATTTTCCCTCTCAAAAGGTGACACCGGCGCTAAAACATGCTTCTATCCTTTTGGTGGCTGAAACACATTGATTCGCGAGCTACGTTGCACATTTTACAATGCTTATGAAAGATAGAGGTAGGAACAGGATTTCTTTCTATTTCAAATGCCTCTATGTCGGTTGGTCTCTGGTAAGTGCTAAACCTGCGCAAAGAATAGGTCCAACCATTTCGGGGGCAAAAACAGATGAATTGGGAAAGTATATGGCCCGTTCTCTGTGTCCCACTAAAAGATTATAAGAAAGACTATTTTGATGAAATTGTGTGGGCTACATGTCAGTTTCCCTCTATTGAAAGAGAAAATCACCTCTAAACGAACCGTACAGTCTTCTCAAAGTGGAACAGATGAATTTGGCAAATCTGAGGCATATTTTTTGGAACTCGTGAAAGTTGGAGGGAGAAAGAAGATGTCCGGTCAAATCAGAGGACTCTAGCACGGATTCCCTCTTGAAAATGCAAGCTGGATCTAAAACAAGCATTCAGGAATTTTGGGGGTGATATTGATGAAATTGGCAACTTCGTGGTCCATTTTGGGGTACTGCTGAAAAATGGAGTGAGAAAGGAGCTTACTCTGAAATTTCGAGGCCTCTAGCGAATTTTCCCTCTCAAAAGGTGAGACCGGTGCTAAAACATGCTTCTATCCTTTTGGTGGCCGAAACACAATGATTCGCGAGCTACGTTGCCCATTTTACAGTGCTTATGAAAGATGGAGGTAGGAATAAGATTTCTTTGCATTTCAAATGCCTCTATGTCGGTTGAAACCTGGGAAGTGCAAACTTGCGCGAAGAAAAGGTCCCACCATTTCGGGGGCAAAAACAGATGAATTGCGAAAGTACATGGCCCGTTCTCTGTGTCCCACTAAAAGATTATGAGAAAGACTATTTTGATGAAATTGTCTGGGCTACATGTCAGTTTTTCTCTCTTGAAAGAGAAAATCGCCCCTAAACGAACCGTACAGTCTTTTGGCGGTGGAACAGAGGAATTTTCCAAATATGTGGCGTATTTTTTGGAACTCGTGAATATTATGGGGAGAAAGAAGATTTCCCTGCAAATCATAGGACTCTAGCACGGTTTGGCTCTTGAAAACGCAAGCTGGATCTAAAACACGCATTGAGGCATTTTGGGGGTGATATTGATGAAATTGGCAACTCCGTGGCCTATTTTGGGGTACTGCTGAAAAACGGAGTGAGAAAGGATCTTACTCTGAAATTTCGAGGCCTCTAGCGAATTTTCCCTGTCAAAAGGTGAAACCGGCGCTAAAACATGCTTTTATCCTTTTGGTGGCCGAAAAACAATGATTCGCGAGCTACGTTGCCCATTTTAAAGTGCTTATGAAAGATGGAGGTAGGAATAGGATTTCTTTGCATTTCAAATGCCTCTATGGCGGTTGGTCTCTGCTAAGTGCAAACCTGCGCAAAGAATAGGTCCAAACATTTCGATGGCAAAAACAGATGAATTGGGAAAGTACATGGCCCGTTCTCTGTGTCCCACTAAAAGATTATGAGAAAGACTATTTTGATGAAATTGTGTGGGCTACATGTCAGTTTCCCTCTATTGAAAGAGAAAATCACCTCTAAATGAACCGTACAGTCCTGTCACAGTGGAACAGATGAATTTGGCAAATCTGAGGCGTATTTTTTGGAACTCGTGAAAATTGGAGGGAGAAAGAAGATTTCCGTGCAAATCAGAGGACTCTAGGACGGATTCCTTCTTGAAAACGCAAGCTGGATCTAAAACACGCATTCAGAAATTTTGGGGGTGATATTGATGAAATTGGCAAATCCGTGGCCCATTTTGGGGTAGTGCTGAAAAACGGAGGGTGAAAGGAGCTTACTCTGAAATTTCGAGGCCTCTAGCGAATTTTCCCTGTCAAAAGGTGAAACCGGCGCTAAAACATGCTTCTATCCTTTTGGTGGCCGAAAAACAATGATTCGCGAGCTACGTTGCCCATTTTAAAGTGCTTATGAAAGATGGAGGTAGGAATAGGATTTCTTTGCATTTCAAATGCCTCTATGGCGGTTGGTCTCTGCTAAGTGCAAACCTGCGCAAAGAATAGGTCCAACCATTTCGGGGGCAAAAACAGATGAATTGGGAAAGTAAATGGATCGTTCTCTGTGTCTCACTAAAAGATTATGAGAAAGACTATTTTGATGAAATTGTGTGGGCTACATGTCAGTTTCCCTCTATTGAAAGAGAAAAGCGCCTTTAAACGAACCGTACAGTCTTCTCAAAGTGGAACACATGAATTTGGAAAATCTGAGGCGTATTTTTTGGAACTCGTGAAAATTGGAGGGAGAAAGAAGATTTCCATGCAGATCAGAGGACTCTAGCACGGATTCCCTCTTGAAAATGCAAGCTGGATCTAAAACACGCATTCAGGCATTTTGGGGGTGATATTGATGAAATTGGCAACTCCGTGGCCCATTTTGGGGTACTGCTGAAAAACGGAGTGAGAAAGGAGCTTACTTTGAAATTTTGAGGCCTCTAGCGAATTTTCCCTGTCAAAAGGTGAAACCGGCGCTAAAACATGCTTCTATCCTTTTGGTGGCCGAAACACAATGATTCGCGAGCTACGTTGCCCATTTTAAAGTGCTTATGAAAGATGGAGGTAGGAATAGGATTTCTTTGCATTTCAAATGCCTCTATTGCAGTTGGTCTCTACTAAGTGCAAACCTGCGCAAAGAATAGGTCCAACCATTTCGGGGGCAAAAACAGATGAATTGGGAAAGTAAATGGATCGTTCTCTGTGTCCCACTAAAAGATTATGAGAAAGACTATTTTGATGAAATTGTGTGGGCTACATGTCAGTTTCCCTCTATTGAAAGAGAAAATCACCTCTAAACGAACCGTACAGTCTTCTGAAAGTGGAACACATGAATTTGGCAAATCTGAGGCGTATTTTTTGGAACTCGTGAAAATTGGAGGGAGAAAGAAGATTTCCGTGCAAATCAGAGGACTCTAGCACGGATTCCCTTTTGAAAACGCAAGCTGGATCTAAAACACGCATTCAAGCATTTTGGGGGTGATATTGATGAAATTGGCAACTCCGTGGCCCATTTTGGGGTACTGCTGAAAAACGGAGTGAGAAAGGAGCTAACTCTGAAATTTCGAGGCCCCTAGCGAATTTTCCCTGTCAAAAGGTGACACCGGCGCTAAAACATGCTTCTATCCTTTTGGTGGCTGAAACACATTGATTCGCGAGCTACGTTGCCCATTTTACAATGCTTATGAAAGATAGAGGTAGGAACAGGATTTCTTTCTATTTTAAATGCCTCTATGTCGGTTGATCTCTGCGAAGTGCAAACCCACGCCAAGAATAGGTCCCTCCATTTCGGGGACAAAAACAGATGAATTGGGAAAGTACATGGCCCGTTCTCTTTGTCCCACAAAAAGATTATGTGAAAGACTATTTTGATGAAATTGTATGGGCTACATGTCAGTTTCCCTCTCTTGAAAGAGAAAATCGCCTCTAAAAGAACCATACAGTCTTCTGGCGGTGGAACAGATGAATTTGGCAAATCTGTGGCGTATTTTTTGGAACTCGTGAAAATTGGAGGGAGAAAGAAGATGTCCCTGCAAATCATAGGACTCTAGCACGGTTTGGCTCTTGACAACGCAAGCTGGATCTAAAACACGCATTCAGGCATTTTGGGGGTGATATTGATGAAATTGGCAACTCCGTGACCCACTTTGGGGTACTGCTGAAAAACGGAGTGAGAAAGGAGCTTACTCTGAAATTTCGAGGGCTCTAGCGAATTTTCCCTGTCTAAAGGTGGGACCAGCGCTAAAACATGCTTCTATCATTTTGGTGGCCGAAACAGAATGATTCGCGAGCTACGTTGCCCATTTTACAGTGCTTATGAAAGATGGAGGTAGGAATAGGATTTCTTTGCATTTCAAATGCCTCTATGTCGGTTGAAATCTGGGAAGTGCAAACTTACGCGAAGAATAGATCCCACCGTTTTGGGGGCAAAAACATATGAATTGGGAAAGTACATGGCCCATTCTCTGTGTCCCACTAAAAGATTATGAGAAAGACTATTTTGATGAAATTGTATTGGCTACATGTCAGTTTCCCTCTCTTGAAAGAGAAAAGCGCCTCTAAACGAACCGTACAGTCTTGTGGCGGTGGAACAGAGGAATTTGGCAAATATTGGGCGTATTTTTTGGAACTTCTGAAAATTATAGGGAGAAAGAAGATTTCCCTGCAAATCAGAGGACTCTAGCACGGATTCCCACTTGAAAACGCAAGCTGGATCTAAAACACGCATTGAGGCATTTTGGGGGTGATATTGATGAAATTGGCAACTCCGTGGCCTATTTTGGGGTACTGCTGAAAAACGGAGTGAGAAAGGAGCTTACTCTGAAATTTCGAGGCCTCTAGCGAATTTTCCCCCTCAAAAGGTGAGACCGGCGCTAAAACATGCTTCTATCATTTTGGTGGCCGAAACAGAATGATTCGCGAGCTACGTTGCCCATTTTACAGTGCTTATGAAAGATGGAGGTAGGAATAGGATTTCTTTGCATTTCAAATGCCTCTATGTCGGTTGATCTCTGCGAAGTGCAAACCCACGCCAAGAATAGGTCCCTCCATTTCGGGGACAAAAACAGATGAATTGGGAAAGTACATGGCCCGTTCTCTTTGTCCCACAAAAAGATTATGAGAAAGACTATTTTGATGAAATTGTATGGGCTACATGTCAGTTTCCCTCTATTGAAAGAGAAAATCACCTCTAAACGAACCGTACAGTCTTCTGAAAGTGGAACACATGAATTTGGCAAATCTGAGGCGTATTTTTTGGAACTCGTGAAAATTGGAGGGAGAAAGAAGATTTCCGTGCAAATCAGAGGACTCTAGCACGGATTCCCTTTTGAAAACGCAAGCTGGATCTAAAACACGCATTCAAGCATTTTGGGGGTGATATTGATGAAATTGGCAACTCCGTGGCCCATTTTGGGGTACTGCTGAAAAACGGAGTGAGAAAGGAGCTAACTCTGAAATTTCGAGGCCCCTAGCGAATTTTCCCTGTCAAAAGGTGACACCGGCGCTAAAACATGCTTCTATCCTTTTGGTGGCTGAAACACATTGATTCGCGAGCTACGTTGCCCATTTTACAATGCTTATGAAAGATAGAGGTAGGAACAGGATTTCTTTCTATTTCAAATGCCTCTATGTCGGTTGATCTCTGCGAAGTGCAAACCCACGCCAAGAATAGGTCCCTCCATTTCGGGGACAAAAACAGATGAATTGGGAAAGTACATGGCCCGTTCTCTTTGTCCCACAAAAAGATTATGTGAAAGACTATTTTGATGAAATTGTGTGGGCTACATGTCAGTTTCCCTCTATTGAAAGAGAAAATCACCTCTAAACGAACCGTACAGTCTTCTGAAAGTGGAACACATGAATTTGGCAAATCTGAGGCGTATTTTTTGGAACTCGTGAAAATTGGAGGGAGAAAGAAGATTTCCGTGCAAATCAGAGGACTCTAGCACGGATTCCCTTTTGAAAACGCAAGCTGGATCTAAAACACGCATTCAAGCATTTTGGGGGTGATATTGATGAAATTGGCAACTCCGTGGCCCATTTTGGGGTACTGCTGAAAAACGGAGTGAGAAAGGAGCTAACTCTGAAATTTCGAGGCCCCTAGCGAATTTTCCCTGTCAAAAGGTGACACCGGCGCTAAAACATGCTTCTATCCTTTTGGTGGCTGAAACACATTGATTCGCGAGCTACGTTGCCCATTTTACAATGCTTATGAAAGATAGAGGTAGGAACAGGATTTCTTTCTATTTTAAATGCCTCTATGTCGGTTGATCTCTGCGAAGTGCAAACCCACGCCAAGAATAGGTCCCTCCATTTCGGGGACAAAAACAGATGAATTGGGAAAGTACATGGCCCGTTCTCTTTGTCCCACAAAAAGATTATGTGAAAGACTATTTTGATGAAATTGTATGGGCTACATGTCAGTTTCCCTCTCTTGAAAGAGAAAATCGCCTCTAAAAGAACCATACAGTCTTCTGGCGGTGGAACAGATGAATTTGGCAAATCTGTGGCGTATTTTTTGGAACTCGTGAAAATTGGAGGGAGAAAGAAGATGTCCCTGCAAATCATAGGACTCTAGCACGGTTTGGCTCTTGACAACGCAAGCTGGATCTAAAACACGCATTCAGGCATTTTGGGGGTGATATTGATGAAATTGGCAACTCCGTGACCCACTTTGGGGTACTGCTGAAAAACGGAGTGAGAAAGGAGCTTACTCTGAAATTTCGAGGGCTCTAGCGAATTTTCCCTGTCTAAAGGTGGGACCAGCGCTAAAACATGCTTCTATCATTTTGGTGGCCGAAACAGAATGATTCGCGAGCTACGTTGCCCATTTTACAGTGCTTATGAAAGATGGAGGTAGGAATATGATTTCTTTGCATTTCAAATGCCTCTATGTCGGTTGAAATCTGGGAAGTGCAAACTTACGCGAAGAATAGATCCCACCGTTTTGGGGGCAAAAACATATGAATTGGGAAAGTACATGGCCCATTCTCTGTGTCCCACTAAAAGATTATGAGAAAGTCTATTTTGATGAAATTGTATTGGCTACATGTCAGTTTCCCTCTCTTGAAAGAGAAAAGCGCCTCTAAACGAACCGTACAGTCTTGTGGCGGTGGAACACAGGAATTTGGCAAATATTGGGCGTATTTTTTGGAACTTCTGAAAATTATAGGGAGAAAGAAGATTTCCCTGCAAATCAGAGGACTCTAGCACGGATTCCCACTTGAAAACGCAAGCTGGATCTAAAACACGCATTGAGGCATTTTGGGGGTGATATTGATGAAATTGGCAACTCCGTGGCCTATTTTGGGGTACTGCTGAAAAACGGAGTGAGAAAGGAGCTTACTCTGAAATTTCGAGGCCTCTAGCGAATTTTCCCTCTCAAAAGGTGAGACCGGCGCTAAAACATGCTTCTATCATTTTGGTGGCCGAAACAGAATGATTCGCGAGCTACGTTGCCCATTTTACAGTGCTTATGAAAGATGGAGGTAGGAATAGGATTTCTTTGCATTTCAAATGCCTCTATGTCGATTGATCTCTGGGAAGTGCAAACTTACGCGAAGAATAGATCCCACCGTTTTGGGGGCAAAAACATATGAATTGGGAAAGTACATGGCCCATTCTCTGTGTCCCACAAAAAGATTATGAGAAAGACTATTTTGATGAAATTGTATGGGCTACATGTAGTTTCCCTCTCTTGAAAGAGAAAATCGCCTCTAAACGAACCGTACAGTCTTCTGGCGGTGGAACAGATGAATTTGGCAAATCTGTGGCGTATTTTTTAGAACTCGTGAAAATTGGAGGGAGAAAGAAGATGTCCCTGCAAATCATAGGACTCTAGCACGGTTTGGCTCTTGAAAACGCAAGCTGGATCTAAAACACGCATTCAGGCATTTTGGGGGTGATATTGATGAAATTGGCAACTCCGTGGCCCATTTTGGGGTACTGCTGAAAAACGGAGTGAGAAAGGAGCTTACTCTGAAATTTCGAGGGCTCTAGCGAATTTTCCATGTCTAAAGGTGAGACCGGCGCTAAAACATGCTTCTATCCTTTTGGTGGCTGAAACACAATGATTCGCGAGCTACGTTGCCCATTTTACAGTGCTTGTAAAAGATGGATGTAGGAATAGGATTTCTTTGCATTTCAAATGCCTCTATGGCGGTTGAAATCTGTGAAGTGCAAACCTGCGCGAAGAATAGGTCCCACCATTTCGGGGGCAAAAACAGATGAATTGGGAAAGTACATGGCCCGTTCTATGTGTCCCACTAAAAGATTATGAGAAAGACTATTTTGATGAAATTGTGTGGGCTACATGTCAGTTTCCCTCTATTGAAAGAGAAAATCACCTCTAAACGAACCGTACAATCTTCTCAAAGTGGAACAGATGAATTTAGCAAATCTGAGGCATATTTTTTGGAACTCGTGAAAATTGGAGGGTGAAAGAAGATTTCCGTGCAAATCAGAGGACTCTAGCACGGATTCCCTCTTGAAAACGCAAGTTGGATCTAAAACACGCATTCAGGAATTTTGGGGGTGATATTGATGAAATTGGCAACTCCGTGGCCCATTTTGAGGTACTGATGAAAAACGGAGTGAGAAATGAGCTTACTCTGAAATTTCAAGGCCTCTAGCGAATTTTCCCTGTCAAATGGTGAAACCGGCGCTAAAACATGCTTCTATCCTTTTGGTGGCTGAAACACAATGATTCGGGAGCTATGTTGCGCAATTTAAAGTGCTTATGAAAGATGGAGGTAGGAATAGGATTTCTTTGCATTTCAAATTCCTCTATGGCGGTTGGCCTCTGCTAAGTGCAAACCTGCGCAAAGAATAGGTCCAACCATATCGGGGGCAAAAACAGATGAATTGGGAAAGTAAATGGATCGTTCTCTGTGTCTCACTAAAAGATTATGAGAAAGACTATTTTGATGAAATTGTATGGGCTACATGTCAGTTTCCCTCTATTGAAAGAGAAAAGCGCCTCTAAACGAACCGTACAGTCTTCTCGCGGTGGAACAGATGAATTTAGCAAATCTGTGGCGTATATTTTGGAACTCGTGAAAATTGGAGGGAGAAAGAAGATTTCCCTGCAAATCAGAGGACTCTAGCACGGTTTGGCTATTGAAAACGCAAGCTGGATCTAAAACACGCATTCAGGAATTTTGTGGGTGATATTGATGAAATTGGTAACTCCGTGGCCCATTTTGGGTTAGTGCTGAAAAACACAGGGAGAAAGGAGCTTACTCTGAAATTTCGAGGCCTCTAGCGAATTTTTTCTGTCAAAAGGTGACCCCGGCGCTAAAACATGCTTCTATCCTTTTGGTGGCTGAAACACAATGATTCGCGAGCTACGTTGCATATTTTACAGTGCTTGTAAAAGATGGATGTAGGAATAGGATTTCTTTGCATTTCAAATGCCTCTATGGCGGTTGAAATCTGTGAAGTGCAAACCTGCGCGAAGAATAGGTCCCACCATTTCGGGGGAAAAAACAGATGAATTGGGAAAGTACATGGCCCGTTCTCTATGTCCCACTAAAAGATTATGAGAAAGGCTATTTTGATGAAATTGTGTGGGCTACATGTCAGTTTCCCTCTTTTGAAAGAGTAAATCACCTCTAAACGAACCGTACAGTCTTCTCAAAGTGGAACAGATGAATTTAGCAAATCTGTGGCGTAAATTTTGGAACTCGTGAAAATTGGAGGGAGAAAGAAGATTTCCGTGCAAATCAGAGGACTCTAGAAGGGATTCCCACTTGAAAACGCAAGCTGGATCTAACACACGCATTCAGGCATTTTGGGGGTGATATTGATGAAATTGGCAACTCCGTGGCCCATTTTGAGGTACTGATGAAAAACGGAGTGAGAAATGAGCTTACTCTGAAATTTCAAGGCCTCTAGCGAATTTTCCCTGTCAAATGGTGAAACCGGCGCTAAAACATGCTTCTATCCTTTTGGTGGCTGAAACACAATGATTCGGGAGCTATGTTGCGCAATTTAAAGTGCTTATGAAAGATGGAGGTAGGAATAGGATTTCTTTGCATTTCAAATTCCTCTATGGCGGTTGGCCTCTGCTAAGTGCAAACCTGCGCAAAGAATAGGTCCAACCATATCGGGGGCAAAAACAGATGAATTGGGAAAGTAAATGGATCGTTCTCTGTGTCCCACTAAAAGATTAGGAGAAAGACTATTTTGATGAAATTGTGTGGGCTACATGTCAGTTTCCCTCTATTGAAAGAGAAAAGCGCCTCTAAACGAACCGTACAGTCTTCTCGAAGTGGAACAGATGAATTTAGCAAATCTGTGGCGTAAATTTTGGAACTCGTGAAAATTGGAAGGAGAAAGAAGATTTCCGTGCAAATCAGAGGACTCTAGCACGGATTCCCACTTGAAAACGCAAGCTGGATCTAAAACACGCATTCAGGCATTTTGGGGGTGATATTGATGAAATTGGCAACTCCGTGGCCCATTTTGGGGTAGAGCTGAAAAACGGAGTGAGAAAGGAGCTTACTCTGAAATTTCGAGGCCTCTAGCGAATTTTCCCTGTCAAAAGGTGAAACCGGCGCTAAAACATGCTTCTATCCTTTTGGTGGCCGAAACACAATGATTCGCGAGCCACGTTGCCCATTTTAAAGTGCTTATGAAAGATGGAGGTAGGAATAGGATTTCTTTGCATTTCAAATGCCTCTATGGCGGTTGGTCTCTACTAAGTGCAAACCTGCGCAAAGAATAGGTCCAACCATATCGGGGGCAAAAACAGATGAATTGGGAAAGTAAATGGATCGTTCTCTGTGTCCCACTAAAAGATTATGAGAAAGACTATTTTGATGAAATTGTGTGGGCTACATGTCAGTTTCCCTCTATTGAAAGAGAAAATCGCCTCTAAACGAACCGTACAGTCTTCTCGCGGTGGAACAGATGAATTTCGCAAATCTGAGGCGTATTTTTTGGAACTCGTGAAAATTGGAGGGAGAAAGAAGATTTCCGTGCAAATCAGAGGACTCTAGGACGGATTCCCTCTTGGAAATGCAAGCTGGATCTAAAACACGCATTCAGGAATTTTGGGGGTGATATTGATGAAATTGGCAACTTCGTGGCCCATTTTGGGGTACTGCTGAAAAACGGAGTGAGAAATGAGCTTACTCTGAAATTTCGAGGCCTGTAGCGAATTTTCCCTGTCAAAAGGTGAAACCGGCGCTAAAACATGCTTCTATCCTTTTGGTGGCCGAAACACAATGATTCGCGAGCCACGTTGCCCATTTTAAAGTGCTTATGAAAGATGGAGGTAGGAATAGGATTTCTTTGCATTTCAAATGCCTCTATGGCGGTTGGTCTCTACTAAGTGCAAACCTGCGCAAAGAATAGGTCCAACCATATCGGGGGCAAAAACAGATGAATTGGGAAAGTAAATGGATCGTTCTCTGTGTCCCACTAAAAGATTATGAGAAAGACTATTTTGATGAAATTGTGTGGGCTACATGTCAGTTTCCCTCTATTGAAAGAGAAAATCGCCTCTAAACGAACCGTACAGTCTTCTCGCGGTGGAACAGATGAATTTCGCAAATCTGAGGCGTATTTTTTGGAACTCGTGAAAATTGGAGGGATAAAGAAGATTTCCGTGAAAATCAGAGGACTCTAGCACGGATTCCCTCTTGGAAATGCAAGCTGGATCTAAAACACGCATTCAGGCATTTTGGGGATGATATTGATGAAATTGGCATCTCCGTGGCCCATTTTGGGGTACTGCTGAAAAACGGAGTGAGAAATGAGCTTACTCTGAAATTTCGAGGCCTCTGCGAATTTTCCCTGTCAAAAGGTGAAACCGGCGCTAAAACATGCTTCTATCCTTTTGGTGGCCGAAACACAATGATTCGCGAGCTACGTTGCCCATTTTTAAGTGCTTATGAAAGATGGAGGTAGGAATAGGATTTCTTTGCATTTCAAATGCCTCTATGGCGGTTGGTCTCTGCTAAGTGCAAACCTGCGCAAAGAATAGGTCCAACCATTTCGGGGGCAAAAAAATATGAATTGGGAAAGTACATGGCCCATTCTCTGTGTCCCACTAAAACATTATGAGAAAGACTATTTTGATGAAATTGTGTGGGCTACATGTCAGTTTCCCTCTATTGAAAGAGAAAATCACCTCTAAACGAACCGTACAGTCATGTCACAGTGGAACAGATGAATTTGGAAAATCTGAGGCATATTTTTTGGAACTCGTGAAAATTGGAGGGAGAAAGAAGATTTCCGTGCAAATCAGAGGACTCTTGGACGGATTCCCTATTGAAAATGCAAGCTGGATCTAAAACACGCATTCAGGAATTTTGGGGGTGATATTGATGAAATTGGCAACTTCGTGGCCCATTTTGGGGTACTGCTGAAAAACGGAGTGAGAAATGAGCTTACTCTGAAATTTCGAGGCCTGTAGCGAATTTTCCCTGTCAAAAGGTGAAACCGGCGCTAAAACATGCTTCTATCCTTTTGGTGGCCGAAACACAATGATTCGCGAGCCACGTTGCCCATTTTAAAGTGCTTATGAAAGATGGAGGTAGGAATAGGATTTCTTTGCATTTCAAATGCCTCTATGGCGGTTGGTCTCTACTAAGTGCAAACCTGCGCAAAGAATAGGTCCAACCATTTCGATGGCAAAAACAGATGAATTGGGAAAGTACATGGCCCGTTCTCTGTGTCCCACTAAAAGATTATGAGAAAGACTATTTTGATGAAATTGTGTGGGCTACATGTCAGTTTCCCTCTATTGAAAGAGAAAATCACCTCTAAATGAACCGTACAGTCCTGTCACAGTGGAACAGATGAATTTGGCAAATCTGAGGCGTATTTTTTGGAACTCGTGAAAATTGGAGGGAGAAAGAAGATTTCCGTGCAAATCAGAGGACTCTAGGACGGATTCCTTCTTGAAAACGCAAGCTGGATCTAAAACACGCATTCAGAAATTTTGGGGGTGATATTGATGAAATTGGCAAATCCGTGGCCCATTTTGGGGTAGTGCTGAAAAACGGAGGGTGAAAGGAGCTTACTCTGAAATTTCGAGGCCTCTAGCGAATTTTCCCTGTCAAAAGGTGAAACCGGCGCTAAAACATGCTTCTATCCTTTTGGTGGCCGAAAAACAATGATTCGCGAGCTACGTTGCCCATTTTAAAGTGCTTATGAAAGATGGAGGTAGGAATAGGATTTCTTTGCATTTCAAATGCCTCTATGGCGGTTGGTCTCTGCTAAGTGCAAACCTGCGCAAAGAATAGGTCCAACCATTTCGGGGGCAAAAACAGATGAATTGGGAAAGTAAATGGATCGTTCTCTGTGTCTCACTAAAAGATTATGAGAAAGACTATTTTGATGAAATTGTGTGGGCTACATGTCAGTTTCCCTCTATTGAAAGAGAAAAGCGCCTTTAAACGAACCGTACAGTCTTCTCAAAGTGGAACACATGAATTTGGAAAATCTGAGGCGTATTTTTTGGAACTCGTGAAAATTGGAGGGAGAAAGAAGATTTCCATGCAGATCAGAGGACTCTAGCACGGATTCCCTCTTGAAAATGCAAGCTGGATCTAAAACACGCATTCAGGCATTTTGGGGGTGATATTGATGAAATTGGCAACTCCGTGGCCCATTTTGGGGTACTGCTGAAAAACGGAGTGAGAAATGAGCTTACTCTGAAATTTCAAGGCCTCTAGCGAATTTTCCCTGTCAAAAGGTGAAACCGGCGCTAAAACATGCTTCTATCCTTTTGGTGGCCGAAACACAATGATTCGCGAGCTACGTTGCCCATTTTAAAGTGCTTATGAAAGATGGAGGTAGGAATAGGATTTCTTTGCATTTCAAATGCCTCTATTGCAGTTGGTCTCTACTAAGTGCAAACCTGCGCAAAGAATAGGTCCAACCATTTCGGGGGCAAAAACAGATGAATTGGGAAAGTAAATGGATCGTTCTCTGTGTCCCACTAAAAGATTATGAGAAAGACTATTTTGATGAAATTGTGTGGGCTACATGTCAGTTTCCCTCTATTGAAAGAGAAAATCACCTCTAAACGAACCGTACAGTCTTCTGAAAGTGGAACACATGAATTTGGCAAATCTGAGGCGTATTTTTTGGAACTCGTGAAAATTGGAGGGAGAAAGAAGATTTCCGTGCAAATCAGAGGACTCTAGCACGGATTCCCTTTTGAAAACGCAAGCTGGATCTAAAACACGCATTCACGCATTTTGGGGGTGATATTGATGAAATTGGGAACTCCGTGGCCCATTTTGGGGTACTGCTGAAAAACGGAGTGAGAAAGGAGCTAACTCTGAAATTTCGAGGCCCCTAGCGAATTTTCCCTGTCAAAAGGTGACACCGGCGCTAAAACATGCTTCTATCCTTTTGGTGGCTGAAACACATTGATTCGCGAGCTACGTTGCCCATTTTACAATGCTTATGAAAGATAGAGGTAGGAACAGGATTTCTTTCTATTTTAAATGCCTCTATGTCGGTTGATCTCTGCGAAGTGCAAACCCACGCCAAGAATAGGTCCCTCCATTTCGGGGACAAAAACAGATGAATTGGGAAAGTACATGGCCCGTTCTCTTTGTCCCACAAAAAGATTATGTGAAAGACTATTTTGATGAAATTGTATGGGCTACATGTCAGTTTCCCTCTCTTGAAAGAGAAAATCGCCTCTAAAAGAACCATACAGTCTTCTGGCGGTGGAACAGATGAATTTGGCAAATCTGTGGCGTATTTTTTGGAACTCGTGAAAATTGGAGGGAGAAAGAAGATGTCCCTGCAAATCATAGGACTCTAGCACGGTTTGGCTCTTGACAACGCAAGCTGGATCTAAAACACGCATTCAGGCATTTTGGGGGTGATATTGATGAAATTGGCAACTCCGTGACCCACTTTGGGGTACTGCTGAAAAACGGAGTGAGAAAGGAGCTTACTCTGAAATTTCGAGGGCTCTAGCGAATTTTCCCTGTCTAAAGGTGGGACCAGCGCTAAAACATGCTTCTATCATTTTGGTGGCCGAAACAGAATGATTCGCGAGCTACGTTGCCCATTTTACAGTGCTTATGAAAGATGGAGGTAGGAATAGGATTTCTTTGCATTTCAAATGCCTCTATGTCGGTTGAAATCTGGGAAGTGCAAACTTACGCGAAGAATAGATCCCACCGTTTTGGGGGCAAAAACATATGAATTGGGAAAGTACATGGCCCATTCTCTGTGTCCCACTAAAAGATTATGAGAAAGACTATTTTGATGAAATTGTATTGGCTACATGTCAGTTTCCCTCTCTTGAAAGAGAAAAGCGCCTCTAAACGAACCGTACAGTCTTGTGGCGGTGGAACAGAGGAATTTGGCAAATATGTGGCGTATTTTTTGGAACTTCTGAAAATTATAGGGAGAAAGAAGATTTCCCTGCAAATCAGAGGACTCTAGCACGGATTCCCACTTGAAAACGCAAGCTGGATCTAAAACACGCATTGAGGCATTTTGGGGGTGATATTGATGAAATTGGCAACTCCGTGGCCTATTTTGGGGTACTGCTGAAAAACGGAGTGAGAAAGGAGCTTACTCTGAAATTTCGAGGCCTCTAGCGAATTTTCCCTCTCAAAAGGTGAGACCGGCGCTAAAACATGCTTCTATCATTTTGGTGGCCGAAACAGAATGATTCGCGAGCTACGTTGCCCATTTTACAGTGCTTATGAAAGATGGAGGTAGGAATAGGATTTCTTTGCATTTCAAATGCCTCTATGTCGGTTGATCTCTGCGAAGTGCAAACCCACGCCAAGAATAGGTCCCTCCATTTCGGGGACAAAAACAGATGAATTGGGAAAGTACATGGCCCGTTCTCTTTGTCCCACAAAAAGATTATGAGAAAGACTATTTTGATGAAATTGTATGGGCTACATGTCAGTTTCCCTCTATTGAAAGAGAAAATCACCTCTAAACGAACCGTACAGTCTTCTGAAAGTGGAACACATGAATTTGGCAAATCTGAGGCGTATTTTTTGGAACTCGTGAAAATTGGAGGGAGAAAGAAGATGTCCCTGCAAATCATAGGACTCTAGCACGGTTTGGCTCTTGAAAACGCAAGCTGGATCTAAAACACGCATTCAGGCATTTTGGGGGTGATATTGATGAAATTGGCAACTCCGTGGCCCATTTTGGGGTACTGCTGAAAAACGGAGTGAGAAAGGAGCTTACTCTGAAATTTCGAGGGCTCTAGCGAATTTTCCCTGTCTAAAGGTGAGACCGGCGCTAAAACATGCTTCTATCCTTTTGGTGGCTGAAACACAATGATTCGCGAGCTACGTTGCCCATTTTACAGTGCTTGTAAAAGATGGATGTAGGAATAGGATTTCTTTGCATTTCAAATGCCTCTATGGCGGTTGAAATCTGTGAAGTGCAAACCTGCGCGAAGAATAGGTCCCACCATTTCGGGGGCAAAAACAGATGAATTGGGAAAGTACATGGCCCGTTCTCTGTGTCCCACTAAAAGATTATGAGAAAGACTATTTTGATGAAATTGTGTGGGCTACATGTCAGTTTCCCTCTATTGAAAGAGAAAATCACCTCTAAACGAACCGTACAATCTTCTCAAAGTGGAACAGATGAATTTAGCAAATCTGAGGCATATTTTTTGGAACTCGTGAAAATTGGAGGGTGAAAGAAGATTTCCGTGCAAATCAGAGGACTCTAGCACGGATTCCCTCTTGAAAACGCAAGTTGGATCTAAAACACGCATTCAGGAATTTTGGGGGTGATATTGATGAAATTGGCAACTTCGTGGTCCATTTTGGGGTACTGCTGAAAACCGGAGTGAGAAAGGAGCTTACTCTGAAATTTCGAGGCCGCTCGCGAATTTTCCCTGTCAAAAGGTGACACCGGCGCTAACACATGCTTCTATCCTTTTGGTGGCTGAAACACAATGATTCGCGAGCTACGTTGCCTATTTTACACTGCTTATGAAAGATGGAGGTAGGAATAGGATTTTTTTGCATTTCAAATGCCTCTATGTCGGTTGATCCCTGCGAAGTGCAAACTTGCGCGAAGAATAGGTCCCACCATTTCGGGGGCAAAAACAGATGAATTGGGAAAGTACATGGCCCGTTCTCTGTGTCCCACTAAAAGATTATGAGAAAGACTATTTTGATGAAATTGTATGGGTACATGTCCGTTTCCCTCTCTTGAAAGAGAAAATCGCCTCTAAACGAACCGTACAGTCTTGTGGCGGTGGAACAGAGGAATTTGGCAAATATGTGGCGTATTTTTTGGAACTCATGAAAATTATAGGGAGAAAGAAGATTTCCCTGCAAATCAGAGGACTCTAGCACGGTTTGGCTATTGAAAACGCAAGCTGGATCTAAAACACGCATTCAGGAATTTTGTGGGTGATATTGATGAAATTGGTAACTCCGTGGCCCATTTTGTGTTAGTGCTGAAAAACACAGGGAGAAAGGAGCTTACTCTGAAATTTCGAGGCCTCTAGCGAATTTTTTCTGTCAAAAGGTGACCCCGGCGCTAAAACATGCTTCTATCCTTTTGGTGGCTGAAACACAATGATTCGCGAGCTACGTTGCATATTTTACAGTGCTTGTAAAAGATGGATGTAGGAATAGGATTTCTTTGCATTTCAAATGCCTCTATGGCGGTTGAAATCTGTGAAGTGCAAACCTGCGCGAAGAATAGGTCCCACCATTTCGGGGGAAAAAACAGATGAATTGGGAAAGTACATGGCCCGTTCTCTATGTCCCACTAAAAGATTATGAGAAAGGCTATTTTGATGAAATTGTGTGGGCTACATGTCAGTTTCCCTCTTTTGAAAGAGTAAATCACCTCTAAACGAACCGTACAGTCTTCTCAAAGTGGAACAGATGAATTTAGCAAATCTGTGGCGTAAATTTTGGAACTCGTGAAAATTGGAGGGAGAAAGAAGATTTCCGTGCAAATCAGAGGACTCTAGAAGGGATTCCCACTTGAAAACGCAAGCTGGATCTAACACACGCATTCAGGCATTTTGGGGGTGATATTGATGAAATTGGCAACTCCGTGGCCCATTTTGCGGTACTGCTGAAAAACGGAGTGAGAAATGAGCTTACTCTGAAATTTCAAGGCCTCTAGCGAATTTTCCCTGTCAAATGGTGAAACCGGCGCTAAAACATGCTTCTATCCTTTTGGTGGCTGAAACACAATGATTCGGGAGCTATGTTGCGCAATTTAAAGTGCTTATGAAAGATGGAGGTAGGAATAGGATTTCTTTGCATTTCAAATTCCTCTATGGCGGTTGGCCTCTGCTAAGTGCAAACCTGCGCAAAGAATAGGTCCAACCATATCGGGGGCAAAAACAGATGAATTGGGAAAGTAAATGGATCGTTCTCTGTGTCCCACTAAAAGATTAGGAGAAAGACTATTTTGATGAAATTGTGTGGGCTACATGTCAGTTTCCCTCTATTGAAAGAGAAAAGCGCCTCTAAACGAACCGTACAGTCTTCTCGAAGTGGAACAGATGAATTTAGCAAATCTGTGGCGTAAATTTTGGAACTCGTGAAAATTGGAAGGAGAAAGAAGATTTCCGTGCAAATCAGAGGACTCTAGCACGGATTCCCACTTGAAAACGCAAGCTGGATCTAAAACACGCATTCAGGCATTTTGGGGGTGATATTGATGAAATTGGCAACTCCGTGGCCCATTTTGGGGTAGAGCTGAAAAACGGAGTGAGAAAGGAGCTTACTCTGAAATTTCGAGGCCTCTAGCGAATTTTCCCTGTCAAAAGGTGAAACCGGCGCTAAAACATGCTTCTATCCTTTTGGTGGCCGAAACACAATGATTCGCGAGCCACGTTGCCCATTTTAAAGTGCTTATGAAAGATGGAGGTAGGAATAGGATTTCTTTGCATTTCAAATGCCTCTATGGCGGTTGGTCTCTACTAAGTGCAAACCTGCGCAAAGAATAGGTCCAACCATATCGGGGGCAAAAACAGATGAATTGGGAAAGTAAATGGATCGTTCTCTGTGTCCCACTAAAAGATTATGAGAAAGACTATTTTGATGAAATTGTGTGGGCTACATGTCAGTTTCCCTCTATTGAAAGAGAAAATCGCCTCTAAACGAACCGTACAGTCTTCTCGCGGTGGAACAGATGAATTTCGCAAATCTGAGGCGTATTTTTTGGAACTCGTGAAAATTGGAGGGATAAAGAAGATTTCCGTGAAAATCAGAGGACTCTAGCACGGATTCCCTCTTGGAAAGGCAAGCTGGATCTAAAACACGCATTCAGGCATTTTGGGGATGATATTGATGAAATTGGCATCTCCGTGGCCCATTTTGGGGTACTGCTGAAAAACGGAGTGAGAAATGAGCTTACTCTGAAATTTCGAGGCCTCTGCGAATTTTCCCTGTCAAAAGGTGAAACCGGCGCTAAAACATGCTTCTATCCTTTTGGTGGCCGAAACACAATGATTCGCGAGCTACGTTGCCCATTTTTAAGTGCTTATGAAAGATGGAGGTAGGAATAGGATTTCTTTGCATTTCAAATGCCTCTATGGCGGTTGGTCTCTGCTAAGTGCAAACCTGCGCAAAGAATAGGTCCAACCATTTCGGGGGCAAAAAATTATGAATTGGGAAAGTACATGGCCCGTTCTCTGTGTCCCACTAAAACATTATGAGAAAGACTATTTTGATGAAATTGTGTGGGCTACATGTCAGTTTCCCTCTATTGAAAGAGAAAATCACCTCTAAACGAACCGTACAGTCATGTCACAGTGGAACAGATGAATTTGGAAAATCTGAGGCATATTTTTTGGAACTCGTGAAAATTGGAGGGAGAAAGAAGATTTCCGTGCAAATCAGAGGACTCTAGGACGGATTCCCTCTTGAAAATGCAAGCTGGATCTAAAACACGCATTCAGGAATTTTGGGGGTGATATTGATGAAATTGGAAACTTCGTGGCCCATTTTGGGGTACTGCTGAAAAACGGAGTGAGAAATGAGCTTACTCTGAAATTTCGAGGCCTCTGCGAATTTTCCCTGTCAAAAGGTGAAACCGGCGCTAAAACATGCTTCTATCCTTTTGGTGGCCGAAACACAATGATTCGCGAGCTACGTTGCCCATTTTTAAGTGCTTATGAAAGATGGAGGTAGGAATAGGATTTCTTTGCATTTCAAATGCCTCTATGGCGGTTGGTCTCTGCTAAGTGCAAACCTGCGCAAAGAATAGGTCCAACCATTTCGGGGGCAAAAAAATATGAATTGGGAAAGTACATGGCCCATTCTCTGTGTCCCACTAAAACATTATGAGAAAGACTATTTTGATGAAATTGTGTGGGCTACATGTCAGTTTCCCTCTATTGAAAGAGAAAATCACCTCTAAACGAACCGTACAGTCATGTCACAGTGGAACAGATGAATTTGGAAAATCTGAGGCATATTTTTTGGAACTCGTGAAAATTGGAGGGAGAAAGAAGATTTCCGTGCAAATCAGAGGACTCTAGGACGGATTCCCTATTGAAAATGCAAGCTGGATCTAAAACACGCATTCAGGAATTTTGGGGGTGATATTGATGAAATTGGCAACTTCGTGGCCCATTTTGGGGTACTGCTGAAAAACGGAGTGAGAAATGAGCTTACTCTGAAATTTCGAGGCCTGTAGCGAATTTTCCCTGTCAAAAGGTGAAACCGGCGCTAAAACATGCTTCTATCCTTTTGGTGGCCGAAACACAATGATTCGCGAGCCACGTTGCCCATTTTAAAGTGCTTATGAAAGATGGAGGTAGGAATAGGATTTCTTTGCATTTCAAATGCCTCTATGGCGGTTGGTCTCTACTAAGTGCAAACCTGCGCAAAGAATAGGTCCAACCATATCGGGGGCAAAAACAGATGAATTGGGAAAGTAAATGGATCGTTCTCTGTGTCCCACTAAAAGATTATGAGAAAGACTATTTTGATGAAATTGTGTGGGCTACATGTCAGTTTCCCTCTATTGAAAGAGAAAATCGCCTCTAAACGAACCGTACAGTCTTCTCGCGGTGGAACAGATGAATTTCGCAAATCTGAGGCGTATTTTTTGGAACTCGTGAAAATTGGAGGGATAAAGAAGATTTCCGTGAAAATCAGAGGACTCTAGCACGGATTCCCTCTTGGAAATGCAAGCTGGATCTAAAACACGCATTCAGGCATTTTGGGGATGATATTGATGAAATTGGCATCTCCGTGGCCCATTTTGGGGTACTGCTGAAAAACGGAGTGAGAAATGAGCTTACTCTGAAATTTCGAGGCCTCTGCGAATTTTCCCTGTCAAAAGGTGAAACCGGCGCTAAAACATGCTTCTATCCTTTTGGTGGCCGAAACACAATGATTCGCGAGCTACGTTGCCCATTTTTAAGTGCTTATGAAAGATGGAGGTAGGAATAGGATTTCTTTGCATTTCAAATGCCTCTATGGCGGTTGGTCTCTGCTAAGTGCAAACCTGCGCAAAGAATAGGTCCAACCATTTCGGGGGCAAAAAAAGATGAATTGGGAAAGTACATGGCCCATTCTCTGTGTCCCACTAAAACATTATGAGAAAGACTATTTTGATGAAATTGTGTGGGCTACATGTCAGTTTCCCTCTATTGAAAGAGAAAATCACCTCTAAACGAACCGTACAGTCATGTCACAGTGGAACAGATGAATTTGGAAAATCTGAGGCATATTTTTTGGAACTCGTGAAAATTGGAGGGAGAAAGAAGATTTCCGTGCAAATCAGAGGACTCTAGGACGGATTCCCTATTGAAAATGCAAGCTGGATCTAAAACACGCATTCAGGAATTTTGGGGGTGATATTGATGAAATTGGTAACTTCGTGGCCCATTTTGGGGTACTGCTGAAAAACGGAGTGAGAAATGAGCTTACTCTGAAATTTCGAGGCCTGTAGCGAATTTTCCCTGTCAAAAGGTGAAACCGGCGCTAAAACATGCTTCTATCCTTTTGGTGGCCGAAACACAATGATTCGCGAGCCACGTTGCCCATTTTAAAGTGCTTATGAAAGATGGAGGTAGGAATAGGATTTCTTTGCATTTCAAATGCCTCTATGGCGGTTGGTCTCTACTAAGTGCAAACCTGCGCAAAGAATAGGTCCAACCATATCGGGGGCAAAAACAGATGAATTGGGAAAGTAAATGGATCGTTCTCTGTGTCCCACTAAAAGATTATGAGAAAGACTATTTTGATGAAATTGTGTGGGCTACATGTCAGTTTCCCTCTATTGAAAGAGAAAAGCGCCTCTAAACGAACCGTACAGTCTTCTCGCAGTGGAACAGATGAATTTAGCAAATCTGTGGCGTAAATTTTGGAACTCGTGAAAATTGGAGGGAGAAAGAAGATTTCCGTGCAAATCAGAGGACTCTAGCACGGATTCCCACTTGAAAACGCAAGCTGGATCTAAAACACGCATGCAGGCATTTTGGGGGTGATATTGATGAAATTGGCAACTCCGTGGCCTATTTTGGGGTAGAGATGAAAAACGGAGTGAGAAAGGAGCTTACTCTGAAATTTCGAGGCCTCTAGCGAATTTTCCCTGTCAAAAGGTCAAACCAGCGCTAAAACATGCTTCTATCCTTTTGGTGGCCGAAACACAATGATTCGCGAGCCACGTTGCCCATTTTAAAGTGCTTATGAAAGATGGAGGTAGGAATAGGATTTCTTTGCATTTCAAATGCCTCTATGGCGGTTGGGCTCTACTAAGTGCAAACCTGCGCAAAGAATAGGTCCAACCATTTTGGGGGCAAAAAAATATGAATTGGGAAAGTACATGGCCCGTTCTCTGTGTCCCACTAAAAGATTATGAGAAAGATTATTTTGATGAAATTGTGTGGGCTACATGTCAGTTTCCCTCTTTTGAAAGAGAAAAGCGCCTCTAAACGAACCGTACAGTCTTCTCAAAGTGGAACAGATGAATTTAGCAAATCTGTGGCGTAAATTTTGGAACTCGTGAAAATTGGAGGGAGAAAGAAGATTTCCGTGCAAATCAGAGGACTCTAGGACGGATTCCCACTTGAAAACGCAAGCTGGATCTAACACACGCATTCAGGCATTTTGGGGGTGATATTGATGAAATTGGCAACTCCGTGGCCCATTTTGGGGTACTGCTGAAAAACGGAGTGAGAAAGGAGCTTACTCTGAAATTTCGAGGCCTATAGCGAATTTTCCCTGTCAAAAGGTGAAACCGGCGCTAAAACATGCTTCTATCCTTTTGGTGGCTGAAACACAATGATTCGCGAGCTATGTTGCGCATCTTAAAGTGCTTATGAAAGATGGAGGTAGGAATAGGATTTCTTTGCATTTCAAATTCCTCTATGGCGGTTGGCCTCTGCTAAGTGCTAAACCTGCGCAAAGAATAGGTCCAACCATTTCGGGGGCAAAAAATTATGAATTGGGAAAGTACATGGCCCGTTCTCTGTGTCCCACTAAAACATTATGAGAAAGACTATTTTGATGAAATTGTGTGGGCTACATGTCAGTTTCCCTCTATTGAAAGAGAAAATCACCTCTAAACGAACCGTACAGTCATGTCACAGTGGAACAGATGAATTTGGAAAATCTGAGGCATATTTTTTGGAACTCGTGAAAATTGGAGGGAGAAAGAAGATTTCCGTGCAAATCAGAGGACTCTAGGACGGATTCCCTCTTGAAAATGCAAGCTGGATCTAAAACACGCATTCAGGAATTTTGGGGGTGATATTGATGAAATTGGAAACTTCGTGGCCCATTTTGGGGTACTGCTGAAAAACGGAGTAAGAAATGAGCTTACTCTGAAATTTCGAGGCCTCTGCGAATTTTCCCTGTCAAAAGGTGAAACCGGCGCTAAAACATGCTTCTATCCTTTTGGTGGCCGAAACACAATGATTCGCGAGCTACGTTGCCCATTTTTAAGTGCTTATGAAAGATGGAGGTAGGAATAGGATTTCTTTGCATTTCAAATGCCTCTATAGCGGTTGGTCTCTGCTAAGTGCAAACCTGCGCAAAGAATAGGTCCAACCATTTCGGGGGCAAAAAAATATGAATTGGGAAAGTACATGGCCCATTCTCTGTGTCCCACTAAAACATTATGAGAAAGACTATTTTGATGAAATTGTGTGGGCTACATGTCAGTTTCCCTCTATTGAAAGAGAAAATCACCTCTAAACGAACCGTACAGTCATGTCACAGTGGAACAGATGAATTTGGAAAATCTGAGGCATATTTTTTGGAACTCGTGAAAATTGGAGGGAGAAAGAAGATTTCCGTGCAAATCAGAGGACTCTAGGACGGATTCCCTATTGAAAATGCAAGCTGGATCTAAAACACGCATTCAGGAATTTTGGGGGTGATATTGATGAAATTGGCAACTTCGTGGCCCATTTTGGGGTACTGCTGAAAAACGGAGTGAGAAATGAGCTTACTCTGAAATTTCGAGGCCTGTAGCGAATTTTCCCTGTCAAAAGGTGAAACCGGCGCTAAAACATGCTTCTATCCTTTTGGTGGCCGAAACACAATGATTCGCGAGCCACGTTGCCCATTTTAAAGTGCTTATGAAAGATGGAGGTAGGAATAGGATTTCTTTGCATTTCAAATGCCTCTATGGCGGTTGGTCTCTACTAAGTGCAAACCTGCGCAAAGAATAGGTCCAACCATTTGGGGGGCAAAAACAGATGAATTGGGAAAGTAAATGGATCGTTCTCTGTGTCCCACTAAAAGATTATGAGAAAGACTATTTTGATGAAATTGTGTGGGCTACATGTCAGTTTCCCTCTATTGAAAGAGAACAGCGCCTCTAAACGAACCGTACAGTCTTCTCGCAGTGGAATAGATGAATTTAGCAAATCTGTGGCGTAAATTTTGGAACTCGTGAAAATTGGAGGGAGAAAGAAGATTTCCGTGCAAATCAGAGGACTCTTGCACGGATTCCCACTTGAAAACGCAAGCTGGATCTAAAACACGCATGCAGGCATTTTGGGGGTGATATTGATGAAATTGGCAACTCCGTGGCCCATTTTGGGGTAGAGCTGAAAAACGGAGTGAGAAAGGAGCTTACTCTGAAATTTCGAGGCCTCTAGCGAATTTTCCCTGTCAAAAGGTCAAACCGGCGCTAAAACATGCTTCTATCCTTTTGGTGGCCGAAACACAATGATTCGCGAGCTACGTTGCCCATTTTTAAGTGCTTATGAAAGATGGAGGTAGGAATAGGATTTCTTTGCATTTCAAATTCCTCTATGGCGGTTGGCCTCTGCTAAGTGCAAACCTGCGCAAAGAATAGGTCCAACCATATCGGGGGCAAAAACAGATGAATTGGGAAAGTAAATGGATCGTTCTCTGTGTCCCACTAAAAGATTATGAGAAAGACTATTTTGATGAAATTGTGTGGGCTACATGTCAGTTTCCCTCTATTGAAAGAGAAAATCGCCTCTAAACGAACCGTACAGTCTTCTCGCGGTAGAACAGATGAATTTCGCAAATCTGAGGCGTATTTTTTGGAACTCGTGAAAATTGGAGGGATAAAGAAGATTTCCGTGCAAATCAGAGGACTCTAGCACGGATTCCCTCTTGAAAAGGCAAGCTGGATCTAAAACACGCATTCAGGCATTTTGGGGGTGATATTGATGAAATTGGCATCTCCGTGGCCCATTTTGGGGTACTGCTGAAAAACGGAGTGAGAAATGAGCTTACTCTGAAATTTCGAGGCCTCTAGCGAATTTTCCCTGTCAAAAGGTGAAACCAGCGCTAAAACATGCTTCTATCCTTTTGGTGGCCGAAACACAATGATTCGCGAGCTACGTTAACCATTTTAAAGTGCTTATGAAAGATGGAGGTAGGAATAGGATTTCTTTGCATTTCAAATGCCTCTATTGCGGTTGGTCTCTGCTAAGTGCAAACCTGCGCAAAGAATAGGTCCAACCATTTCGGGGGCAAAAACAGATGAATTGGGAAAGTAAATGGATCGTTCTCTGTGTCCCACTAAAAGATTATGAGAAAGACTATTTTGATGAAATTGTGTGGGCTACATGTCAGTTTCCCTCTATTGAAAGAGAAAATCACCTCTAAACGAACCGTACAGTCTTCTCGCAGTGAAACAGATGAATTTCGCAAATCTGAGGCGTAAATTTTGGAACTCGTGAAAATTGGAGGGAGAAAGAAGATTTGCGTGCAAATCAGAGGACTCTAGCACGGATTCCCACTTGAAAACGCAAGCTGGATCTAGAACACGAATTCAGGCATTTTGGGGGTGATATTGATGAAATTGGCAACTCCGTGGCCCATTTTGGGGTACTGCTGAAAAACGGAGTGAGAAAGTAGCTTACTCTGAAATTTTGAGGCCTCTAGCGAATTTTCCCTGTCAAAAGGTTAAACCGGCGCTAAAACATGCTTCTATCCTTTTGGTGGCCGAAACACAATGATTCGCTAGCTACGTTGCCCATTTTAAAGTGCTTATCAAAGATGGAGGTAGGAATAGGATTTCTTTGCATTTCAAATGCCTCTATGGCGGTTGGTCTCTGCTAAGTGCAAACCTGCGCAAAGAATAGGTCCAACCATTTCGGGGGCAAAAAAATATGAATTGGGAAAGTACATGGCCCGTTCTCTGTGTCCCACTAAAACATTATGAGAAAGACTATTTTGATGAAATTGTGTGGGCTACATGTCAGTTTCCCTCTATTGAAAGAGAAAATCACCTCTAAACGAACCGTACAGTCTTCTCAAAGTGGAACACATGAATTTGGCAAATCTGAGGCGTATTTTTTGGAACTCGTGAAAATTGAAGGGAGAAAGAAGATTTCCGTGCAAATCAGAGCACTCTAGCACGGATTCCCACATGAAAATGCAAGCTGGATCTAAAACACGCATTCAGGCATTTTGGGGGTGATATTGATGAAATTGGCAACTCCGTGGCCCATTTTGGGGTACTGCTGAAAAACGGAGTGAGAAATGAGCTTACTCTGAAATTTCGAGGCCTGTAGCGAATTTTCCCTGTCAAAAGGTGAAACCGGCGCTAAAACATGCTTCTATCCTTTTGGTGGCCGAAACACAATGATTCACGAGCTACGTTGCTCATTTTAAAGTGCTTATGAAAGATGGAGGTAGGAATAGGATTTCTTTGCATTTCAAATGCCTCTATGGCGGTTGGGCTCTACTAAGTGCAAACCTGCGCAAAGAATAGGTCCAACCATTTCGGGGGCAAAAAAATATGAATTGGGAAAGTACATGGCCCGTTCTCTGTGTCCCACTAAAAGATTATGAGAAAGATTATTTTGATGAAATTGTGTGGGCTACATGTCAGTTTCCCTCTATTGAAAGAGAAAAGCGCCTCTAAACGAACCGTACAGTCTTCTCGCAGTGGAACAGATGAATTTAGCAAATCTGTGGCGTAAATTTTGGAACTCGTGAAAATTGGAGGGAGAAAGAAGATTTCCGTGCAAATCAGAGGACTCTAGCACGGATTCCCACTTGAAAACGCAAGCTGGATCTAAAACACGCATTCAGGCATTTTGGGGGTTGATATTGATGAAATTGGCAACTCCGTGGCCCATTTTCGGGTAGAGCTGAAAAACGGAGTGAGAAAGGAGCTTACTCTGAAATTTCGAGGGCTCTAGCGAATTTTCCCTGTCAAAAGGTGAAACCGGCGCTAAAACATGCAACTATCCTTTTGGTGGCCGAAACACAATGATTCGCGAGCTAGGTTGCCCATTTTAAAGTGCTTATGAAAGATGGAGGTAGGAATAGGATTTCTTTGCATTTCAAATGCCTCTATTGCGGTTGGTCTCTGCTAAGTGCAAACCTGCGCAAAGAATAGGTCGAACAATTTCGGGGGCAAAAACAGATGAATTGGGAAAGTAAATGGATCGTTCTCTGTGTCCCACTAAAAGATTATGAGAAAGACTATTTTGATGAAATTGTGTGGGCTACATGTCAGTTTCCCTCTATTGAAAGACAAAATCACCTCTAAACGAACCGTACAGTCTTCTCAAAGTGGAACACATGAATTTGGCAAATCTGAGGCGTATTTTTTGGAACTCGTGAAAATTGGAGGGAGAAAGAAGATTTCCGTGCAAATCAGAGCACTCTAGCACGGATTCCCACATGAA
Organism: Albizia julibrissin; assembly: GCA_037074505.1. Lineage (NCBI taxonomy): Eukaryota > Viridiplantae > Streptophyta > Magnoliopsida > Fabales > Fabaceae > Albizia > Albizia julibrissin. Next base: position 41,556,991 of record CM073477.1, read on the forward strand.
AATGCAAGCAGGATCTAAAACACGCATTCAGGCATTTTGGGGGTGATATTGATGAAATTGGCAACTCCGTGGCCCATTTTGGGGTACTGCTGAAAAACGGAGTGAGAAATGAGCTTACTCTGAAATTTCGAGGCCTGTAGCGAATTTTCCCTGTCAAAAGGTGAAACCGGCGCTAAAACATGCTTCTATCCTTTTGGTGGCCGAAACACAATGATTCGCGAGCTACGTTGCTCATTTTAAAGTGCTTATGAAAGATGGAGGTAGGAATAGGATTTCTTTGCATTTCAAATGCCTCAATGGCGGTTGGTCTCTGCTAAGTGCAAACCTGCGCAAAGAATAGGTCCAACCATTTCGGGGGCAAAAACAGATGAATTGGGAAAGTAAATGGATCGTTCTCTGTGTCCCACTAAAAGATTATGAGAAAGACTATTTTGATGAAATTGTGTGGGCTACATGTCAGTTTCCCTCTATTGAAAGAGAAAAGCGCCTCTAAACGAACCGTACAGTCTTCTCGCAGTGGAACAGATGAATTTAGCAAATCTGTGGCGTAAATTTTGGAACTCGTGAAAATTGGAGGGAGAAAGAAGATTTCCGTGCAAATCAGAGGACTCTAGCACGGATTCCCACTTGAAAACGCAAGTTGGATCTAAAACACGCATGCAGGCATTTTGGGGGTGATATTGATGAAATTGGCAACTCCGTGGCCCATTTTGGGGTAGAGCTGAAAAACGGAGTGAGAAAGGAGCTTACTCTGAAATTTCGAGTCCTCTAGCGAATTTTCCCTGTCAAAAGGTCAAACCGGCGCTAAAACATGCTTCTATCCTTTTGGTGGCCGAAACACAATGATTCGCGAGCCACGTTGCCCATTTTAAAGTGCTTATGAAAGATAGAGGTAGGAATAGGATTTCTTTGCATTTCAAATGCCTCTATGGCGGTTGGGCTCTACTAAGTGCAAACCTGCGCAAAGAATAGGTCCAACCATTTCGGGGGCAAAAAAATATGAATTGGGAAAGTACATGGCCCGTTCTCTGTGTCCCACTAAAAGATTATGAGAAAGATTATTTTGATGAAATTGTGTGGGCTACATGTCAGTTTCCCTCTATTGAAAGAGAAAAGCGCCTCTAAACGAACCGTACAGTCTTCTCGCAGTGGAACAGATGAATTTAGCAAATCTGTGGCGTAAATTTTGGAACTCGTGAAAATTGGAGGGAGAAAGAAGATTTCCGTGCAAATCAGAGGACTCTAGCACGGATTCCCACTTGAAAACGCAAGCTGGATCTAAAACACGCATTCAGGCATTTTGGGGGTTGATATTGATGAAATTGGCAACTCCGTGGCCCATTTTCGGGTAGAGCTGAAAAATGGAGTGAGAAAGGAGCTTACTCTGAAATTTCGAGGGCTCTAGCGAATTTTCCCTGTCAAAAGGTGAAACCGGCGCTAAAACATGCAACTATCCTTTTGGTGGCCGAAACACAATGATTCGCGAGCTAGGTTGCCCATTTTAAAGTGCTTATGAAAGATGGAGGTAGGAATAGGATTTCTTTGCATTTCAAATGCCTCTATTGCGGTTGGTCTCTGCTAAGTGCAAACCTGCGCAAAGAATAGGTCGAACAATTTCGGGGGCAAAAACAGATGAATTGGGAAAGTAAATGGATCGTTCTCTGTGTCCCACTAAAAGATTATGAGAAAGACTATTTTGATGAAATTGTGTGGGCTACATGTCAGTTTCCCTCTATTGAAAGAGAAAATCACCTCTAAACGAACCGTACAGTCTTCTCAAAGTGGAACACATGAATTTGGCAAATCTGAGGCGTATTTTTTGGAACTCGTGAAAATTGGAGGGAGAAAGAAGATTTCCGTGCAAATCAGAGGACTCTAGCACGGATTCCCTCTTGAAAACGCAAGCTGGATCTAAAACACGCATTCAGGCATTTTGGGGGTGATATTGATGAAATTGGCAACTCCGTGGCCCATTTTGGGGTACTGCTGAAAAACGGAGTGAGAAAGGAGCTTACTCTGAAATTTCGAGTCCTCTAGCGAATTTTCCCTGTCAAAAGGTGAAACCGGCGCTAAAACATGCTTCTATCCTTTTGGTGGCCGAAACACAATGATTCGCGAGCCACGTTGCCCATTTTAAAGTGCTTATGAAAGATGGAGGTAGGAATAGGATTTCTTTGCATTTCAAATGCCTCTATGGCGGTTGGGCTCTCCTAAGTTCAAACCTGCGCAAAGAATAGGTCCAACCATTTCGGGGGCAAAAAAATATGAATTGGGAAAGTACATGGCCCGTTCTCTGTGTCCCACTAAAAGATTATGAGACAGATTATTTTGATGAAATTGTGTGGGCTACATGTCAGTTTCCCTCTATTGAAAGAGAAAAGCGCCTCTAAACGAACCGTACAGTCTTCTCGCAGTGGAACAGATGAATTTAGCAAATCTGTGGCGTAAATTTTGGAACTCGTGAAAATTGGAGGGAGAAAGAAGATTTCCGTGCAAATCAGAGGACTCTAGCACGGATTCCCTCTTGAAAACGCAAGCTGGATCTAAAACACGCATTCAGGCATTTTGGGGGTGATATTGATGAAATTGGCAACTCCGTGGCCCATTTTGGGGTACTGCTGAAAAACGGAGTGAGAAAGGAGCTTACTCTGAAATTTCGAGTGCTCTAGCGAATTTTCCCTGTCAAAAGGTGAAACCGGCGCTAAAACATGCTTCTATCCTTTTGGTGGCCGAAACACAATGATTCGCGAGCTAGGTTGCCCATTTTAAAGTGCTTATGAAAGATGGAGGTAGGAATAGGATTTCTTTGCATTTCAAATGCCTCTATTGCGGTTGGTCTCTGCTAAGTGCAAACCTGCGCATAGAATAGGTCGAACCATTTCGGGGGCAAAAACAGATGAATTGGGAAAGTAAATGGATCGTTCTCTGTGTCCCACTAAAAGATTATGAGAAAGACTATTTTGATGAAATTGTGTGGGCTACATGTCAGTTTCCCTCTATTGAAAGAGAAAATCACCTCTAAACGAACCGTACAGTCTTCTCAAAGTGGAACACATGAATTTGGCAAATCTGAGGCGTATTTTTTGGAACTCGTGAAAATTGGAGGGAGAAAGAAGATTTCCGTGCAAATCAGAGGACTCTAGCACGGATTCCCTCTTGAAAATGCAAGCTGGATCTAAAACAAGCATTCAGGCATTTTGGGGGTGATATTGATGAAATTGGCAACTTCGTGGCCCATTTTGGGGTACTGCTGAAAAACGGAGTGAGAAATGAGCTTACTCTGAAATTTCAAGGCCTCTAGCGAATTTTCCCTGTCAAATGGTGAAACCGGCGCTAAAACATGCTTCTATCCTTTTGGTGGCTGAAACACAATGATTCGGGAGCTAAGTTGCCCATTTTAAAGTGCTTATGAAAGATGGAGGTAGGAATAGGATTTCTTTGCATTTCAAATTCCTCTATGGCGGTTGGCCTCTGCTAAGTGCAAACCTGCGCAAAGAATAGGTCCAACCATTTCGGGGGCAAAAAAAGATAAATTGGGAAAGTACATGGCCCGTTCACTGTGTCCCACTAAAAGATTATGAGAAAGACTATTTTGATGAAATTGTGTGGGCTACATGTCAGTTTCCCCCTATTGAAAGAGAAAAGCGCCTCTAAACGAACCGTATAGTCTTCTCGCAGTGGAACAGATGAATTTAGCAAATCTGAGGCGTAAATTTTGGAACTTGTGAAAATTGGAGGGAGAAAGAAGATTTCCGTGCAAATCAGAGGACTCTAGCACGGATTCCCACTTGAAAACGCAAGCTGGATCTAAAACACGCATTCAGGCATTTTTGGGGTGATATTGATGAAATTGGCAACTCCGTGGCCCATTTTGGGGTACTGCTGAAAAACGGAGTGAGAAATGAGCTTACTCTGAAATTTCGAGGCCTCTAGCGAATTTTCCCTGTCAAAAGGTGAAACCGGCGCTAAAACATGCTTCTATCCTTTTGGTGGCCGAAACACAATGATTCGCGAGCCACGTTGCCCATTTTAAAGTGCTTATGAAAGATGGAGGTAGGAATAGGATTTCTTTGCATTTCAAATGCCTCTATGGCGGTTGGGCTCTCCTAAGTGCAAACCTGCGCAAAGAATAGGTCCAACCATTTCGGGGGCAAAAAAATATGAATTGGGAAAGTACATGGCCCGTTCTCTGTGTCCCACTAAAAGATTATGAGACAGATTATTTTGATGAAATTGTGTGGGCTACATGTCAGTTTCCCTCTATTGAAAGAGAAAAGCGCCTCTAAACGAACCGTACAGTCTTCTCGCAGTGGAACAGATGAATTTAGCAAATCTGTGGCGTAAATTTTGGAACTCGTGAAAATTGGAGGGAGAAAGAAGATTTCCGTGCAAATCAGAGAACTCTAGCACGGATTCCCTCTTGAAAACGCAAGCTGGATCTAAAACACGCATTCAGGCATTTTGGGGGTGATATTGATGAAATTGGCAACTCCGTGGCCCATTTTGGGGTACTGCTGAAAAACGGAGTGAGAAAGGAGCTTACTCTGAAATTTCGAGTCCTCTAGCGAATTTTCCCTGTCAAAAGGTGAAACCGGCGCTAAAACATGCTTCTATCCTGTTGGTGGCCGAAACACAATGATTCGCGAGCTAGGTTGCCCATTTTAAAATTCTTATGAAAGATGGAGGTAGGAATAGGATTTCTTTGCATTTCAAATGCCTCTATTGCGGTTGGTCTCTGCTAAGTGCAAACCTGCGCATAGAATAGGTCGAACCATTTCGGGGGCAAAAACAGATGAATTGGGAAAGTAAATGGATCGTTCTCTGTGTCCCACTAAAAGATTATGAGAAAGACTATTTTGATGAAATTGTGTGGGCTACATGTCAGTTTCCCTCTATTGAAAGAGAAAATCACCTCTAAACGAACCGTACAGTCTTCTCGCAGTGCAACAGATGAATTTCGCAAATCTGAGGCGTAAATTTTGGAACTCGTGAAAATTGGAGGGAGAAAGAAGATTTGCGTTCAAATCAGAGGACTCTAGCACGGATTCCCACTTGAAAACGCAAGCTGGATCTAGAACACGAATTCAGGCATTTTGGGGGTGATATTGATGAAATTGGCAACTCTGTGGCCCATTTTGGGGTACTGCTGAAAAACGGAGTGAGAAAGTAGCTTACTCTGAAATTTCGAGGCCTCTAGCGAATTTTCCCTGTCAAAAGGTTAAACCGGCGCTAAAACATGCTTCTATCCTTTTGGTGGCCGAAACACAATGATTCGCGAGCTACGTTGCCCATTTTAAAGTGCTTATCAAAGATGGAGGTAGGAATAGGATTTCTTTGCATTTCAAATGCCTCTATGGCGGTTGGTCTCTGCTAAGTGCAAACCTGCGCAAAGAATAGGTCCAACCATTTCGGGGGCAAAAAAATATGAATTGGGAAAGTACATGGCCCGTTCTCTGTGTCCCACTAAAACATTATGAGAAAGACTATTTTGATGAAATTGTGTGGGCTACATGTCAGTTTCCCTCTATTGAAAGAGAAAATCACCTCTAAACGAACCGTACAGTCTTCTCAAAGTGGAACACATGAATTTGGCAAATCTGAGGCGTATTTTTTGGAACTCGTGAAAATTGGAGGGAGAAAGAAGATTTCCGTGCAAATCAGAGCACTCTAGCACGGATTCCCACATGAAAATGCAAGCTGGATCTAAAACACGCATTCAGGCATTTTGGGGGTGATATTGATGAAATTGGCAACTCCGTGGCCCATTTTGGGGTACTGCTGAAAAACGGAGTGAGAAATGAGCTTACTCTGAAATTTCGAGGCCTGTAGCGAATTTTCCCTGTCAAAAGGTGAAACCGGCGCTAAAACATGCTTCTATCCTTTTGGTGGCCGAAACACAATGATTCGCGAGCTACGTTGCTCATTTTAAAGTGCTTATGAAAGATGGAGGTAGGAATAGGATTTCTTTGCATTTCAAATGCCTCTATGGCGGTTGGGCTCTACTAAGTGCAAACCTGCGCAAAGAATAGGTCCAACCATTTCGGGGGCAAAAAAATATGAATTGGGAAAGTACATGGCCCGTTCTCTGTGTCCCACTAAAAGATTATGAGAAAGATTATTTTGATGAAATTGTGTGGGCTACATGTCAGTTTCCCTCTATTGAAAGAGAAAAGCGCCTCTAAACGAACCGTACAGTCTTCTCGCAGTGGAACAGATGAATTTAGCAAATCTGTGGCGTAAATTTTGGAACTCGTGAAAATTGGAGGGAGAAAGAAGATTTCCGTGCAAATCAGAGGACTCTAGCACGGATTCCCACTTGAAAACGCAAGCTGGATCTAAAACACGCATTCAGGCATTTTGGGGGTTGATATTGATGAAATTGGCAACTCCGTGGCCCATTTTCGGGTAGAGCTGAAAAACGGAGTGAGAAAGGAGCTTACTCTGAAATTTCGAGGGCTCTAGCGAATTTTCCCTGTCAAAAGGTGAAACCGGCGCTAAAACATGCAACTATCCTTTTGGTGGCCGAAACACAATGATTCGCGAGCTAGGTTGCCCATTTTAAAGTGCTTATGAAAGATGGAGGTAGGAATAGGATTTCTTTGCATTTCAAATGCCTCTATTGCGGTTGGTCTCTGCTAAGTGCAAACCTGCGCAAAGAATAGGTCGAACAATTTCGGGGGCAAAAACAGATGAATTGGGAAAGTAAATGGATCGTTCTCTGTGTCCCACTAAAAGATTATGAGAAAGACTATTTTGATGAAATTGTGTGGGCTACATGTCAGTTTCCCTCTATTGAAAGAGAAAATCACCTCTAAACGAACCGTACAGTCTTCTCAAAGTGGAACACATGAATTTGGCAAATCTGAGGCGTATTTTTTGGAACTCGTGAAAATTGGAGGGAGAAAGAAGATTTCCGTGCAAATCAGAGCACTCTAGCACAGATTCCCACATGAAAATGCAAGCTGGATCTAAAACACGCATTCAGGCATTTTGGGGGTGATATTGATGAAATTGGCAACTCCGTGGCCCATTTTGGGGTACTGCTGAAAAACGGAGTGAGAAATGAGCTTACTCTGAAATTTCGAGGCCTGTAGCGAATTTTCCCTGTCAAAAGGTGAAACCGGCGCTAAAACATGCTTCTATCCTTTTGGTGGCCGAAACACAATGATTCGCGAGCTACGTTGCTCATTTTAAAGTGCTTATGAAAGATGGAGGTAGGAATAGGATTTCTTTGCATTTCAAATGCCTCAATGGCGGTTGGTCTCTGCTAAGTGCAAACCTGCGCAAAGAATAGGTCCAACCATTTCGGGGGCAAAAACAGATGAATTGGGAAAGTAAATGGATCGTTCTCTGTGTCCCACTAAAAGATTATGAGAAAGACTATTTTGATGAAATTGTGTGGGCTACATGTCAGTTTCCCTCTATTGAAAGAGAAAAGCGCCTCTAAACGAACCGTACAGTCTTCTCGCAGTGGAACAGATGAATTTAGCAAATCTGTGGCGTAAATTTTGGAACTCGTGAAAATTGGAGGGAGAAAGAAGATTTCCGTGCAAATCAGAGGACTCTAGCACGGATTCCCACTTGAAAACGCAAGCTGGATCTAAAACACGCATGCAGGCATTTTGGGGGTGATATTGATGAAATTGGCAACTCCGTGGCCCATTTTGGGGTAGAGCTGAAAAACGGAGTGAGAAAGGAGCTTACTCTGAAATTTCGAGTCCTCTAGCGAATTTTCCCTGTCAAAAGGTCAAACCGGCGCTAAAACATGCTTCTATCCTTTTGGTGGCCGAAACACAATGATTCGCGAGCCACGTTGCGCATTTTAAAGTGCTTATGAAAGATAGAGGTAGGAATAGGATTTCTTTGCATTTCAAATGCCTCTATGGCGGTTGGGCTCTACTAAGTGCAAACCTGCGCAAAGAATAGGTCCAACCATTTCGGGGGCAAAAAAATATGAATTGGGAAAGTACATGGCCCGTTTTCTGTGTCCCACTAAAAGATTATGAGAAAGATTATTTTGATGAAATTGTGTGGGCTACATGTCAGTTTCCCTCTATTGAAAGAGAAAAGCGCCTCTAAACGAACCGTACAGTCTTCTCGCAGTGGAACAGATGAATTTAGCAAATCTGTGGCGTAAATTTTGGAACTCGTGAAAATTGGAGGGAGAAAGAAGATTTCCGTGCAAATCAGAGGACTCTAGCACGGATTCCCACTTGAAAACGCAAGCTGGATCTAAAACACGCATTCAGGCATTTTGGGGGTTGATATTGATGAAATTGGCAACTCCGTGGCCCATTTTCGGGTAGAGCTGAAAAATGGAGTGAGAAAGGAGCTTACTCTGAAATTTCGAGGGCTCTAGCGAATTTTCCCTGTCAAAAGGTGAAACCGGCGCTAAAACATGCAACTATCCTTTTGGTGGCCGAAACACAATGATTCGCGAGCTAGGTTGCCCATTTTAAAGTGCTTATGAAAGATGGAGGTAGGAATAGGATTTCTTTGCATTTCAAATGCCTCTATTGCGGTTGGTCTCTGCTAAGTGCAAACCTGCGCAAAGAATAGGTCGAACAATTTCGGGGGCAAAAACAGATGAATTGGGAAAGTAAATGGATCGTTCTCTGTGTCCCACTAAAAGATTATGAGAAAGACTATTTTGATGAAATTGTGTGGGCTACATGTCAGTTTCCCTCTATTGAAAGAGAAAATCACCTCTAAACGAACCGTACAGTCTTCTCAAAGTGGAACACATGAATTTGGCAAATCTGAGGCGTATTTTTTGGAACTCGTGAAAATTGGAGGGAGAAAGAAGATTTCCGTGCAAATCAGAGGACTCTAGCACGGATTCCCTCTTGAAAACGCAAGCTGGATCTAAAACACGCATTCAGGCATTTTGGGGGTGATATTGATGAAATTGGCAACTCCGTGGCCCATTTTGGGGTACTGCTGAAAAACGGAGTGAGAAAGGAGCTTACTCTGAAATTTCGAGTCCTCTAGCGAATTTTCCCTGTCAAAAGGTGAAACCGGCGCTAAAACATGCTTCTATCCTTTTGGTGGCCGAAACACAATGATTCGCGAGCCACGTTGCCCATTTTAAAGTGCTTATGAAAGATGGAGGTAGGAATAGGATTTCTTTGCATTTCAAATGCCTCTATGGCGGTTGGGCTCTCCTAAGTTCAAACCTGCGCAAAGAATAGGTCCAACCATTTCGGGGGCAAAAAAATATGAATTGGGAAAGTACATGGCCCGTTCTCTGTGTCCCACTAAAAGATTATGAGACAGATTATTTTGATGAAATTGTGTGGGCTACATGTCAGTTTCCCTCTATTGAAAGAGAAAAGCGCCTCTAAACGAACCGTACAGTCTTCTCGCAGTGGAATAGATGAATTTAGCAAATCTGTGGCGTAAATTTTGGAACTCGTGAAAATTGGAGGGAGAAAGAAGATTTCCGTGCAAATCAGAGGACTCTAGCACGGATTCCCACTTGAAAACGCAAGCTGGATCTAAAACACGCATTCAGGCATTTTGGGGGTGATATTGATGAAATTGGCAACTCCGTGGCCCATTTTGGGGTACTGCTGAAAAACGGAGTGAGAAAGGAGCTTACTCTGAAATTTCGAGTCCTCTAGCGAATTTTCCCTGTCAAAAGGTGAAACCGGCGCTAAAACATGCTTCTATCCTTTTGGTGGCCGAAACACAATGATTCGCGAGCTAGGTTGCCCATTTTAAAGTGCTTATGAAAGATGGAGGTAGGAATAGGATTTCTTTGCATTTCAAATGCCTCTATTGCGGTTGGTCTCTGCTAAGTGCAAACCTGCGCATAGAATAGGTCGAACCATTTCGGGGGCAAAAACAGATGAATTGGGAAAGTAAATGGATCGTTCTCTGTGTCCCACTAAAAGATTATGAGAAAGACTATTTTGATGAAATTGTGTGGGCTACATGTCAGTTTCCCTCTATTGAAAGAGAAAATCACCTCTAAACGAACCGTACAGTCTTCTCAAAGTGGAACACATGAATTTGGCAAATCTGAGGCGTAAATTTTGGAACTCGTGAAAATTGGAGGGAGAAAGAAGATTTCCGTGCAAATCAGAGGACTCTAGCACGGATTCCCACTTGAAAACGCAAGCTGGATCTAAAACACGCATTCAGGCATTTTGGGGGTTGATATTGATGAAATTGGCAACTCCGTGGCCCATTTTCGGGTAGAGCTGAAAAATGGAGTGAGAAAGGAGCTTACTCTGAAATTTCGAGGGCTCTAGCGAATTTTCCCTGTCAAAAGGTGAAACCGGCGCTAAAACATGCAACTATCCTTTTGGTGGCCGAAACACAATGATTCGCGAGCTAGGTTGCCCATTTTAAAGTGCTTATGAAAGATGGAGGTAGGAATAGGATTTCTTTGCATTTCAAATGCCTCTATTGCGGTTGGTCTCTGCTAAGTGCAAACCTGCGCAAAGAATAGGTCGAACAATTTCGGGGGCAAAAACAGATGAATTGGGAAAGTAAATGGATCGTTCTCTGTGTCCCACTAAAAGATTATGAGAAAGACTATTTTGATGAAATTGTGTGGGCTACATGTCAGTTTCCCTCTATTGAAAGAGAAAATCACCTCTAAACGAACCGTACAGTCTTCTCAAAGTGGAACACATGAATTTGGCAAATCTGAGGCGTATTTTTTGGAACTCGTGAAAATTGGAGGGAGAAAGAAGATTTCCGTGCAAATCAGAGGACTCTAGCACGGATTCCCTCTTGAAAACGCAAGCTGGATCTAAAACACGCATTCAGGCATTTTGGGGGTGATATTGATGAAATTGGCAACTCCGTGGCCCATTTTGGGGTACTGCTGAAAAACGGAGTGAGAAAGGAGCTTACTCTGAAATTTCGAGTCCTCTAGCGAATTTTCCCTGTCAAAAGGTGAAACCGGCGCTAAAACATGCTTCTATCCTTTTGGTGGCCGAAACACAATGATTCGCGAGCCACGTTGCCCATTTTAAAGTGCTTATGAAAGATGGAGGTAGGAATAGGATTTCTTTGCATTTCAAATGCCTCTATGGCGGTTGGGCTCTCCTAAGTTCAAACCTGCGCAAAGAATAGGTCCAACCATTTCGGGGGCAAAAAAATATGAATTGGGAAAGTACATGGCCCGTTCTCTGTGTCCCACTAAAAGATTATGAGACAGATTATTTTGATGAAATTGTGTGGGCTACATGTCAGTTTCCCTCTATTGAAAGAGAAAAGCGCCTCTAAACGAACCGTACAGTCTTCTCGCAGTGGAATAGATGAATTTAGCAAATCTGTGGCGTAAATTTTGGAACTCGTGAAAATTGGAGGGAGAAAGAAGATTTCCGTGCAAATCAGAGGACTCTAGCACGGATTCCCACTTGAAAACGCAAGCTGGATCTAAAACACGCATTCAGGCATTTTGGGGGTGATATTGATGAAATTGGCAACTCCGTGGCCCATTTTGGGGTACTGCTGAAAAACGGAGTGAGAAAGGAGCTTACTCTGAAATTTCGAGTCCTCTAGCGAATTTTCCCTGTCAAAAGGTGAAACCGGCGCTAAAACATGCTTCTATCCTTTTGGTGGCCGAAACACAATGATTCGCGAGCTAGGTTGCCCATTTTAAAGTGCTTATGAAAGATGGAGGTAGGAATAGGATTTCTTTGCATTTCAAATGCCTCTATTGCGGTTGGTCTCTGCTAAGTGCAAACCTGCGCATAGAATAGGTCGAACCATTTCGGGGGCAAAAACAGATGAATTGGGAAAGTAAATGGATCGTTCTCTGTGTCCCACTAAAAGATTATGAGAAAGACTATTTTGATGAAATTGTGTGGGCTACATGTCAGTTTCCCTCTATTGAAAGAGAAAATCACCTCTAAACGAACCGTACAGTCTTCTCAAAGTGGAACACATGAATTTGGCAAATCTGAGGCGTATTTTTTGGAACTCGTGAAAATTGGAGGGAGAAAGAAGATTTCCGTGCAAATCAGAGGACTCTAGCACGGATTCCCTCTTGAAAATGCAAGCTGGATCTAAAACAAGCATTCAGGCATTTTGGGGGTGATATTGATGAAATTGGCAACTCCGTGGCCCATTTTGGGGTACTGCTGAAAAACGGAGTGAGAAAGGAGCTTACTCTGAAATTTCGAGTCCTCTAGCGAATTTTCCCTGTCAAAAGGTGAAACCGGCGCTAAAACATGCTTCTATCCTTTTGGTGGCCGAAACACAATGATTCGCGAGCTAGGTTGCCCATTTTAAAGTGCTTATGAAAGATGGAGGTAGGAATAGGATTTCTTTGCATTTCAAATGCCTCTATTGCGGTTGGTCTCTGCTAAGTGCAAACCTGCGCATAGAATAGGTCGAACCATTTCGGGGGCAAAAACAGATGAATTGGGAAAGTAAATGGATCGTTCTCTGTGTCCCACTAAAAGATTATGAGAAAGACTATTTTGATGAAATTGTGTGGGCTACATGTCAGTTTCCCTCTATTGAAAGAGAAAATCACCTCTAAACGAACCGTACAGTCTTCTCAAAGTGGAACACATGAATTTGGCAAATCTGAGGCGTATTTTTTGGAACTCATGAAAATTGGAGGGAGAAAGAAGATTTCCGTGCAAATCAGAGGACTCTAGCACGGATTCCCTCTTGAAAATGCAAGCTGGATCTAAAACAAGCATTCAGGCATTTTGGGGGTGATATTGATGAAATTGGCAACTTCGTGGCCCATTTTGGGGTACTGCTGAAAAACGGAGTGAGAAATGAGCTTACTCTGAAATTTCAAGGCCTCTAGCGAATTTTCCCTGTCAAATGGTGAAACCGGCGCTAAAACATGCTTCTATCCTTTTGGTGGCTGAAACACAATGATTCGGGAGCTAAGTTGCCCATTTTAAAGTGCTTATGAAAGATGGAGGTAGGAATAGGATTTCTTTGCATTTCAAATTCCTCTATGGCGGTTGGCCTCTGCTAAGTGCAAACCTGCGCAAAGAATAGGTCCAACCATTTCGGGGGCAAAAAAAGATAAATTGGGAAAGTACATGGCCCGTTCACTGTGTCCCACTAAAAGATTATGAGAAAGACTATTTTGATGAAATTGTGTGGGCTACATGTCAGTTTCCCCCTATTGAAAGAGAAAAGCGCCTCTAAACGAACCGTACAGTCTTCTCGCAGTGGAACAGATGAATTTAGCAAATCTGAGGCGTAAATTTTGGAACTCGTGAAAATTGGAGGGAGAAAGAAGATTTCCGTGCAAATCAGAGGACTCTAGCACGGATTCCCACTTGAAAACGCAAGCTGGATCTAAAACACGCATTCAGGCATTTTTGGGGTGATATTGATGAAATTGGCAACTCCGTGGCCCATTTTGGGGTACTGCTGAAAAACGGAGTAAGAAATGAGCTTACTCTGAAATTTCGAGGCCTCTAGCGAATTTTCCCTGTCAAAAGGTGAAACCGGCGCTAAAACATGCTTCTATCCTTTTGGTGGCCGAAACACAATGATTCGCGAGCCACGTTGCCCATTTTAAAGTGCTTATGAAAGATGGAGGTAGGAATAGGATTTCTTTGCATTTCAAATGCCTCTATGGCGGTTGGGCTCTCCTAAGTGCAAACCTGCGCAAAGAATAGGTCCAACCATTTCGGGGGCAAAAAAATATGAATTGGGAAAGTACATGGCCCGTTCTCTGTGTCCCACTAAAAGATTATGAGACAGATTATTTTGATGAAATTGTGTGGGCTACATGTCAGTTTCCCTCTATTGAAAGAGAAAAGCGCCTCTAAACGAACCGTACAGTCTTCTCGCAGTGGAACAGATGAATTTAGCAAATCTGTGGCGTAAATTTTGGAACTCGTGAAAATTGGAGGGAGAAAGAAGATTTCCGTGCAAATCAGAGAACTCTAGCACGGATTCCCTCTTGAAAACGCAAGCTGGATCTAAAACACGCATTCAGGCATTTTGGGGGTGATATTGATGAAATTGGCAACTCCGTGGCCCATTTTGGGGTACTGCTGAAAAACGGAGTGAGAAAGGAGCTTACTCTGAAATTTCGAGTCCTCTAGCGAATTTTCCCTGTCAAAAGGTGAAACCGGCGCTAAAACATGCTTCTATCCTTTTGGTGGCCGAAACACAATGATTCGCGAGCTAGGTTGCCCATTTTAAAATTCTTATGAAAGATGGAGGTAGGAATAGGATTTCTTTGCATTTCAAATGCCTCTATTGCGGTTGGTCTCTGCTAAGTGCAAACCTGCGCATAGAATAGGTCGAACCATTTCGGGGGCAAAAACAGATGAATTGGGAAAGTAAATGGATCGTTCTCTGTGTCCCACTAAAAGATTATGAGAAAGACTATTTTGATGAAATTGTGTGGGCTACATATCAGTTTCCCTCTATTGAAAGAGAAAATCCCCTCTAAACGAACCGTACAGTCTTCTCAAAGTGGAACACATGAATTTGGCAAATCTGAGGCGTATATTTTGGAACTCGTGAAAATTGGAGGGAGAAAGAAGATTTCCATGCAGATCAGAGGACTCTAGCACGGATTCCCTCTTGAAAACGCAAGCTGGATCTAAAACAAGCATTCAGGCATTTTGGGGGTGATATTGATAAAATTGGCAACTCCGTGGCCCATTTTGGGGTACTGCTGAAAAACGGAGTGAGAAAGGAGCTTACTCTGAAATTTCGAGGCCTCTAGCGAATTTTCCCTGTCAAAAGGTGAAACCGGCGCTAAAACATGCTTCTATCCTTTTGGTGGCTGAAACACAATGATTCGGGAGCGAAGTTGCCCATTTTAAAGTGCTTATGAAAGATGGAGGTAGGAATAGGATTTCTTTGCATTTCAAATTCCTCTATGGCGGTTGGCCTCTGCTAAGTGCAAACCTGCGAGAAGAATAGGTCCAACCATTTCGGGGGCAAAAAAAGATGAATTGGGAAAGTACATGGCCCGTTCACTGTGTCCCACTAAAAGATTATGAGAAAGACTATTTTGATGAAATTGTGTGGGCTACATGTCAGTTTCCCTCTATTGAAAGAGAAAAGCGCCTCTAAACGAACCGTACAGTCTTCTCGCAGTGGAACAGATGAATTTAGCAAATCTGAGGCGTAAATTTTGGAACTCGTGAAAATTGGAGGGAGAAAGAAGATTTCCGTGCAAATCAGAGGACTCTAGCACGGATTCCCACTTGAAAACGCAAGCTGGATCTAAAACACGCATTCAGGCATTTTGGGGGTGATATTGATGAAATTGGCAACTCCATGGCCCATTTTGGGGTACTGATGAAAAACGGAGTGAGAAATGAGCTTACTCTGAAATTTCGAGGCCTCTAGCGAATTTTCCCTGTCAACAGGTGAAACCGGCGCTAAAACATGCTTTTATCCTTTTGGTGGCCGAAACACAATGATTCGCGAGCTACGTTGCCTATTTTAAAGTGCTTATGAAAGATGGAGGTAGGAATAGGATTTCTTTGCATTTCAAATGCCTCTATTGCGGTTGGTCTCTGCTAAGTGCAAACCTGCGCAAAGAATAGGTCCAACCATTTCGGGGGCAAAAAAAGATGAATTGGGAAAGTATATGGCCCGTTCTCTGTGTCCCAGTAAAACATTATGAGAAAGACTGTTTTGATGAAATTGTATGGGCTACATATCAGTTTCCCTCTATTGAAAGAGAAAATCCCCTCTAAACGAACCGTACAGTCTTCTCAAAGTGGAACACATGAATTTGGCAAATCTGAGGCGTATATTTTAGAACTCGTGAAAATTGGAGGGAGAAAGAAGATTTCCATGCAGATCAGAGGACTCTAGCACGGATTCCCTCTTGAAAACGCAAGCTGGATCTAAAACAAGCATTCAGGCATTTTGGGGGTGATATTGATAAAATTGGCAACTCCGTGGCCCATTTTGGGGTACTGCTGAAAAACGGAGTGAGAAAGGAGCTTACTCTGAAATTTCGAGGCCTCTAGCGAATTTTCCCTGTCAAAAGGTGAAACCGGCGCTAAAACATGCTTCTATCCTTTTGGTGGCTGAAACACAATGATTCGGGAGCGAAGTTGCCCATTTTAAAGTGCTTATGAAAGATGGAGGTAGGAATAGGATTTCTTTGCATTTCAAATTCCTCTATGGCGGTTGGCCTCTGCTAAGTGCAAACCTGCGCAAAGAATAGGTCCAACCATTTCGGGGGCAAAAAAAGATGAATTGGGAAAGTACATGGCCCGTTCACTGTGTCCCACTAAAAGATTATGAGAAAGACTATTTTGATGAAATTGTGTGGGCTACATGTCAGTTTCCCTCTATTGAAAGAGAAAAGCGCCTCTAAACGAACCGTACAGTCTTCTCGCAGTGGAACAGATGAATTTAGCAAATCTGAGGCGTAAATTTTGGAACTCGTGAAAATTGGAGGGAGAAAGAAGATTTCCGTGCAAATCAGAGGACTCTAGCACGGATTCCCACTTGAAAACGCAAGCTGGATCTAAAACACGCATTCAGGCATTTTGGGGGTGATATTGATGAAATTGGCAACTCCGTGGCCCATTTTGGGGTACTGATGAAAAACGGAGTGAGAAATGAGCTTACTCTGAAATTTCGAGGCCTCTAGCGAATTTTCCCTGTCAAAAGGTGAAACCGGCGCTAAAACATGCTTTTATCCTTTTGGTGGCCGAAACACAATGATTCGCGAGCTACGTTGCCCATTTTACAGTGCTTATGAAAGATGGATGTAGGGTTAGGATTTCTTTGCATTTCAAATGCCTCTATGTCGGTTGATCTCTGCGAAGAGCAATCCTGGGCGAAGAATAGGTCCTACCATTTCGGGGGCAAAAACAGATGAATTGGGAAAGTACATGACCCGTTCTCTGTGTACCACTAAAATATTATGAGAAAGACTATTTTGATGAAATTGTGTGGGCTACATGTCAGTTTCCCTCTATTGAAAGAGAAAATCACCTCTAAACGAACCGTACAGTCTTCACGCGGTGGAACAGATGAATTTAGCAAATCTGTGGCCTATTTTTTGGAACTCGTGAAAATTGGAGGGAGAAAGAAGATTTCCGTGCAAATCAGAGGACTCTAGCACGGATTCCCTTTTGAAAACGTAAGCTAGATCTAAAACACGCATTCAGGCATTTTTGGGGGTGATTTTGATGAAATTGGCAACTCCGTGGCCCATTTTGGGGTACTGCTGAAAAACGGAGTGAGAAAGGAGCTTACTCTAAAATTTCAAGGCCTCTAGCGAATTTTCCCTTTCAAAAGGTGAAACCGGCGCTAAAACATGCTTCTATCTTTTTGGTGGCCGAAACACATTGATTCACGAGCTACGTTGCCCATTTTAAAGTGCTTATGAAAGATACAGGTAGGAATAGGATTTCTTTGCATTTCAAATGCCTCTATGGCGGTTGGTCTCTGCTAAGTGCAAACCTGCGCAAAGAATAGGTCCAACCATTTCGGGGGCAAAAACAGATGAATTGGGAAAGTACATGGTTCGTTCTCTGTGTCCCACTAAAAGATTATGAGAAAGACTATTTTGATGAAATCGTGTGGGCTGCATGTCAGTTTCCCTCTATTGAAAGAGAAAATCACCTCTAAACGAACCGTACAGTCTTCTCAAAGTGAAACAGATGAATTTGGAAAATCTGAGGCCTATTTTTTGGAACTCGTGAAAATTGGAGGGAGAAAGAAAATTTCCGTGTAAATCAGACGACTCTAGCACGGATTCCCTCTTGAAAACGCACGCTGGATCTAAAACACGCATTCAGGCATTTTGGGGGTGATATTCATGAAATTGGCAACTCCGTGGCCCATTTTGGGGTACTGCTGAAAAACGGAGTGAGAAAGGAGCTTACTCTGAAATTTCGAGGCCCCTAGCGAATTTTCCCTGTCAAAAGGTGAAACCGGCGCTAAAACATGCTTCTATCCTTTTGGTGGCCGAAACGCAATGATTCGCTAGCTACGTTGCCCATTTTACAGTGCTTATGAAAAATGGAGGTACGAATATGATTTCTTTGCATTTCAAATGCCTCTATGGCGGTTGGTATCTGCTAAGTGCAAACCTGCGCAAAGATTAGGTCCAACCATTTCGGGGGCAAAAAAAGATGAATTGGGAAAGTACATGGTTCGTTCTCTGTGTCCCACTAAAAGATTATGAGAAAGACTATTTTGATGAAATCGTGTGGGCTGCATGTCAGTTTCCCTCTATTGAGAGAGAAAATCACCTCTAAACGAACCGTACAGTTTTCTCAAAGTGAAACAGATGAATTTGGCAAATCTGTGGCCTATTTTTTGGAACTCGTGAAAATTGGAGGGAGAAAGAAGATTTCCGTGCAAATCAGAAGACTCTAGCACGGATTCCCTCTTGAAAACGCAAGCTGGATCTAAAACACGCATTCAGGCATTTTGGGGGTGATATTGATGAAATTGGCAACTCCGTTGCCCATTTTGGGGTACTGCTGAAAAACGGAGTGAGAAAGGAGCTTACTCTGAAATTTCGAGGCCTCTAGCGAATTTTCCCTGTCAAAAGGTGAAACCGGCGCTAAAACATGCTTCTATCATTTTGGTGGCCGAAACACAATGATTCGCGAGCTACGTTGCCCATTTTACAGTGCTTATGAAAGATGGAGGTAGGAATAGGATTTCTTTGCATTTCAAATGCCTCTATGGCGGTTGGTCTCTGCTAAGTACAAACCTGCGCAAAGAATAGGTCCAACCATTTCGGGGGCAAAAACAGATTAATTGGGAAAGTACATGGCCCGTTCTCTGTGTCCCACTAAAACATTATGAGAAAGACTATTTTGATGAAATCGTGTGGGCTATATGTCAGTTTCCCTCTATTGAAAGAGAAAATCACCTCTAAACGAACCGTACAGTCTTCACGCGGTGGAACAGATGAATTTGGCAAATCTGTGGCCTATTTTTTGGAACTCGTGAAAATTGGAGGGAGAAAGAAGATTTCCGTGCAAATCAGAGGACTCTAGCACGGATTCCCTCTTGAAAACGCAAGCTGGATCTAAAACACGCATTCAGGCATTTTGGAGGTGATATTGATGAAATTGGCAACTCCGTGGCCCATTTTGGGGTACTGCTGAAAAACGGAGTGAGAAAGGAGCTTACTCTGAAATTTCGAGGCCCCTAGCGAATTTTCCCTGTCAAAAGGTGAAACCGGCGCTAAAACATGCTTCTATCCTTTTGGTGGCCGAAACACAATGATTCGCGAGCTACGTTGCCCATTTTACAGTGCTTATGAAAAATGGAGGTACGAATATGATTTCTTTGCATTTCAAATGCCTCTATGGCGGTTGGTCTCTGCTAAGTGCAAACCTGCGCAAAGAATAGGTCCAACCATTTCGGGGGCAAAAACAGATTGATTGGGAAAGTACATGGCCCGTTCTCTGTGTCCCACTAAAACATTATGAGAAAGACTATTTTGATGAAATCGTGTGGGCTATATGTCAGTTTCCCTCTATTGAAAGAGAAAATCACCTCTAAACGAACCGTACAGTCTTCACGCGGTGGAACAGATGAATTTGGCAAATCTGTGGCCTATTTTTTGGAACTCGTGAAAATTGGAGGGAGAAAGAAAATTTCCGTGCAAATCAGACGACTCTAGCATGGATTCCCTCTTGAAAACGCACGCTGGATCTAAAACACGCATTCAGGCATTTTGGGGGTGATATTCATGAAATTGGCAACTCCGTGGCCCATTTTGGGGTACTGCTGAAAAACGGAGTGAGAAAGGAGCTTACTCTGAAATATTCAAGGCATCTAGCGAATTTTCCCTTTCAAAAGGTGAAACCGGCGCTAAAACATGCTTCTATCTTTTTGGTGGCCGAAACACATTGATTCGCGAGCTACGTTGCCCATTTTAAAGTGCTTATGAAAGATACAGGTAGGAATAGGATTTCTTTGCATTTCAAATGCCTCTATGGCGGTTGGTCTCTGCTAAGTGCAAACCTGCGCAAAGAATAGGTCCAACCATTTCGGGGGCAAAAACAGATTGATTGGGAAAGTACATGGCCCGTTCTCTGTGTCCCACTAAAACATTATGAGAAAGACTATTTTGATGAAATCGTGTGGGCTATATGTCAGTTTCCCTCTATTGAAAGAGAAAATCACCTCTAAACGAACCGTACAGTCTTCACGCGGTGGAACAGATGAATTTGGCAAATCTGTGGCCTATTTTTTGGAACTCGTGAAAATTGGAGGGAGAAAGAAAATTTCCGTGCAAATCAGACGACTCTAGCACGGATTCCCTCTTGAAAACGCACGCTGGATCTAAAACACGCATTCAGGCATTTTGGGGGTGATATTCATGAAATTGGCAACTCCGTGGCCCATTTTGGGGTACTGCTGAAAAACGGAGTGAGAAAGGAGCTTACTCTGAAATTTTGAGGCCTCTAGCGAATTTTCCATGTCAAAAGGTGAAACCGGCGCTAAAACATGCTTCTATCCTTCTGGTGGCCGAAACACAATGATTCGCGAGCTACGTTGCCCATTTTACAGTGCTTATGAAAAATGGAGGTAGGAATAGGATTTCTTTGCATTTCAAATGCCTCTATGGCGGTTAGTCTCAACTAAGTGCAAACCTGCGGAAGATTAAGGCCAACCATTTCGGGGGCAAAAAAAGATAAATTGGGAAAGTACATGGCCCGTTCTCTGTGTCCCACTAAAAGATTATGAGAAAGACTATTTTGATGAAATTGTCTGGGCTACATGTCAGTTTCCCTCTATTGAAAGAGAAAAGCGCCTCTAAACGAACCGTACAGTCTTCTCGCGGTGGAACAGATGAATTTAGAAAATCTGTGGCGTATATTTTGGAACTCGTGAAAATTGGAGGGAGAAAGAAGATTTCCGTGCAAATCAGAGGACTCTCGCACGGATTCCCTTTTGAAAACGCAAGCTGGATCTAAAACACGCGTTCAGGCATTTTGGGGGTGCTATTGATGAAATTGGCAACTCCGTGGCCCATTTTGGGGTACTGCTGAAAAACGGAGTGAGAAAGGAGCTTACTCTGAAATTTCGAGGCCCCTAGCGAATTTTCCCTGTCAAAAGGTCAGACCGGCGCTAAAACATGCTTCTATCCTTTTGGTGGCCGAAACACAATGATTCGCGAGCTACGTTGCCCATTTTACAGTGCTTATGAAAGATGGATGTAGGGTTAGGATTTCTTTGCATTTCAAATGCCTCTATGTCGGTTGGTCTCTGCTAAGTGCAAACCTGCGCGAAGAATAGGTCCAACCATTTCGGGGGCAAAAAAAGATGAATTGGGAAAGTACATGGCCCGTTCTCTGTGTCCAACTAAAAGATTATGAGAAAGACTATTTCGATGTAATTGTGTGGGCTACATGTCATCTTTCCTCTATTGAAAGAGAAAAGCGCCTCTAAACGAACCGTATAGTCTTCTCGTGGTGGAACAGATGAATTTCGCAAATCTGTGGCGTATTTTTTGGAACTCGTGAAAATTAGAGGGAGAAAGAAGATTTATGTGCAGATCAGAGGACTCTAGCACTGATTCCCTCTTAAAAACGCAAGCTGGAACTAAAACACGCATTCAGGCAGTTTGGGGGTGATATTGATGAAATTCGCAACTCCGTGGCCCATTTTGGGGTACTGCTGAAAAACGGAGTGAGAAAGGAGCTTACTCTGAAATTTCGAGGCCCCTAGCGAATTTTCCCTGTCAAAAGGTCAGACCGGCGCTAAAACATGCTTCTATCCTTTTGGTGGCCGAAACACAATGATTCGCGAGCTACGTTGCCCATTTTACAGTGCTTATGAAAAATTGAGGTTGGAATAGGATTTATTTGCATTTCAAATGCCTCTATGGCGGTTGGTCTCTGCTAAGTGCAAACCTGCGCAAAGATTAGGTCCAACCATTTCGGGGGCAAAAACAGATGAATTGGGAAAGTACATGGTTCGTTCTCTGTGTCCCACTAAAAGATTATGAGAAAGACTATTTTGATGAAATCGTGTGGGCTGCATGTCAGTTTCCCTCTATTGAAAGAGAAAATCACCTCTAAACGAACCGTACAGTCTTCTCAAAGTGAAACAGATGAATTTGGAAAATCTGAGGCCTATTTTTTGGAACTTGTGAAAATTGGAGGGAGAAAGAAAATTTCCGTGCAAATCAGACGACTCTAGCACGGATTCCCTCTTGAAAACGCACGCTGGATCTAAAACACGCATTCAGGCATTTTGGGGGTGATATTCATGAAATTGGCAACTCCGTGGCCCATTTTGGGGTACTGCTAAAAAACGGAGTGAGAAAGGAGCTTACTCTGAAATTTCGAGGCCTCTAGCGAATTTTCCCTGTCAAAAGGTGAAACCGGCGCTAAAACATGCTTCTATCCTTTTGGTGGCCGAAACGCAATGATTCGCGAGCTACGTTGCCCATTTTACAGTGCTTATGAAAAATGGAGGTACGAATATGATTTCTTTGCATTTCAAATGCCTCTATGGCGGTTGGTCTCTGCTAAGTGCAAACCTGCGCAAAGATTAGGTCCAACCATTTCGGGGGCAAAAAAAGATGAATTGGGAAAGTACATGGCCCGTTCTCTGTGTCCCACTAAAAGATTATGAGAAAGACTATTTTGATGAAATTGTATGGGCTACATGTCAGTTTCCCTCTATTGAAAGAGAAAAGCGCCTCTAAACGAACCGTACAGTCTTCTCGCGGTGGAACAGATGAATTTAGCAAATCTGTGGCGTATATTTTGGAACTCGTGAAAATTGCAGGGAGAAAGAAGATTTCCGAGCAAATCAAAGGACTCTAGCACGGATTCCCTCTTGAAAACGCAAGCTGGATCAAAAACACGCATTCAAGCATTTTAGGGGTGATATTGATGAAATTGGCAACTCCATGGCCCATTTTGGGGTACTGCTGAAAAACGGAGTGAGAAAGGAGCTTACTCTGAAATTTCGAGGCCTCTAGCGAATTTTCCCAGTCAAAAGGTGAAACCGGCGCTAAAACATGCTTCTATCTTTTTGGTGGCCGAAACACATTGATTCGCGAGCTACGTTGCCCATTTTAAAGTGCTTATGAAAGATACAGGTAGGAATAGGATTTCTTTGCATTTCAAATGCCTCTATGGCGGTTGGTCTCTGCTAAGTGCAAACCTGCGCAAAGAATAGGTCTAACCATTTCGGGGGCAAAAACAGATGAATTGGGAAAGTACATGGTTCGTTCTCTGTGTCCCACTAAAAGATTATGAGAAAGACTATTTTGATGAAATCGTGTGGGCTGCATGTCAGTTTCCCTCTATTGAGAGAGAAAATCACCTCTAAACGAACCGTACAGTTTTCTCAAAGTGAAACAGATGAATTTGGCAAATCTGTGGCCTATTTTTTGGAACTCGTGAAAATTGGAGGGAGAAAGAAGATTTCCGTGCAAATCAGAGGACTCTAGCACGGATTCCCTCTTGAAAACGCAAGCTGGATCTAAAACACGCATTCAAGCATTTTGGGGGTGATATTGATGAAATTGGCAACTCCGTGGCCCATTTTGGGGTACTGCTGAAAAACGGAGTGAGAAAGGAGCTTACTCTGAAATTTCGAGGCCTCTAGCGAATTTTCCCTGTCAAAAGGTGAAACCGGCGCTAAAACATGCTTCTATCCTTTTGGTGGCCGAAACACAATGATTCGCGAGCTACGTTGCCCATTTTACAGTGCTTATGAAAGATGGAGGTAGGAATAGGATTTCTTTGCATTTCAAATGCCTCTATGGCGGTTGGTCTCTGCTAAGTGCAAACCTGCGCAAAGAATAGGTCCAACCATTTCGGGGGCAAAAACAGATGAATTGGGAAAGTACATGGTTCGTTCTCTGTGTCCCACTAAAAGATTATGAGAAAGACTATTTTGATGAAATCGTGTGGGCTGCATGTCAGTTTCCCTCTATTGAAAGAGAAAATCACCTCTAAACGAACCGTACAGTCTTCTCAAAGTGAAACAGATGTATTTGGAAAATCTGAGGCCTATTTTTTGGAACTCGTGAAAATTGGAGGGAGAAAGAAAATTTCCGTGCAAATCAGAGGACTCTAGCACGGATTCCCTCTTGAAAACGCACGCTGGATCTAAAACACGCATTCAGGCATTTTGGGGGTGATATTGATGAAATTGGCAACTCCGTGGCCCATTTTGGGGTACTGCTGAAAAACGGAGTGAGAAAGGAGCTTACTCTGAAATTTCGAGGCCTCTAGCGAATTTTCGCTGTCAAAAGGTGAAACCGGCGCTAAAACATGCTTCTATCCTTTTGGTGGCCGAAACACTATGATTCGCGAGCTACGTTGCCCATTTTACAGTGCTTATGAAAGATGGAGGTAGGAATAGGATTTCTTTGCATTTCAAATGCCTCTATGGCGGTTGGTCTCTGCTAAGTGCAAACCTGCGCAAAGAATAGGTCCAACCATTTCGGGGGCAAAAACAGATGAATTGGGAAAGTACATGGTTCGTTCTCTGTGTCCCACTAAAAGATTATGAGAAAGACTATTTTGATGAAATCGTGTGGGCTGCATGTCAGTTTCCCTCTATTGAAAGAGAAAATCACCTCTAAACGAACCGTACAGTCTTCTCAAAGTGAAACAGATGTATTTTGAAAATCTGAGGCCTATTTTTTGGAACTCGTGAAAATTGGAGGGAGAAAGAAAATTTCCGTGCAAATCAGACGACTCTAGCACGGATTCCCTCTTGAAAACGCACGCTGGATCTAAAACACGCATTCAGGCATTTTGGGGCTGATATTCATGAAATTGGCAACTCCGTGGCCCATTTTGGGGTACTGCTGAAAAACGGAGTGAGAAAGGAGCTTACTCTGAAATTTCGAGGCCTCTAGCGAATTTTCCCTGTCAAAAGGTGAAACCGGCGCTAAAACATGCTTCTATCCTTTTGGTGGCCGAAACGCAATGATTCGCGAGCTACGTTGCCCATTTTACAGTGCTTATGAAAAATGGAGGTACGAATATGATTTCTTTGCATTTCAAATGCCTCTATGGCGGTTGGTCTCTGCTAAGTGCAAACCTGCGCAAAGATTAGGTCCAACCATTTCGGGGGCAAAAAAAGATGAATTGGGAAAGTACATGGCCCGTTCTCTGTGTCCCACTAAAAGATTATGAGAAAGACTATTTTGATGAAATTGTATGGGCTACATGTCAGTTTCCCTCTATTGAAAGAGAAAAGCGCCTCTAAACGAACCGTACAGTCTTGCGGTGGAACAGATGAATTTAGCAAATCTGTGGCGTATATTTTGGAACTCGTGAAAATTGCAGGGAGAAAGAAGATTTCCGAGCAAATCAAAGGACTCTAGCACGGATTCCCTCTTGAAAACGCAAGCTGGATCAAAAACACGCATTCAGGCATTTTAGGGGTGATATTGATGAAATTGGCAACTCCATGGCCCATTTTAGGGTACTGCTGAAAAATGAAGTGAGAAAGGAGCTTACTCTGAAATATTCAAGGCATCTAGCGAATTTTCCCAGTCAAAAGGTGAAACCGGCGCTAAAACATGCTTCTATCTTTTTGGTGGCCGAAACACATTGATTCGCGAGCTACGTTGCCCATTTTAAAGTGCTTATGAAAGATACAGGTAGGAATAGGATTTCTTTGCATTTCAAATGCCTCTATGGCGGTTGGTCTCTGCTAAGTGCAAACCTGCGCAAAGAATAGGTCCAACCATTTCGGGGGCAAAAACAGATGAATTGGGAAAGTACATGGTTCGTTCTCTGTGTCCCACTAAAAGATTATGAGAAAGACTATTTTGATGAAATCGTGTGGGCTGCATGTCAGTTTCCCTCTATTGAGAGAGAAAATCACCTCTAAACGAACCGTACAGTTTTCTCAAAGTGAAACAGATGAATTTGGCAAATCTGTGGCCTATTTTTTGGAACTCGTGAAAATTGGAGGGAGAAAGAAGATTTCCGTGCAAATCAGAGGACTCTAGCACGGATTCCCTCTTGAAAACGCAAGCTGGATCTAAAACACGCATTCAGGCATTTTGGGGGTGATATTGATGAAATTGGCAACTCCGTTGCCCATTTTGGGGTACTGCTGAAAAACGGAGTGAGAAAGGAGCTTACTCTGAAATTTCGAGGCCTCTAGCGAATTTTCCCTGTCAAAAGGTGAAACCGGCGCTAAAACATGCTTCTATCATTTTGGTGGCCGAAACACAATGATTCGCGAGCTACGTTGCCCATTTTACAGTGCTTATGAAAGATGGAGGTAGGAATAGGATTTCTTTGCATTTCAAATGCCTCTATGGCGGTTGGTCTCTGCTAAGTGCAAACCTGCGCAAAGAATAGGTCCAACCATTTCGGGGGCAAAAACAGATTGATTGGGAAAGTACATGGCCCGTTCTCTGTGTCCCACTAAAACATTATGAGAAAGACTATTTTGATGAAATCGTGTGGGCTATATGTCAGTTTCCCTCTATTGAAAGAGAAAATCACCTCTAAACGAACCGTACAGTCTTCACGCGGTGGAACAGATGAATTTGGCAAATCTGTGGCCTATTTTTTGGAACTCGTGAAAATTGGAGGGAGAAAGAAGATTTCCGTGCAAATCAGAGGACTCTAGCACGGATTCCCTCTTGAAAACGCAAGCTGGATCTAAAACACGCATTCAGGCATTTTGGGGGTGATATTGATGAAATTGGCAACTCCGTGGCCCATTTTGGGGTACTGCTGAAAAACGGAGTGAGAAAGGAGCTTACTCTGAAATTTCGAGGCCTCTAGCGAATTTTCGCTGTCAAAAGGTGAAACCGGCGCTAAAACATGCTTCTATCCTTTTGGTGGCCGAAACACTATGATTCGCGAGCTACGTTGCCCATTTTACAGTGCTTATGAAAGATGGAGGTAGGAATAGGATTTCTTTGCATTTCAAATGCCTCTATGGCGGTTGGTCTCTGCTAAGTGCAAAAATGCGCAAAGATTAGGTCCAACCATTTCGGGGACAAAAACAGATAAATTGGGAAAGTACATGGCCCGTTCTCTGTGTCCCACTAAATGATTATGAGAAAGACTATTTTGATGAAATGGTGTGGGCTACATGTCAGTTTCCCTCTATTGAAAGAGAAAATCACCTCTAAACGAACCGTACAGTCTTCACGCGGTGGAACAGATGAATTTGGCAAATCTGTGGCCTATTTTTTGGAACTCGTGAAAATTGGAGGGAGAAAGAAGATTTCCGTGCAAATCAGAGGACTCTAGCACGGATTCCCTCTTGAAAACGCAAGCTGGATCTAAAACACGCATTCAGGCATTTTGGGGGTGATATTGATGAAATTGGCAACTCCGTTGCCCATTTTGGGGTACTGCTGAAAAACGGAGTGAGAAAGGAGCTTACTCTGAAATTTCGAGGCCTCTAGCGAATTTTCCCTGTCAAAAGGTGAAACCGGCGCTAAAACATGCTTCTATCATTTTGGTGGCCGAAACACAATGATTCGCGAGCTACGTTGCCCATTTTACAGTGCTTATGAAAGATGGAGGTAGGAATAGGATTTCTTTGCATTTCAAATGCCTCTATGGCGGTTGGTCTCTGCTAAGTGCAAACCTGCGCAAAGAATAGGTCCAACCATTTCGGGGGCAAAAACAGATTGATTGGGAAAGTACATGGCCCGTTCTCTGTGTCCCACTAAAACATTATGAGAAAGACTATTTTGATGAAATCGTGTGGGCTATATGTCAGTTTCCCTCTATTGAAAGAGAAAATCACCTCTAAACGAACCGTACAGTCTTCACGCGGTGGAACAGATGAATTTGGCAAATCTGTGGCCTATTTTTTGGAACTCGTGAAAATTGGAGGGAGAAAGAAGATTTCCGTGCAAATCAGAGGACTCTAGCACGGATTCCCTCTTGAAAACGCAAGCTGGATCTAAAACACGCATTCAGGCATTTATGGGTAATATTGATGAAATTGGCAACTCCAAGGCCCATTTTGGGGTACTGCTGAAAAATGAAGTGAGAAAGGAGCTTACTCTGAAATATTCAAGGCATCTAGCGAATTTTCCCAGTTTAAAGGTGAAACCGGCGCTAAAACATGCTTCTATCTTTTTGGTGGCCGAAACACATTGATTCGCGAGCTACGTTGCCCATTTTAAAGTGCTTATGAAAGATACAGGTAGGAATAGGATTTCTTTGCATTTCAAATGCCTCTATGGCGGTTGGTCTCTGCTAAGTGCAAACCTGCGCAAAGAATAGGTCCAACCATTTCGGGGGCAAAAACAGATGAATTGGGAAAGTACATGGTTCGTTCTCTGTGTCCCACTAAAAGATTATGAGAAAGACTATTTTGATGAAATCGTGTGGGCTGCATGTCAGTTTCCCTCTATTGAGAGAGAAAATCACCTCTAAACGAACCGTACAGTTTTCTCAAAGTGAAACAGATGAATTTGGCAAATATGTGGCCTATTTTTTGGAACTCGTGAAAATTGGAGGGAGAAAGAAGATTTCCGTGCAAATCAGAGGACTCTAGCACGGATTCCCTCTTGAAAACGCAAGCTGGATCTAAAACACGCATTCATGCATTTTGGGGGTGATATTGATGAAATTGGCAACTCCGTGGCCCATTTTGGGGTACTGCTGAAAAACGGAGTGAGAAAGGAGCTTACTCTGAAATTTCGAGGCCTCTAGCGAATTTTCCCTGTCAAAAGGTGAAACCGGCGCTAAAACATGCTTCTATCCTTTTGGTGGCCGAAACGCAATGATTCGCGAGCTACGTTGCCCATTTTACAGTGCTTATGAAAAATGGAGGTACGAATATGATTTCTTTGCATTTCAAATGCCTCTATGGCGGTTGGTCTCTGCTAAGTGCAAACCTGCGCAAAGATTAGGTCCAACCATTTCGGGGGCAAAAAAAGATGAATTGGGAAAGTACATGGCCCGTTCTCTGTGTCCCACTAAAAGATTATGAGAAAGACTATTTTGATGAAATTGTATGGGCTACATGTCAGTTTCCCTCTATTGAAATAGAAAAGCGCCTCTAAACGAACCGTACAGTCTTCTCGCGGTGGAACAGATGAATTTAGCAAATCTGTGGCGTATATTTTGGAACTCGTGAAAATTGCAGGGAGAAAGAAGATTTCCGAGCAAATCAAAGGACTCTAGCACGGATTCCCTCTTGAAAACGCAAGCTGGATCTAAAACACGCATTCAGGCATTTATGGGTGATATTGATGAAATGGGCAACTCCATGGCCCATTTTGGGGTACTGCTGAAAAATGAAGTGAGAAAGGAGCTTACTCTGAAATATTCAAGGCATCTAGCGAATTTTCCCAGTTTAAAGGTGAAACCGGCGCTAAAACATGCTTCTATCTTTTTGGTGGCCGAAACACATTGATTCGCGAGCTACGTTGCCCATTTTAAAGTGCTTATGAAAGATACAGGTAGGAATAGGATTTCTTTGCATTTCAAATGCCTCTATGGCGGTTGGTCTCTGCTAAGTGCAAACCTGCGCAAAGAATAGGTCCAACCATTTCGGGGGCAAAAACAGATGAATTGGGAAAGTACATGGTTCGTTCTCTGTGTCCCACTAAAAGATTATGAGAAAGACTATTTTGATGAAATCGTGTGGGCTGCATGTCAGTTTCCCTCTATTGAGAGAGAAAATCACCTCTAAACGAACCGTACAGTTTTCTCAAAGTGAAACAGATGAATTTGGCAAATCTGTGGCCTATTTTTTGGAACTCGTGAAAATTGGAGGGAGAAAGAAGATTTCCGTGCAAATCAGAGGACTCTAGCACGGATTCCCTCTTGAAAACGCAAGCTGGATCTAAAACACGCATTCAGGCATTTTGGGGGTGATATTGATGAAATTGGCAACTCCGTGGCCCATTTTGGGGTACTGCTGAAAAACGGAGTGAGAAAGGAGCTTACTCTGAAATTTCGAGGCCTCTAGCGAATTTTCGCTGTCAAAAGGTGAAACCGGCGCTAAAACATGCTTCTATCCTTTTGGTGGCCGAAACACTATGATTCGCGAGCTACGTTGCCCATTTTACAGTGCTTATGAAAGATGGAGGTAGGAATAGGATTTCTTTGCATTTCAAATGCCTCTATGGCGGTTGGTCTCTGCTAAGTGCAAACCTGCGCAAAGAATAGGTCCAACCATTTCGGGGGCAAAAACAGATTAATTGGGAAAGTACATGGCCCGTTCTCTGTGTCCCACTAAAACATTATGAGAAAGACTATTTTGATGAAATCGTGTGGGCTATATGTCAGTTTCCCTCTATTGAAAGAGAAAATCACCTCTAAACGAACCGTATAGTCTTCACGCGGTGGAACAGATGAATTTGGCAAATCTGTGGCCTATTTTTTGGAACTCGTGAAAATTGGAGGGAGAAAGAAGATTTCCGTGCAAATCAGAGGACTCTAGCACGGATTCCCTCTTGAAAACGCAAGCTGGATCTAAAACACGCATTCAGGCATTTTGGGGGTGATATTGATGAAATTGGCAACTCCGTGGCCCATTTTGGGGTACTGCTGAAAAACGGAGTGAGAAAGGAGCTTACTCTGAAATTTCGAGGCCTCTAGCGAATTTTCCCTGTCAAAAGGTGAAACCGGCGCTAAAACATGCTTCTATCCTTTTGGTGACCGAAACACTATGATTCGCGTGCTACGTTGCCCATTTTACAGTGCTTATGAAAGATGGAGGTAGGAATAGGATTTCTTTGCATTTCAAATGCCTCTATGGCGGTTGGTCTCTGCTAAGTGCAAACCTGCGCAAAGATTAGGTCCAACCATTTCGGGGGCAAAAACAGATTAATTGGGAAAGTACATGGCCCGTTCTCTGTGTCCCACTAAAACATTATGAGAAAGACTATTTTGATGAAATCGTGTGGGCTATATGTCAGTTTCCCTCTATTGAGAAAGAAAATCACCTCTAAACGAACCGTACAGTCTTCACGCGGTGGAACAGATGAATTTGGAAAATCTGTGGCCTATTTTTTGGGACTCGTGAAAATATGAGGGAGAAAGAAGATTTCCGTGCAAATCAGAGGACTCTAGCACGGATTCACTCTTGAAAACGCAAGCTGGATCTAAAACACGCATTCAGGCATTTTGGGGGTGATATTGATGAAATTGGCAACTCCGTGGCCCATTTTGGGGTACTGCTGAAAAACGGAGTGAGAAAGGAGCTTACTCTGAAATTTCGAGGCCTCTAGCGAATTTTCCCTGTCAAAAGGTGAAACCGGCGCTAAAACATGCTTCTATCATTTTGGTGGACGAAACACTATGATTCGCGAGCTACGTTTCCCATTTTACAGTGCTTATGAAAGATGGAGGTAGGAATAGGATTTCTTTGCATTTCAAATGCCTCTATGGCGGTTGGTCTCTGCTAAGTGCAAACCTGCGCAAAGATTAGGTCCAAACATTTCGGGGACAAAAACAGATTAATTGGGAAAGTACATGACCCGTTCTCTGTGTCCCACTAAAAAATTATGAGAAAGACTATTTTGATGAAATCGTGTGGGCTATATGTCAGTTTCCCTCTGTTGAGAAAGAAAATCACCTCTAAACGAACCGTACAGTCTTCACGCGGTGGAACAGATGAATTTGGAAAATCTGTGGCCTATTTTTTGGAACTCGTGAAAATATGAGGGAGAAAGAAGATTTCCGTGCAAATCAGAGGACTCTAGCACGGATTCCCTCTTGAAAACGCAAGCTGGATCTAAAACACGCATTCAGGCATTTTGGGGGTGATATTGATGAAATTGGCAACTCCGTGGCCCATTTTGGGGTACTGCTGAAAAACGGAGTGAGAAAGGAGCTTACTCTGAAATTTCGAGGCCTCTAGCGAATTTTCCCTGTCAAAAGGTGAAACCGGCGCTAAAACATGCTTCTATCATTTTGGTGGCCGAAACACTATGAGTCGCGAGCTACGTTTCCCATTTTACAGTGCTTATGAAAGATGGAGGTAGGAATAGGATTTCTTTGCATTTCAAATGCCTCTATGGCGGTTGGTCTCTGCTAAGTGCAAACCTGCGCAAAGATTAGGTCCAAACATTTCGGGGACAAAAACAGATTAATTGGGAAAGTACATGACCCGTTCTCTGTGTCCCACTAAAAAATTATGAGAAAGACTATTTTGATGAAATCGTGTGGGCTATATGTCAGTTTCCCTCTGTTGAGAAAGAAAATCACCTCTAAACGAACCGTACAGTCTTCACGCGGTGGAACAGATGAATTTGGAAAATCTGTGGCCTATTTTTTGGAACTCGTGAAAATATGAGGGAGAAAGAAGATTTCCGTGCAAATCAGAGGACTCTAGCACGGATTCCCTCTTGAAAACGCAAGCTGGATCTAAAACACGCATTCAGGCATTTTGGGGGTGATATTGATGAAATTGGCAACTCCGTGGCCCATTTTGGGGTACTGCTGAAAAACGGAGTGAGAAAGGAGCTTACTCTGAAATTTCGAGGCCTCTAGCGAATTTTCGCTGTCAAAAGGTGAAACCGGCGCTAAAACATGCTTCTATCCTTTTGGTGGCCGAAACACTATGATTCGCGAGCTACGTTGCCCATTTTACAGTGCTTATGAAAGATGGAGGTAGGAATAGGATTTCTTTGCATTTCAAATGCCTCTATGGCGGTTGGTCTCTGCTAAGTGCAAACCTGCGCAAAGATTAGGTCCAACCATTTCGGGGGCAAAAACAGATGATTTGGGAAAGTACATGGCCCGTTCTCTGTGTCCCACTAAAAGATTATGAGAAAGACTATTTTGATGAAATTGTGTGGGCTACATGTCAGTTTCCCTCTATTGAAAGAGAAAATCACCTCTAAACGAACCGTACAGTCTTCACGCGGTGGAACAGATGAATTTGGAAAATCTGTGGCCTATTTTTTGGAACTCGTGAAAATTGGAGGGAGAAAGAAGATTTCCGTGCAAATCAGAGGACTCTAGCACGGATTCCCTCTTGAAAACGCAAGCTGGATCTAAAACACGCATTCAGGCATTTTGGGGGTGATATTGATGAAATTGGCAACTCCGTGGCCCATTTTGGGGTACTGCTGAAAAACGGATTGAGAAAGGAGCTTACTCTGAAATTTCGAGGCCTCTAGCGAATTTTCCCTGTCAAAAGGTGAAACCGGCGCTAAAACATGCTCTATCCTTTTGGTGGCCGAAACACAATGATTCGCGAGCTACGTTGCCCATTTTACAGTGCTTATGAAAGATGGAGGTAGGAATAGGATTTCTTTGCATTTCAAATGCCTCTATGGCGGTTGGTCTCTGCTAAGTGCAAACCTGCGCAAAGAATAGGTCCAACCATTTCGGGGGCAAAAACAGATTAATTGGGAAAGTACATGGCCCGTTCTCTGTGTCCCACTAAAACATTATGAGAAAGACTATTTTGATGAAATCGTGTGGGCTATATGTCAGTTTCCCTCTATTGAGAGAGAAAATCACCTCTAAACGAACCGTACAGTCTTCACGCGGTGGAACAGATGAATTTGGCAAATCTGTGGCCTATTTTTTGGAACTCGTGAAAATATGAGGGAGAAAGAAGATTTCCGTGCAAATCAGAGGACTCTAGCACGGATTCCCTCTTGAAAACGCAAGCTGGATCTAAAACACGCATTCAGGCATTTTGGGGGTGATATTGATGAAATTGGCAACTCCGTGGCCCATTTTGGGGTACTGCTGAAAAACGGAGTGAGAAAGGAGCTTACTCTGAAATTTCGAGGCCTCTAGCGAATTTTCCCTGTCAAAAGGTGAAACCGGCGCTAAAACATGCTTCTATCCTTTTGGTGGCCGAAACACTATGATTCGCGAGCTACGTTGCCCATTTTACAGTGCTTATGAAAGATGGAGGTAGGAATAGGATTTCTTTGCATTTCAAATGCCTCTATGGCGGTTGGTCTCTGCTAAGTGCAAACCTGCGCAAAGAATAGGTCCAACCATTTCGGGGGCAAAAACAGATTAATTGGGAAAGTACATGGCCCGTTCTCTGTGTCCCACTAAAACATTATGAGAAAGACTATTTTGATGAAATCGTGTGGGCTATATGTCAGTTTCCCTCTATTGAGAGAGAAAATCACCTCTAAACGAACCGTACAGACTTCACGCGGTGGAACAGATGAATTTGGCAAATCTGTGGCCTATTTTTTGGAACTCGTGAAAATATGAGGGAGAAAGAAGATTTCCGTGCAAATCAGAGGACTCTAGCACGGATTCCCTCTTGAAAACGCAAGCTGGATCTAAAACACGCATTCAGGCATTTTGGGGGTGATATTGATGAAATTGGCAACTCCGTGGCCCATTTTGGGGTACTGCTGAAAAACGGAGTGAGAAAGGAGCTTACTCTGAAATTTCGAGGCCTCTAGCGAATTTTCGCTGTCAAAAGGTGAAACCGGCGCTAAAACATGCTTCTATCCTTTTGGTGGCCGAAACACTATGATTCGCGAGCTACGTTGCCCATTTTACAGTGCTTATGAAAGATGGAGGTAGGAATAGGATTTCTTTGCATTTCAAATGCCTCTATGGCGGTTGGTCTCTGCTAAGTGCAAACCTGCGCAAAGATTAGGTCCAACCATTTCGGGGGCAAAAACAGATGAATTGGGAAAGTACATGGCCCGTTCTCTGTGTCCCACTAAAAGATTATGAGAAAGACTATTTTGATGAAATTGTGTGGGCTACATGTCAGTTTCCCTCTATTGAAAGAGAAAATCACCTCTAAACGAACCGTACAGTCTTCACGCGGTGGAACAGATGAATTTGGAAAATCTGTGGCCTATTTTTTGGAACTCGTGAAAATTGGAGGGAGAAAGAAGATTTCCGTGCAAATCAGAGGACTCTAGCACGGATTCCCTCTTGAAAACGCAAGCTGGATCTAAAACACGCATTCAGGCATTTTGGGGGTGATATTGATGAAATTGGCAACTCCGTGGCCCATTTTGGGGTACTGCTGAAAAACGGATTGAGAAAGGAGCTTACTCTGAAATTTCGAGGCCTCTAGCGAATTTTCCCTGTCAAAAGGTGAAACCGGCGCTAAAACATGCTCTATCCTTTTGGTGGCCGAAACACAATGATTCGCGAGCTACGTTGCCCATTTTACAGTGCTTATGAAAGATGGAGGTAGGAATAGGATTTCTTTGCATTTCAAATGCCTCTATGGCGGTTGGTCTCTGCTAAGTGCAAACCTGCGCAAAGAATAGGTCCAACCATTTCGGGGGCAAAAACAGATTAATTGGGAAAGTACATGGCCCGTTCTCTGTGTCCCACTAAAACATTATGAGAAAGACTATTTTGATGAAATCGTGTGGGCTATATGTCAGTTTCCCTCTATTGAGAGAGAAAATCACCTCTAAACGAACCGTACAGTCTTCACGCGGTGGAACAGATGAATTTGGCAAATCTGTGGCCTATTTTTTGGAACTCGTGAAAATATGAGGGAGAAAGAAGATTTCCGTGCAAATCAGAGGACTCTAGCACGGATTCCCTCTTGAAAACGCAAGCTGGATCTAAAACACGCATTCAGGCATTTTGGGGGTGATATTGATGAAATTGGCAACTCCGTGGCCCATTTTGGGGTACTGCTGAAAAACGGAGTGAGAAAGGAGCTTACTCTGAAATTTCGAGGCCTCTAGCGAATTTTCCCTGTCAAAAGGTGAAACCGGCGCTAAAACATGCTTCTATCCTTTTGGTGGCCGAAACACTATGATTCGCGAGCTACGTTGCCCATTTTACAGTGCTTATGAAAGATGGAGGTAGGAATAGGATTTCTTTGCATTTCAAATGCCTCTATGGCGGTTGGTCTCTGCTAAGTGCAAACCTGCGCAAAGAATAGGTCCAACCATTTCGGGGGCAAAAACAGATTAATTGGGAAAGTACATGGCCCGTTCTCTGTGTCCCACTAAAACATTATGAGAAAGACTATTTTGATGAAATCGTGTGGGCTATATGTCAGTTTCCCTCTATTGAGAGAGAAAATCACCTCTAAACGAACCGTACAGACTTCACGCGGTGGAACAGATGAATTTGGCAAATCTGTGGCCTATTTTTTGGAACTCGTGAAAATATGAGGGAGAAAGAAGATTTCCGTGCAAATCAGAGGACTCTAGCACGGATTCCCTCTTGAAAACGCAAGCTGGATCTAAAACACGCATTCAGGCATTTTGGGGGTGATATTGATGAAATTGGCAACTCCGTGGCCCATTTTGGGGTACTGCTGAAAAACGGAGTGAGAAAGGAGCTTACTCTGAAATTTCGAGGCCTCTAGCGAATTTTCCCTGTCAAAAGGTGAAACCGGCGCTAAAACATGCTTCTATCCTTTTGGTGGCCGAAACACTATGATTCGCGAGCTACGTTTCCCATTTTACAGTGCTTATGAAAGATGGAGGTAGGAATAGGATTTCTTTGCATTTCAAATGCCTCTATGGCGGTTGGTCTCTGCTAAGTGCAAACCTGCGCAAAGAATAGGTCCAACCATTTCGGGGGCAAAAACAGATTCATTGGGAAAGTACATGGCCCGTTCTCTGTGTCCCACTAAAACATTATGAGAAAGACTATTTTGATGAAATCGTGTGGGCTATATGTCAGTTTCCCTCTATTGAAGGAGAAAATCACCTCTAAACGAACCGTACAGTCTTCACGCGGTGGAACAGATGAATTTGGCAAATCTGTGGCCTATTTTTTGGAACTCGTGAAAATTGGAGGGAGAAAGAAGATTTCCGTGCAAATCAGAGGACTCTAGCACGGATTCCCTCTTGAAAACGCAAGCTGGATCTAAAACACGCATTCAGGCATTTATGGGTGATATTGATGAAATTGGCAACTCCGTGGCCCATTTTAGGGTACTGCTGAAAAACGGATTGAGAAAGGAGCTTACTCTGAAATTTCGAGGCCTCTAGCGAATTTTCCCTGTCAAAAGGTGAAACCTGCGCTAAAACATGCTCTATCCTTTTGGTGGCCGAAACACAATGATTCGCAAGCTACGTTGCCCATTTTACAGTGCTTATGAAAGATGGAGGTAGGAATAGGATTTCTTTGCATTTCAAATGCCTCTATGGTGGTTGGTCTCTGCTAAGTGCAAACCTGCGCAAAGAATAGGTCCAACCATTTCGGGGGCAAAAACAGATTAATTGGGAAAGTACATGGCCCGTTCTCTGTGTCCCACTAAAACATTATGAGAAAGACTATTTTGATGAAATCGTGTGGGCTATATGTCAGTTTCCCTCTATTGAAAGAGAAAATCACCTCTAAACGAACCGTACAGTCTTCACGCGGTGGAACAGATGAATTTGGCAAATCTGTGGCCTATTTTTTGGAACTCGTGAAAATTGGAGGGAGAAAGAAGATTTCCGTGCAAATCAGAGGACTCTAGCACGGATTCCCTCTTGAAAACGCAAGCTGGATCTAAAACACGCATTCAGGCATTTTAGGGGTGATATTGATGAAATTGGCAACTCCGTGGCCCATTTTAGGGTACTGCTGAAAAACGGATTGAGAAAGGAGCTTACTCTGAAATTTCGAGGCCTCTAGCGAATTTTCCCTGTCAAAAGGTGAAACCGGCGCTAAAACATGCTCTATCCTTTTGGTGGCCGAAACACAATGATTCGCGAGCTACGTTGCCCATTTTACAGTGCTTATGAAAGATGGAGGTAGGAATAGGATTTCTTTGCATTTCAAATGCCTCTATGGCGGTTGGTCTCTGCTAAGTGCAAACCTGCGCAAAGAATAGGTCCAACCATTTCGGGGGCAAAAAAAGATGAATTGGGAAAGTACATGGCCCGTTCTCTGTGTCCCACTAAAACATTATGAGAAAGACTATTTTGATGAAATCGTGTGGGCTATATGTCAGTTTCCCTCTATTGAGAGAGAAAATCACCTCTAAACGAACCGTACAGTCTTCACGCGGTGGAACAGATGAATTTGGCAAATCTGTGGCCTATTTTTTGGAACTCATGAAAATATGAGGGAGAAAGAAGATTTCCGTGCAAATCAGAGGACTCTAGCACGGATTCCCTCTTGAAAACGCAAGCTGGATCTAAAACACGCATTCAGGCATTTTAGGGGTGATATTGATGAAATTGGCAACTCCGTGGCCCATTTTAGGGTACTGCTGAAAAACGGATTGAGAAAGGAGCTTACTCTGAAATTTCGAGGCCTCTAGCGAATTTTCCTTGTCAAAAGGTGAAACCGGCGCTAAAACATGCTCTATCCTTTTGGTGGCCGAAACACAATGATTCGCGAGCTACGTTGCCCATTTTACAGTGCTTATGAAAGATGGAGGTAGGAATAGGATTTCTTTGCATTTCAAATGCCTCTATGGCGGTTGGTCTCTGCTAAGTGCAAACCTGCGCAAAGAATAGGTCCAACCATTTCGGGGGCAAAAACAGATTAATTGGGAAAGTACATGGCCCGTTCTCTGTGTCCCACTAAAACATTATGAGAAAGACTATTTTGATGAAATCGTGTGGGCTATATGTCAGTTTCCCTCTATTGAGAGAGAAAATCACCTCTAAACGAACCGTACAGTCTTCACGCGGTGGAACAGATGAATTTGGCAAATCTGTGGCCTATTTTTTGGAACTCGTGAAAATATGAGGGAGAAAGAAGATTTCCGTGCAAATCAGAGGACTCTAGCACGGATTCCCTCTTGAAAACGCAAGCTGGATCTAAAACACGCATTCAGGCATTTTGGGGGTGATATTGATGAAATTGGCAACTCCGTGGCCCATTTTGGGGTACTGCTGAAAAACGGAGTGAGAAAGGAGCTTACTCTGAAATTTCGAGGCCTCTAGCGAATTTTCCCTGTCAAAAGGTGAAACCGGCGCTAAAACATGCTTCTATCCTTTTGGTGGCCGAAACACTATGATTCGCGAGCTACGTTGCCCATTTTACAGTGCTTATGAAAGATAGAGGTAGGAATAGGATTTCTTTGCATTTCAAATGCCTCTATGGCGGTTGGTCTCTGCTAAGTGCAAACCTGCGCAACGATTAGGTCCAACCATTTCGGAGGCAAAAAAAGATGAATTGGGAAAGTACATGGCCCGTTCTCTGTGTCCCACTAAAAGATTATGAGAAAGACTATTTTGATGAAATTGTGTGGGCTACATGTCAGTTTCCCTCTATTGAAAGAGAAAATCACCTCTAAACGAACCGTACAGTCTTCACGCGGTGGAACAGATGAATTTGGCAAATCTGTGGCCTATTTTTTGGAACTCGTGAAAATTGGAGGGAGAAAGAAGATTTCCGTGCAAATCAGAGGACTCTAGCACGGATTCCCTCTTGAAAACGCAAGCTGGATCTAAAACACGCATTCAGGCATTTATGGGTGATATTGATGAAATTAGCAACTCCGTGGCCCATTTTAGGGTACTGCTGAAAAACGGATTGAGAAAGGAGCTTACTCTGAAATTTCGAGGCCTCTAGCGAATTTTCCCTGTCAAAAGGTGAAACCTGCGCTAAAACATGCTCTATCCTTTTGGTGGCCGAAACACAATGATTCGCGAGCTACGTTGCCCATTTTACAGTGCTTATGAAAGATGGAGGTAGGAATAGGATTTCTTTGCATTTCAAATGCCTCTATGGCGGTTGGTCTCTGCTAAGTGCAAACCTGCGCAAAGAATAGGTCCAACCATTTCGGGGGCAAAAACAGATTAATTGGGAAAGTACATGGCCCGTTCTCTGTGTCCCACTAAAACATTATGAGAAAGACTATTTTGATGAAATCGTGTGGGCTATATGTCAGTTTCCCTCTATTGAAAGAGAAAATCACCTCTAAACGAACCGTACAGTCTTCACGCGGTGGAACAGATGAATTTGGCAAATCTGTGGCCTATTTTTTGGAACTCGTGAAAATTGGAGGGAGAAAGAAGATTTCCGTGCAAATCAGAGGACTCTAGCACGGATTCCCTCTTGAAAACGCAAGCTGGATCTAAAACACGCATTCAGGCATTTTGGGGGTGATATTGATGAAATTGGCAACTCCGTGGCCCATTTTGGGGTACTGCTGAAAAACGGAGTGAGAAAGGAGCTTACTCTAAAATTTCGAGGCCTCTAGCGAATTTTCCCTGTCAAAAGGTGAAACCTGCGCTAAAACATGCTCTATCCTTTTGGTGGCCGAAACACAATGATTCGCGAGCTACGTTGCCCATTTTACAGTGCTTATGAAAGATGGAGGTAGGAATAGGATTTCTTTGCATTTCAAATGCCTCTATGGCGGTTGGTCTCTGCTAAGTGCAAACCTGCGCAAAGAATAGGTCCAACCATTTCGGGGGCAAAAACAGATTAATTGGGAAAGTACATGGCCCGTTCTCTGTGTCCCACTAAAACATTATGAGAAAGACTATTTTGGTGAAATCGTGTGGGCTATATGTCAGTTTCCCTCTATTGAGAGAGAAAATCACCTCTAAACGAACCGTACAGTCTTCACGCGGTGGAACAGATGAATTTGGCAAATCTGTGGCCTATTTTTTGGAACTCGTGAAAATTGGAGGGAGAAAGAAGATTTCCGTGCAAATCAGAGGACTCAAGCACGGATTCCCTCTTGAAAACGCAAGCTGGATCTAAAACACGCATTCAGGCATTTATGGGTGATATTGATGAAATTGGCAACTCCGTGGCCCATTTTAGGGTACGGCTGAAAAACGGATTGAGAAAGGAGCTTACTCTGAAATTTCGAGGCCTCTAGCGAATTTTCCCTGTCAAAAGGTGAAACCTGCGCTAAAACATGCTCTATCCTTTTGGTGGCCGAAACACAATGATTCGCGAGCTACGTTGCCCATTTTACAGTGCTTATGAAAGATGGAGGTAGGAATAGGATTTCTTTGCATTTCAAATGCCTCTATGGCGGTTGGTCTCTGCTAAGTGCAAACCTGCGCAAAGAATAGGTCCAACCATTTCGGGGGCAAAAACAGATTAATTGGGAAAGTACATGGCCCGTTCTCTGTGTCCCACTAAAACATTATGAGAAAGACTATTTTGATGAAATCGTGTGGGCTATATGTCAGTTTCCCTCTATTGAAAGAGAAAATAACCTCTAAACGAACCGTACAGTCTTCACGCGGTGGAACAGATGAATTTGGCAAATCTGTGGCCTATTTTTTGGAACTCGTGAAAATTGGAGGGAGAAAGAAGATTTCCGTGCAAATCAGAGGACTCTAGCACGGATTCCCTCTTGAAAACGCAAGCTGGATCTAAAACACGCATTCAGGCATTTATGGGTGATATTGATGAAATTGGCAACTCCGTGGCCCATTTTAGGGTACTGCTGAAAAACGGATTGAGAAAGGAGCTTACTCTGAAATTTCGAGGCCTCTAGCGAATTTTCCCTGTCAAAAGGTGAAACCTGCGCTAAAACATGCTCTATCCTTTTGGTGGCCGAAACACAATGATTCGCGAGCTACGTTGCCCATTTTACAGTGCTTATGAAAGATGGAGGTAGGAATAGGATTTCTTTGCATTTCAAATGCCTCTATGGCGGTTGGTCTCTGCTAAGTGCAAACCTGCGCAAAGAATAGGTCCAACCATTTCGGGGGCAAAAACAGATTAATTGGGAAAGTACATGGCCCGTTCTCTGTGTCCCACTAAAACATTATGAGAAAGACTATTTTGATGAAATCGTGTGGGCTATATGTCAGTTTCCCTCTATTGAGAGAGAAAATCACCTCTAAACGAACCGTACAGTCTTCACGCGGTGGAAGAGATGAATTTGGCAAATCTGTGGCCTATTTTTTGGAACTCGTGAAAATATGAGGGAGAAAGAAGATTTCCGTGCAAATCAGAGGACTCTAGCACGGATTCCCTCTTGAAAACGCAAGCTGGATCTAAAACACGCATTCAGGCATTTTAGGGGTGATATTGATGAAATTGGCAACTCCGTGGCCCATTTTAGGGTACTGCTGAAAAACGGATTGAGAAAGGAGCTTACTCTGAAATTTCGAGGCCTCTAGCGAATTTTCCTTGTCAAAAGGTGAAACCGGCGCTAAAACATGCTCTATCCTTTTGGTGGCCGAAACACAATGATTCGCGAGCTACGTTGCCCATTTTACAGTGCTTATGAAAGATGGAGGTAGGAATAGGATTTCTTTGCATTTCAAATGCCTCTATGGCGGTTGGTCTCTGCTAAGTGCAAACCTGCGCAAAGAATAGGTCCAACCATTTCGGGGGCAAAAACAGATTAATTGGGAAAGTACATGGCCCGTTCTCTGTGTCCCACTAAAACATTATGAGAAAGACTATTTTGATGAAATCGTGTGGGCTATATGTCAGTTTCCCTCTATTGAGAGAGAAAATCACCTCTAAACGAACCGTACAGTCTTCACGCGGTGGAACAGATGAATTTGGCAAATCTGTGGCCTATTTTTTGGAACTCGTGAAAATATGAGGGAGAAAGAAGATTTCCGTGCAAATCAGAGGACTCTAGCACGGATTCCCTCTTGAAAACGCAAGCTGGATCTAAAACACGCATTCAGGCATTTTGGGGGTGATATTGATGAAATTGGCAACTCCGTGGCCCATTTTGGGGTACTGCTGAAAAACGGAGTGAGAAAGGAGCTTACTCTGAAATTTCGAGGCCTCTAGCGAATTTTCCCTGTCAAAAGGTGAAACCGGCGCTAAAACATGCTTCTATCCTTTTGGTGGCCGAAACACTATGATTCGCGAGCTACGTTGCCCATTTTACAGTGCTTATGAAAGATGGAGGTAGGAATAGGATTTCTTTGCATTTCAAATGCCTCTATGGCGGTTGGTCTCTGCTAAGTGCAAACCTGCGCAACGATTAGGTCCAACCATTTCGGAGGCAAAAAAAGATGAATTGGGAAAGTACATGGCCCGTTCTCTGTGTCCCACTAAAAGATTATGAGAAAGACTATTTTGATGAAATTGTGTGGGCTACATGTCAGTTTCCCTCTATTGAAAGAGAAAATCACCTCTAAACGAACCGTACAGTCTTCACGCGGTGGAACAGATGAATTTGGCAAATCTGTGGCCTATTTTTTGGAACTCGTGAAAATTGGAGGGAGAAAGAAGATTTCCGTGCAAATCAGAGGACTCTAGCACGGATTCCCTCTTGAAAACGCAAGCTGGATCTAAAACACGCATTCAGGCATTTATGGGTGATATTGATGAAATTAGCAACTCCGTGGCCCATTTTAGGGTACTGCTGAAAAACGGATTGAGAAAGGAGCTTACTCTGAAATTTCGAGGCCTCTAGCGAATTTTCCCTGTCAAAAGGTGAAACCTGCGCTAAAACATGCTCTATCCTTTTGGTGGCCGAAACACAATGATTCGCGAGCTACGTTGCCCATTTTACAGTGCTTATGAAAGATGGAGGTAGGAATAGGATTTCTTTGCATTTCAAATGCCTCTATGGCGGTTGGTCTCTGCTAAGTGCAAACCTGCGCAAAGAATAGGTCCAACCATTTCGGGGGCAAAAACAGATTAATTGGGAAAGTACATGGCCCGTTCTCTGTGTCCCACTAAAACATTATGAGAAAGACTATTTTGATGAAATCGTGTGGGCTATATGTCAGTTTCCCTCTATTGAAAGAGAAAATCACCTCTAAACGAACCGTACAGTCTTCACGCGGTGGAACAGATGAATTTGGCAAATCTGTGGCCTATTTTTTGGAACTCGTGAAAATTGGAGGGAGAAAGAAGATTTCCGTGCAAATCAGAGGACTCTAGCACGGATTCCCTCTTGAAAACGCAAGCTGGATCTAAAACACGCATTCAGGCATTTTGGGGGTGATATTGATGAAATTGGCAACTCCGTGGCCCATTTTGGGGTACTGCTGAAAAACGGAGTGAGAAAGGAGCTTACTCTAAAATTTCGAGGCCTCTAGCGAATTTTCCCTGTCAAAAGGTGAAACCTGCGCTAAAACATGCTCTATCCTTTTGGTGGCCGAAACACAATGATTCGCGAGCTACGTTGCCCATTTTACAGTGCTTATGAAAGATGGAGGTAGGAATAGGATTTCTTTGCATTTCAAATGCCTCTATGGCGGTTGGTCTCTGCTAAGTGCAAACCTGCGCAAAGAATAGGTCCAACCATTTCGGGGGCAAAAACAGATTAATTGGGAAAGTACATGGCCCGTTCTCTGTGTCCCACTAAAACATTATGAGAAAGACTATTTTGGTGAAATCGTGTGGGCTATATGTCAGTTTCCCTCTATTGAGAGAGAAAATCACCTCTAAACGAACCGTACAGTCTTCACGCGGTGGAACAGATGAATTTGGCAAATCTGTGGCCTATTTTTTGGAACTCGTGAAAATTGGAGGGAGAAAGAAGATTTCCGTGCAAATCAGAGGACTCAAGCACGGATTCCCTCTTGAAAACGCAAGCTGGATCTAAAACACGCATTCAGGCATTTATGGGTGATATTGATGAAATTGGCAACTCCGTGGCCCATTTTAGGGTACGGCTGAAAAACGGATTGAGAAAGGAGCTTACTCTGAAATTTCGAGGCCTCTAGCGAATTTTCCCTGTCAAAAGGTGAAACCTGCGCTAAAACATGCTCTATCCTTTTGGTGGCCGAAACACAATGATTCGCGAGCTACGTTGCCCATTTTACAGT
Source organism: Albizia julibrissin (assembly GCA_037074505.1). Taxonomy (NCBI): domain Eukaryota; kingdom Viridiplantae; phylum Streptophyta; class Magnoliopsida; order Fabales; family Fabaceae; genus Albizia; species Albizia julibrissin. The sequence continues at coordinate 41,601,458 of CM073477.1, forward strand.
GCTTATGAAAGATGGAGGTAGGAATAGGATTTCTTTGCATTTCAAATGCCTCTATGGCGGTTGGTCTCTGCTAAGTGCAAACCTGCGCAAAGAATAGGTCCAACCATTTCGGGGGCAAAAACAGATTAATTGGGAAAGTACATGGCCCGTTCTCTGTGTCCCACTAAAACATTATGAGAAAGACTATTTTGATGAAATCGTGTGGGCTATATGTCAGTTTCCCTCTATTGAAAGAGAAAATCACCTCTAAACGAACCGTACAGTCTTCACGCGGTGGAACAGATGAATTTGGCAAATCTGTGGCCTATTTTTTGGAACTCGTGAAAATTGGAGGGAGAAAGAAGATTTCCGTGCAAATCAGAGGACTCTAGCACGGATTCCCTCTTGAAAACGCAAGCTGGATCTAAAACACGCATTCAGGCATTTATGGGTGATATTGATGAAATTGGCAACTCCGTGGCCCATTTTAGGGTACTGCTGAAAAACGGATTGAGAAAGGAGCTTACTCTGAAATTTCGAGGCCTCTAGCGAATTTTCCCTGTCAAAAGGTGAAACCTGCGCTAAAACATGCTCTATCCTTTTGGTGGCCGAAACACAATGATTCGCGAGCTACGTTGCCCATTTTACAGTGCTTATGAAAGATGGAGGTAGGAATAGGATTTCTTTGCATTTCAAATGCCTCTATGGCGGTTGGTCTCTGCTAAGTGCAAACCTGCGCAAAGAATAGGTCCAACCATTTCGGGGGCAAAAACAGATTAATTGGGAAAGTACATGGCCCGTTCTCTGTGTCCCACTAAAACATTATGAGAAAGACTATTTTGATGAAATCGTGTGGGCTATATGTCAGTTTCCCTCTATTGAGAGAGAAAATCACCTCTAAACGAACCGTACAGTCTTCACGCGGTGGAAGAGATGAATTTGGCAAATCTGTGGCCTATTTTTTGGAACTCGTGAAAATATGAGGGAGAAAGAAGATTTCCGTGCAAATCAGAGGACTCTAGCACGGATTCCCTCTTGAAAACGCAAGCTGGATCTAAAACACGCATTCAGGCATTTTGGGGGTGATATTGATGAAATTGGCAACTCCGTGGCCCATTTTGGGGTACTGCTGAAAAACGGAGTGAGAAAGGAGCTTACTCTGAAATTTCGAGGCCTCTAGCGAATTTTCCCTGTCAAAAGGTGAAACCGGCGCTAAAACATGCTTCTATCCTTTTGGTGGCCGAAACACTATGATTCGCGAGCTACGTTGCCCATTTTACAGTGCTTATGAAAGATGGAGGTAGGAATAGGATTTCTTTGCATTTCAAATGCCTCTATGGCGGTTGGTCTCTGCTAAGTGCAAACCTGCGCAAAGATTAGGTCCAACCATTTCGGAGGCAAAAAAAGATGAATTGGGAAATTACATGGCCCGTTCTCTGTGTCCCACTAAAAGATTATGAGAAAGACTATTTTGATGAAATTGTGTGGGCTACATGTCAGTTTCCCTCTATTGAAAGAGAAAATCACCTCTAAACGAACCGTACAGTCTTCACGCGGTGGAACAGATGAATTTGGCAAATCTGTGGCCTATTTTTTGGAACTCGTGAAAATTGGAGGGAGAAAGAAGATTTCCGTGCAAATCAGAGGACTCTAGCACGGATTCCCTCTTGAAAACGCAAGCTGGATCTAAAACACGCATTCAGGCATTTATGGGTGATATTGATGAAATTGGCAACTCCGTGGCCCATTTTAGGGTACTGCTGAAAAACGGATTGAGAAAGGAGCTTACTCTGAAATTTCGAGGCCTCTAGCGAATTTTCCCTGTCAAAAGGTGAAACCTGCGCTAAAACATGCTCTATCCTTTTGGTGGCCGAAACACAATGATTCGCGAGCTACGTTGCCCATTTTACAGTGCTTATGAAAGATGGAGGTAGGAATAGGATTTCTTTGCATTTCAAATGCCTCTATGGCGGTTGGTCTCTGCTAAGTGCAAACCTGCGCAAAGAATAGGTCCAACCATTTCGGGGGCAAAAACAGATTAATTGGGAAAGTACATGGCCCGTTCTCTGTGTCCCACTAAAACATTATGAGAAAGACTATTTTGATGAAATCGTGTGGGCTATATGTCAGTTTCCCTCTATTGAGAGAGAAAATCACCTCTAAACGAACCGTACAGTCTTCACGCGGTGGAACAGATGAATTTGGCAAATCTGTGGCCTATTTTTTGGAACTCGTGAAAATATGAGGGAGAAAGAAGATTTCCGTGCAAATCAGAGGACTCTAGCACGGATTCCCTCTTGAAAACGCAAGCTGGATCTAAAACACGCATTCAGGCATTTTGGGGGTGATATTGATGAAATTGGCAACTCCGTGGCCCATTTTGGGGTACTGCTGAAAAACGGAGTGAGAAAGGAGCTTACTCTGAAATTTCGAGGCCTCTAGCGAATTTTCCCTGTCAAAAGGTGAAACCGGCGCTAAAACATGCTTCTATCCTTTTGGTGGCCGAAACACTATGATTCGCGAGCTACGTTGCCCATTTTACAGTGCTTATGAAAGATGGAGGTAGGAATAGGATTTCTTTGCATTTCAAATGCCTCTATGGCGGTTGGTCTCTGCTAAGTGCAAACCTGCGCAAAGATTAGGTCCAACCATTTCGGAGGCAAAAAAAGATGAAATGGGAAATTACATGGCCCGTTCTCTGTGTCCCACTAAAAGATTATGAGAAAGACTATTTTGATGAAATTGTGTGGGCTACATGTCAGTTTCCCTCTATTGAAAGAGAAAATCACCTCTAAACGAACCGTACAGTCTTCACGCGGTAGAACAGATGAATTTGGCAAATCTGTGGCCTATTTTTTGGAACTCGTGAAAATTGGAGGGAGAAAGAAGATTTCCGTGCAAATCAGAGGACTCTAGCACGGATTCCCTCTTGAAAACGCAAGCTGGATCTAAAACACGCATTCAGGCATTTATGGGTGATACTGATGAAATTGGCAACTCCGTGGCCCATTTTAGGGTACTGCTGAAAAACCGATTGAGAAAGGAGCTTACTCTGAAATTTCGAGGCCTCTAGCGAATTTTCCCTGCCAAAAGGTGAAACCTGCGCTAAAACATGCTCTATCCTTTTGGTGGCCGAAACACAATGATTCGCGAGCTACGTTGCCCATTTTACAGTGCTTATGAAAGATGGAGGTAGGAATAGGATTTCTTTGCATTTCAAATGCCTCTATGGCGGTTGGTCTCTGCTAAGTGCAAACCTGCGCAAAGAATAGGTCCAACCATTTCGGGGGCAAAAACAGATTAATTGGGAAAGTACATGGCCCGTTCTCTGTGTCCCACTAAAACATTATGAGAAAGACTATTTTGATGAAATCGTGTGGGCTATATGTCAGTTTCCCTCTATTGAGAGAGAAAATCACCTCTAAACGAACCGTACAGTCTTCACGCGGTGGAACAGATGAATTTGGCAAATCTGTGGCCTATTTTTTGGAACTCGTGAAAATATGAGGGAGAAAGAAGATTTCCGTGCAAATCAGAGGACTCTAGCACGGATTCCCTCTTGAAAACGCAAGCTGGATCTAAAACACGCATTCAGGCATTTTGGGGGTGATATTGATGAAATTGGCAACTCCGTGGCCCATTTTGGGGTACTGCTGAAAAACGGAGTGAGAAAGGAGCTTACTCTGAAATTTCGAGGCCTCTAGCGAATTTTCCCTGTCAAAAGGTGAAACCGGCGCTAAAACATGCTTCTATCCTTTTGGTGGCCGAAACACTATGATTCGCGAGCTACGTTGCCCATTTTACAGTGCTTATGAAAGATGGAGGTAGGAATAGGATTTCTTTGCATTTCAAATGGCTCTATGGCGGTTGGTCTCTGCTAAGTGCAAACCTGCGCAAAGATTAGGTCCAACCATTTCGGAGGCAAAAAAAGATGAATTGGGAAAGTACATGGCCCGTTCTCTGTGTCCCACTAAAAGATTATGAGAAAGACTATTTTGATGAAATTGTGTGGGCTACATGTCAGTTTCCCTCTATTGAAAGAGAAAATCACTTCTAAACGAACCGTACAGTCTTCACGCGGTGGAACAGATGAATTTGGCAAATCTGTGGCCTATTTTTTGGAACTCGTGAAAATTGGAGGGAGAAAGAAGATTTCCGTGCAAATCAGAGGACTCTAGCACGGATTCCCTCTTGAAAACGCAAGCTGGATCTAAAACACGCATTCAGGCATTTATGGGTGATATTGATGAAATTAGCAACTCCGTGGCCCATTTTAGGGTACTGCTGAAAAACGGATTGAGAAAGGAGCTTACTCTGAAATTTCGAGGCCTCTAGCGAATTTTCCCTGTCAAAAGGTGAAACCTGCGCTAAAACATGCTCTATCCTTTTGGTGGCCGAAACACAATGATTCGCGAGCTACGTTGCCCATTTTACAGTGCTTATGAAAGATGGAGGTAGGAATAGGATTTCTTTGCATTTCAAATGCCTCTATGGCGGTTGGTCTCTGCTAAGTGCAAACCTGCGCAAAGAATAGGTCCAACCATTTCGGGGGCAAAAACAGATTAATTGGGAAAGTACATGGCCCGTTCTCTGTGTCCCACTAAAACATTATGAGAAAGACTATTTTGATGAAATCGTGTGGGCTATATGTCAGTTTCCCTCTATTGAAAGAGAAAATCACCTCTAAACGAACCGTACAGTCTTCACGCGGTGGAACAGATGAATTTGGCAAATCTGTGGCCTATTTTTTGGAACTCGTGAAAATTGGAGGGAGAAAGAAGATTTCCGTGCAAATCAGAGGACTCTAGCACGGATTCCCTCTTGAAAACGCAAGCTGGATCTAAAACACGCATTCAGGCATTTTGGGGGTGATATTGATGAAATTGGCAACTCCGTGGCCCATTTTGGGGTACTGCTGAAAAACGGAGTGAGAAAGGAGCTTACTCTAAAATTTCGAGGCCTCTAGCGAATTTTCCCTGTCAAAAGGTGAAACCTGCGCTAAAACATGCTCTATCCTTTTGGTGGCCGAAACACAATGATTCGCGAGCTACGTTGCCCATTTTACAGTGCTTATGAAAGATGGAGGTAGGAATAGGATTTCTTTGCATTTCAAATCCCTCTATGGCGGTTGGTCTCTGCTAAGTGCAAACCTGCGCAAAGAATAGGTCCAACCATTTCGGGGGCAAAAACAGATTAATTGGGAAAGTACATGGCCCGTTCTCTGTGTCCCACTAAAACATTATGAGAAAGACTATTTTGATGAAATCGTGTGGGCTATATGTCAGTTTCCCTCTATTGAAAGAGAAAATCACCTCTAAACGAACCGTACAGTCTTCACGCGGTGGAACAGATGAATTTGGCAAATCTGTGGCCTATTTTTTGGAACTCGTGAAAATTGGAGGGAGAAAGAAGATTTCCGTGCAAATCAGAGGACTCTAGCACGGATTCCCTCTTGAAAACGCAAGCTGGATCTAAAACACGCATTCAGGCATTTATGGGTGATATTGATGAAATTGGCAACTCCGTGGCCCATTTTAGGGTACGGCTGAAAAACGGATTGAGAAAGGAGCTTACTCTGAAATTTCGAGGCCTCTAGCGAATTTTCCCTGTCAAAAGGTGAAACCTGCGCTAAAACATGCTCTATCCTTTTGGTGGCCGAAACACAATGATTCGCGAGCTACGTTGCCCATTTTACAGTGCTTATGAAAGATGGAGGTAGGAATAGGATTTCTTTGCATTTCAAATGCCTCTATGGCGGTTGGTCTCTGCTAAGTGCAAACCTGCGCAAAGAATAGGTCCAACCATTTCGGGGGCAAAAACAGATTAATTGGGAAAGTACATGGCCCGTTCTCTGTGTCCCACTAAAACATTATGAGAAAGACTATTTTGATGAAATCGTGTGGGCTATATGTCAGTTTCCCTCTATTGAAAGAGAAAATCACCTCTAAACGAACCGTACAGTCTTCACGCGGTGGAACAGATGAATTTGGCAAATCTGTGGCCTATTTTTTGGAACTCGTGAAAATTAGAGGGAGAAAGAAGATTTCCGTGCAAATCAGAGGACTCTAGCACGGATTCCCTCTTGAAAACGCAAGCTGGATCTAAAACACGCATTCAGGCATTTATGGGTGATATTGATGAAATTGGCAACTCCGTGGCCCATTTTAGGGTACGGCTGAAAAACGGATTGAGAAAGGAGCTTACTCTGAAATTTCGAGGCCTCTAGCGAATTTTCCCTGTCAAAAGGTGAAACCTGCGCTAAAACATGCTCTATCCTTTTGGTGGCCGAAACACAATGATTCGCGAGCTACGTTGCCCATTTTACAGTGCTTATGAAAGATGGAGGTAGGAATAGGATTTCTTTGCATTTCAAATGCCTCTATGGCGGTTGGTCTCTGCTAAGTGCAAACCTGCGCAAAGAATAGGTCCAACCATTTCGGGGGCAAAAACAGATTAATTGGGAAAGTACATGGCCCGTTCTCTGTGTCCCACTAAAACATTATGAGAAAGACTATTTTGGTGAAATCGTGTGGGCTATATGTCAGTTTCCCTCTATTGAGAGAGAAAATCACCTCTAAACGAACCGTACAGTCTTCACGCGGTGGAACAGATGAATTTGGCAAATCTGTGGCCTATTTTTTGGAACTCGTGAAAATTGGAGGGAGAAAGAAGATTTCCGTGCAAATCAGAGGACTCTAGCACGGATTCCCTCTTGAAAACGCAAGCTGGATCTAAAACACGCATTCAGGCATTTATGGGTGATATTGATTAAATTGGCAACTCCGTGGCCCATTTTAGGGTACGGCTGAAAAACGGATTGAGAAAGGAGCTTACTCTGAAATTTCGAGGCCTCTAGCGAATTTTCCCTGTCAAAAGGTGAAACCTGCGCTAAAACATGCTCTATCCTTTTGGTGGCCGAAACACAATGATTCGCGAGCTACGTTGCCCATTTTACAGTGCTTATGAAAGATGGAGGTAGGAATAGGATTTCTTTGCATTTCAAATGCCTCTATGGCGGTTGGTCTCTGCTAAGTGCAAACCTGCGCAAAGAATAGGTCCAACCATTTCGGGGGCAAAAACAGATTAATTGGGAAAGTACATGGCCCGTTCTCTGTGTCCCACTAAAACATTATGAGAAAGACTATTTTGATGAAATCGTGTGGGCTATATGTCAGTTTCCCTCTATTGAAAGAGAAAATCACCTCTAAACGAACCGTACAGTCTTCACGCGGTGGAACAGATGAATTTGGCAAATCTGTGGCCTATTTTTTGGAACTCGTGAAAATTGGAGGGAGAAAGAAGATTTCCGTGCAAATCAGAGGACTCTAGCACGGATTCCCTCTTGAAAACGCAAGCTGGATCTAAAACACGCATTCAGGCATTTATGGGTGATATTGATGAAATTGGCAACTCCGTGGCCCATTTTAGGGTACTGCTGAAAAACGGATTGAGAAAGGAGCTTACTCTGAAATTTCGAGGCCTCTAGCGAATTTTCCCTGTCAAAAGGTGAAACCTGCGCTAAAACATGCTCTATCCTTTTGGTGGCCGAAACACAATGATTCGCGAGCTACGTTGTCCATTTTACAGTGCTTATGAAAGATGGAGGTAGGAATAGGATTTCTTTGCATTTCAAATGCCTCTATGGCGGTTGGTCTCTGCTAAGTGCAAACCTGCGCAAAGAATAGGTCCAACCATTTCGGGGGCAAAAACAGATTAATTGGGAAAGTACATGGCCCGTTCTCTGTGTCCCACTAAAACATTATGAGAAAGACTATTTTGATGAAATCGTGTGGGCTATATGTCAGTTTCCCTCTATTGAGAGAGAAAATCACCTCTAAACGAACCGTACAGTCTTCACGCGGTGGAAGAGATGAATTTGGCAAATCTGTGGCCTATTTTTTGGAACTCGTGAAAATATGAGGGAGAAAGAAGATTTCCGTGCAAATCAGAGGACTCTAGCACGGATTCCCTCTTGAAAACGCAAGCTGGATCTAAAACACGCATTCAGGCATTTTGGGGGTGATATTGATGAAATTGGCAACTCCGTGGCCCATTTTGGGGTACTGCTGAAAAACGGAGTGAGAAAGGAGCTTACTCTGAAATTTCGAGGCCTCTAGCGAATTTTCCCTGTCAAAAGGTGAAACCGGCGCTAAAACATGCTTCTATCCTTTTGGTGGCCGAAACACTATGATTCGCGAGCTACGTTGCCCATTTTACAGTGCTTATGAAAGATGGAGGTAGGAATAGGATTTCTTTGCATTTCAAATGCCTCTATGGCGGTTGGTCTCTGCTAAGTGCAAACCTGCGCAAAGATTAGGTCCAACCATTTCGGGGACAAAAACAGATTAATTGGGAAAGTACATGGCCCGTTCTCTGTGTCCCACTAAAAGATTATGAGAAAGACTATTTTGATGAAATTGTGTGGGCTACATGTCAGTTTCCCTCTATTGAAAGAGAAAATCACCTCTAAACGAACCGTACAGTCTTCACGCGGTAGAACAGATGAATTTGGCAAATCTGTGGCCTATTTTTTGGAACTCGTGAAAATTGGAGGGAGAAAGAAGATTTCCGTGCAAATCAGAGGACTCTAGCACGGATTCCCTCTTGAAAACGCAAGCTGGATCTAAAACACGCATTCAGGCATTTATGGGTGATACTGATGAAATTGGCAACTCCGTGGCCCATTTTAGGGTACTGCTGAAAAACCGATTGAGAAAGGAGCTTACTCTGAAATTTCGAGGCCTCTAGCGAATTTTCCCTGTCAAAAGGTGAAACCTGCGCTAAAACATGCTCTATCCTTTTGGTGGCCGAAACACAATGATTCGCGAGCTACGTTGCCCATTTTACAGTGCTTATGAAAGATGGAGGTAGGAATAGGATTTCTTTGCATTTCAAATGCCTCTATGGCGGTTGGTCTCTGCTAAGTGCAAACCTGCGCAAAGAATAGGTCCAACCATTTCGGGGGCAAAAACAGATTAATTGGGAAAGTACATGGCCCGTTCTCTGTGTCCCACTAAAACATTATGAGAAAGACTATTTTGATGAAATCGTGTGGGCTATATGTCAGTTTCCCTCTATTGAGAGAGAAAATCACCTCTAAACGAACCGTACAGTCTTCACGCGGTGGAACAGATGAATTTGGCAAATCTGTGGCCTATTTTTTGGAACTCGTGAAAATATGAGGGAGAAAGAAGATTTCCGTGCAAATCAGAGGACTCTAGCACGGATTCCCTCTTGAAAACGCAAGCTGGATCTAAAACACGCATTCAGGCATTTTGGGGGTGATATTGATGAAATTGGCAACTCCGTGGCCCATTTTGGGGTACTGCTGAAAAACGGAGTGAGAAAGGAGCTTACTCTGAAATTTCGAGGCCTCTAGCGAATTTTCCCTGTCAAAAGGTGAAACCGGCGCTAAAACATGCTTCTATCCTTTTGGTGGCCGAAACACTATGATTCGCGAGCTACGTTGCCCATTTTACAGTGCTTATGAAAGATGGAGGTAGGAATAGGATTTCTTTGCATTTCAAATGCCTCTATGGCGGTTGGTCTCTGCTAAGTGCAAACCTGCGCAACGATTAGGTCCAACCATTTCGGAGGCAAAAAAAGATGAATTGGGAAAGTACATGGCCCGTTCTCTGTGTCCCACTAAAAGATTATGAGAAAGACTATTTTGATGAAATTGTGTGGGCTACATGTCAGTTTCCCTCTATTGAAAGAGAAAATCACCTCTAAACGAACCGTACAGTCTTCACGCGGTGGAACAGATGAATTTGGCAAATCTGTGGCCTATTTTTTGGAACTCGTGAAAATTGGAGGGAGAAAGAAGATTTCCGTGCAAATCAGAGGACTCTAGCACAGATTCCCTCTTGAAAACGCAAGCTGGATCTAAAACACGCATTCAGGCATTTATGGGTGATATTGATGAAATTGGCAACTCCGTGGCCCATTTTAGGGTACTGCTGAAAAACCGATTGAGAAAGGAGCTTACTCTGAAATTTCGAGGCCTCTAGCGAATTTTCCCTGTCAAAAGGTGAAACCTGCGCTAAAACATGCTCTATCCTTTTGGTGGCCGAAACACAATGATTCGCGAGCTACGTTGCCCATTTTACAGTGCTTATGAAAGATGGAGGTAGGAATAGGATTTCTTTGCATTTCAAATGCCTCTATGGCGGTTGGTCTCTGCTAAGTGCAAACCTGCGCAAAGAATAGGTCCAACCATTTCGGGGGCAAAAACAGATGAATTGGGAAAGTACATGGCCCGTTCTCTGTGTCCCACTAAAACATTATGAGAAAGACTATTTTGATGAAATTGTGTGGGCTATATGTCAGTTTCCCTCTATTGAGAGAGAAAATCACCTCTAAACGAACCGTACAGTCTTCACGCGGTGGAACAGATGAATTTGGCAAATCTGTGGCCTATTTTTTGGAACTCGTGAAAATATGAGGGAGAAAGAAGATTTCCGTGCAAATCAGAGGACTCTAGCACGGATTCCCTCTTGAAAACGCAAGCTGGATCTAAAACACGCATTCAGGCATTTTGGGGGTGATATTGATGAAATTGGCAACTCCGTGGCCCATTTTGGGGTACTGCTGAAAAACGGAGTGAGAAAGGAGCTTACTCTGAAATTTCGAGGCCTCTAGCGAATTTTCCCTGTCAAAAGGTGAAACCGGCGCTAAAACATGCTTCTATCCTTTTGGTGGCCGAAACACTATGATTCGCGAGCTACGTTGCCCATTTTACAGTGCTTATGAAAGATGGAGGTAGGAATAGGATTTCTTTGCATTTCAAATGCCTCTATGGCGGTTGGTCTCTGCTAAGTGCAAACCTGCGCAAAGATTAGGTCCAACCATTTCGGGGACAAAAACAGATTAATTGGGAAAGTACATGGCCCGTTCTCTGTGTCCCACTAAAAGATTATGAGAAAGACTATTTTGATGAAATTGTGTGGGCTACATGTCAGTTTCCCTCTATTGAAAGAGAAAATCACCTCTAAACGAACCGTACAGTCTTCACGCGGTGGAACAGATGAATTTGGAAAATCTGTGGCCTATTTTTTGGAACTCGTGAAAATTGGAGGGAGAAAGAAGATTTCCGTGCAAATCAGAGGACTCTAGCACGGATTCCCTCTTGAAAAGGCAAGCTGGATCTAAAACACGCATTCAGGCATTTTAGGGGTGATATTGATGAAATTGGCAACTCCGTGGCCCATTTTAGGGTACTGCTGAAAAACGGATTGAGAAAGGAGCTTACTCTGAAATTTCGAGGCCTCTAGCGAATTTTCCCTGTCAAAAGGTGAAACCGGCGCTAAAACATGCTCTATCCTTTTGGTGGCCGAAACACAATGATTCGCGAGCTACGTTGTCCATTTTACAGTGCTTATGAAAGATGGAGGTAGGAATAGGATTTCTTTGCATTTCAAATGCCTCTATGGCGGTTGGTCTCTGCTAAGTGCAAACCTGCGCAAAGAATAGGTCCAACCATTTCGGGGGCAAAAACAGATTAATTGGGAAAGTACATGGCCCGTTCTCTGTGTCCCACTAAAACATTATGAGAAAGACTATTTTGATGAAATTGTGTGGGCTACATGTCAGTTTCCCTCTATTGAAAGAGAAAATCACCTCTAAACGAACCGTACAGTCTTCACGCGGTGGAACAGATGAATTTGGCAAATCTGTGGCCTATTTTTTGGAACTCGTGAAAATTGGAGGGAGAAAGAAGATTTCCGTGCAAATCAGAGGACTCTAGCACGGATTCCCTCTTGAAAACGCAAGCTGGATCTAAAACACGCATTCAGGCATTTATGGGTGATATTGATGAAATTGGCAACTCCGTGGCCCATTTTAGGGTACTGCTGAAAAACGGATTAAGAAATGAGCTTACTCTGAAATTTCGAGGCCTCTAGCGAATTTTCCCTGTCAAAAGGTGAAACCGGCGCTAAAACATGCTCTATCCTTTTGGTGGCCGAAACACAATGATTCGTGAGCTACGTTGCCCATTTTACAGTGCTTATGAAAGATGGAGGTAGGAATAGGATTTCTTTGCATTTCAAATGCCTCTATGGCGGTTGGTCTCTGCTAAGTGCAAACCTGCGCAAAGAATAGGTCCAACCATTTCGGGGGCAAAAACAGATTAATTGGGAAAGTACATGGCCCGTTCTCTGTGTCCCACTAAAACATTATGAGAAAGACTATTTTGATGAGATCGTGTGGGCTATATGTCAGTTTCCCTCTATTGAAAGAGAAAATCACCTCTAAACGAACCGTACAGTCTTCACGCGGTGGAACAGATGAATTTGGCAAATCTGTGGCCTATTTTTTGGAACTCGTGAAAATTGGAGGGAGAAAGAAGATTTCCGTGCAAATCAGAGGACTCTAGCACGGATTCCCTCTTGAAAACGCAAGCTGGATCTAAAACACGCATTCAGGCATTTTGGGGGTGATATTGATGAAATTGGCAACTCCGTGGCCCATTTTGGGGTACTGCTGAAAAACGGAGTGAGAAAGGAGCTTACTCTGAAATTTCGAGGCCTCTAGCGAATTTTCCCTGTCAAAAGGTGAAACCGGCGCTAAAACATGCTTCTATCCTTTTGGTGGCCGAAACACTATGATTCGCGAGCTACGTTGCCCATTTTACAGTGCTTATGAAAGATGGAGGTAGGAATAGGATTTCTTTGCATTTCAAATGCCTCTATGGCGGTTGGTCTCTGCTAAGTGCAAACCTGCGCAAAGAATAGGTCCAACCATTTCGGGGACAAAAACAGATTAATTGGGAAAGTACATGGCCCGTTCTCTGTGTCCCACTAAAAGATTATGAGAAAGACTATTTTGATGAAATTGTGTGGGCTACATGTCAGTTTCCCTCTATTGAAAGAGAAAATCACCTCTAAACGAACCGTACAGTCTTCACGCGGTGGAACAGATGAATTTGGCAAATCTGTGGCCTATTTTTTGGAACTCGTGAAAATTGGAGGGAGAAAGAAGATTTCCGTGCAAATCAGAGGACTCTAGCACGGATTCCCTCTGGAAAACGCAAGCTGGATCTAAAACACGCATTCAGGCATTTTGGGGGTGATATTGATGAAATTGGCAACTCCGTGGCCCATTTTAGGGTACTGCTGAAAAACGGATTAAGAAATGAGCTTACTCTGAAATTTCGAGGCCTCTAGCGAATTTTCCCTGTCAAAAGGTGAAACCGGCGCTAAAACATGCTCTATCCTTTTGGTGGCCGAAACACAATGATTCGCGAGCTACGTTGCCCATTTTACAGTGCTTATGAAAGATGGAGGTAGGAATAGGATTTCTTTGCATTTCAAATGCCTCTATGGCGGTTGGTCTCTGCTAAGTGCAAACCTGCGCAAAGATTAGGTCCAACCATTTCGGGGACAAAAACAGATTAATTGGGACAGTACATGGCCCGTTCTCTGTGTCCCACTAAAACATTATGAGAAAGACTATTTTGATGAAATTGTGTGGGCTACATGTCAGTTTCCCTCTATTGAAAGAGAAAATCACCTCTAAACGAACCGTACAGTCTTCACGCGGTGGAACAGATGAATTTGGCAAATCTGTGGCCTATTTTTTGGAACTCGTGAAAATATGAGGGAGAAAGAAGATTTCCGTGCAAATCAGAGGACTCTAGCACGGATTCCCTCTTGAAAACGCAAGCTGGATCTAAAACACGCATTCAGGCATTTTGGGGGTGATATTGATGAAATTGGCAACTCCGTGGCCCATTTTGGGGTACTGCTGAAAAACGGAGTGAGAAAGGAGCTTACTCTGAAATTTCGAGGCCTCTAGCGAATTTTCCCTGTCAAAAGGTGAAACCGGCGCTAAAACATGCTTCTATCCTTTTGGTGGCCGAAACACTATGATTCGCGAGCTACGTTGCCCATTTTACAGTGCTTATGAAAGATGGAGGTAGGAATAGGATTTCTTTGCATTTCAAATGCCTCTATGGCGGTTGGTCTCTGCTAAGTGCAAACCTGCGCAAAGAATAGGTCCAACCATTTCGGGGGCAAAAACAGATTAATTGGGAAAGTACATGGCCCGTTCTCTGTGTCTCACTAAAACATTATGAGAAAGACTATTTTGATGAAATCGTGTGGGCTATATGTCATTTTCCCTCTATTGAAAGAGAAAATCACCTCTAAACGAACCGTACAGTCTTCACGCGGTGGAACAGATGAATTTGGCAAATCTGTGGCCTATTTTTTGGAACTCGTGAAAATTGGAGGGAGAAAGAAGATTTCCGTGCAAATCAGAGGACTCTAGCACGGATTCCCTCTGGAAAACGCAAGCTGGATCTAAAACACGCATTCAGGCATTTTGGGGGTGATATTGATGAAATTGGCAACTCCGTGGCCCATTTTAGGGTACTGCTGAAAAACGGATTAAGAAATGAGCTTACTCTGAAATTTCGAGGCCTCTAGCGAATTTTCCCTGTCAAAAGGTGAAACCGGCGCTAAAACATGCTCTATCCTTTTGGTGGCCGAAACACAATGATTCGCGAGCTACGTTGCCCATTTTACAGTGCTTATGAAAGATGGAGGTAGGAATAGGATTTCTTTGCATTTCAAATGCCTCTATGGCGGTTGGTCTCTGCTAAGTGCAAACCTGCGCAAAGAATAGGTCCAAACATTTCGGGGGCAAAAACAGATTAATTGGGAAAGTACATGGCCCGTTCTCTGTGTCCCACTAAAACATTATGAGAAAGACTATTTTGATGAGATCGTGTGGGCTATATGTCAGTTTCCCTCTATTGAAAGAGAAAATCACCTCTAAACGAACCGTACAGTCTTCACGCGGTGGAACAGATGAATTTGGCAAATCTGTGGCCTATTTTTTGGAACTCGTGAAAATTGGAGGGAGAAAGAAGATTTCCGTGCAAATCAGAGGACTCTAGCACGGATTCCCTCTTGAAAACGCAAGCTGGATCTAAAACACGCATTCAGGCATTTTGGGGGTGATATTGATGAAATTGGCAACTCCGTGGCCCATTTTGGGGTACTGCTGAAAAACGGAGTGAGAAAGGAGCTTACTCTGAAATTTCGAGGCCTCTAGCGAATTTTCCCTGTCAAAAGGTGAAACCGGCGCTAAAACATGCTTCTATCCTTTTGGTGGCCGAAACACTATGATTCGCGAGCTACGTTGCCCATTTTACAGTGCTTATGAAAGATGGAGGTAGGAATAGGATTTCTTTGCATTTCAAATGCCTCTATGGCGGTTGGTCTCTGCTAAGTGCAAACCTGCGCAAAGAATAGGTCCAACCATTTCGGAGGCAAAAACAGATTAATTGGGAAAGTACATGGCCCGTTCTCTGTGTCTCACTAAAACATTATGAGAAAGACTATTTTGATGAAATCGTGTGGGCTATATGTCAGTTTCCCTCTATTGAAAGAGAAAATCACCTCTAAACGAACCGTACAGTCTTCACGCGGTGGAACAGATGAATTTGGCAAATCTGTGGCCTATTTTTTGGAACTCGTGAAAATTGGAGGGAGAAAGAAGATTTCCGTGCAAATCAGAGGACTCTAGCACGGATTCCCTCTGGAAAACGCAAGCTGGATCTAAAACACGCATTCAGGCATTTTGGGGGTGATATTGATGAAATTGGCAACTCCGTGGCCCATTTTAGGGTACTGCTGAAAAACGGATTAAGAAATGAGCTTACTCTGAAATTTCGAGGCCTCTAGCGAATTTTCCCTGTCAAAAGGTGAAACCGGCGCTAAAACATGCTCTATCCTTTTGGTGGCCGAAACACAATGATTCGCGAGCTACGTTGCCCATTTTACAGTGCTTATGAAAGATGGAGGTAGGAATAGGATTTCTTTGCATTTCAAATGCCTCTATGGCGGTTGGTCTCTGCTAAGTGCAAACCTGCGCAAAGATTAGGTCCAACCATTTCGGGGACAAAAACAGATTAATTGGGAAAGTACATGGCCCGTTCTCTGTGTCCCACTAAAAGATTATGAGAAAGACTATTTTGATGAAATTGTGTGGGCTACATGTCAGTTTCCCTCTATTGAAAGAGAAAATCACCTCTAAACGAACCGTACAGTCTTCACGCGGTGGAACAGATGAATTTGGAAAATCTGTGGCCTATTTTTTGGAACTCGTGAAAATTGGAGGGAGAAAGAAGATTTCCGTGCAAATCAGAGGACTCTAGCACGGATTCCCTCTTGAAAAGGCAAGCTGGATCTAAAACACGCATTCAGGCATTTTAGGGGTGATATTGATGAAATTGGCAACTCCGTGGCCCATTTTAGGGTACTGCTGAAAAACGGATTGAGAAAGGAGCTTACTCTGAAATTTCGAGGCCTCTAGCGAATTTTCCCTGTCAAAAGGTGAAACCGGCGCTAAAACATGCTCTATCCTTTTGGTGGCCGAAACACAATGATTCGCGAGCTACGTTGCCCATTTTACAGTGCTTATGAAAGATGGAGGTAGGAATAGGATTTCTTTGCATTTCAAATGCCTCTATGGCGGTTGGTCTCTGCTAAGTGCAAACCTGCGCAAAGATTAGGTCCAACCATTTCGGGGACAAAAACAGATTAATTGGGAAAGTACATGGCCCGTTCTCTGTGTCCCACTAAAAGATTATGAGAAAGACTATTTTGATGAAATTGTGTGGGCTACATGTCAGTTTCCCTCTATTGAAAGAGAAAATCACCTCTAAACGAACCGTACAGTCTTCACGCGGTGGAACAGATGAATTTGGCAAATCTTTGGCCTATTTTTTGGAACTCGTGAAAATTGGAGGGAGAAAGAAGATTTCCGTGCAAATCAGAGGACTCTAGCACGGATTCCCTCTTGAAAACGCAAGCTGGATCTAAAACACGCATTCAGGCATTTATGGGTGATATTGATGAAATTGGCAACTCCGTGGCCCATTTTAGGGTACTGCTGAAAAACGGATTAAGAAATGAGCTTACTCTGAAATTTCGAGGCCTCTAGCGAATTTTCCCTGTCAAAAGGTGAAACCGGCGCTAAAACATGCTCTATCCTTTTGGTGGCCGAAACACAATGATTCGTGAGCTACGTTGCCCATTTTACAGTGCTTATGAAAGATGGAGGTAGGAATAGGATTTCTTTGCATTTCAAATGCCTCTATGGCGGTTGGTCTCTGCTAAGTGCAAACCTGCGCAAAGAATAGGTCCAACCATTTCGGGGGCAAAAACAGATTAATTGGGAAAGTACATGGCCCGTTCTCTGTGTCCCACTAAAACATTATGAGAAAGACTATTTTGATGAGATCGTGTGGGCTATATGTCAGTTTCCCTCTATTGAAAGAGAAAATCACCTCTAAACGAACCGTACAGTCTTCACGCGGTGGAACAGATGAATTTGGCAAATCTGTGGCCTATTTTTTGGAACTCGTGAAAATTGGAGGGAGAAAGAAGATTTCCGTGCAAATCAGAGGACTCTAGCACGGATTCCCTCTTGAAAACGCAAGCTGGATCTAAAACACGCATTCAGGCATTTTGGGGGTGATATTGATGAAATTGGCAACTCCGTGGCCCATTTTGGGGTACTGCTGAAAAACGGAGTGAGAAAGGAGCTTACTCTGAAATTTCGAGGCCTCTAGCGAATTTTCCCTGTCAAAAGGTGAAACCGGCGCTAAAACATGCTTCTATCCTTTTGGTGGCCGAAACACTATGATTCGCGAGCTACGTTGCCCATTTTACAGTGCTTATGAAAGATGGAGGTAGGAATAGGATTTCTTTGCATTTCAAATGCCTCTATGGCGGTTGGTCTCTGCTAAGTGCAAACCTGCGCAAAGAATAGGTCCAACCATTTCGGGGACAAAAACAGATTAATTGGGAAAGTACATGGCCCGTTCTCTGTGTCCCACTAAAAGATTATGAGAAAGACTATTTTGATGAAATTGTGTGGGCTACATGTCAGTTTCCCTCTATTGAAAGAGAAAATCACCTCTAAACGAACCGTACAGTCTTCACGCGGTGGAACAGATGAATTTGGCAAATCTGTGGCCTATTTTTTGGAACTCGTGAAAATATGAGGGAGAAAGAAGATTTCCGTGCAAATCAGAGGACTCTAGCACGGATTCCCTCTTGAAAACGCAAGCTGGATCTAAAACACGCATTCAGGCATTTTGGAGGTGATATTGATGAAATTGGCAACTCCGTGGCCCATTTTGGGGTACTGCTGAAAAACGGAGTGAGAAAGGAGCTTACTCTGAAATTTCGAGGCCTCTAGCGAATTTTCCCTGTCAAAAGGTGAAACCGGCGCTAAAACATGCTTCTATCCTTTTGGTGGCCGAAACACTATGATTCGCGAGCTACGTTGCCCATTTTACAGTGCTTATGAAAGATGGAGGTAGGAATAGGATTTCTTTGCATTTCAAATGCCTCTATGGCGGTTGGTCTCTGCTAAGTGCAAACCTGCGCAAAGAATAGGTCCAACCATTTCGGGGGCAAAAACAGATTAATTGGGAAAGTACATGGCCCGTTCTCTGTGTCCCACTAAAACATTATGAGAAAGACTATTTTGATGAAATCGTGTGGGCTATATGTCAGTTTCCCTCTATTGAAAGAGAAAATCACCTCTAAACGAACCGTACAGTCTTCACGCGGTGGAACAGATGAATTTGGCAAATCTGTGGCCTATTTTTTGGAACTCGTGAAAATTGGAGGGAGAAAGAAGATTTCCGTGCAAATCAGAGGACTCTAGCACGGATTCCCTCTGGAAAACGCAAGCTGGATCTAAAACACGCATTCAGGCATTTTGGGGGTGATATTGATGAAATTGGCAACTCCGTGGCCCATTTTAGGGTACTGCTGAAAAACGGATTAAGAAATGAGCTTACTCTGAAATTTCGAGGCCTCTAGCGAATTTTCCCTGTCAAAAGGTGAAACCGGCGCTAAAACATGCTCTATCCTTTTGGTGGCCGAAACACAATGATTCGCGAGCTACGTTGCCCATTTTACAGTGCTTATGAAAGATGGAGGTAGGAATAGGATTTCTTTGCATTTCAAATGCCTCTATGGCGGTTGGTCTCTGCTAAGTGCAAACCTGCGCAAAGATTAGGTCCAACCATTTCGGGGACAAAAACAGATTAATTGGGAAAGTACATGGCCCGTTCTCTGTGTCCCACTAAAACATTATGAGAAAGACTATTTTGATGAAATTGTGTGGGCTACATGTCAGTTTCCCTCTATTGAAAGAGAAAATCACCTCTAAACGAACCGTACAGTCTTCACGCGGTGGAACAGATGAATTTGGCAAATCTGTGGCCTATTTTTTGGAACTCGTGAAAATATGAGGGAGAAAGAAGATTTCCGTGCAAATCAGAGGACTCTAGCACGGATTCCCTCTTGAAAACGCAAGCTGGATCTAAAACACGCATTCAGGCATTTTGGGGGTGATATTGATGAAATTGGCAACTCCGTGGCCCATTTTGGGGTACTGCTGAAAAACGGAGTGAGAAAGGAGCTTACTCTGAAATTTCGAGGCCTCTAGCGAATTTTCCCTGTCAAAAGGTGAAACCGGCGCTAAAACATGCTTCTATCCTTTTGGTGGCCGAAACACTATGATTCGCGAGCTACGTTGCCCATTTTACAGTGCTTATGAAAGATGGAGGTAGGAATAGGATTTCTTTGCATTTCAAATGCCTCTATGGCGGTTGGTCTCTGCTAAGTGCAAACCTGCGCAAAGAATAGGTCCAACCATTTCGGGGGCAAAAACAGATTAATTGGGAAAGTACATGGCCCGTTCTCTGTGTCTCACTAAAACATTATGAGAAAGACTATTTTGATGAAATCGTGTGGGCTATATGTCAGTTTCCCTCTATTGAAAGAGAAAATCACCTCTAAACGAACCGTACAGTCTTCACGCGGTGGAACAGATGAATTTGGCAAATCTGTGGCCTATTTTTTGGAACTCGTGAAAATTGGAGGGAGAAAGAAGATTTCCGTGCAAATCAGAGGACTCTAGCACGGATTTCCTCTGGAAAACGCAAGCTGGATCTAAAACACGCATTCAGGCATTTTGGGGGTGATATTGATGAAATTGGCAACTCCGTGGCCCATTTTAGGGTACTGCTGAAAAACGGATTAAGAAATGAGCTTACTCTGAAATTTCGAGGCCTCTAGCGAATTTTCCCTGTCAAAAGGTGAAACCGGCGCTAAAACATGCTCTATCCTTTTGGTGGCCGAAACACAATGATTCGCGAGCTACGTTGCCCATTTTACAGTGCTTATGAAAGATGGAGGTAGGAATAGGATTTCTTTGCATTTCAAATGCCTCTATGGCGGTTGGTCTCTGCTAAGTGCAAACCTGCGCAAAGAATAGGTCCAAACATTTCGGGGGCAAAAACAGATTAATTGGGAAAGTACATGGCCCGTTCTCTGTGTCCCACTAAAACATTATGAGAAAGACTATTTTGATGAGATCGTGTGGGCTATATGTCAGTTTCCCTCTATTGAAAGAGAAAATCACCTCTAAACGAACCGTACAGTCTTCACGCGGTGGAACAGATGAATTTGGCAAATCTGTGGCCTATTTTTTGGAACTCGTGAAAATTGGAGGGAGAAAGAAGATTTCCGTGCAAATCAGAGGACTCTAGCACGGATTCCCTCTTGAAAACGCAAGCTGGATCTAAAACACGCATTCAGGCATTTTGGGGGTGATATTGATGAAATTGGCAACTCCGTGGCCCATTTTGGGGTACTGCTGAAAAACGGAGTGAGAAAGGAGCTTACTCTGAAATTTCGAGGCCTCTAGCGAATTTTCCCTGTCAAAAGGTGAAACCGGCGCTAAAACATGCTTCTATCCTTTTGGTGGCCGAAACACTATGATTCGCGAGCTACGTTGCCCATTTTACAGTGCTTATGAAAGATGGAGGTAGGAATAGGATTTCTTTGCATTTCAAATGCCTCTATGGCGGTTGGTCTCTGCTAAGTGCAAACCTGCGCAAAGAATAGGTCCAACCATTTCGGAGGCAAAAACAGATTAATTGGGAAAGTACATGGCCCGTTCTCTGTGTCTCACTAAAACATTATGAGAAAGACTATTTTGATGAAATCGTGTGGGCTATATGTCAGTTTCCCTCTATTGAAAGAGAAAATCACCTCTAAACGAACCGTACAGTCTTCACGCGGTGGAACAGATGAATTTGGCAAATCTGTGGCCTATTTTTTGGAACTCGTGAAAATTGGAGGGAGAAAGAAGATTTCCGTGCAAATCAGAGGACTCTAGCACGGATTCCCTCTGGAAAACGCAAGCTGGATCTAAAACACGCATTCAGGCATTTTGGGGGTGATATTGATGAAATTGGCAACTCCGTGGCCCATTTTAGGGTACTGCTGAAAAACGGATTAAGAAATGAGCTTACTCTGAAATTTCGAGGCCTCTAGCGAATTTTCCCTGTCAAAAGGTGAAACCGGCGCTAAAACATGCTCTATCCTTTTGGTGGCCGAAACACAATGATTCGCGAGCTACGTTGCCCATTTTACAGTGCTTATGAAAGATGGAGGTAGGAATAGGATTTCTTTGCATTTCAAATGCCTCTATGGCGGTTGGTCTCTGCTAAGTGCAAACCTGCGCAAAGAATAGGTCCAAACATTTCGGGGGCAAAAACAGATTAATTGGGAAAGTACATGGCCCGTTCTCTGTGTCCCACTAAAACATTATGAGAAAGACTATTTTGATGAGATCGTGTGGGCTATATGTCAGTTTCCCTCTATTGAAAGAGAAAATCACCTCTAAACGAACCGTACAGTCTTCACGCGGTGGAACAGATGAATTTGGCAAATCTGTGGCCTATTTTTTGGAACTCGTGAAAATTGGAGGGAGAAAGAAGATTTCCGTGCAAATCAGAGGACTCTAGCACGGATTCCCTCTTGAAAACGCAAGCTGGATCTAAAACACGCAGTCAGGCATTTTGGGGGTGATATTGATGAAATTGGCAACTCCGTGGCCCATTTTGGGGTACTGCTGAAAAACGGAGTGAGAAAGGAGCTTACTCTGAAATTTCGAGGCCTCTAGCGAATTTTCCCTGTCAAAAGGTGAAACCGGCGCTAAAACATGCTTCTATCCTTTTGGTGGCCGAAACACTATGATTCGCGAGCTACGTTGCCCATTTTACAGTGCTTATGAAAGATGGAGGTAGGAATAGGATTTCTTTGCATTTCAAATGCCTCTATGGCGGTTGGTCTCTGCTAAGTGCAAACCTGCGCAAAGATTAGGTCCAACCATTTCGGGGACAAAAACAGATTAATTGGGAAAGTACATGGCCCGTTCTCTGTGTCCCACTAAAAGATTATGAGAAAGACTATTTTGATGAAATTGTGTGGGCTACATGTCAGTTTCCCTCTATTGAAAGAGAAAATCACCTCTAAACGAACCGTACAGTCTTCACGCGGTGGAACAGATGAATTTGGAAAATCTGTGCCCTATTTTTTGGAACTCGTGAAAATTGGAGGGAGAAAGAAGATTTCCGTGCAAATCAGAGGACTCTAGCACGGATTCCCTCTTGAAAATGCAAGCTGGATCTAAAACACGCATTCAGGCATTTTAGGGGTGATATTGATGAAATTGGCAACTCCGTGGCCCATTTTAGGGTACTGCTGAAAAACGGATTGAGAAAGGAGCTTACTCTGAAATTTCGAGGCCTCTAGCGAATTTTCCCTGTCAAAAGGTGAAACCGGCGCTAAAACATGCTCTATCGTTTTGGTGGCCGAAACACAATGATTCGCGAGCTACGTTGCCCATTTTACAGTGCTTATGAAAGATGGAGGTAGGAATAGGATTTCTTTGCATTTCAAATGCCTCTATGGCGGTTGGTATCTGTTAAGTGCAAACCTGCGCAAAGAATAGGTCCAACCATTTCGGGGGCAAAAACAGATTAATTGGGAAAGTGCATGGCCCGTTCTCTGTGTCCCACTAAAACTTTATGAGAAAGACTATTTTGATGAAATCGTGTGGGCTATATGTCAGTTTCCCTCTATTGAAAGAGAAAATCACCTCTAAACGAACCGTACAGTCTTCACGCGGTGGAACAGATGAATTTGGCAAATCTGTGGCCTATTTTTTGGAACTCGTGAAAATATGAGGGAGAAAGAAGATTTCCGTGCAAATCAGAGGACTCTAGCACGGATTCCCTCTTGAAAACGCAAGCTGGATCTAAAACACGCATTTAGGCATTTTGGGGGTGATATTGATGAAATTGGCAACTCCGTGGCCCATTTTGGGGTACTGCTGAAAAACGGAGTGAGAAAGGAGCTTACTCTGAAATTTCGAGGCCTCTAGCGAATTTTCCCTGTCAAAAGGTGAAACCGGCGATAAAACATGCTTCTATCCTTTTGGTGGCCGAAACACTATGATTCGCAAGCTACGTTGCCCATTTTACTGTGCTTATGAAAGATGGAGGTAGGAATAGGATTTCTTTGCATTTCAAATGCCTCTATGGCGGTTGGTCTCTGCTAAGTGCAAACCTGCGCAAAGATTAGGTCCAACCATTTCGGAGGCAAAAAAAGATGAATTGGGAAAGTACATGGCCCGTTCTCTGTGTCCCACTAAAAGATTATGAGAAAGACTATTTTGATGAAATTGTGTGGGCTACATGTCAGTTTCCCTCTATTGAAAGAGAAAATCACCTCTAAACGAACCGTACAGTCTTCACGCGGTGGAACAGATGAATTTGGAAAATCTGTGGCCTATTTTTTGGAACTCGTGAAAATTGGAGGGAGAAAGAAGATTTCCGTGCAAATCAGAGGACTCTAGCACGGATTCCCTCTTGAAAACGCAAGCTGGATCTAAAACACGCATTCAGGCATTTATGGGTGATATTGATGAAATTGGCAACTCCGTGGCCCATTTTAGGGTACTGCTGAAAAACGGATTGAGAAAGGAGCTTACTCTGAAATTTAGAGGCCTCTAGCGAATTTTCCCTGTCAAAAGGTGAAACCTGCGCTAAAACATGCTCTATCCTTTTGGTGGCCGAAACACAATGATTCGCGAGCTACGTTGCCCATTTTACAGTGCTTATGAAAGATGGAGATAGGAATAGGATTTCTTTGCATTTCAAATGCCTCTATGGCGGTTGGTCTCTGCTAAGTGCAAACCTGCGCAAAGAATAGGTCCAACCATTTCGGGGGCAAAAACAGATTAATTGGGAAAGTACATGGCCCGTTCTTTGTGTCCCACTAAAACATTATGAGAAAGACTATTTTGATGAAATCGTGTGGGCTATATGTCAGTTTCCCTCTATTGAAAGAGAAAATCACCTCTAAACGAACCGTACAGTCTTCACGCGGTGGAACAGATGAATTTGGCAAATCTGTGGCCTATTTTTTGGAATACGTGAAAATATGAGGGAGAAAGAAGATTTCCGTGCAAATCAGAGGACTCTAGCATGGATTCCCTCTTGAAAACGCAAGCTGGATCTAAAACACGCATTCAGGCATTTTAGGGGTGATATTGATGAAATTGGCAACTCCGTGGCCCATTTTGGGGTACTGCTGAAAAACGGAGTGAGAAAGGAGCTTACTCTGAAATTTCGAGGCCTCTAACGAATTTTCCCTGTCAAAAGGTGAAACCGGCGATAAAACATGCTTCTATCCTTTTGGTGGCCGAAACACTATGATTCGCGAGCTACGTTGCCCATTTTACTGTGCTTATGAAAGATGGAGGTAGGAATAGGATTTCTTTGCATTTCAAATGCCTCTATGGCGGTTGGTCTCTGCTAAGTGCAAACCTGCGCAAAGATTAGGTCCAACCATTTCGGGGACAAAAACAGATTAATTGGGAAAGTACATGGCCCGTTCTCTGTGTCCAACTAAAAGATTATGAGAAAGACTATTTTGATGAAATTGTGTGGGCTACATGTCAGTTTCCCTCTATTGAAAGAGAAAATCACCTCTAAACAAACCGTACAGTCTTCACGCGGTGGAACAGATGAATTTGGAAAATCTGTGGCCTATTTTTTGGAACTCGTGAAAATTGGAGGGAGAAAGAAGATTTCCGTGCAAATCAGAGGACTCTAGCACGGATTCCCTCTTGGAAACGCAAGCTGGATCTAAAACACGCATTCAGGCATTTTGGGGGTGATATTGATGAAATTGGCAACTCCGTGGCCCATTTTAGGGTACTCTTGAAAAACGGATTGAGAAAGGAGCTTACTCTGAAATTTCGAGGCCTCTAGCGAATTTTCCCTGTCAAAAGGTGAAACCGGCGCTAAAACATGCTTCTATCCTTTTGGTGGCCGAAACACTATGATTCGCGAGCTACGTTGCCCATTTTACAGTGCTTATGAAAGATGGAGGTAGGAATAGGATTTCTTTGCATTTCAAATGCCTCTATGGCGGTTGGTCTCTGCTAAGTGCAAACCTGCGCAAAGATTAGGTCCAACCATTTCGGGGACAAAAACAGATTAATTGGGAATGTACATGGCCCGTTCTCTGTGTCCAACTAAAAGATTATGAGAAAGACTATTTTGATGAAATTGTGTGGGCTACATGTCAGTTTCCCTCTATTGAAAGAGAAAATCACCTCTAAACGAACCGTACAGTCTTCACGCGGTGGAACAGATGAATTTGGAAAATCTGTGGCCTATTTTTTGGAACTCGTGAAAATTGGAGGGAGAAAGAAGATTTCCGTGCAAATGAGAGGACTCTAGCACGGATTCCCTCTTGAAAATGCAAGCTGGATCTAAAACACGCATTCAGGCATTTTAGGGGTGATATTGATGAAATTGGCAACTCCGTGGCCCATTTTAGGGTACTGCTGAAAAACGGATTGAGAAAGGAGCTTACTCTGAAATTTCGAGGCCTCTAGCGAATTTTCCCTGTCAAAAGGTGAAACCGGCGCTAAAACATGCTCTATCCTTTTGGTGGCCGAAACACAATGATTCGCGAGCTACGTTGCCCATTTTACAGTGCTTATGAAAGATGGAGGTAGGAATAGGATTTCTTTGCATTTCAAATCCCTCTATGGCGGTTGGTCTCTGTTAAGTGCAAACCTGCGCAAAGAATAGGTCCAACCATTTCGGGGGCAAAAACAGATTAATTGGGAAAGTACATGGCCCGTTCTCTGTGTCCCACTAAAACATTATGAGAAAGACTATTTTGATGAAATCGTGTGGGCTATATGTCAGTTTCCCTCTATTGAAAGAGAAAATCACCTCTAAACGAACCGTACAGTCTTCACGCGGTGGAACAGATGAATTTGGCAAATCTGTGGCCTATTTTTTGGAACTCGTGAAAATATGAGGGAGAAAGAAGATTTCCGTGCAAATCAGAGGACTCTAGCACGGATTCCCTCTTGAAAACGCAAGCTGGATCTAAAACACGCATTCAGGCATTTTGGGGGTGATATTGATGAAATTGGCAACTCCGTGGCCCATTTTGGGGTACTGCTGAAAAACGGAGTGAGAAAGGAGCTTACTCTGAAATTTCGAGGCCTCTAGCGAATTTTCCCTGTCAAAAGGTGAAACCGGCGATAAAACATGCTTCTATCCTTTTGGTGGCCGAAACACTATGATTCGCAAGCTACGTTGCCCATTTTACTGTGCTTATGAAAGATGGAGGTAGGAATAGGATTTCTTTGCATTTCAAATGCCTCTATGGCGGTTGGTCTCTGCTAAGTGCAAACCTGCGCAAAGATTAGGTCCAACCATTTCGGAGGCAAAAAAAGATGAATTGGGAAAGTACATGGCCCGTTCTCTGTGTCCCACTAAAAGATTATGAGAAAGACTATTTTGATGAAATTGTGTGGGCTACATGTCAGTTTCCCTCTATTGAAAGAGAAAATCACCTCTAAACGAACCGTACAGTCTTCACGCGGTGGAACAGATGAATTTGGAAAATCTGTGGCATATTTTTTGGAACTCGTGAAAATTGGAGGGAGAAAGAAGATTTCCGTGCAAATCAGAGGACTCTAGCACGGATTCCCTCTTGAAAACGCAAGCTGGATCTAAAACACGCATTCAGGCATTTATGGGTGATATTGATGAAATTGGCAACTCCGTGGCCCATTTTAGGGTACTGCTGAAAAACGGATTGAGAAAGGAGCTTACTCTGAAATTTCGAGGCCTCTAGCGAATTTTCCCTGTCAAAAGGTGAAACCTGCGCTAAAACATGCTCTATCCTTTTGGTGGCCGAAACACAATGATTCGCGAGCTACGTTGCCCATTTTACAGTGCTTATGAAAGATGGAGGTAGGAATAGGATTTCTTTGCATTTCAAATGCCTCTATGGCGGTTGGTCTCTGCTAAGTGCAAACCTGCGCAAAGATTAGGTCCAACCATTTCGGGGACAAAAACAGATTAATTGGGAAAGTACATGGCCCGTTCTCTGTGTCCAACTAAAAGATTATGAGAAAGACTATTTTGATGAAATTGTGTGGGCTACATGTCAGTTTCCCTCTATTGAAAGAGAAAATCACCTCTAAACGAACCGTACAGTCTTCACGCGGTGGAACAGATGAATTTGGAAAATCTGTGACCTATTTTTTGGAACTCGTGAAAATTGGAGGGAGAAAGAAGATTTCCGTGCAAATCAGAGGACTCTAGCACGGATTCCCTCTTGAAAATGCAAGCTGGATCTAAAACACGCATTCAGGCATTTTAGGGGTGATATTGATGAAATTGGCAACTCCGTGGCCCATTTTAGGGTACTGCTGAAAAACGGATTGAGAAAGGAGCTTACTCTGAAATTTCGAGGCCTCTAGCGAATTTTCCCTGTCAAAAGGTGAAACCGGCGCTAAAACATGCTCTATCCTTTTGGTGGCCGAAACACAATGATTCGCGAGCTACGTTGCCCATTTTACAGTGCTTATGAAAGATGGAGGTAGGAATAGGATTTCTTTGCATTTCAAATGCCTCTATGGCGGTTGGTCTCTGTTAAGTGCAAACCTGCGCAAAGAATAGGTCCAACCATTTCGGGGGCAAAAACAGATTAATTGGGAAAGTACATGGCCCGTTCTCTGTGTCCCACTAAAACATTATGAGAAAGACTATTTTGATGAAATCGTGTGGGCTATATGTCAGTT
Organism: Albizia julibrissin; assembly: GCA_037074505.1. Taxonomy (NCBI): domain Eukaryota; kingdom Viridiplantae; phylum Streptophyta; class Magnoliopsida; order Fabales; family Fabaceae; genus Albizia; species Albizia julibrissin. Next base: position 41,629,445 of record CM073477.1, read on the forward strand.
TCCCTCTATTGAAAGAGAAAATCACCTCTAAACGAACCGTACAGTCTTCACGCGGTGGAACAGATGAATTTGGCAAATCTGTGGCCTATTTTTTGGAACTCGTGAAAATATGAGGGAGAAAGAAGATTTCCGTGCAAATCAGAGGACTCTAGCACGGATTCCCTCTTGAAAAGGCAAGCTGGATCTAAAACACGCATTCAGGCATTTTGGGGGTGATATTGATGAAATTGGCAACTCCGTGGCCCATTTTGGGGTACTGCTGAAAAACGGAGTGAGAAAGGAGCTTACTCTGAAATTTCGAGGCCTCTAGCGAATTTTCCCTGTCAAAAGGTGAAACCGGCGATAAAACATGCTTCTATCCTTTTGGTGGCCGAAACACTATGATTCGCAAGCTACGTTGCCCATTTTACTGTGCTTATGAAAGATGGAGGTAGGAATAGGATTTCTTTGCATTTCAAATGCCTCTATGGCGGTTGGTCTCTGCTAAGTGCAAACCTGCGCAAAGATTAGGTCCAACCATTTCGGAGGCAAAAAAAGATGAATTGGGAAAGTACATGGCCCGTTCTCTGTGTCCCACTAAAAGATTATGAGAAAGACTATTTTGATGAAATTGTGTGGGCTACATGTCAGTTTCCCTCTATTGAAAGAGAAAATCACCTCTAAACGAACCGTACAGTCTTCACGCGGTGGAACAGATGAATTTGGAAAATCTGTGGCCTATTTTTTGGAACTCGTGAAAATTGGAGGGAGAAAGAAGATTTCCGTGCAAATCAGAGGACTCTAGCACGGATTCCCTCTTGAAAACGCAAGCTGGATCTAAAACACGCATTCAGGCATTTATGGGTGATATTGATGAAATTGGCAACTCCGTGGCCCATTTTAGGGTACTGCTGAAAAACGGATTGAGAAAGGAGCTTACTCTGAAATTTCGAGGCCTCTAGCGAATTTTCCCTGTCAAAAGGTGAAACCTGCGCTAAAACATGCTCTATCCTTTTGGTGGCCGAAACACAATGATTCGCGAGCTACGTTGCCCATTTTACAGTGCTTATGAAAGATGGAGGTAGGAATAGGATTTCTTTGCATTTCAAATGCCTCTATGGCGGTTGGTCTCTGCTAAGTGCAAACCTGCGCAAAGATTAGGTCCAACCATTTCGGGGACAAAAACAGATTAATTGGGAAAGTACATGGCCCGTTCTCTGTGTCCAACTAAAAGATTATGAGAAAGACTATTTTGATGAAATTGTGTGGGCTACATGTCAGTTTCCCTCTATTGAAAGAGAAAATCACCTCTAAACGAACCGTACAGTCTTCACGCGGTGGAACAGATGAATTTGGAAAATCTGTGACCTATTTTTTGGAACTCGTGAAAATTGGAGGGAGAAAGAAGATTTCCGTGCAAATCAGAGGACTCTAGCACGGATTCCCTCTTGAAAATGCAAGCTGGATCTAAAACACGCATTCAGGCATTTTAGGGGTGATATTGATGAAATTGGCAACTCCGTGGCCCATTTTAGGGTACTGCTGAAAAACGGATTGAGAAAGGAGCTTACTCTGAAATTTCGAGGCCTCTAGCGAATTTTCCCTGTCAAAAGGTGAAACCGGCGCTAAAACATGCTCTATCGTTTTGGTGGCCGAAACACAATGATTCGCGAGCTACGTTGCCCATTTTACAGTGCTTATGAAAGATGGAGGTAGGAATAGGATTTCTTTGCATTTCAAATGCCTCTATGGCGGTTGGTCTCTGTTAAGTGCAAACCTGCGCAAAGAATAGGTCCAACCATTTCGGGGGCAAAAACAGATTAATTGGGAAAGTACATGGCCCGTTCTCTGTGTCCCACTAAAACATTATGAGAAAGACTATTTTGATGAAATCGTGTGGGCTATATGTCAGTTTCCCTCTATTGAAAGAGAAAATCACCTCTAAACGAACCGTACAGTCTTCACGCGGTGGAACAGATGAATTTGGCAAATCTGTGGCCTATTTTTTGGAACTCGTGAAAATATGAGGGAGAAAGAAGATTTCCGTGCAAATCAGAGGACTCTAGCACGGATTCCCTCTTGAAAACGCAAGCTGGATCTAAAACACGCATTCAGGCATTTTGGGGGTGATATTGATGAAATTGGCAACTCCGTGGCCCATTTTGGGGTACTGCTGAAAAACGGAGTGAGAAAGGAGCTTACTCTGAAATTTCGAGGCCTCTAGCGAATTTTCCCTGTCAAAAGGTGAAACCGGCGATAAAACATGCTTCTATCCTTTTGGTGGCCGAAACACTATGATTCGCAAGCTACGTTGCCCATTTTACTGTGCTTATGAAAGATGGAGGTAGGAATAGGATTTCTTTGCATTTCAAATGCCTCTATGGCGGTTGGTCTCTGCTAAGTGCAAACCTGCGCAAAGATTAGGTCCAACCATTTCGGAGGCAAAAAAAGATGAATTGGGAAAGTACATGGCCCGTTCTCTGTGTCCCACTAAAAGATTATGAGAAAGACTATTTTGATGAAATTGTGTGGGCTACATGTCAGTTTCCCTCTATTGAAAGAGAAAATCACCTCTAAACGAACCGTACAGTCTTCACGCGGTGGAACAGATGAATTTGGAAAATCTGTGGCCTATTTTTTGGAACTCGTGAAAATTGGAGGGAGAAAGAAGATTTCCGTGCAAATCAGAGGACTCTAGCACGGATTCCCTCTTGAAAACGCAAGCTGGATCTAAAACACGCATTCAGGCATTTATGGGTGATATTGATGAAATTGGCAACTCCGTGGCCCATTTTAGGGTACTGCTGAAAAACGGATTGAGAAAGGAGCTTACTCTGAAATTTCGAGGCCTCTAGCGAATTTTCCCTGTCAAAAGGTGAAACCTGCGCTAAAACATGCTCTATCCTTTTGGTGGCCGAAACACAATGATTCGCGAGCTACGTTGCCCATTTTACAGTGCTTATGAAAGATGGAGGTAGGAATAGGATTTCTTTGCATTTCAAATGCCTCTATGGCGGTTGGTCTCTGCTAAGTGCAAACCTGCGCAAAGATTAGGTCCAACCATTTCGGGGACAAAAACAGATTAATTGGGAAAGTACATGGCCCGTTCTCTGTGTCCAACTAAAAGATTATGAGAAAGACTATTTTGATGAAATTGTGTGGGCTACATGTCAGTTTCCCTCTATTGAAAGAGAAAATCACCTCTAAACGAACCGTACAGTCTTCACGCGGTGGAACAGATGAATTTGGAAAATCTGTGACCTATTTTTTGGAACTCGTGAAAATTGGAGGGAGAAAGAAGATTTCCGTGCAAATCAGAGGACTCTAGCACGGATTCCCTCTTGAAAATGCAAGCTGGATCTAAAACACGCATTCAGGCATTTTAGGGGTGATATTGATGAAATTGGCAACTCCGTGGCCCATTTTAGGGTACTGCTGAAAAACGGATTGAGAAAGGAGCTTACTCTGAAATTTCGAGGCCTCTAGCGAATTTTCCCTGTCAAAAGGTGAAACCGGCGCTAAAACATGCTCTATCCTTTTGGTGGCCGAAACACAATGATTCGCGAGCTACGTTGCCCATTTTACAGTGCTTATGAAAGATGGAGGTAGGAATAGGATTTCTTTGCATTTCAAATGCCTCTATGGCGGTTGGTCTCTGTTAAGTGCAAACCTGCGCAAAGAATAGGTCCAACCATTTCGGGGGCAAAAACAGATTAATTGGGAAAGTACATGGCCCGTTCTCTGTGTCCCACTAAAACATTATGAGAAAGACTATTTTGATGAAATCGTGTGGGCTATATGTCAGTTTCCCTCTATTGAAAGAGAAAATCACCTCTAAACGAACCGTACAGTCTTCACGCGGTGGAACAGATGAATTTGGCAAATCTGTGGCCTATTTTTTGGAACTCGTGAAAATATGAGGGAGAAAGAAGATTTCCGTGCAAATCAGAGGACTCTAGCACGGATTCCCTCTTGAAAACGCAAGCTGGATCTAAAACACGCATTCAGGCATTTTGGGGGTGATATTGATGAAATTGGCAACTCCGTGGCCCATTTTGGGGTACTGCTGAAAAACGGAGTGAGAAAGGAGCTTACTCTGAAATTTCGAGGCCTCTAGCGAATTTTCCCTGTCAAAAGGTGAAACCGGCGATAAAACATGCTTCTATCCTTTTGGTGGCCGAAACACTATGATTCGCAAGCTACGTTGCCCATTTTACTGTGCTTATGAAAGATGGAGGTAGGAATAGGATTTCTTTGCATTTCAAATGCCTCTATGGCGGTTGGTCTCTGCTAAGTGCAAACCTGCGCAAAGATTAGGTCCAACCATTTCGGAGGCAAAAAAAGATGAATTGGGAAAGTACATGGCCCGTTCTCTGTGTCCCACTAAAAGATTATGAGAAAGACTATTTTGATGAAATTGTGTGGGCTACATGTCAGTTTCCCTCTATTGAAAGAGAAAATCACCTCTAAACGAACCGTACAGTCTTCACGCGGTGGAACAGATGAATTTGGAAAATCTGTGGCCTATTTTTTGGAACTCGTGAAAATTGGAGGGAGAAAGAAGATTTCCGTGCAAATCAGAGGACTCTAGCACGGATTCCCTCTTGAAAACGCAAGCTGGATCTAAAACACGCATTCAGGCATTTATGGGTGATATTGATGAAATTGGCAACTCCGTGGCCCATTTTAGGGTACTGCTGAAAAACGGATTGAGAAAGGAGCTTACTCTGAAATTTCGAGGCCTCTAGCGAATTTTCCCTGTCAAAAGGTGAAACCTGCGCTAAAACATGCTCTATCCTTTTGGTGGCCGAAACACAATGATTCGCGAGCTACGTTGCCCATTTTACAGTGCTTATGAAAGATGGAGGTAGGAATAGGATTTCTTTGCATTTCAAATGCCTCTATGGCGGTTGGTCTCTGCTAAGTGCAAACCTGCGCAAAGATTAGGTCCAACCATTTCGGGGACAAAAACAGATTAATTGGGAAAGTACATGGCCCGTTCTCTGTGTCCAACTAAAAGATTATGAGAAAGACTATTTTGATGAAATTGTGTGGGCTACATGTCAGTTTCCCTCTATTGAAAGAGAAAATCACCTCTAAACGAACCGTACAGTCTTCACGCGGTGGAACAGATGAATTTGGAAAATCTGTGACCTATTTTTTGGAACTCGTGAAAATTGGAGGGAGAAAGAAGATTTCCGTGCAAATCAGAGGACTCTAGCACGGATTCCCTCTTGAAAATGCAAGCTGGATCTAAAACACGCATTCAGGCATTTTAGGGGTGATATTGATGAAATTGGCAACTCCGTGGCCCATTTTAGGGTACTGCTGAAAAACGGATTGAGAAAGGAGCTTACTCTGAAATTTCGAGGCCTCTAGCGAATTTTCCCTGTCAAAAGGTGAAACCGGCGCTAAAACATGCTCTATCCTTTTGGTGGCCGAAACACAATGATTCGCGAGCTACGTTGCCCATTTTACAGTGCTTATGAAAGATGGAGGTAGGAATAGGATTTCTTTGCATTTCAAATGCCTCTATGGCGGTTGGTCTCTGTTAAGTGCAAACCTGCGCAAAGAATAGGTCCAACCATTTCGGGGGCAAAAACAGATTAATTGGGAAAGTACATGGCCCGTTCTCTGTGTCCCACTAAAACATTATGAGAAAGACTATTTTGATGAAATCGTGTGGGCTATATGTCAGTTTCCCTCTATTGAAAGAGAAAATCACCTTTAAACGAACCGTACAGTCTTCACGCGGTGGAACAGATGAATTTGGCAAATCTGTGGCCTATTTTTTGGAACTCGTGAAAATATGAGGGAGAAAGAAGATTTCCGTGCAAATCAGAGGACTCTAGCACGGATTCCCTCTTGAAAACGCAAGCTGGATCTAAAACACGCATTCAGGCATTTTGGGGGTGATATTGATGAAATTGGCAACTCCGTGGCCCATTTTGGGGTACTGCTGAAAAACGGAGTGAGAAAGGAGCTTACTCTGAAATTTCGAGGCCTCTAGCGAATTTTCCCCTTCAAAAGGTGAAACCGGCGATAAAACATGCTTCTATCCTTTTGGTGGCCGAAACACTATGATTCGCAAGCTACGTTGCCCATTTTACTGTGCTTATGAAAGATGGAGGTAGGAATAGGATTTCTTTGCATTTCAAATGCCTCTATGGCGGTTGGTCTCTGCTAAGTGCAAACCTGCGCAAAGATTAGGTCCAACCATTTCGGAGGCAAAAAAAGATGAATTGGGAAAGTACATGGCCCGTTCTCTGTGTCCCACTAAAAGATTATGAGAAAGACTATTTTGATGAAATTGTGTGGGCTACATGTCAGTTTCCCTCTATTGAAAGAGAAAATCACCTCTAAACGAACCGTACAGTCTTCACGCGGTGGAACAGATGAATTTGGAAAATCTGTGGCCTATTTTTTGGAACTCGTGAAAATTGGAGGGAGAAAGAAGATTTTTGTGCAAATCAGAGGACTCTAGCACGGATTCCCTCTTGAAAACGCAAGCTGGATCTAAAACACGCATTCAGGCATATTGGGGGTGATATTGATGAAATTGGCAACTTCGTGGCCCATTTTAGGGTACTGCTGAAAAACGGATTGAGAAAGGAGCTTACTCTGAAATTTCGAGGCCTCTAGCGAATTTTCCCTGTCAAAAGGTGAAACCGGCGCTAAAACATGCTCTATCCTTTTGGTGGCCGAAACACAATGATTCGCGAGCTACGTTGCCCATTTTACAGTGCTTATGAAAGATGGAGGTAGGAATAGGATTTCTTTGCATTTCAAATGCCTCTATGGCGGTTGGTCTCTGCTAAGTGCAAACCTGCGCAAAGAATAGGTCCAACCATTTCGGGGGCAAAAACAGATTAATTGGTAAAGTACATGGCCCGTTCTCTGTGTCCCACTAAAACATTATGAGAAAGACTATTTTGATGAAATCGTGTGGGCTATATGTCAGTTTCCCTCTATTGAAAGAGAAAATCACCTCTAAACGAACCGTACAGTCTTCACGCGGTGGAACAGATGAATTTGGCAAATCTGTGGCCTATTTTTTGGAATACGTGAAAATATGAGGGAGAAAGAAGATTTCCGTGCAAATCAGAGGACTCTAGCACGGATTCCCTCTTGAAAACGCAAGCTGGATCTAAAACACGCATTCAGGCATTTTGGGGGTGATATTGATGAAATTGGCAACTCCGTGGCCCATTTTGGGGTACTGCTGAAAAACGGAGTGAGAAAGGAGCTTACTCTGAAATTTCGAGGCCTCTAGCGAATTTTCCCTGTCAAAAGGTGAAACCGGCGATAAAACATGCTTCTATCCTTTTGGTGGCCGAAACACTATGATTCGCGAGCTACGTTGCCCATTTTACAGTGCTTATGAAAGATGGAGGTAGGAATAGGATTTCTTTGCATTTCAAATGCCTCTATGGCGGTTGGTCTCTGTTAAGTGCAAACCTGCGCAAAGAATAGGTCCAACCATTTCGGGGGCAAAAACAGATTAATTGGGAAAGTACATGGCCCGTTCTCTGTGTCCCACTAAAACATTATGAGAAAGACTATTTTGATGAAATCGTGTGGGCTATATGTCAGTTTCCCTCTATTGAAAGAGAAAATCACCTCTAAACGAACCGTACAGTCTTCACGCGGTGGAACAGATGAATTTGGCAAATCTGTGGCCTATTTTTTGGAACTCGTGAAAATATGAGGGAGAAAGAAGATTTCCGTGCAAATCAGAGGACTCTAGCACGGATTCCCTCTTGAAAACGCAAGCTGGATCTAAAACACGCATTCAGGCATTTTGGGGGTGATATTGATGAAATTGGCAACTCCGTGGCCCATTTTGGGGTACTGCTGAAAAACGGAGTGAGAAAGGAGCTTACTCTGAAATTTCGAGGCCTCTAGCGAATTTTCCCCTTCAAAAGGTGAAACCGGCGATAAAACATGCTTCTATCCTTTTGGTGGCCGAAACACTATGATTCGCAAGCTACGTTGCCCATTTTACTGTGCTTATGAAAGATGGAGGTAGGAATAGGATTTCTTTGCATTTCAAATGCCTCTATGGCGGTTGGTCTCTGCTAAGTGCAAACCTGCGCAAAGATTAGGTCCAACCATTTCGGAGGCAAAAAAAGATGAATTGGGAAAGTACATGGCCCGTTCTCTGTGTCCCACTAAAAGATTATGAGAAAGACTATTTTGATGAAATTGTGTGGGCTACATGTCAGTTTCCCTCTATTGAAAGAGAAAATCACCTCTAAACGAACCGTACAGTCTTCACGCGGTGGAACAGATGAATTTGGAAAATCTGTGGCCTATTTTTTGGAACTCGTGAAAATTGGAGGGAGAAAGAAGATTTTTGTGCAAATCAGAGGACTCTAGCACGGATTCCCTCTTGAAAACGCAAGCTGGATCTAAAACACGCATTCAGGCATATTGGGGGTGATATTGATGAAATTGGCAACTTCGTGGCCCATTTTAGGGTACTGCTGAAAAACGGATTGAGAAAGGAGCTTACTCTGAAATTTCGAGGCCTCTAGCGAATTTTCCCTGTCAAAAGGTGAAACCGGCGCTAAAACATGCTCTATCCTTTTGGTGGCCGAAACACAATGATTCGCGAGCTACGTTGCCCATTTTACAGTGCTTATGAAAGATGGAGGTAGGAATAGGATTTCTTTGCATTTCAAATGCCTCTATGGCGGTTGGTCTCTGCTAAGTGCAAACCTGCGCAAAGAATAGGTCCAACCATTTCGAGGGCAAAAACAGATTAATTGGTAAAGTACATGGCCCGTTCTCTGTGTCCCACTAAAACATTATGAGAAAGACTATTTTGATGAAATCGTGTGGGCTATATGTCAGTTTCCCTCTATTGAAAGAGAAAATCACCTCTAAACGAACCGTACAGTCTTCACGCGGTGGAACAGATGAATTTGGCAAATCTGTGGCCTATTTTTTGGAATACGTGAAAATATGAGGGAGAAAGAAGATTTCCGTGCAAATCAGAGGACTCTAGCACGGATTCCCTCTTGAAAACGCAAGCTGGATCTAAAACACGCATTCAGGCATTTTGGGGGTGATATTGATGAAATTGGCAACTCCGTGGCCCATTTTGGGGTACTGCTGAAAAACGGAGTGAGAAAGGAGCTTACTCTGAAATTTCGAGGCCTCTAGCGAATTTTCCCTGTCAAAAGGTGAAACCGGCGATAAAACATGCTTCTATCCTTTTGGTGGCCGAAACACTATGATTCGCGAGCTACGTTGCCCATTTTACTGTGCTTATGAAAGATGGAGGTAGGAATAGGATTTCTTTGCATTTCAAATGCCTCTATGGCGGTTGGTCTCTGCTAAGTGCAAACCTGCGCAAAGATTAGGTCCAACCATTTCGGGGACAAAAACAGATTAATTGGGAAAGTACATGGCCCGTTCTCTGTGTCCAACTAAAAGATTATGAGAAAGACTATTTTGATGAAATTGTGTGGGCTACATGTCAGTTTCCCTCTATTGAAAGAGAAAATCACCTCTAAACAAACCGTACAGTCTTCACGCGGTGGAACAGATGAATTTGGAAAATCTGTGGCCTATTTTTTGGAACTCGTGAAAATTGGAGGGAGAAAGAAGATTTCCGTGCAAATCAGAGGACTCTAGCACGGATTCCCTCTTGAAAACGCAAGCTGGATCTAAAACACGCATTCAGGCATTTTGGGGGTGATATTGATGAAATTGGCAACTCCGTGGCCCATTTTGGGGTACTGCTGAAAAACGGAGTGAGAAAGGAGCTTACTCTGAAATTTCGAGGCCTCTAGCGAATTTTCGCTGTCAAAAGGTGAAACCGGCGCTAAAACATGCTTCTATCCTTTTGGTGGCCGAAACACTATGATTCGCGAGCTACGTTGCCCATTTTACAGTGCTTATGAAAGATGGAGGTAGGAATAGGATTTCTTTGCATTTCAAATGCCTCTATGGCGGTTGGTGTCTGCTAAGTGCAAACCTGCGCAAAGATTAGGTCCAACCATTTCGGGGACAAAAACAGATTAATTGGGAAAGTACATGGCCCGTTCTCTGTGTCCAACTAAAAGATTATGAGAAAGACTATTTCGATGTAATTGTGTGGGCTACATGTCAGTTTCCCTCTATTGAAAGAGAAAATCACCTCTAAACGAACCGTACAGTCTTCACGCGGTGGAACAGATGAATTTGGAAAATCTGTGGCCTATTTTTTGGAACTCGTGAAAATTGGAGGGAGAAAGAAGATTTCCGTGCAAATCAGAGGACTCTAGCACGGATTCCCTCTTGAAAACGCAAGCTGGATCTAAAACACGCATTCAGGCATTTTGGGGGTGATATTGATGAAATTGGCAACTCCGTGGCCCATTTTGGGGTACTGCTGAAAAACGGAGTGAGAAAGGAGCTTACTCTGAAATTTCGAGGCCTCTAGCGAATTTTCGCTGTCAAAAGGTGAAACCGGCGATAAAACATGCTTCTATCCTTTTGGTGGCCGAAACACTATGATTCGCAAGCTACGTTGCCCATTTTACTGTGCTTATGAAAGATGGAGGTAGGAATAGGATTTCTTTGCATTTCAAATGCCTCTATGGCGGTTGGTCTCTGCTAAGTGCAAACCTGCGCAAAGATTAGGTCCAACCATTTCGGAGGCAAAAAAAGATGAATTGGGAAAGTACATGGCCCGTTCTCTGTGTCCCACTAAAAGATTATGAGAAAGACTATTTTGATGAAATTGTGTGGGCTACATGTCAGTTTCCCTCTATTGAAAGAGAAAATCACCTCTAAACGAACCGTACAGTCTTCACGCGGTGGAACAGATGAATTTGGAAAATCTGTGGCCTATTTTTTGGAACTCGTGAAAATTGGAGGGAGAAAGAAGATTTTTGTGCAAATCAGAGGACTCTAGCACGGATTCCCTCTTGAAAACGCAAGCTGGATCTAAAACACGCATTCAGGCATATTGGGGGTGATATTGATGAAATTGGCAACTTCGTGGCCCATTTTAGGGTACTGCTGAAAAACGGATTGAGAAAGGAGCTTACTCTGAAATTTCGAGGCCTCTAGCGAATTTTCCCTGTCAAAAGGTGAAACCGGCGCTAAAACATGCTCTATCCTTTTGGTGGCCGAAACACAATGATTCGCGAGCTACGTTGCCCATTTTACAGTGCTTATGAAAGATGGAGGTAGGAATAGGATTTCTTTGCATTTCAAATGCCTCTATGGCGGTTGGTCTCTGCTAAGTGCAAACCTGCGCAAAGAATAGGTCCAACCATTTCGAGGGCAAAAACAGATTAATTGGTAAAGTACATGGCCCGTTCTCTGTGTCCCACTAAAACATTATGAGAAAGACTATTTTGATGAAATCGTGTGGGCTATATGTCAGTTTCCCTCTATTGAAAGAGAAAATCACCTCTAAACGAACCGTACAGTCTTCACGCGGTGGAACAGATGAATTTGGCAAATCTGTGGCCTATTTTTTGGAATACGTGAAAATATGAGGGAGAAAGAAGATTTCCGTGCAAATCAGAGGACTCTAGCACGGATTCCCTCTTGAAAACGCAAGCTGGATCTAAAACACGCATTCAGGCATTTTGGGGGTGATATTGATGAAATTGGCAACTCCGTGGCCCATTTTGGGGTACTGCTGAAAAACGGAGTGAGAAAGGAGCTTACTCTGAAATTTCGAGGCCTCTAGCGAATTTTCCCTGTCAAAAGGTGAAACCGGCGATAAAACATGCTTCTATCCTTTTGGTGGCCGAAACACTATGATTCGCGAGCTACGTTGCCCATTTTACTGTGCTTATGAAAGATGGAGGTAGGAATAGGATTTCTTTGCATTTCAAATGCCTCTATGGCGGTTGGTCTCTGCTAAGTGCAAACCTGCGCAAAGATTAGGTCCAACCATTTCGGGGACAAAAACAGATTAATTGGGAAAGTACATGGCCCGTTCTCTGTGTCCAACTAAAAGATTATGAGAAAGACTATTTTGATGAAATTGTGTGGGCTACATGTCAGTTTCCCTCTATTGAAAGAGAAAATCACCTCTAAACAAACCGTACAGTCTTCACGCGGTGGAACAGATGAATTTGGAAAATCTGTGGCCTATTTTTTGGAACTCGTGAAAATTGGAGGGAGAAAGAAGATTTCCGTGCAAATCAGAGGACTCTAGCACGGATTCCCTCTTGAAAACGCAAGCTGGATCTAAAACACGCATTCAGGCATTTTGGGGGTGATATTGATGAAATTGGCAACTCCGTGGCCCATTTTGGGGTACTGCTGAAAAACGGAGTGAGAAAGGAGCTTACTCTGAAATTTCGAGGCCTCTAGCGAATTTTCGCTGTCAAAAGGTGAAACCGGCGCTAAAACATGCTTCTATCCTTTTGGTGGCCGAAACACTATGATTCGCGAGCTACGTTGCCCATTTTACAGTGCTTATGAAAGATGGAGGTAGGAATAGGATTTCTTTGCATTTCAAATGCCTCTATGGCGGTTGGTGTCTGCTAAGTGCAAACCTGCGCAAAGATTAGGTCCAACCATTTCGGGGACAAAAACAGATTAATTGGGAAAGTACATGGCCCGTTCTCTGTGTCCAACTAAAAGATTATGAGAAAGACTATTTCGATGTAATTGTGTGGGCTACATGTCAGTTTCCCTCTATTGAAAGAGAAAATCACCTCTAAACGAACCGTACAGTCTTCACGCGGTGGAACAGATGAATTTGGAAAATCTGTGGCCTATTTTTTGGAACTCGTGAAAATTGGAGGGAGAAAGAAGATTTCCGTGCAAATCAGAGGACTCTAGCACGGATTCCCTCTTGAAAACGCAAGCTGGATCTAAAACACGCATTCAGGCATTTTGGGGGTGATATTGATGAAATTGGCAACTCCGTGGCCCATTTTGGGGTACTGCTGAAAAACGGAGTGAGAAAGGAGCTTACTCTGAAATTTCGAGGCCTCTAGCGAATTTTCGCTGTCAAAAGGTGAAACCGGCGCTAAAACATGCTTCTATCCTTTTGATGGCCGAAACACTATGATTCGCGAGCTACGTTGCCCATTTTACAGTGCTTATGAAAGATGGAGGTAGGAATAGGATTTCTTTGCATTTCAAATGCCTCTATGGCGGTTGGTCTCTGCTAAGTGCAAACCTGCGCAAAGATTAGGTCCAACCATTTCGGGGACAAAAACAGATTAATTGGGAAAGTACATGGCCCGTTCTCTGTGTCCAACTAAAAGATTATGAGAAAGACTATTTTGATGAAATTGTGTGGGCTACATGTCAGTTTCCCTCTATTGAAAGAGAAAATCACCTCTAAACGAACCGTACAGTCTTCACGCGGTGGAACAGATGAATTTGGAAAATCTGTGGCCTATTTTTTGGAACTCGTGAAAATTGGAGGGAGAAAGAAGATTTCCGTGCAAATCAGAGGACTCTAGCACGGATTCCCTCTTGAAAACGCAAGCTGGATCTAAAACACGCATTCAGGCATTTTGGGGGTGATATTGATGAAATTGGCAACTCCGTGGCCCATTTTGGGGTACTGCTGAAAAACGGAGTGAGAAAGGAGCTTACTCTGAAATTTCGAGGCCTCTAGCGAATTTTCGCTGTCAAAAGGTGAAACCGGCGCTAAAACATGCTTCTATCCTTTTGGTGGCCGAAACACTATGATTCGTGAGCTACGTTGCCCATTTTACAGTGCTTATGAAAGATGGAGGTAGGAATAGAATTTCTTTGCATTTCAAATGCCTCTATGGCGGTTGGTGTCTGCTAAGTGCAAACCTGCGCAAAGATTAGGTCCAACCATTTCGGGGACAAAAACAGATTAATTGGGAAAGTACATGGCCCGTTCTCTATGTCCAACTAAAAGATTATGAGAAAGACTATTTTGATGAAATTGTGTGGGCTACATGTCAGTTTCCCTCTATTGAAAGAGAAAATCACCTCTAAACGAACCGTACAGTCTTCATGCGGTGGAACAGATGAATTTGGAAAATCTGTGGCCTATTTTTTGGAACTCGTGAAAATTGGAGGGAGAAAGAAGATTTCCGTGCAAATCAGAGGACTCTAGCACGGATTCCCTCTTGAAAATGCAAGCTGGATCTAAAACACGCATTCAGGCATTTTGGGGGTGATATTGATGAAATTGGCAACTTCGTGGCCCATTTTAGGGTACTGCTGAAAAACGGATTGAGAAAGGAGCTTACTCTGAAATTTCGAGGCCTCTAGCGAATTTTCCCTGTCAAAAGGTGAAACCGGCGCTAAAACATGCTCTATCCTTTTGGTGGCCGAAACACAATGATTAGCGAGCTACGTTGCCCATTTTACAGTGCTTATGAAAGATGGAGGTAGGAATAGGATTTCTTTGCATTTCAAATGCCTCTATGGCGGTTGGTCTCTGCTAAGTGCAAACCTGCGCAAAGATTAGGTCCAACCATTTCGGGGACAAAAACAGATTAATTGGGAAAGTACATGGCCCGTTCTCTGTGTCCAACTAAAAGATTATGAGAAAGACTATTTCGATGTAATTGTGTGGGCTACATGTCAGTTTCCCTCTATTGAAAGAGAAAATCACCTCTAAACGAACCGTACAGTCTTCACGCGGTGGAACAGATGAATTTGGAAAATCTGTGGCCTATTTTTTGGAACTCGTGAAAATTGGAGGGAGAAAGAAGATTTCCGTGCAAATCAGAGGACTCTAGCACGGATTCCCTCTTGAAAACGCAAGCTGGATCTAAAACACGCATTCAGGCATTTTGGGGGTGATATTGATGAAATTGGCAACTCCGTGGCCCATTTTGGGGTACTGCTGAAAAACGGAGTGAGAAAGGAGCTTACTCTGAAATTTCGAGGCCTCTAGCGAATTTTCGCTGTCAAAAGGTGAAACCGGCGCTAAAACATGCTTCTATCCTTTTGGTGGCCGAAACACTATGATTCGTGAGCTACGTTGCCCATTTTACAGTGCTTATGAAAGATGGAGGTAGGAATAGGATTTCTTTGCATTTCAAATGCCTCTATGGCGGTTGGTGTCTGCTAAGTGCAAACCTGCGCAAAGATTAGGTCCAACCATTTCGGGGACAAAAACAGATTAATTGGGAAAGTACATGGCCCGTTCTCTGTGTCCAACTAAAAGATTATGAGAAAGACTATTTTGATGAAATTGTGTGGGCTACATGTCAGTTTCCCTCTATTGAAAGAGAAAATCACCTCTAAACGAACCGTACAGTCTTCATGCGGTGGAACAGATGAATTTGGAAAATCTGTGTCCTATTTTTTGGAACTCGTGAAAATTGGAGGGAGAAAGAAGATTTCCGTGCAAATCAGAGGACTCTAGCACGGATTCCCTCTTGAAAATGCAAGCTGGATCTAAAACACGCATTCAGGCATTTTGGGGGTGATATTGATGAAATTGGCAACTTCGTGGCCCATTTTAGGGTACTGCTGAAAAACGGATTGAGAAAGGAGCTTACTCTGAAATTTCGAGGCCTCTAGCGAATTTTCCCTGTCAAAAGGTGAAACCGGCGCTAAAACATGCTCTATCCTTTTGGTGGCCGAAACACAATGATTCGCGAGCTACGTTGCCCATTTTACAGTGCTTATGAAAGATGGAGGTAGGAATAGGATTTCTTTGCATTTCAAATGCCTCTATGGCGGTTGGTCTCTGCTAAGTGCAAACCTGCGCAAAGAATAGGTCCAACCATTTCGGGGACAAAAACAGATTAATTGGGAAAGTACATGGCCCGTTCTCTGTGTCCAACTAAAAGATTATGAGAAAGACTATTTCGATGTAATTGTGTGGGCTACATGTCAGTTTCCCTCTATTGAAAGAGAAAATCACCTCTAAACGAACCGTACAGTCTTCACGCGGTGGAACAGATGAATTTGGAAAATCTGTGGCCTATTTTTTGGAACTCGTGAAAATTGGAGGGAGAAAGAAGATTTCCGTGAAAATCAGAGGACTCTAGCACGGATTCCCTCTTGAAAACGCAAGCTGGATCTAAAACACGCATTCAGGCATTTTGGGGGTGATATTGATGAAATTGGCAACTCCGTGGCCCATTTTGGGGTACTGCTGAAAAACGGAGTGAGAAAGGAGCTTACTCTGAAATTTCGAGGCCTCTAGCGAATTTTCGCTGTCAAAAGGTGAAACCGGCGCTAAAACATGCTTCTATCCTTTTGGTGGCCGAAACACTATGATTCGCGAGCTACGTTGCCCATTTTACAGTGCTTATGAAAGATGGAGGTAGGAATAGGATTTCTTTGCATTTCAAATGCCTCTATGGCGGTTGGTCTCTGCTAAGTGCAAACCTGCGCAAAGATTAGGTCCAACCATTTCGGGGACAAAAACAGATTAATTGGGAAAGTACATGGCCCGTTCTCTGTGTCCAACTAAAAGATTATGAGAAAGACTATTTTGATGAAATTGTGTGGGCTACATGTCAGTTTCCCTCTATTGAAAGAGAAAATCACCTCTAAACGAACCGTACAGTCTTCACGCGGTGGAACAGATGAATTTGGCAAATCTGTGGCCTATTTTTTGGAACTCGTGAAAATTGGAGGGAGAAAGAAGATTTCCGTGCAAATCAGAGGACTCTAGCACGGATTCCCTCTTGAAAACGCAAGCTGGATCTAAAACACGCATTCAGGCATTTTGGGGGTGATATTGATGAAATTGGCAACTCCGTGGCCCATTTTGGGGTACTGCTGAAAAACTGAGTGAGAAAGGAGCTTACTCTGAAATTTTGAGTTAGTCCTCTAGCGAATTTTCCCTGTCAAAAGGTGAAACCGGCGCTAAAACATGCTCTATCCTTTTGGTGGCCGAAACACAATGATTCGCGAGCTACGTTGCCCATTTTACAGTGCTTATGTAAGATGGAGGTAGGAATAGGATTTCTTTGCATTTCAAATGCCTCTATGGCGGTTGGTCTCTGCTAAGTGCAAACCTGCGCAAAGAATAGGTCCAACCATTTCGGGGGCAAAAACAGATTAATTGGGAAAGTACATGGCCCGTTCTCTGTGTCCCACTAAAACATTATGAGAAAGACTATTTTGATGAAATCGTGTGGGCTATATGTCAGTTTCCCTCTATTGAAAGAGAAAATCACCTCTAAACGAACCGTACAGTCCTCACGCGGTGGAACAGATGAATTTGGCAAATCTGTGGCCTATTTTTTGGAACTCGTGAAAATTGGAGGGAGAAAGAAGATTTCCGTGCAAATCAGAGGACTCTAGCACGGATTCCCTCTTGAAAACGCAAGCTGGATCTAAAACACGCATTCAGGCATTTTGGGGGTGATATTGATGAAATTGGCAACTCCGTGGCCCATTTTGGAGTACTGCTGAAAAACGGAGTGAGAAAGGAGCTTACTCTGAAATTTCGAGGCCTCTAGCGAATTTTCACTGTCAAAAGGTGAAACCGGCGCTAAAACATGCTTCTATCCTTTTGGTGGCCGAAACACTATGATTCGCGAGCTACGTTGCCCATTTTACAGTGCTTATGAAAGATGGAGGTAGGAATAGGATTTCTTTGCATTTCAAATGCCTCTATGGCGGTTGGTCTCTGCTAAGTGCAAACCTGCGCAAAGAATAGGTCCAACCATTTCGGGGGCAAAAACAGATTAATTGGGAAAGTACATGGCCCGTTCTCTGTGTCCCACTAAAACATTATGAGAAAGACTATTTTGATGAAATCGTGTGGGCTAGATGTCAGTTTCCCTCTATTGAAAGAGAAAATCACCTCTAAACGAACCGTACAGTCCTCACGCGGTGGAACAGATGAATTTGGAAAATCTGTGGCCTATTTTTTGGAACTCGTGAAAATTGGAGGGAGAAAGAAGATTTCCGTGCAAATCAGAGGACTCTAGCACGGATTCCCTCTTGAAAACGCAAGCTGGATCTAAAACACGCATTCAGGCATTTTGGGGGTGATATTGATGAAATTGGCAACTCCGTGGCCCATTTTGGGGTACTGCTGAAAAACGGAGTGAGAAAGGAGCTTACTCTGAAATTTCGAGGCCTCTAGCGAATTTTCGCTGTCAAAAGGTGAAACCGGCGCTAAAACATGCTTCTATCCTTTTGGTGGCCGAAACACTATGATTCGCGAGCTACGTTGCCCATTTTACAGTGCTTATGAAAGATGGAGGTAGGAATAGGATTTCTTTGCATTTCAAATGCCTCTATGGCGGTTGGTGTCTGCTAAGTGCAAACCTGCGCAAAGATTAGGTCCAACCATTTCGGGGACAAAAACAGATTAATTGGGAAAGTACATGGCCCGTTCTCTGTGTCCAACTAAAAGATTATGAGAAAGACTATTTTGATGAAATTGTGTGGGTTACATGTCAGTTTCCCTCTATTGAAAGAGAAAATCACCTCTAAACGAACCGTACAGTCTTCACGCGGTGGAACAGATGAATTTGGAAAATCTGTGGCCTATTTTTTGGAACTCGTGAAAATTGGAGGGAGAAAGAAGATTTCCGTGCAAATCAGAGGACTCTAGCACGGATTCCCTCTTGAAAATGCAAGCTGGATCTAAAACACGCATTCAGGCATTTTGGGGGTGATATTGATGAAATTGGCAACTGCGTGGCCCATTTTAGGGTACTGCTGAAAAACGGATTGAGAAAGGAGCTTACTCTGAAATTTCGAGGCCTCTAGCGAATTTTCCCTGTCAAAAGGTGAAACCGGCGCTAAAACATGCTCTATCCTTTTGGTGGCCGAAACACAATGATTCGCGAGCTACGTTGCCCATTTTACAGTGCTTATGTAAGATGGAGGTAGGAATAGGATTTCTTTGCATTTCAAATGCCTCTATGGCGGTTGGTCTCTGCTAAGTGCAACCCTGCGCAAAGAATAGGTCCAACCATTTCGGGGACAAAAACAGATTAATTGGGAAAGTACATGGCCCGTTCTCTGTGTCCCACTAAAACATTATGAGAAAGACTATTTTGATGACATCATGTGGGCTATATGTCAGTTTCCCTCTATTGAAAGAGAAAATCACCTCAAAACGAACCGTACAGTCTTCACGCGGTGGAACAGATGAATTTGGCAAATCTGTGGCCTATTTTTTGGAACTCGTGAAAATTGGAGGGAGAAAGAAGATTTCCGTGCAAATCAGAGGACTCTAGCACGGATTCCCTCTTGAAAACGCAAGCTGGATCTAAAACACGCATTCAGGCATTTTGGGGGTGATATTGATGAAATTGGCAACTCCGTGGCCCATTTTGGGGTACTGCTGAAAAACGGAGTGAGAAAGGAGCTTACTCTGAAATTTCGAGGCCTCTAGCGAATTTTCGCTGTCAAAAGGTGAAACCGGCGCTAAAACATGCTCTATCCTTTTGGTGGCCGAAACACAATGATTCGCGAGCTACGTTGCCCATTTTACAGTGCTTATGTAAGATGGAGGTAGGAATAGGATTTCTTTGCATTTCAAATGCCTCTATGGCGGTTGGTGTCTGCTAAGTGCAAACCTGCGCAAAGATTAGGTCCAACCATTTCGGGGACAAAAACAGATTAATTGGGAAAGTACATGGCCCGTTCTCTGTGTCCAACTAAAAGATTATGAGAAAGACTATTTTGATGAAATTGTGTGGGCTACATGTCAGTTTCCCTCTATTGAAAGAGAAAATCACCTCTAAACGAACCGTACAGTCTTCACGCGGTGGAACAGATGAATTTGGAAAATCTGTGGCCTATTTTTTGGAACTCGTGAAAATTGGAGGGAGAAAGAAGATTTCCGTGCAAATCAGAGGACTCTAGCACGGATTCCCTCTTGTAAATGCAAGCTGGATCTAAAACACGCATTCAGGCATTTTGGGGGTGATATTGATGAAATTGGCAACTGCGTGGCCCATTTTAGGGTACTGCTGAAAAACGGATTGAGAAAGGAGCTTACTCTGAAATTTCGAGGCCTCTAGCGAATTTTCCCTGTCAAAAGGTGAAACCGGCGCTAAAACATGCTCTATCCTTTTGGTGGCCGAAACACAATGATTCGCGAGCTACGTTGCCCATTTTACAGTGCTTATGTAAGATGGAGGTAGGAATAGGATTTCTTTGCATTTCAAATGCCTCTATGGCGGTTGGTCTCTGCTAAGTGCAAACCTGCGCAAAGAATAGGTCCAACCATTTCGGGGACAAAAACAGATTAATTGGTAAAGTACATGGCCCGTTCTCTGTGTCCCACTAAAACATTATGAGAAAGACTATTTTGATGACATCATGTGGGCTATATGTCAGTTTCCCTCTATTGAAAGAGAAAATCACCTCAAAACGAACCGTACAGTCTTCACGCGGTGGAACAGATGAATTTGGCAAATCTGTGGCCTATTTTTTGGAACTCGTGAAAATTGGAGGGAGAAAGAAGATTTCCGTGCAAATCAGAGGACTCTAGCACGGATTCCCTCTTGAAAACGCAAGCTGGATCTAAAACACGCATTCAGGCATTTTGGGGGTGATATTGATGAAATTGGCAACTCCGTGGCCCATTTTGGGGTACTGCTGAAAAACGGAGTGAGAAAGGAGCTTACTCTGAAATTTCGAGGCCTCTAGCGAATTTTCGCTGTCAAAAGGTGAAACCGGCGCTAAAACATGCTCTATCCTTTTGGTGGCCGAAACACAATGATTCGCGAGCTACGTTGCCCATTTTACAGTGCTTATGTAAGATGGAGGTAGGAATAGGATTTCTTTGCATTTCAAATGCCTCTATGGCGGTTGGTGTCTGCTAAGTGCAAACCTGCGCAAAGATTAGGTCCAACCATTTCGGGGACAAAAACAGATTAATTGGGAAAGTACATGGCCCGTTCTCTGTGTCCAACTAAAAGATTATGAGAAAGACTATTTTGATGAAATTGTGTGGGCTACATGTCAGTTTCCCTCTATTGAAAGAGAAAATCACCTCTAAACGAACCGTACAGTCTTCACGCGGTGGAACAGATGAATTTGGAAAATCTGTGGCCTATTTTTTGGAACTCGTGAAAATTGGAGGGAGAAAGAAGATTTCCGTGCAAATCAGAGGACTCTAGCACGGATTCCCTCTTGTAAATGCAAGCTGGATCTAAAACACGCATTCAGGCATTTTGGGGGTGATATTGATGAAATTGGCAACTGCGTGGCCCATTTTAGGGTACTGCTGAAAAACGGATTGAGAAAGGAGCTTACTCTGAAATTTCGAGGCCTCTAGCGAATTTTCCCTGTCAAAAGGTGAAACCGGCGCTAAAACATGCTCTATCCTTTTGGTGGCCGAAACACAATGATTCGCGAGCTACGTTGCCCATTTTACAGTGCTTATGTAAGATGGAGGTAGGAATAGGATTTCTTTGCATTTCAAATGCCTCTATGGCGGTTGGTCTCTGCTAAGTGCAAACCTGCGCAAAGAATAGGTCGAACCATTTCGGGGACAAAAACAGATTAATTGGGAAAGTACATGGCCCGTTCTCTGTGTCCCACTAAAACATTATGAGAAAGACTATTTTGATGACATCATGTGGGCTATATGTCAGTTTCCCTCTATTGAAAGAGAAAATCACCTCAAAACGAACCGTACAGTCTTCACGCGGTGGAACAGATGAATTTGGCAAATCTGTGGCCTATTTTTTGGAACTCGTGAAAATTGGAGGGAGAAAGAAGATTTCCGTGCAAATCAGAGGACTCTAGCACGGATTCCCTCTTGAAAATGCAAGCTGGATCTAAAACACGCATTCAGGCATTTTGGGGGTGATATTGATGAAATTGGCAACTCCGTGGCCCATTTTGGGGTACTGCTGAAAAACGGAGTGAGAAAGGAGCTTACTCTGAAATTTCGAGGCCTCTAGCGAATTTTCGCTGTCAAAAGGTGAAACCGGCGCTAAAACATGCTTCTATCCTTTTGGTGGCCGAAACACTATGATTCGCGAGCTACGTTGCCCATTTTACAGTGCTTATGAAAGATGGAGGTAGGAATAGGATTTCTTTGCATTTCAAATGCCTCTATGGCGGTTGGTGTCTGCTAAGTGCAAACCTGCGCAAAGATTAGGTCCAATCATTTCGGGGACAAAAACAGATTAATTGGGAAAGTACATGGCCCGTTCTCTGTGTCCAACTAAAAGATTATGAGAAAGACTATTTTGATGAAATTGTGTGGGCTACATGTCAGTTTCCCTCTATTGAAAGAGAAAATCACCTCTAAACGAACCGTACAGTCTTCACGCGGTGGAACAGATGAATTTGGAAAATCTGTGGCCTATTTTTTGGAACTCGTGAAAATTGGAGGGAGAAAGAAGATTTCCGTGCAAATCAGAGGACTCTAGCACGGATTCCCTCTTGAAAATGCAAGCTGGATCTAAAACACGCATTCAGGCATTTTGGGGGTGATATTGATGAAATTGGCAACTGCGTGGCCCATTTTAGGGTACTGCTGAAAAACGGATTGAGAAAGGAGCTTACTCTGAAATTTCGAGGCCTCTAGCGAATTTTCCCTGTCAAAAGGTGAAACCGGCGCTAAAACATGCTCTATCCTTTTGGTGGCCGAAACACAATGATTCGCGAGCTACGTTGCCCATTTTACAGTGCTTATGTAAGATGGAGGTAGGAATAGGATTTCTTTGCATTTCAAATGCCTCTATGGCGGTTGGTCTCTGCTAAGTGCAAACCTGCGCAAAGAATAGGTCCAACCATTTCGGGGACAAAAACAGATTAATTGGGAAAGTACATGGCCCGTTCTCTGTGTCCCACTAAAACATTATGAGAAAGACTATTTTGATGACATCATGTGGGCTATATGTCAGTTTCCCTCTATTGAAAGAGAAAATCACCTCAAAACGAACCGTACAGTCTTCACGCGGTGGAACAGATGAATTTGGCAAATCTGTGGCCTATTTTTTGGAACTCGTGAAAATTGGAGGGAGAAAGAAGATTTCCGTGCAAATCAGAGGACTCTAGCACGGATTCCCTCTTGAAAACGCAAGCTGGATCTAAAACACGCATTCAGGCATTTTGGGGGTGATATTGATGAAATTGGCAACTCCGTGGCCCATTTTGGGGTACTGCTGAAAAACGGAGTGAGAAAGGAGCTTACTCTGAAATTTCGAGGCCTCTAGCGAATTTTCGCTGTCAAAAGGTGAAACCGGCGCTAAAACATGCTCTATCCTTTTGGTGGCCGAAACACAATGATTCGCGAGCTACGTTGCCCATTTTACAGTGCTTATGTAAGATGGAGGTAGGAATAGGATTTCTTTGCATTTCAAATGCCTCTATGGCGGTTGGTCTCTGCTAAGTGCAAACCTGCGCAAAGAATAGGTCCAACCATTTCGGGGGCAAAAACAGATTAATTGGGAAAGTACATGGCCCGTTCTCTGTGTCCCACTAAAACATTATGAGAAAGACTATTTTGATGAAATCGTGTGGGCTAGATGTCAGTTTCCCTCTATTGAAAGAGAAAATCACCTCTAAACGAACCGTACAGTCCTCACGCGGTGGAACAGATGAATTTGGAAAATCTGTGGCCTATTTTTTGGAACTCGTGAAAATTGGAGGGAGAAAGAAGATTTCCGTGCAAATCAGAGGACTCTAGCACGGATTCCCTCTTGAAAACGCAAGCTGGATCTAAAACACGCATTCAGGCATTTTGGGGGTGATATTGATGAAATTGGCAACTCCGTGGCCCATTTTGGGGTACTGCTGAAAAACGGAGTGAGAAAGGAGCTTACTCTGAAATTTCGAGGCCTCTAGCGAATTTTCGCTGTCAAAAGGTGAAACCGGCGCTAAAACATGCTTCTATCCTTTTGGTGGCCGAAACACTATGATTCGCGAGCTACGTTGCCCATTTTACAGTGCTTATGAAAGATGGAGGTAGGAATAGGATTTCTTTGCATTTCAAATGCCTCTATGGCGGTTGGTCTCTGCTAAGTGCAAACCTGCGCAAAGATTAGGTCCAACCATTTCGGGGACAAAAACAGATTAATTGGGAAAGTACATGGCCCGTTCTCTGTGTCAAACTAAAAGATTATGAGAAAGACTATTTCGATGTAATTGTGTGGGCTAGATGTCAGTTTCCCTCTATTGAAAGAGAAAATCACCTCTAAACGAACCGTACAGTCCTCACGCGGTGGAACAGATGAATTTGGAAAATCTGTGGCCTATTTTTTGGAACTCGTGAAAATTGGAGGGAGAAAGAAGATTTCCGTGCAAATCAGAGGACTCTAGCACGGATTCCCTCTTGAAAACGCAAGCTGGATCTAAAACACGCATTCAGGCATTTTGGGGGTGATATTGATGAAATTGGCAACTCCGTGGCCCATTTTGGGGTACTGCTGAAAAACGGAGTGAGAAAGGAGCTTACTCTGAAATTTCGAGGCCTCTAGCGAATTTTCGCTGTCAAAAGGTGAAACCGGCGCTAAAACATGCTTCTATCCTTTTGGTGGCCGAAACACTATGATTCGCGAGCTACGTTGCCCATTTTACAGTGCTTATGAAAGATGGAGGTAGGAATAGGATTTCTTTGCATTTCAAATGCCTCTATGGCGGTTGGTGTCTGCTAAGTGCAAACCTGCGCAAAGATTAGGTCCAACCATTTCGGGGACAAAAACAGATTAATTGGGAAAGTACATGGCCCGTTCTCTGTGTCAAACTAAAAGATTATGAGAAAGACTATTTCGATGTAATTGTGTGGGCTACATGTCAGTTTCCCTGTATTGAAAGAGAAAATCACCTCTAAACGAACCGTACAGTCTTCACGCGGTGGAACAAATGAATTTGGAAAATCTGTGGCCTATTTTTTGGAACTCGTGAAAATTGGAGGGAGAAAGAAGATTTCCGTGCAAATCAGAGGACTCTAGCACGGATTCCCTCTTGAAAACGCAAGCTGGATCTAAAACACGCATTCAGGCATTTTGGGGGTGATATTGATGAAATTGGCAACTCCGTGGCCCATTTTAGGGTACTGCTGAAAAACGGATTGAGAAAGGAGCTTACTCTGAAATTTCGAGGCCTCTAGCGAATTTTCCCTGTCAAAAGGTGAAACCGGCGCTAAAACATGCTCTATCCTTTTGGTGGCCGAAACACAATGATTCGCGAGCTACGTTGCCCATTTTACAGTGCTTATGAAAGATGGAGGTAGGAATAGGATTTCTTTGCATTTCAAATGCCTCTATGGCGGTTGGTCTCTGCTAAGTGCAAACCTGCGCAAAGAATAGGTCCAACCATTTCGGGGACAAAAACAGATTAATTGGGAAAGTACATGGCCCGTTCTCTGTGTCCCACTAAAACATTATGAGAAAGACTATTTTGATGACATCATGTGGGCTATATGTCAGTTTCCCTCTATTGAAAGAGAAAATCACCTCAAAACGAACCGTACAGTCTTCACGCGGTGGAACAGATGAATTTGGCAAATCTGTGGCCTATTTTTTGGAACTCGTGAAAATTGGAGGGAGAAAGAAGATTTCCGTGCAAATCAGAGGACTCTAGCACGGATTCCCTCTTGAAAACGCAAGCTGGATCTAAAACACGCATTCAGGCATTTTGGGGGTGATATTGATGAAATTGGCAACTCCGTGGCCCATTTTGGGGTACTGCTGAAAAACGGAGTGAGAAAGGAGCTTACTCTGAAATTTCGAGGCCTCTAGCGAATTTTCGCTGTCAAAAGGTGAAACCGGCGCTAAAACATGCTCTATCCTTTTGGTGGCCGAAACACAATGATTCGCGAGCTACGTTGCCCATTTTACAGTGCTTATGTAAGATGGAGGTAGGAATAGGATTTCTTTGCATTTCAAATGCCTCTATGGCGGTTGGTCTCTGCTAAGTGCAAACCTGCGCAAAGAATAGGTCCAACCATTTCGGGGGCAAAAACAGATTAATTGGGAAAGTACATGGCCCGTTCTCTGTGTCCCACTAAAACATTATGAGAAAGACTATTTTGATGAAATCGTGTGGGCTAGATGTCAGTTTCCCTCTATTGAAAGAGAAAATCACCTCTAAACGAACCGTACAGTCCTCACGCGGTGGAACAGATGAATTTGGAAAATCTGTGGCCTATTTTTTGGAACTCGTGAAAATTGGAGGGAGAAAGAAGATTTCCGTGCAAATCAGAGGACTCTAGCACGGATTCCCTCTTGAAAACGCAAGCTGGATCTAAAACACGCATTCAGGCATTTTGGGGGTGATATTGATGAAATTGGCAACTCCGTGGCCCATTTTGGGGTACTGCTGAAAAACGGAGTGAGAAAGGAGCTTACTCTGAAATTTCGAGGCCTCTAGCGAATTTTCGCTGTCAAAAGGTGAAACCGGCGCTAAAACATGCTTCTATCCTTTTGGTGGCCGAAACACTATGATTCGCGAGCTACGTTGCCCATTTTACAGTGCTTATGAAAGATGGAGGTAGGAATAGGATTTCTTTGCATTTCAAATGCCTCTATGGCGGTTGGTCTCTGCTAAGTGCAAACCTGCGCAAAGATTAGGTCCAACCATTTCGGGGACAAAAACAGATTAATTGGGAAAGTACATGGCCCGTTCTCTGTGTCAAACTAAAAGATTATGAGAAAGACTATTTCGATGTAATTGTGTGGGCTAGATGTCAGTTTCCCTGTATTGAAAGAGAAAATCACCTCTAAACGAACCGTACAGTCCTCACGCGGTGGAACAGATGAATTTGGAAAATCTGTGGCCTATTTTTTGGAACTCGTGAAAATTGGAGGGAGAAAGAAGATTTCCGTGCAAATCAGAGGACTCTAGCACGGATTCCCTCTTGAAAACGCAAGCTGGATCTAAAACACGCATTCAGGCATTTTGGGGGTGATATTGATGAAATTGGCAACTCCGTGGCCCATTTTGGGGTACTGCTGAAAAACGGAGTGAGAAAGGAGCTTACTCTGAAATTTCGAGGCCTCTAGCGAATTTTCGCTGTCAAAAGGTGAAACCGGCGCTAAAACATGCTTCTATCCTTTTGGTGGCCGAAACACTATGATTCGCGAGCTACGTTGCCCATTTTACAGTGCTTATGAAAGATGGAGGTAGGAATAGGATTTCTTTGCATTTCAAATGCCTCTATGGCGGTTGGTGTCTGCTAAGTGCAAACCTGCGCAAAGATTAGGTCCAACCATTTCGGGGACAAAAACAGATTAATTGGGAAAGTACATGGCCCGTTCTCTGTGTCAAACTAAAAGATTATGAGAAAGACTATTTCGATGTAATTGTGTGGGCTACATGTCAGTTTCCCTCTATTGAAAGAGAAAATCACCTCTAAACGAACCGTACAGTCTTCACGCGGTGGAACAAATGAATTTGGAAAATCTGTGGCCTATTTTTTGGAACTCGTGAAAATTGGAGGGAGAAAGAAGATTTCCGTGCAAATCAGAGGACTCTAGCACGGATTCCCTCTTGAAAACGCAAGCTGGATCTAAAACACGCATTCAGGCATTTTGGGGGTGATATTGATGAAATTGGCAACTCCGTGGCCCATTTTAGGGTACTGCTGAAAAACGGATTGAGAAAGGAGCTTACTCTGAAATTTCGAGGCCTCTAGCGAATTTTCCCTGTCAAAAGGTGAAACCGGCGCTAAAACATGCTCTATCCTTTTGGTGGCCGAAACACAATGATTCGCGAGCTACGTTGCCCATTTTACAGTGCTTATGAAAGATGGAGGTAGGAATAGGATTTCTTTGCATTTCAAATGCCTCTATGGCGGTTGGTCTCTGCTAAGTGCAAACCTGCGCAAAGAATAGGTCCAACCATTTCGGGGGCAAAAACAGATTAATTGGGAAAGTACATGGCCCGTTCTCTGTGTCGCACTAAAACATTATGAGAAAGACTATTTTGATGAAATCGTGTGGGCTATATGTCAGTTTCCCTCTATTGAAAGAGAAAATCACCTCTAAACGAACCGTACAGTCGTCACGCGGTGGAACAGATGAATTTGGCAAATCTGTGGCCTATTTTTTGGAACTCGTGAAAATTGGAGGGAGAAAGAAGATTTCCGTGCAAATCAGAGGACTCTAGCACGGATTCCCTCTTGAAAACGCAAGCTGCATCTAAAACACGCATTCAGGCATTTTGGGGGTCATATTGATGAAATTGGCAACTCCGTGGCCCATTTTGGGGTACTGCTGAAAAACTGAGTGAGAAAGGAGCTTACTCTGAAATTTTGAGTTAGTCCTCTAGCGAATTTTCCCTATCAAAAGGTGAAACCGGCGCTAAAAAATGCTTCTATCCTTTTGGTGGCCGAAACACTATGATTCGCGAGCTACGTTGCCCATTTTACAGTGCTTATGAAAGATGGAGGTAGGAATAGGATTTCTTTGCATTTCAAATGCCTCTATGGCGGTTGGTCTCTGCTAAGTGCAAACCTGCGCAAAGAATAGGTCCAACCATTTCGGGGGCAAAAACAGATTAATTGGGAAAGTACATGGCCCGTTCTCTGTGTCCCACTAAAACATTATGAGAAAGACTATTTTGATGAAATCGTGTGGGCTAGATGTCAGTTTCCCTCTATTGAAAGAGAAAATCACCTCTAAACGAACCGTACAGTCCTCACGCGGTGGAACAGATGAATTTGGAAAATCTGTGGCCTATTTTTTGGAACTCGTGAAAATTGGAGGGGAAAGAAGATTTCCGTGCAAATCAGAGGACTCTAGCACGGATTCCCTCTTGAAAACGCAAGCTGGATCTAAAACACGCATTCAGGCATTTTGGGGGTGATATTGATGAAATTGGCAACTCCGTGGCCCATTTTGGGGTACTGCTGAAAAACGGAGTGAGAAAGGAGCTTACTCTGAAATTTCGAGGCCTCTAGCGAATTTTCCCTGTCAAAAGGTGAAACCGGCGCTAAAACATGCTTCTATCCTTTTGGTGGCCGAAACACTATGATTCGCGAGCTACGTTGCCCATTTTACAGTGCTTATGAAAGATGGAGGTAGGAATAGGATTTCTTTGCATTTCAAATGCCTCTATGGCGGTTGGTCTCTGCTAAGTGCAAACCTGCGCAAAGATTAGGTCCAACCATTTCGGGGACAAAAACAGATTAATTGGGAAAGTACATGGCCCGTTCTCTGTGTCCAACTAAAAGATTATGAGAAAGACTATTTCGATGTAATTGTGTGGGCTACATGTCAGTTTCCCTCTATTGAAAGAGAAAATCACCTCTAAACGAACCGTACAGTCTTCACGCGGTGGAACAGATGAATTTGGAAAATCTGTGGCCTATTTTTTGGAACTCGTGAAAATTGGAGGGAGAAAGAAGATTTCCGTGCAAATCAGAGGACTCTAGCACGGATTCCCTCTTGAAAATGCAAGCTGGATCTAAAACACGCATTCAGGCATTTTGGGGGTGATATTGATGAAATTGGCAACTGCGTGGCCCATTTTAGGATACTGCTGAAAAACGGATTGAGAAAGGAGCTTACTCTGAAATTTCGAGGCCTCTAGCGAATTTTCCCTGTCAAAAGGTGAAACCGGCGCTAAAACATGCTCTATCCTTTTGGTGGCCGAAACACAATGATTCGCGAGCTACGTTGCCCATTTTACAGTGCTTATGTAAGATGGAGGTAGGAATAGGATTTCTTTGCATTTCAAATGCCTCTATGGCGGTTGGTCTCTGCTAAGTGCAAACCTGCGCAAAGAATAGGTCCAACCATTTCGGGGGCAAAAACAGATTAATTGGGAAAGTACATGGCCCGTTCTCTGTGTCCCACTAAAACATTATGAGAAAGACTATTTTGATGAAATCGTGTGGGCTATATGTCAGTTTCCCTCTATTGAAAGAGAAAATCACCTCTAAACGAACCGTACAGTCGTCACGCGGTGGAACAGATGAATTTGGCAAATCTGTGGCCTATTTTTTGGAACTCGTGAAAATTGGAGGGAGAAAAAAGATTTCCGTGCAAATCAGAGGACTCTAGCACGGATTCCCTCTTGAAAACGCAAGCTGGATCTAAAACACGCATTCAGGCATTTTGGGGGTGATATTGATGAAATTGGCAACTCCGTGGCCCATTTTGGGGTACTGCTGAAAAACTGAGTGAGAAAGGAGCTTACTCTGAAATTTTGAGTTAGTCCTCTAGCGAATTTTCGCTGTCAAAAGGTGAAACCGGCGCTAAAACATGCTTCTATCCTTTTGGTGGCCGAAACACTATGATTCGCGAGCTACGTTGCCCATTTTACAGTGCTTATGAAAGATGGAGGTAGGAATAGGATTTCTTTGCATTTCAAATGCCTCTATGGCGGTTGGTCTCTGCTAAGTGCAAACCTGCGCAAAGAATAGGTCCAACCATTTCGGGGGCAAAAACAGATTAATTGGGAAAGTACATGGCCCGTTCTCTGTGTCCCACTAAAACATTATGAGAAAGACTATTTTGATGAAATCGTGTGGGCTAGATGTCAGTTTCCCTCTATTGAAAGAGAAAATCACCTCTAAACGAACCGTACAGTCCTCACGCGGTGGAACAGATGAATTTGGAAAATCTGTGGCCTATTTTTTGGAACTCGTGAAAATTGGAGGGAGAAAGAAGATTTCCGTGCAAATCAGAGGACTCTAGCACGGATTCCCTCTTGAAAACGCAAGCTGCATCTAAAACACGCATTCAGGCATTTTGGGGGTGATATTGATGAAATTGGCAACTCCGTGGCCCATTTTGGGGTACTGCTGAAAAACGGAGTGAGAAAGGAGCTTACTCTGAAATTTCGAGGCCTCTAGCGAATTTTCGCTGTCAAAAGGTGAAACCGGCGCTAAAACATGCTTCTATCCTTTTGGTGGCCGAAACACTATGATTCGCGAGCTACGTTGCCCATTTTACAGTGCTTATGAAAGATGGAGGTAGGAATAGGATTTCTTTGCATTTCAAATGCCTCTATGGCGGTTGGTCTCTGCTAAGTGCAAACCTGCGCAAAGATTAGGTCCAACCATTTCGGGGACAAAAACAGATTAATTGGGAAAGTACATGGCCCGTTCTCTGTGTCCAACTAAAAGATTATGAGAAAGACTATTTCGATGTAATTGTGTGGGCTACATGTCAGTTTCCCTCTATTGAAAGAGAAAATCACCTCTAAACGAACCGTACAGTCCTCACGCGGTGGAACAGATGAATTTGGCAAATCTGTGGCCTATTTTTTGGAACTCGTGAAAATTGGAGGGAGAAAGAAGATTCCCGTGCAAATCAGAGGACTCTAGCACGGATTCCCTCTTGAAAACGCAAGCTGGATCTAAAACACGCATTCAGGCATTTTGGGGGTCATATTGATGAAATTGGCAACTCCGTGGCCCATTTTGGGGTACTGCTGAAAAACTGAGTGAGAAAGGAGCTTACTCTGAAATTTTGAGTCAGTCCACTAGCGAATTTTCCCTGTCAAAATGTGAAACCGGCGCTAAAACATGCTTCTATCCTTTTGGTGGCCGAAACACTATGATTCGCGAGCTACGTTGCCCATTTTACAGTGCTTATGAAAGATGGAGGTAGGAATAGGATTTCTTTGCATTTCAAATGCCTCTATGGCGGTTGGTCTCTGCTAAGTGCAAACCTGCGCAAAGAATAGGTCCAACCATTTCGGGGGCAAAAACAGATTAATTGGGAAAGTACATGGCCCGTTCTCTGTGTCCAACTAAAAGATTATGAGAAAGACTATTTTGATGAAATTGTGTGGGCTACATGTCAGTTTCCCTCTATTGAAAGAGAAAATCACCTCTAAACGAACCGTACAGTCTTCACGCGGTGGAACAGATGAATTTGGAAAATCTGTGGCCTATTTTTTGGAACTCGTGAAAATAGGAGGGAGAAAGAAGATTCCCGTGCAAATCAGAGGACTCTAGCACGGATTCCCTCTTGAAAACGCAAGCTGGATCTAAAACACGCATTCAGGCATTTTGGGGGTGATATTGATGAAATTGGCAACTCCGTGGCCAATTTTGGGGTACTGCTGAAAAACGGAGTGAGAAAGGAGCTTACTCTGAAATTTCGAGGCCTCTAGCGAATTTTCGCTGTCAAAAGGTGAAACCGGCGCTAAAACATGCTTCTATCCTTTTGGTGGCCGAAACACTATGATTCGCGAGCTACGTTGCCCATTTTACAGTGCTTATGAAAGATGGAGGTAGGAATAGGATTTCTTTGCATTTCAAATGCCTCTATGGCGGTTGGTGTCTGCTAAGTGCAAACCTGCGCAAAGATTAGGTCCAACCATTTCGGGGACAAAAACAGATTAATTGGGAAAGTACATGGCCCGTTCTCTGTGTCCAACTAAAAGATTATGAGAAAGACTATTTTGATGAAATTGTGTGGGCTACATGTCAGTTTCCCTCTATTGAAAGAGAAAATCACCTCTAAACGAACCGTACAGTCTTCACGCGGTGGAACAGATGAATTTGGAAAATCTGTGGCCTATTTTTTGGAACTCGTGAAAATTGGAGGGAGAAAGAAGATTTCCGTGCAAATCAGAGGACTCTAGCACGGATTCCCTCTTGAAAACGCAAGCTGGATCTAAAACACGCATTCAGGCATTTTGGGGGTCATATTGATGAAATTGGCAACTCCGTGGCCCATTTTGGGGTACTGCTGAAAAACTGAGTGAGAAAGGAGCTTACTCTGAAATTTCGAGGCCTCTAGCGAATTTTCCCTGTCAACAGGTGAAACCGGCGCTAAAACATGCTCTATCCTTTTGGTGGCCGAAACACAATGATTCGCGAGCTACGTTGCCCATTTTACAGTGCTTATGAAAGATGGAGGTAGGAATAGGATTTCTTTGCATTTCAAATGCCTCTATGGCGGTTGGTCTCTGCTAAGTGCAAACCTGCGCAAAGAATAGGTCCAACCATTTCGGGGGTAAAAACAGATTAATTGGGAAAGTACATGGCCCGTTCTCTGTGTCCCACTAAAACATTATGAGAAAGACTATTTTGATGAAATCGTGTGGGCTATATGTCAGTTTCCCTCTATTGAAAGAGAAAATCACCTCTAAACGAACCGTACAGTCTTCACGCGGTGGAACAGATGAATTTGGCAAATCTGTGGCCTATTTTGTGGAACTCGTGAAAATTGGAGGGAGAAAGAAGATTTCCGTGCAAATCAGAGGACTCTAGCACGGATTCCCTCTTGAAAACGCAAGCTGGATCTAAAACACGCATTCAGGCATTTTAGGGGTGATATTGATGAAATTGGCAACTCCGTGGCCCATTTTAGGGTACTGCTGAAAAACGGATTGAGAAAGGAGCTTACTCTGAAATTTCGAGGCCTCTAGCGAATTTTCCCTGTCAAAAGGTGAAACCGGCGCTAAAACATGCTTCTATCCTTTTGGTGGCCGAAACACTATGATTCGCGAGCTACGTTGCCCATTTTACAGTGCTTATGAAAGATGGAGGTAGGAATAGGATTTCTTTGCATTTCAAATGCCTCTATGGCGGTTGGTCTCTGCTAAGTGCAAACCTGCGCAAAGATTAGGTCCAACCATTTCGGGGACAAAAACAGATTAATTGGGAAAGTACATGGCCCGTTCTATGTGTCCAACTAAAAGATTATGAGAAAGACTATTTCGATGTAATTGTGTGGGCTACATGTCAGTTTCCCTCTATTGAAAGAGAAAATCACCTCTAAACGAACCGTACAGTCTTCACGCGGTGCAACAGATGAATTTGGCAAATCTGTGGCCTATTTTTTGGAATTCGTGAAAATTGGAGGGAGAAAGAAGATTTCCGTGCAAATCAGAGGACTCTAGCACGGATTCCCTCTTGAAAACGCAAGCTGGATCTAAAACACGCATTCAGGCATTTTGGGGGTGATATTGATGAAATTGGCAACTCCGTGGCCCATTTTGGGGTACTGCTGAAAAACTGAGTGAGAAAGGAGCTTACTCTGAAATTTCGAGTCCTCTAGCGAATTTTCCCTGTCAAAAGGTGAAACCGGCGCTAAAACATGCTCTATCCTTTTGGTGGCCGAAACACAATGATTCGCGAGCTACGTTGCCCTTTTTACAGTGCTTATGAAAGATGGAGGTAGGAATAGGATTTCTTTGCATTTCAAATGCCTCTATGGCGGTTGGTCTCTGCTAAGTGCAAACCTGCGCAAAGAATAGGTCCAACAATTTCGGGGGCAAAAACAGATTAATTGGGAAAGTACATGGCCCGTTCTCTGTGTCCCACTAAAACATTATGAGAAAGACTATTTTGATGAGATCGTGTGGGCTATATGTCAGTTTCCCTCTATTGAAAGAGAAAATCACCTCTAAACGAACCGTACAGTCTTCACGCGGTGGAACAGATGAATTTGGCAAATCTGTGGCCTATTTTTTGGAACTCGTGAAAATTGGAGGGAGAAAGAAGATTTCCGTGCAAATCAGAGGACTCTAGCACGGATTCCCTCTTGAAAACGCAAGCTGGATCTAAAACACGCATTCAGGCATTTTGGGGGTCATATTGATGAAATTGGCAACTCCGTGGCCCATTTTGGGGTACTGCTGAAAAACTGAGTGAGAAAGGAGCTTACTCTGAAATTTTGAGTCAGTCCACTAGCGAATTTTCCCTGTCAAAATGTGAAACCGGCGCTAAAACATGCTTCTATCCTTTTGGTGGCCGAAACACTATGATTCGCGAGCTACGTTGCCCATTTTACAGTGCTTATGAAAGATGGAGGTAGGAATAGGATTTCTTTGCATTTCAAATGCCTCTATGGCGGTTGGTCTCTGCTAAGTGCAAACCTGCGCAAAGAATAGGTCCAACCATTTCGGGGGCAAAAACAGATTAATTGGGAAAGTACATGGCCCGTTCTCTGTGTCCAACTAAAAGATTATGAGAAAGACTATTTTGATGAAATTGTGTGGGCTACATGTCAGTTTCCCTCTATTGAAAGAGAAAATCACCTCTAAACGAACCGTACAGTCTTCACGCGGTGGAACAGATGAATTTGGAAAATCTGTGGCCTATTTTTTGGAACTCGTGAAAATTGGAGGGAGAAAGAAGATTCCCGTGCAAATCAGAGGACTCTAGCACGGATTCCCTCTTGAAAACGCAAGCTGGATCTAAAACACGCATTCAGGCATTTTGGGGGTGATATTGATGAAATTGGCAACTCCGTGGCCAATTTTGGGGTACTGCTGAAAAACGGAGTGAGAAAGGAGCTTACTCTGAAATTTCGAGGCCTCTAGCGAATTTTCGCTGTCAAAAGGTGAAACCGGCGCTAAAACATGCTTCTATCCTTTTGGTGGCCGAAACACTATGATTCGCGAGCTACGTTGCCCATTTTACAGTGCTTATGAAAGATGGAGGTAGGAATAGGATTTCTTTGCATTTCAAATGCCTCTATGGCGGTTGGTGTCTGCTAAGTGCAAACCTGCGCAAAGATTAGGTCCAACCATTTCGGGGACAAAAACAGATTAATTGGGAAAGTACATGGCCCGTTCTCTGTGTCCAACTAAAAGATTATGAGAAAGACTATTTTGATGAAATTGTGTGGGCTACATGTCAGTTTCCCTCTATTGAAAGAGAAAATCACCTCTAAACGAACCGTACAGTCTTCACGCGGTGGAACAGATGAATTTGGAAAATCTGTGGCCTATTTTTTGGAACTCGTGAAAATTGGAGGGAGAAAGAAGATTTCCGTGCAAATCAGAGGACTCTAGCACGGATTCCCTCTTGAAAACGCAAGCTGGATCTAAAACACGCATTCAGGCATTTTGGGGGTCATATTGATGAAATTGGCAACTCCGTGGCCCATTTTGGGGTACTGCTGAAAAACTGAGTGAGAAAGGAGCTTACTCTGAAATTTCGAGGCCTCTAGCGAATTTTCCCTGTCAACAGGTGAAACCGGCGCTAAAACATGCTCTATCCTTTTGGTGGCCGAAACACAATGATTCGCGAGCTACGTTGCCCATTTTACAGTGCTTATGAAAGATGGAGGTAGGAATAGGATTTCTTTGCATTTCAAATGCCTCTATGGCGGTTGGTCTCTGCTAAGTGCAAACCTGCGCAAAGAATAGGTCCAACCATTTCGGGGGTAAAAACAGATTAATTGGGAAAGTACATGGCCCGTTCTCTGTGTCCCACTAAAACATTATGAGAAAGACTATTTTGATGAAATCGTGTGGGCTATATGTCAGTTTCCCTCTATTGAAAGAGAAAATCACCTCTAAACGAACCGTACAGTCTTCACGCGGTGGAACAGATGAATTTGGCAAATCTGTGGCCTATTTTGTGGAACTCGTGAAAATTGGAGGGAGAAAGAAGATTTCCGTGCAAATCAGAGGACTCTAGCACGGATTCCCTCTTGAAAACGCAAGCTGGATCTAAAACACGCATTCAGGCATTTTAGGGGTGATATTGATGAAATTGGCAACTCCGTGGCCCATTTTAGGGTACTGCTGAAAAACGGATTGAGAAAGGAGCTTACTCTGAAATTTCGA
Source organism: Albizia julibrissin (assembly GCA_037074505.1). Classification (NCBI taxonomy): domain Eukaryota; kingdom Viridiplantae; phylum Streptophyta; class Magnoliopsida; order Fabales; family Fabaceae; genus Albizia; species Albizia julibrissin. Next base: position 41,665,760 of record CM073477.1, read on the forward strand.
GGTCTCTAGCGAATTTTCCCTGTCAAAAGGTGAAACCGGCGCTAAAACATGCTTCTATCCTTTTGGTGGCCGAAACACTATGATTCGCGAGCTACGTTGCCCATTTTACAGTGCTTATGAAAGATGGAGGTAGGAATAGGATTTCTTTGCATTTCAAATGCCTCTATGGCGGTTGGTCTCTGCTAAGTGCAAACCTGCGCAAAGATTAGGTCCAACCATTTCGGGGACAAAAACAGATTAATTGGGAAAGTACATGGCCCGTTCTATGTGTCCAACTAAAAGATTATGAGAAAGACTATTTCGATGTAATTGTGTGGGCTACATGTCAGTTTCCCTCTATTGAAAGAGAAAATCACCTCTAAACGAACCGTACAGTCTTCACGCGGTGCAACAGATGAATTTGGCAAATCTGTGGCCTATTTTTTGGAATTCGTGAAAATTGGAGGGAGAAAGAAGATTTCCGTGCAAATCAGAGGACTCTAGCACGGATTCCCTCTTGAAAACGCAAGCTGGATCTAAAACACGCATTCAGGCATTTTGGGGGTGATATTGATGAAATTGGCAACTCCGTGGCCCATTTTGGGGTACTGCTGAAAAACTGAGTGAGAAAGGAGCTTACTCTGAAATTTCGAGTCCTCTAGCGAATTTTCCCTGTCAAAAGGTGAAACCGGCGCTAAAACATGCTTCTATCCTTTTGGTGGCCGAAACACTATGATTCGCGAGCTACGTTGCCCATTTTACAGTGCTTATGAAAGATGGAGGTAGGAATAGGATTTCTTTGCATTTCAAATGCCTCTATGGCGGTTGGTCTCTGCTAAGTGCAAACCTGCGCAAAGAATAGGTCCAACCATTTCGGGGGCAAAAACAGATTAATTGGGAAAGTACATGGCCCGTTCTCTGTGTCCCACTAAAACATTATGAGAAAGACTATTTTGATGAAATCGTGTGGGCTATATGTCAGTTTCCCTCTATTGAAAGAGAAAATCACCTCTAAACGAACCGTACAGTCTTCACGCGGTGGAACAGATGAATTTGGCAAATCTGTGGCCTATTTTTTGGAACTCGTGAAAATTGGAGGGAGAAAGAAGATTTCCGTGCAAATCAGAGGACTCTAGCACGGATTCCCTCTTGAAAACGCAAGCTGGATCTAAAACACGCATTCAGGCATTTTGGGGGTGATATTGATGAAATTGGCAACTCCGTGGCCCATTTTGGGGTACTGCTGAAAAACGGAGTGAGAAAGGAGCTTACTCTGAAATTTCGAGGCCTCTAGCGAATTTTCGCTGTCAAAAGGTGAAACCGGCGCTAAAACATGCTTCTATCCCTTTGGTGGCCGAAACACTATGATTCGCGAGCTACGTTGCCCATTTTACAGTGCTTATGAAAGATGGAGGTAGGAATAGGATTTCTTTGCATTTCAAATGCCTCTATGGCGGTTGGTCTCTGCTAAGTGCAAACCTGCGCAAAGATTAGGTCCAACCATTTCGGGGACAAAAACAGATTAATTGGGAAAGTACATGGCCCGTTCTCTGTGTCCAACTAAAAGATTATGAGAAAGACTATTTCGATGTAATTGTGTGGGCTACATGTCAGTTTCCCTCTATTGAAAGAGAAAATCACCTCTAAACGAACCGTACAGTCTTCACGCGGTGGAACAGATGAATTTGGAAAATCTGTGGCCTATTTTTTGGAACTCGTGAAAATTGGAGGGAGAAAGAAGATTTCCGTGCAAATCAGAGGACTCTAGCACGGATTCCCTCTTGAAAACGCAAGCTGGATCTAAAACACGCATTCAGGCATTTTGGGGGTGATATTGATGAAATTGGCAACTGCGTGGCCCATTTTAGGATACTGCTGAAAAACGGATTGAGAAAGGAGCTTACTCTGAAATTTCGAGGCCTCTAGCGAATTTTCCCTGTCAAAAGGTGAAACCGGCGCTAAAACATGCTCTATCCTTTTGGTGGCCGAAACACAATGATTCGCGAGCTACGTTGCCCATTTTACAGTGCTTATGTAAGATGGAGGTAGGAATAGGATTTCTTTGCATTTCAAATGCCTCTATGGCGGTTGGTCTCTGCTAAGTGCAAACCTGCGCAAAGAATAGGTCCAACCATTTCGGGGGCAAAAACAGATTAATTGGGAAAGTACATGGCCCGTTCTCTGTGTCCCACTAAAACATTATGAGAAAGACTATTTTGATGACATCGTGTGGGCTATATGTCAGTTTCCCTCTATTGAAAGAGAAAATCACCACTAAACGAACCGTACAGTCGTCACGCGGTGGAACAGATGAATTTGGCAAATCTGTGGCCTATTTTTTGGAACTCGTGAAAATTGGAGGGAGAAAGAAGATTTCCGTGCAAATCAGAGGACTCTAGCACGGATTCCCTCTTGAAAACGCAAGCTGGATCTAAAACACGCATTCAGGCATTTTGGGGGTGATATTGATGAAATTGGCAACTCCGTGGCCCATTTTGGGGTACTGCTGAAAAACGGAGTGAGAAAGGAGCTTACTCTGAAATTTCGAGGCCTCTAGCGAATTTTCGCTGTCAAAAGGTGAAACCGGCGCTAAAACATGCTTCTATCCTTTTGGTGGCCGAAAATCTATGATTCGCGAGCTACGTTGCCCATTTTACAGTGCTTATGAAAGATGGAGGTAGGAATAGGATTTCTTTGCATTTCAAATGCCTCTATGGCGGTTGGTCTCTGCTAAGTGCAAACCTGCGCAAAGATTAGGTCCAACCATTTCGGGGACAAAAACAGATTAATTGGGAAAGTACATGGCCCGTTCTCTGTGTCCAACTAAAAGATTATGAGAAAGACTATTTCGATGAAATCGTGTGGGCTACATGTCAGTTTCCCTCTATTGAAAGAGAAAATCACCTCTAAACGAACCGTACAGTCCTCACGCGGTGGAACAGATGAATTTGGCAAATCTGTGGCCTATTTTTTGGAACTCGTGAAAATTGGAGGGAGAAAGAAGATTCCCGTGCAAATCAGAGGACTCTAGCATGGATTCCCTCTTGAAAACGCAAGCTGGATCTAAAACACGCATTCAGGCATTTTGGGGGTCATATTGATGAAATTGGCAACTCCGTGGCCCATTTTGGGGTACTGCTGAAAAACTGAGTGAGAAAGGAGCTTACTCTGAAATTTTGAGTCAGTCCACTAGCGAATTTTCCCTGTCAAAATGTGAAACCGGCGCTAAAACATGCTTCTATCCTTTTGGTGGCCGAAACACTATGATTCGCGAGCTACGTTGCCCATTTTACAGTGCTTATGAAAGATGGAGGTAGGAATAGGATTTCTTTGCATTTCAAATGCCTCTATGGCGGTTGGTCTCTGCTAAGTGCAAACCTGCGCAAAGAATAGGTCCAACCATTTCGGGGGCAAAAACAGATTAATTGGGAAAGTACATGGCCCGTTCTCTGTGTCCAACTAAAAGATTATGAGAAAGACTATTTTGATGAAATTGTGTGGGCTACATGTCAGTTTCCCTCTATTGAAAGAGAAAATCACCTCTAAACGAACCGTACAGTCTTCACGCGGTGGAACAGATGAATTTGGAAAATCTGTGGCCTATTTTTTGGAACTCGTGAAAATTGGAGGGAGAAAGAAGATTCCCGTGCAAATCAGAGGACTCTAGCACGGATTCCCTCTTGAAAATGCAAGCTGGATCTAAAACACGCATTCAGGCATTTTGGGGGTGATATTGATGAAATTGGCAACTCCGTGGCCAATTTTGGGGTACTGCTGAAAAACGGAGTGAGAAAGGAGCTTACTCTGAAATTTCGAGGCCTCTAGCGAATTTTCGCTGTCAAAAGGTGAAACCGGCGCTAAAACATGCTTCTATCCTTTTGGTGGCCGAAACACTATGATTCGCGAGCTACGTTGCCCATTTTACAGTGCTTATGAAAGATGGAGGTAGGAATAGGATTTCTTTGCATTTCAAATGCCTCTATGGCGGTTGGTGTCTGCTAAGTGCAAATCTGCGCAAAGATTAGGTCCAACCATTTCGGGGACAAAAACAGATTAATTGGGAAAGTACATGGCCCGTTCTCTGTGTCCAACTAAAAGATTATGAGAAAGACTATTTTGATGAAATTGTGTGGGCTACATGTCAGTTTCCCTCTATTGAAAGAGAAAATCACCTCTAAACGAACCGTACAGTCTTCACGCGGTGGAACAGATGAATTTGGAAAATCTGTGGCCTATTTTTTGGAACTCGTGAAAATTGGAGGGAGAAAGAAGATTTCCGTGCAAATCAGAGGACTCTAGCACGGATTCCCTCTTGAAAACGCAAGCTGGATCTAAAACACGCATTCAGGCATTTTGGGGGTCATATTGATGAAATTGGCAACTCCGTGGCCCATTTTGGGGTACTGCTGAAAAACTGAGTGAGAAAGGAGCTTACTCTGAAATTTCGAGGCCTCTAGCGAATTTTCCCTGTCAACAGGTGAAACCGGCGCTAAAACATGCTCTATCCTTTTGGTGGCCGAAACACAATGATTCGCGAGCTACGTTGCCCATTTTACAGTGCTTATGAAAGATGGAGGTAGGAATAGGATTTCTTTGCATTTCAAATGCCTCTATGGCGGTTGGTCTCTGCTAAGTGCAAACCTGCGCAAAGAATAGGTCCAACCATTTCGGGGGTAAAAACAGATTAATTGGGAAAGTACATGGCCCGTTCTCTGTGTCCCACTAAAACATTATGAGAAAGACTATTTTGATGAAATCGTGTGGGCTATATGTCAGTTTCCCTCTATTGAAAGAGAAAATCACCTCTAAACGAACCGTACAGTCTTCACGCGGTGGAACAGATGAATTTGGCAAATCTGTGGCCTATTTTTTGGAACTCGTGAAAATTGGAGGGAGAAAGAAGATTTCCGTGCAAATCAGAGGACTCTAGCACGGATTCCCTCTTGAAAACGCAAGCTGGATCTAAAACACGCATTCAGGCATTTTAGGGGTGATATTGATGAAATTGGCAACTCCGTGGCCCATTTTAGGGTACTGCTGAAAAACGGATTGAGAAAGGAGCTTACTCTGAAATTTCGAGGCCTCTAGCGAATTTTCCCTGTCAAAAGGTGAAACCGGCGCTAAAACATGCTTCTATCCTTTTGGTGGCCGAAACACTATGATTCGCGAGCTACGTTGCCCATTTTACAGTGCTTATGAAAGATGGAGGTAGGAATAGGATTTCTTTGCATTTCAAATGCCTCTATGGCGGTTGGTCTCTGCTAAGTGCAAACCTGCGCAAAGATTAGGTCCAACCATTTCGGGGACAAAAACAGATTAATTGGGAAAGTACATGGCCCGTTCTATGTGTCCAACTAAAAGATTATGAGAAAGACTATTTCGATGTAATTGTGTGGGCTACATGTCAGTTTCCCTCTATTGAAAGAGAAAATCACCTCTAAACGAACCGTACAGTCTTCACGCGGTGCAACAGATGAATTTGGCAAATCTGTGGCCTATTTTTTGGAACTCGTGAAAATTGGAGGGAGAAAGAAGATTTCCGTGCAAATCAGAGGACTCTAGCACGGATTCCCTCTTGAAAACGCAAGCTGGATCTAAAACACGCATTCAGGCATTTTGGGGGTGATATTGATGAAATTGGCAACTCCGTGGCCCATTTTGGGGTACTGCTGAAAAACTGAGTGAGAAAGGAGCTTACTCTGAAATTTCGAGTCCTCTAGCGAATTTTCCCTGTCAAAAGGTGAAACCGGCGCTAAAACATGCTCTATCCTTTTGGTGGCCGAAACACAATGATTCGCGAGCTACGTTGCCCATTTTACAGTGCTTATGAAAGATGGAGGTAGGAATAGGATTTCTTTGCATTTCAAATGCCTCTATGGCGGTTGGTCTCTGCTAAGTGCAAACCTGCGCAAAGAATAGGTCCAACAATTTCGGGGGCAAAAACAGATTAATTGGGAAAGTACATGGCCCGTTCTCTGTGTCCCACTAAAACATTATGAGAAAGACTATTTTGATGAAATCGTGTGGGCTATATGTCAGTTTCCCTCTATTGAAAGAGAAAATCACCTCTAAACGAACCGTACAGTCTTCACGCGGTGGAACAGATGAATTTGGCAAATCTGTGGCCTATTTTTTGGAACTCGTGAAAATTGGAGGGAGAAAGAAGATTTCCGTGCAAATCAGAGGACTCTAGCACGGATTCCCTCTTGAAAACGCAAGCTGGATCTAAAACACGCATTCAGGCATTTTGGGGGTGATATTGATGAAATTGGCAACTCCGTGGCCCATTTTAGGGTACTGCTGAAAAACGGATTGAGAACGGAGCTTACTCTGAAATTTAAAGGCCTCTAGCGAATTTTCCCTGTCAAAAGGTGAAACCGGCGCTAAAACATGCTTCTATCCTTTTGGTGGCCGAAACACAATGATTCGCGAGCTACGTTGCCCATTTTACAGTGCTTATGAAAGATGGAGGTAGGAATAGGATTTCTTTGCATTTCAAATGCCTCTATGGCGGTTGGTCTCTGCTAAGTGCAAACCTGCGCAAAGAATAGGTCCAACAATTTCGGGGGCAAAAACAGATTAATTGGGAAAGTACATGGCCCGTTCTCTGTGTCCCACTAAAACATTATGAGAAAGACTATTTTGATGAAATCGTGTGGGCTATATGTCAGTTTCCCTCTATTGAAAGAGAAAATCACCTCTAAACGAACCGTACAGTCTTCACGCGGTGGAACAGATGAATTTGGCAAATCTGTGGCCTATTTTTTGGAACTCGTGAAAATTGGAGGGAGAAAGAAGATTTCCGTGCAAATCAGAGGACTCTAGCACGGATTCCCTCTTGAAAACGCAAGCTGGATCTAAAACACGCATTCAGGCATTTTGGGGGTGATATTGATGAAATTGGCAACTCCGTGGCCCATTTTAGGGTACTGCTGAAAAACGGATTGAGAACGGAGCTTACTCTGAAATTTAAAGGCCTCTAGCGAATTTTCCCTGTCAAAAGGTGAAACCGGCGCTAAAACATGCTTCTATCCTTTTGGTGGCCGAAACACAATGATTCGCGAGCTACGTTGCCCATTTTACAGTGCTTATGAAAGATGGAGGTAGGAATAGGATTTCTTTGCATTTCAAATGCCTCTATGGCGGTTGGTCTCTGCTATGTGCAAACCTGCGCAAAGAATAGGTCCAACCATTTCGGGGGCAAAAACAGATTAATTGGGAAAGTACATGGCCCGTTCTCTGTGTCCCACTAAAACAGTATGAGAAAGACTATTTTGATGAAATCGTGTGGGCTATATGTCAGTTTCCCTCTATTGAAAGAGAAAATCACCTCTAAACGAACCGTACAGTCTTCACGCGGTGGAACAGATGAATTTGGCAAATCTGTGGCCTATTTTTTGGAACTCGTGAAAATTGGAGGGAGAAAGAAGATTTCCGTGCAAATCAGAGGACTCTAGCACGGATTCCCTCTTGAAAACGCAAGCTGGATCTAAAACACGCATTCAGGCATTTTGGGGGTGATATTGATGAAATTGGCAACTCCGTGGCCCATTTTGGGGTACTGCTGAAAAACGGATTGAGAAAGGAGCTTACTCTGAAATTTCGAGTCCTCTAGCGAATTTTCCCTGTCAAAAGGTGAAACCGGCGCTAAAACATGCTTCTATCCTTTTGGTGGCTGAAACACTATGATTCGCGAGCTACGTTGCCCATTTTACAGTGCTTATGAAAGATGGAGGTAGGAATAGGATTTCTTTGCATTTCAAATGCCTCTATGGCGGTTGGTCTCTGCTAAGTGCAAACTTGCGCAAAGAATAGGTCCAACCATTTCGGGGGCAAAAACAGATTAATTGGGAAAGTACATGGCCCGTTCTCTGTGTCCCACTAAAACATTATGAGAAAGACTATTTTGATGAAATCGTGTGGGCTATATGTCAGTTTCCCTCTATTGAAAGAGAAAATCACCTCTAAACGAACCGTACAGTCTTCACGCGGTGGAACAGATGAATTTGGCAAATCTGTGGCCTATTTTTTGGAACTCGTGAAAATTGGAGGGAGAAAGAAGATTTCCGTGCAAATAAGAGGACTCTAGCACGGATTCCCTCTTGAAAACGCAAGCTGGATCTAAAACACGCATTCAGGCATTTTGGGGGTGATATTGATGAAATTGGCAACTCCGTGGCCCATTTTGGGGTACTGCTGAAAAACTGAGTGAGAAAGGAGCTTACTCTGAAATTTCGAGTCCTCTAGCGAATTTTCCCTGTCAAAAGGTGAAACCGGCGCTAAAACATGCTTCTATCCTTTTGGTGGCCGAAACACTATGATTTGCGAGCTACGTTGCCCATTTTACAGTGCTTATGAAAGATGGAGGTAGGAATAGGATTTCTTTGCATTTCAAATGCCTCTATGGCAGTTGGTCTCTGCTAAGTGCAAACCTGTGCAAAGATTAGGTCGAACAATTTCGGGGACAAAAACAGATTAATTGGGAAAGTACATGGCCCGTTCTCTGTGTCCAACTAAAAGATTATGAGAAAGACTATTTCGATGTAATTGTGTGGGCTACATGTCAGTTTCCCTCTATTGAAAGAGAAAATCACCTCTAAACGAACCGTACAGTCTTCACGCGGTGGCACAGATGAATTTGGCAAATCTGTGGCCTATTTTTTGGAACTCGTGAAAATTGGAGGGAGAAAGAAGATTTCCGTGCAAATCAGAGGACTCTAGCACGGATTCCCTCTTGAAAACGCAAGCTGGATCTAAAACACGCATTCAGGCATTTTGGGGGTGATATTGATGAAATTGGCAACTCCGTGGCCCATTTTGGGGTACTGCTGAAAAACTGAGTGAGAAAGGAGCTTACTCTGAAATTTCGAGTCCTCTAGCGAATTTTCCCTGTCAAAAGGTGAAACCGGCGCTAAAACATGCTTCTATCCTTTTGGTGGCCGAAACACTATGATTCGCGAGCTACGTTGCCCATTTTACAGTGCTTATGAAAGATGGAGGTAGGAATAGGATTTCTTTGCATTTCAAATGCCTCTATGGCGGTTGGTCTCTGCTAAGTGCAAACCTGCGCAAAGAATAGGTCCAACCATTTCGGGGGCAAAAACAGATTAATTGGGAAAGTACATGGCCCGTTCTCTGTGTCCCACTAAAACATTATGAGAAAGACTATTTTGATGAAATCGTGTGGGCTATATGTCAGTTTCCCTCTATTGAAAGAGAAAATCACCTCTAAACGAACCGTAGAGTCTTCACGCGGTGGAACAGATGAATTTGGCAAATCTGTGGCCTATTTTTTGGAACTCGTGAAAATTGGAGGGAGAAAGAAGATTTCCGTGCAAATCAGAGGACTCTAGCACGGATTCCCTCTTGAAAACGCAAGCTAGATCTAAAACACGCATTCAGGCATTTTGGGGGTGATATTGATGAAATTGGCAACTCCGTGGCCCATTTTAGGGTACTGCTGAAAAACGGATTGAGAACGGAGCTTACTCTGAAATTTCGAGGCCTCTAGCGAATTTTCCCTGTCAAAAGGTGAAACCAACGCTAAAACATGCTCTTTCCTTTTGGTGGCCGAAACACAATGATTCGCGAGCTACGTTGCCCATTTTACAGTGCTTATGAAAGATGGAGGTAGGAATAGGATTTCTTTGCATTTCAAATGCCTCTATGGCGGTTGGTCTCTGCTAAGTGCAAACCTGCGCAAAGAATAGGTCCAACCATTTCGGGGGCAAAAACAGATTAATTGGGAAAGTACATGGCCCGTTCTCTGTGTCCCACTAAAAGAATATGAGAAAGACTATTTTGATGAAATCGTGTGGGCTATATGTCAGTTTCCCTCTATTGAAAGAGAAAATCACCTCTAAACGAACCGTACAGTCTTCACGCGGTGGAACAGATGAATTTGGCAAATCTGTGGCCTATTTTTTGGAACTCGTGAAAATTGGAGGGAGAAAGAAGATTTCCGTGCAAATCAGAGGACTCTAGCACGGATTCCCTCTTGAAAACGCAAGCTGGATCTAAAACACGCATTCAGGCATTTTGGGGGTGATATTGATGAAATTGGCAACTCCGTGGCCCATTTTGGGGTACTGCTGAAAAACGGATTGAGAAAGGAGCTTACTCTGAAATTTCGAGTCCTCTAGCGAATTTTCCCTGTCAAAAGGTGAAACCGGCGCTAAAACATGCTTCTATCCTTTTGGTGGCCGAAACACTATGATTCGCGAGCTACGTTGCCCATTTTACAGTGCTTATGAAAGATGGAGGTAGGAATAGGATTTCTTTGCATTTCAAATGCCTCTATGGCGGTTGGTCTCTGCTAAGTGCAAACCTGCGCAAAGAATAGGTCCAACCATTTCGGGGGCAAAAACAGATTAATTGGGAAAGTACATGGCCCGTTCTCTGTGTCCCACTAAAACATTATGAGAAAGACTATTTTGATGAAATCGTGTGGGCTATATGTCAGTTTCCCTCTATTGAAAGAGAAAATCACCTCTAAACGAACCGTACAGTCTTCACGCGGTGGAACAGATGAATTTGGCAAATCTGTGGCCTATTTTTTGGAACTCGTGAAAATTGGAGGGAGAAAGAAGATTTCCGTGCAAATCAGAGGACTCTAGCACGGATTCCCTCTTGAAAACGCAAGCTCGATCTAAAACACGCATTCAGGCATTTTGGGGGTGATATTGATGAAATTGGCAACTCCGTGGCCCATTTTAGGGTACTGCTGAAAAACGGATTGAGAACGGAGCTTACTCTGAAATTTCGAGGCCTCTAGCGAATTTTCCCTGTCAAAAGGTGAAACCAACGCTAAAACATGCTCTTTCCTTTTGGTGGCCGAAACACAATGATTCGCGAGCTACGTTGCCCATTTTACAGTGCTTATGAAAGATGGAGGTAGGAATAGGATTTCTTTGCATTTCAAATGCCTCTATGGCGGTTGGTCTCTGCTAAGTGCAAACCTGCGCAAAGAATAGGTCCAACCATTTCGGGGGCAAAAACAGATTAATTGGGAAAGTACATGGCCCGTTCTCTGTGTCCCACTAAAAGATTATGAGAAAGACTATTTTGATGAAATCGTGTGGGCTATATGTCAGTTTCCCTCTATTGAAAGAGAAAATCACCTCTAAACGAACCGTACAGTCTTCACGCGGTGGAACAGATGAATTTGGCAAATCTGTGGCCTATTTTTTGGAACTCGTGAAAATTGGAGGGAGAAAGAAGATTTCCGTGCAAATCAGAGGACTCTAGCACGGATTCCCTCTTGAAAACGCAAGCTGGATCTAAAACACGCATTCAGGCATTTTGGGGGTGATATTGATGAAATTGGCCACTCCGTGGCCCATTTTGGGGTACTGCTGAAAAACGGATTGAGAAAGGAGCTTACTCTGAAATTTCGAGTCCTCTAGCGAATTTTCCCTGTCAAAAGGTGAAACCGGCGCTAAAACATGCTTCTATCCTTTTGGTGGCCGAAACACAATGATTCGCGAGCTACGTTGCCCATTTTACAGTGCTTATGAAAGATGGAGGTAGGAATAGGATTTCTTTGCATTTCAAATGCCTCTATGGCGGTTGGTCTCTGCTAAGTGCAAACCTGCGCAAAGAATAGGTCCAACCATTTCGGGGGCAAAAACAGATTAATTGGGAAAGTACATGGCCCGTTCTCTGTGTCCCACTAAAAGATTATGAGAAAGACTATTTTGATGAAATCGTGTGGGCTATATGTCCGTTTCCCTCTATTGAAAGAGAAAATCACCTCTAAACGAACCGTACAGTCTTCACGCGGTGGAACGGATGAATTTGGCAAATCTGTGGCCTATTTTTTGGAACTCGTGAAAATTGGAGGGAGAAAGAAGATTTCCGTGCAAATCAGAGGACTCTAGCACGGATTCCCTCTTGAAAACGCAAGCTGGATCTAAAACACGCATTCAGGCATTTTGGGGGTGATATTGATGAAATTGGCAACTCCGTGGCCCATTTTGGGATACTGCTGAAAAACTGAGTGAGAAAGGAGCTTACTCTGAAATTTCGAGTCCTCTAGCGAATTTTCTCTGTCAAAAGGTGAAACCGGCGCTAAAACATGCTTCTATCCTTTTGGTGGCCGAAACACAATGATTCGCGAGCTACGTTGCCCATTTTACAGTGCTTATGAAAGATGGAGGTAGGAATAGGATTTCTTTGCATTTCAAATGCCTCTATGGCGGTTGGTCTCTGCTAAGTGCAAACCTGCGCAAAGAATAGGTCCAACCATTTCGGGGGCAAAAACAGATTAATCGGGAAAGTACATGGCCCGTTCTCTGTGTCCCACTAAAACATTATGAGAAAGACTATTTTCATGAAATCGTGTGGGCTATATGTCAGTTTCCCTCTATGGAAAGAGAAAATCACCTCTAAACGAACCGTACAGTCGTCACGCGGTTGAACAGATGAATTTGGCAAATCTGTGGCCTAATTTTTGGAACTCGTGAAAATTGGAGGGAGAAAGAAGATTTCCGTGCAAATCAGAGGACTCTAGCACGGATTCCCTCTTGAAAACGCAAGCTGGATCTAAAACACGCATTCAGGCATTTTGGGGGTGATATTGATGAAATTGGCAACTCCGTGGCCCATTTTGGGGTACTGCTGAAAAACTGAGTGAGAAAGGAGCTTACTCTGAAATTTCGAGTCCTCTAGCGAATTTTCCCTGTCAAAAGGTGAAACCGGCGCTAAAACATGCTTCTATCCTTTTGGTGGCCGAAACACTATGATTTGCGAGCTACGTTGCCCATTTTACAGTGCTTATGAAAGATGGAGGTAGGAATAGGATTTCTTTGCATTTCAAATGCCTCTATGGCGGTTTGTCTCTGCTAAGTGCAAACCTGCGCAAAGAATAGGTCCAACCATTTCGGGGGCAAAAACAGATTAATTGGGAAAGTACATGGCCCGTTCTCTGTGTCCCACTAAAACATTATGAGAAAGACTATTTTCATGAAATCGTGTGGGCTATATGTCAGTTTCCCTCTATCGAAAGAGAAAATCACCTCTAAACGAACCGTACAGTCCTCACGCGGTGGAACAGATGAATTTGGCAAATCTGTGGCCTATTTTTTGGAACTCGTGAAAATTGGAGGGAGAAAGAAGATTTCCGTGCAAATCAGAGGACTCTAGCACGGATTCCCTCTTGAAAACGCAAGCTGGATCTAAAACACGCATTCAGGCATTTTGGGGGTGATATTGATGAAATTGGCAACTCCGTGGCCCATTTTGGGGTACTGCTGAAAAACTGAGTGAGAAAGGAGCTTACTCTGAAATTTCAAGTCCTCTAGCAAATTTTCCCTGTCAAAAGGTGAAACCGGCGCTAAAACATGCTCTATCCTTTTGGTGGCCGAAACAAAATGATTCGCGAGCTACGTTGCCCATTTTACAGTGCTTATGAAAGATGGAGGTAGGAATAGGATTTCTTTGCATTTCAAATGCCTCTTTGGCGGTTGGTCTCTGCTAAGTGCAAACCTGCGCAAAGAATAGGTCCAACCATGTCGGGGGCAAAAACAGATTAATTGGGAAAGTACATGGCCCGTTCTCTGTGTCCCACTAAAACATTATGAGAAAGACTATTTTGATGAAATCGTGTGGGCTATATGTCAGTTTCCCTCTATCGAAAGAGAAAATCACCTCTAAACGAACCGTACAGTCCTCACGCGGTGGAACAGATGAATTTGGCAAATCTGTGGCCTATTTTTTGGAACTCGTGAAAATTGAAGGGAGAAAGAAGATTTCCGTGCAAATCAGAGGACTCTAGCACGGATTCCCTCTTGAAAACGCAAGCTGGATCGAAAACACGCATTCAGGCATTTTGGGGGTGATATTGATGAAATTGGCAACTCCGTGGCCCATTTTGGGGTACTGCTGAAAAACTGAGTGAGAAAGGAGATTACTCTGAAATTTCGAGTCCTCTAGCGAATTTTCCCTGTCAAAAGGTGAAACCGGCGCTAAAACATGCTTCTATCCTTTTGGTGGCCGAAACACTATGATTCGCGAGCTACGTTGCCCATTTTACAGTGCTTATGAAAGATAGAGGTAGGAATAGGATTTCTTTGCATTTCAAATGCCTCTATGGCGGTTGGTCTCTGCTAAGTGCAAACCTGCGCAAAGATTAGGTCCAACCATTTCGGGGACAAAAACAGATTAATTGGGAAAGTACATGGCTCGTTCTCTGTGTCCAACTAAAAGATTATGAGAAAGACTATTTCGATGTAATTGTGTGGGCTACATGTCAGCTTCCCTCTATTGAAAGAGAAAATCACCTCTAAACGAACCGTAGAGTCTTCACGCGGTGGAACAGATGAATTTGGCAAATCTGTGGCCTATTTTTTGGAACTCGTGAAAATTGGAGGGAGAAAGAAGATTTCCGTGCAAATCAGACGACTCTAGCACGGATTCCCTCTTGAAAACGCAAACTGGATCTAAAACACGCATTCAGGCATTTTGGCGGTGATATTGATGAAATTGTCAACTCCGTGGCCCATTTTGGGGTACTGCTGAAAAACGGATTGAGAAAGGAGCTTACTCTGAAATTTCGAGGCCTGTAGCGAATTTTCCCTGTCAAAAGGTGAAACCGGTGCTAAAACATGCTTCTATCCTTTTGGTGGCCGAAACACTATGATTCGCGAGCTACGTTGCCCATTTTACAGTGCTTATGAAAGATGGAGGTAGGAATAGGATTTCTTTGCATTTCAAATGCCTCTATGGCGGTTGGTCTCTGCTAAGTGCAAACCTGCGCAAAGAATAGGTCCAACCATTTCGGGGGCAAAAACAGATTAATTGGGAAAGTACATGGCCCGTTCTCTGTGTCCCACTAAAACATTATGAGAAAGACTATTTTGATGAAATCGTGTGGGCTATATGTCAGTTTCCCTCTATCGAAAGAGAAAATCACCTCTAAACGAACCGTACAGTCCTCACGCGGTGGAACAGATGAATTTGGCAAATCTGTGGCCTATTTTTTGGAACTCGTGAAAATTGAAGGGAGAAAGAAGATTTCCGTGAAAATCAGAGGACTCTAGCACGGATTCCCTCTTGAAAACGCAAGCTGGATCGAAAACACGCATTCAGGCATTTTGGGGGTGATATTGATGAAATTGGCAACTCCGTGGCCCATTTTGGGGTACTGCTGAAAAACTGAGTGAGAAAGGAGATTACTCTGAAATTTCGAGTCCTCTAGCGAATTTTCCCTGTCAAAAGGTGAAACCGGCGCTAAAACATGCTTCTATCCTTTTGGTGGCCGAAACACTATGATTCGCGAGCTACGTTGCCCATTTTACAGTGCAAACCTGCGCAAAGATTAGGTCCAACCATTTCGGGGACAAAAACAGATTAATTGGGAAAGTACATGGCCCGTTCTCTGTGTCCAACTAAAAGATTATGAGAAAGACTATTTCGATGTAATTGTGTGGGCTACATGTCAGCTTCCCTCTATTGAAAGAGAAAATCACCTCTAAACGAACCGTACAGTCTTCACGCGGTGGAACAGATGAATTTGGCAAATCTGTGGCCTATTTTTTGGAACTCGTGAAAATTGGAGGGAGAAAGAAGATTTCCGTGCAAATCAGAGGACTCTAGCACGGATTCCCTCTTGAAAACGCAAGCTGGATCTAAAACACGCATTCAGGCATTTTGGGGGTGATATTGATGAAATTGGCAACTCCGTGGCCCAGTTTAGGGTACTGCTGAAAAACGGATTGAGAAAGGAGCTTACTCTGAAATTTCGAGGCCTCTAGCGAATTTTCCCTGTCAAAAGGTGAAACCGGCGCTAAAACATGCTCTATCCTTTTTGTGGCCGAAACACAATGATTCGCGAGCTACGTTGCCCATTTTACAGTGCTTATGAAAGATGTAGGTAGGAATAGGATTTCTTTGCATTTCAAATGCCTCTTTGGCGGTTGGTCTCTGCTAAGTGCAAACCTGCGCAAAGAATAGGTCCAACCATTTCGGGGGCAAAAACAGATTAATTGGGAAAGTACATGGCCCGTTCTCTGTGTCCCACTAAAACATTATGAGAAAGACTATTTTGATGAAATCGTGTGGGCTATATGTCAGTTTCCCTCTATTGAAAGAGAAAATCACCTCTAAACGAACCGTACAGTCTTCACGCGGTGGAACAGATGAATTTGGCAAATCTGTGGCCTATTTTTTGGAACTCGTGAAAATTGGAGGGAGAAAGAAGATTTCCGTGCAAATCAGAAGACTCTAGCACGGATTGCCTCTTGAAAACGCAAGCTGGATCTAAAACACGCATTCAGGCATTTTGGCGGTGATATTGATGAAATTGGCAACTCCGTGGCCTATTTTGGGGTACTGCTGAAAAACGGATTTAGAAAGGAGCTTACTCTGAAATTTCGAGGCCTGTAGCGAATTTTCCCTGTCAAAAGGTGAAACCGGTGCTAAAACATGCTTCTATCCTTTTGGTGGCCGAAACACTATGATTCGCGAGCTACGTTGCCCATTTTACAGTGCTTATGAAAGATGGAGGTAGGAATAGGATTTCTTTGCATTTCAAATGCCTCTATGGCGGTTGGTCTCTGCTAAGTGCAAACCTGCGCAAAGAATAGGTCCAACCATTTCGGGGGCAAAAACAGATTAATTGGGAAAGTACATGGCCCGTTCTCTGTGTCCCACTAAAACATTATGAGAAAGACTATTTTGATGAAATCGTGTGGGCTATATGTCAGTTTCCCTCTATCGAAAGAGAAAATCACCTCTAAACGAACCGTACAGTCCTCACGCGGTGGAACAGATGAATTTGGCAAATCTGTGGCCTATTTTTTGGAACTCGTGAAAATTGAAGGGAGAAAGAAGATTTCCGTGCAAATCAGAGGACTCTAGCACGGATTCCCTCTTGAAAACGCAAGCTGGATCGAAAACACGCATTCAGGCATTTTGGGGGTGATATTGATGAAATTGGAACCTCCGTGGCCCATTTTGGGGTACTGCTGAAAAACTGAGTGAGAAAGGAGATTACTCTGAAATTTCGAGTCCTCTAGCGAATTTTCCCTGTCAAAAGGTGAAACCGGCGCTAAAACATGCTTCTATCCTTTTGGTGGCCGAAACACTATGATTCGCGAGCTACGTTGCCCATTTTACAGTGCTTTTGAAAGATGGAGGTAGGAATAGGATTTCTTTGCATTTCAAATGCCTCTATGGCGGTTGGTCTCTGCTAAGTGCAAACCTGCGCAAAGAATAGGTCCAACCATTTCGGGGACAAAATCAGATTAATTGGGAAAGTACATGGCTCGTTCTCTGTGTCCAACTAAAAGATTATGAGAAAGACTATTTCGATGTAATTGTGTGGGCTACATGTCAGCTTCCCTCTATTGAAAGAGAAAATCACCTCTAAACGAACCGTACAGTCTTCACGCGGTGGAACAGATGAATTTGGCAAATCTGTGGCCTATTTTTTGGAACTCGTGAAAATTGGAGGGAGAAAGAAGATTTCCGTGCAAATCAGAAGACTCTAGCACGGATTCCCTCTTGAAAACGCAAGCTGGATCTAAAACACGCATTCAGGCATTTTGGCGGTGATATTGATGAAATTGGCAACTCCGTGGCCCATTTTGGGGTACTGCTGAAAAACGGATTGAGAAAGGAGCTTACTCTGAAATTTCGAGGCCTGTAGCGAATTTTCCCTGTCAAAAGGTGAAACCGGTGCTAAAACATGCTTCTATCCTTTTGGTGGCCGAAACACTATGATTCGCGAGCTACGTTGCCCATTTTACAGTGCTTATGAAAGATGGAGGTAGGAATAGGATTTCTTTGCATTTCAAATGCCTCTATGGCGGTTGGTCTCTGCTAAGTGCAAACCTGCGCAAAGAATAGGTCCAACCATTTCGGGGGCAAAAACAGATTAATTGGGAAAGTACATGGCCCGTTCTCTGTGTCCCACTAAAACATTATGAGAAAGACTATTTTGATGAAATCGTGTGGGCTATATGTCAGTTTCCCTCTATTGAAAGAGAAAATCACCTCTAAACGAACCGTACAGTCTTCACGCGGTGGAACAGATGAATTTGGCAAATCTGTGGCCTATTTTTTGGAACTCGTGAAAATTGAAGGGAGAAAGAAGATTTCCGTGCAAATCAGAGGACTCTAGCACGGATTCCCTCTTGAAAACGCAAGCTGGATCGAAAACACGCATTCAGGCATTTTGGGGGTGATATTGATGAAATTGGAACCTCCGTGGCCCATTTTGGGGTACTGCTGAAAAACTGAGTGAGAAAGGAGATTACTCTGAAATTTCGAGTCCTCTAGCGAATTTTCCCTGTCAAAAGGTGAAACCGGCGCTAAAACATGCTTCTATCCTTTTGGTGGCCGAAACACTATGATTCGCGAGCTACGTTGCCCATTTTACAGTGCTTTTGAAAGATGGAGGTAGGAATAGGATTTCTTTGCATTTCAAATGCCTCTATGGCGGTTGGTCTCTGCTAAGTGCAAACCTGCGCAAAGATTAGGTCCAACCATTTCGGGGACAAAATCAGATTAATTGGGAAAGTACATGGCTCGTTCTCTGTGTCCAACTAAAAGATTATGAGAAAGACTATTTCGATGTAATTGTGTGGGCTACATGTCAGCTTCCCTCTATTGAAAGAGAAAATCACCTCTAAACGATCCGTACAGTCTTCACGCGGTGGAACAGATGAATTTGGCAAATCTGTGGCCTATTTTTTGGAACTCGTGAAAATTGGAGGGAGAAAGAAGATTTCCGTGCAAATCAGAGGACTCTAGCACGGATTCCCTCTTGAAAACGCAAGCTGGATCTAAAACACGCATTCAGGCATTTTGGGGGTGATATTGATGAAATTGGCAACTCCGTGGCCCATTTTAGGGTACTGCTGAAAAACGGATTCAGAAAGGAGCTTACTCTGAAATTTCGAGGCCTCTAGCGAATTTTCCCTGTCAAAAGGTGAAACCGGCGCTAAAACATGCTCTATCCTTTTGGTGGCTGAAACACAATGATTCGCGAGCTACGTTGCCCATTTTACAGTGCTTATGAAAGATGGAGGTAGGAATAGGATTTCTTTGCATTTCAAATGCCTCTTTGGCGGTTGGTCTCTGCTAAGTGCAAACCTGCGCAAAGAATAGGTCCAACCATTTCGGGGGCAAAAACAGATTAATTGGGAAAGTACATGGCCCGTTCTCTGTGTCCCACTAAAACATTATGAGAAAGACTATTTTGATGAAATCGTGTGGGCTATATGTCAGTTTCCCTCTATTGAAAGAGAAAATCACCTCTAAACGAACCGTACAGTCTTCACGCGGTGGAACAGATGAATTTGGCAAATCTGTGGCCTATTTTTTGGAACTCGTGAAAATTGGAGGGAGAAAGAAGATTTCCGTGCAAATCAGAAGACTCTAGCACGGATTCCCTCTTGAAAACGCAAGCTGGATCTAAAACACGCATTCAGGCATTTTGGCGGTGATATTGATGAAATTGGCAACTCCGTGGCCCATTTTGGGGTACTGCTGAAAAACGGATTGAGAAAGGAGCTTACTCTGAAATTTCGAGGCCTGTAGCGAATTTTCCCTGTCAAAAGGTGAAACCGGTGCTAAAACATGCTTCTATCCTTTTGGTGGCCGAAACACTATGATTCGCGAGCTACGTTGCCCATTTTACAGTGCTTATGAAAGATGGAGGTAGGAATAGGATTTCTTTGCATTTCAAATGCCTCTATGGCGGTTGGTCTCTGCTAAGTGCAAACCTGCGCAAAGATTAGGTCCAACCATTTCGGGGACAAAATCAGATTAATTGGGAAAGTACATGGCTCGTTCTCTGTGTCCAACTAAAAGATTATGAGAAAGACTATTTCGATGTAATTGTGTGGGCTACATGTCAGCTTCCCTCTATTGAAAGAGAAAATCACCTCTAAACGAACCGTACAGTCTTCACGCGGTGGAACAGATGAATTTGGCAAATCTGTGGCCTATTTTTTGGAACTCGTGAAAATTGGAGGGAGAAAGAAGATTTCCGTGCAAATCAGAGGACTCTAGCACGGATTCCCTCTTGAAAACGCAAGCTGGATCTAAAACACGCATTCAGGCATTTTGGGGGTGATATTGATGAAATTGGCAACTCCGTGGCCCATTTTAGGGTACTGCTGAAAAACGGATTCAGAAAGGAGCTTACTCTGAAATTTCGAGGCCTCTAGCGAATTTTCCCTGTCAAAAGGTGAAACCGGCGCTAAAACATGCTCTATCCTTTTGGTGGCTGAAACACAATGATTCGCGAGCTACGTTGCCCATTTTACAGTGCTTATGAAAGATGGAGGTAGGAATAGGATTTCTTTGCATTTCAAATGCCTCTTTGGCGGTTGGTCTCTGCTAAGTGCAAACCTGCGCAAAGAATAGGTCCAACCATTTCGGGGGCAAAAACAGATTAATTGGGAAAGTACATGGCCCGTTCTCTGTGTCCCACTAAAACATTATGAGAAAGACTATTTTGATGAAATCGTGTGGGCTATATGTCAGTTTCCCTCTATTGAAAGAGAAAATCACCTCTAAACGAACCGTACAGTCTTCACGCGGTGGAACAGATGAATTTGGCAAATCTGTGGCCTATTTTTTGGAACTCGTGAAAATTGGAGGGAGAAAGAAGATTTCCGTGCAAATCAGAAGACTCTAGCACGGATTGCCTCTTGAAAACGCAAGCTGGATCTAAAACACGCATTCAGGCATTTTGGCGGTGATATTGATGAAACTGGCAACTCCGTGGCCCATTTTGGGGTACTGCTGAAAAACGGATTGAGAAAGGAGCTTACTCTGAAATTTCGAGGCCTGTAGCGAATTTTCCCTGTCAAAAGGTGAAACCGGTGCTAAAACATGCTTCTATCCTTTTGGTGGCCGAAACACTATGATTCGCGAGCTACGTTGCCCATTTTACAGTGCTTATGAAAGATGGAGGTAGGAATAGGATTTCTTTGCATTTCAAATGCCTCTATGGCGGTTGGTCTCTGCTAAGTGCAAACCTGCGCAAAGATTAGGTCCAACCATTTCGGGGACAAAAACAGATTAATTGGGAAAGTACATGGCCCGTTCTCTGTGTCCAACTAAAAGATTATGAGAAAGACTATTTCGATGTAATTGTGTGGGCTACATGTCAGCTTCCCTCTATTGAAAGAGAAAATCACCTCTAAACGAACCGTACAGTCTTCACACGGTGGAACAGATGAATTTGGCAAATCTGTGGCCTATTTTTTGGAACTCGTGAAAATTGGAGGGAGAAAGAAGATTTCCGTGCAAATCAGAGGACTCTAGCACGGATTCCCTCTTGAAAACGCAAGCTGGATCTAAAACACGCATTCAGGCATTTTGGGGGTGATATTGATGAAATTGGCAACTCCGTGGCCCATTTTAGGGTACTGCTGAAAAACGGATTCAGAAAGGAGCTTACTATGAAATTTCGAGGCCTCTAGCGAATTTTCCCTGTCAAAAGGTGAAACCGGCGCTAAAACATGCTCTATCCTTTTGGTGGCTGAAACACAATGATTCACGAGCTACGTTGCCCATTTTACAGTGCTTATGAAAGATGGAGGTAGGAATAGGATTTCTTTGCATTTCAAATGCCTCTTTGGCGGTTGGTCTCTGCTAAGTGCAAACCTGCGCAAAGAATAGGTCCAACCATTTCGGGGGCAAAAACAGATTAATTGGGAAAGTACATGGCCCGTTCTCTGTGTCCCACTAAAACATTATGAGAAAGACTATTTTGATGAAATCGTGTGGGCTATATGTCAGTTTCCCTCTATTGAAAGAGAAAATCACCTCTAAACGAACCGTACAGTCTTCACGCGGTGGAACAGATGAATTTGGCAAATCTGTGGCCTATTTTTTGGAACTCGTGAAAATTGGAGGGAGAAAGAAGATTTCCGTGCAAATCAGAAGACTCTAGCACGGATTGCCTCTTGAAAACGCAAGCTGGATCTAAAACACGCATTCAGGCATTTTGGCGGTGATATTGATGAAACTGGCAACTCCGTGGCCCATTTTGGGGTACTGCTGAAAAACGGATTGAGAAAGGAGCTTACTCTGAAATTTCGAGGCCTGTAGCGAATTTTCCCTGTCAAAAGGTGAAACCGGTGCTAAAACATGCTTCTATCCTTTTGGTGGCCGAAACACTATGATTCGCGAGCTACGTTGCCCATTTTACAGTGCTTATGAAAGATGGAGGTAGGAATAGGATTTCTTTGCATTTCAAATGCCTCTATGGCGGTTGGTCTCTGCTAAGTGCAAACCTGCGCAAAGATTAGGTCCAACCATTTCGGGGACAAAAACAGATTAATTGGGAAAGTACATGGCCCGTTCTCTGTGTCCAACTAAAAGATTATGAGAAAGACTATATCGATGTAATTGTGTGGGCTACATGTCAGTTTCACTCTATTGAAAGAGAAAATCACCTCTAAACGAACCGTACAGTCTTCACACGGTGGAACAGATGAATTTGGCAAATCTGTGGCCTATTTTTTGGAACTCGTGAAAATTGGAGGGAGAAAGAAGATTTCCGTGCAAATCAGAGGACTCTAGCACGGATTCCCTCTTGAAAACGCAAGCTGGATCTAAAACACGCATTCAGGAATTTTGGGGGTGATATTGATGAAATTGGCAACTCCGTGGCCCATTTTGGGGTACTGCTGAAAAACGGATTGAGAAAGGAGCTTACTCTGAAATTTCGAGGCCTCTAGCGAATTTTCCCTGTCAAAAGGTGAAACCGGCGCTAAAACATGCTCTATCCTTTTGGTGGCCGAAACACAATGATTCGCGAGCTACGTTGCCCATTTTACAGTGCTTATGAAAGATGGAGGTAGGAATAGGATTTCTTTGCATTTCAAATGCCTCTATGGCGGTTGGTCTCTGCTAAGTGCAAACCTGCGCAAAGAATAGGTCCAACCATTTCGGGGGCAAAAACAGATTAATTGGGAAAGTACATGGCCCGTTCTCTGTGTCCCACTAAAACATTATGAGAAAGACTATTTTGATGAAATCGTGTGGGCTATATGTCAGTTTCCCTCTATCGAAAGAGAAAATCACCTCTAAACGAACCGTACAGTCTTCACGCGTTGGAACAGATGAATTTGGCAAATCTGTGGCCTATTTTTTGGAACTCGTGAAAATTGGAGGGAGAAAGAAGATTTCCGTGCAAATCAGAAGACTCTAGCACGGATTCCCTCTTGAAAACGCAAGCTGGATCTAAAACACGCATTCAGGCATTTTGGCGGTGATATTGATGAAATTGGCAACTCCGTGGCCCATTTTGGGGTACTGCTGAAAAACGGATTGAGAAAGGAGCTTACTCTGAAATTTCGAGGCCTCTAGCGAATTTTCCCTGTCAAAAGGTGAAACCGGCGCTAAAACATGCTTCTATCCTTTTGGTGGCCGAAACACTATGATTCGCGAGCTACGTTGCCCATTTTACAGTGCTTATGAAAGATGGAGGTAGGAATAGGATTTCTTTGCATTTCAAATGCCTCTATGGCGGTTGGTCTCTGCTAAGTGCAAACCTGCGCAAAGATTAGGTCCAACCATTTCGGGGACAAAAACAGATTAATTGGGAAAGTACATGGCCCGTTCTCTGTGTCCAACTAAAAGATTATGAGAAAGACTATTTCGATGTAATTGTGTGGGCTACATGTCAGCTTCCCTCTATTGAAAGAGAAAATCACCTCTAAACGAACCGTACAGTCTTCACGCGGTGGAACAGATGAATTTGGCAAATCTGTGGCCTATTTTTTGGAACTCGTGAAAATTGGAGGGAGAAAGAAGATTTCCGTGCAAATCAGAAGACTCTAGCACGGATTGCCTCTTGAAAACGCAAGCTGGATCTAAAACACGCATTCAGGCATTTTGGCGGTGATATTGATGAAACTGGCAACTCCGTGGCCCATTTTGGGGTACTGCTGAAAAACGGATTGAGAAAGGAGCTTACTCTGAAATTTCGAGGCCTGTAGCGAATTTTCCCTGTCAAAAGGTGAAACCGGTGCTAAAACATGCTTCTATCCTTTTGGTGGCCGAAACACTATGATTCGCGAGCTACGTTGCCCATTTTACAGTGCTTATGAAAGATGGAGGTAGGAATAGGATTTCTTTGCATTTCAAATGCCTCTATGGCGGTTGGTCTCTGCTAAGTGCAAACCTGCGCAAAGATTAGGTCCAACCATTTCGGGGACAAAAACAGATTAATTGGGAAAGTACATGGCCCGTTCTCTGTGTCCAACTAAAAGATTATGAGAAAGACTATATCGATGTAATTGTGTGGGCTACATGTCAGTTTCACTCTATTGAAAGAGAAAATCACCTCTAAACGAACCGTACAGTCTTCACACGGTGGAACAGATGAATTTGGCAAATCTGTGGCCTATTTTTTGGAACTCGTGAAAATTGGAGGGAGAAAGAAGATTTCCGTGCAAATCAGAGGACTCTAGCACGGATTCCCTCTTGAAAACGCAAGCTGGATCTAAAACACGCATTCAGGAATTTTGGGGGTGATATTGATGAAATTGGCAACTCCGTGGCCCATTTTGGGGTACTGCTGAAAAACGGATTGAGAAAGGAGCTTACTCTGAAATTTCGAGGCCTCTAGCGAATTTTCCCTGTCAAAAGGTGAAACCGGCGCTAAAACATGCTCTATCCTTTTGGTGGCCGAAACACAATGATTCGCGAGCTACGTTGCCCATTTTACAGTGCTTATGAAAGATGGAGGTAGGAATAGGATTTCTTTGCATTTCAAATGCCTCTATGGCGGTTGGTCTCTGCTAAGTGCAAACCTGCGCAAAGAATAGGTCCAACCATTTCGGGGGCAAAAACAGATTAATTGGGAAAGTACATGGCCCGTTCTCTGTGTCCCACTAAAACATTATGAGAAAGACTATTTTGATGAAATCGTGTGGGCTATATGTCAGTTTCCCTCTATCGAAAGAGAAAATCACCTCTAAACGAACCGTACAGTCTTCACGCGTTGGAACAGATGAATTTGGCAAATCTGTGGCCTATTTTTTGGAACTCGTGAAAATTGGAGGGAGAAAGAAGATTTCCGTGCAAATCAGAAGACTCTAGCACGGATTCCCTCTTGAAAACGCAAGCTGGATCTAAAACACGCATTCAGGCATTTTGGCGGTGATATTGATGAAATTGGCAACTCCGTGGCCCATTTTGGGGTACTGCTGAAAAACGGATTGAGAAAGGAGCTTACTCTGAAATTTCGAGGCCTCTAGCGAATTTTCCCTGTCAAAAGGTGAAACCGGCGCTAAAACGTGCTTCTATCCTTTTGGTGGCCGAAACACTATGATTCGCGAGCTACGTTGCCCATTTTACAGTGCTTATGAAAGATGGAGGTAGGAATAGGATTTCTTTGCATTTCAAATGCCTCTATGGCGGTTGGTCTCTGCTAAGTGCAAACCTGCGCAAAGATTAGGTCCAACCATTTCGGGGACAAAAACAGATTAATTGGGAAAGTACATGGCCCGTTCTCTGTGTCCAACTAAAAGATTATGAGAAAGACTATTTCGATGTAATTGTGTGGGCTACATGTCAGCTTCCCTCTATTGAAAGAGAAAATCACCTCTAAACGAACCGTACAGTCTTCACGCGGTGGAACAGATGAATTTGGCAAATCTGTGGCCTATTTTTTGGAACTCGTGAAAATTGGAGGGAGAAAGAAGATTTCCGTGCAAATCAGAAGACTCTAGCACGGATTCCCTCTTGAAAACGCAAGCTGGATCTAAAACACGCATTCAGGCATTTTGGCGGTGATATTGATGAAATTGGCAACTCCGTGGCCCATTTTGGGGTACTGCTGAAAAACGGATTGAGAAAGGAGCTTACTCTGAAATTTCGAGGCCTCTTGCGAATTTTCCCTGTCAAAAGGTGAAACCGGCGCTAAAACATGCTTCTATCCTTTTGGTGGCCGAAACACTATGATTCGCGAGCTACGTTGCCCATTTTACAGTGCTTATGAAAGATGGAGGTAGGAATAGGATTTCTTTGCATTTCAAATGCCTCTATGGCGGTTGGTCTCTGCTAAGTGCAAACCTGCGCAAAGATTAGGTCCAACCATTTCGGGGACAAAAACAGATTAATTGGGAAAGTACATGGCCCGTTCTCTGTGTCCAACTAAAAGATTATGAGAAAGACTATTTCGATGTAATTGTGTGGGCTACATGTCAGCTTCCCTCTATTGAAAGAGAAAATCACCTCTAAACGAACCGTACAGTCTTCACGCGGTGGAACAGATGAATTTGGCAAATCTATGGCCTATTTTTTGGAACTCGTGAAAATTGGAGGGAGAAAGAAGATTTCCGTGCAAATCAGAGGACTCTAGCACGGATTCCCTCTTGAAAACGCAAGCTGGATCTAAAACACGCATTCAGGCATTTTGGGGGTGATATTGATGAAATTGGCAACTCCGTGGCCCATTTTGGGGTACTGCTGAAAAACGGATTGAGAAAGGAGCTTACTCTGAAATTTCGAGGCCTCTAGCGAATTTTCCCTGTCAAAAGGTGAAACCGGCGCTAAAACATGCTCTATCCTTTTGGTGGCCGAAACACAATGATTCGCGAGCTACGTTGCCCATTTTACAGTGCTTATGAAAGATGGAGGTAGGAATAGGATTTCTTTGCATTTCAAATGCCTCTATGGCGGTTGGTCTCTGCTAAGTGCAAACCTGCGCAAAGAATAGGTCCAACAATTTCGGGGGCAAAAACAGATTAATTGGGAAAGTACATGGCCCGTTCTCTGTGTCCCACTAAAACATTATGAGAAAGACTATTTTGATGAAATCGTGTGGGCTATATGTCAGTTTCCCTCTATCGAAAGAGAAAATCACCTCTAAACGAACCGTACAGTCTTCACGCGGTGGAACAGATGAATTTGGCAAATCTGTGGCCTATTTTTTGGAACTCGTGAAAATTGGAGGGAGAAAGAAGATTTCCGTGCAAATCAGAAGACTCTAGCACGGATTCCCTCTTGAAAACGCAAGCTGGATCTAAAACACGCATTCAGGCATTTCGGCGGTGATATTGATGAAATTGGCAACTCCGTGGCCCATTTTGGGGTACTGCTGAAAAACGGATTGAGAAAGGAGCTTACTCTGAAATTTCGAGGCCTCTAGCGAATTTTCCCTGTCAAAAGGTGAAACCGGCGCTAAAACATGCTTCTATCCTTTTGGTGGCCGAAACACTATGATTCGCGAGCTACGTTGCCCATTTTACAGTGCTTATGAAAGATGGAGGTAGGAATAGGATTTCTTTGCATTTCAAATGCCTCTATGGCGGTTGGTCTCTGCTAAGTGCAAACCTGCGCAAAGATTAGGTCCAACCATTTCGGGGACAAAAACAGATTAATTGGGAAAGTACATGGCCCGTTCTCTGTGTCCAACTAAAAGATTATGAGAAAGACTATTTCGATGTAATTGTGTGGGCTACATGTCAGCTTCCCTCTATTGAAAGAGAAAATCACCTCTAAACGAACCGTACAGTCTTCACGCGGTGGAACAGATGAATTTGGCAAATCTATGGCCTATTTTTTGGAACTCGTGAAAATTGGAGGGAGAAAGAAGATTTCCGTGCAAATCAGAGGACTCTAGCACGGATTCCCTCTTGAAAACGTAAGCTGGATCTAAAACACGCATTCAGGCATTTTGGGGGTGATATTGATGAAATTGGCAACTCCGTGGCCCATTTTAGGGTACTGCTGAAAAACGGATTGAGAAAGGAGCTTACTCTGAAATTTCGAGGCCTCTAGCGAATTTTCCCTGTCAAAAGGTGAAACCGGCGCTAAAACATGCTCTATCCTTTTGGTGGCCGAAACACAATGATTCGCGAGCTACGTTGCCCATTTTACAGTGCTTATGAAAGATGGAGGTAGGAATAGGATTTCTTTGCATTTCAAATGCCTCTTTGGCGGTTGGTCTCTGCTAAGTGCAAACCTGCGCAAAGAATAGGTCCAACCATTTCGGGGGCAAAAACAGATTAATTGGGAAAGTACATGGCCCGTTCTCTGTGTCCGACTAAAACATTATGAGAAAGACTATTTTGATGAAATCGTGTGGGCTATATGTCAGTTTCCCTCTATCGAAAGAGAAAATCACCTCTAAACGAACCGTACAGTCTTCACGCGGTGGAACAGATGAATTTGGCAAATCTGTGGCCTATTTTTTGGAACTCGTGAAAATTGGAGGGAGAAAGAAGATTTCCGTGCAAATCAGAAGACTCTAGCACGGATTCCCTCTTGAAAACGCAAGCTGGATCTAAAACACGCATTCAGGCATTTTGGCGGTGATATTGATGAAATTGGCAACTCCGTGGCCCATTTTGGGGTACTGCTGAAAAACGGATTGAGAAAGGAGCTTACTCTGAAATTTCGAGGCCTCTTGCGAATTTTCCCTGTCAAAAGGTGAAACCGGCGCTAAAACATGCTTCTATCCTTTTGGTGGCCGAAACACTATGATTCGCGAGCTACGTTGCCCATTTTACAGTGCTTATGAAAGATGGAGGTAGGAATAGGATTTCTTTGCATTTCAAATGCCTCTATGGCGGTTGGTCTCTGCTAAGTGCAAACCTGCGCAAAGATTAGGTCCAACCATTTC
This sequence comes from Albizia julibrissin, assembly GCA_037074505.1. Classification (NCBI taxonomy): domain Eukaryota; kingdom Viridiplantae; phylum Streptophyta; class Magnoliopsida; order Fabales; family Fabaceae; genus Albizia; species Albizia julibrissin. Next base: position 41,694,336 of record CM073477.1, read on the forward strand.
GGGGACAAAAACAGATTAATTGGGAAAGTACATGGCCCGTTCTCTGTGTCCAACTAAAAGATTATGAGAAAGACTATTTCGATGTAATTGTGTGGGCTACATGTCAGCTTCCCTCTATTGAAAGAGAAAATCACCTCTAAACGAACCGTACAGTCTTCACGCGGTGGAACAGATGAATTTGGCAAATCTATGGCCTATTTTTTGGAACTCGTGAAAATTGGAGGGAGAAAGAAGATTTCCGTGCAAATCAGAGGACTCTAGCACGGATTCCCTCTTGAAAACGTAAGCTGGATCTAAAACACGCATTCAGGCATTTTGGGGGTGATATTGATGAAATTGGCAACTCCGTGGCCCATTTTAGGGTACTGCTGAAAAACGGATTGAGAAAGGAGCTTACTCTGAAATTTCGAGGCCTCTAGCGAATTTTCCCTGTCAAAAGGTGAAACCGGCGCTAAAACATGCTCTATCCTTTTGGTGGCCGAAACACAATGATTCGCGAGCTACGTTGCCCATTTTACAGTGCTTATGAAAGATGGAGGTAGGAATAGGATTTCTTTGCATTTCAAATGCCTCTTTGGCGGTTGGTCTCTGCTAAGTGCAAACCTGCGCAAAGAATAGGTCCAACCATTTCGGGGGCAAAAACAGATTAATTGGGAAAGTACATGGCCCGTTCTCTGTGTCCGACTAAAACATTATGAGAAAGACTATTTTGATGAAATCGTGTGGGCTATATGTCAGTTTCCCTCTATCGAAAGAGAAAATCACCTCTAAACGAACCGTACAGTCTTCACGCGGTGGAACAGATGAATTTGGCAAATCTGTGGCCTATTTTTTGGAACTCGTGAAAATTGGAGGGAGAAAGAAGATTTCCGTGCAAATCAGAAGACTCTAGCACGGATTCCCTCTTGAAAACGCAAGCTGGATCTAAAACACGCATTCAGGCATTTTGGCGGTGATATTGATGAAATTGGCAACTCCGTGGCCCATTTTGGGGTACTGCTGAAAAACGGATTGAGAAAGGAGCTTACTCTGAAATTTCGAGGCCTCTTGCGAATTTTCCCTGTCAAAAGGTGAAACCGGCGCTAAAACATGCTTCTATCCTTTTGGTGGCCGAAACACTATGATTCGCGAGCTACGTTGCCCATTTTACAGTGCTTATGAAAGATGGAGGTAGGAATAGGATTTCTTTGCATTTCAAATGCCTCTATGGCGGTTGGTCTCTGCTAAGTGCAAACCTGCGCAAAGATTAGGTCCAACCATTTCGGGGACAAAAACAGATTAATTGGGAAAGTACATGGCCCGTTCTCTGTGTCCAACTAAAAGATTATGAGAAAGACTATTTCGATGTAATTGTGTGGGCTACATGTCAGCTTCCCTCTATTGAAAGAGAAAATCACCTCTAAACGAACCGTACAGTCTTCACGCGGTGGAACAGATGAATTTGGCAAATCTATGGCCTATTTTTTGGAACTCGTGAAAATTGGAGGGAGAAAGAAGATTTCCGTGCAAATCAGAGGACTCTAGCACGGATTCCCTCTTGAAAACGCAAGCTGGATCTAAAACACGCATTCAGGCATTTTGGGGGTGATATTGATGAAATTGGCAACTCCGTGGCCCATTTTGGGGTACTGCTGAAAAACGGATTGAGAAAGGAGCTTACTCTGAAATTTCGAGGCCTCTAGCGAATTTTCCCTGTCAAAAGGTGAAACCGGCGCTAAAACATGCTCTATCCTTTTGGTGGCCGAAACACAATGATTCGCGAGCTACGTTGCCCATTTTACAGTGCTTATGAAAGATGGAGGTAGGAATAGGATTTCTTTGCATTTCAAATGCCTCTATGGCGGTTGGTCTCTGCTAAGTGCAAACCTGCGCAAAGAATAGGTCCAACCATTTCGGGGGCAAAAACAGATTAATTGGGAAAGTACATGGCCCGTTCTCTGTGTCCGACTAAAACATTATGAGAAAGACTATTTTGATGAAATCGTGTGGGCTATATGTCAGTTTCCCTCTATCGAAAGAGAAAATCACCTCTAAACGAACCGTACAGTCTTCACGCGGTGGAACAGATGAATTTGGCAAATCTGTGGCCTATTTTTTGGAACTCGTGAAAATTGGAGGGAGAAAGAAGATTTCCGTGCAAATCAGAAGACTCTAGCACGGATTCCCTCTTGAAAACGCAAGCTGGATCTAAAACACGCATTCAGGCATTTTGGCGGTGATATTGATGAAATTGGCAACTCCGTGGCCCATTTTGGGGTACTGCTGAAAAACGGATTGAGAAAGGAGCTTACTCTGAAATTTCGAGGCCTCTAGCGAATTTTCCCTGTCAAAAGGTGAAACCGGCGCTAAAACATGCTTCTATCCTTTTGGTGGCCGAAACACTATGATTCGCGAGCTACGTTGCCCATTTTACAGTGCTTATGAAAGATGGAGGTAGGAATAGGATTTCTTTGCATTTCAAATGCCTCTATGGCGGTTGGTCTCTGCTAAGTGCAAACCTGCGCAAAGATTAGGTCCAACCATTTCGGGGACAAAAACAGATTAATTGGGAAAGTACATGGCCCGTTCTCTGTGTCCAACTAAAAGATTATGAGAAAGACTATTTCGATGTAATTGTGTGGGCTACATGTCAGCTTCCCTCTATTGAAAGAGAAAATCACCTCTAAACGAACCGTACAGTCTTCACGCGGTGGAACAGATGAATTTGGCAAATCTATGGCCTATTTTTTGGAACTCGTGAAAATTGGAGGGAGAAAGAAGATTTCCGTGCAAATCAGAGGACTCTAGCACGGATTCCCTCTTGAAAACGCAAGCTGGATCTAAAACACGCATTCAGGCATTTTGGGGGTGATATTGATGAAATTGGCAACTCCGTGGCCCATTTTGGGGTACTGCTGAAAAACGGATTGAGAAAGGAGCTTACTCTGAAATTTCGAGGCCTCTAGCGAATTTTCCCTGTCAAAAGGTGAAACCGGCGCTAAAACATGCTCTATCCTTTTGGTGGCCGAAACACAATGATTCGCGAGCTACGTTGCCCATTTTACAGTGCTTATGAAAGATGGAGGTAGGAATAGGATTTCTTTGCATTTCAAATGCCTCTATGGCGGTTGGTCTCTGCTAAGTGCAAACCTGCGCAAAGAATAGGTCCAACCATTTCGGGGGCAAAAACAGATTAATTGGGAAAGTACATGGCCCGTTCTCTGTGTCCGACTAAAACATTATGAGAAAGACTATTTTGATGAAATCGTGTGGGCTATATGTCAGTTTCCCTCTATCGAAAGAGAAAATCACCTCTAAACGAACCGTACAGTCTTCACGCGGTGGAACAGATGAATTTGGCAAATCTGTGGCCTATTTTTTGGAACTCGTGAAAATTGGAGGGAGAAAGAAGATTTCCGTGCAAATCAGAAGACTCTAGCACGGATTCCCTCTTGAAAACGCAAGCTGGATCTAAAACACGCATTCAGGCATTTTGGCGGTGATATTGATGAAATTGGCAACTCCGTGGCCCATTTTGGGGTACTGCTGAAAAACGGATTGAGAAAGGAGCTTACTCTGAAATTTCGAGGCCTCTAGCGAATTTTCCCTGTCAAAAGGTGAAACCGGCGCTAAAACATGCTTCTATCCTTTTGGTGGCCGAAACACTATGATTCGCGAGCTACGTTGCCCATTTTACAGTGCTTATGAAAGATGGAGGTAGGAATAGGATTTCTTTGCATTTCAAATGCCTCTATGGCGGTTGGTCTCTGCTAAGTGCAAACCTGCGCAAAGATTAGGTCCAACCATTTCGGGGACAAAAACAGATTAATTGGGAAAGTACATGGCCCGTTCTCTGTGTCCAACTAAAAGATTATGAGAAAGACTATTTCGATGTAATTGTGTGGGCTACATGTCAGCTTCCCTCTATTGAAAGAGAAAATCACCTCTAAACGAACCGTACAGTCTTCACGCGGTGGAACAGATGAATTTGGCAAATCTATGGCCTATTTTTTGGAACTCGTGAAAATTGGAGGGAGAAAGAAGATTTCCGTGCAAATCAGAGGACTCTAGCACGGATTCCCTCTTGAAAACGCAAGCTGGATCTAAAACACGCATTCAGGCATTTTGGGGGTGATATTGATGAAATTGGCAACTCCGTGGCCCATTTTGGGGTACTGCTGAAAAACGGATTGAGAAAGGAGCTTACTCTGAAATTTCGAGGCCTCTAGCGAATTTTCCCTGTCAAAAGGTGAAACCGGCGCTAAAACATGCTCTATCCTTTTGGTGGCCGAAACACAATGATTCGCGAGCTACGTTGCCCATTTTACAGTGCTTATGAAAGATGGAGGTAGGAATAGGATTTCTTTGCATTTCAAATGCCTCTATGGCGGTTGGTCTCTGCTAAGTGCAAACCTGCGCAAAGAATAGGTCCAACCATTTCGGGGGCAAAAACAGATTAATTGGGAAAGTACATGGCCCGTTCTCTGTGTCCGACTAAAACATTATGAGAAAGACTATTTTGATGAAATCGTGTGGGCTATATGTCAGTTTCCCTCTATCGAAAGAGAAAATCACCTCTAAACGAACCGTACAGTCTTCACGCGGTGGAACAGATGAATTTGGCAAATCTGTGGCCTATTTTTTGGAACTCGTGAAAATTGGAGGGAGAAAGAAGATTTCCGTGCAAATCAGAAGACTCTAGCACGGATTCCCTCTTGAAAACGCAAGCTGGATCTAAAACACGCATTCAGGCATTTTGGCGGTGATATTGATGAAATTGGCAACTCCGTGGCCCATTTTGGGGTACTGCTGAAAAACGGATTGAGAAAGGAGCTTACTCTGAAATTTCGAGGCCTCTAGCGAATTTTCCCTGTCAAAAGGTGAAACCGGCGCTAAAACATGCTTCTATCCTTTTGGTGGCCGAAACACTATGATTCGCGAGCTACGTTGCCCATTTTACAGTGCTTATGAAAGATGGAGGTAGGAATAGGATTTCTTTGCATTTCAAATGCCTCTATGGCGGTTGGTCTCTGCTAAGTGCAAACCTGCGCAAAGAATAGGTCCAACCATTTCGGGGGCAAAAACAGATTAATTGGGAAAGTACATGGCCCGTTCTCTGTGTCCAACTAAAAGATTATGAGAAAGACTATTTCGATGTAATCGTGTGGGCTACATGTCAGCTTCCCTCTATTGAAAGAGAAAATCACCTCTAAACGAACCGTACAGTCTTCACGCGGTGGAACAGATGAATTTGGCAAATCTATGGCCTATTTTTTGGAACTCGTGAAAATTGGAGGGAGAAAGAAGATTTCCGTGCAAATCAGAGGACTCTAGCACGGATTCCCTCTTGAAAACGTAAGCTGGATCTAAAACACGCATTCAGGCATTTTGGGGGTGATATTGATGAAATTGGCAACTCCGTGGCCCATTTTAGGGTACTGCTGAAAAACGGATTGAGAAAGGAGCTTACTCTGAAATTTCGAGGCCTCTAGCGAATTTTCCCTGTCAAAAGGTGAAACCGGCGCTAAAACATGCTCTATCCTTTTGGTGGCCGAAACACAATGATTCGCGAGCTACGTTGCCCATTTTACAGTGCTTATGAAAGATGGAGGTAGGAATAGGATTTCTTTGCATTTCAAATGCCTCTTTGGCGGTTGGTCTCTGCTAAGTGCAAACCTGCGCAAAGAATAGGTCCAACCATTTCGGGGGCAAAAACAGATTAATTGGGAAAGTACATGGCCCGTTCTCTGTGTCCCACTAAAACATTATGAGAAAGACTATTTTGATGAAATCGTGTGGGCTATATGTCAGTTTCCCTCTGTTGAAAGAGAAAATCACCTCTAAACGAACCGTACAGTCTTCACGCGGTGGAACAGATGAATTTGGCAAATATGTGGCCTATTTTTTGGAACTCCTGAAAATTGGAGGGAGAAAGAAGATTTCCGTGCAAATCAGAAGACTCTAGCACGGATTCCCTCTTGAAAACGCAAGCTGGATCTAAAACACGCAATCAGGCATTTTGGCGGTGATATTGATGAAATTGGCAACTCCGTGGCCCATTTTGGGGTACTGCTGAAAAACGGATTGAGAAAGGAGCTTACTCTGAAATTTCGAGGCCTCTAGCGAATTTTCCCTGTCAAAAGGTGAAACCGGTGCTAAAACATGCTTCTATCCTTTTGGTGGCCGAAACACTATGATTCGCGAGCTACGTTGCCCATTTTACAGTGCTTATGAAAGATGGAGGTAGGAATAGGATTTCTTTGCATTTCAAATGCCTCTATGGCGGTTGGTCTCTGCTAAGTGCAAACCTGCGCAAAGATTAGGTCCAACCATTTCGGGGACAAAAACAGATTAATTGGGAAAGTACATGGCCCGTTCTCTGTGTCCAACTAAAAGATTATGAGAAAGACTATTTCGATGTAATTGTGTGGGCTACATGTCAGTTTCCCTCTATTGAAAGAGAAAATCACCTCTAAACGAACCGTACAGTCTTCACGCGGTGGAACAGATGAATTTGGTAAATCTGTGTCCTATTTTTTGGAACTCGTGAAAATTGGAGGGAGAAAGAAGATTTCCGTGCAAATCAGAGGACTCTAGCACGGATTCCCTCTTGAAAACGCAAGCTGGATCTAAAACACGCATTCAGGCATTTTGGGGGTGATATTGATGAAATTGGCAACTCCGTGGCCCATTTTAGGGTACTGCTGAAAAACGGATTGAGAAAGGAGCTTACTCTGAAATTTCGAGGCCTCTAGCGAATTTTCCCTGTCAAAAGGTGAAACCGGCGCTAAAACATGCTCTATCCTTTTGGTGGCCGAAACACAATGATTCGCGAGCTACGTTGCCCATTTTACAGTGCTTATGAAAGATGGAGGTAGGAATAGGATTTCTTTGCATTTCAAATGCCTCTATGGCGGTTGGTCTCTGCTAAGTGCAAACCTGCGCAAAGAATAGGTCCAACCATTTCGGGGGCAAAAACAGATTAATTGGGAAAGTACATGGCCCGTTCTCTGTGTCCCACTAAAACATTATGAGAAAGACTATTTTGATGAAATCGTGTGGGCTATATGTCAGTTTCCCTCTATCGAAAGAGAAAATCACCTCTAAACGAACCGTACAGTCTTCACGCGGTGGAACAGATGAATTTGGCAAATCTGTGGCCTATTTTTTGGAACTCGTGAAAATTGGAGGGAGAAAGAAGATTTCCGTGCAAATCAGAAGACTCTAGCACGGATTCCCTCTTGAAAACGCAAGCTGGATCTAAAACACGCATTCAGGCATTTTGGCGGTGATATTGATGAAATTGGCAACTCCGTGGCCCATTTTGGGGTACTGCTGAAAAACGGATTCAGAAAGGAGCTTACTCTGAAATTTCGAGGCCTCTAGCGAATTTTCCCTGTCAAAAGGTGAAACCGGCGCTAAAACATGCTCTATCCTTTTGGTGGCCGAAACACAATGATTCGCGAGCTACGTTGCCCATTTTACAGTGCTTATGAAAGATGGAGGTAGGAATAGGATTTCTTTGCATTTCAAATGCCTCTATGGCGGTTGGTCTCTGCTAAGTGCAAACCTGCGCAAAGAATAGGTCCAACCATTTCGGGGGCAAAAACAGATTAATTGGGAAAGTACATGGCCCGTTCTCTGTGTCCCACTAAAACATTATGAGAAAGACTATTTTGATGAAATCGTGTGGGCTATATGTCAGTTTCCCTCTGTTGAAAGAGAAAATCACCTCTAAACGAACCGTACAGTCTTCACGCGGTGGAACAGATGAATTTGGCAAATCTGTGGCCTATTTTTTGGAACTCGTGAAAATTGGAGGGAGAAAGAAGATTTCCGTGCAAATCAGAAGACTCTAGCACGAATTCCCTCTTGAAAACGCAAGCTGGATCTAAAACACGCAATCAGGCATTTTGGCGGTGATATTGATGAAATTGGCAACTCCGTGGCCCATTTTGGGGTACTGCTGAAAAACGGATTGAGAAAGGAGCTTACTCTGAAATTTCGAGGCCTCTAGCGAATTTTCCCTGTCAAAAGGTGAAACCGGTGCTAAAACATGCTTCTATCCTTTTGGTGGCCGAAACACTATGATTCGCGAGCTACGTTGCCCATTTTACAGTGCTTATGAAAGATGGAGGTAGGAATAGGATTTCTTTGCATTTCAAATGCCTCTATGGCGGTTGGTCTCTGCTAAGTGCAAACCTGCGCAAAGATTAGGTCCAACCATTTCGGGGACAAAAACAGATTAATTGGGAAAGTACATGGCCCGTTCTCTGTGTCCAACTAAAAGATTATGAGAAAGACTATTTCGATGTAATTGTGTGGGCTACATGTCAGTTTCCCTCTATTGAAAGAGAAAATCACCTCTAAACGAACCGTACAGTCTTCACGCGGTGGAACAGATGAATTTGGCAAATCTGTGGCCTATTTTTTGGAACTCGTGAAAATTGGAGGGAGAAAGAAGATTTCCGTGCAAATCAGAGGACTCTAGCACGGATTCCCTCTTGAAAACGCAAGCTGGATCTAAAACACGCATTCAGGCATTTTGGGGGTGATATTGATGAAATTGGCAACTCCGTGGCCCATTTTGGGGTACTGCTGAAAAACTGAGTGAGAAAGGAGCTTACTCTGAAATTTCGAGTCCTCTAGCGAATTTTCCCTGTCAAAAGGTGAAACCGGCGCTAAAACATGCTTCTATCCTTTTGGTGGCCGAAACACTATGATTCGCGAGCTACGTTGCCCATTTTACAGTGCTTATGAAAGATGGAGGTAGGAATAGGATTTCTTTGCATTTCAAATGCCTCTATGGCGGTTGGTCTCTGCTAAGTGCAAACCTGCGCAAAGAATAGGTCCAACCATTTCGGGGGCAAAAACAGATTAATTGGGAAAGTACATGGCCCGTTCTCTGTGTCCCACTAAAACATTATGAGAAAGACTATTTTGATGAAATCGTGTGGGCTATATGTCAGTTTCCCTCTATCGAAAGAGAAAATCACCTCTAAACGAACCGTACAGTCTTCACGCGGTGGAACAGATGAATTTGGCAAATCTGTGGCCTATTTTTTGGAACTCGTGAAAATTGGAGGGAGAAAGAAGATTTCCGTGCAAATCAGAAGACTCTAGCACGGATTCCCTCTTGAAAACGCAAGCTGGATCTAAAACACGCATTCAGGCATTTTGGCGGTGATATTGATGAAATTGGCAACTCCGTGGCCCATTTTGTGGTACTGCTGAAAAACGGATTCAGAAAGGAGCTTACTCTGAAATTTCGAGGCCTCTAGCGAATTTTCCCTGTCAAAAGGTGAAACCGGCGCTAAAACATGCTCTATCCTTTTGGTGGCCGAAACACAATGATTCGCGAGCTACGTTGCCCATTTTACAGTGCTTATGAAAGATGGAGGTAGGAATAGGATTTCTTTGCATTTCAAATGCCTCTATGGCGGTTGGTCTCTGCTAAGTGCAAACCTGCGCAAAGAATAGGTCCAACCATTTCGGGGGCAAAAACAGATTAATTGGGAAAGTACATGGCCCGTTCTCTGTGTCCCACTAAAACATTATGAGAAAGACTATTTTGATGAAATCGTGTGGGCTATATGTCAGTTTCCCTCTGTTGAAAGAGAAAATCACCTCTAAACGAACCGTACAGTCTTCACGCGGTGGAACAGATGAATTTGGCAAATCTGTGGCCTATTTTTTGGAACTCGTGAAAATTGGAGGGAGAAAGAAGATTTCCGTGCAAATCAGAAGACTCTAGCACGAATTCCCTCTTGAAAACGCAAGCTGGATCTAAAACACGCAATCAGGCATTTTGGCTGTGATATTGATGAAATTGGCAACTCCGTGGCCCATTTTGGGGTACTGCTGAAAAACGGATTGAGAAAGGAGCTTACTCTGAAATTTCGAGGCCTCTAGCGAATTTTCCCTGTCAAAAGGTGAAACCGGTGCTAAAACATGCTTCTATCCTTTTGGTGGCCGAAACACTATGATTCGCGAGCTACGTTGCCCATTTTACAGTGCTTATGAAAGATGGAGGTAGGAATAGGATTTCTTTGCATTTCAAATGCCTCTATGGCGGTTGGTCTCTGCTAAGTGCAAACCTGCGCAAAGATTAGGTCCAACCATTTCGGGGACAAAAACAGATTAATTGGGAAAGTACATGGCCCGTTCTCTGTGTCCAACTAAAAGATTATGAGAAAGACTATTTCGATGTAATTGTGTGGGCTACATGTCAGTTTCCCTCTATTGAAAGAGAAAATCACCTCTAAACGAACCGTACAGTCTTCACGCGGTGGAACAGATGAATTTGGCAAATCTGTGGCCTATTTTTTGGAACTCGTGAAAATTGGAGGGAGAAAGAAGATTTCCGTGCAAATCAGAGGACTCTAGCACGGATTCCCTCTTGAAAACGCAAGCTGGATCTAAAACACGCATTCAGGCATTTTGGGGGTGATATTGATGAAATTGGCAACTCCGTGGCCCATTTTGGGGTACTGCTGAAAAACTGAGTGAGAAAGGAGCTTACTCTGAAATTTCGAGTCCTCTAGCGAATTTTCCCTGTCAAAAGGTGAAACCGGCGCTAAAACATGCTTCTATCCTTTTGGTGGCCGAAACACTATGATTCGCGAGCTACGTTGCCCATTTTACAGTGCTTATGAAAGATGGAGGTAGGAATAGGATTTCTTTGCATTTCAAATGCCTCTATGGCGGTTGGTCTCTGCTAAGTGCAAACCTTCGCAAAGATTAGGTCCAACCATTTCGGGGACAAAAACAGATTAATTGGGAAAGTACATGGCCCGTTCTCTGTGTCCCACTAAAACATTATGAGAAAGACTATTTTGATGAAATCGTGTGGGCTATATGTCAGTTTCCCTCTGTTGAAAGAGAAAATCACCTCTAAACGAACCGTACAGTCTTCACGCGGTGGAACAGATGAATTTGGCAAATCTGTGGCCTATTTTTTGGAACTCGTGAAAATTGGAGGGAGAAAGAAGATTTCCGTGCAAATCAGAAGACTCTAGCACGGATTCCCTCTTGAAAACGCAAGCTGGATCTAAAACACGCATTCAGGCATTTTGGGCGTGATATTGATGAAATTGGCAACTCCGTGGCCCATTTTAGGGTACTGCTGAAAAACAGATTCAGAAAGGAGCTTACTCTGAAATTTCGAGGCCTCTAGCGAATTTTCCCTGTCAAAAGGTGAAACCGGCGCTAAAACATGCTCTATCCTTTTGGTGGCCGAAACACAATGATTCGCGAGCTACGTTGCCCATTTTACAGTGCTTATGAAAGATGGAGGTAGGAATAGGATTTCTTTGCATTTCAAATGCCTCTATGGCGGTTGGTCTCTGCTAAGTGCAAACCTGCGCAAAGAATAGGTCCAACCATTTCGGGGGCAAAAACAGATTAATTGGGAAAGTACATGGCCCGTTCTCTGTGTCCCACTAAAAGATTATGAGAAAGACTATTTTGATGAAATCGTGTGGGCTATATGTCAGTTTCCCTCTATTGAAAGAGAAAATCACCTCTAAACGAACCGTACAGTCTTCACGCGGTGGAACAGATGAATTTGGCAAATCTGTGGCCTATTTTTTGGAAATCGTGAAAATTGGAGGGAGAAAGAAGATTTCCGTGCAAATCAGAAGACTCTAGCACGGATTCCCTCTTGAAAACGCAAGCTGGATCCAAAACACGCATTCAGGCATTTTGGCGGTGATATTGATGAAATTGGCAACTCCGTGGCCCATTTTGGGGTACTGCTGAAAAATGGATTGAGAAAGGAGCTTACTCTGAAATTTCGAGGCCTCTAGCGAATTTTCGCTGTCAAAAGGTGAAACCGGCGCTAAAACATGCTTCTATCCTTTTGGTGGCCGAAAAACTATGATTCGCGAGCTACGTTGCCCATTTTACAGTGCTTATGAAAGATGGAGGTAGGAATAGGATTTCTTTGCATTTCAAATGCCTCTATGGCGGTTGGTCTCTGCTAAGTGCAAACCTTCGCAAAGATTAGGTCCAACCATTTCGGGGACAAAAACAGATTAATTGGGAAAGTACATGGCCCGTTCTCTGTGTCCCACTAAAACATTATGAGAAAGACTATTTTGATGAAATCGTGTGGGCTATATGTCAGTTTCCCTCTGTTGAAAGAGAAAATCACCTCTAAACGAACCGTACAGTCTTCACGCGGTGGAACAGATGAATTTGGCAAATCTGTGGCCTATTTTTTGGAACTCGTGAAAATTGGAGGGAGAAAGAAGATTTCCGTGCAAATCAGAAGACTCTAGCACGGATTCCCTCTTGAAAACGCAAGCTGGATCTAAAACACGCATTCAGGCATTTTGGGGGTGATATTGATGAAATTGGCAACTCCGTGGCCCATTTTAGGGTACTGCTGAAAAACGGATTCAGAAAGGAGCTTACTCTGAAATTTCGAGGCCTCTAGCGAATTTTCCCTGTCAAAAGGTGAAACCGGCGCTAAAACATGCTCTATCCTTTTGGTGGCCGAAACACAATGATTCGCGAGCTACGTTGCCCATTTTACAGTGCTTATGAAAGATGGAGGTAGGAATAGGATTTCTTTGCATTTCAAATGCCTCTATGGCGGTTGGTCTCTGCTAAGTGCAAACCTGCGCAAAGAATAGGTCCAACCATTTCGGGGGCAAAAACAGATTAATTGGGAAAGTACATGGCCCGTTCTCTGTGTCCCACTAAAACATTATGAGAAAGACTATTTTGATGAAATCGTGTGGGCTATATGTCAGTTTCCCTCTGTTGAAAGAGAAAATCACCTCTAAACGAACCGTACAGTCTTCACGCGGTGGAACAGATGAATTTGGCAAATCTGTGGCCTATTTTTTGGAACTCGTGAAAATTGGAGGGAGAAAGAAGATTTCCGTGCAAATCAGAAGACTCTAGCACGGATTCCCTCTTGAAAACGCAAGCTGGATCTAAAACACGCATTCAGGCATTTTGGGGGTGATATTGATGAAATTGGCAACTCCGTGGCCCATTTTAGGGTACTGCTGAAAAACGGATTGAGAAAGGAGCTTACTCTGAAATTTCGAGGCCTCTAGCGAATTTTCCCTGTCAAAAGGTGAAACCGGCGCTAAAACATGCTCTATCCTTTTGGTGGCCGAAACACAATGATTCGCGAGCTACGTTACCCATTTTACAGTGCTTATGAAAGATGGAGGTAGGAATAGGATTTCTTTGCATTTCAAATGCCTCTATGGCGGTTGGTCTCTGCTAAGTGCAAACCTGCGCAAAGATTAGGTCCAACCATTTCGGGGACAAAAACAGATTAATTGGGAAAGTACATGGCCCGTTCTCTGTGTCCAACTAAAAGATTAAGAGAAAGACTATTTCGATGTAATTGTGTGGGCTACATGTCAGTTTCCCTCTATTGAAAGAGAAAATCACCTCTAAACGAACCGTACAGTCTTCACGCGGTGGAACAGATGAATTTGGTAAATCTGTGGCCTATTTTTTGGAACTCGTGAAAATTGGAGGGAGAAAGAAGATTTCCGTGCAAATCAGAGGACTCTAGCACGGATTCCCTCTTGAAAACGCAAGCTGGGTCTAAAACACGCATTCAGGCATTTTGGGGGTGATATTGATGAAATTGGCAACTCCGTGGCCCATTTTGGGGTACTGCTGAAAAACGGATTGAGAAAGGAGCTTACTCTGAAATTTCGAGGCGTCTAGCGAATTTTCCCTGTCAAAAGGTGAAACCGGCGCTAAAACATGCTCTATCCTTTTGGTGGCCGAAACACAATAATTCGCGAGCTACGTTGCCCATTTTACAGTGCTTATGAAAGATGGAGGTAGGAATAGGATTTCTTTGCATTTCAAATGCCTCTATGGCGGTTGGTCTCTGCTAAGTGCAAACCTGCGCAAAGAATAGGTCCAACCATTTCGGGGGCAAAAACAGATTAATTGGGAAAGTACATGGCCCGTTCTCTGTGTCCCACTAAAACATTATGAGAAAGACTATTTTGATGAAATCGTGTGGGCTATATGTCAGTTTCCCTCTGTTGAAAGAGAAAATCACCTCTAAACGAACCGTACAGTCTTCACGCGGTGGAACAGATGAATTTGGCAAATCTGTGGCCTATTTTTTGGAACTCGTGAAAATTGGAGGGAGAAAGAAGATTTCCGTGCAAATCAGAAGACTCTAGCACGGATTCCCTCTTGAAAACGCAAGCTGGATCTAAAACACGCATTCAGGCATTTTGGCGGTGATATTGATGAAATTGGCAACTCCGTGGCCCATTTTGGGGTACTGCTGAAAAACGGATTGAGAAAGGAGCTTACTCTGAAATTTCGAGGCCTCTAGCGAATTTTCCCTGTCAAAAGGTGAAACCGGCGCTAAAACATGCTTCTATCCTTTTGGTGGCCGAAACACTATGATTCGCGAGCTACGTTGCCCATTTTACAGTGCTTATGAAAGATGGAGGTAGGAATAGGATTTCTTTGCATTTCAAATGCCTCTATGGCGGTTGGTCTCTGCTAAGTGCAAACCTGCGCAAAGATTAGGTCCAACCATTTCGGGGACAAAAACAGATTAATTGGGAAAGTACATGGCCCGTTCTCTGTGTCCAACTAAAAGATTATGAGAAAGACTATTTCGATGTAATTGTGTGGGCTACATGTCAGCTTCCCTCTATTGAAAGAGAAAATCACCTCTAAACGAACCGTACAGTCTTCACGCGGTGGAACAGATGAATTTGGCAAATCTATGGCCTATTTTTTGGAACTCGTGAAAATTGGAGGGAGAAAGAAGATTTCTGTGCAAATCAGAGGACTCTAGCACGGATTCCCTCTTGAAAATGCAAGCTGGATCTAAAACACGCATTCAGGCATTTTGGGGGTGATATTGATGAAATTGGCAACTCCGTGGCCCATTTTAGGGTACTGCTGAAAAACGGATTGAGAAAGGAGCTTACTCTGAAATTTCGAGGCCTCTAGCGAATTTTCCCTGTCAAAAGGTGAAACCGGCGCTAAAACATGCTCTATCCTTTTGGTGGCCGAAACACAATGATTCGCGAGCTACGTTGCCCATTTTACAGTGCTTATGAAAGATGGAGGTAGGAATAGGATTTCTTTGCATTTCAAATGCCTCTATGGCGGTTGGTCTCTGCTAAGTGCAAACCTGCGCAAAGAATAGGTCCAACCATTTCGGGGGCAAAAACAGATTAATTGGGAAAGTACATGGCCCGTTCTCTGTGTCCCACTAAAACATTATGAGAAAGACTATTTTGATGAAATCGTGTGGGCTATATGTCAGTTTCCCTCTGTTGAAAGAGAAAATCACCTCTAAACGAACCGTACAGTCTTCACGCGGTGGAACAGATGAATTTGGCAAATCTGTGGCCTATTTTTTGGAACTCGTGAAAATTGGAGGGAGAAAGAAGATTTCCGTGCAAATCAGAAGACTCTAGCACGGATTCCCTCTTGAAAACGCAAGCTGGATCTAAAACACGCATTCAGGCATTTTGGGGGTGATATTGATGAAATTGGCAACTCCGTGGCCCATTTTAGGGTACTGCTGAAAAACGGATTCAGAAAGGAGCTTACTCTGAAATTTCGAGGCCTCTAGCGAATTTTCCCTGTCAAAAGGTGAAACCGGCGCTAAAACATGCTCTATCCTTTTGGTGGCCGAAACACAATGATTCGCGAGCTACGTTGCCCATTTTACAGTGCTTATGAAAGATGGAGGTAGGAATAGGATTTCTTTGCATTTCAAATGCCTCTATGGCGGTTGGTCTCTGCTAAGTGCAAACCTGCGCAAAGAATAGGTCCAACCATTTCGGGGGCAAAAACAGATTAATTGGGAAAGTACATGGCCCGTTCTCTGTGTCCCACTAAAACATTATGAGAAAGACTATTTTGATGAAATCGTGTGGGCTATATGTCAGTTTCCCTCTGTTGAAATAGAAAATCACCTCTAAACGAACCGTACAGTCTTCACGCGGTGGAACAGATGAATTTGGCAAATCTGTGGCCTATTTTTTGGAACTCGTGAAAATTGGAGGGAGAAAGAAGATTTCCGTGCAAATCAGAAGACTCTAGCACGGATTCCCTCTTGAAAACGCAAGCTGGATCTAAAACACGCAATCAGGCATTTTGGCGGTGATATTGATGAAATTGGCAACTCCGTGGCCCATTTTGGGGTACTGCTGAAAAACGGATTGAGAAAGGAGCTTACTCTGAAATTTCGAGGCCTCTAGCGAATTATCCCTGTCAAAAGGTGAAACCGGTGCTAAAACATGCTTCTATCCTTTTGGTGGCCGAAACACTATGATTCGCGAGCTACGTTGCCCATTTTACAGTGCTTATGAAAGATGGAGGTAGGAATAGGATTTCTTTGCATTTCAAATGCCTCTATGGCGGTTGGTCTCTGCTAAGTGCAAACCTGCGCAAAGATTAGGTCCAACCATTTCGGGGACAAAAACAGATTAATTGGGAAAGTACATGGCCCGTTCTCTGTGTCCAACTAAAAGATTATGAGAAAGACTATTTCGATGTAATTATGTGGGCTACATGTCAGTTTCCCTCTATTGAAAGAGAAAATCACCTCTAAACGAACCGTACAGTCTTCACGCGGTGGAACAGATGAATTTTGCAAATCTGTGGCCTATTTTTTGGAACTCGTGAAAATTGGAGGGAGAAAGAAGATTTCCGTGCAAATCAGAGGACTCTAGCACGGATTCCCTCTTGAAAATGCAAGCTGGATCTAAAACACGCATTCAGGCATTTTGGGGGTGATATTGATGAAATTGGCAACTCCGTGGCCCATTTTGGGGTACTGCTGAAAAACTGAGTGAGAAAGGAGCTTACTCTGAAATTTCGAGTCCTCTAGCGAATTTTCCCTGTCAAAAGGTGAAACCGGTGCTAAAACATGCTTCTATCCTTTTGGTGGCCGAAACACTATGATTCGCGAGCTACGTTGCCCATTTTACAGTGCTTATGAAAGATGGAGGTAGGAATAGGATTTCTTTGCATTTCAAATGCCTCTATGGCGGTTGGTCTCTGCTAAGTGCAAACCTGCGCAAAGAATAGGTCCAACCATTTCGGGGGCAAAAACAGATTAATTGGGAAAGTACATGGCCCGTTCTCTGTGTCCCACTAAAACATTATGAGAAAGACTATTTTGATGAAATCGTGTGGGCTATATGTCAGTTTCCCTCTCTCGAAAGAGAAAATCACCTCTAAACGAACCATACAGTCTTCACGCGGTGGAACAGATGAATTTGGCAAATCTGTGGCCTATTTTTTGGAACTCGTGAAAATTGGAGGGAGAAAGAAGATTTCCGTGCAAATCAGAAGACTCTAGCACGGATTCCCTCTTGAAAACGCAAGCTGGATCTAAAACACGCATTCAGGCATTTTGGCGGTGATATTGATGAAATTGGCAACTCCGTGGCCCATTTTGGGGTACTGCTGAAAAACGGATTGAGAAAGGAGCTTACTCTGAAATTTCGAGGCCTCTAGCGAATTTTCCCTGTCAAAAGGTGAAACCGGCGCTAAAACATGCTTCTATCCTTTTGGTGGCCGAAACACTATGATTCGCGAGCTACGTTGCCCATTTTACAGTGCTTATGAAAGATGGAGGTAGGAATAGGATTTCTTTGCATTTCAAATGCCTCTATGGCGGTTGGTCTCTGCTAAGTGCAAACCTGCGCAAAGATTAGGTCCAACCATTTCGGGGACAAAAACAGATTAATTGGGAAAGTACATGGCCCGTTCTCTGTGTCCAACTAAAAGATTATGAGAAAGACTATTTCGATGTAATTATGTGGGCTACATGTCAGTTTCCCTCTATTGAAAGAGAAAATCACCTCTAAACGAACCGTACAGTCTTCACGCGGTGGAACAGATGAATTTGGCAAATCTGTGGCCTATTTTTTGGAACTCGTGAAAATTGGAGAGAGAAAGAAGATTTCCGTGCAAATCAGAGGACTCTAGCACGGATTCCCTCTTGAAAACGCAAGCTGGATCTAAAACACACATTCAAGCATTTTGGGGGTGATATTGATGAAATTGGCAACTCCGTGGCCCATTTTGGGGTACTGCTGAAAAACTGAGTGAGAAAGGAGCTTACTCTGAAATTTCGAGTCCTCTAGCGAATTTTCCCTGTCAAAAGGTGAAACCGGCGCTAAAACATGCTTCTATCCTTTTGGTGGCCGAAACACTATGATTCGCGAGCTACGTTGCCCATTTTACAGTGCTTATGAAAGATGGAGGTAGGAATAGGATTTCTTTGCATTTCAAATGCCTCTATGGCGGTTGGTCTCTGCTAAGTGCAAACCTGCGCAAAGAATAGGTCCAACCATTTCGGGGGCAAAAACAGATTAATTGGGAAAGTACATGGCCCGTTCTCTGTGTCCCACTAAAACATTATGAGAAAGACTATTTTGATGAAATCGTGTGGGCTATATGTCAGTTTCCCTCTATTGAAAGAGAAAATCACCTCTAAACGAACCGTACAGTCTTCACGCGGTGGAACAGATGAATTTGGCAAATCTGTGGCCTATTTTTTGGAAATCGTGAAAATTGGAGGGAGAAAGAAGATTTCCGTGCAAATCAGAAGACTCTAGCACGGATTCCCTCTTGAAAACGCAAGCTGGATCTAAAACACGCATTCAGGCATTTTGGCGGTGATATTGATGAAATTGGCAACTCCGTGGCCCATTTTGGGGTACTGCTGAAAAACGGATTGAGAAAGGAGCTTACTCTGAAATTTCAAGGCCTCTAGCGAATTTTCCCTGTCAAAAGGTGAAACCGGCGCTAAAACATGCTTCTATCCTTTTGGTGGCCGAAAAACTATGATTCGCGAGCTACGTTGCCCATTTTACAGTGCTTATGAAAGATGGAGGTAGGAATAGGATTTCTTTGCATTTCAAATGCCTCTATGGCGGTTGGTCTCTGCTAAGTGCAAACCTTCGCAAAGATTAGGTCCAACCATTTCGGGGACAAAAACAGATTAATTGGGAAAGTACATGGCCCGTTCTCTGTGTCTAACTAAAAGATTATGAGAAAGACTATTTCGATGTAATTGTGTGGGCTACATGTCAGCTTCCCTCTATTGAAAGAGAAAATCACCTCTAAACGAACCGTACAGTCTTCACGCGGTGGAACAGATGAATTTGGCAAATCTGTGGCCTATTTTTTGGAACTCGTGAAAATTGGAGGGAGAAAGAAGATTTCCGTGCAAATCAGAGGACTCTAGCACGGATTCCCTCTTGAAAACGCAAGCTGGATCTAAAACACGCATTCAGGCATTTTGGGGGTGATATTGACGAAATTGGCAACTCCGTGGCCCATTTTGGGGTACTGCTGAAAAACTGAGTGAGAAAGGAGCTTACTCTGAAATTTCGAGTCCTCTAGCGAATTTTCCCTGTCAAAAGGTGAAACCGGCGCTAAAACATGCTTCTATCCTTTTGGTGGCCGAAACACTATGATTCGCGAGCTACGTTGCCCATTTTACAGTGCTTATGAAAGATGGAGGTAGGAATTGGATTTCTTTGCATTTCAAATGCCTCTATGGCGGTTGGTCTCTGCTAAGTGGAAACCTGCGCAAAGAATAGGTCCAACCATTTCGGGGGCAAAAACAGATTAATTGGGAAAGTACATGGCCCGTTCTCTGTGTCCCACTAAAAGATTATGAGAAAGACTATTTTGATGAAATCGTGTGGGCTATATGTCAGTTTCCCTCTATTGAAAGAGAAAATCACCTCTAAACGAATCGTACAGTCTTCACGCGGTGGAACAGATGAATTTGGCAAATCTGTGGACTATTTTTTGGAAATCGTGAAAATTGGAGGGAGAAAGAAGATTTCCGTGCAAATCAGAAGACTCTAGCACGGATTCCCTCTTGAAAACGCAAGCTGGATCTAAAACACGCATTCAGGCATTTTGGCGGTGATATTGATGAAATTGGCAACTCCGTGGCCCATTTTGGGGTACTGCTGAAAAACGGATTGAGAAAGGAGCTTACTCTGAAATTTCGAGGCCTCTAGCGAATTTTCCCTGTCAAAAGGTGAAACCGGCGCTAAAACATGCTTCCATCCTTTTGGTGGCCGAAACACTATGATTCGCGAGCTACGTTGCCCATTTTACAGTGCTTATGAAAGATGGAGGTAGGAATAGGATTTCTTTGCATTTCAAATGCCTCTATGGCGGTTGGTCTCTGCTAAGTGCAAACCTTCGCAAAGATTAGGTCCAACCATTTCGGGGACAAAAACAGATTAATTGGGAAAGTACATGGCCCGTTCTCTGTGTCCAACTAAAAGATTATGAGAAAGACTATTTCGATGTAATTGTGTGGGCTACATGTCAGCTTCCCTCTATTGAAAGAGAAAATCACCTCTAAACGAACCGTACAGTCTTCACGCGGTGGAACAGATGAATTTGGCAAATCTGTGGCCTATTTTTTGGAACTCGTGAAAATTGGAGGGAGAAAGAAGATTTCCGTGCAAATCAGAGGACTCTAGCACGAATTCCCTCTTGAAAACGCAAGCTGGATCTAAAACACGCATTCAGGCATTTTGGGGGTGATATTGATGAAATTGGCAACTCCGTGGCCCATTTTAGGGTTCTGCTGAAAAACGGATTGGGAAAGGAGCTTACTCTGAAATTTCGAGGCCTCTAGCGAATTTTCCCTGTGAAAAGGTGAAACCGGCGCTAAAACATGCTCTATCCTTTTGGTGGCCGAAACACAATGATTCGCGAGCTACGTTGCCCATTTTACAGTGCTTATGAAAGATGGAGGTAGGAATAGGATTTCTTTGCATTTCAAAGGCCTCTATGGCGGTTGGTCTCTGCTAAGTGCAAACCTGCGCAAAGAATAGGTCCAACCATTTCGGGGGCAAAAACAGATTAATTGGGAAAGTACATGGCCCGTTCTCTGTGTCCCACTAAAACATTATGAGAAAGACTATTTTGATGAAATCGTGTGGGCTATATGTCAGTTTCCCTCTATTGAAAGAGAAAATCACCTCTAAACGAACCGTACAGTCTTCACGCGGTGGAACAGATGAATTTGGCAAATCTATGGCCTATTTTTTGGAACTCGTGAAAATTGGAGGGAGAAAGAAGATTTCTGTGCAAATCAGAGGACTCTAGCACGGATTCCCTCTTGAAAATGCAAGCTGGATCTAAAACACGCATTCAGGCATTTTGGGGGTGATATTGATGAAATTGGCAACTCCGTGGCCCATTTTAGGGTACTGCTGAAAAACGGATTGAGAAAGGAGCTTACTCTGAAATTTCGAGGCCTCTAGCGAATTTTCCCTGTCAAAAGGTGAAACCGGCGCTAAAACATGCTCTATCCTTTTGGTGGCCGAAACACAATGATTCGCGAGCTACGTTGCCCATTTTACAGTGCTTATGAAAGATGGAGGTAGGAATAGGATTTCTTTGCATTTCAAATGCCTCTATGGCGGTTGGTCTCTGCTAAGTGCAAACCTGCGCAAAGAATAGGTCCAACCATTTCGGGGGCAAAAACAGATTAATTGGGAAAGTACATGGCCCGTTCTCTGTGTCCCACTAAAACATTATGAGAAAGACTATTTTGATGAAATCGTGTGGGCTATATGTCAGTTTCCCTCTGTTGAAAGAGAAAATCACCTCTAAACGAACCGTACAGTCTTCACGCGGTGGAACAGATGAATTTGGCAAATCTGTGGCCTATTTTTTGGAACTCGTGAAAATTGGAGGGAGAAAGAAGATTTCCGTGCAAATCAGAGGACTCTAGCACGGATTCCCTCTTGAAAACGCAAGCTGGATCTAAAACACGCATTCAGGCATTTTGGGGGTGATATTGATGAAATTGGCAACTCCGTGGCCCATTTTGGGGTACTGCTGAAAAACTGAGTGAGAAAGGAGCTTACTCTGAAATTTCGAGTCCTCTAGCGAATTTTCCCTGTCAAAAGGTGAAACCGGCACTAAAACATGCTTCTATCCTTTTGGTGGCCGAAACACTATGATTCGCGAGCTACGTTGCCCATTTTACAGTGCTTATGAAAGATGGAGGTAGGAATAGGATTTCTTTGCATTTCAAATGCCTCTATGGCGGTTGGTCTCTGCTAAGTGCAAACCTGCGCAAAGAATAGGTCCAACCATTTCGGGGGCAAAAACAGATTAATTGGGAAAGTACATGGCCCGTTCTCTGTGTCCCACTAAAACATTATGAGAAAGACTATTTGGATGAAATCGTGTGGGCTATATGTCAGTTTCCCTCTATTGAAAGAGAAAATCACCTCTAAACGAACCGTACAGTCTTCACGCGGTGGAACAGATGAATTTGGCAAATCTGTGGCCTATTTTTTGGAAATCGTGAAAATTGGAGGGAGAAAGAAGATTTCCGTGCAAATCAGATGACTCTAGCACGTATTCCCTCTTGAAAACGCAAGCTGGATCTAAAACACGCATTCAGGCATTTTGGGGGTGATATTGATGAAATTGGCAAATCCGTGGCCCATTTTAGGGTACTGCTGAAAAACGGATTGAGAAAGGAGCTTACTCTGAAATTTCGAGGCCTCTAGCGAATTTTCCCTGTCAAAAGGTGAAACCGGCGCTAAAACATGCTCTATCCTTTTGGTGGCCGAAACACAATGATTCGCGAGCTACGTTGCCCATTTTACAGTGCTTATGAAAGATGGAGGTAGGAATAGGATTTCTTTGCATTTCAAATGCCTCTATGGCGGTTGGTCTCTGCTAAGTGCAAACCTGCGCAAAGAATAGGTCCAACCATTTCGGGGGCAAAAACAGATTAATTGGGAAAGTACATGGCCCGTTCTCTGTGTCCCACTAAAACATTATGAGAAAGACTATTTTGATGAAATCGTGTGGGCTATATGTCAGTTTCCCTCTGTTGAAAGAGAAAATCACCTCTAAACGAACCGTACAGTCTTCACGCGGTGGAACAGATGAATTTGGCAAATCTGTGGCCTATTTTTTGGAACTCGTGAAAATTGGAGGGAGAAAGAAGATTTCCGTGCAAATCAGAAGACTCTAGCACGGATTCCCTCTTGAAAACGCAAGCTGGATCTAAAACACGCATTCAGGCATTTTGGGGGTGATATTGATGAAATTGGCAACTCCGTGGCCCATTTTAGGGTACTGCTGAAAAACGGATTCAGAAAGGAGCTTACTCTGAAATTTCGAGGCCTCTAGCGAATTTTCCCTGTCAAAAGGTGAAACCGGCGCTAAAACATGCTCTATCCTTTTGGTGGCCGAAACACAATGATTCGCGAGCTACGTTGCCCATTTTACAGTGCTTATGAAAGATGGAGGTAGGAATAGGATTTCTTTGCATTTCAAATGCCTCTATGGCGGTTGGTCTCTGCTAAGTGCAAACCTGCGCAAAGAATAGGTCCAACCATTTCGGGGGCAAAAACAGATTAATTGGGAAAGTACATGGCCCGTTCTCTGTGTCCCACTAAAACATTATGAGAAAGACTATTTTGATGAAATCGTGTGGGCTATATGTCAGTTTCCCTCTGTTGAAAGAGAAAATCACCTCTAAACGAACCGTACAGTCTTCACGCGGTGGAACAGATGAATTTGGCAAATCTGTGGCCTATTTTTTGGAACTCGTGAAAATTGGAGGGAGAAAGAAGATTTCCGTGCAAATCAGAAGACTCTAGCACGGATTCCCTCTTGAAAACGCAAGCTGGATCTAAAACACGCAATCAGGCATTTTGGCGGTGATATTGATGAAATTGGCAACTCCGTGGCCCATTTTGGGGTACTGCTGAAAAACGGATTGAGAAAGGAGCTTACTCTGAAATTTCGAGGCCTCTAGCGAATTATCCCTGTCAAAAGGTGAAACCGGTGCTAAAACATGCTTCTATCCTTTTGGTGGCCGAAACACTATGATTCGCGAGCTACGTTGCCCATTTTACAGTGCTTATGAAAGATGGAGGTAGGAATAGGATTTCTTTGCATTTCAAATGCCTCTATGGCGGTTGGTCTCTGCTAAGTGCAAACCTGCGCAAAGATTAGGTCCAACCATTTCGGGGACAAAAACAGATTAATTGGGAAAGTACATGGCCCGTTCTCTGTGTCCAACTAAAAGATTATGAGAAAGACTATTTCGATGTAATTATGTGGGCTACATGTCAGTTTCCCTCTATTGAAAGAGAAAATCACCTCTAAACGAACCGTACAGTCTTCACGCGGTGGAACAGATGAATTTGGCAAATCTGTGGCCTATTTTTTGGAACTCGTGAAAATTGGAGGGAGAAAGAAGATTTCCGTGCAAATCAGAGGACTCTAGCACGGATTCCCTCTTGAAAACGCAAGCTGGATCTAAAACACGCATTCAGGCATTTTGGGGGTGATATTGATGAAATTGGCAACTCCGTGGCCCATTTTGGGGTACTGCTGAAAAACTGAGTGAGAAAGGAGCTTACTCTGAAATTTCGAGTCCTCTAGCGAATTTTCCCTGTCAAAAGGTGAAACCGGTGCTAAAACATGCTTCTATCCTTTTGGTGGCCGAAACACTATGATTCGCGAGCTACGTTGCCCATTTTACAGTGCTTATGAAAGATGGAGGTAGGAATAGGATTTCTTTGCATTTCAAATGCCTCTATGGCGGTTGGTCTCTGCTAAGTGCAAACCTGCGCAAAGAATAGGTCCAACCATTTCGGGGGCAAAAACAGATTAATTGGGAAAGTACATGGCCCGTTCTCTGTGTCCCACTAAAACATTATGAGAAAGACTATTTTGATGAAATCGTGTGGGCTATATGTCAGTTTCCCTCTATCGAAAGAGAAAATCACCTCTAAACGAACCGTACAGTCTTCACGCGGTGGAACAGATGAATTTGGCAAATCTGTGGCCTATTTTTTGGAACTCGTGAAAATTGGAGGGAGAAAGAAGATTTCCGTGCAAATCAGAAGACTCTAGCACGGATTCCCTCTTGAAAACGCAAGCTGGATCTAAAACACGCATTCAGGCATTTTGGCGGTGATATTGATGAAATTGGCAACTCCGTGGCCCATTTTGGGGTACTGCTGAAAAACGGATTGAGAAAGGAGCTTACTCTGAAATTTCGAGGCCTCTAGCGAATTTTCCCTGTCAAAAGGTGAAACCGGCGCTAAAACATGCTTCTATCCTTTTGGTGGCCGAAACACTATGATTCGCGAGCTACGTTGCCCATTTTACAGTGCTTATGAAAGATGGAGGTAGGAATAGGATTTCTTTGCATTTCAAATGCCTCTATGGCGGTTGGTCTCTGCTAAGTGCAAACCTGCGCAAAGATTAGGTCCAACCATTTCGGGGACAAAAACAGATTAATTGGGAAAGTACATGGCCCGTTCTCTGTGTCCAACTAAAAGATTATGAGAAAGACTATTTCGATGTAATTATGTGGGCTACATGTCAGTTTCCCTCTATTGAAAGAGAAAATCACCTCTAAACGAACCGTACAGTCTTCACGCGGTGGAACAGATGAATTTGGCAAATCTGTGGCCTATTTTTTGGAACTCGTGAAAATTGGAGAGAGAAAGAAGATTTCCGTGCAAATCAGAGGACTCTAGCACGGATTCCCTCTTGAAAACGCAAGCTGGATCTAAAACACACATTCAAGCATTTTGGGGGTGATATTGATGAAATTGGCAACTCCGTGGCCCATTTTGGGGTACTGCTGAAAAACTGAGTGAGAAAGGAGCTTACTCTGAAATTTCGAGTCCTCTAGCGAATTTTCCCTGTCAAAAGGTGAAACCGGCGCTAAAACATGCTTCTATCCTTTTGGTGGCCGAAACACTATGATTCGCGAGCTACGTTGCCCATTTTACAGTGCTTATGAAAGATGGAGGTAGGAATAGGATTTCTTTGCATTTCAAATGCCTCTATGGCGGTTGGTCTCTGCTAAGTGCAAACCTGCGCAAAGAATAGGTCCAACCATTTCGGGGGCAAAAACAGATTAATTGGGAAAGTACATGGCCCGTTCTCTGTGTCCCACTAAAACATTATGAGAAAGACTATTTTGATGAAATCGTGTGGGCTATATGTCAGTTTCCCTCTATTGAAAGAGAAAATCACCTCTAAACGAACCGTACAGTCTTCACGCGGTGGAACAGATGAATTTGGCAAATCTGTGGCCTATTTTTTGGAAATCGTGAAAATTGGAGGGAGAAAGAAGATTTCCGTGCAAATCAGAAGACTCTAGCACGGATTCCCTCTTGAAAACGCAAGCTGGATCTAAAACACGCATTCAGGCATTTTGGCGGTGATATTGATGAAATTGGCAACTCCGTGGCCCATTTTGGGGTACTGCTGAAAAACGGATTGAGAAAGGAGCTTACTCTGAAATTTCAAGGCCTCTAGCGAATTTTCCCTGTCAAAAGGTGAAACCGGCGCTAAAACATGCTTCTATCCTTTTGGTGGCCGAAAAACTATGATTCGCGAGCTACGTTGCCCATTTTACAGTGCTTATGAAAGATGGAGGTAGGAATAGGATTTCTTTGCATTTCAAATGCCTCTATGGCGGTTGGTCTCTGCTAAGTGCAAACCTTCGCAAAGATTAGGTCCAACCATTTCGGGGACAAAAACAGATTAATTGGGAAAGTACATGGCCCGTTCTCTGTGTCTAACTAAAAGATTATGAGAAAGACTATTTCGATGTAATTGTGTGGGCTACATGTCAGCTTCCCTCTATTGAAAGAGAAAATCACCTCTAAACGAACCGTACAGTCTTCACGCGGTGGAACAGATGAATTTGGCAAATCTGTGGCCTATTTTTTGGAACTCGTGAAAATTGGAGGGAGAAAGAAGATTTCCGTGCAAATCAGAGGACTCTAGCACGGATTCCCTCTTGAAAACGCAAGCTGGATCTAAAACACGCATTCAGGCATTTTGGGGGTGATATTGATGAAATTGGCAACTCCGTGGCCCATTTTGGGGTACTGCTGAAAAACTGAGTGAGAAAGGAGCTTACTCTGAAATTTCGAGTCCTCTAGCGAATTTTCCCTGTCAAAAGGTGAAACCGGCGCTAAAACATGCTTCTATCCTTTTGGTGGCCGAAACACTATGATTCGCGAGCTACGTTGCCCATTTTACAGTGCTTATGAAAGATGGAGGTAGGAATTGGATTTCTTTGCATTTCAAATGCCTCTATGGCGGTTGGTCTCTGCTAAGTGGAAACCTGCGCAAAGAATAGGTCCAACCATTTCGGGGGCAAAAACAGATTAATTGGGAAAGTACATGGCCCGTTCTCTGTGTCCCACTAAAAGATTATGAGAAAGACTATTTTGATGAAATCGTGTGGGCTATATGTCAGTTTCCCTCTATTGAAAGAGAAAATCACCTCTAAACGAATCGTACAGTCTTCACGCGGTGGAACAGATGAATTTGGCAAATCTGTGGACTATTTTTTGGAAATCGTGAAAATTGGAGGGAGAAAGAAGATTTCCGTGCAAATCAGAAGACTCTAGCACGGATTCCCTCTTGAAAACGCAAGCTGGATCTAAAACACGCATTCAGGCATTTTGGCGGTGATATTGATGAAATTGGCAACTCCGTGGCCCATTTTGGGGTACTGCTGAAAAACGGATTGAGAAAGGAGCTTACTCTGAAATTTCGAGGCCTCTAGCGAATTTTCCCTGTCAAAAGGTGAAACCGGCGCTAAAACATGCTTCCATCCTTTTGGTGGCCGAAACACTATGATTCGCGAGCTACGTTGCCCATTTTACAGTGCTTATGAAAGATGGAGGTAGGAATAGGATTTCTTTGCATTTCAAATGCCTCTATGGCGGTTGGTCTCTGCTAAGTGCAAACCTTCGCAAAGATTAGGTCCAACCATTTCGGGGACAAAAACAGATTAATTGGGAAATTACATGGCCCGTTCTCTGTGTCCAACTAAAAGATTATGAGAAAGACTATTTCGATGTAATTGTGTGGGCTACATGTCAGCTTCCCTCTATTGAAAGAGAAAATCACCTCTAAACGAACCGTACAGTCTTCACGCGGTGGAACAGATGAATTTGGCAAATCTGTGGCCTATTTTTTGGAACTCGTGAAAATTGGAGGGAGAAAGAAGATTTACGTGCAAAACAGAGGACTCTAGCACGAATTCCCTCTTGAAAACGCAAGCTGGATCTAAAACACGCATTCAGGCATTTTGGGGGTGATATTGATGAAATTGGCAACTCCGTGGCCCATTTTAGGGTTCTGCTGAAAAACGGATTGGGAAAGGAGCTTACTCTGAAATTTCGAGGCCTCTAGCGAATTTTCCCTGTGAAAAGGTGAAACCGGCGCTAAAACATGCTCTATCCTTTTGGTGGCCGAAACACAATGATTCGCGAGCTACGTTGCCCATTTTACAGTGCTTATGAAAGATGGAGGTAGGAATAGGATTTCTTTGCATTTCAAAGGCCTCTATGGCGGTTGGTCTCTGCTAAGTGCAAACCTGCGCAAAGAATAGGTCCAACCATTTCGGGGGCAAAAACAGATTAATTGGGAAAGTACATGGCCCGTTCTCTGTGTCCCACTAAAAGATTATGAGAAAGACTATTTTGATGAAATCGTGTGGGCTATATGTCAGTTTCCCTCTATTGAAAGAGAAAATCACCTCTAAACGAATCGTACAGTCTTCACGCGGTGGAACAGATGAATTTGGCAAATCTGTGGACTATTTTTTGGAAATCGTGAAAATTGGAGGGAGAAAGAAGATTTCCGTGCAAATCAGAAGACTCTAGCACGGATTCCCTCTTGAAAACGCAAGCTGGATCTAAAACACGCATTCAGGCATTTTGGCGGTGATATTGATGAAATTGGCAACTCCGTGGCCCATTTTGGGGTACTGCTGAAAAACGTATTGAGAAAGGAGCTTACTCTGAAATTTCGAGGCCTCTAGCGAATTTTCCCTGTCAAAAGGTGAAACCGGCGCTAAAACATGCTTCCATCCTTTTGGTGGCCGAAACACTATGATTCGCGAGCTACGTTGCCCATTTTACAGTGCTTATGAAAGATGGAGGTAGGAATAGGATTTCTTTGCATTTCAAATGCCTCTATGGCGGTTGGTCTCTGCTAAGTGCAAACCTTCGCAAAGATTAGGTCCAACCATTTCGGGGACAAAAACAGATTAATTGGGAAATTACATGGCCCGTTCTCTGTGTCCAACTAAAAGATTATGAGAAAGACTATTTCGATGTAATTGTGTGGGCTACATGTCAGCTTCCCTCTATTGAAAGAGAAAATCACCTCTAAACGAACCGTACAGTCTTCACGCGGTGGAACAGATGAATTTGGCAAATCTGTGGCCTATTTTTTGGAACTCGTGAAAATTGGAGGGAGAAAGAAGATTTCCGTGCAAATCAGAGGACTCTAGCACGAATTCCCTCTTGAAAACGCAAGCTGGATCTAAAACACGCATTCAGGCATTTTGGGGGTGATATTGATGAAATTGGCAACTCCGTGGCCCATTTTAGGGTTCTGCTGAAAAACGGATTGGGAAAGGAGCTTACTCTGAAATTTCGAGGCCTCTAGCGAATTTTCCCTGTGAAAGGGTGAAACCGGCGCTAAAACATGCTCTATCCTTTTGGTGGCCGAAACACAATGATTCGCGAGCTACGTTGCCCATTTTACAGTGCTTATGAAAGATGGAGGTAGGAATAGGATTTCTTTGCATTTCAAAGGCCTCTATGGCGGTTGGTCTCTGCTAAGTGCAAACCTGCGCAAAGAATAGGTCCAACCATTTCGGGGGCAAAAACAGATTAATTGGGAAAGTACATGGCCCGTTCTCTGTGTCCCACTAAAACATTATGAGAAAGACTATTTTGATGAAATCGTGTGGGCTATATGTCAGTTTCCCTCTATTGAAAGAGAAAATCACCTCTAAACGAACCGTACAGTCTTCACGCGGTGGAACAGATGAATTTGGCAAATCTGTGGCCTATTTTTTGGAACTCGTGAAAATTGGAGGGAGAAAGAAGATTTCCGTGCAAATCAGAGGACTCTAGCACGGATTCCCTCTTGAAAACGCAAGCTGGATCTAAAACACGCATTCAGGCATTTTGGGGGTGATATTGACGAAATTGGCAACTCCGTGGCCCATTTTGGGGTACTGCTGAAAAACGGATTGAGAAAGGAGCTTACTCTGAAATTTCGAGGCCTCTAGCGATTTTTCCCTGTCAAAAGGTGAAACCGGCGCTAAAACATGCTTCTATCCTTTTGGTGGCCGAAACACTATGATTCGCGAGCTACGTTGCCCATTTTACAGTGCTTATGAAAGATGGAGGTAGGAATAGGATTTCTTTGCATTTCAAATGCCTCTATGGCGGTTGGTCTCTGCTAAGTGCAAACCTGCGCAAAGATTAGGTCCAACCATTTCGGGGACAAAAACAGATTAATTGGGAAAGTACATGGCCCGTTCTCTGTGTCCCACTAAAACATTATGAGAAAGACTATTTTGATGAAATCGTGTGGGCTATATGTCAGTTTCCCTCTATTGAAAGAGAAAATCACCTC
Source organism: Albizia julibrissin (assembly GCA_037074505.1). Lineage (NCBI taxonomy): Eukaryota > Viridiplantae > Streptophyta > Magnoliopsida > Fabales > Fabaceae > Albizia > Albizia julibrissin. The sequence goes on from CM073477.1 coordinate 41,724,789, forward strand.
TAAACGAACCGTACAGTCTTCACGCGGTGGAACAGATGAATTTGGCAAATCTGTGGCCTATTTTTTGGAACTCGTGAAAATTGGAGGGAGAAAGAAGATTTCCGTGCAAATCAGAGGACTCTAGCACGGATTCCCTCTTGAAAACGCAAGCTGGATCTAAAACACGCATTCAGGCATTTTGGGGGTGATATTGATGAAATTGGCAACTCCGTAGCCCATTTTAGGGTACTGCTGAAAAACGGATTGAGAAAGGAGCTTACTCTGAAATTTCGAGGCCTCTAGCGAATTTTCCCTGTCAAAAGGTGAAACCGGCGGTAAAACATGCTTATATCCTTTTGGTGGCCGAAACACAATGATTCGCGAGCTACGTTGCCCATTTTACAGTGCTTATGAAAGATGGAGGTAGGAATAGGATTTCTTAGCATTTCAAATGCCTCTATGGCGGTTGGTCTCTGCTAAGTGCAAACCTGCGCAAAGAATAGGTCCAACCATTTCGGGGACAAAAACAGATTAATTGGGAAAGTACATGGCCCGTTCTCTGTGTCCAACTAAAAGATTATGAGAAAGACTATTTTGATGAAATCGTGTGGGCTATATGTCAGTTTCCCTCTATTGAAAGAGAAAATCACCTCTAAACGAACCGTACAGTCTTCACGCGGTGGAACAGATGAATTTGGCAAATCTGTGGCCTATTTTTTGGAACTCGTGAAAATTGGAGGGAGAAAGAAGATTTCCGTGCAAATCAGAGGACTCTAGCACGGATTCCCTCTTGAAAACGCAAGCTGGATCTAAAACACGCATTCAGGCATTTTGGGGGTGATATTGATGAAATTGGCAACTCCGTGGCCCATTTTGGGGTACTGCTGAAAAACTGAGTGAGAAAGGAGCTTACTCTGAAATTTCGAGTCCTCTAGCGAATTTTCCCTGTCAAAAGGTGAAACCGGCGCTAAAACATGCTTCTATCCTTTTGGTGGCCGAAACACTATGATTCGCGAGCTACGTTGCCCATTTTACAGTGCTTATGAAAGATGGAGGTAGGAATAGGATTTCTTTGCATTTCAAATGCCTCTATGGCGGTTGGTCTCTGCTAAGTGCAAACCTGCGCAAAGATTAGGTCCAACCATTTCGGGGACAAAAACAGATTAATTGGGAAAGTACATGGCCCGTTCTCTGTGTCCAACTAAAAGATTATGAGAAAGACTATTTTGATGAAATCGTGTGGGCTACATGTCAGTTTCCCTCTATTGAAAGAGAAAATCACCTCTAAACGAACCGTACAGTCTTCACGCGGTGGAACAGATGAATTTGGCAAATCTGTGGCCTATTTTTTGGAACTCGTGAAAATTGGAGGGAGAAAGAAGATTTCCGTGCAAATCAGAGGACTCTAGCACGGATTCCCTCTTGAAAACGCAAGCTGGATCTAAAACACGCATTCAGGCATTTTGGGGGTGATATTGACGAAATTGGCAACTCCGTGGCCCATTTTGGGGTACTGCTGAAAAACTGAGTGAGAAAGGAGCTTACTCTGAAATTTCGAGTCCTCTAGCGAATTTTCCCTGTCAAAAGGTGAAACCGGCGCTAAAACATGCTTCTATCCTTTTGGTGGCCGAAACACTATGATTCGCGAGCTACGTTGCCCATTTTACAGTGCTTATGAAAGATGGAGGTAGGAATTGGATTTCTTTGCATTTCAAATGCCTCTATGGCGGTTGGTCTCTGCTAAGTGGAAACCTGCGCAAAGAATAGGTCCGACCATTTCGGGGGCAAAAACAGATTAATTGGGAAAGTACATGGCCCGTTCTCTGTGTCCCACTAAAAGATTATGAGAAAGACTATTTTGATGAAATCGTGTGGGCTATATGTCAGTTTCCCTCTATTGAAAGAGAAAATCACCTCTAAACGAATCGTACAGTCTTCACGCGGTGGAACAGATGAATTTGGCAAATCTGTGGACTATTTTTTGGAAATCGTGAAAATTGGAGGGAGAAAGAAGATTTCCGTGCAAATCAGAAGACTCTAGCACGGATTCCCTCTTGAAAACGCAAGCTGGATCTAAAACACGCATTCAGGCATTTTGGCGGTGATATTGATGAAATTGGCAACTCCGTGGCCCATTTTGGGGTACTGCTGAAAAACGGATTGAGAAAGGAGCTTACTCTGAAATTTCGAGGCCTCTAGCGAATTTTCCCTGTCAAAAGGTGAAACCGGCGCTAAAACATGCTTCCATCCTTTTGGTGGCCGAAACACTATGATTCGCGAGCTACGTTGCCCATTTTACAGTGCTTATGAAAGATGGAGGTAGGAATAGGATTTCTTTGCATTTCAAATGCCTCTATGGCGGTTGGTCTCTGCTAAGTGCAAACCTTCGCAAAGATTAGGTCCAACCATTTCGGGGACAAAAACAGATTAATTGGGAAAGTACATGGCCCGTTCTCTGTGTCCAACTAAAAGATTATGAGAAAGACTATTTCGATGTAATTGTGTGGGCTACATGTCAGCTTCCCTCTATTGAAAGAGAAAATCACCTCTAAACGAACCGTACAGTCTTCACGCGGTGGAACAGATGAATTTGGCAAATCTGTGGCCTATTTTTTGGAACTCGTGAAAATTGGAGGGAGAAAGAAGATTTCCGTGCAAATCAGAGGACTCTAGCACGGATTCCCTCTTGAAAACGCAAGCTGGATCTAAAACACGCATTCAGGCATTTTGGGGGTGATATTGACGAAATTGGCAACTCCGTGGCCCATTTTGGGGTACTGCTGAAAAACGGATTGAGAAAGGAGCTTACTCTGAAATTTTGAGGCCTCTAGCGATTTTTCCCTGTCAAAAGGTGAAACCGGCGCTAAAACATGCTTCTATCCTTTTGGTGGCCGAAACACTATGATTCGCGAGCTACGTTGCCCATTTTACAGTGCTTATGAAAGATGGAGGTAGGAATAGGATTTCTTTGCATTTCAAATGCCTCTATGGCGGTTGGTCTCTGCTAAGTGCAAACCTGCGCAAAGATTAGGTCCAACCATTTCGGGGACAAAAACAGATTAATTGGGAAAGTACATGGCCCGTTCTCTGTGTCCCACTAAAACATTATGAGAAAGACTATTTTGATGAAATCGTGTGGGCTATATGTCAGTTTCCCTCTATTGAAAGAGAAAATCACCTCTAAACGAACCGTACAGTCTTCACGCGGTGGAACAGATGAATTTGGCAAATCTGTGGCCTATTTTTTGGAACTCGTGAAAATTGGAGGGAGAAAGAAGATTTCCGTGCAAATCAGAGGACTCTAGCACGGATTCCCTCTTGAAAACGCAAGCTGGATCTAAAACACGCATTCAGGCATTTTGGGGGTGATATTGATGAAATTGGCAACTCCGTAGCCCATTTTAGGGTACTGCTGAAAAACGGATTGAGAAAGGAGCTTACTCTGAAATTTCGAGGCCTCTAGCGAATTTTCCCTGTCAAAAGGTGAAACCGGCGGTAAAACATGCTTATATCCTTTTGGTGGCCGAAACACAATGATTCGCGAGCTACGTTGCCCATTTTACAGTGCTTATGAAAGATGGAGGTAGGAATAGGATTTCTTAGCATTTCAAATGCCTCTATGGCGGTTGGTCTCTGCTAAGTGAAAACCTGCGCAAAGAATAGGTCCAACCATTTCGGGGACAAAAACAGATTAATTGGGAAAGTACATGGCCCGTTCTCTGTGTCCAACTAAAAGATTATGAGAAAGACTATTTTGATGAAATCGTGTGGGCTATATGTCAGTTTCCCTCTATTGAAAGAGAAAATCACCTCTAAACGAACCGTACAGTCTTCACGCGGTGGAACAGATGAATTTGGCAAATCTGTGGCCTATTTTTTGGAACTCGTGAAAATTGGAGGGAGAAAGAAGATTTCCGTGCAAATCAGAGGACTCTAGCACGGATTCCCTCTTGAAAACGCAAGCTGGATCTAAAACACGCATTCAGGCATTTTGGGGGTGATATTGATGAAATTGGCAACTCCGTGGCCCATTTTGGGGTACTGCTGAAAAACTGAGTGAGAAAGGAGCTTACTCTGAAATTTCGAGTCCTCTAGCGAATTTTCCCTGTCAAAAGGTGAAACCGGCGCTAAAACATGCTTCTATCCTTTTGGTGGCCGAAACACTATGATTCGCGAGCTACGTTGCCCATTTTACAGTGCTTATGAAAGATGGAGGTAGGAATAGGATTTCTTTGCATTTCAAATGCCTCTATGGCGGTTGGTCTCTGCTAAGTGCAAACCTGCGCAAAGATTAGGTCCAACCATTTCGGGGACAAAAACAGATTAATTGGGAAAGTACATGGCCCGTTCTCTGTGTCCAACTAAAAGATTATGAGAAAGACTATTTTGATGAAATCGTGTGGGCTACATGTCAGTTTCCCTCTATTGAAAGAGAAAATCACCTCTAAACGAACCGTACAGTCTTCACGCGGTGGAACAAATGAATTTGGCAAATCTGTGGCCTATTTTTTGGAACTCGTGAAAATTGGAGGGAGAAAGAAGATTTCCGTGCAAATCAGAGGACTCTAGCACGGATTCCCTCTTGAAAACGCAAGCTGGATCTAAAACACGCATTCAGGCATTTTGGGGGTGATATTGATGAAATTGGCAACTCCGTGGCCCATTTTAGGGTACTGCTGAAAAACGGATTGAGAAAGGAGCTTACTCTGAAATTTCGAGGCCTCTAGCGAATTTTCCCTGTCAAAAGGTGAAACCGGCGCTAAAACATGCTCTATCCTTATGGTGGCCGAAACACAATGATTCGCGAGCTACGTTGCCCATTTTACAGTGCTTATGAAAGATGGAGGTAGGAATAGGATTTCTTTGCATTTCAAATGCCTCTATGGCGGTTGGTCTCTGCTAAGTGCAAACCTGTGCAAAGAATAGGTCCAACCATTTCGGGGGCAAAAACAGATTAATTGGGAAAGTACATGGCCCGTTCTCTGTGTCCCACTAAAACATTATGAGAAAGACTATTTTGATGAAATCGTGTGGGCTATATGTCAGTTTCCCTCTATTGAAAGAGAAAATCACCTCTAAACGAACCGTACAGTCTTCACGCGGTGGAACAGATGAATTTGGCAAATCTGTGGCCTATTTTTTGGAACTCGTGAAAATTGGAGGGAGAAAGAAGATTTCCGTGCAAATCAGAGGACTCTAGCACGGATTCCCTCTTGAAAACGCAAGCTGGATCTAAAACACGCATTCAGGCATTTTGGGGGTGATATTGATGAAATTGGCAACTCCGTGGCCCATTTTGGGGTACTGCTGAAAAACTGAGTGAGAAAGGAGCTTACTCTGAAATTTCGAGGCCTCTAGCGAATTTTCCCTGTCAAAAGGTGAAACCGGCGGTAAAACATGCTTCTATCCTTTTGGTGGCTGAAACACTATGATTCGCGAGCTACGTTGCCCATTTTATAGTGCTTATGAAAGATGGAGGTAGGAATAGGATTTCTTTGCATTTCAAATGCCTCTATGGCGGTTGGTCTCTGCTAAGTGCAAACCTGCGCAGAGATTAGGTCCAACCATTTCGGGGACAAAAACAGATTAATTGGGAAAGTACATGGCCCGTTCTCTGTGTCCAACTAAAAGATTATGAGAAAGACTATTTTGATGAAATCGTGTGGGCTACATGTCAGTTTCCCTCTATTGAAAGAGAAAATCACCTCTAAACGAACCGTACAGTCTTCACGCGGTGGAACAGATGAATTTGGCAAATCTGTGGCCTATTTTTTGGAACTCGTGAAAATTGGAGGGAGAAAGAAGATTTCCGTGCAAATCAGAGGACTCTAGCACGGATTCCCTCTTGAAAACGCAAGCTGGATCTAAAACACGCATTCAGGCATTTTGGGGGTGATATTGATGAAATTGGCAACTCCGTGGCCCATTTTGGGGTACTGCTGAAAAACTGAGTGAGAAAGGAGCTTACTCTGAAATTTCGAGGCCTCTAGCGAATTTTCCCTGTCAAAAGGTGAAACCGGCGGTAAAACATGCTTCTATCCTTTTGGTGGCTGAAACACTATGATTCGCGAGCTACGTTGCCCATTTTAGAGTGCTTATGAAAGATGGAGGTAGGAATAGGATTTCTTTGCATTTCAAATGCCTCTATGGCGGTTGGTCTCTGCTAAGTGCAAACCTGCGCAGAGATTAGGTCCAACCATTTCGGGGACAAAAACAGATTAATTGGGAAAGTACATGGCCCGTTCTCTGTGTCCAACTAAAAGATTATGAGAAAGACTATTTTGATGAAATCGTGTGGGCTACATGTCAGTTTCCCTCTATTGAAAGAGAAAATCACCTCTAAACGAACCGTACAGTCTTCACGCGGTGGAACAGATGAATTTGGCAAATCTGTGGCCTATTTTTTGGAACTCGTGAAAATTGGAGGGAGAAAGAAGATTTCCGTGCAAATCAGAGGACTCTAGCACGGATTCCCTCTTGAAAACGCAAGCTGGATCTAAAACACGCATTCAGGCATTTTGGGGGTGATATTGATGAAATTGGCAACTCCGTGGCCCATTTTAGGGTACTGCTGAAAAACGAATTGAGAAAGGAGCTTACTCTGAAATTTCGAGTCCTCTAGCGAATTTTCCCTGTCAAAAGGTGAAACCGGCGCTAAAACATGCTTCTATCCTTTTGGTGGCCGAAACACTATGATTCGCGAGCTACGTTGCCCATTTTACAGTGCTTATGAAAGATGGAGGTAGGAATAGGATTTCTTTGCATTTCAAATGCCTCTATGGCGGTTGGTCTCTGCTAAGTGCAAACCTGCGCAAAGATTAGGTCCAACCATTTCGGGGACAAAAACAGATTAATTGGGAAAGTACATGGCCCGTTCTCTGTGTCCAACTAAAAGATTATGAGAAAGACTATTTTGATGAAATCGTGTGGGCTACATGTCAGTTTCCCTCTATTGAAAGAGAAAATCACCTCTAAACGAACCGTACAGTCTTAACGCGGTGGAACAGATGAATTTGGCAAATCTGTGGCCTATTTTTTGGAACTCGTGAAAATTGGAGGGAGAAAGAAGATTTCCGTGCAAATCAGAGGACTCTAGCACGGATTCCCTCTTGAAAACGCAAGCTGGATCTAAAACACGCATTCAGGCATTTTGGGGGTGATATTGATGAAATTGGCAACTCCGTGGCCCATTTTAGGGTACTGCTGAAAAACGAATTGAGAAAGGAGCTTACTCTGAAATTTCGAGTCCTCTAGCGAATTTTCCCTGTCAAAAGGTGAAACCGGCGCTAAAACATGCTTCTATCCTTTTGGTGGCCGAAACACAATGATTCGCGAGCTACGTTGCCCATTTTACAGTGCTTATGAAAGATGGAGGTAGGAATAGGATTTCTTTGCATTTCAAATGCCTCTATGGCGGTTGGTCTCTGCTAAGTGCAAACCTGTGCAAAGAATAGGTCCAACCATTTCGGGGGCAAAAACAGATTAATTGGGAAAGTACATGGCCCGTTCTCTGTGTCCCACTAAAACATTATGAGAAAGACTATTTTGATGAAATCGTGTGGGCTATATGTCAGTTTCCCTCTATTGAAAGAGAAAATCACCTCTAAACGAATCGTACAGTCTTCACGCGGTGGAACAGATGAATTTGGCAAATCTGTGGCCTATTTTTTGGAACTCGTGAAAATTGGAGGGAGAAAGAAGATTTCCGTGCAAATCAGAGGACTCTAGCACGGATTCCCTCTTGAAAACGCAAGCTGGATCTAAAACACGCATTCAGGCATTTTGGCGGTGATATTGATGAAATTGGCAACTCCGTAGCCCATTTTGGGGTACTGCTGAAAAACGGATTGAGAAAGGAGCTTACTCTGAAATTTCGAGGCCTCTAGCGAATTTTCCCTGTCAAAAGGTGAAACCGGCGCTAAAACATGCTTCTATCCTTTTGGTGGCCGAAACACTATGATTCGCGAGCTACGTTGCCCATTTTACAGTGCTTATGAAAGATGGAGGTAGGAATAGGATTTCTTTGCATTTCAAATGCCTCTATGGCGGTTGGTCTCTGCTAAGTGCAAACCTGCGCAAAGATTAGGTCCAACCATTTCGGGGACAAAAACAGATTAATTGGGAAAGTACATGGCCCGTTCTCTGTGTCCAACTAAAAGATTATGAGAAAGACTATTTCGATGTAATTGTGTGGGCTACATGTCAGTTTCCCTCTATTGAAAGAGAAAATCACCTCTAAACGAACCGTACAGTCTTCACGCGGTGGAACAGATGAATTTGGCAAATCTGTGGCCTATTTTTTGGAACTCGTGAAAATTGGAGGGAAAAAGAAGATTTCCGTGCAAATCAGAGGACTCTAGCACGGATTCCCTCTTGAAAATGCAAGCTGGATCTAAAACACGCATTCAGGCATTTTGGGGGTGATATTGATGAAATTGGCAACTCCGTGGCCCATTTTAGGGTACTGCTGAAAAACGGAGTGAGAAAGGAGCTTACTCTGAAATTTCGAGGCCTCTAGCGAATTTTCCCTGTCAAAAGGTGAAACCGGCGCTAAAACATGCTCTATCCTTTTGGTGGCCGAAACACAATGATTCGCGAGCTCCGTTGCCCATTTTACAGTGCTTATGAAAGATGGAGGTAGGAATAGGATTTCTTTGCATTTCAAATGCCTCTATGTCGGTTGGTCTCTGCTAAGTGCAAACCTGCGCAAAGAATAGGTCAAACCATTTCGGGGGCAAAAACAGATTAATTGGGAAAGTACATGGCCCGTTCTCTGTGTCCAACTAAAAGATTAAGAGAAAGACTATTTCGATGTAATTGTGTGGGCTACATGTCAGTTTCCCTCTATTGAAAGAGAAAATCACCTCTAAACGAACCGTACAGTCTTCACGCGGTGGAACAGATGAATTTGGCAAATCTGTGGCCTATTTTTTGGAACTCGTGAAAATTGGAGGGAGAAAGAAGATTTCCGTGCAAATCAGAGGACTCTAGCACGGATTCCCTCTTGAAAACGCAAGCTGGATCTAAAACACGCATTCAGGCATTTTGGGGGTGATATTGATGAAATTGGCAACTCCGTGGCCTATTTTGGGGGACTGCTGAAAAACTGAGTGAGAAAGGAGCTTACTCTGAAATTTCGAGTCCTCTAGCGAATTTTCCCTGTCAAAAGTTGAAACCGGCGCTAAAACATGCTTCTATCCTTTTGGTGGCCGAAACACTATGATTCGCGAGCTACGTTGCCCATTTTACAGTGCTTATGAAAGATGGAGGTAGGAATAGGATTTCTTTGCATTTCAAATGCCTCTATGGCGGTTGGTCTCTGCTAAGTGCAAACCTGCGCAAAGATTAGGTCCAACCATTTCGGGGGCAAAAACAGATTAATTGGGAAAGTACATGGCCCGTTCTCTGTGTCCCACTAAAAGATTATGAGAAAGACTATTTTGATGAAATCGTGTGGGCTACATGTCAGTTTCCCTCTATTGAAAGAGAAAATCACCTCTAAACGAATCGTACAGTCTTCACGCGGTGGAACAGATGAATTTGGCAAATCTGTGGCCTATTTTTTGGAACTCGTGAAAATTGGAGGGAGAAAGAAGATTTCCGTGCAAATCAGAGGACTCTAGCACGGATTCCCTCTTGAAAACGCAAGCTGGATCTAAAACACGCATTCAGGCATTTTGGGGGTGATATTGATGAAATTGGCAACTCCGTGGCCCATTTTGGGGTACTGCTGTAAAACGGATTGAGAAAGGAGCTTACTCTGAAATTTCGAGGCCTCTAGCGAATTTTCCCTGTCAAAAGGTGAAACCGGCGCTAAAACATGCTTCTATCCTTTTGGTGGCTGAAACACTATGATTCGCGAGCTACGTTGCCCATTTTACAGTGCTTATGAAAGATGGAGGTAGGAATAGGATTTCTTTGCATTTCAAATGCCTCTATGGCGGTTGGTCTCTGCTAAGTGCAAACCTTCGCAAAGATTAGGTCCAACCATTTCGGGGGCAAAAACAGATTAATTGGGAAAGTACATGGCCCGTTCTCTGTGTCCAACTAAAAGATTATGAGAAAGACTATTTCGATGTAATTGTGTGGGCTACATGTCAGCTTCCCTCTATTGAAAGAGAAAATCACCTCTAAACGAACCGTACAGTCTTCACGCGGTGGAACAGATGAATTTGGCAAATCTGTGGCCTATTTTTTGGAACTCGTGAAAATTGGAGGGAGAAAGAAGATTTCCGTGCAAATCAGAGGACTCTAGCACGGATTCCCTCTTGAAAACGCAAGCTGGATCTAAAACACGCATTCAGGCATTTTGGGGGTGATATTGATGAACTTGGCAACTCCGTGGCCCATTTTGGGGTACTGCTGAAAAACGGATTGAGAAAGGAGCTTACTCTGAAATTTCGAGGCCTCTAGCGAATTTTCCCTGTCAAAAGGTGAAACCGGCGCTAAAACATGCTCTATCCTTTTGGTGGCCGAAACACAATGATTCGCGAGCTACGTTGCCCATTTTACAGTGCTTATGAAAGATGGAGGTAGGAATAGGATTTCTTTGCATTTCAAATGCCTCTATGGCGGTTGGTCTCTGCTAAGTGCAAACCTGCGCAAAGAATAGGTCCAACCATTTCGGGGGCAAAAACAGATTAATTGGGAAAGTACATGGCCCGTTCTCTGTGTCCCACTAAAACATTATGAGAAAGACTATTTTGATGAAATCGTGTGGGCTATATGTCAGTTTCCCTCTATTGAAAGAGAAAATCACCTCTAAACGAATCGTACAGTCTTCACGCGGTGGAACAGATGAATTTGGCAAATCTGTGGCCTATTTTTTGGAAATCGTGAAAATTGGAGGGAGAAAGAAGATTTCCGTGCAAATCAGAAGACTCTAGCACGGATTCCCTCTTGAAAACGTAAGCTGGATCTAAAACACGCATTCAGGCATTTTGGCGGTGATATTGATGAAATTGGCAACTCCGTGGCCCATTTTGGGGTACTGCTGAAAAACGGATTGAGAAAGGAGCTTACTCTGAAATTTCGAGGCCTCTAGCGAATTTTCCCTGTCAAAAGGTGAAACCGGCGCTAAAACATGCTTCTATCCTTTTGGTGGCCGAAACACTATGATTCGCGAGCTACGTTGCCCATTTTACAGTGCTTATGAAAGATGGAGGTAGGAATAGGATTTCTTTGCATTTCAAATGCCTCTATGGCGGTTGGTCTCTGCTAAGTGCAAACCTTCGCAAAGATTAGGTCCAACCATTTCGGGGACAAAAACAGATTAATTGGGAAAGTACATGGCCCGTTCTCTGTGTCCAACTAAAAGATTATGAGAAAGACTATTTCGATGTAATTGTGTGGGCTACATGTCAGTTTCCCTCTATTGAAAGAGAAAATCACCTCTAAACGAACCGTACAGTCTTCACGCGGTGGAACAGATGAATTTGGCAAATCTGTGGCCTATTTTTTGGAACTCGTGAAAATTGGAGGGAGAAAGAAGATTTCCGTGCAAATCAGAGGACTCTAGCACGGATTCCCTCTTGAAAACGCAAGCTGGATCTAAAACACGCATTCAGGCATTTTGGGGGTGATATTGATGAAATTGGCAACTCCGTGGCCTATTTTGGGGGACTGCTGAAAAACTGAGTGAGAAAGGAGCTTACTCTGAAATTTCGAGTCCTCTAGCGAATTTTCCCTGTCAAAAGTTGAAACCGGCGCTAAAACATGCTTCTATCCTTTTGGTGGCCGAAACACTATGATTCGCGAGCTACGTTGCCCATTTTACAGTGCTTATGAAAGATGGAGGTAGGAATAGGATTTCTTTGCATTTCAAATGCCTCTATGGCGGTTGGTCTCTGCTAAGTGCAAACCTGCGCAAAGATTAGGTCCAACCATTTCGGGGGCAAAAACAGATTAATTGGGAAAGTACATGGCCCGTTCTCTGTGTCCCACTAAAAGATTATGAGAAAGACTATTTTGATGAAATCGTGTGGGCTACATGTCAGTTTCCCTCTATTGAAAGAGAAAATCACCTCTAAACGAATCGTACAGTCTTCACGCGGTGGAACAGATGAATTTGGCAAATCTGTGGCCTATTTTTTGGAACTCGTGAAAATTGGAGGGAGAAAGAAGATTTCCGTGCAAATCAGAGGACTCTAGCACGGATTCCCTCTTGAAAACGCAAGCTGGATCTAAAACACGCATTCAGGCATTTTGGGGGTGATATTGATGAAATTGGCAACTCCGTGGCCCATTTTGGGGTACTGCTGTAAAACGGATTGAGAAAGGAGCTTACTCTGAAATTTCGAGGCCTCTAGCGAATTTTCCCTGTCAAAAGGTGAAACCGGCGCTAAAACATGCTTCTATCCTTTTGGTGGCTGAAACACTATGATTCGCGAGCTACGTTGCCCATTTTACAGTGCTTATGAAAGATGGAGGTAGGAATAGGATTTCTTTGCATTTCAAATGCCTCTATGGCGGTTGGTCTCTGCTAAGTGCAAACCTTCGCAAAGATTAGGTCCAACCATTTCGGGGGCAAAAACAGATTAATTGGGAAAGTACATGGCCCGTTCTCTGTGTCCAACTAAAAGATTATGAGAAAGACTATTTCGATGTAATTGTGTGGGCTACATGTCAGCTTCCCTCTATTGAAAGAGAAAATCACCTCTAAACGAACCGTACAGTCTTCACGCGGTGGAACAGATGAATTTGGCAAATCTGTGGCCTATTTTTTGGAACTCGTGAAAATTGGAGGGAGAAAGAAGATTTCCGTGCAAATCAGAGGACTCTAGCACGGATTCCCTCTTGAAAACGCAAGCTGGATCTAAAACACGCATTCAGGCATTTTGGGGGTGATATTGATGAACTTGGCAACTCCGTGGCCCATTTTGGGGTACTGCTGAAAAACGGATTGAGAAAGGAGCTTACTCTGAAATTTCGAGGCCTCTAGCGAATTTTCCCTGTCAAAAGGTGAAACCGGCGCTAAAACATGCTCTATCCTTTTGGTGGCCGAAACACAATGATTCGCGAGCTACGTTGCCCATTTTACAGTGCTTATGAAAGATGGAGGTAGGAATAGGATTTCTTTGCATTTCAAATGCCTCTATGGCGGTTGGTCTCTGCTAAGTGCAAACCTGCGCAAAGAATAGGTCCAACCATTTCGGGGGCAAAAACAGATTAATTGGGAAAGTACATGGCCCGTTCTCTGTGTCCCACTAAAACATTATGAGAAAGACTATTTTGATGAAATCGTGTGGGCTATATGTCAGTTTCCCTCTATTGAAAGAGAAAATCACCTCTAAACGAATCGTACAGTCTTCACGCGGTGGAACAGATGAATTTGGCAAATCTGTGGCCTATTTTTTGGAAATCGTGAAAATTGGAGGGAGAAAGAAGATTTCCGTGCAAATCAGAAGACTCTAGCACGGATTCCCTCTTGAAAACGTAAGCTGGATCTAAAACACGCATTCAGGCATTTTGGCGGTGATATTGATGAAATTGGCAACTCCGTGGCCCATTTTGGGGTACTGCTGAAAAACGGATTGAGAAAGGAGCTTACTCTGAAATTTCGAGGCCTCTAGCGAATTTTCCCTGTCAAAAGGTGAAACCGGCGCTAAAACATGCTTCTATCCTTTTGGTGGCCGAAACACTATGATTCGCGAGCTACGTTGCCCATTTTACAGTGCTTATGAAAGATGGAGGTAGGAATAGGATTTCTTTGCATTTCAAATGCCTCTATGGCGGTTGGTCTCTGCTAAGTGCAAACCTTCGCAAAGATTAGGTCCAACCATTTCGGGGACAAAAACAGATTAATTGGGAAAGTACATGGCCCGTTCTCTGTGTCCAACTAAAAGATTATGAGAAAGACTATTTCGATGTAATTGTGTGGGCTACATGTCAGCTTCCCTCTATTGAAAGAGAAAATCACCTCTAAACGAACCGTACAGTCTTCACGCGGTGGAACAGATGAATTTGGCAAATCTGTGGCCTATTTTTTGGAACTCGTGAAAATTGGAGGGAGAAAGAAGATTTCCGTGCAAATCAGAGGACTCTAGCACGAATTCCCTCTTGAAAACGCAAGCTGGATCTAAAACACGCATTCAGGCATTTTGGGGGTGATATTGATGAACTTGGCAACTCCGTGGCCCATTTTAGGGTACTGCTGAAAAACGGATTGAGAAAGGAGCTTACTCTGAAATTTCGAGGCCTCTAGCGAATTTTCCCTGTCAAAAGGTGAAACCGGCGCTAAAACATGCTCTATCCTTTTGGTGGCCGAAACACAATGATTCGCGAGCTACGTTGCCCATTTTACAGTGCTTATGAAAGATGGAGGTAGGAATAGGATTTCTTTGCATTTCAAAGGCCTCTATGGCGGTTGGTCTCTGCTAAGTGCAAACCTGCGCAAAGAATAGGTCCAACCATTTCGGGGGCAAAAACAGATTAATTGGGAAAGTACATGGCCCGTTCTCTGTGTCCCACTAAAACATTATGAGAAAGACTATTTTGATGAAATCGTGTGGGCTATATGTCAGTTTCCCTCTATTGAAAGAGAAAATCACCTCTAAACGAACCGTACAGTCTTCACGCGGTGGAACAGATGAATTTGGAAAATCTGTGGCCTATTTTTTGGAACTCGTGAAAATTGGAGGGAGAAAGAAGATTTCCGTGCAAATCAGAGGACTCTAGCACGAATTCCCTCTTGAAAACGCAAGCTGGATCTAAAACACGCATTCAGGCATTTTGGGGGTGATATTGACGAAATTGGCAACTCCGTGGCCCATTTTGGGGTACTGCTGAAAAACTAAGTGAGAAAGGAGCTTACTCTGAAATTTCAAGTCCTCTAGCGAATTTTCCCTGTCAAAAGGTGAAACCGGCGCTAAAACATGCTTCTATCCTTTTGGTGGCCGAAACACTATGATTCGCGAGCTACGTTGCCCATTTTACAGTGCTTATGAAAGATGGAGGTAGGAATAGGATTTCTTTGCATTTCAAATGCCTCTATGGCAGTTGGTCTCTGCTAAGTGCAAACCTGCGCAAAGATTAGGTCCAACCATTTCGG
Organism: Albizia julibrissin; assembly: GCA_037074505.1. Classification (NCBI taxonomy): domain Eukaryota; kingdom Viridiplantae; phylum Streptophyta; class Magnoliopsida; order Fabales; family Fabaceae; genus Albizia; species Albizia julibrissin. The sequence goes on from CM073477.1 coordinate 41,739,817, forward strand.
GGACAAAAACAGATTAATTGGGAAAGTACATGGCCCGTTCTCTGTGTCCAACTAAAAGATTATGAGAAAGACTATTTCGATGTAATTGTGTGGGCTACATGTCAGCTTCCCTCTATTGAAAGAGAAAATCACCTCTAAACGAACCGTACAGTCTTCACGCGGTGGAACAGATGAATTTGGCAAATCTGTGGCCTATTTTTTGAAACTCGTGAAAATTGGAGGGAGAAAGAAGATTTCCGTGCAAATCAGAGGACTCTAGCACGGATTCCCTCTTGAAAACGCAAGCTGGATCTAAAACACGCATTCAGGCATTTTGGGGGTGATATTGATGAAATTGGCAACTCCGTGGCCCATTTTGGGGTACTGCTGAAAAACTGAGTGAGAAAGGAGCTTACTCTGAAATTTCGAGGCCTCTAGCGAGTTTTCCCTGTCAAAAGGTGAAACCGGCGCTAAAACATGCTCTATCCTTTTGGTGGCCGAAACACAATGATCCGCGAGCTACGTTGCCCATTTTACAGTGCTTATGAAAGATGGAGGTAGGAATAGGATTTCTTTGCATTTCAAATGCCTCTATGGCGGTTGGTCTTTGCTAAGTGCAAACCTGCGCAAAGAATAGGTCCAACCATTTCGGGGGCAAAAAAAGATGAATTGGGAAAGTACATGGCCCGTTCTCTGTGTCCCACTAAAACATTATGAGAAAGACTATTTTGATGACATCGTGTGGGCTACATGTCAGTTTCCCTCTATTGAAAGAGAAAATCACCTCTAAACGAACCGTACAGTCTTCACGCGGTGGAACAGATGAATTTGGCAAATCTGTTGCCTATTTTTTGGAACACGTGAAAATTGGAGGGAGAAAGAAGATTTCCGTGCAAATCAGAGGACTCTAGCACGAATTCCCTCTTGAAAACGCAAGCTGGATCTAAAACACGCATTCAGGCATTTTGGGGGTGATATTGATGAAATTGGCAACTCCGTAGCCCATTTTGAGGTACTGCTGAAAAACGGATTGAGAAAGGAGCTTACTCTGAAATTTCGAGGCCTCTAGCGAATTTTCCCTGTCAAAAGGTGAAACCGGCGCTAAAACATGCTTCTATCCTTTTGGTGGCCGAAACACAATGATTCGCGAGCTATGTTGCCCATTTTACAGTGCCTATGAAAGATGGAGGTAGGAATAGGATTTCTTTGCATTTCAAATGCCTCTATGGCGGTTGGTCTCTGCTAAGTGCAAACCTGCGCAAAGATTAGGTCCAACCATTTCGGGGGCAAAAAAAGATGAATTGGGAAAGTACATGGCCCGTTCTCTGTGTCCCACTAAAAGATTATGAGAAAGACTATTTCGATGAAATTGTGTGGGCTGCATGTCAGTTTCCCTCTATTGAAAGAGAAAAGCGCCTCTAAACGAACCGTACAGTCTTCTCGCGGTGGAACAGATGAATTTGGCAAATCTGAGGCGTATTTTTTGGAACTCGTGAAAATTAGAGGCAGAAAGAAGATTTCCGTGCAAATCAGAGGACTCTAGCACGGTTTCCCTCTTGAAAACGCAAGCTGGATCTAAAACACGCATTCAGGCATTTTGGGGGTGATATTGATGAAATTGGCAACTCCGTGGCCCATTTTGGGGTAGAGCTGAAAAACGGAGTGAGAAAGGAGCTTACTCTGAAATTTCGAGGCCTCTAGCAAATTTTCCCTGTCAAAAGGTGAAACCGGCGCTAAAACATGCTCTATCCTTTTGGTGGCCGAAACACAATGATTCGCGAGCTACGTTGCCCATTTTACAGTGCTTATGAAAGATGGAGGTAGGAATAGGATTTCTTTGCATTTCAAATGCCTCTATGGCGGTTGGTCTCTGCTAAGTGCAAACCTGCGCAAAGAATAGGTCCAACCATTTCGGGGGCAAAAACAGATTAATTGGGAAAGTACATGGCCCGTTCTCTGTGTCCCACTAAAACATTATGAGAAAGACTATTTTGATGAAATCGTGTGGGCTATATGTCAGTTTCCCTCTGTTGAAAGAGAAAATCACCTCTAAACGAACCGTACAGTCTTCTCGCGGCGGAACAGATGAATTTGGCAAATCTGAGGCGTATTTTTTGGAACTCGTGAAAATTGGAGGGAGAAAGAAGATTTCCGTGCAAATCAGAGGACTCTAGCACGGATTCCCTCTTGAAAACGCAAGCTGGATCTAAAACACGCATTCAGGCATTTTGGGGGTGATATTGATGAAATTGGCAACTCCGTGGCCCATTTTGGGGTACTGCTGAAAAACTGAGTGAGAAAGGAGCTTACTCTGGAATTTCGAGTCCTCTAGCGAATTTTCCCTGTCAAAAGGTGAAACCGGCGCTAAAACATGCTTCTATCCTTTTGGTGGCCGAAACACTATGATTCGCGAGCTACGTTGCCCATTTTACAGTGCTTATGAAAGATGGAGGTAGGAATAGGATTTCTTTGCATTTCAAATGCCTCTATGGCGGTTGGTCTCTGCTAAGTGCAAACCTGCGGAAAGATTAGGTCCAACCATTTCGGGGGCAAAAAAAGATGAATTGGGAAAGTACATGGCCCGTTCTCTGTATCCCACTAAAAGATTATGAGAAAGACTATTTTGATGAAATTGTGTGGGCTACATGTCAGTTTCCCTCTATTGAAAGAGAAAATCACCTCTAAACGAACCGTACAGTCTTCACGCAGTGGAACAGATGAATTTGGCAAATCTGTGGCCTATTTTTTGGAACTCGTGAAAATTGGAGGGAGAAAGAAGATTTCCGTGCAAATCAGAGGACTCTAGCACGGATTCCCTCTCAAAAACGCAAGCTGGATCTAAAACACGCATTCAGGCATTTTGGGGGTGATATTGATGAAATTGGCAACTCCATCGCCCATTTTGGGGTACTGCTGAAAAACGGATTGAGAAAGGAGCTTACTCTGAAATTTCGAGGCCTCTAGCGAATTTTCCCTGTCAAAATGTGAAACCGGCGCTAAAACATGCTTCTATCCTTTTAGTGGCCGAAACACAATGATTCGCGAGCTACGTTGCCCATTTTACAGTGCTTATGAAAGATGGAGGTAGGAATAGGATTTCTTTGCATTTCAAATGCCTCTATGGCGGTTGGTCTCTGCTAAGTGCAAACCTGCGGAAAGATTAGGTCCAACCATTTCGGGGGCAAAAACAGATGAATTGGGAAAGTACATGGCCCATTCTCTGTGTCCCACTAAAAGATTATGAGAAAGACTATTTTGATAAAATTGTGTGGGCTACATGTCAGTTTCCCTGTATTGAAAGAGAAAATCACCTCTAAACGAACCGTACAGTCTTCTCGCGGCGGAACAGATGAATTTGGCAAATCTGAGGCGTATTTTTTGGAACTCGTGAAAATTGGAGGGAGAAAGAAGATTTCCGTGCAAATCAGAGGACTCTAGCACGGATTCCCTCTTGAAAACGCAAGCTGGATCTAAAACACGCATTCAGGCATTTTGGTGGTGATATTGATGAAATTGGCAACTCTGTGGCCCATTTTGGGGTACTGCTGAAAAACGGATTGAGAAAGGAGCTTACTCTGAAATTTCGAGGCCTCTAGCGAATTTTCCCTGTCAAAAGGTGAAACCGGCGCTAAAACATGCTCTATCCTTTTGGTGGCCGAAACACAATGATTCGCGAGCTACGTTGCCCATTTTACAGTGCTTATGAAAGATGGAGGTAGGAATAGGATTTCTTTGCATTTCAAATGCCTCTATGGCGGTTGGTCTCTGCTAAGTGCAAACCTGCGCAAAGATTAGGTCCAACCATTTCAGGGGCAAAAAAAGATGAATTGGGAAAGTACATGGCCCGTTCTCTGTGTCCCACTAAAAGATTATGAGAAAGACTATTTTGATGAAATTGTGTGGGCTACATGTCAGTTTCCCTCTATTGAAAGAGAAAATCACCTCTAAACGAACCGTACAGTCTTCTCGCGGTGGAACAGATGAATTTGGAAAATCTGAGGAGTATTTTTTGGAACTCGTGAAAATTGGAGGGAGAAAGAAGATTTTCGTGCAAATCAGAGGACTCTAGCACAGATTCCCTCTTGAAAACGCAAGCTGGATCTAAAACACGCATTCAGGGATTTTGGGGGTGATATGGATGGAATTGGCAACTCCGTGGCCCATTTTGGGGTACTGCTGAAAAACGAATTGAGAAAGGAGCTTACTCTGAAATTTCGAGGCCTCTAGCGAATTTTCCCTGTCAAAAGGTGAAACCGGCGCTAAAACATGCTCTATCCTTTTGGTGGCCGAAACACAATGATTCGCGAGCTACGTTGCCCATTTTACAGTGCTTATGAAAGATGGAGGTAGGAATAGGATTTCTTTGCATTTCAAATCCCTCTATGGCGGTTGGTCTCTGCTAAGTGCAAACCTGCGCAAAGATTAGGTCCAACCATTTCAGGGGCAAAAAAAGATGAATTGGGAAAGTACATGGCCCGTTCTCTGTGTCCCACTAAAACATTATGAGAAAGACTATTTTGATGAAATTGTGTGGGCTACATGTCAGTTTCCCTTTATTGAAAGAGAAAATCACCTCTAAACGAACCGTACAGTCTTCTCGCGGCGGAACAGATGAATTTGGCAAATCTGAGGCGTATTTTTTGGAACTCGTGAAAATTGGAGGGAGAAAGAAGATTTCCGTGCAAATCAGAGGACTCTAGGACGGATTCCCTCTTGAAAACGCAAGCTGGATCTAAAACACGCATTCAGGCATTTTGGGGGTGATATTGATGAAATTGGCAACTCCGTGGCCCATTTTGGGGTACTACTGAAAAACGGATTGAGAAAGGAGCTTACTCTGAAATTTCGAGCCCTCTAGCGAATTTTCCCTATCAAAATGTGAAACCGGCGCTAAAACATGCTTCTATCCTTTTGGTGGCCGAAATACAATGATTCGCGAGCTACGTTGCCCATTTTACAGTGCTTATGAAAGATGGAGGTAGGAATAGGATTTCTTTGCATTTCAAATGCCTCTATGGCGGTTGGTCTCTGCTAAGTTCAAACCTGCGGAAAGATTAGGTCCAACCATTTCGGGGGCAAAAACAGCTGAATTGGGAAAGTACATGGCCCGTTCTCTGTGTCCCACTAAAAGATTATGAGAAAGACTATTTTGATGAAATTGTGTGGGCTACATGTCAGTTTCCCTCTATTGAAAGAGAAAATCCCCTCTAAACGAACCGTACAGTCTTCACGCGGTGGAATAGATGAATTTGGAAAATCTGTGGCCTATTTTTTGGAACTCGTGAAAATTGGAGGGAGAAAGAAGATTTCCGTGCAAATCAGAGGACTCTAGCACGGATTCCCTCTTGAAAACGCAAGCTGGATCTAAAACACGCATTCAAGCATTTTGGGGGTGATATTGATGAAATTGGCAACTCCGTGGCCCATTTTAAGGTACTGCTGAAAAACGGATTGAGAAAGGAGCTTACTCTGAAATTTCGAGGCCTCTAGCGAATTTTCCCTGTCAAAAGGTGAAACCGGCGCTAAAACATTCTCTATCCTTTTGGTGGCCGAAACACAATGATTCGCGAGCTACGTTGCACATTTTACAGTGCTTATGAAAGATGGAGGTAGGAATAGGATTTCTTTGCATTTCAAATGCCTCTATGGCGGTTGGTCTCATCTAAGTGCAAACCTGCGCAAAGATTAGGTCCAACCATTTCGGGGGCAAAAAAAGATAAATTGGGAAAGTACATGGCCCGTTCTCTGTGTCCCACTAAAAGATTATGAGAAAGACTATTTTGATGAAATTGTGTGGGCTGCATGTCAGTTTCCCTCTATTGAAAGAGAAAATCCCCTCTAAACGAACCGTACAGTCTTCTCGCGGTGCAACAGATGAATTTGGAAAATCTGAGGCGTATTTTTTGGAACTCGTGAAAATTGGAGGGAGAAAGAAGATTTTCGTGCAAATCAGAGGACTCTAGCACGGATTCCCTCTTGAAAATGTAAGCTGGATCTAAAACACGCATTCAGGCATTTTGTGGGTGATATTGATGAAATTGGCAACTCCGTGGCCCATTTTGGGGTACTGCTGAAAAACGGAGTGAGAAAGGAACTTACTCTGAAATTTCGAGGCCTCTAGCGAATTTTCCATGTCAAAAGGTGAAACCGGCGCTAAAACATGCTTCTATCCTTTTGGTGGCCGAAACACAATGATTCGCGAGCTACGTTGCACATTTTACAGTACTTATGAAAGATGGAGGTAGGAATAGGATTTCTTTGCATTTGAAATGCCTCTATGGCGGTTGGTCTCTGCTAAGTGCAAACCTGCGCAAAGATTAGGTCCAACCATTTCGGGGGCAAAAAAATATGAATTGGGAAAGTACATGGCCCGTTCTCTGTGTCCCACTAAAAGATTATGAGAAAGACTATTTTGATGAAATTGTGTGGGCTGCATGTCAGTTTCCCTCTATTGAAAGAGAAAATCACCTCTAAACGAACCGTACAGTCTTCTCGCGGTGCAACAGATGAATTTGGAAAATCTGAGGCGTATTTTTTGGAACTCGTGAAAATTGGAGGGAGAAAGAAGATTTTCGTGCAAATCAGAGGACTCTAGCACGGATTCCCTCTTGAAAATTTAAGCTGGATCTAAAACACGCATTCAGGCATTTTGTGGGTGATATTGATGAAATTGGCAACTCCGTGGCCCATTTTGGGGTACTGCTGAAAAACGGAGTGAGGAAGGAGCTTACTCTGAAATTTCGAGGCCTCTAGCGAATTTTCCCTGTCAAAAGGTGAAACCGGCGCTAAAACATGCTTCTATCCTTTTGGTGGCCGAAACACAATGATTCGCGAGCTACGTTGCACATTTTACAGTGCTTATGAAAGATGGAGGTAGGAATAGGATTTCTTTGCATTTCAAATGCCTCTATGGCGGTTGGTCTCTGCTAAGTGCAAACCTGCCCAAAGAATAGGTCCAACCATTTCGGGGGCAACAACAGATTAATTGGGAAAGTACATGGCCCGTTCTCTGTGTCCAACTAAAACATTATGAGAAAGACTATTTTGATGAAATCGTGTGGGCTATATGTCAGTTTCCCTCTATTGAAAGAGAAAATCACCTCTAAACGAACTGTACAGTCTTCACGCGGTGGAACAGATGAATTTGGCAAATCTGTGGCCTATTTTTTAGAACTCGTGAAAATTGGAGGGAGAAAGAAGATTTCCATGCAAATCAGAGGACTCTAGCACGGATTCCGTCTTGAAAACGCAAGCTGGATCTAAAACACGCATTCAGGTATTTTGGGGGTGATATGGATGAAATTGGCAACTCCGTGGCCCATTTTGGGGTACTGCTGAAAAACGGATTGAGAAAGGAGCTTACTCTGAAATTTCGAGGCCTCTAGCGAATTTTCCCTGTCAAAAGGTGAAACCGGCGCTAAAACATGCTTCTATCCAATTGGTGGCCGAAACACAATAATTCGCGAGCTACGTTGCCCATTTTACAGTGCTTATGAAAGATGGAGGTAGGAATAGGATTTCTTTGCATTTCAAATGCCTCTATGGCGGTTGGTCTCTGCTAAGTGCAAACCTGCGCAAAGATTAGGTCCAACCATTTCGGGGGCAAAAAAAGATGAATTGGTAAAGTACATGGCCCGTTCTCTGTATCCCACTAAAAGATTATGGGAAAGACTATTTTGATGAAATTGTGTGGGCTACATGTCAGTTTCCCTCTATTGAAAGAGAAAATCACCTCTAAACGAACCGTACAGTCTTCACGCGGTGGAACAGATGAATTTGGCAAATCTGTGGCCTATTTTTTGGAACTCGTGAAAATTGGAGGGAGAAAGAAGATTTCCGTGCAAATCAGAGGACTCTAGCACGGATTCCCTCTAAAAAACGCAAGCTGGATCTAAAACACGCATTCAGGCATTTTGGGGGTGATATTGATGAAATTCGCAACTCCGTAGCCCATTTTGGGGTACTGCTGAAAAACGGATTGAGAAAGGAGCTTACTCTGAAATTTCAAGGCCTCTAGCGAATTTTCCCTGTCAAAAGGTGAAACCGGCGCTAAAACATGCTTCTATCCTTTTAGTGGCCGAAACACAATGATTCGCGATCTACGTTGCCCATTTTACAGTGCTTATGAAAGATGGAGGTAGGAATAGGATTTCTTTGCATTTTAAATGCCTCTATGGCGGTTGGTCTCTGCTAAGTGCAATCCTGCGCAAAGATTAGGTCCAACCATTTCGGGGGCAAAAACAGATGAATTGGGAAAGTACATGGCCCGTTCTCTGTGTCCCACTAAAAGATTATGAGAAAGACTATTTTGATGAAATTGTGTGGGCTACATGTCAGTTTCCCTCTATTGAAAGAGAAAATCACCTCTAAACGAACCGTACAGTCTTCTCACGGCGGAACAGATGAATTTGGCAAATCTGAGGCGTATTTTTTGGAACTCGTGAAAATTGGAGAGAGAAAGAAGATTTCCGTGCAAATCAGAGGACTCTAGCACGGATTCCCTCTTGAAAACGCAAGCTGGATCTAAAACACGCATTCACGCATTTTGGAGGTGATATTGATGAAATTGGCAACTCCGTGGCCCATTTTAAGGTACTGCTGAAAAACGGATTGAGAAAGGAGCTTACTCTGAAATTTCGAGGCCTCTAGCGAATTTTCCCTGTCAAAAGGTGAAACCGGCGCTAAAACATTCTCTATCCTTTTGGTGGCCGAAACACAATGATTCGCGAGCTACGTTGCACATTTTACAGTGCTTATGAAAGATGGAGGTAGGAATAGGATTTCTTTGCATTTCAAATGCCTCTATGGCGGTTGGTCTCTGCTAAGTGCAAACCTGCGCAAAGATTAGGTCCAACCATTTCGGGGGCAAAAAAAGATAAATTGGGAAAGTACATGGCCCGTTCTCTGTGTCCCACTAAAAGATTATGAGAAATACTATTTTGATGAAATTGTGTGGGCTGCATGTCAGTTTCCCTCTATTGAAAGAGAAAATCCCCTCTAAACGAACCGTACAGTCTTCTCGCGGTGCAACAGATGAATTTGGAAAATCTGAGGCGTATTTTTTGGAACTCGTGAAAATTGGAGGGAGAAAGAAGATTTTCGTGCAAATCAGAGGACTCTAGCACGGATTCCCTCTTGAAAATTTAAGCTGGATCTAAAACACGCATTCAGGCATTTTGTGGGTGATATTGATGAAATTGGCAACTCCGTGGCCCATTTTGGGGTACTGCTGAAAAACGGAGTGAGAAAGGAACTTACTCTGAAATTTCGAGGCCTCTAGCGAATTTTCCCTGTCAAAAGGTGAAACCGGCGCTAAAACATGCTTCTATCCTTTTGGTGGCCGAAACACAATGATTCGCGAGCTACGTTGCACATTTTACAGTGCTTATGAAAGATGGAGGTAGGAATAGGATTTCTTTGCATTTCAAATGCCTCTATGGCGGTTGGTCTCTGCTAAGTGCAAACCTGCGCAAAGATTAGGTCCAACCATTTCGGGGGCAAAAATAGATTAATTGGGAAAGTACATGGCCCGTTCTCTGTGTCCCACTAAAAGATTATGAGAAAGACTATTTTGATGAAATTGTGTGGGCTACATGTCAGTTTCCCTTTATTGAAAGAGAAAATCACCTCTAAACGAACCGTACAGTCTTCTCGCGGCGGAACAGATGAATTTGGCAAATCTGAGGCGTATTTTTTGGAACTCGTGAAAATTGGAGGGAGAAAGAAGATTTCCGTGCAAATCAGAGGACTCTAGCACGGATTCCCTCTTGAAAACGCAAGCTGGATCTAAAACACGCATTCAGGCATTTTGGGGGTGATATTGATGAAATTGGCAACTCCGTGGCCCATTTTGGGGTACTACTGAAAAACGGATTGAGAAAGGAGCTTACTCTGAAATTTCGAGGCCTCTAGCGAATTTTCCCTATCAAAATGTGAAACCGGCGCTAAAACATGCTTCTATCCTTTTCGTGGCCGAAATACAATGATTCGCGAGCTACGTTGCCCATTTTACAGTGCTTATGAAAGATGGAGGTAGGAATAGGATTTCTTTGCATTTCAAATGCCTCTATGGCGGTTGGTCTCTGCTAAGTTCAAACCTGCGGAAAGATTAGGTCCAACCATTTCGGGGGCAAAAATAGCTGAATTGGGAAAGTACATGGCCCGTTCTCTGTGTCCCACTAAAAGATTATGAGAAAGACTATTTTGATGAAATTGTGTGGGCTACATGTCAGTTTCCCTCTATTGAAAGAGAAAATCACCTCTAAACGAACCGTACAGTCTTCACGCGGTGGAACAGATGAATTTGGCAAATCTGTGGCCTATTTTTTGGAACTCGTGAAAATTGGAGGGAGAAAGAAGATTTCCGTGCAAATCAGAGGACTCTAGCACGGATTCCCTCTCAAAAACGCAAGCTGGATCTAAAACACGCATTCAGGCATTTTGGGGGTGATATTGATGAAATTGGCAACTCCGTAGCCCATTTTGGGGTACTGCTGAAAAACGGAGTGAGAAAGGAACTTACTCTGAAGTTTCGAGGCCTCTAGCGAATTTTCCCTGTAAAAAGATGAAACCGGCGCTAAAACATTCTTCTATCCTTTTTGTGGCCGAAACACAATGATTCGCGAGCTACGTTGCCCATTTTAAAGTGCTTATGAAAGATGGAGGTAGGAATAGGATTTCTTTGAATTTCAAATGCCTCTATGGCGGTTGGTCTCTGCTAAGTGCAAACCTGCGCAAAGAATAGGTCCAACCATTTCGGGGGCAAAAACAGATTAATTGGGAAAGTACATGGCCCGTTCTATGTGTCCCACTAAAAGATTATGAGAAAGACTATTTTGATGAAATCGTGTGGGCTACATTTCAGTTTCCCTCTATTGAAAGAGAAAATCACCTCTAAACGAACCATACAGTCGTCACGCGGTGGAACAGATGAATTTGGCAAATCTGTGGCGTATTTTTTGGAACTAATGAAAATTGGAGGGAGAAAGAAGGTATCCGTGAAAACCTGAGGACTCTAGCACGGTTTCCCTCTTGAAAATGGAAGCTGGATCTAAAACACGCATTCAGGCATTTTGTGGGTGATATTGATGAAATTGGTAACTCCGTGGCCCATTTTGGGGTACTGCTGAAAAACGGAGTGAGAAAGGAACTTACTCTTAAATTTCGAGGCCTCTAGCGAATTTTCCCTGTCAAAAGGTGAAACCGGCGCTAAAACATGCTCTATCATTTTTGTGGCCGAAACACAATGATTCGCGAGCTACGTTGCCCATTTTACAGTGCTTATGAAAGATGGAGGTAGGAATAGGATTTCTTTGCATTTCAAATGCCTCTATGGCGGTTGGTCTCTGCTAAGTGCAAACCTGCGCAAAGATTATGTCCAACCATTTCGGGGGCAAAAAAAGATGAATTGGGAAAGTACATGGCCCGTTCTCTGTGTCCCACTAAAAGATTATGAGAAAGACTATTTTGATGAAATTGTGTGGGCTGCATGTCAGTTTCCCTCTATTGAAAGAGAAAATCACCTCAAAACGAACCGTACAGTCTTCTCGCGGTGGAACAGATGAATTTGGCAAATCTGAGGCGTATTTTTTGGAACTCGTGAAAATTGGAAGGAGAAAGAAGATTTTCGTGCAAATCAGAGGACTCTAGCACGGATTCCCTCTTGAAAACGCAAGCTGGATCTAAAACACGCATTCAGGCATTTTGGGGGTGATATTGATGAAATTGGTAACTCCGTGGCCCATTTTGGGGTACTGCTGAAAAACGGAGTGAGAAAGGAACTTACTCTTAAATTTCGAGGCCTCTAGCGAATTTTCCCTGTCAAAAGGTGAAACCGGCGCTAAAACATGCTCTATCATTTTTGTGGCCGAAACACAATGATTCGCGAGCTACGTTGCCCATTTTACAGTGCTTATGAAAGATGGAGGTAGGAATAGGATTTCTTTGCATTTCAAATGCCTCTATGGCGGTTGGTCTCTGCTAAGTGCAAACCTGCGCAAAGATTATGTCCAACCATTTCGGGGGCAAAAAAAGATGAATTGGGAAAGTACATGGCCCGTTCTCTGTGTCCCACTAAAAGATTATGAGAAAGACTATTTTGATGAAATTGTGTGGGCTGCATGTCAGTTTCCCTCTATTGAAAGAGAAAATCACCTCAAAACGAACCGTACAGTCTTCTCGCGGTGGAACAGATGAATTTGGCAAATCTGAGGCGTATTTTTTGGAACTCGTGAAAATTGGAAGGAGAAAGAAGATTTTCGTGCAAATCAGAGGACTCTAGCACGGATTCCCTCTTGAAAACGCAAGCTGGATCTAAAACACGCATTCAGGCATTTTGGGGGTGATATTGATAAAATTGGCAACTCCGTGGCCCATTTTGGGGTACTGCTGAAAAACGGAGTGAGGAAGGAGCTTACTCTGAAATTTCGAGGCCTCTAGCGAATTTTCCCTGTCAAAAGGTGAAACCGGCGCTAAAACATGCTTCTATCCTTTTGGTGGCCGAAACACAATGATTCGCGAGCTACGTTGCCCATTTTACAGTGCTTATGAAAGATGGAGGTAGGAATAGGATTTCTTTGCATTTGAAATGCCTCTATGGCGGTTGGTCTCTGCTAAGTGCAAACCTGCCCAAAGAATAGGTCCAACCATTTCGGGGGCAAAATAAGATTAATTGGGAAAGTACATGGCCCGTTCTCTGTGTCCAACTAAAACATTATGAGAAAGACTATTTTGATGAAATCGTGTGGGCTATATGTCAGTTTCCCTCTATTGAAAGAGAAAATCACCTCTAAACGAACTGTACAGTCTTCACGCGGTGGAACAGATGAATTTGGCAAATCTGTGGCCTATTTTTTAGAACTCGTGAAAATTGGAGGGAGAAAGAAGATTTCCGTGCAAATCAGAGGACTCTATCACGGATTCCGTCTTGAAAACGCAAGCTGGTTCTAAAACACGCATTCAGGTATTTTGGGGGTGATATGGATGAAATTGGCAACTCCGTGGCCCATTTTGGGGTACTGCTGAAAAACGGATTGAGAAAGGAGCTTACTCTGAAATTTCGAGGCCTCTAGCGAATTTTCCCTGTCAAAAGGTGAAACCGGCGCTAAAACATGCTTCTATCCAATTGGTGGCCGAAACACAATAATTCGCGAGCTACGTTGCCCATTTTACAGTGCTTATGAAAGATGGAGGTAGGAATAGGATTTCTTTGCATTTCAAATGCCTCTATGGCGGTTGGTCTCTGCTAAGTGCAAACCTGCGCAAAGATTAGGTCCAACCATTTCGGGGGCAAAAAAAGATGAATTGGTAAAGTACATGGCCCGTTCTCTGTATCCCACTAAAAGATTATGGGAAAGACTATTTTGATGAAATTGTGTGGGCTACATGTCAGTTTCCCTCTATTGAAAGAGAAAATCACCTCTAAACGAACCGTACAGTCTTCACGCGGTGGAACAGATGAATTTGGCAAATCTGTGGCCTATTTTTTGGAACTCGTGAAAATTGGAGGGAGAAAGAAGATTTCCGTGCAAATCAGAGGACTCTAGCACGGATTCCCTCTAAAAAACGCAAGCTGGATCTAAAACACGCATTCAGGCATTTTGGGGGTGATATTGATGAAATTCGCAACTCCGTAGCCCATTTTGGGGTACTGCTGAAAAACGGATTGAGAAAGGAGCTTACTCTGAAATTTCAAGGCCTCTAGCGAATTTTCCCTGTCAAATGGTGAAACCGGCGCTAAAACATGCTTCTATCCTTTTAGTGGCCGAAACACAATGATTCGCGATCTACGTTGCCCATTTTACAGTGCTTATGAAAGATGGAGGTAGGAATAGGATTTCTTTGCATTTTAAATGCCTCTATGGCGGTTGGTCTCTGCTAAGTGCAATCCTGCGCAAAGATTAGGTCCAACCATTTCGGGGGCAAAAACAGATGAATTGGGAAAGTACATGGCCCGTTCTCTGTGTCCCACTAAAAGATTATGAGAAAGACTATTTTGATGAAATTGTGTGGGCTACATGTCAGTTTCCCTCTTTTGAAAGAGAAAATCACCTCTAAACGAACCGTACAGTCTTCTCACGGCGGAACAGATGAATTTGGCAAATCTGAGGCGTATTTTTTGGAACTCGTGAAAATTGGAGAGAGAAAGAAGATTTCCGTGCAAATCAGAGGACTCTAGCACGGATTCCCTCTTGAAAACGCAAGCTGGATCTAAAACACGCATTCAAGCATTTTGGAGGTGATATTGATGAAATTGGCAACTCCGTGGCCCATTTTAAGGTACTGCTGAAAAACGGATTGAGAAAGGAGCTTACTCTGAAATTTCGAGGCCTCTAGCGAATTTTCCCTGTCAAAAGGTGAAACCGGCGCTAAAACATTCTCTATCCTTTTGGTGGCCGAAACACAATGATTCGCGAGCTACGTTGCACATTTTACAGTGCTTATGAAAGATGGAGGTAGGAATAGGATTTCTTTGCATTTCAAATGCCTCTATGGCGGTTGGTCTCTGCTAAGTGCAAACCTGCGCAAAGATTAGGTCCAACCATTTCGGGGGCAAAAAAAGATAAATTGGGAAAGTACATGGCCCGTTCTCTGTGTCCCACTAAAAGATTATGAGAAATACTATTTTGATGAAATTGTGTGGGCTGCATGTCAGTTTCCCTCTATTGAAAGAGAAAATCCCCTCTAAACGAACCGTACAGTCTTCTCGCGGTGCAACAGATGAATTTGGAAAATCTGAGGCGTATTTTTTGGAACTCGTGAAAATTGGAGGGAGAAAGAAGATTTTCGTGCAAATCAGAGGACTCTAGCACGGATTCCCTCTTGAAAATGGAAGCTGGATCTAAAACACGCATTCAGGCATTTTGTGGGTGATATTGATGAAATTGGCAACTCCGTGGCCCATTTTGGGGTACTGCTGAAAAACGGAGTGAGAAAGGAACTTACTCTGAAATTTCGAGGCCTCTAGCGAATTTTCCCTGTCAAAAGGTGAAACCGGCGCTAAAACATGCTTCTATCCTTTTGGTGGCCGAAACACAATGATTCGCGAGCTACGTTGCACATTTTACAGTGCTTATGAAAGATGGAGGTAGGAATAGGATTTCTTTGCATTTCAAATGCCTCTATGGCGGTTGGTCTCTGCTAAGTGCAAACCTGCGCAAAGATTAGGTCCAACCATTTCGGGGGCAAAAATAGATGAATTGGGAAAGTACATGGCCCGTTCTCTGTGTCCCACTAAAAGATTATGAGAAAGACTATTTTGATGAAATTGTGTGGGCTACATGTCAGTTTCCCTCTATTGAAAGAGAAAATCACCTCTAAACGAACCGTACAGTCTTCTCGCGGCGGAACAGATGAATTTGGCAAATCTGAGGCGTATTTTTTGGAACTCGTGAAAATTGGAGGGAGAAAGAAGATTTCCGTGCAAATCAGAGGACTCTAGCACGGATTCCCTCTTGAAAACGCAAGCTGGATCTAAAACACGCATTCAGGCATTTTGGGGGTGATATTGATGAAATTGGCAACTCCGTGGCCCAATTTTGGGGTACTGCTGAAAAACGGATTGAGAAAGGAGCTTACTCTGAAATTTCGAGGCCTCTAGCGAATTTTCCCTCTCAAAATGTGAAACCGGCGCTAAAACATGCTTCTATCCTTTTCGTGGCCGAAATACAATGATTCGCGAGCTACGTTGCCCATTTTACAGTGCTTATGAAAGATGGAGGTAGGAATAGGATTTCTTTGCATTTCAAATGCCTCTATGGCGGTTGGTCTCTGCTAAGTTCAAACCTGCGGAAAGATTAGGTCCAACCATTTCGGGGGCAAAAACAGATTAATTGGGAAAGTACATGGCCCGTTCTCTGTGTCCCACTAAAAGATTATGAGAAAGACTATTTTGATGAAATTGTGTGGGCTACATGTCAGTTTCCCTCTATTGAAAGAGAAAATCACCTCTAAACGAACCGTACAGTCTTCTCGCGGCGGAACAGATGAATTTGGCAAATCTGAGGCGTATTTTTTGGAACTCGTGAAAATTGGAGGGAGAAAGAAGATTTCCGTGCAAATCAGAGGACTCTAGCACGGATTCCCTCTTGAAAACGCAAGCTGGATCTAAAACACGCATTCAGGCATTTTGGGGGTGATATTGATGAAATTGGCAACTCCGTGGCCCATTTTGGGGTACTGCTGAAAAACGGATTGAGAAAGGAGCTTACTCTGAAATTTCGAGGCCTCTAGCGAATTTTCCCTGTCAAAAGGTGAAACCGGCGCTAAAACATTCTCTATCCTTTTGGTGGCCGAAACACAATGATTCGCGAGCTACGTTGCACATTTTACAGTGCTTATGAAAGATGGAGGTAGGAATAGGATTTCTTTGCATTTCAAATGCCTCTATGGCGGTTGGTCTCTGCTAAGTGCAAACCTGCGCAAAGATTAGGTCCAACCATTTCGGGGGCAAAAACAGATTAATTGGGAAAGTACATGGCCCGTTCTCTGTGTCCCACTAAAAGATTATGAGAAAGACTATTTTGATGAAATTGTGTGGGCTACATGTCAGTTTCCCTTTATTGAAAGAGAAAATCACCTCTAAACGAACCGTACAGTCTTCTCGCGGCGGAACAGATGAATTTGGCAAATCTGAGGCGTATTTTTTGGAACTCGTGAAAATTGGAGGGAGAAAGAAGATTTCCGTGCAAATCAGAGGACTCTAGCATGGATTCCCTCTTGAAAACGCAAGCTGGATCTAAAACACGCATTCAGGCATTTTGGGGGTGATATTGATGAAATTGGCAACTCTGTGGCCCATTTTGGGGTACTGCTGAAAAACGGATTGAGAAAGGAGCTTACTCTGAAATTTCGAGGCCTCTAGCGAATTTTCCCTGTCAAAAGGTGAAACCGGCGCTAAAACATGCTTCTATCCAATTGGTGGCCGAAACACAATGATTCGCGAGCTACGTTGCACATTTTACAGTGCTTATGAAAGATGGAGGTAGGAATAGGATTTCTTTGCATTTCAAATGCCTCTATGGCGGTTGGTCTCTGCTAAGTGCAAACCTGCGCAAAGATTAGGTCCAACCATTTCGGGGGCAAAAAAAGATGAATTGGGAAAGTACATGGCCCGTTCTCTGTATCCCACTAAAAGATTATGAGAAAGACTATTTTGATGAAATTGTGTGGGCTACATGTCAGTTTCCCTCTTTTGAAAGAGAAAATCACCTCTAAACGAACCGTACAGTCTTCTCGCGGCGGAACAGATGAATTTGGCAAATCTGTGGCCTATTTTTTGGAACTCGTGAAAATTGGAGGGAGAAAGAAGATTTTCGTGCAAATCAGAGGACTCTAGCACGGATTCCCTCTTCAAAACGCAAGCTGGATCTAAAACACGCATTCAGGCATTTTGGGGGTGATATTGATGAAATTGGCAACTCCGTGGCCCATTTTGGGGTACTGCTGAAAAACGGATTGAGAAAGGAGCTTACTCTTAAATTTCGAGGCCTCTAGCGAATTTTCCCTGTAAAAAGGTGAAACCGGCGCTAAAACATGCTTCTATCTTTTTGGTGGCCGAAACACAATGATTCGCGAGCTACGTTGCCCATTTTACAGTTCTTCTTAAAGATGGTGGTAGGAATAGGATTTCTTTGCATTTGAAATGCCTCTATGGCGGTTGGTCTCTGCTAAGTGCAAACCTGCGCAAAGATTAGGTCCAACCATTTCGGGGGCAAAAACAGATTAATTGGGAAAGTACATGGCCTGTTCTCTATGTCCCACTAAAAGATTATGAGAAAGACTATTTTGATGAAATTGTGTGGGCTGCATGTCAGTTTCCCTCTGTTGAAAGAGAAAAGCGCCTCTAAACGAACCGTACAGTCTTCTCGCGGTGGAACAGATGAATTTGGCAAATCTGAGGCGTATTTTTTGGAACTCGTGAAAATTGGAGGGAGAAAGAAGATTTTCGTGCATATCAGAGGACTCTAGCACGGATTCCCTCTTGAAAACGCAAGCTGGATCTAAAACACGCATTTAGGCATTTTGGGGGTGATATTGATGAAATTGGCAACTCCGTGGCCCATTTTGGGGTACTGCTGAAAAACGGATTGAGAAAGGAGCTTACTCTGAAATATCGAGGCCTCTAGCGAATTTTCCCTGTCAAAAGGTGAAACCGGCGCTAAAACATGCTTCTATCCTTTTAGGTGGCCGAAACACAATGATTCGCGAGCTACGTTGCACATTTTACAGTGCTTATGAAAGATGGAGGTAGGAATAGGATTTCTTTGCATTTCAAATGCCTCTATGGCGGTTGGTCTCTGCTAAGTGCAAACCTGCGCAAAGATTAGGTCCAACCATTTCGGGGGCAAAAAAAGATGAATTGGGAAAGTACATGGCCTGTTCTCTGTGTCCCACTAAAAGATTATGAGAAAGACTATTTTGATGAAATTGTGTGGGCTGCATGTCAGTTTCCCTCTATTGAAAGAGAAAAGCGCCTCTAAACGAACCGTACAGTCTTCTCGCGGTGGAACAGATGAATTTGGCAAATCTGAGGCGTATTTTTTGGAACTCGTGAAAATTAGAGGGAGAAAGAAGATTTCCGTGCAAATCAGAGGACTCTAGAACGGATTCCCTCTTGAAAACGCAAGCTGGATCTAAAACACGCATTCAGGCATTTTGGGGGTGATATTGATGAAATTGGCAACTCCGTGGCCCATTTTGGGGTACTGCTGAAAAACGGATTGAGAAAGGAGCTTACTCTTAAATTTCGAGGCCTCTAGCGAATTTTCCCTGTAAAAAGGTGAAACCGGCGCTAAAACATGCTTCTATCTTTTTGGTGGCCGAAACACAATGATTCGCGAGCTACGTTGCCCATTTTACAGTTCTTCTTAAAGATGGTGGTAGGAATAGGATTTCTTTGCATTTGAAATGCCTCTATGGCGGTTGGTCTCTGCTAAGTGCAAACCTGCGCAAAGATTAGGTCCAACCATTTCGGGGGCAAAAACAGATTAATTGGGAAAGTACATGGCCTGTTCTCTGTGTCCCACTAAAAGATTATGAGAAAGACTATTTTGATGAAATTGTGTGGGCTGCATGTCAGTTTCCCTCTGTTGAAAGAGAAAAGCGCCTCTAAACGAACCGTACAGTCTTCTCGCGGTGGAACAGATGAATTTGGCAAATCTGAGGCGTATTTTTTGGAACTCATGAAAATTGGAGGGAGAAAGAAGATTTTCGTGCAAATCAGAGGACTCTAGCACGGATTCCCTCTTGAAAACGCAAGCTGGATCTAAAACACGCATTTAGGCATTTTGGGTGTGATATTGATGAAATTGGCAACTCCGTGGCCCATTTTGGGGTACTGCTGAAAAACGGATTGAGAAAGGAGCTTACTCTGAAATTTCGAGGCCTCTAGCGAATTTTCCCTGTCAAAAGGTGAAACCGGCGCTAAAACATGCTTCTATCCAATTGGTGGCCGAAACACAATGATTCGCGAGCTACGTTGCACATTTTACAGTGCTTATGAAAGATGGAGGTAGGAATAGGATTTCTTTGCATTTCAAATGCCTCTATGGCGGTTGGTCTCTGCTAAGTGCAAACCTGCGCAAAGATTAGGTCCAACCATTTCGGGGGCAAAAAAAGATGAATTGGGAAAGTACATGGCCTGTTCTCTGTGTCCCACTAAAAGATTATGAGAAAGACTATTTTGATGAAATTGTGTGGGCTGCATGTCAGTTTCCCTCTATTGAAAGAGAAAAGCGCCTCTAAACGAACCGTACAGTCTTCTCGCGGTGGAACAGATGAATTTGGCAAATCTGAGGCGTATTTTTTGGAACTCGTGAAAATTAGAGGGAGAAAGAAGATTTCCGTGCAAATCAGAGGACTCTAGCACGGATTCCCTCTTGAAAACGCAAGCTGGATCTAAAACACGCATTCAGGCATTTTGGGGGTGATATTGATGAAATTGGCAACTCCGTGGCCCATTTTGGGGTACTGCTGAAAAACGGATTGAGAAAGGAGCTTACTCTTAAATTTCGAGGCCTCTAGCGAATTTTCCCTGTAAAAAGGTGAAACCGGCGCTAAAACATGCTTCTATCTTTTTGGTGGCCGAAACACAATGATTCGCGAGCTACGTTGCCCATTTTACAGTTCTTCTTAAAGATGGTGGTAGGAATAGGATTTCTTTGCATTTGAAATGCCTCTATGGCGGTTGGTCTCTGCTAAGTGCAAACCTGCGCAAAGATTAGGTCCAACCATTTCGGGGGCAAAAACAGATTAATTGGGAAAGTACATGGCCTGTTCTCTGTGTCCCACTAAAAGATTATGAGAAAGACTATTTTGATGAAATTGTGTGGGCTGCATGTCAGTTTCCCTCTGTTGAAAGAGAAAAGCGCCTCTAAACGAACCGTACAGTCTTCTCGCGGTGGAACAGATGAATTTGGCAAATCTGAGGCGTATTTTTTGGAACTCATGAAAATTGGAGGGAGAAAGAAGATTTTCGTGCAAATCAGAGGACTCTAGCACGGATTCCCTCTTGAAAACGCAAGCTGGATCTAAAACACGCATTTAGGCATTTTGGGGGTGATATTGATGAAATTGGCAACTCCGTGGCCCATTTTGGGGTACTGCTGAAAAACGGATTGAGAAAGGAGCTTACTCTGAAATTTCGAGGCCTCTAGCGAATTTTCCCTGTCAAAAGGTGAAACCGGCGCTAAAACATGCTTCTATCCAATTGGTGGCCGAAACACAATGATTCGCGAGCTACGTTGCACATTTTACAGTGCTTATGAAAGATGGAGGTAGGAATAGGATTTCTTTGCATTTCAAATGCCTCTATGGCGGTTGGTCTCTGCTAAGTGTAAACCTGCGCAAAGATTAGGTCCAACCATTTCAGGGGCAAAAAAAGATGAATTGGGAAAGTACATGGCCTGTTCTCTGTGTCCCACTAAAAGATTATGAGAAAGACTATTTTGATGAAATTGTGTGGGCTGCATGTCAGTTTCCCTCTATTGAAAGAGAAAAGCGCCTCTAAACGAACCGTACAGTCTTCTCGCGTTGGAACAGATGAATTTGGCAAATCTGAGGCGTATTTTTTGGAACTCGTGAAAATTAGAGGGAGAAAGAAGATTTCCGTGCAAATCAGAGGACTCTAGCACGGATTCCCTCTTGAAAACGCAAGCTGGATCTAAAACACGCATTCAGGCATTTTGGGGGTGATATTGATGAAATTGGCAACTCCGTGGCCCATTTTGGGGTACTGCTGAAAAACGGATTGAGAAAGGAGCTTACTCTGAAATTTCGAGGCCTCTAGCGAATTTTCCCTGTCAAAAGGTGAAACCGGAGCTAAAACATGCTTCTATCCTTTTAGTGGCCGAAACACAATGATTCGCGAGCTACGTTGCCCATTTTACAGTGCTTATGAAAGATGGAGGCAGGAATAGGATTTCTTTGCATTTCAAATGCCTCTATAGCGGTTGGTCTCTGCTAAGTGCAAACCTGCGGAAAGATTAGGTCCAACCATTTCGGGGGCAAAAACAGATTAATTGGGAAAGTACATGGCCCGTTCTCTGTGTCCCACTAAAAGATTATGAGAAAGACTATTTTGATGAAATTGTGTGGGCTACATGTCAGTTTCCCTTTATTGAAAGAGAAAATCACCTCTAAACGAACCGTACAGTCTTCTCGCGGCGGAACAGATGAATTTGGCAAATCTGAGGCGTATTTTTTGGAACTCGTGAAAATTGGAGGGAGAAAGAAGATTTCCGTGCAAATCAGAGGACTCTAGCACGGATTCCCTCTTGAAAACGCAAGCTGGATCTAAAACACGCATTCAGGCATTTTGGGGGTGATATTGATGAAATTGGCAACTCCGTGGCCCATTTTGGGGTACTGCTGAAAAACGGATTGAGAAAGGAGCTTACTCTGAAATTTCGAGGCCTCTAGCGAATTATCCCTATCAAAAGGTGAAACCGGCGCTAAAACATGCTTCTATCTTTTTGGTGGCCGAAACACAATGATTCGCGAGCTACGTTGCCCATTTTACAGTTCTTCTTAAAGATGGTGGTAGGAATAGGATTTCTTTGCATTTGAAATGCCTCTATGGCGGTTGGTCTCTGCTAAGTGCAAACCTGCGCAAAGATTAGGTCCAACCATTTCGGGGGCAAAAACAGATTAATTGGGAAAGTACATGGCCTGTTCTCTGTGTCCCACTAAAAGATTATGAGAAAGACTATTTTGATGAAATTGTGTGGGCTGCATGTCAGTTTCCCTCTGTTGAAAGAGAAAAGCGCCTCTAAACGAACCGTACAGTCTTCTCGCGGTGGAACAGATGAATTTGGCAAATCTGAGGCGTATTTTTTGGAACTCATGAAAATTGGAGGGAGAAAGAAGATTTTCGTGCAAATCAGAGGACTCTAGCACGGATTCCCTCTTGAAAACGCAAGCTAGATCTAAAACACGCATTTAGGCATTTTGGGGGTGATATTGATGAAATTGGCAACTCCGTGGCCCATTTTGGGGTACTGCTGAAAAACGGATTGAGAAAGGAGCTTACTCTGAAATTTCGAGGCCTCTAGCGAATTTTCCCTGTCAAAAGGTGAAACCGGCGCTAAAACATGCTTCTATCCAATTGGTGGCCGAAACACAATGATTCGCGAGCTACGTTGCACATTTTACAGTGCTTATGAAAGATGGAGGTAGGAATAGGATTTCTTTGCATTTCAAATGCCTCTATGGCGGTTGGTCTCTGCTAAGTGCAAACCTGCGCAAAGATTAGGTCCAACCATTTCGGGGGCAAAAAAAGATGAATTGGGAAAGTACATGGCCTGTTCTCTGTGTCCCACTAAAAGATTATGAGAAAGACTATTTTGATGAAATTGTGTGGGCTGCATGTCAGTTTCCCTCTATTGAAAGAGAAAAGCGCCTCTAAACGAACCGTACAGTCTTCTCGCGGTGGAACAGATGAATTTGGCAAATCTGAGGCGTATTTTTTGGAACTCGTGAAAATTAGAGGGAGAAAGAAGATTTCCGTGCAAATCAGAGGACTCTAGCACGGATTCCCTCTTGAAAACGCAAGCTGGATCTAAAACACGCATTCAGGCATTTTGGGGGTGATATTGATGAAATTGGCAACTCCGTGGCCCATTTTGGGGTACTGCTGAAAAACGGATTGAGAAAGGAGCTTACTCTTAAATTTCGAGGCCTCTAGCGAATTTTCCCTGTAAAAAGGTGAAACCGGCGCTAAAACATGCTTCTATCTTTTTGGTGGCCGAAACACAATGATTCGCGAGCTACGTTGCCCATTTTACAGTTCTTCTTAAAGATGGTGGTAGGAATAGGATTTCTTTGCATTTGAAATGCCTCTATGGCGGTTGGTCTCTGCTAAGTGCAAACCTGCGCAAAGATTAGGTCCAACCATTTCGGGGGCAAAAACAGATTAATTGGGAAAGTACATGGCCTGTTCTCTGTGTCCCACTAAAAGATTATGAGAAAGACTATTTTGATGAAATTGTGTGGGCTGCATGTCAGTATCCCTCTGTTGAAAGAGAAAAGCGCCTCTAAACGAACCGTACAGTCTTCTCGCGGTGGAACAGATGAATTTGGCAAATCTGAGGCGTATTTTTTGGAACTCATGAAAATTGGAGGGAGAAAGAAGATTTTCGTGCAAATCAGAGGACTCTAGCACGGATTCCCTCTTGAAAACGCAAGCTGGATCTAAAACACGCATTTAGGCATTTTGGGGGTGATATTGATGAAATTGGCAACTCCGTGGCCCATTTTGGGGTACTGCTGAAAAACGGATTGAGAAAGGAGCTTACTCTGAAATTTCGAGGCCTCTAGCGAATTTTCCCTGTCAAAAGGTGAAACCGGCGCTAAAACATGCTTCTATCCAATTGGTGGCCGAAACACAATGATTCGCGAGCTACGTTGCACATTTTACAGTGCTTATGAAAGATGGAGGTAGGAATAGGATTTCTTTGCATTTCAAATGCCTCTATGGCGGTTGGTCTCTGCTAAGTGTAAACCTGCGCAAAGATTAGGTCCAACCATTTCAGGGGCAAAAAAAGATGAATTGGGAAAGTACATGGCCTGTTCTCTGTGTCCCACTAAAAGATTATGAGAAAGACTATTTTGATGAAATTGTGTGGGCTGCATGTCAGTTTCCCTCTATTGAAAGAGAAAAGCGCCTCTAAACGAACCGTACAGTCTTCTCGCGTTGGAACAGATGAATTTGGCAAATCTGAGGCGTATTTTTTGGAACTCGTGAAAATTAGAGGGAGAAAGAAGATTTCCGTGCAAATCAGAGGACTCTAGCACGGATTCCCTCTTGAAAACGCAAGCTGGATCTAAAACACGCATTCAGGCATTTTGGGGGTGATATTGATGAAATTGGCAACTCCGTGGCCCATTTTGGGGTACTGCTGAAAAACGGATTGAGAAAGGAGCTTACTCTGAAATTTCGAGGCCTCTAGCGAATTTTCCCTGTCAAAAGGTGAAACCGGAGCTAAAACATGCTTCTATCCTTTTAGTGGCCGAAACACAATGATTCGCGAGCTACGTTGCCCATTTTACAGTGCTTATGAAAGATGGAGGCAGGAATAGGATTTCTTTGCATTTCAAATGCCTCTATAGCGGTTGGTCTCTGCTAAGTGCAAACCTGCGGAAAGATTAGGTCCAACCATTTCGGGGGCAAAAACAGATTAATTGGGAAAGTACATGGCCCGTTCTCTGTGTCCCACTAAAAGATTATGAGAAAGACTATTTTGATGAAATTGTGTGGGCTACATGTCAGTTTCCCTTTATTGAAAGAGAAAATCACCTCTAAACGAACCGTACAGTCTTCTCGCGGCGGAACAGATGAATTTGGCAAATCTGAGGCGTATTTTTTGGAACTCGTGAAAATTGGAGGGAGAAAGAAGATTTCCGTGCAAATCAGAGGACTCTAGCACGGATTCCCTCTTGAAAACGCAAGCTGGATCTAAAACACGCATTCAGGCATTTTGGGGGTGATATTGATGAAATTGGCAACTCCGTGGCCCATTTTGGGGTACTGCTGAAAAACGGATTGAGAAAGGAGCTTACTCTGAAATTTCGAGGCCTCTAGCGAATTATCCCTATCAAAAGGTGAAACCGGCGCTAAAACATGCTTCTATCTTTTTGGTGGCCGAAACACAATGATTCGCGAGCTACGTTGCCCATTTTACAGTTCTTCTTAAAGATGGTGGTAGGAATAGGATTTCTTTGCATTTGAAATGCCTCTATGGCGGTTGGTCTCTGCTAAGTGCAAACCTGCGCAAAGATTAGGTCCAACCATTTCGGGGGCAAAAACAGATTAATTGGGAAAGTACATGGCCTGTTCTCTGTGTCCCACTAAAAGATTATGAGAAAGACTATTTTGATGAAATTGTGTGGGCTGCATGTCAGTTTCCCTCTGTTGAAAGAGAAAAGCGCCTCTAAACGAACCGTACAGTCTTCTCGCGGTGGAACAGATGAATTTGGCAAATCTGAGGCGTATTTTTTGGAACTCATGAAAATTGGAGGGAGAAAGAAGATTTTCGTGCAAATCAGAGGACTCTAGCACAGATTCCCTCTTGAAAACGCAAGCTGGATCTAAAACACGCATTCAGGCCTTTTGGGGGTGATATTGATGAAATTGGCAACTCCGTGGCCCATTTTGGGGTACTGCTGAAAAACGGATTGAGAAAGGAGCTTACTCTTAAATTTCGAGGCCTCTAGCGAATTTTCCCTGTCAAAAGGTGAAACCGGCGCTAAAACATGCTTCTATCCTTTTGGTGGCCGAAACACAATGATTCGCGAGCTACGTTGCCCGTTTTACAGTGCTTATGAAAGATGGAGGTAGGAATAGGATTTCTTTGCATTTCAAATGCCTCTATGGCGGTTGGTCTCTGCTAAGTGCAAACCTGCGCAAAGATTAGGTCCAACCATTTCAGGGGCAAAAAAAGATGAATTGGGAAAGTACATGGCCCGTTCTCTGTACCCCACTAAAAGATTATGAGAAAGACTATTTTGATGAAATTGTGTGGGCTACATGTCAGTTTCCCTCTATTGAAAGAGAAAATCACCTCTAAACGAACCGTACAGTCTTCTCGCAGTGGAACAGATGAATTTGGCAAATCTGAGGCGTATTTTTTGGAACTCGTGAAAATTGGAGGGAGAAAGAAGATTTCCGTGCAAATCAGAGGACTCTAGCACGGATTCCCTCTTGCAAACGCAAGCTGATCTAAAACACGCATTCAGGCATTTTGGGGCTGATATTGATGAAATTGGCAACTCCGTGGCCCATTTTGGGGTACTGCTGAAAAACGGATTGAGAAAGGAGCTTACTCTGAAATTTCGAGGCCTCTAGCGAATTTTCCCTGTCAAAAGGTGAAACCGGCGCTAAAACATGCTTCTATCCTATTGGTGGCTGAAACACAATTATTCGCGAGCTACGTTGCCCGTTTTACAGTTCTTCTGAAAGATGGAGGTAGGAATAGGATTTCTTTGCATTTCAAATGCCTCTATGGCGGTTGGTCTCTGCTAAGTGCAAACCTGCGGAAAGATTAGGTCCAACCATTTCGGGGGCAAAAAAAGATGAATTGGGAAAGTACATGACCCGTTCTCTGTGTCCCACTAAAAGATTATGAGAAAGATTATTTTGATGAAATTGTGTGGGCTACATGTCAGTTTCCCTCTATTGAAAGAGAAAATCACCTCTAAACGAACCATACAGTCTTCACGCGGTGGAACAGATGAATTTGGAAAATCTGTGGCCTATTTTTTGGAACTCGTGAAAATTGGAGAGAGAAAGAAGATTTCCGTGCAAATCAGAGGACTCTAGCACGAATTCCCTCTTGAAAACGCAAGCTGGATCTAAAACACGCATGAAGGCATTTTGGGGGTGATATTGATGAAATTGGCAACTCCGTAGCCCATTTTGGGGTACTGCTGAAAAACGGATTGAGAAAGGAGCTTACTCTGAAATTTCGAGGCCTCTAGCGAATTTTCCGTGTCAAAAGGTGAAACCGGCGCTAAAACATGCTTCTATCCTTTTGGTGGCCGAAACACAATGATTCGCGAGCTACGTTGCCCGTTTTACAGTTCTTCTGAAAGATGGAGGTAGGAATAGGATTTCTTTGCATTTCAAATGCCTCTATGGCGGTTGGTCTCTGCTAAGTGCAAACCTGCGTGAAGAATAGGTCCAACCATTTCAGGGGCAAAAAAAGATGAATTGGGAAAGTACATGGCCCGTTCTCTATAAACCACTAAAAGATTATGAGAAAGACTATTTTGATGAAATTGTGTGGGCTACATGTCAGTTTCCCTCTATTGAAAGAGAAAATCACCTCTAAACGATCCGTACAGTCTTCTCACAGTGGAACAGATGAATTTGGCAAATCTGAGGCGTATTTTTTGGACCTTGTGAAAATTGGAGGGAGAAAGAAGATTTCCGTGCAAATCAGAGGACTCTAGCACGGTTTCCCTCTTGAAAACGCATGCTGGATCTAAAACACGCATTCAGGCATTTTGGGGGTGATATTGATGAAATTGGCAACTCTGTGGCCCATTTTGGGGTACTGCTGAAAAACGGATTGAGAAAGGAGCTTACTCTGAAATTTCGAGGCCTCTAGCGAATTTTCCCTGTCAAAAGGTGAAACCGGCGCTAAAACATGCTTCTATCCTATTGGTGGCTGAAACACAATTATTCGCGAGCTACGTTGCCCGTTTTACAGTTCTTCTGAAAGATGGAGGTTGGAATAGGATTTCTTTGCATTTCAAATGCCTCTATGGCGGTTGGTCTCTGCTAAGTGCAAACCTGCGGAAAGATTAGGTCCAACCATTTCGGGGGCAAAAAAAGATGAATTGGGAAAGTACATGGCCCGTTCTCTTTACCCCACTAAAAGATTATGAGAAAGACTTTTTTGATGAAATTGTGTGGGCTACATGTCAGTTTCCCTCTATTGAAAGAGAAAATCACCTCTAAACGAACCGTACAGTCTTCTCGCAGTGGAACAGATGAATTTGGCAAATCTGAGGCGTATTTTTTGGAACTCGTGAAAATTGGAGGGAGAAAGAAGATTTCCGTGCAAATCAGAGGACTCTAGCACGGATTCCCTCTTGCAAACGCAAGCTGGATCTAAAACATGCATTCAGGCATTTTGGGGGTGATATTGATGAAATTGGCAAATCCGTGGCCCATTTTTGGGTACTGCTGAAAAACGGATTGAGAAAGGAGCTTACTCTGAAATTTCGAGGCCTCTAGCGAATTTTCCCTGTCAAAAGGTGAAACCGGCGCTAAAACATGCTTCTATCCTTTTGGTGGCCGAAACACAATGATTCGCGAGCTTCGTTGCCCATTTTACAGTGCTTATGAAAGATGGAGGTAGGAATAGAATTTCTTTTAATTTCAAATGCCTCTATGGCGGTTGGTCTCTGCTAAGTGCAAACCTGCGCAAAGATTAGGTCCAACCATTTCAGGGGCAAAAAAAGATGAATTGGGAAAGTACATGGTCCGTTCTCTGTACCCCACTAAAAGATTATGAGAAAGACTATTTTGATGAAATTGTGTGGGCTACATGTCAGTTTCCCTCTATTGAAAGAGAAAATCACCTCTAAACGAACCGTACAGTCTTCTCGCGGTGGAACAGATGAATTTGGCAAATCTGAGGCGTATTTTTTGGAACTCGTGAAAATTGGAGGGAGAAAGAAGATTTCCGTGCAAATCAGAGGACTCTAGCACGAATTCCCTCTTGAAAACGCAAGCTGGATCTAAAACACGCATGAAGGCATTTTGGGGGTGATATTGATGAAATTGGCAACTCCGTGGCCCATTTTGGGGTACTGCTGAAAAACGGATTGAGAAAGGAGCTTACTCTGAAATTTCGAGGCCTCTAGCGAATTTTCCCTGTCAAAAGGTGAAACCGGCGCTAAAACATGCTTCTATCCTTTTGGTGGCCGAAACACAATGATTCGCGAGCTACGTTGCTCGTTTTACAGTTCTTCTGAAAGATGGAGGTAGGAATAGGATTTCTTTGCATTTCAAATGCCTCTATGGCGGTTGGTCTCTGCTAAGTGCAAACCTGCGGAAAGATTAGGTCCAACCATTTCGGGGGCAAAAAAAGATGAATTGGGAAAGTACATGGCCCGTTCTCTGTACCCCACTAAAAGATTATGAGAAAGACTATTTTGATGAAATTGTGTGGGCTACATGTCAGTTTCCCTCTATTGAAAGAGAAAATCACCTCTAAACGAACCGTACAGTCTTCTCGCGGTGGAACAGATGAATTTGGCAAATCTGAGGCGTATTTTTTGGACCTTGTGAAAATTGAAGGGAGAAAGAAGATTTCCGTGCAAATCAGAGGACTCTAGCACGAATTCCCTCTTGAAAACGCAAGCTGGATCTAAAACACGCATTCAGGCATTTTGGGGCTGATATTGATGAAATTGGCAACTCTGTGGCCCATTTTGGGGTACTGCTGAAAAACGGATTGAGAAAGGAGCTTACTCTGAAATTTCGAGGCCTCTAGCGAATTTTCCCTGTCAAAAGGTGAAACCGGCGCTAAAACATGCTTCTATCCTATTGGTGGCTGAAACACAATTATTCGCGAGCTACGTTGCCCGTTTTACAGTTCTTCTGAAAGATGGAGGTTGGAATAGGATTTCTTTGCATTTCAAATGCCTCTATGGCGGTTGGTCTCTGCTAAGTGCAAACCTGCGGAAAGATTAGGTCCAACCATTTCGGGGGCAAAAAAAGATGAATTGGGAAAGTACATGGCCCGTTCTCTGTACCCCACTAAAAGATTATGAGAAAGACTTTTTTGATGAAATTGTGTGGGCTACATGTCAGTTTCCCTCTATTGAAAGAGAAAATCACCTCTAAACGAACCGTACAGTCTTCTCGCAGTGGAACAGATGAATTTGGCAAATCTGAGGCGTATTTTTTGGAACTCGTGAAAATTGGAGGGAGAAAGAAGATTTCCGTGCAAATCAGAGGACTCTAGCACGGATTCCCTCTTGCAAACGCAAGCTGGATCTAAAACACGCATTCAGGCATTTTGGGGGTGATATTGATGAAATTGGCAAATCCGTGGCCCATTTTTGGGTACTGCTGAAAAACGGATTGAGAAAGGAGCTTACTCTGAAATTTCGAGGCCTCTAGCGAATTTTCCCTGTCAAAAGGTGAAACCGGCGCTAAAACATGCTTCTATCCTTTTGGTGGCCGAAACACAATGATTCGCGAGCTTCGTTGCCCATTTTACAGTGCTTATGAAAGATGGAGGTAGGAATAGAATTTCTTTTAATTTCAAATGCCTCTATGGCGGTTGGTCTCTGCTAAGTGCAAACCTGCGCAAAGATTAGGTCCAACCATTTCAGGGGCAAAAAAAGATGAATTGGGAAAGTACATGGCCCGTTCTCTGTACCCCACTAAAAGATTATGAGAAAGACTATTTTGATGAAATTGTGTGGGCTACATGTCAGTTTCCCTCTATTGAAAGAGAAAATCACCTCTAAACGAACCGTACAGTCTTCTCGCGGTGGAACAGATGAATTTGGCAAATCTGAGGCGTATTTTTTGGAACTCGTGAAAATTGGAGGGAGAAAGAAGATTTCCGTGCAAATCAGAGGACTCTAGCACGAATTCCCTCTTGAAAACGCAAGCTGGATCTAAAACACGCATGAAGGCATTTTGGGGGTGATATTGATGAAATTGGCAACTCCGTGGCCCATTTTGGGGTACTGCTGAAAAACGGATTGAGAAAGGAGCTTACTCTGAAATTTCGAGGCCTCTAGCGAATTTTCCCTGTCAAAAGGTGAAACCGGCGCTAAAACATGCTTCTATCCTTTTGGTGGCCGAAACACAATGATTCGCGAGCTACGTTGCTCGTTTTACAGTTCTTCTGAAAGATGGAGGTAGGAATAGGATTTCTTTGCATTTCAAATGCCTCTATGGCGGTTGGTCTCTGCTAAGTGCAAACCTGCGGAAAGATTAGGTCCAACCATTTCGGGGGCAAAAAAAGATGAATTGGGAAAGTACATGGCCCGTTCTCTGTACCCCACTAAAAGATTATGAGAAAGACTTTTTTGATGAAATTGTGTGGGCTACATGTCAGTTTCCCTCTATTGAAAGAGAAAATCACCTCTAAACGAACCGTACAGTCTTCTCGCAGTGGAACAGATGAATTTGGCAAATCTGAGGCGTATTTTTTGGAACTCGTGAAAATTGGAGGGAGAAAGAAGATTTCCGTGCAAATCAGAGGACTCTAGCACGGATTCCCTCTTGCAAACGCAAGCTGGATCTAAAACACGCATTCAGGCATTTTGGGGGTGATATTGATGAAATTGGCAAATCCGTGGCCCATTTTTGGGTACTGCTGAAAAACGGATTGAGAAAGGAGCTTACTCTGAAATTTCGAGGCCTCTAGCGAATTTTCCCTGTCAAAAGGTGAAACCGGCGCTAAAACATGCTTCTATCCTTTTGGTGGCCGAAACACAATGATTCGCGAGCTTCGTTGCCCATTTTACAGTGCTTATGAAAGATGGAGGTAGGAATAGAATTTCTTTTAATTTCAAATGCCTCTATGGCGGTTGGTCTCTGCTAAGTGCAAACCTGCGCAAAGATTAGGTCCAACCATTTCAGGGGCAAAAAAAGATGAATTGGGAAAGT
Organism: Albizia julibrissin; assembly: GCA_037074505.1. Classification (NCBI taxonomy): domain Eukaryota; kingdom Viridiplantae; phylum Streptophyta; class Magnoliopsida; order Fabales; family Fabaceae; genus Albizia; species Albizia julibrissin. The sequence goes on from CM073477.1 coordinate 41,771,435, forward strand.
ACATGGCCCGTTCTCTGTACCCCACTAAAAGATTATGAGAAAGACTATTTTGATGAAATTGTGTGGGCTACATGTCTGTTTCCCTCTATTGAAAGAGAAAATCACCTCTAAACGAACCGTACAGTCTTCTCGCGGTGGAACAGATGAATTTGGCAAATCTGAGGCGTATTTTTTGGAACTCGTGAAAATTGGAGGGAGAAAGAAGATTTCCGTGCAAATCAGAGGACTCTAGCACGAATTCCCTCTTGAAAACGCAAGCTGGATCTAAAACACGCATGAAGGCATTTTGGGGGTGATATTGATGAAATTGGCAACTCCGTGGCCCATTTTGGGGTACTGCTGAAAAACGGATTGAGAAAGGAGCTTACTCTGAAATTTCGAGGCCTCTAGCGAATTTTCCCTGTCAAAAGGTGAAACCGGCGCTAAAACATGCTTCTATCCTTTTGGTGGCCGAAACACAATGATTCGCGAGCTACGTTGCTCGTTTTACAGTTCTTCTGAAAGATGGAGGTAGGAATAGGATTTCTTTGCATTTCAAATGCCTCTATGGCGGTTGGTCTCTGCTAAGTGCAAACCTGCGGAAAGATTAGGTCCAACCATTTCGGGGGCAAAAAAAGATGAATTGGGAAAGTACATGGCCCGTTCTCTGTACCCCACTAAAAGATTATGAGAAAGACTATTTTGATGAAATTGTGTGGGCTACATGTCAGTTTCCCTCTATTGAAAGAGAAAATCACCTCTAAACGAACCGTACAGTCTTCTCGCGGTGGAACAGATGAATTTGGCAAATCTGAGGCGTATTTTTTGGACCTTGTGAAAATTGAAGGGAGAAAGAAGATTTCCGTGCAAATCAGAGGACTCTAGCACGAATTCCCTCTTGAAAACGCAAGCTGGATCTAAAACACGCATTCAGGCATTTTGGGGCTGATATTGATGAAATTGGCAACTCTGTGGCCCATTTTGGGGTACTGCTGAAAAACGGATTGAGAAAGGAGCTTACTCTGAAATTTCGAGGCCTCTAGCGAATTTTCCCTGTCAAAAGGTGAAACCGGCGCTAAAACATGCTTCTATCCTATTGGTGGCTGAAACACAATTATTCGCGAGCTACGTTGCCCGTTTTACAGTTCTTCTGAAAGATGGAGGTAGGAATAGGATTTCTTTGCATTTCAAATGCCTCTATGGCGGTTGGTCTCTGCTAAGTGCAAACCTGCGGAAAGATTAGGTCCAACCATTTCGGGGGCAAAAAAAGATGAATTGGGAAAGTACATGACCCGTTCTCTGTGTCCCACTAAAAGATTATGAGAAAGATTATTTTGATGAAATTGTGTGGGCTACATGTCAGTTTCCCTCTATTGAAAGAGAAAATCACCTCTAAACGAACCATACAGTCTTCACGCGGTGGAACAGATGAATTTGGAAAATCTGTGGCCTATTTTTTGGAACTCGTGAAAATTGGAGAGAGAAAGAAGATTTCCGTGCAAATCAGAGGACTCTAGCACGAATTCCCTCTTGAAAACGCAAGCTGGATCTAAAACACGCATGAAGGCATTTTGGGGGTGATATTGATGAAATTGGCAACTCCGTAGCCCATTTTGGGGTACTGCTGAAAAACGGATTGAGAAAGGAGCTTACTCTGAAATTTCGAGGCCTCTAGCGAATTTTCCGTGTCAAAAGGTGAAACCGGCGCTAAAACATGCTTCTATCCTTTTGGTGGCCGAAACACAATGATTCGCGAGCTACGTTGCCCGTTTTACAGTTCTTCTGAAAGATGGAGGTAGGAATAGGATTTCTTTGCATTTCAAATGCCTCTATGGCGGTTGGTCTCTGCTAAGTGCAAACCTGCGTGAAGAATAGGTCCAACCATTTCAGGGGCAAAAAAAGATGAATTGGGAAAGTACATGGCCCGTTCTCTATAAACCACTAAAAGATTATGAGAAAGACTATTTTGATGAAATTGTGTGGGCTACATGTCAGTTTCCCTCTATTGAAAGAGAAAATCACCTCTAAACGATCCGTACAGTCTTCTCACAGTGGAACAGATGAATTTGGCAAATCTGAGGCGTATTTTTTGGAACTCTTGAAAATTGGAGGGAGAAAGAAGATTTCCGTGCAAATCAGAGGACCCTAGCACGGTTTCCCTCTTGAAAACGCATGCTGGATCTAAAACACGCATTCAGGCATTTTGGGGGTGATATTGATGAAATTGGCCACACCGTCGCCCATTTTGGGGTACTGCTGAAAAACGGAGTGAGAAAGGAGCTTACTCTGAAATTTCGAGGCCTCTAGCGAATTTTCCCTTTCAAAAGGTGAAACCGGCGCTAAAACATGCTTCTATCCTTTTGGTGGCCGAAACACATTGATTAGCGAGCTACGTTGCCCATTTTACAGTGCTTTTGAAAGATAGAGGTAGGAACAGGATTTCTTTCTATTTCAAATGCCTCTATGGCGGTTGGTCTCTGCGAAGTGCAAACCTGCGCAAAGATTAGGTCCAACCATTTCGGGGTCAAAAAAAGATGAATTGGGAAAGTACATGGCCCGTTCTCTGTGTCCCACTAAAAGATTATGAGAAAGACTATTTTGATGAAATTGTGTGGGCTACATGTCAGTTTCCGTCTATTGAAAGAGAAAATCACCTCTAAACGAACCATACAGTCTTCACGCGGTGGAACAGATGAATTTGGCAAATCTGTGGCCTATTTTTTGGAACTAGTGAAAATTAGAGGGAGAAAGAAGATTTCCGTGCAAATCAGAGGACTCTGGGACGGATTCCCTCTTGAAAACGAAAGCTGGATCTAAAACACGCATTCAGGCATTTTGGGGGTCATATTGATGAAATTGGCAACTCCGTGGCCCATTTTGTGGTACTGCTTAAAAACGGATTGAGAAAGGAGTTTACTCTTAAATTTCGAGGCCTCTAGCGAATTTTCGCTGTCAAAAGATGAAACCGGCGCTAAAACATGCTTCTATCCCTTTGGTGGCCGAAACACAATGATTGGCGAGCTACGTTGCCCATTTTACAGTGCTTATGAAAGATGGAGGTAGGAATAGGATTTCTTTGCATTTCAAATGCCTCTATGGCGGTTGGTCTCTGCTAAGTGCAAACTTGCGCAAAGATTAGGTCCAACCATTTCAGGGGCAAAAAAAGATGAATTGGGAAAGTACATGGCCCGTTCTCTGTGTCCCACTAAAAGATTATGAGAAAGACTATTTTGATGAAATTGTGTGGGCTACATGTCAGTTTCTGTCTATTGAAAGAGAAAATCACCTCTAAACGAACCGTACAGTCTTCATGCGGTGGAACAAATGAATTTGGCAAACCCGTGGGCTATTTTTTTGAACTCGTGAAAATTGGAGGGAGAAAGAAGATTTCCGTGCAAATCAGAGGACTCTGGGACGGATTCCCTCTTGAAAACGAAAGCTGGATCTAAAACACGCATTCAGGCATTTTGGGGGTGATATTGATGAAATTGGCAACTCCGTGGCCCATTTTGGGGTAGTGCTGAAAAACGGAGTGAGAAAGGAGTTTACTCTTAAATTTCGAGGCCTCTAGCGAATTTTCCCTGTCAAAAGGGGAAACCGGCGCTAAAACATGCTCTATCCTTTTGGTGGCCGACACACAATGATTCGCGAGCTACGTTGCCCATTTTACAGTGCTTATGAAAGATGGAGGTAGGAATAGGATTTCTTTGCATTTCAAATGCCTCTATGGCGGTTGGTCTCTGCTAAGTGCAAACCTGCGCGAAGAATAGGTCCCACCATTTCGGGGTCGAAAACAGATGAATTGGGAAAGTACATGGCCCGTTCTCTGTGTCCCACTACAAGATTATGAGAAATACTATTTTGATGAAATTGTGTGGGCTACATGTCAGTTTCCCTCTATTGAAAGAGAAAATCACCTCTAAACGAACCGTACAGTCGTCTCACAGTGGAACAGATGAATTTGGCAAATCTGAGGCGTATTTTTTGGAACTCTTGAAAATTGGAGGGAGAAAGAAGATTTCCGTGCAAATCAGAGGACTCTGGGACGGATTCCCTCTTGAAAACGAAAGCTGGATCTAAAACACGCATTCAGGCATTTTGGGGGTGATATTGATGAAATTGGCAACTCCGTGGCCCATTTTGGGGTAGTACTGAAAAACGGATTGAGAAAGGAGTTTACTCTTAAATTTCGAGGCCTCTTGCGAATTTTCCCTGTCAAAAGATGAAACCGGCGCTAAAACATGCTTCTATCCCTTTGGTGGCCGAAACACAATGATTCGCGAGCTACGTTGCCCATTTTACAGTGCTTATGAAAGATGGAGGTAGGAATAGGATTTCTTTGCATTTCAAATGCCTCTATGGCGGTTGGTCTCTGCTAAGTGCAAACTTGCGCAAAGATTAGGTCCAACCATTTCAGGGGCAAAAAAAGATGAATTGGGAAAGTACATGGCCCGTTCTCTGTGTCCCACTAAAAGATTATGAGAAAGACTATTTTGATGAAATTGTGTGGGCTACATGTCAGTTTCTGTCTATTGAAAGAGAAAATCACCTCTAAACGAACCATACAGTCTTCTCGCGGTGGAACAGATGAATTTGGCAAATCTGTGGCCTATTTTTTGGAACTCGTGAAAATTGGAGGGAGAAAGAAGATTTCCGTGCAAATCAGAGGACGCTGGGACGGATTCCCTCTTGAAAACGAAAGCTGGATCTAAAACACGCATTCAGGCATTTTGGGGGTGATATTGATGAAATTGGCAACTCCGTGGCCCATTTTGTGGTAGTGCTGAAAAACGGATTGAGAAAGGAGTTTACTCTTAAATTTCGTGGCCTCTAGCGAATTTTCCCTGTCAAAAGATGAAACCGACGCTAAAACATGCTTCTATCCCTTTGGTGGCCGAAACACAATGATTCGCGAGCTACGTTGCCCATTTTACAGTGCTTATGAAAGATGGAGGTAGGAATAGGATTTCTTTGCATTTTAAATGCCTCTATGGCGGTTGGTCTCTGCTAAGTGCAAACCTGCGCAAAGAATAGGTCCCACCATTTCAGGGGCAAAAACAGATGAATTGGGAAAGTACATGGCCCGTTCTCTGTGTCTAACTAAAAGATTATGAGAAAGACTATTTTCTTGAAATTGTATGGGCTACATGTCAGTTTCCCTCTATTGAAAGAGAAAATCACCTCTAAACGAACCGTACAGTCTTCATGCGGTGGAACAAATGAATTTGGCAAACCCGTGGGCTATTTTTTTGAACTCGTGAAAATTGGAGGGAGAAAGAAGATTTCCGTGCAAATCAGAGGACCCTAGCACGGTTTCCCTCTTGAAAACGCATGCTGGATCTAAAACACGCATTCAGGCATTTTGGGGGTGATATTGATGAAATTGGCAACTCCGTCGCCCATTTTGGGGTACTGCTGAAAAACGGAGTGAGAAAGGAGCTTACTCTAAAGTTTCGAGGCCTCTAGCGAATTTTCCCTGTCAAAAGGTGAAACCGGCGCTAAAACATGCTTCTATCCATTTGGTGGCCGAAACACAATGATTCGCGAGCTACGTTGCCCATTTTACAGTGCTTATGAAAGATGGAGGTAGGAATAGGATTTCATTGCATTTCAAATGCCTCTATGGCGGTTGGTCTCTGCTAAGTACAAACCTGTGCAAAGATTAGGTCAAACCATTTCGGGGTCAAAATATGATGAATTGGGAATGTACATGGCCCGTTCTCTGTGTCCCACTAAAAGATTATGAGAAAGACTATTTTGATGAAATTGTGCGGGCTACATGTCAGTTTCCGTCTATTGAAAGAGAAAATCACCTCTAAACGAACCCTACAGTCTTCACGCGGTGGAACAGATGAATTTGGCAAATCTGTGGCCTATTTTTTGGAACTCGTGAAAATTGGAGGGAAAAAGAAGATTTCCGTGCAAATCAGAGGACTCTGAGACGGATTCCCTCTTGAAAACGAAAGATGGATCTAAAACACGCATTCAGGCATTTTGGGGGTGATATTGATGAAATTGGCAACTCCGTGGCCCATTTTGGGGTAGTGCTGAAAAACGGATTGAGAAAGGAGTTTACTCTTAAATTTCGAGGCCTCTAGCGAATTTTCCCTATCAAAAGATGAAACCGGCGCTAAACCATGCTTCTATCCCTTTGGTGGCCGAAACACAATGATTCGCGAGCTACGTTGCCCATTTTACAGTGCTTATGAAAGATGGAGGTAGGAATAGGATTTCTTTGCAATTCAAATGCCTCTATGGCGGTTGGTCTCTGCTAAGTGCAAACCTGCGCAAAGATTAGGTCCAACCATTTCAGGGGCAAAAAAAGACTAATTGGGAAAGTACATGGCCCGTTCTCTGTGTCCCACTAAAAGATTATGAGAAAGACTATTTTGATGAAATTGTGTGGGCTACATGTCAGTTTCTGTCTATTGAAAGAGAAAATCACCTTTAAACGAACCATACAGTCTTCTCGCGGTGGAACAGTTGAATTTGGCAAATCTGTGGCCTATTTTTTGGAACTCGTGAAAATTGGAGGGAAAAAGAAGATTTCTGTGGAAATCAGAGGACTCTGGGACGGATTCCCTCTTGAAAATGAAAGCTGGATCTAAAACACGCATTCAGGCATTTTGGGGGTGATATTGATGAAATTAACAACTCCGTGGCCCATTTTGGGGTAGTGCTGAAAAACGGATTGAGAAAGGAGTTTACTCTTAAATTTCGAGGCCTCTAGCGAATTTTCCCTGTCAAAAGGTGAAACCGGCGCTAAAACATACTTCTATCCTTTTGGTGGCCGAAACACAATGATTCGCGAGCTACGTTGCCCATTTTACAGTGCTTATGAAAGATGGAGGTAGGAATAGGATTTCTTTGCATTTCAAATGCCTCTATGGCGGTTGGTCTCTGCTAAGTGCAAACCTGCGCAAAGAATAGGTCCAACCATTTCGGGGGCAAAAACAGATTAATTGGGAAAGTACATGGCCCGTTCTCTGTGTCCCACTAAAAGATTATGAGAAAGACTATTTTAATGAAATTGTGTGGGCTACATGTCAGTTTCCGTCTATTGAAAGAGAAAATCCCCTCTAAACGAACCATACAGTCTTCACGCGGTGGAACAGATGAATTTGGCAAATCTGTGGCCTATTTTTTGGAACTCGTGAAAATTGGAGGGAAAAAGAAGATTTCCGTGCAAATCAGAGGACTCTGGGACGGATTCCCTCTTGAAAACGAAAGATGGATCTAAAACACGCATTCAGGCATTTTGGGGGTGATATTGATGAAATTGGCAACTCCGTGGCCCATTTTGGGGTAGTGCTGAAAAACGGAGTGAGAAAGGAGTTTACTCTTAAATTTCGAGGCCTCTAGCGAATTTTCCCTGTCAAAAGGTGAAACCGGCGCTAAAACATGCTCTATCCCTTTGGTGGCCGAAACACAATGATTCGCGAGCTACGTTGCCCATTTTACAGTGCTTATGAAAGATGGAGGTAGGAATAGGATTTCTTTGCATTTCAATTGCCTCTATGGCGGTTGGTCTCTGCGAAGTGCAAACCTGCGCAAAGATTAGGTCCAACCATTTCGGGGGCAAAAACAGATGAATTGGGAAAGTGATGGCCCGTTCTCTGTGTCCCACTAAAAGATTATGAGAAAGACTATTTTGATGAAATTGTATGGGCTATATGTCAGTTTCCCTCTCTTGAAAGAGAAAATCGCCTCTAAACGAACCGTACAGTCTTCTAGCGGTGGAACAGATGAATTTGGCAAATATGTGCCGTATTTTTTGGAACTCGTGAAAATTATAGGGAGAAAGAAGATTTCCCTGCAAATCATAGGACTCTAGCACGGTTTGGCTCTCAAAAACGAAAGCTCGATCTAAAACACGCATTCAGGCATTTTGGGGGTGATATTGATGAAATTGGCAACTCCGTGGCCCATTTTGGGGTACTGCTGAAAAACGGAGTGAGAAAGGAGCTTACGCTGAAATTTCGAGGCTCCTAGCGAATTTTCCCTGTCAAAAGGTGAAACCGGCGCTAAAACATGCTTCTATCCCTTTGGTTGCCGAAACACAATGATTCGCGAGCTACGTTGCCCATTTTACAGTGCTTATGAAAGATGGAGGTATGAACAGGATTTCTTTGAATTTCAAATGCCTCTATGGCGGTTGATCTCTGCGAAGTGCAAACCTGCGTGAAGAATAGGTCCCACCATTTCGGGGTCAAAAAAAGATGAATTGGGAAAGTACATGGCCCGTTCTCTGTGTCCCACTAAAAGATTATGAGAAAGACTATTTTGATGAAATCGTGTAAGCTACATGTCAATTTCCCTCTATTGAAAGAGAAAATCACCTCTAAACGAACCATACAGTCTTCACGTGGTGGAACAGATGAATTTGGCAAATCTATGGCCTATTTTTTGGAACTCGTGAAAATTGGAGGGAAAAAGAAGATTTCCGTGTAAATCAGAGGACTATGGGACGGATTCCCTCTTGAAAACGAAAGCTGGATCTAAAACACGCATTCAGGCATTTTGGGGGTGATATTGATGAAATTGGCAACTCCGTGGCCCATTTTGGGGTAGTGCTGAAAAACGGATTGAGAAAAGAGTTTACTCTTAAATTTCGAGGCCTCTAGCGAATTTTCCCTGTCAAAAGATGAAACCGGCACTAAAACATGCTTCTATCCCTTTGGTGGACGAAACACAATGATTCGCGAGCTACGTTGCCCATTTTACAGTGCTTATGAAAGATGGAGGTAGGAATAGGATTTCTTTGCATTTCAAATGCCTCTATGGCGGTTGGTCTCTGCTAAGTGCAAACCTGCGCAAAGATTAGATCCCACCATTTCGGGGGCAAAAAAAGATGAATTGGGAAAGTACATGGCCCGTTCTCTGTGTCCCACTAAAAGATTATGAGAAAGACTATTTTGATGAAATTGTGTGGGCAACATGTCAGTTTCCCTCTATTGAAAGAGAAAATCACCTCTAAACGAACCATACAGTCTTCACGCGGTGGAACAGATGAATTTGGCAAATCTGAGGCGTATTTTTTGGAACTCCTGAAAATTGGAGGGAGAAAGAAGATTCCGTGCAAATCAGAGGACCCTAGCATAGTTTCCCTCTTGAAAACGCATGCTGGATCTAAAACACGCATTCAGGCATTTTGGGGGTGATATTGATGAAATTGGCAACTCCGTCGCCCATTTTGGGGTACTGCTGAAAAACGGAGTGAGAAAGGAGCTTACTCTGAAATTTCGAGGCCTCTTGCGAATTTTCCGTGTCAAAAGGTGAAACCGGCGCTAAAACATGCTTCTATCCTTTTGGTGGCCGAAACACAATGATTCGCGAGCTACGTTGCCCATTTTACAATGCTTATGAAAGATGGAGGTAGGAATAGGATTTCTTTGCATTTCAATTGCCTCTATGGCGGTTGGTCTCTGCTAAGTGCAAACCTGCGCAAAGATTAGGTCCAACCATTTCGAGGGCAAAAAAAGATGAATTGGGAAAGTACATGGCCCGTTCTCTGTGTCCCACTAAAAGATTATGAGAAAGACTATTTTGATGAAATTGTGTGGGCTACATGTCAGTTTCTGTCTATTGAAATAGAAAATCACCTCTAAACGAACCATACAGTCTTCTCGCGGTGGAACAGATGAATTTGGCAAATCTGTGGCCTATTTTTTGGAACTCTTGAAAATTAGAGGGAGAAAGAAGATTTCCGTGCAAACCTGAGGACTCTAGCACGGATTCCCTCTTGAAAACGTATGCTGGATCTAAAACACGTATTCAGGCATTTTGTGGGTGATATTGATGAAATTGGCAACTCCGTGGCCCATTTTGGGGTACTGCTGAAAAACGGAGTGAGAAAGGAGCTTACTCTGAAATTTCGAGGCCTCTAGCGAATTTTCCCTGTCAAAAGGTGAAACCGGCGCTAAAACATGCTTCTATCCTTTTGGTGGCCGAAACACAATGATTCGCGAGCTACGTTGCCCATTTTAAAGTGCTTATCAAAGATGGAGGTAGGAATAGGATTTCTTTGCATTTCAAATGCCTCTATGGCGGTTGGTCTCTGCTAAGTGCAAACCTGCGCAAAGATTAGGTCCAACCATTTCGGGGGCAAAAAAAGATGAATTGGGAAAGTACATGGCCCGTTCTCTGTGTCCCACTAAAAGATTATGAGAAAGACTATTTTGGTGAAATTGTGTGGGCTACATCTCAGTTTCCCTCTATTGAAAGAGAAAATCACCTCTAAACGAACCGTACAGTCTTCTCGCGGTGGAACAGATGAATTTGGCAAATCTGTGGCCTATTTTTTGGAACTCGTCAAAATTGGAGGGAAAAAGAAGATTTCCGTGCAAATCAGAGGACTCTGGGACGGATTCCCTCTTGAAAACGAAAGCTGGATCTAAAACACGCATTCAGGCATTTTGGGGGTGATATTGATGAAATTGGCAACTCCGTGGCCCATTTTGGGGTAGTGCTGAAAAACGGATTAGGAAAGGAGCTTACTCTGAAATTTCGAGGCCTCTAGCAAATTTTCCCTGTCAAAAGGTGAAACCGGAGCTAAAACATGCTTCTATCCCTTTGGTGGCCGAAACACAATGATTCGCGAGCTACGTTGCCCATTTTACAGTGCTTATGAAAGATGGAGGTAGGAATAGGATTTCTTTGCATTTCAATTGCCTCTATGGCGGTTGGTCTCTGCGAATTGCAAACCTGCGCAAAGATTAGGTCCAACCATTTCGGGGGCAAAAAAAGATGAATTGGGAAAGTGATGGCCCGTTCTCTGTGTCCCACTAAAAGATTATGAGAAAGACTATTTTGATGAAATTGTGTGGGCTACATGTCAGTTTCCCTCTATTGAAAGAGAAAATCACCTCTAAACGAACCATACAGTCTTCACGCGGTGGAACAGATGAATTTGGCAAATCTGAGGCGTATTTTTTGGAACTCGTGAAAATTGGAGGGAGAAAGAAGATTCCGTGCAAATCAGAGGACCCTAGCACAGTTTCCCTCTTGAAAACGCATGCTGGATCTAAAACACGCATTCAGGCATTTTGGGGGTGATATTGATGAAATTGGCAACTCCGTCGCCCATTTTGGGGTACTGCTGAAAAACGGAGTGAGAAAGGAGCTTACTCTGAAATTTCGAGGCCTCTTGCGAATTTTCCGTGTCAAAAGGTGAAACCGGCGCTAAAACATGCTTCTATCCTTTTGGTGGCCGAAACACAATGATTCGCGAGCTACGTTGCCCATTTTACAATGCTTATGAAAGATGGAGGTAGGAATAGGATTTCTTTGCATTTCAATTGCCTCTATGGCGGTTGGTCTCTGCTAAGTGCAAACCTGCGCAAAGATTAGGTCCAACCATTTCGAGGGCAAAAAAAGATGAATTGGGAAAGTACATGGCCCGTTCTCTGTGTCCCACTAAAAGATTATGAGAAAGACTATTTTGATGAAATTGTGTGGGCTACATGTCAGTTTCTGTCTATTGAAATAGAAAATCACCTCTAAACGAACCATACAGTCTTCTCGCGGTGGAACAGATGAATTTGGCAAATCTGTGGCCTATTTTTTGGAACTCTTGAAAATTAGAGGGAGAAAGAAGATTTCCGTGCAAACCTGAGGACTCTAGCACGGATTCCCTCTTGAAAACGTATGCTGGATCTAAAACACGTATTCAGGCATTTTGTGGGTGATATTGATGAAATTGGCAACTCCGTGGCCCATTTTGGGGTACTGCTGAAAAACGGAGTGAGAAAGGAGCTTACTCTGAAATTTCGAGGCCTCTAGCGAATTTTCCCTGTCAAAAGGTGAAACCGGCGCTAAAACATGCTTCTATCCTTTTGGTGGCCGAAACACAATGATTCGCGAGCTACGTTGCCCATTTTAAAGTGCTTATCAAAGATGGAGGTAGGAATAGGATTTCTTTGCATTTCAAATGCCTCTATGGCGGTTGGTCTCTGCTAAGTGCAAACCTGCGCAAAGATTAGGTCCAACCATTTCGGGGGCAAAAAAAGATGAATTGGGAAAGTACATGGCCCGTTCTCTGTGTCCCACTAAAAGATTATGAGAAAGACTATTTTGGTGAAATTGTGTGGGCTACATCTCAGTTTCCCTCTATTGAAAGAGAAAATCACCTCTAAACGAACCGTACAGTCTTCTCGCGGTGGAACAGATGAATTTGGCAAATCTGTGGCCTATTTTTTGGAACTCGTCAAAATTGGAGGGAAAAAGAAGATTTCCGTGCAAATCAGAGGACTCTGGGACGGATTCCCTCTTGAAAACGAAAGCTGGATCTAAAACACGCATTCAGGCATTTTGGGGGTGATATTGATGAAATTGGCAACTCCGTGGCCCATTTTGGGGTAGTGCTGAAAAACGGATTAGGAAAGGAGCTTACTCTGAAATTTCGAGGCCTCTAGCAAATTTTCCCTGTCAAAAGGTGAAACCGGAGCTAAAACATGCTTCTATCCCTTTGGTGGCCGAAACACAATGATTCGCGAGCTACGTTGCCCATTTTACAGTGCTTATGAAAGATGGAGGTAGGAATAGGATTTCTTTGCATTTCAATTGCCTCTATGGCGGTTGGTCTCTGCGAATTGCAAACCTGCGCAAAGATTAGGTCCAACCATTTCGGGGGCAAAAAAAGATGAATTGGGAAAGTGATGGCCCGTTCTCTGTGTCCCACTAAAAGATTATGAGAAAGACTATTTTGATGAAATTGTGTGGGCTACATGTCAGTTTCCCTCTATTGAAAGAGAAAATCACCTCTAAACGAACCATACAGTCTTCACGCGGTGGAACAGATGAATTTGGCAAATCTGAGGCGTATTTTTTGGAACTCGTGAAAATTGGAGGGAGAAAGAAGATTCCGTGCAAATCAGAGGACCCTAGCACAGTTTCCCTCTTGAAAACGCATGCTGGATCTAAAACACGCATTCAGGCATTTTGGGGGTGATATTGATGAAATTGGCAACTCCGTCGCCCATTTTGGGGTACTGCTGAAAAACGGAGTGAGAAAGGAGCTTACTCTGAAATTTCGAGGCCTCTAGCGAATTTTCCCTGTCAAAAGGTGAAACCGGCGCTAAAACATGCTTCTATCCTTTTGGTGGCCGAAACACAATGATTCGCGAGCTACGTTGCCCATTTTAAAGTGCTTATCAAAGATGGAGGTAGGAATAGGATTTCTTTGCATTTCAAATGCCTCTATGGCGGTTGGTCTCTGCTAAGTGCAAACCTGCGCAAAGATTAGGTCCAACCATTTCGGGGGCAAAAAAAGATGAATTGGGAAAGTACATGGCCCGTTCTCTGTGTCCCACTAAAAGATTATGAGAAAGACTATTTTGGTGAAATTGTGTGGGCTACATGTCAGTTTCCCTCTATTGAAAGAGAAAATCACCTCTAAACGAACCGTACAGTCTTCTCGCGGTGGAACAGATGAATTTGGCAAATCTGAGGCGTATTTTTTGGAACTCTTGAAAATTAGAGGGAGAAAGAAGATTTCCGTGCAAACCTGAGGAGTCTAGCACGGTTTCCCTCTTTAAAACGTATGCTGGATCTAAAACACGCATTCAGGCATTTTGTGGGTGATATTGATGAAATTGGCAACTCCGTGGCCCATTTTGGGGTACTGCTGAAAAACGGAGTGAGAAAGGAGCTTACTCTGAAATTTCGAGGCCTCTAGCGAATTTTCCCTGTCAAAAGGTGAAACCGGCGCTAAAACATGCTTCTATCCTTTTGGTGGCCGAAACACAAAGATTCGCGAGCTACGTTGCCCATTTTAAAGTGCTTATCAAAGATGGAGGTAGGAATAGGATTTCTTTGCATTTCAAATGCCTCTATGGCGGTTGGTCTCTGCTAAGTGCAAACCTACGCAAAGATTAGGTCCAACCATTTCGGGGGCAAAAAAAGATGAATTGGGAAAGTACATGGCCCGTTCTCTGTGTCCCACTAAAAGATTATGAGAAAGACTATTTTGGTGAAATTGTGTGGGCTACATGTCAGTTTCCCTCTATTGAAAGAGAAAATCACCTCTAAACGAACCGTACAGTCTTCTCGCGGTGGAACAGATGAATTTGGCAAATCTGTGGCCTATTTTTTGGAACTCGTGAAAATTGGAGGGAAAAAGAAGATTTCTGTTGAAATCAGAGGACTCTGGGACGGATTCCCTCTTGAAAACGAAAGCTGGATCTAAAACACGCATTCAGGCATTTTGGGGGTGATATTGATGAAATTAGCAACTCTGTGGCTCATTTTGGGGTAGTGCTGAAAAACGGATTGAGAAAGGAGTTTACTCTTAAATTTCGAGGCCTCTAGCGAATTTTCCCTGTCAAAAGGTGATACCGGCGCTAAAACATACTTCTATCCTTTTGGTGGCCGAAACACAATGATTCGCGAGCTACGTTGCCCATTTTACAGTGCTTATGAAATATGGAGGTAGGAATAGGATTTCTTTGCATTTCAAATGCCTCTATGGCGGTTGGTCTCTGCTAAGTGCAAACCTGCGCAAAGATTAGGTCCAACCATTTCGGGGTCAAAAAATGATGAATTGGGAAAGTACATGGCCCGTTCTCTGTGTCCCACTAAAAGATTATGAGAAAGACTATTTTGATGAAATTGTGTGGGCTACATGTCAGTTTCCGTCTATTGAAAGAGAAAATCCCCTCTAAACGAACCATACAGTCTTCACGCGGTGGAACAGATGAATTTGGCAAATCTGTGGCCTATTTTTTGGAACTCGTGAAAATTGGAGGGAAAAAGAAGATTTCCGTGCAAATCAGAGGACTCTGGGACGGATTCCCTCTTAAAAACGAAAGCTGGATCTAAAACACGCATTCAGGCATTTTGGGGGTGATATTGATGAAATTGGCAACTCCGTGGCCCATTTTGGGGTACTGCTGAAAAACGGATTAGGAAAGGAGCTTACTCTGAAATTTCGAGGCCTCTAGCAAATTTTCCCTGTCAAAAGGTGAAACCGGAGCTAAAACATTCTTCTATCCCTTTGGTGGCCGAAACACAATGATTCGCGAGCTACGTTGCCCATTTTACAGTGCTTATGAAAGATGGAGGTAGGAATAGGATTTCTTTGCATTTCAATTGCCTCTATGGCGGTTGGTCTCTGCGAAGTGCAAACCTGCGCAAAGATTAGGTCCAACCATTTCGGGGGCAAAAACAGATGAATTGGGAAAGTGATGGCCCGTTCTCTGTGTCCCACTAAAAGATTATGAGAAAGACTATTTTGATGAAATTGTGTGGGCTATATGTCAGTTTCCCTCTCTTCAAAGAGAAAATCGCCTCTAAACGAACCGTACAGTCTTCTAGCGGTGGAACAGATGAATTTGGCAAATATGTGCCGTATTTTTTGGAACTCGTGAAAATTATAGGGAGAAAGAACATTTCCCTGCAAATCATAGGACTCTAGCACGGTTTGGCTCTCAAAAACGAAAGCTGGATCTAAAACACGCATTCAGGCATTTTGGGGGTGATATTGATGAAATTGGCAACTCCGTGGCCCATTTTGGGGTAGTGCTGAAAAACGGAGTGAGAAAGGAGTTTACTCTTAAATTTCGAGGCCTCTAGCGAATTTTCCCTGTCAAAAGGTGAAACCGGCGCTAAAACATGCTCTATCCCTTTGGTGGCCGAAACACAATGATTCGCGAGCTACGTTGCCCATTTTACAGTGCTTATGAAAGATGGAGGTAGGAATAGGATTTCTTTGCATTTCAATTGCCTCTATGGCTGTTGGTCTCTGCGAAGTGGAAACCTGCGCAAAGATGAGGTCCAACCATTTCGGGGGCAAAAACAGATGAATTGGGAAAGTCATGGCCCGTTCTCTGTGTCCCACTAAAAGATTATGAGAACGACTATTTTGATGAAATTGTGTGGGCTACATGTCAGTTTCTGTCTATTGAAAAAGAAAATCACCTTTAAACGAACCATACAGTCTTCTCGCGGTGGAACAGATGAATTTGGCAAATCTGTGGCCTATTTTTTGGAACTCGTGAAAATTGGAGGGAAAAAGAAGATTTCCGTGGAAATCAGAGGACTCTGGGACGGTTTCCCTCTTGAAAACGCATGCTGGATCTAAAACACGCATTCAGGCATTTTGGGGGTGATATTGATGAAATTGGCAACTCCGTGGCCCATTTTGGGGTACTGCTGAAAAACGGAGTGAGAAAGGAGCTAACTCTGAAATTTCGAGGCCTTTAGCGAATTTTCCCTGTCAAAAGGTGAAACCGGCGCTAAAACATACTTCTATCCTTTTGGTGGCCGAAACACAATGATTCGCGAGCTACGTTGCCCATTTTACAATGCTTATGAAAGATGGAGGTAGGAATAGGATTTCTTTGCATTTCAATTGCCTCTATGGCTGTTGGTCTCTGCGAAGTGGAAACCTGCGCAAAGATGAGGTCCAACCATTTCGGGGACAAAAACAGATGAATTGGGAAAGTCATGGCCCGTTCTCTGTGTCCCACTAAAAGATTATGAGAAAGACTATTTTGATGAAATTGTATGGGCTATATGTCAGTTTCCCTCTCTTGAAAGAGAAAATCGCCTCTAAATGAACCGTACAGTCTTCTGGCGGTGGAACAGATGAATTTGGCAAATGTGTGCCGTAATTTTTGGAACTCGTAAAAATTATAGGGAGAAAGAAGATGTCCCTGCAAATCATAGGACTCTAGCACGGTTTGGCTCTCAAAAACGAAAGCTGGATCTAAAACACAAATTCAGGCATTTTGGGGGTGATATTGATGAAATTGGCAACTCCGTGGTCTATTTTGGCGTAGTGCTGAAAAACGGAGTGAGAAAGGAGCTTACTCTAAAATTTCGAGGCTTCTAGCGAATTTTCCCTGTCAAAAGGTGAAACCGGCGCTAAAACATGCTTCTATCCCTTTGGTGGCCGAAACACAATGATTCGCGAGCTACGTTGCCCATTTTACAGTGCTTATGAAAGATGGAGGTAGGAATAGGATTTCTTTGCATTTCAAATGCCTCTATGGCGGTTGGTCTCTGCGAAGTGCAAACCTGCGTGAAGAATAGGTCCCACCATTTCGGGGTCAAAAAAAGATGAATTGGGAAAGTACATGGCCCGTTCTCTGTGTCCCACTAAAAGATTATGAGAAAGACTATTTTGATGAAATTGTGTGGAATAAATGTCAGTTTCCCTCTATTGAAAGAGAAAATCACCTCTAAACGAACCATACAGTCTTCACGCGGTGGAATAGATGAATTTGGAAAATCTGAGGCGTATTTTTTGGAACTCGTGAAAATTGAAGGGAGAAAGAAGATTTCCGTGCAAATCAGAGGACCCTAGCACGGTTTCCCTCTTGAAAACGAATGCTGGATCTAAAACACGCATTCAGGCATTTTGGGGGTGATATTGATGAAATTGGCAACTCCGTCGCCCATATTAGGGTACTGCTGAAAAACGAAGTGAGAAAGGAGCTTACTCTGAAATTTTGAGGCCTCTAGCAAATTTTCCCTGTCAAAAGGTAAAACCGGAGCTAAAACATGCTTCTATCCCTTTGGTGGCCGAAACACAATGATTCGCGAGCTACGTTGCCCATTTTACAATGCTTATGAAAGATGGAGGTAGGAATAGGATTTCTTTGCATTTCAATTGCCTCTATGGCGGTTGGTCTCTGCTAAGTGCAAACCTGCGCAAAGATTAGGTCCAACCATTTCGGGGGCAAAAAAAGATGAATTGGGAAAGTACATGGCCCGTTCTCTGTGTCCCACTAAAAGATTATGAGAAAGACTATTTTGATGAAATCGTGTGGGCTACATGTCAGTTTCCCTCTATTGAAAGAGAAAATCACCTCTAAACGAACCAGACAGTCTTCACGCGGTGGAACAGATGAATTTGGCAAATCTGAGGCGTATTTTTTGGAACTCGTGAAAATTGGAGGGAGAAAGAAGATTTCCGTCCAAATCAGAGGACCCTAGCATGGTTTCCCTCTTGAAAACGCATGCTGGATCTAAAACACGCATTCAGGCATTTTGGGGGTGATATTGATGAAATTGGCCACTCCGTCGCCCATTTTGGGGTACTGCTGAAAAACGGAGTGAGAAAGGATCTTACTCTGAAATTTCGAGACTTCTAGCGAATTTTCCCTGTCAAAAGGTGAAACCGGCGCTAAAACATGCTTCTATCCCTTTGGTGGCCAAAACACAATGATTCGCGAGCTACGTTGCCCATTTTACAGTGCTTATGAAAGATGGAGGAAGGAATAGGATTTCTTTGCATTTCAAATGCCTCTATGGCGGTTGGTCTCTGCTAAGTGCAAACCTGCGCA
Source organism: Albizia julibrissin (assembly GCA_037074505.1). Taxonomy (NCBI): domain Eukaryota; kingdom Viridiplantae; phylum Streptophyta; class Magnoliopsida; order Fabales; family Fabaceae; genus Albizia; species Albizia julibrissin. The sequence goes on from CM073477.1 coordinate 41,789,701, forward strand.
AAGATTAGGTCCAACCATTTCGGGGGCAAAAAAAGATGAATTGGGAAAGTACATGGCCCGTTCTTTGTGTCCCACTAAAAGATTATGAGAAAGACTATTTTGATGAAATTGTGTGGGCTACATGTGAGTTTCCCTCTATTGAAAGAGAAAATCACCTCTAAACGAACCATACAGTCTTCACGAGGTGCAACAGATGAATTTGGCAAATCTGTGGCCTATTTTTTGGAAATCGTGAAAATTGGAGGGAAAAAGAAGATTTTCGTGCAAATCAGAGGACTCTGGGACAGATTCCCTTTTGAAAATGAAAGCTGGATCTAAAACACGCATTCAGGCATTTTGGGGGTGATATTGATGAAATTGGCAACTCTGTGGCCTATTTTGGCGTAGTGCTGAAAAACGGAGTGAGAAAGGATCTTACTCTGAAATTTCGAGCCTTCTAGCGAATTTTCCCTGTCAAAAGGTGAAACCGGCGCTAAAACATGCTTCTATCCCTTTGGTGGCCAAAACACAATGATTCGCGAGCTACGTTGCCCATTTTACAGTGCTTATGAAAGATGGAGGAAGGAATAGGATTTCTTTGCATTTCAACTGCCTCTATAGCGGTTGGTCTCTGCGAAGTGGAAACCTGCGCAAAGATGAGGTCCAACCATTTCGGGGGCAAAAAAAGATGAATTGGGCAAGTACATGGCCCGTTCTCTGTGTCCCACTAAAAGATTATGAGAAAGACTATTTTGATGAAATCGTGTGGGCTACATGTCAGTTTCCCTCTATTGAAAGAGAAAATCACCTCTAAACGAACCAGACAGTCTTCACGCGGTGGAACAGATGAATTTGGCAAATCTGAGGCGTATTTTTTGGAACTCGTGAAAATTGGAGGGAGAAAGAAGATTTCCGTGCAAATCAGAGGACCCTAGCATGGTTTCCCTCTTGAAAACGCATGCTGGATCTAAAACACGCATTCAGGCATTTTGGGGGTGATATTGATGAAATTGGCCACTCCGTCGCCCATTTTGGGGTACTGCTGAAAAACGGAGTGAGAAAGGATCTTACTCTGAAATTTCGAGACTTCTAGCGAATTTTCCCTGTCAAAAGGTGAAACCGGCGCTAAAACATGCTTCTATCCCTTTGGTGGCCGAAACACAATGATTCGCGAGCTACGTTGCCCATTTTACAGTGCTTATGAAAGATGGAGGAAGGAATAGGATTTCTTTGCATTTCAAATGCCTCTATGGCGGTTGGTCTCTGCTAAGTGCAAACCTGCGCAAAGATTAGGTCCAACCATTTCGGGGGCAAAAAAAGATGAATTGGGAAAGTACATGGCCCGTTCTTTGTGTCCCACTAAAAGATTATGAGAAAGACTATTTTGATGAAATTCTGTGGGCTACATGTGAGTTTCCCTCTATTGAAAGAGAAAATCACCTCTAAACGAACCATACAGTCTTCACGAGGTGCAACAGATGAATTTGGCAAATCTGTGGCCTATTTTTTGGAAATCGTGAAAATTGGAGGGAAAAAGAAGATTTTCGTGCAAATCAGAGGACTCTGGGACAGATTCCCTTTTGAAAATGAAAGCTGGATCTAAAACACGCATTCAGGCATTTTGGGGGTGATATTGATGAAATTGGCAACTCTGTGGCCTATTTTGGCGTAGTGCTGAAAAACGGAGTGAGAAAGGATCTTACTCTGAAATTTCGAGCCTTCTAGCGAATTTTCCCTGTCAAAAGGTGAAACCGGCGCTAAAACATGCTTCTATCCCTTTGGTGGCCAAAACACAATGATTCGCGAGCTACGTTGCCCATTTTACAGTGCTTATGAAAGATGGAGGAAGGAATAGGATTTCTTTGCATTTCAACTGCCTCTATAGCGGTTGGTCTCTGCGAAGTGGAAACCTGCGCAAAGATGAGGTCCAACCATTTCGGGGGCAAAAAAAGATGAATTGGGCAAGTACATGGCCCGTTCTCTGTGTCCCACTAAAAGATTATGAGAAAGACTATTTTGATGAAATCGTGTGGGCTACATGTCAGTTTCCCTCTATTGAAAGAGAAAATCACCTCTAAACGAACCAGACAGTCTTCACGCGGTGGAACAGATGAATTTGGCAAATCTGAGGCGTATTTTTTGGAACTCGTGAAAATTGGAGGGAGAAAGAAGATTTCCGTGCAAATCAGAGGACCCTAGCATGGTTTCCCTCTTGAAAACGCATGCTGGATCTAAAACACGCATTCAGGCATTTTGGGGGTGATATTGATGAAAGTGGCCACTCCGTCGCCCATTTTGGGGTACTGCTGAAAAACGGAGTGAGAAAGGATCTTACTCTGAAATTTCGAGACTTCTAGCGAATTTTCCCTGTCAAAAGGTGAAACCGGCGCTAAAACATGCTTCTATCCCTTTGGTGGCCGAAACACAATGATTCGCGAGCTACGTTGCCCATTTTACAGTGCTTATGAAAGATGGAGGAAGGAATAGGATTTCTTTGCATTTCAAATGCCTCTATGGCGGTTGGTCTCTGCTAAGTGCAAACCTGCGCAAAGATTAGGTCCAACCATTTCGGGGGCAAAAAAAGATGAATTGGGAAAGTACATGGCCCGTTCTTTGTGTCCCACTAAAAGATTATGAGAAAGACTATTTTGATGAAATTGTGTGGGCTACATGTGAGTTTCCCTCTCTTGAAAGAGAAAATCGCCTCTAAATGAACCGTACAGTCTTCTGGCGGTGGAACAGATGAATTTGGCAAATATGTGCCGTATTTTTTGGAACTCGTGAAAATTATAGGGAGAAAGAAGATTTCCCTGCAAATCATAGGACTCTAGCACGGTTTGGCTCTCAAAAACGAAAGCTGGATCTAAAACACGCATTCAGGCATTTTGGGGGTGATATTGATGAAATAGGCAACTCCGTGGCCTATTTTGGCGTAGTGCTGAAAAACGGAGTGAGAAAGGAGCTTACTCTGAAATTTCGAGGCTTCTAGCGAATTTTCCCTGTCAAAAGGTGAAACCTGCGCTAAAACATGCTTCTATCCCTTTGGTGGCCGAAACACAATGATTCGCGAGCTACGTTGCCCATTTTACAGTGCTTATGAAAGATGGAGGTATGAACAGGATTTCTTTGAATTTCAAATGCCTCTATGGCGGTTGCTCTCTGCGAAGTGCAAACCTGCGTGAAGAATAGGTCCCACCATTTCGGGGTCAAAAAAAGATGAATTGGGAAAGTACATGGCCCGTTCTCTGTGTCCCACTAAAAGTTTATGAGAAAGACTATTTTGATGAAATCGTGTGGGCTACATGTCAGTTTCCCTCTATTGAAAGAGAAAATCACCTCTAAACGAACCATACAGTCTTCACGAGGTGCAACAGATGAATTTGGCAAATCTGTGGCCTATTTTTTGGAAATCGTGAAAATTGGAGGGAAAAAGAAGATTTTCGTGTAAATCAGAGGACTCTGGGACAGATTCCCTCTTGAAAATGAAAGCTGGATCTAAAACACGCATTCAGGCATTTTGGGGGTGATATTGATGAAATTGGCAACTCTGTGGCCTATTTTGGCGTAGTGCTGAAAAACGGAGTGAGAAAGGATCTTACTCTGAAATTTCGAGACTTCTAGCGAATTTTCCCTGTCAAAAGGTGAAACCGGCGCTAAAACATGCTTCTATCCCTTTGGTGGCCGAAACACAATGATTCGCGAGCTACGTTGCCCATTTTACAGTGCTTATGAAAGATGGAGGTATGAACAGGATTTCTTTGAATTTCAAATGCCTCTATGGCGGTTGATCTCTGCGAAGTGCAAACCTGCGTGAAGAATAGGTCCCACCATTTCGGGGTCAAAAAAAGATGAATTGGGAAAGTACATGGCCCGTTCTCTGTTTCCCACTAAAAGATTATGAGAAAGACTATTTTGATGAAATCGTGTGGGCTACATGTCAGTTTCCCTCTATTGAAAGAGAAAATCACCTCTAAACGAACCATACAGTCTTCACGAGGTGCAACAGATGAATTTGGCAAATCTGTGGCCTATTTTTTGGAAATCGTGAAAATTGGAGGGAAAAAGAAGATTTTCGTGCAAATCAGAGGACTCTGGGACAGATTCCCTCTTGAAAATGAAAGCTGGATCTAAAACACGCATTCAGGCATTTTGGGGGTGATATTGATGAAATTGGCAACTCTGTGGCCTATTTTGGCGTAGTGCTGAAAAATGGAGTGAGAAAGGATCTTACTCTGAAATTTCGAGACTTCTAGCGAATTTTCCCTGTCAAAAGGTGAAACCGGCGCTAAAACATGCTTCTATCCCTTTGGTGGCCAAAACACAATGATTCGCGAGCTACGTTGCCCATTTTACAGTGCTTATGAAAGATGGAGGAAGGAATAGGATTTCTTTGCATTTCAATTGCCTCTATAGCGGTTGGTCTCTGCGAAGTGGAAACCTGCGCAAAGATGAGGTCCAACCATTTCGGGGGCAAAAACAGATGAATTGGGAAAGTCATGGCCCGTTCTCTGTGTCCCACTAAAAGATTATGAGAAAGACTATTTTGATGAAATTGTATGGGCTATATGTCAGTTTCCCTCTCTTGAAAGAGAAAATCGCCTCTAAACGAACCGTACAGTCTTCTGGCGGTGGAACAGATGAATTTGGCAAATATGTGCCGTATTTTTTGGAACTCGTGAAAATTATAGGGAGAAAGAAGATTTCCCTGCAAATCATAGGACTCTAGCACGGTTTGGCTCTCAAAAACGAAAGCTGGATCTAAAACACGCATTCAGGCATTTTGGGGGTGATATTGATAAAATAGGCAACTCCGTGGCCTATTTTGGCGTAGTGCTGAAAAACGGAGTGAGAAAGGAGCTTACTCTGAAATTTCGAGGCTTCTAGCGAAATTTCCCTGTCAAAAGGTGAAACCGGCGCTAAAACATGCTTCTATCCCTTTGGTGGCCGAAAAACAATGATTCGCGAGCTACGTTGCCCATTTTACAGTGCTTATGAAAGATGGAGGTATGAACAGGATTTCTTTGAATTTCAAATGCCTATATGGCGGTTGATCTCTGCGAAGTGCAAACCTGCGTGAAGAATTGGTCCCACCATTTCGGGGTCAAAAAAAGATGAATTGGGAAAGTACATGGCCCGTTCTCTGTGTCCCACTAAAAGATTATGAGAAAGACTATTTTGATGAAATCGTGTGGGCTACATGTCAGTTTCCCTCTATTGAAAGAGAAAATCACCTCTAAACGAACCATACAGTCTTCACGGGGTGGAACAGATGAATTTGGCAAATCTGTGGCCTATTTTTTGGAACTCGTGAAAATTGGAGGGAAAAAGAAGATTTCCGTGCGAATCAGAGGACTCTGGGACGGATTCCCTCTTGAAAATGAAAGCTGGATCTAAAACACGCATTCAGGCATTTTGGGGGTGATATTGATGAAATTGGCAACTCTGTGGCCTATTTAGGCGTAGTGCTGAAAAACGGAGTGAGAAAGGATCTTACTCTGAAATTTCGAGACGTCTAGCGAATTTTCCCTGTCAAAAGGTGAAACCGGCGCTAAAACATGCTTCTATCCCTTTGGTGGCCAAAACACAATGATTCGCGAGCTACGTTGCCCATTTTACAGTGCTTATGAAAGATGGAGGAAGGAATAGGATTTCTTTGCATTTCAAATGCCTCTATGGCGGTTGGTCTCTGCTAAGTGCAAACCTGCGCAAAGATTAGGTCCAACCATTTCGGGGGCAAAAAAAGATGAATTGGGAAAGTACATGGCCCGTTCTCTGTGTCCCACTAAAAGATTATGAGAAAGACTATTTTGATGAAATTGTGTGGGCTACATGTCAGTTTCCCTCTATTGAAAGAGAAAATCACCTCTAAACGAACCATACAGTCTTCAATCGGTGGAACAGATGAATTTGGCAAATCTGAGGCGTATTTTTTGGAACTCGTGAAAATTGGAGGGAGAAAGAAGATTTCCGTGCAAATCAGAGCACCCTAGCACGGTTTCCCTCTTGAAAACGCATGCTGGATCTAAAACACGCATTCAGGCATTTTGGGGGTGATATAGATGAAATTGGCAACTCCGTCGCCCATTTTGGGGTACTGCTGAAAAACGGAGTGAGAAAGGATCTTACTCTGAAATTTCGAGGCCTCTAGCAAATTTTCCCTGTCAAAAGGTGAAACCGGAGCTAAAACATGCTTCTATCCCTTTGGTGGCCGAAACACAATGATTCGCGAGCTACGTTGCCCATTTTACAATGCTTATGAAAGATGGAGGTAGGAATAGGATTTCTTTGCATTTCAAATGCGTCTATGGCGGTTGGTCTCTGCTAAGTGCAAACGTGCGCAAAGATTAGGTCCAACCATTTCGGGGGCAAAAAAAGATGAATTGGGAAAGTACATGGCCCGTTCTCTGTGTCCCACTAAAAGATTATGAGAAAGACTATTTTGATGAAATTGTGTGGGCTACATGCCAGTTTCCCTCTATTGAAAGAGAAAATCACCTCTAAACGAACCATACAGTCTTCACGCGGTGGAACAGATGAATTTGGCAAATCTGTGGCCTATTTTTTGGAACTCGTGAAAATTGGAGGGAGAAAGAAGATTTTCGTGCAAACCTGAGGACTCTAGCACGGTTTCCATCTTGAAAACGTAAGCTGGATCTAAAACAAGCATTCAGGCATTTTGTAGGTGATATTGATGAAATTGGCAACTCCGTGGCCTATTTTGGGGTACTGCTGAAAAACGGAGTGAGAAAGGAGCTTACTCTGAAATTTCGAGGCCTCTAGCGAATTTTCCCTGTCAAAAGGTGAAACCGGCGCTAAAACATGCTTCTATCCTTTTGGTGGCCGAAACACAATGATTCGCGAGCTACGTTGCCCATTTTACAGTGCGTATGAAAGATGGAGGTAGGAAGAGGATTTCTTTGCATTTAAAATGCCTCTATGGTGGTTGGTCTCTGCTAAGTGCAAACCTGCGCAAAGATTAGGTCCAACCATTTCGGGGGCAAAAAAAGATGAATTGGGAAAGTACATGGCCCGTTCTCTGTGTCCCACTAAAAATTATGAGAAATACTATTTTGATGAAATTGTGTGGGCTACATGTCAGTTTCCCTCTATTGAAAGAGAAAATCACCTCTAAACGAACCCTACAGTCTTCACGCGGTGGAACAGACGAGTTTGGCAAATCAGTGGCCTATTTTTTGGAACTCGTGAAAATTGGAGGGAGAAAAAAGATTTCCCTGCAAATCAGAGGACTCTAGCACGGTTGCCCTCTTGAAAACGCATGCTGGATCTAAAACACGCATTGAGGTATTTTGGGCTTGATATTGATGAAATTGGCAACTCCGTGGCCCATTTTGGGGTACTGCTGAAAAACGGAGTGAGAAAGAAGCTTACTCTGAAATTTCTAGGCCTCTAGCGAATTTTCCCTGTCAAAAGGTGAAACCGGCGCTAAAACATGCTTCTATCCTTTTGGTGGCCGAAACACAATGATTCGCGAGCTACGTTGCCCATTTTACAGTGCTTATGCAAGATGGAGGTAGGAATAGGATTTCTTTGCATTTCAAATGCCTCTATGGCGGTTGGTCTCTGCTAAGTGCAAACCTGCGCAAAGATTAGGTCCAACCATTTCGGGGGCAAAAAAAGATGAATTGGGAAAGTACATGGCCCGTTCTCTGTGTCCCACTAAAAGATTATGAGAAATACTATTTTGATGAAATTGTGTGGGCTACATGTCAGTTTCCCTCTATTGAAATAGAAAATCACCTCTAAACGAACCCTACAGTCTTCACGCGGTGGAACAGACGAGTTTGGCAAATCTGTGGCCTATTTTTTGGAACTCGTGAAAATTGGAGGGAGAAAAAAGATTTCCCTGCAAATCAGAGGACTCTAGCACGGTTGCCCTCTTGAAAACGCATGCTGGATCTAAAACACGCATTGAGGCATTTTGGGCTTGATATTGATGAAATTGGCAACTCCGTGGCCCATTTTGGGGTACTGCTGAAAAACGGAGTGAGAAAGAAGCTTACTCTGAAATTTCGAGGCCTCTAGCGAATTTTCCCTGTCAAAAGGTGAAACCGGCGCTAAAACATGCTTCTATCCTTTTGGTGGCCGAAACACAATGATTCGCGAGCTACGTTGCCCATTTTACAGTGCTTATGCAAGATGGAGGTAGGAATAGGATTTCTTTGCATTTCAAATGCCTCTATGGCGGTTGGTCTCTGCTAAGTGCAAACCTGTGCAAAGATTAGGTCCAACCATTTCGGGGGCAAAAAAGATGAATTGGAAAGTACATGGCCCGTTCTCTGTGTCCCACTAAAAGATTATGAGAAAGACTATTTTGATGAAATTGTGTGGGCTACATGTCAGTTTCCCTCTATTGAAAGAGAAAATCAGCTCTAAACGAACCGTACAGTCTTCACGCGGTGGAACAGATGAATTTGGCAAATCAATGGCCTATTTTTTGGAACTCGTGAAAATTGGAGGGAGAAAGAAGATTTCTGTGCAAACCTGAGGACCCTAGCACGGTTTCCCTCTTGAAAACATAAGCTGGATCTAAAACACGCATTCAGGCATTTTGGGCGTGATATTGATGAAATTGGCAACTCCGTAGCCCATTTTGGGGTACTGCTGAAAAACGGAGTGAGAAAGGAGCTTACTCTGAAATTTCGAGGCCTCTGGCGAATTTTCCCTGTTAAAAGGTGAAACCGGCGCTAAAACATGCTTCTATCCGTTTGGTGGCCGAAACAAAATGATTCGCGAGCTACGTTGCCCATTTTACAGTTCTTCTGAAAGATGAAGGTAGGAATAGGATTTCTTTGCATTTCAAATGCCTCTATGGCGGTTGTTCTCTCCGAAATGCAAGCCTGCACCAAGAATAAGTCCAACCATTTCGAGGGCAAAAAAAGATGAATTGGGAAAGTCATGGCCCGTTCTCTGTGTCCCACTAAAAGATTATGAGAAAGACTATTTTGATGAAATTGTATGGGCTACATGTCAGTTTCCCTCTATTGAAAGAGAAAATCAAATCTAAACGAACCGTACAGTCGTCACGCGGTGGATTAGATGAATTTGGCAAATCTGTGGGCTATTTTTTTGAACTCGTGAAAATTGGAGGGAGAAAGAAGATTTATGTGCAAATCAGAGGACCCTAGCACGGTTTCCCTCTTGAAAACGCATGCTGGATTTAAAACACGCATTCAGGCATTTTGGGTGTGATGTTGATGAAATCGGCAACTCCGTGGCCCATTTTGGGGTACTGCTGAAAAATGAGCTTACTCTGAAATGTCGAGGCCTCTAGCGAATTTTCCCTGTCAAAAGGTGAAACCGGCGCTAAAACATGCTTCTATCCCTTTGGTGGCCGAAACACAATGATTCGCGAGCTACGTTGCCCATTTTACAGTGCTTATGAAAGATGGAGGTATGAACAGGATTTCTTTGAATTTCAAATGCCTCTATGGCGGTTGATCTCTGCGAAGTGCAAACCTGCGTGAAGAATAGGTCCCACCATTTCGGGGTCAAAAAAAGATGAATTGGGAAAGTACATGGCCCGTTCTCTGTGTCCCACTAAAAGATTATGAGAAAGACTATTTTGATGAAATCGTGTGGGCTACATGTCAGTTTCCCTCTATTGAAAGAGAAAATCAATTCTAAACGAACCGTACAGTCTTCACGCGGTGGAACAGATGAATTTGGCAAATCTGTGGCCTATTTTTTGGAACTCGTGAAAATATGAAGGAGAAAGAAGATTTCCGTGCAAACCTGAGGACTCTAGCACGGTTTCCCTCTTCAAAACGCAAGCTGGATCTAAAACACGCATTCAGGCATTTTGGGGGTGATATTGATGAAATTGGCAACTCCGTGGCCTATTTTGGGGTACTGCTGAAAAACGTATTGAGAAAGGAGCTTACTCTGAAATTTCGAGGCCTCTAGCGAATTTTCCCTGTCAAAAGGTGAAACCGGCGCTAAAACATGCTTCTATCCTTTTGGTGGATGAAACACATTGATTCGCGAGCTACGTTGCCCATTTTACAGTGCTTCTGAAAGATAGAGGTAGGAACAGGAATTCTTTCTATTTCAAATGCCTCTATGGCGGTTGATCTCTGTGAAGTGCAAACCTGCGTGAAGAATAGGTCCCACCATTTCGGGGTCGAAAACAGATGAATTGGGAAAGTACATGGCCCGTTCTCTGTGTCCCACTAAAAGATTATGAGAAAAACTATTTTGATGAAATTGTGTGGGCTACATGTCAGGGTCCCTCTATTGAAAGAGAAAATCACCTCTAAACGAACCGTACAGTCTTCTCACAGTGGAACAGATGAATTTGGCAAATCTGAGGCGTATTTTTTGGAACTCGTGAAAATTGGAGGGAGAAAGAAGATTTTCGTGCAAACCTGAGGACTCTAGCACGGTTTCCCTCTTGAAAACGCAAGCTGGATCTAAAACACGCATTCAGGCATTTTGTGGGTGATATTGATGAAATTGGCAACTCCGTGGCCCATTTTAGGGTACTGCTGAAAAACGGAGTGAGAAAGGAGCTTACTCTGAAATGTCGAGGCCTCTAGCGAATTTTCCCTGTCAAAAGGTGAAACCGGCGCTAAAACATGCTTCTATCCCTTTGGTGGCCGAAACACAATGATTCGCGCGCTACGTTGCCCATTTTACAGTGCTTATGAAAGATGGAGGTATGAACAGGATTTCTTTGAATTTCAAATGCCTCTATGGCGGTTGATCTCTGCGAAGTGCAAACCTGCGTGAAGAATAGGTCCCACCATTTCGAGGTCAAAAAAAGATGAATTGGGAAAGTACATGGCCCGTTCTCTGTGTCCCACTAAAAGATTATGAGAAAGACTATTTTGATGAAATCGTGTGGGCTACATGTCAGTTTCCCTCTACTGAAAGAGAAAATCAACTCTAAACGAACCGTACAGTCTTCACGCGGTGGAACAGATGAATTTGGCAAATCTGTGGCCTATTTTTTGGAACTCGTGAAAATATGAAGGAGAAAGAAGATTTCCGTGCAAACTTGAGGACTCTAGCACGGTTTCCCTCTTCAAAACGCAAGCTGGATCTAAAACACGCATTCAGGCATTTTGGGGGTGATATTGATGAAATTGGCAACTCCGTGGCCCATTTTGGGGTACTGCTGAAAAACGTATTGAGAAAGGAGCTTACTCTGAAATTTCGAGGCCTCTAGCGAATTTTCCCTGTCAAAAGGTGAAACCGGCGCTAAAACATGCTTCTATCCTTTTGGTGGATGAAACACATTGATTCGCGAGCTACGTTGCCCATTTTACAGTGCTTATGAAAGATAGAGGTAGGAACAGGAATTCTTTCTATTTCAAATGCCTCCATGGCGGTTGATCTCTGTGAAGTGCAAACCTGCGTGAAGAATAGGTCCCACCATTTCGGGGTCGAAAATAGATGAATTGGGAAAGTACATGGCCCGTTCTCTGTGTCCCACTAAAAGATTATGAGAAATACTATTTTGATGAAATTGTGTGGGCTACATGTCAGGGTCCCTCTATTGAAAGAGAAAATCACCTCTAAACGAACCGTACAGTCTTCTCACAGTGGAACAGATGAATTTGGCAAATCTGAGGCGTATTTTTTGGAACTCGTGAAAATTGGAGGGAAAAAGAAGATTTCCGTGCAAATCAGAGGACTCTGGGACGGATTCCCTCTTGAAAACGAAAGCTGGATCTAAAACACGCATTCAGGCATTTTAAGGGTGATATTGATGAAATTGGCAACTCCGTGGCCCATTTTGGGGTACTGCTGAAAAACGGAGTGAGAAAGGAGCTTACTCTGAAATTTCGAGGCCTCTAGCGAATTTTCCCTGTCAAAAGGTGAAACCGGCGCTAAAACATGCTTCTATCCTTTTGGTGGCTGAAACACATTGATTTGCGAGCTACGTTGCCCATTTTACAGTGCTTATGAAAGATAGAGGTAGGAACAAGATTTCTTTCTATTTCAATGACCTCTATGGCGGTTGATCTCTGCGAAGTGCAAACCTGCGTGAAGAATAGGTCCCACCATTTCGGGGTCGAAAACAGATGAATTGGAAAAGTACATGGCCCGTTCTCTGTGTCCCACTAAAAGATTATGAGAAAGACTATTTTGATGAAATTGTGTGGGCTACATGTCAGTTTCTGTCTATTGAAAGAGAAAATCACCTCTAAACGAACCATACAGTCTTCACGCGGTGGAACAGATGAATTTGGCAAATCTGTGGCCTATTTATTGGAACTCGTGAAAATTGGAGGCAGAAAGAAGATTTCCGTGCAAACCTGAGGACTCTAGCACGGTTTCCATCTTGAAAACGTAAGCTGGATCTAAAACACGCATTCAGGCATTTTGTGGGTGATATTGATGAAATTGGCAACTCCGTTGCCCATTTTGGGGTACTGCTGAAAAACAGAGTGAGAAAGGAGCTTACTCTGAAATTTCGAGGCGTCTAGCGAATTTTCCCTGTCAAAAGGTGAAACCGGCGCTAAAACATGCTTCTATCCTTTTGGTGGCCGAAACACAATGATTCGCGAGCTACGTTGCCCATTTTACAGTGCTTATGAAAGATGGAGGTAGGAATAGGATTTCTTTGCATTTCAAATGCCTCTATGGTGGTTGGTCTCTGCTAAGTGCAAACCTGCGCAAAGATTAGGTCCAACCATTTCGGGGGTAAAAAAAGATGAATTGGGAAAGTACATGGCCCGTTCTCTGTGTCCCACTGAAAGATTATGAGAAATACTATTTTGATGAAATTGTGTGGGCTACATGTCAGTTTCCCTCTATTGAAAGAGAAAATCACCTCTAAACGAACCGTACAGTCTTGACGCGGAGGAACAGATGAATTTGGCAAATCTGTGGCCTATTTTTTGGAACTCGTGAAAATTGGAGGGAGAAAGAAGATTTCCGTGCAAACCTGAGGACTCTAGCACTGTTTCCCTCTTGAAAACGCATGCTGGATCTAAAACACGAATTCAGGCATTTTGGGCGTGATATTGATGAAATTGGCAACTCCGTGGCCCATTTTGGAGTACTGCTGAAAAACGGAGTGAGAAAGGAGCTTACTCTGAAATTTTGAGGCCTCTAGCAAATTTTCCCTGTCAAAAGGTGAAACCGGCGCTAAAACATGCTTCTATCCTTTTGGTGGCTAAAACACATTGATTCGCGAGCTACGTTGCCCATTTTACAGTGCTTATGAAAGATAGAGGTAGGAACAAGATTTCTTTCTATTTCAAATACCTCTATGGCGGTTGCTCTCTGCGAAGTGCAAACCTGCGTGAAGAATAGGTCCCACCATTTCGGGGTCGAAAACAGATGAATTGGAAAAGTACATGGCCCGTTCTCTGTGTCCCACTAAAATATTATGAGAAAGACTATTTTGATGAAATCGTGTGGGCTACATGTCAGTTTCCCTCTACTGAAAGAGAAAATCACCTCTAAAGGAACCCTAAAGTCTTCACGCGGTGGAACAGACGAGTTTGGCAAATCTGTGGCCTATTTTTTGGAACTCGTGAAAATTGGAAGGAGAAAGAAGATTTCCCTGCAAATCAGAGGACTCTAGCACGGTTTCCCTCTTGAAAACGCATGCTGGATCTAAAACACGCATTTAGGCATTTTGGGCTTGATATTGATGAAATTGGCAACTCCGTGGCCCATTTTGGGGTACTGCTGAAAAACGGAGTGAGAAAGGAGCTTACTCTGAAATTTCGAGGCCTCAAGCGAATTTTCCCTGTCAAAAGGTGAAACCGGCGCTAAAACATGCTTCTATCCTTTTGGTGGCTGAAACACATTGATTTGCGAGCTACGTTGCCCATTTTACAGTGCTTATGAAAGATAGAGGTAGGACCAAGATTTCTTTCTATTTCAAATACCTCTATGGTGGTTGATCTCTGCGAAGTGCAAACCTGCGTGAAGAATAGGTCCCACCATTTCGGGGTCGAAAACATATGAATTGGAAAAGTACATGGCCCGTTCTCTGTGTCCCACTAAAAGATTATGAGAAAGACTATTTTGATGAAATTGTGTGGGCTACATGTCAGTTTCGCTCTACTGAAAGAGAAAATCACCTCTAAAGGAACCCTAAAGTCTTCACGCGGTGGAACAGACGAGTTTGGCAAATCTGTGGCCTATTTTTTGGAACTCGTGAAAATTGGAGGGAGAAAGAAGATGTCCCTGCAAATCAGAGGACTCTAGCACTGTTTCCCTCTTGAAAACGCATGCTGGATCTAAAACACGCATTTAGGCATTTTGGGCTTGATATTGATGAAATTGGCAACTCCGTGGCCCATTTTGGGGTACTGCTTAAAAACGGAGTGAGAAAGGAGCTTACTCTGAAATTTCGAGGCCTCTGGCGAATTTTCCCTGTTAAAAGGTGAAACCGGCGCTAAAACATGCTTCTATCCGTTTGGTAGCCGAAACAAAATGATTCGCGAGCTATGTTGCCCATTTTACAGTTCTTCTGAAAGATGAAGGTAGGAATAGGATTTCTTTGCATTTCAAATGCTTCTATGGCGGTTGTTCTCTCCGAAATGCAAGCCTGCGTCAAGAATAAGTCCAACTATTTGGAGGGCAAAAAAAGATGAATTGGGAAAGTCATGGCCCGTTCTCTGTGTCCTACTAAAAGATTATGAGAAAGACTATTTTCTTGTAATTGTATGGGCTACATGTCAGTTTCCCTCTATTGAAGGAGAAAATCAACTCTAAACGAACCGTACAGTCGTCACGCGGTGGAACAGATGAATTTGGCAAATCTGTGGGCTATTTTTTTGAACTCGTGAAAATTGGAGGGAGAAAGAAGATTTCCGTGCAAATCAGAGGACCCTAGCACGGTTTCCCTCTTGAAAACGCATGCTGGATCTAAAACACGCATTCAGGCATTTTAGGCGTGATATTGATGAAATTGGCAACTCCGTGGCCAATTTTGGGGTACTGCTGAAAAACGGAGTGAGAAAGGAGCTTACTCTGAAATTTCGAGGCCTCTGGCGAATTTTCCCTGTTAAAAGGTGAAACCGGCGCTAAAACATGCTTCTATCCGTTGGGTGGCCGAAACAAAATGATTCGCGAGCTTCGTTGCCCATTTTACAGTTCTTCTGAAAGATGAAGGTGGGAATAGGATTTCTTTGCATTTCAAATGCCTCTATGGCGGTTGTTCTCTCCGAAATGCAAGCCTGCGCCAAGAATAAGTCCAACCATTTCGAGGGCAAGAAAAGATGAATTGGGAAAGTCATGGCCCGTTCTCTGTGTCCCACTAAAAGATTATGAGAAAGACTATTTTGATGAAATTGTGTGGGCGACATGTCAGTTTCCCTCTATTGAAAGAGAAAATCACCTCTAAACGAACCGTACAGTCTTCACGCGGTGGAACAGATGAATTTGGCAAATATGTGGACTATTTTTTTGAACTCGTGAAAATTGGAGGGAGAAAGAAGATTTCCGTGCAAATTAGAGGACCCTAGCACGGTTTCCCTCTTGAAAACGCATGCTGGATTTAAAACACGCATTCAGGCATTTTGGGGGTGAAATTGATGAAATTGGCCACTCCGTCGCCCATTTTGTGGTACTGCTGAAAAACGGAGTGAGAAAGGAGCTTACTCAGAAATTTAGAGGCCTCTAGGGAATTTTCTCTGTCAAAAGGTGAAACCGGCGCTAAAACATGCTTCTATCCTTTTGGTGGCCGAAACACATTGATTCGCGAGCTACGTTGCCCATTTTACAGTGCTTATGAAAGATAGAGGTAGGAACAGGAATTCTTTCTATTTCAAATGCCTCTATGGCGGTTGATCTCTGTGAAGTGCAAACCTGCGTGAAGAATAGGTCCCACCATTTCGGGGGAAAAAACAGATGAATTGGGAAAGTACATGGCCCGTTCTCTGTGTCCCACTAAAAGATTATGAGAAAGACTATTTTGATGAAATGGTGTGGGCTACATGTCAGTTTCCCTCTATTGAAAGAGAAAATCACCTCTAAACGAACCGTACAATCTTCTCAAAGTGGAACAGATGAATTTAGCAAATCTGAGTCATATTTTTTGGAACTCGTGAAAATTGGAGGGTGAAAGAAGATTTCCGTGCAATTCAGAGGACTCTAGCACGGATTCCCTCTTGAAAACGCAAGCTGGATCTAAAACACGCATTCAGGAATTTTGGGGGTGATATTGATGAAATTGGCAACTTCGTGGCCCATTTTGGGGTACTGCTGAAAACCGGAGTGAGAAAGGAGCTTACTCTGAAATTTTGAGGCCGCTCGCGAATTTTCCCTGTCAAAAGGTGAAACCGGCGCTAACACATGCTTCTATCCTTTTGGTGGCTGAAACACAATGATTCGCGAGCTACGTTGCCTATTTTACACTGCTTATGAAAGATGGAGGTAGGAATAGGATTTTTTTGCATTTCAAATGCCTCTATGTCGGTTGATCTCTGCGAAGTGCAAACTTGCGCGAAGAATAGGTCCCACCATTTCGGGGGCAAAAAAAGATGAATTGGGAAAGTACATGGCCCGTTCTCTGTGTCCCACTAAAAGATTATGAGAAAGACTATTTTGATGAAATTGTATGGGCTACATGTCAGTTTCCCTCTCTTGAAAGAGAAAATCGCCTCTAAACGAACCGTACAGTCTTGTGGCGGTGGAACAGAGGAATTTGGCAAATATATGGCGTATTTTTTGGAACTCATGAAAATTATAGGGAGAAAGAAGATTTCCCTGCAAATCAGAGGACTCTAGCACGGTTTGGCTATTGAAAACGCAAGCTGGATCTAAAACACGCATTCAGGAATTTTGTGGGTGATATTGATGAAATTGGTAACTCCGTGGCCCATTTTGGGGTAGTGCTGAAAAACGCAGGGAGAAAGGAGCTTACTCTGAAATTTCGAGGCCTCTAGCGAATTTTCCCTGTCAAAAGGTGAAACCGGCGCTAAAATATGCTTCTATCCTTTTGGTGGCTGAAACACAATGATTCGCGAGCTACGTTGCCCATTTTACAGTGCTTGTAAAAGATGGATGTAGGAATAGGATTTCTTTGCATTTCAAATGCCTCTATGGCGGTTGAAATCTGTGAAGTGCAAACCTGCGCGAAGAATAGGTCCCACCATTTCGGGGGCAAAAACAGATGAATTGGGAAAGTACATGGCCCGTTCTCTGTGTCCCACTAAAAGATTATGAGAAAGACTATTTTGATGAAATGGTGTGGGCTACATGTCAGTTTCCCTCTATTGAAAGAGAAAATCACCTCTAAACGAACCGTACAATCTTCTCAAAGTGGAACAGATGAATTTGGCAAATCTGAGTCATATTTTTTGGAACTCGTGAAAATTGGAGGGTGAAAGAAGATTTCCGTGCAATTCAGAGGACTCTAGCACGGATTCCCTCTTGAAAACGCAAGCTGGATCTAAAACACGCATTCAGGAATTTTGGGGGTGATATTGATGAAATTGGCAACTTCGTGGCCCATTTTGGGGTACTGCTGAAAACCGGAGTGAGAAAGGAGCTTACTCTGAAATTTTGAGGCCGCTCGCGAATTTTCCCTGTCAAAAGGTGAAACCGGCGCTAACACATGCTTCTATCCTTTTGGTGGCTGAAACACAATGATTCGCGAGCTACGTTGCATATTTTACAGTGCTTGTAAAAGATGGATGTAGGAATAGGATTTCTTTGCATTTCAAATGCCTCTATGGCGGTTGAAATCTGTGAAGTGCAAACCTGCGCGAAGAATAGGTCCCACCATTTCGGGGGCAAAAAAAGATGAATTGGGAAAGTACATGGCCCGTTCTCTGTGTCCCACTAAAAGATTATGAGAAAGACTATTTTGATGAAATTGTATGGGCTACATGTCAGTTTCCCTCTCTTGAAAGAGAAAATCGCCTCTAAACGAACCGTACAGTCTTGTGGCGGTGGAACAGAGGAATTTGGCAAATATATGGCGTATTTTTTGGAACTCATGAAAATTATAGGGAGAAAGAAGATTTCCCTGCAAATCAGAGGACTCTAGCACGGTTTGGCTATTGAAAACGCAAGCTGGATCTAAAACACGCATTCAGGAATTTTGTGGGTGATATTGATGAAATTGGTAACTCCGTGGCCCATTTTGGGGTAGTGCTGAAAAACGCAGGGAGAAAGGAGCTTACTCTGAAATTTCGAGGCCTCTAGCGAATTTTCCCTGTCAAAAGGTGAAACCGGCGCTAAAACATGCTTCTATCCTTTTGGTGGCTGAAACACAATGATTCGCGAGCTACGTTGCATATTTTACAGTGCTTGTAAAAGATGGATGTAGGAATAGGATTTCTTTGCATTTCAAATGCCTCTATGGCGGTTGAAATCTGTGAAGTGCAAACCTGCGCGAAGAATAGGTCCCACCATTTCGGGGGCAAAAACAGATGAATTGGGAAAGTACATGGCCCGTTCTCTGTGTCCCACTAAAAGATTATGAGAAAGACTATTTTGATGAAATGGTGTGGGCTACATGTCAGTTTCCCTCTATTGAAAGAGAAAATCACCTCTAAACGAACCGTACAATCTTCTCAAAGTGGAACAGATGAATTTAGCAAATCTGAGTCATATTTTTTGGAACTCGTGAAAATTGGAGGGTGAAAGAAGATTTCCGTGCAATTCAGAGGACTCTAGCACGGATTCCCTCTTGAAAACGCAAGCTGGATCTAAAACACGCATTCAGGAATTTTGGGGGTGATATTGATGAAATTGGCAACTTCGTGGCCCATTTTGGGGTACTGCTGAAAACCGGAGTGAGAAAGGAGCTTACTCTGAAATTTTGAGGCCGCTCGCGAATTTTCCCTGTCAAAAGGTGAAACCGGCGCTAACACATGCTTCTATCCTTTTGGTGGCTGAAACACAATGATTCGCGAGCTACGTTGCATATTTTACAGTGCTTGTAAAAGATGGATGTAGGAATAGGATTTCTTTGCATTTCAAATGCCTCTATGGCGGTTGAAATCTGTGAAGTGCAAACCTGCGCGAAGAATAGGTCCCACCATTTCGGGGGCAAAAAAAGATGAATTGGGAAAGTACATGGCCCGTTCTCTGTGTCCCACTAAAAGATTATGAGAAAGACTATTTTGATGAAATTGTATGGGCTACATGTCAGTTTCCCTCTCTTGAAAGAGAAAATCGCCTCTAAACGAACCGTACAGTCTTGTGGCGGTGGAACAGAGGAATTTGGCAAATATATGGCGTATTTTTTGGAACTCATGAAAATTATAGGGAGAAAGAAGATTTCCCTGCAAATCAGAGGACTCTAGCACGGTTTGGCTATTGAAAACGCAAGCTGGATCTAAAACACGCATTCAGGAATTTTGTGGGTGATATTGATGAAATTGGTAACTCCGTGGCCCATTTTGGGGTAGTGCTGAAAAACGCAGGGAGAAAGGAGCTTACTCTGAAATTTCGAGGCCTCTAGCGAATTTTCCCTGTCAAAAGGTGAAACCGGCGCTAAAACATGCTTCTATCCTTTTGGTGGCTGAAACACAATGATTCGCGAGCTACGTTGCATATTTTACAGTGCTTGTAAAAGATGGATGTAGGAATAGGATTTCTTTGCATTTCAAATGCCTCTATGGCGGTTGAAATCTGTGAAGTGCAAACCTGCGCGAAGAATAGGTCCCACCATTTCGGGGGCAAAAACAGATGAATTGGGAAAGTACATGGCCCGTTCTCTGTGTCCCACTAAAAGATTATGAGAAAGACTATTTTGATGAAATGGTGTGGGCTACATGTCAGTTTCCCTCTATTGAAAGAGAAAATCACCTCTAAACGAACCGTACAATCTTCTCAAAGTGGAACAGATGAATTTAGCAAATCTGAGTCATATTTTTTGGAACTCGTGAAAATTGGAGGGTGAAAGAAGATTTCCGTGCAATTCAGAGGACTCTAGCACGGATTCCCTCTTGAAAACGCAAGCTGGATCTAAAACACGCATTCAGGAATTTTGGGGGTGATATTGATGAAATTGGCAACTTCGTGGCCCATTTTGGGGTACTGCTGAAAACCGGAGTGAGAAAGGAGCTTACTCTGAAATTTTGAGGCCGCTCGCGAATTTTCCCTGTCAAAAGGTGAAACCGGCGCTAACACATGCTTCTATCTTTTTGGTGGCTGAAACACAATGATTCGCTAGCTACGTTGCCTATTTTACACTGCTTATGAAAGATGGAGGTAGGAATAGGATTTTTTTGCATTTCAAATGCCTCTATGTCGGTTGATCTCTGCGAAGTGCAAACTTGCGCGAAGAATAGGTCCCACCATTTCGGGGGCAAAAAAAGATGAATTGGGAAAGTACATGGCCCGTTCTCTGTGTCCCACTAAAAGATTATGAGAAAGACTATTTTGATGAAATTGTATGGGCTACATGTCAGTTTCCCTCTCTTGAAAGAGAAAATCACCTCTAAACGAACCGTACAGTCTTGTGGCGGTGGAACAGAGGAATTTGGCAAATATGTGGCGTATTTTTTGGAACTCATGAAAATTATAGGGAGAAAGAAGATTTCCCTGCAAATCAGAGGACTCTAGCACGGTTTGGCTATTGAAAACGCAAGCTGGATCTAAAACACGCATTCAGGAATTTTGTGGGTGATATTGATGAAATTGGTAACTCCGTGGCCCATTTTGGGGTAGTGCTGAAAAACGCAGGGAGAAAGGAGCTTACTCTGAAATTTCGAGGCCTCTAGCGAATTTTCCCTGTCAAAAGGTGAAACCGGCGCTAAAACATGCTTCTATCCTTTTGGTGGCTGAAACACAATGATTCGCGAGCTACGTTGCATATTTTACAGTGCTTGTAAAAGATGGATGTAGGAATAGGATTTCTTTGCATTTCAAATGCCTCTATGGCGGTTGAAATCTGTGAAGTGCAAACCTGCGCGAAGAATAGGTCCCACTAAAAGATGAATTGGGAAAGTACATGGCCCGTTCTCTGTGTCCCACTAAAAGATTATGAGAAAGACTATTTTGATGAAATTGTGTGGGCTACATGTCAGTTTCCCTCTTTTGAAAGAGTAAATCACCTCTAAACGAACCGTACAGTCTTCTCAAAGTGGAACAGATGAATTTAGCAAATCTGTGGCGTAAATTTTGGAACTCGTGAAAATTGGAGGGAGAAAGAAGATTTCCGTGCAAATCAGAGGACTCTAGAAGGGATTCCCACTTGAAAACGCAAGCTGGATCTAACACACGCATTCAGGCATTTTGGGGGTGATATTGATGAAATTGGCAACTCCATGGCCCATTTTGGGGTACTGCTGAAAAACGGAGTGAGAAATGAGCTTACTCTGAAATTTCAAGGCCTCTAGCGAATTTTCCCTGTCAAATGGTGAAACCGGCGCTAAAACATGCTTCTATCCTTTTGGTGGCTGAAACACAATGATTCGGGAGCTATGTTGCGCATTTTAAAGTGCTTATGAAAGATGGAGGTAGGAATAGGATTTCTTTGCATTTCAAATTCCTCTATGGCGGTTGGCCTCTGCTAAGTGCAAACCTGCGCAAAGAATAGGTCCAACCATATCGGGGGAAAAAAAAGATGAATTGGGAAAGTACATGGCCCGTTCTCTGTGTCCCACTAAAAGATTAGGAGAAAGACTATTTTGATGAAATTGTGTGCGCTACATGTCAGTTTCCCTCTATTGAAAGAGAAACGCACCTCTAAACGAACCGTACAGTCTTCTCGCAGTGGAACAGATGAATTTAGCAAATCTGTGGCGTAAATTTTAGAACTCGTGAAAATTGGAGGGAGAAAGAAGATTTCCGTGCAAATCAGAGGACTCTAGCACGGATTCCCACTTGAAAACGCAAGCTGGATCTAAAACACGCATTCAGGCATTTTGGGGGTGATATTGATGAAATTGGCAACTCCGTGGCCCATTTTGGGGTAGAGCTGAAAAACGGAGTGAGAAAGGAGCTTACTCTGAAATTTTGAGGCCTCTAGCGAATTTTCCCTGTCAAAAGGTGAAACCGGCGCTAAAACATGCTTCTATCCTTTTGGTGGCCGAAACACAATGATTCGCGAGCCACGTTGCCCATTTTAAAGTGCTTATGAAAGATGGAGGTAGGAATAGGATTTCTTTGCATTTCAAATGCCTCTATGGCGGTTGGTCTCTCCTAAGTGCAAACCTGCGCAAAGAATAGGTCCAACCATTTCGGGGGCAAAAAAATATGAATTGGTAAAGTATATGGCCCGTTCTCTGTGTCCCACTAAAACATTATGAGAAAGACTGTTTTGATGAAATTGTATGGGCTACATGTCAGTTTCCCTCTATTGAAAGAGAAAAGCGCCTCTAAACGAACCGTACAGTCTTCTCGCGGTGGAACAGATGAATTTCGCAAATCTGAGGCGTATTTTTTGGAACTCGTGAAAATTGGAGGGAAAAAGAAGATTTCTGTGCAAATCAGAGGACTCTGGGACGGATTCCCTCTTGAAAACGAAAGCTGGATCTAAAACACGCATTCAGGCATTTTGGGGGTGATATTGATGAAATTGGCTTCTCCTTGGCCCATTTTGGGGTACTGCTGAAAAACGGAGTGAGAAATGAGCTTACTCTGAAATTTCGAGGCCTCTAGCGAATTTTCCCTGTCAAAAGGTGAAACCGGCGCTAAAACATGCTTCTATCCTTTTGGTGGCCGAAACACAATGATTCGCGAGCTACGTTGCCCATTTTAAAGTGCTTATGAAAGATGGAGGTAGGAATAGGATTTCTTTGCATTTCAAATGCCTCTATTGCGGTTGGTCTCTGCTAAGTGCAAACCTGCGCAAAGAATAGGTCCAACCATTTCGGGGGCAAAAACAGATGAATTGGGAAAGTAAATGGATCGTTCTCTGTGTCCCACTAAAAGATTATGAGAAAGACTATTTTGATGAAATTGTGTGGGCTACATGTCAGTTTCTGTCTATTGAAAGAGAAAATCACCTCTAAACGAACCATACAGTCTTCACGCGGTGGAACAGATGAATTTGGCAAATCTGTGGCCTATTTTTTGGAACTCGTGAAAATTGGAGGGAGAAAGAAGATTTCCGTGCAAATCAGAGGACTCTAGGACGGATTCCCACTTGAAAACGCAAGCTGGATCTAAAACACGAATTCAGGCATTTTGGGGGTGATATTGATGAAATTGGCAACTCTGTGGCCCATTTTGGGGTACTGCTGAAAAACGGAGTGAGAAAGTAGCTTACTCTGAAATTTCGAGGCCTCTAGCGAATTTTCCCTGTCAAAAGGTGAAACCGGCGCTAAAACATGCTTCTATCCTTTTGGTGGCCGAAACACAATGATTCGCGAGCTACGTTGCCCATTTTTAAGTGCTTATGAAAGATGGAGGAAGGAATAGGATTTCTTTGCATTTGAAATGCCTCTATGGTGGTTGGTCTCTGCTAAGTGCAAACCTGCGCAAATAATAGGTCCAACCATTTCGGGGGCAAAAAAATATGAATTGGGAAAGTACATGGCCCGTTCTCTGTGTCCCACTAAAACATTATGAGAAAGACTATTTTGATGAAATTGTGTGTGCTACATGTCAGTTTCCCTCTATTGAAAGAGAAAATCACCTCTAAACGAACCGTACAGTCATGTCGCAGTGGAACAGATGAATTTGGAAAATCTGAGGCATATTTTTTGGAACTCGTGAAAATTGGAGGGAGAAAGAAGATTTCCGTGCAAATCAGAGGACTCTAGGACGGATTCCCTCTTGAAAATGCAAGCTGGATCTAAAACACGCATTCAGGAATTTTGGGGGTGATATTGATGAAATTGGCAACTTCGTGGCCCATTTTGGGGTACTGCTGAAAAACGGAGTGAGAAATGAGCTTACTCTGAAATTTCGAGGCCTGTAGCGAATTTTCCCTGTCAAAAGGTGAAACCGGCGCTAAAACTTGCTTCTATCCTTTTGGTGGCCGAAACACAATGATTCGCGAGCTACGTTGCTCATTTTAAAGTGCTTATGAAAGATGGAGGTAGGAATAGGATTTCTTTGCATTTCAAATGCCTCAATGGCGGTTGGTCTCTGCTAAGTGCAAAGCGCAAAGCGCAAAGAATAGGTCCAACCATTTCGGGGGCAAAAACAGATGAATTGGGAAAGTAAATGGATCGTTCTCTGTGTCCCACTAAAAGATTATGAGAAAGACTATTTTGATGAAATTGTGTGGGCTACATGTCAGTTTCCCTCTATTGAAAGAGAAAAGTGCCTCTAAACGAACCGTACAGTCTTCTCGCAGTGGAACAGATGAATTTAGCAAATCTGTGGCGTAAATTTTGGAACTCGTGAAAATTGGAGGGAGAAAGAAGATTTCCGTGCAAATCAGAGGACTCTAGCACGGATTCCCACTTGAAAACGCAAGCTGGATCTAAAACACGCATGCAGGCATTTTGGGGGTGATATTGATGAAATTGGCAACTCCGTGGCCCATTTTGGGGTAGAGCTGAAAAACGGAGTGAGAAAGGAGCTTACTCTGAAATTTCGAGGCCTCTAGCGAATTTTCCCTGTCAAAAGGTCAAACCGGCGCTAAAACATGCTTCTATCCTTTTGGTGGCCGAAACACAATGATTCGCGAGCCACGTTGCCCAATTTAAAGTGCTTATGAAAGATGGAGGTAGGAATAGGATTTCTTTACATTTCAAATGCCTCTATGGCGGTTGGTCTCTACTAAGTGCAAACCTGCGCAAAGAATAGGTCCAACCATTTCGGGGGCAAAAAAAGATGAATTGGGAAAGTATATGGCCCGTTCTCTGTGTCCCACTAAAACATTATGAGAAAGACTGTTTTGATGAAATTGTATGGGCTACATATCAGTTTCCCTCTATTGAAAGAGAAAAGCGCCTCTAAACGAACCGTACAGTCTTCTCGCGGTGGAACAGATGAATTTCGCAAATCTGAGGCGTATTTTTTGGAACTCGTGAAAATTGGAGGGAGAAAGAAGATTTCCGTGCAAATCAGAGGACTCTAGGACGGATTCCCTCTTGAAAATGCAAGCTGGATCTAAAACACGCATTCAGGAATTTTGGGGGTGATATTGATGAAATTGGCAACTTCGTGGCCCATTTTGGGGTACTGCTGAAAAACGGAGTGAGAAATGAGCTTACTCTGAAATTTCGAGGCCTGTAGCGAATTTTCCCTGTCAAAAGGTGAAACCGGCGCTAAAACTTGCTTCTATCCTTTTGGTGGCCGAAACACAATGATTCGCGAGCTACGTTGCTCATTTTAAAGTGCTTATGAAAGATGGAGGTAGGAATAGGATTTCTTTGCATTTCAAATGCCTCAATGGCGGTTGGTCTCTGCTAAGTGCAAAGCGCAAAGCGCAAAGAATAGGTCCAACCATTTCGGGGGCAAAAACAGATGAATTGGGAAAGTAAATGGATCGTTCTCTGTGTCCCACTAAAAGATTATGAGAAAGACTATTTTGATGAAATTGTGTGGGCTACATGTCAGTTTCCCTCTATTGAAAGAGAAAAGTGCCTCTAAACGAACCGTACAGTCTTCTCGCAGTGGAACAGATGAATTTAGCAAATCTGTGGCGTAAATTTTGGAACTCGTGAAAATTGGAGGGAGAAAGAAGATTTCCGTGCAAATCAGAGGACTCTAGCACGGATTCCCACTTGAAAACGCAAGCTGGATCTAAAACACGCATGCAGGCATTTTGGGGGTGATATTGATGAAATTGGCAACTCCGTGGCCCATTTTGGGGTAGAGCTGAAAAACGGAGTGAGAAAGGAGCTTACTCTGAAATTTCGAGGCCTCTAGCGAATTTTCCCTGTCAAAAGGTCAAACCGGCGCTAAAACATGCTTCTATCCTTTTGGTGGCCGAAACACAATGATTCGCGAGCCACGTTGCCCAATTTAAAGTGCTTATGAAAGATGGAGGTAGGAATAGGATTTCTTTACATTTCAAATGCCTCTATGGCGGTTGGTCTCTACTAAGTGCAAACCTGCGCAAAGAATAGGTCCAACCATTTCGGGGGCAAAAAAAGATGAATTGGGAAAGTATATGGCCCGTTCTCTGTGTCCCACTAAAACATTATGAGAAAGACTGTTTTGATGAAATTGTATGGGCTACATATCAGTTTCCCTCTATTGAAAGAGAAAAGCGCCTCTAAACGAACCGTACAGTCTTCTCGCGGTGGAACAGATGAATTTCGCAAATCTGAGGCGTATTTTTTGGAACTCGTGAAAATTGGAGGGAGAAAGAAGATTTCCGTGCAAATCAGAGGACTCTAGCACGGATTCCCACTTGAAAATGCAAGCTGGATCTAAAACACGCATTCAGGCATTTTGGGGGTGATATTGATGAAATTGGCAACTCCGTGGCCCATTTTGGGGTACTGCTGAAAAACGGAGTGAGAAATGAGCTTACTCTGAAATTTCGAGGCCTCTAGCGAATTTTCCCTGTCAAAAGGTGAAACCGGCGCTAAAACATGCTTCTATCCTTTTGGTGGTCGAAACACAATGATTCGCGAGCTACGTTGCCCATTTTAAAGTGCTTATGAAAGATGGAGGTAGGAAAAGGATTTCTTTGCATTTCAAATGCCTCTATTGCGGTTGGTCTCTGCTAAGTGCAAACCTGCGCGAAGAATAGGTCCAACCATTTCGGGGGCAAAAACAGATGAATTGGGAAAGTAAATGGATCGTTCTCTGTGTCCCACTAAAAGATTATGAGAAAGACTATTTTGATGAAATTGTGTGGGCTACATGTCAGTTTCCCTCTATTGAAAGAGAAAAGCGCCTCTTAACGAACCGTACAGTCTTCTCGCGGTGGAACAGATGAATTTCGTAAATCTGAGGCGTATTTTTTGGAACTCGTGAAAATTGGAGGGAGAAAGAAGATTTCCGTGCAAATCAGAGGACTCTAGCACGGATTCCCTCTTGAAAACGCAAGCTGGATCTAAAACACGCATTCAGGCATTTTGGGGGTGATATTGATGAAATTGGCAACTCCGTGGCCCATTTTGGGGTACTGCTGAAAAACGGAGTGAGAAAGGAGCTTACTCTGAAATTTTGAGTCCTCTAGTGAATTTTCCCTGTCAAAAGGGGAAACCGGCGCTAAAACATGCTTCTATCCTTTTGGTGGCCGAAACACTATGATTCGCGAGCTACGTTGCCCATTTTACAGTGCTTATGAAAGATGGAGGTAGGAATAGGATTTCTTTGCATTTCAAATGCCTCTATGGCGGTTGGTCTCTGCTAAGTGCAAACCTGCGCCAAGATTAGGTCCAACCATTTCGGGGGCAAAAAAAGATAAATTGGGAAAGTACATGGCCCGTTCTCTGTGTCCCACTAAAAGATTATGAGAAAGACTATTTTGATGAAATTGTGTGGGCTACATGTCAAATTCCCTCTATTGAAAGAGAAAATCTCCTCTAAACGAACCGTACAGTCTTCTCAAAGTGGAACACATGAATTTGGCAAATCTGAGGCGTATTTTTTGGAACTCGTGAAAATTGGAAGGAGAAAGAAGATTTCCGTGCAAATCAGAGGACTCTAGCACGGATTCCCTCTTGAAAACGCAAGCTGGATCTAAAACACGCATTCAGGCATTTTGGGGGTGATATTGATGAAATTGGCAACTCCATGGCCCATTTTAGGGTAGAGCTGAAAAACGGAGTGAGAAAGGAGCTTACTCTGAAATTTCGAGGCCTCTAGCGAATTTTCCCTGTCAAAAGGTGAAACCGGCGCTAAAACATGCTTCTATCCTTTTGGTGGCCGAAACACAAGGATTCGCGAGCTACGTTGCCCATTTTAAAGTGCTTATGAAAGATGGAGGTAGGAATAGGATTTCTTTCCATTTCAAATGCCTCTATGGCGGTTGGTCTCTGCTAAGTGCAAACCTGCGCAAAGAATAGGTCCAACCATTTCGGGGGCAAAAAAAGATGAATTGGGAAAGTATATGGCCCGTTCTCTGTGTCCCACTAAAACATTATGAGAAAGACTGTTTTGATGAAATTGTATTGGCTACATGTCAGTTTCCCTCTATTGAAAGAGAAAAGCGCCTCTAAACGAACCGTACAGTCTTCTCGCGGTGGAACAGATGAATTTCGCAAATCTGAGGCGTATTTTTTGGAACTCGTGAAAATTGGAGGGAGAAAGAAGATTTCCGTGCAAATCAGAGGACTCTAGCACGGATTCCCTCTTGAAAATGCAAGCTGGATCTAAAACACGCATTCAGGCATTTTGGGGGTGATATTGATGAAATTGGCAACTCCGTGGCCCATTTTGGGGTACTGCTGAAAAACGGAGTGAGAAATGAGCTTACTCTGAAATTTCGAGGCCTCTAGCGAATTTTCCCTGTCAAAAGGTGAAACCGGCGCTAAAACATGATTCTATCCTTTTGGTGGCCGAAACACAATGATTCGCGAGCTACGTTGCCCATTTTAAAGTTCTTATGAAAGATGGAGGTAGGAATAGGATTTCTTTGCATTTCAAATGCCTCTATTGCTGTTGGTCTCTGCTAAGTGCAAACCTTCGCAAAGAATAGGTCCAACCATTTGGGGGGCAAAAACAGATGAATTGGGAAAGTAAATGGATCGTTCTCTGTGTCCCACTAAAAGATTATGAGAAAGACTATTTTGATGAAATTGTGTGGGCT
The DNA here is from genome assembly GCA_037074505.1 of Albizia julibrissin. Taxonomy (NCBI): domain Eukaryota; kingdom Viridiplantae; phylum Streptophyta; class Magnoliopsida; order Fabales; family Fabaceae; genus Albizia; species Albizia julibrissin. The sequence goes on from CM073477.1 coordinate 41,818,235, forward strand.
ACATGTCAGTTTCCCTCTATTGAAAGAGAAAATCACCTCTAAACGAACCGTACAGTCTTCTCAAAGTGGAACACATGAATTTGGCAAATCTGAGGCGTATTTTTTGGAACTGGTGAAAATTGGAGGGAGAAAGAAGATTTCCGTGCAAATCAGAGGACTCTAGCACGGATTCCCTCTTGAAAATGCAAGCTGGATCTAAAACAAGCATTCAGGCATTTTGGGGGTGATATTGATGAAATTGGCAAGTCCGTGGCCCATTTTGGGGTACTGCTGAAAAACGGAGTGAGAAATGAGCTTACTCTGAAATTTCGAGGCCTCTAGCGAATTTTCCCTGTCAAAAGGTGAAACCGGCGCTAAAACATGCTTCTATCCTTTTGGTGGTCGAAACACAATGATTCGCGAGCTACGTTGCCCATTTTAAAGTGCTTATGAAAGATGGAGGTAGGAATAGGATTTCTTTGCATTTCAAATGCCTCTATTGCGGTTGGTCTCTGCTAAGTGCAAACCTGCGCGAAGAATAGGTCCAACCATTTCGGGGGCAAAAACAGATGAATTGGGAAAGTAAATGGATCGTTCTCTGTGTCCCACTAAAAGATTATGAGAAAGACTATTTTGATGAAATTGTGTGGGCTACATGTCAGTTTCCCTCTATTGAAAGAGAAAATCAACTCTAAACGAACCGTACAGTCTTCTCAAAGTGGAACACATGAATTTGGCAAATCTGAGGCGTATTTTTTGGAACTGGTGAAAATTGGAGGGAGAAAGAAGATTTCCGTGCAAATCAGAGGACTCTAGCACGGATTCCCTCTTGAAAATGCAAGCTGGATCTAAAACAAGCATTCAGGCATTTTGGGGGTGATATTGATGAAATTGGCAACTCCGTGGCCCATTTTGGGGTACTGCTGAAAAACGGAGTGAGAAATGAGCTTACTCTGAAATTTCAAGGCGTCTAGCGAATTTTCCCTGTCAAATGGTGAAACCGGCGCTAAAACATGCTTCTATCCTTTGGCTGCTGAAACACAATGATTCGGGAGCTATGTTGCCCATTTTAAAGTGCTTATGAAAGATGGAGGTAGGAATAGGACTTCTTTGCATTTCAAATTCCTCTATGGCGGTTGGCCTCTGCTAAGTGCAAACCTGCGCGAAGAATAGGTCCAACCATTTCGGGGGCAAAAAAAGATGAATTGGGAAAGTACATGGCCCGTTCTCTGTGTCCCACTAAAAGATTATGAGAAAGACTATTTTGAGGAAATTGTGTGGGCTACATGTCAGTTTCCCTCTATTGAAAGAGAAAAGCGCCTCTAAACGAACCGTACAGTCTTCTCGCGGTGGAACAGATGAATTTCGCAAATCTGAGGCGTATTTTTTGGAACTCGTGAAAATTGGAGGGAGAAAGAAGATTTCCGTGCAAATCAGAGGACTCTAGCACGGATTCCCTCTTGAAAACGCAAGCTGGATCTAAAACACGCATTCAGGCATTTTGGGGGTGATATTGATGAAATTGGCAACTCCGTGGCCCATTTTGGGGTAGAGCTGAAAAACGGAGTGAGAAAGAAGCTTACTCTGAAATTTCGAGGCCTCTAGCGAATTTTCCCTGTCAAAAGGTGAAACCGGCGCTAAAACATGCTTCTATCCTTTTGGTGGCCGAAACACAAGGATTCGCGAGCTACGTTGCCCATTTTAAAGTGCTTATGAAAGATGGAGGTAGGAATAGGATTTCTTTCCATTTCAAATGCCTCTATGGCGGTTGGTCTCTGCTAAGTGCAAACCTGCGCAAAGAATAGGTCCAACCATTTCGGGGGCAAAAAAAGATGAATTGGGAAAGTATATGGCCCGTTCTCTGTGTCCCAGTAAAACATTATGAGAAAGACTGTTTTGATGAAATTGTATTGGCTACATGTCAGTTTCCCTCTATTGAAAGAGAAAAGCGCCTCTAAACGAACCGTACAGTCTTCTCGCGGTGGAACAGATGAATTTCGCAAATCTGAGGCGTATTTTTTGGAACTCGTGAAAATTGGAGGGAGAAAGAAGATTTCCGTGCAAATCAGAGGACTCTAGCACGGATTCCCTCTTGAAAATGCAAGCTGGATCTAAAACACGCATTTAGGCATTTTGGGGGTGATATTGATGAAATTGGCAACTCCGTGGCCCATTTTGGGGTACTGCTGAAAAACGGAGTGAGAAATGAGCTTACTCTGAAATTTCGAGGCCTCTAGCGAATTTTCCCTGTCAAAAGGTGAAACCGGCGCTAAAACATGCTTCTATCCTTTTGGTGGCCGAAACACAATGATTCGCGAGCTACGTTGCCCATTTTAAAGTTCTTATGAAAGATGGAGGTAGGAATAGGATTTCTTTGCATTTCAAATGCCTCTATTGCTGTTGGTCTCTGCTAAGTGCAAACCTGCGCAAAGAATAGGTCCAACCATTTTGGGGGCAAAAATAGATGAATTGGGAAAGTAAATGGATCGTTCTCTGTGTCCCACTAAAAGATTATGAGAAAGACTATTTTGATGAAATTGTGTGGGCTACATGTCAGTTTCCCTCTATTGAAAGAGAAAATCACCTCTAAACGAACCGTACAGTCTTCTCAAAGTGGAACACATGAATTTGGCAAATCTGAGGCGTATTTTTTGGAACTGGTGAAAATTGGAGGGAGAAAGAAGATTTCCGTGCAAATCAGAGGACTCTAGCACGGATTCCCTCTTGAAAATGCAAGTTGGATCTAAAACAAGCATTCAGGCATTTTGGGGGTGATATTGATGAAATTGGCAACTCCGTGGCCCATTTTGGGGTACTGCTGAAAAACGGAGTGAGAAATGAGCTTACTCTGAAATTTCAAGGCCTCTAGCGAATTTTCCCTGTCAAATGGTGAAACCGGCGCTAAAACATGCTTCTATCCTTTTGGCTGCTGAAACACAATGATTCGGGAGCTATGTTGCCCATTTTAAAGTGCTTATGAAAGATGGAGGTAGGAATAGGACTTCTTTGCATTTCAAATTCCTCTATGGCGGTTGGCCTCTGCTAAGTGCAAACCTGCGCGAAGAATAGGTCCAACCATTTCGGGGGCAAAAAAAGATGAATTGGGAAAGTACATGGCCCGTTCTCTGTGTCCCACTAAAAGATTATGAGAAAGACTATTTTGAGGAAATTGTGTGGGCTACATGTCAGTTTCCCTCTATTGAAAGAGAAAAGCGCCTCTAAACGAACCGTACAGTCTTCTCACAGTGGAACACATGAATTTAGCAAATCTGAGGCGTAAATTTTGGAACTCGTGAAAAATGGAGGGAGAAAGAAGATTTCCGTGCAAATCAGAGGACTCTAGCACGAATTCCCACTTGAAAACGCAAGCTGGATCTAAAACACGCATTCAGGCATTTTGGGGGTGATATTGATGAAATTGGCAACTCCGTGGCCCATTTTGGGGTACTGCTGAAAAACGGAGTGAGAAATGAGCTTACTCTGAAATTTCGAGGCCTCTAGCGAATTTTCCCTGTCAAAAGGTGAAACCGGCGCTAAAACATGCTTCTATCCTTTTGGTGGCCGAAACACAATGATTCGCGAGCTACGTTGCCCATTTTAAAGTGCTTATGAAAGATGGAGGTAGGAATAGGATTTCTTTGCATTTCAAATGCCTCTATTGCGGTTGGTCTCTGCTAAGTGCAAACCTGCGCAAAGAATAGGTCCAACCATTTCGGGGGCAAAAACAGATGAATTGGGAAAGTAAATGGATCGTTCTCTCTGTCCCACTAAAAGATTATGAGAAAGACTATTTTGATGAAATTGTGTGGGCTACATGTCAGTTTCCGTCTATTGAAAGAGAAAATCACCTCTAAACGAACCGTACAGTCTTCTCAAAGTGGAACACATGAATTTGGCAAATCTGAGGCGTATTTTTTGGAACTCGTGAAAATTGGAGGGAGAAAGAAGATTTCCGTGCAAATCAGAGGACTCTAGCACGGATTCCCTCTTGAAAACGCAAGCTGGATCTAAAACAAGCATTCAGGCATTTTGGGGGTGATATTGATGAAATTGGGAACTCCGTGGCCCATTTTGGGGTACTGCTGAAAAACGGAGTGAGAAATGAGCTTACTCTGAAATTTCAAGGCCTCTAGCGAATTTTCCCTGTCAAATGGTGAAACCGGCGCTAAAACATGCTTCTATCCTTTTGGTGGCCGAAACACAATGATTCGCGAGCTACGTTGCCCATTTTAAAGTGCTTATGAAAGATGGAGGTAGGAATAGGATTTCTTTGCATTTCAAATGCCTCTATTGCGGTTGGTCTCTGCTAAGTGCAAACCTGCGCAAAGAATAGGTCCAACCATTTCGGGGGCAAAAACAGATGAATTGGGAAAGTATATGGCCCGTTCTCTGTGTCCCACTAAAAGATTATGAGAAAGACTGTTTTGATGAAATTGTGTGGGCTACATGTCAGTTTCCGTCTATTGAAAGAGAAAAGCGCCTCTAAACGAACCGTACAGTCTTCTCAAAGTGGAACACATGAATTTCGCAAATCTGAGGCGTATTTTTTGGAACTCGTGAAAATTGGAGGGAGAAAGAAGATTTCCGTGCAAATCAGAGGACTCTAGCACGGATTCCCTCTTGAAAACGCAAGCTGGATCTAAAACAAGCATTCAGGCATTTTGGGGGTGATATTGATGAAATTGGGAACTCCGTGGCCCATTTTGGGGTACTGCTGAAAAACGGAGTGAGAAATGAGCTTACTCTGAAATTTCAAGGCCTCTAGCGAATTTTCCCTGTCAAATGGTGAAACCGGCGCTAAAACATGCTTCTATCCTTTTGGTGGCTGAAACACAATGATTCGGGAGCTATGTTGCCCATTTTAAAGTACTTATGAAAGATGGAGGTAGGAATAGGATTTCTTTGCATTTCAAATTCCTCTATGGCGGTTGGTCTCTGCTAAGTGCAAACCTGCGTGAAGAATAGGTCCAACCATTTCGGGGGCAAAAAAAGATGAATTGGGAAAGTAAATGGATCGTTTTCTGTGTCCCACTAAAAGATTATGAGAAAGACTATTTTGATGAAATTGTGTGGGCTACATGTCAGTTTCCCTCTATTGAAAGAGAAAATCCCCTCTAAACGAACCGTACAGTCTTCTCAAAGTGGAACACATGAATTTGGCAAATCTGAGGCGTATTTTTTGGAACTCGGGAAAATTGGAAGGAGAAAGAAGATTTCCGTGCAAATCAGAGGACTCTAGCACGGATTCCCTCTTGAAAATGCAAGCTGGATCTAAAACACGCATTCAGGCATTTTGGGGGTGATATTGATGAAATTGGGAACTCCGTGGCCCATTTTGGGGTACTGCTGAAAAACGGAGTGAGAAATGAGCTTACTCTGAAATTTCAAGGCCTCTAGCGAATTTTCCCTGTCAAATGGTGAAACCGGCGCTAAAACATGCTTCTATCCTTTTGGTGGCTGAAATATCATGATTCGGGAGCTATGTTGCCCATTTTAAAGTGCTTATGAAAGATTGAGGTAGGAATAGGAGTTCTTTCCATTTCAAATGCCTCTATGGCGGTTGGTCTCTGCTAAGTGCAAACCTGCGCAAAGAATAGGTCCAACCATTTCGGGGGCAAAAATAGATGAATTGGGAAAGTATATGGCCCGTTCTCTGTGTCCGAGTAAAACATTATGAGAAAGACTGTTTTGATGAAATTGTGTGGGCTACATGTCAGTTTCCCTGTATTGAAAGAGAAAAGCGCCTCTAAACGAACCGTACAGTCTTCTCGCGGTGGAACAGATGAATTTCGCAAATCTGAGGCGTATTTTTTGGAACTCGTGAAAATTGGAGGGAGAAAGAAGATTTCCGTGCAAATCAGAGGACTCTAGCACGGATTCCCTCTTGAAAACGCAAGCTGGATCTAAAACACGCATTCAGGCATTTTGGGGGTGATATTGATGAAATTGGCAACTCCGTGGCCCATTTTGGGGTACTGCTGAAAAACGGAGTGAGAAAGGAGCTTACTCTGAAATTTCGAGTCCTCTAGCGAATTTTCCTTGTCAAAAGGTGAAACCGGCGCTAAAACATGCTTCTATCCTTTTGGTGGCCGAAACACTATGATTCGCGAGCTACGTTGCCCATTTTACAGTGCTTATGAAAGATGGAGGTAGGAATAGGATTTCTTTGCATTTCAAATGCCTCTATGGCGGTTGGTCTCTGCTAAGTGCAAACCTGCGCCAAGATTAGGTCCAACCATTTCAGGGGCAAAATGATGCGAATCAGCAAGTTGTGCATTCAAATTCAAGTGATCCTTTGCAAATTCCAAGTGGACCAATCACAAGAGGAAGAGCCAAACAAATTAAGGAAGCATTAAATGGGCTAGTGCAAGAGGCTTGGACAAAGCAAGAGGTGATCGGATCAAATCCGGACAAAAATGCTGAAAACGTCACTAATATCATATGGGCTGCAAATGGAGATACTAATCAAATTTTGGGCTTAGAGACTTCAAAACAAAGAGCTTGGACCTAGTACTATACATGGAAGGATTCATCTGGGCCTAAATAAGCACATTTTGGGCCTTAAATGCTGATTATATTTTAGGACTTTTATTTGTACGAAAATTATTGGACAATTTGCATATTTGACTTTTAAGTTTCTTAATTAATTAATTGATTAGGTTAGTTTCAATTTTCTAGGATGCATTTAATGCAATTAGGGTTTTTGAAACTTCTCTTTAAATATCTTGTAACCCTTCATTTGGAGGCAGACTTGAAACTTGATTATTGAATGAAAGGTTGCACTTTTCTGCACCTTGTTTCTTGGGAGTGGATTCTCTCTAGGGTTCTTCTTAGAACTAACAGACTTATCAAGGCTTGATCAACCTTGTGGCGTCTTCCAACACTTCGGGTCCTTGTTCTTTCGTGCTCAAGGGTTCAAGTGGATCGTCGATCTGCGTTTAGCGTTCTTGGGGTGCGTATATTCATATTGGTTGTGGGTTCGTAGGGTCTTCCCTTATGGGTTCGCACCATCTTGGTATCAGAGCTTCGGATCTAAACTCAGGTCACATCTTTCCATTCGTTGTTTTAAATTTCGCTTAGGGTTTCGTACTTTGTTCTTGAGTCTTTTCGTCTAGGTCATCTGCGTTCATGTCTGAAAGTTTTGCTTCTTTTCGTTAACCGTCTCTTTGTCGTTTCCAATGTTTAGTAAGTCCTTTTCATAGTTCAAAATCTCTTCTTTCATATCGTTTTGGAATTAGTTCAATTCGATTTGTCATTAGTGAGTTCTAGTCATTTTAAATCAATCGTGTTTCTGCAAATTTTCTGTGTCAATTCGTCATTTTTTTCCAGAACGTCATCAAATCTTCTTTCCTTGTTTGACACGTTTTACTTTGCGGTTTTGGTCATTTAATAGGTCATTCTCATTGTTCAGAATCTCATCTTTCCAGTCGTTTCAGTTTCATCTCAATCCAAAATTTCTACAGTACGTTATAGTCTTTTGAAAATGACGCATTTCTAGAATTTCTGGGTTCAGATTGCTTGAGATTGTTTGTGATAGATTGAGTATTCTCTTTAAATTTCAGTAAAAAAAAAAGAGAAAAAAAAAATCAACATCAGGAAAAAAAAATAAAAAAAAAATTGACAAAAAAAAGCAGCAAAACAAAAAAACAAAAAAAAAGAGAAGAAAGTTCCAATTGGTATGCTGGAAGTGTTATATGCAAGCATCTATCCTAATACCTAGAATTTGACTGTACCTTTTTCACTTTGTCAATTGAACTTTTGTTTTTCCTTAAACTCCTTTTCCCATACTCACTTTGATGTTCCTTATATCTGAATGTTGTGTTGATCTCTATAAGTTGTGATTGCATTGATTAAATTGCTTAGTTCTTTAAAGAGCCTCAAGAGGAATCTAAGAGCGGAAAAAGGCAAGAGTGATATACATCAATTCAAAAAGCCCAATTTGAGTGAAACACGAGTGAAGAGTGACATTCTTGAGGGAAACACGTGAGGAATTTGTGAGGAAATTTATTTCTCTAACATCTTTCTTGCAGATACCATGTCTAATGCAGAAGAAACTTCAGGTGGTAATCCACTGAATCTAGATGACCACCTCAGGGCAATGCAGCAACAATTTGCACGTATGAATGTGGTTTTTGGAGAAATAAGGGATAGGATGGATAGGCAAGATGAAAGGATTGCAAATCTGCAAAGAGTCCGGCCAAATCCTCGAAGGCACAATAGGCAATGGGATGCTTCTATGGATGAATTTGAATCTGAAAGTTATGAGGGTAGTGGTGCTAGTGAGGAAGATCTTGAATCTGAATTTGAAGTGGGGAGAAATAGGGTTAGAGGAGATAGGAGGTATGAGAGAAGACATGGCAGAAATATTCCTAGGGAAAGAAATAGAGTCGATGGAAACCTTGGGAGCATCAAAATGAAAATACCACCGTTCCAAGGTAGGAGTGATCCTGAAGCATATTTGGAGTGGGAGAAGAAGATAGAGATGATTTTTGAGTGCCATAACTATTCTGAGGCTAAAAAGGTGAAGTTAGCAGCAATAGAATTCACTGATTATGCCATTGTTTGGTGGGATAAATTAGGCACTAACAGAAGAAATAATGGTGAGAGGCCTGTAACAACATGGAGAGAAATGAAAACTCTAATGAGGAGGAGATTTATCCCTAATCATTACTATAGGGAGCTTTATCAAAAGTTGCAGACCCTTACACAAGGTTCTAAGAGTGTAGAGGAATATTATAAAGAGATGGAATTAGCTTTAATAAGAGCTAATGTGCAAGAAGAAAGAGAGGCTACAATGGCTCGTTTCCTAAATGGACTTCACAAAGACATTGCTGACATAGTGGAATTGCAACACTATGTAGAGTTGGAGGACATGGTGCATATGGCAATTAAGGTGGAAAAGCAACTCAAGCGTAAAAGTGCTTCAAAATTCCATTATGGATCAAGTTCTTCACAAAAACAGATTTGGAAGAAAGGAGAAAGAGCTATCCAAAGGGAGGCAACCAAAGGCAGAGAAGACGCTACATCAAAGAGCAAAGGTAAACCTGATTCCCAAACTTCTAGAAATAGAGATATAAAGTGTTTCAAGTGTTTGGGTATAGGTCATATAGCTTCTCAGTGCCCCAACAAGAGAGTCATGATTTTGAAAAATAATGAAGTTGTCACCGAAAGTGAAAGTGATCATGATTCCATGCCCTTAATTGAAGATGCTAGTGATGATGGGGTTGAATATGCTGTGGAAGGAGAATGTCTTGTGGTTAGAAGAGCTTTGAATTGTCAAGTGAAGGAAAATGAGATGAATGAGCAAAGGGAAAATATTTTCCATACTCGTTGCCTCATCAATAATAAAGTTTGTAGCTTGATAATTGATGGTGGGAGTGTAACAAACGTTGCAAGCACTACATTGGTTGAGAAATTGAATTTACCTACCACTAGACACCCTAGACCATACAAGCTGCAATGGTTGAGTGAATGTGGGGAAATTAAAGTTGATAAGCAAGTTCTTGTTTCCTTTTCCATTGGCAAATATTGTGATGAAATAATATGTGATGTTGTTCCTATGCATGCTGCACATATGCTTTTGGGAAGACCTTGGGAGTTTGATAGAAAAGTAAAGAGGGATGGGTTTACAAATAGATATTCTTTTGTAATGAACAACAGACCCGTGACTCTTGTACCATTGACTCCAAAACAAGTCTATGAGGATCAACTCAAGATGAAAAGAGAAAGAGATAAGAAAAAGAGTGATATGGAAAATGAGAAACATGAAAGAGAAAAATCAAAAAGAATAGGGAGTGAGAAAGAGAGAAGAAAATCTGAGAGTTCAGAAAAAGAAAGCCAGAGAAAGGAAAAGAGTGAAGAGAGAAAAGAAAAAAAGAAAATGAGTTTTTATGCAAAAGAAAGTGAAGTGAGGAGTGCTTTTCTGGCTGAAACACACTTGCTTCTCCTTGTTTACAAGGAATCCTTTTTTAACACTAATGACATTAACTCTTCTTTTCCTAGTGTTATTGGTTCTTTGTTGCAGGAATTTGATGATGTGTTCCCTGAAGAGATTCCACCAGGTTTACCACCTATTAGAGGAATTGAACATCAAATTGATTTCATTCCTGGAGCAACAATTCCTAATAGGCCAGCATATAGGAGCAACCCTGAAGAAACAAAAGAGCTTCAAAGGCAAGTAGAAGAGCTCATGGCAAAAGGCTATATTAGAGAAAGTTTGAGCCCTTGTGCAGTCCCAGTACTTCTAGTGCCAAAGAAAGATGGGACTTGGAGGATGTGCATTGATTGTAGAGCTGTCAACAATATCACTGTAAAGTATCACCATCCCATTCCTAGATTAGATGATATGCTTGATGAATTACATGGTTCTATTGTATTTTCTAAGATTGATTTGAAATCTGGGTACCATCAAATTAGAATGAGGGAAGGGGATGAGTGGAAAACTGCTTTTAAGACCAAACATGGATTGTATGAATGGCTAGTTATGCCATTTGGTTTAACTAATGCGCCTAGTACTTTCATGAGATTAATGAACCATGTTTTGCGTGCTTTTATTGGGAAATTTGTTGTGGTTTATTTTGATGATATTCTGATTTATAGCAAGGATTTGGATGAGCATTTGAATCATTTGCATTGTGTGCTTGATGTTTTGAGGAAGGAAAAATTATTTGCAAATATGAAGAAGTGTGATTTTTGCATGGATAAAATTGTTTTTCTTGGTTTTGTGGTGAGTGCTAAAGGAATAGAAGTAGATAAGGAAAAGATAAGAGCTATAAAAGAATGGCCAACACCTAAAAGCATAACTGAGGTAAGAAGTTTTCATGGTTTGGCTAGCTTTTATAGGCGATTTGTAAAAGATTTTAGCACACTTGCTGCACCACTCACTGAGGTTATTAAAAAATCTGTTGGTTTTAAATGGGATAAAGCACAAGATGATGCATTCATTAAACTTAAGGATAGATTGTGTTCTGCACCTGTGTTGGTATTGCCTGATTTTGGCAAAACTTTTGAGATTGAATGTGATGCGTCTGGAGTTGGGATAGGGGCTGTTTTAATGCAGGAAAGCAAGCCAATTGCTTATTTTAGTGAAAAACTAAATGGAGCAGCCTTGAAGTATCCAACTTATGATAAAGAGCTCTATGCACTTAAAAGAGCATTGGAGAATTGGCAACACTACCTTTGGCCCAAACAATTTGTGATTCACACTGATCATCAGTCCTTGAAGCATATTAAGGGGCAAGGTAAGCTGAACAAGAGACATGCAAGGTGGCTGGAATTTATTGAGACATTTCCATATGTCATCAAATACAAGAAAGGTAAAGAGAATGTGGTTGCCGATGCATTGTCAAGAAGGTATACTCTTCTTTCTTCTCTTAATACTAGATTGCTTGGCTTTGAACATATCAAGAAGTTGTATGCAAATGATGCTGATTTTGCTGAAGTGTTTCTTGCTTGTGAAAAGAAAACATTTGATAAATTTTACAGGGTTGATGGATACTTGTTTAAAGAAAACAAATTGTGTGTGCCTCAATGTTCATTGCGTGAATTGCTTGTGAGAGAAGCACATGGGGGAGGTTTAATGGGTCACTTTGGTGTGAAAAAAACTTTGGATGTTTTGCATGAGCATTTCTTTTGGCCTAAAATGAAACGTGATGTGGAAAGAATTTGTGCTAAATGCATAATATGCAAAAAGGCTAAATCTAGAGTTTTGCCACATGGTTTGTATACTCCTTTACCTGTACCTAGTGAACCTTGGGTTGATATCTCAATGGATTTTGTATTGGGGTTGCCTAGGTCAAAAAGAGGAATGGATTCCATATTTGTAGTTGTTGATAGATTTTCTAAAATGGCACATTTCATTGCATGTCATAAAACTGATGATGCCACATATATTGCTGATTTGTTCTTCAGAGAAATTGTGAGACTTCATGGTGTTCCTAAAAGTATTGTTTCTGATAGGGATACAAAATTCTTGAGTCATTTTTGGAGAGTTTTGTGGGGAAAGCTTGGTACTAAATTATTATTTTCTACTGCTTGTCATCCACAAACTGATGGACAAACTGAAGTTGTTAATAGAACCTTGTCTCAATTACTTAGAATTGTGATTCAAAAGAATTTAAAAAATTGGGAAGGTTGCTTGCCATTCATTGAATTTGCATATAATAGAAGTGTGCATTCATCTACTGATTATTCCCCTTTTGAAATAGTATATGGTTTTAATCCACTAACTCCTTTGGATTTATTACCATTGCCTATTGATGAGAGAAAAAGTCTTGATGGGAAAAAGAAAGTTGAACTAGTGCAGCAACTTCATAAGCATGTGAAACAGCAAATTGAAAAGAAAAATGAGGAATATGCATCCAAAGCAAACAAAGGGAGAAGGCGTGTTCTTTTTGAACCTGGAGATTGGGTGTGGGTGCATATGAGAAAAGAGAGATTTCCAACTCAAAGAAAATCAAAATTAGCTCCAAGAGGAGATGGTCCATTCCAAGTGCTTGAGCGAATAAATGATAACGCTTACAAGATTGATTTGCCCGGTGAGTATTCTGTTAGTGGTACTTTTAATGTAGCTGATTTATCTCCTTTTGATGTAGGTGAAGATTCGAGGACGAATCCTTTTGAGGAGAGAGGGAATGATGCGAATCAGCAAGTTGTGCATTCAAATTCAAGTGATCCTTTGCAAATTCCAAGTGGACCAATCATAAGAGGAAGAGCCAAACAAATTAAGGAAGCATTAAATGGGCTAGTGCAAGAGGCTTGGACAAAGCAAGAGGTGATCGGATCAAATCCGGACAAAAATGCTGAAAACGTCACTAATATCATATGGGCTGCAAATGGAGATACTAATCAAATTTTGGGCTTAGAGACTTCAAAACAAAGAGCTTGGACCTAGTACTATACATGGAAGGATTCATCTGGGCCTAAATAAGCACATTTTGGGCCTTAAATGCTGATTATATTTTAGGACTTTTATTTGTACGAAAATTATTGGACAATTTGCATATTTGACTTTTAAGTTTCTTAATTAATTAATTGATTAGGTTAGTTTCAATTTTCTAGGATGCATTTAATGCAATTAGGGTTTTTGAAACTTCTCTTTAAATATCTTGTAACCCTTCATTTGGAGGCAGACTTGAAACTTGATTATTGAATGAAAGGTTGCACTTTTCTGCACCTTGTTTCTTGGGAGTGGATTCTCTCTAGGGTTCTTCTTAGAACTAACAGACTTATCAAGGCTTGATCAACCTTGTGGCGTCTTCCAACACTTCGGGTCCTTGTTCTTTCGTGCTCAAGGGTTCAAGTGGATCGTCGATCTGCGTTTAGCGTTCTTGGGGTGCGTATATTCATATTGGTTGTGGCTTCGTGGGGTCTTCCCTTATGGGTTCGCAGGAACGAAGCGCTACAACACGAGGACTTCCCAGGGGGTCACCCATCCTGAGACTACCCTCGGCTGAGCACGCTTAACTTTGAAGCGCTAACCATCGTGCTAAAAGCTTAAGCTAGTAGCAGAGGCACACCCCTATTCCTTTAACCAAGTACAGACACGGGCCCCTGTCTCCAACGACTGTGGGTCCCACCAGACCCCGAACTCGATCCACACCCCCTCCCAGACCCGGGACGTATCACAAAAAAAGATGAATTGGGAAAGTACATGGCCCGTTCTCTGTGTCCCACTAAAAGATTATGAGAAAGACTATTTCGATGAAATTGTATGGGCTACATGTCAGTTTCCCTCTCTTGAAAGAAAAAATCGCCTCTAAACGAACCGTACAGTCTTCTCGCAGTGGAACAGATGAATTTAGCAAATCTGAGGCATAAATTTTGGAACTCGTGAAAATTGGAGGGAGAAAGAAGATTTCCGTGCAAATCAGAGGACTCTAGCACGGATTCCCTCTTGAAAACGCAAGCTGGATCTAAAACACGCATTCAGGCATTTTGGGGGTGATATTGATGAAATTGGCAACTCCGTGGCCCATTTTGGGGTACTGCTGAAAAACGGAGTGAGAAAGGAGCTTACTCTGAAATTTCAAGTCCTCTAGCGAATTTTCCCTGTCAAAAGGTGAAACCGGCGCTAAAACATGCTTCTATCCTTTTGGTGGCCGAAACACTATGATTCGCGAGCTACGTTGCCCATTTTACAGTGCTTATGAAAGATGGAGGTAGGAATAGGATTTCTTTGCATTTCAAATGCCTCTATGGCGGTTGGTCTCTGCTAAGTGCAAACCTGCGCAAAGATTAGGTCCAACCATTTCAGGGGCAAAAAAAGATGAATTGGGAAAGTACATGCCCCGTTCTCTGTGTCCCACTAAAAGATTATGAGAAAGACTATTTCGATGAAATTGTATGAGCTACATGTCAGTTTCCCTCTCTTGAAAGAGAAAATCGCCTCTAAACGAACCGTACAGTCTTCTCGCAGTGGAACAGATGAATTTAGCAAATCTGAGGCGTAAATTTTGGAACTCGTGAAAATTGGAGGGAGAAAGAATATTTCCGTGCAAATCAGAGGACTCTAGCACGGATTCCCTCTTGAAAACGCAAGCTGGATCTAAAACACGCATTCAGGCATTTTGGGGGTGATATTGATGAAATTGGCAACTCCGTGGCCCATTTTGGGGTACTGCTGAAAAACGGAGTGAGAAATGAGCTTACTCTGAAATTTCGAGGCCTCTAGCGAATTTTCCCTATCAAATGGTGAAACCGGCGCTAAAACATGCTTCTATCCTTTTGGTGGCCGAAACACAATGATTCGCGAGCTACGTTGCCCATTTTACAGTGCTTATGAAACATGGAGGTAGGAATAGGATTTCTTTGCATTTCAAATGCCTCTATGGCGGTTGGTCTCTGCTAAGTGCAAACCTGCGCAAAGATTAGGTCCAACCATTTCGGGGGCAAAAACAGATGAATTGGGAAAGTAAATGGATCGTTCTCTGTGTCCCACTAAAAGATTATGAGAAAGACTATTTTGATGAAATTGTGTGGGCTACATGTCAGTTTCCCTCTATTGAAAGAGAAAATCACCTCTAAACGAACGGTACAGTCTTCTCAAAGTGGAACACATGAATTTGGCAAATCTGAGGCGTATTTTTTGGAACTCGTGAAAATTGGAGGGAGAAAGAAGATTTCCGTGCAAATCAGAGGACTCTAGCACGGATTCCCTCTTGAAAATGCAAGCTGGATCTAAAACAAGCATTCAGGCATTTTGGGGGTGATATTGATGAAATTGGCAACTCCGTGGCCCATTTTGGGGTACTGCTGAAAAACGGAGTGAGAAATGAGCTTACTCTTAAATTTCAAGGCCTCTAGCGAATTTTCCCTGTCAAATGGTGAAACCGGCGCTAAAACATGCTTCTATCCTTTTGGTGGCTGAAACACAACGATTCGGGAGCTATGTTGCCCATTTTAAAGTGCTTATGAAAGATGGAGGTAGGAATAGGATTTCTTTGCATTTCAAATTCCTCTATGGCGGTTGGTCTCTTCTAAGTGCAAACCTGCGCGAAGAATAGGTCCAACCATTTCGGGGGCAAAAAAAGATGAATTGGGAAAGTAAATGGATCGTTCTCTGTGTCCCACTAAAAGATTATGAGAAAGACTATTTTGATGAAATTGTGTGGGCTACATGTCAGTTTCCCTCTATTGAAAGAGAAAATCACCTCTAAACGAACCGTACAGTCTTCTCAAAGTGGAACACATGAATTTGGCAAATCTGAGGCGTATTTTTTGGAACTCGTGAAAATTGGAGGGAGAAAGAAGATTTCCGTGCAAATCAGAGGACTCTAGCACGGATTCCCTCTTGAAAACGCAAGCTGGATCTAAAACAAGCATTCAGGCATTTTGGGGGTGATATTGATGAAATTGGGAACTCCGTGGCCCATTTTGGGGTACTGCTGAAAAACGGAGTGAGAAATGAGCTTACTCTGAAATTTCAAGGCCTCTAGCGAATTTTCCCTGTCAAATGGTGAAACCGGCGCTAAAACATGCTTCTATCCTTTTGGTGGCTGAAACACAATGATTCGGGAGCTATGTTGCCCATTTTAAAGTACTTATGAAAGATGGAGGTAGGAATAGGATTTCTTTGCATTTCAAATTCCTCTATGGCGGTTGGTCTCTGCTAAGTGCAAACCTGCGTGAAGAATAGGTCCAACCATTTCGGGGGCAAAAAAAGATGAATTGGGAAAGTAAATGGATCGTTTTCTGTGTCCCACTAAAAGATTATGAGAAAGACTATTTTGATGAAATTGTGTGGGCTACATGTCAGTTTCCCTCTATTGAAAGAGAAAATCCCCTCTAAACGAACCGTACAGTCTTCTCAAAGTGGAACACATGAATTTGGCAAATCTGAGGCGTATTTTTTGGAACTCGTGAAAATTGGAAGGAGAAAGAAGATTTCCGTGCAAATCAGAGGACTCTAGCACGGATTCCCTCTTGAAAATGCAAGCTGGATCTAAAACACGCATTCAGGCATTTTGGGGGTGATATTGATGAAATTGGGAACTCCGTGGCCCATTTTGGGGTACTGCTGAAAAACGGAGTGAGAAATGAGCTTACTCTGAAATTTCAAGGCCTCTAGCGAATTTTCCCTGTCAAATGGTGAAACCGGCGCTAAAACATGCTTCTATCCTTTTGGTGGCTGAAACATCATGATTCGGGAGCTATGTTGCCCATTTTAAAGTGCTTATGAAAGATTGAGGTAGGAATAGGAGTTCTTTCCATTTCAAATGCCTCTATGGCGGTTGGTCTCTGCTAAGTGCAAACCTGCGCAAAGAATAGGTCCAACCATTTCGGGGGCAAAAATAGATGAATTGGGAAAGTATATGGCCCGTTCTCTGTGTCCCAGTAAAACATTATGAGAAAGACTGTTTTGATGAAATTGTATGGGCTACATGTCAATTTCCCTCTATTGAAAGAGAAAAGCGCCTCTAAACGAACCGTACAGTCTTCTCGCCGTGGAACAGATGAATTTCGCAAATCTGAGGCGTATTTTTTGGAACTAGTGAAAATTGGAGGGAGAAAGAAGATTTCCGTGCAAATCAGAGGACTCTAGCACGGATTCCCTCTTGAAAACGCAAGCTGGATCTAAAACAAGCATTCAGGCATTTTGGGGGTGATATTGATGAAATTGGGAACTCCGTGGCCCATTTTGGGGTACTGCTGAAAAACGGAGTGAGAAATGAGCTTACTCTGAAATTTCAAGGCCTCTAGCGAATTTTCCCTGTCAAATGGTGAAACCGGCGCTAAAACATGCTTCTATCCTTTTGGTGGCTGAAACACAATGATTCGGGAGCTATGTTGCCCATTTTAAAGTACTTATGAAAGATGGAGGTAGGAATAGGATTTCTTTGCATTTCAAATTCCTCTATGGCGGTTGGTCTCTGCTAAGTGCAAACCTGCGTGAAGAATAGGTCCAACCATTTCGGGGGCAAAAAAAGATGAATTGGGAAAGTAAATGGATCGTTTTCTGTGTCCCACTAAAAGATTATGAGAAAGACTATTTTGATGAAATTGTGTGGGCTACATGTCAGTTTCCCTCTATTGAAAGAGAAAATCCCCTCTAAACGAACCGTACAGTCTTCTCAAAGTGGAACACATGAATTTGGCAAATCTGAGGCGTATTTTTTGGAACTCGTGAAAATTGGAAGGAGAAAGAAGATTTCCGTGCAAATCAGAGGACTCTAGCACGGATTCCCTCTTGAAAATGCAAGCTGGATCTAAAACACGCATTCAGGCATTTTGGGGGTGATATTGATGAAATTGGGAACTCCGTGGCCCATTTTGGGGTACTGCTGAAAAACGGAGTGAGAAATGAGCTTACTCTGAAATTTCAAGGCCTCTAGCGAATTTTCCCTGTCAAATGGTGAAACCGGCGCTAAAACATGCTTCTATCCTTTTGGTGGCTGAAACATCATGATTCGGGAGCTATGTTGCCCATTTTAAAGTGCTTATGAAAGATTGAGGTAGGAATAGGAGTTCTTTCCATTTCAAATGCCTCTATGGCGGTTGGTCTCTGCTAAGTGCAAACCTGCGCAAAGAATAGGTCCAACCATTTCGGGGGCAAAAATAGATGAATTGGGAAAGTATATGGCCCGTTCTCTGTGTCCCAGTAAAACATTATGAGAAAGACTGTTTTGATGAAATTGTATGGGCTACATGTCAATTTCCCTCTATTGAAAGAGAAAAGCGCCTCTAAACGAACCGTACAGTCTTCTCGCCGTGGAACAGATGAATTTCGCAAATCTGAGGCGTATTTTTTGGAACTAGTGAAAATTGGAGGGAGAAAGAAGATTTCAGTGCAAATCAGAGGACTCTAGCACGGATTCCCTCTTGAAAACGCAAGCTGGATCTAAAACAAGCATTCAGGCATTTTGGGGGTGATATTGATAAAATTGGCAACTCCGTGGCTCATTTTGGGGTACTGCTGAAAAATGGAGTGAGAAAGGAGCTTACTCTGAAATGTCAAGGCCTCTAGGGGATTTTCCCCGTCAAATGGTGAAACCGGCGCTAAAATATGCTTCTATCCTTTTGGTGGCTGAAACACAATGATTCGGGAGCTATGTTGCCCATTTTAAAGTGCTTATGAAAGATGGAGGTAGGAATAGGATTTCTTTGCATTTCAAATTCCTCTATGGCGGTTGGTCTCTGCTAAGTGCAAACCTGCGCGAAGAATAGGTCCAACCATTTCGGGGGCAAAAAAAGATGAATTGGGAAAGTAAATGGATCGTTTTCTGTGTCCCACTAAAAGATTATGAGAAAGACTATTTTGATGAAATTGTGTGGGCTACATGTCAGTTTCCCTCTATTGAAAGAGAAAATCCCCTCTAAACGAACCGTACAGTCTTCTCAAAGTGGAACACATGAATTTGGCAAATCTGAGGCGTATTTTTTGGAACTAGTGAAAATTGGAGGGAGAAAGAAGATTTCCGTGCAAATCAGAGGACTCTAGCACGGATTCCCTCTTGAAAACGCAAGCTGGATCTAAAACAAGCATTCAGGCATTTTGGGGGTGGTATTGATAAAATTGGCAACTCCGTGGCTCATTTTGGGGTACTGCTGAAAAATGGAGTGAGAAAGGAGCTTACTCTGAAATTTCGAGGCCTCTACCGAATTTTCCCTGTCAAAAGGTGAAACCGGCGCTAAAACATGCTTCTATCCTTTTGGTGGCCGAAACACAATGATTCGCGAGCTACGTTACCCATTTTAAAGTGCTTATGAAAGATGGAGGTAGGAATAGGATTTCTTTGCATTTCAAATGCCTCTATTGCGGTTGGTCTCTGCTAAGTGCAAACCTGCGCGAAGAATAGGTCCAACCATTTCGGGGGCAAAAAAAGATGAATTGGGAAAGTAAATGGATCGTTCTCTGTGTCCCACTAAAAGATTATGAGAAAGACTATTTTGATGAAATTGTGTGGGCTACATGTCAGTTTCCCTCTATTGAAAGAGAAAATCCCCTCTAAACGAACCGTACAGTCTTCTCAAAGTGGAACACATGAATTTGGCAAATCTGAGGCGTATTTTTTGGAACTCGTGAAAATTGGAAGGAGAAAGAAGATTTCCGTGCAAATCAGAGGACTCTAGCACGGATTCCCTCTTGAAAATGCAAGCTGGATCTAAAACACGCATTCAGGCATTTTGGGGGTGATATTGATGAAATTGGGAACTCCGTGGCCCATTTTGGGGTACTGCTGAAAAACGGAGTGAGAAATGAGCTTACTCTGAAATTTCAAGGCCTCTAGCGAATTTTCCCTGTCAAATGGTGAAACCGGCGCTAAAACATGCTTCTATCCTTTTGGTGGCTGAAACATCATGATTCGGGAGCTATGTTGCCCATTTTAAAGTGCTTATGAAAGATTGAGGTAGGAATAGGAGTTCTTTCCATTTCAAATGCCTCTATGGCGGTTGGTCTCTGCTAAGTGCAAACCTGCGCAAAGAATAGGTCCAACCATTTCGGGGGCAAAAATAGATGAATTGGGAAAGTATATGGCCCGTTCTCTGTGTCCCAGTAAAACATTATGAGAAAGACTGTTTTGATGAAATTGTATGGGCTACATGTCAATTTCCCTCTATTGAAAGAGAAAAGCGCCTCTAAACGAACCGTACAGTCTTCTCGCCGTGGAACAGATGAATTTCGCAAATCTGAGGCGTATTTTTTGGAACTAGTGAAAATTGGAGGGAGAAAGAAGATTTCCGTGCAAATCAGAGGACTCTAGCACGGATTCCCTCTTGAAAACGCAAGCTGGATCTAAAACAAGCATTCAGGCATTTTGGGGGTGATATTGATGAAATTGGGAACTCCGTGGCCCATTTTGGGGTACTGCTGAAAAACGGAGTGAGAAATGAGCTTACTCTGAAATTTCAAGGCCTCTAGCGAATTTTCCCTGTCAAATGGTGAAACCGGCGCTAAAACATGCTTCTATCCTTTTGGTGGCTGAAACACAATGATTCGGGAGCTATGTTGCCCATTTTAAAGTACTTATGAAAGATGGAGGTAGGAATAGGATTTCTTTGCATTTCAAATTCCTCTATGGCGGTTGGTCTCTGCTAAGTGCAAACCTGCGTGAAGAATAGGTCCAACCATTTCGGGGGCAAAAAAAGATGAATTGGGAAAGTAAATGGATCGTTTTCTGTGTCCCACTAAAAGATTATGAGAAAGACTATTTTGATGAAATTGTGTGGGCTACATGTCAGTTTCCCTCTATTGAAAGAGAAAATCCCCTCTAAACGAACCGTACAGTCTTCTCAAAGTGGAACACATGAATTTGGCAAATCTGAGGCGTATTTTTTGGAACTCGTGAAAATTGGAAGGAGAAAGAAGATTTCCGTGCAAATCAGAGGACTCTAGCACGGATTCCCTCTTGAAAATGCAAGCTGGATCTAAAACACGCATTCAGGCATTTTGGGGGTGATATTGATGAAATTGGGAACTCCGTGGCCCATTTTGGGGTACTGCTGAAAAACGGAGTGAGAAATGAGCTTACTCTGAAATTTCAAGGCCTCTAGCGAATTTTCCCTGTCAAATGGTGAAACCGGCGCTAAAACATGCTTCTATCCTTTTGGTGGCTGAAACATCATGATTCGGGAGCTATGTTGCCCATTTTAAAGTGCTTATGAAAGATTGAGGTAGGAATAGGAGTTCTTTCCATTTCAAATGCCTCTATGGCGGTTGGTCTCTGCTAAGTGCAAACCTGCGCAAAGAATAGGTCCAACCATTTCGGGGGCAAAAATAGATGAATTGGGAAAGTATATGGCCCGTTCTCTGTGTCCCAGTAAAACATTATGAGAAAGACTGTTTTGATGAAATTGTATGGGCTACATGTCAATTTCCCTCTATTGAAAGAGAAAAGCGCCTCTAAACGAACCGTACAGTCTTCTCGCCGTGGAACAGATGAATTTCGCAAATCTGAGGCGTATTTTTTGGAACTAGTGAAAATTGGAGGGAGAAAGAAGATTTCCGTGCAAATCAGAGGACTCTAGCACGGATTCCCTCTTGAAAACGCAAGCTGGATCTAAAACAAGCATTCAGGCATTTTGGGGGTGATATTGATGAAATTGGGAACTCCGTGGCCCATTTTGGGGTACTGCTGAAAAACGGAGTGAGAAATGAGCTTACTCTGAAATTTCAAGGCCTCTAGCGAATTTTCCCTGTCAAATGGTGAAACCGGCGCTAAAACATGCTTCTATCCTTTTGGTGGCTGAAACACAATGATTCGGGAGCTATGTTGCCCATTTTAAAGTACTTATGAAAGATGGAGGTAGGAATAGGATTTCTTTGCATTTCAAATTCCTCTATGGCGGTTGGTCTCTGCTAAGTGCAAACCTGCGTGAAGAATAGGTCCAACCATTTCGGGGGCAAAAAAAGATGAATTGGGAAAGTAAATGGATCGTTTTCTGTGTCCCACTAAAAGATTATGAGAAAGACTATTTTGATGAAATTGTGTGGGCTACATGTCAGTTTCCCTCTATTGAAAGAGAAAATCCCCTCTAAACGAACCGTACAGTCTTCTCAAAGTGGAACACATGAATTTGGCAAATCTGAGGCGTATTTTTTGGAACTCGTGAAAATTGGAAGGAGAAAGAAGATTTCCGTGCAAATCAGAGGACTCTAGCACGGATTCCCTCTTGAAAATGCAAGCTGGATCTAAAACACGCATTCAGGCATTTTGGGGGTGATATTGATGAAATTGGGAACTCCGTGGCCCATTTTGGGGTACTGCTGAAAAACGGAGTGAGAAATGAGCTTACTCTGAAATTTCAAGGCCTCTAGCGAATTTTCCCTGTCAAATGGTGAAACCGGCGCTAAAACATGCTTCTATCCTTTTGGTGGCCGAAACATCATGATTCGGGAGCTATGTTGCCCATTTTAAAGTGCTTATGAAAGATTGAGGTAGGAATAGGAGTTCTTTCCATTTCAAATGCCTCTATGGCGGTTGGTCTCTGCTAAGTGCAAACCTGCGCAAAGAATAGGTCCAACCATTTCGGGGGCAAAAATAGATGAATTGGGAAAGTATATGGCCCGTTCTCTGTGTCCCAGTAAAACATTATGAGAAAGACTGTTTTGATGAAATTGTATGGGCTACATGTCAATTTCCCTCTATTGAAAGAGAAAAGCGCCTCTAAACGAACCGTACAGTCTTCTCGCCGTGGAACAGATGAATTTCGCAAATCTGAGGCGTATTTTTTGGAACTAGTGAAAATTGGAGGGAGAAAGAAGATTTCAGTGCAAATCAGAGGACTCTAGCACGGATTCCCTCTTGAAAACGCAAGCTGGATCTAAAACAAGCATTCAGGCATTTTGGGGGTGATATTGATAAAATTGGCAACTCCGTGGCTCATTTTGGGGTACTGCTGAAAAATGGAGTGAGAAAGGAGCTTACTCTGAAATGTCAAGGCCTCTAGGGGATTTTCCCCGTCAAATGGTGAAACCGGCGCTAAAATATGCTTCTATCCTTTTGGTGGCTGAAACACAATGATTCGGGAGCTATGTTGCCCATTTTAAAGTGCTTATGAAAGATGGAGGTAGGAATAGGATTTCTTTGCATTTCAAATTCCTCTATGGCGGTTGGTCTCTGCTAAGTGCAAACCTGCGCGAAGAATAGGTCCAACCATTTCGGGGGCAAAAAAAGATGAATTGGGAAAGTAAATGGATCGTTTTCTGTGTCCCACTAAAAGATTATGAGAAAGACTATTTTGATGAAATTGTGTGGGCTACATGTCAGTTTCCCTCTATTGAAAGAGAAAATCCCCTCTAAACGAACCGTACAGTCTTCTCAAAGTGGAACACATGAATTTGGCAAATCTGAGGCGTATTTTTTGGAACTAGTGAAAATTGGAGGGAGAAAGAAGATTTCCGTGCAAATCAGAGGACTCTAGCACGGATTCCCTCTTGAAAACGCAAGCTGGATCTAAAACAAGCATTCAGGCATTTTGGGGGTGGTATTGATAAAATTGGCAACTCCGTGGCTCATTTTGGGGTACTGCTGAAAAATGGAGTGAGAAAGGAGCTTACTCTGAAATTTCGAGGCCTCTACCGAATTTTCCCTGTCAAAAGGTGAAACCGGCGCTAAAACATGCTTCTATCCTTTTGGTGGCCGAAACACAATGATTCGCGAGCTACGTTACCCATTTTAAAGTGCTTATGAAAGATGGAGGTAGGAATAGGATTTCTTTGCATTTCAAATGCCTCTATTGCGGTTGGTCTCTGCTAAGTGCAAACCTGCGCGAAGAATAGGTCCAACCATTTCGGGGGCAAAAAAAGATGAATTGGGAAAGTAAATGGATCGTTCTCTGTGTCCCACTAAAAGATTATGAGAAAGACTATTTTGATGAAATTGTGTGGGCTACATGTCAGTTTCCCTCTATTGAAAGAGAAAATCACCTCTAAACGAACCGTACAGTCTTCTCAAAGTGGAACACATGAATTTGGCAAATCTGAGGCGTATTTTTTGGAACTCGTGAAAATTGGAGGGAGAAAGAAGATTTCCGTGCAAATCAGAGGACTCTAGCACGGATTCCCTCTTGAAAATGCAAGCTGGATCTAAAACACGCATTCAGGCATTTTGGGGGTGATATTGATGAAATTGGCAACTCCGTGGCCCATTTTGGGGTACTGCTGAAAAACGGAGTGAGAAATGAGCTTACTCTGAAATTTCAAGGCCTCTAGCGAATTTTCCCTGTCAAATGGTGAAACCGGCGCTAAAACATGCTTCTATCCTTTTGGTGGCTGAAACACAATGATTCGGGAGCTATGTTGCCCATTTTAAAGTGCTTATGAAAGATGGAGGTAGGAATAGGATTTCTTTCCATTTCAAATGCCTCTATGGCGGTTGGTCTCTTCTAAGTGCAAACCTGCGCAAAGAATAGGTCCAACCATTTCGGGGGCAAAAAAAGATGAATTGGGAAAGTATATGGCCCGTTCTCTGTGTCCCAGTAAAACATTATGAGAAAGACTGTTTTGATGAAATTGTATGGGCTACATGTCAATTTCCCTCTATTGAAAGAGAAAAGCGCCTCTAAACGAACCGTACAGTCTTCTCGTAGTGGAACAGATGAATTTCGCAAATCTGAGGCGTATTTTTTGGAACTAGTGAAAATTGGAGGGAGAAAGAAGATTTCCGTGCAAATCAGAGGACTCTAGCACGGATTCCCTCTTGAAAACGCAAGCTGGATCTAAAACAAGCATTCAGGCATTTTGGGGGTGATATTGATAAAATTGGCAACTCCGTGGCTCATTTTGGGGTACTGCTGAAATATGGAGTGAGAAAGGAGCTTACTCTGAAATTTCGTGGCCTCTACCGAATTTTCCCTGTCAAAAGGTGAAACCGGCGCTAAAACATGCTTCTATCCTTTTGGTGGCCGAAACACAATGATTCGCGAGCTACGTTGCCCATTTTAAAGTGCTTATGAAAGATGGAGGTAGGAATAGGATTTCTTTGCATTTCAAATGCCTCTATTGCGGTTGGTCTCTGCTAAGTGCAAACCTGCGCAAAGAATAGGTCCAACCATTTCGGGGGCAAAAACAGATGAATTGGGAAAGTAAATGGATCGTTCTCTGTGTCCCACTAAAAGATTATGAGAAAGACTATTTTGATGAAATTGTGTGGGCTACATGTCAGTTTCCCTCTATTGAAAGAGAAAATCCCCTCTAAACGAACCGTACAGTCTTCTCAAAGTGGAACACATGAATTTGGCAAATCTGAGGCGTATTTTTTGGAACTAGTGAAAATTGGAGGGAGAAAGAAGATTTCCGTGCAAATCAGAGGACTCTAGCACGGATTCCCTCTTGAAAACGCAAGCTGGATCTAAAACAAGCATTCAGGCATTTTGGGGGTGATATTGATGAAATTGGCAACTCCGTGGCCCATTTGGGGGTACTGATGAAAAACGGAGTGAGAAATGAGCTTACTCTGAAATTTCGAGGCCTCTACCGAATTTTCCCTGTCAAAAGGTGAAACCGGCGCTAAAACATGCTTCTATCCTTTTGGTGGCCGAAACACAATGATTCGGGAGCGAAGTTGCCCATTTTAAAGTGCTTATGAAAGATGGAGGTAGGAATAGGATTTCTTTGCATTTCAAATTCCTCTATGGCGGTTGGCCTCTGCTAAGTGCAAACCTGCGCAAAGAATAGGTCCAACCATTTCGGGGGCAAAAAAAGATGAATTGGGAAAGTACATGGCCCGTTCACTGTGTCCCACTAAAAGATTATGAGAAAGACTATTTTGATGAAATTGTGTGGGCTACATGTCAGTTTCCCTCTATTGAAAGAGAAAATCCCCTCTAAACGAACCGTACAGTCTTCTCAAAGTGGAACACATGAATTTGGCAAATCTGAGGCGTATTTTTTGGAACTCGTGAAAATTGGAATGAGAAAGAAGATTTCCGTGCAAATCAGAGGACTCTAGCACGGATTCCCTCTTGAAAATGCAAGCTGGATCTAAAACACTCATTCAGGCATTTTGGGGGTGATATTGATGAAATTGGGAACTCCGTGGCCCATTTTAGGGTACTGCTGAAAAACAGAGTGAGAAATGAGCTTACTCTGAAATTTCAAGCCCTCTAGCGAATTTTCCCTGTCAAATGGTGAAACCGGCGCTAAAACATGCTTCTATCCTTTTGGTGGCTGAAACACAATGATTCGGGAGCTATGTTGCCCATTTTAAAGTGCTTATGAAAGATGGAGGTAGGAATAGGATTTCTTTCCATTTCAAATGCCTCTATGGCGGTTGTCTCTGCTAAGTGCAAACCTGCGCAAAGAATAGGTCCAACCATTTCGGGGGCAAAAACAGATGAATTGGGAAAGTAAATGGATCGTTCTCTGTGTCCCACTAAAAGATTATGAGAAAGACTATTTTGATGAAATTGTGTGGGCTACATGTCAGTTTCCCTCTTTTGAAAGAGAAAATCCCCTCTAAACGAACCGTACAGTCTTCTCAAAGTGGAACACATGAATTTGGCAAATCTGAGGCGTATTTTTTGGAACTCGTGAAAATTGGAGGGAGAAAGAAGATTTCAGTGCAAATCAGAGGACTCTAGCACGGATTCCCTCTTGAAAAGGCAAGCTGGATCTAAAACACGCATTCAGGCATTTTGGGGGTGATATTGATGAAATTGGCAACTCCGTGGCCCATTTGGGGGTACTGATGAAAAACGGAGTGAGAAATGAGCTTACTCTGAAATTTCGAGGCCTCTACCGAATTTTCCCTGTCAAAAGGTGAAACCGGCGCTAAAACATGCTTCTATCCTTTTGGTGGCCGAAACACAATGATTCGCGAGCTACGTTGCCCATTTTAAAGTGCTTATGAAAGATGGAGGTAGGAATAGGATTTCTTTACATTTCAAATGCCTCTATTGCGGTTGGTCTCTGCTAAGTGCAAACCTGCGCAAAGAATAGGTCCAACCATTTCGGGGGCAAAAAAAGATGAATTGGGAAAGTAAATGGATCGTTCTCTGTGTCCCACTAAAAGATTATGAGAAAGACTATTTTGATGAAATTGTGTGGGCTACATGTCAGTTTCCCTCTATTGAAAGAGAAAATCACCTCTAAACGAACCGTACAGTCTTCTCAAAGTGGAACACATGAATTTGGCAAATCTGAGGCGTATATTTTGGAACTCGTGAAAATTGGAGGGAGAAAGAAGATTTCCATGCAGATCAGAGGACTCTAGCACGGATTCCCTCTTGAAAACGCAAGCTGGATCTAAAACAAGCATTCAGGCATTTTGGGGGTGATATTGATAAAATTGGCAACTCCGTGGCCCATTTTGGGGTACTGCTGAAAAACGGAGTGAGAAAGGAGCTTACTCTGAAATTTCGAGCCCTCTAGCGAATTTTCCCTGTCAAAAGGTGAAACCGGCGCTAAAACATGCTTCTATCCTTTTGGTGGCTGAAACACAATGATTCGGGAGCGAAGTTGCCCATTTTAAAGTGCTTTTGAAAGATGGAGGTAGGAATAGGATTTCTTTGCATTTCAAATTCCTCAATGGCGGTTGGCCTCTGCTAAGTGCAAACCTGCGCAAAGAATAGGTCCAACCATTTCGGGGGCAAAAAAAGATGAATTGGGAAAGTACATGGCCCGTTCACTGTGTCCCACTAAAAGATTATGAGAAAGACTATTTTGATGAAATTGTGTGGGCTACATGTCAGTTTCCCTCTATTGAAAGAGAAAATCCCCTCTAAACGAACCGTACAGTCTTCTCAAAGTGGAACACATGAATTTGGCAAATCTGAGGCGTATTTTTTGGAACTCGTGAAAATTGGAATGAGAAAGAAGATTTCCGTGCAAATCAGAAGACTCTAGCACGGATTCCCTCTTGAAAATGCAAGCTAGATCTAAAACACTCATTCAGGCATTTTGGGGGTGATATTGATGAAATTGGGAACTCCGTGGCCCATTTTAGGGTACTGCTGAAAAACGGAGTGAGAAATGAGCTTACTCTGAAATTTCAAGGCCTCTAGCGAATTTTCCCTGTCAAATGGTGAAACCGGCGCTAAAACATGCTTCTATCCTTTTGGTGGCTGAAACACAATGATTCGGGAGCTATGTTGCCCATTTTAAAGTGCTTATGAAAGATGGAGGTAGGAATAGGATTTCTTTCCATTTCAAATGCCTCTATGGCGGTTGGTCTCTGCTAAGTGCAAACCTGCGCAAAGAATAGGTCCAACCATTTCGGGGGCAAAAAAAGATGAATTAGGAAAGTATATGGCCCGTTCTCTGTGTCCCATTAAAACATTATGAGAAAGACTGTTTTGATGAAATTGTATGGGCTACATGTCAGTTTCCCTCTATTGAAAGAGAAAAGCGCCTCTAAACGAACCGTACAGTCTTCTCAAAGTGGAACACATGAATTTGGAAAATCTGAGGCGTATTTTTTGGAACTCGTGAAAATTGGAGGGAGAAAGAAGATTTCCGTGCAAATCAGAGGACTCTAGCACGGATTCCCTCTTGAAAAGGCAAGCTGGATCTAAAACACGCATTCAGTCATTTTGGGGGTGATATTGATGAAATTGGCAACTCCGTGGCCCATTTGGGGGTACTGATGAAAAACGGAGTGAGAAATGAGCTTTCTCTGAAATTTCGAGGCCTCTACCGAATTTTCCCTGTCAAAAGGTGAAACCGGCGCTAAAACATGCTTCTATCCTTTTGGTGGCCGAAACACAATGATTCGCGAGCTACGTTGCCCATTTTAAAGTGCTTATGAAAGATGGAGGTAGGAATAGGATTTCTTTGCATTTCAAATACCTCTATTGCGGTTGGTCTCTGCTAAGTGCAAACCTGCGCAAAGAATAGGTCCAACCATTTCGGGGGCAAAAAAAGATGAATTAGGAAAGTAAATGGATCGTTCTCTGTGTCCCACTAAAAGATTATGAGAAAGACTATTTTGATGAAATTGTGTGGGCTACATGTCAGTTTCCCTCTTTTGAAAGAGAAAATCCCCTCTAAACGAACCGTACAGTCTTCTCAAAGTGGAACACATGAATTTGGCAAATCTGAGGCGTATATTTTGGAACTCGTGAAAATTGGAGGGAGAAAGAAGATTTCCATGCAGATCAGAGGACTCTAGCACGGATTCCCTCTTGAAAACGCAAGCTGGATCTAAAACAAGCATTCAGGCATTTTGGGGGTGATATTGATAAAATTGGCAACTCCGTGGCCCATTTTGGGGTACTGCTGAAAAACGGAGTGAGAAAGGAGCTTACTCTGAAATTTCGAGGCCTCTAGCGAATTTTCCCTGTCAAAAGGTGAAACCGGCGCTAAAACATGCTTCTATCCTTTTGGTGGCTGAAACACAATGATTCGGGAGCGAAGTTGCCCATTTTAAAGTGCAAATGAAAGATGGAGGTAGGAATAGGATTTCTTTGCATTTCAAATTCCTCTATGGCGGTTGGCCTCTGCTAAGTGCAAACCTGCGCAAAGAATAGGTCCAACCATTTCGGGGGCAAAAAAAGATGAATTGGGAAAGTACATGGCCCGTTCACTGTGTCCCACTAAAAGATTATGAGAAAGACTATTTTGATGAAATTGTGTGGGCTACATGTCAGTTTCCCTCTATTGAAAGAGAAAATCCCCTCTAAACGAACCGTACAGTCTTCTCAAAGTGGAACACATGAATTTGGCAAATCTGAGGCGTATATTTTGGAACTCGTGAAAATTGGAGGGAGAAAGAAGATTTCCGTGCAAATCAGAGGACTCTAGCACGGATTCCCTCTTGAAAATGCAAGCTGGATCTAAAACACGCATTCAGGCATTTTGGGGGTGATATTGATGAAATTGGGAACTCCGTGGCCCATTTTGGGGTACTGCTGAAAAACGGAGTGAGAAATGAGCTTACTCTGAAATTTCAAGGCCTCTAGCGAATTTTCCCTGTCAAATGGTGAAACCGGCGCTAAAACATGCTTCTATCCTTTTGGTGGCTGAAACACAACGATTCGGGAGCTATGTTGCCCATTTTAAAGTGCTTATGAAAGATAGAGGTAGGAATAGGATTTCTTTCCATTTCAAATGCCTCTATGGCGGTTGGTCTCTGCTAAGTGCAAACCTGCGCAAAGAATAGGTCCAACCATTTCGGGGGCAAAAAAAGATGAATTAGGAAAGTATATGGCCCGTTCTCTGTGTCCCATTAAAACATTATGAGAAAGACTGTTTTGATGAAATTGTATGGGCTACATGTCAGTTTCCCTCTATTGAAAGAGAAAAGCGCCTCTAAACGAACCGTACAGTCTTCTCGCAGTGGAACAGATGAATTTCGCAAATCTGAGGCTTATTTTTTGGAACTAGTGAAAATTGGAGGGAGAAAGAAGATTTCCGTGCAAATCAGAGGACTCTAGCACGGATTCCCTCTTGAAAACGCAAGCTGGATCTAAAACAAGCATTCAGGCATTTTGGGGGTGATATTGATAAAATTGGCAACTCCGTGGCCCATTTTGGGGTACTGCTGAAAAACGGAGTGAGAAAGGAGCTTACTCTGAAATTTCGAGGCCTCTAGCGAATTTTCCCTGTCAAAAGGTGAAACCGGCGCTAAAACATGCTTCTATCCTTTTGGTGGCCGAAACACAATGATTCGCGAGCTACGTTGCCCATTTTAAAGTGCTTATGAAAGATGGAGGTAGGAATAGGATTTCTTTGCATTTCAAATGCCTCTATTGCGGTTGGTCTCTGCTAAGTGCAAACCTGCGCAAAGAATAGGTCCAACCATTTCGGGGGCAAAAACAGATGAATTGGGAAAGTAAATGGATCGTTCTCTGTGTCCCACTAAAAGATTATGAGAAAGACTATTTTGATGAAATTGTGTGGGCTACATGTCAGTTTCCCTCTTTTGAAAGAGAAAATCCCCTCTAAACGAACCGTACAGTCTTCTCAAAGTGGAACACATGAATTTGGCAAATCTGAGGCGTATTTTTTGGAACTCGTGAAAATTGGAGGGAGAAAGAAGATTTCCATGCAGATCAGAGGACTCTAGCACGGATTCCGTCTTGAAAACGCAAGCTGGATCTAAAACAAGCATTCAGGCATTTTGGGGGTGATATTGATAAAATTGGCAACTCCGTGGCCCATTTTGGGGTACTGCTGAAAAACGGAGTGAGAAAGGAGCTTACTCTGAAATTTCGAGGCCTCCAGCGAATTTTCCCTGTCAAAAGGTGAAACCGGCGCTAAAACATGCTTCTATCCTTTTGGTGGCTGAAACACAATGATTCGGGAGCGAAGTTGCCCATTTTAAAGTGCTTATGAAAGATGGAGGTAGGAATAGGATTTCTTTGCATTTCAAATTCCTCTATGGCGGTTGGCCTCTGCTATGTGCAAACCTGCGCAAAGAATAGGTCCAACCATTTCGGGGGCAAAAACAGATGAATTGGGAAAGTAAATGGATCGTTCTCTGTGTCCCACTAAAAGATTATGAGAAAGACTATTTTGATGAAATTGTGTGGGCTACATGTCAGTTTCCCTCTATTGAAAGAGAAAATCCCCTCTAAACGAACCGTACAGTCTTCTCGCAGTGGAACAGATGAATTTAGCAAATCTGAGGCGTATATTTTAGAACTCGTGAAAATTGGAGGGAGAAAGAAGATTTCCGTGCAAATCAGAGGACTCTAGCACGGATTCCCTCTTGAAAATGCAAGCTGGATCTAAAACACGCATTCAGGCATTTTGGGGGTGATATTGATGAAATTGGGAACTCCGTGGCCCATTTTGGGGTACTGCTGAAAAACGGAGTGAGAAATGAGCTTACTCTGAAATTTCAAGGCCTCTAGCGAATTTTCCCTGTCAAATGGTGAAACCGGCGCTAAAACATGCTTCTATCCTTTTGGTGGCTGAAACACAATGATTCGGGAGCTTTGTTGCCCATTTTAAAGTGCTTATGAAAGATGGAGGTAGGAATAGGATTTCTTTCCATTTCAAATGCCTCTATGGCGGTTGGTCTCTGCTAAGTGCAAACCTGCGCAAAGAATAGGTCCAACCATTTCGGGGGCAAAAAAAGATGAATTAGGAAAGTATATGGCCCGTTCTCTGTGTCCCATTAAAACAATATGAGAAAGACTGTTTTGATGAAATTGTATGGGCTACATGTCAGTTTCCCTCTATTGAAAGAGAAAAGCGCCTCTAAACGAACCGTACAGTCTTCTCGCAGTGGAACAGATGAATTTCGCAAATCTGAGGCTTATTTTTTGGAACTAGTGAAAATTGGAGATAGAAAGAAGATTTCCGTGCAAATCAGAGGACTCTAGCACGGATTCCCTCTTGAAAATGCAAGCTGGATCTAAAACACGCATTCAGGCATTTTGGGGGTGATATTGATGAAATTGGCAACTCCGTGGCCCATTTTGGGGTACTGATGAAAAACGGAGTGAGAAATGAGCTTACTCTGAAATTTCGAGACCTCTACCGAATTTTCCCTGTCAAAAGGTGAAACCGGCGCTAAAACATGCTTCTATCCTTTTGGTGGCCGAAACACAATGATTCGCGAGCTACGTTGCCCATTTTAAAGTGCTTATGAAAGATGGAGGTAGGAATAGGATTTCTTTACATTTCAAATGCCTCTATTGCGGTTGGTCTCTGCTAAGTGCAAACCTGCGCAAAGAATAGGTCCAACCATTTCGGGGGCAAAAACAGATGAATTGGGAAAGTAAATGGATCGTTCTCTGTGTCCCACTAAAAGATTATGAGAAAGACTATTTTGATGAAATTGTGTGGGCTACATGTCAGTTTCCCTCTTTTGAAAGAGAAAATCCCCTCTAAACGAACTGTACAGTCTTCTCAAAGTGGAACACATGAATTTGGCAAATCTGAGGCGTATTTTTTGGAACTCGTGAAAATTGGAGGGAGAAAGAAGATTTCCATGCAGATCAGAGGACTCTAGCACGGATTCCCTCTTGAAAACGCAAGCTGGATCTAAAACAACCATTCAGGCATTTTGGGGGTGATATTGATAAAATTGGCAACTCCGTGGCCCATTTTGGGGTACTGCTGAAAAACGGAGTGAGAAAGGAGCTTACTCTGAAATTTCGAGGCCTCCAGCGAATTTTCCCTGTCAAAAGGTGAAACCGGCGCTAAAACATGCTTCTATCCTTTTGGTGGCTGAAACACAATGATTCGGGAGCGAAGTTGCCCATTTTAAAGTGCTTATGAAAGATGGAGGTAGGAATAGGATTTCTTTGCATTTCAAATTCCTCTATGGCGGTTGGCCTCTGCTAAGTGCAAACCTGCGCAAAGAATAGGTCCAACCATTTCAGGGGCAAAAACAGATGAATTGGGAAAGTAAATGGAACGTTCTCTGTGTCCCACTAAAAGATTATGAGAAAGACTATTGTGATGAAATTGTGTGGGCTACATGTCAGTTTCCCTCTACTGAAAGAGAAAATCACCTCTAAACGAACCGTACAGTCTTCTCAAAGTGGAACACATGAATTTGGCAAATCTGAGGCGTATATTTTGGAACTCGTGAAAATTGGAGGGAGAAAGAAGATTTCCGTACAAATCAGAGGACTCTAGCACGGATTCCCACTTGAAAACGCAAGCTGGATATAAAACACGCATTCAGGCATTTTGGGGGTGATATTGATGAAATTGGCAACTCCGTGGCCCATTTTGGGGTACTGCTGAAAAACGGAGTGAGAAAGGAGCTTACTCTGAAATTTCGAGGCCTCTAGCGAATTTTCCCTGTCAAAAGGTGAAACCGGCGCTAAAACATGCTTCTATCCTTTTGGTGGCTGAAACACAATGATTCGGGAGCAAAGTTGCCCATTTTAAAGTGCTTATGAAAGATGGAGGTAGGAATAGGATTTCTTTGCATTTCAAATGCCTCTATTGCGGTTGGTCTCTGCTAAGTGCAAACCTGCGCAAAGAATAGGTCCAACCATTTCGGGGGCAAAAACAGATGAATTGGGAAAGTAAATGGATCGTTCTCTGTGTCCCACTAAAAGATTATGAGAAAGACTATTTTGATGAAATTGTGTGGGCTACATGTCAGTTTCCCTCTTTTGAAAGAGAAAATCCCATCTAAACGAACCGTACAGTCTTCTCAAAGTGGAACACATGAATTTGGCAAATCTGAGGCGTATTTTTTGGAACTCGTGAAAATTGGAGGGAGAAAGAAGATTTCCATGCAGATCAGAGGACTCTAGCACGGATTCCCTCTTGAAAACGCAAGCTGGATCTAAAACAAGCATTCAGGCATTTTGGGGGTGATATTGATAAAATTGGCAACTCCGTGGCCCATTTTGGGGTACTGCTGAAAAACAGAGTGAGAAAGGAGCTTACTCTGAAATTTCGAGGCCTCTAGCGAATTTTCCCTGTCAAAAGGTGAAACCGGCGCTAAAACATGCTTCTATCCTTTTAGTGGCTGAAACACAATGATTCGGGAGCGAAGTTGCCCATTTTAAAGTGCTTATGAAAGATGGAGGTAGGAATACGATTTCTTTGCATTTCAAATTCCTCTATGGCGGTTGGCCTCTGCTAAGTGCAAACCTGCGCAAAGAATAGGTCCAACCATTTCAGGGGCAAAAACAGATGAATTGGGAAAGTACATGGCCCGTTCACTGTGTCCCACTAAAAGATCATGAGAAAGACTATTTTGATGAAATTGTGTGGGCTACATGTCAGTTTCCCTCTATTGAAAGAGAAAAGTGCCTCTAAACGAACCGTACAGTCTTCTCAAAGTGGAACACATGAATTTGGCAATCTGAGGCGTATATTTTGGAACTCGTGAAAATTGGAGGGAGAAAGAAGATTTCCATGCAGATCAGAGGACTCTAGCACGGATTCCCTCTTGAAAACGCAAGCTGGATCTAAAACAAGCATTCAGGCATTTTGGGGGTGATATTGATAAAATTGGCAACTCCGTGGCCCATTTTGGGGTACTGCTGAAAAACGGAGTGAGAAATGAGCTTACTCTGAAATTTCGAGGCCTCCAGCGAATTTTCCCTGTCAAAAGGTGAAACCGGCGCTAAAACATGCTTCTATCCTTTTGGTGGCTGAAACACAATGATTCGGGAGCGAAGTTGCCCATTTTAAAGTGCTTATGAAAGATGGAGGTAGGAATAGGATTTCTTTGCATTTCAAATTCCTCTATGGCGGTTGGCCTCTGCTAAGTGCAAACCTGCGCAAAGAATAGGTCCAACCATTTCGGGGGCAAAAACAGATGAATTGGGAAAGTACATGGCCCGTTCACTGTGTCCCACTAAAAGATTATGAGAAAGACTATTTTGATGAAATTGTGTGGGCTACATGTCAGTTTCCCTCTATTGAAAGAGAAAATCCCCTCTAAACGAACCGTACAGTCTTCTCAAAGTGGAACACATGAATTTGGCAAATCTGAGGCGTATTTTTTGGAACTCGTGAAAATTGGAAGGAGAAAGAAGATTTCCGTGCAAATCAGAGGACTCTAGCACGGATTCCCTCTTGAAAACGCAAGCTGGATCTAAAACAAGCATTCAGGCATTTTGGGGGTGATATTGATAAAATTGGCAACTCCGTGGACCATTTTGGGGTACTGCTGAAAAACGGAGTGAGAAAGGAGCTTACTCTGAAATTTCGAGGTCTCTAGCGAATTTTCCCTGTCAAAAGGTGAAACCGGCGCTAAAACATGCTTCTATCCTTTTGGTGGCTGAAACACAATGATTCGGGAGCGAAGTTGCCCATTTTAAAGTGCTTATGAAAGATGGAGGTAGGAATACGATTTCTTTGCATTTCAAATTCCTCTATGGCGGTTGGCCTCTGCTAAGTGCAAACCTGCGCAAAGAATAGGTCCAACCATTTCGGGGGCAAAAAAAGATGAATTGGGAAAGTACATGGCCCGTTCACTGTGTCCCACTAAAAGATTATGAGAAAGACTATTTTGATGAAATTGTGTGGGCTACATGTCAGTTTCCGTCTATTGAAAGAGAAAAGCGCCTCTAAACGAACCGTACAGTCTTCTCGCAGTGGAACAGATGAATTTAGCAAATCTGAGGCGTATATTTTAGAACTCGTGAAATTTGGAGGGAGAAAGAAGATTTCCATGCAGATCAGAGGACTCTAGCACGGATTCCCTCTTGAAAACGCAAGCTGGATCTAAAACAAGCATTCAGGCATTTTTGGGGTGATATTGATAAAATTGGCAACTCCGTGGCCCATTTTGGGGTACTGCTGAAAAACGGAGTGAGAAAGGAGCTTACTCTGAAATTTCGAGGCCTCTAGCGAATTTTCCCTGTCAAAAGGTGAAACCGGCGCTAAAACATGCTTCTATCCTTTTGGTGGTCGAAACACAATGATTCGCGAGCTACGTTGCCCATTTTAAAGTGCTTATGAAAGATGGAGGTAGGAATAGGATTTCTTTGCATTTCAAATGCCTCTATTGCGGTTGGTCTCTGCTAAGTGCAAACCTGCGCAAAGAATAGGTCCAACCATTTCGGGGGCAAAAACAGATGAATTGGGAAAGCAAATGGATCGTTCTCTGTGTCCCACTAAAAGATTATGAGAAAGACTATTTTGATGAAATTGTGTGGGCTACATGTCAGTTTCCCTCTACTGAAAGAGAAAATCACCTCTAAACGAACCGTACAGTCTTCTCAAAGTGGAACACATGAATTTGGCAAATCTGAGGCGTATTTTTTGGAACTCGTGAAAATTGGAAGGAGAAAGAAGATTTCCGTGCAAATCAGAGGACTCTAGCACGGATTCCCTCTTGAAAACGCAAGCTGGATCTAAAACAAGCATTCAGGCATTTTGGGGGTGATATTGATAAAATTGGCAACTCCGTGGCCCATTTTGGGGTACTGCTGAAAAACAGAGTGAGAAAGGAGCTTACTCTGAAATTTCGAGGCCTCTAGCGAATTTTCCCTGTCAAAAGGTGAAACCGGCGCTAAAACATGCTTCTATCCTTTTGGTGGCTGAAACACAATGATTCGGGAGCGAAGTTGCCCATTTTAAAGTGCTTATGAAAGATGGAGGTAGGAATAGGATTTCTTTGCATTTCAAATGCCTCTATTGCGGTTGGTCTCTGCTAAGTGCAAACCTGCGCAAAGAATAGGTCCAACCATTTCGGGGGCAAAAACAGATGAATTGGGAAAGTACATGGCCCGTTCACTGTGTCCCACTAAAAGATTATGAGAAAGACTATTTTGATGAAATTGTGTGGGCTACATGTCAGTTTCCCTCTATTGAAAGAGAAAAGCGCCTCTAAACGAACCGTACAGTCTTCTCAAAGTGGAACACATGAATTTGGCAATCTGAGGCGTATATTTTGGAACTCGTGAAAATTGGAGGGAGAAAGAAGATTTCCATGCAGATCAGAGGACTCTAGCACGGATTCCCTCTTGAAAACGCAAGCTGGATCTAAAACAAGCATTCAGGCATTTTGGGGGTGATATTGATAAAATTGGCAACTTCGTGGCCCATTTTGGGGTACTGCTGAAAAACGGAGTGAGAAAGGAGCTTACTCTGAAATTTCGAGGCGTCCAGCGAATTTTCCCTGTCAAAAGGTGAAACCGGCGCTAAAACATGCTTCTATCCTTTTGGTGGCTGAAACACAATGATTCGGGAGCGAAGTTGCCCATTTTAAAGTGCTTATGAAAGATGGAGGTAGGAATAGGATTTCTTTGCATTTCAAATTCCTCTATGGCGGTTGGCCTTTGCTAAGTGCAAACCTGCGCAAAGAATAGGTCCAACCATTTCGGGGGCAAAAAAAGATGAATTGGGAAAGTACATGGCCCGTTCACTATGTCCCACTAAAAGATTATGAGAAAGACTATTTTGATGAAATTGTGTGGGCTACATGTCAGTTTCCCTCTACTGAAAGAGAAAATCACCTCTAAACGAACCGTACAGTCTTCTCAAAGTGGAACACATGAATTTGGCAAATCTGAGGCGTATTTTTTGGAACTCGTGAAAATTGGAAGGAGAAAGAAGATTTCCGTGCAAATCAGAGGACTCTAGCACGGATTCCCTCTTGAAAACGCAAGCTGGATCTAAAACAAGCATTCAGGCATTTTGGGGGTGATATTGATAAAATTGGCAACTCCGTGGCCCATTTTGGGGTACTGCTGAAAAACGGAGTGAGAAAGGAGCTTACTCTGAAATTTCGAGGCCTCTAGCGAATTTTCCCTGTCAAAAGGTGAAACCGGCGCTAAAACATGCTTCTATCCTTTTGTTGGCTGAAACCCAATGATTCGGGAGCGAAGTTGCCCATTTTAAAGTGCTTATGAAAGATGGAGGTAGGAATAGGATTTCTTTGCATTTCAAATTCCTCTATGGCGGTTGGCCTCTGCTAAGTGCAAACCTGCGCAAAGAATAGGTCCAACCATTTCGGGGGCAAAAAAAGATGAATTGGGAAAGTACATGGCCCGTTCACTGTGTCCCACTAAAAGATTATGAGAAAGACTATTTTGATGAAATTGTGTGGGCTACATGTCAGTTTCCCTCTATTGAAAGAGAAAAGCGCCTCTAAACGAACCGTACAGTCTTCTCAAAGTGGAACACATGAATTTGGCAAATCTGAGGCGTATATTTTGGAACTCGTGAAAATTGGAGGGAGAAAGAAGATTTCCATGCAGATCAGTGGACTCTAGCACGGATTCCCTCTTGAAAACGCAAGCTGGATCTAAAACAAGCATTCAGGCATTTTGGGGGTGATATTGATAAAATTGGCAACTCCGTGGCCCATTTTGGGGTACTGCTGAAAAACGGAGTGAGAAAGGAGCTTACTCTGAAATTTCGAGGCCTCTAGCGAATTTTCCCTGTCAAAAGGTGAAACCGGCGCTAAAACATGCTTCTATCCTTTTGGTGGCTGAAACACAATGATTCGCGAGCTACGTTGCCCATTTTAAAGTGCTTATGAAAGATGGAGGTAGGAATAGGATTTCTTTGCATTTCAAATTCCACTATGGCGGTTGGCCTCTGCTAAGTGCAAACCTGCGCAAAGAATAGGTCCAACCATTTCGGGGGCAAAAAAAGATGAATTGGGAAAGTACATGGCCCGTTCACTGTGTCCCAATAAAAGATTATGAGAAAGACTATTTTGATGAAATTGTGTGGGCTACATGTCAGTTTCCCTCTATTGAAAGAGAAAAGCGCCTCTAAACGAACCGTACAGTCTTCTCAAAGTGGAACACATGAATTTGGCAAATCTGAGGCGTATATTTTGGAACTTGAGAAAATTGGAGGGAGAAAGAAGATTTCCATGCAGATCAGAGGACTCTAGCATGGATTCCCTCTTGAAAACGCAAGCTGGATCTAAAACAAGCATTCAGGCATTTTGGGGGTGATATATATAAAATTGGCAACTCCGTGGACCATTTTGGGGTACTGCTGTAAAACGGAGTGAGAAAGGAGCTTACTCTGAAATTTCGAGGCCTCTAGCGAATTTGCCCTGTCAAAAGGTGAAACCGGCGCTAAAACATGCTTCTATCCTTTTGGTGGCTGAAACACAATGATTCGGGAGCGAAGTTGCCCATTTTAAAGTGCTTATGAAAGATGGAGGTAGGAATAGGATTTCTTTGCATTTCAAATTCCTCTATGGCGGTTGGCCTCTGCTAAGTGCAAACCTGCGCAAAGAATAGGTCCAACCATTTCGGGGGCAAAAAAAGATGAATTGGGAAAGTACATGGCCCGTTCACTGTGTCCCACTAAAAGATTATGAGAAAGACTATTTTGATGAAATTGTGTGGGCTACATGTCAGTTTCCCTCTATTGAAAGAGAAAAGCGCCTCTAAACGAACCGTACAGTCTTCTCGCAGTGGAACAGATGAATTTAGCAAATCTGAGGCGTAAATTTTAGAACTCGTGAAATTTGGAGGGAGAAAGAAGATTTCCGTGCAAATCAGAGGACTCTAGCACGGATTCCCACTTGAAAACGCAAGCTGGATCTAACACACGCATTTAGGCATTTTGGGGGTGATATTGATGAAATTGGCAACTCCGTGGCCCATTTTGGGGTACTGCTGAAAAACGGAGTGAGAAAGGAGCTTACTCTGAAATTTCAAGGCCTCTAGCGAATTTTCCCTGTCAAAAGGTGAAACCGGCGCTAAAACATGCTTCTATCCTTTTGGTGGCCGAAACACAATGATTCGCGAGCTACGTTGCCCATTTTAAAGTGCTTATGAAAGATGGAGGTAGGAATAGGATTTCTTTGCATTTCAAATGCCTCTATTGCGGTTGGTCTCTGCTAAGTGCAAACCTGCGCAAAGAATAGGTCCAACCATTTCGGGGGCAAAAACAGATGAATTGGGAAAGTAAATGGATCGTTCTCTGTGTCCCACTAAAAGATTATGAGAAAGACTATTTTGATGAAATTGTGTGGGCTACATGTCAGTTTCCCTCTACTGAAAGAGAAAATCCCCTCTAAACGAACCGTACAGTCTTCTCAAAGTGGAACAGATGAATTTGGCAAATCTGAGGCGTATTTTTTGGAACTCGTGAAAATTGGAGGGAGAAAGAAGATTTCCGTGCAAATCAGAGGACTCTAGCACGGATTCCCACTTGAAAACGCAAGCTGGATCTCAAACACGCATTCAGGCATTTTGGGGGTGATATTGATGAAATTGGCAACTCCGTGGCCCATTTTGGGGTACTGCTGAAAAACGGAGTGAGAAATGAGCTTACTCTGAAATTTCAAGGCCTCTAGCGAATTTTCCCTATCAAATGGTGAAACCGGCGCTAAAACATGCTTCTATCCTTTTGGTGGCCGAAACACAATGATTCGCGAGCTACGTTGCCCATTTTAAAGTGCTTATGAAAGATGGAGGTAGGAATAGGATTTCTTTGCATTTTAAATGCCTCTATTGTGGTTGGTCTCTGCTAAGTGCAAACCTGCGCAAAGAATAGGTCCAACCATTTCGGGGGCAAAAACAGATGAATTGGGAAAGTAAATGGATCGTTCTCTGTGTCCCACTAAAAGATTATGAGAAAGACTATTTTGATGAAATTGTGTGGGCTACATGTCAGTTTCCCTCTACTGAAAGAGAAAATCACCTCTAAACGA
The DNA here is from genome assembly GCA_037074505.1 of Albizia julibrissin. NCBI lineage: Eukaryota > Viridiplantae > Streptophyta > Magnoliopsida > Fabales > Fabaceae > Albizia > Albizia julibrissin. Next base: position 41,859,151 of record CM073477.1, read on the forward strand.
ACCGTACAGTCTTCTCAAAGTGGAACACATGAATTTGGCAAATCTGAGGCGTATTTTTTGGAACTCGTGAAAATTGGAGGGAGAAAGAAGATTTCCGTGCAAATCAGAGGACTCTAGCACGGATTCCCTCTTGAAAAGGCAAGCTGGATCTAAAACACGCATTCAGGCATTTTGGGGGTGATATTGATAAAATTGGCAACTCCGTGGCCCATTTTGGGGTACTGCTGAAAAACGGAGTGAGAAAGGAGCTTACTCTGAAATTTCGAGGCCTCTAGCGAATTTTCCCTGTCAAAATGTGAAACCGGCGCTAAAACATGCTCTATCCTTTTGGTGGCCGAAACACAATGATTCGCGAGCTACGTTGCCCATTTTACAGTGCTTATGAAAGATGGAGGTAGGAATAGGATTTCTTTGCATTTCAAATGCCTCTATTGCGGTTGGTCTCTGCTAAGTGCAAACCTGCGCAAAGAATAGGTCCAACCATTTCGGGGGCAAAAACAGATGAATTGGGAAAGTAAATGGATCGTTCTCTGTGTCCCACTAAAAGATTATGAGAAAGACTATTCTGATGAAATTGTGTGGGCTACATGTCAGTTTCCCTCTACTGAAAGAGAAAATCCCCTCTAAACGAACCGTACAGTCTTCTCAAAGTGGAACAGATGAATTTGGCAAATCTGAGGCGTATTTTTTGGAACTCGTGAAAATTGGAGGGAGAAAGAAGATTTCCGTGAAAATCAGAGGACTCTAGCACGGATTCCCACTTGAAAACGCAAGCTGGATCTCAAACACGCATTCAGGCATTTTGGGGGTGATATTGATGAAATTGGCAACTCCGTGGCCCATTTTGGGGTACTGCTGAAAAACGGAGTGAGAAATGAGCTTACTCTGAAATTTCAAGGCCTCTAGCGAATTTTCCCTATCAAATGGTGAAACCGGCGCTAAAACATGCTTCTATCGTTTTGGTGGCCGAAACACAATGATTCGCGAGCTACGTTGCCCATTTTAAAGTGCTTATGAAAGATGGAGGTAGGAATAGGATTTCTTTGCATTTCAAATGCCTCTATTGCGGTTGGTCTCTGCTAAGTGCAAACCTGCGCAAAGAATAGGTCCAACCATTTCGGGGGCAAAAACAGATGAATTGGGAAAGTAAATGGATCGTTCTCTGTGTCCCACTAAAAGATTATGAGAAAGACTATTTTGATGAAATTGTGTGGGCTACATGTCAGTTTCCCTCTACTGAAAGAGAAAATCCGCTCTAAACGAACCGTACAGTCTTCTCAAAGTGGAACAGATGAATTTGGCAAATCTGAGGCGTATTTTTTGGAACTCGTGAAAATTGGAGGGAGAAAGAAGATTTCCGTGCAAATCAGAGGACTCTAGCACGGATTCCCACTTGAAAACGCAAGCTGGATCTCAAACACGCATTCAGGCATTTTGGGGGTGATATTGATGAAATTGGCAACTTCGTGGCCCATTTTGGGGTACTGCTGAAAAACGGAGTGAGAAATGAGCTTACTCTGAAATTTCAAGGCCTCTAGCGAATTTTCCCTATCAAATGGTGAAACCGGCGCTAAAACATGCTTCTATCCTTTTGGTGGCCGAAACACAATGATTCGCGAGCTACGTTGCCCATTTTAAAGTGCTTATGAAAGATGGAGGTAGGAATAGGATTTCTTTGCATTTCAAATGCCTCTATTGCGGTTGGTCTCTGCTAAGTGCAAACCTGCGCAAAGAATAGGTCCAACCATTTCGGGGGCAAAAACAGATGAATTGGGAAAGTAAATGGATCGTTCTCTGTGTCCCACTAAAAGATTATGAGAAAGACTATTTTGATGAAATTGTGTGGGCTACATGTCAGTTTCCCTCTACTGAAAGAGAAAATCACCTCTAAACGAACCGTACAGTCTTCTCAAAGTGGAACACATGAATTTGGCAAATCTGAGGCGTATTTTTTGGAACTCGTGAAAATTGGAGGGAGAAAGAAGATTTCCGTGCAAATCAGAGGACTCTAGCACGGATTCCCTCTTGAAAAGGCAAGCTGGATCTAAAACACGCATTCAGGCATTTTGGGGGTGATATTGATAAAATTGGCAACTCCGTGGCCCATTTTGGGGTACTGCTGAAAAACGGAGTGAGAAAGGAGCTTACTCTGAAATTTCGAGGCCTCTAGCGAATTTTCCCTGTCAAAATGTGAAACCGGCGCTAAAACATGCTCTATCCTTTTGGTGGCCGAAACACAATGATTCGCGAGCTACGTTGCCCATTTTACAGTGCTTATGAAAGATGGAGGTAGGAATAGGATTTCTTTGCATTTCAAATGCCTCTATTGCGGTTGGTCTCTGCTAAGTGCAAACCTGCGCAAAGAATAGGTCCAACCATTTCGGGGGCAAAAACAGATGAATTGGGAAAGTAAATGGATCGTTCTCTGTGTCCCACTAAAAGATTATGAGAAAGACTATTCTGATGAAATTGTGTGGGCTACATGTCAGTTTCCCTCTACTGAAAGAGAAAATCCCCTCTAAACGAACCGTACAGTCTTCTCAAAGTGGAACAGATGAATTTGGCAAATCTGAGGCGTATTTTTTGGAACTCGTGAAAATTGGAGGGAGAAAGAAGATTTCCGTGAAAATCAGAGGACTCTAGCACGGATTCCCACTTGAAAACGCAAGCTGGATCTCAAACACGCATTCAGGCATTTTGGGGGTGATATTGATGAAATTGGCAACTCCGTGGCCCATTTTGGGGTACTGCTGAAAAACGGAGTGAGAAATGAGCTTACTCTGAAATTTCAAGGCCTCTAGCGAATTTTCCCTATCAAATGGTGAAACCGGCGCTAAAACATGCTTCTATCGTTTTGGTGGCCGAAACACAATGATTCGCGAGCTACGTTGCCCATTTTAAAGTGCTTATGAAAGATGGAGGTAGGAATAGGATTTCTTTGCATTTCAAATGCCTCTATTGCGGTTGGTCTCTGCTAAGTGCAAACCTGCGCAAAGAATAGGTCCAACCATTTCGGGGGCAAAAACAGATGAATTGGGAAAGTAAATGGATCGTTCTCTGTGTCCCACTAAAAGATTATGAGAAAGACTATTTTGATGAAATTGTGTGGGCTACATGTCAGTTTCCCTCTACTGAAAGAGAAAATTACCTCTAAACGAACCGTACAGTCTTCTCAAAGTGGAACACATGAATTTGGCAAATCTGAGGCGTATTTTTTGGAACTCGTGAAAATTGGAGGGAGAAAGAAGATTTCCGTGCAAATCAGAGGACTCTAGCACGGATTCCCTCTTGAAAAGGCAAGCTGGATCTAAAACACGCATTCAGGCATTTTGGGGGTGATATTGATAAAATTGGCAACTCCGTGGCTCATTTTGAGGAACTGCTGAAAAACGGAGTGAGAAAGGAGCTTACTCTGAAATTTCGAGGCCTCTAGCGAATTTTCCCTGTCAAAAGGTGAAACCGGCGCTAAAACATGCTTCTATCCTTTTGGTGGCTGAAACACAATGATTCGGGAGCGAAGTTGCCCATTTGAAAGTGCTTATGAAAGATGGAGGTAGGAATAGGATTTCTTTGCATTTCAAATTCCTCTATGGCGGTTGGCCTCTGCTAAGTGCAAACCTGCGCAAAGAATAGGTCCAACCATTTCGGGGGCAAAAAAAGATGAATTGGGAAAGTACATGGCCCGTTCACTGTGTCCCACTAAAAGATTATGAGAAAGACTATTTTGATGAAATTGTGTGGGCTACATGTCAGTTTCCCTCTATTGAAAGAGAAAATCACCTCTAAACGAACCGTACAGTCTTCTCAAAGTGGAACACATGAATTTGGCAAATCTGAGGCGTATATTTTGGAACTCGTGAAAATTGGAGGGAGAAAGAAGATTTCCTTGCAGATCAGAGGACTCTAGCACGGATTCCCTCTTGAAAACGCAAGCTGGATCTAAAACACGCATTCAGGCATTTTGGGGGTGATATTGATAAAATTGGCAACTCCGTGGCCCATTTTGGGGTACTGCTAAAAAACGGAGTGAGAAAGGAGCTTACTCTGAAATTTTGAGGCCTCTAGCGAATTTTCCCTGTCAAAAGGTGAAACCGGCGCTAAAACATGCTTCTATCCTTTTGGTGGCCGAAACACAATGATTCGCGAGCTACGTTGCCCATTTTAAAGTGCTTATGAAAGATGGAGGTAGGAATAGGATTTCTTTGCATTTCAAATGCCTCTATTGCGGTTGGTCTCTGCTAAGTGCAAACCTGCGCAAAGAATAGGTCCAACCATTTCGGGGGCAAAAACAGATGAATTGGGAAAGTAAATGGATCGTTCTCTGTGTCCCACTAAAAGATTATGAGAAAGACTATTTTGATGAAATTGTGTGGGCTACATGTCAGTTTCCCTCTATTGAAAGAGAAAATCACCTCTAAACGAACCGTACAGTCTTCTCAAAGTGGAACACATGAATTTGGCAAATCTGAGGCGTATTTTTTGGAACTCGTGAAAATTGGAGGGAGAAAGAAGATTTCCATGCAGATCAGAGGACTCTAGCACGGATTCCCTCTTGAAAATGCAAGCTGGATCTAAAACAAGCATTCAGGCATTTTGGGGGTGATATTGATGAAATTGGCAACTCCGTGGCCCATTTTGGGGTACTGCTGAAAAACGGAGTGAGAAAGGAGCTTACTTTGAAATTTTGAGGCCTCTAGCGAATTTTCCCTGTCAAAAGGTGAAACCGGCGCTAAAACATGCTTCTATCCTTTTGGTGGCCGAAACACAATGATTCGCGAGCTACGTTGCCCATTTTAAAGTGCTTATGAAAGATGGAGGTAGGAATAGGATTTCTTTGCATTTCAAATGCCTCTATTGCTGTTGGTCTCTGCTAAGTGCAAACCTGCGCAAAGAATAGGTCCAACCATTTCGGGGGCAAAAACAGATGAATTGGGAAAGTAAATGGATCGTTCTCTGTGTCCCACTAAAAGATTATGAGAAAGACTATTTTGATGAAATTGTGTGGGCTACATGTCAGTTTCCCTCTATTGAAAGAGAAAATCACCTCTAAACGAACCGTACAGTCTTCTGAAAGAGGAACACATGAATTTGGCAAATCTGAGGCGTATTTTTTGGAACTCGTGAAAATTGGAGGGAGAAAGAAGATTTCCGTGCAAATAAGAGGACTCTAGCACGGATTCCCTTTTGAAAACGCAAGCTGGATCTAAAACACGCATTCAGGCATTTTGGGGGTGATATTGATGAAATTGGCAACTCCGTGGCCCATTTTGGGGTACTGCTGAAAAACGGAGTGAGAAAGGAGCTAACTCTGAAATTTCGAGGCCCCTAGTGAATTTTCCCTGTCAAAAGGTCAGACCGGCGCTAAAACATGCTTCTATCCTTTTGGTGGCCGAAACACAATGATTCGCGAGCTACGTTGCCCATTTTACAGTGCTTATGAAAGATGGATGTAGGATTAGGATTTCTTTGCATTTCAAATGCCTCTATGTTGGTTGATCTCTACGAAGAGCAATCCTGGGCGAAGAATAGGTCCCACCATTTCTGGGGCAAAAACAGATGAATTGGGAAAGTACATGGCCCGTTCTCTGTGTCCCACTAAAAGATTATGAGATAGACTATTTTGATGAAATTGTATGGGCCACATGTCAGTTTCCCTCTCTTGAAAGAGAAATTCGCCTCTGAACGAACCGTACAGTCTTCTGGCGGTGGAACAAATGAATTTGGCAAATATGTGGCGTATTTTTTAGAACTCGTGAAAATTGGAGGGAGAAAGAAGATTTCCGTGCAAATCAGAGGACTCTAGCACGTATTCCCTCTTGAAAACGCAAGCTGGATCTAAAACACGCATTCAGGAATTTTGGGGGTGATATTGATGAAATTGGCAACTCCGTGACCCATTTTGAGGTACTGCTGAAAAAACGGATTGAGAAAGGAGCTTAATCTGAAATTTCAAGGCCTCTAGCGAATTTTCCCTTTCAAAAGGTGAAACCGGCGCTAAAACATGCTTCTATCCTTTTGGTGGCCGAAACGCAATGATTCGCGAGCTACGTTGCCCATTTTAAAGTGCTTATGAAAGATGGAGGTAGGAATAGGATTTATTTGCATTTCAAATGCCTCTATGGCGGTTAGTCTCTGCTAAGTGCAAACCTGCGCAAAGAATAGGTCCAACCATTTCGGTGGCAAAAACAGATGAATTGGGAAAGTACATGGCCCGTTCTCTTTGTGACACTAAAAGATTATGAGAAAGACTATTTTTATGAAATTGTGTGGGCTACATGTCAGTTTCCCTCTATTGAAAGAGAAAAGCTCCTCTAAACGAACCGTACAGTCTTCTCGCAGTGGAACAGATGAATTTAGCAAACCTAAGGCGTATTTTTTGGAACTCGTGAAAATTGAAGGGAGAAAGGAGATTTCCGTGCAAATCAGAGGACTCTCGCACAGATTCCCTCTTGAAAACGCAAGGTGGATCTAAAACACGCATTCAGGCATTTTGGGGGTGATATTGATGAAATTGGCAACTCCGTGGCCCATTTTGAGGTACTGCTGAAAAAACGGATTGAGAAAGGAGCTTAATCTGAAATTTCAAGGCCTCTAGCGAATTTTCCCTTTCAAAAGGTGAAACCGGCGCTAAAACATGCTTCTATCCTTTTGGTGGCCGAAACACAATGATTCAAGAGCTACGTTGCCAATTTTACAGTGCTTATGAAAAATTGAGGTTGGAATAGGATTGATTTGCATTTCAAATGCCTCTATGGGGGTTGGTCTCTGCTAAGTGCAAACCTGCGCAAAGATTAGGTCCAACCATTTCGAGGGCAAAAACAGATGAATTGGGAAAGTACATGGCCCGTTCTGTGTGTCCCACTAAAAGATTATGAGAAAGACTATTTTGATGAAATTGTATGGGCTACATGTCAGTTTCCCTCTATTGAAAGAGAAACGCGCCTCTAAACGAACCGTACAGTCTTCTCGCGGTGGATAAGATGAATTTGGCAAATCTGTGGCGTATATTTTGGAACACGTGAAAATTGGAGGGAGAAAGAAGATTTCCATGCAGATCAGAGGACTCTAGCACGGATTCCCTCTTGAAAACGCAAGCTGGATCTAAAACACGCATTCAGGCATTTTGGGGGTGATATTGATGAAATTGGCAACTCCGTGGCCCATTTTGGGGTACTGCTGAAAAACGGAGTGAGAAAAGAGCTTACTCTGAAATTTTGAGGCCTCTAGCGAATTTTCCCTGTCAAAAGGTGAAACCGGCGCTAAAACATGCGTCTATTCTTTTGGTGGCTAAAACACAATGATTCACGAGCTACGTTGCCCATTTTAAAGTGCTTATGAAAGATGGAGGTAGGAATAGGATTTCTTTGCATTTCAAATGCCTCTATGGCGGTTAGTCTCAACTAAGTGCAAACCTGCGTGAACATTAAGGCCAACCATTTCGGGGGCAAAAAAAGATGAATTGGGAAAGTACATGGCCCGTTCTCTGTGTCCCACTAAAACATTATGAGAAAGACTATTTTGATGAAATTATATGGGCTACATCTCAGTTTTCCTCATATTGAAAGAGAAAAGCGCCTCTAAACGAACCGTACAGTCTTCTCGTGGTGGAACAGATGAATTTCGCAAATCTGTGGCGTATTTTTTGGAACTCGTGAAAATTGGAGGGAGAAAGAAGATTTCCGTGCAAATCAGAGGACTCTAGCACATATTCCCTCTTGAAAACGCAACCTGGATCTAAAACACGCATTCAGGAATTTTGGGGGTGATATTGATGAAATTGGCAACTCCGTGGCCCATTTTGGGGTACTGCTGAAAAACGGAGTGAGAAAGGAGCTTACTCTGAAATTTCGAGGCCTCTAGCGAATTTTCCCTGTCAAAAGGTGAAAATGGCGCTAAAACATGATTCTATCCTTTTGGTGGCTGAAACACAATGATTCGCGAGCTACGTTGCCCATTTTACAGTGCTTATGAAAAATGGAGGTACGAATAGGATTTCTTTGCATTTCAAATGCCTCTATGGCGGTTGGTCTCTGCTAAGTGCTAACCTGCGCAAAGATTAGGTCCAACCATTTCGGGGGCAAAAAAAGATGAATTGGGAAAGTACATGGCCCGTTCTCTGTGTCCCACTAAAACATTATGAGAAAGACTATTTTGATGAAATTATATGGGCTGCATCTCAGTTTCCCTCTATTGAAAGAGAAAAGCGCCTCTAAACGAACCGTACAGTCTTCTCGTGGTGGAACAGATGAATTTCGCAAATCTGTGGCGTATTTTTTGGAACTCGTGAAAATTGGAGGGAGAAAGAAGATTTCCGTGCACATAAGAGGACTCTAGCACGGATTCCCTCTTGAAAACGCAAGCTGGATCTAAAACACGCATTCAGGCATTTTGGGGGTGATATTCATGAAATTGGCAACTCCGTGGCCCATTTTGGGGTACTGCTGAAAAACGGAGTGAGAAAGGACCTTGCTCTGAAATTTCGAGGCCTCTAGCGAATTTTCCCTGTCAAAAGGTGAAACCGTCGCTAAAACATGCTTCTATCCTTTTGGTGGCCGAAACGCAATGATTCGCGAGCTACGTTGCCCATTTTACAGTGCTTATGAAAAATGGAGGTACGAATATGATTTCTTTGCATTTCAAATGCCTCTATGGCGGTTGGTCTCTGCTAAGTGCAAACCTGCGCAAAGATTAGGTCCAACCATTTCGGGGGCAAAAAAAGATGAATTGGGAAAGTACATGGCCCGTTCTCTGTGTCCCACTAAAACATTATGAGAAAGACTATTTTGATGAAATTATATGGGCTACATATCAGTTTCCCTCTATTGAAAGAGAAAATCCCCTCTAAACGAACCGTACAGTCTTCTCAAAGTGGAACAGATGAATTTGGCAAATCTGAGGCGTATTTTTTGGAACTCGTGAAAATTGGAGGGAGAAAGAAGATTTCCGTGCAAATCAGAGGACTCTAGCACGGATTCCCTTTTGAAAACGCAAGCTGGATCTAAAACACGCGTTCAGGCACTTTGGGGGTGATATTGATGAAATTGGCAACTCCGTGGCTCATTTTGGGGTACTGCTGAAAAACGGAGTGAGAAATTAGCTTACTCTAAAACATGCTTCTATCCTTTTGGTGGCTGAGACACAATGATTCGCGATCTACGTTGCCCATTTTACAGTGCTTATGAAACATGGAGGTAGGAATAGGATTTCTTTGCATTTCAAATGCCTCTATGGCTGTTGAACTCTGCTAAGTGCAAACCTGCGCGAAGAATAGGTCCAACCATTTTGGGGGCAAAAAAAGATGAATTGGGAAAGTAAATGGCCCGTTCTCTGTGTCCCACTAAAACATTATGAGAAAGACTATTTTGATGAAATTATATGGGCTACATATCAGTTTCCCTCTATTGAAAGAGAAAAGCGCCTCTAAACGAACCGTACAGTCTTCTCGTGGTGGAATAGATGAATTTTGCAAATCTGTGGCGTATTTTTTGGAACTCGTGAAAATTGGAGGGAGAAAGAAGATTTCCGTGCAAATCAGAGGACTCTAGCACGGATTCCCTCTTGAAAACGCAAGCTGGATCTAAAACACGCATTCAGGCATTTTGGGGGTGATATTCATGAAATTGGCAACTCCGTGGCCCATTTTGGGGTACTGCTGAAAAACGGAGTGAGAAAGGAGCTTACTCTGAAATTTCGAGGCCCCTAGCGAATTTTCCCTGTCAAAAGGTCAGACCGGCGCTAAAACATGCTTCTATCCTTTTGGTGGCCGAAACACAATGATTCGCGAGCTACGTTGCCCATTTTACAGTGCTTATGAAAGATGGATGTAGGGTTAGGATTTCTTTGCATTTCAAATGCCTCTATGTCGGTTGATCTCTGCGAAGAGCAATCCTGGGCGAAGAATAGGTCCTACCATTTCGGGGGCAAAAAAAGATGAATTGGGAAAGTACATGGCCCGTTCTCTGTGTCCCACTAAAACATTATGAGAAAGACTATTTTGATGAAATTGTATAGGCTACATGTCAGTTTTCCTCTATTGAAAGAGAAAATCACCTCTAAACGAACCGTACAGTCTTCTCAAAGTGGAACAGATGAATTTGGAAAATCTGAGGCCTATTTTTTGGAACTCGTGAAAATTGGAGGGAGAAAGAAAATTTCCGTGCAAATCAGACGACTCTAGCACGGATTCCCTCTTGAAAACGCAGGCATGATCTAAAACACGCATTCAGGTATTTTGGGGGTGATATTGATGAAATTGGCAACTCCGTGGCCCATTTTGGCGTAGTGCTGAAAAACGGAGTGAGAAAGGAGCTTACTCTGAAATTTCGAGGCCCCTAGTGAATTTTCCCTGTCAAATGGTGAAATCGGCGCTAAAACATGCTTCTATCCTTTTGGTGGCTGAAACACAATGATTCGCGAGCTACGTTGCCCATTTTACAGTGCTTATGAAAAATGGAGGTAGGAATAGGATTTCTTTGCATTTCAAATTTCTCTATGGCGGTTGGTCTCTGCTAAGTGCAAACCTGCGCAAAGATTAGGTCCAACCATTTCGGGGGCAAAAAAAGATGAATTGGGAAAGTACATGGCCCGTTCTCTGTGTCCCACTAAAAGATTATGAGAAAGACTATTTTGATGAAATTGTATGGGCTACATGTCAGTTTCCCTCTATTGAAAGAGAAAAGCGCCTCTAAACGAACCGTACAGTCTTCTCGCGGTGGAACAGATGAATTTAGCAAATCTGTGGCGTATATTTTGGAACTCGTGAAAATTGCAGGGAGAAAGAAGATTTTCGAGCAAATCAAAGGACTCTAGCACGGATTCCCTCTTGAAAACGCAAGCTGGATCAAAAACACGCATTCAGGCATTTTAGGGGTGATATTGATGAAATTGGCAACTCCATGGCCCATTTTGGGGTACTGCTGAAAAATGAAGTGAGAAAGGAGCTTACTCTGAAATATTCAAGGCATCTAGCGAATTTTCCCAGTCAAAAGGTGAAACCGGCGCTAAAACATGCTTCTATCTTTTTGGTGGCCGGAACACATTGATTCGCGAGCTACGTTGCCCATTTTATAGTGCTTATGAAAGATACAGGTAGGAATAGGATTTCTTTGCATTTCAAATGCCTCTATGGCGGTTGGTCTCTGCTAAGTGCAAACCTGCGCAAAGAATAGGTCCAACCATTTCGGGGGCAAAAACAGATGAATTGGGAAAGTACATGGTTCGTTCTCTGTGTCCCACTAAAAGATTATGAGAAAGACTATTTTGATGAAATCGTGTGGGCTACATGTCAGTTTCCCTCTATTGAAAGAGAAACGCGCCTCTAAACGAACCGTACAGTCTTCTCGCGGTGGATAAGATGAATTTGGCAAATCTGTGGCGTATATTTTGGAACACGTGAAAATTGGAGGGAGAAAGAAGATTTCCATGCAGATCAGAGGACTCTAGCACGGATTCCCTCTTGAAAACGCAAGCTGGATCTAAAACACGCATTCAGGCATTTTGGGGGTAATATTCATGAAATTGGCAACTCCGTGGCCCATTTTGGGGTACTGCTGAAAAACGGAGTGAGAAAAGAGCTTACTCTGAAATTTCGAGGCCTCTAGCGAATTTTCCCTGTCAAAAGGTGAAACCGGCGCTAAAACATGCGTCTATCCTTTTGGTGGCTGAAACACAATGATTCACGAGCTACGTTGCCCATTTTAAAGTGCTTATGAAAGATGGAGGTAGGAATAGGATTTCTTTGCATTTCAAATGCCTCTATGGCGGTTAGTCTCAACTAAGTGCAAACCTGCGTGAACATTAAGGCCAACCATTTCGGGGGCAAAAAAAGATGAATTGGGAAAGTACATGGCCCGTTCTCTGTGTCCCACTAAAACATTATGAGAAAGACTATTTTGATGAAATTATATGGGCTACATCTCAGTTTTCCTCATATTGAAAGAGAAAAGCGCCTCTAAACGAACCGTACAGTCTTCTCGTGGTGGAACAGATGAATTTCGCAAATCTGTGGCGTATTTTTTGGAACTCGTGAAAATTGGAGGGAGAAAGAAGATTTCCGTGCAAATCAGAGGACTCTAGCACATATTCCCTCTTGAAAACGCAACCTGGATCTAAAACACGCATTCAGGAATTTTGGGGGTGATATTGATGAAATTGGCAACTCCGTGGCCCATTTTGGGGTACTGCTGAAAAACGGAGTGAGAAAGGAGCTTACTCTGAAATTTCGAGGCCTCTAGCGAATTTTCCCTGTCAAAAGGTGAAACTGGCGCTAAAACATGATTCTATCCTTTTGGTGGCTGAAACACAATGATTCGCGAGCTACGTTGCCCATTTTACAGTGCTTATGAAAAATGGAGGTACGAATAGGATTTCTTTGCATTTCAAATGCCTCTATGGCGGTTGGTCTCTGCTAAGTGCTAACCTGCGCAAAGATTAGGTCCAACCATTTCGGGGGCAAAAAAAGATGAATTGGGAAAGTACATGGCCCGTTCTCTGTGTCCCACTAAAACATTATGAGAAAGACTATTTTGATGAAATTATATGGGCTACATCTCAGTTTCCCTCTATTGAAAGAGAAAAGCGCCTCTAAACGAACCGTACAGTCTTCTCGTGGTGGAACAGATGAATTTCGCAAATCTGTGGCGTATTTTTTGGAACTCGTGAAAATTGGAGGGAGAAAGAAGATTTCCGTGCAAATCAGAGGACTCTAGCACGGATTCCCTCTTGAAAACGCAAGCTGGATCTAAAACACGCATTCAGGCATTTTGGGGGTGATATTCATGAAATTGGCAACTCCGTGGCCCATTTTGGGGTACTGCTGAAAAACGGAGTGAGAAAGGACCTTACTCTGAAATTTCGAGGCCTCTAGCGAATTTTCCCTGTCAAAAGGTGAAACCGTCGCTAAAACATGCTTCTATCCTTTTGGTGGCCGAAACGCAATGATTCGCGAGCTACGTTGCCCATTTTACAGTGCTTATGAAAAATGGAGGTACGAATAGGATTTCTTTGCATTTCAAATGCCTCTATGGCGGTTGGTCTCTGCTAAGTGCAAACCTGCGCAAAGATTAGGTCCAACCATTTCGGGGGCAAAAAAAGATGAATTGGGAAAGTACATGGCCCGTTCTCTGTGTCCCACTAAAACATTATGAGAAAGACTATTTTGATTAAATTATATGGGCTACATATCAGTTTCCCTCTATTGAAAGAGAAAATCCCCTCTAAACGAACCGTACAGTCTTCTCAAAGTGGAACAGATGAATTTGGCAAATCTGAGGCGTATTTTTTGGAACTCGTGAAAATTGGAGGGAGAAAGAAGATTTCCGTGCAAATCAGAGGACTCTAGCACGGATTCCCTTTTGAAAACGCAAGCTGGATCTAAAACACGCGTTCAGGCATTTTGGGGGTGATATTGATGAAATTGGCAACTCCGTGGCTCATTTTGGGGTACTGCTGAAAAACGGAGTGAGAAATTAGCTTACTCTAAAACATGCTTCTATCCTTTTGGTGGCTGAGACACAATGATTCGCGAGCTACGTTGCCCATTTTACAGTGCTTATGAAACATGGAGGTAGGAATAGGATTTCTTTGCATTTCAAATGCCTCTATGGCTGTTGAACTCTGCTAAGTGCAAACCTGCGCGAAGAATAGGTCCAACCATTTCGGGGGCAAAAAAAGATGAATTGGGAAAGTAAATGGCCCGTTCTCTGTGTCCCACTAAAACATTATGAGAAAGACTATTTTGATGAAATTATATGGGCTACATATCAGTTTCCCTCTATTGAAAGAGAAAAGCGCCTCTAAACGAACCGTACAGTCTTCTCGTGGTGGAAAAGATGAATTTCGCAAATCTGTGGCGTATTTTTTGGAACTCGTGAAAATTGGAGGGAGAAAGAAGATTTCCGTGCAAATCAGAGGACTCTAGCACGGATTCCCTCTTGAAAACGCAAGCTGGATCTAAAACACGCATTCAGGCATTTTGGGGGTGATATTCATGAAATTGGCAACTCCGTGGCCCATTTTGGGGTACTGCTGAAAAACGGAGTGAGAAAGGAGCTTACTCTGAAATTTCGAGGCCCCTAGCGAATTTTCCCTGTCAAAAGGTCAGACCGGCGCTAAAACATGCTTCTATCCTTTTGGTGGCCGAAACACAATGATTCGCGAGCTACGTTGCCCATTTTACAGTGCTTATGAAAGATGGATGTAGGGTTAGGATTTCTTTGCATTTCAAATGCCTCTATGTCGGTTGATCTCTGCGAAGAGCAATCCTGGGCGAAGAATAGGTCCTACCATTTCGGGGGCAAAAAAAGATGAATTGGGAAAGTACATGGCCCGTTCTCTGTGTCCCACTAAAACATTATGAGAAAGACTATTTTGATGAAATTGTATAGGCTACATGTCAGTTTTCCTCTATTGAAAGAGAAAATCACCTCTAAACGAACCGTACAGTCTTCTCAAAGTGGAACAGATGAATTTGGAAAATCTGAGGCCTATTTTTTGGAACTCGTGAAAATTGGAGGGAGAAAGAAAATTTCCGTGCAAATCAGACGACTCTAGCACGGATTCCCTCTTGAAAACGCAGGCATGATCTAAAACACGCATTCAGGTATTTTGGGGGTGATATTGATGAAATTGGCAACTCCGTGGCCCATTTTGGCGTAGTGCTGAAAAACGGAGTGAGAAAGGAGCTTACTCTGAAATTTCGAGGCCCCTAGTGAATTTTCCCTGTCAAATGGTGAAATCGGCGCTAAAACATGCTTCTATCCTTTTGGTGGCTGAAACACAATGATTCGCGAGCTACGTTGCCCATTTTACAGTGCTTATGAAAAATGGAGGTAGGAATAGGATTTCTTTGCATTTCAAATTTCTCTATGGCGGTTGGTCTCTGCTAAGTGCAAACCTGCGCAAAGATTAGGTCCAACAATTTCGGGGTCAAAAAAAGATGAATTGGGAAAGTACATGGCCCGTTCTCTGTGTCCCACTAAAAGATTATGAGAAAGACTATTTTGATGAAATTGTATGGGCTACATGTCAGTTTCCCTCTATTGAAAGAGAAAAGCGCCTCTAAACGAACCGTACAGTCTTCTCGCGGTGGAACAGATGAATTTAGCAAATCTGTGGCGTATATTTTGGAACTCGTGAAAATTGGAGGGAGAAAGAAGATTTTCGAGCAAATCAAAGGACTCTAGCACGGATTCCCTCTTGAAAACGCAAGCTGGATCAAAAACACGCATTCAGGCATTTTAGGGGTGATATTGATGAAATTGGCAACTCCATGGCCCATTTTGGGGTACTGCTGAAAAATGAAGTGAGAAAGGAGCTTACTCTGAAATATTCAAGGCATCTAGCGAATTTTCCCAGTCAAAAGGTGAAACCGGCGCTAAAACATGCTTCTATCTTTTTGGTGGCCGGAACACATTGATTCGCGAGCTACGTTGCCCATTTTAAAGTGCTTATGAAAGATACAGGTAGGAATAGGATTTCTTTGCATTTCAAATGCCTCTATGGCGGTTGGTCTCTGCTAAGTGCAAACCTGCGCAAAGAATAGGTCCAACCATTTCGGGGGCAAAAACAGATGAATTGGGAAAGTACATGGTTCGTTCTCTGTGTCCCACTAAAAGATTATGAGAAAGACTATTTTGATGAAATCGTGTGGGCTACATGTCAGTTTCCCTCTATTGAAAGAGAAACGCGCCTCTAAACGAACCGTACAGTCTTCTCGCGGTGGATAAGATGAATTTGGCAAATCTGTGGCGTATATTTTGGAACACGTGAAAATTGGAGGGAGAAAGAAGATTTCCATGCAGATCAGAGGACTCTAGCACGGATTCCCTCTTGAAAACGCAAGCTGGATCTAAAACACGCATTCAGGCATTTTGGGGGTAATATTCATGAAATTGGCAACTCCGTGGCCCATTTTGGGGTACTGCTGAAAAACGGAGTGAGAAAAGAGCTTACTCTGAAATTTCGAGGCCTCTAGCGAATTTTCCCTGTCAAAAGGTGAAACCGGCGCTAAAACATGCGTCTATCCTTTTGGTGGCTGAAACACAATGATTCACGAGCTACGTTGCCCATTTTAAAGTGCTTATAAAAGATGGAGGTAGGAATAGGATTTCTTTGCATTTCAAATGCCTCTATGGCGGTTAGTCTCAACTAAGTGCAAACCTGCGTGAACATTAAGGCCAACCATTTCGGGGGCAAAAAAAGATGAATTGGGAAAGTACATGGCCCGTTCTCTGTGTCCCACTAAAACATTATGAGAAAGACTATTTTGATGAAATTATATGGGCTACATCTCACTTTTCCTCATATTGAAAGAGAAAAGCGCCTCTAAACGAACCGTACAGTCTTCTCGTGGTGGAACAGATGAATTTCGCAAATCTGTGGCGTATTTTTTGGAACTCGTGAAAATTGGAGGGAGAAAGAAGATTTCCGTGCAAATCAGAGGACTCTAGCACATATTCCCTCTTGAAAACGCAACCTGGATCTAAAACACGCATTCAGGAATTTTGGGGGTGATATTGATGAAATTGGCAACTCCGTGGCCCATTTTGGGGTACTGCTGAAAAACGGAGTGAGAAAGGAGCTTACTCTGAAATTTCGAGGCCTCTAGCGAATTTTCCCTGTCAAAAGGTGAAACTGGCGCTAAAACATGATTCTATCCTTTTGGTGGCTGAAACACAATGATTCGCGAGCTACGTTGCCCATTTTACAGTGCTTATGAAAAATGGAGGTACGAATAGGATTTCTTTGCATTTCAAATGCCTCTATGGCGGTTGGTCTCTGCTAAGTGCTAACCTGCGCAAAGATTAGGTCCAACCATTTCGGGGGCAAAAAAAGATGAATTGGGAAAGTACATGGCCCGTTCTCTGTGTCCCACTAAAACATTATGAGAAAGACTATTTTGATGAAATTATATGGGCTTCATCTCAGTTTCCCTCTATTGAAAGAGAAAAGCGCCTCTAAACGAACCGTACAGTCTTCTCGTGGTGGAACAGATGAATTTCGCAAATCTGTGGCGTATTTTTTGGAACTCGTGAAAATTGGAGGGAGAAAGAAGATTTCCGTGCAAATCAGAGGACTCTAGCACGGATTCACTCTTGAAAACGCAAGCTGGATCTAAAACACGCATTCAGGCATTTTGGGGGTGATATTCATGAAATTGGCAACTCCGTGGCCCATTTTGGGGTACTGCTGAAAAACGGAGTGAGAAAGGACCTTACTCTGAAATTTCGAGGCCTCTAGCGAATTTTCCCTGTCAAAAGGTGAAACCGTCGCTAAAACATGCTTCTATCCTTTTGGTGGCCGAAACGCAATGATTCGCGAGCTACGTTGCCCATTTTACAGTGCTTATGAAAAATGGAGGTACGAATATGATTTCTTTGCATTTCAAATGCCTCTATGGCGGTTGGTCTCTGCTAAGTGCAAACCTGCGCAAAGATTAGGTCCAACCATTTCGGGGGCAAAAAAAGATGAATTGGGAAAGTACATGGCCCGTTCTCTGTGTCCCACTAAAACATTATGAGAAAGACTATTTTGATGAAATTATATGGGCTACATATCAGTTTCCCTCTATTGAAAGAGAAAATCCCCTCTAAACGAACCGTACAGTCTTCTCAAAGTGGAACAGATGAATTTGGCAAATCTGAGGCGTATTTTTTGGAACTCGTGAAAATTGGAGGGAGAAAGAAGATTTCCGTGCAAATCAGAGGACTCTAGCACGGATTCCCTTTTGAAAACGCAAGCTGGATCTAAAACACGCGTTCAGGCATTTTGGGGGTGATATTGATGAAATTGGCAACTCCGTGGCTCATTTTGGGGTACTGCTGAAAAACGGAGTGAGAAATTAGCTTACTCTAAAACATGCTTCTATCCTTTTGGTGGCTGAGACACAATGATTCGCGAGCTACGTTGCCCATTTTACAGTGCTTATGAAACATGGAGGTAGGAATAGGATTTCTTTGCATTTCAAATGCCTCTATGGCTGTTGAACTCTGCTAAGTGCAAACCTGCGCGAAGAATAGGTCCAACCATTTCGGGGGCAAAAAAAGATGAATTGGGAAAGTAAATGGCCCGTTCTCTGTGTCCCACTAAAACATTATGAGAAAGACTATTTTGATGAAATTATATGGGCTACATATCAGTTTCCCTCTATTGAAAGAGAAAAGCGCCTCTAAACGAACCGTACAGTCTTCTCGTGGTGGAAAAGATGAATTTCGCAAATCTGTTGCGTATTTTTTGGAACTCGTGAAAATTGGAGGGAGAAAGAAGATTTCCGTGCAAATCAGAGGACTCTAGCACGGATTCCCTCTTGAAAACGCAAGCTGGATCTAAAACACGCATTCAGGCATTTTGGGGGTGATATTCATGAAATTGGCAACTCCGTGGCCCATTTTGGGGTACTGCTGAAAAACGGAGTGAGAAAGGAGCTTACTCTGAAATTTCGAGGCCCCTAGCGAATTTTCCCTGTCAAAAGGTCAGACCGGCGCTAAAACATGCTTCTATCCTTTTGGTGGCCGAAACACAATGATTCGCGAGCTACGTTGTCCATTTTACAGTGCTTATGAAAGATGGATGTAGGGTTAGGATTTCTTTGCATTTCAAATGCCTCTATGTCGGTTGATCTCTGCGAAGAGCAATCCTGGGCGAAGAATAGGTCCTACCATTTCGGGGGCAAAAAAAGATGAATTGGGAAAGTACATGGCCCGTTCTCTGTGTCCCACTAAAACATTATGAGAAAGACTATTTTGATGAAATTGTATAGGCTACATGTCAGTTTTCCTCTATTGAAAGAGAAAATCACCTCTAAACGAACCGTACAGTCTTCTCAAAGTGGAACAGATGAATTTGGAAAATCTGAGGCCTATTTTTTGGAACTCGTGAAAATTGGAGGGAGAAAGAAAATTTCCGTGCAAATCAGACGACTCTAGCACGGATTCCCTCTTGAAAACGCAGGCATGATCTAAAACACGCATTCAGGTATTTTGGGGGTGATATTGATGAAATTGGCAACTCCGTGGCCCATTTTGGGGTACTGCTGAAAAACGGAGTGAGAAAGGAGCTTACTCTGAAATTTCGAGGCCTCTAGCGAATTTTCCCTGTCAAAAGGTGAAACTGGCGCTAAAACATGATTCTATCCTTTTGGTGGCTGAAACACAATGATTCGCGAGCTACGTTGCCCATTTTACAGTGCTTATGAAAAATGGAGGTACGAATAGGATTTCTTTGCATTTCAAATGCCTCTATGGCGGTTGGTCTCTGCTAAGTGCTAACCTGCGCAAAGATTAGGTCCAACCATTTCGGGGGCAAAAAAAGATGAATTGGGAAAGTACATGGCCCGTTCTCTGTGTCCCACTAAAACATTATGAGAAAGACTATTTTGATGAAATTATATGGGCTTCATCTCAGTTTCCCTCTATTGAAAGAGAAAAGCGCCTCTAAACGAACCGTACAGTCTTCTCGTGGTGGAACAGATGAATTTCGCAAATCTGTGGCGTATTTTTTGGAACTCGTGAAAATTGGAGGGAGAAAGAAGATTTCCGTGCAAATCAGAGGACTCTAGCACGGATTCACTCTTGAAAACGCAAGCTGGATCTAAAACACGCATTCAGGCATTTTGGGGGTGATATTCATGAAATTGGCAACTCCGTGGCCCATTTTGGGGTACTGCTGAAAAACGGAGTGAGAAAGGACCTTACTCTGAAATTTCGAGGCCTCTAGCGAATTTTCCCTGTCAAAAGGTGAAACCGTCGCTAAAACATGCTTCTATCCTTTTGGTGGCCGAAACGCAATGATTCGCGAGCTACGTTGCCCATTTTACAGTGCTTATGAAAAATGGAGGTACGAATATGATTTCTTTGCATTTCAAATGCCTCTATGGCGGTTGGTCTCTGCTAAGTGCAAACCTGCGCAAAGATTAGGTCCAACCATTTCGGGGGCAAAAAAAGATGAATTGGGAAAGTACATGGCCCGTTCTCTGTGTCCCACTAAAACATTATGAGAAAGACTATTTTGATGAAATTATATGGGCTACATATCAGTTTCCCTCTATTGAAAGAGAAAATCCCCTCTAAACGAACCGTACAGTCTTCTCAAAGTGGAACAGATGAATTTGGCAAATCTGAGGCGTATTTTTTGGAACTCGTGAAAATTGGAGGGAGAAAGAAGATTTCCGTGCAAATCAGAGGACTCTAGCACGGATTCCCTTTTGAAAACGCAAGCTGGATCTAAAACACGCGTTCAGGCATTTTGGGGGTGATATTGATGAAATTGGCAACTCCGTGGCTCATTTTGGGGTACTGCTGAAAAACGGAGTGAGAAATTAGCTTACTCTAAAACATGCTTCTATCCTTTTGGTGGCTGAGACACAATGATTCGCGAGCTACGTTGCCCATTTTACAGTGCTTATGAAACATGGAGGTAGGAATAGGATTTCTTTGCATTTCAAATGCCTCTATGGCTGTTGAACTCTGCTAAGTGCAAACCTGCGCGAAGAATAGGTCCAACCATTTCGGGGGCAAAAAAAGATGAATTGGGAAAGTAAATGGCCCGTTCTCTGTGTCCCACTAAAACATTATGAGAAAGACTATTTTGATGAAATTATATGGGCTACATATCAGTTTCCCTCTATTGAAAGAGAAAAGCGCCTCTAAACGAACCGTACAGTCTTCTCGTGGTGGAAAAGATGAATTTCGCAAATCTGTTGCGTATTTTTTGGAACTCGTGAAAATTGGAGGGAGAAAGAAGATTTCCGTGCAAATCAGAGGACTCTAGCACGGATTCCCTCTTGAAAACGCAAGCTGGATCTAAAACACGCATTCAGGCATTTTGGGGGTGATATTCATGAAATTGGCAACTCCGTGGCCCATTTTGGGGTACTGCTGAAAAACGGAGTGAGAAAGGAGCTTACTCTGAAATTTCGAGGCCCCTAGCGAATTTTCCCTGTCAAAAGGTCAGACCGGCGCTAAAACATGCTTCTATCCTTTTGGTGGCCGAAACACAATGATTCGCGAGCTACGTTGTCCATTTTACAGTGCTTATGAAAGATGGATGTAGGGTTAGGATTTCTTTGCATTTCAAATGCCTCTATGTCGGTTGATCTCTGCGAAGAGCAATCCTGGGCGAAGAATAGGTCCTACCATTTCGGGGGCAAAAAAAGATGAATTGGGAAAGTACATGGCCCGTTCTCTGTGTCCCACTAAAACATTATGAGAAAGACTATTTTGATGAAATTGTATAGGCTACATGTCAGTTTTCCTCTATTGAAAGAGAAAATCACCTCTAAACGAACCGTACAGTCTTCTCAAAGTGGAACAGATGAATTTGGAAAATCTGAGGCCTATTTTTTGGAACTCGTGAAAATTGGAGGGAGAAAGAAAATTTCCGTGCAAATCAGACGACTCTAGCACGGATTCCCTCTTGAAAACGCAGGCATGATCTAAAACACGCATTCAGGTATTTTGGGGGTGATATTGATGAAATTGGCAACTCCGTGGCTCATTTTGGGGTACTGCTGAAAAACGGAGTGAGAAATTAGCTTACTCTAAAACATGCTTCTATCCTTTTGGTGGCTGAGACACAATGATTCGCGAGCTACGTTGCCCATTTTACAGTGCTTATGAAACATGGAGGTAGGAATAGGATTTCTTTGCATTTCAAATGCCTCTATGGCTGTTGAACTCTGCTAAGTGCAAACCTGCGCGAAGAATAGGTCCAACCATTTCGGGGGCAAAAAAAGATGAATTGGGAAAGTAAATGGCCCGTTCTCTGTGTCCCACTAAAACATTATGAGAAAGACTATTTTGATGAAATTATATGGGCTACATATCAGTTTCCCTCTATTGAAAGAGAAAAGCGCCTCTAAACGAACCGTACAGTCTTCTCGTGGTGGAACAGATGAATTTCGCAAATCTGTGGCGTATTTTTTGGAACTCGTGAAAATTGGAGGGAGAAAGAAGATTTCCGTGCAAATCAGAGGACTCTAGCACGGATTCCCTCTTGAAAACGCAAGCTGGATCTAAAACACGCATTCAGGCATTTTGGGGGTGATATTCATGAAATTGGCAACTCCGTGGCCCATTTTGGCGTAGTGCTGAAAAACGGAGTGAGAAAGGAGCTTACTCTGAAATTTCGAGGCCCCTAGTGAATTTTCCCTGTCAAATGGTGAAATCGGCGCTAAAACATGCTTCTATCCTTTTGGTGGCTGAAACACAATGATTCGCGAGCTACGTTGCCCATTTTACAGTGCTTATGAAAAATGGAGGTAGGAATAGGATTTCTTTGCATTTCAAATTTCTCTATGGCGGTTGGTCTCTGCTAAGTGCAAACCTGCGCAAAGATTAGGTCCAACCATTTCGGGGGCAAAAAAAGATGAATTGGGAAAGTACATGGCCCGTTCTCTGTGTCCCACTAAAAGATTATGAGAAAGACTATTTTGATGAAATTGTATGGGCTACATGTCAGTTTCCCCCTATTGAAAGAGAAAAGCGCCTCTAAACGAACCGTACAGTCTTCTCGCGGTGGAACAGATGAATTTAGCAAATCTGTGGCGTATATTTTGGAACACGTGAAAATTGCAGGGAGAAAGAAGATTTTCGAGCAAATCAAAGGACTCTAGCACGGATTCCCTCTTGAAAACGCAAGCTGGATCAAAAACACGCATTCAGGCATTTTAGGGGTGATATTGATGAAATTGGCAACTCCATGGCCCATTTTGGGGTACTGCTGAAAAATGAAGTGAGAAAGGAGCTTACTCTGAAATATTCAAGGCATCTAGCGAATTTTCCCTGTCAAAAGGTGAAACCGGCGCTAAAACATGCTTCTATCTTTTTGGTGGCCGGAACACATTGATTCGCGAGCTACGTTGCCCATTTTAAAGTGCTTATGAAAGATACAGGTAGGAATAGGATTTCTTTGCATTTCAAATGCCTCTATGGCGGTTGGTCTCTGCTAAGTGCAAACCTGCGCAAAGAATAGGTCCAACCATTTCGGGGGCAAAAACAGATGAATTGGGAAAGTACATGGTTCGTTCTCTGTGTCCCACTAAAAGATTATGAGAAAGACTATTTTGATGAAATCGTGTGGGCTGCATGTCAGTTTCCCTCTATTGAAAGAGAAAATCACCTCTAAACGAACCGTACAGTCTTCTCAAAGTGAAACAGATGAATTTGGAAAATCTGAGGCCTATTTTTTGGAACTCGTGAAAATTGGAGGGAGAAAGAAAATTTCCGTGCAAATCAGACGACTCTAGCACGGATTCCCTCTTGAAAACGCACGCTGGATCTAAAACACGCATTCAGGCATTTTGGGGGTGATATTGATGAAATTGGCAACTCTGTGGCCCATTTTGGGGTACTGCTGAAAAACGGAGTGAGAAAGGAGCTTACTCTGAAATTTCGAGGCCTCTAGCGAATTTTCCCTGTCAAAAGGTGAAACCGGCGCTAAAACAAGCTTCTATCCTTTTGGTGGCCGAAACGCAATGATTCGTGAGCTACGTTGCCCATTTTACAGTGCTTATGAAAAATGGAGGTACGAATATGATTTCTTTGCATTTCAAATGCCTCTATGGCGGTTGGTCTCAGCTAAATGCAAACCTGCGCAAAGATTAGGTCCAACCATTTCGGGGCCAAAAAAAGATGAATTGGGAAAGTACATGGCCCGTTCTCTGTGTCCCACTAAAAGATTATGAGAAAGACTATTTTGATGAAATTGTATGGGCTACATGTCAGTTTCCCTCTATTGAAAGAGAAAAGCGCCTCTAAACGAACCGTACAGTCTTCTCGCGGTGGAACAGATGAATTTAGCAAATCTGTGGCGTATATTTTGGAACTCGTGAAAATTGCAGGGAGAAAGAAGATTTCCGAGCAAATCAAAGGACTCTAGCACGGATTCCCTCTTGAAAACGCAAGCCGGATCAAAAACACGCATTCAGGCATTTTAGGGGTGATATTGATGAAATTGGCAACTCCATGGCCCATTTTGGGGTACTGCTGAAAAATGAAGTGAGAAAGGAGCTTACTCTGAAATATTCAAGGCATCTAGCGAATTTTCCCTGTCAAAAGGTGAAACCGGCGCTAAAACATGCTTCTATCTTTTTGGTGGCCGAAACACATTGATTCGCGAGCTACGTTGCCCATTTTAAAGTGCTTATGAAAGATACAGGTAGGAATATGATTTCTTTGCATTTCAAATGCCTCTATGGCGGTTGGTCTCTGCTAAGTGAAAACCTGCGCAAAGAAAAGGTCCAACCATTTCGGGGGCAAAAACAGATGAATTGGGAAAGTACATGGTTCGTTCTCTGTGTCCCACTAAAAGATTATGAGAAAGACTATTTTGATGAAATCGTGTGGGCTGCATGTCAGTTTCCCTCTATTGAGAGAGAAAATCACCTCTAAACGAACCGTACAGTCTTCTCAAAATGAAACAGATGAATTTGGCAAATCTGTGGCCTATTTTTTGGAAGTCGTGAAAATTGGAGGGAGAAAGAAGATTTCCGTGCAAATCAAAGGACTCTAGCACGGATTCCCTCTTGAAAACGCAAGCTGGATCTAAAACACGCATTCAGGCATTTTGGGGGTGATATTGATGAAATTGGCAACTCCGTGGCCCATTTTGGGGTACTGCTGAAAAACGGAGTGAGAAAGGAGCTTACTCTGAAATTTCGAGGCCTCTAGCGAATTTTCCCTGTCAAAAGGTGAAACCGGCGCTAAAACATGCTTCTATCATTTTGGTGGCCGAAACACAATGATTCGCGAGCTACGTTGCCCATTTTACAGTGCTTATGAAAGATGGAGGTAGCAATAGGATTTCTTTGCATTTCAAATGCCTCTATGGCGGTTGGTCTCTGCTAAGTGCAAACCTGCGCAAAGAATAGGTCCAACCATTTCGGGGGCAAAAACTGATGTATTGGGAAAGTACATGGTTCGTTCTCTGTGTCCCACTAAAAGATTATGAGAAAGACTATTTTGATGAAATCGTGTGGGCTGCATGTCAGTTTCCCTCTATTGAAAGAGAAAATCACCTCTAAACGAACCGTACAGTCTTCTCAAAGTGGAACAGATGAATTTGGAAAATCTGAGGCGTATTTTTTGGAACTCGTGAAAATTGGAGGGAGAAAGAAAATTTCCGTACAAATCAGACGACTCTAGCACGGATTCCCTCTTGAAAACGCAGGCATGATCTAAAACACGCATTCAGGTATTTTGGGGGTGATATTGATGAAATTGGCAACTCCGTGGCCCATTTTGGCGTAGTGCTGAAAAACGGAGTGAGAAAGGAGCTTACTCTGAAATTTCGAGGCCCCTAGTGAATTTTCCCTGTCAAATGGTGAAATCGGCGCTAAAACATGCTTCTATTCTTTTGGTGGCTGAAACACAATGATTCGCGAGCTACGTTGCCCATTTTACAGTGCTTATGAAAAATGGAGGTAGGAATAGGATTTCTTTGCATTTCAAATTTCTCTATGGCGGTTGGTCTCTGCTAAGTGCAAACCTGCGCAAAGATTAGGTCCAACCATTTCGGGGGCAAAAAAAGATGAATTGGGAAAGTACATGGCCCGTTCTCTGTGTCCCACTAAAAGATTATGAGAAAGACTATTTTGATGAAATTGTATGGGCTACATGTCAGTTTCCCTCTATTGAAAGAGAAAAGCGCCTCTAAACGAACCGTACAGTCTTCTCGCGGTGGAACAGATGAATTTAGCAAATCTGTGGCGTATATTTTGGAACTCGTGAAAATTGCAGGGAGAAAGAAGATTTCCGAGCAAATCAAAGGACTCTAGCAAGGATTCCCTCTTGAAAACGCAAGCTCGATCAAAAACACGCATTCAGGCATTTTAGGGGTGATATTGATGAAATTGGCAACTCCATGGCCCATTTTGGGGTACTGCTGAAAAATGAAGTGAGAAAGGAGCTTACTCTGAAATATTCAAGGCATCTAGCGAATTTTCCCAGTGAAAAGGTGAAACCGGCGCTAAAACATGCTTCTATCTTTTTGGTGGCCGGAACACATTGATTCGCGAGCTACGTTGCCCATTTTAAAGTGCTTATGAAAGATACAGGTAGGAATAGGATTTCTTTGCATTTCAAATGCCTCTATGGCGGTTGGTCTCTGCTAAGTGCAAACCTGCGCAAAGAATAGGTCCAACCATTTCGGGGGCAAAAACTGATGAATTGGGAAAGTACATGGTTCGTTCTCTGTGTCCCACTAAAAGATTATGAGAAAGACTATTTTGATGAAATCGTGTGGGCTGCATGTCAGTTTCCCTCTATTGAAAGAGAAAATCACCTCTAAACGAACCGTACAGTCTTCTCAAAGTGAAACAGATGAATTTGGAAAATCTGAGGCCTATTTTTTGGAACTCGTGAAAATTGGAGGGAGAAAGAAAATTTCCGTGCAAATCAGACGACTCTAGCACGGATTCCCTCTTGAAAACGCACGCTGGATCTAAAACACGCATTCAGGCATTTTGGGGGTGATATTCATGAAATTGGCAACTCCGTGGCCCATTTTGGGGTACTGCTGAAAAACGGAGTGAGAAAGGAGCTTACTCTGAAATTTCGAGGCCCCTAGTGAATTTTCCCTGTCAAATGGTGAAATCGGCGCTAAAACATGCTTCTATCCTTTTGGTGGCTGAAAAACAATGATTCGCGAGCTACGTTGCCCATTTTACAGTGCTTATGAAAAATGGAGGTAGGAATAGGATTTCTTTGCATTTCAAATTTCTCTATGGCGGTTGGTCTCTGCTAAGTGCAAACCTGCGCAAAGATTAGGTCCAACCATTTCGGGGGCAAAAAAAGATGAATTGGGAAAGTACATGGCCCGTTCTCTCTGTCCCACTAAAAGATTATGAGAAAGACTATTTTGATGAAATTGTATGGGCTACATGTCAGTTTCCCTCTATTGAAAGAGAAAATCACCTCTAAACGAACCGTACAGTCTTCTCAAAGTGAAACAGATGAATTTGGAAAATCTGAGGCCTATTTTTTGGAACTCGTGAAAATTGGAGGGAGAAAGAAAATTTCCGTGCAAATCAGACGACTCTAGCACGGATTCCCTCTTGAAAACGCACGCTGGATCTAAAACACGCATTCAGGCATTTTGGGGGTGATATTCATGAAATTGGCAACTCCGTGGCCCATTTTGGGGTACTGCTGAAAAACGGAGTGAGAAAGGAGCTTACTCTGAAATTTCGAGGCCTCTAGCGAATTTTCCCTGTCAAAAGGTGAAACCGGCGCTAAAACATGCTTCTATCCTTTTGGTGGCCGAAACGCAATGATTCGCGAGCTACGTTGCCCATTTTACAGTGCTTATGAAAAATGGAGGTACGAATATGATTTCTTTGCATTTCAAATTTCTCTATGGCGGTTGGTCTCTGCTAAGTGCAAACCTGCGCAAAGATTAGGTCCAACCATTTCGGGGGCAAAAAAAGATGAATTGGGAAAGTACATGGCCCGTTCTCTGTGTCCCACTAAAAGATTATGAGAAAGACTATTTTGATGAAATTGTATGGGCTACATGTCAGTTTCCCTCTATTGAAAGAGAAAATCACCTCTAAACGAACCGTACAGTCTTCTCAAAGTGAAACAGATGAATTTGGAAAATCTGAGGCCTATTTTTTGGAACTCGTGAAAATTGGAGGGAGAAAGAAAATTTCCGTGCAAATCAGACGACTCTAGCACGGATTCCCTCTTGAAAACGCACGCTAGATCTAAAACATGCATTCAGGCATTTTGGGGGTGATATTCATGAAATTGGCAACTCCGTGGCCCATTTTGGGGTACTGCTGAAAAACGGAGTGAGAAAGTAGCTTACTCTGAAATTTCGAGGCCTCTAGCGAATTTTCCCTGTCAAAAGGTGAAACCGGCGCTAAAACATGCTTCTATCCTTTTGGTGGCCGAAACGCAATGATTCGCGAGCTACGTTGCCCATTTTACAGTGCTTATGAAAAATGGAGGTACGAATATGATTTCTTTGCATTTCAAATGCCTCTATGGCGGTTGGTCTCTGCTAAATGCAAACCTGCGCAAAGATTAGGTCCAACCATTTCGGGGGCAAAAAAAGATGAATTGGGAAAGTACATGGCCCGTTCTCTGTGTCCCACTAAAAGATTATGAGAAAGACTATTTTGATGAAATTGTATGGGCTACATGTCAGTTTCCCTCTATTGAAAGAGAAAAGCGCCTCTAAACGAACCGTACAGTCTTCTCGCGGTGGAACAGATGAATTTAGCAAATCTGTGGCGTATATTTTGGAACTCGTGAAAATTGCAGGGAGAAAGAAGATTTCCGAGCAAATCAAAGAACTCTAGCACGGATTCCCTCTTGAAAACGCAAGCTGGATCAAAAACACGCATTCAGGCATTTTAGGGGTGATATTGATGAAATTGGCAACTCCATGGCCCATTTTGGGGTACTGCTGAAAAATGAAGTGAGAAAGGAGCTTACTCTGAAATATTCAAGGCATCTAGCGAATTTTCCCTGTCAAAAGGTGAAACCGGCGCTAAAACATGCTTCTATCTTTTTGGTGGCCGAAACACATTGATTCGCGAGCTACGTTGCCCATTTTAAAGTGCTTATGAAAGATACAGGTAGGAATAGGATTTCTTTGCATTTCAAATGCCTCTATGGCGGTTGGTCTCTGCTAAGTGCAAACCTGCGCAAAGAATAGGTCCAACCATTTCGGGGGCAAAAACAGATGTATTGGGAAAGTACATGGTTCGTTCTCTGTGTCCCACTAAAAGATTATGAGAAAGACTATTTTGATGAAATCGTGTGGGCTGCATGTCAGTTTCCCTCTATTGAAAGAGAAAATCACCTCTAAACGAACCGTACAGTCTTCTCAAAGTGAAACAGATGAATTTGGAAAATCTGAGGCCTATTTTTTGGAACTCGTGAAAATTGGAGGGAGAAAGAAAATTTCCGTGCAAATCAGACGACTCTAGCACGGATTCCCTCTTGAAAACGCACGCTGGATCTAAAACACGCATTCAGGCATTTTGGGGGTGATATTCATGAAATTGGCAACTCCGTGGCCCATTTTGGGGTACTGCTGAAAAACGGAGTGAGAAAGGAGCTTACTCTGAAATTTCGAGGCCTCTAGCGAATTTTCCCTGTCAAAAGGTGAAACCGGCGCTAAAACATGCTTCTATCCTTTTGGTGGCCGAAACGCAATGATTCGCGAGCTACGTTGCCCATTTTACAGTGCTTATGAAAAATGGAGGTACGAATATGATTTCTTTGCATTTCAAATTTCTCTATGGCGGTTGGTCTCTGCTAAGTGCAAACCTGCGCAAAGATTAGGTCCAACCATTTCGGGGGCAAAAAAAGATGAATTGGGAAAGTACATGGCCCGTTCTCTGTGTCCCACTAAAAGATTATGAGAAAGACTATTTTGATGAAATTGTATGGGCTACATGTCAGTTTCCCTCTATTGAAAGAGAAAATCACCTCTAAACGAACCGTACAGTCTTCTCAAAGTGAAACAGATGAATTTGGAAAATCTGAGGCCTATTTTTTGGAACTCATGAAAATTGGAGGGAGAAAGAAAATTTCCGTGCAAATCAGACGACTCTAGCACGGATTCCCTCTTGAAAACGCACGCTAGATCTAAAACATGCATTCAGGCATTTTGGGGGTGATATTCATGAAATTGGCAACTCCGTGGCCCATTTTGGGGTACTGCTGAAAAACGGAGTGAGAAAGTAGCTTACTCTGAAATTTCGAGGCCTCTAGCGAATTTTCCCTGTCAAAAGGTGAAACCGGCGCTAAAACATGCTTCTATCCTTTTGGTGGCCGAAACGCAATGATTCGCGAGCTACGTTGCCCATTTTACAGTGCTTATGAAAAATGGAGGTACGAATATGATTTCTTTGCATTTCAAATGCCTCTATGGCGGTTGGTCTCTGCTAAATGCAAACCTGCGCAAAGATTAGGTCCAACCATTTCGGGGCCAAAAAAAGATGAATTGGGAAAGTACATGGCCCGTTCTCTGTGTCCCACTAAAAGATTATGAGAAAGACTATTTTGTTGAAATTGTATGGGCTACATGTCAGTTTCCCTCTATTGAAAGAGAAAAGCGCCTCTAAACGAACCGTACAGTCTTCTCGCGGTGGAACAGATGAATTTAGCAAATCTGTGGCGTATATTTTGGAACTCGTGAAAATTGCAGGGAGAAAGAAGATTTCCGAGCAAATCAAAGAACTCTAGCACGGATTCCCTCTTGAAAACGCAAGCTGGATCAAAAACACGCATTCAGGCATTTTAGGGGTGATATTGATGAAATTGGCAACTCCATGGCCCATTTTGGGGTACTGCTGAAAAATGAAGTGAGAAAGGAGCTTACTCTGAAATATTCAAGGCATCTAGCGAATTTTCCCTGTCAAAAGGTGAAACCGGCGCTAAAACATGCTTCTATCTTTTTGGTGGCCGAAACACATTGATTCGCGAGCTACGTTGCCCATTTTAAAGTGCTTATGAAAGATACAGGTAGGAATAGGATTTCTTTGCATTTCAAATGCCTCTATGGCGGTTGGTCTCTGCTAAGTGCAAACCTGCGCAAAGAATAGGTCCAACCATTTCGGGGGCAAAAAAAGATGAATTGGGAAAGTACATGGCCCGTTCTCTGTGTCCCACTAAAAGATTATGAGAAAGACTATTTTGATGAAATTGTATGGGCTACATGTCAGTTTCCCTCTATTGAAAGAGAAAATCACCTCTAAACGAACCGTACAGTCTTCTCAAAGTGAAACAGATGAATTTGGAAAATCTGAGGCCTATTTTTTGGAACTCGTGAAAATTGGAGGGAGAAAGAAAATTTCCGTTCAAATCAGACGACTCTAGCACGGATTCCCTATTGAAAACGCACGCTAGATCTAAAACATGCATTCAGGCATTTTGGGGGTGATATTCATGAAATTGGCAACTCCGTGGCCCATTTTGGGGTACTGCTGAAAAACGGAGTGAGAAAGGAGCTTACTCTGAAATTTCGAGGCCTCTAGCGAATTTTCGCTGTCAAAAGGTGAAACCGGCGCTAAAACATGCTTCTATCCTTTTGGTGGCCGAAACGCAATGATTCGCGAGCTACGTTGCCCATTTTACAGTGCTTATGAAAAATGGAGGTACGAATATGATTTCTTTGCATTTCAAATGCCTCTATGGCGGTTGGTCTCTGCTAAATGCAAACCTGCGCAAAGATTAGGTCCAACCATTTCGGGGGCAAAAAAAGATGAATTGGGAAAGTACATGGCCCGTTCTCTGTGTCCCACTAAAAGATTATGAGAAAGACTATTTTGATGAAATTGTATGGGCTACATGTCAGTTTCCCTCTATTGAAAGAGAAAAGCGCCTCTAAACGAACCGTACAGTCTTCTCGCGGTGGAACAGATGAATTTAGCAAATCTGTGGCGTATATTTTGGAACTCGTGAAAATTGCACGGAGAAAGAAGATTTCCGAGCAAATCAAAGGACTCTAGCACGGATTCCCTCTTGAAAACGCAAGCTGGATCAAAAACACGCACTCAGGCATTTTAGGGGTGATATTGATGAAATTGGCAACTCCATGGCCCATTTTGGGGTACCGCTGAAAAATGAAGTGAGAAAGGAGCTTACTCTGAAATATTCAAGGCATCTAGCGAATTTTCCCTGTCAAAAGGTGAAACCGGCGCTAAAACATGCTTCTATCTTTTTGGTGGCCGAAACACATTGATTCGCGAGCTACGTTGCCCATTTTAAAGTGCTTATGAAAGATACAGGTAGGAATAGGATTTCTTTGCATTTCAAATGCCTCTATGGCGGTTGGTCTCTGCTAAGTGCAAACCTGCGCAAAGAATAGGTCCAACCATTTCGGGGGCAAAAACAGATGAATTGGGAAAGTACATGGTTCGTTCTCTGTGTCCCACTAAAAGATTATGAGAAAGACTATTTTGATGAAATCGTGTGGGCTGCATGTCAGTTTCCGTCTATTGAGAGAGAAAATCACCTCTAAACGAACCGTACAGTCTTCTCAAAGTGAAACAGATGAATTTGGCAAATCTGTGGCCTATTTTTTGGAACTCGTGAAAATTGGAGGGAGAAAGAAGATTTCCGTGCAAATCAGAGGACTCTAGCACGGATTCCCTCTTGAAAACGCAAGCTTGATCAAAAACACGCATTCAGGCATTTTGGGGGTGATATTGATGAAATTGGCAACTCCGTGGCCCATTTTGGGGTACTGCTGAAAAACGGAGTGAGAAAGGAGCTTACTCTGAAATTTCGAGGCCTCTAGCGAATTTTCCCTGTCAAAAGGTGAAACCGGCGCTAAAACATGCTTCTATCCTTTTGGTGGCCGAAACACAATGATTCGTGAGCTACGTTGCCCATTTTACAGTGCTTATGAAAGATGGAGGTAGGAATAGGATTTCTTTGCATTTCAAATGCCTCTATGGCGGTTGGTCTCTGCTAAGTGCAAACCTGCGCAAAGATTAGGTCCAACCATTTCGGGGAGAAAAACAGATTAATTGGGAAAGTACATGGCCCGTTCTCTGTGTCCCACTAAAAGATTATGAGAAAGACTATTTTGATGAAATTGTGTGGGCTACATGTCAGTTTCCCTCTATTGAAAGAGAAAATCACCTCTAAACGAACCGTACAGTCTTCACGCGGTGGAACAGATGAATTTGGCAAATCTGTGGCCTATTTTTTGGAACTCGTGAAAATTGGATGGAGAAAGAAGATTTCCGTGCAAATCAGGGGACTCTAGCACGGATTCCCTCTTGAAAACGCAAGCTGGATCAAAAACACGCATTCAGGCATTTTGGGGGTGATATTGATGAAATTGGCAACTCCGTGGCCCATTTTGGGGTACTGCTGAAAAACGGAGTGAGAAAGGAGCTTACTCTGAAATTTCGAGGCCCCTAGTGAATTTTCCCTGTCAAATGGTGAAATCGGCGCTAAAACATGCTTCTATCCTTTTGGTGGCTGAAAAACAATGATTCGCGAGCTACGTTGCCCATTTTACAGTGCTTATGAAAAATGGAGGTAGGAATAGGATTTCTTTGCATTTCAAATTTCTCTATGGCGGTTGGTCTCTGCTAAGTGCAAACCTGCGCAAAGATTAGGTCCAACCATTTCGGGGGCAAAAAAAGATGAATTGGGAAAGTACATGGCCCGTTCTCTGTGTCCCACTAAAAGATTATGAGAAAGACTATTTTGATGAAATTGTATGGGCTACATGTCAGTTTCCCTCTATTGAAAGAGAAAATCACCTCTAAACGAACCGTACAGTCTTCTCAAAGTGAAACAGATGAATTTGGAAAATCTGAGGCCTATTTTTTGGAACTCGTGAAAATTGGAGGGAGAAAGAAAATTTCCGTGCAAATCAGACGACTCTAGCACGGATTCCCTCTTGAAAACGCACGCTAGATCTAAAACATGCATTCAGGCATTTTGGGGGTGATATTCATGAAATTGGCAACTCCGTGGCCCATTTTGGGGTACTGCTGAAAAACGGAGTGAGAAAGGAGCTTACTCTGAAATTTCGAGGCCTCTAGCGAATTTTCCCTGTCAAAAGGTGAAACCGGCGCTAAAACATGCTTCTATCCTTTTGGTGGCCGAAACGCAATGATTCGCGAGCTACGTTGCCCATTTTACAGTGCTTATGAAAAATGGAGGTACGAATATGATTTCTTTGCATTTCAAATGCCTCTATGGCGGTTGGTCTCTGCTAAATGCAAACCTGCGCAAAGATTAGGTCCAACCATTTCGGGGGCAAAAAAAGATGAATTGGGAAAGTACATGGCCCGTTCTCTGTGTCCCACTAAAAGATTATGAGAAAGACTATTTTGATGAAATTGTATGGGCTACATATCAGTTTCCCTCTATTGAAAGAGAAAAGCGCCTCTAAACGAACCGTACAGTCTTCTCGCGGTGGAACAGATGAATTTAGCAAATCTGTGGCGTATATTTTGGAACTCGTGAAAATTGCACGGAGAAAGAAGATTTCCGAGCAAATCAAAGGACTCTAGCACGGATTCCCTCTTGAAAACGCAAGCTGGATCAAAAACACGCACTCAGGCATTTTAGGGGTGATATTGATGAAATTGGCAACTCCATGGCCCATTTTGGGGTACCGCTGAAAAATGAAGTGAGAAAGGAGCTTACTCTGAAATATTCAAGGCATCTAGCGAATTTTCCCTGTCAAAAGGTGAAACCGGCGCTAAAACATGCTTCTATCTTTTTGGTGGCCGAAACACATTGATTCGCGAGCTACGTTGCCCATTTTAAAGTGCTTATGAAAGATACAGGTAGGAATAGGATTTCTTTGCATTTCAAATGCCTCTATGGCGGTTGGTCTCTGCTAAGTGCAAACCTGCGCAAAGAATAGGTCCAACCATTTCGGGGGCAAAAACAGATGAATTGGGAAAGTACATGGTTCGTTCTCTGTGTCCCACTAAAAGATTATGAGAAAGACTATTTTGATGAAATCGTGTGGGCTGCATGTCAGTTTCCGTCTATTGAGAGAGAAAATCACCTCTAAACGAACCGTACAGTCTTCTCAAAGTGAAACAGATGAATTTGGCAAATCTGTGGCCTATTTTTTGGAACTCGTGAAAATTGGAGGGAGAAAGAAGATTTCCGTGCAAATCAGAGGACTCTAGCACGGATTCCCTCTTGAAAACGCAAGCTGGAGCAAAAACACGCATTCAGGCATTTTGGGGGTGATATTGATGAAATTGGCAACTCCGTGGCCCATTTTGGGGTACTGCTGAAAAACGGAGTGAGAAAGGAGCTTACTCTGAAATTTCGAGGCCTCTAGCGAATTTTCCCTGTCAAAAGGTGAAACCGGCGCTAAAACATGCTTCTATCCTTTTGGTGGCCGAAACACAATGATTCGCGAGCTACGTTGCCCATTTTACAGTGCTTATGAAAGATGGAGGTAGGAATAGGATTTCTTTGCATTTCAAATGCCTCTATGGCGGTTGGTCTCTGCTAAGTGCAAACCTGCGCAAAGATTAGGTCCAACCATTTCGGGGAGAAAAACAGATTAATTGGGAAAGTACATGGCCCGTTCTCTGTGTCCCACTAAAAGATTATGAGAAAGACTATTTTGATGAAATTGTGTGGGCTACATGTCAGTTTCCCTCTATTGAAAGAGAAAATCACCTCTAAACGAACCGTACAGTCTTCACGCGGTGGAACAGATGAATTTGGCAAATCTGTGGCCTATTTTTTGGAACTCGTGAAAATTGGAGGGAGAAAGAAGATTTCCGTGCAAATCAGAGGACTCTAGCACGGATTCCCTCTTGAAAACACAAGCTGGATCTAAAACACGCATTCAGGCATTTTGGGTGTGATATTGATGAAATTGGCAACTCCGTGGCCCATTTTAGGGTACTGCTGAAAAACGGATTGAGAAAGGAGCTTACTCTGAAATTTCGAGGCCTCTAGCGAATTTTCCCTGTCAAAAGGTGAAACCGGCGCTAAAACATGCTCTATCCTTTTGGTGGCCGAAACACAATGATTCGCGAGCTACGTTGCCCATTTTACAGTGCTTATGAAAGATGGAGGTAGGAATAGGATTTCTTTGCATTTCAAATGCCTCTATGGCGGTTGGTCTCTGCTAAGTGCAAACCTGCGCAAAGAATAGGTCCAACCATTTCGGGGGCAAAAACAGATTAATTGGGAAAGTACATGGCCCGTTCTCTGTGTTCCACTAAAACATTATGAGAAAGACTATTTTGATGAAATCGTGTGGGCTATATGTCAGTTTCCCTCTATTGAAAGAGAAAATCACCTCTAAACGAACCGTACAGTCTTCACGCGGTGGAACAGATGAATTTGGCAAATCTGTGGCCTATTTTTTGGAACTCGTGAAAATTGGAGGGAGAAAGAAGATTTCCGTGCAAATCAGAGGACTCTAGCACGGATTCCCTCTTGAAAACGCAAGCTGGATCTAAAACACGCATTCAGGCATTTTGGGGGTGATATTCATGAAATTGGCAACTCCGTGGCCCATTTTGGGGTACTGCTGAAAAACGGAGTGAGAAAGGAGCTGACTCTGAAATTTCGAGGCCTCTAGCGAATTTTCCCTGTCAAAAGGTGAAACCGGCGCTAAAACATGCTTCTATCCTTTTGGTGGCCGAAACGCAATGATTCGCGAGCTACGTTGCCCATTTTACAGTGCTTATGAAAAATGGAGGTACGAATATGATTTCTTTGCATTTCAAATGCCTCTATGGCGGTTGGTCTCTGCTAAATGCAAACCTGCGCAAAGATTAGGTCCAACCATTTCGGGGGCAAAAAAAGATGAATTGGGAAAGTACATGGCCCGTTCTCTGTGTCCCACTAAAAGATTATGAGAAAGACTATTTTGATGAAATTGTATGGGCTACAAGTCAGTTTCCCTCTATTGAAAGAGAAAAGCGCCTCTAAACGAACCGTACAGTCTTCTCGCGGTGGAACAGATGAATTTAGCAAATCTTTGGCGTATATTTTGGAACTCGTGAAAATTGCAGGGAGAAAGAAGATTTCCGAGCAAATCAAAGGACTCTAGCACGGATTCCCTCTTGAAAACGCAAGCTGGATCAAAAACACGCATTCAGGCATTTTAGGGGTGATATTGATGAAATTGGCAACTCCATGGCCCATTTTGGGGTACTGCTGAAAAATGAAGTGAGAAAGGAGCTTACTCTGAAATATTCAAGGCATCTAGCGAATTTTCCCTGTCAAAAGGTGAAACCGGCGCTAAAACATGCTTCTATCTTTTTGGTGGCCGAAACACATTGATTCGCGAGCTACGTTGCCCATTTTAAAGTGCTTATGAAAGATACAGGTAGGAATAGGATTTCTTTGCATTTCAAATGCCTCTATGGCGGTTGGTCTCTGCTAAGTGCAAACCTGCGCAAAGAATAGGTCCAACCATTTCGGGGGCAAAAACAGATGAATTGGGAAAGTACATGGTTCGTTCTCTGTGTCCCACTAAAAGATTATGAGAAAGACTATTTTGATGAAATCGTGTGGGCTGCATGTCAGTTTCCGTCTATTGAGAGAGAAAATCACCTCTAAACGAACCGTACAGTCTTCTCAAAGTGAAACAGATGAATTTGGCAAATCTGTGGCCTATTTTTTGGAACTCGTGAAAATTGGAGGGAGAAAGAAGATTTCCGTGCAAATCAGAGGACTCTAGCACGGATTCCCTCTTGAAAACGCAAGCTGGATCAAAAACACGCATTCAGGCATTTTGGGGGTGATATTGATGAAATTGGCAACTCCGTGGCCCATTTTGGGGTACTGCTGAAAAACGGAGTGAGAAAGGAGCTTACTCTGAAATTTCGAGGCCTCTAGCGAATTTTCCCTGTCAAAAGGTGAAACCGGCGCTAAAACATGCTTCTATCCTTTTGGTGGCCGAAACACAATGATTCGCGAGCTACGTTGCCCATTTTACAGTGCTTATGAAAGATGGAGGTAGGAATAGGATTTCTTTGCATTTCAAATGCCTCTATGGCGGTTGGTCTCTGCTAAGTGCAAACCTGCGCAAAGATTAGGTCCAACCATTTCGGGGAGAAAAACAGATTAATTGGGAAAGTACATGGCCCGTTCTCTGTGTCCCACTAAAAGATTATGAGAAAGACTATTTTGATGAAATTGTGTGGGCTACATGTCAGTTTCCCTCTATTGAAAGAGAAAATCACCTCTAAACGAACCGTACAGTCTTCACGCGGTGGAACAGATGAATTTGGCAAATCTGTGGCCTATTTTTTGGAACTCGTGAAAATTGGAGGGAGAAAGAAGATTTCCGTGCAAATCAGAGGACTCTAGCACGGATTCCCTCTTGAAAACACAAGCTGGATCTAAAACACGCATTCAGGCATTTTGGGTGTGATATTGATGAAATTGGCAACTCCGTGGCCCATTTTAGGGTACTGCTGAAAAACGGATTGAGAAAGGAGCTTACTCTGAAATTTCGAGGCCTCTAGCGAATTTTCCCTGTCAAAAGGTGAAACCGGCGCTAAAACATGCTCTATCCTTTTGGTGGCCGAAACACAATGATTCGCGAGCTACGTTGCCCATTTTACAGTGCTTATGAAAGATGGAGGTAGGAATAGGATTTCTTTGCATTTCAAATGCCTCTATGGCGGTTGGTCTCTGCTAAGTGCAAACCTGCGCAAAGAATAGGTCCAACCATTTCGGGGGCAAAAACAGATTAATTGGGAAAGTACATGGCCCGTTCTCTGTGTTCCACTAAAACATTATGAGAAAGACTATTTTGATGAAATCGTGTGGGCTATATGTCAGTTTCCCTCTATTGAAAGAGAAAATCACCTCTAAACGAACCGTACAGTCTTCACGCGGTGGAACAGATGAATTTGGCAAATCTGTGGCCTATTTTTTGGAACTCGTGAAAATTGGAGGGAGAAAGAAGATTTCCGTGCAAATCAGAGGACTCTAGCACGGATTCCCTCTTGAAAACGCAAGCTGGATCTAAAACACGCATTCAGGCATTTTGGGGGTGATATTCATGAAATTGGCAACTCCGTGGCCCATTTTGGGGTACTGCTGAAAAACGGAGTGAGAAAGGAGCTGACTCTGAAATTTCGAGGCCTCTAGCGAATTTTCCCTGTCAAAAGGTGAAACCGGCGCTAAAACATGCTTCTATCCTTTTGGTGGCCGAAACGCAATGATTCGCGAGCTACGTTGCCCATTTTACAGTGCTTATGAAAAATGGAGGTACGAATATGATTTCTTTGCATTTCAAATGCCTCTATGGCGGTTGGTCTCTGCTAAATGCAAACCTGCGCAAAGATTAGGTCCAACCATTTCGGGGGCAAAAAAAGATGAATTGGGAAAGTACATGGCCCGTTCTCTGTGTCCCACTAAAAGATTATGAGAAAGACTATTTTGATGAAATTGTATGGGCTACAAGTCAGTTTCCCTCTATTGAAAGAGAAAAGCGCCTCTAAACGAACCGTACAGTCTTCTCGCGGTGGAACAGATGAATTTAGCAAATCTTTGGCGTATATTTTGGAACTCGTGAAAATTGCAGGGAGAAAGAAGATTTCCGAGCAAATCAAAGGACTCTAGCACGGATTCCCTCTTGAAAACGCAAGCTGGATCAAAAACACGCATTCAGGCATTTTAGGGGTGATATTGATGAAATTGGCAACTCCATGGCCCATTTTGGGGTACTGCTGAAAAATGAAGTGAGAAAGGAGCTTACTCTGAAATATTCAAGGCATCTAGCGAATTTTCCCTGTCAAAAGGTGAAACCGGCGCTAAAACATGCTTCTATCTTTTTGGTGGCCGAAACACATTGATTCGCGAGCTACGTTGCCCATTTTAAAGTGCTTATGAAAGATACAGGTAGGAATAGGATTTCTTTGCATTTCAAATGCCTCTATGGCGGTTGGTCTCTGCTAAGTGCAAACCTGCGCAAAGAATAGGTCCAACCATTTCGGGGGCAAAAACAGATGAATTGGGAAAGTACATGGTTCGTTCTCTGTGTCCCACTAAAAGATTATGAGAAAGACTATTTTGATGAAATCGTGTGGGCTGCATGTCAGTTTCCGTCTATTGAGAGAGAAAATCACCTCTAAACGAACCGTACAGTCTTCTCAAAGTGAAACAGATGAATTTGGCAAATCTGTGGCCTATTTTTTGGAACTCGTGAAAATTGGAGGGAGAAAGAAGATTTCCGTGCAAATCAGAGGACTCTAGCACGGATTCCCTCTTGAAAACGCAAGCTGGATCAAAAACACGCATTCAGGCATTTTGGGGGTGATATTGATGAAATTGGCAACTCCGTGGCCCATTTTGGGGTACTGCTGAAAAACGGAGTGAGAAAGGAGCTTACTCTGAAATTTCGAGGCCTCTAGCGAATTTTCCCTGTCAAAAGGTGAAACCGGCGCTAAAACATGCTTCTATCCTTTTGGTGGCCGAAACACAATGATTCGCGAGCTACGTTGCCCATTTTACAGTGCTTATGAAAGATGGAGGTAGGAATAGGATTTCTTTGCATTTCAAATGCCTCTATGGCGGTTGGTCTCTGCTAAGTGCAAACCTGCGCAAAGATTAGGTCCAACCATTTCGGGGAGAAAAACAGATTAATTGGGAAAGTACATGGCCCGTTCTCTGTGTCCCACTAAAAGATTATGAGAAAGACTATTTTGATGAAATTGTGTGGGCTACATGTCAGTTTCCCTCTATTGAAAGAGAAAATCACCTCTAAACGAACCGTACAGTCTTCACGCGGTGGAACAGATGAATTTGGCAAATCTGTGGCCTATTTTTTGGAACTCGTGAAAATTGGAGGGAGAAAGAAGATTTCCGTGCAAATCAGAGGACTCTAGCACGGATTCCCTCTGGAAAACACAAGCTGGATCTAAAACACGCATTCAGGCACTTTGGGTGTGATATTGATGAAATTGGCAACTCCGTGGCCCATTTTAGGGTACTGCTGAAAAACGGATTGAGAAAGGAGCTTACTCTAAAATTTCGAGGCCTCTAGCGAATTTTCCCTGTCAAAAGGTGAAACCGGCGCTAAAACATGCTCTATCCTTTTGGTGGCCGAAACACAATGATTCGCGAGCTACGTTGCCCATTTTACAGTGCTTATGAAAGATGGAGGTAGGAATAGGATTTCTTTGCATTTCAAATGCCTCTATGGCGGTTGGTCTCTGCTAAGTGCAAACCTGCGCAAAGAATAGGTCCAACCATTTCGGGGGCAAAAACAGATTAATTGGGAAAGTACATGGCCCGTTCTCTGTGTTCCACTAAAACATTATGAGAAAGACTATTTTGATGAAATCGTGTGGGCTATATGTCAGTTTCCCTCTATTGAAAGAGAAAATCACCTCTAAACGAACCGTACAGTCTTCACGCGGTGGAACAGATGAATTTGGCAAATCTGTGGCCTATTTTTTGGAACTCGTGAAAATTGGAGGGAGAAAGAAGATTTCCGTGCAAATCAGAGGACTCTAGCACGGATTCCCTCTTGAAAACGCAAGCTGGATCTAAAACACGCATTCAGGCATTTTGGGGGTGATATTGATGAAATTGGCAACTCCGTGGCCCATTTTGGGGTACTGCTGAAAAACGGAGTGAGAAAGGAGCTTACTCTGAAATTTCGAGGCCTCTAGCGAATTTTCCCTGTCAAAAGGTGAAACCGGCGCTAAAACATGCTTCTATCCTTTTGGTGGCCGGAACACATTGATTCGCGAGCTACGTTGCCCATTTTAAAGTGCTTATGAAAGATACAGGTAGGAATAGGATTTCTTTGCATTTCAAATGCCTCTATGGCGGTTGGTCTCTGCTAAGTGCAAACCTGCGCAAAGAATAGGTCCAACCATTTCGGGGGCAAAAACAGATGAATTGGGAAAGTACATGGTTCGTTCTCTGTGTCCCACTAAAAGATTATGAGAAAGACTATTTTGATGAAATCGTGTGGGCTGCATGTCAGTTTCCCTCTATTGAAAGAGAAAATCACCTCTAAACGAACCGTACAGTCTTCTCAAAGTGAAACAGATGAATTTGGAAAATCTGAGGCCTATTTTTTGGAACTCGTGAAAATTGGAGGGAGAAAGAACATTTCCGTGCAAATCAGACGACTCTAGCACGGATTCCCTCTTGAAAACGCACGCTGGATCTAAAACACGCATTCAGGCATTTTGGGGGTGATATTCATGAAATTGGCAACTCCGTGGCCCATTTTGGGGTACTGCTGAAAAACGGAGTGAGAAAGGAGCTTACTCTGAAATTTCGAGGCCTCTAGCGAATTTTCCCTGTCAAAAGGTGAAACCGGCGCTAAAACATGCTTCTATCCTTTTGGTGGCCGAAACGCAATGATTCGCGAGCTACGTTGCCCATTTTACAGTGCTTATGAAAAATGGAGGTACGAATATGATTTCTTTGCATTTCAAATGCCTCTATGGCGGTTGGTCTCTGCTAAATGCAAACCTGCGCAAAGATTAGGTCCAACCATTTCGGGGGCAAAAAAAGATGAATTGGGAAAGTACATGGCCCGTTCTCTGTGTCCCACTAAAAGATTATGAGAAAGACTATTTTGATGAAATTGTATGGGCTACATGTCAGTTTCCCTCTATTGAAAGAGAAAAGCGCCTCTAAACGAACCGTACAGTCTTCTCGCGGTGGAACAGATGAATTTAGCAAATCTGTGGCGTATATTTTGGAACTCGTGAAAATTGCAGGGAGAAAGAAGATTTCCGAGCAAATCAAAGGACTCTAGCATGGATTCCCTCTTGAAAACGCAAGCTGGATCAAAAACACGCATTCAGGCATTTTAGGGGTGATATTGATGAAATTTGCAACTCCATGGCCCATTTTGGGGTACTGCTGAAAAATGAAGTGAGAAAGGAGCTTACTCTGAAATATTCAAGGCATCTAGCGAATTTTCGCTGTCAAAAGGTGAAACCGGCGCTAAAACATGCTTCTATCCTTTTGGTGACCGAAACACTATGATTCGCGTGCTACGTTGCCCATTTTACAGTGCTTATGAAAGATGGAGGTAGGAATAGGATTTCTTTGCATTTCAAATGCCTCTATGGCGGTTGGTCTCTGCTAAGTGCAAACCTGCGCAAAGATTAGGTCCAACCATTTCAGGGGCAAAAAAAGATTAATTGGGAAAGTACATGGCCCGTTCTCTGTGTCCCACTAAAAGATTATGAGAAAGACTATTGTGATGAAATTGTGTGGGCTACATGTCAGTTTCCCTCTATTGAAAGAGAAAATCACCTCTAAACGAACCGTACAGTCTTCACGCGGTGGAACAGATGAATTTGGAAAATCTGTGGCCTATTTTTTGGAACTCGTGAAAATTGGAGGGAGAAAGAAGATTTCCGTGCAAATCAGAGGACTCTAGCACGGATTCCCTCTTGAAAACGCAAGCTGGATCTAAAACACGCATTCAGGCATTTTGGGGGTGATATTGATGAAATTGGCAACTCCGTGGCCCATTTTGGGGTTCTGCTGAAAAACGGAGTGAGAAAGGAGCTTACTCTGAAATTTCGAGGCCTCTAGCGAATTTTCGCTGTCAAAAGCTGAAACCGGCGCTAAAACATGCTTCTATCCTTTTGGTGGCCGAAACACTATGATTCGCGAGCTACGTTGCCCATTTTACAGTGCTTATGAAAGATGGAGGTAGGAATAGGATTTCTTTGCATTTCAAATGCCTCTATGGCGGTTGGTCTCTGCTAAGTGCAAACCTGCGCAAAGATTAGGTCCAACCATTTCGGGGAGAAAAACAGATTAATTGGGAAAGTACATGGCCCGTTCTCTGTGTCCCACTAAAAGATTATGAGAAAGACTATTTTGATGAAATTGTGTGGGCTACATGTCAGTTTCCCTCTATTGAAAGAGAAAATCACCTCTAAACGAACCGTACAGTCTTCACGCGGTGGAACAGATGAATTTGGAAAATCTGTGGCCTATTTTTTGGAACTCGTGAAAATTGGAGGGAGAAAGAAGATGTCCGTGCAAATCCGAGGACTCTAGCACGGATTCCCTCTTGAAAATGCAAGCTGGATCTAAAACACGCATTCAGGCATTTTAGGGGTGATATTGATGAAATTGGCAACTCCGTGGCCCATTTTAGGGTACTGCTGAAAAACGGATTGAGAAAGGAGCTTACTCTGAAATTTCGAGGCCTCTAGCGAATTTTCCCTGTCAAAAGGTGAAACCGGCGCTAAAACATGCTCTATCCTTTTGGTGGCCGAAACACAATGATTCGCGAGCTACGTTGCCCATTTTACAGTGCTTATGAAAGATGGAGGTAGGAATAGGATTTCTTTGCATTTCAAATGCCTCTATGGCGGTTGGTCTCTGCTAAGTGCAAACCTGCGCAAAGAATAGGTCCAACCATTTCGGGGGCAAAAACAGATTAATTGGGAAAGTACATGGCCCGTTCTCTGTGTCCCACTAAAACATTATGAGAAAGACTATTTTGATGAAATCGTGTGGGCTAGATGTCAGTTTCCCTCTATTGAAAGAGCAAATCACCTCTAAACGAACCGTACAGTCTTCACGCGGTGGAACAGATGAATTTGGCAAATCTGTGGC
Organism: Albizia julibrissin; assembly: GCA_037074505.1. Lineage (NCBI taxonomy): Eukaryota > Viridiplantae > Streptophyta > Magnoliopsida > Fabales > Fabaceae > Albizia > Albizia julibrissin. Next base: position 41,903,187 of record CM073477.1, read on the forward strand.
CTATTTTTTGGAACTCGTGAAAATTGGAGGGAGAAAGAAGATTTCCGTGCAAATCAGAGGACTCTAGCACGGATTCCCTCTTGAAAACGCAAGCTGGATCTAAAACACGCATTCAGGCATTTTGGGGGTGATATTGATGAAATTGGCAACTCCGTGGCCCATTTTGGGGTACTGCTGAAAAACAGAGTGAGAAAGGAGCTTACTCTGAAATTTCGAGGCCTCTAGCGAATTTTCGCTGTCAAAAGGTGAAACCGGCGCTAAAACATGCTTCTATCCTTTTGGTGGCCGAAACACTATGATTCGCGAGCTACGTTGCCCATTTTACAGTGCTTATGAAAGATGGAGGTAGGAATAGGATTTCTTTGCATTTCAAATGCCTCTATGGCGGTTGGTCTCTGCTAAGTGCAAACCTGCGCAAAGATTAGGTCTAACCATTTCGGGGAGAAAAACAGATTAATTGGGAAAGTACATGGCCCGTTCTCTGTGTCCCACTAAAAGATTATGAGAAAGACTATTTTGATGAAATTGTGTGGGCTACATGTCAGTTTCCCTCTATTGAAAGAGAAAATCACCTCTAAACGAACCGTACAGTCTTCACGCGGTGGAACAGATGAATTTGGAAAATCTGTGGCCTATTTTTTGGAACTCGTGAAAATTGGAGGGAGAAAGAAGATTTCCGTGCAAATCCGAGGACTCTAGCACGGATTCCCTCTTGAAAATGCAAGCTGGATCTAAAACACGCATTCAGGCATTTTAGGGGTGATATTGATGAAATTGGCAACTCCGTGGCCCATTTTAGGGTACTGCTGAAAAACGGATTGAGAAAGGAGCTTACTCTGAAATTTCGAGGCCTCTAGCGAATTTTCCCTGTCAAAAGGTGAAACCGGCGCTAAAACATGCTCTATCCTTTTGGTGGCCGAAACACAATGATTCGCGAGCTACGTTGCCCATTTTACAGTGCTTATGAAAGATGGAGGTAGGAATAGGATTTCTTTGCATTTCAAATGCCTCTATGGCGGTTGGTCTCTGCTAAGTGCAAACCTGCGCAAAGAATAGGTCCAACCATTTCGGGGGCAAAAACAGATTAATTGGGAAAGTACATGGCCCGTTCTCTGTGTCCCACTAAAACATTATGAGAAAGACTATTTTGATGAAATCGTGTGGGCTATATGTCAGTTTCCCTCTATTGAAAGAGAAAATCACCTCTAAACGAACCGTACAGTCGTCACGCGGTGGAACAGATGAATTTGGCAAATCTGTGGCCTATTTTTTGGAACTCGTGAAAATTGGAGGGAGAAAGAAGATTTCCGTGCAAATCAGAGGACTCTAGCACGGATTCCCTCTTGAAAACGCAAGCTGGATCTAAAACACGCATTCAGGCATTTTGGGGGTGATAGTGATGAAATTGGCAACTCCGTGGCCCATTTTGGGGTACTGCTGAAAAACGGAGTGAGAAAGGAGCTTACTCTGAAATTTCGAGTCCTCTAGCGAATTTTCGCTGTCAAAAGGTGAAACCGGCGCTAAAACATGCTTCTATCCTTTTGGTGACCGAAACCCTATGATTCGCGTGCTACGTTGCCCATTTTACAGTGCTTATGAAAGATGGAGGTAGGAATAGGATTTCTTTGCATTTCAAATGCCTCTATGGCGGTTGGTCTCTGCTAAGTGCAAACCTGCGCAAAGATTAGGTCCAACCATTTCAGGGGCAAAAAAAGATTAATTGGGAAAGTACATGGCCCGTTCTCTGTGTCCCACTAAAAGATTATGAGAAAGACTATTGTGATGAAATTGTGTGGGCTACATGTCAGTTTCCCTCTATTGAAAGAGAAAATCACCTCTAAACGAACCGTACAGTCTTCACGCGGTGGAACAGATGAATTTGGCAAATCTGTGGCCTATTTTTTGGAACTCGTGAAAATTGGAGGGAGAAAGAAGATTTCCGTGCAAATCAGAGGACTCTAGCACGGATTCCCTCTTGAAAACGCAAGCTGGATCTAAAACACGCATTCAGGCATTTTGGGGGTGATATTGATGAAATTGGCAACTCCGTGGCCCATTTTGGGGTACTGCTGAAAAACGGAGTGAGAAAGGAGCTTACTCTGAAATTTCGAGGCCTCTAGCGAATTTTCGCTGTCAAAAGGTGAAACCGGCGCTAAAACATGCTTCTATCCTTTTGGTGGCCGAAACACTATGATTCGCGAGCTACGTTGCCCATTTTACAGTGCTTATGAAAGATGGAGGTAGGAATAGGATTTCTTTGCATTTCAAATGCCTCTATGGCGGTTGGTCTCTGCTAAGTGCAAACCTGCGCAAAGATTAGGTCCAACCATTTCGGGGAGAAAAACAGATTAATTGGGAAAGTACATGGCCCGTTCTCTGTGTCCCACTAAAAGATTATGAGAAAGACTATTTTGATGAAATTGTGTGGGCTACATGTCAGTTTCCCTCTATTGAAAGAGAAAATCACCTCTAAACGAACCGTACAGTCTTCACGCGGTGGAACAGATGAATTTGGAAAATCTGTGGCCTATTTTTTGGAACTCGTGAAAATTGGAGGGAGAAAGAAGATTTCCGTGCAAATCCGAGGACTCTAGCACGGATTCCCTCTTGAAAATGCAAGCTGGATCTAAAACACGCATTCAGGCATTTTAGGGGTGATATTGATGAAATTGGCAACTCCGTGGCCCATTTTAGGGTACTGCTGAAAAACGGATTGAGAAAGGAGCTTACTCTGAAATTTCGAGGCCTCTAGCGAATTTTCCCTGTCAAAAGGTGAAACCGGCGCTAAAACATGCTCTATCCTTTTGGTGGCCGAAACACAATGATTCGCGAGCTACGTTGCCCATTTTACAGTGCTTATGAAAGATGGAGTTAGGAATAGGATTTCTTTGCATTTCAAATGCCTCTATGGCGGTTGGTCTCTGCTAAGTGCAAACCTGCGCAAAGAATAGGTCCAACCATTTCGGGGGCAAAAACAGATTAATTGGGAAAGTACATGGCCCGTTCTCTGTGTCCCACTAAAACATTATGAGAAAGACTATTTTGATGAAATCGTGTGGGCTATATGTCAGTTTCCCTCTATTGAAAGAGAAAATCACCTCTAAACGAACCGTACAGTCTTCACGCGGTGGAACAGATGAATTTGGCAAATCTGTGGCCTATTTTTTGGAACTCGTGAAAATTGGACGGAGAAAGAAGATTTCCGTGCAAATCAGAGGACTCTAGCACGGATTCCCTCTTGAAAACACAAGCTGGATCTAAAACACGCATTCAGGCATTTTGGGGGTGATAGTGATGAAATTGGCAACTCCGTGGCCCATTTTGGGGTACTGCTGAAAAACGGAGTGAGAAAGGAGCTTACTCTGAAATTTCGAGTCCTCTAGCGAATTTTCGCTGTCAAAAGGTGAAACCGGCGCTGAAACATGCTTCTATCCTTTTGGTGACCGAAACACTATGATTCGCGTGCTACGTTGCCCATTTTACAGTGCTTATGAAAGATGGAGGTAGGAATAGGATTTCTTTGCATTTCAAATGCCTCTATGGCGGTTGGTCTCTGCTAAGTGCAAACCTTCGCAAAGAATAGGTCCAACCATTTCGGGGGTAAAAACGCACTAATTGGGAAAGTACATGGCCCGTTCTCTGTGTCCCACTAAAAGATTATGAGAAAGACTATTTTGATGAAATTGTGTGGGCTACATGTCAGTTTCCCTCTATTGAAAGAGAAAATCACCTCTAAACGAACCGTACAGTCTTCACGCGGTGGAACAGATGAATTTGGAAAATCTGTGGCCTATTTTTTGGAACTCGTGAAAATTGGAGGGAGAAAGAAGATTTCCGTGCAAATCCGAGGACTCTAGCACGGATTCCCTCTTGAAAATGCAAGTTGGATCTAAAACACGCATTCAGGCATTTTAGGGGTGATATTGATGAAATTGGCAACTCCGTGGCCCATTTTAGGGTACTGCTGAAAAACGGATTGAGAAAGGAGCTTACTCTGAAATTTCGAGGCCTCTAGCGAATTTTCCCTGTCAAAAGGTGAAACCGGCGCTAAAACATGCTCTATCCTTTTGGTGGCCGAAACACAATGATTCGCGAGCTACGTTGCCCATTTTACAGTGCTTATGAAAGATGGAGTTAGGAATAGGATTTCTTTGCATTTCAAATGCCTCTATGGCGGTTGGTCTCTGCTAAGTGCAAACCTGCGCAAAGAATAGGTCCAACCATTTCGGGGGCAAAAACAGATTAATTGGGAAAGTACATGGCCCGTTCTCTGTGTCCCACTAAAACATTATGAGAAATACTATTTTGATGAAATCGTGTGGGCTATATGTCAGTTTCCCTCTATTGAAAGAGAAAATCACCTCTAAACGAACCGTACAGTCTTCACGCGGTGGAACAGATGAATTTGGCAAATCTGTGGCCTATTTTTTGGAACTCGTGAAAATTGGACGGAGAAAGAAGATTTCCGTGCAAATCAGAGGACTCTAGCACGGATTCCCTCTTGAAAACACAAGCTGGATCTAAAACACGCATTCAGGCATTTTGGGGGTGATAGTGATGAAATTGGCAACTCCGTGGCCCATTTTGGGGTACTGCTGAAAAACGGAGTGAGAAAGGAGCTTACTCTGAAATTTCGAGTCCTCTAGCGAATTTTCGCTGTCAAAAGGTGAAACCGGCGCTAAAACATGCTTCTATCCTTTTGGTGACTGAAACACTATGATTCGCGTGCTACGTTGCCCATTTTACAGTGCTTATGAAAGATGGAGGTAGGAATAGGATTTCTTTGCATTTCAAATGCCTCTATGGCGGTTGGTCTCTGCTAAGTGCAAACCTGCGCAAAGATTAGGTCCAACCATTTCAGGGGCAAAAAAAGATTAATTGGGAAAGTACATGGCCCGTTCTCTGTGTCCCACTAAAAGATTATGAGAAAGACTATTGTGATGAAATTGTGTGGGCTACATGTCAGTTTCCCTCTATTGAAAGAGAAAATCACCTCTAAACGAACCGTACAGTCTTCACGCGGTGGAACAGATGAATTTGGAAAATCTGTGGCCTATTTTTTGGAACTCATGAAAATTGGAGGGAGAAAGAAGATTTCCGTGCAAATCCGAGGACTCTAGCACGGATTCCCTCTTGAAAACGCAAGCTGGATCTAAAACACGCATTCAGGCATTTTGGGGGTGATATTGATGAAATTGGCAACTCCGTGGCCCATTTTGGGGTACTGCTGAAAAACGGAGTGAGAAAGGAGCTTACTCTGAAATTTCGAGGCCTCTAGCGAATTTTCGCTGTCAAAAGGTGAAACCGGCGCTAAAACATGCTTCTATCCTTTTGGTGGCTGAAACACAATGATTCGCGAGCTACGTTGCCCATTTTACAGTGCTTATGAAAGATGGAGGTAGGAATAGGATTTCTTTGCATTTCAAATGCCTCTAAGGCGGTTGGTCTCTGCTAAGTGCAAACCTGCGCAAAGATTAGGTCCAACCATTTCAGGGGCAAAAAAAGATTAATTGGGAAAGTACATGGCCCGTTCTCTGTGTCCCACTAAAAGATTATGAGAAAGACTATTGTGATGAAATTGTGTGGGCTACATGTCAGTTTCCCTCTATTGAAAGAGAAAATCACCTCTAAACGAACCGTACAGTCTTCACGCGGTGGAACAGATGAATTTGGCAAATCTGTGGCCTATTTTTTGGAACTCGTGAAAATTGGAGGGAGAAAGAAGATTTCCGTGCAAATCAGAGGACTCTAGCACGGATTCCCTCTTGAAAACGCAAGCTGGATCTAAAACACGCATTCAGGCATTTTGGGGGTGATATTGATGAAATTGGCAACTCCGTGGCCCATTTTGGGGTACTGCTGAAAAACGGAGTGAGAAAGGAGCTTACTCTGAAATTTCGAGGCCTCTAGCGAATTTTCGCTGTCAAAAGGTGAAACCGGCGCTAAAACATGCTTCTATCCTTTTGGTGGCCGAAACACTATGATTCGCGAGCTACGTTGCCCATTTTACAGTGCTTATGAAAGATGGAGGTAGGAATAGGATTTCTTTGCATTTCAAATGCCTCTATGGCGGTTGGTCTCTGCTAAGTGCAAACCTGCGCAAAGATTAGGTCCAACCATTTCGGGGAGAAAAACAGATTAATTGGGAAAGTACATGGCCCGTTCTCTGTGTCCCACTAAAAGATTATGAGAAAGACTATTTTGATGAAATTGTGTGGGCTACATGTCTGTTTCCCTCTATTGAAAGAGAAAATCACCTCTAAACGAACCGTACAGTCTTCACGCGGTGGAACAGATGAATTTGGAAAATCTGTGGCCTATTTTTTGGAACTCGTGAAAATTGGAGGGAGAAAGAAGATTTCCGTGCAAATCCGAGGACTCTAGCACGGATTCCCTCTTGAAAATGCAAGCTGGATCTAAAACACGCATTCAGGCATTTTAGGGGTGATATTGATGAAATTGGCAACTCCGTGGCCCATTTTAGGGTACTGCTGAAAAACGGATTGAGAAAGGAGCTTACTCTGAAATTTCGAGGCCTCTAGCGAATTTTCCCTGTCAAAAGGTGAAACCGGCGCTAAAACATGCTCTATCCTTTTGGTGGCCGAAACACAATGATTCGCGAGCTACGTTGCCCATTTTACAGTGCTTATGAAAGATGGAGTTAGGAATAGGATTTCTTTGCATTTCAAATGCCTCTATGGCGGTTGGTCTCTGCTAAGTGCAAACCTGCGCAAAGAATAGGTCCAACCATTTCGGGGGCAAAAACAGATTAATTGGGAAAGTACATGGCCCGTTCTCTGTGTCCCACTAAAACATTATGAGAAAGACTATTTTGATGAAATCGTGTGGGCTATATGTCAGTTTCCCTCTATTGAAAGAGAAAATCACCTCTAAACGAACCGTACAGTCTTCACGCGGTGGAACAGATGAATTTGGCAAATCTGTGGCCTATTTTTTGGAACTCGTGAAAATTGGACGGAGAAAGAAGATTTCCGTGCAAATCAGAGGACTCTAGCACGGATTCCCTCTTGAAAACACAAGCTGGATCTAAAACACGCATTCAGGCATTTTGGGGGTGATAGTGATGAAATTGGCAACTCCGTGGCCCATTTTGGGGTACTGCTGAAAAACGGAGTGAGAAAGGAGCTTACTCTGAAATTTCGAGTCCTCTAGCGAATTTTCGCTGTCAAAAGGTGAAACCGGCGCTAAAACATGCTTCTATCCTTTTGGTGACCGAAACACTATGATTCGCGTGCTACGTTGCCCATTTTACAGTGCTTATGAAAGATGGAGGTAGGAATAGGATTTCTTTGCATTTCAAATGCCTCTATGGCGGTTGGTCTCTGCTAAGTGCAAACCTGCGCAAAGATTAGGTCCAACCATTTCAGGGGCAAAAAAAGATTAATTGGGAAAGTACATGGCCCGTTCTCTGTGTCCCACTAAAACATTATGAGAAAGACTATTTTGATGAAATCGTGTGGGCTATATGTCAGTTTCCCTCTATTGAAAGAGAAAATCACCTCTAAACGAACCGTACAGTCTTCACGCGGTGGAACAGATGAATTTGGCAAATCTGTGGCCTATTTTTTGGAACTCGTGAAAATTGGACGGAGAAAGAAGATTTCCGTGCAAATCAGAGGACTCTAGCACGGATTCCCTCTTGAAAACACAAGCTGGATCTAAAACACGCATTCAGGCATTTTGGGGGTGATAGTGATGAAATTGGCAACTCCGTGGCCCATTTTGGGGTACTGCTGAAAAACGGAGTGAGAAAGGAGCTTACTCTGAAATTTCGAGTCCTCTAGCGAATTTTCGCTGTCAAAAGGTGAAACCGGCGCTAAAACATGCTTCTATCCTTTTGGTGACCGAAACACTATGATTCGCGTGCTACGTTGCCCATTTTACAGTGCTTATGAAAGATGGAGGTAGGAATAGGATTTCTTTGCATTTCAAATGCCTCTATGGCGGTTGGTCTCTGCTAAGTGCAAACCTGCGCAAAGATTAGGTCCAACCATTTCAGGGGCAAAAAAAGATTAATTGGGAAAGTACATGGCCCGTTCTCTGTGTCCCACTAAAAGATTATGAGAAAGACTATTGTGATGAAATTGTGTGGGCTACATGTCAGTTTCCCTCTATTGAAAGAGAAAATCACCTCTAAACGAACCGTACAGTCTTCACGCGGTGGAACAGATGAATTTGGAAAATCTGTGGCCTATTTTTTGGAACTCATGAAAATTGGAGGGAGAAAGAAGATTTCCGTGCAAATCCGAGGACTCTAGCACGGATTCCCTCTTGAAAACGCAAGCTGGATCTAAAACACGCATTCAGGCATTTTGGGGGTGATATTGATGAAATTGGCAACTCCGTGGCCCATTTTGGGGTACTGCTGAAAAACGGAGTGAGAAAGGAGCTTACTCTGAAATTTCGAGGCCTCTAGCGAATTTTCGCTGTCAAAAGGTGAAACCGGCGCTAAAACATGCTCTATCCTTTTGGTGGCCGAAACACAATGATTCGCGAGCTACGTTGCCCATTTTACAGTGCTTATGAAAGATGGAGGTAGGAATAGGATTTCTTTGCATTTCAAATGCCTCTATGGCGGTTGGTCTCTGCTAAGTGCAAACCTGCGCAAAGATTAGGTCCAACCATTTCGGGGGCAAAAAAAGATGAATTGGGAAAGTACATGGCCCGTTCTCTGTGTCCCACTAAAACATTATGAGAAAGACTATTTTGATTAAATGGTGTGGGCTATATGTCAGTTTCCCTCTATTGAGAGAGAAAATCACCTCTAAACGAACCGTACAGTCCTCACGCGGTGGAACAGATGAATTTGGCAAATCTGTGGCCTATTTTTTGGAACTCGTGAAAATTGGAGGGAGAAAGAAGATTTCCGTGCAAATCAGAGGACTCTAGCACGGATTCCCTCTTGAAAACGCAAGCTGGATCTAAAACACGCATTCAGGCATTTTGGGGGTGATATTGATGAAATTGACAACTCCGTGGCCCATTTTGGGGTACTGCTGAAAAACGGAGTGAGAAAGGAGCTTACTTTGAAATTTCGAGGCCTCTAGCGAATTTTCCCTGTCAAAAGGTGAAACCGGCGCTAAAACATGCTTCTATCCTTTTGGTGGCCGAAACAATATGATTCGCGAGCTGCGTTGCCCATTTTACAGTGCTTATGAAAGATGGAGGTAGGAATAGGATTTCTTTGCATTTCAAATGCCTCTATGGCGATTGGTCTCTGCTAAGTGCAAACCTGCGCAAAGATTAGGTCCAACCATTTCGGAGGCAAAAAAAGATGAATTGGGAAAGTACATGGCCCGTTCTCTGTGTCCCACTAAAAGATTATGAGAAAGACTATTTTGATGAAATTGTGTGGGCTACATGTCAGTTTCCCTCTATTGAAAGAGAAAATCATCTCTAAACGAACCGTACAGTCTTCACGCGGTGGAACAGATGAATTTGGAAAATCTGTGGCCTATTTTTTGGAACTCGTGAAAATTGGAGGGAGAAAGAAGATTTCCGTGCAAATCAGAGGACTCTAGCACGGATTCCCTCTTGAAAACGCAAGCTGGATCTAAAACACGCATTCAGGCATTTTGGGGGTGATATTGATGAAATTGGCAACTCCGTGGCCCATTTTGGGGTACTGCTGAAAAACGGAGTGAGAAAGGAGCTTACTCTGAAATTTCGAGGCCTCTAGCGAATTTTCGCTGTCAAAAGGTGAAACCGGCGCTAAAACATGCTTCTATCCTTTTGGTGGCTGAAACACAATGATTCGCGAGCTACGTTGCCCATTTTACAGTGCTTATGAAAGATGGAGGTAGGAATAGGATTTCTTTGCATTTCAAATGCCTCTATGGCGGTTGGTCTCTGCTAAGTGCAAACCTGCGCAAAGATTAGGTCCAACCATTTCGGGGGCAAAAACAGATTAATTGGGAAAGTACATGGCCCGTTCTCTGTGTCCCACTAAAACATTATGAGAAAGACTATTTTGATGAAATCGTGTGGGCTATATGTCTGTTTCCCTCTATTGAGAGAGAAAATCACCTCTAAACGAACCGTACAGTCTTCACGCGGTGGAACAGATGGATTTGGCAAATCTGTGGCCTATTTTTTGGAACTCGTGAAAATATGAGGGAGAAAGAAGATTTCCGTGCAAATCAGAGGACTCTAGCACGGATTCCCTCTTGAAAACGCAAGCTGGATCTAAAACACGCATTCAGGCATTTTGGGGGTGATATTGATGAAATTGGCAACTCCGTGGCCCATTTTGGGGTACTGCTGAAAAACGGAGTGAGAAAGGAGCTTACTTTGAAATTTCGAGGCCTCTAGCGAATTTTCCCTGTCAAAAGGTGAAACCGGCGCTAAAACATGCTTCTATCCTTTTGGTGGCCGAAACAATATGATTCGCGAGCTGCGTTGCCCATTTTACAGTGCTTATGAAAGATGGAGGTAGGAATAGGATTTCTTTGCATTTCAAATGCCTCTATGGCGATTGGTCTCTGCTAAGTGCAAACCTGCGCAAAGATTAGGTCCAACCATTTCGGAGGCAAAAAAAGATGAATTGGGAAAGTATATGGCCCGTTCTCTGTGTCCCACTAAAAGATTATGAGAAAGACTATTTTGATGAAATTGTGTGGGCTACATGTCAGTTTCCCTCTATTGAAAGAGAAAATCATCTCTAAACGAACCGTACAGTCTTCACGCGGTGGAACAGATGAATTTGGAAAATCTGTGGCCTATTTTTTGGAACTCGTGAAAATTGGAGGGAGAAAGAAGATTTCCGTGCAAATCAGAGGACTCTAGCACGGATTCCCTCTTGAAAACGCAAGCTGGATCTAAAACACGCATTCAGGCATTTTGGGGGTGATATTGATGAAATTGGCAACTCCGTGGCCCATTTTGGGGTACTGCTGAAAAACGGAGTGAGAAAGGAGCTTACTCTGAAATTTCGAGGCCTCTAGCGAATTTTCGCTGTCAAAAGGTGAAACCGGCGCTAAAACATGCTTCTATCCTTTTGGTGGCTGAAACACAATGATTCGCGAGCTACGTTGCCCATTTTACAGTGCTTATGAAAGATGGAGGTAGGAATAGGATTTCTTTGCATTTCAAATGCCTCTATGGCGGTTGGTCTCTGCTAAGTGCAAACCTGCGCAAAGATTAGGTCCAACCATTTCGGGGGCAAAAACAGATTAATTGGGAAAGTACATGGCCCGTTCTCTGTGTCCCACTAAAACATTATGAGAAAGACTATTTTGATGAAATCGTGTGGGCTATATGTCTGTTTCCCTCTATTGAGAGAGAAAATCACCTCTAAACGAACCGTACAGTCTTCACGCGGTGGAACAGATGGATTTGGCAAATCTGTGGCCTATTTTTTGGAACTCGTGAAAATATGAGGGAGAAAGAAGATTTCCGTGCAAATCAGAGGACTCTAGCACGGATTCCCTCTTGAAAACGCAAGCTGGATCTAAAACACGCATTCAGGCATTTTGGGGGTGATATTGATGAAATTGGCAACTCCGTGGCCCATTTTGGGGTACTGCTGAAAAACGGAGTGAGAAAGGAGCTTACTTTGAAATTTCGAGGCCTCTAGCGAATTTTCCCTGTCAAAAGGTGAAACCGGCGCTAAAACATGCTTCTATCCTTTTGGTGGCCGAAACACTATGATTCGCGAGCTACGTTGCCCATTTTACAGTGCTTATGAAAGATGGAGGTAGGAATAGGATTTCTTTGCATTTCAAATGCCTCTATGGCGATTGGTCTCTGCTAAGTGCAAACCTGCGCAAAGATTAGGTCCAACCATTTCGGAGGCAAAAAAAGATGAATTGGGAAAGTACATGGCCCGTTCTCTGTGTCCCACTAAAAGATTATGAGAAAGACTATTGTGATGAAATTGTGTGGGCTACATGTCAGTTTCCCTCTATTGAAAGAGAAAATCACCTCTAAACGAACCGTACAGTCTTCACGCGGTGGAACAGATGAATTTGGAAAATCTGTGGCCTATTTTTTGGAACTCATGAAAATTGGAGGGAGAAAGAAGATTTCCGTGCAAATCCGAGGACTCTAGCACGGATTCCCTCTTGAAAACGCAAGCTGGATCTAAAACACGCATTCAGGCATTTTGGGGGTGATATTGATGAAATTGGCAACTCCGTGGCCCATTTTGGGGTACTGCTGAAAAACGGAGTGAGAAAGGAGCTTACTCTGAAATTTCGAGGCCTCTAGCGAATTTTCGCTGTCAAAAGGTGAAACCGGCGCTAAAACATGCTCTATCCTTTTGGTGGCCGAAACACAATGATTCGCGAGCTACGTTGCCCATTTTACAGTGCTTATGAAAGATGGAGGTAGGAATAGGATTTCTTTGCATTTCAAATGCCTCTATGGCGGTTGGTCTCTGCTAAGTGCAAACCTGCGCAAAGATTAGGTCCAACCATTTCGGGGGCAAAAAAAGATGAATTGGGAAAGTACATGGCCCGTTCTCTGTGTCCCACTAAAACATTATGAGAAAGACTATTTTGATTAAATGGTGTGGGCTATATGTCAGTTTCCCTCTATTGAGAGAGAAAATCACCTCTAAACGAACCGTACAGTCCTCACGCGGTGGAACAGATGAATTTGGCAAATCTGTGGCCTATTTTTTGGAACTCGTGAAAATTGGAGGGAGAAAGAAGATTTCCGTGCAAATCAGAGGACTCTAGCACGGATTCCCTCTTGAAAACGCAAGCTGGATCTAAAACACGCATTCAGGCATTTTGGGGGTGATATTGATGAAATTGGCAACTCCGTGGCCCATTTTGGGGTACTGCTGAAAAACGGAGTGAGAAAGGAGCTTACTTTGAAATTTCGAGGCCTCTAGCGAATTTTCCCTGTCAAAAGGTGAAACCGGCGCTAAAACATGCTTCTATCCTTTTGGTGGTCGAAACACTATGATTCGCGAGCTACGTTGCCCATTTTACAGTGCTTATGAAAGATGGAGGTAGGAATAGGATTTCTTTGCATTTCAAATGCCTCTATGGCGATTGGTCTCTGCTAAGTGCAAACCTGCGCAAAGATTAGGTCCAACCATTTCGGAGGCAAAAAAAGATGAATTGGGAAAGTACATGGCCCGTTCTCTGTGTCCCACTAAAAGATTATGAGAAAGACTATTTTGATGAAATTGTGTGGCCTACATGTCAGTTTCCCTCTATTGAAAGAGAAAATCACCTCTAAACGAACCGTACAGTCTTCACGCGGTGGAACAGATGAATTTGGCAAATCTGTGGCCTATTTTTTGGAACTCGTGAAAATTGGAGGGAGAAAGAAGATTTCCGTGCAAATCAGAGGACTCTAGCACGGATTCCCTCTTGAAAACGCAAGCTGGATCTAAAACACGCATTCAGGCATTTTGGGGGTGATATTGATGAAATTGGCAACTCCGTGGCCCATTTTGGGGTACTGCTGAAAAACGGAGTGAGAAAGGAGCTTACTTTGAAATTTCGAGGCCTCTAGCGAATTTTCCCTGTCAAAAGGTGAAACCGGCGCTAAAACATGCTTCTATCCTTTTGGTGGCCGAAACACTATGATTCGCGAGCTACGTTGCCCATTTTACAGTGCTTATGAAAGATGGAGGTAGGAATAGGATTTCTTTGCATTTCAAATGCCTCTATGGCGATTGGTCTCTGCTAAGTGCAAACCTGCGCAAAGATTAGGTCCAACCATTTCGGAGGCAAAAAAAGATGAATTGGGAAAGTACATGGCCCGTTCTCTGTGTCCCACTAAAAGATTATGAGAAAGACTATTTTGATGAAATTGTGTGGCCTACATGTCAGTTTCCCTCTATTGAAAGAGAAAATCACCTCTAAACGAACCGTACAGTCTTCACGCGGTGGAACAGATGAATTTGGCAAATCTGTGGCCTATTTTTTGGAACTCGTGAAAATTGGAGGGAGAAAGAAGATTTCCGTGCAAATCAGAGGACTCTAGCACGGATTCCCTCTTGAAAACGCAAGCTGGATCTAAAACACGCATTCAGGCATTTATGGGTGATATTGATGAAATTGGCAACTCCGTGGCCCATTTTAGGGTACTACTGAAAAACGGATTGAGAAAGGAGCTTACTCTGAAATTTCGAGGCCTCTAGAGAATTTTCCCTGTCAAAAGGTGAAACCTGCGCTAAAACATGCTCTATCCTTTTGGTGGCCGAAACACTATGATTCGCGAGCTACGTTGCCCATTTTACAGTGCTTATGAAAGATGGAGGTAGGAATAGGATTTCTTTGCATTTCAAATGCCTCTATGGCGGTTGGTCTCTGCTAAGTGCAAACCTGCGCAAAGAATAGGTCCAACCATTTCGGGGGCAAAAACAGATTAATTGGGAAAGTACATGGCCCGTTCTCTGTGTCCCACTAAAACATTATGAGAAAGACTATTTTGATGAAATCGTGTGGGCTATATGTCAGTTTCCCTCTATTGAAAGAGAAAATCACCTCTAAACGAACCGTACAGTCTTCACGCGGTGGAACAGATGAATTTGGCAAATCTGTGGCCTATTTTTTGGAACTCATGAAAATTGGAGGGAGAAAGAAGATTTCCGTGCAAATCAGAGGACTCTAGCACGGATTCCCTCTTGAAAACGCAAGCTGGATCTAAAACACGCATTCAGGCATTTTGGGGGTGATATTGATGAAATTGGCAACTCCGTGGCCCATTTTGTGGTACTGCTGAAAAACGGAGTGAGAAAGGAGCTTACTCTGAAATTTCGAGGCCTCTAGCGAATTTTCCCTGTCAAAAGGTGAAACCGGCGCTAAAACATGCTTCTATCCTTTTGGTGGCCGAAACACTATGATTCGCGAGCTACGTTGCCCATTTTACAGTGCTTATGAAAGATGGAGGTAGGAATAGGATTTCTTTGCATTTCAAATGCCTCTATGGCGGTTGGTCTCTGCTAAGTGCAAACCTGCGCAAAGATTAGGTCCAACCATTTCAGGGACAAAAACAGATGAATTGGGAAAGTACATGGCCCGTTCTCTGTGTCCAACTAAAAGATTATGAGAAAGACTATTTTGATGAAATTGTGTGGGCTACATGTCAGTTTCCCTCTATTGAAAGAGAAAATCACCTCTAAACGAACCGTACAGTCTTCACGCGGTGGAACAGATGAATTTGGCAAATCTGTGGCCTATTTTTTGGAACTCGTGAAAATTGGAAGGAGAAAGAAGATTTCCGTGCAAATCAGAAGACTCTAGCACGGATTCCCTCTTGAAAATGCAAGCTGGATCTAAACCACGCATTCAGGCATTTTGGGGGTGATATTGATGAAATTGGCAACTCCGTGGCCCATTTTGGGGTACTGCTGAAAAATGGATTAAGAAAGGAGCTTACTCTGAAATTTCGAGGCCTCTAGCGAATTTTCCCTGTCAAAAGGTGAAACCGGCGCTAAAACATGCTCTACCCTTTTGGTGGCCGAAACACAATGATTCGCGAGCTACGTTGCCCATTTTACAGTGCTTATGAAAGATGGAGGTAGGAATAGGATTTCTTTGCATTTCAAATGCCTCTATGGCGGTTGGTCTCTGCTAAGTGCAAACCTGCGCAAAGATTAGGTCCAACCATTTCGGGGGCAAAAAAAGATGAACTGGGAAAGTACATGGCCCGTTCTCTGTGTCCCACTAAAACATTATGAGAAAGACTATTTTGATTAAATCGTGTGGGCTATATGTCAGTTTCCCTCTATTGAAAGAGAAAATCACCTCTAAACGAACCGTACAGTCCTCACGCGGTGGAACAGATGAATTTGGCAAATCTGTGGCCTATTTTTTGGAACTCGTGAAAATTGGAGGGAGAAAGAAGATTTCCGTGCAAATCAGAGGACTCTAGCACGGATTCCCTCTTGAAAACGCAAGCTGAATCTAAAACACGCATTCAGGCATTTTGGGGGTGATATTGATGAAATTGGCAACTCCGTGGCCCATTTTGGGGTACTGCTGAAAAACGGAGTGAGAAAGGAGCTTACTCTGAAATTTCGAGGCCTCTAGCGAATTTTCGCTGTCAAAAGGTGAAACCGGCGCTAAAACATGCTTCTATCCTTTTGGTGGCCGAAACACTATGATTCGCGAGCTACGTTGCCCATTTTACAGTGCTTATGAAAGATGGAGGTAGGAATAGGATTTCTTTGCATTTCAAATGCCTCTATGGCGGTTGGTCTCTGCTAAGTGCAAACCTGCGCAAAGAATAGGTCCAACCATTTCGGGGACAAAAACAGATTAATTGGGAAAGTACATGGCCCGTTCTCTGTGTCCAACTAAAACATTATGAGAAAGACTATTTTGATGAAATTGTGTGGTCTACATGTCAGTTTCCCTCTATTGAAAGAGAAAATCACCTCTAAACGAACCGTACGGTCTTCACGCGGTGGAACAGATGAATTTGGAAAATCTGTGGCCTATTTTTTGGAACTCGTGAAAATTGGAGGGAGAAAGAAGATTTCCGTGCAAATCAGAGGACTCTAGCACGGATTCCCTCTTTAAAATGCAAGCTGGATCTAAAACACGCATTCAGGCATTTTGGGGGTGATATTGATGAAATTGGCAACTCCGTGGCCCATTTTAGGGTACTGCTGAAAAACGGATTGAGAAAGGAGCTTACTCTGAAATTTCGAGGCCTCTAGCGAATTTTCCCTGTCAAAAGGTGAAACCGGCGCTAAAACATGCTCTATCCTTTTGGTGGCTGAAACACAATGATTCGCGAGCTACGTTGCCCATTTTACAGTGCTTATGAGCGATGGAGGTAGGAATAGGATTTCTTTGCATTTCAAATGCCTCTATGGCGGTTGGTCTCTGCTAAGTGCAAACCTGCGCAAAGAATAGGTCCAACCATTTCGGGGGCAAAAACAGATTAATTGGGAAAGTACATGGCCCGTTCTCTGTGTCCCACTAAAACATTATGAGAAAGACTATTTTGATTAAATCGTGTGGCCTATATGTCAGTTTCCCTCTATTGAAAGAGAAAATCACCTCTAAACGAACCGTACAGTCTTCACGCGGTGGAACAGATGAATTTGGCAAATCTGTGGCCTATTTTTTGGAACTCGTGAAAATTGGAGGGAGAAAGAAGATTTCCGTGCAAATC
The DNA here is from genome assembly GCA_037074505.1 of Albizia julibrissin. Lineage (NCBI taxonomy): Eukaryota > Viridiplantae > Streptophyta > Magnoliopsida > Fabales > Fabaceae > Albizia > Albizia julibrissin. Next base: position 41,920,296 of record CM073477.1, read on the forward strand.
AGAGGACTCTAGCACGGATTCCCTCTTGAAAACGCAAGCTGGATCTAAAACACGCATTCAGGCATTTTGGGGGTGATATTGATGAAATTGGCAACTCCGTGGCCCATTTTAGGGTACTGCTGAAAAACGGATTGAGAAAGGAGCTTACTCTGAAATTTCGAGGCCTCTAGCGAATTTTCCCTGTCACAAGGTGAAACCGGCGCTAAAACATGCTCTATCCTTCTGGTGGCCGAAACACAATGATTCGCGAGCTACGTTGCCCATTTTACAGTGCTTATGAAAGATGGAGGTAGGAATAGGATTTCTTTGCATTTCAAATGCCTCTATGGCGGTTGGTCTCTGCTAAGTGCAAACCTGCGCAAAGAATAGGTCCAACCATTTCGGGGGCAAAAACAGATTAATTGGGAAAGTACATGGCCCGTTCTCTGTGTCCCACTAAAACATTATGAGAAAGGCTATTTTGATGAAATCGTGTGGGCTATATGTCAGTTTCCCTCTATTGAAAGAGAAAATCACCTCTAAACGAACCGTACAGTCCTCACGCGGTGGAACAGATGAATTTGGCAAATCTGTGGCCTATTTTTTGGAACTCGTGAAAATTGGAGGGAGAAAGAAGATTTCCGTGCAAATCAGAGGACTCTAGCACGGATTCCCTCTTGAAAACGCAAGCTGGATCTAAAACACGCATTCAGGCATTTTGGGGGTGATATTGATGAAATTGGCAACTCCGTGGCCCATTTTGGGGTACTGCTGAAAAACGGAGTGAGAAATGAGCTTACTCTGAAATTTCGAGGCCTCTATCGAATTTTCGCTGTCAAAAGGTGAAACCGGCGCTAAAACATGCTTCTATCCTTTTGGTGGCCGAAACACTATGATTCGCGAGCTACGTTGCCCATTTTACAGTGCTTATGAAAGATGGAGGTAGGAATAGGATTTCTTTGCATTTCAAATGCCTCTATGGCGGTTGGTCTCTGCTAAGTGCAAACCTGCGCAAAGAATAGGTCCAACCATTTCGGGGGCAAAAACAGATTAATTGGGAAAGTACATGGCCCGTTCTCTGTGTCCCACTAAAACATTATGAGAAAGACTATTTTGATTAAATCGTGTGGGCTATATGTCAGTTTCCCTCTATTGAAAGAGAAAATCACCTCTAAACGAACCGTACAGTCCTCACGCGGTGGAACAGATGAATTTGGCAAATCTGTGGCCTATTTTTTGGAACTCGTGAAAATTGGAGGGAGAAAGAAGATTTTCGTGCAAATCAGAGGACTCTAGCACGGATTCCCTCTTGAAAACGAAAGCTGAATCTAAAACACGCATTCAGGCATTTTGGGGGTGATATTGATGAAATTGGCAACTCCGTGGCCCATTTTGGGGTACTGCTGAAAAACGGAGTGAGAAAGGAGCTTACTCTGAAATTTCGAGGCCTCTAGCGAATTTTCGCTGTCAAAAGGTGAAACCGGCGCTAAAACATGCTTCTATCCTTTTGGTGGCCGAAACACTATGATTCGCGAGCTACGTTGCCCATTTTACAGTGCTTATGAAAGATGGAGGTAGGAATAGGATTTCTTTGCATTTCAAATGCCTCTATGGCGGTTGGTCTCTGCTAAGTGCAAACCTGCGCAAAGAATAGGTCCAACCATTTCGGGGACAAAAACAGATTAATTGGGAAAGTACATGGCCCGTTCTCTGTGTCCAACTAAAACATTATGAGAAAGACTATTTTGATGAAATTGTGTGGTCTACATGTCAGTTTCCCTCTATTGAAAGAGAAAATCACCTCTAAACGAACCGTACGGTCTTCACGCGGTGGAACAGATGAATTTGGAAAATCTGTGGCCTATTTTTTGGAACTCGTGAAAATTGGAGGGAGAAAGAAGATTTCCGTGCAAATCAGAGGACTCTAGCACGGATTCCCTCTTTAAAATGCGAGCTGGATCTAAAACACGCATTCAGGCATTTTGGGGGTGATATTGATGAAATTGGCAACTCCGTGGCCCATTTTAGGGTACTGCTGAAAAACGGATTGAGAAAGGAGCTTACTCTGAAATTTCGAGGCCTCTAGCGAATTTTCCCTGTCAAAAGGTGAAACCGGCGCTAAAACATGCTCTATCCTTTTGGTGGCTGAAACACAATGATTCGCGAGCTACGTTGCCCATTTTACAGTGCTTATGAGCGATGGAGGTAGGAATAGGATTTCTTTGCATTTCAAATGCCTCTATGGCGGTTGGTCTCTGCTAAGTGCAAACCTGCGCAAAGAATAGGTCCAACCATTTCGGGGGCAAAAACAGATTAATTGGGAAAGTACATGGCCCGTTCTCTGTGTCCCACTAAAACATTATGAGAAAGACTATTTTGATTAAATCGTGTGGCCTATATGTCAGTTTCCCTCTATTGAAAGAGAAAATCACCTCTAAACGAACCGTACAGTCTTCACGCGGTGGAACAGATGAATTTGGCAAATCTGTGGCCTATTTTTTGGAACTCGTGAAAATTGGAGGGAGAAAGAAGATTTCCGTGCAAATCAGAGGACTCTAGCACGGATTCCCTCTTGAAAACGCAAGCTGGATCTAAAACACGCATTCAGGCATTTTGGGGGTGATATTGATGAAATTGGCAACTCCGTGGCCCATTTTAGGGTACTGCTGAAAAACGGATTGAGAAAGGAGCTTACTCTGAAATTTCGAGGCCTCTAGCGAATTTTCCCTGTCACAAGGTGAAACCGGCGCTAAAACATGCTCTATCCTTCTGGTGGCCGAAACACAATGATTCGCGAGCTACGTTGCCCATTTTACAGTGCTTATGAAAGATGGAGGTAGGAATAGGATTTCTTTGCATTTCAAATGCCTCTATGGCGGTTGGTCTCTGCTAAGTGCAAACCTGCGCAAAGAATAGGTCCAACCATTTCGGGGGCAAAAACAGATTAATTGGGAAAGTACATGGCCCGTTCTCTGTGTCCCACTAAAACATTATGAGAAAGGCTATTTTGATGAAATCGTGTGGGCTATATGTCAGTTTCCCTCTATTGAAAGAGAAAATCACCTCTAAACGAACCGTACAGTCCTCACGCGGTGGAACAGATGAATTTGGCAAATCTGTGGCCTATTTTTTGGAACTCGTGAAAATTGGAGGGAGAAAGAAGATTTCCGTGCAAATCAGAGGACTCTAGCACGGATTCCCTCTTGAAAACGCAAGCTGGATCTAAAACACGCATTCAGGCATTTTGGGGGTGATATTGATGAAATTGGCAACTCCGTGGCCCATTTTGGGGTACTGCTGAAAAACGGAGTGAGAAATGAGCTTACTCTGAAATTTCGAGGCCTCTATCGAATTTTCGCTGTCAAAAGGTGAAACCGGCGCTAAAACATGCTTCTATCCTTTTGGTGGCCGAAACACTATGATTCGCGAGCTACGTTGCCCATTTTACAGTGCTTATGAAAGATGGAGGTAGGAATAGGATTTCTTTGCATTTCAAATGCCTCTATGGCGGTTGGTCTCTGCTAAGTGCAAACCTGCGCAAAGAATAGGTCCAACCATTTCGGGGGCAAAAACAGATTAATTGGGAAAGTACATGGCCCGTTCTCTGTGTCCCACTAAAACATTATGAGAAAGACTATTTTGATTAAATCGTGTGGGCTATATGTCAGTTTCCCTCTATTGAAAGAGAAAATCACCTCTAAACGAACCGTACAGTCCTCACGCGGTGGAACAGATGAATTTGGCAAATCTGTGGCCTATTTTTTGGAACTCGTGAAAATTGGAGGGAGAAAGAAGATTTTCGTGCAAATCAGAGGACTCTAGCACGGATTCCCTCTTGAAAACGAAAGCTGAATCTAAAACACGCATTCAGGCATTTTGGGGGTGATATTGATGAAATTGGCAACTCCGTGGCCCATTTTGGGGTACTGCTGAAAAACGGAGTGAGAAAGGAGCTTACTCTGAAATTTCGAGGCCTCTAGCGAATTTTCGCTGTCAAAAGGTGAAACCGGCGCTAAAACATGCTTCTATCCTTTTGGTGGCCGAAACACTATGATTCGCGAGCTACGTTGCCCATTTTACAGTGCTTATGAAAGATGGAGGTAGGAATAGGATTTCTTTGCATTTCAAATGCCTCTATGGCGGTTGGTCTCTGCTAAGTGCAAACCTGCGCAAAGAATAGGTCCAACCATTTCGGGGACAAAAACAGATTAATTGGGAAAGTACATGGCCCGTTCTCTGTGTCCAACTAAAACATTATGAGAAGGACTATTTTGATGAAATTGTGTGGTCTACATGTCAGTTTCCCTCTATTGAAAGAGAAAATCACCTCTAAACGAACCGTACGGTCTTCACGCGGTGGAACAGATGAATTTGGAAAATCTGTGGCCTATTTTTTAAAACTCGTGAAAATTGGAGGGAGAAAGAAGATTTCCGTGCAAATCAGAGGACTCTAGCACGGATTCCCTCTTGAAAACGCAAGCTGGATCTAAAACACGCATTCAGGCATTTTGGGGGTGATATTGATGAAATTGGCAACTCCGTGGCCCATTTTAGGGTACTGCTGAAAAACGGATTGAGAAAGGAGCTTACTCTGAAATTTCGAGGCCTCTAGCGAATTTTCCCTGTCACAAGGTGAAACCGGCGCTAAAACATGCTCTATCCTTCTGGTGGCCGAAACACAATGATTCGCGAGCTACGTTGCCCATTTTACAGTGCTTATGAAAGATGGAGGTAGGAATAGGATTTCTTTGCATTTCAAATGCCTCTATGGCGGTTGGTCTCTGCTAAGTGCAAACCTGCGCAAAGAATAGGTCCAACCATTTCGGGGGCAAAAACAGATTAATTGGGAAAGTACATGGCCCGTTCTCTGTGTCCCACTAAAACATTATGAGAAAGGCTATTTTGATGAAATCGTGTGGGCTATATGTCAGTTTCCCTCTATTGAAAGAGAAAATCACCTCTAAACGAACCGTACAGTCCTCACGCGGTGGAACAGATGAATTTGGCAAATCTGTGGCCTATTTTTTGGAACTCGTGAAAATTGGAGGGAGAAAGAAGATTTCCGTGCAAATCAGAGGACTCTAGCACGGATTCCCTCTTGAAAATGCAAGCTGGATCTAAAACACGCATTCAGGCATTTTGGGGGTGATATTGATGAAATTGGCAACTCCGTGGCCCATTTTGGGGTACTGCTGAAAAACGGAGTGAGAAATGAGCTTACTCTGAAATTTCGAGGCCTCTATCGAATTTTCGCTGTCAAAAGGTGAAACCGGCGCTAAAATATGCTTCTATCCTTTTGGTGGCCGAAACACTATGATTCGCGAGCTACGTTGCCCATTTTACAGTGCTTATGAAAGATGGAGGTAGGAATAGGATTTCTTTGCATTTCAAATGCCTCTATGGCGGTTGGTCTCTGCTAAGTGCAAACCTGCGCAAAGATTAGGTCCAACCATTTCGGGGACAAAAACAGATTAATTGGGAAAGTACATGGCCCGTTCTCTGTGTCCAACTAAAAGATTATGAGAAAGACTATTTTGATGAAATTGTGTGGGCTACATGTCAGTTTCCCTCTATTGAAAGAGAAAATCACCTCTAAACGAACCGTACGGTCTTCACGCGGTGGAACAGATGAATTTGGAAAATCTGTGGCCTATTTTTTGGAACTCGTGAAAATTGGAGGGAGAAAGAAGATTTCCGTGCAAATCAGAGGACTCTAGCACGGATTCCCTCTTGAAAATGCAAGCTGGATCTAAAACACGCATTCAGGCATTTTGGGGGTGATATTGATGAAATTGGCAACTCCGTGGCCCATTTTAGGGTACTGCTGAAAAACGGATTGAGAAAGGAGCTTACTCTGAAATTTCGAGGCCTCTAGCGAATTTTCCCTGTCAAAAGGTGAAACCGGCGCTAAAACATGCTCTATCCTTTTGGTGGCTGAAACACAATGATTCGCGAGCTACGTTGCCCATTTTACAGTGCTTATGAGAGATGGAGGTAGGAATAGGATTTCTTTGCATTTCAAATGCCTCTATGGCGGTTGGTCTCTGCTAAGTGCAAACCTGCGCAAAGAATAGGTCCAACCATTTCGGGGGCAAAAACAGATTAATTGGGAAAGTACACGGCCCGTTCTCTGTGTCCCACTAAAACATTATGAGAAAGACTATTTTGATGAAATCGTGTGGCCTATATGTCAGTTTCCCTCTATTGAAAGAGAAAATCACCTCTAAACGAACCGTACAGTCTTCACGCGGTGGAACAGATGAATTTGGCAAATCTGTGGCCTATTTTTTGGAACTCGTGAAAATTGGAGGGAGAAAGAAGATTTCCGTGCAAATCAGAGGACTCTAGCACGGATTCCCTCTTGAAAACGCAAGCTGGATCTAAAACACGCATTCAGGCATTTTGGGGGTGATATTGATGAAATTGGCAACTCCGTGGCCCATTTTAGGGTACTGCTGAAAAACGGATTGAGAAAGGAGCTTACTCTGAAATTTCGAGGCCTCTAGCGAATTTTCCCTGTCAAAAGGTGAAACCGGCGCTAAAACATGCTCTATCCTTTTGGTGGCCGAAACACAATTATTCGCGAGCTACGTTGCCCATTTTACAGTGCTTATGAAAGATGGAGGTAGGAATAGGATTTCTTTGCATTTCAAATGCCTCTATGGCGGTTGGTCTCTGCTAAGTGCAAACCTGCGCAAAGAATAGGTCCAACCATTTCGGGGGCAAAAACAGATTAATTGGGAAAGTACATGGCCCGTTCTTTGTGTCCCACTAAAACATTATGAGAAAGGCTATTTTGATGAAATCGTGTGGGCTATATGTCAGTTTCCCTCTATTGAAAGAGAAAATCACCTCTAAACGAACCGTACAGTCCTCACGCGGTGGAACAGATGAATTTGGCAAATCTGTGGCCTATTTTTTGGAACTCGTGAAAATTGGAGGGAGAAAGAAGATTTCCGTGCAAATCAGAGGACTCTAGCACGGATTCCCTCTTGAAAACGCAAGCTGGATCTAAAACACGCATTCAGGCATTTTGGGGGTGATATTGATGAAATTGGCAACTCCGTGGCCCATTTTGGGGTACTGCTGAAAAACGGAGTGAGAAAGGAGCTTACTCTGAAATTTCGAGGCCTCTAGCGAATTTTCCCTGTCAAAAGGTGAAACCGGCGCTAAAACATGCTTCTATCCTTTTGGTGGCCGAAACACTATGATTCGCGAGCTACGTTGCCCATTTTACAGTGCTTATGAAAGATGGAGGTAGGAATAGGATTTCTTTGCATTTCAAATGCCTCTATGGCGGTTGGTCTCTGCTAAGTGCAAACCTGCGCAAAGATTAGGTCCAACCATTTCAGGGACAAAAACAGATGAATTGGGAAAGTACATGGCCCGTTCTCTGTGTCCAACTAAAAGATTATGAGAAAGACTATTTTGATGAAATTGTGTGGGCTACATGTCAGTTTCCCTCTATTGAAAGAGAAAATCACCTCTAAACGAACCGTACAGTCTTCACGCGGTGGAACAGATGAATTTGCAAATCTGTGGCCTATTTTTTGGAACTCGTGAAAATTGGAAGGAGAAAGAAGATTTCCGTGCAAATCAGAGGACTCTAGCACGGATTCCCTCTTGAAAATGCAAGCTGGATCTAAACCACGCATTCAGGCATTTTGGGGGTGATATTGATGAAATTGGCAACTCCGTGGCCCATTTTGGGGTACTGCTGAAAAATGGATTAAGAAAGGAGCTTACTCTGAAATTTCGAGGCCTCTAGCGAATTTTCCCTGTCAAAAGGTGAAACCGGCGCTAAAACATGCTCTATCCTTTTGGTGGCCGAAACACAATGATTCGCGAGCTACGTTGCCCATTTTACAGTGCTTATGAAAGATGGAGGTAGGAATAGGATTTCTTTGCATTTCAAATGCCTCTATGGCGGTTGGTCTCTGCTAAGTGCAAACCTGCGCAATGATTAGGTCCAACCATTTCGGGGACAAAAACAGATTAATTGGGAAAGTACATGGCCCGTTCTCTGTGTCAAACTAAAAGATTATGAGAAAGACTATTTCGATGTAATTGTGTGGGCTACATGTCAGTTTCCCTCTATTGAAAGAGAAAATCACCTCTAAACGAACCGTACAGTCTTCACGCGGTGGAACAGATGAATTTGGAAAATCTGTGGCCTATTTTTTGGAACTCGTGAAAATTGGAGGGAGAAAGAAGATTTCCGTGCAAATCAGAGGACTCTAGCACGGATTCCCTCTTGAAAATGCAAGCTGGATCTAAAACACGCATTCAGGCATTTTGGGGGTGATATTGATGAAATTGGCATCTGCGTGGCCCATTTTAGGGTACTGCTGAAAAACGGATTGAGAAAGGAGCTTACTCTGAAATTTCGAGGCCTCTAGCGAATTTTCCCTGTCAAAAGGTGAAACCGGCGCTAAAACATGCTCTATCCTTTTGGTGGCCGAAACACAATGATTCGCGAGCTACGTTGCCCATTTTACAGTGCTTATGAAAGATGGAGGTAGGAATAGGATTTCTTTGCATTTCAAATGCCTCTATGGCGGTTGGTCTCTGCTAAGTGCAAACCTGCGCAAAGAATAGGTCCAACCATTTCGGGGGCAAAAACAGATTAATTGGGAAAGTACATGGCCCGTTCTCTGTGTCCCACTAAAACATTATGAGAAAGGCTATTTTGATGAAATCGTGTGGGCTATATGTCAGTTTCCCTCTATTGAAAGAGAAAATCACCTCTAAACGAACCGTACAGTCCTCACGCGGTGGAACAGATGAATTTGGCAAATCTGTGGCCTATTTTTTGGAACTCGTGAAAATTGGAGGGAGAAAGAAGATTTCTGTGCAAATCAGAGGACTCTAGCACGGATTCCCTCTTGAAAACGCAAGCTGGATCTAAAACACGCATTCAGGCATTTTGGGGGTGATATTGATGAAATTGGCAACTCCGTGGCCCATTTTGGGGTACTGCTGAAAAACGGAGTGAGAAAGGAGCTTACTCTGAAATTTCGAGGCCTCTAGCGAATTTTCGCTGTCAAAAGGTGAAACCGGCGCTAAAACATGCTTCTATCCTTTTGGTGGCCGAAACACTATGATTCGCGAGCTACGTTGCCTATTTTACAGTGCTTATGAAAGATGGAGGTAGGAATAGGATTTCTTTGCATTTCAAATGCCTCTATGGCGGTTGGTCTCTGCTAAGTGCAAACCTGCGCAAAGATTAGGTCCCACCATTTCGGGGACAAAAACAGATTAATTGGGAAAGTACATGGCCCGTTCTCTGTGTCCAACTAAAAGATTATGAGAAAGACTATTTTGATGAAATTGTGTGGGCTACATGTCAGTTTCCCTCTATTGAAAGAGAAAATCACCTCTAAACGAACCGTACAGTCTTCACGCGGTGGAACAGATGAATTTGGAAAATCTGTGGCCTATTTTTTGGAACTCGTGAAAATTGGAGGGAGAAAGAAGATTTCCGTGCAAATCAGAGGACTCTAGCACGGATTCCCTCTTGAAAATGCAAGCTGGATCTAAAACACGCATTCAGGCATTTTGGGGGTGATATTGATGAAATTGGCAACTCCGTGGCCCATTTTAGGGTACTGCTGAAAAACGGATTGAGAAAGGAGCTTACTCTGAAATTTCGAGGCCTCTAGCGAATTTTCCCTGTCAAAAGGTGAAACCGGCGCTAAAACATGCTCTATCCTTTTGGTGGCCGAAACACAATGATTCGCGAGCTACGTTGCCCATTTTACAGTGCTTATGAAAGATGGAGGTAGGAATAGGATTTCTTTGCATTTCAAATGCCTCTATGGCGGTTGGTCTCGGCTAAGTGCAAACCTGCGCAAAGATTAGGTCCAACCATTTCGGGGACAAAAACAGATTAATTGGGAAAGTACATGGCCCGTTCTCTGTGTCCAACTAAAAGATTATGAGAAAGACTATTTCGATGTAATTGTGTGGGCTACATGTCAGTTTCCCTCTATTGAAAGAGAAAATCACCTCTAAACGAACCGTACAGTCTTCACGCGGTGGAACAGATGAATTTGGAAAATCTGTGGCCTATTTTTTGGAACTCGTGAAAATTGGAGGGAGAAAGAAGATTTCCGTGCAAATCAGAGGACTCTAGCACGGATTCCCTCTTGAAAACGCAAGCTGGATCTAAAACACGCATTCGGGCATTTTGGGGGTGATATTGATGAAATTGGCAACTCCGTGGCCCATTTTAGGGTACTGCTGAAAAACGGATTGAGAAAGGAGCTTACTTTGAAATTTCGAGGCCTCTAGCGAATTTTCCCTGTCAAAAGGTGAAACCAGCGCTAAAACATGCTCTATCCTTTTGGTGGCCGAAACACAATGATTCGCGAGCTACGTTGCCCATTTTACAGTGCTTATGAAAGATGGAGGTAGGAATAGGATTTCTTTGCATTTCAAATGCCTTTATGGCGGTTGGTCTCTGCTAAGTGCAAACCTGCGCAAAGAATAGGTCCAACCATTTCGGGGGCAAAAACAGATTAATTGGGAAAGTACATGGCCCGTTCTCTGTGTCCCACTAAAACATTATGAGAAAGGCTATTTTGATGAAATCGTGTGGGCTATATGTCAGTTTCCCTCTATTGAAAGAGAAAATCACCTCTAAACGAACCGTACAGTCCTCACGCGGTGGAACAGATGAATTTGGCAAATCTGTGGCCTATTTTTTGGAACTCGTGAAAATTGGAGGGAGAAAGAAGATTTCCGTGCAAATCAGAGGACTCTAGCACGGATTCCCTCTTGAAAACGCAAGCTGGATCTAAAACACGCATTCAGGCATTTTGGGGGTGATATTGATGAAATTGGCAACTCCGTGGCCCATTTTGGGGTACTGCTGAAAAACGGAGTGAGAAAGGAGCTTACTCTGAAATTTCGAGGCCTCTAGCGAATTTTCGCTGTCAAAAGGTGAAACCGGCGCTAAAACATGCTTCTATCCTTTTGGTGGCCGAAACACTATGATTCGCGAGCTACGTTGCCTATTTTACAGTGCTTATGAAAGATGGAGGTAGGAATAGGATTTCTTTGCATTTCAAATGCCTCTATGGCGGTTGGTCTCTGCTAAGTGCAAACCTGCGCAAAGATTAGGTCCAACCATTTCGGGGACAAAAACAGATTAATTGGGAAAGTACATGGCCCGTTCTCTGTGTCCAACTAAAAGATTATGAGAAAGACTATTTTGATGAAATTGTGTGGGCTACATGTCAGTTTCCCTCTATTGAAAGAGAAAATCACCTCTAAACGAACCGTACAGTCTTCACGCGGTGGAACAGATGAATTTGGAAAATCTGTGGCCTATTTTTTGGAACTCGTGAAAATTGGAGGGAGAAAGAAGATTTCCGTGCAAATCAGAGGACTCTAGCACGGATTCCCTCTTGAAAATGCAAGCTGGATCTAAAACACGCATTCAGGCATTTTGGGGGTGATATTGATGAAATTGGCAACTCCGTGGCCCATTTTAGGGTACTGCTGAAAAACGGATTGAGAAAGGAGCTTACTCTGAAATTTTGAGGCCTCTAGCGAATTTTCCCTGTCAAAAGGTGAAACCGGCGCTAAAACATGCTCTATCCTTTTGGTGGCCGAAACACAATGATTCGCGAGCTACGTTGCCCATTTTACAGTGCTTATGAAAGATGGAGGTAGGAATAGGATTTCTTTGCATTTCAAATGCCTCGATGGCGGTTGGTCTCTGCTAAGTGCAAACCTGCGCAAAGATTAGGTCCAACCATTTCGGGGACAAAAACAGATTAATTGGGAAAGTACATGGCCCGTTCTCTGTGTCCAACTAAAAGATTATGAGAAAGACTATTTCGATGTAATTGTGTGGGCTACATGTCAGTTTCCCTCTATTGAAAGAGAAAATCACCTCTAAACGAACCGTACAGTCTTCACGCGGTGGAACAGATGAATTTGGAAAATCTGTGGCCTATTTTTTGGAACTCGTGAAAATTGGAGGGAGAAAGAAGATTTCCGTGCAAATCAGAGGACTCTAGCACAGATTCCCTCTTGAAAACGCAAGCTGGATCTAAAACACGCATTCAGGCATTTTGGGGGTGATATTGATGAAATTGGCAACTCCGTGGCCCATTTTAGGGTACTGCTGAAAAACGGATTGAGAAAGGAGCTTACTTTGAAATTTCGAGGCCTCTAGCGAATTTTCCCTGTCAAAAGGTGAAACCGGCGCTAAAACATGCTCTATCCTTTTGGTGGCCAAAACACAATGATTCGCGAGCTACGTTGCCCATTTTACAGTGCTTATGAAAGATGGAGGTAGGAATAGGATTTCTTTGCATTTCAAATGCCTCTATGGCGGTTGGTCTCTGCTAAGTGCAAACCTGCGCAAAGAATAGGTCCAACCATTTCGGGGGCAAAAACAGATTAATTGGGAAAGTACATGGCCCGTTCTCTGTGTCCCACTAAAACATTATGAGAAAGACTATTTTGATGAAATCGTGTGGGCTATATGTCAGTTTCCCTCTATTGAAAGAGAAAATCACCTCTAAACGAACCGTACAGTCCTCACGCGGTGGAACAGATGAATTTGGCAAATCTGTGGCCTATTTTTTGGAACTCGTGAAAATTGGAGGGAGAAAGAAGATTTCCGTGCAAATCAGAGGACTCTAGCACGGATTCCCTCTTGAAAACGCAAGCTGGATCTAAAACACGCATTCAGGCATTTTGGGGGTGATATTGATGAAATTGGCAACTCCGTGGCCCATTTTGGGGTACTGCTGAAAAACGGAGTGAGAAAGGAGCTTACTCTGAAATTTCGAGGCCTCTAGCGAATTTTCGCTGTCAAAAGGTGAAACCGGCGCTAAAACATGCTTCTATCCTTTTGGTGGCCGAAACACTATGATTCGCGAGCTACGTTGCCTATTTTACAGTGCTTATGAAAGATGGAGGTAGGAATAGGATTTCTTTGCATTTCAAATGCCTCTATGGCGGTTGGTCTCTGCTAAGTGCAAACCTGCGCAAAGATTAGGTCCAACCATTTCGGGGACAAAAACAGATTAATTGGGAAAGTACATGGCCCGTTCTCTGTGTCCCACTAAAACATTATGAGAAAGACTATTTTGATGAAATCGTGTGGGCTACATGTCAGTTTCCCTCTATTGAAAGAGAAAATCACCTCTAAACGAACCGTACAGTCTTCACGCGGTGGAACAGATGAATTTGGAAAATCTGTGGCCTATTTTTTGGAACTCGTGAAAATTGGAGGGAGAAAGAAGATTTCCGTGCAAATCAGAGGACTCTAGCACGGATTCCCTCTTGAAAATGCAAGCTGGATCTAAAACACGCATTCAGGCATTTTGGGGGTGATATTGATGAAATTGGCAACTCCGTGGCCCATTTTAGGGTACTGCTGAAAAACGGATTGAGAAAGGAGCTTACTCTGAAATTTTGAGGCCTCTAGCGAATTTTCCCTGTCAAAAGGTGAAACCGGCGCTAAAACATGCTCTATCCTTTTGGTGGCCGAAACACAATGATTCGCGAGCTACGTTGCCCATTTTACAGTGCTTATGAAAGATGGAGGTAGGAATAGGATTTCTTTGCATTTCAAATGCCTCTATGGCGGTTGGTCTCTGCTAAGTGCAAACCTGCGCAAAGATTAGGTCCAACCATTTCGGGGACAAAAACAGATTAATTGGGAAAGTACATGGCCCGTTCTCTGTGTCCAACTAAAAGATTATGAGAAAGACTATTTCGATGTAATTGTGTGGGCTACATGTCAGTTTCTCTCTATTGAAAGAGAAAATCACCTCTAAACGAACCGTACAGTCTTCACGCGGTGGAACAGATGAATTTGGCAAATCTGTGGCCTATTTTTTGGAACTCGTGAAAATTGGAGGGAGAAAGAAGATTTCCGTGCAAATCAGAGGACACTAGCACGGATTCCCTCTTGAAAACGCAAGCTGGATCTAAAACACGCATTCAGGCATTTTGGGGGTGATATTGATGAAATTGGCAACTCCGTGGCCCATTTTAGGGTACTGCTGAAAAACGGATTGAGAAAGGAGCTTACTCTGAAATTTTTAGGCCTCTAGCGAATTTTCCCTGTCAAAAGGTGAAACCGGCGCTAAAACATGCTCTATCCTTTTGGTGGCCGAAACACAATGATTCGCGAGCTACGTTGCCCATTTTACAGTGCTTATGAAAGATGGAGGTAGGAATAGGATTTCTTTGCATTTCAAATGCCTCTATGGCGGTTGGTCTCTGCTAAGTGCAAACCTGCGCAAAGATTAGGTCCAACCATTTCGGGGACAAAAACAGATTAATTGGGAAAGTACATGGCCCGTTCTCTGTATCCAACTAAAAGATTATGAGAAAGACTATTTCGATGTAATTGTGTGGGCTACATGTCAGTTTCCCTCTATTGAAAGAGAAAATCACCTCTAAACGAACCGTACAGTCTTCACGCGGTGGAACAGATGAATTTGGCAAATCTGTGGCCTATTTTTTGGAACTCGTGAAAATTGGAGGGAGAAAGAAGATTTCCGTGCAAATCAGAGGACTCTAGCACGGATTCCCTCTTGAAAACGCAAGCTGGATCTAAAACACGCATTCAGGCATTTTGGGGGTGATATTGATGAAATTGGCAACTCCGTGGCCCATTTTAGGGTACTGCTGAAAAACGGATTGAGAAAGGAGCTTACTTTGAAATTTCGAGGCCTCTAGCGAATTTTCCCTGTCAAAAGGTGAAACCGGCGCTAAAACATGCTCTATCCTTTTGGTATCCGAAACACAATGATTCGCGAGCTACGTTGCCCATTTTACAGTGCTTATGAAAGATGGAGGTAGGAATAGGATTTCTTTGCATTTCAAATGCCTCTATGGCGGTTGGTCTCTGCTAAGTGCAAACCTGCGCAAAGAATAGGTCCAACCATTTCGGGGGCAAAAACAGATTAATTGGGAAAGTACATGGCCCGTTCTCTGTGTCCCACTAAAACATTATGAGAAAGACTATTTTGATGAAATCGTGTGGGCTATATGTCAGTTTCCCTCTATTGAAAGAGAAAATCACCTCTAAACGAACCGTACAGTCCTCATGCGGTGGAACAGATGAATTTGGCAAATCTGTGGCCTATTTTTTGGAACTCGTGAAAATTGGAGGGAGAAAGAAGATTTCCGTGCAAATCAGAGGACTCTAGCACGGATTCCCTCTTGAAAACGCAAGCTGGATCTAAAACACGCATTCAGGCATTTTGGGGGTGATATTGATGAAATTGGCAACTCCGTGGCCCATTTTGGGGTACTGCTGAAAAACGGAGTGAGAAAGGAGCTTACTCTGAAATTTCGAGGCCTCTAGCGAATTTTCGCTGTCAAAAGGTGAAACCGGCGCTAAAACATGCTTCTATCCTTTTGGTGGCCGAAACACTATGATTCGCGAGCTACGTTGCCTATTTTACAGTGCTTATGAAAGATGGAGGTAGGAATAGGATTTCTTTGCATTTCAAATGCCTCTATGGCGGTTGGTCTCTGCTAAGTGCAAACCTGCGCAAAGATTAGGTCCAACCATTTCGGGGACAAAAACAGATTAATTAGGAAAGTACATGGCCCGTTCTCTGTGTCCAACTAAAAGATTATGAGAAAGACTATTTCGATGTAATTGTGTGGGCTACATGTCAGTTTCTCTCTATTGAAAGAGAAAATCACCTCTAAACGAACCGTACAGTCTTCACGCGGTGGAACAGATGAATTTGGCAAATCTGTGGCCTATTTTTTGGAACTCGTGAAAATTGGAGGGAGAAAGAAGATTTCCGTGCAAATCAGAGGACACTAGCACGGATTCCCTCTTGAAAACGCAAGCTGGATCTAAAACACGCATTCAGGCATTTTGGGGGTGATATTGATGAAATTGGCAACTCCGTGGCCCATTTTAGGGTACTGCTGAAAAACGGATTGAGAAAGGAGCTTACTCTGAAATTTCGAGGCCTCTAGCGAATTTTCCCTGTCAAAAGGTGAAACCGGCGCTAAAACATGCTCTATCCTTTTGGTGGCCGAAACACAATGATTCGCGAGCTACGTTGCCCATTTTACAGTGCTTATGAAAGATGGAGGTAGGAATAGGATTTCTTTGCATTTCAAATGCCTCTATGGCGGTTGGTCTCTGCTAAGTGCAAACCTGCGCAAAGATTAGGTCCAACCATTTCGGGGACAAAAACAGATTAATTGGGAAAGTACATGGCCCGTTCTCTGTGTCCAACTAAAAGATTATGAGAAAGACTATTTCGATGTAATTGTGTGGGCTACATGTCAGTTTCCCTCTATTGAAAGAGAAAATCAACTCTAAACGAACCGTACAGTCTTCACGCGGTGGAACAGATGAATTTGGCAAATCTGTGGCCTATTTTTTGGAACTCGTGAAAATTGGAGGGAGAAAGAAGATTTCCGTGCAAATCAGAGGACTCTAGCACGGATTCCCTCTTGAAAACGCAAGCTGGATCTAAAACACGCATTCAGGCATTTTGGGGGTGATATTGATGAAATTGGCAACTCCGTGGCCCATTTTAGGGTACTGCTGAAAAACGGATTGAGAAAGGAGCTTACTTTGAAATTTCGAGGCCTCTAGCGAATTTTCCCTGTCAAAAGGTGAAACCGGCGCTAAAACATGCTCTATCCTTTTGGTGGCCGAAACACAATGATTCGCGAGCTACGTTGCCCATTTTACAGTGCTTATGAAAGATGGAGGTAGGAATAGGATTTCTTTGCATTTCAAATGCCTCTATGGCGGTTGGTCTCTGCTAAGTGCAAACCTGCGCAAAGAATAGGTCCAACCATTTCGGGGGCAAAAACAGATTAATTGGGAAAGTACATGGCCCGTTCTCTGTGTCCCACTAAAACATTATGAGAAAGACTATTTTGATGAAATCGTGTGGGCTATATGTCAGTTTCCCTCTATTGAAAGAGAAAATCACCTCTAAACGAACCGTACAGTCCTCACGCGGTGGAACAGATGAATTTGGCAAATCTGTGGCCTATTTTTTGGAACTCGTGAAAATTGGAGGGAGAAAGAAGATTTCCGTGCAAATCAGAGGACTCTAGCACGGATTCCCTCTTGAAAACGCAAGCTGGATCTAAAACACGCATTCAGGCATTTTGGGGGTGATATTGATGAAATTGGCAACTCCGTGGCCCATTTTGGGGTACTGCTGAAAAACGGAGTGAGAAAGGAGCTTACTCTGAAATTTCGAGGCCTCTAGCGAATTTTCGCTGTCAAAAGGTGAAACCGGCGCTAAAACATGCTTCTATCCTTTTGGTGGCCGAAACACTATGATTCGCGAGCTACGTTGCCTATTTTACAGTGCTTATGAAAGATGGAGGTAGGAATAGGATTTCTTTGCATTTCAAATGCCTCTATGGCGGTTGGTCTCTGCTAAGTGCAAACCTGCGCAAAGATTAGGTCCAACCATTTCGGGGACAAAAACAGATTAATTAGGAAAGTACATGGCCCGTTCTCTGTGTCCAACTAAAAGATTATGAGAAAGACTATTTTGATGAAATTGTGTGGGCTACATGTCAGTTTCCCTCTATTGAAAGAGAAAATCACCTCTAAACGAACCGTACAGTCTTCACGCGGTGGAACAGATGAATTTGGAAAATCTGTGGCCTATTTTTTGGAACTCGTGAAAATTGGAGGGAGAAAGAAGATTTCCGTGCAAATCAGAGGACTCTAGCACGGATTCCCTCTTGAAAATGCAAGCTGGATCTAAAACACGCATTCAGGCATTTTGGGGGTGATATTGATGAAATTGGCAACTCCGTGGCCCATTTTAGGGTACTGCTGAAAAACGGATTGAGAAAGGAGCTTACTCTGAAATTTTGAGGCCTCTAGCGAATTTTCCCTGTCAAAAGGTGAAACCGGCGCTAAAACATGCTCTATCCTTTTGGTGGCCGAAACACAATGATTCGCGAGCTACGTTGCCCATTTTACAGTGCTTATGAAAGATGGAGGTAGGAATAGGATTTCTTTGCATTTCAAATGCCTCTATGGCGGTTGGTCTCTGCTAAGTGCAAACCTGCGCAAAGATTAGGTCCAACCATTTCGGGGACAAAAACAGATTAATTGGGAAAGTACATGGCCCGTTCTCTGTGTCCAACTAAAAGATTATGAGAAAGACTATTTCGATGTAATTGTGTGGGCTACATGTCAGTTTCCCTCTATTGAAAGAGAAAATCACCTCTAAACGAACCGTACAGTCTTCACGCGGTGGAACAGATGAATTTGGAAAATCTGTGGCCTATTTTTTGGAACTCGTGAAAATTGGAGGGAGAAAGAAGATTTCCGTGCAAATCAGAGGACTCTAGCACAGATTCCCTCTTGAAAACGCAAGCTGGATCTAAAACACGCATTCAGGCATTTTGGGGGTGA
Source organism: Albizia julibrissin (assembly GCA_037074505.1). NCBI lineage: Eukaryota > Viridiplantae > Streptophyta > Magnoliopsida > Fabales > Fabaceae > Albizia > Albizia julibrissin. The sequence continues at coordinate 41,938,681 of CM073477.1, forward strand.
TATTGATGAAATTGGCAACTCCGTGGCCCATTTTAGGGTACTGCTGAAAAACGGATTGAGAAATGAGCTTACTTTGAAATTTCGAGGCCTCTAGCGAATTTTCCCTGTCAAAAGGTGAAACCGGCGCTAAAACATGCTCTATCCTTTTGGTGGCCGAAACACAATGATTCGCGAGCTACGTTGCCCATTTTACAGTGCTTATGAAAGATGGAGGTAGGAATAGGATTTCTTTGCATTTCAAATGCCTCTATGGCGGTTGGTCTCTGCTAAGTGCAAACCTGCGCAAAGAATAGGTCCAACCATTTCGGGGGCAAAAACAGATTAATTGGGAAAGTACATGGCCCGTTCTCTGTGTCCCACTAAAACATTATGAGAAAGACTATTTTGATGAAATCGTGTGGGCTATATGTCAGTTTCCCTCTATTGAAAGAGAAAATCACCTCTAAACGAACCGTACAGTCCTCACGCGGTGGAACAGATGAATTTGGCAAATCTGTGGCCTATTTTTTGGAACTCGTGAAAATTGGAGGGAGAAAGAAGATGTCCGTGCAAATCAGAGGACTCTAGCACGGATTCCCTCTTGAAAACGCAAGCTGGATCTAAAACACGCATTTAGGCATTTTGGGGGTGATATTGATGAAATTGGCAACTCCGTGGCCCATTTTGGGGTACTGCTGAAAAACTGAGTGAGAAAGGAGCTTACTCTGAAATTTCGAGTCCTCTAGCGAATTTTCCCTGTCAAAAGGTGAAACCGGCGCTAAAACATGCTTCTATCCTTTTGGTGGCCGAAACACTATGATTCGCGAGCTACGTTGCCCATTTTACAGTGCTTATGAAAGATGGAGGTAGGAATAGGATTTCTTTGCATTTCAAATGCCTCTATGGCGGTTGGTCTCTGCTAAGTGCAAACCTGCGCAAAGAATAGGTCCAACCATTTCGGGGGCAAAAACAGATTAATTGGGAAAGCACATGGCCCGTTCTCTGTGTCCGACTAAAACATTATGAGAAAGACTATTTTGATGAAATCGTGTGGGCTATATGTCAGTTTCCCTCTATTGAAAGAGAAAATCACCTCTAAACGAACCGTACAGTCTTCACGCGGTGGAACAGATGAATTTGGCAAATCTGTGGCCTATTTTTTGGAACTAGTGAAAATTGGAGGGAGAAAGAAGATTTCCGTGCAAATCAGAAGACTCTAGCACGGATTCCCTCTTGAAAACGCAAGCTGGATCTAAAACACGCATTCAGGCATTTTGGCGGTGATATTGATGAAATTGGCAACTCCGTGGCCCATTTTGGGGTACTGCTGAAAAACGGATTGAGAAAGGAGCTTACTCTGAAATTTCGAGGCCTCTAGCGAATTTTCCCTGTCAAAAGGTGAAACCGGCGCTAAAACATGCTCTATCCTGTTGGTGGCCGAAACACAATGATTCGCGAGCTACGTTGCCCATTTTACAGTGCTTATGAAAGATGGAGGTAGGAATAGGATTTCTTTGCATTTCAAATGCCTCTATGGCGGTTGGTCTCTGCTAAGTGCAAACCTGCGCAAAGATTAGGTCCAACCATTTCGGGGACAAAAACAGATTAATTGGGAAAGTACATGGCCCGTTCTCTGTGTCCAACTAAAAGATTATGAGAAAGACTATTTCGATGTAATTGTGTGGGCTACATGTCAGTTTCTCTCTATTGAAAGAGAAAATCACCTCTAAACGAACCGTACAGTCTTCACGCGGTGGAACAGATGAATTTGGCAAATCTGTGGCCTATTTTTTGGAACTCGTGAAAATTGGAGGGAGAAAGAAGATTTCCGTGCAAATCAGAGGACACTAGCACGGATTTCCTCTTGAAAACGCAAGCTGGATCTAAAACACGCATTCAGGCATTTTGGGGGTGATATTGATGAAATTGGCAACTCCGTGGCCCATTTTAGGGTACTGCTGAAAAACGGATTGAGAAAGGAGCTTACTTTGAAATTTCGAGGCCTCTAGCGAATTTTCCCTGTCAAAAGGTGAAACCGGCGCTAAAACATGCTCTATCCTTTTGGTGGCCGAAACACAATGATTCGCGAGCTACGTTGCCCATTTTACAGTGCTTATGAAAGATGGAGGTAGGAATAGGATTTCTTTGCATTTCAAATGCCTCTATGGCGGTTGGTCTCTGCTAAGTGCAAACCTGCGCAAAGATTAGGTCCAACCATTTCGGGGACAAAAACAGATTAATTGGGAAAGTACATGGCCCGTTCTCTGTGTCCAACTAAAAGATTATGAGAAAGACTATTTCGATGTAATTGTGTTGGCTACATGTCAGTTTCCCTCTATTGAAAGAGAAAATCACCTCTAAACGAACCGTACAGTCTTCACGCGGTGGAACAGATGAATTTGGAAAATCTGTGGCCTATTTTTTGGAACTCGTGAAAATTGGAGGGAGAAAGAAGATTTCCGTGCAAATCAGAGGACTCTAGCACAGATCCCTCTTGAAAACGCAAGCTGGATCTAAAACACGCATTCAGGCATTTTGGGGGTGATATTGATGAAATTGGCAACTTCGTGGCCCATTTTAGGGTACTGCTGAAAAACGGATTGAGAAAGGAGCTTACTTTGAAATTTCGAGGCCTCTAGCGAATTTTCCCTGTCAAAAGGTGAAACCGGCGCTAAAACATGCTCTATCCTTTTGGTGGCCGAAACACAATGATTCGCGAGCTACGTTGCCCATTTTACAGTGCTTATGAAAGATGGAGGTAGGAATAGGATTTCTTTGCATTTCAAATGCCTCTATGGCGGTTGGTCTCTGCTAAGTGCAAACCTGCGCAAAGAATAGGTCCAACCATTTCGGGGGCAAAAACAGATTAATTGGGAAAGTACATGGCCCGTTCTCTGTGTCCCACTAAAACATTATGAGAAAGACTATTTTGATGAAATCGTGTGGGCTATATGTCAGTTTCCCTCTATTGAAAGAGAAAATCACCTCTAAACGAACCGTACAGTCCTCACGCGGTGGAACAGATGAATTTGGCAAATCTGTGGCCTATTTTTTGGAACTCGTGAAAATTGGAGGGAGAAAGAAGATGTCCGTGCAAATCAGAGGACTCTAGCACGGATTCCCTCTTGAAAACGCAAGCTGGATCTAAAACACGCATTTAGGCATTTTGGGGGTGATATTGATGAAATTGGCAACTCCGTGGCCCATTTTGGGGTACTGCTGAAAAACTGAGTGAGAAAGGAGCTTACTCTGAAATTTCGAGTCCTCTAGCGAATTTTCCCTGTCAAAAGGTGAAACCGGCGCTAAAACATGCTTCTATCCTTTTGGTGGCCGAAACACTATGATTCGCGAGCTACGTTGCCCATTTTACAGTGCTTATGAAAGATGGAGGTAGGAATAGGATTTCTTTGCATTTCAAATGCCTCTATGGCGGTTGGTCTCTGCTAAGTGCAAACCTGCGCAAAGAATAGGTCCAACCATTTCGGGGGCAAAAACAGATTAATTGGGAAAGCACATGGCCCGTTCTCTGTGTCCGACTAAAACATTATGAGAAAGACTATTTTGATGAAATCGTGTGGGCTATATGTCAGTTTCCCTCTATTGAAAGAGAAAATCACCTCTAAACGAACCGTACAGTCTTCACGCGGTGGAACAGATGAATTTGGCAAATCTGTGGCCTATTTTTTGGAACTAGTGAAAATTGGAGGGAGAAAGAAGATTTCCGTGCAAATCAGAAGACTCTAGCACGGATTCCCTCTTGAAAACGCAAGCTGGATCTAAAACACGCATTCAGGCATTTTGGCGGTGATATTGATGAAATTGGCAACTCCGTGGCCCATTTTGGGGTACTGCTGAAAAACGGATTGAGAAAGGAGCTTACTCTGAAATTTCGAGGCCTCTAGCGAATTTTCCCTGTCAAATGGTGAAACCGGCGCTAAAACATGCTCTATCCTGTTGGTGGCCGAAACACAATGATTCGCGAGCTACGTTGCCCATTTTACAGTGCTTATGAAAGATGGAGGTAGGAATAGGATTTCTTTGCATTTCAAATGCCTCTATGGCGGTTGGTCTCTGCTAAGTGCAAACCTGCGCAAAGATTAGGTCCAACCATTTCGGGGACAAAAACAGATTAATTGGGAAAGTACATGGCCCGTTCTCTGTGTCCAACTAAAAGATTATGAGAAAGACTATTTCGATGTAATTGTGTGGGCTACATGTCAGTTTCTCTCTATTGAAAGAGAAAATCACCTCTAAACGAACCGTACAGTCTTCACGCGGTGGAACAGATGAATTTGGCAAATCTGTGGCCTATTTTTTGGAACTCGTGAAAATTGGAGGGAGAAAGAAGATTTCCGTGCAAATCAGAGGACACTAGCACGGATTTCCTCTTGAAAACGCAAGCTGGATCTAAAACACGCATTCAGGTATTTTGGGGGTGATATTGATGAAATTGGCAACTCCGTGGCCCATTTTAGGGTACTGCTGAAAAACGGATTGAGAAAGGAGCTTACTTTGAAATTTCGAGGCCTCTAGCGAATTTTCCCTGTCAAAAGGTGAAACCGGCGCTAAAACATGCTCTATCCTTTTGGTGGCCGAAACACAATGATTCGCGAGCTACGTTGCCCATTTTACAGTGCTTATGAAAGATGGAGGTAGGAATAGGATTTCTTTGCATTTCAAATGCCTCTATGGCGGTTGGTCTCTGCTAAGTGCAAACCTGCGCAAAGATTAGGTCCAACCATTTCGGGGACAAAAACAGATTAATTGGGAAAGTACATGGCCCGTTCTCTGTGTCCAACTAAAAGATTATGAGAAAGACTATTTCGATGTAATTGTGTTGGCTACATGTCAGTTTCCCTCTATTGAAAGAGAAAATCACCTCTAAACGAACCGTACAGTCTTCACGCGGTGGAACAGATGAATTTGGAAAATCTGTGGCCTATTTTTTGGAACTCGTGAAAATTGGAGGGAGAAAGAAGATTTCCGTGCAAATCAGAGGACTCTAGCACAGATCCCTCTTGAAAACGCAAGCTGGATCTAAAACACGCATTCAGGCATTTTGGGGGTGATATTGATGAAATTGGCAACTTCGTGGCCCATTTTAGGGTACTGCTGAAAAACGGATTGAGAAAGGAGCTTACTTTGAAATTTCGAGGCCTCTAGCGAATTTTCCCTGTCAAAAGGTGAAACCGGCGCTAAAACATGCTCTATCCTTTTGGTGGCCGAAACACAATGATTCGCGAGCTACGTTGCCCATTTTACAGTGCTTATGAAAGATGGAGGTAGGAATAGGATTTCTTTGCATTTCAAATGCCTCTATGGCGGTTGGTCTCTGCTAAGTGCAAACCTGCGCAAAGAATAGGTCCAACCATTTCGGGGGCAAAAACAGATTAATTGGGAAAGTACATGGCCCGTTCTCTGTGTCCCACTAAAACATTATGAGAAAGACTATTTTGATGAAATCGTGTGGGCTATATGTCAGTTTCCCTCTATTGAAAGAGAAAATCACCTCTAAACGAACCGTACAGTCCTCACGCGGTGGAACAGATGAATTTGGCAAATCTGTGGCCTATTTTTTGGAACTCGTGAAAATTGGAGGGAGAAAGAAGATGTCCGTGCAAATCAGAGGACTCTAGCACGGATTCCCTCTTGAAAACGCAAGCTGGATCTAAAACACGCATTTAGGCATTTTGGGGGTGATATTGATGAAATTGGCAACTCCGTGGCCCATTTTGGGGTACTGCTGAAAAACTGAGTGAGAAAGGAGCTTACTCTGAAATTTCGAGTCCTCTAGCGAATTTTCCCTGTCAAAAGGTGAAACCGGCGCTAAAACATGCTTCTATCCTTTTGGTGGCCGAAACACTATGATTCGCGAGCTACGTTGCCCATTTTACAGTGCTTATGAAAGATGGAGGTAGGAATAGGATTTCTTTGCATTTCAAATGCCTCTATGGCGGTTGGTCTCTGCTAAGTGCAAACCTGCGCAAAGAATAGGTCCAACCATTTCGGGGGCAAAAACAGATTAATTGGGAAAGCACATGGCCCGTTCTCTGTGTCCGACTAAAACATTATGAGAAAGACTATTTTGATGAAATCGTGTGGGCTATATGTCAGTTTCCCTCTATTGAAAGAGAAAATCACCTCTAAACGAACCGTACAGTCTTCACGCGGTGGAACAGATGAATTTGGCAAATCTGTGGCCTATTTTTTGGAACTAGTGAAAATTGGAGGGAGAAAGAAGATTTCCGTGCAAATCAGAAGACTCTAGCACGGATTCCCTCTTGAAAACGCAAGCTGGATCTAAAACACGCATTCAGGCATTTTGGCGGTGATATTGATGAAATTGGCAACTCCGTGGCCCATTTTGGGGTACTGCTGAAAAACGGATTGAGAAAGGAGCTTACTCTGAAATTTCGAGGCCTCTAGCGAATTTTCCCTGTCAAATGGTGAAACCGGCGCTAAAACATGCTCTATCCTGTTGGTGGCCGAAACACAATGATTCGCGAGCTACGTTGCCCATTTTACAGTGCTTATGAAAGATGGAGGTAGGAATAGGATTTCTTTGCATTTCAAATGCCTCTATGGCGGTTGGTCTCTGCTAAGTGCAAACCTGCGCAAAGATTAGGTCCAACCATTTCGGGGACAAAAACAGATTAATTGGGAAAGTACATGGCCCGTTCTCTGTGTCCAACTAAAAGATTATGAGAAAGACTATTTCGATGTAATTGTGTGGGCTACATGTCAGTTTCTCTCTATTGAAAGAGAAAATCACCTCTAAACGAACCGTACAGTCTTCACGCGGTGGAACAGATGAATTTGGCAAATCTGTGGCCTATTTTTTGGAACTCGTGAAAATTGGAGGGAGAAAGAAGATTTCCGTGCAAATCAGAGGACACTAGCACGGATTTCCTCTTGAAAACGCAAGCTGGATCTAAAACACGCATTCAGGCATTTTGGGGGTGATATTGATGAAATTGGCAACTCCGTGGCCCATTTTAGGGTACTGCTGAAAAACGGATTGAGAAAGGAGCTTACTTTGAAATTTCGAGGCCTCTAGCGAATTTTCCCTGTCAAAAGGTGAAACCGGCGCTAAAACATGCTCTATCCTTTTGGTGGCCGAAACACAATGATTCGCGAGCTACGTTGCCCATTTTACAGTGCTTATGAAAGATGGAGGTAGGAATAGGATTTCTTTGCATTTCAAATGCCTCTATGGCGGTTGGTCTCTGCTAAGTGCAAACCTGCGCAAAGATTAGGTCCAACCATTTCGGGGACAAAAACAGATTAATTGGGAAAGTACATGGCCCGTTCTCTGTGTCCAACTAAAAGATTATGAGAAAGACTATTTCGATGTAATTGTGTTGGCTACATGTCAGTTTCCCTCTATTGAAAGAGAAAATCACCTCTAAACGAACCGTACAGTCTTCACGCGGTGGAACAGATGAATTTGGAAAATCTGTGGCCTATTTTTTGGAACTCGTGAAAATTGGAGGGAGAAAGAAGATTTCCGTGCAAATCAGAGGACTCTAGCACAGATCCCTCTTGAAAACGCAAGCTGGATCTAAAACACGCATTCAGGCATTTTGGGGGTGATATTGATGAAATTGGCAACTTCGTGGCCCATTTTAGGGTACTGCTGAAAAACGGATTGAGAAAGGAGCTTACTTTGAAATTTCGAGGCCTCTAGCGAATTTTCCCTGTCAAAAGGTGAAACCGGCGCTAAAACATGCTCTATCCTTTTGGTGGCCGAAACACAATGATTCGCGAGCTACGTTGCCCATTTTACAGTGCTTATGAAAGATGGAGGTAGGAATAGGATTTCTTTGCATTTCAAATGCCTCTATGGCGGTTGGTCTCTGCTAAGTGCAAACCTGCGCAAAGAATAGGTCCAACCATTTCGGGGGCAAAAACAGATTAATTGGGAAAGTACATGGCCCGTTCTCTGTGTCCCACTAAAACATTATGAGAAAGACTATTTTGATGAAATCGTGTGGGCTATATGTCAGTTTCCCTCTATTGAAAGAGAAAATCACCTCTAAACGAACCGTACAGTCCTCACGCGGTGGAACAGATGAATTTGGCAAATCTGTGGCCTATTTTTTGGAACTCGTGAAAATTGGAGGGAGAAAGAAGATGTCCGTGCAAATCAGAGGACTCTAGCACGGATTCCCTCTTGAAAACGCAACCTGGATCTAAAACACGCATTTAGGCATTTTGGGGGTGATATTGATGAAATTGGCAACTCCGTGGCCCATTTTGGGGTACTGCTGAAAAACTGAGTGAGAAAGGAGCTTACTCTGAAATTTCGAGTCCTCTAGCGAATTTTCCCTGTCAAAAGGTGAAACCGGCGCTAAAACATGCTTCTATCCTTTTGGTGGCCGAAACACTATGATTCGCGAGCTACGTTGCCCATTTTACAGTGCTTATGAAAGATGGAGGTAGGAATAGGATTTCTTTGCATTTCAAATGCCTCTATGGCGGTTGGTCTCTGCTAAGTGCAAACCTGCGCAAAGATTAAGTCCAACCATTTCGGGGACAAAAACAGATTAATTGGGAAAGTACATGGCCCGTTCTCTGTGTCCAACTAAAAGATTATGAGAAAGACTATTTCGATGTAATTGTGTGGGCTACATGTCAGTTTCCCTCTATTGAAAGAGAAAATCACCTCTAAACAAACCGTACAGTCTTCACGCGGTGGAACAGATGAATTTGGCAAATCTGTGGCCTATTTTTTGGAACTCGTGAAAATTGGAGGGAGAAAGAAGATTTCCGTGCAAATCAGAGGACTCTAGCACGGATTCCCTCTTGAAAACGCAAGCTGGATCTAAAACACGCATTCAGGCATTTTGGGGGTGATATTGATGAAATTGGCAACTCCGTGGCCCATTTTAGGGTACTGCTGAAAAACATATTGAGAAAGGAGCTTACTCTGAAATTTCGAGGCCTCTAGCGAATTTTCCCTGTCAAAAGGTGAAACCGGCGCTAAACATGCTCTATCCTTTTGGTGTCCAAAACACAATGATTCGTGAGCTACGTTGCCCATTTTACAGTGCTTATGAAAGATGGAGGTAGGAATAGGATTTCTTTGCATTTCAAATGCCTCTATGGCGGTTGGTCTCTGCTAAGTGCAAACCTGCGCAAAGAATAGGTCCAACCATTTCGGGGGCAAAAACAGATTAATTGGGAAAGCACATGGCCCGTTCTCTGTGTCCCACTAAAACATTATGAGAAAGACTATTTTGATGAAATCGTGTGGGCTATATGTCAGTTTCCCTCTATTGAAAGAGAAAATCACCTCTAAACGAACCGTACAGTCTTCACGCGGTGGAACAGATGAATTTGGCAAATCTGTGGCCTATTTTTTGGAACTAGTGAAAATTGGAGGGAGAAAGAAGATTTCCGTGCAAATCAGAAGACTCTAGCACGGATTCCCTCTTGAAAACGCAAGCTGGATCTAAAACACGCATTCAGGCATTTTGGCGGTGATATTGATGAAATTGGCAACTCCGTGGCCCATTTTGGGGTACTGCTGAAAAACGGATTGAGAAAGGAGCTTACTCTGAAATTTCGAGGCCTCTAGCGAATTTTCCCTGTCAAAAGGTGAAACCGGCGCTAAAACATGCTTCTATCCTTTTGGTGGTCGAAACACTATGATTCGCGAGCTACGTTGCCCATTTTACAGTGCTTATGAAAGATGGAGGTAGGAATAGGATTTCTTTGCATTTCAAATGCCTCTATGGCGGTTGGTCTCTGCTAAGTGCAAACCTGCGCAAAGATTAGGTCCAACCATTTCGGGGACAAAAACAGATTAATTGGGAAAGTACACGGCCCGTTCTCTTTGTCCAACTAAAAGATTATGAGAAAGACTATTTCGATGTAATTGTGTGGGCTACATGTCAGTTTCCCTCTATTGAAAGAGAAAATCACCTCTAAACGAACCGTACAGTCTTCACGCGGTGGAACAGATGAATTTGGCAAATCTGTGGCCTATTTTTTGGAACTCGTGAAAATTGGAGGGAGAAAGAAGATTTCCGTGCAAATCAGAGGACTCTAGCACGGATTCCCTCTTGAAAACGCAAGCTGGATCTAAAACACGCATTCAGGCATTTTGGGGGTGATATTGATGAAATTGGCAACTCCGTGGCCCATTTTGGGGTACTGCTGAAAAACTGAGTGAGAAAGGAGCTTACTCTGAAATTTCGAGTCCTCTAGCGAATTTTCCCTGTCAAAAGGTGAAACCGGCGCTAAAACATGCTTCTATCCTTTTGGTGGCCGAAACACTATGATTCGCGAGCTACGTTGCCCATTTTACAGTGCTTATGAAAGATGGAGGTAGGAATAGGATTTCTTTGCATTTCAAATGCCTCTATGGCGGTTGGTCTCTGCTAAGTGCAAACCTGCGCAAAGATTAGGTCCAACCATTTCGGGGACAAAAACAGATTAATTGGGAAAGTACATGGCCCGTTCTCTGTGTCCAACTAAAAGATTATGAGAAAGACTATTTCGATGTAATTGTGTGGGCTACATGTCAGTTTCCCTCTATTGAAAGAGAAAATCACCTCCAAACGAACCGTACAGTCTTCACGCGGTGGAACAGATGAATTTGGCAAATCTGTGTGCTAATTTTTGGAACTCGTGAAAATTGGAGGGAGAAAGAAGATTTCCGTGCAAATCAGAGGACTCTAGCACGGATTCCCTCTTGAAAACGCAAGCTGGATCTAAAACACGCATTCAGGCATTTTGGGGGTGATATTGATGAAATTGGCAACTCCGTGGCCCATTTTGGGGTACTGCTGAAAAACTGAGTGAGAAAGGAGCTTACTCTGAAATTTCGAGTCCTCTAGCGAATTTTCCCTGTCAAAAGGTGAAACCGGCGCTAAAACATGCTTCTATCCTTTTGGTGGCCGAAACACTATGATTCGCGAGCTACGTTGCCCATTTTACAGTGCTTATGAAAGATGGAGGTAGGAATAGGATTTCTTTGCATTTCAAATGCCTCTATGGCGGTTGGTCTCTGCTAAGTGCAAACCTGCGCAAAGATTAGGTCCAACCATTTCGGGGACAAAAACAGATTAATTGGGAAAGTACATGGCCCGTTCTCTATGTCCAACTAAAAGATTATGAGAAAGACTATTTCGATGTAATTGTGTGGGCTACATGTCAGTTTCCCTCTATTGAAAGAGAAAATCACCTCTAAACGAATCGTACAGTCTTCACGCGGTGGAACAGATGAATTTGGCAAATCTGTGGCCTATTTTTTGGAACTAGTGAAAATTGGAGGGAGAAAGAAGATTTCCGTGCAAATCAGAGGACTCTAGCACGGATTCCCTCTTGAAAACGCAAGCTGGATCTAAAACACGCATTCAGGCATTTTGGGGGTGATATTGATGAAATTGGCAACTCCGTGGCCCATTTTAGGGTACTGCTGAAAAACGGATTGAGAAAGGAGCTTACTCTGAAATTTCGAGGCCTCTAGCGAATTTTCCCTGTCAAAAGGTGAAACCGGCGCTAAAACATGCTCTATCCTTTTGGTGGCCGAAACACAATGATTCGCGAGATACGTTGCCCATTTTACAGTGCTTATGAAAGATGGAGGTAGGAATAGGATTTCTTTGCATTTCAAATGCCTCTATGGCGGTTGGTCTCTGCTAAGTGCAAACCTGCGCAAAGAATAGGTCCAACCATTTCGGGGGCAAAAACAGATTAATTGGGAAAGTACATGGCCCGTTCTCTGTGTCCCACTAAAAGATTATGAGAAAGACTATTTTGATGAAATTGTGTGGGCTACATGTCAGTTTCCCTCTATTGAAAGAGAAAATCACCTCTAAACGAACCGTACAGTCTTCACGCGGTGGAACAGATGAATTTGGAAAATCTGTGGCCTATTTTTTGGAACTCGTGAAAATTGGAGGGAGAAAGAAGATTTCCGTGCAAATCAGAGGACTCTAGCACGGATTCCCTCTTGAAAACGCAAGCTGGATCTAAAACACGCATTCAGGCATTTTGGGGGTGATATTGATGAAATTGGCAACTCCGTGGCCCATTTTGTGGTACTGCTGAAAAACTGAGTGAGAAAGGAGCTTACTCTGAAATTTCGAGGCCTCTAGCGAATTTTCCCTGTCAAAAGGTGAAACCGGCGCTAAAACATGCTTCTATCCTTTTGGTGGCCGAAACACTATGATTCGCGAGCTACGTTGCCCATTTTACAGTGCTTATGAAAGATGGAGGTAGGAATAGGATTTCTTTGCATTTCAAATGCCTCTATGGCGGTTGGTCTCTGCTAAGTGCAAACCTGCGCAAAGATTAGGTCCAACCATTTCGGGGACAAAAACAGATTAATTGGGAAAGTACATGGCCCGTTCTCTGTGTCCAACTAAAAGATTATGAGAAAGACTATTTTGATGTAATTGTGTGGGCTACATGTCAGTTTCCCTCTATTGAAAGAGAAAATCACCTCTAAACGAACCGTACAGTCTTCACGCGGTGGAACAGATGAATTTGGCAAATCTGTGGCCTATTTTTTGGAACTAGTGAAAATTGGAGGGAGAAAGAAGATTTCCGTGCAAATCAGAGGACTCTAGCACGGATTCCCTCTTGAAAACGCAAGGTGGATCTAAAACACGCATTCAGGCATTTTGGGGGTGATATTGATGAAATTGGCAACTCCGTGGCCCATTTTAGGGTACTGCTGAAAAACGGATTGAGAAAGGAGCTTACTCTGAAATTTCGAATCCTCTAGCGAATTTTCCCTGTCAAAAGGTGAAACCGGCGCTAAAACATGCTCTATCCTTTTGGTGGCCGAAACACAATGATTCGCGAGCTACGTTGCCCATTTTACAGTGCTTATGAAAGATGGAGGTAGGAATAGGATTTCTTTGCATTTCAAATGCCTCTATGGCGGTTGGTCTCTGCTAAGTGCAAACCTGCGCAAAGAATAGGTCCAACCATTTCGGGGGCAAAAAACAGATTAATTGGGAAAGTACATGGCCCGTTCTCTGTGTCCCACTAAAACATTATGAGAAAGACTATTTTGATGAAATCGTGTGGGCTATATGTCAGTTTCCCTCTATTGAAAGAGAAAATCACCTCTAAACGAACCGTACAGTCTTCACGCGGTGGAACAGATGAATTTGGAAAATCTGTGGCCTATTTTTTGGAACTAGTGAAAATTGGAGGGAGAAAGAAGATTTCCGTGCAAATCAGAAGACTCTAGCACGGATTCCCTCTTGAAAACGCAAGCTGGATCTAAAACACGCATTCAGGCATTTTGGCGGTGATATTGATGAAATTGGCAACTCCGTGGCCCATTTTGGGGTACTGCTGAAAAACGGATTGAGAAAGGAGCTTACTCTGAAATTTCGAGGCCTCTAGCGAATTTTCCCTGTCAAAAGGTGAAACCGGAGCTAAAACATGCTTCTATCCTTTTGGTGGTCGAAACACTATGATTCGCGAGCTACGTTGCCCATTTTACAGTGCTTATGAAAGATGGAGGTAGGAATAGGATTTCTTTGCATTTCAAATGCCTCTATGGCGGTTGGTCTCTGCTAAGTGCAAACCTGCGCAAAGATTAGGTCCAACCATTTCGGGGACAAAAACAGATTAATTGGGAAAGTACACGGCCCGTTCTCTTTGTCCAACTAAAAGATTATGAGAAAGACTATTTCGATGTAATTGTGTGGGCTACATGTCAGTTTCCCTCTATTGAAAGAGAAAATCACCTCTAAACGAACCGTACAGTCTTCACGCGGTGGAACAGATGAATTTGGCAAATCTGTGGCCTATTTTTTGGAACTCGTGAAAATTGGAGGGAGAAAGAAGATTTCCGTGCAAATCAGAGGACTCTAGCACGGATTCCCTCTTGAAAACGCAAGCTGGATCTAAAACACGCATTCAGGCATTTTGGCGGTGATATTGATGAAATTGGCAACTCCGTGGCCCATTTTGGGGTACTGCTGAAAAACGGATTGAGAAAGGAGCTTACTCTGAAATTTCGAGGCCTCTAGCGAATTTTCCCTGTCAAAAGGTGAAACCGGAGCTAAAACATGCTTCTATCCTTTTGGTGGTCGAAACACTATGATTCGCGAGCTACGTTGCCCATTTTACAGTGCTTATGAAAGATGGAGGTAGGAATAGGATTTCTTTGCATTTCAAATGCCTCTATGGCGGTTGGTCTCTGCTAAGTGCAAACCTGCGCAAAGATTAGGTCCAACCATTTCGGGGACAAAAACAGATTAATTGGGAAAGTACACGGCCCGTTCTCTTTGTCCAACTAAAAGATTATGAGAAAGACTATTTCGATGTAATTGTGTGGGCTACATGTCAGTTTCCCTCTATTGAAAGAGAAAATCACCTCTAAACGAACCGTACAGTCTTCACGCGGTGGAACAGATGAATTTGGCAAATCTGTGGCCTATTTTTTGGAACTCGTGAAAATTGGAGGGAGAAAGAAGATTTCCGTGCAAATCAGAGGACTCTAGCACGGATTCCCTCTTGAAAACGCAAGCTGGATCTAAAACACGCATTCAGGCATTTTGGGGGTGATATTGATGAAATTGGCAACTCCGTGGCCCATTTTGGGGTACTGCTGAAAAACTGAGTGAGAAAGGAGCTTACTCTGAAATTTCGAGTCCTCTAGCGAATTTTCCCTGTCAAAAGGTGAAACCGGCGCTAAAACATGCTTCTATCCTTTTGGTGGCCGAAACACTATGATTCGCGAGCTACGTTGCCCATTTTACAGTGCTTATGAAAGATGGAGGTAGGAATAGGATTTCTTTGCATTTCAAATGCCTCTATGGCGGTTGGTCTCTGCTAAGTGCAAACCTGCGCAAAGATTAGGTCCAACCATTTCGGGGACAAAAACAGATTAATTGGGAAAGTACATGGCCCGTTCTCTGTGTCCAACTAAAAGATTATGAGAAAGACTATTTCGATGTAATTGTGTGGGCTACATGTCAGTTTCCCTCTATTGAAAGAGAAAATCACCTCCAAACGAACCGTACAGTCTTCACGCGGTGGAACAGATGAATTTGGCAAATCTGTGTGCTAATTTTTGGAACTCGTGAAAATTGGAGGGAGAAAGAAGATTTCCGTGCAAATCAGAGGACTCTAGCACGGATTCCCTCTTGAAAACGCAAGCTGGATCTAAAACACGCATTCAGGCATTTTGGGGGTGATATTGATGAAATTGGCAACTCCGTGGCCCATTTTGGGGTACTGCTGAAAAACTGAGTGAGAAAGGAGCTTACTCTGAAATTTCGAGTCCTCTAGCGAATTTTCCCTGTCAAAAGGTGAAACCGGCGCTAAAACATGCTTCTATCCTTTTGGTGGCCGAAACACTATGATTCGCGAGCTACGTTGCCCATTTTACAGTGCTTATGAAAGATGGAGGTAGGAATAGGATTTCTTTGCATTTCAAATGCCTCTATGGCGGTTGGTCTCTGCTAAGTGCAAACCTGCGCAAAGATTAGGTCCAACCATTTCGGGGACAAAAACAGATTAATTGGGAAAGTACATGGCCCGTTCTCTATGTCCAACTAAAAGATTATGAGAAAGACTATTTCGATGTAATTGTGTGGGCTACATGTCAGTTTCCCTCTATTGAAAGAGAAAATCACCTCTAAACGAACCGTACAGTCTTCACGCGGTGGAACAGATGAATTTGGCAAATCTGTGGCCTATTTTTTGGAACTAGTGAAAATTGGAGGGAGAAAGAAGATTTCCGTGCAAATCAGAGGACTCTAGCACGGATTCCCTCTTGAAAACGCAAGCTGGATCTAAAACACGCATTCAGGCATTTTGGGGGTGATATTGATGAAATTGGCAACTCCGTGGCCCATTTTAGGGTACTGCTGAAAAACGGATTGAGAAAGGAGCTTACTCTGAAATTTCGAGGCCTCTAGCGAATTTTCCCTGTCAAAAGGTGAAACCGGCGCTAAAACATGCTCTATCCTTTTGGTGGCCGAAACACAATGATTCGCGAGCTACGTTGCCCATTTTACAGTGCTTATGAAAGATGGAGGTAGGAATAGGATTTCTTTGCATTTCAAATGCCTCTATGGCGGTTGGTCTCTGCTAAGTGCAAACCTGCGCAAAGAAGAGGTCCAACCATTTCGGGGGCAAAAACAGATTAATTGGGAAAGTACATGGCCCGTTCTCTGTGTCCCACTAAAAGATTATGAGAAAGACTATTTTGATGAAATTGTGTGGGCTACATGTCAGTTTCCCTCTATTGAAAGAGAAAATCACCTCTAAACGAACCGTACAGTCTTCACGCGGTGGAACAGATGAATTTGGAAAATCTGTGGCCTATTTTTTGGAACTCGTGAAAATTGGAGGGAGAAAGATGATTTCCGTGCAAATCAGAGGACTCTAGCACGGATTCCCTCTTGAAAACGCAAGCTGGATCTAAAACACGCATTCAGGCATTTTGGGGGTGATATTGATGAAATTGGCAACTCCGTGGCCCATTTTGTGGTACTGCTGAAAAACTGAGTGAGAAAGGAGCTTACTCTGAAATTTCGAGTCCTCTAGCGAATTTTCCCTGTCAAAAGGTGAAACCGGCGCTAAAACATGCTTCTATCCTTTTGGTGGCCGAAACACTATGATTCGCGAGCTACGTTGCCCATTTTACAGTGCTTATGAAAGATGGAGGTAGGAATAGGATTTCTTTGCATTTCAAATGCCTCTATGGCGGTTGGTCTCTGCTAAGTGCAAACCTGCGCAAAGATTAGGTCCAACCATTTCGGGGACAAAAACAGATTAATTGGGAAAGTACATGGCCCGTTCTCTGTGTCCAACTAAAAGATTATGAGAAAGACTATTTTGATGTAATTGTGTGGGCTACATGTCAGTTTCCCTCTATTGAAAGAGAAAATCACCTCTAAACGAACCGTACAGTCTTCACGCGGTGGAACAGATGAATTTGGCAAATCTGTGGCCTATTTTTTGGAACTAGTGAAAATTGGAGGGAGAAAGAAGATTTCCGTGCAAATCAGAGGACTCTAGCACGGATTCCCTCTTGAAAACGCAAGGTGGATCTAAAACACGCATTCAGGCATTTTGGGGGTGATATTGATGAAATTGGCAACTCCGTGGCCCATTTTAGGGTACTGCTGAAAAACGGATTGAGAAAGGAGCTTACTCTGAAATTTCGAATCCTCTAGCGAATTTTCCCTGTCAAAAGGTGAAACCGGCGCTAAAACATGCTCTATCCTTTTGGTGGCCGAAACACAATGATTCGCGAGCTACGTTGCCCATTTTACAGTGCTTATGAAAGATGGAGGTAGGAATAGGATTTCTTTGCATTTCAAATGCCTCTATGGCGGTTGGTCTCTGCTAAGTGCAAACCTGCGCAAA
The DNA here is from genome assembly GCA_037074505.1 of Albizia julibrissin. Lineage (NCBI taxonomy): Eukaryota > Viridiplantae > Streptophyta > Magnoliopsida > Fabales > Fabaceae > Albizia > Albizia julibrissin. Next base: position 41,956,015 of record CM073477.1, read on the forward strand.
GAATAGGTCCAACCATTTCGGGGGCAAAAAACAGATTAATTGGGAAAGTACATGGCCCGTTCTCTGTGTCCCACTAAAACATTATGAGAAAGACTATTTTGATGAAATCGTGTGGGCTATATGTCAGTTTCCCTCTATTGAAAGAGAAAATCACCTCTAAACGAACCGTACAGTCTTCACGCGGTGGAACAGATGAATTTGGAAAATCTGTGGCCTATTTTTTGGAACTAGTGAAAATTGGAGGGAGAAAGAAGATTTCCGTGCAAATCAGAAGACTCTAGCACGGATTCCCTCTTGAAAACGCAAGCTGGATCTAAAACACGCATTCAGGCATTTTGGCGGTGATATTGATGAAATTGGCAACTCCGTGGCCCATTTTGGGGTACTGCTGAAAAACGGATTGAGAAAGGAGCTTACTCTGAAATTTCGAGGCCTCTAGCGAATTTTCCCTGTCAAAAGGTGAAACCGGAGCTAAAACATGCTTCTATCCTTTTGGTGGTCGAAACACTATGATTCGCGAGCTACGTTGCCCATTTTACAGTGCTTATGAAAGATGGAGGTAGGAATAGGATTTCTTTGCATTTCAAATGCCTCTATGGCGGTTGGTCTCTGCTAAGTGCAAACCTGCGCAAAGATTAGGTCCAACCATTTCGGGGACAAAAACAGATTAATTGGGAAAGTACATGGCCCGTTCTCTGTGTCCAACTAAAAGATTATGAGAAAGACTATTTCGATGTAATTGTGTGGGCTACATGTCAGTTTCCCTCTATTGAAAGAGAAAATCACCTCTAAACGAACCGTACAGTCTTCACGCGGTGGAACAGATGAATTTGGAAAATCTGTGGCCTAATTTTTGGAACTCGTGAAAATTGGAGGGAGAAAGAAGATTTCCGTGCAAATCAGAGGACTCTAGCACGGATTCCCTCTTGAAAACGCAAGCTGGATCTAAAACACGCATTCAGGCATTTTGGGGGTGATATTGATGAAATTGGCAACTCCGTGGCCCATTTTGGGGTACTGCTGAAAAACTGAGTGAGAAAGGAGCTTACTCTGAAATTTCGAGGCCTCTAGCGAATTTTCCCTGTCAAAAGGTGAAACCGGCGCTAAAACATGCTTCTATCCTTTTGGTGGCCGAAACACTATGATTCGCGAGCTACGTTGCCCATTTTACAGTGCTTATGAAAGATGGAGGTAGGAATAGGATTTCTTTGCATTTCAAATGCCTCTATGGCGGTTGGTCTCTGCTAAGTGCAAACCTGCGCAAAGATTAGGTCCAACCATTTCAGGGGCAAAAACAGATTAATTGGGAAAGTACATGGCCCGTTCTCTGTGTCCAACTAAAAGATTATGAGAAAGACTATTTCGATGTAATTGTGTGGGCTACATGTCAGTTTCCCTCTATTGAAAGAGAAAATCACCTCTAAACGAACCGTACAGTACTCACGCGGTGGAACAGATGAATTTGGCAAATCTGTGGCCTATTTTTTGGAACTAGTGAAAATATGAGGGAGAAAGAAGATTTCCGTGCAAATCAGAGGACTCTAGCACGGATTCCCTCTTGAAAACGCAAGCTGGATCTAAAACACGCATTCAGGCATTTTGGGGGTGATATTGATGAAATTGGCAACTCCGTGGCCCATTTTGGGGTACTGCTGAAAAACTGAGTGAGAAAGGAGCTTACTCTGAAATTTCGAGTCCTCTAGCGAATTTTCCCTGTCAAAAGGTGAAACCGGCGCTAAAACATGCTTCTATCCTTTTGGTGGCCGAAACACTATGATTCGCGAGCTACGTTGCCCATTTTACAGTGCTTATGAAAGATGGAGGTAGGAATAGGATTTCTTTGCATTTCAAATGCCTCTATGGCGGTTGGTCTCTGCTAAGTGCAAACCTGCGCAAAGATTAGGTCCAACCATTTCGGGGACAAAAACAGATTAATTGGGAAAGTACATGGCCCGTTCTCTGTGTCCAACTAAAAGATTATGAGAAAGACTATTTCGATGTAATTGTGTGGGCTACATGTCAGTTTCCCTCTATTGAAAGAGAAAATCACCTCTAAACGAACCGTACAGTCTTCACGCGGTGGAACAGATGAATTTGGCAAATCTGTGGCCTATTTTTTGGAACTAGTGAAAATATGAGGGAGAAAGAAGATTTCCGTGCAAATCAGAGGACTCTAGCACGGATTCCCTCTTGAAAATGCAAGCTGGATCTAAAACACGCATTCAGGCATTTTGGGGGTGATATTGATGAAATTGGCAACTCCGTGGCCCATTTTAGGGTACTGCTGAAAAACGGATTGAGAAAGGAGCTTACTCTGAAATTTCGAGGCCTCTAGCGAATTTTCCCTGTCAAAAGGTGAAACCGGAGCTAAAACATGCTTCTATCCTTTTGGTGGCCGAAACACAATGATTCGCGAGCTACGTTGCCCATTTTACAGTGCTTATGAAAGATGGAGGTAGGAATAGGATTTCTTTGCATTTCAAATGCCTCTATGGCGGTTGGTCTCTGCTAAGTGCAAACCTGCGCAAAGATTAGGTCCAACCATTTCGGGGACAAAAACAGATTAATTGGGAAAGTACATGGCCCGTTCTCTGTGTCCCACTAAAACATTATGAGAAAGACTATTTTGATCAAATCGTGTGGGCTATATGTCAGTTTCCCTCTATTGAAAGAGAAAATCACCTCTAAACGAACCGTACAGTCTTCACGCGGTGGAACAGATGAATTTGGCAAATCTGTGGCCTAATTTTTGGAACTCGTGAAAATTGGAGGGAGAAAGAAGATTTCCGTGCAAATCAGAGGACTCTAGCACAGATTCCCTCTTGAAAACACAAGCTGGATCTAAAACACGCATTCAGGGATTTTGGGGGTGATATTGATGAAATTGGCAACTCCGTGGCCCATTTTAGGGTACTGCTGAAAAACGGAGTGAGAAAGGAGCTTACTCTGAAATTTCGAGTCCTCTAGCGAATTTTCCCTGTCAAAAGGTGAAACCGGCGCTAAAACATGCTTCTATCCTTTTGGTGGCCGAAACACTATGATTCGCGAGCTACGTTGCCCATTTTACAGTGCTTATGAAAGATGGAGGTAGGAATAGGATTTCTTTGCATTTCAAATGCCTCTATGGCGGTTGGTCTCTGCTAAGTGCAAACCTGCGCAAAGATTAGGTCCAACCATTTCGGGGACAAAAACAGATTAATTGGGAAAGTACATGGCCCGTTCTCTGTGTCCAACTAAAAGATTATGAGAAAGACTATTTCGATGTAATTGTGTGGGCTACATGTCAGTTTCCCTCTATTGAAAGAGAAAATCACCTCTAAACGAACCGTACAGTCCTCACGCGGTGGAACAGATGAATTTGGCAAATCTGTGGCCTATTTTTTGGAACTAGTGAAAATATGAGGGAGAAAGAAGATTTCCGTGCAAATCAGAGGACTCTAGCACGGATTCCCTCTTGAAAACGCAAGCTGGATCTAAAACACGCATTCAGGCATTTTGGGGGTGATATTGATGAAATTGGCAACTCCGTGGCCCATTTTAGGGTACTGCTGAAAAACGGATTGAGAAAGGAGCTTACTCTGAAATTTCGAGGCCTCTAGCGAATTTTCCCTGTCAAAAGGTGAAACCGTTGCTAAAACATGCTCTATCCTTTTGGTGGCCGAAACACAATGATTCGCGAGCTACGTTGCCCATTTTACAGTGCTTATGAAAGATGGAGGTAGGAATAGGATTTCTTTGCATTTCAAATGCCTCTATGGCGGTTGGTCTCTGCTAAGTGCAAACCTGCGCAAAGAATAGGTCCAACCATTTCAGGGGCAAAAACAGATTAATTGGGAAAGTACATGGCCCGTTCTCTGTGTCCCACTAAAACATTATGAGAAAGACTATTTTGATGAAATCGTGTGGGCTATATGTCAGTTTCCCTCTATTGAAAGAGAAAATCACCTCTAAACGAACCGTACAGTCTTCACGCGGTGGAACAGATGAATTTGGTAAATCTGTGGCCTATTTTTTGGAACTAGTGAAAATATGAGGGAGAAAGAAGATTTCCGTGCAAATCAGAGGACTCTAGCACGGATTCCCTCTTGAAAACGCAAGCTGGATCTAAAACACGCATTCAGGCATTTTGGGGGTGATATTGATGAAATTGGCAACTCCGTGGCCCATTTTGGGGTACTGCTGAAAAACTGATTGAGAAAGGAGCTTACTCTGAAATTTCGAGTCCTCTAGCGAATTTTCCCTGTCAAAAGGTGAAACCGGCGCTAAAACATGCTTCTATCCTTTTGGTGGCCGAAACACTATGATTCGCGAGCTACGTTGCCCATTTTACAGTGCTTATGAAAGATGGAGGTAGGAATAGGATTTCTTTGCATTTCAAATGCCTCTATGGCGGTTGGTCTCTGCTAAGTGCAAACCTGCGCAAAGATTAGGTCCAACCATTTCGGGGACAAAAAAAGATTAATTGGGAAAGTACATGGCCCGTTCTCTGTGTCCAACTAAAAGATTATGAGAAAGACTATTTCGATGTAATTGTGTGGGCTACATGTCAGTTTCCCTCTATTGAAAGAGAAAATCACCTCTAAACGAACCGTACAGTCTTCACGCGGTGGAACAGATGAATTTGGCAAATCTGTGGCCTAATTTTTGGAACTCGTGAAAATTGGAGGGAGAAAGAAGATGTCCGTGCAAATCAGAGGACTCTAGCACGGATTCCCTCTTGAAAACGCAAGCTGGATCTAAAACACGCATTCAGGCATTTTGGGGGTGATATTGATGAAATTGGCAACTCCGTGGCCCATTTTGGGGTACTGCTGAAAAACTGAGTGAGAAAGGAGCTTACTCTGAAATTTCGAGTCCTCTAGCGAATTTTCCCTGTCAAAAGGTGAAACCGGCGCTAAAACATGCTTCTATCCTTTTGGTGGCCGAAACACTATGATTCGCGAGCTACGTTGCCCATTTTACAGTGCTTATGAAAGATGGAGGTAGGAATAGGATTTCTTTGCATTTCAAATGCCTCTATGGCGGTTGGTCTCTGCTAAGTGCAAACCTGCGCAAAGATTAGGTCCAACCATTTCGGGGACAAAAACAGATTAATTGGGAAAGTACATGGCCCGTTCTCTGTGTCCAACTAAAAGATTATGAGAAAGACTATTTCGATGTAATTGTGTGGGCTACATGTCAGTTTCCCTCTATTGAAAGAGAAAATCACCTCTAAACGAACCGTACAGTCTTCACGCGGTGGAATATATGAATTTGGCAAATCTGTGGCCTATTTTTTGGAACTCGTGAAAATTGGAGGGAGAAAGAAGATTTCCGTGCAAATCAGAGGACTCTAGCACGGATTCCCTCTTGAAAACGCAAGCTGGATCTAAAACACGCATTCAGGCATTTTGGGGGTGATATTGATGAAATTGGCAACTCCGTGGCCCATTTTAGGGTACTGCTGAAAAACGGATTGAGAAAGGAGCTTACTCTGAAATTTCGAGGCCTCTAGCGAATTTTCCCTGTCAAAAGGTGAAACCGGCGCTAAAACATGCTCTATCCTTTTGGTGGCCGAAACACAATGATTCGCGAGCTACGTTGCCCATTTTACAGTGCTTATGAAAGATGGAGGTAGGAATAGGATTTCTTTGCATTTCAAATGCCTCTATGGCGGTTGGTCTCTGCTAAGTGCAAACCTGCGAAAAGAATAGGTCCAACCATTTTGGGGGCAAAAACAGATTAATTGGGAAAGTACATGGCCCGTTCTCTGTGTCCCACTAAAACATTATGAGAAAGACTATTTTGATGAAATCGTGTGGGCTATATGTCAGTTTCCCTCTATTGAAAGAGAAAATCACCTCTAAACGAACCGTACAGTCTTCACGCGGTGGAACAGATGAATTTGGCAAATCTGTGGCCTATTTTTTGGAACTCGTGAAAATTGGAGGGAGAAAGAAGATTTCCGTGCAAATCAGAAGACTCTAGCACGGATTCCCTCTTGAAAACGCAAGCTGGATCTAAAACACGCATTCAGGCATTTTGGCGGTGATATTGATGAAATTGGCAACTCCGTGGCCCATTTTGGGGTACTGCTGAAAAACGGATTGAGAAAGGAGCTTACTCTGAAATTTCGAGGCCTCTAGCGAATTTTCCCTGTCAAAAGGTGAAACCGGTGCTAAAACATGCTTCTATCCTTTTGGTGGCCGAAACACTATGATTCGCGAGCTACGTTGCCCATTTTACAGTGCTTATGAAAGATGGAGGTAGGAATAGGTTTTCTTTGCATTTCAAATGCCTCTATGGCGGTTGGTCTCTGCTAAGTGCAAACCTGCGCAAAGATTAGGTCCAACCATTTCGGGGACAAAAACAGATTAATTGGGAAAGTACATGGCCCGTTCTCTGTGTCCAACTAAAAGATTATGAGAAAGACTATTTCGATGTAATTGTGTGGGCTACATGTCAGTTTCCCTCTATTGAAAGAGAAAATCACCTCTAAACGAACAGTATAGTCTTCACGCGGTGGAACAGATGAATTTGGCAAATCTGTGGCCTATTTTTTGGAACTCGTGAAAATTGGAGGGAGAAAGAAGATTTCCGTGCAAATCAGAGGACTCTAGCACGGATTCCCTCCTGAAAACGCAAGCTGGATCTAAAACACGCATTCAGGCATTTTGGGGGTGATATTGATGAAATTGGCAACTCCGTGGCCCATTTTAGGGTACTGCTGAAAAACGGATTGAGAAAGGAGCTTACTCTGAAATTTCGAGGCCTCTAGAGAATTTTCCCTGTCAAAATGTGAAACCGGTGCTAAAACATGCTTCTATCCTTTTGGTGGTCGAAACACTATGATTCGCGAGCTACGTTGCCCATTTTACAGTGCTTATGAAAGATGGAGGTAGGAATAGGATTTCTTTGCATTTCAAATGCCTCTATGGCGGTTGGTCTCTGCTAAGTGCAAACCTGCGCAAAGATTAGGTCCAACCATTTCGGGGACAAAAAAAGATTAATTGGGAAAGTACATGGCCCGTTCTCTGTGTCCAACTAAAAGATTATGAGAAAGACTATTTCGATGTAATTGTGTGGGCTACATGTCAGTTTCCCTCTATTGAAAGAGAAAATCACCTCTAAACGAACCGTACAGTCTTCACGCGGTGGAACAGATGAATTTGGCAAATCTGTGGCCTAATTTTTGGAACTCGTGAAAATTGGAGGGAGAAAGAAGATTTCCGTGCAAATCAGAGGACTCTAGCACGGATTCCCTCTTGAAAACGCAAGCTGGATCTAAAACACGCATTCAGGCATTTTGGGGGTGATATTGATGAAATTGGCAACTCCGTGGCCCATTTTGGGGTACTGCTGAAAAACTGAGTGAGAAAGGAGCTTACTCTGAAATTTCGAGTCCTCTAGCGAATTTTCCCTGTCAAAAGGTGAAACCGGCGCTAAAACATGCTTCTATCCTTTTGGTGGCCGAAACACTATGATTCGCGAGCTACGTTGCCCATTTTACAGTGCTTATGAAAGATGGAGGTAGGAATAGGATTTCTTTGCATTTCAAATGCCTCTATGGCGGTTGGTCTCTGCTAAGTGCAAACCTGCGCAAAGATTAGGTCCAACCATTTCGGGGGCAAAAACAGATTAATTGGGAAAGTACATGGCCCGTTCTCTGTGTCCCACTAAAACATTATGAGAAAGACTATTTTGATGAAATCGTGTGGGCTATATGTCAGTTTCCCTCTATTGAAAGAGAAAATCACCTCTAAACGAACCGTAAAGTCCTCACGCGGTGGAACAGATGAATTTGGCAAATCTGTGGCCTATTTTTTGGAACTCGTGAAAATTGGAGGGAGAAAGAAGATTTCCGTGCAAATCAGAAGACTCTAGCACGGATTCCCTCTTGAAAACGCAACCTGGATCTAAAACACGCATTCAGGCATTTTGGCGGTGATATTGATGAAATTGGCAACTCCGTGGCCCATTTTGGGGTACTGCTGAAAAACGGATTGAGAAAGGAGCTTACTCTGAAATTTCGAGGCCTCTAGCGAATTTTCCCTGTCAAAAGGTGAAACCGGCACTAAAACATGCTTCTATCCTTTTGGTGGCCGAAACACTATGATTCGCGAGCTACGTTGCCCATTTTACAGTGCTTATGAAAGATGGAGGTAGGAATAGGATTTCTTTGCATTTCAAATGCCTCTATGGCGGTTGGTCTCTGCTAAGTGCAAACCTGCGTAAAGAATAGGTCCAACCATTTCGGGGGCAAAAACAGATTAATTGGGAAAGTACATGGCCCGTTCTCTGTGTCCTACTAAAACATTATGAGAAAGACTATTTTGATGAAATCGTGTGGGCTATATGTCAGTTTCCCTCTATTGAAAGAGAAAATCACCTCTAAACAAACCGTACAGTCTTCACGCGGTGGAACAGATGAATTTGGCAAATCTGTGGCCTATTTTTTGGAACTCGTGAAAATTGGAGGGAGAAAGAAGATTTCCGTGCAAATCAGAAGACTCTAGCACGGATTCCCTCTTGAAAACGCAAGCTGGATCTAAAACACGCATTCAGGCATTTTGGCGGTGATATTGATGAAATTGGCAACTCCGTGGCCCATTTTGGGGTACTGCTGAAAAACGGATTGAGAAAGTAGCTTACTCTGAAATTTCGAGGCCTCTAGCGAATTTTCCCTGTCAAAAGGTGAAACCGGTGCTAAAACATGCTTCTATCCTTTTGGTGGCCGAAACACTATGATTCGCGAGCTACGTTGCCCATTTTACAGTGCTTATGAAAGATGGAGGTAGGAATAGGTTTTCTTTGCATTTCAAATGCCTCTATGGCGGTTGGTCTCTGCTAAGTGCAAACCTGCGCAAAGATTAGGTCCAACCATTTCGGGGACAAAAACAGATTAATTGGGAAAGTACATGGCCCGTTCTCTGTGTCCAACTAAAAGATTATGAGAAAGACTATTTCGATGTAATTGTGTGGGCTACATGTCAGTTTCCCTCTATTGAAAGAGAAAATCACCTCTAAACGAACCGTACAGTCCTCACGCGGTGGAACAGATGAATTTGGCAAATCTGTGGCCTATTTTTTGGAACTAGTGAAAATATGAGGGAGAAAGAAGATTTCCGTGCAAATCAGAGGACTCTAGCACGGATTCCCTCTTGAAAACGCAAGCTGGATCTAAAACACGCATTCAGGCATTTTGGGGGTGATATTGATGAAATTGGCAACTCCGTGGCCCATTTTAGGGTACTGCTGAAAAACGGATTGAGAAAGGAGCTTACTCTGAAATTTCGAGGCCTCTAGCGAATTTTCCCTGTCAAAAGGTGAAACCGTTGCTAAAACATCCTCTATCCTTTTGGTGGCCGAAACACAATGATTCGCGAGCTACGTTGCCCATTTTACAGTGCTTATGAAAGATGGAGGTAGGAATAGGATTTCTTTGCATTTCAAATGCCTCTATGGCGGTTGGTCTCTGCTAAGTGCAAACCTGCGCAAAGAATAGGTCCAACCATTTCAGGGGCAAAAACAGATTAATTGGGAAAGTACATGGCCCGTTCTCTGTGTCCCACTAAAACATTATGAGAAAGACTATTTTGATGAAATCGTGTGGGCTATATGTCAGTTTCCCTCTATTGAAAGAGAAAATCACCTCTAAACGAACCGTACAGTCTTCACGCGGTGGAACAGATGAATTTGGTAAATCTGTGGCCTATTTTTTGGAACTAGTGAAAATATGAGGGAGAAAGAAGATTTCCGTGCAAATCAGAGGACTCTAGCACGGATTCCCTCTTGAAAACGCAAGCTGGATCTAAAACACGCATTCAGGCATTTTGGGGGTGATATTGATGAAATTGGCAACTCCGTGGCCCATTTTAGGGTACTGCTAAAAAACGGATTGAGAAAGGAGCTTACTCTGAAATTTCGAGGCCTCTAGAGAATTTTCCCTGTCAAAATGTGAAACCGGCGCTAAAACATGCTTCTATCCTTTTGGTGGCCGAAACACTATGATTCGCGAGCTACGTTGCCCATTTTACAGTGCTTATGAAAGATGGAGGTAGGAATAGGATTTCTTTGCATTTCAAATGCCTCTATGGCGGTTGGTCTCTGCTAAGTGCAAACCTGCGCAAAGATTAGGTCCAACCATTTCGGGGGCAAAAACAGATTAATTGGGAAAGTACATGGCCCGTTCTCTGTGTCCCACTAAAACATTATGAGAAAGACTATTTTGATGAAATCGTGTGGGCTATATGTCAGTTTCCCTCTATTGAAAGAGAAAATCACCTCTAAACGAACCGTACAGTCCTCACGCGGTGGAACAGATGAATTTGGCAAATCTGTGGCCTATTTTTTGGAACTCGTGAAAATTGGAGGGAGAAAGAAGATTTCCGTGCAAATCAGAAGACTCTAGCACGGATTCCCTCTTGAAAACGCAACCTGGATCTAAAACACGCATTCAGGCATTTTGGCGGTGATATTGATGAAATTGGCAACTCCGTGGCCCATTTTGGGGTACTGCTGAAAAACGGATTGAGAAAGGAGCTTACTCTGAAATTTCGAGGCCTCTAGCGAATTTTCCCTGTCAAAAGGTGAAACCGGCGCTAAAACATGCTTCTATCCTTTTGGTGGCCGAAACACTATGATTCGCGAGCTACGTTGCCCATTTTACAGTGCTTATGAAAGATGGAGGTAGGAATAGGATTTCTTTGCATTTCAAATGCCTCTATGGCGGTTGGTCTCTGCTAAGTGCAAACCTGCGTAAAGAATAGGTCCAACCATTTCGGGGGCAAAAACAGATTAATTGGGAAAGTACATGGCCCGTTCTCTGTGTCCTACTAAAACATTATGAGAAAGACTATTTTGATGAAATCGTGTGGGCTATATGTCAGTTTCCCTCTATTGAAAGAGAAAATCACCTCTAAACAAACCGTACAGTCTTCACGCGGTGGAACAGATGAATTTGGCAAATCTGTGGCCTATTTTTTGGAACTCGTGAAAATTGGAGGGAGAAAGAAGATTTCCGTGCAAATCAGAAGACTCTAGCACGGATTCCCTCTTGAAAACGCAAGCTGGATCTAAAACACGCATTCAGGCATTTTGGCGGTGATATTGATGAAATTGGCAACTCCGTGGCCCATTTTGGGGTACTGCTGAAAAACGGATTGAGAAAGTAGCTTACTCTGAAATTTCGAGGCCTCTAGCGAATTTTCCCTGTCAAAAGGTGAAACCGGTGCTAAAACATGCTTCTATCCTTTTGGTGGCCGAAACACTATGATTCGCGAGCTACGTTGCCCATTTTACAGTGCTTATGAAAGATGGAGGTAGGAATAGGTTTTCTTTGCATTTCAAATGCCTCTATGGCGGTTGGTCTCTGCTAAGTGCAAACCTGCGCAAAGATTAGGTCCAACCATTTCGGGGACAAAAACAGATTAATTGGGAAAGTACATGGCCCGTTCTCTGTGTCCAACTAAAAGATTATGAGAAAGACTATTTCGATGTAATTGTGTGGGCTACATGTCAGTTTCCCTCTATTGAAAGAGAAAATCACCTCTAAACGAACCGTACAGTCCTCACGCGGTGGAACAGATGAATTTGGCAAATCTGTGGCCTATTTTTTGGAACTAGTGAAATTATGAGGGAGAAAGAAGATTTCCGTGCAAATCAGAGGACTCTAGCACGGATTCCCTCTTGAAAACGCAAGCTGGATCTAAAACACGCATTCAGGCATTTTGGGGGTGATATTGATGAAATTGGCAACTCCGTGGCCCATTTTAGGGTACTGCTGAAAAACGGATTGAGAAAGGAGCTTACTCTGAAATTTCGAGGCCTCTAGCGAATTTTCCCTGTCAAAAGGTGAAACCGTTGCTAAAACATGCTCTATCCTTTTGGTGGCCGAAACACAATGATTCGCGAGCTACGTTGCCCATTTTACAGTGCTTATGAAAGATGGAGGTAGGAATAGGATTTCTTTGCATTTCAAATGCCTCTATGGCGGTTGGTCTCTGCTAAGTGCAAACCTGCGCAAAGAATAGGTCCAACCATTTCAGGGGCAAAAACAGATTAATTGGGAAAGTACATGGCCCGTTCTCTGTGTCCCACTAAAACATTATGAGAAAGACTATTTTGATGAAATCGTGTGGGCTATATGTCAGTTTCCCTCTATTGAAAGAGAAAATCACCTCTAAACGAACCGTACAGTCTTCACGCGGTGGAACAGATGAATTTGGTAAATCTGTGGCCTATTTTTTGGAACTAGTGAAAATATGAGGGAGAAAGAAGATTTCCGTGCAAATCAGAGGACTCTAGCACGGATTCCCTCTTGAAAACGCAAGCTGGATCTAAAACACGCATTCAGGCATTTTGGGGGTGATATTGATGAAATTGGCAACTCCGTGGCCCATTTTAGGGTACTGCTAAAAAACGGATTGAGAAAGGAGCTTACTCTGAAATTTCGAGGCCTCTAGAGAATTTTCCCTGTCAAAATGTGAAACCGGTGCTAAAACATGCTTCTATCCTTTTGGTGGTCGAAACACTATGATTCGCGAGCTACGTTGCCCATTTTACAGTGCTTATGAAAGATGGAGGTAGGAATAGGATTTCTTTGCATTTCAAATGCCTCTATGGCGGTTGGTCTCTGCTAAGTGCAAACCTGTGCAAAGATTAGGTCCAACCATTTCGGGGACAAAAAAAGATTAATTGGGAAAGTACATGGCCCGTTCTCTGTGTCCAACTAAAAGATTATGAGAAAGACTATTTCGATGTAATTGTGTGGGCTACATGTCAGTTTCCCTCTATTGAAAGAGAAAATCACCTCTAAACGAACCGTACAGTCTTCACGCGGTGGAACAGATGAATTTGGCAAATCTGTGGCCTAATTTTTGGAACTCGTGAAAATTGGAGGGAGAAAGAAGATTTCCGTGCAAATCAGAGGACTCTAGCACGGATTCCCTCTTGAAAACGCAAGCTGGATCTAAAACACGCATTCAGGCATTTTGGGGGTGATATTGATGAAATTGGCAACTCCGTGGCCCATTTTGGGGTACTGCTGAAAAACTGAGTGAGAAAGGAGCTTACTCTGAAATTTCGAGTCCTCTAGCGAATTTTCCCTGTCAAAAGGTGAAACCGGCGCTAAAACATGCTTCTATCCTTTTGGTGGCCGAAACACTATGATTCGCGAGCTACGTTGCCCATTTTACAGTGCTTATGAAAGATGGAGGTAGGAATAGGATTTCTTTGCATTTCAAATGCCTCTATGGCGGTTGGTCTCTGCTAAGTGCAAACCTGCGCAAAGATTAGGTCCAACCATTTCGGGGACAAAAACAGATTAATTGGGAAAGTACATGGCCCGTTCTCTGTGTCCAACTAAAAGATTATGAGAAAGACTATTTCGATGTAATTGTGTGGGCTACATGTCAGTTTCCCTCTATTGAAAGAGAAAATCACCTCTAAACGAACCGTACAGTCTTCACGCGGTGGAATATATGAATTTGGCAAATCTGTGGCCTATTTTTTGGAACTCGTGAAAATTGGAGGGAGAAAGAAGATTTCCGTGCAAATCAGAGGACTCTAGCACGGATTCCCTCTTGAAAACGCAAGCTGGATCTAAAACACGCATTCAGGCATTTTGGGGGTGATATTGATGAAATTGGCAACTCCGTGGCCCATTTTAGGGTACTGCTGAAAAACGGATTGAGAAAGGAGCTTACTCTGAAATTTCGAGGCCTCTAGCGAATTTTCCCTGTCAAAAGGTGAAACCGGCGCTAAAACATGCTCTATCCTTTTGGTGGCCGAAACACAATGATTCGCGAGCTACGTTGCCCATTTTACAGTGCTTATGAAAGATGGAGGTAGGAATAGGATTTCTTTGCATTTCAAATGCCTCTATGGCGGTTGGTCTCTGCTAAGTGCAAACCTGCGAAAAGAATAGGTCCAACCATTTCGGGGGCAAAAACAGATTAATTGGGAAAGTACATGGCCCGTTCTCTGTGTCCCACTAAAACATTATGAGAAAGACTATTTTGATGAAATCGTGTGGGCTATATGTCAGTTTCCCTCTATTGAAAGAGAAAATCACCTCTAAACGAACCGTACAGTCTTCACGCGGTGGAACAGATGAATTTGGCAAATCTGTGGCCTATTTTTTGGAACTCGTGAAAATTGGAGGGAGAAAGAAGATTTCCGTGCAAATCAGAAGACTCTAGCACGGATTCCCTCTTGAAAACGCAAGCTGGATCTAAAACACGCATTCAGGCATTTTGGCGGTGATATTGATGAAATTGGCAACTCCGTGGCCCATTTTGGGGTACTGCTGAAAAACGGATTGAGAAAGGAGCTTACTCTGAAATTTCGAGGCCTCTAGCGAATTTTCCCTGTCAAAAGGTGAAACCGGTGCTAAAACATGCTTCTATCCTTTTGGTGGCCGAAACACTATGATTCGCGAGCTACGTTGCCCATTTTACAGTGCTTATGAAAGATGGAGGTAGGAATAGGTTTTCTTTGCATTTCAAATGCCTCTATGGCGGTTGGTCTCTGCTAAGTGCAAACCTGCGCAAAGATTAGGTCCAACTATTTCGGGGACAAAAACAGATTAATTGGGAAAGTACATGGCCCGTTCTCTGTGTCCAACTAAAAGATTATGAGAAAGACTATTTCGATGTAATTGTGTGGGCTACATGTCAGTTTCCCTCTATTGAAAGAGAAAATCACCTCTAAACGAACAGTATAGTCTTCACGCGGTGGAACAGATGAATTTGGCAAATCTGTGGCCTATTTTTTGGAACTCGTGAAAATTGGAGGGAGAAAGAAGATTTCCGTGCAAATCAGAGGACTCTAGCACGGATTCCCTCCTGAAAACGCAAGCTGGATCTAAAACACGCATTCAGGCATTTTGGGGGTGATATTGATGAAATTGGCAACTCCGTGGCCCATTTTAGGGTACTGCTGAAAAACGGATTGAGAAAGGAGCTTACTCTGAAATTTCGAGGCCTCTAGAGAATTTTCCCTGTCAAAATGTGAAACCGGTGCTAAAACATGCTTCTATCCTTTTGGTGGTCGAAACACTATGATTCGCGAGCTACGTTGCCCATTTTACAGTGCTTATGAAAGATGGAGGTAGGAATAGGATTTCTTTGCATTTCAAATGCCTCTATGGCGGTTGGTCTCTGCTAAGTGCAAACCTGCGCAAAGATTAGGTCCAACCATTTCGGGGACAAAAAAAGATTAATTGGGAAAGTACATGGCCCGTTCTCTGTGTCCAACTAAAAGATTATGAGAAAGACTATTTCGATGTAATTGTGTGGGCTACATGTCAGTTTCCCTCTATTGAAAGAGAAAATCACCTCTAAACGAACCGTACAGTCTTCACGCGGTGGAACAGATGAATTTGGCAAATCTGTGGCCTAATTTTTGGAACTCGTGAAAATTGGAGGGAGAAAGAAGATTTCCGTGCAAATCAGAGGACTCTAGCACGGATTCCCTCTTGAAAACGCAAGCTGGATCTAAAACACGCATTCAGGCATTTTGGGGGTGATATTGATGAAATTGGCAACTCCGTGGCCCATTTTGGGGTACTGCTGAAAAACTGAGTGAGAAAGGAGCTTACTCTGAAATTTCGAGTCCTCTAGCGAATTTTCCCTGTCAAAAGGTGAAACCGGCGCTAAAACATGCTTCTATCCTTTTGGTGGCCGAAACACTATGATTCGCGAGCTACGTTGCCCATTTTACAGTGCTTATGAAAGATGGAGGTAGGAATAGGATTTCTTTGCATTTCAAATGCCTCTATGGCGGTTGGTCTCTGCTAAGTGCAAACCTGCGCAAAGATTAGGTCCAACCATTTCGGGGGCAAAAACAGATTAATTGGGAAAGTACATGGCCCGTTCTCTGTGTCCCACTAAAACATTATGAGAAAGACTATTTTGATGAAATCGTGTGGGCTATATGTCAGTTTCCCTCTATTGAAAGAGAAAATCACCTCTAAACGAACCGTACAGTCCTCACGCGGTGGAACAGATGAATTTGGCAAATCTGTGGCCTATTTTTTGGAACTCGTGAAAATTGGAGAGAGAAAGAAGATTTCCGTGCAAATCAAAAGACTCTAGCACGAATTCCCTCTTGAAAACGCAACCTGGATCTAAAACACGCATTCAGGCATTTTGGCGGTGATATTGATGAAATTGGCAACTCCGTGGCCCATTTTGGGGTACTGCTGAAAAACGGATTGAGAAAGGAGCTTACTCTGAAATTTCGAGGCCTCTAGCGAATTTTCCCTGTCAAAAGGTGAAACCGGCGCTAAAACATGCTTCTATCCTTTTGGTGGCCGAAACACTATGATTCGCGAGCTACGTTGCCCATTTTACAGTGCTTATGAAAGATGGAGGTAGGAATAGGATTTCTTTGCATTTCAAATGCCTCTATGGCGGTTGGTCTCTGCTAAGTGCAAACCTGCGTAAAGAATAGGTCCAACCATTTCGGGGGCAAAAACAGATTAATTGGGAAAGTACATGGCCCGTTCTCTGTGTCCTACTAAAACATTATGAGAAAGACTATTTTGATGAAATCGTGTGGGCTATATGTCAGTTTCCCTCTATTGAAAGAGAAAATCACCTCTAAACAAACCGTACAGTCTTCACGCGGTGGAACAGATGAATTTGGCAAATCTGTGGCCTATTGTTTGGAACTCGTGAAAATTGGAGGGAGAAAGAAGATTTCCGTGCAAATCAGAGGACTCTAGCACGGATTCCCTCTTGAAAACGCAAGCTGGATCTAAAACACGCATTCAGGCATTTTGGGGGTGATATTGATGAAATTGGCAACTCCGTGGCCCATTTTGGGGTACTGCTGAAAAACTGAGTGAGAAAGGAGCTTACTCTGAAATTTCGAGTCCTCTAGCGAATTTTTCCTGTCAAAAGGTGAAACCGGCGCTAAAACATGCTTCTATCCTTTTGGTGGCCGAAACACTATGATTCGCGAGCTACGTTGCCCATTTTACAGTGCTTATGAAAGATGGAGGTAGGAATAGGTTTTCTTTGCATTTCAAATGCCTCTATGGCGGTTGGTCTCTGCTAAGTGCAAACCTGCGCAAAGAATAGGTCCAACCATTTCGGGGGCAAAAACAGATTAATTGGGAAAGTACATGGCCCGTTCTCTGTGTCCCACTAAAACATTATGAGAAAGACTATTTTGATGAAATCGTGTGGGCTATATGTCAGTTTCCCTCTATTGAAAGAGAAAATCACCTCTAAACGAACCGTACAGTCCTCACGCGGTGGAACAGATGAATTTGGCAAATCTGTGGCCTATTTTTTGGAACTCGTGAAAATTGGAGGGAGAAAGAAGATTTCCGTGCAAATCAGAAAACTCTAGCACGGATTCCCTCTTGAAAACGCAAGCTGGATCTAAAACACGCATTCAGGCATTTTGGCGGTGATATTGATGAAATTGGCAACTCCGTGGCCCATTTTGGGGTACTGCTGAAAAACGGATTGAGAAAGGAGCTTACTCTGAAATTTCGAGGCCTCTAGCGAATTTTCCCTGTCAAAAGGTGAAACCGGCGCTAAAACATGCTTCTATCCTTTTGGTGGCCGAAACACTATGATTCGCGAGCTACGTTGCCCATTTTACAGTGCTTATGAAAGATGGAGGTAGGAATAGGTTTTCTTTGCATTTCAAATGCCTCTATGTCGGTTGATCTCTGCTAAGTGCAAACCTGCGCAAAGAATAGGTCCAACCATTTCGGGGGCAAAAACAGATTAATTGGGAAAGTACATGGCCCGTTCTCTGTGTCCCACTAAAACATTATGGGAAAGACTATTTCGATGTAATTGTGTGGGCTACATGTCCGCTTCCCTCTATTGAAAGAGAAAATCACCTCTAAACGAACCGTACAGTCTTCACGCGGTGGAACAGGTGAATTTGGCAAATTTGTGGCCTATTTTTTGGAACTCGTGAAAATTGGAGGGAGAAAGAAGATTTCCGTGCAAATCAGAGGACTCTAGCACGGATTCCCTCTTGAAAACGCAAGCTGGATCTAAAACACGCATTCAGGCATTTTGGGGGTGATATTGATGAAATTGGCAACTCCGTGGCCCATTTTAGGGTACTGCTGAAAAACGGATTGAGAAAGGAGCTTACTCTGAAATTTCGAGGCCTCTAGCGAATTTTCCCTGTCAAAAGGTGAAACCGGCGCTAAAACATGCTCTATCCTTTTGGTGGCCGAAACACAATGATTCGCGAGCTACGTTGCCCATTTTACAGTGCTTATGAAAGATGGAGGTAGGAATAGGATTTCTTTGCATTTCAAATGCCTCTATGGCGGTTGGTCTCTGCTAAGTGCAAACCTGTGCAAAGAATAGGTCCAACCATTTCGGGGGCAAAAACAGATTAATTGGGAAAGTACATGGCCCGTTCTCTGTGTCCCACTAAAACATTATGAGAAAGACTATTTTGATGAAATCGTGTGGGCTATATGTCAGTTTCCCTCTATTGAAAGAGAAAATCACCTCTAAACGAACCATACAGTCTTCACGCGGTGGAACAGATGAATTTGGCAAATCTGTGGCCTATTTTTTGGAACTCGTGAAAATTGGAGGGAGAAAGAAGATTTCCGTGCAAATCAGAGGACTCTAGCACGGATTCCCTCTTGAAAAAGCAAGCTGGATCTAAAACACGCATTCAGGCATTTTGTGGGTGATATTGATGAAATTGGCAACTCCGTGGCCCATTTTGGGGTACTGCTTAAAAACAGAGTGAGAAAGGAGCTTGCTCTGAAATGTCGAGGCCTCTAGCGATATTTCCCTGTCAAAAGGTGAAACCGGCGCTAAAACATGCTTCTATCCTTTTGGTGGCCGAAACACAATGATTCGCGAGCTACGTTGCCCATTTTACAGTGCTTATGAAAGATGGAGGTAGGAATAGGATTTCTTTGCATTTCAAATGCCTCTATGGCGGTTGGTCTCTGCTAAGTGCAAACCTGCGCAAAGGATAGGTCCAACCATTTCGGGGGTAAAAACACACTAATTGGGAAAGTACATTGCCCGTTCTCTGTGTCCCACTAAAAGATTATGAGAAAGACTATTTTGATGAAATTGTGTGGGCTACATGTCAGTTTCCGTCTATTGAAAGAGAAAATCACCTCTAAACGAACCGTACAGTCCTCACGCGGTGGAACAGATGAATTTGGCAAATCTGTGGCCTATTTTTTGGAACTCGTGAAAATTGGAGGGAGAAAGAAGATTTCCGTGCAAATCAGAGGACTCTAGCACGGATTCCCTCTTGAAAACGCAAGCTGGATCTAAAACACGCATTCAGGCATTTTGGGGGTGATATTGATGAAATTGGCAACTCCGTGGCCCATTTTGGGGTACTGCTGAAAAACGGAGTGAGAAAGGAGCTTACTCTGAAATTTCGAGGCCTCTAGCGAATTTTCCCTGTCAAAAGGTGAAACCGGTGCTAAAACATGCTTCTATCCTTTTGGTGGCCGAAACACTATGATTCGCGAGCTACGTTGCCCATTTTACAGTGCTTATGAAAGATGGAGGTAGGAATAGGATTTCTTTGCATTTCAAATGCCTCTATGGCGGTTGGTCTCTGCTAAGTGCAAACCTGCGCAAAGATTAGGTCCAACCATTTCGGGGGCAAAAACAGATTAATTGGGAAAGTACATGGCCCGTTCTCTGTGTCCCACTAAAACATTATGAGAAAGACTATTTTGATGAAATCGTGTGGGCTATATGTCAGTTTCCCTCTATTGAGAGAGAAAATCACCTCTAAACGAACCGTACAGTCCTCACGCGGTGGAACAGATGAATTTGGCAAATCTGTGGCCTATTTTTTGGAACTCGTGAAAATTGGAGGGAGAAAGAAGATTTCCGTGCAAATCAGAGGACTCTAGCATGGATTCCCTCTTGAAAACGCAAGCTGGATCTAAAACACGCATTCAGGCATTTTGGGGGTGATATTGATGAAATTGGCAACTCCGTGGCCCATTTTGGAGTACTGCTGAAAAACTGAGTGAGAAAGGAGCTTACTCTGAAATTTCGAGTCCTCTAGCGAATTTTCCCTGTCAAAAGGTGAAACCGGCGCTAAAACATGCTTCTATCCTTTTGGTGGCCGAAACACTATGATTCGCGAGCTACGTTACCCATTTTACAGTGCTTATGAAAGATGGAGGTAGGAATAGGATTTCTTTGCATTTCAAATGCCTCTATGGCGGTTGGTCTCTGCTAAGTGCAAACCTGCGCAAAGATTAGGTCCAACCATTTCGGGGACATAAACAGATTAATTGGGAAAGTACATGGCCCGTTCTCTGTGTCCAACTAAAAGATTATGAGAAAGACTATTTCGATGTAATTGTGTGGGCTACATGCCCGCTTCCCTCTATTGAAAGAGAAAATCACCTCTAAACGAACCGTACAGTCTTCACGCGGTGGAACAGGTGAATTTGGCAAATCTGTGGCCTATTTTTTGGAACTCGTGAAAATTGGAGGGAGAAAGAAGATTTCCGTGCAAATCAGAGGACTCTAGCACGGATTCCCTCTTGAAAACGCAAGCTGGATCTAAAACACGCATTCAGGCATTTTGGGGGTGATATTGATGAAATTGGCAACTCCGTGGCCCATTTTAGGGTACTGCTGAAAAACGGATTGAGAAAGGAGCTTACTCTGAAATTTCGAGGCCTCTAGCGAATTTTCCCTGTCAAAAGGTGAAACCGGCGCTAAAACATGCTCTATCCTTTTGGTGGCCGAAACACAATGATTCGCGAGCTACGTTGCCCATTTTACAGTGCTTATGAAAGATGGAGGTAGGAATAAGATTTCTTTGCATTTCAAATGCCTCTATGGCGGTTGGTCTCTGCTAAGTGCAAACCTGCGCAAAGAATAGGTCCAACCATTTCGGGGGCAAAAACAGATTAATTGGGAAAGTAAATGGCCCGTTCTCTGTGTCCCACTAAAACATTATGAGAAAGACTATTTTGATGAAATCGTGTGGGCTATATGTCAGTTTCCCTCTATTGAAAGAGAAAATCACCTCTAAACGAACCGTACAGTCTTCACGCGGTGGAACAGCTGAATTTGGCAAATCTGTGGCCTATTTTTTGGAACTCGTGAAAATTGGAGGGAGAAAGAAGATTTCCGTGCAAATCAGAGGACTCTAGCACGGATTCCCTCTTGGAAACGCAAGCTGGATCTAAAACACGCATTCCTGCATTTTGGCGGTGATATTGATGAAATTGGCAACTCCGTGGCCCATTTTGTGGTACTGCTGAAAAACGGATTGAGAAAGGAGCTTACTCTGAAATTTCGAGGCCTCTAGCGAATTTTCCCTGTCAAAAGGTGAAACCGGTGCTAAAACATGCTTCTATCCTTTTGGTGGTCGAAACACTATGATTCGCGAGCTACGTTGCCCATTTTACAGTGCTTATGAAAGATGGAGGTAGGAATAGGATTTCTTTGCATTTCAAATGCCTCTATGGCGGTTGGTCTCTGCTAAGTGTAAACCTGCGCAAAGAATAGGTCCAACCATTTCGGGGGCAAAAACAGATTAATTGGGAAAGTACATGGCCTGTTCTCTGTGTCCCACTAAAACATTATGAGAAGACTATTTTGATGAAATCGTGTGGGCTATATGTCAGTTTCCCTCTATTGAAAGAGAAAATCACCTCTAAACGAACCGTACAGTCTTCACGCGGTGGAACATATGAATTTGGCAAATCTGTGGCCTATTTTTTGGAACTCGTGAAAATTGGAGGGAGAAAGAAGATTTCCGTGCAAATCAGTGGACTCTAGCACGGATTCCCTCTTGAAAACGCAAGCTGGATCTAAAACACGCATTCAGGCATTTTGGGGGTGATATTGATGAAATTGGCAACTCCGTGGCCCATTTTAGGGTACTGCTGAAAAACTGAGTGAGAAAGGAGCTTACTCTGAAATTTCGAGTCCTCTAGCGAATTTTCCCTGTCAAAAGGTGAAACCGGCGCTAAAACATGCTTCTATCCTTTTGGTGGCCGAAACACTATGATTCGCGAGCTACGTTGCCCATTTTACAGTGCTTATGAAAGATGGAGGTAGGAATAGGTTTTCTTTGCATTTCAAATGCCTCTATGGCGGTTGATCTCTGCTAAGTGCAAACCTGCGCAAAGAATAGGTCCAACCATTTCGGGGGCAAAAACAGATTAATTGGGAAAGTACATGGCCCGTTCTCTGTGTCCCACTAAAACATTATGAGAAAGACTATTTTGATGAAATCGTGTGGGCTATATGTCAGTTTCCCTCTATTGAAAGAGAAAATCACCTCTAAACGAACCGTACAGTCCTCACGCGGTGGAACAGATGAATTTGGCAAATCTGTGGCCTATTTTTTGGAACTCGTGAAAATTGGAGGGAGAAAGAAGATTTCCGTGCAAATCAGAGGACTCTAGCACGGATTCCCTCTTGAAAACGCAAGCTGGATCTAAAACACGCATTCAGGCATTTTGGGGGTGATATTGATGAAATTGGCAACTCCGTGGCCCATTTTGGGGTACTGCTGAAAAACGGAGTGAGAAAGGAGCTTACTCTGAAATTTCGAGGCCTCTAGCGAATTTTCCCTGTCAAAAGGTGAAACCGGTGCTAAAACATGCTTCTATCCTTTTGGTGGCCGAAACACTATGATTCGCGAGCTACGTTGCCCATTTTACAGTGCTTATGAAAGATGGAGGTAGGAATAGGATTTCTTTGCATTTCAAATGCCTCTATGGCGGTTGGTCTCTGCTAAGTGCAAACCTGCGCAAAGATTAGGTCCAACCATTTCGGGGGCAAAAACAGATTAATTGGGAAAGTACATGGCCCGTTCTCTGTGTCCCACTAAAACATTATGAGAAAGACTATTTTGATGAAATCGTGTGGGCTATATGTCAGTTTCCCTCTATTGAGAGAGAAAATCACCTCTAAACGAACCGTACAGTCCTCACGCGGTGGAACAGATGAATTTGGCAAATCTGTGGCCTATTTTTTGGAACTCGTGAAAATTGGAGGGAGAAAGAAGATTTCCGTGCAAATCAGAGGACTCTAGCATGGATTCCCTCTTGAAAACGCAAGCTGGATCTAAAACACGCATTCAGGCATTTTGGGGGTGATATTGATGAAATTGGCAACTCCGTGGCCCATTTTGGAGTACTGCTGAAAAACTGAGTGAGAAAGGAGCTTACTCTGAAATTTCGAGTCCTCTAGCGAATTTTCCCTGTCAAAAGGTGAAACCGGCGCTAAAACATGCTTCTATCCTTTTGGTGGCCGAAACACTATGATTCGCGAGCTACGTTGCCCATTTCACAGTGCTTATGAAAGATGGAGGTAGGAATAGGATTTCTTTGCATTTCAAATGCCTCTATGGCGGTTGGTCTCTGCTAAGTGCAAACCTGCGCAAAGATTAGGTCCAACCATTTCGGGGACATAAACAGATTAATTGGGAAAGTACATGGCCCGTTCTCTGTGTCCAACTAAAAGATTATGAGAAAGACTATTTCGATGTAATTGTGTGGGCTACATGCCCGCTTCCCTCTATTGAAAGAGAAAATCACCTCTAAACGAACCGTACAGACTTCACGCGGTGGAACAGGTGAATTTGGCAAATCTGTGGCCTATTTTTTGGAACTCGTGAAAATTGGAGGGAGAAAGAAGATTTCCGTGCAAATCAGAGGACTCTAGCACGGATTCCCTCTTGAAAACGCAAGCTGGATCTAAAACACGCATTCAGGCATTTTGGGGGTGATATTGATGAAATTGGCAACTCCGTGGCCCATTTTAGGGTACTGCTGAAAAACGGATTGAGAAAGGAGCTTACTCTGAAATTTCGAGGCCTCTAGCGAATTTTCCCTGTCAAAAGGTGAAACCGGCGCTAAAACATGCTCTATCCTTTTGGTGGCCGAAACACAATGATTCGCGAGCTACGTTGCCCA
The DNA here is from genome assembly GCA_037074505.1 of Albizia julibrissin. Classification (NCBI taxonomy): domain Eukaryota; kingdom Viridiplantae; phylum Streptophyta; class Magnoliopsida; order Fabales; family Fabaceae; genus Albizia; species Albizia julibrissin. The sequence goes on from CM073477.1 coordinate 41,979,923, forward strand.
TTTTACAGTGCTTATGAAAGATGGAGGTAGGAATAAGATTTCTTTGCATTTCAAATGCCTCTATGGCGGTTGGTCTCTGCTAAGTGCAAACCTGCGCAAAGAATAGGTCCAACCATTTCGGGGGCAAAAACAGATTAATTGGGAAAGTAAATGGCCCGTTCTCTGTGTCCCACTAAAACATTATGAGAAAGACTATTTTGATGAAATCGTGTGGGCTATATGTCAGTTTCCCTCTATTGAAAGAGAAAATCACCTCTAAACGAACCGTACAGTCTTCACGCGGTGGAACAGCTGAATTTGGCAAATCTGTGGCCTATTTTTTGGAACTCGTGAAAATTGGAGGGAGAAAGAAGATTTCCGTGCAAATCAGAGGACTCTAGCACGGATTCCCTCTTGGAAACGCAAGCTGGATCTAAAACACGCATTCCTGCATTTTGGCGGTGATATTGATGAAATTGGCAACTCCGTGGCCCATTTTGTGGTACTGCTGAATAACGGATTGAGAAAGGAGCTTACTCTGAAATTTCGAGGCCTCTAGCGAATTTTCCCTGTCAAAAGGTGAAACCGGTGCTAAAACATGCTTCTATCCTTTTGGTGGTCGAAACACTATGATTCGCGAGCTACGTTGCCCATTTTACAGTGCTTATGAAAGATGGAGGTAGGAATAGGATTTCTTTGCATTTCAAATGCCTCTATGGCGGTTGGTCTCTGCTAAGTGTAAACCTGCGCAAAGAATAGGTCCAACCATTTCGGGGGCAAAAACAGATTAATTGGGAAAGTACATGGCCTGTTCTCTGTGTCCCACTAAAACATTATGAGAAGACTATTTTGATGAAATCGTGTGGGCTATATGTCAGTTTCCCTCTATTGAAAGAGAAAATCACCTCTAAACGAACCGTACAGTCTTCACGCGGTGGAACATATGAATTTGGCAAATCTGTGGCCTATTTTTTGGAACTCGTGAAAATTGGAGGGAGAAAGAAGATTTCCGTGCAAATCAGAGGACTCTAGCACGGATTCCCTCTTGAAAACGCAAGCTGGATCTAAAACACGCATTCAGGCATTTTGGGGGTGATATTGATGAAATTGGCAACTCCGTGGCCCATTTTAGGGTACTGCTGAAAAACGGATTGAGAAAGGAGCTTACTCTGAAATTTCGAGGCCTCTAGCGAATTTTCCCTGTCAAAAGGTGAAACCGGCGCTAAAACATGCTCTATCGTTTTGGTGGCCGAAACACAATGATTCGCGAGCTACGTTGCCCATTTTACAGTGCTTATGAAAGATGGAGGTAGGAATAGGATTTCTTTGCATTTCAAATGCCTCTATGGCGGTTGGTCTCTGCTAAGTGCAAACCTGTGCAAAGAATAGGTCCAACCATTTCGGGGGAAAAAACAGATTAATTGGGAAAGTACATGGCCCGTTCTCTGTGTCCCACTAAAACATTATGAGAAAGACTATTTTGATGAAATCGTGTGGGCTATATGTCAGTTTCCCTCTATTGAAAGAGAAAATCACCTCTAAACGAACCGTACAGTCCTCACGCGGTGGAACAGATGAATTTGGCAAATCTGTGGCCTATTTTTTGGAACTCGTGAAAATTGGAGGGAGAAAGAAGATTTCCGTGCAAATCAGAAGACTCTAGCACGGATTCCCTCTTGAAAACGCAAGCTGGATCTAAAACACGCATTCAGGCATTTTGGGGGTGATATTGATGAAATTGGCAACTCCGTGGCCCATTTTGGGGTACTGCTGAAAAACGGATTGAGAAAGGAGCTTACTCTGAAATTTCGAGGCCTCTAGCGAATTTTCCCTGTCAAAAGGTGAAACCGGTGCTAAAACATGCTTCTATCCTTTTGGTGGCCGAAACACTATGATTCGCGAGCTACGTTGCCCATTTTACAGTGCTTAAGAAAGATGGAGGTAGGAATAGGATTTCTTTGCATTTCAAATGCCTCTATGGCGGTTGGTCTCTGCTAAGTGCAAACCTGCGTAAAGAATAGGTCCAACCATTTCGGGGGCAAAAACAGATTAATTGGGAAAGTACATGGCCCGTTCTCTGTGTCCCACTAAAACATTATGAGAAAGACTATTTTGATGAAATCGTGTGGGCTATATGTCAGTTTCCCTCTATTGAAAGAGAAAATCACCTCTAAACGAACCGTACAGTCCTCACGCGGTGGAACAGATGAATTTGGCAAATCTGTGGCCTATTTTTTGGAACTCGTGAAAATTGGAGGGAGAAAGAAGATTTCCGTGCAAATCAGAGGACTCTAGCATGGATTCCCTCTTGAAAACGCAAGCTGGATCTAAAACACGCATTCAGGCATTTTGGGGGTGATATTGATGAAATTGGCAACTCCGTGGCCCATTTTGGAGTACTGCTGAAAAACTGAGTGAGAAAGTAGCTTACTCTGAAATTTCGAGTCCTCTAGCGAATTTTCCCTGTCAAAAGGTGAAACCGGCGCTAAAACATGCTTCTATCCTTTTGGTGGCCGAAACACTATGATTCGCGAGCTACGTTGCCCATTTTACAGTGCTTATGAAAGATGGAGGTAGGAATAGGATTTCTTTGCATTTCAAATGCCTCTATGGCGGTTGGTCTCTGCTAAGTGCAAACCTGCGCAAAGATTAGGTCCAACCATTTCGGGGACATAAACAGATTAATTGGGAAAGTACATGGCCCGTTCTCTGTGTCCAACTAAAAGATTATGAGAAAGACTATTTCGATGTAATTGTGTGGGCTACATGTCCGCTTCCCTCTATTGAAAGAGAAAATCACCTCTAAACGAACCGTACAGTCTTCACGCGGTGGAACAGGTGAATTTGGCAAATCTGTGGCCTATTTTTTGGAACTCGTGAAAATTGGAGGGAGAAAGAAGATTTCCGTGCAAATCAGAGGACTGTAGCACGGATTCCCTCTTGGAAACGCAAGCTGGATCTTAAACACGCATTCCTGCATTTTGGCGGTGATATTGATGAAATTGGCAACTCCGTGGCCCATTTTGGGGTACTGCTGAAAAACGGATTGAGAAAGGAGCTTACTCTGAAATTTCGAGGCCTCTAGCGAATTTTCCCTGTCAAAAGGTGAAACCGGTGCTAAAACATGCTTCTATCCTTTTGGTGGTCGAAACACTATGATTCGCGAGCTACGTTGCCCATTTTACAGTGCTTATGAAAGATGGAGGTAGGAATAGGATTTCTTTGCATTTCAAATGCCTCTATGGCGGTTGGTATCTTCTAAGTGTAAACCTGCGCAAAGAATAGGTCCAACCATTTCGGGGGCAAAAACAGATTAATTGGGAAAGTACATGGCCTGTTCTCTGTGTCCCACTAAAACATTATGAGAAGACTATTTTGATGAAATCATGTGGGCTATATGTCAGTTTCCCTCTATTGAAAGAGAAAATCACCTCTAAACGAACCGTACAGTCTTCACGCGGTGGAACAGATGAATTTGGCAAATCTGTGGCCTATTTTTTGGAACTCGTGAAAATTGGAGGGAGAAAGAAGATTTCCGTGCAAATCAGAGGACTCTAGCACGGATTCCCTCTTGAAAACGCAAGCTGGATCTAAAACACGCATTCAGGCATATTGGGGGTGATATTGATGAAATTGGCAACTCCGTGGCCCATTTTGGGGTACTGCTGAAAAACGGATTGAGAAAGGAGCTTACTCTGAAATTTCGAGGCCTCTAGCGAATTTTCCCTGTCAAAAGGTGAAACCGGCGCTAAAACATGCTCTATCCTTTTGGTGGCCGAAACACAATGATTCGCGAGCTACGTTGCCCATTTTACAGTGCTTATGAAAGATGGAGGTAGGAATAGGATTTCTTTGCATTTCAAATGCCTCTATGGCGGTTGGTCTCTGCTAAGTGCAAACCTGCGCAAAGAATAGGTCCAACCATTTCGGGGGCAAAAACAGATTAATTGGGAAAGTACATGGCCCGTTCTCTGTGTCCCACTAAAACATTATGAGAAAGACTATTTTGATGAAATCGTGTGGGCTATATGTCAGTTTCCCTCTATTGAAAGAGAAAATCACCTCTAAACGAACCGTACAGTCTTCACGCGGTGGAACAGGTGAATTTGGCAAATCTGTGGCCTATTTTTTGGAACTCGTGAAAATTGGAGGGAGAAAGAAGATTTCCGTGCAAATCAGAGGACTCTAGCACGGATTCCCTCTTGAAAACGCAAGCTGGATCTAAAACACGCATTCAGGCATTTTGGGGGTGATATTGATGAAATTGGCAACTCCGTGGCCCATTTTAGGGTACTGCTGAAAAACGGATTGAGAAAGGAGCTTACTCTGAAATTTCGAGGCCTCTAGCGAATTTTCCCTGTCAAAAGGTGAAACCGGCGCTAAAACATGCTCTATCCTTTTGGTGGCCGAAACACAATGATTCGCGAGCTACGTTGCCCATTTTACAGTGCTTATGAAAGATGGAGGTAGGAATAGGATTTCTTTGCATTTCAAATGCCTCTATGGCGGTTGGTCTCTGCTAAGTGCAAACCTGCGCAAAGAATAGGTCCAACCATTTCGGGGGCAAAAACAGATTAATTGGGAAAGTACATGGCCTGTTCTCTGTGTCCCACTAAAACATTATGAGAAGACTATTTTGATGAAATCGTGTGGGCTATATGTCAGTTTCCCTCTATTGAAAGAGAAAATCACCTCTAAACGAACCGTACAGTCTTCACGCGGTGGAACAGATGAATTTGGCAAATCTGTGGCCTATTTTTTGGAACTCGTGAAAATTGGAGGGAGAAAGAAGATTTCCGTGCAAATCAGAGGACTCTAGCACGGATTCCCTCTTGAAAACGCAAGCTGGATCTAAAACACGCATTCAGGCATATTGGGGGTGATATTGATGAAATTGGCAACTCCGTGGCCCATTTTGGGGTACTGCTGAAAAACGGATTGAGAAAGGAGCTTACTCTGAAATTTCGAGGCCTCTAGCGAATTTTCCCTGTCAAAAGGTGAAACCGGTGCTAAAACATGCTCTATCCTTTTGGTGGCCGAAACACAATGATTCGCGAGCTACGTTGCCCATTTTACAGTGCTTATGAAAGATGGAGGTAGGAATAGGATTTCTTTGCATTTCAAATGCCTCTATGGCGGTTGGTCTCTGCTAAGTGCAAACCTGCGCAAAGAATAGGTCCAACCATTTCGGGGGCAAAAACAGATTAATTGGGAAAGTACATGGCCCGTTCTCTGTGTCCCACTAAAACATTATGAGAAAGACTATTTTGATGAAATCGTGTGGGCTATATGTCAGTTTCCCTCTATTGAAAGAGAAAATCACCTCTAAACGAACCGTACAGTCTTCACGCGGTGGAACAGGTGAATTTGGCAAATCTGTGGCCTATTTTTTGGAACTCGTGAAAATTGGAGGGAGAAAGAAGATTTTCGTGCAAATCAGAGGACTCTAGCACGGATTCCCTCTTGAAAACGCAAGCTGGATCTAAAACACGCATTCAGGCATTTTGGGGGTGATATTGATGAAATTGGCAACTCCGTGGCCCATTTTAGGGTACTGCTGAAAAACGGATTGAGAAAGGAGCTTACTCTGAAATTTCGAGGCCTCTAGCGAATTTTCCCTGTCAAAAGGTGAAACCGGCGCTAAAACATGCTCTATCCTTTTGGTGGCCGAAACACAATGATTCGCGAGCTACGTTGCCCATTTTACAGTGCTTATGAAAGATGGAGGTAGGAATAGGATTTCTTTGCATTTCAAATGCCTCTATGGCGGTTGGTCTCTGCTAAGTGCAAACCTGCGCAAAGAATAGGTCCAACCATTTCGGGGGCAAAAACAGATTAATTGGGAAAGTACATGGCCTGTTCTCTGTGTCCCACTAAAACATTATGAGAAGACTATTTTGATGAAATCGTGTGGGCTATATGTCAGTTTCCCTCTATTGAAAGAGAAAATCACCTCTAAACGAACCGTACAGTCTTCACGCGGTGGAACAGATGAATTTGGCAAATCTGTGGCCTATTTTTTGGAACTCGTGAAAATTGGAGGGAGAAAGAAGATTTCCGTGCAAATCAGAGGACTCTAGCACGGATTCCCTCTTGAAAACGCAAGCTGGATCTAAAACACGCATTCAGGCATATTGGGGGTGATATTGATGAAATTGGCAACTCCGTGGCCCATTTTGGGGTACTGCTGAAAAACGGATTGAGAAAGGAGCTTACTCTGAAATTTCGAGGCCTCTAGCGAATTTTCCCTGTCAAAAGGTGAAACCGGTGCTAAAACATGCTCTATCCTTTTGGTGGCCGAAACACAATGATTCGCGAGCTACGTTGCCCATTTTACAGTGCTTATGAAAGATGGAGGTAGGAATAGGATTTCTTTGCATTTCAAATGCCTCTATGGCGGTTGGTCTCTGCTAAGTGCAAACCTGCGCAAAGAATAGGTCCAACCATTTCGGGGGCAAAAACAGATTAATTGGGAAAGTACATGGCCCGTTCTCTGTGTCCCACTAAAACATTATGAGAAAGACTATTTTGATGAAATCGTGTGGGCTATATGTCAGTTTCCCTCTATTGAAAGAGAAAATCACCTCTAAACGAACCGTACAGTCTTCACGCGGTGGAACAGATGAATTTGGCAAATCTGTAGCCTAATTTTTGGAACTCGTGAAAATTGGAGGGAGAAAGAAGATTTCCGTGCAAATCAGAGGACTCTAGCACGGATTCCCTCTTGAAAACGCAAGCTGGATCTAAAACACGCATTCAGGCATATTGGGGGTGATATTGATGAAATTGGCAACTCCGTGGCCCATTTTGGGGTACTGCTGAAAAACTGAGTGAGAAAGGAGCTTACTCTGAAATTTCGAGTCCTCTAGCGAATTTTCCCTGTCAAAAGGTGAAACCGGCGCTAAAACATGCTTCTATCCTTTTGGTGGCCGAAACACAATGATTCGCGAGCTACGTTGCCCATTTTACAGTGCTTATGAAAGATGGAGGTAGGAATAGGATTTCTTTGCATTTCAAATGCCTCTATGGCGGTTGGTCTCTGCTAAGTGCAAACCTGCGCAAAGAATAGGTCCAACCATTTCGGGGGCAAAAACAGATTAATTGGGAAAGTACATGGCCCGTTCTCTGTGTCCCACTAAAACATTATGAGAAAGACTATTTTGATGAAATCGTGTGGGCTATATGTCAGTTTCCCTCTATTGAAAGAGAAAATCACCTCTAAACGAACCGTACAGTCTTCACGCGGTGGAACAGATGAATTTGGCAAATCTGTAGCCTAATTTTTGGAACTCGTGAAAATTGGAGGGAGAAAGAAGATTTCCGTGCAAATCAGAGGACTCTAGCACGGATTCCCTCTTGAAAACGCAAGCTGGATCTAAAACACGCATTCAGGCATTTTGGGGGTGATATTGATGAAATTGGCAACTCCGTGGCCCATTTTGGGGTACTGCTGAAAAACTGAGTGAGAAAGGAGCTTACTCTGAAATTTCGAGTCCTCTAGCGAATTTTCCCTGTCAAAAGGTGAAACCGGCGCTAAAACATGCTTCTATCCTTTTGGTGGCCGAAACACTATGATTCGCGAGCTACGTTGCCCATTTTACAGTGCTTATGGAAGATGGAGGTAGGAATAGGATTTCTTTGCATTTCAAATGCCTCTATGGCGGTTGGTCTCTGCTAAGTGCAAACCTGCGCAAAGATTAGGCCCAACCATTTCGGGGACAAAAACAGATTAATTGGGAAAGTACATGGCCCGTTCTCTGTGTCCAACTAAAAGATTATGAGAAAGACTATTTTCGATGTAATTGTGTGGGCTACATGTCAGTTTCCCTCTATTGAAAGAGAAAATCACCTCTAAACGAACCGTACAGTCTTCACGCGGTGGAACAGATGAATTTGGCAAATCTGTGGCCTATTTTTTGGAACTCGTGAAAATTGGAGGGAGAAAGAAGATTTCCGTGCAAATGAGAGGACTCTAGCACGGATTCCCTCTTGAAAACGCAAGCTGGATCTAAAACACGCATTCAGGCATTATGGCGGTGATATTGATGAAATTGGCAACTCCGTGGCCCATTTTGTGGTACTGCTGAAAAACGGATTGAGAAAGGAGCTTACTCTGAAATTTCGAGGCCTCTAGCGAATTTTCCCTATCAAAAGGTGAAACCGGCGCTAAAACATGCTCTATCCTTTTGGTGGCCGAAACACAATGATTCGCGAGCTACGTTGCCCATTTTACAGTGCTTATGAAAGATGGAGGTAGGAATAGGATTTCTTTGCATTTCAAATGCCTCTATGGCGGTTGGTCTCTGCTAAGTGCAAACCTGCGCAAAGAATAGGTCCAACCATTTCGGGGGCAAAAACAGATTAATTGGTAAAGTACATGGCCCGTTCTCTGTGTCCCACTAAAACATTATGAGAAAGACTATTTTGATGAAATCGTGTGGGCTATATGTCAGTTTCCCTCTATTGAAAGAGAAAATCACCTCTAAACGAACCGTACAGTCTTCACGCGGTGGAACAGATGAATTTGGCAAATCTGTGGCCTATTTTTTGGAACTCGTGAAAATTGGAGGGAGAAAGAAGATTTCCGTGCAAATCAGAGGACTCTAGCACGGATTCCCTCTTGAAAACGCAAGCTGGATCTAAAATACGCATTCAGGCATTTTGGCGGTGATATTGATGAAATTGGCAACTCCGTGGCCCATTTTGGGGTACTGCTGAAAAACGGATTGAGAAAGGAGCTTACTCTGAAATTTCGAGGCCTCTAGCGAATTTTCCCTGTCAAAAGGTGAAACCGGTGCTAAAACATGCTTCTATCCTTTTGGTGGCCGAAACACTATGATTCGCGAGCTACGTTGCCCATTTTACAGTGCTTATGAAAGATGGAGGTAGGAATAGGATTTCTTTGCATTTCAAATGCCTCTATGGCGGTTGGTCTCTGCTAAGTGCAAACCTGCGCAAAGATTAGGTCCAACCATTTCGGGGACAAAAAAAGATTAATTGGGAAAGTACATGGCCCGTTCTCTGTGTCCAACTAAAAGATTATGAGAAAGACTATTTCGATGTAATTGTGTGGGCTACATGTCAGTTTCCCTCTATTGAAAGAGAAAATCACCTCTAAACGAACCGTACAGTCTTCACGCGGTGGAACAGATGAATTTGGCAAATCTGTGGCCTATTTAATGGAACTCGTGAAAATTGGAGGGAGAAAGAAGATTTCCGTGCAAATCAGAGGACTCTAGCACGAATTCCCTCCTGAAAACGCAAGCTGGATCTAAAACACGCATTCAGGCATTTTGGGGGTGATATTGATGAAATTGGCAACTCCGTGGCCCATTTTGGGGTACTGCTGAAAAACGGATTGAGAAAGGAGCTTACTCTGAAATTTCGAGTCCTCTAGCGAATTTTCCCTGTCAAAAGGTGAAACCGGTGCTAAAACATGCTTCTATCCTTTTGGTGGCCGAAACACAATGATTCGCGAGCTACGTTGCCCATTTTACAGTGCTTATCAAAGATGGAGGTAGGAATAGGATTTCTTTGCATTTCAAATGCCTCTATGGCGGTTGGTCTGAACTAAGTGCAAACCTGCGCAAAGATTAAGTCCAACCATTTCAGGGGCAAAAAAAGATGAATTGGGAAAGTACATGGCCCGTTCTCTGAACCCCACTAAAAGATTATGAGAAAGACTATTTTGATGAAATTGTGTGGGCTACATGTCAGTTTCCCTCTATTGAAAGAGAAAATCACCTCTAAACGAACCGTACAGTCTTCTCGCAGTGGAACAGATGAATTTGGCAAATCTGAGGCGTATTTTTTGGAACTCGTGAAAATTGGAGGGAGAAAGAAGATTTCCGTGCAAATCAGAGGACTCTAGCACGGATTCCCTCTTGCAAACGCAAGCTGGATCTAAAACACGCATTCAGGCATTTTGGGGGTGATAATGATGTAATTGGCAACTCCGTGGCCCATTTTTGGGTACTGCTGAAAAACGGATTGAGAAAGGAGCTTACTCTGAAATTTCGAGGCCTCTAGCGAATTTTCCCTGTCAAAAGGTGAAACCGGCGCTAAAACATGCTTCTATCCTTTTGGTGGCCGAAACACAATGATTCGCGAGCTACGTTGCCCATTTTACAGTGCTTATGAAAGATGGAGGTAGGAATAGAATTTCTTTTAATTTCAAATGCCTCTATGGCGGTTGGTCTCTGCTAAGTGCAAACCTGCGCAAAGATTAGGTCCAACCATTTCAGGGGCAAAAAAAGATGAATTGGGAAAGTACATGGCCCGTTCTCTGTACCCCACTAAAAGATTATGAGAAAGACTATTTTTATGAAATTGTGTGGGCTACATGTCAGTTTCCCTCTATTGAAAGAGAAAATCACCTCTAAACGAACCGTACAGTCTTCTCGCGGTGGAACAGATGAATTTGGCAAATCTGAGGCGTATTTTTTGGAACTCGTGAAAATTGAAGGGAGAAAGAAGATTTCCGTGCAAATCAGAGGACTCTAGCACGAATTCCCTCCTGAAAACGCAAGCTGGATCTAAAACACGCATGAAGGCATTTTGGGGGTGATATTGATGAAATTGGCAACTCCGTGGCCCATTTTGGGGTACTGCTGAAAAACGGATTGAGAAAGGAGCTTACTCTGAAATTTCGAGGCCTCTAGCGAATTTTCCCTGTCAAAAGGTGAAACCGGCGCTAAAACATGCTTCTATCCTTTTGGTGGCCGAAACACAATGATTCGCGAGCTACGTTGCCCGTTTTACAGTTCTTCTGAAAGATGGAGGTAGGAATAGGATTTCTTTGCATTTCAAATGCCTCTATGGCTGTTGGTCTCTGCTAAGTGCAAACCTGCGGAAAGATTAGGTCCAACCATTTCGGGGGCAAAAAAAGATGAATTGGGAAAGTACATGGCCCGTTCTCTGTACCCCACTAAAAGATTATGAGAAAGACTATTTTGATGAAATTGTGTGGGCTACATGTCAGTTTCCCTTTATTGAAAGAGAAAATCACCTCTAAACGAACCGTACAGTCTTCTCGCGGTGGAACAGATGAATTTGGCAAATCTGAAGCGTATTTTTTGGACCTCGTGAAAATTGGAGGGAGAAAGAAGATTTCTGTGCAAATCAGAGGACTCTAGCACGAATTCCCTCTTGAAAACGCAAGCTGGATCTAAAACACGCATTCAGGCATTTTGGGGGTGATATTGATGAAATTGGCAACTCTGTGGCCCATTTTGGGGTACTGCTGAAAAACGGATTGAGAAAGGAGCTTACTCTGAAATTTCGAGGCCTCTAGCGAATTTTCTCTGTCAAAAGGTGAAACCGGTTCTAAAACATGCTTCTATCCTTTTGGTGGCCGAAACACAATGATTCGCGAGCTACGTTGCCCATTTTACAGTGCTTATCAAAGATGGAGGTAGGAATAGGATTTCTTTTAATTTCAAATGCCTCTATGGCGGTTGGTCTCTGCTAAGTGCAAACCTGCGCAAAGATTAGGTCCAACCATTTCTGGGGCAAAAAAAGATGAATTGGGAAAGTACATGGCCCGTTCTCTGTACCCCACTAAAAGATTATGAGAAAGACTATTTTGATGAAATTGTGTGGGCTACATGTCAGTTTCCCTCTATTGAAAGAGAAAATCACCTCTAAACGAACCGTACAGTCTTCTCGCGGTGGAACAGATGAATTTGGAAAATCTGAGGCGTATTTTTTGGAACTCGTGAAAATTGTAGGGAGAAAGAAGATTTCCGTGCAAATCAGAGGACTCTAGCACGAATTCCCTCTTAAAAACGCAAGCTGGATCTAAAACACGCATTCAGGCATTTTGGGGGTGATATTGATGAAATTGGCAACTCCGTGGCCCATTTTGGGGTACTGCTGAAAATTGGATTGAGAAAGGAGCTTACTTTGAAATTTCGAGGCCTCTAGCGAATTTTCCCTGTCAAAAGGTGAAACCGGCGCTAAAACATGCTTCTATCCTTTTGGTGGCCGAAACACAATGATTCGCGAGCTACGTTGCCCATTTTACAGTGCTTATCAAAGATAGAGGTAGGAATAGGATTTCTTTTAATTTCAAATGCCTCTATGACGGTTGGTCTCTGCTAAGTGCAAACCTGCGCAAAGATTAAGTCCAACCATTTCTGGGGCAAAAAAAGATGAATTGGGAAAGTACATGGCCCGTTCTCTGTACCCCACTAAAAGATTATGAGAAAGACTATTTTGATGAAATTGTGTGGGCTACATGTCAGTTTCCCTCTATTGAAAGAGAAAATCACCTCTAAACGAACCGTACAGTCTTCTCGCGGTGGAACAGATGAATTTGGCAAATCTGAGGCGTATTTTTTGGAACTCGTGAAAATTGGAGGGAGAAAGAAGATTTCCGTGCAAATCAGAGGACTCTAGCACGAATTCCCTCCTGAAAACGCAAGCTGGATCTAAAACACGCATGAAGGCATTTTGGGGGTGATATTGATGAAATTGGCAACTCCGTGGCCCATTTTGGGGTGCTGCTGAAAAACGGATTGAGAAAGGAGCTTACTCTGAAATTTCGAGGCCTCTAGCGAATTTTCCCTGTCAAAAGGTGAAACCGGCGCTAAAACATGCTTCTATCCTTTTGGTGGCCGAAACACAATGATTCGCGAGCTACGTTGCCCATTTTACAGTGCTTATGAAAGATGGAGGTAGGAATAGAATTTCTTTTAATTTCAAATGCCTCTATGGCGGTTGGTCTCTGCTAAGTGCAAACCTGCGCAAAGATTAGGTCCAACCATTTCAGGGGCAAAAAAAGATGAATTGGGAAAGTACATGGCCCGTTCTCTGTACCCCACTAAAAGATTATGAGAAAGACTATTTTTATGAAATTGTGTGGGCTACATGTCAGTTTCCCTCTATTGAAAGAAAAAATCACCTCTAAACGAACCGTACAGTCTTCTCGCGGTGGAACAGATGAATTTGGCAAATCTGAGGCGTATTTTTTGGAACTCGTGAAAATTGGAGGGAGAAAGAAGATTTCCGTGCAAATCAGAGGACTCTAGCACGAATTCCCTCCTGAAAACGCAAGCTGGATCTAAAACACGCATGAAGGCATTTTGGGGGTGATATTGATGAAATTGGCAACTCCGTGGCCCATTTTGGGGTACTGCTGAAAAACGGATTGAGAAAGGAGCTTACTCTGAAATTTCGAGGCCTCTAGCGAATTTTCCCTGTCAAAAGGTGAAACCGGCGCTAAAACATGCTTCTATCCTTTTGGTGGCCGAAACACAATGATTCGCGAGCTACGTTGCCCGTTTTACAGTTCTTCTGAAAGATGGAGGTAGGAATAGGATTTCTTTGCATTTCAAATGCCTCTATGGCGGTTGGTCTCTGCTAAGTGCAAACCTGCGGAAAGATTAGGTCCAACCATTTCGGGGGCAAAAAAAGATGAATTGGGAAAGTACATGGCCCGTTCTCTGTACCCCACTAAAAGATTATGAGAAAGACTATTTTGATGAAATTGTGTGGGCTACATGTCAGTTTCCCTTTATTGAAAGAGAAAATCACCTCTAAACGAACCGTACAGTCTTCTCGCGGTGGAACAGATGAATTTGGCAAATCTGAAGCGTATTTTTTGGACCTCGTGAAAATTGGAGGGAGAAAGAAGATTTCTGTGCAAATCAGAGGACTCTAGCACGAATTCCCTCTTGAAAACGCAAGCTGGATCTAAAACACGCATTCAGGCATTTTGGGGGTGATATTGATGAAATTGGCAACTCTGTGGCCCATTTTGGGGTACTGCTGAAAAACGGATTGAGAAAGGAGCTTACTCTGAAATTTCGAGGCCTCTAGCGAATTTTCCCTGTCAAAAGGTGAAACCGGCGCTAAAACATGCTTCTATCCTTTTGGTGGCCGAAACACAATGATTCGCGAGCTACGTTGCCCATTTTACAGTGCTTATAAAAGATAGAGGTAGGAATAGGATTTCTTTGCATTTCAAATGCCTCTATGGCGGTTGGTCTCTGCGAAGTGCAAACCTGCGTGAAGAATAGGTCCAACCATTTCGGGGGCAAAAAAAGATGAATTGGGAAAGTACATGGCCCGTTCTCTGTGTCCCACTAAAAGATTATGAGAAAGACTATTTTGATGAAATCGTGTGGGCTACATGTCAAATTCCCTCTATTGAAAGAGAAAATAACCTCTAAACGAACCCTAAAGTCTTCACGCGGTGGAACAGATGAATTTGGCAAATCTGTGGCCTATTTTTTGGAACTCGTCAAAATTGGAGGGAGAAAGAAGATTTCTGTGCAAACCTGAGGACTCTAGCACGGTTTCCCTTTCGAAAACGCAAGCTGGATCTAAAACACGCATTCAGGCATTTTGTGCTGATATTGATGAAATTGGCAACTCCGTGGCCCATTTTGGGGTACTGCTGAAAAACGGAGTGAGAAAGGAGCTTACTCTGAAATGTCGAGGGCTCTAGCGAATTTTCCCTGTCAAAAGGTGAAACCGGCGCTAAAACATGCTTCTATCCTTTTGGTGGCCGAAACACAATGATTCGCGAGCTACGTTGCCCATTTTACAGTGCTTATAAAAGATGGAGGTAGGAATAGGATTTCTTTGCATTTCAAATGCCTCTATGGCGGTTGGTCTCTGCTAAGTGCAAACCTGCGGAAAGATTAGGTCCAACCATTTCGGGGGCAAAAAAAGATGAATTGGGAAAGTACATGGCCCGTTCTCTGTACCCCACTAAAAGATTATGAGAAAGACTATTTCGATGTAATTGTGTGGGCTACATGTCAGTTTCCCTCTATTGAAAGAGAAAATCACCTCTAAACGAACAGTATAGTCTTCACGCGGTGGAACAGATGAATTTGGCAAATCTGTGGCCTATTTTTTGGAACTCGTGAAAATTGGAGGGAGAAAGAAGATTTCCGTGCAAACCTGAGGACTCTGGCACGGTATCCCTCATGAAAACGCAAGCTGGATCTAAAACACGCATTCAGGCATTTTGGGGGTGATATTGATGAAATTGGCAACTCCGTGGCCCATTTTGGGGTACTGCTGAAAAACGGATTGAGAAAGGAGCTTACTCTGAAATTTCGAGGCCTCTAGCGAATTTTCCCTGTCAAAAGGTGAAACCGGCGCTAAAACATGCTTCTATCCTTTTGGTGGCCGAAACACAATGATTCGCGAGCTACGTTGCCCATTTTACAGTGCTTATAAAAGATAGAGGTAGGAATAGGATTTCTTTGCATTTCAAATGCCTCTATGGCGGTTGGTCTCTGCGAAGTGCAAACCTGCGTGAAGAATAGGTCCAACCATTTCGGGGGCAAAAAAAGATGAATTGGGAAAGTACATGGCCCGTTCTCTGTGTCCCACTAAAAGATTATGAGAAAGACTATTTTGATGAAATCGTGTGGGCTACATGTCAAATTCCCTCTATTGAAAGAGAAAATAACCTCTAAACGAACCCTAAAGTCTTCACGCGGTGGAACAGATGAATTTGGCAAATCTGTGGCCTATTTTTTGGAACTCGTCAAAATTGGAGGGAGAAAGAAGATTTCTGTGCAAACCTGAGGACTCTAGCACGGTTTCCCTTTCGAAAACGCAAGCTGGATCTAAAACACGCATTCAGGCATTTTGTGCTGATATTGATGAAATTGGCAACTCCGTGGCCCATTTTGGGGTACTGCTGAAAAACGGAGTGAGAAAGGAGCTTACTCTGAAATGTCGAGGGCTCTAGCGAATTTTCCCTGTCAAAAGGTGAAACCGGCGCTAAAACATGCTTCTATCCTTTTGGTGGCCGAAACACAATGATTCGCGAGCTACGTTGCCCATTTTACAGTGCTTATAAAAGATGGAGGTAGGAATAGGATTTCTTTGCATTTCAAATGCCTCTATGGCGGTTGGTCTCTGCTAAGTGCAAACCTGCGGAAAGATTAGGTCCAACCATTTCGGGGGCAAAAAAAGATGAATTGGGAAAGTACATGGCATGTTCTCTGTACCCCACTAAAAGATTATGAGAAAGACTATTTTGATGAAATTGTGTGGGCTACATGTCAGTTTCCCTTTATTGAAAGAGAAAATCACCTCTAAACGAACCGTACAGTCTTCTCGCGGTGGAACAGATGAATTTGGCAAATCTGAAGCGTATTTTTTGGACCTCGTGAAAATTGGAGGGAGAAAGAAGATTTCTGTGAAAATCAGAGGACTCTAGCACGAATTCCCTCTTGAAAACGCAAGCTGGATCTAAAACACGCATTCAGGCATTTTGGGGGTGATATTGATGAAATTGGCAACTCTGTGGCCCATTTTGGGGTACTGCTGAAAAACGGATTGAGAAAGGAGCTTACTCTGAAATTTCGAGGCCTCTAGCGAATTTTCTCTGTCAAAAGGTGAAACCGGCGCTAAAACATGCTTCTATCCTTTTGGTGGCCGAAACACAATGATTCGCGAGCTACGTTGCCCATTTTACAGTGCTTATCAAAGATGGAGGTAGGAATAGGATTTCTTTTAATTTCAAATGCCTCTATGGCGGTTGGTCTCTGCTAAGTGCAAACCTGCGCAAAGATTAGGTCCAACCATTTCTGGGGCAAAAAAAGATGAATTGGGAAAGTACATGGCCCGTTCTCTGTACCCCACTAAAAGATTATGAGAAAGACTATTTTGATGAAATTGTGTGGGCTACATGTCAGTTTCCCTCTATTGAAAGAGAAAATCACCTCTAAACGAACCGTACAGTCTTCTCGCGGTGGAACAGATGAATTTGGAAAATCTGAGGCGTATTTTTTGGAACTCGTGAAAATTGTAGGGAGAAAGAAGATTTCCGTGCAAATCAGAGGACTCTAGCACGAATTCCCTCTTCAAAACGCAAGCTGGATCTAAAACACGCATTCAGGCATTTTGGGGGTGATATTGATGAAATTGGCAACTCCGTGGCCCATTTTGGGGTACTGCTGAAAATTGGATTGAGAAAGGAGCTTACTTTGAAATTTCGAGGCCTCTAGCGAATTTTCCCTGTCAAAAGGTGAAACCGGCGCTAAAACATGCTTCTATCCTTTTGGTGGCCGAAACACAATGATTCGCGAGCTACGTTGCCCATTTTAGAGTGCTTATCAAAGATAGAGGTAGGAATAGGATTTCTTTTAATTTCAAATGCCTCTATGGCGGTTGGTCTCTGCGAAGTGCAAACCTGCGCAAAGATTAAGTCCAACCATTTCTGGGGCAAAAAAAGATGAACTGGGAAAGTACATGGCCCGTTCTCTGTACCCCACTAAAAGATTATGAGAAAGACTATTTTGATGAAATTGTGTGGGCTACATGTCAGTTTCCCTCTATTGAAAGAGAAAATCACCTCTAAACGAACCGTACAGTCTTCTCGCGGTGGAACAGATGAATTTGGCAAATCTGAGGCGTATTTTTTGGAACTCGTGAAAATTGGAGGGAGAAAGAAGATTTCCGTGCAAATCAGAGGACTCTAGCACAAATTCCCTCCTGAAAACTCAAGCTGGATCTAAAACACGCATGAAGGCATTTTGGGGGTGATATTGATGAAATTGGCAACTCCGTGGCCCATTTTGGGGTGCTGCTGAAAAACGGATTGAGAAAGGAGCTTACTCTGAAATTTCGAGGCCTCTAGCGAATTTTCCCTGTCAAAAGGTGAAACCGGCGCTAAAACATGCTTCTATCCTTTTGGTGGCCGAAACACAATGATTCGCGAGCTACGTTGCCCATTTTACAGTGCTTATCAAAGATGGAGGTAGGAATAGGATTTCTTTTAATTTCAAATGCCTCTATGGCGGTTGGTCTCTGCTAAGTGCAAACCTGCGCAAAGATTAGGTCCAACCATTTCTGGGGCAAAAAAAGATGAATTAGGAAAGTACATGGCCCGTTCTTTGTACCCCACTAAAAGATTATGAGAAAGACTATTTTGATGAAATTGTGTGGGCTACATGTCAGTTTCCCTCTATTGAAAGAGAAAATCACCTCTAAACGAACCGTACAGTCTTCTCGCGGTGGAACAGATGAATTTGGAAAATCTGAGGCGTATTTTTTGGAACTCGTGAAAATTGTAGGGAGAAAGAAGATTTCCGTGCAAATCAGAGGACTCTAGCACGAATTCCCTCTTAAAAACGCAAGCTGGATCTAAAACACGCATTCAGGCATTTTGGGGGTGATATTGATGAAATTGGCAACTCCGTGGCCCATTTTTGGGTACTGCTGAAAAATGGATTGACAAAGGAGCTTACTCTGAAATTTCGAGGCCTCTAGCGAATTTTCCCTGTCAAAAGGTGAAACCGGCACTAAAACATGTTTCTATCCTTTTGGTGGCCGAAACACAATGATTCGCGAGCTACGTTGCCCGTTTTACAGTTCTTCTGAAAGATTGAGGTAGGAATAGGATTTCTTTGCATTTCAAATGCCTCTATGGCGGTTGCTCTCTGCTAAGTGCAAACCTGCGGAAAGATTAGGTCCAACCATTTCGGGGGCAAAAAAAGATGAATTGGGAAAGTACATGGCCCGTTCTCTGTACCCCACTAAAAGATTATGAGAAAGACTATTTTGATGAAATTGTGTGGGCTACATGTCAGTTTCCCTCTATTGAAAGAGAAAATCACCTCTAAACGAACCGTACAGTCTTCTGGCGGTGGAACAGATGAATTTGGCAAATATGTGCCGTATTTTTTGGAACTCGTGAAAATTATAGGGAGAAAGAAGATTTCCCTGCAAATCATAGGACTCTAGCACTGTTTGGCTCTCACAAACGAAAGCTGGATCTAAAACACGCATACAGGCATTTTGGGGGTGATATTGATGAAATTGGCAACTCCGTGGCCCATTTTGGGGTACTACTGAAAAACGGAGTGAGAAAGGAGCTTACTCTGAAATTTCGAGGCCTCTAGCGAATTTTCCCTGTCAAAAGGTGAAACCGGCCCTAAAACATGCTTCTATCCTTTTGGTGGCCGAAACACAATGATTCGCGAGCTACGTTGCCTATTTTACAGTGCTTATAAAAGATGGAGGTAGGAATAGGATTTCTTTGCATTTCAAATGCCTCTATGGCGGTTGGTCTCTGCGAAGTGCAAACCTGCGTGAAGAATAGGTCCCACCATTTTGGGGTCAAAAAAAGATGAATTAGGAAAGTACATGGCTCGTTCTCTGTGTCCCACTAAAAGATTATGAGAAAGACTATTTTGATGAAATTGTGTGGGCTACATGTCAGTTTCCCTCTATTGAAAGAGAAAATCACCTCTAAACGAACCGTAAACTCTTCACGCGGTGGAACAAATGAATTTGGAAAATCTGAGGCGTATTTGTTGGAACTCGTCAAAATTGGAGGGAGAAAGAAGATTTCCGTGCAAACCTGAGGACTCTGGCACGGTTTCCCTCTTGAAAACGTAAGCTGGATCTAACACACGCATTCAGGCATTTTGGGGGTGATATTGATGAAATTGGCAACTCCGTGGCCCATTTTGGAGTACTGCTGAAAAACGGATTGAGAAAGGAGCTTACTCTGAAATTTCGAGGCCTCTAGCGAATTTTCCCTGTCAAAAGGTGAAACCGGCGCTAAAACATGCTTCTATCCTTTTGGTGGCCGAAACACAATGATTCGCGAGCTACGTTGCCCATTTTACAGTGCTTATAAAAGATGGAGGTAGGAATAGGATTTCTTTGCATTTCAAATGCCTCTATGGCGGTTGGTCTCTGCGAAGTGCAAACCTGCGTGAAGAATAGGTCCAACCATTTCGGGGGAAAAAAAAGATGAATTGGGAAAGTACATGGCCCGTTCTCTGTGTCCCACTAAAAGATTATGAGAAAGACTATTTTGATGAAATTGTGTGGGCTACATGTCAGTTTCCCTCTATTGAAAGAGAAAATCACCTCTAAACGAACCGTACAGTCTTCTCGCGGTGGAACAGATGAATTTGGAAAATCTGAGGCGTATTTTTTGGAACTCGTGAAAATTGTAGGGAGAAAGAAGATTTCCGTGCAAATCAGAGGACTCTAGCACGAATTCCCTCTTAAAAACGCAAGCTGGATCTAAAACACGCATTCAGGCATTTTGGGGGTGATATTGATGAAATTGGCAACTCCGTGGCCCATTTTTGGGTACTGCTGAAAAATGGATTGACAAAGGAGCTTACTCTGAAAATTCGAGGCCTCTAGCGAATTTTCCCTGTCAAAAGGTGAAACCGGCACTAAAACATGTTTCTATCCTTTTGGTGGCCGAAACACAATGATTCGCGAGCTACGTTGCCCGTTTTACAGTTCTTCTGAAAGATTGAGGTAGGAATAGGATTTCTTTGCATTTCAAATGCCTCTATGGCGGTTGCTCTCTGCTAAGTGCAAACCTGCGGAAAGATTAGGTCCAACCATTTCGGGGGCAAAAAAAGATGAATTGGGAAAGTACATGGCCCGTTCTCTGTACCCCACTAAAAGATTATGAGAAAGACTATTTTGATGAAATTGTGTGGGCTACATGTCAGTTTCCCTCTATTGAAAGAGAAAATCACCTCTAAACGAACCGTACAGTCTTCTGGCGGTGGAACAGATGAATTTGGCAAATATGTGCCGTATTTTTTGGAACTCGTGAAAATTATAGGGAGAAAGAAGATTTCCCTGCAAATCATAGGACTCTAGCACTGTTTGGCTCTCACAAACGAAAGCTGGATCTAAAACACGCATACAGGCATTTTGGGGGTGATATTGATGAAATTGGCAACTCCGTGGCCCATTTTGGGGTACTACTGAAAAACGGAGTGAGAAAGGAGCTTACTCTGAAATTTCGAGGCCTCTAGCGAATTTTCCCTGTCAAAAGGTGAAACCGGCCCTAAAACATGCTTCTATCCTTTTGGTGGCCGAAACACAATGATTCGCGAGCTACGTTGCCTATTTTACAGTGCTTATAAAAGATGGAGGTAGGAATAGGATTTCTTTGCATTTCAAATGCCTCTATGGCGGTTGGTCTCTGCGAAGTGCAAACCTGCGTGAAGAATAGGTCCCACCATTTTGGGGTCAAAAAAAGATGAATTAGGAAAGTACATGGCTCGTTCTCTGTGTCCCACTAAAAGATTATGAGAAAGACTATTTTGATGAAATTGTGTGGGCTACATGTCAGTTTCCCTCTATTGAAAGAGAAAATCACCTCTAAACGAACCGTAAACTCTTCACGCGGTGGAACAAATGAATTTGGAAAATCTGAGGCGTATTTGTTGGAACTCGTCAAAATTGGAGGGAGAAAGAAGATTTCCGTGCAAACCTGAGGACTCTGGCACGGTTTCCCTCTTGAAAACGTAAGCTGGATCTAACACACGCATTCAGGCATTTTGGGGGTGATATTGATGAAATTGGCAACTCCGTGGCCCATTTTGGAGTACTGCTGAAAAACGGATTGAGAAAGGAGCTTACTCTGAAATTTCGAGGCCTCTAGCGAATTTTCCCTGTCAAAAGGTGAAACCGGCGCTAAAACATGCTTCTATCCTTTTGGTGGCCGAAACACAATGATTCGCGAGCTACGTTGCCCATTTTACAGTGCTTATAAAAGATGGAGGTAGGAATAGGATTTCTTTGCATTTCAAATGCCTCTATGGCGGTTGGTCTCTGCGAAGTGCAAACCTGCGTGAAGAATAGGTCCAACCATTTCGGGGGAAAAAAAAGATGAATTGGGAAAGTACATGGCCCGTTCTCTGTGTCCCACTAAAAGATTATGAGAAAGACTATTTTGATGAAATCGTGTGGGCTACATGTCAAATTCCCTCTATTGAAAGAGAAAATAACCTCTAAACAAACCCTAAAGTCTTCACGCGGTGGAACAGATGAATTTGGCAAATCTGTGGCCTATTTTTTGGAACTCGTCAAAAATGGAGGGAGAAAGAAGATTTCCGTGCAAACCTGAGGACTCTAGCACGGTTTCCCTTTCGAAAACGCAAGCTGGATCTAAAACACGCATTCAGGCATTTTGTGCGTGATATTGATGAAATTTGCAACTCCGTGGCCCATTTTGGGGTACTGCTGAAAAACGGAGTGAGAAAGGAGCTTACTCTGAAATGTCGAGGCCTCTAGCGAATTTTCCCTGTCAAAAGGTGAAAGCGGCGCTAAAACATGCTTCTATCCTTTTGGTGGCCGAAACACAATGATTCGCGAGCTACGTTGCCCATTTTACAGTGCTTATGAAAGATGGAGGTAGGAATAGGTTTTCTTTTCATTTCAAATGCCTCTATGGCGGTTGGTCTCTGCTAAGTGCAAACCTGCGCAAAGATTAGGTCCAACCATTTCGGGGACAAAAACAGATTAATTGGGAAAGTACATGGCCCGTTCTCTGTGTCCAACTAAAAGATTATGAGAAAGACTATTTCGATGTAATTGTGTGAGCTACATGTCAGTTTCCCTCTATTGAAAGAGAAAATCACCTCTAAACGAACAGTATAGTCTTCAC
Organism: Albizia julibrissin; assembly: GCA_037074505.1. Lineage (NCBI taxonomy): Eukaryota > Viridiplantae > Streptophyta > Magnoliopsida > Fabales > Fabaceae > Albizia > Albizia julibrissin. Next base: position 42,002,310 of record CM073477.1, read on the forward strand.
GCGGTGGAACAGATGAATTTGGCAAATCTGTGGCCTATTTTTTGGAACTCGTGAAAATTGGAGGGAGAAAGAAGATTTCCGTGCAAACCTGAGGACTCTGGCACGGTATCCCTCATGAAAACGCAAACTGGATCTAAAACACGCATTCAGGCATTTTGGGGGTGATATTGATGAAATTGGCAACTCCGTGGCCCATTTTGGGGTACTGCTGAAAAACGGATTGAGAAAGGAGCTTACTCTGAAATTTCGAGGCCTCTAGCGAATTTTCCCTGTCAAAAGGTGAAACCGGCGCTAAAACATGCTTCTATCCTTTTGGTGGCCGAAACACAATGATTCGCGAGCTACGTTGCCCATTTTACAGTGCTTATAAAAGATAGAGGTAGGAATAGGATTTCTTTGCATTTCAAATGCCTCTATGGCGGTTGGTCTCTGCGAAGTGCAAACCTGCGTGAAGAATAGGTCCAACCATTTCGGGGGCAAAAAAAGATGAATTGGGAAAGTACATGGCCCGTTCTCTGTGTCCCACTAAAAGATTATGAGAAAGACTATTTTGATGAAATCGTGTGGGCTACATGTCAAATTCCCTCTATTGAAAGAGAAAATAACCTCTAAACGAACCCTAAAGTCTTCACGCGGTGGAACAGATGAATTTGGCAAATCTGTGGCCTATTTTTTGGAACTCGTCAAAATTGGAGGGAGAAAGAAGATTTCTGTGCAAACCTGAGGACTCTAGCACGGTTTCCCTTTCGAAAACGCAAGCTGGATCTAAAACACGCATTCAGGCATTTTGTGCTGATATTGATGAAATTGGCAACTCCGTGGCCCATTTTGGGGTACTGCTGAAAAACGGAGTGAGAAAGGAGCTTACTCTGAAATGTCGAGGGCTCTAGCGAATTTTCCCTGTCAAAAGGTGAAACCGGCGCTAAAACATGCTTCTATCCTTTTGGTGGCCGAAACACAATAATTCGCGAGCTACGTTGCCCATTTTACAGTGCTTATAAAAGATGGAGGTAGGAATAGGATTTCTTTGCATTTCAAATGCCTCTATGGCGGTTGGTCTCTGCGAAGTGCAAACCTGCGTGAAGAATAGGTCCCACCATTTTGGGGTCAAAAAAAGATGAATTAGGAAAGTACATGGCTCGTTCTCTGTGTCCCACTAAAAGATTATGAGAAAGACTATTTTGATGAAATTGTGTGGGCTACATGTCAGTTTCCCTCTATTGAAAGAGAAAATCACCTCTAAACGAACCGTAAACTCTTCACGCGGTGGAATAAATGAATTTGGAAAATCTGAGGCGTATTTGTTGGAACTCGTCAAAATTGGAGGGAGAAAGAAGATTTCCGTGCAAACCTGAGGACTCTGGCACGGTATCCCTCATGAAAACGCAAACTGGATCTAAAACACGCATTCAGGCATTTTGGGGGTGATATTGATGAAATTGGCAACTCCGTGGCCCATTTTGGGGTACTGCTGAAAAACGGATTGAGAAAGGAGCTTACTCTGAAATTTCGAGGCCTCTAGCGAATTTTCCCTGTCAAAAGGTGAAACCGGCGCTAAAACATGCTTCTATCCTTTTGGTGGCCGAAACACAATGATTCGCGAGCTACGTTGCCCATTTTACAGTGCTTATAAAAGATGGAGGTAGGAATAGGATTTCTTTGCATTTCAAATGCCTCTATGGCGGTTGGTCTGTGCGAAGTGCAAACCTGCATGAAGAATAGGTCCAACCATTTCGGGGGCAAAAACAGATGAATTGGGAAAGTACATGGCCCGTTCTCTGTGTCCCACTAAAAGATTATGAGAAAGACTATTTTGATGAAATCGTGTGGGCTACATGTCAGTTTCCCTCTATTGAAAGAGAAAATCACCTCTAAACGAACCGTACACTCTTCTCGCGGTGGAACAGATGAATTTGGCAAATCTGAGGCGTATTTTTTGGAACTCGTGAAAATTGGAGGGAGAAAGAAGATTTCAGTGCAAATCAGAGGACTCTAGCACGGATTCCCTCTTGAAAACGCAAGCTGGATCTAAAACACGCATTCAGGCATTTGGGGGGTGATATTGATGAAATTGGCAACTCCGTGGCCTATTTTGGGGTACTGCTGAAAAACGGATTGACAAAGGAGCTTACTCTGAAATTTCGAGGCCTCTAGCGAATTTTCCCTGTCAAAAGGTGAAACCGACGCTAAAACATGCTTCTATCCTTTTGGTGGCCGAAACACATTGATTCGCGAGCTATGTTGCCCATTTTACAGTGCTTTTGAAAGATAGAGGTAGGAACAGGATTTCTTTCTATTTCAAATGCCTCTATGGCGGTTGATCTCTGCGAAGTGCAAACCTGCGCAAAGATTAGGTCCAACCATTTCGGGGTCAAAAAAAGATGAATTGGGAAAGTACATGGCCCGTTCTCTGTGTCCCACTAAAAGATTATGAGAAAGACTATTTTGATGAAATTGTGTGGGCTACATGTCAGTTTCCGTCTATTGAAAGAGAAAATCACCTCTAAACGAACCATACAGTCTTCTCGCGGTGGAACAGATGAATTTGGAAAATATGTGGCCTATTTTTTGGAACTAGTGAAAATTGGAGGGAGAAAGAAGATTTCCGTGCAAATCAGAGGACTCTGGGACGGATTCCCTCTTGAAACCGAAAGCTGGATCTAAAACACGCATTCAGGCATTTTGGGGGTCATATTGATGAAATTGGCAACTCCGTGGCCCATTTTGTGGTACTGCTTAAAAACGGATTGAGAAAGGAGTTTACTCTTAAATTTCGTGGCCTCTAGCGAATTTTCCCTGTCAAAAGATGAAACCGGCGCTAAAACATGCTTCTATCCGTTTGGTGGCCGAAACACAATGATTCGAGAGCTACGTTGCCCATTTTACAGTGCTTATGAAAGATGGAGGTAGGAATAGGATTTCTTTGCATTTCAAATGCCTCTATGGCGGTTGGTCTCTGCTAAATGCAAACCTGCGCGAAGAATAGGTCCCACCATTTCAGGGTCGAAAACAGATGAATTGGGAAAGTACATGGCCCGTTCTCTGTGTCCTACTAAAAGATTAAGAGAAATACTATTTTGATGAAATTGTGTGGGCTACATGTCAGTTTCCCTCTATTGAAAGAGAAAATCACCTCTAAACAAACCGTACAGTCTTCTCACAGTGGAACAGATGAATTTGGCAAATCTGAGGCGTATATTTTGGAACTCTTGAAAATTGGAGGGAGAAAGAAGATTTCCGTGCAAATCAGAGGACCCTAGCACGGTTTCCCTCTTGAAAACGCATGCTGGATCTAAAACACGCATTCAGGCATTTTGGGGGTGATATTGATGAAATTGGCAACACTGTCGCCCATTTTGGAGTACTGCTGAAAAACGGAGTGAGAAAGGAGCTTACTCTGAAATTTCGAGGCCTCTAGCGAATTTTCCCTGTCAAAAGGTGAAACCGGCGCTAAAACATGCTTCTATCCTTTTGGTGGCTGAAACAGAATGATTCGCGAGCTACGTTGCCCATTTTACAGTGCTTATGAAAGATGGAGGTAGGAATAGGATTTCTTTGCATTTCAAATGCCTCTATGGCGGTTGGTCTCTGCTAAGTGCAAACCTGCGCAAAGAATAGGTCCCACCATTTCGGGGGCAAAAACAGATGAATTGGGAAAGTACATTGCCCGTTCTCTGTGTCCCACTAAAAGATTATGAGAAAGACTATTTTCTTGAAATTGTATGGGCTACATATCAGTTTCCCTCTATTGAAAGAGAAAATCAACTCTAAACGAACCGTACAGTCTTCACGCGGTGGAACAGATGAATTTGGCAAATCTGTGGGCTATTTTTTTAAACTCGTGAAAATTGGAGGGAGAAAGAAGATTTCCGAGCAAATCAGAGGACCCTAGCACGGTTTCCCTCTTGAAAACGCATGCTGGATCTAAAACACGCATTCAGGCATTTTGGGGGTCATATTGATGAAATTGGCAACTCCGTGGCCCATTTTGTGGTAGTGCTGAAAAACGGATTGAGAAAGGAGTTTACTCTTAAATTTCGAGGCCTCTAGCGAATTTTCCCTGTCAAAAGATGAAACCGGCGCTAAAACATGTTTCTATCCCTTTGGTGGCCGAAACACAATGATTCGCGAGCTACGTTGCCCATTTTACAGTGCTTATGAAAGATGGAGGTAGGAATAGGATTTCTTTGCATTTCAAATGCCTCTATGGCGGTTGGTCTCTGCTAAGTGCAAACCTGCGCAAAGATTAGCTCCAACCATTTCGGGGGCAAAAAAAGATGAATTGGGAAAGTACATGGCCCGTTCTCTGTGTCCCACTAAAAGATTATGAGAAAGACTATTTTGATGAAATTGTGTGGCCTACATGTCAGTTTCCCTCTATTGAAAGAGAAAATCACCTCTAAACGAACCATACAGTCTTCACGGGGTGGAACAGATGAATTTGGCAAATCTGTGGCCTATTTTTTGGAACTCGTGAAAATTGGAGGGAAAAAGAAGATTTCCGTGCAAATCAGAGGACTCTGGGACGGATTCCCTCTTGAAAACGCAAGCTGGATCTAAAACACGCATTCAGGCATTTTGGGGGTGATATTGATGAAATTGGCAACTCCGTGGCTCATTTTGGCGTAGTGCTGAAAAACGGAGTGAGAAAGGCGCTTACTCTGAAATTTCAAGGCCTCTAGCGAATTTTCCCTGTCAAAAGGTGAAACAGGCGCTAAAGCATGCTTCTATCCTTTTGGTGGCCGAAACACAATGATTCGCGAGCTACGTTGCCCATTTTACAGTGCTTATGAAAGATGGAGGTAGGAATAGGATTTCTTTGCATTTGAAATGCCTCTATGGCGGTTGTTCTCTCCGAAATGCAAGCCTGCGCCAAGAATAAGTCCAACCATTTCGAGGGCAAAAAAAGATGAATTGGGAAAGTCATGGCCCGTTCTCTGTGTCCCACAAAAAGATTATGAGAAAGACTATTTTCCTGAAATTGTATGGGCTACATGTCAGTTTCCCTCTATTGAAAGAGAAAATCAACTCTAAACGAACCGTACAGTCTTCACGCGGTGGAACAGATGAATTTGGAAAATCTGTGAGCTATTTTTTTGAACTCGTGAAAATTGGAGGAAGAAAGAAGATTTCTGTGCAAACCTGGGGACCCTAGCACGGTTTCCCTCTTGAAAACGTAAGCTGGATCTAAAACACGCATTCAGGCATTTTGGGCGTGATATTGATGAAATTGGCAACTCCGTGGCCCATTTTGGGGTACTGCTGAAAAACGGAGTGAGAAAGGAGCTTACTCTGAAATTTCGAGGCCTCTGGCGAATTTTCCCTGTTAAAAGGTGAAACCGGCGCTAAAACATGCTTCTATCCGTTTGGTGGCCGAAACAAAATGATTCGCGAGCTACGTTGCCCATTTTACAGTTCTTTTGAAAGATGAAGGTAGGAATAGGATTTCTTTGCATTTCAAATGCCTCTATGGCGGTTGTTCTCTCCGAAATGCAAGCCTGCGCCAAGAATAAGTCCAACCATTTCGAGGGCAAAAAAAGATGAATTGGGAAAGTCATGGCCCGTTCTCTGTGTCCCACTAAAAGAATATGAGAAAGACTATTTTGATGAAATTGTATGGGCTACATGTCAGTTTCCCTCTATTGAAAGAGAAAATCAACTCTAAACGAACCGTACAGTCTTCACGCGGTGGAACAGATGAATTTGGCAAATCTGTGGCCTATTTTTTGGAACTCGTGAAAATATGAGGGAGAAAGAAGATTTATGTGCAAATCAGAGGACCCTAGCACGGTTTCCCTCTTGAAAACGCATGCTGGATCTAAAACACGCATTCAGGTATTTTGGGCGTGATGTTGATGAAATCGGCAACTCCGTGGCCCATTTTGGGGTACTGCTGAAAAACGGAGTGAGAAATGAGCTTACTCTGAAATTTCGAGGCCTCTGGCGAATTTTCCCTGTTAAAAGGTGAAACCGGCACTAAAACATGCTTCTATCCTTTTGGTGGCCGAAACAAAATGATTCGCGAGCTACGTTGCCCATTTTACAAACCTTCTGAAAGATGAAGGTAGGAATAGGATTTCTTTACATTTCAAATGCCTCTATGGCGGTTGTTCTCTCCGAAATGCAAGCCTGCGCCAAGAATAAGTCCAACCATTTCGAGGGCAAAAAAAGATGAATTGGGAAAGTCATGGCCCGTTCTCTGTGTCCCACTAAAAGATTATGAGAAAGACTATTTTCCTGAAATTGTATGGGCTACATGTCAGTTTCCCTCTATTGAAAGAGAAAATCAACTCTAAACGAACCGTACAGTCGTCACGCGGTGGATTAGATGAATTTGGCAAATCTGTGGGCTATTTTTTGGAACTCGTGAAAATTGGAGGGAGAAAGAAGATGTCCGTGCAAACCTGAGGACTCTAGCACGGTTTCCCTCTTGAAAACGCAAGCTGGATCTAAAACACGCATTTAGGCATTTTGTTGGTGATATTGATGAAACTGGCAACTCCGTGGCCCATTTTGGGGTACTGCTGAAAAACGGAGTGAGAAAGGAGCTTACTCTGAAATGTCAAGGCCTCTAGCGAATTTTCCCTGTCAAAAGGTTAAACCGGCGCTAAAACATGCTTCTATCATTTTGGTGGACGAAACACATTGATTCGCGAGCTACGTTGCCCATTTTACAGTTCTTATAAAAGATGGAGGTAGGAATAGGATTTCTTTGCATTTCAAATGCCTCTATGGCGGTTGGTGTCTGCTAAGTGCAAACCAGCGCAAAGAATAGGTCCCACCATTTCGGGGGCCAAAACAGATGAATTGGGAAAGTACATGGCCCGTTCTCTGTGTCCCACTAAAAGATTATGACAAAGACTATTTTCTTGAAATTGTATGGGCTACATGTCAGTTTCCCTCTAATGAAAGAGAAAATGAACTCTAAATGAACCGTACAGTCTTCACGCGGTGGAACAGATGAATTTGGCAAATCTGTGGGCTATTTTTTTGAACTCGTGAAAATTGGAGGAAGAAAGAAGATTTCTGTGCAAACCTAGGGACCCTAGCACGGTTTCCCTCTTGAAAACGTAAGCTGGATATAACACACGCATTCAGGCATTTTGTGGGTGATATTGATGAAATTGGAAACTCCGTGGCCCATTTTGGGGTACTGCTTAAAAACGGAGTGAGAAAGGAGCTTACTCTGAAATTTCGAGGCCTCTGGCGAATTTTCCCTGTTAAAAGGTGAAACCGGCGCTAAAACATGCTTCTATCCGTTTGGTGGCCGAAACAAAATGATTCGCGAGCTACGTTGCCCATTTTACAGTTCTTCTGAAAGATGAAGGTAGGAATAGGATTTCTTTGCATTTCAAATGCCTTTATGGCGGTTGTTCTCTCCGAAATGCAAGCCTGCGCCAAGAATAAGTCCAACCATTTCGAGGGCAAAAAAAGATGAATTGGGAAAGTCATGGCCCGTTCTCTGTGTCCCACTAAAAGATTATGAGAAAGACTATTTTCCTGAAATTGTATGGGCTACATGTCAGTTTCCCTCTATTGAAAGAGAAAATCAACTCTAAACGAACCGTACAGTCGTCACGCGGTGGATTAGATGAATTTGGCAAATCTGTGGGCTATTTTTTTGAACTCGTGAAAATTGGAGGGAGAAAGAAGATTTCTGTGCAAACCAGAGGACTCTAGCACGGTTTCCCTCTTGAAAACGCAAGCTGGATCTAAAACACGCATTCAGGCATTTTGGGGGTGATATTGATGAAATTGGCAACTCCGTGGCCCATTTTAGGGTACTGCTGAAAAACGGATTGAGAAAGGAGCTTACTCTGAAATTTCGAGGCCTCTAGCGAATTTTCCCTGTCAAAAGGTGAAACTGGCGCTAAAACATGCTTCTATCCGTTTGGTGGCCGAAACAAAATGATTCGCGAGCTACGTTGCCCATTTTACAAATCTTCTGAAAGATGAAGGTAGGAACAGGATTTCTTTGCATTTCAAATGCCTCTATGGCGGTTGTTCTCTCCGAAATGCAAGCCTGCGCCAAGAATAAGTCCAACCATTTCGAGGGCAAAAAAAGATGAATTGGGAAAGTCATGGCCCGTTCTCTGTGTCCCACTAAAAGATTATGAGAAAGACTATTTTGATGAAATTGTATGGGCTACATGTCAGTTTCCCTCTATTGAAAGAGAAAATCAACTCTAAACGAACCGTACAGTCTTCACGCGGTGGAACAGATGAATTTGGCAAATCTGTGGCCTATTTTTTGGAACTCGTGAAAATATGAAGGAGAAAGAAGATTTCCGTGCAAACCTGAGGACTCTAGCACGGTTTCCCTCTTCAAAATGCAAGCTGGATCTAAAACACGCATTCAGGCATTTTGGGGGTGATATTGATGAAATTGGCAACTCCGTGGCCCATTTTGGGGTACTGCTGAAAAACCTATTGAGAAAGGAGCTTACTCTGAAATTTCGAGGCCTCTAGCGAATTTTCCTTGTCAAAAGGTGAAACCGGCGCTAAAACATGCTTCTATCCTTTTGGTGGATGAAACACATTGATTCGCGAGCTACGTTGCCCATTTTACAGGGCTTATGAAAGATAGAGGTAGGAACAGGAATTCTTTCTATTTCAAATGCCTCTATGGCGGTTGATCTCTGTGAAGTGCAAACCTGCGTGAAGAATAGGTCCCACCATTTCGGGGTCGAAAACAGATGAATTGGGAAAGTACATGGCCCGTTCTCTGTGTCCCACTAAAAGATTATGAGAAATACTATTTTGATGAAATTGTGTGGGCTACATGTCAGGGTCCCTCTATTGAAAGAGAAAATCACCTCTAAACGAACCGTACAGTCTTCTCACAGTGGAACAGATGAATTTGGCAAATCTGAGGCGTATTTTTTGGAACTCGTGAAAATTGGAGGGAAAATGAAGATTTCCGTGCAAATCAGAGGACTCTGGGACGGATTCCCTCTTGAAAACGAAAGCTGGATCTAAAACACGCATTCAGGCATTTTAAGGGTGATATTGATGAAATTGGCAACTCCGTGGCCCATTTTGGGGTAGTGCTGAAAAACGGAGTGAGAAAGGAGCTTACTCTGAAATTTCGAGGCCTCTAGCGAATTTTCCCTGTCAAAAGGTGAAACCGGCGCTAAAACATGCTTCTATCCTTTTGGTGGCTGAAACACATTGATTTGCGAGCTACGTTGCCCATTTTACAGTGCTTATGAAAGATAGAGGTAGGAACAAGATTTCTTTCTATTTCAATGACCTCTATGGCGGTTGATCTCTGCGAAGTGCAAACCTGCCTGAAGAATAGGTCCCACCATTTCGGGGTCGAAAACAGATGAATTGGAAAAGTACATGGCCCGTTCTCTGTGTCCCACTAAAAGATTATGAGAAAGACTATTTTGATGAAATTGTGTGGGCTACATGTCAGTTTCTGTCTATTGAAAGAGAAAATCACCTCTAAACGAACCATACAGTCTTCACGCGGTGGAACAGATGAATTTGGCAAATCTGTGGCCTATTTATTGGAACTCGTGAAAATTAGAGGCAGAAAGAAGATTTCCGTGCAAACCTGAAGACTCTAGCACGGTTTCCATCTTGAAAACGTAAGCTGGATCTAAAACACGCATTCAGGCATTTTGTGGGTGATATTGATGAAATTGGCAACTCCGTTGCCCATTTTGGGGTACTGCTGAAAAACGGAGTGAGAAAGGAGCTTACTCTGAAATTTCGAGGCCTCTAGCGAATTTTCCCTGTCAAAAGGTGAAACCGGCGCTAAAACATGCTTCTATCATTTTGGTGGCCGAAACACAATGATTCGCGAGCTACGTTGCCCATTTTACAGTGCTTATGAAAGATGGAGGTAGGAATAGGATTTCTTTGCATTTCAAATGCCTCTATGGCGGTTGGTCTCTGCTAAGTGCAAACCTGCGCAAAGATTAGGTCCAACCATTTCGGGGGTAAAAAAAGATGAATTGGGAAAGTACATGGCCCGTTCTCTGTGTCCCACTGAAAGATTATGAGAAATACTATTTTGATGAAATTGTGTGGGCTACATGTCAGTTTCCCTCTATTGAAAGAGAAAATCACCTCTAAACGAACCGTACAGTCTTGACGCGGAGGAACAGATGAATTTGGCAAATCTGTGGCCTATTTTTTGGAACTCGTGAAAATTGGAGGGAGAAAGAAGATTTCCGTGCAAACCTGAGGACTCTAGCACTGTTTCCCTCTTGAAAACGCATGCTGGATCTAAAACACGAATTCAGGCATTTTGGGCGTGATATTGATGAAATTGGCAACTCCGTGGCCCATTTTGGAGTACTGCTGAAAAACGGAGTGAGAAAGGAGCTTACTCTGAAATTTTGAGGCCTCTAGCAAATTTTCCCTGTCAAGAGGTGAAACCGGCGCTAAAACATGCTTCTATCCTTTTGGTGGCTAAAACACATTGATTCGCGAGCTACGTTGCCCATTTTACAGTGCTTATGAAAGATAGAGGTAGGAACAAGATTTCTTTCTATTTCAAATACCTCTATGGCGGTTGCTCTCTGCGAAGTGCAAACCTGCGTGAAGAATAAGTCCCACCATTTCGGGGTCGAAAACAGATGAATTGGAAAAGTACATGGCCCGTTCTCTGTGTCCCACTAAAATATTATGAGAAAGACTATTTTGATGAAATCGTGTGGGCTACATGTCAGTTTCCCTCTACTGAAAGAGAAAATCACCTCTAAAGGAACCCTAAAGTCTTCACGCGTTGGAACAGACGAGTTTGGCAAATCTGTGGCCTATTTTTTGGAACTCGTGAAAATTGGAGGGAGAAAGAAGATTTCCCTGCAAATCAGAGGACTCTAGCACGGTTTCCCTCTTGAAAACGCATGCTGGATCTAAAACACGCATTTAGGCATTTTGGGCTTGATATTGATGAAATTGGCAACTCCGTGGCCCATTTTGGGGTACTGCTGAAAAACGGAGTGAGAAAGGAGCTTACTCTGAAATTTCGAGGCCTCTAGCGAATTTTCCCTGTCAAAAGGTGAAACCGGCGCTAAAACATGCTTCTATCCTTTTGGTGGCTGAAACACATTTATTTGCGAGCTACGTTGCCCATTTTACAGTGCTTATGAAAGATAGAGGTAGGAACAAGATTTCTTTCTATTTCAAATACCTCTATGGTGGTTGATGTCTGCGAAGTGCAAACCTGCGTGAAGAATAGGTCCCACCATTTCGGGGTCGAAAACAGATGAATTGGAAAAGTACATGGCCCGTTCTCTGTGTCCCACTAAAAGATTATGAGAAAGACTATTTTGATGAAATTGTGTGGGCTACATGTCAGTTTCCCTCTACTGAAAGAGAAAATCACCTCTAAAGGAACCCTAAAGTCTTCACGCGGTGGAACAGACGAGTTTGGCAAATCTGTGGCCTATTTTTTGGAACTCGTGAAAATTGGAGGGAGAAAGAAGATTTCCCTGCAAATCAGAGGACTCTAGCACGGTTTCCCTCTTGAAAACGCATGCTGGATCTAAAACACGCATTTAGGCATTTTGGGCTTGATATTGATGAAATTGGCAACTCCGTGGCCCATTTTGGGGTACTGCTTAAAAACGGAGTGAGAAAGGAGCTTACTCTGAAATTTCGAGGCCTCTGGCGAATTTTCCCTGTTAAAAGGTGAAACCGGCGCTAAAACATGCTTCTATCCGTTTGGTAGCCGAAACAAAATGATTGGCGAGCTACGTTGCCCATTTTACAGTTCTTCTGAAAGATGAAGGTAGGAATAGGATTTCTTTGCATTTCAAATGCTTCTATGGCGGTTGTTCTCTCCGAAATGCAAGCCTGCGTCAAGAATAAGTCCAACCATTTGGAGGGCAAAAAAAGATGAATTGGGAAAGTCATGGCCCGTTCTCTGTGTCCTACTAAACGATTATGAGAAAGACTATTTTCTTGTAATTGTATGGGCTACATGTCAGTTTCCCTCTATTGAAGGAGAAAATGAACTCTAAACGAACCGTACAGTCGTCACGCGGTGGAACAGATGAATTTGGCAAATCTGTGGGCTATTTTTTTGAACTCGTGAAAATTGGAGGGAGAAAGAAGATTTCCGTGCAAATCAGAGGACCCTAGCACGGTTTCCCTCTTGAAAACGCATGCTGGATCTAAAACACGCATTCAGGCATTTTGGGCGTGATATTGATGAAATTGGCAACTCCGTGGCCAATTTTGGGGTACTGCTGAAAAACGGAGTGAGAAAGGAGCTTACTCTGAAATTTCGAGGCCTCTGGCGAATTTTCCCTGTTAAAAGGTGAAACCGGCGCTAAAACATGCTTCTATCCGTTGGGTGGCCGAAACAAAATGATTCGCGATCTACGTTGCCCATTTTACAGTTCTTCTGAAAGATGAAGGTAGGAATAGGATTTCTTTGCATTTCAAATGCCTCTATGGCGGTTGTTCTCTCCGAAATGCAAGCCTGCGCCAAGAATAAGTCCAACCGTTTCGAGGGCAAGAAAAGATGAATTGGGAAAGTCATGGCCCGTTCTTTGTATCCCACTAAAAGATTATGAGAAAGACTTTTTTCTTGAAATTGTATGGGCTACATGTCAGTTTCCCTCTATTGAAAGAGAAAATCAACTCTAAACGAACCGTACAGTCGTCACGCGGTGGATTAGATGAATTTGGCAAATATGTGGGCTATTTTTTTGAACTCGTGAAAATTGGAGGGAGAAAGAAGATTTCCGTGCAAATCAGAGGACCCTAGCACGGTTTCCCTCTTGAAAACGCATGCTGGATCTAAAACACGCATTCAGGCATTTTGGGCGTGATATTGATGAAATTGGCAACTCCGTGGCCTATTTTGGGGTACTGCTAAAAAACGGAGTGAGAAAGGAGCTTACTCTGAAATTTCGAGGCCTCTGGCGAATTTTCCCTGTTAAAAGGTGAAACCGGCGCTAAAACATGCTTCTATCCGTTTGGTGGCCGAAACAAAATGATTCGCGAGCTACGTTGCCCATTTTACAGTTCTTATGAAAGATGGAGGAGGAATAGGATTTCTTTGCATTTCAAATGCCTCTATGGCGGTTGGTCTCTGTGAAGTGCAAACCTGCGCAAAGATTAGGTCCAACCATTTCGGGGGCAAACACAGATGAATTGAGAAAGTCATGGCCCGTTCTCTGTGTCCCACTAAAAGATTATGAGAAAGACTATTTTGATCAAATTGTATGGGCTACATGTCAGTTTCCCTCTCTTGAAAGAGAAAATCGCCTCTAAACGAACCGTACAGTCTTCTGGCGGTGGAACAGATGAATTTGGCAAATATGTGCCGTATTTTTTGGAACTCGTGAAAATTATAGGGAGAAAGAAGATTTCCCTGCAAATCATAGGACTCTAGCACTGTTTGGCTCTCAAAAACGAAGGCTGGATCTAAAACACGCATTCAGGCATTTTGGGGGTGATATTGATGAAATTGGCAACTCCGTGGCTCATTTTGGGGTACTGCTGAAAAACGGAGTGAGAAAGGAGCTTACTCTGAAATTTCGAGGCCTCTAGCGAATTTTCCCTGTCAAAAGGTGAAACCGGCCCTATAACATGCTTCTATCCTTTTGGTGGCCGAAACACAATGATTCGCGAGCTACGTTGCCCATTTTAGAGTGCTTATAAAAGATGGACGTAGGAATAGGATTTCTTTGCATTTCAAATGCCTCTATGGCGGTTGGTCTCTGCGAAGTGCAAACCTGCGTGAAGAATAGGTCCATCCATTTTGGGGTCAAAAAAAGATGAATTAGGAAAGTACATGGCTCGTTCTCTGTGTCCCACTAAAAGATTATAAGAAAGACTATTTTGATGAAATTGTGTGGGCTACATGTCAGTTTCCCTCTATTGAAAGAGAAAATCACCTCTAAACGAACCGTAAAGTCTTCACGCGGTGGAACAAATGAATTTGGCAAATCTGAGGCGTATTTTTTGGAACTCGTCAAAATTGGAGGGAGAAAGAAGATTTCCGTGCAAACCTGAGGACTCTGGCACGGTTTCCCTCTTGAAAACGCAAGCTGGATCTAAAACACGCATTCAGGCATTTTGGGGGTGATATTGATGAAATTGGCAACTCCGTGGCCCATTTTGGGGTACTGCTGAAAAACGGATTGAGAAAGGAGCTTACTCTGAAATTTCGAGGCCTCTAGCGAATTTTCCCTGTCAAAAGGTGAAACCGAAGCTAAAACATGCTTCTATCCCTTTGGTGGCCGAAACACAATGATTCGCGAGCTACGTTGCCCATTTTACAGTGCTTATGAAAGATGGAGGTAGGAATAGGATTTCTTTGCATTTCAAATGCCTTTATGGCGGTTGGTCTCTGCGAAGTGCAAACCTGCGCAAAGATTAGGTCCAACCATTTCGGGGGCAAAAACAGATGAATTGGGAAAGTCATGGCCCGTTCTCTGTGTCCCACTAAAAGATTATGAGAAAGACTATTTTGATGAAATTGTATGGGCTATATGTCAGTTTCCCTCTCTTGAAAGAGAAAATCGCCTCTAAACGAACCGTACAGTCTTCTGGCGGTGGAACAGATGAATTTGGCAAATATGTGCCGTATTTTTTGGAACTCGTGAAAATTATAGGGAGAAAGAAGATTTCCCTGCAAATCATAGGACTCTAGCACTGTTTGGCTCTCACAAACGAAAGCTGGATCTAAAACACGCATACAGGCATTTTGGGGGTGATATTGATGAAATTGGCAACTCCGTGGCCCATTTTGGGGTACTGCTGAAAAACGGAGTGAGAAAGGAGCTTACTCTGAAATTTCGAGGCCTCTAGCGAATTTTCGCTGTCAAAAGGTGAAACCGGCCCTAAAACATGCTTCTATCCTTTTGGTGGCCGAAACACAATGATTCGCGAGCTACGTTGCCTATTTTACAGTACTTATAAAAGATGGAGGTAGGAATAGGATTTCTTTGCATTTCAAATGCCTCTATGGCGGTTGGTCTCTGCGAAGTGCAAACCTGCGTGAAGAATAGGTCCCACCATTTTGGGGTCAAAAAAAGATGAATTAGGAAAGTACATGGCTCGTTCTCTGTGTCCCACTAAAAGATTATGAGAAAGACTATTTTGATGAAATTGTGTGGGCTACATGTCAGTTTCCCTCTATTGAAAGAGAAAATCACCTCTAAACGAACCGTAAAGTCTTCACGCGGTGGAACAAATGAATTTGGAAAATCTGAGGCGTATTTGTTGGAACTCGTCAAAATTGGAGGGAGAAAGAAGATTTCCGTGCAAACCTGAGGACTCTGGCACGGTTTCCCTCTTGAAAACGCAAGCTGGATCTAAAACACGCATTCAGGCATTTTGGGGGTGATATTGATGAAATTGGCAACTCCGTGGCCCATTTTGGGGTACTGCTGAAAAACGGAGTGAGAAAGGAGCTTACTCTGAAATTTCGAGGCCTCTAGCGAATTTTCCCTGTCAAAAGGTGAAACCGAAGCTAAAACATGCTTCTATCCTTTTGGTGGCCGAAACACAATGATTCGCGAGCTACGTTGCCCATTTTACAGTGCTTATAAAAGATGGAGGTAGGAATAGGATTTCTTTGCATTTCAAATGCCTCTATGGCGGTTGGTCTCTGCGAAGTGCAAACCTGCGTGAAGAATAGGTCCCACCATTTCGGGGTCAAAAAAAGATGAATTAGGAAAGTACATGGCCCGTTCTCTGTGTCCCACTAAAAGATTATGAGAAAGACTATTTTGATGAAATTGTGTGGGCTACATGTCAGTTTCCCTCTATGAAAAGAGAAAATCGACTCTAAACGAACCGTAAACTCTTCACGCGGTGGAACAAATGAATTTGGAAAATCTGAGGCGTATTTGTTGGAACTCGTCAAAATTGGAGGGAGAAAGAAGATTTCCGTGCAAACCTGAGGACTCTGGCACGGTTTCCCTCTTGAAAACGCAAGCTGGATCTAAAACACGCATTCAGGCATTTTGGGGGTGATATTGATGAAATTGGCAACTCCGTGGCCCATTTTGGAGTACTGCTGAAAAACGGATTGAGAAAGGAGCTTACTCTGAAATTTCGAGGCCTCTAGCGAATTTTCCCTGTCAAAAGGTGAAACCGGCGCTAAAACATGCTTCTATCCTTTTGGTGGCCGAAACACAATGATTCGCGAGCTACGTTGCCCATTTTACAGTGCTTATAAAAGATGGAGGTAGGAATAGGATTTCTTTGCATTTCAAATGCCTCTATGGCGGTTGGTCTCTGCGAAGTGCAAACCTGCGTGAAGAATAGGTCCAACCATTTCGGGGGAAAAAAAAGATGAATTGGGAAAGTACATGGCCCGTTCTCTGTGTCCCACTAAAAGATTATGAGAAAGACTATTTTGATGAAATCGTGTGGGCTACATGTCAAATTCCCTCTATTGAAAGAGAAAATAACCTCTAAACGAACCCTAAAGTCTTCACGCGGTGGAACAGATGAATTTGGCAAATCTGTGGCCTATTTTTTGGAACTCGTCAAAAATGGAGGGAGAAAGAAGATTTCCGTGCAAACCTGAGGACTCTAGCACGGTTTCCCTTTCGAAAACGCAAGCTGGATCTAAAACACGCATTCAGGCATTTTGTGCGTGATATTGATGAAATTTGCAACTCCGTGGCCCATTTTGGGGTACTGCTGAAAAACGGATTGAGAAAGGAGCTTACTCTGAAATTTCGAGGCCTCTAGCGAATTTTCCCTGTCAAAAGGTGAAACCGGCGCTAAAACATGCTTCTATCCTTTTGGTGGCCGAAACACAATGATTCGCGAGCTACGTTGCCCATTTTACGGTGCTTATAAAAGATGGAGGTAGGAATAGGATTTCTTTGCATTTCAAATGCCTTTATGGCGGTTGGTCTCTGCGAAGTGCAAACCTGCGCAAAGATTAGGTCCAACCATTTCGGGGGCAAAAACAGATGAATTGGGAAAGTCATGGCCCGTTCTCTGTGTCCCACTAAAAGATTATGAGAAAGACTATTTTGATGAAATTGTATGGGCTATATGTCAGTTTCCCTCTCTTGAAAGAGAAAATCGCCTCTAAACGAACCGTACAGTCTTCTGGCGGTGGAACAGATGAATTTGGCAAATATGTGCCGTATTTTTTGGAACTCGTGAAAATTATAGGGAGAAAGAAGATTTCCCTGCAAATCATAGGACTCTAGCACTGTTTGGCTCTCAAAAACGAAAGCTGGATCTAAAACACGCATACAGGCATTTTGGGGGTGATATTGATGAAATTGGCAACTCCGTGGCCCATTTTGGGGTACTGCTGAAAAACGGAGTGAGAAAGGAGCTTACTCTGAAATTTCGAGGCCTCTAGCGAATTTTCGCTGTCAAAAGGTGAAACCGGCCCTAAAACATGCTTCTATCCTTTTGGTGGCCGAAACACAATGATTCGCGAGCTACGTTGCCTATTTTACAGTGCTTATAAAAGATGGAGGTAGGAATAGGATTTCTTTGCATTTCAAATGCCTCTATGGCGGTTGGTCTCTGCGAAGTGCAAACCTGCGTGAAGAATAGGTCCCACCATTTTGGGGTCAAAAAAAGATGAATTAGGAAAGTACATGGCCCGTTCTCTGTGTCCCACTAAAAGATTATGAGAAAGACTATTTTGATGAAATTGTGTGGGCTACATGTCAGTTTCCCTCTATGAAAAGAGAAAATCGACTCTAAACGAACCGTAAACTCTTCACGCGGTGGAACAAATGAATTTGGAAAATCTGAGGCGTATTTGTTGGAACTCGTCAAAATTGGAGGGAGAAAGAAGATTTCCGTGCAAACCTGAGGACTCTGGCACGGTTTCCCTCTTGAAAACGCAAGCTGGATCTAAAACACGCATTCAGGCATTTTGGGGGTGATATTGATGAAATTGGCAACTCCGTGGCCCATTTTGGAGTACTGCTGAAAAACGGATTGAGAAAGGAGCTTACTCTGAAATTTCGAGGCCTCTAGCGAATTTTCCCTGTCAAAAGGTGAAACCGGCGCTAAAACATGCTTCTATCCTTTTGGTGGCCGAAACACAATGATTCGCGAGCTACGTTGCCCATTTTACAGTGCTTATAAAAGATGGAGGTAGGAATAGGATTTCTTTGCATTTCAAATGCCTCTATGGCGGTTGGTCTCTGCGAAGTGCAAACCTGCGTGAAGAATAGGTCCAACCATTTCGGGGGAAAAAAAAGATGAATTGGGAAAGTACATGGCCCGTTCTCTGTGTCCCACTAAAAGATTATGAGAAAGACTATTTTGATGAAATCGTGTGGGCTACATGTCAAATTCCCTCTATTGAAAGAGAAAATAACCTCTAAACGAACCCTAAAGTCTTCACGCGGTGGAACAGATGAATTTGGCAAATCTGTGGCCTATTTTTTGGAACTCGTCAAAAATGGAGGGAGAAAGAAGATTTCCGTGCAAACCTGAGGACTCTAGCACGGTTTCCCTTTCGAAAACGCAAGCTGGATCTAAAACACGCATTCAGGCATTTTGTGCGTGATATTGATGAAATTTGCAACTCCGTGGCCCATTTTGGGGTACTGCTGAAAAACGGAGTGAGAAAGGAGCTTACTCTGAAATGTCGAGGCCTCTAGCGAATTTTCCCTGTCAAAAGGTGAAAGCGGCGCTAAAACATGCTTCTATCCTTTTGGTGGCCGAAACACAATGATTCGCGAGCTACGTTGCCCATTTTACAGTGCTTATAAAAGATGGAGGTAGGAATAGGATTTCTTTGCATTTCAAATGCCTCTATGGCGGTTGGTCTCTGCGAAGTGCAAACCTGCGTGAAGAATAGGTCCCACCATTTCGGGGTCAAAAAAAGATTAATTAGGAAAGTACATGGCCCGTTCTCTGTGTCCCACTAAAAGATTATGAGAAAGACTATTTTGATGAAATTGTGTGGGCTACATGTCAGTTTCCCTCTATGAAAAGAGAAAATCGACTCTAAACGAACCGTAAAGTCTTCACGCGGTGGAACAGATGAATTTGGAAAATCTGAGGTGTATTTTTAGGAACTCGTCAAAGTTGGAGGGAGAAAGACGATTTCCGTGCAAACCTGAGGACTCTGGCACGGTATCCCTCATGAAAACGCAAACTGGATCTAAAACACGCATTCAGGCGTTTTGGGGGTGATATTGATGAAATTGGCAACTCCGTGGCCCATTTTGGGGTACTGCTGAAAAACGGATTGAGAAAGGAGCTTACTCTGAAATTTCGAGGCCTCTAGCGAATTTTCCCTGTCAAAAGGTGAAACCGGCGCTAAAACATGCTTCTATCCTTTTGGTGGCCGAAACACAATGATTCGCGAGCTACGTTGCCCATTTTACAGTGCTTATAAAAGATGGAGGTAGGAATAGGATTTCTTTGCATTTCAAATGCCTCTATGGCGGTTGGTCTGTGCGAAGTGCAAACCTGCGTGAAGAATAGGTCCAACCATTTCGGGGGCAAAAAAAGATGAATTGGGAAAGTACATGGCCCGTTCTCTGTGTCCCACTAAAACATTATGAGAAAGACTATTTTGATGAAATCGTGTGGGCTACATGTCAGTTTCCCTCTATTGAAAGAGAAAATCACCTCTAAACGAACCGTACAATCTTCTCGCGGTGGAACAGATGAATTTGGCAAATCTGAGGCGTATTTTTTAGAACTCGTGAAAATTGGAGGGAGAAAGAAGATTTCAGTGCAAATCAGAGGACTCTAGCACGGATTCCCTCTTGAAAATGCAAGCTGGATCTAAAATACGCATTCAGGCATGTTGGGAGTGATATTGATGAAATTGGCAACTCCGTGGCCCATTTTGGGGTACTGCTGAAAAACAGATTGAGAAAGGAGCTTACTCTGAAATTTCGAGGCCTCTAGCGAATTTTCTTTGTCAAAAGGTGAAACCGGCGCTAAAACATGCTTCTATCCCTTTGGTGGCCGAAACACAATGATTCGCGAGCTACGTTGCCCATTTTACAGTGCTTATGAAAGATGGAGGTAGGAATAGGAATTCTTTGCATTTCAAATGCCTCTATGGCGGCTGGTCTCTGCGAACTGCAAACCTGCGTGAAGAATAGGTCCCACCATTTCAGGGTCAAAAAAAGATGAATTGGGAAAGTACATTGCCCGTTCTCTGTGTCCCACTAAAAGATTATGAGAAAGACTACTTTGATGAAATTGTGTGGGCTACATGTCAGTTTCTCTCTATTGAAAGAGAAAATCACCTCTAAACGCACCGTACAGTCTTCTCGCGGTGGAACAGATGAATATGGCAAATCTGAGGCGTATTTTTTGGAACTCGTGAAAATTGGAGGGAGAAAGAAGATTTCCGTGCAAACCTGAGGACTCTAGCACGGTTTCCCTCTTGAAAACGTAAGCTGGATCTAAAACACGCATTCAGGCATTTTGTGGGTGATATTGATGAAATTGGCAACTCCGTGGCCCATTTTGGGGTACTGCTTAAAAACGGAGTGAGAAAGGAGCTTACTCTGAAATGTAGAGGCCTCTAGCGATATTTCCCTGTCAAAAGGTGAAACCGGCGCTAAAACATGCTTCTATCCGTTTGGTGGCCAAAACACAATGATTCGCGAGCTACGTTGCCCATTTTACAGTGCTTATGAAAGATGGAGGTAGGAATAGGATTTCTTTGCATTTCAAATGCCTATATGGCGGTTGGTCTCTGCTAAGTGCAAACCTGCGCAAAGGATAGGTCCAACCATTTCGGGGGTAAAAACACACTAATTGGGAAAGTACATTGCCCGTTCTCTGTGTCCCACTAAAAGATTATGAGAAAGACTATTTTGATGAAATTGTGCGGGCTACATGTCAGTTTCCGTCTATTGAAAGAGAAAATCACCTCTAAACGAACCATACAGTCTTGACACGGTGGAACAGATGAATCTGGCAAATCTGTGGCCTATTTTTTGGAACTCGTGAAAATTGGAGGGAGGAAGAGGATTTCCGTGCAAACCTGAGGACTCTAGCACGGTTTCCCTCTTGAAAAAGTAAGCTGGATCTAAAACACGCATTCAGGCATTTTGTGGGTGATATTGATGAAATTGGCAACTCCGTGGCCCATTTTGGGGTACTGCTTAAAAACGGAGTGAGAAAGAAGCTTACTCTGAAATGTAGAGGCCTCTAGCGATATTTCCCTGTCAAAAGGTGAAACCGGCGCTAAAACATGCTTCTATCCTTTTGGTGGCCAAAACACAATGATTCGCGAGCTACGTTGCCCATTTTACAGTGCTTATGAAAGATGGAGGTAGGAATAGGATTTCTTTGCATTTCAAATGCCTATATGGCGGTTGGTCTCTGCTAAGTGCAAACCTGCGCAAAGGATAGGTCCAACCATTTCGGGGGTAAAAACACACTAATTGGGAAAGTACATTGCCCGTTCTCTGTGTCCCACTAAAAGATTATGAGAAAGACTATTTTGATTAAATTGTGCGGGCTACATGTCAGTTTCCGTCTATTGAAAGAGAAAATCACCTCTAAACGAACCATACAGTCTTGACGCGGTGGAACAGATGAATCTGGCAAATCTGTGGCCTATTTTTTGGAACTCGTGAAAATTGGAGGGAGGAAGAGGATTTCCGTGCAAACCTGAGGACTCTAGCACGGTTTCCCTCTTGAAAAAGTAAGCTGGATCTAAAACACGCATTCAGGCATTTTGTGGGTGATATTGATGAAATTGGCAACTCCGTGGCCCATTTTGGGGTACTGCTGAAAAACGGATTGAGAAAGGAGCTTACTCTGAAATTTCGAGGCCTCTAGCGAATTTTCCATGTCAAAAGGTGAAACCGGCGCTAAAACATGCTTCTATCCCTTTGGTGGCCGAAACACAATGATTCGCGAGCTACGTTGCCCATTTTACAGTGCTTATGAAAGATGGAGGTAGGAATAGGATTTCTTTGCATTTCAAATGCCTCTATGGCGGTTGGTCTCTGCTAAGTGCAAACCTGCGCAAAGAATAGGTCCAACCATTTCGGGGGTAAAAACACACTAATTGGGAAAGTACATTGCCCGTTCTCTGTGTCCCACTAAAAGATTATGAGAAAGACTATTTTGATGAAATTGTGTGGGCTACATGTCAGTTTCCGTCTATTGAAAGAGAAAATCACCTCTAAACGAACCATACAGTCTTGACGCGGTGGAACAGATGAATCTGGCAAATCTGTGGCCTATTATTTGGAACTCGTGAAAATTGGAGGGAGGAAGAAGATTTCCGTCCAAACCTGAGGACTCTAGCACGGTTTCCCTCTTGAAAACGTAAGCTGGATCTAAAACACGCATTCAGGCATTTTGTGGGTGATATTGATGAAATTGGCAACTCCGTGGCCCATTTTGGGGTACTGCTTAAAAACGGAGTGAGAAAGGAGCTTACTCTGAAATGTCGAGGCCTCTAGCGATATTTCCCTGTCAAAAGGTGAAACCGGCGCTAAAACATGCTTCTATCCTTTTGGTGGCCGAAACACAATGATTCGCGAGCTACGTTGCCCATTTTACAGTGCTTATGAAAGATGGAGGTAGGAATAGGATTTCTTTGCATTTCAAATGCCTCTATGGCGGTTGGTCTCTGCTAAGTGCAAACCTGCGCAAAGGATAGGTCCAACCATTTCGGGGGTAAAAACACACTAATTGGGAAAGTACATTGCCCGTTCTCTGTGTCCCACTAAAAGATTATGAGAAAGACTATTTTGATGAAATTGTGTGGGCTACATGTCAGTTTCCGTCTATTGAAAGAGAAAATCACCTCTAAACGAACCATACAGTCTTGACGCGGTGGAACAGATGAATCTGGCAAATCGGTGGCCTTTTTTTTGAACTCGTGAAAATTGGAGGGAGGAAGAAGATTTCCGTACAAACCTGAGGACTCTAGCACGGTTTCCCTCTTGAAAACGTAAGCTGGATCTAAAACACGCATTCAGGCATTTTGTGGTTGATATTGATGAAATTGGCAACTCCGTGGCCCATTTTGGGGTACTGCTGAAAAACGGATTGAGAAAGGAGCTTACTCTGAAATTTCGAGGCCTCTAGCGAATTTTCCCTGTCAAAAGGTGAAACCGGCGCTAAAACATGCTTCTATCCCTTTGGTGGCCGAAACACAATGATTCACGAGCTACGTTGCCCATTTTACAGTGCTTATGAAAGATGGAGGTAGGAATAGGATTTCTTTGCATTTCAAATGCCTCTATGGCGGTTGGTCTCTGCTAAGTGCAAACCTGCGCAAAGGATAGGTCCAACCATTTCGGGGGTAAAAACACACTAATTGGGAAAGTACATTGCCCGTTCTCTGTGTCCCACTAAAAGATTATGAGAAAGACTATTTTGATGAAATTGTGTGGGCTACATGTCAGTTTCCGTCTATTGAAAGAGAAAATCACCTCTAAACGAACCATACAGTCTTGACGCGGTGGAACAGATGAATCTGGCAAATCTGTGGCCTATTTTTTGGAACTCATGAAAATTGGAGGGAGGAAGAGGATTTCCGTGCAAACCTGAGGACTCTAGCACGGTTTCCCTCTTGAAAACGTAAGTTGGATCTAAAACACGCATTCAGGCATTTTGTGGGTGATATTGATGAAATTGGCAACTCCGTGGCCCATTTTGGGGTACTGCTGAAAAACGGATTGAGAAAGGAGCTTACTCTGAAATTTCGAGGCCTCTAGCGAATTTTCCCTGTCAAAAGGTGAAACCGGCGCTAAAACATGCTTCTATCTCTTTGGTGGCCGAAACACAATGATTCGTGAGCTACGTTGCCCATTTTACAGTGCTTATGAAAGATGGAGGTAGGAATAGGATTTCTTTGCATTTCAAATGCCTCTATGGCGGTTGGTCTCTGCTAAATGCAAACCTGCGCAAAGAATAGGTCCAACCATTTCGGGGGTAAAAACACACTAATTGGGAAAGTACATTGCCCGTTCTCTGTGTCCCACTAAAAGATTATGAGAAAGACTATTTTGATGAAATTGTGTGGGCTACATGTCAGTTTCCGTCTATTGAAAGAGAAAATCACCTCTAAACGAACCATACAGTCTTGACGCGGTGGAACAGATGAATCTGGCAAATCTGTGGCTTATTTTTTGGAACTTGTGAAAATTGGAGGGAGGAAGATGATTTCCGTGCAAACCTGAGGACTCTAGCACGGTTTCCCTCTTGAAAACGTAAGCTGGATCTAAAACACGCATTCAGGCATTTTGTGGGTGATATTGATGAAATTGGCAACTCCGTGGCCCATTTTGGGGTACTGCTGAAAAACGGATTGAGAAAGGAGCTTACTCTGAAATTTCGAGGCCTCTAGCGAATTTTCCCTGTCAAAAGGTGAAACCGGCGCTAAAACATGCTTCTATCTCTTTGGTGGCCGAAACACAATGATTCGTGAGCTACGTTGCCCATTTTACAGTGCTTATGAAAGATGGAGGTAGGAATAGGATTTCTTTGCATTTCAAATGCCTCTATGGCGGTTGGTCTCTGCTAAGTGCAAACCTGCGCAAAGAATAGGTCCAACCATTTCGGGGGTAAAAACACACTAATTGGGAAAGTACATTGCCCGTTCTCTGTGTCCCACTAAAAGATTATGAGAAAGACTATTTTGATGAAATTGTGTGGGCTACATGTCAGTTTCCGTCTATTGAAAGAGAAAATCACCTCTAAACGAACCATACAGTCTTGACGCGGTGGAACAGATGAATCTGGCAAATCTGTGGCCTATTTTTTGAAACTCGTGAAAATTGGAGGGAGGAAGAAGATTTCCGTGCAAACCTGAGGACTCTAGCACGGTTTCCCTCTTGAAAACGTAAGCTGGATCTAAAACACGCATTCAGGCATTTTGTGGGTGATATTGATGAAATTGGCAACTCCGTGGCCCATTTTGGGGTACTGCTGAAAAACGGATTGAGAAAGGAGCTTACTCTGAAATTTCGAGGCCTCTAGCGAATTTTCCCTGTCAAAAGGTGAAACCGGCGCTAAAACATGCTTCTATCTCTTTGGTGGCCGAAACACAATGATTCGTGAGCTACGTTGCCCATTTTACAGTGCTTATGAAAGATGGAGGTAGGAATAGGATTTCTTTGCATTTCAAATGCCTCTATGGCGGTTGGTCTCTGCGAAGTTCAAACCTGCGTGAAGAATAGGTCCCACCATTTCGGGGTCAAAAAAAGATGAATTTGGAAAGTACATGGCCCGTTCTCTGCGTCCCACTAAAAGATTATGAGAAAGACTATTTTGATGAAATTGTGTGGGCTACATGTTAGTTTGCCTCTATTGAAAGAGAAAATCACCTCTAAACGAACCGTACAGTCTTCTCGCGGTGGAACAGATGAATTTGGCAAATCTGAGGTGTATTTTTTGGAACTTGTGAAAATTGGAGGGAGAAAGAAGATTTCCGTGCAAATCACAGGACTCTAGCACGGATTACCTCTTGAAAACGCAAGCTGGATCTAAAACACGCATTCAGGCATTTTGTGGGTGATATTGATGAAATTGGCAACTCCGTGGCCCATTTTGGGGTACTGCTTAAAAACAGAGTGAGAAAGGAGCTTACTCTGAAATGTCGAGGCCTCTAGCGATATTTCCCTGTCAAAAGGTGAAACCGGCGCTAAAACATGCTTCTATCCTTTTGGTGGCCGAAACACAATGATTCGCGAGCTACGTTGCCCATTTTACAGTGCTTATGAAAGATGGAGGTAGGAATAGGATTTCTTTGCATTTCAAATGCCTCTATGGCGGTTGGTCTCTGCTAAGTGCAAACCTGCGCAAAGGATAGGTCCAACCATTTCGGGGGTAAAAACACACTAATTGGGAAAGTACATTGCCCGTTCTCTGTGTCCCACTAAAAGATTATGAGAAAGACTATTTTGATGAAATTGTGTGGGCTACATGTCAGTTTCCGTCTATTGAAAGAGAAAATCACCTCTAAACGAACCATACAGTCTTGACGCGGTGGAACAGATGAATCTGGCAAATCTGTGGCCTATTTTTTGGAACTCGTGAAAATTGGAGGGAGGAAGAGGATTTCCGTGCAAACCTGAGGAGTCTAGCACGGTTTCCCTCTTGAAAACGTAAGCTGGATCTAAAACACGCATTCAGGCATTTTGTGGGTGATATTGATGAAATTGGCAACTTCGTGGCCCATTTTGGGGTACTGCTGAAAAACGGATTGAGAAAGGAGCTTACTCTGAAATTTCGAGGCCTCTAGCGAATTTTCCCTGTCAAAAGGTGAAACCGGCGCTAAAACATGCTTCTATCCCTTTGGTGGCAGAAACACAATGATTCGCGAGCTACGTTGCCTATTTTACAGTGCTTATGAAAGATGGAGGTAGGAATAGGATTTCTTTGCATTTCAAATGCCTCTATGGCGGTTGGTCTCTGCTAAGTGCAAACCTGCGCAAAGAATAGGTCCAACCATTTCGGGGGTAAAAACACACTAATTGGGAAAGTACATTGCCCGTTCTCTGTGTCCCACTAAAAGATTATGAGAAAGACTATTTTGATGAAATTGTGTGGGCTACATGTCAGTTTCCGTCTATTGAAAGAGAAAATCACCTCTAAACGAACCATACAGTCTTGACGCGGTGGAACAGATGAATCTGGCAAATCTGTGGCCTATTTTTTGGAACTCGTGAAAATTGGAGGGAGGAAGAGGATTTCCGTGCAAACCTGAGGAGTCTAGCACGGTTTCCCTCTTGAAAACGTAAGCTGGATCTAAAACACGCATTCAGGCATTTTGTGGGTGATATTGATGAAATTGGCAACTCCGTGGCCCATTTTGGGGTACTGCTTAAAAACGGAGTGAGAAAGGAGCTTACTCTGCAATGTCGAGGCCTCTAGCGATATTTCCCTGTCAAAAGGTGAAACCGGCGCTAAAACATGCTTCTATCCTTTTGGTGGCCGAAACACAATGATTCGCGAGCTACGTTGCCCATTTTACAGTGCTTATGAAAGATGGAGGTAGGAATAGGATTTCTTTGCCTTTCAAATGCCTCTATGGCGGTTGGTCTCTGCAAAGTGCAAACCTGCGCAAAGAATAGGTCCAACCATTTCGGGGGTAAAAACACACTAATTGGGAAAGTACATTGCCCGTTCTCTGTGTCCCACTAAAAGATTATGAGAAAGACTATTTTGATGAAATTGTGTGGGCTACATGTCAGTTTCCGTCTATTGAAAGAGAAAATCACCTCTAAACGAACCATACAGTCTTGACGCGGTGGAACAGATGAATCTGGCAAATCTGTGGCCTATTTTTTGGAACTCGTGAAAATTGGAGGGAGGAAGAGGATTTCCGTGCAAACCTGAGGACTCTAGCACGGTTTCCCTCTTGAAAACGTAAGCTGGATCTAAAACACGCATTCAGGCATTTTGTGGGTGATATTGATGAAATTGGCAACTCCGTGGCCCATTTTGGGGTACTGCTGAAAAACGGATTGAGAAAGGAGCTTACTCTGAAATTTCGAGGCCTCTAGCGAATTTTCCCTGTCAAAAGGTGAAACCGGCGCTAAAACATGCTTCTATCTCTTTGGTGGCCGAAACACAATGATTCGCGAGCTACGTTGCCCATTTTACAGTGCTTATGAAAGATGGAGGTAGGAATAGGATTTCTTTGCAT
Source organism: Albizia julibrissin (assembly GCA_037074505.1). Lineage (NCBI taxonomy): Eukaryota > Viridiplantae > Streptophyta > Magnoliopsida > Fabales > Fabaceae > Albizia > Albizia julibrissin. The sequence continues at coordinate 42,029,875 of CM073477.1, forward strand.
TTCAAATGCCTCTATGGCGGTTGGTCTCTGCTAAGTGCAAACATGCGCAAAGAATAGGTCCAACCATTTCGGGGGTAAAAACACACTAATTGGGAAAGTACATTGCCCGTTCTCTGTGTCCCACTAAAAGATTATGAGAAAGACTATTTTGATGAAATTGTGTGGGCTACATGTCAGTTTCCGTCTATTGAAAGAGAAAATCACCTCTAAACGAACCATACAGTCTTGACGCGGTGGAACAGATGAATCTGGCAAATCTGTGGCCTATTTTTTGGAACTCGTGAAAATTGGAGGGAGGAAGAGGATTTCCGTCCAAACCTGAGGACTCTAGCACGGTTTCCCTCTTGAAAACGTAAGCTGGATCTAAAACACGCATTCAGGCATTTTGTGGGTGATATTGATGAAATTGGCAACTCCGTGGCCCATTTTGGGGTACTGCTTAAAAACGGAGTGAGAAAGGAGCTTACTCTGAAATGTCGAGGCCTCTAGCGATATTTCCCTGTCAAAAGGTGAAACCGGCGCTAAAACATGCTTCTATCCTTTTGGTGGCCGAAACACAATGATTCGCGAGCTACGTTGCCCATTTTACAGTGCTTATGAAAGATGGAGGTAGGAATAGGATTTCTTTGCCTTTCAAATGCCTCTATGGCGGTTGGTCTCTGCAAAGTGCAAACCTGCGCAAAGAATAGGTCCAACCATTTCGGGGGTAAAAACACACTAATTGGGAAAGTACATTGCCCGTTCTCTGTGTCCCACTAAAAGATTATGAGAAAGACTATTTTGATGAAATTGTGTGGGCTACATGTCAGTTTCCGTCTATTGAAAGAGAAAATCACCTCTAAACGAACCATACAGTCTTGACGCGGTGGAACAGATGAATCTGGCAAATCTGTGGCCTATTTTTTGGAACTCGTGAAAATTGGAGGGAGGAAGAAGATTTCCGTACAAACCTGAGGACTCTAGCACGGTTTCCCTCTTGAAAACGTAAGCTGGATCTAAAACACGCATTCAGGCATTTTGTGGGTGATATTGATGAAATTGGCAACTCCGTGGCCCATTTTGGGGTACTGCTTAAAAACGGAGTGAGAAAGGAGCTTACTCTGAAATGTCGAGGCCTCTAGCGATATTTCCCTGTCAAAAGGTGAAACCGGCGCTAAAACATGCTTCTATCCTTTTGGTGGCCGAAACACAATGATTCGCGAGCTACGTTGCCCATTTTACAGTGCTTATGAAAGATGGAGGTAGGAATAGGATTTCTTTGCCTTTCAAATGCCTCTATGGCGGTTGGTCTCTGCAAAGTGCAAACCTGCGCAAAGAATAGGTCCAACCATTTCGGGGGTAAAAACACACTAATTGGGAAAGTACATTGCCCGTTCTCTGTGTCCCACTAAAAGATTATGAGAAAGACTATTTTGATGAAATTGTGTGGGCTACATGTCAGTTTCCGTCTATTGAAAGAGAAAATCACCTCTAAACGAACCATATAGTCTTGACGCGGTGGAACAGATGAATCTGGCAAATCTGTGGCCTATTTTTTGGAACTCGTGAAAATTGGAGGGAGGAAGAGGATTTCCGTGCAAACCTGAGGACTCTAGCACGGTTTCCCTCTTGAAAACGTAAGCTGGATCTAAAACACGCATTCAGGCATTTTGTGGGTGATATTGATGAAATTGGCAACTCTGTGGCCCATTTTGGGGTACTGCTGAAAAACGGATTGAGAAAGGAGCTTACTCTGAAATTTCGAGGCCTCTAGCGAATTTTCCCTGTCAAAAGGTGAAACCGGCGCTAAAACATGCTTCTATCTCTTTGGTGGCCGAAACACAATGATTCGCGAGCTACGTTGCCCATTTTACAGTGCTTATGAAAGATGGAGGTAGGAATAGGATTTCTTTGCATTTCAAATGCCTCTATGGCGGTTGGTCTCTGCTAAGTGCAAACATGCGCAAAGAATAGGTCCAACCATTTCGGGGGTAAAAACACACTAATTGGGAAAGTACATTGCCCGTTCTCTGTGTCCCACTAAAAGATTATGAGAAAGACTATTTTGATGAAATTGTGTGGGCTACATGTCAGTTTCCGTCTATTGAAAGAGAAAATCACCTCTAAACGAACCATACAGTCTTGACGCGGTGGAACAGATGAATCTGGCAAATCTGTGGCCTATTTTTTGGAACTCGTGAAAATTGGAGGGAGGAAGAGGATTTCCGTACAAACCTGAGGACTCTAGCACGGTTTCCCTCCTGTAAACGTAAGCTGGATCTAAAACACGCATTCAGGCATTTTGTGGGTGATATTGATGAAATTGGCAACTCCGTGGCCCATTTTGGGGTACTGCTTAAAAACGGAGTGAGAAAGGAGCTTACTCTGAAATGTCGAGGCCTCTAGCGATATTTCCCTGTCAAAAGGTGAAACCGGCGCTAAAACATGCTTCTATCCCTTTGGTGGCCGAAACACAATGATTCACGAGCTACGTTGCCCATTTTACAGTGCTTATGAAAGATGGAGGTAGGAATAGGATTTCTTTGCATTTCAAATGCCTCTATGGCGGTTGGTCTCTGCTAAGTGCAAACCTGCGCAAAGAATAGGTCCAACCATTTCGGGGGTAAAAACACACTAATTGGGAAAGTACATTGCCCGTTCTCTGTGTCCCACTAAAAGATTATGAGAAAGACTATTTTGATGAAATTGTGTGGGCTACATGTCAGTTTCCGTCTATTGAAAGAGAAAATCACCTCTAAACGAACCATACAGTCTTGACGCGGTGGAACAGATGAATCTGGCAAATCTGTGGCCTATTATTTGGAACTCGTGAAAATTGGAGGGAGGAAGAAGATTTCCGTCCAAACCTGAGGACTCTAGCACGGTTTCCCTCTTGAAAACGTAAGCTGGATCTAAAACACGCATTCAGGCATTTTGTGGGTGATATTGATGAAATTGGCAACTCCGTGGCCCATTTTGGGGTACTGCTTAAAAACAGAGTGAGAAAGGAGCTTGCTCTGAAATGTCGAGGCCTCTAGCGATATTTCCCTGTCAAAAGGTGAAACCGGCGCTAAAACATGCTTCTATCCTTTTGGTGGCCGAAACACAATGATTCGCGAGCTACGTTGCCCATTTTACAGTGCTTATGAAAGATGGAGGTAGGAATAGGATTTCTTTGCATTTCAAATGCCTCTATGGCGGTTGGTCTCTGCTAAGTGCAAACCTGCGCAAAGGATAGGTCCAACCATTTCGGGGGTAAAAACACACTAATTGGGAAAGTACATTGCCCGTTCTCTGTGTCCCACTAAAAGATTATGAGAAAGACTATTTTGATGAAATTGTGTGGGCTACATGTCAGTTTCCGTCTATTGAAAGAGAAAATCACCTCTAAACGAACCATACAGTCTTGACGCGGTGGAACAGATGAATCTGGCAAATCTGTGGCCTATTTTTTGGAACTCGTGAAAATTGGAGGGAGGAAGAGGATTTCCATGCAAACCTGAGGAGTCTAGCACGGTTTCCCTCTTGAAAACGTAAGCTGGATCTAAAACACGCATTCAGGCATTTTGTGGGTGATATTGATGAAATTGGCAACTTCGTGGCCCATTTTGGGGTACTGCTGAAAAACGGATTGAGAAAGGAGCTTACTCTGAAATTTCGAGGCCTCTAGCGAATTTTCCCTGTCAAAAGGTGAAACCAGCGCTAAAACATGCTTCTATCCCTTTGGTGGCCGAAACACAATGATTCGCGAGCTACGTTGCCTATTTTACAGTGCTTATGAAAGATGGAGGTAGGAATAGGATTTCTTTGCATTTCAAATGCCTCTATGGCGGTTGGTCTCTGCTAAGTGCAAACCTGCGCAAAGAATAGGTCCAACCATTTCGGGGGTAAAAACACACTAATTGGGAAAGTACATTGCCCGTTCTCTGTGTCCCACTAAAAGATTATGAGAAAGACTATTTTGATGAAATTGTGTGGGCTACATGTCAGTTTCCGTCTATTGAAAGAGAAAATCACCTCTAAACGAACCATACAGTCTTGACGCGGTGGAACAGATGAATCTGGCAAATCTGTGGCCTATTTTTTGGAACTCGTGAAAATTGGAGGGAGGAAGAAGATTTCCGTACAAACCTGAGGACTCTAGCACGGTTTCCCTCTTGAAAACGTAAGCTGGATCTAAAACACGCATTCAGGCATTTTGTGGGTGATATTGATGAAATTGGCAACTCCGTGGCCCATTTTGGGGTACTGCTTAAAAACGGAGTGAGAAAGGAGCTTACTCTGCAATGTCGAGGCCTCTAGCGATATTTCCCTGTCAAAAGGTGAAACCGGCGCTAAAACATGCTTCTATCCTTTTGGTGGCCGAAACACAATGATTCGCGAGCTACGTTGCCCATTTTACAGTGCTTATGAAAGATGGAGGTAGGAATAGGATTTCTTTGCCTTTCAAATGCCTCTATGGCGGTTGGTCTCTGCAAAGTGCAAACCTGCGCAAAGAATAGGTGCAACCATTTCGGGGGTAAAAACACACTAATTGGGAAAGTACATTGCCCGTTCTCTGTGTCCCACTAAAAGATTATGAGAAAGACTATTTTGATGAAATTGTGTGGGCTACATGTCAGTTTCCGTCTATTGAAAGAGAAAATCACCTCTAAACGAACCATACAGTCTTGACGCGGTGGAACAGATGAATCTGGCAAATCTGTGGCCTATTTTTTGGAACTCGTGAAAATTGGAGGGAGGAAGAGGATTTCCGTGCAAACCTGAGGACTCTAGCACGGTTTCCCTCTTGAAAACGTAAGCTGGATCTAAAACACGCATTCAGGCATTTTGTGGGTGATATTGATGAAATTGGCAACTCCGTGGCCCATTTTGGGGTACTGCTGAAAAACGGATTGAGAAAGGAGCTTACTCTGAAATTTCGAGGCCTCTAGCGAATTTTCCCTGTCAAAAGGTGAAACCGGCGCTAAAACATGCTTCTATCTCTTTGGTGGCCGAAACACAATGATTCGCGACCTACGTTGCCCATTTTACAGTGCTTATGAAAGATGGAGGTAGGAATAGGATTTCTTTGCATTTCAAATGCCTCTATGGCGGTTGGTCTCTGCTAAGTGCAAACATGCGCAAAGAATAGGTCCAACCATTTCGGGGGTAAAAACACACTAATTGGGAAAGTACATTGCCCGTTCTCTGTGTCCCACTAAAAGATTATGAGAAAGACTATTTTGATGAAATTGTGTGGGCTACATGTCAGTTTCCGTCTATTGAAAGAGAAAATCACCTCTAAACGAACCATACAGTCTTGACGCGGTGGAACAGATGAATCTGGCAAATCTGTGGCCTATTTTTTGGAACTCGTGAAAATTGGAGGGAGGAAGAGGATTTCCGTACAAACCTGAGGACTCTAGCACGGTTTCCCTCTTGAAAACGTAAGCTGGATCTAAAACACGCATTCAGGCATTTTGTGGGTGATATTGATGAAATTGGCAACTCCGTGGCCCATTTTGGGGTACTGCTTAAAAACGGAGTGAGAAAGGAGCTTACTCTGAAATGTCGAGGCCTCTAGCGATATTTCCCTGTCAAAAGGTGAAACCGGCGCTAAAACATGCTTCTATCCTTTTGGTGGCCGAAACACAATGATTCGCGAGCTACGTTGCCCATTTTACAGTGCTTATGAAAGATGGAGGTAGGAATAGGATTTCTTTGCCTTTCAAATGCCTCTATGGCGGTTGGTCTCTGCAAAGTGCAAACCTGCGCAAAGAATAGGTCCAACCATTTCGGGGGTAAAAACACACTAATTGGGAAAGTACATTGCCCGTTCTCTGTGTCCCACTAAAAGATTATGAGAAAGACTATTTTGATGAAATTGTGTGGGCTACATGTCAGTTTCCGTCTATTGAAAGAGAAAATCACCTCTAAACGAACCATACAGTCTTGACGCGGTGGAACAGATGAATCTGGCAAATCTGTGGCCTATTTTTTGGAACTCGTGAAAATTGGAGGGAGGAAGAAGATTACCGTACAAACCTGAGGACTCTAGCACGGTTTCCCTCTTGAAAACGTAAGCTGGATCTAAAACACGCATTCAGGCATTTTGTGGGTGATATTGATGAAATTGGCAACTCCGTGGCCCATTTTGGGGTACTGCTTAAAAACGGAGTGAGAAAGGAGCTTACTCTGAAATGTCGAGGCCTCTAGCGATATTTCCCTGTCAAAAGGTGAAACCGGCGCTAAAACATGCTTATATCCTTTTGGTGGCCGAAACACAATGATTCGCGAGCTACGTTGCCCATTTTACAGTGCTTATGAAAGATGGAGGTAGGAATAGGATTTCTTTGCCTTTCAAATGCCTCTATGGCGGTTGGTCTCTGCAAAGTGCAAACCTGCGCAAAGAATAGGTCCAACCATTTCGGGGGTAAAAACACACTAATTGGGAAAGTACATTGCCCGTTCTCTGTGTCCCACTAAAAGATTATGAGAAAGACTATTTTGATGAAATTGTGTGGGCTACATGTCAGTTTCCGTCTATTGAAAGAGAAAATCACCTCTAAACGAACCATACAGTCTTGACGCGGTGGAACAGATGAATCTGGCAAATCTGTGGCCTATTTTTTGGAACTCGTGAAAATTGGAGGGAGGAAGAGGATTTCCGTGCAAACCTGAGGACTCTAGCACGGTTTCCCTCTTGAAAACGTAAGCTGGATCTAAAACACGCATTCAGGCATTTTGTGGGTGATATTGATGAAATTGGCAACTCCGTGGCCCATTTTGCGGTACTGCTGAAAAACGGATTGAGAAAGGAGCTTACTCTGAAATTTCGAGGCCTCTAGCGAATTTTCCCTGTCAAAAGGTGAAACCGGCGCTAAAACATGCTTCTATCTCTTTGGTGGCCGAAACACAATGATTCGCGAGCTACGTTGCCCATTTTACAGTGCTTATGAAAGATGGAGGTAGGAATAGGATTTCTTTGCATTTCAAATGCCTCTATGGCGGTTGGTCTCTGCTAAGTGCAAACCTGCGCAAAGAATAGGTCCAACCATTTCGGGGGTAAAAACACACTAATTGGGAAAGTACATTGCCCGTTCTCTGTGTCCCACTAAAAGATTATGAGAAAGACTATTTTGATGAAATTGTGTGGGCTACATGTCAGTTTCCGTCTATTGAAAGAGAAAATCACCTCTAAACGAACCATACAGTCTTGACGCGGTGGAACAGATGAATCTGGCAAATCTGTGGCCTATTTTTTGGAACTCGTGAAAATTGGAGGGAGGAAGAGGATTTCCGTACAAACCTGAGGACTCTAGCACGGTTTCCTTCTTGAAAACGTAAGCTGGATCTAAAACACGCATTCAGGCATTTTGTGGGTGATATTGATGAAATTGGCAACTCCGTGGCCCATTTTGGGGTACTGCTTAAAAACGGAGTGAGAAAGGAGCTTACTCTGAAATGTCGAGGCCTCTAGCGTTATTTCCCTGTCAAAAGGTGAAACCGGCGCTAAAACATGCTTCTATCCTTTTGGTGGCCGAAACACAATGATTCGCGAGCTACGTTGCCCATTTTACAGTGCTTATGAAAGATGGAGGTAGGAATAGGATTTCTTTGCCTTTCAAATGCCTCTATGGCGGTTGGTCTCTGCAAAGTGCAAACCTGCGCAAAGAATAGGTCCAACCATTTCGGGGGTAAAAACACACTAATTGGGAAAGTACATTGCCCGTTCTCTGTGTCCCACTAAAAGATTATGAGAAAGACTATTTTGATGAAATTGTGTGGGCTACATGTCAGTTTCCGTCTATTGAAAGAGAAAATCACCTCTAAACGAACCATACAGTCTTGACGCGGTGGAACAGATGAATCTGGCAAATCTGTGGCCTATTTTTTGGAACTCGTGAAAATTGGAGGGAGGAAGAGGATTTCCGTGCAAACCTGAGGACTCTAGCACGGTTTCCCTCTTGAAAACGTAAGCTGGATCTAAAACACGCATTCAGGCATTTTGTGGGTGATATTGATGAAATTGGCAACTCCGTGGCCCATTTTGGGGTACTGCTGAAAAACGGATTGAGAAAGGAGCTTACTCTGAAATTTCGAGGCCTCTAGCGAATTTTCCCTGTCAAAAGGTGAAACCGGCGCTAAAACATGCTTCTATCTCTTTGGTGGCCGAAACACAATGATTCGCGAGCTACGTTGCCCATTTTACAGTGCTTATGAAAGATGGAGGTAGGAATAGGATTTCTTTGCATTTCAAATGCCTCTATGGCGGTTGGTCTCTGTGAAGTGCAAACCTGCGTGAAGAATAGGTCCCACCATTTCGGGGGTAAAAACACACTAATTTGGAAAGTACATTGCCCGTTCTCTGTGTCCCACTAAAAGATTATGAGAAAGACTATTTTGATGAAATTGTGTGGGCTACATGTCAGTTTCCGTCTATTGAAAGAGAAAATCACCTCTAAACGAACCATACAGTCTTGACGCGGTGGAACAGATGAATCTGGCAAATCTGTGGCCTATTTTTTGGAACTCGTGAAAATTGGAGGGAGGAAGAGGATTTCCGTACAAACCTGAGGACTCTAGCACGGTTTCCCTCTTGAAAACGTAAGCTGGATCTAAAACACGCATTCAGGCATTTTGTGGGTGATATTGATGAAATTGGCAACTCCGTGGCCCATTTTGGGGTACTGCTTAAAAACGGAGTGAGAAAGGAGCTTACTCTGAAATGTCGAGGCCTCTAGCGATATTTCCCTGTCAAAAGGTGAAACCGGCGCTAAAACATGCTTCTATCCTTTTGGTGGCCGAAACACAATGATTCGCGAGCTACGTTGCCCATTTTACAGTGCTTATGAAAGATGGAGGTAGGAATAGGATTTCTTTGCCTTTCAAATGCCTCTATGGCGGTTGGTCTCTGCAAAGTGCAAACCTGCGCAAAGAATAGGTCCAACCATTTCGGGGGTAAAAACACACTAATTGGGAAAGTACATTGCCCGTTCTCTGTGTCCCACTAAAAGATTATGAGAAAGACTATTTTGATGAAATTGTGTGGGCTACATGTCAGTTTCCGTCTATTGAAAGAGAAAATCACCTCTAAACGAACCATACAGTCATGACGCGGTGGAACAGATGAATCTGGCAAATCTGTGGCCTATTTTTTGGAACTCGTGAAAATTGGAGGGAGGAAGAAGATTACCGTACAAACCTGAGGACTCTAGCACGGTTTCCCTCTTGAAAACGTAAGCTGGATCTAAAACACGAATTCAGGCATTTTGTGGGTGATATTGATGAAATTGGCAACTCCGTGGCCCATTTTGGGGTACTGCTTAAAAACGGAGTGAGAAAGGAGCTTACTCTGAAATGTCGAGGCCTCTAGCGATATTTCCCTGTCAAAAGGTGAAACCGGCGCTAAAACATGCTTCTATCCTTTTGGTGGCCGAAACACAATGATTCGCGAGCTACGTTGCCCATTTTACAGTGCTTATGAAAGATGGAGGTAGGAATAGGATTTCTTTGCATTTCAAATGCCTCTATGGCGGTTGGTCTCTGCTAAGTGCAAACCTGCGCAAAGAATAGGTCCAACCATTTCGGGGGTAAAAACACACTAATTGGGAAAGTACATTGCCCGTTCTCTGTGTCCCACTAAAAGATTATGAGAAAGACTATTTTGATGAAATTGTGTGGGCTACATGTCAGTTTCCGTCTATTGAAAGAGAAAATCACCTCTAAACGAACCATACAGTCTTGACGCGGTGGAATAGATGAATCTGGCAAATCTGTGGCCTATTTTTTGGAACTCGTGAAAATTGGAGGGAGGAAGAGGATTTCCGTACAAACCTGAGGACTCTAGCACGGTTTCCCTCTTGAAAACGTAAGCTGGATCTAAAACACGCATTCAGGCATTTTGTGGGTGATATTGATGAAATTGGCAACTCCGTGGCCCATTTTGGGGTACTGCTTAAAAACGGAGTGAGAAAGGAGCTTACTCTGAAATGTCGAGGCCTCTAGCGATATTTCCCTGTCAAAAGGTGAAACCGGCGCTAAAACATGCTTCTATCCTTTTGGTGGCCGAAACACAATGATTCGCGAGCTACGTTGCCCATTTTACAGTGCTTATGAAAGATGGAGGTAGGAATAGGATTTCTTTGCATTTCAAATGCCTCTATGGCGGTTGGTCTCTGCTAAGTGCAAACCTGCGCAAAGAATAGGTCCAACCATTTCGGGGGTAAAAACACACTAATTGGGAAAGTACATTGCCCGTTCTCTGTGTCCCACTAAAAGATTATGAGAAAGACTATTTTGATGAAATTGTGTGGGCTACATGTCAGTTTCCGTCTATTGAAAGAGAAAATCACCTCTAAACGTACCATACAGTCTTGACGCGGTGGAACAGATGAATCTGGCAAATCTGTGGCCTATTTTTTGGAACTCGTGAAAATTGGAGGGAGGAAGAGGATTTCCGTGCAAACCTGAGGACTCTAGCACGGTTTCCCTCTTGAAAACGTAAGCTGGATCTAAAACACGCATTCAGGCATTTTGTGGGTGATATTGATGAAATTGGCAACTCCGTGGCCCATTTTGGGGTACTGCTGAAAAACGGATTGAGAAAGGAGCTTACTCTGAAATTTCGAGGCCTCTAGCGAATTTTCCCTGTCAAAAGGTGAAACCGGCGCTAAAACATGCTTCTATCCCTTTGGTGGCCGAAACACAATGATTCGCGAGCTACGTTGCCCATTTTACAGTGCTTATGAAAGATGGAGGTAGGAATAGGATTTCTTTGCATTTCAAATGCCTCTATGGCGGTTGGTCTCTGTGAAGTGCAAACCTGCGTGAAGAATAGGTCCCACCATTTCGGGGGTAAAAACACACTAATTTGGAAAGTACATTGCCCGTTCTCTGTGTCCCACTAAAAGATTATGAGAAAGACTATTTTGATGAAATTGTGTGGGCTACATGTCAGTTTCCGTCTATTGAAAGAGAAAATAACCTCTAAACGAACCATACAGTCTTGACGCGGTGGAACAGATGAATCTGGCAAATCTATGGCCTATTTTTTGGAACTCGTGAAAATTGGAGGGAGGATGAAGATTTCCGTACAAACCTGAGGACTCTAGCACAGTTTCCCTCTTGAAAACGTAAGCTGGATCTAAAACACGCATTCAGGCATTTTGTGGGTGATATTGATGAAATTGGCAACTCCGTGGCCCATTTTGGGGTACTGCTTAAAAACGGAGTGAGAAAGGAGCTTACTCTGAAATGTCGAGGCCTCTAGCGATATTTCCCTGTCAAAAGGTGAAACCGGCGCTAAAACATACTTCTATCCTTTTGGTGGCCGAAACACAATGATTCGCGAGCTACGTTGCCCATTTTACAGTGCTTATGAAAGATGGAGGTAGGAATAGGATTTCTTTGCATTTCAAATGCCTCTATGGCGGTTGGTCTCTGCTAAGTGCAAACCTGCGCAAAGAATAGGTCCAACCATTTTGGGGGTAAAAACACACTAATTGGGAAAGTACATTGCCCGTTCTCTGTGTCCCACTAAAAGATTATGAGAAAGACTATTTTGATGAAATTGTGTGGGCTACATGTCAGTTTCCGTCTATTGAAAGAGAAAATCACCTCTAAACGAACCATACAGTCTTGACGCGGTGGAACAGATGAATCTGGCAAATCTGTGGCCTATTTTTTGGAACTCGTGAAAATTGGAGGGAGGAAGAGGATTTCCGTACAAACCTGAGGACTCTAGCACGGTTTCCCTCTTGAAAACGTAAGCTGGATCTAAAACACGCATTCAGGCATTTTGTGGGTGATATTGATGAAATTGGCAACTCCGTGGCCCATTTTGGGGTACTGCTTAAAAACGGAGTGAGAAAGGAGCTTACTCTGAAATGTCGAGGCCTCTAGCGATATTTCCCTGTCAAAAGGTGAAACCGGCGCTAAAACATGCTTCTATCCTTTTGGTGGCCGAAACACAATGATTCGCGAGCTACGTTGCCCATTTTACAGTGCTTATGAAAGATGGAGGTAGGAATAGGATTTCTTTGCCTTTCAAATGCCTCTATGGCGGTTGGTCTCTGCAAAGTGCAAACCTGCGCAAAGAATAGGTCCAACCATTTCGGGGGTAAAAACACACTAATTGGGAAAGTACATTGCCCGTTCTCTGTGTCCCACTAAAAGATTATGAGAAAGACTATTTTGATGAAATTGTGTGGGCTACATGTCAGTTTCCGTCTATTGAAAGAGAAAATCACCTCTAAACGAACCATACAGTCATGACGCGGTGGAACAGATGAATCTGGCAAATCTGTGGCCTATTTTTTGGAACTCGTGAAAATTGGAGGGAGGAAGAAGATTACCGTACAAACCTGAGGACTCTAGCACGGTTTCCCTCTTGAAAACGTAAGCTGGATCTAAAACACGAATTCAGGCATTTTGTGGGTGATATTGATGAAATTGGCAACTCCGTGGCCCATTTTGGGGTACTGCTTAAAAACGGAGTGAGAAAGGAGCTTACTCTGAAATGTCGAGGCCTCTAGCGATATTTCCCTGTCAAAAGGTGAAACCGGCGCTAAAACATGCTTCTATCCTTTTGGTGGCCGAAACACAATGATTCGCGAGCTACGTTGCCCATTTTACAGTGCTTATGAAAGATGGAGGTAGGAATAGGATTTCTTTGCATTTCAAATGCCTCTATGGCGGTTGGTCTCTGCTAAGTGCAAACCTGCGCAAAGAATAGGTCCAACCATTTCGGGGGTAAAAACACACTAATTGGGAAAGTACATTGCCCGTTCTCTGTGTCCCACTAAAAGATTATGAGAAAGACTATTTTGATGAAATTGTGTGGGCTACATGTCAGTTTCCGTCTATTGAAAGAGAAAATCACCTCTAAACGAACCATACAGTCTTGACGCGGTGGAACAGATGAATCTGGCAAATCTGTGGCCTATTTTTTGGAACTCGTGAAAATTGGAGGGAGGAAGAGGATTTCCGTACAAACCTGAGGACTCTAGCACGGTTTCCCTCTTGAAAACGTAAGCTGGATCTAAAACACGCATTCAGGCATTTTGTGGGTGATATTGATGAAATTGGCAACTCCGTGGCCCATTTTGGGGTACTGCTTAAAAACGGAGTGAGAAAGGAGCTTACTCTGAAATGTCGAGGCCTCTAGCGATATTTCCCTGTCAAAAGGTGAAACCGGCGCTAAAACATGCTTCTATCCTTTTGGTGGCCGAAACACAATGATTCGCGAGCTACGTTGCCCATTTTACAGTGCTTATGAAAGATGGAGGTAGGAATAGGATTTCTTTGCATTTCAAATGCCTCTATGGCGGTTGGTCTCTGCTAAGTGCAAACCTGCGCAAAGAATAGGTCCAACCATTTCGGGGGTAAAAACACACTAATTGGGAAAGTACATTGCCCGTTCTCTGTGTCCCACTAAAAGATTATGAGAAAGACTATTTTGATGAAATTGTGTGGGCTACATGTCAGTTTCCGTCTATTGAAAGAGAAAATCACCTCTAAACGTACCATACAGTCTTGACGCGGTGGAACAGATGAATCTGGCAAATCTGTGGCCTATTTTTTGGAACTCGTGAAAATTGGAGGGAGGAAGAGGATTTCCGTGCAAACCTGAGGACTCTAGCACGGTTTCCCTCTTGAAAACGTAAGCTGGATCTAAAACACGCATTCAGGCATTTTGTGGGTGATATTGATGAAATTGGCAACTCCGTGGCCCATTTTGGGGTACTGCTGAAAAACGGATTGAGAAAGGAGCTTACTCTGAAATTTCGAGGCCTCTAGCGAATTTTCCCTGTCAAAAGGTGAAACCGGCGCTAAAACATGCTTCTATCCCTTTGGTGGCCGAAACACAATGATTCGCGAGCTACGTTGCCCATTTTACAGTGCTTATGAAAGATGGAGGTAGGAATAGGATTTCTTTGCATTTCAAATGCCTCTATGGCGGTTGGTCTCTGTGAAGTGCAAACCTGCGTGAAGAATAGGTCCCACCATTTCGGGGGTAAAAACACACTAATTTGGAAAGTACATTGCCCGTTCTCTGTGTCCCACTAAAAGATTATGAGAAAGACTATTTTGATGAAATTGTGTGGGCTACATGTCAGTTTCCGTCTATTGAAAGAGAAAATAACCTCTAAACGAACCATACAGTCTTGACGCGGTGGAACAGATGAATCTGGCAAATCTATGGCCTATTTTTTGGAACTCGTGAAAATTGGAGGGAGGATGAAGATTTCCGTACAAACCTGAGGACTCTAGCACAGTTTCCCTCTTGAAAACGTAAGCTGGATCTAAAACACGCATTCAGGCATTTTGTGGGTGATATTGATGAAATTGGCAACTCCGTGGCCCATTTTGGGGTACTGCTTAAAAACGGAGTGAGAAAGGAGCTTACTCTGAAATGTCGAGGCCTCTAGCGATATTTCCCTGTCAAAAGGTGAAACCGGCGCTAAAACATACTTCTATCCTTTTGGTGGCCGAAACACAATGATTCGCGAGCTACGTTGCCCATTTTACAGTGCTTATGAAAGATGGAGGTAGGAATAGGATTTCTTTGCATTTCAAATGCCTCTATGGCGGTTGGTCTCTGCTAAGTGCAAACCTGCGCAAAGAATAGGTCCAACCATTTTGGGGGTAAAAACACACTAATTGGGAAAGTACATTGCCCGTTCTCTGTGTCCCACTAAAAGATTATGAGAAAGACTATTTTGATGAAATTGTGTGGGCTACATGTCAGTTTCCGTCTATTGAAAGAGAAAATCACCTCTAAACGTACCATACAGTCTTGACGCGGTGGAACAGATGAATCTGGCAAATCTGTGGCCTATTTTTTGGAACTCGTGAAAATTGGAGGGAGGAAGAGGATTTCCGTGCAAACCTGAGGACTCTAGCACGGTTTCCCTCTTGAAAACGTAAGCTGGATCTAAAACACGCATTCAGGCATTTTGTGGGTGATATTGATGAAATTGGCAACTCCGTGGCCCATTTTGGGGTACTGCTGAAAAACGGATTGAGAAAGGAGCTTACTCTGAAATTTCGAGGCCTCTAGCGAATTTTCCCTGTCAAAAGGTGAAACCGGCGCTAAAACATGCTTCTATCTCTTTGGTGGCCGAAACACAATGATTCGCGAGCTACGTTGCCCATTTTACAGTGCTTATGAAAGATGGAGGTAGGAATAGGATTTCTTTGCATTTCAAATGCCTCTATGGCGGTTGGTCTCTGCTAAGTGCAAACCTGCGCAAAGAATAGGTCCAACCATTTCGGGGGTAAAAACACACTAATTGGGAAAGTACATTGCCCGTTCTCTGTGTCCCACTAAAAGATTATGAGAAAGACTATTTTGATGAAATTGTGTGGGCTACATGTCAGTTTCCGTCTATTGAAAGAGAAAATAACCTCTAAACGAACCATACAGTCTTGACGCGGTGGAACAGATGAATCTGGCAAATCTGTGGCCTATTTTTTGGAACTCGTGAAAATTGGAGGGAGGAAGAGGATTTCCGTGCAAACCTGAGGACTCTAGCACGGTTTCCCTCTTGAAAACGTAAGCTGGATCTAAAACACGCATTCAGGCATTTTGTGGGTGATATTGATGAAATTGGCAACTCCGTGGCCCATTTTGGGGTACTGCTGAAAAACGGATTGAGATAGGAGCTTACTCTGAAATTTCGAGGCCTCTAGCGAATTTTCCCTGTCAAAAGGTGAAACCGGCGCTAAAACATGCTTCTATCTCTTTGGTGGCCAAAACACAATGATTCGCGAGCTACGTTGCCCATTTTACAGTGCTTATGAAAGATGGAGGTAGGAATAGGATTTCTTTGCATTTCAAATGCCTCTATGGCGGTTGGTCTCTGCTAAGTGCAAACCTGCGCAAAGAATAGGTCCAACCATTTCGGGGGTAAAAACACACTAATTGGGAAAGTACATTGCCCATTCTCTGTGTCCCACTAAAAGATTATGAGAAAGACTATTTTGATGAAATTGTGTGGGCTACATGTCAGTTTCCGTCTATTGAAAGAGAAAATAACCTCTAAACGAACCATACAGTCTTGACGCGGTGGAACAGATGAATCTGGCAAATCTGTGGCCTATTTTTTGGAACTCGTGAAAATTGGAGGGAGGAAGAAGATTTCCGTACAAACCTGAGGACTCTAGCACGGTTTCCCTCTTGAAAACGTAAGCTGGATCTAAAACACGCATTCAGGCATTTTGTGGGTGATATTGATGAAATTGGCAACTCCGTGGCCCATTTTGGGGTACTGCTTAAAAACGGAGTGAGAAAGGAGCTTACTCTGAAATGTCGAGGCCTCTAGCGATATTTCCCTGTCAAAAGGTGAAACCGGCGCTAAAACATACTTCTATCCTTTTGGTGGCCGAAACACAATGATTCGCGAGCTACGTTGCCCATTTTACAGTGCTTATGAAAGATGGAGGTAGGAATAGGATTTCTTTGCATTTCAAATGCCTCTATGGCGGTTGGTCTCTGCTAAGTGCAAACCTGCGCAAAGAATAGGTCCAACCATTTTGGGGGTAAAAACACACTAATTGGGAAAGTACATTGCCCGTTCTCTGTGTCCCACTAAAAGATTATGAGAAAGACTATTTTGATGAAATTGTGTGGGCTACATGTCAGTTTCCGTCTATTGAAAGAGAAAATCACCTCTAAACGTACCATACAGTCTTGACGCGGTGGAACAGATGAATCTGGCAAATCTGTGGCCTATTTTTTGGAACTCGTGAAAATTGGAGGGAGGAAGAGGATTTCCGTGCAAACCTGAGGACTCTAGCACGGTTTCCCTCTTGAAAACGTAAGCTGGATCTAAAACACGCATTCAGGCATTTTGTGGGTGATATTGATGAAATTGGCAACTCCGTGGCCCATTTTGGGGTACTGCTGAAAAACGGATTGAGAAAGGAGCTTACTCTGAAATTTCGAGGCCTCTAGCGAATTTTCCCTGTCAAAAGGTGAAACCGGCGCTAAAACATGCTTCTATCTCTTTGGTGGCCGAAACACAATGATTCGCGAGCTACGTTGCCCATTTTACAGTGCTTATGAAAGATGGAGGTAGGAATAGGATTTCTTTGCATTTCAAATGCCTCTATGGCGGTTGGTCTCTGCTAAGTGCAAACCTGCGCAAAGAATAGGTCCAACCATTTTGGGGGTAAAAACACACTAATTGGGAAAGTACATTGCCCGTTCTCTGTGTCCCACTAAAAGATTATGAGAAAGACTATTTTGATGAAATTGTGTGGGCTACATGTCAGTTTCCGTCTATTGAAAGAGAAAATCACCTCTAAACGTACCATACAGTCTTGACGCGGTGGAACAGATGAATCTGGCAAATCTGTGGCCTATTTTTTGGAACTCGTGAAAATTGGAGGGAGGAAGAGGATTTCCGTGCAAACCTGAGGACTCTAGCACGGTTTCCCTCTTGAAAACGTAAGCTGGATCTAAAACACGCATTCAGGCATTTTGTGGGTGATATTGATGAAATTGGCAACTCCGTGGCCCATTTTGGGGTACTGCTGAAAAACGGATTGAGAAAGGAGCTTACTCTGAAATTTCGAGGCCTCTAGCGAATTTTCCCTGTCAAAAGGTGAAACCGGCGCTAAAACATGCTTCTATCTCTTTGGTGGCCGAAACACAATGATTCGCGAGCTAGGTTGCCCATTTTACAGTGCTTATGAAAGATGGAGGTAGGAATAGGATTTCTTTGCATTTCAAATGCCTCTATGGCGGTTGGTCTCTGCTAAGTGCAAACCTGCGCAAAGAATAGGTCCAACCATTTCGGGGGTAAAAACACACTAATTGGGAAAGTACATTGCCCGTTCTCTGTGTCCCACTAAAAGATTATGAGAAAGACTATTTTGATGAAATTGTGTGGGCTACATGTCAGTTTCCGTCTATTGAAAGAGAAAATAACCTCTAAACGAACCATACAGTCTTGACGCGGTGGAACAGATGAATCTGGCAAATCTGTGGCCTATTTTTTGGAACTCGTGAAAATTGGAGGGAGGAAGAGGATTTCCGTGCAAACCTGAGGACTCTAGCACGGTTTCCCTCTTGAAAACGTAAGCTGGATCTAAAACACGCATTCAGGCATTTTGTGGGTGATATTGATGAAATTGGCAACTCCGTGGCCCATTTTGGGGTACTGCTGAAAAACGGATTGAGAAAGGAGCTTACTCTGAAATTTCGAGGCCTCTAGCGAATTTTCCCTGTCAAAAGGTGAAACCGGCGCTAAAACATGCTTCTATCTCTTTGGTGGCCAAAACACAATGATTCGCGAGCTACGTTGCCCATTTTACAGTGCTTATGAAAGATGGAGGTAGGAATAGGATTTCTTTGCCTTTCAAATGCCTCTATGGCGGTTGGTCTCTGCTAAGTGCAAACCTGCGCAAAGAATAGGTCCAACCATTTCGGGGGTAAAAACACACTAATTGGGAAAGTACATTGCCCATTCTCTGTGTCCCACTAAAAGATTATGAGAAAGACTATTTTGATGAAATTGTGTGGGCTACATGTCAGTTTCCGTCTATTGAAAGAGAAAATAACCTCTAAACGAACCATACAGTCTTGACGCGGTGGAACAGATGAATCTGGCAAATCTGTGGCCTATTTTTTGGAACTCGTGAAAATTGGAGGGAGGAAGAAGATTTCCGTACAAACCTGAGGACTCTAGCACGGTTTCCCTCTTGAAAACGTAAGCTGGATCTAAAACACGCATTCAGGCATTTTGTGGGTGATATTGATGAAATTGGCAACTCCGTGGCCCATTTTGGGGTACTGCTTAAAAACGGAGTGAGAAAGGAGCTTACTCTGAAATGTCGAGGCCTCTAGCGATATTTCCCTGTCAAAAGGTGAAACCGGCGCTAAAACATACTTCTATCCTTTTGGTGGCCGAAACACAATGATTCGCGAGCTACGTTGCCCATTTTACAGTGCTTATGAAAGATGGAGGTAGGAATAGGATTTCTTTGCATTTCAAATGCCTCTATGGCGGTTGGTCTCTGTGAAGTGCAAACCTGCGTGAAGAATAGGTCCCACCATTTCGGGGTCAAAAAAAGATGAATTTGGAAAGTACATGGCCCGTTCTCTGCGTCCCACTAAAAGATTATGAGAAAGACTATTTTGATGAAATTGTGTGGGCTACATGTTAGTTTGCCTCTATTGAAAGAGAAAATCACCTCTAAACGATACGTACAGTCTTCTCGCGGTGGAACAGATTAATTTGGCAAATCTGAGGTGTATTTTTTGGAACTTGTGAAAATTGGAGGGAGAAAGAAGATTTCCGTGCAAATCAGAGGACTCTAGCACGGATTACCTCTTGAAAACGCAAGCTGGATCTAAAACACGCATTCAGGCATTTTGTGGGTGATATTGATGAAATTGGCAACTCCGTGGCCCATTTTGGGGTACTGCTTAAAAACGGAGTGAGAAAGGAGCTTACTCTGAAATGTCGAGGCCTCTAGCGAATTTTCCCTGTCAAAAGGTGTAACCGGCGCTAAAACATGCTTCTATCCTTTTGGTGGCCGAAACACAATGATTCGCGAGCTACGTTGCCCATTTTACAGTGCTTATGAAAGATGGAGGTAGGAATAGGATTTCTTTGCATTTCAAATGCCTCTATGGCGGTTGGTCTCTGCTAAGTGCAAACCTGCGCAAAGAATAGGTCCAACCATTTTGGGGGTAAAAACACACTAATTGAGAAAGTACATTGCCCGTTCTCTGTGTCCCACTAAAAGATTATGAGAAAGACTATTTTGATGAAATTGTGTGGGCTACATGTCAGTTTCCGTCTATTGAAAGAGAAAATCACCTCTAAACGTACCATACAGTCTTGACGCGGTGGAACAGATGAATCTGGCAAATCTGTGGCCTATTTTTTGGAACTCGTGAAAATTGGAGGGAGGAAGAGGATTTCCGTGCAAACCTGAGGACTCTAGCACGGTTTCCCTCTTGAAAACGTAAGCTGGATCTAAAACACGCATTCAGGCATTTTGTGGGTGATATTGATGAAATTGGCAACTCCGTGGCCCATTTTGGGGTACTGCTGAAAAACGGATTGAGAAAGGAGCTTACTCTGAAATTTCGAGGCCTCTAGCGAATTTTCCCTGTCAAAAGGTGAAACCGGCGCTAAAACATGCTTCTATCTCTTTGGTGGCCGAAACACAATGATTCGCGAGCTACGTTGCCCATTTTACAGTGCTTATGAAAGATGGAGGTAGGAATAGGATTTCTTTGCATTTCAAATGCCTCTATGGCGGTTGGTCTCTGCTAAGTGCAAACCTGCGCAAATAATAGGTCCAACCATTTTGGGGGTAAAAACACACTAATTGGGAAAGTACATTGCCCGTTCTCTGTGTCCCACTAAAAGATTATGAGAAAGACTATTTTGATGAAATTGTGTGGGCTACATGTCAGTTTCCGTCTATTGAAAGAGAAAATCACCTCTAAACGTACCATACAGTCTTGACGCGGTGGAACAGATGAATCTGGCAAATCTGTGGCCTATTTTTTGGAACTCGTGAAAATTGGAGGGAGGAAGAGGATTTCCGTGCAAACCTGAGGACTCTAGCACGGTTTCCCTCTTGAAAACGTAAGCTGGATCTAAAACACGCATTCAGGCATTTTGTGGGTGATATTGATGAAATTGGCAACTCCGTGGCCCATTTTGGGGTACTGCTGAAAAACGGATTAAGAAAGGAGCTTACTCTGAAATTTCGAGGCCTCTAGCGAATTTTCCCTGTCAAAAGGTGAAACCGGCGCTAAAACATGCTTCTATCTCTTTGGTGGCCGAAACACAATGATTCGCGAGCTACGTTGCCCATTTTACAGTGCTTATGAAAGATGGAGGTAGGAATAGGATTTCTTTGCATTTCAAATGCCTCTATGGCGGTTGGTCTCTGCTAAGTGCAAACCTGCGCAAAGAATAGGTCCAACCATTTCGGGGGTAAAAACACACTAATTGGGAAAGTACATTGCCCGTTCTCTGTGTCCCACTAAAAGATTATGAGAAAGACTATTTTGATGAAATTGTGTGGGCTACATGTCAGTTTCCGTCTATTGAAAGAGAAAATAACCTCTAAACGAACCATACAGTCTTGACGCGGTGGAACAGATGAATCTGGCAAATCTGTGGCCTATTTTTTGGAACTCGTGAAAATTGGAGGGAGGAAGAGGATTTCTGTGCAAACCTGAGGACTCTAGCACGGTTTCCCTCTTGAAAACGTAAGCTGGATCTAAAACACGCATTCAGGCATTTTGTGGGTGATATTGATGAAATTGGCAACTCCGTGGCCCATTTTGGGGTACTGCTGAAAAACGGATTGAGAAAGGAGCTTACTCTGAAATTTCGAGGCCTCTAGCGAATTTTCCCTGTCAAAAGGTGAAACCGGCGCTAAAACATGCTTCTATCTCTTTGGTGGCCGAAACACAATGATTCGCGAGCTACGTTGCCCATTTTACAGTGCTTATGAAAGATGGAGGTAGGAATAGGATTTCTTTGCATTTCAAATGCCTCTATGGCGGTTGGTCTCTGCTAAGTGCAAACCTGCGCAAATAATAGGTCCAACCATTTTGGGGGTAAAAACACACTAATTGGGAAAGTACATTGCCCGTTCTCTGTGTCCCACTAAAAGATTATGAGAAAGACTATTTTGATGAAATTGTGTGGGCTACATGTCAGTTTCCGTCTATTGAAAGAGAAAATCACCTCTAAACGTACCATACAGTCTTGACGCGGTGGAACAGATGAATCTGGCAAATCTGTGGCCTATTTTTTGGAACTCGTGAAAATTGGAGGGAGGAAGAGGATTTCCGTGCAAACCTGAGGACTCTAGCACGGTTTCCCTCTTGAAAACGTAAGCTGGATCTAAAACACGCATTCAGGCATTTTGTGGGTGATATTGATGAAATTGGCAACTCCGTGGCCCATTTTGGGGTACTGCTGAAAAACGGATTAAGAAAGGAGCTTACTCTGAAATTTCGAGGCCTCTAGCGAATTTTCCCTGTCAAAAGGTGAAACCGGCGCTAAAACATGCTTCTATCTCTTTGGTGGCCGAAACACAATGATTCGCGAGCTACGTTGCCCATTTTACAGTGCTTATGAAAGATGGAGGTAGGAATAGGATTTCTTTGCATTTCAAATGCCTCTATGGCGGTTGGTCTCTGCTAAGTGCAAACCTGCGCAAAGAATAGGTCCAACCATTTCGGGGGTAAAAACACACTAATTGGGAAAGTACATTGCCCGTTCTCTGTGTCCCACTAAAAGATTATGAGAAAGACTATTTTGATGAAATTGTGTGGGCTACATGTCAGTTTCCGTCTATTGAAAGAGAAAATAACCTCTAAACGAACCATACAGTCTTGACGCGGTGGAACAGATGAATCTGGCAAATCTGTGGCCTATTTTTTGGAACTCGTGAAAATTGGAGGGAGGAAGAGGATTTCTGTGCAAACCTGAGGACTCTAGCACGGTTTCCCTCTTGAAAACGTAAGCTGGATCTAAAACACGCATTCAGGCATTTTGTGGGTGATATTGATGAAATTGGCAACTCCGTGGCCCATTTTGGGGTACTGCTGAAAAACGGATTGAGAAAGGAGCTTACTCTGAAATTTCGAGGCCTCTAGCGAATTTTCCCTGTCAAAAGGTGAAACCGGCGCTAAAACATGCTTCTATCTCTTTGCTGGCCAAAACACAATGATTCGCGAGCTACGTTGCCCATTTTACAGTGCTTATGAAAGATGGAGGTAGGAATAGGATTTCTTTGCATTTCAAATGCCTCTATGGCGGTTGGTCTCTGCTAAGTGCAAACCTGCGCAAAGAATAGGTCCAACCATTTCGGGGGTAAAAACACACTAATTGGGAAAGTACATTGCCCATTCTCTGTGTCCCACTAAAAGATTATGAGAAAGACTATTTTGATGAAATTGTGTGGGCTACATGTCAGTTTCCGTCTATTGAAAGAGAAAATAACCTCTAAACGAACCATACAGTCTTGACGCGGTGGAACAGATGAATCTGGCAAATCTGTGGCCTATTTTTTGGAACTCGTGAAAATTGGAGGGAGGAAGAAGATTTCCGTACAAACCTGAGGACTCTAGCACGGTTTCCCTCTTGAAAACGTAAGCTGGATCTAAAACACGCATTCAGGCATTTTGTGGGTGATATTGATGAAATTGGCAACTCCGTGGCCCATTTTGGGGTACTGCTTAAAAACGGAGTGAGAAAGGAGCTTACTCTGAAATGTCGAGGCCTCTAGCGATATTTCCCTGTCAAAAGGTGAAACCGGCGCTAAAACATACTTCTATCCTTTTGGTGGCCGAAACACAATGATTCGCGAGCTACGTTGCCCATTTTACAGTGCTTATGAAAGATGGAGGTAGGAATAGGATTTCTTTGCATTTCAAATGCCTCTATGGCGGTTGGTCTCTGCTAAGTGCAAACCTGCGCAAAGAATAGGTCCAACCATTTCGGGGGTAAAAACACACTAATTGGGAAAGTACATTGCCCGTTCTCTGTGTCCCACTAAAAGATTATGAGAAAGACTATTTTGATGAAATTGTGTGGGCTACATGTCAGTTTTCGTCTATTGAAAGAGAAAATAACCTCTAAATGAACCATACAGTCTTGACGCGGTGGAACAGATGAATCTGGCAAATCTGTGGCCTATTTTTTGGAACTCGTGAAAATTGGAGGGAGGAAGAAGATTTCCGTACAAACCTGAGGACTCTAGCACGGTTTCCCTCTTGAAAACGTAAGCTGGATCTAAAACACGCATTCAGGCATTTTGTGGGTGATATTGATTAAATTGGCAACTCCGTGGCCCATTTTGGGGTACTGCTTAAAAACGGAGTGAGAAAGGAGCTTACTCTGAAATGTCGAGGCCTCTAGCGATATTTCCCTGTCAAAAGGTGAAACCGGCGCTAAAACATGCTTCTATCCTTTTGGTGGCCGAAACACAATGATTCGCGAGCTACGTTGCCCATTTTACAGTGCTTATGAAACATGGAGGTAGGAATAGGATTTCTTTGCCTTTCAAATGCCTCTATGGCGGTTGGTCTCTGCAAAGTGCAAACCTGCGCAAAGAATAGGTCCCACCATTTCGGGGGCAAAAACAGATTAATTGGGAAAGTACATGGCCCGTTCTCTGTGTCCCACTAAAAGATTATGAGAAAGACTATTTTCATGAAATCTTGTGCGCTACATGTTAGTTTCCCTCTATTGAAAGAGAAAATCACCTCTAAACGAACCATACAGTCTTCACGAGGTGGAACAGATGAATTTGGCAAATCTGTTGCCTATTTTTTGGAACTCGTGAAAATTGGAGGGAGAAAGAGGATTTCCGTGCAAACCTGAGGACTCTAGCACGGTTTCCCTCTTGAAAACGTAAGCTGGATCTAAAACACGCATTCAGGCATTTTGTGGGTGATATTGATGAAATTGGCAACTCCGTGGCCCATTTTGGGGTACTGCTTAAAAACGGAGTGAGAAAGGAGCTTACTCTGAAATGTCGAGGCCTCTAGCGATATTTCCCTGTCAAAAAGTGAAACCGGCGCTAAAACATGCTTCTATCCTTTTGGTGGCCGAAACACAATGATTCGCGAGCTACGTTGCCCATTTTACAGTGCTTATGAAAGATGGAGGTAGGAATAGGATTTCTTTGCATTTCAAATGCCTCTATGGCGGTTGGTCTCTGCTAAGTGCAAACCTGCGCAAAGGATAGGTCCAACCATTTCGGGGGTAAAAACACACTATTTGGGAAAGTACATTGCCCGTTCTCTGTGTCCCACTAAAAGATTATGAGAAAGACTATTTTGATGAAATTGTGTGGGCTACATGTCAGTTTCCGTCTATTGAAAGAGAAAATCACCTCTAAACGAACCATACAGTCTTGACGCGGTGGAACAGATGAATCTGGCAAATCTGTGGCCTATTTTTTGGAACTCGTGAAAATTGGAGGGAGGAAGAGGATTTCCGTGCAAACCTGAGGACTCTAGCACGGTTTCCCTCTTGAAAACGTAAGCTGGATCTAAAACACGCATTCAGGCATTTTGTGGGTGATATTGATGAAATTGGCAACTCCGTGGCCCATTTTGGGGTACTGCTTAAAAACGGAGTGAGAAAGGAGCTTACTCTGAAATGTCGAGGCCTCTAGCGATATTTCCCTGTCAAAAGGTGAAACCGGCGCTAAAACATACTTCTATCCTTTTGGTGGCCGAAACACAATGATTCGCGAGCTACGTTGCCCATTTTACAGTGCTTATGAAAGATGGAGGTAGGAATAGGATTTCTTTGCATTTCAAATGCCTCTATGGCGGTTGGTCTCTGCTAAGTGCAAACCTGCGCAAAGAATAGGTCCAACCATTTCGGGGGTAAAAACACACTAATTGGGAAAGTACATTGCCCGTTCTCTGTGTCCCACTAAAAGATTATGAGAAAGACTATTTTGATGAAATTGTGTGGGCTACATGTCAGTTTTCGTCTATTGAAAGAGAAAATAACCTCTAAATGAACCATACAGTCTTGACGCGGTGGAACAGATGAATCTGGCAAATCTGTGGCCTATTTTTTGGAACTCGTGAAAATTGGAGGGAGGAAGAAGATTTCCGTACAAACCTGAGGACTCTAGCACGGTTTCCCTCTTGAAAACGTAAGCTGGATCTAAAACACGCATTCAGGCATTTTGTGGGTGATATTGATTAAATTGGCAACTCCGTGGCCCATTTTGGGGTACTGCTTAAAAACGGAGTGAGAAAGGAGCTTACTCTGAAATGTCGAGGCCTCTAGCGATATTTCCCTGTCAAAAGGTGAAACCGGCGCTAAAACATGCTTCTATCCTTTTGGTGGCCGAAACACAATGATTCGCGAGCTACGTTGCCCATTTTACAGTGCTTATGAAAGATGGAGGTAGGAATAGGATTTCTTTGCCTTTCAAATGCCTCTATGGCGGTTGGTCTCTGCAAAGTGCAAACCTGCGCAAAGAATAGGTCCCACCATTTCGGGGGCAAAAACAGATTAATTGGGAAAGTACATGGCCCGTTCTCTGTGTCCCACTAAAAGATTATGAGAAAGACTATTTTCATGAAATCTTGTGCGCTACATGTTAGTTTCCCTCTATTGAAAGAGAAAATCACCTCTAAACGAACCATACAGTCTTCACGAGGTGGAACAGATGAATTTGGCAAATCTGTTGCCTATTTTTTGGAACTCGTGAAAATTGGAGGGAGAAAGAGGATTTCCGTGCAAACCTGAGGACTCTAGCACGGTTTCCCTCTTGAAAACGTAAGCTGGATCTAAAACACGCATTCAGGCATTTTGTGGGTGATATTGATGAAATTGGCAACTCCGTGGCCCATTTTGGGGTACTGCTTAAAAACGGAGTGAGAAAGGAGCTTACTCTGAAATTTCGAGGCCTCTAGCGATATTTCCCTGTCAAAAAGTGAAACCGGCGCTAAAACATGCTTCTATCCTTTTGGTGGCCGAAACACAATGATTCGCGAGCTACGTTGCCCATTTTACAGTGCTTATGAAAGATGGAGGTAGGAATAGGATTTCTTTGCATTTCAAATGCCTCTATGGCGGTTGGTCTCTGCTAAGTGCAAACCTGCGCAAAGAATAGGTCCAACCATTTCGGGGGTAAAAACACACTAATTGGGAAAGTACATTGCCCGTTCTCTGTGTCCCACTAAAAGATTATGAGAAAGACTATTTTGATGAAATTGTGTGGGCTACATGTCAGTTTTCGTCTATTGAAAGAGAAAATAACCTCTAAATGAACCATACAGTCTTGACGCGGTGGAACAGATGAATCTGGCAAATCTGTGGCCTATTTTTTGGAACTCGTGAAAATTGGAGGGAGGAAGAAGATTTCCGTACAAACCTGAGGACTCTAGCACGGTTTCCCTCTTGAAAACGTAAGCTGGATCTAAAACACGCATTCAGGCATTTTGTGGGTGATATTGATTAAATTGGCAACTCCGTGGCCCATTTTGGGGTACTGCTTAAAAACGGAGTGAGAAAGGAGCTTACTCTGAAATGTCGAGGCCTCTAGCGATATTTCCCTGTCAAAAGGTGAAACCGGCGCTAAAACATGCTTCTATCCTTTTGGTGGCCGAAACACAATGATTCGCGAGCTACGTTGCCCATTTTACAGTGCTTATGAAACATGGAGGTAGGAATAGGATTTCTTTGCCTTTCAAATGCCTCTATGGCGGTTGGTCTCTGCAAAGTGCAAACCTGCGCAAAGAATAGGTCCCACCATTTCGGGGGCAAAAACAGATTAATTGGGAAAGTACATGGCCCGTTCTCTGTGTCCCACTAAAAGATTATGAGAAAGACTATTTTCATGAAATCTTGTGCGCTACATGTTAGTTTCCCTCTATTGAAAGAGAAAATCACCTCTAAACGAACCATACAGTCTTCACGAGGTGGAACAGATGAATTTGGCAAATCTGTTGCCTATTTTTTGGAACTCGTGAAAATTGGAGGGAGAAAGAGGATTTCCGTGCAAACCTGAGGACTCTAGCACGGTTTCCCTCTTGAAAACGTAAGCTGGATCTAAAACACGCATTCAGGCATTTTGTGGGTGATATTGATGAAATTGGCAACTCCGTGGCCCATTTTGGGGTACTGCTTAAAAACGGAGTGAGAAAGGAGCTTACTCTGAAATGTCGAGGCCTCTAGCGATATTTCCCTGTCAAAAAGTGAAACCGGCGCTAAAACATGCTTCTATCCTTTTGGTGGCCGAAACACAATGATTCGCGAGCTACGTTGCCCATTTTACAGTGCTTATGAAAGATGGAGGTAGGAATAGGATTTCTTTGCATTTCAAATGCCTCTATGGCGGTTGGTCTCTGCTAAGTGCAAACCTGCGCAAAGGATAGGTCCAACCATTTCGGGGGTAAAAACACACTAATTGGGAAAGTACATTGCCCGTTCTCTGTGTCCCACTAAAAGATTATGAGAAAGACTATTTTGATGAAATTGTGTGGGCTACATGTCAGTTTCCGTCTATTGAAAGAGAAAATCACCTCTAAACGAACCATACAGTCTTGACGCGGTGGAACAGATGAATCTGGCAAATCTGTGGCCTATTTTTTGGAACTCGTGAAAATTGGAGGGAGGAAGAGGATTTCCGTGCAAACCTGAGGACTCTAGCACGGTTTCCCTCTTGAAAACGTAAGCTGGATCTAAAACACGCATTCAGGCATTTTGTGGGTGATATTGATGAAATTGGCAACTCCGTGGCCCATTTTGGGGTACTGCTGAAAAACGGATTGAGAAAGGAGCTTACTCTGAAATTTCGAGGCCTCTAGCGAATTTTCCCTGTCAAAAGGTTAAACCGGCGCTAAAACATGCTTCTATCCCTTTGGTGGCCGAAACACAATGATTCGCGAGCTACGTTGCCCATTTTACAGTGCTTATGAAAGATGGAGGTAGGAATAGGATTTCTTTGTATTTCAAATGCCTCTATGGCGGTTGGTCTCTGCTAAGTGCAAACCTGCGCAAAGGATAGGTCCAACCATTTCGGGGGTAAAAACACACTAATTGGGAAAGTACATTGCCCGTTCTCTGTGTCCCACTAAAAGATTATGAGATAGACTATTTTGATGAAATTGTGTGGGCTACATGTCAGTTTCCATCTATTGAAAGAGAAAATCACCTCTAAACGAACCATACAGTCTTGACGCGGTGGAACATATGAATCTGGCAAATCTGTGGCCTATTTTTTGGAACTCGTGAAAATTGGAGGGAGGAAGAAGATTTTCGTACAAACCTGAGGACTCTAGCACGGTTTCCCTCTTGAAAACGTAAGCTGGATCTAAAACACGCATTCAGGCATTTTGTGGGTGATATTGATTAAATTGGCAACTCCGTGGCCCATTTTGGGGTACTGCTTAAAAACGGAGTGAGAAAGGAGCTTACTCTGAAATGTCGAGGCCTCTAGCGATATTTCCCTGTCAAAAGGTGAAACCGGCGCTAAAACATGCTTCTATCCTTTTGGTGGCCGAAACACAATGATTCGCGAGCTACGTTGCCCATTTTACAGTGCTTATGAAAGATGGAGGTAGGAATAGGATTTCTTTGCCTTTCAAATGCCTCTATGGCGGTTGGTCTCTGCAAAGTGCAAACCTGCGCAAAGAATAGGTCCCACCATTTCGGGGGCAAAAACAGATTAATTGGGAAAGTACATGGCCCGTTCTCTGTGTCCCACTAAAAGATTATGAGAAAGACTATTTTCATGAAATCTTGTGCGCTACATGTTAGTTTCCCTCTATTGAAAGAGAAAATCACCTCTAAACGAACCATACAGTCTTGACGCGGTGGAACAGATGAATCTGGCAAATCTGTGGCCTATTTTTTGGAACTCGTGAAAATTGGAGGGAGGAAGAAGATTTTCGTACAAACCTGAGGACTCTAGCACGGTTTCCCTCTTGAAAACGTAAGCTGGATCTAAAACACGCATTCAGGCATTTTGTGGGTGATATTGATGAAATTGGCAACTCCGTGGCCCATTTTGGGGTACTGCTTAAAAACGGAGTGAGAAAGGAGCTTACTCTGAAATGTCGAGGCCTCTAGCGATATTTCCCTGTCAAAAGGTGAAACCGGCGCTAAAACATGCTTCTATCCTTTTGGTGGCCGAAACACAATGATTCGCGAGCTACGTTGCCCATTTTACAGTGCTTATGAAAGATGGAGGTAGGAATAGGATTTCTTTGCATTTCAAATGCCTCTATGGCGGTTGGTCTCTGCTAAGTGCAAACCTGCGCAAAGAATAGGTCCAACCATTTCGGGGGTAAAAACACACTAATTGGGAAAGTACATTGCCCGTTCTCTGTGTCCCACTAAAAGATTATGAGAAAGACTATTTTGATGAAATTGTGTGGGCTACATGTCAGTTTTCGTCTATTGAAAGAGAAAATAACCTCTAAACGAACCATACAGTCTTGACGCGGTGGAACAGATGAATCTGGCAAATCTGTGGCCTATTTTTTGGAACTCGTGAAAATTGGAGGGAGGAAGAAGATTTTCGTACAAACCTGAGGACTCTAGCACGGTTTCCCTCTTGAAAACGTAAGCTGGATCTAAAACACGCATTCAGGCATTTTGTGGGTGATATTGATTAAATTGGCAACTCCGTGGCCCATTTTGGGGTACTGCTTAAAAACGGAGTGAGAAAGGAGCTTACTCTGAAATGTCGAGGCCTCTAGCGATATTTCCCTGTCAAAAGGTGAAACCGGCGCTAAAACATGCTTCTATCCTTTTGGTGGCCGAAACACAATGATTCGCGAGCTACGTTGCCCATTTTACAGTGCTTATGAAAGATGGAGGTAGGAATAGGATTTCTTTGCCTTTCAAATGCCTCTATGGCGGTTGGTCTCTGCAAAGTGCAAACCTGCGCAAAGAATAGGTCCCACCATTTCGGGGGCAAAAACAGATTAATTGGGAAAGTACATGGCCCGTTCTCTGTGTCCCACTAAAAGATTATGAGAAAGACTATTTTCATGAAATCTTGTGCGCTACATGTTAGTTTCCCTCTATTGAAAGAGAAAATCACCTCTAAACGAACCATACAGTCTTCACGAGGTGGAACAGATGAATTTGGCAAATCTGTTGCCTATTTTTTGGAACTCGTGAAAATTGGAGGGAGAAGGAGGATTTCCGTGCAAACCTGAGGACTCTAGCACGGTTTCCCTCTTGAAAACGTAAGCTGGATCTAAAACACGCATTCAGGCATTTTGTGGGTGATATTGATGAAATTGGCAACTCCGTGGCCCATTTTGGGGTACTGCTTAAAAACGGAGTGAGAAAGGAGCTTACTCTGAAATGTCGAGGCCTCTAGCGATATTTCCCTGTCAAAAGGTGAAACCGGCGCTAAAACATGCTTCTATCCTTTTGGTGGCCGAAACAGAATGATTCGCGAGCTACGTTGCCCATTTTACAGTGCTTATGAAAGATGGAGGTAGGAATAGGATTTCTTTGCATTTCAAATGCCTCTATGGCGGTTGGTCTCTGCTAAGTGCAAACCTGCGTAAAGGATAGGTCCAACCATTTCGGGGGTAAAAACACACTAATTGGGAAAGTACATTGCCCGTTCTCTGTGTCCCACTAAAAGATTATGAGAAAGACTATTTTGATGAAATTGTGTGGGCTACATGTCAGTTTCCGTCTATTGAAAGAGAAAATCACCTCTAAACGAACCATACAGTCTTGACGCGGTGGAACAGATGAATCTGGCAAATCTGTGGCCTATTTTTTGGAACTCGTGAAAATTGGAGGGAGGAAGAGGATTTCCGTGCAAACCTGAGGAGTCTAGCACGGTTTCCCTCTTGAAAACGTAAGCTGGATTTAAAACACCATTCAGGCATTTTGTGGGTGATATTGATGAAATTGCCAACTCCGTGGCCCATTTTGGGGTACTTCTGAAAAACGGATTGAGAAAGGAGCTTACTCTGAAATTTCGAGGGCTCTAGCGAATTTTCCCTGTCAAAACGTGAAACCGGCGCTAAAACATGCTTCTATCCCTTTGGTGGCCGAAACACAATGATTCGCGAGCTACGTTGCCCATTTTACAGTGCTTATGAAAGATGGAGGTAGGAATAGGATTTCTTTGCATTTCAAATGCCTCTATGGCGGTTGGTCTCTGCTAAGTGCAAACCTGCTCAAAGAATAGGTCCAACCATTTCGGGGGTAAAAACACACTAATTGGGAAAGTACATTGCCCGTTCTCTGTGTCCCACTAAAAGATTATGAGAAAGACTATTTTGATGAAATTGTGTGGGCTACATGTCAGTTTCCGTCTATTGAAAGAGAAAATCACCTCTAAACGAACCATACAGTCTTGACGCGGTGGAACAGATGAATCTGGCAAATCTGTGGCCTATTTTTTGGAACTCGTGAAAATTGGAGGGAGGAAGAAGATTTCCGTACAAACCTGAGGACTCTAGCACGGTTTCCCTCTTGAAAATGTAAGCTGGATTTAAAACACGCATTCAGGCATTTTGTGGGTGATATTGATGAAATTGGCAACTCCGTGGCCCATTTTGGGGTACTGCTGAAAAACGGATTGAGAAAGGAGCTTACTCTGAAATTTCGAGGCCTCTAGCGAATTTTCCCTGTCAAAAGGTGAAACCGGCGCTAAAACATGCTTCTATCCCTTTGGTGGCCGAAACAGAATGATTCGCGAGCTACGTTGCCCATTTTAAAGTGCTTATGAAAGATGGAGGTAGGAATAGGATTTCTTTGCATTTCAAATGCCTCTATGGCGGTTGGTCTCTGCTAAGTGCAAAAATGCGCAAAGAATAGGTCCAACCATTTCGGGGTCAAAAAAAGATGAATTTGGAAAGTACATGGCCCGTTCTCTGGGTCCCACTAAAAGATTATGAGAAAGACTATTTTGATGAAATTGTGTGGGCTACATGTCAGTTTCCGTCAATTGAAAGAGAAAATCACCTCTAAACGAACCATAGAGTCTTCACGCGGTGGAACAGATGAATTTGGCAAAACAGTGGCCTATTTTTTGGAACTCGTGAAAATTGGAGGGAGAAAGAAGATTTCCGTGCAAACCTGAGGACTCTAGCACGGTTTCCCTCTTGAAAACGTAAGCTGGATCTAAAACACGCATTCAGGCATTTTGTGGGTGATATTAATGAAATTGGAAACTCCGTGGCCCATTTTGGGGTACTGCTGAAAAACGGAGTGAGAAAGGAGCTTACTCTGAAATGTCGAGGCCTCTAGCGAATTTTCCCTGTCAAAAGGTGTAACCGGCGCTAAAACATCCTTCTATCCTTTTGGTGGCCGAAACACAATGATTCGCGAGCTACGTTGCCCATTTTACAGTGCTTATGAAAGATGGAGGTAGGAATAGGATTTCTTTGCATTTCAAATGCCTCTATGGCGGTTGGTCTCTGCTAAGTGCAAACCTGCGCAAAGAATAGGTCCCACCATTACGGGGGCAAAAACAGATTAATTGGGAAAGTACATGGCCCGTTCTCTGTGTCCCACTAAAAGATTATGAGAAAGACTATTTTGATGAAATCTTGTGCGCTACATGTCAGTTTCCCTCTATTGAAAGAGAAAATCACCTCTAAACGAACCATACAGTCTTCACGCGGTGGAACAGATGAATTTGGCAAATCTGTTGCCTATTTTTTGGAACTCGTGAAAATTGGAGGGAGAAAGAGGATTTCCGTGCAAACCTGAGGACTCTAGCACGGTTTCCCTCTTGAAAACGTAAGCTGGATCTAAAACACGCATTCAGGCATTTTGTGGGTGATATTGATGAAATTGGCAACTCCGTGGCCCATTTTGGGGTACTGCTGAAAAACGGATTGAGAAAGGAGCTTACTCTGAAATTTCGAGGCCTCTAGCGAATTTTCCCTGTCAAAAGGTGAAACCGGCGCTAAAACATGCTTCTATCTCTTTGGTGGCCGAAACACAATGATTCGCGAGCTACGTTGCCCATTTTACAGTGCTTATGAAAGATGGAGGTAGGAATAGGATTTCTTTGCATTTCAAATGCCTCTATGGCGGTTGGTCTCCGCGAAGTGCAAACCTGCGTGAAAATAGGTCCCACCATTTCGGGGTCAAAAAAAGATGAAATTGGAAAGTACATGGCCCGTTCTTTGCGTCCCACTAAAAGATTATGAGAAAGACTATTTTGATGAAATTGTGTGGGCTACATGTCAGTTTCCCTCTATTGAAAGAGAAAATCACCTCTAAACGAACCGCACAGTCTTCTGGCGGTGGAACAGATGAATCTGGCAAATCTGTGGCCTATTTTTTGGAACTCGTGAAAATTGGAGGGAGGAAGAAGATTTCCGTACAAACCTGAGGACTCTAGCACGGTTTCCCTCTTGAAAACGTAAGCTGGATCTAAAACACGCATTCAGGCATTTTGTGGGTGATATTGATGAAATTGGCAACTCCGTGGCCCATTTTGGGGTACTGCTTAAAAACGGAGTGAGAAAGGAGCTTACTCTGAAATGTCGAGGCCTCTAGCGATATTTCCCTGTCAAAAGGTGAAACCGGCGCTAAAACATGCTTCTATCCTTTTGGTGGCCGAAACACAATGATTCGCGAGCTACGTTGCCCATTTTACAGTGCTTATGAAAGATGGAGGTAGGAATAGGATTTCTTTGCATTTCAAATGCCTCTATGGCGGTTGGTCTCTGCTAAGTGCAAACCTGCGCCAAGAATAGGTCCAACCATTTCGGGGGTAAAAACACACTAATTGGGAAAGTACATTGCCCGTTCTCTGTGTCCCACTAAAAGATTATGAGAAAGACTATTTTGATGAAATTGTGTGGGCTACATGTCAGTTTTCGTCTATTGAAAGAGAAAATAACCTCTAAACGAACCATACAGTCTTGACGCGGTGGAACAGATGAATCTGGCAAATCTGTGGCCTATTTTTTGGAACTCGTGAAAATTGGAGGGAGGAAGAAGATTTCCGTACAAACCTGAGGACTCTAGCACGGTTTCCCTCTTGAAAACGTAAGCTGGATCTAAAACACGCATTCAGGCATTTTGTGGGTGATATTGATTAAATTGGCAACTCCGTGGCCCATTTTGGGGTACTGCTTAAAAACGGAGTGAGAAAGGAGCTTACTCTGAAATGTCGAGGCCTCTAGCGATATTTCCCTATCAAAAGGTGAAACCGGCGCTAAAACATGCTTCTATCCTTTTGGTGGCCGAAACACAATGATTCGCGAGCTACGTTGCCCATTTTACAGTGCTTATGAAACATGGAGGTAGGAATAGGATTTCTTTGCCTTTCAAATGCCTCTATGGCGGTTGGTCTCTGCAAAGTGCAAACCTGCGCAAAGAATAGGTCCCACCATTTCGGGGGCAAAAACAGATTAATTGGGAAAGTACATGGCCCGTTCTCTGTGTCCCACTAAAAGATTATGAGAAAGACTATTTTCATGAAATCTTGTGCGCTACATGTTAGTTTCCCTCTATTGAAAGAGAAAATCACCTCTAAACGAACCATACAGTCTTCACGAGGTGGAACAGATGAATTTGGCAAATCTGTTGCCTATTTTTTGGAACTCGTGAAAATTAGAGGGAGAAAGAGGATTTCCGTGTAAACCTGAGGACTCTAGCACGGTTTCCCTCTTGAAAACGTAAGCTGGATCTAAAACACGCATTCAGGCATTTTGTGGGTGATATTGATGAAATTGGCAACTCCGTGGCCCATTTTGGGGTACTGCTTAAAAACGGAGTGAGAAAGGAGCTTACTCTGAAATGTCGAGGCCTCTAGCGATATTTCCCTGTCAAAAGGTGAAACCGGCGCTAAAACATGCTTCTATCCTTTTGGTGGCCGAAACACAATGATTCGCGAGCTACGTTGCCCATTTTACAGTGCTTATGAAAGATGGAGGTAGGAATAGGATTTCTTTGCATTTCAAATGCCTCTATGGCGGTTGGTCTCTGCTAAGTGCAAACCTGCGCAAAGGATAGGTCCAACCATTTCGGGGGTAAAAACACACTAATTGGGAAAGTACATTGCCCGTTCTCTGTGTCCCACTAAAAGATTATGAGAAAGACTATTTTGATGAAATTGTGTGGGCTACATGTCAGTTTCCGTCTATTGAAAGAGAAAATCACCTCTAAACGAACCATACAGGCTTGACGCGGTGGAACAGATGAATCTGGCAAATCTGTGGCCTATTTTTTGGAACTCGTGAAAATTGGAGGGAGGAAGAGGATTTCCGTGCAAACCTGAGGAGTCTAGCACGGTTTCCCTCTTGAAAACGTAAGCTGGATTTAAAACACCATTCAGGCATTTTGTGGGTGATATTGATGAAATTGCCAACTCCGTGGCCCATTTTGGGGTACTTCTGAAAAACGGATTGAGAAAGGAGCTTACTCTGAAATTTCGAGGGCTCTAGCGAATTTTCCCTGTCAAAACGTGAAACCGGCGCTAAAACATGCTTCTATCCCTTTGGTGGCCGAAACACAATGATTCGCGAGCTACGTTGCCCATTTTACAGTGCTTATGAAAGATGGAGGTAGGAATAGGATTTCTTTGCATTTCAAATGCCTCTATGGCGGTTGGTCTCTGCGAAGTGCAAACCTGCGTGAAAATAAGTCCCACCATTTCGGGGTCAAAAAAAGATGAAATTGGAAAGTACATGGCCCGTTCTTTGCGTCCCACTAAAAGATTATGAGAAAGACTATTTTGATGAAATTGTGTGGGCTACATGTCAGTTTGCCTCTATTGAAAGAGAAAATCACCTCTAAACGAACCGCACAGTCTTCTGGCGGTGGAACAGATTAATTTGGCAAATCTGAGGCGTATTTTTTGGAACTTGTGAAAATTGGAGGGAGAAAGAAGATTTCCGTGCAAATCAGAGGACTCTAGCACGGATTACCTCTTGAAAACGCAAGCTGGATCTAAAACACGCATTCAGGCATTTTGTGGGTGATATTGATGAAATTGGCAACTCCGTGGCCCATTTTGGGGTACTGCTGAAAAACGGATTGAGAAAGGAGCTTACTCTGAAATTTCGAGGCCTTTAGCGAATTTTCCCTGTCAAAAGGTGAAACCGACGCTAAAACATGCTTCTATTCTTTTGGTGGCCGGAACACAATGATTCGCGAGCTACGTTGCCCATTTTAAAGTGCTTATGAAAGATGGAGGTAGGAATAGGATTTCTTTGCATTTCAAATGCCTCTATGGCGGTTGGTCTCTGCTAACTGCAAACCTGCGCAAAGAATAGGTCCAACCATTTCGGGGGTAAAAACACACTAATTGGGAAATTACATTGCCCGTTCTCTGTGTCCCACTAAAAGATTATGAGAAAGACTATTTTGATGAAATTGTGTGGGCTACATGTCAGTTTCCGTCAATTGAAAGAGAAAATCACCTCTAAACGAACCATATAGTCTTCACGCGGTGGAACAGATGAATTTGGCAAAACAGTGGCCTATTTTTTGGAACTCGTGAAAATTGGAGGGAGAAAGAAGATTTCCGTGCAAACCTGAGGACTCTAGCACGGTTTCCCTCTTGAAAACGTAAGCTGGATCTAAAACACGCATTCAGGCATTTTGTGGGTGATATTAATGAAATTGGAAACTCCGTGGCCCATTTTGGGGTACTGCTGAAAAACGGAGTGAGAAAGGAGCTTACTCTGAAATGTCGAGGCCTCTAGCGAATTTTCCCTGTCAAAAGGTGTAACCGGCGCTAAAACATCCTTCTATCCTTTTGGTGGCCGAAACACAATGATTCGCGAGCTACGTTGCCCATTTTACAGTGCTTATGAAAGATGGAGGTAGGAATAGGATTTCTTTGCATTTCAAATGCCTCTATGGCGGTTGGTCTCTGCTAAGTGCAAACCTGCGCAAAGAATAGGTCCCACCATTACGGGGGCAAAAACAGATTAATTGGGAAAGTACATGGCCCGTTCTCTGTGTCCCACTAAAAGATTATGAGAAAGACTATTTTGATGAAATCTTGTGCGCTACATGTCAGTTTCCCTCTATTGAAAGAGAAAATCACCTCTAAACGAACCATACAGTCTTCACGCGGTGGAACAGATGAATTTGGCAAATCTGTTGCCTATTTTTTGGAACTCGTGAAAATTGGAGGGAGAAAGAGGATTTCCGTGCAAACCTGAGGACTCTAGCACGGTTTCCCTCTTGAAAACGTAAGCTGGATCTAAAACACGCATTCAGGCATTTTGTGGGTGATATTGATGAAATTGGCAACTCCGTGGCCCATTTTGGGGTACTGCTGAAAAACGGATTGAGAAAGGAGCTTACTCTGAAATTTCGAGGCCTCTAGCGAATTTTCCCTGTCAAAAGGTGAAACCGGCGCTAAAACATGCTTCTATCTCTTTGGTGGCCGAAACACAATGATTCGCGAGCTACGTTGCCCATTTTACAGTGCTTATGAAAGATGGAGGTAGGAATAGGATTTCTTTGCATTTCAAATGCCTCTATGGCGGTTGGTCTCTGCGAAGTGCAAACCTGCGTGAAAATAGGTCCCACCATTTCGGGGTCAAAAAAAGATGAATTTGGAAAGTACATGGCCCGTTCTCTGCGTCCCACTAAAAGATTATGAGAAAGACTATTTTGATGAAATTGTGTGGGCTACATGTCAGTTTGCCTCTATTGAAAGAGAAAATCACCTCTAAACGAACCGTACAGTCTTCTCGCGGTAAAACAGATGATTTTGGCAAATCTGAGGCGTATTTTTTGGAACTTGTGAAAATTGGAGGGAGAAAGAAGATTTCCGTGCAAATCAGAGGACTCTAGCACGGATTACCTCTTGAAAACGCAAGCTGGATCTAAAACACGCATTCAGGCATTTTGTGGGTGATATTGATGAAATTGGCAACTCCGTGGCCCATTTTGGGGTACTGCTGAAAAACGGATTGAGAAAGGAGCTTACTCTGAAATTTCGAGGCCTTTAGCGAATTTTCCCTGTCAAAAGGTGAAACCGACGCTAAAACATGCTTCTATCCTTTTGGTGGCCGAAACACAATGATTCGCGAGCTACGTTGCCCATTTTAAAGTGCTTATGAAAGATGGAGGTAGGAATAGGATTTCTTTGCATTTCAAATGCCTCTATGGCGGTTGGTCTCTACTAAGTGCAAACCTGCGCAAAGAATAGGTCCAACCATTTCGGGGGTAAAAACACACTAATTGGGAAAGTACATTGCCCGTTCTCTGTGTCCCACTAAAAGATTATGAGAAAGACTATTTTGATGAAATTGTGTGGGCTACATGTCAGTTTCCGTCTATTGAAAGAGAAAATCACCTCTAAACGAACCATACAATCTTGACGCGGTGGAACAGATGAATCTGGCAAATCTGTGGCCTATTTTTTGGAACTCGTGAAAATTGGAGGGAGGAAGAAGATTTCCGTGCAAACCTGAGGACTCTAGCACGGTTTCCCTCTTGAAAACGTAAGTTGGATCTAAAACACGCATTCATGCATTTTGGGGGTGATATTGATGAAATTGCCAACTCCGTGGGCCATTTTGGGGTACCGCTGAAAAACGGAGTGAGAAAGGAGCTTACTCTGAAATTTTGAGGCCTCTAGCGAATTTTCCCTGTCAAAAGGTGAAACCGGCGCTAAAACATGCTTCTATCCTTTTGGTGGACGAAACACAATGATTCGCGAGCTACGTTGCCCATTTTACAGTGCTTATGAAAGATGGAGGTAGGAATAGGATTTCTTTGCATTTCAAATGCCTCTATGGCGGTTGGTCTCTGCTAAGTGCAAACCTGCGCAAAGAATAGGTCCAACCATTTCAGGGGTAAAAACACACTAATTGGGAAAGTACATTGCCCGTTCTCTGTGTCCCACTAAAAGATTATGAGAAAGACTATTTTGATGAAATTGTGTGGGCTACATGTCAGTTTCCGTCTATTGAAAGACAAAATCACCTCTAAGCGAACCATACAGTCTTGACGCGGTGGAACAGATGAATCTGGCAAATCTGTGGCCTATTTTTTGGCACTCGTGAAAATTAGAGGGAGGAAGAAGATTTCCGTGCAAACCTGAGGACTCTGGCACGGTTTCCCTCTTGAAAACGTAAGTTGGATCTAAAACACGCATTCAGGCATTTTGTGGGTGATATTGATGAAATTGGCAACTCCGTGGCCCATTTTGGGGTACTGCTGAAAAACGGAGTGAGAAAGGAGCTTACTCTGAAATGTCGAGGCCTCTAGCGAATTTTCCCTGTCAAAAGGTGAAACCGGCGCTAAAACATGCTTCTATCCTTTTGGTGGACGAAACACAATGATTCGCGAGCTACGTTGCCCATTTTACAGTGCTTATGAAAGATGGAGGTAGGAATAGGATTTCTTTGCATTTCAAATGCCTCTATGGCGGTTGGTCTCTGCTAAGTGCAAACCTGCGCAAAGAATAGGTCCAACCATTTCAGGGGTAAAAACACACTAATTGGGAAAGTACATTGCCCGTTCTCTCTGTCCCACTAAAAGATTATGAGAAAGACTATTTTGATGAAATTGTGTGGGCTACATGTCAGTTTCCGTCTATTGAAAGACAAAATCACCTCTAAACGAACCATACAGTCTTGACGCGGTGGAACAGATGAATCTGGCAAATCTGTGGCCTATTTTTTGGAACTCGTGAAAATTGGAGGGAGAAAGAAGATTTCCGTGCAAACCTGAGGACTCTAGCACGGTTTCCCTCTTGAAAACGTAAGCTGGATCTAAAACACGCATTCAGGCATTTTGTGGGTGATATTGATGAAATTGGCAACTCCGTGGCCCATTTTGGGGTACTGCTGAAAAACGGAGTGAGAAAGGAGCTTACTCTGAAATGTCGAGGCCTCTAGCGAATTTTCCCTGTCAAAAGGTGTAACCGGCGCTAAAACATGCTTCTATCCTTTTGGTGGCCGAAACACAATGATTCGCGAGCTACGTTGCCCATTTTATAGTGCTTATGAAAGATGGAGGTAGGAATAGGATTTCTTTGCATTTCAAATGCCTCTATGGCGGTTGGTCTCTGCTAAGTGCAAACCTGCGCAAAGAATAGGTCCAACCATTTCGGGGGTAAAAACACACTAATTGGGAAAGTACATTGCCCGTTCTCTGTGTCCCACTAAAAGATTATGAGAAAGACTATTTTGATGAAATTGTGTGGGCTACATGTCAGTTTCCGTCTATTGAAAGAGAAAATCACTTCTAAACGAACCATACAATCTTGACGCGGTGGAACAGATGAATCTGGCAAATCTGTGGCCTATTTTTTGGAACTCGTGAAAATTGGAGGGAGGAAGAAGATCTCCGTGCAAACCTGAGGACTCTAGCACGGTTTCCCTCTTGAAAACGTAAGTTGGATCTAAAACACGCATTCATGCATTTTGGGGGTGATATTGATGAAATTGCCAACTCCGTGGGCCATTTTAGGGTACTGCTGAAAAACGGATTGAGAAAGGAGCTTACTCTGAAATGTCGAGGCCTCTAGCGATATTTCCCTGTCAAAAGGTGAAACCGGCGCTAAAACATGCTTCTATCCTTTTGGTGGCCGAAACACAATGATTCGCGAGCTACGTTGCCCATTTTACAGTGCTTATGAAAGATGGAGGTAGGAATAGGATTTCTTTGCATTTCAAATGCCTCTATGGCGGTTGGTCTCTGCTAAGTGCAAACCTGCGCAAAGAATAGGTCCAACCATTTCGGGGGCAAAAACAGATTAATTGGGAAAGTACATGGCCCGTTCTCTGTGTCCCACTAAAAGATTATGAGAAAGACTATTTCGATGAAATTGTGTGGGCTACATGTCAGTTTCCCTCTATTGAAAGAGAAAATCACTTCTAAACGAACCGTAAAGTCTTCACGCGGTGGAACAGATGAATCTGGCAAATCTGAGGTGTATTTTTTGGAACTCGTCAAAATAGGAGGGAGAAAGAAGATTTCCGTGCAAACCTGAGGACTCTGGCACGGTTTCCCTCTCAAAAACGCAAGCTGGATCTAAAACACGCATTCAGGCATTTTGGGAGTGATATTGATGAAATTGCCAACTCCGTGGCCCATTTTGGGGTACTGCTGAAAAACGGATTGAGAAAGGAGCTTACTCTGAAATTTTGAGGCCTCTAGCGAATTTTCCCTGTCAAAAGGTGAAACCGGCGCTAAAACATGCTTCTATCCTTTTGGTGGCCGAAACACAATGATTCGCGAGCTACGTTGCCCATTTTACAGTGCTTATGAAAGATGGAGGTAGGAATAGGATTTCTTTGCATTTCAAATGCCTCTATGGCGGTTGGTCTCTGCTAAGTGCAAACCTGCGCAAAGAATAGGTCCAACCATTTCAGGGGTAAAAACACACTAATTGGGAAAGTACATTGCCCGTTCTCTGTGTCCCACTAAAAGATTATGAGAAAGACTATTTTGATGAAATTGTGTGGGCTACATGTCAGTTTCCGTCTATTGAAAGACAAAATCACCTCTAAACGAACCATACAGTCTTGACGCGGTGGAACAGATGAATCTGGCAAATATGTGGCCTATTTTTTCGAACTCGTGAAAATTGGAGGGAGGAAGAAGATTTCCGTGCAAACCTGAGGACTCTAGCACGGTTTCCCTCTTGAAAACGTAAGCTGGATCTAAAACACGCATTCAGGCATTTTATGGGTGATATTGATGAAATTGGCAACTCCGTGGCCCATTTTGGGGTACTGCTTAAAAACGGAGTGAGAAAGGAGCTTACTCTGAAATGTCGAGGCCTCTAGCGATATTTCCCTGTCAAAAGGTGAAACCGGCGCTAAAACATGCTTCTATCCTTTTGGTGGCCGAAACACAATGATTCGCGAGCTACGTTGCCCATTTTACAGTGCTTATGAAAGATGGAGGTAGGAATAGGATTTCTTTGCATTTCAAATGCCTCTATGGCGGTTGGTCTCTGCTAAGTGCAAACCTGCGTAAAGAATAGGTCCAACCATTTCGGGGGCAAAAACAGATTAATTGGGAAAGTACATGGCCCGTTCTCTGTGTCCCACTAAAAGATTATGAGAAAGACTATTTTGATGAAATTGTTTGGGCTACATGTCAGTTTCCCTCTATTGAAAGAGAAAATCACTTCTAAACGAACCGTAAAGTCTTCACGCGGTGGAACAGATGAATCTGGCAAATCTGAGGTGTATTTTTTGGAACTCGTCAAAATAGGAGGGAGAAAGAAGATTTCCGTGCAAACCTGAGGACTCTGGCACGGTTTCCCTCTCAAAAACGCAAGCTGGATCTAAAACACGCATTCAGGCATTTTGGGGGTGATATTGATGAAATTGCCAACTCCGTGGCCCATTTTGGGGTACTGCTGAAAAACGGATTGAGAAAGGAGCTTACTCTGAAATTTGGAGGCCTCTAGCGAATTTTCCCTGTCAAAAGGTGAAACCGGCGCTAAAACATGCTTCTATCCTTTTGGTGGCCGAAACACAATGATTCGCGAGCTACGTTGCCCATTTTACAGTGCTTATGAAAGATGGAGGTAGGAATAGGATTTCTTTGCATTTCAAATGCCTCTATGGCGGTTGGTCTCTGGTAAGTGCAAACCTGCGCAAAGAATAGGTCCAACCATTTCAGGGGTAAAAACACACTAATTGGGAAAGTACATTGCCCGTTCTCTGTGTCCCACTAAAAGATTATGAGAAAGACTATTTTGATGAAATTGTGTGGGCTACATGTCAGTTTCCGTCTATTGAAAGACAAAATCACCTCTAAACGAACCATACAGTCTTGACGCGGTGGAACAGATGAATCTGGCAAATCTGTGGCCTATTTTTTGGAACTCGTGAAAATTGGAGGGAGGAAGAAGATTTCCGTGCAAACCTGAGGACTCTAGCACGGTTTCCCTCTTGAAAACGTAAGCTGGATCTAAAACACGCATTCAGGCATTTTATGGGTGATATTGATGAAATTGGCAACTCCGTGGCCCATTTTGGGGTACTGCTTAAAAACGGAGTGAGAAAGGAGCTTACTCTGAAATGTCGAGGCCTCTAGCGATATTTCCCTGTCAAAAGGTGAAACCGGCGCTAAAACATGCTTCTATCCTTTTGGTGGCCGAAACACAATGATTCGCGAGCTACGTTGCCCATTTTACAGTGCTTATGAAAGATGGAGGTAGGAATAAGATTTCTTTGCATTTCAAATGCCTTTATGGCGGTTGGTCTCTGCTAAGTGCAAACCTGCGCAAAGAATAGGTCCAACCATTTCGGGGGCAAAAAGAGATTAATTGGGAAAGTACATGGCCCGTTCTCTGTGTCCCACTAAAAGATTATGAGAAAGACTATTTTGATGAAATTGTGTGGGCTACATGTCAGTTTCCCTCTATTGAAAGAGAAAATCACTTCTAAACGAACCGTAAAGTCTTCACGCGGTGGAACAGATGAATCTGGCAAATCTGAGGTGTATTTTTTGGAACTCGTCAAAATAGGAGGGAGAAAGAAGATTTCCGTGCAAACCTGAGGACTCTGGCACGGTTTCCCTCTCGAAAACGCAAACTGGATCTAAAACACGCATTCATGCATTTTGGGGGTGATATTGATGAAATTGCCAACTCCGTGGGCCATTTTGGGGTACTGCTGAAAAACGGATTGAGAAAGGAGCTTACTCTGAAATTTGGAGGCCTCTAGCGAATTTTCCCTGTCAAAAGGTGAAACCGGCGCTAAAACATGCTTCTATCCTTTTGGTGGCCGAAACACAATGATTCGCGAGCTACGTTGCCCATTTTACTGTGCTTATGAAAGATGGAGGTAGGAATAGGATTTCTTTGCATTTCAAATGCCTCTATGGCGGTTGGTCTCTGCTAAGTGCAAACCTGCGCAAAGAATAGGTCCAACCATTTCGGGGGTAAAAACACACTAATTGGGAAAGTACATTGCCCGTTCTCTGTGTCCCACTAAAAGATTATGAGAAAGACTATTTTGATGAAATTGTGTGGGCTACATGTCAGTTTCCGTCTATTGAAAGACAAAATCACCTCTAAACTAACCATACAGTCTTGACGCGGTGGAACAGATGAATCTGGCAAATCTGTGGCCTATTTTTTGGAACTCGTGAAAATTGGAGGGAGGAAGAAGATTTCCATGCAAACCTGAGGACTCTGGCACGGTTTCCCTCTCGAAAACGCAAGCTGGATCTAAAACACGCATTCATGCATTTTGGGGGTGATATTGATGAAATTGCCAACTCCGTGGGCCATTTTGGGGTACTGCTGAAAAACGGATTGAGAAAGGAGCGTACTCTGAAATTTTGAGGCCTCTAGCGAATTTTCCCTGTCAAAAGGTGACACCGGCGCTAAAACATGCTTCTATCCTTTTGGTGGCCGAAACACAATGATTCGCGAGCTACGTTGCCCATTTTACAGTGCTTATGAAAGATGGAGGTAGGAATAGG
Organism: Albizia julibrissin; assembly: GCA_037074505.1. Taxonomy (NCBI): domain Eukaryota; kingdom Viridiplantae; phylum Streptophyta; class Magnoliopsida; order Fabales; family Fabaceae; genus Albizia; species Albizia julibrissin. The sequence goes on from CM073477.1 coordinate 42,074,730, forward strand.
ATTTCTTTGCATTTCAAATGCCTCTATGGCGGTTGGTCTCTGCTAAGTGCAAACCTGCGCAAAGAATAGGTCCAACCATTTCAGGGGTAAAAACGCACTAATTGGGAAAGTACATTGCCCGTTCTCTGTGTCCCACTAAAAGATTATGAGAAAGACTATTTTGATGAAATTGTGTGGGCTACATGTCGGTTTCCGCCTATTGAAAGACAATATCACCTCTAAACGAACCATACAGTCTTGACGCGGTGGAACAGATGAATCTGGCAAATCTGTGGCCTATTTTTTGGAACTCGTGAAAATTGGAGGGAGGAAGAAGATTTCCGTGCAAACCTGAGGACTCTAGCACGGTTTCCCTCTTGAAAACGTAAGCTGGATCTAAAACACGCATTCAGGCATTTTATGGGTGATATTGATGAAATTGGCAACTCCGTGGCCCATTTTGGGGTACTGCTTAAAAACGGAGTGAGAAAGGAGCTTACTCTGAAATGTCGAGGCCTCTAGCGATATTTCCCTGTCAAAAGGTGAAACTGGCGCTAAAACATGCTTCTATCCTTTTGGTGGCCGAAACACAATGATTCGCGAGCTACGTTGCCCATTTTACAGTGCTTATGAAAGATGGAGGTAGGAATAGGATTTCTTTGCATTTCAAATGCCTCTATGGCGGTTGGTCTCTGCTAAGTGCAAACCTGCGCAAAGAATAGGTCCAACCATTTCGGGGGCAAAAACAGATTAATTGGGAAAGTACATGGCCCGTTCTCTGTGTCCCACTAAAAGATTATGAGAAAGACTATTTCGATGAAATTGTGTGGGCTACATGTCAGTTTCCCTCTATTGAAAGAGAAAATCACTTCTAAACGAACCGTAAAGTCTTCACGCGGTGGAACAGATGAATTTGGCAAATCTGAGGTGTATTTTTTGGAACTCGTCAAAATAGGAGGGAGAAAGAAGATTTCCGTGCAAACCTGAGGACTCTGGCACGGTTTCCCTCTCGAAAACGCAAGCTGGATCTAAAACACGCATTCAGGCATTTTGGGGGTGATATTGATGAAATTGCCAACTCCGTGGCCCATTTTGGGGTACTGCTGAAAAACGGATTGAGAAAGGAGCTTACTCTGAAATTTGGAGGCCTCTAGCGAATTTTCCCTGTCAAAAGGTGAAACCGGCGCTAAAACATGCTTCTATCCTTTTGGTGGCCGAAACACAATGATTCGCGAGCTACGTTGCCCATTTTACAGTGCTTATGAAAGATGGAGGTAGGAATAGGATTTCTTTGCATTTCAAATGCCTCTATGGCGGTTGGTCTCTGCTAAGTGCAAACCTGCGCAAAGAATAGGTCCAACCATTTCGGGGGCAAAAACAGATTAATTGGGAAAGTACATGGCCCGTTCTCTGTGTCCCACTAAAAGATTATGAGAAAGACTATTTTGATGAAATTGTGTGGGCTACATGTCAGTTTCCCTCTATTGAAAGAGAAAATCACTTCTAAACGAACCGTAAAGTCTTCACGCGGTGGAACAGATGAATTTGGCAAATCTGAGGTGTATTTTTTGGAACTCGTCAAAATAGGAGGGAGAAAGAAGATTTCCGTGCAAACCTGAGGACTCTGGCACGGTTTCCCTCTCGAAAACGCAAGCTGGATCTAAAACACGCATTCATGCATTTTGGGGGTGATATTGATGAAATTGCCAACTCCGTGGGCCATTTTGGGGTACTGCTGAAAAACGGATTGAGAAAGGAGCTTACTCTGAAATTTTGAGGCCTCTAGCGAATTTTCCCTGTCAAAAGGTGAAACCGGCGCTAAAACATGCTTCTATCCTTTTGGTGGCCGAAACACAATGATTCGCGAGCTACGTTGCCCATTTTACTGTGCTTATGAAAGATGGAGGTAGGAATAGGATTTCTTTGCATTTCAAATGCCTCTATGGCGGTTGGTCTCTGCTAAGTGCAAACCTGCGCAAAGAATAGGTCCAACCATTTCGGGGGTAAAAACACACTAATTGGGAAAGTACATTGCCCGTTCTCTGTGTCCCACTAAAAGATTATGAGAAAGACTATTTTGATGAAATTGTGTGGGCTACATGTCAGTTTCCGTCTATTGAAAGACAAAATCACCTCTAAACTAACCATACAGTCTTGACGCGGTGGAACAGATGAATCTGGCAAATCTGTGGCCTATTTTTTGGAACTCGTGAAAATTGGAGGGAGGAAGAAGATTTCCGTGCAAACCTGAGGACTCTGGCACGGTTTCCCTCTCGAAAACGCAAGCTGGATCTAAAACACGCATTCATGCATTTTGGGGGTGATATTGATGAAATTGCCAACTCCGTGGGCCATTTTGGGGTACTGCTGAAAAACGGATTGAGAAAGGAGCTTACTCTGAAATTTTGAGGCCTCTAGCGAATTTTCCCTGTCAAAAGGTGAAACCGGCGCTAAAACATGCTTCTATCCTTTTGGTGGCCGAAACACAATGATTCGCGAGCTACGTTGCCCATTTTACAGTGCTTATGAAAGATGGAGGTAGGAATAGGATTTCTTTGCATTTCAAATGCCTCTATGGCGGTTGGTCTCTGCTAAGTGCAAACCTGCGCAAAGAATAGGTCCAACCATTTCAGGGGTAAAAACGCACTAATTGGGAAAGTACATTGCCCGTTCTCTGTGTCCCACTAAAAGATTATGAGAAAGACTATTTTGATGAAATTGTGTGGGCTACATGTCAGTTTCCGTCTATTGAAAGACAAAATCACCTCTAAACGAACCATACAGTCTTGACGCGGTGGAACAGATGAATCTGGCAAATCTGTGGCCTATTTTTTGGAACTCGTGAAAATTGGAGGGAGGAAGAAGATTTCCGTGCAAACCTGAGGACTCTAGCACGGTTTCCCTCTTGAAAACGTAAGCTGGATCTAAAACACGCATTCAGGCATTTTATGGGTGATATTGATGAAATTGGCAACTCCGTGGCCCATTTTGGGGTACTGCTTAAAAACGGAGTGAGAAAGGAGCTTACTCTGAAATGTCGAGGCCTCTAGCGATATTTCCCTGTCAAAAGGTGAAACCGGCGCTAAAACATGCTTCTATCCTTTTGGTGGCCGAAACACAATGATTCGCGAGCTACGTTGCCCATTTTACAGTGCTTATGAAAGATGGAGGTAGGAATAGGATTTCTTTGCATTTCAAATGCCTCTATGGCGGTTGGTCTCTGCTAAGTGCAAACCTGCGCAAAGAATAGGTCCAACCATTTCGGGGGCAAAAACAGATTAATTGGGAAAGTACATGGCCCGTTCTCTGTGTCCCACTAAAAGATTATGAGAAAGACTATTTTGATGAAATTGTGTGGGCTACATGTCAGTTTCCCTCTATTGAAAGAGAAAATCACTTCTAAACGAACCGTAAAGTCTTCACGCGGTGGAACAGATGAATTTGGCAAATCTGAGGTGTATTTTTTGGAACTCGTCAAAATAGGAGGGAGAAAGAAGATTTCCGTGCAAACCTGAGGACTCTGGCACGGTTTCCCTCTCGAAAACGCAAGCTGGATCTAAAACACGCATTCAGGCATTTTGGGGGTGATATTGATGAAATTGCCAACTCCGTGGCCCATTTTGGGGTACTGCTGAAAAACGGATTGAGAAAGGAGCTTACTCTGAAATTTGGAGGCCTCTAGCGAATTTTCCCTGTCAAAAGGTGAAACCGGCGCTAAAACATGCTTCTATCCTTTTGGTGGCCGAAACACAATGATTCGCGAGCTACGTTGCCCATTTTACAGTGCTTATGAAAGATGGAGGTAGGAATAGGATTTCTTTGCATTCCAAATGCCTCTATGGCGGTTGGTCTCTGCTAAGTGCAAACCTGCGCAAAGAATAGGTCCAACCATTTCGGGGGTAAAAACACACTAATTGGGAAAGTACATTGCCCGTTCTCTGTGTCCCACTAAAAGATTATGAGAAAGACTATTTTGATGAAATTGTGTGGGCTACATGTCAGTTTCCGTCTATTGAAAGACAAAATCACCTCTAAACGAACCATACAGTCTTGACGCGGTGGAACAGATGAATCTGGCAAATCTGTGGCCTATTTTTTGGAACTCGTGAAAATTGGAGGGAGGAAGAAGATTTCCGTGCAAACCTGAGGACTCTGGCACGGTTTCTCTCTCGAAAACGCAAGCTGGATCTAAAACACGCATTCATGCATTTTGGGGGTGATATTGATGAAATTGCCAACTCCGTGGGCCATTTTGGGGTACTGCTGAAAAACGGATTGAGAAAGGAGCTTACTCTGAAATTTTGAGGCCTCTAGCGAATTTTCCCTGTCAAAAGGTGAAACCGGCGCTAAAACATGCTTCTATCCTTTTGGTGGCCGAAACACAATGATTCGCGAGCTACGTTGCCCATTTTACAGTGCTTATGAAAGATGGAGGTAGGAATAGGATTTCTTTGCATTTCAAATGCCTCTATGGCGGTTGGTCTCTGCTAAGTGCAAACCTGCGCAAAGAATAGGTCCAACCATTTCAGGGGTAAAAACACACTAATTGGGAAAGTACATTGCCCGTTCTCTGTGTCCCACTAAAAGATTATGAGAAAGACTATTTTGATGAAATTGTGTGGGCTACATGTCAGTTTCCGTCTATTGAAAGACAAAATCACCTCTAAACGAACCGTAAAGTCTTCACGCGGTGGAACAGATGAATTTGGCAAATCTGAGGTGTATTTTTTGGAACTCGTCAAAATAGGAGGGAGAAAGAAGATTTCCGTGCAAACCTGAGGACTCTGGCACGGTTTCCCTCTCGAAAACGCAAGCTGGATCTAAAACACGCATTCAGGCATTTTGGGGGTGATATTGATGAAATTGCCAACTCCGTGGCCCATTTTGGGGTACTGCTGAAAAACGGATTGAGAAAGGAGCTTACTCTGAAATTTGGAGGCCTCTAGCGAATTTTCCCTGTCAAAAGGTGAAACCGGCGCTAAAACATGCTTCTATCCTTTTGGTGGCCGAAACACAATGATTCGCGAGCTACGTTGCCCATTTTACAGTGCTTATGAAAGATGGAGGTAGGAATAGGATTTCTTTGCATTCCAAATGCCTCTATGGCGGTTGGTCTCTGCTAAGTGCAAACCTGCGCAAAGAATAGGTCCAACCATTTCGGGGGTAAAAACACACTAATTGGGAAAGTACATTGCCCGTTCTCTGTGTCCCACTAAAAGATTATGAGAAAGACTATTTTGATGAAATTGTGTGGGCTACATGTCAGTTTCCGTCTATTGAAAGACAAAATCACCTCTAAACGAACCATACAGTCTTGACGCGGTGGAACAGATGAATCTGGCAAATCTGTGGCCTATTTTTTGGAACTCGTGAAAATTGGAGGGAGGAAGAAGATTTCCGTGCAAACCTGAGGACTCTGGCACGGTTTCCCTCTCGAAAACGCAAGCTGGATCTAAAACACGCATTCATGCATTTTGGGGGTGATATTGATGAAATTGCCAACTCCGTGGGCCATTTTGGGGTACTGCTGAAAAACGGATTGAGAAAGGAGCTTACTCTGAAATTTTGAGGCCTCTAGCGAATTTGCCCTGTCAAAAGGTGAAACCGGCGCTAAAACATGCTTCTATCCTTTTGGTGGCCGAAACACAATGATTCGCGAGCTACGTTGCCCATTTTACTGTGCTTATGAAAGATGGAGGTAGGAATAGGATTTCTTTGCATTTCAAATGCCTCTATGGCGGTTGGTCTCTGCTAAGTGCAAACCTGCGCAAAGAATAGGTCCAACCATTTCGGGGGTAAAAACACACTAATTGGGAAAGTACATTGCCCGTTCTCTGTGTCCCACTAAAAGATTATGAGAAAGACTATTTTGATGAAATTGTGTGGGCTACATGTCAGTTTCCGTCTATTGAAAGACAAAATCACCTCTAAACTAACCATACAGTCTTGACGCGGTGGAACAGATGAATCTGGCAAATCTGTGGCCTATTTTTTGGAACTCGTGAAAATTGGAGGGAGGAAGAAGATTTCCGTGCAAACCTGAGGACTCTGGCACGGTTTCCCTCTCGAAAACGCAAGCTGGATCTAAAACACGCATTCATGCATTTTGGGGGTGATATTGATGAAATTGCCAACTCCGTGGGCCATTTTGGGGTACTGCTGAAAAACGGATTGAGAAAGGAGCTTACTCTGAAATTTTGAGGCCTCTAGCGAATTTTCCCTGTCAAAAGGTGAAACCGGCGCTAAAACATGCTTCTATCCTTTTGGTGGCCGAAACACAATGATTCGCGAGCTACGTTGCCCATTTTACAGTGCTTATGAAAGATGGAGGTAGGAATAGGATTTCTTTGCATTTCAAATGCCTCTATGGCGGTTGGTCTCTGCTAAGTGCAAACCTGCGCAAAGAATAGGTCCAACCATTTCAGGGGTAAAAACGCACTAATTGGGAAAGTACATTGCCCGTTCTCTGTGTCCCACTAAAAGATTATGAGAAAGACTATTTTGATGAAATTGTGTGGGCTACATGTCAGTTTCCGTCTATTGAAAGACAAAATCACCTCTAAACGAACCATACAGTCTTGACGCGGTGGAACAGATGAATCTGGCAAATCTGTGGCCTATTTTTTGGAACTCGTGAAAATTGGAGGGAGGAAGAAGATTTCCGTGCAAACCTGAGGACTCTAGCACGGTTTCCCTCTCGAAAACGCAAGCTGGATCTAAAACACGCATTCAGGCATTTTATGGGTGATATTGATGAAATTGGCAACTCCGTGGCCCATTTTGGGGTACTGCTTAAAAACGGAGTGAGAAAGGAGCTTACTCTGAAATGTCGAGGCCTCTAGCGATATTTCCCTGTCAAAAGGTGAAACCGGCGCTAAAACATGCTTCTATCCTTTTGGTGGCCGAAACACAATGATTCGCGAGCTACGTTGCCCATTTTACAGTGCTTATGAAAGATGGAGGTAGGAATAGGATTTCTTTGCATTTCAAATGCCTCTATGGCGGTTGGTCTCTGCTAAGTGCAAACCTGCGCAAAGAATAGGTCCAACCATTTCGGGGGCAAAAACAGATTAATTGGGAAAGTACATGGCCCGTTCTCTGTGTCCCACTAAAAGATTATGAGAAAGACTATTTTGATGAAATTGTGTGGGCTACATGTCAGTTTCCCTCTATTGAAAGAGAAAATCACTTCTAAACGAACCGTAAAGTCTTCACGCGGTGGAACAGATGAATCTGGCAAATCTGTGGCCTATTTTTTGGAACTCGTGAAAATTGGAGGGAGAAAGAAGATTTCCGTGCAAACCTGAGGACTCTAGCACGGTTTCCCTCTTGAAAACGTAAGCTGGATCTAAAACACGCATTCAGGCATTTTATGGGTGATATTGATGAAATTGGCAACTCCGTGGCCCATTTTGGGGTACTGCTTAAAAACGGAGTGAGAAAGGAGCTTACTCTGAAATTTGGAGGCCTCTAGCGATATTTCCCTGTCAAAAGGTGAAACCGGCGCTAAAACATGCTTCTATCCTTTTGGTGGCCGAAACACAATGATTCGCGAGCTACGTTGCCCATTTTACAGTGCTTATGAAAGATGGAGGTAGGAATAGGATTTCTTTGCATTCCAAATGCCTCTATGGCGGTTGGTCTCTGCTAAGTGCAAACCTGCGCAAAGAATAGGTCCAACCATTTCGGGGGTAAAAACACACTAATTGGGAAAGTACATTGCCCGTTCTCTGTGTCCCACTAAAAGATTATGAGAAAGACTATTTTGATGAAATTGTGTGGGCTACATGTCAGTTTCCGTCTATTGAAAGAGAAAATCACCTCTAAACGAACCATAAAGTCTTGACGCGGTGGAACAGATGAATCTGGCAAATCTGAGGTGTATTTTTTGGAACTCGTCAAAATAGGAGGGAGAAAGAAGATTTCCGTGCAAACCTGAGGACTCTGGCACGGTTTCCCTCTCGAAAACGCAAGCTGGATCTAAAACACGCATTCAGGCATTTTGGGGGTGATATTGATGAAATTGCCAACTCCGTGGCCCATTTTGGGGTACTGCTGAAAAACGGATTGAGAAAGGAGCTTACTCTGAAATTTGGAGGCCTCTAGCGAATTTTCCCTGTCAAAAGGTGAAACCGGCGCTAAAACATGCTTCTATCCTTTTGGTGGCCGAAACACAATGATTCGCGAGCTACGTTGCCCATTTTACAGTGCTTATGAAAGATGGAGGTAGGAATAGGATTTCTTTGCATTCCAAATGCCTCTATGGCGGTTGGTCTCTGCTAAGTGCAAACCTGCGCAAAGAATAGGTCCAACCATTTCGGGGGTAAAAACACACTAATTGGGAAAGTACATTGCCCGTTCTCTGTGTCCCACTAAAAGATTATGAGAAAGACTATTTTGATGAAATTGTGTGGGCTACATGTCAGTTTCCGTCTATTGAAAGACAAAATCACCTCTAAACGAACCATACAGTCTTGACGCGGTGGAACAGATGAATCTGGCAAATCTGTGGCCTATTTTTTGGAACTCGTGAAAATTGGAGGGAGGAAGAAGATTTCCGTGCAAACCTGAGGACTCTGGCACGGTTTCCCTCTCGAAAACGCAAGCTGGATCTAAAACACGCATTCATGCATTTTGGGGGTGATATTGATGAAATTGCCAACTCCGTGGGCCATTTTGGGGTACTGCTGAAAAACGGATTGAGAAAGGAGCTTACTCTGAAATTTTGAGGCCTCTAGCGAATTTTCCCTGTCAAAAGGTGAAACCGGCGCTAAAACATGCTTCTATCCTTTTGGTGGCCGAAACACAATGATTCGCGAGCTACGTTGCCCATTTTACAGTGCTTATGAAAGATGGAGGTAGGAATAGGATTTCTTTGCATTTCAAATGCCTCTATGGCGGTTGGTCTCTGCTAAGTGCAAACCTGCGCAAAGAATAGGTCCAACCATTTCAGGGGTAAAAACGCACTAATTGGGAAAGTACATTGCCCGTTCTCTGTGTCCCACTAAAAGATTATGAGAAAGACTATTTTGATGAAATTGTGTGGGCTACATGTCAGTTTCCGTCTATTGAAAGACAAAATCACCTCTAAACGAACCATACAGTCTTGACGCGGTGGAACAGATGAATCTGGCAAATCTGTGGCCTATTTTTTGGAACTCGTGAAAATTGGAGGGAGGAAGAAGATTTCCGTGCAAACCTGAGGACTCTAGCACGGTTTCCCTCTTGAAAACGTAAGCTGGATCTAAAACACGCATTCAGGCATTTTATGGGTGATATTGATGAAATTGGCAACTCCGTGGCCCATTTTGGGGTACTGCTTAAAAACGGAGTGAGAAAGGAGCTTACTCTGAAATGTCGAGGCCTCTAGCGATATTTCCCTGTCAAAAGGTGAAACCGGCGCTAAAACATGCTTCTATCCTTTTGGTGGCCGAAACACAATGATTCGCGAGCTACGTTGCCCATTTTACAGTGCTTATGAAAGATGGAGGTAGGAATAGGATTTCTTTGCATTTCAAATGCCTCTATGGCGGTTGGTCTCTGCTAAGTGCAAACCTGCGCAAAGAATAGGTCCAACCATTTCGGGGGCAAAAACAGATTAATTGGGAAAGTACATGGCCCGTTCTCTGTGTCCCACTAAAAGATTATGAGAAAGACTATTTTGATGAAATTGTGTGGGCTACATGTCAGTTTCCCTCTATTGAAAGAGAAAATCACTTCTAAACGAACCGTAAAGTCTTCACGCGGTGGAACAGATGAATTTGGCAAATCTGAGGTGTATTTTTTGGAACTCGTCAAAATAGGAGGGAGAAAGAAGATTTCCGTGCAAACCTGAGGACTCTGGCACGGTTTCCCTCTCGAAAACGCAAGCTGGATCTAAAACACGCATTCATGCATTTTGGGGGTGATATTGATGAAATTGCCAACTCCGTGGGCCATTTTGGGGTACTGCTGAAAAACGGATTGAGAAAGGAGCTTACTCTGAAATTTGGAGGCCTCTAGCGAATTTTCCCTGTCAAAAGGTGAAACCGGCGCTAAAACATGCTTCTATCCTTTTGGTGGCCGAAACACAATGATTCGCGAGCTACGTTGCCCATTTTACAGTGCTTATGAAAGATGGAGGTAGGAATAGGATTTCTTTGCATTCCAAATGCCTCTATGGCGGTTGGTCTCTGCTAAGTGCAAACCTGCGCAAAGAATAGGTCCAACCATTTCGGGGGTAAAAACACACTAATTGGGAAAGTACATTGCCCGTTCTCTGTGTCCCACTAAAAGATTATGAGAAAGACTATTTTGATGAAATTGTGTGGGCTACATGTCAGTTTCCGTCTATTGAAAGACAAAATCACCTCTAAACGAACCATACAGTCTTGACGCGGTGGAACAGATGAATCTGGCAAATCTGTGGCCTATTTTTTGGAACTCGTGAAAATTGGAGGGAGGAAGAAGATTTCCGTGCAAACCTGAGGACTCTGGCACGGTTTCCCTCTCGAAAACGCAAGCTGGATCTAAAACACGCATTCAGGCATTTTATGGGTGATATTGATGAAATTGGCAACTCCGTGGCCCATTTTGGGGTACTGCTTAAAAACGGATTGAGAAAGGAGCTTACTCTGAAATGTCGAGGCCTCTAGCGATATTTCCCTGTCAAAAGGTGAAACCGGCGCTAAAACATGCTTCTATCCTTTTGGTGGCCGAAACACAATGATTCGCGAGCTACGTTGCCCATTTTACAGTGCTTATGAAAGATGGAGGTAGGAATAGGATTTCTTTGCATTTCAAATGCCTCTATGGCGGTTGGTCTCTGCTAAGTGCAAACCTGCGCAAAGAATAGGTCCAACCATTTCGGGGGCAAAAACAGATTAATTGGGAAAGTACATGGCCCGTTCTCTGTGTCCCACTAAAAGATTATGAGAAAGACTATTTTGATGAAATTGTGTGGGCTACATGTCAGTTTCCCTCTATTGAAAGAGAAAATCACTTCTAAACGAACCGTAAAGTCTTCACGCGGTGGAACAGATGAATTTGGCAAATCTGAGGTGTATTTTTTGGAACTCGTCAAAATAGGAGGGAGAAAGAAGATTTCCGTGCAAACCTGAGGACTCTGGCACGGTTTCCCTCTCGAAAACGCAAGCTGGATCTAAAACACGCATTCAGGCATTTTGGGGGTGATATTGATGAAATTGCCAACTCCGTGGCCCATTTTGGGGTACTGCTGAAAAACGGATTGAGAAAGGAGCTTACTCTGAAATTTGGAGGCCTCTAGCGAATTTTCCCTGTCAAAAGGTGAAACCGGCGCTAAAACATGCTTCTATCCTTTTGGTGGCCGAAACACAATGATTCGCGAGCTACGTTGCCCATTTTACAGTGCTTATGAAAGATGGAGGTAGGAATAGGATTTCTTTGCATTCCAAATGCCTCTATGGCGGTTGGTCTCTGCTAAGTGCAAACCTGCGCAAAGAATAGGTCCAACCATTTCGGGGGTAAAAACACACTAATTGGGAAAGTACATTGCCCGTTCTCTGTGTCCCACTAAAAGATTATGAGAAAGACTATTTTGATGAAATTGTGTGGGCTACATGTCAGTTTCCGTCTATTGAAAGACAAAATCACCTCTAAACGAACCATACAGTCTTGACGCGGTGGAACAGATGAATCTGGCAAATCTGTGGCCTATTTTTTGGAACTCGTGAAAATTGGAGGGAGGAAGAAGATTTCCGTGCAAACCTGAGGACTCTGGCACGGTTTCCCTCTCGAAAACGCAAGCTGGATCTAAAACACGCATTCATGCATTTTGGGGGTGATATTGATGAAATTGCCAACTCCGTGGGCCATTTTGGGGTACTGCTGAAAAACGGATTGAGAAAGGAGCTTACTCTGAAATTTTGAGGCCTCTAGCGAATTTTCCCTGTCAAAAGGTGAAACCGGCGCTAAAACATGCTTCTATCCTTTTGGTGGCCGAAACACAATGATTCGCGAGCTACGTTGCCCATTTTACAGTGCTTATGAAAGATGGAGGTAGGAATAGGATTTCTTTGCATTTCAAATGCCTCTATGGCGGTTGGTCTCTGCTAAGTGCAAACCTGCGCAAAGAATAGGTCCAACCATTTCAGGGGTAAAAACGCACTAATTGGGAAAGTACATTGCCCGTTCTCTGTGTCCCACTAAAAGATTATGAGAAAGACTATTTTGATGAAATTGTGTGGGCTACATGTCAGTTTCCGTCTATTGAAAGACAAAATCACCTCTAAACGAACCATACAGTCTTGACGCGGTGGAACAGATGAATCTGGCAAATCTGTGGCCTATTTTTTGGAACTCGTGAAAATTGGAGGGAGGAAGAAGATTTCCGTGCAAACCTGAGGACTCTAGCACGGTTTCCCTCTTGAAAACGTAAGCTGGATCTAAAACACGCATTCAGGCATTTTATGGGTGATATTGATGAAATTGGCAACTCCGTGGCCCATTTTGGGGTACTGCTTAAAAACGGAGTGAGAAAGGAGCTTACTCTGAAATGTCGAGGCCTCTAGCGATATTTCCCTGTCAAAAGGTGAAACCGGCGCTAAAACATGCTTCTATCCTTTTGGTGGCCGAAACACAATGATTCGCGAGCTACGTTGCCCATTTTACAGTGCTTATGAAAGATGGAGGTAGGAATAGGATTTCTTTGCATTTCAAATGCCTCTATGGCGGTTGGTCTCTGCTAAGTGCAAACCTGCGCAAAGAATAGGTCCAACCATTTCGGGGGCAAAAACAGATTAATTGGGAAAGTACATGGCCCGTTCTCTGTGTCCCACTAAAAGATTATGAGAAAGACTATTTTGATGAAATTGTGTGGGCTACATGTCAGTTTCCCTCTATTGAAAGAGAAAATCACTTCTAAACGAACCGTAAAGTCTTCACGCGGTGGAACAGATGAATTTGGCAAATCTGAGGTGTATTTTTTGGAACTCGTCAAAATAGGAGGGAGAAAGAAGATTTCCGTGCAAACCTGAGGACTCTGGCACGGTTTCCCTCTCGAAAACGCAAGCTGGATCTAAAACACGCATTCATGCATTTTGGGGGTGATATTGATGAAATTGCCAACTCCGTGGGCCATTTTGGGGTACTGCTGAAAAACGGATTGAGAAAGGAGCTTACTCTGAAATTTTGAGGCCTCTAGCGAATTTTCCCTGTCAAAAGGTGAAACCGGCGCTAAAACATGCTTCTATCCTTTTGGTGGCCGAAACACAATGATTCGCGAGCTACGTTGCCCATTTTACAGTGCTTATGAAAGATGGAGGTAGGAATAGGATTTCTTTGCATTTCAAATGCCTCTATGGCGGTTGGTCTCTGCTAAGTGCAAACCTGCGCAAAGAATAGGTCCAACCATTTCAGGGGTAAAAACGCACTAATTGGGAAAGTACATTGCCCGTTCTCTGTGTCCCACTAAAAGATTATGAGAAAGACTATTTTGATGAAATTGTGTGGGCTACATGTCAGTTTCCGTCTATTGAAAGACAAAATCACCTCTAAACGAACCATACAGTCTTGACGCGGTGGAACAGATGAATCTGGCAAATCTGTGGCCTATTTTTTGGAACTCGTGAAAATTGGAGGGAGGAAGAAGATTTCCGTGCAAACCTGAGGACTCTAGCACGGTTTCCCTCTTGAAAACGTAAGCTGGATCTAAAACACGCATTCAGGCATTTTATGGGTGATATTGATGAAATTGGCAACTCCGTGGCCCATTTTGGGGTACTGCTTAAAAACGGAGTGAGAAAGGAGCTTACTCTGAAATGTCGAGGCCTCTAGCGATATTTCCCTGTCAAAAGGTGAAACCGGCGCTAAAACATGCTTCTATCCTTTTGGTGGCCGAAACACAATGATTCGCGAGCTACGTTGCCCATTTTACAGTGCTTATGAAAGATGGAGGTAGGAATAGGATTTCTTTGCATTTCAAATGCCTCTATGGCGGTTGGTCTCTGCTAAGTGCAAACCTGCGCAAAGAATAGGTCCAACCATTTCGGGGGCAAAAACAGATTAATTGGGAAAGTACATGGCCCGTTCTCTGTGTCCCACTAAAAGATTATGAGAAAGACTATTTTGATGAAATTGTGTGGGCTACATGTCAGTTTCCCTCTATTGAAAGAGAAAATCACTTCTAAACGAACCGTAAAGTCTTCACGCGGTGGAACAGATGAATTTGGCAAATCTGAGGTGTATTTTTTGGAACTCGTCAAAATAGGAGGGAGAAAGAAGATTTCCGTGCAAACCTGAGGACTCTGGCACGGTTTCCCTCTCGAAAACGCAAGCTGGATCTAAAACACGCATTCATGCATTTTGGGGGTGATATTGATGAAATTGCCAACTCCGTGGGCCATTTTGGGGTACTGCTGAAAAACGGATTGAGAAAGGAGCTTACTCTGAAATTTGGAGGCCTCTAGCGAATTTTCCCTGTCAAAAGGTGAAACCGGCGCTAAAACATGCTTCTATCCTTTTGGTGGCCGAAACACAATGATTCGCGAGCTACGTTGCCCATTTTACAGTGCTTATGAAAGATGGAGGTAGGAATAGGATTTCTTTGCATTTCAAATGCCTCTATGGCGGTTGGTCTCTGCTAAGTGCAAACCTGCGCAAAGAATAGGTCCAACCATTTCAGGGGTAAAAACACACTAATTGGGAAAGTACATTGCCCGTTCTCTGTGTCCCACTAAAAGATTATGAGAAAGACTATTTTGATGAAATTGTGTGGGCTACATGTCAGTTTCCGTCTATTGAAAGACAAAATCACCTCTAAACGAACCATACAGTCTTGACGCGGTGGAACAGATGAATCTGGCAAATCTGTGGCCTATTTTTTGGAACTCGTGAAAATTGGAGGGAGGAAGAAGATTTCCGTGCAAACCTGAGGACTCTGGCACGGTTTCCCTCTCGAAAACGCAAGCTGGATCTAAAACACGCATTCATGCATTTTGGGGGTGATATTGATGAAATTGCCAACTCCGTGGGCCATTTTGGGGTACTGCTGAAAAACGGATTCAGAAAGGAGCTTACTCTGAAATTTTGAGGCCTCTAGCGAATTTTCCCTGTCAAAAGGTGAAACCGGCGCTAAAACATGCTTCTATCCTTTTGGTGGCCGAAACACAATGATTCGCGAGCTACGTTGCCCATTTTACAGTGCTTATGAAAGATGGAGGTAGGAATAGGATTTCTTTGCATTTCAAATGGCTCTATGGCGGTTGGTCTCTGCTAAGTGCAAACCTGCGCAAAGAATAGGTCCAACCATTTCAGGGGTAAAAACGCACTAATTGGGAAAGTACATTGCCCGTTCTCTGTGTCCCACTAAAAGATTATGAGAAAGACTATTTTGATGAAATTGTGTGGGCTACATGTCAGTTTCCGTCTATTGAAAGACAAAATCACCTCTAAACGAACCATACAGTCTTGACGCGGTGGAACAGATGAATTTGGCAAATCTGTGGCCTATTTTTTGGAACTCGTGAAAATTGGAGGGAGGAAGAAGATTTCCGTGCAAACCTGAGGACTCTAGCACGGTTTCCCTCTTGAAAACGTAAGCTGGATCTAAAACACGCATTCAGGCATTTTATGGGTGATATTGATGAAATTGGCAACTCCGTGGCCCATTTTGGGGTACTGCTTAAAAACGGATTGAGAAAGGAGCTTACTCTGAAATTTGGAGGCCTCTAGCGAATTTTCCCTGTCAAAAGGTGAAACCGGCGCTAAAACATGCTTCTATCCTTTTGGTGGCCGAAACACAATGATTCGCGAGCTACGTTGCCCATTTTACAGTGCTTATGAAAGAAAGAGGTAGGAATAGGATTTCTTTGCATTTCAAATGCCTCTATGGCGGTTGGTCTCTGCTAAGTGCAAACCTGCGCAAAGAATAGGTCCAACCATTTCAGGGGTAAAAACACACTAATTGGGAAAGTACATTGCCCGTTCTCTGTGTCCCACTAAAAGATTATGAGAAAGACTATTTTGATGAAATTGTGTGGGCTACATGTCAGTTTCCGTCTATTGAAAGACAAAATCACCTCTAAACGAACCGTAAAGTCTTCACGCGGTGGAACAGATGAATTTGGCAAATCTGAGGTGTATTTTTTGGAACTCGTCAAAATAGGAGGGAGAAAGAAGATTTCCGTGCAAACCTGAGGACTCTGGCACGGTTTCCCTCTCGAAAACGCAAGCTGGATCTAAAACACGCATTCAGGCATTTTGGGGGTGATATTGATGAAATTGCCAACTCCGTGGCCCATTTTGGGGTACTGCTGAAAAACGGATTGAGAAAGGAGCTTACTCTGAAATTTGGAGGCCTCTAGCGAATTTTCCCTGTCAAAAGGTGAAACCGGCGCTAAAACATGCTTCTATCCTTTTGGTGGCCGAAACACAATGATTCGCGAGCTACGTTGCCCATTTTACAGTGCTTATGAAAGATGGAGGTAGGAATAGGATTTCTTTGCCTTTCAAATGCCTCTATGGCGGTTGGTCTCTGCAAAGTGCAAACCTGCGCAAAGAATAGGTCCAACCATTTCGGGGGTAAAAACACACTAATTGGGAAAGTACATTGCCCGTTCTCTGTGTCCCACTAAAAGATTATGAGAAAGACTATTTTGATGAAATTGTGTGGGCTACATGTCAGTTTCCGTCTATTGAAAGACAAAATCACCTCTAAACGAACCATACAGTCTTGACGCGGTGGAACAGATGAATCTGGCAAATCTGTGGCCTATTTTTTGGAACTCGTGAAAATTGGAGGGAGGAAGAAGATTTCCGTGCAAACCTGAGGACTCTGGCACGGTTTCCCTCTCGAAAACGCAAGCTGGATCTAAAACACGCATTCATGCATTTTGGGGGTGATATTGATGAAATTGCCAACTCCGTGGGCCATTTTGGGGTACTGCTGAAAAACGGATTGAGAAAGGAGCTTACTCTGAAATTTTGAGGCCTCTAGCGAATTTTCCCTGTCAAAAGGTGAAACCGGCGCTAAAACATGCTTCTATCCTTTTGGTGGCCGAAACACAATGATTCGCGAGCTACGTTTCCCATTTTACAGTGCTTATGAAAGATGGAGGTAGGAATAGGATTTCTTTGCATTTCAAATGCCTCTATGGCGGTTGGTCTCTGCTAAGTGCAAACCTGCGCAAAGAATAGGTCCAACCATTTCAGGGGTAAAAACGCACTAATTGGGAAAGTCCATTGCCCGTTCTCTGTGTCCCACTAAAAGATTATGAGAAAGACTATTTTGATGAAATTGTGTGGGCTACATGTCAGTTTCCGTCTATTGAAAGACAAAATCACCTCTAAACGAACCATACAGTCTTGACGCGGTGGAACAGATGAATTTGGCAAATCTGTGGCCTATTTTTTGGAACTCGTGAAAATTGGAGGGAGGAAGAAGATTTCCGTGCAAACCTGAGGACTCTAGCACGGTTTCCCTCTTGAAAACGTAAGCTGGATCTAAAACACGCATTCAGGCATTTTATGGGTGATATTGATGAAATTGGCAACTCCGTGGCCCATTTTGGGGTACTGCTTAAAAACGGATTGAGAAAGGAGCTTACTCTGAAATTTGGAGGCCTCTAGCGAATTTTCCCTGTCAAAAGGTGAAACCGGCGCTAAAACATGCTTCTATCCCTTTGGTGGCCGAAACACAATGATTCGCGAGCTACGTTGCCCATTTTACAGTGCTTATGAAAGATGGAGGTAGGAATAGGATTTCTTTGCATTTCAAATGCCTCTATGGCGGTTGGTCTCTGCTAAGTGCAAACATGCGCAAAGAATAGGTCCAACCATTTCGGGGGTAAAAATACACTAATTGGGAAAGTATATTGCCCGTTCTCTGTGTCCCACTAAAAGATTATGAGAAAGACTATTTTGATGAAATTGTGTGGGCTACATGTCAGTTTCCGTCTATTGAAAGACAAAATCACCTCTAAACGAACCATACAGTCTTGACGCGGTGGAACAGATGAATCTGGCAAATCTGTGGCCTATTTTTTGGAACTCGTGAAAATTGGAGGGAGGAAGAAGATTTCCGTGCAAACCTGAGGACTCTAGAACGGTTTCCCTCTTGAAAACGTAAGCTGGATCTAACACACGCATTCAGGCATTTTGTGGGTGATATTGATGAAATTGCCAACTCCGTGGGCCATTTTGGGGTACTGCTTAAGAACGGAGTGAGAAAGGAGCTTACTCTGAAATGTCGAGGCCTCTAGCGATATTTCCCTGTCAAAAGGTGAAACCGGCGCTAAAACATGCTTCTATCCTTTTGGTGGCCGAAACACAATGATTCGCGAGCTACGTTGCCCATTTTACAGTGCTTATGAAAGATGGAGGTAGGAATAGGATTTCTTTGCATTTCAAATGCCTCTATGGCGGTTGGTCTCTGCTAAGTGCAAACCTGCGCAAAGAATAGGTCCAACCATTTCAGGGGTAAAAACGCACTAATTGGGAAAGTACATTGCCCGTTCTCTGTGTCCCACTAAAAGATTATGAGAAAGACTATTTTGATGAAATTGTGTGGGCTACATGTCAGTTTCCGTCTATTGAAAGACAAAATCACCTCTAAACGAACCGTAAAGTCTTCACGCGGTGGAACAGATGAATTTGGCAAATCTGAGGTGTATTTTTTGGAACTCGTCAAAATAGGAGGGAGAAAGAAGATTTCCGTGCAAACCTGAGGACTCTGGCACGGTTTCCCTCTCGAAAACGCAAGCTGGATCTAAAACACGCATTCAGGCATTTTGGGGGTGATATTGATGAAATTGCCAACTCCGTGGCCCATTTTGGGGTACTGCTGAAAAACGGATTGAGAAAGGAGCTTACTCTGAAATTTGGAGGCCTCTAGCGAATTTTCCCTGTCAAAAGGTGAAACCGGCGCTAAAACATGCTTCTATCCTTTTGGTGGCCGAAACACAATGATTCGCGAGCTACGTTGCCCATTTTACAGTGCTTATGAAAGATGGAGGTAGGAATAGGATTTCTTTGCATTTCAAATGCCTCTATGGCGGTTGGTCTCTGCTAAGTGCAAACCTGCGCAAAGAATAGGTCCAACCATTTCAGGGGTAAAAACACACTAATTGGGAAAGTACATTGCCCGTTCTCTGTGTCCCACTAAAAGATTATGAGAAAGACTATTTTGATGAAATTTTGTGGGCTACATGTCAGTTTCCGTCTATTGAAAGACAAAATCACCTCTAAACGAACCATACAGTCTTGACGTGGTGGAACAGATGAATCTGGCAAATCTGTGGCCTATTTTTTGGAACTCGTGAAAATTGGAGGGAGGAAGAAGATTTCCGTGCAAACCTGAGGACTCTAGCACGGTTTCCCTCTTGAAAACGTAAGCTGGATCTAAAACACGCATTCAGGCATTTTATGGGTGATATTGATGAAATTGGCAACTCCGTGGCCCATTTTGGGGTACTGCTTAAAAACGGAGTGAGAAAGGAGCTTACTCTGAAATGTCGAGGCCTCTAGCGATATTTCCCTGTCAAAAGGTGAAACCGGCGCTAAAACATGCTTCTATCCTTTTGGTGGCCGAAACACAATGATTCGCGAGCTACGTTGCCCATTTTACAGTGCTTATGAAAGATGGAGGTAGGAATAGGATTTCTTTGCATTTCAAATGCCTCTATGGCGGTTGGTCTCTGCTAAGTGCAAACCTGCGCAAAGAATAGGTCCAACCATTTCGGGGGCAAAAACAGATTAATTGGGAAAGTACATGGCCAGTTCTCTGTGTCCCACTAAAAGATTATGAGAAAGACTATTTTGATGAAATTGTGTGGGCTACATGTCAGTTTCCCTCTATTGAAAGAGAAAATCACCTCTAAACGAACCATACAGTCTTCACGCGGTGGAACAGATGAATTTGGCAAATCTGTGGCCTATTTTTTGGAACTCGTCAAAATTGGAGGGAGAAAGAAGATTTCCGTGCAAACCTGAGGACTCTCGCACGGTTTCCCTCTTGAAAACGAAAGCTGGATCTAAAACACGCATTCATGCATTTTGGGGGTGATATTGATGAAATTGGCAACTCCGTGGCTCATTTTAGGGTACTGCTGAAAAACGGATTGAGAAAGGAGCTTACTCTGAAATGTCGAGGCCTCTAGCGAATTTTCCCTGTCAAAAGGTGAAACCGGCGCTAAAACATGCTTCTATCCCTTTGGTGGCCGAAACACAATGATTCGCGAGCTACGTTGCCCATTTTACAGTGCTTATGAAAGATGGAGGTAGGAATAGGATTTCTTTGCATTTCAAATGCCTCTATGGCGGTTGGTCTCTGCTAAGTGCAAACATGCGCAAAGAATAGGTCCAACCATTTCGGGGGTAAAAATACACTAATTGGGAAAGTATATTGCCCGTTCTCTGTGTCCCACTAAAAGATTATGAGAAAGACTATTTTGATGAAATTGTGTGGGCTACATGTCAGTTTCCGTCTATTGAAAGACAAAATCACCTCTAAACGAACCATACAGTCTTGACGCGGTGGAACAGATGAATCTGGCAAATCTGTGGCCTATTTTTTGGAACTCGTGAAAATTGGAGGGAGGAAGAAGATTTCCGTGCAAACCTGAGGACTCTAGAACGGTTTCCCTCTTGAAAACGTAAGCTGGATCTAACACACGCATTCAGGCATTTTGTGGGTGATATTGATGAAATTGCCAACTCCGTGGGCCATTTTGGGGTACTGCTTAAGAACGGAGTGAGAAAGGAGCTTACTCTGAAATGTCGAGGCCTCTAGCGATATTTCCCTGTCAAAAGGTGAAACCGGCGCTAAAACATGCTTCTATCCTTTTGGTGGCCGAAACACAATGATTCGCGAGCTACGTTGCCCATTTTACAGTGCTTATGAAAGATGGAGGTAGGAATAGGATTTCTTTGCATTTCAAATGCCTCTATGGCGGTTGGTCTCTGCTAAGTGCAAACCTGCGCAAAGAATAGGTCCAACCATTTCAGGGGTAAAAACGCACTAATTGGGAAAGTACATTGCCCGTTCTCTGTGTCCCACTAAAAGATTATGAGAAAGACTATTTTGATGAAATTGTGTGGGCTACATGTCAGTTTCCGTCTATTGAAAGACAAAATCACCTCTAAACGAACCATACAGTCTTGACGCGGTGGAACAGATGAATCTGGCAAATCTGTGGCCTATTTTTTGGAACTCGTGAAAATTGGAGGGAGGAAGAAGATTTCCGTGCAAACCTGAGGACTCTAGCACGGTTTCCCTCTTGAAAACGTAAGCTGGATCTAAAACACGCATTCAGGCATTTTATGGGTGATATTGATGAAATTGGCAACTCCGTGGCCCATTTTGGGGTACTGCTTAAAAACGGAGTGAGAAAGGAGCTTACTCTGAAATGTCGAGGCCTCTAGCGATATTTCCCTGTCAAAAGGTGAAACCGGCGCTAAAACATGCTTCTATCCTTTTGGTGGCCGAAACACAATGATTCGCGAGCTACGTTGCCCATTTTACAGTGCTTATGAAAGATGGAGGTAGGAATAGGATTTCTTTGCATTTCAAATGCCTCTATGGCG
The DNA here is from genome assembly GCA_037074505.1 of Albizia julibrissin. Classification (NCBI taxonomy): domain Eukaryota; kingdom Viridiplantae; phylum Streptophyta; class Magnoliopsida; order Fabales; family Fabaceae; genus Albizia; species Albizia julibrissin. The sequence goes on from CM073477.1 coordinate 42,096,249, forward strand.
GTTGGTCTCTGCTAAGTGCAAACCTGCGCAAAGAATAGGTCCAACCATTTCGGGGGCAAAAACAGATTAATTGGGAAAGTACATGGCCCGTTCTCTGTGTCCCACTAAAAGATTATGAGAAAGACTATTTTGATGAAATTGTGTGGGCTACATGTCAGTTTCCCTCTATTGAAAGAGAAAATCACTTCTAAACGAACCGTAAAGTCTTCACGCGGTGGAACAGATGAATTTGGCAAATCTGAGGTGTATTTTTTGGAACTCGTCAAAATAGGAGGGAGAAAGAAGATTTCCGTGCAAACCTGAGGACTCTGGCACGGTTTCCCTCTCGAAAACGCAAGCTGGATCTAAAACACGCATTCATGCATTTTGGGGGTGATATTGATGAAATTGCCAACTCCGTGGGCCATTTTGGGGTACTGCTGAAAAACGGATTGAGAAAGGAGCTTACTCTGAAATTTTGAGGCCTCTAGCGAATTTTCCCTGTCAAAAGGTGAAACCGGCGCTAAAACATGCTTCTATCCTTTTGGTGGCCGAAACACAATGATTCGCGAGCTACGTTTCCCATTTTACAGTGCTTATGAAAGATGGAGGTAGGAATAGGATTTCTTTGCATTTCAAATGCCTCTATGGCGGTTGGTCTCTGCTAAGTGCAAACCTGCGCAAAGAATAGGTCCAACCATTTCAGGGGTAAAAACGCACTAATTGGGAAAGTCCATTGCCCGTTCTCTGTGTCCCACTAAAAGATTATGAGAAAGACTATTTTGATGAAATTGTGTGGGCTACATGTCAGTTTCCGTCTATTGAAAGACAAAATCACCTCTAAACGAACCATACAGTCTTGACGCGGTGGAACAGATGAATGTGGCAAATCTGTGGCCTATTTTTTGGAACTCGTGAAAATTGGAGGGAGGAAGAAGATTTCCGTGCAAACCTGAGGACTCTAGCACGGTTTCCCTCTTGAAAACGTAAGCTGGATCTAAAACACGCATTCAGGCATTTTATGGGTGATATTGATGAAATTGGCAACTCCGTGGCCCATTTTGGGGTACTGCTTAAAAACGGATTGAGAAAGGAGCTTACTCTGAAATTTGGAGGCCTCTAGCGAATTTTCCCTGTCAAAAGGTGAAACCGGCGCTAAAACATGCTTCTATCCTTTTGGTGGCCGAAACACAATGATTCGCGAGCTACGTTGCCCATTTTACAGTGCTTATGAAAGATGGAGGTAGGAATAGGATTTCTTTGCATTTCAAATGCCTCTATGGCGGTTGGTCTCTGCTAAGTGCAAACCTGCGCAAAGAATAGGTCCAACCATTTCAGGGGTAAAAACGCACTAATTGGGAAAGTACATTGCCCGTTCTCTGTGTCCCACTAAAAGATTATGAGAAAGACTATTTTGATGAAATTGTGTGGGCTACATGTCAGTTTCCGTCTATTGAAAGACAAAATCACCTCTAAACGAACCGTAAAGTCTTCACGCGGTGGAACAGATGAATTTGGCAAATCTGAGGTGTATTTTTTGGAACTCGTCAAAATAGGAGGGAGAAAGAAGATTTCCGTGCAAACCTGAGGACTCTGGCACGGTTTCCCTCTCGAAAACGCAAGCTGGATCTAAAACACGCATTCAGGCATTTTGGGGGTGATATTGATGAAATTGCCAACTCCGTGGCCCATTTTGGGGTACTGCTGAAAAACGGATTGAGAAAGGAGCTTACTCTGAAATTTGGAGGCCTCTAGCGAATTTTCCCTGTCAAAAGGTGAAACCGGCGCTAAAACATGCTTCTATCCTTTTGGTGGCCGAAACACAATGATTCGCGAGCTACGTTGCCCATTTTACAGTGCTTATGAAAGATGGAGGTAGGAATAGGATTTCTTTGCATTTCAAATGCCTCTATGGCGGTTGGTCTCTGCTAAGTGTAAACCTGCGCAAAGAATAGGTCCAACCATTTCAGGGGTAAAAACGCACTAATTGGGAAAGTCCATTGCCCGTTCTCTGTGTCCCACTAAAAGATTATGAGAAAGACTATTTTGATGAAATTGTGTGGGCTACATGTCAGTTTCCGTCTATTGAAAGACAAAATCACCTCTAAACGAACCGTAAAGTCTTCACGCGGTGGAACAGATGAATTTGGCAAATCTGAGGTGTATTTTTTGGAACTCGTCAAAATAGGAGGGAGAAAGAAGATTTCCGTGCAAACCTGAGGACTCTGGCACGGTTTCCCTCTCGAAAACGCAAGCTGGATCTAAAACACGCATTCAGGCATTTTGGGGGTGATATTGATGAAATTGCCAACTCCGTGGCCCATTTTGGGGTACTGCTGAAAAACGGATTGAGAAAGGAGCTTACTCTGAAATTTGGAGGCCTCTAGCGAATTTTCCCTGTCAAAAGGTGAAACCGGCGCTAAAACATGCTTCTATCCTTTTGGTGGCCGAAACACAATGATTCGCGAGCTACGTTGCCCATTTTACAGTGCTTATGAAAGATGGAGGTAGGAATAGGATTTCTTTGCATTTCAAATGCCTCTATGGCGGTTGGTCTCTGCTAAGTGCAAACCTGCGCAAAGAATAGGTCCAACCATTTCAGGGGTAAAAACACACTAATTGGGAAAGTACATTGCCCGTTCTCTGTGTCCCACTAAAAGATTATGAGAAAGACTATTTTGATGAAATTTTGTGGGCTACATGTCAGTTTCCGTCTATTGAAAGACAAAATCACCTCTAAACGAACCATACAGTCTTGACGTGGTGGAACAGATGAATCTGGCAAATCTGTGGCCTATTTTTTGGAACTCGTGAAAATTGGAGGGAGGAAGAAGATTTCCGTGCAAACCTGAGGACTCTAGCACGGTTTCCCTCTTGAAAACGTAAGCTGGATCTAAAACACGCATTCAGGCATTTTATGGGTGATATTGATGAAATTGGCAACTCCGTGGCCCATTTTGGGGTACTGCTTAAAAACGGAGTGAGAAAGGAGCTTACTCTGAAATGTCGAGGCCTCTAGCGATATTTCCCTGTCAAAAGGTGAAACCGGCGCTAAAACATGCTTCTATCCTTTTGGTGGCCGAAACACAATGATTCGCGAGCTACGTTGCCCATTTTACAGTGCTTATGAAAGATGGAGGTAGGAATAGGATTTCTTTGCATTTCAAATGCCTCTATGGCGGTTGGTCTCTGCTAAGTGCAAACCTGCGCAAAGATTAGGTCCAACCATTTCGGGGGCAAAAACAGATTAATTGGGAAAGTACATGGCCAGTTCTCTGTGTCCCACTAAAAGATTATGAGAAAGACTATTTTGATGAAATTGTGTGGGCTACATGTCAGTTTCCCTCTATTGAAAGAGAAAATCACCTCTAAACGAACCATACAGTCTTCACGCGGTGGAACAGATGAATTTGGCAAATCTGTGGCCTATTTTTTGGAACTCGTGAAAATTGGAGGGAGGAAGAAGATTTCCGTGCAAACCTGAGGACTCTAGAACGGTTTCCCTCTTGAAAACGTAAGCTGGATCTAACACACGCATTCAGGCATTTTGTGGGTGATATTGATGAAATTGCCAACTCCGTGGGCCATTTTGGGGTACTGCTTAAGAACGGAGTGAGAAAGGAGCTTACTCTGAAATGTCGAGGCCTCTAGCGATATTTCCCTGTCAAAAGGTGAAACCGGCGCTAAAACATGCTTCTATCCTTTTGGTGGCCGAAACACAATGATTCGCGAGCTACGTTGCCCATTTTACAGTGCTTATGAAAGATGGAGGTAGGAATAGGATTTCTTTGCATTTCAAATGCCTCTATGGCGGTTGGTCTCTGCTAAGTGCAAACCTGCGCAAAGAATAGGTCCAACCATTTCAGGGGTAAAAACGCACTAATTGGGAAAGTACATTGCCCGTTCTCTGTGTCCCACTAAAAGATTATGAGAAAGACTATTTTGATGAAATTGTGTGGGCTACATGTCAGTTTCCGTCTATTGAAAGACAAAATCACCTCTAAACGAACCATACAGTCTTGACGCGGTGGAACAGATGAATCTGGCAAATCTGTGGCCTATTTTTTGGAACTCGTGAAAATTGGAGGGAGGAAGAAGATTTCCGTGCAAACCTGAGGACTCTAGCACGGTTTCCCTCTTGAAAACGTAAGCTGGATCTAAAACACGCATTCAGGCATTTTATGGGTGATATTGATGAAATTGGCAACTCCGTGGCCCATTTTGGGGTACTGCTTAAAAACGGAGTGAGAAAGGAGCTTACTCTGAAATGTCGAGGCCTCTAGCGATATTTCCCTGTCAAAAGGTGAAACCGGCGCTAAAACATGCTTCTATCCTTTTGGTGGCCGAAACACAATGATTCGCGAGCTACGTTGCCCATTTTACAGTGCTTATGAAAGATGGAGGTAGGAATAGGATTTCTTTGCATTTCAAATGCCTCTATGGCGGTTGGTCTCTGCTAAGTGCAAACCTGCGCAAAGAATAGGTCCAACCATTTCGGGGGCAAAAACAGATTAATTGGGAAAGTACATGGCCCGTTCTCTGTGTCCCACTAAAAGATTATGAGAAAGACTATTTTGATGAAATTGTGTGGGCTACATGTCAGTTTCCCTCTATTGAAAGAGAAAATCACTTCTAAACGAACCGTAAAGTCTTCACGCGGTGGAACAGATGAATTTGGCAAATCTGAGGTGTATTTTTTGGAACTCGTCAAAATAGGAGGGAGAAAGAAGATTTCCGTGCAAACCTGAGGACTCTGGCACGGTTTCCCTCTCGAAAACGCAAGCTGGATCTAAAACACGCATTCATGCATTTTGGGGGTGATATTGATGAAATTGCCAACTCCGTGGGCCATTTTGGGGTACTGCTGAAAAACGGATTGAGAAAGGAGCTTACTCTGAAATTTTGAGGCCTCTAGCGAATTTTCCCTGTCAAAAGGTGAAACCGGCGCTAAAACATGCTTCTATCCTTTTGGTGGCCGAAACACAATGATTCGCGAGCTACGTTTCCCATTTTACAGTGCTTATGAAAGATGGAGGTAGGAATAGGATTTCTTTGCATTTCAAATGCCTCTATGGCGGTTGGTCTCTGCTAAGTGCAAACCTGCGCAAAGAATAGGTCCAACCATTTCAGGGGTAAAAACGCACTAATTGGGAAAGTCCATTGCCCGTTCTCTGTGTCCCACTAAAAGATTATGAGAAAGACTATTTTGATGAAATTGTGTGGGCTACATGTCAGTTTCCGTCTATTGAAAGACAAAATCACCTCTAAACGAACCATACAATCTTGACGCGGTGGAACAGATGAATGTGGCAAATCTGTGGCCTATTTTTTGGAACTCGTGAAAATTGGAGGGAGGAAGAAGATTTCCGTGCAAACCTGAGGACTCTAGCACGGTTTCCCTCTTGAAAACGTAAGCTGGATCTAAAACACGCATTCAGGCATTTTATGGGTGATATTGATGAAATTGGCAACTCCGTGGCCCATTTTGGGGTACTGCTTAAAAACGGATTGAGAAAGGAGCTTACTCTGAAATTTGGAGGCCTCTAGCGAATTTTCCCTGTCAAAAGGTGAAACCGGCGCTAAAACATGCTTCTATCCTTTTGGTGGCCGAAACACAATGATTCGCGAGCTACGTTGCCCATTTTACAGTGCTTATGAAAGATGGAGGTAGGAATAGGATTTCTTTGCATTTCAAATGCCTCTATGGCGGTTGGTCTCTGCTAAGTGCAAACCTGCGCAAAGAATAGGTCCAACCATTTCAGGGGTAAAAACGCACTAATTGGGAAAGTACATTGCCCGTTCTCTGTGTCCCACTAAAAGATTATGAGAAAGACTATTTTGATGAAATTGTGTGGGCTACATGTCAGTTTCCGTCTATTGAAAGACAAAATCACCTCTAAACGAACCGTAAAGTCTTCACGCGGTGGAACAGATGAATTTGGCAAATCTGAGGTGTATTTTTTGGAACTCGTCAAAATAGGAGGGAGAAAGAAGATTTCCGTGCAAACCTGAGGACTCTGGCACGGTTTCCCTCTCGAAAACGCAAGCTGGATCTAAAACACGCATTCAGGCATTTTGGGGGTGATATTGATGAAATTGCCAACTCCGTGGCCCATTTTGGGGTACTGCTGAAAAACGGATTGAGAAAGGAGCTTACTCTGAAATTTGGAGGCCTCTAGCGAATTTTCCCTGTCAAAAGGTGAAACCGGCGCTAAAACATGCTTCTATCCTTTTGGTGGCCGAAACACAATGATTCGCGAGCTACGTTGCCCATTTTACAGTGCTTATGAAAGATGGAGGTAGGAATAGGATTTCTTTGCATTTCAAATGCCTCTATGGCGGTTGGTCTCTGCTAAGTGCAAACCTGCGCAAAGAATAGGTCCAACCATTTCAGGGGTAAAAACGCACTAATTGGGAAAGTCCATTGCCCGTTCTCTGTGTCCCACTAAAAGATTATGAGAAAGACTATTTTGATGAAATTGTGTGGGCTACATGTCAGTTTCCGTCTATTGAAAGACAAAATCACCTCTAAACGAACCGTAAAGTCTTCACGCGGTGGAACAGATGAATTTGGCAAATCTGAGGTGTATTTTTTGGAACTCGTCAAAATAGGAGGGAGAAAGAAGATTTCCGTGCAAACCTGAGGACTCTGGCACGGTTTCCCTCTCGAAAACGCAAGCTGGATCTAAAACACGCATTCAGGCATTTTGGGGGTGATATTGATGAAATTGCCAACTCCGTGGCCCATTTTGGGGTACTGCTGAAAAACGGATTGAGAAAGGAGCTTACTCTGAAATTTGGAGGCCTCTAGCGAATTTTCCCTGTCAAAAGGTGAAACCGGCGCTAAAACATGCTTCTATCCTTTTGGTGGCCGAAACACAATGATTCGCGAGCTACGTTGCCCATTTTACAGTGCTTATGAAAGATGGAGGTAGGAATAGGATTTCTTTGCATTTCAAATGCCTCTATGGCGGTTGGTCTCTGCTAAGTGCAAACCTGCGCAAAGAATAGGTCCAACCATTTCAGGGGTAAAAACACACTAATTGGGAAAGTACATTGCCCGTTCTCTGTGTCCCACTAAAAGATTATGAGAAAGACTATTTTGATGAAATTTTGTGGGCTACATGTCAGTTTCCGTCTATTGAAAGACAAAATCACCTCTAAACGAACCATACAGTCTTGACGCGGTGGAACAGATGAATCTGGCAAATCTGTGGCCTATTTTTTGGAACTCGTGAAAATTGGAGGGAGGAAGAAGATTTCCGTGCAAACCTGAGGACTCTCGCACGGTTTCCCTCTTGAAAACGAAAGCTGGATCTAAAACACGCATTCATGCATTTTGGGGGTGATATTGATGAAATTGGCAACTCCGTGGCTCATTTTAGGGTACTGCTGAAAAACGGATTGAGAAAGGAGCTTACTCTGAAATGTCGAGGCCTCTAGCGAATTTTCCCTGTCAAAAGGTGAAACCGGCGCTAAAACATGCTTCTATCCCTTTGGTGGCCGAAACACAATGATTCGCGAGCTACGTTGCCCATTTTACAGTGCTTATGAAAGATGGAGGTAGGAATAGGATTTCTTTGCATTTCAAATGCCTCTATGGCGGTTGGTCTCTGCTAAGTGCAAACATGCGCAAAGAATAGGTCCAACCATTTCGGGGGTAAAAACACACTAATTGGGAAAGTATATTGCCCGTTCTCTGTGTCCCACTAAAAGATTATGAGAAAGACTATTTTGATGAAATTGTGTGGGCTACATGTCAGTTTCCGTCTATTGAAAGACAAAATCACCTCTAAACGAACCATACAGTCTTGACGCGGTGGAACAGATGAATCTGGCAAATCTGTGGCCTATTTTTTGGAACTCGTGAAAATTGGAGGGAGGAAGAAGATTTCCGTGCAAACCTGAGGACTCTAGCACGGTTTCCCTCTTGAAAACGTAAGCTGGATCTAACACACGCATTCAGGCATTTTGTGGGTGATATTTATGAAATTGCCAACTCCGTGGGCCATTTTGGGGTACTGCTTAAGAACGGAGTGAGAAAGGAGCTTACTCTGAAATGTCGAGGCCTCTAGCGATATTTCCCTGTCAAAAGGTGAAACCGGCGCTAAAACATGCTTCTATCCTTTTGGTGGCCGAAACACAATGATTCGCGAGCTACGTTGCCCATTTTACAGTGCTTATGAAAGATGGAGGTAGGAATAGGATTTCTTTGCATTTCAAATGCCTCTATGGCGGTTGGTCTCTGCTAAGTGCAAACCTGCGCAAAGAATAGGTCCAACCATTTCAGGGGTAAAAACGCACTAATTGGGAAAGTACATTGCCCGTTCTCTGTGTCCCACTAAAAGATTATGAGAAAGACTATTTTGATGAAATTGTGTGGGCTACATGTCAGTTTCCGTCTATTGAAAGACAAAATCACCTCTAAACGAACCATACAGTCTTGACGCGGTGGAACAGATGAATCTGGCAAATCTGTGGCCTATTTTTTGGAACTCGTGAAAATTGGAGGGAGGAAGAAGATTTCCGTGCAAACCTGAGGACTCTGGCACGGTTTCCCTCTCGAAAACGCAAGCTGGATCTAAAACACGCATTCATGCATTTTGGGGGTGATATTGAAGAAATTGCCAACTCCGTGGGCCATTTTGGGGTACTGCTGAAAAACGGATTGAGAAAGGAGCTTACTCTGAAATTTTGAGGCCTCTAGCGAATTTTCCCTGTCAAAAGGTGAAACCGGCGCTAAAAAATGCTTCTATCCTTTTGGTGGCCGAAACACAATGATTCGCGAGCTACGTTGCCCATTTTACAGTGCTTATGAAAGATGGAGGTAGGAATAGGACTTCTTTGCATTTCAAATGCCTCTATGGCGGTTGGTCTCTGCTAAGTGCAAACCTGCGCAAAGAATAGGTCCAACCATTTCGGGGGTAAAAACGCACTAATTGGGAAAGTACATGGCCCGTTCTCTGTGTCCCACTAAAAGATTATGAGAAAGACTATTTTGATGAAATTGTGTGGGCTACATGTCAGTTTCCGTCTATTGAAAGACAAAATCACCTCTAAACTAACCATACAGTCTTGACGCGGTGGAACAGATGAATCTGGCAAATCTGTGGCCTATTTTTTGGAACTCGTGAAAATTGGAGGGAGGAAGAAGATTTCCGTGGAAACCTGAGGACTCTAGCACGGTTTCCCTCTTGAAAACGTAAGCTGGATCTAAAACACGCATTCAGGCATTTTATGGGTGATATTGATGAAATTGGCAACTCCGTGGCCCATTTTGGGGTACTGCTTAAAAACGGAGTGAGAAAGGAGCTTACTCTGAAATGTCGAGGCCTCTAGCGATATTTCCCTGTCAAAAGGTGAAACCGGCGCTAAAACATGCTTCTATCCTTTTGGTGGCCGAAACACAATGATTCGCGAGCTACGTTGCCCATTTTACAGTGCTTATGAAAGATGGAGGTAGGAATAGGATTTCTTTGCATTTCAAATGCCTCTATGGCGGTTGGTCTCTGCTAAGTGCAAACCTGCGCAAAGAATAGGTCCAACCATTTCGGGGGCAAAAACAGATTAATTGGGAAAGTACATGGCCCGTTCTCTGTGTCCCACTAAAAGATTATGAGAAAGACTATTTTGATGAAATTGTGTGGGCTACATGTCAGTTTCCCTCTATTGAAAGAGAAAATCACCTCTAAACGAACCATACAGTCTTCACGCGGTGGAACAGATGAATTTGGCAAATCTGTGGCCTATTTTTTGGAACTCGTCAAAATTGGAGGGAGAAAGAAGATTTCCGTGCAAACCTGAGGACTCTCGCACGGTTTCCCTCTTGAAAACGAAAGCTGGATCTAAAACACGCATTCATGCATTTTGGGGGTGATATTGATGAAATTGGCAACTCCGTGGCTCATTTTAGGGTACTGCTGAAAAACGGATTGAGAAAGGAGCTTACTCTGAAATGTCGAGGCCTCTAGCGAATTTTCCCTGTCAAAAGGTGAAACCGGCGCTAAAACATGCTTCTATCCCTTTGGTGGCCGAAACACAATGATTCGCGAGCTACGTTGCCCATTTTACAGTGCTTATGAAAGATGGAGGTAGGAATAGGATTTCTTTGCATTTCAAATGCCTCTATGGCGGTTGGTCTCTGCTAAGTGCAAACATGCGCAAAGAATAGGTCCAACCATTTCGGGGGTAAAAACACACTAATTGGGAAAGTATATTGCCCGTTCTCTGTGTCCCACTAAAAGATTATGAGAAAGACTATTTTGATGAAATTGTGTGGGCTACATGTCAGTTTCCGTCTATTGAAAGACAAAATCACCTCTAAACGAACCATACAGTCTTGACGCGGTGGAACAGATGAATCTGGCAAATCTGTGGCCTATTTTTTGGAACTCGTGAAAATTGGAGGGAGGAAGAAGATTTCCGTGCAAACCTGAGGACTCTAGCACGGTTTCCCTCCTGTAAACGTAAGCTGGATCTAACACACGCATTCAGGCATTTTGTGGGTGATATTGATGAAATTGCCAACTCCGTGGGCCATTTTGGGGTACTGCTTAAGAACGGAGTGAGAAAGGAGCTTACTCTGAAATGTCGAGGCCTCTAGCGATATTTCCCTGTCAAAAGGTGAAACCGGCGCTAAAACATGCTTCTATCCTTTTGGTGGCCGAAACACAATGATTCGCGAGCTACGTTGCCCATTTTACAGTGCTTATGAAAGATGGAGGTAGGAATAGGATTTCTTTGCATTTCAAATGCCTCTATGGCGGTTGGTCTCTGCTAAGTGCAAACCTGCGCAAAGAATAGGTCCAACCATTTCAGGGGTAAAAACGCACTAATTGGGAAAGTACATTGCCCGTTCTCTGTGTCCCACTAAAAGATTATGAGAAAGACTATTTTGATGAAATTGTGTGGGCTACATGTCAGTTTCCGTCTATTGAAAGACAAAATCACCTCTAAACGAACCATACAGTCTTGACGCGGTGGAACAGATGAATCTGGCAAATCTGTGGCCTATTTTTTGGAACTCGTGAAAATTGGAGGGAGGAAGAAGATTTCCGTGCAAACCTGAGGACTCTAGCACGGTTTCCCTCTTGAAAACGTAAGCTGGATCTAAAACACGCATTCAGGCATTTTATGGGTGATATTGATGAAATTGGCAACTCTGTGGCCCATTTTGGGGTACTGCTTAAAAACGGAGTGAGAAAGGAGCTTACTCTGAAATGTCGAGGCCTCTAGCGATATTTCCCTGTCAAAAGGTGAAACCGGCGCTAAAACATGCTTCTATCCTTTTGGTGGCCGAAACACAATGATTCGCGAGCTACGTTGCCCATTTTACAGTGCTTATGAAAGATGGAGGTAGGAATAGGATTTCTTTGCATTTCAAATGCCTCTATGGCGGTTGGTCTCTGCTAAGTGCAAACCTGCGCAAAGAATAGGTCCAACCATTTCGGGGGCAAAAACAGATTAATTGGGAAAGTACATGGCCCGTTCTCTGTGTCCCACTAAAAGATTATGAGAAAGACTATTTTGATGAAATTGTGTGGGCTACATGTCAGTTTCCCTCTATTGAAAGAGAAAATCACTTCTAAACGAACCGTAAAGTCTTCACGCGGTGGAACAGATGAATTTGGCAAATCTGAGGTGTATTTTTTGGAACTCGTCAAAATAGGAGGGAGAAAGAAGATTTCCGTGCAAACCTGAGGACTCTGGCACGGTTTCCCTCTCGAAAACGCAAGCTGGATCTAAAACACGCATTCATGCATTTTGGGGGTGATATTGATGAAATTGCCAACTCCGTGGGCCATTTTGGGGTACTGCTGAAAAACGGATTGAGAAAGGAGCTTACTCTGAAATTTGGAGGCCTCTAGCGAATTTTCCCTGTCAAAAGGTGAAACCGGCGCTAAAACATGCTTCTATCCTTTTGGTGGCCGAAACACAATGATTCGCGAGCTACGTTGCCCATTTTACTGTGCTTATGAAAGATGGAGGTAGGAATAGGATTTCTTTGCATTTCAAATGCCTCTATGGCGGTTGGTCTCTGCTAAGTGCAAACCTGCGCAAAGAATAGGTCCAACCATTTCGGGGGTAAAAACACACTAATTGGGAAAGTACATTGCCCGTTCTCTGTGTCCCACTAAAAGATTATGAGAAAGACTATTTTGATGAAATTGTGTGGGCTACATGTCAGTTTCCGTCTATTGAAAGACAAAATCACCTCTAAACTAACCATACAGTCTTGACGCGGTGGAACAGATGAATCTGGCAAATCTGTGGCCTATTTTTTGGAACTCGTGAAAATTGGAGGGAGGAAGAAGATTTCCGTGCAAACCTGAGGACTCTGGCACGGTTTCCCTCTCGAAAACGCAAGCTGGATCTAAAACACGCATTCATGCATTTTGGGGGTGATATTGATGAAATTGCCAACTCCGTGGGCCATTTTGGGGTACTGCTGAAAAACGGATTGAGAAAGGAGCTTACTCTGAAATTTTGAGGCCTCTAGCGAATTTTCCCTGTCAAAAGGTGAAACCGGCGCTAAAACATGCTTCTATCCTTTTGGTGGCCGAAACACAATGATTCGCGAGCTACGTTGCCCATTTTACAGTGCTTATGAAAGATGGAGGTAGGAATAGGATTTCTTTGCATTTCAAATGCCTCTATGGCGGTTGGTCTCTGCTAAGTGCAAACCTGCGCAAAGAATAGGTCCAACCATTTCGGGGGTAAAAACGCACTAATTGGGAAAGTACATGGCCCGTTCTCTGTGTCCCACTAAAAGATTATGAGAAAGACTATTTTGATGAAATTGTGTGGGCTACATGTCAGTTTCCCTCTATTGAAAGACAAAATCACCTCTAAACGAACCATACAGTCTTGACGCGGTGGAACAGATGAATCTGGCAAATCTGTGGCCTATTTTTTGGAACTCGTGAAAATTGGAGGGAGGAAGAAGATTTCCGTGCAAACCTGAGGACTCTAGCACGGTTTCCCTCTTGAAAACGTAAGCTGGATCTAAAACACGCATTCAGGCATTTTATGGGTGATATTGATGAAATTGGCAACTCCGTGGCCCATTTTGGGGTACTGCTTAAAAACGGAGTGAGAAAGGAGCTTACTCTGAAATGTCGAGGCCTCTAGCGATATTTCCCTGTCAAAAGGTGAAACCGGCGCTAAAACATGCTTCTATCCTTTTGGTGGCCGAAACACAATGATTCGCGAGCTACGTTGCCCATTTTACAGTGCTTATGAAAGATGGAGGTAGGAATAGGATTTCTTTGCATTTCAAATGCCTCTATGGCGGTTGGTCTCTGCTAAGTGCAAACCTGCGCAAAGAATAGGTCCAACCATTTCAGGGGTAAAAACGCACTAATTGGGAAAGTACATTGCCCGTTCTCTGTGTCCCACTAAAAGATTATGAGAAAGACTATTTTGATGAAATTGTGTGGGCTACATGTCAGTTTCCGTCTATTGAAAGACAAAATCACCTCTAAACGAACCATACAGTCTTGACGCGGTGGAACAGATGAATCTGGCAAATCTGTGGCCTATTTTTTGGAACTCGTGAAAATTGGAGGGAGGAAGAAGATTTCCGTGCAAACCTGAGGACTCTAGCACGGTTTCCCTCTTGAAAACGTAAGCTGGATCTAAAACACGCATTCAGGCATTTTATGGGTGATATTGATGAAATTGGCAACTCTGTGGCCCATTTTGGGGTACTGCTTAAAAACGGAGTGAGAAAGGAGCTTACTCTGAAATGTCGAGGCCTCTAGCGATATTTCCCTGTCAAAAGGTGAAACCGGCGCTAAAACATGCTTCTATCCTTTTGGTGGCCGAAACACAATGATTCGCGAGCTACGTTGCCCATTTTACAGTGCTTATGAAAGATGGAGGTAGGAATAGGATTTCTTTGCATTTCAAATGCCTCTATGGCGGTTGGTCTCTGCTAAGTGCAAACCTGCGCAAAGAATAGGTCCAACCATTTCAGGGGCAAAAACAGATTAATTGGGAAAGTACATGGCCCGTTCTCTGTGTCCCACTAAAAGATTATGAGAAAGACTATTTTGATGAAATTGTGTGGGCTACATGTCAGTTTCCCTCTATTGAAAGAGAAAATCACTTCTAAACGAACCGTAAAGTCTTCACGCGGTGGAACAGATGAATTTGGCAAATCTGAGGTGTATTTTTTGGAACTCGTCAAAATAGGAGGGAGAAAGAAGATTTCCGTGCAAACCTGAGGACTCTGGCACGGTTTCCCTCTCGAAAACGCAAGCTGGATCTAAAACACGCATTCATGCATTTTGGGGGTGATATTGATGAAATTGCCAACTCCGTGGGCCATTTTGGGGTACTGCTGAAAAACGGATTGAGAAAGGAGCTTACTCTGAAATTTGGAGGCCTCTAGCGAATTTTCCCTGTCAAAAGGTGAAACCGGCGCTAAAACATGCTTCTATCCTTTTGGTGGCCGAAACACAATGATTCGCGAGCTACGTTGCCCATTTTACTGTGCTTATGAAAGATGGAGGTAGGAATAGGATTTCTTTGCATTTCAAATGCCTCTATGGCGGTTGGTCTCTGCTAAGTGCAAACCTGCGCAAAGAATAGGTCCAACCATTTCGGGGGTAAAAACACACTAATTGGGAAAGTACATTGCCCGTTCTCTGTGTCCCACTAAAAGATTATGAGAAAGACTATTTTGATGAAATTGTGTGGGCTACATGTCAGTTTCCGTCTATTGAAAGACAAAATCACCTCTAAACTAACCATACAGTCTTGACGCGGTGGAACAGATGAATCTGGCAAATCTGTGGCCTATTTTTTGGAACTCGTGAAAATTGGAGGGAGGAAGAAGATTTCCGTGCAAACCTGAGGACTCTGGCACGGTTTCCCTCTCGAAAACGCAAGCTGGATCTAAAACACGCATTCATGCATTTTGGGGGTGATATTGATGAAATTGCCAACTCCGTGGGCCATTTTGGGGTACTGCTGAAAAACGGATTGAGAAAGGAGCTTACTCTGAAATTTTGAGGCCTCTAGCGAATTTTCCCTGTCAAAAGGTGAAACCGGCGCTAAAACATGCTTCTATCCTTTTGGTGGCCGAAACACAATGATTCGCGAGCTACGTTGCCCATTTTACAGTGCTTATGAAAGATGGAGGTAGGAATAGGATTTCTTTGCATTTCAAATGCCTCTATGGCGGTTGGTCTCTGCTAAGTGCAAACCTGCGCAAAGAATAGGTCCAACCATTTCGGGGGTAAAAACGCACTAATTGGGAAAGTACATGGCCCGTTCTCTGTGTCCCACTAAAAGATTATGAGAAAGACTATTTTGATGAAATTGTGTGGGCTACATGTCAGTTTCCCTCTATTGAAAGACAAAATCACCTCTAAACGAACCATACAGTCTTGACGCGGTGGAACAGATGAATCTGGCAAATCTGTGGCCTATTTTTTGGAACTCGTGAAAATTGGAGGGAGGAAGAAGATTTCCGTGCAAACCTGAGGACTCTAGCACGGTTTCCCTCTTGAAAACGTAAGCTGGATCTAAAACACGCATTCAGGCATTTTATGGGTGATATTGATGAAATTGGCAACTCCGTGGCCCATTTTGGGGTACTGCTTAAAAACGGAGTGAGAAAGGAGCTTACTCTGAAATGTCGAGGCCTCTAGCGATATTTCCCTGTCAAAAGGTGAAACCGGCGCTAAAACATGCTTCTATCCTTTTGGTGGCCGAAACACAATGATTCGCGAGCTACGTTGCCCATTTTACAGTGCTTATGAAAGATGGAGGTAGGAATAGGATTTCTTTGCATTTCAAATGCCTCTATGGCGGTTGGTCTCTGCTAAGTGCAAACCTGCGCAAAGAATAGGTCCAACCATTTCGGGGGCAAAAACAGATTAATTGGGAAAGTACATGGCCCGTTCTCTGTGTCCCACTAAAAGATTATGAGAAAGACTATTTTAATGAAATTGTGTGGGCTACATGTCAGTTTCCCTCTATTGAAAGAGAAAATCACTTCTAAACGAACCGTAAAGTCTTCACGCGGTGGAAATGATGAATTTGGCAAATCTGAGGCGTATTTTTTGGAACTCGTCAAAATAGGAGGGAGAAAGAAGATTTCCGTGCAAACCTGAGGACTCTGGCACGGTTTCCCTCTCGAAAACGCAAGCTGGATCTAAAACACGCATTCATGCATTTTGGGGGTGATATTGATGAAATTGCCAACTCCGTGGGCCATTTTGGGGTACTGCTGAAAAACGGATTGAGAAAGGAGCTTACTCTGAAATTTGGAGGCCTCTAGCGAATTTTCCCTGTCAAAAGGTGAAACCGGCGCTAAAACATGCTTCTATCCTTTTGGTGGCCGAAACACAATGATTCGCGAGCTACGTTGCCCATTTTACTGTGCTTATGAAAGATGGAGGTAGGAATAGGATTTCTTTGCATTTCAAATGCCTCTATGGCGGTTGGTCTCTGCTAAGTGCAAACCTGCGCAAAGAATAGGTCCAACCATTTCGGGGGTAAAAACACACTAATTGGGAAAGTACATTGCCCGTTCTCTGTGTCCCACTAAAAGATTATGAGAAAGACTATTTTGATGAAATTGTGTGGGCTACATGTCAGTTTCCGTCTATTGAAAGACAAAATCACCTCTAAACTAACCATACAGTCTTGACGCGGTGGAACAGATGAATCTGGCAAATCTGTGGCCTATTTTTTGGAACTCGTGAAAATTGGAGGGAGGAAGAAGATTTCCGTGCAAACCTGAGGACTCTAGCACGGTTTCCCTCTTGAAAACGTAAGCTGGATCTAAAACACGCATTCAGGCATTTTATGGGTGATATTGATGAAATTGGCAACTCCGTGGCCCATTTTGGGGTACTGCTTAAAAACGGAGTGAGAAAGGAGCTTACTCTGAAATGTCGAGGCCTCTAGCGATATTTCCCTGTCAAAAGGTGAAACCGGCGCTAAAACATGCTTCTATCCTTTTGGTGGCCGAAACACAATGATTCGCGAGCTACGTTGCCCATTTTACAGTGCTTATGAAAGATGGAGGTAGGAATAGGATTTCTTTGCATTTCAAATGCCTCTATGGCGGTTGGTCTCTGCTAAGTGCAAACCTGCGCAAAGAATAGGTCCAACCATTTCGGGGGCAAAAACAGATTAATTGGGAAAGTACATGGCCCGTTCTCTGTGTCCCACTAAAAGATTATGAGAAAGACTATTTTAATGAAATTGTGTGGGCTACATGTCAGTTTCCCTCTATTGAAAGAGAAAATCACTTCTAAACGAACCGTAAAGTCTTCACGCGGTGGAAATGATGAATTTGGCAAATCTGAGGTGTATTTTTTGGAACTCGTCAAAATAGGAGGGAGAAAGAAGATTTCCGTGCAAACCTGAGGACTCTGGCACGGTTTCCCTCTCGAAAACGCAAGCTGGATCTAAAACACGCATTCATGCATTTTGGGGGTGATATTGATGAAATTGCCAACTCCGTGGGCCATTTTGGGGTACTGCTGAAAAACGGATTGAGAAAGGAGCTTACTCTGAAATTTCGAGGCCTCTAGCGAATTTTCCCTGTCAAAAGGTGAAACCGGCGCTAAAACATGCTTCTATCCTTTTGGTGGCCGAAACACAATGATTCGCGAGCTACGTTGCCCATTTTACTGTGCTTATGAAAGATGGAGGTAGGAATAGGATTTCTTTGCATTTCAAATGCCTCTATGGCGGTTGGTCTCTGCTAAGTGCAAACCTGCGCAAAGAATAGGTCCAACCATTTCGGGGGTAAAAACACACTAATTGGGAAAGTACATTGCCCGTTCTCTGTGTCCCACTAAAAGATTATGAGAAAGACTATTTTGATGAAATTGTGTGGGCTACATGTCAGTTTCCGTCTATTGAAAGACAAAATCACCTCTAAACTAACCATACAGTCTTGACGCGGTGGAACAGATGAATCTGGCAAATCTGTGGCCTATTTTTTGGAACTCGTGAAAATTGGAGGGAGGAAGAAGATTTCCGTGCAAACCTGAGGACTCTGGCACGGTTTCCCTCTCGAAAACGCAAGCTGGATCTAAAACACGCATTCATGCATTTTGGGGGTGATATTGATGAAATTGCCAACTCCGTGGGCCATTTTGGGGTACTGCTGAAAAACGGATTGAGAAAGGAGCTTACTCTGAAATTTTGAGGCCTCTAGCGAATTTTCCCTGTCAAAAGGTGAAACCGGCGCTAAAACATGCTTCTATCCTTTTGGTGGCTGATGAGAAATGTCGAGTTCTCACAAAATAACCAGTTTCACTGAGGATTTGCAGTACAGGGAACCTGGATCGTTTCCCACAGAATTTACAAGCAGTCTAGAACATTCGAACAATAATCGATTGGGGGGGGTTTTAATGAAACTATTACCGAACAATAAACTCAGATTTAAGACAGAAATGAAAAGCGAATTAGATCAAATAGATTAAAACGACTGACCATAGGATTGGGATTCATAGTTTCCTACCATCATCGGATAAAGATTATAACGAATTCGTGATCGGATCTGGACGAACCAAAAATCTCTGTATCCGTCCAGAAAATCCCTCGACTAGACGATCGTCTAGATTCTGTTCGTATACATGGCGTGCTACTGTACAATCGTTTAGTAGCACTATAACCAGATCCGAACTGTGTCCTTGGGATGTACCGATCAGAATATTAAAACAAACATTCGAACTATTCCAGAAATCGGATCCGATTAAAGTAAATAGAAACGAATTACGTTACCCGTTGAAGTATGTCCTCTGATTGGAAACGTGAATCCTCAATCCATAGATCAGTCACAGAAACTTAGCCGGACATGGCTGGAAAATCCGAAGAACGAACGAAGAACACGAAGAACACGAAGAACATGAAGAACACGAAGAACATTTCAGAGAATTTAGAACTTGTGCATTTGATCTCAAAAACGGCCACACACATTATGCCTAATGTTTCAGCATAAGTTAGCTTATAACCTAATTGCCAAATGGGCCAGGGCCCAACAGTGAAGCCCAAAACGAAAATCCATACTAAATAGTGCTTTATTACAAAATTCGGGCCCAATAAAAATCCAGAAAAATACATATAACTTTGACTGCATTTTTGACTATCCTCTTGTCCGAATCTTCTCTTCAAGTCTTCATATCAATTGTTGCCCTCTGAATCATCTAAAAAATGAGACAAGAATGAGATCATTCGGATATCTGGTTCAAGAGTTAAGATCAAAATAGAGAAGGGTTGTAAATCTGGAATTTTACTATTAAAATATGTTAAATCCAATAAAACACTCAAAGCCCAAATAAGCATAAAAGCCCATTATTTATTACTAAACAATCTAAATTTATTAATCAAGAGATACAAATGAGTGTAATAAATATTCAATTATCAAATTCCCCCACACTTATCATTTTGCACTCCTGAGCAAAACTTAAAAGAAAAATTTCTCCTCTCTAACAATTGCTAACAATGTAAAATTGGAACAATGGACACAGAGCTTCAAAAGACCAACAAATTAAAATTGAAATCCTTGCATAACAAATTACAAAACACAGTAGTCTCAATCAATGATGCTACTCACATAAGATGGTCTCTCAGAGTATTCTCTCAATAACTCTCTAAAGTGTATAGGATAAATAAGTGTATCACTCAGATTCTACTCAAGAAATTGTCCTACCATAGGCTTGCTCAATTTCTACTTCTCCACTACTCATATCACATACATGCACAAATCAAGAGAGCTTATTATTCAAGGTTGTAATGGGGCTAAGGTGAAGGTGTGTATAAATATGGATATGTGAGGCTAAGCACCAAAGAAATTTGAAAGAGCATGACAATAATAACACTAAACACTAAAATCAATGGAATATCCCCTTTCAAATATACACTCAAATTTTTGTTTGTTTGTTTGTTTTTTTTTTTTTTTTTTTTTTTTTTTTTGAATGAACCAACTCCAAATCAACCATCCAAACATCTCCCCCACACTTAAATTGTGGCACTCCTGGGCAACCCCCACACTTAAGTGAAACCAATGCTCAGTAAATTCCAAGGTGCGGTATAACATGGTTTTACACTTTGGCTAGTAATGTGGTTAAAGAAAAGAATTAGTCAAAAAGGCACAAAGGGGCTAACAAAGGGAAATTAATAGTGTAAGGGAAGGCTATTTGGTCAAAGTGGTAAATAAAAGAAAGAAACTAAACAAGCCTCCATCATATTTATTCATGTAAGTGAAAAATGTAGCTTTAAAAAGAAAGAGAGCAAGTTCTAGAGAACATAAATCAGGAGCAGAGACACACAGAAAAAGGGAGAATGGTAAAGATGAATCCCATTCATGTAGGCTCAAAATCTCACAAAGGTAAATACCAAATAATGCAATCAGCATCACCAAAATCAACTACGAAAAAGTAAGGAATTCAGCCCAAACAGTATGATCCAATCTATCAAAACCAATATGTCCAAATCCACAATATACATAGCTAAACAATGATAGAAGGAGAAAGTGTATTATTTAGAAAGTGTGAAAAGAAAAGTGAAAAATAAACAGAAGAAATAAAAGAAAAGGGAAAAAAAGGAAATAGGAAAAGAAGAATACTCCCCAGGTGTTTACGGAGGATAAGTGGCATCAGTAAGTATGAGGTCCGCTTCTTCAGGTTGCTGCTGTGATCCCTCATAAAATGGTTTGAGTCGATGTCCATTCACTTTGAAAGTCCTCCCTGTAGGTGGATCACACAACTCAACAGCACCAAAAGGAAAAACATTAGCAATCACAAAAGGGCCATCCCATCTAGATCGAAGCTTACCGGGCATAAACTTGAGACGGGAATTGAATAGAAGGACCTTCTGGCCCACAGAAAACTCTTTCCTTAGGATTTGCTTGTCATGGAATGCCTTGGTCTTCTCCTTATACAACCGTGAACTTTCATAGGCATCCAATCGAAGCTCATCCAACTCTTGCAATTGGAGCTTCCGTTCCATCCCAGACTTAGCCAAATCCATGTTACACTGCTTAATGGCCCAATAAGCTTGATGCTCTAATTCAACCGGAAGGTGGCATGCCTTACCAAAAACAAGCCTATATGGAGACATCCCAATTGGAGTCTTGTATGCAGTCCGATAAGCCCACAATGCATCATCTAATCGCTTGCTCCAATCCTTCCGGGTAGAGTTAACAGTTTTCTGAAGGATTTGCTTAATCTCCCTATTAGAGACTTCAGCTTGACCATTGGTCTGTGGATGGTATGCTGTGGAAACCTTGTGAATCACTCCATACTTTCGTAACAAAGCACCCATGCTCCGGTTACAAAAATGAGAACCCTGGTCACTAATAATGGCTCGAGGAATGCCAAACCTGCAGAAAATGTTAGACCTGACAAAATCTACCACAACAACAGAATCATTAGACCGGGTGGCCTTCGCCTCAACCCATTTTGAAACATAGTCAACAGCAAGCAATATGTAAGTGAAACCATGAGAAACAGGAAATGGACCCATAAAATCAATACCCCAAACATCAAAAATTTCACAAAACAATATGGGTTGCTGGGGCATCTCATGTCTACGAGAAAGACTACCTGCTCTCTGACAATTATCACATGACTTAC
Organism: Albizia julibrissin; assembly: GCA_037074505.1. NCBI lineage: Eukaryota > Viridiplantae > Streptophyta > Magnoliopsida > Fabales > Fabaceae > Albizia > Albizia julibrissin. Next base: position 42,117,836 of record CM073477.1, read on the forward strand.
AAAACAGATGGGCATCATGAAACAGTGTTGGCCAAAATAAACCAGAGTCTAGGACTTTCCTAGCAGTCCTTTGGGGTCCAAAGTGACCACCACAGGCAGAAGCATGACAAAAATGTAATATGGAGTCACACTCATGATGAGGTACACATCGCCTAACTACTTGGTCACTACAAAATCTCCACAGATAAGGGTCATCCCAAACGTAATATTTAGATTCACTTTTTAATTTCAGAGTTTGGGCCCTAGTGGAATCAGAAGGTAAAACACCAGCAACCAAGTAATTAACTAAATCAGCATACCATGGAAGCTTACCTTGCAGCTGTAAAAGCTGTTCATCAGGAAAATCATCCTGAATGGCAGAGGGGGAAGAGGAATGAGTAACACGACTCAAATGATCAGCTACCAAATTCTGTGCTCCACTCCTGTCTCTGATCTCAACATCAAATTCTTGGAGCAATAACATCCACCGAATAAGTCGAGGCTTAGCATCTGTCTTTTTCAAAAGAAACTTCAAAGCAGCATGGTCAGAGAAAACAATAACCCTACTAGCTAGAAGATATGACCTAAACTTATCAAAAGCAAACACTATAGCCAAAAGTTCTTTCTCAGTGGTGGTATAATTGGATTGGGCAGGATCCAAGGTCTTGGATGCATATGCAATGACATGAGAAACCTTGTTGACTCTCTGAGACAAGACAGCCCCAACAGCATAATTGGAAGCATCGCACATCAACTCAAATGGAAGAGACCAATCTGGTGGTTGGATAACTGGAGTGATAGTCAGGCAACGCTTCAAGTGATCAAAGGCTATCTTACACTCTGCATGAAATGCAAACTCAGTGTCCTTATGCAGAAGGTTAGACAGGGGCTGGGCAATCTTACTGAAATCCTGAATGAAACGTCGGTAGAAACCTGCATGGCCAAGAAAAGAACGAACTTCCCGCACAGATGTGGGGTAAGGCAAAGCAGTGATAACATCAATTTTAGCAGGATCTACCTTAATACCCTCTTTAGAAACAATGTGTCCCAACACTATCCCTGACTCAACCATAAAGTGACACTTTTCAAAATTCAGCACAAGATTAGACTCAATGCATCTATTCAAGACTCTAGACAAATTAGCCAAGCATGCATCAAAATCAGACCCATACACAGTAAAATCATCCATGAAAACCTCCATGCAATCCTCTAGAAAGTCAGAAAAGATACTTACCATGCAACGCTGAAAGGTGCCAGGTGCATTACAGAGGCCAAAAGGCATTCTTCGGTAAGCATAGGTTCCAAAGGGGCATGTGAAGGTTGTCTTCTCCTGATCCTCAGGAGCAATATGGATCTGAAAGTACCCTGAGTAACCATCCATAAAGCAGTAGTGAGACTTACCAGCCAATCGCTCTAACATCTGATCAATGAAAGGTAAAGGATAGTGATCCTTGCGGGTAGCTTGGTTGAGTCTCCTGTAGTCTATGCACACTCTCCAACTGTTCTGAACTCTTGTAGGAATGAGCTCATCCCTTTGATTGGCTACCACAGTTACTCCGGATTTCTTGGGAACGACCTGAACCGGGCTAACCCACTGGCTATCAGAGATGGGATAGATTATGCCAGCCTGTAGAAGCTTAGTCACTTCCTTCTTAACCACTTCTAAAATGAGAGGATTAAGACGTCTCTGGGGTTGTCTTACTGGTTTAGCCTCTGCTTCCAAAAGAATCCGATGCATACACATAGAAGGGCTAATACCAACAAGATCAGCTAATGTCCACCCAATTGCCTTCTTATTGGCCTTCAACAAACTCAACAGCTTCTCTTCTTGATCAGGTAGAAGGTTATTGGCCACAATGACTGGAAGTTGCTCATCTACCTCTAGAAAGGCATATTTCAAGTGAGCTGGTAATGACTTCAACTCTAACTTAGGCGGCTGCTGAATGGAAGGAAGGAGCCTAGGTGATTGGAGCATTTCAGAAGAGTATACACCTGCAGTACCTGAAACTACATGCACAGAAGCAGAACTGTGGCTAGGCAGCTCACTGTTAACATCAGGGTTAAGTTCATAATCACAATGAACATCAGAATAAAGCTTAGCTTCACCACAATCAATATCAAGATCCACAAGCAAAGTAGAATCAGAAAGCAAGTCAATATCTCCATACAGTGCATCATCAATCTCAGTGCAAACAGGGCACCATTCAGTGTCAGAACATGCACATATGACAGAATCTCCCACAGATGCAAAATCAGGAAAATCAGCATACCAAGAAGAAATAACATCATCAACAGTCTCATCTATCACATCAATGCACAAAACAGAATGCTCTTCCCTAGGATGTCTCATGGCATCAAAGATATTGAAAGTGACAACAATATCACCAAATTCCATGGAAAGAGTACCAGAATGCACATCTATCTTAGTCTTAGCTGTTTTCAAGAAAGGTCTGCCTAAAATGATTGGGGATCTACTGCCAGGAGATTCATCCTCCATATCTAGAATGTAAAAGTCAGCAGGGAATATCAATTCATTGACCTTAACCAAAACATCTTCAATAAGACCAGTAGGATGAACATTACTCCTATTAGCTAGTTGGACAACAACACCAGTAGGTCGCAAGGGACCAAGACCAAGGGATTTATAAATAGATGCAGGCATAACATTAATGGAAGCACCTAAATCAGCCAAGCAATTATCAAATCTATAATTCCCAATAATGCAAGGGATAGAAAACGTACCTGGGTCCTTGCACTTGTGAGGCATGGGTTGTTGGAGAAGCGCTGAGACATTCTGGTTCAAGCTGACTCGTTCAGTCCCCCTCAGTCGCCTCTTGTTGGTACACAACTCCTTTAGGAACTTGGCATACTTGGGGATCTGTTTGATGGCATCCAAGAGAGGGATGTTAATCTCAACTTTTCTGAATGTCTCAAGGATATCACTGTCTTGCACTTTTTCTGGCAACTTCTTGGAGTGAAGTGCTCTCTGAGGGAAAGGAAGAGGAATAGGAGCTCCAGAGTCCTCTTCACCTTGTTTCACAGCCTCTTTGTTTCTAGAGTCAATCTTCAATTTTTCTGACTCTTTTTCTGATGTGGATTCAGGCACATCTGCAGCTGGTTTATGCCCTTGTAATTGCTTACCAGACCGTAAGGAGATAGCACTAACGTTTCCCTTCGGATTGGGAATTGTCTGTGAAGGGAGAGTATTGGATCCCTGAGGCTGGAGTTGGTTCAATGATGTTGCCAACTGCCCAATCTGAGTCTGCAAATTCTGGATAGAGGCCTCAGTTTGTTGCTGGAATTGCAAACTGTTTGTTGCAAGCTGCTTCATCATTTCTTCTAATGAGGGACCACTGCTGCTGCTAGTGGGCTGTTGTTGTGCAGTCTGTGGAGGTGTGAATTGTTGAAAATTCTGTCGATTCTGTGGAAACTGTCTCTGTTGGTAATTTCCAGAATTCTGCTGCACATGACTATTATTATGGTTCTGAATCTGACTTGGGTTCTGGCTCCACCTAAAATTAGGATGATTTCTCCAGCCAGGATTATATGTATTAGAGAAAGCATTATTTTGCTGCTGGTATTGTGGCTTCCCTGGAAAAACGCCCACAGCAGCCACTGACTGATCTTGATATGTGTTGTCTTGCAAAGTGGGGCAAGAATCAGTAGGATGGGAGGGATCAGAACAGAAACCACATGAATGGGCCAACTGTGGAATGGAAGACTGCACTGTTTGAGTAACTGCCAGTTGCCTCACCAAGGAGGTCAGATCATCAATTCTATTCTCCAATCGCTGGTGAGAATCATTAGATCCACTGATCTGGAACACAGCACTGCTATTTGATCTAGTGCCAAATTGTTGAGAGTTAGCTGCAATAGTGGATATTAAATCTCTGGCCTCTTGAGGTGTCTTGTTGACTAAGGCTCCACCACTAGAAGCATCCACCAGATTTCGGTCATTAGGTAGAAGACCCTCATAGAAATAAGTAATCAAGAGCTGCTCAGTTATCTGGTGATGGGGGCAGCTAGCACACAACCTCTTAAATCTCTCCCAGTATTCATGCATATTCTCACCATTAATTTGCTTAATGCCACTGATTTCTTTTCTGATTGTAGTGGCCCTTGAAGAAGGGAAAAATCTCTCTAGGAACAATCTCTGCATATCAGCCCAACTCCCAATAGATGAGGGTTGAAGATTATATAACCAGTCCTTCGCTCCATCCTCAAGAGAGAAAGGAAAAGCTCTCAGCTTAATGTGGTCTTCATCAATATGCTGTGGTTTCATTGTGCTACAGACCACATGGAATTCCTTAAGATGCTTGTGCGGTTCATCACCTGCAAGACCACGAAACTTGGGCAACAAATGTATAAGTCCAGATTTAAGTTCAAGGTTAGCACCAAGGGTGGGGTATTGGATACACAATGGCTGATAATTATCACCAGGTGCAGTCAACTGTTTTAAAGTCCTATTATTTCCCTGATCTGCCATAGTGTCGGAGGGACTAGAAGTACTGCCAATAGAATCAGTGTCAGAATCAGAAACGGGTTCAGTAAGAACCTTCTGACCTAACCTAACAGCCCTTCTAGCAGCAAGAATTGTGCGTTCTATTTCAGGATTATTATCCAATAGATCAGGTGCACTAGTGCTGCTCCTAGTCATACAGCATAGGGAAAATTCAAGACAACCACTAGAACACTCAAAAACGCAAAAACACTAAGAAAAAAAAACGGAAAAACACTAAAAAAATGCAAAATCACAGTGAAAATTAACCAAAATAAATTCAGAAAAAATACCAAATGAATTTTAAAAATTATGGGACTTGCACAGAACAATTTCTACACTATCCGGAAACCGAAAAATGCGATAAAAAAAACTTAAAAAATCGAAAAAGTGGTCTAAACGATCGAATTTGGCAAATTTTTGGGGGACCACATCGCGAAGCAATGTGTCTTGCTCAGAATATTATTTTCTTTCAGCTCACCAAAAATCAGCCCAATCGGAGCAAGTCAGAACGTCCAAACAATTTCGGAAATACCGAATACGTCCCGCTGAGACCAAAAAAAACGCTTAAAAAGTGGTCTAAACGATGGAATTTGGCAAAATCAGGGGTGATCTCACTTCCTAAAGGAAGTGACTTTTGCTCAGAATGCCCGATTCCTTCAAAAAGACCTGGCGCTGAGTGATTTGGTTGAGATAAAAATCTGCCAAACCACCAGAACAACCTGACTCAAACACTACTGTTACTGCTAGACCGATGCAAACTCCCCGGCAACGGCGCCAAATTTTGATGAGAAATGTCGAGTTCTCACAAAATAACCAGTTTCACTGAGGATTTGCAGTACAGGGAACCTGGATCGTTTCCCACAGAATTTACAAGCAGTCTAGAACATTCGAACAATAATCGATTGGGGGGGGTTTTAATGAAACTATTACCGAACAATAAACTCAGATTTAAGACAGAAATGAAAAGCGAATTAGATCAAATAGATTAAAACGACTGACCATAGGATTGGGATTCATAGTTTCCTACCATCATCGGATAAAGATTATAACGAATTCGTGATCGGATCTGGACGAACCAAAAATCTCTGTATCCGTCCAGAAAATCCCTCTACTAGACGATCGTCTAGATTCTGTTCGTATACATGGCGTGCTACTGTACAATCGTTTAGTAGCACTATAACCAGATCCGAACTGTGTCCTTGGGATGTACCGATCAGAATATTAAAACAAACATTCGAACTATTCCAGAAATCGGATCCGATTAAAGTAAATAGAAACGAATTACGTTACCCGTTGAAGTATGTCCTCTGATTGGAAACGTGAATCCTCAATCCATAGATCAGTCACAGAAACTTAGCCGGACATGGCTGGAAAATCCGAAGAACGAACGAAGAACACGAAGAACACGAAGAACATGAAGAACACGAAGAACATTTCAGAGAATTTAGAACTTGTGCATTTGATCTCAAAAACGGCCACACACATTATGCCTAATGTTTCAGCATAAGTTAGCTTATAACCTAATTGCCAAATGGGCCAGGGCCCAACAGTGAAGCCCAAAACGAAAATCCATACTAAATAGTGCTTTATTACAAAATTCGGGCCCAATAAAAATCCAGAAAAATACATATAACTTTGACTGCATTTTTGACTATCCTCTTGTCCGAATCTTCTCTTCAAGTCTTCATATCAATTGTTGCCCTCTGAATCATCTAAAAAATGAGACAAGAATGAGATCATTCGGATATCTGGTTCAAGAGTTAAGATCAAAATAGAGAAGGGTTGTAAATCTGGAATTTTACTATTAAAATATGTTAAATCCAATAAAACACTCAAAGCCCAAATAAGCATAAAAGCCCATTATTTATTACTAAACAATCTAAATTTATTAATCAAGAGATACAAATGAGTGTAATAAATATTCAATTATCAGTGGCCGAAACACAATGATTCGCGAGCTACGTTGCCCATTTTACAGTGCTTATGAAAGATGGAGGTAGGAATAGGATTTCTTTGCATTTCAAATGCCTCTATGGCGGTTGGTCTCTGCTAAGTGCAAACCTGCGCAAAGAATAGGTCCAACCATTTCGGGGGCAAAAACAGATTAATTGGGAAAGTACATGGCCCGTTCTCTGTGTCCCACTAAAAGATTATGAGAAAGACTATTTTGATGAAATTGTGTGGGCTACATGTCAGTTTCCCTCTATTGAAAGAGAAAATCACCTCTAAACGAACCGTAAAGTCTTCACGCGGTGGAACAGATGAATTTGGCAAATCTGAGGTGTATTTTTTGGAACTCGTCAAAATAGGAGGGAGAAAGAAGATTTCCGTGCAAACCTGAGGACTCTGGCACGGTTTCCCTCTCAAAAACGCAAGCTGGATCTAAAACACGCATTCAGGCATTTTGGGGGTGATATTGATGAAATTGCCAACTCCGTGGGCCATTTTGGGGTACTGCTGAAAAACGGATTGAGAAAGGAGCTTACTCTGAAATTTGGAGGCCTCTAGCGAATTTTCCCTGTCAAAAGGTGAAACCGGCGCTAAAACATGCTTCTATCCTTTTGGTGGCCGAAACACAATGATTCGCGAGCTACGTTGCCCATTTTACTGTGCTTATGAAAGATGGAGGTAGGAATAGGATTTCTTTGCATTTCAAATGCCTCTATGGCGGTTGGTCTCTGCTAAGTGCAAACCTGCGCAAAGAATAGGTCCAACCATTTCGGGGGTAAAAACACACTAATTGGGAAAGTACATTGCCCGTTCTCTGTGTCCCACTAAAAGATTATGAGAAAGACTATTTTGATGAAATTGTGTGGGCTACATGTCAGTTTCCGTCTATTGAAAGACAAAATCACCTCTAAACTAACCATACAGTCTTGACGCGGTGGAACAGATGAATCTGGCAAATCTGTGGCCTATTTTTTGGAACTCGTGAAAATTGGAGGGAGGAAGAAGATTTCCGTGCAAACCTGAGGACTCTGGCACGGTTTCCCTCTCGAAAACGCAAGCTGGATCTAAAACACGCATTCATGCATTTTGGGGGTGATATTGATGAAATTGCCAACTCCGTGGGCCATTTTGGGGTACTGCTGAAAAACGGATTGAGAAAGGAGCTTACTCTGAAATTTTGAGGCCTCTAGCGAATTTTCCCTGTCAAAAGGTGAAACCGGCGCTAAAACATGCTTCTATCCTTTTGGTGGCCGAAACACAATGATTCGCGAGCTACGTTGCCCATTTTACAGTGCTTATGAAAGATGGAGGTAGGAATAGGATTTCTTTGCATTTCAAATGCCTCTATGGCGGTTGGTCTCTGCTAAGTGCAAACCTGCGCAAAGAATAGGTCCAACCATTTCGGGGGCAAAAACAGATTAATTGGGAAAGTACATGGCCCGTTCTCTGTGTCCCACTAAAAGATTATGAGAAAGACTATTTTGATGAAATTGTGTGGGCTACATGTCAGTTTCCCTCTATTGAAAGAGAAAATCACCTCTAAACGAACCGTAAAGTCTTCACGCGGTGGAACAGATGAATTTGGCAAATCTGAGGTGTATTTTTTGGAACTCGTCAAAATAGGAGGGAGAAAGAAGATTTCCGTGCAAACCTGAGGACTCTGGCACGGTTTCCCTCTCAAAAACGCAAGCTGGATCTAAAACACGCATTCAGGCATTTTGGGGGTGATATTGATGAAATTGCCAACTCCGTGGGCCATTTTGGGGTACTGCTGAAAAACGGATTGAGAAAGGAGCTTACTCTGAAATTTGGAGGCCTCTAGCGAATTTTCCCTGTCAAAAGGTGAAACCGGCGCTAAAACATGCTTCTATCCTTTTGGTGGCCGAAACACAATGATTCGCGAGCTACGTTGCCCATTTTACTGTGCTTATGAAAGATGGAGGTAGGAATAGGATTTCTTTGCATTTCAAATGCCTCTATGGCGGTTGGTCTCTGCTAAGTGCAAACCTGCGCAAAGAATAGGTCCAACCATTTCGGGGGTAAAAACACACTAATTGGGAAAGTACATTGCCCGTTCTCTGTGTCCCACTAAAAGATTATGAGAAAGACTATTTTGATGAAATTGTGTGGGCTACATGTCAGTTTCCGTCTATTGAAAGACAAAATCACCTCTAAACTAACCATACAGTCTTGACGCGGTGGAACAGATGAATCTGGCAAATCTGTGGCCTATTTTTTGGAACTCGTGAAAATTGGAGGGAGGAAGAAGATTTCCGTGCAAACCTGAGGACTCTGGCACGGTTTCCCTCTCGAAAACGCAAGCTGGATCTAAAACACGCATTCATGCATTTTGGGGGTGATATTGATGAAATTGCCAACTCCGTGGGCCATTTTGGGGTACTGCTGAAAAACGGATTGAGAAAGGAGCTTACTCTGAAATTTTGAGGCCTCTAGCGAATTTTCCCTGTCAAAAGGTGAAACCGGCGCTAAAACATGCTTCTATCCTTTTGGTGGCCGAAACACAATGATTCGCGAGCTACGTTGCCCATTTTACAGTGCTTATGAAAGATGGAGGTAGGAATAGGATTTCTTTGCATTTCAAATGCCTCTATGGCGGTTGGTCTCTGCTAAGTGCAAACCTGCGCAAAGAATAGGTCCAACCATTTCGGGGGCAAAAACAGATTAATTGGGAAAGTACATGGCCCGTTCTCTGTGTCCCACTAAAAGATTATGAGAAAGACTATTTTGATGAAATTGTGTGGGCTACATGTCAGTTTCCCTCTATTGAAAGAGAAAATCACCTCTAAACGAACCGTAAAGTCTTCACGCGGTGGAACAGATGAATTTGGCAAATCTGAGGTGTATTTTTTGGAACTCGTCAAAATAGGAGGGAGAAAGAAGATTTCCGTGCAAACCTGAGGACTCTGGCACGGTTTCCCTCTCAAAAACGCAAGCTGGATCTAAAACACGCATTCAGGCATTTTGGGGGTGATATTGATGAAATTGCCAACTCCGTGGGCCATTTTGGGGTACTGCTGAAAAACGGATTGAGAAAGGAGCTTACTCTGAAATTTGGAGGCCTCTAGCGAATTTTCCCTGTCAAAAGGTGAAACCGGCGCTAAAACATGCTTCTATCCTTTTGGTGGCCGAAACACAATGATTCGCGAGCTACGTTGCCCATTTTACTGTGCTTATGAAAGATGGAGGTAGGAATAGGATTTCTTTGCATTTCAAATGCCTCTATGGCGGTTGGTCTCTGCTAAGTGCAAACCTGCGCAAAGAATAGGTCCAACCATTTCGGGGGTAAAAACACACTAATTGGGAAAGTACATTGCCCGTTCTCTGTGTCCCACTAAAAGATTATGAGAAAGACTATTTTGATGAAATTGTGTGGGCTACATGTCAGTTTCCGTCTATTGAAAGACAAAATCACCTCTAAACTAACCATACAGTCTTGACGCGGTGGAACAGATGAATCTGGCAAATCTGTGGCCTATTTTTTGGAACTCGTGAAAATTGGAGGGAGGAAGAAGATTTCCGTGCAAACCTGAGGACTCTGGCACGGTTTCCCTCTCGAAAACGCAAGCTGGATCTAAAACACGCATTCATGCATTTTGGGGGTGATATTGATGAAATTGCCAACTCCGTGGGCCATTTTGGGGTACTGCTGAAAAACGGATTGAGAAAGGAGCTTACTCTGAAATTTTGAGGCCTCTAGCGAATTTTCCCTGTCAAAAGGTGAAACCGGCGCTAAAACATGCTTCTATCCTTTTGGTGGCCGAAACACAATGATTCGCGAGCTACGTTGCCCATTTTACAGTGCTTATGAAAGATGGAGGTAGGAATAGGATTTCTTTGCATTTCAAATGCCTCTATGGCGGTTGGTCTCTGCTAAGTGCAAACCTGCGCAAAGAATAGGTCCAACCATTTCGGGGGCAAAAACAGATTAATTGGGAAAGTACATGGCCCGTTCTCTGTGTCCCACTAAAAGATTATGAGAAAGACTATTTTGATGAAATTGTGTGGGCTACATGTCAGTTTCCCTCTATTGAAAGAGAAAATCACCTCTAAACGAACCGTAAAGTCTTCACGCGGTGGAACAGATGAATTTGGCAAATCTGAGGTGTATTTTTTGGAACTCGTCAAAATAGGAGGGAGAAAGAAGATTTCCGTGCAAACCTGAGGACTCTGGCACGGTTTCCCTCTCAAAAACGCAAGCTGGATCTAAAACACGCATTCAGGCATTTTGGGGGTGATATTGATGAAATTGCCAACTCCGTGGGCCATTTTGGGGTACTGCTGAAAAACGGATTGAGAAAGGAGCTTACTCTGAAATTTGGAGGCCTCTAGCGAATTTTCCCTGTCAAAAGGTGAAACCGGCGCTAAAACATGCTTCTATCCTTTTGGTGGCCGAAACACAATGATTCGCGAGCTACGTTGCCCATTTTACTGTGCTTATGAAAGATGGAGGTAGGAATAGGATTTCTTTGCATTTCAAATGCCTCTATGGCGGTTGGTCTCTGCTAAGTGCAAACCTGCGCAAAGAATAGGTCCAACCATTTCGGGGGTAAAAACACACTAATTGGGAAAGTACATTGCCCGTTCTCTGTGTCCCACTAAAAGATTATGAGAAAGACTATTTTGATGAAATTGTGTGGGCTACATGTCAGTTTCCGTCTATTGAAAGACAAAATCACCTCTAAACTAACCATACAGTCTTGACGCGGTGGAACAGATGAATCTGGCAAATCTGTGGCCTATTTTTTGGAACTCGTGAAAATTGGAGGGAGGAAGAAGATTTCCGTGCAAACCTGAGGACTCTGGCACGGTTTCCCTCTCGAAAACGCAAGCTGGATCTAAAACACGCATTCATGCATTTTGGGGGTGATATTGATGAAATTGCCAACTCCGTGGGCCATTTTGGGGTACTGCTGAAAAACGGATTGAGAAAGGAGCTTACTCTGAAATTTTGAGGCCTCTAGCGAATTTTCCCTGTCAAAAGGTGAAACCGGCGCTAAAACATGCTTCTATCCTTTTGGTGGCCGAAACACAATGATTCGCGAGCTACGTTGCCCATTTTACAGTGCTTATGAAAGATGGAGGTAGGAATAGGATTTCTTTGCATTTCAAATGCCTCTATGGCGGTTGGTCTCTGCTAAGTGCAAACCTGCGCAAAGAATAGGTCCAACCATTTCGGGGGCAAAAACAGATTAATTGGGAAAGTACATGGCCCGTTCTCTGTGTCCCACTAAAAGATTATGAGAAAGACTATTTTGATGAAATTGTGTGGGCTACATGTCAGTTTCCCTCTATTGAAAGAGAAAATCACCTCTAAACGAACCGTAAAGTCTTCACGCGGTGGAACAGATGAATTTGGCAAATCTGAGGTGTATTTTTTGGAACTCGTCAAAATAGGAGGGAGAAAGAAGATTTCCGTGCAAACCTCAGGACTCTGGCACGGTTTCCCTCTCAAAAACGCAAGCTGGATCTAAAACACGCATTCAGGCATTTTGGGGGTGATATTGATGAAATTGCCAACTCCGTTGCCCATTTTGGTGTACTGCTGAAAAACGGATTGAGAAAGGAGCTTACTCTGAAATTTGGAGGCCTCTAGCGAATTTTCCCTGTCAAAAGGTGAAACCGGCGCTAAAACATGCTTCTATCCTTTTGGTGGCCGAAACACAATGATTCGCGAGCTACGTTGCCCATTTTACAGTGCTTATGAAAGATGGAGGTAGGAATAGGATTTCTTTGCATTTCAAATGCCTCTATGGCGGTTGGTCTCTGCTAAGTGCAAACCTGCGCAAAGAATAGGTCCAACCATTTCGGGGGTAAAAACACACTAATTGGGAAAGTACATTGCCCGTTCTCTGTGTCCCACTAAAAGATTATGAGAAAGACTATTTTGATGAAATTGTGTGGGCTACATGTCAGTTTTCGTCTATTGAAAGACAAAATCACCTCTAAACTAACCATACAGTCTTGACGCGGTGGAACAGATGAATCTGGCAAATCTGTGGCCTATTTTTTGGAACTCGTGAAAATTGGAGGGAGGAAGAAGATTTCCGTGCAAACCTGAGGACTCTGGCACGGTTTCCCTCTCGAAAACGCAAGCTGGATCTAAAACACGCATTCATGAATTTTGGGGGTGATATTGATGAAATTGCCAACTCCGTGGGCCATTTTGGGGTACTGCTGAAAAACGGATTGAGAAAGGAGCTTACTCTGAAATTTTGAGGCCTCTAGCGAATTTTCCCTGTCAAAAGGTGAAACCGGCGCTAAAACATGCTTCTATCCTTTTGGTGGCCGAAACACAATGATTCGCGAGCTACGTTGCCCATTTTACAGTGCTTATGAAAGATGGAGGTAGGAATAGGATTTCTTTGCATTTCAAATGCCTCTATGGCGGTTGGTCTCTGCTAAGTGCAAACCTGCGCAAAGAATAGGTCCAACCATTTCGGGGGCAAAAACAGATTAATTGGGAAAGTACATGGCCCGTTCTCTGTGTCCCACTAAAAGATTATGAGAAAGACTATTTTGATGAAATTGTGTGGGCTACATGTCAGTTTCCCTCTATTGAAAGAGAAAATCACCTCTAAACGAACCGTAAAGTCTTCACGCGGTGGAACAGATGAATTTGGCAAATCTGAGGTGTATTTTTTGGAACTCGTCAAAATAGGAGGGAGAAAGAAGATTTCCGTGCAAACCTCAGGACTCTGGCACGGTTTCCCTCTTAAAAACGCAGGCTGGATCTAAAACACGCATTCAGGCATTTTATGGGTGATATTGATGAAATTGGCAACTCCGTGGGCCATTTTGGGGTACTGCTGAAAAACGGAGTGAGAAAGGAGCTTACTCTGAAATGTCGAGGCCTCTAGGGAATTTTCCCTGTCAAAAGGTGAAACCGGCGCTAAAACATGCTTCTATCCTTTTGGTGGCCGAAACACAATGATTCGCGAGCTACGTTGCCCATTTTACAGTGCTTATGAAAGATGGAGGTAGGAATAGGATTTCTTTGCATTTCAAATGCCTCTATGGCGGTTGGTCTCTGCGAAGTGCAAACCTGCGTGAAGAGTAGTTCCCACCATTTGGGGTCAAAAAAAGATGAATTGGGAAAGTACATGGCCCGTTCTCTGTGTCCCACTAAAAAATTATGAGAAAGACTATTTTGATGAAATTGTGTGGGCTACATGTCAGTTTCCCTCTATTGAAAGAGATAATCACCTCTAAACGAACCGTAAAGTCTTCACGCGGTGGAACAGATAAATTTGGCAAATCTGAGGTGTATTTTTTGGAACTCGTCAAAATAAGAGGGAGAAAGAAGATTTCCGTGCAAACCTGAGGACTCTGGCACGGTTTCCCTCTTGAAAACGCAAGCTGGATCTAAAACACGCATTCAGGCATTTTGGGGTGATATTGATGAAATTGGCAACTCCGTAGCCCATTATGTGGTAGTGCTGAACAACGGATTTAGAAAGAAGCTTACTCTGAAATTTCGAGGCCTCTAGCGAATTTTCCCTGTCCAAAGGTGAAACCGGCGCTAAAACATGCTTCTATCCTTTTGGTGGCCGAAACACAATGATTCGCGAGCTTCGTTGCCCATTTTACAGTGCTTATGAAAGATGGAGGTAGGAATAGGATTTCTTTGCATTTCAAATGCCTCTATGGCGGTTGGTCTCTGCGAAATGCAAACCTGCGCAAAGATTAGGTCCAACCATTTCGGGGGCAAAAAAAGATGAATTGGGAAAGTACATGGCCCGTTCTCTGTGTCCCACTAAAAGATTATGAGAAAGACTATTTTGATGAAATTGTGTGGGCTACATGTCAGTTTCCCTCTATTGAAAGAGAAAATCACCTCTAAACGAACCATACAGTCTTCACGCGGTGGAACATATGAATTTGGCAAATCTGTGGCCTATTTTTTGGAACTCGTCAAAATTGGAGGGAGAAAGAAGATTTCCGTGCAAACCTGAGGACTCTCGCACGGTTTCCCTCTTGAAAACAAAAGCTGGATCTAAAACACGCATTCAGGCATTTTGGGGGTGATATTGATGAAATTGGCAACTCCGTGGCTCATTTTAGGGTACTGCTGAAAAACGGAGTGAGAAAGGAGCTTACTCTGAAATGTCGAGGCCTCTAGCGAATTTTCCCTGTCAAAAGGTGAAACCGGCGCTAAAACATGCTTCTATCCCTTTGGTGGCCGAAACACAATGATTCGCGAGCTACGTTGCCCATTTTACAGTGCTTATGAAAGATGGAGGTAGGAATAGGATTTCTTTGCATTTCAAATGCCTCTATGGCGGTTGGTCTCTGCTAAGTGCAAACATGCGCAAAGAATAGGTCCAACCATTTCGGGGGTAAAAACACACTAATTGGGAAAGTATATTGCCCGTTCTCTGTGTCCCACTAAAAGATTATGAGAAAGACTATTTTGATGAAATTGTGTGGGCTACATGTCAGTTTCCGTCTATTGAAAGACAAAATCACCTCTAAACGAACCATACAGTCTTGACGCGGTGGAACAGATGAATCTGGCAAATCTGTGGCCTATTTTTTGGAACTCGTGAAAATTGGAGGGAGGAAGAAGATTTCCGTGCAAACCTGAGGACTCTAGCACGGTTTCCCTCTTGAAAACGTAAGCTGGATCTAACACACGCATTCAGGCATTTTGTGGGTGATATTGATGAAATTGGCAACTCCGTGGCCCATTTTGGGGTACTGCTTAAAAACGGAGTGAGAAAGGAGCTTACTCTGAAATGTCGAGGCCTCTAGCGATATTTCCCTGTCAAAAGGTGAAACCGGCGCTAAAACATGCTTCTATCCTTTTGGTGGCCGAAACACAATGATTCGCGAGCTACGTTGCCCATTTTACAGTGCTTATGAAAGATGGAGGTAGGAATAGGATTTCTTTGCATTTCAAATGCCTCTATGGCGGTTGGTCTCTGCTAAGTGCAAACCTGCGCAAAGAATAGGTCCAACCATTTCGGGGGCAAAAACAGATTAATTGGGAAAGTACATGGCCCGTTCTCTGTGTCCCACTAAAAGATTATGAGAAAGACTATTTTGATGAAATTGTGTGGGCTACATGTCAGTTTCCCTCTATTGAAAGAGAAAATCACCTCTAAACGAACCGTAAAGTCTTCACGCAGTGGAACAGATGAATTTGGCAAATCTGAGGTGTATTTTTTGGAACTCGTCAAAATAGGAGGGAGAAAGAAGATTTCCGTGCAAACCTCAGGACTCTGGCACGGTTTCCCTCTTAAAAACGCAGGCTGGATCTAAAACACGCATTCAGGCATTTTATGGGTGATATTGATGAAATTGGCAACTCCGTGGCCCATTTTGGGGTACTGCTGAAAAACGGAGTGAGAAAGGAGCTTACTCTGAAATGTCGAGGCCTCTAGGGAATTTTCCCTGTCAAAAGGTGAAACCGGCGCTAAAACATGCTTCTATCCTTTTGGTGGCCGAAACACAATGATTCGCGAGCTACGTTGCCCATTTTACAGTGCTTATGAAAGATGGAGGTAGGAATAGGATTTCTTTGCATTTCAAATGCCTCTATGGCGGTTGGTCTCTGCGAAGTGCAAACCTGCGTGAAGAGTAGTTCCCACCATTTGGGGTCAAAAAAAGATGAATTGGGAAAGTACATGGCCCGTTCTCTGTGTCCCACTAAAAAATTATGAGAAAGACTATTTTGATGAAATTGTGTGGGCTACATGTCAGTTTCCCTCTATTGAAAGAGAAAATCACCTCTAAACGAACCGTAAAGTCTTCACGCGGTGGAACAGATAAATTTGGCAAATCTGAGGTGTATTTTTTGGAACTCGTCAAAATAAGAGGGAGAAAGAAGATTTCCGTGCAAACCTGAGGACTCTGGCACGGTTTCCCTCTTGAAAACGCAAGCTGGATCTAAAACACGCATTCAGGCATTTTGGGGGTGATATTGATGAAATTGGCAACTCCGTGGCTCATTTTAGGGTACTGCTGAAAAACGGAGTGAGAAAGGAGCTTACTCTGAAATGTCGAGGCCTCTAGCGAATTTTCCCTGTCAAAAGGTGAAACCGGCGCTAAAACATGCTTCTATCCCTTTGGTGGCCGAAACACAATGATTCGCGAGCTACGTTGCCCATTTTACAGTGCTTATGAAAGATGGAGGTAGGAATAGGATTTCTTTGCATTTCAAATGCCTCTATGGCGGTTGGTCTCTGCTAAGTGCAAACATGCGCAAAGAATAGGTCCAACCATTTCGGGGGTAAAAACACACTAATTGGGAAAGTATATTGCCCGTTCTCTGTGTCCCACTAAAAGATTATGAGAAAGACTATTTTGATGAAATTGTGTGGGCTACATGTCAGTTTCCGTCTATTGAAAGACAAAATCACCTCTAAACGAACCATACAGTCTTGACGCGGTGGAACAGATGAATCTGGCAAATCTGTGGCCTATTTTTTGGAACTCGTGAAAATTGGAGGGAGGAAGAAGATTTCCGTGCAAACCTGAGGACTCTAGCACGGTTTCCCTCTTGAAAACGTAAGCTGGATCTAACACACGCATTCAAGCATTTTGTGGGTGATTTTGATGAAATTGGCAACTCCGTGGCCCATTTTGGGGTACTGCTTAAAAACGAAGTGAGAAAGGAGCTTACTCTGAAATGTCGAGGCCTCTAGCGATATTTCCCTGTCAAAAGGTGAAACCGGCGCTAAAACATGCTTCTATCCTTTTGGTGGCCGAAACACAATGATTCGCGAGCTACGTTGCCCATTTTACAGTGCTTATGAAAGATGGAGGTAGGAATAGGATTTCTTTGCATTTCAAATGCCTCTATGGCGGTTGGTCTCTTCTAAGTGCAAACCTGCGCAAAGAATAGGTCCAACCATTTCGGGCGCAAAAACAGATTAATTGGGAAAGTACATGGCCCGTTCTCTGTGTCCCACTAAAAGATTATGAGAAAGACTATTTTGATGAAATTGTGTGGGCTACATGTCAGTTTCCCTCTATTGAAAGAGAAAATCACCTCTAAACGAACCGTAAAGTCTTCACGCGGTGGAACAGATGAATTTGGCAAATCTGAGGTGTATTTTTTGGAACTCGTCAAAATAGGAGGGAGAAAGAAGATTTCCGTGCAAACCTGAGGACTCTAGCACGGTTTCCCTCTTGAAAACGTAAGCTGGATCTAAAACACGCATTCAGGCATTTTGTGGGTGATATTGATGAAATTGGCAACTCCGTGGCCCATTTTGGGGTACTGCTTAAAAACGGAGTGAGAAAGGAGCTTACTCTGAAATGTCGAGGCCTCTAGCGATATTTCCCTGTCAAAAGGTGAAACCGGCGCTAAAACACGCTTCTATCCTTTTGGTGGCCGAAACACAATGATTCGCGAGCTACGTTGCCCATTTTACAGTGCTTATGAAAGATGGAGGTAGGAATAGGATTTCTTTGCATTTCAAATGCCTCTATGGCGGTTGGTCTCTGCTAAGTGCAAACCTGCGCAAAGAATAGGTCCAACCATTTCGGGGGCAAAAACATATTAATTGGGAAAGTACATGGCCCGTTCTCTGTGTCCCACTAAAACATTATGAGAAAGACTATTTTGATGAAATTGTGTGGGCTACATGTCAGTTTCCCTCTATTGAAAGAGAAAATCACCTCTAAACGAACCGTAAAGTCTTCACGCGGTGGAACAGATGAATTTGGCAAATCTGAGGTGTATTTTTTGGAACTCGTCAAAATAGGAGGGAGAAAGAAGATTTCCGTGCAAACCTGAGGACTCTGGCACGGTTTCCCTCTTGAAAACGCAGGCTGGATCTAAAACACGCATTCAGGCATTTTATGGGTGATATTGATGAAATTGGCAACTCCGTGGCCCATTTTGGGGTACTGCTGAAAAACGGATTGAGAAAGGAGCTTACTCTGAAATGTCGAGGCCTCTAGCGAATTTTCCCTGTCAAAAGGTGAAACCACGCTAAAACATGCTTCTAACCTTTTGGTGGCCGCAATACAATGATTCGCGAGCTACGTTGCCCATTTTACAGTGCTTATGAAAGATGGAGGTAGGAATAGGATTTCTTTGCATTTCAAATGCCTCTATGGCGGTTGGTCTCTGCGAAGTGCAAACCTGCGCAAAGATTAGGTCCAACCATTTCGGGGGCAAAAACAGATGAATTGGGAAAGTACATGGCCCGTTCTCTGTGTCCCACTAAAAGATTATGAGAAAGACTATTTTGATGAAATTGTGTGGGCTACATGTCAGTTTCCCTCTATTGAAAGAGAAAATCACCTCTAAACGAACCGTAAAGTCTTCACGCGGTGGAAAAGATAAATTTGGCAAATCTGAGGTGTATTTTTTGGAACTCGTCAAAATAGGAGGGAGAAAGAAGATTTCCGTGCAAACCTGAGGACTCTGGCACGGTTTCCCTTTTGAAAACGCAAGCTGGATCTAAAACACGCATTCAGGCATTTTGGGGGTGATATTGATGAAATTGGCAACTCCGTAGCCCATTATGGGGTATTGCTGAAAAACGGATTGAGAAAGAAGCTTACTCTGAAATTTCGAGGCCTCTAGCGAATTTTCCCTGTCCAAAGGTGAAACCGGCGCTAAAACATGCTTCTATCCTTTTGGTGACCGAAACACAATGATTCGCGAGCTTCGTTGCCCATTTTACAGTGCTTATGAAAGATGGAGGTAGGAATAGGATTTCTTTGCATTTCAAATGCCTCTATGGCGGTTGGTCTCTGCGAAGTGCAAACCTGCGCAAAGATTAGGTCCAACCATTCCGGGGGCAAAAAAAGATGAATTGGGAAAGTACATGGCCCGTTCTCTGTGTCCCACTAAAAGATTATGAGAAAGACTATTTTGATGAAATTGTGTGGGCTACATGTCAGTTTCCCTCTATTGAAAGAGAAAATCACCTCTAAACGAACCATACAGTCTTGACGCGGTGGAACAGATGAATTTGGCAAATCTGTTGCCTATTTTTTGGAACTCGTCAAAATTGGAGGGAGAAAGAAGATTTCCGTGCAAACCTGAGGAATCTCGCACGGTTTCCATCTTGAAAACGAAAGCTGGATCTAAAACACGCATTCAGGCATTTTGGGGGTGATATTGATGAAATTGGCAACTCCGTGGCTCATTTTAGGGTACTGCTGAAAAACGGATTGAGAAATGAGCTTACTCTGAAATGTCGAGGCCTCTAGCGAATTTTCCCTGTCAAAAGGTGAAACCGGCGCTAAAACATGCTTCTATCCCTTTGGTGGCCGAAACACAATGATTCGCGAGCTACGTTGCCCATTTTACAGTGCTTATGAAAGATGGAGGTAGGAAAAGGATTTCTTTGCATTTCAAATGCCTCTATGGCGGTTGGTCTCTGCGAAGTGCAAAGCTGCGTGAAGAATAGGTCCCACGATTTCGGTGTCAAAAAAAGATGAATTGGGAAAGTACATGGCCCGTTCTCTGTGTCCCACTAAAAGATTATGAGAAAGACTATTTTGATGAAATTGTGTGGGCTACATGTCAGTTTCCCTCTATTGAATGAGAAAGTCACCTCTAAACGAACCGTAAAGTCTTCACGCGGTGGAACAGATGAATTTGGCAAATCTGAGGCGTATTTTTTGGAACTCGTCAAAATTGGAGGAAGAAAGAAGATTTCCGTGCAAACCTGAGGACTCTGGCACGGTTTCCCTCTTGAAAACGTAGGCTGGATCTAAAACACGCATTCATGAATTTTGGGGGTGATATTGATGAAACTGGCAACTCCGTGGCCCATTTTGGGGTACTGCTGAAAAACGGATTGAGAAAGGAGCTTACTCGGAAATTTCGAGGCCTCTAGCGAATTTTCCCTGTAAAAAGGTGAAACCGGCGCTAAAACATACTTCTATCCCTTTGGTGGCCGAAACACAATGATTCGCGAGCTACGTTGCCCATTTTACAGTGCTTATGAAAGATGGAGGTAGGAATAGGATTTCTTTGCATTTCAAATGCCTCTATGGCGGTTGGTCTCTGCGAAGTGCAAACCTGCGCAAAGATTAGGTCCAACCATTTCGGGGGCAAAAAAGATGAATTGGGAAAGTACATGGCCCGTTCTCTGTGTCCCACTAAAAGATTATGAGAAAGACTATTTTGATGAAATTGTGTGGGCTACATGTCAGTTTCCCTCTATTGAAAGAGAAAGTCTCCTCTAAACGAACCGTAAAGTCTTCACGCGGTGGAACAGATGAATTTGGCAAATCTGAGGCGTATTTTTTGGAATTCGTCAAAATTGGAGGAAGAAAGAAGATTTCCGTGCAAACCTGAGGACTCTGGCACGGTTTCCCTCTTGAAAACGCAAGCTGGATCTAAAACACGCATTCAGGCATTTTGTGGGTGATATTGATGAAATTGGCAACTCCGTGGCCCATTTTGGGGTACTGCTGAAAAACGGATTGAGAAAGGAGCTTACTCTGAAATTTCGAGGCCTCTAGCGAATTTTCCCTGTAAAAAGGTGAAACCGGCGCTAAAACATGCCTCTATCCCTTTGGTGGCCGAAACACAATGATTCGCGAGCTACGTTGCCCATTTTACAGTGCTTATGAAAGATGGAGGTAGGAATAGGATTTCTTTGCATTTCAAATGCCTCTATGGCGGTTGGTCTCTGCGAAGTGCAAACCTGCGCAAAGATTAGGTCCAACCATTTCGGGGGCAAAAAAGATGAATTGGGAAAGTACATGGCCCGTTCTCTGTGTCCCACTAAAAGATTATGAGAAAGACTATTTTGATGAAATTGTGTGGGCTGCATGTCAGTTTCCCTCTATTGAAAGAGAAAATCACCTCTAAACGAACCGTACAGTCTTCTCGCGGTGGAACAGATGAATTTGGCAAATCTGTGGCCTATTTTTTGGAACTCGTGAAAATTGGAGGGAGAAAGAAGATTTCCGTTCAAATCAGAGGACTCTAGCACGGATTCCCTCTTGAAAACGCACGCAGGATCTAAAACACGCATTCAGGCATTTTGGGGGTGATATTGATGAAATTGGTAACTCCGTGGCCCATTTTGGGGTACTGCTGAAAAACGGATTGAGAAAGGAGCTTACTCTGAAATTTCGAGGCCTCTGGTGAATTTTCCCTGTCAAAAGGTGAAACCGGCGCTAAAACATGCCTCTATCCTTTTGGTGGCCGAAACACAATGATTCGCGAGCTACGTTGCCCATTTTACAGTGCTTATGAAAGATGGAGGTAGGAATAGGATTTCTTTGCATTTCAAATGCTTCTATGGGGGTTGGTCTCTGCTAAGTGCAAACCTGTGCAAAGAATAGGTCCAACCATTTCGGGGGCAAAAACAGATTAATTGGGAAAGTACATAGCCCGTTCTCTGTGTCCCACTAAAAGATTATGAGAAAGACTATTTTGATGAAATTGTGTGGGCTACATGTCAGTTTCCCTCTATTGAAAGAGAAAGTCACCTCTAAACGAACCGTAAAGTCTTCACGCGGTGGAACAGATGAATTTGGCAAATCTAAGGCGTATTTTTTGGAACTCGTCAAAATTGGAGGGAGAAAGAAGATTTCCGTGCAAACCTGAGGACTCTGGCACGGTTTCCCTCTTGAAAACACAGGCTGGATCTAAAACACGCATTCAGGCATTTTGGGGGTGATATTGATGAAATTGGCAACTCCGTGGCCCATTTTGGGGTACTGCTGAAAAACGGATTAAGAAAGGAGCTTACTCTGAAATTTCGAGACCTCTAGCGAATTTTCACTGTAAAAAGGTGAAACCGGCGCTAAAACATGCTTCTATCCCTTTGGTGGCCGAAACACAATGATTCGCGAGCTACGTTGCCCATTTTACAGTGCTTATGAAAGATGGAGGTAGGAATAGGATTTCTTTGCATTTCAAATGCCTCTATGGCGGTTGGTCTCTGCGAAGTGCAAACCTGCGCAAAGATTAGGTCCAACCATTTCGGGGGCAAAAAAGATGAATTGGGAAAGTACATGGCCCGTTCTCTGTGTCCCACTAAAAGATTATGAGAAAGACTATTTTGATGAAATTGTGTGGGCTACATGTCTGTTTCCGTCTATTGAAAGAGAAAATCACCTCTAAACGAACCGTACAGTCTTCTCGCGGTGGAATAGATGAATTTGGCAAATCTGTGGCCTATTTTTTGGAACTCGTGAAAATTGGAGGGAGAAAGAAGATTTCCGTTCAAATCAGAGGACTCTAGCACGGATTCCCTCTTGAAAACGCAAGCAGGATCTAAAACACGCATTCAGGCATTTTGGGGGTGATATTGATGAAATTGGTAACTCCGTGGCCCATTTTGGGGTACTGCTGAAAAACGGATTGAGAAAGGAGCTTACTCTGAAATTTCGAGGCCTCTGGTGAATTTTCCCTGTCAAAAATTGAAACCGGCGCTAAAACATGCCTATATCCTTTTGGTGGCCGAAACACAATGATTCGCGAGCTACGTTGCCCATTTTACAGTGCTTATGAAAGATGGAGGTAGGAATAGGATTTCTTTGCATTTCAAATGCTTCTATGGGGGTTGGTCTCTGCTAAGTGCAAACCTGTGCAAAGAATAGGTCCAACCATTTCGAGGGCAAAAACAGATTAATTGGGAAAGTACATAGCCCGTTCTCTGTGTCCCACTAAAAGATTATGAGAAAGACTATTTTGATGAAATTGTGTGGGCTACATGTCAGTTTCCCTCTATTGAAAGAGAAAGTCACCTCTAAACGAACCGTAAAGTCTTCACGCGGTGGAACAGATGAATTTGGCAAATCTGAGGCGTATTTTTTGGAACTCGTCAAAATTGGAGGGAGAAAGAAGATTTCCGTGCAAACCTGAGGACTCTGGCACGGTTTCCCTCTTGAAAACGCAGGCTGGATCTAAAACACGCATTCAGGCATTTTGGGGGTGATATTGATGAAATTGGGAACTCCGTGGCCCATTTTGGGGTACTGCTGAAAAACAGATTAAGAAAGGACCTTACTCTGAAAGTTCAAGGCCTCTAGCGAATTTTCCCTCTCAAAAGGTGAGACCGGCGCTAAAACATGCTTCTATGCTCTTGGTGGCCGAAACACAATGATTCGCGAGCTACGTTGCCCATTTTACAGTGCTTATGGAAGATGGAGGTAGGAATAGGATTTCTTTGCATTTCAAATGCCTCTGTGGCGGTTGAACTCTGCGAAGTGCAAACCTGCGCAAAGAATAGGTCCCACCATTTCGGGGGCAAAAACAGATTAATTGGGAAAGTACATGGCCCGTTCTCTGTGTCCCACTAAAAGATTACGAGAAAGACTATTTGGATAAAATTGTATGGGCTACATGTCAGTTTCCCTCTCTTGAAAGAGAAAATCGCCTCTAAACGAACCGTACAGTCTTCTGGCGGTGGAACATATGAATTTGGCAAATATGTGGCGTATTTTTTGGAACTCGTGAAAATTATAGGGAGAAAGAAGATGTCCCTGCAAATCATAGGACTCTAGCACGGTTTGGCTCTCAAAAACGAAAGCTGGATCTAAAACACGCATTCAGGCATTTTTGGGGTGATTTGATGAAATTGGCAACTTCGTGGCCCATTTTGGGGTACTGCTGAAAAACGGAGTGAGAAAGGAGCTTACTCTGAAATTTCGAGGCCCCTAGCGAATTTTCCCTGTCAAAAGGTGACACCGGCGCTAAAACATGCTTCTATCCTTTTGGTGGCCGAAAGACAATGATTCGCGACCTACGTTGCCCAATTTATAGCGCTTATGAAAGATGGAGGTAGGAATAGGATTTCTTTGCATTTCAAATGCCTCTATGTCGGTTGATCTCTGCGAAGAGCAATCCTGTGCGAAGAATAGGTCCTACCATTTCGGGGACAAAAATAGATGAATTGGGAAAGTACATGGCTCGTTCTCTGTCTCCCACTAAAAGATTAGGAGACAGACTATTTTGATGAAATTGTATGGGCCACATGTCAGTTTCCCTCTATTGAAAGAGAAAATCGCCTCTAAAGGAACCGTACAGTCCTATGGCGGTCGAACAGATGAATTTGGCAAATATGTGGCGTATTTTTTGGAACTCGTGAAAATTATAGGGAGAAAGAAGATTTCCCTGCAAATCATAGGACTCTAGCACGGTTTGGCTATCAAAAACGAAAGTTGGATCTAAAACACGCATTCAGGCATTTAGGGGGTGATATTGATGAAATTGGCAACTCCGTGGCCTATTTTGGGGTACTGCTGAAAAACGGAGTGAGAAAGGAGGTTACTCTGAAATTTCGAGGCCACTAGCGAATTTTCCCAGTCAAAAGGTGAGACCGGCGCTAAAACATGCTTCTATCCTTTTGGTGGCCGAAACACAATGATTCGCGAGCTACGTTGCCCATTTTACAGTGCTTATGAAAGATGGAGGTAGGAATAGGATTTCTTTGCATTTCAAATGCCTCTATGTCGGTTGATCTCTGGGAAGAGCAATCCTGTGCGAAGAATAGCTCCCACCATTTCGGGGGCAAAAACAGATGAATTGGGAAAGTACATGGCCCGTTCTCTGTGTCCCACTAAAAGATTATGAGACAGACTATTTTGATGAAATTGTATGGGCCACATGTCAGTTTCCCTCTCTTGAAAGAGAAAATCGCCTCTAAACGAACCGTACAGTCTTCTGGATATGGAACAGATGAATTTGGCAAATCTGTGGCGTATTTTTTGGAACTCGTGAAAATTGGAGGGAGAGAGAAGATTTTTGTGCCAATCATAGCACTCTAGAACGGTTTGGCTCTTGAAAACTTAAGCTGGATCTAAACCACGCATTCAAGCATTGTGGGGATGATATTGATGAAATTGTAAACTCCGTGGCCCATTTTGGGGTACTGCTGAAAAACGGAGTGAGAAAGGAGCTTACTCTGAAATTTCGAGGCCTCTAGCGAATTTTCCCTCTCAAAAGGTGAGCCCGCGCTAAAACATGCTTCTATCCTCTTGGTGGCCGAAACACAATGATTCGCGAGCTACGTTGCCCATTTTACAGTGCTTATGAAAGATGGAGGTAGGAATAGGATTTCTTTGCATTTCAAATGCCTCTGTGGCGGTTGAACTCTGCGAAGTGCAACCCTGCGCGAAGAATAGGTCCCACCATTTCGGGGGCAAAAACAGATGAATTGGGAAAGTACATGGCCCGGTCTCTGTGTCCCACTAAAAGATTACGAGAAAGACTATTTTGATGAAATTGTATGGGCTACATGTCAGTTTCCCTCTCTTGAAAGAGAAAATCGCCTCTAAACGAACCGTACAGTCTTCTGGATGTGGAACAGATGAATTCGGCACATATGTGGCGTATTTTTTGGAACTCGTGAAAATTGGACGGAGAGAGAAGAT
Organism: Albizia julibrissin; assembly: GCA_037074505.1. Taxonomy (NCBI): domain Eukaryota; kingdom Viridiplantae; phylum Streptophyta; class Magnoliopsida; order Fabales; family Fabaceae; genus Albizia; species Albizia julibrissin. The sequence goes on from CM073477.1 coordinate 42,143,592, forward strand.
TTTTGTGCCAATCATAGCACTCTAGCACGGTTTGGCTATTGAAAACTCAAGCTGGATCTAAAACACGCATTCAAGCATTGTGGGGGTGATATTGATGAAATTGAAAACTCCGTGGCCCATTTTGGGGTACTGCTGAAAAACGGGGTTTGAAAGGACCTTACTCTGAAAGTTCAAGGCCTCTAGCGAATTTTCCCTCTCAAAAGGTGAGACCGGCGCTAAAACATGCTTCTATCCTCTTGGTGGCCGAAACACAATGATTCGCGAGCTACGTTGCCCATTTTACAGTGCTTATGGAAGATGGAGGTAGGAATAGGATTTCTTTGCATTTCAAATGCCTCTGTGGCGGTTGAACTCTGCGAAGTGCAAACCTGCGCGAAGAATAGGTCCCACCATTTCGGGGGCAAAAACAGATGAATTGGGAAAGTACATGGCCCGGTCTCTGTGTCCCACTAAAAGATTACGAGAAAGACTATTTTGATGAAATTGTATGGGCTACATGTCAGTTTCCCTCTCTTGAAAGAGAAAATCGCCTCTAAACGAACCGTACAGTCTTCTGGATGTGGAACAGATGAATTTGGCAAATATGTGGCGTATTTTTTGGAACTCGTGAAAATTGGAGGGAGAGAGAAGATTTTTGTGCCAATCATAGCAGTCTAGAACGGTTTGGCTCTTGAAAACTTAAGCTGGATCTAAACCACGCATTCAAGCATTGTGGGGATGATATTGATGAAATTGTAAACTCCGTGGCCCATTTTGGGGTACTACTGAAAAACAGAGTGAGAAAGGAGCTTACTCTGAAATTTCGAGGCCTCTAGCGAATTTTCCCTCTCAAAAGGTGAGCCCGCGCTAAAACATGCTTCTATCCTCTTGGTGGCCGAAACACAATGATTCGCGAGCTACGTTGCCCATTTTACAGTGCTTATGAAAGATGGAGGTAGGAATAGGATTTCTTTGCATTTCAAATGCCTCTGTGGCGGTTGAACTCTGCGAAGTGCAACCCTGCGCGAAGAATAGGTCCCACCATTTCGGGGGCAAAAACAGATGAATTGGGAAAGTACATGGCCCGGTCTCTGTGTCCCACTAAAAGATTACGAGAAAGACTATTTTGATGAAATTGTATGGGCTACATGTCAGTTTCCCTCTCTTGAAAGAGAAAATCGCCTCTAAACGAACCGTACAGTCTTCTGGATGTGGAACAGATGAATTCGGCACATATGTGGCGTATTTTTTGGAACTCGTGAAAATTGGACGGAGAGAGAAGATTTTTGTGCCAATCATAGCACTCTAGCACGGTTTGGCTATTGAAAACTCAAGCTGGATCTAAAACACGCATTCAAGCATTGTGGGGGTGATATTGATGAAATTTGAAAACTCCGTGGCCCATTTTGGGGTACTGCTGAAAAACGGGGTTTGAAAGGACCTTACTCTGAAAGTTCAAGGCCTCTAGCGAATTTTCCCTCTCAAAAGGTGAGACCGGCGCTAAAACATGCTTCTATCCTCTTGGTGGCCGAAACACAATGATTCGCGAGCTACGTTGCCCATTTTACAGTGCTTATGGAAGATGGAGGTAGGAATAGGATTTCTTTGCATTTCAAATGCCTCTGTGGCGGTTGAACTCTGCGAAGTGCAAACCTACGCGAAGAATAGGTCCCACCATTTCGGGGGCAAAAACAGATGAATTGGGAAAGTACATGGCCCGGTCTCTGTGTCCCACTAAAAGATTATGAGAAAGACTATTTGGATGAAATTGTATGGGCTACATGTCAGTTTCCCTCTCTTGAGAGAGAAAATCGGCTCTAAACGAACCGTACAGTCTTCTGGCGGTGGAACAGATGAATTCGGCACATATGTGGCGTATTTTTTGGAACTCGTGAAAATTGGAGGGAGAGAGAAGATTTTTATGCCAATCATAGCACTCTAGCACGGTTTGGCTCTTTAAAATTCCAGCTGGATCTAAAACACGCATTCAAGCATTGTGGGGGTGATATTGATGAAATTGAAAACTCCGTGGCCCATTTTGGGGTACTGCTGAAAAACGGGGTTTGAAAGGACCTTACTCTGAAAGTTCAAGGCCTCTAGCGAATTTTCCCTCTCAAAAGGTGAGACCGGCGCTAAAACATGCTTCTATCCTCTTGGTGGCCGAAACACAATGATTCGCGAGCTACGTTGCCCATTTTACAGTGCTTATGAAAGATGGAGGTAGGAATAGGATTTCTTTGCATTTCAAATGCCTCTGTGGCGGTTGAACTCTGCGAAGTGCAACCCTGCGCGAAGAATAGGTCCCACCATTTCGGGGGCAAAAACAGATGAATTGGGAAAGTACATGGCCCGGTCTCTGTGTCCCACTAAAAGATTACGAGAAAGACTATTTTGATGAAATTGTATGGGCTACATGTCAGTTTCCCTCTCTTGAAAGAGAAAATCGCCTCTAAACGAACCGTACAGTCTTCTGGATGTGGAACAGATGAATTTGGCAAATATGTGGCGTATTTTTTGGAACTCGTGAAAATTGGACGGAGAGAGAAGATTTTTGTGCCAATCATAGCACTCTAGCACGGTTTGTCTCTTGAAAACTCAAGCTGGATCTAAAACACGCATTCAAGCATTGTGGGGGTGATATTGATGAAATTGAAAACTCCGTGGCCCATTTTGGGGTACTGCTGAAAAACGGGGTTTGAAAGGACCTTACTCTGAAAGTTCAAGGCCTCTAGCGAATTTTCCCTCTCAAAAGGTGAGACCGGCACTAAAACATGCTTCTATCCTCTTGGTGGCCGAAACACAATGATTCGCGAGCTACGTTGCCCATTTTACAGTGCTTATGAAAGATGGAGGTAGGAATAGGATTTCTTTGCATTTCAAATGCCTCTGTGGCGGTTGAACTCTGCGAAGTGCAACCCTGCGCGAAGAATAGGTCCCACCATTTCGGGGGCAAAAACAGATGAATTGGGAAAGTACATGGCCCGGTCTCTGTGTCCCACTAAAAGATTATGAGAAAGACTATTTTGATGAAATTGTATGGGCTACATGTCAGTTTCCCTCTCTTGAGAGAGAAAATCGGCTCTAAACGAACCGTACAGTCTTCTGGCGGTGGAACAGATGAATTCGGCACATATGTGGCGTATTTTTTGGAACTCCTGAAAATTGGAGGGAGAGAGAAGATTTTTATGCCAATCATAGCACTCTAGCACGGTTTGGCTCTTGAAAACTTAAGCTGGATCTAAACCACGCATTCAAGCATTGTGGGGATGATATTGATGAAATTGTAAACTCCGTGGCCCATTTTGGGGTACTGCTGAAAAACAGAGTGAGAAAGGAGCTTACTCTGAAATTTCGAGGCCTCTAGCGAATTTTCCCTCTCAAAAGGTGAGCCCGCGCTAAAACATGCTTCTATCCTCTTGGTGGCCGAAACACAATGATTCGCGAGCTACGTTGCCCATTTTACAGTGCTTATGAAAGATGGAGGTAGGAATAGGATTTCTTTGCATTTCAAATGCCTCTGTGGCGGTTGAACTCTGCGAAGTGCAACCCTGCGCGAAGAATAGGTCCCACCATTTCGGGGGCAAAAACAGATGAATTGGGAAAGTACATGGCCCGGTCTCTGTGTCCCACTAAAAGATTACGAGAAAGACTATTTTGATGAAATTGTATGGGCTACATGTCAGTTTCCCTCTCTTGAAAGAGAAAATCGCCTCTAAACGAACCGTACAGTCTTCTGGATGTGGAACAGATGAATTCGGCACATATGTGGCGTATTTTTTGGAACTCGTGAAAATTGGACGGAGAGAGAAGATTTTTGTGCCAATCATAGCACTCTAGCACGGTTTGGCTATTGAAAACTCAAGCTGGATCTAAAACACGCATTCAAGCATTGTGGGGGTGATATTGATGAAATTTGAAAACTCCGTGGCCCATTTTGGGGTACTGCTGAAAAACGGGGTTTGAAAGGACCTTACTCTGAAAGTTCAAGGCCTCTAGCGAATTTTCCCTCTCAAAAGGTGAGACCGGCGCTAAAACATGCTTCTATCCTCTTGGTGGCCGAAACACAATGATTCGCGAGCTACGTTGCCCATTTTACAGTGCTTATGGAAGATGGAGGTAGGAATAGGATTTCTTTGCATTTCAAATGCCTCTGTGGCGGTTGAACTCTGCGAAGTGCAAACCTACGCGAAGAATAGGTCCCACCATTTCGGGGGCAAAAACAGATGAATTGGGAAAGTACATGGCCCGGTCTCTGTGTCCCACTAAAAGATTATGAGAAAGACTATTTGGATGAAATTGTATGGGCTACATGTCAGTTTCCCTCTCTTGAGAGAGAAAATCGGCTCTAAACGAACCGTACAGTCTTCTGGCGGTGGAACAGATGAATTCGGCACATATGTGGCGTATTTTTTGGAACTCGTGAAAATTGGAGGGAGAGAGAAGATTTTTATGCCAATCATAGCACTCTAGCACGGTTTGGCTCTTTAAAATTCCAGCTGGATCTAAAACACGCATTCAAGCATTGTGGGGGTGATATTGATGAAATTGAAAACTCCGTGGCCCATTTTGGGGTACTGCTGAAAAACGGGGTTTGAAAGGACCTTACTCTGAAAGTTCAAGGCCTCTAGCGAATTTTCCCTCTCAAAAGGTGAGACCGGCGCTAAAACATGCTTCTATCCTCTTGGTGGCCGAAACACAATGATTCGCGAGCTACGTTGCCCATTTTACAGTGCTTATGAAAGATGGAGGTAGGAATAGGATTTCTTTGCATTTCAAATGCCTCTGTGGCGGTTGAACTCTGCGAAGTGCAACCCTGCGCGAAGAATAGGTCCCACCATTTCGGGGGAAAAAACAGATGAATTGGGAAAGTACATGGCCCGGTCTCTGTGTCCCACTAAAAGATTACGAGAAAGACTATTTTGATGAAATTGTATGGGCTACATGTCAGTTTCCCTCTCTTGAAAGAGAAAATCGCCTCTAAACGAACCGTACAGTCTTCTGGATGTGGAACAGATGAATTTGGCAAATATGTGGCGTATTTTTTGGAACTCGTGAAAATTGGACGGAGAGAGAAGATTTTTGTGCCAATCATAGCACTCTAGCACGGTTTGTCTCTTGAAAACTCAAGCTGGATCTAAAACACGCATTCAAGCATTGTGGGGGTGATATTGATGAAATTGAAAACTCCGTGGCCCATTTTGGGGTACTGCTGAAAAACGGGGTTTGAAAGGACCTTACTCTGAAAGTTCAAGGCCTCTAGCGAATTTTCCCTCTCAAAAGGTGAGACCGGCACTAAAACATGCTTCTATCCTCTTGGTGGCCGAAACACAATGATTCGCGAGCTACGTTGCCCATTTTACAGTGCTTATGAAAGATGGAGGTAGGAATAGGATTTCTTTGCATTTCAAATGCCTCTGTGGCGGTTGAACTCTGCGAAGTGCAACCCTGCGCGAAGAATAGGTCCCACCATTTCGGGGGCAAAAACAGATGAATTGGGAAAGTACATGGCCCGGTCTCTGTGTCCCACTAAAAGATTATGAGAAAGACTATTTTGATGAAATTGTATGGGCTACATGTCAGTTTCCCTCTCTTGAGAGAGAAAATCGGCTCTAAACGAACCGTACAGTCTTCTGGCGGTGGAACAGATGAATTCGGCACATATGTGGCGTATTTTTTGGAACTCCTGAAAATTGGAGGGAGAGAGAAGATTTTTATGCCAATCATAGCACTCTAGCACGGTTTGGCTCTTTAAAATTCCAGCTGGATCTAAAACACGCATTCAAGCATTGTGGGGGTGATATTGATGAAATTGAAAACTCCGTGGCCCATTTTGGGGTACTGCTGAAAAACGGGGTTTGAAAGGACCTTACTCTGAAAGTTCAAGGCCTCTAGCGAATTTTCCCTCTCAAAAGGTGAGACCGGCGCTAAAACATGCTTCTATCCTCTTGGTGGCCGAAACACAATGATTCGCGAGCTACGTTGCCCATTTTACAGTGCTTATGAAAGATGGAGGTAGGAATAGGATTTCTTTGCATTTCAAATGCCTCTGTGGCGGTTGAACTCTGCGAAGTGCAACCCTGCGCGAAGAATAGGTCCCACCATTTCGGGGGCAAAAACAGATGAATTGGGAAAGTACATGGCCCGGTCTCTGTGTCCCACTAAAAGATTACGAGAAAGACTATTTTGATGAAATTGTATGGGCTACATGTCTGTTTCCCTCTCTTGAAAGAGAAAATCGGCTCTAAACGAACCGTACAGTCTTCTGGCGGTGGAACAGATGAATTCGGCACATATGTGGCGTATTTTTTGGAACTCGTGAAAATTGGAGGGAGAGAGAAGATTTTTATGCCAATCATAGCACTCTAGCACGGTTTGGCTCTTTAAAATTCCAGCTGGATCTAAAACACGCATTCAAGCATTGTGGGGGTGATATTGATGAAATTGAAAACTCCGTGGCCCATTTTGGGGTACTGCTGAAAAACGGGGTTTGAAAGGACCTTACTCTGAAAGTTCAAGGCCTCTAGCGAATTTTCCCTCTCAAAAGGTGAGACCGGCGCTAAAACATGCTTCTATCCTCTTGGTGGCCGAAACACAATGATTCGCGAGCTACGTTGCCCATTTTACAGTGCTTATGAAAGATGGAGGTAGGAATAGGATTTCTTTGCATTTCAAATGCCTCTGTGGCGGTTGAACTCTGCGAAGTGCAACCCTGCGCGAAGAATAGGTCCCACCATTTCGGGGGCAAAAACAGATTAATTGGGAAAGTACATGGCCCGGTCTCTGTGTCCCACTAAAAGATTACGAGAAAGACTATTTTGATAAAATTGTATGGGCTACATGTCAGTTTCCCTCTCTTGAAAGAGAAAATCGCCTCTAAACGAACCGTACAGTCTTCTGGATGTGGAACATATGAATTTGGCAAATATGTGGCGTATTTTTTGGAACTCGTGAAAATTGGAGGGAGAGAGAAGATTTTTGTGCCAATCATAGCACTCTAGCACGGTTTGGCTCTTTAAAACTGAAGCTGGATCTAAAACACGCATTCAAGCATTGTGGGGGTGATATTGATGAAATTGAAAACTCCGTGGCCCATTTTGGGGTACTGCTGAAAAACGGGGTTTGAAAGGACCTTACTCTGAAAGTTCAAGGCCTCTAGCGAATTTTCCCTCTCACAAGGTGAGACCGGCGCTAAAACATGCTTCTATCCTCTTGGTGGCCGAAACACAATGATTCGCGAGCTACGTTGCCCATTTTACAGTGCTTATGAAAGATGGAGGTAGGAATAGGATTTCTTTGCATTTCAAATGCCTCTGTGGCGGTTGAACTCTGCGAAGTGCAACCCTGCGCGAAGAATAGGTCCCACCATTTCGGGGGCAAAAACAGATGAATTGGGAAAGTACATGGCCCGGTCTCTGTGTCCCACTAAAAGATTATGAGAAAGACTATTTTGATGAAATTGTATGGGCTACATGTCTGTTTCCCTCTCTTGAGAGAGAAAATCGGCTCTAAACGAACCGTACAGTCTTCTGGCGGTGGAACAGATGAATTCGGCACATATGTGGCGTATTTTTTGGAACTCGTGAAAATTGGAGGGAGAGAGAAGATTTTTATGCCAATCATAGCACTCTAGCACGGTTTGGCTCTTTAAAATTCCAGCTGGATCTAAAACACGCATTCAAGCATTGTGGGGGTGATATTGATGAAATTGAAAACTCCGTGGCCCATTTTGGGGTACTGCTGAAAAACGGGGTTTGAAAGGACCTTACTATGAAAGTTCAAGGCCTCTAGCGAATTTTCCCTCTCAAAAGGTGAGACCGGCGCTAAAACATGCTTCTATCCTCTTGGTGGCCGAAACACAATGATTCGCGAGCTACGTTGCCCATTTTACAGTGCTTATGAAAGATGGAGGTAGGAATAGGATTTCTTTGCATTTCAAATGCCTCTGTGGCGGTTGAACTCTGCGAAGTGCAACCCTGCGCGAAGAATAGGTCCCACCATTTCGGGGGCAAAAACAGATGAATTGGGAAAGTACATGGCCCGGTCTCTGTGTCCCACTAAAAGATTACGAGAAAGACTATTTTGATGAAATTGTATGGGCTACATGTCAGTTTCCCTCTCTTGAAAGAGAAAATCGCCTCTAAACGAACCGTACAGTCTTCTGGATGTGGAACAGATGAATTCGGCACATATGTGGCGTATTTTTTGGAACTCGTGAAAATTGGACGGAGAGAGAAGATTTTTGTGCCAATCATAGCACTCTAGCACGGTTTGGCTATTGAAAACTCAAGCTGGATCTAAAACACGCATTCAAGCATTGTGGGGGTGATATTGATGAAATTGAAAACTCCGTGGCCCATTTTGGGGTACTGCTGAAAAACGGGGTTTGAAAGGACCTTACTCTGAAAGTTCAAGGCCTCTAGCGAATTTTCCCTCTCAAAAGGTGAGACCGGCGCTAAAACATGCTTCTATCCTCTTGGTGGCCGAAACACAATGATTCGCGAGCTACGTTGCCCATTTTACAGTGCTTATGGAAGATGGAGGTAGGAATAGGATTTCTTTGCATTTCAAATGCCTCTGTGGCGGTTGAACTCTGCGAAGTGCAAACCTGCGCGAAGAATAGGTCCCACCATTTCGGGGGCAAAAACAGATGAATTGGGAAAGTACATGGCCCGGTCTCTGTGTCCCACTAAAAGATTACGAGAAAGACTATTTTGATGAAATTGTATGGGCTACATGTCAGTTTCCCTCTCTTGAAAGAGAAAATCGCCTCTAAACGAACCGTACAGTCTTCTGGATGTGGAACAGATGAATTTGGCAAATATGTGGCGTATTTTTTGGAACTCGTGAAAATTGGAGGGAGAGAGAAGATTTTTGTGCCAATCATAGCACTCTAGAACAGTTTGGCTCTTGAAAACTTAAGCTGGATCTAAACCACGCATTCAAGCATTGTGGGGATGATATTGATGAAATTGTAAACTCCGTGGCCCATTTTGGGGTACTGCTGAAAAACGGAGTGAGAAAGGAGCTTACTCTGAAATTTCGAGGCCTCTAGCGAATTTTCCCTCTCAAAAGGTGAGCCCGCGCTAAAACATGCTTCTATCCTCTTGGTGGCCGAAACACAATGATTCGCGAGCTACGTTGCCCATTTTACAGTGCTTATGAAAGATGGAGGTAGGAATAGGATTTCTTTGCATTTCAAATGCCTCTGTGGCGGTTGAACTCTGCGAAGTGCAACCCTGCGCGAAGAATAGGTCCCACCATTTCGGGGGCAAAAACAGATGAATTGGGAAAGTACATGGCCCGGTCTCTGTGTCCCACTAAAAGATTACGAGAAAGACTATTTTGATGAAATTGTATGGGCTACATGTCAGTTTCCCTCTCTTGAAAGAGAAAATCGCCTCTAAACGAACCGTACAGTCTTCTGGATGTGGAACAGATGAATTCGGCACATATGTGGCGTATTTTTTGGAACTCGTGAAAATTGGACGGAGAGAGAAGATTTTTGTGCCAATCATAGCACTCTAGCACGGTTTGGCTATTGAAAACTCAAGCTGGATCTAAAACACGCATTCAAGCATTGTGGGGGTGATATTGATGAAATTTGAAAACTCCGTGGCCCATTTTGGGGTACTGCTGAAAAACGGGGTTTGAAAGGACCTTACTCTGAAAGTTCAAGGCCTCTAGCGAATTTTCCCTCTCAAAAGGTGAGACCGGCGCTAAAACATGCTTCTATCCTCTTGGTGGCCGAAACACAATGATTCGCGAGCTACGTTGCCCATTTTACAGTGCTTATGGAAGATGGAGGTAGGAATAGGATTTCTTTGCATTTCAAATGCCTCTGTGGCGGTTGAACTCTGCGAAGTGCAAACCTACGCGAAGAATAGGTCCCACCATTTCGGGGGCAAAAACAGATGAATTGGGAAAGTACATGGCCCGGTCTCTGTGTCCCACTAAAAGATTATGAGAAAGACTATTTGGATGAAATTGTATGGGCTACATGTCAGTTTCCCTCTCTTGAGAGAGAAAATCGGCTCTAAACGAACCGTACAGTCTTCTGGCGGTGGAACAGATGAATTCGGCACATATGTGGCGTATTTTTTGGAACTCGTGAAAATTGGAGGGAGAGAGAAGATTTTTATGCCAATCATAGCACTCTAGCACGGTTTGGCTTTTTAAAATTCCAGCTGGATCTAAAACACGCATTCAAGCATTGTGGGGGTGATATTGATGAAATTGAAAACTCCGTGGCCCATTTTGGGGTACTGCTGAAAAACGGGGTTTGAAAGGACCTTACTCTGAAAGTTCAAGGCCTCTAGCGAATTTTCCCTCTCAAAAGGTGAGACCGGCGCTAAAACATGCTTCTATCCTCTTGGTGGCCGAAACACAATGATTCGCGAGCTACGTTGCCCATTTTACAGTGCTTATGAAAGATGGAGGTAGGAATAGGATTTCTTTGCATTTCAAATGCCTCTGTGGCGGTTGAACTCTGCGAAGTGCAACCCTGCGCGAAGAATAGGTCCCACCATTTCGGGGGCAAAAACAGATGAATTGGGAAAGTACATGGCCCGGTCTCTGTGTCCCACTAAAAGATTACGAGAAAGACTATTTTGATGAAATTGTATGGGCTACATGTCAGTTTCCCTCTCTTGAAAGAGAAAATCGCCTCTAAACGAACCGTACAGTCTTCTGGATGTGGAACAGATGAATTTGGCAAATATGTGGCGTATTTTTTGGAACTCGTGAAAATTGGACGGAGAGAGAAGATTTTTGTGCCAATCATAGCACTCTAGAACAGTTTGGCTCTTGAAAACTTAAGCTGGATCTAAACCACGCATTCAAGCATTGTGGGGATGATATTGATGAAATTGTAAACTCCGTGGCCCATTTTGGGGTACTGCTGAAAAACGGAGTGAGAAAGGAGCTTACTCTGAAATTTCGAGGCCTCTAGCGAATTTTCCCTCTCAAAAGGTGAGCCCGCGCTAAAACATGCTTCTATCCTCTTGGTGGCCGAAACACAATGATTCGCGAGCTACGTTGCCCATTTTACAGTGCTTATGAAAGATGGAGGTAGGAATAGGATTTCTTTGCATTTCAAATGCCTCTGTGGCGGTTGAACTCTGCGAAGTGCAACCCTGCGCGAAGAATAGGTCCCACCATTTCGGGGGCAAAAACAGATGAATTGGGAAAGTACATGGCCCGGTCTCTGTGTCCCACTAAAAGATTATGAGAAAGACTATTTTGATGAAATTGTATGGGCTACATGTCAGTTTCCCTCTCTTGAGAGAGAAAATCGGCTCTAAACGAACCGTACAGTCTTCTGGCGGTGGAACAGATGAATTCGGCACATATGTGGCGTATTTTTTGGAACTCATGAAAATTGGAGGGAGAGAGAAGATTTTTATGCCAATCATAGCACTCTAGCACGGTTTGGCTCTTGAAAACTCAAGCTGGATCTAAAACACGCATTCAAGCATTGTGGGGGTGATATTGATGAAATTGAAAACTCCGTGGCCCATTTTGGGGTACTGCTGAAAAACGGGGTTTGAAAGGACCTTACTCTGAAAGTTCAAGGCCTCTAGCGAATTTTCCCTCTCAAAAGGTGAGACCGGCGCTAAAACATGCTTCTATCCTCTTGGTGGCCGAAACACAATGATTCGCGAGCTACGTTGCCCATTTTACAGTGCTTATGAAAGATGGAGGTAGGAATAGGATTTCTTTGCATTTCAAATGCCTCTGTGGCGGTTGAACTCTGCGAAGTGCAACCCTGCGCTAAGAATAGGTCCCACCATTTCGGGGGCAAAAACAGATTAATTGGGAAAGTACATGGCCCGGTCTCTGTGTCCCACTAAAAGATTATGAGAAAGACTATTTTGATGAAATTGTATGGGCTACATGTCAGTTTCCCTCTCTTGAAAGAGAAAATCGCCTCTAAACGAACCGTACAGTCTTCTGGCGGTGGAACAGATGAATTCGGCACATATGTGGCGTATTTTTTGGAACTCATGAAAATTGGAGGGAGAGAGAAGATTTTTATGCCAATCATAGCACTCTAGCACGGTTTGGCTCTTTAAAATTCCAGCTGGATCTAAAACACGCATTCAAGCATTGTGGGGGTGATATTGATGAAATTGAAAACTCCGTGGCCCATTTTGAGGTACTAATGAAAAACGGGGTTAGAAAGGACCTTACTCTGAAAGTTCAAGGCCTCTAGCGAATTTTCCCTCTCAAAAGGTGAGACCGGCGCTAAAACATGCTTCTATCCTCTTGGTGGCCGAAAGACAATGATTCGCGAGCTACGTTGCCCATTTTACAGTGCTTATGAAAGATGGAGGTAGGAATAGGATTTCTTTGCATTTCAAATGCCTCTGTGGCGGTTGAACTCTGCGAAGTGCAACCCTGCGCGAAGAATAGGTCCCACCATTTCGGGGGCAAAAACAGATGAATTGGGAAAGTACATGGCCCGGTCTCTGTGTCCCACTAAAAGATTACGAGAAAGACTATTTTGATGAAATTGTATGGGCTACATGTCAGTTTCCCTCTCTTGAAAGAGAAAATCGCCTCTAAACGAACCGTACAGTCTTCTGGATGTGGAACAGATGAATTTGGCAAATATGTGGCGTATTTTTTGGAACTCGTGAAAATTGGACGGAGAGAGAAGATTTTTGTGCCAATCATAGCACTCTAGCACGGTTTGGCTCTTTAAAACTCAAGCTGGATCTAAAACACGCATTCAAGCATTGTGGGGGTGATATTGATGAAATTGAAAACTCCGTGGCCCATTTTGTGGTACTGCTGAAAAACGGGGTTTGAAAGGACCTTACTCTGAAAGTTCAAGGCCTCTAGCGAATTTTCCCTCTCAAAAGGTGAGACCGGCGCTAAAACTTGCTTCTATCCTCTTGGTGGCCGAAACACAATGATTCGCGAGCTACGTTGCCCATTTTACAGTGCTTATGAAAGATGGAGGTAGGAATAGGATTTCTTTGCATTTCAAATGCCTCTGTGGCGGTTGAACTCTGCGAAGTGCAAACCTGCGCTAAGAATAGGTCCCACCATTTCGGGGGCAAAAACAGATTAATTGGGAAAGTACATGGCCCGTTCTCTGTGTCCCACTAAAAGATTACGAGAAAGACTATTTTGATAAAATTGTATGGGCTACATGTCAGTTTCCCTCTCTTGAAAGAGAAAATCGCCTCTAAACGAACCGTACAGTCTTCTGGCGGTGGAACATATGAATTTGGCAAATATGTGGCGTATTTTTTGGAACTCGTGAAAATTGGAGGGAGAAAGAAGATTTTTGTGCCAATCATAGCACTCTAGCACGGTTTGGCTCTTTAAAACTCCAGCTGGATCTAAAACACGCATTCAAGCATTGTGGGGGTGATATTGATGAAATTGAAAACTCCGTGGCCCATTTTGGGGTATTGCTGAAAAACGGGGTTTGAAAGGACCTTACTCTGAAAGTTCAAGGCCTCTAGCGAATTTTCCCTCTCAAAAGGTTAGACCGGCGCTAAAACATGCTTCTATCCTCTTGGTGGCCGAAACACAATGATTCGCGAGTTACGTTGCCCATTTTACAGTGCTTATGAAAGATGGAGGTAGGAATAGGATTTCTTTGCATTTCAAATGCCTCTGTGGCGGTTGAACTCTGCGAAGTGCAAACCTGCGCGAAGAATAGGTCCCACCATTTCGGGGGCAAAAACAGATGAATTGGGAAAGTACATGGCCCGTTCTCTGTGTCCCACTAAAAGATTACGAGAAAGACTATTTTGATGAAATTGTATGGGCTACATGTCAGTTTCCCTCTCTTGAAAGAGAAAATCGCCTCTAAACGAACCGTACAGTCTTCTGGATGTGGAACAGATGAATTTGGCAAATATGTGGCGTATTTTTTGGAACTCGTGAAAATTGGACGGAGAGAGAAGATTTTTGTGCCAATCATAGCACTCTAGCACGGTTTGGCTCTTGAAAACTCAAGCTGGATCTAAAACACGCATTCAAGCATTGTGGGGGTGATATTGATGAAATTGAAAACTCCGTGGCCCATTTTGGGGTACTGCTGAAAAACGGGGTTTGAAAGGACCTTACTCTGAAAGTTCAAGGCCTCTAGCGAATTTTCCCTCTCAAAAGGTGAGACCGGCGCTAAAACATGCTTCTATCCTCTTGGTGGCCGAAACACAATGATTCGCGAGCTACGTTGCCCATTTTACAGTGCTTATGAAAGATGGAGGTAGGAATAGGATTTCTTTGCATTTCAAATGCCTCTGTGGCGGTTGAACTCTGCGAAGTGCAAACCTGCGCTAAGAATAGGTCCCACCATTTCGGGGGCAAAAACAGATTAATTGGGAAAGTACATGGCCCGTTCTCTGTGTCCCACTAAAAGATTACGAGAAAGACTATTTTGATAAAATTGTATGGGCTACATGTCAGTTTCCCTCTCTTGAAAGAGAAAATCGCCTCTAAACGAACCGTACAGTCTTCTGGCGGTGGAACATATGAATTTGGCAAATATGTGGCGTATTTTTTGGAACTCGTGAAAATTGGAGGGAGAAAGAAGATTTTTGTGCCAATCATAGCACTCTAGCACGGTTTGGCTCTTTAAAACTCCAGCTGGATCTAAAACACGCATTCAAGCATTGTGGGGGTGATATTGATGAAATTGAAAACTCCGTGGCCCATTTTGGGGTATTGCTGAAAAACGGGGTTTGAAAGGACCTTACTCTGAAAGTTCAAGGCCTCTAGCGAATATTTCCTTTCAAAAGGTGAGACCGGCGCTAAAACATGCTTCTATCCTCTTGGTGGCCGTAACACAATGATTCGCGAGCTACGTTGCCCATTTTACAGTGCTTATGAAAGATGGAGGTAGGAATAGGATTTCTTTGCATTTCAAATGCCTCTGTGGCGGTTGAACTCTGCGAAGTGCAAACCTGCGCGAAGAATAGGTCCCACCATTTCGGGGGCAAAAACAGATGAATTGGAAAAGTACATGGCCCGTTCTCTGTGTCCCACTAAAAGATTACGAGAAAGACTATTTTGATGAAATTGTATGGGCTACATGTCTGTTTCCCTCTCTTGAAAGAGAAAATCGCCTCTAAACGAACCGTACAGTCTTCTGGCGGTGGAACAGATGAATTTGGCACATATGTGGCGTATTTTTTGGAACTCGTGAAAATTGAAGGGAGAGAGAAGATTTTTGTGCCAATCATAGCACTCTAGCACGGTTTGGCTCATGAAAACTCAAGCTGGATCTAAAACACGCATTCAAGCATTGTGGGGGTGATATTGATGAAATTGAAAAGTCCGTGGCCCATTTTGGGGTATTGCTGAAAAACGGGGTTTGAAAGGACCTTACTCTGAAAGTTCAAGGCCTCTTGCGAATTTTCCCTCTCAAAAGGTGAGACCGGCGCTAAAACATGCTTCTATCCTCTTGGTGGCCGAAACACAATGATTCGCGAGTTACGTTGCCCATTTTACAGTGCTTATGAAAGATGGAGGTAGGAATAGGATTTCTTTGCATTTCAAATGCCTCTGTGGCGGTTGAACTCTGCGAAGTGCAAACCTGCGCGAAGAATAGGTCCCACCATTTCGGGGGCAAAAACAGATGAATTGGGAAAGTACATGGCCCGTTCTTTGTGTCCCACTAAAAGATTACGAGAAAGACTATTTTGATGAAATTGTATGGGCTACATGTCAGTTTCCCTCTCTTGAAAGAGAAAATCGGCTCTAAACGAACCGTACAGTCTTCTGGCGGTGGAACAGATGAATTTGGCACATATGTGGCGTATTTTTTGGAACTCGTGAAAATTGGAGGGAGAGAGAAGATTTTTGTGCCAATCATAGCACTCTAGCACGGTTTGGCTCATGAAAACTCAAGCTGGATCTAAAACACGCATTCAAGCATTGTGGGGGTGATATTGATGAAATTGAAAACTCTGTGGCCCATTTTGGGGTACTGCTGAAAAACGGGGTTAGAAAGGACCTTACTCTAAAAGTTCAAGGCCTCTAGCGAATTTTCCCTTTCAAAAGGTGAGACCGGCGCTAAAACATGCTTCTATCCTCTTGGTGGCCGTAACACAATGATTCGCGAGCTACGTTGCCCATTTTACAGTGCTTATGAAAGATGGAGGTAGGAATAGGATTTCTTTACATTTCAAATGCCTCTGTAGCGGTTGAACTCTGCGAAGTGCAAACCTGCGCGAAGAATAGGTCCCACCATTTCGGGGGCAAAAACAGATGAATTGGGAAAGTACATGGCCCGTTCTCTGTGTCCCACTAAAAGATTACGAGAAAGACTATTTTGATGAAATTGTATGGGCTACATGTCTGTTTCCCTCTCTTGAAAGAGAAAATCGCCTCTAAACGAACCATACAGTCTTCTGGCGGTGGAACAGATGAATTCGGCACATATGTGGCGTATTTTTTGGAACTCGTGAAAATTGTAGGGAGAAAGAAGATTTTTGTGCCAATCATAGCACTCTAGCACGGTTTGGCTCTTGAAAACTCAAGCTGGATCTAAAACACGCATTCAAGCATTGTGGGGGTGATATTGATGAAATTGAAAACTCCGTGGCCCATTTTGGGGTACTGCAGAAAAATGGGGTTTGAAAGGACCTTACTCTGAAAGTTCAAGGCCTCTAGCGAATTTTCCCTCTCAAAAGGTGAGACCGGCGCTAAAACATGCTTCTATCCTCTTGGTGGCCGAAACACAATGATTCGCGAGCTACATTGCCCATTTTACAGTGCTTATGAAAGATGGAGGTAGGAATAGGATTTCTTTGCATTTCAAATGCCTCTGTGGCGGTTGAACTCTGTGAAGTGCAAACCTGCGTGAAGAATAGGTCCCACCATTTCAGGGGCAAAGACAGATAAATTGGGAAAGTACATGGCCCGTTCTCTGTGTCCCACTAAAAGATTATGAGAAAGACTATTTTGATGAAATTGTTTGAGCTACATGTCAGTTTCCCTCTCTTGAAAGAGAAAATTGCCTCTAAACGATCCGTACAGTCTTCTGGATGTGGAACAGATGAATTTGGCAAATATGTGGCGTATTTTTTGGAACTCGTGAAAATTGGAGGGAGAAAGAAGATTTTTGTGCCAATCATAGGACTCTAGCACGGTTTGGCTCTTGAAAACTCTAGCTGGATCTAAAACACGCATTCAAGCATTGTGGGGGTGATATTGATGAAATTGAAAACTCCGTGGCCCATTTTGGGGTACTGCTGAAAAACGGGGTGAGAAAGGAGCTTACTCTGCATGTTCAAGGCCTCTAGCGAATTTTCCCTCTCAAAAGTTGAGACCGGCGCTAAAACATGCTTCTATCCTTTTGGTAGCGGAAACACAATGATTCGCAAGCTACGTTGCCCATTTTACAGTGCTTATGAAAGATGGAGGTAGGAATAGGATTTCTTTGCAGTTCAAATGCCTCTGTGGCGGTTGAACTCTGTGAAGTGCAAACCTGAGCGAAGAATAGGTCTAACCATTTCAGGGGCAAAGACAGATGAATTGGGAAAGTACATGGCCCGTTCTCTGTGTCCCACTAAAAGATTATGAGAAAGACTATTTTGTTGAAATTGTTTGAGCTACATGTCAGTTTCCCTCTCTTGAAAGAGAAAATCGCCTCTAAACGAACCGTACAGTCTTCTGGCGTTGGAACAGATGAATTTGGCAAATATGTGGCGTATTTTTTGGAACTCGTGAAAATTGGAGGGAGAAAGAAGATTTTTGTGCCAATCATAGCACTCTAGCACGGTTTGGCTCTTTAAAACTCCAGCTGGATCTAAAACACGCATTCAAGCATTGTGGGGGTGATATTGATGAAATTGAAAACTCCGTGGCCCATTTTGGGGTATTGCTGAAAAACGGGGTTTGAAAGGACCTTACTCTGAAAGTTCAAGGCCTCTAGCGAATATTTCCTTTCAAAAGGTGAGACCGGCGCTAAAACATGCTTCTATCCTCTTGGTGGCCGTAACACAATGATTCGCGAGCTACGTTGCCCATTTTACAGTGCTTATGAAAGATGGAGGTAGGAATAGGATTTCTTTGCATTTCAAATGCCTCTGTGGCGGTTGAACTCTGCGAAGTGCAAACCTGCGCGAAGAATAGGTCCCACCATTTCGGGGGCAAAAACAGATGAATTGGAAAAGTACATGGCCCGTTCTCTGTGTCCCACTAAAAGATTACGAGAAAGACTATTTTGATGAAATTGTATGGGCTACATGTCTGTTTCCCTCTCTTGAAAGAGAAAATCGCCTCTAAACGAACCGTACAGTCTTCTGGCGGTGGAACAGATGAATTTGGCACATATGTGGCGTATTTTTTGGAACTCGTGAAAATTGAAGGGAGAGAGAAGATTTTTGTGCCAATCATAGCACTCTAGCACGGTTTGGCTCATGAAAACTCAAGCTGGATCTAAAACACGCATTCAAGCATTGTGGGGGTGATATTGATGAAATTGAAAAGTCCGTGGCCCATTTTGGGGTATTGCTGAAAAACGGGGTTTGAAAGGACCTTACTCTGAAAGTTCAAGGCCTCTTGCGAATTTTCCCTCTCAAAAGGTGAGACCGGCGCTAAAACATGCTTCTATCCTCTTGGTGGCCGAAACACAATGATTCGCGAGGTACGTTGCCCATTTTACAGTGCTTATGAAAGATGGAGGTAGGAATAGGATTTCTTTGCATTTCAAATGCCTCTGTGGCGGTTGAACTCTGCGAAGTGCAAACCTGCGCGAAGAATAGGTCCCACCATTTCGGGGGCAAAAACAGATGAATTGGGAAAGTACATGGCCCGTTCTTTGTGTCCCACTAAAAGATTACGAGAAAGACTATTTTGATGAAATTGTATGGGCTACATGTCAGTTTCCCTCTCTTGAAAGAGAAAATCGGCTCTAAACGAACCGTACAGTCTTCTGGCGGTGGAACAGATGAATTTGGCACATATGTGGCGTATTTTTTGGAACTCGTGAAAATTGGAGGGAGAGAGAAGATTTTTGTGCCAATCATAGCACTCTAGCACGGTTTGGCTCATGAAAACTCAAGCTGGATCTAAAACACGCATTCAAGCATTGTGGGGGTGATATTGATGAAATTGAAAACTCTGTGGCCCATTTTGGGGTACTGCTGAAAAACGGGGTTAGAAAGGACCTTACTCTAAAAGTTCAAGGCCTCTAGCGAATTTTCCCTTTCAAAAGGTGAGACCGGCGCTAAAACATGCTTCTATCCTCTTGGTGGCCGTAACACAATGATTCGCGAGCTACGTTGCCCATTTTACAGTGCTTATGAAAGATGGAGGTAGGAATAGGATTTCTTTACATTTCAAATGCCTCTGTAGCGGTTGAACTCTGCGAAGTGCAAACCTGCGCGAAGAATAGGTCCCACCATTTCGGGGGCAAAAACAGATGAATTGGGAAAGTACATGGCCCGTTCTCTGTGTCCCACTAAAAGATTACGAGAAAGACTATTTTGATGAAATTGTATGGGCTACATGTCTGTTTCCCTCTCTTGAAAGAGAAAATCGCCTCTAAACGAACCGTACAGTCTTCTGGCGGTGGAACAGATGAATTCGGCACATATGTGGCGTATTTTTTGGAACTCGTGAAAATTGTAGGGAGAAAGAAGATTTTTGTGCCAATCATAGCACTCTAGCACGGTTTGGCTCTTGAAAACTCAAGCTGGATCTAAAACACGCATTCAAGCATTGTGGGGGTGATATTGATGAAATTGAAAACTCCGTGGCCCATTTTGGGGTACTGCAGAAAAATGGGGTTTGAAAGGACCTTACTCTGAAAGTTCAAGGCCTCTAGCGAATTTTCCCTCTCAAAAGGTGAGACCGGCGCTAAAACATGCTTCTATCCTCTTGGTGGCCGAAACACAATGATTCGCGAGCTACATTGCCCATTTTACAGTGCTTATGAAAGATGGAGGTAGGAATAGGATTTCTTTGCATTTCAAATGCCTCTGTGGCGGTTGAACTCTGTGAAGTGCAAACCTGCGTGAAGAATAGGTCCCACCATTTCAGGGGCAAAGACAGATAAATTGGGAAAGTACATGGCCCGTTCTCTGTGTCCCACTAAAAGATTATGAGAAAGACTATTTTGATGAAATTGTTTGAGCTACATGTCAGTTTCCCTCTCTTGAAAGAGAAAATTGCCTCTAAACGATCCGTACAGTCTTCTGGATGTGGAACAGATGAATTTGGCAAATATGTGGCGTATTTTTTGGAACTCGTGAAAATTGGAGGGAGAAAGAAGATTTTTGTGCCAATCATAGGACTCTAGCACGGTTTGGCTCTTGAAAACTCTAGCTGGATCTAAAACACGCATTCAAGCATTGTGGGGGTGATATTGATGAAATTGAAAACTCCGTGGCCCATTTTGGGGTACTGCTGAAAAACGGGGTGAGAAAGGAGCTTACTCTGCATGTTCAAGGCCTCTAGCGAATTTTCCCTCTCAAAAGTTGAGACCGGCGCTAAAACATGCTTCTATCCTTTTGGTAGCGGAAACACAATGATTCGCAAGCTACGTTGCCCATTTTACAGTGCTTATGAAAGATGGAGGTAGGAATAGGATTTCTTTGCAGTTCAAATGCCTCTGTGGCGGTTGAACTCTGTGAAGTGCAAACCTGAGCGAAGAATAGGTCTAACCATTTCAGGGGCAAAGACAGATGAATTGGGAAAGTACATGGCCCGTTCTCTGTGTCCCACTAAAAGATTATGAGAAAGACTATTTTGTTGAAATTGTTTGAGCTACATGTCAGTTTCCCTCTCTTGAAAGAGAAAATCGCCTCTAAACGAACCGTACAGTCTTCTGGCGTTGGAACAGATGAATTTGGCAAATATGTGGCGTATTTTTTGGAACTCGTGAAAATTGGAGGGAGAAAGAAGATTTTTGTGCCAATCATAGAACTCTAGCACGGTTTGGCTCTTGAAAACTCTAGCTGGATCTAAAACACGCATTCAAGCATTGTGGGGGTGATATTGATGAAATTGAAAACTCCGTGGCCCATTTTGGGGTACTGCTGAAAAACGGGGTGAGAAAGGAGCTTACTCTGAAAGTTCAAGGCCTCTAGCGAATTTTCCCTCTCAAAAGGTGAGACCGGCGCTAAAACATGCTTCTATACTTTTGGTAGCGGAAACACAATGATTCGCGAGCTACGTTGCCTATTTTACAGTGCTTATTAAAGATGGAGGTAGGAATAGGATTTCTTTGCATTCCAAATGCCTCTGTGGCGGTTGAACTCTGCGAAGTGCAAACCTGCGCGGAGAATAGGTCCCACCATTTCAAGGGCAAAAACAGATGAATTGGGAAATTACATGGCCCGTTCTCTGTGTCCCACTAAAAGATTATGAGAAAGACTATTTTGATGAAATTGTATGGGCTACATGTCAGTTTCCCTCTCTTGAAACGAAAAATCGCCTCTAAACGAATCGTACAGTCTTCTGGCGTTGGAACAGATGAATTTGGCAAATATGTGGCGTATTTTTTGGAACTCGTGAAAATTGGAGGGAGAAAGAAGATTTTTGTGCCAATCATAGGACTCTAGCACGGTTTGGCTCTTGAAAACTCAAGCTGGATCTAAAACAAGCATTCAAGCATTGTGGGGGTGATATTGATGAAATTGAAAACTCCGTGGCCCATTTTGGGGTACTGCTGTAAAACGGAGTGAGAAAGGAGCTTACTCTTAAATTTCGAGGCCTCTAGCTAATTTTCCCTCTCAAAAGGTGAGACCAGCGCTAAAACTTGCTTCTATCCTCTTTGTGGCCGAAACACAATGATTCGCGAGCTACGTTGCCTATTTTACAGTGCTTATGAAAGATGGAGGTAGGAATAGGATTTCTTTGCATTCAAAATGCCTCTGTGGTGGTTGAACTCTGCGAAGTGCAAACCTGCGCGGAGAATAGATCCGACCATTTCAGGGGCAAAATCAGATGAATTGGGAAAGTACATGGCCCGTTCTCTGTGTCCCACTAAAAGATTATGAGAAAGACTATTTTGATGAAATTGTATGGGCTACATGTCAGTTTCCCTCTCTTGAAAGAGAAAATCGCCTCTAAACGAACCTCACAGTCTTCTGGCGTTGGAACAGATGAATTTGGCAAATATGTGGCGTATTTTTTGGAACTCATGAAAATTGGAGGGAGAAAGAAGATTTTTGTGCCAATCATAGGACTCTAGCACGGTTTGGCTCTTGAAAACTCAAGCTAGATCTAAAACACGCATTCAAGCATTGTGGGGGTGATATTGATGCAATTGAAAACTCCGTGGCCCATTTTGGGGTACTGCTTTAAAACGGAGTGAGAAAGGAGCTTACTCTGAAATTTCGAGGCCTCTAGCGAATTTTCCCTCTCAAAAGGTGAGACCGGCGCTAAAACTTGCTTCTATCCTCTTGGTGGCCGAAACACAATGATTCGCGAGCTACGTTGCCCAATTTACAGTGCTTATGAAAGATGGAGGAAGGAATAGGATTTCTTTGCATTTCAAATGCCTCTGTGGCGGTTGAACTCTGCGAAGTGTAAACCTGCGCGAAGAATAGGTCCCACCATTTCAGGGGCAAAATCAGATGAATTGGGAAAGTACATGGCCCGTTCTCTGTGTCCCACTAAAAGATTATGAGAAAGACTATTTTTATGAAATTGTATGGGCTACATGTCAGTTTCCCTCTCTTGAAAGAGAAAATCGCCTCTAAACGAACCGTACAGTCTTCTGGCGGTGGAACAGATGAATTTGGCACATATGTGGCGTATTTTTTGGAACTCGTGAAAATTTGAGGGAGAAAGAAGATTTTTGTGCCAATCATAGCACTCTAGCACGGTTTGGCTCTTGAAAACTTAAGCTGGATCTAAAACACGCATTCAAGCATTGTGGGGATGATATTGATGAAATTGTAAACTCCGTGGCCCATTTTGGGGTATTGCTGAAAAACGGAGTGAGAAAGGAGCTGACTCTGAAATTTCGAGGCCTCTAGCGAATTTTCCCTCTCAAAAGGTGAGACCGGCGCTAAAACATGCTTCTATCCTCTTGGTGGCCGAAACACAATGATTCGCGAGCTACGTTGCCCATTTTACAGTGCTTATGAAAGATGGAGGTAGGAATAGGATTTCTTTGCATTTCAAATGCCTCTGTGGCGGTTGAACTCTGCGAAGTGCAACCCTGCGCGAAGAATAGGTCCCACCATTTCGGGGGCAAAAACAGATGAATTGGGAAAGTACATGGCCCGTTCTCTGTGTCCCACTAAAAGATTACGAGAAAGACTATTTTGATGAAATTGTATGGGCTACATGTCAGTTTCCCTCTCTTGAAAGAGAAAATCGCATCTAAACGAACCGTACAGTCTTCTGGCGGTGGAACAGATGAATTTGGCACATATGTGGCGTATTTTTTAGAACTTGTGAAAATTGGAGGGAGAAAGAAGATTTTTGTGCCAATCATAGCACTCTAGCACGGTTTGGCTCTTGAAAACTTAAGCTGTATCTAAAACACGCATTCAAGCATTGT
Organism: Albizia julibrissin; assembly: GCA_037074505.1. Classification (NCBI taxonomy): domain Eukaryota; kingdom Viridiplantae; phylum Streptophyta; class Magnoliopsida; order Fabales; family Fabaceae; genus Albizia; species Albizia julibrissin. The sequence goes on from CM073477.1 coordinate 42,167,056, forward strand.
GGGGATGATATTGATGAAATTGTAAACTCCGTGGCCCATTTTGGGGTACTGTTGAAAAACGGAGTGAGAAAGGAGCTGACTCTGAAATTTCGAGGCCTCTAGCGAATTTTCCCTCTCAAAAGGTGAGACCGGCGCTAAAACATGCTTCTATCCTCTTGGTGGCCGAAACACAATGATTCGCGAGCTACGTTGCCCATTTTACAGTGCTTATGAAAGATGGAGGTAGGAATAGGATTTCTTTGCATTTCAAATGCCTCTGTGGCGGTTGAACTCTGCGAAGTGCAAACCTGCGCGAAGAATAGGTCCCACCATTTCAGGGGCAAAAACAGATGAATTGGGAAAGTAAATGACCCGTTCTCTGTGTCCCACTCAAAGATTATGAGAAAGACTATTTTGATGAAATTGTATGGGCTACATGTCAGTTTCTCTCTCTTGAAAGAGAAAATCACCTCTAAACGAACCGTACAGTCTTCTGGCGGTGGAACAGATGAATTTGGCACATATGTGGCGTATTTTTTGGAACTCGTGAAAATTGGAGGGAGAAAGAAGATTTTTGTGCCAATCATAGAACTCTAGCACGGTTTGGCTCTTGAAAACTCTAGCTGGATCTAAAACACGCATTCAAGCATTGTGGGGGTGATATTGATGAAATTGAAAACTCCGTGGCCCATTTTGGGGTACTGCTGAAAAACGGGGTGAGAAAGGAGCTTACTCTGAAAGTTCAAGGCCTCTAGCGAATTTTCCCTCTCAAAAGGTGAGACCGGCGCTAAAACATGCTTCTATACTTTTGGTAGCGGAAACACAATGATTCGCGAGCTACGTTGCCTATTTTACAGTGCTTATTAAAGATGGAGGTAGGAATAGGATTTCTTTGCATTCCAAATGCCTCTGTGGCGGTTGAACTCTGCGAAGTGCAAACCTGCGCGGAGAATAGGTCCCACCATTTCAAGGGCAAAAACAGATGAATTGGGAAATTACATGGCCCGTTCTCTGTGTCCCACTAAAAGATTATGAGAAAGACTATTTTGATGAAATTGTATGGGCTACATGTCAGTTTCCCTCTCTTGAAACGAAAAATCGCCTCTAAACGAATCGTACAGTCTTCTGGCGTTGGAACAGATGAATTTGGCAAATATGTGGCGTATTTTTTGGAACTCGTGAAAATTGGAGGGAGAAAGAAGATTTTTGTGCCAATCATAGGACTCTAGCACGGTTTGGCTCTTGAAAACTCAAGCTGGATCTAAAACAAGCATTCAAGCATTGTGGGGGTGATATTGATGAAATTGAAAACTCCGTGGCCCATTTTGGGGTACTGCTGTAAAACGGAGTGAGAAAGGAGCTTACTCTTAAATTTCGAGGCCTCTAGCTAATTTTCCCTCTCAAAAGGTGAGACCAGCGCTAAAACTTGCTTCTATCCTCTTTGTGGCCGAAACACAATGATTCGCGAGCTACGTTGCCTATTTTACAGTGCTTATGAAAGATGGAGGTAGGAATAGGATTTCTTTGCATTCAAAATGCCTCTGTGGTGGTTGAACTCTGCGAAGTGCAAACCTGCGCGGAGAATAGATCCGACCATTTCAGGGGCAAAATCAGATGAATTGGGAAAGTACATGGCCCGTTCTCTGTGTCCCACTAAAAGATTATGAGAAAGACTATTTTGATGAAATTATATGGGCTACATGTCAGTTTCCCTCTCTTGAAAGAGAAAATCGCCTCTAAACGAACCTCACAGTCTTCTGGCGTTGGAACAGATGAATTTGGCAAATATGTGGCGTATTTTTTGGAACTCATGAAAATTGGAGGGAGAAAGAAGATTTTTGTGCCAATCATAGGACTCTAGCACGGTTTGGCTCTTGAAAACTCAAGCTAGATCTAAAACACGCATTCAAGCATTGTGGGGGTGATATTGATGCAATTGAAAACTCCGTGGCCCATTTTGGGGTACTGCTTTAAAACGGAGTGAGAAAGGAGCTTACTCTGAAATTTCGAGGCCTCTAGCGAATTTTCCCTCTCAAAAGGTGAGACCGGCGCTAAAACTTGCTTCTATCCTCTTGGTGGCCGAAACACAATGATTCGCGAGCTACGTTGCCCAATTTACAGTGCTTATGAAAGATGGAGGAAGGAATAGGATTTCTTTGCATTTCAAATGCCTCTGTGGCGGTTGAACTCTGCGAAGTGTAAACCTGCGCGAAGAATAGGTCCCACCATTTCAGGGGCAAAATCAGATGAATTGGGAAAGTACATGGCCCGTTCTCTGTGTCCCACTAAAAGATTATGAGAAAGACTATTTTTATGAAATTGTATGGGCTACATGTCAGTTTCCCTCTCTTGAAAGAGAAAATCGCCTCTAAACGAACCGTACAGTCTTCTGGCGGTGGAACAGATGAATTTGGCACATATGTGGCGTATTTTTTGGAACTCGTGAAAATTTGAGGGAGAAAGAAGATTTTTGTGCCAATCATAGCACTCTAGCACGGTTTGGCTCTTGAAAACTTAAGCTGGATCTAAAACACGCATTCAAGCATTGTGGGGATGATATTGATGAAATTGTAAACTCCGTGGCCCATTTTGGGGTATTGCTGAAAAACGGAGTGAGAAAGGAGCTGACTCTGAAATTTCGAGGCCTCTAGCGAATTTTCCCTCTCAAAAGGTGAGACCGGCGCTAAAACATGCTTCTATCCTCTTGGTGGCCGAAACACAATGATTCGCGAGCTACGTTGCCCATTTTACAGTGCTTATGAAAGATGGAGGTAGGAATAGGATTTCTTTGCATTTCAAATGCCTCTGTGGCGGTTGAACTCTGCGAAGTGCAACCCTGCGCGAAGAATAGGTCCCACCATTTCGGGGGCAAAAACAGATGAATTGGGAAAGTACATGGCCCGTTCTCTGTGTCCCACTAAAAGATTACGAGAAAGACTATTTTGATGAAATTGTATGGGCTACATGTCAGTTTCCCTCTCTTGAAAGAGAAAATCGCATCTAAACGAACCGTACAGTCTTCTGGCGGTGGAACAGATGAATTTGGCACATATGTGGCGTATTTTTTAGAACTTGTGAAAATTGGAGGGAGAAAGAAGATTTTTGTGCCAATCATAGCACTCTAGCACGGTTTGGCTCTTGAAAACTTAAGCTGTATCTAAAACACGCATTCAAGCATTGTGGGGATGATATTGATGAAATTGTAAACTCCGTGGCCCATTTTGGGGTACTGTTGAAAAACGGAGTGAGAAAGGAGCTGACTCTGAAATTTCGAGGCCTCTAGCGAATTTTCCCTCTCAAAAGGTGAGACCGGCGCTAAAACATGCTTCTATCCTCTTGGTGGCCGAAACACAATGATTCGCGAGCTACGTTGCCCATTTTACAGTGCTTATGAAAGATGGAGGTAGGAATAGGATTTCTTTGCATTTCAAATGCCTCTGTGGCGGTTGAACTCTGCGAAGTGCAAACCTGCGCGAAGAATAGGTCCCACCATTTCAGGGGCAAAAACAGATGAATTGGGAAAGTAAATGACCCGTTCTCTGTGTCCCACTCAAAGATTATGAGAAAGACTATTTTGATGAAATTGTATGGGCTACATGTCAGTTTCTCTCTCTTGAAAGAGAAAATCACCTCTAAACGAACCGTACAGTCTTCTGGCGGTGGAACAGATGAATTTGGCACATATGTGGCGTATTTTTTGGAACTCGTGAAAATTGGAGGGAGAAAGAAGATTTTTGTGCCAATCATAGAACTCTAGCACGGTTTGGCTCTTGAAAACTCTAGCTGGATCTAAAACACGCATTCAAGCATTGTGGGGGTGATATTGATGAAATTGAAAACTCCGTGGCCCATTTTGGGGTACTGCTGAAAAACGGGGTGAGAAAGGAGCTTACTCTGAAAGTTCAAGGCCTCTAGCGAATTTTCCCTCTCAAAAGGTGAGACCGGCGCTAAAACATGCTTCTATACTTTTGGTAGCGGAAACACAATGATTCGCGAGCTACGTTGCCTATTTTACAGTGCTTATTAAAGATGGAGGTAGGAATAGGATTTCTTTGCATTCCAAATGCCTCTGTGGCGGTTGAACTCTGCGAAGTGCAAACCTGCGCGGAGAATAGGTCCCACCATTTCAAGGGCAAAAACAGATGAATTGGGAAATTACATGGCCCGTTCTCTGTGTCCCACTAAAAGATTATGAGAAAGACTATTTTGATGAAATTGTATGGGCTACATGTCAGTTTCCCTCTCTTGAAACGAAAAATCGCCTCTAAACGAATCGTACAGTCTTCTGGCGTTGGAACAGATGAATTTGGCAAATATGTGGCGTATTTTTTGGAACTCGTGAAAATTGGAGGGAGAAAGAAGATTTTTGTGCCAATCATAGGACTCTAGCACGGTTTGGCTCTTGAAAACTCAAGCTGGATCTAAAACAAGCATTCAAGCATTGTGGGGGTGATATTGATGAAATTGAAAACTCCGTGGCCCATTTTGGGGTACTGCTGTAAAACGGAGTGAGAAAGGAGCTTACTCTTAAATTTCGAGGCCTCTAGCTAATTTTCCCTCTCAAAAGGTGAGACCAGCGCTAAAACTTGCTTCTATCCTCTTTGTGGCCGAAACACAATGATTCGCGAGCTACGTTGCCTATTTTACAGTGCTTATGAAAGATGGAGGTAGGAATAGGATTTCTTTGCATTCAAAATGCCTCTGTGGTGGTTGAACTCTGCGAAGTGCAAACCTGCGCGGAGAATAGATCCGACCATTTCAGGGGCAAAATCAGATGAATTGGGAAAGTACATGGCCCGTTCTCTGTGTCCCACTAAAAGATTATGAGAAAGACTATTTTGATGAAATTATATGGGCTACATGTCAGTTTCCCTCTCTTGAAAGAGAAAATCGCCTCTAAACGAACCTCACAGTCTTCTGGCGTTGGAACAGATGAATTTGGCAAATATGTGGCGTATTTTTTGGAACTCATGAAAATTGGAGGGAGAAAGAAGATTTTTGTGCCAATCATAGGACTCTAGCACGGTTTGGCTCTTGAAAACTCAAGCTAGATCTAAAACACGCATTCAAGCATTGTGGGGGTGATATTGATGCAATTGAAAACTCCGTGGCCCATTTTGGGGTACTGCTTTAAAACGGAGTGAGAAAGGAGCTTACTCTGAAATTTCGAGGCCTCTAGCGAATTTTCCCTCTCAAAAGGTGAGACCGGCGCTAAAACTTGCTTCTATCCTCTTGGTGGCCGAAACACAATGATTCGCGAGCTACGTTGCCCAATTTACAGTGCTTATGAAAGATGGAGGAAGGAATAGGATTTCTTTGCATTTCAAATGCCTCTGTGGCGGTTGAACTCTGCGAAGTGTAAACCTGCGCGAAGAATAGGTCCCACCATTTCAGGGGCAAAATCAGATGAATTGGGAAAGTACATGGCCCGTTCTCTGTGTCCCACTAAAAGATTATGAGAAAGACTATTTTTATGAAATTGTATGGGCTACATGTCAGTTTCCCTCTCTTGAAAGAGAAAATCGCCTCTAAACGAACCGTACAGTCTTCTGGCGGTGGAACAGATGAATTTGGCACATATGTGGCGTATTTTTTGGAACTCGTGAAAATTTGAGAGAGAAAGAAGATTTTTGTGCCAATCATAGCACTCTAGCACGGTTTGGCTCTTGAAAACTTAAGCTGGATCTAAAACACGCATTCAAGCATTGTGGGGATGATATTGATGAAATTGTAAACTCCGTGGCCCATTTTGGGGTATTGCTGAAAAACGGAGTGAGAAAGGAGCTAACTCTGAAATTTCGAGGCCTCTAGCGAATTTTCCCTCTCAAAAGGTGAGACCGGCGCTAAAACATGCTTCTATCCTCTTGGTGGCCGAAACACAATGATTCGCGAGCTACGTTGCCCATTTTACAGTGCTTATGAAAGATGGAGGTAGGAATAGGATTTCTTTGCATTTCAAATGCCTCTGTGGCGGTTGAACTCTGCGAAGTGCAACCCTGCGCGAAGAATAGGTCCCACCATTTCGGGGGCAAAAACAGATGAATTGGGAAAGTACATGGCCCGTTCTCTGTGTCCCACTAAAAGATTACGAGAAAGACTATTTTGATGAAATTGTATGGGCTACATGTCAGTTTCCCTCTCTTGAAAGAGAAAATCGCATCTAAACGAACCGTACAGTCTTCTGGCGGTGGAACAGATGAATTTGGCACATATGTGGCGTATTTTTTAGAACTTGTGAAAATTGGAGGGAGAAAGAAGATTTTTGTGCCAATCATAGCACTCTAGCACGGTTTGGCTCTTGAAAACTTAAGCTGTATCTAAAACACGCATTCAAGCATTGTGGGGATGATATTGATGAAATTGTAAACTCCGTGGCCCATTTTGGGGTACTGCTGAAAAACGGAGTGAGAAAGGAGCTGACTCTGAAATTTCGAGGCCTCTAGCGAATTTTCCCTCTCAAAAGGTGAGACCGGCGCTAAAACATGCTTCTATCCTCTTGGTGGCCGAAACACAATGATTCGCGAGCTACGTTGCCCATTTTACAGTGCTTATGAAAGATGGAGGTAGGAATAGGATTTCTTTGCATTTCAAATGCCTCTGTGGCGGTTGAACTCTGCGAAGTGCAAACCTGCGCGAAGAATAGGTCCCACCATTTCAGGGGCAAAAACAGATGAATTGGGAAAGTAAATGACCCGTTCTCTGTGTCCCACTCAAAGATTATGAGAAAGACTATTTTGATGAAATTGTATGGGCTACATGTCAGTTTCCCTCTCTTGAAAGAGAAAATCACCTCTAAACGAACCGTACAGTCTTCTGGCGGTGGAACAGATGAATTTGGCACATATGTGGCGTATTTTTTGGAACTCGTGAAAATTGGAGGGAGAAAGAAGATTTTTGTGCCAATCATAGGACTCTAGCACGGTTTGGCTCTTGAAAACTCAAGCTAGATCTAAAACACGCATTCAACCATTGTAGGGTTGATATTGATGAAATTGAAAACTCGGTGGCCCATTTTGGGGTACTGCTGAAAAACGGGGTGAGAAAGGACCTTACTCTGAAAGTTGAAGGCCTCTGGCGAATTTTCCCTCTCAAAAGGTGAGACCGGCGCTAAAACATGCTTCTATCCTGTTGGTAGCGGAAACACAATGATTCGCGAGCTATGTTGCCTATTTTACAGTGCTTATGAAAGATGGAGGTAGGAATAGGATTTCTTTGCATTTCAAATGCCTCTGTGGCGGTTGAACTCTGCGAAGTGCAAACCTGCGCGAAGAATAGGTCACACCATTTCAGGGGCAAAAACAGATGAATTGGGAAAGTAAATGGCCCGTTCTCTGTGTCCCACTAAAAGATTATGAGAAAGACTATTTTGATAAAATTGTATGGGCTACATGTCAGTTTCCCTCTCTTGAAAGAGAATATAGCCTCTAAACGAACCGTACAGTCTTCTGGCGGTGGAACAGATGAATTTCGCACATATGTGGCGTATTTTTTGGAACTCATGAAAATTGGAGGGAGAAAGAAGATTTTTGTGCCAATCATAGGACTCTAGCACGGTTTGGCTCTTGAAAACTCAAGCTAGATCTAAAACACGCATTCAACCATTGTGGGGGTGATATTGATGAAATTGAAAACTCGGTGGCCCATTTTGGGGTACTGCTGAAAAACGGGGTGAGAAAGGACCTTACTCTGAAAGTTCAAGGCCTCTGGCGAATTTTCCCTCTCAAAAGGTGAGACCGGCGCTAAAACATGCTTCTATCCTGTTGGTAGCGGAAACACAATGATTCGCGAGCTACGTTGCCTATTTTACAGTGGTTATGAAAGATGGAGGTAGGAATAGGATTTCTTTGCATTTCAAATGCCTCTGTGGCGGTTGAACTCTGCGAAGTGCAAACCTGCGCGAAGAATAGGTCACACCATTGCAGGGGCAAAAACAGATGAATTGGGAAAGTACATGGCCCGTTCTCTGTGTCCCACTAAAAGATTATGAGAAAGACTATTTTGATAAAATTGTATGGGCTACATGTCAGTTTCCCTCTCTTGAAAGAGAATATAGCCTCTAAACGAACCGTACAGTCTTCTGGCGGTGGAACAGATGAATTTGGCACATATGTGGCGTATTTTTTGGAACTCGTGAAAATTGGAGCGAGAAAGAAGATTTTTGTGCCAATCATAGGACTCTAGCACGGTTTGGCTCTTGAAAACTCAAGCTGGATCTAAAACACGCATTCAAGCATTGTGGGGGTGATATTGATGAAATTGAAAACTTCGTGGCCCATTTTGGGGTACTGCTGTAAAACGGAGTGAGAAAGGAGCTTACTCTGAAATTTCGAGGCCTCTAGCGAATTTTCCCTCTCAAAAGGTGAGACCAGCGCTAAAACTTGCTTCTATCCTCTTGGTGGCCGAAACACAATGATTCGCGAGCTACGTTGCCTATTTTACAGTGCTTATGAAAGATGGAGGTAGGAATAGGATTTCTTTGCATTCCAAATGCCTCTGTGGCGGTTGAACTCTGCGAAGTGCAAACCTGCGCGGAGAATATGTCCGACCATTTCAGGGGCAAAATCAGATGAATTGGGAAAGTACATGGCCCGTTCTCTGTGTCCCACTAAAAGATTATGAGAAAGACTATTTTGATGAAATTGTATGGGCTACATGTCAGTTTCCCTCTCTTGAAAGAGAAAATCGCCTCTAAACGAACCGTACAGTCTTCTGGCGTTGGAACAGATGAATTTGGCAAATATGTGGCGTATTTTTTGGAACTCATGAAAATTGGAGGGAGAAAGAAGATTTTTGTGCCATTCATAGGACTCTAGCACGGTTTGGCTCTTGAAAACTCAAGCTAGATCTAAAACACGCATTCAACCATTGTGGGGGTGATATTGATGAAATTGAAAACTCGGTGGCCCATTTTGGGGTACTGCTGAAAAACTGGGTGAGAAAGGACCTTACTCTGAAAGTTCAAGGCCTCTAGCGAATTTTCCCTTTCAAAAGGTGAGACCGGCGCTAAAACATGCTTCTATCTTGTATGTAGCGGAAACACAATGATTCGCGAGCTACGTTGCCTATTTTACAGTTCTTATGAAAGATGGAGGTAGCAATAGGATTTCTTTGCATTTCAAATGCCTCTGTGGCGGTTGAACTCTGCGAAGTGCAAACCTGCGCGAAGAATAGGTCACACCATTTCAGGGGCAAAAACAGATGAATTGGGAAAGTACATGGCCCGTTCTCTGTGTCCCACTAAAAGATTATGAGAAAGACTATTTTGATAAAATTGTATGGGCTACATGTCAGTTTCCCTCTCTTGAAAGAGAATATAGCCTCTAAACGAACCGTACAGTCTTCTGGCGGTGGAACAGATGAATTTGGCACATATGTGGCGTATTTTTTGGAACTCGTGAAAATTGGAGGGAGAAAGAAGATTTTTGTGCCAATCATAGGACTCTAGCACGGTTTGGCTCTTGAAAACTCAAGCTAGATCTAAAACACGCATTCAACCATTGTAGGGTTGATATTGATGAAATTGAAAACTCGGTGGCCCATTTTGGGGTACTGCTGAAAAACGGGGTGAGAAAGGACCTTACTCTGAAAGTTGAAGGCCTCTGGCGAATTTTCCCTCTCAAAAGGTGAGACCGGCGCTAAAACATGCTTCTATCCTGTTGGTAGCGGAAACACAATGATTCGCGAGCTACGTTGCCTATTTTACAGTGCTTATGAAAGATGGAGGTAGGAATAGGATTTCTTTGCATTCCAAATGCCTCTGTGGCGGTTGAACTCTGCGAAGTGCAAACCTGCACGGAGAATAGGTCCGACCATTTCAGGGGCAAAATTAGATGAATTGGGAAAGTACATGGCCCGTTCTCTGTGTCCCACTAAAAGATTATGAGAAAGACTATTTTGATGAAATTGTATGGGCTACATGTCAGTTTCCCTCTCTTGAAAGAGAAAATCGCCTGTAAACGAACCGTACAGTCTTCTGGCGTTGGAACAGATGAATTTGGCACATATGTGGCGTATTTTTTGGAACTCATGAAAATTGGAGGGAGAAAGAAGATTTTTGTGCCAATCATAGGAATCTAGCACGGTTTGGCTCTTGAAAACTCAAGCTAGATCTAAAACACGCATTCAACCATTGTGGGGGTGATATTGATGAAATTGAAAACTCGGTGGCCCATTTTGGGGTACTGCTGAAAAACGAAGTGAGAAAAGACCTTACTCTGAAAGTTCCAGGCCTCTAGCGAATTTTCCCTCTCAAAAGGTGAGACCGGCGCTAAAACATGCTTCTATCCTGTTGGTAGCGGAAACACAATGATTCGCGAGCTACGTTGCCTATTTTATAGTGCTTATGAAATATGGAGGTAGGAATAGGATTTCTTTGCATTTCAAATACCTCTGTGGCGGTTGAACTCTGCGAAGTGCAAACCTGCGCGAAGAATAGGTCACACCATTTCAGGGGCAAAAACAGATGAATTGGGAAAGTACATGGCCCGTTCTCTGTGTCCCACTAAAAGATTATGAGACAGACTATTTTGATGAAATTGTATGGGCTACATGTCAGTTTCGCTCTCTTGAAAGAGAAAATCGCCTCTAAACGAACCGTACAGTCTTCTGGCGGTGGAACAGATGAATTTGGCACATATGTGGCGTATTTTTTGGAACTCGTGAAAATTGGAGGGAGAAAGAAGATTTTTGTGCCAATTATAGGACTCTAGCACAGTTTGGCTCTTGAAAACTCAAGCTGGATCTAAAACACGCATTCAAGCATTGTGGGGGTGATATTGATGAAATTGGCAACTCCGTGGCCTATTTTAGGGGACTGCTGAAAAACGGAGTGAGAAAGGAGCTTACTCTGAAAGTTCGAGGCCTCTGGCGATTTTCCCTCTCAAAAGGTGAGACCGGCGATAAAACATGGTTCTATCCTTTTGGTGGCGGAAACACAATGATTCGCGAGCTACGTTGCCTATTTTACAGTGCTTATGAAAGATGGAGGTAGGAATAGGATTTCTTTGCATTCCAAATGCCTCTGTGGCGGTTGAACTCCGCGAAGTGCAAACCTGCGCGTAGAATAGGTCCGACCATTGCAGGGGCAAAATCAGATGAATTGGGAAAGTACATGGCCCGTTCTCTGTGTCCCACTAAAAGATTATGAGAAAGACTATTTTGATGAAATTGTATGGGCTACATGTCAGTTTCCCTCTCTTGAAAGAGAAAATCGCCTGTAAACGAACCGTACAGTCTTCTGGCGTTGGAACAGATGAATTTGGCAAATATGTGGCGTATTTTTTGGAACACATGAAAATTGGAGGGAGAAAGAAGATTTTTGTGCCAATCATAGGACTCTAGCACGGTTTGGCTCTTGAAAACTCAAGCTGGATCTAAAACACGCATTCAAGCATTGTGGGGGTGATATTGATGAAATTGAAAACTCGGTGGCCCATTTTGGGGTACTGCTGTAAAACGGAGTGAGAAAGGAGCTTACTCTCAAATTTCGAGGCCTCTAGCGAATTTTCCCTGTCAAAAGGTGAGACCGGCGCTAAAACATTCTTCTATCCTTTTGGTGGCCGAAACACAATGATTCGCGAGCTACGTTGCCTATTTTACAGTGCTTATGAAAGATGGAGGTAGGAATAGGATTTCTTTGCATTCCAAATGCCTCTGTGGCGGTTGAACTCTGCGAAGTGCAAACCTGTGCGAAGAATAGGTCCCACCATTTCAGGGGCAAAAACAGATGAATTGGGAAAGTACATGGCCCGTTCTCTGTGTCCCACTAAAAGATTATGAGAAAGACTATTTTGATGAAATTGTATGGGCTACATGTCAGTTTCCCTCTCTTAAAAGAGAAAATCGCCTCTAGACGAACCGTACAGTCTTCTAGCGGTGGAACAGATGAATTTGGCACATATGTGGCGTATTTTTTGGAACTCGTGAAAATTGGAGGGAGAAAGAAGATTTTTGTGCCAATCATAGGACTCTAGCACGGTTTGGCTCTTGAAAACTCAAGCTGGATCTAAAACACGCATTCAAGCATTGTGGGGGTGATATTGATGAAATTGAAAACTCGGTGGCCCATTTTGGGGTACTGCTGTAAAACGGAGTGAGAAAGGAGCTTACTCTGTAAGTTCGAGGCCTCTGGCGATTTTCCCTCTCAAAAGGTGAGACCGGCGCTAAAACATGCTTCTATCCTTTTGGTGGCGGAAACACAATGATTTACGAGCTACGTTGCCTATTTTACAGTGCTTATGAAAGATGGAGGTAGGAATAGGATTTCTTTGCATTCAAAATGCCTCTGTGGCGGTTGAACTCTGTGAAGTGCAAACCTGCGCGGAGAATAGGTCCGACCATTTCAGGGGCAAAATTAGATGAATTGGGAAAGTACATGGCCCGTTCTCTGTGTCCCACTAAAAGATTATGAGAAAGACTATTTTGATGAAATTGTATGGGCTACATGTCAGTTTCCCTCTCTTGAAAGAGAAAATCGCCTTTAAACGAACCGTACAGTCTTCTGGCGTTGGAACAGATGAATTTGGCAAATATGTGGCGTATTTTTTGGAACTCATGAAAATTGGAGGGAGAAAGAAGATTTTTGTGCCAATCATAGGACTCTAGCACGGTTTGGCTCTTGAAAACTCAAGCTAGATCTAAAACACGCATTCAACCATTGTGGGGGTGATATTGATGAAATTGTAAACTCCGTGGCCCATTTTGGGGTACTGCTGAAAAACGGGGTGAGAAAGAACCTTACTCTGAAAGTTGAAGGCCTCTAGCGAATTTTCCCTCTCAAAAGGTGAGACCGGCGCTAAAACATGCTTCTATCCTGTTGGTAGCGGAAACACAATGATTCGCGAGCAACGTTGCCTATTTTACAGTGCTTATGAAAGATGGAGGTAGGAATAGGATTTCTTTGCCTTCCAAATTCCTCTGTGAAGGTTGAACTCTGCGAAGTGCAAACCTGTGCGAAGAATAGGTCCCACCATTTCAGGGGCAAAAACAGATGAATTGGGAAAGTACATGGCCCGTTCTCTGTGTCCCACTAAAAGATTATGAGAAAGACTATTTTGATGAAATTGTATGGGCTACATGTCAGTTTCCCTCTCTTGAAAGAGAAAATCGCCTCTAAACGAACCGTACAGTCTTCTGGCGGTGGAACAGATGAATTTGGCACATATGTGGCGTATTTTTTGGAACTCGTGAAAATTGGAGGGAGAAAGAAGATTTTTGTGCCAATCATAGGACTCTAGCACGGTTTGGCTCTTGAAAACTCAAGCTGGATCTAAAACACGCATTCAAGCATTGTGGGGGTGATATTGATGAAATTGAAAACTCGGTGGCCCATTTTGGGGTACTGCTGTAAAACGGAGTGAGAAAGGAGCTTACTCATAAATTTCGCGGCCTCTAGCGAATTTTCCCTCTCAAAAGGTGAGACCAGCGCTAAAACTTGCTTATATCCTCTTGGTGGCCGAAACACAATGATTCGCGAGCTACGTTGCCTATTTTACAGTGCTTATGAAAGATGGAGGTAGGAATAGGATTTCTTTGCATTCCAAATGCCTCTGTGGCGGTTGAACTCTGTGAAGTGCAAACCTGCGCGGAGAATATGTCCGACCATTTCAAGGGCAAAATTAGATGAATTGGGAAAGTACATGGCCCGTTCTCTGTGTCCCACTAAAAGATTATGAGAAAGACTATTTTGATGAAATTGTGTGGGCTACATGTCAGTTTCCCTCTCTTGAAAGAGAAAATCACCTTTAAACGAACCGTACAGTCTTCTGGCGGTGGAACATATTAATTTGGCAAATATGTGACGTATTTTTTGGAACTCGTGAAAATTGGAGGGAGAAAGAAGATTTTTGTGCCAATTATAGGACTCTAGCACGGTTTGGCTCTTGAAAACTCAAGCTGGATCTAAAACACGCATTCAAGAATTGTGGGGGTGATATTGATGAAATTGGCAACTCCGTGGCCTATTTTGGGGGACTGCTGAAAAACGGAGTGAGAAAGGAGCTTACTCTGAAAGTTCGAGGCCTCTAGCGAATTTTCCCTCTCAAAAGGTGAGACCAGCGCTAAAACTTGCTTCTATCCTCTTGGTGGCCGAAACACAATGATTCACGAGCTACGTTGCCTATTTTACAGTGCTTATGAAAGATGGAGGTAGGAATAGGATTTCTTTGCATTCCAAATGCCTCTGTGGCGGTTGAACTCTGCGAAGTGCAAACCTGCGCGGAGAATAGGTCCGACCATTTCAGGGGCAAAATTAGATGAATTGGGAAAGTACATGGCCCGTTCTCTGTGTCCCACTAAAAGATTATGAGAAAGACTATTTTGATGAAATTGTATGGGCTACATGTCAGTTTCCCTCTCTTGAAAGAGAAAATCCCCTTTAAACGAACCGTACAGTCTTCTGGCGGTGGAACAGATGAATTTGGCACATATGTGACGTATTTTTTTGAACTCGTGAAAATTGGAGGGAGAAAGAAGATTTTTGTGCCAATCATAGGACTCTAGCACGGTTTGGCTCTTGAAAACTCAAGCTGGATCTAAAACAAGCATTCAAGCATTGTGGGGGTGATATTGATGAAATTGAAAACTCGGTGGCCCATTTTGGGGTACTGCTGTAAAACGGAGTGAGAAAGGAGCTTACTCATAAATTTCGAGGCCTCTAGCGAATTTTCCCTCTCAAAAGATGAGACCAGCACTAAAACTTGCTTATATCCTCTTGGTGGCCGAAACACAATGATTCGCGAGCTACGTTGCCTATTTTACAGTGCTTATGAAAGATGGAGGTAGGAATAGGATTTCTTTGCATTCCAAATGCCTCTGTGGCGGTTGAACTCTGCAAAGTGCAAACCTGCGCGGAGAATAGGTCCGACCATTTCAGGGGCAAAATTAGATGAATTGGGAAAGTACATGGCCCGTTCTCTGTGTCCCACTAAAAGATTATGAGAAAGACTATTTTGATGAAATTGTATGGGCTACATGTCAGTTTCCCTCTCTTGAAAGAGAAAATCACCTTTAAACGAACCGTACAGTCTTCTGGCGGTGGAACATATTAATTAGGCAAATATGTGACGTATTTTTTGGAACTCGTGAAAATTGGAGGGAGAAAGAAGATTTTTGTGCCAATCATAGCACTCTAGCACGGTTTGGCTCTTGAAAACTCAAGCTGGATCTAAAACACGCATTCAACCATTGTGGGGGTGATATTGATGAAATTGAAAACTCGGTGGCCCATTTTGGGGTACTGCTGAAAAACGGGGTGAGAAAGGACCTTACTCTGAAAGTTCAAGGCCTCTAGCGAATTTTCCCTCTCAAAAGGTGAGACCGGCGCTAAAACATGCTTCTATCCTTTTGCTGGCGGAAACACAATGATTCGCGAGCTACGTTGCCTATTTTACAGTGCTTATGAAAGATGGAGGTAGGAATAGGATTTCTTTGCATTCCAAATGCCTCTGTGGCGGTTGAACTCTGCGAAGTGCAAACCTGCGCGGAGAATAGGTCCGACCATTTCAGGGGCAAAATCAGATGAATTGGGAAAGTACATGGCCCGTTCTCTGTGTCCCACTAAAAGATTATGAGAAAGACTATTTTGATGAAATTGTATAGGCTACATGTCAGTTTCCCTCTCTTAAAAGAGAAAATCGCCTCTAAACGAACCGTACAGTCTTCTGGCGGTGGAACAGATGAATTTGGCACATATCTGGCGTATTTTTTGGAACTCGTGAAAATTGGAGGGAGAAAGAAGATTTTTGTGCCAATCATAGGACTCTAGCACGGTTTGGCTCTTGAAAACTCAAGCTGGATCTAAAACACGCATTCAAGCATTGTGGGGGTGATATTGATGAAATTGAAAACTCGGTGGCCCATTTTGGGGTACTGCTGTAAAATTGAGTGAGAAAGGAGCTTACTCTGAAATTTCGAGGCCTCTAGCGAATTTTCCCTGTCAAAAGGTGAGACCGGCGGTAAAACATTTTTCTATCCTTTTGGTGGCCAAAACACAATGATTCGCGAGCTACGTAGCCCAATTTACTGTGCTTATGAAAGATGGAGGTAGGAATAGGATTTCTTTGCATTTCAAATGCCTCTGTGGCGGTTGAACTCTGCGAAGTGCAAACCTGCGCGAAGAATAGGTCCCACCATTTCCAGGGCAAAAACAGATGAATTGGGAAAGTACATGGCCCGTTCTCTGTGTCCCACTAAAAGATTATGAGAAAGACTATTTTGATGAAATTGTATCGGCTACATGTCAGTTTCCCTCTCTTGAAAGAGAAAATCGCCTCTAAACGAACCGTACAGTCTTCTGGCGGTGGAACAGATGAATTTGGCACATATGTGGCGTATTTTTTGGGAACTCGTGAAAATTGGCGGGAGAAAGAAGATTTTTGTGCCAATCATAGGACTCTAGCACGGTTTGGCTCTTGAAAACTCAAGCTGGATCTAAACCACGCATTTAAGCATTGTGGGGGTAATATTGATGAAATTGAAAACTCCGTGGCCCATTTTGGGGTACTGCTGTAAAACGGAGTGAGAAAGGAGCTTACTCTGAAATTTCGAGGCCTCTAGCGAATTTTCCCTCTCAAAAGGTGAGACCGGCGCTAAAACATGCTTCTATCCTTTTGGTGGCGGAAACACAATGATTCGCGAGCTACGTTGCCTATTTTACAGTGCTTATGAAAGATGGAGGTAGGAATAGGATTTCTTTGCATTCCAAATGCCTCTTTGGCGGTTGAACTCTGCGAAGTGCAAACCTGCGCGGAGAATAGGTCCGACCATTTCAGGGGCAAAATCAGATGAATTGGGAAAGTACATGGCCCGTTCTCTGTGTCCCACTAAAAGATTAGGAGAAAGACTATTTTGATGAAATTGTATGGGCTACATGTCAGTTTCCCTCTCTTAAAAGAGAAAATCGCCTCTAAACGAACCGTACAGTCTTCTGGCGGTGGAACAGATGAATTTGGCACATATATGGCGTATTTTTTGGAACTCGTGAAAATTGGAGGGAGAAAGAAGATTTTTGTGCCATTCATAGGACTCTAGCACGGTTTGGTCTTGAAAACTCAAGCTGGATCTAAAACACGCATTCAAGCATTGTGGGGGTGATATTGATGAAATTGAAAACTCGGTGGCCCATTTTGGGGTACTGCTATAAAACGGAGTGAGAAAGGAGCATACTCTGAAATTTCGAGGCCTTTAGCGAATTTTCCCTGTCAAAAGGTGAGACCGGCGCTAAAACATTCTTCTATCCTTTTGGTGGCCGAAACACAATGATTCGCGAGCTACGTTGCCCAATTTACTGTGCTTATGAAAGATGGAGGTAGGAATAGGATTTCTTTGCATTTCAAATGCCTCTGTGGCGGTTGAACTCTGCGAAGTGCAAACCTGCGCGAAGAATAGGTCCCACCATTTCCAGGGCAAAAACAGATGAATTGGGAAAGTACATGGCCCGTTCTCTGTGTCCCACTAAAAGATTATGAGAAAGACTATTTTGATGAAATTGTATGGGCTACATGTCAGTTTCCTTCTCTTGAAAGAGAAAATCGCCTCTAAACGAACCGTACAGTCTTCTGGCGGTGGAACAGATGAATTTGGCACATATGTGGCGTATTTTTTGGAACTCGTGAAAATTGGCGGGAGAAAGAAGATTTTTGTGCCAATCATAGGACTCTAGCACGGTTTGTCTCTTGAAAACTCAAGCTGGATCTAAAACACGCATTCAAGCATTGTGGGGGTGATATTGATGAAACTGAAAACTCCGTGGCCCATTTTGGGGTACTGCTGTAAAACGGAGTGAGAAAGGAGCTTACTCTGACATTTCGAGTCCTCTAGCTAATTTTCCCTCTCAAAAGGTGAGACCGGCGCTAAAACTTGCTTCTATCCCTTTGGTGGCCGAAACACAATGATTCGCGAGCTACGTTGCCCAATTTACAGTGCTTATGAAAGATGGAGGTAGGAATAGGATTTCTTTGCATTTCAAATGCCTCTGTGGCGGTTGAACTCTACGAAGTACAAACCTGCGCGAAGAATAGGTCCCACCATTTCAGGGGCAAAAAAAGATGAATTGGGAAAGTACATGGCCCGTTCTCTGTGTCCCACTAAAAAATTATGAGAAAGACTATTTTGATGAAATTGTATGGGCTACATGTCAGTTTCCCTCTCTTGAAAGAGAAAATCACCTCTAAACGAACCGTACAGTCTTCTGGCGGTGGAACAGATGAATTTGGCACATATGTGGCGTATTTTTTGGAACTCGTGAAAATTGGCGGGAGAAAGAAGATTTTTGTGCCAATTATAGGACTCTAGCACAGTTTGGCTCTTGAAAACTCAAGCTGGATCTAAAACACACATTCAAGCATTGTGGGGGTGATATTGATGAAATTGGCAACTCCGTGGCCTATTTTAGGGGACTGCTGAAAAACGGAGTGAGAAAGGAGCTTACTCTGAAAGGTCGAGGCCTCTGGCGATTTTCCATCTCAAAAGGTGAGACCGGCGCTAAAACATGCTTCTATCCTTTTGGTGGCGGAAACACAATGATTCGCGAGCTACGTTGCCTATTTTACAGTGCTTATGAAAGATGGAGGTAGGAATAGGATTTCTTTGCATTCCAAATGCCTCTGTGGCGGTTGAACTCTGCGAAGTGCAAACCTGCGCGGAGAATAGGTCCGACCATTTCATGGGCAAAAACAGATGAATTGGGAAAGTACATGGCCCGTTCTCTGTGTCCCACTAAAAGATTATGAGAAAGACTATTTTGATGAAATTGTATGGGCTACATGTCAGTTTCCCTCTCTTGAAAGGGAAAATCGCCTCTAAACGAACCGTACAGTCTTCTGGCGTTGGAACAGATGAATTTGGCAAATAGGTGGCGTATTTTTCGGAACTCGTGAAAATTGGAGGGAGAAAGAAGATTTGTGTGCCAATCATAGGACTCTAGCACGGTTTGGCTCTTGAAAACTCAAGCTGGATCTAAAACACGCATTCAAGCATTGTGGGGGTGATATTGATGAAATTGAAAACTCCGTGGCCCATTTTGGGGTACTGCTGTAAAACGGAGTGAGAAAGGAGCTTACTCTGAAATTTCGAGGCCTCTAGCGAATTTTCCCTCTCAAAAGGTGAGACCGGCGCTAAAACATGCTTCTATCCTTTTGGTGGCGGAAACACAATGATTCGCGAGCTACGTTGCCTATTTTACAGTGCTTATGAAAGATGGAGGTAGGAATAGGATTTCTTTGCATTCCAAATGCCTCTGTGGCGGTTGAACTCTGCGAAGTGCAAACCTGCGCGGAGAATAGGTCCGACCATTTCAGGGGCAAAATCAGATGAATTGGGAAAGTACATGGCCCGTTCTCTGTGTCCCACTAAAAGATTATGAGAAAGACTATTTTGATGAAATTGTATGGGCTACATGTCAGTTTCCCTCTCTTGAAAGAGAAAATCGCCTGTAAACGAACCGTACAGTCTTCTGGCGTTGGAACAGATGAATTTGGCAAATATGTGGCGTATTTTTTGGAACTCCTGAAAATTGGAGGGAGAAAGAAGATTTTTGTGCCAATCATAGGACTCTAGCACGGTTTGGCTCTTGAAAACTCAAGCTGGATCTAAAACACGCATTCAACCATTGTGGGGGTGATATTGATGAAATTGAAAAGTCGGTGGCCCATTTTGGGGTACTGCTGTAAAACGGAGTGAGAAAGGAGCTTACTCTGAAATTTCGAGGCCTCTAGCGAATTTTCCCTCTCAAAAGGTGAGACCGGCGCTAAAACATGCTTCTATCCTTTTGGTGGCGGAAACACAATGATTCGCGAGCTACGTTGCCTATTTTACAGTGCTTATGAAAGATGGAGGTAGGAATAGGATTTCTTTGCATTCCAAATGCCTCTGTGGCGGTTGAACTCCGCGAAGTGCAAACCTGCGCGTAGAATAGGTCCGACCATTTCAGGGGCAAAATCAGATGAATTGGGAAAGTACATGGCCTGTTCTCTGTGTCCCACCAAAAGATTATGAGAAAGACTATTTTGATGAAATTGTATGGGCTACATGTCAGTTTCTATCTCTTAAAAGAGAAAATCGCCTCTAAACGAACCGTACAGTCTTCTGGCGGTGGAACAGATGAATTTGGCACATATCTGGCGTATTTTTTGGAACTCGTAAAAATTGGAGGGAGAAAGAAGATTTTTGTGCCAATCATAGGACTCTAGCACGGTTTGGCTCTTGAAAACTCAAGCTGGATCTAAAACACGCATTCAAGCATTGTGGGGGTGATATTGATGAAATTGAAAACTCGGTGGCCCATTTTGGGGTACTGCTGTAAAACGGAGTGAGAAAGGAGCTTACTCTGAAATTTCGAGGCCTCTAGCGAATTTTCCCTGTCAAAAGGTGAGACCGGCGCTAAAACATTCTTCTATCCTTTTGGTGGCCGAAACATAATGATTCGCGAGCTACGTTGCCTAATTTACTGTGCTTATGAAAGATGGAGGTAGGAATAGGATTTCTTTGCATTTCAAATGCCTCTGTGGCGGTTGAACTCTGCGAAGTGCAAACCTGCGCGAAGAATAGGTCCCACCATTTCCAGGGCAAAAACAGATGAATTGGGAAAGTACATGGCCCGTTCTCTGTGTCCCACTAAAAGATTATGAGAAAGACTATTTTGATGAAATTGTATGGGCTACATGTCAGTTTCCCTCTCTTGAAAGAGAAAATCGCCTCTAAACGAACCGTACAGTCTTCTGGCGGTGGAACAGATGAATTTGGCACATATGTGGCGTACTTTTTGGAACTCGTGAAAATTCGCGAAAGAAAGAAGATTTTTGTGCCAATCATAGGACTCTAGCACGGTTTGGCTCTTGAAAACTCAAGCTGGATCTAAAACACGCATTCAAGCATTGTGGGGGTGATATTGATGAAATTGAAAACTCCGTGGCCCATTTTGGGGTACTGCTGTAAAACGGAGTGAGAAAGGAGCTTACTCTGAAATTTCGAGTCCTCTAGCTAATTTTCCCTCTCAAAAGGTGAGACCGGCGCTAAAACTTGCTTCTATCCTCTTGGTGGCCGAAACACAATGATTCGCGAGCTACGTTGCCCAATTTACAGTGCTTATGAAAGATGGAGGTAGGAATAGGATTTCTTTGCATTTCAAATGCCTCTGTGGCGGTTGAACTCTGCGAAGTGCAAACCTGCGCGAAGAATAGGTCCCACCATTTCAGTGGCAAAAAAAGATGAATTGGGAAAGTACATGGCCCGTTCTCTGTGTCCCACTAAAAAATTATGAGAAAGACTATTTTGATGAAATTGTATGGGCTACATGTCAGTTTCCCTCTCTTGAAAGAGAAAATCACCTCTAAACGAACCGTACAGTCTTCTGGCGGTGGAACAGATTAATTTGGCAAATATGTGACGTATTTTTTAAAACTCGTGAAAATTGGAGGGAGAAAGAAGATTTTTGTGCCAATTATAGTACTCTAGCACAGTTTGGCTCTTGAAAACTCAAGCTGGATCTAAAACACACATTCAAGCATTGTGGGGGTGATATTGATGAAATTGAAAACTCCGTGGCCCATTTTGGGGTACTGCTGTAAAACGGAGTGAGAAAGGAGCTTACTCTGAAATTTCGAGGCCTCTCCGAATTTTCCCTCTCAAAAGGTGAGACCGGCGCTAAAACATGCTTCTATCCTTTTGGTGGCGGAAACACAATGATTCGCGAGCTACGTTGCCTATTTTACAGTGCTTATGAAAGATGGAGGTAGGAATAGGATTTCTTTGCATTCCAAATGCCTCTGTGGCGGTTGAACTCCGCGAAGTGCAAACCTGCGCGTAGAATAGGTCCGACCATTGCAGGGGCAAAATCAGATGAATTGGGAAAGTACATGGCCCGTTCTCTGTGTCCCACTAAAAGATTATGAGAAAGACTATTTTGATGAAATTGTATGGGCTACATGTCAGTTTCCCTCTCTTGAAAGAGAAAATCGCCTGTAAACGAACCGTACAGTCTTCTGGCGTTGGAACAGATGAATTTGGCAAATATGTGGCGTATTTTTTGGAACACATGAAAATTGGAGGGAGAAAGAAGATTTTTGTGCCAATCATAGGACTCTAGCACGGTTTGGCTCTTGAAAACTCAAGCTGGATCTAAAACACGCATTCAAGCATTGTGGGGGTGATATTGATGAAATTGAAAACTCGGTGGCCCATTTTGGTGTACTGCTGTAAAACGGAGTGAGAAAGGAGCTTACTCTAAAATTTCGAGGCCTCTAGCGAATTTTCCCTGTCAAAAGGTGAGACCGGCGCTAAAACATTCTTCTATCCTTTTGGTGGCCGAAACACAATGATTCGCGAGCTACGTTGCCCAATTTACTGTGCTTATGAAAGATGGAGGTAGGAATAGGATTTCTTTGCATTTCAAATGCCTCTGTGGCGGTTGAACTCTGCGAAGTGCAAACCTGCGCGAAGAATAGGTCCCACCATTTCCAGGGCAAAAACAGATGAATTGGGAAAGTACATGGCCCGTTCTCTGTGTCCCACTAAAAGATTATGAGAAAGACTATTTTGATGAAATTGTATGACCTACATGTCAGTTTCCCTCTCTTGAAAGAGAAAATCACCTCTAAACGAACCGTACAGTCTTCTGGCGGTGGAACAGATGAATTTGGCACATATGTGGCGTATTTTTTGGAACTCGTGAAAATTGGCGGGAGAAAGAAGATTTTTGTGCCAATCATAGGACTCTAGCACGGTTTGGCTCTTGAAAACTCAAGCTGGATCTAAAACACGCATTCAAGCATTGTGGGGGTGATATTGATGAAATTGAAAACTCGGTGGCCCATTTTGGGGTACTGCTGTAAAACGGAGTGAGAAAGGAGCTTACTCTGAAATTTCGAGTCCTCTAGCGAATTTTCCCTCTCAAAAGGTGAGACCGGCGCTAAAACTTGCTTCTATCCTCTTGGTGGCCGAAACACAATGATTCGCGAGCTACGTTGCCCAATTTACAGTGCTTATGAAAGATAGAGGTAGGAATAGGATTTCTTTGCATTTCAAATGCCTCTTTGGCGGTTGAACTCTGCGAAGTGCAAACCTGCGCGAAGAATAGGTCCCACCATTTCAGGGGAAAAAAGATGAATTGGGAAAGTACATGGCCCGTTCTCTGTGTCCCACTAAAAAATTATGAGAAAGACTATTTTGATGAAATTGTATGGGCTACATGTCAGTTTCCCTCTCTTAAAAGAGAAAATCGCCTCTAAACGAACCGTACAGTCTTCTGGCGGTGGAACAGATGAATTTGGCACATATCTGGCGTATTTTTTGGAACTCGTGAAAATTGGAGGGAGAAAGAAGATTTTTGTGCCAATCATAGGACTCTAGCACGGTTTGGCTCTTGAAAACTCAAGGTGGATCTAAAACACGCATTCAAGCATTGTGGGGGTGATATTGATGAAATTGAAAACTCGGTGGCCCATTTTGGGGTACTGCTGTAAAACGGAGTGAGAAAGGAGCTTACTCTGAAATTTCGAGGCCTCTAGCGAATTTTCCCTGTCAAAAGGTGAGACCGGCGCTAAAACATTCTTCTATCCTTTTGGTGGCCGAAACACAATGATTCGCGAGCTACGTTGCCCAATTTACTGTGCTTATGAAAGATGGAGGTAGGAATAGGATTTCTTTGCATTTCAAATGCCTCTGTGGCGGTTGAACTCTGCGAAGTGCAAACCTGCGCGAAGAATAGGTCCCACCATTTCCAGGGCAAAAACAGATGAATTGGGAAAGTACATGGCCCGTTCTCTGTGTCCCACTAAAAGATTATGAGAAAGACTATTTTGATGAAATTGTATGGGCTACATGTCAGTTTCCCTCTCTTGAAAGAGAAAATCGCCTCTAAACGAACCGTACAGTCTTCTGGCGGTGGAACAGATGAATTTGGCACATATGTGGCGTATTTTTTGGAACTCGTGAAAATTGGAGGGAGAAAGAAGATTTTTGTGCCAATTATAGTACTCTAGCACAGTTTGGCTCTTGAAAACTCAAGCTGGATCTAAAACACACATTCAAGCATTGTGGGGGTGATATTGATGAAATTGAAAACTCCGTGGCCCATTTTGGGGTACTGCTGTAAAACGGAGTGAGAAAGGAGCTTACTCTGAAATTTCGAGGCCTCTCCGAATTTTCCCTCTCAAAAGGTGAGACCGGCGCTAAAACATGCTTCTATCCTTTTGGTGGCGGAAACACAATGATTCGCGAGATACGTTGCCTATTTTACAGTGCTTATGAAAGATGGAGGTAGGAATAGGATTTCTTTGCATTCCAAATGCCTCTGTGGCGGTTGAACTCCGCGAAGTGCAAACCTGCGCGTAGAATAGGTCCGACCATTGCAGGGGCAAAATCAGATGAATTGGGAAAGTACATGGCCCGTTCTCTGTGTCCCACTAAAAGATTATGAGAAAGACTATTTTGATGAAATTGTATGGGCTACATGTCAGTTTCCCTCTCTTGAAAGAGAAAATCGCCTGTAAACGAACCGTACAGTCTTCTGGTGTTGGAACAGATGAATTTGGCAAATATGTGGCGTATTTTTTGGAACACATGAAAATTGGAGGGAGAAAGAAGATTTTTGTGCCAATCATAGGACTCTAGCACGGTTTGGCTCTTGAAAACTCAAGCTGGATCTAAAACACGCATTCAAGCATTGTGGGGGTGATATTGATGAAATTGAAAACTCGGTGGCCCATTTTGGGGTACTGCTGTAAAACGGAGTGAGAAAGGAGCTTACTCTGAAATTTCGAGGCCTCTAGCGAATTTTCCCTGTCAAAAGGTGAGACCGGCGCTAAAACATTCTTCTATCCTTTTGGTGGCCGAAACACAATGATTCGCGAGCTACGTTGCCCAATTTACTGTGCTTATGAAAGATGGAGGTAGGAATAGGATTTCTTTGCATTTCAAATGCCTCTGTGGCGGTTGAACTCTGCGAAGTGCAAACCTGCGCGAAGAATAGGTCCCACCATTTCCAGGGCAAAAACAGATGAATTGGGAAAGTACATGGCCCGTTCTCTGTGTCCCACTAAAAGATTATGAGAAAGACTATTTTGATGAAATTGTATGACCTACATGTCAGTTTCCCTCTCTTGAAAGAGAAAATCACCTCTAAACGAACCGTACAGTCTTCTGGCGGTGGAACAGATGAATTTGGCACATATGTGGCGTATTTTTTGGAACTCGTGAAAATTGGCGGGAGAAAGAAGATTTTTGTGCCAATCATAGGACTCTAGCACGGTTTGGCTCTTGAAAACTCAAGCTGGATCTAAAACACGCATTCAAGCATTGTGGGGGTGATATTGATGAAATTGAAAACTCGGTGGCCCATTTTGGGGTACTGCTGTAAAACGGAGTGAGAAAGGAGCTTACTCTGAAATTTCGAGTCCTCTAGCGAATTTTCCCTCTCAAAAGGTGAGACCGGCGCTAAAACTTGCTTCTATCCTCTTGGTGGCCGAAACACAATGATTCGCGAGCTACGTTGCCCAATTTACAGTGCTTATGAAAGATAGAGGTAGGAATAGGATTTCTTTGCATTTCAAATGCCTCTTTGGCGGTTGAACTCTGCGAAGTGCAAACCTGCGCGAAGAATAGGTCCCACCATTTCAGGGGAAAAAAGATGAATTGGGAAAGTACATGGCCCGTTCTCTGTGTCCCACTAAAAAATTATGAGAAAGACTATTTTGATGAAATTGTATGGGCTACATGTCAGTTTCCCTCTCTTAAAAGAGAAAATCGCCTCTAAACGAACCGTACAGTCTTCTGGCGGTGGAACAGATGAATTTGGCACATATCTGGCGTATTTTTTGGAACTCGTGAAAATTGGAGGGAGAAAGAAGATTTTTGTGCCAATCATAGGACTCTAGCACGGTTTGGCTCTTGAAAACTCAAGGTGGATCTAAAACACGCATTCAAGCATTGTGGGGGTGATATTGATGAAATTGAAAACTCGGTGGCCCATTTTGGGGTACTGCTGTAAAACGGAGTGAGAAAGGAGCTTACTCTGAAATTTCGAGGCCTCTAGCGAATTTTCCTTGTCAAAAGGTGAGACCGGCGCTAAAACATTCTTCTATCCTTTTGGTAGCCGAAACACAATGATTCGCGAGCTACGTTGCCCAATTTACTGTGCTTATGAAAGATGGAGGTAGGAATAGGATTTCTTTGCATTTCAAATGCCTCTGTGGCGGTTGAACTCTGCGAAGTGCAAACCTGCGCGAAGAATAGGTCCCACCATTTCCAGGGCAAAAACAGATGAATTGGGAAAGTACATGGCCCGTTCTCTGTGTCCCACTAAAAGATTATGAGAAAGACTATTTTGATGAAATTGTATGGGCTACATGTCAGTTTCCCTCTCTTGAAAGAGAAAATCGCCTCTAAACGAACCGTACAGTCTTCTGGCGGTGGAACAGATGAATTTGGCACATATGTGGCGTATTTTTTGGAACTCGTGAAAATTGGAGGGAGAAAGAAGATTTTTGTGCCAATTATAGTACTCTAGCACAGTTTGGCTCTTGAAAACTCAAGCTGGATCTAAAACACACATTCAAGCATTGTGGGGGTGATATTGATGAAATTGAAAACTCCGTGGCCCATTTTGGGGTACTGCTGTAAAACGGAGTGAGAAAGGAGCTTACTCTGAAATTTCGAGGCCTCTCCGAATTTTCCCTCTCAAAAGGTGAGACCGGCGCTAAAACATGCTTCTATCCTTTTGGTGGCGGAAACACAATGATTCGCGAGCTACGTTGCCTATTTTACAGTGCTTATGAAAGATGGAGGTAGGAATAGGATTTCTTTGCATTCCAAATGCCTCTGTGGCGGTTGAACTCCGCGAAGTGCAAACCTGCGCGTAGAATAGGTCCGACCATTGCAGGGGCAAAATCAGATGAATTGGGAAAGTACATGGCCCGTTCTCTGTGTCCCACTAAAAGATTATGAGAAAGACTATTTTGATGAAATTGTATGGGCTACATGTCAGTTTCCCTCTCTTGAAAGAGAAAATCGCCTGTAAACGAACCGTACAGTCTTCTGGCGTTGGAACAGATGAATTTGGCAAATATGTGGCGTATTTTTTGGAACACATGAAAATTGGAGGGAGAAAGAAGATTTTTGTGCCAATCATAGGACTCTAGCACGGTTTGGCTCTTGAAAACTCAAGCTGGATCTAAAACACGCATTCAAGCATTGTGGGGGTGATATTGATGAAATTGAAAACTCGGTGGCCCATTTTGGGGTACTGCTGTAAAACGGAGTGAGAAAGGAGCTTACTCTGAAATTTCGAGGCCTCTAGCGAATTTTCCCTGTCAAAAGGTGAGACCGGCGCTAAAACATTCTTCTATCCTTTTGGTGGCCGAAACACAATGATTCGCGAGCTACGTTGCCCAATTTACTGTGCTTATGAAAGATGGAGGTAGGAATAGGATTTCTTTGCATTTCAAATGCCTCTGTGGCGGTTGAACTCTGCGAAGTGCAAACCTGCGCGAAGAATAGGTCCCACCATTTCCAGGGCAAAAACAGATGAATTGGGAAAGTACATGGCCCGTTCTCTGTGTCCCACTAAAAGATTATGAGAAAGACTATTTTGATGAAATTGTATGACCTACATGTCAGTTTCCCTCTCTTGAAAGAGAAAATCTCCTCTAAACGAACCGTACAGTCTTCTGGCGGTGGAACAGATGAATTTGGCACATATGTGGCGTATTTTTTGGAACTCCTGAAAATTGGCGGGAGAAAGAAGATTTTTGTGCCAATCATAGGACTCTAGCACGGTTTGGCTCTTGAAAACTCAAGCTGGATCTAAAACACGCATTCAAGCATTGTGGGGGTGATATTGATGAAATTGAAAACTCGGTGGCCCATTTTGGGGTACTGCTGTAAAACGGAGTGAGAAAGGAGCTTACTCTGAAATTTCGAGTCCTCTAGCGAATTTTCCCTCTCAAAAGGTGAGACCGGCGCTAAAACTTGCTTCTATCCTCTTGGTGGCCGAAACACAATGATTCGCGAGCTACGTTGCCCAATTTACAGTGCTTATGAAAGATAGAGGTAGGAATAGGATTTCTTTGCATTTCAAATGCCTCTTTGGCGGTTGAACTCTGCGAAGTGCAAACCTGCGCGAAGAATAGGTCCCACCATTTCAGGGGAAAAAAGATGAATTGGGAAAGTACATGGCCCGTTCTCTGTGTCCCACTAAAAAATTATGAGAAAGACTATTTTGATGAAATTGTATGGGCTACATGTCAGTTTCCCTCTCTTAAAAGAGAAAATCGCCTCTAAACGAACCGTACAGTCTTCTGGCGGTGGAACAGATGAATTTGGCACATATCTGGCGTATTTTTTGGAACTCGTGAAAATTGGAGGGAGAAAGAAGATTTTTGTGCCAATCATAGGACTCTAGCACGGTTTGGCTCTTGAAAACTCAAGTTGGATCTAAAACACGCATTCAAGCATTGTGGGGGTGATATTGATGAAATTGAAAACTCGGTGGCCCATTTTGGGGTACTGCTGTAAAACGGAGTGAGAAAGGAGCTTACTCTGAAATTTCGAGGCCTCTAGCGAATTTTCCCTGTCAAAAGGTGAGACCGGCGCTAAAACATTCTTCTATCCTTTTGGTAGCCGAAACACAATGATTCGCGAGCTACGTTGCCCAATTTACTGTGCTTATGAAAGATGGAGGTAGGAATAGGATTTCTTTGCATTTCAAATGCCTCTGTGGCGGTTGAACTCTGCGAAGTGCAAACCTGCGCGAAGAATAGGTCCCACCATTTCCAGGGCAAAAACAGATGAATTGGGAAAGTACATGGCCCGTTCTCTGTGTCCCACTAAAAGATTATGAGAAAGACTATTTTGATGAAATTGTATGGGCTACATGTCAGTTTCCCTCTCTTGAAAGAGAAAATCGCCTCTAAACGAACCGTACAGTCTTCTGGCGGTGGAACAGATGAATTTGGCACATATGTGGCGTATTTTTTGGAACTCGTGAAAATTGGCGGGAGAAAGAAGATTTTTGTGCCAATCATAGGACTCTAGCACGGTTTGGCTCTTGAAAACTCAAGCTGGATCTAAAACACGCATTCAAGCATTGTGGGGGTGATATTGATGAAATTGAAAACTCCGTGGCCCATTTTGGGGTACTGCTGTAAAACGGAGTGAGAAAGGAGCTTACTCTGAAATTTCGAGTCCTCTAGCGAATTTTCCCTCTCAAAAGGTGAGACCGGCGCTAAAACTTGCTTCTATCCTCTTGGTGGCCGAAACACAATGATTCGCGAGCTACGTTGCCCAATTTACAGTGCTTATGAAAGATAGAGGTAGGAATAGGATTTCTTTGCATTTCAAATGCCTCTTTGGCGGTTGAACTCTGCGAAGTGCAAACCTGCGCGAAGAATAGGTCCCACCATTTCAGGGGAAAAAAGATGAATTGGGAAAGTACATGGCCCGTTCTCTGTGTCCCACTAAAAAATTATGAGAAAGACTATTTTGATGAAATTGTATGGGCTACATGTCAGTTTCCCTCTCTTAAAAGAGAAAATCGCCTCTAAACGAACCGTACAGTCTTCTGGCGGTGGAACAGATGAATTTGGCACATATGTGGCGTATTTTTTGGAACTCGTGAAAATTGGCGGGAGAAAGAAGATTTTTGTGCCAATCATAGGACTCTAGCACGGTTTGGCTCTTGAAAACTCAAGCTGGATCTAAAACACGCATTCAAGCATTGTGGGGGTGATATTGATGAAATTGAAAACTCCGTGGCCCATTTTGGGGTACTGCTGTAAAACGGAGTGAGAAAGGAGCTTACTCTGAAATTTCGAGTCCTCTAGCGAATTTTCCCTCTCAAAAGGTGAGACCGACGCTAAAACTTGCTTCTATCCTCTTGGTGGCCGAAACACAATGATTCGCGAGCTACGTTGCCCAATTTACAGTGCTTATGAAAGATAGAGGTAGGAATAGGATTTCTTTGCATTTCAAATGCCTCTTTGGCGGTTGAACTCTGCGAAGTGCAAACCTGCGCGAAGAATAGGTCCCACCATTTCAGGGGAAAAAAGATGAATTGGGAAAGTACATGGCCCGTTCTCTGTGTCCCACTAAAAAATTATGAGAAAGACTATTTTGATGAAATTGTATGGGCTACATGTCAGTTTCCCTCTCTTGAAAGAGAAAATCACCTCTAAACGAACCGTACAGTCTTCTGGCGGTGGAACAGATTAATTTGGCAAATATGTGACGTATTTTTTGGAACTCGTGAAAATTGGAGGGAGAAAGAAGATTTTTGTGCCAATTATAGGACTCTAGCACAGTTTGGCTCTTGAAAACTCAAGCTGGATCTAAAACACACATTCAAGCATTGTGGGGGTGATATTGATGAAATTGGCAACTCCGTGGCCTATTTTGGGGGACTGCTGAAAAACGGAGTGAGAAAGGAGCTTACTCTGAAAGTTCGAGGCCTCTGGCGATTTTCCCTCTCAAAAGGTGAGACCGGCGCTAAAACATGCTTCTATCCTTTTGGTGGCGGAAACACAATGATTCGCGAGCTACGTTGCCTATTTTACAGTGCTTATGAAAGATGGAGGTAGGAATAGGATTTCTTTGCATTCCAAATGCCTCTGTGGCGGTTGAACTCTGCGAAGTGCAAACCTGCGCGGAGAATAGGTCCGACCATTTCAAGGGCAAAAACAGATGAATTGGGAAAGTACATGGCCCGTTGTAATGACCCGCCCCATATATCCTTTATTATTGATCTTACTCAGAGTAGCAATGCGTAATTCAGTGGGCACACAGGAATAGCATGAATATACTGATAATATTAATACAATATTGCTTGATTATAATACAAAAGTTTCCCCATCAGGGGTTTACACAATATTTACAGACCTTCAAACAACCAGCAACAGTCCTCTTCGTGCATACCTCTTTTCTGATCTCAGCACGTTTCCAATGCTCACCTGTTTGAATGGTTGTTTGGGAGGAGTGAGATTCGAGAGAATCTCAGTAGCAAACATTACCACTATGCATGCCAGATATATATGAATGCATGACATGCTTGCCTACACTATTTCATGCCAACATAATGACATACTGCATGCTCGATGTTATGACATACATATGGCCATTTCACAAATATAACAGAGCTTCAACCAATCATACATGTTCCACACAAAAATAGGCAAAGCAGTCACATAATCAATGCAAGACATACATATCACATACATGCAGAAAAGGTAAGTTCACTACCTGGTGGACTTTATGTCCTTCTCTTCTTGTCGCTATATCCGCCAACCATTACTCCTTCTTTATCACTTCATGGCCCTAGGCAAGTGATAACATCATTAGAGCCATGAAAAGTGAATACCTAATAGCCCACATTAACCCTATAGGCTTACTTTCACCCTTGGAGTTCATTCCAATCATATTTGGCCAATTTCTTACTCAAATTCTCATGGTAATCAAACTACCAGCATTTTTGACCAAACTTTGGAAAATCATAATTAATTCTATAGAACTCCAATTGAGGTGGCTCAAAGCTCTATTTGAAGCCCTATAAGTGTAGTTTTGTATAAAAATATTCGATTTTAAACGCTACCGCAACAACATTCCCAGAATATTTCCAAACACCAACTGTTTCAGATTCTTCCAGAAAACATGGCATATCTTTAACAACTCATATCTCATAGTATACTTATCCAATTAACCATTATGACCATTCAAATTAAAGGTCTATGTCTCTACTTTCAAACTGGAGAGTTTCATGATCATTGGATAACATTTGACCACTCAAAAATACGTCACCATAACACTGCCTCCAGAAAACGGAATACACAGCATTTACCTTTTAACTTCTAAAATTTCTAAATTTATGTACAAGTGTCCAAAATTCATGAACACTTGTATACCCACACAATTTTGCCTCCTAAAGCCAATGGAAGCATCAAAATCATCAAATTACAACTCCTCCTACACGTCACAGCCAGAACAGAAAAATAGAGTCTTAGGAAAATGTTGTTTTCTTCGTTTTCTCTTACCTAATCACTTCCTTACTACTCATAATCAAGTGATTAGCTATTTAAACACTCGTTTGACATCATTTAGCCATTGAAATACCATTTTAAACCATCAATGAATAGTACCCAACTTCCTCTATACTCATCCAAACGACAAACCAATCGGTTAAAAAGGAAGCTTACGCTTACCTCTACTCGTTTCCACAAACGGTTCGGAATTCTGGCAATACTCCGGTAAGGGAAACGACACCAAACACCTCCAAATGAAAATCCGAAACCGTAGAAATGAAGATCTCGATGAGTAGAGGAAGTTTCCTGAAGGGTACTTTGAGAGAGGATGCCGTTTCGGCAGTGTTTCGGAGGAAATATTTTTCTCTCTCTTCTTCCACCATTTCCATCTCTCTCTTTTCTCTCTTTCTTCTAGTGCTTCTCCGTGAAAAATGACGAGGATGAAGATGATTTAATGATTAAATGGGTCAGTTTTCTCAACTGCCACGTGTCACCTTATGATTCGCCCATAATTTGAATTTTCGCATATAATACCAAATTCTGCAGAATTTTCATTAACTTTGAAAATTCATATCTAATTGTACCAATGTCCAATTGGAGTGATTCCAAAGGCTATGCGACCCTTATTGAGTCTAGTTTTAAGGAAAAATATAAACTTTGGCCAATTGGAAGCTTAAAATTCCCAGAATTTTAATCTTTGAATGCTGCCCCAGAAAATAATTAATTTCGCCGGGCTAACTTCAAAAATTCATTTCTCTTTGTGTACAACTCCAAATTACTTATATGACCTATCAAATTGAAGCTTGTTAAGTCTAATTTCATTCTGGAAAGTTTCATAACTTTTTACCATTATTTACCCATCGAAAAAGGTCACACAATCACCACTGCCACACAGGGAATTTCACCGGTGGCAAAATGACTTTGTGTTCCACTTTACTATATTATGTGTGACTTCCAATCACTTCGTTTTGTTATTCCCCGAGCTCTTTAGCTCACTAATATAATTCATTTAATATCCGAGGATATACAGGAATTTTGGGAAATAATACATATCTCATAGGGACATTTGCTAAACCGGGGCTTAGCAGTCCACTTGATCCAGGCTTAATCTTATGCCTTTAGTCCCAAAATTCGAGATATTACACCCGTTCTCTGTGTCCCACTAAAAGATTATGAGAAAGACTATTTTGATGAAATTGTATGGGCTACATGTCAGTTTCCCTCTCTTGAAAGGGAAAATCGCCTCTAAACGAACTGTACAGTCTTCTGGCGTTGGAACAGATGAATTTGGCAAATAGGTGGCGTATTTTTCGGAACTCGTGAAAATTGGAGGGAGAAAGAAGATTTTTGTGCCAATCATAGGACTCTAGCACGGTTTGGCTCTTGAAAACTCAAGCTGGATCTAAAACACGCATTCAAGCATTGTGGGGGTGATATTAATGAGATTGAAAACTCCGTGGCCCATTTTGGGGTACTGCTGTAAAACGGAGTGAGAAAGGAGCTTACTCTGAAATTTCGAGGACTCTAGCGAATTTTCCCTGTCAAAAGGTGAGACCGGCGCAAAAACATGCTTCTATCCTTTTGGTGGCGGAAACACAATGATTCGCGAGCTACGTTGCCTATTTTACAGTGCTTATGAAAGATGGAGGTAGGAATAGGATTTCTTTGCATTTCAAATGCCTCTGTGGCGGTTGAACTCTGCGAAGTGCAAACCTGCGCGAAGAATAGGTCCCACCATTTCAGGGGCAAAACAGATGAATTGGGAAAGTACATGGCCCGTTCTCTGTGTCCCACTAAAAGATTATGAGAAAGACTATTTTGATGAAATTGTATGGGCTACATGTCAGTTTCCCTCTCTTGAAAGAGAAAATCGGCTCTAAACGAATCGTACAGTCTTCTGGCGGTGGAACAGATGAATTTGGCACATATGTGGCGTATTTTTTGGAACTTGGAAAATTGGAGGGAGAAAGAAGATTTCCCTGCAAATCTTAGGACTCTAGCACGGTTTGGCTCTCGAAAACGCAAGCTGGATCTAAAACACGCATTCAAACATTGTGGGGGTGATATTGATGAAATTGAAAACTCCGTGGCCCATTTTGGGGTACTGCCGAAAAACGGAGTGAGAAAGGAGCTTACTGTGAAATTTCGAGGACTCTAGCGAATTTTCCCTGTCAAAAGGTGAGACCGGCGCAAAAACATGCTTCTATCCTTTTGGTGGCGGAAACACAATGATTCGCGAGCTACGTTGCCTATTTTACAGTGCTTATGAAAGATGGATGTAGGAATAGGATTTCTTTGCATTTCAAATGCCTCTGTGGCGGTTGAATTCTGCGAAGTGCAAACTTGCGCGAAGAATAGGTCCCACCATTTCAGGGGCAAAAACAGATGAATTGGGAAAGTACATGGCCCGTTCTCTGTGTCCCACTAAAAGATTATGAGAAAGACTATTTTGATGAAATTGTGTGGGCTACTTGTCAGTTTCCCTCTCTTGAAAGAGAAAATCGCCTCTAAACGAACCGTACAGTCTTCTGGGTGTGGAACAGATGAATTTGGCAAATCTGTGGCGTATTTTTCGGAACTCGTGAAAATTGGAGGGAGAAAGAAGATTTCCCTGCAACTCTTAGGACTCTAGCACGGTTTGGCTCTCGAAAACGCAAGCTGGATCTAAAACACGCATTCAAGCATTGTGGGGTGATATTGATGAAATTGAAAACTCCGTGGCTCATTTTGGGGTACTGCTGAAAAACGGAGTTAGAAAGGAGCTTACTCTGAAAATTCGAGGCCTCTAGCGAATTTTCCCTGTCAAAAGGTGAGACCAGCACTAAAACATGCTTCTACCCTTTTGGTGGCCGAAACACAATGATTCGCGAGCTACGTTGCCCAATTTATAGTGCTTATGAAAGATGGAGGTAGGAATAGGATTTCTTTGCATTTCAAATGCCTCTGTGGCAGTTGAACTCTGCGAAGTGCAAACCTGCGCGAAGAATAGATCCTACAATTTCAGGGGCAAAAACAGATCTATTGGGAAAGTACATGGCCCGTTCTCTGTGTCCCACTAAAAGATTATGAGAAAGACTATTTTGATGAAATTGTATGGGCTACATGTCAGTTTCCCTCTCTTGAAAGAGAAAATCACCTCTAAACGAACCGTACAGTCTTCTGGCGGTGGAACAGATGAATTTGGCACATATGTGGCGTATTTTTTGGAACTCGTGAAAATTGGAGGGAGAAAGAAGATTTCCCAGCAAATCTTAGGAATCTAGCACGATTTGATTCTTGAAAACGCAAGCTGGATCTAAAACACGCATTCAAGCATTGTGGGGGTGATATTGATCAAATTGAAAACTCCGTGGCCCATTTTGGGTACTGCCGAAAACGAGTGAGAAAGGAGCTTACTCTGAAATTTCGAGGCCTCTAGCGAATTTTCCCTTTCAAAAGGTGAGACCGGCGCTAAAACATGTTTCTATCTTTTTGGTGGAAGAAACACAATGATTCGCGAGCTACGTTGCCCATTTTACAGTGCTTATGAAAGATGGAGGTTGGAATAGGATTTCTTTGCATTTCAAATGCCTCTATGGCTGTTGAACTCTGCGAAGTGCAAACCTGCGCGAAGAATAGGTCCCACCATTTCGGGGGCAAAAACAGATGAATTGGAAAAGTACATGGCCCGTTCTCTGTGTCCCACTAAAAGATTATGAGAAAGACTATTTTGATGAAATTGTATGGGCTACATGTCAGTTTCCCTCTCTTGAAAGAGAAAATCGGCTCTAAACGAATCGTACAGTCTTCTGGCGGTGGAACAGATGAATTTGGCAAATCTGTGGCGTATTTTTCGGAACTCGTGAAAATTGGAGGGAGAAAGAAGATTTCCCTGCAACTCTTAGGACTCTAGCACGGTTTGGCTCTCGAAAACGCAAGCTGGATCTAAAACACGCATTCAAGCATTGTGGGGTGATATTGATGAAATTGAAAACTCCGTGGCTCATTTTGGGGTACTGCTGAAAAACGGAGTTAGAAAGGAGCTTACTCTGAAAATTCGAGGCCTCTAGCGAATTTTCCCTGTCAAAAGGTGAGACCAGCACTAAAACATGCTTCTACCCTTTTGGTGGCCGAAACACAATGATTCGCGAGCTACGTTGCCCAATTTATAGTGCTTATGAAAGATGGAGGTAGGAATAGGATTTCTTTGCATTTCAAATGCCTCTGTGGCAGTTGAACTCTGCGAAGTGCAAACCTGCGCGAAGAATAGATCCTACAATTTCAGGGGCAAAAACAGATCTATTGGGAAAGTACATGGCCCGTTCTCTGTGTCCCACTAAAAGATTATGAGAAAGACTATTTTGATGAAATTGTATGGGCTACATGTCAGTTTCCCTCTCTTGAAAGAGAAAATCACCTCTAAACGAACCGTACAGTCTTCTGGCGGTGGAACAGATGAATTTGGCACATATGTGGCGTATTTTTTGGAACTCGTGAAAATTGGAGGGAGAAAGAAGATTTCCCAGCAAATCTTAGGAATCTAGCACGATTTGATTCTTGAAAACGCAAGCTGGATCTAAAACACGCATTCAAGCATTGTGGGGGTGATATTGATCAAATTGAAAACTCCGTGGCCCATTTTGGGTACTGCCGAAAATGAGTGAGAAAGGAGCTTACTCTGAAATTTCGAGGCCTCTAGCGAATTTTCCCTTTCAAAAGGTGAGACCGGCGCTAAAACATGTTTCTATCCTTTTGGTGGCGGAAACACAATGATTCGCGAGCTACGTTGCCTATTTTACAGTGCTTATGAAAGATGGAGGTAGGAATAGGATTTCTTTGCATTTCAAATGCCTCTGTGGCGGTTGAACTCTGCGAAGTGCAAACCTGCGGGAAGAATAGGTCCCACCATTTCAGGGGCAAAAACAGATGAATTGGAAAAGTACATGGCCCGTTCTCTGTGTCCCACTAAAAGATTATGAGAAAGACTATTTTGATGAAATTGTATGGGCTACATGTCAGTTTCCCTCTCTTGAAAGAGAAAATCGGCTCTAAACGAATCGTACAGTCTTCTGGCGGTGGAACAGATGAATTTGGCACATATGTGGCGTATTTTTTGGAACTTGGAAAATTGGAGGGAGAAAGAAGATTTCCCTGCAAATCTTAGGACTCTAGCACGGTTTGGCTCTCGAAAACGCAAGCTGGATCTAAAACACGCATTCAAGCATTGTGGGGTGATATTGATGAAATTGAAAACTCCGTGGCTCATTTTGGGGTACTGCTGAAAAACGGAGTTAGAAAGGAGCTTACTCTGAAAATTCGAGGCCTCTAGCGAATTTTCCCTGTCAAAAGGTGAGACCAGCACTAAAACATGCTTCTACCCTTTTGGTGGCCGAAACACAATGATTCGCGAGCTACGTTGCCCAATTTATAGTGCTTATGAAAGATGGAGGTAGGAATAGGATTTCTTTGCATTTCAAATGCCTCTGTGGCAGTTGAACTCTGCGAAGTGCAAACCTGCGCGAAGAATAGATCCTACAATTTCAGGGGCAAAAACAGATCTATTGGGAAAGTACATGGCCCGTTCTCTGTGTCCCACTAAAAGATTATGAGAAAGACTATTTTGATGAAATTGTATGGGCTACATGTCAGTTTCCCTCTCTTGAAAGAGAAAATCACCTCTAAACGAACCGTACAGTCTTCTGGCGGTGGAACAGATGAATTTGGCACATATGTGGCGTATTTTTTGGAACTCGTGAAAATTGGAGGGAGAAAGAAGATTTCCCAGCAAATCTTAGGAATCTAGCACGATTTGATTCTTGAAAACGCAAGCTGGATCTAAAACACGCATTCAAGCATTGTGGGGGTGATATTGATCAAATTGAAAACTCCGTGGCCCATTTTGGGTACTGCCGAAAATGAGTGAGAAAGGAGCTTACTCTGAAATTTCGAGGCCTCTAGCGAATTTTCCCTTTCAAAAGGTGAGACCGGCGCTAAAACATGTTTCTATCCTTTTGGTGGCGGAAACACAATGATTCGCGAGCTACGTTGCCTATTTTACAGTGCTTATGAAAGATGGAGGTAGGAATAGGATTTCTTTGCATTTCAAATGCCTCTGTGGCGGTTGAACTCTGCGAAGTGCAAACCTGCGGGAAGAATAGGTCCCACCATTTCAGGGGCAAAAACAGATGAATTGGAAAAGTACATGGCCCGTTCTCTGTGTCCCACTAAAAGATTATGAGAAAGACTATTTTGATGAAATTGTATGGGCTACATGTCAGTTTCCCTCTCTTGAAAGAGAAAATCGGCTCTAAACGAATCGTACAGTCTTCTGGCGGTGGAACAGATGAATTTGGCACATATGTGGCGTATTTTTTGGAACTTGGAAAATTGGAGGGAGAAAGAAGATTTCCCTGCAAATCTTAGGACTCTAGCACGGTTTGGCTCTCGAAAACGCAAGCTGGATCTAAAACACGCATTCAAGCATTGTGGGGGTGATATTGATGAAATTGAAAACTCCGTGGCCCATTTTGGGGTACTGCCGAAAAACGGAGTGAGAAAGGAGCTTACTGTGAAATTTCGAGGACTCTAGAGAATTTTCCCTGTCAAAAGGTGAGACCGGCGCAAAAACATGCTTCTATCCTTTTGGTGGCGGAAACACAATGATTCGCGAGCTACGTTGCCTATTTTACAGTGCTTATGAAAGATGGAGGTAGGAATAGGATTTCTTTGCATTTCAAATGCCTCTGTGGCGGTTGAACTCTGCGAAGTGTAAACCTGCGCGAAGAATAGGTCCCACCATTTCAGGGGCAAAAACAGATGAATTGGGAAAGTACATGGCCCGTTCTCTGTGTCCCACTAAAAGATTATGAGAAAGACTATTTTGATGAAATTGTGTGGGCTACTTGTCAGTTTCCCTCTCTTGAAAGAGAAAATCGCCTCTAAACGAACCGTACAGTCTTCTGGGTGTGGAACAGATGAATTTGGCAAATCTGTGGCGTATTTTTCGGAACTCGTGAAAATTGGAGGGAGAAAGAAGATTTCCCTGCAAATCTTAAGACTCTAGCACGGTTTGGCTCTCGAAAACGCAAGCTGGACCTAAAACACGCATTCAAGCATTGTGGGGGTGATATTGATGAAATTGAAAACTCCGTGGCCCATTTTGGGGTACTGCCGAAAAACGGAGTGAGAAAGGAGCTTACTGTGAAATTTCGAGGACTCTAGCGAATTTTCCCTGTCAAAAGGTGAGACCGGCGCAAAAACATGCTTCTATCCTTTTGGTGGCGGAAACACAATGATTCGCGAGCTACGTTGCCTATTTTACAGTGCTTATGAAAGATGGAGGTAGGAATAGGATTTCTTTGCATTTCAAATGCCTCTGTGGCGGTTGAACTCTGCGAAGTGCAAACCTGCGGGAAGAATAGGTCCCACCATTTCAGGGGCAAAAACAGATGAATTGGGAAAGTACATGGCCCGTTCTCTGTGTCCCACTAAAAGATTATGAGAAAGACTATTTTGATGAAATTGTATGGGCTACATGTCAGTTTCCCTCTCTTGAAAGAGAAAGTCGGCTCTAAACGAATCGTACAGTCTTCTGGCGGTGGAACAGATGAATTTGGCACATATGTGGCGTATTTTTTGGAACTTGGAAAATTGGAGGGAGAAAGAAGATTTCCCTGCAAATCTTAGGACTCTAGCACGGTTTGGCTCTCGAAAACGCAAGCTGGATCTAAAACACGCATTCAAGCATTGTGGGGTGATATTGATGAAATTGAAAACTCCGTGGCTCATTTTGGGGTACTGCTGAAAAACGGAGTTAGAAAGGAGCTTACTCTGAAAATTCGAGGCCTCTAGCGAATTTTCCCTGTCAAAAGGTGAGACCAGCACTAAAACATGCTTCTACCCTTTTGGTGGCCGAAACACAATGATTCGCGAGCTACGTTGCCCAATTTATAGTGCTTATGAAAGATGGAGGTAGGAATAGGATTTCTTTGCATTTCAAATGCCTCTGTGGCAGTTGAACTCTGCGAAGTGCAAACCTGCGCGAAGAATAGATCCTACAATTTCAGGGGCAAAAACAGATCTATTGGGAAAGTACATGGCCCGTTCTCTGTGTCCCACTAAAAGATTATGAGAAAGACTATTTTGATGAAATTGTATGGGCTACATGTCAGTTTCCCTCTCTTGAAAGAGAAAATCACCTCTAAACGAACCGTACAGTCTTCTGGCGGTGGAACAGATGAATTTGGCACATATGTGGCGTATTTTTTGGAACTCGTGAAAATTGGAGGGAGAAAGAAGATTTCCCAGCAAATCTTAGGAATCTAGCACGATTTGATTCTTGAAAACGCAAGCTGGATCTAAAACACGCATTCAAGCATTGTGGGGGTGATATTGATCAAATTGAAAACTCCGTGGCCCATTTTGGGTACTGCCGAAAATGAGTGAGAAAGGAGCTTACTCTGAAATTTCGAGGCCTCTAGCGAATTTTCCCTTTCAAAAGGTGAGACCGGCGCTAAAACATGTTTCTATCCTTTTGGTGGCGGAAACACAATGATTCGCGAGCTACGTTGCCTATTTTACAGTGCTTATGAAAGATGGAGGTAGGAATAGGATTTCTTTGCATTTCAAATGCCTCTGTGGCGGTTGAACTCTGCGAAGTGCAAACCTGCGGGAAGAATAGGTCCCACCATTTCAGGGGCAAAAACAGATGAATTGGAAAAGTACATGGCCCGTTCTCTGTGTCCCACTAAAAGATTATGAGAAAGACTATTTTGATGAAATTGTATGGGCTACATGTCAGTTTCCCTCTCTTGAAAGAGAAAATCGGCTCTAAACGAATCGTACAGTCTTCTGGCGGTGGAACAGATGAATTTGGCACATATGTGGCGTATTTTTTGGAACTTGGAAAATTGGAGGGAGAAAGAAGATTTCCCTGCAAATCTTAGGACTCTAGCACGGTTTGGCTCTCGAAAACGCAAGCTGGATCTAAAACACGCATTCAAGCATTGTGGGGGTGATATTGATGAAATTGAAAACTCCGTGGCCCATTTTGGGGTACTGCCGAAAAACGGAGTGAGAAAGGAGCTTACTGTGAAATTTCGAGGACTCTAGAGAATTTTCCCTGTCAAAAGGTGAGACCGGCGCAAAAACATGCTTCTATCCTTTTGGTGGCGGAAACACAATGATTCGCGAGCTACGTTGCCTATTTTACAGTGCTTATGAAAGATGGAGGTAGGAATAGGATTTCTTTGCATTTCAAATGCCTCTGTGGCGGTTGAACTCTGCGAAGTGTAAACCTGCGCGAAGAATAGGTCCCACCATTTCAGGGGCAAAAACAGATGAATTGGGAAAGTACATGGCCCGTTCTCTGTGTCCCACTAAAAGATTATGAGAAAGACTATTTTGATGAAATTGTGTGGGCTACTTGTCAGTTTCCCTCTCTTGAAAGAGAAAATCGCCTCTAAACGAACCGTACAGTCTTCTGGGTGTGGAACAGATGAATTTGGCAAATCTGTGGCGTATTTTTCGGAACTCGTGAAAATTGGAGGGAGAAAGAAGATTTCCCTGCAAATCTTAAGACTCTAGCACGGTTTGGCTCTCGAAAACGCAAGCTGGACCTAAAACACGCATTCAAGCATTGTGGGGGTGATATTGATGAAATTGAAAACTCCGTGGCCCATTTTGGGGTACTGCCGAAAAACGGAGTGAGAAAGGAGCTTACTGTGAAATTTCGAGGACTCTAGCGAATTTTCCCTGTCAAAAGGTGAGACCGGCGCAAAAACATGCTTCTATCCTTTTGGTGGCGGAAACACAATGATTCGCGAGCTACGTTGCCTATTTTACAGTGCTTATGAAAGATGGAGGTAGGAATAGGATTTCTTTGCATTTCAAATGCCTCTGTGGCGGTTGAACTCTGCGAAGTGCAAACCTGCGGGAAGAATAGGTCCCACCATTTCAGGGGCAAAAACAGATGAATTGGGAAAGTACATGGCCCGTTCTCTGTGTCCCACTAAAAGATTATGAGAAAGACTATTTTGATGAAATTGTATGGGCTACATGTCAGTTTCCCTCTCTTGAAAGAGAAAGTCGGCTCTAAACGAATCGTACAGTCTTCTGGCGGTGGAACAGATGAATTTGGCACATATGTGGCGTATTTTTTGGAACTTGGAAAATTGGAGGGAGAAAGAAGATTTCCCTGCAAATCTTAGGACTCTAGCACGGTTTGGCTCTCGAAAACGCAAGCTGGATCTAAAACACGCATTCAAGCATTGTGGGGTGATATTGATGAAATTGAAAACTCCGTGGCTCATTTTGGGGTACTGCTGAAAAACGGAGTTAGAAAGGAGCTTACTCTGAAAATTCGAGGCCTCTAGCGAATTTTCCCTGTCAAAAGGTGAGACCAGCACTAAAACATGCTTCTACCCTTTTGGTGGCCGAAACACAATGATTCGCGAGCTACGTTGCCCAATTTATAGTGCTTATGAAAGATGGAGGTAGGAATAGGATTTCTTTGCATTTCAAATGCCTCTGTGGCAGTTGAACTCTGCGAAGTGCAAACCTGCGCGAAGAATAGATCCTACAATTTCAGGGGCAAAAACAGATCTATTGGGAAAGTACATGGCCCGTTCTCTGTGTCCCACTAAAAGATTATGAGAAAGACTATTTTGATGAAATTGTATGGGCTACATGTCAGTTTCCCTCTCTTGAAAGAGAAAATCACCTCTAAACGAACCGTACAGTCTTCTGGCGGTGGAACAGA
Source organism: Albizia julibrissin (assembly GCA_037074505.1). Taxonomy (NCBI): domain Eukaryota; kingdom Viridiplantae; phylum Streptophyta; class Magnoliopsida; order Fabales; family Fabaceae; genus Albizia; species Albizia julibrissin. The sequence goes on from CM073477.1 coordinate 42,209,773, forward strand.
TGAATTTGGCACATATGTGGCGTATTTTTTGGAACTCGTGAAAATTGGAGGGAGAAAGAAGATTTCCCAGCAAATCTTAGGAATCTAGCACGATTTGATTCTTGAAAACGCAAGCTGGATCTAAAACACGCATTCAAGCATTGTGGGGGTGATATTGATCAAATTGAAAACTCCGTGGCCCATTTTGGGTACTGCCGAAAATGAGTGAGAAAGGAGCTTACTCTGAAATTTCGAGGCCTCTAGCGAATTTTCCCTTTCAAAAGGTGAGACCGGCGCTAAAACATGTTTCTATCCTTTTGGTGGCGGAAACACAATGATTCGCGAGCTACGTTGCCTATTTTACAGTGCTTATGAAAGATGGAGGTAGGAATAGGATTTCTTTGCATTTCAAATGCCTCTGTGGCGGTTGAACTCTGCGAAGTGCAAACCTGCGGGAAGAATAGGTCCCACCATTTCAGGGGCAAAAACAGATGAATTGGAAAAGTACATGGCCCGTTCTCTGTGTCCCACTAAAAGATTATGAGAAAGACTATTTTGATGAAATTGTATGGGCTACATGTCAGTTTCCCTCTCTTGAAAGAGAAAATCGGCTCTAAACGAATCGTACAGTCTTCTGGCGGTGGAACAGATGAATTTGGCACATATGTGGCGTATTTTTTGGAACTTGGAAAATTGGAGGGAGAAAGAAGATTTCCCTGCAAATCTTAGGACTCTAGCACGGTTTGGCTCTCGAAAACGCAAGCTGGATCTAAAACACGCATTCAAGCATTGTGGGGGTGATATTGATGAAATTGAAAACTCCGTGGCCCATTTTGGGGTACTGCCGAAAAACGGAGTGAGAAAGGAGCTTACTGTGAAATTTCGAGGACTCTAGAGAATTTTCCCTGTCAAAAGGTGAGACCGGCGCAAAAACATGCTTCTATCCTTTTGGTGGCGGAAACACAATGATTCGCGAGCTACGTTGCCTATTTTACAGTGCTTATGAAAGATGGAGGTAGGAATAGGATTTCTTTGCATTTCAAATGCCTCTGTGGCGGTTGAACTCTGCGAAGTGTAAACCTGCGCGAAGAATAGGTCCCACCATTTCAGGGGCAAAAACAGATGAATTGGGAAAGTACATGGCCCGTTCTCTGTGTCCCACTAAAAGATTATGAGAAAGACTATTTTGATGAAATTGTGTGGGCTACTTGTCAGTTTCCCTCTCTTGAAAGAGAAAATCGCCTCTAAACGAACCGTACAGTCTTCTGGGTGTGGAACAGATGAATTTGGCAAATCTGTGGCGTATTTTTCGGAACTCGTGAAAATTGGAGGGAGAAAGAAGATTTCCCTGCAAATCTTAAGACTCTAGCACGGTTTGGCTCTCGAAAACGCAAGCTGGACCTAAAACACGCATTCAAGCATTGTGGGGGTGATATTGATGAAATTGAAAACTCCGTGGCCCATTTTGGGGTACTGCCGAAAAACGGAGTGAGAAAGGAGCTTACTGTGAAATTTCGAGGACTCTAGCGAATTTTCCCTGTCAAAAGGTGAGACCGGCGCAAAAACATGCTTCTATCCTTTTGGTGGCGGAAACACAATGATTCGCGAGCTACGTTGCCTATTTTACAGTGCTTATGAAAGATGGAGGTAGGAATAGGATTTCTTTGCATTTCAAATGCCTCTGTGGCGGTTGAACTCTGCGAAGTGCAAACCTGCGGGAAGAATAGGTCCCACCATTTCAGGGGCAAAAACAGATGAATTGGGAAAGTACATGGCCCGTTCTCTGTGTCCCACTAAAAGATTATGAGAAAGACTATTTTGATGAAATTGTATGGGCTACATGTCAGTTTCCCTCTCTTGAAAGAGAAAGTCGGCTCTAAACGAATCGTACAGTCTTCTGGCGGTGGAACAGATGAATTTGGCACATATGTGGCGTATTTTTTGGAACTTGGAAAATTGGAGGGAGAAAGAAGATTTCCCTGCAAATCTTAGGACTCTAGCACGGTTTGGCTCTCGAAAACGCAAGCTGGATCTAAAACACGCATTCAAGCATTGTGGGGTGATATTGATGAAATTGAAAACTCCGTGGCTCATTTTGGGGTACTGCTGAAAAACGGAGTTAGAAAGGAGCTTACTCTGAAAATTCGAGGCCTCTAGCGAATTTTCCCTGTCAAAAGGTGAGACCAGCACTAAAACATGCTTCTACCCTTTTGGTGGCCGAAACACAATGATTCGCGAGCTACGTTGCCCAATTTATAGTGCTTATGAAAGATGGAGGTAGGAATAGGATTTCTTTGCATTTCAAATGCCTCTGTGGCAGTTGAACTCTGCGAAGTGCAAACCTGCGCGAAGAATAGATCCTACAATTTCAGGGGCAAAAACAGATCTATTGGGAAAGTACATGGCCCGTTCTCTGTGTCCCACTAAAAGATTATGAGAAAGACTATTTTGATGAAATTGTATGGGCTACATGTCAGTTTCCCTCTCTTGAAAGAGAAAATCACCTCTAAACGAACCGTACAGTCTTCTGGCGGTGGAACAGATGAATTTGGCACATATGTGGCGTATTTTTTGGAACTCGTGAAAATTGGAGGGAGAAAGAAGATTTCCCAGCAAATCTTAGGAATCTAGCACGATTTGATTCTTGAAAACGCAAGCTGGATCTAAAACACGCATTCAAGCATTGTGGGGGTGATATTGATCAAATTGAAAACTCCGTGGCCCATTTTGGGTACTGCCGAAAATGAGTGAGAAAGGAGCTTACTCTGAAATTTCGAGGCCTCTAGCGAATTTTCCCTTTCAAAAGGTGAGACCGGCGCTAAAACATGTTTCTATCCTTTTGGTGGCGGAAACACAATGATTCGCGAGCTACGTTGCCTATTTTACAGTGCTTATGAAAGATGGAGGTAGGAATAGGATTTCTTTGCATTTCAAATGCCTCTGTGGCGGTTGAACTCTGCGAAGTGCAAACCTGCGGGAAGAATAGGTCCCACCATTTCAGGGGCAAAAACAGATGAATTGGAAAAGTACATGGCCCGTTCTCTGTGTCCCACTAAAAGATTATGAGAAAGACTATTTTGATGAAATTGTATGGGCTACATGTCAGTTTCCCTCTCTTGAAAGAGAAAATCGGCTCTAAACGAATCGTACAGTCTTCTGGCGGTGGAACAGATGAATTTGGCACATATGTGGCGTATTTTTTGGAACTTGGAAAATTGGAGGGAGAAAGAAGATTTCCCTGCAAATCTTAGGACTCTAGCACGGTTTGGCTCTCGAAAACGCAAGCTGGATCTAAAACACGCATTCAAGCATTGTGGGGGTGATATTGATGAAATTGAAAACTCCGTGGCCCATTTTGGGGTACTGCCGAAAAACGGAGTGAGAAAGGAGCTTACTGTGAAATTTCGAGGACTCTAGAGAATTTTCCCTGTCAAAAGGTGAGACCGGCGCAAAAACATGCTTCTATCCTTTTGGTGGCGGAAACACAATGATTCGCGAGCTACGTTGCCTATTTTACAGTGCTTATGAAAGATGGAGGTAGGAATAGGATTTCTTTGCATTTCAAATGCCTCTGTGGCGGTTGAACTCTGCGAAGTGTAAACCTGCGCGAAGAATAGGTCCCACCATTTCAGGGGCAAAAACAGATGAATTGGGAAAGTACATGGCCCGTTCTCTGTGTCCCACTAAAAGATTATGAGAAAGACTATTTTGATGAAATTGTGTGGGCTACTTGTCAGTTTCCCTCTCTTGAAAGAGAAAATCGCCTCTAAACGAACCGTACAGTCTTCTGGGTGTGGAACAGATGAATTTGGCAAATCTGTGGCGTATTTTTCGGAACTCGTGAAAATTGGAGGGAGAAAGAAGATTTCCCTGCAAATCTTAAGACTCTAGCACGGTTTGGCTCTCGAAAACGCAAGCTGGACCTAAAACACGCATTCAAGCATTGTGGGGGTGATATTGATGAAATTGAAAACTCCGTGGCCCATTTTGGGGTACTGCCGAAAAACGGAGTGAGAAAGGAGCTTACTGTGAAATTTCGAGGACTCTAGCGAATTTTCCCTGTCAAAAGGTGAGACCGGCGCAAAAACATGCTTCTATCCTTTTGGTGGCGGAAACACAATGATTCGCGAGCTACGTTGCCTATTTTACAGTGCTTATGAAAGATGGAGGTAGGAATAGGATTTCTTTGCATTTCAAATGCCTCTGTGGCGGTTGAACTCTGCGAAGTGCAAACCTGCGGGAAGAATAGGTCCCACCATTTCAGGGGCAAAAACAGATGAATTGGGAAAGTACATGGCCCGTTCTCTGTGTCCCACTAAAAGATTATGAGAAAGACTATTTTGATGAAATTGTATGGGCTACATGTCAGTTTCCCTCTCTTGAAAGAGAAAGTCGGCTCTAAACGAATCGTACAGTCTTCTGGCGGTGGAACAGATGAATTTGGCACATATGTGGCGTATTTTTTGGAACTTGGAAAATTGGAGGGAGAAAGAAGATTTCCCTGCAAATCTTAGGACTCTAGCACGGTTTGGCTCTCGAAAACGCAAGCTGGATCTAAAACACGCATTCAAGCATTGTGGGGGTGATATTGATGAAATTGAAAACTCCGTGGCCCATTTTGGGGTACTGCCGAAAAACGGAGTGAGAAAGGAGCTTACTGTGAAATTTCGAGGACTCTAGCGAATTTTCCCTGCCAAAAGGTGAGACCGGCGCAAAAACATGCTTCTATCCTTTTGGTGGCGGAAACACAATGATTCGCGAGCTACGTTGCCTATTTTACAGTGCTTATGAAAGATGGAGGTAGGAATAGGATTTCTTTGCATTTCAAATGCCTCTGTGGCGGTTGAACTCTGCGAAGTGCAAACCTGCGCGAAGAATAGGTCCCACCATTTCAGGGGCAAAAACAGATGAATTGGGAAAGTACATGGCCCGTTCTCTGTGTCCCACTAAAAGATTATGAGAAAGACTATTTTGATGAAATTGTGTGGGCTACTTGTCAGTTTCCCTCTCTTGAAAGAGAAAATCGCCTCTAAACGAACCGTACAGTCTTCTAGGTGTGGAACAGATGAATTTGGCAAATCTGTGGCGTATTTTTCGGAACTCGTGAAAATTGGAGGGAGAAAGAAGATTTCCCTGTAACTCTTAGGACTCTAGCACGGTTTGGCTCTCGAAAACGCAAGCTGGATCTAAAACACGCATTCAAGCATTGTGGGGGTGATATTGATGAAATTGAAAACTCCGTGGCCCATTTTGGGTTACTGCCGAAAAACGGAGTGGGAAAGGAGCATACTCTGAAATTTCGAGGCCTCTAGCGAATTTTCCCTCTCAAAAGGTGAGACCGGCGCTAAAACTTGTTTCTATCCTTTTGGTGGCGGAAACACAATAATTCGCGAGCTACGTTGCCTATTTTAAAGTGCTTATGAAAGATGGATGTAGGAATAGGATTTCTTTGCATTTCAAATGCCTCTGTGGCGGTTGAATTCTGCGAAGTGCAAACCTGCGCGAAGAATAGGTCCCACCATTTCAGGGGCAAAAACAGATGAATTGGGAAAGTACATGGCCCGTTCTCTGTGTCCCACTAAAAGATTATGAGAAAGACTATTTTGATGAAATTGTGTGGGCTACTTGTCAGTTTCCCTCTCTTGAAAGAGAAAATCGCCTCTAAACGAACCGTACAGTCTTCTGGGTGTGGAACAGATGAATTTGGCAAATCTGTGGCGTATTTTTTGGAACTCGTGAAAATTGGAGGGAGAAAGAAGATTTCCCTGCAACTCTTAGGAATCTAGCACGGTTTGCTTCTTGAAAATGGAAGCTGCATCTAAAACACGCATTCAAGCATTGTGGGGGTGATATTGATGAAATTGAAAACTCCGTGGCTCATTTTGGGGTACTGCTGAAAAACGGAGTTAGAAAGGAGCTTACTCTGAAATTTCGAGGCCTCTAGCGAATTTTCCCTGTCAAAAGGTGAGACCGGCGCTAAAACATGCTTCTACCCTTTTGGTGGCCGAAACACAATGATTCGCGAGCTACGTTGCCCAATTTAGAGTGCTTATGAAAGATGGAGGTAGGAATAGGATTTCTTTGCATTTCAAATGCCTCTGTGGCGGTTGAACTCTGCGAAGTGCAAACCTGCGCGAAGAATAGATCCCACCATTTCAGGGGCAAAAACAGATCTATTGGGAAAGTACATGGCCCGTTCTCTGTGTCCCACTAAAAGATTATGAGAAAGACTATTTTGATGAAATTGTATGGGCTACATGTCAGTTTCCCTCTCTTGAAAGAGAAAATCGCCTCTAAACGAACCGTACAGTCTTCTGGCGGTGGAACAGATGAATTTGGCACATATGTGGCGTATTTTTTGGAACTCGTGAAAATTGGAGGGAGAAAGAAGATTTCCCAGCAACTCTTAGGACTCTAGCACCGTTTCGCTGTCGAAAACGCAAGCTGCATCTAAAACACGCATTCAAGCATTGTGGGGGTGATATTGATGAAATTGAAAACTCCGTGGCCCATTTTGGGTTACTGCCGAAAAACGGAGTGGGAAAGGAGCATACTCTGAAATTTCGAGGCCTCTAGCGAATTTTCCCTCTGAAAAGGTGAGACCGGCGCTAAAACTTGCTTCTATCCTTTTGGTGGCGGAAACACAATGATTCGCGAGTTACGTTGCCTATTTTACAGTGCTTATGAAAGATGGATGTAGGAATAGGATTTCTTTGCATTTCAAATGCCTCTGTGGCGGTTGAATTCTGTGAAGTGCAAACCTGCGCGAAGAATAGGTCCCACCATTTCGGGGGCAAAAACAGATGAATTGCGAAAGTACATGGCCTATTCTCTGTGTCCCACTAAAAGATTATGAGAAAGACTATTTTGATGAAATTGTGTGGGCTACTTGTCAGTTTCCCTCTCTTGAAAGAGAAAATCGCCTCTAAACGAACCGTACAGTCTTCTGGGTGTGGAACAGATGAATTTGGCAAATCTGTGGCGTATTTTTTGGAACTCGTGAAAATTGGAGGGAGAAAGAAGATTTCCCTGCAACTCTTAGGACTCTAGCACGGTTTGGCTCTCGAAAACGCAAGCTGGATCTAAAACACGCATTCAAGCATTGTGGGGGTGATATTGATGAAATTGAAAATTCCGTGGCCCATTTTGGGTTACTGCCGAAAAACGGAGTGGGAAAGGAGCATACTCTGAAATTTCGAGGCCTCTAGCGAATTTTCCCTCTCAAAAGGTGAGACCGGCGCTAAAACTTGTTTCTATCCTTTTGGTGGCGGAAACACAATGATTCGCGAGCTACGTTGCCTATTTTACAGTGCTTATGAAAGATGGATGTAGGAATAGGATTTCTTTGCATTTCAAATGCCTCTGTGGCGGTTGAATTCTGCGAAGTGCAAACCTGCGCGAAGAATAGGTCCCACCATTTCAGGGGCAAAAACAGATGAATTGGGAAAGTACATGGCCCGTTCTCTGTGTCCCACTAAAAGATTATGAGAAAGACTATTTTGATGAAATTGTGTGGGCTACTTGTCAGTTTCCCTCTCTTGAAAGAGAAAATCGCCTCTAAACGAACCGTACAGTCTTCTGGGTATGGAACAGATGAATTTGGCAAATCTGTGGCGTATTTTTCGGAACTCGTGAAAATTGCAGGGAGAAAGAAGATGTTCCTGCAACTCTTAGGACTCTAGCACGGTTTGGCTCTCGAAAACGCAAGCTGGATCTAAAACACGCATTCAAGCATTGTGGGGGTGATATTGATGAAATTGAAAACTCCGTGGCCCATTTTGGGTTACTGCCGAAAAACGGAGTGGGAAAGGAGCATACTCTGAAATTTCGAGGCCTCTAGCGAATTTTCCCTCTCAAAAGGTGAGACCGGCGCTAAAACTTGTTTCTATCCTTTTGGTGGCGGAAACACAATATTCGCGAGCTACGTTGCCTATTTTACAGTGCTTATGAAAGATGGATGTAGGAATAGGATTTCTTTGCATTTCAAATGCCTCTGTGGCGGTTGAATTCTGCGAAGTGCAAACCTGCGCGAAGAATAGGTCCCACCATTTCAGGGGCAAAAACAGATGAATTGGGAAAGTACATGGCCCGTTCTCTGTGTCCCACTAAAAGATTATGAGAAAGACTATTTTGATGAAATTGTGTGGGCTACTTGTCAGTTTCCCTCTCTTGAAAGAGAAAATCGCCTCTAAACGAACCGTACAGTCTTCTGGGTGTGGAACAGATGAATTTGGCAAATCTGTAGCGTATTTTTCGGAACTCGTGAAAATTGGAGGGAGAAAGAAGATTTCCCTGCAACTCTTAGGACTCTAGCACGGTTTGGCTCTCGAAAACACAAGCTGGATCTAAAACACGCATCCAAGCATTGTGGGGGTGATATTGATGAAATTGAAAACTCCGTGGCTCATTTTGGGGTACTGCTGAAAAACGGAGTTAGAAAGGAGCTTACTCTGAAATTTCGAGGCCTCTAGCGAATTTTCCCTGTCAAAAGGTGAGACCGACGCTAAAACATGCTTCTACCCTTTTGGTGGCCGAAACACAATGATTCGCGAGCTACGTTGCCCAATTTAGAGTGCTTATGAAAGGTGGAGGTAGGAATAGGATTTCTTTGCATTTCAAATGCCTCTGTGGCGGTTGAACTCTGCGAAGTGCAAACCTGCGCGAAGAATAGATCCCACAATTTCAGGGGCAAAAACAGATCTATTGGGAAAGTACATGGCCCGTTCTCTGTGTCCCACTAAAAGATTATGAGAAAGACTATTTTGATGAAATTGTGTGGGCTACATGTCAGTTTCCCTCTATTGAAAGAGAAAATCGCCTCTAAACGAACCGTACAGTCTTCTGGCGGTGGAACAGATGAATTTGGCACATATGTGGCGTATTTTTCGGAACTCGTGAAAATTGGAGGGAGAAAGAAGATTTCCCAGCAAATCTTAGGACTCTAGCACCGTTTCGCTGTCGAAAACGCAAGCTGGATCTAAAACACGCATTCAAGCATTGTGGGGGTGATATTGATGAAATTGAAAACTCCGTGGCCCATTTTGGGTTACTGCCGAAAAACGGAGTGGGAAAGGAGCATACTCTGAAATTTCGAGGCCTCTAGCGAATTTTCCCTCTCAAAAGGTGAGACCGGCGCTAAAACTTGTTTCTATCCTTTTGGTGGCGGAAACACAATGATTCGCGGGTTACGTTGTCTATTTTACAGTGCTTATGAAAGATGGATGTAGGAATAGGATTTCTTTGCATTTCAAATGCCTCTGTGGCGGTTGAATTCTGCGAAGTGCAAACCTGCGCGAAGAATAGGTCCCACCATTTCGGGGGCAAAAACAGATGAATTGCGAAAGTACATGGCCTATTCTCTGTGTCCCACTAAAAGATTATGAGAAAGACTATTTTGATGAAATTGTGTGGGCTACTTGTCAGTTTCCCTCTCTTGAAAGAGAAAATCGCCTCTAAACGAACCGTACAGTCTTCTGGGTGTGGAACAGATGAATTTGGCACATATGTGGCGTATTTTTTGGAACTCGTGAAAATTGGAGGGAGAAAGAAGATTTCCCTGCAACTCTTAGGACTCTAGCACCGTTTCGCTGTCGAAAACGCAAGCTGCATCTAAAACACGCATTCAAGCATTGTGGGGGTGATATTGATGAAATTGAAAACTCCGTGGCCCATTTTGGGTTACTGCCGAAAAACGGAGTGGGAAAGGAGCATACTCTGAAATTTCGAGGCCTCTAGCGAATTTTCCCTCTCAAAAGGTGAGACCGGCGCTAAAACTTGTTTCTATCCTTTTGGTGGCGGAAACACAATGATTCGTGAGTTACGTTGCCTATTTTACAGTGCTTATGAAAGATGGATGTAGGAATAGGATTTCTTTGCATTTCAAATGCCTCTGTGGCGGTTGAATTCTGCGAAGTGCAAACCTGCGCGAAGAATAGGTCCCACCATTTCAGGGGCAAAAACAGATGAATTGGGAAAGTACATGGCCTATTCTCTGTGTCCCACTAAAAGATTATGAGAAAGACTATTTTGATGAAATTGTGTGGGCTACTTGTCAGTTTCCCTCTCTTGAAAGAGAAAATCGCCTCTAAACGAACCGTACAGTCTTCTAGGTGTGGAACAGATGAATTTGGCAAATCTGTGGCGTATTTTTTGGAACTCGTGAAAATTGGAGGGAGAAAGAAGATTTCCCTGCAACTCTTAGGAATCTAGCACGGTTTGCTTCTTGAAAATGGAAGCTGCATCTAAAACACGCATTCAAGCATTGTGGGGGTGATATTGATGAAATTGAAAACTCCGTGGCTCATTTTGGGGTACTGCTGAAAAACGGAGTTAGAAAGGAGCTTACTGTGAAATTTCGAGGCCTCTAGCGAATTTTCCCTCTCAAAAGGTGAGACCGGCGCTAAAACATGCTTCTACCCTTTTGGTGGCCGAAACACAATGATTCCCGAGCTACGTTGCCCAATTTATAGTGCTTATGAAAGATCGAGGTAGGAATAGGATTTCTTTGCATTTCAAATGCCTCTGTGGCGGTTGAACTCTGCGAAGTGCAAACCTGCGCGAAGAATAGGTCCTACAATTTCGGGGGCAAAAACAGATCTATTGGGAAAGTACATGGCCCATTCTCTGTGTCCCACTAAAAGATTATGAGAAAGACTATTTTGATGAAATTGTGTGGGCTACATGTCAGTTTCCCTCTCTTGAAAGAGAAAATCGCCTCTAAACGAACCGTACAGTCTTCTGGGTGTGGAACAGATGAATTTGGCACATATGTGGCGTATTTTTTGGAACTCGTGAAAATTGGAGGGAGAAAGAAGATTTCCCTGCAACTCTTAGGACTCTAGCACCGTTTCGCTGTCGAAAACGCAAGCTGGATCTAAAACACGCATTCAAGCATTGTGGGGGTGATATTGATGAAATTGAAAACTCCGTGGCCCATTTTGGGTTACTGCCGAAAAACGGAGTGGGAAAGGAGCATACTCTGAAATTTCGAGGCCTCTAGCGAATTTTCCCTCTCAAAAGGTGAGACCGGCGCTAAAACTTGTTTCTATCCTTTTGGTGGCGGAAACACAATGATTCGCGAGTTACGTTGCCTATTTTACAGTGCTTATGAAAGATGGATGTAGGAATAGGATTTCTTTGCATTTCAAATGCCTCTGTGGCGGTTGAATTCTGCGAAGTGCAAACCTGCGCGAAGAATAGGTCCCACCATTTCGGGGGCAAAAATAGATGAATTGGGAAAGTACATGGCCTATTCTCTGTGTCCCACTAAAAGATTATGAGAAAGACTATTTTGATGAAATTGTGTGGGCTACTTGTCAATTTCCCTCTCTTGAAAGAGAAAATCGCCTCTAAACGAACCGTACAGTCTTCTGGGTGTGGAACAGATGAATTTGGCAAATCTGTGGCGTATTTTTTGGAACTCGTGAAAATTGGAGGGAGAAAGAAGATTTCCCTGCAACTCTTAGGACTCTAGCACGGTTTGGCTCTCGAAAACGCAAGCTGGATCTAAAACACGCATTCAAGCATTGTGGGGGTGATATTGATGAAATTGAAAACACCGTGGCCCATTTTGGGTTACTGCTGAAAAACGGAGTTAGAAAGGAGCTTACTCTGAAATTTCGAGGCCTCTAGCGAATTTTCCCTGTCAAAAGGTGAGACCGACGCTAAAACATGCTTCTTCCCTTTTGGTGGCCGAAACACAATGATTCGCGAGCTACGTTGCCCAATTTAGAGTGCTTATGAAAGGTGGAGGTAGGAATAGGATTTCTTTGCATTTCAAATGCCTCTGTGGCGGTTGAACTCTGCGAAGTGCAAACCTGCGCGAAGAATAGATCCCACAATTTCAGGGGCAAAAACAGATCTATTGGGAAAGTACATGGCCCGTTCTCTGTGTCCCACTAAAAGATTATGAGAAAGACTATTTTGATGAAATTGTGTGGGCTACATGTCAGTTTCCCTCTATTGAAAGAGAAAATCGCCTCTAAACGAACCGTACAGTCTTCTGGCGGTGGAACAGATGAATTTGGCACATATGTGGCGTATTTTTCGGAACTCGTGAAAATTGGAGGGAGAAAGAAGATTTCCCAGCAAATCTTAGGACTCTAGCACCGTTTCGCTGTCGAAAACGCAAGCTGGATCTAAAACACGCATTCAAGCATTGTGGGGGTGATATTGATGAAATTGAAAACTCCGTGGCCCATTTTGGGTTACTGCCGAAAAACGGAGTGGGAAAGGAGCATACTCTGAAATTTCGAGGCCTCTAGCGAATTTTCCCTCTCAAAAGGTGAGACCGGCGCTAAAACTTGTTTCTATCCTTTTGGTGGCGGAAACACAATGATTCGCGAGTTACGTTGTCTATTTTACAGTGCTTATGAAAGATGGATGTAGGAATAGGATTTCTTTGCATTTCAAATGCCTCTGTGGCGGTTGAATTCTGCGAAGTGCAAACCTGCGCGAAGAATAGGTCCCACCATTTCAGGGGTAAAAACAGATGAATTGGGAAAGCACATGGCCTATTCTCTGTGTCCCACTAAAAGATTATGAGAAAGACTATTTTGATGAAATTGTGTGGGCTACTTGTCAGTTTCCCTCTCTTGAAAGAGAAAATCGCCTCTAAACGAACCGTACAGTCTTTTAGGTGTGGAACAGATGAATTTGGCAAATCTGTGGCGTATTTTTTGGAACTCGTGAAAATTGGAGGGAGAAAGAAGATTTCCCTGCAACTCTTAGGAATCTAGCACGGTTTGCTTCTTGAAAATGGAAGCTGCATCTAAAACACGCATTCAAGCATTGTGGGGGTGATATTGATGAAATTGAAAACTCCGTGGCTCATTTTGGGGTACTGCTGAAAAACGGAGTTAGAAAGGAGCTTACTGTGAAATTTCGAGGCCTCTAGCGAATTTTCCCTCTCAAAAGGTGAGACCGGCGCTAAAACATGCTTCTACCCTTTTGGTGGCCGAAACACAATGATTCCCGAGCTACGTTGCCCAATTTATAGTGCTTATGAAAGATCGAGGTAGGAATAGGATTTCTTTGCATTTCAAATGCCTCTGTGGCGGTTGAACTCTGCGAAGTGCAAACCTGCGCGAAGAATAGGTCCCAAAATTTCAGGGGCAAAAACAGATGAATTGGGAAAGTACATGGCCCGTTCTCTGTGTCCCACTAAAAGATTATTAGAAAGACTATTTTGATGAAATTGTGTGGGCTACTTGTCAGTTTCCCTCTCTTGAAAGAGAAAATCGCCTCTAAACGAACCGTACAGTCTTCTGGGTGTGGTACAGATGAATTTGGCAAATATGTGGCGTATTTTTCGGAACTCGTGAAAATTGGAGGGAGAAAGAAGATGTCCCTGCAAATCTTAGGACTCTAGCACAGTTTGGCTCTCGAAAACGAAAGCTGGATCTAAAACACGCATTCAAGCATTGTGGGGGTGATATTGATGAAATTGAAAACTCTGTGGCTCATTTTGGGGTAGTGCTGAAAAACGGAGTTAGAAAGGAGCTTACTCTGAAATTTTGAGGCCTCTAGCGAATTTTCCCTGTCAAAAGGTGAGACCGGCACTAAAACATGCTTTTACCCTTTTGGTGGCCGAAACACAATGATTCGCGAGTTACGTTGCCCAATTTATAGTTCTTATGAAAGATGGAGGTAGGAATAGGATTTCTTTGCATTTCAAATGCCTCTGTGGCGGTTGAACTCTGCGAAGTGCAAACCTGCGCGAAGAATAGGTCCCACAATTTCAGGGGCAAAAACAGATCTATTGGGAAAGTACATGGCCCGTTCTCTGTGTAACACTAAAAGATTATGAGAAAGACTATTTTGATGAAATTGTATGGGCTACATGTCAGTTTCCCTCTCTTGAAAGAGAAAATCGCCTCTAAACGAACCGTACAGTCTTCTGGCGGTGGAACAGATGAATTTGGCACATATGTGGCGTATTTTTTGGAACTCATGAAAATTGGAGGGAGAAAGAAGATTTCCTTGCAAATCGTAGGACTCTAGCACGGTTTGCTTCTTGAAAACGCAAGCTGGATCTAAAACACGCATTCAAGCATTGTGGGGGTGATATTGATGAAATTGAAAATTCCGTGGCCCATTTTGGGGTACTGCCAAAAAACGGAGTGAGAAAGGAGCTTCCTCTGAAATTTTGAGGCCTCTAGCGAATTTTCCCTTTTAAAAGGTGAGACCGGCGCTAAAACATGCTTCTATCCTTTTGGTGGCGGAAACACAATGATTCGCGAGCTCCGTTACCTATTTTACAATGCTTATGACAGATGGAGGTAGGAATAGGATTTCTTTGCATTTCAAATGCCTCTATGGCTGTTGAACTCTGTGAAGTGCAAACCTGCGTGAAGAATAGGTCCCACCATTTCGGGGCAAAAAGAGATGAATTGGGAAAGTACATGGCCCGTTCTCTGTGTCCCACTAAAAGATTATGAGAAAGACTATTTTGATGAAATTGTATGGGCTACATGTCAGTTTCCCTCTCTTGAAAGAGAAAATCGCCTCTAAACGAACCGTACAGTTTTCTGGATGTGGAACAGATGAATTTGGCAAATCTGTGGCGTATTTTTCGGAACTCGTGAAAATTGGAGGGAGAAAGAAGATTTCCTTGCAAATCGTAGGACTCTAGCACGGTTTGCTTCTTGAAAACGCAAGCTGGATCTAAAACACGCATTCAAGCATTGTGGGGGTGATATTGATGAAATTGAAAATTCCGTGGCCCATTTTGGTGTACTGCCAAAAAACGGAGTGAGAAAGGAGCTTACTCTGAAATTTTGAGGCCTCTAGCGAATTTTCCCTTTTAAAAGGTGCGACCGGCGCTAAAACATGCTTCTATCCTTTTGGTGGCGGAAACACAATGATTCGCGAGCTCCGTTGCCTATTTTACAGTGCTTATGACAGATGGAGGTAGGAGTAGGATTTCTTTGCATTTCAAATGCCTCTATGGCTGTTGAACTCTGTGAAGTGCAAACCTGCGTGAAGAATAGGTCCCACCATTTCGGGGGCAAAAAGAGATGAATTGGGAAAGTACATGGCCCGTTCTCTGCGTCCCACTAAAAGATTATGAGAAAGACTATTTTGATGAAATTGTATGGGCTACATGTCAGTTTCCCTCTCTTGAAAGAGAAAATCGCCTCTAAACGAACCGTACAGTCTTCTGGATGTGGAACAAATGAATTTGGCAAATCTGTGGCGTATTTTTCGGAACTCGTGAAAATTGGAGGGAGAAAGAAGATTTCCTTGCAAATCGTAGGACTGTAGCACGGTTTGCTTCTTGAAAACGCAAGCTGGATCTAAAACACGCATTCAAGCATTGTGGGGGTGATATTGATGAAATTGAAAACTCCGTGGCCCTTTTTGGGGTACTGCCGAAAAACGGAGTGGGAAAGGAGCTTACTTCGAAACTTCGAGGCCTCTAGTTAATTTTCCATCTCAAAAGGTGAGACCGGCGCTAAAACATGCTTCTATCCTTTTGGTGGCCGAAACACAATGATTCGCGAGCTACGTTGCCTATTTTACACTGCTTATGAAAGATGGAGGGAGGAATAGGATTTCTTTGTATTTCAAATGCCTCTATGGCGGTTGAACTCTGTGAAGTGCAAACCTGCGCAAAGAATAGGTCCCACCATTTCGGGGGCAAAAAAAGATGAATTCGGAAAGTACATGGCCCGTTCTCTGTGTCCCACTAAAAGATTATGAGAAAGACTATTTTGATGAAATTGTATGGGCTACAAGTCAAGTTCCCTCTCTTGAAAGAAAAAATCGCCTCTAAACGAACCGTACAGTCTTCTGCATGTGGAACAGATGAATTTGGCAAATCTGTGGCGTATTTTTCGGAACTCGTGAAAATTCGAGGGAGAAAGAAGATTTCCCTGCAAATCGTAGGACTCTAGCACGGTTTGCTTCTTGAAAACGCAAGCTGGATCTAAAACACGAATTCAAGCATTGTGGGGGTGATATTGGTAAAATTGAAAACTCCGTTGCCCATTTTGGGCTACTGCCGAAAAACGGAGTGGGAAAGGAGCTTACTCTGAAATTTCGAGGCCTCTAGCGAATTTTCCCTCTCAAAAGGTGAGACCGGCGCTAAAACATGCTTCTATCCTTTTGGTGGCGGAAACACAATGATTCGCGAGCTACGTTGCCTATTTTACAGTGCTTATGAAAGATGGAGGTAGGAATAGGATTTCTTTGCATTTCAAATGCCTCTGTGGCGGTTGAACTCTGCGAAGTGCAAACCTGCGCGAAGAATAGGTCCCACCATTTCGGGGGCAAAAAGAGATGAATTGGGAAAGTACATGGCCCGTTCTCTGCGTCCCACTAAAAGATTATGAGAAAGACTATTTTGATGAAATTGTATGGGCTACATGTCAGTTTCCCTCTCTTGAAAGAGAAAATCGCCTCTAAACGAACCGTACAGTCTTCTGGATGTGGAACAGATGAATTTGGCAAATCTGTGGCGTATTTTTCGGAACTCGTGAAAATTGGAGGGAGAAAGAAGATTTCCCTGCAAATCGAAGGACTGTACCACGGTTTGCTTCTTGAAAACGCAAGCTGGATCTAAAACACGCATTCAAGCATTGTGGGGGTGATATTGATGAAATTGAAAATTCCGTGGCCCATTTTGGGGTACTGCCAAAAAACGGAGTGCGAAAGGAGCTTACTCTGAAATTTTGAGGCCTCTAGCGAATTTTCCCTTTTAAAAGGTGAGACCGGCGCTAAAACATGCTTCTATCCTTTTGGTGGCGGAAACACAATGATTCGCGAGCTCCGTTGCCTATTTTACAGTGCTTATGAAAGATGGAGGTAGGAATAGGATTTCTTTGCATTTCAAATGCCTCTGTGGCGGTTGAACTCTGTGAATTGCAAACCTGCGCAAAGAATAGGTCCCACCATTTCGGGGGCAAAAACAGATGAATTCGGAAATTACATGGCCCGTTCTCTGTGTCCCACTAAAAGATTATGAGAAAGACTATTTTGATGAAATTGTATGGGCTACAAGTCAAGTTCCCTCTCTTGAAAGAGAAAATCGCCTCTAAACGAACCGTACAGTCTTCTGGATGTGGAACAGATGAATTTGGCAAATCTGTGGCGTATTTTTCGGAACTCGTGAAAATTGGAGGGAGAAAGAAGATTTCCGTGCAAATCGTAGGACTCTAGCACGGTTTGCTTCTTGAAAACGCAAGCTGGATCTAAAACACGCATTCAAGCATTGTGGGGGTGATATTGATGAAATTGAAAACTCCGTGGCCCTTTTTGGGGTACTGCCGAAAAACGGAGTGAGAAAGGAGCTTACTCTGAAATTTTGAGGCCTCTAGCGAATTTTCCCTCTCAAAAGGTGAGACCGGCGCTAAAACATGCTTCTATCCTTTTGGTGGCGGAAACACAATGATTCGCGAGCTACGTTGCCTATTTTACACTGCTTATGAAAGATGGAGGGAGGAATAGGATTTCTTTGTATTTCAAATGCCTCTATGGCGGTTGAACTCTGTGAAGTGCAAACCTGCGCAAAGAATAGGTCCCACCATTTCGGGGGCAAAAAAAGATGAATTCGGAAAGTACATGGCCCGTTCTCTGTGTCCCACTAAAAGATTATGAGAAAGACTATTTTGATGAAATTGTATGGGCTACAAGTCAAGTTCCCTCTCTTGAAAGAAAAAATCGCCTCTAAACGAACCGTACAGTCTTCTGCATGTGGAACAGATGAATTTGGCAAATCTGTGGCGTATTTTTCGGAACTCGTGAAAATTCGAGGGAGAAAGAAGATTTCCCTGCAAATCGTAGGACTCTAGCACGGTTTGCTTCTTGAAAACGCAAGCTGGATCTAAAACACGCATTCAAGTATTGTGGGGGTGATATTGGTAAAATTGAAAACTCCGTTGCCCATTTTGGGCTACTGCCGAAAAACGGAGTGGGAAAGGAGCTTACTCTGAAATTTCGAGGCCTCTAGCGAATTTTCCCTCTCAAAAGGTGAGACCGGCGCTAAAACATGCTTCTATCCTTTTGGTGGCGGAAACACAATGATTCGCGAGCTACGTTGCCTATTTTACAGTGCTTATGAAAGATGGAGGTAGGAATAGGATTTCTTTGCATTTCAAATGCCTCTGTGGCGGTTGAACTCTGCGAAGTGCAAACCTGCGCGAAGAATAGGTCCCACCATTTCGGGGGCAAAAAGAGATGAATTGGGAAAGTACATGGCCCGTTCTCTGCGTCCCACTAAAAGATTATGAGAAAGACTATTTTGATGAAATTGTATGGGCTACATGTCAGTTTCCCTCTCTTGAAAGAGAAAATCGCCTCTAAACGAACCGTACAGTCTTCTGGATGTGGAACAGATGAATTTGGCAAATCTGTGGCGTATTTTTCGGAACTCGTGAAAATTGGAGGGAGAAAGAAGATTTCCTTGCAAATCGTAGGACTGTAGCACGGTTTGCTTCTTGAAAACTCAAGCTGGATCTAAAACACTCATTCAAGCATCGTGGGGGTGATATTGATGAAATTGAAAACTCCGTGGCCTATTTTGGGGTACTGACGAAAAACGGAGTGACAAAGGAGCTTACTCTGAAAGTTCGAGGCCTCTAGCGAATTTTCCCTCTCAAAAGGTGAGACCGGCGCTAAAACATGCTTCTATCCTTTTGGTAGCGAAAACACAATGATTCGCGAGCTACGTTGCCCATTTTACAGTGCTTATGAAAGATGGAGGTAGGAATAGGATTTCTTTGCATTTCAAATGCCTCTGTGGCGGTTGAACTCTGCGATGTGCAAACCTGCGTGAAGAATAGGTCCCACCATTCCGGGGGCAAAAACAGATGAATTGGGAAAGTACATGGCCCGTTCTCTGTGTCCCACTAAAAGATTATGAGAAAGACTATTTTGATGAAATTGTATGGGCTACATGTCAGTTTCCCTCTCTTGAAAGAGAAAATAGTCTCTAAACGAACCGTACAGTCTTCTGGCGGTGGAACAGATGAATTTGGCACATATGTGGCGTATTTTTTGGAACTCGTGAAAATTGGAGGGAGAAAGAAGATTTCCCTGCAAATCTTAGGACTCCAGCACGGTTTGGCTCTCGAAAACGCAAGGTGGATCTAAAACACGCATTCAGGCATTGTGGGGGTGATATTGATGAAATTGAAAACTTCGTGGCCCATTTTGGGGTACTGCCGAAAAACGGAGTGAGAAAGGAGCTTACTCTGAAATTTCGAGGCCTCTAGCGATTTTTCCCTGTCAAAAGGTGAGACCGTCGCTAAAACATGCTTCAATCCTTTTGGTGTTCGAAACACAATGATTCGCGATCTACGTTGCCTATTTTACACTTCTTATGAAAGATGGAGGGAGGAATAGGATTTCTTTGCATTTCAAATGCCTCTATGGCGGTTGAACTCTGAGAAGTGCAAACCTGCGCGAAGAATAGGTCCCACCATTTCCGGGGCAAAAACAGATGAATTGGGAAAGTACATGGCCCGTTCTCTGTGTCCCACTAAAAGATTATGAGAAAGACTATTTTGATGAAATTGTATGGGCTACATGTCAGTTTCCCTCTCTTGAAAGAGAAAATCGCCTCTAAACGAACCGTACAGTCTTCTGGCGGTGGAACAGATGAATTTGGCAAATATGTGGTGTATTTTTTTGGAACTCGTGAAAATTGGAGCGAGAAAGAAGATTTTCGTGCCAATCATAGGACTCTAGCACGGTTTGGCTCTTGAAAACTCAAGCTGGATCTAAAACACGCATTCATGCATTGTGGGGGTGATATTGATCAAATTGGCAACTCCGTGGCCCATTATGGGGTACTGCCGAAAAACGGAGTGACAAAGGAGCTTACTCATAAATTTCGAGGCCTCTAGCGAATTTTCCCTGTCAAAAGGTGAGACCGGCGCTAAAACATGCTTCTATCCTTTTTGTGGCGGAAACACAATGATTCGCGAGCTACGTTGCCCATTTTACAGTGCTTATGACAGATGGAGGTAGGAATAGGATTTCTTTGCATTTCCAATGCCTCTATGGCGGTTGAACTCTGCGAAGTGCAAACCTGCGCGAAGAATAGGTCCCACCATTTCAAGGGCAAAAACAGATGAATTGGGAAAGTACATGGCCCGTTCTCTGTGTCCCACTAAAAGATTATGAGGAAGACTATTTTGATGAAATTGTATGGGCTACATGTCAGTTTCCCTCTCTTGAAAGAGAAAATCGCCTCTAAACGAACCGTACAGTCTTCTGGCGGTGGAACAGATGAATTTGGCACATATGTGGCGTATTTTTTGGAACTCGTGAAAATTGGAGGGAGAAAGAAGATTTCCCTGCAAATCTTAGGACTCCAGCACGGTTTGGCTCTCGAAAACGCAAGGTGGATCTACAACACGCATTCATGCATTGTGGGGGTGATATTGATGAAATTGAAAACTCCGTGGATCATTTTGGGGTACTGCCGAAAAACGGAGTGAGAAAGGAGCTTACTCTGAAATTTCGAGGCCTCTAGCGATTTTTCCCTGTCAAAAGGTGAGACCGTCGCAAAAACATGCTTCAATCCTTTTGGTGTTCGAAACACAATGATTCGCGAGCTGCGTTGCCTATTTTACACTTCTTATGAAAGATGGAGGGAGGAATAGGATTTCTTTGCATTTCAAATGCCTCTATGGCAGTTGAACTCTGTGAAGTACAAACCTGCGCGAAGAATAGGTCCCACCATTTTGGGGGCAAAAACAGATGAATTGGGAAAGTACATGGCCCGTTCTCTGTGTCCCACTAAAAGATTATGACAAAGACTATTTTGATGAAATTGTATGGGCTACATGTCAGTTTCCCTCTCTTGAAAGAGAAAATCGCCTCTAAACAAACCGTACAGTCTTCTGGCGGTGGAACAGATGAATTTGGCAAATATGTGGTGTATTTTTTTGGAACTCGTGAAAATTGGAGCGAGAAAGAAGATTTTCGTGCCAATCATAGGACTCTAGCACGGTTTGGCTCTTGAAAACTCAATCTGGATCTAAAACACGCATTCAAGCATCGTGGGGGTGATATTAATGAAATTGGCAAGTCCGTGGCCCATTTTGGGGTACTGCCAAAAAACGGAGTGACAAAGGAGCTTACTCATAAATTTCGAGGCCTCTAGCGAATTTTCCCTGTCAAAAGGTGAGACCGGCGCTAAAACATGCTTCTATCCTTTTGGTGGCGGAAACACAATGATTCGCGAGCTACGTTGCCCATTTTACAGTGCTTATGAAAGATGGAGGTAGGAATAGGATTTCTTTGCATTTCAAATGCCTCTGTGGCGGTTGAACTCTGCGAAGTGCAAACCTGCGTGAAGAATAGGTCCCACCATTTTGGGGGCAAAAACAGATGAATTGGGAAAGTACATGGCCCGTTCTCTGTGTCCCACTAAAAGATTATGAGAAAGACTATTTTGATGAAATTGTATGGGCTACATGTCAGTTTCCCTCTCTTGAAAGAGAAAATCGCCTCTAAACGAACCGTACAGTCTTCTGGATGTGGAACAGATGAATTTGGCAAATCTGTGGCGTATTTTTCGGAACTCGTGAAAATTGGAGGGAGAAAGAAGATTTCCTTGCAAATCGTAGAACTGTAGCACGGTTTGCTTCTTGAAAACGCAAGCTAGATCTAAAACACGCATTCAAGCATTGTGGGGGTGATATTCATTAAATTGAAAACTCCGTGGCCCATTTTGGGGTACTGGCGAAAAACGGAGTGACAAAGGAGCTTACTCTGAAATTTCGAGACCTGTAGCGAATTTTCCCTCTCAAAAGGTGAGACCGGCGCTAAAACATGCTTCTATCCTTTTGGTGGCGGAAACACAATGATTCGCGAGCTACGTTGCCCATTTTACAGTGCTTATTAAAGATGGAGGGAGGAATAGGATTTCTTTGCATTTCAAATGCCTCTATGGCGGTTGAACTCTGTGAAGTGCAAACCTGCGCGAAGAATAGGTCCCACCATTTTGGGGGCAAAAACAGATGAATTGGGAAAGTACATGGCCCGTTCTCTGTGTCCCACTAAAAGATTATGAGAAAGACTATTTTGATGAAATTGTATGGGCTACATGTCAGTTTCCCTCTCTTGAAAGAGAAAATCGCCTCTAAACGAACCGTACAGTCTTCTGGATGTGGAACAGATGAATTTGGCAAATATGTGGCGTATTTTTTGGAACTCCTGAAAATTGGAGCGAGAAAGAAGATTTTCGTGCCAATCATAGGACTCTAGCACGGTTTGGCTCTTGAAAACTCAAGCTGGATCTAAAACACTCATTCAAGCATCGTGGGGGTGATATTGATGAAATTGAAAACTCCGTGGCCTATTTTGGGGTACTGACGAAAAACGGAGTGACAAAGGAGCTTACTCTGAAAGTTCGAGGCCTCTAGCAAATTTTCCCTCTCAAAAGGTGAGACCGGCGCTAAAACATGCTTCTATCCTTTTGGTAGCGAAAACACAATGATTCGCGAGCTACGTTGCCCATTTTACAGTGCTTATGAAAGATGGAGGTAGGAATAGGATTTCTTTGCATTTCAAATGCCTCTGTGGCGGTTGAACTCTGCGATGTGCAAACCTGCGTGAAGAATAGGTCCCACCATTCCGGGGGCAAAAACAGATGAATTGGGAAAGTACATGGCCCGTTCTCTGTGTCCCACTAAAAGATTATGAGAAAGACTATTTTGATGAAATTGTATGGGCTACATGTCAGTTTCCCTCTCTTGAAAGAGAAAATCGCCTCTAAACGAACCGTACAGTCTTCTGGCGGTGGAACTGATGAATTTGGCAAATATGTGGCGTATTTTTTGGAACTCGTGAACATTGGAGGGAGAAAGAAGATTTTCGTGCCAATCATAGGACTCTAGCACGATTTGGCTCTTGAAAACTCAAGCTGGATCTAAAACACTCATTCAAGCATTGTGGGGGTGATATTGATGAAATTGAAAACTCCGTGGCCCATTTTGGGGTACTGGCAAAAAACGGAGTGACAAAGGAGCTTACTCTGAAAGTTCGAGGCCTCTAGCGAATTTTCCCTCTCAAAAGTTGAGACCGGCGCTAAAACATGCTTCTATCCTTTTGGTGGCGGAAACACAATGATTCGCGAGCTACGTTGCCTATTTTACAGTGCTTATGAAAGATGGAGGTAGGAATAGGATTTCTTTGCATTTCAAATGCCTCTGTGGCAGTTGAACTCTGCGAATTGCGAACCTGCGCGAAGAATAGGTCCCACCATTTCCGGGGCAAAAACAGATGAATGGGGAAAGTACATGGCCCGTTCTCTGTGTCCCACTAAAAGATTATGAGAAAGACTATTTTGATGAAATTGTATGGGCTACATGTCAGTTTCCCTCTCTTGAAAGAGAAAATCGCCTCTAAACGAACCGTACAGTCTTCTGGCGGTGGAACAGATGAATTTGGCAAATATGTGGCGTATTTTTTGGAACTCGTGAAAATTGGAGCGAGAAAGAAGATTTTCGTGCCAATCATAGGACTCTTGCACGGTTTAACTCTTGAAAACTCAAGCTGGATCTAAAACACTCATTCAAGCATCGTGGGGGTGATATTGATGAAATTGAAAACTCCGTGGCCTATTTTGGGGTACTGACGAAAAACGGAGTGACAAAGGAGCTTACTCTGAAAGTTCGAGGCCTCTAGCGAATTTTCCCTCTCAAAAGGTGAGACCGGCGCTAAAACATGCTTCTATCCTTTTGGTAGCGAAAACACAATGATTCGCGAGCTACGTTGCCCATTTTACAGTGCTTATGAAAGATGGAGGTAGGAATAGGATTTCTTTGCATTTCAAATGCCTCTGTGGCGGTTGAACTCTGCGATGTGCAAACCTGCGTGAAGAATAGGTCCCACCATTCCGGGGGCAAAAACAGATGAATTGGGAAAGTACATGGCCCGTTCTCTGTGTCCCACTAAAAGATTATGAGAAAGACTATTTTGATGAAATTGTATGGGCTACATGTCAGTTTCCCTCTCTTGAAAGAGAAAATAGTCTCTAAACGAACCGTACAGTCTTCTGGCGGTGGAACAGATGAATTTGGCACATATGTGGCGTATTTTTTGGAACTCGTGAAAATTGGAGGGAGAAAGAAGATTTCCCTGCAAATCTTAGGACTCCAGCACGGTTTGGCTCTCGAAAACGCAAGGTGGATCTAAAACACGCATTCAGGCATTGTGGGGGTGATATTGATGAAATTGAAAACTTCGTGGCCCATTTTGGGGTACTGCCGAAAAACGGAGTGAGAAAGGAGCTTACTCTGAAATTTCGAGGCCTCTAGCGATTTTTCCCTGTCAAAAGGTGAGACCGTCGCTAAAACATGCTTCAATCCTTTTGGTGTTCGAAACACAATGATTCGCGATCTACGTTGCCTATTTTACACTTCTTATGAAAGATGGAGGGAGGAATAGGATTTCTTTGCATTTCAAATGCCTCTATGGCGGTTGAACTCTGAGAAGTGCAAACCTGCGCGAAGAATAGGTCCCACCATTTCCGGGGCAAAAACAGATGAATTGGGAAAGTACATGGCCCGTTCTCTGTGTCCCACTAAAAGATTATGAGAAAGACTATTTTGATGAAATTGTATGGGCTACATGTCAGTTTCCCTCTCTTGAAAGAGAAAATCGCCTCTAAACGAACCGTACAGTCTTCTGGCGGTGGAACAGATGAATTTGGCAAATATGTGGTGTATTTTTTTGGAACTCGTGAAAATTGGAGCGAGAAAGAAGATTTTCGTGCCAATCATAGGACTCTAGCACGGTTTGGCTCTTGAAAACTCAAGCTGGATCTAAAACACGCATTCATGCATTGTGGGGGTGATATTGATCAAATTGGCAACTCCGTGGCCCATTATGGGGTACTGCCGAAAAACGGAGTGACAAAGGAGCTTACTCATAAATTTCGAGGCCTCTAGCGAATTTTCCCTGTCAAAAGGTGAGACCGGCGCTAAAACATGCTTCTATCCTTTTTGTGGCGGAAACACAATGATTCGCGAGCTACGTTGCCCATTTTACAGTGCTTATGACAGATGGAGGTAGGAATAGGATTTCTTTGCATTTCCAATGCCTCTATGGCGGTTGAACTCTGCGAAGTGCAAACCTGCGCGAAGAATAGGTTCCCACCATTTCAAGGGCAAAAACAGATGAATTGGGAAAGTACATGGCCCGTTCTCTGTGTCCCACTAAAAGATTATGAGGAAGACTATTTTGATGAAATTGTATGGGCTACATGTCAGTTTCCCTCTCTTGAAAGAGAAAATCGCCTCTAAACGAACCGTACAGTCTTCTGGCGGTGGAACAGATGAATTTGGCACATATGTGGCGTATTTTTTGGAACTCGTGAAAATTGGAGGGAGAAAGAAGATTTCCCTGCAAATCTTAGGACTCCAGCACGGTTTGGCTCTCGAAAACGCAAGGTGGATCTACAACACGCATTCATGCATTGTGGGGGTGATATTGATGAAATTGAAAACTCCGTGGCTCATTTTGGGGTACTGCCGAAAAACGGAGTGAGAAAGGAGCTTACTCTGAAATTTCGAGGCCTCTAGCGATTTTTCCCTGTCAAAAGGTGAGACCGTCGCAAAAACATGCTTCAATCCTTTTGGTGTTCGAAACACAATGATTCGCGAGCTGCGTTGCCTATTTTACACTTCTTATGAAAGATGGAGGGAGGAATAGGATTTCTTTGCATTTCAAATGCCTCTATGGCAGTTGAACTCTGTGAAGTACAAACCTGCGCGAAGAATAGGTCCCACCATTTTGGGGGCAAAAACAGATGAATTGGGAAAGTACATGGCCCGTTCTCTGTGTCCCACTAAAAGATTATGACAAAGACTATTTTGATGAAATTGTATGGGCTACATGTCAGTTTCCCTCTCTTGAAAGAGAAAATCGCCTCTAAACGAACCGTACAGTCTTCTGGCGGTGGAACAGATGAATTTGGCAAATATGTGGTGTATTTTTTTGGAACTCGTGAAAATTGGAGCGAGAAAGAAGATTTTCGTGCCAATCATAGGACTCTAGCACGGTTTGGCTCTTGAAAACTCAATCTGGATCTAAAACACGCATTCAAGCATCGTGGGGGTGATATTAATGAAATTGGCAAGTCCGTGGCCCATTTTGGGGTACTGCCAAAAAACGGAGTGACAAAGGAGCTTACTCATAAATTTCGAGGCCTCTAGCGAATTTTCCCTGTCAAAAGGTGAGACCGGCGCTAAAACATGCTTCTATCCTTTTGGTGGCGGAAACACAATGATTCGCGAGCTACGTTGCCCATTTTACAGTGCTTATGAAAGATGGAGGTAGGAATAGGATTTCTTTGCATTTCAAATGCCTCTGTGGCGGTTGAACTCTGCGAAGTGCAAACCTGCGTGAAGAATAGGTCCCACCATTTTGGGGGCAAAAACAGATGAATTGGGAAAGTACATGGCCCGTTCTCTGTGTCCCACTAAAAGATTATGAGAAAGACTATTTTGATGAAATTGTATGGGCTACATGTCAGTTTCCCTCTCTTGAAAGAGAAAATCGCCTCTAAACGAACCGTACAGTCTTCTGGATGTGGAACAGATGAATTTGGCAAATCTGTGGCGTATTTTTCGGAACTCGTGAAAATTGGAGGGAGAAAGAAGATTTCCTTGCAAATCGTAGGACTGTAGCACGGTTTGCTTCTTGAAAACGCAAGCTAGATCTAAAACACGCATTCAAGCATTGTGGGGGTGATATTCATTAAATTGAAAACTCCGTGGCCCATTTTGGGGTACTGGCGAAAAACGGAGTGACAAAGGAGCTTACTCTGAAATTTCGAGACCTGTAGCGAATTTTCCCTCTCAAAAGGTGAGACCGGCGCTAAAACATGCTTCTATCCTTTTGGTGGCGGAAACACAATGATTCGCGAGCTACGTTGCCCATTTTACAGTGCTTATTAAAGATGGAGGGAGGAATAGGATTTCTTTGCATTTCAAATGCCTCTATGGCGGTTGAACTCTGTGAAGTGCAAACCTGCGCGAAGAATAGGTCCCACCATTTTGGGGGCAAAAACAGATGAATTGGGAAAGTACATGGCCCGTTCTCTGTGTCCCACTAAAAGATTATGAGAAAGACTATTTTGATGAAATTGTATGGGCTACATGTCAGTTTCCCTCTCTTGAAAGAGAAAATCGCCTCTAAACGAACCGTACAGTCTTCTGGATGTGGAACAGATGAATTTGGCAAATATGTGGCGTATTTTTTGGAACTCCTGAAAATTGGAGCGAGAAAGAAGATTTTCGTGCCAATCATAGGACTCTAGCACGGTTTGGCTCTTGAAAACTCAAGCTGGATCTAAAACACTCATTCAAGCATCGTGGGGGTGATATTGATGAAATTGAAAACTCCGTGGCCTATTTTGGGGTACTGACGAAAAACGGAGTGACAAAGGAGCTTACTCTGAAAGTTCGAGGCCTCTAGCAAATTTTCCCTCTCAAAAGGTGAGACCGGCGCTAAAACATGCTTCTATCCTTTTGGTAGCGAAAACACAATGATTCGCGAGCTACGTTGCCCATTTTACAGTGCTTATGAAAGATGGAGGTAGGAATAGGATTTCTTTGCATTTCAAATGCCTCTGTGGCGGTTGAACTCTGCGATGTGCAAACCTGCGTGAAGAATAGGTCCCACCATTCCGGGGGCAAAAACAGATGAATTGGGAAAGTACATGGCCCGTTCTCTGTGTCCCACTAAAAGATTATGAGAAAGACTATTTTGATGAAATTGTATGGGCTACATGTCAGTTTCCCTCTCTTGAAAGAGAAAATCGCCTCTAAACGAACCGTACAGTCTTCTGGCGGTGGAACTGATGAATTTGGCAAATATGTGGCGTATTTTTTGGAACTCGTGAACATTGGAGGGAGAAAGAAGATTTTCGTGCCAATCATAGGACTCTAGCACGATTTGGCTCTTGAAAACTCAAGCTGGATCTAAAACACTCATTCAAGCATTGTGGGGGTGATATTGATGAAATTGAAAACTCCGTGGCCCATTTTGGGGTACTGGCAAAAAACGGAGTGACAAAGGAGCTTACTCTGAAAGTTCGAGGCCTCTAGCGAATTTTCCCTCTCAAAAGTTGAGACCGGCGCTAAAACATGCTTCTATCCTTTTGGTGGCGGAAACACAATGATTCGCGAGCTACGTTGCCTATTTTACAGTGCTTATGAAAGATGGAGGTAGGAATAGGATTTCTTTGCATTTCAAATGCCTCTGTGGCAGTTGAACTCTGCGAATTGCGAACCTGCGCGAAGAATAGGTCCCACCATTTCCGGGGCAAAAACAGATGAATGGGGAAAGTACATGGCCCGTTCTCTGTGTCCCACTAAAAGATTATGAGAAAGACTATTTTGATGAAATTGTATGGGCTACATGTCAGTTTCCCTCTCTTGAAAGAGAAAATCGCCTCTAAACGAACCGTACAGTCTTCTGGCGGTGGAACAGATGAATTTGGCAAATATGTGGCGTATTTTTTGGAACTCGTGAAAATTGGAGCGAGAAAGAAGATTTTCGTGCCAATCATAGGACTCTTGCACGGTTTAACTCTTGAAAACTCAAGCTGGATCTAAAACACTCATTCAAGCATCGTGGGGGTGATATTGATGAAATTGAAAACTCCGTGGCCTATTTTGGGGTACTGACGAAAAACGGAGTGACAAAGGAGCTTACTCTGAAAGTTCGAGGCCTCTAGCGAATTTTCCCTCTCAAAAGGTGAGACCGGCGCTAAAACATGCTTCTATCCTTTTGGTAGCGAAAACACAATGATTCGCGAGCTACGTTGCCCATTTTACAGTGCTTATGAAAGATGGAGGTAGGAATAGGATTTCTTTGCATTTCAAATGCCTCTGTGGCGGTTGAACTCTGCGATGTGCAAACCTGCGTGAAGAATAGGTCCCACCATTCCGGGGGCAAAAACAGATGAATTGGGAAAGTACATGGCCCGTTCTCTGTGTCCCACTAAAAGATTATGAGAAAGACTATTTTGATGAAATTGTATGGGCTACATGTCAGTTTCCCTCTCTTGAAAGAGAAAATAGTCTCTAAACGAACCGTACAGTCTTCTGGCGGTGGAACAGATGAATTTGGCACATATGTGGCGTATTTTTTGGAACTCGTGAAAATTGGAGGGAGAAAGAAGATTTCCCTGCAAATCTTAGGACTCCAGCACGGTTTGGCTCTCGAAAACGCAAGGTGGATCTAAAACACGCATTCAGGCATTGTGGGGGTGATATTGATGAAATTGAAAACTTCGTGGCCCATTTTGGGGTACTGCCGAAAAACGGAGTGAGAAAGGAGCTTACTCTGAAATTTCGAGGCCTCTAGCGATTTTTCCCTGTCAAAAGGTGAGACCGTCGCTAAAACATGCTTCAATCCTTTTGGTGTTCGAAACACAATGATTCGCGATCTACGTTGCCTATTTTACACTTCTTATGAAAGATGGAGGGAGGAATAGGATTTCTTTGCATTTCAAATGCCTCTATGGCGGTTGAACTCTGAGAAGTGCAAACCTGCGCGAAGAATAGGTCCCACCATTTCCGGGGCAAAAACAGATGAATTGGGAAAGTACATGGCCCGTTCTCTGTGTCCCACTAAAAGATTATGAGAAAGACTATTTTGATGAAATTGTATGGGCTACATGTCAGTTTCCCTCTCTTGAAAGAGAAAATCGCCTCTAAACGAACCGTACAGTCTTCTGGCGGTGGAACAGATGAATTTGGCAAATATGTGGTGTATTTTTTTGGAACTCGTGAAAATTGGAGCGAGAAAGAAGATTTTCGTGCCAATCATAGGACTCTAGCACGGTTTGGCTCTTGAAAACTCAAGCTGGATCTAAAACACGCATTCATGCATTGTGGGGGTGATATTGATCAAATTGGCAACTCCGTGGCCCATTATGGGGTACTGCCGAAAAACGGAGTGACAAAGGAGCTTACTCATAAATTTCGAGGCCTCTAGCGAATTTTCCCTGTCAAAAGGTGAGACCGGCGCTAAAACATGCTTCTATCCTTTTTGTGGCGGAAACACAATGATTCGCGAGCTACGTTGCCCATTTTACAGTGCTTATGACAGATGGAGGTAGGAATAGGATTTCTTTGCATTTCCAATGCCTCTATGGCGGTTGAACTCTGCGAAGTGCAAACCTGCGCGAAGAATAGGTTCCCACCATTTCAAGGGCAAAAACAGATGAATTGGGAAAGTACATGGCCCGTTCTCTGTGTCCCACTAAAAGATTATGAGGAAGACTATTTTGATGAAATTGTATGGGCTACATGTCAGTTTCCCTCTCTTGAAAGAGAAAATCGCCTCTAAACGAACCGTACAGTCTTCTGGCGGTGGAACAGATGAATTTGGCACATATGTGGCGTATTTTTTGGAACTCGTGAAAATTGGAGGGAGAAAGAAGATTTCCCTGCAAATCTTAGGACTCCAGCACGGTTTGGCTCTCGAAAACGCAAGGTGGATCTAAAACACGCATTCAGGCATTGTGGGGGTGATATTGATGAAATTGAAAACTTCGTGGCCCATTTTGGGGTACTGCCGAAAAACGGAGTGAGAAAGGAGCTTACTCTGAAATTTCGAGGCCTCTAGCGATTTTTCCCTGTCAAAAGGTGAGACCGTCGCTAAAACATGCTTCAATCCTTTTGGTGTTCGAAACACAATGATTCGCGATCTACGTTGCCTATTTTACACTTCTTATGAAAGATGGAGGGAGGAATAGGATTTCTTTGCATTTCAAATGCCTCTATGGCGGTTGAACTCTGAGAAGTGCAAACCTGCGCGAAGAATAGGTCCCACCATTTCCGGGGCAAAAACAGATGAATTGGGAAAGTACATGGCCCGTTCTCTGTGTCCCACTAAAAGATTATGAGAAAGACTATTTTGATGAAATTGTATGGGCTACATGTCAGTTTCCCTCTCTTGAAAGAGAAAATCGCCTCTAAACGAACCGTACAGTCTTCTGGCGGTGGAACAGATGAATTTGGCAAATATGTGGTGTATTTTTTTGGAACTCGTGAAAATTGGAGCGAGAAAGAAGATTTTCGTGCCAATCATAGGACTCTAGCACGGTTTGGCTCTTGAAAACTCAAGCTGGATCTAAAACACGCATTCATGCATTGTGGGGGTGATATTGATCAAATTGGCAACTCCGTGGCCCATTATGGGGTACTGCCGAAAAACGGAGTGACAAAGGAGCTTACTCATAAATTTCGAGGCCTCTAGCGAATTTTCCCTGTCAAAAGGTGAGACCGGCGCTAAAACATGCTTCTATCCTTTTTGTGGCGGAAACACAATGATTCGCGAGCTACGTTGCCCATTTTACAGTGCTTATGACAGATGGAGGTAGGAATAGGATTTCTTTGCATTTCCAATGCCTCTATGGCGGTTGAACTCTGCGAAGTGCAAACCTGCGCGAAGAATAGGTCCCACCATTTCAAGGGCAAAAACAGATGAATTGGGAAAGTACATGGCCCGTTCTCTGTGTCCCACTAAAAGATTATGAGGAAGACTATTTTGATGAAATTGTATGGGCTACATGTCAGTTTCCCTCTCTTGAAAGAGAAAATCGCCTCTAAACGAACCGTACAGTCTTCTGGCGGTGGAACAGATGAATTTGGCACATATGTGGCGTATTTTTTGGAACTCGTGAAAATTGGAGGGAGAAAGAAGATTTCCCTGCAAATCTTAGGACTCCAGCACGGTTTGGCTCTCGAAAACGCAAGGTGGATCTACAACACGCATTCATGCATTGTGGGGGTGATATTGATGAAATTGAAAACTCCGTGGCTCATTTTGGGGTACTGCCGAAAAACGGAGTGAGAAAGGAGCTTACTCTGAAATTTCGAGGCCTCTAGCGATTTTTCCCTGTCAAAAGGTGAGACCGTCGCAAAAACATGCTTCAATCCTTTTGGTGTTCGAAACACAATGATTCGCGAGCTGCGTTGCCTATTTTACACTTCTTATGAAAGATGGAGGGAGGAATAGGATTTCTTTGCATTTCAAATGCCTCTATGGCAGTTGAACTCTGTGAAGTACAAACCTGCGCGAAGAATAGGTCCCACCATTTTGGGGGCAAAAACAGATGAATTGGGAAAGTACATGGCCCGTTCTCTGTGTCCCACTAAAAGATTATGACAAAGACTATTTTGATGAAATTGTATGGGCTACATGTCAGTTTCCCTCTCTTGAAAGAGAAAATCGCCTCTAAACGAACCGTACAGTCTTCTGGCGGTGGAACAGATGAATTTGGCAAATATGTGGCGTATTTTTTTGGAACTCGTGAAAATTGGAGCGAGAAAGAAGATTTTCGTGCCAATCATAGGACTCTAGCACGGTTTGGCTCTTGAAAACTCAATCTGGATCTAAAACACGCATTCAAGCATCGTGGGGGTGATATTAATGAAATTGGCAAGTCCGTGGCCCATTTTGGCGTACTGCCGAAAAACGGAGTGACAAAGGAGCTTACTCATAAACTTCGAGGCCTCTAGCGAATTTTCCCTGTCAAAAGGTGAGACCGGCGCTAAAACATGCTTCTATCCTTTTGGTGGCGGAAACACAATGATTCGCGAGCTACGTTGCCCATTTTACAGTGCTTATGAAAGATGGAGGTAGGAATAGGATTTCTTTGCATTTCAAATGCCTCTGTGGCGGTTGAACTCTGCGAAGTGCAAACCTGCGTGAAGAATAGGTCCCACCATTTTGGGGGCAAAAACAGATGAATTGGGAAAGTACATGGCCCGTTCTCTGTGTCCCACTAAAAGATTATGAGAAATACTATTTTGATGAAATTGTATGGGCTACATGTCAGTTTCCCTCTCTTGAAAGAGAAAATCGCCTCTAAACGAACCGTACAGTCTTCTGGATGTGGAACAGATGAATTTGGCAAATCTGTGGCGTATTTTTCGGAACTCGTGAAAATTGGAGGGAGAAAGAAGATTTCCTTGCAAATCGTAGGACTGTAGCACGGTTTGCTTCTTGAAAACGCAAGCTAGATCTAAAACACGCATTCAAGCATTGTGGGGGTGATATTGATTAAATTGAAAACTCCGTGGCCCATTTTGGGGTACTGGCGAAAAACGGAGTGACAAAGGAGCTTACTCTGAAATTTCGAGACCTGTAGCGAATTTTCCCTCTCAAAAGGTGAGACCGGCGCTAAAACATGCTTCTATCCTTTTGGTGGCGGAAACACAATGATTCGCGAGCTACGTTGCCCATTTTACAGTGCTTATTAAAGATGGAGGGAGGAATAGGATTTCTTTGCATTTCAAATGCCTCTATGGCGGTTGAACTCTGTGAAGTGCAAACCTGCGCGAAGAATAGGTCCCACCATTTTGGGGGCAAAAACAGATGAATTGGGAAAGTACATGGCCCGTTCTCTGTGTCCCACTAAAAGATTATGAGAAAGACTATTTTGATGAAATTGTATGGGCTACATGTCAGTTTCCCTCTCTTGAAAGAGAAAATCGCCTCTAAACGAACCGTACAGTCTTCTGGATGTGGAACAGATGAATTTTGCAAATATGTGGCGTATTTTTTGGAACTCCTGAAAATTGGAGCGAGAAAGAAGATTTTCGTGCCAATCATAGGACTCTAGCACGGTTTGGCTCTTGAAAACTCAAGCTGGATCTAAAACACTCATTCAAGCATCGTGGGGGTGATATTGATGAAATTGAAAACTCCGTGGCCTATTTTGGGGTACTGACGAAAAACGGAGTGACAAAGGAGCTTACTCTGAAAGTTCGAGGCCTCTAGCAAATTTTCCCTCTCAAAAGGTGAGACCGGCGCTAAAACATGCTTCTATCCTTTTGGTAGCGAAAACACAATGATTCGCGAGCTACGTTGCCCATTTTACAGTGCTTATGAAAGATGGAGGTAGGAATAGGATTTCTTTGCATTTCAAATGCCTCTGTGGCGGTTGAACTCTGCGATGTGCAAACCTGCGTGAAGAATAGGTCCCACCATTCCGGGGGCAAAAACAGATGAATTGGGAAAGTACATGGCCCGTTCTCTGTGTCCCACTAAAAGATTATGAGAAAGACTATTTTGATGAAATTGTATGGGCTACATGTCAGTTTCCCTCTCTTGAAAGAGAAAATCGCCTCTAAACGAACCGTACAGTCTTCTGGCGGTGGAACTGATGAATTTGGCAAATATGTGGCGTATTTTTTGGAACTCGTGAACATTGGAGGGAGAAAGAAGATTTTCGTGCCAATCATAGGACTCTAGCACGATTTGGCTCTTGAAAACTCAAGCTGGATCTAAAACACTCATTCAAGCATTGTGGGGGTGATATTGATGAAATTGAAAACTCCGTGGCCCATTTTGGGGTACTGGCAAAAAACGGAGTGACAAAGGAGCTTACTCTGAAAGTTCGAGGCCTCTAGCGAATTTTCCCTCTCAAAAGTTGAGACCGGCGCTAAAACATGCTTCTATCCTTTTGGTGGCGGAAACACAATGATTCGCGAGCTACGTTGCCTATTTTACAGTGCTTATGAAAGATGGAGGTAGGAATAGGATTTCTTTGCATTTCAAATGCCTCTGTGGCAGTTGAACTCTGCGAATTGCGAACCTGCGCGAAGAATAGGTCCCACCATTTCCGGGGCAAAAACAGATGAATGGGGAAAGTACATGGCCCGTTCTCTGTTTCCCACTAAAAGATTATGAGAAAGACTATTTTGATGAAATTGTATGGGCTACATGTCAGTTTCCCTCTCTTGAAAGTGAAAATCGCCTCTAAACGAACCGTACAGTCTTCTGGCGGTGGAACAGATGAATTTGGCAAATATGTGGCGTATTTTTTGGAACTCGTGAAAATTGGAGCGAGAAAGAAGATTTTCGTGCCAATCATAGGACTCTTGCACGGTTTGGCTCTTGAAAACTCAAGCTGGATCTAAAACACTCATTCAAGCATCGTGGGGGTGATATTGATGAAATTGAAAACTCCGTGGCCTATTTTGGGGTACTGACGAAAAACGGAGTGACAAAGGAGCTTACTCTGAAAGTTCGAGGCCTCTAGCGAATTTTCCCTCTCAAAAGGTGAGACCGGCGCTAAAACATGCTTCTATCCTTTTGGTAGCGAAAACACAATGATTCGCGAGCTACGTTGCCCATTTTACAGTGCTTATGAAAGATGGAGGTAGGAATAGGATTTCTTTGCATTTCAAATGCCTCTGTGGCGGTTGAACTCTGCGATGTGCAAACCTGCGTGAAGAATAGGTCCCACCATTCCGGGGGCAAAAACAGATGAATTGGGAAAGTACATGGCCCGTTCTCTGTGTCCCACTAAAAGATTATGAGAAAGACTATTTTGATGAAATTGTATGGGCTACATGTCAGTTTCCCTCTCTTGAAAGAGAAAATTGCCTCTAAACGAACCATACAGTCTTCTGGATGTGGAATAGATGAATTTGGCAAATATGTGGCGTATTTTTTGGAACTCGTGAAAATTGGAGCGAGAAAGAAGATTTTCATGCCAATCATAGGACTCTAGCACGGTTTGGCTCTTGAAAACTCAAGCTGGATCTAAAACACTCATTCAAGCATCGTGGGGGTGATATTGATGAAATTGAAAACTCCGTGGCCCATTTTGGGGTTCTGACGAAAAACGGAGTGACAAAGGAGCTTACTCTGAAAGTTCGAGGCCTCTAGCGAATTTTCCCTCTCAAAAGGTGAGACCGGTGCTAAAACATGCTTCTATCCTTTTGGTAGCGAAAACACAATGATTCGCGAGCTACGTTGCCCATTTTACAGTGCTTATGAAAGATGGAGGTAGGAATAGGATTTCTTTGCATTTCAAATGCCTCTGTGGCGGTTGAACTCTGCGATGTGCAAACCTGCGCGAAGAATAGGTCCCACCATTCCGGGGGCAAAATTAGATGAATTGGGAAAGTACATGGCCCGTTCTCTGTGTCCCACTAAAAGATTATGAGAAAGACTATTTTGATGAAATTGTGTGGGCTACATGTCAGTTTCCCTCTCTTGAAAGAGAAAATCGCCTCTAAACGAACCGTACAGTCTTCTGGATGTGGAACAGATGAATTTGGCAAATATGTGGCGTATTTTTTGGAACTCGTGAAAATTGGAGGGAGAAAGAAGATTTTCGTGCCAATCATAGGACTCTAGCACGGTTTGGGTCTTGAAAACTCAAGCTGGATCTAAAACACGCATACAAGCATCGTGGGGGTGATATTGATGAAATTGAAAACTCCGTGGCCCATTTTGAGGTACTGGCGAAAAACGGAGTGAGAAAGGAGCTTACTCTGAAAGTTCGAGGCCTCTAGCGAATTTTCCCTCTCAAAAGTTGAGACCGGCGCTAAAACATGCTTCTATCCTTTTGGTGGCGGAAACACAATGATTCGCGAGCTACGTTGCCCATTTTACAGTGCTTATGAAAGATGGAGGTAGGAATAGGATTTCTTTGCATTTCAAATGCCTCTGTGGCAGTTGAACTCTGCGAATTGCAAACCTGCGCGAAGAATAGGTCCCACCATTTCCGGGGCAAAAACAGATGAATTAGGAAAGTACATGGCCCGTTCTCTGTGTCCCACTAAAAGATTATGAGAAAGACTATTTTGATGAAATTGTATGGGCTACATGTCAGTTTCCCTCTCTTGAAAGAGAAAATCGCCTCTAAACGAACCTTACAGTCTTCTGGATGTGGAATAGATGAATTTGGCAAATATGTGGCGTATTTTTTGGAACTCGTGAAAATTGGAGGGAGAAAGAAGATTTTCGTGCCAATCATAGGACTCTAGCACGGTTTGGCTCTTGATAACTCAAGCTGGATCTAAAACACGCATACAAGCATCGTGGGGGTGATATTGATGAAATTGAAAACTCCGTGGCCCATTTTGGGGTTCTGACGAAAAACGGAGTGACAAAGGAGCTTACTCTGAAAGTTCGAGGCCTCTAGCGAATTTTCCCTCTCAAAAGGTGAGACCGGCGCTAAAACA
Organism: Albizia julibrissin; assembly: GCA_037074505.1. Taxonomy (NCBI): domain Eukaryota; kingdom Viridiplantae; phylum Streptophyta; class Magnoliopsida; order Fabales; family Fabaceae; genus Albizia; species Albizia julibrissin. Next base: position 42,246,711 of record CM073477.1, read on the forward strand.
TGCTTCTATCCTTTTGGTAGCGAAAACACAATGATTCGCGAGCTACGTTGCCCATTTTATAGTGCTTATGAAAGATGGAGGTAGGAATATGATTTCTTTGCATTTCAAATGCCTCTGTGGCGGTTGAACTCTGCGATGTGCAAACCTGCGCGAAGAATAGGTCCCACCATTCCGGGGGCAAAATTAGATGAATTGGGAAAGTACATGGCCCGTTCTCTGTGTCCCACTAAAAGATTATGAGAAAGACTATTTTGATGAAATTGTGTGGGCTACATGTCAGTTTCCCTCTCTTGAAAGAGAAAATCGCCTCTAAACGAACCGTACAGTCTTCTGGATGTGGAACAGATGAATTTGGCAAATATGTGGCGTATTTTTTGGAACTCGTGAAAATTGGAGGGAGAAAGAAGATTTTCGTGCCAATCATTGGACTCTAGCACGGTTTGGCTCTTGAAAACTCAAGCTGGATCTAAAACACGCATACAAGCATCGTGGGGGTGATATTGATGAAATTGAAAACTCCGTGGCCCATTTTGAGGTACTGGCGAAAAACGGAGTGAGAAAGGAGCTTACTCTGAAAGTTCGAGGCCTCTAGCGAATTTTCCCTCTCAAAAGTTGAGACCGGCGCTAAAACATGCTTCTATCCTTTTGGTGGCGGAAACACAATGATTCGCGAGCTACGTTGCCCATTTTACAGTGCTTATGAAAGATGGAGGTAGGAATAGGATTTCTTTGCATTTCAAATGCCTCTGTGGCAGTTGAACTCTGCGAATTGCAAACCTGCGCGAAGAATAGGTCCCACCATTTCCGGGGCAAAAACAGATGAATTAGGAAAGTACATGGCCCGTTCTCTGTGTCCCACTAAAAGATTATGAGAAAGACTATTTTGATGAAATTGTATGGGCTACATGTCAGTTTCCCTCTCTTGAAAGAGAAAATCGCCTCTAAACGAACCTTACAGTCTTCTGGATGTGGAATAGATGAATTTGGCAAATATGTGGCGTATTTTTTGGAACTCGTGAAAATTGGAGGGAGAAAGAAGATTTTCGTGCCAATCATAGGACTCTAGCACGGTTTGGCTCTTGATAACTCAAGCTGGATCTAAAACACGCATACAAGCATCGTGGGGGTGATATTGATGAAATTGAAAACTCCGTGGCCCATTTTGAGGTACTGGCGAAAAACGGAGTGAGAAAGGAGCTTACTCTGAAAGTTCGAGGCCTCTAGCGAATTTTCCCTCTCAAAAGTTGAGACCGGCGCTAAAACATGCTTCTATCCTTTTGGTGGCGGAAACACAATGATTCGCGAGCTACGTTGCCCATTTTACAGTGCTTATGAAAGATGGAGGTAGGAATAGGATTTCTTTGCATTTCAAATGCCTCTGTGGCGGTTGAACTTTGCGATGTGCAAACCTGCGTGAAGAATAGGGCCCACCATTCCGGGGGCAAAGACAGATGAATTGGGAAAGTACATTGCCCGTTCTCTGTGTCCCACTAAAAGATTATGAGAAAGACTATTTTGATGAAATTGTATGGGCTACATGTCAGTTTCCCTCTCTTGAAAGAGAAAATTGCCTCTAAACGAACCATACAGTCTTCTGGATGTGGAATAGATGAATTTGGCAAATATGTGGCGTATTTTTTGGAACTCGTGAAAATTAGAGCGAGAAAGAAGATTTTCGTGCCAATCATAGGACTCTAGCACGGTTTGGCTCTTGGAAACACAAGCTGGATCTAAAACACTCATTCAAGCATCGTGGGGGTGATATTGATGAAATTGAAAACTCCGTGGCCCATTTTGGGGTACTGACGAAAAACGGAGTGACAAAGGAGCTTACTCTGAAAGTTCGAGGCCTCTAGCGAATTTTCCCTCTCAAAAGGTGAGACCGGCGCTAAAACATGCTTCTATCCTTTTGGTAGCGAAAACACAATGATTCGCGAGCTACGTTGCCCATTTTACAGTGCTTATGAAAGATGGAGGTAGGAATAGGATTTCTTTGCATTTCAAATGCCTCTGTGGCGGTTGAACTCTGCGATGTGCAAACCTGCGTGAAGAATAGGTCCCACCATTCCGGGGGCAAAAACAGATGAATTGGGAAAGTACATGGCCCGTTCTCTGTGTCCCACTAAAAGATTATGAGAAAGACTATTTTGATGAAATTGTATGGGCTACATGTCAGTTTCCCTCTCTTGAAAGAGAAAATCGCCTCTAAACGAACCGTACAGTCTTCTGGATGTGGAACAGATGAATTTGGCAAATATGTGGCGTATTTTTTGGAACTCGTGAAAATTGGAGGGAGAAAGAAGATTTTCGTGCCAATCATAGGACTCTAGCACGGTTTGGCTCTTGAAAACTCAAGCTGGATCTAAAACACGCATACAAGCATCGTGGGGGTGATATTGATGAAATTGAAAACTCCGTGGCCCATTTTGGGGTACTGGCGAAAAACGGAGTGACAAAGGAGCTTACTCTGAAAGTTCGAGGCCTCTAGCGAATTTTCCCTCTCAAAAGTTGAGACCGGCGCTAAAACATGCTTCTATCCTTTTGGTGGCGGAAACACAATGATTCGCGAGCTACGTTGCCCATTTTACAGTGCTTATGAAAGATGGAGGTAGGAATAGGATTTCTTTGCATTTCAAATGCCTCTGTGGCAGTTGAACTCTGCGAATTGCAAACCTGCGCGAAGAATAGGTTCCACCATTTCCGGGGCAAAAACAGATGAATTGGGAAAGTACATGGCCCGTTCTCTGTGTCCCACTAAAAGATTATGAGAAAGACTATTTTGATGAAATTGTATGGGCTACATGTCAGTTTCCCTCTCTTGAAAGAGAAAATCGCCTCTAAACGAACCGTACAGTCTTCTGGCGGTGGAACAGATGAATTTGGCAAATATGTGGCGTATTTTTGGAACTCGTGAAAATTGGAGTTAGAAAGAAGATTTTCGTGCCAATCTTAGGACTCTAGCACGTTTTGGCTCTTGAAAACTCAAGCTGGATCTAAAACACTCATTCAAGCATTGTGGGGGTGATATTGATGAAATTGAAAACTCCGTGGCCCATTTTGGGGTACTGGCGAAAAACGGAGTGACAAAGGAGCTTACTCTGAAAGTTGGAGGCCTCTAGCGAATTTTCCCTCTCAAAAGGTGAGACCGGCGCTAAAACATGCTTCTATCCTTTTGGTGGCGGAAACACAATGATTTGCGAGCTACGTTGCCTAATTTACAGTGCTTATGAAAGATGGAGGTAGGAATAGGATTTCTTTGCATTTCAAATGCCTCTGTGGCGGTTGAACTCTGCGAAGTGCAAACCTGCGTGAAGAATAGGTCCCACCATTTCCGGGGCAAAAACAGATGAATTGGGAAAGTACATGGCCCGTTCTCTGTGTCCCACTAAAAGATTATGAGAAAGACTATTTTGATGAAATTGTATGGGCTACATGTCAGTTTCCCTCTCTTGAAAGAGAAAATCGCCTCTAAACGAACCGTACAGTCTTCTGGCGGTGGAACAGATGAATTTGGCAAATATGTGGCCTATTTTTTGGAACTCGTGAAAATTGGAGTTAGAAAGAAGATTTTCGTACCAATCATAGGACTCTAGCACGGTTTGGCTCTTGAAAACTCAAGCTGGATCTAAAACACTAATTCAAGCATTGTGGGGGTGATATTGATGAAATTGAAAACTCCTGGCCCATTTTGGGGTACTGGCGAAAAACGGAGTGACAAAGGAGCTTACTCTGAAAGTTCGAGGCCTCTAGCGAATTTTCCCTCTCAAAAGGTGAGACCGGCGCTAAAACATGCTTCTATCCTTTTGGTGGCGGAAACACAATGATTCGCGAGCTACGTTGCCTATTTTACAGTGCTTATGAAAGATGGAGGTAGGAATAGGATTTCTTTACATTTCAAATGCCTCTGTGGCGGTTGAACTCTGCGAAGTGCAAACCTGCGTGAAGAATAGGTCCCACCATTTCCGGGGCAAAAACAGATGAATTGGGAAAGTACATGGCCCGTTCTCTGTGTCCCACAAAAAGATTATGAGAAAGACTATTTTGATGAAATTGCATGGGCTACATGTCAGTTTGCCTCTCTTGAAAGAGAAAATCGCCTCTAAACGAACCGTACAGTCTTCTGGTTGTGGAACAGATGAATTTGGCAAATATGTGGCCTATTTTTTGGAACTCGTGAAAATTGGAGTTAGAAAGAAGATTTTCGTACCAATCATAGGACTCTAGCACGGTTTGGCTCTTGAAAACTCAAGCTGGATCTAAAACACGCATTCAAGCATAATGGGGGTGATATTGATGAAATTGGAAACTCCGTGGCCCATTTTGGGGTTCTGACGAAAAACGGAGTGACAAAGGAGCTTACTCTGAAAGTTCGAGGCCTCTAGCGAATTTTCCCTCTCAAAAGGTGAGACCGGCGCTAAAACATGCTTCTATCCTTTTGGTAGTGAAAACACAATGATTCGCGAGCTACGTTGCCCATTTTACAGTGCTTATGAAAGATGGAGGTAGGAATAGGATTTCTTTGCATTTCAAATGCCTCTGTGGCGGTTGAACTCTGCGATGTGCAAACCTGCGTGAAGAATAGGTCGCACCATTCCGGGGGCAAAAACAGATTAATTGGGAAAGTACATGTCCCGTTCTCTGTGTCCCACTAAAAGATTATGAGAAAGACTATTTTGATGAAATTGTGTGGGCTACATGTCAGTTTCCCTCTCTTGAAAGAGAAAATCGCCTCTAAACGAACCGTACAGTCTTCTGACAGTGGAACAGATGAATTTGGCAAATATGTGGCGTATTTTTTGGAACTCGTGAAAATTGGAGGGAGAAAGAAGATTTTCGTGCCAATCATAGGACTCTAGCACGGTTTGGCTCTTGAAAACTCAAGCTGGATCTAAAACACGCATACAAGCATCGTGGGGGTGATATTGATGAAATTGAAAACTCCGTGGCCCATTTTGAGGTACTGGCGAAAAACGGAGTGAGAAAGGAGCTTACTCTGAAAGTTCGAGGCCTCTAGCGAATTTTCCCTCTCAAAAGTTGAGACCGGCGCTAAAACATGCTTCTATCCTTTTGGTGGCGGAAACACAATGATTCGCGAGCTACGTTGCCCATTTTACAGTGCTTATGAAAGATGGAGGTAGGAATAGGATTTCTTTGCATTTCAAATGCCTCTGTGGCAGTTGAACTCTGCGAATTGCAAACCTGCGCGAAGAATAGGTCCCACCATTTCTGGGGCAAAAACAGATGAATTAGGAAAGTACATGGCCCGTTCTCTGTGTCCCACTAAAAGATTATGAGAAAGACTAGTTTGATGAAATTGTATGGGCTACATGTCAGTTTCCCTCTCTTGAAAGAGAAAATCGCCTCTAAACGAACCATACAGTCTTCTGGATGTGGAATAGATGAATTTGGCAAATATGTGGCGTATTTTTTGGAACTTGTGAAAATTAGAGCGAGAAAGAAGATTTTCGTGCCAATCATAGGACTCTAGCACGGTTTGGCTCTTGGAAACTCAAGCTGGATCTAAAACACTCATTCAAGCATCGTGGGGGTGATATTGATGAAATTGAAAACTCCGTGGCCCATTTTGGGGTACTGACGAAAAACGGAGTGACAAAGGAGCTTACTCTGAAAGTTCGAGGCCTCTAGCGAATTTTCCCTTTCAAAAGGTGAGACCGGCGCTAAAACATGCTTCTATCCTTTTGGTAGCGAAAACACAATGATTCGCGAGCTACGTTGCCCATTTTACAGTGCTTATGAAAGATGGAGGTAGGAATAGGATTTCTTTGCATTTCAAATGCCTCTGTGGCGGTTGAACTCTGCGATGTGCAAACCTGCGTGAAGAATAGGTCCCACCATTCCGGGGGCAAAAACAGATGAATTGGGAAAGTACATGGCCCGTTCTCTGTGTCCCACTAAAAGATTATGAGAAAGACTATTTTGATGAAATTGTATGGGCTACATGTCAGTTTCCCTCTCTTGAAAGAGAAAATCGCCTCTAAACGAACCGTACAGTCTTCTGGATGTGGAACAGATGAATTTGGCAAATATGTGGCGTATTTTTTGGAACTCGTGAAAATTGGAGGGAGAAAGAACATTTTCGTGCCAATCATAGGACTCTAGCACGGTTTGGCTCTTGAAAACTCAAGCTGAATCTAAAACACGCATACAAGCATCGTGGGGGTGATATTGATGAAATTGAAAACTCCGTGGCCCATTTTGGGGTACTGGCGAAAAACGGAGTGACAAAGGAGCTTACTCTGAAAGTTCGAGGCCTCTAGCGAATTTTCCCTCTCAAAAGTTGAGACCGGCGCTAAAACATGCTTCTATCCTTTTGGTGGCGGAAACACAATGATTCGCGAGCTACGTTGCCCATTTTACAGTGCTTATGAAAGATGGAGGTAGGAATAGGATTTCTTTGCATTTCAAATGCCTCTGTGGCAGTTGAACTCTGCGAATTGCAAACCTGCGCGAAGAATAGGTTCCACCATTTCCGGGGCAAAAACAGATGAATTGGGAAAGTACATGGCCCGTTCTCTGTGTCCCACTAAAAGATTATGAGAAAGACTATTTTGATGAAATTGTATGGGCTACATGTCAGTTTCCCTCTCTTGAAAGAGAAAATCGCCTCTAAACGAACCGTACAGTCTTCTGGCGGTGGAACAGATGAATTTGGCAAATATGTGGCGTATTTTTTGGAACTCGTGAAAATTGGAGTTAGAAAGAAGATTTTCGTGCCAATCCTAGGACTCTAGCACGTTTTGGCTCTTGAAAACTCAAGCTGGATCTAAAACACTCATTCAAGCATTGTGGGGGTGATATTGATGAAATTGAAAACTCCGTGGCCCATTTTGGGGTACTGGCGAAAAACGGAGTGACAAAAAAGCTTACTCTGAAAGTTGGAGGCCTCTAGCGAATTTTCCCTCTCAAAAGGTGAGACCGGCGCTAAAACATGCTTCTATCCTTTTGGTGGCGGAAACACAATGATTCGCGAGCTACGTTGCCTAATTTACAGTGCTTATGAAAGATGGAGGTAGGAATAGGATTTCTTTGCATTTCAAATGCCTCTGTGGCGGTTGAACTCTGCGAAGTGCAAACCTGCGTGAAGAATAGGTCCCACCATTTCCGGGGCAAAAACAGATGAATTGGGAAAGTACATGGCCCGTTCTCTGTGTCCCACTAAAAGATTATGAGAAAGACTATTTTAATGAAATTGTATGGGCTACATGTCAGTTCCCTCTCTTGAAAGAGAAAATCGCCTCTAAACGAACCGTACAGTCTTCTGACAGTGGAACAGATGAATTTGGCAAATATGTGGCCTATTTTTTGGAACTCGTGAAAATTAGAGGGAGAAAGAAGATTTTCGTGCCAATCATAGCACTCTAGCACAGTTTGGCTCTTGAAAACTCAAGCTGGATCTAAAACACGCATACAAGCATCGTGGGGGTGATATTGATGAAATTGAAAACTCCGTGGCCCATTTTGGGGTACTGGCGAAAAACGGAGTGACAAAGGAGCTTACTCTGAAAGTTCGAGGCCTCTAGCGAATTTTCCCTCTCAAAAGTTGAGACCGGCGCTAAAACATGCTTCTATCCTTTTGGTGGCGGAAACACAATGATTCGCGAGCTACGTTGCCCATTTTACAGTGCTTATGAAAGATGGAGGTAGGAATAGGATTTCTTTGCATTTCAAATGCCTCTGTGGCAGTTGAACTCTGCGAATTGCAAACCTGCGCGAAGAATAGGTCCCACCATTTCTGAGGCAAAAACAGATGAATTAGGAAAGTACATGGCCCGTTCTCTGTGTCCCACTAAAAGATTATGAGAAAGACTATTTTGATGAAATTGTATGGGCTACATGTCAGTTTCCCTCTCTTGAAAGAGAAAATCGCCTCTAAACGAACCGTACAGTCTTCTGGATGTGGAACAGATGAATTTGGCAAATATGTGGCGTATTTTTTGGAACTCGTGAAAATTGGAGGGAGAAAGAAGATTTTCGTGCCAATCATAGGACTCTAGCACGGTTTGGCTCTTGAAAACTCAAGCTGGATCTAAAACACGCATACAAGCATCGTGGGGGTGATATTGATGAAATTGAAAACTCCGTGGCCCATTTTAAGGTACTGGCGAAAAACGGAGTGAGAAAGGAGCTTACTCTGAAAGTTCGAGGCCTCTAGCGAATTTTCCCTCTCAAAAGTTGAGACCGGCGCTAAAACATGCTTCTATCCTTTTGGTGGCGGAAACACAATGATTCGCGAGCTACGTTGCCTAATTTACAGTGCTTATGAAAGATGGAGGTAGGAATAGGATTTCTTTGCATTTCAAATGCCTCTGTGGCGGTTGAACTCTGCGAAGTGCAAACCTGCGTGAAGAATAGGTCCCACCATTTCCGGGGCAAAAACAGATGAATTGGGAAAGTACATGGCCCGTTCTCTGTGTCCCACTAAAAGATTATGAGAAAGACTATTTTGATGAAATTGTATGGGCTACATGTCAATTCCCTCTCTTGAAAGAGAAAATCGCCTCTAAACGAACCGTACAGTCTTCTGACAGTGGAACAGATGAATTTGGCAAATATGTGGCCTATTTTTTGGAACTCGTGAAAATTAGAGGGAGAAAGAAGATTTTCGTGCCAATCATAGGACTCTAGCACAGTTTGGCTCTTGAAAACTCAAGCTGGATCTAAAACACGCATACAAGCATCGTGGGGGTGATATTGATGAAATTGAAAACTCCGTGGCCCATTTTGGGGTACTGGCGAAAAACGGAGTGACAAAGAAGCTTACTCTGAAAGTTCGAGGCCTCTAGCGAATTTTCCCTCTCAAAAGTTGAGACCGGCGCTAAAACATGCTTCTATCCTTTTGGTGGCGGAAACACAATGATTCGCGAGCTACGTTGCCCATTTTACAGTGCTTATGAAAGATGGAGGTAGGAATAGGATTTCTTTGCATTTCAAATGCCTCTGTGGCGGTTGAACTCTGCGATGTGCAAACCTGCGTGAAGAATAGGTCCCACCATTCCGGGGGCAAAAACAGATGAATTGGGAAAGTACATGGCCCGTTCTCTGTGTCCCACTAAAAGATTATGAGAAAGACTATTTTGATGAAATTGTATGGGCTACATGTCAGTTTCCCTCTCTTGAAAGAGAAAATCGCCTCTAAACGAACCGTACAGTCTTCTGGATGTGGAACAGATGAATTTGGCAAATATGTGGCGTATTTTTTGGAACTCGTGAAAATTGGAGGGAGAAAGAACATTTTCGTGCCAATCATAGGACTCTAGCACGGTTTGGCTCTTGAAAACTCAAGCTGAATCTAAAACACGCATACAAGCATCGTGGGGGTGATATTGATGAAATTGAAAACTCCGTGGCCCATTTTGGGGTACTGGCGAAAAACGGAGTGACAAAGGAGCTTACTCTGAAAGTTCGAGGCCTCTAGCGAATTTTCCCTCTCAAAAGTTGAGACCGGCGCTAAAACATGCTTCTATCCTTTTGGTGGCGGAAACACAATGATTCGCGAGCTACGTTGCCCATTTTACAGTGCTTATGAAAGATGGAGGTAGGAATAGGATTTCTTTGCATTTCAAATGCCTCTGTGGCAGTTGAACTCTGCGAATTGCAAACCTGCGCGAAGAATAGGTTCCACCATTTCCGGGGCAAAAACAGATGAATTGGGAAAGTACATGGCCCGTTCTCTGTGTCCCACTAAAAGATTATGAGAAAGACTATTTTGATGAAATTGTATGGGCTACATGTCAGTTTCCCTCTCTTGAAAGAGAAAATCGCCTCTAAACGAACCGTACAGTCTTCTGGCGGTGGAACAGATGAATTTGGCAAATATGTGGCGTATTTTTTGGAACTCGTGAAAATTGGAGTTAGAAAGAAGATTTTCGTGCCAATCCTAGGACTCTAGCACGTTTTGGCTCTTGAAAACTCAAGCTGGATCTAAAACACTCATTCAAGCATTGTGGGGGTGATATTGATGAAATTGAAAACTCCGTGGCCCATTTTGGGGTACTGGCGAAAAACGGAGTGACAAAAAAGCTTACTCTGAAAGTTGGAGGCCTCTAGCGAATTTTCCCTCTCAAAAGGTGAGACCGGCGCTAAAACATGCTTCTATCCTTTTGGTGGCGGAAACACAATGATTCGCGAGCTACGTTGCCTAATTTACAGTGCTTATGAAAGATGGAGGTAGGAATAGGATTTCTTTGCATTTCAAATGCCTCTGTGGCGGTTGAACTCTGCGAAGTGCAAACCTGCGTGAAGAATAGGTCCCACCATTTCCGGGGCAAAAACAGATGAATTGGGAAAGTACATGGCCCGTTCTCTGTGTCCCACTAAAAGATTATGAGAAAGACTATTTTAATGAAATTGTATGGGCTACATGTCAGTTCCCTCTCTTGAAAGAGAAAATCGCCTCTAAACGAACCGTACAGTCTTCTGACAGTGGAACAGATGAATTTGGCAAATATGTGGCCTATTTTTTGGAACTCGTGAAAATTAGAGGGAGAAAGAAGATTTTCGTGCCAATCATAGCACTCTAGCACAGTTTGGCTCTTGAAAACTCAAGCTGGATCTAAAACACGCATACAAGCATCGTGGGGGTGATATTGATGAAATTGAAAACTCCGTGGCCCATTTTGGGGTACTGGCGAAAAACGGAGTGACAAAGGAGCTTACTCTGAAAGTTCGAGGCCTCTAGCGAATTTTCCCTCTCAAAAGTTGAGACCGGCGCTAAAACATGCTTCTATCCTTTTGGTGGCGGAAACACAATGATTCGCGAGCTACGTTGCCCATTTTACAGTGCTTATGAAAGATGGAGGTAGGAATAGGATTTCGTTGCATTTCAAATGCCTCTGTGGCAGTTGAACTCTGCGAATTGCAAACCTGCGCGAAGAATAGGTCCCACCATTTCTGAGGCAAAAACAGATGAATTAGGAAAGTACATGGCCCGTTCTCTGTGTCCCACTAAAAGATTATGAGAAAGACTATTTTGATGAAATTGTATGGGCTACATGTCAGTTTCCCTCTCTTGAAAGAGAAAATCGCCTCTAAACGAACCGTACAGTCTTCTGGATGTGGAACAGATGAATTTGGCAAATATGTGGCGTATTTTTTGGAACTCGTGAAAATTGGAGGGAGAAAGAAGATTTTCGTGCCAATCATAGGACTCTAGCACGGTTTGGCTCTTGAAAACTCAAGCTGGATCTAAAACACGCATACAAGCATCGTGGGGGTGATATTGATGAAATTGAAAACTCCGTGGCCCATTTTAAGGTACTGGCGAAAAACGGAGTGAGAAAGGAGCTTACTCTGAAAGTTCGAGGCCTCTAGCGAATTTTCCCTCTCAAAAGTTGAGACCGGCGCTAAAACATGCTTCTATCCTTTTGGTGGCGGAAACACAATGATTCGCGAGCTACGTTGCCTAATTTACAGTGCTTATGAAAGATGGAGGTAGGAATAGGATTTCTTTGCATTTCAAATGCCTCTGTGGCGGTTGAACTCTGCGAAGTGCAAACCTGCGTGAAGAATAGGTCCCACCATTTCCGGGGCAAAAACAGATGAATTGGGAAAGTACATGGCCCGTTCTCTGTGTCCCACTAAAAGATTATGAGAAAGACTATTTTGATGAAATTGTATGGGCTACATGTCAGTTCCCTCTCTTGAAAGAGAAAATCGCCTCTAAACGAACCGTACAGTCTTCTGACAGTGGAACAGATGAATTTGGCAAATATGTGGCCTATTTTTTGGAACTCGTGAAAATTAGAGGGAGAAAGAAGATTTTCGTGCCAATCATAGGACTCTAGCACAGTTTGGCTCTTGAAAACTCAAGCTGGATCTAAAACACGCATACAAGCATCGTGGGGGTGATATTGATGAAATTGAAAACTCCGTGGCCCATTTTGGGGTACTGGCGAAAAACGGAGTGACAAAGAAGCTTACTCTGAAAGTTCGAGGCCTCTAGCGAATTTTCCCTCTCAAAAGTTGAGACCGGCGCTAAAACATGCTTCTATCCTTTTGGTGGCGGAAACACAATGATTCGCGAGCTACGTTGCCCATTTTACAGTGCTTATGAAAGATGGAGGTAGGAATAGGATTTCTTTGCATTTCAAATCCTCTGTGGCAGTTGAACTCTGCGAATTGCAAACCTGCGCGAAGAATAGGTTCCACCATTTCCGGGGCAAAAACAGATGAATTGGGAAAGTACATGGCCCGTTCTCTGTGTCCCACTAAAAGATTATGAGAAAGACTATTTTGATGAAATTGTATGGGCTACATGTCAGTTTCCCTCTCTTGAAAGAGAAAATCGCCTCTAAACGAACCGTACAGTCTTCTGGCGGTGGAACAGATGAATTTGGCAAATATGTGGCGTATTTTTTGGAACTCGTGAAAATTGGAGTTAGAAAGAAGATTTTCGTGCCAATCCTAGGACTCTAGCACGTTTTGGCTCTTGAAAACTCAAGCTGGATCTAAAACACTCATTCAAGCATTGTGGGGGTGATATTGATGAAATTGAAAACTCCGTGGCCCATTTTGGGGTACTGGCGAAAAACGGAGTGACAAAGGAGCTTACTCTGAAAGTTGGAGGCCTCTAGCGAATTTTCCCTCTCAAAAGGTGAGACCGGCGCTAAAACATGCTTCTATCCTTTTGGTGGCAGAAACACAATGATTCGCGAGCTACGTTGCCTAATTTACAGTGCTTATGAAAGATGGAGGTAGGAATAGGATTTCTTTGCATTTCAAATGCCTCTGTGGAGGTTGAACTCTGCGAAGTGCAAACCTGCGTGAAGAATAGGTCCCACCATTTCCGGGGCAAAAACAGATGAATTGGGAAAGTACATGGCCCGTTCTCTGTGTCCCACTAAAAGATTATGAGAAAGACTATTTTGATGAAATTGTATGGGCTACATGTCAGTTTCCCTCTCTTGAAAGAGAAAATCGCCTCTAAACGAACCGTACAGTCTTCTGGCGGTGGAACAGATGAATTTGGCAAATATGTGGAGTATTTTTTGGAACTCGTGAAAATTGGAGTTAGAAAGAAGATTTTCGTGCCAATCCTAGGACTCTAGCACGTTTTGGCTCTTGAAAACTCAAGCTGGATCTAAAACACTCATTCAAGCATTGTGGGGGTGATATTGATGAAATTGAAAACTCCGTGGCCCATTTTGGGGTACTGGCGAAAAACGGAGTGACAAAAAAGCTTACTCTGAAAGTTGGAGGCCTCTAGCGAATTTTCCCTCTCAAAAGGTGAGACCGGCGCTAAAACATGCTTCTATCCTTTTGGTGGCGGAAACACAATGATTCGCGAGCTACGTTGCCTAATTTACAGTGCTTATGAAAGATGGAGGTAGGAATAGGATTTCTTTGCATTTCAAATGCCTCTGTGGCGGTTGAACTCTGCGAAGTGCAAACCTGCGTGAAGAATAGGTCCCATCATTTCCGGGGCAAAAACAGATGAATTGGGAAAGTACATGGCCCGTTCTCTGTGTCCCACTAAAAGATTATGAGAAAGACTATTTTAATGAAATTGTATGGGCTACATGTCAGTTCCCTCTCTTGAAAGAGAAAATCGCCTCTAAACGAACCGTACAGTCTTCTGACAGTGGAACAGATGAATTTGGCAAATATGTGGCCTATTTTTTGGAACTCGTGAAAATTAGAGGGAGAAAGAAGATTTTCGTGCCAATCATAGCACTCTAGCACAGTTTGGCTCTTGAAAACTCAAGCTGGATCTAAAACACGCATACAAGCATCGTGGGGGTGATATTGATGAAACTGAAAACTCCGTGGCCCATTTTGGGGTACTGGCGAAAAACGGAGTGACAAAGGAGCTTACTCTGAAAGTTCGAGGCCTCTAGCGAATTTTCCCTCTCAAAAGTTGAGACCGGCGCTAAAACATGCTTCTATCCTTTTGGTGGCGGAAACACAATGATTCGCGAGCTACGTTGCCCATTTTACAGTGCTTATGAAAGATGGAGGTAGGAATAGGATTTCTTTGCATTTCAAATGCCTCTGTGGCAGTTGAACTCTGCGAATTGCAAACCTGCGCGAAGAATAGGTCCCACCATTTCTGAGGCAAAAACAGATGAATTAGGAAAGTACATGGCCCGTTCTCTGTGTCCCACTAAAAGATTATGAGAAAGACTATTTTGATGAAATTGTATGGGCTACATGTCAGTTTCCCTCTCTTGAAAGAGAAAATCGCCTCTAAACGAACCGTACAGTCTTCTGGATGTGGAACAGATGAATTTGGCAAATATGTGGCGTATTTTTTGGAACTCGTGAAAATTGGAGGGAGAAAGAAGATTTTCGTGCCAATCATAGGACTCTAGCACGGTTTGGCTCTTGAAAACTCAAGCTGGATCTAAAACACGCATACAAGCATCGTGGGGGTGATATTGATGAAATTGAAAACTCCGTGGCCCATTTTAAGGTACTGGCGAAAAACGGAGTGAGAAAGGAGCTTACTCTGAAAGTTCGAGGCCTCTAGCGAATTTTCCCTCTCAAAAGTTGAGACCGGCGCTAAAACATGCTTCTATCCTTTTGGTGGCGGAAACACAATGATTCGCGAGCTACGTTGCCCATTTTACAGTGCTTATGAAAGATGGAGGTAGGAATAGGATTTCTTTGCATTTCAAATGCCTCTGTGGCGGTTGAACTCTGCGAAGTGCAAACCTGCGCGAAGAATAGGTCCCACCATTTCGGGGGCAAAAACAGATGAATTGGGAAAGTACATGGCCCGTTCTCTGTGTCCCACTAAAAGATTATGAGAAAGACTATTTTGATGAAATTGTATGGGCTACATGTCAGTTTCCCTCTCTTGAAAGAGAAAATCGCCTCTAAACGAACCGTACAGTCTTCTGGCGGTGGAACAGATGAATTTGGCAAATATGTGGCGTATTTTTTGGAACTCGTGAAAATTGGAGTTAGAAAGAAGATTTTCGTGCCAATCCTAGGACTCTAGCACGTTTTGGCTCTTGAAAACTCAAGCTGGATCTAAAACACTCATTCAAGCATTGTGGGGGTGATATTGATGAAACTGAAAACTCCGTGGCCCATTTTGGGGTACTGGCGAAAAACGGAGTGACAAAGGAGCTTACTCTGAAAGTTGGAGGCCTCTAGCGAATTTTCCCTCTCAAAAGGTGAGACCGGCGCTAAAACATGCTTCTATCCTTTTGGTGGCGGAAACACAATGATTCGCGAGCTACGTTGCCTAATTTACAGTGCTTATGAAAGATGGAGGTAGGAATAGGATTTCTTTGCATTTCAAATGCCTCTGTGGCGGTTGAACTCTGCGAAGTGCAAACCTGCGTGAAGAATAGGTCCCACCATTTCCGGGGCAAAAACAGATGAATTGGGAAAGTACATGGCCCGTTCTCTGTGTCCCACTAAAAGATTATGAGAAAGACTATTTTGATGAAATTGTATGGGCTACATGTCAGTTCCCTCTCTTGAAAGAGAAAATCGCCTCTAAACGAACCGTACAGTCTTCTGACAGTGGAACAGATGAATTTGGCAAATATGTGGCCTATTTTTTGGAACTCGTGAAAATTAGAGGGAGAAAGAAGATTTTCGTGCCAATCATAGGACTCTAGCACAGTTTGGCTCTTGAAAACTCAAGCTGGATCTAAAACACGCATACAAGCATCGTGGGGGTGATATTGATGAAATTGAAAACTCCGTGGCCCATTTTGGGGTACTGGCGAAAAACGGAGTGACAAAGAAGCTTACTCTGAAAGTTCGAGGCCTCTAGCGAATTTTCCCTCTCAAAAGTTGAGACCGGCGCTAAAACATGCTTCTATCCTTTTGGTGGCGGAAACACAATGATTCGCGAGCTACGTTGCCCATTTTACAGTGCTTATGAAAGATGGAGGTAGGAATAGGATTTCTTTGCATTTCAAATGCCTCTGTGGCGGTTGAACTCTGTGAAGTGCAAACCTGCGTGAAGAATAGGTCCCACCATTTCCGGGGCAAAAACAGATGAATTGGGAAAGTACATGGCCCGTTCTCTGTGTCCCACTAAAAGATTATGAGAAAGACTATTTTGATGAAATTGTATGGGCTACATGTCAGTTTCCCTCTCTTGAAAGAGAAAATCGCCTCTAAACGAACCGTACAGTCTTCTGGATGTGGAAAAGATGAATTTGGCAAATATGTGGCGTATTTTTTGGAACTCGTGAAAATTAGAGGGAGAAAGAAGATTTTCGTGCCAATCATAGGACTCTAGCACAGTTTGGCTCTTGAAAACTCAAGCTGGATCTAAAACACGCATTCAAGCATACTGGGGGTGATATTGATGAAATTGGCAACTCCGTGGCCCATTTTGGGGTACTGCTGAAAAACGGAGTGAGAAAGGAGATTACTGAGAAAGTTCGAGGCCTCTTGCGAATTTTCCCTGTCAAAAGGTTAGTCAGGCGCTAAAACATTCTTCTATCCTTTTGGTGGCGGAAACACAATGATTCGCGAGCTACGTTGCCTATTTTACAGTGCTTATGAAAGATGGAGGTAGGAATAGGATTTCTTTGCATTTCAAATGCCTCTGTGGCGGTTGAACTCTGCGAAGTGCAAACCTGCGTGAAGAATAGGTCCCACCATTTCCGGGGCAAAAACAGATGAATTGGGAAAGTACATGGCCCGTTCTCTGTGTCCCACTAAAAGATTATGAGAAAGACTATTTTGATGAAATTGTATGGGCTACATGTCAGTTTCCCTCTCTTGAAAGAGAAAATCGCCTCTAAACGAACCGTACAGTCTTCTGGCGGTGGAACAGATGAATTTGGCAAATATGTGGCCTATTTTTTGGAACTCGTGAAAATTGGAGTTAGAAAGAAGATTTTCGTACCAATCATAGGACTCTAGCACGGTTTGGCTCTTGAAAACTCAAGCTGGATCTAAAACACTAATTCAAGCATTGTGGGGGTGATATTGATGAAATTGAAAACTCCTGGCCCATTTTGGGGTACTGGCGAAAAACGGAGTGACAAAGGAGCTTACTCTGAAAGTTCGAGGCCTCTAGCGAATTTTCCCTCTCAAAAGGTGAGACCGGCGCTAAAACATGCTTCTATCCTTTTGGTGGCGGAAACACAATGATTCGCGAGCTACGTTGCCTATTTTACAGTGCTTATGAAAGATGGAGGTAGGAATAGGATTTCTTTGCATTTCAAATGCCTCTGTGGCGGTTGAACTCTGCGAAGTGCAAACCTGCGTGAAGAATAGGTCCCACCATTTCCGGGGCAAAAACAGATGAATTGGGAAAGTACATGGCCCGTTCTCTGTGTCCCACTAAAAGATTATGAGAAAGACTATTTTGATGAAATTGTATGGGCTACATGTCAGTTCCCTCTCTTGAAAGAGAAAATCGCCTCTAAACGAACCGTACAGTCTTCTGACAGTGGAACAGATGAATTTGGCAAATATGTGGCGTATTTTTTGGAACTCGTGAAAATTAGAGGGAGAAAGAAGATTTTCGTGCCAATCATAGGACTCTAGCACAGTTTGGCTCTTGAAAACTCAAGCTGGATCTAAAACACGCATTCAAGCATAATGGGGGTGATATTGATGAAATTGGCAACTCCGTGGCCCATTTTGGGGTACTGCTGAAAAACGGAGTGAGAAAGGAGCTTACTCTGAAAGTTCGAGGCCTCTAGCGAATTTTCCCTGTCAAAAGGTGAGACAGGCGCTAAAACATTCTTCTATCATTTTGGTGGCGGAAACACAATGATTCGCGAGCTACGTTGCCTATTTTACAGTGCTTATGAAAGATGGAGGTAGGAATAGGATTTCTTTGCATTTCAAATGCCTCTGTGGCGGTTGAACTCTGCGAAGTGCAAACCTGCGTGAAGAATAGGTCCCTCCATTTCCGGGACAAAAACAGATGAATTGGGAAAGTACATGGCCCGTTCTCTGTGTCCCACTAAAAGATTATGAGAAAGACTATTTTGATGAAATTGTATGGGCTACATGTCAGTTTCCCTCTCTTGAAAGAGAAAATCGCCTCTAAACGAACCGTACAGTCTTCTGGATGTGGAACAGATGAATTTGGCAAATATGTGGCGTATTTTTTGGAACTCGTGAAAATTGGAGGGAGAAAGAAGATTTTCGTGCCAATCATAGGACTCTAGCACGGTTTGGCTCTTGAAAACTCAAGCTGGATCTAAAACACGCATACAAGCATCGTGGGGGTGATATTGATGAAATTGAAAACTCCGTGGCCCATTTTAAGGTACTGGCGAAAAACGGAGTGAGAAAGGAGCTTACTCTGAAAGTTCGAGGCCTCTAGCGAATTTTCCCTCTCAAAAGTTGAGACCGGCGCTAAAACATGCTTCTATCCTTTTGGTGGCGGAAACACAATGATTCGCGAGCTACGTTGCCCATTTTACAGTGCTTATGAAAGATGGAGGTAGGAATAGGATTTCTTTGCATTTCAAATGCCTCTGTGGCGGTTGAACTCTGCGAAGTGCAAACCTGCGCGAAGAATAGGTCCCACCATTTCGGGGGCAAAAACAGATGAATTGGGAAAGTACATGGCCCGTTCTCTGTGTCCCACTAAAAGATTATGAGAAAGACTATTTTGATGAAATTGTATGGGCTACATGTCAGTTTCCCTCTCTTGAAAGAGAAAATCGCCTCTAAACGAACCGTACAGTCTTCTGGCGGTGGAACAGATGAATTTGGCAAATATGTGGCGTATTTTTTGGAACTCGTGAAAATTGGAGTTAGAAAGAAGATTTTCGTGCCAATCCTAGGACTCTAGCACGTTTTGGCTCTTGAAAACTCAAGCTGGATCTAAAACACTCATTCAAGCATTGTGGGGGTGATATTGATGAAACTGAAAACTCCGTGGCCCATTTTGGGGTACTGGCGAAAAACGGAGTGACAAAGGAGCTTACTCTGAAAGTTGGAGGCCTCTAGCGAATTTTCCCTCTCAAAAGGTGAGACCGGCGCTAAAACATGCTTCTATCCTTTTGGTGGCGGAAACACAATGATTCGCGAGCTACGTTGCCTAATTTACAGTGCTTATGAAAGATGGAGGTAGGAATAGGATTTCTTTGCATTTCAAATGCCTCTGTGGCGGTTGAACTCTGCGAAGTGCAAACCTGCGTGAAGAATAGGTCCCACCATTTCCGGGGCAAAAACAGATGAATTGGGAAAGTACATGGCCCGTTCTCTGTGTCCCACTAAAAGATTATGAGAAAGACTATTTTGATGAAATTGTATGGGCTACATGTCAGTTCCCTCTCTTGAAAGAGAAAATCGCCTCTAAACGAACCGTACAGTCTTCTGACAGTGGAACAGATGAATTTGGCAAATATGTGGCCTATTTTTTGGAACTCGTGAAAATTAGAGGGAGAAAGAAGATTTTCGTGCCAATCATAGGACTCTAGCACAGTTTGGCTCTTGAAAACTCAAGCTGGATCTAAAACACGCATACAAGCATCGTGGGGGTGATATTGATGAAATTGAAAACTCCGTGGCCCATTTTGGGGTACTGGCGAAAAACGGAGTGACAAAGAAGCTTACTCTGAAAGTTCGAGGCCTCTAGCGAATTTTCCCTCTCAAAAGTTGAGACCGGCGCTAAAACATGCTTCTATCCTTTTGGTGGCGGAAACACAATGATTCGCGAGCTACGTTGCCCATTTTACAGTGCTTATGAAAGATGGAGGTAGGAATAGGATTTCTTTGCATTTCAAATGCCTCTGTGGCGGTTGAACTCTGTGAAGTGCAAACCTGCGTGAAGAATAGGTCCCACCATTTCCGGGGCAAAAACAGATGAATTGGGAAAGTACATGGCCCGTTCTCTGTGTCCCACTAAAAGATTATGAGAAAGACTATTTTGATGAAATTGTATGGGCTACATGTCAGTTTCCCTCTCTTGAAAGAGAAAATCGCCTCTAAACGAACCGTACAGTCTTCTGGATGTGGAAAAGATGAATTTGGCAAATATGTGGCGTATTTTTTGGAACTCGTGAAAATTAGAGGGAGAAAGAAGATTTTCGTGCCAATCATAGGACTCTAGCACAGTTTGGCTCTTGAAAACTCAAGCTGGATCTAAAACACGCATTCAAGCATAATGGGGGTGATATTGATGAAATTGGCAACTCCGTGGCCCATTTTGGGGTACTGCTGAAAAACGGAGTGAGAAAGGAGCTTACTCTGAAAGTTCGAGGCCTCTAGCGAATTTTCCCTGTCAAAAGGTGAGACAGGCGCTAAAACATTCTTCTATCCTTTTGGTGGCGGAAACACAATGATTCGCGAGCTACGTTGCCTATTTTACAGTGCTTATGAAAGATGGAGGTAGGAATAGGATTTCTTTGCATTTCAAATGCCTCTGTGGCGGTTGAACTCTGCGAAGTGCAAACCTGCGCGAAGAATAAGTCCCACCATTTCGGGGGCAAAAATAGATGAATTGGGAAAGTACATGTCCCGTTCTCTGTGTCCCACTAAAAGATTATGAGAAAGACTATTTTGATGAAATTGTATGGGCTACATGTCAGTTTCCCTCTCTTGAAAGAGAAAATCGCCTCTAAACGAACCGTACAGTCTTCTGGATGTGGAAAAGATGAATTTGGCAAATATGTGGCGTATTTTTTGGAACTCGTGAAAATTAGAGGGAGAAAGAAGATTTTCGTGCCAATCATAGGACTCTAGCACAATTTGGCTCTTGAAAACTCAAGCTGGATCTAAAACACGCATTCAAGCATACTGGGGGTGATATTGATGAAATTGGCAACTCCGTGGCCCATTTTGGGGTACTGCTGAAAAACGGAGTGAGAAAGGAGATTACTGAGAAAGTTCGAGGCCTCTTGCGAATTTTCCCTGTCAAAAGGTTAGTCAGGCGCTAAAACATTCTTCTATCCTTTTGGTGGCGGAAACACAATGATTCGCGAGCTACGTTGCCTATTTTACAGTGCTTATGAAAGATGGAGGTAGGAATAGGATTTCTTTGCATTTCAAATGCCTCTGTGGCGGTTGAACTCTGCGAAGTGCAAACCTGCGTGAAGAATAGGTCCCACCATTTCCGGGGCAAAAACAGATGAATTGGGAAAGTACATGGCCCGTTCTCTGTGTCCCACTAAAAGATTATGAGAAAGACTATTTTGATGAAATTGTATGGGCTACATGTCAGTTTCCCTCTCTTGAAAGAGAAAATCGCCTCTAAACGAACCGTACAGTCTTCTGGCGGTGGAACAGATGAATTTGGCAAATATGTGGCCTATTTTTTGGAACTCGTGAAAATTGGAGTTAGAAAGAAGATTTTCGTACCAATCATAGGACTCTAGCACGGTTTGGCTCTTGAAAACTCAAGCTGGATCTAAAACACTAATTCAAGCATTGTGGGGGTGATATTGATGAAATTGAAAACTCCTGGCCCATTTTGGGGTACTGGCGAAAAACGGAGTGACAAAGGAGCTTACTCTGAAAGTTCGAGGCCTCTAGCGAATTTTCCCTCTCAAAAGGTGAGACCGGCGCTAAAACATGCTTCTATCCTTTTGGTGGCGGAAACACAATGATTCGCGAGCTACGTTGCCTATTTTACAGTGCTTATGAAAGATGGACGTAGGAATAGGATTTCTTTACATTTCAAATGCCTCTGTGGCGGTTGAACTCTGCGAAGTGCAAACCTGCGTGAAGAATAGGTCCCACCATTTCCGGGGCAAAAACAGATGAATTGGGAAAGTACATGGCCCGTTCTCTGTGTCCCACTAAAAGATTATGAGAAAGACTATTTTGATGAAATTTTATGGGCTACATGTCAGTTCCCTCTCTTGAAAGAGAAAATCGCCTTTAAACGAACCGTACAGTCTTCTGACAGTGGAACAGATGAATTTGGCAAATATGTGGCGTATTTTTTGGAACTCGTGAAAATTAGAGGGAGAAAGAAGATTTTCGTGCCAATCATAGGACTCTAGCACAGTTTGGCTCTTGAAAACTCAAGCTGGATCTAAAACACGCATTCAAGCATAATGGGGGTGATATTGATGAAATTGGCAACTCCGTGGCCCATTTTGGGGTACTGCTGAAAAACGGAGTGAGAAAGGAGCTTACTCTGAAAGTTCGAGGCCTCTAGCGAATTTTCCCTGTCAAAAGGTGAGACAGGCGCTAAAACATTCTTCTATCCTTTTGGTGGCGGAAACACAATGATTCGCGAGCTACGTTGTCTATTTTACAGTGCTTATGAAAGATGGACGTAGGAATAGGATTTCTTTGCATTTCAAATGCCTCTGTGGCGGTTGAACTCTGCGAAGTGCAAACCTGCGCGAAGAATAGGTCCCACCATTTCGGGGGCAAAAATAGATGAATTGGGAAAGTACATCGCCCGTTCTCTGCGTCCCACTAAAAGATTATGAGAAAGACTATTTTGATGAAATTGTATGGGCTACATGTCAGTTTCCCTCTCTTGAAAGAGAAAATCACCTCTAAACGAACCGTACAGTCTTCTGGATGTGGAACAGATGAATTTGGCAAATATGTGGCGTATTTTTTGGAACTCGTGAACATTGGAGTTAGAAACAAGATTTTCGTGCCAATCATAGGACTCTAGCACGGTTTGGGTCTTGAAAACTCAAGCTGGATCTAAAACACTCATTCAAGCATTGTGGGGGTGATATTGATAAAATTGAAAACTCCTGGCCCATTTTGGGGTACTGGCGAAAAACGGAGTGACAAAGGAGCTTACTCTGAAAGTTCGAGGCCTCTAGCGAATTTTCCCTCTCAAAAGGTGAGACCGGCGCTAAAACATGCTCCTATCGTTTTGGTGGCGGAAACACAATGATTCACGAGCTACGTTGCCTATTTTACAGTGCTTATGAAAGATGGAGGTAGGAATAGGATTTCTTTGCATTTCAAATGCCTCTGTGGCGGTTGAACTTTGCGAAGTGCAAACCTGCGTGAAGAATAGGTCCCACCATTTCCGGGGCAAAAACAGATGAATTGGGAAAGTACATGGCCCGTTCTCTGTGTCCCACTAAAAGATTATGAGAAAGACTATTTTGATGAAATTGTATGGGCTACATGTCAGTTCCCTCTCTTGAAAGAGAAAATCGCCTCTAAACGAACCGTACAGTCTTCTGGCAGTGGAACAGATGAATTTGGCAAATATGTGGCGTATTTTTTGGAACTCGTGAAAATTAGACGGAGAAATAAGATTTTCGTGCCAATCATAGGACTCTAGCACAGTTTGGCTCTTGAAAACTCAAGCTGGATCTAAAACACGCATTCAAGCATAATGGGGGTGATAATGATGAAATTGGCAACTCCGTGGCCCATTTTGGGGTACTGCTGAAAAACGGAGTGAGAAAGGAGCTTACTCTGAAAGTTCGAGGCCTCTAGCGAATTTTCCCTTTCAAAAGGTGAGACAGGCGCTAAAACATTCTTCTATCCTTTTGGTGGCGGAAACACAATGATTCGCGAGCTACGTTGCCTATTTTACAGTGCTTATGAAAGATGGAGGTAGGAATAGGATTTCTTTACATTTCAAATGCCTCTGTGGCGGTTGAACTCTGCGAAGTGCAAACCTGCGCGAAGAATAAGTCCCACCATTTCGGGGGCAAAAATAGATGAATTGGGAAAGTACATGTCCCGT
Organism: Albizia julibrissin; assembly: GCA_037074505.1. Classification (NCBI taxonomy): domain Eukaryota; kingdom Viridiplantae; phylum Streptophyta; class Magnoliopsida; order Fabales; family Fabaceae; genus Albizia; species Albizia julibrissin. The sequence continues at coordinate 42,270,292 of CM073477.1, forward strand.
TCTCTGTGTCCCACTAAAAGATTATGAGAAAGACTATTTTGATGAAATTGTATGGGCTACATGTCAGTTTCCCTCTCTTGAAAGAGAAAATCGCCTCTAAACGAACCGTACAGTCTTCTGGCAGTGGAACAGATGAATTTGGCAAATATGTGGCGTATTTTTTGGAACTCGTGAAAATTGGAGCGAGAAAGAAGATTTTCGTGCCAATCATAGGACTCTAGCACAGTTTGGCTCTTGAAAACTCAAGCTAGATCTAAAACACGCATTCAAGCATAATGGGGGTGATATTGATGAAATTGGCAACTCCGTGGCCCATTTTGGGGTACTGCTGAAAAACGGAGTGAGAAAGGAGCTTACTCTGAAAGTTCGAGGCCTCTAGCGAATTTTCCCTGTCAAAAGTTGAGACAGGCGCTAAAACATTCTTCTATCCTTTTGGTGGCGGAAACACAATTATTCGCGAGCTACGTTGCCTATTTTACAGTGCTTATGAAAGATGGACGTAGGAATAGGATTTCTTTGCATTTCAAATGCCTCTGTGGCGGTTGAACTCTGCGAAGTGCAAACCTGCGCGAAGAATAGGTCCCACCATTTCGGGGGCAAAAACAGATGAATTGGGAAAGTACATGGCCCGTTCTCTGTGTCCCACTAAAAGATTATGAGAAAGACTATTTTGATGAAATTGTATGGGCTACATGTCAGTTTCCCTCTCTTGAAAGAGAAAATCGCCTCTAAACGAACCGTACAGTCTTCTGGATGTGGAACAGATGAATTTGGCAAATATGTGGCGTATTTTTTGGAACTCGTGAAAATTGGAGTTAGAAAGAAGATTTTCGTGCCAATCATAGGACTCTAGCACGGTTTGGCTCTTGTAAACTCAAGCTGGATCTAAAACACTCATTCAAGCATTGTGGGGGTGATATTGATGAAATTGAAAACTCCGTGGCCCATTTTGGGGTACTGGCGAAAAACGGAGTGACAAAGGAGCTTACTCTGAAAGTTCGAGGCCTCTAGCGAATTTTCCCTCTCAAAAGGTGAGACCGGCGCTAAAACATGCTTCTATCCTTTTGGTGGCGGAAACACAATGATTCGCGAGCTACGTTGCCTATTTTACAGTGCTTATGAAAGATGGAGGTAGGAATAGGATTTCTTTGCATTTCAAATGCCTCTGTGGCGGTTGAACTCTGCGAAGTGCAAACCTGCGTGAAGAATAGGTCCCACCATTTCCGGGGCAAAAACAGATGAATTGGGAAAGTACATGGCCCGTTCTCTGTGTCCCACTAAAAGATTATGATAAAGACTATTTTGATGAAATTGTATGGGCTACATGTCAGTTTCCCTCTCTTGAAAGAGAAAATCCCCTCTAAACGAACCGTACAGTCTTCTGGCTGTGGAACAGATGAATTTGGCAAATATGTGGCGTATTTTTTGGAACTCGTGAAAATTGGAGGGAGAAAGAAGATTTTCGTGCCAATCATAGGACTCTAGCACAGTTTGGCTCTTGAAAACTCAAGCTGGATCTAAAACACGCATTCAAGCATAATGGGGGTGATATTGATGAAATTGGCAACTCCGTGGCCCATTTTGGGGTACTGCTGAAAAACGGAGTGAGAAAGGAGCTTACTCTGAAAGTTCGAGGCATCTAGCGAATTTTCCCTGTCAAAAGGTGAGACAGGCGCTAAAACATTCTTCTATCCTTTTGGTGGCGGAAACGCAATGATTCGCGAGCTACGTTGCCTATTTTACAGTGCTTATGAAAGATGGACGTAGGAATAGGATTTCTTTGCATTTCAAATGCCTCTGTGGCGGTTGAACTATGCGAAGTGCAAACCTGCGCAAAGAATAGGTCCCACCATTTCCGGGGCAAAAACAGATGAATTGGGAAAATACATGGCCCGTTCTCTGCGTCCCACTAAAAGATTATGAGAAAGACTATTTTGATGAAATTGTATGGGCTACATGTCTGTTTCCCTCTCTTGAAAGAGAAAATCGCCTCTAAACGAACCGTACAGTCTTCTGGATGTGGAACAGATGAATTTGGCAAATATGTGGCGTATTTTTTGGAACTCGTGAAAATTGGAGTTAGAAAGAAGATTTTCGTGCCAATCATAGGACTCTAGCACGGTTTGGCTCTTGAAAACTCAAGCTGGATCTAAAACACTCATTCAAGCATTGTGGGGGTGATATTGATGAAATTGAAAACTCCGTGGCCCATTTTGGGGTACTGGCGAAAAACGGAGTGACAAAGGAGCTTACTCTAAAAGTTCGAGGCCTCTAGCGAATTTTCCCTCTCAAAAGGTGAGACCGGCGCTAAAACATGCTTCTATCCTTTTGGTGGCGGAAACACAATGATTCGCGAGCTACGTTGCCTATTTTACAGTGCTTATGAAAGATGGAGGTAGGAATAGGATTTCTTTGCATTTCAAATGCCTCTGTGGCGGTTGAACTCTGCGAAGTGCAAACCTGCGTGAAGAATAGGTCCCACCATTTCCGGGGCAAAAACAGATGAATTGGGAAAGTACATGGCCCGTTCTCTGTGTCCCACTAAAAGATTATGAGAAAGACTATTTTGATGAAATTGTATGGGCTACATGTCAGTTTCCCTCTCTTGAAAGAGAAAATCGCCACTAAACGAACCGTACAGTCTTCTGGCTGTGGAACAGATGAATTTGGCAAATATGTGGCGTATTTTTTGGAACTCGTGAAAATTGGAGGGAGAAAGAAGATTTTCGTGCCAATCATAGGACTCTAGCACAGTTTGGCTCTTGAAAACTCAAGCTGGATCTAAAACACGCATTCAAGCATAATGGGGGTGATATTGATGAAATTGGCAACTCCGTGGCCCATTTTGGGGTACTGCTGAAAAACGGAGTGAGAAAGGAGCTTACTCTGAAAGTTCGAGGCCTCTAGCGAATTTTCCCTGTCAAAAGGTGAGACAGGCGCTAAAACATTCTTCTATCCTTTTGGTGGCGGAAACACAATGATTCGCGAGCTACGTTGCCTATTTTACAGTGCTTATGAAAGATGGACGTAGGAATAGGATTTCTTTGCATTTCAAATGCCTCTGTGGCGGTTGAACTATGCGAAGTGCAAACCAGCGCAAAGAATAGGTCCCACCATTTCCGGGGCAAAAACAGATGAATTGGGAAAATACATGGCCCGTTCTCTGCGTCCCACTAAAAGATTATGAGAAAGACTATTTTGATGAAATTGTATGGGCTACATGTCAGTTTCCCTCTCTTGAAAGAGAAAATCGCCTCTAAACGAACCGTACAGTCTTCTGGATGTGGAACAGATGAATTTGGCAAATATGTGGCGTATTTTTTGGAACTCGTGAAAATTGGAGTTAGAAAGAAGATTTTCGTGCCAATCATAGGACTCTAGCACGGTTTGGCTCTTGAAAACTCAAGCTGGATCTAAAACACTCATTCAAGCATTGTGGGGGTGATATTGATGAAATTGAAAACTCCGTGGCCCATTTTGGGGTACTGGCGAAAAACGGAGTGACAAAGGAGCTTACTCTGAAAGTTCGAGGCCTCTAGCGAATTTTCCCTCTCAAAAGGTGAGACCGGCGCTAAAACATGCTTCTATCCTTTTGGTGGCGGAAACACAATGATTCGCGAGCTACGTTGCCTATTTTACAGTGCTTATGAAAGATGGAGGTAGGAATAGGATTTCTTTGCATTTCAAATGCCTCTGTGGCGGTTGAACTCTGCGAAGTGCAAACCTGCGTGAAGAATAGGTCCCACCATTTCCGGGGCAAAAACAGATGAATTGGGAAAGTACATGGCCCGTTCTCTGTGTCCCACTAAAAGATTATGAGAAAGACTATTTTGATGAAATTGTATGGGCTACATGTCAGTTTCCCTCTCTTGAAAGAGAAAATCGCCACTAAACGAACCGTACAGTCTTCTGGCAGTGGAACAGATGAATTTGGCAAATATGTGGCGTATTTTTTGGAACTCGTGAAAATTGGAGAGAGAAAGAACATTTTCGTGCCAATCATAGGACTCTAGCACAGTTTGGCTCTTGAAAACTCAAGCTGGATCTAAAACACGAATTCAAGCATTATGGGGGTGATATTGATGAAATTGGCAACTCCGTGGCCCATTTTGGGGTACTGCTGAAAAACGGAGTGAGAAAGCAGCTTACTCTGAAAGTTCGAGGCCTCTAGCGAATTTTCCCTGTCAAAAGGTGAGACATGCGCTAAAACATTCTTCTATCCTTTTGGTGGCGGAAACACAATGATTCGCGAGCTACGTTGCCTATTTTACAGTGCTTATGAAAGATGGACGTAGGAATAGGAGTTCTTTGCATTTCAAATGCCTCTGTGGCGGTTGAACTCTGCGAAGTGCAAACCTGCGCGAAGAATAGGTCCCACCATTTCGGGGGCAAAAACAGATGAATTGGGAAAGTACATAGCCCGTTCTCTGTGTCCCACTAAAAGATTATGAGAAAGACTATTTTGATGAAATTGTATGGGCTACATGTCAGTTTCCCTCTCTTGAAAGAGAAAATCGCCTCTAAACGAACCGTACAGTCTTCTGGATGTGGAACAGATGAATTTGGCAAATATGTGGCGTATTTTTTGGAACTCGTGAAAATTGGAGGGAGAAAGAAGATTTTGGTGCCAATCATAGGACTCTAGCACGGTTTGGCTCTTGAAAACTCAAGCTGGATCTAAAACACTCATTCAAGCATTGTGGGGGTGATATTGATGAAATTGAAAACTCCGTGGCCCATTTTGGGGTACTGGCGAAAAACGGAGTGACAAAGGAGCTTACTCTGAAAGTTCGAGGCCTCTAGCGAATTTTCCCTCTCAAAAGGTGAGACCGGCGCTAAAACATGCTTCTATCCTTTTGGTGGCGGAAACACAATGATTCGCGAGCTACGTTGCCTATTTTACAGTGCTTATGAAAGATAGAGGTAGGAATAGGATTTCTTTGCATTTCAAATGCCTCTGTGGCGGTTGAACTCTGCGAAGTGCAAACCTGCGCGAAGAATAGGTCCCACCATTTCCGGGGCAAAAACAGATGAATTGGGAAAGTACATGGCCCGTTCTCTGTGTCCCACTAAAAGATTATGAGAAAGACTATTTTGATGAAATTGTATGGGCTACATGTCAGTTTCCCTCTCTTGAAAGAGAAAATCGCCTCTAAACGAACCGTACAGTCTTCTAGCAGTGGAACAGATGAATTTGGCAAATATGTGGCGTATTTTTTGGAACTCGTGAAAATTGGAGTTAGAAAGAAGATTTCCGTGCCAATCATAGGACTCTAGCACGGTTTGGCTCTTGAAAACTCAAGCTGGATCTAAAACACTCATTCAAGCATTGTGGGGGTGATATTGATGAAATTGAAAACTCCGTAGCCCATTTTGGGGTACTGGCGAAAAACGGAGTGACAAAGGAGCTTACTCTGAAAGTTCGAGGCCTCTAGCGAATTTTCCCTCTCAAAAGGTGAGACCGGCGCTAAAACATGCTTCTATCCTTTTGGTGGCGGAAACACAATGATTCGCGAGCTACGATGCCTATTTTACAGTGCTTATGAAAGATGGAGGTAGGAATAGGATTTCTTTGCATTTCAAATGCCTCTGTGGCGGTTGAACTCTGCGAAGTGCAAACCTGCGTGAAGAATAGGTCCCACCATTTCCGGGGCAAAAACAGATGAATTGGGAAAGTACATGGCCCGTTCTTTGTGTCCCACTAAAAGATTATGAGAAAGACTATTTTGATGAAATTGTATGGGCTACATGTCAGTTTCCCTCTCTTGAAAGAGAAAATCGCCTCTAAACGAACCGTACAGTCTTATGGCGGTGGAACAGATGAATTTGGCAAATATTTGGCGTATTTTTTGGAACTCATGAAGATTGGAGGGAGAAAGAAGATTTTCGTGCCAATCATAGGACTCTAGCACGGTTTGGCTCTCGAGAACTCAAGCTGGATCTAAAACACGCATTCAAGCATTGTGGGGGTGATATTGATGAAATTGGCAACTCCGTGGCCCATTTTGGGGTACTGCTGAAAAACGGAGTGAGAAAGGAGCTTACTCTGAAAGTTCGAGGCCTCTAGCGAATTTTCCCTGTCAAAAGGTGAGACAGGCGCGAAAACATTCTTCTATCCTTTTGGTGGCGGAAACACAATGATTCGCGAGCTACGTTGCCTATTTTACAGTGCTTATGAAAGATGGAGGTAGGAATAGGATTTCTTTGCATTTCAAATGCCTCTGTGGCGGTTGAACTCTGCGAAGTGCAAACCTGCGTGAAGAATAGGTCCCACCATTTCCGGGGCAAAAACAGATGAATTGGGAAAGTACATGGCCCGTTCTCTGTGTCCCACTAAAAGATTATGAGAAAGACTATTTTGATGAAATTGTATGGGCTACATGTCAGTTTCCCTCTCTTGAAAGAGAAAATCGCCTCTAAACGAACCGTACAGTCTTCTGGCAGTGGAACAGATGAATTTGGCAAATATGTGGCGTATTTTTTGGAACTCGTGAAAATTGGAGTTAGAAAGAAGATTTCCGTGCCAATCATAGGACTCTAGCACGGTTTGGCTCTTGAAAACTCAAGCTGGATCTAAAACACGCATTCAAGCACAATGGGGGTGATATTGATGAAATTGGCAACTCCGTGGCCCATTTTGGGGTACTGCTGAAAAACGGAGTGAGAAAGGAGCTTACTCTGAAAGTTCGAGGCCTCTAGCGAATTTTCCCTGTCAAAAGGTGAGACAGGCGCTAAAACATTCTTCTATCCTTTTGGTGGCGGAAACACAATGATTCGCGAGCTACGTTGCCTATTTTACAGTGCTTATGAAAGATGGACGTAGGAATAGGAATTCTTTGCATTTCAAATGCCTCTGTGGCGGTTGAACTCTGCGAAGTGCAAACCTGCGTGAAGAATAGGTCCCACCATTTCCGGGGCAAAAACAGATGAATTGGGAAAGTACATGGCCCGTTCTCTGTGTCCCACTAAAAGATTATGAGAAAGACTATTTTGATGAAATTGTATGGGCTACATGACAGTTTCCCTCTCTTGAATGAGAAAATCGCCTCTAAACGAACCGTACAGTCTTCTGGCAGTGGAACAGATGAATTTGGCAAATATGTGGCGTATTTTTTGGAACTCGTGAAAATTGGAGGGAGAAAGAAGATTTTCGTGCCAATCATAGGACTCTAGCACAGTTTGGCTCTTGAAAACTCAAGTTGGATCTAAAACACGCATTCAAGCATAATGGGGGTGATATTGATGAAATTGGCAACTCCGTGGCCCATTTTGGGGTACTGCTGAAAAACGGAGTGAGAAAGCAGCTTACTCTGAAAGTTCGAGGCCTCTAGCGAATTTTCCCTGTCAAAAGGTGAGACATGCGCTAAAACATTCTTCTATCCTTTTGGTGGCGGAAACACAATGATTCGCGAGCTACGTTGCCTATTTTACAGTGCTTATGAAAGATGGACGTAGGAATAGGAGTTCTTTGCATTTCAAATGCCTCTGTGGCGGTTGAACTCTGCGAAGTGCAAACCTGCGCGAAGAATAGGTCCCACCATTTCGGGGGCAAAAACAGATGAATTGGGAAAGTACATAGCCCGTTCTCTGTGTCCCACTAAAAGATTATGAGAAAGACTATTTTGATGAAATTGTATGGGCTACATGTCAGTTTCCCTCTCTTGAAAGAGAAAATCGCCTCTAAACGAACCGTACAGTCTTCTGGATGTGGAACAGATGAATTTGGCAAATATGTGGCGTATTTTTTGGAACTCGTGAACATTGGAGTTAGAAAGAAGATTTTCGTGCCAATCATAGGACTCTAGCACGGTTTGGGTCTTGAAAACTCAAGCTGGATCTAAAACACGCATTCAAGCATAATGGGGGTGATATTGATGAAATTGGCAACTCCGTGGCCCATTTTGGGGTACTGTTGAAAAACGGAGTGAGAAAGGAACTTACTCTGAAAGTTCGAGGCCTCTAGCGAATTTTCCCTGTCAAAAGGTGAGACAGGCGCGAAAACATTCTTCTATCCTTTTGGTGGCGGAAACACAATGATTCGCGAGCTACGTTGCCTATTTTACAGTGCTTATGAAAGATGGACGTAGGAATAGGATTTCTTTGCATTTCAAATGCCTCTGTGGCGGTTGAACTCTGCGAAGTGCAAACCTGCGTGAAGAATAGGTCCCACCATTTCCGGGGAAAAAACAGATGAATTGGGAAAGTACATGGCCCGTTCTCTGTGTCCCACTAAAAGATTATGAGAAAGACTATTTTGATGAAATTGTATGGGCTACATGTCAGTTTCCCTCTCTTGAATGAGAAAATCGCCACTAAACGAACCGTACAGTCTTCTGGCAGTGGAACAGATGAATTTGGCAAATATGTGGCGTATTTTTTGGAACTCGTGAAAATTGGAGGGAGAAAGAAGATTTTCGTGCCAATCATAGGACTCTAGCACAGTTTGGCTCTTGAAAACTCAAGTTGGATCTAAAACACGCATTCAAGCATAATGGGGGTGATATTGATGAAATTGGCAACTCCGTGGCCCATTTTGGGGTACTGCTGAAAAACGGAGTGAGAAAGCAGCTTACTCTGAAAGTTCGAGGCCTCTAGCGAATTTTCCCTGTCAAAAGGTGAGACATGCGCTAAAACATTCTTCTATCCTTTTGGTGGCGGAAACACAATGATTCGCGAGCTACGTTGCCTATTTTACAGTGCTTATGAAAGATGGACGTAGGAATAGGAGTTCTTTGCATTTCAAATGCCTCTGTGGCGGTTGAACTCTGCGAAGTGCAAACCTGCGCGAAGAATAGGTCCCACCATTTCGGGGGCAAAAACAGATGAATTGGGAAAGTACATAGCCCGTTCTCTGTGTCCCACTAAAAGATTATGAGAAAGACTATTTTGATGAAATTGTATGGGCTACATGTCAGTTTCCCTCTCTTGAAAGAGAAAATCGCCTCTAAACGAACCGTACAGTCTTCTGGATGTGGAACAGATGAATTTGGCAAATATGTGGCGTATTTTTTGGAACTCGTGAAAATTGGAGGGAGAAAGAAGATTTTGGTGCCAATCATAGGACTCTAGCACGGTTTGGCTCTTGAAAACTCAAGCTGGATCTAAAACACTCATTCAAGCATTGTGGGGGTGATATTGATGAAATTGAAAACTCCGTGGCCCATTTTGGGGTACTGGCGAAAAACGGAGTGACAAAGGAGCTTACTCTGAAAGTTCGAGGCCTCTAGCGAATTTTCCCTCTCAAAAGGTGAGACCGGCGCTAAAACATGCTTCTATCCTTTTGGTGGCGGAAACACAATGATTCGCGAGCTACGTTGCCTATTTTACAGTGCTTATGAAAGATGGAGGTAGGAATAGGATTTCTTTGCATTTCAAATGCCTCTGTGGCGGTTGAACTCTGCGAAGTGCAAACCTGCGCGAAGAATAGGTCCCACCATTTCCGGGGCAAAAACAGATGAATTGGGAAAGTACATGGCCCGTTCTCTGTGTCCCACTAAAAGATTATGAGAAAGACTATTTTGATGAAATTGTATGGGCTACATGTCAGTTTCCCTCTCTTGAAAGAGAAAATCGCCTCTAAACGAACCGTACAGTCTTCTGGCAGTGGAACAGATGAATTTGGCAAATATGTGGCGTATTTTTTGGAACTCGTGAAAATTGGAGTTAGAAAGAAGATTTCCGTGCCAATCATAGGACTCTAGCACGGTTTGGCTCTTGAAAACTCAAGCTGGATCTAAAACACGCATTCAAGCATAATGGGGGTGATATTGATGAAATTGGCAACTCCGTGGCCCATTTTGGGGTACTGCTGAAAAACGGAGTGAGAAAGGAGCTTACTCTGAAAGTTCGAGGACTCTAGCGAATTTTCCCTGTCAAAAGGTGAGACTGGCGCGAAAACATTCTTCTATCCTTTTGGTGGCGGAAACACAATGATTCGCGAGCTACGTTGCCTATTTTACAGTGCTTATGAAAGATGGATTTAGGAATAGGATTTCTTTGCATTTCAAATGCCTCTGTGGCGGTTGAACTCTGCGAAGTGCAAACCTGCGTGAAGAATAGGTCCCACCATTTCCGGGGCAAAAACAGATGAATTGGGAAAGTACATAGCCCGTTCTCTGTGTCCCACTAAAAGATTATGAGAAAGACTATTTTGATGAAATTGTATGGGCTACATGTCAGTTTCCCTCTCTTGAAAGAGAAAATCGCCACTAAACGAACCGTACAGTCTTCTGGCAGTGGAACAGATGAATTTGGCAAATATGTGGCGTATTTTTTGGAACTCGTGAAAATTGGAGGGAGAAAGAAGATTTTCGTGCCAATCATAGGACTCTAGCACAGTTTGGCTCTTGAAAACTCAAGCTGGATCTAAAACACGCATTCAAGCATAATGGGGGTGATATTGATGAAATTGGCAACTCCGTGGCCCATTTTGGGGTACTGCTGAAAAACGGAGTGAGAAAGGAGCTTACTCTGAAAGTTCGAGGCCTCTAGCGAATTTTCCCTGTCAAAAGGTGAGACAGGCGCGAAAACATTCTTCTATCCTTTTGGTGGCGGAAACACAATGATTCGCGAGCTACGTTGCCTATTTTACAGTGCTTATGAAAGATGGATTTAGGAATAGGATTTCTTTGCATTTCAAATGCCTCTGTGGCGGTTGAACTCTGCGAAGTGCAAACCTGCGTGAAGAATAGGTCCCACCATTTCCGGGGCAAAAACAGATGAATTGGGAAAGTACATGGCCCGTTCTCTGTGTCCCACTAAAAGATTATGAGAAAGACTATTTTGATGAAATTGTATGGGCTACATGTCAGTTTCCCTCTCTTGAAAGAGAAAATCGCCACTAAACGAACCGTACAGTCTTCTGGCAGTGGAACAGATGAATTTGGCAAATATGTGGCGTATTTTTTGGAACTCGTGAAAATTGGAGGGAGAAAGAAGATTTTCGTGCCAATCATAGGACTCTAGCACAGTTTGGCTCTTGAAAACTCAAGCTGGATCTAAAACACGCATTCAAGCATAATGGGGGTGATATTGATGAAATTGGCAACTCCGTGGCCCATTTTGGGGTACTGCTGAAAAACGGAGTGAGAAAGGAGCTTACTCTGAAAGTTCGAGGCCTCTAGCGAATTTTCCCTGTCAAAAGGTGAGACTGGCGCGAAAACATTCTTCTATCCTTTTGGTGGCGGAAACACAATGATTCGCGAGCTACGTTGCCTATTTTACAGTGCTTATGAAAGATGGATTTAGGAATAGGATTTCTTTGCATTTCAAATGCCTCTGTGGCGGTTGAACTCTGCGAAGTGCAAACCTGCGTGAAGAATAGGTCCCACCATTTCCGGGGCAAAAACAGATGAATTGGGAAAGTACATGGCCCGTTCTCTGTGTCCCACTAAAAGATTATGAGAAAGACTATTTTGATGAAATTGTATGGGCTACATGTCAGTTTCCCTCTCTTGAAAGAGAAAATCGCCACTAAACGAACCGTACAGTCTTCTGGCAGTGGAACAGATGAATTTGGCAAATATGTGGCGTATTTTTTGGAACTCGTGAAAATTGGAGGGAGAAAGAAGATTTTCGTGCCAATCATAGGACTCTAGCACAGTTTGGCTCTTGAAAACTCAAGCTGGATCTAAAACACGCATTCAAGCATAATGGGGGTGATATTGATGAAATTGGCAACTCCGTGGCCCATTTTGGGGTACTGCTGAAAAACGGAGTGAGAAAGGAGCTTACTCTGAAAGTTCGAGGCCTCTAGCGAATTTTCCCTGTCAAAAGGTGAGACAGGCGCGAAAACATTCTTCTATCCTTTTGGTGGCGGAAACACAATGATTCGCGAGCTACGTTGCCTATTTTACAGTGCTTATGAAAGATGGATTTAGGAATAGGATTTCTTTGCATTTCAAATGCCTCTGTGGCGGTTGAACTCTGCGAAGTGCAAACCTGCGTGAAGAATAGGTCCCACCATTTCCGGGGCAAAAACAGATGAATTGGGAAAGTACATGGCCCGTTCTCTGTGTCCCACTAAAAGATTATGAGAAAGACTATTTTGATGAAATTGTATGGGCTACATGTCAGTTTCCCTCTCTTGAAAGAGAAAATCGCCACTAAACGAACCGTACAGTCTTCTGGCAGTGGAACAGATGAATTTGGCAAATATGTGGCGTATTTTTTGGAACTCGTGAAAATTGGAGGGAGAAAGAAGATTTTCGTGCCAATCATAGGACTCTAGCACAGTTTGGCTCTTGAAAACTCAAGCTGGATCTAAAACACGCATTCAAGCATAATGGGGGTGATATTGATGAAATTGGCAACTCCGTGGCCCATTTTGGGGTACTGCTGAAAAACGGAGTGAGAAAGCAGCTTACTCTGAAAGTTCGAGGCCTCTAGCGAATTTTCCCTGTCAAAAGGTGAGACATGCGCTAAAACATTCTTCTATCCTTTTGGTGGCGGAAACACAATGATTCGCGAGCTACATTGCCTATTTTACAGTGCTTATGAAAGATGGACGTAGGAATAGGAGTTCTTTGCATTTCAAATGCCTCTGTGGCGGTTGAACTCTGCGAAGTGCAAACCTGCGCGAAGAATAGGTCCCACCATTTCGGGGCAAAAACAGATGAATTGGGAAAGTACATAGCCCGTTCTCTGTGTCCCACTAAAAGATTATGAGAAAGACTATTTTGATGAAATTGTATGGGCTACATGTCAGTTTCCCTCTCTTGAAAGAGAAAATCGCCTCTAAACGAACCGTACAGTCTTCTGGATGTGGAACAGATGAATTTGGCAAATATGTGGCGTATTTTTTGGAACTCGTGAAAATTGGAGGGAGAAAGAAGATTTTGGTGCCAATCATAGGACTCTAGCACGGTTTGGCTCTTGAAAGCTCAAGCTGGATCTAAAACACTCATTCAACCATTGTGGGGGTGATATTGATGAAATTGAAAACTCCGTGGCCCATTTTGGGGTACTGGGGAAAAACGGAGTGACAAAGGAGCTTACTCTGAAAGTTCGAGGCCTCTAGCGAATTTTCCCTCTCAAAAGGTGAGACCGGCGCTAAAACATGCTTCTATCCTTTTGGTGGCGGAAACACAATGATTCGCGAGCTACGTTGCCTATTTTACAGTGCTTATGAAAGATGGAGGTAGGAATAGGATTTCTTTGCATTTCAAATGCCTCTGTGGCGGTTGAACTCTGCGAAGTGCAAACCTGCGCGAAGAATAGGTCCCACCATTTCCGGGGCAAAAACAGATGAATTGGGAAAGTACATGGCCCGTTCTCTGTGTCCCACTAAAAGATTATGAGAAAGACTATTTTGATGAAATTGTATGGGCTACATGTCAGTTTCCCTCTCTTGAAAGAGAAAATCGCCTCTAAACGAACCGTACAGTCTTCTGGCAGTGGAACAGATGAATTTGGCAAATATGTGGCGTATTTTTTGGAACTCGTGAAAATTGGAGTTAGAAAGAAGATTTCCGTGCCAATCATAGGACTCTAGCACGGTTTGGCTCTTGAAAACTCAAGCTGGATCTAAAACACGCATTCAAGCATAATGGGGGTGATATTGATGAAATTGGCAACTCCGTGGCCCATTTTGGGGTACTGCTGAAAAACGGAGTGAGAAAGGAGCTTACTCTGAAAGTTCGAGGCCTCTAGCGAATTTTCCCTGTCAAAAGGTGAGACATGCGCTAAAACATTCTTCTATCCTTTTGGTGGCGGAAACACAATGATTCGCGAGCTACGTTGCCTATTTTACAGTGCTTATGAAAGATGGACGTAGGAATAGGAATTCTTTGCATTTCAAATGCCTCTGTGGCGGTTGAACTCTGCGAAGTGCAAACCTGCGCGAAGAATAGGTCCCACCATTTCGGGGGCAAAAACAGATGAATTGGGAAAGTACATAGCCCGTTCTCTGTGTCTCACTAAAAGATTATGAGAAAGACTATTTTGATGAAATTGTATGGGCTACATGTCAGTTTCCCTCTCTTGAAAGAGAAAATCGCCTCTAAACGAACCGTACAGTCTTCTGGATGTGGAACAGATGAATTTGGCAAATATGTGGCGTATTTTTTGGAACTCGTGAAAATTGGAGGGAGAAAGAAGATTTTCGTGCCAATCATAGGACTCTAGCACAGTTTGGCTCTTGAAAACTCAAGCTGGATCTAAAACGCGCATTCAAGCATAATGGGGGTGATATTGATGAAATTGGCAACTCCGTGGCCCATTTTGGGGTACTGCTGAAAAACGGAGTGAGAAAGGAGCTTACTCTGAAAGTTCGAGGCCTCTAGCGAATTTTCCCTGTCAAAAGGTGAGACAGGCGCGAAAACATTCTTCTATCCTTTTGGTGGCGGAAACACAATGATTCGCGAGCTACGTTGCCTATTTTACAGTGCTTATGAAAGATGGATTTAGGTATAGGATTTCTTTGCATTTCAAATGCCTCTGTGGCGGTTGAACTCTGCGAAGTGCAAACCTGCGTGAAGAATAGGTCCCACCATTTCCGGGGCAAAAACAGATGAATTGGGAAAGTACATGGCCCGTTCTCTGTGTCCCACTAAAAGATTATGAGAAAGACTATTTTGATGAAATTGTATGGGCTACATGTCAGTTTCCCTCTCTTGAAAGAGAAAATCGCCACTAAACGAACCGTACAGTCTTCTGGCAGTGGAACAGATGAATTTGGCAAATATGTGGCGTATTTTTTGGAACTCGTGAAAATTGGAGTTAGAAAGAAGATTTCCGTGCCAATCATAGGACTCTAGCACGGTTTGGCTCTTGAAAACTCAAGCTGGATCTAAAACACGCATTCAAGCATAATGGGGGTGATATTGATGAAATTGGCAACTCCGTGGCCCATTTTGGGGTACTGCTGAAAAACGGAGTGAGAAAGGAGCTTACTCTGAAAGTTCGAGGCCTCTAGCGAATTTTCCCTGTCAAAAGGTGAGACAGGCGCGAAAACATTCTTCTATCCTTTTGGTGGCGGAAACACAATGATTCGCGAGCTACGTTGCCTATTTTACAGTGCTTATGAAAGATGGACGTAGGAATAGGATTTCTTTGCATTTCAAATGCCTCTGTGGCGGTTGAACTCTGCGAAGTGCAAACCTGCGTGAAGAATAGGTCCCTCCATTTCCGGGACAAAAACAGATGAATTGGGAAAGTACATGGCCCGTTCTCTGTGTCCCACTAAAAGATTATGAGAAAGACTATTTTGATGAAATTGTATGGGCTACATGTCAGTTTCCCTCTCTTGAAAGAGAAAATCGCCACTAAACGAACCGTACAGTCTTCGGGCAGTGGAACAGATGAATTTGGCAAATATGTGGCGTATTTTTTGGAACTCGTGAAAATTGGAGGGAGAAAGAAGATTTTCGTGCCAATCATAGGACTCTAGCACAGTTTGGCTCTTGAAAACTCAAGCTGGATCTAAAACACGCATTCAAGCATAATGGGGGTGATATTGATGAAATTGGCAACTCCGTGGCCCATTTTGGGGTACTGCTGAAAAACGGAGTGAGAAAGCAGCTTACTCTGAAAGTTCGAGGCCTCTAGCGAATTTTCCCTGTCAAAAGGTGAGACATGCGCTAAAACATTCTTCTATCCTTTTGGTGGCGGAAACACAATGATTCGCGAGCTACGTTGCCTATTTTACAGTGCTTATGAAAGATGGACGTAGGAATAGGAGTTCTTTGCATTTCAAATGCCTCTGTGGCGGTTGAACTCTGCGAAGTGCAAACCTGCGCGAAGAATAGGTCCCACCATTTCGGGGGCAAAAACAGATGAATTGGGAAAGTACATAGCCCGTTCTCTGTGTCCCACTAAAAGATTATGAGAAAGACTATTTTGATGAAATTGTATGGGCTACATGTCAGTTTCCCTCTCTTGAAAGAGAAAATCGCCTCTAAACGAACCGTACAGTCTTCTGGATGTGGAACAGATGAATTTGGCAAATATGTGGCGTATTTTTTGGAACTCGTGAAAATTGGAGGGAGAAAGAAGATTTTGGTGCCAATCATAGGACTCTAGAACGGTTTGGCTCTTGAAAACTCAAGCTAGATCTAAAACACTCATTCAAGCATTGTGGGGGTGATATTGATGAAATTGAAAACTCCGTGGCCCATTTTGGGGTACTGGCGAAAAACGGAGTGACAAAGGAGCTTACTCTGAAAGTTCGAGGCCTCTAGCGAATTTTCCCTCTCAAAAGGTGAGACCGGCGCTAAAACATGCTTCTATCCTTTTGGTGGCGGAAACACAATGATTCGCGAGCTACGTTGCCTATTTTACAGTGCTTATGAAAGATGGAGGTAGGAATAGGATTTCTTTGCATTTCAAATGCCTCTGTGGCGGTTGAACTCTGCGAAGTGCAAACCTGCGCGAAGAATAGGTCCCACCATTTCCGGGGCAAAAACAGATGAATTGGGAAAGTACATGGCCCGTTCTCTGTGTCCCACTAAAAGATTATGAGAAAGACTATTTTGATGAAATTGTATGGGCTACATGTCAGTTTCCCTCTCTTGAAAGAGAAAATCGCCTCTAAACGAACCGTACAGTCTTCTGGCAGTGGAACAGATGAATTTGGCAAATATGTGGCGTATTTTTTGGAACTCGTGAAAATTGGAGTTAGAAAGAAGATTTCCGTGCCAATCATAGGACTCTAGCACGGTTTGGCTCTTGAAAACTCAAGCTGGATCTAAAACACGCATTCAAGCATAATGGGGGTGATATTGATGAAATTGGCAACTCCGTGGCCCATTTTGGGGTACTGCTGAAAAACGGAGTGAGAAAGGAGCTTACTCTGAAAGTTCGAGGCCTCTAGCGAATTTTCCCTGTCAAAAGGTGAGACATGCGCTAAAACATTCTTCTATCCTTTTGGTGGCGGAAACACAATGATTCGCGAGCTACGTTGCCTATTTTACAGTGCTTATGAAAGATGGACGTAGGAATAGGAGTTCTTTGCATTTCAAATGCCTCTGTGGCGGTTGAACTCTGCGAAGTGCAAACCTGCGCGAAGAATAGGTCCCACCATTTCGGGGGCAAAAACAGATGAATTGGGAAAGTACATAGCCCGTTCTCTGTGTCCCACTAAAAGATTATGAGAAAGACTATTTTGATGAAATTGTATGGGCTACATGTCAGTTTCCCTCTCTTGAAAGAGAAAATCGCCTCTAAACGAACCGTACAGTCTTCTGGATGTGGAACAGATGAATTTGGCAAATATGTGGCGTATTTTTTGGAACTCGTGAAAATTGGAGGGAGAAAGAAGATTTTGGTGCCAATCATAGGACTCTAGCACGGTTTGGGTCTTGAAAACTCAAGCTGGATCTAAAACACTCATTCAAGCATTGTGGGGGTGATATTGATGAAATTGAAAACTCCGTGGCCCATTTTGGGGTACTGGCGAAAAACGGAGTGACAAAGGAGCTTACTCTGAAAGTTCGAGGCCTCTAGCGAATTTTCCCTCTCAAAAGGTGAGACCGGCGCTAAAACATGCTTCTATCCTTTTGGTGGCGGAAACACAATGATTCGCGAGCTACGTTGCCTATTTTACAGTGCTTATGAAAGATGGAGGTAGGAATAGGATTTCTTTGCATTTCAAATGCCTCTGTGGCGGTTGAACTCTGCGAAGTGCAAACCTGCGCGAAGAATAGGTCCCACCATTTCCGGGGCAAAAACAGATGAATTGGGAAAGTACATGGCCCGTTCTCTGTGTCCCACTAAAAGATTATGAGAAAGACTATTTTGATGAAATTGTATGGGCTACATGTCAGTTTCCCTCTCTTGAAAGAGAAAATCGCCTCTAAACGAACCGTACAGTCTTCTGGCGGTGGAACAGATGAATTTGGCAAATATGTGGCGTATTTTTTGGAACTCGTGAAAATTGGAGCGAGAAAGAAGATTTTCGTGCCAATCATAGGACTCTAGCACAGTTTGGCTCTTGAAAACTCAAGCTGGATCTAAAACACGCATTCAAGCATAATGGGGGTGATATTGATGAAATTGGCAACTCCGTGGCCCATTTTGGGGTACTGCTGAAAAACGGAGTGAGAAAGCAGCTTACTCTGAAAGTTCGAGGCCTCTAGCGAATTTTCCCTGTCAAAAGGTGAGACATGCGCTAAAACATTCTTCTATCCTTTTGGTGGCGGAAACACAATGATTCGCGAGCTACGTTGCCTATTTTACAGTGCTTATGAAAGATGGACGTAGGAATAGGAGTTCTTTGCATTTCAAATGCCTCTGTGGCGGTTGAACTATGCGAAGTGCAAACCTGTGCAAAGAATAGGTCCCACCATTTCCGGGGCAAAAACAGATGAATTGGGAAAGTACATGGCCCGTTCTCTGCGTCCCACTAAAAGATTATGAGAAAGACTATTTTGATGAAATTGTATGGGCTACATGTCAGTTTCCCTCTCTTGAAAGAGAAAATCGCCTCTAAACGAACCGTACAGTCTTCTGGATGTGGAACAGATGAATTTGGCAAATATGTGGCGTATTTTTTGGAACTCGTGAAAATTGGAGGGAGAAAGAAGATTTTCGTGCCAATCATAGGACTCTAGCACGGTTTGGCTCTTGAAAACTCAAGCTGGATCTAAAACACTCATTCAAGCATTGTGGGGGTGATATTGATGAAATTGAAAACTCCGTGGCCCATTTTGGGGTACTGGCGAAAAACGGAGTGACAAAGGAGCTTACTCTGAAAGTTCGAGGCCTCTAGCGAATTTTCCCTCTCAAAAGGTGAGACCGGCGCTAAAACATGCTTCTATCCTTTTGGTGGCGGAAACACAATGATTCGCGAGCTACGTTGCCTATTTTACAGTGCTTATGAAAGATAGAGGTAGGAATAGGATTTCTTTGCATTTCAAATGCCTCTGTGGCGGTTGAACTCTGCGAAGTGCAAACCTGCGCGAAGAATAGGTCCCACCATTTCCGGGGCAAAAACAGATGAATTGGGAAAGTACATGGCCCGTTCTCTGTGTCCCACTAAAAGATTATGAGAAAGACTATTTTGATGAAATTGTATGGGCTACATGTCAGTTTCCCTCTCTTGAAAGAGAAAATCGCCTCTAAACGAACCGTACAGTCTTCTAGCAGTGGAACAGATGAATTTGGCAAATATGTGGCGTATTTTTTGGAACTCGTGAAAATTGGAGTTAGAAAGAAGATTTCCGTGCCAATCATAGGACTCTAGCACGGTTTGGCTCTTGAAAACTCAAGCTGGATCTAAAACACGCATTCAAGCATAATGGGGGTGATATTGATGAAATTGGCAACTCCGTGGCCCATTTTGGGGTACTGCTGAAAAACGGAGTGAGAAAGGAGCTTACTCTGAAAGTTCGAGGCCTCTAGCGAATTTTCCCTGTCAAAAGGTGAGACATGCGCTAAAACATTCTTCTATCCTTTTGGTGGCGGAAACACAATGATTCGCGAGCTACGTTGCCTATTTTACAGTGCTTATGAAAGATGGACGTAGGAATAGGAATTCTTTGCATTTCAAATGCCTCTGTGGCGGTTGAACTCTGCGAAGTGCAAACCTGCGCGAAGAATAGGTCCCACCATTTCGGGGGCAAAAACAGATGAATTGGGAAAGTACATAGCCCGTTCTCTGTGTCTCACTAAAAGATTATGAGAAAGACTATTTTGATGAAATTGTATGGGCTACATGTCAGTTTCCCTCTCTTGAAAGAGAAAATCGCCTCTAAACGAACCGTACAGTCTTCTGGATGTGGAACAGATGAATTTGGCAAATATGTGGCGTATTTTTTGGAACTCGTGAAAATTGGAGGGAGAAAGAAGATTTTCGTGCCAATCATAGGACTCTAGCACGGTTTGGCTCTTGAAAACTCAAGCTGGATCTAAAACACGCATTCAAGCATATTGGGGGTGATATTGATGAAATTGGCAACTCCGTGGCCCATTTTGGGGTACTGCTGAAAAACGGAGTGAGAAAGGAGCTTACTCTGAAAGTTCGAGGCCTCTAGCGAATTTTCCCTGTCAAAAGGTGAGACAGGCGCGAAAACATTCTTCTATCCTTTTGGTGGCGGAAACACAATGATTCGCGAGCTACGTTGCCTATTTTACAGTGCTTATGAAAGATGGAGGTAGGAATAGGATTTCTTTGCATTTCAAATGCCTCTGTGGCGGTTGAACTATGCGAAGTGCAAACCTGTGCAAAGAATAGGTCCCACCATTTCCGGGGCAAAAACAGATGAATTGGGAAAGTACATGGCCCGTTCTCTGCGTCCCACTAAAAGATTATGAGAAAGACTATTTTGATGAAATTGTATGGGCTACATGTCAGTTTCCCTCTCTTGAAAGAGAAAATCGCCTCTAAACGAACCGTACAGTCTTCTGGATGTGGAACAGATGAATTTGGCAAATATGTGGCGTATTTTTTGGAACTCGTGAACATTGGAGTTAGAAAGAAGATTTTCGTGCCAATCATAGGACTCTAGCACGGTTTGGGTCTTGAAAACTCAAGCTGGATCTAAAACACTCATTCAAGCATTGTGGGGGTGATATTAATGAAATTGAAAACTCCTGGCCCATTTTGGGGTACTGGCGAAAAACGGAGTGACAAAGGAGCTTACTCTGAAAGTTCGAGGCCTCTAGCGAATTTTCCCTCTCAAAAGGTGAGACATGCGCTAAAACATTCTTCTATCCTTTTGGTGGCGGAAACACAATGATTCGCGAGCTACGTTGCCTATTTTACAGTGCTTATGAAAGATGGACGTAGGAATAGGAATTCTTTGCATTTCAAATGCCTCTGTGGCGGTTGAACTCTGCGAAGTGCAAACCTGCGCGAAGAATAGGTCCCACCATTTCGGGGGCAAAAACAGATGAATTGGGAAAGTACATAGCCCGTTCTCTGTGTCTCACTAAAAGATTATGAGAAAGACTATTTTGATGAAATTGTATGGGCTACATGTCAGTTTCCCTCTCTTGAAAGAGAAAATCGCCTCTAAACGAACCGTACAGTCTTCTGGATGTGGAACAGATGAATTTGGCAAATATGTGGCGTATTTTTTGGAACTCGTGAACATTGGAGGGAGAAAGAAGATTTTCGTGCCAATCATAGGACTCTAGCACGGTTTGGCTCTTGAAAACTCAAGCTGGATCTAAAACACGCATTCAAGCATATTGGGGGTGATATTGATGAAATTGGCAACTCCGTGGCCCATTTTGGGGTACTGCTGAAAAACGGAGTGAGAAAGGAGCTTACTCTGAAAGTTCGAGGCCTCTAGCGAATTTTCCCTGTCAAAAGGTGAGACAGGCGCGAAAACATTCTTCTATCCTTTTGGTGGCGGAAACACAATGATTCGCGAGCTACGTTGCCTATTTTACAGTGCTTATGAAAGATGGAGGTAGGAATAGGATTTCTTTGCATTTCAAATGCCTCTGTGGCGGTTGAACTATGCGAAGTGCAAACCTGTGCAAAGAATAGGTCCCACCATTTCCGGGGCAAAAACAGATGAATTGGGAAAGTACATGGCCCGTTCTCTGCGTCCCACTAAAAGATTATGAGAAAGACTATTTTGATGAAATTGTATGGGCTACATGTCAGTTTCCCTCTCTTGAAAGAGAAAATCGCCTCTAAACGAACCGTACAGTATTCTGGATGTGGAACAGATGAATTTGGCAAATATGTGGCGTATTTTTTGGAACTCGTGAACATTGGAGTTAGAAAGAAGATTTTCGTGCCAATCATAGGACTCTAGCACGGTTTGGGTCTTGAAAACTCAAGCTGGATCTAAAACACTCATTCAAGCATTGTGGGGGTGATATTAATGAAATTGAAAACTCCTGGCCCATTTTGGGGTACTGGCGAAAAACGGAGTGACAAAGGAGCTTACTCTGAAAGTTCGAGGCCTCTAGCGAATTTTCCCTCTCAAAAGGTGAGACCGGCGCTAAAACATGCTTCTATCCTTTTGGTGGCGGAAACACAATGATTCGCGAGCTACGTTGCCTATTTTACAGTGCTTATGAAAGATGGAGGTAGGAATAGGATTTCTTTGCATTTCAAATGCCTCTGTGGCAGTTGAACTCTGCGAAGTGCAAACCTGCGTGAAGAATAGGTCCCACCATTTCCGGGGCAAAAACAGATGAATTGGGAAAGTACATGGCCCGTTCTCTGTGTCCCACTAAAAGATTATGAGAAAGACTATTTTGATGAAATTGTATGGGCTACATGTCAGTTTCCCTCTCTTGAAAGAGAAAATCGCCTCTAAACGAACCGTACAGTCTTCTGGCGGTGGAACAGATGAATTTGGCAAATATGTAGCGTATTTTTTGGAACTCGTGAAGATTGGAGGGAGAAAGAAGATTTTCGTGCCAATCATAGGACTCTAGCACGGTTTGGCTCTCGAGAACTCAAGCTGGATCTAAAACACGCATTCAAGCATTGTGGGGGTGATATTGATGAAATTGGCAACTCCGTGGCCCATTTTGGGGTACTGCCTAAAAACGGAGTGAGAAAGGAGCTTACTCTGAAAGTTCGAGGCCTCTAGCGAATTTTCCCTCTCAAAAGGTGAGACCGGCGCTAAAACATGCTTCTATCCTTTTGGTGGCGGAAACACAATGATTCGCGAGCTACGTTGCCTATTTTACAGTGCTTATGAAAGATGGAGGTAGGAATAGGATTTCTTTGCATTTCAAATGCCTCTGTGGCGGTTGAACTCTGCGAAGTGCAAACCTGCGCGAAGAATAGGTCCCACCATTTCCGGGGAAAAAACAGATGAATTGGGAAAGTACATGGCCCGTTCTCTGTGTCCCACTAAAAGATTTTGAGAAAGACTATTTTGATGAAATTGTATGGGCTACATGTCAATTTCCCTCTCTTGAAAGAGAAAATCGCCTCTGAACGAACCGTACAGTCTTCTGGCGGTGGAACAGATGAATTTGGCAAATATGTGGCGTATTTTTTGGAACTCGTGAAGATTGGAGGGAGAAAGAAGACTTTCGTGCCAATCATAGGACTCTAGCGCGGTTTGGCTCTTGAAAACTCAAGCTGGATCTAAAACACGCATTCAAGCATTGTGGGGGTGATATTGATGAAATTGGAACCTCCGGTACCCATTTTGGAGTACTGCTGAAAAACAGAGTGAGAAAGGAGCTTACTCTGAAAGTTCGAGGCCTCTAGCGAATTTTCCCTCTCAAAAGGTGAGACTGGCGCTAAAAAATGCTTCTATCCTTTTGGTGGCGGAAACACAATGATTCGCGAGCTACGTTGCCTATTTTACAGTGCTTATAAAAGATGGAGGTAGGAATATGATTTCTTTTCATTTCAAATGCCTCTGTGGCGGTTGAACTCTGCGAAGTGCAAACCTGCGCGAAGAATAGGTCCCACCATTTCAGGGGTTAAAACAGATGAATTGGGAAAGTAAATGGCCCGTTCTCTGTGTCCCACTAAAAGATTATGAGAAAGACTATTTTGATGAAATTGTATGGGCTACATGTCAGTTTCCCACTCTTGAAAGAGAAAATCGCCTCTAAACGAACAGTACAGTCTTCTGGCGGTGGAACAGGTGAATTTGGCAAATATGTGGCTTATTTTTTGGAACTCGTGAAAATTGGAGGGAGAAAGTAGATTTCCCCGCAAATCATAAGACTCTAGCACGGTTTGGCTCTTGAAAACTCAAGCTGGATCTAAAACACGCATTCAAGCATTGTGGGGGTGATATTGATGAAATTGGCAACTCCGTGGCCCATTTTGGGGTACTGCCTAAAAACGGAGTGAGAAAGGAGCTTACTCTGAAAGTTCGAGGCCTCTAGCGAATTTTCCCTCTCAAAAGGTGAGACCGGCGCTAAAACATGCTTCTATCCTTTTGGTGGCGGAAACACAATGATTCGCGAGCTACGTTGCCTATTTTACAGTGCTTATGAAAGATGGAGGTAGGAATAGGATTTCTTTGCATTTCAAATGCCTCTGTGGCGGTTGAACTCTGCGAAGTGCAAACCTGCGCGAAGAATAGGTCCCACCATTTCCGGGGAAAAAACAGATGAATTGGGAAAGTACATGGCCCGTTCTCTGTGTCCTACTAAAAGATTATGAGAAAGACTATTTTGATGAAATTGTATGGGCTACATGTCAGTTTCCCTCTCTTGAAAGAGAAAATCGCCTCTGAACGAACCGTACAGTCTTCTGGCGGTGGAACAGATGAATTTGGCAAATATGTGGCGTATTTTTTGGAACTCGTGAAGATTGGAGGGAGAAATAAGATTTTCGTGCCAATCATAGGACTCTAGCACGGTTTGGCTCTTGAAAACTCAAGCTGGATCTAAAACACGCATTCAAGCATTGTGGGGGTGATATTGATGAAATTGGAACCTCCGTTGCCCATTTTGGAGTACTGCTGAAAAACAGAGTGAGAAAGGAGCTTACTCTGAAAGTTCGAGGCCTCTAGCGAATTTTCCCTCTCAAAAGGTGAGACTGGCGCTAAAAAATGCTTCTATCCTTTTGGTGGCGGAAACACAATGATTCGCGAGCTACGTTGCCTATTTTACAGTGCTTATAAAAGATGGAGGTAGGAATATGATTTCTTTTCATTTCAAATGCCTCTGTGGCGGTTGAACTCTGCGAAGTGCAAACCTGCGTGAAGAATAGGTCCCACCATTTCAGGGGCAAAAACAGATGAATTGGGAAAGTAAATGGCCCGTTCTCTGTGTCCCACTAAAAGATTATGAGAAAGACTATTTTGATGAAATTGTATGGGCTACATGTCAGTTTCCCTCTCTTGAAAGAGAAAATCGCCTCTAAACGAACAGTACAGTCTTCTGGCGGTGGAACAGATGAATTTGGCAAATATGTGGCTTATTTTTTGGAACTCGTGAAAATTGGAGGGAGAAAGTAGATTTCCCCGAAAATCATAAGACTCTAGCACGGTTTGGCTCTTGAAAACTCAAGCTGGATCTAAAACACGCATTCAAGCATTGTGGGGGTGATATTGATGAAATTGGCAACTCCGTGGCCCATTTTGAGGTACTGCTGAAAAACGGAGTGAGAAAGGAGCTTACTCTGAAAGTTCGAGGCCTCTAGCGAATTTTCCCTGTCAAAAGGTGAGACAGGCGCTAAAACATGCTTCTATCCTTTTGGTGGCGAAAACACAATGATTCGCGAGCTACGTTGCCTATTTTACAGTGCTTATGAAAGATGGAGGTAGGAATAGGATTTCTTTGCATTTCAAATGCCTCTGGGGCGGTTGAACTCTGCGAAGTGCAAACCTGCGCGAAGAATAGGTCCCACCATTTCGGGGGCAAAAACAGATGAATTGGGAAAGTACATAGCCCGTTCTCTGTGTCTCACTAAAAGATTATGAGAAAGACTATTTTGATGAAATGTATGGGCTACATGTCAGTTCCCTCTCTTGAAAGAGAAAATCGCCTCTAAACGAACCGTACAGTCTTCTGGATGTGGAAAAGATGAATTTGGCAAATATGTGGCGTATTTTTTGGAACTCGTGAAAATTAGAGGGAGAAAGAAGATTTCCTCGCAAATCATAAGACTCTAGCACGGTTTGGCTCTTGAAAACTCAAGTTGGATCTAAAACACGCATTCAAGCATTGTGGGGGTGATATTGATGAAATTGGCAACTCCGTGGCCCATTTTGGGGTACTGCCTAAAAACGGAGTGAGAAAGGAGCTTACTCTGAAAGTTCGAGGCCTCTAGCGAATTTTCCCTCTCAAAAGGTGAGACCGGCGCTAAAACATGCTTCTATCCTTTTGGTGGCGGAAACACAATGATTCGCGAGCTACGTTGCCTATTTTACAGTGCTTATGAAAGATGGAGGTAGGAATAGGATTTCTTTGCATTTCAAATGCCTCTGTGGCGGTTGAACTCTGCGAAGTGCAAACCTGCGCGAAGAATAGGTCCCACCATTTCCGGGGAAAAAACAGATGAATTGGGAAAGTACATGGCCCGTTCTCTGTGTCCTACTAAAAGATTATGAGAAAGACTATTTTGATGAAATTGTATGGGCTACATGTCAGTTTCCCTCTCTTGAAAGAGAAAATCGCCTCTGAACGAACCGTACAGTCTTCTGGCGGTGGAACAGATGAATTTGGCAAATATGTGGCGTATTTTTTGGAACTCGTGAAGATTGGAGGGAGAAATAAGATTTTCGTGCCAATCATAGGACTCTAGCACGGTTTGGCTCTTGAAAACTCAAGCTGGATCTAAAACACGCATTCAAGCATTGTGGGGGTGATATTGATGAAATTGGAACCTCCGTTGCCCATTTTGGAGTACTGCTGAAAAACAGAGTGAGAAAGGAGCTTACTCTGAAAGTTCGAGGCCTCTAGCGAATTTTCCCTCTCAAAAGGTGAGACTGGCGCTAAAAAATGCTTCTATCCTTTTGGTGGCGGAAACACAATGATTCGCGAGCTACGTTGCCTATTTTACAGTGCTTATGAAAGATGGAGGTAGGAATAGGATTTCTTTGCATTTCAAATGCCTCTGTGGCAGTTGAACTCTGCGAAGTGCAAACCTGCGTGAAGAATAGGTCCCACCATTTCCGGGGCAAAAACAGATGAATTGGGAAAGTACATGGCCCGTTCTCTGTGTCCCACTAAAAGATTATGAGAAAGACTATTTTGATGAAATTGTATGGGCTACATGTCAGTTTCCCTCTCTTGAAAGAGAAAATCGCCTCTAAACGAACAGTACAGTCTTCTGGCGGTGGAACAGATGAATTTGGCAAATATGTGGCTTATTTTTTGGAACTCGTGAAAATTGGAGGGAGAAAGTAGATTTCCCCGAAAATCATAAGACTCTAGCACGGTTTGGCTCTTGAAAACTCAAGCTGGATCTAAAACACGCATTCAAGCATTGTGGGGGTGATATTGATGAAATTGGCAACTCCGTGGCCCATTTTGAGGTACTGCTGAAAAACGGAGTGAGAAAGGAGCTTACTCTGAAAGTTCGAGGCCTCTAGCGAATTTTCCCTGTCAAAAGGTGAGACAGGCGCTAAAACATGCTTCTATCCTTTTGGTGGCGAAAACACAATGATTCGCGAGCTACGTTGCCTATTTTACAGTGCTTATGAAAGATGGAGGTAGGAATAGGATTTCTTTGCATTTCAAATGCCTCTGGGGCGGTTGAACTCTGCGAAGTGCAAACCTGCGCGAAGAATAGGTCCCACCATTTCGGGGGCAAAAACAGATGAATTGGGAAAGTACATGGCCCGTTCTCTATGTCCCACTAAAAGATTATGAGAAAGACTATTTTGATGAAATTGTATGGGCTACATGTCAGTTTCCCTCTCTTGAAAGAGAAAATCGCCTCTAAACGAACCGTACAGTCTTCTGGCGGTGGAACAGATGAATTTGGCAAATATGTGGCTTATTTTTTAGAACACGTGAAAATTGGAGGGAGAAAGAAGATTTCCCTGCAAATCATAGGACTCTAGCACGGTTTGTCTCTTGAAAACTCAAGCTGGAACTAAAACACGCATTCAAGCATTGTGGGGGTGATATTGATGAAATTGGAAACTCCGTGGCCCATTTTGGGGTACTGCCTAAAAACGGAGTTAGAAAGGAGCTTACTCTGAAAGTTCGAGGCCTCGAGCGAATTTTCCCTCTCAGAAGGTGTGACCGGCGCTAAAACATGCTTCTATCCTTTTGGTGGCGGAAACACAATGATTCGCGAGCTACGTTGCCTATTTTACAGTGCTTATGAAAGATGGAGGTAGGAATAAAATTTCTTTGCATTTCAAATGCCTCTGTGGCGGTTGAACTCTGTGAAGTGCAAACCTGCGCGAAGAATAGGTCCCACCATTTCCGGGGAAAAAACAGATGAATTGGGAAAGTACATGGCCCGTTCTCTGTGTCCCACTCAAAGATTATGAGAAAGACTATTTTGATGAAATTGTATGGGCTACATGTCAGTTTCCCTCTCTTGAAAGAGAAAATCGCCTCTAAACGAACCGTACAGTCTTCGGGCGGTGGAACAGATGAATTTGGCAAATATGTGGCGTATTTTTTGGAACTCGTGAAGATTGGAGGGAGAAAGAAGATTTTCGTGCCAATCATAGGACTCTAGCACGGTTTGGCTCTTGGGAACTCAAGCTGGATCTAAAACACGCATTCAAGCATTGTGGGGGTGATATTGATGAAATTGGCAACTCCTTGGCCCATTTTGGGGTACTGCCTAAAAACGGAGTTAGAAAGGAGCTTACTCTGAAAGTTCGAGGCCTCGAGCGAATTTTCCCTCTCAGAAGGTGTGACCGGCGCTAAAACATGCTTCTATCCTTTTGGTGGCGGAAACACAATGATTCGCGAGCTACGTTGCCTATTTTACAGTGCTTATGAAAGATGGAGGTAGGAATAGGATTTCTTTGCATTTCAAATGCCTCTGTGGCGGTTGAACTCTGTGAAGTGCAAACCTGCGTGAAGAATAGGTCCCACCATTTCCGGGGAAAAAACAGATGAATTGGGAAAGTACATGGCCCGTTCTCTGTGTCCCACTAAAAGATTATGAGAAAGACTATTTTGATGAAATTGTATGGGCTACATGTCAGTTTCCCTCTCTTGAAAGAGAAAATCGCCTCTAAACGAACCGTACAGTCTTCGGGCGGTGGAACAGATGAATTTGGCAAATATGTGGCGTATTTTTTGGAACTCGTGAAGATTGGAGGGAGAAAGAAGATTTTCGTGCCAATCATAGGACTCTAGCACGGTTTGGCTCTTGGGAACTCAAGCTGGATCTAAAACACGCATTCAAGCATTGTGGGGGTGATATTGATGAAATTGGCAACTCCTTGGCCCATTTTGGGGTACTGCCTAAAAACGGAGTTAGAAAGGAGCTTACTCTGAAAGTTCGAGGCCTCGAGCGAATTTTCCCTCTCAGAAGGTGTGACCGGCGCTAAAACATGCTTCTATCCTTTTGGTGGCGGAAACACAATGATTCGCGAGCTACGTTGCCTATTTTACAGTGCTTATGAAAGATGGAGGTAGGAATAGGATTTCTTTGCATTTCAAATGCCTCTGTGGCGGTTGAACTCTGTGAAGTGCAAACCTGCGCGAAGAATAGGTCCCACCATTTCCGGGGCAAAAACAGATGAATTGGGAAAGTACATGGCCCGTTCTCTGTGTCCCACTAAAAGATTATGAGAAAGACTATTTTGATGAAATTGTATGGGCTACATGTCAGTTTCCCTCTCTTGAAAGAGAAAATCGCCTCTAAACGAACCGTACAGTCTTATGGCGGTGGAACAGATGAATTTGGCAAATATTTGGCGTATTTTTTGGAACTCGTGAAGATTGGAGGGAGAAAGAAGATTTTCGTGCCAATCATAGGACTCTAGCACGGTTTGGCTCTCGAGAACTCAAGCTGGATCTAAAACACGCATTCAAGCATTGTGGGGGTGATATTGATGAAATTGGCAACTCCGTGGCCTATTTTGGGGTACTGCCTAAAAACGGAGTTAGAAAGGAGCTTACTCTGAAAGTTCGAGGCCTCTAGCGAATTTTCCCTCTCAAAAGGTGAGACCGGCGCTAAAACATGCTTCTATCCTTTTGGTGGCGGAAACACAATGATTCGCGAGCTACGTTGCCTATTTTACAGTGCTTATAAAAGATGGAGGTAGGAATATGATTTCTTTTCATTTCAAATGCCTCTGTGGCGGTTGAACTCTGCGAAGTGCAAACCTGCGTGAAGAATAGGTCCCACCATTTCAGGGGCAAAAACAGATGAATTGGGAAAGTAAATGGCCCGTTCTCTGTGTCCCACTAAAAGATTATGAGAAAGACTATTTTGATGAAATTGTATGGGCTACATGTCAGTTTCCCTCTCTTGAAAGAGAAAATCGCCTCTGAACGAACCGTACAGTCTTCCGGCGGTGGAACAGATGAATTTGGAAAATATGTGGCGTATTTTTTGGAACTCGTGAAGATTGGAGGGAGAAAGAAGATTTTCGTGCCAATCATAGGACTCTAGCACGGTTTGGCTCTCGAGAACTCAAGCTGGATCTAAAACACGCATTCAAGCATTGTGGGGGTGATATTGATGAAATTGGCAACTCCTTGGCCCATTTTAGGGTACTGCCTAAAAACGGAGTTAGAAAGGAGCTTACTCTGAAAGTTCGAGGCCTCGAGCGAATTTTCCCTCTCAGAAGGTGTGACCGGCGCTAAAACATGCTTCTATCCTTTCGGTGGCGGAAACACAATGATTCGCGAGCTACGTTGCCTATTTTACAGTGCTTATGAAAGATGGAGGTAGGAATAGGATTTCTTTGCATTTCAAATGCCTCTGTGGCGGTTGAACTCTGTGAAGTGCAAACCTGCGCGAAGAATAGGTCCCACCATTTCCGGGGCAAAAACAGATGAATTGGGAAAGTACATGGCCCGTTCTCTGTGTCCCACTAAAAGATTATGAGAAAGACTATTTTGATGAAATTGTATGGGCTACATTTCAGTTTCCCTATCTTGAAAGAGAAAATCGCCTCTAAACGAACCGTACAGTCTTATGGCGGTGGAACAGATGAATTTGGCAAATATGTGGCGTATTTTTTGGAACTCGTGAAGATTGGAGGGAGAAAGAAGATTTTCGTGCCAATCATAGGACTCTAGCACGGTTTAGCTCTCGAGAACTCAAGCTGGATCTAAAACACGCATTCAAGCATTGTGGGGGTTATATTGATGAAATTGGCAACTCCGTGGCCCATTTTGGGGTACTGCCTAAAAACGGAGTTAGAAAGGAGCTTACTCTGAAAGTTCGAGGCCTCTAGCGAATTTTCCCTCTCAAAAGGTGAGACCGGCGCTAAAACATGCTTCTATCCTTTTGGTGGCGGAAACACAATGATTCGCGAGCTACGTTGCCTATTTTACAGTGCTTATGAAAGATGGAGGTAGGAATAGGATTTCTTTGCATTTCAAATGCCTCTGTGGCGGTTGAACTCTGCGAAGTGCAAACCTGCGTGAAGAATAGGTCCCACCATTTCCGGGGAAAAAACAGATGAATTGGGAAAGTACATGGCCCGTTCTCTGTGTCCCACTAAAAGATTATGAGAAAGACTATTTTGATGAAATTGTATGGGCTACATGTCAGTTTCCCTCTCTTGAAAGAGAAAATCGCCTCTAAACGAACCGTACAGTCTTATGGCGGTGGAACAGATGAATTTGGCAAATATGTGTCGTATTTTTCAGAACTCGTGAAGATTGGAGGGAGAAAGAAGATTTTCGTGCCAATCATAGGACTCTAGCACGGTTTGGCTCTTGAAAACTAAAGCTGGATCTAAAACACGCATTCAAGCATTGTGGGGGTGATATTGATGAAATTGGAAACTCCGTGGCCCATTTTGGGGTACTGGCGAAAAACGGAGTTAGAAAGGAGCTTACTCTGAAAGTTCGAGGCCTCTAGCGAATTTTCCTTCTCAAAAGGTGAGACCGGCGCTAAAACATGCTTCTATCCTTTCGGTGGCGGAAACACAATGATTCGCGAGCTACGTTGCCTATTTTACAGTGCTTATGAAAGATGGAGGTAGGAATAGGATTTCTTTGCATTTCAAATGCCTCTGTGGCGGTTGAACTCTGCGAAGTGCAAACCTGCGCGAAGAATAGGTCCCACCATTTCCGGGGAAAAAACAGATGAATTGGGAAAGTACATGGCCCGTTCTCTGTGTCCCACTAAAAGATTATGAGAAAGACTATTTTGATGAAATTGTATGGGCTACATGTCAGTTTCCCTCTCTTGAAAGAGAAAATCGCCTCTAAACGAACCGTACAGTCTTATGGCGGTGGAACAGATGAATTTGGCAAATATGTGTCGTATTTTTCAGAACTCGGGAAGATTGGAGGGAGAAAGAAGATTTTCGTGCCAATCATAGGACTCTAGCACGGTTTGGCTCTTGAAAACTAAAGCTGGATCTAAAACACGCATTCAAGCATTGTGGGGGTGATATTGATGAAATTGGAAACTCCGTGGCCCATTTTGGGGTACTGGCGAAAAACGGAGTTAGAAAGGAGCTTACTCTGAAAGTTCGAGGCCTCTAGCGAATTTTCCTTCTCAAAAGGTGAGACCGGCGCTAAAACATGCTTCTATCCTTTCGGTGGCGGAAACACAATGATTCGCGAGCTACGTTGCCTATTTTACAGTGCTTATGAAAGATGGAGGTAGGAATAGGATTTCTTTGCATTTCAAATGCCTCTGTGGCGGTTGAACTCTGCGAAGTGCAAACCTGCGCGAAGAATAGGTCCCACCATTTCCGGGGAAAAAACAGATGAATTGGGAAAGTACATGGCCCGTTCTCTGTGTCCCACTAAAAGATTATGAGAAAGACTATTTTGATGAAATTGTATGGGCTAATGTCAGTTTCCCTCTCTTGAAAGAGAAAATCGCCTCTAAACGAACCGTACAGTCTTATGGCGGTGGAACAGATGAATTTGGCAAATATGTGTCGTATTTTTCAGAACTCGTGAAGATTGGAGGGAGAAAGAAGATTTTCGTGCCAATCATAGGACTCTAGCACGGTTTGGCTCTTGAAAACTAAAGCTGGATCTAAAACACGCATTCAAGCATTGTGGGGGTGATATTGATGAAATTGGAAACTCCGTGGCCCATTTTGGGGTACTGGCGAAAAACGGAGTCAGAAAGGAGCTTACTCTGAAAGTTCGAGGCCTCTAGCGAATTTTCCTTCTCAAAAGGTGAGACCGGCGCTAAAACATGCTTCTATCCTTTCGGTGGCGGAAACACAATGATTCGCGAGCTACGTTGCCTATTTTACAGTGCTTATGAAAGATGGAGGTAGGAATAGGATTTCTTTGCATTTCAAATGCCTCTGTGGCGGTTGAACTCTGCGAAGTGCAAACCTGCGCGAAGAATAGGTCCCACCATTTCCGGGGAAAAAACAGATGAATTGGGAAAGTACATGGCCCGTTCTCTGTGTCCCACTAAAAGATTATGGGAAAGACTATTTTGATGAAATTGTATGGGCTACATGTCAGTTTCCCTCTCTTGAAAGAGAAAATCGCCTCTAAACGAACCGTACAGTCTTATGGCGGTGGAACAGATGAATTTGGCAAATATGTGGCGTATTTTTTGGAACTCGTGAAGATTGGAGGGAGAAAGAAGATTTTCGTGCCAATCATAGGACTCTAGCACGGTTTGGCTCTTGAGAACTCAAGCTGGATCTAAAACACGCATTCAAGCATTGTGGGGGTGATATTGATGAAATTGGAACCTCCGTTGCCCATTTTGGAGTACTGCTGAAAAACAGAGTGAGAAAGGAGCTTACTCTGAAAGTTCGAGGCCTCTAGCGAATTTTCCCTCTCAAAAGGTGAGACCGGCGCTAAAACATGCTTCTATCCTTTTGGTGGCGGAAACACAATGATTCGCGAGCTACGTTGCCTATTTTACAGTGCTTATGAAAGATGGAGGTAGGAATAGGATTTCTTTGCATTTCAAATGCCTCTGTGGCGGTTGAACTCTGTGAAGTGCAAACCTGCGCGAAGAATAGGTCCCACCATTTCCGGGGCAAAAACAGATGAATTGGGAAAGTACATGGCCCGTTCTCTGTGTCCCACTAAAAGATTATGAGAAAGACTATTTTGATGAAATTGTATGGGCTACATGTCAGTTTCCCTCTCTTGAAAGAGAAAATCGCCTCTAAACGAACCGTACAGTCTTCTGGCGGTGGAACAGATGAATTTGGCAAATATGTGGCGTATTTTTTGGAACTCGTGAAGATTGGAGGGAGAAAGAAGATTTTCGTGCCAATCATAGGACTCTAGCACAGTTTGGCTCTTGGGAACTCAAGCTGGATCTAAAACACGCATTCAAGCATTGTGGGGGTGATATTGATGAAATTGGCAACTCCTTGGCCCATTTTGGGGTACTGCCTAAAAACAGAGTTAGAAAGGAGCTTACTCTGAAAGTTCGAGGCCTCGAGCGAATTTTCCCTCTCAGAAGGTGTGACCGGCGCTAAAACATGCTTCTATCCTTTTGGTGGCGGAAACACAATGATTCGCGAGCTACGTTGCCTATTTTACAGTGCTTATGAAAGATGGAGGTAGGAATAGGATTTCTTTGCATTTCAAATGCCTCTGTGGCGGTTGAACTCTGTGAAGTGCAAACCTGCGCGAAGAATAGGTCCCACCATTTCCGGGGCAAAAACAGATGAATTGGGAAAGTACATGGCCCGTTCTCTGTGTCCCACTAAAAGATTATGAGAAAGACTATTTTGATGAAATTGTATGGGCTACATGTCTGTTTCCCTCTCTTGAAAGAGAAAATCGCCTCTAAACGAACCGTACAGTCTTATGGCGGTGGAACAGATGAATTTGGCAAATATTTGGCGTATTTTTTGGAACTCGTGAAGATTGGAGGGAGAAAGAAGATTTTCGTGCCAATCATAGGACTCTAGCACGGTTTGGCTCTCGAGAACTCAAGCTGGATCTAAAACACGCATTCAAGCATTGTGGGGGTGATATTGATGAAATTGGCAACTCCGTGGCCCATTTTGGGGTACTGCCTAAAAACGGAGTTAGAAAGGAGCTTACTCTGAAAGTTCGAGGCCTCTAGCGAATTTTCCCTCTCAAAAGGTGAGACCGGCGCTAAAACATGCTTCTATCCTTTTGGTGGCGGAAACACAATGATTCGCGAGCTACGTTGCCTATTTTACAGTGCTTATGAAAGATGGAGGTAGGAATAGGATTTCTTTGCATTTCAAATGCCTCTGTGGCGGTTGAACTCTATGAAGTGCAAACCTGCGCGAAGAATAGGTCCCACCATTTCCGGGGCAAAAACAGATGAATTGGGAAAGTACATGGCCCGTTCTCTGTGTCCCACTAAAAGATTATGAGAAATACTATTTTGATGAAATTGTATGGGCTACATGTCAGTTTCCCTCTCTTGAAAGAGAAAATCGCATCTAAACGAACCGTACAGTCTTCTGGCGGTGGAACAGATGAATTTGGCAAATATGTGCCGTATTTTTCGGAACTCGTGAAGATTGGAGGGAGAAAGAAGATTTTCGTGCCAATCGTAGGACTCTAGCACGGTTTGGCTCTTGAAAACTGAAGCTGGATCTAAAACACGCATTCAAGCATTGTGGGGGTGATATTGATGAAATTGGAACCTCCGTTGCCCATTTTGGAGTACTGCTGAAAAACGGAGTGAGAAAGGAGCTTACTCTGAAAGTTCGAGGCCTCTAGCGAATTTTCCCTCTCAAAAGGTGAGACTGGCGCTAAAAAATGCTTCTATCCTTTTGGTGGCGGAAACACAATGATTCGCGAGCTACATTGCCTATTTTACAGTGCTTATGAAAGATGGAGGTAGGAATATGATTTCTTTTCATTTCAAATGCCT
Organism: Albizia julibrissin; assembly: GCA_037074505.1. NCBI lineage: Eukaryota > Viridiplantae > Streptophyta > Magnoliopsida > Fabales > Fabaceae > Albizia > Albizia julibrissin. The sequence goes on from CM073477.1 coordinate 42,305,579, forward strand.
CTGTGGCGGTTGAACTCTGCGAAGTGCAAACCTGCGCGATGAATAGGTCCCATCATTTTCGGGGCAAAAACAGATGAATTGGGAAAGTACATGGCCCGTTCTCTGTGTCCCACTAAAAGATTATGAGAAAGACTATTTTGATGAAATTGTATGGGCTACATGTCAGTTTCCCTCTCTTGAAAGAGAAAATCGCCTCTGAACGAACCGTACAGTCTTCCGGCGGTGGAACAGATGAATTTGGAAAATATGTGGCGTATTTTTTGGAACTCGTGAAGATTGGAGGGAGAAAGAAGATTTTCGTGCCAATCATAGGACTCTAGCACGGTTTGGCTCTCGAGAACTCAAGCTGGATCTAAAACACGCATTCAAGCATTGTGGGGGTGATATTGATGAAATTGGCAACTCCTTGGCCCATTTTGGGGTACTGCCTAAAAACGGAGTTAGAAAGGAGCTTACTCTGAAAGTTCGAGGCCTCGAGCGAATTTTCCCTCTCAGAAGGTGTGACCGGCGCTAAAACATGCTTCTATCCTTTCGGTGGCGGAAACACAATGATTCGCGAGCTACGTTGCCTATTTTACAGTGCTTATGAAAGATGGAGGTAGGAATAGGATTTCTTTGCATTTCAAATGCCTCTGTGGCGGTTGAACTCTGCGAAGTGCAAACCTGTGCGAAGAATAGGTCCCACCATTTCCGGGGAAAAAACAGATGAATTGGGAAAGTACATGGCCCGTTCTCTGTGTCCCACTAAAAGATTATGAGAAAGACTATTTTGATGAAATTGTATGGGCTACATGTCAGTTTCCCTCTCTTGAAAGAGAAAATCGCCTCTAAACGAACCGTACAGTCTTATGGCGGTGGAACAGATGAATTTGGCAAATATGTGTCGTATTTTTCAGAACTCGTGAAGATTGGAGGGAGAAAGAAGATTTTCGTGCCAATCATAGGACTCTAGCACGGTTTGGCTCTTGAAAACTAAAGCTGGATCTAAAACACGCATTCAAGCATTGTGGGGGTGATATTGATGAAATTGGAAACTCCGTGGCCCATTTTGGGGTACTGGCGAAAAACGGAGTTAGAAAGGAGCTTACTCTGAAAGTTCGAGGCCTCTAGCGAATTTTCCTTCTCAAAAGGTGAGACCGGCGCTAAAACATGCTTCTATCCTTTCGGTGGCGGAAACACAATGATTCGCGAGCTACGTTGCCTATTTTACAGTGCTTATGAAAGATGGAGGTAGGAATAGGATTTCTTTGCATTTCAAATGCCTCTGTGGCGGTTGAACTCTGCGAAGTGCAAACCTGCGCGAAGAATAGGTCCCACCATTTCCGGGGAAAAAACAGATGAATTGGGAAAGTACATGGCCCGTTCTCTGTGTCCCACTAAAAGATTATGAGAAAGACTATTTTGATGAAATTGTATGGGCTACATGTCAGTTTCCCTCTCTTGAAAGAGAAAATCGCCTCTAAACGAACCGTACAGTCTTATGGCGGTGGAACAGATGAATTTGGCAAATATGTGGCGTATTTTTTGGAACTCGTGAAGATTGGAGGGAGAAAGAAGATTTTCGTGCCAATCATAGGACTCTAGCACGGTTTGGCTCTTGAGAACTCAAGCTGGATCTAAAACACGCATTCAAGCATTGTGGGGGTGATATTGATGAAATTGGAACCTCCGTTGCCCATTTTGGAGTACTGCTGAAAAACAGAGTGAGAAAGGAGCTTACTCTGAAAGTTCGAGGCCTCTAGCGAATTTTCCCTCTCAAAAGGTGAGACCGGCGCTAAAACATGCTTCTATCCTTTTGGTGGCGGAAACACAATGATTCACGAGCTACGTTGCCTATTTTACAGTGCTTATGAAAGATAGAGGTAGGAATAGGATTTCTTTGCATTTCAAATGCCTCTGTGGCGGTTGAACTCTGTGAAGTGCAAACCTGCGCGAAGAATAGGTCCCACCATTTCCGGGGCAAAAACAGATGAATTGGGAAAGTACATGGCCCGTTCTCTGTGTCCCACTAAAAGATTATGAGAAAGACTATTTTGATGAAATTGTATGGGCTACATGTCAGTTTCCCTCTCTTGAAAGAGAAAATCGCCTCTAAACGAACCGTACAGTCTTATGGCGGTGGAACAGATGAATTTGGCAAATATGTGGCGTATTTTTTGGAACTCGTGAAGATTGGAGGGAGAAAGAAGATTTTCGTGCCAATCATAGGACTCTAGCACGGTTTGGCTCTTGGGAACTCAAGCTGGATCTAAAACACGCATTCAAGCATTGTGGGGGTGATATTGATGAAATTGGCAACTCTTTGGCCCATTTTGGGGTACTGCCTAAAAACGGAGTTAGAAAGGAGCTTACTCTGAAAGTTCGAGGCCTCGACCGAATTTTCCCTCTCAGAAGGTGTGACCGGCGCTAAAACATGCTTCTATCCTTTTGGTGGCGGAAACACAATGATTCGCGAGCTACGTTGCCTATTTTACAGTGCTTATGAAAGATGGAGGTAGGAATAGGATTTCTTTGCATTTCAAATGCCTCTGTGGCGGTTGAACTCTGTGAAGTGCAAACCTGCGCGAAGAATAGGTCCCACCATTTCCGGGGCAAAAACAGATGAATTGGGAAAGTACATGGCCCGTTCTCTGTGTCCCACTAAAAGATTATGAGAAAGACTATTTTGATGAAATTGTATGGGCTACATGTCAGTTTCCCTCTCTTGAAAGAGAAAATCGCCTCTAAACGAACCGTACAGTCTTATGGCGGTGGAACAGATGTATTTGGCAAATATTTGGCGTATTTTTTGGAACTCGTGAAGATTGGAGGGAGAAAGAAGATTTTCGTGCCAATCATAGGACTCTAGCACGGTTTGGCTCTCGAGAACTCAAGCTGGATCTAAAACACGCATTCAAGCATTGTGGGGGTGATATTGATGAAATTGGCAACTCCGTGGCCCATTTTGGGGTACTGCCTAAAAACGGAGTTAGAAAGGAGCTTACTCTGAAAGTTCGAGGCCTCTAGCGAATTTTCCCTCTCAAAAGGTGAGACCGGCGCTAAAACATGCTTCTATCCTTTTGGTGGCGGAAACACAATGATTCGCGAGCTACTTTGCCTATTTTACAGTGCTTATGAAAGATGGAGGTAGGAATAGGATTTCTTTGCATTTCAAATGCCTCTGTGGCGGTTGAACTCTGTGAAGTGCAAACCTGCGCGAAGAATAGGTCCCACCATTTCCGGGGCAAAAACAGATGAATTGGGAAAGTACATGGCCCGTTCTCTGTGTCCCACTAAAAGATTATGAGAAAGACTATTTTGATGAAATTGTATGGGCTACATGTCAGTTTCCCTCTCTTGAAAGAGAAAATCGCCTCTGAACGAACCGTACAGTCTTCTGGCGGTGGAACAGATGAATTTGGCAAATATGTGGCGTATTTTTTGGAACTCGTGAAGATTGGAGGGAGAAAGAAGATTTTCATGCCAATCATAGGACTCTAGCACGGTTTGGCTCTTGAGAACTCAAGCTGGATCTAAAACACGCATTCAAGCATTGTGGGGGTGATATTGATGAAATTGGAACCTCTGTTGCCCATTTTGGAGTACTGCTGAAAAACAGAGTGAGAAAGGAGCTTACTCTAAAAGTTCGAGGCCTCTAGCGAATTTTCCCTCTCAAAAGGTGAGACCGGCGCTAAAACATGCTTCTATCCTTTTGGTGGCGGAAACACAATGATTCGCGAGCTACGTTGCCTATTTTACAGTGCTTATGAAAGATGGAGGTAGGAATAGGATTTCTTTGCATTTCAAATGCCTCTGTGGCGGTTGAACTCTGTGAAGTGCAAACCTGCGCGAAGAATAGGTCCCACCATTTCCGGGGCAAAAACAGATGAATTGGGAAAGTACATGGCCCGTTCTCTGTGTCCCACTAAAAGATTATGAGAAAGACTATTTTGATGAAATTGTTTGGGCTACATGTCAGTTTCCCTCTCTTGAAAGAGAAAATCGCCTCTAAACGAACCGTACAGTCTTATGGCGGTGGAACAGATGAATTTGGCAAATATGTGGCATATTTTTTGGAACTCGTGAAGATTGGAGGGAGAAAGAAGATTTTCGTGCCAATCAAAGGACTCTAGCACGGTTTGGCTCTCGAGAACTCAAGCTGGATCTAAAACACGCATTCAAGCATTGTGGGGGTTATATTGATGAAATTGGCAACTCCGTGGCCCATTTTGGGGTACTGCCTAAAAACGGAGTTAGAAAGGAGCTTACTCTGAAAGTTCGAGGCCTCTAGCGAATTTTCCCTCTCAAAAGTGAGACCGGCGCTAAAACATGCTTCTATCCTTTTGGTGGCGGAAACACAATGATTCGCGAGCTACGTTGCCTATTTTACAGTGCTTATGAAAGATGGAGGTAGGAATAGGATTTCTTTGCATTTCAAATGCCTCTGTGGCGGTTGAACTCTGCGAAGTGCAAACCTGCGCGAAGAATAGGTCCCACCATTTCCGGGGAAAAAACAGATGAATTGGGACAGTACATGGCCCGTTCTCTGTGTCCCACTAAAAGATTATGGGAAAGACTATTTTGATGAAATTGTATGGGCTACATGTCAGTTTCCCTCTCTTGAAAGAGAAAATCGCCTCTAAACGAACCGTACAGTCTTATGGCGGTGGAACAGATGAATTTGGCAAATATGTGTCGTATTTTTCAGAACTCGTGAAGATTGGAGGGAGAAAGAAGATTTTCGTGCCAATCATAGGACTCTAGCACGGTTTGGCTCTTGAAAACTAAAGCTGGATCTAAAACACGCATTCAAGCATTGTGGGGGTGATATTGATGAAATTGGAAACTCCGTGGCCCATTTTGGGGTACTGGCGAAAAACGGAGTTAGAAAGGAGCTTACTCTGAAAGTTCGAGGCCTCTAGCGAATTTTCCTTCTCAAAAGGTGAGACCGGCGCTAAAACATGCTTCTATCCTTTCGGTGGCGGAAACACAATGATTCGCGAGCTACGTTGCCTATTTTACAGTGCTTATGAAAGATGGAGGTAGGAATAGGATTTCTTTGCATTTCAAATGCCTCTGTGGCGGTTGAACTCTGCGAAGTGCAAACCTGCGCGAAGAATAGGTCCCACCATTTCCAGGGAAAAAACAGATGAATTGGGAAAGTACATGGCCCGTTCTCTGTGTCCCACTAAAAGATTATGAGAAAGACTATTTTGATGAAATTGTATGGGCTACATGTCAGTTTCCCTCTCTTGAAAGAGAAAATCGCCTCTAAACGAACCGTACAGTCTTATGGCGGTGGAACAGATGAATTTGGCAAATATGTGGCGTATTTTTTGGAACTCGTGAAGATTGGAGGGAGAAAGAAGATTTTCGTGCCAATCATAGGACTCTAGCACGGTTTGGCTCTTGAGAACTCAAGCTGGATCTAAAACACGCATTCAAGCATTGTGGGGGTGATATTGATGAAATTGGAACCTCCGTTGCCCATTTTGGAGTACTGCTGAAAAACAGAGTGAGAAAGGAGCTTACTTTGAAAGTTCGAGGCCTCTAGCGAATTTTCCCTCTCAAAAGGTGAGACCGGCGCTAAAACATGCTTCTATCCTTTTGGTGGCGGAAACACAATGATTCGCGAGCTACGTTGCCTATTTTACAGTGCTTATGAAAGATGGAGGTAGGAATAGGATTTCTTTGCATTTCAAATGCCTCTGTGGCGGTTGAACTCTGTGAAGTGCAAACCTGCGCGAAGAATAGGTCCCACCATTTCCGGGGCAAAAACAGATGAATTGGGAAAGTACATGGCCCGTTCTCTGTGTCCCACTAAAAGATTATGAGAAAGACTATTTTGATGAAATTGTTTGGGCTACATGTCAGTTTCCCTCTCTTGAAAGAGAAAATCGCCTCTAAACGAACCGTACAGTCTTATGGCGGTGGAACAGATGAATTTGGCAAATATGTGTGGTATTTTTCAGAACTCGTGAAGATTGGAGGGAGAAAGAAGATTTTCGTGCCAATCATAGGACTCTAGCACGGTTTGGCTCTTGAGAACTCAAGCTGGATCTAAAACACGCATTCAAGCATTGTGGGGGTGATATTGATGAAATTGGAACCTCCGTTGCCCATTTTGGAGTACTGCTGAAAAACAGAGTGAGAAAGGAGCTTACTCTGAAAGTTCGAGGCCTCTAGCGAATTTTCCCTCTCAAAAGGTGAGACCGGCGCTAAAACATGCTTCTATCCTTTTGGTGGCGGAAACACAATGATTCGCGAGCTACGTTGCCTATTTTACAGTGCTTATGAAAGATGGAGGTAGGAATAGGATTTCTTTGCATTTCAAATGCCTCTGTGGCGGTTGAACTCTGTGAAGTGCAAACCTGCGCGAAGAATAGGTCCCACCATTTCCGGGGCAAAAACAGATGAATTGGGAAAGTACATGGCCCGTTCTCTGTGTCCCACTAAAAGATTATGAGAAAGACTATTTTGATGAAATTGTTTGGGCTACATGTCAGTTTCCCTCTCTTGAAAGAGAAAATCGCCTCTCAACGAACCGTACACTCTTCTGGCGGTGGAACAGATGAATTTGGCAAATATGTGGCGTATTTTTTGGAACTCGTGAAGATTGGAGGGAGAAAGAAGATTTTCGTGCCAATCATAGGACTCTAGCACGGTTTGGCTCTTGAAAACTCAAGCTGGATCTAAAACACGCATTCAAGCATTGTGGGGGTGATATTGATGAAATTGGAACCTCCGTTGCCCATTTTGGAGTACTGCTGAAAAACGGAGTGAGAAAGGAGCTTACTCTGAAAGTTCGAGGCCTCTAGCGAATTTTCCCTCTCAAAAGGTGAGACAGGCGCTAAAACATGCTTCTATCCTTTTGGTGGCGGAAACACAATGATTCGCGAGCTACGTTGCCTATTTTACAGTGCTTATGAAAGATGGAGGTAGGAATAGGATTTCTTTGCATTTCAAATGCCTCTGTGGCGGTTGAACTCTGCGAAGTGCAAACCTGCGCGAAGAATAGGTCCCACCATTTCCGGGGAAAAAACAGATGAATTGGGAAAGTACATGGCCCGTTCTCTGTGTCCCACTAAAAGATTATGAGAAAGACTATTTTGATGAAATTGTATGGGCTACATGTCAGTTTCCCTCTCTTGAAAGAGAAAATCGCCTCTAAACGAACCGTACAGTCTTATGGCGGTGGAACAGATGAATTTGGCAAATATGTGTCGTATTTTTCAGAACTCGTGAAGATTGGAGGGAGAAAGAAGATTTTCGTGCCAATCATAGGACTCTAGCACGGTTTGGCTCTTGAAAACTAAAGCTGGATCTAAAACACGCATTCAAGCATTGTGGGGGTGATATTGATGAAATTGGAAACTCCGTGGCCCATTTTGGGGTACTGGCGAAAAACGGAGTTAGAAAGGAGCTTACTCTGAAAGTTCGAGGCCTCTAGCGAATTTTCCTTCTCAAAAGGTGAGACCGGCGCTAAAACATGCTTCTATCCTTTCGGTGGCGGAAACACAATGATTCGCGAGCTACGTTGCCTATTTTACAGTGCTTATGAAAGATGGAGGTAGGAATAGGATTTCTTTGCATTTCAAATGCCTCTGTGGCGGTTGAACTCTGCGAAGTGCAAATCTGCGCGAAGAATAGGTCCCACCATTTCCGGGGCAAAAACAGATGGATTGGGAAAGTACATGGCCCGTTCTCTGTGTCCCACTAAAAGATTATGAGAAAGACTATTTTGATGAAACTGTATGGGCTACATGTCAGTTTCCCTCTCTTGAAAGAGAAAATCGCCTCTAAACGAACCGTACACTCTTCTGGCGGTGGAACAGATAATTTTGGCAAATATGTGGCGTATTTTTCGGAACTCGTGAAAATTGGAGGGAGAAAGAAGATTTTTGTGCCAATCATAGGACTCTAGCACGGTTTGGCTCTCGAAAACTCAAGCTGGATCTAAAACACGCATTCAAGCATTGTGGGGGTGATATTGATGAAATTGAAAACTCCGTGGCCCATTTTAGGGTACTGCTGAAAAACGGAGTGACAAAGGAGCTTACTCTGAAAGTTCGAGGCCTCCAGCGAATTTTCCCTGTCAAAAGGTGAGAGAGGCGCTAAAACATGCTTCTATCCTTTTGGTGGCGGAAACACAATGATTCGCGAGCTACGTTGCCCATTTTACAGTGCTTATGAAAGATGGAGGTAGGAATAGGATTTCTTTGCATTTCAAATGCCTCTGTGGCTGTTGAACTCTGCGAAGTGCAAACCTGCGCGAAGAATAGGTCCCACCATTTCGGGGGCAAAAACAGATGAATTGGGAAAGTACATGGCCCGTTCTCTGTGTCCCACTAAAAGATTATGAGAAAGACTTTTTTGATGAAATTGTATGGGCTACATGTCAGTTTCCCTCTCTTGAAAGAGAAAATCGCCTCTAAACGAACCGTACAGTCTTATGGCGGTGGAACAGATGAATTTGGCAAATTTGTGGCGTATTTTTCGGAACTCGTGAAGATTGGAGGGAGAAAGAATATTTTCGTGCCAATCATAGGACTCTAGACCGGTTTGGCTTTTGAAAACTCAAGCTGGATCTAAAACACGCGTTCAAGCATTGTGGGGGTGATATTGATGAAATTGGCAACTCCGTGGCGCATTTTGGGGTACTGCTGAAAAACGGAGTGAAAAAGGAGCTTACTCTGAAAGTTCGAGGCCTCTAGCGAATTTTCCCTGTCAAAAGGTGAGACAGGCGCTAAAACATGCTTCTATCCTTTTGGTGGCGGAAACACAATGATTCGCAAGCTACGTTGCCTTTTTTACAGTGCTTATGAAAGATGGAGGTAGGAATAGGATTTCTTTGCATTTCAAATGCCTCTGTGGCGGTTGATCTCTGCGAAGTGCAAACCTGCGCGAAGAATAGGTCCCATCATTTCCGGGGCAAAAACAGATGAATTGGGAAAGTACATGGCCCGTTCTCTGTGTCCCACTAAAAGATTATGAGAAAGACTATTTTGATGAAATTGTATGGGCTACATGTCAGTTTCCCTCTCTTGAAAGAGAAAATCGCCTCTAAACGAACCGTACAGTCTTATGGCGGTGGAACAGATGAATTTGGCAAATATGTGGCGTATTTTTTGGAACTCGTGAAGATTGGAGGGAGAAAGAAGATTTTCGTGCCAATCATAGGACTCTAGCACGGTTTGGCTCTTGAGAACTCAAGCTGGATCTAAAACACGCATTCAAGCATTGTGGGGGTGATATTGATGAAATTGGAACCTCCGTTGCCCATTTTGGAGTACTGCTGAAAAACAGAGTGAGAAAGGAGCTTACTCTGAAAGTTCGAGGCCTCTAGCGAATTTTCCCTCTCAAAAGGTGAGACCGGCGCTAAAACATGCTTCTATCCTTTTGGTGGCGGAAACACAATGATTCGCGAGCTACGTTGCCTATTTTACAGTGCTTATGAAAGATGGAGGTAGGAATAGGATTTCTTTGCATTTCAAATGCCTCTGTGGCGGTTGAACTCTGTGAAGTGCAAACCTGCGCGAAGAATAGGTCCCACCATTTCCGGGGCAAAAACAGATGAATTGGGAAAGTACATGGCCCGTTCTCTGTGTCCCACTAAAAGATTATGAGAAAGACTATTTTGATGAAATTGTTTGGGCTACATGTCAGTTTTCCTCTCTTGAAAGAGAAAATCGCCTCTCAACGAACCGTACACTCTTCTGGCGGTGGAACAGATGAATTTGGCAAATATGTGGCGTATTTTTTGGAACTCGTGAAGATTGGAGGGAGAAAGAAGATTTTCGTGCCAATCATAGGACTCTAGCACGGTTTGGCTCTTGAAAACTCAAGCTGGATCTAAAACACGCATTCAAGCATTGTGGGGGTGATATTGATGAAATTGGAACCTCCGTTGCCCATTTTGGAGTACTGCTGAAAAACGGAGTGAGAAAGGAGCTTACTCTGAAAGTTCGAGGCCTCTAGCGAATTTTCCCTCTCAAAAGGTGAGACAGGCGCTAAAACATGCTTCTATCCTTTTGGTGGCGGAAACACAATGATTCGCGAGCTACGTTGCCTATTTTACAGTGCTTATGAAAGATGGAGGTAGGAATAGGATTTCTTTGCATTTCAAATGCCTCTGTGGCGGTTGAACTCTGCGAAGTGCAAACCTGCGCGAAGAATAGGTCCCACCATTTCCGGGGAAAAAACAGATGAATTGGGAAAGTACATGGCCCGTTCTCTGTGTCCCACTAAAAGATTATGAGAAAGACTATTTTGATGAAATTGTATGGGCTACATGTCAGTTTCCCTCTCTTGAAAGAGAAAATCGCCTCTAAACGAACCGTACAGTCTTATGGCGGTGGAACAGATGAATTTGGCAAATATGTGGCGTATTTTTTGGAACTCGTGAAGATTGGAGGGAGAAAGAAGATTTTCGTGCCAATCATAGGACTCTAGCACGGTTTGGCTCTTGAGAACTCAAGCTGGATCTAAAACACGCATTCAAGCATTGTGGGGGTGATATTGATGAAATTGGAACCTCCGTTGCCCATTTTGGAGTACTGCTGAAAAACAGAGTGAGAAAGGAGCTTACTCTGAAAGTTCGAGGCCTCTAGCGAATTTTCCCTCTCAAAAGGTGAGACCGGCGCTAAAACATGCTTCTATCCTTTTGGTGGCGGAAACACAATGATTCGCGAGCTACGTTGCCTATTTTACAGTGCTTATGAAAGATGGAGGTAGGAATAGGATTTCTTTGCATTTCAAATGCCTCTGTGGCGGTTGAACTCTGTGAAGTGCAAACCTGCGCGAAGAATAGGTCCCACCATTTCCGGGGCAAAAACAGATGAATTGGGAAAGTACATGGCCCGTTCTCTGTGTCCCACTAAAAGATTATGAGAAAGACTATTTTGATGAAATTGTTTGGGCTACATGTCAGTTTTCCTCTCTTGAAAGAGAAAATCGCCTCTCAACGAACCGTACACTCTTCTGGCGGTGGAACAGATGAATTTGGCAAATATGTGGCGTATTTTTTGGAACTCGTGAAGATTGGAGGGAGAAAGAAGATTTTCGTGCCAATCATAGGACTCTAGCACGGTTTGGCTCTTGAAAACTCAAGCTGGATCTAAAACACGCATTCAAGCATTGTGGGGGTGATATTGATGAAATTGGAACCTCCGTTGCCCATTTTGGAGTACTGCTGAAAAACGGAGTGAGAAAGGAGCTTACTCTGAAAGTTCGAGGCCTCTAGCGAATTTTCCCTCTCAAAAGGTGAGACAGGCGCTAAAACATGCTTCTATCCTTTTGGTGGCGGAAACACAATGATTCGCGAGCTACGTTGCCTATTTTACAGTGCTTATGAAAGATGGAGGTAGGAATAGGATTTCTTTGCATTTCAAATGCCTCTGTGGCGGTTGAACTCTGCGAAGTGCAAACCTGCGCGAAGAATAGGTCCCACCATTTCCGGGGAAAAAACAGATGAATTGGGAAAGTACATGGCCCGTTCTCTGTGTCCCACTAAAAGATTATGAGAAAGACTATTTTGATGAAATTGTATGGGCTACATGTCAGTTTCCCTCTCTTGAAAGAGAAAATCGCCTCTAAACGAACCGTACAGTCTTATGGCGGTGGAACAGATGAATTTGGCAAATATGTGGCGTATTTTTTGGAACTCGTGAAGATTGGAGGGAGAAAGAAGATTTTCGTGCCAATCATAGGACTCTAGCACGGTTTGGCTCTTGAGAACTCAAGCTGGATCTAAAACACGCATTCAAGCATTGTGGGGGTGATATTGATGAAATTGGAACCTCCGTTGCCCATTTTGGAGTACTGCTGAAAAATGGAGTTAGAAAGGAGCTTACTCTGAAAGTTCGAGGCCTCTAGCGAATTTTCCCTCTCAAAAGGTGAGACAGGCGCTAAAACATGCTTCTATCCTTTTGGTGGCGGAAACACAATGATTCGCGAGCTACGTTGCCTATTTTACAGTGCTTATGAAAGATGGAGGTAGGAATAGGATTTCTTTGCATTTCAAATGCCTCTGTGGCGGTTGAACTCTGCGAAGTGCAAACCTGCGCGAAGAATAGGTCCCACCATTTCCGGGGAAAAAACAGATGAATTGGGAAAGTACATGGCCCGTTCTCTGTGTCCCACTAAAAGATTATGAGAAAGACTATTTTGATGAAATTGTATGGGCTACATGTCAGTTTCCCTCTCTTGAAAGAGAAAATCGCCTCTAAACGAACCGTACAGTCTTATGGCGGTGGAACAGATGAATTTGGCAAATATGTGTCGTATTTTTCAGAACTCGTGAAGATTGGAGGGAGAAAGAAGATTTTCGTGCCAATCATAGGACTCTAGCACGGTTTGGCTCTTGAAAACTAAAGCTGGATCTAAAACACGCATTCAAGCATTGTGGGGGTGATATTGATGAAATTGGAAACTCCGTGGCCCATTTTGGGGTACTGGCGAAAAACGGAGTTAGAAAGGAGCTTACTCTGAAAGTTCGAGGCCTCTAGCGAATTTTCCTTCTCAAAAGGTGAGACCGGCGCTAAAACATGCTTCTATCCTTTCGGTGGCGGAAACCCAATGATTCGCGAGCTACGTTGCCTATTTTACAGTGCTTATGAAAGATGGAGGTAGGAATAGGATTTCTTTGCATTTCAAATGCCTCTGTGGCGGTTGAACTCTGCGAAGTGCAAATCTGCGCGAAGAATAGGTCCCACCATTTCCGGGGCAAAAACAGATGAATTGGGAAAGTACATGGCCCGTTCTCTGTGTCCCACTAAAAGATTATGAGAAAGACTATTTTGATGAAACTGTATGGGCTACATGTCAGTTTCCCTCTCTTGAAAGAGAAAATCGCCTCTAAACGAACCGTACACTCTTCTGGCGGTGGAACAGATAATTTTGGCAAATATGTGGCGTATTTTTCGGAACTCGTGAAAATTGGAGGGAGAAAGAAGATTTTTGTGCCAATCATAGGACTCTAGCACGGTTTGGCTCTCGAAAACTCAAGCTGGATCTAAAACACGCATTCAAGCATTGTGGGGGTGATATTGATGAAATTGAAAACTCCGTGGCCCATTTTAGGGTACTGCTGAAAAACGGAGTGACAAAGGAGCTTACTCTGAAAGTTCGAGGCCTCCAGCGAATTTTCCCTGTCAAAAGGTGAGAGAGGCGCTAAAACATGCTTCTATCCTTTTGGTGGCGGAAACACAATGATTCGCGAGCTACGTTGCCCATTTTACAGTGCTTATGAAAGATGGAGGTAGGAATAGGATTTCTTTGCATTTCAAATGCCTCTGTGGCTGTTGAACTCTGCGAAGTGCAAACCTGCGCGAAGAATAGGTCCCACCATTTCGGGGGCACAAACAGATGAATTGGGAAAGTACATGGCCCGTTCTCTGTGTCCCACTAAAAGATTATGAGAAAGACTTTTTTGATGAAATTGTATGGGCTACATGTCAGTTTCCCTCTCTTGAAAGAGAAAATCGCCTCTAAACGAACCGTACAGTCTTATGGCGGTGGAACAGATGAATTTGGCAAATTTGTGGCGTATTTTTCGGAACTCGTGAAGATTGGAGGGAGAAAGAATATTTTCGTGCCAATCATAGGACTCTAGACCGGTTTGGCTTTTGAAAACTCAAGCTGGATCTAAAACACGCGTTCAAGCATTGTGGGGGTGATATTGATGAAATTGGCAACTCCGTGGCGCATTTTGGGGTACTGCTGAAAAACGGAGTGAAAAAGGAGCTTACTCTGAAAGTTCGAGGCCTCTAGCGAATTTTCCCTGTCAAAAGGTGAGACAGGCGCTAAAACATGCTTCTATCCTTTTGGTGGCGGAAACACAATGATTCGCAAGCTACGTTGCCTTTTTTACAGTGCTTATGAAAGATGGAGGTAGGAATAGGATTTCTTTGCATTTCAAATGCCTCTGTGGCGGTTGATCTCTGCGAAGTGCAAACCTGCGCGAAGAATAGGTCCCATCATTTCCGGGGCAAAAACAGATGAATTGGGAAAGTACATGGCCCGTTCTCTGTGTCCCACTAAAAGATTATGAGAAATACTATTTTGATGAAATTGTATGGGCTACATGTCAGTTTCCCTCTCTTGAAAGAGAAAATCGCATCTAAACGAACCGTACAGTCTTCTGGCGGTGGAACATATGAATTTGGCAAATATGTGCCGTATTTTTCGGAACTCGTGAAGATTGGAGGGATAAAGAAGATGTTCGTGCCAATCGTAGGACTCTAGTACGGTTAGGCTCTTGAAAACTCAAGCTGGATCTAAAACACGCATTCAAGCATTGTGGGGGTGATATTGATGAAATTGGCAACTCCGTGGCCCATTTTGGGGTACTGCCTAAAAACGGAGTTAGAAAGGAGCTTACTCTGAAAGTTCGAGGCCTCTAGCGAATTTTCCCTCTCAAAAGGTGAAACCGGCGCTAAAATATGCTTCTATCTTTTTGGTGGCGGAAACACAATGATTCGCGAGCTACGTTACCTATTTTACAGTGCTTATGAAAGATGGAGGTAGGAATAGGATTTCTTTGCATTTCAAATGCCTCTGTGGCGGTTGAACTCTGCGAAGTGCAAACCTGCGCGAAGAATAGGTCCCACCATTTCCGGGGAAAAAACAGATGAATTGGGAAAGTACATGGCCCGTTCTCTGTGTCCCACTAAAAGATTATGAGAAAGACTATTTTGATGAAATTGTATGGGCTACATGTCAGTTTCCCTCTCTTGAAAGAGAAAATCGCCTCTGAACGAACCGTACAGTCTTCTGGCGGTGGAACAGATGAATTTGGAAAATATGTGGCGTATTTTTTGGAACTCGTGAAGATTGGAGGGAGAAAGAAGATTTTCGTGCCAATCATAGGACTCTAGCACGGTTTGGCTCTCGAGAACTCAAGCTGGATCTAAAACACGCATTCAAGCATTGTGGGGGTGATATTGATGAAATTGGCAACTCCTTGGCCCATTTTGGGGTACTTCCTAAAAACGGAGTTAGAAAGGAGCTTACTCTGAAAGTTCGAGGCCTCGAGCGAATTTTCCCTCTCAGAAGGTGTGACCGGCGCTAAAACATGCTTCTATCCTTTTGGTGGCGGAAACACAATGATTCGCGAGCTACGTTGCCTATTTTACAGTGCTTATGAAAGATGGAGGTAGGAATAGGATTTCTTTGCATTTCAAATGCCTCTGTGGCGGTTGAACTCTGTGAAGTGCAAACCTGCGCGAAGATTAGGTCCCACCATTTCCGGGGCAAAAACAGATGAATTGGGAAAGTACATGGCCCGTTCTCTGTGTCCCACTAAAAGATTATGAGAAAGACTATTTTGATGAAATTGTATGGGCTACATTTCAGTTTCCCTCTCTTGAAAGAGAAAATCGCCTCTAAACGAACCGTACAGTCTTATGGCGGTGGAACAGATGAATTTGGCAAATATGTGGCGTATTTTTTAGAACTCGTGAAGATTGGAGGGAGAAAGAAGATTTTCGTGCCAATCATAGGACTCTAGCACGGTTTGGCTCTCGAGAACTCAAGCTGGATCTAAAACACGCATTCAAGCATTGTGGGGGTGATATTGATGAAATTGGCAACTCCGTGGCCCATTTTGGGGTACTGCCTAAAAACGGAGTTAGAAAGGAGCTTACTCTGAAAGTTCGAGGCCTCTAGCGAATTTTCCCTCTCAAAAGGTGAGACCGGCGCTAAAACATGCTTCTATCCTTTTGGTGCCGGAAACACAATGATTCGCGAGCTACGTTGCCTATTTTACAGTGCTTATGAAAGATGGAGGTAGGAATAGGATTTCTTTGCATTTCAAATCCCTCTGTGGCGGTTGAACTCTGCGAAGTGCAAACCTGCGCGAAGAATAGGTCCCACCATTTCCGGGGAAAAAACAGATGAATTGGGAAAGTACATGGCCCGTTCTCTGTGTCCCACTAAAAGATTATGAGAAAGACTATTTTGATGAAATTGTATGGGCTACATGTCAGTTTCCCTCTCTTGAAAGAGAAAATCGCCTCTAAACGAACCGTACAGTCTTATGGCGGTGGAACAGATGAATTTGGCAAATATGTGTCGTATTTTTCAGAACTCGTGAAGATTGGAGGGAGAAAGAAGATTTTCGTGCCAATCATAGGACTCTAGCACGGTTTGGCTCTTGAAAACTAAAGCTGGATCTAAAACACGCATTCAAGCATTGTGGGGGTGATATTGATGAAATTGGCAACTCCGTGGCCCATTTTGGGGTACTGCCTAAAAACGGAGTTAGAAAGGAGCTTACTCTGAAAGTTCGAGGCCTCTAGCGAATTTTCCCTCTCAAAAGGTGAGACCGGCGCTAAAACATGCTTCTATCCTTTTGGTGCCGGAAACACAATGATTCGCGAGCTACGTTGCCTATTTTACAGTGCTTATGAAAGATGGAGGTAGGAATAGGATTTCTTTGCATTTCAAATCCCTCTGTGGCGGTTGAACTCTGCGAAGTGCAAACCTGCGCGAAGAATAGGTCCCACCATTTCCGGGGAAAAAACAGATGAATTGGGAAAGTACATGGCCCGTTCTCTGTGTCCCACTAAAAGATTATGAGAAAGACTATTTTGATGAAATTGTATGGGCTACATGTCAGTTTCCCTCTCTTGAAAGAGAAAATCGCCTCTAAACGAACCGTACAGTCTTATGGCGGTGGAACAGATGAATTTGGCAAATATGTGTCGTATTTTTCAGAACTCGTGAAGATTGGAGGGAGAAAGAAGATTTTCGTGCCAATCATAGGACTCTAGCACGGTTTGGCTCTTGAAAACTAAAGCTGGATCTAAAACACGCATTCAAGCATTGTGGGGGTGATATTGATGAAATTGGCAACTCCGTGGCGCATTTTGGGGTACTGCTGAAAAACGGAGTGAAAAAGGAGCTTACTCTGAAAGTTCGAGGCCTCTAGCGAATTTTCCCTGTCAAAAGGTGAGACAGGCGCTAAAACATGCTTCTATCCTTTTGGTGGCGGAAACACAATGATTCGCAAGCTACGTTGCCTTTTTTACAGTGCTTATGAAAGATGGAGGTAGGAATAGGATTTCTTTGCATTTCAAATGCCTCTGTGGCGGTTGATCTCTGCGAAGTGCAAACCTGCGCGAAGAATAGGTCCCACCATTTCCGGGGAAAAAACAGATGAATTGGGAAAGTACATGGCCCGTTCTCTGTGTCCCACTAAAAGATTATGAGAAAGACTATTTTGATGAAATTGTATGGGCTACATTTCAGTTTCCCTCTCTTGAAAGAGAAAATCGCCTCTAAACGAACCGTACAGTCTTATGGCGGTGGAACAGATGAATTTGGCAAATATGTGGCGTATTTTTTAGAACTCGTGAAGATTGGAGGGAGAAAGAAGATTTTCGTGCCAATCATAGGACTCTAGCACGGTTTGGCTCTCGAGAACTCAAGCTGGATCTAAAACACGCATTCAAGCATTGTGGGGGTGATATTGATGAAATTGGCAACTCCGTGGCCCATTTTGGGGTACTGCCTAAAAACGGAGTTAGAAAGGAGCTTACTCTGAAAGTTCGAGGCCTCTAGCGAATTTTCCCTCTCAAAAGGTGAGACCGGCGCTAAAACATGCTTCTATCCTTTTGGTGCCGGAAACACAATGATTCGCGAGCTACGTTGCCTATTTTACAGTGCTTATGAAATATGGAGGTAGGAATAGGATTTCTTTGCATTTCAAATCCCTCTGTGGCGGTTGAACTCTGCGAAGTGCAAACCTGCGCGAAGAATAGGTCCCACCATTTTCGGGGAAAAAACAGATGAATTGGGAAAGTACATGGCCCGTTCTCTGTGTCCCACTAAAAGATTATGAGAAAGACTATTTTGATGAAATTGTATGGGCTACATGTCAGTTTCCCTCTCTTGAAAGAGAAAATCGCCTCTAAACGAACCGTACAGTCTTATGGCGGTGGAACAGATGAATTTGGCAAATATGTTTCGTATTTTTCAGAACTCGTGAAGATTGGAGGGAGAAAGAAGATTTTCGTGCCAATCATAGGACTCTAGCACGGTTTGGCTCTTGAAAACTAAAGCTGGATCTAAAACACGCATTCAAGCATTGTGGGGGTGATATTGATGAAATTGGAAACTCCGTGGCCAATTTTGGGGTACTGGCGAAAAACGGAGTTAGAAAGGAGCTTACTCTGAAAGTTCGAGGCCTCTAGCGAATTTTCCTTCTCAAAAGGTGAGACCGGCGCTAAAACATGCTTCTATCCTTTCGGTGGTGGAAACACAATGATTCGCGAGCTACGTTGCCTATTTTACAGTGCTTATGAAAGATGGAGGTAGGAATAGGATTTCTTTGCATTTCAAATGCCTCTGTGGCGGTTGAACTCTGCGAAGTGCAAACCTGCGCGAAGAATAGGTCCCACCATTTCCGGGGCAAAAACAGATGAATTGGGAAAGTACATGGCCCGTTCTCTGTGTCCCACTAAAAGATTATGAGAAAGACTATTTTGATGAAACTGTATGGGCTACATGTCAGTTTCCCTCTCTTGAAAGAGAAAATCGCCTCTAAACGAACCGTACACTCTTCTGGCGGTGGAACAGATAATTTTGGCAAATATGTGGCGTATTTTTCGGAACTCGTGAAAATTGGAGGGAGAAAGAAGATTTTTGTGCCAATCATAGGACTCTAGCACGGTTTGGCTCTCGAAAACTCAAGCTGGATCTAAAACACGCATTCAAGCATTGTGGGGGTGATATTGATGAAATTGAAAACTCCGTGGCCCATTTTAGGGTACTGCTGAAAAACGGAGTGACAAAGGAGCTTACTCTGAAAGTTCGAGGCCTCCAGCGAATTTTCCCTGTCAAAAGGTGAGAGAGGCGCTAAAACATGCTTCTATCCTTTTGGTGGCGGAAACACAATGATTCGCGAGCTACGTTGCCCATTTTACAGTGCTTATGAAAGATGGAGGTAGGAATAGGATTTCTTTGCATTTCAAATTCCTCTGTGGCTGTTGAACTCTGCGAAGTGCAAACCTGCGTGAAGAATAGGTCCCACCATTTCGGGGGCAAAAACAGATGAATTGGGAAAGTACATGGCCCGTTCTCTGTGTCCCACTAAAAGATTATGAGAAAGACTTTTTTGATGAAATTGTATGGGCTACATGTCAGTTTCCCTCTCTTGAAAGAGAAAATCGCCTCTAAACGAACCGTACAGTCTTCTGGCGGTGGAACAGATGAATTTGGCAAATTTGTGGCGTATTTTTCGGAACTCGTGAAGATTGGAGGGAGAAAGAATATTTTCGTGCCAATCATAGGACTCTAGACCGGTTTGGCTTTTGAAAACTCAAGCTGGATCTAAAACACGCATTCAAGCATTGTGGGGGTGATATTGATGAAATTGGCAACTCCGTGGCGCATTTTGGGGTACTGCTGAAAAACGGAGTGAAAAAGGAGCTTACTCTGAAAGTTCGAGGCCTCTAGCGAATTTTCCCTGTCAAAAGGTGAGACAGGCGCTAAAACAT
This sequence comes from Albizia julibrissin, assembly GCA_037074505.1. Lineage (NCBI taxonomy): Eukaryota > Viridiplantae > Streptophyta > Magnoliopsida > Fabales > Fabaceae > Albizia > Albizia julibrissin. The sequence goes on from CM073477.1 coordinate 42,325,057, forward strand.
GCTTCTATCCTTTTGGTGGCGGAAACACAATGATTCGCAAGCTACGTTGCCTTTTTTACAGTGCTTATGAAAGATGGAGGTAGGAATAGGATTTCTTTGCATTTCAAATGCCTCTGTGGCGGTTGATCTCTGTGAAGTGCAAACCTGCGCGAAGAATAGGTCCCACCATTTCCGGGGCAAAAACAGATGAATTGGGAAAGTACATGGCCCGTTCTCTGTGTCCCACTAAAAGATTATGAGAAAGACTATTTTGATGAAATTGTATGGGCTACATGTCAGTTTCCCTCTCTTGAAAGAGAAAATCGCCTCTAAACGAACCGTACAGTCTTATGGCGGTGGAACAGATGAATTTGGCAAATATGTTTCGTATTTTTCAGAACTCGTGAAGATTGGAGGGAGAAAGAAGATTTTCGTGCCAATCATAGGACTCTAGCACGGTTTGGCTCTTGAAAACTAAAGCTGGATCTAAAACACGCATTCAAGCATTGTGGGGGTGATATTGATGAAATTGGAAACTCCGTGGCCAATTTTGGGGTACTGGCGAAAAACGGAGTTAGAAAGGAGCTTACTCTGAAAGTTCGAGGCCTCTAGCGAATTTTCCTTCTCAAAAGGTGAGACCGGCGCTAAAACATGCTTCTATCCTTTCGGTGGTGGAAACACAATGATTCGCGAGCTACGTTGCCTATTTTACAGTGCTTATGAAAGATGGAGGTAGGAATAGGATTTCTTTGCATTTCAAATGCCTCTGTGGCGGTTGAACTCTGCGAAGTGCAAACCTGCGCGAAGAATAGGTCCCACCATTTCCGGGGCAAAAACAGATGAATTGGGAAAGTACATGGCCCGTTCTCTGTGTCCCACTAAAAGATTATGAGAAAGACTATTTTGATGAAACTGTATGGGCTACATGTCAGTTTCCCTCTCTTGAAAGAGAAAATCGCCTCTAAACGAACCGTACACTCTTCTGGCGGTGGAACAGATAATTTTGGCAAATATGTGGCGTATTTTTCGGAACTCGTGAAAATTGGAGGGAGAAAGAAGATTTTTGTGCCAATCATAGGACTCTAGCACGGTTTGGCTCTCGAAAACTCAAGCTGGATCTAAAACACGCATTCAAGCATTGTGGGGGTGATATTGATGAAATTGAAAACTCCGTGGCCCATTTTAGGGTACTGCTGAAAAACGGAGTGACAAAGGAGCTTACTCTGAAAGTTCGAGGCCTCCAGCGAATTTTCCCTGTCAAAAGGTGAGAGAGGCGCTAAAACATGCTTCTATCCTTTTGGTGGCGGAAACACAATGATTCGCGAGCTACGTTGCCCATTTTACAGTGCTTATGAAAGATGGAGGTAGGAATAGGATTTCTTTGCATTTCAAATTCCTCTGTGGCTGTTGAACTCTGCGAAGTGCAAACCTGCGTGAAGAATAGGTCCCACCATTTCGGGGGCAAAAACAGATGAATTGGGAAAGTACATGGCCCGTTCTCTGTGTCCCACTAAAAGATTATGAGAAAGACTTTTTTGATGAAATTGTATGGGCTACATGTCAGTTTCCCTCTCTTGAAAGAGAAAATCGCCTCTAAACGAACCGTACAGTCTTCTGGCGGTGGAACAGATGAATTTGGCAAATTTGTGGCGTATTTTTCGGAACTCGTGAAGATTGGAGGGAGAAAGAATATTTTCGTGCCAATCATAGGACTCTAGACCGGTTTGGCTTTTGAAAACTCAAGCTGGATCTAAAACACGCATTCAAGCATTGTGGGGGTGATATTGATGAAATTGGCAACTCCGTGGCGCATTTTGGGGTACTGCTGAAAAACGGAGTGAAAAAGGAGCTTACTCTGAAAGTTCGAGGCCTCTAGCGAATTTTCCCTGTCAAAAGGTGAGACAGGCGCTAAAACATGCTTCTATCCTTTTGGTGGCGGAAACACAATGATTCGCAAGCTACGTTGCCTTTTTTACAGTGCTTATGAAAGATGGAGGTAGGAATAGGATTTCTTTGCATTTCAAATGCCTCTGTGGCGGTTGATCTCTGCGAAGTGCAAACCTGCGCGAAGAATAGGTCCCATCATTTCCGGGGCAAAAACAGATGAATTGGGAAAGTACATGGCCCGTTCTCTGTGTCCCACTAAAAGATTATGAGAAATACTATTTTGATGAAATTGTATGGGCTACATGTCAGTTTCCCTCTCTTGAAAGAGAAAATCGCATCTAAACGAACCGTACAGTCTTCTGGCGGTGGAACATATGAATTTGGCAAATATGTGCCGTATTTTTCGGAACTCGTGAAGATTGGAGGGAGAAAGAAGATGTTCGTGCCAATCGTAGGACTCTAGCACGGTTTGGCTCTTGAAAACTCAAGCTGGATCTAAAACACGCATTCAAGCATTGTGGGGGTGATATTGATGAAATTGGCAACTCCGTGGCCCATTTTGGGGTACTGCCTAAAAACGGAGTTAGAAAGGAGCTTACTCTGAAAGTTCGAGGCCTCTAGCGAATTTTCCCTCTCAAAAGGTGAGACCGGCGCTAAAAGATGCTTCTATCCTTTGGTTGGCGGAAACACAATGATTCGCGAGCTACGTTGCCCATTTTACAGTGCTTATGAAAGATGGAGGTAGGAATAGGATTTCTTTGCATTTCAAATCCCTCTGTGGCGGTTGAACTCTGCGAAGTGCAAACCTGCGAGAAGAATAGGTCCCACCATTTCCGGGGAAAAAACAGATGAATTGGGAAAGTACATGGCCCGTTCTCTGTGTCCCACTAAAAGATTATGAGAAAGACTATTTTGATGAAATTGTATGGGCTACATGTCAGTTTCCCTCTCTTGAAAGAGAAAATCGCCTCTAAACGAACCGTACAGTCTTCTGGCGGTGGAACAGATGAATTTGGCAAATATGTGGCGTATTTTTTGGAACTCGTGAAGATTGGAGGGAGAAAGAATATTTTCGTGCCAATCATAGGACTCTAGCACGGTTTGGCTCTTGAAAACTCAAGCTGGATCTAAAACACGCATTGAAGCATTGTGGGGGTGATATTGATGAAATTGGCAACTCCGTGGCGCATTTTGGGGTACTGCTGAAAAACGGAGTGAAAAAGGAGCTTACTCTGAAAGTTCGAGGCCTCTAGCGAATTTTCCCTGTCAAAAGGTGAGACAGGCGCTAAAACATGCTTCTATCCTTTTGGTGGCGGAAACACAATGATTCGCGAGCTACGTTGCCTTTTTTACTTTGCTTATGAAAGATGGAGGTAGGAATAGGATTTCTTTGCATTTCAAATGCCTCTGTGGCGGTTGAACTCTGCGAAGTGCAAACCTGTGCAAAGAATAGGTCCCACCATTTCCGGGGCAAAAACAGATGAATTGGGAAAGTACATGGCCCGTTCTCTGTGTCCCACTAAAAGATTATGAGAAAGACTATTTTGATGAAACTGTATGGGCTACATGTCAGTTTCCCTCTCTTGAAAGAGAAAATCGCCTCTAAACGAACCGTACACTCTTCTGGCGGTGGAACAGATAATTTTGGCAAATATGTGGCGTATTTTTCGGAACTCGTGAAAATTGGAGGGAGAAAGAAGATTTTTGTGCCAATCATAGGACTCTAGCACGGTTTGGCTCTCGAAAACTCAAGCTGGATCTAAAACACGCATTCAAGCATTGTGGGGGTGATATTGATGAAATTGAAAACTCCGTGGCCCATTTTAGGGTACTGCAGAAAAACGGAGTGAGAAAGGAGCTTACTCTGAAAGTTCGAGGCCTCCAGCGAATTTTCCCTGTCAAAAGGTGAGAGAGGCGCTAAAACTTGCTTCTATCCTTTTGGTGGCGGAAACACAATGATTCGCGAGCTACGTTGCCCATTTTACAGTGCTTATGAAAGATGGAGGTAGGAATAGGATTTCTTTGCATTTCAAATGCCTCTGTGGCTGTTGAACTCTGCGAAGTGCAAACCTGCGCGAAGAATAGGTCCCACCATTTCGGGGGCAAAAACAGATGAATTGGGAAAGTACATGGCCCGTTCTCTGTGTCCCACTAAAAGATTATGAGAAAGACTATTTTGATGAAACTGTATGGGCTACATGTCAGTTTCCCTCTCTTGAAAGAGAAAATCGCCTCTAAACGAACCGTACACTCTTCTGGCGGTGGAACAGATAATTTTGGCAAATATGTGGCGTATTTTTCGGAACTCGTGAAAATTGGAGGGAGAAAGAAGATTTTTGTGCCAATCATAGGACTCTAGCACGGTTTGGCTCTCGAAAACTCAAGCTGGATCTAAAACACGCATTCAAGCATTGTGGGGGTGATATTGATGAAATTGAAAACTCCGTGGCCCATTTTAGGGTACTGCAGAAAAACGGAGTGAGAAAGGAGCTTACTCTGAAAGTTCGAGGCCTCCAGCGAATTTTCCCTGTCAAAAGGTGAGAGAGGCGCTAAAACTTGCTTCTATCCTTTTGGTGGCGGAAACACAATGATTCGCGAGCTACGTTGCCCATTTTACAGTGCTTATGAAAGATGGAGGTAGGAATAGGATTTCTTTGCATTTCAAATGCCTCTGTGGCTGTTGAACTCTGCGAAGTGCAAACCTGCGCGAAGAATAGGTCCCACCATTTCGGGGGCAAAAACAGATGAATTGGGAAAGTACATGGCCCGTTCTCTGTGTCCCACTAAAAGATTATGAGAAATACTATTTTGATGAAATTGTATGGGCTACATGTCAGTTTCCCTCTCTTGAAAGAGAAAATCGCTTCTAAACGAACCGTACAGTCTTATGGCGGTAGAACAGATAAATTTGGCAAATATGTGCCGTATTTTTCGGAACTCGTGAAGATTGGAGGGAGAAAGAATATTTTCGTGCCAATCGTAGGACTCTAGACCGGTTTGGCTGTTGAAAACTCAAGCTGGATCTAAAACACGCATTCAAGCATTGTGGGGGTGATATTGATGAAATTGGCAACTCCGTGGCGCATTTTGGGGTACTGCTGAAAAACGGAGTGAAAAAGGAGCTTACTCTGAAAGTTCGAGGCCTCTAGCGAATTTTCCCTGTCAAAAGGTGAGACAGGCGCTAAAACATGCTTCTATCCTTTTGGTGGCGGAAACACAATGATTCGCAAGCTACGTTGCCTTTTTTACAGTGCTTATGAAAGATGGAGGTAGGAATAGGATTTCTTTGCATTTCAAATGCCTCTGTGGCGGTTGATCTCTGCGAAGTGCAAACCTGCGCGAAGAATAGGTCCCACCATTTCAGGGTCAAAAACAGATGAATTGGGAAAGTACATGGCCCGTTCTCTGTGTCCCACTAAAAGATTATGAGAAATACTATTTTGATGAAATTGTATGGGCTACATGTCAGTTTCCCTCTCTTGAAAGAGAAAATCGCCTCTAAACGAACCGTACAGTCTTCTGGCGGTGGAACAGATGAATTTGGCAAATATGTGGCGTATTTTTTGGAACTCGTGAAGATTAGAGGGAGAAAGAAGATTTTCGTGCCAATCATAGGACTTTAGCACGGTTTGGCTCTCGAGAACTCAAGCTGGATCTAAAACACGCATTCAAGCATTGTGGGGGTGATATTGATGAAATTGGCAACTCCGTGGCCCATTTTGGGGTACTCCCTAAAAACGGAGTTAGAAAGGAGCTTACTCTGAAAGTTCGAGGCCTCTAGCGAATTTTCCCTCTCAAAAGGTGAGACCGGCGCTAAAAGATGCTTCTATCCTTTTGGTGGCGGAAACACAATGATTCGCGAGCTACGTTGCCCATTTTACAGTGCTTATGAAAGATGGAGGTAGGAATAGGATTTCTTTGCATTTCAAATGCCTCTGTGGCGGTTGAACTCTACGAAGTGCAAACCTGCGCGAAGAATAGGTCCCACCATTTCCGGGGCAAAAACAGATGAATTGGGAAAGTACATGGCCCGTTCTCTGTGTCCCACTAAAAGATTATGAGAAAGACTATTTTGATGAAATTGTATGGGCTACATGTCAGTTTCCCTCTCTTGAAAGAGAAAATCGCCTCTAAACGAACCGTACAGTCTTCTGGCGGTGGAACAGATGAATTTGGCAAATATGTGGCGTATTTTTCGGAACTCGGGAAGATTGGAGGGAGAAAGAATATTTTCGTGCCAATCCTAGGACTCTAGCACGGTTTGGCTTTTGAAAACTCAAGCTGGATCTAAAACACGCATTCAAGCATTGTGGGGGTGATATTGATGAAATTGGCAACTCCGTGGCGCATTTTGGGGTACTGCTGAAAAACGGAGTGACAAAGGAGATTACTCTGAAAGTTCGAGGCCTCTAGCGAATTTTCCCTGTCAAAAGGTGAGACAGGCGCTAAAACATGCTTCTATCCTTTTGGTGGCGGAAACACAATGATTCGCAAGCTACGTTGCCTTTTTTACAGTGCTTATGAAAGATGGAGGTAGGAATAGGATTTCTTTGCATTTCAAATGCCTCTGTGGCGGTTGAACTCTGCGAAGTGCAAACCTGCGCGAAGAATAGGTCCCATCATTTCCGGGGCAAAAACAGATGAATTGGGAAAGTACATGGCCCGTTCTCTGTGTCCCACTAAAAGATTATGAGAAATACTATTTTGATGAAATTGTATGGGCTACATGTCAGTTTCCCTCTCTTGAAAGAGAAAATCGCATCTAAACGAACCGTACAGTCTTCTGGCGGTGGAACATATGAATTTGGCAAATATGTGCCGTATTTTTCGGAACTCGTGAAGATTGGAGGGAGAAAGAAGATTTTCGTGCCAATCGTAGGACTCTAGCACGGTTTGGCTCTTGAAAACTCAAGCTGGATCTAAAACACGCATTCAAGCATTGTGGGGGTGATATTGATGAAATTGGCAACTCCGTGGCCCATTTTGGGGTACTGCCTAAAAACGGAGTTAGAAAGGAGCTTACTCTGAAAGTTCGAGGCCTCTAGTGAATTTTCCCTCTCAAAAGGTGAGACAGGCGCTAAAAAATGCTTCTATCCTTTTGGTGGCGAAAACACAATGATTCGCGAGCTACGTTGCCTATTTTACAGTGCTTATGAAAGATAAAGGTAGGAATATGATTTCTTTTCATTTCAAATGCCTCTGTGGCGGTTGAACTCTGCGAAGTGCAAACCTTCGCGAAGAATAGGTCCCACCATTTCAGGGGCAAAAACAGATGAATTGGGAAAGTACATGGCCCGTTCTCTGTGTCCCACTAAAAGATTATGAGAAAGACTATTTTGATGAAATTGTATGGGCTACATGTCAGTTTCCCTCCCTTGAAAGAGAAAATCGCCTCTAAACGAACAGTACAGTCTTCTGGATGTGGAACAGATGAATTTGGCAAATCTCTGGCGTATTTTTTGGAACTCGTGAAAATTGAGGGAGAAAGAAGATGTCCCTGCAAATCGTAGGACTCTAGCACGATTTGCTTCTTTAAAACGCAAGCAGGATCTAAAACACGCATTCAAGCATTGTGGGGGTGATATTGATGAACTTGGAACCTCTATTGCCCATTTTGGGGTACTGCTGAAAAACGGAGTGAGAAAGGAGCTTACTCTGAAAGTTCGAGGCCTCTAGAGAATTTTCCCTCTCAAAAGGTGAGACTGGCGCTAAAAAATGCTTCTATCCTTTTAGTGGCGGAAACACAATGATTCGTGAGCTACGTTGCCTATTTTACAGTGCTTATGAAAGATGGAGGTAGGAATATGATTTCTTTTCATTCAAATGCCTCTGTGGCGGTTGAACTCTGCGAAGTGCAAACCTGCGCGATGAATAGGTCCCACCATTTCAGGGGCAAAAACAGATGAATTGGGAAAGTACATGGCCCGTTCTCTGTGTCCCACTAAAAGATTATGAGAAAGACTATTTTGATGAACTTGTATGGGCTACATGTCAGTTTCCCTCTCTTGAAAGAGAAAATCGCCTCTAAACGAACAGTACAGTGTTCTGGATGTGGAACAGATGAATTTGGCAAATCTGTGGCGTATTTTTTGGAACTCGTGAAAATTGGAGGGAGAAAGAAGATGTCCCTGCAAATCGTAGGACTCTAGCACGATTTGCTTCTTGAAAACGCAAGCAGGATCTAAAACACACATTCAAGCATTTTGGGGGTGATATTGATGAAATTGGCAACTCTGTGGCCCATTTTGGGGTACTGCTGAAAAACAGAGTGAGAAAGGAGCTTACTCTGTAATGTTGAGGCCTCTAGCGAATTTTCCCTCTCAACGGGTGAGACCGGCGCTAAAACATGCTTCTATCATTTTGGTGGCGGAAACACAATGATTCGCGAGCTACGTTGCCCATTTTACAATGCTTATGAAAGATGGAGGTAGGAATAGGATTTCTTTGCATTTCAAATGCCTCTGTGGCGGTTGATCTCTGCGAAGTGCAAACCTGCGCGAAGAATAGGTCCCACCATTTCGGGGGCAAAAACAGATGAATTGGGAAAGTAAATGGCCCGTTCTCTGTGTCCCACTAAAAGATTATGAGAAAGACTATTTTGATGAAATTGTATGGGCTAGATGTCAGTTTCCCTCTCTTGAAAGAGAAAATCGCCTCTAAACGAACCGTACAGTCTTCAGGCGGTGGAACAGATGAATTTGGCAAATATGTGGCGTATTTTTTGGAACTCGTGAAAATTGGAGGGAGAAAGAAGATTTTCGTGCCAATCATAGGACTCTAGCAGGGTTTGGCTCATGAAAACTCAAGCTGGATCTAAAACACGCATTCAAGCATTGTGGGGGTGATATTGATGAAATTGGCAACTCCGTGTCCCATTTTGGGGTACTGCTGAAAAACGGAGTGAGAAAGGAGGTTACTCTGAAAGTTCGAGGCCGCTAGCGAATTTTCCCTATCAAAAGGTGAGACAGGCGCTAAAACATGCTTCTATCCTTTCGGTGGCGGAAACACAATGATTCGCGAGCTACGTTGCCTATTTTACAGTGCTTATGAAAGATGGAGGTAGGAATAGGATTTCTTTGCATTTGAAATGCCTCTGTGGCGGTTGAACTCTGCGAAGTGCAAACCTGCGCGAAGAATAGGTCCCATCATTTCCGGGGCAAAAACAGATGAATTGGGAAAGTACATGGCCCGTTCTCTGTGTCCCACTAAAAGATTATGAGAAATACTATTTTGATGAAATTGTATGGGCTACATGTCAGTTTCCCTCTCTTGAAAGAGAAAATCGCATCTAAACAAACCGTACAGTCTTCTGGCGGTGGAACAGATGAATTTGGCAAATATGTGCCGTATTTTTCGGAACTCGTGAAGATTGGAGGGAGAAAGAAGATTTTCGTGCCAATCGTAGGACTCTAGCACGGTTTGGCTCTTGAAAACTCAAGCTGGATCTAAAACACGCATTCAAGCATTGTGGGGGTGATATTGATGAAATTGGAACCTCCATTGCCCATTTTGGAGTACTGCTGAAAAACGGAGTGAGAAAGGAGCTTACTCTGAAAGTTCGAGGCCTCTAGCGAATTTTCCCTCTCAAAAGGTGAGACTGGCGCTAAAAAATGCTTCTATCCTTTTGGTGGCGGAAACACAATGATTCGCGAGCTACGTTGCCTATTTTATAGTGCTTATGAAAGATGGAGGTAGGATTAGGATTTCTTTGCATTTCAAATGCCTCTGTGGCGGTTGAACTCTGCGAAGTGCAAACCTGCGCGAAGAATAGGTCCCATCATTTCCGGGGCAAAAACAGATGAATTGGGAAAGTACATGGCCCGTTCTCTGCGTCCCACTAAATGATTATGAGAAATACTATTTTGATGAAATTGTATGGGCTACATGTTAGTTTCCCTCTCTTGAAAGAGAAAATCGCATCTAAACGAACCGTACAGTCTTCAGGCGGTGGAACAGATGAATTTGTCAAATATGTGCCGTATTTTTCGGAACTCGTGAAAATTGGAGGGAGAAAGAAGATTTTCGTGCCAATCGTAGGACTCTAGCACGGTTTGGCTCTTGAAAACTCAAGCTGGATCTAAAACACGCATTCAAGCATTGTGGGGGTGATATTGATGAAATTGGAACCTCCATTGCCCATTTTGGGGTACTGCTGAAAAACGGAGTGAGAAAGGAGCTTACTCTGAAAGTTCGAGGCCTCTAGCGAATTTTCCCTCTCAAAAGGTGAGACTGGCGCTAAAAAATGCTTCTATCCTTTTGGTGGCGGAAACACAATGATTCGCGAGCTACGTTGCCTATTTTACAGTGCTTATGAAAGATGGAGGTAGGAATATGATTTCTTTTCATTTCAAATGCCTCTGTGGCGGTTGAACTCTGCGAAGTGCAAACCTGCGCGAAGAATAGGTCCCACCATTTCAGGGGCAAAAACAGATGAATTGGGAAAGTACATGGCCCGTTCTCTGTGTCCCACTAAAAGATTATGAGAAAGACTATTTTGATGAAGTTGTATGGGCTACATGTCAGTTTCCCTCTCTTGAAAGAGAAAATCGCCTCTAAACGAACAGTACAGTGTTCTGGATGTGGAACAGATGAATTTGGCAAATCTGTGGCGTATTTTTTGGAACTCGTGAAAATTGGAGGGAGAAAGATGTCCCTGCAAATCGTAGGACTCTAGCACGATTTGCTTCTTGAAAACGCAAGCAGGATCTAAAACACGCATTCAAGCATTTTGGGGGTGATATTGATGAAATTGGCAACTCTGTGGCCCATTTTGGGGTACTGCTGAAAAATGGAGTGAGAAAGGAGCTTACTCTGTAATTTTGAGGCCTCTAGCGAATTTTCCCTCTCAAAAGGTGAGACCGGCGCTAAAACATGCTTCTATCATTTTGGTTGCGGAAACACAATGATTCGCGAGCTACGTTGCCCATTTTACAATGCTTATGAAAGATGGAGGTAGGAATAGGATTTCTTTGCATTTCAAATGCCTCTGTGGCGGTTCATCTCTGCGAAGTGCAAACCTGCGCGAAGAATAGGTCCCACCATTTCGGGGGCAAAAACAGATGAATTGGGAAAGTAAATGGCCCGTTCTCTGTGTCCCACTAAATGATTATGAGAAATACTATTTTGATGAAATTGTATGGGCTACATGTCAGTTTCCCTCTCTTGAAAGAGAAAATCGCATCTAAACGAACCGTACAGTCTTCAGGCGGTGGAACAGATGAATTTGTCAAATATGTGCCGTATTTTTCGGAACTCGTGAAAATTGGAGGGAGAAAGAAGATTTTCGTGCCAATCGTAGGACTCTAGCACGGTTTGGCTCTTGAAAACTCAAGCTGGATCTAAAACACGCATTCAAGCATTGTGGGGGTGATATTGATGAAATTGGAACCTCCATTGCCCATTTTGGGGTACTGCTGAAAAACGGAGTGAGAAAGGAGCTTACTCTGAAAGTTCGAGGCCTCTAGAGAATTTTCCCTCTCAAAAGGTGAGACTGGCGCTAAAAAATGCTTCTATCCTTTTGGTGGCGGAAACACAATGATTCGTGAGCTACGTTGCCTATTTTACAGTGCTTATGAAAGATGGAGGTAGGAATAGGATTTCTTTGCATTTGAAATGCCTCTGTGGCGGTTGATCTCTGCGAAGTGCAAACCTGCGCGAAGAATAGGTCCCACCATTTCGGGGGCAAAAACAGATGAATTGGGAAAGTAAATGGCCCGTTTTCTGTGTCCCACTAAAAGATTATGAGAAAGACTATTTTGATGAAATTGTATGGGCTAGATGTCAGTTTCCCTCTCTTGAAAGAGAAAATCGCCTCTAAACGAACCGTACAGTCTTCAGGCGGTGGAACAGATGAATTTGGCAAATATGTGGCGTATTTTTTGGAACTCGTGAAAATTGGAGGGAGAAAGAAGATTTTCGTGCCAATCATAGGACTCTAGCATGGTTTGGCTCATGAAAACTCAAGCTGGATCTAAAACACGCATTCAAGCATTGTGGGGGTGATATTGATGAAATTGGCAACTCCGTGTCCCATTTTGGAGTACTGCTGAAAAACGGAGTGAGAAAGGAGGTTACTCTGAAAGTTCGAGGCCGCTAGCGAATTTTCCCTATCAAAAGGTGAGACAGGCGCTAAAACATGCTTCTATCCTTTCGGTGGCGGAAACACAATGATTCGCGAGCTACGTTGCCTATTTTACAGTGCTTATGAAAGATGGAGGTAGGAATAGGATTTCTTTGCATTTGAAATGCCTCTGTGGCGGTTGAACTCTGCGAAGTGCAAACCTGCGCGAAGAATAGGTCCCATCATTTCCGGGGCAAAAACAGATGAATTGGGAAAGTACATGGCCCGTTCTCTGTGTCCCACTAAAAGATTATGAGAAATACTATTTTGATGAAATTGTATGGGCTACATGTCAGTTTCCCTCTCTTGAAAGAGAAAATCGCATCTAAACAAACCGTACAGTCTTCTGGCGGTGGAACAGATGAATTTGGCAAATATGTGCCGTATTTTTCGGAACTCGTGAAGATTGGAGGGAGAAAGAAGATTTTCGTGCCAATCGTAGGACTCTAGCACGGTTTGGCTCTTGAAAACTCAAGCTGGATCTAAAACACGCATTCAAGCATTGTGGGGGTGATATTGATGAAATTGGAACCTCCATTGCCCATTTTGGAGTACTGCTGAAAAACGGAGTGAGAAAGGAGCTTACTCTGAAAGATCGAGGCCTCTAGCGAATTTTCCCTCTCAAAAGGTGAGACTGGCGCTAAAAAATGCTTCTATCCTTTTGGTGGCGGAAACACAATGATTCGCGAGCTACGTTGCCTATTTTACAGTGCTTATGAAAGATGGAGGTAGGAATATGATTTCTTTTCATTTCAAATGCCTCTGTGGCGGTTGAACTCTGCGAAGTGCAAACCTGCGCGAAGAATAGGTCCCACCATTTCAGGGGCAAAAACAGATGAATTGGGAAAGTACATGGCCCGTTCTCTGTGTCCCACTAAAAGATTATGAGAAAGACTATTTTGATGAAGTTGTATGGGCTACATGTCAGTTTCCCTCTCTTGAAAGAGAAAATCGCCTCTAAACGAACAGTACAGTGTTCTGGATGTGGAACAGATGAATTTGGCAAATCTGTGGCGTATTTTTTGGAACTCGTAAAAATTGGAGGGAGAAAGATGTCCCTGCAAATCGTAGGACTCTAGCACGATTTGCTTCTTGAAAATGCAAGCAGGATCTAAAACACGCATTCAAGCATTTTGGGGGTGATATTGATGAAATTGGCAACTCTGTGGCCCATTTTGGGGTACTGCTGAAAAATGGAGTGAGAAAGGAGCTTACTCTGTAATTTTGAGGCCTCTAGCGAATTTTCCCTCTCAACAGGTGAGACCGGCGCTAAAACATGCTTCTATCATTTTGGTGGCGGAAACACAATGATTCGCGAGCTACGTTGCCCATTTTACAATGCTTATGAAAGATGGAGGTAGGAATAGGATTTCTTTGCATTTCAAATGCCTCTGTGGCAGTTGAGCTCTGCGAAGTGCAAACCTGCGCGAAGAATAGGTCCCACCATTTCGGGGGCAAAAACAGATGAATTGGGAAAGTAAATGGCCCGTTCTCTGTGTCCCACTAAAAGATTATGAGAAAGACTATTTTGATGAAATTGTATGGGCTACATGTCAGTTTCCCTCTCTTGAAAGAGAAAATCGCATCTAAACGAACCGTACAGTCTTCAGGCGGTGGAACAGATGAATTTGTCAAATATGTGCCGTATTTTTCGGAACTCGTGAAAATTGGAGGGAGAAAGAAGATTTTCGTGCCAATCGTACGACTCTAGCACGGTTTGGCTCTTGAAAACTCAAGCTGGATCTAAAACACGCATTCAAGCATTGTGGGGGTGATATTGATGAAATTGGAACCTCCATTGCCCATTTTGGGGTACTGCTGAAAAACGGAGTGAGAAAGGAGCTTACTCTGAAAGTTCGAGGCCTCTAGCGAATTTTCCCTCTCAAAAGGTGAGACTGGCGCTAAAAAATGCTTCTATCCTTTTGGTGGCGGAAACGCGTATTTTTTGGAACTCGTGAAAATTGGAGGGAGAAAGAAGATTTTCGTGCCAATCATAGGACTCTAGCACGGTTTGGCTCTTGAAAACTCAAGCTGGATCTAAAACACGCATTCAAGCATTGTGGGGGTCATATTGATGAAATTGGCAACTTCGTGTCCCATTTTGGGGTACTGCTGAAAAACGGAGTGAGAAAGGAGGTTACTCTGAAAGTTTGAGGCCGCTAGCGAATTTTCCCTATCAAAAGGTGAGACAGGCGCTAAAACATGCTTCTATCCTTTCGATGGCGGAAACACAATGATTCGCGAGCTACGTTGCCTATTTTACAGTGCTTATGAAAGATGGAGGTAGGAATAGGATTTCTTTGCATTTCAAATGCCTCTGTGGCGGTTGAACTCTGCGAAGTGCAAACCTGCGCGAAGAATAGGTCCCATCATTTCCGGGGCAAAAACAGATGAATTGGGAAAGTACATGGCCCGTTCTCTGTGTCCCACTAAAAGATTATGAGAAATACTATTTTGATGAAATTGTATGGGCTACATGTCAGTTTCCCTCTCTTGAAAGAGAAAATCGCATCTAAACAAACCGTACAGTCTTCTGGCGGTGGAACAGATGAATTTGGCAAATATGTGCCGTATTTTTCGGAACTCGTGAAGATTGGAGGGAGAAAGAAGATTTTCGTGCCAATCGTAGGACTCTAGCACGGTTTGGCTCTTGAAAACTCAAGCTGGATCTAAAACACGCATTCAAGCATTGTGGGGGTGATATTGATGAAATTGGAACCTCCATTGCCCATTTTGGAGTACTGCTGAAAAACGGAGTGAGAAAGGAGCTTACTCTGAAAGTTCGAGGCCTCTAACGAATTTTCCCTCTCAAAAGGTGAGACTGGCGCTAAAAAATGCTTCTATCCTTTTGGTGGCGGAAACACAATGATTCGCGAGCTACGTTGCCTATTTTACAGTGCTTATGAAAGATGGAGGTAGGAATAGGATTTTTTTGCATTTCAAATGCCTCTGTGGCGGTTGATCTCTGCGAAGTGCAAACCTGCGCGAAGAATAGGTCCCACCATTTCGGGGGCAAAAACAGATGAATTGGGAAAGTAAATGGCCCGTTCTCTGTGTCCCACTAAAAGATTATGAGAAAGACTATTTTGATGAAATTGTATGGGCTACATGTCAGTTTCCCTCTCTTGAAAGAGAAAATCGCCTCTAAACGAACCGTACAGTCTTCAGGCGGTGGAACAGATGCATTTGGCAAATATGTGGCGTATTTTTTGGAACTCGTGAAAATTGGAGGGAGAAAGAAGATGTCCCTGCAAATCGTAGGACTCTAGCACGATTTGCTTCTTGAAAACCCAAGCAGGATCTAAAACACGCATTCAAGAATTTTGGGGGTGATATTGATGAAATTGGCAACTTTGTGGCCCATTTTGGGGTACTGCTGAAAAACGGAGTGAGAAAGGAGCTTACTCTGAAATTTCGAGGCCTCTAGCGAATTTTCCCTATCAAAAGGTGAGAGAGGCGCTAAAACATGCTTCTATCCTTTCGGTGGGGGAAACACAATGATTCGCGAGCTACGTTGCCTATTTTACAAGCCTTATGAAAGATGGAGGTAGGAATAGGATTTCTTTGCATTTCAAATGCCTCTGTGGCGGTTGAACTCTGCGAAGTGCAAACCTGCGCGAAGAATATGTCCCATCATTTCCGGGGCAAAAACAGATGAATTGGGAAAGTACATGGCCCGTTCTCTGTGTCCCACTAAAAGATTATGAGAAATACTATTTTGATGAAATTGTATGGGCTACATGTCAGTTTCCCTCTCTTGAAAGAGAAAATCGCATCTAAACGAACCGTACAGTCTTCTGGCGGTGGAACAGATGAATTTGGCAAATATGTGCTGTATTTTTCGGAACTCGTGAAGATTGGAGGGAGAAAGAAGATTTTCGTGCCAATCGTAGGACTCTAGCACGGTTTGGCTCTTGAAAACTCAAGCTGGATCTAAAATACGCATTCAAGCATTGTGGGGGTGATATTGATGAAATTGGAACCTCCATTTCCCATTTTGGGGTACTGCTGAAAAACGGAGTGAGAAAGGAGCTTACTCTGAAAGTTCGAGTCCTCTAGCGAATTTTCCCTCTCAAAAGGTGAGACTGTCGCTAAAAAATGCTTCTATCCTTTTGGTGGCGGAAACACAATGATTCGCGAGCTACGTTGCCTATTTTACAGTGCTTATGAAAGATGGAGGTAGGAATATGATTTCTTTTCATTTCAAATGCCTCTGTGGCGGTTGAACTCTGCGAATTGCAAACCTGCGCGAAGAATAGGTCCCATCATTTCCGGGGCAAAAACAGATGAATTGGGAAAGTACATGGCCCGTTCTCTGTGTCCCACTAAAAGATTATGAGAAATACCATTTTGATGAAATTGTATGGGCTACATGTCAGTTTCCCTCTCTTGAAAGAGAAAATCGCATCTAAACAAACCGTACAGTCTTCTGGCGGTGGAACAGATGAATTTGGCAAATATGTGCCATATTTTTCGGAACTCGTGAAGATTGGAGGGAGAAAGAAGATTTTCGTGCCAATCGTACGACTCTAGCACGGTTTGGCTCTTGAAAACTCAAGCTGGATCTAAAACACGCATTCAAGCATTGTGGGGGTGATATTGATGAAATTGGAACCTCCATTGCCCATTTTGGGGTACTGCTGAAAAACGGAGTGAGAAAGGAGCTTACTCTGAAGGTTCGAGGCCTCTAGCGAATTTTCCCTCTCAAAAGGTGAGACGGGCGCTAAAAAATGCTTCTATCCTTTTGGTGGCGGAAACACAATGATTCGCGAGCTACGTTGCCTATTTTACAGTGCTTATGAAAGATGGAGGTAGGAATATGATTTCTTTTCATTTCAAATGCCTCTGTGGCGGTTGAACTCTGCGTAGTGCAAACCTGCGCGAAGAATAGGTCCCACCATTTCAGGGGCAAAAACAGATGAATTGGGAAAGTACATGGCCCGTTCTCTGTGTCCCACTAAAAGATTATGAGAAAGACTATTTTGATGAAATTGTATGGGCTACATGTCAGTTTCCCTCTCTTGAAAGAGAAAATCGCCTCTAAACGAACCGTATAGTCTTCTGGCGGTGGAACAGATGAATTTGGCAAATATGTGCCGTATTTTTCGGAACTCGTGAAGATTGGAGGGAGAAAGAAGATGTCCCTGCAAATCGTAGGACTCTAGCACGATTTGCTTCTTGAAAACCCAAGCAGGATCTAAAACACGCATTCAAGAATTTTGGGGGTGATATTGATGAAATTGGCAACTTTGTGGCCCATTTTGGGGTACTGCTGAAAAACGGAGTGAGAAAGGAGCTTACTCTGAAATTTCGAGGCCTCTAGCGAATTTTCCCTATCAAAAGGTGAGACAGGCGCTAAAACATGCTTCTATCCTTTCGGTGGGGGAAACACAATGATTCGCGAGCTACGTTGCCTATTTTACAGTGCTTATGAAAGATGGAGGTAGGAATAGGATTTCTTTGCATTTCAAATGCCTCTGTGGCGGTTGAACTCTGCGAAGTGCAAACCTGCGCGAAGAATACGTCCCATCATTTCCGGGGCAAAAACAGATGAATTGGGAAAGTACATGGCCCGTTCTCTGCGTCCCACGAAAAGATTATGAGAAATA
This sequence comes from Albizia julibrissin, assembly GCA_037074505.1. Classification (NCBI taxonomy): domain Eukaryota; kingdom Viridiplantae; phylum Streptophyta; class Magnoliopsida; order Fabales; family Fabaceae; genus Albizia; species Albizia julibrissin. The sequence goes on from CM073477.1 coordinate 42,342,652, forward strand.
CTATTTTGATGAAATTGTATGGGCTACATGTCAGTTTCCCTCTCTTGAAAGAGAAAATCGCATCTAAACGAATCGTACAGTCTTCTGGCGGTGGAACAGATGAATTTGTCAAATATGTGCCGTATTTTTTGGAACTCGTGAAGATTGGAGGGAAAAAGAAGATTTTCGTGAGAATCGTAGGACTCTAGCACGGTTTGGCTCTTGAAAACTCAAGCTGGATCTAAAACACGCATTCAAGCATTGTGAGGGTGATATTGATGAAATTGAAAACTCCGTGGCTCATTTTGGGGTACTGCTGAAAAACAGAGTGAGAAAGGAGCTTACTCTGAAATTTTGAGGCCTCTAGCGAATTTTCCCTATCAAAAGGTAAGACAGGCGCTAAAACATGCTTCTATCCTTTCGGTGGCGGAAACACAATGATTCGCGAGCTACGTTGCCTATTTTACAGTGCTTATGAAAGATGGAGGTAGGAATAGGATTTCTTTGCATTTCAAATGCCTCTGTGGCGGTTGATCTCTGCGAAGTGCAAACCTGCGCGAAGAATAGGTCCCACCATTTCGGGGGCAAAAACAGATGAATTGGGAAAGTAAATGGCCCGTTCTCTGTGTCCCACTAAAAGATTATGAGAAAGACTATTTTGATGAAATTGTATGGGCTACATGTCAGTTTCCCTCTCTTGAAAGAGAAAATCGCCTCTAAACGAACCGTACAGTCTTCAGGCGGTGGAACAGATGAATTTGGCAAATATGTGGCGTATTTTTTGGAACTCGTGAAAATTGGAGGGAGAAAGAAGATTTTCGTGCCAATCATAGGACTCTAGCACGGTTTGGCTCTTGAAAACTCAAGCTGGATCTAAAACACGCATTCAAGCATTGTGGGGGTGATATTGATGAAATTGGCAACTCCGTGTCCCATTTTGGGGTACTGCTGAAAAACGGAGTGAGAAAGGAGGTTACTCTGAAAGTTCGAGGCCTCTAGCGAATTTTCCCTCTCAAAAGGTGAGACTGGCGCTAAAACATGCTTCTATCCTTTTGGTGGCGGAAACACAATGATTCGCGAGCTACGTTGCCTATTTTACAGTGCTTATGAAAGATGGAGGTAGGAATATGATTTCATTTCATTTCAAATGCCTCTGTGGCGGTTGAACTCTGCGAAGTGCAAACCTGCGCGAAGAATAGGTCCCACCATTACAGGGGCAAAAACAGATGAATTGGGAAATTACATGGCCTGTTCTCTGTGTCCCACTAAAAGATTATGAGAAAGACTATTTTGATGAAATTGTATGGGCTACATGTCAGTTTCCCTCTCTTGAAAGAGAAAATCGCCTCTAAACGAACCGTACAGTCTTCAGGCGGTGGAACAGATGAATTTGGCAAATATGTGGCGTATTTTTTGGAACTCGTGAAAATTGGAGGGAGAAAGAAGATTTTCGTGCCAATCATAGGACTCTAGCACGGTTTGGCTCTTGAAAACTCAAGCTGGATCTAAAACACGCATTCAAGCATTGTGGGGGTGATATTGATGAAATTGGCAACTCCGTGTCCCATTTTGGGGTACTGCTGAAAAACGGAGTGAGAAAGGAGGTTACTCTGAAAGTTCGAAGCCGCTAGCGAATTTTCCCTATCAAAAGGTGAGACAGGCGCTAAAACATGCTTCTATCCTTTCGGTGGCGGAAACACAATGATTCGCGAGCTACGTTGCCTATTTTACAGTGCTTATGAAAGATGGAGGTAGGAATAGGACTTCTTTGCATTTCAAATGCCTCTGTGGCGGTTGAACTCTGCGAAGTGCAAACCTGCGCGAAGAATAGGTCCCATCATTTCCGGGGAGATGAATTGGGAAAGTACATGGCCCGTTCTCATTGTCCCACTAAAAGATTATGAGAAATACTACTTTGATGAAATTGTATGGGCTACATGTCAGTTTCCCTCTCTTGAAAGAGAAAATCGCATCTAAACGAACCGTACAGTCTTCTGGCGGTGGAACAGATGAATTTGGCAAATATGTGCCGTATTTTTCGGAACTCGTGAAGATTGGAGGGAGAAAGAAGATTTTCGTGCCAATCGTAGGACTCTAGCACGGTTTGGCTCTTGAAAACTCAAGCTGGATCTAAAACACGCATACAAGCATTATGGGGGTGATATTGATGAAATTGGAACCTCCATTGCCCATTTTGGGGTACTGCTGAAAAACGGAGTGAGAAAAGAGCTTACTCTGAAAGTTCGAGGCCTCTAGCGAATTTTCCCTCTCAAAAGGTGAGACTGGCGCTAAAAAATGCTTCTATCCTTTTGGTGGCGGAAACACAATGATTCGCGAGCTACGTTGCCTATTTTAAAGTGCTTATGAAAGATGGAGGTAGGAATAGGATTTCTTTGCATTTCAAATGCCTCTGTGGCGGTTGAACTCTGCGAAGTGCAAACCTGCGCGAAGAATAGGTCCCATCATTTCCGGGGCAAAAACAGATGAATTGGGAAAGTACATGGCCCGTTCTCATTGTCCCACTAAAAGATTATGAGAAATACTATTTTGATGAAATTGTATAGGCTACATGTCAGTTTCCCTCTCTTGAAAGAGAAAATCGCATCTAAACGAACCGTACAGTCTTCTGGATGTGGAACAGATGAATTTGGCAAATATGTGCCGTATTTTTCGGAACTCGTGAAGATTGGAGGGAGAAAGAAGATTTTCGTGCCAATCGTAGGACTCTAGCACGGTTTGGTTCTTGAAAACTCAAGCTGGATCTAAAACACTCATTCAAGCATTATGGGGGTGATATTGATGAAATTGGAACCTCCATTGCCCATTTTGGGGTACTGCTGAAAAACGGAGTGAGAAAAGAGCTTACTCTGAAAGTTCGAGGCCTCTAGCGAATTTTCCCTCTCAAAAGGTGAGACTGGCGCTAAAAAATGCTTCTATCCTTTTGGTGGCGGAAACACAATGATTCGCGACCTACGTTGCCCATTTTACACTGCTTATGAAAGATGGAGGTAGGAATAGGATTTCTTTGCATTTCAAATGCCTCTGTGGCGGTTGATCTCTGCGAAGTGCAAACCTGCGCGAAGAATAGGTCCCACCATCTCGGGGGCAAAAACAGATCAATTGGGAAAGTACATGGCCCGTTCTCTGTGTCCCACTAAAAGATTATGAGAAAGACTATTTTGATGAAATTGTATCGGCTACATGTCAGTTTCCCTCTCTTGAAAGAGAAAATCGCCTCTCAACGAACCGTACAGTCTTCTGGCGGTGGAACAGATGAATTTGGCAAATATGTGCCGTATTTTTCAGAACTCGTGAAGATTGGAGGGAGAAAGAAGATTTTCGTGCCAATCATGGGACTCTAGCACGGTATGGCTCTTGAAAACTCAAGCTGGATCTAAAACACGCATTTAAGAATTGTGGGGGTGATATTGATGAAATTGGAACCTCCATTGCCCATTTTGGGGTACTGCTGAAAAACGGAGTGAGAAAGGAGCTTACTCTGAAAGTTCGAGGCCTCTAGCGAATTTTCCCTCTCAAAAGGTGAGACTGGCGCTAAAAAATGCTTCTATCCTTTTGGTGGCGGAAACACAATGATTCGCGAGCTACGTTGCCTATTTTACAGTGCTTATGAAAGATGGAGGTAGGAATAGGATTTCTTTGCATTTCAAATGCCTCTGTGGCGGTTGAACTCTGCGAAGTGCAAACCTGCGCGAAGAATACGTCCCATCATTTCCGGGGCAAAAACAGATGAATTGGGAAAGTACATGGCCCGTTCTCTGCGTCCCACGAAAAGATTATGAGAAATACTATTTTGATGAAATTGTATGGGCTACATGTCAGTTTCCCTCTCTTGAAAGAGAAAATCGCATCTAAACGAATCGTACAGTCTTCTGGCGGTGGAACAGATGAATTTGTCAAATATGTGCCGTATTTTTTGGAACTCGTGAAGATTGGAGGGAAAAAGAAGATTTTCGTGAGAATCGTAGGACTCTAGCACGGTTTGGCTCTTGAAAACTCAAGCTGGATCTAAAACACGCATTCAAGCATTGTGAGGGTGATATTGATGAAATTGAAAACTCCGTGGCTCATTTTGGGGTACTGCTGAAAAACAGAGTGAGAAAGGAGCTTACTCTGAAAGTTCGAGGCCTCTAGCGAATTTTCCCTCTCAAAAGGTGAGACTGGCGCTAAAAAATGCTTCTATCCTTTTGGTGGCGGAAACACAATGATTCGCGAGCTACGTTGCCTATTTTACAGTGCTTATGAAAGATGGAGGTAGGAATAGGATTTCTTTGCATTTCAAATGCCTCTGTGGCGGTTGATCTCTGCGAAGTGCAAACCTGCGCGAAGAATAGGTCCCACCATCTCGGGGGCAAAAACAGATCAATTGGGAAAGTACATGGCCCGTTCTCTGTGTCCCACTAAAAGATTATGAGAAAGACTATTTTGATGAAATTGTATAGGCTACATGTCAGTTTCCCTCTCTTGAAAGAGAAAATCGCCTCTCAACGAACCGTACAGTCTTCTGGCGGTGGAATAGATGAATTTGGCACATATGTGGCGTATTTTTGGGAACTCGTGAAAATTGGAGGGAGAAAGAAGATTTTTGTGCCAATCATAGCACTCTAGCACGGTTTGGCTCTTGAAAACTCAAGCTGGATCTAAAACACTCATTCAAGCATTGTGGGGGTGATATTGATGAAATTGAAAACTCCGTGGCCCATTTGGGGTACTGCTGAAAAACGGAGTGAGAAAGGAGCTTACTCTGAAATTTCTTGGCCTCTAGCAAATTTTCCATGTCGAAAGGTGAGACTGGCGCTAAAACATGCTTCTATCCTCTTGGTGGCCGAAACACAATGATCCGCGAGCTACGTTGCCCATTTTACAGTGCTTATGAAAGATGGAGGTAGGAATATGATTTCTTTGCATTTCAAATGCCTCTGTGGCGGTTGAACTCTGCGAAGTGCAAAGCTGCTCGAAGAATAGGTCCCACCATTTCGGGGGCAAAAATAGATGAATTGGGAAAGTACATGGCCCGTTCTCTGTGTCCCACTAAAAGATTATGAGAAATACTATTTTGATGAAATTGTATGGGCTACATGTCAGTTTCCCTCTCTTGAAAGAGAAAATCGCATCTAAACGAACCGTACAGTCTTCAGGCGGTGGAACAGATGAATTTGTCAAATATGTGCCGTATTTTTTGGAACTCGTGAAAATTGGAGGGAGAAAGAAGATTTTCGTGCCAATCGTAGGACTCTAGCACGGTTTGGCTCTTGAAAACTCAAGCTGGATCTAAAACACGCATTCAAGCATTGTGGGGGTTGATATTGATGAAATTGGAACCTCCATTGCCCATTTTGGGGTACTGCTGAAAAACGGATTGAGAAAGGAGCTTACTCTGAAAGTTCGAGGCCTCTAGCGAATTTTCCCTCTCAAAAGGTGAGACTGGCGCTAAAAAATGCTTCTATCCTTTTGGTGGCGGAAACACAATGATTCGCGAGCTACGTTGCCTATTTTACAGTGCTTATGAAAGATGGAGGTAGGAATATGATTTCTTTTCATTCAAATGCCTCTGTGGCGGTTGAACTTTGCGAAGTGCAAACCTGCGCGATGAATAGGTCCCACCATTTCAGGGGCAAAAACAGATGAATTGGGAAAGTACATGGCCCGTTCTCTGTGTCCCACTAAAAGATTATGAGAAATACTATTTTGATGAAATTGTATGGGCTACATGTCAGTTTCCCTCTCTTGAAAGAGAAAATCGCATCTAAACGAACCGTACAGTCTTCTGGCAGTGGAACAGATGAATTTGGCAAATATGTGCCGTATTTTTCAGAACTCGTGAAGATTGGAGGGAGAAAGAAGATTTTCGTGCCAATCGTAGGACTCTAGCACGGTTTGGCTCTTGAAAACTCAAGCTGGATCTAAAACACGCATTCAAGCATTGTGGGGGTGACATTGATGAAATTGGAACCTCCATTGCCCATTTTGGGGTACTGCTGAAAAACGGAGTGAGAAAGGAGCTTACTCTGAAAGTTCGAGGCCTCTAGCGAATTTTCCCTCTCAAAAGGTGAGACAGGCGCTAAAACATGCTTCTATCCTTTTCGTGGCGGAAACACAATGATTCGCGAGGTACGTTGCCTATTTTACAGTGCTTATGAAAGATGGAGGTAGGAATAGGATTTCTTTGCATTTCAAATGCCTCTGTGGCGGTTGAACTCTGCGAAGTGCAAACCTGCGCGAAGAATAGGTCCCATCATTTCCGTGGCAAAAACAGATGAATTGGGAAAGTACATGGCCCGTTCTCTGTGTCCCACTAAAAGATTATGAGAAATACTATTTTGATGAAATTGTATGGGCTACAAGTCAGTTTCCCTCTCTTGAAAGAGAAAATCGCATCTAAACGAACCGTACAGTCTTCTGGCGGTGGAACAGATGAATTTGGCAAATATGTGCCGTATTTTTCGGAACTCGTGAAGATTGGAGGGAGAAAGAAGATTTTCGTGCGAATCATAGGACTCTAGCACGATTTGGCTCTTGAAAACTCAAGCTGGATCTAAAACACGCATTCAAGCATTGTGGGGGTGATATTGATGAAATTGGAACCTCCGTTGCCCATTTTGGAGTACTGCTGAAAAACGGAGTGAGAAAGGAGCTTACTCTGAAAGTTCGAGGCCTCTACGAATTTTCCCTCTCAAAAGGTGAGACTGGCGCTAAAAAATGCTTCTATCCTTTTGGTGGAGGAAACACAATGATTCGCGAGCTACTTTGCCTATTTTACAGTGCTTATGAAAGATGGAGGTAGGAATATGATTTCTTTTCATTTCAAATGCCTCTGTGGCGGTTGAACTCTGCGAAGTGCAAACCTGCGCGAAGAATAGGTCCCATCATTTCCGGGGCAAAAACAGATGAATTGGGAAAGTACATTGCCCGTTCTCTGTGTCCCACTAAAAGATTATGAGAAAGACTATTTTGATGAAATTGTATGGGCTACATGTCAGTTTCCCTCTCTTGAAAGAGAAAATCGCCTCTAAACGAACCGTACAGTCTTCTGGCGGTGGAACAGATGAATTTGGCAAATATGTGCCGTATTTTCCGGAACTCGTGAAGATTGGAGGGAGAAAGAAGATTTTCGTGCCAATCATAGGACTCTAGCACGGTTTGGCTCTTGAAAACTCAAGCTGGATCTAAAACACGCATTCAAGCATTGTGGGGGTGATATTGATGAAATTGGAACCACCGTTGCCCATTTTGGAGTACTGCTGAAAAACGGAGTGAGAAAGGAGCTTACTCTGAAAGTTCGAGGCCTCTAGCGAATTTTCCCTCTCAAAAGGTGAGACAGGCGCTAAAACATGCTTCTATCTTTTTCGTGGCGGAAACACAATGATTCGCGAGCTACGTTGCCTATTTTACAGTGCTTATGAAAGATGGAGGTAGGAATAGGATTTCTTTGCATTTCAAATGCCTCTGTGGCGGTTGAACTCTGCGAAGTGCAAACCTGCGCGAAGAATAGGTCCCATCATTTCCGTGGCAAAAACAGATGAATTGGGAAAGTACATGGCCCGTTCTCTGTGTCCCACTAAAAGATTATGAGAAATACTATTTTGATGAAATTGTATGGGCTACATGTCAGTTTCCCTCTCTTGAAAGAGAAAATCGCATCTAAACGAACCGTACAGTCTTCTGGCGGTGGAACAGATAAATTTGGCACATATGTGGCGTATTTTTCGGAACTCGTGAAGATTGGAGGGAGAAAGAAGATTTTCGTGCCAATCATAGGACTCTAGCACGGTTTGGCTCTTGAAAACTCAAGCTGGATCTAAAACACGCATTCAAGCATTGTGGGGGTGATATTGATGAAATTGGAACCTCCGTTGCCCATTTTGGAGTACTGCTGAAAAACGGAGTGAGAAAGGAGCTTACTCTGAAAGTTCGAGGCCGCTAGCGAATTTTCCCTCTCAAAAGGTGAGACAGGCGCTAAAACATGCTTCTATCCTTTTCGTGGCGGAAACACAATGATTCGCGAGCTACGTTGCCTATTTTACAGTGCTTATGAAAGATGGAGGTAGGAATATGATTTCTTTTCATTTCAAATGCCTCTGTGGCGGTTGAACTCTGCGAAGTGCAAACCTGCGTGAAGAATAGGTCCCATCATTTCCGTGGCAAAAACAGATGAATTGGGAAAGTACATGGCCCGTTCTCTGTGTCCCACTAAAAGATTATGAGAAAGACTATTTTGATGAAATTGTATGGGCTACATGTCAGTTTCCCTCTCTTGAAAGAGAAAATCGCATCTAAACGAACCGTACAGTCTTCTGGCGGTGGAACAGATGAATTTGGCAAATATGTGGCGTATTTTTCGGAACTCGTGAAGATTGGAGGGAGAAAGAAGATTTTCGTGCCAATCATAGGACTCTAGCACGGTTTGGCTCTTGAAAACTCAAGCTGGATCTAAAACACGCATTCAAGCATTGTGGGGGTGATATTGATGAAATTGGAACCTCCGTTGCCCATTTTAGAGTACTGCTGAAAAACGGAGTGAGAAAGGAGCTTACTCTGAAAGTTCGAGGCCGCTAGCGAATTTTCCCTCTCAAAAGGTGAGACAGGCGCTAAAACATGCTTCTATCCTTTTCGTGGCGGAAACACAATGATTCGCGAGCTACGTTGCCTATTTTACAGTGCTTATGAAAGATGGAGGTAGGAATATGATTTCTTTTCATTTCAAATGCCTCTGTGGCGGTTGAACTCTGCGAAGTGCAAACCTGCGTGAAGAATAGGTCCCATCATTTCCGTGGCAAAAACAGATGAATTGGGAAAGTACATGGCCCGTTCTCTGTGTCCCACTAGAAGATTATGAGAAATACTATTTTGATGAAATTGTATGGGCTACATGTCAGTTTCCCTCTCTTGAAAGAGAAAATCGCATCTAAACGAACCGTACAGTCTTCTGGCGGTGGAACAGATGAATTTGGCAAATATGTGCCGTATTTTTCGGAACTCGTGAAGATTGGAGGGAGAAAGAAGATTTTCGTGCCAATCATAGGACTCTAGCACGGTTTGGCTCTTGAAAACTCAAGCTGGATCTAAAACACGCATTCAAGCATTGTGGGGGTGATATTGATGAAATTGGAACCTCCGTTGCCCATTTTGGAGTACTGCTGAAAAACGGAGTGAGAAAGGAGCTTACTCTGAAAGTTCGAGGCCGCTAGCGAATTTTCCCTCTCAAAAGGTGAGACAGGCGCTAAAACATGCTTCTATCCTTTTCATGGCGGAAACACAATGATTCGCGAGGTACGTTGCCTATTTTACAGTGCTTATGAAAGATGGAGGTAGGAATAGGATTTCTTTGCATTTCAAATGCCTCTGTGGCGGTTGAACTCTGCGAAGTGCAAACCTGCGCGAAGAATAGGTCCCATCATTTCCGGGGCAAAAACAGATGAATTGGGAAAGTACATTGCCCGTTCTCTGTGTCCCACTAAAAGATTATGAGAAAGACTATTTTGATGAAATTGTATGGGCTACATGTCAGTTTCCCTCTCTTGAAAGAGAAAATCGCCTCTAAACGAACCGTACAGTCTTCTGGCGGTGGAACAGATGAATTTGGCAAATATGTGCCGTATTTTCCGGAACTCGTGAAGATTGGAGGGAGAAAGAAGATTTTCGTGCCAATCATAGGACTCTAGCACGGTTTGGCTCTTGAAAACTCAAGCTGGATCTAAAACACGCATTCAAGCATTGTGGGGGTGATATTGATGAAATTGGAACCTCCGTTGCCCATTTTGGAGTACTGCTGAAAAACGGAGTGAGAAAGGAGCTTACTCTAAAAGTTCGAGGCCTCTAGCGAATTTTCCCTCTCAAAAGGTGAGACAGGCGCTAAAACATGCTTCTATCTTTTTCGTGGCGGAAACACAATGATTCGCGAGCTACGTTGCCTATTTTACAGTGCTTATGAAAGATGGAGGTAGGAATAGGATTTCTTTGCATTTCAAATGCCTCTGTGGCGGTTGAACTCTGCGAAGTGCAAACCTGCGCGAAGAATAGGTCCCATCATTTCCGTGGCAAAAACAGATGAATTGGGAAAGTACATGGCCCGTTCTCTGTGTCCCACTAAAAGATTATGAGAAATACTATTTTGATGAAATTGTATGGGCTACATGTCAGTTTCCCTCTCTTGAAAGAGAAAATCGCATCTAAACGAACCGTACAGTCTTCTGGCGGTGGAACAGATAAATTTGGCACATATGTGGCGTATTTTTCGGAACTCGTGAAGATTGGAGGGAGAAAGAAGATTTTCGTGCCAATCATAGGACTCTAGCACGGTTTGGCTCTTGAAAACTCAAGCTGGATCTAAAACACGCATTCAAGCATTGTGGGGGTGATATTGATGAAATTGGAACCTCCGTTGCCCATTTTGGAGTACTGCTGAAAAACGGAGTGAGAAAGGAGCTTACTCTGAAAGTTCGAGGCCGCTAGCGAATTTTCCCTCTCAAAAGGTGAGACAGGCGCTAAAACATGCTTCTATCATTTTCGTGGCGGAAACACAATGATTCGCGAGCTACGTTGCCTATTTTACAGTGCTTATGAAAGATGGAGGTAGGAATATGATTTCTTTTCATTTCAAATGCCTCTGTGGCGGTTGAACTCTGCGAAGTGCAAACCTGCGTGAAGAATAGGTCCCATCATTTCCGTGGCAAAAACAGATGAATTGGGAAAGTACATGGCCCGTTCTCTGTGTCCCACTAAAAGATTATGAGAAAGACTATTTTGATGAAATTGTATGGGCTACATGTCAGTTTCCCTCTCTTGAAAGAGAAAATCGCATCTAAACGAACCGTACAGTCTTCTGGCGGTGGAACAGATGAATTTGGCAAATATGTGGCGTATTTTTCGGAACTCGTGAAGATTGGAGGGAGAAAGAAGATTTTCGTGCCAATCATAGGACTCTAGCACGGTTTGGCTCTTGAAAACTCAAGCTGGATCTAAAACACGCATTCAAGCATTGTGGGGGTGATATTGATGAAATTGGAACCTCCGTTGCCCATTTTAGAGTACTGCTGAAAAACGGAGTGAGAAAGGAGCTTACTCTGAAAGTTCGAGGCCGCTAGCAAATTTTCCCTCTCAAAAGGTGAGACAGGCGCTAAAACATGCTTCTATCCTTTTCGTGGCGGAAACACAATGATTCGCGAGCTACGTTGCCTATTTTACAGTGCTTATGAAAGATGGAGGTAGGAATATGATTTCTTTTCATTTCAAATGCCTCTGTGGCGGTTGAACTCTGCGAAGTGCAAACCTGCGTGAAGAATAGGTCCCATCATTTCCGTGGCAAAAACAGATGAATTGGGAAAGTACATGGCCCGTTCTCTGTGTCCCACTAGAAGATTATGAGAAATACTATTTTGATGAAATTGTATGGGCTACATGTCAGTTTCCCTCTCTTGAAAGAGAAAATCGCATCTAAACGAACCGTACAGTCTTCTGGCGGTGGAACAGATGAATTTGGCAAATATGTGCCGTATTTTTCGGAACTCGTGAAGATTGGAGGGAGAAAGAAGATTTTCGTGCCAATCATAGGACTCTAGCACGGTTTGGCTCTTGAAAACTCAAGCTGGATCTAAAACACGCATTCAAGCATTGTGGGGGTGATATTGATGAAATTGGAACCTCCGTTGCCCATTTTGGAGTACTGCTGAAAAACGGAGTGAGAAAGGAGCTTACTCTGAAAGTTCGAGGCCGCTAGCGAATTTTCCCTCTCAAAAGGTGAGACAGGCGCTAAAACATGCTTCTATCCTTTTCATGGCGGAAACACAATGATTCGCGAGGTACGTTGCCTATTTTACAGTGCTTATGAAAGATGGAGGTAGGAATAGGATTTCTTTGCATTTCAAATGCCTCTGTGGCGGTTGAACTCTGCGAAGTGCAAACCTGCGCGAAGAATAGGTCCCATCATTTCCGTGGCAAAAACAGATGAATTGGGAAAGTACATGGCCCGTTCTCTGTGTCCCACTAAAAGATTATGAGAAATACTATTTTGATGAAATTGTATGGGCTACAAGTCAGTTTCCCTCTCTTGAAAGAGAAAATCGCATCTAAACGAACCGTACAGTCTTCTGGCGGTGGAACAGATGAATTTGGCAAATATGTGCCGTATTTTTCGGAACTCGTGAAGATTGGAGGGAGAAAGAAGATTTTCGTGCGAATCATAGGACTCTAGCACGATTTGGCTCTTGAAAACTCAAGCTGGATCTAAAACACGCATTCAAGCATTGTGGGGGTGATATTGATGAAATTGGAACCTCCGTTGCCCATTTTGGAGTACTGCTGAAAAACGGAGTGAGAAAGGAGCTTACTCTGAAAGTTCGAGGCCTCTACGAATTTTCCCTCTCAAAAGGTGAGACTGGCGCTAAAAAATGCTTCTATCCTTTTGGTGGAGGAAACACAATGATTCGCGAGCTACATTGCCTATTTTACAGTGCTTATGAAAGATGGAGGTAGGAATATGATTTCTTTTCATTTCAAATGCCTCTGTGGCGGTTGAACTCTGCGAAGTGCAAACCTGCGCGAAGAATAGGTCCCATCATTTCCGGGGCAAAAACAGATGAATTGGGAAAGTACATGGCCCGTTCTCTGTGTCCCACTAAAAGATTATGAGAAAGACTATTTTGATGAAATTGTATGGGCTACATGTCAGTTTCCCTCTCTTGAAAGAGAAAATCGCCTCTAAACGAACCGTACAGTCTTCAGGCAATGGAACAGATGAATTTGGCAAATATGTGCCGTATTTTCCGGAACTCGTGAAGATTGGAGGGAGAAAGAAGATTTTCGTGCCAATCATAGGACTCTAGCACGGTTTGGCTCTTGAAAACTCAAGCTGGATCTAAAACACGCATTCAAGCATTGTGGGGGTGATATTGATGAAATTGGAACCTCCGTTGCCCATTTTGGAGTACTGCTGAAAAACGGAGTGAGAAAGGAGCTTACTCTGAAAGTTCGAGGCCTCTAGCGAATTTTCCCTCTCAAAAGGTGAGACAGGCGCTAAAACATGCTTCTATCTTTTTCGTGGCGGAAACACAATGATTCGCGAGCTACGTTGCCTATTTTACAGTGCTTATGAAAGATGGAGGTAGGAATAGGATTTCTTTGCATTTCAAATGCCTCTGTGGCGGTTGAACTCTGCGAAGTGCAAACCTGCGCGAAGAATAGGTCCCATCATTTCCGTGGCAAAAACAGATGAATTGGGAAAGTACATGGCCCGTTCTCTGTGTCCCACTAAAAGATTATGAGAAATACTATTTTGATGAAATTGTATGGGCTACATGTCAGTTTCCCTCTCTTGAAAGAGAAAATCGCATCTAAACGAACCGTACAGTCTTCTGGCGGTGGAACAGATGAATTTGGCAAATATGTGCCGTATTTTTCGGAACTCGTGAAGATTGGAGGGAGAAAGAAGATTTTCGTGCCAATCGTAGGACTCTAGCACGGTTTGGCTCTTGAAAACTGAAGCTGGATCTAAAACACGCATTCAAGCATTGTGGGGGTGATATTGATGAAATTGGAACCTCCGTTGCCCATTTTGGAGTACTGCTGAAAAACGGAGTGAGAAAGGAGCTTACTCTGAAAGTTCGAGGCCTCTACGAATTTTCCCTCTCAAAAGGTGAGACTGGCGCTAAAAAATGCTTCTATCCTTTTGGTGGAGGAAACACAATGATTCGCGAGCTACATTGCCTATTTTACAGTGCTTATGAAAGATGGAGGTAGGAATATGATTTCTTTTCATTTCAAATGCCTCTGTGGCGGTTGAACTCTGCGAAGTGCAAACCTACGCGAAGAATAGGTCCCATCATTTCCGGGGCAAAAACAGATGAATTGGGAAAGTACATGGCCCGTTGTCTGTGTCCCACTAAAAGATTATGAGAAAGACTATTTTGATGAAATTGTATGGGCTACATGTCAGTTTCCCTCTCTTGAAAGAGAAAATCGCCTCTAAACGAACCGTACAGTCTTCAGGCAATGGAACAGATGAATTTGGCAAATATGTGCCGTATTTTCCGGAACTCGTGAAGATTGGAGGGAGAAAGAAGATTTTCGTGCCAATCATAGGACTCTAGCACGGTTTGGCTCTTGAAAACTCAAGCTGGATCTAAAACACGCATTCAAGCATTGTGGGGGTGATATTGATGAAATTGGAACCTCCGTTGCCCATTTTGGAGTACTGCTGAAAAACGGAGTGAGAAAGGAGCTTACTCTGAAAGTTCGAGGCCTCTAGCGAATTTTCCCTCTCAAAAGGTGAGACAGGCGCTAAAACATGCTTCTATCTTTTTCGTGGCGGAAACACAATGATTCGCGAGCTACGTTGCCTATTTTACAGTGCTTATGAAAGATGGAGGTAGGAATAGGATTTCTTTGCATTTCAAATGCCTCTGTGGCGGTTGAACTCTGCGAAGTGCAAACCTGCGCGAAGAATAGGTCCCATCATTTCCGTGGCAAAAACAGATGAATTGGGAAAGTACATGGCCCGTTCTCTGTGTCCCACTAAAAGATTATGAGAAATACTATTTTGATGAAATTGTATGGGCTACATGTCAGTTTCCCTCTCTTGAAAGAGAAAATCGCATCTAAACGAACCGTACAGTCTTCTGGCGGTGGAACAGATGAATTTGGCAAATATGTGCCGTATTTTTCGGAACTCGTGAAGATTGGAGGGAGAAAGAAGATTTTCGTGCCAATCGTAGGACTCTAGCACGGTTTGGCTCTTGAAAACTGAAGCTGGATCTAAAACACGCATTCAAGCATTGTGGGGGTGATATTGATGAAATTGGAACCTCCGTTGCCCATTTTGGAGTACTGCTGAAAAACGGAGTGAGAAAGGAGCTTACTCTGAAAGTTCGAGGCCTCTAGCGAATTTTCCCTCTCAAAAGGTGAGACTGGCGCTAAAAAATGCTTCTATCCTTTTGGTGGCGGAAACACAATGATTCGCGAGCTACATTGCCTATTTTACAGTGCTTATGAAAGATGGAGGTAGGAATATGATTTCTTTTCATTTCAAATGCCTCTGTGGCGGTTGAACTCTGCGAAGTGCAAACCTGCGCGATGAATAGGTCCCATAATTTTCGGGGCAAAAACAGATGAATTGGGAAAGTACATGGCCCGTTCTCTGTGTCCCACTAAAAGATTATGAGAAAGACTATTTTGATGAAATTGTATGGGCTACATGTCAGTTTCCCTCTCTTGAAAGAGAAAATCGCCTCTAAACGAACCGTACAGTCTTCAGGCAGTGGAACAGATGAATTTGGCAGATATGTGCCGTATTTTTCGGAACTCGTGAAGATTGGAGGGAGAAAGAAGATTTTCGTGCCAATCATAGGACTCTAGCACGGTTTGCCTCTTGAAAACTCAAGCTGGATCTAAAACACGCATTCAAGCATTGTGGGGGTGATATTGATGAAATTGGAACCTCCGTTGCCCATTTTGGAGTACTGCTGAAAAACGGAGTGAGAAAGGAGCTTACTCTGAAAGTTCGAGACCGCTAGCGAATTTTCCCTCTCAAAAGGTGAGACAGGCGCTAAAACATGCTTCTATCCTTTTCGTGGCGGAAACACAATGATTCGCGAGCTACGTTGCCTATTTTACAGTGCTTATGAAAGATGGAGGTAGGAATATGATTTCTTTTCATTTCAAATGCCTCTGTGGCGGTTGAACTCTGCGAAGTGCAAACCTGCGCGATGAATAGGTCCCATCATTTCCGGGGCAAAAACAGATGAATTGGGAAAGTACATGGCCCGTTCTCTGTGTCCCACTAAAAGATTATGAGAAAGACTATTTTGATGAAATTGTATGGGCTACATGTCAGTTTCCCTCTCTTGAAAGAGAAAATCGCATCTAAACGAACCGTACAGTCTTTTGGCGGTGGAACAGATGAATTTGGCAAATATGTGCCGTATTTTTCGGAACTCGTGAAGATTGGAGGGAGAAAGAAGATTTTCGTGCCAATCATAGGACTCTAGAACGGTTTGGCTCTTGAAAACTCAAGCTGGATCTAAAACACGCATTCAAGCATTGTGGGGGTGATATTGATGAAATTGGAACCTCCGTTGCCCATTTTGGAGTACTGCTGAAAAACGGAGTGAGAAAGGAGCTTACTCTGAAAGTTCGAGGCCTCTAGCGAATTTTCCCTCTCAAAAGGTGAGACTGGCGCTAAAACATGCTTCTATCCTTTTCGTGGCGGAAACACAATGATTCGCGAGCTACGTTGCCTATTTTACAGTGCTTATGAAAGATGGAGGTAGGAATAGGATTTCTTTGCATTTCAAATGCCTCTGTGGCGGTTGAACTCTGCGAAGTGCAAACCTGCGCGATGAATAGGTCCCATTATTTCCGGGGCAAAAACAGATGAATTGGGAAAGTACATGGCCCGTTCTCTGTGTCCCACTAAAAGATTATGAGAAATACTGTTGTGATGAAATTGTATGGGCTACATGTCAGTTTCCCTCTCTTGAAAGGGAAAATCGCATCTAAACGAACCGTACAGTCTTCTGGCGGTGGAACAGATGAATTTGGCAAATATGTGCCGTATTTTTCGGAACTCGTGAAGATTGGAGGGAGGGAGAAGATTTTCGTGCCAATCATAGGACTCTAGCACGGTTTGGCTCTTGAAAACTCAAGCTGGATCTAAAACACGCATTCAAGCATTGTGGGGGTGATATTGATGAAATTGGAACCTCCGTTGCCCATTTTGGAGTACTGCTGAAAAACGGAGTGAGAAAGGAGCTTACTCTGAAAGTTCGAGGCCTGTAGCGAATTTTCCCTCTCAAAAGGTGAGACTGGCGCTAAAACATGCTTCTATCCTTTTCGTGGCGGAAACACAATGATTCGCGAGCTACGTTGCCTATTTTACAGTGCTTATGAAAGATGGAGGTAGGAATATGATTTCTTTTCATTTCAAATGCCTCTGTGGCGGTTGAACTCTGCGAAGTGCAAACCTGCGCGATGAATTGGTCCCATCATTTCCGGGGCAAAAACAGATGAATTGGGAAAGTACATGGCCCGTTCTCTGTGTCCCACTAAAAGATTATGAGAAACACTATTTTGATGAAATTGTATGGGCTACATGTCAGTTTCCCTCTCTTGAAAGAGAAAATCGTCTCTAAACTAACCGTACAGTCTTCTGGCGGTGGAACAGATGAATTTGGCAAATATGTGCCGTATTTTCCGGAACTCGTGAAGATTGGAGGGAGAAAGAAGATTTTCGTGCCAATCATAGGACTCTAGCACGGTTTGGCTCTTGAAAACTCAAGCTGGATCTAAAACACGCATTCAAGCATTGTGGGGGTTATATTGATGAAATTGGAACCTCCGTTGCCCATTTTGGAGTACTGCTGAAAAACGGAGTGAGAAAGGAGCTTACTCTGAAAGTTCGAGGCCTGTAGCGAATTTTCCCTCTCAAAAGGTGAGACTGGCGCTAAAACATGCTTCTATCCTTTTCGTGGCGAAAACACAATGATTCGCGAGCTACGTTGCCTATTTTACAGTGCTTAAGAAAGATGGAGGTAGGAATATGATTTCTTTTCATTTCAAATGCCTCTGTGGCGGTTGAACTCTGCGAAGTGCAAACCTGCGCGATGAATTGGTCCCATCATTTCCGGGGCAAAAACAGATGAATTGGGAAAGTACATGGCCCGTTCTCTGTGTCCCACTAAAAGATTATGAGAAAGACTATTTTGATGAAATTGTGTGGGGTACATGTCAGTTTCCCTCTATTGAAAGAGAAAATCACCTCTAAACGAACCGTACAAACTTCTCGCGGTGGAACAGATGAATTTGGAAAATCTGAGGAGTATTTTTTGGAACTCGTGAAAATTGGAGGGAGAAAGAAGATTTTCGTGCAAATCAGAGGACTCTAGCACGGATTCCCTCTTGAAAACGCAAGCTGGATCTAAAACACGCATTCAGGTATTTTAGGGGTGATATTGATGAAATTGGCAACTCCGTAGCCCATTTTGGGGTACTGCTGAAAAACGGATTGAGAAAGGAGCTTACTCTGAAATTTCGAGGCCTCTAGCGATATTTCCCTGTAAAAAGGTGAAACCGGCGCTAAAACATGCTTCTATCCTTTTGGTGGCCGAAACACAATGATTCGCGAGCTACGTTGCCCATTTTACAGTTCTTCTTAAAGATGGAGGTAGGAATAGGATTTCTTTGCATTTGAAATGCCTCTATGGCGGTTGGTCTCTGCTAAGTGCAAACCTGCGCAAAGATTAGGTCCAACCATTTCGGGGGCAAAAAAAGATGAATTGGGAAAGTACATGGCCCGTTCTCTGTGTCCCACTAAAAGATTATGAGAAAGACTATTTTGATGAAATTGTGTGGGCTACATGTCAGTTTCCCTCTATTGAAAGAGAAAATCACCTCTAAACGAACCGTACAAACTTCTCGCGGTGGAACAGATGAATTTGGAAAATCTGAGGAGTATTTTTTGGAACTCGTGAAAATTGGAGGGAGAAAGAAGATTTTCGTGCAAATCAGAGGACTCTAGCACGGATTCCCTCTTGAAAACGCAAGCTGGATCTAAAACACGCATTCAGGTATTTTAGGGGTGATATTGATGAAATTGGCAACTCCGTAGCCTATTTTGGGGTACTGCTGAAAAACGGATTGAGAAAGGAGCTTACTCTGAAATTTCGAGGCCCCTAGCGAATTTTCCTTGTAAAAAGGTGAAACCGGCGCTAAAACCTGCTTCTATCCTTTTGGTGGCCGAAACACAATGATTCGCGAGCTACGTTGCCCATTTTACAGTTCTTCTTAAAGATGGAGGTAGGAATAGGATTTCTTTGCATTTGAAATGCCTCTATGGCGGTTGGTCTCTGCTAAGTGCAAACCTGCGCAAAGATTAGGTCCAACCATTTCGGGGGCAAAAAAAGATGAATTGGGAAAGTACATGGCCCGTTCTCTGTGTCCCAGTAAAAGATTATGAGAAAGACTATTTTGATGAAATTGTGTGGGCTACATGTCAGTTTCCCTCTATTGAAAGAGAAAATCACCTCTAAACGAACCGTACAAACTTCTCGCGGTGGAACAGATGAATTTGGAAAATCTGAGGAGTATTTTTTGGAACTCGTGAAAATTGGAGGGAGAAAGAAGATTTTCGTGCAAATCAGAGGACTCTAGAGTGGATTCCCTCTTGAAAACGCAAGCTGGATCTAAAACACGCATTCAGGTATTTTGGGGGTGATATTGATGAAATTGGCAACTCCGTGGCCCACTTTGTGGTACTGCTGAAAAACGGATTGAGAAAGGAGCTTACTCTGAAATTTCGAGGCCTCTAGCGAATTTTCCCTGTCAAAAGGTGAAACCGGCGCTAAAACATGCTTCTATCCTTTTGGTGGCTGAAACACAATGATTCGCGAGCTACGTTGCCCATTTTACAGTGCTTATGAAAGATGGAGGTAGGAATAGGATTTCTTTGCATTTGAAATGCCTCTATGGCGGTTGGTCTCTGCTAACTGCAAACCTGCGGAAAGATTAGGTCCAACCATTTCGGGGGCAAAAAAAAGATGAATTGGGAAAGTACATGGCCCGTTCTCTGTGTCCCACTAAAAGATTATGAGAAAGACTATTTTGATGAAATTGTGTGGGCTACATGTCAGTTTCCCTCTATTGAAAGAGAAAATCACCTCTAAACGAACCGTACAGTCTTCTCGCGGTGGAACAGATGAATTTGGCAAATATGAGGCGTATTTTTTGGAACTCGTGAAAATAGGAGGGAGAAAGAAGATTTCCGGGCAAATCAGAGGACTCTAGCACGAATTCCCTCTTGGAAACGCAAGCTGGATCTAAAACACGCATTCAGGCATTTTGGGGGTGATATTGATGAAATTGGCAACTCCGTGGCCCATTTTGGGGTACTGCTGAAAAACGGATTGAGAAAGGAGCTTACTCTGAAATTTCGAGGCCTCTAGCGAAATTTCTCTGTCAAAAGGTGAAACCGGCGCTAAAACATGCTTCTATCCTTTTGGTGGCCGAAACACAATGATTCGCGATCTTCGTTGCCCATTTTACAGTGCTTATGAAAGATGGAGGTAGGAATATGATTTCTTTTAATATCAAATGCCTCTATGGCGGTTGGTCTCTGCTAAGTGCAAACCTGCGCAAAGATTAGGTCCAACCATTTCAGGGGCCAAAAAAGATGAATTGGGAAAGTACATGGCCCGTTCTCTGTACCCCACTAAAAGATTATGAGAGAGACTATTTTGATGAAATAGTGTGGGCTACATGTCAGTTTCCCTCTATTGAAAGAGAAAATCACCTCTAAACGAAACGTACAGTTTTCTCGCGGTGGAACAGATGAATTTGGCAAATCTGAGGCGTATTTTTTGGAACTCATGAAAATTTGAGGGAGAAAGAAGATTTCCGTGCAAATCAGAGGACTCTAGCATGAATTCCCTCTTGAAAACGCAAGCTGGATCTAAAACACGCATTAAGGCATTTTGGGGGTGATATTGATGAAATTGGCAACTCCGTGGCCCATTTTGGGGTACTGCTAAAAAACGGATTGAGAAAGGAGCTTACTCTGAAATTTCGAGGCCTCTAGCGAATTTTTCCTGTCAAAAGGTGAAACCGGCGCTAAAACATGCTTCTATCCTTTTGGTGGCCGAAACACAATAATTCGCGAGCTACGTTGCCCGTTTTACAG
Organism: Albizia julibrissin; assembly: GCA_037074505.1. Taxonomy (NCBI): domain Eukaryota; kingdom Viridiplantae; phylum Streptophyta; class Magnoliopsida; order Fabales; family Fabaceae; genus Albizia; species Albizia julibrissin. Next base: position 42,363,314 of record CM073477.1, read on the forward strand.
TTCTTCTGAAAGATGGAGGTAGGAATAGGATTTCTTTGCATTTCAAATGCCTCTATGGCGGTTGGTCTTTGCTAAGTGCAAACCTGCGCAAAGATTAGGTCCAACAATTTCAGGGGCAAAAAAAGATGAATTGGGAAAGTACATGGCCCGTTCTCTGTACCCCACTAAAAGATTATGAGAAAGACTATTTTGATGAAATTGTGTGAGCTACATGTCAGTTTCCCTCTATTGAAAGAGAAAATCACCTCTAAACGAACCGTACAGTCTTCTCGCGGTGGAACAGATGAATTTGGCAAATCTGAGGCGTATTTTTTGGAACTCGTGAAAATAGGAGGGAGAAAGAAGATTTCCGGGCAAATCAGAGGACTCTAGCACGAATTCCCTCTTGGAAACGCAAGCTGGATCTAAAACACGCATTCAGGCATTTTGGGGGTGATATTGATGAAATTGGCAACTCCGTAGCCCATTTTGGGGTATTGCTGAAAAACGGATTGAGAAAGAAGCTTACTCTGAAATTTCGAGGCCTCTAGCGAATTTTCCCTGTCCAAAGGTGAGACCGACGCTAAAACATGCTTCTATCATTTTGGTGGCCGAAACACAATGATTCGCGAGCTTCGTTGCCCATTTTACAGTGCTTATGAAAGATGGAGGTAGGAATAGGATTTCTTTTAATTTCAAATGCCTCTATGGCGGTTGGTCTCTGCTAAGTGCAAACCTGCGCAAAGATTAGGTCCAACAATTTCAGGGGCAAAAAAAGATGAATTGGGAAAGTACATGGCCCGTTCTCTGTACCCCACTAAAAGATTATGAGAAAGACTATTTTGATGAAATTGTGTGGGCTACATGTCAGTTTCCCTCTATTGAAAGAGAAAATCACCTCTAAACGAACCGTAAAGTCTTCTCGCGGTGGAACAGATGAATTTGGCAAATCTGAGGCGTATTTTTTGGAACTCATGAAAATTGGAGGGAGAAAGAAGATTTCCGTGCAAATCAGAGGACTCTAGCACGAATTCCCTCTTGGAAACGCAAGCTGGATCTAAAACACGCATTCAGGCATTTTGGGGGTGATATTGATGAAATTGGCAACTCCGTAGCCCATTTTGGGGTATTGCTGAAAAACGGATTGAGAAAGGAGCTTACTCTGAAATTTCGAGGCCTCTAGCGAATTTTCCCTGTCAAAAGGTGAAACCGGCGCTAAAACATGCTTCTATCCTTTTGGTGGCCGAAACACAATGATTCGCGAGCTACGTTGCCCGTTTTACAGTTCTTCTGAAAGATGGAGGTAGGAATAGGATTTCTTTGCATTTCAAATGCCTCTATGGCGGTTGGTCTCTGCTAAGTGCAAACCTGTGCAAAGATTAGGTCCAACCATTTCAGGGGCAAAAAAAGATGAATTGGGAAAGTAAATGGCCCGTTCTCTATACCCCACTAAAAGATTATGAGAAAGACTATTTTGATGAAATAGTGTGGGCTACATGTCAGTTTCCCTCTATTGAAAGAGAAAATCACCTCTAAACGAACCGTACAGTCTTCTCACGGTGGAACAGATGAATTTGGAAAATCTGAGGCGTATTATTTGGAACTCGTGAAAATTGGAGGGAGACAGAAGATTTTCGTGCAAATCAGAGGACTCTAGCACGGATTCCCTCTTGCAAACGCAAGCTGGATCTAAAACACGCATTCAGGCATTTTGGGGGTGATAGTGATGAAATTGGAACCTCCGTGGCCCATTTTGGGGTATTGCTGAAAAACGGATTGAGAAAGAAGCTTACTCTGAAATTTCGAGGCCTCTAGCGAATTTTCCCTGTCCAAAGGTGAGACCGACGCTAAAACATGCTTCTATCATTTTGGTGGCCGAAACACAATGATTCGCGAGCTTCGTTGCCCATTTTACAGTGCTTATGAAAGATGGAGGTAGGAATAGGATTTCTTTTAATTTCAAATGCCTCTATGGCGGTTGGTCTCTGCTAAGTGCAAACCTGCGCAAAGATTAGGTCCAACAATTTCAGGGGCAAAAAAAGATGAATTGGGAAAGTACATGGCCCGTTCTCTGTACCCCACTAAAAGATTATGAGAAAGACTATTTTGATGAAATTGTGTGAGCTACATGTCAGTTTCCCTCTATTGAAAGAGAAAATCACCTCTAAACGAACCGTACAGTCTTCTCGCGGTGGAACAGATGAATTTGGCAAATCTGAGGCGTATTTTTTGGAACTCGTGAAAATAGGAGGGAGAAAGAAGATTTCCGGGCAAATCAGAGGACTCTAGCACGAATTCCCTCTTGGAAACGCAAGCTGGATCTAAAACACGCATTCAGGCATTTTGGGGGTGATATTGATGAAATTGGCAACTCCGTAGCCCATTTTGGGGTATTGCTGAAAAACGGATTGAGAAAGGAGCTTACTCTGAAATTTCGAGGCCTCTAGCGAATTTTCCCTGTCAAAAGGTGAAACCGGCGCTAAAACATGCTTCTATCCTTTTGGTGGCCGAAACACAATGATTCGCGAGCTACGTTGCCCGTTTTACAGTTCTTCTGAAAGATGGAGGTAGGAATAGGATTTCTTTGCATTTCAAATGCCTCTATGGCGGTTGGTCTCTGCTAAGTGCAAACCTGTGCAAAGATTAGGTCCAACCATTTCAGGGGCAAAAAAAGATGAATTGGGAAAGTAAATGGCCCGTTCTCTATACCCCACTAAAAGATTATGAGAAAGACTATTTTGATGAAATAGTGTGGGCTACATGTCAGTTTCCCTCTATTGAAAGAGAAAATCACCTCTAAACGAACCGTACAGTCTTCTCACGGTGGAACAGATGAATTTGGAAAATCTGAGGCGTATTATTTGGAACTCGTGAAAATTGGAGGGAGACAGAAGATTTTCGTGCAAATCAGAGGACTCTAGCACGGATTCCCTCTTGCAAACGCAAGCTGGATCTAAAACACGCATTCAGGCATTTTGGGGGTGATAGTGATGAAATTGGAACCTCCGTGGCCCATTTTGGGGTATTGCTGAAAAACGGATTGAGAAAGAAGCTTACTCTGAAATTTCGAGGCCTCTAGCGAATTTTCCCTGTCCAAAGGTGAGACCGACGCTAAAACATGCTTCTATCATTTTGGTGGCCGAAACACAATGATTCGCGAGCTTCGTTGCCCATTTTACAGTGCTTATGAAAGATGGAGGTAGGAATAGGATTTCTTTTAATTTCAAATGCCTCTATGGCGGTTGGTCTCTGCTAAGTGCAAACCTGCGCAAAGATTAGGTCCAACAATTTCAGGGGCAAAAAAAGATGAATTGGGAAAGTACATGGCCCGTTCTCTGTACCCCACTAAAAGATTATGAGAAAGACTATTTTGATGAAATTGTGTGAGCTACATGTCAGTTTCCCTCTATTGAAAGAGAAAATCACCTCTAAACGAACCGTACAGTCTTCTCGCGGTGGAACAGATGAATTTGGCAAATCTGAGGCGTATTTTTTGGAACTCGTGAAAATAGGAGGGAGAAAGAAGATTTCCGGGCAAATCAGAGGACTCTAGCACGAATTCCCTCTTGGAAACGCAAGCTGGATCTAAAACACGCATTCAGGCATTTTGGGGGTGATATTGATGAAATTGGCAACTCCGTAGCCCATTTTGGGGTATTGCTGAAAAACGGATTGAGAAAGGAGCTTACTCTGAAATTTCGAGGCCTCTAGCGAATTTTCCCTGTCAAAAGGTGAAACCGGCGCTAAAACATGCTTCTATCCTTTTGGTGGCCGAAACACAATGATTCGCGAGCTACGTTGCCCGTTTTACAGTTCTTCTGAAAGATGGAGGTAGGAATAGGATTTCTTTGCATTTCAAATGCCTCTATGGCGGTTGGTCTCTGCTAAGTGCAAACCTGTGCAAAGATTAGGTCCAACCATTTCAGGGGCAAAAAAAGATGAATTGGGAAAGTAAATGGCCCGTTCTCTATACCCCACTAAAAGATTATGAGAAAGACTATTTTGATGAAATAGTGTGGGCTACATGTCAGTTTCCCTCTATTGAAAGAGAAAATCACCTCTAAACGAACCGTACAGTCTTCTCACGGTGGAACAGATGAATTTGGAAAATCTGAGGCGTATTATTTGGAACTCGTGAAAATTGGAGGGAGACAGAAGATTTTCGTGCAAATCAGAGGACTCTAGCACGGATTCCCTCTTGCAAACGCAAGCTGGATCTAAAACACGCATTCAGGCATTTTGGGGGTGATAGTGATGAAATTGGAACCTCCGTGGCCCATTTTGGGGTATTGCTGAAAAACGGATTGAGAAAGAAGCTTACTCTGAAATTTCGAGGCCTCTAGCGAATTTTCCCTGTCCAAAGGTGAGACCGACGCTAAAACATGCTTCTATCCTTTTGGTGGCCGAAACACAATGATTCGCGAGCTTCGTTGCCCATTTTACAGTGCTTATGAAAGATGGAGGTAGGAATAGGATTTCTTTTAATTTCAAATGCCTCTTTGGCGGTTGGTCTCTGCTAAGTGCAAACCTGCGCAAAGATTAGGTCCAACAATTTCAGGGGCAAAAAAAGATGAATTGGGAAAGTACATGGCCCGTTCTCTGTACCCCACTAAAAGATTATGAGAAAGACTATTTTGATGAAATTGTGTGAGCTACATGTCAGTTTCCCTCTATTGAAAGAGAAAATCACCTCTAAACGAACCGTACAGTCTTCTCGCGGTGGAACAGATGAATTTGGCAAATCTGAGGCGTATTTTTTGGAACTCGTGAAAATAGGAGGGAGAAAGAAGATTTCCGGGCAAATCAGAGGACTCTAGCACGAATTCCCTCTTGGAAACGCAAGCTGGATCTAAAACACGCATTCAGGCATTTTGGGGGTGATATTGATGAAATTGTCAACTCCGTGGCCCATTTTGGGGTACTGCTGAAAAACGGATTGAGAAAGGAGCTTACTCTGAAATTTCGAGGCCTCTAGCGAAATTTCCCTGTCAAAAGGTGAAACCGGCGCTAAAACATGCTTCTATCCTTTTGGTGGCCGAAACACAATGATTCGCGATCTTCGTTGCCCATTTTACAGTGCTTATGAAAGATGGAGGTAGGAATAGGATTTCTTTTAATATCAAATGCCTCTATGGCGGTTGGTCTCTGCTAAGTGCAAACCTGCGCAAAGATTAGGTCCAACCATTTCAGGGGCCAAAAAAGATGAATTGGGAAAGTACATGGCCCGTTCTCTGTACCCCACTAAAAGATTATGAGAGAGACTATTTTGATGAAATAGTGTGGGCTACATGTCAGTTTCCCTCTATTGAAAGAGAAAATCACCTCTAAACGAAACGTACAGTTTTCTCGCGGTGGAACAGATGAATTTGGCAAATCTGAGGCGTATTTTTTGGAACTCATGAAAATTTGAGGGAGAAAGAAGATTTCCGTGCAAATCAGAGGACTCTAGCATGAATTCCCTCTTGAAAACGCAAGCTGGATCTAAAACACGCATTAAGGCATTTTGGGGGTGATATTGATGAAATTGGCAACTCCGTGGCCCATTTTGGGGTACTGCTAAAAAACGGATTGAGAAAGGAGCTTACTCTGAAATTTCGAGGCCTCTAGCGAATTTTTCCTGTCAAAAGGTGAAACCGGCGCTAAAACATGCTTCTATCCTTTTGGTGGCCGAAACACAATAATTCGCGAGCTACGTTGCCCGTTTTACAGTTCTTCTGAAAGATGGAGGTAGGAATAGGATTTCTTTGCATTTCAAATGCCTCTATGGCGGTTGGTCTCTGCTAAGTGCAAACCTGTGCAAAGATTAGGTCCAACCATTTCAGGGGCAAAAAAAGATGAATTGGGAAAGTACATGGCCCGTTCTCTGTACCCCACTAAAAGATTATGAGAAAGACTATTTTGATGAAATTGTGTGGGCTACATGTCAGTTTCCCTCTATTGAAAGAGAAAATCACCTCTAAACGAACCGTAAAGTCTTCTCGCGGTGGAACAGATGAATTTGGCAAATCTGAGGCGTATTTTTTGGAACTCATGAAAATTGGAGGGAGAAAGAAGATTTCCGTGCAAATCAGAGAACTCTAGCACGAATTCCCTCTTGAAAACGCAAGCTGGATCTAAAACACGCATTCAGGCATTTTAGGGGTGATATTGATGAAATTGGCAACTCCGTAGCCCATTTTGAGGTACTGCTGAAAAACGGATTGAGAAAGGAGCTTACTCTGAAATTTCGAGGCCTCTAGCGAATTTTTCCTGTCAAAAGGTGAAACCGGCGCTAGAACATGCTTCTATCCTTTTGGTAGCCGAAACACAATAATTCGCGAGCTACGTTGCCCGTTTTACAGTTCTTCTGAAAGATGGAGGTAGGAATAGGATTTCTTTGCATTTCAAATGCCTCTATGGCGGTTGGTCTCTGCTAAGTGCAAACCTGCGCAAAGATTAGGTCCAACCATTTCAGGGGCAAAAAAAGATGAATTGGGAAAGTACATGGCCCGTTCTCTGTACCCCACTAAAAGATTATGAGAAAGACTATTTTGATGAAATAGTGTGGGCTACATGTCAGTTTCCCTCTATTGAAAGAGAAAATCACCTCTAAACGAACCGTACAGTCTTCACGCGGTGGAACAGATGAATTTGGCAAATCTGAGGCGTATTTTTTGGAACTCGTGAAAATTGGAGGGAGAAAGAAGATTTCCGTGCAAATCAGAGGACTCTAGCACGAATTCCCTCTTGAAAACGCAAGCTGCATCTAAAACACGCATGAAGGCATTTTAGGGGTGATATTGATGAAATTGGCAACTCCGTGGCCCATTTTGGGGTACTGCTGAAAAACGGATTGAGAAAGGAGCTTACTCTGAAAGTTCGAGGCCTCTAGTGAATTTTCCCTATCAAAAGGTGAAACCGGCGCTAAAACATGCTTCTATCCTTTTGGTGGCCGAAACACAATGATTCGCGAGCTACGTTGCCCGTTTTACAGTTCTTCTGAAAGATGGAGGTAGGAATAGGATTTCTTTGCATTTCAAATGCCTTTATGGCGGTTGGTCTCTGCTAAGTGCAAACCTGCGCAAAGATTAGGTCCAACCATTTCAGGGGCAAAAAAAAGATGAATTGGGAAAGTACATGGCCCGTTCTCTGTACCCCACTAAAAGATTATGAGAAAGACTATTTTGATGAAATTGTGTGTGCTACATGTCAGTTTCCCTCTATTGAAAGAGAAAATCACCTCTAAACGAACCGTACAGTCTTCTCGCGGTGGAACAGATGAATTTGGCAAATCTGAGGCGTATTTTTTGGAACTCATGAAAATTGGAGGGAGAAAGAAGATTTCCGTGCCAATCAGAGGACTCTAGCACGAATTCCCTCTTGAAAACGCAAGCTGGATCTAAAACACGCATTCAGGCATTTTGGGGGTTATATTGATGAAATTGGCAACTCCGTAGCCCATTTTGGGGTATTGCTGAAAAACGGAGTGAGAAAGAAGCTTCCTCTGAAATTTCGAGGCCTCTAGCGAATTTTCCCTGTCCAAAGGTGAAACCGGCGTTAAAACATGCTTCTATCCTTTTGGTGGCCGAAACACAATGATTCGTGAGCTTCGTTGCCCATTTTACAGTGCTTATGAAAGATGGAGGTAGGAATAGGATTTCTTTTAATTTCAAATGCCTCTATGGCGGTTGGTCTCTGCTAAGTGCAAACCTGCGCAAAGATTAGGTCCAACCATTTCAGGGGCAAAAAAAGATGAATTGGGAAAGTACATGGCCCGTTCTCTGTACCCCACTAAAAGATTATGAGAAAGACTATTTTGATAAAATAGTGTGGGCTACATGTCAGTTTCCCTCTATTGAAAGAGAAAATCACCTCTAAACGAACCGTACAGTCTTCACGCGGTGGAACAGATGAATTTTGCAAATCTGTGGCGTATTTTTTGGAACTCGTGAAAATTGGACGAAGAAAGAAGATTTCCGTGCAAATCAGAGGACTCTAGCATGAATTCCCTCTTGAAAACGCAAGGTGCATCTAAAACACGCATTCAGGCATTTTGGGGGTGATATTGATGAAATTGGCAACTCCGTGGCCCATTTTGGGGTACTGCTGAAAAACGGATTGAGAAAGGAGCTTACTCTGAAATTTCGAGGCCTCTAGCGAATTTTCCCTGTCCAAAGGTGAAACCGGCGCTAAAACATGCTTCTATCCTTTTGGTGGCCGAAACACAATGATTCGCGAGCTTCGTTGCCCATTTTACAGTGCTTATGAAAGATGGAGGTAGGAATAGGATTTCTTTTAATTTCAAATACCTCTATGGCGGTTGGTCTCTGCTAAGTGCAAACCTGCGCAAAGATTAGGTCCAACCATTTCAGGGGCAAAAAAAGATGAATTGGGAAAGTACATGGCCCGTTCTCTGTACCCCACTAAAAGATTATGAGAAAGACTATTTTGATGAAATTGTGTGGGCTACATGTCAGTTTCCCTCTATTCAAAAGAGAAAATCACCTCTAAACGAAACGTACAGTCTTCTCGCGGTGGAACAGATGAATTTGGCAAATCTGAGGCGTATTTTTTGGAACTCATGAAAATTGGAGGGAGAAAGAAGATTTCCGTGCAAATCAGAGGACTCTAGCACGAATTCCCTCTTGAAAACGCAAGCTGGATCTAAAACACGCATTCAGGCATTTTGAGGGTTATATTGATGAAATTGGCAACTCCGTAGCCCATTTTGGGGTACTGCTGAAAAACGGATTGAGAAAGGAGCTTACTCTGAAATTTCGAGGCCTCTAGCGAAATTTCCCTGTCAAAAGGTGAAACCGGCGCTAAAACATGCTTCTATCCTTTTGGTGGCCGAAACACAATGATTCGCGAGCTTCGTTGCCCATTTTACAGTGCTTATGAAAGATGGAGGTAGGAATAGGATTTCTTTTAATTTCAAATGCCTCTATGGCGGTTGGTCTCTGCTAAGTGCAAACCTGCGCAAAGATTAGGTCCAACCATTTCAGGGGCAAAAAAAGATGAATTGGGAAAGTACATGGCCCGTTCTCTGTACCCCACTAAAAGATTATGAGAAAGACTATTTTGATGAAATAGTGTGGGCTACATGTCAGTTTCCCTCTATTGAAAGAGAAAATCACCTCTAAACGAACCGTACAGTCTTCACGCGGTGGAACAGATGAATTTTGCAAATCTGTGGCCTATTTTTTGGAACTCGTGAAAATTGGAGGGAGAAAGAAGATTTCCGTGCAAATCAGAGGACTCTAGCACGAATTCCCTCTTGAAAACGCAAGCTGGATCTAAAACACGCATTCAGGCATTTTGAGGGTTATATTGATGAAATTGGCAACTCCGTAGCCCATTTTGGGGTACTGCTGAAAAACGGATTGAGAAAGGAGCTTACTCTGAAATTTCGAGGCCTCTAGCGAAATTTCCCTGTCAAAAGGTGAAACCGGCGCTAAAACATGCTTCTATCCTTTTGGTGGCCGAAACACAATGATTCGCGAGCTTCGTTGCCCATTTTACAGTGCTTATGAAAGATGGAGGTAGGAATAGGATTTCTTTTAATTTCAAATGCCTCTATGGCGGTTGGTCTCTGCTAAGTGCAAACCTGTGCAAAGATTAGGTCCAACCATTTCAGGGGCCAAAAAAGATGAATTGGGAAAGTACATGGCCCGTTCTCTGTACCCCACTAAAAGATTATGAGAGAGACTATTTTGATGAAATAGTGTGGGCTACATGTCAGTTTCCCTCTATTGAAAGAGAAAATCACCTCTAAACGAAACGTACAGTTTTCTCGCGGTGGAACAGATGAATTTGGCAAATCTGAGGCGTATTTTTTGGAACTCATGAAAATTTGAGGGAGAAAGAAGATTTCCGTGCAAATCAGAGGACTCTAGCATGAATTCCCTCTTGAAAACGCAAGCTGGATCTAAAACACGCATTAAGGCATTTTGGGGGTGATATTGATGAAATTGGCAACTCCGTGGCCCATTTTGGGGTACTGCTAAAAAACGGATTGAGAAAGGAGCTTACTCTGAAATTTCGAGGCCTCTAGCGAATTTTTCCTGTCAAAAGGTGAAACCGGCGCTAAAACATGCTTCTATCCTTTTGGTGGCCGAAACACAATAATTCGCGAGCTACGTTGCCCGTTTTACAGTTCTTCTGAAAGATGGAGGTAGGAATAGGATTTCTTTGCATTTCAAATGCCTCTATGGCGGTTGGTCTCTGCTAAGTGCAAACCTGCGCAAAGATTAGGTCCAACCATTTCAGGGGCAAAAAAAGATGAATTGGGAAAGTACATGGCCCGTTCTCTGTACCCCACTAAAAGATTATGAGAAAGACTATTTTGATGAAATTGTGTGGGCTACATGTCAGTTTCCCTCTATTGAAAGAGAAAATCACCTCTAAACGAACCGTAAAGTCTTCTCGCGGTGGAACAGATGAATTTGGCAAATCTGAGGCGTATTTTTTGGAACTCATGAAAATTGGAGGGAGAAAGAAGATTTCCGTGCAAATCAGAGGACTCTAGCACGGATTCCCTCTTGAAAACGCAAGCTGGATCTAAAACACGCATTCAGGCATTTTGGGGGTTATATTGATGAAATTGGCAACTCCGTAGCCCATTTTGGGGTATTGCTGAAAAACGGATTGAGAAAGAAGCTTCCTCTGAAATTTCGAGGCCTCTAGCGAATTTTCCCTGTCCAAAGGTGAAACCGGCGCTAAAACATGCTTCTATCCTTTTGGTGGCCGAAACACAATGATTCGCGAGCTTCGTTGCCCATTTTACAGTGCTTATGAAAGATGGAGGTAGGAATAGGATTTCTTTTAATTTCAAATGCCTCTATGGCGGTTGGTCTCTGCTAAGTGCAAACCTGCGCAAAGATTAGGTCCAACCATTTCAGGGGCAAAAAAAGATGAATTGGGAAAGTACATGGCCCGTTCTCTGTACCCCACTAAAAGATTATGAGAAAGACTATTTTGATGAAATTGTGTGGGCTACATGTCAGTTTCCCTCTATTCAAAAGAGAAAATCACCTCTAAACGAAACGTACAGTCTTCTCGCGGTGGAACAGATGAATTTGGCAAATCTGAGGCGTATTTTTTGGAACTCATGAAAATTGGAGGGAGAAAGAAGATTTCCGTGCAAATCAGAGGACTCTAGCACGAATTCCCTCTTGAAAACGCAAGCTGGATCTAAAACATGCATTCAGGCATTTTGAGGGTTATATTGATGAAATTGGCAACTCCGTAGCCCATTTTGGGGTACTGCTGAAAAACGGATTGAGAAAGGAGCTTACTCTGAAATTTCGAGGCCTCTAGCGAAATTTCCCTGTCAAAAGGTGAAACCGGCGCTAAAACATGCTTCTATCCTTTTGGTGGCCGAAACACAATGATTCGCGAGCTTCGTTGCCCATTTTACAGTGCTTATGAAAGATGGAGGTAGGAATAGGATTTCTTTTAATTTCAAATGCCTCTATGGCGGTTGGTCTCTGCTAAGTGCAAACCTGCGCAAAGATTAGGTCCAACCATTTCAGGGGCAAAAAAAGATGAATTGGGAAAGTACATGGCCCGTTCTCTGTACCCCACTAAAAGATTATGAGAAAGACTATTTTGATGAAATAGTGTGGGCTACATGTCAGTTTCCCTCTATTGAAAGAGAAAATCACCTCTAAACGAACCGTACAGTCTTCACGCGGTGGAACAGATGAATTTTGCAAATATGTGGCCTATTTTTTGGAACTCGTGAAAATTAGAGGGAGAAAGAAGATTTCCGTGCAAATCAGAGGACTCTAGCACGAATTCCCTCTTGAAAACGCAAGCTGGATCTAAAACACGCATTCAGGCATTTTGAGGGTTATATTGATGAAATTGGCAACTCCGTCGCCCATTTTGGGGTACTGCTGAAAAACGGATTGAGAAAGGAGCTTACTCTGAAATTTCGAGGCCTCTAGCGAAATTTCCCTGTCAAAATGTGAAACCGGCGCTAAAACATGCTTCTATCCTTTTGGTGGCCGAAACACAATGATTCGCGAGCTTCGTTGCCCATTTTACAGTGCTTATGAAAGATGGAGGTAGGAATAGGATTTCTTTTAATTTCAAATGCCTCTATGGCGGTTGGTCTCTGCTAAGTGCAAACCTGCGCAAAGATTAGGTCCAACCATTTCAGGGGCAAAAAAAGATGAATTGGGAAAGTACATGGCCCGTTCTCTGTACCCCACTAAAAGATTATGAGAAAGACTATTTTGATGAAATAGTGTGGGCTACATGTCAGTTTCCCTCTATTGAAAGAGAAAATCACCTCTAAACGAACCGTACAGTCTTCACGCGGTGGAACAGATGAATTTTGAAAATCTGTGGCCTATTTTTTGGAACTCGTGAAAATTAGAGGGAGAAAGAAGATTTCCGTGCAAATCAGAGGACTCTAGCACGAATTCCCTCTTGAAAACGCAAGCTGGATCTAAAACACGCATGAAGGCATTTTAGGGGTGATATTGATGAAATTGGCAACTCCGTGGCCCATTTTGGGGTACTGCTGAAAAACGGATTGAGAAAGGAGCTTACTCTGAAATTTCGAGGCCTCTAGCGAATTTTCCCTGTCAAAAGGTGAAACCGGCGCTAAAACATGCTTCTATCCTTTTGGTGGCCGAAACACAATGATTCGTGAGCTACGTTGCCCGTTTTACAGTTCTTATGAAAGATGGAGGTAGGAATAGGATTTCTTTGCATTTCAAATGCCTCTATGGCGGTTGGTCTCTGCTAAGTGCAAACCTGCGCAAAGATTAGGTCCAACCATTTCAGGGGCAAAAAAAGATGAATTGGGAAAGTACATGGCCCGTTCTCTGTACCCCACTAAAAGATTATGAGAAAGACTATTTTGATGAAATTGTGTGGGCTACATGTCAGTTTCCCTCTATTCAAAAGAGAAAATCACCTCTAAACGAAACGTACATTCTTCTCGCGGTGGAACAGATGAATTTGGCAAATCTGAGGCGTATTTTTTGGAACTCATGAAAATTGGAGGGAGAAAGAAGATTTCCGTGCAAATCAGAGGACTCTAGCACGAATTCCCTCTTGAAAATGCAAGCTGGATCTAAAACACGCATGAAGGCATTTTAGGGGTGATATTTATGAAATTGGCAACTCCGTGGCCCATTTTGGGGTACTGCTGAAAAACGGATTGAGAAAGGAGCTTACTCTGAAATTTCGAGGCCTCTAGCGAATTTTCCCTGTCAAAAGGTGAAACCGGCGCTAAAACATGCTTCTATCCTTTTGGTGGCCGAAACACAATGATTCGTGAGCTACGTTGCCCGTTTTACAGTTCTTATGAAAGATGGAGGTAGGAATAGGATTTCTTTGCATTTCAAATGCCTCTATGGCGGTTGGTCTCTGCTAAGTGCAAACCTGCGCAAAGATTAGGTCCAACCATTTCAGGGGCAAAAAAAGATGAATTGGGAAAGTACATGGCCCGTTCTCTGTACCCCACTAAAAGATTATGAGAAAGACTATTTTGATGAAATTGTGTGGGCTACATGTCAGTTTCCCTCTATTCAAAAGAGAAAATCACCTCTAAACGAAACGTACAGTCTTCTCGCGGTGGAACAGATGAATTTGGCAAATCTGAGGCGTATTTTTTGGAACTCATGAAAATTGGAGGGAGAAAGAAGATTTCCGTGCAAATCAGAGGACTCTAGCACGAATTCCCTCTTGAAAACGCAAGCTGGATCTAAAACACGCATTCAGGCATTTTGAGGGTTATATTGATGAAATTGGCAACTCCGTAGCCCATTTTGGGGTATTGCTGAAAAACGGATTGAGAAAGAAGCTTCCTCTGAAATTTCGAGGCCTCTAGCGAATTTTCCCTGTCCAAAGGTGAAACCGGCGCTAAAACATGCTTCTATCCTTTTGGTGGCCGAAACACAATGATTCGCGAGCTTCGTTGCTCATTTTACAGTGCTTATGAAAGATGGAGGTAGGAATAGGATTTCTTTTAATTTCAAATGCCTCTATGGCGGTTGGTCTCTGCTAAGTGCAAACCTGCGCAAAGATTAGGTCCAACCATTTCAGGGGCAAAAAAAGATGAATTGGGAAAGTACATGGCCCGTTCTCTGTACCCCACTAAAAGATTATGAGAAAGACTATTTTGATGAAATTGTGTGGGCTACATGTCAGTTTCCCTCTATTGAAAGAGAAAATCACCTCTAAACGAACCGTACAGTCTTCTCGCGGTGGAACAGATGAATTTGGCAAATCTGAGGCGTATTTTTTGGAACTCATGAAAATTGGAGGGAGAAAGAAGATTTCCGTGCAAATCAGAGGACTCTAGCACGGATTCCCTCTTGCAAACGCAAGCAGGATCTAAAACACGCATTCAGGCATTCTGGGGGTGATATTGATGAAATTGGCAACTCCGTGGCTCATTTTGGGGTACTGCTGAAAAACGGATTGAGAAAGGAGCTTACTCTGAAATTTCGAGGCCTCTAGCGAATTTTCCCTGTCAAAAGGTGAAACCGGCGCTAAAACATGCTTCTATCCTTTTGGTGGCCGAAACACAATGATTCGTGAGCTACGTTGCCCGTTTTACAGTTCTTCTCAAAGATGGAGGTAGGAATAGGATTTCTTTGCATTTCAAATGCCTCTATGGCGGTTGGTCTCTGCTAAGTGCAAACCTGCGCAAAGATTAGGTCCAACCATTTCAGGGGCAAAAAAAGATGAATTGGGAAAGTACATGGCCCGTTCTCTGTACCCCACTAAAAGATTATGAGAAAGACTATTTTGATGAAATAGTGTGGGCTACATGTCAGTTTCCCTCTATTGAAAGAGAAAATCACCTCTAAACGAACCGTACAGTTTTCTCGCGGTGGAACAGATGAATTTGGCAAATCTGAGGCGTATTTTTTGGAACTCATGAAAATTGGAGGGAGAAAGAAGATTTCCGTGCAAATCAGAGGACTCTAGCACGAATTCCCTCTTGAAAACGCAAGCTGGATCTAAAACACGCATTTAGGCATTTTGGGGGTGATATTGATGAAATTGGCAACTCCGTAGCCCATTTTGGGGTACTCCTGAAAAACGGATTGAGAAAGGAGCTTACTCTGAAATTTCGAGGCCTCTAGCGAATTTTCCCTGTCAAAAGGTGAAACCGGCGCTAAAACATGCTTCTATCCTTTTGGTGGCCGAAACACAATGATTCGCGAGCTACGTTGCCCATTTTACAGTTCTTCTCAAAGATGGAGGTAGGAATAGGATTTCTTTGCATTTCAAATGCCTCTATGGCGGTTGGTCTCTGCTAAGTGCAAACCTGCGCAAAGATTAGGTCCAACCATTTCAGGGGCAAAAAAAGATGAATTGGGAAAGTACATGGCCCGTTCTCTGTACCCCACTAAAAGATTATGAGAAAGACTATTTTGATGAAATAGTGTGGGCTACATGTCAGTTTCCCTCTATTGAAAGAGAAAATCACCTCTAAACGAACCGTACAGTTTTCTCGCGGTGGAACAGATGAATTTGGCAAATCTGAGGCGTATTTTTTGGAACTCATGAAAATTGGAGGGAGAAAGAAGATTTTCGTGCAAATCAGAGGACTCTAGCACGGATTCCCTCTTGCAAACGCAAGCAGGATCTAAAACACGCATTCAGGCATTCTGGGGGTGATATTGATGAAATTGGCAACTCCGTGGCTCATTTTGGGGTACTGCTGAAAAACGGATTGAGAAAGGAGCTTACTCTGAAATTTCGAGGCCTCTAGCGAATTTTCCCTGTCCAAAGGTGAAACCGGCGCTAAAACATGCTTCTATCCTGTTGGTGGCCGAAACACAATGATTCGCGAGCTTCGTTGCCCATTTTACAGTGCTTATGAAAGATGGAGGTAGGAATAGGATTTCTTTTAATTTAAAATGCCTCTATGGCGGTTGGTCTCTGCTAGGTGCAAACCTGCGCAAAGATTAGGTCCAACGATTTCAGGAGCAAAAAAAGATGAATTGGGAAAGTACATGGCCCGTTCTCTGTACCCCACTAAAAGATTATGAGAAAGACTATTTTGATGAAATTGTGTGGGCTACATGTCAGTTTCCCTCTATTGAAAGAGAAAATCACCTCTAAACGAACCGTACAGTGTTCTCGCGGTGGCACAGATGAATTTGGCAAATCTGAGGCGTATTTTTTGGAACTCATGAAAATTTGAGGGAGAAAGAAGATTTCCGTGCAAATCAGAGGACTCTAGCACGAATTCCCTCTTGAAAACGCAAGCTGGATCTAAGACACGCATTCAGGCATTTTGGGGGTGATATTGATGAAATTAGCAACTCCGTAGCCCATTTTGGGGTACTGCTGAAAAACGGATTGAGAAAGGAGCTTACTCTGAAATTTCGAGGCCTCTAGCGAATTTTCCCTGTTAAAAGTTGAAACCGGCGCTAAAACATGCTTCTATCCTTTTGGTGGCCGAAACACAATGATTCGCGAGCTACGTTGCCCGTTTTACAGTTCTTCTGAAAGATGGAGGTAGGAATAGCATTTCTTTGCATTTCAAATGCCTCTATGGCGGTTGGTCTCTGCTAAGTGCAAACCTGCGCAAAGCTTAGGTCCAACCATTTCAGGGGCAAAAAAAGATGAATTGGGAAAGTACATAGCCCGTTTTCTGTACCCCACTAAAAGATTATGAGAAAGACTATTTTGATGAAATTGTGTGGGCAACATGTCAGTTTCCCTCTATTGAAAGAGAAAATCACCTCTAAACGAACCGTACAGTGTTCTCGCGGTGGCACAGATGAATTTGGCAAATCTGAGGCGTATTTTTTGGAACTCATGAAAATTGGAGGGAGAAAGAAGATTTCCGTGCAAATCAGAGGACTCTAGCACGAATTCCCTCTTGAAAACGCAAGCTGGATCTAAAACACGCATTCAGGCATTTTAGGGGTGATATTGATGAAATTGGCAACTCCGTGGCCCATTTTGAGGTACTGCTGAAAAACGGATTGAGAAAGGAGCTTACTCTGAAATTTCGAGGCCTCTAGCGAATTTTTCCTGTCAAAAGGTGAAACCGGCGCTAAAACATGCTTCTATCCTTTTGGTGGCCGAAACACAATGATTCGCGAGCTTCGTTGCCCATTTTACAGTGCTTATGAAAGATGGAGGTAGGAATAGGATTTCTTTGCATTTCAAATGCCTCTATGGCGGTTGGTCTCTGCTAAGTGCAAACCTGCGCAAAGATTAGGTCCAACCATTTCAGGGGCAAAAAAAGATGAATTGGGAAAGTACATGGCCCGTTCTCTGTACCCCACTAAAAGATTATGAGAAAGACTATTTTGATGAAATTGTGTGGGCTACATGTCAGTTTCCCTCTATTGAAAGAGAAAATCACCTCTAAACGAACCGTACAATCTTCTCGCGGTGGAACAGATGAATTTGGCAAATCTGAGGCGTATTTTTTGGAACTCGTGAAAATTAGAGGGAGAAAGAAGATTTCCGTGCAAATCAGAGGACTCTAGCACGAATTCCCTTTTGAAAACGCAAGCTGGATCTAAAACACGCATTCAGGCATTTTGGGGGTGATATTGATGAAATTGGCAACTCCGTGGCCCATTTTGGGGTACTGCTGAAAAACGGATTGAGAAAGGAGCTTACTCTGAAATTTCGATGCCTCTAGCGAAATTTCCCTGTCAAAAGGTGAAACCGGCGCTAAAACATGCTTCTATCCTTTTGGTGGCCGAAACACAATGATTCGCGAGCTTCGTTGCCCATTTTACAGTGCTTATGAAAGATGGAGGTAGGAATAGGATTTCTTTTAATTTCAAATGCCTCTATGGCGGTTGGTCTCTGCTAAGTGCAAACCTGCGCAAAGATTAGGTCCAACCATTTCAGGGGCAAAAAAAGATGAATTGGGAAAGTACATGGCCCGTTCTCTGTACCCCACTAAAAGATTATGAGAAAGACTATTTTGATGAAATTGTGTGGGCTACATGTCAGTTTCCCTCTATTGAAAGAGAAAATCACCTCTAAACGAACCGTACAGTGTTCTCGCGGTGGCACAGATGAATTTGGCAAATCTGAGGCGTATTTTTTGGAACTCATGAAAATTGGAGGGAGAAAGAAGATTTCCGTGCAAATCATAGGACTCTAGCACGAATTCCCTCTTGAAAACGCAAGCTGGATCTAAAACACGCATTCAGGCATTTTAGGAGTGATATTGATGAAATTGGCAACTCCGTAGCCCATTTTGCGGTACTGCTGAAAAACGGATTGAGAAAGGAGCTTACTCTGAAATTTCGAAGCCTCTAGCGAATTTTTCCTGTCAAAAGGTGAAACCGGCGCTAAAACATGCTTCTATCCTTTTGGTGGCCGAAACACAATGATTCGCGAGCTTCGTTGCCCATTTTACAGTGCTTATGAAAGATGGAGGTAGGAATAGGATTTCTTTTAATTTCAAATGCCTCTATGGCGGTTGGTCTCTGCTAAGTGCAAACCTGCCAAAGATTAGGTCCAACCATTTCAGGGGCAAAAAAAAGATGAATTGGGAAAGTACATGGCCCGTTCTCTGTACCCCACTAAAAGATTATGAGAAAGACTATTTTGATGAAATTGTGTGGGCTACATGTCAGTTTCCCTCTATTGAAAGAGAAAATCACCTCTAAACGAACCGTACAGTCTTCTCGCGGTGGAACAGATGAATTTAGCAAATCTGAGGCGTATTTTTTGGAACTCATGAAAATTGGAGGGAGAAAGAAGATGTCCGTGCAAATCAAAGGACTCTAGCACGGATTCCCTCTTGCAAACGCAAGCTGGATCTAAAACACGCATTCAGGAATTTTAGGGGTGATATTGATGAAATTGGCAACTCCGTGGCCCACTTTGGGGTACTGCTGAAAAACGGATTGAGAAAGGAGCTTACTCTGAAATTTCGAGGCCTCTAGCGAATTTTCCCTGTCAAAAGGTGAAACCGGCGCTAAAACATGCTTCTATCCTTTTGGTGGCCGAAACACAATGATTCGCGAGCTACATTGCCCGTTTTACAGTTCTTCTGAAAGATGGAGGTAGGAATAGGATTTCTTTGCATTTCAAATGCCTCTATGGCGGTTGGTCTCTGCTAAGTGCAAACCTGCGCAAAGATTAGGTCCCACCATTTCAGGGGCAAAAAAAGATGAATTGGGAAAGTACATGGCCCGTTCTCTGTACCCCACTAAAAGATTATGAGAAAGACTATTTTGATGAAATTGTGTGGGCCACATGTCAGTTTCCCTCTATTGAAAGAGAAAATCACCTCTAAACGAACCGTACAGTCTTCTCGCGGTGGAACAGATGAATTTGGCAAATCTGAGGCGTATTTTTTGGAACTCGTGAAAATTGGAGGGAGAAAGAAGATTTCCGTGCAAATCAGAGGACTCTAGCACGAATTCCCTCTTGAAAACGCAAGCTGGATCTAAAACAGGCATTCAGGCATTTTGGGGGTGATATTGATGAAATTGGCAACTCCGTGGCCCATTTTGGGGTACTGCTGAAAAACGGATTGAGAAAGGAGCTTACTCTGAAATTTCGATGCCTCTAGCGAAATTTCCCTGTCAAAAGGTGAAACCGGCGCTAAAACATGCTTCTATCCTTTTGGTGGCCGAAACACAATGATTCGCGAGCTTCGTTGCCCATTTTACAGTGCTTATGAAAGATGGAGGTAGGAATAGGATTTCTTTGCATTTCAAATGCCTCTATGGCGGTTGGTCTCTGCTAAGTGCAAACCTGCGCAAAGATTAGGTCCAACCATTTCAGGGGCAAAAAAAGATGAATTGGGAAAGTACATGGCCCGTTCTCTGTACCCCACTAAAAGATTATGAGAAAGACTATTTTGATGAAATTGTGTGGGCTACATGTCAGTTTCCCTCTATTGAAAGAGAAAATCACCTCTAAACGAACCGTACAATCTTCTCGCGGTGGAACAGATGAATTTGGCAAATCTGAGGCGTATTTTTTGGAACTCGTGAAAATTTGAGGGAGAAAGAAGATTTCCGTGCAAATCAGAGGACTCTAGCACGAATTCCCTCTTGAAAACGCAAGCTGGATCTAAAACACGCATTCAGGCATTTTGGGGGTGATATTGATGAAATTGGCAACTCCGTAGCCCATTTTGGGGTACTGCTGAAAAACGGATTGAGAAAGGAGCTTACTCTGAAATTTCGAGGCCTCTAGCGAATTTTCCCTGTTAAAAGGTGAAACCGGCGCTAAAACATGCTTCTATCCTTTTGGTGGCCGAAACACAATGATTCGCGAGCTACGTTGCCCGTTTTACAGTTCTTCTGAAAGATGGAGGTAGGAATAGCATTTCTTTGCATTTCAAATGCCTCTATGGCGGTTGGTCTCTGCTAAGTGCAAACCTGCGCAAAGCTTAGGTCCAACCATTTCAGGGGCAAAAAAAGATGAATTGGGAAAGTACATAGCCCGTTTTCTGTACCCCACTAAAAGATTATGAGAAAGACTATTTTGATGAAATTGTGTGGGCAACATGTCAGTTTCCCTCTATTGAAAGAGAAAATCACCTCTAAACGAACCGTACAGTCTTCTCGCGGTGGAACAGATGAATTTGGCAAATCTGAGGCGTATTTTTTGGAACTCATGAAAATTTGAGGGAGAAAGAAGATTTCCGTGCAAATCAGAGGACTCTAGCACGAATTCCCTTTTGAAAACGCAAGCTGGATCTAAAACACGCATTCAGGCATTTTGGGGGTGATATTGATGAAATTGGCAACTCCGTGGCCCATTTTGGGGTACTGCTGAAAAACGGATTGAGAAAGGAGCTTACTCTGAAATTTCGATGCCTCTAGCGAAATTTCCCTGTCAAAAGGTGAAACCGGCGCTAAAACATGCTTCTATCCTTTTGGTGGCCGAAACACAATGATTCGCGAGCTTCGTTGCCCATTTTACAGTGCTTATGAAAGATGGAGGTAGGAATAGGATTTCTTTGCATTTCAAATGCCTCTATGGCGGTTGGTCTCTGCTAAGTGCAAACCTGCGCAAAGATTAGGTCCAACCATTTCAGGGGCAAAAAAAGATGAATTGGGAAAGTACATGGCCCGTTCTCTGTACCCCACTAAAAGATTATGAGAAAGACTATTTTGATGAAATTGTGTGGGCTACATGTCAGTTTCCCTCTATTGAAAGAGAAAATCACCTCTAAACGAACCGTACAATCTTCTCGCGGTGGAACAGATGAATTTGGCAAATCTGAGGCGTATTTTTTGGAACTCGTGAAAATTGGAGGGAGAAAGAAGATTTCCGTGCAAATCAGAGGACTCTAGCACGAATTCCCTCTTGAAAACGCAAGCTGGATCTAAAACAGGCATTCAGGCATTTTGGGGGTGATATTGATGAAATTGGCAACTCCGTGGCCCATTTTGGGGTACTGCTGAAAAACGGATTGAGAAAGGAGCTTACTCTGAAATTTCGATGCCTCTAGCGAAATTTCCCTGTCAAAAGGTGAAACCGGCGCTAAAACATGCTTCTATCCTTTTGGTGGCCGAAACACAATGATTCGCGAGCTTCGTTGCCCATTTTACAGTGCTTATGAAAGATGGAGGTAGGAATAGGATTTCTTTGCATTTCAAATGCCTCTATGGCGGTTGGTCTCTGCTAAGTGCAAACCTGCGCAAAGATTAGGTCCAACCATTTCAGGGGCAAAAAAAGATGAATTGGGAAAGTACATGGCCCGTTCTCTGTACCCCACTAAAAGATTATGAGAAAGACTATTTTGATGAAATTGTGTGGGCTACATGTCAGTTTCCCTCTATTGAAAGAGAAAATCACCTCTAAACGAACCGTACAATCTTCTCGCGGTGGAACAGATGAATTTGGCAAATCTGAGGCGTATTTTTTGGAACTCGTGAAAATTTGAGGGAGAAAGAAGATTTCCGTGCAAATCAGAGGACTCTAGCACGAATTCCCTCTTGAAAACGCAAGCTGGATCTAAAACACGCATTCAGGCATTTTGGGGGTGATATTGATGAAATTGGCAACTCCGTAGCCCATTTTGGGGTACTGCTGAAAAACGGATTGAGAAAGGAGCTTACTCTGAAATTTCGAGGCCTCTAGCGAATTTTCCCTGTTAAAAGGTGAAACCGGCGCTAAAACATGCTTCTATCCTTTTGGTGGCCGAAACACAATGATTCGCGAGCTACGTTGCCCGTTTTACAGTTCTTCTGAAAGATGGAGGTAGGAATAGCATTTCTTTGCATTTCAAATGCCTCTATGGCGGTTGGTCTCTGCTAAGTGCAAACCTGCGCAAAGCTTAGGTCCAACCATTTCAGGGGCAAAAAAAGATGAATTGGGAAAGTACATAGCCCGTTTTCTGTACCCCACTAAAAGATTATGAGAAAGACTATTTTGATGAAATTGTGTGGGCAACATGTCAGTTTCCCTCTATTGAAAGAGAAAATCACCTCTAAACGAACCGTACAGTCTTCTCGCGGTGGAACAGATGAATTTGGCAAATCTGAGGCGTATTTTTTGGAACTCATGAAAATTTGAGGGAGAAAGAAGATTTCCGTGCAAATCAGAGGACTCTAGCACGAATTCCCTTTTGAAAACGCAAGCTGGATCTAAAACACGCATTCAGGCATTTTGGGGGTGATATTGATGAAATTGGCAACTCCGTGGCCCATTTTGGGGTACTGCTGAAAAACGGATTGAGAAAGGAGCTTACTCTGAAATTTCGATGCCTCTAGCGAAATTTCCCTGTCAAAAGGTGAAACCGGCGCTAAAACATGCTTCTATCCTTTTGGTGGCCGAAACACAATGATTCGCGAGCTTCGTTGCCCATTTTACAGTGCTTATGAAAGATGGAGGTAGGAATAGGATTTCTTTGCATTTCAAATGCCTCTATGGCGGTTGGTCTCTGCTAAGTGCAAACCTGCGCAAAGATTAGGTCCAACCATTTCAGGGGCAAAAAAAGATGAATTGGGAAAGTACATGGCCCGTTCTCTGTACCCCACTAAAAGATTATGAGAAAGACTATTTTGATGAAATTGTGTGGGCTACATGTCAGTTTCCCTCTATTGAAAGAGAAAATCACCTCTAAACGAACCGTACAATCTTCTCGCGGTGGAACAGATGAATTTGGCAAATCTGAGGCGTATTTTTTGGAACTCGTGAAAATTTGAGGGAGAAAGAAGATTTCCGTGCAAATCAGAGGACTCTAGCACGAATTCCCTCTTGAAAACGCAAGCTGGATCTAAAACACGCATTCAGGCATTTTGGGGGTGATATTGATGAAATTGGCAACTCCGTAGCCCATTTTGGGGTACTGCTGAAAAACGGATTGAGAAAGGAGCTTACTCTGAAATTTCGAGGCCTCTAGCGAATTTTCCCTGTTAAAAGGTGAAACCGGCGCTAAAACATGCTTCTATCTTTTTGGTGGCCGAAACACAATGATTCGCGAGCTACGTTGCCCGTTTTACAGTTCTTCTGAAAGATGGAGGTAGGAATAGCATTTCTTTGCATTTCAAATGCCTCTATGGCGGTTGGTCTCTGCTAAGTGCAAACCTGCGCAAAGATTAGGTCCCACCATTTCCGGGGCAAAAAAAGATGAATTGGGAAAGTACATGGCCCGTTCTCTGTACCCCACTAAAAGATTATGAGAAAGACTATTTTGATGAAATTGTGTGGGCTACATGTCAGTTTCCCTCTATTGAAAGAGAAAATCACCTCTAAACGAACCGTACAGTTTTCTCGCGGTGGAACAGATGAATTTGGCAAATCTAAGGCGTATTTTTTGGAACTCGTGAAAATTGGAGGGAGAAAGAAGATTTCCGTGCAAATCAAAGGACTCTAGCACGGATTCCCTCTTGCAAACGCAAGCTGGATCTAAAACACGCATTCAGGCATTTTAGGGGTGATATTGATGAAATTGGCAACTCCGTAGCCCATTTTGGGGTACTGCTGAAAAACGGATTGAGAAAGGAGCTTACTCTGAAATTTCGAGGCCTCTAGCGAATTTTCCCTGTCAAAAGGTGAAACCGGCGCTAAAACATGCTTCTATCCTTTTGGTGGACGAAACACAATGATTCGCCAGCTACGTTGCCCGTTTTACAGTTCTTCTGAAAGATGGAGGTAGGAATAAGATTTCTTTGCATTTCAAATGCCTCTATGGCGGTTGGTCTCTGCTAAGTGCAAACCTGCGGAAACATTAGGTCCAACCATTTCGGGGGCAAAAAAAGATGAATTGGGAAAGTACATGTCCCGTTCTCTGTGTCCCACTAAAAGATTATGAGAAAGATTATTTTGATGAAATTGTGTGGGCTACATGTCAGTTTCCCTCTATTGAAAGAGAAAATCACCTCTAAACGAACCATACAGTCTTCACGCGGTGGAACATATGAATTTTGCAAATCTGTGGCCTATTTTTTGGAACTCGTGAAAATTGGAGGGAGAAAGAAGATTTTCGTGCAAATCAGAGGACTCTAGCACGAATAACCTCTTGAAAACGCAAGCTGGATCTAAAACACGCATTCAGGCATTTTGGGGGTGATATTGATGAAATTGGCAACTCCGTAGCCCATTTTGGGGTACTGCTGAAAAACGGATTGAGAAAGGAGCTTACTCTGAAATTTCGAGGCCTCTAGCGAATTTCCCTGTCAAAAGGTGAAACCGGCGCTAAAACATGCTTCTATCCTTTTGGTGGCCGAAACACAATTATTCGCGAGCTACGTTGCCCGTTTTACAGTTCTTCTGAAAGATGGAGGTAGGAATAGGATTTCTTTGCATTTCAAATGCCTTATGGCGGTTGAACTCTGCGAAGTGCAAACCTGCGCGAAGAATAGGTCCCACCATTTCGGGAACAAAAACAGATGAATTGGGAAAGTATACGGCCCGTTCTCTGTGTCCCACTAAAAGATTATGAGAAAGACTATTTTGATGAAATAGTGTGGGCTACATGTCAGTTTCCCTCTATTGAAAGAGAAAATCACCTCTAAACGAACCGTACAGTCTTCTCGCGGTGGAACAGATGAATTTGGCAAATCTGAGGCGTATTTTTTGGAACTCATGAAAATTGGAGGGAGAAAGAAGATTTGCGTGCAAATCAGAGGACTCTAGCACGAATTCCCTCTTGAAAACGCAAGCTGGATCTAAAACACGCATTCAGGCATTTTGGGGGTGATATTGATGAAATTGGCAACTCCGTAGCCCATTTTGGGGTACTGCTGAAAAACGGATTGAGAAAGGAGCTTACTCTGAAATTTCAAGGCCTCTAGCGAATTTTCCCTGTCAAAAGGTGAAACCGGCGCTAAAACATGCTTCTATCCTTTTGGTGGCCGAAACACAATGATTCGCGAGCTACGTTGCCTATTTTACAGTGCTTATCAAAGATGGAGGTAGGAATAGAATTTTTTTTAATTTCAAATGCCTCTATGGCGGTTGGTCTCTGCTAAGTGCAAACCTGCGCAAAGATTAGGTACAACCATTTCAGGGGCAAAAAAAGATGAATTGGGAAAGTACATGGCCCGTTCTCTGTCCCCCACTAAAAGATTATGAGAAAGACTATTTTGATGAAATTGTGTGGGCTACATGTCAGTTTCCCTCTATTGAAAGAGAAAATAACCTCTAAACGAACCGTACAGTCTTCTCGCGGTGGAACAGATGAATTTGGCAAATCTGAGGCGTATTTTTTGGAACTCGTGAAAATTGAAGGGAGAAAGAAGATTTCCGTGCAAATCAGAGGACTCTAGCACGAATTCTCTCTTGAAAACGCAAGCTGGATCTAAAACACGCATTCAGGCATTTTGGGGGTGATGTTGATGAAATTGGCAACTCCGTAGCCCATTTTGGGGTACTGCTGAAAAACGGATTGAGAAAGGAGCTTACTCTGAAAGTTCGAGGCCTCTAGCGAATTTTCCCTGTCAAAAGGTGAAACCGGCGCTAAAACATGCTTCTATCCTTTTGGTGGCCGAAACACAATGATTCGGGAGCTACGTTGCCCGTTTTACAGTTCTTCTGAAAGATGGAGGTAGGAATAGGATTTCTTTGCATTTCAAATGCCTCTATGGCGGTTGGTCTCTGCTAAGTGCAAACCTGCCTAAAGATTAGGTCCAACCATTTCAGGGGCAAAAAAAGATGAATTGGGAAAGTATATGGCCCGTTCTCTGTACCCCACTAAAAGATTATGAGAAAGACTATTTTGAGGAAATTGTGTGGGCTACATGTCAGTTTCCTTCTATTGAAAGAGAAAATCACCTCTAATCGAACCGTACAGTCTTCACGCGGTGGAACAGATGAATTTTGCAAATCTGTGGCCTATTTTTTGGAACTCGTGAAAATTGGAGGGAGAAAGAAGATTTTCGTGCAAATCAGAGGACTCTAGCACGAATTCCCTCTTGAAAACGCAAGCTGGATCTAAAACACGCATTCAGGCATTTTGGGGGTGATATTGATGAAATTGGCAACTCGGTGGCCCATTTTAGGGTACTGCTGAAAAACGGAGTGAGAAAGGAGCTTACTTTGAAATTTCGAGGCCCCTAGCGAATTTTCCCTGTCAAAAGGTGAGACCGGCGCTAAAACATGCTTCTATCCTTTTGGTGGCCGAAACACAATGATTCGCGAGCTTCGTTGCCCATTTTACAGTGCTTATGAAAGATGGAGGTAGGAATAGGATTTCTTTGCATTTCAAATGCCTCTATGGCGGTTGGTCTCTGCTAAGTGCAAACCTGCGCAAAGATTAGGTCCAACCATTTCAGGGGCAAAAAAAGATGAATTGGGAAAGTACATGGCCCGTTCTCTGTACCCCACTAAAAGATTATGAGAAAGACTATTTTGATAAAATTGTGTGGGCTACATGTCAGTTTCCCTCTATTGAAAGAGAAAATCACCTCTAAACGAACCGTACAGTTTTCTCGCGGTGGAACAGATGAATTTGGCAAATCTGAGGCGTATTTTTTGGAACACATGAAAATTGGAGGGAGAAAGAAGATTTTCGTGCAAATCAGAGGACTCTAGCACGGATTCCCTCTTGCAAACGCAAGCAGGATCTAAAACACGCATTCAGGCATTCTGGGGGTGATATTGATGAAATTGGCAACTCCGTGGCTCATTTTGGGGTACTGCTGAAAAACGGATTGAGAAAGGAGCTTACTCTGAAATTTCGAGGCCTCTAGCGAATTTTCCCTGTCAAAAGGTGAAACCGGCGCTAAAACATGCTTCTATCCTTTTGGTGGCCGAAACACAATGATTCGTGAGCTACGTTGCCCGTTTTACAGTTCTTCTCAAAGATGGAGGTAGGAATAGGATTTCTTTGCATTTCAAATGCCTCTATGGCGGTTGGTCTCTGCTAAGTGCAAACCTGCGCAAAGATTAGGTCCAACCATTTCAGGGGCAAAAAAAGATGAATTGGGAAAGTACATGGCCCGTTCTCTGTTTCCCACTAAAAGATTATGAGACAGACTATTTTGATGAAATTGTATGGGCCACATGTCAGTTTCCCTCTATTGAAAGAGAAAATCGCCATTAAACGAACCGTACAGTCTTCTGGCGGTGGAACAGATGAATTTGGCAAATATGTGGCGTATTTTTTGGAACTCGTGAAAATTGGAGGGAGAAAGAAGATTTCCGTGCAAATCAGAGGACTCTAGCACGGATTCCCTCTTGAAAACGCAAGCTGGATCTAAAACACGCATTCAGGCATTCTGGGGGTGATATTGATGAAATTGGCTACTCCGTGGCCCATTTTGGGGTACTGCTGAAAAACGGAGTGAGAAAGGAGCTTACTTTGAAATTTCGAGGCCTCTAGCGAATTTTCCCTGTCAAAAGGTGAGACCGGCGCTAAAACATGCTTCTATCCTTTTGGTGGCCGAAACACAATGATTCGCGAGCTTCGTTGCCCATTTTACAGTGCTTATGAAAGATGGAGGTAGGAATAGGATTTCTTTGCATTTCAAATGCCTCTATGGCGGTTGGTCTCTGCTAAGTGCAAACCTGCGCAAAGATTAGGTCCAACCATTTCAGGGGCAAAAAAAGATGAATTGGGAAAGTACATGGCCCGTTCTCTGTACCCCACTAAAAGATTATGAGAAAGACTATTTTGATAAAATTGTGTGGGCTACATGTCAGTTTCCCTCTATTGAAAGAGAAAATCACCTCTAAACGAACCGTACAGTTTTCTCGCGGTGGAACAGATGAATTTGGCAAATCTGAGGCGTATTTTTTGGAACACATGAAAATTGGAGGGAGAAAGAAGATTTTCGTGCAAATCAGAGGACTCTAGCACGGATTCCCTCTTGCAAACGCAAGCAGGATCTAAAACACGCATTCAGGCATTCTGGGGGTGATATTGATGAAATTGGCAACTCCGTGGCTCATTTTGGGGTACTGCTGAAAAACGGATTGAGAAAGGAGCTTACTCTGAAATTTCGAGGCCTCTAGCGAATTTTCCCTGTCAAAAGGTGAAACCGGCGCTAAAACATGCTTCTATCCTTTTGGTGGCCGAAACACAATGATTCGTGAGCTACGTTGCCCGTTTTACAGTTCTTCTCAAAGATGGAGGTAGGAATAGGATTTCTTTGCATTTCAAATGCCTCTATGGCGGTTGGTCTCTGCTAAGTGCAAACCTGCGCAAAGATTAGGTCCAACCATTTCAGGGGCAAAAAAAGATGAATTGGGAAAGTACATGGCCCGTTCTCTGTTTCCCACTAAAAGATTATGAGACAGACTATTTTGATGAAATTGTATGGGCCACATGTCAGTTTCCCTCTATTGAAAGAGAAAATCGCCATTAAACGAACCGTACAGTCTTCTGGCGGTGGAACAGATGAATTTGGCAAATATGTGGCGTATTTTTTGGAACTCGTGAAAATTGGAGGGAGAAAGAAGATTTCCGTGCAAATCAGAGGACTCTAGCACGGATTCCCTCTTGCAAACGCAAGCAGGATCTAAAACACGCATTCAGGCATTCTGGGGGTGATATTGATGAAATTGGCTACTCCGTGGCCCATTTTGGGGTACTGCTGAAAAACGGATTGAGAAAGGAGCTTACTCTGAAATTTCGAGGCCTCTAGCGAATTTTCCCTGTCAAAAGGTGAAACCGGCGCTAAAACATGCTTCTATCCTTTTGGTGGCCGAAACACAATGATTCGCGAGCTTCGTTTGCCATTTTACAGTGCTTATGAAAGATGGAGGTAGGAATAGGATTTCTTTGCATTTCAAATGCCTCTATGGCGGTTGGTCTCTGCTAAGTGCAAACCTGCGCAAAGATTAGGTCCAACCATTTCAGGGGCAAAAAAAGATGAATTGGGAAAGTACATGGCCCGTTCTCTGTACCCCACTAAAAGATTATGAGAAAGACTATTTTGATAAAATTGTGTGGGCTACATGTCAGTTTCCCTCTATTGAAAGAGAAAATCACCTCTAAACGAACCGTACAGTTTTCTCGCGGTGGAACAGATGAATTTGGCAAATCTGAGGCGTATTTTTTGGAACACATGAAAATTGGAGGGAGAAAGAAGATTTTCGTGCAAATCAGAGGACTCTAGCACGGATTCCCTCTTGCAAACGCAAGCAGGATCTAAAACACGCATTCAGGCATTCTGGGGGTGATATTGATGAAATTGGCAACTCCGTGGCTCATTTTGGGGTACTGCTGAAAAACGGATTGAGAAAGGAGCTTACTCTGAAATTTCGAGGCCTCTAGCGAATTTTCCCTGTCAAAAGGTGAAACCGGCGCTAAAACATGCTTCTATCCTTTTGGTGGCCGAAACACAATGATTCGTGAGCTACGTTGCCCGTTTTACAGTTCTTCTCAAAGATGGAGGTAGGAATAGGATTTCTTTGCATTTCAAATGCCTCTATGGCGGTTGGTCTCTGCTAAGTGCAAACCTGCGCAAAGATTAGGTCCAACCATTTCAGGGGCAAAAAAAGATGAATTGGGAAAGTACATGGCCCGTTCTCTGTACCCCACTAAAAGATTATGAGAAAGACTATTTTGATGAAATAGTGTGGGCTACATGTCAGTTTCCCTCTATTGAAAGAGAAAATCACCTCTAAACGAACCGTACAGTTTTCTCGCGGTGGAACAGATGAATTTGGCAAATCTGAGGCGTATTTTTTGGAACTCATGAAAATTGGAGGGAGAAAGAAGATTTTCGTGCAAATCAGAGGACTCTAGCACGGATTCCCTCTTGCAAACGCAAGCAGGATCTAAAACACGCATTCAGGCATTCTGGGGGTGATATTGATGAAATTGGCAACTCCGTGGCTCATTTTGGGGTACTGCTGAAAAACGGATTGAGAAAGGAGCTTACTCTGAAATTTCGAGGCCTCTAGCGAATTTTCCCTGTCCAAAGGTGAAACCGGCGCTAAAACATGCTTCTATCCTGTTGGTGGCCGAAACAAAATGATTCGCGAGCTTCGTTGGCCATTTTACAGTGCTTATGAAAGATGGAGGTAGGAATAGGATTTCTTTTAATTTAAAATGCCTCTATGGCGGTTGGTCTCTGCTAGGTGCAAACCTGCGCAAAGATTAGGTCCAACGATTTCAGGAGCAAAAAAAGATGAATTGGGAAAGTACATGGCCCGTTCTCTGTACCCCACTAAAAGATTATGAGAAAGACTATTTTGATGAAATTGTGTGGGCTACATGTCAGTTTCCCTCTATTGAAAGAGAAAATCACCTCTAAACGAACCGTACAGTGTTCTCGCGGTGGCACAGATGAATTTGGCAAATCTGAGGCGTATTTTTTGGAACTCATGAAAATTTGAGGGAGAAAGAAGATTTCCGTGCAAATCAGAGGACTCTAGCACGAATTCCCTCTTGAAAACGCAAGCTGGATCTAAAACACGCATTCAGGCATTTTGGGGGTGATATTGATGAAATTGGCAACTCCGTAGCCCATTTTGGGGTACTGCTGAAAAACGGATTGAGAAAGGAGCTTACTCTGAAATTTCGAGGCCTCTAGCGAATTTTCCCTGTTAAAAGGTGAAACCGGCGCTAAAACATGCTTCTATCCTTTTGGTGGCCGAAACACAATGATTCGCGAGCTACGTTGCCCGTTTTACAGTTCTTCTGAAAGATGGAGGTAGGAATAGGATTTCTTTGCATTTCAAATGCCTCTATGGCGGTTGGTCTCTGCTAAGTGCAAACCTGCGCAAAGCTTAGGTCCAACCATTTCAGGGGCAAAAAAAGATGAATTGGGAAAGTACATAGCCCGTTTTCTGTACCCCACTAAAAGATTATGAGAAAGACTATTTTGATGAAATTGTGTGGGCAACATGTCAGTTTCCCTCTATTGAAAGAGAAAATCACCTCTAAACGAACCGTACAGTCTTCTCGCGGTGGAACAGATGAATTTGGCAAATCTGAGGCGTATTTTTTGGAACTCATGAAAATTTGAGGGAGAAAGAAGATTTCCGTGCAAATCAGAGGACTCTAGCACGAATTCCCTCTTGAAAACGCAAGCTGGATCTAAAACACGCATTCAGGCATTTTAGGGGTGATATTGATGAAATTGGCAACTCCGTGGCCCATTTTGAGGTACTGCTGAAAAACGGATTGAGAAAGGAGCTTACTCTGAAATTTCGAGGCCTCTAGCGAATTTTTCCTGTCAAAAGGTGAAACCGGCGCTAAAACATGCTTCTATCCTTTTGGTGGCCGAAACACAATGATTCGCGAGCTTCGTTGCCCATTTTACAGTGCTTATGAAAGATGGAGGTAGGAATAGGATTTCTTTGCATTTCAAATGCCTCTATGGCGGTTGGTCTCTGCTAAGTGCAAACCTGCGCAAAGATTAGGTCCAACCATTTCAGGGGCAAAAAAAGATGAATTGGGAAAGTACATGGCCCGTTCTCTGTACCCCACTAAAAGATTATGAGAAAGACTATTTTGATGAAATTGTGTGGGCTACATGTCAGTTTCCCTCTATTGAAAGAGAAAATCACCTCTAAACGAACCGTACAATCTTCTCGCGGTGGAACAGATGAATTTGGCAAATCTGAGGCGTATTTTTTGGAACTCGTGAAAATTAGAGGGAGAAAGAAGATTTCCGTGCAAATCAGAGGACTCTAGCACGAATTCCCTTTTGAAAACGCAAGCTGGATCTAAAACACGCATTCAGGCATTTTGGGGGTGATATTGATGAAATTGGCAACTCCGTGGCCCATTTTGGGGTACTGCTGAAAAACGGATTGAGAAAGGAGCTTACTCTGAAATTTCGATGCCTCTAGCGAAATTTCCCTGTCAAAAGGTGAAACCGGCGCTAAAACATGCTTTTATCCTTTTGGTGGCCGAAACACAATGATTCGCGAGCTTCGTTGCCCATTTTACAGTGCTTATGAAAGATGGAGGTAGGAATAGGATTTCTTTTAATTTCAAATGCCTCTATGGCGGTTGGTCTCTGCTAAGTGCAAACCTGCGCAAAGATTAGGTCCAACCATTTCAGGGGCAAAAAAAGATGAATTGGGAAAGTACATGGCCCGTTCTCTGTACCCCACTAAAAGATTATGAGAAAGACTATTTTGATGAAATTGTGTGGGCTACATGTCAGTTTCCCTCTATTGAAAGAGAAAATCACCTCTAAACGAACCGTACAGTGTTCTCGCGGTGGCACAGATGAATTTGGCAAATCTGAGGCGTATTTTTTGGAACTCATGAAAATTGGAGGGAGAAAGAAGATTTCCGTGCAAATCAGAGGACTCTAGCACGAATTCCCTCTTGAAAACGCAAGCTGGATCTAAAACACGCATTCAGGCATTTTAGGAGTGATATTGATGAAATTGGCAACTCCGTAGCCCATTTTGCGGTACTGCTGAAAAACGGATTGAGAAAGGAGCTTACTCTGAAATTTTGAAGCCTCTAGCGAATTTTTCCTGTCAAAAGGTGAAACCGGCGCTAAAACATGCTTCTATCCTTTTGGTGGCCGAAACACAATGATTCGCGAGCTTCGTTGCCCATTTTACAGTGCTTATGAAAGATGGAGGTAGGAATAGGATTTCTTTTAATTTCAAATGCCTCTATGGCGGTTGGTCTCTGCTAAGTGCAAACCTGCCAAAGATTAGGTCCAACCATTTCAGGGGCAAAAAAAAGATGAATTGGGAAAGTACATGGCCCGTTCTCTGTACCCCACTAAAAGATTATGAGAAAGACTATTTTGATGAAATTGTGTGGGCTACATGTCAGTTTCCCTCTATTGAAAGAGAAAATCACCTCTAAACGAACCGTACAGTCTTCTCGCGGTGGAACAGATGAATTTAGCAAATCTGAGGCGTATTTTTTGGAACTCATGAAAATTGGAGGGAGAAAGAAGATGTCCGTGCAAATCAAAGGACTCTAGCACGGATTCCCTCTTGCAAACGCAAGCTGGATCTAAAACACGCATTCAGGCATTTTAGGGGTGATATTGATGAAATTGGCAACTCCGTGGCCCACTTTGGGGTACTGCTGAAAAACGGATTGAGAAAGGAGCTTACTCTGAAATTTCGAGGCCTCTAGCGAATTTTCCCTGTCAAAAGGTGAAACCGGCGCTAAAACATGCTTCTATCCTTTTGGTGGCCGAAACACAATGATTCGCGAGCTACATTGCCCGTTTTACAGTTCTTCTGAAAGATGGAGGTAGGAATAGGATTTCTTTGCATTTCAAATGCCTCTATGGCGGTTGGTCTCTGCTAAGTGCAAACCTGCGCAAAGATTAGGTCCCACCATTTCAGGGGCAAAAAAAGATGAATTGGGAAAGTACATGGCCCGTTCTCTGTACCCCACTAAAAGATTATGAGAAAGACTATTTTGATGAAATTGTGTGGGCCACATGTCAGTTTCCCTCTATTGAAAGAGAAAATCACCTCTAAACGAACCGTACAGTCTTCTCGCGGTGGAACGATGAATTTGGCAAATCTGAGGCGTATTTTTTGGAACTCGTGAAAATTGGAGGGAGAAAGAAGATTTCCGTGAAATCAGAGGACTCTAGCACGAATTCCCTCTTGAAAACGCAAGCTGGATCTAAAACAGGCATTCAGGCATTTTGGGGGTGATATTGATGAAATTGGCAACTCCGTGGCCCATTTTGGGGTACTGCTGAAAAACGGATTGAGAAAGGAGCTTACTCTGAAATTTCGATGCCTCTAGCGAAATTTCCCTGTCAAAAGGCGAAACCGGCGCTAAAACATGCTTCTATCCTTTTGGTGGCCGAAACACAATGATTCGCGAGCTTCGTTGCCCATTTTACAGTGCTTATGAAAGATGGAGGTAGGAATAGGATTTCTTTGCATTTCAAATGCCTCTATGGCGGTTGGTCTCTGCTAAGTGCAAACCTGCGCAAAGATTAGGTCCAACCATTTCAGGGGCAAAAAAAGATGAATTGGGAAAGTACATGGCCCGTTCTCTGTACCCCACTAAAAGATTATGAGAAAGACTATTTTGATGAAATTGTGTGGGCTACATGTCAGTTTCCCTCTATTGAAAGAGAAAATCACCTCTAAACGAACCGTACAATCTTCTCGCGGTGGAACAGATGAATTTGGCAAATCTGAGGCGTATTTTTTGGAACTCGTGAAAATTTGAGTGAGAAAGAAGATTTCCGTGCAAATCAGAGGACTCTAGCACGAATTCCCTCTTGAAAACGCAAGCTGGATCTAAAACACGCATTCAGGCATTTTGGGGGTGATATTGATGAAATTGGCAACTCCGTAGCCCATTTTGGGGTACTGCTGAAAAACGGATTGAGAAAGGAGCTTACTCTGAAATTTCGAGGCCTCTAGCGAATTTTCCCTGTTAAAAGGTGAAACCGGCGCTAAAACATGCTTCTATCCTTTTGGTGGCCGAAACACAATGATTCGCGAGCTACGTTGCCCGTTTTACAGTTCTTCTGAAAGATGGAGGTAGGAATAGCATTTCTTTGCATTTCAAATGCCTCTATGGCGGTTGGTCTCTGCTAAGTGCAAACCTGCGCAAAGCTTAGGTCCAACCATTTCAGGGGCAAAAAAAGATGAATTGGGAAAGTACATAGCCCGTTTTCTGTACCCCACTAAAAGATTATGAGAAAGACTATTTTGATGAAATTGTGTGGGCAACATGTCAGTTTCCCTCTATTGAAAGAGAAAATCACCTCTAAACGAACCGTACAGTCTTCTCACGGTGGAACAGATGAATTTGGCAAATCTGAGGCGTATTTTTTGGAACTCATGAAAATTTGAGGGAGAAAGAAGATTTCCGTGCAAATCAGAGGACTCTAGCACGAATTCCCTTTTGAAAACGCAAGCTGGATCTAAAACACGCATTCAGGCATTTTGGGGGTGATATTGATGAAATTGGCAACTCCGTGGCCCATTTTGGGGTACTGCTGAAAAACGGATTGAGAAAGGAGCTTACTCTGAAATTTCGATGCCTCTAGCGAAATTTCCCTGTCAAAAGGTGAAACCGGCGCTAAAACATGCTTCTATCCTTTTGGTGGCCGAAACACAATGATTCGCGAGCTTCGTTGCCCATTTTACAGTGCTTATGAAAGATGGAGGTAGGAATAGGATTTCTTTGCATTTCAAATGCCTCTATGGCGGTTGGTCTCTGCTAAGTGCAAACCTGCGCAAAGATTAGGTCCAACCATTTCAGGGGCAAAAAAAGATGAATTGGGAAAGTACATGGCCCGTTCTCTGTACCCCACTAAAAGATTATGAGAAAGACTATTTTGATGAAATTGTGTGGGCTACATGTCAGTTTCCCTCTATTGAAAGAGAAAATCACCTCTAAACGAACCGTACAATCTTCTCGCGGTGGAACAGATGAATTTGGCAAATCTGAGGCGTATTTTTTGGAACTCGTGAAAATTTGAGTGAGAAAGAAGATTTCCGTGCAAATCAGAGGACTCTAGCACGAATTCCCTCTTGAAAACGCAAGCTGGATCTAAAACACGCATTCAGGCATTTTGGGGGTGATATTGATGAAATTGGCAACTCCGTAGCCCATTTTGGGGTACTGCTGAAAAACGGATTGAGAAAGGAGCTTACTCTGAAATTTCGAGGCCTCTAGCGAATTTTCCCTGTTAAAAGGTGAAACCGGCGCTAAAACATGCTTCTATCCTTTTGGTGGCCGAAACACAATGATTCGCGAGCTACGTTGCCCGTTTTACAGTTCTTCTGAAAGATGGAGGTAGGAATAGCATTTCTTTGCATTTCAAATGCCTCTATGGCGGTTGGTCTCTGCTAAGTGCAAACCTGCGCAAAGCTTAGGTCCAACCATTTCAGGGGCAAAAAAAGATGAATTGGGAAAGTACATAGCCCGTTTTCTGTACCCCACTAAAAGATTATGAGAAAGACTATTTTGATGAAATTGTGTGGGCAACATGTCAGTTTCCCTCTATTGAAAGAGAAAATCACCTCTAAACGAACCGTACAGTCTTCTCACGGTGGAACAGATGAATTTGGCAAATCTGAGGCGTATTTTTTGGAACTCATGAAAATTTGAGGGAGAAAGAAGATTTCCGTGCAAATCAGAGGACTCTAGCACGAATTCCCTTTTGAAAACGCAAGCTGGATCTAAAACACGCATTCAGGCATTTTGGGGGTGATATTGATGAAATTGGCAACTCCGTGGCCCATTTTGGGGTACTGCTGAAAAACGGATTGAGAAAGGAGCTTACTCTGAAATTTCGATGCCTCTAGCGAAATTTCCCTGTCAAAAGGTGAAACCGGCGCTAAAACATGCTTCTATCCTTTTGGTGGCCGAAACACAATGATTCGCGAGCTTCGTTGCCCATTTTACAGTGCTTATGAAAGATGGAGGTAGGAATAGGATTTCTTTGCATTTCAAATGCCTCTATGGCGGTTGGTCTCTGCTAAGTGCAAACCTGCGCAAAGATTAGGTCCAACCATTTCAGGGGCAAAAAAAGATGAATTGGGAAAGTACATGGCCCGTTCTCTGTACCCCACTAAAAGATTATGAGAAAGACTATTTTGATGAAATTGTGTGGGCTACATGTCAGTTTCCCTCTATTGAAAGAGAAAATCACCTCTAAACGAACCGTACAATCTTCTCGCGGTGGAACAGATGAATTTGGCAAATCTGAGGCGTATTTTTTGGAACTCGTGAAAATTTGAGGGAGAAAGAAGATTTCCGTGCAAATCAGAGGACTCTAGTACGAATTCCCTCTTGAAAACGCAAGCTGGATCTAAAACACGCATTCAGGCATTTTGGGGGTGATATTGATGAAATTGGCAACTCCGTAGCCCATTTTGGGGTACTGCTGAAAAACGGATTGAGAAAGGAGCTTACTCTGAAATTTCGAGGCCTCTAGCGAATTTTCCCTGTTAAAAGGTGAAACCGGCGCTAAAACATGCTTCTATCCTTTTGGTGGCCGAAACACAATGATTCGCGAGCTACGTTGCCCGTTTTACAGTTCTTCTGAAAGATGGAGGTAGGAATAGCATTTCTTTGCATTTCAAATGCCTCTATGGCGGTTGGTCTCTGCTAAGTGCAAACCTGCGCAAAGATTAGGTCCCACCATTTCCGGGGCAAAAAAAGATGAATTGGGAAAGTACATGGCCCGTTCTCTGTACCCCACTAAAAGATTATGAGAAAGACTATTTTGATGAAATTGTGTGGGCTACATGTCAGTTTCCCTCTATTGAAAGAGAAAATCACCTCTAAACGAACCGTACAGTTTTCTCGCGGTGGAACAGATGAATTTGGCAAATCTGAGGCGTATTTTTTGGAACTCGTGAAAATTGGAGGGAGAAAGAAGATTTCCGTGAAATCAGAGGACTCTAGCACGGATTCCCTCTTGAAAACGCAAGCTGGATCTAAAACAGGCATTCAGGCATTTTGGGGGTGATATTGATGAAATTGGCAACTCCGTGGCCCATTTTGGGGTACTGCTGAAAAACGGATTGAGAAAGGAGCTTACTCTGAAATTTCGATGCCTCTAGCGAAATTTCCCTGTCAAAAGGCGAAACCGGCGCTAAAACATGCTTCTATCCTTTTGGTGGCCGAAACACAATGATTCGCGAGCTTCGTTGCCCGTTTTACAGTGCTTATGAAAGATGGAGGTAGGAATAGGATTTCTTTGCATTTCAAATGCCTCTATGGCGGTTGGTCTCTGCTAAGTGCAAACCTGCGCAAAGATTAGGTCCAACCATTTCAGGGGCAAAAAAAGATGAATTGGGAAAGTACATGGCCCGTTCTCTGTACCCCACTAAAAGATTATGAGAAAGACTATTTTGATGAAATTGTGTGGGCTACATGTCAGTTTCCCTCTATTGAAAGAGAAAATCACCTCTAAACGAACCGTACAATCTTCTCGCGGTGGAACAGATGAATTTGGCAAATCTGAGGCGTATTTTTTGGAACTCGTGAAAATTTGAGTGAGAAAGAAGATTTCCGTGCAAATCAGAGGACTCTAGCACGAATTCCCTCTTGAAAACGCAAGCTGGATCTAAAACACGCATTCAGGCATTTTGGGGGTGATATTGATGAAATTGGCAACTCCGTAGCCCATTTTGGGGTACTGCTGAAAAACGGATTGAGAAAGGAGCTTACTCTGAAATTTCGAGGCCTCTAGCGAATTTTCCCTGTTAAAAGGTGAAACCGGCGCTAAAACATGCTTCTATCCTTTTGGTGGCCGAAACACAATGATTCGCGAGCTACGTTGCCCGTTTTACAGTTCTTCTGAAAGATGGAGGTAGGAATAGCATTTCTTTGCATTTCAAATGCCTCTATGGCGGTTGGTCTCTGCTAAGTGCAAACCTGCGCAAAGCTTAGGTCCAACCATTTCAGGGGCAAAAAAAGATGAATTGGGAAAGTACATGGCCCGTTCTCTGTACCCCACTAAAAGATTATGAGAAAGACTATTTTGATGAAATTGTGTGGGCTACATGTCAGTTTCCCTCTATTGAAAGAGAAAATCACCTCTAAACGAACCGTACAATCTTCTCGCGGTGGAACAGATGAATTTGGCAAATCTGAGGCGTATTTTTTGGAACTCGTGAAAATTTGAGGGAGAAAGAAGATTTCCGTGCAAATCAGAGGACTCTAGCACGAATTCCCTCTTGAAAACGCAAGCTGGATCTAAAACACGCATTCAGGCATTTTGGGGGTGATATTGATGAAATTGGCAACTCCGTAGCCCATTTTGGGGTACTGCTGAAAAACGGATTGAGAAAGGAGCTTACTCTGAAATTTCGAGGCCTCTAGCGAATTTTCCCTGTTAAAAGGTGAAACCGGCGCTAAAACATGCTTCTATCCTTTTGGTGGCCGAAACACAATGATTCGCGAGCTACGTTGCCCGTTTTACAGTTCTTCTGAAAGATGGAGGTAGGAATAGCATTTCTTTGCATTTCAAATGCCTCTATGGCGGTTGGTCTCTGCTAAGTGCAAACCTGCGCAAAGATTAGGTCCCACCATTTCCGGGGCAAAAAAAGATGAATTGGGAAAGTACATGGCCCGTTCTCTGTACCCCACTAAAAGATTATGAGAAAGACTATTTTGATGAAATTGTGTGGGCTACATGTCAGTTTCCCTCTATTGAAAGAGAAAATCACCTCTAAACGAACCGTACAGTTTTCTCGCGGTGGAACAGATGAATTTGGCAAATCTGAGGCGTATTTTTTGGAACTCGTGAAAATTGGAGGGAGAAAGAAGATTTCCGTGCAAATCAAAGGACTCTAGCACGGATTCCCTCTTGCAAACGCAAGCTGGATCTAAAACACGCATTCAGGCATTTTGGGCGTGATATTGATGAAATTGGCAACTCCGTAGCCCATTTTGGGGTACTGCTGAAAAACGGATTGAGAAAGGAGCTTACTCTGAAATTTCGAGGCCTCTAGCGAATTTTCCCTGTCAAAAGGTGAAACCGGCGCTAAAACATGCTTCTATCCTTTTGGTGGACGAAACAAAATGATTCGCCAGCTACGTTGCCCGTTTTACAGTTCTTCTGAAAGATGGAGGTAGGAATAAGATTTCTTTGCATTTCAAATGCCTCTATGGCGGTTGGTCTCTGCTAAGTGCAAACCTGCGGAAACATTAGGTCCAACCATTTCGGGGGCAAAAAAAGATGAATTGGGAAAGTACATGTCCCGTTCTCTGTGTCCCACTAAAAGATTATGAGAAAGATTACTTTGATGAAATTGTGTGGGCTACATGTCAGTTTCCCTCTATTGAAAGAGAAAATCACCTCTAAACGAACCATACAGTCTTCACGCGGTGGAACAGATGAATTTTGCAAATCTGTGGCCTATTT
This sequence comes from Albizia julibrissin, assembly GCA_037074505.1. Classification (NCBI taxonomy): domain Eukaryota; kingdom Viridiplantae; phylum Streptophyta; class Magnoliopsida; order Fabales; family Fabaceae; genus Albizia; species Albizia julibrissin. The sequence continues at coordinate 42,403,441 of CM073477.1, forward strand.
TTTGGAACTCGTGAAAATTGGAGGGAGAAAGAAGATTTTCGTGCAAATCAGAGGACTCTAGCACGAATAACCTCTTGAAAACGCAAGCTGGATCTAAAACACGCATTCAGGCATTTTGGGGGTGATATTGATGAAATTGGCAACTCCGTAGCCCATTTTGGGGTACTGCTGAAAAACGGATTGAGAAAGGAGCTTACTCTGAAATTTCGAGGCCTCTAGCGAATTTCCCTGTCAAAAGGTGAAACCGGCGCTAAAACATGCTTCTATCCTTTTGGTGGCCGAAACACAATGATTCGCGAGCTACGTTGCCTGTTTTACAGTGCTTATCAAAGATGGAGGTAGGAATAGAATTTTTTTTAATTTCAAATGCCTCTATGGCGGTTGGTCTCTGCTACGTGCAAACCTGCGCAAAGATTAGGTACAACCATTTCAGGGGCAAAAAAAGATGAATTGGGAAAGTACATGGCCCGTTCTCTGTCCCCCACTAAAAGATTATGAGAAAGACTATTTTGATGAAATTGTGTGGGCTACATGTCAGTTTCCCTCTATTGAAAGAGAAAATCACCTCTAAACGAACCGTACAGTGTTCTCGCGGTGGCACAGATGAATTTGGCAAATCTAAGGCGTATTTTTTGGAACTCATGAAAATTTGAGGGAGAAAGAAGATTTCCGTGCAAATCAGAGGACTCTAGCACGAATTCCCTCTTGAAAACGCAAGCTGGATCTAAAACACGCATTCAGGCATTTTGGGGGTGATATTGATGAAATTGGCAACTCCGTAGCCCATTTTGGGGTACTGCTGAAAAACGGATTGAGAAAGGAGCTTACTCTGAAATTTCGAGGCCTCTAGCGAATTTTCCCTGTTAAAAGGTGAAACCGGCGCTAAAACATGCTTCTATCCTTTTGGTGGCCGAAACACAATGATTCGCGAGCTACGTTGCCCGTTTTACAGTTCTTCTGAAAGATGGAGGTAGGAATAGCATTTCTTTGCATTTCAAATGCCTCTATGGCGGTTGGTCTCTGCTAAGTGCAAACCTGCGCAAAGATTAGGTCCCACCATTTCCGGGGCAAAAAAAGATGAATTGGGAAAGTACATGGCCCGTTCTCTGTACCCCACTAAAAGATTATGAGAAAGACTATTTTGATGAAATTGTGTGGGCTACATGTCAGTTTCCCTCTATTGAAAGAGAAAATCACCTCTAAACGAACCGTACAGTTTTCTCGCGGTGGAACAGATGAATTTGGCAAATCTGAGGCGTATTTTTTGGAACTCGTGAAAATTGGAGGGAGAAAGAAGATTTCCGTGCAAATCAAAGGACTCTAGCACGGATTCCCTCTTGCAAACGCAAGCTGGATCTAAAACACGCATTCAGGCATTTTGGGCGTGATATTGATGAAATTGGCAACTCCGTAGCCCATTTTGGGGTACTGCTGAAAAACGGATTGAGAAAGGAGCTTACTCTGAAATTTCGAGGCCTCTAGCGAATTTTCCCTGTCAAAAGGTGAAACCGGCGCTAAAACATGCTTCTATCCTTTTGGTGGACGAAACAAAATGATTCGCCAGCTACGTTGCCCGTTTTACAGTTCTTCTGAAAGATGGAGGTAGGAATAAGATTTCTTTGCATTTCAAATGCCTCTATGGCGGTTGGTCTCTGCTAAGTGCAAACCTGCGGAAACATTAGGTCCAACCATTTCGGGGGCAAAAAAAGATGAATTGGGAAAGTACATGTCCCGTTCTCTGTGTCCCACTAAAAGATTATGAGAAAGATTACTTTGATGAAATTGTGTGGGCTACATGTCAGTTTCCCTCTATTGAAAGAGAAAATCACCTCTAAACGAACCATACAGTCTTCACGCGGTGGAACAGATGAATTTTGCAAATCTGTGGCCTATTTTTTGGAACTCGTGAAAATTGGAGGGAGAAAGAAGATTTTCGTGCAAATCAGAGGACTCTAGCACGAATAACCTCTTGAAAACGCAAGCTGGATCTAAAACACGCATTCAGGCATTTTGGGGGTGATATTGATGAAATTGGCAACTCCGTAGCCCATTTTGGGGTACTGCTGAAAAACGGATTGAGAAAGGAGCTTACTCTGAAATTTCGAGGCCTCTAGCGAATTTCCCTGTCAAAAGGTGAAACCGGCGCTAAAACATGCTTCTATCCTTTTGGTGGCCGAAACACAATGATTCGCGAGCTACGTTGCCTGTTTTACAGTGCTTATCAAAGATGGAGGTAGGAATAGAATTTTTTTTAATTTCAAATGCCTCTATGGCGGTTGGTCTCTGCTACGTGCAAACCTGCGCAAAGATTAGGTACAACCATTTCAGGGGCAAAAAAAGATGAATTGGGAAAGTACATGGCCCGTTCTCTGTCCCCCACTAAAAGATTATGAGAAAGACTATTTTGATGAAATTGTGTGGGCTACATGTCAGTTTCCCTCTATTGAAAGAGAAAATCACCTCTAAACGAACCGTACAGTCTTCTCGCGGTGGAACAGATGAATTTGGCAAATCTGAGGCGTATTTTTTGGAACTCGTGAAAATTGAAGGGAGAAAGAAGATTTCCGTGCAAATCAGAGGACTCTAGCATGAATTCCCTCTTGAAAACGCAAGCTGGATCTAAAACACGCATTCAGGCATTTTGGGGGTGATATTGATGAAATTGGCAACTCCGTAGCCCATTTTGGGGTACTGCTGAAAAACGGATTGAGAAAGGAGCTTACTCTGAAAGTTCGAGGCCTCTAGCGAATTTTCCCTGTCAAAAGGTGAAACCGGCGCTAAAACATGCTTCTATCCTTTTGGTGGCCGAAACACAATGATTCGGGAGCTACGTTGCCCGTTTTACAGTTCTTCTGAAAGATGGAGGTAGGAATAGGATTTCTTTGCATTTCAAATGCCTCTATGGCGGTTGGTCTCTGCTAAGTGCAAACCTGCCTAAAGATTAGGTCCAACCATTTAAGGGGCAAAAAAAGATGAATTGGGAAAGTATATGGCCCGTTCTCTGTACCCCACTAAAAGATTATGAGAAAGACTATTTTGATGAAATTGTGTGGGCTACATGTCAGTTTCCCTCTATTGAAAGAGAAAATCACCTCTAAACGAACCGTACAGTCTTCTCGCGGTGGAACAGATGAATTTGGCAAATCTGAGGCGTATTTTTTGGAACTCATGAAAATTGGAGGGAGAAAGAAGATTTGCGTGCAAATCAGAGGACTCTAGCACGAATTCCCTCTTGAAAACGCAAGCTGGATCTAAAACACGCATTCAGGCATTTTGGGGGTGATATTGATGAAATTGGCAACTCCGTAGCCCATTTTGGGGTACTGCTGAAAAACGGATTGAGAAAGGAGCTTACTCTGAAAGTTCGAGGCCTCTAGCGAATTTTCCCTGTCAAAAGGTGAAACCGGCGCTAAAACATGCTTCTATCCTTTTGGTGGACGAAACAAAATGATTCGCCAGCTACGTTGCCCGTTTTACAGTTCTTCTGAAAGATGGAGGTAGGAATAAGATTTCTTTGCATTTCAAATGCCTCTATGGCGGTTGGTCTCTGCTAAGTGCAAACCTGCCTAAAGATTAGGTCCAACCATTTCAGGGGCAAAAAAAGATGAATTGGGAAAGTATATGGCCCGTTCTCTGTACCCCACTAAAAGATTATGAGAAAGACTATTTTGAGGAAATTGTGTGGGCTACATGTCAGTTTCCTTCTATTGAAAGAGAAAATCACCTCTAATCGAACCGTACAGTCTTCACGCGGTGGAACAGATGAATTTTGCAAATCTGTGGCCTATTTTTTGGAACTCGTGAAAATTGGAGGGAGAAAGAAGATTTTCGTGCAAATCAGAGGACTCTAGCACGAATTCCCTCTTGAAAACGCAAGCTGGATCTAAAACACGCATTCAGGCATTTTGGGGGTGATATTGATGAAATTGGCAACTCCGTAGACCATTTTGGGGTATTGCTGAAAAACGGATTGAGAAAGGAGCTTACTCTGAAATTTCGAGGCCTCTAGCGAATTTTCCCTGTCAAAAGGTGAAACCGGCGCTAAAACATGCTTCTATCATTTTGGTGGCCAAAACACAATGATTCGCGAGTTACGTTGCCCATTTTACAGTGCTTATCAAAGATGGAGGTAGGAATAGGATTTTTTTTAATTTCAAATGCCTCTATGGCGGTTGGTCTCTGCTAAGTGCAAACCTGCGCAAAGAATAGGTCCAACCATTTCGGGGGCAAAAACAGATTAATTGGGAAAGTACATGGCCCGTTCTCTGTGTCCCACTAAAACATTATGAGAAAGACTATTTTGATGAAATCGTGTGGGCTATATGTCAGTTTCCCTCTATTGAAAGAGAAAATCACCTCTAAACGAACCGTACAGTCTTCACGCGGTGGAACAGATGAATTTGGCAAATCTGTGGCCTATTTTTTGGAACTCGTGAAAATTGGAGGGAGAAAGAAGATTTCCCTGCAAATCATAGGACTCTAGCACGGTTTTTCTCTTGAAAACGAAAGTTGGATCTAAAACACGCATTCAGGCCTTTTGGGGGTGATATTGATGAAATTGGCAACTCCGTGGCCCATTTTGGGGTACTGCTGAAAAACGGAGTGAGAAAGGAGCTTACTCTGAAATTTCGAGGCCCCTAGCAAATTTTCCCTGTCTAAAGGTGAGTCCGGCGCTAAAACATGCTTCTATCCTTTTGGTGGCCGAAACACAATGATTCGCGAGCTACGTTGCCCACTTTACAGTGCTTATGAAAGATGGAGGTAGGAATAGGATTTCTTTGCATTTCGAATGCCTCTATGTCGGTTGATCTCTGCGAAGAGCAACCCTGTGCGAAGAATAGGTCCCACCATTTCGGGGGCAAAAACAGATGAATTGGGAAAGTACATGTCCCGTTCTCTGTTTCCCACTAAAAGATTATGAGACAGATTATTTTGATGAAATTGTATGGGCCACATGTCAGTTTCCCTCTATTGAAAGAGAAAATCGCCATTAAACGAACCGTACAGTCTTCTGGCGGTGGAACAGATGAATTTGGCAAATATGTGGCGTATTTTTTGGAACTCGTGAAAATTATAGGGAGAAAGAAGATGTCCCTGCAAATCATAGGACTCTAGCACGGTTTGGCTCTCAAAAACCAAAGCTGGATCTAAAACACGCATTCAGGCATTTTGGGGGTGATTTGATGAAATTGGCAACTCCGTGGCCCATTTTGGGGTACTGCTGAAAAACGGAGTGAGAAAGGAGCTTACTTTGAAATTTCGAGGCCCCTAGCGAATTTTCCCTGTCAAAAGGTGAGACCGGCGCTAAAACATGCTTCTATCCTTTTGGTGGCCGAAACACAATGATTCGCGAGCTACGTTGCCCATTTTACAGTGCTTATGAAAGATGGAGGTAGGAATAGGATTTCTTTGCATTTCAAATGCCTCTCTATCGGTTGATCTCTGCGAAGAGCAATCCTGTGCGAAGAATAGGTCCCACCATTTCAGGGGCAAAAACAGATTAATTGGGAAAGTACATGGCCCGTTCTCTGTGTCCCACTAAAAGATTATGAGACAGACTATTTTGATGCAATTGTATGGGCCACATGTCAGTTTCCCTCTATTGAAAGAGAAAATCGCATCTAAACGAACCGTACAGTCTTATGGCGGTAGAACAGATGAATTTGGCAAATATGTGGCGTATTTTTTGGAACTCATGAAAATTATAGGGAGAAAGAAGATGTCCCTGCAAATCATAGGACTCTAGCACGGTTTGGCTCTCAAAAACCAAAGCTGGATCTAAAACACGCATTCAGGCATTTTGGGGGTGATTTGATGAAATTGGCAACTCCGTGGCCCATTTTGGGGTACTGCTGAAAAACGGAGTGAGAAAGGAGCTTACTCTGAAATTTCGAGGCCCCTAGCAAATTTTCCCTGTCAAAAGGTGAGTCCGGCGCTAAAACATGCTTCTATCCTTTTGGTGGCCGAAACACAATGATTCGCGAGCTACGTTGCCCATTTTACAGTGCTTATGAAAGATGGAGGTAGGAATAGGATTTCTTTGCATTTATAATGCCTCTATGTCGGTTGATCTCTGCGAAGAGCAACCCTGTGCGAAGAATAGGTCCCACCATTTCGGGGGCAAAAACAGATGAATTGGGAAAGTACATGTCCCGTTCTCTGTTTCCCACTAAAAGATTATGAGACAGACTATTTTGATGAAATTGTATGGGCCACATGTCAGTTTCCCTCTATTGAAAGAGAAAATCGCCATTAAACGAACCGTACAGTCTTCTGGCGGTGGAACAGATGAATTTGGCAAATATGTGGCGTATTATTTGGAACTCGTGAAAATTATAGGGAGAAAGAAGATTTCCCTGCAAATCATAGGACTCTAGCACGGTTTGGCTCTTGAAAATGAAAGCTGGATATAAAACACGCATTCAGGCATTTTGGGGGTGATATTGATGAAATTGGCAACTCTGTGGCCCATTTTAGGGTACTGCTGAAAAACGGAGTGAGAAAGGAGCTTACTTTGAAATTTCGAGGCCCCTAGCGAATTTTCCCTGTCAAAAGGTGAGACCGGCGCTAAAACATGCTTCTATCCTTTTGGTGGCCGAAACACAATGATTCGCGAGCTACGTTGCCCATTTTACAGTGCTTATGAAAGATGGAGGTAGGAATAGGATTTCTTTGCATTTCAAATGCCTCTCTATCGGTTGATCTCTGCGAAGAGCAATCCTGTGCGAAGAATAGGTCCCACCATTTCAGGGGCAAAAACAGATTAATTGGGAAAGTACATGGCCCGTTCTCTGTGTCCCACTAAAAGATTATGAGACAGACTATTTTGATGCAATTGTATGGGCCACATGTCAGTTTCCCTCTATTGAAAGAGAAAATCGCATCTAAACGAACCGTACAGTCTTATGGCGGTAGAACAGATGAATTTGGCAAATATGTGGCGTATTTTTTGGAACTCATGAAAATTATAGGGAGAAAGAAGATGTCCCTGCAAATCATAGGACTCTAGCACGGTTTGGCTCTCAAAAACCAAAGCTGGATCTAAAACACGCATTCAGGCATTTTGGGGGTGATTTGATGAAATTGGCAACTCCGTGGCCCATTTTGGGGTACTGCTGAAAAACGGAGCGAGAAAGGAGCTTACTCTGAAATTTCGAGGCCCCTAGCGAATTTTCCCTGTCAAAAGGTGAGACCGGCGCTAAAACATGCTTCTATCCTTTTGGTGGCCGAAACACAATGATTCGCGAGCTACGTTGCCCATTTTACAGTGCTTATGAAAGATGGAGGTAGGAATAGGATTTCTTTGCATTTCAAATGCCTCTATGTCGGTTGGTCTCTGCGATGTGCAAACCTGCGCGAAGAATAGGTCCCACCATTTCGGGGGCAAAAACAGATGAATTGGGAAAGTACATAGCCCGTTCTCTGTGACCCACTAAAAGATTATGAGACAGACTATTTTGATGAAATTGTATGGGCTACATGTCAGTTTCCCTCTCTTGAAAGAGAAAATCGCAATTAAACGAACCGTACAGTCTTCTGGCGGTGGAACAGATCAATTTGGCAAGTATGTGCCGTATTTTTTGGAACTCGTGAAAATTATAGGGAGAAAGAATATTTCCCTGCAAATCATAGGACTCTAGCACGGTTTTTCTCTTGAAAACGAAAGCTGGATCTAAAACACGCATTCAGGCATTTTGGGGGTGATATTGATGAAATTGGCAACTCCGTGGCCCATTTTGGGGTACTGCTGAAAAACGGAGTGAGAAAGGAGCTTACTCTGAAATTTTGAGTCCCCTAGCGAATTTTCCCTGTCAAAAGGTGAGACCGGCGCTAAAACATGCTTCTATCCTTTTGGTGGCCGAAACACAATGATTCGCGAGCTACGTTGCCCATTTTACAGTGCTTATGAAAGATGGAGGTAGGAATAGGATTTCTTTGCATTTCAAATGCCCCTATGTCGGTTGATCTCTGCGATGTGCAAACCTGCGCGAAGAATAGGTCCCACCATTTCGGGGGCAAAAACAAATGAATTGGGAAAGTACATAGCCCGTTCTCTGTGACCCACTAAAAGATTATGAGACAGTCTATTTTGATGAAATTGTATGGGCCACATGTCAGTTTCCCTCTATTGAAAGAGAAAATCGCCTCTAAACGAACCGTACAGTCTTATGGCTGTGGACCAGATGAATTTGGCAAATATGTGGCGTATTTTTTGGAACTCGTCAAAATTATAGGGAGAAAGAAGATTTCCCTGCAAATCATAGGACTCTAACACGGTTTGGCTCTTGAAAACGAAAGCTGGATCTAAAACACGCATTCAGGCATTTTGCGGGTGATATTGATGAAATTGGGAACTCCGTGGCCCATTTTGGGGTACTGCTGAAAAACGGAGTGAGAAAGGAGCTTACTCTGAAATTTTGAGGCCCCTAGCGAATTTTCCCTGTCAAAAGGTGAGACCGGCGCTAAAACATTCTTCTATCCTTTTGGTGGCCGAAACACAATGATTCGCGAGCTACGTTGCCCATTTTACAGTGCTTATGAAAGATGGAGGTAGGAATAGGATTTCTTTGCATTTCAAATGCCTATATCTCGGTTGTTCTCTGCGAAGAGCAATCCTGTGCGAAGAATAGGTCCCACCATTTCGGGGGCAAAAACAGATGAATTGGGAAAGTACATAGCCCGTTCTCTGTGACCCACTAAAAGATTATGAGACAGACTATTTTGATGAAATTGTATGGGCTACATGTCAGTTTCCCTCTATTGAAAGAGAAAATCGCCTCTAAACGAACCGTACAGTCTTATGGCGGTGGACCAGATGAATTTGGCAAATATGTGGCGTATTTTTTGGAACTCGTGAAAATTATAGGGAGAAAGAAGATGTCCTTGCAAATCATAGGACTCTAGCACGGTTTGGCTCTTGAAAACGAAAGCTGGATCTAAAACACGCATTCAGGCATTTTGGGGGTGATATTGATGAAATTGGCAACTCCGTGGCCCATTTTGGGGTACTGCTGAAAAACGGAGTGAGAAAGGAGCTTACTCTGAAATTTCGAGGCCCCTAGCGAATTTTCCATGTCAAAAGGTGAGACCGGCGCTAAAGCTTCTATCCTTTTGGTGGCCGAAACACAATGATTCGCGAGCTACGTTGCCCATTTTACAGTGCTTATGAAAGATGGAGGTAGGAAGAGGATTTCTTTGCATTTCAAATGCCTATATGTCGGTTGATCTCTGCGAAGAGCAATCCTGTGCGACGAATAGGTCCCACCATTTCGGGTGCAAAAACAGATGAATTGGGAAAGTACATGGCCCGTTCTCTGTGTCCCACTAAAAGATTATGACACAGACTATTTTGATGAAATTGTATGGGCCACATGTCAGTTTCCCTCTATTGAAAGAGAAAATCGCCTCTAAACGAACCGTACAGTCTTATGGCGGTGGACCAGATGAATTTGGCAAATATGTGGCGTATTTTTTGGAACTCGTGAAAATTATAGGGAGAAAGAAGATTTCCCTGCAAATCATAGGACTCTAGCACGGTTTGGCTCTTGAAAAAGAAAGCTGGATCTAAAACACGCATTCAGGCATTTTGGGGGTGATATTGATGAAATTGGCAACTCCGTGGCCCATTTTGGGGTACTGCTGAAAAACGGAGTGAGAAAGGAGCTTACTCTGAAATTTCGAGGCCCCTAGCGAATTTTCCATGTCAAAAGGTGAGACCGGCGCTAAAACATTCTTCTATCCTTTTGGTGGCCGAAACACAATGATTCGCGATCTACGTTGCCCATTTTATAGTGCTTATGAAAGATGGAGGTAGGAATAGGATTTCTTTGCATTTCAAATGCCTTTATGTCGGTTGATCTTTGCGAAGAGCAATCCTGTGTGAATAATAGGTCCCACCATTTCGGGGACAAAAACAGATGAATTGGGAAAGTCCATGGCTCGTTCTCTGTGTCCCACTAAAAGATTATGAGACAGACTATTTTGATGAAATTGTATGGGCCACATGTCAGTTTCCCTCTATTGAAAGAGAAAATCGCCATTAAACGAACCGTACAGTCTTCTGGCGGTGGAACAGATGAATTTGGCAAATTTGTGGCGTATTTTTTGGAACTCGTGAAATTTATAGGGAGAAAGAAGATTTCCCTGCAAATCATAGGACTCTAGCACGGTTTGGCTCTTGAAAACGAAAGCTGGATCTAAAACACGCATTCAGGCATTTTGGGGGTGATATTGATGAAATTGGCAACTCCGTGGCCCATTTTGGGGTACTGCTGAAAAACGGAGTGAGAAAGGAGCTTACTCTGAAATTTCGAGGCCTCTAGCGAATTTTCCCTGTCAAAAGGTGAAACCGGCGCAAAAACATGCTTCTATCATTTTGGTGGCCAAAACACAATGATTCGCGAGTTACGTTGCCCATTTTACAGTGCTTATCAAAGATGGAGGTAGGAATAGGATTTTTTTTAATTTCAAATGCCTCTATGGCGGTTGGTCTCTGCTAAGTGCAAACCTGCGCAAAGAATAGGTCCAACCATTTCGGGGGCAAAAACAGATTAATTGGGAAAGTACATGGCCCGTTCTCTGTGTCCCACTAAAACATTATGAGAAAGACTATTTTGATGAAATCGTGTGGGCTATATGTCAGTTTCCCTCTATTGAAAGAGAAAATCACCTCTAAACGAACCGTACAGTCTTCACGCGGTGGAACAGATGAATTTGGCAAATCTGTGGCCTATTTTTTGGAACTCGTGAAAATTGGAGGGAGAAAGAAGATTTTCGTGCAAATCAGAGGACTCTAGCACGAATTCCCTCTTGAAAACGCAAGCTGGATCTAAAACACGCATTCAGGCATTTTGGGGGTGATATTGATGAAATTGGCAACTCCGTAGACCATTTTGGGGTATTGCTGAAAAACGGATTGAGAAAGGAGCTTACTCTGAAATTTCGAGGCCTCTAGCGAATTTTCCCTGTCAAAAGGTGAAACCGGCGCTAAAACATGCTTCTATCATTTTGGTGGCCAAAACACAATGATTCGCGAGTTACGTTGCCCATTTTACAGTGCTTATCAAAGATGGAGGTAGGAATAGGATTTTTTTTAATTTCAAATGCCTCTATGGCGGTTGGTCTCTGCTAAGTGCAAACCTGCGCAAAGAATAGGTCCAACCATTTCGGGGGCAAAAACAGATTAATTGGGAAAGTACATGGCCCGTTCTCTGTGTCCCACTAAAACATTATGAGAAAGACTATTTTGATGAAATCGTGTGGGCTATATGTCAGTTTCCCTCTATTGAAAGAGAAAATCACCTCTAAACGAACCGTACAGTCTTCACGCGGTGGAACAGATGAATTTGGCAAATCTGTGGCCTATTTTTTGGAACTCGTGAAAATTGGAGGGAGAAAGAAGATTTCCCTGCAAATCATAGGACTCTAGCACGGTTTTTCTCTTGAAAACGAAAGTTGGATCTAAAACACGCATTCAGGCCTTTTGGGGGTGATATTGATGAAATTGGCAACTCCGTGGCCCATTTTGGGGTACTGCTGAAAAACGGAGTGAGAAAGGAGCTTACTCTGAAATTTCGAGGCCCCTAGCAAATTTTCCCTGTCTAAAGGTGAGTCCGGCGCTAAAACATGCTTCTATCCTTTTGGTGGCCGAAACACAATGATTCGCGAGCTACGTTGCCCACTTTACAGTGCTTATGAAAGATGGAGGTAGGAATAGGATTTCTTTGCATTTCGAATGCCTCTATGTCGGTTGATCTCTGCGAAGAGCAACCCTGTGCGAAGAATAGGTCCCACCATTTCGGGGGCAAAAACAGATGAATTGGGAAAGTACATGTCCCGTTCTCTGTTTCCCACTAAAAGATTATGAGACAGATTATTTTGATGAAATTGTATGGGCCACATGTCAGTTTCCCTCTATTGAAAGAGAAAATCGCCATTAAACGAACCGTACAGTCTTCTGGCGGTGGAACAGATGAATTTGGCAAATATGTGGCTTATTTTTTGGAACTCGTGAAAATTATAGGGAGAAAGAAGATGTCCCTGCAAATCATAGGACTCTAGCACGGTTTGGCTCTCAAAAACCAAAGCTGGATCTAAAACACGCATTCAGGCATTTTGGGGGTGATTTGATGAAATTGGCAACTCCGTGGCCCATTTTGGGGTACTGCTGAAAAACGGAGTGAGAAAGGAGCTTACTTTGAAATTTCGAGGCCCCTAGCGAATTTTCCCTGTCAAAAGGTGAGACCGGCGCTAAAACATGCTTCTATCCTTTTGGTGGCCGAAACACAATGATTCGCGAGCTACGTTGCCCATTTTACAGTGCTTATGAAAGATGGAGGTAGGAATAGGATTTCTTTGCATTTCAAATGCCTCTCTATCGGTTGATCTCTGCGAAGAGCAATCCTGTGCGAAGAATAGGTCCCACCATTTCAGGGGCAAAAACAGATTAATTGGGAAAGTACATGGCCCGTTCTCTGTGTCCCACTAAAAGATTATGAGACAGACTATTTTGATGCAATTGTATGGGCCACATGTCAGTTTCCCTCTATTGAAAGAGAAAATCGCATCTAAACGAACCGTACAGTCTTATGGCGGTAGAACAGATGAATTTGGCAAATATGTGGCGTATTTTTTGGAACTCATGAAAATTATAGGGAGAAAGAAGATGTCCCTGCAAATCATAGGACTCTAGCACGGTTTGGCTCTCAAAAACCAAAGCTGGATCTAAAACACGCATTCAGGCATTTTGGGGGTGATTTGATGAAATTGGCAACTCCGTGGCCCATTTTGGGGTACTGCTGAAAAACGGAGTGAGAAAGGAGCTTACTCTGAAATTTCGAGGCCCCTAGCAAATTTTCCCTGTCAAAAGGTGAGTCCGGCGCTAAAACATGCTTCTATCCTTTTGGTGGCCGAAACACAATGATTCGCGAGCTACGTTGCCCATTTTACAGTGCTTATGAAAGATGGAGGTAGGAATAGGATTTCTTTGCATTTATAATGCCTCTATGTCGGTTGATCTCTGCGAAGAGCAACCCTGTGCGAAGAATAGGTCCCACCATTTCGGGGGCAAAAACAGATGAATTGGGAAAGTACATGTCCCGTTCTCTGTTTCCCACTAAAAGATTATGAGACAGACTATTTTGATGAAATTGTATGGGCCACATGTCAGTTTCCCTCTATTGAAAGAGAAAATCGCCATTAAACGAACCGTACAGTCTTCTGGCGGTGGAACAGATGAATTTGGCAAATATGTGGCGTATTATTTGGAACTCGTGAAAATTATAGGGAGAAAGAAGATTTCCCTGCAAATCATAGGACTCTAGCACGGTTTGGCTCTTGAAAATGAAAGCTGGATATAAAACACGCATTCAGGCATTTTGGGGGTGATATTGATGAAATTGGCAACTCTGTGGCCCATTTTAGGGTACTGCTGAAAAACGGAGTGAGAAAGGAGCTTACTTTGAAATTTCGAGGCCCCTAGCGAATTTTCCCTGTCAAAAGGTGAGACCGGCGCTAAAACATGCTTCTATCCTTTTGGTGGCCGAAACACAATGATTCGCGAGCTACGTTGCCCATTTTACAGTGCTTATGAAAGATGGAGGTAGGAATAGGATTTCTTTGCATTTCAAATGCCTCTCTATCGGTTGATCTCTGCGAAGAGCAATCCTGTGCGAAGAATAGGTCCCACCATTTCAGGGGCAAAAACAGATTAATTGGGAAAGTACATGGCCCGTTCTCTGTGTCCCACTAAAAGATTATGAGACAGACTATTTTGATGCAATTGTATGGGCCACATGTCAGTTTCCCTCTATTGAAAGAGAAAATCGCATCTAAACGAACCGTACAGTCTTATGGCGGTAGAACAGATGAATTTGGCAAATATGTGGCGTATTTTTTGGAACTCATGAAAATTATAGGGAGAAAGAAGATGTCCCTGCAAATCATAGGACTCTAGCACGGTTTGGCTCTCAAAAACCAAAGCTGGATCTAAAACACGCATTCAGGCATTTTGGGGGTGATTTGATGAAATTGGCAACTCCGTGGCCCATTTTGGGGTACTGCTGAAAAACGGAGCGAGAAAGGAGCTTACTCTGAAATTTCGAGGCCCCTAGCGAATTTTCCCTGTCAAAAGGTGAGACCGGCGCTAAAACATGCTTCTATCCTTTTGGTGGCCGAAACACAATGATTCGCGAGCTACGTTGCCCATTTTACAGTGCTTATGAAAGATGGAGGTAGGAATAGGATTTCTTTGCATTTCAAATGCCTCTATGTCGGTTGGTCTCTGCGATGTGCAAACCTGCGCGAAGAATAGGTCCCACCATTTCGGGGGCAAAAACAGATGAATTGGGAAAGTACATAGCCCGTTCTCTGTGACCCACTAAAAGATTATGAGACAGACTATTTTGATGAAATTGTATGGGCTACATGTCAGTTTCCCTCTCTTGAAAGAGAAAATCGCAATTAAACGAACCGTACAGTCTTCTGGCGGTGGAACAGATCAATTTGGCAAGTATGTGCCGTATTTTTTGGAACTCGTGAAAATTATAGGGAGAAAGAATATTTCCCTGCAAATCATAGGACTCTAGCACGGTTTTTCTCTTGAAAACGAAAGCTAGATCTAAAACACGCATTCAGGCATTTTGGGGGTGATATTGATGAAATTGGCAACTCCGTGGCCCATTTTGGGGTACTGCTGAAAAACGGAGTGAGAAAGGAGCTTACTCTGAAATTTTGAGTCCCCTAGCGAATTTTCCCTGTCAAAAGGTGAGACCGGCGCTAAAACATGCTTCTATCCTTTTGGTGGCCGAAACACAATGATTCGCGAGCTACGTTGCCCATTTTACAGTGCTTATGAAAGATGGAGGTAGGAATAGGATTTCTTTGCATTTCAAATGCCCCTATGTCGGTTGATCTCTGCGATGTGCAAACCTGCGCGAAGAATAGGTCCCACCATTTCGGGGGCAAAAACAAATGAATTGGGAAAGTACATAGCCCGTTCTCTGTGACCCACTAAAAGATTATGAGACAGTCTATTTTGATGAAATTGTATGGGCCACATGTCAGTTTCCCTCTATTGAAAGAGAAAATCGCCTCTAAACGAACCGTACAGTCTTATGGCTGTGGACCAGATGAATTTGGCAAATATGTGGCGTATTTTTTGGAACTCGTCAAAATTATAGGGAGAAAGAAGATTTCCCTGCAAATCATAGGACTCTAACACGGTTTGGCTCTTGAAAACGAAAGCTGGATCTAAAACACGCATTCAGGCATTTTGCGGGTGATATTGATGAAATTGGGAACTCCGTGGCCCATTTTGGGGTACTGCTGAAAAACGGAGTGAGAAAGGAGCTTACTCTGAAATTTTGAGGCCCCTAGCGAATTTTCCCTGTCAAAAGGTGAGACCGGCGCTAAAACATTCTTCTATCCTTTTGGTGGCCGAAACACAATGATTCGCGAGCTACGTTGCCCATTTTACAGTGCTTATGAAAGATGGAGGTAGGAATAGGATTTCTTTGCATTTCAAATGCCTATATCTCGGTTGTTCTCTGCGAAGAGCAATCCTGTGCGAAGAATAGGTCCCACCATTTCGGGGGCAAAAACAGATGAATTGGGAAAGTACATAGCCCGTTCTCTGTGACCCACTAAAAGATTATGAGACAGACTATTTTGATGAAATTGTATGGGCTACATGTCAGTTTCCCTCTATTGAAAGAGAAAATCGCCTCTAAACGAACCGTACAGTCTTATGGCGGTGGACCAGATGAATTTGGCAAATATGTGGCGTATTTTTTGGAACTCGTGAAAATTATAGGGAGAAAGAAGATGTCCTTGCAAATCATAGGACTCTAGCACGGTTTGGCTCTTGAAAACGAAAGCTGGATCTAAAACACGCATTCAGGCATTTTGGGGGTGATATTGATGAAATTGGCAACTCCGTGGCCCATTTTGGGGTACTGCTGAAAAACGGAGTGAGAAAGGAGCTTACTCTGAAATTTCGAGGCCCCTAGCGAATTTTCCATGTCAAAAGGTGAGACCGGCGCTAAAGCTTCTATCCTTTTGGTGGCCGAAACACAATGATTCGCGAGCTACGTTGCCCATTTTACAGTGCTTATGAAAGATGGAGGTAGGAAGAGGATTTCTTTGCATTTCAAATGCCTATATGTCGGTTGATCTCTGCGAAGAGCAATCCTGTGCGACGAATAGGTCCCACCATTTCGGGTGCAAAAACAGATGAATTGGGAAAGTACATGGCCCGTTCTCTGTATCCCACTAAAAGATTATGACACAGACTATTTTGATGAAATTGTATGGGCCACATGTCAGTTTCCCTCTATTGAAAGAGAAAAGCGCCTCTAAACGAACCGTACAGTCTTATGGCGGTGGACCAGATGAATTTGGCAAATATGTGGCGTATTTTTTGGAACTCGTGAAAATTATAGGGAGAAAGAAGATTTCCCTGCAAATCATAGGACTCTAGCACGGTTTGGCTCTTGAAAAAGAAAGCTGGATCTAAAACACGCATTCAGGCATTTTGGGGGTGATATTGATGAAATTGGCAACTCCGTGGCCCATTTTGGGGTACTGCTGAAAAACGGAGTGAGAAAGGAGCTTACTCTGAAATTTCGAGGCCCCTAGCGAATTTTCCATGTCAAAAGGTGAGACCGGCGCTAAAACATTCTTCTATCCTTTTGGTGGCCGAAACACAATGATTCGCGATCTACGTTGCCCATTTTACAGTGCTTATGAAAGATGGAGGTAGGAATAGGATTTCTTTGCATTTCAAATGCCTTTATGTCGGTTGATCTTTGCGAAGAGCAATCCTGTGTGAATAATAGGTCCCACCATTTCGGGGACAAAAACAGATGAATTGGGAAAGTCCATGGCTCGTTCTCTGTGTCCCACTAAAAGATTATGAGACAGACTATTTTGATGAAATTGTATGGGCCACATGTCAGTTTCCCTCTATTGAAAGAGAAAATCGCCATTAAACGAACCGTACAGTCTTCTGGCGGTGGAACAGATGAATTTGGCAAATTTGTGGCGTATTTTTTGGAACTCGTGAAAATTATAGGGAGAAAGAAGATTTCCCTGCAAATCATAGGACTCTAGCACGGTTTGGCTCTTGAAAACGAAAGCTGGATCTAAAACACGCATTCAGGCATTTTGGGGGTGATATTGATGAAATTGGCAACTCCGTGGCCCATTTTGGGGTACTGCTGAAAAACGGAGTGAGAAAGGAGCTTACTCTGAAATTTCGAGGCCCCTAGCGAATTTTCCCTGTCAAAAGGTGAGACCGGCGCTAAAACATGCTTCTATCCTTTTGGTGGCCGAAATACAATGATTCGCGAGCTACGTTGCCCATTTTACAGTGCTTATGAAAGATGGAGATACGAATAGGATTTCTTTGCATTTCAAATGCCTTTATGTCGGTTGATCTTTGCGAAGAGCAATCCTGTGGGAATAATAGGTCCCACCATTTCGGGGACAAAAACAGATGAATTGGGAAAGTCCATGGCTCGTTCTCTGTGTCCCACTAAAATATTATCAGACAGACTATTTTGATGAAATTGTATGGGCCACATGTCAGTTTCCCTCTATTGAAAGAGAAAATCGCCTCTAAACGAACCGTACAGTCTTATGGCGGTGGACCAGATGAATTTGGCAAATATGTGGCGTATTTTTTGGAACTCGTGAAAATTATAGGGAGAAAGAAGATTTCCCTGCAAATCATAGGACTCTAGCACGGTTTGGCTCTTGAAAACGAAAGCTGGATCTAAAACACGCATTCAGGCATTTTGCGGGTGATATTGATGAAATTGGCAACTCCGTGGCCCATTTTGGGGTACTGCTGAAAAACGGAGTGAGAAAGGAGCTTACTCTGAAATTTCGAGGCCCCTAGCGAATTTTCCCTGTCAAAAGGTGAGACCGGCGCTAAAACATGCTTCTATCCTTTTGGTGGCCGAAACACAATGATTCGCGAGCTACGTTGCCCATTTTACAGTGCTTATGAAAGATGGAGGTAGGAGTAGGATTTCTTTGCATTTCAAATGCCTATATATCGGTTGTTCTCTGCGAAGAGCAATCCTGTGCGAAGAATAGGTCCCACCATTTCGGGGGCAAAAACAGATGAATTGGGAAAGTACATAGCCCGTTCTCTGTGACCCACTAAAAGATTATGAGACAGACTATTTTGATGAAATTGTATGGGCTACATGTCAGTTTCCCTCTATTGAAAGAGAAAATCGCCTCTAAACGAACCGTACAGTCTTATGGCGGTGGACCAGATGAATTTGGCAAATATGTGGCGTATTTTTTGGAACTCGTGAAAATTATAGGGAGAAAGAAGATGTCCTTGCAAATCATAGGACTCTAGCACGGTTTGGCTCTTGAAAACGAAAGCTGGATCTAAAACACGCATTCAGGCATTTTGGGGGTGATATTGATGAAATTGGCAACACCGTGGCCCATTTTGCGGTACTGCTGAAAAACGGAGTGAGAAAGGAGCTTACTCTGAAATTTCGAGGCCCCTAGCGAATTTTCCATGTCAAAAGGTGAGACCGGCGCTAAAACATGCTTCTATCCTTTTGGTGGCCGAAACACAATGATTCGCGAGCTACGTTGCCCACTTTACAGTGCTTATGAAAGATGGAGGTAGGAATAGGATTTCTTTGCATTTCAAATGCCTTTATGTCGGTTGATCTCTGCGAAGAGCAATCCTGTGCGACGAATAGGTCCCACCATTTCGGGTGCAAAACCAGATGAATTGGGAAAGTACATGGCCCGTTCTCTGTGTCCCACTAAAAGATTATGAGACAGACTATTTTGATGAAATTGTATGGGCCACATGTCAGTTTCCCTCTATTGAAAGAGAAAATCGCCTCTAAACGAACCGTACAGTCTTATGGCGGTGGACCAGATGAATTTGGCAAATATGTGGCGTATTTTTTGGAACTCGTGAAAATTATAGGGAGAAAGAAGATTTCCCTGCAAATCATAGGACTCTAGCACGGTTTGGCTCTTGAAAACGAAAGCTGGATCTAAAACACGCATTCAGGCATTTTGGGGGTGATATTGATGAAATTGGCAACTCCGTGGCCCATTTTGGGGTACTGCTGAAAAACGGAGTGAGAAAGGAGCTTACTCTGAAATTTCGAGGCCCCTAGCGAATTTTCCCTGTCAAAAGGTGAGACCGGCGCTAAAACATGCTTCTATCCTTTTGGTGGCCGAAATACAATGATTCGCGAGCTACGTTGCCCATTTTACAGTGCTTATGAAAGATGGAGGTAGGAATAGGATTTCTTTGCATTTCAAAGGCCTATATATCGGTTGTTCTCTGCGAAGAGCAATCCTGTGCGAAGAATAGGTCCCACCATTTCGGGGGCAAAAACAGATGAATTGGGAAAGTACAAAGCCCGTTCTCTGTGACCCACTAAAAGATTATGAGACAGACTATTTTGATGAAATTGTATGGGCGACATGTCAGTTTCCCTCTATTGAAAGAGAAAATCGCCTCTAAACGAACCGTACAGTCTTATGGCGGTGGACCAGATGAATTTGGCAAATATGTGGCGTATTTTTTGGAACTCGTGAAAATTATAGGGAGAAAGAAGATGTCCTTGCAAATCATAGGACTCTAGCACGGTTTGGCTCTTGAAAACGAAAGCTGGATCTAAAACACGCATTCAGGCATTTTGGGGGTGATATTGATGAAATTGGCAACTCCGTGGCCCATTTTGGGGTACTGCTGAAAAACGGAGTGAGAAAGGAGCTTACTCTGAAATTTCGAGGCCCCTAGCGAATTTTCCATGTCAAAAGGTGAGACCGGCGCTAAAACATGCTTCTATCCTTTTGGTGGCCGAAACACAATGATTCGCGAGCTACGTTGCCCATTTTACTGTGCTTATGAAAGATGGAGGTAGGAATAGGATTTCTTTGCATTTCAAATGCCTTTATGTCGGTTGATCTCTGCGAAGAGCAATCCTGTGCGACGAATAGGTCCCACCATTTCGGGTGCAAAACCAGATGAATTGGGAAAGTACATGGCCCGTTCTCTGTGTCCCACTAAAAGATTATGAGACAGACTATTTTGATGAAATTGTATGGGCCACATGTCAGTTTCCCTCTATTGAAAGAGAAAATCGCCTCTAAACGAACCGTACAGTCTTATGGCGGTGGACCAGATGAATTTGGCAAATATGTGGCGTATTTTTTGGAACTCGTGAAAATTATAGGGAGAAAGAAGATTTCCCTGCAAATCATAGGACTCTAGCACGGTTTGGCTCTTGAAAACGAAAGCTGGATCTAAAACACGCATTCAGGCATTTTGGGGGTGATATTGATGAAATTGGCAACTCCGTGGCCCATTTTGGGGTACTGCTGAAAAATGGAGTGAGAAATGAGCTTACTCTGAAATTTCGAGGCCCCTAGCGAATTTTCCATGTCAAAAGGTGAGACCGGCGCTAAAACATGCTTCTATCCTTTTGGTGGCCGAAACACAATGATTCGCGAGCTACGTTGCCCATTTTACAGTGCTTATGAAAGATGGAGGTAGGAATAGGATTTCTTTGCATTTCAAATGCCTTTATGTCGGTTGATCTATGCGAAGAGCAATCCTGTGCGAATAATAGGTCCCACCATTTCGGGGACAAAAACAGATGAATTGGGAAAGTCCATGGCTCGTTCTCTGTGTCCCACTAAAAGATTATGAGACAGACTATTTTGATGAAATTGTATGGGCCACATGTCAGTTTCCCTCTATTGAAAGAGAAAATCGCCATTAAACGAACCGTACAGTCTTCTGGCGGTGGAACAGATGAATTTGGCAAATATGTGGCGTATTTTTTGGAACTCGTGAAAATTATAGGGAGAAAGAAGATTTCCCTACAAATCATAGGACTCTAGCACGGTTTGGCTCTAGAAAACGAAAGCTGGATCTAAAACACGCATTCAGGCATTTTGGGGGTGATATTGATGAAATTGGCAACTCCGTGGCCCATTTTGGGGTACTGCTGAAAAACGGAGTGAGAAAGGAGCTTACTCTGAAATTTCGAGGCCCCTAGCGAATTTTCCCTGTCAAAAGGTGAGACCGGCGCTAAAACATGCTTCTATCCTTTTGGTGGCCGAAATACAATGATTCGCGAGCTACGTTGCCCATTTTACAGTGCTTATGAAAGATGGAGATACGAATAGGATTTCTTTGCATTTCAAATGCCTCTATGTCAGTTGATCTCTGCGAAGAGCAATCCTGTGCGACGAATAGGTCCCACTATTTCGGGTGCAAAAACAGATGAATTGGGAAAGTACATGGCCCGTTCTCTGTGTCCCACTAAAAGATTATGAGACAGACTATTTTGATGAAATTGTATGGGCCACATGTCAGTTTCCCTCTATTGAAAGAGAAAATCGCCTCTAAACGAACCGTACAGTCTTATGGCGGTGGACCAGATAAATTTGGCAAATATGTGGCGTATTTTTTGGAACTCGTGAAAATTATAGGGAGAAAGAAGATTTCCCTGCAAATCATAGGACTCTAGCACGGTTTGGCTCTTGAAAACGAAAGCTGGATCTAAAACACGCATTCAGGCATTTTGGGGGTGATATTGATGAAATTGGCAACTCCGTGGCCCATTTTGGGGTACTGCTGAAAAACGGAGTGAGAAAGGAGCTTACTCTGAAATTTCGAGGCCCCTAGCGAATTTTCCCTGTCAAAAGGTGAGACCGGCGCTAAAACATGCTTCTATCCTTTTGGTGGCCGAAATACAATGATTCGCGAGCTACGTTGCCCATTTTACAGTGCTTATGAAAGATGGAGATAGGAATAGGATTTCTTTGCATTTCAAATGCCTCTATGTCGGTTGATCTCTGCGAAGAGCAATCCTGTGCGAAGAATAGGTCCCACCATTTCGGGGGCAAAAACAGATGAATTGGGAAAGTACACGACCCGTTCTCTGTGTCCCACTAAAAGATTATGAGACAGACTATTTTGATGAAATTGTATGGGCCACATGTCAGTTTCCCTCTATTGAAAGAGAAAATCGCTATTAAACAAACCGTACAGTCTTCTGGCGGTGGAACAGATGAATTTGGCAAATATGTGGCGTATTTTTTGGAACTCGTGAATATTATAGGGAGAAAGAAGATTTCCCTGCAAATCATAGGACTCTAGCACGGTTTGCCTCTTGAAAACGAAAGCTGGATCTAAAACACGCATTCAGGCATTTTGGGGGTGATATTGATGAAATTGGCAACTCCGTGGCCCATTTTGGGGTACTGCTGAAAAACGGAGTGAGAAAGGAGCTTACTCTGAAATTTCGAGGCCCCTAGCGAATTTTTCCCTGTCAAAAGGTGAGACCGGCGCTAAAACATGCTTCTATCCTTTTGGTGGCCGAAACACAATGATTCGCGAGCTACGTTGCCCATTTTACAGTGCTTATGAAAGATGGAGGTAGGAATAGGATTTCTTTGCATTCCAAATGCCTCTATGTCGGTTGATCTCTGCGAAGAGCAATCCTGTGCGAAGAATAGGTCCCACCATTTCGGAGGCAAAAACAGATGAATTGGGAAAGTACATGGCCCGTTCTCTGTGTCCCACTAAAAGATTATGAGACAGACTATTTTGATGAAATAGTATGGGCCACATGTCAGTTTCCCTCTATTGAAAGAGAAAATCGCCTCTAAACGAACCGTACAGTCTTATGGCGGTGGACCAGATGAATTTGGCAAATATGTGGCGTATTTTTTGGAACTCGTGAAAATTATAGGGAGAAAGAAGATTTCCCTGCAAATCATAGGACTCTAGCACGGTTTGGCTCTTGAAAACAAAAGCTGGATCTAAAACACGCATTCAGGCATTTTGGGGGTGATATTGATGAAATTGGCAACTCCGTGGCCCATTTTGGGGTACTGCTGAAAAACGGAGTGAGAAAGGAGCTTACTCTGAAATTTCGAGGCCCCTAGCGAATTTTCCCTGTCAAAAGGTGAGACCGGCGCTAAAACATGCTTCTATCCTTTTGGTGGCCGAAATACAATGATTCGCGAGCTACGTTGCCCATTTTACAGTGCTTATGAAAGATGGAGATACGAATAGGATTTCTTTGCATTTCAAATGCCTCTATGTCAGTTGATCTCTGCGAAGAGCAATCCTGTGCGACGAATAGGTCCCACCATTTCGGGTGCAAAAACAGATGAATTGGGAAAGTACATGGCCCGTTCTCTGTGTCCCACTAAAAGATTATGAGACAGACTATTTTGATGAAATTGTATGGGCCACATGTCAGTTTCCCTCTATTGAAAGAGAAAATCGCCTCTAAACGAACCGTACAGTCTTATGGCGGTGGACCAGATAAATTTGGCAAATATGTGGCGTATTTTTTGGAACTCGTGAAAATTATAGGGAGAAAGAAGATTTCCCTGCAAATCATAGGACTCTAGCACGGTTTGGCTCTTGAAAACGAAAGCTGGATCTAAAACACGCATTCAGGCATTTTGGGGGTGATATTGATGAAATTGGCAACTCCGTGGCCCATTTTGGGGTACTGCTGAAAAACGGAGTGAGAAAGGAGCTTACTCTGAAATTTCGAGGCCCCTAGCGAATTTTCCCTGTCAAAAGGTGAGACCGGCGCTAAAACATGCTTCTATCCTTTTGGTGGCCGAAATACAATGATTCGCGAGCTACGTTGCCCATTTTACAGTGCTTATGAAAGATGGAGATACGAATAGGATTTCTTTGCATTTCAAATGCCTCTATGTCAGTTGATCTCTGCGAAGAGCAATCCTGTGCGACGAATAGGTCCCACCATTTCGGGTGCAAAAACAGATGAATTGGGAAAGTACATGGCCCGTTCTCTGTGTCCCACTAAAAGATTATGAGACAGACTATTTTGATGAAATTGTATGGGCCACATGTCAGTTTCCCTCTATTGAAAGAGAAAATCGCCTCTAAACGAACCGTACAGTCTTATGGCGGTGGACCAGATGAATTTGGCAAATATGTGGCGTATTTTTTGGAACTCGTCAAAATTATAGGGAGAAAGAAGATTTCCCTGCAAATCATAGGACTCTAGCACGGTTTGCCTCTTGAAAACGAAAGCTGGATCTAAAACACGCATTCAGGCATTTTGGGGGTGATATTGATGAAATTGGCAACTCCGTGGCCCATTTTGGGGTACTGCTGAAAAACGGAGTGAGAAAGGAGCTTACTCTGAAATTTCGAGGCCCCTAGCGAATTTTTCCCTGTCAAAAGGTGAGACCGGCGCTAAAACATGCTTCTATCCTTTTGGTGGCCGAAACACAATGATTCGCGAGCTACGTTGCCCATTTTACAGTGCTTATGAAAGATGGAGGTAGGAATAGGATTTCTTTGCATTCCAAATGCCTCTATGTCGGTTGATCTCTGCGAAGAGCAATCCTGTGCGAAGAATAGGTCCCACCATTTCGGCGGCAAAAACAGATGAATTGGGAAAGTACATGGCCCGTTCTCTGTGTCCCACTAAAAGATTATGAGACAGACTATTTTGATGAAATTGTATGGGCCACATGTCAGTTTCCCTCTATTGAAAGAGAAAATCGCCTCTAAACGAACCGTACAGTCTTATGGCGGTGGACCAGATGAATTTGGCAAATATGTGGCGTATTTTTTGGAACTCGTCAAAATTATAGGGAGAAAGAAGATTTCCCTGCAAATCATAGGACTCTAGCACGGTTTGGGTCTTGAAAACGAAAGCTGGATCTAAAACACGCATTCAGGCATTTTGGGGGTGATATTGATGAAATTGGCAACTCCGTGGCCCATTTTGGGGTACTGCTGAAAAACGGAGTGAGAAAGGAGCTTACTCTGAAATTTCGAGGCCCCTAGCGAATTTTCCATGTCAAAAGGTGAGACCGGCGCTAAAACATGCTTCTATCCTTTTGGTGGCCGAAACACAATGATTCGCGAGCTACGTTGCCCATTTTACAGTGCTTATGAAAGATGGAGGTAGGAATAGGATTTCTTTGCATTTCAAATGCCTCTATGTCGGTTGATCTCTGCGAAGAGCAATCCTGTGCGAAGAATAGGTCCCACCATTTCGGGGGCAAAAACAGATGAATTGGGAAAGTACACGACCCGTTCTCTGTGTCCCACTAAAAGATTATGAGACAGACTATTTTGATGAAATTGTATGGGCCACATGTCAATTTCCCTCTATTGAAAGAGAAAATCGCCTCTAAACGAACCGTACAGTCTTATGGCGGTGGACCAGATGAATTTGGCAAATATGTGGCGTATTTTTTGGAACTCGTGAAAATTATAGGGAGAAAGAAGATTTCCCTGCAAATCATAGGACTCTAGCACGGTTTGGCTCTTGAAAACGAAAGCTGGATCTAAAACACGCATTCAGGCATTTTGGGGGTGATATTGATGAAATTGGCAACTCCGTGGCCCATTTTGTGGTACTGCTGAAAAACGGAGTGAGAAAGGAGCTTACTCTGAAATTTTGAGGCCCCTAGCGAATTTTCCCTGTCAAAAGGTGAGACCGGCGCTAAAACATGCTTCTATCCTTTTGGTGGCCGAAACACAATGATTCGCGAGCTACGTTGCCCATTTTACAGTGCTTATGAAAGATGGAGGTAGGAATAGGATTTCTTTGCATTTCAAATGCCTTTATGTCGGTTGATCTCTGCGAAGAGCAATCCTGTGCGAAGAATAGGTCCCACCATTTCGGGGGCAAAAACAGATGAATTGGGAAAGTACATGGCCCGTTCTCTGTGTCCCACTAAAAGATTATGAGACAGACTATTTTGATGAAATTGTATGGGCCACTTGTCAGTTTCCCTCAATTGAAACAGAAAATCGCCTCTAAACGAACCGTACAATCTTATGGCGGTAGAACAGATGAATTTGGTAAATATGTGGCGTATTTTTTGGAACTCGTGAAAATTATAGGGAGAAAGAAAATTTAACTGCAAATCATAGGACTCTAGCACGGTTTGGCTCTCCAAAACGAAAGCTGGATCTAAAACACGCATTCAGGCATTTTAGGGGTGATATTGATGAAATTGGCAACTCCGTGGCCCATTTTGGGGTACTGCTGAAAAACGGAGTGAGAAAGGAGCTTACTCTGAAATTTCGAGGCCCTTAGCGAATTTTCCCTGTCAAAAGGTGAGACCGGCGCTAAAACATGCTTCTATCCTTTTGGTGGCCGAAACACAATGATTCGCGAGCTACGTTGCCCATTTTACAGTGCTTATGAAAGATGGAGATAGGAATAGGATTTCTTTGCATTTCAAATGCCTCTATGTCGGTTGATCTCTGCGAAGAGCAATCCTGTGCGAAGAATAGGTCCCACCATTTCGGGGGCAAAAACAGATGAATTGGGAAAGTACATGGCCCGTTCTCTGTGTCCCACTAAAAGATTATGAGACAGACTATTTTGATGAAATTGTATGGGCCACATGTCAGTTTCCCTCTATTTAAAGAGAAAATCGATATTAAACGAACCGTACAGTCTTCTGGCGGTGGAACAGATGAATTTGGCAAACATGTGGTGTATTTTTTGGAACTCGTGAAAATTATAGGGAGAAAGAAAATTTCCCTGTAAATCATAGGACTATAGCACGGTTTGCCTCTTGAAAATGCAAGTTGGATCTAATACAGGCATTCAGGCATTTTGGGAGTGATATTGAGTAAATTGGCAACTCCGTGACCCATTTTGGGGTACTGCTGAAAAACGGAGTGAGAAAGGAGCTTACTCTGAAATTTCGAGGCCCCTAGCGAATTTTCCCTGTCAAAAGGTGAGACCGGCGCTAAAACATGCTTCTATTCTTTTGGTGCCCGAAACACAATGATTCGCGAGCTACGTTGCCCATTTTACAGTGCTTATGAAAGATGGAGGTAATAATAGAATTTCTTTGCTTTTCAAATGCCTCTATGTCGGTTGATCTCTGCGAAGAGCAATCCTGGGCGAAGAATAGGTCCCACCATTTCGGGGGCAAAAACAGATGAATTGGGAAAGTACATGGCCCGTTCTCTGTGTCCCACTAAAAGATTATGAGACAGACTATTTTGATGAAATTGTATGGGCCACATGTCAGTTTCCCTCTATTGAAAGAGAAAATCGCTATTAAACAAACCGTACAGTCTTCTGGCGGTGGAACAGATGAATTTGGCAAATATGTGGCGTATTTTTTGGAACTCGTGAATATTATAGGGAGAAAGAAGATTTCCCTGCAAATCATAGGACTCTAGCACGGTTTGCCTCTTGAAAACGAAAGCTGGATCTAAAACACGCATTCAGGCATTTTGGGGGTGATATTGATGAAATTGGCAACTCCGTGGCCCATTTTGGGGTACTGCTGAAAAACGGAGTGAGAAAGGAGCTTACTCTGAAATTTCGAGGCCCCTAGCGAATTTTTCCCTGTCAAAAGGTGAGACCGGCGCTAAAACATGCTTCTATCCTTTTGGTGGCCGAAACACAATGATTCGCGAGCTACGTTGCCCATTTTACAGTGCTTATGAAAGATGGAGGTAGGAATAGGATTTCTTTGCATTCCAAATGCCTCTATGTCGGTTGATCTCTGCGAAGAGCAATCCTGTGCGAAGAATAGGTCCCACCATTTCGGAGGCAAAAACAGATGAATTGGGAAAGTACATGGCCCGTTCTCTGTGTCCCACTAAAAGATTATGAGACAGACTATTTTGATGAAATAGTATGGGCCACATGTCAGTTTCCCTCTATTGAAAGAGAAAATCGCCTCTAAACGAACCGTACAGTCTTATGGCGGTGGACCAGATGAATTTGGCAAATATGTGGCGTATTTTTTGGAACTCGTGAAAATTATAGGGAGAAAGAAGATTTCCCTGCAAATCATAGGACTCTAGCACGATTTGGCTCTTGAAAACGAAAGCTGGATCTAAAACACGCATTCAGGCATTTTGGGGGTGATATTGATGAAATTGGCAACTCCGTGGCCCATTTTGGGGTACTGCTGAAAAACGGAGTGAGAAACGAGCTTACTCTGAAATTTCGAGGCCCCTAGCGAATTTTCCCTGTCAAAAGGTGAGACCGGCGCTAAAACATGCTTCTATCCTTTTGGTGGCCGAAACACAATGATTCGCGAGCTACGTTGCCCATTTTACAGTGCTTATGAAAGATGGAGGTAGGAATAGGATTTCTTTGCATTTCAAATGCCTTTATGTCGGTTGATCTCTGCGAAGAGCAATCCTGTGCGAAGAATAGGTCCCACCATTTCGGGGGCAAAAAACAGATGAATTGGGAAAGTACATGGCCCGTTCTCTGTGTCCCACTAAAAGATTATGAGACAGACTATTTTGATGAAATTGTATGGGCCACTTGTCAGTTTCCCTCAATTGAAAGAGAAAATCGCCTCTAAACGAACCGTACAATCTTATGGCGGTAGAACAGATGAATTTGGTAAATATGTGGCGTATTTTTTGGAACTCGTGAAAATTATAGGGAGAAAGAAAATTTAACTGCAAATCATAGGACTCTAGCACGGTTTGGCTCTCCAAAACGAAAGCTGGATCTAAAACACGCATTCAGGCATTTTAGGGGTGATATTGATGAAATTGGCAACTCCGTGGCCCATTTTGGGGTACTGCTGAAAAACGGAGTGAGAAAGGAGCTTACTCTGAAATTTCGAGGCCCTTAGCGAATTTTCCCTGTCAAAAGGTGAGACCGGCGCTAAAACATGCTT
This sequence comes from Albizia julibrissin, assembly GCA_037074505.1. NCBI lineage: Eukaryota > Viridiplantae > Streptophyta > Magnoliopsida > Fabales > Fabaceae > Albizia > Albizia julibrissin. Next base: position 42,432,133 of record CM073477.1, read on the forward strand.
CTATCCTTTTGGTGGCCGAAACACAATGATTCGCGAGCTACGTTGCCCATTTTACAGTGCTTATGAAAGATGGAGATAGGAATAGGATTTCTTTGCATTTCAAATGCCTCTATGTCGGTTGATCTCTGCGAAGAGCAATCCTGTGCGAAGAATAGGTCCCACCATTTCGGGGGCAAAAACAGATGAATTGGGAAAGTACATGGCCCGTTCTCTGTGTCCCACTAAAAGATTATGAGACAGACTATTTTGATGAAATTGTATGGGCCACATGTCAGTTTCCCTCTATTTAAAGAGAAAATCGATATTAAACGAACCGTACAGTCTTCTGGCGGTGGAACAGATGAATTTGGCAAACATGTGGTGTATTTTTTGGAACTCGTGAAAATTATAGGGAGAAAGAAAATTTCCCTGTAAATCATAGGACTATAGCACGGTTTGCCTCTTGAAAATGCAAGTTGGATCTAATACAGGCATTCAGGCATTTTGGGGGTGATATTGAGTAAATTGGCAACTCCGTGACCCATTTTGGGGTACTGCTGAAAAACGGAGTGAGAAAGGAGCTTACTCTGAAATTTCGAGTCCCCTAGCGAATTTTCCCTGTCAAAAGGTGAGACCGGCGCTAAAACATGCTTCTATTCTTTTGGTGCCCGAAACACAATGATTCGCGAGCTACGTTGCCCATTTTACAGTGCTTATGAAAGATGGAGGTAATAATAGAATTTCTTTGCTTTTCAAATGCCTCTATGTCGGTTGATCTCTGCGAAGAGCAATCCTGTGCGAAGAATAGGTCCCACCATTTCGGGGGCAAAAACAGATGAATTGGGAAAGTACATGGCCCGTTCTCTGTGTCCCACTAAAAGATTATGAGACAGACTATTTTGATGAAATTGTATGGGCCACATGTCAGTTTCCCTCTATTGAAAGAGAAAATCGCTATTAAACAAACCGTACAGTCTTCTGGCGGTGGAACAGATGAATTTGGCAAATATGTGGCGTATTTTTTGGAACTCGTGAATATTATAGGGAGAAAGAAGATTTCCCTGCAAATCATAGGACTCTAGCACGGTTTGCCTCTTGAAAACGAAAGCTGGATCTAAAACACGCATTCAGGCATTTTGGGGGTGATATTGATGAAATTGGCAACTCCGTGGCCCATTTTGGGGTACTGCTGAAAAACGGAGTCAGAAAGGAGCTTACTCTGAAATTTCGAGGCCCCTAGCGAATTTTTCCCTGTCAAAAGGTGAGACCGGCGCTAAAACATGCTTCTATCCTTTTGGTGGCCGAAACACAATGATTCGCGAGCTACGTTGCCCATTTTACAGTGCTTATGAAAGATGGAGGTAGGAATAGGATTTCTTTGCATTCCAAATGCCTCTATGTCGGTTGATCTCTGCGAAGAGCAATCCTGTGCGAAGAATAGGTCCCACCATTTCGGAGGCAAAAACAGATGAATTGGGAAAGTACATGGCCCGTTCTCTGTGTCCCACTAAAAGATTATGAGACAGACTATTTTGATGAAATAGTATGGGCCACATGTCAGTTTCCCTCTATTGAAAGAGAAAATCGCCTCTAAACGAACCGTACAGTCTTATGGCGGTGGACCAGATGAATTTGGCAAATATGTGGCGTATTTTTTGGAACTCGTGAAAATTATAGGGAGAAAGAAGATTTCCCTGCAAATCATAGGACTCTAGCACGGTTTGGCTCTTGAAAACGAAAGCTGGATCTAAAACACGCATTCAGGCATTTTGGGGGTGATATTGATGAAATTGGCAACTCCGTAACCCATTTTGGGGTACTGCTGAAAAACGGAGTGGGAAAGGAGCTTACTCTGAAATTTCGAGGGCTCTAGCGAATTTTCCCTGTCCAAAGGTGAGACCGGCGCTAAAACATGCTTCTATCCTTTTGGTGGCCGAAACACAATGATTCGTGAGCTACGTTGCCTATTTTATAGTGCTTATGAAAGATGGAGGTAGGAATAGGATTGCTTTGCATTTCAAATGCCTCTATGTCTGTTGATCTCTGCGAAGAGCAATCCTGTGCGAAAAATAGGTCCCACCATTTCGGAGGCAAAAACAGATGAATTGGGAAAGTACATGGCCCGTTCTCTGTGTCCCACTAAAAGATTATGAGACAGACTATTTTGATGAAATTGTATGGGCCACATGTCAGTTTCCCTCTATTGAAAGAGAAAATCGCCTCTAAACGAACCGTACAGTCTTATGGCGGTGGACCAGATGAATTTGGCAAATATGTGGCGTATTTTTTGGAACTCGTGAAAATTATAGGGAGAAAGAAGATTTCCCTGCAAATCATAGGACTCTAGCACGGTTTGGCTCTTGAAAATGCAAGTTGGATCTAATACAGGCATTCAGGCATTTTGGGAGTGATATTGATGAAATTGGCAACTCCGTGACCCATTTTGGGGTACTGCTGAAAAACGGAGTGAGAAAGGAGCTTACTCTGAAAGTTCATGGCCCCTAGCGAATTTTTTCCTGTCAAAAGGTGAGACCAGCGCTAAAACATGCTTCTATCCTTTTGGTGGCCGAAACACAATGATTCGCGAGCTACGTTGCCTATTTTACAGTGCTTATGAAAGATGGAGATATGAATAGGATTTCTTTGCATTTCAAATGCCTCTATGTCGGTTGATCTCTGCGAAGAGCAATCCAGTGCGAAGAATAGGTCCCACCATTTCGGTGGCAAAAACAGATGAATTGGGAAAGTACATGGCCCGTTCTCTGTGTCCCACTAAAAGATTGTGAGACAGACTATTTTGATGAAATTGTATGGGACACATGTCAGTTTCCCTCTATTAAAAGAGAAAATCGCCTCTAAACGAACCGTACAGTCTTATGGCGGTGGACCAGATGAATTTGGCAAATATGTGGCGTAGTTTTTGGAACTCGTGAAAATTATAGGGAGAAAGAAGATTTCCCTGCAAATCATAGGACTCTAGCACGGTTTGCCAGTTGAAAATGCAAGTTGGATCTAATACAGGCATTCAGGCATTTTGGGGGTGATATTGATGAAATTGGCAACTCCGTGACCCATTTTGGGGTACTGCTAAAAAACGGAGTGAGAAAGGAGCTTACTCTGAAATTTCGAGGCCCCTAGCGAATTTTCCCTGTCAAAAGGTGAGACCGGCGCTAAAACATGCCTCTATCCTTTTGGTGCCCGAAACACAATGATCCGCGAGCTACGTTGCCCATTTTACAGTGCTTATGAAAGATGGAGATAGGAATAGGATTTCTTTGCATTTCAAATGCCTCTGTGTCGGTTGATCTCTGGGAAGAGCAATCCTGTGCGAAGAATAGGTCCCACCATTTCGGGGGCAAAAACAGATGAATTGGGAAAGTACATGGCCCGTTCTCTGTGTGCCACTAAAAGATTATGAGACAGACTATTTTGATGGAATTGTATGGGCCACATGTCAGTTTCCCTCTATTGAAAGAGAAAATCGCCATTAAACGAATCGTACAGTCTTATGGCGGTGGAACAGATGAATTTGGAAAATATGTGGCGTATTTTTTGGAACTCGTGAAAATTATAGGGAGAAACAAGATTTCCCTGCAAATCATAGGACTCTAGCACGGTTTACCTCTTGAAAATGCAAGTTGGATCTAATACAGGCATTCAGGCATTTTGGGGGTGATATTGATGAAATTGGCAACTCCGTGACCCATTTTGGGGTACTGCTAAAAAACGGAGTGAGAAAGGAGCTTACTCTGAAATTTCGAGGCCCCTAGCGAATTTTCCCTGTCAAAAGGTGAGACCGGCGCTAAAACATGCCTCTATCCTTTTGGTGCCCGAAACACAATGATCCGCGAGCTACGTTGCCCATTTTACAGTGCTTATGAAAGATGGAGATAGGAATAGGATTTCTTTGCATTTCAAATGCCTCTATGTCAGTTGATCTCTGCGAAGAGCAATCCTATGCGACGAATAGGTCCCACCATTTCGGGGGCAGAAACAGATGAATTGGGAAAGTACATGGCCCGTTCTCTGTGTCCCACTAAAAGATTATGAGACAGACTATTTTGATGAAATTGTATGGGCCACATGTCAGTTTCCCTCTATTGACAGAGAAAATCGCCTCTAAACGAACCGTACAGTCTTATGGCGGTGGACCAGATGAATTTGGCAAATATGTGGCGTATTTTTTGGAACTCGTGAAAATTATAGGGAGAAAGAAGATTTCCCTGCAAATCATAGGACTCTAGCACGGTTTGCCTCTTGAAAATGCAAGTTGGATCTAATACAGGCATTCAGGCATTTTGGGGGTGATATTGATGAAATTGGCAACTCCGTGACCCATTTTGGGGTACTGCTGAAAACTGGAGTGAGAAAGGAGCTTACTCTGAAATTTCGAGGCCCCTAGCGAATTTTCCTTGTCAAAAGGTGAGACCGGCGCTAAAACATGCTTCTATCCTTTTGGTGGCCGAAACACAATGATTCGCGAGCTACGTTGCCCATTTTACAGTGCTTATGAAACATGGAGGTAGGAATAGGATTTCTTTGCATTTCAAATGCCTCTATGTCGGTTGATCTCTGCGAAGAGCAATCCTGTGCGAAGAATAGGTCCCACCATTTCGGGGGCAAAAATAGATGAATTGGGAAAGTACATGGCCCGTTCTCTGTGTCCCACTAAAAGATTATGAGACAGACTATTTTGATGGAATTGTATGGGCCACATGTCAGTTTCCCTCTATTGAAAGAGAAAATCGCCATTAAACGAACCGTACAGTCTTCTGGCGGTGGAACAGATGAATTTGGAAAATATGTGGCGTATTTTTTGGAACTCGTGAAAATTATAGGGAGAAACAAGATTTCCCTGCAAATCATAGGACTCTAGCACGGTTTACCTCTTGAAAATGCAAGTTGGATCTAATACAGGCATTCAGGCATTTTGGGGGTGATATTGATGAAATTGGCAACTCCGTGGCCCATTTTGGGGTACTGCTGAAAAACGGAGTGACAAAGGAGCTTACTCTGAAATTTTGAGGCCCCTAGCGAATTTTCCCTGTCAAGAGGTGAGACCGGCGCTAAAACATGCCTCTATCCTTTTGGTGGCCGAAACACAATGATTCGCGAGCTACGTTGCCCATTTTACAGTGCTTATGAAAGATGGAGATAGGAATAGGATTTCTTTGCATTTCAAATGCCTCTATGTCGGTTGATCTCTGCGAAGAGCAATCCTGTGAGAAGAATAGGTCCCACCATTTCGGGGGCAAAAACAGATGAATTGGGAAAGTACATGGCCCGTTCTCTGTGTCCCACTAAAAGATTATGAGAAAGACTATTTTGATGAAATTGTATGGGCTACATGTCAGTTTCCCTCAATTGAAAGAGAAAATGGCCATTAAACAAACCGTACAGTCTTCTGGCGGTGGAACAGATGAATTTGGCAAATATGTGGCGTATTTTTTGGAACTCGTGAAAATTATAGGGAGAAAGAAGATTTCCCCGTAAATCATAGGACTCTAGCACGGTTTGGCTCTTGAAAACGAAAGTTGTATCTAAAAGTCGCATTCAGGCATTTTGGGGGTGATATTGATGAAATTGGCAACTCCGTGGCCCATTTTGGGGTACTGCTGAAAAACGGAGTGAGAAAGGAGCTTACTCTGAAATTTCGAGGCCCCTAGCGAATTTTCCCTGTCTAAAGGTGAGACCGGCGCTAAAACATGCTTCTATCCTTTTGGTGGCCGAAACACAATGATTCGCGAGCTACGTTGCCCATTTTACAGTGCTTATGAAAGATGGAGGTAGGAATAGGATTTCTTTGCATTTCAAATGCCTCTATGTCGGTTGATCTATGCGAAGAGCAATCCAGTGCGAAGAATAGGTCCCACCATTTCGGGGGCAAAAACAGATGAATTGGGAAAGTACATGGCCCGTTCTCTGTGTCCCACTAAAAGATTATGAGACAGACTATTTTGATGAAATTGTATGGGCCACATGTCAGTTTCCCTCTATTGAAAGAGAAAATCGATATTAAACGAACCGTACAGTCTTCTGGCGGTGGAACAGATGAATTTGGCAAATATGTGGCGTATTTTTTGGAACTCGTGAAAATTATAGGGAGAAAGAAGATTTCCCTGCAAATCATAGGACTCTAGCACGGTTTGGCTCTTGAAAACGAAAGCTGGATCTAAAACACAGATTCAGGAATTTTGGGGGTGATATTGATGAAATTGGCAACTCCGTGGCCCATTTTGGGGTACTGCTGAAAAACGGAGTGAGAAAGGAGCTTACTCTGAAATTTCGAGGCCACTAGCAAATTTTCCCTGTCAAAAGGTGAGACCGGCGCTAAAACATGCCTCTATCCTTTTTGTGGCCGAAACACAATGATTCGCGAGCTACGTTGCCCATTTTACAGTGCTTATGAAAGATGGAGATAGGAATAGGATTTCTTTGCATTTCAAATGCGTCTATGTCGGTTGATCTCTGCGAAGAGCAATCCTGTGCGAAGAATAGGTCCCACCATTTCGGGGGCAAAAACAGATGAATTGGGAAAGTACATGGCCCGTTCTCTGTGTCCCACTAAAAGATTATGAGACAGACTATTTTGATGAAATTGTATGGGCCACATGTCAGTTTCCCTCTATTGAAAGAGAAAATCGATATTAAACGAACCGTACAGTCTTCTGGCGGTGGAACAGATGAATTTGGCAAATATGTGGCGTATTTTTTGGAACTCGTGAAAATTATAGGGAGAAAGAAGATTTCCCTGCAAATCATAGGACTCCAGCACGGTTTGGCTCTTGAGAACGCAATCTGGATCTAAAACACGCATTCAGGCATTTTGGGGGTGATATTGATGAAATTGGCAACTCCGTGGCCCATTTTGGGGTACTGCCGAAAAACGGAGTGAGAAAGGAGCTTACTCTGAAAGTTCGAGGGCTCTAGGAAATTTTCCCTGTCTAAAGGTGAGACCGGCGCTAAAACATGCTTCTATCCTTTTGTTGGCCGAAACACAATGATTCGCGAGCTACGTTGCCTATTTTACAGTGCTTATGAAAGATGGAGGTAGGAATAGGATTTCTTTGCATTTCAAATGCCTCTATGTCGGTTGATCTCTGCGAAGAGCAATCCTGTGCGAAGAATAGGTCCCACCATTTTGGGGGCAAAAACAGATGAATTGGGAAAGTACATGGCCCGTTCTCTGTGTCCCACTAAAAGATTATGAGAAAGACTATTTTGATGAAATTGTATGGGCTACATGTTAGTTTCCCTCAATTGAAAGAGAAAATGGCCATTAAACGAACCGTACAGTCTTCTGGCGGTGGAACAGATGAATTTGGCAAATATGTGGCGTATTTTTTGGAACTCGTGAAAATTATAGGGAGAAAGAAGATTTCCCCGTAAATCATAGGACTCTAGCACGGTTTGGCTCTTGAAAACGAAAGCTGTATCTAAAAGTCGCATTCAGGCATTTTGGGGGTGATATTGATGAAATTGGCAACTCCGTGGCCCATTTTGGGGTACTGCTGAAAAACGGAGTGAGAAAGGAGCTTACTCTGAAAGTTCGAGGCCTCTAGCGAATTTTCCCTCTCAGAAGGTGAGACCGGCGCTAAAACATGCTTCTATCCTTTTGGTGGCCGAAACACAATGATTCGCGAGCTACGTTGCCCATTTTACAGTGCTTATGAAAGATGGAGGTAGGAATAGGATTTCTTTGCATTTCAAATGCCTCTATGTCGGTTGAAATCTGCGAAGTGCAAACCTGCGTGAAGAATAGGTCCCACCATTTCGGGGGCAAAAACAGATGAATTGGGAAAGTACATGGCCCGTTCTCTGTGTCCCACTAAAAGATTATGAGAAAGACTATTTTGATGAAATTGTATGGGCTACATGTCAGTTTCCCTCTCTTGAAAGAGAAAATCGCCTCTAAACGAACCGTACAGTCTTATGGCGGTGGAACAGATGAATTTGGGAAATATGTGGCGTATTTTTTGGAACTCGTGAAAATTATAGGGAGAAAGAAGATTTCCCTGCAAATCATAGGACTCTAGCACGGTTTGGCTCTTGAGAACGCAAGCTGGATCTAAAACACGCATTCAGGCTTTTTGGTGGTGGTATTGATGAAATTGGCAACTCCGTGGCCCATTTTGGGGTACTGCTGAAAAACAGAGTGAGAAAGGAGCTTACTCTGAAATTTCGAGGCCCCTAGCGAATTTTCCCTGTCAAAAGGTGAGACCGACGCTAAAACATGCTTCTATCCTTTTGGTGGCCGAAACACAATGATTCGCGAGCTACGTTGCCCATTGTACAGTGCTTATGAAAGATGGAGGTAGGAATAGGATTTCTTTGCATTTCAAATGCCTCTATGTCGGTTGATCTCTGCGAAGAGCAATCCTGTGCGAAGAATAGGTCCCACCATTTCGGGGGCAAAAACAGATGAATTGGGAAAGTACATGGCCCGTTCTCTGTGTCCCACTAAAAGATTATGAGACAGACTATTTTGATGAAATTGTATGGGCCACATGTCAGTTTCCCTCTATTGAAAGAGAAAATCGCCATTAAACGAACCGTCTGAGAATTAATTGCAATAATTGAATTGGTTCGTCAGGATTTTAAGATAACCTAAGTGGCTGAAGGTACTAGAATGTACTACAGAAATGTGTAAGAAACCTCATACATATTTCTGGAAGTTGCTAGTTGCTAATCTAGATAGGGGGAAGATCTAATTTATAGAATATTCCCTTGGAGTTGTGATTCTTCCTTGAGCGGGACCAATATTGTAATTCCAAATAGTTGACCCCAGACAAGATGGCATAAATTAGAGAGAGCAAATTATAGAATTGCTAGAGAAGAAGGATCTTATGAGACCTGGATTCCTGTTACACTGGTACTTCTATTTAGAGATGACCAACCAAATATAGCTACCCAAAGAGGATTCTGATCGAAGAGGTTTGCCTATGGGGAGTTATGACCGAAAAAGGATACATACGGGCATATATGATCGGGAAGGGCTACCTATAGAGGGCTTTGACCGGGAGGCCGGCCATTCAGGTGACTGAGTAAAGCACCGAGTACAGTACCATAGTGTGGAGCCACCATAGGCTGGCCATGACGACAAACTGTGGAGTAAAGCTGCCGTGACGTTGAAACCATAGAGTAGAGCTACGGGAACGTTGACTCTCAATAGTGGTATACTGTAATGAGTCTTCCATCGAATAAGTTTCCTTGAGAGAAGGGTTTTTATGACCCAGTGAATTGCCATGGGTTGGTCTAATGCCGATTAATGAAAGAGATTAAGGAAGAGCAGGCTCAACGGTATAAAGACGAGCGATTGTTGCTCCCATACCTTATGTAATGGTTCTGCATGTATGTGTTTACCATCTAGTATATTCGTATTATAAATATACGGTAGGTGGTAAGACCTTTAGGGCCAGCGTGTCCTTAGGCAGTCAGACCTAATAAGCATTCAGAAGTTGTAGGGCGGTCGCCCAGGGCTTATTTGCGTGGGCAGATGCCATGGAGATTTATATTATACACAAGTAGTCATCTGAGCCATATTGCGCAGGTGGACACTCGGGTTCATGAAAACTCCTATTATGCACAAGTAGAATCCCGGGACCTATTGCGCAGGTGAACACTTGGAGTCATGTGACTTGTGGAACCGAAAGTCCTTTAGTTGCCTTTATGCTATATGCTAACGTGTTGAATGCTCTTATGATGATTGAGGTGATGATGGTTTGTTTGGCATGCTTCGTGAACATTACATAAAAGTAAGAATGGCTGGAGTAGCAAGAGATGGAGCCTATAATGAATTCAGAGTACCTAGTGGACAGTGTGTCCTTGGTAACTAGACTCGATATGTATTTGGCAAAGGTGATAGACTGAATGTCCTAAGGTTGTAAGACCTGAGGGGCTAGTAAGTTCTGAGGCTGGTAGAATATGATGTATTGAGAATGGAGCCGAGCAGAGGCTCGAGGTAATAAGACCCGATGTACAGGTCTGCATAGGACTGTATCCATAGGCCGTAAGGCCTGTGTATCTAGTATTGTAGTTGTTGCCTAGCTTGGTAACATTGGATCAATGTGTCCAAAGTACACCTTTAGGCTAGTAGAATATTAGATTGTACCAGGTTGTAGCCGAGGAAATAAGCCTAAGATGCCTATGGCATAAGGGTGATCCCCTAGGTAGTAAGGCCTAAGTATCCAGTGCTATGGTAGTAGAATAAGCCGTAAGGCTTGGTGTGCATACAGTATGATTTGGGAGAGTCCCAAAGAGTCTGGAAGGCCTGGTGTGCATATAGTGTGGTTCGGGAGAGTCCCAAAGAGGAAGTGAGGCTGAGAAATTGAGCGCTGTGAGAACGGACTAGTGAGTCCTATGTTGAATGCTACACACTGGGTACAGGATGGATGTGAATGCTATATAATGATGATTGTTGAATACTATCCGAGCTTTTGTCGATGATGTGATTATGGAGTTGCATGCTCTATGAGTTTGCAAATGAAAGAGTTAGAATGGAAGGGATAGATGGAATGTCTAAAGATGATTCCCTGAGGTACAGATAGTACCTTATGACGTTTAAAATTTTGAGGATGAAATTTATTGAATGGGGGGAGAACTGTAATATCCCAAATTTTGGGATAAGAGGTTTGAGATTAAGCCTGGATTAAGCGGACTGCTAGACCCCAGTTTAGCAATTGTCCAAGTAAGGTATACTTGTATTACCCAAAATTCATTTATACCTTTGGGGTATTAAAGGGAATATTATGATGAATTAGAAGAGCTTGGGGGAATGACAAGACAATGCAATTAGAAGTCATACACAACATAGTTAATTAAAAAACAAAGTAGTGTTGTTACCAATGAATTTCCCGGTATACCAGTCGTGCTTGTGTGGCATCTTTTAAGGGGCAAATGATGTCCAAAGATACTGAAAATTTCCAGGATGAAATTACACTTATCAAGATTTAATTTGATAGGTCATGAGTCATTTAGAGCTGTACACAAAGAGTTATGTATTTTTGAAGTTAGCCCAATGAAAATGGAATTTTTCAGTGTCAGCTTCCAAAGATGAGAATTCTGGAAAGGATGAGCTTTCTATTGGAAAAAATTTTATATTTTTCCTTGAAACTATACTCAATAAGGATCACATATCCTTTGAAACCACCCCAATTGGACATTTTTGCAATTAGTTATGAATTTTCAAATTTGATTAAAATTATGCCAAGTTTTCCTTAAGTGTGAAAATGGGAAAAATAATGGAAGGGCACAATAGTAATTTTTCCATAAAGCAAGAAATGAGTATTTTTTCCTAATATTCCCAATAATTTGAGTTGAATTGGAATTAAAATAAGGAAAATGACTACTTGGTAATTAATAAGCTTAGTTTGGTGAATTATTATCAAGGAAAGTCAATGAGTGGACAAAGTTTAAGGCTTTGGTCAACCACTTGTAAGGTGGTATAATGAGATAGTTTGAGAGTAATATTCCTCTCTCATTTCTCATTATTTTAAGTGGATGAAGAAATCATGACAAGAAATGAATTATCATGCAAGAAAGTCAAAGAATTGGACTAATAGAGTGTGACCACATAAAGGCCACTTGGTTAATTTATTTAACCATTCCCTTCATCCTTTCCATCTCATTCTTGTGCCAAGTCAGAATGGAAGAGAGGGATGGAGAACTGAATGAGAACATTAAGAGAAGAGCTTGGGGTTTCCAAAGATCAAGGTAAGAGCTTGTGATCTTGAAGTTAAAGCTTCCTAATCTCTCTACTACCTCTTCTAATCTCTTCTTCACCATTGAATCTATAGTTTTTAAGGAAAAATCTCAACAGAAGAGAGAGAGAGGGCTAGCATTTTAGAGAGAGAAAGTGGAGGAATCAAGAGGTAAACTTCAAGACCTGCTTCATTTGCCTTAATTGATGATTGTCCTTGTTGTTGTTAGTAGATATGATGTTGTTTCTCTTGTTTTCTAATGATTGGGTTGAAATTAAACTAAGGGGAAGTGTTGCTTGATTTCTCTCTAAACAATGTCCAATGGATGTCTAAATAACTAATCATATGATTAGAAGTAGAAAGGAGATGATTAAGTAAGAGGAAGCAAGAAAACAACATAACTTTTTTAAGAATCCAAATTGGTTGCCCTATATGTTTCATAAAGAAAGAGTTGGAATTTCATCAATTTGATGATTCCATTGAGTTTAGAAGGGCAAATTGTGTAGGGTTCATGTTGAGGGCAAAGTGAGAAAAGCCTTAGAATGTGAAATGACCAAATTACCCTTAAAGCTCTAATTAGAGGGCTATTGGGGGTATTTTCATCATTTGAGCCTAAGTTTAACTTATTTGAGGTCATAAATGGATTCTGCGCTTGAAATTGTGTAGGATTAGCCCAGGTCATAATTTCTGGTATGGTACAGTTGGATCGGATACAGAGGGGCGTAGGCCAGTCTCTGGGGGCATTTTGGGTAATTTAGCATTTGGGGCTTAGTTAACCAATAATATAAGATTGGAATGATACATAGATGAGTAATGACTCATTTATTGTACATTTGAGAATTGTAGAACCAGACGGTCATGCCCGAGCCGGAGCGAAAATGATGAATCAAGGAAGGGTGATTAAGGTAGTGAACTTACATAGCTTGCATGTATTTGATATGTATGTGTTTGCATTGTTGTATGTGACTGCTTTGCTTATTTGTGTTGAGCATACTTGATTGATTAAAGCTCTGTTATATTTATGCGATGGCCATGAGTATGTCATAACAATGAGCAAGCAAATATGTCATTATGTTGGCATGAAGTTGTGAGGGAAAGCATGTCATGCATCATATATATATATATATATATATATATATATATATATTACATGTATAGTGGTATTGTTTACTATTGAGATTCTCTCGAATCTCACTCCTCCTCCCCCAACCATGTAGGTATGTTGAGTACAGGTGAAGAATGCTTGGAAATATGCAAGGAGGATTTGCGAAGGTAAAGTGAAGATCGTAGTGCAAGGCACTACCATTTTGTATTGGTGTAATTATTTCGGTAGTTTTGTAGATATACAATTCATGTATATATAAATGAATGAATGATTTATGAGTAGAGAATAACTTTAATTGTATTAAAGAAAAAGGCAAGTATAAACGCTTGCATACTCTAATATATTGAAAGTAAGAGTCGATGAGGTATTAATGACGTAGTGAATCTTGTAGGAATGATTGAGAAGTTTTCTACCCTTTGAAAAATCCTCTCAATCCTAGGTTCAAATCCTGAGTTGAGAGTCAGAATTTGTGAACGTTTTGGAATGTTAGGTAGTCTGGGTTCATATCCTGGTTCCACAATGGATTTCACTACTCATTTGTACTCATTTGAGGTTATTGGAAATAGGGTATCACACATTTAGCAGTTAATTGTCCTCAGCAAGCAGCACCACGACCTGCTAAGCCCAGACAGAAGATCAGGGGCAAGTATTTACCTTGACCCAGGAAGAAGCGAAGAAGTCTCCTGAGCTAGTTCAAAGTAAAATCCTTCTCAATGGAAGTTTGTTGCAAGCTTTATATGATTCGGGTGCTAGTCACTCCTTCATTGCTTACGACTGTGCTAAGCACCTAGGATTGCATGTACATAAACTGCTATTTGACTTGATTGTGTTAATGCTGATAGGTGTCAAAACTATGACTGTTGACGCTTGTCTGAACTGTGAGATAAACGTTGAGGAACATAAGTCTAAAGTTGATCTGATCTTTTTGCCACTCCAAAAACTTGAAGTTATACTGGGTTTTGAATGGCTGATGGCAAATAATGTGCTAGTAGACTAAAGAAACAAGAGGATAATATATCTTAATCAGCAGGAGCTAAATGACAAAAATGCTAGTCTGAACTTTCTCTCATTCGCAGAAGCTAAGAAATGCCTAAAGATAGGATGATAAGGATATATTGTGTTCTTTTCGGTGCAGGCAAAGACAGAAATAGCCCTAGAAGACATTCTGGTTGTAAGAGAATTTCCTGATATATTTCTGGACGACCTTAGTGGTTTGCCTCCAGAAAGAGAAGTGGAGTTCATGATTGAAATCATGCTTAGAGCTAGGTCTATATTAAAAGTCCCATATCGAATGGCTTCAAATGAGATGGCTGAGTTGAAGAAATAGATTGAAGAATATCTTGAAAAAGGGTTCATTCAACCTAGTGTGTTACTGTGGCAAGCTTTAGTGCTATTCGCCAAGAAGAAGGAAGGGAGCTTGAGGCTATGTAATGATTACAAAGAGCTAAACTGTAATATCCCAAATTTTGGGACAAGAGGCTTGAGATTAAGCTAGGATTAAGTGGACTACTAAACCCCGATCTAGCAAATGTCCCTGTAAGGTATGATTAAATTCCATAAAATTTCTTTATACCCTTAGGAATATTAAAGAGCATTGGTAATGACAAAATAATGCAATTAGAAGTCACACACAACATAGTAAAGTGAAACACAAAGTAGTGTTGCTACCTGTGAAATTCCAGGTGTGGCAGTCATGTTTGTGTAGCATCTTTCAAGGAGAAAGAGATGTCCAAAAATTATGAAACTTTTCATAATGAAATTAAACTTATCAAACTTCAATTTGATAGGTCATTTAAGTCATTTGGAGTTGTACACAAAGAATTATGTATTTTTGAAGTTAGCCTAGCGAAATTGACTATTTTCTGTGACAACTTCCAAAAACAATAATTCTGGGAAGAGTGAGATTTCAATTGGCTAAAGGTTATATTTTTCCTTAAAACTAGACTGAATAAGGGTCTCATAGACTTTTTAAACACCTTAATTGGATATCTACACAATTAAATATGAATTTTCAAAGTTTGATAAAAATTCTGCCCAGTTTTGTATTAAGTGTGAAAATTGAATAAAATGTAAGGGCAAAATGGTAATTTTTTCATAAAACAAGAAAATAAATATTTTCTTCAATATTTCCAATAATTTCAGTTAAATGGGAATTAAAAAGAGGAAATGGCTAATTGGTAATTAATAAGTCCATTTTGGAATGTTATTACTCAAGGAAAATTAAAGCTTGGAAAAGAAGTCAAAAAGTAAAGGTATGGGACTTTGGTTAAAAACTTGAGAGATGATATTATGTGATAATTCAAAGCAAGAATTTCTCCTCCATTCCTCATTGATTTTGGTTGCGAAGGAAAAGAAGAGGGATATGGAATTATTTTGTGGAATTAAGCAAGAATTACATGCGTTAGACCAATGGCAAGCTTCCATGTGTAAAATAACTTAAGGATAATGCATTAAGTCTTTATTCCTTCATCTTCATTCATTCATTCTCAGGAAAAAACTGATCAAAGGAGAGATGAGGAACAGCTGAATGAAAGAAGCAAGAAGAGCTTAGGGTTCTTCCAAAGTTTATGCTTCCAAATCATATAGGAACCTCTTCTAACCTCTCTTTCTCCTTAAAATCCATGGTTTTCAAGACAAAATCAAGAGAGAGGATGGAGTGAATGGTGACATTTTAGAGAGATAATGTGGTGGAATCAAAAGGTAAACTCCAAAACTTGCTTCTCTTGCCTTAGTTGATGTTGTTGGTGGATATTGGTTTGTTTTCTCTTGTTTTTCTAAATTTGGGCTGATGAAACCCTAGGGAAAATTCTTCCAAAATTTCCCCTAAATCATGTTCATTTAGTGTTTAAATATCTAAACATGTGATTAGAAGTAGAAAGGAAGTGATTAAGCAAGAGAAAACAAGAAAACAACAACCTTCACCTATGAATCTTAAATTTTTCCCTGCATTGTGATGTAATGAAGATGTAGGAATTTGATAATTTTGATAATTCCATTGTCTTTAGAAGTAAAAATTTTGTAGTTATACAAGTATTCATGATTTTTAGATGCTTCTATATCAAATTGGAAATTTTAGGAGTGTGCATAAACATGTTGATAAATGTGCCTATCTGGAACACTTCTGTTGTGCGTGGTATATCAGAGGTCAAACCTTGTCCAAAAATTATGAAACTTTTCAAAATTAAAGTAGAGACATAGAGATTTAATTTTATATGTATTTTGTAATTTTTTAACAAGTACATTGGGAGATATGAATTTTTGAAGTTGTTCCTTGTTTCTAGAATGTAATCTGGAACAGGTCATGTTTGACAAAATTCTGGAAATTTTGTATCTTTGGTAGCTAAAATTGAGTATTTTTATGTGAAACAGACTAAAATATATTTACATATAATTTGAAACCACTCAATTTGGAGTTTCCTAGAATTAATGGTGAATTTTAGAATTTATGCCCTGATTTCTGGAAAGCAATCTGAAACAGTGATTTTTAACGAATTACTGGGAATTATTTGTCTATATTGGGAAAACCTAACTATTTATCCTCAAATTTTTATTGAAAGATATTCATTTAGGCTTTTAAATCAGTAAAATTTGATTTTCCTAGAATTAATTATGATTTTCCAAAGTAGACTAAAAATCTTCCGATTTTTGGAAAAATAGTGAAACTGCACTGTGAAGAGTTGTACTGTGCAGAAACTGTTGAAACTGTAATAGATAACCAAAAATGTGAGTTTGGAATGAGTTATAACTCATATATTATAAATTGTAAATCTTAGGATCGGACAGTTGTGTCGAGCTGAACCAAAGACAATGGAATCGACAATGGATCAATGAAAGGCAATTAAGGTAGTAAACTTACCTTGCCTGCATGTATTTGATATGTAAATTTTTTGCATTGATTTATGTGATTGCTTTGCCTAATTGTATTGAGCATGCTTGATTGATTGAAACTTTGTTATGTTTATACAATAGCCATGAGTATGTATAACATTGAGCATGTAGATGTCATTATTGGCATGATTTTATAATGGCAAGCATGTCATGCATTCATATATCATGCATGCATAGTGGCATTGTTTACTACTAAGATTTTCTCAAATCTCACTCCTCCCAACCAACCATTTAGACAGGTGAAGAATGCATGGAGATATGCAAGGAGGGGATATGAATGAAGATTGAAGATCGTAGTGCGAGACACTACTTTTGTATTCGATGTAAAGATTTTTGTAGTTGTATGTGGTTATACATTTTTATGTATATATGATGAATGAATATAGTTTAAGCAGAGAATCACTCTAGTTTAATTAAAAAGAAAAATGCTCGTATGTACTATGATATAATGAAATTAAGAGCTGATGAGGGATTGGTGACGTAGTGAAACTTGTGGTAATGATTGCATAATTTTTCTACCCTCTGAAAAACCATCTCAACCCTAGGTTCAAATTCTTAGTTGAGAGTGAGAATTTGTGAAAGATTTCAAAAGTTGGGTTGTCAGGGTTCAAATCCTGGTTTCACAATGGATTTCACTACTCTTTTGTACTCATCTAAGGCTATTTGAAATAAGGTATCACATAAACAAGGTAACCTTCAAGAACAAATACCCACTTCATCGAATTGACAACCTTCTAGATCAACTGTCTCAAGCAAGTGTGTTCTCGAAGATTGATCTAAGGTCGGGGTATCATTAGTTGTGTGTGAAGGCAAAAGATATGCCGAAGATTGCTTTTAGAATCCGGTATGGGTACTATGAGTTCCATGTAATGCCCTTTGGGGTAACTAATGCACTAGTCATGTTTATGGACTCCATGAACCACATCTTTTGCCAATATTTAGATCAATTAATAGTACTATTCATCGATGACATTCTGATATATTCCACGAGTAGAGAAGCACATGAGGAGCACTTGAGAATTGTGCTAGGTATTCTATGGGAAGGGAAACTTTATGCGAAGTTGAGAAAATGTGAGTTTTAGCTCTTATAAGTCAAATTTCTGGGCCATGTTATCTCATAAGAAGGGGTTGTAGTGGATCCTAGTAAGGTGGAAGCAGTGCTAGATTGGAAAATTCCAGAAACTGTTGCTAAGATACGCAGTTTTCTGGGTCTTGCTGGCTATTACCGAAGATTTATTCAGAATTTCTCTCAAATTTCCTTGCCATTAACCAAGCTCACACAGAAAGATCAACCGTTCAAGTGGGATGATCGATATGAGAAGAGCTACATGAAGCTGAAAGAGAGGTTGACAACTGCACCCGTGTTGATTATCCCTGATCTCGAATTGACCTATGTGGTCTACATCAATGCTAGCAAGCAGGGATTGGGATGTGTCCTGATGCAGCAAGGCATATTGGTGGCCTATGCCTCTCGACAGGTGAAGCCTCATGAGATGAATTATCTCACACATGAATAGAGCTGGCAGCAATTGTGTTTGTGCTTAAAGTCTGGCGACACTACCCATATAGGGTGGTTGTTGAATTGTATTGCGATCATAAGTCTTAAGTACCTGTATGATCAGAAAGAGCTCAACATGAGATAACACAGGTGGATGGAGTTGCTCAAAGACTACAACCTGGATATCAAATATCACCGAGGAAAAGCAGGGTTATCAGACCCGGACCGGGAACCGGTGAATCGGCCGGTAAACCGGTCCGGGTCTATTTTTTATTTTAAAAAAATTAATTTTTTTTAATTTTTCCTTTAGAATTTCATACTAATAAGCCTAAATTTTTTAATTTCTCACCGGTTTGACCTCAGTTTAGCTCCGGTTTGACTCCGGTCTGACCCACTGACCCTTGACTCAGTACCCCGATCGGTTTAGTGACAAGTCTGGGTTTGATAACCTTGAGGAAAAGCTAATGTCGTCACTGATGCTCTTAGTCGTAAGGCGGTGTAGGCGGCATCTATGATGATACAGGAGAGGAAATTAATAGAAGATTTCTAAGACCTAAACCTGAAAAATCAAATCCTTTGTACTTGTTATGGTATTAGCCAAGCGGAGTGATCTGAAGACTGAGATTGCAGAAGCTTAAATGCAAGATGAGCAAGCACAGTTTATCAAGACTATGATCGAACGAAGAGAGACTTGAGATTATGATCTATCACCAAGTGGATTGGTTCAATACAAGAAGATAACCTATGTTCCACTAAAAGCTAACCTGAGGCAGAAAATCCTTGATAACACGTACAAGAGTCGTTACATCCTCCACCCAAGGATGGTAAAGATGTACTGTGATTTAAAGGCGATATATTAGTAGACTAGATTGAAGAAGGACCTGACGGAATATGTGGCATGATGTCTTACCTTCCAGAAGGTAAAGATTGAGCACCAAAAACTGATAGGGTTTCTTTAGAGTCCTAAGATTCCAGAATGGAAATAGGAGAGCGTAACCATGGATCTTGTAGTAAGACTACCCAGAATCCAGAATCATGATGTAATCTGAGTAATTATTGATTATTTTACGAAGTCAGCGCATTCCATACCAATCAATGCCAGCTATTCTCTTGATAAACTAACAGAAATTTACATTAAGGAGATAATGAGACTCCATGGGATACCGAAGAATATAATTTCTAACAGAGATCCTCGCTTTACTTCAAAGTTTTAGAGATCTCTGCATGATTCTCTGGGCACTAAGCTAAAATTCAGTATGGCCTATCATCCCCAAATGGATGGACAGACAAAGAGAACAATACATATGGATATGTTAAGAGCGTGTATGATAGACTTCAAAGGAAGTTGGGATCACTACCTTTCACTTACAGAATTCGCTTACAACAATAGCCATCATGCGAGCATCCAGATGGCTCCGTATAAAGCGTTATACGAAAGGAAATGCCAATCCCCTCTCTGCTAGACAGAGTTATCAGAAAGAAGATTATACGGGCCAGATATAGTAGATCAGATGACTGAGCATATCTGAATCATCAAACAGAGACTACTTACAGCTTAGAGTAGGCAAAAAAGTTATGCTGATAAGTGGAGAAGACCGTTGGAGTTCTAGGTCAGCGATCATATATTTCTAAAAGTTTTACCTATTACCCATGTTGGAAGGGCAATAAAGAGAAAGAAGCTTAGCCCTTGCTACATCGGGCCATTCAAGATTTTGTCAAGAATTGGGCCTATAGTGTACCAGATTGCTCTACCTCCAAACCTAAGTAGATTGCATGACGTTTTCCATGTTTCACAATTGAAGAAGTACTAACCAGACTGTTAGACCTGGCTGACACCCAAGAGGGGGTGAATTGGGTGTACGATAAGAAAGTCTGATCTTTTAAAATCTTTTTACAACTTATCAAATCAATACATATGGAACTATAAAATCATATGCAGATATATAGATTATATATGCTGGAAATGTAAAAGCTTAAGGAAGAGAATATGAAAACTGTGATTTATCCTGGTTCGGTCTAATCTACGATGACTTACATCCAATCCCCAGGTTCCTCCTGAGATTTCCAATCTACTATCTTTTTGTTTAATCGGGCACAAGTGTTGGAAATTGTGCCCTAGGGGCCAATCATTGTACTTTGAATATTGTCATTCAATGAATTTCTCCATTTGGTTATCACATTATTCGCATGTTCACTGTGATAATTGTATCCTTGGATAAATCATAATGATTGTCCTAAATGTCCCTGGTCGGTCATCTATGTGGGAGCAAAGATGAAATAAGACCAGTATGACTTTGATAAGGTATGGGGATACTAATCAAAGTCTTAGGCACTTATAGAAGTATAAGGTGCTGGACCGACCCGCTATGAGAAAGCTGCATGGATCAAGTCATAAGCTTATCTCATGTATAACCATGTCACAATGCCCTTTGACCTGAGATCATCATGGATTCCTACATGGGAGTTACTAAGCTTTGACTTAGTCAAAAGTCACCTTTAACCGGGTGGTGATAAAGGCTACAATCGGGCTTAATGGTTTTCATGTAGAGGAATGTGAATGGTCAAGATGGAATTTGTCCCTTACATTAGTGAGAGATATTATTGGGCCCCTCGATGAGTAAGTCTGAGAAATGTATGGCCATACTACGATGGAAAAGAGTTTCTACTTCTATAGTCAGACTACTCAGGGATCGAGAAAGTAATGGTCAGGGATAAGAGGATGACATTCTCCATGCCTCATCCTTGACCGAAATATCGTGTGACAAAAGGGGCGTGATATGGTTATACGACAGGTTATATCGTATTGTCGATCCTCATATGAATTGGGTAGTCGTAATGTCTTGCTAGAGGCCGCTTACGACTTGTGGGTTAGTATAGTCATTGGCCCACTGCCAACTTCGTTTGGGCCTACAGGGTAGCACACAAGAATAGCCCAACACGAGCTATAATGTCCAGATTCATTGAATCTAAGATGCGTCTAAGATTCAATGAATACAATGTTTAATCTAGGGTGAATGAATTTTAAATATATATTTATTATATACACATGTTATGTGAATATTTATTTGATAAATATTTATATGTGTTATATATATATTTATATTTGGAAAGGAATATTAATAATATTATATACACATATGTATTTTTGAAATACATAAATACATATATAATATATATTATTTGATAATATATATTATATATATATGATAGTATTATATTATATGATCATATGATAATATTATATTATATATATATAATATATATTATTTGATAATATATATTGAATATATGATAATATTATATTATATGATGATATTATTATATTGTGTATATATAAAGATATTATATGATAATATCTCATATTTAATTTATGAAGATAAATTAAATTCCATTGGCTCTTTATTCTAATTAAATAAATAGGTTAAATTAAAACTGTTGGACAGATTTAATTAAACCAGGTTTATTTAATTAGCTTATTAAAACAATTAAATGTTAATTGATATGATAAGGATTTTGAAATTAATTAAGATTAATTTTAAAAATCCAATATCCATCATAAAATAGATAACCCTACTAATTATAAAATATGAGAGCTAGGGTTTTCTACAGATGATGAAAAACTAGAGAGCCACAAGAAAACCCTAGAAGGATATTAGAGGCGCTAGCACGCTGCCGGTGTTGACGTCCTATTCGTGTGGATACCAGTAGAGGGAGCTGATATGAGTAGTTAGCTCCTCAAGATTGAAAAAGGAAAAACTCCAAGAAGAACTAGTTGACATGTTGATGTTGGGGATGGTTAATCTCATACTCATAGAGATTGATGCTCTTTTAAGAAGAATTAGCGGACATGTAGATGCCGGGGAAATTATTTCAGGAGCAACCAAACATGGAGATTTGTGAACTCGTAATACGTTGATGATTGTGGGAATTCAAACAAACATGAATAAGGTACGACTCTTTCTAACTTGATTTAAATGCCGTTGATAGATCCGTAATTGGGATTGGTAAACTTTTGCAATTTTAATTTTATTTAATTCTTCCGCTGTGTGCCTACCAATCCCAACAACAAGAACAGCTGCTACAAATATCTTACAAAGTTACTCCCCCTTACACACTGTAAGGTTTACACCCTCTTACTGTAAGTTGAGTAAAACAATCCCAAAGACCTTTCTCTCCAGCTTACCTGTGCAAGTCTTATGAGCAGCAACGTTCTCTCCTACTTACACCATTGTAAGTCTTACGAGCAGCAACGTTCTCTACTGCTTGCACTTTGTAAGTCTTACGAGCACAAAGTCTAACTGACAACAGCTTTCCTGTAAGGAATTCAACCCTCTCAAGGTCCCTCTACCTTGAGATCAATACAGACATATAGATGAAGTGTTTATAGACTCTCTCACAAAGTAGATGAAATGCTCACTGAAGTACAATACAAATATTCACTCTCTCAAATATACATGATATATAAAAAAGATAAGAACAGAGAGTGCGTGAGGCGGAAGACTTATGATAATAGCATATTGAGTTCCCGTCACTCTGTTTTTCGTCCTTCTATCCACACCTTCCTTCTTTGAATGCTCTTCCATATATAGCTGGGTTGTGGAAGATGATCTTTGTTGGCATTCGTCCGTTGGAGTCTGTCACTGTATTTGACCGTTGAACACATATCCATATTTACCCGTTGATCCTGCTCTGACGTATGCTTCAGCATTTCTTGCAGTTTGCCTGCTAACAGATGCATTAGTGGTGCTTTCTGTTTGCACGTTCATTGAGATATTTATTGAATCATTTGACCGTTGAGACCATTTGGATATTTTCTCGTTGCAAGCATTTCTCAATCCCGTTCCTTTATTTGATCTGTTGCCATTGAATATTGGTATTCAGAAGATGAATGTTGCAACTGTATCTGTTGTGACTGTATGGGCATTTGAATTCTTTATGGGCTATCAGAGCTTGCAGTAGGTTCTTGTGAAACTTGTCGGACCCATGTGTAGTGACAGTTGCCCATTTCATTGTGTTCGTCATTTTTGGCTTCTTTATGCATTTTGTCTATCTGAACATTGATTGCCTGATTCACACTTGAAACAAAGGTTAAACAATGTCTAATAATGATAACAAGTGAAAATACAAAGATTGCATAACATAGAAGCACATTTGGATTAATCACTAAAGTCTTCTTAGTTTCTGTCAACGCATGAACTCGAGTGCATAAAGATGAACTCGAGTGCACCAAGTATTTTTAAGCTTCTAAGTTGTTCTCTGGTTGAAACTCTTAGAAGAGCATAATTGAACTTAAGTGCAAATCTCCATAGAACTCGAGTGTGCTTGACTGGACTCGAGTGCTTCATGTTAATCTGACCTTTCAAGCTTCTCTGGAATAAACTCGTGTGCCAACACTCTCTGAACCCGAGTGCAGTGAGATGGAGAACTCGAGTGCATTACGGTGAACTCGAGTGCACTTCCTTTTCTTCACGGTTGCAAATCTCTCGGGTACAAACTTTCATGGCCACACTCTCATAACTCGAGTGCATTGTTGATTGAGAACTCGAGTGCATGCCAAGGAACTCAAGTGTACCACTTGTTATTCTCATCATAGTACTCTCGGGTAAAAAATCTCTCGGCAGAACTCTCATGACTCGAGTGCGTTGCTTCATAGAACTCGAGTTGTCCTCCTCAAACTCGAGTGCACTTCATATCAGTTGATTCTTGTGAAATCTCTGGAACAAACTCTCATTCCAGAACTTCCATCACTCGAGTGCATATCTTCTGAGGACTCGAGTGTGTCAGTTCAAACTCGAGTGTGGTGATAAACTTCAGCTTCTGCATCAAAGCTTGCGGGAGTGTGAACAGTAGACTCAAAATATGATCCATTCATTTTAGACTCCAAATATGGTAAATGGTTGATCATTAGAAAGCTCTTGTCATTTACATTTCAATGCAAAAGGAATCACCTCCAAACTCAATGTATTATCCAAGTTATGATCCGATGAGTGTAGATAACATATGTATTTTCGAGCATCAACTTCCAGAAGTCATACCACATTGAAAATAACTCCAAAATTAACATATTATATATCCATGGAAATATCTTTGAGTCTACTTTAATATGGCACCGGATTTAATTCATTTGGACATGCATTTTAAGAGATATGTCCAAAATACAAAAGCTGTTCTGGAATATGACGGTGATTTCAGTTTCATCTTCAAACATTCATATTTGATTCATCTGAGCTCCTTTGATGTTTTTTCTGGTGTCCAAATGATGCATTGGGAGTCTAGTTTTATATGCCACTAGTTTCATCTCAATCGGAGTTGTTTTTTAGGAGATATGATTGATTTACTGAAGCTCGCCCATGCTGAACGTAAAACAGGTATGAACAGAGTACACTTTTGTTCATACCAAACTCAAGTTCTGATCCCCAAACTCGAGTTCTAGCCCATTTTTGCAGTTGTGAACAGTGCTAACTCGAGTTTTACATGGCCAACTCGAGTGCAAAACTTGGGATACATCCGGAGATCGTTTCTGACCAAAACTTTCATGGAGAACTTCCTGAACTCAAGTGCTACAGTGCCCAGAACTCGAGTTGCTACAGTCTTTCAGACGCTACAGTGCTTGCGTGCTACAGTATCTAACTGCTACAGTGAAATGCTACAGTACTTCTAAATTCCCTTCTGAGCATAGAATCATACGGTATTTCTTCTAAAAACTTGAATTTTGATATTTCCATTAATTCCTTCAAATGCTTGTTTCTCCAATCTCTTTCTTGCTTTGCTTGACTAATCTATAAGATATACAATATTAAATATAGTAGTTAGTCAATGTAAGAAGATAAATATATTATGCAAACTTTTTACTCTCAATATCTGATATCTATATTTGACATCATCAAAACTAATCATGTCTAACACAGACCCCCAGCATCTTATTGAGTATGAAGATGTGGATATGCGAGACAATCTCACCTATGAGACTGTACCAGAGTGAATCATTGATACACAGGAAAGACGGCTCATACATCATAGCATACCATTTGTGAAAGTGGTCTAGAAGGGACTATCACCAAGGGAGGTGACCTGGGAAGCAGAAGAATATATGAAAAGACGTTATCCGGGATTTATGCCATATGAGGTGTAACAAATTTTGGGGACAAAATTTATTGAACAGGGGGAGAGTTGTAATACCCCACTTTTTCACCAATATTCCTTATATGTATATTTGTGATATTTAGTGGAATAAAATTGTGAATTGTGGTGTACATAATTCGGCCAAGTAAAGACACAAAGAGGCAATTAATGCTCACTTAAAGGCCTAATATTGTAACCAAAATTTGAGTATAAAATGTCACAAATAATGGCCTCATACAAGTGTCAAAATTCAGCCAAACCAAAGGAAAAGAGCAAAGAATGATTTATTTCAATAAATCATAAAATGTAATGGCAAAATGGTAATTTTGCCATAAAACAAGGAACAATTATTTTTCCCTATTATTCTTAATGATTTCAGCCAAATGGGAATTTAAAAAGGGAAAATGGCCACTTGGTAATTAATAAGCCTATTTTAGTGTATTATTATCAAGGAAAGTGAAAGAGTCAAAAAGTCAAAAGTTCAAAGGTTTACAATTTGCAAGATGGAATAATGGGATAATTCAAGAGTAATATATACTCTCTTTTACCATTTGCATTTTCGGTGGAATGAAGAAGCAAAAAGGCAAATGTATTATTTTGCAATATTAGACAAATTATACAAAATTTTGGACCAATGAGAAGGTAACACATGGAAAGCAAAGTTGATCATTCCATTAAATCATCATCTCTTCATTTTTCCATCTCATTTTTGTGCACAAAACTAAACCAAGAGAGAGAGGGAGTTCAAGAACCTTGCAAGAGCTTCAAGCACACAGAGCTAGGGTTCCCACAAATCAAAGGTAATAAGCTTGTAATCTTGAAGTTTATGCTTCTTAATCACTCTATAACCTCTCCTAACCTCTTCTACACCATTAAATTCATAGTTTCAAGATAAAATCACAAGAGAAGAGAGAGGGGGCATACGTTTTAGAGAGAGAATGAATAGAAATCAAGAGGTAAACTTCAAGACTTGCTTCTTTTGCCTTAGTTATTGTTGTTATTGTTGTTCTTGGCTTAGATTTTGTTGTTTTGTGAAAAATGCATGATGAAACCCTAAGGGGTCTCACTGCTCAAATTCCCTCAAATAGCTAATCATGTGATTAGAAGTAGAAAGGAAGTGATTAAGCAAGAGAAAACAAGAAACCAACATAACTCTCCTAAGAACCCTAATTTTATGTCCTATTCATGACATGGAGAAGGAGTAGGAATTTGGTAATTTTGATGCTTCCATTGGCTTTAGAAGGAAAATTTGTATAGGTATGCAAGTGTTCATGATTTTTGGATGCTTTTATATGAATTTAGGAATTTATGAAGTGTGTGTGTCTAGAATAGTGATGTAGTGCTTGGTGTTTCATGGGTCTAACCTTATCCAAAAAATCTGAAACTTTCCAGAATTACATTAGAGACATAGATATTTAATTTGATAGGTAGTTTGTAATTTTTGGACAAGTACATTAGGAGATATGAATTATTGAAGTTATACCTTGTTTTGTAGAAAGAAATATGAAACAGTGATGTTTGGAAAAATTCTGGGAATTTTGTGGTTGTGGTGGCCAAAATTGAGTATTTTTATGTGAAATTATACTAGAATATCTTTACATAGAATTTTGAACCACTCAATTTAGAGTTTTCTAGAAATAATGGTGAATTGTTGAAGTTGAGCAAAAAGCTAGTAGATTTGAGAACAAGGGTGGAAATAACTAACTTGGGATGGTTAGGCTAACTTGACTTTACTTTTAACTTAGTATACTAACTTTAATGACAACCAAATTGACTAATTGCATTATACAAGTATTGGACAGAATAATAACCTGTCGTTCGTAAATTCCAATTATAGGACCTAACAGCTATTTGAAGCTTGAGACTTGCCCGAGCTCAAACAAACGGGAAGAAATTGCTAAATGAAAGTAGCCAGGTAGTAACTTGTCTCTCATATTTTTATAATATGCATTATATGTTGTTTGAAATCAACATGAATTGTCTGACACATTCTAGTTAGCGGAGTGGTCCCTTAGGGCCTTTCTGGGCGGGTGGACGCTCGGGCCAATAACATTCTATAATGTACGAGTGGATGCCAGGGGCCTTTCTCCGTGAGTATCCCTCGGGGCCATGTAACTTACCTAGCACTATAGTAGTTTATGAACTGCATGTGATGCACTGAATGCTGTTGTGCTAATTATGTTATATGCTGACTGTGTAGCATGCTTTGTGATGTTATATCTGTATGATTAACACTATGTTACTACAGAGATTCTTTTGAATCTCACTCTTTTTCATAAACCTATCTACAGTACAAGGAGATAGCTCAATGGGCAAGAAAAAGGTAAATGCGGACGGCTAAAGGCTGTAACGCAGAAGACTGTAGTTTTGTTGGCTGTATGTTATTTGTACTTTGGGTTTTTGGATCTGTATATACCATAAATAGCCTGTAACTCTGACTTACTACGATAGTTAAATTGGTAATGCCTGTAGACTAGCAAAAGGCTAGTCTAGTTATATTACGCTTCCGTTCGCTATCGAAACATAATTAAGGCATGGAACATGAGAACTAAGCATAGAGTTACTCAAAAACTCTGAGAAAATGAAAAGAAGAGCGTGGTGAGACTTAGTGAGATGGTGAATATTTGTGAAAATGGTTTGAGAAAATTTTACTACCCTTAAAAAAAATTTTCCAATCTCAAGTTCAAATCCTGAGATAGGTTTGGAATTTGTGAACGTTTTTCGAAATTGCTTAATCTGGGACTTGATCCTGGTTTCACGAATGATTTCACTACTCATTTGCACTCATATGAGGCTATAGGGAATAAGGTATCACAAAAATCACATTCCTTCTTCTTGCCCTGCATCTGGACGAAACACACCACTCTATCCAACAATCACCAAGTTTGCAATGTTACCACTAAACTAGTCTAGAATCATCATTAAACATCCCATATCATCATTTATATGATCATTGCAACATGAAACCCTAATTTCACCTATTGACCTAAACTAGGGCTTCCAAGAAAATTCACAATACTCAACCAATCAATAAGATGTATGGTTCAAATTAAAGCTTATACCCACATCTTTCACTTTCTAGAGCTTGTTCTTTGTTTCTCCAACTTTGGTACTTCTCGGGCAAGTCAAAACAACTCCTTTTGAGAAAAAAAAATATATGATTGTAGTTCTTAGTAAGGGGAACAATGTTTATGAAGAGGTTTTAAGCTAGAGAGGTAATTTAGAAGGTGAAAATGAGGCTAGAAGCCTTACCTTGCTTCTTGTTCTTCTAATTTCT
Source organism: Albizia julibrissin (assembly GCA_037074505.1). Lineage (NCBI taxonomy): Eukaryota > Viridiplantae > Streptophyta > Magnoliopsida > Fabales > Fabaceae > Albizia > Albizia julibrissin. Next base: position 42,460,701 of record CM073477.1, read on the forward strand.
TCTTTCTCTTTCGTTTTTCTTTTTCCACTTATTTTCTCTATTTTTCCCTAGCTTAGTTGAATTTTGGTGTATGAGAGAGAGTGAAATGTTGTTTTATTCATTAATATTTAGCCACCTCCAATACTTGGCCAAAAATGATCCAAGAAAAATAAGAAAAAGTGAGGTGTCAATTTGTGGTGGTTTCTTTAAAAAGTAGCTTAGTTAATTGACTTGGATAGGTTGATTAATTGGAGATTCATTCCTTCCCTCTCTCCTCTTACCAAAATGCTCATGTAAAAAGGAGGAAATATGTTGACTAATTTCCTCTTGAAAGCTTGCTTTTTAGTCAACTCTTCAATTTGAATCAAAAAGCAAGACTTGTTAACTTTTATTTCTTTCTTTTTCCCTTCCTTTTTGACTTGGTTAATGGACATACATTTTCTCATTTTAAATCCTCTTCCCTTCCCTTAAGTCTTTGACCAAATTGCTCTAAAAAAAGGAAGAAAGAATGTTGACCAATTGCCTATTGATGTATGGGTTCAAGTTGACCAAAGTCTTCTTCAAAAGCGCTTTGAAACTTTGATGAACTCTTCTTTTTTCCCATTTTCCCCCTTAGACGTTTTTTATGACATAAGGGGAAGGAGTTAATTTTCTTTTTCATCTTCATGATTACTCTTGCTTTTCAAGAGAAAATCCTAGCCTTTCATCTTGGCTTCCAATTCTAACCTCTTGATCAAACCTCAAGATCAAATGGAAAATGTCTCATTTGCCCTTGATTATGGCAACATTAATTAAATTGTCATTAGGTCTTTTCTTTTGTTTATCTTCCTTCTTCCAATATGCCATTCCCTCTCTTTTTGGATCCAAGTTGGGATTTAGATCATATTTGACTTTAGATAAAGGAATTAGATACTTTCCTTTGACTAATTGGAACTAAATTTCATACTTTGTTTCAAATTAGTCTCTAAAAGTCACTTTAGCTCTTGGACATTCTTGGGACTCTTACTAAACTGAGGCTTAGCAGTCCACTTGATTCAAGCTTAATTTCAAGCTTCTAGTTGCAAAATTTAGGGTATTACAAATCAAGCCTTGATAAGTCTGTTAGTTTAGTGAAGAAGTCTAGAGAGAATCCACTCCCAAGATATAAAGTGCACAAATGCAACTTTTCATTCCTAAAGTCAAGTCTGATTACAAATAAGGAGACATAATGTATTTAAAGGCCACAAACCTAACCTAATTGAAATTTTTGCACAAATAAAATAAACAAAATATAATGAGCATCTAAAGCCCAAAATATAATTGTCTAGGTCCAAACTAGTCGTCCCATGTGTAATAATTGGTCTAAGCTCTTTAATTTGAAATCTCCAAGCCCAAAACTTGATTAGCAGCTCCCACTACAAAAAAAAGTAGAGAATTAGTGACGAATTTCATTCCGTCACTAATCCATCACTAATCCCTCACAAATTATGTCACTAAAATTAGCGACAGATATTAGTGATGGAATTTTTCTGTCACTAAATTAGTGACAAATTAGAGACGTAACAAGATTCCATTGCTAAATTCCATTACTAATCCGTCTTTAATTCCGTCATAAAAAAATTAGCGACAAAAATTAGTAACGGACAAATTCCATCACTAATTTCTGTCCCTAATATGTCACTAATTTTTGTCTAAAATATTTTGTGACGAAATTAGCGACTGAAATTTTTTGTCACTAATCCGTCTCTAATTTTCATCACTAAATGTTTTGTTACGACATTAGCAATATAATTTTTCCATCACTAATTTCCATCACTAATTTCTGTTAAAAAAATCAATTGCTAACTCACAACATTGAATAATAAAATTTTTGTATGATCTCTCCAAATTATTTCCTTAAATAAAAAAATTAAATTTTATAATAGTTAAATTTTTCAATAATTATATTTTTTGATAATTATAAAATTTTTAAATAATTTAAATTATTGTTAAATTATAATTTAGATATTAATATAAATAAATAAAAATTATTAATTCATATTTATTATTGAAATTGAAATTATAATATAATATAATATAATATATAAATTTTTAATAATATATTATGTACAAATAAAAATACAAATTTTATAAATACAAACAAAAAAATAAAATGTATAAAAAAATGTATAAAAAAATATATTAATAACAAAAATTTAGGTAGAATATTTACGTAAAATAAAATAAGAAAACTGAATTGAAATATTTAATAATATATTAAAATTTATATTTCTACTTTTTTGTAAAGTGAAATATATATATATATATATATGATTTTACATTTAAATCATACAGATTCTTATTAGCTCAATAGGCAAAGGCAACCAAATTTGAATTTACATTTAAATATGATTCTTACGTGACAGGTCATGGCTTTAAATCCTAACTTGGTCACAAAATGCAACCAAATTTGTGATATGGACATGTGGCGGGCGACGAAGGGCGACATATGGTGTGTGACAGAGGGTGACATGTGGCGGTTAACCAGGACACTCGGTGGTGAGGTAGCAGCAGTTGACCAGCACACGTGGCAGCTGGAGGCAAGGTAGCAGTGGTTGACAGGATACATGGCCGGCGATGGGTACACTTAGCGGCTACCGATGAGGGACATGTGGCACTTTTAATTATGTAAAAAAATATTTTGTGATGGATTAGGGACGAAAATTCCGTCACTAATTAGTAACAAAAAATTTCATCCCTAATCTGTCGCAAATTAGTAATAGAATTTAGTGACAGAAATTTCTGTCACTAATTAGAAACGGAAATTTTCCGTCACTAATCCATCAAAAATTAGTGACGGAATTCAAAATTGTGTTACTAATTAATTAGTAATGGTACTTTTACCGACGGAACAAATTTCATCGCTAATCTATCACTAATTTTCGTCACTAAATTGATTAGTGACGGAATTTTCATCACTAAATTCCATCACTAATTTGATTTTTTTTTGTAGTGTCCATTTTCAGCCCAAATGAAATTAGTGACGTTTTTAGCATTTTTGTTTTGATTTGATCCAATTGCCATTTGCCTTGTGCATGTTTCTTGTACTAGCCCATTTAATGCTTCCTTAATTTTGTTGGCTCTTGCTCTTGTGATTGGTCCACTTGGAATTTGCAAAGGATCACCAAAGGTTGAAGAGTCACCAAACAAATTTGAAGGGATAGCTTGCTGATTCGCATTAACCGAGTTTAGGTACCAAGTTCTTTTGGGGATAGTATATTACTCATACTTTACTAATTGATACAGCCTGCATACTTGTAGAGTCATAGGTTACAAATTCTACCCCTATCAATATTAGACTTAGTGCCATGTCGCATGATATCAATCAAATTAGACAAATTAATACAATAAAGTAAATCATACAACCCTCTTGATGAAGAAGGGTTACTTAATATATTTGATGAAGAAAGTATCGGATAGAAATCTCCAATAATTAGCCATAGTGCATTCATATTCATATGGATGCTATATAGTATAATTCTCATATTTTGGGCCTAGAGACTTGAGGATAAGCCTATATCAGGCATACAACTAAGCCCCAGTTTGGAAAAAGTTCCAAGAATGACCAATAGAAAGAATGATTTTCAAGGATTATATCTGGCTAGAGAGTGATTATATAAATTGTATAATGACTCGGTGTGTGAAATTAGTCGAGAAACATTATTGGTGTCTATAAGACACGTAGCACCATCTAAGCCCAACAAGGATATGTGGCGCCATCTTATGGGACACGGGTGCTCGAGCACCATTTAGTAGGCCTAGAAATACACAATACATTTTCCAAATAAATCCTGATAGCATTCCAAGGAAAAGCGAAGTAAAATCCTAAGTAAACACTGATAAAGTATCTTTAATAAAGTAACTTTATTAAAGTAGCTTTAATAAAGTAGTAATGATGATTAATGATCATTCCACTTTATGGTTGGCACAATAGGAAAATGACACTTGTCCCTAATCATTACACTCACCTTCTCTAATTTTGTGTTGGCTTGATAAGAAGGTGTCAAGTGTCCCTTATGATTGCACTTGTATAAAACTGTCTCTTATAAAACGTATGATGAGTTCTAGTCATGTAATGTTTACAAACTCAAGAAACTAGCGAGCCATAGGCTATTAAAGTCCTAACTTCAATACAAGGTTTGATCTATAATTAAGTGGGGTTTTTCAAAAAATTTTAAAAATAATTATATGCATTCTCATACCAATTTGCAAATTCATTACCCTCATTGGTTTCAAAATCATTTATTAAAAATGCAGAGTGTTTTCCGGCAATAGCCCGCGTAGTGGTGGTTAACTTATAGGCTTTTGGTGTTTGGTTGCCTGATTGTAGTTCAATTATCGCTTTTAAATATTAGTGTGTTACCGAAAGTTCAGTGTAGGGATTACAACTATTACGGTCAGTGTCACAGTTACTAGTACTTCTACTGCTACTTCTACTTATATACATATTTTACAGTCATCCAAAATAAAATGATAACCAACAGTCCATAATTACTCCTCCTTCTCTTTGTACATCCGTATTACCTTCTTGCCCTTGGAGCTGGATACCTTTGTTGTTATCATTTGTTGAAAAAGGGTGAGATTCCAAAGAATCTCAGTAGTACACCAATCACAAATATGATATGTAGAATGCTAAATATGTAAAACAAAGCATCACAAAGCACTTACAAATTATGCAGCAAACAAAGGGCCTAACCGGTCCCTTATCACAGAATCACAGCGCTTGATGGTCACAGTTTGGCTGCCTAGCGCCTTTTTCCCCATAAAAGGTGCAGTCATAGGCTTTCTACCTCAAGCCTTCCTGTTTCAAGATGCCCCCGGGCAACTCCCGGTGCAACTTGTACTTACGGGTCTTATTGCCTAGGGACTAATTGTCCTGCTCATAAGCAAATGATAGAGAATACATACAGAGTAGCACATATGATATAAGGGATAGGGTAATACCTGGAAATCCTTCCAATTTAGGTTCTTGTTCCCCGTCTCTCAGGAGCCCCGGGCAAATGTCGAATCTTATAATTTATAATTCACAGACGAGCAAGTTATTACTTGTCCCAATTTTTTAGTACTCAAGACACTTTGGTAGGTTATCATTGTAGTTAATGCATTAGTCCCAATGGTTATTTAATGGGCCCACACCAATTTTAAGTGTTTAACTTGACCCTTAGAGTTCCAATTTATTACAAAAGTACCTTTACTTTTTATTTTCAAACAATTACCCAAATCTGGCAGAATTTTCAATAATCTTTAAAAATTCATATCTTGACCTGTAAATATCCAATTAAGGTGGTCCTAAATTATATGTGTAACTTATTAAGTATAATTTAAATGAAATTTGATTACTCCTACAGTACACATGTACAAAATCCCAGATTTCACAATCACTCGCTACTGCCATAGGACAGCTTCCAGAATCATTACCAAATTTTAAAAATATGTATCTCCCAATGTACTTGTCCAAATGATATATATTATATATCATTTTAAATATTATTATGTTTACTTTAATCATAAAACATTTTGTGGCCATTGGATTTCATTTTCCAGACACAAACACGTCACAATCAGACATCTATAGAACAACTTCTAGATTCAATACCTAATTTTTGAAAATCATAATTAATTTTAGAAAACTCCAAATTGAATGATTCCAAGCACATTGTAAATATTTTAAGTTTAATTTAAAATAAAAATTTCATTTTATGGAAAATGATACTACAAAATTTCTAGAAATTCACCAAACCTTAATTGTTCCAGAATTGGTTCCAAAAACAGGGCCAAATTTTGAAAATCATAACTTTAAATCCACTAGTCTAAAAATTATATTTTATCTATCAAAATGAATCTCAATATGTCTAATTTCATCCTATAAAGTTTCATAGTATTTGGACCAATTTTGGCCATCCAAAAACACGATAAAACATTACTGCCTCCAGAAAACAAATTTGGCAACACCAAACCCTAAATTCCAAAATTTAGCATTTTCAACACAATCACCCAAAAATCACAACCACATGATATTCCACATATTTTTTCATGTAGAATGCAATGGAGTAATTTAAAACATCAAAAACCAATGCTTTTTCCAGTTTTACTCAAAACCGAACAGACCCCTTTATTTTCTCAAAAATCAAGTTCTTGCCATTTCACCTCAAAATCATCATTTGACACCATATAACACCATTTACATGATCAAAACACCATGAACCCTAACATTACCCAAAAAAAACTAGGGCAAACACAAACATTTCACAAAACTCAACCAGAATACACAATACCTAGCTCAAAATAAAGCTCTTACTCACCTCTTACTTTTTCTAAGCTTTGTTCTTTGGTTCTACAACTTTGAGTCTTTCAAGATGGCTCAAAACACATCTTCTCAAGAAAATAAAACCATAAAATTGAAGCTTAGAATGAGGAGAACAATATTTATGAAGATCTTTAGAGCTAAAACTGAAATTTAGAAGGTGAAAATCTAGAGAGAAGTTACCTTGGTGTCTTGAACTTCTTGTATTTACTTTCTCTCTCTTTCTCTTGCATTTGGCAAGCTAAGTGAGACAATTGGAGGATGATAATATGTTTTAAAGACTCTTCTCTCTCCTTTGTCAAGGCTGGCCAAAATTTCAAAGAAAATGGAAGGCCAAGATCACATCTCACTTTGGCTAGGTGTCATGCTCATAAAGTGCCTTCATCCTTTGATTAACTCCTAAGTTGACAAGTTTCTTACTTCCACCTACTTAGTTACTCTAACCAAATGGAGTTTGGTTAAGCTAACAAGATCATTTCCTCTTCCTTTTTAGGGAGCCAAAACCGAAATAGAGAGAGAGAAAAAGAGAAAAATGGTTTATCCAACGGTCTATAGCTTCTTGTACACAAAGAAGCTTATTGTCCATTGGTTACTTGGTTGAATTTTCTTTTCTTCCTCTTCTTCTTATTTGGCCAAAATTTTGAATTAATTTAGGGAATATAATTTAATTTTTGAGTCTCTTAATTACTTTTCTTTTTAAGAGTAAATCCTAGCTCTTAATCTTGGGTTCCAATTTTACCTTCAAGATCAAGAGGCAATTGTTTCTTTTACCCTTTTTCATGACAATATTTATTAAATTGTCGTTATCTTTTCTTTTGTATTTTAATTCCCATCTTCCTTCCCTATTTAGGCGCCATTTCCATATCTCTTTTAGCCTAAATTAGACTTCATATCCTACTTGACACATTTTAGAGAAATTACATACTTTCCTTAATTAATCGGACTAATTTCTTTATAGAATTCCCATAGTAATTCATAGCATTAATTACACTTACTTTTAGGACTTTTAGCCCTTGAATGAATTTTAGGATATTACAACTTGCTTTTTTCCTTTTGAGTTAGCACCATAAAGAGGCGCCACCTAGCCTCTAAGCCAGGGTAATCCACCGGTCTCTGGTTTGTTCCTATACTTGACTTTCCCAAACACCGAACTAGGGAGTGAGGGGAATTCATCAGGCTTCTCTTCTCCAGACACATAAAGGATGTTTACGAGAGAGAAAAGGTAAACTAAAGTAGACATTTGTTACTCTATGATCTAATCACAAGACATATGGCACACTAGGAGACTTTGGACAATGCAAGATCAAATCCTAGCCCTCCAATTCTCTTTAAGTGTTCAACCAACCAAGAGAAAGAAGAGGAAAAGTAGGAAAATTCCAAGGAAAAGAAAGAGGAGAGGAGACAAAAACCAAAGTGTTCTCGAGCACAACCTTTGATTTTACTATCGAATCGCTGTTTTTAGCTGACGGAGTCTTCACAAATCTTCTTCAACTTAGTGTGGGCTTCCTTTCTACAATTTCATATTTTCTAATCTGAGATGTTTAGAGTTGTCTACCTAGGGTTGGTGCTGCCAAAATATTGAACTAGTTATAGAATCATGTAAAGGTAAGCCTAATCTACGATTTGAACCGAATCTGTTGAAATTTCATTGAGTTTTCATAAAGTTCTTAGGTTGCCCTATTTTTGGCCAGACCAATTACTGGAGGAAGAATGTGATTTTGGTATTTTTTAGGTTAGAAATATATTCTACATATAAAAATGTGTGGGAATAGGTTGTAAACATGATTTTAGAAGGGTTGGATTGAAAACCCAAAAACTGAAATTAAAGGAGTAGTGCTGCCAGATTGCATTTTTTGGGAGACAAACTGGTCGTGATAAGATTTTGAACACTCAAATATTTTCCAATGGTTATGGGATTTTCCAGAATGCTAATAGATATATTGAGCTTCAATTTTATATGTAATATATGTCGTTTGGGTTAGTACTTTAGGAGATATGAATTTTTAAACTTTAGGCATTGAATCTGGAATTAATTTTGTGCCAGTGAGGAATGATTGTGGAATCTGGAACTGTGTGTATATGAATAGCAGTAAGAAATATTTTTCCTTTAAATAGGACTTAGAGAGCTTCACATAGGACTTTCAACCACTATATTTAGAGTTCCCTTGAATTAATTATGAATTTTCAAAGTTAGGTGAAAATTCTAGCAGTATAGGTTTATCATGCGAATTTAAGATACTTAGAGTCAATTGTAATAAGAGTGACTTCCAAAGGTAGGGGAATATCCTTTAAGGCTAATGTAGCCACATAGGATGTTCATTTTCCATGGTTCTAATGATGTGGTTATATACCTAAGGTCGTGAGATGTCAAGAAAGAAGAAATGGAAGGCTTTGTAAGAAGGTACAATGGTTGGAAGAAAATGGAACAAGAAGGGGACTTAAAGATAAAAGGTAGTAAAACTTACCTAAATTGCATGTACTTGATATGTATGCTTATGCATTGATTTATGTGATTGCTTTGTTGAATTGTGTGAAGCATATTTGAATTATTGAAGCTCTGTTTCCATTTGAGCTATGGCCATGAGTATAATATTGTATGAAGCATTGAGCATGCAGATATGTCATTATGTCGGTATGAATTTATGTAAGGCTAGCATGTCATGTATTAAGCATTTATCTTGCATGCTAAGTGGTATTGTTTGCTACTGAGACTCCCCCAAATCTCACCCTCCCTCACCCAACCATATAGGCACATAAGCACAGAAGAGGAATACAGAACAATGTGCCAGAAGAAGTCGTCTTAGTGAAGAGTTGAAGATTAGTACGTGCAAATCCGTTATGTAAACATTAACATTTAAAGAAGGTTAATTGTATAACTTGCATGACGAATGTATTGGTTTTACTAAGCACAATAATTGAACTAGGAATTGGTAATTGCATGGTACAAGTCTATTAGTTGAGTAAGCAGAGGAATTAATAAGCAAATAAAAACTCGGATAGTAATGAATTGAGTGAAGTTAATAACCCCATGAATAAAAATAAGATGATTGATAAATACAGCTTTATCAAATGAATAGTGACCCTATGAATTAAAGGTTAAGTTCAGGTTTGGGGCCTAAGTAACGATTCCCTAAGTCGGTAATGTTTCTACAGTGCAATAAAAAGGGGTCTAGGAAGCGGGTGTTACATTGTTGGTATCAAAGCATGAGATTCTTGCATTTGGCTAGTTTGCTCTATTGATATGAATAGTATATGTGTCGATACTTGGATAATCCTGAGTGATACTATAATTAAGAGTTATGGCTAATAAATAAACCCAGAGAAATGGAATTTCCCTTAACCACTAATTGGCAGGCTGATATAGAGAAAGGGAAGAGCTGTATATCGGTGAACCGGCCGATTGTTGAATCCTTACAAAAGGAAGGGATAGAGTTGTATATAGAGAGTGAAACGAACTAGAAGTGATGTACACCCAGTAGGGAAATGTATGAGCTTTGGTGTATCTAATTCCAGATTAGCAAGATTCCAACAAAACTCTGTGGTTAAGCGTGCTTAGGTGAGAGAAATCCCGGGATAGGTAACACCCTAGGATGTTAAGTTGGTAAGGTCATGGAGACTTAAGGAATAGTGATTTTTTTAAGGTTTCTCTATGACTAATGAACATCTTAGTTAGATGAATCATATTTAAAGGCATATAGGTATGATATATATTATTGAACTAGAGGAGGCCAAAAACTATTATAGAAATATGCAAGGTTTCTAGGTCTTTCTGGATATTGTTGGAGAGATATCCTAACACCCGAATCACCTAGCCATTGATAAAACTCATGTAAATGAAAGAATTTAAGGTTATTTAGGATGATAAATGTGAGATGAGCTTTGTAGAGCTAAGGGAAGGGCTGACATTCGTGCCAGTAGTAATTATCTCAAATCCTAGTGCGACCGGTATGGTCTGTAGAGAAGCGACCTAAGTGGTCTATAAATGAAGCAACCGATATGGGTTGCAGTGAAATAAGTATATGGGATTGGAATGTGCCTAGTATAGAAGGGCAGAATGGTGGTGTATGCCTCCCAACAGTCGAAGCCTCACAAGATAAAATACCCCACTTATGATACAGAGGTGGCGGCGATTGTCTTTGATTTGAAAGAATGATGATCTGAATATGCCTTTATGATATTGAGGATTAAGATAGAATTAAAATCTCATGAACAATACTGATGCTGTGAGAATATTATCAGAATATTTCAAGGATTAGAATAGGAATTGTGAATCATGATCTTAGTATGCATGATAGGTATGATTGAGGAAACATGATTTCTCAGCCCAGCTAATGTTGAGGTTCTAGAAATTGAATTGTGACCGAAGAATGAAACTCAATAGTTTAATTGATTCTACAAGAATTTGAATTAACCTGAATGGTTTGAGGTCTTAGAATATGTTAAAATGTGTATGAGGTTTCTGGAGGTTGATAGTTGCTAACCTAGCATAAGGAAAGATCTTGATTATAGAATACTCTCATAGAAAGAATGAATGAGAATTTGTTCTCTAATGGAACAAAGTGATAGAAAGAATGAGAAAATCCATGAGTTATGGTCTCATAGTCGAGGCAGAGAATAAAATATATAAGTGTCTTACGAATTCCCTGTATGACATAGGTAGATTACCCTGTAAGGGAAGTAGAAATATGCCTGGAACTAGATTCGATATTGAAAGTACATACAGAATGACCCCAATGAGATGGAAGAATTAAAGAAAGCAGATTGTAGAATTGCTAGATAAAAGGGTTTGAGTGACCCAGTAAATCGCCATAGCTAGCGTTATTTGTTGAAAGAAAGACAGAAGAAGGTAATTGAGGAAGAACAGGCTCGATAGTATAAAGGAAAGCAACTCTTACTCTCGTATCTTATGTAATGATTCTGCATGTATGTGTTTACCATTGAGTATATTTGTTTCATTAATATACGGTGGGTAGTAAGACCTATTGGGCTAGTATGTCCTTAAGCCGTATAACCTAGTATGCATTCAAGGTAGGGTCATAAGACCTGTTGTACAATCTGAATTTGAGAATGTTGGGAAGTGACTCGATGCAGGAGATTCCAGGAATGACGTGATGCATGAGATTTTGAGCATTATCCCGAAGAAGTTACAAAGCCTGAGAATTGGTGGTAAGATCAGTGAGTACAAGTTGTACTGGGAGTTATCCAGGGCATCTTGAGCTAGGTAGGCTCGAGGCTAAAAGCTTTTAAGTGTATCTTGTATGGGGTAAAGGTCGTCAGCTGCCAGATTGAGAACACCAAGTGCTGTGGCACGGTGGTAAGGGACCGGTTAGGCCCTTTGTTTGCTACTACTGTGATTGCCTAATAGATTGTATGTCATGTGATTGATGAAAGCTAATGGATTGGTGTTAGATGGTTTATTTTGGCATGCTTTGTGAAGATTACATAAGTGAATGAATGGCTTGAGTAGCAAGAGATGGAGCCTGGAATGTATTTAAAGTACCTAGTGGAATGTATATCCTAAGGTTATTAGTCTCGATATGTATTTAGCAAAGATGATGAACTATGTGTCCTAAGGACTGTATGTCCTGAAGCCATAAGACCTGATAGACTAGTATATCCTTAGGCAGACAAAATGTTATGTACTTAAGAATTGTGATGAACGGAGGCTCGAGGTGGTAAGACCTGTGTGTATGGCTCTGTGTTTGTTGCCTAGAACTATGGAATTGGACTTGTGAGTCCTGAGTAAGTTTTAAGGTTGGCAGAACATTCAACATATACCAAGTTGTAGCATGGTGTCGTAAAACCTTTAAATATGTGAAGCACAAGGTAGTGTCCTTGGGCATTAAAACCATAATACCTAGCGCTGTAGGAATAGAATGAGACGTAAGGCTAGAATGAATGAGTCGAAAGGCCAAAATAAAATAAGCCATAAGGCTGAATGTACCTAGTAGTTACTCAAAGAGGCAGTGAGGCCTGTGTAACTAAGTGCTGTAGGAATGGACCAGTAGGTCATGTGTTTGAATGCTACATACTGTGTACTAAATGAATGAGAATGGTGAATAATGATTGCTAAATACTATCTGATTGATGATCATGTTGCGTGCTTAGTGAGCATGCATGGGAAAGAGATAAATTGAGTAACTAGAAATGATTCCCCGAGGTATAGATGTTGGAAAATTCGAGGATGAAATTTATTGAACAGGGGGAGAAATGTAATATCCCAAATTTTGGGCCTAGAGACTTGAGGATAAGCCTATATCAGGAAAACAACTAAGCCCCAATTTGAGAAAAGTTCCAAGAATGCCCAAGAGATAGAATGATTTTTAGGGACTATATCCTGGTATAGAATGATTGTATTGATTATATAATGGCTCGGTGTGTGAAATTAGTCGAGAGAAACTATTAGTGTCTATAAGACACATGGTGGCATCCAAGCCCTACAAGGATATCTAGCGCCATCTTATGGACACGGGTGCTTAGGGCGCCATTTGGTAGGCCCAGGTATACGCAGCGCAATTTGTAAATAAATCCCAAGTAAATGTTGATAGAGGTACAAGTGGCATCTTATATGTTGTTGAACAAGGCCTCCAAGTTGGCAACCAAGTTGGCATCATCTATGGCAAACACATCATAGGTGGCACATACAATGAACAAGATGTTGTCTATATCATACAAGAAGATTCTAAGCAAGCCCAAGATCCTCTACATGACATCAAGGGCCTAATTACTAGAAGCCTAGAAAAGAGAGCTGTTTGAGAGGCCGGAGAAAATATTTAGGCTTCAATTTGCTTCATTAATGGCTTATAATGTTAGTATATATGTTGAGGGTGCAAATGAGGCCATAATCATGCATATTCAAGCCCATATGCATACTTTTACAACACCTAGAAGCTTGAGCACGTGGCAAAACATGAAGATCCATGAAATTGGGATAACATGAAGCAATAAGCCCAACATGATGATGTACAAGGCCCATGTGCAGTCTATATTGAAGAATTTACTTTAAATACCATGTGACAAGCATGTGCCTTGGTGGAGGATTATAATTGATGTCCAAGACAACTCAAGAAGCATCTAGAAGGCATCCTTATGCATCAAATCTGATTTAATATGATTTAATTTCGTTTTTTTAATTAGTTTCCTTTTTATTTGCATTAAATAAGGCCTTTTGGTCAAAGATTGCTTTTGAAAACTTTGTTTTAGTTTCCTATTTTTTTGTTAGCTGATTAGTCTTGAAGAATAAGTAATTCCCTAATGTATTTAGGCTTGAATGGTGCCAACCAAGGCAATCAATCATCATTAAGACACCATTTAATTGCATTTATGACTAGGTTTAGAGTTCTAGAGTGTTCTTTTGTTGCCTATTTATGAAGGCTGCGTTTTTTGGTACAGAGGTAGAAGATGATAATGATATGAATAAGAACTTTGTTCTTTAAGAATTTTATTTCTCTTGTGTGAGCTTTGCTTGCATGCTTGTATTATCGTGCGAATACTCCGACTGTATCAAGGACCGATCATCCTTGTGGTGTCTTTATGGCTAGGGTTGTAAGAAACAGGTTCTCTTAAGGTCCTACCTTTGATCATCCGTCCCGTCCGCGTCTTCAAACTTGCTTTCTAGCCGGTCCGTATTCCTCATTCATATCAAATGTCGAGTAGCATTCTGAGGAAAAGCTAAGTAAGATCCCAAGTAAGTACAGATAAAGTAGCTTTATTAAAGTAGCTTTATTAAAAAACCTTTAATAAAGTAGTAATGATGATTAATGATGATTCCACTTTATGGTTGGCACCATAGGAAAATGACACTTGTCCCTAATCATTAAACTCACCTTTTTCTACTTTTGTGTTGGCTTGATAAGAAGGTGTCAAGTGTCCCTCATGATTGCACATGCTTTTTGCCTTTTTAGTTGGCACCACAAAGAGGCGCCACCTAGCCTCTAAGTCAGGGTAATCCACCGGTCTTTGGTATGGTCCTGTACTTGACTTTCCTGAACACCAAACCCGGGAATTAGGGGAATTCATTAGGCTTCTCTTCCCCATACACAAAAAGGACACCTAAGAGAGAGAAGAGAGAGAAAAGGTAAATTAAAATGGACACTTGTCACTCTATGATGTAATCACAAGACATATGGCACACTAGGAGACTTTGGACAATACAAGATCAAATCCTAGCCCTCCAATTCTCTTTAAGTGTTCGGCACCCAAAGAGAAAGAAAAGAAGAGAAAAAATAGGAAAAATTTCAAGAAAAAGAAAGAGGAGTGAAGGAGAGAAAAACCAAAGTGTTCTTGAGCTCAACCTTTAATTTCTTTACCGAATTGTTGTTTCCAGCCGACGAAGTCTTCACTAATCTTCTTCTACTTAGTGTGAGCTTCTTTTTTACAGTTTCAGATTTTGAATATGAGGTGTTTAGAGCCATCTAATCTAGGGTCGATGCTGCCAATATACCAAACCATTTGTAGAATCATGAAGAGGTAAGCCTAAGCTACAATTTGAACTGAATATCTTGAAATTTCATTGAGTTTTCATAAAGTTCTTGGGCTACCCTATTTTTGGCTAGACCTGATTAATTAAGGAAGAATGTGATTTTGGTGTTTTAGTGGTTAGAAATAGATTCTACACACAAAAATGTGTTGGAATAGGTTGTGAACATGATTTTAGAAGGGTTAGATTGAAAACCCAAAAATTGAAATTAAAGGAGTAGTACTGCCAGATTGCATTTTCTAGAAGGTAGACTGGTCATGGCAAGATTTTAAATGATCAAATCCCTTCCAATGGTTATGGGATTTTTCAGAATGCTAGTAGACATATTGAGCTTCCATTTGATATGTAATATGTGACATTGGGTCAGTACTTTAGGAGATATGAATTTTTAAAGTTTAGGCATTAAATCTGGAATTAATTATGGACCAGTGAGGAATCTGGAACTACGTCCATATGAATGGCAGTAAGAAATATTTTTCCTTTAAATAGTACTTAGAGAGCTTCACTTAGGACTTTGTACCACCCTATTTAGAGTTCCCTTGAATTAATTATGAATTTTAAAAGTTAGGTGAAAATTCTGGCAGCATAGATTTATCATGCAAATTTAAGATACTTGGAGTGAATTTTAATAAGAGTGACTTCTAAAGGTAGGGTAATGTCCTAGGGGCTAATGTAGCCACATAGAATGTTCATTTGTCATGGCTCTAATGATGAGGTTATATACCTAGGGCCATGAGATGTCAAGAAAGAAGAAATGGAAGGCTTTGTAAGAAGCTAAAGAAAAGGGAACAAGAAGGGGACTTAAAGATGAAAAGGTAGTAAAACTTACATAAATTGCATATACTTGATGTGTATGCTTATGTATTGATTTATGTGATTGCTTTACTGAATTGTGTGAAGCATATTTGAATGATTAAAGCTCTGTTTTCATTTGTGCTATGGCCATGAGTATATTGTATGAAGCATTGAGTATGCAGATATGTCATTATGTTGGTATGAATTTATGTAAGGCAAGTCATGCATTAAGCATTTATCTTGCATGCTAAGTGGTATTGTTTGTTGTTGAGATTCCCCTGAATCTTACCCTCCCTCACCTAACCAAAAGAAGAAGTCGTATTGAAGAGTTGAAGATTAGTATGCGCTAATCCTTTATATAAATATTAACGTTTAAATAAGGTTAATTGTATAACTTGCATGACGGATGAATTGGTTTTATGAAGCGCAATATTGAATTAAGAATGGGTAATTGCATGGTACTAGCCCATTTGTTGAGTAAGCAGAGGAATTAATAAGCTGAGAAAAACTATGATAGTAATGAATGGAGCAAAGTTTGTAACCTCATGAATAAAAATAAGATGATTGATAAATACGGCTTTACCAAATGAATAGTGATCCCATGAATTAAAGGTTAAGTCCAGGTTTTAGGGCCTAAGTAACAATTCCTTAAGCCAATAATGCTTCCACAGTGCAATAAAAAGGGGTCTAGGAAGTTGGTGTTACATCTAGTTCCAAAGAGCACACTAGAGATTTGATTGAGGAGAATCATAGATAAAAGAGAGATATAGAGAAGGGCTACTTCTGTTGCTATATAGCAGACAATGACAAAAATAAGGGGAACATCCAAAATTTCAACCTTAAAGGTTGGTTTCCAAGCCAAAAGAGTACGAACACCTTTATTTATAGCATCAAAACTAGCAAAATGAACATAACATAAATCTACTAATGGTTTACAAGTAGCTGACAAACAAATTTTGGGTCTGAAAAAGATATACAAAATTAGGACAGTGAACCTTAACAAGCTACTTGCAAAGTTAAGCTGTCACGACTTTCATTAAGCCACAGTAGTTCTAGCTTAAAACCTTCATGATCCTTGGGGAAACGTTCCTTGGGCCTCTTCTATATCTCTTTGACATAATTATGAACCAAAACATAAATATTATCATGAATAGTTGAAAGATTGAGAAACTTAATTGAAGTATCCCTTGCATGAACCTAATTAATATACAAACACAACTTTTTGAGTAGAGGAAAAAATTAGAAGATGTTTCACATGATGAAATTCTCTCTTTGACTCTTCTCACTTTTTATTCTTCAAAGTCTCTTAGCCTTTTGAACATGGTCAAGGATAATAGAGTCTTGAAGTTGTCTTTTCCTATCATGGATGAATTGATTTAAAATAGAAGAGCTTATATGCCTTTTCTTAGGTGGCTCTGCATTGCATTGAAATATTTTATGAGTCTGTATCCCCCACTTTTCATTGAAACAAGAAAATTACTTTCCTTTGCTTCAATAAATGCACTTTTAGGATTGATTGTATACTAATTGAAAGAAGAATTATGTGTGCAACTTGGTGACAAAAGGTTCTCTTGAAAATTCTACTAATTGCCTTTTATCCTATTGATAATTATTTGTCTTATGATAACATATTTGCATCTCACATGTGTTTCCTTTGCCATATGGATTCAGCTTTAGAACCTAGGAGCTATCATGAGGCAATAAAAATGATGAATGGATAAACGCAATGAACCTTGAAATGGAAGCCCTTGAGTCTAACAAGACTTGGGACATAGTTCTATTTCCTATAAGTAACAAGGCTTGGGATACAACTAGGTTTGTGGCTAAAGGATATACCCAAAAAGAGGGTATAGACTATCATGAAACATTCTTACTTGTTAAAATGATTAGTGTGTGCATGACTTTGAAATTGGAAGCTATATATAATTGGAATATATATCAAATGAATGTGTATGACGTGTTCTTATAGGGTGATTTAGATGAGGAGGTCTATATGACCATTCCTCTAGACTTTGATAGCAAGAAGTAGAACTTTGTGTGTCGGCTTTGAAGAATTTTGCTCTAAACTTTGTAAGTTGTCAATGGCATTAATACAAGCAAGCTTCACCCAAAGTAAGTCATATTACTCACTCTTCTTTAGGAGATACACTGGCGGTAGTATGATTCTGATCCTTGTATATTAAATTAAAGACCTAGGATTAATGAAGTATTTCCTAGGGATTAAAATGGCTAGATCAGTAAAGGGAATCGTTATGTCATAAAGAAAATACATTTTGGATTTGCTGGCTAATTTGGGGATGAGTGCTTGTAAGCCTTTAGCTATCCCAATGGCTTAGAATTTAAAATTAATGGGCTACCGAGAGGGAAAAGATAAAGAGTCAGATTTATTGAAGGAACCAAATAGGTATATATGATTGGTCGATAGGCTTATTTATTTAACCATGACTCACCCTGATATTTGCTTCTCTGTGCATGATTTAAGTTAGTTCTTGCAACAACCCATAAAGGTCCATATGGTAGCCACATTAAACATTGTGAGATATCTAAAGCGAAGCCCTGGATTAGGGATACTACTCGAGAGGAAACCACCATGAATTGTTGCGATTCATATTGGGGAGCATGTGCTATAACAAGGAGGTCTGTCACAAGGTACATACTTAAGTTAGGGTGGTCGCTTGTTCATTGGAAGACGAAGAAGCAGTCAATAGTATCTCGATCCTGAAGCATAATATAGGGATTTAGTTTAGCCACCTTAGGGGTTGTGTGGATAGAAGGCCTACTCTAGGAGCTTGGGAAACCTCAATTGAAACCAGTGGATGTCTTTTGCGATAGTAAAGTAGCAATTCACATTGCAACCAATCCGGTATTCCATGAGCGCACAAAAGCATATTGAGATAGATTGTCACTTTGTGCGTGAAAAGGTACAGTCAAAGCTAATTAAATTGCCTCATGTGAAGTCATCAGAACAAGAGGCAGATGTTTTGTCTAAGGCAGTTACTAGAGATACACAAGACATGATTCTCAATAAGTTAGGTGCCGTGGATATCTTTAGCCCCTAACTTGAGGGAGAGTATTAGAATGTAACTTTAGTATTATGGTATGGTTTAGTTATTAGTTATTGGGTCTGTTATATATATTAGTTAGTGGGCCTAAGGCCCATTAGGCCTGTTTGTTGTTTTAGTATTGTAACAGGGTACTATATATATTTATATTTTGGATCATTCATGATCTAGAGTGTGTGTAAACATTCATTATTAAAATCAATAAACCCTTATAAACCATTAATTGTTATGAATATTAATTATGTGGATGTCCATTAGCTCATATTCAGGCCAACCTACTCTTCCAGTCAATATGATATGTAAGATTAAATATCACTGTTCATCACTGTAGCAAATACTGTTCATACTGTTCATCACTGTAGCACACGGGGGGAGGTTACTGTAGCATCACGAGAATCACTGTAGCAACACGGAAAAGTTACTGTAGCAAGTTACTGTAGCACTGAAAAATTTCTATAAATAGGGTCATGTGTTATGTATTTTGATGTACAAGTGAATGAGAATATCTCTCTAATTTATCTCTCTAGAATTTCTCTCTTCTACTCTCTTATTATCAACATTTTTATAACACGTTATCAGCACGAAGCTCTGCTAAAGGTATGACATTCTTATAGTTTCTTTGATAATTTATACTTTATTTTATAATATCTTTATTTCATAGATATGGGATAATCTAAGTCATTATATGGAATTAAGAAATATATCTTTACCGATTGTTGTGAACATCGGGTTCCATGGCTAGGATTGGAGATCACTATTGTTGTTATATCTTATATATATCATTTACAAGTTTATTTATATTATTATTATTATTATGGCCAGAAGCCATCTACATCCAATTTCTGAAATTATATGACTAGAAGTCATATTATTTGAATTTTTATGATATGGCCAGAAGCTATATCTCTATGATCTCCTATTATATGGCCAGAAGTCATATCTATATGATTCCTTATTATATAACTAGAAGCCATATATATCATAGCCAGAAGCTATGTACAACTTTTATTTATCCTGAAGATAAATAGCCAGATGCCATATATATATTTAATTTCTCATCATGAGATTAATTAGCCTGAAGTCATGATACAAATTGGCATGAAGCCATGAGAACTAAATGGCCTGAAGCCATAAATTTTTAATTTTTGTCGTAATATTTTACTTTATGAATTATTTATTGCCTTTATGAATTTCCTGTTATTATATTGCGAATGTCCTTTTTATTACATTATTCTGAACTAAGTTAAATTTTGTAATATATAAATTTATGGCTCTTGTTATTATCAAAAAGAACTATTTATCTTAAATGTCTGATCCATAATTTTTCTAGACCACCATTTGCATAAAGGCCTTAAAATTCAATATTTGGCCATGAAAGACCCACTTGTTCTTTGGAACAATTTAAAATAAATGTATGATCACCAGAAGATGGTCATCCTTTCAAAAGCTTGTATAAATGGATACATCCAATTTGCTTCTACAGTAGCAATATTGTGAAAAAAGGTTTAAGAAATATGTTAAATTAATTTCTTGTCTCCTTATGGCTGAACAAAATAATGAGCTTTTATTGAAAACCATGAATCTCGTCCAATAGGCTTAACTCCATTCCCAGAAGCGAATGTAGTAATAAATGAATCTAATTGTGGCCGTGGACGTGGCTATAGCCGTAAGAATGGCCATGGTCGAAAACGTGGTGGTTCAAATTCCTACCAGAAGTAGGGAAAAGATTGATAAGAACCATAAAAGAGAAAATAGTGAGCAAAATAAAAATGCTGAAAGTCTATGTTATCACTGTGGTGGCAAAGGTTATTGGTCTCGTACCTGTCGTACACCAAGACACCTAGTTGAACTTTACTAAGAATCAATAAAAAATAATGGTAAAGGATCAACAACTGAAGTAAATCATGTGGATCAGGCTGAGAATTCTGAGTATGAAAATATGGATTTTACCCATTTGGATGTTGCTGATTTCTTAGCATAATTATTTATCTATTTGAATTTTTATGTTACTTTTATCGAATGTATTTATCTTAATTATCTTTTTATATTTCTTTTAATGAAGAATGAATCTTACCGGCATCAATCCTGAAGATTTATGTCTCGTTGATAGCGCAACAACCAACACCATACTCAGAAATGATAAATATTTTTCTTCCTTGGTAATGCAAAAAGCCAACGTTCAGACTATATCTGGTAGTATAAATTTGATTGAAGGCTCCGGAAGAGCTAATATTCTATTACCTGAAGGAACAAAATTATGCATTGATAATGCAATTTATTCTACCAAGTCTGGAAGAAACTTATTAAGTTTCAAAGATATCCGCAGAAATGGATATCATATAGAAACAACAAATAAAAATAATAAAGAATATCTTGTTGTTACAAAAATAGTTGCTGGTAGAAAATGCATATTAGAAAAGTGTCCTGCTTTTTCTTCTGGTTTATATTATACATTTATAAACACAATTGAAACACATGTTATTGAGAACCAGAAGTTCACTAATACAGACCAGAAATCTACTAATGTAAACCAGAAGTTTACAAATAAATTTAATGTTTGGCATGACCGGTTAGGCCATCCTGGTTCAATTATGATGCGACAAATAATTGAGAATTCATGTGGACATACCCTGAAGTGTAAACAAATACCACAATCTCATGATTTCTCATGTACTGCATGTTCCAAGGGAAAATTAATTATTTGCCCCTCACCAAGCAAAGTAGAAAGTGAGTCTCTCACATTTCTAGAACGGATACAGGGAGATATTTGTGGGCCAATACACCCATCATGTGGACCATTTAGATATTATATGGTTTTAATTGATGCATCAACTAAATGGTCACATGTGTGTTTATTATCTTCTCGCAACCTGGCGTTTGCGAGATTACTTGCTCAATTGATTAGATTAAGAGCACATTACCCTGATTATCCTATCAAGAAAATACGTCTTGATAATGCTGGTGAATTTACTTCAAAAGCTTTTAATGAATATTGTATGTCCCTTGGAATTGATATTGAACATCATGTAGCTTATGTTCATACACAGAATGGACTTGCAGAATCATTGATTAAAAGGTTGCAACTAATTGCAAGACCTTTACTTATGAAATCTAATCTCCCAATTTCTGCTTGGGGCCATGCCATTTTTGCATGCATCAATGTTAATTCGCATCAGACCAACAAGTTACTTAAAGATTTCCCCCTTACAAATGGTTTTTGGTCAGGAACCTAATATTTCCCATATAAGAACTTTTGGGTGTGCGGTATATGTGCCAGTATCACCACCACAACGCACTAAAATGGGTCCTCAAAGAAGGATGGGAATATATGTTGGGTATGAATCTCCTTCAATCATAAAATATTTAGAACCATCTACGGGAGATTTATTTACGGCACGATTTGCCTATTGTCATTTTGATGAATCACTTTTTCCAACATTAGGGGGAGAAAACAAGCAGTTGGATAAAGAAATTAGCTGGAATGAATTATCATTGGCTCATTTTGATCATCGTACAAATCAATGTGAACTGGAAGTTCAAAAGATAATTCATTTACAGAATTTAGCTAATCGAATGCCAGAAGCATTTATTGACCCTAAGAAAGTGACAAAGTCACATATCCCAGCTGCTAATGCTCCTGTTAAAATTGATGTCCCTGAAGGACAATCTACTATGAATGAATCTAAAGCACGCCTGAAGCATGGCAGACCCATCAGTTCCAAAGATAGAAATCCTCGAAAAAGAAAAGGAGAAAAGAATATAGATGGTCAAATTGAGGATAATCAAGAAAATTTAATAGCTCCAGAAGAGCCATCTCCTGAAGAGTTATTATCTTCAATAGAGATATCTCCAGAAGAGAATGTTGTAGTCCCAGAAGAGACCCAGGTACCTGATATATGTGAAAATAATGAGATCTCAATAAATTATGTTATGAATGGAATCCGATGGGATCGAAATGAAGTCAACGTTGACAACATTTTTGCTCATCATATAGCAAAAGATGTAATGAATAATATTGAGGATCATGAGTCAAAATCCATTAGCGAGTGCCAACAAAGAAAAGATTGGTTCCTATGGAAAGATGCCATTAATGCATAATTGAAATCATTGGAAAAACGAAAAGTGTTAGGACCTGTAGTTCTTACACCTGAAGATGTAAAACCAGTTGGATGCAAATGGGTTTTTGTACGAAAGAGAAATGAAAAGGGTGAAATAATAAGATATAAGGCACGTCTTGTAGCCCAAGGCTTTACACAAAGACCTGGCATTGATTTTGAAGAAACGTATTCACCTGTAGTGGATGCGACTACTTTTCGTTATTTAATTAGCCTAGCCGTAAAAGAAGGGCTTGATCTGCATCTAATGGATGTCGTGACTGCCTATTTATATGGGTCACTTGATAATGAAATTTATATGAAAGTCCCTGAAGGACTTAAGGTGCCAGAAGCATCTAATTCAAGTTTTCGAGAACAATATTCAATTAAGTTAAATAAGTCCCTGTATGGCCTGAAGCAATCAGGGCGCATGTGGTATAATCGTCTTAATGAATATCTGTTGAAAGAAGGATTCAAAAATGATCCAATATGCCCATGCATTTTTATAAAAGGATCTAATAGTGAATTTGCTATAATTGCTGTTTATGTTGATGATATCAATATTATTGGAACTCCTGAAGAGCTCCAAAAGGCAATTCATTGTTTGAAGAAAGAATTTGAGATGAAGAATTTGGGAAGAACAAAATTATGTCTTGGATTACAGATTGAGTATCTCAAAAATGGGATCTTTGTATATCAAGAAACTTATACAAAAAGGGTCCTAAAGAGATTTTATATGAATAAATCTCATCCATTGTGCACACCAATGATTGTAAGGTCTCTAAAGCCAGATAAAGATCCATTCCGACCGCGAGTAATCAGCGAAGAAGGTGATGAAGAACTACTTGGTCCAGAAGTACCATATCTTAGTGCTATTGGAGCACTAATGTATCTTGCTAATCATACACGTTCTGATATATCCTTTGCTGTTAATTTATTAGCAAGATTTAGTTCTCACCAACACGAAGGCATTGGAATGGAATAAAACATATTTTTCGTTATCTAAGAGGCACTATGGATATGGGGTTATACTACTCAAACGTATCTAAGCATGAACTGGTAGGTTATGCAGATGCTGGATTTTTATCAGATCCACATGATGGTAAATCACAAACAGGCTATATGTTCACATGTGGAGGTACAGCTATTTCATGGCGATCAATGAAACAGACTATATCAGCCACATCATCAAACCATGCAGAAATTCTAGCAATACATGAAGCAAGTCGAGAATGTGTATGGTTGAGGTCAGTAATACATCATATACGAACAACTTGTCATTTATCTTTGGGCAAAATGATACCAACAGTTCTATATGAGGATAATACTGCATGCATTACCCAACTTAAAGAAGGCTATATCAAGGGAGACAGGACGAAGCATATTTCACCAAAATTCTTCTTTACTCGTGACCTTCAAAAGGATGGTGAAATAGATGTCCAGCAAATTAGTTCAAGTGAAAATCTAGCAGATTTATTCACAAAGTCACTTCCAGGTACAATTTTTGAAAAACTTGTCTATGACATTGGCCTTCGGAGATTCAAAGATATCAATTGATAATGTTAAGAGGGGGAGTCAATACATGCTGTACTCTTTTTCCCTTATCTAGGTTTTGTCCCATTGGGTTTTCCTAGAAAGGTTTTTAATGAGGCAGCACTGAACAGTGTATCAATGAATGATGTACTCTTTTCTTTGGCTAGGTTTTTATCCCACTAGGTTTTTCCTAGTTAAAGTTTTTAATGAGGCACATTCATAATAGACATCCAAGGGGGAGTGTTATGAATATTAATTATGTGGATGTCCATTAGCTCATATTCAGGCCAACCTGCTCTTCCAGTCAATATGATATGTAAGATTAAATATCACTGTTCATCACTGTAGCAAATACTGTTCATACTGTAGCAAATACTGTTCATCACTGTAGCATTACTGTAGCACACGGGGAGGTACTGTAGCATCACGAGAATCACTGTAGCAACACGGAAAAGTTACTGTAGCACTGAAAAATTTCTATAAATAGGGTCCTGTGTTATGTATTTTGATGTAAAAGTGAATGAGAATATCTCTCTAATTTATCTCTCTAGAATTTCTCTCTTCTACTCTCTTATTATCAACATTTTTATAACATTAATAAAATAAAGCATGTGTACAGTTGACATTAACAATAATTGATTACCACCTTATTAAATTCGTCACTTACGGAATCTAAATCCTCTTTTAGATAGCATTCCATGGTGGGTCTATCTAATATATATTTATATATAGATATATATAAATACACACACATATGAGAGAGAGGGAGGAAGGGAGGAAGGCAGATAATAGCTGCTGCTGAGTAAGTTGGATGAAATTAAAAATTGCAAGTGGATATTAATAATTATGAAAATGAAAACTAAAGAACCAAAAAGTAATATGTGCACTCATCTACAAGTTGGAAAAAGGTAGCATTCATATGATTTTCTGAGAAAGTGATGAAGTGGGTTATGTGTTCAAATTAATAATGAGACTAAGGGCTACAACTAAATGCTCAGTATGCAAACCAAATATGCGCATTTCGCTTTCATGTTTCAATGATGAAACATAGTATTATAGATATTTTAGGGTCTAATGCCTGAAGAAACTGTAAAAAAGTAATAAATGATATTATAGGCTAGGTGCATATTTGAGAAAAATTTATAGGTATTTTTTGTCTCTTAATCATTAATAAATGATATTACTTTTTATCATTATTTTTTGTTTAATTTTTGTTTGAATTTTGTAATTTAAAAATTTTAAATTGAATTTTTATTTATAAAATGTTCAATTTTTGCCAACATATGAAATATTCATTTAATTTTTATTATTCCAATTTGACAATATTTTATTAAATTTTTATATATGTCAATTGGTTTTCAAGAACTATAAGATCTTAATAATTCTGATCAAGACAGTTATAACGATATAAATGTCCTAATATTTTATTATAATTTTTGTTAATATATAGCTAACTGAACTAAAACAACAATGTTATAACAAAAACTAAAACTACAATTTTTGAATTAAAAAAAGAGTTCTTATGAAATCAATTCCCAGTTATATCCTATTTTTCACTATCTTTTGATTTTAAAACACCTGTTCTTCAACTATTTGACGTTGGAATTGGCCATTTTTCTTATTTTTAATCCAAATATTTATTTGAAAATATTAGTATATGAATCTTTCTCTTACGCCAACACACACGCACATATTTGTATGATATATATTTACACAAGAGAGTATTCATTACTTTTGTCTTTATTTATTGTAGTGTGTGTGTCTTTTTGGTTTATTCTTTTTTACGGTTGTTTTCTTTTATTTTGAAATATTCAGTGACATTAAAGTTTAATATCGAATAAAGAGTAAGACACTAACTACATGCCAGGCAGTAGAAGATGATGTCTACTGATAAGACTTGAGGAATTTTAATTTTATTAAATAAAATTTAAATTTGCGAAATGATATATATTAACGTGTCAAACAAATTATTATAACTAAAATAATATGGGTAAGAAAGAAATCAATATAGCCATGAATGATTTAAAAATTTTGAGATCTTTCACGTTGTTATGACTTATGTGTACTAAGAGCAAAAAAGGAAAAAAAAGTTGTTGTGACAATCACTATATTAGTATAATGTTAAGGGTAAATTGTTCAAAGATTTTTCATCACAAAATTTATTGTCTAAAAGTAGAGGTGGAAATAGGTCAGGCTCCTAATAGAGAGCCTACGGTCTAACCTACATAAAGCATAACCTAGCCTATTTAGTAAATAGGTTAGGCTCAGGCCTATTGCTAGACTTATTTAAATAAACAAGCCAGGCTTGTAGGGCCTATATAGCCTATAGGACGTATTTAACTTTTTTTTAATTTATATTATTATATATGTATATATAATATCATATAATAATTTTATAAATTATTTATAAATTTACTAACTTAACCTTAATTCTAAGTTTCACATCTCATCATCATTATACTCAACTCTTGCTTTCGCATCAATCATTCACCTCACCTCTCATTAGTATATGGTCGCCCGTCGGATTGTTGCCATGTGGTGTTCCGCTAATTGAAAAGCAGATCTAATCATGCCCATATATATGTTCCATAGTTCTACAGATTCGGAGAGCCCTTTTGAAGCGTGGAACAACCCTGTAGCACCAATATTTCCTCTGAAAATGCCTAGATCTGGCACATTCAACGTGTCTGCAAAGAACTTCTTCCTTACATATTCAAGATGTAACATCCCGAAGGAACAAGCAATGGAAGCACTCCGGATGATTGATACTCCCACTAACAAAGTGTTCATCAGAGTCTGCCGTGAACTACACAAAGACGGATACCCACACCTACATGTTCTTATCCAGTTCAAAGGGAGGTTCCAATATACCAATTTTAGACACTTCGACATTATAAACCCTCACACTTGTATACCTGCACACCCAAACATTCAAGGCGCAAGGTCCAGTGCTTGTGTTAAGAGGTATATAGAGAAAGAAGGCGACTTTATCGACTAGGGCATTTTCAAAGACGATAAGCACTGCAAACGGTCTAAACCTCATCTAGATCAGGTATACACAAACGCATATCAATCAGGATCTATAAACGCAGCGCTTAACATCATAAGGGGTAATGATCCAAGAACGTTCATCCTTCTGTATCACAATATTAGACCAAATCTAGAGAAGATATTCGCCCCTCCAGCTAAAGTATACACACCAAAATATTCACAAAGTTCTTTCATTATTACTCCAATAATGTCTTACTGTATGGACTTAACGTTCCAGATCAATACCGCTGCGTGGCCAGGAGAAAATAAGTTAATCTTCAAGGGTGATCGTCCGTAAGCATCATAATTGAAGGACCTTCCAGAACTGGTAAAACTCAATGGGCATGATCCATCGGACAACACAACTACCTAGCAGGGCTTCTTGATTTTAACAGTAAGGTGTTCTCAAATGACGCACTATACAACGTCATCGACGACATCAGCCCCAATTATTTGAAGTTGAGGCACTGAAAGGAGCTAATTGACGCGCAGATGAACTGGCAAAGCAACTGCAAATATCAAAAGCCAGTTCAAATTAAAGGCGGCATCCCATCAATCGTACGATGCAACCAGGGTGATGGGTCCAATTACAAAGCTTTCTTAGACAACCCCGATAATTGCGCACTCAAGAATTGGACATTAAAAAATGCAATATTCGAAGAACTTTCCACCCCACTCTATCAAACCAGTATGTCGAGCGACGAAGAGGAAACCACGACGACGGAGGATAGATCTTCCACGTGAGTGCAGTTTCCTTCAATCGCTAAACTGCCACAGATATAGATTCATGCACAGGGGAGTATATCACACGTACAGAGGCAGAACGTGGCATTTTCACATGGAAAATTACCAACCCATTCCACTTTAGAGTCAACAGCCTGTGGGAGACACTGCACTATCCATACCACCAGGTGTTCGAATTCCAGATACGGTTCAACCACAACCTGAGGAAACACCTCGTGATCCACCAAGCGTGGATGAATTTCAGAATATGGACCAGTTTGAGGACATCATCCTAGAGCTCCTTCAGGATGAGAATTAGATTTCATATTCTGAAAATTGTAAATGAATTAGGCATTTTATCTTTAAATTCTATTATTGTATCAATGTCCATCCTCTCCAAAAGGATAAAGTGGATTCGCGAGATCCAGGAGACAAACCATGTAATATCATTCGAATATTATTAAATACTTCAGAATTTCAATTTACAGTACAGATTGACACACCACGACATATTATAATATGTACATAGGACCATATACAGAGCGCCTATATCAACATTAGCAAGGTCCCCATTAATCGAGTCCAGAAAATGACTGAGCACTTAGGAAAATAACATAACTCCACTGTATCCGTGAACTTTACAGCATAACCACCATTTTCCAGTCCACCAATCGATGTCGTGGTGTCAAAGATCTCGCTCATACCAGGAACTTGAGATCCAGGCGTTTTATCAATAACAAGCCACAGAAACAAGTACTGATATGAATTCTAATTGCGAGCGACGTCATTCAAAATCACTCGTCCATTAATAGCAATTGACGTGATAATTGTCACATCCCTCTGCCACGTCTGAACCCCATCACCACGATTATAAATATTCAAATGGTGGATAACGCCAGATGAGTTCATATTATCCTTCACAATATGAGTAATATAGTTCACATATTCATAACGAAGCCGAAAAAAATGCACACGGACTGACGAACTCGCCTGTAAAGAGGTGCATATACGGGCCTAAGCGTCTGTGGCAGAAGAAACAGCCTTCTCTGAACTGGACGTCGTGGCGTCGAAGAGGGTCCTGAATAAGGCCTCTTCCTGCTGCTGGAGGGCGTTTGCATAATCTACAATAATCTAAGGGTCACAAATGAGGCCCAAGCCCAACACCACGCCCTGTACCACGTTGAGAAATCGTAGTGGACCCAGCCTAGCAAGAGCATCGTGAATTATTGACAAAACAACGCGATCCAAAAACATGGTGTCCCACAAGAGCTGAATTTAAATTAAAGTGGGTGGAACGCGGGACCATGCAAAAAGCGACATTCCCATTGGTCTAATTCAAATTAAAGCGTTCCACACCTCAGGGCGCAGGCGGCCAGCCGCTGCCATGTGTTCCCGTGATGTGACATATTCAGGGGGTAAGTGCAATAAACTTAAAATGTTCCACCATTACAAGGGGGCTTTTTAGCAAAGGTCCTATAGCATATGTGGAACATCACTGTTCGGAGGTGGGGTCCTATGCGCTCTATATAAACACAAGCCTGGAACGCCAAAACACACTCCTGATCTCTAAAACTGATCACACATCTCTCTGCACCCTCTCTCATCCACAGTCGTGTTCCACAATCCATAAAATGGCTTCCGAATATACACTCCCAAGCTCTCACACCATCTTTCACAAACACACAAACTCTACTGAAGATCCCACCAACACCATTATACTTAACATATCACTCCTCCCAGCGGAACTTATTCACCGAATGCAATTATACATAGAAGGTCCTTTATCAAATCCCAGATAGCACTAATACACAGTCTACACCACAATTCTGACTTGAAATCATTACACCAAGTACTAACGTGCATCAGGCTTATAAAGATCCCATACGTCCTCAGCGTAAGATATTGCTACCGATGGAGAATACAGATATACAACACATTCCCATTAAATCGGTTCAAAAATAGCCCCTTTCCACCTAAAAACCTCCTCATTCAAATGCCACAAAGGCGACTATTTGAAAGGGGTCATATGCGTCATAAAGTCCCAATTGTATCAATGTTAAGCGACAGAGTTAACTGCAATAAAACATTATTCCTAGACGCATATGTAAATGGACTGCACACATGGGGCACGCATAGCATTTAATCAAAGTCCCCCAGTACCTGTATCATGCTTAATTATATATTACCCAATATCTTATTATCATGTTCCCACCAGAATATTAACATAATTTCGTTGTGCGACCATATATCAATAAATGAATAATGGCGTGTATCATAGGTGTCTGACCATAGAAACGTCATGCACGCCAAGACGCGCAACAATTATGTATACACTCTAGCATTATTCACTTTCAAACTGAAGTACATGCGTATCCTGTTCAAATTCAAATTAAAGTACGCACCAATCCTATTCATATTCAAATTAAAGTGCACACCAGTCTCGTTCATATTCAAATTGAAGTGGGCGCCAATCCTATTCCAATTAAAATAAAAATGCGCGCATGTCCTGTACAAATTCAAATTAAATGCGTGCCAATCCCAACCATATTCTAATTAAATGCGTGCCAGGATTATTAAAATGCAACTTAAACTGCTCGCGTGTCCTGCTCATCACCAAATTAAAGTGCGCACCATGTTTCGTCGGGTTGTAATCAAATACACAAAACACCACTAGTGTGGCCCAATTACACAACATGAGGCCCATTATGATAAAGCGGCCCACGATGGCAATCCAATAGGCCCAGCATATACGAGTAACTATATTGATAATCAACTATAAATGTGTATATTAATATGCGCAATAATCGACATTGAATAGTGTTCAACACCAAACCCCCAAAACTAACATAATCATATGGCGCGCAAGTGGGATACACATAACAAATGAACTACAAAGCATCTTATATTCTTCACTCTTGTCTATAATACATATATCTGATTCTTCAACAAATGGACCACCAACAGCATATCACAAAAAACCGTGATCAATGAAAGACCCCAAGAGGTATCCTATTACCAACAGATAGTCCTCTGATAAGAAATAAATGGTTCGTTGATCGCCCAACAAGGCGGACATATCCAAAAATCCTCTCGTATCAAACCTCACGTACCCTCTAGGTCTACTATGACGAATACCTGGAAATGACGAAAGCAACAACATGCCCTCCACAATAAATAGGCTCCGTCGTGACACCACAACTGATGTAATAACACCCATGTCGAAAAGAGTGACCAGGACACCATCAACACCTTCAACTAAGCACGTGTATTCAACTAGTAAGGGAGGTGACTAAGACTGATAATATACATAGGCCAACAACCTATCTAGGTCCAGCAACAAGACGCACACATCTCTGATCAACCGACGATACACAAAAATCAACACGCGAACCCGTAAGGCTTGTGGAAGACGCTCCATAATATCCATCGAAGAACACCAAAGTCACCAGCAGCAGGGTGCAACAGCCTTCCCAAAACTTCTTAAACACTTCAAGAACAACGTGCGGTAATAACTTATCTGCACTCCATAAATTCATAACTCTTATATTGCAAACCTTCAACAGAACCGGATCGAATGTGAAGGGCTCATCCATTGGTTTAACAGGGGCTCACAACATTACCTATTATCTCTAGGCCTAAGAGGCAGGCCCAACGCTATAGCATAGGTGGAACATGGCCCCACAAGTCCTTTAGTATAGGTGGAACATGGGGCAAAAGTGCAAATACTGAAAGATTTATTAGCAGAACATGGTCCCACGGCGCTAGGGTACCCACATAATTCCATCCCACAGCGTACAGAGTACCAGCGCATTAATGAGGAGCGCGAGTGGAGGGTGGGATGGGGTGTCACGTCAATTAATGAAGGGCTTTATCGTAAATTCACATGTTCCACCAAAGGAGCGAGCTCTTTGATTACTCAAGATGTCAACGCTAACTCACTTCCTCTCCCTTGATTTGTGTCGTCCACTAAAGTAGAATAATTGCTATGAGTTTATTTTAATACTAAATGAAATATTATAATGTTTGTAGAAGGAGTTTGTCCCAATTTATGTGGGAAGAGTAAAAGAGCTAAAATTTAGTTTTGCATGTTATTTTTATGTTTGTTCGATTTTAGAAAATATATCTTATTAGTAAGCAAATTATTAGTGTTTCTTCTTCCCATTCGGTCTGACAATTATTGACACTGGATATTCTTTTCTTTTTCTTACTAAACCCTAATATTACGACAGGAATAAATGTTAGGTTTTTAAGACATAATATAGAATTGTAAAAAAGCATGAAGGGTTATATATAAATTTGGAGGTATAGGTTTTAAAGGCCTACATTTTAAGTAGGCTTTTAAACAAGTTGCAAGCTTTGTCAAGCCTTTTGAAAGCCTAGACTTGGGAATACAAAAAAGAAAAAAAAAACTACATACACGCTCAGGCCTAGACTCAAGTTTTAAATCTCTATTACATACCAAGCCTAGCCTAGTCTAACTTATTTCCACCCCTATCCAAAAGTACCTAAGGGCTCAACTCCTTAAGTGTGTGCAATGCTTCTTCTGTTTTATGCAACATGTGCTTAACGTCTTTTGTTTTGCCCATAGTTGAAAATAGGTTACATATACAATATAATTGAAGAAGTCCTTTAAGTGTGTGCAATTATTCTTCTATTTTATTCAACATGTGCTTAACGTCTTTTGTTTTGGCCATAGTTGAACATAGGTTACATATACAATATAATTGAAGAAGAGCTATACTTGCTAAAGATAAGTTGTCCGTCTTTAAACAAATTTTAAATACATTTGGCAATAAATTTTGTAATGAGGGATTTTTTTTAATATTAACTCCAAATATTTTATTTATAACAAATTGTATTGCTTATAATTTATGAATACCATATATATTAATGCTAATATTAATAATACCAAATAGTAGTATAAAATTTATAAAGAATTGTATTGTATATAATTTTCAAGGAACAAAAAATTGGACCGAGTAATGAACCGGTCACAGCACAGGTTCAAGGGTCAATGGGTCAACCGGGGTCGGACTAGTCATATTAAAATATTACAATTTATTAGTGGCAATATATATATTAATATATTTTAAAATTTTATAGATAAAAATGACGATCTTTAGAAAAAAAAATGCTTAAAATATATTAATATTAGTTATGATACCTATACTTATACAATTATATCCCTTTTTCTATAATTAATTTATTATTATATCTCCTCAAAATATTTTTTTTATAGATTTGTTCTTTCTTTATCTACTTTTCTCTTCATCTTGGACTTTAAACTTTTATTTTCCCCTAAAAAATAATATGAGATAGTAGTTAGAAGAATAAAAAAAATATGTTTCAGAAAAAAAAAGATTAAAATATTCGACTGGTCCAACTACCAGTTTTCACCGATTTTGACCAGTTCAAATCGGTTAGCGGGATGATACATCAACCAGACCGAACCATTGACCGGTCACCTGTTGGACCAGTTGAACCGGTCAATCTGATCCAGTTTTTTATTCATTGATAATTTTATTCTTCATATTCTATGGCTACGTAATCTACAAAGAAACAATAATTTGTTCAAACAAAATGCAAACTTTTATAACACGGCATGATTCATGGTGGTCATTGTGGCCGCTAATTATTAAGTATAAAAGACTCTTGCCAATATGTAGTCATACATTTATTGTGTAATAGAAAACCAATATTTTTCCTGATTTTGTCAAACAAAAAGTTAACAGAATCATATTAAACAAGAAGAAATATTCTTAAATTACAAGCTATATCAAAATTTATCCATACGTACAGTCCGGTAAAAGAATTGAAAAACCAAAATGAACAGTAACTAGTACCCGCCAAGTATTTCATTTATTATAAATATATTTTTTGAACAAAAAGCATAATATTGAAGGGCTCGCGTCAAGTTGCTAATAGATTTACCGACAAAAATTAAGTGATAATGATTAATAATAATAATTATTACGTGACCTCATATTATTAAGAAATTGAGCAACTCAATGGGCTTTAGGATATTGTCTCTCCAATTAGAATATTGAGTTATACACGTCCATTTTTACTCTAGAAGTTGTTAAAATATCTCAATTTTATCTCAAGTTTTTTTAAAGCAATGTCACCACAGAATTTTTTAAATCATAGCAATTTCGCCCCAGTTATTATCTAAGGTAAATTTGACCATTAATTAATTAAATATGCTGAGTTAGCAAGTCCATACGTCATTCATATCGTTTTTGTTAAGGTGCAAAATTTGTTTGGAAAGTTTTCACTCATGATCAATGTTGCTCCAAAAGATTTTTGGGTTTAATATTGTCATAAAAGTTTCTAAATTGTAGTAATGTTACCCTAACCATTATAAATGTTAAGCTTTAATGTTAGTTGATCATATATGCTAAGCTGGCAATGTGAATGACATTGAAAAAGAAGTCGTAGATAAAGGAGGAGCTCATGTTAACTAGAGAGTAATGAAGAAAAATATTCAATTACCGGATTCAAGACACACATTATGAAGAACAAGGCCACTAGCAACCATGAATAATGGTTAAACTTAACTGGATAATGGTCAAGGTGAAATTGTTACGATTTGCAAACTTCTAATGCAACATTGATTCAAAAACAAATTTTCAAGCTAAAATTGAGATTTTTTGACAGCTTCTGGGGAAAAGTAGATATTAACCCTAAATTATTAATACTTATCTTTTACCCAAAAATAATAAATTATTACAACTTACCAATAGGGATATGGCCTAGTGGAAGGAGTTGATTCCTCTTAACTTGTAACTTGGCAAACTAAAGTTTGAATTTTTTTTTTGAGTGATGTGTCCATATTTATTTTTTGGGTTGTATCTTAAATAGGATATATTTCTAATAAGATGAGACATGTGTATAAAAATATTACAACTTGGACCATTTAACAATAAATAATTCTTAACAACTATAATAAAATTTAAAATTCTTGGTAAATCATATATCATGCATTTTTTTTATTAAGGAGTATATGTTAATCTCATTCTCATGAATGTTTTCCGCTTGACTCAGTTTATTTAAAAAAATTAACCTAGGAATAACACCTCAACTCAACATAACCTTTATGTACTCTAACCTTTGGTTAGAGGTTTCAACATGAGGACTTCTCAAGGTGTCACCCATCCTAGGACTACTCACATCCGAGCATGCTTAACTGCGGAGTTTCTGATAGGATTCGGTGCATTAAGGCAGTCCAGATCCATATATCTCTAGACATATCACAGGGCATCGGTATCTGATCTATATTTCGCTCCCAGTATATCATATTATTCTTCCAAGAAATGCTAAATATTATCCCTATAGGGAAACATAAGCAGTACCAGCTTTTTTGGTATAGCTTTTCTATATATTCCCATAGCACGAGATGGGATCTAAATTATACTCTATCTCAATATCAGAAGCCTTAAAGTTAGCAACAGAATCCAAATCTTGTGCTACCTCATCTATCTCTTAGAGTCTTAATCTCACTGGCGGAAAAATACATACTAAGACTAGACACCGCTAAAGTTACTATCACCAGAGCTCATACCTTTTCCCTCAGGGTATATATCTCTGTTGCTTCCTTTCTTCCTCTACATACAGCCCTGCATCTTCCTTTGTCAGGTTGGTTAACTGACAGGGGTGGGGTTATCTACTTATCTGGTATCATCTATCACCCATAACTCATTCTAGTCACAGGGTCACTAATAAGATATCAATATACCTATTCATCATAGGAGAGAACATTGGCTTAGTGACAGAATCTCTACTTTGATATCATAAAAATGGAACACCTACTTTCTTTTATCTTAAATTTACAAATTATTACAAAATATAGTTGAATATGTGAATAATATATCGATACTAATACTAGCGTGTTAGTTGTACACTCTGATACTACCACTCTCTGATAATTCTGATACCAAGTTCGGGTACTGATACCCTTATCTCATGTATTGATCTTACCTTTACATGTAATGTTATTACCAAATTCCTCAAAATTATGATAGAATAACTAGTATATACCGCTTCATACTATTATTACTACTATTATCATCAGCATAAAATCTATTAGGCTTACAACCAATCATACAGGGTATTTAGTCTCACATACGGTATATCAAAAATAGTTACAGATAGTCATCAAAATAACTCTATCACTTTATCTACAACCCTCACTCATCAATGCTTACCTCTTTGCCCTTCGCGCCACTGGTCTTTGCTATATAAGGAATTTCGGAAAGGATGAGATTTGGGGAGAATCTCAGTAGTAACATACATTCAATCATATAAAATGCAATCAAACAAAGCATGTCATATGAACCATCACAAATAGTGAGCATATCAAAAGCATCTATCAACTCATTATGCAACTCGGTGTAAAAATAACTTATATGGCAATAAACACAGGCATCCACCTACAACATGCTCTAATAACACGGGCATTCGCCCAGCAAACTCACATACTCAAACACAATCACATGGATGGTAAAATATATATGCAAGGCATTACTTAGTATATAAGAGAAAGAGTTACTACTTGAACGCCTTTCCAATCACTTGTCCTTGTTTCTCAATCTCTTGGTTGGCCCGGGTAAAGATTGAATCCTATAAGTTAGAATTTATAGCAAACGTGTTATTATTTGGTTAGGCATCTTCTTAGTCTAGTATATTATGTCAATAGACAATAAATGGGGTATACACTATCTTCTAGTACATATTATTATCTTTTGGAGTCAAACTTAATTCAATTAACCTTAAACACCTTAAGTCTGTAAGTCATCCCAACTTGGTAGTTTTTACCCCCAACTTTGAAAATTCATAACTTGTTGGACTTTAGGTCCAAGTCTGCCCTTGATGGGCTAGGCTATTTGATTAGGAAACAAGTAGCCTAATCAAATAAGAAACAAATCATCATTAATTATGGATTGGAAATAAATTAGTATGAATTATAAGATTGTTAATTAAGAAACAAGTCATCATAATTTAGGAAATTAATTGAGAATTAATTCTCCTGATTACTAACTTATAAGGTAAGAAGGGTTATTCATTATTTTCTAATTAGTGGCCACCCTAAAATACTATAAATAGGAGGTGTCTCCTTCAATTATAATTCATACCTGTCATTGAACCTTCTGACAATCTCTCTTCTCTCTTACCATCTTGCTTATTCTGGTGCACTACTGTGCCAATCTCAATTAGGCTCTAGTAATCTAATATTTGCGTGAGCTCTTTACTATTCGGATTCAACCCAACTCGGTACACATTTCTTCCATCTATCTATTCATATTTTTCCTTCATTGGTATCAGAACTTACTTGATCTTGTGGTTGTATCTTATGTGAGGGTTCCGCCATGATGTTACATGTATATATGTATGTAAAATAATATACTCACCTGCATATTTTGTTTCTTTCCTCATACATGTTCAAATTTTTTTTTCTTCCATTGCTATTATGAATATATGCATGTTTCCTACGTTTCTGTTCTGTTCAGAAGCATGCATGAACTTGTATTATTCTCTCTCCCTCTTTCGTCTCTCTCTCTCTCTCCTCTAGTTATCTGATTACAGCTTCTGCTTCACATGCTATATTTTCATTCAAATGCATGCTATGTTTTCATCTCAATAATTATATTCATAACACAAGAATATTCTCATGAAGCATGTTTCTTTTTTTTTAAAGTTCAATATGCTCATTCTCTCTCTTTCATTTTTCCTCCCTCTGTTCTAAAATGGTTTTTTGCTTTTGGCACTGTGTAAATTAGAAAACAACAACTTGAACAAATAAATAAGTACATGAGATCATAAAACGTAAGAAGAGATAAGACTAACCTTGTTTTTGAGTGAAACGATGGTGACTAAAGAATTGGATCTTTGAAAATGTGAGCTTTTGTGTGAAACAAAGTGATGAACGTGAAGTACTTGATGAGATGATCCCAATGACACCAGAATCACATAAAATAGAGGCCGGATAAGGGAGATATTGAGGAAAGAAGTTGGCAGGTCGTGACGGACCCGCCAGATGTAACACCTTACTTGTATATCGTACAAAACAGTCCAAAATGTGACCTAATACCAGATCGGAGACCATAAACAATTTTCAATCCATTTGAGATCCCGACTTCACTACGGGGTTCGATCCTATAGTTAAGTAGATTTTCAAAATGTTTTTTAAAACATTTTAGCTGTAGTCTCATTTCTGTATTTCAAATCTGTTTAATTCATTCGAGTATGTTTCCATATGTCAATACCAGAGTACTTACTAAAGTTCTTAGTAGATATTCAGGTTAATTTTATTGCTAGAGGGTCTACCTAGTGTGGTCACTCTTTTCTAGTTGATTTACTGCGATTACATACAAATTTTAAGGTCTACAATTCGTGTACTTTTACCACCATGAGTACTAGTTTTACAAAATATCATTCGGTATTATATACAGATCTAAAAGTTAGATAACCAACAGAAAATAAACTCTAAGTCTTCACTTCTACCCATCTGTGGCTACCTTCTTCCCGTGAGAGCTACTTGCCCGTGCTACAGGTTAGTTATTAGAAAAGGGTGAGATTCAAAAGAATCCAAGTAGTAACAAACAACACTCATATAGAATGCATACAGGGAAACATGCTATATCATCCATCACATACCAAACAGTTCAATATTCATTCAACATTCAGAGATATGTTTATGCAACAAACAATTCTATTCAAGGACTTATCGTTCCTTCCCACAGCACTGGGTATTATATTATGCTAAAGCCCTTCTCATCTGAATGCTTAACGGGCAATTATGCCCAATTCATATTCGAAGTTCAAATATGCATAATGGCAATAATATGCATGAAGCAAGATACATAGAAAATGAGGGAGAAGTTACTACCTTAGCCTTTCCAATGTTCCAAGATATGTTACCAGTTCCTTGGTCATCCTAGCCAGATATCAAATCCTATATATGGGAATACATGAATTGGATGGGTTATTACTTATCCCAATACTTTTGTATAAGGTAAACTAAATTATTATTGACTCATTTCTATGTTTGTCCTTGGTTTTAACTCATTGGTTATCATTTGAGTCATTTAAGTAGCCCTTGGAAGCCAAAGACCCATGGGATTGGGAAAGGCCATACCAATCAACACCTCTTGAAAATATGAAATATTGAAAAAATTAGGTCTTGGCCGCGGCCAAAAACAGGTCCGAAACTTTTAGGCCACGACCAAGAAATCTTCTGGGCGCTGCCAAGAATCCCCTGGTTCTTGACTGAACTTCCAAACATTATAACTAAATCCAAGAAAATTAAAATAAGGTGGTTTTAAGTTCTATGTGACTCTTATTAAGTATAATTTTAGGGAAAAATATATCCATTAACTAAATAGACATAAATTAATATAGAATTCCTTTTAATTAGACACTATTCCAGAATTTTCTAGTTTTACATAACCAAACTTTAAAAATATAGAACTTACAGCATACACATCCAAATGACCATTACAACCTATCAAATTAAAGCTTGATAAGTCTAATTTTAGATTGGAAATTTTTACATTTATTAGACATTATTTTCCTATTCAAAAACGTCACCCAACCAGACTACCACGTACGAAATTCACACTGGCAAAATTTGCAATGTTACAAATTAGATTCCAATGATCCAGAATTTATAACTAGAGCTATTCCCACTCAATTTTCATGTAGAACACAATGGTAAAATTAAAATGACTAAATTATAACTCCTCATATGTGTCCTATTTTGGCAGAAATTTTTCATATATTCCAACAATGACCAAACTTCCAATTTAAGCCTCAAACTAGCTTCATATGCCTTCTAAACATCATAAAATACCATGAATACAATTAAACCACCATGACTCTTCAAAACTATATCTTGAACAAAAAAAGGGTAGAATTTCTCATGCCAAAATACTCAACCAACCAACACAATCCATAGCTCAAAATGAAGCTAAAACTCACATCTTGCTCCTCCTTAGGGTCTTTCTTTGGTTCTTCAACTTGTGCTTTTGCAAGGTGGCTCCAAAAACCTCCTCTAGAAATTATAAAACCATAGAAATGAAGCTCTCATCAAGATAAATAATGTTTATGAAGAGTATTTGAGCCATAGAAGTGATCTACTAGGTCAAAATCAAGGAGGAAGATCTCACCTTAACTATGTTTTTCCTTTTCTCTTTTCTCTTGAACTTGGCCGACTTGGAGAATGAGAGGGAGTGTGATATAATCTGATTTTTTCTCTTTCTTTTTTTCCTTAATACTTGGCCGAAATTGGCCAAAAGGAAAGGGAAAAATGTGTGGCTAAATTAATTTCCTTAGTCAACCACTTATGGTAAGATAACTAGTATGGTTAGGTTTTTTTACTTTAGTTAAGCTTTTTCATTTCCTCCTCTTTCTTTCTTTTTGACCAAAAGTGGCTGCCCAAATAGAGAAGAATTATTCATCTTTATACTCTTAAAAGGTTCCCTTTTTATCAAACTCACTTTTCAAGCCTAGCCACAATTGTTGACTTTTCCTCTCTTCTTCTTTCTTTGCTTTTGACTTGGTCATTGATTATAAAATGACTTTAAGACTTCTTATCTTTCTTTCCCTTGGTTTGGACGAAAATTCTTTAACAATTGGGAAGGAAAATGTTGACCAAAAGCTTATTGAAGAAAGTGCTCAAGTTTGATCAAAGTCTTCTTGCAAAGGGATTTGAAACTTTGACCAATTCTTTCTTCTTTGCCCTTGATCTTGGAAATAATAATTATTGTGCCATTCCCTTCCATTCTTGTGTTCCAATTAGGTTTTTGATCATTCCCAATTTTAGATAAAAATTAGGTAATTTACCGATAGCTAATCGGGACTAAAGTCATTATACAATTTCTAGGGGCAATTCTATCATTAATTTCACTGTCTATTTTATACACTTAGCCCTTGAGTACATTTTGGGATATTACACCAGAGCTCTAGCTGGGTCATTATGAACCAGGCAGAGGTTGAAGATGACCCGGGGGAGGCTAAAACGAAGTTGTTTTGGCCTATGCTCCCCAAACGCAGTCGTTTCATTAAATGAAACAATGGCGTTTTTCACTGACCAAAATTGTGTCGTTTTGGCCAATGGGAGGAGTAAACTTTCAATTAAAACTTAATATTTCTGGTCAAACTGATCCGAAACCAGATCAAAGGAAATCTGGGCTGATTTGACCGACCTGAATCGACCCAACCTAATTTCAAAAAATATATTTTTTAAAAAAATCATCTTTTTTTTCCTTCTTGGTGAGTGACGTGCCTTAGTGGCGCGTGGGACCCACCCCAAAGCCATATAGGCCATGTAAGTATACTACCGTACTCAGGGAGCTGAGATGAGTTTCATGACATAGCAACCGTGACAAGAGGAGGTGCCAAAGATGGCACTGAAGTTCATGCGCCTCCAACCGAGAGTGGGCTCCTCAAATTTTTTTATTTTCCATGAATTTTTCTCCCAGAAAACTTTTGGGGGCGCATGCAGGGGTATTTTTAGAATCTTTTTTACCCTAAAAATTCCTAAATTCATGATCTTCATGTTGTTATACTATATGTTTGTTTTGGAAATTATTCAATATATTTAATTTACATTTTTTGAGCTATTTTTGGCCTTTAACTATTTTAAAATAATTTTTGAAAATTGTTTTCTTCGTGCCAAACAATTATTGGTCAGATATGGTAAGTGTTGAGACTGAACATTCCTTTGATGGAATCCTCCTTAAGTATTCCCTACTTCAGATGATGAAAAGGAGGTAAAGACCTCAAGTGCAGTAGGTAACACCAACAAGAAAGACCCCTTATGTCACTGCAAGATTCCAACGCACCTGAGGAAGTGAAGCAAGTTAAGAAAGTGAAATTCATGTATGATGAATTCGAAGAGGAAGAAGTTGATAGACCAAGGACTAGTCTTCTAATCAAATCACTTGCTGAAAAGGATGATGATCGTTATGTTCAGAACAAGAGTGTCTATGGAATCATTTGTGAATATGGAAGACAATTCACCAACACAAGTGATGCAGAGTTCTATGCAAAAGCTATAGTGGAATACCGTAAGCAAGTGACAAAGAGGGATCATCTTCATGGCCTGGGATTTTGGAAAGATGTTTTCAAGAGAGACTTAAATAATATTGATGTAGGAGCTCATAGAGCCAAGGCTAGTAGAACCATAAAAGATTTTGCCATTGATGTACCTCATTATCAAAACTTGATTATCCATGTTATAATTTGCTTATTTTGAATTTGAATTCATTGCAACTCATATGAACCTTTTATGGATTATTGCTTAATGAATAAATTATCTTTGAATTATTTATTCTTCTTGCTTGTGATGTTTCTTTTGAGTGGGAGTTTTCTTGAAAATTAAATTTTTTTAGGGATATGTTTAAATAAGAACAGAAATTGAGAAAATAAGCGGTAAGCTAGAATAAGTGGGATGGGGGTCAACCTAGTTGATTCCTGAACACAAAGCTGGCAAGCCCTCATTCTATTAGTTTCTTTTCTTATTTAAACAAGAGAATGTATCTCTAGTATAATTGCATACCTAATGAAGAATGCATGTTACCTATGTGACAGAAAAATGGCTCAGATGACGAGCTAGACTTTTGTTGCTGATCTCGTGAGAGGAGACAAGCTGAATGGTGAGAACTTAGGCATGTGGCGCCGTAAGATCTCGTAGGTCTTGGAAGAGCAAGATGTCATAGACGTCTTGACTATTGTGCTTCAGCAACCTGATACTAGTGCATCACGAAGGGACAAGGAAGCTTTTGCAACCTGGAAAAGAAAGGAAACCATTACTCAGATAACAAGCTTGCAGCTATGACCGACGATGTGATATGTCAATTTAAGGGACATGTTATTGCCTTTGCCATATGGACAACACTGAAAGAGGAGTTTGACAGCACGTCTAAAGTGAGGCTCATTAGGATTACTATCAAGCTTGACAATTATAAGTTGGGTCCAAACACTACCATCAGGTAGAATTTGAGGAAAATGCAAAACATGATAAAGGAACTTATCGAGGCAAGATGAACCCTTTCTGAAGCATAGCAAGTTCAAGCTGTTGTGAGATCACTCCTTACAAGTTAGGATCATATGAAAAACACCATAACTCACAACAATACCATCAAGACATTTGCTGACATTGCTCATCACATCCAACTAAAGGATGACTGTATGGACGGTGCAAAGACCAACG
Organism: Albizia julibrissin; assembly: GCA_037074505.1. Classification (NCBI taxonomy): domain Eukaryota; kingdom Viridiplantae; phylum Streptophyta; class Magnoliopsida; order Fabales; family Fabaceae; genus Albizia; species Albizia julibrissin. The sequence goes on from CM073477.1 coordinate 42,503,929, forward strand.
ATCAAGCACTTTAATTGAAGGAAACGGGGCTTCATCCCAGAAGCATAGGCCCTATAAAGGAAAGGGATCCCACAAGAATAAGGGAACCCAAGGGCTAAGAACACCTTCAAGAAGAACAAAAACCTGTAAAGAAGCGAGACCTTTCGAAGGTTAAGTGCTACTCTTGTGAAAAGAAAGGCCATTTCTCTAAGGATTTACTTGAGAAGAACAAGGTACTATGTGATAACTCTTCTCATTTTTATTTTGTTTATACTACTTCTTTTATAGCTGAGGCTAATCCTGTGTGGGTTGTAGACTTAGGGGCCACAGACCATATGAGCAAAGATCGTGGGAACTTCACAGAGTTTCACAGGCTACCAGCTAGAAGCATATGGCTTTATGTTGGGAACAATGCAATGGTAGAAGTCAAAAGGATTGACACTTGTAGACTGACTTTATAAGGCTGGTGAACCCTAATTTTGCAAGATGTCTTTTACACTCCGAAAATCTGACGAAACCTTGTGTCTGTTATTTCTTTAGTTAAATTTAGTTCCAATGTCAACTTTCATGATAAGTTGTTGACATTTCAAATGGGACCCATTTTTCGGATTTGGTTGTATTTTGAATAGTTTCTTTGTTTTAATGAATTATGACTTTGATTCTAGTTATTGCTATACAATTTCATCTAATGTTAATTATGACACATGGCACACCAGATTAGGACACATTGGTCATGAAGGCATGACCAAACTAGATAACGAAGGATTGCTAGGATAAGTGTCGAAAAAGGAAATGTCTCTATATGAGCATTACCTTACTAGCAAGAGTACAAGGAAACCCTTTGAAAAAGCAACTAGAGTGTGAGGGCACGACATAGAGTGTGGTACTTCATTACATTTATCGATGATTTTTTGTGATATGGTCATGTATACTTGATCTCTCACAAGTCTGAAGCTTTAGAATGCTTTAGGAAGTACCTTAATTTGATCAAAAACTAACTAAACTGCAAGGTCAAAGCCTTGAGAACTGATAAGGGTCAAGAGTATCTCTCAGAACAGTTCAAAATGCTCTGTGATGAAAAGGTAATTACCAGGCAGTTGACAATCCTTGGAACTCCTTAACATAATGGGGTAGCCGAGAGAAGGAATATAACCCTTCTCGATATTATTAGGTCTATGATGTCACAAGCAGAACTACTAATTTCATATTAGGGTTGCTAACTACGACATTCATACTTAACTCAGTACCTTCCAAATTAGTCACTTCTATGCCTTATGAGTTATGGACAGGATGCAAGTTAAATCTAAGTATCTTATGACCATGGGGGTCAGCGGCCTACATACACAACTCATGGAAAGTTAAGACCTCGAGGTAGGAAATGTATCTTTATAAGATACTCTGAGCAATCAAAAGGATATGCCTTTATTGGTGAAAATGAGAATGGCTCAATAACTGAGGTAGAATCAAGGGACGCAGTATTCATATAAGCATATTTTTCTAGTAGAGGAAGCCTTAATCAAACCAAAACTCTATATGAGAGTGAGGAAGTTGAAGGCACTCCTCATATCACTGATCTGAGTGGGAGAGTTGAGTCATTTTCACAACGTAGAAACCTCACTCAATTGCAGGAAGAACACCCTGAAGAGATCCCACCTCAAAAAAGCCAAAGGCATAAAGTGCCTAGAAGATGCTTCTCCATTGAAGGGAAATTACTCATTGTAAATCCAAAAGATAATGAGGAAGATCCGACTAGCATTAAAGAAGTGTTGACTAGACCTATTAAGGAAAAATGGCAAAAAGCATTAGAAGATGAGATGAATTCCATGAAGGCTAACCAAGTTTAGGAATTGGTTTACCTGCCACCAGGCCGAAAGGCAATTGGGAACAAGTGAGTTCTCAAATACAAACGAAAGACAGATGGATCAATTGATAAACCCAAAGCATGCTTGGTAGCTAAGGGGTATACCCGGTGAGAAAGAATAGACTATAAAGATACCTTTTCACCGGTGGTGTATTTTAACTCAATTAGACTCATACTCGCAATATTGGCAAGTATGGATTTGGAGTTACATCAAATGGATGTAAAAATTGCATTCCTTAATGGAAAACTAGATGAAGAAATATATATGGAGCAACCAGAGGGCTTCATAGGAAAAGGAAGTAAACAGAAGGTTTACAAACTCCGAAGGCCCATCTATGGACTAAAACAATCATCTAGATAGTGGTATCTAAGGTTTCAAGAAGCAGTAACCTCATTCAACTTCAAAATGATTGAAGAAGACCACTACATCTACATAAAGAATTTTGGAGATGATTTTGTGACATTATCTCTCTATGTAAATGATATACTCCTGGCTGGAACAAGCCTTAAGGCAATTAAAATTATCAAGGACTGGTTATCCTTAAACTTTTAAATTAAAGACATGGGTGAAGCAGAATATATCTTGGAAGTCAAGATAAAGAGGAACCGTTCAAAAAGATTGCTATCATTGTCACAAGAGACATATATAGCAAAGATCTTAGAACGATTTAACATGAGAGGCTACAAACTTATGGACACCCATGTTGTTAAAGGACACTACTTCAGCACAGACATATGTCCTGTGAAGAATCCAAAATAAAGTGCATGAAAAGAGTCACATACTCGAGTGCAGTTGAAAGCTTAATGTATGCTATACTATGCATTAGACCAGACATATTCTTCGCAGTCGGTCATGTGAGTCATTTTCAATCCAACCCAGGAATCAAGCATTGGGAAGCTATGAAGAGAATCATAAGGTACCTGAAGGGAACCATGGATTACAAGATGTGTTACTAAGGCTGAGATATGCATTTAGTTGGATACTCTGACGCCGAATGGGCTGGAGATATAGATGAATGATACTCCACCTTAAGGTACGCATACCTATTAAACAACAGAGCAATTTCCAGGAGGAGTAAGAAATAGACATGTATGTCTCTGTCATCCATGGAATCCGATTACATAGCTTATTCTGCCATTGTTCAAGAAGCCATATGGCTTAAGAGATTTCTATAACGTCTAGAAATGAAAGGCAAAAAGGGGGGTCTTGTTCTGATACATTATGACAGTCAAGCCACAATAGCTGATGCTAAGGACCCCAATGATCACAATAGGACAAAGAACATAGACATTAAATATCAGTTTGTGAGAGAAATGATCACTAAAGAGAAAGTGATTGGTCAATACCTTTCCACTCATAAAATGTTAGCCGATCCCCTTACAAAGCCCATTGTTAGAAACCCTTTGTTAAGCATGTAAATGCTTTGGGCATGCGTAGAATGTAATGTATTGAACGTCATATTTAACAAAATAAAGTAATGCATTTTTTTCATTTTTCAAATATATTGTAAATATATGTGTGCATAGGCACAAGGTATGCAATTCAATATGTCATAAAGGTTGATTCACTCACATGAACAAAAGTCTTCCCACGATATGTAGGGGCGTGGAAGGGTAAGACGAGTAAATGATCGCCATAAAATGGATAAAAAGAATCTTTACGCTTGAGTCGCCTCAGTTGAACTAAGATGAGATCCATATATGTATGCATTACATATAAGATGGATCGAAGTATGAATACTTGGAAGTATCATTAGACCTGTAGCTAGGCAAATGACTTGCTTTTACAAATGAGATTGTAAAAGGAAATAATTGTAAAAGGAAGTCCTAGTTTGAATGTTGAGTATTCTTTGAACTAATGCCTATACAGTGAAAGACAAAGAAAGAAAATTAACATATACCACTGGAAAATCACTATAGCATGCAATTCATACTGCATGTGTTTGAGAGAATGACTGCAACAAGGGATGTAGGTGAAAGATCCCTGGTTCACTACAGTGGGAGTCCCAGGAAAGAAAGATCTTTCAGTGATGCCCTCAGAACTTAGACAACATCATGAAAGCTTGGTTTAGGGTCAACTACTTCAGGTGAAACTTCATGATCACACATGATACGATCGAACAAGTGAAAGTTAAGAAAGCGACCAAGTCAAGATGGATTGATGTTTAGTTAAAAAGGAAGGTTTGTCCTAAAGTATACTATTGTAGTGGCATTTGTGACATGTTCCTTACAGGTTATGACAAAAACCAGTAAGTATGGATACCACATAAATGGTAGGCAATCTAAGTAAAAAACAAAACAAAATGGGAATTCTGACTCGAGAGGGATTAGATATACCATGAGTTAAGTGTATAGATGGACCTAGGGTATACGAGGAAACAATTTATAGGTTCACAAAGGGTGCCCTTGGATGTTGATCCGACATGAGGGATTTCTAGTATCACAAGCACCAAAGTTTTTAAAGATGTTGTGCCCACATGGTCACAACAAACACCAAGTATGAAACAGGAAGTGGTCATATTCGCACGATAGAAGGTCCATCAAGTGCGAGTGGGAGATGTTGAACTTTGGGTCCAATTCCACCCTTGATGGGCTGGACTATTTGATTATGATACAAGTAGTCTAATCAAATAAGAAATAAATCAGCATTAATTATGGATTGAGAAATAAGTTAGTATTAATTATGAGATTGTTAATTGAGAAACAAGTCATTATAATTCAGGAAATTAATTGAGAATTAATTTTCTTGACTGCTAACTTTGACAGCAAGAAGGGTTTACACATTATTTCCTAATTAGTGGCCACCCTAAACCACTATAAATAGGAGTTGCCTCTTTCAGTTATAATCCATCCATGTCATTGAACCTTCTATCAATTTCTCTTCTCTCCTTCTACATTGCTTGTTTTGATGCACTCCTGTGCCAATTCCAATTAGGCTCTAGTAGTCTAATACTTGGATGAGCTTTTTACTACTCGGATTCAACCCGACCCGGTACGCGTTTCTTCCATCATCTATTCATAATTTTCCTTCATAACTTAATCTATAAAAATCTAAATAGGGTGGTTCTAAGACCTATGAAAAGATCTTTAAATACGATTATAAGGAAAAATACCATTCAATGATAATCATAGGGTCAAGACCAAAAAATGTCACGACCAACACTACTTCCTTAAAATACATTCCAATGTTTGTGCCTTAACTTTAACAAGGCATATCTCACAATTGACAGAGCCAAATGGTGTATATTATATATTATTAGAAAGCCTAAGATGTCTACTACAACCTTGTAAAATATCATAGCCATTAAATAAGGTTTGGCTACTCAAAAATACCTCACAAGCATATTGCCACAAATATGATAGATTCAACAACAACCCTTTGAATTCCAAAATTAGGGTTTTCTAATTAATTGTCCAAAAATTATAACCACATTCTATCCCTACATAATTTTAGCAATAGAATCCATTTCTAACATCAAATTAATCAAATCCAGCTTTAACCCCATGAATCAGGTCTGACCAAATCTGACCTCTAAAACACAAATTGTGTTCTTGCAATTTTTAACCTTTAAACATGTAATTAACCACCATAAACCCTTAATAAACAACATGTTCATCATCAATCAATCATTAGATCTCAATTTCAGCACCTTGGCCAAAACCCTAAGGGGTCTAGAACTTCAAAATTACTTAGCAAACTAGCAAGATGTTATGCTCAAATTGAAGCTTACGATTACCTCTACGCTTCTATTCGATCAATTCGGAATTTCGGCAGTACTTTTACCAAGTAAACAACACCATACTCCTTGGATTAGAAATCTAAAACTACAGAAATGAAGCTATCTCTGAGTAGAAGAAGATTAGTGAAGGCTTCGAGAGCTAGAAACATCGATTCGGAGGTGAAATCGGCTCAGGAGCTCAATAACCCTTCCAACTTCTCTCCTCTTTCATTTTCTCTTATTTTCTTATTTTTCTCCTATTTTTGGTGGCTTCATGAAATTAATAAGCTTAGAAGGGTGTTAGAGTGATGGCTAACTCATCGGGGAATTCATCCGGCTTACGTAAAAGGTGTCAGGGAAAAGGACATGTGTCAATTGTGCCTTTAAGAGGTGCTGACGCGTAGCTGGCTAGCCATAAAGTAAAGTTCACAATGTCACAGCATGTTGGCTAGCCACAGAGTGACTTTCAAAAAACTACTTTAATAAAGCTACTTTAATAAAACTATTTTAATAAAGCTACTTTTACAGTGTATGCTCCAGACGGCGGCACGTGCCTCAAAGGGCTGCCAAGTATGAGCCCAAGTGTCTGTGTGGGACCCAAAAATGGGACCTAACCTGTACATTCCTCAACAAATGGCTCCTCTTACTTGGGTCTTTTCCAAAAACGCAGGGTATGCATACCTGCCCAGAAAATGCCACGTGCACACCTACACCGTCTTATTTCACCTGACTAATTGATCACATGTATACTTACACCTCCTAAATGAACTATGTGCTTGTAAAGGCCATAAAATGACATCATGTATGCTTGTATAAGCCTTAAGATAGTGCCAAGTATACACAAGCACCGATAAATTTCATCTGACCACTACACATAAGGCAACTCACCATCGCGCCAATTCAAAGACTACTTCTACACATGTGGCCCAACCAAATGGTGCCAAGCGTGCTAGAGTACACTTGTACTGGTATATTTTATCCATTTACTTATACGCATTGAGCATCATGTAATCTAGAGACTTATTCTCAACCCAGAGGGCTGAATCACACAGTCCCATGAAACTCATTTTATCTTTAGGACTCTAACCAAATTGAGCTTAATAGTCTTCTTGACTTAGGCTTATTCTCAAGTTTCTAGGCCCAAAATTCAAAATATTACAACATAGATGTTCAGCAAATTCACTCATGTGACAATCTTGCAGATTTGTTTATCAAGACACTACCAACAAGAACATTTAAGAAGTTAGTGCATGGTATTCGAATGCATAAGCTCAAAGACATAAAGTGATGTTGTCATCAGGGGAAGTAAACATTGCGTACTCTTTTTCCTTCACGAGGTTTTTGTCCCAATGAGTTTTTCCTAGTAAGGTTTTAATGAGGCATAATATTTGTTCATGGACATGCAAGGGGGATTGTTGTAAAAATACTAATTGAGGTGTATGTCAATAAACTCTCAACTCTTGGTCTTTCTTTTTCTATACTCCATAACCTTTCCAATGAATAGTCTTTAGGAGTTTTCATGCCTATAACTCAGAGGTTACAATTTGTGCACTCATGATGAATAAAGTTTTCCATTTACTTTATGTAACTCTTGGTTGTGGTTGAAGGCCTATAAATAGAGCACTATGTACTACACTTTGGTTGCATCCAAATAAATGAGATATTGCTCCATCTTTCTCTCTAATTCTCTCTTCATTCATTTCTCATCTTGTATTTTCCCATTTTTATAACCATCTTTATAATTTCACCTTATTTTTAATCAAATTTGCAATTGTTTTCATTTTATCAATCAAATGAAGCTACAGGGACCTATAAGGACTTGATTAAAAGTAAACAATTACAAATATTTTGATTAAAAATCAGGTGAAACTATAAAGACCTTATATAAAAATAAAAATCCTATTGGACTTGAATAAAAAATCAGATAAAACTATGAGGACATGGTAAAAGTAAAAAGAAAAAAAGATGTAGAGATTTGACTAAAAATCAAGTAAAACTATATGAAATTGTGCAAATTAATTTTTTATTTAAATGAAACAAAATCCAAAATAATAATACCCACCTAACTAAATATTATCCACTTATAAGATAGGCACAACAAATAAGAGGCCGTATTACCAACAACCTGTTGGTTGATGTGATAAAAGACCTCACTCCTATAAGAAGGAGGATACATAGGAATCACACTTAGAGGCTGTTTGGAATAGCTTATGAAAATTTTATAAGTGCTTATGAATTGTAATTTACGGTCTACGAGGTAACTTTTACGGTCTACGAGGTGCTTTTATGGTCTACGAAGTGCTTTCACGGTCTACGAGATAAATATGTGGAGGAGATTTATCTCGATTTACGTGAATCGGGCTTATATAATAAGCCCGATTCAAAAAAGCTATCACAAACAGCCCCTTATTAGAAGAGGTAAGAACCTTTTACCTTTTAAGTTTCGAGGAGGAAACCCTTGATCAAATAAAAAAAGATAGGAGCCTGTATTATATTTGAATGAACCAAGTCTTGAAATAGACTAACCATTGATAGAATAATGATAGTTCTCATCATCAAAATATGTAACACCAATTATTTAAACCATTCATTTTACAAATTAACGTTAATTTATTTTTTTACATTTTAAATATTTTTTTATAAATATAGGGTTCAAAATTAAGTTAATAAATAGGAGTATGTAACAAAAATCAATTTTCTATTTAAAATAAAAACAAACAAAAAATTAAATTTGGGTCAAATCTTATCACAATGATACATTATAATCAAGCCGAAACTCATGCCGGCTCCGTCCAAATGAGCTACTGAAAGGCCAAACTCGTTTGAACTCTTTTGCGGTGATAAAAAGAGCCTGCAGTGCTTAAAAATGCTTATAAAATAAAGATATATGTATGAAAAAGATGTAGGTTGAGGAGTATGGAGACAAAATTATTTTTATTTTTTATTTCAAAAGGGAAACAAAATATATTTAAACCACCTAACCTTTTTAATAATTAAATGCGGATCAACCACCCTATCTACCATGTTTACTTTAAAAATTTATTGAAGATTATTAACCCAAAAAAAAAAGAGTCTAAACACTTTGGGAGAAAAATGTATAAATATATCTTCCAGTGTGTGTCTCTCTCTCTCTATGTTTAGATGATTAATGAGAAAACAGAATAAAATGCTTGATTGAAACTGTTTTTCTAGCCATTCGAAGTTAATTAATTTGTCATGATCATATATGCTGTGATAATAAAAATGAAATAAGGACCACCCATTCATCATAGAACGTGCCTTATTATAAGGAAGGAAGGGAAGTACATCCTTTAATTAATTACCTTTAAAAAATTACCTTGGTATTTAAAACATTCAAATTTCTTATTAATGAGTGTTGGAATTGGATTGAGCAAAGAAACTCAAGTGTCCTTAGGTAAGGTTAAGGTTTCAAATTTTGTGAGTGAAAAAAATTATATTGAGTTACCCTTAATTATGGTTTTTCGTCTTACATGCAAAAAAAAAAAAAAAAAAGAGTTACCATTAGTTAAGCCGAAAGTACTCAAATCTAATAAGATTATATGAAATGTCATATAACTACATTAAAAAGAGTAAGGGTAAAATATTATCCTTCTTAATAGCATTTAGCATTATAATCTTATTTATATTGTATAGAGGATTTTGTTGCTATTTTTCTGATGTTTTCAGCACCTTAATTTTATTTATAGTATATTCAACCCTAATTTTTCAGCACCCTAAATCATAAATAAGATTATGGTATTGGATGTAACTAAAAGTTAACATTAGGTGGTGTTGAATGAACAGGGAAAATAACATTAGGGTGCTCAATGCTACTTTATTCGAAAATTAATAAAATTAAGTTTATTTTTTCCATCATAAAATTAAGTTATAATGAATTAATTTACACAATTACTTATTTATTTAATTAAATTCAAGCATTATTTGAAGCTATCTACCCTTAAATGAAAGATAGTTTTTCTTATGGGAATGAATTTTTGTTCATCCATTTATATAAATGATATGACAATGATATCCATCTTGACTAGTCTTAGTCAACGGTAATCATACTCGTTTGTAAAAGTGTCCCTTTTGGAGTATTTGGATATGATTTCCATGGCAACAAAATTATTTATTTTGAATCAATAGTAGACATTTAATTAATTGGAACCATTTGACTTATTTAATATAAATAAGAACACATTATTGTAAAAGGATATTATTCAAGTTAACTCAACAATTAATTAAATTTCGCTCGAAATAAGTATGCGTATCATCACAACAACATGCAAGGAATCAAATGAGAATGGCCCAGTGCCAACAACCCTTTGTGCCTCAGTGAATTTCTTTTAGTAAAAGTAAGAGGTCAATCAGGTTAGGTCTCAACTTGGAAATAAAATTATCTCTCCAACCAAACACTTAACAAATTTTCATACCTTTTTATAAGAAGTTGTATTTTTTTTTAAAGTCTTATGAAATACTTTTAATTACATTTTTTTTCAATAACAACAAGTGAATGAAATTAGGACTTATGCAACTAATATAAGTTAATTAAGTTGGTAAGATGTGACACATATTTCATAAGGATATGGGTTTGAATGTCCCAAGTGACACAAAGGACTTTATTGATGGACATTCTGCATGTATTTTTATAAGCATTTTTTGAGTTTTAAGGCATACTGTAACCCTAATGAGCCATCAAAATCTAATTTATCTAAACTTCCATGTAATAAAAAATAAAAAGACTTATGCATAGCACTGTACATTGTTTTTCTTACTTTTTTTTAAGTACATTGGTCAACAATAACTCTCATTTTTTTCTTTTAAAATTTAATTTCTAAAACGATAAATCTCAAATTAATATTTATTTTTTTAACTTTTTCCCCTAAAAAATTCAAGTTTTTCAATTTTCCCCTCATATAAACAATAACATCAATTTAAAGGTCAAAAATTAAAAATTATTTAGTTGATATCAGTATGTGTTTTTTTCTTGATAAAAATATTATTTCAATTGAATAAAAATATATTTATACATTTAAATTTGAATAATTTGACTTTAAATAATTTAAAGAACGCCATGTTCAAAGAAGGCCATTGAGTGCACCGATGAGGCGGGTTGATTATGCAGTATGGAGTCCTCTAAAAAGATGTTGAGAAAAATTGAAACGAACACTCAATTAGGTTATAGAGTGAGATCTTTTGATAAATAATATATCCAAAGATCTTGCTTTCGATATAACACGGTGGTGTCGTGCATCCATATAGCTAACCCCACATAATGGAAGTCTTTGTTGTTATTGTTTGTTGTTGTTGTAAATACTTTAAATTATTTACAAATACATTATATAGAAAATAAATTTAAAATAACTAGACATCATATAACCATGCAATGCACAAAACAAAACAATAATTACACTATTAGAAGAAAGACCATATTGATAAAACTAAATCTCTTGCCGTTTATAAAATATGAGAATAAGTAATGTTTAGTATCATAAAAAGTATGGATTATTATAAATGTTAGTACTTCATCTGGGCCTAATTATATGACTTAATTTTTTTTCGATAACTAATAATTATGTATTCAAGCAAATAAATAGTAGAGCACAAAAGACTGCAGTAAGTTGGAAACATCTTGAAAGAGATACGAAAGCATTCATGGTACTACCTTAGATTTTAGCAAAAAGCCTACAGACAAGTGGAAAGGATATGGATTGCTGGATGATTTGTTGTTGATGAATAAAAAGCATGGCGTTTCGTAAAGCCATTAACTGTAATTACAAACAACCCAACCTAATAGGAGGAGTCATATAGCATTCTTTGAAAATCTCTCGATCAAAAAACACTTCAATGCCAATAACTTTTTGTCCATCTCGAATTTTCTTTAACTTGAAAAACACAGTCCAATGAGGCTGATGTGGAAGACGTGAGAGAAAAGAAGTTGTTAATAAGCAGTGCTGATGATGAACACAATTTTGCTCCAGACTCCTAGCAGATGATGTTTGGTGCTGTTGTTGAACCAAAGATGTGAATGCTATAGCCCGCGCATGTGCCATGCAGATTATCTGATAAGGATGGAACTTGGTTCCTGCATAAAAAATTGAATTCTGTCCAAACCATAATGATTCAAGCATTTGGAACAGCATAAAAGAAATGAAATTGCTAGAATCATTATGATTTTGCACTTGGAACATAATCCAATAAGTCAAGGAATTGGAAGGAGAAGTGTCCATTCTAATACCTAAATTGCATCCCAACCAACAAGCTTCTGAAAATGGACAATGCAGAAACAAATGCTCTAGAGATTCATCATCCTGAGAACAAAAGGAACATACCTCTTCCTTTGTTAAATGCCTAGTTTTCAAAAGATCAGAAGATGGTAGAATACCTCTAACAATCTTCTACAATAGCAATCTGATCCTTGAAGAAATAGGAGACTTCCAAATCATTTCACACACAATACTTACCATGTTAGAGGATTGACCTGCAAAGGATTGAAGCAAACGATAGCCATCCCGAACCATGTATGAACCTGATTAAGTAGCACTCCATCTGATTGTATCATGAGCCTGATAGTATGGAACCAGACACCTGGCAAATTGGAGGACGACCCACCTAGGATAAAGAGAGGAAATAACATGAAAATTCCAGGAACCCTTAGAGCATAGTATAAGGTCTGACACTATTATAGAAGGATAAGACAAACTTGACGGCTGTAGAGGCCTCCAAAGTCGACTATCTAACAAAATAGCAGAGCCATCACCCACTTGCCAGGTAAGATGGTGTGAAACCACCGAGGTAGTTTTAATAATTTGTTTCCCTAGGATGGAGCTATTGTACGCTTTTGAATTGGAAGGAGAGGTAAACATCTAAATACTGATCAAGCATAATCTTACTAAGTAAGCGAGACTTATCTTGCAGAAACTAATTGGCCGAAAATCCTTAAAAGTGGAAGGACTATTGCATTTAGGAACTAAGATAATGAAAGTCAAATTTAACTCTTTTGAGTTGAAACCCTGATTAAAATTTTGAAAAATAATTGTAATAATATCATGTTTAAACATGGACCGGAATTTTTGATAAAAACGAGTATGAAAACCACCTGGTCCAGGAGCACTATCAACTTTCATCTCAAACACTGCTTTTTTGATCTCTGCCAGAGAAAGAGGGCGATTGATCTTTATGAGATGAGAAGTTGATAGCTTTGGTAAACCAATATGATTCAAAGATGATCAATACAAGCTTCATCTACAGGCCTAGGATGATCAAAGATCCTTTGAAAATATATAGTGGCCTCTTTTTTAATTTCTTCTTGATGATCCTCAAGCCACTGCCCCCTCCTCATTTTTTTATTTGAGCAATGAATTTCTTCAATCTTCGAGAGTTAGCAAAACTGTGGAAATACTTGGTGTTCCTATTTTCTTGCAACATCCAATTTTGTCGTGCCTTTTGAGACTACAGTATTTCCTCACAATCATACCAGAACTCCAAGGATTATTTTAGAAAATTAACCTGCTTCTCTTCTTCAAGAGATAGATTTTCTTTATATGACTTAATTTATCTAAATACAATCCGCCAAAAAATAGTTAAATTTAGTTTATGTCTAGCTAAGAATGTGTACGTGTGTATACATTTTTAGTTATGTTCTCAATTAAATATCATAATTTTTTATTTGGCTATTTAGTTAGGTAATTTCAACATTATCATGTTCAATTAAAATAACTCTTCTCAAAATATTTTCCACCCCCATTTACTCCCCTTTTCCATATTATAAAAAGTCTTCTAGAAAGAAATTTGGGTTCAAAATATAATAAGTTGACATGGTAATTAATGATTATTTTTTATTTTTACCCCTTACAGGAGAGAAAACGAGGCAAAAAATATTAAATGCATATTTAAAAATAACATTATAGGGTAAAATAGGTAAATTCATTAATTTAAAAAAATATTAAATTACTAAACTAATATTATTTAATTCATGTGAATAAGTTATCAATATAATATACTTTGGACCAAATAGGAGTAATGTGTTTATAATTGGGAAAATGACATAAAAATATCACTTAAATTACAAAAACTCCAAAATGTTTAATAAATTAGTAAAAGGACAAAGATGTGATCATGTATGAATATGTGAATTTGAAGTTTACATGTTGATAACTTAAGTAAATATAATAATAATTTAAGAATAACAATTAGCAAAAGGGGCACACACAGTGATAATTTAAGGAGTTAAAGTTGTCAATTTTTATATTCAAGTTGTTACTTCCTATATTAAATTGTTAACACCTAAATTTTAAAGTCACATATTTCTATCAGATTATTTATTTATCATTTTTATAATTTAGTAAACATTTTTTAATTTTTATGATTCAAATGATATTTTTCAATCATTTTCTTTTTTACAATTTGGTTAGAGGGCGTGCCCACTATAATATGTGTCACGTGATCCCCACCTGCCATCAAACTCCCAAACAATGCATCGCAACCCAACAAAGCATCAAACTAGAAATTTAGGGGTGTTTAAAGTATCCCGGTTCAGGTACTCCCACCCCAGTCCCGAAAATTTCTCGTTCCGGCTGGGATCGGGATCAAGAAAACCAAGGGTGATCCCGGTCCCGGTTTTTTTAATTTAATTTTTTATCTTATAAATTAAGTTATCCTTTTATTTTTTTTATTTTTTACTCCATAAATTAAGTTATTATTTGATAAGATGTGTATTACATTTTTAGTTGGAGCTAAACCATATATATCATAATACTAATCATAACTATATAATGTATAAAGCTAATAACGAAGATGATGAAGGTGATAATAATAATAATAATAAAATGTTAATCTTCAATTCTAAATCAATTTGTATGATTATTATGACTTTATCAGCAGTTAAATGATTATTTTAAACACTAAATTATGAAAAATTTAACTAATGTAATAATATATTTTAAATTAATTTTTTTAAAAAAACCTGGGAATTCCCAGTAATCCCAGGACTGGGATCAAACCAGGACCATGCATCCCTGCCATAAGTCGAGACCGGGATTGGGGGATCCCGTCCCAGTCCCAGATTTAAACACCCCTACTGAAATCCACACGTTCACATCTTAAATATCCATGGACCACTCCGCATGATATCCGACCTACCTGCCTCCATTATATTATTATTATATAGTTATCGCTACGACGTGTACTAAGAGCCATACACACACCGTTTGGTCAGATAACGGAACCCCCGGTAGGACAACCGTCGGTGGTAATATCGTCATTTTATATCCTTGCATAGCGTACCATTTAGCTCATGCCGCAAGTAGGTGGCCCTTTTTTTTTTTCAGTGAGTTAAATTTACTATAAGATTAAATCATACCATTACCATATGTTTAGTCATATTTAATGCTAAAAAACTCGTATTTTAATTTTAACATTAGAGGTGTTATTGAAATTGGTTTCAGTCCATTTAATTTTAAGTAAAAATCAAGCAAACGTTATTTAAGCCTTTTTTCAAACTAGCGATAAAATATTAATATTTTACTTTGAAATTGTTGATTTGATTTGTCTTGAATTTATTCATTTTTCAAGTAAGTTTTTATTTTTAGATTTTATTGTTTTCTCGATTTTTAATTGCTAAACAGTTTTATTGTCTGGATGTTTCAGTTACATATGTTTTTGTATAGAACTGTAATATTTATAATTTAATTAAAAAATTTCAAAAATAATGTATTATTATTCGATTAATTTATTGAATTATTGCAAGAAAAACTCAATAATTAATCAGAATAAATCAAAATATAATTACAATCAAATTATTTAAATCAGTTAGTTGGTTTAATTTCACACTTCCAAAACCATATTATAGTGTCATCCTCATCTTAATCTTAAATAATCAAAATTTATTTTCAAACCATGAGTTGCATTTTTTTATTTTTTTAAATATTATATTTTTTCTCTCTTCTTATTTAAATTTTAGCTAAATGAATAGGATTTGAAATTTTGATGGAATTAAATTAAAAATAAAAAATTATTAATAACATCATCAATATTTATTATTTAATGTAACAGATGAAAAGCATAAACAAACCATAGCATGGCGTGGCCAACTCTAGTTAAATCCGTAATAAATAATGGCTTATTTTGGTTTATTCATTCAAGTAAAATATTAATTTAATAGGATTAGGATTAGATTTATTGTTTGGTAATAAATAAATAAGCAAAGGTTTTATATTAATGCTCAGATTCCTTCTGGGTTAGAATTAATAAAGGGGCGTTGAGTCCGTGCATTTCAGATTCAGAGTTAGACAGAGAGGCTCTGTGTTATGTGACAGAGGGAAAAAGAGGAGGTGAATCGTGGAAGGAACAAAACCGACCCCAACTCAAGAGATATTTAAAGAAGGCGGTGAGTTTTGTTTGGTTGTGATCTTGTTCCTCGATTTTGGTTACACCTCGTAATCTCTTCGACGGCTTCTTGAAGTAAATTTCTGGTTTTGTGGTCCCTTTATTTTCGAATTTGATCACGAAATTTCTGTGGTTTAGGTGAGATTGGGATTTTGGAAGGGGTCCTACTAGTAGTTTCCGATGAAGTTTCTTCTTGGTTTCGTTCTGTATCTCTATTGGAAGCTGTCATTGTTTCTATTGGGGTTCTTGTGAAATTTTCGTCCCGTTTTATGAATTTTCTGAGAGGCTAACTAAATCTTTTGAGTCAACTTTTCTGATTTGATTTTCTGCACTTTTTGATGTGCATCGGTTTAGATAGTTCATGAAAATAATTTTTTGATTTTGAGGGATTTCTTGTTAAACGCTTTATACCCTTTCTCTTCCCTTTCCTTTTTTTGTCACAGACAGTTTTTGGGTTTCGGAGATTGTAATGGACCGGTCTGATATCGGTTTGCTCCTTTTCAAATCATGTATGATCTCAGCGTTAAGAAAGAGAAACCTAATTTGGCTTTGAAGTTCCAAATTTCAGGTTCGCTGTTTTTCTTGCCTGCACGTATGCATTTCTGATGTCTTCTTTCTTGCGTGCTTGTGCTTATCTGTGCGTGTGAGAGTCAATCATCGTAGAGCTGATCATATATACCCTCAAAGATATAAAAGAAGAGTGAAGAGGGATTAGAATTGGAGCAATTGGATTCCCCTTTCTGTTGAAATGATTAAAATATAGTGGAGCCATATCTCATTTGCATTGTCTTTCTTACTTACCTGGTGTATTAACTATGAAGACTACCTCTAGTTTGTTTTTCTGCTCTCTCCTTATGATAAGATTCTTATTTGGTTTGATTGCTCCAGTTGGAAGTTAGATTGAGATTCAAAATCAGGTTTAAAATTTGCCAAAAGATGTTTCTGACAAAAGTCTGGTATTTTGGGCTGCTTTAGTTCCAGTGAGGCTTCTTTATGAGAATCTCCTTTTTTTTCAAATATACCTTCCACCTTATGCTTTTCCCTATCTCCCTTCTTTCTCTTTTCTGTCTTAATCTGTAAGAATTGAAGTAGGAATTTAAATTTAAGTTTTTTGTTGTTTTGCAGTTCTTCAGCAACCTAAAGCTTATGAATTGTGACTTAGAAAACTGAATGGATTATTTTTCTTTGCGTCAAATTTGATGGCATATCTGGGGCTGTGAGTGTATAGAGCAAATGTCCTTCCGCAGTATAGTTCGTGATGTAAGGGATGGGTTTGGGAGCTTATCGAAGAGGAGTTTTGAGGTGAGGCTTCCTGGCCATCATAGGAAGTCACAAAGCTCAGTACACGAAATGCGGGATCAAGCTCCAGTTATACAGAACAGCCGTTGGGCTAGCCTTCCACCGGAGCTTCTTCGTGATGTTATCAAAAGATTGGAAACAAGTGAGAGTACATGGCCTGGTCGTAAACATGTAGTTGCTTGTGCTGGTGTGTGCAAGTCCTGGAGAGAAATGTGCAAAGAAATTGTGAGCAGTCCCGAGTTCTCTGGGAAGATTACTTTCCCTATTTCCCTAAAACAGGTGATATATGATATCTTCAATCAAGAGGGATATTTTATTTAATAAATATGGAGTGTGGCATATTTTCTTTGTTTTTATGTGATTATTTTTTATTTTTTTGACAGCCTGGATTCAGGGATGGAACCATCCAGTGTTTCATCAAGAGGGACAAATCTAATTTGACATACCACCTTTTCCTTTGCCTTAGCCCCGGTAGGCTAATGTTTTTACTCTTTTGTCACCAATATTTGTGTTCAACATGATCATTTGTTTTCTTGGAATTAAAATACAATGTAATTTAATCTTTATGTTTGAATTTGATGTAATTTATTACTCAGAATTTGATTGATGTCTAATATGACCTGATCATATCTCGGGAATTTTAATACTATGCGATTTAATTTTTACCTTTGAATATAATGTAATTTATTACACCGTATTTGATGTCTCATATGATAAGTTGATAGGTATTAATTGTATGCATGTTTCCTTATCAACCTTTGATGGACTTAGTTTTGACGTCTAATTTGTTACCCATATTTCTTAGATATTTCTGTTCAATTTATCATAACTTAAATTTTTCTTTGACATGATGGGGAGTGCAATGGTTTTCTGTTATGTGAAACCATGGGAGACTTTATCCTGGTTGAATAACCCAATCCGTTGTCTGATTTGGTGACATCCTATGAATTAATATAGTATAACACTAAATGAATATGCTTAACTGAATTTTCTATAACGGTGCCTCTAGGAACTAGGTTTTCCCAATAGCCCCGTTTTTTTAAACAGTGGTAACTTTCTTAAGCCTAGTTAAAATTAAGGTTTCATTAAAACTAAGTCAATCCTTTTTCTTTTTGCAGTGCTGTCACTTGGGCAATGTAACTCTTGGTCCTGTTACGATCATAACCTTCCTCGCTTTATAAAAGACTGATTCCATTCATTACTATTTTCCAAGCTACTTACAAGATCTAACTCTAAATTTTTCTTATAAGAAACCTCAAATTGCCCCTCAAAATCTGTATTATCATGTATTGAGTAGCAAATTCACCTGTGATTCTGTGTTAGTAAAAACATGCTCTTAGTAAAATAGTAGTGATTAACTTGCCATTTCAAAGGTCAAATAATTTCAATAGTTCCTTAATATTAGTTATAACAAAATAAATTTGTTGTTACCATAGATAAATAATTAGGCATGCTTTCAACAATTACTAGGTCCTGGTTCTCTCTGTCTCTGACATGTTCTGATTTCAACATGGTTTTTCTGCAGCACTGCTTGTTGAAAATGGAAAGTTTCTTTTACAAGCAAAAAGGACAAGAAGAACTACATGCACAGAGTATATTATATCAATGGATGCAGAAAACATATCAAGATCTAGTACTAGGTACATTGGAAAACTGAGGTATGTGCTTGGATTTAGCTGATAGTCCTGAAGCACATTACAAACACACACATATATTCCACCTCTCTATGCAATAGAAATTTAACTATTAATTTTCCCTTGTGTCAGGTCAAATTTTCTTGGCACCAAATTTATAATTTATGATACACAGCCTCCCTACAATAATTCTCAGCCATCTCCACCTGGCCGAAGCCGTAGGTTTTATTCAAAAAAGGTTTCTCCAAAAGTCCCTAGCGGCAGCTACAATGTTGCCCAAGTCTCTTATGAGCTCTATGTGCTAGGGACTAGGGGACCTCGGCGGATGAACTGTACCATGTACTCCATCCCCGCATCATCTCTTGAGCCCGGTGGCATTGTCCCAGGCCAACCTGAGCTTCTTCCCCACTCCCTTGAGGATTCATTCAGAAGTATATCCTTCTCAAAATCGATTGACAATTCAACCGAGTTTAGCAGCTCGAGGTTCTCAGACATAATTGGTCCCACTGGAAATGAAGAGGAGGAAGGCAAGGAGAGACCACTAGTTCTTAAGAACAAGGCACCAAGGTGGCATGAGCAGCTGCAATGTTGGTGCCTAAACTTCCGGGGTCGGGTGACAGTTGCATCTGTAAAAAATTTTCAGGTGATTGCGGCAACCACACCACCCGCACCCGGTGCCCTGGCGCCAGCACAGCCATCACAGTCTGATCACGACAAGATTATTCTTCAGTTTGGCAAGGTTGGGAAGGACATGTTCACAATGGATTACAGATACCCCCTATCTGCGTTTCAGGCTTTTGCCATTTGCCTGACCAGCTTCGACACAAAACTGGCATGTGAATAGATATACGGCAAGGAGAAAAAAAAAATTCAATCTTTACATTTAGGTATTTATAGGATGAAGTTGTATGCAGTTGTACAACTCATAGTTTAATAACTGTAAAGTCCAGGACAAACTCTGCTCTTGCTTTTCTTATGGTCTCCTTTTTTGGTTAAGTATGCTTTAATCTGCCTTTGCCAATACTCTGCTCTTGTTGTATGGTCCATGTGGATGAAGATGAAGACTCTTCAGTTCTGATGTAAATAAAATTGAGTTGCAAATTGTGTTTTTGTCCGTACGTGCAAGAATTTTCAATGTTTCTGGCTGGCTTTGGTGCATGACAAGAAAAGGCTCTGTTTTAAAAGATAAACTGTTGGATGTTTTTTGTAACCATTAAAATATTGGATATGTGAAACATTATGTATAGTGCCATTCTTTTGTGACACAAGGGGTTGCGTTCCCCCACAAACCAAGTGTAGGGTGCTTGCTTGGTCTCACACAATCATATCAAGCTTGCTGGTCACACATTACCCCTCGGCCAGGGTTAAGGATTAACTTCGTGGGAATTAGCTTTAAATTTCATGCTTTGATTAGGTATGAGATGTCTTATCTAGCTCCGTTAGGGTCTCAGGGTTCGAACTCGCTCCCTTTAATAAGCTTGTTCAACCATTCAATTGTTGAACCCACGAGGTTTGGTCCAGTGACATTTGTATTGGAAAAAAAAAAAAAGGCACAAAGTCATCCGAAAAATTCATTCTAGTGGGCTCCCTTTGTGTTTATTCCTTGCAATCATTGCTCTTGTTATGTGTTAGAAATATGATTGGCTTTTTGAATCTCTAATACAAGTAGTCTATTATATCATCTTTGCAGCAACTTTAAAATGTCACAATTTTGTGCTTTCGAGTGCGCACGCGTATATAACCCATGGGTTTGTGAAAAAGGTAAACTAGAAAAATTACATGAGATAAATAAATAAGTTCATCTAAATTTGACTTATTAGTCCGATCCTCTAAGAATTTATGCAAAAACGTAAGTTGTAAAAGTTCATATGTTGACTTGTAAATGCCATTGGCAAATTTTTAAAAATACTGTTATACCCCAAATTATAAAACGGTTTTTTTTTTCTTTTTACAAATCATCTTTTCCCACAAGTTTGTAATGAGTCAAATTACATAATTTTCTTAATTTTAGGTCCTTGACCAAACCTTAGTTTTTTGGCCTGGAAGATCGTTATTATTTGAGCTTCGAATATTTGAACCTGGAACTGATTTAGAACTTACTACTCAAGGCTTTCAAATGTTTAAATGTTGTAGTAGGAAAGTTATGTGAATGTTATATGATTGTACAAGTGTTTGTATGTTGTTTTTTCTTGGGAGAGATGGCTTCAAAATCTGGAAATATAACTCAGATTATAGAGTGTGGCTATTGTAATACCTTACTTCCAATAACCTCAGTTGAGTGCAAAAGAGTAGTGAAATAAATTGTGAAACCAGGATTTAATCCCAAACTAAATAAACTTTGAAAACATTAATGAATCTCAACATTACCTCAGGAGATAAATCTAGGATTGAGTAGGTTTTTCAGGTGGAATAAAAAATTTTCAAACATTTTTCACAAATATTCACTGTCTCATTAAGACTCATCGATACTTCCTTTCATTTTATCAGAGTATGTGAGTGTGTCTCTGCTTTAGTCTCACATTGCATTCATTTGTTAATGTTTCTCTAACAATTAGGAAGTATTATGTACCTAAGTTATCTCTTTATTACATTACCATCCATTTACCTGGCTACAAGTACTATCAGTTCAACCACTATACTATTGTCAAGGTTACCGATTTATACAATATATACATGTCCAAAATATCCAAACAGACAACCAACAGAGAAAGTAAATCTTTCAGCTTCATCCTCTAGCTGTCCGTATTTACCTTCTTGCCCTTTGAGCTACCAGCATGTACTGTAATTTGTTTATAGAAAAAGAGTAAGATTCAAAAGAGTCTCAGTAGTAACAGGTAGTCAATCATATAGATATAAAATCACAGAGCATGTTACACAGTCATCATATAAAAGAATCATCACAACAGCATTCGGTTCAACATGTAGGCCCCGGGCGACAACCCCGCATAAACAAAATGTGCCAGACAATTCATGATGAAACTACACACATATAATGTATCTTATAGCATATGAAAGACAGTTACTACCTGATAGCTTCTCTTGAGCAATATCCAATTGTTTCACTAAGCTCGGGCATGTCTTAAACTTTGAACAGCTATTAGGTCCTATAAATGGAATTTACAGATGACAAGTTATTATTTCGTCCAATACTTGTATAGTCCAAATACTAAAGTCGGTTGTCATTAAGGTTAGAATACTAACTCAAAATCAAAGTCAAAATGGTCCAATTATTCCAAGTTGGTTAGTTTTACCCTTAAAATTCATTACAATTACATAATACCATTGCATCTTTTATTTTCACACATTTGAGTAAATCTGCCAGAATTTTCTTCAATCTTTGAAAATTCATAACTAATTATACTCATATCCAATTTGGATGATTCCAATGGCTATGTGACCCTTAACTAGTATAGTTTTAGAGAAAAATATAACCATTATACTTCTGGAAGAAGATCAATACAGTATTTTACTTCATTGTCCCCTGTTTCAGAATCTGACAGATTTACCTGGCCCAAATTTATAAATTCATAATTAATTCTACAAAAATCTAAATAAGTTGGTTCCAGGTTTTGTTCAAGCCTATTCAAGTCCTAGTGTAAATTAAAATATTACCGAGTACTAATTATAACCACCCAATTCCATAAAATTTGTCAAACCCAATCTGCCACATATTTCTTTCTAGAATCAATCTTAAACTTTGAAAAATCAAATTTCTAAATCCACTGATCCAATTGCATCATATTACCCATCAAATTAAACATCAGGATGTCTACTTTCATCATGTAAAATTTCATAAGGTTTGGACAAAGTTTGGTTACTGAAAAACGCGTCGCAACAAATCTGCTCCAGAAAAAAAAGTCCAACAGCAGGGTCATCTAACTTTCAAAAATTCCATAATTTTGTATAATTATCCAAAAATTATAAGCACATGCTTTTCCACATAATTTTTCATGTAGAACTCAATGGATTGATAAAATCATAAAGCTTCAGCCCCAAGACCCACTGGCAAGACAGAATCAATTTTCAGCAAAATTACCAAAGCAGAATTTTGTTGAACAACTTAGTCCAATATCATCATAAATCATCATTTAACCATAAATACATGATTAAACCATGATTAATCCTTTAAAATTCCTTCTAGAAAAAAATGAACAGTATCCCAACCTTCATGAAAACTTATCCAAATAACAAACCAATCGGTTCAAAGAGAAGCTTACGCTTACCTCTACACATTTCCACAATTGGTTCGGAAATCCGGCAATACTTCGTCCAGTGAGATAGCACCAAACACCTCCAAATGAAAATCCAAAACCGTAGAAATAAAGCTTAGGATGAGTAGAAGAACGTTTGTGAAGGAAATTTTGGGAGAAAACACTGATTCGATAGTGTTTTGGTGGATTGAACTCAAGAATATTTACTATTCATGTTTTCTCTTTCCTCTAACTATTTCTCAACGTTTTTTCTGATTTCTTACTCTCTTTGCTGATGATAAATGAAAATAATGGAGTTTAAAGAGTCATAAAGGTGTTCCAACATGTGTCAGAGCCTTATGGTGCCACATATTCGGTGATTTAGCCAAACGGTGACACGTGTCCTTTCCTTTAATCAAATGGGTCTTGAGCTGTCCTAATGGTCAGGGAAAGTGAGAACCCGATGATTTTTCCCTGGCTCCTGAGTTCGGTGTTCAGAAAAGTTAGTCGGGTGATCAGACCAGAGACCGGTGGATTTCCCCGGCTCGGGGCAACGTGGCACCCTCCGTTGATGACAACTCAAAAGATAAAGTAAATTTGTCAAAAACAGGAAACAAGTGTCATACTCTTATTCGATCAACACATTAAAGTCAAAAAGCACCTTTGCTTTTCTTCCTTAGGATGACGCCATGTGTCCTTTGTGTGGGACCCATCCCTATCTCTTCCCTCCACCTAACCGTCCACTTTATCAGGAAAAGGAAAGTCAGGGAATTTTCTCCGAGTTCACCTACGAGGTGTCCTCCTTCGTGGTCCCTACACAAAGTAAGATTATCAGTGAATTTTCTTCTGACTAATTACATTTACAAGCAGTTCTTGTTGTTCATTTTTCAGTATGTTACAGCTATTCCAAACTTGAAGGCTAAGGAAGCTTTAAAAGCTCACTTGGTGTATGATACAGGTGTCCTAAACCATCTAGTCACACCTAATTTATATCTAAAGGCTCTAAAGAGGGTGTAGAGGCTATAGAATGGTAAAGTTGTGAACTTTTTTCTTCATGGATTTAGTGAGAATAAAGCTATTAAACATCTAGGTTATTCAAGAAAATATAAGAGAGGTATCAAAGTAATATGGATGTTGGAAATTGATTAAAGATGGTTGTTTGTTACTTTGAAAGGTCTAGCAACTACGCCTCCAGTCCTTAATATAATATATATTTGGGGAATTGATCTTGGTCCTAAATATAAGAAAATTTTTTTATATTTGTCAATCTTTTCCTAATTTACCCCTATTGACGCTCCTTCAACAATAATCAATGAGGAGAGAGAATGAGGGAATTAAGGAAAATGACTAGGGTGTTTTAGAAAATATATGTCATATCAACTAACTTAACCAACTTCTTTAATTCAATCAAATTAGGTAAATATATCTTATGTTAAGAGCCGGAGGAGTATATTAGATGCTTAAATCATAGTTGGGTCTATAAATGATGACTTAACTATAATTCATTTTCTTTTACTGTCTTGAGAAGACTAACTTGATGATCTTGTGAGAATATAGGAGTAGTGGCTATATTGATAAGTAATTATCTTAGCTAAATAAATTGTGTTTAGAGGCATCAAGGTGATAATTTCAAAATTGATACAAGTTTGAAATATTAAAGGAGACTAGGTTATTCAAGAAAATGCAAAAGATGTATTAAGGGAGACTAGGTAGAGAAAGTAAAGATGAGACAAAAACGAAGACATAAGCGAGACTAACAAAACTTCTTTGTTTTGCAATTAGTCCACTGATTAATACTAAGGGTTAAGGGGATAAATAACCCAGAAGTTTTCATAGATGGCATTGGGCACCCAAAAGTTTTTGAGAGGGAAATATTACCCCAAAAGTTTAAAAAATGGGGCAATGTTGCCCTTCTGTTAAAATACCCAAACAATCAATTTTTTTTGACTAAACTATGCTGACGTGCCTCTACTATATGGCATATTATGCCAAAATTGTGCCGCGTAATTATCTTCATCCAAACTTCTTTTACTCTCTTTTCTGCCCAAAAATTACACATAACCATATGTGCACCTCTGGAAACCTACTTCTTCAATCAATTGAATCCAAAATTCATTATCTTTCACTATCACCATCTTCTTCGCCAACCAACAACCCTCCATTTTCTCTCACTACTATTTTCTTCTATGGAAAAACCCACTTCTTGAGTCTATTTCTAATTCTTCATAAACCCCAAATCTGCAAGTGTGAAAAGGGAAATATGCAAATATGCCTGTGTAAAGAATAAAAAAAGTAACATCCCAAATTTTATTCAACAAATTCCTTGTACATTTGTTACATTAAATGGAATAAAATGGTAAATTTTGGTGCACTTGAAATGGTCAAAATATTGGAAGTAGAGGTTACATGAAATTTTGTCCAAGTTAAAACATAAAAACCCAATTTTTGTCTTCATAAAGGCCTAATATTGTAGCCTAAAATTAAGAATGGAAGAACAAAATTTTTGGTCTAACTTATTATATAAAATTTCAACCAAAACAAAAAGGGAAGAAGGAAGACAACAATTGATTCAAAAATTGAAGAAAATGAAAGGATAAAATAGTCATTTGGCTAATAAATTAAAAAGCCAATATTTCCCCCTTAATTAATGGCCAAAGTCGGCCAAAGAAAGAAGTAGGCAAGGAAAAATAAGATTGGGACACATATCATGCCATGTGGAGGCTTTTCTTGCCATATGGAAAAAGAAGAAGCAAAAAGTAATGACATGTGTAAAATTTATAATAAAATAATATATTTTAAGGAGGTGGAAGAGGATGCTTTAAGAGATAATTGAGCTCTTCCAAAGGCCATATTTCGGCCAAGTTGAGAAAGAGAAGAGAGAGAGAGAGAGAGCAAGTGAAGAACATGATCAAAGAAGAGAGAGGAAGAATCAAGAGACAAAAATTTGGTAAGTTGTAGTTGAATTCACTTGTTCTTACCTTCAATCTCTTAAAAACTTCACTAATCTTCATATCCCTCTTGATATCATGCAAAACAAGAAGAAAATCAAATGAAACAAGAAGGACGAGGTTGCGGTTTGGAGAGGAAGAAGAAAGAGAATCAAATGTAATTTAAGAAACCTTGATTTCCTTGTAAATTCATGGTTGTGGTTGATGTTTTGGTTGGTTATTTGGCTTTTATTGGCTTGAATATGTGTAGTATTCCAAATTTTATTTACCAAAATTCCTTGTACATTTGGTTAAACTAAATGGAATAAAATAGTGAATTTTGATGTACTTGAAGTAGCCAAATGTTGGACATAGTGATTATGTGAAGTTTTGGCCAAGTAAGATTTAAAGCATAATTTTTGTCTTGATAAAGGCCTAACATTGTAGCATAAAATTAAGTATCGAAGAGCACAAATTTTGGCCTAATTTATGATGAAAATTTCTTCCAAAACAAAAAGGAAAGAAGGAAGACAACACTTGGTGCAAAATTGAAGAAAATGTAAAGGTAAAATGGTCATTTGGTTAATAAAAATAAAAAGCCAATATTTTTCCTTAAATTGAAGCAAAATTCAGCCAAGAGAGTGAAGAGGCAAGGAAAAATAAAATTATGCCACCTTGCATACCATGTGGTAGGTTTACAAGCCATATGGAAAAAGGGAAACACAAGAAAATGCCATGTGTAAAAGAAATGCAATAAAATAATATTATTATAAGGAGGTGGAAGATGATTTTATTTAAGATCATATCAACCCCTTTGAGCCTCATTTTCGGCTAGGAACAAGAAAAAAGAGAGAGAAAGAGCTTGAAGAAAAATAAGAGCACGAAGAGAGCAAGAGAGATCAAGAAAAAAAAAATCAAGGTAAGTAGGTAGCAAAATTCATGTGTTCTTGTCTCTAAATGCTTGGAAATCCTCTCTAACCTTCATATCCTTCTTGGAAAAGTACAATTATACCGGGTATAAAGGGAATTAGATCAGATTCCCTAGAGGCATTTTGGTAATTATATGTTTTGGGTAGAAATAACCAACTTTATGAGTCTTGGAATACGGTATAAATGAGTAATAATTCATTTATTATCAATTTGAAATTTTAGGATTTGATATTTTATGAGGCGGACAAAGTGTTAAAGGATCGGTATTAGCTAGGCACCGGAAATGAATTCAGGTAAAAACTTTATCTCTCATACATTATATGATTGTTTATATGCATTGTATGGCCATGTTTGTGTTGTGGAATGTATATGGTGGTAATTCCTAGAGTTGTGGTGTGGGAAAAACACAAGTACCACTAGGCCAGTTTGGATGCAGTCTAGGTAGGCCAATGTGATGGATATAATTCCTCGTTGTGGTGTGGGAAAAGCACAAGTACCATCCTATGGGAAAAGCACAAGTACCACCCTATAGGAAAAACACAAGTACCTTAAGGCCAGTAGGACTCATATGAGGTAGTGTGATAGGTACATACAGTTGTTGCATGCTCCGAAACATTCTTGTGATCATTGTATGGTAACTAGGGAAAAAATAGTCATTTTGATCCAGACAAAATCATCATTTTGGTCCTAAACATTGGTTGACAGACATGTGCATATCATTAGTTTATGCTGTATTATATGCTATATTGCATGTTTATTTATCACAGTTTATATGATTGATTGTATGTTATTACAGAGATTCGTTTGAATTACACCCTTTCCATAAATGAAATTTATTCAGCTAAACGAAGCGGCTCGAAGGGCAAGGAAGTAGACACCGGCAACTGAGAGTTCCAGTCCTGACGAAGAATTTAGTATTGGTTATGTTGGGATTGGCAAGCACAGCAGAAATTTAAAAATTTGAAAAGTTTACTATTCCTAATTGTGGATCTATCAATCGGCATTTAAATTGAGTTGTTAAAATTGTATTATGCTTCTCGATCCGACCATGTAAACATTGCTTTGGAGGCCTTAAATCATGAGCTCGATCCTCAACTTAAACAGGGTTAAACAATTCGGCTTGACTTGCCTAATCTTTCTTATGCTTCTCAGTCATTCCTTTCGATATCGAGGAGCTAACAACTTGGATGAGCTCCCTCTATCGATATCCACACGAATAGGAATCCAACACGAATAGCGTGCTAGCGCCACCAACGTCCCTCTATAGTTTTCTTTTTCTCACGATACTCTATCTATTTTACCATCATCTGTAGAAAGCCCTAGCTCTCACCTTTTATAACTAATCAGGATTTTCTATTATATGATAGATATTAGATTTTTAAAAATTAATCTTAATTAATTTTGAAATCCATATCATATCAATTAACACTTAATTATTTTTTATAACTAAATTAAATAAAGATGGTTTAATTAAATCTGTCCAACTGTTTTAATTTAACCTATTTATTTAATCTAAAAAAAGAGCTAATAAAAATAGATTTAATGTATCTTTATAAATTAACTATGAGATATTATATCTCTATGATAGTTATTAAATTTAATTTTATCAAATAAAATTAAATCTGAAGCTAACACTACATATATATATATATATATATATAATATTATTTTCCTTTTTTGAATTTTATATCATATATATAAAATTTATCCACCCTAGATTAAACATTGTATTTATTGAATCTTAGACGCATATTAGATTCAATGAATCTGGACATAATAGCTTATGTTGGGCTATTCTTTTGTGTGACTCAGTAGGCCTATACGAAGTTAGCAGTGGACCAATAACTGCACTAGCCCACAAGTCGCAAGCGGCCTTTAGCAAGACATTACGACTACCAAATTCATATGAGGATCGTTAATACGATGCAACCTGTCATACAACCATGTTACATCATTTTTGTCACACAATATTTTGGCCAAGGATGAGGCATGGATAATGTCATCCTCATATTCCTAACCATTACTTTCCCGATTCCTGAGTAGTCTGACTATAGAAATGGAAACTCCTTTTCATCGTAGCATGTCTATATATTTCTCAAACTCACTCATCGAGGGGCTCACTAATATCTCTCTACTAATGTGAGGGACAAATTTCATCTTGACCATTCCATTCCTCTGCATGAAAACCACCAAACCCGATTGTAGCCTTTTTCATTACCCGGTTAAAGGTGACTTTTGACTAAGTCAAAACTTAACGACTCTCATATAGGAATCTATGATAATCCCAAGTCAAATGGCATTGTGACGTGGTTATACATGAGATAAACTTATGACTTAATCCATGCAGCTTTCTCATAGCGGGTCAGTCCAACACCTTGTACTCTTACAAGTGCCTAAGACTTTGATTCGTATCTCCATACCTTATCAAAGTCATACTGATCTTATTTCATCTTTACTCCCACATAGATGATCAACCAGGGACATTTAGGACAATTTTTATGATTTATCCAAGGATACAGTTATCACACAATAAACATGCGAATAATAATATGATAACAAAATGGAGAAGTTCATTAAATAACAATGTTCAAAGTACAATGATTGGCCCCTAGGGCACAATTTTCAATAGGTTATCTATGTCCTCTTTATGTATTTTCAGGTTTTGTAATGTATTATATACAAACCCTATGGAGATTTCCTATAATGTAATCAAGAATTTTATATCACTATGTTTATACTATTTCTGTATGCCCCCTAAACTATGCATTGGTACTCTGTTAAATGTCGAATTACTGAGGGGATTGACATTTTTGGTATCAGAGCAATATGGTTATGGAAATAACAGAATAGTATACTGATATGGTCTTTATTATGTTGTGACAAGAATCATGAGCGGAAGGAGATGTTAGAGAAGTAGATCACCGCTATCAGTGAATTAGTCCCCGGAAGACCAGTGGGTACCTGAAAGGTAGCCAATACGATCATATCGGGTTAGGGATGGTCCCAAGATGCTTCAAACTCTAACGAAGCGAGTACGGTAAATGCCAGTCTATGAACCTCAACCCATACTAGAGCCAATAGTCAATTCTTCTATTGATAAAACTGAGCAGCCGCTATCTAATGGGTTGAAGTCAAAACCATATAGTGTTACCAGTTCCAATGCTGAACACGTATACGTGAGATATTTCATGTATCTAGATCAGGAGTTATGGGGGTACATTAGGAACTTGTACATGAGATCTGTCCGTGTCAGGGATACTCCAACGACCAAGTATGCACAATACTTACATGATGTTGACACACTGTACTATGATCAGGGATTTCTCGGTATAGAGTTTGTGATACCTCATTTCCTATAGCCTCAGATGAGTGCAAAAGAGTAGTAAAATCATTTGTGAAACCAGGATCAGGTCCCAGATTAAGTAACTTCTGAAAATGTTCACAGATTCTAAACCTATCTCAGGATTTGAACCTAGGACTAGACAGGAGTTTTTGGGAGTAATAAAATTTTCTTAAACAATTTCAGAAACATTTACTATCGCACTAAGTCTTATCGGTTCTTCTTTTCATTTTATCAGAGTTTGCGAGCAATTCTTTGCTTAGTTCTTATGTTTCATACCTTAGTAAAGTTTCGTTAGCGATTGGAAGCGTAATATAGCTAAATTGTTTTTTTGCTAGTCTACCGGCATTACCCGTTTCACTATCGTAGCATTGTCAGAGTTACAGGCTATTCATACTATATACAGATCCAAAATATCAAAAGTACAAGAAACAAACAACCAACCAAAAAAAGACTGAAGTCTCTCACGTTCCTGTCTCTAGTCGTCCGTATTTACCTTCTTCTTACCCCTTGAGCTATCTCCCTGTACTATAGATGGTTTATGAAAAAGAGTGAGATTCAAAAGAATCTCAGTAGTTACATAATGCCAATCATCCAGATATAATATCATAAAGTATGCTACACAGTCATCATACAACAAAATTATCACAACAATATTCAGTGCATCACATGCAGTTCGTAAACTACCATAGCGCTGGGCAAATTAAAGGCCTAAGGGATTCCCACGGAATAGGCCTTGGGATCTACTCGTGCATCACATAACGTTATTGGCCTTAGCGTCCACCAGCACAATAGGCTCTGGGCGACCACTCCGCATAACCAGAATGTGTTAGACATCTCATAATGATTCCACACAACATACAGTGCATGTTAGATATGATTAGTTTTGATGATGCCAAATATATATATCAAATATTATGAGAGCCAAAGTTTGCATAGTATACTTTTCTAATACATTGACTAACTATTTGATATTGCATATATTGTAGATTAGTCAAGCAATGGAAGAAATAAATTAAGGAATGAAGAACTTGCAAGAATCAATGAAAAATAGCAAATTTC
Source organism: Albizia julibrissin (assembly GCA_037074505.1). Taxonomy (NCBI): domain Eukaryota; kingdom Viridiplantae; phylum Streptophyta; class Magnoliopsida; order Fabales; family Fabaceae; genus Albizia; species Albizia julibrissin. The sequence goes on from CM073477.1 coordinate 42,535,256, forward strand.
AAGCTCTATAGTTACTGTAGCAGTGGCACTGTAGCATACGGTACTGTAGCGTATTTCATTGTAGCTACTGTAGCATCACTGTAGCAATCAACTGTTTTTGGAAATCACTCGAGTGATGTTCAGAATCACTCGAGTGATTCTGAGAACAGTGAAAATCACTTGCAGTGATTCACTGATCACTCGAGTGATTTTCATGCCCTGTTCTTCGTCCAGCTGAGCGAGGTCTGGTTATTTGATCATAAATCTCTTAATACAAATCCAATTGAGACCAAACCAGTTGAATATGAAACTAGACTCCCAATGCGTCATTTTGACACCGGAAACAACATCAAAGGAGCTCCGATGAGGGAGATATCAGTGTTTGAATTTGGGATTCATATCAGCGTCACTTTCTGGAACAGACTGGGTATTTTGACTATAACTCCCAAACCACAGATACAATTGAGCTGAAACCGGTGCCATATGAAACTAGACCTCAAGAGCGTTCCATTGATATATAATACAGAATTTTTGGAGCTATATTCGAAGAGTTATGGCATCTGGAAAGTTACCCCTGTTTACTGAAGAATTAGAAACGCAGCTGAAGTGATCTGAACAACAGATCACTCGAGTGATTCGTAATCACTCGAGTGATATTGAAGATCACTCGAGTGATTTCAGAATTCACTCGAGTGATATGCTAATTCACTTCCAGTGGCGCCAGAATCACTGCAAGAAAAAGTCACTGTTTTGCAAATCACTTCCAGTGAAGCTCAGATCACTCGAGTGATCCGCCAAAGTTTTCAAATCACTTCCATTGGATTCAAAATCACTGCAAGAAGAAATCACTATTTACAAAATCACTTCCAGTGATTCCAAATTCACTCGAGTGATATATGAAGTTTGCCATATCACTTCCATTGGTTGCTGAATCACTTCCGGTGAATATTAAAATTCCTCAGATCACCTCCAGTGCAGTAACTGATCATTTCCAGAGAATACCAACATGCACAAGATCACTTCCAATGAACTGATATGCCAGTTTCTCAGTTTCACTTCCAGCCTCAGATCACTACCAGTAAGATATTATATGATCGAGTGATATGATGATTTTTGACAGAAGAAGCTTGAACGCACTGCCAGTGAATCCCAACTGAATCAGTATTGCTTCCGTGCATTAAAATGCACTCAAGAGATATACTTACTCTTACAATGTCACTGCCAGTGAAATACTGATCACCTCCAGTGAAGTGACACCACTCTCAAGTGAATCGATATCACCGCAAGTAAATTTACTGATAGTTAGAGTGATTCACTATTCTTTACATAATCATGGAAATTACTCAAGGGATCATTATTATCGAGTCAATGATATGCTTACTCTTAGAAAGCTACTGCCAGTGGAATGCTTATGTAAATCACTTCCAGAAGTATGACAGAAACAAGGAAAATGATTTCATGGTACACTCGAGGGATGCTGATAATTACCAGTGGAATATTATCTTATGAAAATCACCTCCAGTGAAATCAAGTCCACTTCCAGTGATTCTCCAGTTTTCTGAAATCACTTCCAGTGAAGTCTTTAATCACCCGAGTGATATTTTCTAACGACTATTTCTCTAAGTGGATTTACAGGTGTTATGCACTACCGATCACATGGCTTACACGGATCAATATTCAAACGACAACTATTCGTGGGCGGTAGCAAAATTCATAAGTAACGGAAGACAAATACTATTGCATCTGTCAGACCAATGGGCAAACTGTAAGAAACGCTGAAGCATCTGTCAGAGCACCACGATCAATGGGCATAACCGTTAAACTTTCTGTCTGAGCACACGATCAGCTTACAACGGGAAAATATTTGAATAGACACAACGGCTCTCACAGCTTCTGCTATATAAGCTCAATCTTTCGAAAATCAGATGAGAGAGACAACAGCGAACTAAGATACACACGAGCAAGCTGAAACACGAGAACCCAACTACGCCAACATGCTGTTATCATAAGTCTTCACCTCACATACTCTCTACTCTTATCAGTTTACAATATCATGTACATTTGAGAGTGAATATTTGTATTGTACTTCAGTGAGCATTCATACACTCTATAAGAGAGCTTGTAAACACTTCATCTGTATTTCAGAAGTGTTCTCAAGGTAGAGGGACCTTGAGAGGATTGATCACCTTACGGGGGAAGTTGTAGAGCGAATTGTCAGTAAGACTTTCTGCTCGTAAGACTTACAAGGTGCAAGCAGTAGAGAACGTTGCTGCTCGTAAGACTTACAGTGGTGTAAGCAGGAGAGAACGTTGCTGCTCATAAGACTTGCACGAGTAAGCAGGAGAGAAAGGTCTTCGGATTGCTTTGCTCGACTTGCTGTAAGAAAGAGTAAACCTTACAGTGTATAAGGGGGAGTTACTCTTGTGAATTTGTAGAGGCTTTTCTTGTGCCCGGTTAAACAAGAAGATAGTGGATTAGAAATCTCAGGAGGAGCCTGGGGACTGGACGTAGGTCATCGTGGATTGGACCGAACCAGGATAAATCACAGTTTGCATACTCTCTTCCCTAAGCTTTTACATTTCCAGCATATATGATTTACATATCAGCTTATGTTTCTATACTTCCGCATGTATTGATTTGATAAGTTGCGAAAAGAATTTAAAAGATCATACTTTCTTATCACACACCTAACTCACCCCCCTCTTGGGTGTCAGCCAGTTCTAACAGTGCATATTATAACATATGAAAGACAAGTTACTACCTGGCCGTTTCCCTTGAGTAATATGCAAATGTTTCTTTGAGCTCGGGCAAGTTCCAATTCCTATCAAAATTAGAGTTACAAGTAACTGGTTATTACTTGCACTATTATTGCCTTTAAATCAAATTCTATTAGTTATTTAAAGCATTTATAACAGTTTTTGCATAATACAATTATGTACAATGCATTTTTACTGTTTTCCAGAAACTGACAGATTTTTCAGTCAAATTTGGAAATTTATAATTAATTCTACAAAAATATAATTTGACTGATTTCAAAGCCTAAATGAAGATATTTTAATGTAAACTTGAACAAAAATAGTTAGATTTTCCTAATGTAGACAAATAATTCCCAATAATTCGTTAAATTCATTGTTCCAGATTGCTTTCCAGAAATCAGGGCATAAATTCTAAAATTCACCATCAATTCTAGGAAAATCCAAATTGAGTGGTTCCAAAGTATATGTAAATTTATTTCAATCTAGTTACACATAAAAATACTCAATTCTAGCTACCACAACCACAGAATTCCTTGAATTTTTCCAAAGATGACCTGTTCGAGATTACATTCAAGAAACAAGACACACCTTCAAAAATTCATATCTCCCAATATACTTATCCAAAATTACAAAATACCTATCAAATTAAATCTCTATATCTCTGATTTAATTCTGGAAAGTTTAAGAATTTTTGGACAAGGTTTGAGCACTGACTTACCATGCACAACAACACCAGCACAGATAGGCAGATTAACCAACATGTTCATAAACATTTCTTAAATTTCCAAATTGACATAGAAGCATCCAAAAATCATGAACACTTGTATACCTACACAATTTTTAATTCTAAAACCAATGGAATCATCAAAATTACCAAATTCTTACATCTTCATCATGTTATAATACATGGTAGAATTGAAGATTCTTAGGTGAAAGTTGTTGTTTTCTTGTTTTCTCTTGCTTAATCACTTCCTTTCTACATCTAGTCAAATAATTAGCTACTTAAACACTAAATGAACATGATTTAGGGGAAATTTTGGCAGCATTTCCCCTAGGGTTTCATCAGCCCAAATTTGAAAAATAAGAGAAACAAGCCAATATCCACCAACAAGGCAATAGAGACAAGTTTTGAAGTTTACCTCTTAATTCTTGGTCCTTCTCTCTCTCTTGGATGTTTTTAAACTCTCTCTCTACACCCTTGATTTATCTAGAAAATCATGGATTTAATGGAGTAGAAGAGGTTAGTTGAAGTTATAGAGTGATTATTAGGAGGCAAAAATTACAAGATTTTGTAAGTTTTACCTTAGATTTTGGAAGAACCCTAGCTTTCCTTGTGCTTCTTGCTCTTCACATTCAGCTCTCTCTTTTCCTCTTTTTTGATTCAACTTGCACAAGATATGGTTTTTGGTTAAATATTTCGAAATTCATTTGCCTCTTTTCTTCTCACTTATGCCGTCCATAATGGGTGTGAGGTAGTATATTTTGGTCTTGCATTATCCTATGTGCCATCTTGCACTTTTTTTACCGTAAATTGTTAACCAAAGTCCTCTATGCCTTTGCTTTTTGGCCCTTTAGCTTTCCTTGATAATAATTCACCAAAATAGACTTATTATTTACCAAATAGCCATTTTTTTATTTTTAATTCCCATTTAACTAAAATTATTGGGAATATTGAAGAAAAATATTTATTCTCTTATTTTATGGAAAAATTACCGTTTTACCCTTACGTTTTATGATTTATCAGAATAAATCATTTCTTCTTGCCTTTCTCTTTGGTTTAGCCAAATTTTGACACTTATATGAAACCATTATTTATGTCATTTTATGCTCAAGTTTTGGTTACAATATTAGGCCTTTAAGTATACTTTATTTGCCTTTTTATGTCCTTTCTTGGCCGAATAATGTGCAACCGGCGATTATGATATTTCCATAAATTTGTGTACACCACAATTCACCATTTTATTCCATAAAATATCAAAAATATACATATGAGGAATATTGGTGAAAAAAGTGGGGTATTACAGCTCTCCCCCCAGTCGAGAAATTTCATCCTCAAAATTTGCTACACCTCACATGGCATAAATCTTGGGTAACGTCTTTTCATATCTTCTTCTGCTTCCCATGTCGCCTCCCATAGAGATAGTCCCTTTCAGACATCTTTCACAAATGGTATGCTATGATGTCTGAGCCGTCTTTCTTATCTAATGATGATTAGTTCTGGCTCAGCCTCATAAGTGAGATCGTCTCGCATATCCACATCTTCATACTCAATAATATGCTGGGGGTTTGGTTGGTACTTCTTTAATTGTGAAACGTGGAAGATGTCATGCAATCTGCTCAAATTTGGAGGTAGAGCAATTCGATATGCTACGGGCCTAATTCTTGACAAAATCTTGAACGGCCCAATGTAGTGAGGGCTTAGCGTCTTCCTTTTTATCGCCCTTCCAACATTGGTAACAGGTTAAACTTTTAGAAATACATGATCACCAAATTAGAATTCTAACGATCTTCTTCGCTTGTCAGCATAACTCTTTTATCTACTATGGGCTGCAAGCAGTCTCTGCTTGATGATCCTGATATGTTTAGTAGTGTCATCTACTATATCCGGCCCATACAATCTTCTTTCTGATAATTTTGTCCAGCAGAGAAGGGATTGACATTTCCTTTTGTACAACGCTTCATATAGAGCCATTTGAATGCTCGCATGATAGCTATTGTTGTAAGCGAATTCTGCGAGTGGAAGATAGTGATTCCAACTTCCTTTGAAGTCCATTACACACGCTCTTAACATATCTTCCAGCATCTGTATAGTTCTTTCTGATTGCTCTTAACATAAGCCGTACTGAAGTTTAGCCTAGTGCCCAGAGCATTATGCAAAGATCTCCAAAACTTTGAAGTGAAGCGAGGATCTCTGTTAGAAATTATATTCTTTGGCGTCCCATAGAACCTCACTATCTCCTTTATGTAAATCTCTGCTAATTTATCAGGGAATAGCTAGCATTGATCGGTATGAAATGTGCTGACTTTGTAAAATGATCAACAATTACCCAAATCGCATCATGATTCCAGATTCTGGGTAATCCAACCATAATATCCATGGTTACGCTCTCCCATTTCCACTCAGGAATTTTGGGACTCTGAAGCAATCCTGACGGTTTTTGGTTCTCAATCTTTACCTTCTGGCAGGTAATGCATCGTGCCACATATTCCATCACATCCTTCTTCAATCTAGGCCATCAGTACATCGCTTTCAAATCATGGTACATCTTTATCATCCCTGGGTGGAGGGAGTAACAACTCTTGTGTGCGTTGTAAAGGATTTTCTGCCTCGGATCAGCTTTCAGTGGAACATAGGTTCTTTTCTTGTATCGGACTAGTCTGCTTGGTGATAAATCATAATCCCGAGTCTCTTATCATTCGATCATCATCTTGATAGACTGTGCTTGTTCATCCTACATTTGAGCTTCTGCAATCTCAGTCTTTAAATCACTCTCCGCTTGACTAACCCCATAACTAGCACAAATGATTTGATTTGTCAGGTTTAGGTCTAAGAAATCTTCTATTAATCTCCTCTCTTGTATCATCATAGTTGCCACCTGTACCGCTTTCAGACTAAGAGCATCAGCGAGGACATTAGCTTTACCTGGATGATATTTTATCTCCAGATTGCTGTGATTCGTACACATAGCGGAAGAAATTAACCATTTAAAATTCCTGAATCCTGATAGAGGATCTATCAATGGCGTTTAAACTGAGTAATTAGAATAGTACCTTTATGGTTTTCGCGCCTTGGGATCTTTAGGAGTCAATACTTCTGATCGCCTCCCTTTGCTGGTATCTACACGAACAAGACTTAACACGACAGCGTGCTTACACCTCTAATCCTCTCTAGGGTTTCTTGTGGCTCTCTCAAAATTCGTACGGCGAAGGGTTCTCCAGCCCTTTGAATTTTATAATTGATGTGGGCCATATTAGATCTTTAAAATTAATCTTAATTAATTTTGAATTTTGAATTAAATCAAATAAATCTGATTTGATTAAATCTTTCCAACATGTTTTATTTTATCATATTTATTTAATCTAAATAAATAGCCAATAGATTTAATTTATCTTTATAAATTAAATATGAAATACGATATCTCTATTAGTTTTAGTCATTTACTTTATCAAATAAATTAAATATAAAACTAAAACTACATACTATTATATATATATATATATATATATATATATATATATATATAATATTATTATTATTTCAAATTTATATTTTATATATATATATATATATATATATATATATATATAATCCATCCTCCCTAGATTAAACATTGTATTAATTGAATCTTAGACACATCTTAGATTCAATGAATCTGGACATTATAGCTCGTATTGGGCTATTCTTGTGTGCGACCCTGTAGGCCTACATGAAGTTAGTAGTGGGCCAATACGTACTAGCCTATAAGTCGGAAGCGGCCTCTAGCAAGACATTACGACCACCCAATTCATATGAGGATCAATGATACGATGCAACCTATCATACAACCATGTCACGTCCCTTTTTGTCACAAGATATTTTTGGTCAAGGATGAGGCATGGATAATGTCATCCTCCTGTTCCTGACCATCACTTTCTCGATTCTTGAGTAGCCTAACAATAGAAATGGAAGCTCCTTCCCATTACAGTATGGCCATACATTTCTCAAACTCACTCATCGAGGGCCCAATAATATCTCTCACTAATGTGAGGGATAAATTCTATCTTGACCATTCACATTCCTCTTCATGAAAACTCCTAAGCCCGATTGTAGCCTTTATCATCACCCGGTCAAAGGTGACTTTTGACTAGGTCAAAACTTAGCAACTCTCATGTAGGAATTCATGATGATCTCATGTTAGAGGGCACTGTGACGTGATTATATATATGAGATAAGCTTATGACTTAATCCATGCAGCTTTCTCATAGCGGGTCGGTCCAGCACCTTGTACTCCTACAAGTGCCTAAGACTTTGATTCATATCTCCATACCTCATCAAAGTCATACTGGTCTTATTTCATCTTTGTTCCCGCATAGATAATCGACCAAGGACATTTAGGATAATCTTTACAGTTCACCCAAGGATACAATTATCATAATAAACATGCAAATGATATGATAACAAAATGGAGAAATTCTTAAATAACAATAATGTTTAAAGTATAATGAATGGCCCCTAGGGTATAATTTCCAACACAAATTGTAGTCTTTCGACAACTTCATCTACCTGCGTTGTTCCATGTTGAGCTCTTTCTGATCATACAGATACTTAAGAATTTTGTGGTCACAGTACAGTTCAACAACTACCCCATATAGGTAGTATCACCACACTTTAAGCGTAAACACAATTATCGCCAGCTCTAGATCATGTGTGGGATAATTCAACTCATGCGGCTTCAACTGTTGAGAGGCATAGGCCACTACTCTACCCTGCTGCATCAGGACACATCCCAGTCCCTGCTTACTAGCATCGTTGTAGACCATATAGGTCAACTCAGGATCAGGGATAATCAACACGGGTGCAGTTGTCAACTTCTCCTTCAGCTCCATGAAGCTCTACTCACAACGATCGTCCCAGTTAAATGGTTGATCATTCCTCGTGAGCTTGGTCAAGGCAAGGCAATCTGAGAGAAATTCTAAATGAATCTTCGGTAATAGCCAATAAGACCCAGAAAAATGTGTATCTCAGCAATAGTTTCTGGCCTTTTCCAATCCAACACTGCTTCCACCTTACTGGGATCCACTGCGACCACTTCTTTTCAGATAACATGGCCCATAAATTTGACTTCTGCAAGCCAAAACTCACATTTGCTCAACTTTGCATAGAGTTTCCTTTCCCATAGAATACCTAGCACGATCCTTAAGTGATCCTCATGCTCTTCCCTACTCTTAGAGTATATCAAAATGTCGTCGAAGAAGACTACCGTGAACTGATCCAAATACTGACGAAAGATGCGGTTCATTTAGTCCATAAACACGACTAGTATATTGGTTACTCTAAAGGGCATTATTAAAAACTCATAATGCCCATACCGGGTTCTGAAAGCAGTCTTTGGTATGTCTTCTGCCTTTACATGCAGCTAATGATACCCTAATCTTAGATCAATCTTGGAGAACACACTTGCTCCAGATAGTTGATCTAGAAGGTCGTCAATATGGGGAAGCGGGTACTTGTTCTTGACAGTTACCTTGTTTAGTTCTCTGTAATCAATACATAGCCTTAAGCTCCAGTCTTTCTTCTTAACGAATAGCATCGGAGCACCCCACGGTGACATACTGGATCGAATGAACCCTTTTTCAAACAATTCTTTGATATGTTTTTTCAGCTCAGACATTTCATTTGGAGCCATTCGATACAGGGCTTTTGATATAGACCCAGTTCTAAGCATGATCTCAATTGCGAATTCCATCTCTTTTTCTAGAGGTAAACCACTAAGGTCATACTGGAATGTCTTTTAGGGCTATTTCTGTCTCTGCCTGCACGGAAAAAAACACGATATATCCCTGACATGCCTTCTTTAGACATTTCTCAGCTTCTTCCAATGAGACAAAATTTAGACTAGCATTTTTGTCATTGGGCTCCCGCTAAGTAGGATACATTATCCTCTTATTTTCGCAATCTACCAGTATGTTATTCACCGTCAGCCAATCAAAACCCAGTATAACTTCAAGTTTTTGGAGTGGCAAACAGATTAAATCAACTGTAGACTCATGTCCCTCAACATTTATTACACAATTTAGACAAAAATTAGCAGTCATAGTTTTGACACCCATCGACGTCAACACAATCAAATCAAATGGAAGTTAATGCACATACAGTCCTAAGCGCTTAACACAGTCATAGGCAATAAAGGAATGACTAGCACCTGAATCATATAAGGCTTGCAACACACTACCATTGAGAAGGATTTTACCTTAAACTAGCTAAGGAGACTTCTTCATATTTTCCTGGGCTAAGGCAAATACTCGACCCTAATTCTGCTGTCTAGGCTCAGCGGGTCGTGGTGCTGCTCGTTGGGGACAATTCACCACCACATGACCTGGCTTCTTGGAGGCAAAACAAATCACTTGGTTCATAGGAAGATTGCACCATTGTCCTGGATGAGACTTGCCACACTGAGGGTATATTTGAGACATCGGGGGTTTTTGGTTGCTGTGCTTCCCAAATCAAAAGGGTTTTTTGTTGTCTACCCTTTGTGGAAACCCTTATCCCTTACGCTTTTAAGAGGTATTCCCCTGAGTGGGTTCACCTTGATGACCAGTACTCTGGTTGGCATGCACTCTTTTTAGGTTTCCCTCTATCAATCGGCATGCTTCCACAGCCTTAGTGAACTTTTTAAATTGTTGGGCAACTAGTTTCTCTTCCAACTCGGGCTTCAATCCCCGAATTAGCATATAAGAGCTCTACTTCTCATCATCTTTAAGTTTCAGGTAGGAAGAGTAACGGGACAGTCGAATGAACCGAGATAGGTATGCATTAAAGGTCTCGTTCTTACCTTATTGAATTGCCAGGAATTCTTTTTCTTTCTCAATCCTTACTGACATTGGGAAATACTTTTCATAAAATGTTTCTTGGAACAACTCCCAGGTCAGCGAGATATTTCGAGCATGTAGCACGAGTGTCGTATTCTTCCACCAATCGTCAACATCACCTACTAGCTTGTATATAGCCATTCTAGCCTTTATCTCCATTGGGCATCCAAGCACCTTAAAGATTTTCTCTAGTTGGTTCATCCAATTCTCAGCAGCTTGTGGATTAAATTTCCCTTGGAATGCCTCAGGCAGGTACTTAATGAATTTAGGCATCCAATACTGGACAATATTCTCTTCATATTCATGAATAACAGGGATTTCTAAATTCACCTCATGGGACTGTGATTGTTCGTCACTTGGTGGTTGTTCCTCTTCTGAATTTTCCTTATGATGGCTTCCTTCAGGGTTGCTTCACTCTAGGCTACTCCCTTCAGGTTGTACACTGTCAGCGTTATGCTTTTCTCTTAGTTCCCGAACTTCTTCCCATAAGTCTTGAATCATAGTTTGTTATTGAGTAAGCATTCTGAGAACTTGCTCCATGTAGTCTGGCCTTGCATTATTCTCAGGTTCAGGATTTGGCAGTACATTTCCCTCTCTTTTAGGTCACACCATGGTTCCCCTTCACTATTAAGAAGGAATATTGTGTTAATACCACATCAACGCATATATGTGCATATGTACTTCTCAAGATTTCTAAATACCATCACACAAAAGATATACATATCCATTATAGCAAACATTTATATTTGCATTAAAGTGGCTTGGTATTTACATCAAAGAAGCCTGTCCTATAATAGAAATCAGTCATATATACAATAAGTGGCTTAACATTTACACCAAAAGAAAGCCTATGTTATCTTACTAAGCATACATTTATCATTCTACTCCATTACTCCTCGGGTATATTAAATAGTACATATAAAATCATATGCCTAATAAAAGGCAAAAACTCAAAAGGACCCATGAGCATAATCTCATTCTTCTTCTCGACCCAAGAGGTAAAGTCAGGTAAATGGGCTAGTATAGTCTGAATCCAGATATCATCAGGCATCCTTAGCTCAAGATCTTCCCTTTGTTTGTAAAGCTTCTTTATCGATTCCAAAAACAATATGTATCGTGTTATGGGGGTGAAGAAATCATCAAAGGCTGTCAGATACAAGTTCTTAAGTTGCACCCACAATTCATGATTTGTGTGTGGGTCAAATGCTAACTTCTCTACTAGAGCATCCGAATCTACATCTAAGTCTGGGTGTTACACAATGTCATCTGACTTTAGGTCATCCCTATCAACCACAATAGCCTCATCCCTAGTGATAGGACCACTGAATGGTGGGTACTTAACACTCTTCCTATGAGTTTTTATCTTCCTTGGTCCATGCCCTCCTCTATTAAGGATTACGTAATACTCACCCTCTAGTATCTGCTCCTCTGGTGGAGGCTGGTTAATCAAAGGAAGTGAGGGTAACCTACTCCTTTGTCTTTTACTATCTGACATGCTTCTTTTCTTAATAGTGATAGGATCAGGAACACTCTTCCGGGCAGTACGCCTTACTCTTGTCACTCCTGCTTCTCTATACACCACTATCCTTCTATCAGACATACCTCCTAATACAACCAGTTAACGAGAAGTTAGAACCTATCAACAAAAGCAGATGACTCTAGCAAATACCTATCGTTGCCAGAATCGACGCTCTGATACAAAAAATGTGATACATCATTTCCTATAGCCTCATATGAGTGCAAAAGAGTAGTAAAATCATTTGTGAAACCAGGATTAAGTCCCGGATTAAGTAACTTCTGAAAATGTTCACAGATTCCAAACCTATCTCAGAATTTGAACCTGGGAGTGGAAAGGAGTTTTTAGGAGTAATAAACTTTTCTCAAACAATTTCACAAACATTCACTATCTCACTAAGTCTCACCGGTTCTTCTTTTCATTTTGTCAGAGTTTACGAGCGATTCCCTACTTAATTCTTACGTTTCATACCTTAGTTAAGTTTCGTTAGCGATTGGAAGCATAATATAGATAAACTGTTCTTTTGCTAGTCTACCAGCATTACCCATTTCACTATCGTAACACTACTATATATAGATCCAAAATATCAAAAGTACAAGAAACAGACAACCAATAAAAGAAAGGCTGAAGTCTCTCACGTTCCCATCTCTAGTGGTCCATATTTACCTTCTTCTTGCCCCTTGAGCTATCTTCTTGTACTGTAGATGGTTTATGAAAAAGAGTGAGATTTAAAAGAATCTCAGTAGTAACATAATGCCAATCATACAGATATAACACCACAAAGCATGCTACATAGTCATCATACAACATAATCATCACAACAACATTCAGTGCAACATATGCAGTTTGAAAACTACCATAACGCTAGGCAAATTAAAGGCCCAGGGATTCCCAAGCAATAGGCCTTGGGAACTACTCGTGCATCACATAACGTTATTGGCTCTAGCGTCCACCCGCGCAATAGGCCCCAGGCGACCACTCTGCATAACCAAAATGTGTTAGACATCTCATAATGATTCCACACAACACATAGTGTATATTATAACATATGAAAGACAAGTTACTACCTGGTCATTTCCCTTGAGTAATAACCAACTGTTTCTTTGAGCTCGGGCAAGTTCCAATTCCTATCAAAATTAGAGTTACAAGTAACTAGTTATTACTTGCACTATTAATGACTTTAAATCACATTTTTTTGGTTATTTAATATAGTTATAGCAGTTTCTGCATAATACAATTATGTACAGTGCATTTTTACTGTTTTCCAGAAACTGACAAATTTTTCAGTCAAATTTGGAAATTCATATTTAATTCTATGAAAATATAATTTGAATGATTTCAAAGCCTAAATGAAGCTATTTTTATGTAAACTAGAATAAAAATAGTTAGGTTTTCCTAATGTAGACAAATAATTCCCAGTAATTCGTTAAATTCACTGTTCCAGATTGCTTTCCAGAAATCAAGGCATAAATTCTAAAATTCACCATCAATTCTAGGAAAATCCAAATTGAGTGGTTTCAAATTATATGTAAATTTATTTCAATATAGTTACACATAAAAATACTCAATTCTAGCTACCACAACCACAGAATTCCTTGAATTTCGCCAAAGATGACCTGTTTGAGATTACATTCCAGAAACAAGACACAACTTCAAAAATTCATATCTCTTAATATAGTTGTCAAAAATTACAAAATACCTATCAAATTAAAGCTATATATCTTTAATTTAATTTTGGAAATTTTTAGAATTTTTGGACAAGGTTTGTATGTTGATATACCACGTTCAACAACTCCAGTACAGACAGGAAGATTAACCAACATGTTCATACACGTTTCTTAAATTTCCAAATTGACATAGAAGCATCCAAAAAATCAAGAACACTTGTATACCTACACAATTTTTCCTTCTAAAGCCAATGGAATCATCAAAATTACCAAATCCTTACATCTTAATCACGTTATAATATAGGGCAGAATTGAAGATTTTTAGGTGAAAGTTGTTGCTTTCTTGTTTTCTCTTGCTTAATCACTTCCTTTCTACTTCTAATCAAATAATTAGATGCTTAAATACTAAATGAACATGATTTAGGGAAAATTTTTGTAGCATTTCCCCTAGGGTTTCATCAGCCCAAATTTGTAAAACAAGAAAAACAAGCCAATATCCACCAACAAACACACCAATAACATCCAACAAGGCAAGAGAGGCAAGTTTTGAAGTTTACCTCTTAATTTTTGATCCTTCTCTCTCCTGGATGTTTGAACTCTCTCTCTACACCCTTGATTTATCTTGAAAATCATGGATTTAATGGAGTAGAAGAGGTTAAGAGAGGTTATAGAGTGATTTGGAGGCAAAAATCACAAGATTTTGCAAGTTTTACCTTAGATTTTAGAAGAACCATAGCTTTCCTTGTGCTTCTTGCCCTTCACGTTCAGCTCTCTCTTTTCCTCTTTTCTGATTCAACTTGAAATGAGCATGTGAAGATGAAGAAATGAGGACTTAATGCATTGGGATATTTATTCCATTTTATTCTCAAATTTTTGTTACAATATTAAGCCTTTAAGTGGACATTATTTTCGTCTTTGTGTCCTTTCTTGGCCGAATTATGTGTAACCGGATATTGGGATATTTCCGTAAATTTGTGTACATCACAATTCACCATTTTATTCTACAAAATATCATAAATATACATATAAGGAATATTGGTGAAAAATTTGGGTATTTCAAAGTTCCCATATGATGATTGGATTCGTTTGAAACTGTATTTCTTCCCTCATAAAACATTTTGGGTATGAAGGAAGAATGATATTATAGAGCGGGGTCCATGTGATAGCCTTATTGAGTTTGTGGATCATATGACAAAGTACGTGTTGGACTACATGTACCGGTACTAATATATGATTTATATACAGTATTTGGTTGTCCAGAGATGGTTGACATGACTATTTGGGATGAGGGCTATCATGGGGTACCAATACTTGAAAGCGGTTGGAGCCCGTACTAACATTTTTACACAGGTACAATAGGGTTAATCGTGCTCGGCCTAGGGGAATGAAATGATGGGTGATTCCCCGAGAAGTTTTTGAAAAATGTTAAGTTATGTAATGCAAAGAGTAGAAACATGTTGTATAGGGACTTACAGGCTGTATACTATTAAAATATTTCCCTAAACTACTGTAAATGTCTGCTGTATGTTATGTTTGGAATATCTGTGTATTTAAATTTTGTGAAATGACAAATATGCCCATATGGATATGTGAAATTTTCGTTTTCCTTATTTTAATGTAGTGAGACATAAAGATAGTGAGGCAAAGAAGTAGAGGTGCTGGGCGAGGCCAAGGAGCTAGACCTGACCCAATGCAGCAGATATTAGGCATGCTTACAAAACAATATACAATAATTCATGATTTGAGAGACAGGCTGTGAGAGGTGCAACAGAAGTAAAATGCATATAGATAAAGAGAGAACAATCTTGTTGGACAGGAGTATGAGCCTAATCAGCCTGAGAACCCTGATAAAGAGCAACCTCTGGTTAAACCTACTATTAAGGCTAAAAGTTTACTGACATAGGTAGCATGATTTTGTCAACAGCAACCCCTTACTTTCTAAGGGAAGTTTGATCCTCAAGTAGCAGAAGACTGGTTATCCCATCTGGAAAACATTTTTAGAATTCTAGAATGCCCAGATAATATTAATGTTCAGCTGGTAATCTATAAATTATAAGGACATGCGGACAAATGGTGGAAAATACTAAGATGATTTTACAAGCATGAAATATTCTTGTCACAAGTGAATTATTTCAGGAACAGTTTAATGAAAAATACTTTCTCTGATCAGTTCGAATTGCAAAGGAAACTGAGTTCTTTACTATTCAAGAGGATGAAAAAGAGAGATTTGACGAGTAGATGGCTTGATATATTCGATTGTCTCAATACTCTTCTTACCTGAGATATCGGGATGACGAGGGTTGGAGTTCAGACATGATGATAAGGGGACTGAAACCAAAGCTAAAGGAGAAATTAGTCTCCAAGTAGTTCACTGAATTTAATAAGGCAGTGGAGGAATGTCGGATCATTGAAAACAACTTGCTGAACTTGTGCATTGATTAAAATATTGGTAGTAACGGAGCATATGGTAGTGGGAGTTCTTCCCAGAGATGGAAGAATCTGGGAGGTCCATTCAAAGAGGGGAATGACAAAAAGCCTTACTAGCCTGATAACTGCAATAATTAGAGACCCTCTGGAA
The DNA here is from genome assembly GCA_037074505.1 of Albizia julibrissin. NCBI lineage: Eukaryota > Viridiplantae > Streptophyta > Magnoliopsida > Fabales > Fabaceae > Albizia > Albizia julibrissin. The sequence continues at coordinate 42,551,321 of CM073477.1, forward strand.
ATAGAACATGTTGGCATTATAGCAATCCCCATCATCCTGGAAGGCCATGCGGTGCTCCAGCATGGCCAATAATCTGTTTTAATTGTCAGCAACTGGGGCATTTTGCTAATAACTGTCCACAATAGTAAAGAGCAGGGTAGGCAAGGCAGAGAACTCAGGGTAGAGTCTTTGCTATGATATAGGAGGAAGCCAGGAAGTCCCCTGAACTAATCCAAGGTACGATTCTACTTAATGGTAATTCCGTACAAGTATTGTTTGATTCGGGTGTAAGTCATTAATTCATTGGATATAGATATGTGAAACAGCTAGGACTGAGAGTGTATTAGTTATCCCATGATCTGGTTGTATCTACACCCATGGGTGTCAGATCTATTACAACCAATGTTTGCTTGAATTGCATAATTAATGTCAAGGGATATGAATCAACAGTGGACCTGATTTGCTTGCCACTGCATAAACTGGAAGCAATTCTTGGTATGGATTGGTTGACGATGAATAATGTTCTATTAGACTATGGAAGAAAAAGGGTCATTTATTCTAATCCGCAATCACGTATCAGTATGGAAGTCAACCTTAATTTTCTTTCGGCAGCCAAGGCTAAGAAATACTTGCATAACAGTTTTTAGGGATACATGGTATTTTTCTCTATGCACTTAGAAACTAGAATAGCACTTGAAAATATTCCAGTAGTAAATGAGTTTCCTGAGGTGTTTCCAGAGAATATCAGTAGATTACCTTCCAAAAGGGAAGTGGAGTTTGCAATTGAGAGTAAGCCTAGAGCAGGACTAATATCTAAAGCACCATACAGGATGGCTCCAAAGGAAATAACATAATTAAAAAAGCAAATTGAGGAGCTATTAGAGAAAGGGTTTATCTGGCCCAGTATTTCACCATGGGGAGCTCTAGTACTATTTGTCAACAAGAAAGATGGAAGCCTGCATCTTTGTATTAATTACAAGAAGCTAAATGAGGTGACCGTTAAGAATAAATACCCACTTTTTAGAATTGATGATTTACTAGATCAGTTGTCTGGTTCTTGTATCTTCTCAAAAATAGATTTGAGATCTTGGTATCATCAGCTTTGAGTAAGAGCAGAGGATGTACCAAAGACTGCGTTCAGAAATAGACATGGTCATTATGAATTTCTAGTAAGGCCATTTAAGCAGACTAATGCAACTGCCGTATTTATAGACTACATGAATTGAATTTTCCGTCCGTACCTGGACCAATTTGTGGTAATCTTTATTGATGATATTTTAGTATATTCATGAAGCAAAGTAGAACATGAAGAGCATTGGAGAAAAGTGGTGAGCATAAAGAAAGATAAGCAACTATATGCCAAGCTTAGTAAGTGTAAGTTTTGGCTTTCGAAAGTTAAATTTCTGAGCTATATAGTCTCATAGGAAGGGTCTCGATAGATCCTAGCAAAGTGGAAGTAATATGGAACTGGAAAAGGCCAAAGAATGTTATTGAGATACACAATTTTCTGGTCTTACTGGTTATTATAGAATATTCATAAAGAATTTCTCTAGAATTGTTTTGCCTTTGACAAGGTTGACACAAAAAATTCAACATTTTGTGTAGGACGAAAGTTATGAGATAAGCTTCACAGAGTAAAAGGAGAGATTGACAACAGCACTAGTGTTGATAATCCCTAATCCACAGTGGACCTACGTGGTCTACAGTGATAGGAGCAAGTATAGATTGGGATGTGTTCTAATGCAACAGGGCAAAGTTGTGGCATATGCCTCTCATCAATTGATTCCTTACGAACTAAATTATCCCACTCATGATCTTGAGTTAGCAGTAATTGTGTTTGCATTAAAAATCTAGAGACACTATCTCTATGGGGCAACCGTAAAGTTATACTACGACCACAAGAACTTGAAATACCTATATGATCAGAAAGAGTTAAACATGAGATAACGCAAATGGATAGAGTTGCTTAAAGATTATAACCTGGAGATTAAATATCATCCAGGGAAGGCTAATGTAGTTGTAGATGCATTAAGCCATAAGACAGTGCAGGTGACGGCCTTAATAATTCAAGAACAAAAATTGATTGATGATTTTAGAGATTTCAATTTGTCCAATCAGATCATGATTAGTGGCAGTAATATCAATCAGGTAGAGAATGACCTGAGAACAACAATTGAGAAAGCTCACTTGCAGGATGATAGAGTACAGTCTATCAGAAACATGATTGAGAAAGGTAAAACTCAGGAATATGACCTGTCACCGAGTGAATTAGTCAGATATAGGAAGCGGATATATGTACCACCATAAACAGAATTGAGATAGTAAATCCTGGATGAAGTACACAAGAGTAGATATACTTTGTACCCAGGAGCTATTAAAATGTATCATGAATTGAAGTCCATATATTGGTGGCCGGGAATGAAAAGAGATGTGACAGAATTTGTGGCTCGTTGTTTCACTTGTCAAAAGGTGAAAGTTGAGCATCAGCGACTATCAAGGCTTTAGAAAAAGCATTAAATTATTGAGTGGAAATGGGAGAGCATTACTATGGATTTCATGATAGGATTACCTAAAATTAGAAATCATAATGCAATATGGGTAATTGTCGATCGATTCACAAAGACAGCCTATTTCCCAACAACCAGCATTAGCTATTCTTCTGATAAGCAGGCAGAGATTTATATCAAGGAGATTGTATGATTGCATGGTACACCAAAGAATATAATTTCTGATCGAGGTCCTCTGTTTACTTCCAAGTTTTGGAGTTCATTGCATAAGGCTTTGGGTACCAAACTTAGATTCAGTACAACCTATCATCCTTAGACAGACGGAAAAACAGAAAGAATAATACAGATGCTAGAAGATATGCTAAGAGTATATGTATTGGACTTCAAAGGAAGCTGGGATTGATTCCTTCTACTTGCAGAGTTTGCATATAACAATAGCTATCATTCGAGCATTCAGATGACTCCATATGAAGCGTTGAATGGAAGAAAATGTAAATCACCCTTATGTTGGGCAGAACTGTCTGAGAGAAAGATGTATAGGCCAAAAATAGTTGATCAGACGATAGATCAAATAAAGTTGATTAAACAGAGGTTGGTAGCTTCTCAGAGTAGGCATAAAAGTTATGCCGACAAGAAGCGAAAATCTCTAGAATTTGCAGTCGGAGATCACGTATTTTTGAAGGTTTTACCTATTACTGGGATTGGTAGGGTATTGAAAACAAAGAAGTTAAACCTCAGGCACATAGGTCCATTTAAAATCTTATCAGGAATTAGGCCAGTAGCATACCAGATAGCTTTACCCCCAAACTTGACCAGATTGCATGATGTCTTCTATGTCTCACAGCTAAAGAAGTATTAACCTGACCCAGAGCATGTAATTGAATATAAAGATGTTGATATACGAGAAGATCTTACAAATAAGGTTGAACCTAAACAAATCATTAATAGGCAGGAGAAACAACTGAGGCACAAGAGTATCCCGTTTGTAAAAGTAATTTGGAAGGGATTATCACCTAGGGAAGCTACTTGGAAAATGGAAGAAGACATGCAAATGAGTTACCTGGAAATTATGAATATGTTCATGTAGCAAATTACTAGCAAATTTCAGGGAAGAAATTTTATTGACAGGGGAGAGTTGTACTATCCTAATTTTTATTCACCAAAATTCTTTGTACATTTGGTTAAACTAAATGGAATAAAATGGTGAATTTTGGTGCACTTGAAGTAGCTAAAAATTTGGAAATAGTGATTATGTGAAATTTTGGTCAAGACATAAAGCATATTTTTTGTCTTGTTAAAGACCTAACATTGTAGCCTAAAATTAAGTATTGAAGAGCACAATTTTTGATGAAAATTTTGGCCCAAACAAAAAGGGAATAAGGAAGACAACACTTGGTACAAAATTGAAAAAAAAATGTAAGGGTAAAATGGTCATTTGTCTAATAAAATTAAAATGCCAATATTTTTCCTTAAATTGAAGAAAAAGTCGACCAAGAGAGTAAAGAGGAAAGGAAAAATAAAATTATGCCACCTTGCATGCCATGTGGTAGGTTTACAAGCCATATGGAAAAAGGGAAACACAAGAAAATGCCATGTGTAAAAGAAATGCAATAAAACAATATTATTACAAGGAGGTGGAAGATAATTCTATTTAAGATCATATTAGACTTTTTTAGCCTCATTTTTGGCCAGCAACAAGAAAAAAAGTGAGAGAAAGAGATTAGAGAAAAATAAGAGCAAGAAGAGAGCAAGAGAGATCAAGAAGTAAATCAAGGTAAGTAGGTAGCAAAATTCATGTGTTCTTGTCTTGAAATTCCTGTAAATCCTCTGTTATCTTCATATCCTTCTTGAAATCATGTAAAGCAAGAAGAAAATCAAGGGAAAAGGAGAGAGAGAGTTGGCGTCCTAGAGAGAGAAAGAGGAGGAATTGAAGGTAAGCTTGAAAACTTGATTTCTCTTGTTGATTAATGATTATTATTGGTGGTTTTGCTTGGTTATTGGCTTGATTTGTCTTGAATTTATGATTTGTGATGCATAAACCCTAAGAGGAGGTGCTGCACAAATTTTGATTAATAATGTTCAAGAGGTGTTTAAGTTGTTAATCAAGTGATTAGAAGTGAGAAGAAGATGTTTAGTTGATTTAAAATTGAAAAACTTCATTTTTCCAATTTTCTTCAAACTTTCGGACAGATAGGTTTTAGGGTGTTTAGGCTAGAAATTGATGCATTTAATGATTCCATTGTGTTTTGAATGAAAAATTTTGTAGGGAACATCTGAAATATAGAGTATGCATGCTTTAAGGTGTGAAATGACAATTTTACCCCTAAAACCCTAACTTTGTGGCTGCCAAGGGTAATCATGGAAATGTAGTATGAGTTTGCCAAAAATGAGGTAAAAAATGGATTCTGCACGCGAAATTGTGTAGGAATAGTACTGGTCATATTTTTTAGAAAAGTATAATTATACCGGGTATAAAGGGAATTAGACTATATTCCCCATGGCCATTTTGATAATTACGCATTTTGGATAGAGATAACCAACTTTATGAGTCTTGGAATAAGCTAAGGTTTGAATGAATAATAACTTATTTATTATCAATTTTGAATTTTAGGATTTGATATTTGCACGAGCCGGATAAATAGTTAAATGACTGATATTAGCTAGGCACCGGAAAGGAATTTAGGTAGTAGCTCTATCTCTCATACATTATATGATTGTTTATATGCATTGTATTGTTATATTATGTGTTGTGGAACATATATAGCAGTAATTCCTATAGCTGTGGCATGGGAAAAGCACAAGTACTACTAGGTCAGTTTGGACCCAGTCTAGGTAAGGTAATGTGATGGATATAATTCCTCACTGTGGTGTGGAAAAAGCACAAGTACCACCCTATGGGAAAAGCACAAATACCTTGAGGCCAGTGGGACTCAGCTGAGGTAGTGTGACAAGTACAAACAGGTTGTTGCCTGCTTCGAAATATTATTGTGATCACTGTATGGCAAGTAGGGACAAAACAATCATTTTGATCCAGACAAAATCATCATTTTGGTCCTAAACATTGGTTGACAGACATATGCACAACATTAGTTTCTGCTACATTATATGTTGCATTGCATGTTTATTTATCACATGTTTTATGATTAATTGCATGTTACTACTGAGATTCGTTTGAATCTCACCATTTCCATAAATAAAATTTATTCAATTAGAATAAACGGCTCGAAGGGTAAGGAAGTAAACACTGGCAACTGAGAGTTTGGGTCTTAATGAAGAATTTAGTGTTGGCTATATGTGCCCTCTTTATGTATTTCCAGGTTTTGTAATGTATTATGTACAAATCTTATGGGGATTTCCTGTAATGTAATCAAGAATTTTATATCAGTATGTTTATGCTATTTCTGTATGCCCACTGAACTATACGTTGGTACTATGGTAAATGTTGAATTATTGAGGGGTTTGACAATATGTGATTTGGCATGCATGAACCCTAAGGGGAGGTGCTGCCCAAATTTTGATTAATCATGTTCAAGAGGTGTTTAAGTTATTAAACAAGTGATTTAGGGTGAACAGAAGGTGTTTTGTTGAATGAAATCAAGAAACTCCAATTTTCCCAATTTTTCTTATGTTTCTGCCAAACTAGTTTTTGGATTTTTAAGCTAGAATTTGATGATTCCATTGTGTTTAGATGAAAAATTGTGTATGGAACATGTGAAAATGGAATATGTAGGCTTTAGGGTATGGAATGACAATTTTACCCTAAAACCCTAACTTTGTGGTTGTCAAGGGTATTCTGGGAAATGGAGTGTAATTTTGGTAAAATTAAGCTAAAAAATGGATTATATACTCAAAATTATATAGGAATAGCCTAGGTCATATTTTTTGGTAAAGTACAATTGTATTGGGTATAAATGGAATTAGATCGGATTTCTAAGAGGCATTTTGGTAATTATGCGTTTTTTTAGTAGAGAGAATCAACTATATGAGTTTAGGAATAAGATATGAATGAGTAATAACTCATTTATTATAAATTTGGAATTTTGGGATTTGACATTTGTGTGAGCCGGACAAAGAGTTAGAGGACCGATACTAACTAGGCACTAGAGAGGATTTCAGGTAGTAACTCTATCTTTCATACATCATGTGATTATTTATATGCATTGTGTTGCCATTTTATGTGATGTGAAATGTATGTTACAAATTCCTAGTTGTGGTGTGGGAAAAACACAAATACCACCCTGTAGGAAAAGTATAAGTACCATCAGGTCAATTGGGACCCAGTCTAGATAGTTGATATAATTCTCGCTGTGGTATGGGAAAAACACAAGTACCACCCTATGAGAAAAGTATAAGTACCATCAGGCCAGTAGGACCTAGTTAAGGTAGTGAGACAAGTACAGACAGGCTATTGTCTGCTCCAAAACATTATAGTGATCACAGTATGACCAGTAGGGACAAAACAATCATTTTGATCCTGAACGCAAAACAGATAGACAAGTTTACAACATTTATTTATGTTACGTGATATGATGCATTGCATATTTATTTATCGCATTTTATATGATTGATTGTATGTTACTACTGAGATTTATTTAAATCTCACATTTTCCATACATTAAAATTTATTCAGTCAGGGGAAGCGGCTCCAAGGGAAAAAAAGTAGATATTGGAAACTGAGAGTTCCGGTCCTGATCAAGATTTAGTGTTGGTTATCTGCTAATATTTTATGTATTTTGGGATTTCTAATTGATATGTACAAACCCTGTGGAGATTTCTTGTAAAGTAATCAAGTACTTTATATCAGTATGTTTATGTTATTTCTGTATGCCCACTGAACTATATGTTGATACTATAATAAATACCAAAATATTGAGGGGTTTGACAAAAAACCCCAAATTCGATTCATTCCATTTCTAATTCTTCTAAATAATTAAATTAATATGGAAATATGTGAAAAGGTGGAGGTAGGAAAGCCATAAAAGGATGTCTATACTCCTTCCTCACATTGACGGAAATGCTTATACAATCAATTCTAGAGTGATGAATTTCATGAATCTCTCTAAACACATGTGTTAAATATATAACATATTAAATCACTCTTTTTTTCATGATAATGAACAAACATGAAGGATTCTGACAGAGTATGATATGGTGGTGTGGTTTGTCAAACCCCTCAGTAATTCGACATTTAACATAATATCAATGCATAGTTCAGTGGGCATACAAAAATAACATAAACATACTGATATAAAATTCTTAATTACATTACTGGAAATCCCCATAGTGTTTGTGCATAATAAATTACAAAACCCAAAAATACATAAAATTGACACAGATAACCAACACTAAACACTTCATCCGAATCGAAACCCTCAATTGTTGGTGCCCACCTCCTTGCCCTTAGAGCCGCTTCCTCTTACTGAATACATTTTAATTTATGGAAAGGGTGGGATTTAAACGAATCTTAGTAGTAACAAGCAATCAATCATATAAAATGTGAAAGAACATGCAATCCAACATGTAATGTAGCAAAAATCAATGTCGTGCACATGTCTGTCAATTAATGTTCAGGATCAAAATGATCGTCTTGTCCCTACTTTCCACACTATGATCACAATAATATTCCGAAGTAGGCACCAACCTGTTCGTACTTGTCACAATAATTTTCTGAAGCAGGCACCAACCTGTCAGTACTTGTCACAATATCTCAGCTGGGCCTCACTGGCCTCATAGTACTTTTACTTTTTCCATAAGGTGCTACTTGTGCTTTTCCCACACCACATCGAGGAGTTTCATCAATCACATTGGCCTACCTAGACTAGGTCCAAACTGGCCTAGAGGTACTTGTGCTTTTCCCAAACCAGAGCTCTAGGAATTATTGTCATTCCACATCACATAACATGGCATTTACAATATATATAAACAATCACATAATATATGGGAGATAGAGTTACTACCTTGTCCCTTTTTCGATGCCTAGCTAATACTGGTCATTTAACTTTTTGTTTGACTCGAGCAAATATCAAACCATAAAATTCCAAATTGATAACAAATGGGTTATTACTCTTTCATACCTTATTCAAAGACTGATAAAGTTGGTTATCTCTACCCAAAAACTAGTAATTACCAATATGCCCATAAGGAATCCGGTTTAATTCTTTTTATACTCGGTATAATTGTACTTTTCCAAAAATTACGACCTAGGCTTTTCCTACACAATTTCGCATGTAGAATCCATTTTTGAACTCAGTTTTGGCCGAAACATATTTCATTTCCAAATTTACCCTTGACAACCACCAATTACGGTTTTAGGGGCAAAATTGTCATTTCACACCCTTGGCCGTGTCAAGCTAAAATAAGCCAAACAACCAACCAAAATGTCAAGAACAAGCATGAATCATCAAGAGAAGGCAAGCTTCCAAGCTTACCTTGCTTCTTCCTTCTTTTCTTCACTTGGTCGTGTCCTTCCTCCTCCCTTTTCCCTTGGTTTTCTTCTTGCTTGATATGATTTTAAGAGGTATATGAAGATTAGAGAAGGTTTACAAGAGATTGAAGGAAAAAACAAGCAATTCCAACTACTACTTACCTTGTTTGCCTTCTTAAATTCTCTTACTCTTCTTGTTCTCTATTCTCTCTTGTACTCTCTCTTCTCTTCATGATGGCTGGCCAAAATGAGGCCTCAAGAAGGCTGACACATGTTTATAATAACCCTATTCCACCTCCTTAATTTTAATATTATTTTATTACCAAAACATTACACTTGACAATATTTTGTTTATTCTTTTTCCATATGGCAATTAAGCCCACCATATGGCAAGTTATGTGTTCCAATCATATTTTTTCCTTGTCTTCTCATCTCTTGGCCGTCCAACACCATACTTTAAGGGGAAAAATATTGGCGTTTTATTTTATTATTCAAATGACTATTTTACTCTTACATTTCTTGAATTTTTGTACCAAGTATTGTTTTTCTTCTTCCCTTTTTGTTTTGGCCAAAATTTTCATCATAAATTGGGCCAAAAGTTGTGCTCTTCCATACTTAATTTTAGGCTTCAATGTTAGGCCTTTATCAAGATAAAAATTATGCTTTATGTCTTACTTGACCAAAATTTCACATAACCACTATTTCCAATATCTTTGGCTACTTCAAGTACACCATAGTTCACCATTTTATTCTATTGAATATAATCAATTGTACAAAGAATTTTGGTGAATAAAATTTAGGATATTACAGCTCTCCCCTCGTTAATAAAATTTTGTCTCCAAAATTTGCTACACAAACATATACATGAACTCCAGGTAACGCCTTTACATATCTTCTTCCATCTCCCAAGTAGCCTCCCTAAGGGATAATCCTTTCCAAACCACTTTTACGAATGAGATTCTCCTGTGTCTGAGTTGTTTTTTCTGCAGATAAATGATTTGGTCAAGTTCAACCTCATACGTGAGATCATCCCTCATATCAACATCTTCATATTCAATGACATGCTCTGGATCGATTCTTGATAAGATTTCAAATAGACCAATGTACCAAAGGCTTAACTTCCTTGTTTTCAATACCCTACCAATCCCAGTGACAAGTGAAACCTTCAGAAACACATGATCTCTAACTGCAAATTCTAAAGGTTTCTGCCTCTTATCAGCATAACTCTTCTGCCTACTCTGAGCAACTAACAATCTCTGTTTAATCATTATAATATGCTATGTCGTATGATCAACTATGTATGGACCATACATCTTTCTCTCAGATAGTTCTGCCCAACACAAAGGTGATTGGAATTTCCTTCCATATTGTGCTTCATATGGAGCCATTTGAATGCTCTATATGCAAATTCTGCAAGTGGAAGGAATTAATCCCAGTTTCCTTTAAAATCCAATACACATGCCCTTTAAAATCCCAGCTTCATATTGTGCTTCATCATGGATTCCTACATGAGAGTCGCTAAGTTTTGACATAGTCAAAAGTCACCTTTAACCGGGTGATGATAAAGGCTATAATCGGGCTTGATGGTTTTCATACAAAGGAATGAAATAGTCAAGATGGAATTTGTCCATCACATTAGTAGAGAGATATTAGTGGGCCCTTAGATGAGTGAGTTTGAGAAATATATGGACATACTATGATGGAAAGGAGTTTCCATTTCTATAGTCAGACTACTCAGGAATCGGGAAAGTAATGGTCAAGAATAGGAGGATGACATTATCCATGCCTCATCCTTGGCCGAAATATCATGTGACAAAAGAGACATGACATGGTTGTACGATAGGTTGCATCATGTTAACGATACTCATATGAATTGGGTAGTTGTAATGTCTTGCTAGAGGCCGCTTACTGTTAGAGCAAGCTTTTCACCTAAGAGGGGGGGTGAATTGGGTGATTTGAAAATAATCAGAAGTTTAAATTCAATTTAGAAAACTTTAAGCACTGTAAATAAAAAGGAAGAGATATCACCAAAAATAGAAACTTTGAGGACCGTAGTCAATTTGTCCATTGATTCAAAAATGCTTCTGTCAAATGTAACAACATTTGTCTTCCATTACTTCTGAAGTTTTGCTAACACCCAGAATAGTTGTCGTTTGAATGGAGTGTTCAGTTGTATGTCATGTGCGTGATGGTGGAGTACAGCTGTAACACACTTTGTGAATATTACCATTAGAAAATATTTGCATATCAACAGAATAATATGATTCACTGGAAGTGTTTTTTGAGAATCAAAGAAACCATCAGGAGTGATTGTGTTTACGCAACTGAGCAGTGAAATAATATGCCATATGATTTTGACAGCAATCTGGAGAAATTAGTAATGGTTATCAATAACAAAATTTAGCTAACAAAATCTGTTGATCTTCATGGAAGTAGTTGCAAGTGGATCACAATGATTGTTTGAGAGAGTTACTGGCAGAAAGAAACATTACTGGAATGAATATGATATCACTGGGAGTGATTTTGAAAACGTTAAAACCTTCTGACAGTGATTACAGACTTACTGGAAGTGATCAAGAAATTTCCATATTCCACTCGAGTGAATTTGGAATCACTGGAAGTGATTTTGTAAATAGTGATTTCTTCTTGCAGTGATTTTGAATCCACTGGAAGTGATTTGGAAGTTTTCAAAAATCACTCGAGTGATTCAAGATCACTGGAAGTGATTTAGCAAACAGTAAAATATTCTTGCAGTGATTTTCAATCCACTAGAAGTGATTCAGCGTAAATCCTATATCACTCGAGTGATTCAAGATCACTCGAAGTGATTTGGAAAACAGTAAAATATTCTTGCAGTGATTTTCAATCCACTGGAAGTGATTCAGCGTAAATCCTATATCACTCGAGTGATTCAAGATCACTGGAAGTGATTTGGAATTCTTCAGGTATCACTCGAGTAATCTGGCATTCACTGGAAGTGATTTTCAAAACAGTGGATTTTTCTCGCAGTGATTTCTCAATCACTGGAAGTGATTAGGGGAATCACTCGAGTGATTTCACATATCACTCGAGTGATCTGGAAATTTTCTACATCACTCGAGTGATTTTAATGATCACTCAAGTGATTAACTGAATCACTCGAGTGATCTTCCTCAGATCACTTTAATCACTTCTTTTGCTGATATAAAATCCATGGACTTTCAAAACATGATTTGTTATCATCAAAACATGAAATCTAACATTCTCCCCCTTTTTGATGATGACAAAACATATTACATGATCAAGTTCAAAATTTTGATTTTCTAACAAACTTTACTTGATCTTTTTCAAAAATTTTGCAACAACTTGAGTAGCAAGAAGTAACAAGAGTTGTTTTAAAGATTAGGAGGTTTTGACCTTATATAGAAAATAAAAAAAATGATAGTTCAAGGTTCAAAAGTCATTATAAACAGAATTTAAACATGCACATATGAAGCATAATTTCTTGCTTTTCATGAGATCATATTAGCAGCTGCAAACATAAACACAATAGCATTAAGACTATATTCTCATTAGATTAGAATCTTTGAACAAGTACATGTCAGATCAAAAAACATATTGAAACTACACAAGCTGCACAACTACAAGATAAATACTGAAACTACATACTAAAAACATATAATCATATCAGTTCTTCTCCCCCTTTTTGGCATCATCTAAAGGAGAGGTAGATGGCGTAGATGCCTGAGTGGATGCAGAAGTAAAGAAGGAGATAGGTGGAACATATGGAATGATACAAAGCTGGGCAGGAGACTGGAAGGAAAAGGTCGTAGGAGAGGGTTCAAGAGGAGTGGTGGAAGTAGAAAGAGTAGGTCCTATGACCTTTGTAGTAACATCCTCAGCAATAATCTCCTCAGTATGAGAACTGGAAGCAGTGTGATGTGATGAAGATGATGGAGTCTGGAGGATGGGATCAGCCTGTGGAATATCACCAGCAGAAATAGGGTCAGATATAAAGGATGTGGGAGGTGCAAGAGGAGGAGTGTCTGAAGGAATGATAGGAGGATCAGAAAGTGAAGGGTCTGGAAGTGGAGAGTCTGATGAAGGAGGTACAAGTGAGGTGGTTGGTGGTAAGTCAGGGAAAGGAATGTGAAGGTGAGACCTGAGTGCATCCTCAATCCTCTGGATCCTCTGTGTTTGATCTGTCTGGCGCTCAAAAAGTAGTTGGAAGTTGTGATTTACTGCCTCTACTAACACTTTAACTTGGTAGTTTACTTGATCAATCAGTTTAGTGTTAGACTTCTTCAACTGAGTGACAGCAGACTGGATGGCATCCTGAATATATGTCTGAAGGGTAGCCTGAGTAAAAGAAGGACCATGAGATACTACTCTGGAAGACTGAGCCTCATCCATCTTGAAAGGTGAAGGATCCATCCTCTTAGTATGATGATCTCTCTGGCTTGCCTCAGGAGGTGGTGAGGCTGTGAAGAAGCTCCAGCAGGAATAGTGATTCCCATCCGAGTGTGGTGAATCTTCCCAAACTTAGGAATCCTCACTATGTCTCCCTCAGGTGTCAAGTGCCAAATATTGTGCATGGAGAGAATATAGGACACAAGCTGAGGATAGGGAATTGTAGTAGACCTGGAGGAGTGAAACCTGAACCTCTTCATTTCTTGGAAAATGAGCTTACCCACATTTCTTCTTTCTCTGGTCATAAGAGATGCCATCATTTGAAGGTCCTTCCCCGTTATATGAGTGAAGTTCTTTGCCTTGTTAACCATGCTACGGGAATAAATATAGAACAAGGCTCTTTGATCATTGGTGAGAGCTGCTGGGGAAGTGGGTAGAGGCACACCAGGCTGTCCTGGTCTAAAAATGTCAACCAACTCATGAATATTAAAGACTCGTGGGGGTTTCATAGGTACATCCTCTATCCCTAGGTAGGTGTTAATGAGATCTCCAGAAAGTAGGACCTTTTGATCTCTCACATTTGTTTCAATTCTCTCAACAATGGTGTTTCCATGGTTATCTTTTACATCCGAAATCTTCATGTTATAGTAAAAATATTTAACAACCAAGGGATTATAGGATATTCTCAGTTTCAACTATGGTTCATATTGTTTCAAATAGGGAGTCAAATCAATATGAAATTTCTATTTCAGCTCTTCCAAGTCTACCTACACAACAGGACAGAAGTCTCTCTTGGCAAAATGTGAGGCAAACACAATGGTATTTAAAATTCTCAGGTTACCCGTGTTAAACCCAGGAGGAGGTTCAAGGATTTCAGTGGTTTCTTCAGCCAAAGACTCAGAAAACCGACTACCAGAAGCTTGAGACGCATACCGTGATTTCTGAGGAACCGAAGCAGCTAAGATATTGACAGCCCGAGTAATTTTCTTCTGCAATGTAGATTCTTGAATGTCTGCTTCTCATTGTTTCTCTTTCCTTTTACCTTTCAAGCTTGTATGAGATCGGGTAGTCATCCCCGTTGGTTCTTCAATGCGAATCCCTTTGGGTTTGTGAATGGTTGGATTGGGTTCTTGTTCAGATGGTGCTTTCGGCCTCTTAGACGGTGGAGAGGATGGAGGAGATTGCCCGGGTCTTTCGGTTCTTGCCATTGGTACAATCGCTGGGTATAGTCGAGAGATTGCGAAATGGGTGACGTCGGGAACTGTCGGAAATTGAGAGGAAAGAGTGAAACTAAAATGAACTTGCTTAGAGGGGATTTGTCGGTGAAGGAGAGCTATGAGGATTTGGGTTTCTGGGTTCAAGAGATTTCAGAGAGTTTGAGAGAATTTAAGCGAGTGAAAGTGAACGGTTGAAGTGAAGTGAACAGTCGCGTGAGAGAAAAACTGATATAATCGAGTTTTTAATATTCACTCGAGTGATTTTTACATTTACTCGAGTGATTTTGGTTTTCACTCGAGTGAAGTATAAAAATCACTCGAGTGAAGTCCAAAATTACTTCACATATTCGAAAAGCACGCTGTAACTGCAAGATAATTAATTAAAACACTTCATGTGACTTACCTGTAATAAGATTATCAATCTAATTACTTGATTTACCTGTGGTTGTAGTATTTCACTGTTCACTTACTCGAGTTGGTCTTTTATCTTCACTCGAGTGTTTTCCTCTCTGTTTGTCTCTGTTATTTGAAGATATTACAGAGCATCCTGCAAAACAACTTTATAGATACTCCGATGCTTAAGTTAGTTATGGGATCATCAAAACAATATGAAATCAACATTTATAAAGATTAAACAACTTACAATTCATTGGGATTTACCATTGCCAATTCCCTTCGTATATACATGAATTGTTCTCGGGCAAGAGGTTTGGTGAAGATATCAGCTAGTTGCAAATGTGTAGGTATGTATAACACCTTGACATCCTTTTTCTGAATATGATCTCTAATGAAATGATGTCTCACATCAATATGTTTGGTCCTTGAATGATGTACATGATTTTTTGCCAAACTTATTGTACTGGTGTTGTCACAGTAAATAGGAATTTCTTTAAGATATATGCCAAGATCCTGAAGTTGCTGTTTTAGCTATAGTACTTGTGCACAATAGCTTGAGGCTGCTATATATTCTGCTTCCGTTGAAGATAATGATACTGTTGTTTGTTTCTTACTGAACTAAGAAACAACTGCACCTCCAAGGAATTGACATTGCCCACTTGTGCTCTTCCTATCTGTTTTATAGCCACCATGATCAGAATCAGAATGGGCAACTAGATATTCATTACCTCTTTTAGGATACCATATACCCAAATCTTTTGTGTCTGCCAGATATCTGAAAACTCTTTTAACTAATTCAGCTTGTGATACTTTGGGGCATGACTGAAATCTTGCACATAAACCAACACTGAACTGAATATCAGGTCTGCTGGCTGTGAGGTAGAGTAATGATCCAATCATTCCTCGATATTGAGTTATATTGAAATCAGCCCCTTTTTCATCAGCATCCATAAGTACCGTTGAACTCATAGGTGTATCTGCACCATTAGCTTCATCCAAACCAAACTTCTTGAGCAATTCTTGAAGGTATTTGGTCTGTGATATGAATATTCCATCTTTCTTTGTTTAATTTGTAAACCCAGAAAGAATGTCAATTCTCCCATTAAGGACATTTCAAATTCTCCCTGCATTATCTTAGAGAATTCTTTACACAGAGAATCATTAGTAGCTCCGAATATAATATCATCAACATAGATTTGAACTACTAAAATATCATTTAGTTTTCGTTTTATAAATAAAGTTGTATCGACTTTTCCTCGAGTAAAACCAAATTCGATGAGAAATTTGCTTAACCTTTCATACCAGGCTCTAGGAGCTTGCTTCAAACCATATAAGGCCTTTTTTAGTTTGAAAACATGATTTGGTTTGGATACGTCTTCAAAACCTGGAGGTTGTTCTACATAAACTTCCTCCTTGATGTACCCATTTAAGAAAGCACTTTTCACATCCATTTGATACAATTTGAATTCCTTGATGCATGCAAAGGCTAAGAGTACTCGTATAGCTTCCAATCTTGCTACTGGAGCATATGTTTCCTCATAATCAATACCTTCTTCTTGATTATAGCCCTTGGCGACCAATCTTGCATTATTTCTGATAATAGCTGCGGATTCATCAAGTTTGTTTTTGAATACCCATTTAGTGCCAATAACCGAGTGGTCTTTAGGCCTGGGTACCAAATCCCAAACTTGATTTCTGTCAAATTGATTTAATTCTTCTTGAATTGCTAACACCCAATCATTATCTGATAAGGCTTCGTCAATGTTAGAAGGTTCCAATTCAGAAATTAATGCAGAAAAGCTAACTTCGTTTAAAACTTCGTTTCTAGTTTTAACTCCTTCATTAACTTCACCTATCACTTGATCTAGAGGATGACTCTTGATGTATTTCCAAGCTATAGGTTGATCTGGATGACTTAGTTCAACTCCTTTTTCAAAATTTTCAACCTCAAGATTTGGAGAGTTAACAGAAGGTTGGTTACTAGTTATCTCATCATCAAAGTTTTTACTGGAGGATACATGTTCATCGAATACAACATGAATTGATTCTTCTACAACACATGTTCGTTTATTAAAAATTCTATATGCTTTACTTTGATTTGAATAGCCTAGGAAAAGTCCTTCATTAGCCTTAGTATCAAACTTTCCAAGATTATCTTTACCATTGTTATGAATAAAGCACTTACAACTAAATATGTGGAGATGAGCGAGGTTTGGTTTCCGTCCCTTGTAGAGTTGATATGGTGTCTTTCCAAGTTTGGTTCTGACATACGCTCTATTTGAGATGTAGCATGCAGTGCTCATAGCGTCTGCCCAGAAGACTTGAGATACATTCTTTTCGTTGAGCATTGCTCTAGCCATATCTGTAAGAACTCTATTATTTCTTTCCACGACTCCATTCTGTTGTGGAGTTCTCGATGCTGAAAAATTGTGATCGATGCCAATTGCATCATAATATTCTGCAAATGCTTGATTATCAAATTCTCCACCATGATCTGTCCTGATTCCTACAATTAACATACCTTTCTCATTTTGCACTTTCTTGGCAAAGGCAATAAATTTACTAAAGGTTTCATCTTTGGATGACAAAAATATATTCCAGGTAAATATAGAGAAATCATCAACAATAACAAATGTGTACAAGTTTCCACCAAGACTGTTAACTCTTGCTGGACCAATCAGATCCATACGCAATAATTGAAGTGGTCTGTTAGTGGAAATTTCAGTTTTCGATTTAAAAGATGATTTAGTTTGCTTACCTCTTTGACAAGCATCACAAATTAAATCATTCTTGAAATTTACATTAGGTAAACCAATTACCAAATCCTTTTTGAGTAATTTACCTAATTGATACATATTAACATGGGCAAGTCGCTTATGCCATAGCCAACTCTCATCAGTGTTACTCAAAAGACAATTTTCAGAGATATTTTCATTCATATCAAGAGTATAGCAGTTACCTTCTCTTTTTGCCTTGAGTTTTGACTTTAAATTCTTCTTTTCAATATGCAGATCCTTTTTGCTGACTATCAGACATTCTTCTGAGTCAAATATTACCCAGTTGTCTTTATCTGTGCTTTAGCTTACACTTAATAGATTGTGAAATAAACCTTCAACATAATATACATCTTTGATTTTATCCTTGACTTCCCTAAGCCCTGCTATCCTTCCGGTTTAATTTCCTCCAAATTTTACCTTGCCACCTTCCTTGGGTACTAATGTGGTGAAGTTCTCAGGATCACCAGTCATATGTCTTGAACATCCACTATCTATATACCATTTGTTTGATTTGGATGCTCTGAGACAAATCTGCAGTTAAGGATAATTAAGTTTTAGGTACCCATATCTTTTTGGGTCCTTTTGGGTTAGTACATATAACTTCCTGTTCATGAACCTTCTTAGGTATCCATTTATAGGTTCCTATAATTCCTTTCTTTTTATGAAAACACGAAGAAGTGTAATGTCCTTTTCTATTGCAGTAATTACAATAAGCAAAAGGATTAGATGTGTGCACAGAACGTGTGAAATAACTTAGATATGGTTTACCTCATGTCTTCTTCTTACCCTTTCTTTTGTCTAAGTTTGGATCATATCTTATATCAGACTTATCATTCACAAGACATTGTGCTTTTAAAATAACATTTAACATCTCACTTCCTTTTGTAAACTTTTCAAGAGTTTTAGTAAGATCAATATTTTTCTTTTCAAGAGACAAACACTTTTCGCAATCTTTATCTAAAGGATCTTTAATTCTTTCTTCAAGAAATTTGTTTCTCTTTTTACATGCAATCAAGTTATTAACAATTTTGACAAATTCAGAATGTAAAGCATCATATTCATTTTGTAATTCATCATAAGTAGGATCAGAATCTTTTACCTCCTCGTCTGTTTCTTTTTGAGCAACCAGGCATATATTGGCTGTCTCTTCATTATCGCTTTCTTCATCTGAGGAGCTATCTCCCCATATTGCAGAAATAAATGCCTTCTTTCTGTTGAAGGATTTGATGTTTCTCTTTTCTTTATTTTTTTGTAATAATTCTGGACATTCTGATTTGATATGTCCAGGTTTACCACATTCGTAGCAGATGATCTCCTTGGCGTCTCTTCTGCCACTAGTTCCACTTCTTTGTGAATTCCTAAACCCCTTTATAAAACTTCTTGAATCTTCTAATCATCAGGCCTATTTCATCATCATCGATCTCCTCTTCTTCTTCTTGGCTTTCTGCCTTTGTTTTTGTCACACTTAGTGCAAGACTTTTCTTCCTCCTGTCACTAACTTCTTCTAGTTCTCGTTTGAATTTTAGTTTTCTTTCATATTCAGAAAGACTTCCAAACAAAGAAGCTACAGATTGCATTGATTCTCCTTTGGCCTCCTCTATTGTTGTGACTTTGGCCTCCCATTCTTTGGAGAGTATGTTTAATATTTTTCGTACTTGGACATTCTGATCATAGAATTTTCCAAGTGCTGCAAGTTGATTAACAAGATGAGTATATCTAAGTTCGAATTCAGCTATTGACTCACCTTCCTTCATACGAAGTAGATCAACCTCTGTAGTTAGAGTATTGACTCGATTTTCTTTTATTCCAGATGTTCCTTCATGAGCTACTTCCAACGCTTGCCACATCTCTTTAGCAGTCTGAAGAGTACAGATTCTGAAGTATTCTTTTTGACTCAGTGCACTCTGAATCATTAAAATTGCTTTGCTGTTGAGAGTGACTAGCCTTTTGTCATTGTCATCAAATTCTGCTGGTGATTTAGGAACTTTTCGAGATTCTTCAGTCTTTGTAGTCATAAAGTTTCCAGTCTCAATCACATCCCATAGTCCGTATTCTGTAGCCATTACGAATACACGGAACTTAGCTTTCCAGAAGGAAAAATGCTCACCACTAAAACCTGGTGGTCTAGTGATAGAAGCTCCGTCTGGAAGGATTGCTTCACCCATGCTTGCCATTGGATCCTTCTAAGGTTGTTAAACCTGAACAAGAATACCTGCGCTCTGATACCAAATGTTAGAGCAAGCTTTTCACCCAAGAGGGGGGTGAATTGGGTGATTTGAAAATAATCAGAAGTTTATATTCAATTTAGAAAACTTTAAGCACTGTAAATAAAAAGGAAGAGATATCACCAAGATTTGCACAGAGATTTATATTGGTTCGGTCTCAACCACTTGACCTACGTCCAGTCCTCAGAAATCCTTCTGAGCCTTTCACTATATCTTCCAAGATTCAGTGGGTTCTTGGCACCACAGTACAACCAGCAAGTTCCTCTGGACATTCGCTCCCCCTTATATAATAAGGTAATCTTAAATCCCAACTCAAGGTCCCTCAACCTTAAGTTATCACTATTGGAAATAATTAAGTATGACTGACAAATCTCTCTCACAGAGTATGTAGATAAGAACTGAAGTACAGATGAAGGCTTGAAGCACTTGTAAAGATATTGCTTGTAGTGTATTCAGGCGTTTTTCTTCGTTGTTATTCATTTTTTGAATGACTGGACATATATAATAGAAACTTTGAGGACCGTTGTCAATTTGTCCATTGATTCAAAAATGCTTCTGTCAAATGTAACAACATTTATTTTCGATTACTTCTGAAGTTTTGCTAACACCCATGAATAGTTTTCGTTTGAATGGAGTGTTCAGTTGTATGTCATGTGCGTGATGGTGGAGTACAACTGTAACACACTTTGTGAATATTACCGTTAGAAAATATTTGCATATCAACAGAATAATATGATTCACTAGAAGTGTTTTCTGAGAATCAAAGAAACCATCAGGAGTGATTGTGTTTTCGCAACTGAGCAGTGAAATAATATGCCATATGATTTTGACAGCAATCTGGAGAAATTAGTAATGGTTATCAATAACAAAATTTAGCTAACAAAATCTGTTGATCTTCATGGAAGTAGTTGCAAGTGGATCACAATGATTGTTTGAGAGAGTTACTGGCAGAAAGAAACATTACTGGAATGAATATGATATCACTGGGAGTGATTTTGAAAACGTTAAAACCTTCTGACAGTGATTACAGACTTACTGGAAGTGATCAAGAAATTTCCATATTCCACTCGAGTGAATTTGGAATCACTGGAAGTGATTTTGTAAATAGTGATTTCTTCTTGCAGTGATTTTGAATCCACTGGAAGTGATTTGGAAGTTTTCAAAAATCACTCGAGTGATTCAAGATCACTGGAAGTGATTTAGCAAACAGTAAAATATTCTTGCAGTGATTTTCAATCCACTAGAAGTGATTCAGCGTAAATCCTATATCACTCGAGTGATTCAAGATCACTCGAAGTGATTTGGAAAACAGTAAAATATTCTTGCAGTGATTTTCAATCCACTGGAAGTGATTCAGCGTAAATCCTATATCACTCGAGTGATTCAAGATCACTGGAAGTGATTTGGAATTCTTCAGGTATCACTCGAGTGATCTGGCATTCACTGGAAGTGATTTTCAAAACAGTGGATTTTTCTCGCAGTGATTTCTCAATCACTGGAAGTGATTAGGGGAATCACTCGAGTGATTTCACATATCACTCGAGTGATCTGGAAATTTTCTACATCACTCGAGTGATTTTAATGATCACTCAAGTGATTAACTGAATCACTCGAGTGATCTTCCTCAGATCACTTTAATCACTTCTTTTGCTGATATAAAATCCATGGACTTTCAAAACATGATTTGTTATAATCAAAACATGAAATCTAACACTTACGACTTGTGGGCTAGTGTAATTATTGGCCCACTGTCAACTTCGTATGGGCCTACTGGGTCGCACACAAGAATAGCCCAACACAAGCTATAATGTCTAGATTCATTGAATTTAAGATGTGTCTAATATTCAATAAATACAATGTTTAATCTAGGGTAGACAAATTCAATATATATATTAGTGTTAGTTTCGGATTTAATTTTATTTGATAAATTAAATTTAATAACTAACATAGAGATATAACATATCATATTTAATTTATAAAGATAAGTTAAATCTATTTTCATTGGCTCTTTATTCAGATTAAATAAATAGGTTAAATTAAAACTATTGGACATATTTAATTAAACCAAATTTATTTAATTAGCTCATAAAAACAATTAAATGTTAATTGATATAATATGGATTTCAAAATTAATTTATTTTAATTTTGAAGATCTAATATAGCCCTTATTAGTTATAAAAACGAAGGGGCTAGATAATCCTAACACATTAGAAAGAGTGAATCATAAGAAAAACCCTAGAGAGGCATTGGAGGCACTAGTATGTTGTCTGTGTTGGAGTCGTATTTGTGTATATACTGGTAGAGGGATATGATCTGATGTGTTTGCTCCTTGAGATCAAAAAGGCAAAAATGAAAAGGTAAGATTCAAGCTACTTGATGTAAATGTTGATTGATAGATCCGCAATTAGGATTAGTAAACTTTTGCAATTTTAAATTTCTTCTATGCCTGCCAATCCTAACAGAACATGTAGGAAATACCTCCTCTTTATCTTTAAATAAAGATGTATAGAGATGGTGAGACAAAGAGGTAGAGGTATTAAGTAGGGTCGAGAGCTAGACCCGACCCAATACAACAGACAATGGGCGTGTTGATGGAGCAACATGTAATGATATATAATTTGGGTGGTGAGATGCAACAAGTACAGCAAAATAAGATGAGGAGTAGCCTTCAATTAGATAAGATACTGAGCTTAAATAGCCTAAGAATCTTGGTCAGGCTGAGTGTCTACAAAAATGGGTACCACGGTTTTACCAGTAGTAATCTCCTGCCTTCTGAGGGGAGTTTGACCCTCAAATGGCAAAGAACTGGTTATTTTTTCTAGAGAAAATTTCTAGAATTCTAGAATGCTCAAATAATATCAAAGTTCAGGTGGAAAACTTGAAACTAGAGGGTGATCTAGACAAATAGTAGATAAACACTAAAATGACTCTGCAGGCTCGAACTATTCCTATCACTTAGGAATCATTTCAACAACAATTCAAAGGAAAATGTTTCCCCAATCAATCTGAACCGCAAAGCAAACTAAGTTCCTTACTAGTCGGTAAGATGAAAAGAAGAGCTTTGATGAATACTTGACTCGCTACATCCGATTGCCTCAATAATCTTTGTAATATCCCAAATTTTAGGACAAAAAGCTTGAGATTAAGCCTAGATCAAGTGGACTACTAAGTCTCGGTTTAGCAAATATCTCAGTAAGGCATAATTGTATTCCCCACAATTCCTTTATACCCTTGTGGTATTAAAGGGAATATTATGATGAATTAAAGAGCTTAAGGAATGACAAGACAATACAATTAGAAGTCATATGCAACATAGTTAATTGAAATACAAAGTAGTGTTGTTGCTAGTGAATTTCCTTGTATGACAGTCTTGTATGTGTGACATTTTTCAATAGATAAATGATGCCCAAAAATTCTAAAAATTTTTAGAATTAAAGTAGTCTTATCAAGATTTAATTTGATATGCCATATGGGTCATTTGGAGTTGTACACAAAGAGATGTGTATTTTTGAAGTTAGCCCAGTGAAATTGGTGATTTTCAGTGTCAGCATCTAAAAACAATGATTCTAAGAATGTTGAGCTTCCATTTATTTAAACCTAGACTTAATAAGGGTTACATAGCCCTTGGAACCACCCTAATTGGATATCTATATAAGTATATATAAATTTTCAAATTTTGATGAAAATTCTGCCTAGTTTTCTAGCATGTGCGAAAATGGGAAAATGTATGGGCAAAATGGTTATTTGACTAATAAAAGCAATCAGCCATTATTTTTCCCTTTAATTGCTGAACAATTTGGTCAAGAAGAAATAGGAATTAATAAATGAATTCCAAATGCTAAGTTGAAGTGTTTAAATCAAGCAAAAAGGTGAAGTTTGAAAAGTCAAAAATTGTAGGCTAATGTTTGAAGTGTAAATGGCTTATTCAAGAAGCTAATTTTGCTTTTCCAAGAGCCCTTAATTTCATCTAAATGAGAGGAGATAAAGGGAATATATATATATATATATATATATATATATATATATATATATATATATATATGTTGCTTGGAAACCATTAAAGCAAGAAGGAAAAAGTAGAGTCAAAGAGTCAAAAGCAATAAAAGCCATATGACCTTAATTTGTCATATGAGAAGATGACCTTATGGGATATTTCAAGAAGCAATTAGATGCTCCCATTCCTCTTGCACTTTTGGTCAAATAAGGGAGGAAGGAAGAGAAATATATATATGGCTACAATTAAAGAAAGAAAAGAAAGGAAAAAGATTAACCAATGGAAAATTGCCTATGTAATTATTATTAACACAATTTATGACATAAGCCAAAAGTGATATTTTAAAGCAATATACTCCTCCTTTTCCTACTTCATTCAGCCAAACTGAAGCAAAAAGGAGAGAGAGAGAATTCAAAGAGCAAGAACACAAGAAGGAGAGCTTAGGGTTTCAAAGTGCAAGATCAAGTTAAGAACTTGCAAAACTTTGTGATTTTTTCCCCTTAATCACTCTACAACCATCTCTAACCTCTTCTCCTTCTTGAAATCCATGTTTTTCAAGATAAATCAAGAGAAAGGAGAGAGTGAACAATGGAATTTTAGAGAGAGTGGTGAAATCAAGAGGTAATCACCAAAACTTGATCCTCTTGTTTTATACAATGTTGTTGTGGTTGTTGTTGTGGAATTTACCTTAGTTTTCTCTTGTTTTTCAAAAATAGGCTAAAGCAAAACCTAAGGGACGTGCTGCCCAAATTTCATGTAAACATCTCCATTTAGTGTTTAAATGGTTAATCATGTGATTAGAAATGGTAAGGAGGAGATTAAGCAAGATAAATCAAGAAAACACAATTTTCCTCCTTAAACCCTAACTTTCTGTTCTGAACAAGACATGATGAAGGAGTTAGAATTTTGTAATTTTGAGGGTTCTATAGGATTTATGATTTTTGGATGTTTGTATACAAATTTGGAAATTTATGAAGCTGAATGTGCATGTTGTTTGATCGGCCTCTTGTGAGGCAGCGACATTGGGCAATGTATTTTATGGGGCAAACATTGTCTAAAAATTCTGAAACTTATTGTTAGAAGTGTAGGATGATGTATTTAGAAAGTGCAAGTGTACACTATAGTAAACAAATAATATAGAAGTAAGTAGAGTATCATTCCCACGAGAATTGATCACTAAATACCAAAATTGATAATCTTAATACTCTTTAGCGAGTCGATTAGTTGTGATTGAAATTGTAAGATAAAAATGATGAAATATGAATACAAGTGATATGAAGACAAATATGAGAAAAAGCCCTAGGGATTAGATTTCACTTAGAAAATTCTGGATTGAATCACTTATCTATTCTAGTCCAACTTATTCCACATAATTGATAGTTGAGTTTCCCTAATTTAATTACTAGCCTCTTCCAAGGTCAAGTAATTCTATAATTAATTGCTAACCCAATATATTCCTATATGAATTTAAGCAATTAATCATGCATTAAGATTTATGGAACTCATTAAGACTACACAACCCATATGAATATATTCCTATTTCATATGCAAATTAT
Source organism: Albizia julibrissin (assembly GCA_037074505.1). NCBI lineage: Eukaryota > Viridiplantae > Streptophyta > Magnoliopsida > Fabales > Fabaceae > Albizia > Albizia julibrissin. Next base: position 42,576,785 of record CM073477.1, read on the forward strand.
GGTTTTAATTATAGGATCCACACATATGCATCTCCTTCCGGTCTCAACATGCATATTAAAATCATCCAAAAGGTGGCCAGTCAATTGAAAGCATTAAGAACAATAATTAAAACTCAATCATGAAGGAAAAATTAAAACTAGATTTAATAAGTCAAGATTCAATCTGTCATTATTAAGCTACGTCATCACCCTAGGAAAATGGAAATTAGCTCATGATGAAATTAAACACGAAACCAAAATAAATTAAAAACATCATAAACATTGCATAAAAAATTAATTACAAAAACATAAAAATACAACTACAAGATGCATGAAAATAGAAAATCCATCCTACCATATAGGAGGTAAAACCTTACATGTAGGTAGCAACCTATACCATCCATAAAAGAGGACTACCTAGGCCTTCAATATAGGTGGTAAAATCATCCATGTAGGAGGCATGCAAAAAGTAATAAAATGCAAGAAATAAATTCTAAGATAAATACTATCTCTCTAACTTGAAATTTTCTCTCTCTCTCTCTCTTCCTTCCTCCTCATTTTAGGATGCCAAGAAGCTCTATTTATAGACTTCATTTTCAGACTGCTACAGAAAAATCCGTCAGCTACAGTGTAAATGGCATCAACTACAGTACCACTACACAGTGAAACCGTCATCAACAGTACTAATGCTATTGCTATATGTTAGAAATTGTGCCCTAAGGGCCAATCATTGTACCTTAAACATTATTGTTATTTAAGAATTTCTCCTTATTGTTATCATATCATTTGCATGTTTATTATGATAATTGTATCCTTGGATGAACTATAAAGATTATCCTAAATGTCCCTGGTCAATTATCTATGCGGGAGCAAAGATGAAATAAGACCAGTATGACTTTGATGAGGTATAGAGATACAAATCAAAGTCTTAGGCACTTGTAGGAGTATAAGGTGCTGGACCAACCCGCTATGAGAAAGTTGCATGGATTAAGTCATAAGCTTATCTCATACATATAATCATGTCACAGTACCCTCTGACCTGAGATCATCATAGATTCCTACATGAAACTTGCTAAGTTTTGACCTAGTCAAAAGTCACCTTTGACCGGGTGATGATAAAGGCTATAATCGGGCTTTGGAGTTTTCATGAAGAGGAATGTGAGTGGTCAAGATGGAATTTATCCCTCACATTACTGAGAGATATTACTGGGCCCCTCGATGAGTGAGTCTGAGAAATGTATGGCCATACTGTAATGGGAAGGAGTTTCCATTTCTAATTTCAGGCTACTCAGGAATCGGGAAAGTGATGGTCAGGAACAGGAGGATGACGTTGTCCATGCCTCATCCTTGACCAAAATATCGTGTGACAAAAAGGGACGTGACATGGTTGTATAAAAGGTTGCATCGTATCATCGATCCTCATGTGAATTGGGTAGTCACAATGTCTTGCTAGAGGCCGCTTGCGACTTGTGGGCTAGAATAGTTTTTGGCCCACTGCCAACTTCATGTGGGCCTACAGGGTCGCACACAAAAATAGCCCAACACGAGCTATGATGTCCAGATTCATTGAATCTAAGATGTGTCTAAGATTCAATTAATACAATATTTGACCTAGGGTGGATGAATTATATATATATATATATATATATATATATATATATATATATATAAATTCGAAAAAATAATAATATATATATATATATATTATAATATTATTATAAGATGTTAGTTTTATATTTAATTTATTTGATAAATTAAATAATTAAAACTAATACAGATATCATATCTTAGATTTAATTTATAAAGATAAATTAAATCTATTGGCTCTTTAATTAGATTAAATGAATATGATAAATTAAATCTGTTTGACAGATTTAATCAAGTCAGATTTATTTGATTTGATTTGAATTTCAAATTAATTAAGATTAATTTTGAGATTCCAATACGGCCTACATCAGATATAAAATTCGAAGGGCTAAAGAACCCTAGACTGTACGGAGAACTTGGAGAGCCGCGAGAAACCCTAGAGAGGCATCTTGGAGGCGCTAGCACGCTGCCGCATTGGGTCTTGTTCGTGTGGATACCGGTAAAGGGAGGCGACCAGAGGTGTTGACTCCTAGAGATCGAAAGCACGAAAAACATAAAGGTACTATTCTAACTACTTGATTTAGACGTCTTTGATAGATCTGTGATTGGGATTTGAGGTTTTTAAACGGTTAATTTTTCCGCTGCGTGTACGAATCCCAACACTATAGTGAAAAACGCATTTGCTACAGTGAAAATACACTTCTGCACCGACCCACTTCCATACCAACGTACTTCCGCACCGACCGCTATAGTGAAATTCATCTTTTGCTATAGTGAATCCGTATATGCTACAGTACGTATGAACATTATTTTGCTACAGTGCCATCCCTTTAAATTCATTTTCAATATCTTCTTAATCTGGTGCTACAAGGCCTATTAGAAGAAAATCATTATTTATTTATCCATTACATCCAAATTCATTATATTAAGCTCAAATATCGCCACAAAATTATCATATAAGGGAAAATAAATATGCAAATATTTTACTTATCACTTATCAGGATTAAAGTAGAGACATATTTATTTAATTTGATAGGTAGTTTGTAATTTTTGGACACGTACATTAGAAGATATGAGTTTTTGAAATTGTGCCCTGTTTCTGGAAGCAAATCTATGAACAGTGGAGGTTGGCGAATTTTTGGGAAAACTATGATGACATTGGTCAAACCAAAATATTTTCCCCTTAAATTAGACTTAAATGGATTCATATAGGACTTTGAACCATCCAAATTGAAGTTCTATAGAATTAATTATGATTTTTCAAAGTTTAGTCAAAATGCTGGCAGTTTTGACTACCATGTGAATTTGAGGGAAAAAAGGGGCCAAATGTAATTAGTAAGAACTCCAAGGGTGAAAGTAAGCCTTTAACGCTAATATACCCCATTGTGCATTCACTTTTCATGGCTCTAATAGTGTCATTACTTATCTAGGGCCATGAAGTGAAAAAGAAGAAGCAATGGTTGAAAGATCAAGGTACAAGAGGAGGACACAAAGTCCAAAAGGTAGTCAACTTACCCTACTTGCATGTATTTGATATTTATGCTTGTTTTTTGCTTTGCTTGATTATGTGAAGCATATTTGAATGGATAAAGCTTTGTTTCTATTTATACTGTGGCCATAGATATGTTGTATGAAACATTGAGCATGCAGAGATGTCAGTATGTAAGCATGAGCTTACGTAAGGCGAGCATATCATGCACTAGTATTTATCTTGCATGCATTACGGTACTGTTTATTGCTGAGATTCCTTTGAATCTTACCCTCCCCCAACCAACCATTTAGACAGGTGGACACAAGTAGGATGCGGGAAGTTGCGCGAGAATAGAATGCGATGGTGGACCAAAGAGTAAAGGGTCTAGTAGTATATATTTATTTAATTTAGACGCTTTGGTAGCCTTGTGTGGCTATACAATTGTATATGTAAATGAATGAATTAAGTTTGAGCAGAGAATTGCCTTAATTAAATTAATGGAAAAAGATAAGAATTGACGAGTAATAATAGAATTGTGAACCACTAGAATACACTTTCGTAAAAATTTTAAAATTTTTAGAAAAAACTCACTCAACTACAAGTTCGAATCTTGTTCTGAGGTAAAAAGTGTTATAAAAGAATAACGTTTAGTGGTTCAATTTCGCTGCGTAAAACTCATCAGACGAGTATAAATGTAAGGTGTCACACTCTTTTTATCTTAGGTATCATGATGAGGAGGAGTGAAGGACAAACATTATAATATGAGGATTAAGACTAGAATTGAAAGGGAAGTTAGTCTCTAAGCAATTTTCAAAATCTAATAAGGTAGTGGAAGAATGCCAAACCACAGAAAATAGTACACTGATAAAAATATTGGCAGTAAGGCAGCATCTAGAAGTAAAGGTTCTTCCCAAGAACTTGAGAAATTAGGAGGTCTAATCAGGGAAATGACAAAAGTCTTACCATTTTGGTAATCGTAATAACCAGAGACCCCTAGGAACAGAACCTATAGGCATTACGGGAGGGCCATATGGGATCCAGTGGGGAAGAGAATTTGTCATAATTGTCAATTATTAGAGAATTTACCCAACATCTGTCCACGACAATAAATGGGCAGAGGAGCCGAGGTAGAGAACTCAGGGAAGAGTTCTGCTACAAAACAGGAGGAGGCTAAAAGTCTCCGGAACCGATTAAAGGTATAGTTCAACTTTATAGTAATTTCGTACAAGTATGGTATGACCCAGGTGTTAGTCATCCCTTATTACATATAACTGTGTAAGATGGCAAGACTTGAATGTATATCAGTTACCGTATGATTTGGCTATGTCTACACCTACGGGTGTCAGATTTATTACAGCTAATGCTTATTGAATTATATGATGAACGCCAAAAGACTTGGATCAACGGTGGAGCTAATTTGTTTATCACTGTATAAAGTGAAAAGAATTATTAGTAATGATAGTTGACGGCACACTATCCTATGAGACTGCAAGAGCAAAAGGGGTTAATTACCATAGTCTGCAATTACATGATAGTACAAAATTCAACCTTAATTTTCTTTCAGCAGCTAAAGCTGGGAGATGTCTTCAAAAAGGTTGTCAAGAGTACATGATACTTTTCTCAATGCAGTTAGAGGTTAGAGTATCACTTGAAAATACTCTGGAAGTAAATCAGTTCTTTGTAATGTTTCCAGAGGATATCAGTAGATTACCTCTGGAAAGGGAAGCGAAGAGTGCAATTGGAATTAAGCTTGGAATAAGACTGACACCCAAAGCCCATACAAAAGGGCTCCAAATAAAAAGGCAAAATTAAAAGTAGATTGAGTAGCTATTAAAGAAAAAAAAATTATCAGACTCAATATTTCCCCATGTAAAGCTCCAGTGTTCTTTGTAAAAAATTAGAATGGTAGAAGCCCATGGTCATAAGACTAAGAACATTAAGCAGCATCCCAAAGATGGTACAAAGCTCAAGAATTATGGGTAGTATTCTAGAATAGCTGGAAGGCTGAAATAAAATAAACTGTGTATCTTGAGAATGTTGCAATGGACTGTATGTCATATGAATGTTAAATTTGACCAATTGGGTCTTGTGAATGATTGAGAATTAATGATATTTTGTGTATTCACAAAGCAAGGCAGAACATGACAAGCATTTGAAAGCAGTACTAAGCACATTAGAGATAAGCAACTATATGCCGAGTTGAGCAAGTGTGAGTTTTGTCTTTCAAAAGTTAAGATTCCAAGCCATGTAGTCTTACAAGGAGTCCTAATGGATCCTAGCAAAGTGGAACTAGTACTGAATCGGAAAAGGCCAGAGAATGTGCAGTTTTCTTGGTCTTGTTGATTGTTACAAATGAGTTATATAGCATTTCTCCAATAATGTTTTGCCTTTGATTAGGCTTATATGAAAAACTCAACATTCTTTGTAGGATAATAGTTATGAGAGGAGCTTTACAAAGTTAAGAGAGATGGATAGCAATATTAAAGTTAATCATTCCCGATCACTATTGACCAGTGTGGTCTTGATTTGCAATTGACCTATGCGGTCTATGATAATGTGAGTAAGTATGGATTGGGATGTGTCCTGATGCAGGAAAACAACATTGTGACATGAACCTCTTGTCAACTGAAGCCTCACAGACTAAAACATCCTACTCATGAATCTTAAGATAACAGTAACTATGTGTGCACTGAAAATCTGGAGACATTGTCTCTACGAGGTATCGTAGAGTTGTACTGCGACCACAAGAGCTTAAAAATATCTGAGTAATTAGATAGAGTTAAGCATGAGACAGTACAGATGAATGGAATTTCTTAAAGACTTCAACCTGGAGATTTAATATCATCCAGGAAGAGCTAATGTAATTGCAGATACATTAAGCCGTAAAAGTGTAGGTAGCAGCCCTAATGATACAAGAGTAGAAAAATGGTTGAAAATCTTAGGGATCTCAATCTGTTTAATCAAATTTTGAACAGTTGTAACAATATTAGTTAAGCAGAATATGAATTAAGAATAGCGATAGTAAAAGTCAAGAGACTTTTGCTTCCATATCTTATGTAATGATTTCACATATATGAATTTATCCTTAAACATATCTGTGTTAAGAAAATATGATAGGCAGTAAGACCTTATGTGCAAGCAGGGCAGGGTCGTAAAACCTGCGGTATAGCCCAAATTTGAGATTTTAAGCAATAACTCGAGCCATGAGATTTCGGGAATGACCCAATGCATAAGAGTCCAAGTAGAGTCCCAAAGAGATTAAAAAGCCTAAAAATGATAAGATAGTTAATCCTAAGGCAATAAGGCCCGTAATTGCAAACTGCACCAGGAGTAACCTGGAGCATCTTGAACCAGGTAGATTAGAGGAAAAAAGCCCGTAAATGTACCTTGTATGGAAAATTACCCTAGGTTATAAGACCTAGCAAATCTCCAATGGCATATGGATAATGTGTCCTGTGATTTTTCATTAGATTGTATATCCTGTAAATGTTGAATGCCAATTAGTTAATTGTTGGTGAATGGATTATCCTTACATGCCTCACAAGCATTATAAAAGTGTATGAATGGATGAGAAGCAAGAATTGGAGCCTAAGATGTGTTAAAATGATATGCATTCAGCATAGATGTTGGACTAAGTGTCCAAAGTGTAATACCCCATTTTCACCAACACTCTTTATGTGTATATTTGACATATATTTAGTAGAATAAAGTGGTGAAATGTGGCATATGAATTTTTGTGAATTTATGAAAAATATTCAAATCGTCGGTTACACGTAATTTGGCCGAATAAGGGCATAAAGAGGCGATTAATGCATAAAGTAAAAGCATATTATGGTAACCAAAATTGAGGAAAATTAAGTAACATAAATTATGGCCTCATTTAAATGTCAAAATGAGGTTAAGCCGAAGAAAAGGGCGATAAATGATTTATTTCGGTAAATCATGAAATGTAGGGGCAAAACGATAATTTTTCCATAAAGTGGGAAATAATTATTTCCCCCTAAGATTCCCACCAATTTGAGTTAAATGGGAATTAAAAAGAGTAAAATGACTACTTGATCATGAATAAATCAATTTTGGTAAATTATGGTTAAGAATGGTCAAATAGTCAAAAAGTCAATAACTTGGTCAATAAGTTACGAGATAGCACAATGGGATATTAGAGATTCATATTTCCCTTGTATTTCTTATAGGATTTTTGGCTGGAATGAGGGAGTATGAAGGGAAATGTAATTAATTAAGGAATAATGCATTTTGGACCAATCACAAAGTGACACATGGCATGATCAATTAAATCTTTTATTATATGATCAATTCTCATCTCTTCAGCTCCTCATTCATGCATGAACTGATCAGAAAAGAGTGAGAGTAAGGGTTGAGAACGTGAAAAACAAAAGATAGAAGGAGAAGCTAGGGATCACCAAAAGTCAAGGTAAGAAGTTTCTACCTTGTGTTTTAAGCTACCTAATCCATCCATAACCTCTCCTCTTCATCTCTCTACCCTTGAAATCCTTGTTGAGTAGCTGAATCAAGAGTTAGAGAGAGAGAGTCAAGAACGAGCAGAAGAGAGAAAGTTGAAGAAATCAAGAGGTAACTTCCCAAACTTGTTCCTCTTGCTTGATTGGTATTAGTAGAGTTGTTTTGGGCTTGATTATGATTCATTTGGCATAAGATAATTGAAGAAAGCCAAAGAGACCATAATATGTAAATGTCTCCAATCAAGTCCAATGAATGTCTAACTAGTTAATATATTGGTTATAAGTAGAAAGGAGGTGATTATGCTACAGAAAATGAGAATCCGACACAACTTTTCTGGGAATTTAAATCCCCTTCCCTATGTTAGACGTGGAAAATGGATAGGAATTTAATAATTCTGATACTTCCATTGGATTTAGGATGTGAAATTATGTAGGGTCTATGTTGACCATGAAGCGAGAAAAGCCTCAGAGGGTGAAATGACAAAATTACCTCTTATAAGCCTTATCTAAGGGCTGTTAAGGGTATTTTTGTCATTCGGGCTTGATTTTGGCCAATCCAAGATTAAAAATGAATTCTAAACGTGAAAATGTGTTGGAATGACCTAAGTCATGATTTTGAGTAAAATACAGATAATTAGGACTTAAGGGTATTTTGGTAATTTAGCACTTTAAGGCTAAGTTTACCAATAATATGAGTTTGAACGGATACATGGATGAGTAATAACTCATTTGTGGTATTTGAAGATTTTAGGACTTGACAACCGGTCTTGCCTCAGTAATTGCCTAAGCTTGCATCAAGTGGGAAAAGTCGCATAAGAGTGCAACCAGGTAGTAACCGTCTTCATATGACATGGCATGCATATGTATTGTTTGATATCATCTCCAAAATATCTACCATGTTTAGATTGAGCGAAGTGATCACTCGGGGCCTATCTTTGGACGGGTTGACACTCAAGCGATAATGTTCATAATTGCACGAGCTGAGCCCAGGGCCTATCTATGCACGGGTGCCCCTCAGGGCCGAAAACCTGTCTAGCGCTAAGTCAGTTTATGAATTGTATGAGATGCACTAATGATGTTATGATGATTTTGTTGATTGATGAAGTATGAAGCATGCTTGTGTGTGTTATCTTATATGTATGATTGTGTTACTACTGAGATTCCTATGAATCTCACCCTTTTTCCCAAAAACAAATCTCTAGTATAGGGAGAGAGCTCAAGGGGCAAAGATAAGGTAAATGGCAAAGAGTTGAGGTCGAGTAGCGGAAGAACTTAGTTATGGTTGTCTCGTTCATGTCGTGTATTTTAAGAATTTCATGAGTTTTGGGTTTGTATATGAAGTATAAGAGATAGATGGCATGTTTTGTGTTGTAATGATAAGTAAATCTAGTAAATTGTGCATGTATGCGAATATATGTAAATATTCATACCGACAGAGGTATTGCTCGCAACTCTAATGTTTTGAAAAAAAATGAAATGAATAATGATAAATACGGTGAGTATTAGCTAGTGGATACTCTACCGTAGTGTTAGGAAATGAGGTATCACACAAAGGCCATGAAACCTATGGGACTGGTGTATCCTCAGGCCAGCAAATTGATGAGCATTCAGATTGTAATGAGCAGAAGCTCGATAGGGTAAGACTTGGTGTGCAATTTTGCAAGGAGCAGAGGCTCTAAGCCATATAATATCAATATGCCTAGCATTATAGTTGTTGTCAAGCGCTATGGTGATGGATTAGTGATTCCATGAAACGTGTTCTGATGATTACTTAAAGCTATTTAGAACTATCTATGGGTCCTAAGGACTCCAGACCCGTAATGTGAGAGTGACCGATGCTTGACAATTGTGAGACCTATAATGATTTGTAGTGCATGCTCTGTGAACTTGCACAGTAAGAGATAGACTGAGTTATAAAAATAATAGGACGAGTAATAAGAAGTGACTCCCCAAAGTATAGTTAAATCTATACAATGTTTAAAATTTCGAGGAAGAATTTTTATTAACAAGGGAAGAGCTGTAATATCCCAAATTTTATTCACTAAAAAATCCTTAAATATTTGATTATATTCAATGGAGTAAAATAGTGAATTTTAGTGTACTTAAAGTAGTCAAATAGTGGAAATAGTGATTATATGAAATTTTTGGCCAAGAAAGACATAAAGCCCAATTTTTGTATTGATAAAGGCTCAACATTAAAGTCTAAAATTTAAGAGGAAAGAGCATAATTTTTAGCCCAATAAGCATTGAAAATTTCGGCCAAAAGAGAGGGGAAGAAGAAAATGGCAATTGGTTTCAAAAGTTCAAGAAAATATAAGGGTAAAATGGTCATTTGGCCAAATAAAATAAAAAAACCATTATTTCCCCTAAAAATATCATGCAAGGTGACTTAAGAAGGGAAGAGGCAAGGGGAAATGGGATTTTGCCACATATTATGCCATGTGGAAGAAGAAAATGACATGTGGAAAAAGAAATAATAAAAAAAATGACATGTGCAAAAATCCTAATAAAATAATATTTATTTAAGGTGGTAGAGGAAGACACTATAGTGAAATTTATGTGTTTATGCCTCTAATCACTTGTAAATCTTCCATAAACCCCATATCCTCCTTGAAATCATGTAAAGCAAGAGGGAAATCAAGAGGAGGAAGAGGAGGAGGGGATGGTTAGAGAGAGAAAACAAAGGAAAAGCAAGGTAATTGTTTTCTTGGTGGTTTTGCTTGGTTGTTGGTTGGTTTGGTCTTGTTTGGGATGCATGAACCCTAAGAGGAGATGCTGCCCAAACTTTAATTGATTATGTACAAGTGGTGTTTAAGTGGTTAAACAAGTGATTAAAGGTGAAAGGAAGGTGTTTATTGATTAAAATCATGAAATTCTATTTTTTCCCAATTTTTGATAATTTTGGCTAGGGGCCTATTTGCTGTGTTTGATGATTCCATTTTGTTTAGAATGGAAAATTGTGTAGGAACAAGTGAATGAAGAAGTATAAAGACTTTAGGGTATGAAATGACAATTTTTCCCCTAAAACCCAAATTGGTGGCTGTCAAGGGTAAAACTGGAAATGTAGTGTGATTTTGTCAAAAATGAGTTCAAAAGTGGATTCTACATGCAAAATTATGTAGGAATAGCCTAGGTCATAATTTTTGACAAAATAAAAATATACCAGGTATAAAGGGAATTAGACCGGGTTCTTTAGAGGTATTTTGGTAATTATGCATTTTGAGCAAAGATAACCAACTATTTGAGTCTAGGAATAAGATATGAATGAGTAATAACTCATTTGTTATCAATTTTGAAATTTTAGGATTTGATATTTGCCTGAGCCAGACCAAAAGCTAAAGGACCGATAGTGGCTAGGCAATTAGAAGGAAGTCTAGGTAGTAACTCTATCTCTCATATACTATGTGATTGTTAATATACATTGTTTGTCATGTTCTATGCAATGACATGTGAATGCTGGTAATTCCTAGTTCTAGGTGTGGGAAAAGCACAAATACCACCTTAAGGGAAAAGCACAACCACTTCTTGGCCCAATGGTATCTAGTCTAGGTCGGCTAATATGATTGATGATAATTCCTCGCTATGGTGTAGGAAAACCACAAGTACCTCCCCGTGGGAATAGCACAAGTACCATGAGGCCAGTGGGACCCAGCTGAGGTGATGTGACAAGTACGAACATGTTGTTGCTTGCTCTGGAACATTTATGTGATCACGATGAGACAAAGTGTGACAAGTAGGTATCAGGCAATCATTTTGATTCAGACAAAATTATCACTTTGATCCTGAACCATTGACAGACATGTGCACAACATAATTATTGCACCATATATGCTGCATTGTATTTTTTTTTGTATTTTATATGATTGATAGTATGTTACTACTGAGATTCATTTGATTCTTACCATTTTCATAATCAAAAATTAATTCAGCAAGAGGAAGCGGCTCAAAGGACAAAGCAACAAGATACCCGCAATTCAGGGTTTGGTTGTAACACCTTACATTTCTGCCACTTTTATACGTATCGGAAACGTTATTCTTTCTTTACTTAGGGGTTCAATACTTATTCACGACTAATGAGCTATTACTCTTACCACATATCAGAGTTAATTCTATTTATTTCGTTCTCGTGATCCCAATTATAGCTGAATTCAAGTTCACGTATTCATACCAGTACATATATATATATATGTATATATATATATATATGTATATATATATATATATATATATATATGTATGTATATGTATGTATGTATGTATATATATATATGTATGTATGTAAGTGTATATATATGTATGTGTGTGTGTGTATATATATATATGTATATGTATCTATGTATGTATGTATGTGTATATATATGTATGTGTGTATGTGTGTGTGTGTGTGTGTGTGTGTGTGTGTGTATATATATATATATGTATATGTATATGTATGTATACACACACACACACATATATATGTCAAGTGTAAACATTTTCCATACAGTAAATATAAATACACTTGGCTCTCCAATCCTTTGTCTTCTTTCTTTCTAGTTCATCTTCAAGCATTCTTCTCTATCCTATTCACGGACCTATATGGTTGGTGGGGGTGAGATTCGAGGGAATCTCAATAGTAAACATAGAGACAATGCATGTAAGATGAATACTAGTGCATGATATGTTGGCCTTACATAGGCACATGTTCACATAAGGATACTCTTCATGCTTAATGTTTCATGCAACATACTTATGGCCCAGTAAAAACAGAAAGAGAGCTTCATTTATCCATACATGCTTCACATAATCAAGCAAAACAATACAATAAATCAATACACATGAACATAACCTAACATTGGAAGTGTGCTAGCGTCTTCAATGTCTCTCTAGGGTATTTCCTTTTTCACGGCTATCTATTTTTTCATCACCAGTGGAAAACCCTAGCTCTCCCTTTTTATAACTAGTTAGTGTTTTCTATTATATGATGGATATTGGTTTTTTAAAACTAATCTTAATTAATTTCAAAATCCATATCATATCAATTAACACTTAATTATTTTTTATAAGCAAATTAAATAAATATGGTTTAATTAAATTTTTCCAACAGCTTAATTTAACCTATTTATTTAATATGAATAAAGAGCCAATAGAATTAGATTTAATTTATCTTTATAAATTAAATCCGAGAGATTATCATATAACATATATATATATATATATATATATATATATGCAATATAATAATATTATCATGTGTGTGTGTGTAATATTATTAATTTTTTTTCTGAATATATATATATATATATATATATATATATATATATATATATCAAGTAAATATTCACACAACATGTATATATATATATATAATTCGTCCACCTTAAATTAACCATTACATTCATTAAATATAAACATATATTAGATTCAATGAATCTAGACATTATAGCTAGTGTTGGGCTTTTTTTTTGTGACCCTGTAGGTCCGTATGAAGTTGGAAGTGGACCAATGACTATACTAACCCACAAATTGTAAGCAGCCTCTAGCAAGACATTACGACTACCCAATTCATATGAGGATCGATAAACCGATACAACCTGTCATACAACCATATCATGTCCCTTTTGTCACACGATATTTCGGACAAGGATGAGGCATTGATAATGTCATCCTCCTATTCATGACCATTACTTTCTCGATCCTTGAGTAGTCTCACTATAGAAATGGAAACTCCTTTCTACCGTAGTATGACCATACATTTCTCAGACTCACTAATCGAAGAGCCCAAAAATATCTCTCTACAAATGTGAGGGACAAATTCCATCTTAACCATTCACATTTCTCTGCATGAAAACCACCAAACCTGATTGTAGCCTTTGTCATTACCCAGTCAAAGGTCACTTTTGACTAGGTCAAAGCTTAGCGACTCTCATATAGGAATCCATGATGATCTCAGGTCAAAGGGCATAGTGACGTGGTTATACATGAGATAAGCTTATCACTTAATCCATCCAACTTTCTCATAACGGGTCGGTCTAGTACCTTATGCTCCTACAAATGCTTAAGACTTTGATTCGTATCCCCATACCTTATCAGAATTTATACAAATACTAATATATGTTTCTTGATTACAATACAAGAGTCCGAAAAGTAGTCAAGCGTTACATATTACATCCCAAAAACTTTAGTAGTCTCTACTATAATTAACACTGTAATAATTCCATAAACTGCTTGTCTTCAGTCCTTGTGTTCGACTTTCTCCTTGCCTTTGGAATTGCTATGCCTAGCTGGATAATTTATTTATAGGAAAGGAATGAGATTCGAACGAATCTTAGTAGTAACCAGAAATCATTCATATAAAATGCAAATAGTAAATATGTAATATAGCATTTATCATGATGCAGCAATCAAAATGTCTAAGCCTATCTGACAATGCTCAGGAAACAAATGATGATTTTATCCGGATCAAAATAATCATATGTTCCTTATATGCACAGTATCATATCATAATGTGATCACAACAACAACTTGGAGCAAGCCTACACCTGTCCGTACTCATCGTAACTTAGAGCAGGTCAATACCTGTCCATACATATCAAGTCAATCAACTGGGTCCTCCTGGCCACATCCATACCCAAAAAGTTTCAGCACCACAAGAAATACATTGAAAAAATCATGGAAATCATTGCATATTAACATTCACATAGTTTATAAAAGATAAAGTTACTACCTTGTTGCCTTTCCTTCTCTAATGTAAACCGTCTTCGTTGGTCCAGCTATGTAGATATCAAATCCTAAAATTAACCAAAATAGTTACAATTAAGCTACTACTTAAGTCTATTCCACTTTAAAACTTATAACTTTAGCATTCTTTCAAAATCATGAAATTTACCAAAATGCCCCTAGGGACCCGATCAAACCCCAATATTTTGTACTTTTTCAAAAATTACAACTTAGGTCCATTCCACATATTATCATGTGTAAATCACATATTTGACATCAGTTCAGATCAATTCCAACTCAAATTGCAATTTTTCCCTTGATAGCCTAACTTAGGGTTTTAGGGGAAAAATAGTCATTTCACAATCCGGGATTTTTCACACTTTGCATTCAACATGAACCCTACATAATTTTCCTTTCTAAACATCGTGGAGTTATTATAATCATGAAATTCCAACTCTATCCTTCATTTTCTCTCTTGGCCGAAAGTTACAAGAGAATTGAGAAAATTATGTTTTCATGATTCTAGCTCCTAGAACACTTTCTTTCTACTTGTACTCCTTTGTTTAGCCATTGATTCTCATACTTGACATCATCAATGGAAATTTAGGTAGTATTTCCCCTTAGAAAATGGACATCCCAAATTTACAAAAAAACATCAAAACAATCCAGAATCCAACCAGAATACAGTGATAACTCAGTTATCGGTAAGAAGCTCAGAGTTTGAGTAACTTACTGTTGGAAATTGTGCCCTAGGGGCCAATCATTGTACTTTGAATATTTTCATTCAATGAATTTCTCCATTTGGTTATCACATTATTCGCATGTTCACTGTGATAATTGTATCCTTGGATAAATCATAATGATTGTCCTAAATGTCCCTGGTCGGTCATCTATGTGGGAGCAAAGATGAAATAAGACCAGTATGACTTTGATAAGGTATGGGGATACTAATCAAAGTCTTAGGCACTTGTAGGAGTATAAGGTGCTGGACCGACCCGCTATGAGAAAGCTGCATGGATCAAGTCATAAGCTTATCTCATGTATAACCATGTCACAATGCCCTTTGACCTGAGATCATCATGGATTCCTACATGGGAGTCACTAAGCTTTGACTTAGTCAAAAGTCACATTTAACCGGGTGGTGATAAAGGCTACAATCGGGCTTAATGGTTTTCATGTAGAGGAATGTGAATGGTCAAGATGGAATTTGTCCCTTACATTAGTGAGAGATATTACTAGGCCCCTCGATGAGTAAGTCTGAGAAATGTATGGCCATACTACGATAGAAAAGAGTTTCTACTTCTATAGTCAGACTACTCAGGGATCGAGAAAGTAATGGTCAGGAATAGGAGGATGACATTCTCCATGCCTCATCCTTGACCGAAATATCGTGTGACAAAAGGGACGGGATATGGTTATACGACAAGTTATATCGTATTGTCGATCCTCATATGAATTGGGTAGTCGTAATGTCTTGCTAGAGGTCGCTTACGACTTGTGGGTTAGTATAGTCATTGGCCCACTGCCAACTTCGTTTGGGCCTACAGGGTCGCACACAAGAATAGCCCAACACGAGCTATAATGTCCAGATTCATTGAATCTAAGATGCGTCTAAGATTCAATGAATACAATGTTTAATCTAGGGTGAATGAATTTTAAATATATATTTATTATATACACATGTTGTGTGAATATTTATTTGATAAATATTTATATGTGTTATATATATATTTATATTTGGAAAGGAATATTAATAATATTATATACACATATGTATTTTTGAAATACATAAATACATATATAATATATATTATTTGATAATATATATTATATATATATGATAGTATTATATTATATGATCATATGATAATATTATATTATATATATATAATATATATTATTTGATAATATATATTGAATATATGATAATATTATATTATATGATGATATTATTATATTGTGTATATATAAAGATATTATATGATAATATCTCATATTTAATTTATGAAGATAAATTAAATTCCATTGGCTCTTTATTCTAATTAAATAAATAGGTTAAATTAAAACTGTTGGACAGATTTAATTAAACCAGGTTTATTTAATTAGCTTATTAAAACAATTAAATGTTAATTGATATGATAAGGATTTTGAAATTAATTAAGATTAATTTTAAAAATCCAATATCCATCATAAAATAGATAACCCTACTAGTTATAAAATATGAGAGCTAGGGTTTTCTAGAGATGATGAAAAACTAGAGAGCCACAAGAAAACCCTAGAAGGATATTAGAGGCGCTAGCACGCTGCCGGTGTTGGGGTCCTATTCGTGTGGATACCAGTAGAGGGAGCTGATATGAGTAGTTAGCTCCTCAAGATTGAAAAAGGCAAAACTCCAAGAAGAACTAGTTGACATGTTGATGTTGGGGATGGTTAATCTCATACTCATAGAGATTGACGCTCTTTTAAGAAGAATTAGCGGACATGTAGATGCCGGGGAAATTATTTCAGGAGCAACCAAACATGGAGATTTGTGAACTCGCAATACGTTTATGATTGTGGGCATTCAAACAAACATGAATAAGGTATGACTCTTTCTAACTTGATTTAAATGCCGTTGATAGATCCGCAATTGGGATTGGTAAACTTTTGCAATTTTAATTTTTTTTAATTCTTCCGCTGTGTGCCTACCAATCCCAACACTTACCTCGTTTCTTCTTCTTCCTTTCCACTTGACTGAAAATTCACTCCTTCTTCCTTGAAGTTTTTGCTCATTATATAGCTAATTCAAGAAGGTATGGAAGTTTAAGAGAGGTTTCCAATGCTATAACACAAGATTGAGCAGAGATTTCGGCACACTTACCTTATATCTAAGCTCTGGACTTCTCTTCCTCCTCTCCTTCTTATTTTTCTATTTTCACTCTTCCTTCCTTCATTTCCCTTCCCTCTTGGCCAAACTTGGCCTTAAATAGACAAGGAAGAAAATTGTGGAGAATTCTAGAGCCATTTTGTTGGCATTTTCTCATTGGTCCATGTGTATATATTGTAATAATTACATAATTAATCATATAATTATTCTAAAATTTCCATATGTCCTCCCTTTTCTGTAATATAGATAAAATAATCCATATTATTTTTATTTGGGTCAAAATGACCATTTTTCCCTTGCAATTTCTTTTATTTTTGCAACATTTGCAAAAATTGGCAAAATTAGCACCAAATTTTGAAAATTCATATCTAATTATATAGATATCCAATTTGGGTGGTTTCAAAGCCTATGTGACCCTTATTATGTATAGTTGTAGGGGAAAATATAATATTTAGCCAATTATAAGTTCACAATTTCCATAATTTTTATTTTTGAAGTTTACTCCAGAAAAATGTCAAATTCACTGGGAAACTTTCAAAAATTAAGTTCACCTTGTATATAACTTAAAAAATTCCATGTGACCTATCAAAGTAAATCTTATCATGTCTACTTTTATTCTAGAAACTTTCAGAATTTTTGGAGGTCATTTACTAATTTAAGAATGTCACACAACCTAACTGTCTCCACAGGAAATTCACCAACTTTCTTATATAACAACTATTTTGACATATGTGACTTCTATTGACTTGTTTTGCCACATTACATGCTCTTTTGTCATGAAATACAATAATAGTTACATAATATTTAACGATAAAAAATTTGGGACATTACAATTGGTAAGAGGATCAGCAACATTGTCTTCTCCTGATACTTTGCATATTTTTATATCACATCTATCATTGATTTCTTTAATAAGGTGAAATCGTCTAAGTATATGCTTGGTCCTTTGATATGACCTAACCTCCTTGGCCTGTGCAATAGCATCGCTATTGTCACAGAACAAATCTATTGAATTTAAGATGGTAGGCACCACCCTTAGTTCAATAATGAACTTTCTGATCCAAACGACTTCCTTAGTTGTATCTGATGCTGCTATATACTCAGCTTTTATTGCAGAATCTGCTACAATACTCTATAGGTCTTAATTCCTAGGATATAGGTGGTTTCACCTAAGTCTTTCATTGAGAAAGACTTTCCTAACTTGGACTTGACACTCTGCAAGGTAGGAATGTCATTCTTAATGAGAAGAATGTCATCTAAATAACTAGAAATACAAATTTGCTCCTAGTAACCTTCTTTTAAACACAAGGTTCATCGATATTTTGAAAGAATCTAAACTCTTTGACTACCTCATCAAAATGATGATTCCAACTTCAAGATGCTAGCTTCAATCCATAAATGGATCTTTGAAGCTTGCACACCTTATCAGAGTCCTCTAGACTCATAAAGCCTTCAGGATGTGTCATGTACACATCCTCATGCAACTTTCCATTAAAGAAGGATGTTTTGACGTCCATTTTCCATATTTCATAGTCCTAATATGATGCAATAGTAAGAAGGATTCTAATTTATTTAGTCATTGCAACTGGGTAAAATGTTTCATCATAGTCCACACCATGAGTTTGAGTAAATCCTTTTGCAACCAGTCGTGCCTTGAAGACATTTACATTGCCATCTATGTCAGTTTTCTCCTTGAAAACCCATTTGTACCCTATAGTTTTTACACCTTTAGGTGTATCAACTAAGGTCCATACCTGATTGTCGTACATGGATTGCATTTTGGACTTCATGGAATTTAGCCATTTCTTGAAGTTTGGTCCCACTATAACTTCTCGATAGGTAGTTGGCTCATTTTTCTCAATGAACAATACATCACGAATTTCAGTAATCAGAAATCCATATCTCTTAGGCTAATGTCATGTCCTATCAAATCTGCATGGGCTTTATGTTACTTGATAAGGCTTAGCTATAATACCCCATTTCTCCATCAATATTCCTTATATGTATATTTTTTTATATTTAGTAGAATAAAATGGTGAACTGTGGTGTGTATAAATTTACAGAAATATTCCAATCACCAGTTACATATAATTCAGCCAAGCAAGGACACAAAGAGGCAATTAATGTCCACTTAAAGGCCTAATATTGTAGCCAAAATGTGAGCATAAAATGAAACAAGTAATGGCCACATACAAGTGTCAAAAATGGGGCCAAACCAAATGAAAGGAGCAAGAAATGATTTATTTCAATAAATCATAAAACGTAAGGGCAAAACGATATTTGCCATATCTTAAGGAACAAATATTTTTTCCCCTAATTTTCCCTATATTTTTGGTCAAAAAGGGAATTAAGAAGAGGAAAATGGATACTTGATAATTAATAGGCTTGTTTTGGAGTATTATTACCAAGAGAAAATTAAAGAGTCAAAAAGGCATAAGGCTTTGGTCAACAACTTGCAAGATGGCATTATGGTTATATAAATGAAGCAACATATATTCTCTTCCCATAAAATTTTTTATAGAAAAGAGAAGCCAAAAAGGGAAATGGAATTATTTTTTAATATTATACAAAAAACCATAATTTTGGACCAATAGGACTTGAGCACATGTAAAGCAAGTTTGAATAACTTTTAAATTCATTAACCCTTCTTGTTCATCCATTCATTTTGGTCACAAAACTGAATCAAGAGAGCGAGAGTAAACTCAAGAACAAGCCAAGAACTTCAAGCAAAAAGAGCTAGGGTTTTCATAGATCCAAGGTAAGAAGTTGCAAAACCTTGTGATTTTTGTCTCCTAATCACTCTATAACCTCTCCTAACATCTTCTACTCCATCAAATCCATGATTTTCAAGATAAATCAATAGCTTAGAGAGAGAGTAAATTTTTTTAGGAGAGAGAAGGAACAAGAATCAAGGATAAACTTCAAAACTTGCTTCTCTTGCCTTATTGGATGTTATTGGTGGATATTCTCTTATTTTCAAATTATGGGCTGAAGCTAAATATAGGGGAAATACTGCTCAAATTTCCTCTAAAGATTTCTATTTAGTGTTTAAATAGCTAATCATGTGATTATAAGTGGAAAGAAGTGATTAAGCAAGAGAAAGCAAGAAACCAACATAATCTTCCTAAGAACCCTAACTTCATGTCCTGTGTATGACATGATGAAAGAGTGAGAATTTGGTAATTTTGATGATTTCATTAGCTTTAGAAGGAAAAAATATTTTTGGTATGCAAGTGTTCATGATTTTTGGATGTTTGTATGCCAAATTGGAAATTTATGAAGTATGTATGTGATGTTGTTTGTTCTGCCCTGTATGGCAGTCATTTTGTCAAGTATTTTTGAATGACTGAATAATGTCCAATGCTTGTGAAACTTTCCATTTTAAATGTAGAATTATCAAGATTTAATTTGATAGGTTATAATGTTCAATTGGATTTGTGTGCTAGAAGTTCTATATTGTTAAAGTTTGGGCATGAAAAACTAGCAATTCTAGAGTAGGGTCTAATAAAATAGAATTTTATACTTATGTGAGTGCATTTAGCTTATGGTTATATATCTCCCTAAATGTATACTTAAATATAGTCATGTATCACTTGGAACCACCTTATTTAGAATTTTTTAGATTTAGTTATGATTTTTACAAGTTCAACCAAGATCTAGAAAGAGAAATCTGGACGACTAGGTTTTTGGCCACGACTAGAGGATTTCTTGGCCTCAGCTAAAAGTTTCTAATCTATTTTTTGCCTCGGCTAAGACCCAAATTTTTTTATATTTCATATTTTCTAAGAGGTGTTGATTGATATGGTGTTTCCCAACCCCATAGGCCTTTGTTGGGACTTCCAAGGGCTACCTAAGTGACTCAAATGACAACCAACAAGCTAAACCAAAAATAATTTAGTATACATTATTATACCAAAAAGGATTGGATTGAGTAATAACTCATTGTCTGTGATTCTAATTATAGGACCTAACATCTGTCTGAAGCTTAGAACTTACCCTGGCTCAGACAAACGAGTGGAAATTTCTTGAGGGAAGCAGTCAGATAGTAACTTATCTTTCATATATTTATAATATACACTGTATGTTATATGAAATCATCATGAATTTTCGGGCACATTCTGATTATGTGGGGTAGTCGCCTGGGGCCTTTCTACGCGGGTGGAATCTCAAGTTGATATAATGTTTATTGATACACGAGTGGGTGGCCGGGGCCTATTTGCACGTGTATCCCTCAGGGCCTTGTAATATACTTAGCGTTATGGTGATTTATGAACTGCATGTGATGCACTGAATGCTGTTGTGATGATTATGTTGTATGATGAATGTGTGGCATGCTTTGTGATGTTATATCTATATGATTAGCACTATGTTATTACTGAGATTCTTTTGAATCTCACTCTTTTTCATAAACCCGTCTACAATACAAGGAGATAGCTCAAGAGGTAAGAATAAGGTAAATGCGTATGGCTAGAGGCTGAAACGTGAAAGACTTTATTTTTTTTGTTGGTTATTTGTTTTAATATACTTTGGATATTTTGGATATGTATATAGTATAAATAACCTATAACTCTGACAGGGTTATAATAGTGAAACTAGTAATGTCGGTAGACTAGTTAGCAGACAGTAATTAATCTAAAAGGATAGTTTAGCTAAATTATGCTTCTGAAAGCTAACGAAACATAACTAAGGTATGGAACATGAGAACTAAGCAGAGAGTCACTCATAAAATCTAAAAAAACAAAAAGAAGAGCTTGTGAGACTTAGTGAGATAGTGAAACTTTATGAAATTTTTTAGAAAAATTTTTATTACTCTAAAAAATCCTCTCCAATCCCAGGTTTAAATCGTGAGACAGGTTTGGAATTTGTGAACGTTTTCCAAAGTATGTTTAAACCAAGGCCGAATTCTGGTCTCATGAATGATTTCACTACCTCTTTGTGCTCATCTGGGGCTGTTGGGAATAAAGTGTCATATCAGCAACTTGTTATGTGTCTTCTCTATTTTCCATATGTGGTTCTGTGCTATCTTGTGACTCTCAAACTTCTTCGAGATATACTTTATTCCCACTGGTCCCTTTAGAGATAAACTCTCTTTCTAGAAACATATTGTTTCGAATAAAAAACACTTTATTATCCGCAAGATTGTAGACATAGTATCCTTTTGTTTCCTTAAGATACCCTACGAAAAGACACTTTGAGGATTTGAGCGCTAATTTATCTGAGGCTTGTTGCTTAACATATACCTCACATGCCCAAATTTTGAGAAAAGACAAACTAGGTTTCTTCCCACTCTATATCTCATATGGTGTCTTTTCAACTGCCTTAGATGGAACACGATTTAGTGTAAATATAGTTGTCTCTAGGGCATGGCCCCAAAAGAACAGTGGAATATCTGTTTGACTCATAATAGATCGAACCATATCTAATAGTGTTCAATTCCTCTGCTCAAAAATGTCATTCCATTGTGGTGTTCCTGAAGGAGTCAATTGTGGGATTATCCCATAACTATTTGGATGGTCAATGTACTCTTGGCTCAAATATTCACCACCTCGATCAAATTGAAGTACTCTAATTGTTTTGCCAAGTTAGTTTTGTACTTCATTTTAGAATATTTTGAACATTTCAAAAGATTCAGATTTATGTTTCATTACATAGATATATCCATATATACTAAAGTCATCTATAAATGTAATAAAGTACATATAACCTCCTCTGTATGAGGCCCAATAAATCAGTGGCCCTTTCACTATGCCCAGTAAAAGGTGCCTTTGTCATCTTTCCTAATAAACAAGACTCGCACTTGTTATATGATTCAAAATCAAATGAGTTGAGAAATCCATCTTTATGGAGTTTAGAAATGCATTTCTCATTTATATAGCCTAAACAACAATGCCATAGGTAGGTCGGATTCAAATCGTTTGACTTGATTCTTTTGGTAGTTACGTCATAGATATTTCCAATATTAGGATGTTCCAAATTGAATATATAATGACCAACATGCATGCAAATCACCATTAGCATAGAAAACTTCATTATGATAAATAAAACAATAACCAATCTCAGTAATAGAAGTATAATCTTCCTTATCCAAATAAGAAAGAGAAACAATGTTACTACTCAAAGTAGGAACATAATAGCAATTGTTCAAAACTAACA
Source organism: Albizia julibrissin (assembly GCA_037074505.1). NCBI lineage: Eukaryota > Viridiplantae > Streptophyta > Magnoliopsida > Fabales > Fabaceae > Albizia > Albizia julibrissin. The sequence continues at coordinate 42,600,018 of CM073477.1, forward strand.
AAAGCCCACTTGGCAGAACTAATTCATAAGTTCCTATAGCTAAACCAACAACTCTTGCTCTGTTTCCAACTTATAGGACTACTTTGCCCTTCTTTAGCTTTATACTATTCTTAAGACCCTACACCTTTATACAAATGTGAGAACCACATGTAGTATCTAATACCCATGTAGAGGAAGTAGAAAAATGAATGTCTATAACATCAATACATGAAGAGATAGCCTCGCTATCCTTCTTGTTCTTTTTCAGATCTTCAAGGTAGAGTTTGCAATTCCTCTTCCCATGACTGGGTTTATTGCAGAAGAAGCATACTCTGTCCTTTAGAGGCTTTGCCTTCTTAGCTACAAGTTTAGTTTCAAAATCCATATCATATCAATTAATCGATCTTACCTCCTAAGCCTTTAGCCTTCCCTTTGCCCTTGCCTTTCTTTCCTTTTGAACTATCAAAACAGTGCTGGGCCTTTTCTTAATGCTCTACTCAACAGTTTTAAACATCCTATGTGTAATACCCTGAATTTTGGGATAAGAGGCTTAGGATTAAGCCTATATTTAATAGACTACTAGACCCCGATTTAGCAAATATCTTAGTGAGGGATGGTATTTTTCCCCAAATTTCTTTATATCCTTGGATATTAAAGAGGATATTATTGTGACCTAGAGAACTCAGGGAAATATGAAAGGTAGGGCCGAAATGGTCATTTGACCAATGAGATTATTTCCCTATTATTGATGCCTAAGTTAGTCAAATGTGAAGGGAAATAATAAAAAGGGACAAGAAATGGTTTATTGTGATAAATCATTAAAGGTAAGGGGAAAATGATAATTTTGTCATAGGATGAGAAATGATGGTTTTTCCCTAATATTCCCATTGATTTGAGCTGGATGGGAATTAAAAGGAGGGAAATGACTACTTGGTAATTAATAAGCCCAAGTAAGTGAATTATTATCAAGTAAAGTCAATAAGCGGATAAGCTTAAGGCTTCGATTAATCACTTAAGGTGGTATAATGGGATAATTGGAGAGTGAATTATGCTCTCTTATTTCACATTAATATTAGTGGAATGATGAAGGAAAGGAGAAATGAAACTTGTTATGCAAGTAATGAGGTAGTTGAATTAATTGGTGGTAAGCCACTTGAATGATTTAATTGATCATCATTTCCTTCATCCTTTCTTATTCTCTTTCCCGTGCGGATTAAAAGAGAAATCATAACAGAACGAGAAAGAGAAAGAGAATAGAGCGAGAACGGAGAACGCATAGGAGAGAGAGAAGAGAGAGAACGTTTGTGATCGCCGAAACTCTACCGAAATGGTGTCTTCTCTCAAAGTAACTAGTACAAACTTTCTTCTACTCATCTCGAGCTTTGATTCTATGATTTTAGATTCTCGTTTGGAGATTGTTGATGTTGTCTCGCCGGCCAGAGCATCACCAGAATTCTGAACCGAATTCAGAAGTGTGTAGAGGTAAGTGTAAGCTTCCCTTTAACCATTTAGGTTTGTCATTTGCATGAGTATTATGAGAGTTAGGTACTTTTCATCTCTCATTCGATCAATATTTTGGGGGTCGAAACAATGTCCGACGGATGTCTAAACGGCTAATCATGTAATTAGAAGTAGAAATGAAGGTATTAAGCCCAAGAAAGGGAGGAACTGACACAACTCTTCTGAGAACTCTATAATGGCTGCCTTGTATGGGGCATGAGGATAGAGTTAGAATTTCATCGATTATATGATTTCATTGAGTTCAGAAGAGCAAATTGTGAGGGTTTATGTTGATAATGAAGTGAGAAAAGGCCTGTGGAGTGAAATGACCGAATTACCCCTTTAAGCTCTAAATAAGGGTTGTCAGGAGTATTTCCGTCATTCGGGCATGAATTTGAGTAATATGAAGTCATAATTTCTGTAAAAGTACAGTTAGGCTGGGCTTCTGGGGGCATTTTGGTAATTTAGCATAATTGGGCTAAGTTATCAACTAATACGAGTCTAGAATGTTATAAGGATGAGTAGTGACTTATGTATGCTATGTTTGGGAATTCTAGGACTCGGTGAATGGACGCGCCCGAACCGGAGCAAAGACGAAGGATAGAGGACGGACGTGAAGTCCGACAGGTAGTGAACTTACCTTTCCTGCATATGTATGATATATATGTCTTGCATTGATTATGTGACTGCTATGCCTGTTTATGTTGAATATGTTTAATTGATTGAAGCTCTGTTATATTTGTGCAATGGCCATATGTATGTCATAACATCGAGCATGCAACATGTCATTATGTTGGCATGAAATAGTGTAGGCAAGCATGTCATGCATTCATATATATCTATATGCATAGTGGTATTGTTCGCTACTGAGATTCTCTCGAATCTCACTCCTCCCAAACAACCATTTTAGACAGGTTGGAGGATGCATGTAAGTATGCATGGAGGAGATATGGAGACGTGAGGTGAAGAGAAGATCTTCATTTAATGTAACGGATTTCCATTTGATAGCCTTGTGTGGCTTGATGTATATGTGTATGTATGAAAACGTATGATCGATTGTTGTTAAAGTAGAGAACTGCTCTAACGTAATAAGAGAATCGCTCTAACATAAATAAGAGAACGGCTTTTAGTTTATTAAAATGATCGCTCGCTTACTCTGATTTAATGGAACTAAGAGTTGGTGAGGTGTTGAAAATGAGGCTTAACACTATGCGGTTCAAAAATTGATTTCTCCATATTGTTCATGTTGTAATTCATAAAAAACTGGTCATAACTTTTTGGGAGTGAATTCAAGATCAAATCTGTAACTAACTCCTGGCTCATGGGAAATCCAAGCCTCTCAAGGTGATCAATGTAGCCTTTCATCCTTAAGACGTGAGTACTAACTGATGCACCTTCAGCCATCTTGCAGGAATGTAAGGCCTTTGTGGTCTTATACCTCTCTAACCTTGCCTATTGCTGGAACATTTCCTTGAGATGTACAATCATCTCATGAGCCTCCATAAGTTCCAGATCTCTTTATAGCTCTAAAACCATGGTGGCAAGCATCAGGCAACCTACATTTATAAAGTCTTCCTTATGCTTCGTGTAAGCATATTTCTGATCTCTTGGAGTATTGGCTACAAGCTCCTCAAAAATAAGTTGATCTAGGACATATGCTTTTCTTTCCTTCATGAGAACAATTCTCAAGTTCCTGAACTAGTCAAGAAAGTTTGTCCCATTGAGTTTGTCCTTCTCAAGGACTGATCATAGTGATAGTATAGCAGTATTACTAGTCGACATGATTCTACAATTAAAATATGCAAAGTTAGTTAGCAATCTCCCACTAAATTAACAACCCTAAATGTAATAATTAGTGGGCTAAGATCCATATTTCGCTTAAATTTAATTCTACTTTGGCAGGATGCTTAAATTCAAGTTATTTAAGTAAGTAACCTCTTTACCAATTACATCACATGTAACTCTTAGATCTTTATAGGATTCGATCATCATATGATCCGACATGTTTAATCCCATCTAATGCCTTGAAATCCAAAACCATTTTGCTAATCTCAACTAAGTCAAAAAAATAATGAATCTTTGTGAGTAGCACCATTACTCACGCTTGTCTCACCAAGATAACTCAAATGCATTCACTTTGGTGGAACCTACAATTGAGCGATCTAGATTTCAACAAGTATTCATTAATTGACGGAATTATGACTTAAGATTTCATTTGGAGGGCTTAATTAATTATTTCATTTATATAAATACATATATTGTGGTTGTATCTCATACAAATATATATATATATATATATATATATATATATATATATATGAAAAATATGCATGTAATGATCAAAAGAAACATAATTTAAACGTGACACAATATGACTCACTTAATTAAATCCTCTTAAGCCAATGAGAGGACCTCTCTAGTAAGAAAAGAAAATACATTGAGAAACCTCGTTTAAACATACGAGGGGGTGAGTGAGAAGAGTATGTACATCCAGACTATGTAAAGGACGGCACGGTACGTAGGTCGTATTTAAAAATTTACAGCCCTTGTAAAACAAGAGACATATTATTCACCATACCCAAACAATTTTAGAAAATAAAACCACAACAAAGAACAATTCATATAATATGAAGAGCAACAAATGTTATGGTTATGTCGCGCTTCGAATAGTTAGCTACGATGGTCCTGCTAAATTGCCAAATTTTTTTGCCTTTTTATAAAAATCATAATTAAATCTATAAAAATCTAATTATAGTGGTTTAAAATTCTATGTGACCCTCATTAAGTATAATTTGAAGAAAAAATATATCCTTCAGAAAATTATATGCACACTATTTCAAAAACTCCAATTAATCTTTACTGCCATAAAAAAGTTCCAAATTCAATGTCTAACTTCAAAAATTCATATCTCTTAATGTACTGACCCAAATGACACATATTATATATCAAATTAAATTTTAAGATTCCTACCTTCATTCTGGAAAGCTTCATGGGTATTGGACAAGATTTGGTTATTCAAAAACTCATCACAATCAGACTGCCTCCAGAAAATAAAATATGGCAGCACTACTACTTTAACTTCAATCTCGGGTTTTCAATCCAACCCTTCTAAAATCATGTTCAACTTATATATCACATATATAAGCACACAATAAGCACTCAAACTTAATTTAAATGCACAATTGACCTAGCTTTGATACCACTATTAGGATTGGCAGGCATAGTAAAAGAATTTAAAATTTAAAATTGCAAAAGTTTATCAATCCCTACTAAGGATCTGTCAATGGTGTTTAAATCAAGTAGTAGAGAAATGTACCTATTTTAGTTTTTCCTTTTTCAATCTTGAGGAGCCAACTACTAAGATCAGCTCCCTCTACTAGTATCTATATGAACAAGGCCCAACATTGGCAGCGTGCTAGCACCTCCAATGTCTCTCTAGGGTATTTCCTTTTTCATAGCTCTCTATTTTTTCATCATCCGTGGAAAACCCTAGCTCTCCCTTTTTATAACTAGTCAGGGATTTCTTTTATATGATGGATATTGGATTTTTAAAATTTATCTTAATTAATTTTGAAATCCATATCATATCAATTAACACTTAATTATTTTTGATAAGAAAATTAAATAAATATGGTTTAATTAAATATGTCCAACAGTTTTAATTTAACCTATTTATTTAATCTAAATAAAAAGCCAGTGGAATTAGATTTAACTTATCTTTATAAATTAAATCAGAGATATTATCATATAATATCTATATATACACAATATAATAATATTATCATATAATATAATATTATCATATATAATATATGCTATCATATAATATATATATATATATATATATATATATATATTAAAGTATATGTATATGTATTTCAAAACCCCATATATGTATATATAATATTATTAATTTTCTTTTCTAAATATAAAAATATATACACACACATAAATATTTATCAAGTAAATATTCACACAACATATGTGTGTGTATAAAATTCGTCCACCCTAAATTAACCATTACATTCATTAAATCTAAACATATATTAGATTCAATGAATCTGAACATTATAGCTCGTGTTGGGATATTTTTGTATGCGACCCTATAGGCTCATATGAAGTTAGCAGTGCGCCAATGACTATACTAACCCACAATTCGTAAGCGGCCTCTAGCAAGACATTAGGACTACCCAATTCATATGAGGATCGATAAATAGATAAAACCTATCATACAACCATATCATGTCCCCTTTGTCAACGATATTTTGATCAAGGATGAGGCATGGAGAAAGTCATCCTCTTATTCATGACTATTACTTTCTCGATCCCTGAGTAGTCTGACTATAGAAATGGAAACTCCTTTCCATCGTAGTATGACCATACATTTCTTAGACTCATTCATTGAGGGGCTAAGTAATATCTCTCTACTAATGTGAGGGACAAATTATATCTTGACCATTCACATTCCTCTGCATGAAAACCACCAAGCCCGATTGTAGCTTTTATTATCACCTGGTCAAATGTGACTTTTGACTAGGTCAAAGCTTAGCGACTCTCATGTAGGAATCCATGATGATCTCATGTTAAAGGACATAGTGATGTGGTTATACATGAGATAAGCTTATGACTTGATACATACAGCTTTCTCATAGTAGGTCGGTCCAGTACCTTATACTCCTACAAATGCCTAAAACTTTGATTCGTATCCCCATACCTTATCAAAGTCATACTAGTCTTATTTCATCTTTGCTCCCATATAGATAACCGACCAGAAACATTTAGGACAATCATTATGATTTATTCAAGGATATACTTATCACAGTGAACATGCAAATAATATGATAACTAAATGGAGAAATTCATTGAATAGCAATGTTCAAAGTACAATGATTGGCCCCTAGGGAACAATTTCCAACACAAACTCCTCTAAATCAAAATCTGAAAGTATAGAAATGAAGCTTGGGATGAGTAGAAGAAAGTTTGTGAAGGGTATTTTAATAGAAAATGCCGATTCAGTAGTATTTCGGCGGATTGAAATTCTTGAAAGTTACTATTCATGTCTTCTATCTATTCTAACAATTTTCTTAATTTAATATGATTTTCCCCTTCATTTTTTAGTGGCTAGCCAAAATATATGGCCAAGAAGAGGTCTTGAAATATTATACCACGTGTCACGATGTTATGGTGCCATTTGTCCAGTGATCCATTGGTTCGGTGACCCATACACTGACTTTAATAAAGTAGGTCCTACATCTTTTCTTGGGCTTTTAGCCATCCAAAATGTCATGGAAAATAGGGGTCTAATGATTTTCCCCAGCTCCCGGCTCGGGGTGATGTGTCACCCCACGGTGATGACAACTCAAAAGGTATAAAGGTTATGGTAATGATGAGGGATACTTGTCACCTCCTTACTCTTCCAACATAAAAGTGACATTGTCCTTTGTAATGATTAAAGGATACTTGTCATCCTCTTGCTTAGCCAACACAAAAGCTAGTCATAATTACTTACTTTATTAAAGTTACTTTAATAAAGTTACTTTATTGGTGCTTACTCAAGATTCTATTCGGGTTTTTACTCAGGAATGTGATATGCATATCAAAGCCTGTCAAATGATAACAGGTCAGTGTGTTTGCGTAGGCCATGCTTGGTGCCATGTACCAGCGTCCACTCTAAGAACGCATGGTACACATGTCTGCCCTGAAAATAGTATTTACACACCTACACCAACCTATTTTGCTTGAATAATTAGTCTCTTACCTCTTGCCATAGTTTGGTGGCATCTTTCAACCACCCAATGGCACCATATATATGTCATGTGCACATCTGCACCAGCGCTTAAATCTTACTGTCTACGCATACTAAGCCTTCTGTCAAGTAAGGCCGAATTACGTAGTCTCTGAGAGTCTTTCTATCTCTCGACATTCTTGGGAACATTCCCAAACTAGGCTTAGTACTCTTCCTGATATAGGCATATCCTCAAGTCTCTAGGCGCAAAATTTAGGATATTACACTGGTGCTAATCAAGAAATTTTTCGTTAGTTATTTGTTAATCTTTCTATGTAATTTCGGGATTTGTATTGTATTACGTACAAGCCCTATGGGGATTTCTTGTAATGTAATCAAGAATTTTATATTAGTATAATTTTGCTATTTCTGCATGCCCATTGAATTGAGCGTTAATACTCTAATAAATGTCAAAATAGTAAGGGGTTTGACACTGGTGGAGCCAACACAAATGCATAAAGTAACTTTATCATTAAAGGGGACATGAGTCACCTTGTCATTAGTCCAATACATAAAGTCAAAAAGTGACTTTATGCTCTTCTCCTTAAAGATGGCACCACATGTCCATTTTGCGTGGGAACCACACTCTTCCTTTTTCCTCTACCTACCAATCCACTTTATCGGGGAAAGGAAAGTAAGGGGATTTCCTCGAGTCCACCTACGAGGTGTCATCTTTTGTGGTCCTCACCCAAAGTACGACTAATTTAATTTATTATTACTTTATGACATCAAATAAAATCTTGATAAGTGTCCATTTTATTTAAAATGGCGCCTTACACACATAGTACTTGGCACTGGTGAATTTTTTTGACTAATTATGCACTGTGAGCCTCATGTAATCTAGAGACTCATTCTTTGCTCGGATACAGTCCGTAAAAGTCATTCTATCTCCTCAATATTCTTGGGACTCTTACTAAACTTAGGCCTAGTAGTCTGCCTGATATAGGCTTATCCTCAAGTTCCTAGGCCTAAAATTTGGGATATTACAACTTTAGCCTCCCACTCTTTAGAAAGTATATTCAATATTTTCCTTACTTGGGTATTCCGATAATAGAATTTCTCAATTGTTGCAAGTTGATTCACAAGGTGAGTATATCTAAGTTCAAATTCAGCTATTGACTCACCTAACTTTATACGAAGTAGATCGAACTCAAAAACTAGAGTATTAATCCGGTTTTCTTTTATTCCTGAAGTCCCTTCGTGAGCTATCTCTAGGGCTTTTCACATTTATTTAGTAGTTAGAAGTGTGTAAATCTTGAAATACTCTTTTTAGCTTAAAGCACTTTGAATCGTCAGTATTGCTTTGTTGTTGAGAGTTACAAGCTTTTTGTCGTTGTCATCATATTCTTCTAGTGACTTGGAAACTTTGCATGATTCTTCAATTTTTATACGCACATATGTCCCACTTTCAATCACATCTCGTATTTCATATTATGTACCCATTACAAATACTCTTAACTTCGCTTTCCAGAAAGAGAAGTATTTGCCATTAAAACCTGGTAGTCTGGTGATAGAAGCTCCGTCAAGAAGTATTCCTTCACCCATGATTACCATTGGATCCTTCTTAGCTTGTTATACCTGAACAAGAAGACCTATGCTTTGATACCAAATGTTAGTGCAAGCATATCACCCAAGAGGGGGGTGAATTGGGTGATTACTGAATAACTAGACCGTAAATAAAAATTAAAAAGATTTAAAACAAAGTTAAGAATAAAGAATGATTTCAATGAAGTGTATACCGGGAGTTATACCGGTTCGGTCACAACCACATTGATATGTGTTCAGTCCTCATAATTCCTCTGAACTTTTCACTATATCTTCCAAGATTCAGTGGGTTTTTGGCACCTCAGTACAACGCAAGTTTCTTACCCGGATACTCGCTCCCCCTTACACAAGGTAATTTCAAATCCCAACTTAAGGTTCCAAAACCTTAAGTTATCTCAATAAGAAATGTTGAGTTTGTGAAGAAAATATCTCTCAAGGAGTATACAGATAAACACTGAAGTATAAAGAATGAAAGAATAAGAACCAGAGTACTATAAAATGATCGTTGTATATTTGTGTGTTGTTTCTGTCTGTCCCTATTTCTGTTGAATGCTTCCATATATGTAGCTGAATTGTGATAGCCGTTGTTAGCATTTCAACATGTCTGTTAGAGTTACGCAGCTTCTTTTGACCATTCTTCACATTTGAAAAACTAGTTGTTGTGGTTGGTGGACGTTCCACTACATAAAGTGACTTTTCTTCCCTTAGCATGATCTCTTCATTATTTTTCCTAAAAATATGCTTGGAACACTAATACAATGAAGTGTTAATCATAAAGATAATAAATCAATAAACAACATATGATTATCATGCTTTCTAGTCTCATTACTCAAGTGATCTAAGGTCATCACTCGAGTGATCACTCGGGTGATCTCTTTTAAATTCTAGCAGAGAGTTCAATCTGCATATCACTCGAGTGATCCAGGGCCATTACTTGAGTGATTACTCGAGTAATCCCTTCTAGTTTCTACCAGAGACCTTCACTTGAACACAAGGGTCTTTTCTTAGCTCATCACTCGAGTGATCCAATGGTAATCACTCATAGTGATCACTCGAGTGATCCATTCTAAAATATGGCAGACAGTCTCACTTAAATATCACAACTTAACTTACCTCATCAATTGAATGGTCACTCGAGTAATACAAGGACATCACACGAGTGATCTCTTCCAAAATTAGGTAAAGAGCTTAGGTAGCTATTCTAACTCTATCACTCAAGTGATCCCTCTCAGAATCTAGCAGAGAGTGATGCAGAACCAATTGCTATTTTGTCTCACTTCATCACTCAAGTAGTCACTCGAGTGATTACTCTGCATGCCTCAAAAAACTTGTTTAATTATTCAAAAACCTTTTTTTATCATTAAATCAATTGTAACACCTTTTGTTATCATCAAAACATAGAATCTAACACTAATATATTTTCCTCACATACTATGTATTCTTCTGCATACATGTTTTACCATTGTGAATATTTATGGTGAACACGTGATAGGAAGTAAGGCCTATTAAGCATTTAGATTGAGAAGTGTAGAGGCCCAACATAATAGAATACCCAATGCTGTGGGAAGGGACCTATGTGTCCTAAGAATGAGAATTTATGCTGCATACTGTTAATTGTGAACTGAATGTTGAATGTGTGATGTAATGCTATTATGATGGTTTTCCTGGTATGCTTTATGAATTTACATTTTTTGTGATTGGTATCTGTTACTACTGAGATTCTTTTGAATCTCACCCCTTTCTAACCACTAATCTACAGTACAGGTAAGCAGTTCAAAAGTCAAGAAGGTAATCACGGACGAGTAAGGCATATGATAAACGGTCAAAGCTCCTGTTGGTTATCTATTTTTGACATTTGTACATATTGTATAAATCCTTAATGAAATTAGTACCAATGTTAGTAGTAGACACAATATCTGTAACAACTTATGGTAGTGCCTTTAATCTCGATGTTCGAGTTAGAATCAGGTAACCACACACTAAAAGCCTAGTAATCACATGGATTTTGACAAGAGAACGCTCTGGTTATAATAAAAGGAATCAAGGACTGGTGAATTATAATAATAATACTGTAAACCATCTTAAGAGTACATTTAAGGTTTGTTTTCAATAGTTTAAGAAACTCACTCAAGTGCAGGTTTAAACCATGTATTGGAGTAATGACTTCAATTATTTCATATGAACATTTGCCTCAGGATTGAGTCATTATACATTTAGAACTCATCTGAAGGCCTTAAAAGTTATGGTGTTACACTTTTCTCCTTATGCTTCATCCAACATGAAAAATTGTGATTGGTTCCATTAATCATTAAGTGTGACAAACAAGTTTCTCGATTACACCATTGTACATTGCCACACTTTACACAAGGGCAAAGAATGAAACTGTTGTTTGGGGGATTATGGACAAATGCAAAGTCAAGGAAATTTGTTACCCCATCCTAGTAATCTTTGGATAGCCGATTGGCATATTTTATCACTACTTATTTAAAGACCCTATCTAGAACAAATTATTAAGAAAAAAACCCTAATAAAAACATAATAATCATCCACACCCAGAATAAATTCACCAAAATGTATAATGAAAGAAAAACTATGAACCTTATGTCAATCAAGAAGTTGAAGGATGAAGACTTTGAGGTTAAAAAGAAACCTTTCACAGAGCTGAAAGAGTTAGAGCTTTTGAGTGTGAAAGTTGCTAATGTCAAATTGATAGGATGTTTTACAAATAAACCCCTAGCTCGTTAAGTAGTTTTTAAGGTCTTACATAATGATTAGTTAGTAAGAATCATTAATTATTTTACTTTTATCACAGTTTTTGTTAAATAACCGAGTGGTATTGTTATTAACAAACCTCAATTGAGTAGTTTTTAAGGTCTTACATAACAATCAGCTGGTAAGAACTACTAATTATTGCTTTACTTTTATCACAATTACTTTTAAATAACCGTGAGATATGTTATTATTTTGTTAATAAACGTGACTTAGGGAGGTATGTTTTCATTTGATTTATCATTATTCTCATGAGGTATGTTATTTTTTTTAACGATAAGTTGGTAAGAACTACTAATTATTGATTTACTTTTATCACAGTTACTTTTAAATAACCGTGAGGTATTATTATTTTTTTTAATAAACGTGATTCAGGGAGGTATGTTTTTATTTGATTTATCATCGTTCTTTAATAAAAATCATGAGGTATGTTATTTTTTTTACATTGGAACTAAGATAATTACATTAATATATTTTTAAAAATAAAATTAAAAAAGGAAATAAAAAAAACTACCCATCCTCCTTAAAGGTGTGATCTAAATCATCTAAGAGGATGAGGACAATCCGGTAGTGGACACGATAGCAATGGCGGCGGCGGATGGAGGCGGAGGTGGATGTTGAGAAGGACAACCAGGAAGAGGAAGAGAAAGTGGAGGTTAGGGAGGAGGAGGAAAAGAAGCAGGTATAGGTGGAGGTTGAGGAGGAGGAGGAGTGTAACGCCCGTCCCTATACCTCTTTATATTACATTGCGGAAGCATTACCGGCCATTGTTCTTTCAATTTGCGGGGTTGCTATTCATTTAGTAAAGCCATTTTTACCAGCATATTTGTGATACCTCATTCCCAATAGCCTTAGATGAGTTCAAATGAGTAGTGAAATCGTTCGTGAGACCAGGATTTGAACCTGGATTACTCAACTCTTGAAAATGTTCACAAATCCCCAATCTCAACTTAGAAGTTGAACAGAGGGTTGAGAGGGTTTTTCAAAGGTAAACAAAAACTTTTCAACATTTCTACAACTTTCACCACATCACCAAAACTCATTGGCTCATAATTTCGTTATATCATAGTATATACAAGCGTCTTATCTTTAATTTAACTAGAGCTCATCTCTGCTCAACTTCATGTGTTTATTTACATACATACAATGTATAGCCACATACGACAATCAAATCCCGAAATCGATTACAACAGAGTGCCTTGCTCTGTCAATCTTCCATTCTTCCTCGCAATACCCCTTTTTGCATTTCCCCACATTCTTCACCTATCTAAATGGTTGGTTTGGAAAGAGTGAGATTCAAAGAAATCTCAATAGTAAACAATACCACTATGCATGTAAGATATATAGTTAATGCATGACATGCTTGCCATTCATAAAATCATGCCAAGAATGACATCTACATGCTCAATGTTATACATATTCATGGCCATCATATAAACATCACAGAGCTTCAATCAACAAGCATGTTCAACATAATTAGGCAAAGCAGTCACATAAACACAATGCACAAACATACATATCGTATACATGCAGGCAAGGTAAGTTCACTACCTCTTGGACTTTGTCTCCTCCTCTTGTACCTTGATCTTCCAACCATAGCATCTTCTTTGTCACTTTATGGCCCTAGATAAGTAATGACATCATTAGGGCCATAAAAAGTAAATTCCCAATAGGCCATATTAGCCCTAAAGGCTTACTTTCACCCTTGGAGTTCATACCAATTACATTTGTGCCATTAAGTCTTAAATTCACATAAGACATAAAGCTGACAGATTTTTCACCTAACTTTGAAAAATCATAAATAATTCTACAAAACTCCAATTTGACTGATTACAAAGCCTAAATGAAGCTCTTTCAATGTAAATTTAAGAAACAATAGTTATGTTTCCCCAATATAGACCAATTATTCCCATAAATTCGCCCAAAAATATTGTTCCAGATTTGTTTCCAGAAACAAGACCAAACTTTAACAATTTACCATTAATTCTAGAAAACTCCAAATTGAGTGATTCCAAATTATATACAAAGGTACTTCAGTCTAATTTCACATAAAAATACTCAATTTGGAATTTCACAACCACAGAATTCCCAAAATGTTTCCAAACACCAACTGCTTCAGATGTTCTTCCAGCAACAAGGTATAACTTTGAAAAATCAAATCTTTTAGCACACTTGTCCAAAAATTACAAAATACCTATAAAATTAAATATCTACATCTATAATTTAATTCGAGAAAGTTTCAGAATTTTTGGATAAGGTTTAAACTTTGAAACATCACATCCAACACTTACTGCCACACAGGGCAGATTAAGCAATATGCACACATATACTTCATAATTTCCCAAATTCATATACAAGCATCCAAAATTCATGAACACTTGCATACCTACACAATTTTTCCTCCTAAAGCCAATGGAAGCAACAAAATTACCAAATTATAACTCCTCTTCTACAACAACACAGCACAAAAATCAGGGCAAAATGAAGATTCTCGAAAAAGTTATGTTGTTTTCTTGTTTTCTCTTGCTTAATCACTTCCTTGCTACTCCTAATAAAATGATTAGCTATTTACACACTCATTACAAATTATTAAAATAAATTTGGACATTAGGACCCTTCAGGGTTTTCAACATCCAAACTTCACAAGCTACCCAAAATCAAGCCAAAAAACACTTCAATAGCATCAATCAAGCAAGAGAAACAAGTATGTGAGGTTTACCTCTTAATTGCCACTTCTTCCTCTCCATACACGTATGCCCTCTCTCTCTCTCTCTTCTTGAGGTATTGTCTTGAAAACCATAGATTCAAAGAAGTAGAGGTGAGTAGGAGAGGCTATAGAGGTATTAGGAAGTTTAAAGCACAAGACCATGACTTCCTTACCTTTAATTTTTAAACCCTAGCTCTCCCTTGTTCTTCCTTGTGCTTCAATGTTCTCAACTCTCTCTCTCTCTCTCTCTCTCACTCTATTCTGATCAGATGCACGACAGGAATATGAGCAAGAATATGGGGAATTGATGATTAAATGGTGTTAAGTAACTTTGCCAAGTGTCAAGCTCATATTGGCCCAATTATTAAATTTTCGCACATAATGCTTAATTTGGCAGAATTTTTATTAAACTTTCAAAATTCATATCTAATTGTAAAAATGTCCAATTAGGGTGGTTCCAAAGGCTATGTGACCCTTATTGAGTCTATTTTTAAGTAAAATTATAAAATTTGGACAATTTGAAGCTCACTTCTTCCATAATTTTAATCTTTGGATGCTGCCCTAGAAAATAACTAATTTCACTGGGCTAATTTCAAAAATTTATTTCTCTTTGTGTACAGCTTCAAATGACTTATATGACCTATCAAATTAAATCTTAATAAATATAATTTTACTCTAAGAAGTTTCAACATTATTTACCGATTAAAAAATGTCACATAGTCACCACTGCCATACCTGAAATTTTACCGGTAGCAACACTACTTTGTGTTTCACTTTACTATATTGTGTGTGACTTCTAATGGTTTTGTTTTGTCACTCCCAATACTCTTTAATACCGCCTAAGGGTATAAAGAAATTTTAGGGAATTTATTCGTACCTTACTGGGACACTTGCTAAACCGGGGCTTAGCAGTCTACTTGATCCAGGCTTATTATCAAGCCTCAAGTCCCAAAATTCGGGATATTATAATATTTAACTCTATTCACGGTGTTACTATTCACTTTAACTTTTCAATTCTTCTATTCATTATATTCAAGGTTTTTCTTGGCTTATCAATTACTCTACTTACTTGACTAATGGACTCGTACTATGCGATTACCCACTCCTACTTCATTTTTCACGCTTAGAGAATTCAATTCATCCGTCATGTAGGTTATACAGTTACCACATAAAATGTTAATACATAATGAAACAGCACGTTATAATTTCCTCAACTCTTCATCCGCAACTTCTTCTCTCGGTGCATCGTCATGCAGTCCTTTCTTATGCTCACCTGCCTATATGGTTGGTTATGGGAGGGTGAGATTCGGGGGAATCTCAGTAGTAAACAATATCAACAATGCATATAAGATAAAAGCTAGTGCATGGTATGCTTACTTTACATTGGATCATGTTAACATAATGACATATCTGCATACTCAATGCCTCACATTTCTTACATATGGTCATAGCATCAATAGAAAACAGAGTTTCAATCATTCAACTATGTTACACATAGATAAGTAAAGCAATCATGCACACCACACAAGCATACATATTAATACATGTAAGTAGGGTAAATTCACTACCTTTTGTCTTCGAGTCCCCTTTTTGTACCTTTTCTTCCAACCACTAAAGTTGCTTCCATTGTCTCTTCTTTATCATCTCATGACTTAGATAAATTGTCATATTATTAAAGCCATGACAAATAAATTTCTAATGTGGCTACATAAGCCTTCAACAACTTTAAGGGCCTAATCCTAACCCTTGGAGTTCCTAATTACTATATTTGTGCATTTAAATCTTAAATTCGCATAAGACATAAAGCTGGCAGATTTTTCACTGTACTTTAAAAAATCATAACTAATCCTAAAAACCTTCAATTAGGGTGTTTCAAACCCCTATGTGGCTCTTATTAAGTCCAATTTAAAGGTAAAATGATTACTCCTGCAGCTTATGTCAAACCCCTTAATATTTTGATATTTATCAAAGTATTAACACGCAGTTCAATGGGCATACAAAATTAGTACAAATATACTGATACAATATTCTTAATTACATTACAAAATATCCCCACAGGGTTTATACATGATACAGCTCATATCCAATACAAAGAAAGACTAGATAACCAACGAAGAAATTCTTGAACTAATACTGGACCTTCGCCTATCAGTATCTGCTACTTTTCCCGCTAAGTTGTTTCCACTTGCTAAGATAAATTTTTAATTTATAGAAATGGGTGAGATTCATACGAATCTCAGTAGTAACAAGCTATTAATCATATAAAATGTGAAATATAAATATGCAATGCAGCATTTATCATGATGCAGCCATCAAAATGCCATGCACATGTCAAACAATGCTCAAGAACCAAATGATAATTTTTTCCAGATCAAAATGATCAACCGTTCCTGATCTGCACAATATCATCTTATAATGTGATCACAACAACTCGGAGCAGGCCTATACTTGTCCGTGGAGCAAGCCTATACCTATCTATAATCATCATCACTTGGAGAAGGCCTATACATGTCCGTACATATCATAACTTGGAGCAAGCCTATACCTGTCCATACGTATCAAGCCACTCAACTAGGTCCACATGGCCACATGGTACCCCAAAGGTTCCATGAGGTGGTTTAACTCATCACCCATACCTAGAGAGTATCAACACCACAAGAAATACATTGTATAGAACATGGAAACAATGCATATTAACATTCACATAGAATATGAGAGATAGAGTTACTACCTGGACTCATTTCCAAAGCCTACCAGTCCTTTAACCTTTCGTCTGGCTCGAGCAATTACCAAATCCTAAAATTCCCAAATTAATTGAAAATTAATTACTACTCATTCATACTTTATTCTAAAATTTACAAGTTGGTTATCATAGCCCAAAATTACATATTTACTAAAATGCCCCTAGGGAACCCGGTCTAATTCCCTTTTAACTCGGTATTTTTGTACTTTTCCAAAAATCACAACCCGGCTTATCTTACATATTTTTGCATGTAGAATCCATTTTTGACCTCATCTTAGGATAATTACATCTTAAATTACATATTTTTCCTTGGCAACCCTAACTTGGGTTTTAGGGGCAAAATTGTCATTTCACAATCCGAGGCTTTTCACACTCGACACTCTACATAAACCCTATATAATTTTCCCTTCTAAACATCATGGAACCATTAGAATCATGAAATTGTAGCTATAACCCTCAGTTTTCACTTTGGCCAAAACTTAGAAAAAGTTTGGGAAAATTGGATTTTCATGATTTTAATCCTTGAAACACTTTGTTTCCACTTGTTTTCACTTGTTTATTCATTCAATCATCATTTCAACATAATCATTGGAAATTTGGGTAGAATTTACCCTTAGAAATAGGACATCCAAAATTTACAAAACTATCACAAATAACCAGATTTCCATAAGAATTATAACTAAATTTCCAACAGAATTTTCCAAAGTTTATACAACTTACCTTGCTCTTTCTCCTTCCTTCTCTTGTGGATGAAATATTTCCCTTCTTTCCTTGGAGTTTTTTCTTGTTTGATGGCTAATCCAAAAGAATAAGGAGGTTAAGGAGCGGTTTATGGAACTATAACACAAGATTGGGCAGAGATTTCCACATACTTACCTCATACTTGCCCCTTGGAACTTCCTCTTCTTGCTTTACTCCTCCTCCTCTCTAAGCTCTTCTCCTTCCTTTCCTCTCTTCTTTTGGACATGCAAGAGGTCCTTAATATAGAGAACTTAAGAGTTCTCTAGACGTATGCTTAGGTGTCCATGAGAAATATTATTTTATGGAATTTCATCATATGTCGAATTATATATATATTATTCCATGATTTTATCTTGGATATTTCTGTAAGGCTCCTCCATGATATTACATCTGTCCATTCCCTATTAATATGTAGGAAATTATTAGATTTATTCATTTGGTTAAAATGACCATTTCGCCCTTGCAATTTTTCCTATTTTTGCAATAATTGGAAAAATTGACAGAATTTCCATCAAACTTTGAAAATTCTTATATAATTGTATAGATATCCAATTGGGATGGTTCTAAAGGTTATGTGACCCTTATTAAGTATAATTTTAAGAAAAAATATAACACTTGGCTAATTGGAAGGTCATAATTCCCAAAATTTCCATTTTTGGATGCTGCCATAGAAAATTTGTAGTTTCACTGGGCTAACTTCAAAAATTCACACTAGTGTAGAAAAGATTTTTTACATGTGACGAAATGGACTTTTTACACCTGACATACAACATGTGTAGAAAGTGGGATTTTCTATACTTGATATGAGGCATCACGTGTAGAAAGTCCCACTTTCTACACGTGATGCAGCATGTCACGTGTAGAAAGTTGAAGTTTATACACGTGATATTAGGCATCACGTGTAGAAAGTCTCACTTTCTACACGTATTGTCGAACAACACATGTAGAAAGTAGACTTTCTACACCTCTCCTTGTTCGTCAAGTGTAGAAACTCATTTTTTAAAAAAACAATTGTTTGGTTATATGTTACAAACCCGTGTACATGATAATAACAACTAAACACATGACAAATAACAACAATTACAATAAAACTAATCTGAAATATCAAATTTATTGTAAATTCCAATGTAAAATATTAACAAAGCTATAGTAATGCAAGTAAACAAAGTTGACCTCACTTTTACAATGAAATTTGTACAATTAAAGTCAAGTCCAATACCAAATAGTGACAATGAAATTCAACATGTCTAATACCAAATAGTTATTAACATTACATATTTGACATTACATACACTCACAAGTTTGTGATGTCTAAAAAAAAGTTGCCCAATATGTGCGAACGTCGTCAATGTCCTCTTCAGAAAATACATCCGTAAGGTCAAACATCTAGATATTTTAAAATAAAAAACCACATCAACTTAATAACTACAAAATAAACTTAATAAAACAAAGAACATAATAAAACAAATATAATTAAATACAATTACCTCTGCAATGAATTTTGTACTACCCAAGAGGATTATGTTTAACATGTGCCTCATCACATAATATCAACAAGCCTTATTCCCCGTTTGACGACGGCACTATGGATGAACATGCATTGTATGAATTTATCTGAATAAGAAAACTATGTTCATAGAATGGTAGGATTCAAATCAAATACCTTTGGTTGTATCCAGGTAGTCTCTTTAAGCTTGTGTGTGTGCTTTTTCTTAACCACTCTCTGGTATGTTTCCATTTCCCTGTGATAAAATATATACAAGAGGCTATATTATATAAAAAACTTACATATTGTAAATAAAATGTCATTGTCAAAGTACACTTACATGTCCATCGTTTTCTTCAAATCCTTTCCCGGATTATAATGTAAGGAACATAAAAAAATGATGACATTTTGCTTTGGACATACAAGCACTAACTGTCAATGAGTACTACAAAAAGAGGTATAAATTATGCAAAATCACAAAAACAAGGTATCAATTACAAACTTTTTCTTACTCGTGAACATATGGTGTTAGGTGCAAAGTCAGAAGTGACAAGAGTGATAGTTGTTGAAGTTTATAATAATGAGAGAGTGAGGTTGATATATAGCAATAATTGGAGTGTATATAAGGGTACAAATGAAGGAAGTGAAAGAGTGTAATAATAACTATTGAAGCAAGAAGACTACTCAACAAATATCTTTAAGTAAAGCAAGTGAAAGAAAAGGCAGAAAATCTCTTCACATTTAAATGCTATATATATATATATATATATATATATATACCTGGAATTCAATTAAAGGCAATTAAGCAACAAAGTATTACCAGGTTAATGAGAAGATAAGTAAACAAATAAGGGTATGAATGATATGTAATGATATTAAGTATTATGGAGGGTGTGATTTAGGATGAAAACACAGACATGATTGTTACATAACTAAATGGTGAATTGATAAAGATGAGGGAAGTGATAAAAGAAAGAGATAGATGGTTATGTTTTATAGGAAAAATTGAAGAATTTGAAAAAACAAACCTTTGCCATTAATATGGAACAGAACATTCAAAAAACAAAAACGGAAAGAAGTTAGGGGGAAAGTTTAAGGGAAGAAGATCCTACGACACTTTCAATCTTGTACATACATTTTTAGAACCAACAAAAAAAATCAGATCAATTAGGCCAAGCACTTTATTTATAAGTCACTACACCAAAGTAGTCCTCACACTATCAGATTTCTAAAGCCACAAAACTATGGGTTTCCCTTTTTTAGTAATTACTGACTAAGAATTCAGAGAAGAAGCCTCATAAATGAATAAATGACAAAATCTCAATCAATTAAGACTCATTCTATATGAAGTGTGGAAAAGCTGAACAACTCAAGGCTTGAAGGCAGAGAAGGCCACGACAGAATTGTGTCCACCAACTCCAAAGGAATTTGAAATGCCTGAAATAAAATAAATAGCCATTAGATTTACAAATACTGACCCTAATCCTTGGACAAAGGTACTAAGTTAACAGTTTAACATCTTTAGTTTTCAGTTTGTAGGCTTCACACACACACAATCAAATGGAAAGATCTCATATTTTGATTACTATCTGCAAAAGCAACCAAACAATTTTGAAATTGAAATAATTTCCAAAGCACCACAAACCATCCTATCCTACCCAATTACCCAAGAAAAGAAAAGTAACACACCACGCACACCTCATTTGACATCTTGGTATCATAATGATAGCCATAGGAATAACAAAAACTTGTTACTTGCATGCATACTACGAGATCAAATAAAATGCATGAAACCCAAAAAATCAATTGTTCGCCATAGTTTGACAGATCAAATGGATTGAAGGAAAATTTGAAGAATTTGAAAAAAAAAATCTTAACAGTTTTAAGTATAAAGGAGTCAGATGAGTATAGGAACCTGTTGGAAGATCTTAACAATTTTGCCGATACTCTGACCCACTTCTCACAATTTCTTGGGTCCGAAAACTAGAGCAACCACTCCAGCAATGACAATGAGATCGGGCACACCCAATCCAAAAAAGGTGTTGCAAGTGAGAGCCCTGTTGGATTGTTTGGTTTTGCTTTTCTTTCATTCCAGTACTGAAGTGAGAGCCCTAGCTTTCTTTAAGAATGTGGAGGTTGAGCTAGTAAGCAGGAAGGAGGAGGGAGGAAGATGTACAGTGGTTCTTGGAATTGAATCGCAAATTTCAGGGAGTGACAGATCTTACACTCTCGGTGGGAGCAAGGGGTTGGCTGCTTTGGATGTGTTTGCAAAGGAGAGACAACTAACGAAGGAGACGATGGAGGAATTTGCGAGAAGAGGTAATGGGTCTCTGGCAAGCAAGTGGGGAAAATCTTTGGCGGGTTTGTGGAAAAGATTTGGCAAGCAAGTGGCGCTATTTTTTTAATTTTTTTAAGAACTGAGCACTTTCTACATGGGTTGGCTGGGTTGGCTAGCCAACCAGTGTAGAAAGTAGTTATTTATTTTTTAAAAAATTTTAAAATAAAATTAATTACATTTATCGCACTTTATTACAAAAATATACTGAAAAATGCTAATTTGTTAAAGATAAAATATATTTAATTTACTTTCTACACGTGTTGTCTTACGACACGTGTAGAAAGTTGCTTCATCTTCATATTTTTACAAAAATATCATTAGTCACACTTTCTACATGTGTCCTGTTTTGACACGTGTAAAAAGTAAGTGTAAAATATATATTTTGTACTAGTGTCATATCTCCTTGTGTAAAACTCCAAAAGTTCTATATGACCTATCAAATTAAAGCTTGTTATGTATAATTTTATTCTGTAAAATTTCAACATTTTTGGACATAATTTCGAATCAAAAGGTCTTGGTCAGCAAGATAAGGAGACTTGGTGGTGGGATGAGACTGTTCAAGAGAAAACCAAGCATAAGAAAGATTGTTTTAAAGCCATACACTTATGTAATAATGCTGAAAATTGGGAAAAATATCGTATGGCTAAAAAAGAGACTAAAAAGGCAGTGAGTGAAGCTCGTAATAAAGCATATGAAGAGTTTTATAAGGAGTTAGGGACAAAGGCAGGAGAGCGTAAGATTTACAAGATTGCAAAGAACAAGGAGAGAAAATCAAGAGACTTGGACCAAGTGAGGTGTATAAAGGATGAAGAAGGAAAAGTTTTGGTTACTGATGGAGATATTAAGGATAGGTGGGAAGCCTACTTTTATAAGTTGTTTAATGATGGTGGAGAAGGGTCGCATTGTGACTTGGAAGATTTGACAACTCGAGAAGGTGACCTCAATTTTTCATTTTATCGCAGGATTCGAATTGGCGAGGTTAAAGAAGCTCTTAAGAAGATGGAAACTGGTAAAGCTGTCGGACCTGATGGTATTCCAATTGAAGTTTGGAAATGTTTGGGTGAGGAGGGTGTGTCGTGGCTCACAAAATTATTTAATGAGATCTTACGAACCAAGAAAATGCCAGATGAGTAGAGGAAAAGTACTTTGGTTCCTATTTATAAGAATAAAGGGGATATTCAGAATTGCGCAAACTATAGAGGAATTAAGCTAATGAGCCATACAATGAAATTGTGGGAAAAAGTGATTGAATATAGGTTGAGGTTGGAGACTGATGTTGCTGAAAACCAATTTGGATTCATGTCAGGAAGGTCTACAACAAAAGCGATTTATTTATTAAGGGGGATAATGGAAAAGTATAGGAGTAAAGGAAGAGATTTACACTTGGTCTTCATTGATTTGGAGAAAGCTTATGACCGGGTGTCAAGAGATGTGCTTTGGAAAGCCTTGGAAAAGAAGGGGGTGAGGATTGCATATATTAAAGCCATTCAAGATATGTATGCGGGGGTTACAACCAATGTTAGAACGTCTGGAGGTGTTACAAAGGACTTCCCTATAAGGATTGGACTACATCAAGGATCAGCTTTAAGTCCTTATTTGTTTAACCTAGTGATAGACGTCCTAATTGAACCTATTAAAGAGGAGATCTCTAAATGCATGCTTTTTGCGGATGATATAGTGCTGTTGGCTGAATCTAGGGAAGAAATTAACTCCAAACTTGAGATATGGAGACGGACTTTGGAATTGAGAGGTTTTCGTCTTAGTAGGAGCAAAACTGAATATATGCATTGCAAATTTGATAAGAGACAAAGTCAAAGTGAAGTGGAAGTTAAATTGGGTGGGCAAGTCATCCCGCAAGTGACAAAATTTAGATATTTGGGATCAATTATACAACAAGATGGTGAGGTGGATGGAGATGTCAATCACAGAATTCAAGCCGGATGGTATAAATGGAGAAAAGCTACGGGAGTTATTTGTGATCGTAAGGTACCTAATAAGGTAAAAGGAAAATTCTACCGCACTGCTATAAGACTAGCAATGCTATATGGTAGTGAATGTTGGGCTTTAAAGGGATATCATGAACATAAAATGGGGGTAGCTGAGATGAGGATGTTAAGATGGATGTGTGGCCATACAAGAAAGGACAAGATTCGTAACACTCATATACGTGAGCGTGTTGGAGTGGCCCCTATTGACGAAAAAATGGTAGAAAATCATTTGAGATGGTTTGGACATGTTCAGCGAAGGCCATTGAGTGCTCCGGTGAGAAGGGTTGATCAAGCAGAATGGAGTCCTGTCAAACGAGGTCGAGGAAGACCGAAACGAACGCTTAATGAGGTCATTGAGAGAGACATTTTAATTAATAATATATCGAAATCTATGGTCTTTGATAGAGCACAATGGCGTCGTGCGATCCATGTAGCTGACCCCACCTAGTGGGATAAAGGCTTTGTTGTTGTTGTTGTTGTTGTATGATTGCCTCACAGGGAAACTTACCGACAACGTCCTTAACTTATATGCCAAATAACTATGTTGTGTGTTACCTCTATTTGCCTTGTTGTGTCTCTTAACATGCTCCTTAATTCACCATTTTATTCCTTTAATACTACTAAGGTATAGAGGAATTTTGGTAACCAAAATTTGGGATATTATAACTCACGCACAAAATCTCATATTTCACAATTACTCACTATTGTCACAAGATAACTTCCAGAATCATTACCAAACTTTAAAAATTGGTATCTCCCAATGTAATTGTCCAAATGACACATATTATATATCATTTTAAAGCTTATTATTTTCACTTTAATTCTTGAAAATTTTATGGCCATTGGATTTCATTTGGCAAGATACAAATAAGTCACAATCAGTCTACCACAGAACAACTTCCAGATTCAATACTCAATTTTCAAAAATCATAATTAATTATAGAAAACTAAATATTAACTGATTATAAGTACATTGTAAACCTATTTAATTTTAATTTCAAAGAAAAATATCATCATTTGGCAAATACAGCCACAAAACTCCCAGAAACTCATCAAAACCTATCTGTTCCAGAATTCATTCCAAAAACAGGGCTTAAATTTGAAAAATCATAACTTTTAATTCACTGGTCCAAAAATTACATTCTACCTATTAAAATGAAGCTCAAGATGTCTATTTTCATTATAAAAAGTTTCATAGTATTTAGACTAGTTTTAACTTATTAAAAACATGTCACAACATCATTGCCTTCCAGAAAATGAAATCTGGCAGCACTACTCTTAAGTTCTAAATTTGTGATTTCTCATTTCTAAACCTTATTTAACACCATTTACAAGACCAAACCACAATTATATCTAATAATAACCCTATAACTAAAAATTAGGGCAAAAATATTCATTCCACAAAGCTCCACCAAACCATATAATATATAGTTCAAAAGAAAGCTCTTACTCACCTCTTGCTTCTTCTAAGCTTTATTCTTTGATTCAACCACTTTGGGTTTTGATAAATTCCTCAAAAAACATCCTCTTGAAAAAATAAAACCATAAGAATGAAGCTTAGACCAAGAGAAACAATGTTCATAAAGACACTTTTGGCATTTGAGGTGAGTAGGAGGGTGAAAATGAAGAGAGAAGCTCTTACCTTGCTTCTTGACTTACAAAATTTCAGATTCAGTTTCTCTCTTCTCTCCTTCTTGTCTTGGACGAACAAAGTGATGAAGAGTGAAGGTAATGATGTGTTTTAAAGTCACTTAAGTCCCTCTTAAGGCTACTGACCGAAATTCTAAGATAAAGAGAAAAGAAATGATGATGTGTCCTTAGTTAATTACTTCTTAAAGTTTAGTTTAGTTAGCCTAACCAAATGAGTTTTGGTTGGAGCAAAGACAATTATTTCCTCTTCCATGGGCCTTCTTGACCAAAAATTAAAAGGAGAGAGAAGAGAAAATGTTTTATTCAATGGTTCTTAGCTCTTTTTACACAAAGAAGCTTATTATCCCTTGGTTATTTTGTTGAATTTCCTTGTCTCCCATTTTCTTCTTCTTTGGCATAATTCTTAAATTAATTAGAGGGAAATGAAGTTAACTTTTAGGCCTCATAATTACTTTATTTTTAAAGAGAAAATCATAACCCTTAATCTTGGGTTCCAATTTTAACCTAAAGATCAAAAGGCAATTTTCTCTTTTGCTCTTTTTCATGACAATCTTATTTGAATTGCCATTAGTTCTTTTCGTTTTCATTTTAATTCTCTTCTTTCTTTCTTTCATACGCCATTCTCTCTCTTTTTGGATCCAAATTAGGCTTTATATCATTTTTGCCTTTAGATAAAGGAATTGGGTATTTCCTTGAGCTCTTTAGAACCAAATTCCATACTTTTTTCTTCCCAAATTAGTCCCTAAAAGACATTCTATCTCTTGGATATTCTTGGGATTTTTGAAAACTGTGGCTTAGTAGTCGACTTGAGTTAGTCTTAACTTCAAGCTTCTAGTTTCAAAATCTGGGATATTACAAGGAGGATGTTAGGGAGGACAACCAGCAAGAGGAGGAGAAGCTGGCGGTTGCAAAAGAGGAGCACAAGGAGGAAAATGAGATGGAGGTTGGGGAGGAGGATTTTCCATTATTTCTTCAGAGCGTTGTTTCTCTATGATGATAAGGAGAACATACGAAGAGGATGAAGAAAACATAGGAAAAACATATGAAAGTGGGGAGTTTCAATAGTTGGAAGTGACACATTCGTTGGAAGTTGAAGATTAGTCCACGTGCAATTATGTTCTTTTTCTAGCCCCATGTGTTTCATGACGATTGTTTTGCAAGAACCGTTATTTATCTTGGCATTGATGATAGTTGTTTCGTAAGAAAAATTGAAGAGGCATTATTTATTTGATTTCATGACGGTTGTTTTGTAAAAACCATGATATATGTTCTTTTTTTACAATTTTTTTTAAAACAAAAAAATGAAAAAAAAATATAACAGTGGCAAGTAGCCTGATGAACTGAGGTTAGCCGCTAAATTTTGCAACTCTGATTATCATCAGGCTACTCGTCACCAAAGGTCTGGCCTAGATCTGGTCATAGTATGCTAGGATCATGGCCAATCCCATACTCATCAAGTATGAGATTGACCTTCCTATTCATACTTGAGAGGTATCTACAAAGCCTCCTCACGGCATGGTCAGTATGTTCTACAGTTGTATCATTGCCTCTAGTTGAGAAAGCATAGAGTGTAGAGGCAGAGGCGAAGGTGGCAATAGCAGAGGCGGAGGTTGGGGAGGAGAAGCAAAAAGTAGAGGTTAGATAGGAGGAGAAGGAGGAGGTGGAAGATGATGCGTTGGTTTTTCTGGCAATTCTTTAGCATGACGTTCCATGAATTCTACTTCTCAATACATTAAGGTTGTTTTATAAAAACCATTATTTTTGTAACATCCTGATTTTTAATTTCAAGATTTAAGTAATGTTTGGATGAGATTAATTTATGGTAATTAAAATTTACCATTTAATCACTCAAAATGGAAGTAACTTAATCTAAAGCAAAAATAAAAAAAAGAATTACGTAGGATTAAATAGAAGTATTTAGAATATTTTCTCAAGTTATTATATTACAATTGTTTAAATATTATGAAAATTTATTTCAACACAATACCCAAACTTCATCCAATTAATTGAATTATAAGAGAAAAAAAGATTGAATATATGTAAAGGATATTATTATTATTATAAATTTATTTTTTTAAAAAAATAAATAAATAAAACATTTAATGGTGGAGGGCATGTGGCTGCCCCACCTTTAAATGAACTAGGGGTGGTGGGTATTAAATATCTGTAACAATCTCCTCCTCCACAATTCAAAAAATTACCGGATCTCCTCTGGTCCTTTGTGCGCATGTGAGAGGGGGAGAGTGGAGAGAGTGAGGGGGAGAGGGGGGGAGGGAGAGTAAGAGATGGAGATTGCTTGGATCTTCTAATGTAAGTAATCTAACTTCCTCTTCTCATATTTTTCTTAGTTTTAAGGATTATTAATAATGAAAAATCTAGGGTTTGTAAGATTTTCAGTCTTTTGAGTGTTTTAACTTACTATTTCGCTTTTAGTGGTTCTAATAGTGTTAGAATAAGAATAATTATAGTTTAATTTTACCTAAATAGTTAATTTGATGAAGTTAAAGTTAGGGTTAAGTTGGAAATTTAAGATTTGTGATAATGACTATTTTATATCCTAATTTATATAATTTATTCTAGTTTATTTTATTGGAGGTTATATTGATGATTAAATTGATTGAATTTGATATTAGTAAGGAATTTTGGTTAAAACTTTAATGGTAGGAAATTGGGTGTTGGGGAGACAGTTGTGTTTGGTGATCCTAATAAGTGCTAAATAATTTATGAAAGAAAGAATTGTGATTTGTAATGATGATTTGAATAAGGGTTTATTTATGAGATTTTCACTAAGGATTAAAGTGAGCAATTTTGAGGATTTTAAGGTGATTAGAGGAAATTATTGTTGTTAAAAATTTTAGAGTGAAATAGAGTTAAATAATTTTAGGATTTTTGATTTGAAAAGATTATTTGAGGAATATATAAATTGTTGTCATTTTTCTAAGGAAATTAAAGTAAGCCAATCATAGGGTTTAATTACTTGTTATTTACTATGGTATTAGTTAGCATTCTTATTAATTTTATTAACATATAATTATAAATATATTTATTGTAGAGTGAACTTAAATTTGATTTGTTGGAATTGAATTATCTCAAGTTTATTCATTGTAATCGTTATTTATTAATTGTTATATATGCACAAATTTGTAATAGTGTTCCTAGATTATTACATATTTTATATATCTTTTAAATATTTCGAATTATCCTAAGAATATTTTAAATTTATTAGTATTTTTATTTTTAGCATATTATTCTAAATAAATGAGTTGCCAATAAGAGATCTCAATGATATTATTAACATCTTATTATTATCCTTGATTTAATTATTTTAAGATGCATTTCATCCTCAATATCTTATAATATATGTTTTATTTTTATTTTTATTAGGGTTAGAAAGTTTCTCTATTTAAGGGTTGAGTTGTACTCAGTTATTTTCAGATTTTGAAATAAGAAGTTTTCTTTTTTGCAGGTTTAACTTGTGAATGTGTATTCGGAATAGAATTCGGTGAGGTTGAAAGAATCTGATCATCTCTTATGGAGCATTTTATAGCTAAGAATCTAGAGACGAGTTCTTCTAAAGTTTTAGCTAATTAATTCTTATATTTTGGGGTTTTGTTATACAATTCTTGCATCACTAATTTAGATATCTAATTTTTCCATGGCTAATTCTACCACAAAAATTACAAATTGATTATATTTGTAATAAATGTTATATTAAAAATGGTATTTGTAATATTAGTTATCAATTAATGTTAAAATTAAAAATAAATTCTTAGTTTTAAAAAATAAATTATTAAATTATTTATATTATGTTTATAATTTTACATTAAAAATAACATTTATAATATTATAACATTATTTATTAATTAATAAGAAGATTTCTTTAATATTTAAAATTTGTTTAAGTTGACATTAATTTATATTAAAAATTATAATAAATATATAAAAAAATCTCAAATTCTTATTTAATGTATTATTTTTTTAATAATTATACACACAACGCAGGGGTATTTTAGCTCAACTAGCAAAGTGCGAAGAAAATTTAGTTTGTTCTTTTTTTTTTTTTTTTGCAATACACACATACACTTGTCGGTGTGTACATAATGTTACATTCGATTTATTAAATTTAAGGCTAAATTATATAAAATTCACTTAAATTTTAGATCAATTGTATATAATTCACTGACATTTTAAAGTTTAAATTTAACCCCGACCTTTTATTTGTTAACCATTAATCCCCTGCCGTTAAGTGACCATTATTTTTTTAATGGAAATTATCATGTCACATTATAAGGTAATATGTGACATCCTGTGCAAATTATTAATTTCATAAACCCCCTGAACTTTGAACAGTTGTAGATAACCCCTAAAATTTGATTATTTACAAATAACTCCCTAACATTTCAAAATTTAAATTTAATTCTCTTAAAATTTTGATTTTTTATAATATTAAATTACACACTGTTACTTTCTATCATTTTAATAACTTCATTAAATTTTTTACTATCATTTATTAATTAAAATAGTTCTTTTGAATGACAAAAACTAGAAGAAATAATACTTAGAAAAATAAAAAAATAAATGTTGAACCTTTAATTAAAAAAAATGTATTACTAATAAAAAAATTAACGAGGGCAATACCTATCTTCTAACAAAAATGTAATATTTAAATTATCAATGCTCAATCATCCCAATAATATATTTAACATAAGTTATGACACTTTTATACTATAAATACTCAATTAACATAAGAAAATAAGTAAATGTTATACAGATGATGACATTTTTATTTTTATATTTTTTAAATATTATTCTTCAATTTTTTCCATACCAAAAAACTATTTTAATTAACTAATAATAGTAAAAAAATTAATAAATTTATAAAAATGATTAAAGTAACAACATGTGGTTTATTTATTACAAATCAAAATTTTATGGGAGTTAAAATTTAAATTTTAAAATGTCAAGGGGGTTATTTGTAAATAATCAAAGTTTATGGGGTTATCTGCAACTGTTCAAAGTTAAAAAGGGTTTTATGAAATTAGTAATTTATACAAGATGCCATGTAAGATGCCATGTATCATCTCATAATATGACATGATAATTTTCGTTAAAAAGATAATGGTCATTTAACAGTAGGGAGTTAATGGTTAAGAAATCAAAGGTCAATGGGTTAAATTTAAACTTTAAAATGTTAGAGGAGGTTATATGCAATTGATCCAAAGTTCAAAGAAGTTTTGTATTATTTAGCCTAAATTTAATAATTATGTAAATTAGTATTAATCAGTTAATGAGGATATATATTTTAAGCGATTAATCCTGATGAAACTTAATATTCAGCAGGGAACAAATTGAACAGTGTGTTTCTTCTATGATAGGTTGGGTCATATATAATATAGTCCATTAGCAAAATTCTAATTAAATCTAATTAAAATATTAAAATCTAAATTAAGACTTATATTTTTAATAAATTCTTAATAAAATTAAGATGTTTAATTGAAGATTTCGAAATGTTGTTGAAAGTCCATAATACCCATACATTAAAAAGGAGAGAAAATCTTGCTTGCAGGTCGAAATCTAAGTCATGCTCTGGCTAATAAAAAAGTGTCAGCCCTCTAATTTGAAAAGAAAGATTAAAAAAAGTACCATTTTAATTTTAAAATCTCAAATTGATTTTATTGGTTATAAAAGTAATGTAATTGACAAAAAGAATATAACAATTGACAATTTAATTTTTAAAAAAAAAATTACCGATTTAGGATTTTAAAGTTTAAGCTAAAATAATATTCAACTTTTATCAAAAGTACAACAGCAACTATAAACTATTTTTTTAGAATAAAAGTAATCATAAACTTTTAAAATTAAGATAAAACCGTTAAATACAATTAATTTCTATCTATTACAATATAAAAATACTAAAAAGCCGTCACCTAATAAAAACCGTAGCTGCTATGTAATTTGGTGATTTTTCATCTCCATTTCTCTAACAGTAGCTTTCACCTTCTCTCTTTTTCATCTCCATTTCTCTAACGTATTTTTCTTATAAAATAAGAAATATATTTTATAGATTTTTAATTTTTAGGATTCATACAAGATATTTTTATGAAACTTAATTCTAAAAATGATAATAACAACTAAATATTTGCAACATCATTAAAAAAATATAAAAAATCAATAATATTATTATCATATACATAATTTTAAAAAATAAAAAATATATATATATACGGGCCTAAAAGGACTGGCCTTTTTAGGTCCGCTTTCACTTTTGAGGTAAAAATTTTAAACCCGACCCTTATAAATTCAGGGCCTAAAAGGCGAGCTGACCCATTTTCCCGGCTCTAGCCATGAGAGAAAATGTTAAATAATTTTTTCCCTAACATTTCAATCTAATGATGTGCTTACTAGTTACTTGTGTGTGTGGGGAACCAGTGAGAGTATTTGTTTAATAAATTTTGTATGCCATTTGTTATATATATATAATTAAAGAGACTGACAACATTAATGACATAAGGTTATAAATAGGATTGACCCTGTAACTTTGTACTTATAAAAAAAAATCTCATATTATTAGACTAAAGGGTATTAACATCAAGAGATTGTACTTGCCATTTGCTTAGTATATTTGAATATCATTTGCATTAAGAGATTGTACTTGCCTCCACTTAAAATAATTACTTTTATGTTTTATTTATTTAGTTATAACCGGACTCATCTGTTTGATATGAGGGTAGTGAAAGGTGGGAAATAGAGGGGTAAAAATTTTTTTTGAGTTGGATATAAAAAAGTTAAAGAAGGGATTAAAAATTTTTAATTTATTTTCTTTACCCTTTATCTTATCATTTTTATTTATTAAAGTTTTATAACCTTATTTTTATAATATTTTTAAATTTAACTTATAAAAATTTTCCCTTTCTCCTCTTCCTTTTAAATCCCTCGTTCCACACCACCTCTAAAATGTGTGACAATAGACAATAGGGATAGCTAGCAATAGCAAGGAGAGAGAGACTCTGAAAGTTATTGGGTCATGTTTCCTTGGCCTTTAAATTGAGGGACACAAATTGCAGCGCCGTACAAGATGAGTACAGTGAGAATCTCAGATGCCCATTGTAAAATGCTATTAGACCTCACGCGCATACAAGCCTTTCCTTATAAAACAAGACAGTCATTAATTACCCACAACTACAATCAACCACTTCTCTTTCAATCATCAACACTTCATTTACTTTATTCTCATGCTTCTTTTTCACATAAAATGTTTTGAACAAGTTATATATATGCGAATATGAGTTGCGTGTTCCAAAGGGTAGCTCGCTGGCTGGCTACTTCTTTCTTCCCCATTTTGTTCTATTTTTCAACACTTTGAATATTTAAACAGAGAGCTGAAAAAAAATAGAAACTAATTTGTTTTTCTACCCTTAATGAATTTTCTTTTTTATAAGAAAAAAAAGGTAAAAAATACCACTTAAACTTTAAAATATTAAATAAGTGATTTCCTACTAAAATGAGTTATCAATTACTATATATTATTTAGTTAATACTTATACTCTTATAAGTAACAAGACTTATTTAAGATTTTGAAGTTTAAGTGATTTTTTTTTCTTTTTTTACAGTCATTTACTAAAATAAGTGATTTTGAAGTTCAAATAGTTAGCATGGGCCATGTTTTTTTGCTACATCTGACAAATAAGTCATACTGGTAGCAATTTGTTAGAGTTTTGATATTAAGAATATAGATTTAGATTTAAATCATCATAATTAAATCTAAGTAGTTTAAAATAGTTGTGTAAGAACATCTTCATTCCTTGAACAACAAAAGGATCCATAATCTTGAGAGACATATTTAATAAGTAAACGCACAGGAAAAAGGACAACATAGAAATAGAGGAGGTAAGTCAGATAGAAAGTACAAACTTTTATTCTTTTTTCAATTTGCAAAACTAAATTATACAAAAAAAAAGGGAGAATGTAAAAAAAAATACCATTTAAACTTCAAAATCCCGTTAACAAGTTCGGTAATGGAATTAACAAGAATGATAATGCAATTAACAAATCATTTTATTGTTAAATCACCTATTTAGGATTTTGAAGTTTAAATGGTATTTTTTTAGAATTCTCCCAAAAAAAAAACCCTAAACTTTATATAATGTGTAAATAACCACCTCAACCTTCAAAGTTTATTCCTTTACAGTAAATGGATCCCAAAACTTTTAAGTTTATATAGATTACTCGAAACTATCAATTTTATACCCATTGAGATTTTTTTTGGTTGCATATAACTCTTCAAACTTTGAATTTTTCCGAATTAATTTCTTAAATTTTAACATATTTGTAGATAAACAATGAAGAAAAGTAATAGTATGGAGTTAACGGAACAAATGTAAGAGTTCACAGTTTATTGTAAAATTTCAAAAGTTAGGGAAGTTAATTATATACATATGGCATAAAGTTCAAAGATGCTTGTCTAATTTAGCCGTTAATAATTAATTACTTCTTTCTAAATGCATATTGCATCATAATAAACAATTTTAAATCCAATAATTAAGTATTAATTGGATATTTAAAAATTCGTGAACCATCAAACTAATTTATGCCTGGGAATGATATTTTTTAAGGAAAAAATATTTTATTATTTGTTACTCTATATCCTTGCCTATTAATTAATTCACAAAGATAAAATTAAAAATTTCATATCAGTCAAATTCATCAACTCCATTATCATAGTATAACACTGGATGGGTAAGAAGTGAGATACTCAATTGTTCCACTACCTACTTCTTTAACCCACTTTTACATAACTAGGATATATTTGGGTTAGCGTTGGAAAAACACGTTCACGAAGTTAAGATAAAACTCTTCTCACATACTTACTTTATACACCGTAAATCATGTCAGAAAAATAATTTCTACCACCAACCCAAACAGGCACTAAGTTTAATTTTGAGGTTTCATTCATCGATATAATGTCAAAAATTAATTAAAAAAAGAGGTTATGGTGAAAAACTACTCTTGAAATATTCTCCCATGAGTACCAGATGTGAAGTAGTTTCCTTGGGTATAAAAATATATATGAAAGTTCTAAAATGATACAAAAATATCATAATGGTTAAGTTAATCAATATTGACCATATAACAAACATGTCAAATAGGACCAATTAGCTTGCTGTACACACACACACTCATCATTTGATATTCATGGACTTTGGTTCACTTATCAAATTATAATTCAAGAAAATTACAAATACTAGCTTCAAGTTGGAGCATTATAGATACGCCTAAAGCTTCAAGGATCCAGCAAAATCCTTGTTGCAATAGGGAAGGGCAAAGGGGAATTATACACCTAAACCATGATTATTTCTTATCCCATATTCCACCAATCATTTACTAAAGAATGTGCCCTATCAAATTCTAATCTTACTATCTGACACATTTTCATTTGTTTGACACCAAAAAAGAAAAATTGGATGGACTAAATGATATACAATGATAGTTCAGAAGGATTTTTTTAAAAAAAAAAGGATTAAATAGGGGTATTTGTAAATGTCTTGAAAATAAAAAGCAATTATATGACGATAAAGATTATCAGACTACAAAAACTATTCCAATAATTTAAAAGCCTTAAAGCATGCCTCAAGTAAGATATATTATGATAAAACACAGAATCTGAGTTCAGATCTTGTTCATAGAACAACCAAATAATCCACAACAGCATTATTTTATATAGCATTGTACTAATTCATCTGACACAGCCATACATCAAAATGGGGTGTGTGTGTGACTCTGTATCTAGCTGGACTAGTCTATATATATAAAGAAAATGTCTGATCGATGCTTATAATTCTGAGGATACATATATATTTTAAGATCACACATGGATCTTTTGTAACTTCTCAAACTCAGAGATTATCACCGTCTATGGAAGATTCAAAGTTCAAACCCTATCCTTGACAGACTTAAGAGGAGTGAGCACTGTTTACATACCTATACAACGAAGAAGACGAAGAGGAGGAGGAGGAGGAAGAAGAAGATGCAGTAGTTGAGATCAGCAGGGACGGACTTCATGGTGGCTCATATTGAACTTTCTGATCTATCATTTCTGGGTATGGTGATTCTGGGGTTTTTGAGAGATGATGAAAGAGATTATCGCTGTGTTGTGATTTGTGAAGTAGTGCGATAAGAAGAAAGGAAAGAAGAAAATAAACAAGCATCTGAGTTCTATGTTGAACAACTATGAAGTCCACAATTATGATCAGTGTCTACCTGGATTTCAGGGTTCTCAGTACGTTATATAAATATAGTGATAAGACAGATCCCACTCTTTTAACTTCAAGGTACTTTCTTTATTTATGGTTAGGGATTACCGAAAGTACTTGATATTATTACTTGATTGATTACTAGTCTCTCTCTGTTTTTTTTTAAAGAGTTTGTGTGGATCCTTCACTCTTTAGCTTCTAAATGATATATTTTCTATCATTTTATCTTTTGAAACACTGTCCTTGTATGTGCAGAGCATGAGAATTAAAATAAATGATAAATTATTAATCCATGAATAATATGATGGGAGAATGTCAAAAAAATATCATTTAAACTTCAAAATCCCATTAACAAGTTCGATAATGGGATTAACAAGAATGATAATGCAATTAACAAATCATTTTATTGTTAAATCACCTATTTGAGATTTTAAAATTTAAATGGTATTTTTTTGAAATTCTCCCTAATATGATTTGATGGATGATACTATATATTAATAGTTTAATATTAGTTAATTTTAACGCTGGTTTTAATTTTGTCATTGGTTTCAACTTTAAAAACACAAAAAAAATGTATGTTTGCAAATTGCAATTGCAATCTATAAGAACAGTTCCATTAAATTTTTTTATTCTAACAAATTAATGATGGAGTGTGAGACAAAAAAGATTCCTAAAAGTTTATTTATAATGAAGCTTTTTTTTTTCTTTTAGACTCTCAACATTTATAACACTATCTTAAACCATATTTAAATTTTATAAGATTTTCAATTTTTTATTCAGTTCTTTTGAAAGTCAAATTTTATTATTAATTATTTTTAAAAAAAAAAATTATCAGGTATATACCTGGAAGTGCCATCACTTATTCACTTAGGGTGTGTTTGTGTTCACGGCCAGGACACTCAGACGTATGATCAGGATAAAAAAGCGCAGTGAAAGGTTCAAAGAGTGTTTGGATTTACGGTTCATCTCGTTGTGCTTTTCAATCTGCCGCTACTTTTAATAGAAGCTGGGAGACCCAGCTTTTTTTCCCTCCGCATGGTGGCTCACGTCAGGAGAAGTAGCTATGCTCTGTTATGTTGTTCGAGTTTCTGTGTGAAGGAAGGAGAAGAAGCTTTGGTCAAATGAGGATTTGACCAGGAACTTCCTTGCAAAATTTAAAAGTTATCAATTAGGGATTCAAGTGAAAATTTTTGAAATATTTTTGAGGTATAAATGTAATTTCTAAAACATATGGGTAATTTTCTTTTATTTTCCCGGTCTTTTTCTACATTCACTTATAATTTTCATAAATTTTAGGGATTTTTTCTATAATTTTCTTCAGTCCTCAAGATATTAATTTGACCCTCCAAAATCACAAATTTCTTATTAAGCACCTACAATGCAAGATTAAGCACAAAGTATCATTAAAAGTTTAAGAGATCCTTTATATGAATAATTAAAAAATTTTAATAATAATTGATCTTATTGCATTTTATCAAATTTTAATCTTAATTTTTCCCTTCAATAATCACAATATATACAAACAATATATATATATATATAAGGTTCATGCCATTTTCAGTTATTTTCTATCTAAACGGGCTTTTCAAACGTTATTCAAAACAGATTCAATGTTAGAAAAAAAAGCCATTTCTGTCACCGCTAATCCAAACACAAATCATATTTACAATCTGATTTTTTTTAATCTGGCTTTTTTAAAAGTTAGATTGAAAAAAAAACTACTTCTCTACCGCTA
Organism: Albizia julibrissin; assembly: GCA_037074505.1. Lineage (NCBI taxonomy): Eukaryota > Viridiplantae > Streptophyta > Magnoliopsida > Fabales > Fabaceae > Albizia > Albizia julibrissin. Next base: position 42,637,234 of record CM073477.1, read on the forward strand.
ATTCAAACCGGCATTTATGTGTTATCTAAATATTTAATGCATTGCCACCTGTATTTTTAACACTAAAACTTGGGTCAGAAAGGCTGTTAAATAATAAATACTGTACTACGCATCATTATGACCCCTCAAGGAAAAAAAAAAAAAAAACCCTGTAAGGCAACTTTGATGAAATCATTTTGTCAAAGGGAATAAAAGACCGAGAAACCAGTCCTGAGATTAAATGAAATTAAAGTCATCCAATGACTTCTATGCTTACTTTTATTTATTATAAATTATACTATCTTAATTTTGTATTTGTGTGAGTCACGCGCGATTTTTTTTATTTAAGTATTTGATTGGATTAGATTCGAATATTATTATACCCAACTAAAGTTAGGTCTCTCAAGAGGCATTGGAGTTGTGAGCAAATTTTATGCGATACATTTAATCACCGAATTAAATTTGAGCTTTAAATGTTTTTTATATACATGTTATTTTCACTTGTTGTTATATATGTGTGTGTATAATAACATCGTTTCTCTTGAAAGCATGCTATACCACACATGCATTTGTTAAAATGTATGTATATTAGAAAATACACAAATCTTCTTAGTGTGTGCTGTTAATATTTTATGGGTGTGTAGGAGCGCATTATTGAGACGCTAAATTAATTTTATTTTGTTGGATAAATATACTAGCTTATATAACATGTATTATCTTGATTATAAAGGAATACAATCACTTTGTAGATGATAGATGCTGATGTGTTCGCTTCAACGTTAATGGTAACTAATTTTATAGGGAAAAAAGGTTAAAATTGATAGAGGTGAAAAGGTGGATTTTTTTTAAAAAACAATTGTATGAATTTATAATTTATATTTATTATATTTAATTATTTTTATACATTATATTTAATTTTTTAAAAAAAATAAAAACTTCTATAAAATTTATAGAAAAGCATTTTGTTAATTTTTTTTTTTAAATTTGTTAAATATTTAACCAACAGTGATCCGGATGAGTGAAAGTGATTTGATTTCAGTTTTATTTTATAATATGTTTAATTTTTTTTTAGTAAGATCGAAGAGAGTCACCCTTGATTAGGATCAGCTCAAATCTAATTTAACAGTATATGAAATCAAATAATTATATTAAATAATTTATCCCCTACATTTCAAAAATAAAACACTTTTATCTAACGCATATGTATCCGTCAAGAGAAATTCACAATTAGTTATTTTCCATTTCAAATTTTCCTACTTTGCGTTTCTTTAATACTGATAATTAATTATTTATTTCAAGTGATCAGCTTTTTTAGTTGAATAATTACCTTTAAAATTTTGTAAAATGCCTTGCATATTAAATTACAGGATAGGATTTTCAAGAAAATGCCTTATATGTTTGAAACTGATGCCATATTATATATATAATGTTATAGAAAATAGGGTTAAGGTGTATCACCACCTTGAAATATTTTTTTAGATGCATTTGGCATCTTTAAGTATTTTTGTGACGCATCTAACACCTTAGAATATTTTTCAGGTGTGTCAATCACCCTAAAATATTTATTTTGTAATTTTTTACTTAACAATATAAGTAATTTGTGGTACTATATACAAATGAACCAAAAAAATAATTTAAAGTGTAGAACAAACTTAAAAAAAAAATACTTCAGAATGTTAAATTCAATTAAAAAAATACTTCAAAGTTATATATATACCACTAAATACTTTAATATATTGGATGCACTTAAAAAATACTTTAAATTTATGATACACCTTAATCCTAAAAAATATGAGAAATAGCTTTAAAAATACAATATAAATGATAATTTTTTTCACACTATGATTTTTTGTTGTCGTTTTGTTAAAATTATAAACATAATGATGATGGTATAGTGAGTTTATCTTCCAACACCCACATGAAAAAGGTTAAATGATAATGGAAGAGGGAGGCCTAATCTCACAAAGGTTGTTAAATTATTACGTGTGGTCCCCATCATTAATGGCATGCGCACACTTCCAGATCTTCCTTTATATCTCTTCTTGCTTCCCCTTTTCGGTGGAGCACCCACTAAGTAGGGTCCGCATATTTTACTCCAAATTGTTTTTCCCCCAAAAAATCATATGAATTGTTGTTCAAAACCTAGGACTTCAAGTAAGATGGGTGGTACTCTTATTAGGACAACTAGCAATTGATAACCTTAGTATTAATCAAGGTTATTAAATCCGGATTGATCATTGAATCGGTCGGGATATTAGGTTAAGAGTCAGTGGGTCAGACCGGAGTCAAACCGGAGCTAACCTGGGATTAAACCGGTGAGAAGTTGAATATTTTAGACTTATTAATATGAAATTTTAAAGACAAAATAAAAAAAATCAATTTTTTTAAAAAAATTTAAAAAGGTGACTTGGACCGGTTTACCGGCCGTTTCGCCGGTTCCCGGTCCGGACCGACCGATCCAATCCAGATCTGAGAACTATGATATTAATCATTTATCACTCAATAGTCATATGTCATGATTAATGCAAATTTTATATTGATATTGATATTATATGATTAATAATAAAAGCCATATGATGATATGGGTTTGACTTGCAAGTTGAAACACTCACTCCGTACAAAAGTAGTGGATTTGATTTACAAAATTGGAGCTTGTTTCAGGCGGGTTTTTTAGCTTGCCCGCAAACCCATGCAGGACTAGGTTTTTATTTTTACCGTTTTTACTTTTAAACGATTTTGGTCGTATTTAAAATTTGATTAACTAAAGTACTCATACAATACAATGTATCGATGTAGAATCCAATCAAGTTATATAATGAATTTAACATAGAGAGGAAGAGAAAAGAGCACTCTTATAAGAAAATATTTTCAGAGGGCAAAGAGTGTTATTGTGTGTGCGCTATTGTTTAGATTGCTAACTCCCTTACTCCCATATTCTATGATTTGTGAATTTTATATTAATAGAAAAATGGTGTAAAATAGTTTATATATTCATATTTACAAGTTTCGAGTCAATTTATTTATATAACGTGATAAAAATACATAAACAACTTTAATTTAGTTTATAAACATTTTTAATTCTATTTGAAAATTAGAAAACAATATATTTGAAAAACATTTTGAGAAAATGTGGGTATGTAGGTTTTCCAAAACTTGCCCCATCTGGGCTATAGCTGATATATATCTAGCACTAATTGATACTCCTTTAGTTTTAAATGTAAGACCTAATTTATAGTAAAATTTATAGTACAAACTAAAACATATATTTAGAATAGGATATAGTACTTGTTACACATTTATTAGTAGGCTTGTATAATGATTTTTTGAATTGATCCATTGCTATTTGCTAGTAAGTCCCTCTAAATCAATTTTAGATTCTTTATAATACAATAAAACACACAAAAAATGCATGTTTTAGATATGATGACCCAATTGTTATTATGAAAAACACAATCAGGCTTGAAAATATATCAACCACTTAAAACCATTTAGACTTGAAAAACCCAATGGTGGCCTGATTAGGTGGAATGGACCCGATATGTTTTCAAGATCGATCAAGGGTTTGAACATATATTATGGATATATAAAAAAGAATAATAATAATAATGGTGCACAAAGGAAAAAAGATTAAAAGATAGAACTATATATCACCTAGAGGTGAGAATCAGGGTTGACCTTTGATGGGCCAAGGCCTAAAAGGGTTGACCTTATAGGGCTTGGGGAAAGAAAAATTGCTGTTTTTCAAAGCCCGACCTGAAAGCATGCGGGCCAGGGCCAGAAGTCATTTTTATAAGATTTAACTATACGTCTTCACGCCTCATGCAATAAAACAAAGTGAACAAGAGCTGAGTCCAATAGACCTAACTTGCACTTCGACCGAGTCTGGTGTGAGCCCCAACGATGTGTGGTTTTATGAAAACAACACATCACACCGCTTTATTAAAACGTTGCGTTTCAACTGCACTTTATAAAACAAATATGAGACTTGGAGGCAAACTAGGCTGATGGATTTGTACTATTAATTTTTTTAAAAAACAAAAAAAAAACAAAACTTTCAAGCTTTGGGCCAAATGGATTAGGCCCACGTTTTTTTTCCAGGTCTAATTTTTTTTAAAAAAGGAAAAACAAAAACATAGGGAAAAGAATCCACGTGGTACGTGGGGCTCGATAGGGGTTGTTGGTGTTGCGTAGCACATAGTTAGTGTTGGTAATTCAGGTTAGCCCCCCGGCTACAGGCCAACTCGCGGGCTAAATGGGGCAGGCTACGCAAGTTGGCAAAATGCCAGCCTGAGCCTACCAAGGATGGGTTGGCGATCCATCTCGCCTATTAATTTTTTTAAAAAACTTATTTCACTCATTTTGTTTTTAAATTCTCACTTTCTTTTTGTTTCACCCATTCACATCACACTTCTTTTCTTTTATACATTTGTGTTAGGAAGTCAATTTGATTCTTACTTTCCTTTTTTGATCTGCTCACATCACGAAAACATATAAACTCATCTCTTTTAAATTTAATAATAGTAGAGTCAATAAATATAATATGAAAATGAAAGTGTCAAATAAAAAGTATGAAGGAGTAATTAAACATAGTATCAAAGGAAAGGTGATAAGGGTATTTGGATTTCTTTTATAAGAAAAACTAAAAAATTACGGGCCAGCCTGCGGACTCGACAAGGCGGGCCTATGCAGCTCAACCCATTTTATCAGCTTTACACATAGTTCTCGACCCTTCTTGGCACATGTAACATGCTTGACAGGTGCGTGTTGCGATAGGACGGTGACAAAGTGGTGTGTGTGTTCCACACGCTTTCTCTGAGAGTAGAATTTCTCTTGCTTTTCTATTTGTCTAGGATTTTCATACTCCTCCTCCTTCTAGGGGCACAAAAAGGAGTGTTTTTACTCTTAATGAGATGCAATTTGTTTCTCAAAATTCTTAAATTCATGATTTACATGTTGACATATATATATATATATATATATATATATATATATATTATTTTAAAGTATGTTTGGATATGTTTTGGACATTTTTGTGCTATTAAAGTGATTTTTATTTGTTTAAAATTCTTAAAAATTTATAAGCTTTTATTTTATTTGTGATAAATATGAATTAAGAGAAAGGGTGGTGGCTTCTCCTTCACAAACATCACCACCCCCTCAAGAAAGGGTGGTGGGTGATCAAGATTACAAAAAACAACACTAAGGAGCCGTTTGGATTTCCGGTGACAGAAGTGACTTTTTTTCAATCTGACTTTTGCAAACTTAAGATAGGATAAAAGTCAAATTGTAAATGTGATTTGTGTTTTGATTGACAGTGACAGAAGTGACTTTTTTTCAAATTTAAACTTGTTTGTATTATTATTTGAAAAGCAAGTTGAGATGAAAAATGACTGAAAAGGGCATGAATTTTTTTAAATAATATTCACATCTTCTAATTAATGTTATTTGTGTTTTCCCTATTATTTCTCCAACAAATCCTCAAATCTGAATTTTGTTAAGAATTTAATATTGTCAATACCATTGTTTTTCATATTTCCCCTATTATTTCTCAAACAAATTTTCTAAATTTGAATTTGAATTTTTCTTTTTTTCCTCCATAAAATTATAACATGGTTTAATCCACCTAACCAATTTGTGTTTTCCCTATTATTTCTCAAGCAAATTCTCCAAATCTGAATTCTATTTTGTCTCCATGAATCAAGAAGTTATCATAATTCAAAATTATAACACTGATTAATCCTTTTAGCCACATATCTTAATTAATGTCATTTGTGATTTCTATGTTTTCTCGCAAATAAAGTAATCTGAATTTTAGTAGCAATTATTATCAATAGGATTTTTTTTTCAACGTTTCCTTATTATAACACCGTAACCCTCAATCCAAAAAGACAACATTTAACCCCTTTTAGGATCACAAGATCTCTCATCCAAATTGGAGCCACGATGATCGAAGTTGTGCTAACAAAGATTTGCAGCTCATTCTGCCAACCTAGTTCTCAATTAAACCTTGGTCCCTCTGCCATCAATAGCGCAGAAATTGGAATCGTCTTTATCGGAGGAACTTGACTACTTTGACGGGATTGAAGAGCTATCTGTTACGGTTGTAGGATGGTGTATTTAGAAAGTGCAAGTGTACACTGTCATAAACAAGTAATATAGAAGTAAGTAGATTATCCTTCCCATGAGGATTGATCATTAAGTACCAAAATTGGTAATCTTAGTACTATTTAGTCGGTTGATTAGTTGTGATTGAAATTGTAAAATAAAAATGATGAAATATGAATACAAGTGATATAAAGACAAATATAAAAAAAAGTCCTAGGGATTAGATTTCACTTAGCAAATTTCGGATTGAATCACTTATCTATTCTAGTCCAATTTATTCCACATGATTGATAGTCGAGTTTCCCTAATTTAATTACTAGCCTCTTCTAAGGTCAAACAATTCTATGATTAATTGCTAATTCATTATATTTCTATATGAATTTCAACAATTAATCATGCATTAAGATTTATGGAACTCATTAAAACTACACAATTCATATGAATATATTCCTATTTCATATGAAAATTATGGTTTTAATTATAGGATCCACACACATGCATCTCCTTCCGGTTTCAACATGCATATTATAATCATCCAAAAGGTGGCCAGTCAATTGAAAGCATTAAAAACAATAATTAAAACTCAATCATGAAGGAAAAATTAAAACTAGATTTAATAAGTTAAAATTCAATCCATCATTAGTAAGCTACATCATCACCCTAGGAAAAGGAAAATTTAGCTTATAATGAAATTAAAAATAAAATCAAAATAAATTAAAGACATCATAAACATTACATAAAAATTAATTACAAAAACATAAAAATACAACTATAAGATGCATGAAAATGGAAAATCTAGCCTACCATATAGGAGGTAAAACCTTCCATGTAGGTGGCAACCTATATCATCCATAAAGGAGTACTACCTAGGCCTGCCATATAGGAGGTAAAACCATCCATGTAGGAGGCATGCAAGAAGTAAAAAAATGTAAGAAATAAATTCTAAAATAACAACTCTCTCTCTAAAGTAGAAGTTCTCTCTCTCTCTCTCTTCCTTCCTCCTCTTCTTCCTCTTCATTTTAGGATGCCAAGAAGCTCTATTTATAGGCTTGAATTTTCAGGTGCTACAGTGATTTTCTACAGGGAACCACACCACTACAGTGAATCGACCACCCACTCGCTACAATGAACCGCACTAAACCGTCCCACGTCCAAACCACCAACCGCTACAGTAACCCGCTATAGTACCGTGTCTTCTACAGTCGTATTTTGCTACAGTGCCGTATATGCTACAGTACGTATGAATAGTGTTTTGCTACAGTCCCAATACTTTTCTCAATATCTGCTTAATACGGTGCTGTATGACCTGTCAGAAGAAAATCATTATTTATTTATCCATTACACCTAAATTCATTATATTAAACTCCAATATCGTCCCCAAAATCATCATATAAGGGAAAATGAATATGCAAATATTTTTCTTATCAAATTCCCCCACACTTAGCTCTTGGACGTCCTTGGACAAGAAGGATTGACTAATAAGTGCTTTCAGCAAAATCAGAAGTGTCAAGTCATAAGTAAGGACACAATTGAAGAGTAAAGATATCATAGTATTCTTGAATCAACAAAAGTATAAACTGGTAACTTCATTTAAAAATGAATGAACCAAATTCATAATTGTGACTCATCCTCTCAATCTCTCAAGTGTTTCGCTCAAATTCACCTGAAAAAATTGCACTACCATAAGCTTGCCAAAAATCTCAATATTCACTACCTAATTCACATGCATAATTCAAATCAAAAGGACTTATTAAGGGTTGTAATGGGGCTAGGGTAAAAGGATTGTAAAAAGTGATATGAAAGGCTACATTTAAGAAGTAAATAGAGTAATTGAAAAATGGGTCATCTTATGAATAAACTTATCTCATCACAACAACCTACAATTTTTATTCAAATACTAAATATCTTTTTTTTCTCTTTTTATTTTTATTTTTTATAACTTCTTTTTCCCCTTTTTTTTTCTTTATAACTTCTGCAATTTTACAGTTGATGATATATAGACCCCCATACTTGTCAAAAGCCCATTTCACAGAAATTTCAAATGCTCTACTAATCTTCCAAATTGGGTAAAAACACTTGATATATCATTAAAACACATATTAATGGGTTGAGAAATAATCAATCAGGCTCAAAGGGGCTTATCAATGGTATAATTGCAAGGTTGGCTATTTGGCTCTGGCTAAATAAAATGAATACTTTTATCATTTTTGAATATGCATGTGACATGTAATTTCAACCAGATTTAAAGCAAGTTCTAGAGTGACAACTTAATAGGTGAATATCACACACAAGAAAGATAATCATTATTGATCATATAGGCTCAAAAGCTCACAGTTAGGGACTTTCAAATTCAGTTTATTCAATCTCAAAATTCATCACCAAATTCAACAATCAGTTGTTCAATCATGCTATAAAATCTCTAAACTTAATTGATCCATGCTTCAAACTTATATACTTCTTAAAATTATTGAAAAGCACTTAAATAAATTTTTTTTATAAGATGAAATAGAAAAAAATGCAACTAATAAGATACGTCTCAAGAGTTAAGAATAACTCTTTACTCTGCCATCTATGCATACCCCATGCATCTAATGATTTTACTAACTAACTATCTAATGGAGAAACTATGCCTTTTTTTACATAACTTTTTTTTATATAATCCTCCCCCAACCTAAATCATACATTGTCCTCAATGTATTCTAAAGATTAAAGAAGGTTTTTTTAACAACCTAAACACACAACAAAGTAAATCAAAATGCTAAGAGTAAAATCATAAGATAAAAGAAAGTTACAACCGGAGAGTGGTATTTGGATCCTGCTTCTGACTGCTATATGAAGATTGCCTACGTATTTGCTTAACCAATGGATTTGGTTTAGGTTCATAGGTTTGCATTTGATCCAGTAGTTGATATGGCGAGTCGCTTGGGGTATGAATCCGGTTTCCACAGCATGATCAAGAAAGGACAACAGATTATCATTAAAACCATTAACATTTAACAATCCTAATGGTTTTATTATGAAAGTTCAGTTTAGCCCAATATGTAATGCTAGAGATCCCATCCAACATTTCAAAACCACCAGGTAGAGCGATAAAAGCATCAGCACGATAGAACATATGTCCCGTTCGTTCAGGTAGGCTAAAAACCTGTAACTCTTACCTTAAGGAGAATATGTGATTTTCCAACTCCTTCACCCTAACACACAAACCTTTGCTATTATTGATGGTTGTAGCAATAGCCACACTTCCCCCGTAGATGAAGTTGATCTTTCTAGCAGCTAATGCACGTTCCAGTTCCTTTGCTGCAGGTATAAACTCTCTATCCTTTCCCAAGTCAGTTTCACAAAAAATGCAGATAGATGTAAATCTACATTTTAGAGTGATACTACTCCTCTTTTTTTTTATCTCAGACATTTTGTGTTTTTACAAATGGAAGATTGCATATTTATATTACAAAAATAGCGACAACAAAATAATGCAAATCACACACTTTAAAAAAAAATTGAAAAAATTTCCGACACGAATGATCAGTAGGCCACTGTGCGAAGAAATTAAGTAAAGTGAGTAAAGAAAGTCAAAAGTTACTGAAAACGATAAGACATATTAGACAAAATCAAGATTATGTACAGTAGTTGTGATTGTGACTCACATCTTCCTCTGGTTTTACGTCCAGTAATGGCTTAAACGCTTTATATGAATCGAGGATTTGCTTCCCATCCAGTTTTCTTATAAACTTGCAAATAGGGTCTTTTAACGTTAGATTTCCAAGACGGTAGCGCTCTTTTTCTTTATTGAATATGTCTAATAAATCAAGAAGAACACGATGAACATCACCACTAGGATGCGTCTCAAGAGTCTGAATGATATCATCCAGTGACTCCTTACTCAGTCCATCCTTTATGAATTTAATTTTATCTTCTAAATTTATAGAAACCATACCTTTGCTCCTACAACGCTAATCACAATTCCACCTTGCACATTTAGGACATACCTTCATTCTTTTAGCTCTTCTCTTTTTAGAGTAAGAGCTTCTTCCCATACCTGGCATAAGTTTAATAAATGACTAATGAATCTCACCTATTAAATGTACCTTAGCTTTAATTATCCAACGGACATCCTCAGGAAGGCCTAAACGCTTGAATGTCTTCATTCTTTCAAGTTGATAGCTATAGATCTTTCTGAGCACATCTTTGGGAAGAGTAGGGAACCTGTTCTTAAGCTTTACAAGAATTTCCTCCATGATGAGACTAAAATTTAAAGATGCAGTGTTGTGTACTTCAGTGAGTAAGAAAGAAAAATGAAAGAGTAAGGAAAAGAAGTTTTGGGTTGCCTCCTAAATAGCCGCCCTTCTTTAACATCTTTAGCTAGACAAAAGACAATTTTTTTTCTTTAATTTTTTTAAAATTTTATTATTTTTATTTTTATTTCTTTTAAAACTTTAGGACTTACCTGTTGATTCCTCAAATGGGATGATAGTTTTCAAAGTGTTGAGTGCACCGTCATTATACTCTTTCTGCCTTTGCTCATTAACTTTGAATTTTCAATCACCATCTTGAATCTCCATAGTTCCATATGGCCATACTTGAATCACATTAAAAGGTTTTGACCACCTTGATCTCAGCTTTCCCGGAAAGAGCTTTAACCTTGAGTTATACAACAACACTTTTTGTCTCGGTGTGAACTCTCTCCTCAGAATTCTTCTGTCATGCTACATTTTTGTCTTATCCTTGTATAACTTGGCATTCTCATAAGCTTGTTGTCCAAATTCTTCAAGCTCATTAAGTTGGAGAAGTCTCTTTTTACTAGCTTCCTTTGAGTCAAAATTTAAAGCTTTTATTCCCCAATATTCTTTATGCACTTCAGAATTAGTAGATTTTGATACATCTACCATTCCCATTGTGAATGGTGATTCATGCAGCTTTCGTTCACTATGTCTTTTATATAGCTAGTCAATGTATCTACTTTGTAACATGTGTCACCTTCATTTGGAAAGGACCAAGCCTTAAAAATGTTGAAAGATACTTGATCATCTTGAGCTCGCAAGGTTAACTTTCCATGTTGCACATCGATTAAAGTTCTCCCAGTTGCTAGGAATGGCCTCCCAAGAATGATAGGAATTTCTTGGTCTTCTTCCATGTCGAGTATGATCAAATCAGCTGGAAATATGAGTTTATCCACCTTCATCAGAACATCTTCTAAGACACCCCTCGGAAGTTTAATTGATCGATCAGCTAGAAGTAGTGAAACTGTGGTAGGCTTCACCTCTCCAAGACTAAGTTTTCTGTAGACAGATAAAGGCATGAGATATACACTTGCTCCCAGGTCACAAAGTGATCTATCAAAGTTACATTGACTAATGGTGTAAGGTATGCAAAAGCTTCCTAGATCTTTCAGCTTTGGTGGTAGTTTCTTTTGCAGAATGGTACTGCACTCCTCAGTAAGTGCAACTGTCTCAAATTCCTCCAGTTTATGCTTGTTTGGGAGAATATCCTTCATGAATTTTGCATAACGGGGCATTTGGGCAAGAGCTTCTGTAAAAGGGATGTTGATATGTAGCTTTTTGAACACCTCCAAAAACTTTCTAAACTGCTTGTCTAACTTTGCCTTCACAAGTCTCTGAGGGTATGGAACTGGTGGTACATATGAAGGAGGGTTATCTGGAAAGCTGATTCTTCCTAGTACCACATCATCCTCTTGAGGTTTCTGTGCTTCCTCCTTTTGTTCTTCTTTGCTTTCTTTCTTTTCTCCGTCATTCTTCTTTTGAATTACAGGATCTTTCAATTCTTTCCCACTCCTTAATGAAATTTCCTTTACATGCTCTCTTGGGTTTCTTTCAGTTCACTTGGAAGAGTACTTGGTTGTCTGGAATTCAGCATATTTGCAATTTGGCCCATTTGGATCTCCAAATTCTTCATTGAGGCTTCGTGGCTTTTGAGTGTTGCGTCAGTCCTAGCCATGAATTGAGATGTATTCATGGTTAGTTGAGCCAGTGCTTCTTCTATATTTACTTTCTACTGTGGTGGATTTGGTGGTTGAAGAGCTTGTTGTTGGTAGTTCCCTTGCAGCTTGAACACATTTTGACTATTCCTCCAGCCAAAGTTTGGATGATTCCACCAACCTGGATTATAAGTGTGTGAGAATGGGTCATTTCTTTGATTTCTGATGTAATGAGCTTGCTCCGACTAAGAAGGCATAGATGAGTATCCCTCTTGACTTTGCGTGCTCATATGAGGTCATCCATATCCATCACAAGTTTCATGAGGAGTACTGATTGCATTTGCTTGGCTTGTCAATGAGCTCACTTGCTTGGATATAGATGTAACTTGAGAAGATAAAGTTGTAAGGATATCCAACTTATGCACTCCAAGTACCCTCTTTGAATTGTGACGTTCAGAAGGCCATTGGTATGTATTGGCCGCCATCTCCTCAAGTAAATTGTAGGCATCATCTAGAGTTTTTCTCATTAAAGATCCTCCAGCTGCAGCCTCGACAAGAATTCTGGTGGTATGTGTCATCCCATTATAAAATGTTTACAGCTGCCACCAATCTGGTAACCCATGATGAGAACATCTCCTTAACAACTCCTTGTATCTTTCCTAGGATTCATAAAGGCTTTTTAGTTCATGCTGGGAAAAGGAGGTAATTTCATTCCTTAATTTAGCAGTTTTTCTGGACGAAAAGTATTTCGCCAAAAATTTTTGTGCCAAGGCATCCCATGTAGTTATGCTTCCCATTGGTAAAGAGTGTAACCAACTCTTAGCCTTATCCCTGAGTGAGAAAGGGAAAATTCTAAGTCTAATGGCATCATCAATAACACTATTATGCTTGAATGTGTCACAGATTTCTAAGAAGCTGACTATATGTGTGTTGGGATCTTTTGTTGATAAACTACCGAACTGATTTGCTTGTACCATCTGGATAATTGCAGGCTTTATTTCAAAATTATTGGCTGCTACTGGTGGGTTTCTGATTTCAGAAGTTGTCTCCATGACTGTTGGTGTTGTATAGTCATGGAGTATTTTGGTATCTGCTGCCGCTCCTTCCCGATTTGCCATTGAATTTATTGAAGTAGACTACTTTCAAACTCTCTGATTTCTTCAAAAAGTTCTCTCGATCTCAGAATCATAAGGTTGTAATTCAGTCTTCTTCGATCTGATCATGTACTAAGTAAAAACCTAAAAAGAAACAAAAGACACAAAAAAGAAAACAAATGTAATATGAAGACCAAATTAGTATTAAAATTACTTGGTATTGATATTAATGACAACAATCCCTGAAAACAGCGCCAAAAACTTGTTATGGGTGTAGGATGATGTATTTAGAAATTTCAAGTGTACACTGTTATAAACAAGTAATATAGAAATGAGTAGAGTATCGTTCCCATAAGGATTGATCACTAAGTACCAAAATTGGTAATCTTAGTACTATTTAGTCGGTCGATTAGTTGTGATTGAGATTGCAAAATAAAATAATGAAATATGAATACAAGTGATACAAAGACAAATATAAGAAAAAGCCCTAGGGTTTAGATTTCACTTAGCAAATTCCAGATTGAATCACTTATCTATTCTAGTTCAATTTATTCCACATGATTGATAGTCGAGTTTCCCTAATTTAATTACTAGCCTCTTCCAAGGTCAAGCAATTCTATGATTAATTGCTAATCCATTATATTTCTATATGAATTTTGTGACACCCTCACTTTCATTACCTCTCCGGCTCTTAGTTCCATAATATCAGAGTAAGCAAGCGATCATTTTAATAAACTAAAAGACGTTCTCTTTATTTACACTAGAGCGATTTTCTTCACTCTTTAACAACAATCATCACATGCTTATACATATACATATACATGTATAAGTTCTCATACATACATTCACCAAGTACAAAGTAGCACCTTACGCTTTAAGCTTCACTACGGTCTTCATATCTCCTCCATGCATTTTCATGCATCCTTCAACCTATCTAAAATGGTTGTTTGGGAGGAGTGAGATTCGAGGGAATCTCAGTAGCGAACAATACCACTATGCATGTAGATATATATGAATGCATGATATGCTTGTCTACACTATTTCATGCCAACACAATGATATGTTGCGTGCTCGATGTTATGACATACATGTGGCCATTGCACAAATATAACAGAGATTCAATCAATCAAACATGTTCAACACAAACATGCATAGCAGTCACATAATCATTGCAAGACATACATATCATATACATGCAAGAAAGGTAAGTTTACTACCTGTCAGACTTCACGTCCGTCCTCAACCCTTTGTTCTTGCTTCGGTTGTAACATACTGAAATATGAACAACAAGAATTGCTTGTAAATGTAATTAGTCGGAAGAAAATTCACCGGTGCCAGTGTTGTGTATACAGTGTTATTTTGAAAAAGAGGACACTTAGCAAGATTTTATTGGTTGTCATAAAGTAATAATTAAATGAAATAATCTTACTTTGTGTAGGGACCATGAAGGAGGACACCTCGTAGGTGAATCCGGGGAAAATTCCCTGACTTTCCTTTCCCTGATAAAGTAGACGGTTAGGTGGAGGGAAGAGATAGGGATGGGTCCCACATAAGGGACACATGGCGTCATCTTAAGGAAGAAGAGAAAATGTACTTTTGAATTTATTGTGTTGGCCGAATAAGAGCATGACACTTGTTTCCTCTTTTTGACAAAGTTACTTTATCTTTTTAGTTGTCATCACCAGAGGGTGCCACGTTGCCTCAAGCCGGGGAAATCCACCAGTCTCTGGTCTGGTCACCCGACTAACTTTCCCAAAGACCAAACTCAGGAGCCAGGGAAAAATCATTGGGCTCTCACTTTCCCTGACCATTAGGACAGCTTAAGACCTATTTGATTAAAAGAAAGGACACGTGTCACCGTTTGGCTAAATCACCGAATATGTGGCACCATAAGGTTCTGACACATGTTGGAATACCTTTATGACTCTTCAAACTCCATTATTTTCATTTATCATCAGCAAAGAGAGTAAGAAATAAAAAAAACGTTGAGAAATAGTTAGAGGAAAGAGAAAACATGAATAGTGAATGTTCTTGAGTTCAATCCACCGAAACACTACTGAATCGGTGTTTTCTCCAAAACTTTCCTTCACAAACATTCTTCTACTCATCCTAAGCTTCATTTATATGATTTTGGATTTTCATTTGGAGGTGTTTGGTGCTGTCTCACTGGACAAAGTACTGCCGGATTTCCAAACCGATTATGGAAACGTGTAGAGGTAAGCGTAAGCTTCATTTTGAACCGATTGGTTTGTTGTTTGGATGAGTCTTCATGAAGGTTGGAGTACTTTTCATTTTTTTTGAGAAGGAATTTTAAATTATTAATCATGGTTTAATCATGTATTTATGGTTAAATGATGATTTATGATGATATTTGACTAAGTTGTTCAACAAAATTCTGTTTTGGTAATTTTGCTGAAAATGGATTCTGTCTTGCCAGTGGGTTTTGGGGCTGAAGCTTTATGATTTTGATGATTTTGATCATTCCATTGAGTTCTAAATGAAAAATTATGTGGAAAAACATGTGCTTATAATTTTTGGATAATTATACAAAATTATGGAATTTTTGAAAGTTAGATGACCGTGCTGTTAGACTTGTTTTTCTGAAGCAGATTTGTTACAACGCATGTTTCAGTAACCAAAACTTATCCAAACCTTATGAAATTTTACATGATGAAAGTAGACATCTTGAGGTTTAATTTTATGGGTAATATGATGCAATTGGACTAGTGGATTGAGAAATATGATTGTTCAAAGTTTAAGGTTGATTCTGGAATAAAATCTATGGCAGATTGGGTTTGACGAATTTTATGGAATTGGATGATTATAATTAGTGCTCTGTAATATTTTTATTTACACTAGGACTTGAATAGATTTGAAAAAAACCTGAATCCAACTCATTTGGAATTTTCTAAAATTAATTATGAATTTGTAAATTTGGGCTAGGTAAATCTGTCAGATACTGGATCAGGAGACAATGAAGTAAAATACTATATTGATTTTCTTCCAGAAGTGTAATGGTTATACTTTTTCCTAAAACTATACTAATTAAGGGTCACATAGCCATTAGAATCATCTAAATTGGATATGAGTATAATTAGTTATGAATTTTCAAAGATTGAAGAAAATTCTGGAAGATTTACTCAGATGTGTGAAAATAAAAGATGCAACGGTATTATGTAATTGTAATGAACTTTAAGGGTAAAACTAACCAACTTAGGATAGTTAGACCATTTTGACTTTGATTTTAGGTTAGTATTCTAACCTTAATGACAATCGACTTGAGTATTTGGATTATACAAGTATTGGACGAAATAATAACTTGTTGTCCATAAATTCCATTTATAGGACCCAATAGCTATTCAAAGTTTAAAACCTTCCGAGCTTAGTGAAATAGTTGGATATTGCTCAAGAGAAGCTATCAGGTAGTAACTTTGTCTTTCATATATTATAAGATACATTGTATGTGTGTAGTTTCATCATGAATTGTTTGGCATATTTTGTTTATGCGGGGTTGTCGTCAGGGGCCTATTGCACGGGTTGACGCTCAGGCCATTGAATTTTTTTGTGATGCACGAGTGGATGCTGGGGCCTATTGCACGGGTAACACTCGGAGCCTTGTGATATACCTAGTACTATGATGGTATGAGAACTACATGTTGAACCAAATGCTGTTGTGATGATTCTTTTATATGATGACTGTGTAACATGCTCTATGATTTTATATATATATGATTGACTACCTGTTACTACTGAGATTCTTTTGAATCTCACTCTTTTTTATAAACAAATTACAGTACAGGCTGGTAACTCAAAGGGCAAGAAGGTAAATACGGACAGCTAGAGGATGAAGCTGAAAGATTTACTTTCTCTGTTGGTTGTCTGTTTGGATATTTTGGACATGTATATATTGTATAAATCGGTAACCTTGACAATAGTATAGTGGTTGAACTGATAGTACTTGTAGCTAGGTAAATGGATGGTAATGTAATAAAGAGATAACTTAGTTACATAACACTTCCTAATCGTTAGAGAAACATTAACGAATGAATGCAATGTGAGACTGAAGCAGAGACACGCTCGCATACTTTGATAAAATGAAAGGAAGTATCGATGAGTCTTAATGAGATAGTGAATATTTGTGAAAAATGTTTGAAAAAAATTTTATTCTATATGAAAAACCTACTCAATCCTAGATTTATCTCCTGAGATAATGTTGGGATTCATTAATATTTTCAAAGTTTATTCAATTTGGGATTAAATCTTGGTTTCACAATTTATTTCACTACTCTTTTACACTCATATGAGGTTATTAGAAATAAGGTATTATATTTTTGTATCAGAGCATTGATTCTGGCAACGGTAGGGATTTATTAGAGTCCTCTGCTTATGTTGATATGTTCTAACTTTTGTTAGCTACTTTGTGTTAGGAAGCATGTCTGATGGGAAAAGACAGAGAAGTAGGTCACCCCCATCTATTAACTAGCTACCGCCGGAGGAACGTATACCAGATGGTAGGCACTATATAGTCATTAATAGAGAAGGACTTGGACGTGGACCAAGAGTGACGAAAACTGTCAGGAAGAGAGTTAAATATCCAATATTTTTCAGACCTGCCCCTAGGGATGATGCTATTGTCGGTGACATAGATGGCATAGAATTATGAGAAATTATGCAGTACTCAGACTCAAATGCAGAGTCAAGTGCTCCAGTGGTTGAGTTAGCATTTGACCCTTACCCAGATCATGAACTGTGGGAGCGATTTAAGGATTTCTACTTGAAGGCCTTTAATGAATGCACTTCCTCTATGCAACGGTATACGACATTCTTGGGCTCAGTACATAAGATGTATGAGCAAAAGGAAGAGTATGGGCTAGGGATGACAGATGATATTTGGATTCAAACCACACTATCCTATTTTCCTGACCTTACTTCTTGGATTGAGAAAAAGAACGAGATCATATTTTGGGGTCCTTTTGAGTTTTTGTCTTTTATTAACCATATGTATATGTATGTGTTGTTTCTTATGGACTAGTGATAATAAGGTAGTATGGGCTACTTTTGATATACATATCAAGCACTTGGATGTAAATATAGCTGTTTGCCATAATGGATCTATGTTCCTGTTGTGTGCTAATATTTAAAGTCTTGAGAAGTACATGTATACATATATATATGGTTGATGCCGTATTAATGTGGTGTTCCTTTTTAATAGTGAAAAGGAAAAATGGTGCGATGTAGATCAGAAGCCAATGTACCACAAAATACTGAACCTGAGAATAATGCAAGGCCTAACCCTATGCAACAAATTCTCAGAATACTGACACAACAACAAGCTATGATTTAGGACTTGCGAGAAGAAGTCTAAGAATTAAGAGAAAGGCAAAATGTTGATAAGGCACAATCTAGAAACCTTGAAGGGAATAATCCGGAGGGGAATAACTTAGAAAGGAACTACCCCAAGAGGAATCAAGAAGGGGAACAATCCCATAATGAAGAGCAGTCACAGTCTCTTGAGGTAAATCCAGAAATTCCTGTAGTTCCAGGACGCGAAGAGGAGACTCTCCAGTATTGGATGCCTAAATTTATCCAGTACCAGCCTGAGGTATTCAAAGGGAGATTTGAACCATAAACTGCAGAGAATTAGGTGAACCAATTAGAGAAAATCTTTGATGTGTTAGGATGCCCTACATAGATGAAAGCTAGGATGGCTATATATAAGCTGGTAGGTGATGCTGATAACTGGTGGAAGAATATGACACTCATATTGCATACCCAAAATATTCCACTGACCTGGGAGTTATTCCAGGAGAAATTTTATGAAAAATAATTCCCAAGGTCGGTAAGAATTGAGAAAGAGAAGGAATTCCTGGCGATACAACAAGGCAATGATAAGACTTTTGATGCATAACTGTCTTGGTTCATTCGACTGTCCCGTTACTCTCCTTACTTAAAGATTAAAAAGGATGAGGAGTAGAGCTCTGATATGTTGATTTGGGGAATGAAGTCTAAAATGGAAGAGAAGCTTGTTGCCCAGCAGTTTACTAAATTTAACGAAGCTGTGGAAGTGTGTCGATTGACTGAGGGTAACTTAAAGAGAGTACGTGCCAATAAGAGTACCAACAATCGAGGTAGGCCTAGTCAGGGGGATACCTCACAGAAGCGCAAGGGACAAGGGTTCTCACAAAAAGGAAATATCAATAAAAAGCCCTTTTGTTCTGGGAACCATAGCGGCCAGAAACCCCTGACCTCTCAAACATGCCCTCGTTGTGGTAAGTCATATCCGGGATGACTTTGCAATGTCCCTATGAGCCAAGTAATCTGTTATGCTTGCCAAAAGCCAGGTCACTTTGCTGTAAATTTTCCCCAGTGAACAACACCACAACCAAGTGATCCTAGACACAAGAATCAGGGACGAGTGTTTGCCTTGACACACGAAGAAGCGAAGAGGTCTCCTGTTTTGGTTCAAGGTAAAATTCTTCTTAATGGTAGTTCGTTGCAAACTTTATATGATTCGGGTTCTAGTCATTCCTTCATTGCTTATGACTGTGTTAAGCGCCTAGGATTACATGTACATAAACTGCCATTTAACTTAATTGTATCGACGCCAATGGGTGTCAAAACTATGACTGCTGATGCTTGTTTGAACTGTGTGATAAATGTTGAGGGACATGAGTCTACAGTTGACTTAGTCTATTTTCCGCTCCAAAAACTTGAAGTTATACTGGGTTTTAATGGCTGACAGCAAATAATGTACTGCTAGATTATGGGAATAAGAGGATAATATATCCTACTCAGCAGGAGACCAATAACAAAAAAACTAGTCTAAACTTTCTCTCAATGGCAGAAGTTGAGAAATGCCTAAGAAGGGGATGTCAGGGATATATTGTGTTCTTTTTTGTGCAAACAGAGACATGAATAGCCTTGTAAGGGAATTTCTTGAGGTGTTTCCTGATGACCTTAGGGGTTTGCCTCCCGAACGAGAAGTAGAGTTTGCAATCAAGATCATGCCTGGAGCTGGATCTATACCAAAAGCCCCATATAGAATGGCTGCAAATGAGATGGTTGAGTTGAAGAAACAGATTGAGGAATTACTTGGCAAAGGGTTCATCCGACCAAGTGTTTCACCATGGGGAGCACCCGTACTATTTGTCAAGAAGAAGGACGGAAGCCTGAGGCTTTGTATTGATTACAGAGAGTTAAATAAGGTAACCGTCAAGAACAAGTACCCACTTCCCTGGATTGACGACCTTATGGATCAACTGTTTGGGGCAATTGTATTCTCGAAGATTGATCTAAGGTCTGAGTATCATCAGCTGCGAGTGAAGGTAGAAGACATACCGAAGACTGCTTTCAGAACTTGGTATGGACACTATGAATTCTTGGTAATGCCCTTTGGGGTAACTAATGCACCTGCCATATTTATGGACTATATGAATCACGTCTTTCGCCAATACTTAGATCAGTTCGTGGTAGTCTTTATCGATGACATTCTGATATAATCTAAAAGTAGAGAAGAATATGAGGAGCACTTGATGATAGTATTGGACATTTTACGGGAAAGACAACTCTATGCTAAACTGAGCAAGTGTGAGTTTTGGCTTTCAGAAGTTAGATTTCTGGGCCATGTTATCTCACAAGAAGGGGTTGCAGTGGATCCCAGTAAGGTGGAAGCAGTACTAGAATGGAAAAGGCCATAAACTGTTACTGAGATACGTAGTTTTCTGGGTCTTGCTGGCTATTATCGGAGATTCATTCAGAATTTCTCTTGGATTGCTTTGCCATTGACCAAGCTCACATGGAAAGATCAACCATTTAAGTGGGATGAACGTTGTGAGAAAAGCTTCATGGAGCTGAAGGAGAGGTTGACAACTGCACCCGTGTTGATTATCCCTGATCCCAAGTTGACCTATGTGGTCTACAGTGATGTTAGTAATCAGGGACTGGGATGTGTCCTGATGCAATAGGGCAGAGTGGTGGCCTATGGCTCTCGACAACTGAAGCCTCATGAGATTAACTATCCCACACATGATCTGGAGCTGGCGGCAATAGTATTCACGTTGAAAATCTGGCGACACTACCTATATGGTGTAATGGTTGAACTGTACTGTGACCACAAGAGTCTTAAATACTTGTATGATTAGAAGGAACTCAACATGAGACAATGCAGGTGGATGGAGTTGCTAAAATATTATAACTTGGAGATCATGTATCACCCCAGGTAAAGCTAATGTTGTTGCTGATGCTCTTAGTCAAAAGTCAGTGCAAGTGGCAGTTATGATGCAACAGGCCACAGGCCAGGCTCAGGTAAAAAAAAGGCCTGTTACAGGCCACAGGTCAGGCTCAGGCCATCCAGTGCCTTAACAGGCTAGGCCTATTAAGGCACAAGCCTGGCTTGGCCTAGCCTGTTTTCACCCCTACTTGAGGAGCCAGCTACTTAAATCACCTCCCTCTACTGGTATCCACACGAACAGGACCCAACACTGGTAGTGTGCTAGCGCCTCCAAATTCTCTTTAGGGTTTTCTTGCAGCTCTTTATCTATTTTTCATCTTCTATAGAAAACCATAGCTCTCACCTTTTATAACTAGTTAGGGTTTTCTATTATATGATGGATATTAGATTTTAAAAATTAATCTTAATTAATTTCAAAATCCATATCATATCAATTAATACTTAATTGTTTTTTATAAGTAAATTAAATAAATATGGTTTAATTAAATCTTTCCAATAGTTTTAATTTAAACCTATTAATTTAATATGAAAAAGAGACAATGTAAATAGATTTAATTTATCTTTATAAATTAAATTTGAGATACTATATCTCTATGTTAGTTATTAAATTTAATTTTATCAAATAAAGTTAAATCCGAAACTATTACTACATAATATGTATATGTATATGTATATGTATATGTATATGTATATGTATATAATATTATTATGTTTCCTTTTTCAAATTTTTATATCATATATATGAAATTTGTCCACCCTAGATAAAATATTGTATTCATTGAATCTTAGACGCATCTTAGATCCAATAAAATTCAATGAATCTGGACATACGAAGTTGGTAGTGGGCCAATAATTGTACTGGTCTACAAGTCACAAGCGAACTCTAGAAAGACATTACGATTACCCAATTCATAAAAGGATCGTTCACACGATGCAACCTGTCATACAACCATATCAAGTTCCTTTTGTCACATAATATTTCGATCAAGAATGAGGCATGGAGAATGTCATCCTCTTATTCTTGACAATTATTTTCTCGATCCCTGAGTAGTCTGACTATATAAATAGAAACTCCTTTCCATCGTAGTATGACCATACATTTCTCAGACTTACTTATCAAGAGGCCTAGTAATATCTCTCTATTAATATGAGGGACAAATTCCATTTTGACCATTCACATTCCTCTACAAGAAAACCGCTAAGCCCAATTGCAGCCTTTATCATCACCGAATCAAATGTAACTTTTGACTAGGTCAAAGCTTAGCGACTCTCATGTAGGAATCCATGATGAACTCAGGTTAAAGGGTATAGTGACATGGTTATACATGAGATAAGCTTATGACTTAATCTATGAAGCTTTCTCATAGCAGGTCGATCGAGCACCTTATACACTTACAAGTGCCTAAGACTTTGATTCGTATCTCTATACCTTATAAAGTCATACTGGTCTTTTTTCATCTTTGCTCCCGCATAGATGACTGATCAAGGACATTTAGGAAAATCTTTATGATTTATCTAAGGATACAGTTATCACAGTAAATATGCAAATAATATGATAACAAAATGGAGAAATTCATTAAATAACAATGTTCAAAGTACGATGATTGGCCCCTAAGACACAATTTCCAACATCCTCCCACTTGCATTAGGTACAATCATTATTTTGTCTAATTCACATTGTCCTAACATGACGCTCATGTTTTGCATGTACAAGCGGCTTTATAAGAAGATCAGCTATATTGTCTTCTCCTAATACTTTACATATTTTTATATCACCTCTATTATTGATTTCTCTGATAAGATGAAATCGCCTGAATATATGCTTGGTCCTTTGATGTGACCTTGGTACCTTGGTCTGTGCAATAGCTCTACTATTGTCACAGAACAAATATATTGGATTTGAGATAGTAGGCACCACCCCTAGTTTAGTAACAAACTTTCTGATCCAGACGGCTTCTTTAAATGCATCTGATGCTGCTATATACTCAACTTTTGTTGCAGAATCTGCTATAGTACTCTACTTGTAGCTCTTTCAGCTTACCGCACCACCATTCAAAAGGAATATATATATCTAGATTGTGATCTAAAATCATGTACCATATACCAAGAATAAGTCCTTAGTCCTTCTCAGGTACTTTAGGATATTCTTGACATCAGTTCAATGACCCTCACAAGAATCTTGTTGATATCTGCTGGTCATACTTAAGGCAAATGAGACATCTAGTCGAGTACATAACATGGCATATATGATGGATCCAATAGCCGAGGCATATGGAACCTTGCTCATGCAATCTCTTTGATACGGTATATTACGACCCAGATCCTTGCTAAGATAGATGCAATGAGACATGGGCATGTAACCCCTTTCTGAGTCCTGTATACTAAACCTATATAGTATCTTTTCTATGTATGTGCTCTGACTTAGGCCTATTAGCCTTTTGGATCTATCCCTATAGATCCTAAACCCTAGGATGTAACTGGCTTTGCTTGAGTCTTTCATTGAGAAAGACTTCCCTAACCAAGACTTGACACTTTGTAAGGTAGGAATGTCATTCCCAATAAGTGGGATGTCATCTACATAAAGTACTAGAAATACAACTGTGCACTCACTAACCTTCTTGTAAAGGCAATGTTTATTGATGTTTTGAATGAATTCAAACTCTATGACTAACTCATTAAAATGATGATTACAGCTCCAAGATGCTTGCTTCAATTCATAAATGGATCTTTAAAGCTTGCATACCTTACCAGAGTCCTCTAGAAGCACAAAACCTTTAGGTTGTGTCATGTACACATCCTCAAGGAGCTTTCCATTAAGGAATGCTGTTTTGACGTCCATATGCCATATTTTATAGTCATAATATGCCGCAATGGCAAGAAGGATTCTGATTGATTTGGCCATTGCAAGTGGGGAAAAGGTTTCATCATAGTCTACACCATGTGTTTGAGTGAATCCTTTTGTAACCAGTTGTGCCTTGAAGACATCTACTTTGCTATCCATATCAGTTTCACCTTGAAAATCCACTTACACCCAATGGTTTTTACACCTTCATGTAGATGGGCTAAGGTCCATACCTGATTATAGTACATGGATTGCATTTAGACTTCATGGCAATTAGCCATTTCTCAGAGTTTGGTCCCGTTATGGCTTCTCGATAGGTTATAGGCTTATTATGCTAAATGAGCAACACATCACGGCTTCCAGTAATCAGAAATCTATATCTCTGAGGCTGATGCTATATCCTATCAGACATTTGTGGGCCTTGTGTTACTTGAGGAGGATCAACAACTTGTTAGGAGTCTCCTCCGTGTTCCATCTATGGTTCTGTGCTATCTTGTGACTCTCGAACTTCTTCGAGATGTACCTTGCTCCTACTGGTTCTTTTAGAGATAAACTCTCTTTCTAGAAAGATACCATTCTGGATTGCAAACACTTTGTTATCGGTGGGATTGTAGGCATAGTATCCCTTCATTTCCTTAGGATACCCCACAAAAAGGCACTTTGAGGATTTAGATACTAATTTATCAGAGGCTTGTTGTTTAACATAAACCTTACATCCCCAAATTTTGAGAAATGACAAACTAGATTTCTTTCCAGTCTATATCTCATATGGTTTCTTTTCAACTGCCTTAGATGGAACACGATTTAGTGTGAACACAATTATCTCTAGGGTATAGCTCTTAAAGGACAGTGGAAGATCTGTTTAACTTATCATAGATTGAACCATATCTAATAGTGTTCGATTCCTCCGCTCAAAAATGCCATTTCATTATGGTGTTCCTGGAGGAGCCAATTGTGAGATTATCCCACAGCTCCTAAGATGGTCAATAAACTCTTGGCTTAAATATTCAAAACCTCGATTAGATCGAAGTGCTTTAATTGTTTTGACAAGTTAGTTTTATACTTCATTTTGGAATACTTTGAACATTTCAAAAGATTCAGATTTATGTTTCATTAGATAGATATATCCATATATACTAAAGTCATCTACAAATGTAATGAAGTACATATAACCTCTTTTGCCAGCGGTATTCTGTGGTCTACATACATCTGTATGTATGAGGCCTAATAAATCAGTGGTCCTCTCACTATGTGTAATATCCCCAATTTTGGGACTAGAGGCTTGAGATTAAGCCTGGCTCAAGTGGACTGCTAAGCCCCATTTTAGCAAGTGTCCCAATAAGGTATAATTTTATTCCCTACAATTCCTTTACACCTTTGGTGGCATTAGAGGGGAATAAAATGGTGAATCAAAGAGCACATTAAGTGAAAAAACAAGACAATTAGAGGCCACAACAACATAGTTATTTAGAGCACAACTTCATGTTGCTGCCCATAAGATTCCTGCGTGGTAGTCATGATTGTGTGGCATTTTTCATTGGGCAAATGCTGTCCAAAAATTGTGAAACTTTTTAAAAAGAAATTAGACTTATCAGAATTTAATTTGATAGGTCATAAAAGTCATTTGGAGCTGTACACAAAGATTTTTGTATTTTTGAAGTTAGCCTAGTAAAACTGGTGATTTTTAGTAGCAGCGTCCAAAAATAATAATTTTGGGAAGTTTTAGCTTCTAGTTGGCCAAATTTTATATTTTTACTTAAAACTATACTTAATAAGGGTTATATATCCTTTAGAACCACCCTAATTAGATATCTACATAATTAGATATGAATTTTTAAAGTTTGATAAAAATTTTGGCCAGTTTTCCAGCTAGTGCGAAAATGAAAATGAATGTATGGGAAAAATGGTTATTTGGCCAATAAAGCAAGAATCAATTATTTTCTCAAAAATTTGGGGAGATATTTTGGTCAGATGAAGGGAATTAAAGGTTGAAATCCAAATGCCATAAGAAAAGTATTTTAGACAAGCAAAAGTGAACTTTGAAAAGTTAACAAAGCAAAGTTGTAATAAAGAGCTTTTACATGGTCGTTAGAAGACATGAATAAAGCTAATTGAAGAGGCATATTTGGTTGATTCCATAGCCTCATTCATGTCACTTTTAGCAAGAGGGGAAATAAGTGATTATGTCAAGTTAGCAAGGGCTAAAGTCATGTGGAAAGAGATGGAGACTTTGGTCAACAATTGCAACTAAAGTAAGAGGCATTTAATTATTTGCTTTTCCCCTTGATATTTTGGTCAAGTAAGAAAAGTAAAAGAGAATGGAATATGGTTGGCTTATATTTAAAGCAAGAGGGAAAATTTGGGCCAAGTAAAAGCAACACATGTAAATTGGCATTAAACAAATATTATCATAAAAGCAAGAGAGATATTTGATAAAGCCAATATCTCTTCTTTCCTTCTACATTTTGGTCAAGCACCATCAAATAGAGAGAGAGAAGAGTTCAAGAAGCTTGAGGGAACAAGAAGAAGGGCTAGGGTTCAAGAAGCCAAAATCTAAGGTAAGAGGTGTGATTTCAAGTGCTTATGCCTCTTGAAAACCATGGTTAGCAAGCAAAATCAAGAGGGAAGAGAGAGTGAATAGTAATACCTAGAGAGAGAAAGCCAAGGAATTAAGAGGTAATTTCTAAAACCTTAATCCTCTTGGTTAGTAAATGTTGTTGTTGTTCTTGAATTTGGCTTGGTTTGTGATTTGGGGATGCCAAACCCTAAGGGGAGGTACTGCCCAAATTCACACTAATCATGTTTAGAAGGTGTTTAAGTGTTTAATCATGTGATTAGAGGTGAAAAGAAGGAGGTTTATGGATTGAAAACAAGCAAACACATTTTCCCTAATTTTTCCTAATGTTTTGACCAGTGCTGGAAATATGGAAAGGATATGGAATTTCATCAATTTGATGGTTCCATTGTGTTTAGAAGGGAAAATTGTGTAGGGTACGTGTAGATTGTGAAGTATGAAAAGCCCTAGAATGTGAAATTACAAAATGACCTCTAAAACTCTAAGTTAGGGGCTGCCAATGACATTTTCATCTTTTAGAATTGAATTTGACAAATCTGAGGTAAAAAATGGATTCTATACATGAAATTATATAGGATTAGCCCGGGTCATAATTTTTAATAAAGTACAGTTAGACTGGGTACAAAAGGAGTTAGACTGGGTCCCTGGAGTTATTTTAGTCAGTTAGCATTTTAAAGCTAAGATAACCAACAATATGAGTTTGGAATAATACATAGATGAGTAATAACTCATTTATTATACATTTAGGAATTTTAGGACTAGACAGTTATGCCTGAGCCGGATCAAAGACGGTGGATCAAGGAAGGGCAATTAAGGTAGTAAACTTACCCTACTTGCATGTATTTGATATTTATGCTTGTGTATCACTTTGCTTGATGATGTGAAGCATATTTGAATAAAGCATATTTGGAAGGTCATAGACATATTGTATGAAACATTGAGCATGGAGAGATGTTATTATGTGAGCATGAGCCTATGTAAGGCGAGCATATCATGTACTAGAATTTATCTTGCATGCATTATGGTACTGTTTACTATTGAGATTCCTCTAAATCTTACCCTCCCCCACCAATCATTTAGACAGGTGGACGGAGGTGGGATGCTGAAAGTTGCGCGAGAAGAGAATGCGATGGTGGTGAACCGAAGATTTAATGGTCCAGAATTGTAAATTTATGTGACTTAGACACTTTGGTAGCTTTGTAGGGCTACACCATTATGTATATAAATAGATGAATTAAGTTTGAGCAGAGAATTTCCCTAATTAAATTTATAGGAAAACATAAGAATTGATGAGTAATAGAAAAGTTACAAACTGTCAAACCCGTCAATATTTTGACATTTATCTGAGTATTCATGTTCAATTCAATGGACATATAGAAATAGTACCTTATACTAATACAATATTCTTGATTAATTTATAGAAAATCCCTACAGGGTTTGTACAGGCTACAATAAATAGACAAATATAAATAAGGACTATAAGATAGCCAATGAAGAAATTCTCGAACCAGCACTAAACCTTCGTCTTCCAGCATAAGCTATTTTTCCTTCTGAGCTGTTTCTACTTGCAGAATAAATTTTGAATTTATGGAAATGGGTGAGATTTATATGAATCTTAGTAGTAACAGAATATCACTCATATAAAATGTGAAAAGTAAACATGCAATGCATCATTTATCATGATACAACAATCAAAATGCCAAGCAGATGTCAAACAATGTTCAAGAACCAAATGTTGATTTTGTCTGGATCAAAATGATCATTGGTTCTTGATCTTCACAATCATCATCTCATAATGTGATCATAACAACAACTTGGAGTAGGCCTAGTAAGAATACTAGAGTTTTTCCAACTTACCTTATCTCTTCTTCTTCTACCTCCCTTAACTGTCTCTCTCTTCTCTTCTTCCTTGACCTTCTACTTGTTGGAAAGCTATTTCAAGAAGATAGGGTGATTGAGAAAGGATTCTATAAGCTGGAGGACAAGAACATGTAGAAATTTCTACCTACTGACCTCGATTTTGCTCCTTGGAACCTCTTCTTCTTTCTTTGCTCTTCCTGTTCTCCCAAACTCTTTCCACTTTTTCTCTTCATTTGGATGTGCTATGGCCTTTACATAGAGAACATGAGAGTTCTCTAGAAGTGCACTAGGTGTCCCTTAAAAAAATAATATTTTATTCCAATTTCCATATATGTCAAATTGTATATATTTATTTATTTCATGATATTTTCCTCTTGGAATTTCCATATGGTTCTTCCTTCTTTATTCCATATTTCCATTCTCTATTGATATATATATTCAAAATTTATTTATTTGGTCAAAATGACCATTTTGCCCTTCATTTTCGCTCATGTAGAAAATGGGCAGATTTTTTCATCAAATTTGAAATTTCATATCTAATTGTATAGATATCCAATTGGGGTGATTCCAAAGGCTATGAAACCCTTATTGAGTATAGTTTTAAGTACAAATATATACTTTTTCCAATTAGAAGCTCACACTTTTCATAATTATTATTTTTGAACACTGTCATTGAAATTCACCAGTTTTGCTGGGCTAAATTTAAAAATTCATATCTCCTTTTCTACAACTTCAAATAACCTATATGACCTATAAAATTAAAGCTTGATAATTTTAATTTCATTCTGGAAAGTTTCATAATTTTTGGACATCATTTGCTTATTTAAAAATATCACACAACATGACTGCCTCACTATAAAACATATTGGCAGCAACTCTAACTTGTGCACCAAATAACTATATTGTGTGTGACTTCTAATTGCCTTGTTTTGTCACTTAATATGCTCTTTAATTCACCAATTTATCCCTTTTAATACACTAAGGTATAAAGGAATTTTGACGACTGAAATTTGGGAT
This sequence comes from Albizia julibrissin, assembly GCA_037074505.1. Taxonomy (NCBI): domain Eukaryota; kingdom Viridiplantae; phylum Streptophyta; class Magnoliopsida; order Fabales; family Fabaceae; genus Albizia; species Albizia julibrissin. The sequence continues at coordinate 42,666,871 of CM073477.1, forward strand.
GTTACACGAACCACTAGAATACGCTTCCATAAAGTTTTAAATTTTTAGAAAAACCCACTCAACTATAGGTTCTAATCATGTTTTGCGGTTGCGATTTGAAAGCATTATAAAAAAAATAACGCTTAGTGGTTCAAGTTCGCTGCGTAAAAATTATCAGAACGAGTGTAAATGTAAGGTATTACATTTATTTGGTATCAGAATAGTGATTATGGCAAGGGAATTATCTGCTCAGAGATAAGGGTCCAGTTAGAGCAAAGGATTTTGACTATAAAGTATATTCTTTATTAATATGAATAGTATAGTGATCCCCTTTTAGTGCTACTGTAACTAATAGTTACTGATAGTAGAGGAACCTAAGGAATTAAACCACCCTTGTCTGTTAATCAGCCTGTTGAAGGAAGGGGCAAAGGTCTATATAGAGGAAATGGCTCTGATTGACAGGGATGTTACTAGTGCTCAGTGTAATATCTCAAAATGTATTCAAGGGCTAAGAGTACAAAATAGATAGTGAAATTAATGATAGAATTGTCCCTGGAAATTGTTCAATGACTTTAGTCCCGATTATCTATAAGTAAATTACCTAATTTTTGCCTAAAATTGGGAATGATCAAAAACCTAATTGGAACACAAGAATAAAAGGGAATGACACTAATAAGGCTAAGGAAAATTGGACAACAAAGAGAAATGAAAGAGTTAATGGCATATTAATTATTATTGCCAAGATCAAGGGTAAAGAAGGAAGAAGAGGCTTGGTCAAAGAGTCCATACTTCCTAATAAGGCTAAGGATAATTGGACAACAAAAATTTTTTTTGGGCATTAAATATGTCCAAGACAACCATAAAGGAAAGGAAGGGGAATTGAATTAAACTATAGGCATTGGTTAGTCAAAAAGCAAAGAAAGGAGAAGAGAAGAAAAGTCAACCAAATTTGTAATTGGACTTCAATTTATTATGTTAACCAAAAAGCAACCTTGTAAGAGTATAAAGATGAATAATTCTTCTCCATTTGGGCAGCAACATTTGGTCAAAAAAGATGAAAATGGAAGGAAAGAGGATTAACCTAAGTGAACTTGACCATAGTTGGCAATTAACCTACCACTTTTTGCAAGAATCATTAACATCCACATGTTTATTTTCCTCCTTCCTCTTTCTTGGTAATTTTCATCCAAGAGAATTAAAAAGGCTAAAGTAGATTCATTTTAATATATCTCACTCTCTCTCCAAGCTCTCAAATTTTGGTCAAGTTCAAGAAGAAAGAGAAAAGGAAGAACAAAGTTAAGGTAATATCTTTTTCTTTGATTTTGACCTAGTAGATTACTTCTATGGCTCAAACACTCTTTATAAACATTGTTTCTCTTGATGATATCTTCATTTCTATATTTTTATAATTTTAAGAGAAGGTGTTTTGAGCCATCTTACAAGAGAAAAAGTTAAAGAATTAAAGAAAGAACCTAAAGAGGAGTAAGAGGTGAGCTTTAGCTTCATTTTGAGCTATGGATTGTGTTGGTTGGTTGAGGATTTTGGCATGTGAAATTATACCCTATTTTTGGTCAAGCTAGGGTTTTGAAGAGTCATGGTGGTTTGATTGTGTTCATGGTGTTTTATGATGTTTAGAAGGAATATGAAGCTAGTTTGAGGCTTAAATTGGAAGTTTGGTAATTGTTGGATTATATGTCAAATTTCTTCCAAAATAGGACACATATATAAGGAGTTTTAATTTGGTCATTTAATGTTACCATTGTGTCCTACACAAAAAATTGTGTAAGAATAGCTTCTAATTATAAATTCTGGATCATTGGAATCTGATTTGTAACTTTGCAAATTTCTACCAGTGTGAATTTTTTGTGTGGCAGTCTGATTGAGTGACATTTTTCAATAGGAAAATAATTTTCAATAAATTTTAAAATTTATATTATAAAATTATACTTATCAAGCTTTAATTTGATAGGTCATAATAGGTATTTGGACGTGTATGTTGAAAGTTCTACATTTTTAAAGTTTTGTCATGTAAAATTCGAAAATTCTAGAGCAGTGTCTAATAAAATGGAATTATGTATTAATTTTTGTCCATTAATATAATGGCTATATTTTTCTCTTAAATTAGACTTAATCAGGGTCACGTAGAACTTAGAACCATCTCATTTAGAGTTTTTTAGATTTAGTTATGATTTTTATAAGTTTGGTCAAGAAACAGGGGATTCTTGGCCGCGGCCAGAAGACTTCGGACCTGTTTTTGGCTGTGGCCAAGACCTAATTTTTCCTAGATTTCATATTTTCCAAGAGTTTTTGATTGATATAGCCTTTTCCAACCCCATGGACCTTTGTTTGAGCTTCCCAGTGCTATTTAAATGACTCAAATGATAACCAAGGAGTTAGAACCAAGGATAAACATAGAAATGAGTTGAGAATAATTTAGTTTTCCTTATACAAAAGTATTGGGATAAGTAATAACCTATCCAATTCATGCATTTCCATATATAGGATTCAATATTTTCCCGGGTTGACCAATGAACTGGTAATACATCTTAGAATATTGGAAAGGCTAAGGTAGTAACTTCTCCCTCATATTCTATGTATTCTGCTTCATGCATATTATTGCCATGATACATACTTGATCTGTTAACATGAATCAAGCATTATTGCCCGTTAAGCATTCGGATGAGAAGGGCTTTGGCCCAATAGAATACTCAACATTGTGGGAAGGGATGGTAAGTCCTTGAATATAATTTTTGTTGTATAAACATATCTTTCAATGTTGAATGGAGCTTTGCATTGTTGCTTGCAAGTTTAGTTTTGTGCTTGTTTGACTCTTTGGTCTTACCAAGTGAGTACTCATGTGTTAAAGATGAAAGGCTATATTGATCACCTTGAGAGGCTTGGATTTCCTATGAACCAGGAGTTAGCTACTGATTTGATCTTGAACTCACTCCCAGAAAATTATGACCAATTTATTATGAACTACAACATGAACAAACATGGAGAAATCAATTTCTGAACTGCATAGGATGCTTAAAACTATTGAGCAGAACATTAAGAAAAGGCTTAGCGTTGTTTTGATGGTTCAAAAAGGAAATGGTGTGAAAAGGAAAGGCAAGGGCAAGGAAAAGGGTAAAGGCTCACTTGGTAAAACCAAAGAGTCAAACAAGCCCGAAACTAAGACTGCAGCCTGTATTACATTATTTCCTATGACCTCAGATGAGTATAAAAGAGTAGTAAAATCATACAGGAGACCAGGATTCAAATTCGGCTACCCAACTTTCAAAAATATTTACAAATTTCCCACCCTCAACTCAAGAGTTGAGCCTAGGGTTGAGAGGGTAGTAAAATTTTCACAAACCATTTTCACTATCTCATTTAGTCTCATTAGTCCTTTCTTTATATTTGTTTACCAGAGTTAGCGAGTGATTATCTTAATTGCATTACGTTAGCGATGGGAAGCATAAACACATTATCTATCATTCATTCATTAAGCTACTTTTACATTGTTGTTATGCTTACATGAAACTCATTCACTATATACAACTCAAAATATCCAAAAACACATGTGGAACCAGATACACCAAAATGACTAAAGTCTTTAGCCTTCCAACCTTTAGTCATCCATATTTATCTTCCACTTGCCCTTCGAGCTCTCTCCCTATACTGAAAGTGGGTTTTTGAAAAAGAGTGAGATTTAAAAAAATCTCAGTAGCAAAATATATCAACCATAAAGTTATAACATTACAAGGCATGCTAAGCAAACATCATTCATTAAAATCATCACTCAGCATTCAATACATCACATGTAGCTCGTAAACTATTGTAACACTAGATATATTACAAAGTTTCGAGGGATACCCATGCAATAGGCCCCGTGCACCCACTCGTGCAACAATGATCGTTACATTGGCCTGAGCGTCCACCGGTGCAAAGATAGGCCTTGGGCAACCACCCCACATATTTAAATATATCAGATAATTTATGATGAACACACAAATCATTCAATGCATATTATAACATATGAAAGATAAGTTACTGCCTGGTTGCTTTTATCTAGCAACTTCCTCCCACCTTCCCAAGCTCAGGCAAGTCTTGAGTTTCGGACAACTACCAAGTCCTGAAATCTCAAATATAGCATAAATGAGTCATTACTCATTCATGCATAATTCCAAATTCATAGTATTGGTTAACTTAGCCTAATAGTGCTAAATTACCAAAATGCCCCTTAAGACCCGGTCTCACTTTACTTTACCAAATTTATGACCTGGACCAATCCTACACAATTTCTCATGTAGAATCAATTTTTGACTTCCAATTGGTCAAAATCAGACCCAAATGATGAAAATGCCATTAATAGCCCTTATTTAAGGCTTTTAAGAGTAATTTGGTCATTTCACATTTTGGGGCTTTTCTCACTTTATTATCAACATATACCTTGCATAATTTGGCCTCCTAAATCCAATGGAAGCATTAGAATTATCAAATTCCTACCCCTTTACCATGTCCAACATAGGGCAATCCCATAAGATTCCTAGAAAGTTGTGTCAGTTTCTCGTTTTCTCTTGCCTAATCACCTCCTTTCTACTTATAATCACATTATTAGCTATTTAGACATTCATTGGACTTGATTTGGAGAAACTTGAACATTAAGGTCTCTCATGTTTCATGAACTATTTTCCATCAAAACAACCAAAATCAAGCCAAGAACAACTCTAATAGCATCATTCAAACAAGAAGAACAAGTTTGAAAGATTACCTCTTGATTTTAAGTACTTTCTCTCTCCTCAACTTTTTTGTCTCTCTCCCTACAACTCTTGATTCCACTTGAAAACTATGGATTTAAAGAGGAGAGATGAGTAGGAGAGGTTATGGAGGGATTAGGAAGCTTAAAGCACAAGGTAACAACTTTCTTACCTTGATTTCTTGAAGAACCCTAGCCTTCTCTTGTATACTTCACTGTCTCAGCTTTCTCTCACTCTTTCTAATTCAGTTTCAGTCGAGAATGAGCTGAGGAGATGAAGAGAATTGATATATTATGTAATGGTTAAATGGTTCATGATGTGGCACTTTTCCATTAGTCAATAATTTCCATTTTTCTTTATTTAATTCCATTTCCCTTCTCCCTTCATGTTCAGCCAAGAATGAGTAAGGAATAGGAGGGAAATATATATTAATCTTCCACTATTCCATAGCCAACTTGTAAGTAGTTGACTTTTGGACATTTGACATTTGACTATTTGACCTTTCTTGATAATAATTCACCAAAATAGGTTTATTAATTATCAAGTAGCCATTTCTATATTTTTAATTCCCATTTAACTGAATTTATTGAGAATATTAGGGAAAAATAATTATTTCCCACTTTATGACAAAATTACCGTTTTGTCCCTACATTTTATGATTTACTGTAATAAATCATTTCTCACTCATTTCCATTGGTTTGTCCCCATTTTGACACTTAAATAAAGCCATTATTCATGTCATTTAAATTCTCAAATTTTGGTTACAATAGTAGGCCTTTAAGTGAGCATTAATCACCTCTTTGTGTCCTTACTTGGCCGAATTATATATAAATGGCGATTGCCATTTTCTGTAAATTCATACACATTACAATTCACCATTTTATTTCATAAATATCATAAATATACATGTAGGGAATATTGGTGAAAAAGTGGGGTATTACACAGCCAATAAGGTAAAGCTCCAAAGGAAGGAGTATGCTTCTTCTACAATGAACCCGTTCAATGGAAGAGGAATTGCAAACTCTACCTCGAAGATTTGAAAAAAAAAGACCAAAAGGGATCAAGTCAATCGATTTGAATCTAACCTACCTATGACATTGTCGTCTAGGCCATATAAATAAGAAACGCATTTCTAAACTCCATCAAGATGGATTTCTTACTTATTCAATTTTGAATCATATGATACATGCGAATCTTACTTATTAGGAAAGATGACAAAGGCATCTTTTGCTGGGCATAGTGAGAGGCCCACTAATTTATTTGGCCTCATATATACAGATGTATATGGACCAATGAATACAGTTGCCAGAGGAGGTTATATGTACTTTATTATATTTATGGATGACTTTAGTAGATATGGATATATCTATCTAATGAAACATAAATTTGAATCTTTTGAAATGTTCAAAATATTCCAAAATGAAGTACAAAACAAACTTGGCAAAACAATTAAAGTACTTCGATCTGATCAAGGTGGTGAATATTTGAGCCAAGAGTTCAGTGACTATCTTAGGAGTTGTGAGATAATCTCACAACTAACTCCTCCAAGAACACTACAATGGAATGATGTTTTTGAGTGGAGGAATCAAACATTATTGATATGGTTCGATTTATGATGAGTCAAACAGATCTTCCACCGTCCTTTTGGGGCCATGCCCTAGAGATAACTACGTTCACACTACATCGTATTCCATCTAAGGCAATGAAAAAGACATCATATAATATATAGACTGGGAAGAAACCTAGTTTGTCTTTCCTCAAAATTTGGGGATGTGAGGTTTATGTTAAACAACAAGCCTGTGATAAATTATCGCACAAATCCTCAAAGTGCCTTTTTATGGGTATCCAAAGGAAACTAAGGAATATTATGTCTATAATCCCACCGATAACAAAGTGTTTGTTATCCGAAACAGTATCTTTCTAGAAAGGGAGTTTATCTCTAAAAGAAACAGTAGGAGAAAGGTACATCTCGAAGAAGTTCGAGAGTCACAAGATAGCATAGAACCACAAATGGAAACTTACAATAAGTTGTTGAGCCTCCTCAAATAACACAAGGCCCAAGAAGGTCTGATAGGACACGACATCAGCCTCAGAGAAATGGATTTCTAATTACTGGAAGTCGTAATGTGCATTGAGAAGAATGACCCAACCACCTATCGAGAAGTCATAGTGGGACCAAACTCTAAGAAATGGCTAAATGCCATGAAGTTTGAAATGAAATCCATGTATGAAAATCAGGTATAGACCTTAGTCGATCCACTTGAAGGTGTCAAAACCATTAGGTGTAAGTGGGTTTTCTAGGAGAAAACTGACATGGATTGCAAAGTAAATGTCTTCAAGGCATGACTGGCTGCAAAGGATTCACTAAAACTCATGGTGTAGACTATGATGAAACATTTTCCCCAGTTGCAATGGCCAAATCAATCAGAATCTTTCTTGCCATTGCAGCATATTATGACTATGAAATATGGCAGATAGACGTCAAAACAGCCTTCCTTAACGGAAAGCTCCTTGAGGATATGTACATGACACAACCTAAAGGTTTCGTGCATTCAGAGGACTCTAATAAGGTATGCAAGCTTCAAAGATCCATTTATGGATTGAAGCAAGCATCTCAGAGTTGGAATCATCATTTTGATGAAGTAGTCAAAGAGTTTGGATTCATTTAAAACATCGATGAACCTTGTGCTTATAAGAAGGTTAGTGGGAGCACAATTGTATTTCTAGTACTTTATATAGATGACATCCTACTCATTGGGAATGACATTCCTACCATACAGAGTGTCAAGTCTTGGTTAGGGAAGTCTTTCTCGATGAAAGACTTAGGTTAAACCACTTACATCACAGGGATTAGGATCTATAGAGATAGATCCAAGATACTAATAGGCCTAAGTTAAGTATGTAGGATTCAAAAATGGGTTACATGCCCATGTCTCATGGCATCCATCTTAGCAAGGATCTGTTTCCTAGCACACCTGATAAGTGAGATCACATAAGAAAGGTTCCATATGCCTCAGCCATTAGACCAATCATGTATACAATGTTATGTACTAGAGCGGATGTATCATTTTCCTTAAGTATGACCTGCAGATATCAACAAAATCTTAATGAGGGTCGTTGGACTACTGTCAAGAATATCTTAAAGTACCTGAGAAGGATTAAGGACTTATTCTTCGTATATGGTGGATTGGATTATGAGCTTTGTGTAACTAGTTACACAGATACAAGTTTCTAAATTGACCAAAATGATCTTAGATTGGAATCTGGATATATATATTCCTTTTGAAGGGTGGTACGGTAAGCTGGAAGAGCTCTAAGAAGAGCGCTGTAGTAGATTCTATAACAGAAGCTGAGTATATAACAGCATCAGATATAGCCAACGAATCTGTTTGGATCAAAAGTTCATTATGAACTAGGGTGTTCTGTGACAATAGTAGAGCTATTGCACAAACCAAGGAGCTTAGGTCACATCAAAGAACCAAGCATATACTCAAGTGATTTCATCTTATCAGAGAAATCAATGAGAGAGGTGATATAAAAATATGCAAAGTAGCAGGAGAAGACAATGTTGCTGATCCTCTTACTAAGCCGGCTTGCACAGGTAAAGCATGAGTGTTGTGACACCCTTCTCTAAATGACTAGTAAAATCAATTGTGGAACCAGGATTTAACTCCAGACTACCCAACGTTACAAAACATTCATAAATCCCCACTCTCAACTCAGGATTTGAACCTAAGGTTGAGAGGGTTTTTCAAAAAGGTAGTAAACTTCACAATTATTCCCACAAGATTCACTACGTCACTATTACCTCATTGGCTCTTAGTTACCACACATCAGAGTGTGCAATGATTACATAAAATAAACTAAGAGCTATCCATTAGAGTCGTTCTCTGTTAAACACATTCGTTCATACATTCTCATACATACACATATACATGTGTCACTTCTTATAAATACAATCACCCAATAAATACAACCAAATACAAGCTAGCGCCTTGCGCTTCAAGCTTCACTTCAACTTCATATCTCCTCCATGCATCTTCATGCATCTCCACCTGTCACTATTGTTGGTTGGGAGGAGTAAGATTCGAGAGAATCTCAGTAGTGAACATTACCACTATGCATGCCAGATATATATGAATACATGACATGCTTGCCTACACTATTTCATGCCAACATAATGACATGCTGCATGCTCGATGTTATGACATACATATGGCCATTGCACAAATATAACAGATCTTCAACCAATCATACATGTTCCACACAAATAGACAAAGCAGTCACATAATCAATGCAAGACATACATATCACATACATGCAGAAAAGGTAAGTTCACTACCTCTCAGACTTTATGTCCTTCTCTTCTTGCCCCTTGATCCGCCAACCATTACTTCTTCTATGTCACTTTATGGCCCTAGGCAAGTGATAACATCATTAGACCCATGAAAAGTGAATACCCAATGGCTCACATTAGCCTTATAGGCTTACTTTCACCCTTGGAGTTCATTCCAATTATATTTGTGCCATTAAGTCTTAAATTCACACAAGACATAAAGCTGATAGATTTTTCACCAAATTTGAAAAATCAAAATTAATTCTATAGAACTCCAATTGAGGTGATTAAAAGCTCTATTTGAATACCTTTAAGTGTAGATTCATATAAAAATACTTTGGTATGACTATTATTGTCATACCTTTCCCAGAAATTCAGAAAACAGGTACTATTCCATATTTCAATCCAGAAACAGGGTACAAATGCAAAAATTCATATCTCCTAGCATACTTGTCAAAAAATTACAAACTACCCACAAAATTAAATATCTATATGTCTAATTTAAGCATGAAAAATTTCAGAATTGTTGGACAAGATTTACCATATGAAACAGCTCGAATAACGTCACTGTCCAAACAAGGCAGAATCAACAACATGAACAACCCTATTTCATAAATTCCTAAATTCATACACAAGCATCCAAAAATCATGAACACTAGTATACCTATAAAATTTTTCCTCCTAAAGCCAATGGAAGCATCAAAATTATCAAATTCCAACTCCTACATGAAACAGTACAGGGCAGATTTCAAGGTTCTCAGAAAAACTATGTTAGTTTCTTGTTTTCTTTGGCTTAATCACTACCTTTCTACTTCTAATCAAATGATTAGCTATTTAGACACTCATTAGACATGATTTAGCCATTGAAAACACCATTTTAAATCATCCATGAACAGTACCCAACCTTCCCAAAACTCATCCAAACAACAAACCAATCGGTTAAAAAGGAAGCCTACGCTTACCTCTATCCATTTCCGCAAATGGTTCAGAATTCTGGCAATACTCCGGAAAGGGAGATGGCACCAAACACCTCTAATTGAAAATCCAAAACCTTAAAAATGAAGCTTGCGACGAGTAGAAGAAGTCTCCTGAAGGGTAGTTTAAGAGAAGACACCGTTACGGTAGAGTTTCGGTGAATAGAATTTTCTCTCTCTTCTCTCTCCATTTTCTCATCCGATCACTCTCTCTCTCTTTTTGGTTCTTTCTGCGTGAAAAATGAGGAGGAAGATGATGAAATAATGGATAAATGAATCAGCCATCTCATTTGCCACGTGCCAACTTCTAATTGGCCCAAAAATTGAATTTTCGCATATAATGCTTAATCTGACAGAATTTTCATTAAACTTTGAACATTCATATCTAATTTTTCAAAATTCCAATTAGGGTGGTTCCAAAGGCTATGTGACCCTTATTGAGTATAGTCTTAAACAAAAATATAAAATTTTACCAATTGGAAGCTCACTCTTCCCAGAGTTTTAATCTTTGGATGCTGCCTCAGAAAATAGTTAATTTCGCTGGGCTAACTTCAAAAATTCATTTCTCTTTATGTACAAATCCAAATGAATTATATGACCTATAAAATTAAAGCTTGATAAGTCTAATTTACCAAACAGGGGTCTAGTAGTTCGCTTTAATCCAGGCTAAATCTTAAGCCTCTAGTCTTAAAATTCAGGATATTACAAGTGTCATGTTAGGACAATGTGAATTAAGCAACTAATGATTGTACCTAGTGCAATGACATGATGTTGGAAATTATGCCCTAGGGGCCAATCATTGTACTTTGAATATTTTTATTCAATGAATTTCTCCATTTAGTTATCATATTATTCGCATGTTCACTGTGATAACTGTATCATTGGATAAATTATAATGATTTTCCTAAATGTCCCTAGTCAGTCATCTATGCGGAAGCAAAGATGAAATAAGACAAGTATGACTTTGATAAGGCATGGGGATACAAGTCAAAGTCATAGGCACTTGTAGGAGTACAAGGTGTTGGACCGACTTGCTATGAGAAAGTTGCATGGATCAAGTCATTAGCTTATCTCATGTATAACCACGTCACGATGCCCTTTAACATGAAATTATCACGGATTCCTACATGAGAGCCGCTAAGCTTTGACCTAGTCAAAAGTCACCTTTGATTACGTGATGATAAAGGCTACAATGGGGCTTGGTAGTTTTCATCAAAGGAATGTGAATGGTCGAGATGAAATTTGTCTCTCATATTAGTAGAGAGATATTACTGAGCCCCTCGATGAGTGAGTCTAACAAATGTATGTCCATACCACGATGGAAATGAGTTTCCATTTCTATAGTCAGACTACTTAGAGATCGAGAAAGTAATGGTCAGGAATAGGAGGACGACATTCTCCATGCCTCATCCTTGACTGAAATATCATGTGACAAAAGGGACGTGACATGGTTGTATGACAGGTTGTATCGTGTTGACGATCCTCATATGAATTGGGTAGTCACAATGTCTTGCTAGAGGCCACTTGTGACTTGTGGGCTAGTACAGTTATTGGCCCACTGCCAACTTCGTATGGGTCTACAGGGTCGCATACAAGAATAGCCCAAGACAAGTTATAATATCCAGATTCATTGAGTCTAAGATGTGTCTAAGATTCAATGAATACAATGTTTAATCTAGGGTGGACGATATATAAATGTTGTGTGAATATTTATTTGATAAATATTTATATGTGTGTATATATATTTACATTGGAAAAGAAAATTAATAATATTATATAAATGTATGTATGTATTTTAGGGACAACTTAACTCTCTTAAGACTTCTTTAGAAAGGCAAGCCAAGTATCAAACCCCTTATTACTTTGACATTTATCAGAGTATTATCGTGCAATTCAATGGACATACAGAAATAATACAATACACTAATATAATATTCTTGATTACATCACAGAAAATCCCTATAGGGTTTATGCAAGCTATATCCAATTTAAATAAAGATTATAAGATAACCAATGAAGAAATTCTCGAACCAGCATCGAACCTTCATCTTCTAGCATCAACTATTTTTCCCTCTGAGCCGTTGTCACTTTCTGAATAAATATGTAATTTATGGAGAGGGGTGTGATTCATACAAATCACAATAGTAACAGACTATCAATCATATAAAATATGAAATATAAACATGCAATGCAACATTTATCATGATGCAACAATCAAAATGCAAAGCACATGTCAGACAATGCTCAGGAACCAAATGATGATTTTGTCCGGATTAAATGATCATCCGTTCCTGATCTGCACAAATCATCATCTCATAATATGATCACAACATTTTGGAGCAGGCCTATCCCTATCCATAATCATCATAACTGGGAGCAAGCCTATACCTATCTGCACATATCAAGTCACTTAATTGGGTCTACCTTGCCACATAGTACCCCAAAGGTTCCATGGGGTGGTTTAACTCATTACCCACACCCAGAGAGTATCAATACCATAAGAAATAGATTGAAAAGATCATGGAAAAACAGTTCATATTGACGTTCACATAGAATATGAAAGATAGAGTTACTATCTGGACTCCTTTCCAAAACCTAGCTTCTACCGGTCCTTTAACCTTTTGTCTGGCTTGGGCAAATATCAAATCTTAAAATTCAAAAATTAGTTGAAAATGAATTATTACTCATTTATATCTTATTTTAAACTCATTAGTTGATTATCTTTACTCAAGGTGCTAAATTACCAAAATGCCCATAAGGAATCCAGTCTAGTTTTCTTTATACCCGGTAAAATTGTATTTTAAAAAAATTATGCCTTAGGCTATTTTTACACAATTTCATGTGTAGAGTCCATTTTCGACCTTAGTTTGGACAAATTCACACTCAAATGACTATATTACCCTTTACAACCACTAATTAGAGTTTTAGGGGCAAAATTGTCATTTTCGCAGGTTTTCCAGAAATTTCCAGCATTTTCAATCAACTTTGAAAATTCATAAATAAATATAGAAAATTCAAAATTAATTGGTTATAGTTCTTATGTAAATATATTTCAGTCTTAGTTTAATTAAAAATATCACAAGGCACTAGAAATATCCACACAATTCTAGAAAATTTGACCAAGCTGGTCTGCCACAGAATTTGTTCCAGATTCAGGGTTAAATTTTGAAAAATTATACCTTTCAACCCACTTATCCAAATGGCTTACAATACATATCCAATTAAAGCCTAGGATGTCTACTTTTATCCTTTAAAATTTCATAAGATTTGGACCAAGTTGGTCACTCAAAAACATGCCACAACAATTTTGCACAACTTGGAAAAGAGAAGTTTCATGTTTTAACCTTTAATACACCTTCATTTCCACTTGTAATCTTATGTTTTACCCTTTTTAACACTATTTGAACATGATTATTATTAATTTTGGGTAGCATATCCCCTTAGAAATTGGACTCCCAAAATTTCCAAAGGTTGCCAGAAACAACAAATAACCAGTCAGAGGTTCACCATAACTCAATTTTTATCAAGAATATCAAGTTTCGATAACATACCTTGTTTCTTTTCATTCCTCTCCTCTTGGTTGTGAGTTATTCTTCTCTTCCCCTTGAATTTTTCTTGTTCAATAGCTATGCCAAAGTGATATGGAGATTGAGAAGAGATTTCAAGAACTATAGAACAAGAATAAGTAGAAATTTCTACCTACTTACCTCGGTCTTGCTCCTGAAACATTATCTTCTCTCCTCCTCCTTCCTCTCCTCCTAGCTCTCTTCCTCTTTATATTATTTCTTTATTTGTCCATCCTTGGCCCTTATATATAGAGGAGGCAGGTGTTTCTAGACTTCTCTTGGTTTCTCTTTATTTATTATTATTTTATCCTTTTACAACATATGACAAAATTTTTATATTTGTTTATTCATAGATATTTCCTCATGATAATTCTATAAGATCCTTTCATTTCCTTCCTTATTAATTCCATATGTCTATTCCCTCTTGAAATATGGAAAATTTCCAAATTTATTTATGTGGCCAAAATGACCATTTTACCCTTGCATTTTCGCATATGAAGAAAAATTGGCAAATTTTTTGTTAAACTTTAGAAATTCATATCTAATTGTATAGACATCTCATTGGGATAGTTTGAAAGGCTGTTTGACCCTTGTTAAGTCTAGTTTTAGGGAAAAATATAACCTTTAGCCAATTGAAAGCTCATAATTTCCATTTTTGGACACTGCCACAGGAAATTTATAGTTTCATTGGGATAAATTCAAAAATTCATATCTCCTTGTGTAAAACTCTACAAATTCTGTATGGCCTATCAAATTAAATATTTTCATTTCTAATTTCATTCTAGAAATTTTCATAATTTTTGGACATCATTTGCATATTTAAAAATATTACACAACATGACTACCTCATAGGGAAACTTACTGGCAACATCCTTAACTTATGTACCAAATAACTATGTTGTGTGTGACCTTTATTTTCCTTGTTGTGTCTCTTAACATGCTATTTAATTCACCATTTTATTCTTTTAATACCACTAAGGTATAGAGGAATTTTGGTAACCAAAATTTGGGATATTACAGTTCTCCCCCCGTTAATAAAATTTCATCCTCAAAATTTTGAACATTGCATGAACTCATTTATGTTTTAGGGAGTTACTTTCCAATGCTCATCTCATTCTTTTTATACCTTATCTCTTCTTGCGCAGTTCTTAAAGTATGCAATATAATCGTTATGAATCTCAAAATTGTTGAGTATTGGTAGCTTCCATATTATGGATCTGGAGTTTCCAAAATTCACAGATAATTCTAAATATCCTTTAATAATTATCAGAATAAATTTCTTAGATTCACTAATCCAATACCATATTAGAGCTTTTGCTCCTAGTTAGTTTGCACACCAAGTTTCATTGTATTTAGCTTTTACTTGACATAAGCTGGATGTTTCTCAATTTACCGACCTAAGGACACATAAGTCTAATAGGTTTTACAGCCTTTGGACATCCAGTCCAATATCTATATTGAATATATATCAAGATTCAGAACTATCAATACAATTTTGCAACTATTTTGAGCACAACTCAAATTTCTAATTTTTTCTGCCTTTATCCTTATATATATTGTTTACAAAGTATGGAGGGTTAAATCGCCCAGCTACAGTCAACCTATTGACGTTTAGTAATCATAGGACACACAGTCTCTGGGAAATCATAGGGCATCTTACCCATCCCTTACTTGAATACTCATAAGGTCCTATAACCTGAGTAACTTTCCGTGCATACTACGTTTGTGGGTCTTATTACATTATAACTTATTGTTCTATCACCATTTGGTGTTCAATATCTTTTTGAGTTACTATTTGTATTTCTAGCATTAGGTCACTTCTGGAATCTCATGTCTTGAGTCATTGTTTGAAATTTGGGCTACACTATAGGTCTTACGACCTTGCTTTGCTTGCTTATAAGGTCTTATGGCCTATGGACATACTAGCCCAATAGGTCTTACCGCCTACTGTATTTTTCTCCACATCTATAGGCTTATGAATGAACTCATATATACCAAGCCATCATATTTGATATGGAAGAAAAAGTTCCCTTGACTTCCACCGTTGTTGTTCAATGCATCCATAACACATTAACATTTCCTGGACAGTATTTAACTTCCAGCTTAAAATTGTTAAGCAACTCTTTCCATCAGGGCTATCTTATGTTCAACTCTTTATGATCATACAGTTACTTCAAACTCTAGTGGTTACAGTATAACTCTATGGTATTCCGTAGAAACAATATCTCCAGATTTTTCCCGTACTCAACCAATCGTTACTATCTCAAGATTCATATGTAAGATATTTAGTTTGTGAGGCTCCAGCTGACAAGAGGTTCATGCCATAATGTTATCTTGCTACATCAAGACACATTTCAAATTCATATTGTATTCACATTAACACAGACCATATAAGTCATCTGCAAATCAAGACCTCACAGGTCAATTACAAATCAAGACCCTTTGAGCCAACATCATTTATATTGTCATCAATTCCTCTCTTAGACCCGTGAAGCCCTTCTCACAACTATCATCCCACATAAAATATTAAGTCATCATATATGCCTTATAAAAGGAAAAACAATATTGGAGAAATACTACATAACTCATTCACAATAATCATCAAGACTCAGAAAACTATAATTTTCTGGCCTTTTCCAGTTCGGTACTACTCCTACTTTACTGGAGTCCAACAGGTATCCTATCTAATGAGACTATATGGCCCAGAAGTTTAATTTCTTAAAGCTAAAATTCAAATTGGTATAAAGTTGCTTATCTTACATTATGCTCAATACTATATTCAAATACTTTTCATGATTTACCTGGCTTAGCAATCACATAAGACATTATTGATTCTTATTTGTTCACAAGACCCAATTGATCAAATTCAATATCCATAGGACATATGGTCCTTTGCAACATTTTTTTGAGTCTCACAATTTATTTTATTTCAACTTCCCAGCTGCATCAAAATGCTCCCCTTAACTTTTGAGCTTCAACCTTCCTAATTTTGACAAAGAGTACTAGAGCTCCACTTAGGAAGATAATCACTTATCTATTCCATCATTTAATTTGATACCATGCCATATAAGACTTTGAACATTACTCCAGTTCTAAGTTTAATCTTGCTTATAAACTCTGCTCCCTTTCCGAAGGTATCTTATTGATATCCTCTGGAATATTATATAGGGTATCATTTATTGTCGGGACATTTTTTAGTGCTATTCTAATTTCTTGGAGGTCAAATTCTTTTTGAGAATATTTCTCAGTTTTAGCTACTGGGGGAAAATTAAAATCAACTTTTGCACTATCCTGTAATCACGGATTAGGGTAGTTAACCCTTTCTACTTTTGTAATCTTATAGGATATTGTATGCCATTAACCAATCATTACTAATAATTTTCTCACTTCATACAGTGACAAACAAATTATCCCCACCATAGATCCATGTCCTTCGTTGTTCATTACATACTCCCATATACATTAGTCGCAATAGATCTGACACTCATAAGTGTAGACATAACCAAGTCATGAAATACTAATGTATACTTAATGGTAGCCATCTCACTTAATCTTATGCCATAAAGAAAGTAGTATCATTTAATTCACACCATACTTGCACGGAATTTCCATTGGGTAGATTTGTACTATAGAGCAGTTCTAGAGACTTATCGACTTCCTTCTATGTCGTTGCAAACTCTGCCTTGAATTCTTTGCCTTAGCTCCTTTACCCATTATTGCTGTAAGTAGTTACTGGCTAAATGCCCCAATTGCTAACACCATAACAGATTAATAATCTAACTGAAGTACTATAGGACTTTCAGAATAATAGGGTTAATCATAATGCCAACAGCCATTACTCCCTTAGTATCAATTTTATTGGTCGTGTACTTACTAAATAAGTTTACTTCCAATGACTAGGTGTTACTCCATTGTTTCAGTATGCCATTTAGAAACCGATTTCTCTCTGGTTTTAATCTTAATCCCAATATCATCATGTCTGTACTTCATTACTCATCCTTTACTCATCACCGATAGGTAAATTAACTGTTGATGTTGGAATGAGATGAGGCCTGAACATATACCTTGGCTGCCCTTAGCCTCCTCGAGGTTTGTAGTCTCCTGAGTCCACCATCATCTATTCATATCAATATGAATTGCCAGTTGTACTTTGATGGAATTTCTGGAAATTTTCCTCCATACGAGGTCATTATTCCTTTACTATCTGAAGATCAAACTTCCTTTAAAGGCTAGGATGTTATTGTCAAAATCATGTATGCTAGGTCTACAAACTTTTCTTCTCATCAATAGGTTCAAACGTAAGCCCAGACGAAAGATCTTGATCCGAGCTCATGAGCTATATACGTTTATTTCCCTGTCTTCTAGGATTATTTTCTCTTTCTTATTTTTATTTTATTTTTGTTGTACTCCCCAGAGATCATTACTCAGACCATTGTTTCGTTAATCTACCTATGATTTGCTATATTGGGTCGGTCTAGCTCCCTGACCTTACCTTGCATCTTTACCTCCTTATCTTACTATCATTATGTCTCATTATATTAAAACAAGGAGTAAATAAATTCTGCATGTTCACAAGGGAATTTTTGTCCTTTCTCAAGGTTTGGACACACAAATACTTCATTAATAACATATAGCATATCTTCACCACAGTTTGGGGATGACTTTTAAGTATTATACTGCCCATAGGTGACTATACCACATGTTTCTACTCCTTTGCATCTCATGACTTAACATTTTTAACAACTTCCCAAGGGGTCACTCATCCTTCCATTTTCGTGGGCTGAGCACGCTTAACTTTTATGTACCGGTGTAAAAATACTGGTATCGACTTTAACTGTTTTCGAGCATTGGTACCTCTAGACTGCTCATGTCCAGATTAGTCTGATCAACTATCTTTAGGCATCCAAATATTATGTATAAATCATTTATCAATACTGGTACATATACCTAATATGTACTTGCTCATATGCTCCGTCAACTCCATAAAGCTATCATATGGATCCCACTTTACAAGGTTGCTCCTTCTCCGTGCCCAGAATGTAGTACCGAAGAAGAACTTCTGCATCATATGGATCAGATCTTCATATAGGAACTCTATACTGTATATTTCCTGCTCCTGGTGCAATATGTTGTTATTATGCACGTATCGTACATACTGGGGGTCTCTGTGGGTTATGGGCCAACATAACATAATCATAATGTATCCGTTCGATTCCTAACCCGTCTATAGGTCATATCCCATGTATATGGGTTCTACTCTAGAACTGGTAACCTTGAATGGATTTGACTCTATTCCCATCGACAGCGATTGCTTTACAACATCTATAGATGGCCTAACTGTTGATTCTGGTTTGGGCCGAGGCCCATATTCTCCTCTTGCCATATACATTTCCTTGATGCTTGCAACTTCCTGGAACCATTTACAATTAGGCATAGGCATCCTGACAGAACTTTAAGCATCCTTTAATCCTCTGAGAAAATTCACCAACAGCAATGACTTACTCCTTCGTCACCTTATTCCATTTGTCTTTCTCATTCTAACATAATCAAGATCATATCAATTATACTACTCTGTCATTGCTAGAATCACATGCTCTAATACTAAAAATGTCAAACCCCTTATTTTGACATTTATTAGAGTATTACCATGCAGTTCAATGGGCATACAAAAATAGTACAATATACTTATAAAATATTCTTGATTACATTACAGAAAACCCCCACAAGGTTTGTACAAGCTATATCCAATATAAATAAAGATTATCAGATAACCAACAAAAAAATTCTTGAACCAACATCGGACCTTTATCTGCCAGCATCAACTATTTTACCCCCTGAGTCGTTTCCACTTGCTGAAAAAATTTTAAATTTATGGAGAGGAGTGAGATTCAGACAAATCTTAGTAGTAACAGACTATCAATCATATAAAATGTGAAATATAAACATGCAATTCAATATTTATCATGATGCAGCAATCAAAATGCCATGCACATATCAGACAATGCTCAGGAACCAATGATGATTTTGTCAAGATCAACATGATCATCCGTTCCTATTCTGCACAAATCATCATCTCATAATGTGATCATAACAACTCGGAGAAGGCCTATCCATGTCCGTGGAGTAGGCCTATCCCTATCCATAATCATCATAACTGGGAGCAGGCCTATACCTGTCCACACATATCAAGTCAATCAACTGGGTCCACACTACTACAGAATAGGGATTTAACATCACATAAAGACGTCCCTTCTTTGAAAAGGGAAGTAAAAACTGTACGCAGTGGCATTTATGTAAATAAAGAGAAACTTTTTCATCTTTACGCGTCCCTTCTTGGAGAAGGGACGCCTAAAGGATGACATTAGGCGTCCCTTCTGTATGAAGGGATGCCTATTTATATGTTAAGAAGGGACGCCTAAACATATTTCCCTCCACTTTTTTTCTTCATTTCCCTCCATTCCTTTCGTTCACTCTTCCTTCGTCTCTCAAAAACACCGAGCTGCAGAAACTTAGAGCATTTTTGTTCAATCCCCTTCCTCCCATTCTAGCAGTTCCGTTCACTCTTCCTCCCTCTCTCAAAAACACCGAGCTGCAGAAGGCCACTACAAGGCCAGCAATGTCAGTCCGACTGTCCTCAGCAAGTTGCGTGCAGCGGCGCCCCTCCCTTTATCACTACAAGTCCAGCAGCGTCTACCCATCCGTGTGAGGCAAGAAGCAAAGGTTTTTTTTTGTTTCTTTTGTATAGTTGGATATATTGTTTTTTATGCGGTTATTTTAATTAGTGTATAAGAATTTGGAGATCTGTCTTGAAAAAATCTGCTAACTTAGCCGGTTATGATTTATCAAAATTTCAGTAAGTTTGTTTCTATTATTCAATTTACCATTTTATAGTGTCTCAATTTTATTAAGCTTTTCCTTAGTTTGCCTTAATCTAGTAAAGTTATATTAATTTATGCCTATGTGGCTGTGGATCTTACTAATGCAAAATACCATATTTGACATTGGTTAAAAATACATTATCACTATAGCATATAGGGTGTAATAAAAATTAGAAAAGCAAAAAATAGATATTATGGCATAAGTTACAAAGGACCTAAGGCTATAAAGGAATATATTACAGCGTCAATTATAAATGACATGAAACTGTAAAGAAATGCAAAAAAAAAAAAACAAATTGGTTTACCCTAGGCGTTGCTATGTCCCTCATCGATATACCTACCACATCACCGCCATTTGTCTCCCTGCCAATTCACATCTAAGGCACCTCATGTCAATGTTAGCGCCTTGTTGAGGTCACAAATTGGATATGCATTTGATGACAAAGGGAGAATTTGAACCCTTGACTTCACATGTGTGCTGATACACCTTTATTGTCACTTGTGTTTAGCTCCGAAGTATGAAGTATATATGCAATATAATGAAAAATAAATGAGATTAAAAGGTAATAATTAATTATTTCAAATGTGAAATGCCATATATGTCTGGAAGTAATTAAAAATATTTTTGAGAAATAATTGTTGTGTCATAATAATAGTAATATATAAGTATAAATTTTTTAACATGTCCTGTTGAATTTTTTAGTTTAACGATGAAAAATTAGTGGATTGTATTTTTTATGTTTAAAATAGTTATAACAGGAAATCCCATTGTTGTCAATTATTCTAAACTTTAGCGTTATTGAGAATGGCTTAGGTTAACAATGGATCATAGTTGGATGAATGCTTTGAACTAGTGAAGAATATGAGAATGGGGTGGAAGAGTTTATTGAATTTGCTAGAAGGAATGCTCCAACCAAAAATGGGAAGTATTTTTGTCCTTGTGTGAATTGTTTAAATGAGAGTCGACGAGATGTTGATGATATAAGGGATCACCTACTTTGTGATGGAATAAATCTTCGATACACAAGGTGGATATGGCATGGTGAGGAAGTAATTGATTGTCCGTCGCACAAGAAGGAAGGACTGGATGTTATAGAGCAAGATAGAATGGAGAAAATGATTCATGATGCCGAGGTTGAATCCTTCGCCCAGACACATGAATTTGACAGCCTGCGGAGTGATGCGGAGACACCATTATACCGTGGGAGTAAGTACACACGACTGACGGGAACATTGCATTTGGTGAACTTAAAGGCAACTTGTGGATGGACCGATAGTAGTTTTACATTACTATTGGAATTATTGTGTGATATGTTTCCAGAAGATAATGTACTTCCAAACAGTATGTATGAGGAAAAGAAAATCTTGTCTACGATGGGTATGGAGTACAAAAAGATACATGCTTGCCCTAATAACTGTGTATTGTATAGAAAGGAGTATGCAAGTCTTAGTGAGTGTCCTAACTATAAAACATCACGATATAAAGTGAAGAAAGACGGTGGTTGTAGAGAAGGGACAACAAGTAAAAGGAAACCTTCGAAGGTGTTATGGTATCTTCCAATAATACCATGGTTTAAGCGTTTGTTTGCGACCGCAACAAAAGCGAAGAAGTTGAGATGGCATTCTGATGAGAGAATTTGTGACAGAAAATATCTTCGGTACCCTGCCGACTCTCCACAGTGGAAGAAGATAGATGAAATGTTCCCTCAATTTGGCAGCGAGCTGAGAAACCTTCGGCTTGGACTTTGTACAGATGGAATAAATCCGTATGGAACTCTTACTAGTACACATAGTTCGTGGCCAGTTCTCCTTGTAATATACAACTTACCTCCCTGGTTATGTATGAAGCGCAAGTATGTTATGCTTTCTATGATGATCTCTGGACCAAAACAGCCAGGGAATGACATCGATGTGTATTTGGCTCCTTTGATTGAGGACTTGAAGAAGTTATGGGAGGAAGGTATAGATGTGTTCGATGCTTATAAGAAAGAGTCTTTCAAGTTGTGTGCAATGATTTTTACCAAGAGTTTATGGCTAAGCTTCGCGATCAAATCCGAGAAGAGCTCCGAGATGAGCTAATGACACAACTACGTGGTGAAATGAAATCGTGGTTTGATTTTCATCACATGGAGGCTACTAGGGTTAGAAACGAGGAATCCTCAGCCTTCCCCAGCACTAAAGGAAGTCACAACCCACCGGACGAATCCCTTGTACAGCCTTCCCACACTCCGCAACTCGTTACCGAGGCTTTCCACAATCCAGAACCCCTTGTCCAGCCTTCCCACACTCCAGAACTTGTTGCTGCTCCTTTCCATAGTCTTGTCCAGCCTTCCCATAGTACAGAACCCTGTGGCCAGCCTTCTCACATAACAGAACCACTGGGCCAGCCTTCTGCCACTCCGGAGTTGGGTGAATCGTGTATCCTCTATTTGGATACCCCATGATTTGTGTTGTAGCCGATGCTCTCGTTTACACACAAGCTACCACCCACCATCATAATCAAATTCCACAGTATTTACGTAGGGTGACAATGGCACGTGTTCATGAGGGGGAAGAAGGTGCAGCCATCCCTATCCCTGATGTTGAGATTGCCACGCTGGGTCAGACAATTGGAGGTTTCATCCTTTGGCCTCAATATCTTATTGGCACGTTGGCAACCCCACCAATGGTAGGAATTATATTCATATCACTTGACATTTATTGGCATCATTGTAATATAATTGGTTTTGTTTTCTATGGTTATAGGAGGAGCAACATGCGCTGAGATGGCCCTTTCTAGCACGGCTCCAACAGATTTACAAAGGTATTCCCCAAGTCGACTTCAATATGCCTCCAGGGATTGTGGGTACACAATTGACGTATCCCTACACGATCGACAGTAAAGATCTTAAGGAGTTTATGCATTTGGAGGAGATAGATGCAGGATGGGTCAAACTTGCCATTTGGTTAGTTTTTCTTTTCTAAGTTCAAGATTTCATAAGTTCAATAATTCATTGGTCATTTTATTTCTATTTTAGGTCCTTCTACCACATATGCATTGATATGGAAAGACAAAATTTATACGGATTCTTGTGTCCGGCAAATACGACATCGGATAAAAATGATGTCACACAAAGGACGCATTATGTGGGCTTCACAATGGCAGCGACCAAATTGCGATGTTATCTAGCGCCAATTGTTCAAGGGTATGTAGTAAAAAATTTTATTTTTGGATGTTTGAGAAATAATTTTCTTCTAATCTAAACTTCATTTTAATCTGTGTATTGTTGTAGTTATCATTGGAGTCTGTGTGTTGTTTGCCCACGCCTCAATGAAATCTATTGGTTTGATTCCTTGACAAAAAAGCCCGACAAGGACACAAAATCAGTCTTTAACACTTTAGTTATTTCTTTTTTATTAATTAAAGAAATGCTTGATTTAAATAAATTGTTCTAACTTAAAATGTTTTACATTTTAATGGTAGCGCGACCCAAACATATAGAATGCTTGGCGGGTCACGTGAGGGTAGAGTTGTTCGCAAGCCAAAGTGGTTCTATCCCAAAGTATGTGGTTCCAATATAATTTAAGTTCTTTTATTTAGGGTTGTTTTATAAATGATGTATGTTATTGATTTTAACCAATTGCTTTTGATTTATAGTGCCCTCAACAGCCAGGTGGTACTGAATGTGACTATTATGTTCTACTTCACATGTATAATATCATTCAAAGTGGCATTATAAGTGATTTTCAATAGGTAATCAAATGATAATATTTTGGTTGTATTTTAATTGAATTGCTAAATAATCCTTTAATTTCATTGATTTCGTATAATCATATTTTCTAATTTGCAGATCTTTGATAATGATGCTGCTTACTTATATGAAGACATTAATTTGATCATAGACTTGTTGGCTGGGAGGATTCTTCAACACGTTGATTTGTAGAAGTTTATCGTTTCCTGTACATTTACTTAGTAGTTGTTTATTAGTGGACAACATTTCTGTCAACAATGTATTGCATGAATGTTCCATTAGAGGTGGATGTTGTGTTTTGTTAATTATAAACTGCGTGCTGTATGTTTCCTTTTTGTGTATACATTGTTGTTTGCTTTCAGAATGATATGGCCAGAAACAATACAAATGGCACCGTATGGGGAAAAAAACCCCTTTAGGCATCCCTTTTGCCAAAAGGGACGCCTTAAGTCCCTAATTTTTTTTTAAAAAAATTCTAAACGGGGACTTTAGGCGTCCCTTTTGTTAAAAGCGACGCCTAAACCCAGAGCTTTACTCGTCCCTTTACAAAGGACATATAAAGTCCAAATTTATTACGTCACTGACATACGCGTCCCCCCATAAAAGGACGTTAAAAGTCCCAAATAAGGGACGTTAAAAGTGTTTTTTCTAGTAGTGCCACCTGGCCATATGGTACCCCAAAGGTTCCATGGGGTGGTTTAACTCATTACCCATACCTAGAGAGTATCAACACCACAAGCAATACATTGAATAGGTCATGGCAAAACAGTGCATGTTGACGTTCACATAGAATATGAAAGGTAGAGTTACTACCTAGACTCATTTCCAAATCCTAGCTTCTACCGGTCTTTTAACCTTTTGTCTGGCTCGGGAATCCATTTTTAACCTTAGTTTGGACAAATTAACAATCAAATGACTAATTACCCTTGACAGCCACTAATTAGAGTTTTAGGGGCAAAATTTTCGTTTTCGCAGGTTTTCTAGAAATTTCCAGCATTTTCAGTCAACTTTGAAAATTCATAACTGAATCTAAAAAATTCCAAATTGAGTGGTTTCAATTCCTATGTAAAAATATTTCAGTATTTTTTTTAAAATAAAAATATCAAAAGGCACTAGAAATATCCACACAATTTCAGAAAATTTGACCAAGCTGGTCTGCCATAAAATTTGTTCCAGATTCAGGGTTAAATTTTGAAAAATCATACCTTTCAAGCCACTTATCCAAATGGATTATAATACCTATCAAATTAAATCACATGATATCTACTTTCATCTTATAAATTTTAATAAGATTTGGACCAAGTTTGGTTACCCAAAAAAAGGCCACAACAATCTGGCACAGTTTGGAAAAGATAAGTTTCATGTTTTAACTTTTAATACACCTTCCTTTCCACTTGTAATCTTATGATTAACCCTTTTTAACACTATTTGAACATGATTAGTGTTAATTTGGGCAGCATATCCATTTAAAAATTAGACATCCCAAATTTACAAAGGTTACCAGAAACAACAAATAACCAGCCAGAGGTTTACCACAACTCGGTTTTTATCAAGAATATCAAGTTTCAACAACATACCTTGTTTCTTTTCCTTCCTCTCCTCTTAGCCGTGAGTTCGTATTCTCTTCCCCTTGAAATTTTCTTGTTCAATAGCTATGACAAAGTGATATGGAGATTGAGAAGATATTTCCAAAACTATAGAACAAGAATAAGTAGAAATTTCTACCTACTTACCTCGGTCTTACTCCTGAAACCTTATCTTCTTTTCTCCTTCTTCCTCTCCTCCTAGATCTCTTCCTATTTCTCTTCTTTCTTTATTTGGCCATCCTTGGCCCTTATATAGAGAGGAGGAAGGTGTTTCTAGACTTCTCTTGGTTTCTCTTCATTTATTATTATTTTATTCTTTTACAACATATGACAACATTTTTATATTTGTTTATTCATAGATATTTCCTCAAGATAATTCTATAAGATCATTTAATTTCCTTCCTTATTTATTCCATCTGTATATTCTCTCTTGAAATATGGAAAATTTACAAATTTATTTATGTGGCCAAATTGACCATTTTGCCCTTGCATTTTCGCATATACAGAAAAATTGGCAGATTTTTTGACAAATTTTGAAAATTCATATCTAATTGTATAGACATCAAATTGGGATGTTTCTAAAGGTTGTGTGACCATTATTAAGTATAGTTTTAGGGGATAATATAAACCTTGTCCAATTGGAAGCTCATAAGTTCTAGAATTTTCATTTTTAGACGTTGCCACAGAAAATTGATAGTTTCACTGGGATAAATTCAAAAATTCATATCTCCTTGTGTACAGATCCAAAAATTCTATATGACATATAAAATTAAATATTTTCATGTATACTTTCATTCTAGAAAGTTTCAGAATTTTTGGACATCATTTGCATATTTAAAAATATTACACAACATGACTGCCTCATAGGGAAACTTACGGGCAACATTCTTAACTTATGTACCAAATAACTATGTTGTGTGTGACCTCTATTTGACTTGTGGTGTTAATTCACCATTTTATTCCATTAATACCACTAAGGTATAGAGGAATTTTGGTAACCAAAATTTGGGATATTACAGTATTTTGGGACTAAAGGCTAGAGAATAAGCTTGAATAAAGTAGACTACCAAGCCCATATTAGTAAGAGTCCCAGGAATAATGAGATATAGAAAGACTCTCAGGGCTTATGATTTGGCCTTACCGGGAAAATGGCTTAGTATTTGGAGGTAGTATTATTAGAATTTCGGTGCAGATGAGCACAAAACACATATACGGTGTCATTAGGTTGGTAGAAAGACACCACCCAACTATGTCATGAGGTAAGGGACCGATTAGTTGGGTGGAATAAGCCGATGTAGGTGTGCACATGCCATTTTCAGGGCATATATGAGTACCCTGCGTTTTTGAAGTGGACATCGGTATGTGGCGCCATATGGGGCCTACATACATAATCCGACTTGGTGTTATTTGATGGGCTTCAGTATGAGTGTCACAATCCCGAGTAAAGCTGAGCAGACACCAATAAAGTAACTTTAATAAAGTAATGATGTCTCATGATGACTAACTTTTGTGTTGGCTTCTTGAGAAAGTGACACATAACACTTAATCATGACAAAGGGCAAGCCACTTTTGTGTTGGAAGATTGAGGAGGTGACAAGTGTCCCTCATCATTACCATGACCTTTATGGTTTTGTGTTGGCAACTCCGGAGCTCGCCACCAAGCACTGAAGTTTGGGGAATCCTCCGGTATCCAGTTCGGTCACGTACTTGACTTCTCGAACACCGAACCCAAGAGTTAGGGGAAATTGTCAGGGCTCTCCCTTTCCCTGACAAAATGGTGCCATATAAGAGAGAGAAAAGAGGTGGAACCCATTTTATTAAAAGAAGTGACATGTGTAACCAAATTATTGGTTTATCGGACATATAGCACCGTAGGAATGTGACACGTGGCACAAGCTTTCCCAAGACTCCTCCTTAGCCATTTATTTGGTCAAATGGCTGAAAAGTAAAGGGAAATTAGATTGAGAATGAAAGAACATGGAAGAAGAGAGAGAGGTGAGTGAATAATATTTTCCAAAAACTTCAATCTACCGAAACGCTACTGAATCGGCATTTTCTCTCAAAACACCCTTCACAAACCTTCTTCTACTCATCCCAAGCTTTATTTCTACAGTTTTGGATTTTCATTTGGAGGTGTCTGGAGCTGTCTCTCTGGCCGGAGTACTGCCGAAATTCCAAACCGACTGTGAAAACACATAGAGGTAAGCGTAAGCTTCCTTTTGAACCGATTGGTTTGTTGTTTGGATAAGTTTTTATAAGGGTGTGATACTGTTCATTTTCTTTCAAGGGGTGTTTTTGAGGTTTAGTCATGCTTTAATCATGTATTTATGGTTAGATTATGATTAATGATGAGATTGGACTAAGTTGTTGGACTAAACTCTATTTTAGGTAATTTTGGTTGATTGGTGGTTTTGTATGGTCAGTAGGGAAGGGGTTGAAACTTTGGGATTTTGGTGATTTTGATCATCCCATTGTTTTCTACACAAAACATTGTGTGGAAATAGCCTTGATTATGAATTTTGAATCATTAGGACACAAGTTGTAACTTTGTGAATTTCTGCCTTGTTAAGGTTCCTGCGTGGCAGTCATCTTGTGTGGTGTTCTTGAGTGACTAAATGATTTCAAAATCTTGTGAAAATTTCCAGTATGAAAGTAGACTTATCAAGCTTTAATTTGATAGGTCAGAATGGTCAATTGGATTAATGTTCTGGAAGTTCTACATTTTTAAATTTGGTAATGTAAAACTGGGAGATTCTGGAGTAGTGTCCAATAAAAGGGAACTATGTACCTATTTGTGTATATCTAGCTTATGAATATATTTTTCCCTGAAAGTAGACATAACAAGGGTCACTTAGAACTTAGAAACACCTTATTTTTAGTTTTGTAGAATTAGTTATGAATTTTACAAGTTCGGCCAAGAATCAAGAAAAGGGGAAATCTTTCAGTCTGATTCTTAGCCGTAGCCAGAGGTTCTTGGCCGTGGCCAAAAAGTCTCTAACCTGATTTTAGCCGCGGCCAGCCATTTTTGGCTACGGTCAAGACCCCCAAATTTCAATATTTCATATTTTTGAAGGAAATTGACCTATTTAGCCCTTCCTAGCTTCTTGGGCCTTAATATATACTTCCAATGACTTAATATCATGGATCTAATGATGTGATTGGGTGTCTAGGGCCATGGAGAAGTCAAGAAAGAAGAGGCATGGAAGAATTTCAAAGAAGCTTCAATGGTTGGATGAAGAGGAAACAAAGGAAGGACATTGGTCCATAAGGTAGTAAACTTACTTACTTGTATGTATGTGATGTTTATGTTGTGTATTGATTTGTTGTATTACTTTGCTTGATTATGTAAAGCATGTATGAATGAATGAAGCTCTGTTTCTATTTTTACTATGGCGATAAGTATGTTGTATGAAACATTGAGCATGCAGAATATCATTATGTGAACATGAGCCTATGCAATGCAAGCATATAATGCACTAGCATTCATCTTACATGCATTGTCTGATGTTTGCTACTGAGATTCTCTCGAATCTCACTCTCCCCCACCAACCATATAGGTATATGAACAGGAAAGAAGAGAATGCTTTAAGATGATTCAGAAGAAAAGAAGATGAAGAATTGAAGACTGAATTGTGTTTAGTTTATTGTATATATCATTATTTGCATACAGAGAATATTTATTTGTAAGAATATAAGTATTTGAATTAACCAGTATTGGGATCATTGAGAATAAGAAATACTCTAGTAATTATACACGGAATTAAGAAACGATGAGTTGCTAAGAAGTTACGAACCACTTTGGGATGATGTCAAAAACAAGGTTTTTAAACCATTCAGAAAAGCCCACTCAATTATAGGTTCAAATCCTGTATTGAGGTTAGGAATTGGAAGAACTTTGCAAAGAAAGATCGCTTAGTGGTTCGATCTGCTACCTAAAACTCATCAAAATGATTACGTAAGTATGGTGTTACAACAACAATACTCTATTGGTAGACGGTGCCAATAGAGTAAGGGAGGTATGGTTGTATCTCCCTAATTCAAAGGAATTTAAAGGCATTCGTGATGCTAAGGAGGTTGAGAACTTCTTGTAGCAAATAGAGCGATATAGTGAAAGCTTGAACTTAGCCAATGACTACGTCAAGGTACGCACTGTTTCCTTATTCCTTAATGATAATGCTATGTTATGGTGGCGTATGAAGCATGCTGACATAGAGAAGGGTCTTTACACTATTACAACATGGGAAGACTTTAAGAAGGAGCTAAAGAAGCATTTCTTTCCCGAGACTGTAGTCTATAACATGGGAAGACTTCAAGAAGGATATAAAGAAGCAATTCTATCCTGAGAATGTGGTCTATGAGGCTCGAAAGAAGTTAAGGGAACTTAAGCACAAGACCACGATTATTGACTATGTAAGAGACTTCACCACCCTTATATTGCAAATCCCCAATCTCACTAATAAAGAAACATTGTTCTACTTTGTAGACGGCCTTCAAAACTGAGCCAAACACGAGCTCTAATGGTGTGGTGCGATGAATGTGGATGAAGCTATTGTCATTGTCGAGAGTCTTACTGAGTAATAAAAAGGAGAGAAAGGTAAGTCTTCCAAACCTAATCAAGGAAAAGGTGGGGGAGATAAAGGTAAGGGGACCACCTAGGGAGGAGTTGGCAAGTCCTTCCATATGAAACAATATGAGGAGAAGAAGAATGACAACTGCACGATAAGCTTCTACGTATGCAAAGGGCTGCATCGCATGAAGGATTACCCCAAGCTCGGTACCCTGTCAGCCATTATTAAAGGAAAATATGGATCCAGTGAGGAGGGGCCTAGCTCGTAAATGTGATCACTTAGACTCATGAATGCTTTAAAAAAGAAACTTGTGGAACCTGCTCCAAGAAGTAAAAGACTCGTATATGTCGAAGCAACATTGAACGAGAAGCCAGTGAAGGTGATAGTAGATATCGGGGTGACCCACAACTTCATCACTCTAGAAGAAGCTCAGTGGATTGGCCTCTTAGTTACTCAAACACGAGGTGGATTATTGAAGACTGTCAATGCTTCTGCCAAGCCCCTCAATAGCTTAGGTAGTGGAGTAGAGCTATGCCTTGGCACGTGGAAGTAAACCGAAGATCTGTCAGTGACCCATATAGATGATTTTGATGTAGTATTTGGTCTGGACTTTTTATGCAAACCAAAAGCAATCCTTGCGCCATGTTATGACTTAGTGTGTATCCTAGAAAAGGGGATTACTTGCATAGTTCCTATAATAAACAGTGATCGAGTTGCTCACTTGTCAATTATGCAAGTAGAGAAGGGGTTTATGAGAGGGGAAGTCACCTACCTTGCAGCTTTAAAGGAGGTGGACCTTGATAAAGAGGATAGTCAGAATCTTTTCCCTGTCATCCAAAACGTTCTGAAGGAGAATGAAGACATCATGCTACCAGAACTCCCTAAGAGGTTGCCTCCTAGATGAGAGGTGGACTAAGAGATTGAGTTGGAGCCAGGAGCACAACCGCCCACCTGGCACCTTACTGAATGGCACTACCTATGTTAGAAGAGTTAAGGAAACAATTGAAAGAGCTGCTTGATGCTAGACACATACGACCTATTAAAGCACCTTATGGGGTACCTGTTTTGTTTCAACGCAAACACGATGGATCATTATGACTTTGTATTGACTATTGGACCCTTAATAAGGTAACTATTAAGAATAAATATCCTATTCCTTTGATAGTAGAATTGTTTGATAGGCTTGGCAAGGCAAAATACTTTCCCAAACTAGATTTGAGGTTGGGATGCTATCAAATTCGCATTGCCACAGGAGATGAGCTCAAGACTACTTGTGTAATGAGGTACGGGTCCTTTGAGTAGTTGGTTATGCCCTTTGGTCTAACCAATGCACCAGGGACATTTTGTACATTGATGAACCAGATCTTCCATCATTTCCATGATTGGTTTGTGGTGGTCTACTTGGACGATATAGTAATTTATAGTGACAACTTAAAAGCCCATATAGAATACTTACAAACTGTGTTCAAGATCCTGTGTTAAAATGAGTTATATGTCAAAAGGGAGAAATGATTGTTTACCAAGGAGGAGGTGTACTTCCTTGGGTATTTAATTCACCATAGGACCCTTATAATGGATGAAAAGAAAGTTCATGCTATCAAGGAATGTGAGCCACTCACCGGAGTATCCGAGTTGTGATCTTTTCTTGGGTTGTCGAATTACTACCGACGGTTTATAAAGGGCTTCTCTACCAGGGCAGCCCTATTGACAGACTTGTTGAAGAAAAATAAGCCATGGGAATAGACTAAGGAATGCCATGATGCCTTTAAAGACTTGAAGGCTGTAATAGTTAAGGAACCCATACTTGGTCTCCTATACTTTTAAAGTTCACACGGATGGTTCAGACTTTACTATTGGAGGGGTACTAATGAAAGAGAGGCATCCAATCACATTTGAGAGCCATAAGCTCAATAATGCCGTGTGGCGTTATATGGTCCAAGAGAAGGAGATGATAGTCGTGGTACATTGCTTGCGCACTTGGAGACATTATTTGTTGGGATCAAGGTTGTGATTAAGACCGATAATATGGCTACCAGCTATTTCCAATCTTAGAAGAAGCTAACACCTAAACAAGACAGTTGGTAAGACTTCCTAGCCGAGTTTGACTATGTGGTAGAGTACAAACCTGCCACATCTAATGTAGTGGCTAATGCATTTAGCTGAAAAGTAGAGTTGGCAGCAATGAGTTAAGCCAAGGGCGACTTGATGGCAAAAATCATTAAAGGTATGGATTATGATCCTGTAGCATGACAGCTAGTGGAGATGGCTAAGGAAGAGAAAACCAAGAGATTTTGACTAGAACATGTCTTTCTCTATACCATTAGGAGACAAGTCTTTATTCTAAAATGGTAAAATTTACAAAGAGAACTCATTAAGGAGTGTCACGACGCCAAGTGGGCCGGTCATCGGGGACAAAGACGCATGCTCGCCTTATTGGAAGCAGCTTACTACTAGCCACAAATGAGAGATGAGGTGGAACTTTATGTGAAGACTTGTCTCGTATGCCAACAAGATAAGGTAGTGAACCAACCATCTGGAGGATTGTTGGAGCCCCTACCTATACCCGGGAAACTAAGGGAAAGTGTTTCCATGGACTTTATTTCAGCTTTACCAAAATATGAGGGGCATGGCTCTATCATGGTGGTAGTAGATCGATTTTCAAAATATTCAACATTTATACCTGCTCCTACGGATTGTACTATAGAAGAGGTAAAATACTAGGGGCTACCTAAGATAATCATCAGTGACAAGGACCCCCGCTTCACTAGGAAGCTATAGACCGAATTGTTCAAGCTTATGGGCATTAAGCTACACTTCTCCACAAGTTTCCACCCATAAACCAATGAGCAAATAGAAAGGGTGAATGCTTTGTTGGAGTGCTACTTACGGCACTTTGTGAGTGCCAACCAAAAGGATTGGGCCTAGATCCTTAACTTGGCACAATTCTCTTATAACTTACAGAAGAGTGAGGCAACGGGAAGAAGCCCTTTGAAGTGGTGATGGGTCAACAACCACTAACACCTCATGCCCTTGCCACTACCTATAAGGGCAAAAGTCCAGGAGCCTACCACATGGCCAAATTTTGGCAAGAACAAGCTGAGGTAAGTAGATCCTTTCTTGGTAAGGTGGCTGAGAGAATGAAGAAGTTTACAAATTAGAAGAGGTGACCCTCTGAATACCAAGTTGGAGATATGAAGCTTCTTCCTCAATAATTCAAAGTATTATGAAAGGTGAACAAGGGCCTCATCTGCAAGTATGAGGGCCCATACAAGATCATGGGAAGGGTTTGAAAGGTGTCTTACAAGATGGACCTACCCCCAAACTTGAATATTCATCTCGTCTTCCATGTTAGCATGCTCAAGTCATTTCATAAACACATGGATGATCCTAATCGAGCCATCTCGACGAGAGCGCTTCCCACCATGACAAAGTCATTTGATCGAGAGGTAGAAGATTTACTAGTTGATCGAGTGGTACAGAGATGAAGGGTACCACCAATTACCTAATACTTGATCAACCTAAGGATATTTTAGATCTTAACCGTTGATTGAAGAGGTGTTTGGCTATAAATAGAGGTGCTCCCCTCACTTGTAAATAATCCAAGGGAATTCAAGCAATTCTCATTCAAGAGCTTCTCTCTTGAAAATTATCCTTCTCCCTCTATAAGTTCTCTTAGTCTTTGGTTTCTTTACCTACTCTTAAAAGTTTGGCTGACTTAGGCAAGATCAGGAGGAATGATCAAGCTAAGGCCGGCACAGTTTTGGGAGATCTAGTCCGAGACCTTGACAAACAGCTGAGGATAGAGGGGGAAGAGTAGCGAAGACTTATAAACTAAAGCAATGTCCGTTTTGGAAAAAAACAACTTTCCAGGTCTAAAAGTAACTTTTAACGTCCGTTAGAAAAACAGAAGTTACAAGTGATACTTTTAACATTAGTTTTCCCCCCTAAAGTATACATTTAGTCCTTTATGTTTGTGTCAAGTTTTATTTTAGTCCCTTATATTTAAAAAGTATAGTTTTTTATCCTTCAATGTTAACACCATTAGTTTCATTGAACATAAAATACTAACTCATCAAAGACATATTATTTTACTCATTGTTTGCCTACTATATCAACTCAAATATTTTACAAATTCATATTTTAATTAAAATAATTATAAAATATATATATTAATTTTTTTCTGCTCCCATCAAAAGCCCTCCTCAACCAACAGCCTTCTTTCTCCATGAACGACATAAAACTAATCAGTTCAAAACAAATCAATTAATCATTACTACTTTGGAATCATAATTTCTGAGACTTTGGGATGTGAGTGTTAAAAAGAAAAATCTATGCTTTGGACTGGATTAGAAGAGATCATAGAAAAGGAAATTATTTTACTGGGTTTAAGAGAAACCCATATATATATAAGTACAAATGCAACATATTAATTAGGCCGCAGAATAAAAAAAAGGAAGGAGAAGAAATAGATTACTCGATGAAAAATCAAAACCAAGTTCCGTTGAAGAAACTTGGCTCTTGCTATGAAATATTATTCATGGAGGAAGCTATTGAGGATTCACGGTGGAAGCGTTGGCTGTGGAAGAGAGTTTCTGATCAGAAAATCGATAGCATATTAAAAAATTTATTAAAAACTCACTATAATAGAAAACACTTTTAACGTCTATTTTTTTTACCTTTCTACGACTATTTTCAAAGAGACATCTATGTGAGTGTCGTTGTAAGTTTTTTTATCTACATATGTTTTTTATTAAACATTAAAAGTTACTTTTAATGACTGATTTTTAAAAACAGACGTGGATAGTATGACTTTCAACGTCCATTTTTTTAAAAATAGACGTTAAAATTTTTTTTTTAAAAAATATTTTTTTCTCTCTCATACAGCGAGTAATAATGAATCTGGAAGAGAAAAGATGGTGGCAGTGGTGACAAACAGTTAAGAAAAAGAATGATGAAAGTGAGGATGGTTCCTCAAGGGTATCAGAGCTTAAACCATAATAAAAAACTAAGTGGAGCGATCGTGGCTGTAATTGAAATCAGAGCAATCAAAATCATAGGAAAAAAATCAACATGCTTGAAAAATGAACCAAAATCTTCTCTGAATAGAAATCAAAGCTTATCATCAAAATAAAAAATCCAGATTCAACCATATCAAGGCATCTTCCTTTAAAAATCTTCTCTACAGATCATGGAGGGCGATAGATGAGGATGCCAGAGATTGCGAAGGATGGGCGATGGAGGTTCGAACGAATTAACTATGATCGATGTCAAACCCCTCAATACTTTGACATTTACCAGAGTATTAACACGTACTTCAATGGGCATAAAGAAATAGTATAATATATGATACAATATTGTTGATTACATTACAGATAAACCCACAAGGTTTGTACATATCCAGAACAAATCCTAGATACAATAAGAAACTAAGAGATAACCAACAAACTCTTTGTTCTGCACCAAACCTTCTGTCATCGATTTTCGCTATTTTACCTTCTGAGCCGTATCCTCTAGCTGAGTAAATTTTAATTTTTGGAAAGAGTGAGATTCATACGAATCTCAGTAGTAATAGAATATCAATCATATAAAATGTGAAAAGTAAATATGCAATGCAACATTTATCATGATGCAACAATCAAAATGCTAACGCCTATCTGACAATGCTCAGGAACTAAATGATGATTTTGTCCGGATCAAAATGATCATCCGTTCCTGATCTGTAAAAAATCATAAATCGTACATAGGAATTTACCACGGAATTCACCTATGTAATATGATTACATAACAACTTGGAGCAGACTTATACCTATCCGTACATATCAAGCCACTCAACTAGGTCCACCTGGCCACATGGTACCCTAAAGGTCCAATGGGGTGGTTTAACTCATTACCCACACCCAGAGAGTATTAATGTCACAAGCAATACATTGAACAGATCATGGAAAACAATGCATATTAACATTCACATAGAATATGAGAGATATAGTTACTACCTAGCTCCTTTCCATGGCCTAGCTTCTACCGATGTTTTAACTTTTTGTTTGCCTCGGGCAAATACAAAATTCCTAAAATTCCCAAAGTAATTGTAAATGAGTTATTACTCATCCATACTTTATTCTAGAATTTTTAAGTTGGTTATCTTAGGTCAAAGACACATTTTTACCAAAATGCCCCTGGGGAACCTGATCTAATTCCCTTTTTATCTTGTATTTTTATACTTTTCCAAAAATTATGACCCAGGCTATTCATACACAATTTCATGTGTAGAATCCATTTTTGACCTTAGATTTATTAGACTTCATATTTTGATGATAACAAATCATGCTTTGGATAGTCTTGGATTTGATTAAAAGGAATACATCAGCAAAGGAAGTGAGAAAAGTGATCTGAGCAAGATCACTCGAGTGATTTGTGTAATCACTCGAGTAATTATAAAGATCACTCGAGTGATCATTAAAAATCACTCGAGTGATATGAAAAAATATCAGATCACTCGAGTGATCCATGAAATCACTCGAGTGATGCTGGTAAATTTGCAGATCACTTCTAGTGAATTGAAAATCACTGCAAGAAAAATTCACTGTTCTAGATTTCACAACCAGTTATCTCAAATCACTCGAGTGATGTATGATTTCTGCTGAATCACTTCCAATGCATCTGAAATCATCGGAAGAAAAATTCATTGTTTTGAAAATCACTTCCAGTGATAGGTAGATCACTCGAGTGATCCTTGAATTTTCCAGATTCACTTCCAGTGGATTAAAAATCACTGTAAGAAAAATTCACTGTTTTGAAAATCACTTCCAGTGATAGGAAGATCACTCGAGTGATCCTTGAATTTTCCAGATTCACTTCCAGTGGATTGAAAATCACTGCAAGAAAAAATCACTGTTTGCAAAATCACTTCCAGTGATGCTTAATTCACTCGAATGATATATGAAATCTCATAATCACTTCCAGTGGATCTGTAATCACTTGGAGAAAATTTCACTGTTTTCCTAATCACTTCCAGTGACATAAAATTCACTCCAGTGATATGTCAATTTATCAGTTTCACTCTCAAATAGTTACTGTGATCCACTTCCACAGAAATCAACTAGTTTTGTTAGTAAGATATTGGTAGTGATAATCATTTATAGTTAATCCAAATTACTTTCAAAATCATATGGAATATTATTTCATTAAAATCACAGCAAGCCGCTGCAATTCATCTACGGTGAAAGCAAGCTCATTTCCGATGATGCTTTGATTTTCAGGAATCACTCCCAGTGAATCACAATAACTGCAATAATATTCAAAGTTTTTTTTCTAACGGGCATTTTCCTGAGTGTATTACAGGTGTACTCCACTACCACCCACATGGCAAGCAATTGATCAATACTCAACGGCAACTAATTGTGGGCAGCAGCAATATTCATAAATAACTATCAATGTGCAAAGTGGAAAACAAATATTGTTGCATCTGTCAGAAGCATAATCGATCAACAGACAAATTCACAATGGTCCTCAAAGCTTTTGAAATATAAGTCTAGCCATTCGAAAATCAAAGAGAAGGACAACGCTTGAACACACTGAAAAACAATATACTCGTAAGTACTTTTTCTCTAATTATTTTCTTCATCGGTACTTCAGTTTTCATCTATATACTCTTTGAGAGAAATTTTTCAATCTAAATGCCTTATTTTGGATAGTGATAACTTAAGGTTGAGGAACCTTAAGTTGGGATTTGAGATTACCTTGTGTAAGGGGGAGCGAGTGTCCAAAGAGGAACTTGCTGTTGTACCGAGGTGCCAAGAACCCACTAAATCTTGGAAGATATAGTGAAAGGCTTAGAAGGATTTCTGAGGACTGGACGTAGGTCAAGTGATTGAGACCGAACCAGTATAAACTCTTGTGTTCACTTTGGTGATATCTCTTCTTTCTTATAACTGTGTTTTAAAGTTTCATAATTTTTATTAAGTATCTGTAATCACCCAATTCACCCCCCTCTTGGGTGAAAAGCTTGATGTAACAAGATTTTCTCAAATTATAGATTTGCCCTTGGCAACC
The DNA here is from genome assembly GCA_037074505.1 of Albizia julibrissin. Lineage (NCBI taxonomy): Eukaryota > Viridiplantae > Streptophyta > Magnoliopsida > Fabales > Fabaceae > Albizia > Albizia julibrissin. The sequence continues at coordinate 42,705,280 of CM073477.1, forward strand.
CTAACTTGGGGTTTTAGGGGCAAAATTGTCATTTCACATTCTAGGGCTTTTCAAGCTTCATAATCAACATGAACTCTACACAATCTTCGCTTCTAAACAACATGGAACCATCAAAAACATAAAATTCCATATCCAACCTTTGATTTTAGGTCTGTCCGAAAATTTCCAAGTTTAGGGAGAAACTTAGATTTTCATGATTTCAACCTTAAACACTTTCTTTTCATTTGTATTTCCATGTTTAATCATCAAATTATCATTTTAACATAATAAATGGAAATTTGGGTAGCATCTCCCCTTTGAAATTGGACATTCCAAGTTTACAAAACCATTACAAATAACCAAATTTTCAGTTAGACAACAATCACAACTTATTGTTCAACAAGAATTTCAAGGTTTATACAACTTACCTTACTCCTTCTTCTTCTCCCCTTCTTGGCTGAATTGCTCCTCGTTCTCCCTTGAGTTTTTGTTGGTTTGATGGCTATTTCAAGATGTCATGGAGGTTAAGAAGAGATTTCATGAGCTATAGAACAAGAACAAGTAGAAATTTCTACCTATTTACCTTGATCTTGCTTCTTGAACATTTATGCTCTCTCTCTTGTTCTTATTTCTTCAAAGCACTCCCTCTCTCCCTTGCTTCTTAGGTTCAATGAAATTGAAGAAGGAAAGGGTAGAAATGTTGCCCTAAAATATCAAGTCCACCTCCTTTTATTTTATACATTGTTTTTATTACAAAGTTCTAACACTTGGCAACTTTTCATACTTTCTATTTCCATATGCTTTCTTTTGTTTCCAAGTGTCCATATAAGTGTTCCAATCACCTTTATACAAATCCATCCTCTCCCTTAATTATTAAGGGAAGGTTGCTGAATTGATTTTTATTTAGCCAAAATGACCATTTTTCCCTATTATCTTTCCAATTCATCATTTGCTGGAAAAATTGGTAAAATTTACATCCAACTTTAAAACTTCATATCTAATTGTATAGATATCAAATTGGGATGGTTCTATAGGCTATATGACCCTTATTGTGTCTAGTTTTATGGAAAAATATAAACATTAGCCAATTGGAAGCTCACCATTCCCAGAATTATGATTTTTGAAGTCTGCACCTGAAAAACGTCAAATTCATTGGGCAAATTTCAAAAATTCATATCTCCTTGTATATAACTCCAAAAATTCTATATTACCTATAAAATTAAATATTTTCATGTCTAATTTCATTTTGGAAAGTTTCAGAATTTTTAATGATCATTTAATAATTTAAAAATTTCACACAAGTTGATTGTCTCACGGAAGAACACACTAGTAGCAACACTAACTTGTGTACCAAATAACCATATTGTGTGTTGTTAGTGCAAGCTTTTCACCCAAGAGGGGGTGAATTGGGTGATTACAGAATAACCAGATACTTAATAAAAATTATGAAACTTCAAAGCACAGTTATAAGTAAGAAGAGATATCATCGAAGTGGACACATGAGTTTATACTGGTTTGGTCACAATCAGTTGACCTACATCCAGTCCTCAAAAATTCTTTTGAGCCTTTCACTATATCTTCCAAGATTCAAAGGGTTCTTGGCACCTCAGTACAACAGCAAGTTCCTCTTTGGACACTCGCTCCCCCTTACACAAGGTAATTTCAAACCCCAACTTAAGGCTCCTCAACCATAAGTTATCACTATCGGAAATAAAGAGTTTTTGACTAACAAATCTCTCTCACAGAGTATATGGATGAAAACTGAAGTACAAATGAAGAAATAATAAGAGACAAAGCACTTATGAGTATATTGTTTGCAGTGTATTCAAGCATTGTCCTACTCTTAATTTTCGAATAACTTGGTTTATATATCAGAAGCTTTGAGGACCGTTGTGAATTTTTCCGTTGATTGATTGTACTTCTGGCAGAGGCAACAATATTGTTTTTTTACTTGCACGTTGATAGTTGCCTATGATTAACTGCCGTTGAGTGTTGTTCAGTTACTTGTCATATGGGTGGTAGTGGAGTACAACTGTAATACACACAGGAAAATGACCGTTAGAAAATACTTTGAATATCACTGGAATGATTGTGATTCACTGGGAGTGATTTCTGAAAATCAAAGAATTATTGGAAGTGAACTTGTTTTTACTGGAGATGTTTTTCAGCAAATGTTATTCTACTGGCAGTGATTTTAACGAAATAATATGCCACATGATTTTGAAAGTAATTTGGATTAACTAGCAATAACTATCACTACCAATATCTTACTAACAAATCTTGTTGATTTCCGTGAAAGTGATTGCAAGTGGATCACAGTAACTGTCTGGAAGTGAAACTGATAAAATGACATATCACTGGAAGTGATTTGGAAAACAATGAAATTTTCTACAAGTGATTACAAATCCACTGGAAGTAATTTTGAGAGTTCATATATCACTTGAGTGAATTTGGCATCACTGGAAGTGATTTTGGAAACAGTGAATTTTTCTTGCAGTGATTTTCAATCCACTCGAAGTAAATCTGGAAAATTCAAACATCACTCAAGTTATCTGACTATCACTGGAAGTGATTTCCAAAACAATGTATTTTTCGTCCAGTGATTTCAGACGCACTGGAAGTGATTCTAGAAATTTCAGACATCACTCGAGTGATCTGTCTATCATTGGAAGTGATTTCCAAAATAGTGAATTTTTCTTCTAGTGATTTCAGACGCACTGGAAGTGATTCTGTAAAAATCATATATCTCTCGAGTGATTTGAGATCATTGGCAGTGAAATTCATAACAGTGAATTTTTCCTGAAGTGATTCTGGCTTACACTGGAAGTGATCTGCGAAATTACCAACATTACTCGAGTAATTTCATGGATCACTCGAGTGATCTGTTAATTTTTCATATCACTCGAGTGATCTTACTCAGATCATTTTTCTCAATTCCTTTGCTGATGTATTCCTTTTAATCAAATCCAAGAATATCCAAATCATGATTTGTTATCATTAAAACATGAAATCTAACATTCTACCCCTTTTTGATGATGACAAAACTTACTATATGATCATTCAAAAATTATGTTTTCTAAAAAAAATTTACTTGATCTTTTTCAAAAGTTTTGCAACAACTTAACCACGGCAAAGAACTAAAATTTTTGTTTCATATATTGAAAGTTTTTGACTTCAAAATTGAAAATATCAGTTCAAAGTTCAAAAACCATTATTTGAAGAATTATCACAGAATTAGAACTGAACTGCAAAAGCACGAGATAAGACTGTTTACTAAGATCAACTTGAACATGCATATTTAAAGCATAAATTCTTGCTTTCCATGAGAACATATAGACAGCTGCAAAAACAAGCACAATCTCATTAAAAGCATATTCTCATTAGATCACATTCTTTTGACAATTACATAGTTAGTTCAGAAATCCCACTCTTAATGCCACTACATGACAACATGAACATAAACAGAAACTTCATGAGAACACATATGATCATATCAGTTCTTCTCCTCCTTTTTGGCATCATCAGAAATAAAAGGAGAGGTAGAAGGCACATATGGCTGGGTAGATGGGAAGACAAAGAAGGAGATGGGTGGAACATATGGGCAGGAGACTGGAAGGAAAAGGTCGTAGAAGAGGGCTCAACAGGAGTGGTGTCAATGGAATGAGTAGGCCCTATGATCTCTGTAGCAGCATCCTTAATGAAAATCTCCTTAGTATGAGAACTAGAAGAGGTGTAGTGTGATGAAGATGATGGGATCTGGAGGATGGGATCACCTTGTGGAAGATCACCAGCAGAAATATGGTCAGAGATGAAAGATGTGGAAGGTGCAAGAGGAGGAGTGTCTGAAAATGATATGAGGGTCAGAAAGTGAGGGATCTGGAAGAGGAGGGTCAGAGGTAAAAGGTACAGATGTGGTGGCTGGTGAAGGGTCAGAAAAGGAATGTGAAGGTGAGTCCTGAGTGCATCCTCAATCCTTTGGATCCTCTTTGTTTGATCTTCCTGGCGATCAAAAAGTATATTGAAGTTATGGTTCATTGCCTCTACCAACACTTTAACTTGGTAGTTAACTTGGTTAATCAAATCAGTGTTAGACTTCTTCAATTGAGATACAACAGACTGGATGGCATCCTGAATATATGTCTGAATGGAAGCCTGAGTGAAGGAAGGACCAGGAGACACTGCTCTGGAAGACTGAGCCTCATCCATCTTGGAAGGTGAATGGTCCATCTTCTTAGGATGAGGATCTTTCTGACTTGCCTCAGGAGGTGGTGAATAAGGACTCTGATTCTGTGAAGTAGCTCCAACTGGTATAGTGATTCCCATCTGTATCAGGTGAATCTTCCCAAACTTAGGAATCCTCACTATGTGCCCTCCAGGTGTCAAATGCTAAATATTATGCGTAGAGAGAATGTAGGACACAAGCTGAGGATAGGGAATCATAGTCGACTTAGAAGAGTGAAATCTGAACCTCTTCATTTCATGAAAAATAAGTTCACCCACATTTCTCATTTCTTTAGTCATAAGAGATGCCATCATCTGAAAATCCTTCCCCGTAATGTGAGTAAAGTTCTTTGCCTTGTTAACCATGCTACGGGAGTAAATGTAAAACAAGGCTCTCTGATCATTTGTTAGGGCTACTGGAGAATGAGGTAAAGGCACACCAGGCTATCCTGGTCTAAAGATATCAACTAACTCATGAATATGAAAGACTCAGGGAGGGTTCACAGGAACTTCCTCTATGCCTAGGTAAGTGTTTATTAGATCTCCAGATAACAGAATTTTTTGGTCTCACATTTTTCTCAATTCTTTCTACAATAATGTTCCCATGGCTATCCTTCACATCAGCAATTTTCATATTACAGTAGAAATGCTTAACAACCAAGGGATTGTAAGACATTCTCAGTTTTAGCCATGGTTCATATTGCTTCAAATATGGATACAAATCAATATGAAATTCCTTTTTAAGCTCAGCCAAATCTACCTTAACAACAGGACAGAAATCCCTCTTGGCAAATTGAGAAGTAAACACAATGGAGTTTAAAATCCTAAGATTACCCGTATTAAACCCAGGAGGAGGATCAAGAAGTTCAAGAGTTTCTTCAACCATGGACCCAGAAGGAATCTAACTACTAGAAGCTTGAGATTTATATTGAGACTTCTGGGGAACAAAAGCAGCAAGAATATTCACAGCGCGAGCAATTTTTGTTTGCAATATAGAGTCTTGGATGTCTGCTTCTCGTTGTTTCTCTTTCCCTTTTCCTTTAGAGCTTGCTTGAGACCTTGTAATGATCCCTGTTGGTTCTTCAATACAAATACCTTTGGCTTTAAGATCAGTCTGTCCTTCGGGTTCTGGTGGAAGTGATGTTCTCGGCTTCTTAGACGGAGGAGAGGACAGAGGAGATTGACCGGGTCTTTTAGTTCTGGCCATTTTTTGAAAGAGAAAAGTTGTTAAGGTTCTGTTAGAGGTTTTAGAATCAGAAAGGGAAAAGATTAAAGCGATCTGACGGAGAGTGATTTATCGGTGAAACAGAGAGTGAAATTTGAACTTTGATTTCTTGGGTTTCTGGGTTTGAGAAGTTGCATAGGGTTTGGGAGTGATTGAACGAGTGTGAGTGATTGAGAGAGTGAACTTAACAGTCGTGGGAGAAAAACTGATATAATCAGAATTTTAACATTCACTCAAGTGATTTCGACATTCACTCGAGTGAATTGTTAAAAACACTCGAGTGAAGTCCAAAATTACTTCACAGAAACTCAAAAATGTTGTAACTGCTTACCTCACTCGAATATTTTGATCAAAAAAACTCGAGTAACCTACCTGTAGTGACATTATCAGTCTGATCACTTAGTTGTTGTATTTTTACTGTTCACTCGAGTTAGCCTTCATCATCACCCGAGTGTTTTTCTCTCTGTTTATCTCTGTTATTTGAAGAGAGTACATAGCATCCTGTAAAACATTTTTATAGATACTCCGATGCTTAAGGTAGTTATAGGATCATCAAAACATTATGAAATCAATATTCATATAAGCTAAACAACTTACAATTCATTGGGATTTACCATTCCCAATTCCCTTTGTATGTACATAAATTGTTATCTGGCGATAGGTTTGGTGAAAATATCTGCTAATTGCAGATGTGTTGGTATGAAGAAACCTTGACATCTTTCTTTTGAATATGATCTCTAATGAAATGATGTCTCACATCAATATGCTTGGTTCTTGAGTGTTGTACAGGATTTTTCGCTAAACTTATTATACTGGTGTTGTCACAGTAGATGGGAATTTCCTTAAGATAAATGCCAAGGTCCTGCAATTGATGTTTTAGCCATAATACTTGTGCACAATAGCTTGAGGCTACTATATATTCTGCTTATGTTAAAGATAAGGATACTGTAGTTTGTTTCTTACTGAACCAAGAAACAACTATACCTCCAAGGAATTGGCATTGCCCACTTGTGCTCTTCCTATATGTTTTATAACCACCATGATCTGAATCAGAATAGGCAACTAGATATTCGTTACCTCTTTTGGGATACCATATACCCAATTCTTTTGTGTCTGCAAGATATCTGAAAATTCTTTTCACTACTTTAGCATGTGATACTTTAGGGCACGATTGAAATCTTGCACATAAACCAACACATAACTAAATATCAGGTTTGCTGGCTGTGAGGTAGAGTAATGATCCAATCATTCCTCGATACTGAGTTATATTGAAGTCAACTCCATTTTCATCAGCATCCATAAGGACCGTTGAACTCATAGGTGTATCTGCACCATTAGCTTCATCCGATCCAAACTTTTTGAGCAATTCTTTTAAGTATTTAGTTTGGGATATGAATATTCCATTCTTTCTTTGTTTTATTTGTAAACCTAGAAAGAATTTCAATTCTCCAATCATAGACATTTCAAATTCTCCCTGCTTTATCTCAGAGAATTCTTTGCACATGGAATCATTAGTAGCACCGAATATAATATCATCAACATAAATCTGAACTACTAAAATATCATTTAGTTTTCATTTTATAAACAATGTTGTATCGACTTTTCCTCATGTAAAGCCAAGTTCGATTAGAAATTTGCTCAACCTTTTGTACTAGGCTCTAGGAGCTTGCTTCAAACCATATAAGGCCTTTTCTAATTTGAAAACATGATTTGGTTTGGATAGGTATTCAAATCCTGGAGGTTGTTCTACATAGACTTCCTCTGTGATATACCCGTTTAAAAATGCACTTTTCACATCCATTTGATATAACTTGAATCCTTTGATGAACGCAAAGGCTAATAGTACTCGTATAGCTTCCAATCTTGCTACTGGAGCATACGTTTCCTCATAATCAATACCTTCTTCTTGATTATAGCCTTTGGCGACCAATCTTGCCTTGTTTCTGACAATAGCTGCAGATTCATCAAGTTTGTTTTTTAATACCCATTTAGTGCCAATAACCGAATGATCTTTAGGCCGGGGTACCAAATCTCAAACTTGATTTCATTCAAACTGATTTAGTTCTTTTTGCATTGCTAACACCCAATCATTAGGCTTCGTCAATGTTAGAAGGTTCCAATTGAGAAATGAATGCAGAAAAGCTAACTTCGTTCAAAACTTTGTTTCTAGTTTTAACTCCTTCATTCACTTCTCCTATGACTTGATCTAGAGGATGACTCTTGATATACTTACAGGCTCTAGGTTGTTCTAGTTGACTTGATTCAATTTCTTTTTCAATATTATCAACCTCTATATTGGGAGAGTTAGAAGAAGATTGGTTATTAATTATCTCATCGACAAGGTTTTACTAGAGGACTCATATTCATCGAATACAACATGAATTGATTCTTCTACTACACATGTTCGTTTATTAAAAATTCTATATGCTTTACTTTGATTTGAATAGCCTAAGAAAAGTCCCTCATCAGCTTTAGAATCAAATTTTTCAAGATTATATTTACCGTTGTTATGAATAAAACACTTACAACCAAATATGTGTAGATGAGAAAGGTTTGGCTTCCGTCCCTTGTAGAGTTCGTATGGTGTTTTCCCAAGTTTGGTTCTGACATACGCTTTATTTGAGATGTAGCATGTGGTGCTCATAACGTCTGCCTAGAAGACTTGAGACACATTCTTTTCATTGATCATTGCTCTAGCCATTTCTGTAAGAACTCTATTCTTCCTTTCCACGAATCCATTCTATTGTGGAGTTCTCGGTGCTGAGAAATTGTGATCAATGCCATTTGTATCACAATATTCTGTGAAGCCTTGATTATCAAATTCTCCACTATGATCTGTCTGGATACCTGCAATCAACATACCTTTCTCATTTTGTACTTTCTTGGCAAAGACCATGAATTTACTGAAGGTTTCATCTTTGGAAGACAAGAATATATTCCAGGTAAATCTAGAGAAATCATCAACAATAACCAATGTATATAAATTTCCACCGAGACTTTTAACTCGTGCTGGACCAATCAAATCCATATGCAATAATTGAAGTGGTATGTTGGTGGTAATTTCATTTTTCGATTTAAAGGATGATTTTGTTTGTTTACCTCTTTGGCAAGCATCACAAAATAAATCATTTTTGAAATTTACATTAGGTAAACCAATTACTAAATTCTTTCTGAGTAATTTACCTAATTGATGCATATTGACATGAGGAAGTTGCTTATGCCATAACCAACTCTCATCAGTGTTACTCAAAAGGCAGTTTTCAGAAAAATTTTCATTCATATCAAGAGTATAGCAGTTACCTTCCCTTTTTTCCTTGAGTTTTGAATTCAAATTCTTCTTTTCAATTTGTAGATCCTTCTTACTGATTATCAGACATTCTTCTGAGTCAAATATTACCCAATTGTCTTTATCCGTGCTTTGGCTCATACTTAACAGATTGTGACACAAAACTTCAACATAATTTACGTCTTTGACTTGTATCCTTTTATTACTCTTGACTTACCCAAGTCCTGCTATCCTTCCAGTTTGATTTCCTCCAAATTTTACCTTGCCACCTTCCTTTGGTACTAATGTGGTAAAATTCTCAGGATCACGGGTCATATGTCTAGAGCATCCACTATCTATGTACCATTTGTTAGACTTGGATGCCCAGAAGCAAACCTGCAATTAAAGATAATTAAGTTTTAGGTACCCATATCTTTTTGGGTCCTTTTGGGTTAGTACAGACAACTTTCTGATCATGAGACTTCTTAGGTACCCATTTGTAGGTTCCTATAATTCCTTTCTTTTTATGAAAACATGAAGAAGTGTAATGTCCTTTCCTATTACAATAATTACAATAAGCAAAAGGATTAGATGTATGCACAGAATGTGTGAAATAACTTAAATATGTTTTACCTCCTGTTTTCTTCTTACCTTTTCTTTTGTCTAAATTTGGATCATATCCAATACTAGACTTATCATTCACAAAACGTTGCGCTTTTAAAATAACATTTAACATCTCACTTCCTTTTGTAAACTTTTCAAGAGTTATGGTAATATCGATATTTTTCTTTTCAAGAGAGAAACAATTTTCGCAACTTTTATCTAAGGACTCTTTAACTCTTTCTTCAAGAAATTTTTTTTTCTTTTTATATGCAATTAGTTCTTTGACTATCTTGACAAATTCTGAATGTAAAGCATTATATTCATCTTGTAATTCATCATAAGTATGATCAGGATCATTTACCTCTTCGTCTGTTTCCTCTTAAGCAACCAAGCATATATTGGCTATCTCTTCATTATCGCTTTCTTCATCTGAGGAGCTATCTCCCCATATTGCAGAAACAAATGCCTTCTTTCTGTTGAAAGATTTGACATTTCTCTTTTCTTTGTTTTTCTGTAATTGCTTCGGACATTCTGATTTGATATGTCCAGGTTTACCACATTCATAGCAGATGATCTCCTTGGTTTCTCTTCTGCCACTAGTTCTTTCTTTTTTGTGAATTTCTGAAACCTTGGCCTTTATAGAATTTCTTGAATCTTCTTATCATCAGGATTATCTCATCATCGTCAAACTCATCATCTTCTTCTTGGCTTTCTGCTTTTGTTTTTGTCACATTTAGTACGAGACTCTTCTTTTTCCTATCACCAACTTCCTCTAGCTCTCGTTTGAATTTTAGTTTGCTTTCATATTCAGAAAGACTTCCAAACAAAGAAGCTACAAATCGCATCGATTCTCCTTTGGCCTCCTCTATTGCTGTGACTTTGGCCTCCCATTCTTTGGAAAGTATGTTTAATATTTTTTGTACTTGAATATTCTGATCATAGATTTTTCCAAGTGCTGTAAGTTGATTCATAAGATGAGTATATCTAAGTTCAAATTCAGCTATTGACTCACCTTCCTTCATACGAAGTAGATCAAACTCTGTAACTAGAGTATTGATTCAATTTTCTTTTATTCCTGATGTTCCTTCATGAGCTACTTCCAAAGCTTGCCACATCTCTTTAGCAGTCTGAAGAGTACAGATTCTAAAGTATTCTTTTTGACTCAGCGCACTCTGAATCATCAGAATTGCTTTACTATTGAGGGTCACGAGCTTTTTGTCATTTTCGTCAAATTCTGTTGGTGACTTAGGAACTTTTCGAGATTCTTCAGTCTTTGTAGGCACATAGCTTCCAGTTTCAATTACGTCACATAGCCCATATTCTGTAGCCATCACGAATACACGGAACTTAGCTTTCCAGAAGGAGAAATGCTCACCATTGAAATCTGGTGGTCTAGTGATAGAGGCTCTGTCAGGAAGAATTCCTTCACCCATGCTTGCCATTGGATCCTTCTAAGGTTGTTATACGTGAACAAGAAAACCAGGCTTTGATACCAAATGTTAGAGCAAGCTTTTCACCCAAGAGGGGGTGAATTGGGTGATTACAGAATAACCAGATACTTAATAAAAATTATGAAACTTCAAAGCATAATTATAAGTAAGTGGACACATGAGTTTATACTTGTTCGGTCACAATCACTTGACCTACGTCGAGTCCTCAGAAATCCTTCTGAGCCTTTCACTATATCTTCCAAGATTCAGTAGGTTCTTGGCACCTCAGTACAACAGCAAGTTCCTTTTTGGACACTTGCTCCCCCTTACACAAGGTAATTTCATACCCCAACTTAAGGCTCCTCAACCTTAAGTTATCACTATCGAAAATAAAGAGTTTTTGACTGACAAATCTCTCTCACAGAGTATATGGATGAAAACTGAAGTACAGATGAAGAAATAATAAGAGACAAAACACTTATGAGTATATTGTTTGCAGTGTGTTCAAGCATTGTCCTACTCTTGATTTTTGAATGACTTGGTTTATATATCAAAAGCTTTGAGGACCGTTGTGAATTTTTCCGTTGATCGATTGTACTTCTGACAGATGCAACAATATTATTTTTTCACTTGCACGTTGATAGTTATTTTTGAATATTGTTGCTGCCCATGATTAAATGTCGTTGAGTGTTGTTCAGTTGCTTGTCATATGGGTAGTAGTGGAGTATACCTGTAATACACTCAGGAAAATGACCGTTAGAAAATACTTTGAATATCACTGGAATGATTGTGATTCACTGGGAGTGATTTCTGAAAATCAAAGAATCATTGGAAGTGAACTTGTTTTTACTGGAGATGATTTTCAGCAAATGTTATTCTACTGGCAGTGATTTTAACGAAATAATATGCCACATGATTTTGAAAGTAATTTGGATTAACTAGCAATGACTATCACTACCAATATCTTACTAACAAATCTTGTTGATTTCCGTGGAAGTGCTTGCAAGTGGATCACAGTAACTGTCTGGAAGTGAAACTGATAAAATGACATATCACTGGAAGTGATTTGGAAAACAATGAAATTTTCTACAAGTGATTACATATCCACTGGAAGTGATTTTGAGAGTTCATATATCACTCAAGTGAATTTGGCATCACTGGAAGTGATTTTGCAAACAGTGAATTTTTCTTGCAGTGATTTTCAATCCACTCGAAGTGAATCTGGAAAATTCAAACATCACTCGAGTGATCTGACTATCACTGGAAGTGATTTCCAAAATAGTGTATTTTTCTTCCAGTGATTTCAGATGTACTAGAAGTGATTCTGGAAATTTCAGACATGACTCGAGTGATCTGTCTATCACTAGAAGTGATTTCCAAAACAATGAATTTTTCTTCCAGTGATTTCAGACGCATTGGAAGTGATTCTGCAAAAATCATATATCACTCGAGTGATTTGAGATCACTGGCAGTGAAATTCAGAACAGTGAATTTTTCCTAAAGTGATTCTTGCTTGCACTGGAAGTGATTTGCGAAATTACCAACATCACTCGAGTGATTTCATGGATCACTCGAGTGATCTGGTAATTTTTCATATCACTCGAGTAATTTTTAATGATCACTCGAGTGATCTTCATAATCACTCGAGTAATCTTACTCAGATCACTTTTCTCACTTTCTTTGCTGATGTATTCCTTTTAATCAAATCCAAAAATATCCAAATCATGATTTGTTATCATCAAAACATGAAATCTAACATGCGTGACCTCTAATTGCATTGTCTTGTCTCTTAATGTGCTCTTTAATTCACCATTTTATCCCCTTTTATATCACCAATGCATAGAGGAATTTTAGTGATTGAAGTTTGGAATTTTACATTCCCTGACTCTCCGAGTCGGTGTTCAGGATAGTCGGACATGTGGCATAACTAGAGGTTGGCAAACACCGCGAGGTGTCCTGCTGACTCAACATCCTTAATTATGCTGATTGCGAGGTGTCCCGCTGACTCAGCACCTTTAATTATGCTAAGGTTACGCGGCGGCTTCTCATTGGTCCACACAAAAAGCAACTTTTTAAAAGTAATATACTCACTCAACGCTTGTAATTATGGCGAGGTCACTTGACAGCTTTTCATTAGTCCGTTAAAAGTTAATTTTCAAAAAGTTACTTTATATTATCATCATTGTTACTTTATATTATCATTCCTTACTTTATTAATGCTACTTTAATAAAGTTATTTTATCGGTGCGACACATATATCAAGACCTGCCAAATAACTTCAAAAATTCATCATTTTATTCTATTGAATATAATTAAATATTCAAGGAATTTTGGTATTCAAAATTTTAGAATATTACAATCGACATCTCCCACTTTCATTGACACTTCCACTTCAGAGGTCCATGGTGAAGATTGTAACTAGATCTAGGCTCTTGCAACCCAGATCTGTAGATCTGCAGCCCATAGATGGTTATCGACGTCTTCTACTTTTGAGTGAGCAGGTGGTGGTGGGTGGAGTGAAGAGGTCGCCAGTGAGTCAAAAGCGGTTGTCACTGCAGCCGATGAGCAAGCAGAGGTCACTGCCGCCCCCAGTGAGTGAGGAGGTTGAAAGCATAGATGAAGGAAAATAAAGAAATTCACGAAAATTGCAGGCTAGCTCACGCAGCAGAGAAAGAAACAGTAGTAGCAGTGATGAAGTTGGAGAAGAAGAGTTCCTTGAGAAACTATTCTAAACCATGCCTCCATGAAAGATACGTTCTAAACCATAAAGAAGATGAAAGTCACATGCACACTATCACTTCTCTGCTTCGCATCGTTCACCATGAATAATTTCTTTTCAATATTTTGTCTTTTGAAAATAAGTGAAGAGACTAGAGAGGTAGAGAGAGCACGGGAAAAGTAAAAGTTAGAGCTATGAGAGAGAAACTTTTCTATGAAGGAAGATAGCAAAGGAAGCACTAAATGTGCCAACCTGTAATAAAGTTACCACCATCACTGCACTACACAATAACCGAGGCGGCACATTCAACGTCCGGTTTCTACAAATTAGACGTTATAAGGTTGCTTTCAATTACTGATTTTTGAATAACAATCGTTGAAACACATAAATATTAATTTTTTTTTGTTATTTTTGAGTTTTATTTTTAAAGACTATTTTTTATAATATTAATTGAAAGTGGCTTTTAATGACTGGTTTTAAGAACAGTCATTGAAAGTTTAACTTTCAACAACTATTTTTTTGAAATAGTCGTTAATTGTTAAGATAAAATTTAAAAATATCACCGCCCCTTTTTTAACTTCTGTTTTTTAAAAAAATAGATATTAATTGGTGTTGTTAAATCTGTTATTTGTAGTAATGGATGAGGGTTTATTTTATTATTACTATTATTTTAATTAAAATATGAATTTGTTAAAAATTTTGAGTTGATAGGCAGCCAGTTAAGATTAAACTAATGTGATTTTGATGAGTCAATATTTTCTGTCAGAAGAAACTAATGGTGTTAATATTGAATGACTAACTATACAATTTTTAAACATAACGCACTAAAATGAAACTTGATTTAAACATAAAGGATAAAATGTATATTTTAACCTTAATTTTTTAAAATGGATGTTAATTATATTTTTTAACGTCTGTTTTTTTTTAAAAAATAGATATTGTTCAGTGATGTTAAAAATACTTTTATAGTAGTGAAAAGAAATGCTAGAATAAACTACTTTTTAAGTACTACCTATGGATAGAAAGAAATGAACTCCATAATCATATTTTAGCCATCACAGGTCAACATAGTTTAGGCATCACATGCTATCATAGTTTAGCCATCACATGCAAAACCATGCTAGAAAGAAACGCCACCCGTCTAACATGGTTAATAAAATTCACGACCCTAACTGCTGATAGTTTATGACACCAGGCCTCAGGCCCATTATCTATAACTCAAGTGGACTAATCCATAAATCATTAGATTCATAAGTTCAATCACGAAGTTTGTAGATCCGCAATGTACCAATCACACACATAAAACTTAAAGCCTCTAGCCGACTGCCAGCATGCAATCTAGCAATAATGTCCATACAGAAAACATTAACAAGATTGTTTCACGTTCACCACTCTGCAAAGAGCACAATATCATTTAAAATCATGCAAAAACAGTAAACAGAATGCAATTGAGTCCTAATTGTGGAAATATAGACTTGACGGCACAAACATATATTTTAGCCAATGTAAATATGACTTGACTTTTAACTTTTTAAATATTATATAATTCCAAATTTGTTGCCAACTTATATAATTCTGAGTGATTATTATCTTGTTATGTCAAAAAATATATTCTTATCTAATGGTATCTTTCATATCATAAAAATATTTTTAAAATAATTTTTATTTTAACTAATTGTAAAATAGGAGAATTTCCCATAAATAATATTTCATCGGAAACTTATTTATCAAATGAGATCTGGGGGAAAATATTTTTCATACAAGAAAATATTGTTTGAATACAAGGGAATGTCACATAGGGAAGATATAGGGAATATAAGGAAAAATCTTTTGTACACGGGGAAGATTAGTTGCACCTGAAGGTCTCATTTGGTAAATAAGTTTCCAATGAGGTATTTATGGAATATTTTCCCTTGTAAAAAATAAATTATCAATATTTATCAACTTTTATTCAAATTTGGCCCCACCATTCGTTTATTGGTTTCAAATAAAAACTATAGCTATAAATAGAAAAGGAAAAAAGGCTATAAATTTTTTTGGGTTAATACAATCTTTGATCCCTCAAGTTTAATCTTATTTTGATTTTGGTTTCTGAAGTTTCAAACAAGAGGATTTTAGTTTCTCAAGGGACAAAGTTGTCCAAGTTCTTGTTTAGTTGTAGAGATTAATGTTTTGAGTGCAATGAAACTTAAGGAACCAAAGCCTCTTATTTAAAATTTTAGGGACAAAAAGTAAAATGAGGACAAATTTAAAAGACTAAAACTTATATTAACCTGAAAATTTCTCTAGTAAGTGGGAACGGTGTTTGACAGTTAGTTTTAATAACTACTTTTTTTGTGTTTTAAATATACCTAATCTTAATAAAATTTTTATAAAATTATGATACTACTTCCAAAATTAGTATTTATAAATATATAAAAATTAAATGAAAAATTCAACAAAACCGTAAATTCTATATAAATAATTAAATGTTAAAATTTTAAATAACCTGACAACTGCTTTAGTAATTAATATCAAATAAACTTCATTTTATAAAGGGTTAAGGTGCAGATTTAGCAAAAAAACTATTTTTTAAAGTGCACCCAATACAACTAACTATTTTATAGTGCAAAAACAGACATTATCAATTTTTAGAGTGTAAAAATAGACATCATGAATTTTTTTGGAGCAAAAATAGCAATTTCGTTATCTATTTTGGGAATTTTTGCATCCAAAAAAATTCATGATGTCTACTTTTGCACCCTAAAAATTCATAATATCTATTTGTACACCCTAAAATAATTAGTTGTATTTGGTGCACTTTAAAAAATAGTTCATTACTATTTTTAGACCTTAACCCTTTTATAAATACATTTATGCAAGTTGTACTTGTTTGAACAGAACATATTCCTGAGCAAAAATAAAACGAAGAGAACATATTCGACTGTTGTGCTGACTACTGATGAGGCTCAGAAACAATGCGCACTACTCTGAAGAGTAAATAATCGACCGTTGCTTTGACCATAACTGCTTGAATCACAAGAAAAAGCCTCAAGAGAAGAGGTTAGCCTGTTCAATTTAAATTTGCTCTCTCATATCTCTAATAAATACAACAAAAACATGCATGTTTTGCTGCGTGGCCATTGTGGTTTTTGGTTTTATTATCTCACTAGTCAAAACAGTATAGAGGCTACGTGCAGACAAAATAACTTTACCAGCTCGAGCGTTCGTTCGTGGTAGGAACTACAAAATTGTTCTTGCAAATGGGATGTTTACTTCAAGTTCAGTAACATTAACAACCATGAGTGTACCATTTCTATTACCATCCTTTTCGACAATCTTCATTTCCACCACTAGTTGCTAGCTCCTCCAATCAAACTTGGAATCCTTCAATTGTAGCTACAGGCACTCCGTAAAGTAATGACTCTAATCCTCCAACAAAATCATGTTGATTATTCCAATCGTTTTCCTATCTATTATAAGTTGGTAATACCATCACATATAAAAATAATTCCTCAAACTAGAAATGTTTGTTAGACTCTACAATACATTTTGAGAGACATTTGTATATTATTTCATTACTTTGTAACTTATGTTTTATCAGTTTAAATGCATAGTTATATTCTATTGAGGGAAAAAAAAAACAATTTCATGGGGCATTGATAAGAGGCACAACTACTTAATTACTTCATGTTTTTATATCATCATCAATCAACTTTATTCTTAAAAACTTGTAATACCCAGATCATAAGAAAATTGTATGTTTGGCTCCATTAATCAATAAATATAATTTATTATTGGTTATTTCATACTTTCCTTACACACACACACTTCATAATTCACTGATTGAGTAATCAAAATTCACAAATTAAATAATCATATTTTCTTCCAGCAGTATATCCTTAATTTAAGGATATGTAATTTATTTCTATATTTGACTACATCACTTTCTTTATGTGATTTTTTTAGGTAAGGGGGAGGGTTACAGTTGGAATATATTAGTTTACCCTTGGTGGATTAAGGCCTAAGCCCAATTTAAGAGGTTATTGTTATAATTATTTTGGATTAGAAGGTATTACACAAAATAAATGCTAAAAAGGTATAATTGTCACATTTTGTTTCGCTAAATTAAACTGATTTGTACGAAGATGTTCTTGGTTGTGTTTACTACAGGGAAATTAAGGAATTAAAGTTAAAAAGACAATCAAGCCCAAAAAGAGGATGAAAAACTATAGAAAATGATTGGAATTTGCATAAGCTAAATGATCCATAAAAACAAGGCCTTAAGGCTGCTTTTTGGCTAAATTACTTCATAGCTAGAATCTATATGCGTTAACTTATGATTTATGCTCCTTGAATGGGTCCTATGACCACCACTTAAACAATTAATGAAGGGCATAAGGGTCATTTTACATGGTTTTTTTTCCCACAAGTAACCATATGACACCACCTAAAAAGATAGAATTAAATATAATTCAAAAAGGATTTTAATCCAAAATATTATATCTTTTTATCCATTGAGAATTAATTTTAATTCTTCTCATCAAATATATCCAAATCCAAGAAAAAGATAGAGATTCAAGGATTTAACATAAAGATTTATCTTTATTCTTCAAAAGTCTATCAGGAATTCAAATAGGTGAAGAAGATGATACAAAGCTCATTAAAATTCAAATAGGAGATAGAAAGATATAGCAGATCTCATCCAAATCAAAAGGTCATGTCTCCATCATTCTTCCTTCTTCAATTTAGACTCTTCTCAAGGCACATCATGAGGAATCTATAAATAGGACTCCAAGGTTTTATTCCAAGAGCATGACCTGCACACACCACACTTCTCTTCTTCCATCACCATGTGTGGTTAACTCTTGAGGATGGATATTGTGGCTTGAGTTCTATGTTCTTTAATTTATTAGAGAGTTGTATTAGTTTAGTCTTTTCTTGATTATATGTGTATTATGATTTCCTAGGTCCAAGATTATTAGACTCTTCTCAAGTGCATGCTAAGTGATGCTTAAACAATTAATTGAAAGGTTATTATATGATCGGTTCAGTGTAATAATTGATTAATTAATTAATTGAGACTTATGGCGGATGTCTATGATATTTATGTTAGACTTAGTACCATTTATGCACTCCATATCTATTCTTGAACTGTGATGGCCATTGATCTATTCTCAAGAAGATTCATCATATTTTGTGTCACTGTCTTTTTTATTATCTTCTAGTTTTTGTTTTTGTTTTTATTAAAAATCCAAAAAATTACCACTATTTATTTCTTTTGAGTCTTGCACATCTAATTAATTCAAGAATTATATACTATTGGCTTCGCGCAAGAAAATATGACCTAGATTGTGTTGCTATGCTGCATACTTTAGCTGTTAATTTGATTGCTAATGACAAGTGTGATCAACGAACCATAGGGCAGCCTTTAAACCATGAATTTTCATAAAAAGCAATTTTAATTCAGAGGCCTCCAAATCGTGATTGAGAAGAGAAGTCAACGCTTAACAACGAACCAAAATGAGAGGCAATAAGAACCGTGTTTCTTGAGTATAATACTCAAGAGGTAAATCATAAACTTGAATCCAGGCATGAAAAAAATGATAAGATCAAGACTTGCGCAATAGATAAATCCGAAGACCAAGAATAAACAGCCAAAGAAATGGCTTGAAGTAACCATAAACCATGATCAAATATGAAGGCACAATCAGCAGCATGAGAGATAATGAAGCACACAGTAGTCGATCTCCATACCATTAAACGATAAAGGCTTCACCTTCACTATAAAAAAAATCAATATTAGTGACGGAATTTAGCTACGGAAATTCTATCACAAATTCCGTCGCCAAAAGATTAGTGACGGAACAACGATAGAAAATCGTCCGTCGGTAAAAAGGGTATTACTAATTCATTTAGCGACAAAAAAAAATTTCGTTGCTAATTAGAGATGGAATTTTTGTCGCTAATTAACGACGGATTAGAGACAGAATTTTCATGACTGATTAGCGACATAAATTCCGTCGCTATTTTTTTATTTGATATTTTATATTATTTTGAATTTCCATCGCTGATGCCTATTTCTGTTTCTTTTTGTTTTTGTTTTTTTCAATTAAGTCAACCCTAATAATGATAAAAGAATCAAAAGTGGCAAATCTTGTAGTGATGGAATTTCCGTCAAAAATCTGTCTCTAATGTTGTTTAATATTTTCTTTCCAATTAAAATTTTCTTGTTATTTTGAATTTAACTATAAGTTAACCTAAATAATGGTTAAAAAACTAAAAGTGGAATTAAATGGATTACAAGTAAAAAAAATTCAAACTAAATTATAAAATGATAGTAAGTTAACAACCACAAAGTAACAAAAATACTCAAGCGAAAATGTATATAATGTGTCAAATAAACCACACAAATGTTTAACGTAGTCAAACAACCTAATAACCACCATATCTTATGGTGTGCTATCATAAGGGTTGAGCTTTCAGGGTTTGAATTGTTGACAGCCCTAGAGAGTTTTTGCTCAAGTGCTTCCAACCTAGTTAAGATGAGTTCATTATGTTGCTCAAGTGGTTTCCTCTTCCTTTTCAATTAATTCCCTAGTTGTATTGATATCACTCTGTGGGAGAACAAATTAAGACATAAGTTAGTCAATTAAATGAAAAAGGCATAAACATTATAGCACATGAAACAATATTTAATGTTATCAACATAATCCTCTATAAAAAAGTGGCGTTATTCTTTAGGTCCTGCACGATGCATTTGAGTGATAGGTCTAACATGAAGGGAAAGGGAAGGGAAAGGGGAATACCTTGTACCCAGATATTCTTGTACATTTACATCCGTGGTCTAACTGCTTAAATGTTTTCTTCAGTGCCTAAAATAAAAAGCAGATTGCTAAAGAGTAATACAATAAGGCGTCAATCATAATCTTGTACTGCTTGAAAACAAAGGGATAAATATGCAATTTTTTAAATGTATAATGGGTTGTAAGAAGCAACTTACTTCAAGACTCTCCAACGTCCTGTTCCAATCCAATTGAAAACATTAATCATGATCTTGTGCTACTTAGATAAAAAGGCATAAGAACTTGTAGCATAAGAAAGGATTTTAATTATACCTCTTTGCCCTTTCCTGTGGAGTTAGTTGTGCAAACTTTGTAATAACCTCCTCTATGTTACTAAAATTAGCAAACTTGGTAATCAGCAGCAGCTTTATCATTGCAAAGAATCATAATGGTCTTTTATAAAGGCAAACGTCATAGTCCAAGTCTACTAATAGCTTGTAAAATATCAAGGACAAGATATAATTAAAAGTTTAAGCAAAGATGTAAGAGTATTTAGATTTTTTTTATTTCACCAATAGAGTATTCATGAAGATAAGATTTTGATACTGAGCTATATGAGGTGGAAAATCGTTATACAGTTTCAGATTAGCAATGACTGCTCTACCTTATTTCCTATTTAACAAAAGGAAAAACAACTGGCATAGTTTTTTAGGAATTCACTATCAAGTTCTACAATATAAGATACAAAACAGCCTTCTGTATTCCTAAAGCACAATACCAGTGGCCTGTAATGCCATTTGGAGGGGAAATATGTTTTAGTTTTTGTAAATGGAGGGAATATACAAATGTTTTTGCGGCATGACTAATTATGGTGAATTTTTAACTTGTATGATTCATTACATTGAGAGTAACAGTGAACTTTAAAATTCTACTTTGTCTAATTAAAATACAACAACTCATCTCATTTTAATCTCACATGACTGATGAGTTATGGAGAAATTTAAATTTTATGATTTTGAAAAATAGCAACTCAAAGGAGGGAATTGAGTTTTTTATTTTTCTAAATTATAAATTTCATGTTTTTTAAAATCAAAAAAATAGCAACTCATCAGTCATGTGTGATTAAAATAAGATAATTTGTTATATTTTAATTAGTCAGAGTACAGATGAGGTTGTACTCCTAGGGCATATAAGTATTTCTCTTATTTTTCACACACTAGAAATTCTTGTATCATCCTGGTTCATCACGTTATTTGTAGTCTAACCAATTAAAATACAACTATTCATGAGCTGATTTGTCACCTCCTAAATATTAGCTGGTATATTAATAAAATTAAATAATTTTACAATATTTATTTTTTCTTTTCTTTTGTGAAATCTTAATTAAACGCTTTGAATTTTTAAGAAAAATAAAATGTGAATCATATGAGCTAATATTTGATAAGTTTTAATTATCAAATATTTGATAAAATGTTCCCCATCTCAATAAGTTTTAATTATGAGATGATAATGATGAAGCCACCTACTTGAGGAAATATCAATTTTTTTACTGACAATATATTCAAATAATTATTTAATAAATGATCAAAATTTGTAAATTTCAATTTAGCAACAGATTTAGTGATGAATTAGTGACAAAAATAATTAGTGAAGGAAATTAGGGATGAAATTAGTGACAAAAATTTAGTGACCAGAATTAGCAACGGGTTAGAGACGGAATTAGTGACAGAATTTAGTGACAAAAATTAGCAACGGATTAGAGACGGAATTAGTAATAGAAATAATTTGTGATGGATTAGCGACGGAATAATTTCTGTCACTAATCCGTCTCTAATTCCAACGCTAATTTGTGACAGAATTCCATCCGTTACTAATCCATTGCTAAATTTATTTAGCAATGGAAATTAGCGACAGATTATTTCCGTCACTAATCCGTGTCTGATTCCGTCGCTAATTTGTGACGGAATGTTGTCCTTCACTAATCCGTCACTAAAATTATTTAGCAACAAAAATTAGTGACATAACTATTCCGTCACTAAATCGCTAATTTTCCATCAATAATCTGTCGCTAATTCCGTCACTAATATTAACGATGGAATTAGTGACGGATTACTTATGGATTTGCGACGAAAAACTTTCCGTCGCTAATTTTCGTCTCTAAAATGCTATTTTTTTGTAGTGCTTTAAGCTCCCAATGCAAATTAATAAGACATTGAAGCTTGCTAACATGAATATTTATAGGAGAGAACAACTTAGCAAAAAGAAAATGAGTTTTGCAAGTAAGATAACCTTGCAGCCAAAGAGGAAGGAAGAGGGATATGATGAGAGGAGGACATGATGCAAACCATCCACTAGAGAAGATAAAAAAAGAACCACCACTAGATCAGAAATCAAGAAGATGCATGAGATGAAGCAGTAGAGCACCGCCTTTAGAGAGAACTCTTCATATACTAACTTTTCTCTAAAATAAAAAGGGATTAAGGTGTAATTTTAACAATCAAGTTTTTCCAGAGAGGCATCTGTCACAAATAAGTTTTAGAAGGGGTAAGAATAACAATAAATAATTTAAAAGAGTACAAATTTAACAAAACCGTTAAATTTGATTAAACGATGTTAAGTTATGAAAGAATAAAACCTCTAACGGCATTTGGAAAAATTTAACGATTTTATTGAACTTGCACCCTTTTAAATTGTTTGTTGTTATTTTTTTCCCTTCTAAAACTTATTTTGTCAAACGCCCCACAAAAAAAAACTTGATTATTAAAATTACACGTTAATCCAATAAAAAATTATACATGGTAGGCCACGCTAAAGTTTGCTCAGCATGATATTTTTTGGTATAATGCTTGTTAGATATGATTAGTTTTGATGATGTCAAATATAGATATAAGATATTAAGAGTAAAAAAGTTTGCTTAATATATTAATCTCTTTATATTGATTAACTACTATATTTAATGTTACATATCTTGTAGAATAGTCAAGCAAAGAAAGAAAGAGATTGGAGAAAGAAGAATACTGGATGTTCTATGCTCAGAAGGGAATTCAAGTACTATAGCATTGGGGTACTGTGTAGTACTGTAGCATTTCACTGTAGCAGTAAGAATGTAGCACGCAAGCACTATAGCATCCGAGGAACTGTAGCACTCTAGTTTGAATAGTAGAACTCAAGTTCTGGGCATTGTAGCACCCGATTTCAAGGAGTTTTGCATGCGAGTTTTGGGCAGAAACAACTCCGGATGATTCCCAAGTTTTGCACTCGAGTTGGATATGGATAACTCGAGTGTAGCACTGTTCACAACTGCAGAAATGAACTAGAACTCGAGTTTGGGGATTAGAACTCGAGTTTGGGGATTAGAACTCGAGTTTAGTATGAATAAAAGTATACTCTGTTCATCCCTGTTTTACGTTCAGTTTGGGCGAGCTTTAGTAATTCAATCATATCTCCCAAACCACAACTGCGATTGAGGTGAAACTAGTGGCATATGAAACGAGACTCCCAATGCGTCATTTTGACACTAGAACCAACATTAAAGGAGATATATGAATCAGATATGAATGTTTGAAGCTGAAACTGAAATCACCGTCCTATTCCAAAACAGTTTTCATATTTTGGGCATATCTTCCAAAATACACGTCCAATTGAGCTGAAACTGGTGCCATATGAAAGTAGACTCAAAGAGATTTCCATGGATATATTATATGTCAAATTTGAAGTTATATTCAATATGGTATGGCTTCTGGAAGTTGATGCTTGAGAATACGTATGTTATCTACACTCATTGGATCATAACTTGAAGAATACAATGAGTTTGGAGGTGATTCCTTTTGCATTGGAATGTAGATGATACGAGATTTCTAATGATAATTCATTTACCATGTTTGGAGTAAAAAATGAATGGATCATATTTTGAGTCCATTGTTCACATAACACAAGAAGCACTCGAGTCATGAGAGTTCTGACGAAAGAGTTCATTCCAAAGAGTCTTCTTGCTGAGATACTAGTGCTACACTCGAGCTTGGAATTTGACAGTCAAGTTCCTTACTCATCTAGCACTCAAGTTCTAAAAGTGCTGAGATAAGAGTTTGCTCCCGAGAGGAAGTGGCTTGAGACAATGTGACATGCACTCGAGTCTTAACATATGAACTCGAGTTCTCAATTATTCTAGCACTTGAGTTCTGCAAGTTATGAGATGAAAGTTTGAACTTGAGAGTTATGTTGTTGAGAAATGAAAGCTGCACTTGAGTTTTAGAACAAGCACTCAAGTGAAGAGAGTATTGCAATGGAAGTGTGTATCCGAGAGAGTTATAAACTTTAAGAAATTGTGCATAATCTTTCTATGAATTTGAGCTTGAAATGCATATTTTAATATTTTATTTGAATTTCAATCCATCTTGTTTTTATAAAATTACATACAAATGATTTGAAATTTGTTCATATTTTGTTTGCATTCAAATCATTTTCAAAATTGGAAGTTAATACTTTTGTATACTAAATGTCAGATTTGCTTCCAAAGTATTTCCCAATCATTAACATATTGATCATTGATCTTCAATATGTTATCCTAAGCTTGAACTCCTCAATCCTTATTTTCTAATTCGTTAGACCTCATGTCTAATAAGTTAAGCATCTATATGAGTTTCAAGTTTATATCCTAAAAAGGAATTGATTTCTTGAAGAGCCTTGTTCCTAATGCATAAACCCTTTTTGCTTAAGTTATTCTAAGCATTATGAATGTTCATTAATGTATTAAATGTGAATGTATTAATCATTATAGTGGAATAATATATTAGGATGATATTTTGGAATTCTAGTCATTTGGACTAATGAGTATGTGCTTCATCATCTATCAATCCTTATACTCATCTTGTTACTCAATTACATCAACATTTGTATTCATCTATTTTCGAGTAACTAGAACCTTATATTCAATTCTTGCCATGAATGATCATATATTTCTTGCCTTGTATTCAAGATTATCACTTGATCTATAGCAAAGTCATTGTGCTTATATATATGTATCTAGTTAAGCCCCTTTTAGCTGATTCATTTTCCATATGACTTTTGCTCTTGGGAAAATTCTCCAACATGTTTATTCTGAGGAGCAACATGTTATCTTAGTTAAATTCCAAAGTGAAGCTTTATGACACAAATTTTATATCTATTGACTTCTACCATTTTGAGCATGAGCATTGATACTTAACAAATTTCATAAATAAATTTTCATGCATTCAAAATCTTAATGTCATAATGCATATTCATCATGAATCAAAAGAACATTTGAGATTTTGAAACAATTTGCATATTTTTATTTATGATTTATTATTTCATAAAGTTGGTCATTATAGATAGATTTTCTACTCTTTTGATCCAACTTACATAGTGATAGAGGTGCAAGTGGCATGTTATATGGTGTCGAAGAAGGTATCCAAGTTGGCAACCAAGGTGGCATCATCCATGGCAAACACGTTGTAGGCGGCACATACAATGAACAAGATGATGTCTATATCTTACAAGAAGATTCTAAGCAAGCCCAAGATCCTCTTCATAACATCAAGGGCCTAATTACTAGAAGCCTTGAAAGGAGTGAGTTGTTTAAGGGGTTGGAGCAAATATTTAGGCTTCAATTTGCTTTATTAATGGCTCATAATGTTAGTATATATGTTGAGGGTGCAAATGAGGCCATAATCATGCATGTTCAAGCCCATATGCATGCTTTTACAACACCTAGAAGCTTGACCACGTGGAAAAACATGAAGATCCATGAAATTGGGATAACATGAAGCAATAAGCTCAACATGATGATGTATAAGGCCCATGTGTAGTCTAGATTGAAGAATTTACTTTAAATACCATGTGACAAGCATGTGCCTTGGTGGAGGATTATAAGTGATGTCTAAGACAACTTAAGAAGCATCTAGAAGACATCATTATGCATCAAATCTGATTTAATATGATTTAATTTCATTTTTTAATTAGTTTCCTTTTTATTTGCATTAAATAAAGCCTTTTGGTCAAAGATTGCTTTTGAAAGCTTTGTTTTAGTTTCCTATCTTTTAGTTAGCTGATTTAGTCTTGAAGAATAAGTAATTCCCTAATATATTTAGGCTTGAATGGTGCCAACCAAGGCAATCAATCATCATTAAGACATCATTTATTGCATTTATGACTAGGTTTAGAGTTCTAGAGTGTTCTTTTGTTTCCTATATATGAAGGCTGCGTTTTTTGTACTGAGGGGAGAAGATGATAATGATATTAATAAGAACTTTGTTCTTAGAGAATTTTATTTCTCTTGTATGAGCTTTGCTTGCATCCTTGTATTCTCGTGCGAATACTCCAACTGTATCAATGACTGATCATCCTTGTGGTGTCTTTGTGGCTAGGGTTGTAAGAGACAGGTTCTCTTAAGGTCCTACCTTTGATCATCCGTCCCGTTCGTGTCTCCAAACTTATTTTCTAGCCGGTCCGTATTCCCCAATTCATATCACATAGATTGCATGAAAACCTTATCAATGGCATATTTTCGATCATTGGAAAACATCATTCTTTATTGATATCATTTGCTCATTACCCTTTATGATTCAATTGCATGAATTTACTTATTAGGTAAAATTATACTTTAATCATTGTTGGTTAATGATACTCTTAGCTCCATTTTCATATGATTTAATTGTATAAGAGCATAAGAGTTGATGTGTCTAATATTGAAGACCCAAGAGAAGTTGGGTACCAAAGAAGGAGCTTGTATTTATACTTTTGTAGGTGTTAACCAAAATGCTCTACTTCCGGATAAAAAAGATCAAAGACTAACAAATGAAGCATGACTGGCAGTGTTGCAATATAAGCATAAATAAAATCTGTGATATAAGATGCATCAAATTTGATAAGATGAGGCAACTGTGAACTAGAACTTTAAAGCTCAATTTGAACAGCAAGAGACAGAAATAAGGGTGCTGTGTTACACAAAAGATTATGCCTTCAGATCACATAATTAGACAGTGACCAGCCAATGATGCATCAATAGATTACAGAGGACTATACTCGAGTAATTACAACATTACTTGAGTACGGTATTGTATTCTTTCTTAATTTAAATTCTCTAAGTTGCACTACTCAAAGTAAGTATTGAAATGATGAATGTGTGATATTGGGATATAATTGATAGAGCCATCATCATTCTGAAAGTTTGATTTCCACCAAATCCTCAAACTTTCATACTTAAGGTTTTCAATGGTTTCCCAAATCCATAAACGTTTTTAACTACATTCCTCATATTAATTTTTAAGACTATGTATACATTAAGGGGGAGCTTCAATTTCACATGTGTTTTATATCTTAAAAGCTTATCTTCTTTATTTAGAAAATGATTATAGTATACTCATTTGTATTTACCCTCAATTAATTAGTTTTGATGATGAGATACTTATCCATTTTCTTTTCTTGATCTTAATTTGATTATATCCTATAGAGAGGAAACCTTTGATTACACTAACCATTCTCCTTGCAAGAATATTTTTAACTTATGACATGAGAATTTACTCTGTGCAAGATCATTCCTCAATATACTAAAAGGATAATATATCAACCTTAAGGACATATGCTTTGACGCTCAATCAAGGAAAATATATTGGCTACAATATTCAAAATAACAAATTTATATATGCCAATACAAAGCAACATTAAGCGTGATGGAACAAAAGCCCAACTTAGCAAGAGCATCCTAGAGACATCATTAGAGTTATACAGCGAAAGTGTGGTGGACCGGACTTCATGGATCTATCATCAACTTGCCAAATCCAAATGAGCATCTCTATACCCTATCTCTTTAAAGTTTGAAGATATTCTGCATCTCTTTGATTTCATTATGATAATTTTTTTTTCT
Source organism: Albizia julibrissin (assembly GCA_037074505.1). Lineage (NCBI taxonomy): Eukaryota > Viridiplantae > Streptophyta > Magnoliopsida > Fabales > Fabaceae > Albizia > Albizia julibrissin. The sequence goes on from CM073477.1 coordinate 42,733,368, forward strand.
TGAAAATATCTTCAAATTACTTATTCATTTGTATCACTTTAAAATATAAAGGGGGAGAGAGAGAAAATTGTTTTTCTTAACATGTTTATTTTGTTTAATAGAGAGAGACATTTCAAATTTGTTTTTATATTTATCTCTCTATAAGTATGTATTCTTTATCCCTCAAACTTTTTGCTAATGACAAATAGGGGGAGAGAGAGGCAAGCAAAATATGTTGCATAGTATTTGTACAAATAACATTCATGCATATTTTTCTTGTAGGATTTGTCATCATCAAAAAGGGGGAGAATGTTAGATATGATTAGTTTTGATGATGTCAAATAAAGATATAAGATATTACGAGAAAAAATTTTGCTTAATATATTATTATCTTTATATTGACTAACTACTATATTTAATGTTACATATCTTGTAGAATAGTCAAGCAAAGAAAGAAAGAGATTGGAGAAAGAAGAATACTGGATGTTCTATGCTCAGAAGGGAATTCAAGTACTATAGCAGTGGGGTACTGTGTAGTACTGTAGCAGTAAGACTGTAGCACGCAGGCACTATAGCATCCGAGGAACTATAGCACTCGAGTTTGAATAGTAGAACTCGAGTTCTGGGCAATGTAGTACCCGAGTTCAAGGAGTTTTGCATGCGAGTTTTGGGCAGAAATGACTCCGGATGATTCCCAAGTTTTGCACTCGAGTTGGATATGGATAACTCGAGTTTGGCATTGTTCACAACTGTAAAAATGGGCTAGAACTCGAGTTTGGGGATTAGAACTTGAGTTCAGTATGAATAAAAGTATACTCTGTTCATCCCTGTTTTACGTTCAGTTTGGACGGCTTCAGTAATTCAATCATATCTTCCAAACCACAACTCTGATTGAGGCAAAACTAGTGGCATATGAAACGAGACTCCCAATGCATCAGTTTGACACTAGAACCAACATCAAAGGAGCTTATATGAATTAGATATGAATGTTTGAAGCTGAAACTGAAATCACCGTCCTATTCCAAAACAGTTTTCATATTTTGGGCATATCTTCCAAAATACATGTCCAATTGAGCTGAAACCGGTGCCATATGAAAGTAGACTCAAATAGATTTCCATGGATATATAATATGTCAAATTTGAAGTTATATTCAATACGGTATGGCTTCTGGAAGTTGATGCTTGAGAATACGTATGTTATCTACACTCATTGGATCATAACTTGAAGAATACAATGAGTTTGGAGGTGATTCATTTTGCATTGGAATGTAGATGTTAAGAGATTTGTAATGATAATTCATTTACCATGTTTGGAGTAAAAAATGAATGGATCATATTTTGAGTCCATTGTTCACACAACACAAGAAGCACTCGAGTCATGAGAGTTCCGATGAAAGAGTTCATTCCAGAGAGTCTTCTTGCTGAGATACTAGTGCTACATTCGAGCCTAGAACTCGACACTCGAGTTCCTTACTCATCTAGCACTCAAGTTCTAAAAGTGCTGAGATAAGAGTTTGCTCCCGAGAGGAAGTGGCTTGAGACAATTGACATGCACTCGAGTCTTAACATATGCACTCGAGTTCTCAATTATTCTAGGACTTGAGTTCTGCAAGTTATGAGATGAAAGTTTGAACCTGAGAGTTATGTTGTTGAGGAATGAAAGATACACTTGAGTTTTAGAACAAGCACTTGAGTGAAGAGAGTATTGCAATGGAAGTGTGTATCCGAGAGAGTTATAAACTTTAAGAAAAGAAGTGTACTCGAGTTTGGATTCTAGCACTCGAGTTCTACGCTATCACCACACTCGAGTTATGCGAGTTTTGGCTTGAGAGTGTGAACTCGAGACAAACTGCCTTGCGTATACTAGATGTGCACTCGAGTCTTATTTTGTGCACTCGAGTTCTTGTCTAATCTACAACTGAGTTTCTTTCTGCACCTTTCAGAAGTTCTTATCAGAAGCAATGATAGAAGGAAGAAAAGTGTGATGCACTCGAGTTCTTACTCAAATCACACTCGAGTTGGTGCTGATACACTCGAGTTCATGCCACTTTCAGAAGCTTATCCTTTCCAGCGATGAACTCAAACGTATCTATATGTTATTTGAACATTGTGCATTCATGTTAGCATATTTAGACATTGTTTAATGGTTGTTCAAGTGTAAGACAGATATTGAAGTCAACAATGGGAGTCACAATGATATGGGCATCTGCACATGGGTCCAACACCAAGTAGTGGCTGCACACTTTGATAGGCTGAATAAAAATTCAAATGCCCATACCTCTCCACAACGGTACATTTCAACATTCATCAGTAAGAACAGAGCAATATGACTCCAACAGACAAATGGCTAAAGAACGAATAAATATTCAGCGACAACAAATCATGGGCTTGCAACGGGAAAATATCCGAACATGCTTAACGGTCAAATGAAGCAATAGACTCTAATGGAGCACGATCTGCTTGCAACGGAAAAAAATGTTTGAATACTCCAACGGTTCTCAACACATCGGCTATATAAACCAAAGCATCCAATAAGGGAGATGATCCAACAGTGACCAAACACCCAGCCATAATGTACAGAAGAAAGAAAAATAGAAGCATGTTTATATCCTGAGTCTTCCGTCTCTTGCACTCTCTGTTCTTATCTATTTATATATCATGTATCTGTGAGAGTGATATTATTTTGTATTGTACTTTAGTGAGCATTTATCCACTCTGTGAGAGAGTCTATAAACACTTGATCTATACTTCTGTATTGATCTCAAGGTAGAGGTACCTTGAGGGGATTAGTTACCTTACGGGGAAGTTGTAGAGAGAATTGCTAGTAAGACTTTCTTCTCGTAAGACTTACAAGGTGCAAGCAGTAGAGAACTTTGCTACTCATAAGACTTATAGTGGTGTAAGCAGGAGAGAACGTGGCTGCTCGTAAGACTTGTATAGGTAAAAAGGAGAGAAAGGTCTTTGGGATTGCTTCACTCAACTTACCGTAAGAGGGTGTAAACCTTACAGTGTGTAAGGGGGAGTAACTTTGTAAGAGGTTGTAGCGGCTTTTCTTGTGCCTGAATAAACAAGAAGATAATGGATTGGAAATCTCAGAAGGAGCCTGGGGACTGGACGTAGGTCATCGTGGATTGGACTGAACCAGGATAAATCACAGTTTGCATATTCTCTTCCCTAAGCTTTTACAATTCTAGCATATAAGATTTACATAACTGCTTATGATTTTATACTTTCATATATATTGATTTGATAAGCTGCGAAAAGATTTCAAAAGATCATATTTTATTATCGTACACCCAATTCACCCCCTCTTGGGTGTCAGCCAGTTCTAACAATGCTCAGCATGATTTGGTTAAAAAAAAGAAAAAGTTTCCTCAGTATGACACTACTAACCTAATGTGCACATCAATGTAGGACTTTGTATTGGGCTACTGGGTTTCTCCCTAATATGAGAAACTAGACAGGTCTTGCCACTTGAATTCATTATCTCAGCCCAAAAAGTATCAACCCAATGTTAAAAATATGTTTTTAGGTATGTTCCAAATGTTAGAATATTAATAGGGTTATTAAACCCGGATTGGACTGGCCGGTTCGGCCCGGAAACCGGCGACCCGGGCAGGAAACCGGTCCGATCCGGGTAGTGAATCGGTCTATTTTTTTGTTTTTTTATAAAATCAATTTCTTTTTAAATTTTTCTTTATAATTTCATATTAATAAGCCTAAAATCTTCATTTTCTCACCGGTTTGGTCCCGGGTTAGTTCGGTTTGACTCCGGTCTGACCCACTGACTCTTAACCCAGTACTCCGACCGGTTCACTGACCGGTTCCAGTTTAATAACCTTGAATATTAAGCTATCAACAAAATAAAAAAAAATTATTCATAAAATCACACACACACATATGTATTATGAATTGTTTGGTTAATTGAACTCTAAACATTTTTATAAACCCAAATTAACTACACATATATTTAAAATAAATTGATGGATAACCCACCAATGTTGACACAGATAGAACATATTTATCGGGCTTAGTAGTCCAAATGACACAAACCACTTTCTTTAGGGGTTGTTTGGCATAAAGGATTCAAAGTGGAAGAAAGGGAAGGAAAATGTTTATAAGTTGATTTAAAAAATTTGAGAAGTGGGGTTAAATATTTTTATTTAATTTTTCTCACTCTTTTATCTTATATTTTCTCTTTATTAAAATTTTATAACCCTATTTCTAATTTTTTTTAAATTCAACTCATAAAAATTCTTCCTTTATTCCCCTCCAAATTTCTCATACCAAATTGCCCCCTAAGGCTTTCAATATGAGGTTGTGAGTTCAATCCTTCTATAGAAAGTATAATGGATACTTGAGTAATAAGAAAAAAAATAGAGCATGCTTGTCATTTTCCTTTCCTCTGAAATATCCTATTTGATTAAATGAAGGGAAAATCAATCATTTGATTCATATAGTTTTGCCTCAATTATAATTCAATCTTTGAACTTTATCTTGGTACAACTCAGACATATAGTATATTGTATCAGTTTAAAGTCATACTTTGAACTTTAATTCCAAAATGCTAGTATCAACATTTTACATTTTAAATTGTTTTAAATTTTAGGGACTAAGTTATGTTGCTCTAAATCAAATTTTGAGAATGAATTTCAATCAAGACAAAATTATTATAGGGGTTGATTTGCAATAGTTAAAGTTAAGAAATTGAGGCCATGTTTGATTCTATTCTTTGTTTTTTGTTCTTAAAAATAATTTCATAAACTAGTTTAATAAAAATCAAATAAAAGAATCAATAAATAATACAAAAATGACTTACTATTAACAAAAATAACATGGTTAAAATTTAAATAAAATACAAAACATAAAGCAAAGCATAGTTTATAGTAACTAACCTAAAAACTACTAGTTCTACAAGTCAATATATATATATATAGGCTTTCTAGCCAAACCTTCTTCCTTTCTAAAGACACTGCTATAAACAACTCCCTATTAATAGGTTCCTTAAAATGCTTCATTACCTTGACATAAATACTGTCAGAGAGATCCATCTCATTTAGAATAGCAACACACGCAGAAACAAAATAACTATTAGATGATGGGGTTCCAATACTAGCTTCACTCCTTGACCTCCACCTCTCAGCCTCAGCAAGTTGAGGTTCTGCCCTTGCCTTAGATGTCTCAATAAATGCTTGAATTAGTTCCCCCATTTGCATAGACCTAGATTCTTTCTTTTTCTTTCAATCAGATAATTGAATACTCCACTTTCTACTATATGCAACTTGCTCAACTATGTCCAGAGCAACATTGTCTTCATTCTTATTAAGGTTTACATAAACTCCAAAATTGAGATATTCATAATCAAGTCGAACCTCATCGCAAAATTTGGTGGATCTTGCTTAAATGCATCTACTAAAACAAAAGCCTATAAGACCGCCACATCTAGACCTTTATAGGTGGAAATGGTTTAAAAAGCATGTCAGGTTGATCTTTTGTAAGTATTGATAGAATATAACACTGGTCACACTTTAGCATGGTCTACATAATATTTTCTACACCGGTTGTAATGTATTGCGGTGTCAATAAGTATTAAATGTTAAGAAAATTTAAAATTCTTTTTAGATTAAAAGCTTATACATATGGTTTACATATTCTTTTAGATACTGTCATTTCTTTATACCCAGTCTTAAATGTTTTAGAGTTTCTTCAACTTCCAAGGTAAACTTCCCAACTACGCGTCTCTTTGAAATCTAAGACCACTTTAATAAATGTAATCTTCATCCATAGGTATAAATATGACATTCCTTTTGTGCTCGTTGCTTTTTTGTATGTTCTTTGTGTGATACATAAAGTTTACATTTTTTCTGATGGCTGTATATTCTTTGTGGTTGTTATAGTTAATGTAAACAAACTTTTGTCCACGGAATTCGTTATGATTAGGATTGCAAAACTTGTGATTATGACAATAATAAAATTTCATTGTATCATCTCATAATGGCAAGTTTTGTAAATCCAATCATTGCGAATTCTATGGACAAAAGTTTGTATACATGTATGTTAATTGAATCTTGTTTGCCATACCTTTGTTCTTTTCAAGTTTTTTCCCTATTTGGATTCCCCCTCCTTGAAAGGGCTTAGAACATTATTTAGTATAGTGTTGATTGTAATTTTAACCCCGACGTGTGGGAGCTGTAGATCTGTGGTTTGTATCATGGCTCGTCCTTAGAGTCAAATGATGCGACCCTTCAATTGAGTGCTAAGTTTAATAATCTTAAATATTTTGGTTCTTTTGAGATTTGAGATAGAATATGGCTATGGCCTACCTCAGATTTAGGTGGTAAAGGTGGAGTATCTTATTTAATGAAGCTGAGTCTAACATTGTTGATATACAAACTTGAGAATTCTATTTTGTATAGTTGAATTTAGCCGTGTGATAAGGTCTTGGTTGAGATGGAAATCAAAGTGAATCCCAATAATAAGGAGCCACCACTACTAAGTGGAGTTACTAGTGATAGGTTGATGATTAAGACATCTAAATTAGATAATGAAAAAGGTAGGGCTGGTGAGCAAGTCTTGGAAGGAAAACTTCATTGAGCTAGATGACCTAATGATGATTGGGAAAATCAACTTTTAAATGAGTGAATTGTTACAATAAATTCTAGCTCATTTAGGTCAACAAATTTATCCTTCCAAGTCTAGATCACTAGCCTATGTTTTTCATCCTCCAATTTAGAGTTATTAATCCTCACCCCAGTACTAGTATTTCCACTTAGTCGGTTATTACTTCCTCATTATTTGCCCTCAGTTTGCTTTCCTTCTTAACCAAGACCTCCCCATGAGATCATATTTAAACATATAAAATCTAGTTCTCATACTTGTATATTAATTCTATTATACTCAGGTTCATTAAATAAGAATCTTCTCTATCACCTAAGACTAGGGTAGGGCAAAGCCATTTCATATTTGAGGTCTAGAATGATCAAAATGCATAAATGTGGTAACCTAGTAGCTTCTCTATCACCTAAGACTAGGGTAGGGCAAAGCCATTTCATATTTGAGGTCCATAAAGATCAAAATGCATAAATGTGGTAACCTAGTAGCTTATCCATGGGTAGCTACATTCAATTGTAGGGATGATCACAATATGAATCATGCGTCAACAGCATACATATGTTGGCCTAAAATTGCATCCACTAAACCTAATACTAAAAAATCATCTAACTCTTTTTTATGTGGGAAAAATGCAAGCAAAAAAATTAAGCCTTGAAAAAATAAATGCCGAAATTAAGATTGACTAATTATCTAATAATATAGGGCTTAGATTTATGGTTATTAGTTATATTTATTTTTTATGTGGATTGCATTTTTTTAAGGCTATCAATATAATTTATATTTAATAATATAAATTTTAGATATAATAATAATATCTAACAGAGCTTCTGTGAAATAAAATAAATCATACATTTTTTTAAAGAATGTCCACTTTTTAGACTAGGTATGAAATTACGTCGCCTAAAGAGTGGGTAGTTTTTAATTATAAATTGAAACTTTTTAACAGTGGTCATCTAACCAACCGGTCTGAAAAAGTGACTTTTAAGACTAGTTGTAGGTCCGGTCTTAATAAGGACATACTTTTTTAAACCCGTTGATACAAGACTGGACTTAAACATGGTCTAAAAATTCAATTCCAACCGGTCTTAAATTTACTAATCTATTAAATATTTTGCCCAACATTTTGTAATGTTCTAGCCAATGCTTTTTGAATTGCAAAGCCTCAGGATGTGCCTACAAAATATGCATTTCAATTTCATAAATTTAAAAAGGAAAGAACCCAAACTATCTAATCAAATATATCACAATGATTATATACCACGATATGGTTATTCCAAAACCTCCTCATTAGCAATGCCTATATTTGATTCAACATCCCAACCAAATCCAGTTTATTGTTACAACTAAAAAAATTCTTTGTACTTCCTACACAACCTATTGAACTTTTGCTTGACTTGGGCTAAACTAAAAGAGCGTTGACTCTCTAAAATCATCTTTTCTAATATGTTTTTCCAAACTTTGGATGGAAACACACTATTTTTCATATTTCCTTTGGTTGCTTCTTCCACCATAATATCAATGTAGCATTTAGTAACATGCTTTAGCCGAATTGACAATTCTAATTGTTCTACCTTTCCACTGGATGCCATCTAAAATTGACAAAGAATATTATAAAGGTCTCACAATAATACTGCTAGATTACCATTTATCATTTAGATGCAATCAACTAGAAGAAAAAAGATAATTAATTAAAAGGAAAAATGACCACAAAATTGCAATTATTATCCTATATAATATGATTAATGTTTGGGAAAATGCACCAAGGACTCAGAAACCAGAAGACAAAGTATCAACAAATTTGAGAACTTGATCATAATGTGGAATAAGATCATTGTAGCATTAACTACATAATGAAGATGCTTTCATATCTTTCACTTAAGCAATAAGAAAAATCAAAACAAGTGCACAAAATGCCACAGAAAAAAAAGGCAAAGACAACTTTGTGGAATATATAATGCATCAAGTGAAAGAAAATTAAGAACATATTACCAAAAAAATTAATCACAACATAAATAAACTAGGCTTAGAGATAATGAATTAAGAAGATAGAAAAACAGAGACCTCTTTAGTTTGGGAATCACTTTATTACATAAAGACTAGCAGAACTTTCTTCAGCATAACATTTTAGTTGTGAAGGAGAACTCATTCGATACAAAGAACTACTTATTTACAAATGCTTTATGCCTATATTATTTTTCATATTTAATCTCCTTTAATTAACACACTAATATATATCTACATGACCTCAAAAACTTTATTGCAAGTTATAATTGAAAGAAATCCAGAAGATCAACATAATCAAATGACATAACTTTACAAAATTATTATATGTGAAGAGATCATATTGACACTTTTGATGGAAACCAATTTCATTACAATATATCATACCAAACAGGCAAAAGTTTCCTGACTTTTCCCATACCTCTCTAATCCCAAGCCTACCAAACAATAGAACACAGTGATACTTTAAAATTGACAGGAGGAATTGAATCATTTTCAAAGAAATGAAATAATGCAATAATGCAGAGAGAAGTCTGAGCAATCCAACTAAGAAACTCCAACAAAACATTAGCAATAGGTGTTAGAGAGAAACAAATATGAGAAATCCAGCTAAGAAACTCCAACAAAATAATAGCAAGTGTGTCTGATAAAAATTTTGTTCCAACAAATGAGATCACAAAGATCCGAAGATGTCCAACAAATGTTTAATTCACCTAGTATATATAAGAGAAAGGCAGTAAGCCAAGCCTCAAGCAAAGCATATGTTACCCTAAATTATATAAACCTCAGCAACCTTAATTAATAAAGCTTCTCAAACTTCAGAAAATATATAAAATGACCCCACTTGATTACATAAATTTCCTTCCTACCTTTATAAGAAGATGTTATTGGTTTCTTAAGCTAACTTGTGAGAGAATCAGAGCATATAAGGCCATCTAGCATTTGTTTCTACCCATTCCACTCATACAAAAAGTCAAGCAAAAATAACTAAAATATAATAACAAAATGGCTTTAAAAATCATTCAATTGTGTGAAAAAGTAAATACTTATCAACTTTGAAGAAAGAAATATCTGTATGAGATGCATGTAGGCTGAATCTAAATAGTATCATAGATGCATTGTCGCATGAAAAAAAGCATGAGCATAAAATTTTTTTTGATACAAAACCTATGGGAAAATTGACATTGACACTAAAGGAGATGGTTATAGAAACTTTTATTTGAGAGTGGCGTATTTGACTTAAGCAAGTTTGAATCAAAAACTCCACTTAACTTCAGGGATGGTCGATTCAAACATGAAAAATTAGCCCACGCACTAAAATACTCAAAGAAGGTAGCATTATTCACAAGACCATGAGTTTGTTCAAACAAAATCCAAATATAAAAGCCCTTAAGCCATCGATCGTGATCTTAAAACATATAGAACCATAGTATCATTCACCTTAAACCCACCAAAATTAATCAAACAAGGAGAGAGAGTATAGGCTCACCGATTGAGGGCTGAGGAGGGAGGAAGGAGAGATTAGAGATGGCAACCACCAAATCGAGAAGACGAAGAAGGCCGTGAGCAACAAGGGGAGAAGACCTCCTGGAGGGGATGACAAGTATAAGGGTGAAGCTTCAATGACTATTCAAAGCCCTCCCATGGCAGTCGAGCAATCACAGAAAAAGGATGATGAGCTCAGACCGAGGTTTCTGTATCAAAGTTGGGTTTTTGTTTTTTGTTTTCAAAAAAATCTTAAAACTGTTTTGTGTTTTATGTTTTTAAAAAAAGAAGTTTTTTTTCTTTTAAAAACACCTAATTAGAAATAGGTCTCCACATAGGTTTTATTGTTTTATTGTTTTTAAAAAAAAACAAAATTAAAAATCAAATCAAACAAGCCCTGACTTACAATCAAATAAAAACTATAAGGACCAAATGATTAATCTTTCCTTAAATGAAAGCATTAAATGGATGTGGGGGCTTTGCAGGCAAAGGCATTTAAAAAGTGGCATACATCAGTAGAGGTAGCTAAAAGCTATTGATCATCACCCAAATACACATACAATCACTACTACAAAAAAACATAGTTGTGACGCTTAATTAAATATTATTTTTGGCACTTGACAAATGCCACATATCCCAACGCTACTAAAAGAAGCTGTGGCGCTACCTACAAGTGTCACATCATGTATATTTCTTTTATTAAAATACCACCTAGGGGTGGCACTTCCTTAGAGAAGTGCCATAGAAAGTTTGAAGTGCTACAGGAAGTTTGAACTTCTTATGGCTCTTCCTCAAGGAAACGTCACCCTAAGCCTTTTTTTTAATTCATACTCCTGTGGCTCTTCCTCAAGGAAGTGCCATAGGATTTATTTTTTTAAATATATATTTTGTATTTTTCATTCAGACCCCCCTATAATGACAGTGGAAACACAAATTTCTATATCCAAGCAAACCACAATGGAATAACTCAAAATTGATATGAACATATAACTACTTAACAAAATAAAAACTAAATATATTTATTCAATTGTGAATATAAGATAGTAAATTCAGCTACTTCATTACACACAACAATGATAGGCAAATAAACAACCTAACATCTTATATAGTAGCTAGCTAGAACATTTCCTGAGCACATATTCCCACCATTCTTCGATGACTTCATTGACTTGATTGTTAGTCAAGCTGTCACAATGTTGATCTTCATAATACTACATAGATACAATTATGCAGACAATGAATTAAAATCACTAAACATTAATTATCAGATGCCAGTCAATTAAATTTAAAACACAATATGAATTGTACTAATATGACTTACTCTTGGTGGAACATGAGGTTGATCATGGGTAATTACATCCTTCATGAATTTCATGATGTAATACCTGCAATCATCATTATTGGGTTGGAAAGGGCACTGCAACAATATAATAAAATAGTTAACTAAATTTTTGAATAAAATTAGTTAAAATCAAAATGCAAGTAAATTCTTATATCAGTACCCATATCTTCTTCCAGGTATAACTACTGATAGGGTCTGCAGATTTAGAATAGCTTAAGGAGGTAGAGGCTCTATATGCAGTCAATGAACTAAGAAAACAAATAGAAATTTATTACTTTTGGTTTTTCAGTGACACACACAAATATATATTTACACACATACACAAGCGTATATATACTTAACTATTGAACAGTCGCAACATATCAGGATGGTTTTCTGGAACGCCTCCAACTAGAGGATTTATATAGTAAATGTGAGGGCCAGAAGGTGCCGCTGCATTGATAACAATTAAGATCAAATGTGTTCTAAAATATTTTAAAAGTTTTTCTTCAACCATGCATGTTATGATAAAAGTTAAACGATAAAAAATATAAAGTGAAATAATACCACTAATAATAACTTAATTACCCCACATTGTATGGAACTAGAAATAACATATTTGGTTTTTCTCTCTTTCTAAAGTAATCTTTTAGATTATTGGATTGATCATCGAGATCTACTCGCCCCCGTGCTGTCCAATGAGATAAGGGTTGACAAATGAGAACTGGACCCTGTGTGTGTCTAGCAAGATGTCATGGTACAAGTGCCTTTACAGAGAACAAAAAATGTGATTACAACAAAAAAATTGAAAGATAAATAATAATAACAATGATAAATGATGATAATAAAGTACCTAATCTAGATGTTGATAACCGAAGCACCAAACCATCCATGATTCAAAATTTTGCCCAACACATCAATAGTGATATGTTCACCTATGCCCTAAACACCATAGATGTGTCTATCAAATGGTAATGACATACTTCCATCGTGTATCAACCTAGGTGCAACAGAATCCATTCAATCGCGATATGAGATCATTTGTCTTCTGCTCTGTTGGCTAGTTGAGGCTTTGGAATTCGGCTGTGTGTTCAAACACTTTGAGATCTTGCCATGCAGTTGAATTTCTTTACTTTTAGAATGTTTAACCTATAAAAATCATGAAATTAAATGATGCAGTTGTAGATGGAAATGTATAGGAAAAGTATAAGGGATTGTAAATGAACCACCTTCTGACATGGCTCTATCAAACCTATTGACCAAGTAACATAGCCGCCTACAACATCTTTAACCATTGTCTCGTCATCCATAGAAGGGATCTGTAATAACACATCTTCATTTGTGCAGACGTTGACCCTTACTCGGATTGTGTTCTCTGACAATGTTTAATTGTGGAAAGTATCATTGTCTATGTTATAGGAAATACCCACTGCAACTGCGTGATTTCCAGAATATTCCACATATAACTTGCACGCTGACTTGCCCTATGAAAAATATATCAGTTAAGGATGTTAAATTAAACACTAATTGATAATGTAACAAAATTTAAAGTTGATTATATTAAAGAAGAAATTAATTACCAAAGAGAGATGGACTTTAGGGATGGAAGTGCAACTATCTCTCACACTTGGGTTGTCACAAGTGGGAACATTTAGTATTGCCTTAGATTGCACTAAGTGATCAATGTGCGCCCTCAGTTACGTGTTTTTTTCTTACAAAAAATGTATTTGTGCTTTAAATTTTTCTTGCATTTGATGCTTGAAGTAGTTTATCTCCTCACGCAGCTGCAAAAAATTACTCTTGTTCGAGCGCTTCTAGCGTCCGAAATATGCTGTGTGTGTCACTCCAAAACTAGTACCTTGAACATGACCATCATACTCAGGTATACCTAGCGCTCTGCTTAGCAGATCATCACTACCAATATAAGTTGCCAACTCTAGTACCTCTTGTGTCATTGATTGCTATCATAAAAAGAATTACAACATTATTAGTTATTATAAACCAAAATCATTAAGGAGTGTTAATTCTTTATTATACGTACTCAATGTTTCAATACTTACACAATATTCTACAACTCTTCTTGCTTCTTCACTTCGAATTTCACCTTTTTTATTTGTGCAATCAGCTATCCACAAGTCATGTCGTGGAACCTGTATAATATTTGAATTTGATTCTTGTATTTGCATATGAAAGTTAGTTGAAGTTAAAAATTAGTAATACAAATTATAGAAATAATCATTAGTACTTACAATTTTTTGCTCTAACTTTCCATATGATATAGGTCATTGTGTGTAGCAGTATGACATATTGATTGCATTGGAGCGATTCTTCTCACTTAGCTCCTAAAATTCTTGACTTGTATGTGTTCTCACGAACTCATCCCAAATTTATTGACTGATGATCCTTTTGTATAATTCCAGCGGTGTTGGAATTATATTCTCATTATCATTCCTCAAAAAATATTTCACGAGATCGGAATGAAACTTTCTCATGAGTTTGTTGACTTTTCTAAGCATGAAGTTCTCGTGATCATCACCATCAATAACAAAACATAACTGTAATACCTCAATTTTTCACCAATATTCCTTGTATGTATATTTGTGATATTTAGTGAAATAAAATAGTGAATTATGGTGCACATAAATTTATAGAAATATTCCAATTTCCAGTTACACATTGACCGAGAATTGTCGAGTTCTCGCAAAATAACCAGTTTCAATAAGGGTTTGCAGTATAGAGAACCTGGATAGTTTCCCACAGAATTTACATGCAGTCTAAAACATTCGAACAAAGATCGCTTGAGGGGGGTTTAATTAAAATATTAACGAATAATAAACTCAGATTAAAGACAGAATCGAAAATGAACTAGACCAAACAGATTAAAACGACTGACCTAGGATTGGGATTCATAGTTTCCTACCATCATCGGACGAGATTATAACGAACTCGTGATTGGTTCTGGACAAACCAAAATCTCTGTATCCGTCCAGAAAATCCCTCGACTAGACGATCATCTAGGTTCTGTTCGTATACGTGGCATGCTACTGTGCAATCGTTCAGTAGCACTATGACCTGATTCGAACTATGTCCTTGGGATGTACCAATCCGAACATTAAAACAAACATTCAAACTATTTCCAGAAATCGAATCCGATTAGAGTAAATAGAAACGAGTTACGTTACCGACTTAAGTATGTCCTCTTGATTGGAAACATGAATCCTCAATCCATAGGTCAATCACAGAAACTTAGCCGGACATGGCTGGAAAATCCGAAAAATGAATGAAGAACACGAAGAACATCTTCAGAGAATCAAGAATTTCTGATTTCAATCCAAAAACGTCACACATCCATTCTGCCCTATTGTTTCAGCTAAATTAGGTTAAAACCTAATTGTCAAATGGGCCAGAGCCCATTAGTTTAGCCCAAAACGAAAAATCAATAATAAATGGTGCTTTATTACAAAATTTGGGCCCAATAAAAATCCAGAAAAATACATATAACATTGACTACAGTTTTGACTATCCTCTTGTCCGAATCTTCCATTCAAGTCTTCATATCAATTATTGCCCTCTGAATTATCTAAAAAATGAGACAAGAATGAGATAATTTGGATATCTGGTTCAAGAGTTATGATCAAAATAGAGAAGGGCTGTAAATCTGGAATTTTTATTATTAAAATATGTTAAATCCAATAAAACACTCAAAGCCCCAATAAGCATAAAAGCCCATTATTTATTACTAAACAATCTAAATTTATTAATCAAGAGATACAAATGAGTGTAATAAATATTCAATTATCACACATAATTCGGCCAAGTAAGGACATGAAGAGGCAATTAATATCCACTTAAAGGCCTCATATTGTAACCAAAATTTGAGCATAAAATGACACAAATAATGGCCTCATACAAGTGTTAAAATTCAGCCAAATTAAAGGAGAAGAGAAAGGAATGATTTCTTTCGATAAATCATAAAACTTAAGGGCAAAATGGTAAATTTTCCATGAAACAAGAAACAATTATTTTCCCTAATAATTTCAGCCAAATGGGAATTTAAAAAGGGAAAATGGCCACTTGGTAATTAATAAGCCTATTTTGGAATATTATTACCAAGGAAAAATTCAAAGAGTCAAAAGTCTAAAGATCAAAAAGCATAAGGCTTTGGTCAAAAATTTGTGAGATGACATTAGGATAATTCAAGAGCAATATTTCCTCTCTCATTTCTCATTCATTTCGGTGGAATGAAGAAGCAAAAAGGAAAAGAAAAAAAATAGAAAATGTGGACCAATAGGGTGTGACCACATGTAAAGCAAACTTGAACAATTTATGAAATCATCATCTCCTCCCTTTAGCTCTTCATTTTTCGGTCAAAAAACTGCACAAAGAGAGAGAGGGAGTTCAAGAACTTTGCAAGCACACCAAGGTTCAAGAAGGATTAGGGTTCCAAAGATCAAAGGTAAGAAGCTTGTAATATTGAAGTTTATGCTTCCTAATGACTCTATAACCTCTACTATTCACTTCTACTCCATTAAATTTATGGCTTTCAAGACAAATCTCAAGAGAAGAGAGAGAGAGAGGGATAACGTTGAGGAGAGAGAAGGAGTAGGAATCAAGAGGTAAATTTCAAAACTTGCTTCTTTTGCTTTAGTTGATGTTATTGGTGGATGTTGTGATGTTTTCTCTTGTTTTCTAATTATTGGGCTGAAGCTAAACCATGGGGAAATGCTGCCCAAATTTCCTCTAAACATGTCCATTTAGTGTTTAAGTAGCTAATCATGTGATTAGAAGTAGAAAGGAAGTGATTAAGTAAGAGAAAGCAAGAAACCAACATAACTTTCCTAAGAATCCTAATTTATATCTTGTGCATGACATGGTGAAGGAGTATGAATTTGGTAATTTTGATAATTCTATTGGCTTTATAAGGAAAAATTGTATAGGTATGCAAGTGTTCATGATTTTTGGATGTTTTTATGCCAATTTGGAAATTTATGAAGTATGTATGTACATATTGTTGATCTGCTATGTCTGGAACAATTATATTGTGCATGTTGTTTCATGGGCCAAACCTTGTCCAAAAATTCTGAAACTTTCCAAAATTAAATTAGAGACAAAGATATTTAATGTGAGAGGTATTTTGTAATTTTTGGACAAGTACATTGGGAGATATGAATTTTTGAAGTTATGCCATGTTTCTGGAATACAATCTGGAACAGATTTAGGTTGGCAAAATTCTGGGAATGTTGTTTTTGTGGTGGAAAGAATTGAATATTTTTATATGAAATAATACTGAAATATATTTACATATAATTTAGAACCACTCAATTATTGTGAATTTTTAAAGTTAAGTAAAAGCTAGAAGATTTGAGAACAAAGCTGAAAATGAAAAATGTAATGGTATAAAGTAAAATAAGTTGAACTTTAAGGGTGGAAATAACCAACTTAGAATGGTTGAGCCACCTTGACTTTGCTTTTAGCTTAGTATACTAACTTTAGTGACAACCAACTTGACTAATTGCATTATGCAAATATTAGACGGAATAATAACCTGTCATCTATAAATTTTAGTTATAGGACCTAACAACTGTCGAAGCTTAAGACTTACCCGAGCTCAGACAAACGGGGGGAAATTGCTAAAGGAAATCAACCAGGTAGTAAATTGTATTTCATATATTTATAAGATACATTGTATGTTCTATGTGTTCATCATGAATTGTCTGGCACATTCTGGTTATGCGGAGTGGTCGCCCAGGGCTTTTCTGTACCGGTGGACACTCTGGTCAATAACGTTGTGTGATGCACGAGTGGATGTTTGGGGCCTTTCTACATGGGTATCCCTCAGGGTTATGTAACTTACCTAGCGCTATAGTAGTTTATGAACTGCATGTGATGTACTGAATGGTATTGTGATAATTTTGTTGTATGATGATCGTTTAGCATGCTTTGTGATGTTATATCTTTATGACTGACACTATGTTACTACTGAGATTCTTTTGAATCTCACTCTTTTCCATAAAACCTTCTATAGTACATGGAGATAGCTCAAGGGGAAAGAAGAAGGTAAATGCGGACGGCTAGAGGCTGGAACGCAAGAGACTTTAGTTTCTGTTAGTTGTCTGTTATTGTACTTGGGATATTTTGCATCTGTATATACTATAAATAGCCTGTAACTCTGACATTCTACGATAGTTAAATTGGTAATGTCAGCAGACTAGTAAAAGGCTAGTTTAATTAAATTACACTTCCTATCGCTAACCATATTTAATCAAGATATGAAACGTGTGAACTAAGCAGATAATCACTTGCAAACTCTGATAAAATGAAAAGAAGAAAGAGCCGGTGAGACTTAATGCGATATTGAATGGTTGTGAAAATGGTAGGAGAAAATTTTACTACCTTCAAAATTCCTTTCCAACCCCAGGTTCAAATTCTGAGATAGGTTCAGAATTTACGAACGTTTTCTGAGATTGCTTAATCTGGGACCTAACATTGGTTTCACGAATGATTTTACTACTCTTTTGCACTCATTTGAGGCTATAGGAAATGAGGTATCACAACGAATGTAACATAAAACCAAAGATAATTTGTTAGATTGTATTTATATGAAACAAAACAATATGAATAATAAAGTAATTAATGTCTTACCTGGACTTCACCCCAAATTTCACTCCCATATTATTTCTTCACTCGTCTCCATTCTTGAATTGTAATAGGAACCCTGTCTCATACTATAGTCCCAATGAAATTATTCAAGGAGCTACTGTTTAGTCCAATTGGATTCCCTTTTTCATTCCATTCAAGTTCTAACTTAATACCCTTACTTCTCATTTTGATCAACCTCGCTATTATGGTCTTGCCACATGCGACGCGCTCAACAAATCTTTCTCTACCAACATGTATGGGAATATTTTCATCCTCACGTGGTAAATCCATTTTCTTGCAAGTTAAACAAACAAAATAAAATATAAGTGCACAGTGACAATCATGTCAATGAAAGTAAATAAATTCGACATATATGAATACATGTAAAACATACAAGTAAACAAGTCAAGCACTCATTATCTTTTCCTCTTTCTTTTTTGATTTAAAAATTTTTCTTCATCATTCTTGTTGAATTAACAATTGTGTATCCCTTATGTCTCCTATTAGATGGAATTGAAAGATTGACCTAAGTCCCCTCTTCATGATCATGTCTCATATATAAGGGTCTATCTTCATCTTCATCTACACTAATATCTTTTGACCCCAAAATCTCAAAAGAAGGATCATCCTCAACAATATTCAAATACTCATTACTTTCAATATTCACTTGTTCTTGACAATTCTTGTTTGATGAGAGTACAATGGACTAATTCTGATTAGCAGAATCCAGAATGAAAAACACTTGTTATACTTGTGATGCTAAAATAGAAGGATCATCTTTATACCAAACTTTAGAAAGGTCTATTTGAACAAAGCCAAACTCATTTGTTCGGAATTCACTGTTGTTGTTAATCCACTTATATCTAAAGACAGGGATCCTCAACATAGAGTAATCTAACTCTCATATACATTCAATGACACCATGTATCATGTTCTTTTGTATAGAATGTGTAACCGTTGATTTTGCATAACCATTATAAGATAATACATTTAAGCTTGGTCCCTTCGACAACCATATCAATTTCTCAGAGACTAAATTAGGTTTCCTCTCCATCTCATCATTAATGCGCTTTTTCAACTAACTTGAAAAATGTCGATTGTGTTATTTTGTTATTAAATTTTCGTTCCTATCACCATATAATTGTTGAAGAGCTTTCTTGTGTTTATCAACAAATAGTTCAACCTCATCAGTGTTATATAGCACATACAGGTGAGCTTACTCTCATTCAATTATTGCTATCCTGATTACATCCCGCCTACTTATTCCTTTCCTTAATCTTCAGCCATCATGAGTAGACTTCAAGATCCCCATAGGGTCAACATTTGATAGAAAATCAACACAGAAGTCACTTGCTTCTTCACCCATATACCGTTCAGTAATACAACTCTCTGGTCGATATCTATTTTTGACATACCCTTTTAAAATTTTCATAAATCGCTTATTTGGGTATATCCATCTCAAGTAGACTAGACCGCACAATTGAACCTCTTTGACCAAGTATACAGTTAGGTGGGCCATAATGTCAAAAAATGAAGGTGGAAAATACATTTGAAGTTCATATCTAGTACAAACAATTAGCCTTTGCAAGTGTCGCAACTTGGTTGAATCAACCACTTTACTGTAGATCAACTTCAAAAACATGGAGAGTTTAGTGATGGTCTTTCTTACCTTTTTTGGGAAGATGGATTGTATACCAATCGTAAGAAATTCTGCATGAGCACATGACATGTTTGAAATTGTGCCATAGGAGCCAATAATTGTACTTTGAACATTATTATTTAATAAATTTCTCCATTTTGTTGTCATATTATTCGCATGTTTATTGTGATAACTTTATCCTTGGATAAATCATAAAGATTATCCTAAATATCCCTAGTCGGTCATCTATACAGGAGTAAAGATGAAATAAGACCAGTATGACTTTGATGAGATATGGAGAAACGAATTTAAGTCTTGTGTACTTGTAAGAGTACAAGGTGCTCGACCGATCCACTATGAGAAAGCTGCATGGATTAAGTCATAAGCTTATCTCATATATAACCACGTCACTATGCCTTTTGACATGAAATCATCATGGATTGCTACATGAAAGTCACTAAGATTTGACCTAGTCAAAAGTCACCTTTGACCAGGTGATGATAAAGGCTACAATCGAGCTTGGTGGTTTTCATGCAGAGGAATGTGAATGGTCAAGATGGAATTTGTCCCTCACATTAGTAGAGAGATATTACTGAGCCCCTTGATGAGTAAGTCTGAGAAATGTATGGCCATGCTATAATAGAAAGGAGTTTCCATTTCTATAATTAGACTACTCAGGAATCGGGAAAGTAATGGTCAAGAACAAGAGGATGACACTCTCCATGCCTCATCCTTGGCAGAAATATCATGTGAAAAAATGGACGTAACATGGCTGTATGATAGGTTGCATTGTGTTAACGATCCTCATATGAATTGGGTAGTCATAATGTCTTACTAGAGGCCGCTTGTGACTTATGGGCTAGTATATTTATTGGCCTACTGCTAATTTCATATGGGCATACAACGTCGCACACAAGAATAGCCCAACACGAGTTATAATGTCCATATTCATTGAATCTAAGATGTGTCTAAGATTCAATAATACAATATTTAATCTAGGGTGGACGGATTTTATATATATATGATATAAAATTCAAAAAAGGAAAATAATATATATATATATATATATATATATATATATATATATATAATATTAATATTATGCAGTGTTAGTTTCGGATTTAATTTTATTTGATAAAATTAAATTTAATAACTAACATAGAGATATAGTAACTCATATTTAATTTATAAAGATAAATTAAATATATTTTCATTAGCTCTTTATTCAGATTAAATAAATAGGTTAAATTAAAACTGTTGTATATATTTAATTAAACTGAATTTATTTAATTAGCTCATAAAGACAATTAAATGGTAATTGATATAATATGGATTTCAAAAATAATTAAGATTAATTTTGAAGATCCTATATAGCCCTTATTAGTTATAAAAAATGAAGGGCTAGAGAACCTTAGGGCATAAGAGAAATAGAGAGCTGCAAGAAAACCCTAGAGAGGCATTGGAGGCGCCAGCAAGCTATCGGTGTTAGATCCTATTCATGTGGATACTAGTAAAGGGAGCTGATTCGAGTGGTTGGCTTCTTAAGATCGAAATGGCAAAACTCAAAAAGGTACGACTCTTCCTAACTCGATTTAAATGTTGTTGATAGATCCACAATTGGGATTGGTAAACTTTTACAATTTTTAATATCTGTTATGCCTACCAATCCCAACAGTGATATCATAGCCAGATCAATCGTTCGTAGCGTGATATAACCTAATCACGACATTTATTGCTTTTCATATTGTGTGAACTATTGCTTGTTGTGGTTTATTTTTCAAACTTGTTTAGGTGTGGTAAACAACATGGCTCTAGTTTTTATAAGGATTGTAATATTTAAATACGGCCTACGTGCTCTGCCTTCCTCTAAATAGTCTCAATGTACATCTCTTCTCATGCCACTCTCCTCGTATGTTTAAATAAAGTTTCTCTCAATGTATTTCTTTTTCTTATTTAGAGAAGTCATCTCATTGGCTTGAGAGAATTTTAGGTTAGGTAGGTCATGCTGTGTCACATTTAAATTATGCTTTTGATTATATCATTGCATGCATACTTTTGCATTTATATGTATTTATCTGTATGAGATACAACTACGATTGCATTCATATAAACAAAACTAATTAATTGAGCCCTCCAAATCAAATCTTAAATCATAATGCCGTCAATTAAGGAATACTTGTCAAAACCTAGATCGCTCAATTGTAGGAACCACCAAAGTGGATGCATTTGAGTTATCTAGGTGAGACAAGCATGAGTAATGGTGCTACTCACAAAATTCATTATTGTTTTTACTTAATTGAGATTAACACAATGGGTTTGGATCTCAAGGAATTAGATGGGATTAAACATGCTGCATCATATGATGATCGAATCCCATAAAGATCTAAGAGTTACATGTGATGTAATTGGTAAAGAGGTTATCTACCTAAATAACTTCAATTTAAGCATTCTGCCAAAGCAGACTTAAATTTAAGCAAAATATGGATCTTAGCCCACTAATTGTTATATTGAGAGTTGTTAATTTAGTGGGAGATTACTAACTAAATTTACATATTTTAATTGTAGAATCATGTTGACTAGTAATACTGCTACACTATCACTGTGATTAGTCTTTAAGAAGGAGAAATTCAATGGGACAAACTGTAAACACCCGTTTCACATTTTGATATTTGCAGAGTAATAAGCGCATCGTTCGTAAGGAATACATAAACAATGAAAACATACCGATATTATTAATACAATGCTTGTTTATATATAGAAATTCCCCATAGGGGTATACAGAATAATTAAAGAACTTAAACAAATAAAAGGTCCTTAGAAAACCAACTACCTTTCCCGAACTCGTCTAAAATCTTTCGCCGCCAGAAATTACTGTTTTACCCTTCGAGTCGCTGCCTACTGCTGGAAACTTTGTATATTTATGGAAAGGGTGAGATTCGAAGAATCTTAGTAGTAACATACAATCAAAGATATACGATGTGAAAATAAATATGTCATGTCATGTCATGTAAGATGATTAAAAACTGTGTGTACACTTGTCCAAGGCTAAACGACATGTTTGTATCTTGGCCTACTCGGCGCCCCAGTTGGGTCCTTGACCATAACTTGGTAAATTTATGTGTCCAAGACACTTGGCTCATGTTATAGAGAATGACATATTCTAAATTTAGTAATCACATAGTATATGTAAGAAGAAGTTACTACCTGGAACGGGCCCTTTCCTTGCCTGTCAATCGGTCTAACTGTGTCTCTAGGTTGGGCTTTCGATATATCCTAATATTTCAAATTTAGGTTAAATGAGTTATTATTTATTCATATGGCAGATTTTCAGTAAACTTTGGAAAATCATAATTAATTCTATAAAAACAAAATTTGACTAATTCAAAAGCCTAAATGTAGCTCTTTAAATTTAATTTTTTTGTAAAAATGCTTTGGTCTGACCATTGACTTCATAATTTTCCCAGAAATTCATCAAACTCCAATATTCCCACATTGTCTTCCAGAAACAGGGCACAACTTTAAAAATCCATTTATCTCAATATACTAGTCCAAAAATTACAAACTACATATAAAATTAAATATCTATGTCTCTACTTTAATCCTGCCAAGTTTCATAATTTTTGAACTTGGTTTGACCTACAAATTTCATTGCACAACATCACTGCCTCATAAGAGGCAGATCAAACAACATGCACATTCAAATTCATAAATTTCCAAATTTGCATACCAACATCCAAAAATAATGAACACATGCATGCCTACACAATTTTTCCTTCTTAATCCAATATAAATATTATAATAAAAAAAATCCAGCTCCTCCATTATGTTATGGGTCTGACCAAAAGTTAGGGTTTAAGGAGAGAAAATGTGTTTTCTTGATTTCTCTTGCTTAATCACTTCTTTATTACTTCTAATCACATTATTAACTACTTAAACACTAAATGGACATGAGTAGAGGAAATTTTGGTAGCATTTCCCCTAGGGTTTGCTTCAGCCCAAATTTACAAAATAAGAGAAATCAAGGCAGATCCACCACCACCACCAACAACAATAACATCAAATAAGACAAGAGGATCAAAATATGAAGATTACCTCTTAAATTTCAGCTCTTTCTCTCTCCTCACATCTCAGCCCTCTCTCTATACACTCTTGATTTCTCTTGCTAAACATAGATTCCATAGAGGAGAAGAGGTTATAAGTGGTTCCAAGACGGTTAGGAAGCATAAACACTAAGTTTTCATACTCTTACCTTTGGTTCTTGCACTTGGAACCCTAGCTTCTTCTTGGTGTTCTTCAAATGTTCTTGAGCTCTTCCCTCTCTCTCTTGCTTATACTTTTACCGAACATATAAATGGAAGAGGAAGAGAGTTGTGTTTTTATTGTATCACCTAATATTGGTTATGTGATAATTATTATATCCTTGAATTTGCTCCACCACAACTTTCCTTCTTCTTTTAATATAAGCCACATAAATCCATTTTTCTTGTTTTTCGCTTCATTTGACCGAAAGTGATAGAGAGAAAGGAAATTAGAAATGACTTCTTGCATTTCCAACAATTACATCTTGCTTTTTTTACTTTTGCTCTTAATTTTTCCTTAGTAAATAATATTCCAAAATGGGATTACTAATTATCAAATAGCCATTTTCCCTTTCTTGTTCTTTACAACATCTAAATTTTATTCCAATTAAATAATGGTTGTTTGCTTTATTGGTCAAATGACCATTTTGCCCTTACATTTTTTTCCATTTTCGCATTTGCTGGAAAACTAGGCATAATTTTCACCATACTTTGAAAATTCATATCTAATTGTATAGATATAAAATTGGGGTGTTTCCGAAGGATATGTGACCCTTATTAAGTCTATTTTCATGAAAAAATATAGCCTTTATCCAATTAAAAGCTCAACATTCTTGGAATTATTTTTTTGGACACTGCTACTGAAAATCGCCAGTTTCACTGGGCTAATTTCAAAAATACATAATTTCTTATGTACAAATCCAAATGACTTATATGACATATCAAATTAAACCTTGATAAGTCTAATTTCACTCTAGAAGTTTTTAAAATTTTTAGACATCATTTGGCCATTGAAAAATGTAACACAACACAACTGTCTTGCTGGGAAACTCACTGGCAGCAACACTAATTTGTGTTCCAAATAACTATGTTGTGTGTGAACTCTAATTGTCTTGTTTTGTCACTTAATGTGCTCTTTAATTATCCATTTTTTCCCCTTAATGCCACCAAAGGTGTAAATAATTGTAGGGAATAAATTATGTTTTCTTAGGATACTTGCTAAACTAGGGCTTAACAGTCCACTTGATGCAGGCTTATTTTCAAGCCTTTAGTCCCAAAATTTGGGATGTTACACAAACTTTCTTGACTGGTTTAGGAACTTGAGAATTGTTCTCAAACAAGAAAGAAAGGCATATATCCTAGATCAACCCATTCTTGAGAAGCCTGTAGCCAATGCTCCAAGAGCTCAGAAAGATGCTTACACAAAGCATAAGGACGAATGTAGGTTGCCTAATACTTGCTACCATGGTTCCAGAGCTCTAAAGATATCTGAAACATATGGAGGATCATAAGATGATTGTCCATCTCAAGGAAATAATCTAGAACTAGGCAAGACATGAAAGGTATGAGACTACAAAAGCCTTATATTCCTGCAAGATGGCTGAAGGTGAATCAGTTAGTGCTCACGTCTTAAAGATGAAAAGCTACATTGATCACCTTGAGAGGCTTGGATTTCCCATAAGCCAATAGTTAGCTATAGATTTGATCTTGAACTCACTCCTGAAAAGTTATAACTAGTTTGTTATGAACTACAACATGAACAACATGGAGAAATCAATTTCTGAAATGTATGGGATGCTCAAAACTGCTGAGTAGAGCATTAAGAAAAGGCCTAGCAATGTTTTGATAGTTCAGAAAGGAAAGGGTATGAAAAGGAAGGGCAAGGGTAAGGCAAAGGGTAAAGGCTCATTTGGTAAGACCAAAGAGTCAAATAGGCCCGAAACCAAGCCTTTAGCTAAGAAGGCAGAGCATCCAAAAGATAGAGTATGCTTATTTTGCAATGAACCCGGTCATTAGAAGAGGAATTGAAAACTCTACCTCAAAAATCTGAAAAAGAACAAGAAGGATAGCGGGGTTATCTCTTCAGGTATTTATGTTATAAATATTCATTTTTATACTTCCTCTACATGGGTATTAGATATTGCATGTGATTCTCACATTTGTACAAATGTACGGGGTCTTAAGAATAGTAGAAAGCCGAAGAAGGTCGAAGTAGACCTATGAGTTAGAAACAGAGAAAGAGTTGTTGCTTTAGTTGTAGGCACTTATGAATTAGTTCTGCCCATTTGGCTTTGTTAGTTTTGAACAATTGCTATTATGTTACTGCTTTGAGTAGTAACATTGTTTCTCTTTCTTATTTGGATAAGGAATGTGTTAGTGCAAGCTAATCACCCAAGAGGGGGGTGAATAGGGTGATAATAAAATAATTAAACAATTTAGTAAATTTTAATAATCTTAAATGCACAATTGAAAGTAAGGAGATAAATCACCGAAGTGTACAAAAAGTATTTATACTGGTTCGGTCACAACCACTTTGACCTATATCCAGTCCCCATAAATCCTTCTGAGCCTTTCACTGTAACTTCCAAGATTCAGTGGGTTCTTGGTACCTCAGTACAGAGTAAGCTCCTCTCAGGAGACTCGCTCATACTTACACAAAGTAATCTCAAATCCTAACTTAAGGTTCCACAACCTTAAGATATCTTAGTAAAAGATATTGAGTTTGTAAGAAAATCTCTCTATTAGAGTGAATGTATAAACACTGAAGTACTGAGAATGAATATGAAGAACAAAGTAGTAAGATTGTATTGAGTGATGTATGTTCGTGCGTTGTAAGTTCATATTCTTCTTTGTTGAATGCTTCCATATTAACAGCTGAATGGATATTTCTGTTGGTAGCAATTCAATATGTCCGTTAGAGTGGCGTAGCTTCATTTGACAATTTTCATCGTTTGAAAAATTAGCCGTTGGACGTTACGCTTCTTACACTCCATAATTTGAATTTTGTTATTCATGCATGATCTCTTCATTTCTTTTCTTGAAAAATACACTTAGAAAACTAGCATAATAAAGGGTTAATGGGCCATAACTCGAGTGATCAATCTGAATAAATAATTAACAACAGATAATTTTCAGGCAATCTGAACACCATCACTCGAGTGATAATGGTCCATCACTCAAGTGATCAATCAAGTGATTCCTTCTGAAAACTGGCAGTGACTTTTAAAGTATTTTCTGGACACATCACCCGAGTGATCAGGGCCAATCACTCAAGTGATCCCTCGAGTGATCCCTTTTAATTATTTTCAGAAATATATGATTAGTTGAAATATCCATGCATAGTATATCGATTACTCGAGTGATCCCTCGAGTGATCAATTGAAAAATTTGGCATAGAGTTTTACCTTTGTAACTCACCTTGTCACTCAAGTGATTAGGGTCAATCACTCGAGTGATCCCTTTCAAAATCTGGCAGAGACTTCTCGAGCAAATATTTGACTCCATCACTCGAGTGATCACTCAAGTGATACTTGGCTGATTATGTAAACTACTTCCCTCTTGATTCAGATTCTTATATCATGATCTGTACACTTAAACACTCTTATCAATATATTCAAAAACCATTTGTTTTAACATAAATTAGTTTTTATCCTCCTCTGTTATCACCAAGACTTAGGATCTAATATTCTCCCCCTTTGTGATGATGACAACACAATTTGGTTTTTGAAATTCTTATCAAAATGTGATTTTGTCGTTAAGTTTAAAAATCATTTCACTGAATTAATTTTACTTAATGAAATCACAATTTAGCTTATAAACATTAGTTCATGCTTGTCAAAATCCAATCAAATAGATAACAACTATGATTGCATAATTTAACGTTCATAAATAACAATAATACATAACATAGTTTCAAACTAATCAATATGCATGAAATAACATAGATATGCCTGAAAAACTCATACACCCATATTAACTTAAAAAGAAAATTGCAATGCTCTTTCAGATATTCTGTCAGCAAATCACAAAATATTCCTAAGTCTTCTCCCCATTTTTGACATCATCAGAAAGGGTGAATCAGTCCTGAGAAGCAGAGCTAGTAGGCTTGGCTGCAAAGACAGGTGAGGCTTGTAAGGGTGATGAACCAGTATCCTAAGTGTTCTCATCATATGGTATAGAAAAAGTAGGAGATGGGTGAGGCTCAGGAAGGTTAAAAGGTGGGATATGAAGATCATCAGGAGGGTTATGTGGACGAGATAGAGGAGAGGTCTGAGATGTGACTACTATAGTATCTGTATGATTAGAGGAATGAGGTGAATGGTCAGAAGAGTAGTGGTGTGAATGGTATAAAGGTGAGTAAGGAATGGGCTCAGTGCCTGTAGTGAAGTAATGGGAGTAGACATTGGCTGTGGCTAGACTGACTCGAGCTGAGGCTGAACTGGGTCATCTAAAGCAATATGGATATTGTCAGAGGTAGATGGGTCAGTCACCGAGAAAATAATGTTGCCCGAAGTAGTCAGAGGTACATCAGTAAAAGGGATATGTGAATGAATAGGACCAGAGGTAGGGGTGACCTGAATGAAGGAATCCACCTTCTCATGTAAGGGTCTCAAGAGATTCCTAATCTCCTACAAAGCACTGGTCTGAGCCTGTTGGTGTGCCATCATTTCCTCATTATGCTGAGTCATGTAATCTACTAGCTGACCCATCTTGAAATTCATATGAGTTATGAGTTCAACGTTAGTGTTGGCAATGGCTATATGAAATTCCTTGAGTACCTCCTTCATATAAGTCTTCACAGTAGAACCGATGAAGGATGGTATAGAGGGAGAGGTAGGAGATAAGGACTGAGTATCATCAGGTTTACTTCCTTCAACCTCTATCTTCTTCTTTTTAGGAGTTGATCCTATAGGCTTCTTTAATAGAATCTTGATCCCAATTTGCCTATTTTATTCCTCCTTACTGGTAATAGTCTTTCAATAGGTTCATTGGGCTCCAATTACCATATCTTGTTCTTCTTTAGGAACAAAGAAATTAGTTGAGGAAATGGCATTGGAGTGGTCTGGGTTCCTGATGATTTATGCCTCTTGATCTCATAAAAGATCATTTCTCCTAAATTTCTTTCCTCTTTAAGGATGATTGAGGCCATATTCTTAAAATCCCTCTCAATGAAGTTTGTAAAGTTATTAGACTTGTTCACCAAGTATCGAGAGTATATATACCAAAGGACCCTATGCAAGTCACACATATCACTTGGATTGAAAATTAGGGGTCCTACTCTCTTATTAGGTCTTAGGATAGAAACAATTTGGTTTGCATCAAGATTTGGCTGGATATCATCAGGAGGATCCTCTATGCCTAACCAAGTATTAATTCTTAAGGGAGAAAGAAGAATGGTTTGTCATCTCACTTTTGTGGTCATCTCTTCCTCAACTGCTCTTCTCACAGGGTCATAACATACTCCATATTAGAATAAAAATGTCTAACAAATTTGGTGTAATAGGGGAGTTTTAGGGACAACCAAGGCATGTAAGTATTCATATAAGGACTTAGGTCAAATTTCAAGGCTTCTTTAAGAACTGAAAGGTCAACATAAAACATTCTACACACCTTTCTCCTTGAGAATTCCTCCTTAAACTTAGGAGTTTCTTCAAGCTTGGCTTTGTTTAATCCCTTTGGAGGAAAAGTGATTTCTTCTTCTTTTTCCCCGATTCCTTCCTTCAGTGGAGACATTGTAACCTTGGATGGTCCTTGCTTCACCCCTTAGGATTTGTAGGCTTCATCAAGCATACTTATCATTACCTTGGAAAGTTTAGGATCATACTTGGATTACTTTGGCTCTTTCCCGGTAAAAGTTGGAGTACTAGAAGAACTAGGAGTGGGTGTGGGAGACATTGTGACTTCCTTGCCAGTTCCAGTGCCCAAAGAAGATTCTTTCTTAGTTCGTGCTCGAGTCACTATAGGCTCTTGAAACACTATCCCTGGTGCTTTGGATTTTACTTGAGCTTTCGGCTTGACTTTTGGGGTCTGTGATGATTTTTGCCTCTTAGGAGGAGGAGGTGGTAAAGATGATTCAGGAGATGATGGAGGAGTATTTTGAGGCATTTTGGTCTTGGCTATTTGAGATTTGGAAATAAACTTAGTGAAACCACAAAGAATGTGCCGTACGGTCGAAGGCTAAGGCACAATATTTAAGAGATTTTGAGAAGTTTTTGAAGCTGAAATTTGTTGGGTTTTGAATGAAATGGAGTGGGAAAGAAAATATGAGAAGATTGGAATAGAGATTTTGGAGAGAGACTTGAAGTGAGTGTGTGTGAAATGACTGAGTTCCAACAGATATACCCATTGTGCCCAACATCACTCGAGTGATCTTGAGCATCTCTCTAGTGGTCACTCGAGTGATCATGCTTGACTTATGTAAAATCTCATAAATTAAACACGTACCTGGCATGAATAATATGGTAATTACCCATGGATAATCCCTTGGTGTTTTTGAGTTCCTTTGTGGCAGATTTGAATTGAAAGATTCCTAAATTTCTTCTTGCCCATATGATCACTCGAGTAGTCACTCGAGTGATTCTATGACATCACACTAGTGGTCACTCAAGTGATACATCCCTTTAGCTGGTAATCATTCATATTCCAATAGTTTAGCCGTTACCTTTGAATTATTTGACCATAACTTCTCTGCCATGTCAACATAACTGCCCTGAATAGCCATCACTCGAGTGGTTACTCGAGTGATAAGACCATCACTCCCAGTTATCACTCGGGTGATGTTTACATCACTGGAAGTTTTCACTTAAGTGATTGTTCCCTCTATTTATCCCTGTTTTGTTTGACACATAACAAAGAATTAAAGTTCTGCAAAACAAATTTCTAGAAACTCCGATGCTTAAGTCAGTTATCATCAAAACATAATCAAATAACAATATCTAACATTTGTAAACATTTAACTACTTACAATTCATTAGGATTTACCATTCCCAATTCTCTACATATAAATAAAAATTGATCTTTGGCAAGAGGCTTTGTGAATATATCAGCCAATTGTAAGTGAGTTGGAATTAATAACACCATAACATCTTTCTTTTGAATGTGATCTCTGATGAAATGATGTCTCACATCGATATGCTTGGTTCTTGATTGTTGTACGAGATTTTTTGCGAAGCTTATTGTGCTGGTGTTATCACAGTAAATGGAAATTTCTTTGAGATAAATGCCAAGATCCTGTAGTTGTTGTTTTAGCCATAATACTTGTACACAACAACTTGAGGCTACTATGTATTCTGCTTCCATTAAAGATAATGACACAATAGTTTGTTTCGTACTGGACCAAGAAATAACTGCACCTCCAAGGAATTGACATTGTCCACTTGTACTCTTCTTGTCTGTCTTATAACCACCATGATCTGAATCTGAATATGCAACTAGATATTCATTTCCTCCTTTAGGGTACTATATACCCAATTCCTTCGTACATGCAAGATATTTGAAAATTCTTTTCACAACTTCAGCGTGTGATACTTTGGGACGTGATTGATATCTTGCATATAAACCAACACTGAATTGAATATTAGGTCTACTAGTTGTAAGGTAAAGTAATGATCCAATCATTCCTCTATACTGAGTCATATTGGAATCAGTTCCTTTTTCCTCATCAGAATCCATAAGAATCGTTGAACTCATGGGGGTATCCGCTCCATTAGCTTCGTCCAATCCATACTTTTTGAGAAGCTCTTTATGATATTTTGTCTGAGATATAAATATCCTATTCTTTCTTTGTTTGATTTGTAAGCCCAGAAAGAACCTCAATTCTCCCATCATAGACATCTCAAACTCAACCTGCATCATATCCGAAAACTCCTTGCACATATAGTCGTTAGTAGCACCAAATATAATATCGTAAACATATATTTGAACTACTAGAATATCATTTCATTTTCGTTTTATAAATAAAGTTGTATAGACTTTTCCTCGTGAAAATCCTTGTTCGATGAGAACTTTGCTCAGTCTATCATACCATGCTCTAGGAGCCTGTTTCAAACCATATAGGGCTTTCTTTAATTTGAAAACATGATTTGGTTTTGAAACATCTTCAAATCCTGGAGGTTGTTCAACATAGACTTCCTCTGTGATGTACCGATTTAAGAAAGCACTTTTCGCATCCATTTGATAAAGTTTGAATCCTTTGATACATGCAAAGGCTAAGAGTACATGTATGGCTTTCAATCTTGCTACAGGAGCATACATTTCCTTATAATCAATACCTTCTTCTTGATTATAGCATTTGGCAATCAATCTTGCCTTGTTTCTGAAAATTGCTGCGGATTCATCAAGTTTGTTCTTGAATACTCATTTAGTTCCAATGATCGAATGATATTTGGGTCGGAGCACCAAGTCCCAAACTCAATTTCTTTCAAATTGATTGAGTTTTTCTTGCATTGCTAACACTCAATCATTGTCTGTTAGGGCTTCATCAATGCTAGAAGGTTCTAATTCAGAAATAAATGCAGAAAACCTAACTTCATTTAAAACTTGATTTCTAGTTTTGACTCTTTCATTTACTCTTCGTATAACTTGTTCTAAAGGATGACTCTTATTGTATTTCTAGGCTTTAGGTAGATCTTGTTGGCCTAATTCTTCTTCGGTTTTGTCAACCTTAAGACTAGAAGAAGGATTAGGAGAAGACTGAGAATTTTTGTGATTATTAGCTATTTCTTGCTCATCGTCAAGGTTTTTGCCAGAAAATTCAAATTCATCGAATACAACATGAATTGATTCCTTAATTACGCATGTTCGTTTATTAAAAATTCTATATGCTTTACTTTGATTCGAATAACCTAGGAAGAGTCCTTCATCTGCTTTAGAATCAAACTTTCCTAAATTTTCTTTTTCGTTGTTATGAATGAAACACTTACAACCGAATATGTGTAGACGTGCGAGATTTGGATTACGTCCCTTATAGAGTTCATATGGTGTCTTGCCAAGTTTGGTTCTCACATATGCTCTATTTGAAGTGTAGCAAGCTGTGCTCATAGCATCTGTCCAAAAAACTTGAGACACGTTCTTTTTATTCAGTATTGCTCTAGCTATCTCTATAAGAACTCTATTCTTACTTTTCACGACTACGTTTTGTTGTGGTGTTCTTAGTGCAAAGAAATTGTGATCAATGTCATTTGTGTCACAATATTATGCAAAGGCATGATTATCAAATTCTCCACCATGATCTGTCCTGAAACTTGCAATAGATATACCTTTCTCATTTTTCACTTTCTTGGCAAAAACAATAAATCTACTAAAAGTTTCATCTTTGGAGAACATAACAATAGTCGAGGTAAATCTGGAAAAATCATCAACAATAACCAATGTATATAAATTTCCACCGAGACTCTTGACTCTTGCTGGACCGACTAAATCTATATGCAACATTTGAAGTGGTCTAGTAGTGGTAATTTCATTTTTTGATTTAAAAGATGATTTTGTTTGTTTACCTTTCTGACAAGCATCACAAATAAAATCATTTTTTAAATCTACTTTAGGCAAACCAACTACTAAATCCTTTTTAAGTAACTTACTTAGTTGATGCATACTGACATCAGCTAGTCACTTATGCTATAACCAACTTTCATCGGTGTTACTCAAGGAGCAGTTTTCTAAAGAATTTTCATTCATATCAAGGGTGTAGCAATTACCTTCCCTTTTTGCTCTAAGTCTTGATTTCAAATTCTTCTTCTCAATCTTCAAATCCTTCTTACTTACTATCAAACATTCTTCTGAGTCAAATATTACCCAATTATGTTTATCTGTACTTTGACTCACACTTAGTAGATTGTGACACAAGCCTTCAACGTAATACATTTGACTTGTATACCTTTATTGCTTTTGACTTCACCAAGTCCTGTTATCCTTCCGATTTGATTTCATCCAAATTTTACCTTGCCACCTTCTTTTGGTTCTAACGTGGTAAAATTCTCAAGATCATCTGACATATGTCTGGAGCATCCACAATCTATATACCATTTGTTAGCTTCGGATGCTCTAAAACATACCTATAATAAAGGACAATTATATTTTAGGTACCTATTACGAATGTAGGATGGTGTATTTAGAAGTGCAAGTGTATACTGTCGTAAACAAGTAATATAGAGGTGAGTAAAGTATCGTTCCCACGAGGATTGATCACTAAGTACCAAAATTGATAATCTTAATACTATTAAGCCGATCAATTAGTTGGTGGTTGAGATTGCAAGATAAAAATGATTAAATGAAAATGCAATTGTTGTAAAGACAAATATAAAAAGGCCCTAGGAATTAGATTTCACTTAGCAAACTCCGGATTGAATCACTTATCTATTCTAGTACAATTTATTCCACATGATTGATAGTCGAGTTTCCCTATTTTAATTAATAACCTCTTCCAAGGTCAAGTAACTCTATAATTAATTGTTAACCCAATATATTCCTATATGAATTTAAGCAATCAATCATGCATTAAAATTTATGGAACTCAGTTAAGACTACACAACCCATATGAATATATTCCTATTTCATATGCAAATTATGGTTTTAATTATAGGATCCACACACATGTATCTCATTCCGGTCTCAACATGCATATTGAGATCATCCAAAAGGTGGCCAATCAATTGAAAGCATTAAGAACAATAATTAAAACTCAATCATGAAGGAAAAATTAAAACTAGATTTAATAAGTTAAGATTCAATCCGTCATTAGTAAGCTACATCATCACCCTAGGAAAATGAAAATTTAGCTCGTGATGAAATTAAAAACAAAACCAAAATAAATTGAAAAATTCATAAATATTGCAAAAAACATGATTATTAAATTCTAAAACATAAAGATATAACTACAAGATGCATGAAAATAGAAAATTCTAGCCTTCCATATAGGAGGTAAAACCTTCTATGTAGGAGGCAGCCTATACCATCCATAAAGGAGGACTACCTAAACCTTCCATGTAGGAGGTATGCAAGAACAACAAAAATGCATGAAATTAAACTCTAAGATGGTGTCTTCACTTGTACCTTCAACTCCTCTATTTATAGATGAATTGGGTGTAAGAATTTCCACATGTTAGGTAAGAATCTTGACTCTAAGCCACCAATATTGACTTTGTGACCACCTTGCTCATTGATTGCAGCTAACTGTTGGCAATTAAAACGTTGGAATCTCACTTTGTTGTCTTCATTAAAGTTGTAGATCTAGATCTTAGCTTGAAAACGCATGTCAGAGCTCCTCATTTCAACTTTTTTGGCTTTAATTATGGTCAAATTAGTGGACAAAGGTCAAACCTGGATAAAATCACATGCTCAACGTCTAAGCAAAATTTGAAGCTCTTAAGGACAGAATTGGGTTTTCACCTCAACATAAAAGTTGTAGGAATTTTTCTCATCTTTCTATCCATATAAAGAACGTCCCAATTCGACATCTAAAGCTCTAGATATTGCCTAAAACCTGAAATAGGGTCAAATTTAAATATTTTCCAATGAATTCTATTTTATGTCAAATCATTATTTATTTATCAATTACACCCAAATTCATTACATTGAGCTCAAATTTCATCCAAAAAATGATTCATATAAGGGAAAATAAACGAGTAGATATTTTACTTATCAAATTCCCCCATACGTAATCAACAGCTACTAAAATAAATTGGTTGCTGAATGAGGATGGAAAAGGCCCCATAAAATTGATCCCCCATACATCAAAAAGCTTAACTTCTAAGATGTTAGTTAAAGGGGCTTCATGTCTCCTTGAGATATTTCCCATTTTTTGACATCTGTCACAGGTTGTCACAATCTTATGGGCGTCCTTGAAAAGTGTAGGCCAGTAAAAACCCATATTGAAGGACTTTAGTAGCTGTTCGATTTGCTCTAAAATGACCATCATATGGGGATGAATGGCATTGTTTTAAGATGCTGGCCATTTCTTCCTCAGGAACACATCGTCTGATAATTCGATCTGGGCATTGTTTATATAAGAAAGGATCCTCCCAAATGTAATGTCTCACATCAGCTAGAAACTTTTTCTTTTATACTTTATAACGTTCATAAGGCATTACTCTGCTTGCCAAATAATTAACAAAATCAGCATACCAAGGGGTGGCTTATGATTGCATAGCAAAGAGTTGCTCATCTGGGAAATTCTCCTGGATGGATGATTCTGTCTTTTGTTCAACTGGCTCTAACCAAGAAAGATTATCTACAATGAGATTCTCGGCCCCTTTTTTATCTTTAATTTCTAAGTCAAATTCTTGTAGCAGAAGCACCCATATGATCAATCTAGGCTTAACATCTTTCTTCTCGATCAAGTATTTGATTGCAGAATGGTCTGTCCAGACAATGACCTTTGACCCGATCAAGTAGGCTCTGAATTTGTCAAATGCAAACACCAGTGCTAGAAGCTCCTTTTCTGTTGTTGCATAATTCAATTGTGCATCTAAGAATGTCCTGCTGGCATAATAGATGACATGAAAAACCTTTCCTCTTCTTTGGCCTAAAACAGCTCCAACTACATAATCACTTGCATCACACATCATTTCGAATGGAAGGTTCCAATCTGGAGCTATGATAATTAGTGCAGATGTCAAGGCTCTTTTTAGAGTCTGGAAGGCTGATAAACATTCCTCATTAAACACAAAAGGAGTGTTTTTCTCTAACAGAATGTAAAGTGGCTTTGTGATTTTGGAGAAGTCCTTGATGAATCTTCTATAGAAACCCGCATGTCCTAAAAAACTCCGAATGCCCTTGATTGAGGATGGAGGTGGTAACTTTTCAATTATTTCAACCTTAGCTCGGTCCACTTCAATGCCTCAATCAGATACCTTATAACCCAGCATAATTCCTTCTTTCACCAAAAAATGGCATTTCTCCCAATTTAGAACCAAATTTGTCTCCATGCAACGTTGTAAGACTTTTGTCAGGTTTGCAAGACAGTATCATATGATTCTCCAAAGATTGAGAAATCATCCATGAACACCTCAATGAATTTTTTGACCATATCTGAAAAGATCGCCATCATGCTCCTTTGAAATGTTGCCAATGCATAACATAGACCAAATGGCATCTTTCTAAAGGCAAAGGTACCATATGGACATGTAAAAGTTATTTTCTCTTGATCCTCTGGTGCAATTGTGATTTGATTATATCCTGTGTACCCGTCTAAAAAATAGTAGTAGGCTTTCCCAGATAGTCTATCAAGCATTTGGTCTATAAATGGCAGTGGAAAGTGATCTTTTCTAGTAGCTTTGTTGAGCTTTCTGTAATCAATGCACACTCTCCAGCTCGTCACTGTTCGTTATGGAATCAGTTCATTTTTCTCATTAGGCACCACCGTCATTCCACCTTTCTTTAGCACAACTTGAACTAGACTTACCCACTGACTGTCAGAGATTGGGTAGATTATACTAGCATCCAGCCACTTTATTACCTCCTTTCTTACCACCTCCTTTATATTCAGATTGAGTCTTCTCTGGTGCTCAACTGATGGCTTATAGTTATCTTCCATTAGGATCTTATGCATATAAATGGAAGGATTGATTCCTTTTATATCAGCTATCGACCATCCAAATGCTGTTTTATACTCCCTTAGTACTCTTAATAACTTTTCTTCTTTTTCAAGAGTAAGATCTGCAGAGACAATCACTGGTAATGTTGAGTTTTCTCCCAGATAAGCATACTTTAAGTGGGATGGTAGTGTTTTCAACTCCAGTTCTGGTGGCTTTCCTACTGATGGTACTGGCTTACTCAGTCTTTCTCCCAAATCTTCAAATGGTTTCTTGATAAAAATTAGGGAATTTGCATCAAGAAACCTAATATGCTCTAAGACTTCAGGATTAGTAGATTTTGATACATCTACCATTCCCATTGCTAATGGTTTATATATGCAGATTTCGTTCACCATGTCTTTTGTGCAGCTGGTTAATGTATCTACTCTATAACAGGCGTCACCTTCATTTGGAAAGGAAAAAGCCTTAAAGATGTTGAAGGATACTTGATCATCTTGAACTCGCAAGGTTAACTTTCCCTATTGTACATCTATTAAAGTTCTCCCAGTTGCTAAGAATGGCCTCCCAAGAATGATAAGAATTTCTTGATCTTCTTCTACGTCGAGAATGATGAAATCAGCTGAAAATATGAGTTTGTCCACCTTGACCAGAACATCTTCCAAGACACCTCTTGGATGTTTTATTGATCGGTCAGCTAGAAGTAATGAAACTGTCATAGGCTTCACCTCTCCAAGACCAAGTTTTCTATAGACGGATAGAGGCATGAGATTTATACTTGCTCTTAGGTCACAAAGTGCTCTTTCAAAGTTGCATTGACCTATGGTGCAAGGTATGCAAAAGCTTCCTGGATCTTTCAGCTTTGGTGGTAGTTTCTTTTGCAGAATGGCACTGCACTCCTCAGTCAGTGCAACTGTCTCAAATTCCTCCAGTTTAAGCTTATTTGAAAGAATATCCTTCATGAATTTTACATAGCTGGGCATTTGGGCAAGAGCATTTGGAAAAGGGATGTTGATATATAGCTTTTTGAAAACCTCCAGAAACTTTTTAAACTGCTTGTCTAGCTTTGCCTTCACAAGTCTTTGAGGATATAGAACTGGTGGTACATATGGAGGAGAATTATCTGGAAAGCTGATTCTTCCTGGTACCACATCATCTTCTTGAGGATTATATGCTTCCTCCTTTTCTCTTCTTCACTTTCTTTCTTTTTTTCATCTTTCTTCTGTTGAATTACAAGATCTTTCAATTCTTTCCCACTCCTTAATGCAACGGCCTAAACATGCTCTCTTGGATTTTTTTCAATATCACTCGGAAGAGTACCTGGTTGTCTGGAGTTTAGCATATTTGCAATTTGGCCCATTTGAATCTCCAAGTTCTTTATTGAGGCCTCCTGGTTTTTGAATAATACGTCAGTCCTAGCCATGAATTGAGATGTATTCATGGTTAGTTGAACCAGTACATCTTCTATATTCACTTTCTGCTGTAGTGGATATGGTGGTTGAAGAGCTTGTTGCTAGTCGTTCCCTTACGGTTTGAACACATTTTGATTATTCCTCCAACTAAAGTTTGGATGATTCCGCCAACCTGGATTGTAAGTATTTGAGAATGGATCATTTCTTTGATTTTCGATGTAATGAGCTTGCTCAGACTGAGAAGGCATGGATGGGTGTCCTTCTTGACATTGCGTGCTCACATGAGGTTCTCCATATCGATCACAGGTTTCATGAGGAGTATTGATTGCATTTACTTGACTTGTCAATGAGTTCACTTGTTTGGATATAGATGCAACTTGAGAAGAAAAAGTTGTAAGGATATCCAGCTCGTGCACTCCAACCACTTTCTTTGAAACATGACGTTCAGAAGGCCATTGGTATGCATTGGCTGCCATCTCCTCAAAAAGATCGTAAGCATCTTCTAGACTCTTTCTCATAAAAGATCCTCTAACTGCAGCATCTACAAGAATTCTGGTTGTATGCGTCATCCCATTATAGAATGAGTGCAATTGCCACCAATCTGGTAACCCATGATGAGGACATTTTCTTAGTAACTCCTTGTATCTTTCCCATGCTTCATAGAGGCTCTCAAGTTCATGTTGAGTAAATGAGGTAATTTCATTCATCAATTTAGCTATTTTTCCTGAAGGAAACTATTGTGCTAAAAATTTCTGCACCAAGGCATCCCATGTAGTTATGCTTCCCACTGGTAGAGAGTATAGCCAGCTCTTAGCCTTATCCCTAAGTAAGAATGGGAAAAGCCTAAGTCTAATGGCATCATCAGTGACACCATTATGTTTGAATGTGTCATAAATTTCTAGGAAGCTGGCTATATGTGTGTTGGGATCTTCTGTTGGTAAACCACCAAACTGAATTGCTTGGATCATCTGGATAATTGTAGGCTTGAGTTCAAAATTATTAGCTGCTACTGGTGGTTTTCTGATTCTAGAAGTTGTCTCCATGACTGTTGGTATTGCATAGTCATGAAGTGTTTTGGTATCTGTTGTTTCTCCCTCCGGATTTACCATTGGATTGATTGAAGTAGACTGCTTTCGAATTCTTCGATTTCTTCAACAAGTTCTTTCGATCTCTGAATCGCAAGGTTGTAATTCAATCTTCTTTGATCTTGTCATGCACTAAGCAAAAGCCTGAAAAGAAACACAAGACACCAAAAAGAAGACAAATGTAATGTAAAGACCAAATTAGTATTAAAATTACTTGGTATTGATATTAATGACAACAATCCCTTGCAATGGCACCAAAAACTTGTTACGAGTGTAGGATGGTGTATTTAGAAGTGCAAGTGTACACTATTGTAAACAAGTAATATGGAGGTGAGTAAAGTATCGTTCTCACGAGGATTGATCACTAAGTACCAAAATTGATAATCTTAATACTATTTAGCCTATCGATTAGTTGGTGGTTGAGATTGCAAGATAAAAATGATTAAATGAACATGCAATTGTTGTAAAGACAAATATAAAAAGGCCCTAGGGATTAGATTTCACTTAGCAAACTCCGGATTGAATCACTTATATATTCTAGTCCAATTTATTCCACATGATTGATAGTCGAGTTTCCCTATTTTAATTACTAGCCTCTTCCAAGGTCAAGTAACTCTATAATTAATTGCTAACCCAATATATTCCTATATGAATTTAAGCAATCAATCATGCATTAAGATTTATGGAACTCAATTAAGACTACACAACCCATATGAATATATTCCTATTTCATATGCAAATTATGGTTTTAATTATAGGATCCACACACATGTATCTCTTTTCGGTCTCAACATGCATATTGAGATCATCCAAAAGGTGGCCAATCAATTGAAAGTATTAAGAACAATAATTAAAACCCAATCATGAAGGAAAAATTAAAACTAGATTTAATAAGTTAAGATTCAATCCGTCATTAGTAAGCTACGTCATCACCCTAGGAAAATGAAAATTTAGCTCATGATGAAATTAAAAACAAAACCAAAATAAATTGAAAAATTCATAAATATTGAAGAAAAAATTATTATTAAATTATAAAACATAAAGATAGAACTACAATATGCATGAAAATAGAAAAATCTAGCCTTCCATATAGGAGGTAAAACCTTCCATGTTGGAGGCAACCTATACCATCCATAAAAGAGGACTACCTAAACCTTCCATGTAGGAGGTATGCAAGAACAACAAAAATGCATGAAATTAAACTCTAAGATGGTGTCATCCCTTGTGCCTTCAACTCCTCTATTTATAGATGAATTGGGTGTAAGAATTTCTACATGTTAGGTAAGAATCTTGACTCTAAGCCACCAATATTGACTTTGTGACCACCTTGCTCATTGATTGCAGCTAACATTTGGCAATTAAAACGTTGGAATCTTACTTTGTTATCTTCATTAAAGTTGTATATCTGGATCTTATCTTGAAAAAGCATGTGAGATCTTTTCATTTCAACATTTTTGGCTCTATTTATGGTCAAATTAGTGGACAAAGGTCAGACCTGGACATAATCATGTGCTTAAAGTCTAAGCAAAATTCAGACCTCTTAAGGACAAAACTGGGTTTTCATCTCAACATAAAATTTGTAGGAATTTTTCTCAACTTTCTATCTATATAGAGAACGTTCCAATTTAACATCTAGAGCTCCAGATATTGCCTAAAAACTGAAATAGGGTCAAAATTTAGTATTTTCCAATGAATTATATTTTATGTCAAATCATTATTTATTTATCAATTACACCCAAATTCATTACATTAAGCTCAAATGTCATCCAAAAAATTCTTCCTATAAGGGAAAATAAATGTGCAGATATTTTACTTATCAGTACTCATATCATTTTAGGTCCTTTTGGGTTAGTACATATAACTTTCTGAACATACGAATCCTTAGGTACCCATTTGTAGGTTCCTATAGTTCCTTTCTTTTTATGAATGCATAAAGAGGTATGATGTCCTTTCCTATTGGAATAATTATAATGTGCAAAAGGATTAGATGAATGCATAGAATGTCTAAAATAGTTTAAATATGTTTTACCTCCTATCTT
Organism: Albizia julibrissin; assembly: GCA_037074505.1. Lineage (NCBI taxonomy): Eukaryota > Viridiplantae > Streptophyta > Magnoliopsida > Fabales > Fabaceae > Albizia > Albizia julibrissin. The sequence goes on from CM073477.1 coordinate 42,775,188, forward strand.
CTTCTTACCTTCCTTTTTGTCTAATTTTGGATCATATCCAATACCAAACTTATCGTTCACAAAACATTGTGCTTTTAAAATGATATTTAGCATTTCACTTCCTTTTGTAAGCTTTTCAAGAGTTTTGGTAAGATCAACATTTTTATTTTCCAAAGATAAACAATTTTCGCAACTTGAAGACTCTTTAAGTTTTTCTTCAAGTAACTTGTTTTTCTTTTTACATGCAATAAATTCTTTAACTATTTTGACAAATTCAGAATGCAAAGCATTATCTTCATCATGTAATTCATCATAAGTAGGGTTATGATCACTTACCTCTTCTTTTGTTTCCTCTTAAGCAACTAAACATATGATGGCTATTTCTTCATTATCACTTTCTTCATCTGAGGAACTGTCTCCCCATATTGCCGAAACAAACGCTTTATTTTTGTTGAAGGATTTGCTTTTTCTCTTTTCTCTGTTTTTCTGCAATAGTTTCTGACATTCTGATTTGATATGTCCAGGTTTGCCACATTCATAGCAGATGATCTCCTTGGATTCTCTTCTGCTACTAGTTCCTCCTTTTTGTGAGTTTCTGAAACCTTGGCATTTATAAAATTTCTTGAATCTTCTTATTATCAGGCCTATTTCATCATCGTTGAACTCATTGTCTTCTTCTTGACTTTCTACTTTTGTCGCATTCAATGCAAGGTTCTTCTATTTCTTATCACCGACTTTCTCCAGTTCTCATTTGAATTTTAGTTTGCTTTCATATTCTAAAAGACTCCCAAACAGATAAGCTATGTATTGCATTGATTCACCTTTTACTTCTTCAATTGTCGTGACTTTGGCTTCTCACTCTTTGGAGAGTATATTTAATATTTTTCATACTTGGGTATTCTGATCATAGATTCTCCCAAGTGCTGCAAGTTGATTTACAAGATGAGTATATCTAAGTTCGAATTCAGCTATTGACTCACCTTCCTTTATACAAAGTAGATTAAACTCTGTAACTAGAGTATTAATTCGATTTTCTTTGATTCCTGATATTCCTTCATGAGCAACTTCCAGGGCTTGCCAATGTTCCTTCACGAGCAACTTCCAGGGCTTGCCATATCTCCTTAGCCGTTTGGAGTGTGTGAATTCTAAAGTATTCTTTTTGACTTAAGGCACTTTGAATCATCATAATTGCTTTACTGTTAAGGGTCACAAGCCTTTTGTCATTATCGTCGAATTCTGCTGGTGTCTTGGGAACTTTACGCCCTTTTACAGTCTTTATAAGCACATAATCCCCAACTTCAATTACGTCCCATAGACCATATTATGTTGCCATGACAAATATTTGAAACTTTACTTTCAAGGAGAAATGTTCAACGCTGAAACCTGGTGGTCTGGTAATAGAAGCTCCATTAGGAAGAATTCCTTCACCCATGCTTGCCATTAGATCCTTCTTAGGTTGTTATACCTGAACAAGAAGACCTATGCTTTGATACCAAATGTTAGTGCAAGCTAATCACCCAAGAGGGGGTGAATTGGGTGATAATAAAATAATTAACAATTTAGTAAAATTTAATAATCTTAAAAGCATAATTGAAAGTAAGGAGAGAAATCACTGAAGTATACACAGAGTATTTATACTGGTTTAGTCACAACCACTTTTACCTACATCCAATCCCCATAAATCCTTCTGAGCCCTTTACTATAACTTCTAAGATTCAGTGAGTTCTTGGCACCTCAGTACAAAGCAAGCTCCTCTAAGGAAACTCGCTCCCCCTTACATAAGTTAATATCGAATCCCAACTTAAGGTTCCATAACCTTAAGATATCTCAATAAAAGATATTGAGTTTGTAAGAAAACCTCTCTATCAAGGTGAATGTATAAACACTGAAGTACTAAGAATGAATATGAAGAACAAAGCATTAAGATTGTATTGAGTGATGTATATTCGTGCGTTGTAAGTTCATATTCTTCTTTGTTGAATGCTTACATATTAACAGCTGAATGGATATTTTTGTTGGTAGCAATTCAATATGTTCGAGTAGCGTAGCTTTATTTGACCGTTTTCATCATTTAAAAAATTAGCGGTTAGACGTTACGCTTCTCACACTCCATAATTTGACTTTTGTTATTCATGCATGATCTGTTCATTTCTTTTCCTAAAAAATACACTTAGAAAACTAGCACAATGAAGGGTTAATCATATAGATAACAAATCATTAACAACAGATAATTTTTAGGCAATCTGAACACCATCACTCGAGTGATAATGGTACATCACTCGAGTGATCAATCGAGTGATCCCTTCTGAAAAATGGCAGTGACTTTTAAAACATTTTCTGAACACATCACTTGAGTGATCAGGGCCAATCATTCATGTGATCCCTTTTAATTATTGCCAGAAACATATGATTGGTTGAAATATCCATGCATAGTACATCACTCGAGTGATCCCTCGAGTGATCAATTAAAAAATTTGGCAGAGAGTTTTACCTTTATAACTTACCTTAACAGTTGAGTGATCAGGGTTAATCACTCGAGTGATCCCTTTCAAAATCTGGCAGAGACTTCTGACTCCATCACTAGAGTGATCACTCGAGCGATACTTGGCTGATTTTGTAAACAACTTCCCTCTTGAGTCAAATTCTTATATCATGATATGCTCACTTAAACACACTTATATTCATATTCAAAAACCATTTGTTTTAACATAAATTATTTCTTATCCTCATTTGTTATCATCAAAACATAGGATCTAACATAATGTTATACTTCCATGATTGGGAATGGTAAATAATCTCTTTATCGTAATGACATTTTCTATACTGATGGTGATTTGCATGTTGGTCATTATATTTTAAACTTAGAACATCCTAATAGTGGAAAAATCTATAATGTAACTACCGAAAGGATCAAGTCAAATGATTTGAATCTGATCTACTTATGGCATTGTCATTTGGGCCATATAAATGAGAAACATATTTTCAAACTCCATCAAGATGGATTTCTTTACTCATTTGATTTTGAATCATATGATACATGTGAATCTTGCTTATTAGAAAAGATGACAAAGGCACCTTTTACTGGGCATAGTGAGACAACCACTGATTTATTGGGCCTCATACATACCGATGCATGTGGACCACTGAATACAGTTGCTAAAGGAGGTTATATGTACTTCATTACACTTATAGATGACTTTTGTAGATATGGCTTTATCTATCTAATGAAACATAAATCTAAATCTTTTGAAATGTTCAAAATATTCCAAAATAAAGTACAAAACCAACTTGACAAAACAATTGAAGTACTTCGATATGATCGAGGTGGTGAATATTTGAGCCAAGAGTTCATTGACCATCTTAGGAGCTATGGGATAATCTCACAATTGAATCCTCTAGTAACACCATAATGGAATGGCATTTTTTAGAGGAGGAATCGAACACCATTAGATATAGTTCGATCTATGATGAGTCAAGTAGATCTTCCACCATCCTTTTGGGGCCATGCCCTAGAGACAACTACATTCATACTAAATCATGTTTCATGTAAGGCAGTTGAAAAGACACCATATGAGATATGAAATAGGAAGAAACCTGTTTGTCTTTTGTCAAAATTTAGGGATGTGAGGTTTATGTTAAGAAATAAGCATCTGATAAATTAGCGACCAAATCCTCAAAGTGCCCTTTTGTAGGGTATCCTAAGGAAATAAAGGGATATTATGTCTATAATCTCATCGATAACAAAGTATTTGTTATCTGAAATGGTATCTTTCTAGAAAAAGAGTTTATCTCTAAAAGAACCGGTAGGAGCAAGGTAAATCTCGAAGAAGTTTAAGAGTCACAAGATAGAAATGATAACTCTCCATTTTTAGTATATTTAAAGTGTATTTTGAAGATATTTGGAGAGTTATCTTAACAAATTTTGAAATACTTCTAAGAGATTTTAGAAGCAAATCAATTTGGTGAATCATTTTGGGGATTTTAGCTTAAATATTATGGTTTTAATATAAAATAGAAATAATTTAATTCAGGATAATAATGATAATAATGAGTCACTGTTTTGAATATATATATATATATATATATATATATATATATATATATATATATTCAAGAATTCTGAATGAGCTCCAAAATATTTCAAAATATTTCATTTTAGTCCCTCCTTAAAGGTTTTATATGTTTCCATTTAAGTCCCTTGATCAAAATGCACGTTTTGACCAAGGGACTTGGTAGGTCTTCAAAGGAGACGCTGAGACGAATTAGAAGAGAGGAGGATTGGAGTGGGATGAAAAAACAGAGAGGAGAGGTGGCATATCTGGGAGCAGCGACTGAGAATCACGTGGGTGACTCCGGCACCACCATCGCCGGAGGAAACCGAGGGGCTGGCACATTGGAGCTTGATCTTGAGCAGAACCAAAGATACATGGTATGTTGGCTTGAGGATCATAAACCAGAGATGAGTGAGAGGAGAAGGAAGGCTGTGCTGATTGTGGAGCTTCATCTTCAGCAGAACCAGAGAGATAGAGACGACAGCAGCGATTTTGGGAGCTACTGGAGATAGAGGTGGTGTCATGGTCATCCTTTGCAGCTGACAAACCTGAAGCTTGAGAGATCACAGAGGGCATGAATTAGAGGTAGCTGTTTATTCCTTAGTTCTGTATCATCTTGATCTACCGTTACCTTCTCTTATTATTTTCATTGGATTGTTCAACATTGTTGAATCAAAAGAGTCGAGGTTGAGCGATCATGGAACCAAGGGAGTACGCCATTATTGTTCTATTTTTGGTCTACTAGAGCTTATGGAAATGACAGGGAAAGGAGGGGGAACTTGACTTCAAGCATTCATTCTTATTCTTTGCCATTATCCACTGTCACCCATCTCAAATCCTACCATCGCCACATTGTGTTTGCAATTCATTACTTCCCTTTTCTCTTTCCCATTGTCTATTATTTTACTGATGATTTATGCGATGTGCTGTATTGAGATTAATTAATGCCATGGCTGGCTAATTCTCTTTTAACCTAGAGTAGCTATGAACTAATTTAAGTATTTGAGCATTTATGAACCAATTAGTTGTGCTTATTGTTATTTTGTTTACTTAATTTTGTATTATTTGTCTATTTAGTACTTGATCACTACTAAGTAAGAAATTGGGGAATTTAGATTAGCCTTGGAAGAGGGAACTTAATTAGACCATATAATTAAGTAATGTGGGATTGGAATTTATTCTAATTTTCCAATAAGATAAGAATATACTTATTAGACCTATATAATCATATTAGAGTGAAATTGGAGATTTATTGCCTCTTGAGTAAATTTGTTAGGAATAACAATTTTAACTTGAGAGAGGGGTATGAGTAATTGGAAAATACTTATATCCATTTAAACTCTAGATTAACAAATTAACATTAAGTGTATTTATTTTGGGTAAATACATGCTCTAAGACTTGAAGAAGGGATTAGTCACTCTAGGTTTTTTTCCTCTATTGAAATCTCAAAAACATTAATTTTTGTACTTTTGTTTTTGTTTAAATTGATTTTCAAATTCATTTCCTTCTTTGATTTGCTCAACTTAAATGAAAATGGGAATTTTAATGCCTAATTACCTATTATCTTAAATCTCTGTAGGATGACCTTGATTTACTATTTTACTATTTCCACAGCCCGTACACTTGTGGTGCTTATTTAAAATTTAGTAGCATCAAGCTACAAACCACAGATGGAATATGGAGAAGACTCACAATGTGATACCTTATTTCCTATGACCTCGGATGAGTATAAAAGAGTAGTGAAATCATGCGGGAGACCAGAATTCAAACCCGGCTACCCAACTTTCCAAAATATTTGCAAATTTCCCACCCTCAACTCAGGAGTTGAACCCAGGGTTGAGAGAGTAGTAAAATTTTCACAAACCATTTTCACTATCTCATTTAGTCTCACCTATCCTTTATTTATATTCATTTATTAGAGTTGGTGAGCATTTATCTTAATTGCATTTCATTAGCGATGGGAAGCATAAACACATATTAACTACCAGTTGATATTCTTACATGGTTGTTATGCTTACAAGGCATAAATCACATATACAATCTTAAACATATGGAATTAGATAATCAAAATGACTAAGGTCTTTAGCATCCTAACCTTTAGTCATCCACATTTACCTTCCGCTTGCCCCTCAAGCTTTCTCCCTGTACTGAAAGTGGGTTTTTGAAAAGGAGTGAGATTCGAAAGAATCTAAGTAGCAACGTATATCAATAATACAGTTATAACATTTCAAGCCATGCTAAGAAATCATTATTCATCAGAATAATCACAACAGCAATCATGCATCATATGAAACTCGTAAGCTATCGTAGCACTAGATATACTACAAGGCCCCGAGGGATACCCGTGTAATAGGCCCCGGGATTCACTTGTACATTAGTGATTGTTATATCGGCCTGAGAGTCCACTCGTGCAAAGATAGGCCCCGGGTGACTACCCGCATATTCAAAATATGTCAGACAATTCTTGATGAATACACAAATCATTCAATGCATACCATAACATATGAAAGATAAGTTACTACCTGATTGCTCTTCTCTAGCAATTCCTTTCCACCTTTCTAAGCTCGGGCAAGCCTTGAGTTCCGGACAACAACCAAGTCCTGAAATCTCGAATATACCATAAATGAGTCATTCCTCATTCATGCATAATTCCAAATTCATAGTATTGGTTAACTTAGCCTAACAGTGCTAAATTACCAAAATGCCCCTTAAGACCCGGTCTCGCTATACTTTACCAAATTTATTACCTAGGCTAATCCTACACAATTTCACATGTAGAATCTATTTTTGACTTTCAATTGGTCAAAATCAAGCCAAAATGACTAAAATTCCCTTGACAGCCCTTACTTAAGGCTTTTAAGGGTAATTTGGTTATTTCACATCTGGGGCTTTTCTCACTTTATCACCAATATAGACCCTACACAATTTTGACTCCTAAACCTAATGGAAGTATCATAATTTTCAAATTCCTACTTCTTTACCACATCCAACACAAGGCAGTCCAATAGGATTCCCAGAAAAGTGTTGTCGGTTTCTCGTTTTCTCTTGCCTAATCACCTCTTTTCTACTTATAATCACGCTATTATCTATTTAAACATTCATTGGACTTGATTTGAATAAACTTGACCCTTAAGGTCCTTTAGGTTTCTTTCTCTAACTACCACAATTCATTCAAAACCAAGCCAAGAACAACTCTAACAAGTTTGGAAAGTTACCTCTTGATTTCCAGCACTTTCTCTCTCTACACGTTTGCAGATATCTCTCTACAACTCTTAATTCAGCTTGAAAACTATGGATTCAAAAGGGGAAAGGTAAGTAAGAGAGGTTATGGAGTGATTATGAAGCTTAAAACACAAGGTAACAACTTCCTTACCTTGATTTCTTGAAGAACCCTAGCCTTCTTCACGTTCTGCATTCTCAGCTCCCTCTCACTCTTTCTAATTTCGTTTTGATCGAGAATGAGCAATGAAAGATGAAGGAGTTGATGATATAATGAAAAGGGTTAATTGGTTTAATACATGTGTAAGCATCCTATTGGTCCATAACGCAATTTCTCATTTAATTATTTCATTTCCTCTTCTCCCTTCATGTTGCTGAAAATGAGTGAGAAATTATATTGATCTTGCACTATTCCATTGCCATCTTACAAATAGTTGACTTTTGACTATTTGACTATTTGAACTTTCTTGATAATAATTCACTAAAATCGGTTTATTAATGATCAAGTGGCCATTTCTCTCTTTTTAATCCCCATTTAACTGAAATTATTGCGAATATTAGGAAAAAATAATTATTTCCTACTTTATGGAAAAATTACCATTTTTCCCCTACATTTATTATTTACCTTAATAAATCATTTTCTCGCTCATTTCCATTGGTCTGACCCCATTTTGACACTTAAATGAAGCCATCATTCATGTCATTAAATTTCTCAAATTTTGGTTACAATAATAGGCCTTTAAGTGGGTATTAATCGCCTCTTTATGTCCTCGTTTAACCGAATTATATGTAACCGGTGATTGCCATTCTTTCTGTAAATTCATACATATCACAATTCACCATTTTATTCCTACTAAATATCACAAATATGCATGTAGGGAATATTTGTGAAAAAGTGGGTATTACACACAACAAGTTGCTTAACCTCCTTAAGTAACACAAGGCCCGCGAAGGTATGATAGGACATGGCATCAGCCTCAGCGATATGGATTTTTTATTATTGGAAGTTGTGATGTGTTGCTTATTGAGCATAATGAGCCAACCACTTATCGAGATGCCATAGTGGGACCAAACTTCAAGAAATGACTAAATGCCATGAAGTTTGAAATGCGATCTATGTACGACAATCAGGTATAGACCTTAGTCGATCCACCTGAATATGAAAAAACCATTAGGTGCAAGTAGGTTTTCAAGGAGAAAACTGACATGGATGGTAAAGTAAACGTCTTTAAGGCACGACTGGTTGCAAAAGGATTTACTCAAACTCATGGTATAGACTATGATGAAACCTTTTCTCTAGTTGCAATGGCTAAATCAATCAAAATCCTTCTTGCCATTACAGCATATTATGACAATGAAATATGGCATATGGACGTCAAAATAGCCTTCCTTAATGGAAAGCTCCTTAAGGATATATACATGACACAACCTGAAGGCTTTGTGCATCCTGAGGACTCTAGTAAGGTATGAAAGCTTCAAAGATCCATTTATGGATTGACGAAAGCATCTTGGAGCTGGAATCATAATTTTGATAAAGTAATCAAAGAGTTTGGATTCATTCAAAACATCGATGAACCTTGTTTACAAGAAGGTTAGTAGGAGCATAGTTGTATTTCTAGTGTTTTATGTAGATGATATCCTACTTATTAGGAATGACATTCCTACCTTGCAGAGTGTCAAGTCTTGGTTAGAAAAATCTTTCTCGATGAAAGACTTAGGTAAAGCCACTTACATCCTAAGGATTAGGATCTATAAAGATAGATTCAAGAGGCTAATAGGTCTAAGTCAAAGCACATACATAGACAAGATACTGCATAGGTTCAGTATGTAGGATTCAAAAAGGGGTTACATGCCCATATCTTATAGCATTCATCTCAGCAAGGATCTGTGTCCTAGTACACCTGATCAAAGAGATCATATGAGCAAGGTTGCATATGCCTCAGCCATTGGATCCAATATGTATGCCATGTTATATACTCAACCGGATGTCTCATTTGCCTTAAGTATGAACATCAGATATCAACAAGATCCTAGTGAGGGTCATTGGACTGCTGTCAAGAATACTCAATGTATTCTTCAAGTTATATTCCAACAATGCAGAGAGCATATGTATTTTCAAGTATCAACTTCCAGAAGCCATACCGCATTGCATATAACTCCAAATTTGACTTATTATATATCCATGGAAATATATTTGAGTCTACTTTCATATGACACTGGTTTCAACTAAATTAGACATGTATTTTGGGAGATATGTCCAAAATATGAAAGTTGTTCTGGAATATGATGGTGATTTCAGTTTCAACTTCAAACATTCATATCTAATTCATATGAGCTCATTTGATATTGGTTCTGATTTCCAACAAACGTATTAGGAGTCTAGTTTCATATACCACTAGTTTCATCTGAATCAGAGTTGTGGTTTGGAAGATAGGATTGAATTACTGAAGCTCGCCCAAGCTGAACGTAAAATAGGGATGAACAAAGTACACTTTTATTCATACTGAACTCGAGTTTTGATCCCCAAACTCGAGTTCTAGCCTATTTTTGCAGTTGTGAACAGTGAAAACTCGAGTTTTACATAGCCAACTCGAGTTCTAGCTTATTGTTGGTTCTGCTATAGTGCTCTGCCAAGAACTTGCATGAAGAACTCTTTGAACTTAAGTGCTCCCATTAGTTCCTTCAAGCTCTTCTTTCTCTAATCTCTTTATTGCTTTGTTTGACTAATCTATAAGATATACAACATTAAATATAGTAGTTAGTCAATATAAGGAGATAAATATATTAAGCAAACTTTTTGCTCGTAATATCTTATATCTATATTTGACATCATCAAAACTAATGATATCTAACAAATAGCCCCCATTAGTTATAAAAAACGAAGGGCTAGAGAACCATAAGGCAAAAGAGAAATAGAGAGCTACAAGAAACCCCTAGAGAGACATTGGAGGCGCTAGCACACTGCCGGTGTTGAGTCTTGTTCGTATGGATACCAGTAAAGGGAGCTGATCAAAGTAGTTGGCTTCTCAAGATCGAAAAGGCAAAACTCAAAAAGATACGACTCTTCCTAACTCATTTTAAACGTCGTTGATAGATCCGCAATTGGAATTGATGAACTTTTGCAATTTTAAGATTCTTTAACTTCAACTATTTCACTAGTACAAGGTTCTTGATATTTGAAGAGTACCCCTCTGGAACTTTAATTCCTTGTGGAAACTCATAAAATATTTTTTTCTCTTTCCTCGACAGAGTGTAAGCCACTGGAGGTAGATAAGTACGGTGCCCTTTCTCAACAGATGCCAACTCTTCTCTTATTCCCAAATTCACCAAATCCAACCTCACATTTTTTCCTTGCATATTGAGCAACGTGCCAATTAGAGTATCACAGATATTTTTTTTAATGTGCATCACATTAAGAAAATGCCTAACATATAAGGACTTCCAATATGAAAGTTCAAAGAAAATAGACTTCTTACAATCACTTATCTCGATTTTATTTGCACAAGGCTTGCCGAAATTGTTATCCAGCTCTTTCACCTTTTCAAAAACCTGAGCACCGGTCAACATCTTTGGTGGGCTACCTTCTTTTGAGTTACCATTTAAAGCTTTTTTATAATATCCCAAATTTTAATCACCAAAATTCCCTAAATATTTAATTATATTCAATGGAATAAAATTGTAAATTTTTGGTGCACTTGGAATAGCCAAAATATTGAAAATAGTAATTATATGGAATTTTTGGCCAAAAAGGACCTAAAGCCCATTTTTATTTGTGGTAAAAGCCTAACATTGTGACCTAAAATTAGTATGAAAGAGCACAATTTTTAGGCCTAAAGTGTTACTAAGATTTTGTCAAAATAGAAATGAAAGAAGGAAGTAACATTATTTCAAAATTTAAGGAAAATGCAAGGGCAAAATGGTCATTTTGGCTAAATAAAATAAATTCAGTAAATCTTCCTTAATAATTAAGGGATAAATAAGTTTTGGCTTAAGGGATAAGCAAGAAGAAGATTTTTCTCAATAGATGGACACATGGAATCATGAGAAGAAGCTTGTGAAAAAAAATATTATATTAAATAACACATGATGAAATTCATAATAAAATATATATAAATATGGAAGAACAAAGAGAGCTCTAGAGAACTCTCTATAACTCTTCAAAAGGCCTTAAACTTCATCCAAGATAAGAGAAAAGAGAGAGGAAGAGACTTAGAGAAAAGCAAAGAGCAAGGAGAGAAGAACAAGGAACAAGGTGCAAGATCAAGGTAAGTAGATGGAAACTTTTACTTGTTCTTGTCTTTTAAATCATAGAAATACCTCCCTAACTCTTATGCTATCTTGAATCATCCCTATATAAAGCTTAAAGTCAAGAACAAGAAAAGAAAAGGGTGGCAGTTTAAGAGCTAAGAAGAGAAGAGAAAAGATAATAAGCATAAGAACTTGTGAATTCTTGAAGGTTTAAGCTTGTTCTTGATGTTGTTGTTGGTTGTTAGCTTGTTGGGTTTTATTTTGTAATTTGGGATGTCCAAACCCTAAGGGCAGATGCTGCCCAAATTAATACTAATCATGTTCAAATGGTGTTTTAATCATATGATTACAAGTGAAAAGGAAGGTGTTTTAAAGATTACAACATGAAACTTCCACTTTTCGAATTTGTACCAGATTTTTTGTAGCGAGTTGTTAAGTGTCCTAACCTGTTCCAAACCTTATGGAATTTTACAATATCAAATTAGACATTCTGGGATTTAATTGGATAGGTATTATAAGCTATTTGGATGAGTATATTGAAAGATATGATTTTTCAAAGTTTGACCATGAATCTGGAATAAATTCTATGGCAGACTAAACATGACGACTTTTCTGGAATTTAGTGGATATCTCTGGTGCCTTGTGATATTTTTCCTTATAATAGCACTGAAAGAGCTTTACACAGGAATTAGAACCACTCAATTTGGAATTTTTGAGATTTAGTTATGAATTTTTGAAGTTGACTGAAAAGCTGGAAATTTCTGGAAAACCTATGAAAATGACAATTTTGCCCCTAAAACCTTAATTGGTGGCTATTAAGGATAATCTAGTCATTTGAGTGTGAGTTTGTCCAAACTAAGGTCAAAAATAGATTCTACATGTGAAATTGTGTAGGATTATCCCAGGTTATAATTTTGGAAAAGTATAAATATAGCGGGTAAAAGGGAATTAGACCGGACTCCCTAGGGGCATTTTGGTAATTTGGAATTTTGGGTAGAGATAACCAACTAAATGAGCTTTGTAATTATTCATAAATGAGTAATAACTCATTTGATATCAATTTGGAATTTTAGGATTTGACATTTCCCGAGCCGGACGAAAAGTTAAGGACCAGTAGTAGCTAGGCTTTGGAAAGGAGTCTAGGTGTAACACTATCTCTCATATTCTTTGTAAATGTTAATATGCATTGTTTTCCATATTCTGTACAATGTGTTGTATATGGTATGAGTACTCTCTGGGTGTGGAAAAAGTAAGGTACCACCCTTGGGACAAGCAACGTACCATGTAGCCAAGTGGACCCAGTTGAATGGTTTGATAAGTACGAACAAGTAGATTCCTGCTTTGGATTATTGGTGTGATCACATTACATAGGTGGATTCCAATGTACGAGGTTATGACTTGTGCAAGTAGGGAACAGACGATCATTTTGATCCGGACAAAATTATTGTTTTGTTCCTGAATATTGTTAGACATGTGCTTAGATCTTGATTGCTGCATCATGATAAATGTTGTATTGCATATTTATTTTTCACATTTTATATGATTGAAAGTTTGTTACTATTGAGATTTGTATGAATCTCACCCTTTCCATCATTCAAAAATTAATTCATCTTGAGTAAGCGGCTCAAAGGGTAAAGTAGCGGATACCGGTGACTGAGGGTCCAGTGCAGACTCAAGAAATTTCATGTTGGTTATTTGTTAGTTTACCTTTGTATTTGGGATCCATATTGTAACTTGTACAAATTCTGTGGGGATTTTCTGTAATGTAATTAACAATTTTATATCAGTATATTATACTATTTCTGTATGACCATTGAACTGCGTGTGAATACTCTAATAAATGTCAAAATATTAAAGGGGTTTGACACTTTTTCCACTTCCTCCAACAATGTTTTGATGGTAAGAATCACTGATGTGCCACATAGACATTTTTCTTACAATTATCTAGTCGCACTGAATGAGTATCATCTTCACATATAGGGCATGCACAATATTATTTGACGTTGTATCCAAACAAATTACAATAAGCTGGGAAATCATTAATGGTGCCACACAACATGGCTTTCAAAGTGAAACTTTCTTCCCTATACCCATCATACACATTGATGCCATCTTCCCAAAGTAGCTTCAAGTCATCAATTAAAGAAGTCAAGTATACATCTATATCATTCTCAAGCTACCTTGGCCCAGAAATTAACATCGACAGCACCATAAACTTACGTTTTATGATCAAGTATGGAGGAAGGTTATAAATCATCAATATCACCGGACATGTTCTGTGTGTACTACTTTGAATGTTGTGCGGATTGATTCCATTAGTTGACAGTGCAAGGCATAGGTTCCTTACCTCGTTCATAAAGTCAAGGTACTCATGATCAATTTTGTTCCATTGAGGGGCATCTGCAGGGTGCTTAAGCTTTGTGTCTTCAATCCTTTCATCTGCATGCCATGTCAACTGCTTAGAGATCTCTATATTAATGTACAGATGCTTGAATCTCGGAATAATAGGAAAATACCAAAGGACCATCAAGGGACTTTTTCCTTTCTTCTTACCATATCGAGATGCATTAAATTTAGGGCACTTATCTAATGTTGCATATTTTTTCTGAAATAACATGCAATCGTTAGGGCATGCATGTATCTTCTCATATCCCATACCAGTTGTAGAGAAAAGAATTCACTTTGCCTCGTATGTCTTCATAGGAAGTACATTTTCTTCTAGAAAGTATATCTTGCAAAAGTTCAAGTAGTATGGTGAAACCTGAATCACTCAACCCATAGCACGTTTTAAAGTTGTATAATTTCAACACTGCTAGCACTCTTATGTATTTTGTACAACTAGCATATAAGGGTTTCTCTGCATCACCTTTCAACTTGTCAACTTATTTAGGACAATTATGAAGTACCTCTTCGACCACATGTAGCATTTCTTCAAGACCATCATCTTCATCACACATGCTTCAGTCAAACTCATTCGAAGCACCACCTGTGGTATGTGCTTGATCACTACAGGGGTCGTTTGTCTCACAATGCATTGTCCATCGTGTATATGTTTAATCAATCCCATGACACACTAAATGATCTAGTAAATCAAGTAGACTAATCCGCTTTCCATAACAACACGATAAGCAGAGACATAATATTTTGTTAGGATCTTTTGTATGCTCAATTGCAAATCTAATAAACTCTTTCACCCCATCTATATATTCCCTTGAACACCGATCATATGACATCCATTTTTGATCCATCTATGCCTTCAACCTATTTTTAAATAGTGGTTAGTTGCTAAAATACTGCATTTACTAATTACTTTTATCTTCTCTGATTTATTTTAAAATAAAATCAGCAACATAAAATCTTAAAAATAATACCTTAATTATAATAGCTAGGGGTGGGGTTTGCATTAGTCATAAAAATAATACCTCAATCCTATTTGTCTTAATAATTCAATTGAAAAAATCTATGTTTGAAAATTTTATTAGACAAAAAGATCTGAATTCAAGTATCAGTTTTTGTGTAACAATAACTCCTTCAAAGTAATTAACTTTCTATGTATAAAAATATATTAAATTCTTTTTACTGATAAAATTTTTAAATAAGAGCTTTTCAACATTTTTTCATATTTTGTCTTCCAAACTTATAATTTTATTTCTAAAATATTTATATTTTTTATACATATTAAACAGTTTTTTAAGAAAAATTAATATAATTAATGTAAATGATTAAAATGACACGTTTAATATATAAATAACAAGTATAACTATTGCAGGAACTTGGTGAAGAAAAAGGTGGTGCAAGGGAATCTTGAAAAAGGCATAAGTTTGCCTTTATTATACTCCACCTCAATAAACATCTAATTATTTAATTCACGGTCCTACCACAAGAATATACTATTCACTATCTTTTTTTGTTCAATTGAAAGGAGGTGCTCATGCGTGTGTGTGTGTGTGTAATAATTGAAAAATAAATAAAAAAAGCATGTATGCGTGTGTGTGTAGAGCACAACAAAAATTTAAAAAAAAACAAGAAAAGGGGCCATGTATACATTAATTCTCATTAAACTTCAAGAATATATATTAAAGAAATTCTGATGATAACAATGAGACATTGTATTGATGAGAGAGAAAATTAGAAATTGTAAAAGTTGACTCCACGTTATATTAAAGCAATGGTCATACATAATTAACAATTGTAGTTAATAATATAGTTTACTAACAAGCGTTATTTTCAACAGTATGTTATCTGTTCAGAGGTTTTGCACTACAAAATCACTTTGAAAGACCTTACCTTGCGAAGTCTGGTCCTATATTGTATGAGACAAAAGTATAGATGTTGGCTACTACTACTGGATATAGATTCCACTACCTTAAAGGACGTCCATTTTTTAAAAAAATGGAAGTAAAAAATAAAGGTGGTGTCTTTTTGCAATTATGGATGAGAATTTGGTAGCTTTAAGCGTCCCAAATTCAAAAAGTGACGCCTAAAGTGTGCTTTTGGCCTCCTTTTTTTTGTGGGACACCTAAAATCACACTTTAGATGTCTCTTTTTAAATTTGGGACACCTAAAGTAAAAAAAAATTAGGGTTTTTTTGTTTTAACTTTAGGTGTCCCAAATTTAAAAAGGGACGCCTAAATGTAATGCATGTCAGTCAAATTGACATCACTCTCTCTAAAGTCATACCTACGCTCACAAGCTAGTTTCCTCTATTCAAAACTCTCATTCTCTCTTGAAGCTCCTCCTTCCACCATCACTCTCTCTCACTCCCTCTCACTACCGTCACTCTCTCTTGAAGGTCTTCCTCCTCTCTCTCCACCACCATCACTACAAGAAAACAGTCTTTCAGCGGCGACATTTAGCGGCGACTTATAATGTGGTCGCTGAAAGTTGGACTTTCGGCGGCGACGTAATTGTTGCCGTTGAAAATTCTGACCTTCGGCGGCGACATACCTCGTCGCCACCAAAAGTGTTACAATCAGCGGCGACATTATGAAGTCGCCGCTGAAAGTTCCCCCTTCAGTGGCAACTTCATAATGTCGCCACTGATTATCAGACTTTCAGTGGCGACAAAATATGTTGCCGCCAAAAGGGTGTTTCAGTGGCGACTTTATGTCGCCGCTGAAAGTCTTATTTAAAATTTTTTAAAATTTTAGTTTTTTTTTATGAATTGAGTCTCTATAGGACAACTTTAATTTATCTCTTACTATTTTCATAACTCGTACACTTACAATACTTGATTAAATTTTAGTCACATCACGAATAATTCTTTTATACTAAATTCATAACTGTAATCCTGGTCCAAAATGTTATTCTCCTAATAGATGGAATGTGAAAGGTAAAGTTTATTAGAGGTTTTTTAAATGGATTTGGTGAATAAATTAGATTGTGCTCCTTTTGGATGTCATAATATATTCCTTATTATTCTATAAAAAATTTTATTAGTCCAAAATCATATTTCATATATAATATAAAAGCCATAATGTAATAAAACTATATATTAAAGATGTATGAGCTGAACCTATTGTTCCATTTTAAAACATTGAGTTACATGCAGCAGTGTTTAGGTAGTGGCCTTTTCCAATGTCATTATCTATAAATTACGCTTTGAAATATCATGGATAACAATGTTTAAAACATTTTTTGAAGTAGTTGTTATTCCAAATTCATAGTCCATATTTTATTTTAAAACCTGATTTTTAATAAGTTGAAGCAGGTATATTCTATATCATATATGTTATTATTCCACATTTAATTTAAAGACCCTAATGTTTATAAGTTGAAGAAGGTCTGTTTTCAAACATAATATTTTAAGGTTGAAGCTGTTTCATTTTTTTTTGGTGCTGTCAAATATTAATTAATTATTTCAGATCCGTTTTATTTGTAGTTTAAATCTTAATATTAATTAATTTAATTAGTCTTTTTATTTTTAGTAGTCTTTTATGGGATTTCATTGATGAGAAGACCCATCATTTTAGAAGATATACTAAATTCTTGTTTCATATGTAATATTAATTAAAATCCTAATATTACATAATGGTTTTAAACTTGAGTAATCAAAAATAAAATTAAGTAACATGTTAAGGACCAAAAGTGATATTAATCCAAGATATAATTAAATTAGGGAAAATCCTATATAAAGCTGTCTGAAATAGAAAAATTTTAAATCAGATTACTAAATTTAATAAATCTTTAATTAAGTTATTGACCTAATTTAGAATTTTAAAATATGGATTAAATGACTTTACTATCCTCTCCAATTTTTTCTCTCCTATTAAAAGAGTTTCATTGCTTTTTAAATTATTTTTTTTCAACAAGTATATATATACACATATATAAACATTAACATATAATATAATAAAATATAACTCACTTGAATCAAAGAAAATTTTGGTATTTCAGAAGGATTATCAAGAATAATTCCAGTAAAAAAGAAAAAGGAAGGTTTAACTCCAATATCAATTAAATGATTTTTACTTTAATACTAAGAATAAAAAAAATTATTTTTGAGTTGAATTTTTTTACAAGAAGAAAATCAAATTATGTTAATCCCAAAGAAAAAAAATCTGACATGTGTGATTTATCAAACTATATATTAAAGAGTTCATTAATTACATATAATAAAAGAGTTTCATTAATAACGTAAAAAAAAGGTTTCACCGTCTTTAAAAAAAGCAACATAGATATCACCCAAGTCAAACTTGTGTGATTAATGTAGTTTGATTTTCTTTTTAATAGAAAAAATAATAATTCAAGTTCTTCCAAAAATAAAATTTTCTATTCACAATGTTTAACTAAAATCGTTTAATTAATATTTGGGGTTCTGTTTTTCTTTTTACTTTTTTGGCTTTAATTATTCTTAATGATTCTTCTAAAACACAAAAAATTTCTTTAATTTAAGCGAATTATATTTTTTTTGAATATGTATTGGTGTTGATATATATATTTATTGAAAAAAATAAGTTAAAAAGCAATAAAACTCTTTTGAAGAGGATAGAGAAGACTAGGAGAGGATAATAAAATTATTTTACTCATATTTTAAAATTCTAAATTAGGTCAAAACTTAATTAAGGATTTGTTAAATTTAACAACTTGATTTTGAATTTTTCTATTTAAGGAAACTTTATATGGAATTTCCCCCTTAAATTAAGTTTCTTTATATATTATATAATTAATTATGATTTACTTTCTCAAATTAATATTTTATATTTTTATTATTTGTTGTAAAATTTCATCAATAAAATTCTTTAGACCAATTGGTATATTGTGGGTTCTCAAGCCAATTAAGAGATCTGGAGTTTGATTATACCTCTACAACTTTAGCTCATGTTTTTTTAAGTAATGCCAATTGTGAAAAAAAAATAGTAGAGAGTATTACTTACAACAACCTTGCCAAGATTCGAACTCATGCGTCTTGTTTCAACAACACACTAGTGCCATTGAGCTACTTGAGAATTGATGGTTTTGGTGAAAATTATATTATTTATATAATATGTAATCTTTTAAAATCTGATCTAAAACCTAATACCCAAATTTTAGTTCAGCGCCACTTTCTTTTCTCCTCCCCCGCGAACCTGAACGGCAAATCACTCTGCTCTCATTCATTCAGCGCTACTGTACTTTTCTTTTCTCCCTTGGCAACGAATCTGAACAGGAAATACTTGAGGCCTTATTTCACTACGATTATTTGCTTCGCTTCTCTCCTCCTCCGGTAGTGTAGCCACTGTCTGCTTCTCCATTCAGGTAATGATTTATTCTTGTTCTTTAAAAATAGATATATAAATTAGCTTCAAATTGTAATCTTCGTCATCAATCATAGGTAGAAAGTTTGAATTTTTCTTAGGCTTTTGAATTTGTGTGAAATCTCTTTGTTTTGGCTTAAGGGGGTTTTTGGCAACTTGCTATATATACTCTGTTTGTAGTTTAGATTCTTTATATGGAAGTTGATAGCTTTATATGCCCTTTTAGTCTGGTAGTTTGCCTTAGTTTGAAGGGGTCACCCATTTAACTTATTTATTTATATTATATTTGTCAAATGGCGGAATTACATTGCACAATGGAAGATTATGTAAAATGCATCACATTGACCTCTAACAGCAAAATGAATGAGTCACGCATCACAATACAACCTGATATGCAAACATAATTCCAATTAACTAATTTACAAGAATCAACCATTTATATTACTGAAACCACATATACCCCACGTGATGGCATTATATAGATTGATTTATAATGTCATTTTCAATAATAAAAGCACTCATCATTATCACTCTAAATTCATGACCAACCTGATATGAAAAACACTTTGACAATAGTTTCTTTCACAGCTGCAACCAAAATAATTATTTTTTTTTACATCTTGATTTTTCTTTATGATGATATCCTCCAGTAATTTAATGCATCTATCAAGACTAATGCATTTTTTACATTGATAGGGAATATCTAGAGGACCCATTTTTAAGTACTACAATGTATAATTTAAATTTGAATACTCAAGTGTATCTCCACAATGATTAGTTAGTAGTAATTCATAAATTACATGCGCAATAAAAACTAGTGTCTAATTAGCTCAACAAGTAATGCCCCTCAATACACTGTTAATTGCATTGTAAATTTTTAATGTCTCCAATTAATCCATGTATTATAGTAATAAGTGAATCTGCCAAGAAATGGAGAGCACAAATGACTTATAATATTTTTTTTAAAAAAATATTTTTATATGAAATGACACCAAAAAAATTAAAAAATTCCAATGCTCTTCCACCACACCATGCCTAATAATAGGAAATATTTCTTCCAGCACAAAAATTATAGATGGGATATTACATTCCTAAAATAACAGGAAGAATTCTTCCAGCACAAACAGAACAAATCATACAAGTTACCAACCAAATTCTAAACAAAACACATAGGAAGAATTCTGGCAGCACAGCCTTTACAAAACAAAACACATAAATTACCAGCAAAGATATTGAATCAAATTGCTAAAGTATATTATCTATGAAGGTTTGAACCTAAACAAAAATTTGAGAAAATACTATTCCGATGAGGAAAGTAGATGGTTTTATAGACAAAGTTTAATGAATCCTGAAATAGTTCCGACTCCTCTGCAGAAGGGGATGAGCAAATATTGGATTGGGATCCCCTATTGGATAGAGCTATGTTGTTGGCTCCCACTAATTGCTTGGGTCCCACAATTATTTCTTTTCATTATGTGTAATGATTGTAGGAAGTGATAATCCTCAAAAGAAAAAATAAAACAAAAGGGGATGCATGTGCTGTGAAGGCTATTTCTCTGGCACTTTACCATCCATAGTTATCAATGAGTTGAATATAAATAGTATCTGAAGGTAAAGTTGAATATAAATAGACACCAGAAATAAATTAAATTGCGTGCTTTTGAAATATGGAAATTGGACACAATGAAGTTCTTCATGTACTGGAAATTTATTATTATTTTTTTATTGGACACTTTATCTTTTCACATTTATTGTTTTTGTATTCTTTTTTTCATATATGAAATGCTGGTGAATGTTTTTCTGAAATAGGAATGGATAAAAGTTGGTTAGATATTAAAGACAGAGGCAACCTAGCATACATTAGAGGAGTAGACAATTTTCTACAATGGGCATTTACTCAACATGGTGTGACAAATAAAATACGTTGTCCTTGTAAGAAATGTAGGAATGTTTCATTCAAGGTGAAAACAGATGTTAGGGCTGACTTATTGATTAAGGGTTTTTGGGATAGTTACAAGGTGTGGGACTTACATGGAGAAATTAATAGATTTCAAAGTGGTTGTGAGACTTCAAGAACAGTAGTAGAAAACGATACTTATGAGGATGAGAATCTTGTAAGGATGGTATGCGATGCATATGGAGTTCCTTGTATGGATGATATGAATATTGGATTAAATGAGGGTGATGAGCCTAATACCCATGCGAAGAGGTTCTTTGACTTGTTAAAGGATGCAGAGAAAGATCTTTATCCAGGTTGCAACAAGATATCAAAATTGTCTTTCATTGTAAAGTTGCTTCAATTGAAGTGCCTTAACCATTGGACTAATAAATCCATGGATCTACTATTAGACCTATTGAAATTTGTTCTCCCAGATGGAGCTTTAGTGCCAAACTCATTTTATGAAGCTAAGAAGATAATTCGTGATTTGGGTTTAGATTATAAAAAAATTGATGCTTGTGGGAATGATTGCATATTGTATTGGGGAGAGCATGCAAATGCAAAATCATGTCCTAGGTGCAAGATGCCTAGATGGAAGTTAAACAAACAAAAAGGGAAAAAGGTTCCACAGAAAGTTTTGAGGCATTTTCCAATAACACCTAGGCTACAAAGGCTTTATATGGCAAGAGACACGGCTAAAAAAATGAGGTGGCATAAAGAGAAGCACACCAATGATGATGTACTGAGACATCCAGTTGATTCGCTTGCTTGGAAACACTTTGACCAAAAATACCCTACCTTCTCTGCTAATCCAAGGAGTGTTCGCTTAGGCTTAGCTAGTGACGGATTTCAACCTTTTGGGAATATGAGTGCTAATCATAGTATTTGGCCTGTTGTTTTAGTACCATATAATTTGCCACCTTGGCTTTGCATGAAAAGCCCATACTTTATGATGACACTTCTTATTCCTGGTCCAAAGTGTCCAGGTGATGAGATAGATGTTTACTTACAACCAATGATTGAAGAGTTGAAACAACTGTGGGAAGTAGGGGTACAAACATATGATGCACACTCTCAATCAAATTTTATCATGCATGCAGCAGTGTTGTGGACAATAAATGACTTCCCCGCATATGGAAACCTTTCAGGGTGGTCAACCAAAGGCAAGCTTGCATACCCGTGTTGCCATAAAGATACACATTGCATTTCATTAAGGAACAAATTATCTTACATGGGTCATAGGCGCTTTCTTCCACAAAATCACCCATGGCGTAAAGATAAGGCCTCATTTGATGGGAAAGAAGAACACAGGGCTCCACCAATTCCATTAACTGGAGAAGAATCACTTATACAACTAGAACAATTGGGTAATGTGTCATTTGGAAAAACTCAGAAACGAAAGCGTCATACAGACACGAAGGCTTACAACTGGAGGAAAAAAAGCATTTTTTTTCAATTGCCTTATTGGAAACATTTGTTGATACGACATAATCTTGATGTGATGCATATAGAAAGAAATGTTTCTGATAATATTGTGTCAACAGTAATGGATTTGGTTGGAAAGACAAAGGACACGTTGAAAAGTAGATATGATTTGGTGGACTTGGGAATTAGGAGAAATATGCACCCAGTTAAAGTTGGTAATAATATTTCTAAGCCTCATGCTCCTTACACTTTGTCCCCTGAAAAGAAACAAGCTCTTTGTGAATTCTTAGCTAACTTAAAGGTACCTGACGCTTTTTCATCTAATATTTCAAGATGTGTCAACATTCAAGAGAGAAAGATATATGGGTTGAAGTGCCATGATCACCATGTGCTATTGCAAGAAATATTTCCAATTGCAATCCGTGGGCTATTACGTCCTCAAGTGTGTGAACCAATTATAGAATTGGGAAGATTTTTTAAGAATCTGTGTTCAAAGAGTTTGACATGTGAGCAAATTGACAAACTTCAAAGTGAAATAGTATTTACATTATGCAAGTTGGAGACTATCTTCCCGCCCGCCTTCTTTGATGTTATGGTTCACTTGCCAATACACTTGGCGGGAGAGGTAAAAGTTGGTGGACCAGTTCAATATCGTTGGATGTACCCGATAGAAAGGTAAGATGCTAAGAAATTTTTGTAATTATATTTATAATCATTAAAAAACATTGAAATCTAAACAATTTTTTTGATGAAGGTATTTACGATCACTCAAATCTTATGTTCGTAATAAGGCTAGACCTGAAGGATCAATTGCAGAAGGATATTTGGTAGATGAAAGTCTTACTTTTTGCTCACGCTATTTGAAAGACTTTCCTACAAAGTTTAATGTTCCACATAGGAATGATGAAACCAGTGCTGATATCAACTGTGAGTTTTTAATATTCAAGAAATGTGGTGAACCAAGGGGACATTCTGAGTCAATCAATCTTTCCCATGAAGAGTATTGTCAAGCAAGGATGTATGTGCTCCAAAACTGTGAAGAAGTTTGGCCATTTATAGAGTACGTCAACCTTACCTTAAGAGATATTGTATTTGTTATAATTTATATTTTTCTCACATGTGTGAAAAACATTTAGGGAACACAGGATTGAACTTGAAGTACAACGATCACAAAGCCAATGCAAGGCGTTTCCTGATTGGTTTCGTTCACGAGTAAGTTATAATATTTTAAATGTTAGTATTTGTATAAATTATGATAATATTGCATATTAAAGAAATGATTCTTGTTTGCATAGGTGGGAGTATTGTCAAAACAAGGCCATGTAAGCCCTGAGCTCATAAGTTTATCAATTGGTCCATTGAAAGTCGTCAGTCGTTACTCTATGTTTATAGGAAATGGATTTTGCTTTCACACGAAAGATCGGGCAATGGGAAAAAAGAATCAAAATGATGGAGTCATGGTCAAGGGTGATGACACCAATGCTGATAAAGAATATTATGGCGTGTTATACCATATTTATGAATTGTCTTACATTGGGAATAGAAAAATATACTTGTTTAAAAGTCATTGGTGGGATGTAGCTCACTATGACAAAGGATATAAGGTTGATAAGTATGGGTTCACAAGTATTAACACTCAATGTTCATTACAAACTAATGAACCATTCATTCTAGCATCTCAAGCAGAGCAAATTTTTTATGTGGATGATCTTATTCACCCTGGTTGGCTTGTTGTTGTCAGAACGAATCCACACGACTTGTTCAATATGCCAATTGACAAAGATAATGATGTTAGTGGGGTAGATGCTACTATGGTTGATGAAGAGGCTTATCAACAATTGGTAGTTGACTTAAATATTGATAATCCAACTCATGCAGAACATGATATTATCATTAACTTGTATGGAGAAGATGTACTACACCAGACCTTTGTTCAAGGAGGAGAACCATCACAAAGAAGTAATCGTGATGTCATGGATATTGGATTTATCGATGACAATGAAACTCATTCATTGGCTCACGAAGATAGTAATGAAGAGGATGTGCTTGATGACTATGATAGTGATACCGAAATAGAAAGTGACATAGAAAATGAAGTACAAGAGAATGAATCAGAAGATACTGATATAAGTCATAGTATCTCAGAAGAATCAATTGAATGAAAGTATTGTTTCTTTATGGCAACTATTACTAATTTGTACATTGAGTATTTATAAATTAAATTTCCTTTATCATTTAAATTTACTTTTAGACTTTTTTCACTTACAGAAAATTTAATTAAATTTTGTACATTTTTGTAGAATATGTCAGGATTAAAGAGAGGTCGAGGTGGAAAAAATCATTCCTTTAGACTGCGTGGTGACACAAGTAGTGAAGGTACTTCCTCTGCACCTCAGTCAAGATGTGTAATTTCACCTCGATCACTACAATTACAACTCGAGGAAATGCCTGCCAACTCTCCCCCTACTCAAGCTAGTAGTGCAGGTAATTTGCTTCAATTTTATATAATACAAATAAAGACTCCACATCACATGTACCTTTTAATTGTTTTTATTCTTTCACATGAATTATAGGCTCTTCTCATACTATCAAAAAGGGTAGAGGAGTGTACAAATACTTTAAAGTGGACTTGAGGACTAGATTAGGCGCAAAGATACCAGTGAAACTTTCAGACTCCCTGACAAGAGCAGTAGGTGCAGAAGCGAGAAACCTTGTTAATTATTGTGGTTATGTTGTTAGGACCACAATTTCTTTTCGTTATGGTGTTGAATGGAAGAATATTTATGAACAATATAAAGATGAGATGATTTTGAAAGTAAAGGTATACTCTTCCTATATATATATATATATATATATATATATATATATATATATATATCTTTATTTATTTATGTTTTCATAACAAATATTTATGTTTATGTGTTTTAGGACAAATTTGAACCTTCTGATGCAATCAATGAAGAGAAGTTCAACAAAACTATAACAATGAACTTGAAAAATGCGTTTAGAAATTGGAAGACCAACTTGCATAAACACTATAACAAATATGCTTCTAATGAGGATAGGCTGGCTAATCCTCCTGAAAATCTTAGTTCTGAAGATTGGGAGTTGTTACTAACATACTTTCAGACTGACGTGTTCAAGGTACCTTTTTTATCTTTTTAAATGGATCATATATTTGTTGTAGTCACTAATTCCTTGTTACTAACTTTTTTGTAGAAAAAAAGTAAAAGAAACAAGAACAACCGAGAAAAACAAGTAACAAAGCATACTTGTGGTCCTCGATCATTTGAGGAGATTAACTTCGCTACAGTAAGTTCAATCTCTCTTTACTTTTATTTATGTTTTGAATCATTTTTTAATTTAAATTGTACATCTGTCATCTTTGTATATTATGCTTTATAGAGAGACCCCACTACTGGACAACCTGCACCCCCTGACCAGTTTTGGCAGATCACACACACTAGGAAGACAGTAGATGGACAGTTAATGTGGGCAGATCCACAATCTGAGCAAATACACGTATGCATTGTCTTTTTATTTGCTATACTAAGTTCAAGAATTTTTTATCTCATTGGTTTCATACCTTAATTGTAGGCTGACTTGCAAGAACTTCTCCAACAACAACAACAAGAGGTAGAGAGTGATGCTCGAATGACCTCTGATGAAATATTGACAGCTGTTCTTGGTGAGAGATCAGGGTATGTCAGAGGAAAAGGGTATGGAGCAGAGCCTTTGAGGAAGAGATATCGCTCTCAATCCAATGATAATTCAGCTGTGGAGAATGTGCATACCCAATTGCATAAGGAATTTGATATAAAATTTCAGGAGGAGCGTGCAAAGATGGAAGCAAATATTGCAGAAGAACGTGCAAAGATGGAAGCAAATCTTGCAGAAGAACGTGCAAAGATGGAAGCAAAGCGTGCAAAGATGGAAGCAGAGCGTACACAATTTCAGCACAAGATGGAACAAATGGAGCAAAGAATACATGCTCAACTAGCCGTCTTAATGCAACAAGGGCAATTAGCAGCTCCAACTTCATCTACTCCTAGTCTTCCTGGCCCATAAGCTAGTCATTCTCCATAGTTTTCATGTTTAATCTTTTCAATGGGAAATCTTTAGACTTTGTACAAGAAATTTAAATACTTGATCTTAGTTTTAAAACATTGTGAGAATCAGATGTTAGTTTTAAAGAATTGTGTTAATATCATTGCTAGTTTAAAATTACTTTTGATCTTTACTAGATTACAGGTTTTAATTTTATCAATTTACATTGAAATTGAAAAAAAAAATTGTAACTTTTGGTGGCGACAAATGTTGCCGCTAATACATGCTTCTGCGGTGACAAAAATTTGTCGCCGCTAATACGAGTTTCGGTGGCGACAAAATTGTTGCCGCTGATGAGAGTTTCAGCGGCGACAAAATTGTCGCCACTAATGAGAGTTTCTGTGGCGACAATATTTTGTTGCTACTGATACGAGTTTTTGCGGCGACAAAATTGTCGCCGCTGATGAGAGTTTCTGCGGCGACAAAATTTTCGCCACTAATGAGAGTTTCTGCGGCGACAAAATTATCGCCGCTGATGAGAGTTTCTGCGGCGACAAATGTCACTGCCTATACCCTACTTTCAGTGGCGACATTTGATTTGGTACCTTCTCGTGTACTTTTAGTAGCGACAAAATGTCACCGCTGATTGTCTATTTTCAGTGGCGACAAAGAAATGTCGCCGCCAAAAGTATCAGCGACAGTCGTTTCGGCGGCGACATATTGTTGCCGCCGAAAACCCTTCAGTGGCGACTTTTACACTTTCAGCGGCGACTTTTGTCTCCACTGAAAGTTGATTTTTTTGTAGTGCATCCTCCGCCGTCCTCCTCTCTCCCTCTCCACTGTTGAAGCTCGTCGCTATCGCCCCTCCTCGATCATAGACGTCTTTGGTTCCTCCTCCCTCTCTCTCTCTCGTCGTTGGCTTCCCTCTTCCCTCTTCCATCGTGGCTAAAAGGTATGGTTAATTATTTTTGTTTTTTTGTGGAATAAGTTCTGAACTGGGATTATTATAGATGCATTTTGTTGGTGCTAGCATTTAGATTTATCATCGTTTTAGATGCATTTTGATTTATCATCCTTCACCAATATTAATCTTTTTTTAGATTTTGAGTTTCCCTTCTGGCATTTTGATATAAATTAATGATAACTGATAAGTTTATTTTTATTAGTTAGTAGTTGTGTAGACAATTTTTTGATACTTTGTGGTAATTATTGTATATTATATTAGTAGGAGTCAACACTTTAATTAGTTAGTGCTGGATGTTCACTTACTATTTATAAGGACATTTGGGTTTATGAAGAATTATTCGATCATGTTTTTGTAGGTTTTAATTGCTGGGCAGTAAAAAATATAAACAATTTTTTTAAAAAAAACTTTAAACGTCCTTTTTTTAACAACACCATATCCTAACTTTTCTACGTCCCTGACATAGGCATCCCCCTATTTTCAGATGATAAAAGCTTCTTTTGTAGTAGTGTGGGCCTAAAGGTATGGACGGTAAGCACCACCTAAAAGGGAAAACAGTGCAAATCAATTATGAGTTTTTGCACCCAGCACACCAAAGTATCATTATCATTATATTAAATACTCCTCTGAACCAATTAATTATCATCTATGAACCAACCTCTGAACCAATTAATTAAACTCATAAATATATTGCAAACTCTATGAGGCTCTAAGGTTAATGAGTGTATTCTTAACTCCTTAACAAAACTATCCATTCATTCTTTCAAATTTAAAGTTTCCACATCATTTAACTCAAATTTTACACAGAACATATATAGCTTTCACTTATATATATCACTACAAAAAAATAGCGACGGAAATTAGCGACGGATTAGAGACGGAACAATATTAGCGAATGAATTAGCGACGGAATTTGTTCTGTCGCTAAAAAGACCGTTACTAATTAATTAGTGACGGAATTTTGAATTCCGTCGCTAATTAGAGACAAAATTTAGCGACAGAATTTTTTCATCTCTAATTAGAGATGGAATTTAGCAACGGAATTTCCGTCGCTAACTAGAGACGGAAAAATTTCGTCGCTAAATTTCGTCTCTATAGCGACGAAATTGACTAATTAGAGATGGAAAATTCCGTCTCTAATTAGCGACGAAATTTTCCATCTCTAATCCATCGCTAATTATTTTTTTATATATATAATTTAAATTGCCACATGTCTACAACATGAGCCTCCACATGTCCCTCGCCGGCGGCCGCCACGTGTACAAATCAACCACCGCCACCTTGTCTCCGGGTGCCACGTGTTCCGGTAAGCTGCCACGTGTCATCCTCCACCGCGCGCCACGTGTCACAAGTCACAAATTGGTTGCATTTTGTGACCAAGTTAGGATTTGAAGCCATGACCTCTCACGCGTGTGCCAGTGCCTTTGCCAGTTGAGCTAAGAAGAACCTGTGAAAGTTAAATGCAAAATCATATATATATACACAGACACATACACATACACATACACACACATTCACACATACAGATATATATATATATATATATATATATATATATATATCACTTGCAAACAAAAATAGAAATATAAAATTTTATATATTATTGAATATTTTAATTTAGTTTTCTTATTTTATTTTATGTAAATATTCTACCTAAATTTTTATTATTAATATATTTTTTTTATTTATTTTATTTTATATTTTATCTTTTTGTTTATATTTTTAAAATTTGCATATAATATATTATTAAGAATTCAAATATATTATATTATAATTTTAATTTCAAAAATAAATATGAATTAATAATTTTTATTTATTTATTTTAATATTATATTATAAATTTAAAATAATTTAAAATTTAAAAAATTTAAAAAATTATAATTTTGAAAAAAAATCGAATTGTTAAAAAATTTAGCTATTAGAGACGGAAAAATTCCGTCGCTAATATTTAGGGACGGAATTTAGTGACGGAAATTCCGTCTCTAATTAGCGACGGAAAAATTCCGTCGCTAATTTTAGGGACGGAATTTGTGAGGGATTAGCGACGGAATTTCCGTCGCTAATCCTGTATTTTTTGTAGTGTGTGTGTGTGTGTATATATATATATATTATATGTATGTATATGTGTATATGTGTATGTATATATGTATATGTGTATGTATTATTAAGCTTAATTCTATGAAATGTGGATTTTTCTATATCAAATCAAGTTAGTGGTCACAGGGCCAAAAATTTTGGTGACTAAATTGGTCCTCAGGATAATAAAAAAATAGGCTTGTTTGTAGCCTTTAAGAAATTCTTAGAAATGACATTTCAGGGAATCTTATAATGCGATGCATGGAACAATGATAGGCACTATCACTCATGCACCGAAATTAAAACTAAGATAAACACTATATAGCATAATGAACAACCTAGGTTGTATTCCTCTAAGGGGCTTTCAATTGAATCTATTTCTTAATCTAATGGACAATGAGACAAAAGTTAAACAATCTAGCGTGTGTGTATAACAATTAAAAAAAGGCTGAGCATGTATGCGTTTGTGTGTATAGAGCACAACAAAAATTAAAAAAAACAAGAAACAGGGTGGCAACACAGAGCATGAAGTATAACAATTAAAAAAACAATAAAAAGGGCACACAAGATCCAAAAGTACAGGTTCTCAATAAAATACAAAAAAAGATAAAGGAATGTATTACTTACAAATTTGTAGTGGGGACCAAATTTGACTTAGAGACTTGAGTGGAGACCAAAAGAGGAGGAGACTGTGAGCTAGATAGAGCTACTGGGGACCAAGAAATGCTGTGGGGGGATGAGAGCTTGACAGAACTCGTCGGGAGTGAGTGAAAATGGTAAATGGAGAGAAGGGAGAGAGTGATGGAGCGGGGAGTGAAAATGGTAAATGGAGGGAAGGGGGAAAAAGATAAAAGGTGGGGGCGGGGTTGTGATTGACGAGGAGTGGATTTTTATCCACTTCCAACAAATGGCTTTGGGTGGCGTTTTCAAATGAAATGGCCACCCAAAGTTGTGTATTGGGTGGCTCTTGTTTGATCAAGCGTCATCTAATACACATATTTTTTTAAAAGAAAAAGAGCAAATTAAAAAAAATGCAGTACATACATGTGAGTATTGGGTGTCACTTGATTGACCAAGCGTCACCCAATCTAAAGCAGAATCACAAAAAAAATTTATAAAAAAGAAACTGTAAAAAAAAGCAAATT
This sequence comes from Albizia julibrissin, assembly GCA_037074505.1. NCBI lineage: Eukaryota > Viridiplantae > Streptophyta > Magnoliopsida > Fabales > Fabaceae > Albizia > Albizia julibrissin. The sequence goes on from CM073477.1 coordinate 42,806,019, forward strand.
TATTAAAAAAAACTAGGAGCCACATGGGTATTGGGTGGCGCTTGTTTGACCAAGTGCCACCCAATAGCCACAAGAAGGGCCACCCAATACCCACATGCAGCTGTCGCATTTCCTTTGGGAAGTGCCACAGCTGCTGCATAATTTTTTTTAAAAAAATGATTGGGTGGCGTTTGTCTAATAAAATATCACCCAACCCCATATGCAGCTGTGACACTCCCTTAGGGAAGTGCCACAGCTGCTTCAAATTTTTTAAGAAAAAAATTGACTACAAGTTGTGGCACTTTTTTAAGAAAGTATCACAAAATGTGCACCACTAATCCACCTTTTTGTAGTAGTGAATATTCTGGTCTTTTATAATATAAGAGCTAGCTAATTGACTAAATTTAATAATATAAGAGCTAGCTAGTTGACTAATATGAGGAAATTAAAAAAATTATTTAATTATAACATATGTTACATTATCTCTCTAGAATACTTAACTATATCATTAGATTATATACCGATTTATAAGTAAGAAAAATTAATTTAGAGACAAATGATAAATATAAGAGAAAAATGAAACAAAATCTTATATTTATGACTAAAATTCATTTCTAAACTAGCTCTTATATTAATCAGAGGTGGTATACTTTTCATAAGCTAGGTTTTTAAACCTCATACAACTGGTTACATAGACTCTAAAATGAGTTGTACTATTGATGTTTTGTCAATAATTCGACTTCATGTGTGTGTCTGTGTTGATTTAAGAGTTTTCATTTGCTTCTATTTTAGATATTCACGATCTATTTTAAATATTGAGAGGTAAATTAAAATATGGGTTAAAGTGCAATTTTGTCTTGAAGTAACCACTCAAGAGCGCTGGGTATCCGAAAATTGTTTGAAAAGCAATTTTGGCCCTTGCTATTAAAATGTTAATGTTCAATATTAAATTTTTAATGGTCAAGGTTAATTTTTAACGGTTTGAGTGAATTTTCTCTTAATATTTTTAGGGTAAAATTGCTCCTCAAAAAACTTCTAGATGCCCAGCGCTCATAAGTGATTAATTCTAAGGTAAAATTGTACCTTAACGCTTAAAGTGATGGATAAAATAGATGATTAAGATCTTTAAAAAAATCATGTCTTAACACCTTTCAACTTTATGAAATTTGGACCCATAAGTTAGATAGAAAAATTATCGGAAAACCTTCTTCATCTTCACACACACACACACACACAGACGGATGATATACCTAGTTATCTATATGACCTACCCTTCATTCCCCTACAAAGAGCAACACATATAGTAACATTACGTGCATGGTCCCTCCAGGAGTTTTAAGTTTGGTAATGCCCTTTGATTCTTACCCTAAAAAGTATATTCCATAAGTAGATAATGTGGCCCTCTTTATGATCCAAGTGAATGAATGAAATTATAACACAAATTAAATTAATTGTCCTTTTTGTAAATTATAGAAATCAGAGCTAAATAATCTCAGCTACATATTCAATGCCCTAACCTTTTTTTAATCTATATGTAATCAATGCCCATCTGTCCTTAGTGTGCATGTGTGGTGGTGATATAAATGATTAGGGCTTGTGATCATGTGAATATTTTTACTTACCATAATAAATTATTTATCATTTTATTAATTGGTTATACTTTTAGTATATTTAATTATTTAGTTCATCCATCGCATCAGAATCAATTTTTCTGGAGTGATCTAGAGTAGTTGAATTATTTTTTTAAATAAAAATAAAGTTAATGAACACATATAATTTAATTTGTTCATGTTAAATCATCTTATTTTGATAATAATAAAACTAGCTGAAAGATTGTTTTCAGGGTTTATCGCGAATTATAGGACAAAACTATCAAGTTGAAGGGATATAAGAAAAGACTCAGTAACTTTAGAGTTTTCATCTTTTGAATTTTAGTATCTCTTGTTTTTTTATGAAAATTAGTTTTTCAATGATTTTTAAAGAACAGAAGTTAACACTTTGATTTCACAATAGTTAGAAAACAGTCTAAAATGTTTTCGTCTCTAAATTTCTAGTTAACGTGTTAACCCTATTGCCTAAAGTGTTAATTAATTTATTGGAAACATATTTCCATTCTTAATCTTCCTACATATGTGCTAGTCTTTCACTGATTTCCCCTAGTCCTTAAAGTAAAACATATTTATCTAATTTGATGAAATTAAGGAAGTTAGTTAAATTAATCAATATGATATAGTTAAGTTAATTATTATGATATGTTTTTACTAAAACACTCTAATCATTTTCCTTAATTCCCTCCATATATCTCTTACTTGATTATGATTGAAGGATCATCGATAAGGATAAATTAATAAAAGATTGACAAATATAAAAAATATATTTTACATTTAGTACCAAAATCAATTTGCCAATTAGGTCACACATTAAGGAGCAAGGACCAGGGACTATCATGATATCCTTGCTTCAATGAAAATGATTTGTACTCTATGGAAAAAGTCCTTTTGCGGTAACTATGTCTCTTAACACACTAACCACTTCTTTGCATGTTTCTCTTTTCTAAGCTTCCACTTAATGTGTTAAGTTTTCTTTTGAACGCGATAACTAAGCTTTCTTTGGTCAATCTCTAGAAATTTCTTAACAAGCTATCCTTAGCTCCCTAACACGTTAACTAAACCATAGTGTCAAAATTAACATCGTGAAAATATATTACTTTCATTTAATGCGTTAACTCTTTGTTTCTAAAATGTTGGAATATATTTAATTAGTCCACCCTTAATGGATTAGGACCCAAACTTAATTTATGTGGGGTTGTTATATGAATATGGAGAAATATGGGTTAATTGGGAGTTTTTTTCCCTCTTATGATTATGTAATTTCTCATACGTGATATATGGGATATGGGTATGATAGAGTCGGTTAATGCAATGCATAACAGATATTCCCTCTCTGAAAAACATTTTTCCCTCTCAACAAAGCATTTCACTCTCTTCCTCTCCAATAGTAAATATGCCGTATAATGTTAGGATCGATATCTACTAATTAATTAATTTTAATTCTCTTTCCTATATCAATTTTTGCTAAACAACTCATTAGTTTATTTATCATCATTTTTTATCAGTAATTCCTTAATTATTATGTCAAACCATCTTCTTTTGTCATTTGCACTTGTAAAGGTCAAAGCCAAAGAATAACCAAACTATACAGGATAGCAAATAAAAAGAGGGTTTATGAACAAGTTAAAGCATTCATCTAATCTCCATCCTAATTATTTATGCCATTTTCATTTCTTAAATATGTCATTGATGAATTAGGAGATATCTTTGTATACTCAATATCTTGGGCCATATTTTTAGAGGAGGTAATTAATTTAATTATATAAAATTGGACTCGCATTGTAATGCTCACATGTATACCATTGAAACTTTCTTTGACCATTACCTTTTTTCACATGCTTAGATTTGTTTTACTTTTTGAAACTTTTCAAATATGATATACTTGATTAACATAATTTTCTTTGATTCAACAATTAAATTAATAAAGTCACCTAATGAGAAATTGTGGAGTACTGTAACTATATCTTGTTCTCATAATTAATATGTGTGTGTGTTAATAAAAATAAATCTCGCGCGCATTTGTTAGTGCGTTTATGCATAGAGATAAACATCAGAAATGATGCCTACCCTAGCTATCTCGTCTTTATTAGCGTGTGTTGGTAACACACACACACATATATGAACACATCTCAAATAGAAGGGCTTAGTTTTATGAAAAACATAGATAACAATCATTACACTTCTTGCCTCTAAATTATTCATCAAATGAATGCAAAATAAAGGTAGCAAGCCAAATTTACTAATTTTTTAAATATATTTAAATTAGTTTTGGTGTTTTCCAGAGCATTGGCCTACATTCTTGCGAACCGGACTAATCGGTTGCTAGTAGCGTCAGATATTGGTTGATTAATCAAAAAAATAAGCATGAAGTAATTGGATTCTTCAAAATGACATTAAGGAAGTAACTGTGGAAGATCACATGATCTATATGAAGTGTTATTGGATATGTGTGTGTGTGTGGAAGAACAAATATGAAACAAACACATGATTGTATGTATGTATGTATGTATGTATGTATGTATCAAATATAATGAGAGTCTCTTTTTATGAAAAATAAAGGTATTTCATTTTTTTTCCTAGGCACATGTATCTTCCCATTATAGCAAATCTTGTTCAAAGTACTGTCGGGTCCATCATATACATCTCAGTGAGAATTTGCAATGAAAAATGAACGTAGACACATTATATTCCCCACCTACCATTTAATGAACTATTGATTGTTGGATTAAGGTGCATCTTGTACCTTGAAGTATTTATCTATGTACATTGAGTACTCTAAAGTATTTTGTGATGCATCTAGCACGCCCTAATATATTTTTATTGATGCACCTGGCACTCTGAAATATTTTTTTCAAGAACATCTAATACCATTAATTATTTTTTTGGTATGTCCAACACTCTAAAATATTTTTCAAGAGCCATTAGCATCCTAAATTATCTAAATTGTTAAATGCAAAATTGCACAAAAAGTACTTTGGGGTGATGGACACACCTAAAAAGAATGCTTCAGAGTGTACCACAAAACACTTTAGGGTGATTGACACACCAAAATGTTATATGTTCAATTTCATTAAGGGAATATCCCTTAAAAAGAACTTTAAAAATGTCAAAAACACAAAAAGGTGTTCTAAGTATTCATAATACTAAAGAGGTGTTAAGGCTTGATTCGTGTAACATCCCAAAAAATTTAATGCAATGATTAATTTATGGAAACTAGATAATAAACCAAATTATGGAACCTACGAAATTTAAGGAATCTTAAATTGGACAAAGGGAAAAATTAGGACCTAGTGTGTGTAATTAATAGGATAAAAATATACATATATGTAAATATATATAAACTTACCAATACACATAAACAATTAATCACTCATTCTTCTTTTCATTTGGCACACCTGGAGCATCACTGAACGCACACACACATTTCACTAAAAGCACAACACCTCACCTCACTCTTATTGGTTTCATGCACACGCAAATAAACAACGTACAACACAAACTTGCCCATTCATTTAAAACACTCTCCTATCTCTCCATTCACTTCGCCTTCAACTCTTCATTTGACCAAGCAGCTGGAGAAAAAAAAGAAAGAAAATAGAGAAACAGAAAAGAGAAAGAGAGAGACGTGAGTGAGAGAGTTGAACCGGAGGAAGGAAACCATTAGTGAAACAAGGAAGCTCCAAGATCCACATACAACACCACAAACAAATATAGGTGAGTTCCATACATTCTTATCTTATTTTTCCATTGGATTTGAGGCTGTTTTCTGCTGGTTTGGGTGGTTGGAAGTGAGAAAATTCACCAGAAAACTTCTATCAAAGATCAGTTTCAAAACTAGAAATTGTGTGTCAATTTTACGTGGGATTTTTTGTCTCTTTGCTTCTGTAAACATGTCCTTAAACTCAAGAAAACATGTGTAGGAGTATGTAGAGTATAAATATTTGAGATTAGAGTGCAAAAACATGGATACATGTGAGTTTTCTCATCTCTGTTTTGGTCGCCGAAAACTAGAGTTTCTGCCGGAAAATTACAGAAGCTCTAATAGAGGCTATAGATAGAGTTTTTGTATGATTATTTTTGGAATGGAAATTTTAATATGTGTAGTAGGAAATAGAATCAAGAACAATACTATTTGGAGTGAAAATGAATAAGTTATTGAATTTTGAAGTCAGACTATCAAAACTAACGTTTTACAGAGTCAGTCAGTTTTGTGTAGAAGTTTAATCACCCAAATCATATCCAATATTTATGAAACTTTACAAGATGGTATTAGACATCCCAAGCTTTAATATTAGTGGTAGAATGAATCATTTAAATATCTGTAGAGAGAGTTATGATTTTTAAAATTTTGGTTTAGAAACAGGTGCAATCCTTGAAGTCCACATTCTGACAGTTGGTTACGTGGTATTTTTAAGCAAAGTAATCTTGTCAAATGACCATGAAACTTTTTAGAATAAAATTAAATATTCTAAGCTTTTAATGTGATACATAATTTGTGATATTTCGATCAGTATACTTAGAGATATGAATTTTTGAAGTTAGTTACTGCCAAACTATGTTTCTGGTAGTCATATTGGTTGTCACGAGATTTTGGAAAACCAAACCTTCACCAAAAATTATGAAAATTTCCATATTTAAATTAGAAATTCATAGCTTTAATTTGATATGTGGATCATAATTTTTTGACAAGTATATTAGGAGAAATGGATTTTCAAAGTTATGCTATGTTTTTGGAGTGTAATCTGGAACAGTAGGATTTCATAAATTTCTCGGAGCAATATGTTTGAACTAACCAGATTTGGATATTTTCCATGAAAATATATTTCAAGAGCTTCATTTAAGCTTTGAAACCAATCAAATTTGAATTTTCTAGAATTGATTATGATTTTTCAAATTTAACTGAAAAATTTGTCAATTTGCTGAAAAACAGTAAAATTGCACTATGTAAAATTGTACTGTGAACAAGCCATTGAAACTTAGATAACCAACATAATTTAATTTAAGGAAGTAATAATATAAGTAATAACCAGTTACTTGTAACTTGAATTTTATAGGAACTGGAAATAGCCCGAGCTGAAACCAAAATTTAGAACAGTTAAGGGACTTGAGAAAGGAGTCAGGTAGTAACTCTTTCTTGCATGTACTATGTGATTATCTATATGTTGAATATGTCATATTCTGTAATATGAGTTAGTGTCTTGGACACACCAATTTGTCAAGTTGTGGTCAATGACCCAACAGGGGGGCCGAGTAGATTAGGGTGCAAAAATGTAGTTTGACCTTGGGCAAGTGTACACATATAGTTTTGATCATCTTAAATGATATGGTATTGCATATTTATTTTCACATTCTATATGTCAGACTGTATGTTAGTACTAAGATTCACTCAAATCTGACCCTTTTCAACATTTAAAAATACTCCAACAGAACGCAGCGGCTCTAAGGGCAAAACCATAAATACCAGCGATTGAAGGTCCGGTTCTAGTCGGAGTGCAATTGGTTATCTTTAGTTCTAAATTTTATTTCTTTTGGACTCTGTATATATTTTTCAAATCCTATGGGATTTCCTGTAATGTATACAAGCACTTATTATCAGTATATTTCTGCTATTTCTGTATGTCTATGAACTATGCGCTTAATACTCTGTGAATATCGAATTGTTAAAGGGTTTGACAAATTTTGGTATTAAAGCTATACGATTCTGGCAATATCAGAATAGTATATTGATATATGAGTATGCGAAATTTACATCTTCCTTATTTTTGATATAGTTAATCATAAAGATAGCAATAATAAGAGGCGGTACAGTCGGCGGTAGAGGCCGCGGCAAAGGAAGACGCAGAAATAATAATCAAGAATCGAATGCTAGGCCTAACTCAATGCAACAACTGATGGGAATGATGTTAGAACAACAAAATGCATTGAACGAACTTCGAAATGAAGTGAGAGAATGACAACAAAAGTAAAACGCTGATTCGGAAGCATATAACAACTCTGTTAGACAGGGAAGTGAGCACGAACATCCTTCAGAGCCTGAGACAGAGGTGCCAGAAGGTCATATTGTGGAAGTCGATACTATGCAGACTTGGGTAACTCGTATGAACCAACATCAGCCAACTATGTTCAACGAAATGTTTGATTATGAAGAAGCAGATAATTGGCTACTGCGTTTAGAGAAAATCCTCAAAATCCTAGAATGCCTCAATGATATAAAAGCCCGTCTAGCAATTTATAAGCTGGAGAGTGATGCTGACAGATGGTGGGAAAACATTGAAGCAATTCTGCAAGCAAGGAACATTCCTTGACATAGGAAGTGTTCCAGGAAAAGTTCAACGAAAAATAATTTCCTCGGTTAGTGAGACTGGCCAAGGAGACTGAATTCCTTACCATCCAACAAGGTGACCAGGAAGGTTTCGATGAATACTTGGCAAGATACATTCGCTTATCCCGATACTCCTTTTAACACCCGTTTTACATACCCCTTAATTACTTTCACAGAAGCATTCATTATTACTTTGTTAGGGGTGATTACTTATTCACGACTTATTTAGCCGTTACTCTTACCAAATATCAGAGTTAATTCTTATTCTTGATGGTCCCGATTATGGCTTGATTCAAATTCTCATGTATTCTTACAACCAAATATTCTCTGTGCGTAAATAATGATACACACAGTAATCTGAACACAATTTGGTCTTCAGTTCTTCATCTTCTCTCCTTCTAAATCATCTTCATGCATTATTTTCTGTCCTGCTTATGGACCTATATGGTTGGTGGGGGAGAGTGAGATTCGAGAGAATCTCAGTAGCAAACATTACAAACAATGCATGTAAGATTAATGCTAGTGCATGATCTGCTTTCCTTACATAAGCTCATGTTCACATAATGATATTATGCATGCTCAATGTTTCGTGCAACATACTTATGGCCACAGTAAAAACAGAAACAGAGCTTCATTCATTCATACATGCTTCACAGTAAGTTTGCTACCTTTGGGACTTTTCCTCATCCTCTTGTACCTTGATCTTCCAACCATAGTTTCCTTAAAGGCTTACTTTCACCCTTGGAGTTCATACTAATTACATTTGGTCACTTTCTTTCTCAAATTCGCATGGTAGCCAAAAGCTGCCAGCATTTTGACCAAAGTTTAAAAAATCATAATTAATTCAATAAAACTCCAATTGGGGTGGTTCAAATTCTTATGTGAATATATTTAAGTACTTTTTACAAGAAAAATATCACCCACTGCCACTTATATGCCCAAATTTTCAGATTTCTCAATTAACCCCACTGTGCCATGATTTGTTCCAGATTCTATGCCTAAACTTTAAAAAATCATATCTCCTAATATAATAACCCAATTGGCACAAACTATATACAAAATTAAATATTAGGATGTGTAAGTTAATTCTGAAAAGTTTCATGGTTATTGGATAACATTTGACCACTAAAAAACACGTCACAATAGACCTGCCTCTAGAAAATGAAGTACACAATATCTACTTTACAACTTTCAAAAATTCCCAATTCATATACAAGCATCCAAAAATCATGAACACTTGTATACCTACACAATTTTTCCCAAATAAACAATTGCAAACCTACAATTTGGAAAATTCTCATTCCTTCATCACATTCTGTTCAGACCAGAAAATCAGGATTTTCTACAACAATTCACCAATTCAGAATTTTGTCCAACAACTTGGTCCAATATCATCATAAATCATCATCTAACCATAAATACATGATTAAAACTCAAAAATATCCCTTGGACCAAACATGAAGAGTACCCCACCCTTATAAATACTCATCCAAACAACAAACCAATCGGTTCAAAAGGAAGCTTACGCTTACCTCTACGCATTTCCGCAGTCGGTTCGGAAATCAGGCAGTACTCTGGCAAGGGAGATGGCACCAAACACCTCCAAATGAAAATATGAAACTATAGAAATGAATTTTAGGATGAGTAGAAGAAGGTTTGTGAAGGGTACTTTGAGAGAAAATGCCGAATCAGAGATGAAATTGGCTCCGTAGCTCAAGAACTTTCACTATTCACGTTTTCTCTTTCCTCTTCCAATTTCTCAACACTTTTTTCTGATTTTTCTCTAAATATTTGGGCAGATGATTGAATTAAATGGCTAGGGAGGAACTTTGAAAAAGTCATGCCACGTGTCGCGGTGTTGTAGTGCCATTTGTTTAGTGTTCCACTGATTCGGTGACACGTGTCACTTCTTTTTTCTAAAGTGGGTCCCACATCTTTTCTTGGCCCTTTAGCCATCCAAAATGTCAGGGAAAGTAAGGGTCTAATGTTTTTCCCCTGCTCCCCCGCTCAGTGTTCAAGAAAGTTGTCTGTGACCCGATCGGAGACCGATGAATTCCCCTGACTTCTGTGCCACATGTCACTATCTTAAAATGCCAACACAAAAGGAAAAATGACATTTTATCATTAATGGGACATGTGTCACCTTTTTATTTAGCCATCATAAAAGTTATGTCATGATTACTTACTTTATTAAAGTAACTTTAATAAAGCTACTTTATCAGTGTCTACTCAGGGTTTACTTGGGACTTACTCATGATTGCGTCACGCATATTAAAGCCCGTCAAATGATACCAGGTCAGAGTGTGTGCATGTGAGCTCCACATGGTGCCGCATACCGGCATCCACTTTAAAAACTCATGGTACACATGTATGCCCTGAAATATACACACCTACACTGACCTATTTCACTCCATTAATCGGTCCCTTACCTCATGACATAGTTGAGTGGCATCTTTCTACCAACCCAATGGTACCATATATATGTTTTGTGCACATCTGCACTGACATTCTAATCATACTGCCAATAAATACCAAGCCCTCTACCCGATAAGGCCAAATCATATAGTCACTGCGAGTCTTTCTATATCTCATCATTCTTGGGACTCTTCTCAAACTTGGCTTATTTGTCTGCCTGATATAGGCTTATCCTCAAGTCTCTATGCCCAAAATTTGGGATATTACACTCCTCCTACTTGAAATTTCGTAATGATGAACAATGGAGTTCGGACATAATGATACGTGGGTTGAAGCCGGAGTTAAAAGAGAAATTTGTTTCCAAACACAATAAGGCAATTGAGGAGTGCCGAATTACTAAACATAACATGTTAGAGCTGCACACCTACAGAAGTACTAGAAACAATAATATATTTGATGGCGGAAATTCTTTTTAGAAGCACCAATATCAGAGTGGTACTTCAAGTGGTAGTAATAAGAAACCCAATCAGTCTGATAGCCTAGGTAATCAAAGACCCACTGGGAACAGAACCTGCAAATATTGTGGAAACCCTCTCCATCTTGTCCAGACATGAGGGCAAGCAAGACAGGCATTGGCTGCAGCAAGGCAGGCATTAGTACCAGTCAGGCCGGTTATATGTTACAACTTCCACAAACTGGGATATATCGCAAGGGATTGTCGATAGCGACAAGAGCCTAGAGAGCCAAGGTAACAAGTTCAAACATGGTTTTTGCCTTGACACAAGAGGAAGTTCAAAAATCACTAGAGCTTATCAAAGGTATGATTTCTCTTAATGGTAATCTAGTACAAGTATTGTTTGATTCATGAGCTAGTCATTCATTTATTGCATATGACTACGTAAAACAACTAGGCCTAAGCATGTATAGGTTACCCTATGACTTGACAGTATCTACGCTTACGGGTAACGGGTTCCTCATCACAAAAGTTTGCTTAAATTGCATAATAAACATAGAGGGGCTTGAGTCTACAGTAGATCTAATTTGCTCGCCACTAAAACAACTCAAAGTGATTCTTAGAATCAATTGGCTAACTGTAAATAATGTATTGCTAGACTATAGAAGAAAAAGGGTCATTTACCTTAATCCACTAGTTAAGGCCAACACAAAAATCAACCTGAATTTTCTCTCCGCAGCTGAGGCCGAGAGATGCTTACATAAATGTTGTCAGGGGTATATTGTGTTTTTCTCCATGCAATCAGAGGCTGTAATAGAATTAGAGAATATCCCCATTTCTAAACGTGTTTCCGGAGGATATCAGTGGATTACCCCCAGACAGGGAAGTGAAATTTACAATTGACACTAAGCCTGGAGCAGAACTGATATCAAAAGCCCCATATAGAATGGCACCAAGTGAGATGGCAGAATTGAAAAAGCAGATTGAGGAGCTGTTAGAGAAAAGGTTTATCAAACCCAGTGTCTCGCCATGGGAGCATCGATGCTATTTGTGAAAAAGAAAGACGGAAGCCTACGACTTTGTATAAATTACAGGGAGTTGAATAAGGTGACTGTTAAAAACAAATACCCGCTTCCTAGAATCGACAACTTGCTCGATCAACTGTCAGGAGCTTGTGTGTTCTTAAACATTGACCAAAGGTTAGGCTATCACCAACTTAGAGTGAAGGAACACGACGTGTTAAAGACTGCTTTCAGAACACTATGGCCATTACGAGTTTCTGGTAATGCCATTTGGGCTGACTAATGCACCTGCAGTATTTATGGATTACATGAATCAAATTTTCCGTTCATACTTAAACCAATTTGTTGTAGTCTTTATTGATGACATCCTAGTGTACTTGCAGAGCAAAACAGAACATGAACATCACTTGAGAACTGCACTGAACACATTGAGAAGCAAGCAACTCTATGCCAAGTTAAGAAAATGTGAGTTTTGACTTTCAGAAGTTAAATTTCTGGGTCATGTAGTCTCACAGCAAGGGGTCTCAGTGGATCCAAACAAGGTGGAAGTAGTACTGAACTGGAAAAGGCCAGAAACAGTATTTGAGATATGCAGTTTTCTAGGTCTCGCAGGCTATTATAGACGATTCATATGAAACTTCTCTAGAATAGCTTTACCATTAACTAAGCTAACATGAAAGTCTCAGCAATTTGTGTGAGACAAATATTGTGAGGAGAGCTTCATCGAGCTGAAACAAAAGCTGACGACATCACCGATTTTAACTATCCCAGATCTGCAATTAACCTTTGTGGTTTATACAGATATCAGTGGGTATGGATGGAGATGTGTCCTAATGCAGCAAGGCCACGTAGTGGCATATGCATCACGACAGTTGAAGTCTAACAAACAAAAATATCCTATACATGATCTTGAGTTAGCTACAATTGTATTTGCGCTAAAAATCTGGAGACATTATCTCTATGGGACGACTGTAGAGATGTACTGCGACCACAAAAGTTTAAAGTATTTATATGATCAAAAAGAGCTCAACATGCAATAGCGCAGGTAGATGGAGTTGCTTAAAGACTATAATCTGGAGATCAAATATCATCCAGGTAAAGCTAATGTTGGCTCTGAGTACTTATAAAGTAGAAAATTCAATAAGAATCTGTATAACTAAGATGGCGTAATTTGTAAACACAGAAAAATTATGTATACTGTATAAGAACTTACAAGACTGCCAAAAATAATAATGATAATCAACTTTGGAAAAATCCGAGCCCAACGTACGTTGTCTCCTTAAGACAATTTGTTCCCTCTATACGGATGCCCAAGGTTCTCGAACAATTGTCTCCCAGGATAGAACGGATTGCGTCTTCAGGATGATGGCACTATCAGTCTGAAGCCCGGACGAACACAATGATGTTGCTTAAAGAACCGCACAGGTAGTGATGATTGCAGAATGCACTATGCAGTATATGAGAAGAGAGGAGTGTTTCAAGATTGAGAGTGATTTTTCCTGTCACTAGCACGTCCTATTTATAGTTGAAGGAAATTGATCAGATGGACTCGACTCTTGAGGCGAACCGGTGCGTCGTGCGAACAGACATACCGAAACGGAGTGAACAGAATCGAATGGTGCCTCTTTGTTGGCGAACTGGTGTGTCGTGCGAACAGACATACCAGAACAGAGCGAACAGAAGCGAATGGTGACTCTTTGCTGCGAATTGGTGTGTCGTGCGAACAGACACATCAGAATAGAGCAACCAGACATACCAGAAGACGCACCAGAACAAACAGATGTACTGGTTCGGTCATTTGGTCACATATCCGCACTGTTTGGAAAATCACAAAGAGGTATAAAGGAATAAAACGCGATTGTTCGGACAAACTAAAAAAAATTATTTAATAAAAATTATTTTTTAAATCACACACACGCGCGACCGACCGAACCGAGCCGAGCCGGCCGGACGGACGGCGGCGGCGGCGCGCGCGTGTGTGTGGTGGACCAAGGCCCATGTATGTCCTCCCTCCTCCACAAAAGTGGATTGGCCCAAGGGCCCATTTTAGAGGTGAGAAGTTGAGCCTTATATACACTCTTATTTCTCTTGATTTGTCCAATGTGGGACTTTTGTCCACACACTATATTTCTCCTTCCTTTTCCCTCTTCTCTTCCAACCTACTTCTTATTCATAACCCATGGAATTATTGTTCAAAATTCCAACAACTAATGTAGTAGCAGATGCATTGAGCCACAAAACAATGCAGGTAGCAACCCTCATGATTCAAGAGTGAAAAATGATTCAAGATTTCAGGGATCTTAATCTATATAACCATATCATGATTAATAGCAGCAATGTCAGTCAGACAAAGAATGATTTAAGACCAGTCATAGAAGAAGCTCATATGCTAGATAAACGCGCACAGTCTATTAGAGACATAATTACAAAGGGAGAAACTCGGGAACATGACTTGTCATCAAGTGGGCTAATCAGATACAAGAAGCGAATATATGTTCCACCACAAATAGAGTTAAAATAAAAAATCCTGGAAGAGGCACACATGAGTAAATATACTCTACATCCAGAAGCACCTAAGATGTACCACAATCTGAAATCTACATATTGGTGGCCAGGCTTGAAAAAGGACGTGACAAGATTTGTTGCTCGTTGCCTTACATGTCAGAAAGTCAAAGCTGAGCATCAACGACCTTCAGAACTACTGCAAAACCCTATAATTCCTGAGTGAAAATGGGAGTGCATCACTATGGATTTCATGGCAGGATTACCAAAGGTCCAAAACCATAATGCGATATGGGTGATAGTAGACCGATTCACGAAGACAACTCATTTTCTTCCAATCAGCATTTACTGCTCTCTTGATAAACTTGTAGATATCTATATTAAGGAAATAGTGTGACTCCATGGTACTCCAAATAGCATAATATCATATAGAGATCATCGATTCACTTCCAAATTTTGGAAGGCGGTAAATGAGGCTTTAGGTACCAAGCTCCGATTCAGTACGACCTATCATCCTCAGATAGACAGACAAATTAAGAGAATAATTCAAACACTAGAAGATATGCTTAGAGCATGCGTGATTGATTTCAAAGGCAGTTAGGACCAATTCCTTCATTTGGAAAGATTCGCATACAACAACGGCTATCATTCAAGTATTCAAATGGCTCCTTACGAAGCGTTGTATGGAAGGAAGTGTCAATCACCCTTGTGCTGTGCAGAGCTGTCTGAGAGGAAAATGTACGGGCCAGATATTGTTGATCAAACAACAGAGCAAATAAAGTTGATTAATCAGAGGTTACTAGCTACACAAAGTTGACAGAAGAGCTATGCTGACAAGAGGCGAAAACCTCTTGAGTTTGAAGTTGGAGACTATGTATTCATGAAGGTTTCGCCTACTACTGGCATTGGTAGAGCAATAAAGGTGAAGAAGCTGAGCCTAAGTTACATTGGTCCTTTCGAGATCTTGTCTAGGATTGGGCCAGTAGCATATCAAATAGCTTTACCCCAAGTTTGAGTAGACTACATGATGTCTTCCACGTCACACAGCTGAAGAAATATCAACCTGACCCAGAACATGTGATCGAATATGAAGAGGTAGACGTGCGAGATGATTTGACGTATGAGGTCACACCTGACCGAATCATTGATCAGCAGGAAAAACAACTGAGAAACAAGAGTATCCTATTCATTAAAGTGGTATGGAAGGGGTTATCTACTAGAGAAGCGACTTGAGAAGCTGAAGAAGGCATGAAGAGACGTTACCCGGAATTTATGTCTTCATAAATATAACAAATTTTGAGGACAAAATTTATTTTACAGAGGGAGAATTGTAACATCCCAAAAAATGTAATGCAAGGATTAATTTATGGAAACTAAATAATAAGCCAAATTATGGAACCAACGAAATTTAACAAAATCTTAAATTAGACAAAGGGAAAAATTAAGACCTAGTGTGTGTAATTAATAGGATAAAAATATACCTGTATGTATATATAAAAACTTACCAATACACACAAACAATTAATCACTCATTCTTCTTTTCATTTGGCACACCTGGAGCATCACTGAACGCACACACACATTTCACTAAAAGAATAACACCTCACCTCACTCTTATTGGTTTCATGCACACGCAAATAAACAACGTACACATACACTTGCCCATTCATTTAAAACACTCTCTTGTCTCTTCATTCACTTCACCTTAAACTCTTCATTTGACCAAGCAACTGGAGAACACAGAGAAAGAAAATAGAGTAACAAAAAAGAGAAAGAGAGAGACGTGAGTGAGAGAGTTGAACTGGAGGAAGGAAACCATTAGAGAAGTGAAACAAGGAAGCTCTAAGATCCACGTACAACACTATAAACGAATATAGGTGAGTTTCATACATCCTTATCTTGTTTTTCCATTGCATTTGAGGTTGTTTTCTGCTGGTTTAGGTGGCTGGAAGTGAGAAAATTCACCAAAAAACTTCTGTCACCGATTAGTTTCAAAACCAGAAATTGTATGTCAATTTTATATGGGATTTTTGGTCTCTTTGATTCTGCGAACATGTCCTTAAACTCAAGAAACATGTTTAGGAGTATGTAGAGTTGAAATCTTTGAGATTAGAGTGCAAAATCATGACTACATGTGCGTTTTCTCAACTCTGTTTCGCTCGCTGGAAAACAGAGTTTCTGCCAGAAAGTTACAGAAGCTCTAGCAGAGGCTACAGATAGATTTTTTGTCTAATTCTTTTTGGTATGTTAATTTTAAGATGTGTAGTAGGATATAGAATCAACAAGAGTACAATTTGAAGAAAAAATGAATGACTTATTAAATTTTGAAGTCAGACTGTCAAAACTGACATTTTTCAGAGTCAGTCAGTTTCGTGTAGAAGTTTGATCACCCAAATCATATCCAATATTTATGAAACTTTACAAGAAGGTATTAGAAATCCCAAGATTTAATAATGAATCATTTGGATATATGTAGAGGGAGTTATGTTTTTTGAAAGATAGGTTTAGAAACATGTGTAATCCTTGAAGTCCAGATTCTGGCAGTTGGTTACGTGGTATTTTTTAGCAATGTAATCTTGTCTAATGACCATTAAAATTTTCAGAATGAAACTAAATATTCTAAGATTTAATGTGATACATAATTTGTGATAGTTGGATCAGTATACTTAGATATATGAATTTTTGAAGTTAGTTACTGCCAAACTATGTTTCTGGAAGTCAGATTGGTTGTCATGAGATTTTGGAAAACCAAACCTTCACCAAAAATTATGAAACTTTACAGATTTAAATTAGACATTCATAGCTTTAATTTTATATATGGATCATAATTTTTTGACAAGTATATTAGGATATATGGATTTTCAAAGTTATGCTCTATTTCTGGAGTGTAATATAAAACAATGGGATTTCGTAAATTTCTGGGAGTAATGTGTTTAAACTAACCAGATTTGGATATTTTTCCATAAAAATATATTTTAGGAACTTCATTTAAGCTTTAAAACCAGTCAAATTTGAATTTTCTAGAATTAATTATGATTTTTCAAAGTTAACTGAAAAATTTGCCAATTTGCTGAAAAACAGTAAAATTGCACTATGCAAAATTGTACTGTGAAGAAGCCATTGAAACTGAGATAACCAACAGAATTTATTTTAAGGAAGTAATAATACAAGTAATAATCAGTTACTTGTAACTTGAATTTTATAGAAACTGGAAATAGCCAGAGTTGAAACCAAAATTTAGGACAGTTAAGGGACTTGAGAAAGGAGTCAGGTAGTAACTATTTATTGCATGTACTATGTGATTATCTATATGTTGAATATGTCATATTCTGTAGCATGAGCTAGTGTCTTGGACATACTAATTTGCCAAGTTGTGGTCAAGGACCTAACAGGGGCGCCGAGTAGACCAGGGTGCAAACATGTAGTTTGACATTGGGCAAGTGTACAATATAGTTTCGATCATCTTACATGACATGGCATTACATATTTATTTTGGCATTCTATATGTCAGACTGTATGTTACTACTAAGATTCACTCGAATATCACCCTTTTCAGAATTTAAAAATACTACAGCAGAACGCAGCGACTCTAAGGGTAAAACCATAAATACCGACGATTGAAGGTCCGGTTCTAGTCGGAGTGCAGTTGGTTATCTATAGTTGTAATTTTTATTTATTTTGGACTCTGTATATATATTTCAAATCATATGGGATTTCCTGTAATGTATACAAGCACTTATTATCAGTATATTTTTGCTATTTTTGTATGCCTATGAACTATGCGCTTAATACTCTGTGAATATCGAATTGTTAAGGGGTTTGACAATTCGTCCTTTTCAAAATTTAAAGGAAATGATAGAATTTTCCCCTAGACTTTAATTTTCACTTTGGCAAAATTAATTATAAAAACCATATCCGAACTTGCAAAACCTTTATTTGAATTTGTGAAACTCTTATAAGATCATATGAATTTTGATTTGCAACTTACAAAATTCTTTAAGGAAGTTGTGAAATTCTTTTTGGAACTTATGAAAACCTTACTCAAACTTGTAAAACCTTTATTAGAACTTATGAAACCCTTTTAAGATTTTATGAATCAAAATTTGCAACTTGTGAATTATGAAATTCTTTTAAAAACTTGTGAAAGCCTTATCCGAACTTATGAAACCTTTATCAAAACTTGTGAAACCGGCTTATCAGATGTTATATTGTGAATCAATTTGAAACTTTTGAAATTCTTTAAGGCAGTTGTGAAATTATTTTGAGAACTTGTGAAAAATTTATTT
Source organism: Albizia julibrissin (assembly GCA_037074505.1). NCBI lineage: Eukaryota > Viridiplantae > Streptophyta > Magnoliopsida > Fabales > Fabaceae > Albizia > Albizia julibrissin. The sequence continues at coordinate 42,824,609 of CM073477.1, forward strand.
AAACTTGTGAAAAAAAAACTTATCTGAACTTGTGAATTCAAATTTGTAACTAGTGAAATTCTTATGAGAATTTGTGAAAACATTATCTAAACTTGTGAAAATCTTTATCATAATTTGTAAAATTGTGTCTTCCTCTCTATTCTTAATTTTAACTTAGAGGGACAATTATGTCATTTCCTTTTAATTTTAAAAATGACGAATCAGATCCTAACACCTCTTTAATATTATAAATATTTAGAACATTTTTTGCCTTTTAACATTTTTAAAGTTCTTTTTAAATGGACTTTTCCTTTCTTTAATGTGTGAGCATACTATTATGTATAGGGTCGTCTGTTGTAGAAAAATAGATCTTAATTGTTGGGCATAACTGAATTTTCTGCAATTCAAAATTAATTTCCAAACAATTTATGTATTATTCATGATATGTATATTCCCATGCCATCATAATGATGTTAGGGAAATATATCTATCTATTTAGAATGATCTATACATTTTTTATCTTATAAATTAACAGTAGTGGGAATACTGTGTTTTGTCAAAAAAAAAAAAAAAATCACGTATGTTATACTAAATTTGATAAATAAACAGTACATACAGTTAACGTCAAACATATATATTATCTAATTTCTTGAAGTTTTTATATTTTATATAAATTGTGCTGATTAAACCACATATATAATTAAGCACAGATGCGCAATCATTGGTAACTAATAATTTCATTGTTTATATATTAACTTGAAGATCATCACAAGGATATTTAATTAATTTAATCCAAAGATGATCATTTGCATCTATATGTAATATATTTTTATTAGACAGCATGTCCATCTCTCTCTTCTGCACTTACCTGTAGAATTTAAATACTAACTCAATTATGTACTTAATGGACAATTAATATTATTCATAGAAATTACAAAAAGAATTCACAGCTACATGTACATGAGGTCAACAAAGAACTCGTTATCAGATCTAATATACCTATGTGTCTATGTGAAGTTGAAAACTGTACATGTTTTGACAAAAACAAAATAAAACAAAAGTAAATCATGTTACATACATACATACATACATTAAGAAAAAGGGAAAAAATATGAATGTAATAAAGAGGGATTTTATTCATTGAACTCGACTCTTAAAGAAGTTTTTTAACCTAAAATGGATCATTATGAGAAACATAAATATCTGGTAAACAAAGGCCCTTTGTTTATGTAATTCTTCGTTATTGGGTCACTATCAAAGGATTTCCTTCACGAAAAGTTACGGACCCCTCACCATTTAGTCTTATAATATTGGCCACTGAATGAGATTGAATCATCAAATTCTGCTACACGTAGCACCTGGAATTTAAGAATATATAATTAACAAATAATCATGACAAATGTCTAGAAACAAGTAGTAGTATATTAGTAAAAGAAGGATGCTTAAGTTCTATGTTTTTTTTACAATAATCTGATATCCTATATAAAATCACCGATTTGGCTTTGAGCATTATTAAAGCCTAAATGGGGTAGCTCTTTCAATGTGATCTTTTTTAGTGCTTGTTTGGAATAGCGGTTGAAAATTTCAATTGTGCTTATGAATTGTAATTCACGGAATACGAAGTAACTTTTACGGTCTACGAGGTAGTTTTTACGGTCTACGAGGTGCTTTTACGGTCTACGAAGTACTTTCACGGTCTACGAGATAAATATGTGGAGGAGATTTATCTCGATTTACGTGAATCGGGCTTATATAATAAGCCCGATTCAAATAAGCTCAAACAAACAATATGAGTCTCTAGGTTAATCAATAAGATTTGAGTACATGCATGTAACTTTAAGTGACATTGAGTTCATTTTACTTGTCCATTAATTATTGGTACAAGAATTAACTTCTTTGTTACAAGAATTGACAAGTGAAAACATGGAGAGAACGATATGAGTCTCTAATTGGTCGGTCAAATCAGTGAACAGTAAAATAGTCTTTTCAATCTAATTAAGAATTTTGAACAGGCCGATTGATTTGAATTTTATGTTTTCCCCTCTTTTGTTGAACATGAAAACCACGTTGTCTCGAGTAAACTTTATCATTTAAACATTGCGTTTTAGGATTATATATAAATATGTATGTTCAATGTTTCTTCATATCAAATATTTTTGTATATTATAATTAAAATTATATTATTTTAATAATAATTTGGTTGACGTGTATGGTTAGACCATTGAACCATTGCTTCCACCAGCTTTTCACTACCTTACCTTAAGGTTGGAAACTGTATTATATATGATAAATACACATACACACACATATGATCAATACATTATACGTGCAATGATGAGTTGTGTACATATGATTAATTCTTCAAATGAAAGGAATGCTAACTTTAACATTGCAAGGGAGGCAAAATAACACACATTATTACATGTATTTAAATTCTATTGATCTTTTTGCAAGACAATTGTAATTAATTTCACATAATTCTCGTGGATTTCATCAAAATAATCCAGATTTCACTACTACAAAAATAGAGATTAATGACACACTTTTTGTGGCACTTTTTTAAAGAAGTGCAACAGCTTCTTCCAATTTTTTTTTTTTTTAAAGAACACTTTAGGTGGCTCTTCTTTGAGGAAGCGTCATAACTTCTTGGTGACTTTAGGTGATCATTCCTTAAGGAAGTGCCACCTAATGTGGTTTTTAAAAAAAATTAAAAATTGAAGTAGCAGCTGTGGTACTTGTTCAATGAAGTGCCACAACTGTTACATGCTTTATACGTCACTTATCCTAGCAAGCGCCACCTAAAGTATTACTTTTTCTAAAAAAAAGTTTAAACCCTTCTCTCTTTTACAATTTGCAATCTCCACTCTTCATCCAACACGTATTATCACCATTATCCTCTTAGATCCCACATTTCCTCCTTCTCCTCTTTTTTCCACTCATCACCGTCTCCAATTCGATCTATACTTCTCTTATTTCTTTGTTCTATCACTTCTCATATTTTCTTCTCCTCCTCTTTTTATTTTCGCAGCACTCCTTCCTAATTTCTTTTGTCCTATTTCTTACACTAAACTGACCTCACTCCTTCTTCCCTTTAGTCTCATTCCATCCTCCTTATAGTTTCATTTCGTCCTGTAAGTTGTACCCACTCATTTTTTCCTTTTTTTTTTATATTTTGAAGTTACATACAACACATTATAGTCTTGTTAACCACCTTTTTTTAAACATCTATGCAACTTTGTCTTTTTCTTTTTCCTTTATTAATTTTTTTTCAAATGTTGTATTTGAGGTTTCAGCTCACTCTATTCAAGCTTCCTCTATACTGTAAGTTTTTAAATTTTTTGAGCTGAAAAATATAATTTTATTAGTAGTTAATTATTTAATATTCTCAATATCTTTTATATTTAATTTATTATGAAATCTGAAAAAATATTCTCATTTTTATATGCTAAAAAATAAATGAGATAAAATTAAATATTATATATATAGGTTGTATGTGAAGATATGTAATAGTAGTTATAATTTTTTATTGTTGTAGTAATTGTTAACATTGATGAGTTGCATAAATAAAATAATTATTTATTTTTAACATTTTTATTTTATTTAATAGTGATTTTTTTAATTAGTTAATTGTTAATTTATATCATTTTGGAGTTATTTGATTGTGGTTTTTTTTTCTTTATTTTGATGTAGAGATATGGAAATGTGTTTAAAGTGTGTTATTAACTATAATTATAGGGTTCTAAAAGAAAAATACAAAAAAATTATTTTTTTAAAAAAAATGGTCTAGGGTGATGCTTCCTTGAGGAAAGGCCACCCTAGGTTAAATTTAAAAAAAATGCTTAGGGTGGCGCTTCCTTAAGTAAGTGACATCTTAGATCATTTTTTTAAAAAATATTTTTTTAAAAAAGGTCTAGGGTGACTCTTCCTCAAGGAAGCGCTACCTTAGATAATTTTTTTTTAAAAAAAGTCTATGGTGGCCTTCCTCAAGGAAGCGCTACCTTAGACCATTTTTTAAGAACTAATTTTTTTTTAAAAAAATTTAAAAATGTCTAGGGTGGCCTTCCTCAAGGAAGCGCCACCCTAGGTAGTATTTAAATAAAAAAAAAATATATATATATATACATGTTGTGGCGCTTATGGGTAGCGCCACAGCTTTTTTTAGTGGCGTTGGGAAATGTGGTGCTTGTCAAATGCCACAAGTAATATTAAAATAAGTGCTACAATTATATTTATTTTTAGTAGTGTTTAGCTTTCCTCTTTAAGCTTATAAATATCTTTTATATATTTAGCTTAAATTGTAGAGATCTTTTCTTTGTTTTAAAAAATTATTCCTTGAGTATGATTGAAATAACATGATTTTTTTTTCAAATTATACATTTGGTCATTTAAATCTACATCAAATTTCAATTTAGTTTCTTATATTTATATAGTATTTTTTAGTCTCCCTTAATCTTAACATGGTCAATATTATTAATGTAAAATGTTGGCTCAAATGACTAAGCATCATGAAATTTAATCATTTAATGATTTAATATTTTATATTCTAAAATTAAAAGATTAAAATGTTGGTTTTTATATTTATTTTAATTTCAATCCCTAAAATTTAGTTGTAGAGTCATAATTTACCTTCACTGAGTTAACATTTTTCATCAATTGTATTAAAATTAAAGGACTGAAAATACAAATATTCTTTATCATCTTAATAGACTGAACTAAAACTTGATGTAAACTTAAAAAATTAAATATATATTTTACCCATTTTTTCTATTTTTAACTTGGCACCATAAATATATTGTAGTGGTTATGGTTCTTCCACAACCACTTTAAAAAACCACAACTAATCGTCCCATCATATGGCGGCAATCCATGAGCTACGAATTCCCAATGGTTTGACTTAAAACTGCTACTAATGCCACTTTTCTAGTGGTGTAGGAACCGCCACAATGGAGTTGCTACTAAAACCTTTTGTTTTTTTTTTTTTTGTGATATTGTTTTAGGGTTAACATTGGAATAGAACTATCTTAAAGATTGAAGTTCTATGATTTGCATTTATACTACATGTTCATATGAATATGAGCTTTGCAAATTGCAATCTTAATTTTAATTCAAATAAAATTCATTTTTAAGTTTTGCAGTTTAGTTATTATTTTAATTTACTTTAGTTTAAGATACATTGTTGGTAAAACTCATAAATTTCTAATTCAAATTTTAGAATTACAAATTATAAAAGTATAAAAATACTCTTTTAGAAAAAATATAGTTTACAAATATTAACACATAACATAAATCAAATCATTATCTAAAGTCTAAATTAGCTAATTTTTTAAAGTAATCATTGTCGAATGCCAAAGAAATCAAACTATTTTAAGAAATTCAATTCTTAAAAAAAAGAAAATAAAAAATAAATATTTGAAACTTCATTAACAATGTAAAAAAAAATTAATAATATTAGCATTACATGAAAAATTTAAAAAAATATAAAATAAAAGGGCTTAAACAGGTAAACTCTCGGCTGTACAGAGCCCTGGCTTGTTTAGGCCCTTGGCCTTATAGGCCCATTTATAATTTAAAGGTTAAAATCTTGAGCCGAACTCTTACAATTTTCTAGCCTAAATGGGTTCGGCCCTTAGGTTGTTCCCGGCTCCATTGATAATTAAGGCTAGATAACCGAAATGATAACTTTCTTTTTTAAATTAAGAGACCAAACTAAAATCTTGCATGAAGTTAGAGGACTAAATATATACTTATGTTTTCAAAATATATACAAACCATGCCCAAAAGAATAAGGTAGGTCTACATAATTTTAAAAACTTAACGGGATATGTTGGTACAATATAGCAAAACTAAATGCAAGCATATGTAAAAAAAAAATTTAATTTAAAGGGAGATTTCGTAATTAGTTATGTTGCATGATAACAGAATTCTCAAATAAAAAATAGGAAAATTACAATAAGGTCTCAAGCAAATGAAAATATGAAGAAATGATCCCAAGGGGTTGTTAATGACGATCATCATGTTGTTAATGGAGGATCCTCATGTTGTCATTAACAACCCCTTGGGACCATTTCTTCATATTTTCATTTTCTTGAGATCTTATTGTAATTTTCCCAAAAAAAATTCATTTAATTTATATTTTATAACACTAATCAAATATCGTACAGTTATATTTAATTTATTCTTACTAAATCAAGTAAAGCTAATTAAAGTGGTGGAATCCACCTCTATAAATTGGCAAAAGAAAAAAAAAAGAAAAGAAAAAGAAAAGGGAATCCACCACTAAAATTAGCATGCTTCTGCATCATAATTTATTTGATTGTTAATATTAGTCTGGTAGTTACAGATACATATGTTCGCATTTTTATTAGACACATTGAGTTGTACCAAGTAACACGCCAGGTTGTTATATATATATAACTATGAGAGAGAGAGAGAGTTTAATAAAGGTTGGGATAAAATGCGTTGAATGGTATTCTTTTGATCTGAAATATAAGAGTTATATAATTAATTTACAGATATTAAAAAATTAATTCATTAAGTTAGTTATTTTTAATAAATATGTGTTGATTTTCCTAAAATACAGTTTTAATTACTATTCCCATTAATGAAAATTCCTTTGATATATGCAATCAATACTTATAAATTTAGAAGACAAAGTAGATTAAATTTTTACATTTAGAACTAAAATAAATTCCTCAACAAACTTGTATGCTTGCGACTGAATGGAGTATTTAGTAAAATTAGAAATTAGAAATGATAATATATTATGTGTTGTTGTTTGGTTACGTTAGTAAAAGAGGTAAGGCAGACTGGAAAGAGGAATATATACAATTCTTTCTAGCTTGGCAAATGGATACACACATATACTCACGCCTTCACATTATTGAGATTCATCTATGAGCTGTATCACCCTATAGTGGACCACCATTCTATTTTTCTTCTTTCTCTTTCTTTATAATTTCCTTTTTAATTTTTATATTGTCGTAAGAAAATTCCCTATCAAAAATTGATAATTAAAAATTCTTGTTTTGGTTTTCTAATCCTAAAAGACAGATGAAAACCATCAATAAGGTGCCAATTACTTTATAACCTAATAACATAAAAGTTCTCGTGTAAGTGGAATGTCACAAGTTTAATCACATACTTGTAATATTACACCGTTAGTACCAGCCTACCAAATAAAAAAAAAAAAAATACTGTGCTAGCACTATCTATTATGAAAACCATGAATAACACACATCTTTCAAACCATAGACAGATACACTACCTAATTAACTCAATATTAAATGTGCTATGTTTTTTGGTAATAATAATAGTTACTTTTTTTAAAAAATAAATATTAAATTAAATAACTATTTTGTTTTGACTCATATTCTACTATATGCATTGTAAAGTAAACTCATGATTAAATGGTTTTAGAGATATTTTTCATAATTTTCCATTACAGTTTCTTTTAACAGTCCTTGAAAATTCATCATTCTTTCTCTAATTCTTTAATTTAAAGACAAAGTATCTCAATTTAATCTCTAAATTTATTTTTTCATAAAAAATTCCTATGAAAGCTTTTCCTAGCTTTCAGATGCAAAGACATTGGCTATGTCAAAAGAGATTTTATCTTTGGGCTTTGTCCTTTGCCGTGCATACTTTGAAGAATAATAGCTATTCTTTACTGTAGGCGAAAGATACTCCTATTCAAAATAAATAAATAAACAAACAAATAGAATTTATGTTTAAAATTTAATAAAAAAAATGAAATTGAAAAATCACTAATTTATTCATATAGCTACCTCAACAAATACTTGAGATGATTTCGAATTTATTTGTAGATATTATTTTTATATTATTTAATATATGATATTATGAAATTAGATTTTAGTAATAATCAGGTTCAATTATCTTTAGGTTTAAAATCAATGTTAATGATTAAGTGGTTAATATAACCTTTTGAAAACAGCATAAATATTTTTATGAGCATTATTTATCTTTAATTATTTTAGTTTAAATTATATTGTGAAAAATTATGCGTAATGATCTTTTTGGTACAGGTTCAAAATTCCCCTGGCTATAAAGCCATTTGATATAGAAATTGCTCATAAAGTCCACCACGTTGAAGCACGTTGTAGGGTCATTGCGAGTTAATGGAACTATTCAATTCAAATAAAAATAAATATATAATTAATAAAATACCCACTTTATCACTTTATCCTCCATCATGTTTACAAATGCACACACATACATATTCGATGAATTCAATAAAGAAAGAGAATAAAAAATTAGGTAAAAGAAGCTCTAACTATAAATATGCAAATATTGGTACAAACCGGAATTATTACCATTAATTCGTTGGCAAAATTACCTAATTACAATATGGTCCATGACAAGTTTCAAATGATGACTACCGAATTATGGAGCGTTAGAAGATTAATTAATTAATTAATTTAATTAACTAATTTTTTGTATCAAAAAATTTATTTTATATTTTATATTTATTATGTTAGGTTCAACCTAACTGTATTCACCACCAGTACTACTCCAATCCATCCATAAATGTTCTTTTCCTCTCCAAACTCTCTCCATCTAACGAATTTATGAGAGAGTTGCTCATAATTAAAAGACCTAAGTGAAAACTTATTTGCTAAATGAGATTTAGAGAAGATTTTTTGTATATAAAGAAAGATTATTCGTACATATATAGGGAATATATATTAAATACAAGGATGATTTTTTTGAGATCTTTTACATACGAGAAGATTGTTTGCACGTGAAAGTCTCATTTGGTAAATAAGTTTCTAATGAGATATTTTTGAACAATTTTCCCATTTATATATTACATATTCAATTATAATACCAATTTAAATTTGAATTTAATTTTTCCCTCTTCAATTAGGTATTCATTAGTGATATTAGTAATTTTATTTTTCAAGCACTTTCAATGTTAGAAAAAAAGCTTATAATGATGATTACCAATTTTCTTTTGATTAAGAACTATTTCCAGTATTTGCACGATATAATTGGAGAGAGATTTTTAAATTAAAGAAAGTGATAAGATCTATACATATTCCATTTCTCTTTCTACTATCATAGATAATCGAAATTATAGACCAATCTCTTATTATAAAATGAAATCATTATATTGGAAGCCGTAATATTTATAGAATTATGAATCGTGTAGTTTTTAGTTTTTGGTTTAAGATGTAATTTACTACTCCAGCTCTATTATAATGTACTACCTTCAGTTTTTAATATATGATCAACTTACTTAATTTGATTAGATTAAGAAAGTTAATTAAATTAATTAATATAACATATTTTTTTATGACATCCTAATCATCTTCCTTAATTTCTTCATTCTCCATTGTTCTTAATTATAGTTGAGGGAGAGTGTTAATTGAGAAAATTAGGAAAACACTGAAAAAAATAAAAAATATATTTCATAGTTTTAAGGATGGGATGGAGTAATTTCTTATTATAAGTTAGGTATTAATTGTATATATTTCAAAATTGTCCCTATTTAAAGTTTAATGCAATTTCTTCGTTATTAAAGGAGTAATTCATTGTTTTAAACATGTGTAAGTTTGGAAAAAAAATATTTGTGAACAAATTTCATGAATTAATCAATTTTCTTTGATTTTAGTATGGCCATCGAAGATGTCATATAATAAAAAACTGAAGGGAGTCTATTTTAGGAGAATTTAGAAAGTAAATAACTTTGATCTCAAGGGTAATTTTGTAATTTTGGGCAGGAAGAGCCACTTAAATCCAAAATATAGCAAAGGTGACCTACGATGGGCCCGCTTATTGTCTCCATCGTCGCTATCTGCAGGCTGTTCCCACTAAAACTCATAAAATTATTATTATTATTATGTTTTTTTCCTTAAAACTAAATATTTATAAGAAAATTAAACATAGTTGTAGTTCTATTATTTCCCCCTATTATTAATTAGTGGACGGTATTGAAATAATTCCCTTAATTAATTGCTTTTCATTTTTATTGATTCTTCTTTTCCTTTTTTTTTTCCAGCACTTTATGACACACCCATGAACCAAACCAAAGTGATCGAGTCTTGCTCGTCCTTTCTTTTCAATCCAACCAAACCAAAAACAATTAACTCCAGATTCCATGCCCTAATAATAAAATAATAAATAAAATAAATAACAACAACGATAATTATTATTCACACACCCTAACAAAAAAAAAAGAAAAAAAAGAAAAAGAAAGTTCGCCTCATCATCAGTTCAACACGAACTTTATAATTTTCTAATTTTGATTATTATTCACATTTTTCTATCCTGATGATATCGACAGAGAAATCTCACCTAAAATAAACAAAGATATAAAATAATTCACCCCTCTCAATTAATTAATTAAAACACCTCCATGCGCATAATAAAAACCCTTTCAATGGTATTCACCTTGTTTTTCTGATATTTTTTTCTTTGCTGTAAATTGCTTTTAGCGAAGAAGGAGACGAGCCTCTTCTCGTCTCTAACAGCTATATGATGATGATGCAGCACGGAGAGCCGACCACTGTCGTATTGGGGATGGTCGCTATGGCAGCGGCAACCAAAGCACCGCCTCCTCCTCCTCCGCCACCCGAAGCGGCGGAGGAGCCAGACGGAGGTGGCGAGATCATAATTGGGATGGATAATAATAAAGCAGCAGCAGCAGCAACAACTTCATCTGGTGAAGGTGACAATAAGATGAACAGTGGAGGGAACCGGTGGCCCCGCCAAGAAACTTTGGCTCTGTTGAAGATAAGGTCTGATATGGATTCTGTGTTTCGAGATTCAAGTCTTAAAGGTCCACTCTGGGAAGAAGTTTCAAGGTACATAAATATATATATTTGTGTTTAATTTAATTGAATCTCTTTCTTCTGGGTTTTATTTTTGATTTTGAGGAAAAAAAGAAGAAGAAGCTACCCAGCTTCCTTCAAGATCGTGCATGGAGATCAGTGAATTCGCTTTCAATTCACAGAACCAATCAATCAATTTTGGGAACTCGCTGTCTTCATCTCACTGTTACTTATTTTTAGCCATTTTCGGCTAGGTCTTTTATATATGTGTATATTCTTCATCAGAACTTTTCGTATCAAAAGGTTTTTGGCGTATCCATGTAATTCAATTTTAGAATTCCAAATTCCAACAAACACAAAACTTCCATAATTTTCTCCTTGATTCGATATTATATGTGATTTTCCTCAAAATTTCAGACATTTAATTATATTCTTCCGAGGATCATATTTCGTTGTCTTCATTTCTTTTATTCCTTATGGATGATCCATTTTCGTGCTGAGTTAAATATTTGGCCAGCATTAATTATTTTTTTTTATTTCGAAATGTTTAATAACATATATCATGAAATGTGTTAATCTTTATTATATTCTTGAATTTGAAATAATGAAATACCAGGAAGCTGGGAGAGCTTGGTTATGAGAGAAGCGCAAAGAAGTGCAAGGAGAAATTTGAGAACGTGTATAAGTACCACAAGAGAACCAAAGATAGCAGAAACGCCAAACCAGAAGGAAAGACCAAAATCTATAGGTTTTTTGATGAATTAGAAGCTTTTGAATCTCGATTTACTCCTTCACATCATTCTAAAGTTCAATCTCAATCTCAGTCTCAATCTCATCATCCTCCAAAATCATCATCGGAGCCTTCTAATTTGCCTCCAAATACACTTACCTCATTGCCATTTCTCTCAACAAGGCCTAGTGATCATTCATCAACTACTTTCTCTTACGTCACCGGTGTGACGACTACTACTATTAATACGGCTGTTCCATCTTTGAATAATAATCCGGGGGTGGTGAATATGGCGAACCTTTCAACCTCGACCTCGTCGTCCACGGACTCCGACGAGGACCTGGAGGAGAGGTACAGGAAGAAGAAGAAGTGGAAGGACTACTTTAGGAGGCTCACAAGGCGAGTGCTGGCTAGACAGGAGGAAATGCAAAGGAGATTTTTGGACGCCATTGACAAACGAGAGCGCGAGCGTGTGGCTCAGCAGGAAGCTTGGAGGATGCAAGAGATGGCTCGGATCAACCGCGAGCACGAAATCCTCGTTCAAGAAAGATCCACCGCCGCTTCCAAGGATGCCGCCATTATTGCATTCTTACAGAAGTTGTCCGGCGGATCACAGCAGCCTCCTCCTCCTACGCCGACGACGCCTCCGTTGTCATTGGTGTCACAGTTTCAACCACAGCCACCACCACCACAACAACAAAACCAGCAGCAGCCGCAGTTGGTAGTGATGATGCCGAGTAACAACATTAGCTACAAAAAGTTTGAAATCCAGAAAATGAATAACAACAATCACAACATCAATGGCAGTAGTGGTGGCGTCGGCGCCGGCGCTTCTTCACGGTGGCCGACTGCGGAGGTACATGCTCTGATAAGGCTGAGGACAAGCCTGGAGGCGAAGTATCAGGAAAACGGTCCTAAGGCTCCACTGTGGGAGGAAATATCAAGTGAGATGCAGAAATTCGGGTACAATAGGAATGCCAAGAGGTGCAAGGAGAAATGGGAGAACATCAACAAGTACTTCAAGAAGATCAAAGAAAGCAACAAACGAAGGCGTGAGGATAGCAAGACTTGTCCTTACTACAAAGAGCTCGATGCTTTATACAAAGAAAAGACCAAAAACCGTAACAACAACCTCTTCGGTAATTCGTTTAGTCACAATGTGGAGCCATTAATGGTCCAGCCAGAGCAGCAATGGAGGCCTCCAACTCAAGAAGAAGAAGCAGCAAGTCATCAGTATCAAGAATATGAAGAAGACGATGACGACGACTATGAGGAAGACGTAGGTGGGGTTGAAGAAGAAGATGGAGGAAGTATCGACTTAGAAGATGAAGAAGAAGGTGGTGGCCATGGCGGCGGTAATGGTGGTGACGGTGGTTATGAGAATAATAACTCGAGAAATAAACTTTCTTCAGTGGACACCGTTCAATAAGACAAGATAAGGAAGTTATATATTTCTGAATGCAAGTACCACTACAGATGAATATTTTTCGGCTTTATATTTTCTCCGGGAAATATATATACAAATTTGTCACTGAACATTGTCATAGAATATGTAAGGTAGTGATTAAAGCCATATACAGACACACACCTGCGCGAAGGAGTGAGAAGAAGAAGATTCAATTCTTTAATTATGAAAAGCATGGCCATCTCTGGGGCTAGCAGCTTGCAGATGGATCCATATGGTTCATTAACCTATCTGAACGACTTTTTCTGATCACACACATATGGGCCATCATAAAAGGTGATGATTGGAGTTCTGGTTCTTAGATTTAATAACGCAAAAAACAGCGATCACATGGGCCAGCAAAGCAGCTATGGTGGGAGTACAATTTTTATTTTTATTTTTATTATTTTTTCTTTTTTAGAGTGAGATAAATTATGTGCAAAAGTGTAAAATTGGGGGATATATAATAATTTTCAAGTCACATGTAAGTCTCGCAAGTTTCTTATATGTTTATTAGTCGGTGGAACTCTTTAGAACAATGCTCTCTAATAACCAGCCTGTTTGTACTTTGATATTTTTCTTCTTGGAAGTTTTCGTTAATTATATGTGTGAGATTATTAAACGGGTGAATGTGTAAATTTAATAATAAACTATTTTTTTATGTGTACTCAATATAATTAATTATTTTGGGTGCAGAAATAGATATATTATGGCAATGCTCTTAACTATAACTAAGTTTCATTACTTTTTGTACTGTGAGTTCTATTAGTCTTTTTACTCTCTATTATTTTAATGTACTTTTAGAAAGATAAATGTACAAATTTAACAATAAACGATTTCTTTATGAGCAGCCAACACAATTATCTTTTGTTATGTCCAAAAGTACATAAACATTTTTTGGTCTTATAAATGCCCATAATTGTCTTGTTAATTTCCTTATTTGTCTTATGAATGACCAAATCTATCTTGTAAAGGGATTTAAGAGAATCCAAGGAGTTAAAAAATTTTGATCATTCATATATTTGTCTTGTGAAAATTTTTTTTAACTCCCTGAATTTTCTTAAATCCATTTATTTGTCTTGTAAATGCTCTTATGAAAAAAATAAAATAAGGGCATTATTATCTTTTCATTGAAAAAACTTAATTTTATTTTGACTTACAGGAGTGCAGTGAAATTTTAAAATTTTTTAGGGTTGGCTGAAATAAAATTGTTTTTTCTATGGATCTAAGTAATATTTTTTCATTAAAAAGGCATATATTTCTAAAAATATATTAAAATAATAGAGAGTGAGAAAATTGATGAGACCTACAATGTAAAAATCAACAAAAGTTAGCCAGGGTCAACGGCTTTGTTATATATGCTACAAAAGAAATGATTATATATACTTTTGCTCCCCAAAATAATTAATTATGTTGGGTATTCAAAGAAAATAATTTGTTAGTAAATTTACACTTTAACCTTTACTAGATTCCAATGAAGAAAATAAAAGACTTTGCAAGTACTGCCTCTAGTACATAGTATAACATCCGGTTGACAAATGTGAAGATAATAATAAATAAAGCTAAATAAATTACTTACTTATAATATATATTACATGATCTTTATGAAATTTTTATGTGTATAATTAGATATATATCAGTTTATAAGTTAGACAAAATAACTTGAAAAAGTGATAACTATAAATACTTCTAAGTAATTTATTTAATTTATTTAATTTCTTTAATCTTTCCAAATTAATCAGTTGTGTCTTATATTAAAGACTAGAGATAATATATCTATTACATAACGCTTGCCTAATGACTATTATTATTACTTCTTCCTGTCTTAAATATATTAATGGAATGACTTATTTTAATAGTAAATATAAGAATTCAATCCATTTTTAAAAAAATTTTTTTTGCTATACTCTTCCCATTGGTTGCATGTATTTAGGAAATTTTGTATCAGAGGAGTAGTTTGTAATGCAAATGATTGAAATCAAGGCACATTTTTTTTAATGAAAAATAATTTAACTAAATATTTTAATCTCTACAATTTAGTTTTAGTTCTGTAAATCTTTAAGATTGGAAGGAGCATTATTCCAACATATGATGAACAGAAGAGAGCATACTACTACTACAAGAGTTCGTTGTCAGGTAAGACCAGAAGTGTGAGATATTTTAATTATAATACAATATATTAGTTATTAATTAATTAATTAGGTTTAATTAAAATATCCAGAGTGTGGCCCGTTAGTCAGATCCAGGCCCAATTGCAGGATTAGGGTAATTAACTGACAGGCTATTAATATTATTTCTGATGGTGAAATAAACATAATTAAGCATTCAGCCGTCAGTGATATTGAGCGTACGAGTGAAAAAACCCTAGCAGCTCTTTGAGGTTCCCTGACTGGCGACGGCTCCCACCCAGTTGCCATCACTGTGCCTTGCAGTCAGTCAGAAGAGTACCTGACAACCTTCTGTTTTGCAGTTCACCTGAGGAACTCGTGGATTTCACCCCATTCAGAAATTAGCAATGGCAAGAGGTATTTATGAGTCTTCCGCTGTAGTTGTGAGGCAATTTGTGCTTATTTATGATATGTGTATAATGTGAAAGCATGAATTAGGATTACATGTGGCATCAGAGCCAGGTTATCATCTGCCTTCTAATTTCTGAAAATTAAGAGTGATTGTAATTGATATCTCAATTTTGTTGAATATGGCACCATAATCATCACGGTTAAATCTGAAAATTCTATTCACAATCTCGAAATTGTTTCAAATGCTTAGATGATGTTTTTCCGTCAGAACACCTCTTAGATTCCTGTTCAACATGCTCGTACTAAAATCTAAATGAAAATCTAAGAAAAAAAGGCAAGTACGACACGAGCCACGTTCCGGCGCCCCTGTTATTCTGTTATTTTTTATCTGATTTTTTGTCAAAAATCTGTGTTAATCTGTTGTATTTTTCATTCTGTATATGTGTTTTTGTGTTCGCGGTCAAATGTGGTAAAGAGAGAGTCGAGAATCGCCGTGAGATTTAGTTGCATCACCGCCGTTTTGGTATCGCCGTCGGGGGCTCTGTGTTTTCTATTTTAGTTTAAGAGTTTTAATCAAATCCATGTTGATCTGTCACATCTTGCATTCTTTCGATTTTCTGTATGCTTTTCAACCTTTCCGCCGTTGAAAACCACCGTAAGAAACGTCGGATCTGCCTCGCCGACCGCCTGAGAAAAACTCCAGCCATCGCGGGTCGCGGCGGCTACAACCGGGTCGCTGACGGGTTTTCGGGTCGGGTAGGGTTCTTGGAAACGGGTGGGGAAGATGAGCTGAACGACGTCGTTTCAACTTGTTCAAGACGACGTCGTTTTGTGTTTCACTTATGCAGCAACTGGACCGTGGCATCCTGGGCTCAACTTTCGGCCTGCGTCACATTTTTTTTTTTTACAACTCGTATTGGTTTGTGCGTTTGGGCCGAATATTTCTGGGCCGAATAATAAAAAAAAAAATTGAAGAGAGAACATTTTGGGCCGTACAATTTCTGGGCCGAAAATTTTTTTTCTCTCTTCTTTCATTCAAAAAAAAACACTGATTGGGCCGACAATTTTTTTTAATTTTTATTTGTTTGTTTTGATTTCTTTTTTGGGCTATCGTTTTTGGACCTTCCAGAAAAATATGTTGGGTTGATTAAATTTTGATTTTATGAGACATAAATAATTGATTTCCAGAATGCTTTTTGGGCCTTTTTAAATACTTGCATTCACTATTTGAATTAATTAATTTCTGTTTTATGTAATTTTCTTTATAAATGACACAAAATTGTTTAAATAAATGAAAATAATTAATTTTGGCAATTTTTACATACTGGAAATTTGTAAAATTATTTTTTCATGAATTATTTAATTGTTCTAAAATTGAGGAAAATTATCTTTAGACAATTATTTAATAATTATAATTTTACAAATCAGATTTTGAGTTGAAAAATGTCAAAATTAATTTTTTAAACAATTTTTGGATACATAAAACAGTGGGAGGGATTTAATTAATTATTGAGTTTATTAAATTGATTAATCTCTCCATTAGGATGTGCATATTTTGATTAAATACACTGAAATGATATTAGTGATTTGCATGCTACTTTTTCCAAGGAATAGCCACAGCATCCTTTAGTTTTGCATGCAATAATATCACATATGAAACTTATAAAATATCATATTGTAATTAAATATAGAATTGTAATTGATCTTTGCCCACAGGTAGACAATTATAATTATATATTTTATTAGGGTGGGATAGTTTGGTCTTATATTTTCTAAGTAGCCCACAGGTATTAGGAAATGTAAATTATACACTCTAGGCCCACCAATTTGAGATAAATGCATGCAATGCTATATTCTTTGCCCACAGGTAGAATTTAGTGATACGCATTTATATATGTTGCATGTTTCCATTAAAGCATAACATGCATACAAAGGCACAGAATTCGTGATTGTCTCAAATTTAAATCTTGTGAGCTAACTTAAGTTTTTAAATTGCAGCACCTACTGTTTTCCCTAACCCTTTTGCTGAAAATACTAGCAAGATCATACTGGATGGTACCAATTACCCTGAGTGGAGGGAAGATATTTCTTTACAAATTGATATGATGAACATGCATTTTGTCATAGAGAAACCTAGACCTCCCAAACCAACTGACAGGTCAACTAAGGATGAAATTGACTATCAGGAGCGCTGGGAGCACTACAATCGCATGTGCTTGTCTTATGTTAAGACCAGGATCCAACGAAGCATTAGGGGAGCAATCCCCAAGTGTGAAACAGCTAAGGAGTTCCTCGAAGCCATTGATAAACAATTTAAGCCAACTGAAAAACAGATGGGTGGTTCCATCATGTCGGAGTTGTGCGCAATGAAGCTGACAGGGACAGACGGAGTCAGGCAACACATTATGAGGATGAGAGACTTGTCTTCCCAGCTGAGAACCTTTGACATGGAACCGACAGAGCAGTTCCTGGTGCATCTGGTGATGAATTCCCTTCCCCCTCAGTATGATGCCTTTAAGGTCTCCTACAACACACATAGGGAAAAATGGACAATTGATGAACTGCTGTCCATGTGTGTTTAAGAGGAAACAAGGCTTCAGATGAGTGGAAGGGATGCACCTAGGGCAGCTCATTTGGCTGAAAGTTCCTCCAGGACTGGTGCCGGAGGCAGGAAGGACAAGGACAAGAAGAAGAAACGGATTCCTGCTGTGCCATCCATAAAGAAAGCTGAAGCAATTTGCTTCTTCTGCAAGAAGAAAGGGCACATGAAGGATGAGTGCCTCAAGAGGAAGGCATGGCTAGAACGTAAAGGTATGATCATTCAAGTTTAGCTTTTGAATCTCATCATATTAGCATTGATAGTGATACTTGGTGGATCGATATGGGTTCAATGATCCATATTTCTACTACCATGCAGGGGTTTTTAAGAACCAGACCTCCACTTCCCAATGAAGCTCGAGTCCTTTCAGGGAGTGGGAAAGGAGATCCGGTCAAAGCAATTGGAACTTTTAGAATCGTTTTCCCAAATAAAACCGTGCTGGATCTTCTTAATTGTTTTTTCATTCCTAGTTATAGGAGAAACTTAATTTCTATTTCAAAGCTTATTCCTTTGAACTATGGGATTTATTTGCATAAAGATTTGATGTATTTCAGTAAGGACCTTGTTCCAATTGCGAAAGTTATTATGATTGACGATTTGTTTAAAATAATTCCTGAACCGCCCCAAGTTTTTTCTGTAATGCATGGTATTAGACAAAGTATTATTGATGAGAATTCTATTGACTTGTGGCATAGGAGATTGGGACATATCTCCGTGGACAGGATCAAAGGGTTAACTAAGGATGGAATCCTTCCATCTTTAAACCATTTAGAACTTGATACCTGTGTGGACTGCATAAGGGGAAAGCAGACCAATAAGTCACAAAAAGGAGCTAAGAGAAGCTCTGAGCTACTTGAGATAATACATACTGATATTTGTTGCCCTGATTTGTCCATAAACAGTCAAAAATATTTCATCACCTTTATTGATGATTATTCGAGATACACGTATATCTACTTGCTTGATAATAAAAGTGAGGCACTAGATGCCTTTAAGGAATATAAAGCTGAAGTAGGAAAACAGGTTGGAAAACCAATTAAAATCGTGAGATCCGATAGAGGTGGTGAGTATTACGGTAGATACACTAGTGAAGGACAAGCGCCAGGTCCTTTTGCAAACTTCCTTCGAGAGCATGGGATAGTTGCCCAATACACCATGCCTGGTTCACCAGACATGAACGGTGTTGCAGAAAGAAGGAATAGGACCTTGCTAAACATGGTTAGGAGCATGATGAATAGCTCTAAACTTCCACCATCCTTGTGGAAAGAAGCACTCAAGGCAGCTGTGTATATATTAAACAGGGTTCCAACAAAGGCAGTGCCAAAAACACCCTTTGAAATCTGGAAAGGATGGAAACCTAGTTTAAGACACCTAAGGATATGGGGCTGCCCTGCGGAAGTAAGAGTCTACAATCCACAAGAGAAGAAATTGGACCCTAAAACCATTAGAGCTTACTTTGTAGGCTATCCATGTATGACTAAGGGTTATAGGTTCTATTGTCCTTCACCTTCTGCACGATTTATAGAATCTAGGAATGCTGTTTTTCTTGAAAATGACGTGATCAGTGGGAGTGATCAAACAAACGAAGATCATATGGAAGTGACCCCTGATTTACGCAACGATGAGTATGTTCAGATTTATCCACCTCCCATATATCAAGAACAAAGACAAGTTGTGGAGGAGGATGTCCCGAATGAACAACCTGAACCAACTCAAGAGGTTGAATTAAGAAGATCAACCAGAGAGAGAAGACCAGCATTGCCTAGTGACTACGTGGTGTACTCTACTGAGATTGATTGTGACATTAGCATTGAAGATGATCCACTTACATTTACTCAGGCTGTGAAGAGTGAAAACTCTAAGTTATGGCATGATGCTATGACTGAAGAAATGAATTCCATGGCAAACAATGGTGTATGGGATCTTATGGAGTTACCAAGTGGGTTTAAAGCCATTGGTTGTAAATGGGTTTACAAAACCAAAAGAGACTCTCAAGGTAACATTGATCGATACAAGGCTAGGTTGGTTGCCAAGGGCTTCACACAAGTCGAAGGAGTCGACTACAGGGAAACATTTTCCCCTGTATCAACGAAAGACTCCTTTCGCATAGTTATGGCATTGGTTGCACATTTTGATCTAGAGTTGCACCAAATGGATGTCAAGACTGCATTCCTCAATGGGGAACTTAAGGAAGAAGTCTATATGAAGCAGCCTGAGGGATTCATTGCAAAGGATAAGGAACACCTGGTATGCAAGTTGAAGAAATCGATCTATGGCTTGAAGCAAGCCTCACGACAGTGGTATTTGAAATTTCATGAGGTAATCACATCATTTGGTTTTGATGAAAACCTCATGGATGAATGCATTTACCATAAGGTTAGTGGGAGCAAGATCATATTTCTAGTTTTGTATGTTGATGACATACTACTTGCAACCAACGATCTAGGACTATTACGTGAAGTGAAACAGTTCCTGTGTAAGAACTTTGATATGAAGGATATGGGTGAGGCGTCCTATGTTATTGGCATCAAGATCCATAGGGATAGAGCGCAAGGCATTTTAGGCTTGTCTCAACAAACCTATATCAACAAAGTTCTTGAACGATTCAGGATGCAGAACTGTTCAGCTAACGTAGCTCCTCTTGAAAAAGGGGACAAGTTTAGTCTAAGTCAATGCCCTAAAAATGAGCTTGAAAGAAAGCAAATGGAAAGGGTCCCATATGCATCAGCAGTGGGAAGCTTGATGTATGCACAGGTTTGCACAAGACCTGACATAGCTTTCGCTGTTGGCATGTTGGGAAGGTACCAAAGTGATCCAGGTGAAGCACATTGGACAGCTGCAAAGAAAGTGTTTAGGTACCTACAAGGTACTAAATACCACATGCTCACATACATAAGAACAGAAAACCTGGAAGTGGTTGGTTACTCAGACTCTGATCTAGGAGGATGTCTAGACACAAACAAGTCTACTACTGGTTACATCTTCCTACTAGCAGATGGAGCTATATCATGGAAAAGTGCAAAACAATCACTTACAGCTCCCTCTACTTGTGATGCTGAGTACATAGCGTGTTTTGAGGCAAGTTCACAAGCAATCTGGATAAGGAATTTCATTGCTGGACTTAAGATTGTGGATTCAATCTCTAGGCCAATTAGGATGTATTGTGATAACACAGCAGCAGTAGCCATTGCAAATAACAAAAGGAGTGGAAGTCGAAGCCGATGGGTCGAACTGAAATTCCTAAGTTTAAAAGAGAGAATTGCAGATGGCGAAATCTTGGTTGATCATATCAATACAAAGGACATGCTAGCTGATCCTTTGACTAAGGGATTGAAACCGAGTGCTTTTGTGTTACACGTCCCTCAGATGGGGGTTAGACCCTCATTCATATAGAAGAGGTACGCAATGAAATTAATTATGCGGTTTATTATTTCATTCATTATATGTATACATTCTGTTGATGAAAATAATAAACATTAAGTTTGGAACCGAATAAACGTAGAAGTTTATTCATAGAGGCATACCCATTAAGTAAGGGTGTTGCATGTAATGCATGGAAGATAATACTCGACCAAAGAGGACTTATCGCCATGATTCTTGCAGCATAGCCTTAATTTAATCTGGATAGGGCGACTGACATCAAGGTACGGGCCAAGTGGGAGAATGTGAGATATTTTAATTATAATACAATATATTAGTTATTAATTAATTAATTAGGTTTAATTAAAATATCCAAAGTGTGGCCCGTTAGTCAGATCCAGGCCCAATTGCAGGATTAGGGTAATTAACTGACAGGCTATTAATGTTATTTCTGATGGTGAAATAAACATAATTAAGCATTCAGCCGTTAGTGATATTGAGCGTACGAGTGAAAAAACCCTAGCAGCTCTTTGAGGTTCCCTGACTGGCGACGGCTCCCACCCAGTTGCCATCACTGTGCCTTGCAGTCAGTTAGAAGAGTACCTGACAACCTTCTGACGTTCCTTCTGTTTTGCAGTTCACCTGAGGAACTCGTGGATTTCACCCCATTCAGAAATTAGCAATGGCAAGAGGTATTTATGAGTCTTCCGCTGTAGTTGTGAGGCAATTTGTGCTTATTTATGATATGTGTATGATGTGAAAGCATGAATTAGGCTTACAAGAAGTATATATAAAGTTCTTCTAACCAAAAAAAAAAAAAAAAAGAGAGAGAAGTTTACCAACGCACATTGGCATAGATGGATGAGGGTCTGTGTCCCTTAACTATCTCTCCTGGGTTTGATCCTGCTGGAGGATGGGAATGGAGCTGGCGTGCTTGGGAGAGTAGCCACCCTATTTGGGACTCTGCAAATCCTGGGAGATTAATCTCTCACTATTCGGGTGGGGATACTCTGGTTTTACAAAAAAAAAAAAACATTTCATTGACACCAAAAAACAAGAAGTTTCTATATTTACATGACTTAACTACGAAATTTTAAAAGACAGATGCCGAACTCTCTGAATCGATCGACTATAATTGATAGGAAAATTCTTAAAATTTCAAGAAATCAGGTGATTGCTTGAGGACGAATGTCACCGCTCACCGATATAAGGAAGAGGCTGAGCAATTGTCAAAGCCGCTGTCATATATATTCCTTTTGTTGGATTTTTTTATATAAAAGATTTTAATTATTTCAAAGGCCAGGATCTTATGTACATCGCCACATTTTTCCTGTTCGTCCAAAATGTAATTTGAGTCGATTTTTTTTTCCGGTTTATTTTTCATAATTTTAACTTTTTTTTTGGTTTAGAAGGCTCTGTTTAGTTTAGCATATTTTTATATTTTAAAAGAACAAAATGCAGGATAGATTAATGTTCAACTTACTTTTATAGGTGATGATATTTATTAAAAACGAAAAAAATTAAATAATTCAATCATAAAGTTAATTTTAAACTTTAAGAATGTGCCTATTCTAAGTTAAAAATTCACTACAATGTTGTTTAAATTCTTTTTGTTATATATAGTCATTCGTTTTCTTCAAATTTAATGTCGTTTAGCATTTTCTAATCTAAATTTTGTTAGATCTGAATTATTATCAATGATTTTTCATTATATAACCGATTATTTGTTATAAAAACCTATATCTTAAGACAAAATAATGAGCTCTCAAACTCCCAGCTCTCTCTCTCTCCCACCCACACACACAAAGGAATAGTGAATTACAATTATTAAAGGAGGGGTCACCCAGATGACCCTTGAGAATATATAGGCTGGCCACTAATTCTTGACTGCTAGTTGCACACAACATGACAACTTTACATATATATTACCTTTCTTTCTCTTTTACAGGATCCACTATAGGGAATCTTCTTTCTTGTAAACAATTATTAACCAATATTCAATTACCATATTTTTTTTATTTACATGTGTAACCAATTTTGTGTTGACTTTTGTACACATCATGAACCATCTATTATATATGGGTTTGATCAAAGAGTCCATCATCATTATTTTATATCACTCATGAGGAAGTTGAACAATATATGTGTTTATTATTACCGTAGCATACAAAGAACAAATTAATAATAGATATTTTTTTGACCTGAAAATTAATAATAGAGATAAGTAAATGACGTTTTGATGATTCTTGTTCTCATTCAACAAGTTAAGATCATTTTCAGTTTTTCTTCTAAGGAAAATTACTAATAAGAACTCTTGAGCTATCAACCTGATTGTCCAAGTCATTCCTCATATGATTGTGAATACATTCACATATCACTATATGTGTATACCTATATCATTCTCTTATTAAATATAAGGAGAACAAAACAATATTTTTTTATGGGACCAACAGTATTCCACATCTAGAATAGAGATATAATCTTCCTTGTAGTATGAGTGACGGCAAAATGGGCTAAGCACGTTGGGTTGGCCCATTTAAGTTATATAAATTGAGGGACGGGCCTAAAAAATAGTATTTTAGGATAAGGAGGCTTTTAGGCATAAGCTTGTTAGGGTGAGCCCTCTAGGGCTGAGGGTCTGCCTATTTACTTGAAGGATGTCATTTAGATTTATGTTTTTATTAACTATTTTGACAATTATATTTGTTCATTTTTATTTAGCTTGTATTTACTTGAAATCGTTTTAACCATAGAGATTTAGAGCATATAACAACTTGAGTTACTTTGAATAATGTTTTAGGACTATCTAAGCAGAATTATCCTAACAAATACAAGTTTAAATAAAGGCTTAATAAATAATTAAATATTAAACTCTTAAAAACCATGAGAATAATTGGCAATCTTTGATGAACATCATTATCGTATGACACAATTAATGTTAGATGTGATTAGTTTTGATGATGTCAAATATTAATAGCAAAAAATTTATATAATATATTTATTTTATAATTTGACTAACTACTATATTTAATGTGAAACATCTTATAGATTAGTCAAGTAAAGAAAGAAGATATTAAGTTGGGATATGGAAATTGATCAAGAAGAACATATTAAGAACATATTGAAGATAGAAGTTATTAAATACAAGGAGAAATCAAGAAAAGAAAGAAGTTATTGAGTTTGATTATTGGGAATGATAAAAAAAGGATAAAAAGAAATAAGAACTTGTAAGATCTAATGGGAATATCAAGATTGCTCTTAGAAGTGATACTGAAAGTTTCTATGGTCAAATGAAAGTTGAAATGACTTAATTAGAAGTTAAAAGTGCTTGGGTCTTTCAAAATATTGGGTTTTATTCGAATAAGATGAGTTTTATTTGAATAACAACACTTTTATTTGAATAAGGAGAGTTTTATTCGAATAAGAGTTGTTCTATTTGAATAGAAGCAATGTTATTCGAATAAAGCAGCGAGCTTTGCTTCGTTTAGCGTGAGGGAGGTACGATAATTTTATTATATCTCCTAAACCACAATTCTGATTGAGCTGAAACTTATTTCATATGAAACTAGACTTCCAATATGGCGCATAAACACCAAGATAAAGTTAAAAGGAGTCCAGATTAAAGAGATATGAATTTTGAAAGATGACACTCATTATCAGCGTTATATTTCAGAACATGTTCAGTATTTTGGATATATCTCTCAAACCACAAATCCGATTGAGGTGAAACCTGATCTATATGAAACTAGACTTAAAATGCGACACACAAACATGAAGATGAAGTTCAACGGTGTTCAGATGAAAGAGATATGAATTTTGAAAGTTAGTGCTTGAAATCAATGTCCTGTTCCTAACCAGTCCATACAAATTGGATCATAACTTTTGGAATACAAAATATTTGTGATTGATTCCAGTTTCTGTGTAAAGTAGACTTGAAGAGCTTTCTTACAATAGATCATTTGTTAAATTTGGAGTTATATCCAAAGAGTTATCCTCGCTAGTTTTAGAGGTTTATTCATTCGTAAAGAAGCTTAAGCATGAGAAAATCTAGCACCAAGTTCTTACCTTGCTCTTATTCTCCACCTTCTCTCCGCTACCAATATTTTCTTGATTTTGTGTATATTTTTCTCTCTCTTTCTCATTGGCTACTAAAATCATAAAGAGGATTGAAGGATTGGGATTGCATCTAATTTTGGCTAGGTGTTACACTTAAGAAGCTTTAGTACTTTGGTTAATTCCTAAGTTGATAAGTGTCTTACTTCCACCTACTTAGTTACTCTAACCAAATTGAGTTTGGTTAAGCTAACAAGATCATTTCTCTCCCATTTTGGACAGCCCAAAATGAAATTGAGAGAGAGAAAAAGAGAGAAATGGTTTTTCCAATGGTCCATAGCTTCTTGTACAAAAGGAAGCTTATTGTCCATTGGTTACTTGGTTGAATTTTCTTATATTTTATTTTTTTTCCTTCTCATAATTACTCTTACTTTTTCAAGAACAAATCCTTTCCCTTAATCTTGGGTTCCAATTTTAACCTCAAGATCAATGGAAAATATCGCTTTTGCCCTTAATCATTGTAACATTTACTAAGTTGTCATTATTTCTTTTATTTAATTTTAATTCTCTTCTTTCTTTCTTTCTTTCATACGTCATTCCCTCTCTTTTTGGATCCAAATTAGGCTTTATATCATTTTTTTCCTTTAGATAAAGGAATTAGGTATTTTCTTTAGCTCTTTGGAACCAAATTCCATACTTTGTTCTTCCCCAATTAGTCCCTAAAAGACATTCTTGGGACTTTTGCAAATTGGGGCTTAACATTTGGTTTGAGTTAGTCTTAATTTCAAGCTTCTAGTCCTAAAATTTGGGATATTACATTTCTCCCCCCGTTCAATAAATTTTGTCCTCGAAATTTTGAACATCATATGGTACTATCTGTATCTCGAAGAATTATCTCTAGATACTCAGTCTATCTCTTTCTTGCTAGTTCTTTCATTTGCAAGCTCGTAGAGCATGCAACACAATAATCATATTCTTAACACAAATCTCAGATAGTATTCAGCAATCATCATATAGCATTCTCATTTCTTTTGTACCCAGTATGTAGTATTATAACATAGGACGTACTGGTCCATTCTCATAGCGCTTGGTTTCTCAAGCCTCACTGCCACTTTAGGACTCTCTCGGTTCTCACTGTATGCATACCAAGCCTTATGGCTCATTCTACTCCTACAGTGTTGGATATTTCGGCCTTAGTGCCCAAGAAATCACCCCTATGCCATAGGAATCTTAGGGCTTACTGCCTTGGCTACAACCTGGTACAGTCTGAATGTTCTACCAGCATCAAGGTGTACTCTAGACACACTGGTCCAAATGTCACCACGCTAGACAACGTCCATAGTGCTAAGCACACCGATCTTACAGCTTAGGGACACCGCCCTATGCAAACTTGTACACTGTTTTGGTCACTAACCATAGCCCCCACCCTCACGGTTTTGTTTTTCTAGTCTTAATCTCCTCTATCTAGAAAACGCGTCTTACCACCTCGAGCCTCTACTCATCAAAATTCTCAAATATATAACATGCTGTCAACCTAAGGGCATACTAATCCATCAGGTCTTATGATGATAACTCTCCATATTTTGTACATTTAAAGGATATTTTGGAGATATTTGGAGAGTTAGGAAAATTTTGAAAGATTTCTATGAGATTATAGGAGCAAATCAAATTGGTGAATCATTTGG
This sequence comes from Albizia julibrissin, assembly GCA_037074505.1. Classification (NCBI taxonomy): domain Eukaryota; kingdom Viridiplantae; phylum Streptophyta; class Magnoliopsida; order Fabales; family Fabaceae; genus Albizia; species Albizia julibrissin. Next base: position 42,851,768 of record CM073477.1, read on the forward strand.
GGATTTTATTTTAAATATTATAGTTTTAATCTAAAATAGAAATGATTTAATTTAGGATTATTATAATAATAATGATTCACTATTATGAAAAAAAAGGCTTGGGAAAACTCAAAGAAAAGAACCCATATTTTTAAGAAATTTAGATTGAACCCCAAAATATTTGAAACAGTTTCAATTTAGTCCCTCCTCAAAGTTTCAAATGTTTTCATTTTAGTCTCTTGGTTAAAATGCACGTTTTGACCAAGGAACTTAGGTCTGCCAGCAACATTGGGAGGATGGGATATTGAATAAGAGTAAGAAGTAAAATGGAGGAGGGAGGCGACTGGTTAGAGGACTGTTCTTCTTTCTTCTTCAAAATGGAGGAAGTCTGAAAAAATTGGAGGAATAGCCGAATAGGGAGCAGAGAGTTTGGGGAGAGAAGAAAAAGAGTGGCGGCTTAGCAGGGGAGATCACCTTCTTTGAGCTAAAGATGGAAAAACCAGAAGAGAGAGCTGAGAGTCTAAAAGAGCACATAAACCTTCGAGACTGAGGAGTGACTATATTGTGTGTGCTTCTAGAGCTTGAACCCGAAGCTTGAGAGATTGGGGAGAGCGGCTGGAACTATGGAACCTCATTTTTAGTAGCCATAAAAGAGCGAAAATGGCGAGCTGAGAGCATAGCTTCACGATTTGCTCTCTTGGAGGGAGGAGTTGATAGCGGAGGATTCAAGTGGATCATCCTCATCATCGCTAAAGTGGATCACGACAAGCTGAAAATAGAAAGGAAGGAATAGAGAGAGCAGGTGATGAGCTGAGATGCAGAGGCACAACAACGAGTTTCTTAGACAAAGTAGAGTGAGCAGTTGGTGTTGGTCGCTAGCATAGTTCATTTGCACTGTTCATCATCATTATCAGCTACCACTGTAGCTTGTCTCTTCTTTTCTTTTCTATTTATTTCATTGTGAGAAGTTGAGTCTTGCATGTTTCAACTAAAATTTTGTTTGCTTCTCTAATTTTATTCTCTGCTTTTATGGATTTAGAACTAAATTTTGCTGCTGCTGTGATGTTGGTTAAAGCTCTGTATGGTTAGTTGCTCTTGAATCTAGAGTAGCTATGAACTAATTTGAGGATTTGAGCATGTATGAACCAATTAATTTGTGCTTATTGTTATTTTGTTTATTTAATCTTGTATTATTTTGTCTATTTAGTTTATGATGACCACTAAGTATGAATTGGGGAATTTAGATTAGCCTTGGAAGATGGATCTTAATTGGACCATAAGATTAAGTAATGTGAGATTAGAATTTATTCTAATTTTCCAATAGGATAGGAACATACCTATTGGACACATATAATCATATTAGAGTGAAATTTGACATTTATTGCCTCTAGAGTAAATTAGTTAGGAATAACGATTTTAACTTGAGAGAGGGGCATGAGTAATTGGAAGATACTTATATCTATTCAAACTCTAGATTAACAATTTAACATTAAGTGCATTTATTTGGGTAAATACATGCTCTCAGACTTGAAAAAGGGATTGGCTACTCTAGGTTGTCTTCCTCCTTTGAAATTTTATAAACATTAAATTTAGGACTCTTGCTTTTGTTTAAATTGATTTTCAAAATAGTTTCATTCTTGATTTGCTCAATCTAAATGAAAATAGGAATTTTAATGCCTAATTACCTATTATCTTGAATCTCTATGGGATGACCTTGATTTTCTATTATACTATTTCTATGGCCCGTACACTTGCGGTGCTTATTTAAAATTTAGTAGCATCAAGTTTTTTGATGGCCTTAGGACATACCGCCCATAGGACATACTATCCATCATCTTTGCTGAATACATATCGAGTTTAACAACCTAGGACACACAGTCCAATAGATATTTTGAATTCATTATAGGCTCTAACTTTTACTACTCAAGCCATTCATACTTTTATGTAATGTTCATAGAGCATGCAACACAAACCATCCATCGACAATCAGCCATTTGGCATTCAGCAATCACAAGACACACATTCCAATGGGAAATCACAGGACACATTGTCCATCATCAACAATCCAGGTAGTCTATGAGGTCTTATAGTCTAGGGAATTACTCCTATGCCGTATGTACGTAAGACTTATGGCCTCGAGCCTCTGCTCATCTACCATCTGATATTCATTAAGTCTTATAGCCCAGGGTAACTCCCTATACAAGGTGCATTCACAGGCTTCCTGCCTTAAGCCTACCTAGCTCAAGATACCCTGGGTTACTCGCAATACATCTTGTACTTTCAAGTCTTATTTCCTTGGGACTAGCTGTCCCATCATTCTTAGGCTTTATAACCTCTTCAAGACAATGATCAGAATCTCATGCATCGGTCACTTCTAGAATCTCATGCGTCGAGTCATTGCCTGGAATCTCATGTTTGGATTTCTTAGCAAGTCTTATGACCCTGCCCTGAATGCACATAAGGTCTTATGGCCTAAGGACGTACTAGCCCAATAGGTCTTATTGCCTACCGTATATTTATAACATAAACATACTTGATGGTAAACACAAATATACAACCATTATGTAAGATGTGAGAGCAAGAGTTGCTTTCCTTTATTTCGTCGAGCCTGTTCTTCCTTAATTCCCTTTCTCATCTTACCTTTTACAAATGACACTGGAGCACCCCATGGAAATTTTTTAGGTCATATAAACCTTTCTTTCAAGGAAACACATTCGATGAGAGACTCATTACAATGCACCACTAGTGATAGTCAACATTCCCATAGCTCTACGCTACGGTTCGACGTCACAGTGGCTTTACTCTACAGTTTGATATCATGACAGCTGCACACTATGGTTTGACATCACAGTGGCTCCACACTATGGTACTATACTCGGTGCTTCACTCAGTCACCTGACTGGTCAGCCCCTCCTGTCAGAACCCTCCATAGGTAGCCCTTTTCGATCAGATCTTTTTGTAGGTAGCCTTTTCCGATCAGAATCTTTCATAGGTAGCCCTCTTTGATCAGAATCCTCTGTAGGTAGCTCTTTCCTGTTGGTCATCTTTGAATGGAAGTACTATTGTAACAGGAACCCAAATCTTATAGGGTCCCTCATCTTCAACAATTCTGTAATATGCTTTCTTTAATTCTGCTATCTCATATGGGGTCATTTTATATGGACTTTTGATATCAGTCCTGCTCCAGGAATAATTCTACTTCCCTTACTAGGAGTAACCTACCCACGTCACGTAGGGAATCTGGAAACCACTAGTACATTCTTTTCTCTATCTCAATTATTAGACTATAATTCGTGGCAACTCTCTGTTTTATCATATAACTGTTATCATTCAATCTTTATAAGGGAAAACTCTATTATCAAGATCTTTCCCTATGCTAGATTAGCAACTGACAATCACCAAAAACCTCATACACATTCCAACACATTCTAAGACCTCAAATCATTCTAGGCCATTTCAAATTCTTAAGGAATCATAACTTAATAGTTGATTCCTGGGTTACAGTTTACTTGGTAATCCTTCTCTAGCTGTTGGATAGACATTCGACTTGTAGGTTCATCACTAAGTCTCGAACCTCGACATCACAAAGATCGGAAATCATTTTCTTCAATTATGCCCAATAGGCATGCTAAAATCATGATCAATAGCACCTATTCTAACCTTACCGGTATTCAGGTAATATCCTAAAAAAGTTACTGAAGGTTTAACACTATCCACAAGGTTCAAACTTTCGTCATGAAACAAAACCAAAGTGAAACCTGATTCACATTTCGACCTAAGCACTATTTCAGCTTAAATATGATTCAAGCTTATCCTCAACCTCGAGTATCATAAAATTGGATCCTCTAGGATCAATATATGACATAATCATCCCTCATGACATCCGTAAGGATCACCATATATCCTATCTCAAAGTACTCAAACCTTCATGCATTCTAACCTTTAGTCAAAGGTTTCTATAGGGGGACTTCCTAGAAATGCTAAGTACTGTCCTTGTAGGGAAACATAAACAGTACCAGTTTCTTGGTACAACTCCCTTATGTATTCCCATAATACAGGGTGGGGATCTAAATCATACTCTAACTCAATATCAGGAGCCCTAAAGTTAGCAATATAATCTGTATCCTGTGCTATCTCATCTATCTTTAGAGTCTCAATTCACTGGAGCCTGAACCCTCTTCCTCAGAGTATGCATCACTACTGTTCTGTTTCATTCTTTATAAACAACTTTACCTCTTCCTTTGGCAGGCTAACTGTTGGAAATTGTGCCCTAAGGGCCAATCATTGTACTTTAAACATTATTGTTATTTAAGAATTTCTCCTTATTGTTATCATATCATTTGCATGTTTATTATGATAATTGTATCATTGGATGAACTATAAAGATTATCCTAAATGTCCCTGGTCAATTATGTATGCGGGAGCAAAGATGAAATAAGACCAGTATGACTTTGATGAGGTATAGAGATACAAATCAAAGTCTTAGGCACTTGTAGGTGTTAGGATTGGTAGGCACACAGCGGAAGAATTAAATAAAATTAAAATTGCAAAAGTTTACCAATCCCAATTGCGGATCTATCAACGGCATTTAAATCAAGTTAGAAAGAGTCGTACCTTATTCATGTTTGTTTGAATTCCCACAATCATCAACGTATTACGAGTTCACAAATCTCCATGTTTGGTTACTCCTGAAATAATTTCCCCGGCATCTACATGTCCGCTAATTCTTCTTAAAAGAGCGTCAATCTCTATGAGTATGAGATTAACCATCCCCAACATCAACATGTCAACTAGTTCTTCTTGGAGTTTTGCCTTTTTCAATCTTGAGGAGCTCACTACTCATATCAGCTCCCTCTACTGGTATCCACACGAATAGGGCCCCAACACCGGCAGCGTGCTAGCGCCTCTAATATCCTTCTAGGGTTTTCTTGTGGCTCTTTAGTTTTTCATCATCTATAGAAAACCCTAGCTCTCACATTTTATAACTAGTAGGGTTATCTATTTTATGATGGATATTGGATTTTTAAAATTAATCTTAATTAATTTCAAAATCCTTATCATATCAATTAACATTTAATTGTTTTAATAAGCTAATTAAATAAACCTGGTTTAATTAAATCTGTCCAACAGTTTTAATTTAACCTATTTATTTAATTAGAATAAAGAGCCAATGGAATTTAATTTATCTTCATAAATTAAATATGAGATATTATCATATAATATCTTTATATATACACAATATAATAATATCATCATATAATATAATATTATCATATATTCAATATATATTATCAAATAATATATATTATATATATATAATATAATATTATCATATGATCATATAATATAATACTATCATATATATATATAATATATATTATCAAATAATATATATTATATATGTATTTATGTATTTCAAAAATACATATGTGTATATAATATTATTAATATTCCTTTCCAAATATAAATATATATATAACACATATAAATATTTATCAAATAAATATTCACACAACATGTGTATATAATAAATATATATTTAAAATTCATGCACCCTAGATTAAACATTGTATTCATTGAATCTTAGACGCATCTTAGATTCAATGAATCTGGACATTATAGCTCGTGTTGGGCTATTTTTGTGTGCGACCCTGTAGCCCAAACGAAGTTGGCAGTGGGCCAATGACTATACTAACCCACAAGTCGTAAGCGGCCTCTAGCAAGACATTACGACTACCCAATTCATATGAGGATCGACAATACGATATAACCTGTCGTATAACCATATCACGTCCCTTTTGTCACACGATATTTCGGTCAAGGATGAGGCATGGAGAATGTCATCCTCCTATTCCTGACCATTACTTTCTCGATCCCTGAGTAGTCTGACTATAGAAGTAGAAACTCTTTTCCATCGTAGTATGGCCATACATTTCTCAGACTTACTCATCGAGGGGCCCAATAATATCTCTCACTAATGTAAGGTACAAATTCCATCTTGACCATTCACATTCCTCTACATGAAAACCATTAATCCCGATTGTAGCCTTTATCACCACCCGGTTAAAGGTGACTTTTGACTAAGTCAAAGCTTAGTGACTCCCATGTAGGAATCCATGATGATCTCAGGTCAAAGGGCATTGTGACATGGTTATACATGAGATAAGCTTATGACTTGATCCGTGCAGCTTTCTCATAGCGGGTCGGTCCAGCACCTTATACTCCTACAAGTGCCTAAGACTTTGATTAGTATCCCCATACCTTATCAAAGTCATACTGGTCTTATTTCATCTTTGCTCCCACATAGATGACCGACCAGGGACATTTAGGACAATCATTATGATTTATCCAAGGATACAATTATCACAGTGAACATGCGAATAATGTGATAACCAAATGGAGAAATTCATTGAATGACAATATTCAAAGTACAATGATTGGCCCCTAGGGCACAATTTCCAACAGTAGGAGTATAAGGTGCTGGACCGACCCGCTATGAGAAAGTTGCATGGATTAAGTCATAAGCTTATCTCATACATATAATCATGTCACAGTGCCCTCTGACCTGAGATCATCATAGATTCCTGCATGAAACTTGTTAAGTTTTGACCTAGTCAAAAGTCACCTTTGACCGGGTGATGATAAAGGCTATAATCGGGCTTAGGAGTTTTCATGAAGAGGAATATGAGTGGTCAAGATAGAATTTGTCCCTCACATTAGTGAGAGATATTACTGGGCCCCTCGATGAGTGAGTTTGAGAAATGTATGACCATACTGTAATGGGAAGGAGTTTCCATTTCTAATTTCAGGCTACTCAGGAATCGGGAAAGTGATGGTCAGGAACAGGAGGATGACGTTGTCCATGCCTCATCCTTGACCAAAATATCGTGTGACAAAAAGGGACGTGACATGGTTGTATAAAAGGTTGCATCGTATCATCGATCCTCATGTGAATTGGGTAGTCGCAATGTCTTGCTAGAGGCCGCTTGCGACTTGTAGGCTAGAATAGTTTTTGGCCCACTACCAACTTCATGTGGGCCTATAGGGTCGCACACAAGAATAGCCCAACACGAGCTATGATGTCCAGATTCATTGAATCTAAGATGTGTCTAAGATTCAATGAATACAATATTTGACCTAGGGTGGATGAATTATATATATATATATATATATATAAATTCAAAAAATAATAATAATATATATAGATTATAATATTATTATAAGATGTTAGTTTTATATTTAATTTATTTGATAAATTAAATAATTAAAACTAATACAGATATCATATCTTAGATTTAATTTATAAAGATAAATTAAATCTATTGGCTCTTTAATTAGATTAAATGAATATGATAAATTAAATCTATTTGACAGATTTAATCAAGTCAGATTTATTTGATTTGATTTGAATTTCAAATTAATTAAGATTAATTTTGAGATTCCAATACGGCCTACATCAGATATAAAATTCGAAGGGCTAAAAAACCCTAGGCCGTACGGAGAACTTGGAGAGCCGCGAGAAACCCTAGAGAGGCATCTTGGAGGCGCTAGCACGCTGCCGCATTGGGTCTTGTTCGTATGGATACCGGTAGAGAGAGGCGACCAGAGGTGTTGACTCCTAGAGATCGAAAGCACGAAAAACATAAAGGTACTATTCTAACTACTCGATTTAGACGTCTTTGATAGATCCGAGATTGGGATTCGAGGTTTTTAAACGGTTAATTTTTTCGCTGCGTGTACGATTCCCAACACTAACTACCTGACAGGGGAAGATTTATCTTTCTGGATTTGTCTATCATCCCTATCTCTTAATCCTAGTATCACTTAGGATTATTCAAGTATCACTCAAGGATACTATTCACATCATCAGAGCATGCTAGCCAAATGCCAGAATATCTACTTTGATACTAACAAATGTAACACCCGTCCCTAGACCCCATTGCTATGCGTCGCGAAAGCATTATCGGCCATTTTTTTTCAATTCGCGAGGTCACTATGCATTTGGTAAAGCCATTTTTACCTGAATATTTATTTTTATTCATGGGGTTACTTTTCACGTTAACTTATGAATCAGTATTAGAGTTCTTTCTTTACATATTAATTCCTCTACTTAACTAATGGGCTCGTACCGTGCGTTAACCCATTCCTAGTTTAATTATCACGCTTTGAAAAAAAAATCTATTCGTCACGTAGATTATACAATCAACCATTTTGAATATTAATTATACGTAATGTATTAGAGTGTAATAATTTCTCAACTCTTCATCTGCAACTTCTTCCGGTGCATTGTCCTACACTCCTTTCTTATGCTAGCCTGCTTAGATGGTTGGTTGGGGAGGGTAAGATTTGAGGAATCTCAGTAGTAAACAATACCAATAATACATGTAAGATAAATGCTAGTGCATGATATACTTGCCTTACGTAGGCTCATGTTAACATAATGACATATTTCTATACTCAATGCTTCACATTTCTTACATATAGCCATAGCATCAATAGAAAACAGAGCTTCAATGATTCAACTATGTTACACATGTTAGTGCCAACTTTCACCCAAGTGGGGGGTGAATTGGGTGAAATATAAAAATTTAAATTAAATCATACTTGATTAAGTAAAGCTATAGAAAATGAAAGTAAGAGGGATATCACCATAGAATGCACAACGATGCATACTAGTTCGGTCTTAACTCAGTGACCTACATCCAATTCTCAGAGTGTCTTTGAGTTTTCACTAACCTTCTAAGATTCTATAGGTTCTTGGTGTAACACCTTACATTTTTGCCCTTTATTACGTATACATAAGTGTTTACTCATATTCTCTTAGGGGATTATTACTTATTTTCGGCTGTTGAGCCATGATTTTTACCGAATATTAGAGTTAATTCTTTTTTTCCATAGCGATCCCAATTATAATTCAACTTTAATATGAGTCTATTCATACTATTCATACAAATATCTGGGTCGTGCAATTAATCTACATACAGTAAATTAATACACATTCTTTTTCAATTCTTCGTCTTCTTTCCTTCTTGTTATTCTTCAAGCATTCTTCCCTTTCCTATTCTCGTACCTATATGGTTGGTGGGAGAGGGTGAGATTTGAGAGAATCTCAGTAGCAAACATACAAAATGCATGTAAGATGAATGCTAGTGCATGATATGCTTGCCTTACATAGGCTTATATTCTCATAATGGTATTCTGCATGCTCAATATTTCATGCAACATACTTATGCCCACCGTAAAAAAAGAAATAGAGCTTCATTCATTCATACATGCTTCACATAATCAAGCAAAGCAATACAGAAAATCAATACACATCATAAACATCACATACATACAAGTACGTAAGTTTACTACCTTTTGGACTTTGCCTCCTCCTCTTGTACCTTGATCTTCCAACCATAGTTCTTCTTTGTCACTTTGTGGCCCTAGATAAGTAATGACATTATTAGAGCCATGAAAAGTGAATGCCTAATGGGCCACATTAGCCTTAAAGGCATACTTTTACCCTTAGAGTTCATACTAATTACATTTGATCACTTTCTTTCTCAAATTCGCATGGTAGACAAAGCTGCCAACATTTTGACCAAATTTTGAAAAATCATAATTAATTCTATATAACTCCAATTTGGGTGGTTAAAAGTCCTATATGAATATATTTCAGTATAGTTTCATATAAAAATACTAAATTCTAGACATCACAGCCAAGAAATTCCCAGAATTTCTCCAAATATAACCTGTTCCAGATTTCATTCCAGAAACATGACACAATTTCAAAAATTCATATCTCCCAATGTACTTGTCCAAAAATTACAAAAATGCCTATAAAATTAAATCTTAGGATGTCTACTCTAATTCTGGAAAGTTTCAGAATTTTTGGATAAGTTTTACCTCATGAAACATCTCGCACAATGTCATTGTTATAGACAGGGCAGATCAACAACATGTACATCCAACTTCATAAATTTCCAAATTCATATACAAGTATCCAAAAATCATGAACACTTGCATACATACACAATTTTTCATGTAGAATCCAATGGAATAATCAAAATTACAAAATTCATACTTCTTCATCACGTTCTGTTCAGACCAGAGAATCAGGATTTTCTACAACAATTCACCAATTTAGAATTTTGTCCAACACATTAGTCCAATATCATCATAAATCATCATCTAACCATAAATACATGATTAAACCTCAAAAATACCCCTTGCACAAAAAATGAACAGTACCGAACCCTTACAAAAACTCTTCCAACCAACAAACAATCGGTTCAAAAGGAAGCTTATGCTTACCTCTACGCGTTTCCGTAGTCGGTTCAGAAATCCGGCAGTATTCCGGCTGGCGAGACGGCATCAAACACCTCCAAATGAAAATCCAAAACTATAGAAATGAAGCTTATGATGAGTAGATGAAGGTTTATGAAGGGTACTTTGAGAGAAAACGTCAATTCGGTAGTGTTTCGGCGAATTGAAGTTCTTAGAAAATACTATTCACTCTTTCTCTTTCCTTTTTCAATTTCTCCCTATTTTCTCTGATTTTTCCTGCATTTTTTGTTGTTTGGACAAAAATCTAAAGGCATTTAATGGTCTTGAAAATTTAATTGCCACATGTAAGAATCCTACGGTGCCACGTGTCCGATAAACCGATCAAACAGTGATATGTGTTTCTAGCTTTTTGGTCTTCCCTTTTTCTCTCTCTTAGGTGGCACCATAATTGTCAGGGGAAGGGTGAGGCCTAACAATTTCCTCGTACTCTCGGTTTGGTATTCGGGAAGTCAAGTACGTGACCGAGTCGGAGACTGGTGGATTTCCTTGCCCATTGCGTTAGGTGTCACTCTCTGGTGGTGACAACTCAAAAGGCAAGGTTACTTTTTCATCATGAGAGTACAAATGTCATGTTTTCATTTAGCCAACACAAAAGTTGTGTAATGATTGCTTACTTTATTAAAATTACTTTAATAAAGTTACTTTATCAGTGTCTACTTGGGATTCTACTGGAGACATACTTGGGATTACGTCACACATATCGAAGCCTGTCATATGACACTAGGTCAAAGTGTATATGTGGGCTCCACATGGCGTCACATACCATCTTCCACTTTAAAAACGCAGGGTATACATGTACGCCTTGAAAATGACATGTGCCACCTACACCGACCTATTTCACTCGACTAAATGGTCCCTTACCTCATTACATAGTTGGGTGGAAACTTTTTACCAACTCAATGGCACCGTATATGTGTTTTTTGTACCTCTGCACCGACATTCTAATCATACTACCAACAAATACCAAGCCCTCTGCCCGATAAGGCCAAATCGCATAGTCCCTGAGAGTCTTTCTATATGTGATAATTTCTGGGACTCTTACTAAAATGGGCTTGGTAGTCTACTTTATTCAGGCTTATTCTTTAGCCTTTAGTCCCAAAATTTGGGATATTACACTTGGTGCCTCAGTACAATGTATCAAGTAATGAATGATCTTCTCCAGGACTCACTCCCCCTTACACGTTGTAATTCAACCACTATACTTAAGGTCCAACTACCTTGAGATTTTATAGAGTTTGAAAGATATATCAGATAAAGACTCTCTTACAGAGCACATATATGATCACCTAGAAACTATAAAAATATCAGAGAATTTTTTTTACAGAGAACTAAGTAATAAATGAAGTATGAATGTTTATTGGCTTTGTTAGTTAGAACTGGATCTTTGTCACTTGAGTGGATGCTTCTCACTCAAGTGAACTCCTGATGTAACTTGCTCATCTGCCGCTATTGACTTGAGGAATATCTGTAAGTGACATACTTCACTCGAGTGATCACTTACTCACTCGAGTGACTGCTCTTTATAAACTTCAGAGATCTCGCGAGTGACTTTGTGAAACCTGCAAGTGAGGTCCTTCCACTCGAGTGGACATTTATCACTCGATGAGCTTTCTCATAACTTTTGAAAAACCAGTGAGTGACTTTTGAAACTCCTGTAAGTAAACTCTTGTGACTCGAGTGAGCTCTTATCACTCGAGTGAACTTCAATATAACTTTTATAATATCCGCAAGTGACTTGCAAAAACCTTTGCAAGTGATCTCTTATCACTCGAATGGCCACTTATCCACTCGAGTGACCTCTTGACTCAACTCTCAGAGATCCCGCGAGTGACTTACGGAGGTTATACAGGTAAAGGAAAATCACTCGAGTGCTGACTTAGCTACTCGAGTGATTTTACATCACTCTTGAATTTTTAGTGAGTGACTTGGAAAATCACTAAAGGTTGAGGATCATCACTTGAGTGATCATCTCAGATTACTACAAATGAGTATCTTCTGATTCAAGTTTCTTTCCAAAATCATTTCTTTTACTTCAAACACTCAGAAACTCACTTCACTATCTTGAATCATAAAGTACTTATTGTTTATCAAGATTTGTTATCATCAAAACATATTTCAGAACTAACATTCTCCCCCTTTTTGATGATGAAAAAACTTGAATATGTTGAATATGTTTGGAAGCTTTAAATTGTTTTGAAAGAGTGATTTGAAATCAATAGCAAGTTGGAGTTAACAAGAAACACTCAATAAGAAACATATATTAGCACGAACAGTAAATATATTAGACAATAAATAGATAACTGAATACATTATGAAGTTTATAAATAAACTACAATGCTTCAAAAAGTTAAACAGAGCATCATATAAGTGAACATATCAACAACTACTCTTCTCCCCCTTTGTCATCAGGAAAAAGGGAAGGGAAGGTGAAGGAAGAGAATAGAGGAGTATAGACAACCAAAGCAGTAATGGGGTCAAAGGAAGGAGATGAAGTGTTGGAGGAGGAAGTAGAGTGATACTGAGGAGTGAAGGTAGGTTCAGGTTCAATATAAACAGCCTCAGCGGAACTAGAGGAAGAATGGTGAGCAGGCACAGTAGAAGTAATTACAAGGTCAGTAGGCATTGTGGTGGTAGGGATGGTGGTGTTGGTAGGAGCGAAAGGAATGGTAGTAGGTGGTGATGAAGGACCAAAAGACATAGAGATGCTCAGATAAGTGGTCAGAATAGTCTCCAATTGTTGCAACCTTGCAGTTTGATCTTTGAGTTCCTTAGAGAGGATCTTGTAGTTGTAGTTCAGGCATTCAACTACAAGCTTAATCTGATAATCAATTTGGTTGATTAAAACTTCATTGAACTTTTGGATCTTTTGGAAGAATAATTCCTGAGATTGTTCAATCTTGGTAAGTAGAGAATCGTGAGATGATTGGATAGCAGTCTATATAAGTTCTTAAAGCTGAGCTTGCATGCTGCCTTTGAAGAAGGAAGAAGCAACAGTAGGGGACCCTACTTGAGATGATTGTGCCTCATCTGCTCTAGAAGGTGAGGGTTTCATTCTCTTTACCTTTTTTGGCTTCAACTGTCCAGTGGCCTCCTTAAATGATATCTTTAATCTGGCCAAGTGAACCTTCCTAAATCTCTCAATAGCCACTGGTTTCTCCCTCGGAACCAAGTACCAGACATTGTGCAAAAAGAGTATATATGAAACCAGTGCAGGAAAGGGAATAGTAGAGGTCACATTATAATGAAACCTGAATTGTCGCATCTCATCAAGAATCCACACTCTATATTCCTGGGTTCATTAGAGAGAATGGAAGTCATAAGCATAAAATCCTTGCCAGTAAAATGAGAAAAAAGTATTTCCTTTGTTAACCAGGCTCCGGGAATAAATGAACCATACTAGACAGAATTCATCTCTCATAGACCCTGAAGAAAATTTGAGAGAGCCCATTTCTTCTCCGGGCTTCAGGGTGCTAAATATATCTGCCTCAGTGAATTTCCTGAAATGACCAAAAGGAGCATTATCAATGCCCAAGTATGTGTTGAGTAGATCAACTATAAAATGAATAGACTTCTTTCTCACAGTAGTTGTAAGAACATCCTTAATAACCTTACCATCCTTATCATTTTTATCAGAAATTTTCATATTGAAATAAAAGACTTTAACGATGGTAGGAGAATAGACAGTTCTAATTTTTAACAGTAGAGCAAACTGGGCCAAGTATTGAGAGAGATCAATATTGCACTCAGATTTTAGTTTTTCCAGATCCACATAAACAGTGGAGCAAAATGATTTGTTACCATAATCAGTTTTAAAGGCAGTCGTATCAAATACCTTGAGTTCATTAGTTATAAAGTTTGGAGGAGGCACTGATGATTGGGCTTCCTTGACCAACTGAGAGGGAGTAGTACTCGCAGAACCAGAAGTAGCCAGATTAGTCTGACTAGCAGAGGCTTTTTGAGACAGGGTGGCATACCGGGATTTGTGTGAGACCTCTGATTGACTTTGGCCTTGGCTTTGAGATACAAACCTCTGGAATGCTGTATTGAGACTCGCCATGAACTGTCTGGCCTATATATCAGCATCTCGAGTAGGAACCTCTTTCTCTTTTCTTTTATCGGAGTGCACGGGTTTAAGAGCTCGTAGAGATATGGCATGTTCCTTAATCACAACCCTTTTTCTTTTGGTATGGTCTAAGAAGACTGAACCTTTGGTTTGAACTTCAGACTTTTGGAGGATTTAGAAACCTTAGCTTTCTTCGTGGAGGAGGAGGATATGAGTCTTTATACACTTCGGGTCTCTTTGTCCTTGCCATTCTCATTTCTTCGGGTCTCGTTTAGAGGATTTGAAGGTTGATTTTTGAGAGGATTTTAAAGAAATAGAGTTAGGGCTATCGATGGAGTGAAATGGAGAGAGCGATAGGGTTTTAAAAATGGACGAGAGTGTCAGAGTGAGGAAGAAGTGTGAAAAATGTTGAATTGGAAGCAATGAATCAACCGAAACGGTCTAACGGTTACAAGTAAGAAAATAAAAAGAGAAGTTCAAAGAATTTGAAAAGAAAATGAGAAGGTGCCAGAGGGAATGAGCAGTCGCGATTGACATATTGCTGATATAAGTCTTCACTCGAGTGGCTAAGGTATTACTTGAGTGATAAAGCTTCACTCGGGTGAATCCTACATCACTCGAATGCATTGTAAAATTAAAAGCATAAATACCTCACTTGGGTGTGCAATGTGAACACTTGAGACTTCCTGAAGGTTAACTCTTAGAGTTCACTCGAGTGATGTGGTTTCCAATCGAGTGATAGTCTTTCTAACTTCAATTTCTTTGAAACTTTATTCTGCACTCAGGTGCCTAAGTGAAGCACTCGAGTGAGCTTTTCTTCACTTGGGTTTTGACTCAGGTCCTTCGTTGTTTCCCTCAGCACTTGAGTGCTTAAATTACTCACTCGGGTGCTCCACATTAACAAGCTTCTTCTTTGCTTAGACTATCGCGTATCTTCTTGAGTTGAATTTCTTTATTACTCGAGTTGACCAAGAATCACCCAAGTGAAAGTGCTTCACTTTCATAATCACTTGAGTGCACCTTCAGGTTATCTCTTCTCTATTTATCTTTGTTTATTATCGTGATAACAGTGCATTCCTACAAAACAAGTTTCTTGATACTCTGATGCTTAAGTTAGTAATTAAATCATCAAAAAATATTTAAAAGTTAATTTTAATGGAGAATTTAACTTACAAATCATTGGGATTTACCATTCCCAATTCTCTTCGAATATAGAGAAATTCATCTTTTGCTAATGGTTTAGTGAATATATCAGCAAGATGTAAATGTGTTGGTATAAACAATACTTTGACATTCAAAGTATTATTCAACATAAACTTCCTTCGATATATAGCCATTGAAAAAAGAACTTTTTATATCCATTTGATAGAGTTTAAATCCCTTGATGCAAGCAAAGGCAAAGAGAACACGTATGACTTCCAATCTAGCCACTGGAGCATACGTTTCCTCATAATCAATTCCTTCTTCTTGATTATAGCTTTTGGCCACCAATCTTGCCTTGTTTCTGACAATGATTGTAGATTCATCAAGTTTGTTCTTAAGTACCCATTTAGTGCTAATGACTGTATGATTTTTAGGCCACGGTATTAAGTCCCAAACTTGATTTCTTTTAAATTAATTAAGCTCTTCCTGTATTGCTATAACCCAATCATTATCTGATAGGGCTTCGTCAATGTTAGAAGGTTCTAGATGAGAGATAAAAGCTGAGAAACTTACTTCATTAAGAATACTCTTTCTAGTTTTTACTCCTTCTTCAACATTGCCTATGACCTGGTCTATTGGGTGATTTCTAACAAATTTCCAAGCTTTAGGTTGATAAGAAGAAGTTGGTTGACAAGTATTTTCATTATAGTCAAAAGACTCATGAGAAGATTTTGAAATAGCTTGACTTGATTTAGAACTAATCAACTTTGGTCATCATCAATGGTTTTGACAGAGTAATCAATTTTAGAAAATACGACATGAACATATTCTTCAACAACACATGTTTGTTTATTAAAAATTTTATAAGCTTTACTTCTATTAGAATATCCTAAGAAAATACCTTCATCAGCTTTGGGATCAAATTTCCCTAAGTTGTCCTTACCATCATTGTGGATAAAGCACTTACAACCAAAGATATGCAAATCACTGATGTTGGGTCTTCTTCCCTTGTAAAGCTCGTATAGATTTTTTCCCAGTTTTAATCTGATATAGGCTCAGTTGGAGATGTAGCTAACAGTACTCATTGTGTCTACTCAGAATACTTGTAAAACCTCTTTTTCATTAAGCATTGCCCTCACCATTTTAGTGAGAACTCTATTTTTTCTTTCTACAACACCATTCTATTGAGGAGTTCTTGGTGTAGAGAAGTTGTGATCAATGCCATGTGTGTCACAGAATGTTTCAAACACTTGGTTGTCAAATTCTCCTCCGTGATTTGTTCTTATTGCTGCAATTAACATACCTTTCTCATTTTGCACTTTCTTGACAAAGATAGTGAATTCATTAAAATTTTCATCTTTTGATGATAAGAAAATAGTCCATGTAAATCATGAGAAATCATCAACAATAACCAAAGTATATAGGTTTCCCCCAAGACTCTTTACTCTTGCTGGCCCAACCAAATCCATATGAAGTAGCTGTAAAGGTCTTTTTGTTGATATTTCGTTTTTGGTTTTGAAAGACGATTTAGTCTGTTTTCTCTTTTAACAGGAATCACATACTAAATTGTTTTTAAAATGAAGTTTAGTTAAACCATCACCAAATCTTTTTTCATAAGTTTATCTAACTGATGCATGTTTACATGAGCTAGTCTTTTGTGCAAAAGCCAACTTTTATCATTGTTTCTTATAAAACAATTTTCAGACACATGATTATTGATATCAATAGTGTAACAATTACCTTCTCTTCTAGCTTTGATCTTTACCTTTAGTTCATCCTTTTTGATAGGCAGATCCTCTTTGCTTACTATAAGGCATTCCTCTAAGTCGAATATAATCCAATTATCTTTGTCAGCACTTTGACTAATGCTTAAAAGGTTATGCATTAAACCTTCTACATAGTAGACATCCTTGATTTGTATCCTATTTTTTACTCTAATTTCACCTATCCTGGTAATTTTTCCAGTTTGATCTCCACCAAACTTGACTTTGCCTCCTTCTCTTGGAGGTATGGAGGCGAACCTTTCTATGTCTCCATTCATTTATCAAGAGCAACCACTATCAATATACCATTTATTGGTTTTTGAAGCTCTCAAACATACCTACAGATAAAGATAATCAAGTTTTAGGTACCGATATTTTCTTGGGTCCTTTGTGGTTAGTATATAATGTAGGAAGAACATACGATCCTTTCGTAATCCACGTGTAAGTGCTTATAGGTTTTTCTCTTCTATGGAAGCATGAGGAGGTATTATATCCTTTTCTATTGTAGTAGTTGCAATAGGAAAAAGGATTGGATTAGCGAACATACTTTTGGAAATAGTTCAAATATGATTTACCTCCCTTTTTCTTTTTCCCTTTTCCATTGTCTTGGTCTGGATTGTAACCAATACCAGATCTATCATTTGTAAATTTTTGAGCTTTTAGTATAACCTTGAGCATTTCACTACATTTTGTAAATTTCTCAAGGGTTTTATTAAGATCAAAATTTTTATTTTCTAAAACAGGACAAAATTTGTATGTTTTTATTGGAGTTTCTTTAAACTGAGATTCAAAAGCTTTAACCTTTTTCTTTGTAGCAACTAATTCTTTAACTATTTTTCCAAATTCAGAATGTATAGCATTGTATTCAGATAAGAATTCATCATAAGAAGGTTCAGATTCGTTTACCTCTTTATTTTTCGGATTCATCATGAGCTACGAGGCAAATGTTGGCTACTTCTTCTTCATCACTCTCTTCACCTGACGAACTGTCACCCCAGATAGCAGAGACGTAAGCTTTCTTCTTGAAGTAGTTGCTTTTCTTTTTCTCTTTATTCTTCAACTATGGACATTCAAACTTGATATGTCTAGGCTTTTCGCATTCATAACATATGATTTGGTCTCTCAATTCCTTTCTACTACTTGGGCATGCTTTATGAAACTTTCGAAATCCTTGATCCTTCTTGTAGAATTTTCTGAATTTTCGAACAATCATTCTGAGTTCATCTTCTTCGTCTTTAGGTTCATTCATTTCTTTGGCTTTGTTTTCCTTGACTACATTGAGTGCTATGCTTTTCTTCTTGTTGTCATCGATTTCATTTAATTCTCGTTTGAATTTCATTTTTCCCTTGTATTTAGAGAGACTTCCGAATAGTGCAGCTACATACTTCATTGATTCTCCTCTAGCTTCTTCTATGGCAATGACCTTAGCCTCCTATTTCATTATGAGAATATTTAAGATCTTTCTCACTTGGGTATTTTATTCGTATGTTTTACCCAAAGTAGCTAGTTGATTTATTAGATGCATATATATGAGTTCAAACTCATTTATACTTTCACCAGGCTTCATTCAGAGTAAGTCATATTCGGTGACCAAAGTGTTGACTCTGTTTTCTTTGATTCCAGAGGTTCCATTATGGGCAATCTCCAATGCTTCCCACATTTCTTTTGCTGTTGAGAGATTGCAAATCCAAAAATAATCCTTTTGACTGAGAGCACTTTGAATAATCAAGATAGCTTTTCTATTCAGAGTAACTAGTTTTTTGTCATCCTCATCGAACGCTGCAGCAGATTTTTGAATTGTTCGTTCTCCCACCTTTTTCATAGGGACATAATTCCCGTCTTCAATGACTTGCCATAGCCCGTATTCTATCGCCATGATAAACACTTTGAATTTTGCTTTCGAAAATAGAAAATGTTCACTGTTGAAGCCAGGAGGTCTTGAAATAGAGGCACCATCAGGCAATATTCCTTCTATAGATCCTTCTCGGGATGTTAATCCTAAAAAGAGAAGATTTGTCTCTGATACCAAATGTTAGTGCTAACTTTCACCTAAGAGGGGGGTGAATTGGGTGAAATATAAAAAATTAAATTAAATTAGACATGATTAAATAAAGCTATAGAAAATGAAAGTAAAAGGGATATCATGCACAATGATGTATACTAGTTCGGTCTTAACTCAGTGACCTACGTCCAGTTCTCAAAGTGTCTTTGAGTTTTCACTAACCTTCCAAGATTCTATGGGTTCTTGGTGCCTTAGTACAATGTATCAAGCAATGAATAATGCTCTTCAGGATCACTCCCCCTTACACGTTGTAATTCAACTACCACACTCAAGGTCCCACTACCTTGAGATTTTACAGTGTGAAAGATATAACAGATAAAGACTCTCTTATAGAGCATATATATGATCTATGAGGAACTATGGAAATATTAAAGAAATTTTTTTATAGAGAACTAAGTAATAAATGAAGTATGATTGTTCGTTGGCTTCGTTAGTTAGTTATGTATCGAATGCTTGGCTATTTGTAAGTAAGCTCCATTAATGATCGTTGTGAGCATTTGAACTATCCATTAGATTGGCTTTGAAGCCATTGAAGGATTTCAGCACTAAGTTGCTTTTGTCTCTACAGCAATAAATCATCAAACGTAATCCTTCTGCTGTTCTTCTGTGTTTTATGGTTGAGCATTTAATGGTTCTGACAACCACCATGCTTTTAGAGAATTTTCAATTTATTCCATGGTTCAAACTTTTGAAACTTACACACACACACACACACACACACTTATATATATATATATATAATTAGTAATATTACCACTTTAAATAAGTAATAATTAATGATTAAGAAGCTTAATCTTAGAATTTCAGAGAAATGGAGATGATGATTTGAAGAAGAGGATGTATTGGTACTTGAGTGGAAGTAGGGTCACTTGAGTGAATATGTATCACTTGAGTGAAAGCTAAGATGCACTCTTGATCTTATCAAAAGGTGACTTGCTGAGTATCAAGAGTTGCAAGATATCACTTGTGTGGCATCTGTTCACTTGAGTAATCTTTACCTTTAACTTGTTGAGTTATTGCGAGTCACTTACACAGATGGATATTGGATCTTTGTCACTTGAGTGGATGCTTCTCACTCAAGTGAACTCCTGATATAACTTGCTCATCTGCCGCTAGTGACTTGAGGAATATCTGTAAGTGACATACTTCATGTTAGATATGATTAGTTTTAATGATGTCAAATATAGATATAAGATATTAAGAGTAAAAAGTTTGCTTAATATATTTATCTCCTTATATTGACTAACTACTATATTTAATGTTATATATCTTATAGATTAGTCAAACAAATCAAGAAAGAGATTGGAGAAAGAAGAGCTTGAAGGAACTAATGGCAATATCAAGATTGAAGCTCCTAGAAAAAATACTGGATGTTTCTATGCTCAGAAGGGAATTCGAGTTACTGTGGCAGTGGTACTGTTTGGTACTTTTACTATAGCTGTCAGAGACTGTAGCACGCAGGCACTGTAGCATCTGAAAGACTGTAGCACTCGAGTTGATACTGTAGCACTCGAGTTCTGGGTACTGTAGCACTCGAGTTTAAAGAGTTTTGCATGCGAGTTTTGGGCAAAAATGATCTCCAGATGTATGGCAAGTTGTGCACTCGAGTTGGTCTTGATAAACTCAAGTTGGCACTGTTCACAACTGCAAAAATGGGCTAGAACTCGAGTTTGGGGATTAGAACTCGAGTTCGGTATGAATAAAAGTATACTCTGTTCATCCCTGTTTTACATTCAGCATGGGCGAGCTTCAGTAATTCAATCATATCACCTAAACCATAACTCCGATTGAGATGAAACTAGTAACATATGAAAAAATACTTCCAATACGTCATTATAACACCAGAACCAACATCAAAGGAGTTCATATGAAGTAGATATTAATGTTTGAATTTAAAATTGAAATCACCGTCATATTCTGGAACAGATTTCGTATTTTGGACATATCTCTCAAACTACACATCCAAATGAGTTCAAACTAGTGCCATATGAAAGTAGACACAAAGAGCTTTCCATGGGAATGTAACATGTTAATTTTGGAGTTATATTCAATACGGTATGATTTATGGAAGTTGATGCTCGAAAATACATATGTTGTCTACACTCATCAGATCATAACTTGGAGAATACGAAGAGTTTGGAGCTGATTCCTTTTGCATTGGAATGGAAACAATAAGAGCTCTCTAATGATCAATCATTTATCATACTTAGAGTCAAAAATGAATTGATCATATTTTGAGTCCACTGTTCACACACCCGCAAGATGTTCCAGATGCACTCAAGTCCTGAGAGTTTTGGAATGAGAGTTTGTTCCAGAGACTTCGCAATATCAGCTGATATGAAGTACACTCAAGTTTGAGGATGACAACTCGAGTTGTATGAAGCAACACACTTGAGTCATGAAAGGTCTGACGTAAGAGTTCATTCCCAAGAGTCTTGCAGTCTGAAGAAAACGTGATACACTCGAGTCCTCATGTTTGCACTCGAGTTCTCAATCAAAAATGCATTCGAGTTATGACAGTGTAGCCATGAAAGTTTGTACCCGAGAGATATGCAACCGTGAAGAAAAGGAAGTGCACTCGAGTTCACCATAATGCACTCGAGTTCTCCATCTCACTGCACCGGGTTCAGAGAGTGTTGGCACACAAGTTTGTTCCAGAGAAGCTTGAAAGGTTAGATTATCATGAAGCATTCGAGTTTAGCAAAGCACACTCGAGTTCTGTGGAGATTTGCACTCAAGATCAGTTTCACACTTCTGAGAGTTTCAATCAGAGAACGTTGCAGAAACTTGAAAACTCATGATGCACTCGAGTTCAGAGTTCAGCACTCGAGTTCTAAAGTAAAGTGCACTCGAGTTCCAGAAAGTGCATTTTTGCGAGTTCATGGCCGAGACTACCTGTAGATGTTGAAACAGCTGTGTGCACTCGAGTTTCATAATGAGAACTCGAGTTTGGCAGACGCAGAAGTAAAGTAAATTACAACGATCGATCTGAACATGTTTAAATGTTGTCCAATGATTATGCTTTCACTTGTTATCACTCTTAGACTGGGTTTAATGTTTGTTCCAAGTGTAAGACATGTTTGCAACGTTCGGATAGACAAAATGCATGAAGAAGTCAAAAATACCGGACACAACGAAATGGGCAACTGTCACTACACATGGTCCGACATGCTCCACAACACTCTGCCAAACATTCTGACAGCCTATAAAGAATTCAAATGCCCATACCATTCTCCAGCGGATACATTGCAATATGGACAGAGAAGCTCAACGGGAAGAAGTATGCTCAACAGTCAAACGAAGAAATGGGACTCCAACGGGTATGTTGAAATGCTATCAGCAACAGAATTAAATGAACAACAAGAACGTGAAAATAGAAAAGCAACGGTATAAGTTATCTGTCAGAAGCATGATCAACTTTCAACGGGCAAATATCCAAATACACTTAACGGTCATAAGAAGAAATGCACTCTAATGGATGAAAGCTAACCAACGGTTCTCAACGCATCTCCTATATAAACCGAAGCATTCAAAGAAGAAGATTAGAGGATGCGACAGCGACCAAACACACGAGCGATGAGAACCCAACTGCCAACATGCTAATATCATAAGTTGTCCGCCTCATATACTCTATGTTCTTATCAATTTACAATATCATGTACATTTGAGAGTGAATATTTGTATTGTACTTTAGTGAGCATTTTATCTACTCTGTGAGAGAGTCTGTAAACACCTTCATCTATACTTCTGTATTCATCTCAAGGTAGAGGGACCTTGAGAAGGTTGAATTCTTTAAGAGGGAAGCTGTAGAGAAAATTTCCGGTTAGACTTTCTGCTCGTAAGACTTGCACGAGTAAGTAGGAGAGAAAGGTCTTCGGGATTGCTCTACTCGTAAGACTTGTCGTAAGGGGGAGTGAACCTTACAGTGTGTAAGGAAAAATAACTCTGTAGTAGGCTACACAAGTGCCCAGTTAAACTTGTGGGTTCTAGTGGCTTTTCTTGTGCCAGATTAAATAAGAAGATAGTAGATTAGAAATCTCAGGAGGAGCCTGGGGACTAGACGTAGGTCATCATGGATTGGACCGAACCAGGATAAATCACAGTTTGCATATTCTCTTTCCTAAGCTCTTACAATTCCAGCATATAAGATTTACATAACTGCTTATGATTTTATGCTTCCACTTATATTGATTTGATAAACTGTAAAAAGATTTTAAAAGATCAGACTTTCTTATCGTACACCCAATTCACCCCCTCTTAGGTGTCAGCCAGTTCTAACAGATTAGACCGAACCAGGATAAATCAGAGTTTGCATATTCTCTTCCCTAAGCTTTTACATTTCCAGCATATAAGATTTACGTAATTGTATATGATTTTATACTTCCATATATATTAATTTGATAAGCTGCGAAAAGTTTTTTAGAGATCATACTTTACTATCGTACACCTAATTCACCCCCTCTTGGGTATCAGCCAGTTCTAACAAGTTCAACTCTTGAGTTGAGATTGGTGATTTATGAATGTTTTCAAAAGTTGGGTAGTACGGATTCGAATCCTAATTCTACAATTGATTTCACTACTCATTTGTACTTATATGTGGCTATTAGAAATAAGGTATTACATAAAGTAAGTATATAGGACTAATGTAGCCCATTAAGAATTCATTTATCATGGCACTAATTATATGATTATATATATCTAATGCCATGAGAAGTCAAGAAAGAAGAAGAATGGAATAATTTCTAAGAAGCTACAATGATTGCAAGAAAAGGGGACAAGAAGAAGGACATTAATCGACAAGGTAGTGAACTCTCCTAACTTGCATAACTTGATATGTGTTCTTATGCATTGATGTGTTAATTGCTTTGATAAATTGTATGAAGCAAATGTGAATGAGTGAAGCTCTATTTTATTTATACTATGGGCATTAGTGTAATATGTTAAATATTAAACATGCATATATGTCATTATTGTTAGTGCAAGCCTAAATGTTAAATATTAAGCATGCATATATGTGTATATGTTAAACATGCATTAGTGTAATATGTTAAATATGTTAAACATGCATTAGTGTAATGTTAAATATTAAACATGCATTAGTGTAATATGTTAAATATTAAACATGCATATATGTGTTAATTGCTTTAAATTGTTCTAGCATAAGGGACGCCTAAATGTTTTTTTAAAAAATACGGTGCTATTTGTATTGTTTCTGGCCATTCTGAAAGAAAATAGCAACATAGTCTCCTTACACAATAAGGAAACATACAGCACGCATTATATAATTAACAAAACACAATATCCACCTCTAATGAAAGATTCATGCACTACAGTGTTGACAGAAATGTTATCCACTAATAAACAACTACTAAGTAAATTAAATGTATAGGAAACCATAAACTTCTACAAATCTAGGTGTTGAAGAAGCTCCCAGCCAACAAGTCTCTGATCAAATTAATGTCTTCATATAAGTAAGCATCATCATTATCAAAGATCTGCAAATTAGAAAATATGATTATACGAAATAATGAAATTAAAGGATTGTTTAGAAATTCAATTAAAATACACCCAAAATATTATCATTTGATTACCTGTTGAAAATCACTTGTAACGCCACTTTGAATGATATTATACATGTAAAGTAGAACATAATAGCCACATTCAGTACCACCTGGTTGTTAAGGGCACTATAAATCAAAAGCAATTGGTTAAAATCAATAACATACATCATTTCTAAAACAACCCTAAATAAAAGAACTTAAATTATATTGGAACCACATACTTTGGGATAGAACCACTTTGGCTTTGAACAACACTACCCTCACGTGACCTGCCAAGCATTCTATATGTTTGGGTCGTGCTACCATTAAAATGTAAACCATTTTAAGTTAGAACAATTTATTTAAATCAAGCATTTCTTTAATTAATAAAAAAGAAATAACTAACGTGTTGAAGACGAATTTTGTGTTCTTGTCGGGCTTTTTTCTCAAGGAATCAAACCAATAGATTTCGTTGAGGCGTGGGCAAACAACACACAGGCTCTAATGGTAACTACAACAATACATAGATTAAAATGAAGTTTATACTAGAAGGAAATTATTTCTTGAACATCCCAAGAATTAAACCTACAAATACATATTGTTCAACAATTGGCGTAAGATAACATCGCAATTTGGTATCTGCCATTGTAAAGCCCACATAATGCGTCCTTCTTGCCACATCATTTTTATCCGATGTCATATTTGCCGGACACAAGAATCCGTATAAATTTTTTCTTTCCATATCTATGCATATGTGGTAGAAGGACCTAAAATAGAAATAAAATGACCAATGAATTATTGAACTTATGAAATCTTGAACTTAGAAAAGAAAAACTAACAAAATGGCAAGTTTGACCCATCCTGCATCTATCTCCTCCAAATGCAAAAACTCCTTAAGATCTTTATTGTCGATCATGTAGGGATACGTCAATTTTGTACCCACAATCCCTGGAGGCATATTGAAGTCGATTTGGCGAATACCTTTGTAAATCTGTTGCAGCCGTGCTAGAAAGGGCCATTTCATCGCATCTTGCTCCTCCTATAACCATAGCAAACAAAACCAATTATATTATAATGATGTCAATAAATGTCAAGTGATATGAATATAATTCCTACCATTGGTGGGGTTGCCAACGTGCCAATAAAATATGAGGCCAAAGGATGAAAGCTCCAATTGCCTGACCCAGCGTGGCAATCTCAACGTCAGGGATAGGGATGGCTGCACCTTCTTCCCCCTCATGAACACGTGTCACTGTCACGCTACGTAAATACTGTGGAATTTGATTATGATGGTGGGTGGTAGTTTGTGTGTAAATGAGAGCATCGGCTACAACAGGAATCATAGGGGCATCCAAATAGAGGATACACAATTCGCTCGACTCCGGAGTAGTAGAAGGCTGGCCTAGTGGTTCTGTTATGTGAGAAGGCTGGCCACAAGGTTCTGTACTATGGGAAGGCTGGACAAGACTATGGAAAGGAGCGGCAACAAGTTCTGGAGTGTGGGAAGGCTGGACAAGGGGTTCTGGATTGTAGAAAGCCTCAGCAATGAGTTGCGGAGTGTGGGAAGGCTGTACAAGGGATTCGTCTGGCGGGTTGTGACTTCCTTTAGTACTGGGGAAGGCCGGGGATTCCTGGTTTCTAACCCTAGTACCCTCCATTTGGTGAAAATCAAACCACGATTTAATTTCACCACGTAGTTCTGTCATTAGCTCATCTTGGAGCTCTTCTCGGATTTGATCGCGAAGCTTAACCACAAACTGTTGACTGGGTTCAGCTTGTAAAGAATATATCGAGGCTTTACCAAAATACTTCGTAATACTAACTCCCCTCGGCTCCCCTCTAACACGGCCAGGGTATTCAGCCTTCCCAATTGTCGTTGCCAATATGTCCGTCCGTCCACTAGGAGTGAAAGAACCTTGGCTACTCTGCTCTTCGAGTTCGTCCTGTAGCATACAATTCGTTATGAACAAAAATAAATGCTAGAAATGTGAAAGAATTTCACAATTAATTACTTATGCTATTACTACTTACAATCCTCGAGGCAACCTCAGCAATAGTGGGATTTATATATTTGCCACCCTTAATCCTCCCTGCTTTCCATTTTTTATGACGCGGAGGAGGAGCTGGCGCTTGTACAATAACGGAAGGATCCGATTTCGCAGCTTCCTTCATTTTTTCCAGCTCTTCTGCCATCATCGTCCGTTCTAGCTTCTTGTAGCCACCCCGAGACATGCAATGCTGGTACTGATTTGCTTCTTGCCTCTTTGTGTTCGCCGCACTTAATTCCTGTTTAATGGAAAAAGGGAAAAACAAGTCATTGGTGCATTGACTATATTGAAATTAAAAATTTTCATACTGAAGATAGAAAATTTACCAAAAATTCAGGAGCTTGTCGTTTTGCTACAAACATCCTCCAGTCCTATGGAGATAGATATGAATATTCCTTACAAGGATCCAGATGTCTCTTCTCACCTTTAATGTACTTCTTGGAGAGCTTATTTTTAAAATCCTTCCAGCGCAAATGAACCTCTCCCATCCAGTAGTTGTACATGTCTGTGGTGTCAGGAACATCGAACGTTTGCTGCAAAAACGGAGACAATTAAACTTGAATAGGAAGAAGATCTAAATACATAAAATGTATCGAAAGTTATGTACCAAAATCTGTTGCCATATCATGCCTTTCATTTTTTTTGGAACCTACCTCCAACTATCATAGATGATTCGGACTTTGCTTCGACCCAAAAAACCAAGATAGCTAATGAAGTGGTCTTCCTCAAGACCCTCTGGATTCTTGTTGGCATCAAAGTCTATGTGAACCCTCTCCTGTTCATTGTAGTGGAACTTCGCCAATACAGTCATCTTCGTGGCACCCCTTGTTCTTCTCGGAGCGGGTGGCTCTTCTTGCCTTCCATCATGCTGCTCGCTGTCGCTCCCTGAGTCACTAGAACTTGACATATTCCTGGACACAAAAAAATCATTGTCAGAGAGGTAAGTAGATTGCAGGTATCTGTATAAACTACATTAAGGGAAAAAAGCACATAGGACAGAATACAGTTTTATATAGTTAAAGGTCTTATTTTATACTGTTTCCCATATTCCTTCAAAATGATCATTTCTTGTAGAATAATCTTCATCATCTACCAACTCGACCTCACTTCCTATAGGTGGATTTGTTGTCAAAGGTGGTGTGTCGTCAAGGCTGAGGTTGGATCACCATACTTTTGTTTTTTGCTTTGAAGTACAATGGACATATTTTTATTTGCAGGATCTGTGACATAAAACACTTGCTTCGCCTGGCTTGCTAGAATGAAGGGCTCATCTCTATAACCAACTCTTCGAATATCGACTGAGACAAATCCAAATTGTGGATCTATTACCACAGCAGCATTGCTAACCCACTTACATTTGAATAAAGCAACTTTGAACTTGTTGTAGGTCATCTCCCATATTTCTTCTATAACTCTATAATAAGCCATTGATGCACATATGGGGTTTTTGTCTTTCGAACTGGAAAAGTGTATAGCTTCAGCTTCAACCATCACCCCACTATTTTGCATGGTACTTCTGTCATCTTGCTCTTTTGTGTAGAAAGAATACCCATTTATGTCATAACCAGTCCAAGTAACAACCTGCAATAAAGGCCCCCAAGCTAGCTAGTTGATTGTCTCGGACACACCGGTCTCATGCGAAACCTTCTCCTCAAACCACTTAACAAATGTCTTGTTTTGCTCAATAGCTATTTGCATGTCACTCTTCTTTGGATTCAAGTTCTTCAAAGTCTTTTTGTGCTCATCTATGTATGGCTGAACTACTTCCATATTATTCAAGATATACAAGTATGCTTGCAACACCTCTTCACGATCCGCAGTCTTCACTTTAAGTC
The DNA here is from genome assembly GCA_037074505.1 of Albizia julibrissin. Taxonomy (NCBI): domain Eukaryota; kingdom Viridiplantae; phylum Streptophyta; class Magnoliopsida; order Fabales; family Fabaceae; genus Albizia; species Albizia julibrissin. The sequence continues at coordinate 42,880,533 of CM073477.1, forward strand.
CTTGTGTTCCCTTGCTTATCCTCTTTTCATGCCGAGACTGTTCATTTTACTAGATAGATAATCTTTACAAAAGTCTATTGCCTCTTCAACTACATATCGCTCAACTATTGAGGCTTCAGGTCGATAAGGATTTTTAGAATACCCTTTTAATATCTTCATGTATCGCTCGAAAGGGTACATCCACCTCAAGTAAATTGGACCGCAAAGCCTTACCTCCCTTACTAAATGAACTACAAAAAGCACCATTATATCAAAAAATGATGGAGGAAAATGCATCTCTAGTTGGGACAGAATTATGTAACCCTCATTTTCTAGTTCATCCAACTTCTCAGTGTCGATGATTTTGTTACAGATAGCATTAAAGAAAACACACAATCTGGTTATAGTAGTTTGCACTTCATCTTTCATAATGCCTCTAATGGCTACTGGTAACAATTGTTGCATTAACATGTGATAGTCATGGGACTTCATTCCTACTAACTTCAAATCATCCATTGACACACACCTACTAACATTAGAAGAATAGCCCTGTGGGACCTTAATTTCATACAGACACCCATACAAACTTCTTTTCTCCACTTTTAATAGCGTATGCGCAGCTGGCTCCATATATGCCCTCCTACCATCATCTCTTAGTTGTGGATGCAACCGATCTCTTATTCCCATATCAACAAGGTTAAGTCTCACGCTCATTCCATTATTGGTCTTCCTTGGGATGTGCAAAAGCATACTGACAAGGCTATCAAACACGTTTTCTCCACATGCATCACATCAATACTGTGTCTTACATAAAGACAATGCCAATACAGAAGATCAAATAAAATTGACCTCTTCTTCCATATGTTCTTCTCACCCGTAGTCCTTTGATTTTTACCAAAGGTCACATTGACACATTCTACTCGACTATAAACTTCCTCCCCGGTTAATGCCCCTGGTACAACTCCATGCTCTGGTAAGCCATCCAAACACTTTCTCAGCCTACGATATGGGTGGAATCGATGAAGAAACCTCCTGTGGCCAAGGTACACTGTATTTTTGTAATGCTTAAGTTGTCGAAAGTGTGTGTCTCCTTCACAGATTGGGCATGCTTTATGAACCTTCACACTATACCCTAATAAATTTCCGTATGTGGGGAAGTCGTTTATCATGGTAAAAATCATTGCACACAACTTGAAAGACTCCTTCTTATAAGCATCGAACATATCCACACCTTCCTCCCACAACTTCTTCAAGTCCTCAATCAAAGGAGCCAAATACACATCGATGTCATTCCTTGGCTGTTTTGGTTCAGAGATCATCATAGAAAGCATAACGTACTTATGCTTCATACATAGCCAGGGAGGTAAGTTGTATATTACAAGGAAAAATGGCCACGAACTATGTGTACTAGTAAGAGTTCCATATGGATTTATTCTATCTGTATAAAGTCCAAGCAGAAGGTTTCTCAGCTCGCTGCCAAATTGAGGGAACATTTCATCTATCTTCTTCCACTGTGGAGAGTCGGCCGGGTGCCGAAGATATTTTCCATCACAAATTCTCTCATCAGAATGCCATCTCAACTTCTTCGCTTTTGTTGCGGTCGCAAACAAACGCTTAAACCGTGGTATTATTGAAAGATACCATAATACACAGTCATTAGGGCAAGCATGTATCTTTTTGTACTCCATGCCCATCGTAGACAAGATTTTCTTTGCCTCATACATACGGTTTGGAAGTACATTATCTTATAGAAACATATCACACAATAATTCCAGTAGTAATGTAAAACTACTATCGGTCCATCCACAAGTTGCCTTTAAGTTCACCAAATGCAATGTTCCCGTCAGTCGTGTGTACTTACTCCCAGGGTATAATGGTGTCTCTGCATCACTCCGCAGGCTGTCAAATTCATGTTCCTGGGCGAAGGATTCAACCTCGACATCGTGAATCATTTTCTCCATTCTATCTTGCTCTATAAAATCCACTCCTTCCTTCTTATGCGATGGACAATCAATTACTTCCTTACCATGCCATATCCACCTTATGTATCAAAGATTTATTCCATCACAAAGTAGGTGATCCCTTATATCATCAACATCCCATCGACTCTCGTTTAAGCAATTCACACAAGGACAAAAATACTTCCCATTTTTGGTTGGAGTATTCCTTCTAGAAAATTCAATAAACTCTTCCACCCCATTCTCATATTCTTCACTAGTTTTCAAAGCATTCATCCAACTATGATCCATTTTTTACCTAAGCCATTCTCAATAACGCTAAAGTTTAGAATAATTGACAACAATGAGATTTCCTATTATAACTATTTTAAACATAAAAAATACAATCCACTAATTTTTCATCAGTAAACTAAAAAATTCAAAAGGATATGTTTAAAAATTTATACTTATATATTATTATTATGACACAACAATTATTTCTCAAAAATATTTTTATTTCCAGACATATATGACATTTCACATTTGAAATAATTAATTATTACCTTTTAATCTCATTCATTTTTCATTCTATTACATATATACTTCAGAGCTAAACAAGTAATGAGTTTTATAATTTTTTAATAGTCACTTTTCAACAAATTCCAACATATTTTTCACTTACAAAATATTTTATAATTATCTATATATATATATGTCATGTGCAAAAGCCATAAAAAGACACAAGTGTCTTTCTTAGTTTAGATGTAACCTGTTAGCCCAAGTACAACAATAAATATCATATATTATAAATATTATATGTCTTTTCTACATGTAATAGGAGAAGTAAAAATCTATAAGGTACGAACACATAAGTGACATTTCAGACCCTTAAATAACCACATAAAAAAAATCCAACTCTACAAAAAAAAAAACAATGCAAAATCCTTGACAATGAGCAACAGAGAAAATAATGGATGCCTAAATAAAGATAAAGGGAGGGGTGCGTTGTACCTTGGAGCTGAGGAGGTTCACTGACGCTGGCCTTGTGGTGAACACGATGAGAGAGGGTTGGATACGACGCAAGAGAGACAGATTAGGGGGATAGCGCCTTAAGAATCTTGGGAGGAAGGAGAGAGAAAGAAAATGCTGCTATGGAGGCTAAGTTCCTGCAGCTGGGTTTTTTGAGAGAGGGAGGAGGGCTTTGTTTTGTGACCGTGGGAGCCTAGGAGGAAGAAGCGAGAGAGAACGAAAATGCTGCTATGGAGGGAAAGGGAAACCTTTAGGCGTCCCTTCTTGGAGAAGGGACGCCTATTGTTTGCTGCATGTCAGCCACGTGGCTGACATGCAGCAACAATAGGCGTCCCTTCTAGAGAAGGGACCACTAAAGGTCCTACAATAGGCGTCCCTTCTTACAGAAGGGACGCCTATTGTTGCTGCATGTCAGCCACGTGGCTGACATGCTGCCTTTAGGCATCCCTTCTAGAGAAGGGACTCCTAAAGGAAGATCTTTAGGCGTCCCTTATACAAGAAGGGACGCCTAAAGATATCTTTACACGTCCCTTTTAGTTTTTAGGACACCTAAAGAGGAAAAAGTTTCTCTTTATTTACATAAATGCCACCGCGTCCAGTTTTTACTTCCCTTTTTAAAGAAGGGACGTCTTTTAGTGATGTGAAATCCCTAATCTGTAGTAGTGAGCACTCGAGTTCAAGGAGTTTTGCATGTGAGTTTTGGTCAGAAACAACTTCCGGATGATTCCCAAGTTTTGCACTCGAGTTGGTTATGGATAACTCAAGTTCAGGACTGTTCAGCACTGCAAAAATTGGTCTGAACTCGAGTTTGAATCTAAGAACTCGAGTTCACTGCGTAGATCAACATACTCTGTTCATCCCTGTTTTACGCTCAGTTTGGGCGAGCTTCAGTAATTCAATCATATCTCCTAAACCACAACTCTTATTGAGATGAAACTAGTGGCATATGAAACTAGACTCCTAATGCGTTATTTTGAAACCATAAAAAATATGAAAGGAGCTTATATGAAGTAGATATGAATGTTTGAAGTGGAACTTCAAATCACCGTCATATTCCAGAATGATTTTCGTATTTTGGACATATCTCCCAAACTACACGTCCAATTGAGCTGAGACTGGTGCCATATGAAAGTAGACTCAAATAGCTTTCCATGAATATATAATATGTCAAATTTGGAGTCATATTCAATACAGTATTGCTTCTGAAAGTTGATGCATGAAAACTGATACGCTATCTACACTATTCGGATCATAACTTGAAGACTACATTGAGTTTGGAGCTGATTCCTTTTGCATTGGAATGTAAATGACAAGATATTTCTAATGATCAACCATTTACCATATTTGGAGTCTAAAATGAATGGATCATATTTTGAGTCCAATGTTCACACTCCCGCAAGCTTTGACGTAGAAGCTGAAGTTAATCACCACACTCAAGTTTGAACTGACACACTCGAGTCCTCAGAAGATATGCACTTAAGTGATGGAAGTCTTGGAATAAGAGTTTGTTCCCAAGACTCAGTAAGAATGGGTTAATATGAAGTGCACTCGAGTTTGGAGGTGAGCACTCATGTTCCGTACGATGTTGCACTCGAGTTGTGAGAGTGTGGCCATGAGAGTTTATGCTAGAGAGTCTTGATGCTGTGGAACAAGTGTTGCACTCGAGTCAGGAGATAAGCACTCGAATTCTGTATAGCATTTGAAATCGAGTCTTGCAAGTTATGTGGAAATATTTTGTACCCGAGAAGACTTGCGTTGAGAAAACAAGCATTACACTTGAGTTCCAAAACATGCACTTGAGTTTGACTACAATATACACTCGAGTCCAACTTTGTACTCCCGAGAGTTTACATCAAAAAACCTTGCAAAAACTAGAAAACATTGATGCACTCGAGTCCAGTCATTTCGCACTCAAGTTCGTATGGGTTTCGCACTCGAGTTGGTATTCTACACTCTTGCGAGTTCCTGGCCGAGACTACTTGGTGAATGAGAAAATGAGCAACGCACTCGAGTTTGACATGATAAACTCGAGTTCATGACGCTGACAGAAATATAATCATTCAAAGATGAATTCTAAAATGTCTATATGTTATTTAATCATTTATTATTCATGTTTTAACATATTTGAGCTTTGTTCTCAGTGGGAGACAGACATTATGCAAATGAACATGCACAAACAAGTGGGACCACGGAAACTAGAGAAAACACGGAGAAATGGCACTGCACGATAAAATGTCTCAAAAACTCAAATGCCCATTATAATGTTATCAACATTGCAACATTCATCTGTTATTAGCATTCGGATGAGCAAAACAAATAAAGAAGTAAAAAATGGCGGACATAATGACACGGGCCAGCTGTCATTAGATATGGGTCAACAACCACCACAAGAAACTGACACACACCATGATAGCTTGTCTTAAGATTCAAATATGAAGAACGACCATACAAAGCAATGGGACTCCAATAGAAAATGCTGAAGTATCTGTCTGACCATAGGATGGGCTTGCAACGGGAAAATATCCGAATGGGATCAACGGTCAAATACAGTGACAGACTGCAACGGATGAATGCCAACAACGGTTATCTTCTACAACCTAGCTATATATGGAAGAGCATTCAAGGAAGGACAAAGAAATAGAAGAACGAAAAAACTGAGACATGCTGACATCCTAAGTCTTCCACCTCCGATCACTCTCTGGGCTTCTCTATGTCTTCAGCGTCATGTATATTTGAGAGAGTGAATATTTATATTGTACTTCAATGAGCATTTCATCTACTCTGTGAGAGAGTCTGTAAGCAACTTCATCTATATTTTTGTATTGAACTTGAGAGGGTTGATTACCTACGGTGAAGCTGTATGGAGTAGTGCTCTTCTCGTAAGACTTGTCGTAAGGGGGAGTGAACCTTACAGTGTGTGAGGGAGAGTAACTCTGTAGTAGGCTACACAAGTGCCTAGTTAAACTTGTGTGTTGTAGCGGCTTTTCTTGTGTTCGGTCAAACAATAAGATAGTAGATTGAAATCTTAGGAGGAGCCTGGGGACTGGATGTAGGTCATTGTGGATTGGACCGAACCAGGATAAATCATAGTTTGTATATTCTCTTCCCTAAGGTTTTACAATTCTAGCATATAAGATTTACATAACTGCTTATGATTTTATGCTTCCACTTATATTGATTTGATAAGCTGTAAAAAGATTTTAAAAGATCAGACTTTCTTATCGTACACCCAATTCACCCCCCCTCTTGGGTGTCATCCAGTTCTAACAGATTAGACCGAACCAGGATAAATCAGAGTTTGCATATTCTCTTCCCTAAGCTTTTACATTTCTATGATATAAGATTTACGTAATTGTATATGATTTTATACTTCCATATATATTAATTTGATAAGCTGCGAAAAGTTTTTTAGAGATCATACTTTACTATCGTACACCTAATTCACCCCCTCTTGGGTATCAGCCAGTTCTAACAAGTTCAACTCTTGAGTTGAGATTGGTGATTTATGAATGTTTTCAAACGTTGGGTAGTACGGATTCGAATCCTAATTATACAATTGATTTCACTACTCATTTGTACTCATATGTGGCTATTAGAAATAAGGTATTACATAAAGTAAGTATATAGGACTAATGTAGCCCATTAAGAATTCATTTATCATGGCACTAATTATATGATTATATATATCTAAGGCCATGAGAAGTCAAGAAAGAAGAAGAATGGAATAATTTCTAAGAAGCTACAATGATTGCAAGAAAAGGGGACAAGAAGAAGGACATTAATCGACAAGGTAGTGAACTCTCCTAACTTGCATAACTTGATATGTGTTCTTATGCATTGATGTGTTAATTGCTTTGATAAATTGTATGAAGCAAATGTGAATGAGTGAAGCTCTGTTTTATTTATACTATGGGCATTAGTGTAATATGTTAAATATTAAACATGCATATATGTCATTATTGTTAGTGCAAGCGTTTCATCCAAGAGGGGGGAGGGGGTAAATTGGGTGATACAGAAAATTTAGAAGCTTAAATAACAATTTGTAGAATTTAAATGAGAGTTAAAAGTTGAGAAGGATATTACTAAAGTGTATACTAGGATTTATCCTGCTTCAGTCATAACCACTTTGACTTATATCTAGTCCTCAGAGCTCCTCTGAGATTTTTAATATAACTTCCAAGATTCAATGGGTTCTTGGCACCTCAGTACAACATGTAACACCTTACATTTTTGTCCCTTTATTATGTATACAAAAGCGTTATTCTTTCTTTACTTAGGGGTTCAATACTTATTTACAACTAATGAGCCGTTACTCTTACCACATATCAGAGTTAATTCTATTTCTTCGTTCCCATGATCCTGATTACGGCTGAATTCAAATTTACATATGAATACTAGTACATTCATACATATACATCAAGTATAAATATTTTACATACAGTAAACATAAATACACTTGGCTCTTCAATTCTTTGTCTTCTTTCTTTCTGGTTCATCTTCAAGTATTCTTCTCTATCCAGCTCACGGACCTATATGGTTGGTGGGGGAGGGTAAGATTCAAGGGAATCTCTGTAATACCCCAAATTTTGGGATTAGAGGCTTGAGGATAAGCCTGAATCAAGTGGATTGCTATGCCTCAGTTTAGCAAGAGTCACAGGAATGCATAAGAAAAAGGATGGATAATAGAAACCGCACTCAGAATAGAATTTGGATTTCAGTGTGAATTAGTAGAAAGAAAATACCTGATTCCTTTAGGATGTGTCAAGATGACATATAACTTGACTCGGATCCAATGGAAAAGGGAAATGTTTCCTATAAAGAATGGATTTGAATTTCAAAAGTTGGAATGCTACCAGTGTGTGTTCTGTGCAGGGCAGTCAGTTTACATGATGTTTTAAAATAGGAACATGATGTCCAATGCCTATGAAATTTTCCATAATGAAAGTAGACTTATCAAGATTTAATTAGATAGGTCATATAAGTTATTTGGAGCTGTACACAAAGAGTTATGTATTTTTTGAAGTTATCCAAGTAAAACTAGCAAGTTTATGTGGTAGCATCCAAAAATGATAATTTAGGGAATTTTGAGTGTCCAATTGGCTAAATGTTATATTTGTTCTTAAAAGTAGACTTAATAAGGGACACATAGTCTTTAGAACCAAAGCAATTAGACATCTATAAATAAAGATATGAATTTTCAAATTTTGATAAAAATTTTGGAAAATTGAGTTTCAGTGCAAAAATAGAAAAAATGTAAGGGCAAAATGGTCAAGTGACCTTAGCAAGAAGCCAATTATTTTTCCCTTTATTAGTTGATATTTTCTGCCAAAATATTAAAGAAGGAGAATATTTATTATGATACACCACTTTTATTCACCAATATTCCTTGTATGTATTTGTGACATTTAATGGAATAAAATAGTGAATTGTCGTGTACATAAAATGATGAAAACACTCCAATCTGTAGTTACATACAATTGGCTAAGCTAAGACATAAATGTGTAACTTTTTCTACTTGAAGGCCTAATATTGTAACCCAAATTGGAGCATGAAAGAGCACAAATATTGGCCCAATTGTATTACCCCAATTTCAGCCAAAACAAGGAGAAAGTAAGGAAGACATTATGTAATACAAAAATCATAAAATGTAAGAGAAAAATGGTAATTTTCCAATAATGGAAGAAGCAATAATTATTTCTCATTTTCCCTTGATATATCGGTCAAACAAGGGGAAACAATAGAGAAATAAATGCTTGGCTTAAAATGAATCAAGAAGGGATGATTTATAGCCAAGTAAAATTAAGGGTTGAAAATTCAAAAAAGTAAGTGTCATAAAAAGCCTCTTACATGCAAATTGAAAGGGAATAGATGAAGATAATATGAGAGATATTTCCTTGCCAATTCAAGATGCTTTTCGGTCAAAGAAAAGTAAGGAAAGAGAAAAAGATGAAGGAAATTAAAAGCCATGTGATAATTACATTAAAACATAATATTTTAAGAGGAAAAAAAAGAGAGATATTTTAAATGCTTCTTATCCCTTTCAAGAAGCATATTTTTGGTCAAGTTAGATCAAGAAAGAGGGAGATTTGGATGGAAGGAGCAGGGAGCAAGAGGAGAGGAGTCTAGGGTTTAAGGGCAAAATCCAAGGTAAGAGATGAAAATCTGAGAGCTCTTGCCATCTAATTATTGTAACACTTGTTCTAATCCCTTCTCCTTCTTGAATACCATGGTTAGCAAGCAAAATTTCAATAGAAGAGAGAGAGGAGGCTAACACCCTAGAGAGAGAAAGTGAGGAAATCAAGAGGTAATCTCAAGAACTTTAATCCTCTTGCTAAATATGTTGTTGTGGTGATTGTTGTAGTTGTTGGCTTCCTTTGTTGGCATTTATAAATTTTGGATGATGAAACCCTTAGGGGTCATACTATCAAAATTTCTTAAAATCATGTCCAATGAGTGTTTAAATGATTAAGCATGTGATTAGGAGTGGAAAGGAAGGAGTTTATCGATTGAATTCATGAAAACATGTTTTTCCCTTTTACTTCTATTATTTTGACTAGACACATAATAATAGGAAAGAGCTGGAATTTTGTGTTTCTAATGGTTCAATTGGATTTAGAAGGAAAAATTGTGTGGGAATACATGTGTTTAGATTTTTGGATGCTTGTATATAAATTTGGAATTTTTGGAAAGTTGAGAAGTATATGCTGTTTAATCCATTTTTTGGAAGCAGTCTGGTTGTAATGTGATTTTTGTTTGTAAAACCTAGTTGAAATCTTATGAAACTTTCTAAGATTAAAGTAGATATTCAAAAATTTAATTTGACATATGGAACATAGTTTTTGGACTAGTATATTAAAAGATATGATTTTTCAAAGTCATGCCCTATTTCTGGAAGAAAATTTAGAACAGGTTAGGTTTGGAGTAATTCTGGGAATTCTTTGGATGTAATAGCTAGGATTGGTTATTTTTATGTGAAAGCATACTTAAAAGATATTTACATAGAATTTGGAACCAATCAATTTGGAGTTCCTTAGAATTAATGGAAAATTTTTGAATTTGATAGAAAAGCTGGCAGATTTGAGTATAAGAGTGACAAAGAAAAATGTAATGGCGTAATGTAAATAAGTTGAACCTTATGGGTAGAATTAACCAACTTAGGATAGTTGGACCTCCTTGACTTTGCTTTTAGCTTAGTATGTTAACTTTAATGACAACCAACTTGACTAATTGGATTATGCAAGTATTGGACGAAATAATAATTTGTCTTTTGTAAATTCTAATTATAGGACCTAATAGCTGTCTGGAGCTTAAAACTTTCTCGAGCTCAGAAAAATGATTGGAAATTGCTCAAGGGAAGTGGCCAGGTAGTAACTTGTCTTTTATATGTTTATAAGATACACTTCATGTTGTGTGAAATCATCATGAATTGTCTAGCACATTCTGATATGCAGGGTGGTTGTCTGAGGCCTTTTTGCATGGGTGGATGCTCGGGGCCTATTGCACGGGTATCACTCGGGGCTTTGTGATATACCTAGCGCTATAGTGATATATGAACTGCATGCACTGAATGCTATTGTGATGATTCTATTGTATGATGACTATATGACATGCTTTGTGATGTTATATCTGTATGACTGGCTATCCGTTACTACTAAAATTATTTTGAATCTTACTCTTTTTCCATAAACAAATCTACAGTACAGGGAGAGAGGTTGAGGTGCAAGAAGGTAAATGCAGACATTTAGAGGCTGGAGTGAGAAAGATTTTAGTTTTTGTTGTTGTCTGTTTTAATATACTTTGGATATTTTGGGATCTGTATATAGTGTAAATAATATGTAACTCTAACAATGCTACGGTAGTGGAACTAGTAATGCCGGTAGACTAGTAGGCGAACAGTAATTTAACTGAAAGGATAGTTTAGCTCGATTACGCTTCCGATTGCTAATGAAACATAACTAAGGTATGAAATGTGAAAACTAAGCAGAAAATCAATCGCACACTCTAATAAAACCAAAAAGAAGAGCTAGTGAGACTTAGTGAGATAATGAATGTTTGTGAAATTGTTTGGGAAAAATTTTATTACTCTAAAAAATCCCTTCCAATCCCAGGTTCAAATCCTAAGATAGGTTTGGAATTTGTAAAAGTTTTCTGAAGGTTGTTAATCCGGGAACGGATCCTAGTTTCGTGAATGATTTCACTACTTTACACTCATATGAGGCTATTGGACATAAGGTTGTCACATTTTTATGGTATTAAAGTGTTGATTTTTGGCAACAATAGGTATTTGCTAGAGTCCTCTGCTTATATTGCTAGGTTCTAACCTTTCTTAGTGTATTTGTGTTAAGAAGTATGTTCGATAGGAGTATGCTTAGTAAGGTAGCACAGCCTTCTTTTGGTGTGAATGTTAAGCCTCTTATTATACATATGATGGGTTGCTGTTGTAGAATATGCTTCTTTTAATGTGAATACCAAGCCACTTTAATGCAAACGTGAATGTTTGTTGTAATGGATTTATGTATCTATTGTTTGTTAGTATTTAAAGTCTTAAGAGGTACATATGTACATTATACGTGGAACATAATTTTTGGACTAGTATATTAAAAGATATGATTTTTCTGAGTCAGGCCCTATTTCTGGAAGGAAATTTGGAACAGGTTAGGTTTGGCATAATTCTGGGAATTCTGTGCCTATAACGACTAGGATTGGGTATTTTTATGTGAAAGCATACTGAAAGAGCTTTACATAGAATTTGGAACCAATTAATTTGGAGTTCCCTAGAATTAATGGTGAATTTTTGAATTTGATAGAAAAGCTAGCAGATTTGAGTATAAGAGTGACAATGAAAAATGTAATGGCATAATGTAAATAAGTTGAACTTTAAGGGTGAAATTAACCAACTTCGGATAGTTAGACCATCTTGACTTTGCTTTTAGCTTAGTATGTTAACTTTAATGACAACCAACTTGAATAATATGATTATGCAAGTATTGGACGAAATAATAACCTGTCGTCTGTAAATTCTAATTATAGGACTTGACAGCTATTTAGAGCTTAAACCTTGCCTGAGCTCAGACAAATGATTGGAAATTGCTCAAAGGAAGCAGCCAGGTAGTAGCTTGTCTTTCATATGTTTATAAGATATACTGCATGTTGTGTGAAATCATCATGAATTGTTTGGCACATTTTGATATGTGGGGTGGTTTCCTAGGGCCTTTTTGCATGAGTGGAGGCTCAGGCCAATATAACGTTTAGTGATGCACAAGTGGATGCTTGTGGCCTTTTTGAAAAGGATGTGTTTAGTTGAATGGAATAAAGAAAATCCATTTTTTCTCATATTAATCCAGATTTTGTCTAGATGCATTTTCATCTTGTTAAAGCTAGAATTTCATGGTTTTGATGATTCCATTGGGTTTAGAATGGAAAATTGTATAGGGAACATGTAAAGTTTGAAGTATAAAGGCCTTAGAATGTGAAATGACAAAAGTACCCTTAAAATCCTAAGTTAAGGGCTGCCAAGGGCATTTTTGTCTTTTGGCAGTGAATTTGAAAAGTCTGAGGTCAAAAATAGATTCTATATGTAAAATTGTATAGGAATAACCTGAGTCATAATTTTTGCTGAAGTACAATTACACCAGGTACAAAGGGACTTTGACTGGGCCCCTTAGGTTATGTTGGTCATTTTGCAGTTTTAAGCTAAGATTACCAACCAAATGAGTCTAAAATAATATATGAATGAGTAATTACTCATTTATTAAACATTTGGGAAGTTTAGGACTGGACAGTTGTGCCCGAGCCGGATCAAAGATAATGGAACAAGCAATAGATTAGGGAAGAGCAATTAAGTTAGTGGACTTACCCTACTTGCATGTATTTGTATTTATGCTTGTGTAGTGACATATGTGATTGCTTTGCTTGATGGTGTAGAGCACATTTGAATGATAAAGCTTTGCTTCTATTTATGTCATGACCATGAGTATGTTACATGAAAAATTTAGCATGCAAAAATGTCATTATGTGGCATGCATCTAGTTAAGGCTAACATGTCATGAACTTAGCATATATCATGCATGCATTATGGTAATTGTTTACTACTGTGATTCCTCCAAATCTTACTTTCCCCTAACCAACCATTTGGATAGGTAGATACAGATGGAATGCAGGAAGTTGCGCAATAAGAGAATGTGATGGTGGACCAAAGATTTAAGGATCCAAAACTGTATATTTATTAGATTTAAACACTTTGGTAGCCTTGTGTGGCTACACAATTGTGTATATAAATGAATGAACTAAGTTTAAATAGAGAATCACCCTAATTGAATTAAAGGGAAAAGATAAGAATTGATGAGTAATAACAAAGTTGCGAACCACTAGAATACTCTTCCACAAAGTTTTGAAATATTCAGAAAAACCCACTCAAATACAGGTTCGAATCATGTTTTGAGGTTGGGATTTGAAAAAGAGTTATAAAAGAACATCGCTTAGTGATTCGAATTCACTACGTAAAATTGATCATAATGAGTGTAAATCTAAGGTGTTACAATCTCAGTAGCAAACATATAGACAATGAATATAAGATGAATGCTAGTGCATGATATGCTTGCTTTATATAGGCTCGTGTTTACATAATGATATTCTGCATGCTCAATATTTCACGTAACATACTTATGGCCATAATAGAAATAGAAATAGAGCTTCATTAATTCATACATGATTCATATAACCAAGCAAAGCAATGCACAACATAAATATCACATACATACAAGTAAGTTTACTACATTGTAGACAAAGCCCGTATTCTTGTTTTCTTTTTCTTCTAACTAACAAGGCTTCTTGGAAATTCTTCCATTCTTTTCTTTCTTGATTTCTCATAGCCCTAGATATATAATCATATCATTAGGGTAATTATGGTCATTTTACCAAGTCAACCAATGAGTTAAAGTAGTTAAATTATCCTAAGGGGAAAATTTCTACCCTTAGAGTTCAAAGAAATTACAATGTGCCATTACATTTTGATTTACACACATTTACTAAAGTTGGCAGAATTTGTCAACTAACTTTAAAAATTCATATCTCTTTGCAAAAATGTCTAACTTCAGTGGTTTAAAAAAATATGTGACGCTTGTTTAGTCTAGTTTCAAGAAAAAATATTGCTCTTAGCCAATTAGACGCACAACAATCCAGAATTGCCATTATTGGATACTATCCAGAAATATGCCAATTTTCATATGACCAACTTCAAAAATAAATAACTCCTAGTGTACAACTCCAAATGACCTATATGATGTATAAAATTAAATCTTGATAAGTCTACTTTCATATTGGAAAGTTTCATAGACATTGAACACCATTAAGTTACTCAAAATATAATGCAAACCTTTGTCATGCGGGGAAACCCTAACTGGACAACACTACTTTAATTCCAAATTTAGGGTTTTCTATACAACCCTTCCAAAATCATAATCACACCATAACCCCATAAAATTTTTTCTGAGGAATCCATTGAAAACTTCATATTTGGAAAATTCCCATTCCTTCTCCATGCCCTGTTCAAACAACAAATTAGGGTTTGATGGCAAAAGTTACCAATTTACATTTTAATCACCAAACTTAGTTCATTTGCTTCAAAAAAAAACATATAATCACATGTATATGATGAAAGATCCATGACCCCTAACAAACCCTAAAAGAAAAAAATTAGGGCATCTAAAACAACCCACCAAAAATCAACCAACCAAGACAACATATAAATCAAAATGTTGCTCTTACTCACACCTCTAGCACCTTTTTGAGCTCTTTCTTTGAATCTCTATCTTTGGCTCTTACTAGAAGACTTAAAACACCTCCAATTCAAAAAAAGAAACCATAAAAATGAAGCTCTTAAAGAAGAGAACAATTTTATGAAGATCATTTGAGCCAAAGTAGTTAACAGGGTGAAAATCAAGCTAGAAGCCATACCTTGAACTTTATCTTCTTATTTTTCCCTTCCTCAAGCTTTTGGCCGAATTTTGGAGAGAGAGAAGAGTGCAAAATTAATCTAATTTTTCTCTCCTTTTTGTCTATAATACTTGGATGAAATTAGCCTTAGAGAAAAAGTAAGAGATGTGGCCCAAATTTCACCTCCTTGCACAAGTTACCTTAGTTACCATAGGTGATAATTTACCATGGCAATTTTATTGACTTTATTACCTCTCCTCTCCTCTATTTTGGATGAAAATATGGGGTGCCACATGGAGGAAAATATGGACCTAATTTCCTTATTTTAGCTTGAAATTGGTTAATAAGTTCCCAAGTTGGAAAAGTTGCCAAACTTTGACTAATTAACCAACTTATTCTCTTCTTTCTTTGCCCTTTAATTTGGAATTTTTTGTGACCTTAAGGAAGAGAAAATTTAATTTTCTACTCTTATAATTACTTCATACTTTTGAAGAGCAAATCCTAGCCCTTCAATTGGTCTTCCAACTTTGACCTCAAGATCAAGTGGCAATTGACTCTTTTGCTCTTGATTGTGGCTATATTAATTGAATTGCCTTTAGTTCTTTTCTCTTGTTTTATTTCTCTTTCTTTCCATTTCCAAGATGCCATTTTCTCTTCTTTTTGGATCCAAGTTAGACTTAAGATCCTATTTAACTCTAGCTAAAAGAATCTGGCATTTCCTTTGGCTATTTGGAACTAAATCCCATACTTTAGTTTCCAAATTAGCCTTTAAAAGTCATTATAGCACTTGGGCATTCTTGGAACTCTTCCCGAACTAGGCTTAGTAGTCTTCTTTATTCAGGCTTATTCTCTAGCCTTTAGCCTAAAAATTCAGGACATTACACAACACAAGTTCCTTACCCGGATAGCCGCTCCCCCTTACACGATGTAATCTCAAATCCTAACTTAAGGTTCCATAACCTTAAGTTATCTCAATAAAATATATTGAGCTTGTGTTGAAAATCTCTCTCGAAGAGTATATAAATGAACACTAATGTATGGATAAAGAAAGAATAAGAAACAGAGCACAGAGTATGAATTGATCGTTGTTCTCTGTTGTGTTGTTTTTTTACTTTGCTTGAATCTTCTGGTTTTATAGTTGAATAGGATATGACTGTTATGAGTATTTCTACTTGTCCATTGGAGTCCCACTACTACTTTTGACAGCTATCATATTTAAAAGCTAGCTGTTACGTTTGGACACTCCTAACACTTCGGAAGTTACCATTTTGTCTCTTCGCATGAACTCTTCATGGTTAGCCTGGAAAATACTTAAAACACTAATACAATGATGTGTTAAATATGAATATTCTGGATAAATGATTAGAGACTAAATTTATGGCATTCGGCGAATTATCACTCGAGTGATTTTGACAGAAACACATAACTCAAGTGATCTGTCTTGACAGTGTACAGATTATCACATATCATTAGATATATCACTCAAGTGGTATGTTAGTAATCCACTATTCCTATCACTTGAGTGATCTATGATGAATCACTGCATACATCACTTGAGTTTTGTGTTAGTGATCAATCACTTTATGTAACACTCGAGTGCTCTGTTAGTAATCTCAAAATAAAGCATTACTCGAGTATCACTTGAGTGATCTATCAATACAATAATAGATCACTTTCAGAATCACTTCAGTGCTGTGCTAGCGATAATTTTCCTTCATCACTCGAGTTATCCCTTAAAAATCTGACGAGAGCATCACTGAAATAAAGCAATTTCCTTACTTTATCACTCGAGTGCTCACTCGAGTAATGGCACAATTTTAATTAGAAAGCTTTACCTCTTTGTTTAAAAACCTTTTGTTCATTATCAACTCTTTTGCATTATTGTTGGTTATCATCAAAACATGAGTTCTAACATTCTCTCTCTTTTTGATGATGACAAAACTTATTGGTTTTTAAACTCATCGTTTCAAAAGTGATTTTGCATAGTTAAATTTATGTTTGAATTCAAAGTTTGAGAAAATTTAATATCAATATGAAATTTAGATAATGAGAAATATAAAACAATTAAACTTGATATCAATGTGAATAACTTAAATCCATAACTAAGCTTTTAGCTTAAAATATCATTCATAATCATAAATTTCATCAAGTTCAACAAGTAACATAAACGTGCAATAAATAAACACACTAAATATTCAAATAAATACTAAATATCCTAATACCTTAATGCACCCATCCTATATCAATCAAAAAGCACCAAAATCACTTTCTAGTTCTTCTCCCCCTATTTGACATCATAATAAAGGGTGGACTAAGCACGAAGAAGGGAGGATACATCATCATGAGTGTCATCCTGATGAGCAGTAAAGGTGAGTAAATCATGTGAGGATGGCTGAGGCTCTGGTACGATAATTGGAGGAATGTGAAGTATATCATCTGAATGAGGTACATAAAGAGGAGTGTGTTGTAATGGTGATGAAGGCTGAGTAGTAGATGAAACCACCAACTCCTCAGTATCTTTTGATTGATGAGGGTGATGAGATCAAGTCTGAGGTGGGGGCTCTGTAGTGGAGGGTGATACAACTGGTATAGGTATAGGTACAGAGCTAGGTTGAACAAGCTCATTTAAGGTAGTGTGAATATGTGTGGATGATGATGGGTCAGTCATGGTGAAGAGATTGATACTCAGTGAGGTATGTGGAATATGAGACTCAGGGACTGGAATAGGAATAGAAGCTAGAGATGAGGTTGGTGTAGTTAAACCAGGGATGGAAGAGCTCGATACTAATGCATCAACCTTCTCATGAAGAGACCTGAGGAGGCTAGTAATCTCTATCAAAGCAATTGTTTGAGCTTCCTGCTGAGCCAATACTGCCCTGTTATGCTCATTTAGGACTTCACACATATGAGACATCTTGTGATTCATGTGAGTTACAAGCTCAGTGTTGGTGTTAACGATGCATAAGTGGAATCCCTGAAGCACCTCCTTTAGATATGTTTGAATTGAAGAGCCAAAGAAGGAAGGAGATGTGGATGTGGCAGGGTCAGTAGACTGTATATCATCCATCCTACTTGTTTCAATCTCTGTTGCCTTCTTCTTCTTCGGTATGGTAGTCAATGAATGCTTTAAAGGCAACTTTATCCCCAACTTCCCAAATTTGTTTCTTCCAACTAGTAGCAACCTCTCAACCAACTCATTCGGCTCTAAGTACCAAATCTTGTTTGCCTTAAGAAATAAGGAGATCAATTAAGGGAATGCCATAGGAGTAGGGCGGGTTCCAGAGAATCAATATCGCTTGATTTTTGAAAAGATCATTTCTCCTAAGTTTCTCTTCTCCTTTAAGAGAATCGAAGCCATGTTCTCATAGTCCTGATCAATAAAGTGCATGCAGTTGTTGGATTTGTTCACAAAAGCATAGGAGTATATGTACCACAACACTCTATAAAGATTACTCATCTCCCTTAGGGTAAATATCAAAGGCCCTATTCTCTCAGCGGGTCTCAAAATGCTAAAGATTTAGTTCGGAGTGAGTTTGGTAGGATTGTCCTTTGGTGGATTCTTGATGCCTAGCCAATTGTTGATCCTGGATGTAGAGATTAGGAATTTCTTCACTCACTGTAGTCTCAAGTTCGTCATCTACAATCGAACCTCCTTAGGAGAAATCTTCAGCTAGCTCTAAATGACAATAAAAGTGCCTAACCACCTTGGCATAATAATTTTGTTGACTTCCTTCCTTCTTTTTTTTTGTTTTTTTTTTCAATGTCTATAATTTAATTCCTTTCCCTTTCCTTTATCTTGTTTGACGTGAGTGCCTCTTGTATTGGAGAAAGAAATGCTCTCCTAATTTCTTTATTTATTCCCTTGAATTCAACGTGTAAGAGTTCTTTTACAACTCTATTTTTTTTACTTTTCAAATCTAACCTTTAGTTGGTCAAAAATTCACTCCTTCTTGATTCATTTAAGCCAAGCATTTAATTTCTTCAATATTTCCCTTGCTTGACCGAAAATGGCAAGAAAAATGGGAATTATTAATTGCTTCTTGCATAATTGGCAAATTACAATTTTGCCCTTACATTTTATGATTTATTGAAATAAATCATTTCTTGCTCATTTCCTTTAGTTTGGCCTAATTTTTGAAACTTGCATAAGACCATTAATTGTGTCATTTTACGTTCCAATTAAGGTTTTAGTCATTCCCGACTTTAGGCGAAAATTAGGTAATTTACCGATAATTAATCGGGGCTAAAGTCATTATACAATTTCTAGAGACAATTCTATCATTAACTTCATTGTTTATTTGTACACTTAGCCCTTGAGTACATTTTGGGATATTACAGTGCTCACACGAGTGATGGCACTATGTTCATCATAAAGCTTTTCCTCTTTGTTTATAAACCTTTTATTCATTATTAACTCTTGCAATATTTTTTGTTATCATCAAAACATGAGTTCTAACAATTATATGTTGGCATGAATTTATGTAAGCAAGCAAGTCATGCACAAAGCATTTCTTGTATGCATTTGTTAACACTATTTGCTACTGGGATTTCTTTAAATCTTACCCTCCCCCACCAACCATATAGGTCCATGTGTACAAGATAGAAAGAATACTTGAAGATGAACAAGAAGGAAAGAAAATAAAGAATGGAAGAAGAAAGAATATTTATTTTATTGTGTGTAAATTATTTACACTCGATAAAGAATTGTATGAAATTGTGAATTAGAATTTAAGCTGCAATTGGGATTGCTGAATTATTGAAACTAAGGATATGAACTAGAGTAAGAACTAACTATGATATATGAATTTGGTAAGAATAACGACTAACGAGTCGTGAAGAAGTAGTTAACCCCTAAGTAATTCAAAAATAACGCTTCTATGTACGTAACAAAGAAGTATGTAAGATAGGACTTACACAAAGCCCAAGCTGAAAGTTTGTTGGCTCATTGCCAAATCCATAAAACATTTCATCTATTTTCTTCAATTATGGAGAAACAACAGAGTGCCAAAGACATTTTCCATAAGACATTCTCTCATCAAAGAGCCATCTTAACTTCTTTGTTTTTATTGCATTAGCAAACAAATTCTTAAATTGCAGTGTAATTGGAAGATACTACAACACCCTTAAAGGTTACTTTTTAGTTGTCTCATCAGTCAACCAACATATTTCTTCACTTTATATCATGAAGTTTTACATTTCAAATTCCCACTAAGTCCTTCGTACTTCTTTCTATGCAATACATAGTCATTAGGGGGAAGCATGTATCTTTTTATACTACATACCCATCATAAAAGAAGATTTTGTTGGCCTTACACACATGATTTAGAAGCACATTATTATCTGGAAATATATCACACAACAATTCAAGGAACAATATGAAACTACTATTGGTCCACCCAAAATTAGCCTTTAAGCTGACCAAATGCAAAATACCTATCAAGCATGTGTACTTAGTACACCCAAGGTATAAAGGTGTCTATGCATCCCACCACAAGCTGTCATATTTGTAACACCTTAATTTCCAAAGCGTTTATATGAGTTTATTCACATAATGATTGCAAACCAGAAACTAATATTCTTTTGTAAACAATTGAAGCTCCAACTTCAATACAGGATTCGAATCTGTACTAATGTGGGTTTTTAAAAAAAATCTTAAAAAATCTTTAATATGGTCTCATAATGGTTTGCAGTTTCATTATAATCCATCCATTTTAGTTCCATTGGTTAATATCAGAGTGTTTACAAAAGAACCCATGATATGTTGGTTAACAATTGGGACCTAAGCATATGGTTATTTTATTATAATTTGATTATCACAGTTCAGTTTTATCGCCTGGGGCTATGGCCATCACATCTACTATTACTTGTTAGTCCTAGTCTTTCTATATAGTTATACACATCATTTACAATTCAAAAATAGATAACCAAGAAAATCATAAATCTTTGGATCTTGTTCTTCCCTCATCCATGGCTACCTTCTTGCCCTTTGAGTAGCTTGCCTTTGCTGTAGGTTAGTTATTGGAAAGGGGTGAGATTCAAAAGAATCTCAGTTGTAATACCTTATTTCCAATAGCCCCAGATGAGTAAAAAGGAGTAGTGAAATCATTTATGGAACTAGGATCCGGTCCTAAATTAAAGAAACTTTGGAAAACATTCATAATTCCCAAATCTATCTCATGATTTGAACCTGGGATTGGTAAGGGTTTTTGAGAGTAATAAAAACTTTTCAAATAATTTCACAAACATTCACTATCTCACTAAGTCTCATTGGTACTTAAATCCATTATATAAGAGTATGTGAGTGTGTCTTTGATTATGTTTC
Source organism: Albizia julibrissin (assembly GCA_037074505.1). Lineage (NCBI taxonomy): Eukaryota > Viridiplantae > Streptophyta > Magnoliopsida > Fabales > Fabaceae > Albizia > Albizia julibrissin. The sequence goes on from CM073477.1 coordinate 42,901,734, forward strand.
ATGATACATTCATTAGTTAATGTCTCTTCTTTTAATTTGAAGCATTCTCACTTATCAATTTATCGTTCATTTACTAAGCTACTGGTACTACTGGATCAACTATTGTACTGTTGACACGTTTACATAGTTATGTATATTATATATAGTTCCAAAATATCCAAAATATCAAAAACAGACAGCCAACAGTAAATAGAATCTTTCTTGCTCTAGTCTCTAGATGGCCGTATTTACCTTCTTGCCCCTTAAGCTGTCTCCTTATACTGTAGAGTGGTTTTGGAAAAAGAGTGAGATTCAAAAGAATCTCAGTAGTGACAGATAGCCAATCATACAGATATAACATCACAAAGCATGCGACACAGACATCATACAACATAATTATCACAACAGCATTCAATGCATCACATACAGTTCATATATCACCATAGTGCTAGGTATACTAAGAGGCCCTGAGGAATACCCATGCAAATAGGTCCTGGACACCCGCTCGTGCATCACTGAATATTATATCGGCCTGAGCATCCACCTGCGTAGAGAGGCCCTGGGCGACTACCCCGCATAATCAAAATGTGCTAGACAATTCATGATGAATCCATAAAACATGCAATGTATCTTATAAATATATGAAAATTAAGTTACAAACTGGTTTCTTCCCTTGAGCAACGTCCAACCATTTCTTTGAGCTCGGGCAAGACTTAAGCCCCGGACAGCTATTAGGTCTTATAATTAGAATTTACGGACGATAGGTTATTATTTCATCCAATACTTGCATAATTAAATTAATCAAGTTAGTTGTCATTTGGGTTAGTTCTTAGGCCCAATTAAGTAAATAATGTGGTTACACTAGGCCCAAGTTCTAATATTTACCCTTAATGTTCATCTTTACTATTTTTTGCCCAAAGCCTATTAAATTCGCATAGCCTACATGCTGACAAGAATATTCATTCAAATTTGAAAAATAATAACTAATTCCACAAAATTTCAAAATGAGGTGGTTCAAAGTCTTATGAGACCCCGATTAAGTCTACTTGATAAGAAAAATTATTACACTACAAGTCCCCACAGACACAATTCCATATTTCACCATTATTCTCCACTATCTCAAGACAGTTTCTAGAATCATTATTAAATTTTAAAAGTCTGTATCTCCCAATATACTTATCAAATTATCACCAATTACCCATAAAATTAAATCTTATTTAGTCTACTTTATTTTTTGGAAAATCTAATATACATATAAATTCATTTGTTTAGAATCAAACATGTCACAATAAGTCTGTCCCAGAACAGCTTCTAGATTCAATGTCCAACTTTCAAAAATCGTAAATAATTCTAGAAAACTCCAAATTGATTGGTTCTAAGCACATTGTAACTTTATTTAAGTATAATATCATGGAAAAATATCATTGTATGGTAAATACCACTAAAAATTCATAGAAGTTTACCAAACCTCAACTGCTCTAGATTTGGTTCCAGAAACAAGACCAAACTTTGAAAAATCATAACTCTAAATCCACTATTCCAAAAATTACATTCTATCTATCAAAATAAATCTTAGTATTTATAATTTCTTTCTGGAATGTTTCAAAGTATTTGGATCAGGTTTCATTATTCAAAAACATGACATACCATCCCTGCCTCTAAAAAACAATTTCTGGCAGCACAAATTCTTGACTTCTAAAATTTGATATTTTCAACACAATCACCCATAAATCACAGCCACATGTTATTTCAAATAGTTTTTCATGTAGAAGCCATTGATGAACTCCAAAATGACAAAATATCACTCCTTTTTCCCCTTTTCCCTTTTGAATGAACAACCACCCATAAGCAACAATCATCAAGGTTTAAGTTTTAGTACATAGCTTTTTTATATTCATCTTTTAACACCATATTTAACCATTTTCAAGACCAAAATGGCATCAAATCCTATTTTCCCATATATAAACCAAAATTAGGGAAGATATGAAAAACTAAAAGACTCCATAAATCATGGCAATACTGAGCTCAAAACAAAGTGCTAACTTACCTCTTGCTTCTTTTAGGCTTTGTTTCTTGTTCTACCACTTTGGGTTTTGGAAAATGGCTCAAGAAACGTCCTTTCTGTAAAAAAAAACCATAGAGTTGAAGCTTAGGATGAGGAGAACAATGTTTATGAAGAACATTTGAGCCTAAAATGTGAGGAAGAGGGTGAAAATCTAGAGAGAAGCTTACCTATTATTCTTAACTTTTCCTTCTCTCTCTTGTGCTTGCTCTAGATGTCCAAATGAATGAGAGAGGGAGGCTGATTTTTGTGTTTTATTTCATTTATTCCCTCACTCTTCAGCTGACTGAAACTCATTAAAAAAATGGGGGGAAAATTTGTTGACCAACTTGCCTTTGGTTGGTGCAAATATTAGAAGAGTGCCATTTAGTTGGATTCCAACAACTCCTTTCTTCCTTTCCAATCTTGACCTAATTTCTTGAGCTTTATTAAGAGAAAATAATTTAATTTTTAAGCCTCATAATTACTTAATTTTTCAAGAGCAAAATCCTAGCCCTTAATCTTGTGTTCTAATTTTTAACATCAAGATCAATTAGCAATTGTTTCTTTCGCTTACGATTATGGTAATGTTAATTAAATTGCCATTAAATATTTTATTAAATTCTCTTCTCTCTTCCTTACACTATTTTATCTTTCCTTTCTAGGTTCAAATTATATTTTGTATCTCACTAGACTCTTTTCGGAGGAATTAATTCTTTTCCTTAATTAATCGGAATTAATTCTGTACAAAATTCCCAAAGCGATTGTGCTAATATCATTTATATTGGCTTTTGGGATTCTTAATCCTTATGTTTTGGTAAACATTGCTAATCATTTTATTCCAATACTTAAATATTTACAAAGTTTATCGAGTACAAAATTCGGTATATTACATGAGTGGTAATAGATATCACTTGTATAAAATGTATACATAAAACATGCTAGTTCAACCATCAGCACATATAACACATTCAACATTCAGAGATATTCATAAAGGTAAAAACATGCATATTAGAGCATACATAATATGTGAGAGAAAAGTTACTACCTAGTAGTGTTTCCAAATCCTATTCTTGTTCCTAGTCTCTTAGGTGTCCTACGCAATTATCAAACCCTATAAGTTAGAATTTACGGACAACTAGTTATTACTTGTCCTAATTCTTTAATAATTCAAACATTTATGTGGTTATCTGTAGGGTTAGTATACTAAGCCAAATGAAAAGGTGAATGTGGTCACATTAATACAAAATGATTAGTTCTACCCTTGGAGTTCAAGCTTATTACACTTGGCCCTTAATTTCTTAAATTTGCATGTTAGCAAAAAGCTGCTACAATTTTCAATAAGCTTTTAAAATTCATATCTTTCTCTAGAAATGTCCAATTGTAGTGGTTCAAAGTTCTATGTAACTTCATTAAGTCTCTTTTGAAGGAAAAATATCTCCTTTAGCCAGTTACATGCATAGAATTCTAGAACCATATTTTAATTTACACTATCACAGAACCATCCCAATTTTAAATGTCCAACTTTAACAATTCATAACTCCTAATATACTAATTGAATTTCCTCGTATTATGTATCAAGCTTATCATGTCTACTTAAAATCTGGAAAATATCATAATTTTTGGTTAAGGTTTAGTCATTTAAAATTTTGCCACAACAAATCTGTCTCCCTAAAATGCAGTCTGGTAGCACTATACCTCAAAATTTTCTTAAATTCCAGTCTTAGAGTTTTTAAGCTAGTTTGTCTAAAATCATAATCAGAGACTATTCCTACATAGTTTTCCATGTAGAATTCAATGGAACCCTAAAAAACATCAAAATCTCACTCCTTTTCTATGTTCTTCCTCTGACCGAAATATATGCCCAAAAAAATAATAATCAAATTGAAATTTTCAACCACCAACTACTTAAATATCTTCATTACACCTCATATATTAGTATATTCATAATCAGAATAATATTTGACCCTAAAACCTCATATTGGTTGAAAGTTAAGGTAACCCAAAAACATAGCGAATCTTCAAGATATATAGTTCAAATCAATACTCAGGCTTACCTTTACGCGATACTCCAGCCAGATTTTGATTCCTGCAGCATTGACCCTATGTAGATGGCACTAAACACCTCAAAACAAAAATCTAAAATTGTAAGACTGAAGCTCACACTAAGTAGAAGAAGATTAGTGAGATTAGGCCAGAAATGGCGTTATGGGGTCGGAATCGACTTTAGAACTCTAAAATTCTTACTATTCCTCTCCCTTCTCTCCTCTTTCTTTTTCCCATGATTTTTCTCTAATTTCTTTTTCTTAGCTAAAATCTTTAAAGAAAGGGAGGCGTTGGATTTTTTCCAAGTGTCTTGTGCTTTAATCCTATGGTGCCATGTGTCATGAGATTTAATCACAAAGTGGAAAATATCCTTTAAGATCATCCTCTCTCTTTTCTCTCTCCTTGGGCTGTCCATTTTGTCTTAGGGAAAAGGGAAGAATGATGAATTTCCCTGACTCCTGGATTTGGTGTTCGGGAAAGTCAAGTATATGACCAGACCAGAGATTGGTGGATTCCCCTAACTAGAGGCTAGGTGGTACCTTTTTAGAGTGCTAACTTAAAAGGAAAAATGCAAGTGTCATAATGGAGGACATATGTCTATTTCTTGTGAAGCCAACACATAAAGCATAAAGCAAGTGTGATGATTAAGGGACAACTGTCATCTTCTCCATAAGCCAACACTAAAGTTAAGTCCTCATTAGTCATTTACTTACTTTATTAAAGCTACTTTATCAATGTTTACCCTGGATCTTACTCGAGGTTGTACTCGAGTATGCATCACATATACCTGACCTACAAGATGATTCCAGGTGTGTGTGTGTGTCCCACACAGTGGCATACTGTACTGTCTTATAGTCCCAACTTGACTACTACTTTATGCATATGGGCCCCACATGGCACCATAATGCACTTATGTCTACTTAAGCAAATGGCTCCTAGTGTACTCCTGTACACTTGCACTGGTATCTTCTATATGACTAATCCCCCACTGAGACCTCATATACTCGAGAGGATTATTCTCTACCTAAAGGGCTGAATCATAGAGTCCCTAAAAGCCATCTTTTCTCTTGAATGTTCTTGGGACTCTTGCCAAACTAGGGCTTAGTTGTTTACTTAATCCAAGATTATTCTCAAGCTTTTAGTCCCAAAATTTGAGATATTACAATATTCACACGATCGAACAAAGGATTCTACCTCAACAACATGAATCATATCCTCCATTATATCATCATCGACGCCATGCACAAATTCCCTTATTTAGGGTAAAGAAGTAATAACATCCTCACCATGCCATATCCACCTTGTGTACCAAAGATTTATTCCATTACAAAGTATGTGATCCCTTATATCATCAATATTTTGTTGACTCTCATTTAAACACTTGACACAAAAGACAAAAAATACATCTCATTTTTACTAGGCGTATTCTTTTGAGAAAATTTAATGAACGCTTTTACCTCATTATTATATTCTTTTCTAGTTCTCAATGAATTCATCTAACTATAATCCAATCGGTAGTTACATATAATTGGCTAAGTTATATTCCTTGTATATATTTGTGATATTTAGTGGAATAATATGGTAAATTGTAGTGTACATAAAATAATGAAAGTACTCCAATCGGTAGTTACATATAATTGGCTAAGTTAAGACACAGAGGTGTAACTTTTGTCTACTTGAAGGCCTAATATTGTAACTTAAATTAGAGCATAAAATGACACAAATATTGGTCCAATAATATTGCATTAATTTTAGCCAAAATAAGGAGAAAGGAAGGAAGACATGATTTAATACAAAAATCATAAAATGTAAGGACAAAATTATAATTTTCCAATTATGCAAGATGCAATTAATATTTCCCATTTTTCTTGGCATTTTGGTAAAACAAAGGGACTTAATGGAGAAATCAAATGCTTGGCTTAAAATGAATCAAGGAAAGAAGGAATTAAGACCAAGTGAATTAAGAGTTGAAAATTCAAAAAGTAAGAGTTGTAAGAGCTCTCTTATATATCAATTGCAATGAATGACATAGAGATATTATAGGACCTTTTTCCTCTTGCCATTTGAAGATGATTTATGGTCAAAACAACATGGAAAGAGAAAACACTTACTTGAACATAAATGGGCATTTGAAAAGTCAACAATAGCAACTAAAATAAGGAGGATAACTAATTAAATGCAAGCATATATTCAAGAAAAAGTAAGAAGCCATTTTTCTTCTTTTTCTCTTGGATATTACAGTGACATAGGGAAATAAAGGGAATTGGAAGAGAATATATATATATATATATATATATATATATATATATATATATATATATATGGTGATATTAAAGCAAGAGGAAAAGAAAAAAATAGAAAATGTTGACTAATGAGAACTAACCATACATAAAGTAAATTGGATGACTCCTTAAGTCATTAACTCTCCTTCTTCTTCCATTCATTTTGGTCACAAATTTGAACCAAAAGAGAGAGAGAGTGAACTTAAGAACTTTGCAAGAACACTTGAAGAAGTTAAGGTTTCAAATTGCAGGATCAAAGGTAAGAACTTGCAAACTTAGTGGTTTTTGCCTCCTAATCACTTACAACCTCTCCTAACCTCTTCTACTCCATTAAATCCATGATTTTCAAGAAAAATTAAGAGCTTAGAGAGAGAAGATATTTTCAGCTAGGAGAGAGAAAGAGCAAGAATCAAGAGGTAATCTCCAAAACTTGATTCCCTTGACTTGTTTAATGTTGTTGGTGTTGTTGTTAGTGGATATTGCCTTGTTTTCTCTAGATTTTCAAAAGTGGGCTGAAGCAAAACGTAAGGAAAATACTACCCAATTTCCTCTAAACATGTCCATTTAGTGTTTAAATGGTTAATCATGTGATTAGAAGTGGTAAGGAGGTGATTAAGCAACAGAAAAGAAGAAAACAACATATTCTTCCTAAGAAACCTAACCTTCTATTTTGAACAGGATATGGTGAAGGAGTGGAAATTTGCTAATTTTGATGGTTTAATTGGATTTAGAAGGCAAAATTGTGTAAGTATGCAAGTGTTCATGTTTTTTGATGCTTGTATATGAATTTGGAATTTTTGAAAGTTGTGAAGTAGATGTTGTGTAATTCGTTTTCTGGAAGTAGTGTGGTTGTGATGTGTTTTTCATTAGTCAAAATTGGTCCAAAAATTATGAAACTTTCTAGAATTAAATTACACATATAGATCTTTAATTTGATAAGTAGTTTGTAATTTTTGGACAAGTATGTTGGGAGATATGGATTTTCAAATTTTTTGTCATGTTTCTGGAATGCAATTTGGAACAGTGGTATTTGGGAAATTTCTAGGAATGACATGAATATGATGTAAAGACCCCACCTTATATACCCCTTATTCTTGACCTTACTCAGAGTAGCAATGTGCAGTTCAGTGGGTACACCGGAATATCATGAATATACTGATAATATTAATTCAATATTGCTTCATTATAATACAAAAGTTCCCCCACAGGGGTTTGCCCAATATTTACAGACCTTAAAATAACTAAAAGGTCTTCAGACAACCAGCAACATTCCTCTTCGTGCATTCCTCTTCTCTGTTCTCAGCAAACTTCTAGTGCTCAACTGTCTGAATGGTTGGTTGGGGAGGGTGAGATTCGAGGAATCTCAGTAGCAAACAATACTTACCATTGCATACAAGAAATACTTTTTGCATGACATGCTTGCTTACATGAATCCATGCCAACATAATGACATATATGCATTCTCAATGTTTCATATAACATACTTATGACCATAGTATAAACAGAGACAGAGCTTTACTCATTCACATATGCTTCATACCATTCATCAAAGTAATTAACACATCAATACACAAGCATAAAAATCAAGTTATACAAGTTAGGAAAACTCACTACCTTTTGGGACTTTATGTCGTCCTCTTGTATCTTGGTCTTCCAACCATTACCTCTTCTTTGTCACTTCATGGCCCTATATAACCAATCACATTATTAGAGTCATGATTCAATGCTCTGATCAACCCTCTTTAGGTCTACTTTTAAAGGAAAATATAGCCATTAGCTATATGTGAACACTTTAACATGGAATTTCCTCTTCCTAATCTCTATTTCAGAATTTTAGTTAACATGATTAAATTTGAAAATTCACCATTAATTATAGGAAACTTCGAGTTGAGTGGTTCCAATTCCTATGTGAATATATTTGAATATAATTTCACATAAAAATACTAAATATTGGCCACTACAACCACAAAATTCCTAGAATCTCACCCAATCACACTGTTCCAGGTTTCTTTCTAGAAAACAGGGCAGAATTTCAAAAATTCATATTTCCTAGCATACTTGTCAAACAATTACAAACTACACACAAAAGTAAATCTTTACATGTATACTTTAAGCTAGAAAAATTTCAGATTTTTTAGACAAGGTTTACTATATGAAACGCCACGCACAACACGACTGTTCTAGACAAGGCAGAATCAACAACATACAAGCATCCAAAAATCATGAATACTTGCATACCTACACAATTTTGTATCCTAAATCCAATGAAAGCATAAAAATCATTAAATTCTTATTCCATCACTATGTCACTCACAACACAGAAAATTAGAGTTCTCGGGAAGAGTTTGTCGGTTTCTTATTTTCTTTGGCTTAATCACTTCCTTTCTACTTCTAATCAAATAATTAGCTAACTTCAAAAATTCATATCTCTTTGTGTACAACTCCAAATAACTTATATGAACTATCCAATTAAATCTTGATAAGTCTACTTTCACTATAGAAAGTTTCATAATTTTTCAACTTCATTTACCTATTGAAAAATGTCACACAATCACCACTTTCATATCAGGAATTTCACCGGTAGCAACACTACTTTGTGTTCCACTTTACTATATTGTGTGTGACTTCTAATTGCTTTATTTTGTCACTCCCAATGCTCTTTAATTCCCCCAAGGATATAAAGAAATTTTAGGGAATTTAAACATGCTTCATAGGGACATTTGCTAAACTGGGGCTTAGCAGTCTACTTGATCTAGGCTTAATCTCAAGCCTCTTGTCCCAAAATTCGAGATATTACAGCTCTCCCCCCATTTAATAAATTTTGTCCTTGAAATTTTGAACATCAAATAGTACTATATGCACCTCAGAGAACCATCTCTAGACCTTTAGTCTATCTTTCCCCATTCTAGTTCTTTCATTTGCAAGGTCATAGAGCACACAACTCACCATTCACAATCATAACTCAAAATCTCTGATAGCATTTAAACGCAGGACCCACTGGTCCACTTTCACAACGCTTGGTTTCTAAGGTGTTACTACCTCTTCAAGATTATTTCTCGGTTTACTATATGGATACCAGGCCTTCCAGCCTTTACGGGACTCTCCTGTATCACACGGTACATATATCAAGCCTTATGACTTATTCTACCACAGCACTGGATATTCTAGCCTTACTGCCAAGGGGATTTCCCCCATACCACATGCATCTTAGGGCTTACGGCCCCAGCTACAACCTAGTCTAGTATGAATGTTCTACTAATCTTGATATATTCTCTGGACGTATTGGTTCAATGTCACAGTGCTAGGCAACAACCATGGTGCTAGACACACACAAGTCTTATAGCCCAGGGATATTGCCCTATGCAACTTTACACATTGAGTCTTATTCCCTCGAGCTTTCGCTCGTCATAATTCTCCAACATATTACATTCTATCGGCCTAAGGTCTTATCAACCCCTCAAGTCTTATGGTCTTAGGACACTCGATCCACCACCTTTGCTGAATAACAGCCCTCTCACTAAGCCTACTGCACAGCTACCCTTACTATGTGCCCCCTGCAGCTGCACGATATGAAGGAATGAAATCTTTGTTCTTGTATTTATGTAACGACCCTCCCACTAGGATCAACTACAGAGCTACCCTCAATGGGTACCCTCTACAATGGCATAGGAGTCATGTAATGGCCCTCCTACTATGCTCAACTGCAGAACTACCCTCAATGGGCGCCTTCTACAGTGGCAAGAGAGTCATGTAACAATTATCCCACTAGGCCCAACTGCAGAGCTACCCTTAATGGGCACCCTTTACAGCGACATGGGAGTCTGGTCCATACCCCTTAGCTCACCAGGACTGAGTACGGCAAGCTTATGGGATAGCCACTCCCATTATCCTTTAAAGGAAACCTCCCCAGGTATTGAGCACGCGACATTTGCCACTCAAGTCGTGCTCAACAACCCTGGTACCATTGAGTTAGCTACTCATTGAGTCTAACTACCTAGAACACATAGTTTACTAGGTACTTTGAACTCATTACAAGCTCCATCTCTTGCTACTCAAGTCGTTCATACTCTTATGTAATGTTCACGAAGCATGCTAAACAAACCTTCATCACAACAATTATCACATGAGCATTCGACATGTTAGCATATAGCATAACGACATCCACTGGACCCATGGTCTCATAAACCATATGGCCCCAAGCGTTCACCCGCGCAATAGGCCACGGGATCCTACTTGTATAAAATAGGAGTTTCCATAGCCTCGAGTGTTCACCCGGGTAATAGGCCTTGGGTGACTGCTCGCGCATGATAGGAATCTCCATGGCCTAGGCATCCACCAATGTAAATAGGCCTCGAGCGACTACCCATAAATAGTCTGAATGCTCATCAGGTCTTACTGCTCATGGAGTCACCCCTATGTCATAGGCATCGTGGGACTTTCAGCTTAGGGCCTTTACCCATCAAGTATGACTGCCTAAGGGCACGCTATCCCAATAGGTCTTACTACCTGCCGTATATTCATAACACAAATATACTCGATGGTAAACACATACATGCAGAACCATTATATAAGATATGAGAGAAAGAGTTGTTTTCCTTTTTACCGTCAAGCCTGATCTTTCTTAATCTCTTTTATCATTTAGCACTGGAGCACCCCTATGGTGATTCAATGGGTCACACAACTCTCCTCTTCTCAAGGAAACCTATTTGATTGGAGACTTATTACAATGTACCACTATTGAGAGTCAACATTTTCGTAGCTCTACTTTACAGTTTTCAACGTCACGGTGGCTTCACTCCACAATTTGTCATCACGGCAGCTACACACTATAGTTCAATGTCATAGTGGCTTCACATTACAGTACTACATTCGGTACTTCACGCAGACGCCCATACACCTGGTTAGCCCCTCCCGGTCAAAACCCTTTGTAAGTAGCCCTTTCCCATCAGATCCCCCCATAGGTAGCCTTTTCTGATTAGAACTCCCTGTAGGTAGCCATTTTCGATCAGAATCCTCCATAAGTAGCTCTGTCCGGTTGGTCGCCTCTGAATGGAAGTAACATGTAACTAGAATTCAGATCTTATAAGGTCCCTACTTTCTAGCAGTTCTATAATCTGCTCTCTCTCATTTCCGTTATCTCATATAGGGTCATTCGACGTGGACTTTTAATATCGGTCCTGCTCCAGACATAATCACACCTCTAAGGGAATATTCGATGATTAAGATCTTTCTATATGCTAGATTAACAACTAGCAACCTCCAGTAACCTCATACAGATTTTTGTACTTAATTTTAGTACCTCAAGCTACTCAAGCTATTTCAAATTCTTGGAAAACTAATTCAACTATTATAACTGATTCTTAGGTTACGGTTCAACACCTAGAACCTCAACATTACCAATAAGTATGTTAAGAATAAAAATCAATAGCACTTATTCTAACCTCCACGGTTCCAAGTAATATCCGCAAACAATTTCTGAAGGTTTAACATCATCCACAAGGTTCACAAGATTTAAACTTCCTTCATGGAACAGAACCATAGTGTAACCTTATTCACATTTTGACATAAGCACTATTTCAGCTTAGACTTGTTTTAAGCCGATCCTCAACCTTCAGTGTCATCAAATTGGACCCTTTAGGTTAGATATACGGCATAATCACTACTCATCATGTATCCCCGCATATCATGCCTATATACCTTTAACCCCATGGGTTACTAAGGATCATTACTTAGCATGGAGAAACCTCAAAACAATCACTATCCCTCGAGTTCTTATAACCTCATTAGATGAACTTTTCTGTCAGTAATCTATGCAAGAGAAATAGTTTAGATTAAGGATCAATACTTATTTCATCATCTCTACGTCTTTAACCATTCTTTATGCCATATGGGAACTTCTAATTATGATTTAAACCTTTCATCGAAAGGTTTTAACTTTTCTCATAACTTAAGGGTATTTCGGTCATTTCACACCATGTTGAGTACACAAGCACTCCTGTATTAACATATAACAGGGGTTTGCAATAGCCAGGGATAGACCTGTAACTATATACAACATTTAAACTATGGTACAACATGTTCTTGCTCCTTTATGTTACATAACATAACATGTTCTTGTAACTTCCCAGGAGGTCGCCCATCCTGAGATTTTCCTTGGTTGAGCATGCTTAACTTTTGTGTACTCATGCAAATATGAAGATACTGGCTTGAGTTGCTTTTGACTACCGGTATCCCGTAGCTTCCCTTATCCCAACCATCACATCCACTGTCTCTGGGCATCAACATACTATGCCTGGGCTGTATATCAGTACTAGTATATACACTCAGACACATACCATGTAATATGCTCCCAAAAGTCCATAAGGTTATTTGTGGCTTATTTGTCTGACACTAGTCAGCCAATTAGTGATCCTACTATAGGATGAACTTGTCAGCCAATCAAAAAATTCCTAAAATTTTGCCCAACCACACTGTTCCAGGTTTCTTTCCAGAAAACAGGGCAGAACTTCAAAAATTCATATCTCCTAACATACTTGTCAAATAATTACAAACTACCCATAGACTTTTTTCTTTCCTAGTAAAGGGACTCTATAGTTGCTGATGTTCAGTCTCGTCTTTCCCCTGCTGCTTCTGATAAGGCCTAAAAGGCGGTTTAAAGCTCTAAATGTATTATTTAAGCATAAAAAATTTAAGAATTTTTGGACAAGGTTTACCATATGAAACACCACACAAAACATGACTATTCCAGACAGAGCAGAATCAACAACATGTACACACTTAGTTCATAAATCTCCAAATTTATATACAAGCATCCAAAAATCATGAACACTTGCATACCTATACAATTTTTCCTCCTAAAGCCAATGGAAGCATCAAACTCATCAAATTCTTAGTCCATTACCACGTCACTCACAGCACAAAAAATTAGAGTTCTCGAGAAGAGTTTGTCGGTTTCTTGTTTTGTTTGGCTTAATCACTTCCTTTATACTTCTAATCAAATGATTAGCTATTTAGACATCCGTTAAACATAGTTTAGCCATCAAAAACACCCTTTAAATAAGATATGAATAGTACCCAACCTTCCAAAAACTCATCCAAACAACAAACCAATCAGTTCAAAAGGAAGCTTACGCTTACCTCTACACGTTTTCATAGACGGTTCAGAATTCCGGCAACACTCCGGCCAGTGAGATGGTACCAACCACCTCCAAATGAGAATCCAAAACCGTAGAAACAAAGCTCATGATGAGTAGAAGAAGGTTCATAAAGGGCGCTTTGAGAGAAGACGCCGATTCGGTTGTGTTTCGGCGGACTAAAGTTTCTCTCTCTTCTTTTCACCATTTCTGGTCCATCTCTCTTCTCTCTCTTTCTGTTTTGATTTTTATGTAGAAATGGCTAAAAGAAGATGAACATAATGGTTAAATGAATTAACCATTTCACTTGCCACATGTCAAGCTCCCATTGGTCCAAAATTCTAATTTTCGTACTTGACACAAACTTGGCAGAATTTCCATTAAACTTTGAAAATTCATATCTAATTGCACAAATGTTCAATTGGGGTGGTTCCAATAGATATGTGACCATTATTGAGTCTAGTTTTAAGAAAAAAATATAAAATTTGGCCAATTTAAATCTCACTCTTCCCATAATATTAATCTTGAGACGCTGCCCAAAAAAATAGTTAATTTCACTGGGCTAACTTCAAAAATTCATTTCTCTTTGTGTACAACATCATTTACCCATTGAAAAATGTCACACAATCACCACTGCCATACCGGGAATTTCACCGATAGCAACACTACTTTGTGTTTCACTTTACTATATTGTGTGACTTCTATTATTTTGTCACTCCCAATGCTCTTTAATACCCCCAAGGATATAAAGAAATTTTAGAAAATTTAAACATGCCTCATAGGGCATTTGCTAAACCGGGGCTTAGCAATCCACTTGATCTAAGCTTAATCTCAAGCCTCTTGTCCCAAAATTCAGGATATTACATCCAATGGGTAAACCTAAATATTTTTCCTCAAATTTAAATTTAAATAGATTAATTTAGGCTTAGGAATGAGTCAAATTGGAATTTTTAATAATTAATTATCAATTTCCAAAGTTGACTAAAAAATCTGCTAGTTCTAGAAAACAGTGAAATTGCACTCTATAGAGTTGTACTGTGCAGAAACTGTTATAACTACTTTAGATAACTAGTATAATTTGAATTAAAAGTATTAATAGTGCAAGTAATAACCAATTGCTTTTAACTCTAATTTTGATAGGAAGTGAAACTTGTTCGAGCTCAAAGAAACGGTTGGATATTGCTAAAGGGAAGCAACCAAGTAGTAACTTGTCTTTCATACATTTATAAGATACACTGTATGTTTTGTGTGTTCATCATAAATTGTCTGGCATATTCTGGTTATACAGGGTGGTCGCCTGGGGCCTTTCGACACTGGTGGACACGCGGGCTAATAATGTTCTATGATGCACGAGTGGATACCCAGGGCTTTTCTGCACAGGTATCCGTCAGGGCCTTGCGATATACCTAGGCTATAGTGATATATAAACTACATGTGATGCACTGATTTTTGTTGTGATGTTTTGTGTATGATGATTGTGTGGCATACTTTGTGATGTTATATATGTATGATTGGCTATCTATTAATAGTAAGATTCTTTTGAATCTCACTCTTTTTCAAAACCAATTGACAGGACAGGGAGACAACTCGAGGGGCAAGAAGGTAAATGTAGACAACTAGATGCTGGATAGAGAAAGACTTAACTTTCTATTGGTTGTCTATTCTTAATATTTTGGAACTGTAAATGATGTACATAACTATGTAACCCTGACTACAGTATGGTAGTGGAACTGGTAATGCCGATAGGCTAGTAAAAGTACAGTACTTACACTAAAAGGACAATTTAGTTAAATTTTACTTATGATCACTAACGAAACATTACTAAGGTATGAAACGTGATAACTAAGGAGAGAATCACTAGCAAACTATGATAAAATTAAAAGAAGAGTCGGTGATACTTAGTAGGATAGTGAACATTTGTGAAATTGTTTAAGAAAAAATTTATTACTGTAAAAAAATCTTTTCCAATCCCAGGTTCAAATCCTGAGATAGGATTGGAATTTGTGAACATTTTCTGAAGTTAGTTACTCCGGGGTTGGTTCCTGGTTTTACAAAATGATTGCACTACTCTTTTGTACTCATCTGAGGCTATTGGACATAAGGTGTCACACATTTTATTACCATATAAGCTACTTTCAACAACACTCAAGTTTAGAACAATTTTCATAAGGACTTATGATTATATGTGAAGGGAAGGGACTTTCTAAAAAATTTTGGCAGCATTTTTTCTTAAAAGTAAGACATCTAAAACTTTAATAACAACTGTAATATTCTGAATTTTTGCCTTAGAAGCTTGAGAATAAGCCTAAGTCAAGAACACTACTAAGCCTATTTTGTTAAGCATTCTAAAGATAGAATGAGTTTTGTAGGACTGTATGATTCAGTACTTTATGTTAAGAACGAGTCTCCAGATTATCCATTTCTAGTTTAATTAACACACTCAGATAATTAATCCTTTCGTAATGTGGGTTATGCAGTTATCCACATAAAATTTTAATACATAACAGAATAGCGCATAGTAATTCCTCAAGTCTTCATCCATAACTTCTTCTCCTGGCACATCATCCTGTACTCCTTTCCTGTGCTCTCCTGCCTAAACGGTTTGTTAGGGGAGAGTGAGATTTAAGGGAATCTCAATAGAAAATAGTACCAGATATGCATGTAAGATAAATACTTAAATGCATGACATGCTTGCCTTGCATAGGCTCATGCTAACATAATGACATACTTGCATGCTCAATGTTTCACATACATACATATGGCCATAGCGAAGATAGAAACAAAGCTTCAATTGTTCATATATGCTTCATATAATCAAGCAAAGCAATTAGACATATCAATACACATGCATAAATTCAAGTACATATAGGATAGGTAAATTCACTACATTTTGTCTTTGAGTCTCCTCTTGTACCTTTTCTTCAAACACTAAAGTTGTTTGGGACCTTTTAATTCCCTCTTCTTTGTCAACTAATAACCCTAGGCACAAAAGTTGATTTATACTTTGTCATGATGAATTGACATGTGTCACTTTCTTATTTGTCAAACATAAAATTTGAGTCATCAGTACTCATCATGACTTACTTTATTAAAGCTACTTTAATAAAGTTACTTTATCGATGTGTACTCGTGTTTTACTCGGGACTTACTCATGATTGTTTCACATGCATTAGAACACTTAAGATGACACTAGGTCGGAGTATGTATGTGGGCCCCATATGGCACTATATACCAGTGGTTTTCCAAAATTGCAGGTTACACATGTCTATCTTCAAAATGCCATATGTACACCTATACCGGTATATTTCACTCGACCAATCACTCCCATACCTCATGACATATTTGGGTGGCGCCTTTTTACCAACCTAATGGTTGAGTTTTTTGGAATCCTCTTTACTGCCCTAATTTTGGTTATGCAAGGTTTTTAGGGTTTCATAAAGCTTTGTTCATATACATGTGGTTATATGATTTTTGGGAAGCATATAAGACTAGTTTAGTGAATAATTTATGAATTGTTGTCTTGGAGGCCATATTTCGGCCATATTATGGCAGGTAGTGGGAGTAGGATTTGGTGTTTTTGAGGTTTCTAATAGATTTCTTGAGTAAAACTGTATGGGAATGGCCCTTGGTTGTGAATTGTGGATCATTGGAACACAATTTTTAAAATTGGAATTTACTGCCAATTAGAGTTTCCTGCGTGGCAGTCTGAATGTGCTGTGTTTTTTGGGTAATAGAATACTGTCCAATAGCTATGAAACTTTTCATAATAAAAGTAGACATATAAAGCTTTAGTTTGATAGGGCATTTGGGATATTTGGATTAGTATATTAATAATTATGAATTTTTGAAATTAGGTATTAAACCTGGAATGTTTTCTATGGTAGTGCGGCTTTAGCTAAAGTTCTGGAATTCTATTGCTATAATTGGCTCTGAGTAATATTTTTCTTATAAAATAGAGTCAAATATCTTTGAATATGAATTTAAATCACCCCATTTGGAGTTTCTAGAATTAGTTACGAGTTTTCAAGATTGGTCAGAATTCAGGCAGCATAGTCTAAATGTGCTAATTTGAGAAAGTAAGGGCCAAATGTAATAAGTATGAACTGCAATGGTAGAATAATGTCGTAGAGGCTAATGTAGACACATTGAACATTCATTTTGTCATGGCACTAATAATGTAGTATTTATCTAAGGCCATGAGAAGCCAATAAAGAAGAAGATTGGAAGAATTTCTAAGAAGTTAAAATCTTTGGAAGAAAAAGGGGACAAGAAGAGGACACAAGTCCCAAAAGGTAATGAACTTAAGTTGCATGTATTTGATGTGTATGCTTTGTATTGATGTGTGGTATTGCTTTACTTAATTATGTGAAACATATACTAGTAAATAAAGCTTTGTTTCTGTTTATAATGTGGCAATAGGTATGTTGCCCGAAACATTGAGCATGCAAAAATGTAATTATGTGAAAATGAGCCTATGTAAGGCAAGCATATCATGCACTAGCATTCATCTTGCATGCATTGTTAGTATTGCTTGCTACTAAGATTCCCCCACTAACCATATAGGTACGTGAATACGAAAGAGAATAATGCTTGAAGATGAACCAGAAGGAAGAATGACGAAGAATTGAAGATTCAAGTGTACTTATTTATACTGTGTAAAATATTTACACTTGATAAATATGTATGAATATACAAGTATGAATACGGGTATAAGAATTGAACGGTAATCGGGATCACTAAATCTAGGAATACGAACTAAGACTAAGAACAAACTCTAATATTTAGTAAGAATAACGGCTAATAGTCGTGAATGAGTAATTAGCCTCTAAGTAATTGAAGAGTAACGCTTCCGATACATAACTAAAGGGGTATGTAAGATGGGCCTCACAATTACTATTGAGATTCTCATGAATCTCACCCCTTTCCAATATTGGGATTGGAAGGCACAACATAAGAATTTAAAAATGTAAAAGTTTATCAATTCAAATTGCGGATCTATCAATCAGCGTTTAAATCGAGTAGTTAGAACCATAACTTTCTACTTTTCACTTTTTCGATCTTTAGAAGCCAATGCCTCATATCAGCTCTCTCTACTAGTATCCACACAAATATGACTCCAACACGGACAGCGTGCTAGCGCCTCCAATGCCTCTCTAGGGTTTTTACAGCTTTCTATTTCCCTTATGTCCTAGGGTTCTCTAGCCCTTCATTTTTTATAACTAAAGAGGGCTATGTTTGATCTTCAAAATTAATTTTGAAATCCATATAATATCAATTAGCATTTAATTGTTTTTATGAGAAAATTAAATAAATTTGGTTTAATTAAATATGTCTAGCAGTTTTAATTTAACCTATTTATTTAATCCAAAAAAAGAGCCAACAAAAATAGTTTAATTTATCTTTATAAATTAAATATGAGATATTATATCTCTATCTCTATGTTAGTTATTAAATTTAATTTTATCAAATAAATTAAATCCGAAACTATATATATAATATTATTATTTTCCTTTTCCCAATCTTATATCATATATATAAAATCCGTCCACCCTAAATTAAACATTGTATCCATTTAATCTTAGACACGTCTTAGATTCAATAAATCTGGACATTATAGCTCGTGTTAGGCTATTCTTGTGTTCGACCCTGTATACCCATATGAAGTTGGTAGTATGCAAATAACTGTACTAGTCTACAAGTCGCAAGCGGCCTTTAGCAAGGCATTATGACTACCCAATTTATATGAGGATCGTTAACACGACGTAATCGATCATACAACCATGTCACATCCCTTTTGTCACACGATATTTCGGCTAAGGATGAAGCATAGGTAGTGTGATCCTCTTGTTCCTGACCTTACTTTCCTGATTCCTGAGTAGTCAGACTATAGAAATGGAAACTCCTTTCCATCGTAGTATGGCCATACATTTCTCAAACTTACTCATTAAGGGGCCAGTAATATATCTCTACTAATGTGAGGAACAAATTCCATCTTGACTATTCATATTCCTCTGCATGAAAACCATTAAGCTCGATTGTAGCCTTTATCATCACATGCACTACTATAAAAAACACTTTTAACGTTATTTTTTTAGGACTTTTAAAGTCCCTTTATGGGGGGACGCCTATGCCAGGGACGTAGTAAATGTTGACTTTAGGCGTCCCTTTTGAAAGAAGGGACGCATAAAGTTTTTTTTTTAAAAAAACTGGGTTTAGGCGTCCCTTTTGCCAGAAGGGACGCCTAAAGCCCCAACTTTAGGCGTCCCTTCTTCTAGAAGGGACGCCTAAAGCCCCAACTTTAGGCGTCCCTTCTTCTAGAAGGGACACCTAAAGTTTTTTTTAATAAAGAATTGGCTTTAGACGTCCCTTATGCTAGAAGGGACGCCTAAAGTCCACTTTAGGAGTCCTTTCTGGAAGAAGGGACACCTAAAGTTTCTTTTTTTATAAAAGAAGAACTATTATTAGTATTGTTTCTGCACATGCATAGCACAGAAAAATAGAAGCAAACAACAGTCTCCTTACACAGTAAGGAACATCCAGCAAGCAGTATATATTGAACTCCTACAACATCCAGTAGTAAGGAAACATTCATGCATAGTGTTGTCAGAAATGTTGTCTACTACACAACTACTAACTAAACGTAAACATATACTTTTACAGATCTATGTATTGAAGAAGTCACCCAGCCAACAAGTCTCTGACCAAATTAATGTCTTGATATAAGTAGTCAGCATCATTATCAAAAATCTGCAAATTATAAAATATGATTAGATAAAATCAATAAAGTGAAAGAATTACTTAGCAATTCAATTAAAATACACCCAAAATATTATCATTTGATTACCTGTTGAAAATCACGTGTAATGCCTCTTTGAATGATATTATACATGTAAAGGATAACATAGTAGCCACATTCAGTTCCCCCTGGCTGTTGAGGGCACTATAAATCAAAAGCAATTGGTTAAAATCAATAAATTCATATCTAAAACAACCATCAATAAAAGAACTTAAATTGAAACCACATACTTTGGGATAATACCACTTTGGCTTGCGAAAAACTCTACCCTCACGTGACCTGCCAAGCATTCTATATGTTAGGGTCGCGCTACCATTAAAATGTAAAACAACAAAAATTAGAACAATTTATTTAAGTCAAGAATCAATTAAATAAAAAAGAAATAACTTACGTGTTAAAGACGGATTTTGTGTCCTTATCGGGCTTTTTACTCAAGGAATCAAACCAATAGATTTCGTTGATGAGCGGACAAATAACACACAGGCTCCAATGATAACTACAACAATACACATATTAAAATGAAGTTTAGATTACAAGGAAATTATTTCTTAAACATCCAAAAAAATAAAAATTAAAGTACATACCCTTGAACAATTGGCGCTAGATAACATCGCAATTTGGTTGCTGCCATTGTGAAGCCCACACAATGCGTCCTGTGTTGACCATCATTTTTATCACCTGTCGTATTTTTCGGACACAAGAATCCATATAAAGTCTATCTTCCCATATTAATGCATAAGCGGTTGAAGGACCTAAAATAGAAATAAAATGACCAATGAATTATTGAACTTATGAAACCAAAAAACCATTACATCAATTGAAGGAAAGAAAAACTAACCAGATGGCAAGTTTGACCCATCATGCATCTATCTCCTCTAAATGCAGAAACTCCCTAAGATCTTTATTGTCGATCATGTAGGGATACATCAATTCTAAGCCCACAATCTCTGGAGGCATATTCAAGTCGATTTGGTGAGTACCTTTGTAAATCTGTTGTAGTTGTGCTAAGAAGGGTCATTTCATCGCAACTTGCACATCATATTACCATAACATACAAAACCAATTATTATTACTATAATTATGCTAACAGATGTCAAGTAATATGAATATAGCTCCTACCATTAGTAGGGTTGCCAACGTGCCAATAAGATATTAAGGCCAAAGGAGCTCTAATCACCTGACCCAGCGTGGCAACCTCTACGTCAGGGATAGAGATGGTTGCACCTTCTTCCCCCTCTCGAACACATGTCACTATCACCCTACATAAATACTGTGGAATTTGATTATGATGGTGTGTGGTAGCTTGTGTGTGAATGAGAGTATCGGCAACAACACGCAACATTGAGGCATCCAAATAGAGGATGCACGATTCAGCCGACTCCAGAGTGGTAGAAGGCTGGCCCAGTGGTTCGGTAGTATGAGAAAGCTGGCCTAGTAGTTCTAGGGTCTGAGAAGGCTGGTCACGGGGTTCCTGAGTATGGGAAGGTTGGACAATGGGTTCTGGAGTGTGGAAAGGCTAGGCAATAAGTTCCAGAGTGTTGGAAGGCTGGACAAGGGGTTCCAAAGTGTGAAAAGGCTCTCCAACGAGTTACGGAGTGTGGGAAGGCTGTCCAAGGGATTCCTCTGGCGGGTTGTAACTTCTTTTAGTGCTGGGGAAGGGTGGAGATTCCTGGGTTCTAACCCTATCACTCTCCATTTTTATTGAAACATTGATTTCATTTCACCACATAGCTCTGCCAATAGCTCATTTCGAAGCTGATCGTGAAGCTTAGCCACAAACTCTTTACTGGGTTCAGCTTGTGATGCATTTTGTGAGGCTTTGCCCAAAAACTTTGCGATACCAACTCCCCTTGGCTCCCCTCTAACACGGTCGAGGTATTTATCCTACCCAATCGTCGTTGCTAATATGTCCATCCGTCTACCAGGAGTGAACAAACCTTGGCTACTCTGCTCTCCGAGTTCGTCCTGTAGCATACAATTCGTTGTGAACGAAAATTAAACACTACAATGTGAAAGAATTTCAAAATTAATTACTTATGCTTTTACTACTTACAATCCTCGAGGCAACCTCAGCAATAGCTTGATTTATATATTTTCCACCCTTAATCCTCACTGCTTTCCATTTTTTTGACGCGAAGGAGGAGCTAGCACTTGTACAACAATGAAAGGATCCGATTTGGTAGCTTTCTTCATTTTCTCTAGCTCTATTGCCATCATCGTCTGCTCAAGCTTCCTGTAACCACCACGAGACATGTAATGCTAGTACTGATTTGCTGCTTGCCTCTCTGCGTTTGCTGCACTTACTTCCTGTGAAAGAAAAACAATAAAAAATAAGTCAATATGGATCAACTATATTGAAATAAAAAGTTTCATACTGAAGACAGAAAATTTACCAACAATTCAGGAGCTTGTCGTGATGCCACAAACAACCTCCAGTCCTCTAGAGATAGATATGAATATTCCTTACATGGATCCAGATGTCTCTTCTCCCCTCGAATATATCTCTGGGTGAGATTATTTTTAAAATCTTTCCATCACAAATGAAGCTCCCCCATTATGTGCTTTTACATCTCTCTAGTGCCAGGAACATCGTATGTTTGCTGCAGAAACTAAGAAAATTAAATTTGAATAGGAATAAAGATCTAAATGCAGATGTATCGAAACTTATGTACCAAAATTTGTTGCCAAATCATGTCTTTCATTTTTGGGGGAACCCACCTCCAACTATCATAAATGATTTGGACTTTTCTTCGACCCAAAAAACCAAGATAGCTAATGAAGTGGTCTTCCTCAAGACCCTCTGGATTCATGTTGGCATCAAACTCCACGTGAACCCTCTCCTTTTGATGTTGGTGGTGCTTCGCCAATACACTCGTCTTCGTGATACCCTTTATTCTTCTTAGAGCAGGTAGAACTTCTTGCCTTTCATCATGTTGCTCGCTATCACTCCCTGATTAACTGGAACTTGACATATTCCCGTACAAAAAAAAAGTCATTGTCAGAGAGGTAAATAAATTACAAGTATATGTATAAACTGCATTAAGGGAAAAAAGCACATAGCATTGAATACAATTTTATATAGTTAAAGATCTTACTTTATATTGTTTCCCATATTCCTTCACAATGATCATTTCTTGCAGAATATTCTTCATCATGTATCAACTCTGCTTCACTTCCTATAGGTGGATTTGTTGTGAAAGGTGGTGTGTCGTCAAGGTTAAAGGTTGGATCACCATACTTATGTTTCTTACTTTGAAGTATAATGGACATTTTTTTATTTCCAGGATTTGTGACATAAAATACTTGCTTTGCCTGGCTTGCTAGAATGAAGGGCTCATCTCTATAACCAACTCTTCGAAGATCGACTGAGACAAATCCAAATTGTGGATCTATTACCACAGCAGTATTACTAACCCACTTACATTTGAACAAAGCAACTTTGAACTTATTGTAGGTCATCTCCCAAATTTCTTCTATAACTCCATAATAAGCCATTGATGCTAATATGGGGTTTTTGTCTTTGGAACTGGAAAAGTGCATATCTTTAGCTTCTACCATCACCCAACTATTTTGCATGGTACTTATGTCATCTTTCTCTTTTATGTAGAAAGAATACCGGTTTATATCATAATCAGTCCAAGTAACAACCTAAAATGAAGGCCCCCAAGCTAGCCACTCGATTGTCTCGGACACATTGGTCTCATGTGAAACCTTCTCCTTAAACCACTCTACGAATGTCTTGTTTTGCTCAATAGTTATTTGCATGTCACTCTTCTTTGGATTCATGTTCTTCAAAGTCTTTTTATGTTTATCTATGTACGGCTGAACTTCTTCCATATTATTCAAGATATACAAGTGTGCTTGTAACACCTCTTCATGATCCACAGTCTTCACTTTAAGTCCTTGTGTTCCCTTGCTTATCTCTCCTCTTCATGCCGAGACTGTTCCTTCTTCCCAGATAGATAGTCTTTGCAAAAAGTCCATAGCCTCTTCAACTACATATCGCTCAACTATTAAGGCTTCAGGTCGATAAGGATTTTTAGAATACCCTTTTAAGATCTTCATGTTCGCTCGAAAGGGACATCCACCTCAAGTAAACTGGACCGCAAAGCCTTACCTCCCTTACTAAATGAACTACCAAATGCACCATTATATCAAAAAATATAGGAGGAAAATGTATCTCTAGTTGGGACAAAATAATATAACCCTCATTTTCCAGTTCATCAAACTTCTCAGTGTCAATGACTTTGTTACAGATAGCATTGAAGAAAACACACAATCTGGTTATAGTGGTTCGCACTTCATCTTTCATAATGCCTCTAATAGCTACTGGTAATAATTGTTGCATCAACACATGATAGTCATGGGATTTCATTCCCACTAACTTCAAATCGTCCATTGACACACACCTGCTCACATTAGAAGAATACCCCTGTGGGACCTTAATTTCATGCAAACACCCACACAAACTTCTTTTCTCCTCTTTTGATAGCGTATGTGTTGCTGGCTCCATATATGCCCTCCTACCATCATCTCTTAGTTGTGGATGTAACCATTCTCTTATTCCCATATTAACAAGGTCTAGTCTCACGCTCATTCCATCATTGGTCTTCCTTGGGATGTGCAAAAGCATACTGACAAGGCTATCAAACACGTTTTTCTCTACATGCATCACATCAATACTGTGTCTTACATCAAGACAACACCAATAAGGAAGATCAAATAAAATTGACCTCTTCTTCCATATGTTCTTCTCACCCGCAGTCCTCTAATTTTTACTGAAGGTGACATTGATACGTTCTATCCGACTATAAACTTCCTCCCTGGTTAATGCCTTTAGAGCCATTCCATGCTCTGGTAAGGTATCAAACGCTTTCTCAACTTACGATATGGGTGGAATCGATGAAGAAACCTCTTGTGGCCAAGGTACTCTATTTTTTTCCAATGCTTAAGTTGCCGGAAGTGTGTCTGCTTCACAGATTGGACATGCTTTATGCCCCTTCACACCGTAACCTGACAAGTTTTTGTATGCAGGGAAGTCGTTTATCGTGGTGAAAATCATTGCACGCAACTTGAAAGACTCCTTCTTATATGCATCAAACACATCCACACCTTCCTCCCACAACTTCTTCAAGTCCTCAATCAAAGGCGCCAAGTAGACATTGATGTCATTCCCTAGCTGTTTTGGTCCAGAGATCACATAGAAAGCATAACATACTTGCGTTTCATACATAGCCAGGGAGGTAAGTTGTATATTACAAGGAGAACTGGCTACGAACTATGTGTACTAGTAAGAGTTCCATACAGATTGATTCCATATGTACAAAGCCTAAGCCAAAGGTTTCTCGGCTCGCTACCAAATTGAGAGAACATTTCATCTATCTTCTTCCATTGTAGAGAGTCGGCCGGGTGCCGAAGATATTTTCCATCATAAATTCTCTCATTAGAATGTCATCTCAACTTCTTCGCTTTTGTTGTGGTTGCAAACAAATGCTTAAACCGTGGTATTATTGGAAGATACCATAACACCTTTAAAGGTTTCCTTTTAGTTGTTATCCCTTCGCTACAACCACCGTCTTTCTTCACTTTGTATCGTGACATTTTACACTTAAGATACTCAACACTAAGACCTTCATACTCTTTTCTATACAATACGCAGTCATTAAGATAAGCATGTATCTTTTTGTACTCCATGCCCATCGTAGACAAGATTTTCTTAACCTCACACATACGGTTTGGAAGTACATTATCTTCTGGAAACATGTCATACAATAATTCCAGCAGTAATGTAAAACTTCTATCGATCCATCCACAAGTTGCCTTTAAGTTCACCAAATGCAATGTTGCTGTCAGTCGTGTGTACTTACTCCCAAGGTACAACGGTGTCTCCGCATTACTCCGCAGGCTGTCATATTCATGTGCCTGGGCGAAGGATTCAACCTCGACATCATGAATCATTTTCTCCATTCTACCTTGATTTATCACATCCACACCTTCCTTCTTGTGCGACGAACAATTAGTTACTTCCTCACCATGCCATATCCACCTTGTGTAATAAAGATTTATTCCATCACAAAGTAGGTGATCCCTTATATCATCAACATCCCGTCGACTCTCATTTAAACAATTGACACAAGGACAAAAATACTTCCCATTTTTTGTTGGAGCATTCCTTCTAGCAAATTCAATAAACTCTTCCACCCCATTCTCATATTCTTTACTTGTTCGCAAAGCATTCATCCAACTATGATCCATTTTTTACCTAAGCCATTCTCAATAACGCTAAAGTTTAGAACAATTGTCAACAATGAGATTTCCTTTCATAACTTTTTTCAAAAAAAATCGGCAGCATTTCCTCTTAAATTTAAGACATCCCAAAATTTGAATAATAAACCAGTTCAGCTTAATGCAAATAGAACAAACTATCTGAGACAATTTAGAAATCTATCAACGATACAATCCACTAATTTTTCATTATGAAACTAAAAAATTCAAAAAGAAGTGTTAAAAAATTTTAAACTTATATTATTATTATTATGATAATAATTATTTTAAGTTTTGTAGTGAACTATATCAAGAGACATGTAATGGAATCAAAATTATTATTCCACTAAGGATGAGTTTTTGTGTGTGTGCATATATATATATATATATATATATATATATATATATATGAGGCTACAATGTAACTTATTTTTTTTGAAATAAGTACTGCATACATACATATATATGAGGATTGCAGCCTTTAAATTATTTAAATATATATTTTAGTTCAATAAAAATTCAATATTAAGCTCTTATAATTTACATTTCAGGGTTATATATATTTTTCACATTGCTCAAACACATACATAAAAATTACCTATTTAAAATTTGTAACCATAAAAAATTTATTAAAGTATGTTCAATAATTTTAGTGTTGATATTTTTATGTTATAAATTAAAATATTTTTATTTATTATATTTAATGGAAGAATCTATATTTATTTTGAATATTAACAATATTCTAATTATAATAATTTGATTCATTGACGCATAATAATACCAATTTTGATTGTACTAATTGTTATCTTATATTAAGTTATATAACTGTGTTAATTGCTATGAAACTTTTTTTCTGTATTGCTATATGAAAATATTGGCCTCACCTTAAAAATTATACTTCTTCCAGTCCTAAATATGCTCATCATTTATGTCTATGTCTCTTTGAATGAATGCATGAAAAATATAATTTTACTAGGAAGATAAATAAATACAACTGTCTTAGACTTTATCACCTCTGCAACTAACAAGAGCAATGCCTAGCTAAGAGTTCAACAAATGCATTTTATACATAATAAAAATCCCAACCTTAACAATCTTAAACAACTATAATAAAAATCCCAACCTTAACAATCTTAAACAACTATAATAAAAATCCCAACCTTGAGTGTACGGTAATAGAAAAAAAAACCGAAGGCAAAAAAAAAAACCAATGCAAAATCCACGCCAATGACAAATATAAAAATCAATGGCTGCAATCTCATTCGGAGCCATTCATGCCTTTACTTCAGGAAGACATTCAATCTGTTGATTCGGTTCTTACTGCTTTTGATGTTCATCTTAATGCGATTGCCCTTTCTCTTGCTCTACTTGGTTATTCTTTGTTTGTTCCATACCTTCGTTTAGTTTAGCTTGCACTTCTCTAAGCTCTTGTCGGAGTCCATGGATCATGGCTTGCTGCTCGTCAACATGCCTAGTATCTGCTGTATTGGATTATGAGGGTTTTGGTTTCTCTCTTCTTTTATCTCTGGCTCTATGTTTCTTGCTCTTAGTTGAACCATCGTCTCTTTTTTACTATTAAAGAGGAATCATACCATTAATAGTGCATTTAACATGTATAAATATTCCTTATACTTAAATATCTACATAGAAGAGAAATATACATATATTACTCCAAACAGTCATATTGACATCAAAAGCAACTTTTACTACATTGTCATCATAAGACAAGTTCATACTAGTATTACATTCATCACATATAGTCCAACACATACTCAACCATATGCCTTATGAAAGGAAAGAAACCAAAAGGACCGTGCCCTAAAACCTTATTCTTCTTCCTAGTCCAAAATGTAATGTCAGGGAAGAAGTACAGTGTGGTACTAATCCATGTATCATTGGGCATCCACAACTCATATATATTTCATTCCCAATACATCGTTTCTACCCCATTTAGGAATGCAAAGTATTTTGTTTGGGGGAAAAAGCTCGGTCGTTACAGGCTTTTAAGTATTACTATTTCATATATTGCCATAACTCCTGATCAAGATGCAAATCATATGCCAACTCAACATTAGTAGCCCTAGAATTAGCATTAGAGTCAGAGTCCTGTGCTGCCACATCTATTTCCAAATTCCCGTTATCGCCTGTAGAGAACTCACCGCTTGAACTAGGTCCTAGCATTATGGTTACCAGAGCTCTGACTCTCTTCCTCGGGGTACACATCTTTCTTACTCCACCTCTTGTCTTGTAGGTCACTATGTGCCTACCGTCTAGTATGCGCCTATCCTCTGAAGGCTGATTTATCAAACCTATTAATATTTTGACATTTACTAGAGTATTACCTACAATTCAATGGGAATACATAAATAGTACAATATATTGATATAAAATTATTGGTTAAATTACAGAAAATCCTCACAGGGTTTATATAAGTTACAATATAAATTCCAAATACAATGAAGGACTAATAGATAACCAACAGAAAATCTCTTGGTCAGTATCAGACCCTCAGTCGCCAGTATCCACTACTTTGCCCTTTAAGCCGCTTCCTCTAACTGAATTAATTTGTAAAATTACAGAAAGGGCGAGATTCATATGAATCTCTGTAGCAACAAGCTATCAATCATATAAAATATGAAAAATAAACATGCATAGCAATATATATCATGATGTAGCAATCAATAATGCCAAGCATATGTCTGACAATACTCAGGATCAAAGCGATGATTTTGTCCAGATCAAAATGATGGCCTGATCCCTACTTGCTCATATCATAACACATTGTGATCACACCAACGTTTCGGAGCAGACATCAACCTGTCCGTACTTGTCATACTATTTAACTGGGTTTACTTGGCCTTATGGTACCTTGTATATCCCATGGGGTGGTACCTTGCTTGTCCGAAACCCAGTGAGTAATAATGCCACATAGGCATAGCATATTAGCCTACCTAGACCAGGTATATGTCGGTCCTTGAGGTACACTGCTTATCCCTCAAGGTGCTACTTGCATCTTTCTATCTCCTTCCTACACCAAGAACTAGGAATTATGCCACCCATCCGCCATGTAGCTCGTTGCACAAAACATGGCAAACAATACACATTAACAATCACATAGAATATGAGAAATAGAGTTACTACCTTAACTCCTTTCCAAAGCTTAGCTACTACTGGTCCTTTAACTTTTTGTCTAGCTAGGGAAAATATCAAATTCTGAAATTCCAAAGTAATTGTAAATGAGTTATTACTCATTCATACCTCATTCAAACATTTTACAAGTTAGTTATCTTAGCCCAAAATCGCATAATTACTGAAATGCTCTTAGGGAATCCGATCCAATTTCCTTTTTACCTGTATATTTGTACTTTTTTTAATGTGTATAATATTTGTTTGAGCTCAGTTTGTACACATTTACACTTAAATGACCAAATTACCCTTGACAGCCACCAATTTAGGGTTTTAGGGGCAAAATTGTCATTTCACACCCAAAAGCCTTTATACTTCCTCTTTCACTTATTCCCTACACAATTTTCCATTTTAAATATAATGCAATCATCAGATCCATAAAATTCCAGCTCAAATACAGAAAACAAGCCCCTGGCTGAAATTATAGAATATTTGGGAAAAATGGAATTTCATGATTTTAATCAACAAAACACATTTCTTTCACCTCTAATAACTTGTTTAACCACTTAAATACCACTTGAACACAATCGATCAAAGTTTAGGCTACATCTCCCCTTAGGATTCATGCATCCTAAATCACAAAACTAAGGCAATCTAAGCCACACAATTAACCAAAACACCAAGAACAATCATAATTCATCAAGAGATTACAAGTTCTTAAGCTTACCTTGTTTTCTCCTTCTTCCTCTCTCTAGACCGTGTACTTTCCCTCTCTCTTCCCCTTTTGATTTTCTTCTTATTAACATGATTTCAAGAAGGATACATGAGTTAGGGAAGGCTCAGTGGTTAATAGCAAAAACACTTGAATTTCACTACTACTTACCTTGATTTTGCTTCTTACTTTCTCTTATCTTCTTCTTCTTATTATTTTTTCCTAAGCTCCTTCTCTCTCCTTTTTCTTCATGCTTAAATGAAATATGGTCCATTTAGAGGCGTAAAATAGCTTCTTCAAGAAGCTCCTTTAAACTCCTTAAATATATATTATTTTATTGGAAATATTTGCACATGTCACATTTTTTTATTATTTTCCTTTTGATATGGCATATACTTCTTCCAAATGGCATAATATATGGAAAAATCCTATTTCCTCTTGCTCTTCCCTTCTTTGACCAAATTTGTGGCCTCTTGAAAGTGTCAATTAGCCTCTTGAAATATCTATTGCCACCTCTTTAAAATAATCAATATTTTATTATAATTTTAGCATGTGATTTTTTCTAGTTTCTTCTTCTTACTTCTCTTGCTTCCATTTGTCAAATTATGTAGCAAATTATTCCTCCTCCTTGCTCCTTTCTTCCAAACCGAATTTCCCTTTAATTATTAAGGGAAATTGCTGAATTTATTTTATTTGGCCAAAATGACCATTTTTTCCTTACATTTTCTTGAATTTTTGAGACAATTTCTACTTTCTTCCTTTCCTTTCTTCTTAACTAAATTTTTACAACATACTGGTTCTAAGAATTTTGCTCTTTTATACATAATTTTAGGCCACATTGTTAGGCGATTACTAAAACAAAAATTAGGCTTTAGGTCTTTCTTGGCCAAAAATTTCATATAATTCTTATTTCTACTATTTTTGCCACTTCAAGTATAATCAAATATTCAAGGAATTTTGATGATTGAAATTTGGGTATTACATGATTCACCGACAGGGGTGATCTGTTACTGCAAGCTTATCACCCAAGAGCAACGGGGTGAATTGGGTGATAATAAAATAATTGAACTCTTAATAAAAATTCAGCAATCTTAAAAAATTACAGTTGAGAGTAAGGTGATAAATCACCGAAGTGTACACAAAGTATTTATATTGGTTCGGTCATAATCACTTTGACCTACGTCCAGTCTTCATAAATTCTTCTCAGCCTTTCACTATAACTTCCAAGATTTAGTGGGTTCTAGACACCACAGTATAAAGAAAGCTCCTTCCTGGACACTCGCTCCCCCTTACATAAGGTAATATCCCAACTTAAGATTCCATAACCTTAAGTTATCTTAATAGAAGATATTGAGTTTGTAAGCAAATCTCTCTCACAGAGTAAATATGTAATCACTGAAGTATAGAGAATGAATATGAAAGACAAAACACTAAGATTGTATTGAGTGATGTATATTTGTGTGTTGTAAGTTGTTATGTCCTTTATTGTATGCTTCCATATTTATAACTGAGATGATATAGCCATTGGTAGCAATTCCATATGTCCGTTAGAGTGGCACAACGTCATTTGACCATTTTCATCATTTAAAAAACTAATTGTTGAACGTTATGCTTCTTTTGCTCTGAAAATT
Source organism: Albizia julibrissin (assembly GCA_037074505.1). Lineage (NCBI taxonomy): Eukaryota > Viridiplantae > Streptophyta > Magnoliopsida > Fabales > Fabaceae > Albizia > Albizia julibrissin. The sequence goes on from CM073477.1 coordinate 42,933,744, forward strand.
GTTGTTTCTAACTCTTGCATAATTTCTTCATTGTTTTCTTGAAAATACACTTAAAGAGTACTAACACAATGAAGGGTTAATCATATAGATAATAAATCAGCAAAAATATATGATATCAAGCGACCTGAACCTCCTCACTCGAGTGATCACTTCTAATTTATGCTAGAGACATTTGATTGGTTGAAATACTTAATGCACAGTGTTGTTGGAAATTGTGCCTTAGGGGCCAATCATTGTACTTTAGACATTATTGTTTTTTAAATGAATTTCTCCACTATGTTATCATATCATTCACATGTTTATTATGATAACTGTATCCTTGGATGAATCATAAGGATTATCCTAAATGTCCCTGGTCAGTTATCTATATGGGAACAAAGATGAAATAAGACCAGTATGACTTTGATGAGGTATGGAGATACGAATCAAAGTCTTAGGCACTTGAAGGAGTACAAGGTGCTGGATCGACCCGCTATGAGAAAGCTGCATAGATTTAGTCATAAGCTTATGTCATGAATAACCGCGTCACAATACCTTTTGACCTGAGATCATCATGGTTTCCTACATGAGAGTCGCTAATCTTTGACCGAGTCAAAAGTCACCTTTGACCGGGTGATGATAAAGGCTTTGATCGGGCTTAGTGGCTTTCATGCCAAAGAATGTGAATGGTCAAGATGGGATTTGTTCCTCACATCAGTAGAGGGATATTACTGGGCCACTCGATGAGTGAGTCTGAGAAATGTATGGCCATACTGTGATGGAAATGAGTTTCCATTTCTATAGTCAGACTACTCAGGAATCAGGAAAGTGATGGTTAGGAACAGGAGGATGACACTATCCATGCCTCATCCTTCACCAAAATATCGTGTGACAAAAAGGACATGACATGGTTGTATAATAGGTTGCATCATATCATCGATCCTCATGTGAATTGGGTAGTCGTAATGTCTTGCTAGAAGCTACTTGTGACTTGCGAGCTGGATCAGTTATTGGCCCACTGCCAACTTCATGTGGGCCTACAGGGTCGCACATAAGAATAGCCTAACACGAGCTATAATGTCCAGATTCATTGAATCTAAGATTTGTCTAAGATTCAGTGAATACAATATTTAATCTAGGGTGGACGAATTATATATATATAATATAAATTCAAAAATAATAATAATATTATATATAATAGATAATATTATTATTATAAGGTGTTAGTTTTATATTTAATTTATTTGATAAATTAAATAAAGCTAATACAAATATCATATCTCAGATTTAATTTATAAAGATAAATTAAATTAGTTGGCTTTTTATTTGAATTAAATAAATAGTTTAGATTAAATCTGTTGGACAGATTTAATTAAATCAAATTTATTTAATTTAATTCAAATTTCAAAATTAATTAAGATTAATTTTGAAAATCGAATACAACCTACATAATTTATAAGACCTAGGGTTAGAGAACCCTAGCCGTCAATAGAGTAAGACGTATTAGAGAGGCGCAAGAGAAAACCCTAGAGAGGAATTTTTGGAGGCACTAGCATGCTGCCAGTGTTGGGGTCCTATTTGTGTGGATACCAGTAGAGGGAGCTGGCTCGTACGGTTGGCTCCTAGAGATCAAACAAGACACAAAATGAAAAAGGTACAATTCTAACTACTCTATTTAAACACCGTTGATAGATCTGTGTTCGGGATTCAAGAATTTTAAATGGTTAATTTCTTCCACTGCGTGTACAAATCCCAACAAGTGCATCACTTGAGTGAACCATGTCTATCACTCGAGTGATCCCTCGAGTGATATATTGAAAAATATGGTAAAGAGTTTACCTGTGAATACTTACCTTATCAATCGAGTGATTGCTCGAGTGGTAAAGGACAATCACTTGAGTGATCACTCAAGTAATACCTTTCAAAATCTGGCAGAAACTTCATGGGTGAATTTCTAACTCTATCACTCAAGTGGTTACTCGAGTGATCTTTACCATCACTCGAGTGATCATTTACTAAACATGGCAAAAGCTTCTCCCTTGAGTCAGATTCTTATATCATACTGTATCATTGCTTTGCACATTTAAGCATATTTATTAGATCGTTAAAAAAAACCATTTGTTTAACATGAGATCTTTCTTATCCTCTTTTGTTATCATCAAAACAAAGGATATAACATTCTCTCCCTTTTTAATGATGACAAAACAACTTGGTTTTGAATTGTTTATCTTAAAGTGATTTTGTTGATAAATTCAATTGCCTTGACTTAAATTATTTCAAGAATTCATTTTTTCTTGAAAAATCAATTTTGAAAAGATAAACAGAAATCAGTTTGCACAATTTTAACTATAATTGCTCAAAATTGATATGAATTGTATAATTTAACGAAGATTGATATAAATAACCATGAAATGAAATATAACATATGATGTTCAGTGTTCCAAAGACCCGATACATCCATATCAACCCCAATATACAACTATACTTTATCAGATACGCTATAAGCTAACCACCAAAATCACTCCCAAGCATCTCCCCCTTTTTGACATATTAGAAAGGGTGGATCAGTTCTGAGAAGAAGAGCTGCTTCTGGAAGGTTGAGCTGCAGAGACGGGTGAGGCTCGAAGAGGTGATAAACCAATATCCTGAGTGTCCTCATTATGGGGTGTAGAAAATATAGGAGATGATTAAGGCTCATGAAGGTTGAGAGGTGGGATATGGAGATCATCAGGAGGGTTCAGTGGTGGAGATGGTGGTGAGGGCTGTGATGTGACTACTATAGTAACAATATGAGCAGAAGAATGTGTGAGTGGTCAGAGGAGGAGTGATGTGAATGGTGTAAAGGTGAGTGTGGTAAAGGCTTAGTACCTGTTGGTAAGGCAATAGGAGTAGGTATTGACTGAGGTTGAACTGGCTCATTCAAAGTAATATGTATCTATTCTAAGGTGGATCAGTCAGTCATAGAAAAGAGAATATCGCTCGGAGTAGTCTAAGGTACAACAAGTGAAGGCATAGGTACAGGAATAGGTTCAGAGACAAGGATAGGATAAGAGGTAGTAGGAACTGATGGACCATAGGTTGAGGTTCCCTGAATGATGGTATCTACCTTCTCATGTAAGGATCTCAGGAGATTCCCAATCTCCTGTATAGTACTCATCTAAGCCTGCTATTATGCCAACATTGCCTTATTATGTTGAGTCATATAATCCATTAGCTGACCCATCTTGAAATTCATATGAGTAATAAGTTCAGCGTTAGTGTTGGCAATGTCTATGTTAAACTCGTTAAGCACCTCCTTCATGTAATTATTGACTGTGGATCCAATGAATGATGGTGCAGAGGTAGAGGCAGGAGCAGAGGACTGAGTATCATCTAATTTGCTTGCCTCAGTCTCTGTCTTCTTCTTCTTCTTCTTCTTGGATTTGGACTCATAGGCCATCTTCAAAGGTAAATCGATCCCTAACTTCCCAATCTGATTCCTCCTGATAGGTAGTAGTCTCTCAATGTGTTCATTGGGTTCAAGGTACTAGATTTTATTTTTCATGATGAATAGGGATACAAGTTAAGGGAAAGGCATAGGAGTGGTCCCGGTCCCCGAAGTCTTATGTCTTTTAATTTTGGCAAAGATTAATTCTCCCAAATTTCTTTCTTCTTGAAGAAGTATAGAGGCCATATTTCTGAAATCCCTCTCGATAAAGTGTGTAAAATGGTTAGACTTATTCACCAAGCACCAAGAGTATATGTACCAGAGGTCCCTATGCATGTCACACTTATTACTTAGATTAAATAAAAGGGGTTCTACTCTCTCATTTGGCCTTAGAATACAAAAAGTTTAGTTGGCATCAAGGTTTGACTGGATATCATCTGGGGGATCCTCTATGCCTAACCAAGTATTGATTCTGGAGGGAGAGATTAGAATGGTTTACCCTCTCACTTTGGTCATCATTTCTTCCTCAATAGACTGCCTCACTAGGTCATTAATATATTCCAAACTGCAATAAAAATGTTTGACCACTTTAATGCAATAAGAAAGTTTCACAAATAGGCAGGGCATATATGAATTTAAATAAGGACTTAAATCAAACTTCAACACTTCTTTAAGTGTAGGGAGTTCAATGTAAAACATCTTACACACCTTTCTCCTTACAGATTCAGCCTTGTACTTGGGTGTCTCTTCAAGTTTGGCTTTGTTGAATCCCTTTGGTGGTATAGTGATTTCTTCCTCCTTTTCCTTGGTGCCCTCTTTCAGTGAAGATTTTGGAACCTTTAAAGGTTCTTGCTTCCTTCCTTGAGACTGGTAGGCCTCATCAATGATATTCACCATTACCTTAGACAATTTGGCATCATACTTGGGTATCTTTGACCCTTTCCCGGTGAAATTAGGAGTGCAAGAAGAACTAGGAGAAGGAGTAGGGGACATTGTTGCCTCCTTGTTTGTACTCTGAGAATTCTCTTTCTTTGATTTGGCCCTTGTCACTATAGGCTCTTGAATCACTATCCTTTTAGCCTTTGGTTTTGCTTTTTCTTTCGGTTTGGATTTAGGAGTTTGAGAGGTTTTCTGTTTCTTGGGAGGAAGAGGAGAAGGAATGGATTGAGAAGATGATAAAGGATGATTTTGAGGCATCTTGGTTCTTACCATTTGAAGATTGAAGAAAAAAATTAGGATTTCCCTTTTTGAGCGTGTGACTATCGAATGCTATGTCAGAGGATTTGAGAAATTTTAGGACGTTTTTGAAGCTAAAATCGAATGGGTTTTGACAGAAATTAAGTATGTGTAAGAGAATGTGAAAATATTGGAACAGAGATTTTGGAGTGACACTAGAAGTGAGAGTGTTAAAAATGACAGAGTGCCGAAAGATATAAGCCCGACATCACTGAATGATCTTGAGCATCACTTGAGTGGTCACTCGAGTGATATACATGACATATACAAAATTTCAAAATTAAAGTGTGTACTTGGAATGAATAATATTGTAATTACCTATGAATATCCCATTAGTGATTTGTAGACTCTTAATGGTAGATTTACATTGAAACTTGATTGATTCTCTTTCTGCCCATATGATCACTCGAGTGAAGAAGCTACCACTCCCAGTTATCACTAGGGTGATGTTTCCATTACTGGAAGTTGTCACTTGAGTGATTGCTCCCTCTATTTATCCCTGCTTCCTTGTCACATAACAATTTCAAAATCTTGCAAAACAAATTTCTAGACACTCCGATGCTTAAGTTATTTATCATCAAAACATAATTGAACAAAAATATCTAACATTTATAAACACTTAACAACTTACAATTCATTGGGATTTACCATTCCCAATTCTCTACGTATAAACATAAATTGATCTTTGACAAGTGACTTTGTGAAAGTGTCTGGCAATTGCAAATGTGTTAGAATGAATAACACCTTAACATCTTTCTTTTGGATATGATCTCTGATGAAATGATGTCTCACATCAATATGCTTGGTTCTTGAATGTTGTATAGGATTTTTTTCCAAGCTTATCATGCTGGTATTATCATAGTAGATGGGAATTTCCTTGAGATAAATGCCAAGGTCCTGTAGTTGTTGTTTTAGCCATAATACTTGTGCGTAACAACTTAAGGCAGCTATGTATTTTGCTTCTGTTGAAGATAATGACACCGTAGTTTGTTTCTTATTGAACCAAGAAACGAATACTCCTTTAAGGAATTCGCATTGTCCACTTGTACTCTTCCTAGTTGTCTTGTAGCCTCCATGGTCTGAGTCTGTGTATGCCGCCAAATAATCGTTGCCACCCTTATGATACCATATGCCCAATTCCTTCATGCCAGCAAGATATATGAAAATTCGTTTTACTCCTTCAACATGTGATTCCTTAGGACACAATTGATATCTTGTATATAATCCAACACTGAATTGGATATATGGTCTGCTAGCTGTGAGGTAGAGTAATGAGCCGATCATTCCTTGATATCTAGTTATATTGTTATTGTAATGTCCCAAATTTGATTACTAAGTAACATGTAAATATTATGGTATTCCATGATAAAAAGAGCATGTAAAGTGACAAAACAAAGCCAATAAAGACACACATAAGGAAATAGTTGTTATACAAGATAGTTGGTGTATTTCCTATTGAGGCAGTTGGATTGTGTGACACTTTTAAATTAGTAAATGAACTTCAAAAATTATGAAAATTTTCAGAATGAAAGTAGACATGACAAGATTTAATTTGATAGGTCATATGGAATTTTTGGAGTTGTATACAAGGATAAATGAATTATTGAATTTCGCCAAGTGAATTTTACATTTTTCTGGAGCAGAGTTCAAAAATAAAAATTCTGGGAATGCTGAGCTTTCAATTGGTTAAAGGATATATTTATACCTAAAACTATACTTAATAAGGGTTACATATCCTTTAGAACCACCCCAATCAAATATCTACACAATTAGATATGAATTTTCAAAGTTTGGTGATAATTCTGCCAATTTTCTCAAATGTTGCGAAAATGGAAGAAATTGCAAGGGCAAAATGGTCATTTTGACCAAATAAATATAATCTGGTGATTTTATGAATAAATACAGAGGGAGTGGACAGATGGAACCCAAAATAATTATTACATAATTAAATATGTAATTATATTATGTCATATGCAATAAAGAAATCAAGGGCCAATGAGATTATGACATATATGGACTCTAGAATTCTCCAAAAAACTCTCATCCCTTGTCTATATTAAGCCCATTTCTTCAAAGAGGAAAGGAAAAGGGAAGAGGAAGAGAGCTTTGGAGAAAAGGAGAAGAAGAAGAAGAGGAAGAGACCTAGAAGCAAGAACTAGGTAAGTATACCGAAATCTCTGCTCAATCTTGTGTTCTAGATCAAGAAACTCCTTCTTAACCTTCCTACTATCTTAGAATAGCTATTGAGCAAGAAAAAACTAAGGAGGAAAGGGGGGAAATTTTAGCCACAAGAGGAAGAATAAGAAAGGAACTAGGTAAGTTGCTAAAACTCTAATATTCTTATTAAAAACTGAGTTGTGACTGTGTTCTGGCTGGAAATCTGGTTGATTGTAATGATTGTTGTAAATTTGGGATGTCCAATTTTTATGGGGATATGCTGCCCAAATTTCTATTGATTATGTTAGAATGGAGATTAGGAGGTTAAACAGGTGATTATAAGTGAAAAGAAGGCGTTTAATTGATTGAAATCAAGAAAATTCCATTTTTCTTAATTTTTATGGAATTTCGTCCAGCAGCTGTTTTGGTATTGTTTGGACTGGATTTTGGTGTTTTTGATGATTCCATTGAGTTTAGATGGGAAAATTATGTAGGGTTCATGAAGAGTACGAAATGTGAAAGGCCCCGGATGGTGAAATGACAATTTTGCCCTTAAAACCCTAAGGCTCTGTTTGGTTGGGGGTTTTTGGAGGGGAGGTTAGGTGAGGGGAGGGTTAGAGATTAAAAATGGGTGTTTGGTTGGAGGTAGGGGAGGGGAGGGGAGGGGAGGGGAGGATTTTTGTCTTTTAGTGGTCACCTCCCATCTTATGTAAAACCTTCAAATTTGGGGTTTTTCTTAGGGGAGAGAATATTTATGACAAAGTATGACTAAATTGCCCATTGTAATTCTATAATATTCCAAAACTACCCCTGGCCCTAAAATAATGTTCTGGCCGTGTGTTTTTCTACCTTGATTTGGGACTGTGAGAGGTAAACTTGTCACTGTATAATAGTTTTACCAACCCTGAACCTTGGGACTACGGTGAAAGCAACTTGTGTGTGGTCTGAAAAATCATCATCATTCACACATTCCATGTACACATCGGAGAATCTACATCCCTTTTTCACTTGAAAGATTGAAGCTTGAGGCTCAAAGGAGAAGGCCAAGCAATGAAGGAGCCATACCCTCTTGGCCATCTCAGCAAATGATGTGAAGAAGCTTGTATCAGGAAATTCTATTGTTAAAAAATTAAAAAAAAATGTCTAAAGGGGTATTTTTGTCCATTTATAATTAACTCCCCTCACCTCCCATTCTGAACCAAATAAGAAACCTCCCCTCCCCTCTTTTTGAACCAAACAAAATTATAACCTCCCCTAACCTAACTTAAATAAACCTCCCCTCCCCTCGAACCAAATAGAGCCTAAGTTAGGGCTACCAAGGGCAAATATGTAATTTAAGATGGAAATAACCTAATTTGAGGTTAAAAATGGATTCTTCATGCAAAAATATTTAAGATAAGCCTGGGTTGTGATTTTTGGAAAAGTACAAAAATACCAGATAAAAAGGGAATTAGACTGGGTTCCCTAAGGGCATTTTGGTAAATATGAGATTTTGAGCTAAGATAACCGACTTGTAAATTCTAGAATAAAGTATGAATGAGTAGTAACTCATTTGTAATTACTTTGGAAATTATAGGATTTAATAATTGCCTAGATTTACCTGAATGAGTAGTATGACTGGTAAATATGGCATTTGTTATTGTTGATGATTTCTCTAGATTTACCTGGAATATATTTTTGTCATCCAAAGATGAAACTTTTAGTAAATTTATTGTCTTTGCCAAGAAAGTGCAAAATGAGAAAGGTATATTAATTGCAGGAATCAGGACAGATCATGGTAGAGAATTTGATAATCAAGCATTTGCAGAATATTGCGATACAAATGGCATTGATCACAATTTTTCAGCACCAAGAACTCCACAACAGAATGGCGTCGTGGAAAGAAAGAATAGAGTTCTTACAGATATGGCTAGAGCAATGCTCAATGAAAAGAATGTGTCTCAAGTCTTCTGGGCAGACGCAATAAGCACTGCATGCTACATCTCAAATAGAGCGTATGTTAGAACCAAACTTGGAAAGACACCATATGAACTCTACAAGGGACGGAAACCAAACCTCGTTCATCTACACATATTTGGCTGTAAGTGCTTTATTCATAACAACGGTAAAGATAATCTTTGAAAGTTTGATTCTAAGGCTGATGAGAGACTTTTCCTAGGATATTCAAATCAAAGTAAAGCATATAGAGTTTTTAATAAACGAACATGTGTTGTAGAAGAATCAATTCATGTTGTATTCGATGAATATGTGTCCTCTAGTAAAAACTTTGATGATGAGATAACTAGAAACCAACCCTCTGTTAACTCTCCCAATCTTGAGGTTGACAATTTTGAAAAAGAAGTTGAACTAAGTCATCCAGATCAACCTTGAGCCTGGAAATACATCAAGAGTCATCCTCTAGATCAAGTGATAGGTGGAGTTAATGAAGGAGTCAAAACTAGAAACAAAGTTTTAAACGAAGTTAGTTTTTCTGCATTTATTTCTCAATTGGAACCTTCTAACATTGAAGAAGCCCTATCAGATAATGATTGGGTGTTAGCAATGCAAGAAGAGTTAAATTAATTTGACAGAAATCAAGTTTGGGATTTGGTGCCCCGGCCTAAAGACCACTCGGTTATTGGCACTAAATGGGTATTCAAGAACAAACTTAATGAATCCGTAGCTATTATCAGAAACAAGGTAAGATTGGTTGCCAAGGGCTATAATCAAGAAGAAGGAATTGATTATAAGACAACATATGCTCCAGTAGCAAGATTGGGCTATACGAGTACTCTTAGCCTTTGCATGCATCAAAGGATTCAAATTATATCAAATGGATGTGAAAAGTGCTTTCTTAAATGGATACATCAAGGAGGAAGTTTATGTTGAACAACCTCTGGGCTTTGAAGACGTATCCAAACCAAATCATGTTTTCAAACTAAAGAAAGCCTTATATGGTTTGAAACAAGCTCCTAGAGCCTGGTACGAAAGGTTGAGCAAATTTCTTATCGAATTTGGTTTTACTCGAGGAAAAGTCGATACAACTTTATTTATAAAATGAAAACTAAATGATATTTTAGTAGTTCAGATTTATGTTGATGATATTATATTCGGAGCTACTAATGATTCTTTGTGTAAGGAATTCTCTGAGATAATGCAGGGAGAATTTGAAATGTCATTGATGGGATAATTGACATTCTTTCTGAGTTTACAAATTAAACAAAGAAAGAATGGAATATTCATATCACAGACCAAATACCTTCAAGAATTGCTCAAGAAGTTTGGATTGGATAAAGCTAATGGTACAGATACACCTATGAGTTCAACCGTACTTATGGATGCTGATGAAAAAGGGGTTGACTTCAACATAACTCAATATCGAGGAATGATTAGATCATTACTCTATCTCACAGCCAGCAAACCTGATATTCAGTTCAGTGTTAGTCTATGTGCAAGATTTCAGTCATGCCCCAAAGTGTCACATGCTGAATTAGTAAAAAGAATTTTCAGATATTTTGCAGGTACAAAAGAGCTGGGTATATGGTACCCCAAAAGAGGTAATGAATATCTAGTTGCCTATTCTGACTCTGATCATGGTGGGTATAAAACAGATAAGAAGAGCACAAGTGGGCAATGTCAATTCCTTGGAGGCGCAGTTGTTTCTTGGTTTAGTAAGAAACAAACTACAGTATCATTATCTTTAACGGAAGCAGAATATATAGCAGCCTCAAGCTGTTATGCACAAGTACTATGGCTAAAACAATAACTTCAGGATCTTGGCATATATCTTAAAGAAATTCCTATTTACTGTGACAACACCAGTACAATAAGCTTGGCGAAAAATCCTGTACAGCATTCAAGGACCAAGCATATTGATGTGAGACATCATTTCATTAGAGATCACATTCAGAAAAGGGATGTCAAGGTGTTATTCATACCTACACACTTGCAATTAGCTGATATTTTCACCAAACCTCTTGCCCGATAACAATTAATGTATATACGAAGGGAATTGGGAATGGTAAATCCCAATGAATTGTAAGTTGTTTAATCTTTATAAATGTTGATTTCATATTGTTTTGATGATCCCATAACTAACTTAAGCATCAGAGTATCTATAAAGTTGTTTTGCAGGATGCTCTGTAATATCTTCAAATAACAGAGACAAACAGAGAAGAAAACAGGGTGATGATAAAAGACCAACTCAAGTGAGTGAACAGTGAAATACTACAACCTCAGGTAAATCAAGCAATTAGATTCATAATCTTATTACAGGTAAGTCTCATAAAGTGTTTTAATTAATTATCTTGGAGTTACAGCGTGTTTTTAGCTTCTGTGAAGTAATTTTGGACTTCACTCGAGTGAAACCCAAAATCACTGAGTGAATGTAAAAATCACTCGAGTGAATATTAAAAACTTGGTTATATCAGTTTTCTCAACTCGCGACTGTTCATTTCACTTCCACCGTTCACCTTCACTCGCTGAAATCCTCTCAAATTCTCTGAAAACTCTTGAACCCAGTAACCGAAACCCTCATTACTATCCTTAACCGACAAAAACCCCTCTAAAGCAAGTCCATTTCAGTCATAATCTTGCCTCTCATTTCTGACAGTTACCGGTAGCCTTCACTGTGCAATCTCTCGTCTCTCCAAGCGTCGGTACCCATGGCAAGAACCAAAAGGCCCGGGCAATCTCCTCCATCCTCACCACCGTCCAAGAAGGCGAAAGCACCCTCTGAACCAGAACCCAATCTGCCCATTCAAAGACCCAAAGGTATTCGGATTGAAGAGCCGATGGGAATGACTACCCGTTCGCATACCAGTCTGAAAGGGAAAGGGAAAGAAAAACAATGAGAAGCAGACATCCAAGAGTCTACTTTGCAGAGGAAAATCACTCGGGCTGTCAATATCTTAGCAGCCTCGGTTCCTCAGAAATCACAGTATGCAAGTCAAGCCTCTGGTAGTCGACATTCTGAGTCCCTGGCTGAAGAAACCGTTGAACTTCTTGAACCTCCTCCTGGGTATAACACTGGTAACCTCAGCATTTTAAACTCCATTGTATTTGCCTCACATTTTGCCAAAAGAAACTTTTGTCCTGTTGTGTGGTTGACTTGGAAGAACTGAAACAGAAATTCCATATTGATTTGACCCCATATTTGAAACAATATGAACCATGGCTGAGACTGAGAATGTCCTACAATCCCCTGGTTGTCAAATACTTTTACTGTAACATGAAAATTGCGGATGTAAAGGACAGTCATGGAAACATCATTGTTGAGAGAATTGAAACAAGTATAAGAGATCAGAAAGTTCTACTGTCTGGAGATCTTATCAATACCTATCTAGGCATAGAAGATGTTCCTATGAAGCCTCCACGTGTCTTTAATATTCATGAACTGGTTGATATCTTTAGACCAGGACAACCTGGAGTGCCTTTACTCACTTCCCCAGTTGCTCTTACCAATGACCAAAGAGCCTTGTTTTATATTTACTCCCGGAGCATGGTTAACAAGGCAAAGAACTTCACTCATATCACTCAGATGGATCTTCAGATGATGGCATCTCTTATGACAAGAGAAAGAAGAAATGTGGGGGAACTCATTTTTCAAGAAATAAAGAGGTTCAGATTTCACTCCTCCAGGTCTGCTACTATTCCCTATCCTCAGCTTGTGTCCTACATACTTTCCATGCACAATATTTGGCATTTGACACCTGAGGGAGACATAGTGAGGATTCCTAAGTTTGGAAAGATTCACCTCACTAGGATGGGAATTACAATTCCAGCTGGAGCTTCTTCACAGCCTCAGAGACATCATTCACCACCTCCTGAGGCAAGCCAGAGAGATCCTCAAAGGATGGATCCTTCACCTTCCAAGATAGATGAGGCTCAGTCTTCCAGAGCAGTCTCTCATAGTCCTTCTTTTACTCAGGCTGCTCTTCAGACATATATTCAAGAAGTAATCCAGTCTGCTGTTACTCAGTTGAAGAAGTCTAACGCTCAACTGATTGATCAAGTCAACGATCAAATTACAGTATTAGTAGCAGCAGTGAATCATAACTTCAACTTACTTTTTGAGCGCCAGACAGAGCAGACACAGAGGATTCAGAGGATTGAGGATGCACTCAGGTCTCACCTTCATATTCCCTTCCCTGACTTACCACCTACCACTTCACATATACCTCCTCCATCAGACTCTTCACTTCCAGATATTTCACTTTCTGATCCTCCCATCATTCCTCCCATTATTCCTTCAGACACTCCTTCTGCACCTCCCACATCCTTTATCTCTGACCCTATACCTGCTGGTGATATTCCACAGGCTGATCCCATCCTCCAGACTCATCATCTTCTTCATATCACACTGATTCCAGTTCTCATACTGAGGAAATTGTAGTTGAGGAAGCCACTACAGAGGTTATAGGATCTACTCACTCCACTTCCACCACTCCTCTTGAGCCATCTTCTACCACCTTTTCCTTCCAGTCTCCTGCACAACTTTTAATTATTCCATATGTTCCACCTATCCCCTTCTTTGCTTCTGCATCCACTCAGGCATCTACACCATCTACCACTCCTTTAGATGATGCCAAAAAGGGGGAGAAGAACTGATATGATCATATGTATTTTCTTTTAGTTTGTAGTTTCAGTACTTGTCATGTAGTTGTGCAACTTGTGTAGTTTCAGTATGTTTTTCAAAACTGACATGTACTTGACCTTAATCTAATGAGAATATAATCTTAATGCATCTGTGTTTATGTTTGCAGCAGCCAATATGATCTCATGAAAATCTTAATGTATTTGTGTTTATGATTGCAGCTGCCAAAATGATCTCAAGAAAAGCAAGAAGTTACTTCATATGTGCATGTTTAATTTCTACTTATAATGGTTTTTGAACTTTAAACTAACATCTTTTATTTTCTAAAAGGTCAAAAACTCTTAATCTTTAAAAGAACTCGTCTTAGTTATTGCTAGTCAAAATTGTTGCAGAATTTTTGAAAAAGATCAAGTAAAGTTTGTTAGAAAATCAAAATTTTGAACTTGATCATATAATATGTTTTGTCATCATCAAAAAGGGGGAGAATGTTAGATTTCATGTTTTGATGATAACAAATCATGTTTTAAAAGCTCATGGATTCAATATCAGCAAAGGAAGTAATTCTGGTGATCTGTGCAAGATTACTCGAGTGATTTAGTTAATCACTCGAGTGATATTCAAGATCACTCGAGTGATCACTGAAATCACTCGAGTGATTTAGAAAAATATCAGATCACTCAAGTGATATGTGAAATCACTCGAGTGATGCGCATAATCACTTCCAGTGATCGATAAATCACTGCAAGAAAAATTCACTGTTTTGAAAATCACTTCCAGTGAAGATCAGATCACTCGAGTGATGCGCCAAGTTTTCCAAATCACTTTCAGTGATCCTGAATCACTCAAGTGATGCGCCAAATCACTTCCAGTGATTGAAAATTCACTGCAAGAAAAATTCATTGTTTTGAAAATCACTTCCAGTGAATGTCAGATCACTCGAGTGATGCGCCAAGAATTTCAAATCACTTCCAGTGATCCTGAATCACTCGAGTGATGTTGCATTTTCACTGAATCACTTCCAGTGAATTGGAAATCACTGCAAGAATATTTCACTGTTAGACAAATCACTTCCAGTGATCTTGAATCACTCGAGTGATGTTTGAAAAGTTGCAAATCACTTCCAGTGGATTCAAAATCACTGCAAGAAGAAATCACTATTTACAAAAACACTTCCAGTGATTCCAAATTCACTCAAGTGAAACATGGAAATTTCAAGATCACTTCCAGTGAACCAGCAATCACTGTCAGAAGCTTTCAATGTTTTCAAAATCACTCCCAGTGATATTATATTCACTTCCAGTGATATTGTATTTTCTCCAATAATGATTTATTGTTCTAGTAAACACTTTCCTGGATACACTACGATCCATTTGCAATTACTTCCATAAAGAACAACTGATTTTGCTAGTGAAATTCTGTTATTACTGATTTCTCCAAATTGCTATCAAAATCATATGGTATATCATTTTACCACTCAGTTACGAAAACAAGATCACTCCCGATAGTTTTATTGATTATCAGAAAACACTTTAAGTGAATCATGTTGATATACAAATATTTTCTAACCGTTATATTCACAAGTGTGTTACAGCTGTACTCCACCATCACGCACATGACGAGTAACTGAACTCTCCATTCAAACGACAACTATTCGTGGGCGGTAGCAAAATTCATAAATAACGGAAAGACAAATACTGGTGCATTTGTCAGAAGCACATTTGAATCAACGGACAAATTTACAACGATCTTCAAAGGTTCTATTATATATGTCCAGCCATTCGAAAAATACAACAATAAAGAGAAACACCTGAATACTCTACAAGCAATATCATGACAAGTGTAACATACTGAAATATGAATAACAAGAATTGCTTGTAAATGTAATTAGTCGGAAGA
This sequence comes from Albizia julibrissin, assembly GCA_037074505.1. Classification (NCBI taxonomy): domain Eukaryota; kingdom Viridiplantae; phylum Streptophyta; class Magnoliopsida; order Fabales; family Fabaceae; genus Albizia; species Albizia julibrissin. The sequence continues at coordinate 42,949,013 of CM073477.1, forward strand.
AAATTCACCGGTGCCAGTGTTGTGTATACGGTGTTATTTTGATAAAGAGGACACTTAGCAAGATTTTATTGGTTGTCATAAAGTAATAATTAAATGAAATAATCTTACTTTGTGTAGGGACCACGAAGGAGGACACCTCGTAGGTGAACCCGGGGAAAATTCCCTGACTTTCCTTTCCCTGATAAAGTGGACAGTTAGGTGGAGGGAAGAGATAGGGATAGGTCCCATATAAGGGACACATGGCATCTTCTTAAGGAAGAAGAGAAAAGGTGCTTTTGACTTTAATGTGTTGGCCGAATAAGAGCGTGACACTTGTTCCCTCTTTTTGACAAAGTTACTTTAGCTTTTGTGTTGTCATCACCGGAGGGTGCCACGTTGCCCCAAGCCGGGGAAATCCACCGAACTCTGGTCTGGTCACCCGACTAATTTTCCCGAACACCGAGCTCAGGAGCTGGGGAAAAATCATCGGACTCTCATTTTCCCTGACCATTAGGACAGCTCAAGACCCATTTGATTAAAAGAAAGGATACTTGTCACCGTTTGGCTAAATCACCGAATATGTGGCACCATAAGATTGTGACACATGTTGGAACACCTTTATGACTTTCTTTAAACTCTATTATTTCATTTATCATCAGCAAAAATAGGAAGAAATCATAAAAAACGTTGAGAAATAGTTAGAGGAAAGAGAAAACATGAATAGTGAATGTTCTTGAGTTCAATCCACCGAAACACTACCGAATCAGTGTTTTCTCCTAAAATTTCCTTCACAAACCTTCTTCTACTCATCCTAAGCTTCATTTCTATGGTTTCGGATTTTCATTTGGAGGTATTTGGTGCCATCTCACCAGACGAAGTACTGCCAGATTTCCGAACCGATTGTGGAAACGTATAGAGGTAAGCGTAAGTTTCATTTTGAACCGATTGGTTTGTTGTTTGGATGAGTCTTCATGAAGGTTAGGGTACTGTTCATTTTCATCCAAAAGGAATTTTAAAGGATTAATCATGGTTTAATCATGTATTTATGGTTAAATGATGATTTATGATGATATTGGACTAAGTTGTTCAACAAAATTCTGTTTTGGTAATTTTGCTGAAAATGATTCTGTCTTGCCAGTGGGTTTTGGGGCTAAAGATTTATGATTTTGATGGTTTTGATCATTCTATTGAGTTCTACATGAAATATTATGAGGAAAATCATGTACTTATAATTTTTGGATAATTATACAAAATTATGGAATTTTTTGAAAGTTAGATGACCCTGCTGTTAGACTTGTTTTGCTGGAGCAGATTTGTTGCGGTGCGTTTTTCAGTAACCAAACCTTGTCTAAACCTTATGAAATTTTACATGATGAAAGTATACATCCTGAGGTTCACTTTTATGGGTAATAGGACGCAATTGGACCAGTGGATTGAGAAATATGATTTTTCAAAGTTTAAGGTTGATTCTGGAATGGAATCTGTGGCAGATTGGGTTTGACGAATTTTCTGGAATTGGGTGGTTATAATTAGTGCCTTGTAATATTTTTATTTACACTAGGACTTGAATATTATTGAACAGAACCTCGAACCAACTCATTTGGAGTTGTGTAGAATTAATTATGAATTTTCAAATATTAAAGAAAATTCTGGCAGATTTACTCAAATGTGCAAAAATAAAGGATGCAATGGTATTATGTAATTGTAATGAACTTTAAGGGTAAAACTAACCAACTTGATATAGTTGAACCATTTTTGACTTTGATTTTGGGTTAGTATTCTAACCTTAATGACAACCGACTTGAGTATTTGGATTATACAAATATTGGACGAAATAATAACTTGTCGTCCGTAAATTCCATTTATAGGACCTAATACTGTTCAAAGTTTAAGATCTGCCCGAGCTTAGTGAAACAATTGGATATTGCTCAAGAGAAGCTATCAGGTAGTAACTTTGTCTTTCATATGTTATAAGATACATTGTATGTGTGTAGTTTCATCATGAACTGTCTGGAATATTTTGTTTATGCGGGGTTGTCGCCCGGGGCCTATTGCACGGGTTGACACTCAGGCCATTGAATTTGTTTGTGATGCACGAGTGAATGCCGGGGCCTATTGCACGGGTAATACTCGGAGCCTTGTGATATACCTAGTACTATGATGGTATGAGAACTACATGTTGAATCGAATGATGTTTTGATGATTCTTTTATATGATGACTGTGTAACATGCTCTGTGATTTTATATCTATATGATTGACTACCTGTTACTACTGAGATTCTTTTGAATCTCACTCTTTTTCTATAAACAAATTACAGTACAGGCTGGTAGCTCAAAGGGCAAGAAGGTAAATACGGACAACTAGAGGATGAAGCTGAAAGATTTACTTTCTCTGTTGGTTGTCTGTTTGGATATTTTGGACATGTATATATTGTATAAATCGGTAACTATGACAATAGTATAGTAGTTGAACTAATAGTACTTGTAGCCAGGTATATGAATGGTAATGTAATAAAGAGATAACTTAGTTACATAACACTTCCTAATCGTTAGAGAAACATTAACGATTGAATACAACGTGAGATTGAAGCAGAGACACGCTCGTATACTCTGATAAAATGAAAGGAAGTATCAATGAGTCTAAATGAGATAGTGAATATTTGTGAAAAATGTTTGAAAAATTTTTATTCCATATGAAAAACCTACTCAATCCTAGATTTATCTCCTGAGATAATGTTGGGATTCATTAATGTTTTTAAAGTTTATTTAGTTTGGGATTAAATCCTGATTTCACAATTTATTTCACTACTCTTTTGTACTCATCTGAGGTTATTGGAAGTAAGGTATTACATTTTGGTATCAGAGCGTTGATTCTGGCAACGATAGGTTTTGTTAGAGTCCTCTGCTTATGTTGATATGTTCTAACTTTTGTTAGCTACTTTGTGTTAGGAAGCATGTCTGATAGGGAAAGACAAAGAAGTAGATCACCCCCATCTATTAACCAGCTACCACCGGAGGAACGTATACCAGATGGTAGGCACTATATAGTCATTAATAGAGGAGGACCTGGACGTGGACCGAGAGTAACAAAAACTGCCAGGAAGAGAGTTAAATATCCAATATTTTTTGGACCTGCCCCTAGGGATGATGCTACTGTCGGTGACACAGATGACATAGAATTAGAGAACATTATGCAGTACTCAGACTCAGATGCAGAGTCAAATGCTCCAGTGGTTGAGTTAGCATTTGACCCTCACCCAAATGATGAACTGTGGGAGCGATTTAAGGATTTCTACCTGAACGCCTTTAATGAATACACTTCCTTTATGCAACGGTATACGACATTCTTGGGCTCAATAAAGAAACTGTATGAGCAAAAGGAAGAGCATGGGCTAGAGATGACAGATGATATTTGGATTCAAACCACACTAGCCTATTTTCCTGACATTACTTCTTGGATTGAGAAAAAGAATGAGATCATATTTTGGGGTCCTTTTGAGTTTTGGCCTTTTATTAACCATATGTATATGTATGTGTTGTTTCATACGGACTAGTGATAATAAGGTAGTATGGGCTACTTATGTATATATCAAGTTACTTGGATGTAAATATAGTTGTTTGCCATAATGGATCTATGTTTCTGTTGTGTTCTAATATTTAAAGCCTTGAGAAGTACATGTATACATACATATATATATGGTTGATGCCGTTTTAATGTGGTGTTCCTTTTTAATAGTGAAAAGGAAAAATGGTGCGACGTAGATCAGAAACTAATGTACCACCAATTACTGAACCTGAGAATAATGCAAGGCCTGACCCTATGCAACAAATTCTCAGAATACTGACACAACAACAAGCTATGATTCAGGATTTGCGAGAAGAAGTTCGAGAATTAAGAGAAAGCCAAAATGCTGATAGGGCACAATCTGGAAACCCTGAAGGGAATAACCCGAAAGGGAATAATTTAGAAAGGAACTACCCCGAGAGGAATCAAGAAGGGGAACAATTCCATAACGAAGAGCAGTCACTGTCTCTTGAGGTAAATTCAGAAATTCCTGTAGTTCCAGGACGTGAAGAGGATACTCTCCAGTATTGGATGCCTAAATTTATCCAGTACCAGCCTGTGGCATTCAAAGGGAGATTTGAACCACAAACTGCAGAGAATTGGGTAAACCAATTAGAGAAAATCTTTGATGTGTTAGAATGCCCTACAGAGATGAAAGCTAGGATGGCTATATATAAGTTGGTAGGTGATGCTGATAACTGGTGGAAGAATACAACACTCATGTTGCGTGCCCAAAATATTCCACTGACCTGGGAGTTATTCCAGGATAAATTTTATGAAAAATACTTCCCGAGGTCAGTAAGAATTGAGAAAGAGAAGGAATTCCTGGCGATACAACAAGGCGATGATGAGACTTTTGATGCATACCTGTCTCGGTTCATTCGACTGTCCCGTTACTCTCCTTACTTAAAGATTAAAAAAGATGAGGAGTGGAGCTCCGATATGTTGATTCGGGGACTGAAGCCCGAAATGGAAGAGAAGCTTGTTGCCCAGCAGTTTACTAAATTTAACGAAGCTGTGGAAGTGTGTCGATTGATTGAGGGTAACTTAAAGAGAGTACGTGCCAATAAGAGTACCAACAATCGAGGTGGGCCTAGTCAGGGGGATACCTCACAGAAGCGTAAGGGGCAAGGGTTCTCACAAAAAGGAAATATCAATAAAAAGCCTTTTTGGTTTGGGAACCGTAGTGGCCAGAAAACCCTGACCTCTCAAACATGCCCTCGTTGTGGTAAGTCACATCCGGGACGACTTTGCAATGTCCTTGTGAGTCAGATAATCTGTTATGCTTGCCAAAAGCCAGGTCACTTTGCTGTAAATTGTCCCCAGCGAGCAGCACCACAACCAGGTGATCCTAGACACAAGAATCAGGGACGAGTGTTTGCCTTGACACACGAAGAAGCGAAGAAGTCTCCTGAGTTGGTTCAAGGTAAAATTCTTCTTAATGGTAGTTCATTGCAAGCTTTATATGATTCGGGTGCTAGTCATTCCTTCATTGCTTATGACTGTGTTAAGCGCCTAGGATTACATATGCATAAATTACCATTTGACTTAGTTGTATCGACACCAATGGGTGTCAAAACTATGACTGCTGATGTCTGTTTGAACTGTGTGATAAATGTTGAGGGACATGAGTCTGCGGTTGACTTAGTCTGTTTGCCGCTCCAAAAACTTGAAGTTATACTGGGTTTTAACTGGCTGACAGCAAATAATGTATTGCTGGATTGTGGGAAAAAGAGGATAATATATCCTACTCAGCAGGAGACTAATAACAGAAAAACTAGTCTAAACTTCCTCTCAATGGCAGAAGCTGAGAAATGCCTAAGGAGGGGATGTCAGGGATATATTGTGTTCTTTTCTGTGCAAACAGAGACAGGAATAGCCTTGAAAGATATCCCAGTTGTAAGGGAATTTCCTGAGGTGTTTCCTGATGACCTTAGGGGTTTGCCTCCCGAACGAGAAGTAGAGTTTGCAATCGAGATCATGCCTGGAGCTGGATCTATATCTAAAGCCCCATATAGAATGGCTCCAAATGAGATGGCTGAGTTGAAGAAACAAATTGAGGAATTACTTGGGAAGGGGTTCATCCGACCCAGTGTTTCACCATGGGGAGCACCCGTACTATTTGTCAAGAAAAAGGACGGAAGCCTGAGGCTTTGTATTGATTACAGAGAGTTAAATAAGGTAACCGTCAAGAACAAGTACCCACTGTGATAACTTAAGGTTGAGGAACCTTGAGTAGGGATTTGAGATTACCTTGTGTAAGGGGGAGCGAGTGTCTAGAGGAACTTGCTGTTTGTACTGTGGTGCCAAGAACCCACTGAATCTTGGAAGATATAGTGAAAGGCTCAGAAGGATTTCTGAGGACTGGACGTAGGTCAAGTGGTTGAGACCGAACCAGTATAAATCTCTGTGTGAATCTCGGTGATATCTCTTCCTTTTATTTATTGTGCTTAAAGTTTTATAAATTGATTTTAAATCTCTAATAATTTTGCAATCACCCAATTCACCCCCCCTCTTGGGTGAAAAGCTTGCTCTAACAGCTAGAATTTTAAGACCGGTTCTCATTTTAACCGGTCTTAAATATTACTTTAAGACCGGTTCTTATGAGAACCAGTATAAATTTTTTTTAGTTTTATTTGTTTCAATCTACCCAGGCTAATAAGCCATATTCAATGACAATCTCCTCTCCACATACACAAGCAACAACACATGTATATATATATTACCAATCAGAAGCAGTGACAATAATATTTTTATTTCCAGAAACACTTGGTATTTCTCATAATCAATTCAGCTTAAGGCATCATGTTATCCTATATATGTAAACTTGCTCCAAATTTAGAATCATGAAACCTCAAATCCTTATTAGTTCTCCTTTCCCTCTTTTGTTAAATATGACCTTAGTTATCCTAATTGGTATGAAGCTATAAATGTTAGTCTCTTCAAGGCAACAACACTTGGCCCTTACAACCCTCTACCCTCAACAATCACAGAATCAATATTACGAATAAAAATCATTCAAAACAAACACATTCAATTCCAATGACTACCAATAACACATGATCAACTTATTCAATTTTAAGCAACATTACAATATTAACAATTTATAATCATCAGGCATTTTGAATCATAATGAACCACAACATAACAATGATAGCAGGAAAATCTCAACATTGTGTGCACTTTCAATCCCAAAGCTTCTAAAGAAAAGCAGGAGAAGAAATATTTCTCATTATATGGAAAAAATTCCTAAGCTTTACAGAGAAATGAAAAAAATGGAAGAAAATTTACAATAGTGATCCCATGCCTGTATCGACAGCCAACTAGTATCACCAATATCTAAGAAATTGTCCTGAGCAGAGATATAAACCAAGTTAGATATATATGAAAACCATAAGTATTATTAGAACAACATAGGATCTGATTCAAAAACTTACTAATCTTGTAAAAGCTCATAGATGAATTCAGCACAACAATTACGGATGACATCAATATCTTCTTCAGGAAAGGGATCAGTAAGATCAAACATCTGTATGTGTAATACCGAAGCCAAACAAAACATTAACTTACTAACTTAAAAACAATAAAGTAATACAAAATTTTTGAAATATATATTTATTACCTCCTCGGTAAAATTAGTCGTGCCTAGGCTGATAATATTGTAAATTTGCCTCAAAATATAAAGACCACATAAGTTGGAGCCCGGTGGTTGCCTACGGCTCTGAAAAAGAATATGATATCATCAAAGCAAGCATAAAAGCATAGCTTATGGAACACATCTTAAAGAAAACAAATATGTACTAACCTTTGGCGTGATCCATGTAGGGTCTTTTAAGTCACAAACATGCCTACCACATTTAGCGTGTAGGAATGTCCACATAGCCCTATCATCAAAATCATAAAGATTACTTATTATGCATACAAACTTTGAACAAAAAAGGTAATAAAGCAAGAAAAATTACGAGTTCACGGTCTTCTTTAAGTCACTCCCTGGTTTGAAGTGGAGGGAGCATATGAGGATGACTGTGTAACTAGCCTTACACAGAATAACCAATTGCCAATGTTCCCTTTAAAAAATAGACGAATGTTAAGCAAATATAAAGCATTATATGTGTTTTGGAATATAAATTTGATGTTTCTTACCCATGCACATAAGGAACCAAGAAACAGTCAATTTTTGTTTCACTGAGCCTCTCTGATAAATATCTATGTCTGATGGCAGAAGTGGTCCCTTTCTCTTGGACTTGAACTAGGCATATGAATCCAAATTTATCGCTCTGGCCAAAGGAGACCAACCTATGATTCATGTACCTACAAAAATGCAAGCACACAAATTAAAGTTAAACAGCGTAATTTTTAAGATATTTACTTCCAATTGAAAAAGATACTTGCATAAAAAATAGTTGGTCAATCCCAACCGTAAGATATTGTCAAGGAGTGACTAGGGACATTAAATCTGTAGGCAAACTTCTTGTTAGGAAGGATGTATCGTATGCCATCAGAATCACTTGCTGCATCATATTTAGGGAAGGAAGCTGGACTTGGGACTCAGATCAGGGAATCCGTAGCTCGAATAGAAACAAGGTTCTTCGGCCATGATGTGAAGGTACCCAAGACATCACTCATAATCTTGAACTCCTTAGAATGGATAGGGATAGGTGCGTCTGCAATGATAACCTCCTCAACTGACACCCTGACTTGATCATCTGTCATCTGTTGGTGGTGAACAGTTGATCCAAGGTTGTGCACACTCCCCCGTGCAACTAACCGTCTCAGAGGATCCTCAATAAATATGTCACAAGGCTCGTCAATGTCCTTTCAAGGACCCTCTGATGACTGTCCAATATTGCAACAACTCCCTTTGGTGCTCTGCTTATTATGATCGAGCGATTACGCCAGGGCAGGAACGGTATTTTGTCTTGTGCTCACCATGGCATATACTTCCTCCTTCATCTTGCTTAACCAGGAATCCAATAGTGCATCAAATGATTCTTCTGCCTCGACCCTTACTTCCGCCCTCGGAGTAGCCAACATACGCTCCAATTCGTCTCTCGTCACCACGTTAGAGGAGGAATTGCGTGAGGAGGATCCAAAGTAATCCTTTATACACACCCCTCCTCCAACTCCCCTGACACAGCCTGGATGCTCACGTTTTCCAGGGGCAACAGTGAGAATGTCATTCCCCCCTCCGACTTGAAGGATCCCTCAGCTTACTTTTTTTGAAGTTCCTCCTATGAGATATACAAATAACACACATGAGTAATGAAACATGTTTACTAAATAGTTAATAACAACAATGATGTTAGAGCAAGCTTTTCACCCAAGAGGGGGGTGAATTGGGTGATTACAAAATAATTTTCAAATCTAAAATCAATATACAAAACTTAAAGCACAGTTAATGAAAGAAGAGATATTACCAAAGTTGACACAGGGATTTATACTGGTTCGGTCTCAAACACTTGACCTACGTCCAGTCCTCAGAAGTCCTTCTGAGCCTTTCACTATATCCTCCAAGATTCAGTGGGTTCTTGGCACCTCAGTACAAACAGCAAGTTCCTTCAGACACTTGCTCCCCCTTACACAAGGTAATTTCAAATCCCTACTTAAGGTTCCTCAACCTTAAGCTAATACAATTGAGAATGATTTAGTATGACTGACAATCTCTCTTTCAGAGTATGTAGATAAAAACTGAAGTACAGATGAAGTGTTAAAGCCTTTTTGAGAAGATATCACTTGTGGAAAGTTCAGGCGTATTTCTTCGTTATAATGTTTTTCAAAATGGCTGGACATATATAATAGAACCACTTTGAAGACGTTGTAAATTTGCCCGTTAATTCAAAGATGCTTCTGACAAATGTAACAGCATTTGTCTTCCGTTACTTTTGAATTTCTGCTGCTACCATGAATAGTTGTCGTTTGAGTGGAGTGATCAGTTACATGTTAAGTGCGATAGTGGAGTACAGCTGTAACACACTCACGAATATGACCGTTAAGCAATATTTGTATCTCAACAAATTAATATGGATCACTGGAGGTGTTTTATAAAAGAGACAGTGAAACCATAGAGAGTGATCCTATTTTCGCAACTGAGTATTATATCATGATTTTGAAAGCTACAGTAATAATAAAATTTTACTAGCAAAATCATTTGTCGTTGATGAAGTTAAAAGCAATTGGATCAAGGTTAATGTAGAAAGATGTATACTTGATCAATAAATCCTCATATGAGAAGATGCAATATCATTGGTAGTGAATATAATGTGTTTGGAAATGATTTTGAAACCTTTGAATATTTCTGACAGTGATTGCTGGTTCACTGGAAGTGATTTTGGAATTTGGCAAATATCACTCGAGTGATTTATGATCACTGGAAGTGATTTGGTGAACAGTGAAATCTTCTTGCAGTGATTTCCAATTCACTGGAAGTGATTCAGCGAAAATCCAACATCACTCGAGTGATTGAGGATCACTGGAAGTGATTTTGAGAATTTTGGCTGATCACTCGAGTGATCTCAGCTTCACTGGAAGTGATTTGTAAAATAGTAGATTTTTCTTGAAGTGAAATCCTAATCACTGGAAGTGATTTGCTTCATCACTCGAGTGATTCACAATCACTGGAAGTGATTTGGCGCATCACTCGAGTGAATGAGAATCACTGGAAGTGAATAGCAAATCCGTGAGAATTTCTGGAAGTGAAAACAAGATCACTGGAAGTGTTAGTCAGATCACTCGAGTGATTCACAATCACTGGAAGTGATTTGGCTTATCACTCGAGTGATTCAGAATCACTGGAAGTGATTTTCAAAACAGTGAATTTTTCTTGCAGTGATTTCGCGATCACTGGAAGTGAAATTGCGGATCACTCGAGTGATTTCCCATATCACTCGAGTGATCTGTAATTTCTGCAATCACTCGAGTGATTTCAGTGATCACTCGAGTGATCTTGAATATCACTCGAGTGATTAGCAAAATCACTCGAGTGATCCACAATCACTCGAGTGATTCATTTAACCACTCGAGTGATCTTTCACAGATCACCAGAATGGATTGCTTTGCTGCTAATTATTCCATGAGCTTCCAAAACATGATTTGTTATCATCAAAACATGGAATCTAACATTCTCCCCCTTTTTGATGATGACAAAACATATCATATGATCAAGTTTAAAATTTTGATTTTCTAATACACTTTGCTTGATCTTTTTGAAATCTTTTGCACTAATTTTGATTTACAATTGCTAAGATGAGTTTGTTTAAGAGATTATGAGTTTTTGACCTTTTGGAAGATAAAAGATGTAAGTTTCAAGTTCAAAAAACATTGTAAACAGAAAATGCACAGAGAATTTTTTTTTGAAATCATTTTGGCGGCTGTAATACACTAGGATTTCCATGAGATCATGTTGGCTACTGCAATCATAAACACAGATACATTAAAAATTTCATAGGATCATATCATAAACTCATATTTCCATTAGATTAAAGTCAAGTCAGATTACACAAGATACACAGTGACAAAGTCCAGGAAAGGTAAAATACATAACTTGTAATTACAAACTAAAACACATATGCATCAAAAGAAAATATATCATATCTATCATATCAGCTCTTCTCCCCCTTTTTGGCATCATCTAAAGGAAAGGTAGACGGTGTTGAGGCTTGAGTGGATGCAGATGCAAAGAAAGAGGTAGGTGGAACATATGGAATAATGGAAAGTTGTGGAGGAGATTGGAAGGAAAATGTGGTAGAAGATGGCTCAATAGGAGTGGTGGAAGTGGAGTTGTTTGGTCCTATGACCTCTGTGGTGGCTTCCTCAGCTATGATTTCCTCAGTGTGAGAACTGGAAGCAGTGTGATGTGAGGAAGATGATGGAGTCTGGAGAATGGGGTCAGGGTGTGGAATATCACCAGCAGAAATAGGATCAGAAATAAAGATTGTGGGAGGTGCTGGAGGAGTGTCTGAAGGAATGATGGGAGGAATGATGGGAGGATCAGAAAGTGAAATCTCTGGAACTGAAGAATCTGATGGAGGAGGTTGAGAGGAGGCAGGTGGTATATCAGGGAAGGGGATATGAAGGTGAGTCCTGAGAGCATCCTCAATCCTCTGAATTCTTTGTGACTGCTCAGTCAGGCGCTCAAAAAGGAGATTGGAATTGTGATCCACTGCTGCCACTAAGATTGTCACTTGATTATTCACTTGATCAATCAGTTGAGCATTAGAGTTCTTCAACTGAGTGACTGCAGACTGAATGGCCTCCTGGATATATGTCTGAATAGCAGCCTGAGTAAAAGAAGGACCATGGGAGACTGCTCTAGAGGACTGTGCCTCATCCATCTTGGAGGGTGAAGGGTCCATCCTCTGGGGTTCTCTCTGGCTGGCCTCAGGAGGAGGTGAATGGCGTCTCTGAGGCTGTGATGATGCTCCATCAGGAATGGTAATTCCCATCCTAGTGAGGTGAATTTTCCCAAACTTGGGAATCCTCACAATATCTCCGTCAGGTGTCAAATGCCAAATATTGTGCAGGGAAAGGATGTAAGACACAAGCTGAGGATAGGGAATGGTAGTAGACCTTGATGAGTTGAACCTGAACCTCTTCATTTCTTGAAAGATGAGTTCCCCCACATTTCTTCTTTCCCTTGTCATGAGGGATGCCATCATCTGAAGATCTTTTCCCGTGATATGAGTGAAGTTCTTTACCTTGTTAACCATACTTCGGGAGTAAATATAGAACAAGGCTCTCTGATCATTGGAAAGAAAGGCTGGGGAAGTGGGTAGAGGTACTCCAGGTTGTCCTGGTCTGAAGATATCAACTAATTCATGAATATTAAACACACGTGGAGGCCTCATAGGAACATCCTCTATCTCTAGATAGGTGTTGATAAGATCTCCAGACAGAAGAATTTTCTGATCTCTAATACTTGTTTCAATTCTCTCAGCAATGATGTTTCCTTGGTCATCCTTTACATCAGCAGTCTTCATGTTACAATAAAAATATTTGACAACCAAAGGATTGTATGACATTCTCAATCTCAGCCAAGGTTCATATTGTTTCAAATATGGGGTTAGATCAATATGAAATTTCTGTTTTAGTTCCTCCAAGTCAACCCACACAACAGGACAGAAGGTTCTTTTAGCAAAGTGTGAGGCAAACACAATGGAGTTCAAGAGACTGAGGTTACCAGTGTTAAATCCAGAAGGGGGTTCAAGGAGCTCAGTATGTTCTTCAGCCAGGGAGCCAGACTGTCGACTACCAGTGGCTTGACTTGCATACCGTGACTTCTGAGGCACAGAGGATGCCAAGATATTCGTTGCCCGTGTGATTTTTCTTTGCAAAGTTGATTCTTGGACATCTGCTTCTCGCTGGGCATCAGATTTTTCTTTCCCTTTCCCTTTCACGCTGGTATGTGAACGGGTAGCCATTCCCGTGGGTTCCTCAATCCGAATCCCCTTGGATTTTGGTCTGGGTGGATTGGGTTCTGGTTCAGCGGGGGCTTTCGCCTTCTTAGACGGAGGTGGAGGTGGTGGAGATTGCCCGGGCCTTTTTGTTCTTGCCATGGGTACCGACACTTGGTGGAGGCGAAGGTTTTGACGACGGCTAGACAGAAATTGGACGCTGGGTAGGCTGTCGGAAGCAAAAGGCGAGAGAAAAGTGAAATGGGGATAGTCGGGAGTGAACAGTGAAATGATGAGACTGTCGGAAATGAGAGACGAGACTGTCGGAGGAAGGATTTAAACTAAAATGGGCTGGCTTTTGAGGGGATTTGTCGGTTAAGAGTAGTAAAGAGGGTTGCGGTTACTGGGTTCAAGCGTTTTCAGCGAATGGAGGTGACGGTAGAAGGTGAGCAGTCGCGAGAGAGAGAGAGGAACTGATATATCAGAGTTGTTTGACATTCACTCGAGTGATTTTTAACATTCACTCGAGTGATTTTGGTTTTCACTCGAGTGAAATATAAAAATCACTCGAGTGAAGTACAAAAACACTTCACAAAAACAGATATCATGCTGTAACTCCTAAATTAATAATGGAAATGCTCATGTAACTTACTAGTGACAAATTTATCAATTTAATTATCTAATTTTACCTGTGATTGCAGTGTTTCACTTTTCACTTACTCCATTGTCTTCCTTCTCTGTTTGTCCCTGTTACTTGAGGATATTACAGAGCATCCTGCAAAACAACTTTGTAGAAACTCCGATGCTTAAATTAGTAATGGGATCATCAAAACAATTATGAAATCAACATTTATAAAGATTGAACAACTTACAATTCATTGGGATTTACCATTCCCAATTCCCTTCGTATGTGCATGAATTGTTCTCGGGCAAGAGGTTTGGTGAAAATATCAGCTAATTGCAAATGAGTAGGAATGAATAACACCTTGACATCTCTTTTCTGAATATGATCTCTAATGAAGTGATGTCTCACATCAATATGCTTGGTCCTTGAATGCTGTACAGGATTTTTCGCCAAGCTTATTGTACTGGTGTTGTCACAGTAAATAGGAATTTCTTTAAGGTATATGCCAAGATCCTGAAGTTGTTGTTTTAGCCATAGTACTTGTGCACAACAACTTGAGGCTGCTATGTATTCTGCTTCTGTTGAAGACAAGGATACTGTAGTTTGTTTCTTGCTGAACCAAGAAACGACTGCGCCTCCAAGAAATTGACATTGTCCACTTGTGCTCTTCCTATCTGTTTTATAGCCACCATGATCAGAGTCAGAATAGGCAACTAAATATTCATTACCTCTCTTGGGATACCATATACCCAACTCTTTTGTGCCTGCCAGATATCTGAAAATTCGTTTCACTAATTTAGCATGTGACACTTTGGGACATGACTGAAATCTTGCGCATAGACCAACACTGAACTGAATATCAGGTCTGCTGGCTGTGAGATAGAGTAATGATCCTATCATTCCTCGATATTGAGTTATGTTGAAATCGACTCCTTTTTCATCAGCATCCATTAGTACGGTTGAGCTCATAGGTGTATCTGTTCCATTAACTTCATCTAATCCAAACCTCTTAAGCAATTCTTGAAGATATTTGGTTTGTGATATGAATATTCCATTCTTTCTTTGTTTAATTTGTAAACCCAGAAAGAAGGTCAATTCCCCCATCAGTGACATTTCAAATTCTCCCTGCATTATCTTAGAGAACTCTTTACACAAGGAATCATTAGTAGCTCCGAATATAATATCATCAACATATATTTGAACTACCAAAATATCACTTAGTTTTCATTTTATAAATAATGTTGTATCGACTTTTCCTCGAGTAAAACCAAATTCGATGAGAAATTTGCTTAATCTTTCGTACCAGGCTCTAGGTGCTTGTTTCAAACCATATAATGCCTTTTTGAGTCTGAAAACATGATTTGGTTTGGATACATCTTCAAAGCCTGGAGGTTGTTCCACATAAACTTCCTCCTTGATGTATCCATTTAAGAAAGCACTTTTCACATCCATTTGAAATAGTTTAAATCCTTTGATGCAAGCAAAAGCTAAGAGTACTCGTATGGCTTCCAATCTTGCTACTGGAGCATATGTTTCCTCATAATCAATTCCTTCTTCCTGATTATAGCCTTTGGCAACCAATCTTGCCTTGTTTCTGATAATGGCTGCGGATTCATCAAGTTTGTTCTTGAATACCCATTTAGTGCCAATAACCGAGTGGTCTTTAGGCCGGGGCACCAAATCCCAAACTTGATTTCTGTCAAATTGGTTTAACTCTTCTTGCATTGCTAATACCCAATCATTATCTGATAGGGCTTCTTCAATGTTAGAAGGTTCTAATTGAGAAATGAATGCAGAAAAACTTACTTCGTTTAAAACCTTGTTTCTAGTTTTGACACCTTCATTAACTCCACCTATTACTTGATCTAGAGGATGACTCTTGACATATTTCCAGGCACGAGGTTGATCTGAATTACTCAGTTCAACTTCTTTTTCACAATCGTCATCTTCAAGATGTGAAGAGTTAATGGGAGGTTGGTTTTTAGATATCTCATCATCAAAGTCTTTACTAGAGGATACATATTCATCGAATACAACATGAATTGATTCTTCTACAACACATGTTCGTTTATTAAAAACTCTAAATGCTTTACTATGATTTGAATATCCTAAGAAAAGTCCCTCATCAGCCTTAGAATCAAATTTTCCAAGATTATCCTTACCGTTGTTATGAATAAAACACTTACAGCCAAATATGTGTAGATGAGCAAGGTTTGGTTTCCGTCCCTTGTAAAGTTCATATGGTGTTTTTCCAAGCTTGGTTCTGACATATGCTCTATTTGAGATGTAGCATGCAGTGCTCATTGCATCTGCCCAGAAGACTTGAGACACGTTCTTTTCGTTGAGCATTGCTCTAGTCATGTCTGTAAGAACTCTATTCTTTCTTTCTACTACACCATTTTGTTGAGGAGTTCTTGGTGCTGAAAAATTGTGATCAATGCCATTTGTATCACAGTATTCTGCAAATGCTTGATTATCAAATTCTCCACCATGATCTGTCCTGATTCCTGTAATTGACATACCTTTCTCATTTTGCACTTTCTTGGCAAAGGTAATAAATTTGTAAAAGGTTTCATCTTTTGATGATAGAAATATATTCCAGGTAAATCTAGAGAAATCATCAACAATAACAAACGTATACAAGTTTCCACCGAGACTCTTAACTCTTGCTGGACCAATCAGATCCATATGCAATAGTTGAAGTGGTCTATTAGTGGTAATTTCAGTTTTTGATTTAAAAGAAGTTTTAGTTTGCTTACCTCTTTGACAAGCATCACAGACTAAATCATTTTTGAAATTGACATTAGGTAGCCCAATTACCAAACCCTTTTTGAGTAACTTTTGCAATTGATGCATATTAACATGGGCAAGTCGCTTATGCCAAAGCCAACTCTCATCAGTAGTACTCAGAAGACAACTTTCAGAAATATTTTCATTCATATCAAGAGTATAGCAATTACCTTCCCTTTTTGCTTTAAGTTTGGTTTTCAACTTTTTCTTTTCAATTTGTAGATCCTCCTTGCTGACTATCAGGCATTCTTCTGAATCAAATATCACCCAGTTGTCTTTATCCGTGCTTTGACTTACACTTAGTAGATTGTGACATAAGCCTTCAACGTAGTATACGTCTTTGATTTTGTCTTTGACTTCTCCAAGTCCTGCTATCCTTCCAGTTTGATTTCCTCCAAATTTCACCTTGCCACCTTCCTTAGGTACTAACGTGGTGAAGTTCTCAGGATCCCCAGTCATATGTCTTGAACATCCGCTATCTATATACCATTTGTTTGATTTGGATGTTCTGAGACAAACCTGCAATTAAGGATAATTAAGTTCTAGGTACCCATATCCTTTTGGGTCCTTTTGGGTTAGTACAGATAACTTCTAGTTCATGTTTCTTCTTAGGTATCCATTTATAGGTTCCTATGATTCCTTTCTTTTTATGAAAACATGAAGAAGTGTAATGTCTTTTTCTATTGCAGTAATTACAGTAAGCAAAAGGATTAGATGTGTGCACAGAACGTGTGAAATAACTTAGATAGGATTTGCTTCCTGTTTTCTTCTTACCCTTTCTTTTGTCGAGGTTCGGATCATATCCTATACCAGATTTATCATTCACATGACGTTGTGCTTTTAAAATGACATTTAGCATTTCACTGCCTTTTGTAAACTTCTCAAGAGTTTTGGTAAGATCAATATTTTTCTTTTCAAGGGACAAACATTTTTTGCAATCTCTATCCAAAGGGTTTTTAATTTCTTCTTCAAGAATTTTGTTTCTCTTTTTGCAAGTAATCAAGGTATTAACTATTTTGATGAATTCAGAATGTAAAGCATCATATTCATTTTGTAATTCATCATACGTAGGATCAGAATTCATTACCTCCTCGTCTGTTTCTTTTTGAGCAACCAGACATATATTGGCTGTCTCCTCATCATCGCTTTCTTCTTCTGAGGAGCTATCTCCCCATATTGCAGAAACGAATGCCTTCTTCCGGTTGAAGGATTTGAAGTTTCTCTTTTCTTTATTTTTCTGTACTAGCTCAGGACATTCTGATTTGATATGTCCCGGTTTACCACATTCATAGCAGATGATTTCCTTGGAGTCTCTTCTGCCACTTGTTCCACCTCTTTGAAAGTTTCTGAATCCTTGGCCTTTATAAAATTTCTTGAATCTTCTGATCATCAGGCCCATTTCATCATCATCGATCTCCTCTTCTTCTTCTTGGTTTTCTGTCTTCGCTTTTGTTGCACTTAATGCAAGACCTTTCCTCCTTCTGTGGCCAACTTCTTCCAATTCTCGTTTGAATTTTAGTTTACTTTCATATTCTGAAAGACTTCCAAACAAAGAAGCTACAGATTGCATTGATTCTCCTTTGGCCTCCTCTATTGCTGTGACTTTCGCTTCCCATTCTTTGGAGAGTATATTTAGTATTTTTCTTACTTGGACATTCTGATCATAGAATTTTCCAAGTGCTGCAAGTTGATTAACAATGTGAGTATATCTAAGTTCAAATTCAGCTATTGACTCACCTTCTTTCATACGAAGCAAATCAAACTCTGTAGTTAGAGTATTGATGCGGTTTTCTTTAATTCCAGATGTTCCTTCATGAGCTACTTCAAGCGCTTGCCACATTTCTTTAGCAGTCTGAAGTGTACAGATTTTGAAGTATTCTTTTTGACTTAGTGCACTCTGAATCATTAGAATTGCTTTGCTGTTGAGAGTCACTAGTCTTTTGTCATTGTCATCAAATTCTGCTGGTGATTTAAGAACTTTTTGAGATTCTTCAGTCTTTGTAGGTACGTAGTTCCCAGTCTCAATCACATCCTATAGTCCGTACTCTGTAGCCATTACGAACACACAAAACTTAGCTTTCCAGAAGGAAAAGTGTTCACCATTGAAACCAGGTGGTCTAGTGATAGAAGCTCCGTCAGGAAGGATTGCTTCACCCATGCTTGCCATCGGATCCTTCTAAGGTTGTTAAGCCTGAAATAGAAGACCTGTGCTCTGATACCAAATGTTAGAGCAAGCTTTTCACCCAAGAGGGGGGTGAATTTGGTGATTACAAAATAATTTTCAAATCTAAAATCAATATACAAAACTTAAAGCACAGTTAATGAAAGAAGAGATATCACCAAAGTTGACACAGGGATTTATACTGGTTCGGTCTCAAACACTTGACCTACGTCCAGTCCTCAGAAGTCCTTCTGAGCCTTTCACTATATCCTCCAAGATTCAGTGGGTTCTTGGCACCTCAGTACAAACAGCAAGTTCCTTCAGACACTTGCTCCCCCTTACACAAGGTAATTTCAAATCCCTACTTAAGGTTCCTCAACCTTAAGCTAATACAATTGAGAATGATTTAGTATGACTGACAATCTCTCTTTCAGAGTATGTAGATAAAAACTGAAGTACAGATGAAGTGTTAAAGCCTTTTTGAGAAGATATCACTTGTGGAAAGTTCAGGCGTATTTCTTCGTTATAATGTTTTTCAAAATGGCTGGACATATATAATAGAACCACTTTGAAGACGTTGTAAATTTGCCCGTTAATTCAAAGATGCTTCTGACAAATGTAACAGCATTTGTCTTCCGTTACTTTTGAATTTCTGCTGCTACCATGAATAGTTGTCGTTTGAGTGGAGTGATCAGTTACATGTTAAGTGCGATAGTGGAGTACAGCTGTAACACACTCACGAATATGACCGTTAAGCAATATTTGTATCTCAACAAATTAATATGGATCACTGGAGGTGTTTTATAAAAGAGACAGTGAAACCATAGAGAGTGATCCTATTTTCGCAACTGAGTATTATATCATGATTTTGAAAGCTACAGTAATAATAAAATTTTACTAGCAAAATCATTTGTCGTTGATGAAGTTAAAAGCAATTGGATCAAGGTTAATGTAGAAAGATGTATACTTGATCAATAAATCCTCATATGAGAAGATGCAATATCATTGGTAGTGAATATAATGTGTTTGGAAATGATTTTGAAACCTTTGAATATTTCTGACAGTGATTGCTGGTTCACTGGAAGTGATTTTGGAATTTGGCAAATATCACTCGAGTGATTTATGATCACTGGAAGTGATTTGGTGAACAGTGAAATCTTCTTGCAGTGATTTCCAATTCACTGGAAGTGATTCAGCGAAAATCCAACATCACTCGAGTGATTGAGGATCACTGGAAGTGATTTTGAGAATTTTGGCTGATCACTCGAGTGATCTCAGCTTCACTGGAAGTGATTTGTAAAACAGTAGATTTTTCTTGAAGTGAAATCCTAATCACTGGAAGTGATTTGCTTCATCACTTGAGTGATTCACAATCACTGGAAGTGATTTGGCGCATCACTCGAGTGAATGAGAATCACTGGAAGTGAATAGCAAATCCGTGAGAATTTCTGGAAGTGAAAACAAGATCACTGGAAGTGTTAGTCAGATCACTCGAGTGATTCACAATCACTGGAAGTGATTTGGCTTATCACTCGAGTGATTCAGAATCACTGGAAGTGATTTTCAAAACAGTGAATTTTTCTTGCAGTGATTTCGCGATCACTGGAAGTGAAATTGCGGATCACTCGAGTGATTTCCCATATCACTCGAGTGATCTGTAATTTCTGCAATCACTCGAGTGATTTCAGCGATCACTCGAGTGATCTTGAATATCACTCGAGTGATTAGCAAAATCACTCGAGTGATCCACAATCACTTGAGTGATTCATTTAACCACTCGAGTGATCTTTCACAGATCACTAGAATGGATTGCTTTGCTGCTAATTATTCCATGAGCTTTCAAAACATGATTTGTTATCATCAAAACATGGAATCTAACAAATGATACTTACAATTTTTTCACCGACTATACGAGACTGTTCACTCGTATAGGATCCACCACTCTTTCGGCGAGCATACAACCACAACTCTTCGCGCCTTATCGGAGATGGTCGAGATAGCAGAACAGGGCAAAATAAGTAAACTCACCAAAGCCTCTAGAGTAGTTCGAAGCCTAAAAAACTCCTGTCATGTCGCTTTATCAATGTATGAATACTTGCTGTAAGGAATAGGACGAGGCTTACCAGCTGGCACCTCGATATGTACGTAATTGTTGGCCAGAGTCATCTTGAAATTCCTCCATCACTCACAATAATACGCTATAGTCTTGTTATAGAAGATCTCACTATGAGGAACGTCGTAGGTGAGCTGTTATTCATGAATCAAAGGAGTTAGTGACAATAATTAAACAAATTTGATAATCATTACATACAGAGGGAACTTTATACCTCTATAGTGTCCCAAATATGCTGCTTAACGTTTTTGTCGACATTCCTCCAATATTAATCAACCGAATCTGTATCTTCTCACCGGTCGACCAACTCAGGGAAACATCCCTCACCGTGTGGTCGTCATGCCCTTCCGTCTGGGCTGGTAACTCGGCTCACCTTCACTCTGTCTCTGATTGACACTAGGAGGCTCGCTGTGCTGAGCACTAGATGACACCTGATCCTCTACTGTAGGATGCACCGGGTCCGTCATTGTACTGTTCAGACAAATTGTTAAGTTAGTAAGTTATAAAATCACTACATATATAATCTGTATATAACTTATAATGATAATTACTTTAAATAGATAGCTAACTTTTAAAGTAGATTTATAAAGAGATATCCTTTCATATCCCTTTACGATGATCATTTCTTGTGTTGTGTTCATTATCAGCTTCATCTTCTTCGGTCAATGCAGGAAGACCCCTGGAAAAAGGAGTCTCAAGAATATCATAATTTGAACGAATTTTCTCTTCAATATCAACGACCCTTTTTCCTGGAGAGCTACAGACCACATTTATTTGCCTGATTGGTAATATAGAACACTTGTTTTGCTTGATCTGCCATAATGAAAGGTTCATCTCTAAAACTTATGTTGTTCAGATCAACTAATGTAAACCCTAACTTATCGATCTTCACACCATTATTGATATCAACCTACTTACATTTGAAAATGGGAAATTTAATTTTAACATAGTCAACCACCCAAATCTCGTCAATAACCCTATAATAAGGTATAGCTGCCAATGTAGGGTTCTTATCTTTTAAACTAGAGAAGTGCATAGATTCAGCTACTAACATAACACCACTGTTCTGGACAGTGCTACTATCATCCAAGGACTTCATGTAAAAGGTATAACCATTTATCACAAACGAAGTCAAACTTATGACATCAAACTCAGGACCACGTGCTAGCCATTTAATTGTATCAGAAACATATTATTCTCCGTCAACCTTGTGTTTAAACCAATATGTAAAAGTTATGGTATGCTCCCTAATTAACCTTTGTTTAGTCATTCGACTATTCGCTTTCCGTACAATTTCTTTATGAGCATTTATGTAATCTTGAACTGCATCAACATTATTCAAAATGTACAAGTGGACTTGTTGTAAATCATCAGGATCCACACTCTTGACTGTAGCCCCGCGTCTACCCCCTTCTTCATCATGTCATTTAGGAAGGCCGATATGTCCTACATTTGACAAATAATATTGACAAAATTCTATGGCTTCTTTATAAACATATTTCTGAACAATAGATGCTTCAGGCCGGTTAGGGTTCTTCACATATCCTTTTAGGATTTTCATAGTTCTTTTAATTTGGTACATCCATCAAAAATAGATAGGCCCACACAATTTTATCTCCCTCACTAGATGAACAACTAGATGTACCATGATGCCAAAAAAGGAAGGAAGAAAAAGCTTCTCAAGCTGGCACAAGATCAGGTATCCTTCATTTTCCAATTCCTCCAATCTTTCTATCTCAATGACTTTACTACAAATCGCATTGAAGAAGAAACAAAGTCTGGTCAATATGTGTTGAAGATCATATTCGGCAATGCCTCGAATAGCCACTGGGAGTAGTTGTTGCATCAAGGCATGACAATCATGAGACTTCAGCCCTACTAACTTCAAGTCTTTCATCAACACAAGGTTCTTAAAATTTGAAAAATACCCTGAGGGAGCTTTGATGCCATGTAAACACTCACAAAAACTTCTTTTCTCATCCTTAGACAAAGTATGAGAAGATAGAGGACAAAAAGTTCTCTTACCATATGGCCTCAGATGTAAGTCTTCCCGTATTCCCATTTCTTGAAAATCTAATCTTGCCTTAACGCCATCCTTAGAACTACCTTGTATGTTGAGTAGTGTCCTAACAATACTATCAGACACATTTTTCTCCACATGCATGAAATCAATACAGTCTTTCACATTAAGATTCTGCCAATATGGAAGGTTAAAGAAAACAGACCACTTTTTCCATATATATTTTTTATTTCGACTCTTTGAAGTCTTACCAAAGATGACATTGATATTTTTCACCTTTTCATACACTTTCTCCCCAGTCAATACCTCTGAGCATCTTCAAACTCTTGGCCACCAAAAAAGGCCTTCTTTAATCTGCAATATGGGTGGCTCCGTTTAAGGAATCTCCTATGACCAAGATAAATAGTCTTTCTTCCATGTTGAAGTTGAAGGTAACATGTGCCTTCTTCACAAATCGGACATGCTTTATGGCCTTTAACACTATATCTTGACAAGTTTCCATAAGCAGGGAAGTTGTTTATAGTACAAAAGATCAAGGCTCGCATTTTAAACATCTCCGTGTTTGCGTTAAAAACATCAATACCTTCATCCCACAACTCTTTCAAGTCTTTGATCTGGGGTTCTAAGTAAACATCTATGTCATTTCTGGGTTGTTTTAGTCCCGAAATCAACATAGACAACATGATGTACTTTCGTTTCATACATAACAAAAGAGATAAGTTGTAAATTACCAACAGAACAGGTCATGAATTATGTATACTGCTTAGGCTACTATAAGGATTCATGCCATTTGTGCTAAGCCCAAGCCTAAGATTCCTAGGCTCTTTGCCGAAGTTAGGAAATAATTGATCAATTTTCTTCCATTGAGAAGAATCAGCTGGATGTCGAAGCTTTCCATCGAAAATCCTCTCATCCGCATGCCATCTCAAATTTTTGGCATCAATTTCATTAGCAAACAGCCGTTTGAACCTCGGTATGATTGGAAGATACCACAACACTTTTGCAGGGGCCTTATTTCATTTGTACCTGGGGGTTTCACATATCAGACACTGTTCTTTCTCTTCATGCTCTTTTATGTACAATATACAATCATTAGGACATGCATGGATCTTTTTATACTTCATCCCTAGTGGACACAATATTTTCTTAGCATCATAGTATCAGCAAGGCAAAACGTTATCATCTGGAAGCATGTCCTTAAAGGCCTCAAGTACTTCTAAAAAAATCTTGTCGCTCTATCAATGCCGTACTTTCAAGCTTACCAATTTCAATACAGCTTTCAACAATTGGTATTTTGTGCACTCCGGGTACAGCGGCTTCTCAGCATCACTGCACATATTACAATATGCATATGATTGCTCAAAAGCCTCTTCTCCTACATCGCGAATAATATCCTCTATATGATCATTCAGATCTGTGTCATTATCATCAAAGGCGACTCCCCCTTGTTGAGCTACGCTTGGAATTTCTATTTCTTCACCATGTCATACCTATACTATATAACTCTTACAAAATCCTTCACAAATTAAATATGTATATATATCTTCAGCACTTAGTCGCTTCTCATCAGACATTCTACACAAGGAAAATAGAACATCCCACTATCATCATTACCAGAATTTCTTCTAGCAAATTCTTAAAAATCCCTCACCCCATTATCATATTCAATACTAGTCCGTTTAGCGTTTATCCAACTACGATCCATATATTACAACACATTGTTTTTCTTCTCTTCTGTATATTAACTCCCCTAGAAAAGGCAGGAGTATGATGAGAGTATGAAACATTACACTAATCAATTTATCTAGTTTAACAGAATTCTTCATTAGAATTCCTCATAAGATGTAATTACAGTCTGTTCCATTTTCTTCAAGTAATTGTTCCCCATTCACATAGTTGTTATTTCTATTCAAGAGACCACTGCAATTACATCTAATTTTGAAGACACAAACAACGAAATTTATAGACTCTAGAAAGAAAATGATTCAACAGATTCAAAACATGTTCAAGGGACCACTTCAACAGATTCAACAGAAAGAAATTGATAAACAACACAATTACATCTTCAAAATATTCAACAGAAAGAAATTGATATGCAAAATGTAAAGGCCAAGCAATTGTGATTGAACAAATTCATAACATCCAAATTTGTAAATCACAAACCACAACATCAAACAATTGTTTCATATCTAGTAATAAAACTACAAGCCAGCGCCAACATTTATACCAAGAGTTCTTCAAAATCATTTCCGCTATTAAAAATTAATTTCACTAAATTTCGCTATTTATACAAAGAATTAACTGAGACAAGGAGACATTACTCTTTCCTGGTTGTAGTGACCTTGGATCGTGGCTTGAGGAGCAGGAGGAGCTACGGTTGTAGTGGCTGGAGAACACGCCGGATATAATGGTGATTTCGTAGATACGGGCCAGGGGATGAACGGAAAATGGAGAAGGAGGGGTGGCGGTGGTATTTTAAAACCAGTGGGTTGAACGAAAAATAGAGAAGGGTGGGGCAGCGGTGGCGGCGGCAGGAGCATAGGCTGGAATATGACTGGAGTATATGGATAAATATGACCGGAGAAGAAGCGTAGGGCTGAAATGGAGCTTTCGCGGCTATGGAAAGACTGAGAGGGATACAAAATGAGGGTAGGCTAGGTTTGAATACCGAAATTTTAAGACAGGTTAATTAAGTAACCAGTCTTAAAAATTATCTAATTAAGACCGGTTATCAAATAATCGGTCTTAAAGGTCTTAACTTTAAGACCGGTTATTTGTAATAACCGGTCTAAAAAATTTAATTTTAAGACCGGTTATCAGTATAACCGGTCTTAAAACGCCATGGATTTTTTATTTGCATTTTAATTAGATATTTAAAACTGGTTATTTAAAAACCTGTCTTAAAATAATGACTTTTAAGACCGGTTATCTTAATAACCGATCTTAAAAATAAAGGGATTTTTTAATTCATTTAATTACTTTGCTTTTGAGACTGGTTGTTTAGAAAATCGATCTAAATAATGTTTTTAAGACAGGTTATTTAAATAACCGGTCTAAAAAGTTTCTTTTAATTACAAAATTGCCACCTTGTGTTTCTTTTAGACCTTATCCGTAATAACCAGTCTAAATGATGTGGTCTAAAAAGGCTATTTTGCACTAGTGATGGGTACCTGTCGGCCCTAGAGGTATTTGTGCTTTTCCCTCAGGGTAGTACTTGTACTTTTCTCACACCTAACTCTAGGAATTATTACAATACACACGTCATTGCACAAAACATGGCAAATAATGCATATTAACCATCACATAGAATATGAGAGATAGAGTTACTACCTAGACTCCTTTCCAATTGCCTAGCTACTTTCGGTCCTTTAACTTTTGTCCGGCTTGAGCAAATGACAAATCCTAAAATTTCAACATTGTTAAAAAATGCGTTATTACTCATTCATACCTTATTCTAAGACTCATAAGTTGGTTATCTTTACTCAAAATCACATAATTACCAAAATGCCCTAGTGAATTTAGTCTAATTCCCTTTATAACTGGTATAATTGTACTTTTCTAAAAATTATGACCTGGGCTATTTCTACACAATTTCAAGTGTAGAATCTTTTTTTGAACTTAGTTTTTAAAAACTACCACTACATTTCCAGAATTACCCTTAGCAGCCACAAAGGTAGGGTTTAAGGGATAAAATTGTCATTTCACACCCTAAAGGCTTCAACCTCCATTTTTCACATATACCTTACACAATTTTCCATTCTAAACACAATGGAATAAGCAAATAAATCAAGATCCAACTCAAACAGCCAGAAATAGCCTTGCATGAAATTTTGGAATTTTTTGACAAATGAAAGATTTTCAATCTCCATTCAATCAAATATCTTTTTTTTACTTCTAATTACTTGTTTAACCACTTAAACACCTCTAGAACATGATTAATGATGAATTTGATAGAATCTCCCCATAGAGTTCATGCATTCCAAATCAAAAATTCAAACCAAACAAAGCCACAAACTCAACCACAACAACAATTACAACCTTTAATTCAACAAGAAAATCAAGGTTTTATGGCTTACCTTTGATTCCTTTTGATTCATCTTCCTTCTTCTTTGAATCTATCCCTCTCCCTCTCTCTTTCTCTTGAGGTTTTTCTTGGTACATGTGTTTTCAAGGAAGGTATAGAGATTAGAGAGGTTTTTCCATGAATTTTAAGTCATAATACATGAAATTTCACAATCAACTTATCTTGATTCCTTCTTGAACACTTGACTTCTGTTTCTTGTTCTTATATTTCTCCAACTCTTTCTCTCTCTTTTGGCTCTTGTTCTGGCCAAAAATAATGTCCCTAGGAAGAGTTTAATGAAGTCTTCTAGAGTTCTCTTCCACCTCCTTACTTAATTATTTTTTTAATTAAATTTTTGCATGTGGTTGTTTTCTTGTTGCTTCTTTCCTCTTCTACTTACTTTTCTTGATTCCACTTGTCCAAGTATGTAGAAAATTCTTGCTCCTTCTTGCCTCTCCCCTTTATAACCGAATTTTCCTTATTTATTAAGTGGAATTATTGAATTTTATTTTATTTTTCCAAAATGACCATTTTGCCCTTACATTTTCTTAAATTTTGAAACAATTTCCATTTTGTTATTCTCCCTTCTTTTTGACCAAGTTTTTCAATGTAAATTGGGCTAAGAATTATGGTCCTCCATACTAAATTTTAGGCTCCAATGTTAGCCCTTTGTCAAGACAAAAATTGGGCTTTATGTCTTTCTTGATCAAAAATTTTATATGATTACCATTTTCACTCTTTTGGCAACTTCAATTTAACCAAAATTTACCATTTTATTCCATTGAACATAATCAAATATTCAAGGATTTTTGGTGAATAAAATTTCAGGTGTTACAGCTCTCCCATTGTCAATAAAATTTTTTCCGTGAAATTTTGAACATCGTATACACTCAACTCTACCTTAGGGAATTACTTCTTATTACCCGTTCTATTTGTTTTATTACTTAGTCTTCCTTTTCTTATACGTGCTTCTGGAACATGTAGCTCAAATTATCTAGGCCTCACAAATGTCAAACATCGATAACTCTTAAAATACGACTATGAAGTTCCTAGAACTCACGGATAGCCTTAAATAGCCTTCAGTAACCATTAATGCATAGTTTTTGAACTCACTAATCTTATTCCTTAGTGTTAGGCAATACCCATAATGCTACGCACACATGTCTTATCTTCTAGATTTTTTGACATTTTTAAACTTATATATCGAGTTCTACTGTACTGAGCCACTGCTTTTCACAACTTGAATGCTTATCAATTTGGCTGATTTAATGTCATATTGGTCAAACACGTTTCATGGCCTTTGGACACTCAGTCTGACATCTATGCTAAATGTAATATCCCAAAATGTACTCAAGGGTTATGTGTATAAATAGATAGTGAAATTAATGAAAGAATTATCCTAAGAGATTGTAGAATGACTTTAGCCCGATTAGTTATCGGTAAATGACCTAAGTTTCGCTTAAAATCAGGAATGATCAAAATATAATTAGAATAAAAAAATAGAAGGGAATTACCATGAAATAGGATAAGAAGGATGAAGAAATACATTAATGGCCCAATAATTAAAATTTGACAAGATCAAGGGTAAAGAAGAAAGAAGAAGCTTAGTCAAATGGTCTTCATTTAAGTAAGTTGAAAATTTGACCAAAAGGCAAGACACAAGAGCAACTTGGTCAATATAATATCCTCATTTTGGAATGCCCAAAACGTACAAGACTAGGGGGAGAGAGAATCCAAATTGAAACTATCTCATATTCATGTAACAAGTCAAAAAGGAAGAAGGACAGGTCAACAGTTGCAACTTAGGAAAAGTTGACTCCAAAAAGCAAGAGGACTTGAGTAATTAAATGGATACCTTTTCTTTGGGCAGCATATTTTGGTAAAAAACAAGAGAAGAGGAAAGAAAAAGCTTGACCCAATGAAGCTAACTAAGGTTAGTTAATTAACCTTACAACTTTATTAAGAAGCCACAAAAATGTGACACATGGATTTTTCCCTTTTTCCTTGAATGTATTTCGGCCAAGTGATGAGAGATGAAGCCAAATGAATTAAAACACATTAAGCACACTCTCTCTAACCTCTCAAATTCGGCCAAGTGCTTAAGGAAAGAGAAAAGGAAGAACTAGGTTGAGTTAAGATCTTCCTCCTTGATTTTCACCTAGTAAATCTCTTCTATAGCTCAAACACCCTTCATAAACATAATTCCTCTTGATGAGAGCTTCAATTCTATGCTTTTAAGATTTTAAGAGGAGGTGTTTTGAGCAACCTTACAAGAATAAAAGTTGGAGAATCAAAGAAAGAACCTAAGGAGGAGTAAGAGGTGAGTTTTAGCTTCATTTTGAGCTATGAATTGTGTTAGTTTGTTGAGTATTTTCCAATGTTAATTCTTCCCTATTTTTGGTCAAGCTAGGGCTGTGAAGATTCATGGTGTTTTGATTGTGTTCATGGTGTTTTATGATATTTAGAAGGCATATGAAACTAGTTTGAGGCTTAAATTGCAAGTTTGGTAATTGTTGGACTATGTGTCAAATTTCTGCCCTATTCTTGAAGTGGTTAAGAGATTAGAATTTGGTAATTTTTATGTTTCCATTGGCTTTATAGGGCAAAATTGTATAGGTATACAAGTGCTCATAATTTTTGGATACTTGTATATGAATTGGAAATTTTTGAAAGTAAAGAATCAGTGTTATGTAATCTGCCTTCTGGAAACAGTTTTGTTGCAATGGGTATTTCGTTGATCAAATGATGTCCAAATTTTATGAAACTTTCCAGTCTAAAATTATAGACATAGACCTTTAATTTTATTGGTCATAAGGATTAATTGGTTGTGTATACTGGGAGTTGCACATTTTTGAATTTGATCATGTAAAACTGGAAAATTCTGGAACAATATCCAATGACTGGAAATTCTGGATTTCTCTGCATCCAATTGGCTAATATAATTATTTTGTCTCTGAAACTAGACTTAATAAGGGTCACATAGGCTTTGTAACCACCCTAATTCGACATTTGTACAAAAAGATATGAATTTTTAAAGTTAGTGGACCAAATCTGCCAGCATTTGTGCCTATGCGAAAATTGCAAAATGTAATAGCATATTGTAATTTCTTTGTACACCAAGGGTAGAAATTAGTCCCTTGTGATAATGTGACCATTTTAACTCATTGGTTGACTTGGTAAAGTTACCATAATAACCTAATGATAACCAACATTAGAGAGTGATTTATAAATGTATTGGGCTAAGTAATAACCCGTCCATTCATGAATTCCCACATATAGGATTCGATATCTTCCCGGGATGACCAAGGAACTTGTAACACACCTCAGAACATTGAAAAGGTTAAGGTAGTAACTTCTCCCTCATATTCTATGTATCCTGCTTCATGCATATTATTGTCATTATACATACTTGAACTGTGAACATGAATCAGGCAGAATTACCCGTTAAGCATTTAGATGAGAAGGGCTTTGGCCCAATAGAATACCTTACGCTGTGGGAAGGGATGATACGTCCCTGAATAGAATTATTTATTGAATGAACATATCTCTGAATGTTGAATGAATATTGAACTGTCTGGTATGTGGTGGTTGTTATGGCATGTTTCTTCGTATGCATTTTATATGAGTGCTATTTGTTACTACTGGGATTCTTTTAAATCTCACCCTTTTCCAATAACTAACCTGCAGCACGAGCAAGTAGTTCTCATGGGAAGAAGGTAGCCACGGATGGGTAGAAATGAAGATGTGGAGTTTATTTTCTGTTGGTTATCTTACTTTTGGATTTGTATATAGATTAAATGGTATTTTGTAAATTGAGTACTCTTGGTGGAAAAGTACACCAACTGTAAACCTGGAAGGTTGTATGTAATCAATGTAGATTATCTAGAACAAGATGACCGTACCAGGTGGACCCTTTAGCAGTGAATTTAATCTGAATATCAGTTAAGAACTTTAGTAAGTACTCTGCTATTAACAAATGGAAACAGACCCGAATAAATTAAACCAATTTGAAAAATGAAAATGAGACCACAAGAAAAATGATTTGAAAAAAAAGCTCTTCGAAAACCCACTTAACTATAGGATTGAATCCTATAGTGAAGTCGGGATCCTTAATGGATTAAGAACTGTTTCTGGTCTCTCATATGGCAACAGGTCACATTTTGAACTATTTTGTACAGTATAAAAGTAAGGTGTTACATTTTTGGTATCATAGCAAAAGTTTCTGGTGCTAAGTTAGAATTACTGTTAATTAGGTATACTGACCCATAGATAGCAACCTAGAAAGGGGAAAGTAATACATGATACCGACTCCATGACTAGCTCTAGAGCTCTAAAGATTAAGTTGACTTATGACCCTACCCCAATTATGAGTTGTGGATGTAAATGTAAAGCTATTGTTGTTATGTATATAACTATTCAAACTCATATATATATGTTCCTTTCTTGACATGGATACTTAGGTATGAGGAATATATATATACATATATACATAACAATACGACATTAATGGTATTATCTTTTCTCTTTGATAGTGAAAAGAAATCATGGTTCGCCCGAGAAATAGACCAGTGACCCCGGAGGTTGAGATAGGGGATGGAGTGCCTCAGAACCCACCTAATTTTATGCAACAAGTACTAAGCATGTTGATAGAACAACGGACTATGATATTGGAACTTTTGGAAGAACTTCAGGAGGTTAAGGCCAAACAAAATGAAGACAGGGTGCATTCTGAAACCGAAGACAATAATAATCAAGATGAAACTGGAAATGAAGAAAGTGAATCAAATGAAGAATAGCCACAGCCTTAGGGCCAACCTTATGTACCTCAGAATAACTAGATACCACCTGCTAGAGAGACACTGTAGTACTAGATTTCTGAACTCAACAAACACCAATTTTTGGTATTCGAGGGACGGTTTAACCCAGAAGATGCTGAGAATTGGATGCTAAGGTTGGAAAAGATCTTCCGAGTACTAGAGTGCCCTACTGAGAAAAAGGCGCCAATGGAAATATACATATGGCAAGGGGATGCAGATAGATGATGGAAGAACACAAATGATTTTACAAGCTCAGAACATTCCTGTCACTTGGGAAGTGTTCCAAGAAAATTTTTAATGAGAAGTATTTCCCTAGGTCAGTCATGATTGCTAAGGAATCAAAGTTCTTAGCAATTCAACAGGGCTGTGATGAGACCTTTGATGACTACTTGGCTCGATTCATTCATCTATCTTGATATTCTCCCTATGCAAGAAACCAAAATTGTGAACGATGGAGTTCTGATATGCTGATAAGGGGATTAAAGTATGAGATCAAGGACAGGTTGGTCTCACGACAGTTCAACAAATTCAACCTGGCGGTGGAGGAATGTTGGATCACTGAAAATAATTTGAAAGACCTGTATTTGACTACGAATGCCAATGGTCATGGTGAATCCAGTCGAGGGAACTCCTCTCAGAAGAGGAAATGGCAAGGGTTCAAGCCCCGAGAAGACAATAAGAAATCCTCTAAATCAGAGAAGAAAGGCTATCAAGGCCCCAAAAATCAAGGTAGAATTTTTGTTATGACCCATGACGAGGCCCAGAAGTCCCCATGAGGAGGCCCAGAAGTCCCCAGAAATTATCCAAGGTACTATCCTCCTCTATGGTAATACTTTGCAAGCATTGTTTGACTCAGGTGCTAGTAATTCTTTCATTGCATATGATTAGCTTCATTTTGAGCTATAGATTGTATTAGTTTGTTGAGTATTTTCCCATGTGAATTCTGCCCTATTTTTGGTCAAGATAAGGTTGTAAAGATTCATGGTGTTTTATGATGTTTAGAAGGCATATGAAACTAGTTTGAGACTTAAATTGCAAGTTTGGTAATTGTTGGACTATGTGTAAAATTTGTGCCCTATTCTTAACATGGTGAAGGGATTAGAATTTGGTAATTTTGATGTTTCCATTGGCTTTAGAGGGAAAAATTGTGTAGGTATGCTAGTGCTCATGATTTTTAGATACTTGTATATGAATTGGGAATTTGTGAAAGTAAAGAATCAGTGTTGTGTAATCTGCCTTCTGGAAACAGTTTTGTTACAATGGATATTTCATTGGCCAATGATGTCCAAATTTTATGAAACTTTCCAGTCTAAAAGTAGAGACATAGACCTTTAATTTTATAGGTCATAAGGATTAATTGGTTGTGTATGCTGGGAGTTCCACATATTTTAAGTTTGGTCATGTAAAATTGGAAAATTCTGGAACAATGTCCAATGACTGGAAATTCTGGATTTCTGTGCCTCCAATTTGTTAGAACTGGCTGACACTCAAGAGGGGGGTGAATTGGGTGTATGATAAGAAAGTCTGATCTTTTAAAATCTTTTCGCATATTGTTATATGGAAGTATAAACTCACAAACAATTATGTAAATCGTATATGCTGGAAATATAAAAGCTTAGAGAAGAGAATGTGCAATTTGTGATTTATCCTGGTTCGGTCCAATCCACGATGACCTATGTCCAGTCCCCAGGCTCCTCCTGAGATTTCCAATCCACTATCTTCTTGTTTAACCGGGCACAAGAAAAGTCTCTACAAATCTCTTACGAAATTACTCCGCCTTACACACTGTAAGTTTTACTCCCTCTTACGGCAAGTCGAGCAAAGCAATCTCAAAGTCCTTTCTCTCCTGCTTAGCTGTGCAAGTCTTTTGAGCAGCAACGTTCTCTCCTGCTTACACCACTGTAAGTCTTACGAGTAGCAACGTTCTCTACTGCTTGCACCTTGTAAGTCTTACGAGCAGAAAGTCTTACTGATAATTCGCTCTATAACTTCCCCCGTAAGGTGATCAATCCTCTCAAGGTCCCTTAACCTTGAGAACACTTCTGCAATACAAATGAAGTGTTTACAAGCTCTCTCATAGAGTGTATAAATGCTTACTGAAGTACAATGTAAATATTTTCACTCTCAATGATACATGACAAGGAAAATAGATATTAACGGAGAGTGTGAGAGATGAAGAATCATGATAGCAGCATGTTAGCAGTTGGGTTCTCGTTACTTCATCGTATATGTTCACTCGTGTGTATCTCAGTTCGATGTAGTCTCTTGTTGAATACTTCAATTTATATAAGACATGCGTTAAGATCCATTCGGAGCATTCAAATATTTGCCCGTTGTAATCTGATGATGCTCTTCGATAAGTAATTCAATTGTTGCCCATAATCATGCTCTAATAAATGCTTCAGTTGTTTGCACGTTCATTGACTCGTCTATTATCTATAGATATTGCCCATGATTCGTCATCGTTGAATTTTGGTCGGTTGCTTGCCATGTGATCTGTAGTGGAATACCTTTAATGCACTGACAGAAAATAGCCGTTAGAGAATCTTTTAAATATCAATCGAGTGGATAACTACTTCACCAGAAGTGATCCACATCAGTAGAGTGCACCATGAAATCATTCTAGTTGTTTCCTTGTTTCTGTCAAGTTTCTAGAAGTGATTCTGATGAGAACAGTGAATCACTTCAGTTAACATCTAATTCACTGGCAGTGATATTCTGAAACATGAGAATCACTTAAGTGTGGTGTCACTTCACTGGAGGTGATTTTGATAAAACAATTAACACTTGACTGCAGAAGCATTTCACTAGCAGTAATCTTGATTTCTGGATGTGACTGTCATTGGAACTGATTCCGATACAGTGAAGAGTTCACTGAGTGATCATCAGAAGTTGTGTATCAAAATACCTATATCACTCAAATGAATCTGATCTAACTTGAAGGTAATCATTTCACTGTAATGACTTGGATATCACTGGAAGTGCTACTGAAAGATTAGTATATCATTAACTGGATAACACCTGGCAAGAAGTGATCTGAGACTGGAAGTGATACTGAGAAAATGGCATATCACTTGAGTGCATTTTAGATCGTTAGAAGTGAATTTGCAAACAGTGAATTTTTCTTTCAGTGATTTTTAATAAACTGGAAGTGATTCTGAATTTTTCAGAGATCACTTGAGTGAATTGACAATCACTGGAAGTAATATTCCAAATAGTAAAAAATTTCAGGAGTGATCTGATTGGCCATTGGAAGTGATTTGTGAAAATAGTTAATCACTCGAGTGAATTAGGCTGCACTGGGAGTGATTTTCAGCAGAGTGAAATTTTCTTCCGATGATTTCAGAGCCACTGGAAGTGATATTGAAAATTTCACATATCACTCGAGTGATTTGGAGATCACTGGAAGTGAATTTCAAAACAGTTAATTTTTCTTGTAGTGATTCTAGTGCCACTCGAGTGATATGCCATCTAACGCATTTCACTAGAGTGATTATTAATAATCACTCGAGTGATTATGCAAATTACTCGGGTGCTCTCTGTGTAGATCACTTGAACTCGTAGCTACTCTTTCAATTTGACAGAAAACATGGGTCAACTTCTAGATACCATAAATCTTCAAATATAGCTATAAAATTTCCATATTATATATCAATGGAAATTTCTTTAAGTCTAGTTTCATATGGCACCGGTTTCAGCTCAATTAGATCTATGTTTTGAGAGTTATGACCGAATTACCAGACTTGCTCTGGAAAGTGATGCGATATAAAGGTCAACTTGCAACATTTATATTGCCTTCATCTGAGCTCCTTTGATGTTGATTCTAGTGTTCAAATGGCACATTGGAAGTCTGTTTTCATATGCAACTAGTCTCAACTCAATCGAAGTTATGGTTTGAGAGATATGATTGAATTACCAGACCTCGCTCAGCTGGACGAAAAACAGAGCCTAAAAATTCAAAGATCACTCGAGTGAATAGTGACTTCCTCCAAGTAATTTTCCCTGTTTCCAGAATCACTCGAGTGATTCTGGAAAATCACTTAAGTGATGTTCAAAATCACTCGGTTGCTACAGTGCTACAGTATACTACAATGCCAAATACGCTATAGTAACCGTATGCTACAGTCCACTGCTACAGTACCCCAAAGAACTTGAATCTTCATATTCTTCATTAATTCTTACAAGTTCTTCATTTCTCAATCTCTTTCTTTCATTGCTTGACTAATCTACAAGATATGCAACATTAAATATAGTAGTTAGTCAATGTAAGAGATAAGTATATTATGCAATCTTCTTGCTCTTAATATTTGACATCAACATTTGTCATCATCAAAACTAATCATATCTAACATTCTCCCCCTTTTTTATGATGACAAATCCTTAGAGAAAAATATGCTTGAATGTGAATAGACAAATTGAATGCAACATATTTTTCCATTTCTCTCCCCCTATTTGACATTAGCAAAAAGTTTGAAGTATAAAGAAGATATGTTCATGGAGAAGTAAGTATGAAAATACATTTAGAAATGTCATTTTCTCCATTAATCAAAATAAACAATTTTATTTCCCCTTTTTGAAAGTAATGCTATTTGAATGTGATGCAAATGAAAAATAGTTTTCACATTTTTCAAATTTGAAACAAATATTTACATTTAAAGATGTTTTCATGATCAAAGCAGATTGTAAAAAATGCATAATGTTCTCAAAATATAAAGAGATGAGATTTAGAAAAGCTCAGTTGGATTTGGCAAGTTGATGATATATCCATGAAGTCCAGTCCCGCACACTTTCGCTGTACTATTATGAGGATGTCTCTAGGATGCTCTTGAGCTTCTGTTCGATATTTTGTTTACATTAACATAGACCATGTAGTTCATTTACAAATCAAGACCACACAGGTCAATTACAAATTAAGACCCCTTAGGTCAACATCATTTATGTTATTATTAATTTCCTCTATCAACTCTATGAAGCTCCTCTCACAACTATCATCTCACATAAAACGTTGAATCATCATATCAGCCTTATAAAAGGAAAAACAATACCGGATAAATACCACATAACTCATTCACAATAATCATCATGACTCATAAAACTACAATTTCTAGCCTTTTTTGGTTCAGTACTATTTCCACTTTACTAGAGTCTAATAGGTCTCCCATCTTATGAGACTGCATGGCTCAAAAGTTTAGTTTCTGGAAGGCAAAATTCACATTGGTTTAGAGTTGCTTATCTCACATTGTACTTAGTACTATATTTGAATACTTTTCATGATTTACTTTGCTTAGCAATCACACAAGACATTATTGATTATCATTTGTTCATAAGACCCTATTGGTCAAGTTCAACATTCATAGGACATACATTTTGTTGCAATATCTCTCAAGTCATACAGTTCATTTTATTTCAGCTTTCCGGTTGTTCTAAAATGCGGCTTCTAACTTTTTCAGGCTTTTACCTTTCTTATTTTAACCAAAAGCACTGGAGCTCCTCATAGTGATTAAAATACTCACTTATCAAATTTTTCCATTTAACTTGAAACCATTCCATATAAGGATCTGAGTATCGATCCCTTTCCAGATTTTAATCTCAATTGTAAACTTCGTTTCCCTTTTCCAGACGTAATCCATTGATATTCTCTAGAAGACTACAAGGACTTATTTTACTGTCAGAGTATTTTCAAGTGTTACTACAACATCTAACCCCTTGGAGTAAATTATCATATCCCTCTAACAAACTTTTGCATTCTTAGCTTTAGCTGTAGAAGGAAAAATTAAGTCAACTTTTGCACCATCATGTAATCGCGGATTAGGGTAATTAACCCTTTATTCTTTTGTTATCTTATAGAATATTTTATACCACTAATCAATTATTACTAATAATTTTCTCACTTCATATAGTGACAAACAAATTAGCCCCGCCTTAGATTCATGTCCTTCGGCGTTCATTACATATTCCTATATACATTAGCTATAATGAATCTGACACCTGTAGGTGTAGACATAACCAAGTCATTGAGTACTAATGTATACTCAGGAGTAGCCACCTCACTTAATCTCATGCCTCAAAGGAAGTACCATTATCTAATTCACACCATACTTGTATGGAATTGCCATTGGGTAGACTTGTACTTAAAGCAGTTTCAGGAACTCACCGACTTCTTTCTATGTTGCTGCGAACTCTACCTTGAATTTTATGCAGCAACTCCTTTATCCCTTGTTGCCATAAACAATTACTGGCTAAATGCCCCAATTGCTGATACTATAATAGGTTAATAATCTAACTAAAGCACTATGGGGCCTTCCAAATAATAAGGTTAATCATAATGTCAATAGGCATTGTTCCCTTAGTATCAATTTTGTTACTCATGCACTTACTAATAAGTTTACTCCCAATGACTCGGTGTTATACCACTATTTCTAAATGTTGTTTAGAGATCAATTTCTTTCTAGTCTTGATCTTAATTCTTCTGCACTTTATTCCTCGTCACCAATAGGTGAATTAATTGTTAATCCTAAAATGAGATATGGCCTGAACATAAGCCTTGACAGCCTTTGCTTCCTGAAGGTTCACAATCTCCTGATCCACCTTCATCTGTCTATATCATTTCAATGTGCTACTCCTTATCCATTTGCATTATCCTTTAGTTTAAGAACTGCTAGTTATACTTTGATAGAATTTTGAAAATCTCCTCCATATGAAGCCACTATTCTTTTAATGTCTAAGTATCAAACTTCCCTCAAAGACAATAGGTTGTTGCTAGAAAAATTGTGTCTAACATGTTTGTAAAGTTACATCCTCAGCCTCAAGTCCAGCAAAAACCTAAACAAAAGTTGCAGGTCCGGGTTTATAAGCTATATGTGCTTCGTCAACTTGCCTATTATATGTTGTATTGGGTTGGGTCTAAGTTCCTGACTTTGCACTACATCTTTACCTCCGTGTCTTATTATCCCTATGTCTCCCTATGTTAGAGTAGGGGAGAGGTAAACTTCACATGTTCATAAGGGTATTTTTGTCTTTTCACAGAGTTTGAACACACCGATACTTCGTTAATAACATACAACAGCTCTTTACAGTAGTTTGGGAAAAACTTTTAGGTATTATACTGCCTATAGGTTACTGTACAATATATTTCTCCTTTGTTATATCTCATGACTTAACATTTTCAATAACTTCCTAGGGGGTCACCCATCCTTCCATTACCTCAGGCTAAGCACGCTTAACTTTCATGTACTGGTGCAAAAATACTAGTACCGACTTTAACCGTTTTCAGACATTGGTACCCTTAGACTACCCTCATCCTAATTAGTCGAGTCAACCATCTCCGGGCATCCAAATACCATGTATAAATCATTTAGCAATACCGGTACATGTAATCCAATATATACTTGGTCATATGCTCCACCAGCTCTATAAAGTTGTCATATGGATCCCATTTTTTATAGGTCATTCCTTCTTCGTGTCCCAACACCATGCCGAATGGGAACCTCTGTGTTGTATGGATCTAATCTTCATATAAAAACTCGATACTGTGTCATTCATATCCTTAGTATAATGTGTCTATATTATACACATATTGTGCATACTAGGGGGTCTCTGTGGGTTATGGGCCCACATAAATATAATCCTACCACACCCTCTCAACTCCTGACCCATTTACAGGTCATATCCCTTGCATAGGGGGTTCTACTCTAAAACTGATAACCTTGTACGGATCCAGCTTCACTCCCATAGATAGCAGTTGCTCCGTACCATCGATAGATAACTTTGACAGTTAGCCCTGATATGGTTTGGGGTTCGTACACTGACCTTTTCCACATCTTCTTCCTTAGCCCCCAAAGCTTCCTGAAATCACTACTAACTTAATATAGTCATCTTAATTGCCCCTCATATATTCTCTGATTTTCTGAGGAAAATTCATCGATAATTGTGATTTACTCTTCCATCACTATATTCAGCTCGTATTTTCTCATTATACCGTAATCAAGTTCATATCAGTATACTATTCCATCATTGCCAGAACCGCATGCTTTGATATCAAAAATGTCAAACCCCTCATTATTTTGACATTTATCAGAATATTCACGAGCGGTTCAATGAGCACACAGAAATAATATATTATAGTGATACAATATTCTTGATTACATCAAAGAAAATCCCCACAAGGTTTGTACATATTATAGTACATATCTAAATACAAATATGGACTATCAGATAACGAACAAAGAGTTTCTTTCATCAGCACCGGTCCTTCAATTTCCAGCATCTTTCACTTTGCTTTTTGAGCTGCTCTACTTGCTGAATAAATTTTTAAATTTATGGAAAGGGTGAGATTCATACAAATCTCAATAGTAATAAAATATCCATCATATGAAATGTGAAATATAAACATATAATGCAACATTTATCATGATGAAGATCAAAATGCCAAGCACATGTCTAACAATGCTCAGGAACCAAATGATGATTTTGTTTGGATCAAAATGGTCATCCGTTCCTAATCTGCACAATCATCATCTTATAATGTGATCACAACAATTCGGAGCAAGGGCAAAACTGTAATTTGAGCTGAAGTTAGCATAATTTGAGTTCAAAAATGGATTCTACATTCAAAAATATGTAAGATTAGCCTGATTCATAATGTTTGGAAAAGTACAAACCATATCAGGGCTGAGCACATGTCTAACATGTCTGTAATCATCTTCACTTGGAGCAGGCCTATACCTGTCCATACATATCAAGCCATTCAACTGGGTCCAGCTGGCCACATGGTACCCTAAAGGTTCCATGGGGTGGTTTAACTCATCACCCACACCCAGAGAGTATCAATACCATAAGAAATACATAGTACAGAACATGGCAACAATGCATATTAACATTCACATAGAATATGAGAGATAGAGTTACTACTTGGACTCCTTCCTATGGCTTAGCTTTTACTGGTCCTTTAACCTTTCGTTTGGCTCGGGAAATTACCAAATTCCTAAAATTCCCAAAGTAATTGCAAATGAGTTATTACTCATTCATACTTTTTCTATAATTTACATGTTGGTTATCTTAGCCTAAAATTGCATATTACCAAAATGTTCCTAGGGAACCTAGTCCGATTCCCTTTTTACTCGGTATTTTTGTACTTTTCCAAACATTATGAATCAGGCTAATCTTACATATTTTTGCATGTAGAATCCATTTTTGAACTCAAATTATGCTAACTTCAGCTCAAATTACAGTTTTGCCCTTGACAGCCCTTACTTGGGGTTTAGGGGTAAAATTGTCATTTCACATTCTGGGGCTTTTTCACACTTCACAATCTACATGAATCCTATACAATTTTCCCTTATAAACATCATGGGACCATTAAATTCATGAAATTCCAGCTCCTTCCCCAATTTCCAGCTCTGGACAAAACTTATATTATTTTTAGGAAAATTGGATTTTTATGATTTCAAGCCCTAAAATACCTTGTTTACCCTTGTTTCCACTTCTTTAACCAGTTAATCACCATTTTTACATAATTAATGAAAATTTGGGCAGAATTTTTGCTTATAAATTGGACATCCCAAATTTATAAAAGTGCCAGAAACAATCAAATAACCAGCCAGACAATCCACAATTCAGTTTTTATCAAGAATTCCAAAGTTTCAACACCATACCTTGTTCCTTCTTCTTCTTCATTTCTTGACCGAATTGCTCCTCCTTCTCCCTAGATTTTTTTCTTATCCAATAGCTATTCCAAGATGATATGAAGTCTGAGAAGGGATTTCATGTACTATAGAACAATAGTAAGTAGAAATTTCTACCTACTTACCTTGCTTTTTTACTTGGAACCTTATTCTTTCCTCTTCCCCTTCTCTTCCTATTTGTTTTCCTCTTCTTCCTCTCCTCCCTCTTCTTGGCCAAAATTTCCTCTTAGTTATAAAGAAAATAAGAGTTTTCTAGATCATAGCTTATGTGTCCATATTTAATAATATTTTATTCTAATTTAAACATATGAAAAAATTTATATATTATTAATTTCATGATATTTTCCTTCAATTATTCTAGATGTTCCTCTCATTATCTCTTATGAAGAAAATATTCCAGATTTATTTATTGAGTCAAAATGATCATTTTACCCTTGAACATCCTTTATTTTTGAAATGATTGGTAAAATTGGTAGAATTTTCATCAAACTTTGAAAATTCATATCTAATTGTATAAATATCCACTTGGGTTGGTTATAAAGGCTATGTGATCCTTATTAAGTCTAATGTTAGGGACAAATATAACCTTGTGCCAATTAGAAGCTCATCATTTTCAGAATTTCCATTTTTGGACGCTGCCACAAAAAATTTGTAGTTTTGTTGGGCTGACTTTAAAAGTTCATATCTCCTTGTGTACAATTCCAAAAATTTCATATGACCTATCAAATTAAATCTTGTTATCTATAATTTGAGGCTGGAAAGTTTCATAATTTTTGGAAATAATTTACTATTTTAAAAATATTACACAATATGATTTCCTCACAGGGAAACTTACCGGTAACAGTGTTATCTTGTGTACCAAATATCTATGTTGTGTGCGACCTTTAATTGCCTTATTGTGTCTCTTAATATGATTTTTTATTAACCATTTTTGTTCCTTTAATAACACTAAGGTATAGAGGAATTTAGGTGACTAAAATTTAGGATATTGCAATGAGCACTCACTTGGTGTGGGCAAGTAGGGGTACCACCCCATGGGACAAGCAAAGTACTATGTGGTCAAAAGGTCCAGTTGAGTAGTTTAGGGCAGGTGCTCCAGTTTATTTATGTGATCACATTACATAGGTGGATTCCTATATACGAGGTTATGATTTGTGTAGAACAGTAACGGATGATCATTTTGATATGGACAAAATCATCATTTGGTTCTTGAATATTATTAAACATGTGCTTGGCATTTTAATTACTGCATCATAATAAATGTTACATTGCATGTTTACATTTCACATTTTATATGATTGATTGTTTTCTACTACTAAGATTCGTTTGAATCTCATCCCTTCCCTATAAATAAAATTTATATAGCTAGATAAAGCGGCTAAAAAGGCAAAGAAATAGTAGACCCCAGAAACTAAGAAGACTGGCTTTTAAAGGAGCTTTTGTGATGATTATGTTGTCTTTCGCTTGTATTTTAGTTATGTAATAATATGTAATTCTATAGACCCTTTAGAACTTATTTGTAATATAATCAAGGATATTATATCAGTATGTTTATATTGTTTATGTATATTCATTGAACAATACGATGATACTATATGAAATGTCCAAATTTTGTGGGGTCTAACAAAAATTGCATATTTACCAAAATGCTCATAGGGAATCCGGTCTAATTCCCTTATTACATGGTATATTGGTACTTTTCAAACATTATGACCTTAGCTAATCCTACAAAAAATTGCATTTAGAATCCATTTTTCACCTCAGTTTAGGCAAATTACAGCTCAATTTATAGATTTACCCTTAACAACCTTAATTTAGGGTTTTAGGGGCAAAATTGTCATTTCACATTCTAGGGCTTTTCATGTTTGACAATCGACATAAGCCCTACAGAATTCTCCCTTTGAAACATCATGGAACAATAAAAAAACACAAGATTCCAACTCTAACCTCAAAATCCAAATCTAACCGAAACATATCAAAGTTTGGAAAAATTGGATTTTCATGAATTCAATCCATAAAACATCCTCCTTTCACTTGTAATTACTTGTTTAATCATTCAAACACCTAAAAAACATTATCAATATAAATTTGGGTAGTATCTTCCCTTAGAGTTTGAACATCCCAATTTACAGTATTAATCTAAAACAACCAACAACCAACCAAACAATAATTACAATTTGATTTCAACAAGAATTTCAAGGTTTTTCTTAACTTACCTTGATTATTCTTCTTCCTTCCTTTCAAAGCTGCCACCTTTCATCTTCTTCCTCTTGGTTTTTGCTTGTTTTATAACTAATCCAAGATGACATAGAGATTAAGAAGAGGTTCCATGAATTAGAAAGCAAGAACAAGTAGAAATTCCTACCTACTTACCTTGATCTTGCTTCTTGAACTTTGTATTCTCTTCTTGCTCTTCTCTTCTTCCAAGTCTCTTCCTCTCTTTTCTCTTTCAATTTTGGCTGACTTTAAGGCCTTAAAAATAGAGTAAGGAAGCTCTTTTGAAATCTCTTGCTTCTTCCCTTTTTAGTATTTTTTATTGAACATTTTTATCATGTGACAAAAATTTTATTATTTCTTTTTTCCTTAAGCCTATCCTTTTGGTTACACTTGTCCATCCTCATACAATGTTGGAATATGCCTAGTCCATCCTTGGTGG
This sequence comes from Albizia julibrissin, assembly GCA_037074505.1. Classification (NCBI taxonomy): domain Eukaryota; kingdom Viridiplantae; phylum Streptophyta; class Magnoliopsida; order Fabales; family Fabaceae; genus Albizia; species Albizia julibrissin. The sequence continues at coordinate 42,992,874 of CM073477.1, forward strand.
ATCAGGACCCAAGCCCAATTCAGTTGGGGCTATTATATAATTATGGAGAAGGATGTGTCTAAATGAAGAGTTTTATCCTAATGATTTGAAATTCAAATCAGGATAACCTCCCATATGTGATATATGGGGCATATCTTTGTGGGAGTCAGTTAGGAAATGTACTGAAGCAAAAACTCTCAAACACTCCCGTAGAAATTGCTCTTTCTTGTTCTCTCTTCTAATGGTGCATCTACCATATGAACGTGATCGGAGTCCATATCGATGCTCTGATCTCACGTGGGTACTCAAGTAAGTTAAAAAATTCTAGGTACGCCTGAAATCCTACAGTGGTATCAGAGCAAATCTGTCCTGAGGCTCTATATTCTTCTGATGTGTTTCTTATATATTGTGGTGTATGGATATGTTAGCTTTCGTATCGTCATATATATGAGGTTTGTGTTCATAGATTTGGCTCTGTTCATGAAAATTTGACTTCTTCGTCATTTTTTTTCTACGGATATGCATATATAGATCCTAATGTAATGCTTTCGAATAAATATGTGATATAAAGAAAATTGTTCTCTCTGTCGGTTTTTGTTTATGGGTTTGTATGGAAGTATATGATTCTAATTCACATATATATTTTTTCTGTATGAGATTATTTCCAGTTCAGGTTCGATGAGATTATATTTTCTTTATGTTGTCGTTCTTTTTCGGTGCTTTTACTGTTCATTCTACTTTATGTAGATTTCTATTCTTTTTTTTAATACCTTGGTTCTAAGAGTATTAATGCATTTAAAAGCCTCATAATACATATAACAAGACTCTGGATCAAAGGAACCTAAAGGTAGAACTGAATCCCAGAGAAATTGTCAAAAAATTGAAACTAAAGTTCAATTGGGTCATCTAAAAATGAGGATTTTTGGTTACAAAATTAATCTCATTGTGTAGAGAATCAAAAAATAAAGAAAATGACATCAAGAACGCTCAAAACAGACGGCAAATGGAAAAGTTAGGGAGGAGAATAGGATTCAGGTCGACGGACCCGGCTGGATCTATCAGGTCTGTTGTGACTCGGCTGGAGGTTGAAGACAACCTCTAGCTTCAAATAATGTCTAAATAAACAAAATTTTGTGGGTAATGGACTCAGGCACAGTTCAGGTACTATGGCCGACCTGATCCACAAAAATTAAAAAAGAAAAATTTAAACAGAGTCACATGGCGTGTGTGGGGCCGTGACATTGCCTAACGCCACGTGGCAGACTCCATCTAAGAGCCCTCAGTGTCTGGACTTTAGATTGCTGGTGCATGCAGCATTTTGGTAGCTTTGTGGTAGAGTGTGCACAGAACACGTCGATGATGAGAGTGGGCTGATCTAGAATTTTTTAATCTTTTTCCATAATTTCTTTTTCTTCCTCCTTTTAAGGGCACATGAACGTACATTTGAGTTACGATCGAGATGTTGTTTGTTTCTAAAAATCCCAAAATTCAATATCTTCAATTTGTTATATGTTTGAAATTTTTTGGAGTATATCTGGACTTGTTTTAGAGGCATTTAATGCTATTTTTAATGATTTTAATGAGTTTAAAAATCCTAAAATATTTATAATAATTCATAATTATTTTATTTATGATAATTATGAACTTGTAAAGTTATAAAAGTACTAAACCAAAACATATAATTGTTTTGAATGATGGTTGTGTTGAAAAACACATTGTTGAGTATGAACCACTTAGCGATAGATCAGAAATAGAGCAAATTATTCGATGAAGCCTCTAAATAATGATCCAAGCCTAAATTATTTAGGGTAATGTGAGTCTCTGAGTGATGTTTGAAAGAGGGATTTGTTCATTTAATTTTGAGCTCTTGAAACATAGCCTAAAAGGAGAAGATCCTAAAGAGGGTTGAGAGGAAAATTATTCAAATTAAGGTTCATTAAAACTTGAAATTGAATAAGAGGTGTAACCGGAAAGAAATCTAGGAGATAAACCTAAAGAAAAACTTGAATCTCTTGAATCATAAGAAGGTGAATGTTAAGATTCATATATGAAGAAACCTTGCAAAGGTGAAAGTGAGGATTTGATACTAAAGAGGCAGTATCAAATCACCATGAAAAGGAATATCAAATGGAGAAACTTCCCAACACTAAAACTCCAGATCAAAATGAGATTCAGGAAAGTGATGCACCTTAGAAGGTAAAGCCCACTTCATGAGTGAAAAAGAGCCTTGAGCCCTGTCCAACCACCTACATTAGAAACTATAAAATATTTAAAAGCAACTACTATTAATGTTTCTTTGAAGAGACAAGGAAAAATGGCATAAGACATTTAAAATATCTCTTCAAGAAAATAGGGAAACTTTAGAAGATGATTAAAACAACACGGGACATAAAATTCTTCCAGCCTTAGAAAACTTTATTGTGAACCTTATCAAATTGGGTTTGAGAAATAAATAAAATTCTCCCCTTGAAGATTAAGAATGAAGAAATGAGATGAATATGAAACTAAAGAATACTATTGAATTGTCCCAAATTCCCTGATAATAAGACATTATGAATATAGTAATGCTCCAAGAGACATGAAAAAGCAAATGTCAAACACTCTTTATGAGTGGAAGCTCTTAGAAAATGAATCTTCTAAGAGAAACATATGCTCCATCTAAGTGGGAGCTAGTTTCATATGCTCTATCTAAGTGGCAGCTTTCAAAAATTGAGCCTTCTGATAATCATAATTAATCATAGTATATGAAGTACTTATATGAAATTCTTGATAGATGATAATGGCATTGCTAGAATCTATGTGATAGGAGGTACAAACGTATTCTCCTGATCATAGACCTAATGGTGTTATTATCTTTTCTGGTCAAGAATAATACAGGTACATGACATTGTGCACCTTAATGTGCTATAAAAGAACATTCTTGGTTAAAATCAAATGTGAATAACCCTATAAGTGGGATGATTTAAGTAACCAACCCAAAGAAGGTTGCCAAGAACAAGAATGTTAATCAATAAACTAAACGGGAACAATTTGTGATATCTGGCATTGAAATGTCTCATATAAATAAAAGATTTACAATAAAAGACAACAACCATATTTCCATTGCAATTATTCCACTATGATAAATTTGGTATTGTGTATGAGGGCAAGGCAGAGAGCTCAACATTTTATAATTCTTATTGAGGATTATTCACGATATGATCATACTTGTTTGTTTTCGCATAAGTCTGAAATTTAAGTACTTTGGACTGTGAATGGATAAGTTGTAAAATCAATTGAATCAATTAAATAGGAGTTTTGAGGTCCTGCAAATTGATCGAGGTCGTGAATATTTATTTGATGAATCAAATAAGCTCTGTGACAGAAGAAAGAGAGTTAGATAGCACTTCATTTTCGAATGGATTGCTAAAAGGCATATTGATATACTATTAAACATGGTTAGGTATGTGATAGTTCAAGCTAACCCACCAAATGTGAGTGGGAGAGTATTTAGCATTATGAGGTTGACTTTTGGTAGATTAGTACACATACTTGATTTCGTCAAGTGTATGTGGTATTGAACTTAACCATGTGCCCTCTAAGTTGGTCATTTCAATAAACTCTATGAATTGTGGTCAAAGTGCAAAATTGGATTTAACTTTCCACAGACCACACGGGCTATTTGCGCATTCCCATAGTTGATGGTAGACCATAAGGTCAGTTGCGCATTCCCATTGTGTGCCATTGTCTTTGTAAGTGGGAGTTTAATAGGGTTACATCTTCACTTTTTACATGAGTGACAAGATGGAATTCTGACTAAAAAGAACTAAAAGATACCATATTTATTATATATCAGTTTCCAAACAAGGGAGAAACTGATGACTATGTGTCTCTTTACGAGACACATAGAAAAAGTGGTACAGAACCAGTCGGTGATTCTCAATCGTCCTTTTGAGTGGGAGCTTAGAAGGGTCAATAAAGAGACCTAAATATAAGAAGCAGGAAGCTCTAACAAGAAGGAGTAATTGAGAAAGGAGTTCATGGCTACTTTAGAAGATAAAGTCGTGTTCTGTACAAGATTCCTGCTAAGGAAAAATTGAAGCAAGCATTGGAAGTAATGATTCATTGAGAAAGAATGATGTTTGAGAATTAGTTGAAATAATCCAAGATAAGAGGCTATTTGGAACTAGTCAATTTTGAAGGCTAGAGAGTAAGAGTGGATAGATCAATTAGTAAATACAAAATTCGCTTGTTTGCAAAGGGGTGAGCATAACATGACGGTTTTCATCTTACCTGTTATGCATTTTAACCAGACTTATTCTGGCATTAGTTTACTCTTTAGAATTAGATATATATCAAGAAGATGTAAAACCTACACCTTTAAGTGGTGATATGAATGACAAAATCTATTTGCAATGACGTTAGATTTTACCAGAAGTGTTATTTGAGGTTTCATAGAGGAATAACCTCATATGTTTTTACAGAAATCCTTGTATAGATTAAATCAATCATTTAGACAATAATGCATAAGGTTTCGTAAGAGCGATAACTTAATGTAACTTTTTTAAATGGTTCAAGAGAATCATTGTTAAGTAATTTGTGATATTATCAGTTTAAATGGATGATATACTATTAGTCAAAAATAGTTTGAATCTAGTATTGCATGATAAAGAATGATACTAAAAAATTCTAAAAAGAAGCACATGGGTGAAGCAATGTATATTCTTGGACTTGAGATCCAGTGAGATAGCTTAAGGAGAATCCTCTCTGTCACAAGAGAATTATATTAGGAGATTCTTAAGCGATTCTATATGAGTGAATGCAAATCCATAGATATCCTAGTGGCTTCAGCAATGATTTTGATTCTTGATATTTGTCCCTGAACTAAATCAACATAGAAAATGGGAAAAGATTTCCATGTAAACGTTGTTGGTAGTCTAATGTACGCAGTGGTGTGTACAAGACCAGATATCTATTTTATGATAGGACTTGTATGTTGGTACTAGTCAAACCATTGTGAGAGACATAGAGTGTCTCCACAAAAAGGTCTTGAGATATTTTTAGGGCATATAATGATTATGCACATTTTTTAATGTACTATGGTAGTACAAGTGGCTATATGGCTGATGATGTTCGGGGAAACATCTATGATTTGAAATTGGGAATTCAAATCAAGTGTTAATGTATTATGAAAACACTACAGCCATTACTTGTGTAAAATACTCTAAGTATCATATCGAGACTAAACATGAAGATATGATTCTTGTTAGAAATGCTATAGCACATAAAGTTGTCGTTGTTGAGCAACACATTCCTATGCAAAGTCCCCTAACTAAGTATGTGGCCAAGGAAATACATGAAGAGAATGATGAGTCCTTTGACATGCATAGGAAGTGAAGTATAGATACTTCATTATGGCTTTACATTTGTATGCAAAAGTATACAATGTCTAGTATGTCGTATAGGTAGATGAAGTTGGCTTTCTCACACGAGCAACGACTTTTGACACTCAAGAAGAGTGTGCAAAGATGAGACATGTGTTCACTAGTATAGCAGTAAGAGAGCTAATATAATAGAGAAGAAACATAAAACTAATAATGTTGCCTCGACTTAGTAATGCAGTCAGTTGAGATGAGATCCGTTATCATAAATATGGATCGATTCATAGATACCCATATATCCATGATACTTGTAGCCAGATAACAAATTCTTTAAAATTTGACTTCATGTGAGTAAAACTAGGCCCGTTTGGTACACTTGAATTGATTTTGATGGATATGGATATGGAAATGGAAATGTGGTTTAAAAGTGTGTTTGGTATGTACATGGAATTCAAATATTATTTTTATTTAATATTTATATTTAAAATGTAAAATTACTAATATACCAACCTAAGAAAGTGGAATAAGATAAAACCATTGTTACTAAACCCGGACCGGACCGGGTTTTTTTTAATAAAAAATGATTTTTATTTTTTTAAAAAAAATTCATATTAATAAGACTAAAATATTCAATTTCTCACTAGTTTAGCCTTGGTTTAGCTCCGGTCTAATCCACTAACCTTTGACCTATTACCTTGACCGCTCCAGTTCGGTTTTTTTTAATTAAAAATTATTTTTATTTTTTTTAAAAAAATTTCATATTAATAAGCCTAAAATATTCAATTTCTCACCGGCTTAGCTCTGGTTTAGCTTCGGTTTGACTCCGATCTGACCCACTAACCCTTGACCCAGTACCCTGACCGGTTCAGTGACTGGTCCAAGTTTAATAACCTTGGATAAAATCATGCAAGTTGAAGGGCAAAAATGGATTTAGGTACATGGAATTGCAAATCTTTACTTTTTGGGTAGAAGCCAATTTGATGGAATTAGGGAGATTTGGCTTCCATATGGAATTGTAAAAATTTCCAATTCTATCATACCAAAAAAACTTAGGTATGGAATTGATATCCAATTCCAATTCCCCCCCCCAAATTCCATCATACTAAACATGCCCTTAAAATTTGGGTTTTTCATACTATGTGTGTCAATACCTAAGTCTGTACGATGTTAACAGTAAGATCAAAATGACATACACTTTTACAGTATAAGAGTAACACTGTAGCATGTGATTCATACTGTATGTGCTAGAGAACCGTAAATGGGAAGCAATTGAAAAGATCCCTGCTTCATTGTTGTGTGAGTCCCAGAAAAGTTAACCCTTTCAAGATGTAATACCCCATTTTCACCAACACTCTTTATGTGTATATTTGACATATATTTAGTGGAATAAAGTCATGAAATGTGGCGTATGAATTTATGTGAATTTATGGAAAATATTCCAATTGCCGGTTACACGTAATTTGGCCAAATATTGACATAAAGAGGCGATTAATGCATAAATTAAGGGCCTATTATGGTAACCAAAATTGAGGAAAATTAAGTAAAATAAATTATGGTCTCATTTGAATGTCAAAATGAGGTTAAGACGAAGAAAAGGGAGATAAATGATTTATTTCGGTAAATCATGAAATGTAGGGGCAAAACGGTAATTTTGCCATAAAGTGAAAAACAATTATTGTTTCCTAATATTCCCACTAATTTGAGTTAAATGAGAATTAAAAAGAGAAAAATGACTACTTGATCATGAATAAATCAATTTTGGTAAATTATGGTTAAAAATGGTCAAACAGTCAAAAAGTCAATGACTTGGTCAACAAATTACGAGATGGCACTATGGGATATTGAAGATTCAGATTTCCCTTGTATTTTTCTTGGGATTTTCGGCTAGAATGAGGGAGTATGAAGGGAAATGTAATTAATTAAGGAATAATGCATTTTGGACCAATCATAAAGTGAAACATGGCATGATCAATTAAATCCCTTATTATATGATCAATTCTCATATCTTCAGCTCCTCATTCACACATGAACTGATCAGAAAAGAATGTGAGTAAGAGTTGAGAACGTGAAAAATGAAAGAGAGAAGGAGAAGCTAGGGATCACCAAAACTCAAGGTAAGAAGTTGCTACCTTGTGTTTTAAGCTACCTAATCCCTCCAAAACCTCTCCTCCTTATCTCTCTACCCTTGAAATCCTTGTTGAGCAGCTGAATCAAGAGTTAGAGAGAAAGAGTCAAGAATGAGGAGGAGAGAGAAAGCTAAAGAAATCAAGAGGAAACTTCCCAAACTTGTTCCTCTTGCTTGATTGGTGTTAGTATAGTTGTTTTTGGCTTGATTATGATTCATTTGGCATAAGATAATTGAAGAAAGCCAAAGAGACCATAATATGTAAATGTCTCCAATCAAGTCCAATAAATGTCTAACTAGTTAATATATTGGTTATAAGTAGAAAGGAGGTGACTAGGCTAAAGAAAACGAGAATCCAACTCAACTTTTTTGGGAATTTAAATCCCCTTCCCTGTGTTGGACGTGAAAAATGGATAGGAATTTGATAATTCTGATGCTTCCATTGGATTTAGAAGGCAAAATTGTGTAGGGTTTATGTTGACCATAAAGCGAGAAAAGCCTCAGAGGGTGAAATGACAAAATTACCTCTAGTGCTAAGTCAGTTTATGAATTGCATGAGATACACTAATGATGTTATGATGATTGATGAAGTATTAAGCATTCTTGTGTGTGTTATCTTATATGTATGATTGTGTTACTACTGAGATTCCTATGAATCTCACCCTTTTTCCCAAAAATAAATCTCTAGTACAGGGAGGGAGCTCGCGAGGCAAAGAGAAGGTAAATAACGAAGAGTTGAGGTCGAGTAGTAGAAGAACTTAGTTATGGTTGTCTTGTTCATATCCTGTATTTTAAGAATTTCATGAGTTTTGGGTTTGTATATGAAATAGAGGAGATAGATGGCATGTTTTGTGTTGTAAGGATAAGTAAATCTAGTGAATTCTGCATGTATATAAATATATGTAAATATTCATACCGACAGAGGTATTGCTCGCAACTCTGATATTTCAAAAAAAAATGAATGATGATAAATATGGTGAGTATTAGTTAGTGGGTACTTTACCATAGCATTAGGAAATGAGGTATCATACTTTTTGGTATTAGAGTAATGGTTCTGGAAATAGTTGGTCGTTGCTAGAAATCCTCTGCTGGATTTAAGAGATTTGCACATTCATTAGGATTGTGATGATTCAGAGTATGAGTATGAGATGTGGTGAAAGATTTAGAAGTGGTTTCAGGTGGGAAATGGCTGGTGAACTCGAGTATATCAGGGTGAACTTGAGTGCATTCAGCCCAAAACTCGAGTTGGTTATGATGAACTCAAGTATAAGAGGTCTTTTCCCACAAATCAAGTGTTTTCAGACAGAAACTCATGAGAGTTCAAAAGTGAACTCGAGTGTGAACGCCTGTAAACTCTAGTGCTAAGTATAGAACTCGAGTGCATGTTGGATTTCGCTGGGTAATAAACTTGTGGATTGAAACTTCCAAGCCGTAACTCACATGACTCGAGTGCAATTGAGGCTAAGAACTCGAGTTCATGTCTTCCATTCTCACTCTCAAGGTTATCAGGTAGAAACTCTCATGTATGTACATATGCGTATTGATATGATATTAATATGGTGTTCCTTATAATAGTAAAAAGGAATAATAGGATGAGGTAGACCAAAGAAGAATATGCCACAAAATCCTGAACCTAAAAATAATCCAGAGCCTAATATGATGCAACAAGTTTTTACCATGCTGGCTCAACAACAGACTATGATCCAGGACTTACGAGAAGAAGTTAAGGAACTAATGGAGAAATGAAATGCAGATAAGGCACAACCTGAAGGGAATAACCCTGAAGGAAATAATCTGGAAAGAAATTCCCCTGAAGGGAACCAATCAGAAGGGGATATAGATGATGAACAGTCAACTAGTGATGAGCCATCGCAGCCATATGAAGCGAATTTTGATGTTCCTGTTGTTTAAGAACCAGATGAGAATGTTGTCCAATACTGGATGCCAAAGTTTATCAAGTACCAGCCTGAGGCATTCCATAGGAAATTTAACCCACAAGCTGCAGAGAATTGGATAAATCATTTAGAGAAGATCTTCGAGGTACTTGGATGCCCGACAAAGATGAAAGACAAGATGGTAATTTATAAGCTAGTGGGCGATGCTGATGATTGGTGGAAGAATACAGCGTTGCTACTACGTGCTTGGAATATCCCTCTGTCATGGGAATTGTTTGAAGAGAAGTTTTATGAGAAGTATTTCCCCAGATTAGTCAGAATTGAGAAAGAGAAAGAATTTCTGGCTATTCACCAAGGTGATAACGAGACCTTTGATTCATACTTGTCTCTATTCATCCGATTTTCTCGTTACTCCTCTTATTTAAACCTTAAAAATGATGAGAAATGGAACTCAGATATGCTCATTCGGGGACTGAAGCCAGAGATGGAGGAGAAACTGGTAGCTCAACAGTTTAAAAAGTTTAATAAGGCTGTGGAAGCATGTCGACTAATAGAAGGGAATTTAAGAAGGGTACAGTCCAATAAGAGTATTAGCAAGAGAGGTGAATCCAGTCACGGAGATACCTCACAAAAGCGAAGAGGACAAGGTTTTCTGTAAAGGGGAGGCAATAAAAGGCCCTTTTGGTTTGGAAACTGTGGTGGTCGAAAACCCTCAACATCTCAGACGTGTGCTTGGTGTGGTAAATCTCATCCAAGGAAATGGTGTAGTATTCCTACAAGCCAAGTGATCTGTTATGCTTGCCAGAAGCCAGGCCATTTGGTGATAAATTGTTCTCAATGAGCAGCACCATGACCTGTCAAGCCTAGACAACAAAGTCAGGGACGAGTATTTGCCTTGACTTGAGAAGAAGCAAAGAAGTCCCCAGAGCTAGTGCAAGGTAAAGTTCTTCTTAATGGTAATGTACTGCAAGCATTATATGATTCAGGTGCTAGTCATTCTTTTATTGCCTATGACTGTGCTAAGCACCTAGGATTGCATGTGCATCAACTACCATTTGATTTGATTGTATCTACACCAATGAGTGTTAAAACCTTGACTAATGATGTCTGTTCAAATTGTGTCATAAATGCTGAGGGACATGAGTCTACAGTGGACTTGGTTTGTTTGCCACTCCAAAGACTCAAAGTTATACTGGGTTTCGACTGGCTTATGACAAATAATGTGCTAGTAGATTATGGAAACAAGAGGATTATAGATCCTACTCCGCAAGAGTTTAGCCATAGAGATATCAGTTTGAATTTCCTCTCGTTGACAGAAGCTATGAAATATCTAAGAAGAGGATGTTAGGGGTATGTAGTATTCTTTTCCATACAAGTATATACGGAAATGGCCCTGAAGGATATTCCAGTTGTAAGAGAATTGCCTGAGGTGTTTCCAGATGATCTTAATGGTGTACCTCCAGAAAGAGAAGTTCAATTCGCAATCGAGATCATGCCTGGAACGGGGTCTATATCGAAATCTCCATATCGAATTGCTCCGAATGAAATAGCTAAGTTGAAAAAGAAATTGAAGAATTTCTTGAGAAAGGGTTTATACAACCCAGTGTGTCATCGTGGGGAGGTCCGGTATTGTTTGTTAAGAAGAAAGATGGAACCTTGAGATTATGCATTGATTACAGATAATTGAACAAAGTCCGTCAATAACAAGTACCTACTTCCCCGGATTGATGACCTTCTAGATCAATTATCTGGAGCAAGTGTATTTTTGAAGATTGATATGAGGTCAGGGTATCATCAGCTGCGAGTAAAGGCAGAAGACATACCGAAGACTGCTTTTCAAACCCGGTATGGACACTATGAATTTTTAGTGATGCCTTTTAGAGTGTCCAATGCATCGGCTGTATTTATGGACTACATGAACCGTATCTTTCACCAATACTTAGATCAGTTCGTGATAGTCTTCATCGATGACATTTTGATCTCTAAGAGTAAAGAAGAGCATGAGGAGCATTTGAGAATTGTGCTCGGTATTCTACGTGAAAGGCAACTCTATGCAAAGCTGAGCAAATGTGAATTTTGCCTTTCAGAAGTTAAATTTCTAGGCTATGTGATCTCGCAATAAGGGGTTTCAGTAGATCCTAGTAAAGTGGACGCAGTGCTGGATTGGAAGAGGCCAAAAATTGTCGCGGAAGTACGTAGTTTTCTAGGTCTTGCAAGCTATCACCGGAGATCTATTCAAGATTTCTCCCGGATTGCCTTGCCGTTGACCAAGCTCACATGGGAAGATCAACCATTTGAGTGGGACGAACGTTATAAGAGGAGCTTCATGGAGCTGAAGGAGATGTTGACAATGGCACCTGTGTTCATTATCCCTAATCCCGAGTTGACTTATGTAGTCTATAGTGATGCTAGTAAGTAGGGACTGGGATGTGTCCTGATACAGCAGGGCAGAGTGGTAGCCTATGCCTCTCGATAGCTGAAGCCTTATGAGTTGAATTATCCCACGCATGATCTGGAGCTTGCAGTAATTATGTTTGCGTTGAAAATCTTGTGGCACTACCTATATGCGGTGGCCGTTGAATTATACAGTGACCACAAGAGTCTTAGATATCTGTATGATCAGAAAGAGCTCAACATGAGACAATGTAGGTGGATGGAGTTGCTAAAAGACTATAACCTGGAGATTAAGTATCACCCAGGTAAAGCTAACGTCATCACTGATGCTCTTAGTCGTAAAGTGGTACAGGTGGCAGTTATGATGATACAAGAAAGGAAATTGATAAAAGATTTCTGAGACCTAAACTTGTCAAATTAGATCTTCTGTACTGGTTATGGTATTAGCTAGGTGGAGAATGATCTAAAGACTGAGATTACAGAAGCTGAGATGCAAGATGAGAAAGCAAAGTCAATCAAGGTTATGATTGAACGAGGAGAGACTCGAGATTTCAACCTGTCACTAAGTGGATTAGTTCGATATAAGAAAAGAACTTATATTCTACCAAAGGATGATCTGAGGAAGAAAATCCTTGATGATGCGCATAAGAGTTGATATACTCTTCACAGGGATGGTGAAGATGTATCATGATTTAAATGTGATATACTGGTGTCCCGGATTGAAGAAAGATGTGACATAATATATGGCACGGTGTCTTACCTTTCAGAAGGTAAAAATTGAACATCAGAAACCACTCGGATTACTTCAAAGTCCCAAAATTCCATAATGGACATGGGAGAGCGTAACCATGGATTTGGTAGTCGGATTACCCAAAATTCAAAACCATGATGCAATTTGGGTGATCGTTGATTGATTTAAGAAGTCATCACATTTCTTGCCGATCAACACTAACTATTCTCCAGATAAACTGGCAGAAATCTACATCAAGGAGATAGTGAGACTCCATGGAACGCTGAAGAGTATAATCTCTGACTGAGATCCTCGATTTACTTCAAAATTTTAGAGATTCTCATGATGCTTTGGGCACTAAATTCAGTTTCAGTACGGCCTATCATCCTCAAACAGATGGACAATCAGAGAGAACTATACAGACACTGGAAGATATGCTAAGACCGTGTGTAATGGATTACAAAGGAAGTTGGGATAACTATCTTCCACTTGCGGAATTTTCTTACAACAATAGCTATCAACCGAGTATTCAAATGGCTCTGTATAAAGCGTTATATGAGAGGAAGTATCAATTCTCTCTCTGCTGGACAGAATTATCAGAAAGACGGTTGTATGGGCCGGACATAGTTGATCAGACTACTAACAGATCAAAATTATCAAGCAGAGATTGCTTGCAGCCCAGAGTAGACAAAAAAGTTATGCTGATAAATGGAGAAGACCATTTGAATTTCATGTCGATAACCATGTGTTTATGAAGATATCACCTGTTACCGGTGTCAGGAGAGAAATAAAGAGAAAGAAGTTGAGTCCTCACTACATTGGGCCATTTGAGATATTGGCAAGGATTGGGCTCGTAGCATACAAGATTGCTCTACCCCCAAATCTAAGTATATTACATGATGTGTTTCATGTTTCCCAGTTGAAGAAGTACCAATTGGACCCTCAACATATTATTGAATATGAAGATGTAGATATGCGAGACGACCTTACTTATGAGGCTGAGCCGGAACAAATCATTTATAGACAAGAAAGGCGGCTCATACGTCACAGCATACCATTTGTGAAAGTGGTATGGAAAGGACTATCACCAAGGGAAGCGACTTGGGAAGCATAAGAAGATATGCAAAGATGTTAACCAGAATTTATGCCACAAATGGTGTAACAAATTTCGAGGACGAAATTTATTAAACGGGGGGAGAAATGTAATACCCCATTTTCACCAACGCTCTTTATGTGTATATTTGACATATATTTAGTGGAATAAAGTGGTCAAATGTGGCGTATGAATTTATGGAAAATATTCCAATAGCCGATTACACTTAATTTGGCCGAATAAGGACATAAAGAGGCGATTAATACATAAATTAAGGGCCTATTATGGTAACCAAAATTGAGGAAAATTAAGTACCAAAAATTATGGTCTCATTTAAATGTCAAAATGAGGTTAAACCGAAGAAAAGGGCGATAAATGATTTATTTCAGTAAATCATGAAATGTAGGGGCAAAACGGTAATTTTGCCATAAAATGAGAAATAATTATTTTTCCCTAATATTCCCACTAATTTGAGTTAAATGAGAATTAAAAAGAGTAAAATGACTACTTGATCATGAATAAATAAATTTTGGTAAATTATGGTTAAGAATGGTCAAAAAGTCAAAAAGTCAATGACTTGGTCAACAAGTTACGAGATGGCACAATGGGATATTGGAGATTTAGATTTCCCTTGTATTTCTCATGGGATTTTTGGCAGGAATGAGGGAGTATGAAGGGAAATGTAATTAATTAACGAATAATGCATTTTGGACCAATCACAAAGCGACACATGGCATGATAAATTAAATACTTTATTATATGATCAATTCTCATCTCTCCAGCTCCTCATTCATGTATGAACTGATCAGAAAAGAGTGAGAGTAAGGGTTGAGAACATGAAGAACGAAAGAAAGAAGGAGAAGCTAGGGATCACCAAAATTTAAGGTAAGAAGTTACTACCTTGTGTTTTAAGTACCTAATCCCTCCATAACCTCTCCTCCTCATCTCTCTACCCTTAAAATCCTTGTTGAGTAGCTGAATCAAGAGTTAGAGAGAGAGACTCAAGAACTAGCAGGAGAGAGAAAATTGAAGAAATCAAGAGGTAACTTCTGAAACTTGTTCCTCTTGCTTGATTGGTGTTAGTAGAATTGTTTTGGGCTTGATTATGATTCATTTGGCATAAGATATTTGAAGAAAGCTAAAGAGACCATAATATGTAAATGTCTCCAATCAAGTCCAATGAATGTCTAACAAGTTAATATATTGGTTATAAGTAGAAAGGAGGTGATTAGTCTAAAGAAAATGAGAATCCGACACAACTTTTCTGGGAATTTGAATCCCCTTCCCTGTGTTGGATGTGGCAAATGGATAGGAATTTGATAATTCTAATGCTTCTAACGGATTTAGGAGGAGAAATTGTGTAGGGTCTATGTTGACCATGAATTGAGAAAAGACTCAGAGGGTGAAATGACAAAATTACCTCTTATACACCTTATCTAAGGGATGTTAAGGGTATTTTTGTCATTCAGGATTGATTTTGGCCAAACCAAGATTAAAAATGAATTCTACAAGTGAAAATGTGTAGGAATGACCTAAGTCATGATTTTGAGTAAAATACAGATAATTGGGACTTAAGGGTATTTTGATAATTTAGCACTTTTAGGCTAAGTTTACCAATAATTTGAGTTTGAACGGATACATAGATAAGTAATAACTCATTTGTGGTATTTGAAGATTTCAGGACTTGACAAATGGTCTGGCCTCAGTAATTGCCTGAGTTTGCATCAAGTGGGAAAAGTCGCATAAGAGTGCAACCAGGTAGTAACCGTCTTTATATGACATGGCATGCATATGTATTGTTTGATATCATCTCCAAAATGTCTAACATGTTTAGATTGAGCAAAGTGATCTCCCGGGGCCTATCTTTGGATGGTTGACACTCAAGCGATAATGTTCATAATTGCACGAGTGGAGCCCGAGGCCTATCTTTGCACGAGTGCCCCTCAGGGCTGAGAACCTATCTAGCGCTAAGTCAGTTTATGAATTGCATCTACCGAGAACCTGTCTAGCGCTAAGTCTGTTTATGAATTGCATAAGTTGTACTAATGATGTTATGATGATTTTGTTTATTGATGAAGTATGAAGCATGCTTGTGTGTGTTATCTTATATGTATGATTATGTTACTACTGAGATTCCTGTGAATCTCACCCTTTTTCCCAAAAACAAATTTCTAGTACAGGGAGGGAGCTCGTGGGGCAAAGAGAAGGTAAATGACAAAGAATTGAGGCCGAGTAGCGGAAGAACTTAGTTATGGTTGTCTCGTTCTTGTCGTGTATTTTAAGAATTTCATGAGTTTTGGGTTTGTATATGAAGTATAAGAGATAGATGGCATGTTTTGTGTTGTAAGGATAAGTAAATCTAGTGAATTGTGCATGCATGTGAATATATGTAAATATTCATACCGACAGAGATATTGCTCGCAACTCTGATGTTTCGAAAACAAATGAAATGAATGATGATAATACGGTGAGTATTAGCCAGTGGATACTCTATCGTAGCATTAGGAAATGAGGTATCACACAAGATGTGCTCTGACTTTGACAATATCATGGAAATATGTTTTGACGTATGCTACTTTAGCATTTTTCCTATAATCATGATCGATACGATCTAAAGGCATTATGTTAGGAAAACAGTTGATTCATATTGATATGATATATGGGCGAAAGAAATATTACTTAGAATATACACATTTATGCTTGTGTCTGAGATCGGTCCCTTATGATGTTACTTGGGTAATTTCGTAAGTGTAGATACTACACATATGAGGAAGGCAATATGAGTTTTATCTTAACTCAAGAGGGATCTTTCTTCTTGAACTTTGTCTTCTCTTCTTACAAGTCTCTTCCTCTCTTTTCTGTTCCAATTTTTGCTGACTTTGAGGCCTTAAATAAAGAGCAAGGAAGCTCCTAGAAATCTCTTTCTTCTCCCCTTTTTAGTATTATTTTATTGAACTTTTTTATCATGTGACAAAAAATTTATTATTTATTTTTTCCTTAAGCTTATCATTTTAGTTACACTTGTCTATCCTCATACAAAATAACTTCTCCTTACTTATATCTTAAGCCAAAGCTAATTTGTTCCTTAATAATAAAGAAAAATTGTGAATTTATTTTATGTGGCTAAAATGACCATTTTGCCTATACACTTATTCTTCATTTTCGTACATGCTAAAAAGATGGGCAGAAGTTTCATCAAACTTTGAATAATCATATCCAATTGTATAGATATCCAATTGGTGTAGTTCCAAAGGCTATGTGACCCTTATTAAGTCTATTTCCAAGGAAAATATAGCCTTTAGCCAACTGGAAGCTCAGCCTCTCCAGAATTTCCAGTTTTAGACGCTGCCATAGAAAATTACCAATTTTACTTTGCAAACTTCAAAAATACATATCTCCTTGTGTACAACTCCAAATTACTTATATGACCTATCAAATTAAATCTTTATAAGTGTACTTTCATTTTGAAAGTTTTAAATTTTTGGACATTATTTGCCTATTTAAAATTGTCATACAACATGACTTCCTCTCTAGAAAACACACTGGTAGGCACACTAATTTGTGTACCAAATAACTATATTGTGTGTGTAACCTCTAATTGCATTATTTTGTTACTTAATGTGCTCTTTAATTCACCATTTTAACCCATTTAAGACCACCAATGTATAAAGAAATTTTGGTGACTGAAATTTGGGATGTTGCACAGAATCAACGCTCTGATACCAAAATTGTAATATCTTATATCCAATAGACTCAGATGAGTGCAAAAGAGTAGTAAAATCGGTTGTGAAACCAGGATCTGATCCCAGATTAAAAAAACTTTGTAAAACGTTTACAATTTCCAAACCTATCTAAGGAATTGAACCTAGGATTGGAAGGGAGTTTTAAGAGGAGTAAAATTTTTTGAAACAATTTCACAAACATTCACTATCTCACTAAGTCTCATTGTCTCTTCTTTTTATTTTATCATAGTGTGCGAGTAATTCTTTACTTAAATCTCACATTTGATACTTTAGTTCTATTTTGTTAGCGATCAGAAGCATTATCTAGTTAAGTTATCCTTTTATTTTATTACTGTCTATTTACTAGTCTACTGGCATCAACAATTCTACTATTGTACCATCATCAAGGTTACAAGTTAGTATACCATATACAAATCCAAAATATCCAAAATATTTTAAAATAGACCACCAATAGAAAATTAAGTCTTTTTGCTCCAGCCTCTAGTTGTCAGTATTTACCTTATTACCCTTCCAGCTGTTAGCTTGTACTGTAGATTGGTTTATAAAAAAAGAGTGAGATTCAAAAGAATCTCAGTAGTAACAGATAGTCAAGCATATAGATACAACATCACAGAGCATGCCACACACTCATCATAAAATAAAATTATCACAACAGCATTCAGTGTATAACATGCAGTTCATATATCACCATAGCACTAGGTATATCACAAGGCCCCAAGTGTTGCCCATGAAATAGGCCCCAGGTATCCACTCGTGTATTATAGAACATTATATTGACCTGAGTGTCTACCAGTACAATAGGCCCCGGGCAACCACCTCGCATAATTAGAATGTGCCAGATAATTCATGATGAATGCATAAAACATGGAATATATCTTATAACATATGAAATACAAAGTTAGTACTTGGTTACTTCCCTTGAGCAATATTTAACCATTTCTCTGAGTTTAGGCAGGTTTTAAACTTTGGAGATCTATTTGGTCCTATAATTAGAATTGACAGATGACAAGTTATTAATTCATCCAATACCTGTATAATCCAATTGTCAAGTTTAAGCCAAAAGCAAAGTCAAAGTAGTCCAACTATCCAAAGTTGGTTAATTCTACCCTTAAAGTTCAACTTAATTACCTAGTGCCATTACATTTTTCATTTTCGTACTTGTACTCAAATATGCCAGAATTTTCTTTAATCTTTAAAAATTCATAACTAATTGTATAGATGTTCAATTATGACCCCTAATTAGTCTAGTTTCAGGGAAAAATATAGCCATTATACTTTTGGACGCATATCAATACAATACCTCACTTAATTGATCATTGTCCCCATAATTTACCAGTTTTCTAGATAAAACTTTAAAAATGAAGAACTCCCTGTACATATATCTAAATGACATAAATGACATATCAAATTAAAGCTTGACATGTCTAATTTTAGACCAGAAAGTTTCATAATTTTTTGACATCATTTTCTTATTTAAAAACATCATGTAAATAATCTGCCTCGCATAGAACACACACTGATAACATTCCATCTTTGCAGTATATATTTCCAGGGGGTCAGAATTCACAACTAAGGCTATTCCCACACATTTTTCCATTCTAAACGTAATAGCAATGTCAAAATCATCAAAATAATAAAGCTCCAGTGTGATACCTCATTTCCCAACACTACGGTAGAGTATACCCATTAGCTAATACTCAACGAATATAAACGTTAGAGTGCTAAAATGCTAGAACTTTATATAATGCCTCTGTTGGATATAAATATTCACATATAAGAACATTCGTACACAATTCATTTTACAATACTTATATCCTCTCACTACTCCACTTCATATAGAAACCCAAAACTCATAAAACTTATTAGAAAACAAATAAGAGACTAGACAACCCAGACTAAGCTCTCTCGCTGGTTGGCCTCAGCTCTTTATCATTTACCTTCTCTTTGCCCCACGAGCTTCCTCTCTGTACTAGAGATTTGTTTTTGGGAAAAGAATGAGATTCACAGGAATCTTAGTAGTAACGCAATCAAGCATATAAGATAACACACACAAGCATGCTTTACTCACACAATCATCAACAAAATCATCAGAACATTATTTAGTGTAAAACATGCAATTCATAAACTAACATCGCACTAGATAGGTTCTTAGCCCATGAGGGCATTTATGCACAATGCATATAATGTAATCTCATAACTGACATCGCGCTAGACATGTTCTCTTGCCCCCGAGGGGCACTCGTGTATAGATAGGCCCCGACCACCGCTCGTGCATTTATGAACATTTCACCTAATTGTCAACCCGACCACTGGAAGGCCCAATCTAAACATGTTATACATTTTGATGATGATACAAATAATACATATGCATTTCATGTCATATGAAGACGGTTACTACCTGGTTGCTCCTCTATGCAACTTTCCCACTCAATTCAAGCTCGGGCAACTACTGAGGCCAGACCGGCTGTCATGTCCTGAAATCTTCAAATATCACAAATGAGTTATTACTCATCCATACATCCTTCCAAACTCATAATATTGGTAAATTTAGCCTAATGATGCCAAATTACCAAAATACCCCTTAGGTCCTAATTATTACTATTTTTCTAAAAATCATAATTTAGGCCATTCCTACATATATCTGCGTATAGAATTCATTCCCAACCTCGAATTGGCCAAAATCAAGCTCAAATGACAAAAATACCATTGACAGCCCTCAATTAAGGCTTAGAAAGGGCAATTTTGTCATTTAACTGTCTGAGCCTTTTCTCACTTCGGGGTCAACATAGACCCTACACAATTCTGCCTCCTGAATCTAATGGAAGCATCAGAATTATCAAATTCCTATCCATTTTCCATATCCAACACAGGGAAGTGAAAATAAACTCCCAGAAATGTTGTGTCGGATTTTCGTTTTCTTTAGCCCAATCACCTCCTTTCTACTTATAACCAATATAAACTAGTTAGACCTTCATTGGACTTGAGTTGGAGACACTTACATATTATGTTCTCTTGAGTTTTCTTCAATTATCTTATACCAAATGAACCATAATCAAGCCTAAAACAACTCTACTAATAACAATCAAGCAAGAGGAACAAGTTTGGGAAGTTGCCTCTTGATTTTCCTCAACTTTCTTTCTCTACACGTTTTCTCGCTCTCCTTCCAGCGTTTGATTCAACTTCTCATCAATGAATCAAAAGGTAGAGAGATGAGGAGGAGAGGCTATGGAGAGATTATGTAGCTTAAATCATAAGGTATAAGCTTCTCACCTTGATTTCCAACAATGACTAGCTTCTCCGTGCTTCACGTTCTCAGTTCTCATTCTTCACTCTTTATGATTCAGTTTCGTGAGTGAAGAGCTGATGAGAATGATCATAGATTCATATAATGCCATAGATTTAATTAATTTAGACATGTGGCACTTTTTAATTGGTCAAATATGCTTAATTCTTTAATTAATTCTATTTCCCTCTCGATGCCACATAACAACCAAAAATCTCATGAGAAATGCAAGGGAAATATGATTCTCCAATTATCTTATTATGCCAACTTATAACTTGTTGACCAAGTCATTGACTTTTCGACTATTTGACCATTTTTTAACATAATTCACCAAAATCAGTTTATTAATGATCAAGTAGACATTTTTCTCTTTTTAATTCCCATTTAACTCAATTTGTTAGGAATTTAAAGAAAAATAATTATTTTCCACTTTTCAAAAAAATTACCGTTTTGCCCCTGCATTTTATGGTTAACATAATAGGCCTTAGTCGGTATATTAATCGCCTCTTTATATCCTTATTCGGCCATTTTACACATAACCGGCGATTGACATATTTTCCATAAATTCTCATAAATTCATCCATATCATTTTCACCATTTTATTCCACTAAGTATACATCAAATATACACATAAATGTATTGGTGAAAAATGGGGTATTACAGTTCTCCCCCCGTTCAATAAATTTCATCCTTGAAATTTGCTATACCACTGACGGCATGAATCTTGGGTAACGTTTTTGCATGTCATCTTATGCTTCCCAAGTTGCCTCCCTTGGCAATAACCCTTTCCAGACCACTTTCACAAATGGTATGCTTCAATGTCTGAGCTTCCTTTCTTGTTTATCAATGATTCACTCTGGCTCAGCCTCATAGGTTAGATCATCTTGCATATCCAGATCTTCATACTCAATAATATGTTGAGGGTCCAATTCGTACTTTTTTAGCTGGGAAAAATGAAATACATCATGTAATCGACTCAAACTCAGGGGTAGAGCAATTATGTACGCAACAGGCTGATAAGTAAAATATTTGCACATTTATTTTCCTTATATGAAGCATTTTTTGATGACATTTGAGCCTAATGTAATGAATTTGGGTATAATTGATAAATAAATAATGTTTTGACATAAAATAGAATTTATTGGAAAATACTAAATTTGGACCCTATTTCAGTTTTTAGGCAATATTTCGAGTTCTAGATATCGAATTGGGATGTTCTGTATATGGATAGGAAGCTGAGAAAAATTCCTACAACTTTTATGTTGAGGCAAAAACCCAGTTTTGTCCTTAAGAGCTCAGAATTTTGCTTAGAAGTTGAGCACGTGATTTTGTTCAGGTCTAACCTTTGTCCACTAATTTGACCATAACTGGAACTACAAATGTTAAAATGAGGAGTTCTCACATTTTTTTCAAGCTAAGATCCAGATCTACAACTTTCATGAAGACAATAAAGTGAGATTCCAACGTTTTAATTGCCAAACGTTAGCTACAATCAAGGAGCAAGGTGGTCACAAAGTCAATATTGGTGGCTTAGAGTCAAGATTCCTATCTAACATGTGGAAATTCTTACACTCAATTCATCTATAAATAGAGGAGTTGAAGGCACAAGGGAGGACATCATCTTAGAGTTTAATTTTATGCATTTTTGTTGTTCTTGCATACCTCCTAGATGGAAGGTTTAGGTAGTCTTCCTTTATGGATGGTATAAGTTGCCTCCTATATAGAAGGTTTTACCTCCTATATGGAAGGCTAGATTTTTCTATTTTCATGCATCTTGTAGTTGTATCTTTATGTTTTAGAATTTTATAATCATGTTTTCTGCAATATTTATGAAGTTTTCAATTTATTTTGGTTTTGTTTTAATTTCATCATGAGCTAAATTTTCATTTTCCTAGGGTGATGACGTAGCTTACTAATGACCGATTGAATCTTAAATTATTAAATCTAGTTTTAATTTTTCCTTCATGATGGAGTTTTAATTATTGTTCTTAATGCTTTCAATTGATTGGCCACCTTTTGGATGATTTCAATATGCATGTTGAGACCGGAAGGGGATACATGTGTGTGGATCCTATAATAAAAAGCATAATTTGCATATGAAATAGGAATATATTCATATGGGTTGTGTAGGCTTAATTGAGTTCCATAATGCATGATTGATTGCTTAAATTCATATAGGAATATATTGGGTTAGTAATTAATTATAGAATTACTTGACCTTGGAAGAGGCTAGTAATTAAAATAGGGAAACTCGACTATCAATCATGTGGAATAAATTGGACTAGAATAGATAAGTGATTCAATCCGGAGTTTGCTAAGTGAAATCTAATCCCTAGGGCCTTTTTATTATATTTGTCTTTACAATAATTGCATTTTCATTTTATCATTTTTATCTTGCAATCTCAACCACCAACTAATCGATAAGCTAAATAGTATTAAAATTATCAATTTTGGTACTTAGTGATCAATCCTCGTGGGAACGATACTCTACTCACCTTTATATTACTTATTTACAACAGTGTACACTTGCACTTCTAAATACACCATCCTATACTCGTAACACAGGCCCAACTCTTGCCAATATCTCAAATAGCCCAATGTAGCGAGGACTTAGCTTCTTTCTTTTTATTGCCCTTCCAATACCAGTCACAGGTGATATCTTTAGAAATACATGATCACCTACCTGGAATTCCAACGGTCTTCTCCATTTGTCAGCATAACTTTTCTGCCTATTTTGGGCTACAAGAAATCTCTGCTTGATCATTCTAATTTGCTCGGTAGTCTGATCGACTATGTCTGGCCCATATAACCTTCTTTCTGATAATTCTGTCCAGCAAAGAGGAGATTGACACTTCCTCCCATACAATGCTTCATATGGAGCCATTTGAATGCTCGCATGATAGTTGTTGTTATAAGCAAACTCTGCAAGAGGAAGGTATTGATCCCAACTTCCTTTGAAATCTATTACACACGCTCTTAACATATTCTCTAACGTCTATATGGTTCTCTTTGACTATCCATCCGTTTAAACTTTGACATAAACCGAGGATCTCTATCCGAGATTATACTCTTCGGCGTCCTATGGACTCTCACTATCTCCTTCACATAAATTTATGCCAGCTTATCAGGAGAATAGCTAGCACTAATTGGTAGGAAGTGTGCTGACTTCGTAAGTCGATCAACGATTACCCAAATTGCATCATGGTTCCGAATCTTGGGTAATCCAATAACCAGGTCTATGGTCACGCTCTCCTATTTCCATTATGGAATTGCGAGACTTTAAAGCAATCCCAACGGTCTCTGGTGTTCAATCTTTACCTTCTGATAGGTAAGACACCGTGCCACATATTCCGTCACATCCTTTTTCATTCCAGGCCATCAGTATACCGCTTTCAAGTCATGGTACATCTTTACCATTCCTGGATGGAAAGTATAATGACTCTTATGCACATCATCGAGAATTTTCTTCCTTAGATCATCCCTCAGTGGAATATAAGTTCTTTTCTTATACTGAATTAGTCCACTGGTCGACAGATCAAAATCTTGAGTCTCTCCTCATTTAATCATAGCTCTGATTGATTTTGTTCGTTCATCTTGCATCTGAGCTTCCACAATTTCAGCTTTCAAATCATTCTCAACTCGGCTAATACTATAGCCGGCACAGAGGATCTGATTAGACGGATTCAGATCTCTAAAATCTTCTATCCATTTTCTCTCTTGTATCATCATAGCCGCCATCAGCACCGTTTTACGACTAAGAGCATCAGCAACAACATTAGCCTTACCTGGATGGTATTTAATCTCCAGGTTATATAGTCTTTCCGTAACTCCATCCACCGACGTTGTCTCATGTTGAGTTCTTTTTGATCATATAGATATATAAGACTATTGTGGTCGCAGTATAGTTCAACAGTCACTCCATATAGGTAGTGCCGCCAAATTTTCAACGCAAACACAATTGCCGCCTGCTCCAGATCATGTATGGGATAATTTAACTCATGAGGCTTTAGCTGTCGAGAGGCATAGGCCACCACTCTGCCTTGTTGCATCAGGACACATCCTAGTTATTGCTTACTAGCATCACTGAAGACTATGTAAGTCACCACGGGATTAGGGATAATCAACACCGGTGTAGATGTTAACCTCTCCTTCAGCTCCATGAAGTTCCTCTCACAATGTTTGTCCTACACAATGTTGGTCAACGGCAAGGCAATTTGGGAGAAATCTTGAATAAATCTTTGGTAATAGCCCACAAGACCTAGAAAACTGCGTATCTCAGCAACAGTCTTTGGCCTTTTCCAGTCTAACAGTGCTTCCACTTTACTAGGGTCTACTGAAACCCCTTCTTGCGGGATCACATGGCCTAGAAATTTGACTTCTACAAGCCAGAACTCACATTTGCTCAACTTTGCATAGAGTTACTTCTCACGTAAAATACCGAGAACAATTCTCAAATGCTGCTCATGCTCTTCTCTACTCTTAGAGTATATCAGAATGTAGTCTATAAATACCGCTGGTGTATTGGTCACCCCGAAAGGCATCACCAAAAACTCATAGTGTCCATACCGAGTTCGAAAAGCAGTAATCGGTATATCCTCTGCCTTTACTCGCAGCTGATGATACCCTGACCTCATATCAATCTTCAAGAATATGCTCGCTCCAGATAGTTGATCTAGAAGTTTGTCAATCCGGGGAAGTGGGTACTTATTTTTGACGGTTTCTTTGTTCAATTCTCTGTAGTCAATACACAACCGCAGAGTTCCGTCTTTCTTCTTAACAAATAATACTGGTGCTCCCCATGGTGACACACTGGGTCATAAAAGCCCTTTCTCAAGTAATTCTTCAATTTGCTTCTTCAATTCAGCCATCTCATTTGGAGCCATTCAATATGGGGCTTTGGATATAGACCCAGCTCCAGGTATAATCTCGATTGCAAATTCCACTTCTCTTTCTAGAGGTAAACCACTAAGGTCGTCTGGAAACACCTCAGGAAATTATTCTACAATGGGAATGTCTTTCAGCACCCTTTCCGTATTTACTTGCACAGAAAAGAATATGACATACCCCTGACATCCTCTTTTCAGGTACTTCGTAGCTTCTGCCAGTGAGAGGAAATTAAAACTGACATCTCTCTGGCTAGACTCTTGCGGAGTAGGATATATGATCCTCTTGTTTCCACAATCTACCAGCACATTATTTTCCATAAGCCAATCGAAACCTAATATAACTTTAACTCTTTGGAGTAGCAAACAAATCAAGTCCACTGTAGACTCATGTCCCTCGACATTTATAACACAGTTCAAACAAACATCAGAAGTCAAGGTTTTAACACCCATCGGTGTAGATACAATCAAATCAAATGGTAGTTGATGCACATGCAATCCTAGGCGCTTAACACAGTTATAAGCAATAAAAGAATGACTAGCACCTGAATCATATAATACTTGCAATACACTACCTTTAAGAAGAACTTTACCTTGAACTAGCTCTAGGGATTCCTTTACTTCTTCTCAAGTCAAGGCAAACACTCGACCCTGACTTTGCTGTCTAAGCATAGGAGGTCATGGTACCGCTCGCTGAGGACAATTTATTGCCAAATGGACTAACTTCTAGCAGGCATAACATATCACTTGGCTTGTAGGAATATTGCACCATTGTCCTGGATGAGATTTCCCACATCGAGCACACGTCTGTGACATTGAGGGTTTTCGACCACCACGATTTCCAGACCAAAAGGGCCTTTTATTGCCTCCCCTTTGCGGAAAACCTTGTCCTCTTCATTTTTATGAGGTATCTCCATGACTGGATCCAACTCTTTGGCTCATACCCTTATTAACATGTACCCTTTTCAAATTCCCTTCCGTAAGTCGGGCATGCTTCCACAGCCTTATTGAACTTTCCGAACTGCTGGGAAACCAACTTCTCTTCCATCTTAGGCTTCAATCCTCCAATGAGTATATCTAAGCTCCACTTCTCATCATTTTTAAGATTCAAGTAGGTAGAGTAATGAGATAGTCAAATAAACCTAGACAAGTATGAATCAAAGGTCTCGTTATCGCCTTGATGGATTGCCAGAAATTCTTTCTCTTTCTCAATCCTCACCAACCTTAGAAAATACTTCTCATAAAACTTTTCTTGAAACAATTCTCACGTTAGAGGGATATTCTAAGCGTGTAATACCAATGATGTATTCTTCCACCAATCATCGGCATCGCCTACTAGCTTGTAGACTGCCATCCTGGCTTTAATCTCCATCGGGAATCTGAGTACTTCAAAGATTTTCTCGAGATGATTGATCTAATTTTCCATAGCTTATGGGTTAAACCTGCCCTGGAATGCCTCAGGCTGGTACTTAATAAACTTTTGCATCCAGTATTAGACCACATTCTCATTTGGTTTTTGAACAACAATGACATCCATGTTCGCTTCATGTGACTACGATGGCTCGTCACTGGATGTCTGTTCCTTATCTATATTCTCCTCGGAATGGTTTCCTTTAGGGGGATTTCCTTTAGTTTGATTCACCTCAGAGGGTGTTTCATCTGTATTCTACCTTTCCCTCAGCTCCCAGACTTCTTCTCACAAGTCTTGGATCATAGTCTATTATTGAGCTAGCATGGTAAAGACTTGCTGCATCATATTAGGCTCTGCATTATTCTCAGGTTCAGGATTTTGCGGCACATTCTTCTTTGGTCTACCTCATTCCATTATTCCTTTTCACTATTAGAAGGAACACCATGTCAATGTCATATCAATACCTATATGTACATACAACTTTCCAAATTTCATATACCAATATACATCAATCACATGTACTCAAACAACTTGGTTTTATATATCAGGAAATATATTCTTCAACAAAATTAGTCATATGTACAACAAGTGGCTTACTATTTACATCAAAATAAGCCCATACTACCTTACTGAGCATATCATTATCCTTCTACTCCTTATGCATATTAATCACCACATACATAATCATATGCTCAATGAAAGGTAAAAACTCAAAGGGACCTAGGATTACAATCTCATTTTTCTTCTTGACCCAAGAAGTGAAATAAGGAAGATAGGCTAATGTGGTTCAGATCCAAACGTCATCATCCATCATTAGATCTAACTCTTCTCTTTGCTCATACAGCTTTTGCACTGATTCCAAGAATATTGTATACTGCATTGTGGAAGTGAAGAATTTTGTAAAAGCCGTCATATATAGATCCTTCATTTGCTCCCATAATTCGTCACTTGGATGTGGATCAAAGGCTAACTTCTCCACTAGGGCATCTAACTCTACAGTTAAGTCTAGGTGCTGAAAACTATCCTCTGAGTCCACATCATCTTTTTCCAGTACTGTGGCTTCATCTTTTGCAATAGGACCAAAGTATGGTAGCCACTTGACACTCTTCTTGTGAGTCCGCGCTATCCTTGGTCCACGTCCTCCTTTATCGAGGATCACACCAACTCTACCTTATAGGATTTATTCTTCTGGAGGAACTTGATTGACAGAAAGGAGTAAAGGTGATCTACTCCTCTGTCTTTTACTAGTTGACTCATCTACTTTCTTGATCACCACATAAGCGAGTATGCTCTTACGAGCTGTTCGTCTTACTCTTGTTACACCTGCTTCCTTATACATCACCGTGCGTGGATCCATATTCTGCAAGAGAGTAATTGCATTAAACATAGCACAATGTGTCCAAGTTTCTAGAGAAATCATCACACAAAGGCTTATGTACTCATGCAGAAAAACCACCACTGCACTCGAGTTTGGGGTGCATGAACTCGAGTTCTGGCCAGTAACTCGAGTCCTGGAGCTTGCACTCGAGTTCAGTTGGTCTACCCCTGAAACCCAACTGATTCTCTACTACTACACTCAATTTCATATGAGCAAACTCGAGTCCTCCTCCAGATCATGCACTCGAGCCTAAAGAGTGATGGAAAAGAGTTCATTCCAGAAAATATCTAGATCTCACCAAGTGTTGCACTCGAGTCGACGAATCAGTACTCGAGTTCTGATGGAATATCACACTCAAGTCCCGAGAGTGTGAGAGAAGAAGTTTGTTCCAGAAAATCTCCCAGGTGTCATGAGTTCATGCTATACTCGAGTTCAGAGAACCAGCACTTGAGTCGTGACAGAAGAACACACTCGAGTTCATCACGCAACACTTGAGTCCTTCACCAAGAGTGCACTCGAGTTCTGCGAGTTCACCCATAAGAGTTCCTACTCGATATCCCTAAGAGTAAAAATAGAAGTCATGAACTCGAGTTCTATAATTCGTACTCGAGTTCACAACCTTCACTGCACTCGAGTCATGTAAGTTCAGACATGGAAGTTTCAACCCGAGAGATCATTGCCAAGCGAAATCCACCATGCACTCGAGTTTGTGGCTTGGCACTCGAGTTCTCAGGAAATGCACACTCGAGTTCACTTTTGAACTCTCGCGAGTTTCTGCCCAAAAGCACATAATTTGTGGGAAAATTCCTCTTGCACTCGAGTTCTGGGCTTAAATGCACTCGAGTTCAGCATGTTAAACTCGAGTTCACCAGTTGTTTTCCTACCTGAAACCACTTCTAAATCTTTCCAACATCCTCTCAATCCAACAAACCAAGTTCTTTCCTTAACTCCATACTTCCATCACTCTTTCTCTACATATCATACACATGCTCCTAATCATCACAATCCTAATGAATGTGCATATCTCTCAAATCCAAGTAGAGGATTTCTAGCAATTATAAACTTATTGCCAAAATATGTACTCTATGATTCTAGCAAAAACCTTCGTTGCTAGAACCATTGCTCAATACCATAAATGTGATACTCATTTCCCAACACTACGGTAGAGTACCCATTAGCTAA
The DNA here is from genome assembly GCA_037074505.1 of Albizia julibrissin. Classification (NCBI taxonomy): domain Eukaryota; kingdom Viridiplantae; phylum Streptophyta; class Magnoliopsida; order Fabales; family Fabaceae; genus Albizia; species Albizia julibrissin. The sequence goes on from CM073477.1 coordinate 43,022,330, forward strand.
TACTCACCGAATATACACGTCAAAGTGCCAAAATGCTAGAACTTTATACAATGCCTCGGCTGGATATAAATATTCACATATAAGCACATTCATACACAATTCATTTTACAATACTTATATCTTCTCACTACTCCACTTCATATACAAACCCAAAACTCATAAAAGTTCTTAGAAAACAAATAAGAGACTAGACAACCCAGACTAAGCTCTCTCGCTGCTTGGCCTCAACTCTTCGTCATTTACCTTCTCTTTGCCCCGCGAGCTTCCTCCCTGTACTAGAGATTTGTTTTTGGGAAAAGAATGAGATTCACAGAAATCTCAATAGTAAAGCAATCAAGCATATAAGATAACACACACAAGCATGCTTTACCCACACAATCATCAACAAAATCATCAGAACATTATTTAGTGCAAAACATGCAATTCATAAACTGACATCGCGCTAGACAGGTTCTTAGCCCGTGAGGGCATCTATGCAGAATGCATATAATGCAACCTCATAACTGACATCATGCTAGACAAGTTCTCTTAGCCCCGAGTGGTACCCATGCATAGATAGGCCCCAGGCACCGCTTGTGCATTTATGAACATACATTTCACCTTATTGTCAACTCGACCACTAGAAGGCCCCGGGTGATCACTCCGCTCAATCTAAACATGTTAGAAATTTTGATGATGATACAAACAAGACATATGCATGTTATGTCATATGAAGACGATTACTACCTGGTTGCTCACTCCTTTATGCAACTTTCCCACTTGATTAAAGCTCGGGCAACTACTGAGGCCAGACCGGTTGTCAAGTCCTGAAATCTTCAAATATCACAAATGAGTTATTACTCATCCATACATCCTTCCAAACTCATAATATTGGTAAATTTAGCCTAATGATGCCAAATTACCAAAATACCCCTTAGGTCCTGATTATTAGTATTTTTCTAAAAATCATAATTTAGGTCATTCCTACACATTTATGTGTGTAGAATTCATTCCCAACCTTGAATTGGCCAAAATAAAGCTCAAATGACAAAAATACCCTTGACAGCCCTCGATTAAGGCTTAGAAAGGGCAATTTTGTCATTTCACTGTCTGAGCCTTTTCTCACTTCGGGGTCAACATAGACCCTACACAATTCTTCCTCCTAAACCCAATGAAAGTATCGAAATTATCAAATTCCTATCCATTTTCCACATCCAACACAGGGAAGGAAAAATAAACTCCCAGAAAAGTTGTGTCGGATTCTCATTTTCTTTAGCCCAATAACCTCCTTTTTACTTATAACCAATATATTAACTAGTTAGACCTTTATTGGACTTGATTTGGAGACACTTACATATTATGGTCTCTTGATTTTTCTTCAATTATCTTATACCAAATGAACCATAATCAAGCACAAAACAACTCTACTAACAACAATCAAACAAAAGGAACAAATTTGGGAAGTTACCTCTTGATTTTCCTCAACTTTCTCTCTCTACACATTTTCAACTGCTCATCAATGAATCCAAAGGTAGAGAGATGAGGAGAAGAGGCTATGGAGAGATTATATAGCTTAAATCACAAGGTATAAGCTTCTCACCTTGATTTTCAACAATCCCTAGCTTCTCCGTGCTTCACATTCTCAGCTCTCGTTATTCACTCTTTTTGATTCAGTTTTGTGTGTGAAGAGCTGATGAGAATGATCATAGATTCATATAATGCCATGGGTTTAATTAATTTGGACATGTGGCACTTTTTAATTAGTCTAATATGCTTAATTCTTCAGTTAATTCTATTTCCATCTCCATACCACATAACATCCAAAAATCTCATGAGAAATATAAGGGAAATCTGATTCTCCAATTATCCTATTATGCCAACTTATAACTTGTTGACCAAGTCATTGACTTTTTGACTATTTTACCATTTTTTACCATAATTTACCAAAATTAGTGTATTAATAATCAAGTAGTCATTTTACTCTTTTTAATTCCAATTTAACTCAATTTGTTAGGAATTTGATGAAAAATAATTATTTTTCACTTTTCAGAATAAATCATTTTTCGCCCATTTCTTCGGTTTAACCCCACTCTGGAACTTAAATGAGGCCATTATTCATATCACTTAATTTCTTGAATTTTAGTTACCATAATAGGCCTTAGTCGGTATATTAATTGCCTCTTTATATCCTTATTCGGCCATTTTACGTGTAACCGGCGATTGACATATTTTCCATAAATTCTCATAAATTCATCCACATCATTTTCACCATTTTATTCCACTAAGTAAACATCAAATATACACATAAATGTATTGGTGAAAAATGAGGTATTATATCCAGCCCCTACCCTTCTTACCGAATAGAACCATTAATTAACCAAAAATTACCAAAGCAAAATTTTGTCCAACAACTTGGTCTAATATCATTAATATCATCATAAATCATTATCTAACCATAAACACTGGATTAAACCATGATTAATCCTTAAAAATAACCCCTGGCTGAAAAATGAACAGTACCCCACCCTCATAAAACTCATCCAAATAACAAACCAATCAGTTTAAAATGAAGCCTATGCTTACCTCTACACGTTTTCATAATTGGTTCCGAAGTCCGGTAGTACTTCGACATGAAAGAAGTCACCAAACACCTCTAAATTAAAATATGAACTTGTATAAATGAAGCTTGTGACGAGTAGAAGAAGTTTTGTGAAGGGTATTTTAGGAGAAAATGTCGATTCAGTTACTATTCACCTTCTATCTCTCCTATACCATTTTTTAGGATTTAATATGATTTTCCCTTGATTTTTGGCTATTTGGATGAAATATATGGCCAAAAAGGTATTTTTGAAAAGTCACGCCACATGTCAAGTTCTCAAAGTGTCGTTTGTCGAGTGAACCATCTATTCGGTGACACTTGTCACTAGAAATAAAGTAGGTCCCGCCTCTTTTCTCATGTTTTTAGCCATACTTTTTATTAGGGAAAATGGGGGTATAATGATTTTCCCCTGCTTAGGGTGAGGTAGTACCCTTCCAGTGGTGACAATTCAAAAGGCAAAAGTTACTTTATCTAAAAAGTGGGACAAGTGTCATGCTTTGGTTGGTCCACCCATAAAGCAAAAGTAACTTTATACTCTCTCTCTCTTAAATTGTACCATGTAGCATCTTAGCATGGGACCCTCATTCTTTTTTTGTGCTTCACCTAACCGTCCACTTTTTCGAGGAAGGAAAGTTCGGGGTTCCTTCCCCAGTTCACCCATGAGGTGTCATTTTTTGTGGTGCCCATATAAAGTAAACATTAATTTATTTAATTATTACTTTATGTATTAATGATTATAATTTTTCCAAATATTCATTTTATTGGAAAATGGCGCCTTACACACATAATTTGGCACCGGTGAGTTTCTTTCAACTACTTATATTTACAAGCAATATCGGGTGCTCTTATTTCAATATGTTACACTTTTTTAGTTGTGTTTGAGCTGGAATTTCATGATTTGATAATTCCATTTTTCATAGAATGAAAAATTGTGTAAGGAACGAGTGAAAGAAGTATAAAGACTTTAGGGTGTAAAATGACAATTTTACCCTTAAAAACCTAATTAGTGGCTATCAAGGGTAAAACTAGAAATGCAGTATGAATATGACAAAACTGAGATGAAAAATAGATTCTACATATGAAATTGTATAGCAATAGCTTGGGTCATAATTTTTAAACAGTACAAATATACCGGGTATAAAGGGATTAGACTGGATTCCTTAGGGGCATTTTCGTAATTATGTGTTTTTAAGCAAAGATAACCACCTTATGAGTTGTAATATAAGATATGAATGAGTAATAAATTATTTGTTATCAATTTTTGAATTTTAGGATTTGATATTTGCCCGAGCCAGACGAAATTTTAAAGGACCGGTAATAGTTAGGCTTTGGAAAGGATTTCAGGTAGTAACTTTATCTCTCATATTCTATCTGATTGTTAATATGCATTGTTTGTCATGTTTTCGGCAATGATATGTGAATAGAGGTAATTCCTAGAGCTGGGTGAGGGGAAAGCACAACTACCACCTTGAGGGAAAAGCTTAAATACCTCTTGGCCAGTAGGTATCCAGTCTAGGTCGGCCAATGTGATTGATGATAAGCCTGTGTGGCATAATTTCTCACTGGGTGTGGGAAAAGCACAAGTACCACTCTATGGGAAAAACACAAGTACCATGAGGCCAGGTAAACCTAGTTTGAACGACATGATAAGTACAGGCTGGTTGTTGCCTGTTCTGGAACATTAATTAGACATGACAAGTACGGATAGGTTGTTACCTGCTCTGAAACATTGATGTGATCACAATATGACAAGATGTGACAAGTAGGGATCAGGTAGTCATTTTGATATGGACAAAATCATTGCTTTGATCTCAAACATTGACAAACATGTTCACAACATTATTAATTGTTACATCATATATGTTGCATTGCATGTCTACTTTTCGCATTTTATATAATTGATAGCATGTTAATATTGAAATTCATATGAATCTCTCCATTTTCATAATTTAAAATTAATTCATCTAGAGGAAGTGGCTCAGAGGGCAAAGTGGCAGTAACTGGCAACTGAGGGTCCAGTGCTGATCAAGAAATTTTCTATTGTTATCTGTTAGTTTTTCCAAGTAATTGGGATTTGTATTCTATTATGTACAAGCCCTGTGAGGATTCCCTATAATGTAATTAAGAATTTATATCAGTATAATTTTACTATTTTTGATAATTTCAAAATGTTAAAGAGTTTGACATTTTTGGTATCAGAGCATGCGGTTCTAGCATTAGCAGGATACTATATTGATATAATCTTGATTATGTTATAACAGGATCCATAAACGGTAGGCGATATCAGAGGGATAGATCCCTACTGCTTATAAATCAACCTTAGGAGTACCAGCGGACATATGAAGGGCAGTCATCACAACCGCATCAGGTCAGGAGGGGTCTTAGGGTGCTCTAAACCGTAAGAAAATGTGTACGTCTAAGGCTAGATTAAGGACCACAACCTAGATTAGAGCTAACAGCTAGATCTTCTGTTGGTGATAATGAACAGTTACTGTCAGAAGGGTCAGAGACTGATCCATGTAATATCACTGGTCCTGGGCGGAACCCGTGCATGTGAGACATGACCTACAGTCAGATCTAGAATTGTGGGAGTACGTTAAAGGCATACACACACAATCTTTCGGTAAATAGGATACCCAGTGGCTCAGTATATAGCATACTTGGAGGAAATGGATACATGGTATCAAGGTCATGGATATTTTGATTTAGAGATTCCGAATGATATTTGAATTCACACAAGGCTAACTTCTTTTTAGATATTACATTTTGAACTCGGAAGAAGAATGAGATTATGGAACGAGGTCCGAATGACAACTCTATTACCTTCATGGAGCATATCATGAAGTATGTGTTAGATTTTATTTACTTGTACTGACGTACGACTTGTACACAATATTCGATCGCCTGAAGGTTATTGACCTGACTAAATGGGATAAGGAAAGTCTAGAGGTGCCGATGCCCGGAATCGATGGGAGCCGGTACCAACGTTTTGCACCGGTACATTAAAGTTAAGCATGCTTAGCCAAGGGAAATGGAAGGATGGGTAACTCCTTGGGAAGTTGTTGAAAATGTTAAGTTATATAGTGTAAAGATAAGAAACATGTTGTACAGTCACATATGGGCAATATATTACCAAAAGTCTTTCCAAAACTGCTATAAAGTATGTTGTATGTTATTATTGAAGTATCTGTGTGTTCAAATTTTGTCAAATGACAAAAATGTCCTTGTGAACACATGGAATTTACCTCTTCATTATCTTTAAGTAATGAGACATAGAGATGGTAAGACAATGAGGAAGAGCTATTGAGTGGGGTCAGGGAGCTAGACCCAACCTAATACAACAAATGATGGGCATGTTGACAGAGTAACATACCATAATATATTATCTGAGTAACAAGTTGTCAAAGGTCCAATAAAAAAATGTAGATAGGGAAAGAGGAAACAATCTTAATAGACAAGGAAGTGAGCATGTATAGCCTGAGAACCTTGATCAGTAGCCTTCGCTAGGACCTATTGTTGATGGTAAGAGTTTACAAACGTGGGTGGCATGATTTTATCAGCAACAACCTCCTGTCTCTGAGGAAAGTTTGATCCTCAGATGGTAGAGGATTACTAGTCTCATATAGAGGAAATATCCAGAATCCTAGAATGCTCAAATAATATCAAAATTTAGCTGGCAATTTACAATCTAGAGGGTGATATAAACCAATGATGGAAAAACAATGAGACGAGTTAGCAAGCCTGAAAAAATTCTATCATATGGAAATTATTTCAGGGACAATTTAATTGAAAATATTTTATGGATTCATATGAACCATAAAGGAAACTAAGTTCCTTTCTAGTCAGTAAGATGAGAAGGAAGCTTTGATGAATACTTGACTCGCTACATCCAATTGCCTTAATACTCTTCTTATTTAAGGTATCGTGATGATAAGAACTGGAGTATAGACATGATGATATGTGCAAGACCCTACCTTACATACCTCTAATTGTTTATATTAATCAGACTAGCAATGCGTAGTTTAGTGGGCACATAGGTATAGTAAAAATTTACTAATATAATTGAAACAATATTGCTTGATTATAATACAGGAGTTCCCCACAGGTGTTCATACATAATAATTAAAGATTTTAAAACAATAAAAGGTCTTCGGATAACCAATATCTCTTCTTGTGCTTGTTCAAAACCTTCTGTTGCTGGTAATCAAAATTTTTCCCTGAAAGACATTGTCTACTGCTGAAAACTTCTTACATTTATAGAAAGGGTGAGATTCAAAGAATCTCCGTAGTAACATACAATCAGACATATATGATATGAAAATAAATGTCATGCACCATGTTATGTAAGATGAAAATGTTGTGTGTACACTGTCCAAGGCCAAATGACTATTTGTAACCCTGGCTTACCTCTACACCTCTCCCAGACCACAACTAATTAATGTGCCCCTGGCACTATGCTCATGTTACAAAATATGGCATACACAAAGCATACAGATAATCACATAGTGCATGAAACAAAGTGTTACTACCTCGAATGTGCCCTTTCCTTACCTGAATGTCGATCCAATATAGTATCCGGCTCGGGCTATCGATATATCCTAAAATTTCAAATTTATAATAAATGAGTTATTGTTTATTAATAACTCATTATAAATTAATTGTGTTGGTTATCTTAGCTTAAAAATGCTAAATAACCAAAATGCCCCTAGGGATCTGATCTTTACCCTTTTGTACCGGTTCAACTGTACTTTACCAAAAATTATGACTAAGGTTAATCCTACATAATTTTATGTATAGAATCCTTTTTTTACCTTAGATTAGTCAAATTTAGGGCCAAATTATGAAAATGCACCTGACAACCCCTATTTTAGAGTTTTAAAGGTAGTTTTGTCATTTCACATTCTTTATACTTCATATTATACATGTTCCCCACACAATTTTACATCTAAAACTAATGGAATCATCAAAACCATAAAATTCTAGCTCTAACCCTCCCAAACAGGTCTGGCCAAAAATCATGAATTATGAGGAAATGATGTTGTTTGTTTTCAATTCATATAACTCCTTTTCACCTCTAATCACATGTTTAACCACTTAAACACCTTTTAAATATGCTTTGTGTGAATTTGGGTAACATCTCCCTTAGGGATTATGCATACCAATCATGAAAACAAAGACAAAACAACCACAAATCAACAACTTCCACTACTAACAACAACACATATAGCAAGAGGGTTAGGGTTGTTGAGCTTACCTCTTGATTCTTCCACTTTCTCTCTCTAGGAGCCAACTTCCTCAATCTATTCCCTCTTGATTTTTCTTGCTAAACATGGTTTTCCAAGATGGAGAAGATATTAGAAGAGATATACAAGATATTGAAGACGAGAGCAAGTGGATTCTACAACGAACTCACCTTGATCTTGCTCATTACACCTTCTCTTTCTCTTTGTCTTTGCTTCTTGAAACACTCCCTCTCTCTCTATTTCTCTTGGATGGCCAAAATAATGAAGAAGTAAAAGGGATATGGCTTCTTGAAATATCTCTAATTGCTTTATGAAATAATATTGTTTAATGCCAGCTCAACATATGCATTATTTACTTAGCTATAATTAATCCCTCTTGAATTAATATGGACCAAATAAACATTTTTCCCTTTCTCTTTCCATTTTGACCAAATTGTTCACCAAGAAAAGGGGAAAATAGTGACTTCTTGCTTTATTGGTTAAATGACTATTTTGCCCTTACATTTTTTCCATTTTCGCACCTTATTGTAAATCTGGCAGAATTTTCATCAAACTTTGACAATTCATATCTAATTGTACAGATGTTTGATTGGTATGGTTCTAAAGGTTATGTGACCCTTATTAAGTATAATTTTAAGAAATAATATAGCCTTTAGGCAACTGGAAGCTCATAATTCCTAGAATTTCCATTTTTGGATGATGCCACAGAAGTTGAGCACTTTCTCTGGGCTAACTTCAAAAATACATAACTCTTTGTGTATATCTCCAAATAACATATATGACCTATCAAATTAAATCTTGATAAGTATAATTGTATTCTAGAAAGTTTCATAGGTATTGGACATCATTTGCCTATTTAAAAATGTCACACAACAAGACTGCCACATAGGAAAATACACTAGTAGCAAATCTTAATTCTTACAATTTGTGTTCCAAACATGATCATGTTGTGTGTGACCACTAAATGCTTTGTTTTTTCATATCCTATGCTCTTTAATTCACCATTTTATTCTCTTAAATACTACAAAGGTATAAGGAATTTTAGGAATTAAAATTATGCCTTACTGGGACACTTGCTAAACCGGGCTTAGTAGTCCACTTTATTCAGGCTTATTCTCAAGCCTCTAGTCCTAGAATTTGGGATGTTACAATTTAACCCCTGTCAATAAAAATTTTGTCCTCAAAATTTTGGATATCACATTGATTATCCTATGGAGAATCCCATCTACATCTGTAATTTATCCATGTTATACCCTTTTGTATGCATACTCGTATGCATCATGTGTTATTTGATATGTATGGGTTAAATTCCTGTGTAACCATGCACTTCAGGTCTTATTGCCTCTGTCACTATTTGACATAACCATGATTGCTTAACAATCTGATAGCCTGTAGATATACTAGTCTAATAGGTCTTATGATTCCAGGACACACAGTCTGCTAGCAACTCTAGGACTCATTGCCTTGTTAGGACATCGCCTGGTGGATTGAGCCTTATGGCTTATGTTATTCTATTCTCACAACTATGAATATTCTGATCTTACTGCTCTGTACACAGGGACTTATTGCCAATCCGTTTACCCGTAAACATGTCTGTTTGTTTCTATATTTGTTTATCCGGTGTTCGGGATCAAATGACTATTTGACCCTTACTAGCCATACTGTGTGTACTGTTCAGGATCAAAGCGATGATTTTGTCTAGATCAAAATGATTGCTTTATTCCTACTTGTCACAATGATATTCCAAAGCAAGCATCAACCAGTCCATACTTGTCTCATGTTCTAAAAGCAAAATCAATTGTTGCTAGCTCTACAACATGAGTGAGGGAATTGATTTTATAGGGCTACAACTATTGTGATAAATATGTCACTACTCGGTCCTGTTACATTAGAACACATCCCAATCTGTGTTTACTCATATTATGCAGACCACAATAGTGAACTATGGATCTGGGATTGTTAAAGCTATACTATTGAGAGGTATTCACCACTATTATGCCCTACTACATGAGGGTTCATCCTAATCTCTGTTCACATGCATCACCACAAACCATATAGGTTGTGTAACTTCTGACTACGTAGGTGGTATCACTGTAGACTGTACTGGTCATGGTCCTGCAAACCATACAGGTTTACATGGGTAATATCATTGTACATCATGCAGGATGTAATACTGCTGGCAACACTACCTCAGCTGCAAGTTTTAGGCACTACCTTTCGGCCACAGGGCTACTTACGATTTTCATGAGTACAACCAGGACTCTCATATGGCCATGTCAAGGGTACATCCTGATCATGGGGTTAATTAACATGCTCTGATAGGGCTGCCTCACTACTGCACACCACATAGGTGCCTTACTATGACCACACAAGTCATACCATACACCACATATGTTGTGTCACTGCTGACCTTACAGGTCAAATCATGATAGACCACAAAGGTCAAATTGTGGTAAGGGATGATTAATATTGGTGCAACAACAACCTATCTTACAAATCTTAAAAATTATGCATAGGTTTACTATAGTTCTGCTACGCCATTCTCATGTTTTATTTCCTTATAAGAGCTAATAATGTCAAGATGATCCGATAGGAGTTCTATAGGAACCTCCTTTAACATCTAACTGAACCCAAAAATTATGTATCGTTAGGACAATTTCCTGGCCTCTATCAGCTCAACATTGTTTCAACTTTAAATACTATGTCCACTTTATCAGGATCTACTGGATCCTATTTTATGAAACAACTTGTTTTAGCACCACTCATAGGTGCTTCTCATGTTATTCTCTACTCCTTTAGTAGATTAGAATATCAACACTGAGTTTATCATAGCTAGTCTAAACACCGTCAAGAATTTTATTCTGTGAAAAGTCACCACCCTGTTACCTCTACCCAGCTGACAGGGTGTCAAAGGGTGGCAACAACAACCTTCTATTGACTGAATTGTGATGCTTTCATTTGTAAGCAGAGTCTCCTGTTTGTCATCATATAATTGGCCTTAGCGCCAACATGTTCCATTTCTTAAAGAATATTTGCTTTCCTTGGCTATCATCCTGATACGGCTTGTAATTATTCCTCTTGGAGGAAATTTCTCAGTTCATGTGTTTCTAGGAATAATCCCTACTGTTATCATGCCCATCATTCACTGTATTGGGTTAAGTCTAACTTCTTGACTTTGCCCAGCATTAGCACCTTTTGGCCTTACCATCCTTATGTTTCATCATCTGAAAACATGGAAGAGGTAAATTCACATAACACAAGGATATATCTGTCATTTTACAATGTGTTGGGTATATAGGTAGTTCTATAATAACATATAACAGAGTTTTATAGTAGACAAGAAAAACTTGTAACAACTCACAGCCTCCAAACTATTATACAACATGTTCTTGCTCATTTGTGTTACATAACATAACATGTTCATGTAACTTCTTAGGGGGTCACCCATCTTGAGATTTCCCTGAGTTGAGCATACTTAACTATAGTGTACCCATGCGAAAACATAGATACCGGCTTTAACAGCTTCCAACCATCGGTACCTCATGATTGTCTTGTCTCAAAAATTATGCTACTGCCTCCAGGAAACAAATTATTGTTGTAGGGACTATATATCAGTGCTGGTATATGCACAATATCAATTACGATACCATTATCTGAACTGATACCGTTGGTGTTCTGATACAACTATTATGTGCATTTATACTACTTTCAAGTGTACTGGTACCACTAATACAGCCAACTATGTACTGGTACAACCTCTGCATAGACTAATGCCACTGTTCTCTGATACTACTGATGCTACCCTAATACCGTTGGAACCATCCTAATACCACTATCACTAGTGCTGGTATCATTATTGTGTTCACTGGTATCACCGATACCACAAACTAGGTACTGGTACTGCCTCTTCCTATACTGATACCACTGCTTTCTTATACTACTGATACCAATCTAATACCACTGTTACGAGTACTGATATCATCACCATGTATACCAGTACCACCTATACCACCAACTGGGTAATAGTATCACCTCTGAGTGTAGTGATACCACTATCTCCCTGATGCCATCCTCAAACCGGTATTGTAATACTAGCTGCCCTCTAGGTATTAATTATTTCTCCGAGGCCTATCTATTCCTTTCAGGGGGCTTGTCTGTGAACTAGTCGAAGTAATTTACTTTGTTGTTCCTGCAACTGTTTAACCAAGCATATCAGTATACTATCATGTTGCCAGAATTGCACACACTGTAGCTAGAATCATAGCTCTAATACCAAAAAAGTAAGACCCCACATTACATATCTATAATTTTTTATATTAATCAAAGTAGCAATACGTAATTTAGTGGGCACAAAACTATAATAAAAATATTGATATTATTGAAACAATATTGCTTGATTATAATACATGTGACACCCTTCTCTAAATGACTAGTGAAATCAATTGTGGAACCAGGATTTGACCTTGGACTACCCAACGTTACAAAACGTTCATAAATCCCCGCTCTCAACTAAGGATTTGAACCTAAGGCTGAGAGGGTTTTTTCAGAGGGTAAAATACTTTAAATACATTTCTATAAGATTCACTACGTCACTAATGACTCATTGGCTGTTAGTTCCATTACAATCAGAGTATGCGAGCATTTTACTTTAAATCAAACTAAAAGCCATTCTCTACTTAAACTAGAGCAATTCTTTGCTTATCCATTCATTCATACATTTATATACATATACATCAAATGTATAACCACAAATAATTTTGCATCAAATAGAAATGGTAGTGCCTCACACTACGGTCTTCACCTCACCTATGCAATCTTCCACCGTGTATATCTCCCGGTACCCTTCAACCTGTCTAAATAGTTTGTTGGGAGGAGTGAGATTCAAGAGAATCTCAGTAGCAAATAGTACCACTATGCATGCTAGATATTTATGAATGCATGACATGCTTGCCTTTACTATTTTATGCCAATATAATGACATGCTGCGTGCTCAATGTTATGACATACATATGGCCATTGCACAAATATAACAGAGCTTCAACCAATCATACATGTTCCATACAAATAGACAAAGCAGTCACATAATCAATGCAAGACATACATATCAACTACATGTAGAAAAGGTAAGTTCACTACTTGGTAGACCGTAGTCCTTCCTTGGTTTCCTCTTCCTCCCACCTTTAGAGCTTCTAGAAAATTCATCCATTCCTCTTCTTTCTTGACTTCCCCATGGCCCTAGATACCCAATCACATCATTAGAGTCATGATTGTGGGTCATTGGAAGTGTATATTAAGGCTTAAGAAGCTAGGGAGGGCTAAATAGGTCAATTTCCCTAAAAACATGAAATCCTGAAATTTGGGGGTTTTGGCCATAGCCAAGAACCTTTGGTCGCGGCCAAGAACCTCGCTGTTTAGAATTTCACCGTCTTGATTCTTGGCCGAACTTGTAAAAATCATAACTAAATGAAAAAACTCCAAATGAGGTTCTTCCAAGTTCTATGGAACCATCATTAAGTCTATTTGAGGTAACAAATATAGCCATAAGCTAAAAGCACTCCCATAAGTACTTAATTCCATTTAATTGAACACTGCTCTAGAATTTCCCAGTTTAACATGACAAAACTTTAAAAATCATAACTCCTAGTACACTTGTCCAATTAACCATTATATTGATAAGTAAAATATTTGTATATTTATTTTCCCTTATATGATGATTTTGTGGACTATATTTGAGCTGAATGTAATCTATTTGGGTGTAATTAATTAATAAATAATGATTTTCTTGCAGCCATTGACAGTACCGCATTAAGAAGAATTAAAGAAGGCATTTAAGGGGAAGTACTATTCATACGATACTATTCACTATGCACTGTTCATGTCTGGTACTGTTTGGAATCACTATATCATACATTAGCAGGGGGACTATAGCGGACCACTGTATTGTACTGTAGCGGTCGGTGTGTGTGGACGTGGGGCGGTTCGGTGCGGTTCCTGTAGCAGTCGGTTCACTATAGCAAGTGGGTGGTCGATTCACTGTAGAAAAATACTGTAGCAGTCCGAAAATGAAGCCTATAAATAGAGCTTCTTGGCACCCTAAAATGGGGAGGAAGGAAGGAGGAAGGTGTTAGATTTCATGTTTTGATGATAACAAATTATGTTTTGGAAGTCCATGGATGTTATATCAGCAAAGGAAGTGATAAAAGTGATCTGAGGAAGATCACTCGAGTGATAATCAAGATCACTCGAGTGATCCTTAAAATCACTCGAGTAATAAGCAAGATCACTCGAGTGATCATTAAAATCACTCGAGTGATCCGGTAAATAACCAGATCACTCGAGTGATATCAGATATCACTCGAGTGATGCGCCAGATCACTCCTAGTGATTGAAAAATCACTGCAATAAAATTTCACTGTTTCAGATTTCACTTCCAGTGATTATGAATCACTCGAGTGATATGTCATATTTGCCAAATCACTTCCAGTGAATCCGAAAACACTGGAAGAAATATTCACTGTTTTGAAAATCACTTCCAGTGAATTCCAGATCACCCGAGTGATACCTGAAAACTTCCAAATCACATCCAGTGGAATAGATATCACTGCAATAATATTTTACTGTTTGCAAAATCACTTCCATTTATCTTGAATCACTCGAGTGATGTAGTGTTTTTGCTGAATCACTTCCAGTGGATTGAAAATCACTACAAGAAGAAATCACTATTTACAAAATCACTTCCAGTGATTCCAAATTCACTCGAGTGGAATATGAAAATCTCATGTTCACTTCCAGTGAGTCTGTAATCACTCTCAGAAGATTTTAATGTTTTCCAAATCACTTCCAGTGATATCATATTCACTCCAGTAATGTTCCTATTGCTAGTAACATTCTCAAACAATCACTGTAAACTACTTGCAAACGACTCTCATGGAAATCAACGAATTTTGTTAGTTAAACTTGGTTATTGATAATTATTACTAATTACTCCAGATTACTGTCAAAATCATATGGCATATTATTTCAATACTCAGTTGATGGAATCCATCTCCAGTAAAGGCAAGATCACTCCCAATGGTTTACTTGATTTTCAGAAAACACTTCTAGTGAATCATATTACTCTGATGATATTCAAATATTTTCTAACGGTAATGTTCTCGAAGTGTATTACAGCTTTACTCCACCATCACGCACATGACAAGTAACTGAACTCTCCATCCAAATGACAACTATTCATGGGCGGCAGCAAAATTCATAAGTAACGGAAGACAAATGATGTTACATTGGTCAGGAGCATCTTTGAATCAACGGACAAATTTACAACGGTCTTCAAAGCCTCTAATATATATGTCCAGCCATTCGAAAAATAAGAGTACGAAGAAAAACGCTTGAATACATTGCAAACAATATTTTCAGAAGTGCTTCAAATCTCCATTCGTATTTCAGTTTTTATCTATATGCTCTGTGAGAGAGATTTATCAGTCATACACATTTATTTTCAATAGTGATAACTTAAGGTTGAGGAACCTTAAGTTGGGATTTAAGATTACATTGTGTAAGGGGGAGCGAGTATCTAGAAGAACTTGCTGGTTGTACTGTGGTGCCAAGAACCCACTGAATCTTGGAAGATATAGTGAAAGGCTCAGAAGGATTTCTGAGGACTGGACGTAGGTCAAGTGGTTGAGACCGAACCAGTATAAATCTCTGTGTGAACCTTGGTGATATCTCTTCCTTTTTATTACTATGCCTTAAAGTTTTATAAATTGTATCTAAACTTCCGATTATTTTGTAATCACCCAATTCACCCCCCTCTTGGGTGAAAAGCTTGTTCTAACAGAAGGAAGAGAGAGAGAGTTTCTATTTTAGAGAGAGAGTTGTTATTTTTTAGAATTTATTTCTTGCATTTTTTTTACTTCTTGCATGCCTCCTACATGGATGGTTTTACCTCCTATATGGAAGGCCTAGGTAGTCCTCCTTTATGGATGGTATAGGTTGCCACCTACATGGATGGTTTTACCTCCTATATGGTAGGCTAGATTTTCCATTTTCATGCATCTTGTAGTTGTATTTTTATGTTTTTGTAATTAATTTTTATGCAATATTTATGATGTTTGTAATTTATTTTGGTTTTGTTTTTAATTTTATCATGAGCTAAATTTTCCTTTTCCTCTGGTGACGATGTAGCTTACTAATGACGGATTAAACCTTAACTTGTTAAATCTAGTTTTAATTTTTCCTTCATGATTGAGTTTTAATTATTGCTCTTAATGCTTACAATTGATTGGCCACCTTTTGGATGATTTCAATATGCATGTTGAGACCGGAAGGAGATACATGTGTGTGGATCCTATAATTAAAACCATAATTTGCATATGAAGTAGGAATATATTCATATGGGTTGTGTAGTCATATTTGAGTTCCATAAATCTTAATGCATGATTGATTGCTTAAATTCATATAGGAATATATTGGGTTAGCAATTAATTATAGAATTACTTGACCTTGGAAGAGGCTAGTAATTAAAATAGGGAAACTCGACTATCAATCATATGGAATAAATTGGACTAGAATAGATAAGTGATTCAATCCGGAATTTGTGAAGTGAAATCTAATCCCTAGGGCTTTTTCTCATATTTGTCTTTATATCACTTGTATTCATATTTCATCATTTTTATCTTGCAATCTTAATCACAACTAATCAACCGACTAAATACAATTAAAATTACCAATTTTGGTACTTAGTGATCAATCCTCGTAGGAACGATACTCTCACTTCATTATTACTTGATTACGACAGTGTATACTTGAACTTTCTAAATACACAATCCTACACTCGTAACACCTATCAAATTAAAGTTCTATGTCTCTACTTTAATTCTGGAAAGTTTCATTGTCATTAGTCAACACTCAACCACTCAAAACACATCACAAAGACACTGCCTCCAGAAGACAGATTTCACAACGTTCACCCTTTAATTCCAAAACTTCCAAATTCATATACAAGCATCCAAAATTCATGAAAACTTGCATACCTATAAAATTTTACCTCCTAAAGCCAATGGAAGCATCAAAATCATCAAATTCTAAGTGCATCACCATGTCACACATAGAACCTCAACTTAGAGTTTTTAGAAAAATTATATTGTTTCCTTGTTTTCTTTGGCTTATTCACTTCCTTTCTACTTCTAATCAAATTATTAGCTATTTAGACATCCATTGGACATCGTTTAGCCATTGAAATTATTATTTTAAACCAGCCATGAACAATACCCATATTCCAATATACTCATCCAAACAACAAATCAATCGGTTAAAAAGGAAGCTTACGCTTACCTCTACCCGTTTCCGTAAACGGTTCGGAATTCCGCAACACTCCGGCCGGTGAGACGGCGCCAATCACTCCAAATGAAAATCTGAAACCATAGAAATGAAGATCTCGATGAGTAGAAGAAGATTTGTGAAGGGTATTTTCCAGAAGATGCCGATTTGGCAGTGTTTGGGCGGCTGTAATTTTCTCTCACTTCTCCCTCCATCTTTTTAAAACTAACCAATTCTTTTATTATCTTCCTAAATTCTAAATGTGAAGTGTATATTCAAATAATAATTCATCATAGGAGTGTTCAAATTCATTTACCTCTTCACTCTCGGATTTATCATAAGCTACAAGGCATATGTTGGTCATTTCTTCCTTGTCACTCTCCTCGTCTGAAGAGCTATCTCCCCATATTGCAGAGATGTAAGCTTTCTTTCTGAAATGGTTACCTTTATTTTTCTCTTTGCTCTTTAGTGTCTAGGTTTTTCACATTCATAACATATGATTTGATCTCTTGATTCCTTTATTCTACTCGAGCTTGCTTTATGATACTTCTGGAATCCTTGATTCTTCTTATAGAATTTTTTGAATATTCAAATAACCATTATGAGCTCATCTTCTTCATCTTCATGTTCATTTATTTCTTTAGATTCTTTCTCCTTGACTGCATTAAGAGCTACGCCTTTCCTCTTGTTTTCATTGATTTTGTTTAATTATTGTTTGAACTTCATTTTCCCTTTGTATTAGGACAAACTTCCAAATAGTTCAGCTACAAGCTTCATTGATTCTCCTCTAGCTTCTTCTATGGCAGTGGCCTTGGCCTCCCATTCCTTCGTGAGAATATTTAAGATTTTTCTCACTTGGGAAATTTGGTTATATGTTTTTCCCAAGGCAGCCAGCTAATTTATCAGATCTGTATATCTAAATTCAAACTTAGTTATGCTCTCTTTAGACTTCATTCAGAGTAAGTCATATTCGATAACCAGAGTGTTGCCTCTGTTTTCTTTGATGCTAGAGGTTTCTCCATGGTCAATATCTAGTACTTCCTACATTTCTTTAGATGTTAAGAGATTGCAAATTCAGAAGTACTCCTTTTGACTGAGTGTACTTTAAATCATTAAGATAGCTTTGCTATTCAAAGTTACTAGTCTTTTGTCGCTATCATCGAAATCTCGAGGAGATTTTGGAACTGACCATTCTTCCACTTTTTTCATAGTTATATAATTTCTATCTTTAATGACTTGCCATAACCTATATTCTATTGACATAATGAATACCTTGAATTTTGCTTTCCAAAATGAAAAGTGTTATCCGTTGAAGTTAGGAGGTCTTAAAATGGTGGCACCATTAGGCAACATTCCTTCCATGGATCCTTCTTGGGATGTTAATCCTGAAATGAGAAGACTTGGCTCTAATACCAAATATTAGTGTTAACTTTGACCCAAGAGGGGGTGAATTGGATGATATTTTAAAAAATTATTTAAACAAGACTAATCACAAAAATACTATAGAAAATAAGAGTAAGAAAAATATCACCATAGAGTACATAGCGGATTATACTGGTTCAGTCTTAACTCACTAACCTACGTCCAATCCTCACGGTGTCTTTGAGTTCTCACTATTCTTCCAATAATCTATGGGTTCTTGGTACCACAGTACAATATATGTAATAATGAATGGTCCTCAACAGGACTCATTCCCCCTTACACGTTGTAATTCCACCACTATACTCAAGGTCTCGCTACCTTAAGATCTTATCGAGTTGAAGGATAATCGGTAATGACTCTCTCTCACAAAACAAATAAATAAACACTAAAGATCTAAATGAATATCAGAGAATATTACAGAGAATGAACTGAGCGATAAATGAAGAAAGATTGTTCGTTGGCTTCATTGGTTGCTATGTATTGAATGTACGACTATTTGTAAGCAATATGCATTAATGATTATTGAGAGCATTTAAACTTTCTGTTAGGTTACCTTGGAGTCATTGAGGGATTTCAGCATCCAGTTGCTTTTGTCCCTACTATAATAAATCTTCAGACAAATCCTTCTGGTTTCTAATATGTTTTTTATGCAGAGCATTTAATGCTTCTGACAACAAATTTACTTTTGATAAATTTGAATTAGCTCCATGGTTTAAGCTTATGAAACTTGTACATGTAAATGATTAGTAGTATTGAATTGATGAATAAGTAATAATCAGTGCTTAATGACGTTGATTGTGAGTTTCAAATTAATCGAGGCGTTGATTTTCAAAGAGATTATGAACCTCTACTCGAGTGTGATTCAGAATCACTTGAGTGAATACTCATCACTTAAGTGCTTTGCAATCTAAATCAAGTCCCTGAGTTCTAGTAGAGTGTCACTCTTAGTTTATCAAAGAGTCACTTGCTGATTCCTCATGAGTTGCTTATCATTACTCGAGTGACAACTTACTCACTCAAGTAAGCTTTGATAATAACTTCCAGAGCCATCGTGAGTCACCTGCAAAACCTCGTAAGTTAATGTCTAGAGATCGAGTGCTCATTAAAAACTCAAGTTCTCCATCAAGTCTGCATAACATAAAGAACTCTTGGGTAGAAACTCTTAGTGAAAAACTTCTAAGACTCGAGTTCAATTCATATTAGAACTCGAGTATTCCTCTATAATTCGAGTGCATCAGTTTGAAATTACTTCTTGCATTACTCATAACTCATGTGCCAATTGATAAACCCGAGTAGAGAGTTATAACTTTCAAAAATCTTGCAAGTGACTTTAGAAAATAATGCAAGTGATCATCGCCACTCGAGTGGTCACTTATTCAATCGAGTGACCTCTGATCATATCTTTTAGAAAACTTATAAGTGACTTGTTGAAATTCTATTTGTGAGGAAGAATTACATGAGTGCTAACTTAGCCACTTGAGTGATTTTACATCACTTCTAAGTTTTCAGCGAGTGACTTACAAAATCACTGAAGGTTAGGATCATCACTCGAGTACATTACCTGTCACTTGAGTGATCATCTCAGATAACAAAAAGCAAGAAACTTTGTTGATTCATGTTTTAATTGAAAAATAGTTCTTTCACTTAGGTACTTAGAAACTCACTTAAGAGACTTGAATCATCAAGTCCTCATTGACTATTAAGGTTTGTTATCATCAAAATATAATTTGAGAGCTAACATTCTCCCCCTTTTTGATGATGACAAAACTAAAATATGTTCAGAAGCTTTAATATGTTTGAAAAATGATTTGGAGATAACAGAGAGCACACATTATATAAAATACAAAAATATTATAAGATAACAAAATACATCAGACAATTTAAGTTAGTTGCATGAAAAAATAGAACGGAGCATAAATAGAATATAACATGAACAAAACATAGTCATAAGCCTCGTGAGCATAATCAGAACATATCAGTGACTAAATACTACTCTTCTCCCCCTTTGTTATGAGGAAAAAGGGAAGGGAAAGTGAAAGTAAAGGGTGGAGTAGTGTAGATAACTAAAGCAATCATTGGATCAAAGTTGGGAGAGGTAGTATCAGAGAAGGAAATATAGTGAGTTTGAGGAGTGAAGGTAGGTTCAGGTTCAATGAATATAGCCTCTTCAGAGCTGGAGGAAGAATGATGAGCCTAAATAACAGAAGTAGGAGACACAGGGGTAATTACAGGATCCATAATAGATACGGTACCTATTGGGATGGAAGCAGTGGTAGGAATGGTGGTGGAGGTAGTAGGTATGTTAGGGATGGGAGATGAAGTAGGAGTAGATGAAGTGACAATCTATGGAGATAGAGTAGTATATGGTTTAGGAAAAGGAATACCCAGATGAGACATCATAATGGTCTCCAACCTTTGTAACCTCGTAGCTTGTTCTTCTTTCTGTTTAAAGAGAAGGTCGTAATTGTAGTTTAAGCCTTCAGCCACAAGCTCGATCTGATAATCTATTTTGTTGACCAAGGCTTCATTAAACTGCTAGACTATATGAAGGAATGATTCCTGAGATTGTTCCATCTTGCCAAGAAGGGAATCATGAGATGTCTGCATAGCATCTTGAAAATATGACTATATACTAGCCTTGAGGAAGAAAGGAGCAACAACAGGAGACCCTGCTTGAGATTATTGGGCCTCATCTTCCTTGGAGGGTGAAGTCTACATCCTCTTCACTTTCTTCGGCTTTGATTGGCCACTAGCCTCTATAAAGGAAATCTTCATCCTAGATAAATGAACCTTCCTAAATCTCTCTATAGCAACTAGTTTCTCTTCCAGAATCAAGTACCATACATTGTGCAGATAGAGAATATAGGAAACTAGTGAAGGAAAAGGAATGGTAGATGTCAAGTTGGAGTGAAACTAAATTAATGCATTTGTTCGAGGATCCATGCTCCAACATTCCTTAGTTTATTTGAGATGATAGAGGTCATCAATTGAAAATCTTTTCTGGTAAATTGAGAAAAGTTCTTCCTTTTATTAACCAGACTATATGAGTACATGTACAATACAAGTCTGAACTCATTGTTCATAGATCTAAGAGCAAACAAAAGAGGACCCAATTCTTCTCTGGGCTTCAGAGTCTGAAATATCTCAAGTTCAGAAAATTCCTTAAAATGACTAATGGGAGCATTCTCAATCCCCATATATGTACTAATCAAATCAGCAGTGAGGTGAATAGATTTGTCTCTTACAGTAGTCGTAAGTACCTACTCCACAGTCTCACCATTATTATCATGCTCATTGACGATGTTCATGTGAAAATAAAACATTTTGACCACAGTGAGGTGATACACAGTTCTAATCTTTAAAAACAGTGCAAACTGATCTAAATACAAAGAAAAATCCACATTACATTCTGATTTCAATTTATCCAAGTCTATATTAACATAGTGGCAAAAGGATCTAATTACCGTAATCAGTATTGAATGCTTTTTTATCATAAATGTCAAGTTCCTTGGTGATGAAATTTGGTGGAGCAACTAGAGGCTGGGCTTCTTCAGCCAACTGTGATGGAGTAGTACTTGATGACCTAGAGGCAGCTGGGTTAGCCTGACTAGCAGAGGATTCTTTAGAAGTGGTATACCTGAATTTGTGAGGAACCTCTGATTGGCTCTAAATTTAAGAAGAAAACCTCTGAAATCCAGTATCAAGGCTAGCCATAAAATGTCTAGCCTGAATAACGGCCCCTCGAACAAAAACCTCCTTCTCTTTCCCTTTTCTAGAGGATACGAGCTTTGAAGTTGGTTGAGACATTACGGGTTCCTTGATTACTACCCCCTTTACTTTCGGTCTTGCTTTTGAAGATTGAACCTTTGGCTTGAACTTTGGGCTCTTTGAAGATCTTGATACCTTTGCCTTCTTCGGAAGAGGAGGAGGAGATTATTGTTTTTCCACTTGAGGTCTCTTCGTTCTTGCCATTGTGATTGAGGAACTTAACTAGGTTGAAAGTAGAAGAGATTTTGGAGACAGTGGAAGTTAGGGCTTGCCGATGGTTTCAAGAGAGAAGGAGTGAGTGGCTTTAAGAAGATGGGAATGATGGAAAAAGGTTGATATGAGGAAGTTGGAGAGTCTAGTGAAATGAATGAAATGCAAATGGTTTAACGGTTAATAAAATAGGAGTTGAAGATTTAAGAGAATTTGAAAGGAAATGACGAAAAGGCATGAGGAAGAAGTGAAGAAACAATCGTAATAAAGAACTGATATAATCTGGTAACTCTTAAGTTTCCACTTGAGTGATGCCTCTTTACTTGGGTAAATCATTTGTCACTCGAATGAGTTTAACTATAAGACTTACCTCACTCGAGTGTGTATTGTGAACACTCGATACCTTTCGAAAGTTAGCTCTATAGTGCACTCGAATGATATTGCCTCCACTCGAGTGCCATCTTTTCATGGTTTTCTTACTTCACCTGCCTCAGGACTCGAGTGCTTAAGTACCTTACTCGAGTGCTCCACTCAAGTTAGCTTTTCTTAACTTAAGTGTTGTATGGTTTCATGATTGTAATGAGTTTATTTCTTTCTCATAGCACTTGAGTTAACTGTGTGCCACTCGAGTGACTATGCTTCACTTTCATAGTTACTTGAGTTTATCTGTAAGTTATTCCTCCTCTGTTTTACTCTGTCTCTTGATGCGGTAATAAAGGATCTTGCAAAACAAATTACTAGATACTCCAATACTTAAGTTAGTAATTAAATCATCAAAGCATACTTAAAACTTAATTTTGATGAAAGATTTAACTTACATTTCATTGGGATTTACCATTCCTAATTCTTTTATGATGTAAAAAAATTCATCTTTTGCTAATGGTCTGGTGAATATATCAGCCAGTTGCAAATGAGTTGGTATGAACAAAACTTTGATATCCTTCTTGTAAATATGATCTTTGATGAAGTGGTGTCTTACATCAATGTGTTTAGTCCTTGTATGTTGAACTAGATTTTTGGCTAAACTAATGGTGTTGGTATTGTCACAGTAGATAAGAATTTCCTTAAGGAAAATGCAAGATCTTGTAATTGCTGCTTCAACCATAGCAATTGAGCACAACAGCTTGATATTGCTATGTATTCAACTTTTGTTGAGGATAATGACACAACACGTTGTTTCTTGCTATACAAAGAGACAACCGTTCCTCCAATAAATTGACATTGACCACTTGTACTTTCCCTATCTATCTTATAACCACCATGATCTGAGTCTGAAAAGGCAATCAGATATTCATTACCTTCTTTAGGATACCATATCCCCAGTTCAACTGTGTTAGCAAGGTATCTGAAAATACTTTTCACCTTTTCAAGATGAGATACCTTGGGATATTATTGGAATAGAGCATATGTACCGACACTAAATTGAATATCTGGTCTGCTCACAGTGAGATAGAGCAATAACCTAATCATTCCTCTATATTTTGTTATATCAAATTTATGTCCTCTTTCGTCTGCATCTAGTAAAGTTTTCATGTACATGGGAGTATCAACTCCATTGGCTTCATCCATTCGGTACTTCTTGAGTAGTTCTTTTAGATATTTAGTTTGAGAGATGAATATTCCCTTCTTTCTTTGTCTGATTTGCAAGCCCATAAAGAATGTCAACTCTCCTATCATAGACATCTCAAATTTTCCTTTCATGAGATCAAAAAAATCCTTGCACAAATGATCGTTAATATATCCAAAAATAATATCATAAACGTATATTTGTACAACTAATGAATCATTTTCCTTTCATTTTATAAATAGAGTTGTGTCTACCCTTCCTCTGTCAAATCCATGATTAATGAGAAAATTGATTAACCTTTCATACCAAGCTGTTGGAGCTTGCTTAAGATCATAAAGAGCATTTCTTAGCCTATACACATGATCTAGTTTAGAGAAATCTTTGAAACTAGGAGGTTGTTTGACATAAATGTCGTCCATTATATGTCCATTAAGGAAATAAATTTTTACATCCATTTGATAGAGTTTAAATCCTTTGATGAATGCAAAGGATAAGAGTACACATATAGCTTCCAATCTAGCCACTAGAGCATACATTCCCTCATAATCAATTCCTTCTTCTTAATTATAGCCTTTGGCCACGAATCTTGCCTTGTTTCTGACAATTATTGCGGATTCATCAAGTTTGTTCTTAAATACCTATTTAGTGCTAATGACCGTGTGATCCTTAGGCCGGGGTACTAAGTCCCAAACTCGATTTCTCTTAAATTCATTAAGTTCTTCCTGCATTGCTATAGCCCAATCATTGTCTATTAGGGCTTCATCAATGTTGGAGGGCTCTAATTCAGAAATAAAAGCTGAAAAACTTTATTAAGAATACTCTTTCTTGTTTTTAATCCTTCTTTAACATTACCTATGACTTGGTCTATAGGATGATTTCTATTAAACTTCCAGGCTTTGGGTTGATTAGAAGAGGATGGTTGAAACTATTTTTCATCAGGCTCAAAAGTTTTATGAGAATATTTTGAAATAGTTTGTTTTGACTCAAAGCTAATCCATTTTGCCTCATCATCTATAGTTTTGACAGAGGAATCAATTTCGACAAATACAACATAAATAGATTCTTCAACAACACAAGTTCATTTGTTAAAAACTCTATAAGATTTACTTCTATTAGAATATCATAAGAAAATACCTTCATCAACTTTGGAATCAAATTCCCTAGATTATCCTTACCGTTATTGTGAATAAAGCACATACATCAAAAAATATGTAGATAACTGATGTTAGGCTTTCTATCTTTGTAAAGCTCATATGGTATTTTTCCTAGTTTTGATCTGATATAGGCTATGTTAGAAATGTAATTGGCAGTACTCATTGCATCTTCCTAAATATTTGTGAGACTTCTTTCTCATTGAGCATTGCCTTTGCCATTTCTTTGGGAACTTTGTTCTTCATTTCTACAACACCATTCTGTTAAGGAGTTATTGGTGCTGAGAAGTTGTAATTAGTGCCATTTGTTACATAAAAGTTTTCAAATACTTGGTTGTCAAATTCTCCTCTACGATCTGTTCTAGTTGTTGCAATTGACATACCCTTCTCATTTTGTACTTTCTTGACAAAGATAATGAATTCATTAAATGTTTCATCTTTTGAAGATAAAAAGATAGTCCATGTAAATCTTGAGAAATCATCAACAATAACCAAAGTATATAGGTTTCCCCTAAGACTTTTTACCCTTACTGGTCCAACAAATCCATATGAAGCAGCTCTAATGGTCTTTTTGTTGATATTTCCTTTTTGGTTTTAAAAGAAGACTTAGTTTGTTTTCCCTTTTGACAAGAATCACATACTAAATCATTTTTAAAATGATGTTTTGATAAACCTATCACCAAATCCTTTTTGATAATTTTATCTAACTGATGTATATTTACATGTGCTAGTCTTTTATGCCAAAGCCAGCTTTCATCAATTTTGCTCATAAAACAAT
This sequence comes from Albizia julibrissin, assembly GCA_037074505.1. NCBI lineage: Eukaryota > Viridiplantae > Streptophyta > Magnoliopsida > Fabales > Fabaceae > Albizia > Albizia julibrissin. The sequence goes on from CM073477.1 coordinate 43,048,362, forward strand.
TTTCAGACAAATTATTATTATTGTTATCAATAGTATAGTAATTACCTTCTCTTCTGACTTTGATCTTTACCTTCAGTTCATCTTTCTTGATTGGGAGTTCCTTTTTGTTTACTATAAGACATTCCTCAGAGTCAAATATAATCCAATTGTCTTTGTCAGCACTTTGAACAACGCTTAGAAGATTGTGCATTAATTCTTCTAGATATTAGACATCCTTGATATGTATCCCATTTTTGACTCCAACTTCACCAATCCCTGCAATTTTTCCAAAATGGTCTCCACCAAACTTGACTCTGCCTTCTTCTCTCAAAATTATGGAAACAAACCTTTCTTTGTCGCCAATCATGTGTGGAGAGCACCCACTGTTAATGTACCATTTGTTGGTTTTTAATGCTCTCAAATATACCTATAGATAATGATAATCAAGTTTTAGGTACCCATCTTTTCTTGGGTCCTTTTATGGTTATTGTGAAACATCATAGGAATAGACAATCTTTTGGAACCCATTTATCAGTGCCTATTGTTTTTTTTTGTGAAAGCATGTGGAAGTATTATGTCCTTTTCTATTATAATAGTTGTAATGAACAAAAGGATTAGATAAGTGAACAGACTTTTGAAAGTAGTTCAAATATGATTTACCTCCCCTTTTCTTTTTCCCTTTCCTTTTGTTTAGGCTTGGATTGTAACCTATACCAAACCTATCATTAGTGAATTTTTTAGCTTTTAGAATCACCTTGATCATTTGAATTCCTTTTGTGCATTTCTCAATAGTTCTATTGACATCAAAGTTTCTTTACTAAGACAGGACATAACTCACATGTACTCCTCAGGGTTTTCTTTAATTTGCAATTCAAGAGTTTTAACCCTCTTTTTTGAACCGACTAATTCTCTTACTATCTTTCTAAATTCTGAATGTAAAATGTATATTTAGATAGTAATTAATCATATGAGATTTTAGATTCATTTACCTCTTTGCTCTCAGATTCATTATAAGCTACAAGGCAGATATTGGCCATTTCTTCCACTTCATTCTCCTCGTTTGATAAGCTATCTCCCTAGATGGCAGAGACGTAAGCTTTCTTTTTGAAATGGTTTCCTTTCTTTTTCTCTATGCTCTTTAGCAGAGGACATTTAGATTTGATGTATCTTGGTTTTTTGCTCTTATAACATATGATTTGATCTCTTGATTCCTTATTGCTACTTGAGCCTACTTTATGATACTTCTGGAATCTTTATTCCTTCTTATAGAATTTCTTAAATCTTTGAATGATCATTCCAAGCGCCTCTTCTCCATCTTCAGGTTCATTCAATTCTTTGGATTCTTTCTCCTTGATTGCATTGACAGTTACACCTTTCCTCTTATTGTCATCAATTTCATTTAATTCTTGTTTAAAATTAATTTTTCCTTCAAATTCAGACAGATTTCCGAATAGTGTAGCTACAGACTTCATTAATTCTCCTCTAGCTTCTTCAATAGCGGTGACCTTGGCCTCTCATTCCTTCGTGAGAATATTTAAGATTTTTGTCACTTGGGAATTTTGGTCATATGTTTTTCCTATGGAAGGAAGTTGATTTATCAGATATGCATATATAAGTTTAAACTCAATTATGCTCCCTCCAGACTTCATTCAGAGTAAGTCATATTCAGTGACCATAGTGTTAACTCTGTTTTCTTTGATGCCAGAGGTTCCTTCATAGGCAAAATCCAGTGCTTCCCACATTTCTTTAGCTATTAAGTGATTGCAAATTCGGAAGTACTTCTTTTGACTGAGTGCACTTTGAATCATTAAGATAGCTTGGCTATTTAGAGTTACCAGTCTTTTGTCTTCATCATCTAACTCTACAGGAGATTTTTGAACTGACCGTTCTTTCACCATTTTCATAGTTATATATTTTCAATCTTCAATGACTTGACATAGCCTATCTTCTATTGCCATAATGAATACCTTGAATTTTTCTTTCTAAACTAAAAAGTCTTATCCGTTAAAGCCAGGAGGTCTTGAAATGGAGGGACCATCAGGCCATATTCCTTCCATGGATCCTTCTCGGTATGTTAATCTTGAAATAAGAAGACTTAGCTCTGATACCAAATGTTATTGTCAACTTTCACCCAAGAGGATAGAGAATTGGGTGATATTAAAAAAAATTATTTAAACAAGACTGATAGAAAAATACTATAGAAATGAGAGTAAGAATAATATCACCGTAGATTACACAGCGGATTAGACTAGTTTGGTCTTAACTCACTGACCTACGTCCAGTCCTCAGACCGTTTCTGAGTTATCACTATTCTTCCAATAATCTATAGGTTTGTAGTACCACAGTAGAAAGTATGTAACAATTAATGATCCTCAATCAGACTCACTCCCCCCTATACGTTGCAATTCTACCACTACACGTAAGGCCTCACTACCTTGAGATTTTATCATGTTGAAGGATATTCGGTAATGAATCACTCTCACAGAGAAAATAAATAAACACTAAAGATCTAAATGAATATAAGAGAATATTATAAAGAATGAATAGAGCAATAAGTGAAGAAAGATTGTTCGTTGCCTTTGTTGGTTGCTTTGTATTGAATGCATGACTATTTATAGGCAATCTGCATTAATGAACATTGAGAGTATTTAAACTTTCTATTAGGTTGCCTTAGAGCAGTTGAGGGATTTTAGTGTCTAGTTGCTTTTGTCTCTGTTATAATAAATCTTCAGATGAAATCCTTTTAGTCCCTGCTGTATTTTTGTATTGAGCATTTAATGCTTCTGATAACAAATCTACTTTTGATAAATTTGAATTAGCTCCATGGTTTAAGCTTCTGAAAATTATACATGTAAATGATTAGTAGTATTAAATCGATGAATAAGTAATAATAAATGCTTAATGACGTTGATTGTGAGTTTCAAATTAATCGAGGGATTGATTTTCAAAAAGACGATAAAACTCCACTCGAGTATGATTCTGAATCACTTGAGTGCTTTGTAATGTAACTTGAGTCCCTGAGTTCTGGTAGAGTGTCACTCTAGGTTTATAAGAGAGTTACTTTTTGAATCCTCACGAGTTTCTTATCATCACTCGAGTAACAACTTACTCACTCGAGTGAGCTTTGATAATAACTTAAAGAGCCATCGTGAGTTACCTGTAAAACACCACAAGTTAATGTCTAAAAATCAAGTGCTCATTGATAACTCGAGTTCTTCGCCAAGTCTACATAACACAAAGAACTCTCAGGAAGAAACTCTTAGTGTAAAACTTCTAGTACTCGAGTTCAATTCACATTAGAATTTGAGTATTCCTCTATAACTCGAGTACATTAGTTTGAAATTACTTCTTGCATTGTTCATAACTGAAGTTCCAATTGATAAACTCAAGTGGAGAGTTATAACTTTCAAAAATCTTGCGAGTAACTTGAGAAAATAGTGCAAGTGATAATTGTAGCTTAAGTTGTCACTTATTCACTCAAGTGACCTATGATAATAACCTTTCAGAAAACCTGTAAGTAACTTGCTGAAATTCTGTAGGTGAGGAAGAATCACTCGAGTGCTGACTTAGCCACTCGAGTGATTTTGCATCACTTCTCAGTTTTCAGCGAGTGACTTGCAAAATCACTGAAGGTTAGGATCATCACTCGAGTGATCATCTCAGATCACTGAAACTGAGTAACTTTGCTTATTCAAGTTTTAATTCAAAAATAGTTGTTCCACTTAAGTACCCAGAAACTCACTTAAGTGACTTAAATCATCAAGTCCTCATTGACTATCAAGGTTTTTTATCATCAAAATATAATTTGAGAGTTAATATGTGGATCCCAATCATAAAAATAAAGCCAAAACAACCACAAATCACCAACAACCACCACCACCAACAACATATATAGAAAGATGACCTCTTGATTTTTCCACTTTCTCTCTCTATTCCCTTTTGATTTTTCTTGCTAAACATGGTTTCCAAGATGGAGAAGAGATTAGAAGAGATGTATAAGATATTAAAGACAAGAACAAGTGAATTTTACAACCAACTCACCTTGATCTTGCTCCTTGCACCTTGATCTTTCTCTTTCTCTTTGCTTCTTGAAACACTCCCTCCCTTCTCTATTTCTCTTGGCTGGCCAAAATAATGAAGAAGCAAAAGGGATATGGCTTTTTGAAATACCTGTAATTGCTTTATGAAATAATATTGATTAATGCCAACTCAACAAGTGTATTATTTACTTGGCTATAATTAATCCCTCTTGAATTAATATGGACCAAATAAACATTTTTCCCTTTCTCTTTCCATTTTGACCAAATTGTTCACCAAGAAAAGGGGAAAATAGTGACTTCTTGCTTTATTGGTTAAATGACTATTTTGCCCTTACATTTTTTCCATTTTCGCACCTTATTGTAAATCTGGCAGAATTTTCATCAAACTTTGACAATTCATATCTAATTGTACAGATGTTTGATTGGAATGGTTCCTATAATATCCTAAATTTTGGGTCTAGAGACTTGAGGAAACACCTATATCAAGAAAACGACTAAGCCCAGTTTTGGAAGAGTCCCAAGAATGATGAGATATAGAAAGATTATCAGGGACTATGCGATTTGGCCTTACCGGGCAGAGGGCTCAGTATTTGTAGGCAATATGATTAAAATTTATGTGCATATATGCATAGGACATATATACGATGCCATTGGGTTGCTATAAAGATGTCACCCAACTATGTCATGGAGTAAGGGACCGATTAGTTCACCGAAATAGGCTGGTGTAGGTGCTCTCATGCCATTTTCAGGGAGCACAAGTGTACCTTGCATTTTTAAATTAGACGCTAGTATGTGGTGCCATGCGAGGCCAATGCACATACTCTAACTTGGTGTCATTTGACGGGCTTCGATATGCGTGTCGCAGACCCGAACAAAACTTGAGTAGAACCTCGAGGAGACACCGATAAAGTAAGTAATCATGACTAACTTTTATATTAGAAGAGTAAGGAGGTGACAAATGTCCCTCATCATTACACTTACCTTTATGCTTCTGTGTTGGCATCTTGAAAGCACAACACGTAGCACCGGAGTCTGAGGAATCAACCGGTCTCCAGCTCGGTCATGTACTTGATTTCCCGAACACCGAACCTGGGGGTCCAGGGAAATTGTCAGGCCTCTCCCTTCCACTAATAATTATGGTGCTACCTAAGAGAGAGAAAAATGGAAGACCAAAAAGCAAGTGACACGTGTCACCGAACCAGTGGAATATCGAACAAATGGCACCAAGAGAGCTTGACACTTGGCATGAATTTACCAAGATCATTTCTTGGCCATATATTTCGTTCAGCTACTCCAAAAATAAAAAAAATGTTGGAAAATCTACAGAAAATGTTAGAGGAGAGATGAAGAGTGTATAGTAACTTTCACAACTTCAATCCTCCAAAACACTACCGAATTGATGTTTTCTCTCAAAGTACCATTCACAAATCTTCTTCTTCTCATCCCAAGCTTAATTCCTATGGTTTTGGATTTTTATTTAGAGGTGGTTGGTGCCGTCTCACTAGCCGGAGTATTGCCAAATTTCCGAATCGACTGTGGAATCGCGTAGAGGTAAGTGTAAGCTTCCTTTTGAACTGATAGGTTTGTTGTTTATATGAGTTTTTATGGAGGTGTGGTTGTGATTTTAGAAGGGTTGGATTGAAAACCCAAGAATTTAAGTTAAAGGAACAAAGCTGCCAGATTTCGTTTTCTGGAGGCAAGTTCATTTTGACGTGGTTTTCAATACTCAAATATTATCCAATGACCATGAAACTTTCTATAATGAAACTACACATCCTAAGATTTAATTTGATACATAATATGTGCTATTTTGGTTAGTGTATTGTGAGTTATGAGTTTTTGAATTTAGAGCCTGTTTGGAAACTCTTTCATGAGCTAAAAAAGCTCATTTAACTCCATAAGCTCTTTTACTGTAGCAAATAAGTGTTTGGAAAATCATTAGCTAACAATGGACTTTTAATAAAAAAGAGCTTTTTTCCTTAAGCACATTTTTTTAGCTTTTGAGCTTCTATCAATGGGCTTTTGAACTTTTTCATTGAATTTTTTATTTTAAAAAAAATTATTTATATTTTTTAACAACAATTATAACAATATATATGTAGTATCCAACAAGGTTTAAACATTTTTCAGTTATTTCCTATCTAAATGGGTTTTTCAAACGTTAATCCAAACAGGTTCAAGGTTAAAAAAAAGTCACTTCTCCCACCGCCAATCCAAACACAAATCACATTTACAATCTGGTTTTTTTTCAATTGGGCTTCTGTAAAAGCCCCATTAAAAAAAAGCCACTTCTCTACCGAGTTCCCAAACAGGCTCTTAGGCATTGATTTTGGAATTAATTCTATGGTAGTGAGGCGTAATTGAGTATTCTGGAATTCTGAACGTGTGATTGTTAGCATGAGGCAGTTTTCCTTAAAGTATACTTCAAGACGGTCAAATAGAACTTTGAAAAACTTGATTTGGATTTTTGTGGATTTAGTTATGATATTTATAACTTCGGCCAAGAATCAGGAAAGGGAAAGCTAGATGGTCAGGTTTTTTGCTGTGGCTACAAAGTTTCTGACCTGTCTTGGTTGCAGCTAGGCATTTTTGGCTACGGCCAAGACCCTAAATTCTAGCATTTCATGTTTTTGAAAGAAATTGACCTATTTAGCCATTCCTAACTTCTTGGGCCTTAATATACACTTCTAATGACTCGAAATCATGGCTCTAATGATGTGGTTGGGTATCCAGGGCCATGGAGAAGTCAAGAAGAAGCATGGAAGATATTTCAAGTAACCCCGATGGTGGGAAGAAGGGGAAACAAAGGATGGACATTGGTCTACAAGATAGTAAACTTTCCTAACTTGCATAACTTGATATGTGTGCTTGTGTATTAATGTGTTGATTGCTTTGATGAATTATATGAAGCATAAGTGAATCAGTGAAGCTCTATTTTGTTTATACTATGGCCATTAGTATAACATTTTAAACATTGAGCATGCATATATGTCATTATGTTGTCATGAATTTATGTAGGCAAGCATGTCATTCACAAAGCATTTCTTGTATTCATTTGTTAGCAATATTTATTACTGAGATTCTCTCGAATCTCACTATTCCTTACCCAACTATATAGGTATGTTGAGTAAAGGTGAAGAATACATGAAGATTTGCAAAGGGGAAATACGAAGGAGAATCGAAGATTGAAGTGAAGTGTAATGTAATATTTTTGTAATAGACTTAAACACTTTGATAGCCGTGTGTGGCTACACAGTTGTGTATGTAAATGAATGAACTAAATTTGAGTAGAGAATCGCCTAATTAAATTAAAAGAAAAGAGAAGAATCTATAAGTAATAACCAAGTTGTAAACCACTAGAATACGCTTCCGCATGATTTTGAAATTTTCAGAAAAACCCACTCAACTATAGGTTCGAATCCTGTTTTGATGTTGGGATTTGAAGCAGCTTTATAAAATAACATTGCTTAGTGGTTCAAATTCGCTGCGTAAAACTCATCAGAACGAGTGTAAATGTAAGGTGTTACATTTAATGGTATCAGAGCAGTGATTCTGGTAATAGAATTGTCTACTCAGAGATACAGGTCCAGTCAAACCAAAGGTTTCTAACTATAGTTTGTATTCTCTGCTCATATGAAAAGTATAGTGATTCTATATTAGTACTACTTTAACTGGGAGTTACGAATAGCAGAGGGATGTAAGGAGTTAGACTACCCCTGTCTGTTAATCAACCTTTTGAATGAATGGGCAAAGGTCTACACAGAGGATGTGGCTCCGCTTGACAAGGGTGTTAGAGGTGCCTAGTCCCAGTGGAGATTCCTCTACCGGTAATAATGACAATGAGACCCTAAGGATAAAAGAGGAAGCACATGATTTAGATTTTTTTGCTAACTTTAGGGTTCTTGATATTGAGTTATAGTATGACCTATATTTTCCCTATGTGTTATGAGAACACATAGAGGAGCTATGCCAAGAAGCTAGTATTGCTTATGTTTTCCTATGGGGAAAGTATCTAGCATTTCTGGGCAGGATGGTATGTCATATTAGGATTGAGGTATGTATGGGCTACCAATACCCAGTAACAAATGGTATGGTACTAGTACTGATGTGCCAGATACCATTGGAACTTCATGATTAAGCGTGCTCAGGTGAGGGAAATCCTGAGATGGGTAACCCCCTGGGAAGTACCTTAGAATTTCAAATCTTTTGATTAAAGGTTTAGAATTCTAATGACTTAAGGAATGATTAGAGGCATGGAGATGATGAAGTAAGTATTGATCTTTAATCTGAACCATTTTTGTTACAGTGAGTACTGCCCAGGAAAAAGTTCATTTGATGAAGTTATGGAAACTCAAGGCATAGTGAATGTTTTGAGGTTTCTCCGTACTAAGTAATGATCCTTAGTAACCCGTAGGGTTAAAGGTATGTAGGTATGATATATGGTGATACATAATGAGTAGTGATTATGCCATATATCTATCCTAGATGATCTGATCTAATGATACTAAAGGTTGAGGATAGGTTTGGATCAGGTCTAAGCTGAAATAGTACTTAGGTCAAAATAAGAATTAGGTTGCATTATGGTTCTATTTCGTGATAGAATTTTAAACCTTGTGAATGATATTGAACCTCTAGTAATGTTTTAAGGATATTACCCGAAAATCATGAAGGTTAGAATAGGTGCTATTGATTTTTATTCTTAGCGCACCTCTTAGGTATAATTGAGGAAACTTGATTTTTTCGACTCAGTTAATGTTTAGGTTCTAAGAGTTGAATCATAACCTAAGGATCAAATGCAATAGTTGAATTAATTCTCGAGGAAGTTGAGATAGCCTGAGTGGCTTGAGGTACGAGTGTAAAAGACAGGTTTCACCCAAGAGGGGGGTGAATTGGGTGATACCAAAATTTTTGATTTCAAACTAAACAAGGTGAAAGAGAAGATGAAGAAATTTGCACACAGATAGTTATACTGGTTCGGCCACAAATCACTACCTACGTCCAGTCCCTAGAGCTTTCCACCTGCTGAGATTTTCACTATACTTCCAAGATACAGTTGGCTCTTGGAAAACACAAAACAACAAATATACTTGCTAGGACTATGAGCAGAAATGTTCTTCAACTTAGAACTTTCTCTCTCTCACACGACAAGACTTATGAGCAGAGTGATTTCAATGAACTCTCTCAGCTTGACTCGTAAGGAAATACTCAACCCTCTCAAGGTCCCTTTACCTTGAGATGAATATTACAATGAAAAGATTTGCAGAACAAAACTCTCTTACAGAGTAGATGAATAATCACTGAAGCTTACAATGCAAATTGGGAACGATTGAAAACAAATAAGCTTGTTGTATATTGCACATGAAGATTACTCAGCTAAAATATGTGTGTTTTGTATTTGAGAAGAGCAGCTTTTATTGATCTCTTTCTGACCGTTGCAAATACTTCCGTTGATAACATCATAATGGGCATTTGAATTTTTTAAGACATTCTATCGTGCAGTGCCTAATATCTCTGCGTTTTCTGTAGTTTCTGTGGTCCCACTTGTTTGTGTATGTTTACTTGCATAATGTCTGTCTCCCACTGAGAACAAAGCTCAAATATGTTAAAATATGAATAATCAATGAATAAATAATATATAAATATTTTAGAATTCATCTTCGAATGATTATATTTCTGACAGCGTCATGAACTCGAGTTCATCCCTTCAGACTCGAGTGTGAATATAATCATGAACTTGAGTGCTGAATGTTGTACTCTTGTGCAAGCCATTTTTCTTCATTCCCTTCTCGATTCTGATGATTACTCTGAATAGAGCTCAAGTGTAAGTTGTTCAAGGACTCAAGTGCATGAAACAGAACTCGAGCACACATCATGTTTCATCAAGATAGATATTCTCGGGTGTATACTTCCAAATCAATACTCGCATAACTCAAGTGTGCCATTGCTATAGAACTCGAGTGCACCAATCAGAACTCGAGTATACCTTAATTCTTTAGGTTAACAAGTCCCTCAAATACATACTTCAATTATAACACTTCCTTCACTCGAGTGCACATCATAATCAGAACTCGAGTGCTAGAAATCGGACTCGAGTAAGGAACTTGTTTCTTGGTACTATATCTCTCGGGTTCAAACTTTAATCTCTGCACTTCCACGACTAGAGTGTAACATCTACTAAGAACTCGAGTATATGTTGACAAACTCGAGTGTAGTTCTTGTTCTTCCAGAATCTTTCTCTCGGTCAAAAACTCTTATCCTGCAACTCTCAAGACTCAAGTGTAGAACTCTTCAGGACTCGAGTGCTATAAGCTTGGCAAACATTACACTTCATATTTCATTAGTTCTCAACGGTAATTGTATAGGAAATTTTGAATTGAACTCAAGTGACCATATCAAAACTCGAGTGATATGGTCATAACTCGAGTTTAACAGAGAGAACTCGAGTGTAGCAGCAATTTGACAAAGAATATACACCATAAGTTATAATTTGTTTCCATTGATAAAATCCACTTAATATCTTTAATTAATACTTCTTATTTCCTTGCAAAAACATATCACCACTATTTTGTTATCATCAGCAGAAACAACAGAGACACTCCCAACATAGACACTCCCCTTGAGAAGCTCAGAATCCATCAGTCCTTCTTCTCCCCCTTTTTGTCAACATCTGGTTGAGGAGGAGGAGGAACATAAAGAACCATAGCATGAGTAGAGGGTGTAAAAGATGGTGATGTAGGAGTGGGAGGTGGAGTAGATGTTGATGATACTCGAAGCAAATCAGCTAACTCATGCAACTGCTTGGTACGCTCCTCTTGGCGCTGCATAATAAGATCAAAGTTATGATTGGAGTTTTGAACCAATGTGCCTAACTGTTGATCGAGAGTTTCAACCATCTTCTCAAATTAAAGTTTCAAGTGATGAAACTGTTCCATCATTTTAGTTTGAAGACCACTAACGGCCTTGGTGATCAAGTCCCCCACATAGTTATGAATAGAGGCACCAATGAAGGAAGGAGATGGGGGTTGGCCTTGAACGGAAGATTGGGCTTCATCAGCAGTGGTGGAAGGAGAGTGATGTGAGAGTGGAAGAGATATACCCATTTAATGCATCTGATTCATCCCAAAACGTGGTACCCTGACTTTCTCTTCCTTTTCTAAATACCAAATCTTGTTGTACCTAAGGATGCGGGAAACAATTTGAGGTAGAGGAATATATGTATTCAGAGTTGATGAAAAATGGAATCTCCTCATTTCTTAAAATATCAGTTCCCCTACATTCCTCTAATATCCCGCAAGCAAGGAGGCCATCAAGAAATAGTCCTTGTGAGTAAAATGGGTAAAGTTCTTGGATTTGTTGATTATACTCCAGGTGTAGATATAAAATAGGATACGATGGAGGGTAGGCATTTGGATAGGTTTAAAATTCAAAGAACCCACTTTCTCTCCAAGTCTCATTAACTGAAACACTTGGGCTGGTGTGAATTCGATGGAAGGCTCAGGAGGTGGGTCGTCAAAGCCAAGAATATGGTTAATAATGGTAGGAGTGATTTTGATAACTTGGCCACGAACAGTAGACTCAATGCGTTCTTCTATTAACTCACCTTTAGTTGAAAATTTGTTTTTCACTTTCATGTTCGAGTAAAAGATTCGAACAACAGTAGGTGAATATAATAGATGATCATTAAGCCATCGTTCATAAAAATCTAGGTATTGCCTTAGGTTAATGTTATAGGTTGAATGCAGATAATCCAAATCAACATATACCACTGGACAAAATTTCCTATGAGAAAATTCATCATTGTATACCTTCTTGTCCACGGGTTTAATAGCAGAGGTGTTGAATCCTTCCGGTGGTTCTGTTTCTTCTTCCTCTTCTAGAGCTTGGGATGTAGAGACAGCCGATTGAGATGGCTTGTGTGACACGGAAGGTCCAGTGGAAGTTCCTGCTTGAGAGATAATCTTCTTGACAAGTGTGTCTAACTTGGAAGCACGTAAGACTTCTTGAAGAGGTTGGTCATCTGAAGAGGAATTCTCAGAGGAAGGTAGAAGAGCAATACCTTTTCCTTTTCCTTGTATAAGCTTGGATTTAGACCGGGTTACAATGGGTTCCTTGATTGTAATCTTTTTCGAATCTGATGGTGGTTTGTTCACAGGCTTTCATTTCTTGGGTGGTGATTCTTCCACTTTGGATTGTGAACGAGCGTGTTTACTAGATTTGGATGAAATTTTCGGTAGAGGAGTAGGAGATGGAGATAGAGATGGTGAAGGGGACAGAGAACCCGATCGAGAAACAGACTTCGAAGGGGTTTCGTCAGTTTTTGATTGAGACCCGGTAGAAGAAGATGAGTGAAGTTCAGGATTCTTGCTTCTCATCTTTGGGCAATAAAAACAATAAGCTTATACAAGGATTTCAGATGAAACCGGAAAAAAAATTCATAGAGCAACTAAGGGAGAATGGAGAAGGTGTAACCGAAGACTCTTAAAAATGAGAGATTTATGGACAGAATGCACTGATTGGAGTAGATGAAGCGGTGTAACGGGTGATTAATTGTAGTGAATGATCCGTTTGAGAGAGTTGAAACGATAGGATTTCTGGTTCAAGGTTTCGAGTGAACTGACGCAATCGAGTGGGAGAAGAAATGAGACGTTTTCTGAGTTCTCAGGTCTGATATACGTAGCCTGACGCTCGAGTTCTAAACTTAAGAACTCGAGTTGAAATGCACTCGAGTTTTGAATATCAAACTTGAGTTTGACAGCAGATTTCCCATTTTACCCCAGTGTACCTGGCATAAGTGTTGCTTGTAAACACTCAACTTATTTCCAACTCCTAGTTTTATTTGTACTCAAGTCCTCCAAGATCAATTGAGTAACCCAGCTGCTAAGTCTGACTACTTGCACAGAATTTTCAGCTGTGAACTCGAGTCTTCCCCAGTGAACTCGAGTGTGGTCATGCCACTTCTTTATGAACTTGAGTATTTGCTTAGAGTTCATATTTTCTCTATTAACCTCTATTTTACTTTACCTATACAGAGCATTTCCTTCAAAACAAACTTATAGATGCTCTGATGCTTAAGCCAGTCATCAAAACATAAATAATAACATATAAATAACCTTTAACGAACATCTTACAATTCATTAGGATTAGTCATTCCCAATTCTCTTCTCATGTACATAAATTTTTCTCTTTCCAGAGGTTTTGTGAAAATATCAGTAAGTTGGAAATCATTTGGAATGAACTCCACACAGACATCTTTTCTTTGAATATGATCACATATAAAGTGATGTCGAACATCAATATGTTTAGTTCTTGAGTGTTGTGTTGTACAGGATTTTTTGCTAAGCTAATGGTACTTGTGTTGTCGCATAAAATAGGAATTTCCTTTAGATAGATTCCTAGATCTTGGAGTTGTTGCTTTAGCCAGAGCACTTGAGAATAACAACTTGCTGGTGCTATATATGCAGCTTTAGTAGAAGATATTGAAACGGTGGTTTGCTTTTTGCTAAACCAAGATACTAAGGAGCCTCCAAGGAATTGACATTGTCCACTAGTACTTTTTCTGTCAGTTTTGTATCCTGCATGATCTAAGTCCGAATAAGCCACGAGATACTCATTACCCTTTCTTGGATACCATAATCCAAGTTCTGTAGTATTTCCTAAGTATCTGAAGATTCTTTTCACATTTTCAGCATGAGATACTTTTGGTGCTGACTGAAATCTTGCGCACATTCCAACGCACAAAATATCTAAGTACTCGTATGGCTTCCAATCTAGCCACTGGAGTATATGTTTCCTTGTAATCAATACCTTCTTCTTGATTATAGCCTTTTGCAACTAATATTGCTTTGTTTCTCACAATGATTGTTGATTCATCAAGTTTGTTTTTAAATACCCATTTGGTTCTAATGATCGGTGGTCTTTTGGATGGGGTACTAAATTCCAAACTTGATTTCTTTCAAATTGATTCAATTCTTCTTGCATAGCAAGTATCTAATTATTGTCCAAAAGTGCTTCATCAATGCAAGATGGTTCTAGTTTAGAAATGACTATAGAAAAAGTTACTTCGTTTAAAATTATATTTCGAGTTTTAACACCTTCATGAACATTTCCAATTACTTGATCAATTGGATGATCTTTCACATGTGTCCATGCTCTAGGCTGAGCAACTTCATTTATATTATCTAATTTTTTAGAAGAATTTTGATATGATAAAGTTACATTTTTAGTTTTCTTAACAAAATTTGTTTCTTCTTCATCAAGTAACTTTGTATGAGACTCATATTCATCAAACACAACATGAATGGTTTCTTCTACTACACATGTTCTTTTATTAAATACTCTATATGCCTTACTCATATTTGAATATCCTAAGAATACACCTTCATCATATTTAGGATCGAATTTACCTAGATTATCTTTACTGTTGTTGTGGATGTAGCATTTGCATCCGAAAATATGTAGATGAACAAGATTAGGCTTCCTTCCTTTGTATAACTCATATGGAGTCTTTCTGAGTTTCTTTCGTATATATGCTCGGTTGGAGATGTAGCAAGCTGTGCTCATTACATCTACCCAGAATACTTGGGATATTTCTTTATCATTAAGCATTGCTCTTGCCATTTATGTGAGAATTCTGTTCTTTCTTTGTACTACTCCATTCTGTTGAGGTGTCCTTGGTGCTGAGAAGTTATGATCTATTCCTTGATGGTTGCAGTAATCTTCAAGAGTTGATTTTCAAACTCTCCTCTATGATTTGTTCTAATAGACACGATAGAAATACCTTTCTCATTTTGGACTTTCTTGGCAAAAGAAACAAAGTTAACAAATGTCTCATCTTTTGATGCAAGAAATATAATCCATGTAAATCTTTAAAAATCATCGACAATTACTAGAGTATATAAGTTTCCTCCAAAACGTTTTACACAAGATGGACCAATCAAATCCATATGAAGCAATTGTAAAGGTTTAGAAGTTGAAATCTCATTTTTGATTTTGAAAGAAGATTTAGTCTGCTTGCCTTTTTGACAAGCAACACAAATCATGTCATTTTTGAATTTTAGCTTAGGAAGACCGATAACTAAATCTTTTATGATCAATTTCTCAAGTTGATTCATGTTGACATGTGCAAGACGTTTATGCCATAACCAACTTTCTTCAGTTTTGCTTAGAAAACAGTTTTATGAAGAACTGGATTTCAAGTCAAGTGTATAACAGTTACCGTCTCTTTAAGCTTGGATCTTAGCTTTAATGGATTATTTGTCAAGAAGTAGGTCCTTCTTGTTGACTATCAGACATTCTTCTGAATCAAAGATTACCCAGTTGCCTTTATCAGTACTTTGACTTACACTTAGAAGATTATGACATAATCCTTTCACATAATAAACATCGTTGATTGAAACACCGTTTGATCTTCTAACTTCTCCAACTCCTGCAATGTATCCAAATTGATTACCTCTAAAGGCTACTTTTCCTCCATCTTTAGGTACCAGTGTGGTGAACTTTTCTCTGTCACCAGTCATATGTCTCGAGCATCCACTATCAATGTATTTGCTCGTGATGCTTTGAGACATACCTGTATCAATATTATTAAATTTTAGGTATCCATACTTTCTTGGGTTCTTCATGGTTAGTATGACTTTTGTTTGGTACATAGGTTCCTTTTGGAATCCATTTGTACATACTGATATTCTTTCCTTTTTTAAAGTGACATGATGAAGTATAATGACCTTTTTTATTGCAGTAGTTGCATGAAGCAAATGGGTTTGATAAATGGACAGCATTTCTGAAATATTTCAAATATGTTTTATTTCCCTGTTTCTTTCGTCTGTCTTTTTGTTGAATAGGCTTATATCCAATTCCAGATTTATCATGTACCACACGTTGTGATTCTGGAATGATTTTCAAAGTTTCACTTCCCTTAGAAAATTTTTATAAGGTTTTTGTCAAATCATTAATCTTCTTATCTTTATTTTCACATGATGCACATGATGATTGTAGCATGCTGTTATAATTTTTACTGTCAAAACTTTCAAATTTTCTTTTGTAACATAACATTTCCTTAGTAATCCTAACATATTCAGAATGTAATGCATTATATTCAGATAAGAGTTCATCATAAGAAGGTTCATAATCACTTACCTCTGTGTCTGATTCTTCTTCTTTGGCTACCAGGCATATGTTAGCGACTTCATCATCATCACTCTCTCCTTCTGACGAACTATCGCCGCATATGGATGATATGTATGCTTTCTTTCTCTATTTCTTATCTTTATTTTTGAAGCATTCAGACTTGATATGTCCTGGCTTTCAACACCCATAGCATATAACCTGCTGCTCTTTATTTTCTTTCTTGCTTGGACTTCCTTATTGATTCCTAAAATTCCGTTGTCCCTTTCTATAGAATTTTTTATACCTCTTGACAAGCATCCCCATCTCTTCATCGTTGATTTCTTCTTCACTTTCAGATGGTTCTGCTGCCTTTTTGGCTTTGAGGGCAACTCCTCTTTTCTTTTTATCATCAAAATCTTCTAGTTCCTTTTTGAATTTCAACTTACCTTCATATTCTGAAAGACTTCTAAAGAGTGCAGCTACAGACCTCATTGATTCTCCTTTGGCTTCTTCTATAGCTGTCACTTTTGCTTCCCATTCTTTGGTAAGAATGTTCAAAATCTTCCTTACTTGGGCATTTTGATCAAAGATCTTTCCAAGTGCTGCTAACTGGTTGACTAGATGAGTATATCTAAGTTCAAACTCAGATATTGTTTCTTCAGGTTTCATTCGAAATAGATCATACTCAGTAGTTAGAGTATTGATTCTATTTTCTTTGATTCTAGAGGTACCTTCATGTGCAATTTCTAAAGCTTCCCACATTTCTTTTGCCGTACTCAACGTACATATTCTGAAGTATTCCTTTTGGCTAAGTGCACTTTGAATCATGAGAATAGCTTTATTGTTCAGTGTAACTAGCCTTCTGTCATTCTCGTCAAACTCTTTTGGACTCTTCTTCACAATTCTATCTTCAACCTTCTTTGTTGGAACATAATCACCATCTTGTATTACATTCCATAAACCATATTCAGTTGCCATTACAAAGACTCTGAATTTGGCCTTCTAGAATGAAAAATCCTCTCTGCTAAAACCAGGAGGTCTAGTAATAGAAGCTCCTTTTGGAAGAATGTTCTCACCCATGGTTGCCATGTATATGGATCCTTCTCAAGCCGTTAAGCTCTTCGGAGAAGACCTCGCTCTGATACCAAATGTAAAAGATAGGTTTCACCCAAGAGGGGGGTGAATTGGGTGATACCAAAATTTTTGATTTCAAACTGAACAAGGTGAAAGAGAAGATGAAGAAATTTGCACAAAGAGAGTTATATTGGTTCGGCTACAAATCACTGCCTATGTCCAGTCCCCGGAGGTTTCCACCTGCTGAGATTTTCACTATACTTCCAAGATTTAGTTGGCTCTTGGAAAGCACAATACAACAAATATCCTTGCTAGGACTATGAGTAGAAATGTTCTTCAACTCAGAACTTTCTCTCCCCCTCACGACAAGACTTATGAGCAGAGTGATTTCAATGAACTCTCTCAGCTTCACTCATAAGGAAATACTCAACCCTCTCAAGGTCCCTTTACCTTGAGATGAATATTACAATGAAAAGATTTACAGAACAAAAATCTCTTACAGAGCAGATGAATAAGCACTGAAGGTTACAATGCAAATTGGGAAAGATTGAAAACAAATAAGCTTGTTGTATATTGTATTTGAAGATCACTCAGCTAAAATCTGTGTGTTGTGTATTTGAGAAGAGCAGCTTTTATTGATCTCTTTCTGACCATTGCAAATACTTCCGTTGATAACATCATAATGGGAATTGAATTTTTTAAGACATTCTATCGTGCAGTGCCTGATATCTCTACATTTTCTGTAGTTTCTATGGTACCACTTGTTTCTGTATGTTTACTTGCATAATGTATGTCTCCCACTGAGAATAAAGCTCAAATATGTTAAAATATGAATAATCAATGAATAAATAATATATAAACATTTTAGAATTCATCTTCAAATGATTATATTTATGACAGCGTCATGAACTCGAGTTCATCCCTTCAGACTCGAGTGTGAATATAATCATGAACTCGAGTGATGAATGTTGTACTCGAGTGAAAGCCATTTTTCTTCATTCTCTTCTCGCTTTTGATGATTACTCTGAAGAGAGCTCTAGTGTAAGTTGTTCAAGGACTCGAGTGCATGAAACAGAACTCGAGTGCATATCATGTTTCCTCAAGAAAGATATTATGGGGTGTATACTTCCAAATCAATACTCGCATAACTCGAGTGTGCCATTGCTGTAGAATTCGAGTGCACCTTAATTCTTTAGGTTCACAAGTCCCTCGGATACATACTTCAATTATAACACTTCCTTCACTCGAGTACACATCATAATCAGAACTCGAGTGCTAGAAATCGGACTCGAGTAAGGAACTTGTTTCTTGGTACTATATCTCTCAGGTTCAAACTTTCATCTCTGCACTTCCACAACTCAAGTGTAACATCAGCTAAGAACTCGAGTATACATTGACAAACTTGAGTGCAGTTCTTGTTCTTCCAGAATCTTGTCTCTCGGTCAAAAACTCTTATCCTGCAACTCTGAAGACTCGAGTGTATAACTCTTCAGGACTCGAATGCATGTTCATGAACTCAAGTGCTATAAACTTGGCAAACATTACACTTCATATTTCATTAGTTCTCAACTGTAATTGTATAGGAAATTTTGAATAGAACTCGAGTGACCATATCAGAACTCAAGTGATATGGTCATAACTCGAGTTTAACAGAGAGAACTCGAGTGAAGCAGCAATTTGACAAAGAATATACACCATAAGTTCTAATTTGTTTCCATTGATAAAATCCACTTAATATCTTCAATTAATACTTCTTATTTCCTTGCAAAAACATATCATCACTTTTTTGTTAACATCAAAACTTGAGATCCAACAACGAGAATGTAGTACAGTAATGTGTGTGAGGTTTTTGGAGGTTGCTAGTTGCTAGTCTAGCATAGGGAAAGATCTTAATCATAGAATATTCCCTTAGAGTTGTGATTATGCTTGGAGTAGGACCAATATCAAAAGTCCATAAATACTGACTTTAGATAAAATGGCGAAATAACAAAAAGAAAATTACAAAACTGCTAGAAAAAAGGGACCTTATGAGATCTGGATTTATGTTACAATGGTACTTCCATTTAGAGACGACCTACCAGAAAGAGCTACCTATAGAGGATTTTGATCAGAGAGGGCTACCTATGGGAATTCTGATCGAAAAAGGCTACCTAGAGGTTGATCTAATCAAAGAGGGGTACCTACGGAGGGTTCCGGCCAAAGGGGCTGACCAATGAAGTGATTGAGTGAAGCATTGAGTATAGTACCTAATGTAAACCTACCATGACACTGAACCATAGTTTACGACCACTGTGAGGACAAACCATGGAGTTAAGCCGCTGTGACGTTGAACCATAGAGTAGAGCTGCGGGAATGTAGACTCTCAACGGTGGTGCATTGTAATGAGTCTTCTATCGAATGAGTTTCATTGAGAGAAGGGTTTATATGACCCAGTGAATTGCCATGGGGTGCTCCATGGGGGAGAATTGTAATATCTCAAATTTTGGACCAAGAGACTTGAGGGAATGCCTATATCAGGTAAACGACTAAGCCCAATTTGGGAAGAGTCCCAAGAATGATGAGATATAGAAAGACTCTCAGGGACTACATGATTTGGCCTTACCGTACAGAGGGCTTGGTATTTGTAGGTAGTATGATTAAAATGTCGGTGCAGATATGAACATGACATATATACAATGCCATTGGGTTGGTAGAAAGATGCCACCCAACTATGTCATGAGGTAAGGGACTGATTAGTCGGGCGAAATAAGCCAGTGTAGGTGTGTACATGCTATTTTTGGGCCGTATATATTTACCCTGCGTTTTTAAAGTAGATACTAGTATGTCGCGCCATGTGGGGCCTACGTACATACTCTGACTTGGTGTCATTTGATTGCTTCGATATGTGTGTCACAATCCCGATCAAAACTGAAGTAGAATCCTGAGGGGACACCGATAAAGTAACTTTAATAAAGTAACTAATCATGACTAAATTTTGCATTGGAAGAGTGAGGAGGTGACAAGTGTCCCTCATCATCCAATGATCTCCAGCTCGGTTATGTACTTGACTTCCTGAACACCAAACTCAGGGGTCTAGGGAAATTTTCAGGCTTCTCCCTTCTACTAACAATTATGGCGCTACCTAATAGAGAGAGAAACAAAAGACCAAAATGTAAGTGACACATGTCACCAAACCAGTGGAACACCGAACAAATGGCACCATGAGAGCTTGACACTTGGCATGACTTTTCCAAGATCACTCCTTAGCCATATATGTCATCCAGCTGCTCCAAAAATCAGAAACAAATGCTGGAAAATCAAGAGAAAATGTTAGAGGAGAGATTAAGAGTGAATAGTAACTTTTCACAACTTCAATTTGCCGAAACACTACCGAATCGGTATTTTCTCTCAAAGTTCCCTTCACAAACCTTCTTCTACTCATCCCAAGCTTCATTCCTATAGTTTCAGTTTTATTTAGATGTGGTTGGTGCCGTCTCATCGGCCAGAGTACTGCCAGATTTTTGAACCGTTTGCAGAAATGCGTAGAGGTAAGTGTAAGCTTCCTTTTGAACCAATTGGTTTATTGTTTGGATGAGTTTTTATGGAGGTATGGTTGTGATTTTAGAAGGGTTTGATTGAAAACCCAAGAATTTAAGTTAAAGGAACAAAGTTACCAAATTTTATTTTCTAGAGGCATGTTCATTTTGACGTGTTTTTGAATGGTCAAATGTTATCTAATGACCATGAAACTTTTCATAATGAAAGTATACATCCTAAGATTTAATTTGATATATAATATCTACAATATGGGTTAGTATATTGTGAGTAATGAATTTTTGAAGTTAGGCATTGATTCTGGAATCAATTATGTGGCAGTGAGGCTTAATTGAGTATTCTGGAATTCTGGGCATGTGATTGTTAGCATGTGACATTTTTCCATTAAAGTAGACTTAAAGAGGGTTAAATATAACTTTAAACAACTTCATTTGGATTTTTTTGGATTTAGGTATGATTTTTACAAGTTCAGCCAAGAATCAGGAAAGGGAAATCTGGACGACCAGGTTCTTGGCCGCAGCCAAAAGTTTCTGACCTGTCTTGGCCGTGGCCAAGACCTAAATTCCAACATTTCATGTTTTTGAATGAAATTAACCTATTTAGCCTTTCCTAAGTTCTTGGGCCTTAATATATACTTCCAATAACTCACAATCATGGCTCTAATGATGTGATTGAGTATCTAAGGCCATAAGGATGTTAAGAAGAGGCATGAAAGATACTTTAAGTAACCCCAATAGTAAGAAGAAGAGGAAACAAAGGATGGACATCAGTCCATAAGGTAGTAAACTTTCCTAACTTACATAACTTGATATGTGTGCTTGTGTATTAATGTGTTGATTGCTTTGATGAATGAGTAAAACTCTGTTTTATTTATACTATGGCCATTAGAGTAACATATTAAACATTGAGCATGCATATATATTATTATGTTGGTATGAATTTAAGTAGGCAAGCATGTCATGTATAAAGCATTTCTTGTATGTATTTGTTAGCACTGTTTACTACTGAGATTCTCTTGAATCTCACTCTTCCTTACCCAACCATATAGGTATGTTGAGTATAGGTATATAATGCATGAATATATGCAAAGGGGAAATACGAAGGGGAATCGAAGATTGAAGTGCAATGAACTATTTTTGTAATAAACTTGGACACTTTAGTAGCCATGTGTGGTTACACAGTTGTGTACGTAAACGAATGAACTAAATTGGAGCAGAGGATCGCCTAATTGAATTAAAGGAAAAGAAAAGAATCGATGAGTAATAACCAAGCTGTGAAATACTAGAATACTCTTCCTCAAGATTTTAAAATTTTCACAAAAACCCACTTAACTACATGTTCAAATGATGTTTTAAGGTTGGGTTTTGAAATAGCTTTATAAAAGAACATTGCTTAGTGGTTTGAATTCACTGTGTAAAACTCATCAAAATGAGTGTAAATGTAAGGTGTTATAGTTACAAAGGCTATGTGACCCTTATTAAGTCTATTTTTAAGGAAAAATATAGACTTTAGCCAAATAGAAGCCTATAATTCCCAGAATTCCCATTTTTAGACACTATCACAGAAGCTAGCAAATTTCACTAGGTTAAATTTAAAAATACATATCTCTTTGTGTATAGCTCCAAATAACTTACATGACTTATCAAATTAAAGCTTGATAAGTCTACTTTTACTCTATAAAATTTCATAGGCATGGGACATCATTTGCCTATTTTAAAAATGCCACACAACAAGAATGCCACACAGGAAAATACACTGGCAGCAAATCTTAATTCTTACAATTTATGTTTCAAACATAATCATGTTGTGTATGAATACTAAGTACCTTGTTTTTTTATTCCATGTGCTCTTAATGGCCACAAAGGTATAAAGAATTTTAGGGAATCAAATTATGCCTTACTAGTATACTTGCTAAACTAGTGCTGAGCAGTTCACTTGATTCTGGCTTATTCTCAAGCCTCTAGTACCAAAATTTGGGATGTTACAATATGGGGACTGAGACTAGAATTGAAAGAGAAATTAGTCTCCAACCAATTTACAAATTTTAATAAGGCAGTGGGAGAATGCTGAATCACATAAAGAAATTTGCTAGAATTGAACACTAATAAAAATGTTGGCAGTAAGGGTTCTTCCTAGGAATGTGAGAAATCAAGAGGTTTGATTAAGGGAAAATCACAAAAGGCCTTATCAGTCTGGTAATTGTAATAACCAGAGACCCTAGGACTAGAACCTATTGGCATTATGGCATGTTCAACATTCTCGAAGGCCGTGTGGTACTCTAGTAGAAAAAAATTGTTACAATTGTTAATTACTGGGGCATTTAGCCAACATCTGTCTATGACAACAAATGGGCGGAGGAGCCGAGGTAGAGAACTCAAGGCAGAGTTCTACTATAATACAAGAGGAGGCAATAAAATCTCCGGAACTGGTTAAAGGTAGGGTCCAACTTCATAGTAATTCCGTACAAGTATTGTATGACTCAAGTATTAGTTATACTTTATTGTATATAGCTATGTGAGATGGCCAGACCTGAGTGTGTATTAATTACCCCATGATTTGGTTGTGTCTATACCTATGGGTGTCAGATCTAATACAACCAATATTTATTGAATTGCATAATAAATACCAAAAGACATAAATCAGTGATGGATCTGAGTTGTTTACCATTGCACAAATTAGGAGTAATTCTTGGTAATGATTAGTTGACTGTTGGAAATTGTGCCCTAGGGGCCAATCATTGTACTTTCAATATTGTCATTCAATGAATTTCTCCATTTGGTTATCACATTATTCGCATGTTCACTGTGATAATTGTATCCTTGGATAAATCATAATGATTGTCCTAAATGTCCCTGGTCGGTCATCTATGTGGGAGCAAAGATGAAATAAGACCAGTATGACTTTGATAAGGTATGGGGATACTAATCAAAGTCTTAGGCACTTGTAGGAGTACAAGGTGCTGGACTGACCCGCTATGAGAAATCTGCATGGATCAAGTCATAAGCTTATCTCATGTATAACCACGTCACAATGCCCTTTGACCTGAGATCATCATGGATTCCTACATGAGAGTTACTAAGCTTTGACTTAGTCAAAATTCACCTTTAACCGGGTGATGATAAAGGCTACAATCGAGTTTAGTGGTTTTCATGCAGAGGAATGTGAATGGTCAAGATGGAATTTGTCCCTCACATTAGTAGAGAGATATTACTGGGCCCCTCGATGAGTAAGTCTGAGAAATGTATGGCCATACTACGATGGAAAGGAGTTTCCATTTCTATAGTCAGACTACTCAGGGATCGAGAAAGTAATGGTCAGGAATAGGAGGATGACATTCTCCATGCCTCATCTTTGACCGAAATATCGTGTGACAAAAGGGACGTGATATGGTTATACGACAGGTTATATCGTATTGTCGATCCTCATATGAATTGGGTAGTCGTAATGTCTTGCTAGAGGCCGCTTACGACTTGTGGGTTAGTATAGTCATTGGCCCACTGCCAACTTCGTTTGGGCCTACAGGGTCGCACACAAGAATAGCCCAACACGAGCTATAATGTCCAGATTCATTGAATCTAAGATGCGTCTAAGATTCAATGGATACAATATTTAATCTAGGGTGAATGAATTTTAAATATATATTTATTATATACACATGTTGTGTGAATATTTATTTGATAAATATTTATATGTGTGTTATATATATATTTATATTTGGAAAGGAATATTAATAATATTATATACACATATGTATTTTTGAATACATAAATACATATATAATATATATTATTTGATAATATATATTATATATATATGATAGTATTATATTATATGATCATATGATAATATTATATTATATATATATAATATATATTATTTGATAATATATATTAAATATATGATAATATTATATTATATGATGATATTATTATATTGTGTATATATAAAGATATTATATGATAACATCTCATATTTAATTTATGAAGATAAATTAAATTCCATTGGCTCTTTATTCTAATTAAATAAATAGGTTAAATTAAAACTGTTGGACAGATTTAATTAAACCAGGTTTATTTAATTAGCTTATTAAAACAATTAAATGTTAATTGATATGATAAGGATTTTGAAATAAACTTTTGCAATTTTAATTTTTTTTAATTCTTCCGCTGTGTGCCTACCAATCCTAAGAGTGGCATCAGAGCCAGGTCAATTGTGCATTTAAATTGAGTTTTAGTGCTTATTGTGTGCTTATATATGTGATATATAAGTGGAACATGATTTTAGAAAGATTGAAGTCATAGTAGTAGTGCTGCAGATTTTCGTTTTTTTAGAGGCAGTATCATTGTGACGAATATTCGAATGCTCAAATCTTATCCAATAATTCTGAAAACTTTCAGAATGAAAGTAGACATCCTAAGCTTTAATTTGATATATAATATATGCGATTTGGATCAGTATATTAGGAGATATCAATTTTTGAATTTAGGCTTTGAATCTGTGACGTTTTCTCTAGCAGCGAAGATTAATTAGTGTTTCAGGAACAGTGGACATATAATTTTATGAAAATTATATTTTTCGTTTAAAATATACTTAAGGACGGTCAAATAGAGCTTTGAACCACTGCAATTGGATTTTTTGAGATTTAATTATGATTTTTCAAATTAAGATGAAAAATCTGATAGCTTAGCGGGACTGCCGTAGCTAATTGTTCGTAGCTCAATCACGACATTTATTACTTTTCATATTGTATGAATTGTTGATTGTTGTGGTTTACTTCTCCAAATTGTTTGGGTATGGTGAACAACATGGCTTTAGTTTTTACAAGAGTTGTAATATTTAAATATGGCCTGCATGCCATGCCTTTCTCTAAATATTCTCATTGTACATTCTCTTCTCATCTCACTCCCCTCGTATGTTCAAACGAGGTTTCTATTAATGTAATTTTTCTCTTCTTATTTAGAGAAGTCCTCTCATTGGCTTGGGAGGATTTTAGGTTAGGTGAGTCATGTTGTATCACGTTTAAATTATGCTTTTGATTAGATCATATCATGCATACTTTTGTAGTTATGTGTATGAGATACAACCGCGATTACATTCACATAAATGAAACTAATCAATTAAAGCCCTCCGAATAAAATCTTAAGTCATAATGCCGTCAATTAATGAATACTTGTCAAAACCTAGATCGCTTAATTGTAGGTTCCACCAAAGTGGATGCATTTGAGTTATCTTGGTGAGGCAAGCATGAGTAATGGTGCTACTCACAAAATTCATTGTTGTTTTGACTTAATTGAGATCATCAAAACGGTTTTGGATCTCAAGGCATTAGATGGGATTAAACATGCTAGATCATATGATGATCGAATCCCATAAAGATCTAAGAGTTACATATGATGTAATTGGTAAAGAGGTTACCTACCTAAATAACTTGAATTTAAGCGTCCTGCCAAAGCGGACTTAAATTTAAGCAAAATATGGATCTTAGCCTACTAATTATAGCATTGAGGGTTGTTAATTTAGTGGGAGATTACAAAATAACTTTGCATATTTTAATTGTAGAATCATGTCAACTAGTAATACTACTACACTATCACCGCTATCAGTCCTTGAGAAGGACAAACTCAGTGGGACAAACTTTCTTGATTGGTTTAGGAACTTGAGAATTGTTCTCAAGGCGGAAAGAAAGCATATGTCCTAGATCAACCCATTCCTAAAGGGTATTAAAAGGAAAGGCGAGAGCAAGGGAAAGGGTAATGGCTCAGGAGGTAAAACCAAAGAGTCAAACAAGCCCGAAACTAAGCCTGCAGCCAAGAAGGTAAAGCCTCCAAAGGAAAGAGTATGCTTCTTCTACAATGAAACCGTTCATTGGAAGAGGAATTGCAAACTCTACCTCGAAGATCTGAGAAGAAAAACTAAAAGGATCAGGTCAATCGATTTGAATCCGACTTACCTATGGCATTGTCATCTAGGCTATATAAATGAGAAACACATTTCTAAACTCCATCAAGATGGATTTTTTTTAATCATTTGATTTTGAATCATATGATACATGTGAATCTTGCTTATTAGGA
This sequence comes from Albizia julibrissin, assembly GCA_037074505.1. Lineage (NCBI taxonomy): Eukaryota > Viridiplantae > Streptophyta > Magnoliopsida > Fabales > Fabaceae > Albizia > Albizia julibrissin. The sequence continues at coordinate 43,075,165 of CM073477.1, forward strand.
AAGATGACAGAGGCACCTTTTATTGGGTATAGTAAGAGGGCCACTGATTTATTGGGCCTCATATATACAGATGTATATGGACCAATGAATATAGCTGCCAGAGGAGGTTATATGTACTTCATTGCATTTATGGATGATTTTAGTAGATATGGATATATCTATCAAATGAAACATAAATCTGAATCTTTTGAAATGTTCAAAATATTCCAAAATAAAGTACAAAAACCAACTTGAAAAAATAATTAAAGCACTTCGATATGACCGAGGTGGTGAATATTTGAGCCAAGAGTTTATTGACCATCTTAAGAGTTGTGAGATAGTCTCATAATTAACTCCTCCAGAAACACCACAATGGAATAACGTTTCTAAGCAGAGGAATCGAACATTATTAGATATGGTTTGATATATGATGAGTTAAACAGATCTTCCACCGTTCTTTTGGGGCCATGCCCTAGACATAGTTGCGTTCACACTAAACGTGTTCCATCTAAGGCAGTTGAAAAGACACCATATAAGATATGGCCTGGGAAGAAACCTAGTTTGTCTTTCCTTGAAATTTGGGGATGTGAGGTTTATGTTAAACAATAAACCTCTAATAAATTATCACACAAATCCTCAAAGTGCCTTTTTGTGGGGTATCCTAAGGAAACTAAGGGATACTATGTCTATAATCCCACCAATAATAAAGTGTTTGTTATCCAAAATGGTATCTTTCTAGATAGGGAGTTTATCTCTAAAAGAACCAGTGGGAGTAGGGTACATCTCAAAGAAGTTTGAGAGTCACAAGATAGCACAGAACCACTGATGGAAAATAGAGAAGACTCACAACAAGTTGTTGAGCCTGCTCAAGTAACATAAGGCCTACGAAGGTTTGATAGGACATGACATCAGCCTCAGAGATATGGATTTCTGATTACTAGAAGTCGTAATGTGTTGCTCATTAAGCAGAATGAGCTAACCACCTATCAAGAAACCATAATGGGACCAAACTCTAAGAAATGGCTAAATGCCATGAAGTCTGAAATGCAATCCATGTACGACAATCAAGTATAGACCTTAGTCGATCCACCTAAAGGTGTTAAAACCATCAGGTGCAAATGGGTTTTCAAAGAAAAACCGACATGGATGGCAAAGTAAAGGCACAACTGGTTGCTAAAGGATTCACTCAAACTCATAATATAGACTATGATGAAACCTTTTCCACAGTTGCAATGGCCAAATCAATCAAAATCCTTCTTGTCATTGCATCATATTATGACTGTGAAATATGGTAGATGGACGTCAAAATGACCTTCCTTAATGGAAAGCTCATTCAGGATGTGTACATGACACAACCTAAAGGTTTTGTGCGTCTAAAGGATTCTGGTAAGGTATGCAAGCTTTAAAGATCCATTTATGGATTAAAGCAAGCATCTCGGAGTTGGAATCATTGTTTTCATGAAATAGTCAAAGAGTTTGGATTCATTCAAAACATCGATGAGCCTTTTGTTTATAAGAAGGTTAGTGGGAGCACAATTGTATTTCTAGTGCTTTATGCAAATGACATCCTACTTATTGGGAATGACATTCCTACCTTGCAGAGTGTCAAGTCTTGGTTAGGGAAGTCTTTCTCGATGAAAGACTCAGGCGAAGCCACTTATACCCTAGGGATTAGAATCTATAGAGATAGATCCAAGAGGCTAATAGGCCTAAGTCAGAGTAGTGAGGGTCATTGGACTGCTGTCAAGAATATCTTAAAGCACCTGAGAATGACTGAGGACTTATTCTTGGTATATGGTGGATTGGGTGATGAGTTCTATGTAACTGGTTATACAGAGATGATCTTAGATCGCAATCTAGATATATGTTAATTTTAAATAGTGGTGTAGTAAGCTGGAAGAGCTACAAGTATAGTACTGTAGTAGGTTCTGCAATAGAAGTTGAGTATATAGCAGCATCAGATGCAGCTAAAGAAACTGTTTAGATTAAAAGTTTGTTATTGAACTAAGGGTGGTACCTACCACCCAAATCCAATAGATTTGTTTTGTGAAAATAGCGAAGCTATTAAGGACCAAACGTATACTCAATGGATTTCATCTTATCATAGAAATCAATGATAGAGGTGATATAAAAATATACAAAGTAAGAGGAGAACACAATGTTGTTGATCCTCCTTTTAAGTAGCATGCACAAGCAAAGCATGATCGTCATGTTAGAACAATGCGAATTAGGTAAACTAATGATTGTACCTAGTGCAAGTGGGAGGATGTTGGAAATTGTGCCCTAGGGGCCAATCATTGTACTTTCAATATTGTCATTCAATGAATTTCTCCATTTGGTTATCACATTATTCGCATGTTCACTGTGATAATTGTATCCTTGGATAAATCATAATGATTGTCCTAAATGTCCCTGGTCGGTCATCTATGTGGGAGCAAAGATGAAATAAGACCAGTATGACTTTGATAAGGTATGGGGATACTAATCAAAGTCTTAGGCACTTGTAGGAGTACAAGGTGCTGGACCGACCCGCTATGAGAAATCTGCATAGATCAAGTCATAAGCTTATCTCATGTATAACCACGTCACAATGCCCTTTGATCTGAGATCATCATGGATTCCTACATGAGAGTTACTAAGCTTTGACTTAGTCAAAATTCACCTTTAACCGGGTGATGATAAAGGCTACAATCGGGTTTAGTGGTTTTCATGCAGAGGAATGTGAATGGTCAAGATGGAATTTGTCCCTCACATTAGTAGAGAGATATTACTGGGCCCCTCGATGAGTGAGTCTGAGAAATGTATGGCCATACTACGATGGAAAGGAGTTTCCATTTCTATAGTCAGACTACTCAGGGATCGAGAAAGTAATGGTCAGGAATAGGAGGATGACATTCTCCATGCCTCATCTTTGACCGAAATATCGTGTGACAAAAGGGACGTGATATGGTTATACGACAGGTTATATCGTATTGTCGATCCTCATATGAATTGGGTAGTCGTAATGTCTTGCTAGAGGCCGCTTACGACTTGTGGGTTAGTATAGTCATTGGCCCACTGCCAACTTCGTTTGGGCCTACAGGGTCGCACACAAGAATAGCCCAACACGAGCTATAATGTCCAGATTCATTGAATCTAAGATGCGTCTAAGATTCAATGGATACAATATTTAATCTAGGGTGAATGAATTTTAAATATATATTTATTATATACACATGTTGTGTGAATATTTATTTGATAAATATTTATATGTGTGTTATATATATATTTATATTTGGAAAGGAATATTAATAATATTATATACACATATGTATTTTTGAATACATAAATACATATATAATATATATTATTTGATAATATATATTATATATATATGATAGTATTATATTATATGATCATATGATAATATTATATTATATATATATAATATATATTATTTGATAATATATATTAAATATATGATAATATTATATTATATGATGATATTATTATATTGTGTATATATAAAGATATTATATGATAACATCTCATATTTAATTTATGAAGATAAATTAAATTCCATTGGCTCTTTATTCTAATTAAATAAATAGGTTAAATTAAAACTGTTGGACAGATTTAATTAAACCAGGTTTATTTAATTAGCTTATTAAAACAATTAAATGTTAATTGATATGATAAGGATTTTGAAATTAATTAAGATTAATTTTAAAAATCCAATATCCATCATAAAATAGATAACCCTACTAGTTATAAAATATGAGAGCTAGGGTTTTCTACTGATGATGAAAAACTAGAGAGCCACAAGAAAACCCTAGAAGGATATTAGAGGCGCAAGCACGCTGCCGGTGTTGGGGTCCTATTCGTGTGGATACCAGTAGAGGGAGCTGATATGAGTAGTTAGCTTCTCAAGATTGAAAAAGGCAAAACTCCAAGAAGAACTAGTTGACATGTTAATTTTGGGGATGATTAATCTCATACTCATAGAGATTGACGCTCTTTTAAGAAGAATTAGCGGACATGTAGATGCCGGGGAAATTATTTCAGGAGCAACCAAACATGGAGATTTGTGAACTCGCAATACGTTGATGATTGTGGGCATTCAAACAAACATGAATAAGGTACGACTCTTTCTAACTTGATTTAAATGCCGTTGATAGATCCGCAATTGGGATTGGTAAACTTTTGCAATTTTAATTTTTTTTTAATTCTTCCGCTGTGTGCCTACCAATCCTAACATTGACGGGGCATAATATTTTGTGAGACTACAGAAGAAAGAGGGTTTATGTACCCTAATTCGTGATTACATGACAGTGCCAAAAGTCGACCTTAATTTTGTACATGATATTTTTCTCCATGCAATTAGAGCCTGGAGTAGCACTTGAAAATATTTTGACAGTAAATGAGTTCCTTGTGATGTTCCAGAGGATATCAATGGATTACCTCTGGAAAGGGAAATGGAGTTGTAATTGAGATTAAACCTGGAGCGGGATCAATGGTCAAAACCCCACATAGAATGGCTTCACATTAAATGGTAGAATTGATAAGTGAATATTTCACTATGGGGAGCTCTAGTACTCTTTGCCAAAAATAGAAAGTAAAAGCCTGAGAATTATGGGAAGCATCCGGGAACAGCCGGAAGGCTAAAATAAAATGAATTGTTATCTTGAAAATGTTGCAATGGACTGTATGTCATATGAATGTTAAACTTGACCAATTAGGTCTTGTGAATGATTAAGAATTGATGATATTTTATGAATTCATAAAGAAAAACTAAACATGAAAAGCATTTGAAAGCAGTACTAAGCACATTGAGAGATAAACAACTCTATGCCAAACTGATCAAGTGTGAGTTTTAGCTTTCAGAAGTTAAGTTTCTAAGGCATGTAGTCTCATAAGAAGGGGTCTCGATGTACCCCGGCAAAGTGAAAGCAGTACTGAACTAGAAAAGGCTAGAGAATTTGAAATTTTTTGGGTCTTGACTATTATTACAAATGAGTTATATAGCATTTTTCTAGTATTGTTATGCCTTTGATAAGGTTGACATGACAACTTAACATTCTATGTGGGGTGATAGTTGTGAGAGGAGCCTCACAGAGCTGAGCGAGGAATTCATGACAATATTTTTCATTGCTCAAACCTAGTCTAAATGTTATGAAATTTTAAAGACTTAAAATAGACATTAAAAGCTTTAATTTTATAGGTAGAACATAATTTTTGGACTAGTGAATTAAAAGACACGATTTTTCAAATTTAGGCCCTATTTCTAGAATTAAATCTGGAACAGATAAGGTTTGACACATTTTTGGGAATTTTGTGAATGTAACTACCAAATTTGGATAATTTTATAGGAAATTAAACTTAAATATATTAACATTGAACTTGGAATCAATCAATTTGGAGTTGCTTAGATTTAATTATGAATTTTTAAAGTTGACTAAAAAGCTGGCTATTTTTGGAAAGACTGTAAAAATGCATTGTACATAAATTGCTCTGTGCAGAAACTGCTGTAACTGTGTTAGATAACCAATAGAATGTGATTAAAAGATGGTAGTGAAGCAAGTAATAACTAGTTACTTGTAAACTCTAATTTATAGGGATTGACAATTGCCTAAGTCGGATCAAAGATAGTAGATGGATAGTATAAGCTGGGAAAGGGATTTCAAGTAGTAACTCTTTCTTTCATACACTATGTGAATGTTTATATGCTTTATATATGACATCTTCTTTCAGATGAACACAGTACCTGGGGTATATTACCTAGCTGTGGTTTGTTACCCAGTGGAGGTACACAAGCAAGTAGGGGTCCAAACAGTCATTTTGCTCTGAATAGTGTGCACACACACAATACAATATGTATTTTCATGTTGCATTATATGATGCATTGCATATTTATTTATCGCATTTTATATGATTGATTGCATGTTACTACTGAGATTTTTTTGAATCTCACCCTTTTTCAACATTTAAAAATATTCCAGCAAAAGGTAGTAGCTCTAAAGGCAAAACCGTAAATACTAGCAACTGAAGGTCCGGTTCAAGTAGGAGTTGCCATTGGTTATCTTTAGTTGTAATTTTGTTTCTTTTGCGACTCTGTATATATTTTTTAAACTCTATGGGAATTTCTTGTAATGTAAATAAGTACTTAATATTAGTATATTTCTGCTATTCATATATGCCCTTTGAACTATGCATTTATTACTTTGCGAATCTTAAAATGTTTAGGGGTTTGACATAATGGTAAACACATACATGCAAAACCATTACATAATATACGAGAGGAAGAGTTTCTTCACTTTCTCTATCGCCATTCTCAGGTCATTTTCTTCCTGACTGATATTGATGATCAAAATCTAATTAGACAAATTGTGATCTCTGAAATCCTTAATCAATTTCTACTCTTGAATCATTAGGGCCGCCACTTGCACTGCCTTGCGGCTCAATGCATCTGCAACTATATTGGCTATCCCTGGATGGTATTTAATCTCCAGGCTATAAAATTTAAGAAACTCCATCCATTTACACTGTCTCATGTTTAACTCTTTATTATCACACATATATTTCAAACTCTTATGGTCATAGTACAACTCTATGGTTTCCTCATAGAGATAATATCTCCAGATTTTCAGTGCAAACACAATTACTGCTAACTCAAAATCATGAGTAGGATAATTTAGTTTGTGAGGCTTCAACTGACTAGAGGTATTGCCACAACTCTATCTTGCTGCATCAAGACACATCCCAATCTATGCTTGCTCGCATCACTGTAGACCACGCCATCACTATAGACCACAAGGTCAATTGTGCATCACTGTAGACCACACAAGTCAACTATTGTCAATCTCTCTTTCAGCTTTATGAAGCTCCTCTTACAAGTTTCATCCTACTCAAAATGTTGAGTTTTCTTTGTTAACCTTGTCAAAGGTAAAACAATTCTGGAGAAACTCTATATAAATCTTCTCTAATAACTGGCAAGGCCTAGAAAACTATGTATCTCAACAACATTCTTTGGCCTTTTCCAGTTAATTACTGCTTCTGTGCTAGGATCTACTATGAGCCCTTCCTGTGAGACTACAAGGCCTAGAAATTTAACTTCTGAAAGCCAAAACTCACATTTTCTTAGCTTGGTATAGAGTTGCTTGTCTCTTAATGTGCCTAAGACTTTTCTCAAATTCTCTTCATGCTCTGCTCTATTTTATGAATACACAAGAATATCATCAATTCTGAATACATTCCAAGCTCTAACTCAATCAATTTATACACATATGTACTGTTCATAAAGTACACAAAATAAATCATCCATTCTCAAGAATTTACAAGACCTAACCGGTCAAGTTTAGCATTCTTAGGACAGATAGTCTATCGGAAAATTCTCAAGACATACAATCCATTCTATTCTAGCCTTCTAGCCATTTTACAATGTTGCCCAGTATTCTTGGTCTCACGACCGTGAGCTTCTGCCCTTCTAATTTTTGACAAAGAGCACTGGAGCTCCCCATGGTAAAACACTGGGTTTGATAAACCCTTTCTCTAATAGCTCCTTAATCTACTTTTCAATTCTGCCATTTCATTTAGAGCCTTCTATATGGGGCTTTGGATAATGGTCCCGCTTCAGGCTTAATTTCAATTGCAAACTCCACTTCCCTTTCCAGACAGCGGATTATCTCCAATCTATGTAGTAGTAGACAAATCAGGCTATCGTTGATTCATGTCTCTCGGAATTAATTATGCAATTTAAATAGACATTAGTTGTGACAGATTTGATACTCATGGGTATACATATAACCAGTTTATATGGTAATTGGTAAACACTCAGGTCTAGCCATCTCACACAGTCATATGCAATAAATGAATGAGTAGTACCTGAATCATACCATACTTGTATAGAATTATCATTAAGTAGAACTGTACCTTGGATTAGTTTAGGATATTTTTTGGCTTCCAGTTGTGCCATGGCAAAAACTCTACTCTAAGTTCTCTGCCTTGGTTCCTCTGTCCTTTATTGTTGTGGACAATTGTTGGCAAAAAGCCCTAGTTGCCGACAATTAAAATAGATTATCTACCTTACTGGAGCACCATATAGCCTCCCAGGATGATAAGGGTTGCCACAGTTCCAATAGGTCCTATTTTTAGGGTGTCTCTAGTTACTATGATTGCCAGGCTAGTGAAGCTTTTTATCATTTTCCCTAGTTAAACCTCCTAGATTCTTATGTTATTGGGATGAACTCTCACTACCAGATGTTCCTTTATAACAAGTATTTTCTGTAAGTATACAAATCCAACAAGTTGCTTTCAATGATTCGGCATTCCTCCACTACTTTATTAAATTCGATAAAATGTTGGGAGACTAATTTATCTTTCTGTTCTAGTTTTTGTCCCTATATCATCATGTCTGAGCTCCAACCCTCATTATCACGATACCTCAAGTTTGAAGAGCATCGAGACAATCAGATGTAGCGAGCTAGGTACTCATCAAAACTTTCTTATCGTCTTGCTGAATGGTAAGGAACTATGTTTCCTTTACAATTTAGACTGATCAGGGGAAGTATTTTTCATTGATACGTTATATCTGCCAAATCACTCGAGTGATATGGATAATCACTCGAGTGATATGGATAATCACTCGAGTGATCCTTAAAATCACTCGAGTGATATGGATAATCACTCGAGTGATCCTTAAAATCACTCGAGTGATAATCAAGATCACTCGAGTGATCATTAAAATCACTCGAGTGATACGGTAAATAACCAGATCACTCGAGTGATGTGTGTAATCAATCGAGTGATGCGCCAGATCACTTCTAGTGATTGAAAAATCACTGCAAGAAGATATCACTGTTCCAGATTTCACTTCCAGTGATCCTGAATTACTCGAGTGATATGTTATATCTACCAAATGACTTCCAGTGAATCTGAAAACACCGGAAGAAAAAAATCATTGTTTTGAAAATCACTTCCAGTGAATACTAGATCACTCGAGTGATGCCTGAAAATTTCTAAATCACTTCCAGTGGAATAAAAATCACTACAAGAATATTTTACTATTTTCCAAATCACTTCCAGTGATCTTGAATCACTCGAGTGATATAGTATTTTCGCTAAATCACTTCCAGTGGATTGAAAATCACTGCAAGAAGAAATCACTATTTACAAAATTACTTCCAGTTATGCTAAATTCACTCGAGTGGCATATGAAATCTCATGTTCACTTCCAGTGAGTGAGTCTGTAATCATTGACAAAAGATTTTAATGTTTTCCAAATCACTTCCAGTGACATCATATTGTTAGTAACACTCTCAAACAATCACTGTGATCCTCTTGCAGACTACTCTCATGGAAATCAACAGATTTTGTTAGTTAATCTTTGTTATTGATAATTATTACTTATTACTCCAGATTACTGTCAAAATCATATGGCATATTATTTCGATACTCAATTGCTGAAATCCATCTCTAGTGAAAGCAAGATCACTCCCGATGGTTTCCTTGATTTTCAGAAAACACTTCCAGTGATTCATATTACTCTGATGATATTCAAATATTTTCTAACGGTAATATTCTCAAGTGTATTACAGCTGTACTTCACCATCACGCACATGAAAAGTAACTGAACTCTCCATTCAAATGACAACTATTCATGGGCGGCAGCAAAATTCATAAGTAACGGAAGACAAATGCTGTTACATTTGTCAGAAGCATCTTTGAATCAACGGACAAATTTACAACGGTCTTCAAAGCCTCTAATACATATGTCCAGCCATTCGAAAAATAATAGCACGAAGGAAAATGCTTGAATACATTGCAAACAATACTTTTACAAGTGCTTCAAATCTTCATTCGTATTTCAGTTTTTATCTATATACTCTGTGAGAGAGATTTGTCAGTCATACACATTTATTTCCAATAGTGATAACTTAAGGGTGAGGAACCTTAAGTTGGGATTTAAGATTACCTTGTGTAAGGGGGAGCGAGTGTCCAGAGGAACTTGCTGGTTGTACTGTGGTGCCAAGAACCCACTGAATCTTGAAAGATATAGTGAAAGGCTCAGAAGGATTTTTGAGGACTGGACGTAGGTCAAGTGGTTGAGACCGAACTTGTATAAACCCCTGTGTGAACCTTGGTGATATCTCTTCCTTTTTATTACTGTGCCTTAAAGTTTTATAAATTGTAATTAAATTTCTAATCACCCAATTTACCCCCCTCTTGGGTGAAAAGCTTGCTCTAACATAACCTATCCGTACTTGTTATACTACCTCAGCTGGGTCTCATTGGCCTCATGGTACTTGTACTTTTCCCACTCCACAACGAGGAAATATGCCACACAGGCTTCATTGTATGCAACACAGGCTTCAAATTTGCCACAGAGGCTTCAAATTTTTCACACAGGCTTCACATTTTAAAACATGGCAATTCAATGTATATAAATAATCACATAATATTTGAAATATAGAGTAACTACCTAAAATCATTTCCGGTGCCTGGCTAATATTGGTCTTTGAGCTTTTTATCTAGCTTGGGCAAATGTCAAATTTTAAAATTCTAAATTTATATTAAATGAGTTATTACTTATTTATTCTTTATCATAAAGCTTATATAGTTGGTTATCTCTACCCAAAATGTCAAACCCCTTAATATTTTGACATTTATCAAAGTATTAACATGCTGCTCAATAGGCATACAGAAATAACAAAATTATACTGATATGAAATTCTTGATTACATTATAGGAAATCCCCCAAAAGGTTTTTACATAGAAAATACATCACCCAAAATACATAAAAAGGACACAGATAATCGACTCTAAACTCTTGCTCTGGACTGGAACCCTCAATTTCCGGTTATCACTTCCTTGCCCTCAGAGTTGCTTCTTCTTCCTGAATAAATTTTGAATTATGGAAAGGATGAGATTCAAACAAATCTTAAAAGTAACATGCTAACATTCATATAAAATGCGAAAGGTAAACATCCAATGCAGCATATGATGTAACACGTTAATTTTAATCCCTTTATTACGAATACGGAAGCGTTAATTCAGTTGTTGTAGCTTAGGAATATCACTAATCAACATTCTAAAACCAAAACTTACCTTATTAATTTTCCTTTCAAGGGCTTACCATTCAATTATTTCTACCAGAGTAACTCTTAGCTCAGTTCTCTTCTCCTTCTTAGTTCATTCATAAAATGAATATATACAGACAGTGTAGCTATACAGGGCTACCAAAATATCTAACAAATAACAAAGGGTAGATCAATCTTCTCTTCTTTGCCATAATTTACCACTTACGAAACTTCCTGCTTCATCACACTTGTATAGTTGGTTAGGGGAGGGTGAGAATTAGAGGAATCTCAGTAGTAAACAATACCATAATGCATGTAAGATAAATGCTAGTGTATCATTCTTGGGACTCTTCTGAAACTAGGCTTAGTAATTTGCAAGATACAGGCTTACCCTCAAGTCCTTAGGCCTAATATTCAGGATATTACATATGATGCAGCAAATAGTAAAGTTGTGCATATATCTGTCAATCAATGTTCAAGATCAAAGCAATAATTTTATCTGGATCAAAATGATCGCCTTGCCCCTACTTGCCAAAAATCACATTATAGGTTCATAACCCATGTTGTGCCATGTGTCCCTTATGTGGGACCTAATCTCTTTCTTGACCGTCCACTTTATCAGGGGAAGGGAAGAGTCTGATGATTTTTCTTAACCATTATGCAAGGTGGCATCATGTGAGAGTGCCAACACAAAAGCTACTTTATATAAGTACTAGGTGGCATCCTCTCATTGGGCCAACCTAAAAGTAACTTTAAAAAAAACTAGTTTATCATTAATGCTGCTTTATACAGGATCACTCAGTTTTGTGCCACGTCTCCTTGAAGGTTGAAGATCTTGCCAAGTGTCTGTGTAAGCCCTCAGATAAGGCCACATGGCCTCTGGCTCATGGAATTACCAATTTTCTACTTGTGAGCCCTACATGGCACCAAAAGCCAGTGTCTTTTCCTAAAACACAAGGTATACCGATGTATTCTTCAAAAACACAGGGCATACCAGTCCACCCTGAAAACACCATATGCCCTTACTTACCGCCATACTTTACTCGATTAACTTGTCCCATACTTCATGACAAAGTTGGGTGGCATCTTTCCACCAACCACATGGCTCCTTATACGTGTCCTGTGCATAACTACACTGGCACTTAATCATACTGCCTATAAATATTGAGCCCTCTCCCAGGTAGGGCCAAATCATATAGTCCCTGAGAGTCTTTCTATCTCTTTATCATTCTTGGGACTCTTCTCAAACTCAGCTTAGTCATATGCCTAACACAGGCTTATTCTCAAGTCTCTTGGCCTAAAGTTTGGGATATTACATATGATGTAGCAAATAGTAATGCTGTGCATATGATCATCAACCAATGTTCAGGATCAAAGCGTTGATTTTGTTTGCATCAAAATGATCCTCTTGTCCCTACTTGCCACACCGTGACCACATCAATATTTCAGAGCAAGCACCAACCTGTCCGTACTTGCCACATTAATATTTTAGAGCAGGAAATAACCTATCTGTACTCGCTTCATCTAGGTCCCACTGGCCTTATGGTACTTGTGTTGTTCCTATAGGGTGGTATTTATGCTTTTCCCACACCACAGTGAGAAATCTCATCAATCACATTGGCCTACCTAGACAGGATATCATTAGGCTAAGAGGTACTTGTGCTTTTCTCTCAGGGTGGTACTTGTGTTTTTCCTACACCCAGCTCTAGGATTTACCACCATTCACATGTTATTGCACAAAACATGGCAACAATGCATATTGACAACTACATAGTATATGAGAGGTAGAGTTACTACCTGAAATCCTTTCCAGTGCCTAGTTTGTTAGTGTAAGACTCCGCCTTACATACCCGTTAGGGTTGATAATAATCAGAGTAGCAATTATGTAGTTCAGTGGGCACATAAGAATAACCTAAATGTACTGATATTGAAACAATATTGATTGTTTATATACATGAATTCCCCATAAGGGTTCATACATAATAATTACAGACCTTATAAAAATATAAGGTCTTTAGATAACTAATGACTGCTCTTGTACTGGTTCAAAACCTTTCGCTATCAAAAATTACAGTTCTGCCCTTTGAGCCATTGCCTACTGCTGGAATCTTTATACATTTATGGAAATAGTGAGATTCAAAGAATCTCAGTAGTAACAAGCAATCAGACATATACGATGTGAAAATAAATATGTCATGTACAATGTCATGTAAGATGATAGAATGCTGTGTGCACACTGTCTGAGGCTAAACCACTGTTTGCAACCCTGGCTTAACTCTACTTCTTTATTGGGTCCCAAACCACAACTAAGCTAATATACGTGTCCAAGACACTATGCTCATGTTACAGAAGATGGTATACTCAAACATACAACAATCACATAGTGCATGAAAGAAAGTGTTACTACCTGGAACGTGCCCTTTCTGTAATATCCCAAATTTTGGGACTAAAGGCTAGAGAATAAGCCTAAATTAAGTGGACTGCTAGACCTCAGTTTAGCAAATATCCCTATAAGGCATATTTAAATTCTCCAAAATTCCTTTATAACCTTGGATATTAAAAGGAATTATATTGGTGAGCTAAAGAGCTCAGGGAATAACAAAAAAAAATGATTGGAAGTCACACACAACATAGTGAAGTGGAATACAAAGTATTATTGCTATTGGTGAAATTCCTAATGTGGCAGTCATGGTTGTGTGGCAGATTTTAAGAGGCAAATGATATCCAAATATTATGAAACTTTCCAGAATGAAAGAAGAATTATCAAGATCTAATTTGATAGATTATATAAGTCATTTGGTGCTGTACACAAAGAGAAATGGATTTTTGAAGTTAGCCTAGTGAAATTAAATATGTTCTGGGGCAGCATCCAAAGATTAAAATTCTGGGAAAATTGAGCTTCCAATTGACCAAAGGTTATATTTTTCCTTTAAACTAGACTCAATAAGGGTCGAATAGCCTTTAGAACCACCCCAATTGGACATTTTTAAAATTAGATATGAATTTTCAAAGTTTAATGAAAATTCTGTCAGATTATCTATTTTGTGCAAAAATTCAGTATTTTGGGCCAATCAGGAGCTGACACGTGGCAAAGTAATTAACACCTCATTTAACCATTAAATCATCATCTTCATCAGTCATTCCACTCAGAAACAACCAGAAGAGAGAGAGAAAAGCTCAGCTGAAACTGGAGGGAGAGGAGAGAGAAAATTCCAACCTCCGAAACACTGTCGAATCAGCATCCTCTCTCAAAGTGTCCTTCAGGAAACTTCTTCTACTCGTCGCAAGCTTCATTTATATGGTTTTGAATTTTAATTTGGAGGTGGTTGGCACCGCCTCACTTGCCTGCGTGTTGCCAAAATTCTGAACCATTTGCGGAAATGGGTAGAGGTAAGCGTAAGCTTCCTTTTTAACCGATTGGTTTGTCGTTTGGATGAGTATAGAGAAAGTTGGGTACTATTCATGACTAGTTTAAAATTATGTTTTCAATGGCTAAATCATGTCTAATAAGTGTTTAAATAGCTAATCATTTGATTAGAAGTAGAAAGAAAGTGATTAAGCAAGAGAAAACCAGAAAACAACATGTTACTCTTAAGAACCTTGATTTCTGACCTGTATTGTGACTTGATGAAGGAATATGAATTTTCCAAATTTGAGGTTTCTAATGGATTCCTTAGGTAAAATTGTGTAGGTATGCAAGTTTTTATGAATTTTGGATACTTGTATATGAATTTTGAAGTTTTAGAAGTTAAAGGGTGTATGTTGTGAAATCTGTCTTCTGGAGGCAGTGTCCTTATGATATGTTTTTGAGGGGCTGAATGTTTTCCAATGATAATGAAACTTTCTAGACTTAAATTAGACATGATAAGCTTTAAATTTTATGTAATATGAAATATTTGGACAAGTATGCTAGAAGTTATGAGCTTTCAATGTCTGGTCATGTAAAATAGGGTAATTCTGGAACAGTGTCCAATTAAAGGGAACTATGTACCTATTTGTGTATATTTAACTTGTGGACATATTTTTTCCATAACTTAGACTTAAATATGGTTCCATAAAACTTGGAAGAACCTCATTTGGATATTTGTAGAATTAGTTATGAGTTTTACAAGTTCAGCCAAGAATCAGGAAAAGGGAAAATCTGTCGGCAAGATTCTTGGCGGTGGCCAAAGGTTCTTGGCCGTGGCCAAAAACTCTCTGACCTAATTATGGCCGCGGCCAGCCATTTTTGGCTACGGCCAAAACCCCCAAATTCCAGCATTTCATATTCTTGAAGGAAATTGACCCATTTAGCCCTTTCTAGCTTCTTGGGCCTTAGTATACACTTCTAATGACTCACAATCATGGTTCTAATGATGTAATTGGGTATCTAGGGCCATGGAGAAGTCAAGAAATAAGAGGAATGGAAGAATTTCTAAGAAGCTCCGATGGTTGGAAGAAAAGGGAACAATTCAAGAAGAAGGACATAAGTCCAGAAGGTAGTAAACTTACTTTAATGTATGTGAAGTTTATGCTGCGTATTGATTTGCTATATTGCTTTGCTTGATTATGTGAAGCATGTATGAATTAATGAAGCTATGTTTCTATTTTTACTATAGCCATAAGTATGTTGCATGAAACATTGAGCATGCAGAATATCATTATGTGCACATGAGCCTATGTAAGGCAAGCATATCATGCACAAGCACTCATCTTACATGCATTGTTTGTATGTTTGCTACTGAGATTCCCTCGAATCTCACTCTCCCCCACCAACCATATAGGTATGATCAGTACAGGAGAAGAATGGATTGAGTTATGCAAAAGGGAAATACGGAGGTGATATGAAGGTGAATTGAAGATCATAGTGCAAGGTACTATCTTTGTATTTAATGTAAATATTGTGGTAGTTTGTGATCATACTTGTTATGTACATATATGAATGAATGGATTAAGTATAAATAGAGAACCTCTCTAATTTAATTGAAGGAAAAGTGCTAATATAATATGATATACTGAAAGTAAGAGCCGATGAGACTTGGTGACATAGTGAAACTTGTGGAAATAATCGAAAACTTTTCCTACCCTATGAAAAACCCTCTCAACCCTAGGTTCAACCCTTGAGTTAAGAGTGGGGAATTTATGAACATACTAGATTTGGGTAGTCCGGGTTTAAATCCTGGTTCCACAACTGATTTCACTACTCATTTGTGCTCATCTAAGGCTATTGGAAATAAGCTATTACACTTTCCCTGCCTCTCTATTGATCCAGCTCTGTCTATCTGGCTCGGGCTACTGCTGTATCCTAAAATTCCAAATTTAGGATAAATGAGGTATTATTTATCCATAACTCATTCTATACTCAATGTGTTGGTTATCTTGACCCAAAAACGCTAAATGATGAAAATGCCTTTGGGGACCCAGTCTATGCCCTTTTGTACTCGGTCCACTATGTTAGAACAAGCTTTTCACCCAAGAGGGGGTGAATTGGGTGATTACAAAATAATCAGATATTTAAATAAAATTTATAAAACTTTTAAGGCACAATAATAAAAAGGAAGAGATATCACCAAAGTTCACACAGGGGTTTATATTGGTTCGGTCTCAACCACTTGACCTACGTCCAGTCCTCAGAAATCCTTCTGAGCCTTCACTATATCTTCCAAGATTCAGTGGGTTCTTGGCACCACAGTACAATCAGCAAGTTCCTCTGGACACTCGCTCCCCCTTACACAAGGTAATCTTAAATCCCAACTTAAGGTTCCTCAACCTTAAGTTATCACTATTGGAAATAAATGCGTATGACTGACAAAACTCTCTCATAGAGTATATAGATAAAAACTGAAATACAGATGAAGATTTGAAGCACTTGTAAGAGTATTTTTTGCAGTGTATTCAAGCGTTTTTCTTCGTACTTTTATTTTTTGAATGGCTGGACATATATATTAGAGGCTTTGAAGACCGTTGTAAATTTTTCCGTTGCTTCAAAGATGCTTCTGACAAATGCAACAGTATTTGTCTTCCGTTACTTATGAATTTTGCTGCCGCCCATGAATAGTTGTCGTTTGAATGGAGAGTTCAGTTACTTGTCATGTGCGTGATGGTGGAGTACAGCTGTAATACACTTGAGAATATTACCGTTAGAAAATATTTGAATATCATCAGAGTAATATGATTCACTGGAAGTGTTTTCTGAAAATCAAGGAAACCATCGGGAGTGATCTTGCTTTCACTAGAGATGGATTTCAGCAACTAAGTATCGAAACAATATGCCATAAGATTTTGACAGTAATCTAGAGTAATTAGTAATGATTAAAAATTTAACTAACAAAATCTATTGATTTCCATGGAAGTAGTTGCAAGTGGATCACAATGATTGTCTGAGAGTGTTACTGGCAAAATGAAACATTACTGGAGTGAATATGATGTCACTGGAAGTGAATTGGAAAATATTAAAATCTTCTGTGAATGATTACAGACTGACTGGAGGTGAACATGAGATTTCATATGCCACTCGAGTGAATTTGGCATCACTGGAAGTGATTTTGTAAATAGTGATTTCTTCTTACAGTGATTTTCAATCCACTGGAAGTGATTCAGCAAAAATACTATATCACTCGAGTGATTCAAGATCACTGGAAGTGATTTGGCAAACAGTAAAATATTCTTGCAGTGATTTTTATTCCACTGGAAGTGATTTGAAAATTTTCAGGCATCACTCGAGTGATCTGGTATTCACTGGAAGTGATTTTCAAAACAGTAAATTTTTCTTCCAGTGTTTTCAGATTCACTGGAAGTGATTTGGCAAAAGATAACGTATCACTCGAGTGATTCAGGATCACTGGAAGTGAAATCTGGAAAAGTGATATTTTCTTGCAGTGATTTTTCAATCACTGGAAGTGATCTGGCGCATCACTCGAGTGATTTCACATATCACTCGAGTGATCTGGTTATTTTCCATATCACTCGAGTGATTTTAAAGATCACTCGAGTGATTATCCAAATCACTCGAGTAATTATCCAAATCACTCGAGTGATCTTGCTCAGATCACTTTTATCACTTCCTTTACTGATATAAAATCCATGGACTTCCAAAATATGATTTGTTATCATCAAAACATGAAATCTAACATTCTCCCCCTTTTTGAAGATGACAAAACATATTATATGATCATGTTCAAAATTTTGATTTTCTAACAAACTTTACTTGATCTTTTTCAAAACTTTTGCAACAATTTAACTAAGCCAAAGATTAAAAGTTTTTGACCTCATAGAAAATAAAAAGTGTTAGTTCAAGGTTCAAAAACCATTATAAACAGAATTTAACCATGCACATGTGAAGCATAACTTCTTGCTTTTCATGAGATCATATTGGCAGCTGCAAACATAAACACAATTGCATTAAGACTATATTCTCATTAGATTAGAATCTTTGAACAAGTACATGTCAGTTCGAAAGCATACTGAAACTACACTACTACATGACAATAAAAAGAATAAAAAGTACAAATGATCATATCAGTTCTTCTCCCCCTTTTTGGCATCATCTAAAGGAGATGCAGAAGGCGTAGATGCCTGAGTAGATGAAGAAGCAAAGAAGGAGATAGGTGGAACATATGGAATGAGAGAGAGCTGGGCAGGAGACTGGAAGGAAAATGTCATAGAAGAGGGCTCCAGAGGGGTGGTGGAAGTGGAATGAGTTGGTCCTATAACCTCTGTAGTAGCATCCTCAACAACAATCTCCTCAGTATGAGAACTGGAAGCAGTGTGGTGTGATGAAGATGATGGAGTCTAGAGGATGGGATCATCCTGTGGAATATCACCAGTAGGAATAGGGTTAGAGATAAAGGATGTGGGAGGTGCAAGAGGAGGAGTATCTGAAGGAATGATAGGAGGGTCAGAAAGTGAAGGATCTGGAAGTGGAGAGTCTGATGTAGGAGGTACATATGAGGTGGTTGGTGGTAAGTCAGGGAAAGGAATGTGAAGGTGAGACCTGAGTGCATCCTCAATCCTCTGGATCCTCTGTGTCTGATCTTCCTGGCGCTCAAAAAGTATATTGAAGTTGTGATTCACTGCCTCTACTAACACTTTAACTTGGTAGTTGACTTGATCAATCAATTCAGTGTTAGACTTCCTCAACTGGGTGACAGCAGACTGGATGGCATCCTAAATATATGTCTGAAGAGCAGCCTGAGTGAAAGAAGGACCATGAGATACTGCTCTGGAAGGCTGAGCCTCATCCATCTTAGAAGGTGAAGGACCCATCCTCTTAGTATGATGATCTCTCTGGCTTGCCTCAGGAGGTGGTGAATGATGTCTCTGAGTCTGTGAAGAAGCTCCAGCTGGAATAGTGATTCCCATCCGAGTGAGGTGAATCTTCCCAAACTTAGGAATCCTCACTATGTCGCCCTTAGGTGTCAAGTGCTAAATATTGTGCATAGAGAGAATATAGGACACAAGCCGAGGATAGGGAATTGTAGTAAACTTGGAGGAGTAAAACCTGAACCTCTTCATTTCTTAAAAAATGAGCTCACCCACATTTCTTCTTTCTCTTGTCATAAAAGATGCCATCATTTGAAGGTCCTTCCCCGTGATGTGAGTGAAGTTATTTGCCTTGTTAACCATGCTACGGGAATAAATATAGAACAAGGCTCTCTGGTCATTGGTTAGAGCTGCTGGGGAAGTGGGTAGAGGCACACCAGGCTGTCCTGGTCTAAAAATGTCAACTAGCTCATGAATATTAAAGACTCAGGGAGACTTCATAGGTACATCCTCTATGCCTAGGTAAGTTTTTAAAGATCTCCAGACAGAAGGACTTTTTGATCTCTCACACTTGTTTCAATCCTTTCAACAATAATATTTCCATGGCTATCTTTCACATCAGCAATCTTCATGTTACAGTAAAAATACTTAACAACCAAGGGATTGTAAGACATTCTCAGTTTCAACCATGGTTCATATTGCTTCAGATAAGGAGTCAAGTCAATATGAAATTTCTTTTTCAGCTCATCCAGATCTACCCAGACAACAGGACAGAAATCTCTCTTGGAAAAATGGGAAGCAAACACAATGGAATTCAAAATTCTGAGGTTACCCGTGTTAAACCCAGGAGGAGGATAAAGGATTTCAGGGGTTTCTTCAACCAAGGACTCAGAATGGTGCCGACTACCAGAAGCTTGAGATGCATACCGTGACTTCTGGGGAACTGAAGCAGCTAAGATATTGACAGCATGTGTAATCTTTGTCTGCAATGTAGATTCTTAAATGTCTGCTTCTCGTTGTTTCTCTTTCCCTTTTCCTTTCAAGCTTGTATGTGATCGTGTAGTCATCCCAGTAGGCTCTTCGATGTGAATCCCTTTGGGTTTTTGATGGGTCAGATTGGGTTCTTGAGCAGATGATGCTTTAGGCCTCTTAGACGGTTGATAATTGAATATTTATTACACTCATTTGTATCTCTTGATTAATAAATTTAGATTGTTTAGTAATAAATAATGGGCTTTTATGCTTATTTGGGCTTTGAGTGTTTTATTGGATTTAACATATTTTAATAATAAAAATTCCAGATTTACAACCCTTCTCTGTTTTGGTCATAACTCTTGAACCAGATATCCAAATTATCTCATTCTTGTCTTATATTTTAGATGATTCAGAGGGAAACAATTGATATGAAGACTTGACGGGAAGATTCGGACAAGAGGATAGTCAAAACTGTAGTCAATGTTATATGTATTTTTCTGGATTTTTATTCGGCCCAATTTTTGTAATGAAGCACAATTTATTATTGATTTTCGTTTTGGGCTGAACTGATGGGCTCTAGCCCATTTGACAATTAGGTTTTAACCTAATTTAGCTGAAACAATAGAGCATAACGGATTTGTGACGTTTTTGGATTGAAATCAGAAATTCTTGATTCTCTGAAGATGTTCTTCATGTTCTTCATTCATTTTTCGGATTTTCCAGTCATGTCCGGCTAAGTTTCTGTGATTGACCTATGGATTGAGGATTCACGTTTCCAATCAAGAGGACATACTTAAATCGGTAACGTAACTCGTTTCTATTTACTTTAATTGGATTCGATTTCTGGAAATAGTTGAATGTTTGTTTTAATGTTCGGATTGGTACATCCCAAGGACATAGTTCGAATCGGGTTACAGTGCTACTGAACGATTGCACAGTAGCACACCACGTATACGAACAGAACCTAGACGATCGTCTAGTCGAGGGATTTTCTGAACAGATACATAGATTTCGGTTCGTCCAGAACTAATCACGAGTTTGTTATAATCTTCGTCCGATGATGGTAGGAAACTATGAATCCCAATCCTAGGTCAGTCATTTTAATCTGTTTGGTCTAGTTCATTTTCGATTTTGTCTTTAATTTGAGTTTATTGTTCGTTAATAGTTTAATTAAACCCCCCCAATCGATCTTTGTTCGAATGTTTTAGACTGCATGTAAATTCTGTGGGAAACGATCCAGGTTCTCTATATTGCAAACCCTTATTGAAATTGGTTATTTTACGAGAACTCGACAATTCTCGGTCAACGGTGGAGAGGATGGAGGAGATTAACTGGGTCTTTTGGTTCTCGCCATTGTTTGAACGAGAAAGGAATCTTACGAGTGCGATTAGGGTTCTGTCGGGAATCTATGGAGAGAAATGAGTGATGAGGCAATTTTGATGAGACGAGATTAAACGATGAAGCAGAAAGTGAAGATGTAGCTTTGAGTATTTAGGTTTCTGGGTTCAAAATATTTCAGAGTGTTTGAGAGTGTTTGTGTGAGTGAGAGTGAACGGAAGAGTGAAATGAACAGTCGCGGGAGGGAAGAAGCTTATATAACCAGTTTATTAACATTCACTCGAGTGATTTTAGTTTTCACTCGAGTGAAGTCCAAAATTACTTCACAAAAGCTGAAATCACGCTGTAACTGCACGACTATTAATTAAAACACTTATGTGACTTACCTGTGATAATATTATCAATCTAATTACTTGATTTACTTGTGGTTGCAGTATTTCACTGTTCACTCACTCGAGTTGGTCTTTATCATCACCCGAGTGTTTTCCTCTCTGTTTATCTCTGTTATTTGAAAATATTACAGAGCATCCTGCAAAACAACTTTATAGATACTCCGATGCCTAAGTTAGTTATGATATCATCAAAACATTATGAAATCAACATTTATAAAGATTAAACAACTTACAATTCATTGGGATTTACCATTCCCAATTCCCTTCGTATATACATGAATTGTTCTCGGGCAAGAGGTTTGGTGAAAATATCAGCTAATTGCAAATTTGTAGGTATGAATAACACCTTGACATCCTTTTTTTAAATATGATCTCTAATGAAATGATGTATCACATCAATATGCTTGGTCCTTGAATGCTGTACAGGATTTTTCGCCAAACTTATTGTACTAGTGTTGTCACAGTAAATAGGAATTTCTTTAAGATATATGCCAAGATCCTGAAGTTGCTGTTTTAGCCATAGTACTTGTGCACAACAGCTTGAGGCTGCTATATATTCTGCTTCCGTTGAAGATAATGATAGTGTAGTTTGTTTCTTACTGAACCAAGAAACAACTGCACCTCCAAGAAATTGACATTGCCCATTTGTGCTCTTCCTATATGTTTTATAACCACCATGATCAGAATCAGAATAGGCAACTAGATATTCGTTACCTCTTTTGGGATACCATATACCCAATTCTTTTGTGTCTGCTAGATATCTGAAAATTCTTTTAACTAATTCAGCGTGTGATACTTTTGGGCATGACTGAAATCTTGCACATAAACCAACATTGAACTGAATATCAGGTCTGTTGGCTGTGAGGTAGAGTAATGATCCAATCATTCCTCGATACTGAGTTATATTGAAATCAACTCCTTTTTCATCAGCATCTATAAGTACCGTTGAACTCATAGGTGTATCTGCACCATTAGCTTCATCCAATCCAAACTTCTTGAGCAATTCTTTTAGGTATTTAGTCTGTGATATGAATATTCCATTCTTTCTTTGTTTAATTTGTAAACCCAGAAAGAATGTCAATTCTCCCATTAAAGACATTTCAAATTCTCCCTGCATTATCTCAGAGAATTCTTTACACAGAGAATCATTAGTAGCACCGAATATAATATCATCAACATAGATTTGAACTACCAAAATATCATTTAGTTTTCATTTTATAAATAAAGTTGTATCGACTTTTCCTCGAGTAAAATCAAAATCGATAAGAAATTTGCTCAACCTTTCATACCAGGCTCTAGGAGCTTGCTTCAAACCATATAAAGCCTTTTTTTAATTTGAAAACATGATTTGGTTTGGATACGTCTTCAAAACCTGGAGGTTGTTCTACATAAACTTCCTCCTTGATGTACCCATTTAAGAAAGCACTTTTCACATCCATTTGATATAATTTGAATCCTTTGATGCACGCAAAGGCTAAGAGTACTCGTATAGCTTCCAATCTTGCTACTGGAGCATATGTTTCCTCATAATCAATACCTTCTTCCTGATTATAGCCCTTGGCGACCAATCTTGCCTTATTTATGATAATAGTTGCGAATTCATCAAGTTTGTTCTTGAATACCCATTTAGTGCCAATAACCGAGTGGTCTTTAGGCCGGGTACCAAATCCCAAACTTGATTTCTGTCAAATTGATTTAATTCTTCTTGCATTGCTAACACCCAATCATTATCTGATAAGGCTTCGTCAATGTTAGAAGGTTCTAATTGAGAAATGAATGCAGAAAAGCTAACTTCGTTTAAAACTTTGTTTCTAGTTTTAACTCCTTCATTAACTTCACCTATCACTTGATCTAGAGGATGACTCTTGATGTATTTCCAGGCTCGAGGTTGATCTGGTTGACTTAGTTCAACTTGTTTTTCAATATTATCAACCTCAAGATTGGGAGAGTTAACAGAAGATTGGTTACTAGTTATCTTATCATCAAAGTTTTTACTAGAGGACACATGTTCATCGAATACAACATGAATTGATTCTTCTACAACACATGTTCGTTTATTAAAAAAATTATATGCTTTACTTTGATTTGAATAGCCTAAGAAAAGTCCCTCATCAGCCTTAGAATCAAACTTTCCAAGATTATTTTTACTGTTGTTATGAACAAAACACTTACAACCAAATATGTGTAGATGAGCAAGGTTTGGCTTCCGTCCCTTGTAGAGTTCGTATGGTGTCTTTCCAAGTTTGGTTCTGACATACACTCTATTTAATATGTAGCATGTGGTGCTCATAGCGTCTGCCCAGAAGACTTGAGACACATTCTTTTCGTTGAGCATTGCTCTAGCCATTTCTGTAAGAACTATATTCTTCCTTTCCACGACTCCATTCTGTTGTGGAGTTCTTGGTGCTGAAAAATTGTGATCAATTTCATTTGTATCCCAATATTCTGCGAAGGCTTGATAATCAAATTCTCCACCATGATCTGTCCGGATGCCTGTAATCAACATACCTTTATCATTTTGCACTTTCTTGGCAAATGAAATAAATTTACCAAAAGTTTCATCTTTGGAAGACAAGAATATATTCCAGGTAAATCTGGAGAAATCAGTAACAATAACAAATATGTATAAATTTCCACCGAGATTATTTTTACTGTTGTTATGAACAAAACACTTACAACCAAATATGTGTAGATGATCGAGGTTTGGTTTTCATCCCTTGTAGAGTTCGTATGGTGTCTTTCCAAGTTTGGTTCTGACATATGCTCTATTTGACATGTAGCATGCAGTGCTCACAGCATCTGCCCAAAAGACTTGAGATACATTCTTTTCATTGAGCATTGCTCTAGCCATATCTGTAAGAACTCTATTCTTTCTTTCCACAACTCCATTCTATTGTGGAGTTCTTGGTGCTGAAAAATTGTTATTGATGCCATTTGTATCACAATATTCTGCAAATGCTTGATTATCAAATTCTCCACCATGATCTATCCGGATACCTGCAATTAACATACCTTTCTCATTTTGCACTTTCTTGGCAAAGGCGATAAATTTACTAAAAATTTCATCTTTGGATGACAAAAATATATTCCAGGTAAATCTAGAGAAATCATCAACAATAACAAATGTGTACAAGTGTCCACCGAGGCTCTTAACTCTTGCTGGACCAATCAGATCCATATGCAATAATTGAAGTGGTCTGTTAGTGGTAGTTTTTGATTTAAAAGATGATTTAGTTTGCTTACCTCTTTGACAAGCATCACAAATTAAATCATTCTTGAAATTTACATTAGGTAAACCAATTACCAAATCCTTTTTGAGTAATTTACCTAATTGATGCATATTAACATGGGCAAGTCGCTTATGCCATAGCCAACTCTCATCAGTGTTACTCAAAAGACAATTTTCAGAAATATTTTCATTCATATCAAGAGTATAGCAGTTACCTTCTCTTTTTGCCTTGAGTTTTGACTTCAAATTCTTCTTTTCAATTTGCAGATCCTTCTTGCTAACTATCAGACATTCTTCTGAGTCAAATATTACCCAGTTGTCTTTATCTATGCTTTGGCTTACACTTAATAGACTGTGACATAAACCTTCAATATAATATACGTCTTTGATTTTATCCTTGACTTCCCCAAGCCCTGCTATCCTTTCGGTTTGATTTCCTCCAAATTTTACCTTGCCACCTTCCTTGGGTACTAATGTGGTGAAATTCTCAGGATCACCAGTCATATGTCTTGAGCATCCACTATCTATATACCATTTGTTTGATTTGGATGCTCTGAAGCAAACCTGCAGTTAAGGATAATTAAGTTTTAGGTACCTATATCTTTTTGGGTCCTTTTGGGTTAGTACATATAACTTCCTGTTCATGAACCTTCTTAGGTATCCATTTATAGGTTCCTATAATTCCTTTCTTTTTATGAAAACACGAAGAAGTGTAGTGTCCTTTTTTATTGCAGTAATTACAATTAGCAAAAGGATTAGATGTGTGCACAGAACGTGTGAAATAACTTAAATATGGTTTACCTCCTGTCTTCTTCTTACCCTTTCTTTTGTCTAAGTCTGGATCATATCCTATACTAGACTTCTCATTCACAAGATGTTGTGCTTTTAAAATAACATTTAACATCTCACTTCCTTTTGTAAACTTTTCAAGAGTTTTAGTAAGATCAATATTTTTCTTCTCAAGAGACAAACATTTTTCGCAACCTTTATCCAATAGATCTTTAATTCTTTCTTCAAGAAATTTGTTTCTCTTTTTACATGCAATCAAATTTTTAACAATTTTGACAAATTCAGAATGTAAAGCATCATATTCATTTTGTAATTCATCATAAGTAGGATCAAAATCATTTACCTCCTCTTCTGTTTCCTCTTAAGCAACCAGGCATATATTGGCTATCTCTTCATTGTCGCTTTCTTCATCTGAGGAGCTATCTCCCCATATTGCAGAAACAAATGCCTTCTTTCTGTTGAAGGATTTGATGTTTCTCTTTTCTTTATTTTTCTGTAATAACTCTGGACATTCTGATTTGATATATCCAGGTTTACCACATTCGTAGCAGATGATCTCCTTGGCATCTCTTCTGCCACTAGTTCCACCTCTTTATGAATTCCTGAACCCTTGGCCTTTATAAAATTTCTTGAATCTTCTGATCATCAGGTCTATTTCATCATCATCGACCTCCTCTTCTTCTTCTTGGGTTTCTACCTTTGTTTTTGTCACACTTAGTGCAAGACTTTTCTTTCTCCTGTCACCAACTTCTTCTAGCTCTCGTTTGAATTTTAGTTTGCTTCCATATTCAGAAAGACTTCCAAACAAAGAAGCTACAGATTGCATTGATTCTCCTTTGGCCTCCTCTATTGCTGTGACTTTGGCCTCCCATTCTTTAGAAAGTATGTTTAATATTTTTCGTACTTGGACATTCTGATCATAGATTTTTCCAAGTGCTGCAAGTTGATTAACAAGATGAGTATATCTAAGTTCGAATTCAGCTATTGACTCACCTTCCTTCATACGAAGTAGATCAAACTCTGTAGTTAGAGTATTGACTCAATTTTCTTTTATTCTTGATGTTCCTTCATGAGCTACCTCCAAAGCTTGCCACATCTCTTTAGCAGTCTGAAGAGTACAGATTCTGAAGTATTCTTTTTGACTCAGTGCACTCTGAATCATCAGAATTGCTTTACTGTTGAGAGTCACAAGCCTTTTGTCATTGTCATCAAATTCTGCTGGTGATTTAGGAACTTTGTGAGATTCTTCAATCTTTGTAGGCACATAGTTTCCAGTTTCAATCACATCCCATAGCCCGTATTCTGTAGCCATTACGAATACACAGAACTTAGCTTTCCAGAAGGAAAAATGCTCACCACTGAAACCTGGTGGTCTAGTAATAGAGGCTCCGTCAGGAAGAATTCCTTCACCCATGCTTGCCATCGGATCCTTCTAGGTTGTTAAACCTGAACAAGAAGACCTGGGCTCTTATACCAAATGTTAGAGCAAGCTTTTCACCCAAGAGGGGCTGAATTGGGTGATTACAAAATAATCAGATATTTAAATAAAATTTATAAAACTTTTAAGGCACAGTAATAAAAAGGAAGAGATATCACTAAAGTTCACATAGGGGTTTATACTGGTTTGGTCTCAACCATTTGACCTACGTCCAGTCCTCAGAAATACTTCTGAGCCTTTCACTATATCTTCCAAGATTCAGTGGGTTCTTGGCACCACAGTACAATCAGCAAGTTCCTCTGGACACTCGGTTCCCCTTACATAAGGTAATCTTCAATCCCAACTTAAGGTTCCTCAACCTTAAGTTATCACTATTGGAAATAAATGCGTATGACTGATAAAACTCTCTCACATAGTAAATAGATAAAAACTGAAATACAAATGAAGATTTAAAGCACTTGTAAGAGTATTGTTTGCAGTGTATTCAAGCGTTTTTCTTCGTACTTTTATTTTTCGAATGGCTGGACATATATATTAGAGGCTTTGAAGACCGTTGTAAATTTGTCCGTTGCTTCAAAGATGCTTCTGACAAATGCAACAGTATTTGTCTTCCGTTACTTATGAATTTTGCTGCCGCCCATGAATAGTTGTCGTTTGAATGGAGAGTTCAGTTACTTGTCATGTGCGTGATGGTGGAGTACAGCTGTAATACACTTGAGAATATTACCGTTAGAAAATATTTGAATATCATCAGAGTAATATGATTCACTGGAAGTGTTTTCTGAAAATCAAGGAAACCATCGGGAGTGATCTTGCTTTCACTAGAGATGGATTTCAGCAACTAAGTATCGAAACAATATGCCATAAGATTTTGACAGTAATCTAGAGTAATTAGTAATGATTAAAAATTTAACTAACAAAATCTATTGATTTCCATGGAAGTAGTTGCAAGTGGATCACAATGATTGTCTGAGAGTGTTACTGGCAAAATGAAACATTACTGGAGTGAATATGATGTCACTGGAAGTGATTCGGAAAATATTAAAATCTTTTGTGAATGATTACAGACTCACTGGAGGTGAACATGAGATTTCATATGCCACTCGAGTGAATTTGGCATCACTGGAAGTGATTTTGTAAATAGTGATTTCTTCTTGCAGTGATTTTCAATCCACTGGAAGTGATTCAGCAAAAATACTATATCAATCGAGTGATTCAAGATCACACTAGAAGTGATTTGGAAAACAACAAAATATTCTTGCAGTGATTTTTATTCCACTGGAAGTGATTTGGAAATTTTCAGGCATCACTCGAGTGATCTAGTATTCATTGGAAGTGATTTTCAAAACAGTGAATTTTTCTTCTAGTGTTTTCATATTCACTGGAAGTGATTTGGAAAAGATAACATATCACTCGAGTGATTCAGGATCACTGGAAGTGAAATCTAGAACAGTGATATTTTCTTGCAGTGATTTTTCAATCACTGGAAGTGATCTGGCGCATCACTCGAGTGATTTCACATATCACTCGAGTGATCTGGTTATTTTCCATATCACTCGAGTGATTTTAAAGATCACTCGAGTGATCTTGATTATCACTCGAGTGATTATCCAAATCACTCGAGTGATGTTGCTCAGATCACTTTTATCACTTCCTTTGCTGATATAAAATCCATGGACTTCCAATATATGATTTGTTATCATCAAAACATGAAATCTAACACACTATGCTTTACCAAAAATTATGAATATGGATAATCCTATACAATTTCAGATTTATAATCTATTTTTTACCTTAGATTAGTCAAATTCCATCCCAAATTACAGATTTACCCTTGATAATCCCTAACTACTAGCAATTCTCTCTACAACTTTCCCGTAAGGTAATAAGCCCTCTCAAGGTCCCTCTACCTTGAGTTCAATACAGAAGTATAGATGGTGTGTTTACAGACTCTCTCATAGAGTAGATAAATCCTCACTGAAGTACAATCAAAATATTCACTCTCAAATGTACATCATATATAAACAGATAAGAACAGAGAGTATGTGAAGCAGACGACTTATGATATCAGCATGTTGGCAGTTGGGTTCTCATTGCTCATGTGTTTGGTTACTGTCGTATCATCTCACAGTCTCTTGTTTGAATACATTGGTTTATATAGAAGATGGTTGAGAGCCGTTGGAAGCATTCAAACATTCTCCCGTTGTAAGCTGATCGTGTGCTTAGACAGAAAGTTCAACGGTTATGCCCATTGATCATGGTGCTCTGACAGATGCTTCAGTATTTCCCGTTGTAATCTGTTTGTGCTTCTGACAGATGATTCATACAGTTGCTTTCTGTTTGCACATTCTTGGTTGTTCATTTTAATTCTGTTGATAGCATCTCAACATACCCGTTGGAGTCGCACTGCTTGTTCTGACAGATTTCCACTTCAGAAAACTAGCCGTTATCAGTGGACGCTCGGCTTCTCGTGAAACAGCTTTTTGGCTCTTCTCATGATTTCTTCATGGTTAATCTAGAGAGACACCTTAATCATTGATACAATGAAATATTAGACATGAGTATATTGAACCATTGATCAAAAACTGGTCTTCTGCTTTCTGGGTCTCATCATTTTCAATTGACGAAGACTGTCGTGAGTCACCTCCAACCTTGAAGATTCAACCCAAACATTTGATCTCCTGTTTCACACTTGAAATAAATATCAAATCATGTTTAAGTTATAGCAACAAGTGTAAACATACTAATTTAGAGATTGAACTCTGAAATCCACTCTTGATTCAGTCAGCTTCTGGAGGTGCTTCTGATAGGAACTGAATCACTCGAGTGATTATACAGTCCACTGGAAGTGATTCTCTCAAACCAACATTTCACTCGAATGCATAAGCATTTCATTGGAGGTGATCTGGGATGTCCGGATGTGATTCTGATTTGCTGCTACTGGAACTGATTTTCTCACAGTGGAGAGTATACTGAGTGATCACCGGAAGTTGTGTATCAAAATATCCATATCACTCAAACGAATCTGATCTGACTAGGAAGTTATTCAGTTTACTGTAATGACTTGGATATCAGTAGAATTTCATATCACTCGAGTGAATTCTATATCACTGGAAGTGATATTGAGAACAGTGAAAAATTCCTCCGGTGAATTCTGCGCCACTGGAAGTGAAATGCATTCTGACGCATTTTACTCGAGTGATTATAATGATCACTCGAGTGATCTGACGCATTTTACTCGAGTGATTATAAAAATCACTCGGGTGTTCTTTGTCCAGATCACTTGAACTCGAAACTTCACTTCCAATTCGACAGCAAACAGGGGTCAAATTATAGATGTCATAACTCTTCGAATATAGCTTCAAAATTGTTGAATTATATATCAATGGAAAGCTCTTGAAGTCTAATTTCATATGGCACCAGTTTCAGCTCAATAAGATCAGTGGTTTGAGAGTTATAGGCAAAATACCAAGATTGTTCCAGAAAGTGACGCTGACATGAAGGTCCAATTCGAACACTTATATCTCCCTCATCGGAGCTCTTTTGATGTTGGTTCTGGTGTCCAAATGACGAATTAGGCGTCTCATTTCATATGAAATTGGTTTGGTATCATTTGGAGTTGTATTGTGAGAGATATAATCAAATAACCAGACCTCGCTCAGCTGGACGAAGAACAGAGTCTGAAAAACTGCATATCACTCGATGCCAAACAGTGCCAAACAGTGCCAGTTGCTACAGTACCCGTATTGCTACAGTGATAATGCTACAGTGCAAAACAGTAACTGCTATAGTACTTCTTAATTCCCTTATGAGCATAGAAACATCCAGTATTTCTTCTTAGAAGCTTGAATCTTGATATTTCCATTAATTCTTCAAGCTCTTCATTCTCCAATTTCTTTCTTCCATTGCTTGACTAATCTACAATATATGCAACATCAAATAGTTAGTCAATGTACTAGAAAAGTATACTATGCAGGCTTCTTATGCTTAATATTTGACATCTATATTTGTCATCATCAAAACTAATCATATCTAACAGTTTGTGCATCCCATTCATGAAAATAAAGCCAAAACAACCACAAATCAAACAACAACTACCAACAACCATCAAGAAACAACAAGAGGATTATGGTTCTTGAGCTTACCTCTTAATTCACTCACTTTCTCTCTCTAGGTGCCATTTTCTCTCTCTCTTCCCTCTTGGATTTTGCATGCTATACATTTATTTCAAAATGGCATAGAGATTAGGATAGAGTTATGTATGAATTTGGCAGCAAAGCATATGAAATCACAACCTACTTACCTTGATTTCACTTGTGCTTCTCTTTCTTGTTCATGTATTTTCAAGACACCCTCTCTCTCTTACTTATTGTGTTGGTCGAAAGTGAGGCCTTTGGAAGAGGATGAAAGCTTTTAAAAATATGCTCTTTCACCTCCTTGAAATATTATATTTTATTGTTAATTAATCACATGTTAATCTTTGACTTTTTCTCTTTCTTTTTACTTGGCTCAAATTACTCCTTCTTGATTAATTCTTCACCAAGTATTTCTTTCCCTTCTTGTTTCCCTTTTTGACCATCCAACCTCATGAGGAAAAGGGAAAAATATGGTCTTTAGATTAAATTTAGTCAAATGATTATTTTGCCCTTACATTTTTTCCATTTTCGTACCTTGCTTGAAAATTGGAAAAAAATTTATTAAAGTTTGAAAATTTATATCTAATTGTATAAGTATCCAATAGGTTTGGTTCTAAAGGATATGTAACCTTTATTAAGTCTATTCTTAAGTAAAAATATAGCCTTTAGCCAACTAGGAGCTCATAATTTCCAGAATTTCCATTTTTGGATGTTGTCACAGAAGCTAGCCAGTTTTACTGGGCTAACTTTAAAAATACATAACTCTTTGTGTACAGCTCCAAATAACATATATGACTTATTAAATTAAAGCTTGATAAATATAATTTTATTATGGAAATTTTTAAAGGCAGTGGACATAATTTTCTCATTTAAAAATGTCACACAAAAAGACAACCACGTGGAAAAACACTGGCAGCATGTTCAATTTGTTACAATTTACATTTCAAATACAATTATGTTGTATGACTACTAATTGTCTTGTTTTTCCATCGCCTATGTTGTATGACACTTGCTAAACCATGGGATACTAGTCTACTTAAATTTGGAATGTTACAATCAATCCACTAATTCTTGATCCGGCTCGGGCAATTGTCAAGTCCAAAAATTCTGAAGTTATAATAAATGAGTTATTACTCATTCATGTCTTACTCCTAAATTTATGTAGTTGGTAAGCTCTACCCTTAAAGTTCAAGGTAATTTCATTATGCCATTAATTTTTTTAATTATGCACATTTACTAAAAGCTGGCAGAATTTTCATCAAACTTTGAAAATTCATATCTTTTTGTACAGATGTCTAATTGTAGTAATTCTAAAGGCTATGGACCCTTACTAAGTATATTTTTAAGGAAAAATATTTCCCTTAGCCAACTAGATGTACAGTGTAATATCCTAAATTTTGGGACTAGAGGCTTGGGATTAAGCCTGATTCAAGTGGACTGCTAAGCCCCGGTTTAGCAAGTGTCCCAGTAAGGCATAGTTATATTCCTTAAAATTCGCTTATACCTTTGATGCTAGTAAGGGGAATTAAAGAGCATATTAAGTGATAAAATAAGGCAATTAGAGGTCACACACAACATAATTAATTGGAACACAAAGTAGTGTTACTGCCATTGATTTACCTTATGTGGCTGTCAAAGTTGTGTGACATTTTTCAATAGGAAAATGATGTCTAACAATTGTGAAACTTTATAGAATGAAATTAGACTTATCATTTTTAATTTTATAGGTTATATAATTCATTTGGATCAATACAGAAAGAGATATGTATTTTTGAATTTATCCTAGTAAAACAAGCCATTTTCACTTGCAGCGTCCAAAAACAAACATTATGAAAAGTGCGAGCTTCCATTTAGCCAAAGGTTATATTTTCCATTAACACTAGACTTAATAAAGGTCATATAACCTTCAGAACAACCCTAATTGGATATCTACCCAATTAGATATGAATTTTCTAATTTTGATGAAAATTCTACCGAGTTTTTCAGCTAGTTCGAAAATGGAAATAAATATATGGGCAAAATGGTCATTGGACCAATAAAGCAAGATGGCATTATTTTTCTCTTCAATTGGCCAATAATTTCGGTCAAAATGAAGGAAAAGGAGAGAGCTAATTTACTTGGTCCAAAATAATTCAAGAGGGAATTAATTGTAGCCAAGTAAAAGCATGCATATGTTGGCTTGTATTAAACAATATTATTTCCAAAAGCAAGATGATATTTTTATAACATCCTCATCATCTTTCCTATGCTTTATTTCATATGACATGGGATAAAGCAAGAGAGAATGGATATTAGTTATTGAATATGACTTGTGAAGACAATTTGACCATGTCATAAAGAGATGACTTTGGTCAACAATTGCAACTAAAGAGTGATATTCCAAGAAGCTATTAACTCATTCTTTCCTCTCATATTTCAGTCAACAAAAGGGAATTTGAAGGGAATTAATATATAAGGTTTATATTTAATTTAAGAAGGGAAAATGGAGAGCCAATGAAAAACAAGCATATGTTAAAGTAAAACGCAAGAAGAGATATTATGTTAAACCTTTCATTATCTCTTTCCTCTTGCTCATGTCGGCCAAGACACTCAAGATAGAGAGAGAGAAGATTTTTAAGAATCTTGTAGAATACCAAGAAGCTAGGGTTTCAAGAAGGCACAAATCAAAGGTAAGATACTTAAAAACCAAGTGTTAAAGCCTTTTAAGCTCCTTGGAACTTCCTATAACATGTTCTTCTTCTTAAAAATCATGGTTAGCTAGCAAAATCAAGAGGAAAGAGAGAGTGAAAAGTGACTCCTAGAGAGAGAAAGCCAAGAAATCAAGAGGTAATTTCTAAAACCTTAATCCTCTTGGTTAGTAGATGTTGTTCTTGAATTTGGCTTGGTTTTTGGCTTGGGGATGCCAAACCCTAAGGGGAGGTGCTACCCAAATTGACACTAATCATGTGATTAGAGGTGAAAATAAGGAGGTTTATGGATTGAAAACAAGAAAACACATTTTCCATAATTTGTCCTAATGTTTTGGCCGGTGATGGAAATGGGGGAAGGAGCTGAAATTTAATCAATTTGATGGTTCCATTGTGTCTATAAGGAAAACTTTTGTAGGGTTCATGTAAATTTTGAAGTATGAAATACCATAGAATGTGAAATGACTAAACTACCCTTAAAATCCTAAGTTAGGAGCTCTCTTGTGTAATTTCATATTTGGACCTGAATTTAACCAATCTGAAGTCAAAAATGGATTATACACGCAAAATTGTATTAGATTAGCCTGAGTCATAATTTTTAGTGAGATATAGTTAGACCAGGAAAAAAGGGGCGTAGACTGGGTCCTAGGGGTATTTTGGTAATTTATCATTTTTAAGCTAAGATAACCAATAATATAAGTTTGGAATAATACATGGATGAGTAATGAGTCATTTATTTTATATTTGGGAATTTTAGGACCAGATAGTTATGCCCTAGCCGAATCAAAGACGATAGATCAAGGAAGGGCAATTACGGTAGTAACTTACCCGGCTTGCATGTACTTTATATTTATCTTGTGTATTGCTTTGCTTGATTATGTGATGCATACTTGAATGAATGAAGCTTTGTTTTTGTTTAGACTATGGCCATAGATAAGTTGTATGAAACATTGAGCGCACAGAGATGTCATCATGTGAGCATGAGCCTATGTAAGACGAGCATGTCATGTACTAGTATTTATCTTGCATGCATTATGGTACTGTTTACTACTAAGATTCCTCTGAATCCCACCCTCCCCCTACCAATCATTTTGACAGGTAAACAGATGTGTAATGCGGGAAGTCGTACAATAAGAGAATACCTTGGTTGACCGAAGAGTTAAAGGTCCAGTACTATTTAAGAACTTTGGTAGCCTTGCGTGGCTATGTAGTTTGTATGTGTAAATAAATGAATTAAGTTTGGGTAGAGAATCACCCTAATTAAATTAATGGGAAAAGATAAGAACCGATGAGTAATAACAAAGTTACAAACCATTAGAATACACTTTTGTAAAAGTTTTAAAATTTTCAGAGAAACCCACTCAACTACAGGTTTGAATCATGTTTTAAGGTTGGGATTTGAAAAGTGTTATATATGAATAACGCTAAGTTACAGATAGCTAAGGAACCTAAGGAATTAGATCACCCCTGTTTGTTAATCAGCCTGTTGAAGGAAGGGACTATGGTCAATATAGAGGAAGTGGCTCCTCTTGACAAGGATGTTAGCGGTGCCCGGTCCCAGTGAGGGTTCCTCTACTAGTGACAATGACAATGAGACCTTAAGGATAGAAGAGAAAGTGCATGATTTAGATTATGTTGCTAACTTTAGGGCTATTGATATTGAGTTAGGGTATGACCCGAATTTTGTTTTCCCCTATGTTACAGGGATGCATAAGGGATTTATACTGAAGAGCTGGTATTGGTTGTGTTTCCCTGTGGGGATAGTACTTATCAGTTTTGGGAAGGCATATATATTGTACTGGGATCAAGACATATTTGAGCTGCCGATACCCAGAGGTATATGGATCTGTATGGTCACTAATGCCCCAAATCACATTAAAACCTTGATGTTAAGTGTGCTCAGGTGAGAGCAATTTTAGGATGGGTGACCCCTGGGAAGTCCCCATGTAGAGATTTTAGACTAAAGGTTGGAATGCATGAGGGTTTTAGTACCTTGAGGAAGGATATATGCTGATTCTCAGGGATGTCATGGGTGATGATTATGCCATATATTGTTCATAGAGGATCTGATTTTATGATACTAAATGTTGAGGATAGCCTTGAATAAGATCTAAGCTAGAATAGTGCTTAGCTCAAAATGTGAATCAAGTTACACTTTGGTTTCGTTCCATGATGGAAGTTTGAACCTTATGGATAGTACTGAACCTTCAGTAATTTTTTGAGGATGTTATTTGAATATTGTGAAGGTTAGACTAGGCGCTATTGATCAATAATTTTTAATTTATGGAAAGGGGTGAGATTCATTCGAACCTCAGTATTAACAAATATCAATCATATAAAATGTGAAATATAAACATGCAATGCAGCATTTATCATGATGCAGCAATCAAAATGCCAACACATGTCTAAACAATGTTCAAGAACCAGACGATGATTTTGTCAGGATCAAAATGATCACCCGTTCCTAATCTGCAAAAATCATAACTTGTACAAAGGAATTCACCTATGAAATGTGAACACATAACTCCACAGGCTATGCAACACACAGGTAAGCACGGCCCAGCTATATAGCACACAGGTAAGTATAGCTCCTAACTACTAAATAACTCAACTACATTATAACCACACAACATGTGATTACATCCCATAGATAACAATACCACATAGGCCCATCCGCCACACATACAACACATTGTACAAAACTTGGAAAAACAATGCATATTGACATTCACATAGAATATGAGAGATAGAGTTACTACCTGGACTCCTTTGCAAGCCTAACTATTATTCTTTTAACTTTCCGTCCAGCTTGGGCACTTATCACATCCTAAAATTCCCAAAATAATTGTAAATGAGTTACTACTCATTCATACTTTATTTTAGAATTTACAAGTTGGTTATCCTAGTTCAAAATTACGTATTTACTAAAATACCTCAAGGGAACCCGGTCTGATTCCCTTTTTACCCGGTATATTCGTACTTTTCCAATAATTATGACTCGGGCTATTTCTACACAATTTCATGTGTAGAATCCATTTTTTATTATATTTTGGAAAAATTCACACTCATATTACTAGATTACCCTTGACAGCCACTATCCTTGACAACCATTGATTAGGGTTTTAGGGACAAAATTGTCATTTTCGCAGGTTTTCTATAAATTTCCAGCTTTTTTGGTCAACTTTGAAAATTTATAACTAAATCTAGAAAATTCAAAATTGAGTGGTTCCAGTTTCTATGTAAACTAATTTCAGTATTATTTTAGGTAAAAATATCACAAAGTACTAGAAATAACTACGGAATTTCCAGAAAATTCACCAAGCAAGTCTGTCCCAAAATTCATTACACAATCATGGCCAAACTTTGAAAAATCATATCTTTCAATCCACTCATACAAACAGCTTATAATACCTATCAAATTAAAGCCCAAGATGTCTAATTTCATCACATAAAATTTCATAAGGCTTAGACTAGGTTTGTTTATTGGAAAACACGTCAAAGCAGTCTAGACCCAATTGGAAGAATAGAAGTTTCATGTTTTAACCCTTAAAATGCCTTCTTTTCCACTTGTATTTCCATGTTTAATCATCTAATCATCATTTTAACATAATTAATGGAAATTTGGGCAGTATCTCCCCTTAGAAATTGAGCATCCCAAGTTTACAAAATTCACCACAACCAGTAGATATCTAGCCAGACAGTAACCACAACATAGTTTTCAGCAAGAATACTAGAGTCTTTGTAACTTACCTTGTCCTTTCCTCTTCTCCTTCCTTGTCCGTACAATCCTCTCCCTCTTCTTTGAGTTTATAGTTGTTTGATAGCTATGCAAAGAGGATAGGGAGACTAAGAAGAAGATTCATAAACTATAACACAGTAATAGAGAGAGATTTCTACCTACTTTCCTAGATCTTGCTCCTTGAATCTTGTGTTCTCCTCTTTCTCTTCCTTTCCTCCCTAGCTCTCTTCTTCCTCTTATCTTCTTCCCCCTTGGATGATCATGGCCCCTTTTAGAGAGAACTAAATAGTTCTCTAGAAGTAGCTTAGGTGTCCCCTTGATATTATTATTTTATTTCAATTTTATCATATGCTAAAACATTATATATTATATATTATTTTATTTCATGAGATTTCTCTTCCATTTTCTTCATGTCTCTAGCTGAATTTATGCACAAGTAAAATGAAAAATATTGGCTATTGATTTTGATTATTCAAAACGACCATTTTACCCTTATATCTTTCAAATTTTGCATGTGCAGGAAAAATTGACAGAATTTTCATCAAACTTTGAAAATTCATATATAATTGTATAGATATCCAATTGATATGATTCCAAATGATATTTGAAACTTATTAAGTATATTTCTAAGGAAAAAATCTAACCTTTAGCCAACTAGAAGCTCATCATTTCCAGAATTTCCATTGTTGGAGGCTGCCACAGAAAATTTACAGTTTCACTAGGCTAAATTCAAAAATTCATATCTCCTTGTATATAAATCAAAAAACTCGATATGACCTATCAAATTAAATATTATTATGTCTTCTTTCATTCTGGAAAGTTTCAAAATTGTTTGACATCATTTACTATTTTAAAAATGTCACACAATCTAACTGCCTCACAGGGAAATTCACCAGCAACTTCCTTAGCTTACATATCAAATAATTATGTTGTGTGTGACCTCCAATTATCTTGTTGTGTCTCTTAATATGCTCTTTAATTCACCATTTTATCCCTCTAATACCTCTAATATATAAAGGAATTTTGGGTAACTGAAATTTAGGATATTACACTAGTGGCCATGAAAACTCTTATTATGCACGAGTGGAATCCCGTGGCCTATTGCGCGGGTGAACACTTAGGGCCATATGCCTTGTCTTGCATCAGGGACACCCGTGGGCTATATGAATTATGGGACCATTGATCCAGTGGTTGTCGTTATGCTATATGCTAATGTGTTGAATGCTCTTGTGATGTTGTTTGTTTAACATGCTTCGTGAACATTACATAAGAGTATGATTGACTTGAGCAGCAAGAGATGGAGCTTGTAATGAGTTCAAAATATCTAACGGATTGTATGTCCTAGGTAACTAGACTCAATATGTATTCAACAAAGATGATGGACTAATTCCTTTAGGCTATAAGACCTGAGGGACTGGTATATCCTTAGGATAGCAGAATGTTATATGTTGAGAACTGTGACGAGCGAATGCTCGAGGCAATAAGACCCAAAGTACAAGTTTGCATAGGGCGATGTCCTTAGGCTGTAAGACTTGTGTGTCTAGTACTGTGATTGTTTCCTAGCATGGTGACATTAGACCAATGTGTCTAGAGTATATTTTAAGAATGGTAGAACATTCAGACTGTACCAAGTTGTAGCCAAGGTAGTCAGCCCTGAGATCCTATGGCATGGGGGTGATCCTATAGGCAGTAAGGTTGGAATATCCAGTGATGTGACAAGGCTTGAAATGCATAGTATGATCTGAGTAGAGTCCATAAGAGGCTGTAGGGCCTGGTATGCATATAGTGTGATTCAGAAGAATCCTGACCAGGCAGTGAGGCCTAAGAAACCAAGCGCTATGAGAATGGGCCAGTGGGTCCTATGGTTAAATGATGCATACTATGTACATAATGAATGAGAATGTTTTATGAAAATTGTTGAACACTATCTCAAAATTTTGTTGAGAGTATTATAATTTGAGTTGCATGCTCTGTGAGCTGTAAATATTCGAGATAAACTAAGTATCTAGAATGATTCCCTGAGGTATAGATGTACAAAATTTTGAGAAAAAAATTTATTAAATGATGGGACAATTGTAATATCCCAAATTTCAGGACTAGAGGATTGGGATTAAGCTTGATTCAAGCGGACTGCTAAGCCTTGGTTTAGCAAGTTTCCCAGTAAGGCATAGTTATATCACCTAAAATTCCCTTACACCTTTGATGGTATTAAGGGGAATTAAATGGTGAATTAAAGAGCATAATAAGTGACAAAACAAGGCAATTAGAGGTCACACACAACATAGTTAATTGGAACACAAAGTAATGTTGCTGCCAGTGATTTTCCTTATATGGTAGTCAGGGTTGTGTGACATTTTTCAATGGGAAAATGATGTACAAAAATTGTGAAACTTTCTAGAATTAAATTAGACTTATCAAGATTTAAGTTTATAGGTCATATAAGTTATTTGAAGCTATACACAAAGATATATGTCTTTTTGAATTTATCTCAGTACAACAAGCCATTTTCAGTGGCAGCGTCCAAAAGAAAATTTTGGCAAGTACGAGCTTCCAATTGACCAAAGCTTATATTTTTTCTTAAAAATATACTTAATAAGTGTCACATAACCTTTATAAATACCCTAATTAGATATCTACACAATTAGATATGAATTTTCAAAATTTGATCAAAATTGTACCTTCAACTAGAGTGAAAATTGAAATAAATGTATGGTAAAAATGGTCCTTTGACCAATAAAGCAAGATGACATTATTTTTCTATTTATTTGGCCAATAATTTCAGTTAAAATGAAGGAAAAGGAGGGATTTAATTTACTTGGTCTAAAATAATTCAAGAGGGAATTAAATGTGGCCAAGTAAAAGCATGCACATGTTGGTTTGTATTAAACAATATTATTTCCAAAAGCAAGATGATATTTTTATAACATCCTTATCATCTTTCCTATGCTTTATCTCATATAACATGCGATAAAGCAAGAGGGAATGGATATTAGTTATTGAATATGACTTGTGAAGACAATTTGACCAAGTCATAAAGAGATTATGACTTTAGTCAACCATTGCAACTAAACAGTGATATTCCAAGAAGCTATTAACTCCTTCTTTCCTCTCATATTTTGGTCAAAAAAAGGGAATTGGATGGGAAATAATATATTTATATTTAATTCAAGAAGGGAAAAGGGGGAGCCAATGAAAAACAAGCATATATTAAAGTAAAAAGCAAGAAGAGATATTATGATAAACCTTTCATTATTTCTTTCCTCTTGCTCATGTTGGCCAAGACACTCAAGATAGAGAGAGAGAAGAGTTTTAAGAATCTTGTAGAACACCAAGAAGCTAGGGTTTCAAGAAGGCACAAATCAAAGGTAAGATGCTTGA
Source organism: Albizia julibrissin (assembly GCA_037074505.1). Taxonomy (NCBI): domain Eukaryota; kingdom Viridiplantae; phylum Streptophyta; class Magnoliopsida; order Fabales; family Fabaceae; genus Albizia; species Albizia julibrissin. The sequence continues at coordinate 43,116,540 of CM073477.1, forward strand.
AAACCAAGTGTTTAAGCCTTATAAGCTGCTTTGAACTTCCACTAACCTATTCTTCCTCTTGAAAGTCATGGTTAGTAAGCAAAATCAAGAGCGAAGAGAGAGTGAAAAGTGAATCCTAGAGAGAGAAAGCCAAGAAATCAAGAGATAATTTTCAAAACCTTAATCCTCTTGGTTAGTAGATGTTGTTGTGGTTGTTGTTCTTGAATTGGCTTGGCTTTTAGCTTGGTTTGTGATTTGGGGATGCCAAACCCTAAGGGAAGGTGCTGCCCAAATTTAAACTAATCATTTTTAAGGAATGTTCAATGGGTTAATCATGTGATTAGATGTGAAAAGAAGGAGGTTAATAGATTGAAAACAATAAAACACATTTTCCCTCATTTTTCCTAATGTTTTAGCTAGTGATGGAAATTGGGGAAAGATCTGAAATTTCATCAATTTGATGGTTCTATTGTGTTTATAAGGGAAAATTATGTAGGTTTCATGTACATTGTGAAGTATGAAAATCCCTAAAATGCGAAATGACCAAACTACTCTTAAAAACCTAAGTTAGGGGCTGCAAAGGCTAATTTGGTAATTTGGGCCCAAATTTGACCAAGATGAGGTCAAAAATGGATTCTCCATGTAAAATGTTTTAGGATTAGCCCATGCCATAATTTTTGGTGAGATACATTGTCACCGAGTACAAAGGGTGTAGACCGGGTCCTCAGTGGTATTTTGATAATTTAGCATTTTTAAGCTAAGATAACCAAAAATATGAGTTTGGAATAATACATGGATGAGTAATGACTCATTTATTGTACATTTGGGAATTTTAGGACCAGACAGTTGTGCCTGAGCCAGATCAAGGACGGTGGATCAAAGAAGGGCAATTAAGGTAGGAAACTTACCCTACTTGCATGTACTTGATATTTATGCTTATGTATTGTTTTGCTTGATTATGTGAAGCATATTTGAATGCATGAAGCTACGTTTCTATTTATACTGTGGCCATAGAGATGTTGTATGAAACATTGAGCATGCATAAATGTCATCATGTGAGCATGAGCCTATGTAAGGCAAGTATATCATGCACTAGCATTTATCTTGCATGTATTATGGTACTGTTTTCTACTAAGATTCCTCCAAATCTCAATCTCCCTCAACCAAACATTTTGACAGGTGGATAGATGTGTGATGCTGGAAGTTGTACAAGAAGAGAATACCATGGTGGACTGAAGAATTAAGGGTCCAGTTTTTTATATTTAGTAGACTTTGACACTTTGGTAGCCTTGCGTGGCTACACAATTTATATGTGTAAGTAAATGAATTAAGTTTTACAAGAGAATCACCCTAATTAAATTAATGGGAAAATATAAGAACGGATTAGCAATAACAGTTACGAACCACTAGAGTACACTACTGCAAAAGTTTTAAAAGTTTCAGAAAAACCCACTCAACTACAGGTTCAAATCATGTTTTGAGGTTGGGATTTGAAAAGTGGTTTAAAAGAACAACGCTTAGTGGCTCGAGTTCACCACTTTAAACTCATCAGAATGAGTATAAATGTAATATGTTACACATAGCATTCCAGAATTACTGTTTATTGGATACTGCCACTGAAACATGTCAGTTTACTTTGCTAACGTCAAATATGCATAACTTTTAGTGTTCCGATCCAAATGACTTCAACCTATCAAATTAAAGCTTGATATGTCTACTTTTATTTTAGAAAAGCTCATAGTCATTGGACACTGTTCAGTTGCTCAAGAAAACAATGTGAACATAATGCCACATAGGAAACCCTAATTGGCAGTCAAATTCGAGTTTTACAATTTGTGTTCAAATGATCCAAAATTTGTAACTAGGGGATATTCCCACATAGTTTTTCATATAGAACACAATTGTAATATCAAATTGATCAAATTCTCATTCCTTCTTGATGTCCTGTTCAGACCAAAAATTAAGGTTAAACATAACAATCCACCAAGTCACATTTTAACCACCAAACTTAGCTTATATGCTTCCAAAACAACATATAATCACATGTATATGATCAAAACTTCAAGAACCCTAGAAAGCCATAAATGACTAGAAATTAGGGTAGCAAAGGAAAATCCCAAAAACTCTACCAACCAATACAATATATATGTCAAAGTGAAGCTCTTTGTCACCTCTTGCTCTTTCTTGAGCTCTTTTCATCAAGGGGAACAATGTTTATGAAGAGTGTTTGAGCTAGAAATGTTATTTACAAGGTGAAAATCCAAGTAGAAGATCATACCTTTCTTGTGTCTTTCTCTTTGCTCGTTGCCTTCTTCCAACTTGTTCTCTCTCTCTCTCTTCTTTCTCTCTTTAGACGAAAATGGGTATTGGAAGAGCAAAATGATCTCTTGAAATATCCACCACTACCTCCTTAAAAATATATTATTTTATTTTTATTTTATCACATGTAACTTACTTTTCCTTCTTCTTTTTCCATATGGCACATACAGCTTCCACATGTCATGCTTATGGCACCATCTTATTTTTCCCTTGCTCCCTCTTCCTCTTTGCTGACTTTGGCCTCTTATTTTAGGAAAAATCTTAGCTTTTAATTTTAATAGTCAAATGACTATTTTACATTTCATTTTTTGAATTTTTGAATCAATTGCCATCTTCCTTCTTCCCCTTTCTTTAGGCCGAACTTTTCAATGTAAATTGGGTCAAAAATTGTGCTCTTATATACTAAATTTTAGGTTTCAATATTAGTCATTTATGAAGACAAAAATTGTGCTTAATGTCTTACTTGGCTAAAATTTTATATATTCACTAATTCCAACATTTTGGCTACCACAAGCACACAAAAATTCACCATTTTTATCCCTTTAAGCATAATCAAATATTTAAGTATTTTTAGTGATTAAAATTTAGGGTGTTACAGTTTTCCCCCTGTCAATAAAATTTTGTCCCAGAAATGTCAAACATCATATAGATTCAATTATACCTTGGGTAATTACTTCTTATTACCCATCCTATCCATTTCAATACTCAGTTTTTTTTAGTTATGTGAGTTCACGGAGTATGTAGCTCAAAGCATTATGGTTCTCATAAATGTCATACATCATTCGCTCTCATACTACGGGTCTGAAGTCTCCAGAACTCATAGATAACCCCAAATAGCCTTTACTAATCATCAGAACATATTTCTTGGACTCACTAGTCTAGTACCATAGCGCTAGGCACACTAGCCTTTTGGTCCAGAGCTTCTGCCTCTTAAAAACTTACATACCAAGTCTTACCGTACCAAGCCTCCGCTCGTCACAATCTGAATGCTCATTAATTTGCTGGCCTAAGCACACACCGATTCAATAGGTTTTATGCCTTTTGGAAACTCAGTCTAACATCCACGCTGAATATATATCAAGATTTATATTCTCAATATACAATCCCATAGTCATTATGAGCACATCTCATACTTCAACTCTTGCTACTAGCTGATTACACGGTTATGTAATATTCATGAAACATATAAGAATAAACCATTCAATGATAAGAAATCAATTGGCATTTAGCAATCACAGGATATATAGTCCAATAGGAAATTACATGGCACATTGTCTATCTAGCATTGGATATTCACTAGGTCTTATAACTTAGGGTAACATCCCATACAAGTTGCACTTATGGGCCTTTTGCCTCAACCTTACCTGGCTCAAGACACCCCGGGTTATTCTTGGTACAACTTGTATTTACGAGTCTTATTGACTTCAGACTAACTATCCCATCATTCTTTGGTTACTTTTAGCTTTATTGACATTGCTACCACTGATCAAAATCTAGTTAGATAGATTAAGATCCCTGAAACCCTAGATTAGTTTTTGCTCTTTAATCATTAGGGCTACCACATACATTATCTTGCGGCTCAATGCATTTGTAATTATATTAGCCCTTCCAGGATGATATTTAGTCTCCAAGTTGTAATCTTTAAACAACTTCAACTATTTGCACTGTCTCATGTTCAAATCTTTATGATCACACATATATTTTTCAAGCTCTTATGATCACAATACAACTCTACGGTTGCCCTGTAGAGATAATGTCTCCAGATTACCAGTGCGCACACAGTAGCTGCTATCTCAAGATTCATGAGTGGGATACTTTAGTTTATGAGGCTTCAGTTGATGAGAGGCTCATGCTACAATTATGTCCTGCTACATCAGGACACACCCAATCCATGCTTGCTCACATCACTATAGGTCGCACAGGTTAACTGTGAATCAAGACCACCCAGGTCAATTGTGGATTAAGGATTATCAACATTGATATTGTTGTTAATCTCTCCTTTAGCTCTATAAAGCTTCCCTTATAACTATCATCCCACATAGAATGTTGAGTTTCCATGTCAACCTTATTAAAGGCAAACAATATTGGAGAAATTTTGTATAAATCATTTGTAATAACCGATAAGACCCAGAAAACTGCATATTTTAACAACATTTTCTGGCTTTTTCTAGTGTAGTACTGCTTTCACTTTATTGGGATCCACTGTGGCCCCTTTTTATGAGACTACATGGCCTAGAAATTTAACTTCTGAAAGCCAAAGCTCATACTTGCTCAGCTTGGTATAGAGTTGCTTATCTTTCAATGTGCTTAGCACTGTTCACAAATGCTTTTCATATTCTACTTTTCTTTGTGAATACACAAAAATATCATCAATTCTCAGTCATTCACAAGGCCTAAATGGTAAAGTTTAGCATTTATAAGACATACAGTCCATTAAAAAATTCTCAAGACATATAGTTCAATTTATTTCAAACTTCCGGTTGTTCCAGTATATTGCCCGTAATTCTCAGGCTTTGCAACCTCTTTGGGACGCTGCCCAGTATTCTTGGTCTTACGACCATGGGCTTGTATCCTACTAATTTTTACAAAGTGTACTGAAGCTCCCCATAGTGAAACATTAGGTCTGACAAACCCTTTGTTTTAATAGCTCCTCAATCTACTCTTAATTCTGTCATTTCATTTGGAGCCATTCTATATGGGACTTTAGATATTGGTCCCACTCTAGGCTTAGTCTCAATTGCAAACTCCACTTCCCTTTTGAGAAGTAATTCACTAATTTTGTCTGGAAACACCTCAAAAAGTTCATTCATGATTGGAATATTCTCACCTGTTATTCTAGTTTTTTACTGTACAGAAAACAACACTATGTATTCCTAAACACTTTTATACAGACACTGCCCAGCCTCAGCTACTGAAAGGAAATTAAGATTGACTTTTGTACTGATATGTGATAGCAGATTAGGTTAAATACCCCTTTTTGCTTCTGCAGTTTAACAAAACATTATCCACCGCCAACCAATCATTACCAGGAATTACTCCCAATTTATGCAGTGATAAGTAAATCAGATCCATCGCTAATTTTGTCCTTCGGCATTTATTATACAATTAAATAAGCACTGGTTGTAATGAATCTGACACACACGGGTATAGACACAACCAAATCTTAGGGTAACTGGTGCACACTCAGGTCTAGTCATCTCACACAGTCATATACAAAAAAGGAATCACTAGCACCTGAATTATGCAATGCTTGTACGGAATCACTATTAAGTAGAACCATACCTTGAATTAGTTCCTTGGACTTTTTGGCCTCTTCCTATGTCATGGCAAAGCTCTGCCCTGAGTTCTGTACTTTGACTCCTCTTTACATTTATTACCATGGTCAATTGTTGGCAAAAAGCCCTAATTGTCGACAATTATGATAGATCTTTGGCCCTACTGGAGTACTACATGGCCTTCTAAGATGATGGGTACGCAACAGTGCCAAAAAGCTTTGCTCCCAGGGGTCTCTGTATAATACCCCACTTTTACACCAATATTTCTTATATGTATATTTGTGACATTAAGTGGAATAAAATGGTGAATTTTTGTGTACATAAATTTATAGAAAAATTCTAATCGCCGGTTACATATAATTCTGCCAAGTAAGGACAAGAAGAGGCAATTAATGTCTACTTGAAGGCCTAATATTGTAATCGAAATTTAAGTATAAAATGACACAAATAATAGCCTCATACATGTTTCAAAATTTTTCCAAACCAAAGAAAATGAGCAAGGAATGATTTTCTTCGATAAAACGTAAAACGTAAGGGCAAAACGGTAATTTTTTCATAAAACAATAAACAATTATTTTTCCCTAATATTCCTAATAATTTCAGCCAAATGGAAATTTTGAAAGGGAAAATGGCCACTTGGTAACTAATAATCCTATTTTGGTGTATTATTATCAAGGAATGTCAAAGAGTCAAAAGGTCAAAAGTCTAAAGGTTAACAATTTGTAAGATGGCATTAGGATAATTCAAGAGCAATATTTCCTCTCTCATTTCTCATTCATTTTGGTAGAAATGAAGAAGCAAAAAGGGAAATGGAATTTATGTTGTGATATTATTCAAAAAACATAAAATTGGACCAATAGCGAACTGCTACTTAGAAAGCAACTTGGACAATGCTTTAAGTCATTAATCATCATCTTCCTCCTCTCATTAAATATGGACGGTTAGAGGCTGGGACACGAAACACTTTAATTTCTGTTGGTTGTCTATTTCAATATTTTTTGGATATTTTAGATATGAATATACTATAAATATCCTGTAATTTTGGCAGTGCTACCATAATTGAACTGGTAATGTCGGTAGACTAGTAAAGGGCTAGTTTAACTAAATTAAGCTTCTGATCGCAAACCAAATTTAACCAAGGTATGGAACATGAGAACTAAGCAGAGAATCACTCACAAACTCTGATAAAATGAAAAAAAGAGTTGGTGAGACTTAGTGTGATAGTTAATGTTTGTGAAAATAGTTTGAGAAAATTTTACTACCCTCAAAATTCCTTTCCAATCCCAGGTTCAAATCCTAAAATAGGTTTGAAATTCACGAACGTTTTTTGAAACTGCTTAATTTGGGACTTGATCTTGGTTTCACGAATGATTTCACTACTCTTTTGCACTCATCTGAGGTTATAGGAAATGAGGTATCACATTTTTGGTATCAGAGTATTTTTCTGGAAACAATAGGTATTGCTAGAGTCCTCTGCTTATGTTGATAGGTTCTAATCCTTTGTTAGTTGCTTTGTGTTAGTAGGCATGGCTAATAGAACAATGTCTAAGAATGAAAAAAAGTGGTAAAACAAGGATTGGATAACATATAAACATATTCGGATTGATTGCTGAAGTTCATTTAGCTTTAGTCAGCATATGAACTCGAGTTTATCTTAGCGAACTCGAGTGCATTTATGCTGCAAACTCGAGTGCATATCCTTTTCTTCATAGTTGTAAAACTCTCGAGTATAAACTCTTTCTCCAAAATTCATAGGACTCGAGTAAAGTTCTTCACAGAACTCGAGTGTGAATCCTCAAACTCGAGTGCAACACTAATCCACAGCATCTGAGATCTTTCTGGAATAAACTCTCATTTCAAAACTTTTAAGACTCGAGTGCATCATCGTGGACTCAAGTGAAATCTTCCCAACACATACACAATTCAAGTATCAGTTAAGTCTCAGCAGTATACTAACTGAACTCGAGTATCTCTTGCAAGACTCGAGTTTATGCATTCAAACTCGAGTGCAGTAGCAATTATATAGAATATCTAAATGTGACTTTGTGTAATGCTTTCTTTAGAGACTTTAACACATTGTACTTCATTTAAATTGATCATATCCTTCCAAAACATTTTATCACTATTTTGTTATCATCAAGACATTAATTCTAATATAATGGTGTATAGAACAACAGGAAAGACAAGAGTAAGACGTACCACCCATAAGAGTGTTGCAGCTCCTGTCTCTATCAAGTTAAGAAGACAAAGAAGTAGGTCACCCTCACTTCCATCAATTAACCAGCATCCACCAGAGGAGTAGATGCTAGAGGGTGATGCCTATGTAGTCATTAACATAGGAGGTCCTGGACATGGACTGAGGATTGTGCATGCATATAGGAAGAGCATTAAGTATCCAGTGTTCTATAGGCCTATTACTAGGGACAAAGCTACTATAGTTGACACGGATGACCTAAAGTCAGAGGACATTGAGTAACACCCAGACTCAGATGTAGAGTCAACTGCTCCAGTAGAGAAGTTAGCATTTGACCCACACCCTGATCATGAATTGTGGGAGAAACTTAAGGATTTGTATCTGATGGCCTTTAGTGATTTCTTCACTCCCATGACACAATACACAGTGTTCCTAGACCTAATACAGAAGATATACGAGCAGAGGGAGGAGCTTGAGCTAATGATGATTGATGATGTTTGGATTCAAACTATGCTAGCTTATTTGTCTGACTTTACGTCTTGGATCAAGAAAAATAATGAGATCATGCTTATGGTTCCCTTTGAGTTTTTTCCATTTATTAGGCATATGATTTTATATGTATTGTTTAATATGTACAAGGGATAATAGGGTAGAATGATAATAGTATGCTTAGTAAGATAGCATAGACTTTCTTTTGATGTAAATATTAAGCCACTTATTGTACATGTGACTTGTTTCTGTTGGAGGACATACTTCTTTTGATGTAAATACCAAGTCACCTTTATGTAAATGTAAATGTTTTCTATAATGGATATATATATATATATATATATATATATATATATATATATATATATATATATATATATTGAGTGATGATATTTAAAAATATTGAGAAGTACATATGTACATATATGGTTTTGATGCAGTAATAACGTAGTGTTCCTTCTTAATAGTGAAGGGGAACCATGGAGCGACCTAGAAGAGGGGGAAATGTACTACCCAATCTTGAACTTGAGAATAATGCAAGGCCTGATCTTATGAAGCAAGTTCTAAGAATTCTTACTCAACAGCAAACTATGATTCAAGACTTATGAGAAGAAGTCTGGGAATTAAGAGAAAGGCAAAATGCGGATGGGGCTTAACCTGACAATCCTGTAGGGAATAACCCGGAAGGGAATAACCCTGAAGGGAATCACCCTGAAGGGAACCACCTTGAAGGAAATTCAGAAAAGGGACAACCCCTAAATGAAGAGCAATTGCAATCGCAATCGCATGAAGTGAATCCAAAAATTCCTATTATTCAATAATGTGAAGAGGATATTGTCCAGTATTAGATACCCAAATTCATTAAGTACTAGCCTGAGACATTCAAGGGTAAATTTAATCCGCAAACTACTGAGAATTGGCTAAAATAAATAGAGAAAATATTTGAGGTTTTGGGATACCCTACAGAGATGAAGGCCACAATGGCTATATATAAACTAAAAGGTGATGCTGATAATTGGTGGAAGAATACGACACTCATATTGCATACCTAGAATATTCCACTGACCTGGGAGTTGTTCCAGGAGAAACTTTATGAAAAATACTTTTTGAGCTCGGTAAGGATTGACAAAGAGAGAATTCCTGGCAATACAACAAGGTGACAATGAGACTTTTGATGAATATTTTTCTTGATTTATTTGACTATCTCGTTACTCTTCCTACTTGAAACTTAAAGATGATAAGGAGTAGAGCTTCGATATGCTAATTTGGACCCTGAAATGGAAGAGAAACTTGTTTCCTGACAGTTTAATAAATTTAATAAGGCTGTGGAAGTGTGTTGACTGACAGAAGGAAATCTAAAGAGAGTACATGCCAGTAAGAGTACTAGCCAAAGAGGTGGACCTAGTCAAGGATATACCTAACAGAAGTGTAAGGGACAGGGATTCCCACAAAAGGGAGATAATAAAAAACCCTTTTGGTTTGGTAACCACAGCGGCCAGAAACCCCTGACGTCTTAAACATGCCCTTAGTGTGGCAAGTCTCATCCAGGATGACACTGCAATCTTCCTCTGAGTCAAGTGATCTATTATGCCTGCCAAAAGCCAGGCCATTTGGCAGTGGATTGTCCACAGCAAGCAGCACCACGACCTGCTGAGCCCAGATAGAAGAATCAGGGCCGAGTATTTGCCTTGACCCAGGAAGAAGCGAAGAAGTCTCCTGAGCTGGTTCAAGGTAAAATCCTTCTCAATCGAAGTTCATTGCAAAATTTATATGATTCAGGTTCTAGTCACTCCTTCATTGCTTATAACTATGTTAAGCATCTAGGATTGCATGTACATAAACTGCCATTTGACTTGATTGTGTCGATATTGATGGGTGTCAAAACTATTATTGTTAACGCTTATATGAACTATGTTATAAACGTTAAGGGATATGAGTCTATAGTTAATTTGATATGTTTGCCACTCTAAAAACTTAAAGTTATACTGGGTTTGGATTGTACGATAGCAAATAATGTGCTGGTAGATTGCAAAAATAAGAGGATAATATATCATACTCAGTGAGAGCTCAATGACATAAATGCTAGTCTGAACTTTATCTCATTGGCAGAAGTTGAGAAATATCTGAATAAGGGATGCCAGGGATATATCATGTTCTTTTTCGTGCAGGCGGAGACAGAAATAGCTTTGAAAGACATTCTGGTTGTAAGAGAATTTTCTGATATGTTTCCGAACGATCTTAGTGGTTTACCTACAGAAAGAAAGGTGGAATTTGCGATCGAGACCATGCCTAGAGATGGGTCTATATCAAAAGCCTATATGGAATGGCTCCAAATGAGATGGCTGAGTTAAAGAAATAGATTGAATAACTGCTTGAAAAAGGGTTCATTGACCCAGTGTGTCACCATGGGAAGCTCTGGTGCTATTTATCAAGAAGAAGGATGGGAGACTAAGGCTATGTCTTGATTATAGAGATCTAAATAAGGTAACCGTCAAGAACAAGTACACACTTGTAATATCCTAAATTTTGATAATTAAGTGTCATGTAGCTATTATGGTATTTCATGATAAAATTAAAAAACATGTAAGGTAGCAAAGCAAAGTCAATAAGGTCACACATGATAAAATAGTTGTTTTACAAGATAGTTAGGGAATTTCCTGTTGAGGCAGTCAGATTGTGTGAAACTTTCAGATTAGTAAATGACCTCCAAAAATTCTGAAAGTTTTCAGAATGAAAGTAGACATATTAAACTTTAATTTCATAGGTCATATGGAATTTTTATAGTTGTATACAAGGAGAAATAAATTTTTAAATATTTCCCAGCGAATTTAACATTTTTCTGGAGCAAACATTAAAAATAAAAATTCTGGGAATGGTGAGCTTCAAACTGGCTAAGTATTATATTTTTCCCTAAAAAGAGACATAATAAGGGTCACATAGGCTTTAGAACCACCCCAATTTTATATCTACACAATTTGATATAAATTTTCAAATTTGGTGACAAATGTGCCAATTTTTCAAGTATTACGAAAATTGCAAGGGCAAAATGATCATTTTGACCAATTAATTGTAATCTGAAAAATTTTATTAAATAAATACAGAAAGGGGGATAGATGGAGCATGGAGAAGTAATTATATAATAAATTATGCAATTAAAATATGATATATTCAATAATCAACTAAGGACCAATGGAATTGTGCCATGTTGCTTCTAGAAAATTCTTCAAAATTCTGCCCCCTTGATTATTTAAGGCCAAAGTTGGCCAAGAGGGAAGGTAAATGAAGGAAGGAAGAGTGAAAAGAGAGAAAGAAGAAGGAGAGGAGGAAGAGAAGCTCTGAGCTCAGATATAAGGTAAGTACGCCAAAATATCTGCTCAATCTCGTGTTATAGTATTGGAACTCTCTCCTTAACCTCCCTAACCTCTTGAATTAGCCATCCAACAAGCAAAACTCCAAGGAAGAAGAGGAATATTTTGGCCAAGGTAGAAAGAAAGAAGAAGAAGTGAGGTAAGTTATATTAGATATTATTAGTTTTGATGATGACATAGAAGTCAAATATTAAGAGAGCAAAAGTTTACATAATATACTTGTCTCTTACCTTAACTAACTACTATTTAATATTGCATATTTTGTAGATTAGTCAAGCAATGAAAGAAAGAGATTGAGGAATGAAGAACTTGAAAGAATTAAGGAAACAATGAAGATTCAAGTTATATGGGGTACTGTAGCAGTGGGCACTGTAGCATACGGTTACTGTAGCTTACTGTAGCAATCGGGTGATATTAACAATCACTCAAGTGATTTTGAAAATAGTGAAAAATCACTTACAGTGATTCACTATTCACTCGAGTGATATTCAGATTTTTAGGCTCTGTTTTCCATCCAACTGAACAAGGTCTGGTAATTCAATCATATCTCTCAAAATACAACTCTAATTGTGATGAAACCAGTTGCATATGAAAATAGACTTCTAATGCATCATTTTTACACCAGAGTAAACATCAAAGGAGCTCATATGAAGGAGATATAAATGTTTCAAGTTGAAAATCAAATCAGCGTCACCTTCCATAACAGGTTTGGTATTTTGGACATAACTATCAAACTACAGATCCTATTGAGCTGAAATAGGTGCCATATTAAACTACACTTAAAGATATTTCCATTGATATATAGTAATGCAATTTTGAAGTTATATTCAAAGAGTTATGTCATCTGGAAGTTGACCCCTGTTTGCTGTCGAATTGGAAGTGGAGCTACGAGTTTAAGTTATCTTAACAGGGAGCACCCGAGTGATTTTTATAATCACTCGAGTGATCAGAAAGATCACTTGAGTGATCATTAATAATCACTCGAGTGGAATGCGTCAGATGGCAGATCACTCGAGTGGCACAGAAATCATTGGAATAATTTTTCACTGTTCTCAAAATCACTCGAGTGATTCTGTTGATTTTACAAATCACTTCCAGTGCAAGCCAAATCACTGTAAGAAAAATTCACTATTCCGAAATTAACTTCCAGTGATCTCCAAATCACTCGAGTGATATCTCAGTTTTGCCAAATCACTCCCAGTGGCTCTAAAATCACCGGAAGAAAAATTACACTATTTTGGAAATCACTTCCAGTGATAGTCAGATCACTCGAGTGATGTTTGAAAATTCCAGATTCACTTCCAGTGGATTGAAAAGCACTGCAAGAAAAATTCACTGTTTGCAAAATCACTTCCAGTGATGCCAAATTCACTTGAGTGAAATATGAAGTTTTCCATATCACTTCCAGTGGATGCTGAATCACTTCTGGTGAATATTAAAATTCCTTAGATCACCTCTAGTGCAATAAATGATCATTTTCAATAAACTGATATGCCATTTTCTCAGTATCACTTCCAGTCTCAGATCACTTCCAGCCAGGTATTATCCAGCCAATTGTATACTAATCTTTCAGTAGCACTTCCAGTGATATCCAAGTCATTACAGTGAAATGATTACCTTCAAGTCAAATCAGATTCATTCGAGTGATATAGGTATTTTGATACACAACTTCCAATGATCACTCAGTAAACTCTTCACTGTATCGGAATTAGTTCCAATGACAGTTACATCTAGAAATCAAGATTATTTCTAGTAAAATGCTTATGCAGTCAAGTGTTAATTGTTTTTGTCAAAATCACCTCCAGTAAAGTAACACCGCACTCAAGTGATTCATTGTTCTCATCAGAATCACTTCCAGAAACTTGAAAAAAACAAGGAAACAACTAGAATGAGTTCATGGTACACTCCACTGATGTGGATCACTTCCAGTGAAGTAGTTATCAACTCGAGTTATACTTAAAAGATTCTCTAACGGCTATTTCTCTGAGTGCTTTTATAGGTGTTATGCACTATCGATCACATGGCATACACGGATCAATATTCAGTGACAACAAATCATGGGCAACATGACTATTCAATAAACGATTCAATGAACGTGCAAAACAGAAAGAAAGCAACGCTGAAACATTTGTAAGAGATCAACGGGAAGTGTTGAAGCATCTGCCAGAGCACCACGATCAATGGGCATAACCGTTGAACTTTCTGTCTCATCACACGATCGGCTTACAATAGGAAAATATTTGAATGCTCTAACAGCTCTCAACCTATTCTATATAAACTGAGGCATTCAACAAGAAACAATATAGAACTGAGATACTACAGCAAACATAAATGATGAAGTAACGAGAACCCAACTGCTAACATGCTGCTGTCATGAATCTTCATCTCTCACACTCTCCATTAATATATGTTTTCATTGTCATGTATAATTGAGAGAGAAATTATTTGTATTGTACTTCAGTGAGTATCATATCTACTCTGTGAGAGAGTCTGTAAACACTTCATCTGTATTTCAGAAGTGTTGTTAAGGTAGAGGGACCTTGAGAGGATTGATTACCTTATGGGGAAGCTATAGAGAGAATTTCCAGTAAGACTTTCTGCTCATAAGACTTACAAGGTGCAAGCAGTAGAGAACGTTGCTGCTCGTAAGACTTACAGTAGTGTAAGCAGGAGAGAACGTTGCTGTTCATAAGACTTGCACGGGTAAGCTGGAGAGAAAGGTCTTTGGGATTGCTTTGCTCGACTTGCCGTAAGAGGGAGTTAACCTTACAATGTGTAAGGGGGAGTAACTCTTGTAAGTTTTGTAAAGGCTTTTCTTGTGCCCAGTTATACAAGAAGATAGTGGATTCAAAATCTCAGGAGGGGCCTGGGGACTAGACGTAGGTCATCATGGATTGGACCGAACCAGGATAAATCACAATTTGCATCTTCTCTTCCCTAAGCTTTTACATTTCCAGCATATATGATCTATATATCTGCGTAAGAATTTATAGTTCCATATGTATTGATTTGATAAGCTGTGAAAAGATTTTAAACAATTAGACTTTCTTATCGTACACCCAATTCACCCCCCTCTTGGGTGTTAGCTGGTTCTAACAAGTTACTCAAACTCTAAGATTCTTACCGATAACTGAGTTATAACTATATTCTGGCTGGATTTTGAGTTGTTTATGGTGTTTCTAAGGGGAAATGCTGCCCAAATTTCTATTGATTATGTTAAATATGAAAATTAATGGCCAAACAAAAGAGTACAAGTAGAAAGAAGGTGTTCTAGGAGTTAAAATCATGAAAACATGATTTTTCTCAACTTTCTTATAACTTTCAGCCAAAGGAGAAAATGAGGAATAAAATTGGAATTTTATTATTCTAATGGTTCCATGATGTTTAGAAGGGAAAAATATGTAGGTTTCACATTGAATGCGAAGTGTTAAAATCCCTGGATTGTGAAATGACGATTTAGCCCCTAAAACCTTAAGTTTGGGCTGTCAAGGACAAAATTATAAATTTCAGTTGTAATTGATCTGATTTGAGGTCAAATATGAGATCTACACATAAAAATATGTGGAATGAGCTCACGTTGTAATTTTTGAAAAAGTACTAAAAATACCGAATCAAAAGGGAATTAGACCGGGTTCCTGAGGGCCATTTTGGGATAAGATAACCAACCTATAAATTCTAGAATAAAGTATAAATGAGTATTAACTCATTTACTATTAATTTGGAAATTTTAGGATTTCATATTTGCCCGAGCCAGACGAAAGGTTAAAGGACCGGTAGAAACTAGGCTTTAGAAAGGAGTCCAGGTAGTAACTCTATCTTTCATAAACTATGTGATTATAAATATGCAATATTTTCCATGATCTATTCAACGTATTTTTTGTGGTATTGATACTCTCTGGGTGTGGATGAGGAGTTAAACCACCCTATGGAACCTTTGGGGTACCATGTGGCTAGATGGACTCAGTTGAATGACTTGATATGTACGGACAGGTATTAACCTGCTTTAAGTTATGATGAGTATGGACAGGTTTAGGCATGCTCCAAGATGTTGTTGTGATCACATTATGATATGATATTGTGCAGATCAGGAACAAATGATCATTTTGGTCAAGAAAAAATAATCATTTGTTTCCTGAGCATTGTCATATAGGCGTTGGCATTTTGATTGCTGCATCATGATAAATGTTGCTGCATGTTTATTTTTCATATTTTATACGATTGATATTTTGTTACTATTGAGATTCTTATGAATTTCACCCTTTCTGAAATTTTAAAATTTATTCAGCAAGCAGAAATGGCTTAGTAGGCAAAATAGCTTACCTGACAGAAGAAGTTCCGATGCTAGCTCAAGAATCTTTTCGGTGGTTATCTGATAGTCCCTATTTTTATTTGAACATATATTGTAGCTTGTACAAACTCTATGGGGATTTTTCTGTTATTTAATCAAGAATATTATATCAGTATAATGTACTATTTCTGCGTGCCCATTGAACTGCATGTATATACTATGATAAATGTCAAAATAATGAGGGGTTTTACACCACTTCTTCGAATTGACGACCTTCTAGATCAACTGTCCGGAGCAAGTATGTTCTCAAAGATTGATCTAAGGTCGGGGTATCATCAGCTGTGTGTAAAGGCAGAAGACATACCGAAGACTGCTTTCAGAACTCGGTATGGGCACTATGAGTTCCTAGTAATGCCCTTTGGGGTAACCAATGCACCAGTCATGTTTATGAACTACATGAATAATATCTTTCGCCAATATTTAGATCGATTCGTAGTAGTCTTTATCGATGACATTCTGATATACTCCAAGAGAAGAGAAACGTAAGAGGAGCACTTGAGAAATGTGATAGGGATTCTGTTGGAAAGGCAACTCTATGCGAAGTTGATCAAATGTGAGTTTTGGCTCTCTGAAGTATGATTTTTGGGCCATGTTATCTCACAAGAAGGGGTTGCACTGGATCCCAGTAAGGTGGAAGCAGTGTTAGATTGGAAAAGGCCAGAAACTGTTGCTGAGATACACAGTTTTCTGGGTCTTGCTAGCTATTTCCAGAGATTTATTTATAATTTCTCTCAGATTGCCTTGCCATTGACCAAGCTCACGTAGAAACATCAACTGTTCAAGTGGGACGATCAATGTGAGAAGAGTTTCATGGAGCTAAAGGAAAGGTTAACAACTGTACCCGTATTGATTATCCCTGATCCCGAGTTAACCTATATGGTCTACAGTGATGCTAGCAAGTAGGGACTGGGTGTTGGGATTCGTACATGCAGCGGAAGAAATTAACCGTTTAAAATTTTTGAATCCCAAATACAGATCTATCAATGGTGTTTAAACTGAGTAGTCAGAATCGTACCTTTACATTTTGCATCATGTTCGATCTCTAGGAGCCAACAACATGAACCAGCTCCCTCTACTGGTATCCACACTAACAGGACCCCAACACTGGCAGCGTACTAGCGCCTCTAATGCCTCTTTCTAGGGTTTACTTTTCTTACGGCTCTCTAATCGCTTTTCATGCCTTTGGGTTCTCTAACCGTATGTTTTATAACTATAGTGGGTCGTATTAGATATTCAAAATAAATCTTAATTAATTTTGAAATTCGAATTGGATTAAATGAATTTTGATTTAATTAAATCTATCCAACATATTTAATCTAATCTATTTATTTAATCTGAATAAAGAGCCAACTGATTTAATTTAGGGAAAATTCTAAAAAAATACATTTTAAACTTCAAAATCCCGTTGACAAAGTCATTAATGGGATTAACAAGAATGATAATGCAATTGACAAAACATTTTATTGTTAAATCATCTATTTGGGATTTTAAGGTTTAAATGGTATTTTTTTCAAATTTTCCCTTTAATTTATCTGTATAAATTAAATCTGAGATATGATACCTCTATTAGTTTTAGTTATTTAATTTATGAAATAAATTAAATATAAAACTAACACTACATAATAATATTATTATCTATATATAATATTATTATTATTTTCAAATTTATATTATATGTATATATCTGTCCTCCCTAGATTAAACAGTATATTCATTGAATCATAGACACATCTTACATTCAATGAATCTAGACATTATAGCTCGTATTGGGCTATTCTTGTGCGCGACCCTATAGGCCCACATGAAGTTTGCAGTGGGCTAATAATTGTACTAACCCACAAGTCGTAAACTGCCTCTAGTAAGACATTACAACTACCCAATTCACATGAAGATCGTTAATACGATGCAACCTGTCATAGAACTATGTCACATCCCTTTTGTCACATGATATTTTGGTCAAGGATGAGGCATGGATAGTGTCATCCTCTTGTTCCTGACCATTACTTTCCCGATTCCTGAGTAGTCTGATAATAGAAACAGAAACTCTTTTCCATCACAGTATGGCCATACATTTCTCAGACTCACTCATTGAGAGGCCCAGTAATATCTCTCTACTGATGTGAGGGTCAAATTCCATCTTGATCATTCACATTCCTCTACATGAAAACCCTAAGCCCGATTGTAGCCTTTATCATCACCCGGTCAAAAGTGACTTTTGGCTAGGTGAAAACTTAGCAACTCTCATGTAGGAATCCATGATGATCTCAGGTCAGAGGGTATTGTGACGTGGTTATGTATGAGATAAGCTTATGACTTAATCCATGCAGCTTTCTCGCATAGCGGGTCGGTCCAGCACCTTGTACTCCTACAAGTACCTAAGACTTTGATTCATATCTCCATACCCCATCAAAGTCATACTGGTCTTATTTCATCTTTGCACCCGCATAGATAACCGACCAAGGACATTTAAGATAATCCTTATGATACATCCAAGGATACAATTATCATAATAAACATGAAAATGATATGATAACAAAGTTGGAGAAATTCTTTAAATAACAATAATGTTTAAAGTTCAATGATTGGCCCCTAAGGTATAATTTCTAACATCCTCCCACTTGCACTTGGTACAATCATTAATTTGCCTAATTCCCATTATCCTAACATGGCGCTCATGTTTTGTTTGAGTAAGCGGTTTGGTAAGAGGATTAGCAACATTGTCTTCTCCTGGTACTTTGCATATTTTGATATCACCTCTATCATTGATTTCTCTGATAAGATGAAATTGCCTGAGTATATGCTTGGTCCTTTGATGTGACCTGGGCTCCTTGGCTACGCAATAGTACCGCTATTGTCATAGAAAAAATCAATTGGATTTAAGATGGTAGTATCATTCCTAGTTCAATAATGAACTTTCTGATCCAAATGGCTTCCTTAGCTGCATCCGATGCTGCTATATACTCAACTTCTGTTGAAAAATCTGCTACAGTGCTCTGCTTAGAGTTCTTCCAGCTTACTGCACCACCATTCAAAAGGAATATATATCCAGATTGGGATCTAAGATCATCTTGATCAGTTTGGAAACTCACATATGTGTAACCAGTTATACAGAGCTCATCATCCAAACCACCATATACCAAGAATAAGTCATTAGTCCTTCTTAAGTACTTTAGGATATTCTTGACAGCAGTCCAATAACCATCACTAGGATCTTGTCGATATCTACTAGTCATACTTAAGGAAAATGAGACATCCGTTCGAGTACATAGCATGGCATACATGATGGATCCAATGGCCGAGGCATATGGAACCTTGCTCATGCGATCTCTTTGATTAGATGTACTAGGACACAGATCCTTGTTGAGATAGATGCCATGAGACATAGGCATATAACCCCTTTTTAAATCATGCATACTAAATCTATGCAGTATCTTGTCTATATATGTGCTCTGACTTAGGCCTATTAGCCTCTTAGATCTATCTCTATAAATCATGATCCCAAGGATGTAAGTGGTTTTGCCTAAGCCTTTCATTGAGAAAGACTTTCCTAGCCAAGACTTGACATTGTGTAAGGTAGGAATGTCATTCCCAATGAGTAGGATGTAGTCTACATAAAGCACTAGAAATACAATTGCGCTCCCACTAACCTTCTTGTAAACACAAGGTTTATCGATATTTTGAATGAATCAAAACTCTTTGACTACTTCATAAAATGATGATTCCAGCTCCGAGATGCTTGCTTCAATCCATAAATGGATATTTGAAGTTTGCATACCTTACCAGAGTCCTTTGAACGCATAAAACATTCAGGTTGTGTCATGTACACATCCTCAAGGAGCTTTCCATTAAGGAAGGCTGTTTTGACGTCCATCTGCCATATTTCATAGTCATAATATGTTGCAATGGCAAGAAGGATTCTAATTGATTTGGCCATTGTAGCTGGGGAAAAGGTTTCATCATAGTCTACACCATGAGTTTGAGTGAATCCTTTTGCAACCAGTCGTGCCTTGAAGACATTTACTTTGCCATCCATGTAGGTTTTTTCTTTGAAAACTCACTTACACCCGATGGTTTTTACACCTTAAGGTGGATCAACTAAGGTCCATACCTGATTGTCGTACATGGATTACATTTCAGACTTCATGGCATTAAGCCATTTGTCAGAGTTTGGTCTCGTTATGGCTTCTTGATAGATAGTTAGCTCATTATGTTCAATGAGCAACACATCACGACTTTCAGTAATCAGAAATCCATATCTCTGAGGCTGTTGCCATGTCCTATCAGAACTTCGTGGGCCTTGTGTTATTTGAGGAGGCTCAACAACTTGTTTGAGTCTTCTTCATTTTCCATCTATGGTTATATGCTATCTTGTGACTCTCACACTTCTTCGAGATATACCTTACTCCCTCTGGTTCTTTTAGAGATAAACTCTCTTTCCAGAAAGATGTTGTTTCGGATAACAAACACTTTGTGATTGGTGATATTGTAGATATAGTATCCCTTCGTTTCCTTAGGATACCCCCACAAAAAGGCATTTTAAGGATCTGTGTGATAATTTATCAGAGGCTTGTTGATTAACATAAACCTCACATCCCTAAATCTTGAGAAAAGACAAACTAGGTTTCTTCTCAGTCCATATCTCATATGGTGTCTTTTCAACTTCCTTAGATGGAATACAATTTAGTGTGAATGCATCTGTCTCTAGGGCATGGCCCTAAAAGGATGGTAGAAGATCTGTTTGTCTCATCATAGATCGAACCATATCTAATAGTGTTCAATTCCTCCACTCAAAAATGCCATTCCATTGTGGTGTTCCTGGAGGAGTGAGTTGTGAGATTATTCTATAACTCCTAAGATGATCAATTAACTCTTGGCGCAAATATTCATCACCTCGATCAGATCGAAGCTCTTTAATTGTTTTGCCAAGTTGGTTTTGCACTTCATTTTGGAAAATTTTAAACTTTTCAAAAGATTCGGATTTATTTTTCATTAGATAGACATATCCATATCTACTAAAATCATCGATAAATGTAATAAAATAAATATAACCTCCTCTGGCAGCTGTATTAAGTAGTCCACATATATCTTTATGTATGAATTTGACCTCCTTGGTGAGGCAACTGGCAGTGACTCAAACAGTGCAGTCTTCCACTCTACAAATAGGCTACTCATGTGGGTTCTTTTCCGATCCCTCTCATCCTACTAATTCTTGCCCTACTTTGCAAGATACCACCTATCAAGACCAGTTAGTGGCTTCTGTGGGCGTTTTTCCAGGGAAGCCACAGTACCAGCAGCAAAATTAATGCCTTTTCCAGTACCTATAACCCTGGTTGGAGAAATCATTCAAATTTTAGGTAAAACCAGAATCAGAATCATAACCATAATAGTCATGTGCAGTAAAATCCTGAAAATTACCAACAAAGACAGTTTGCACAGAACAGACAGAATTTTGATTGAGAGTTGCCGAGCTCTTGCAAAAATACCAGTTTCAATACAATTTCGTAATATAGAGAACCTGGATTGTTTCCCACGGAATTCACAGTCGGTCTAACATTATCAGTCGATGATACAGTAAACAGAAATTGGTTAGGGGGTTTTCATTGTGCTATCAATAAAATAATAAAATAGAACTAAAGACAAAAATCAATCAGACTAAAATGACTAACCCAGAATTGGGATTCCGGAGTTTCCTTCCATCATCGGACGAAAATGTTGTAACTAAACTCATGATTGATTCTGGATGAACTAAAATCTATGCATTCGTCTGGAAAATCCCTCATGTAGGGTTCGTTTGAAGATGTGGAATCACTGTGTGATCGCACAGAATTCACTGCAACCTGGTTCAAATTATGTCCTTGGGATGTATCAATCTAGATATTAAATCTAATATTCGAACTATTTCCAGAAATCGAATCCGATTCGAGTAAATAGAAATGAGTGACGTTACCGATTAAAGTGTGTCCTTTGGATGAAAACATGGATCCTCAATCCATGGGTCAGTCATAGAAGTGTAGCCAAGCATGGCAGGAAAAGATGAAGAACGGATGAAGAACGCGAAGAACATTTCAGAGAATCTTTAAACTTCTGTATTCAATCCATAATTCTTCAAAAATGTCATAACACATATTTTTCCTAACTAGAGTAAAAACCTAATTGAAAATGGATCAGGGCTCACAAGTCCAGCCCAAAATGGAATTAAATACAAATGGTCTTTAATTACAAAATTTGGGCCCAATGAAAATTCCAGAAAAATGCATCTGACTTTAGCTCTAATTTCGACTGTCTTCTTTTCTGAATTTGCTTTTCAAGTCTTCATATTGATTATAGCTCTTTGAATCATCTAAAAAATGAGACAAGAATGAGGCTAATCAGATATCTAGTTCAAGAATTATGATCAAAATAGTGAAGCATTGCAAATCTGAGATTTTATCATTAAAATAAATTAAATCTGATAAAACACCCAAAGCCCAAATAAGCATAAAAGCCCATTATTTATTAACTAAATAGTCCTAAATTTATTAATCAAGAGATGCAAATAAGTGTAATAAATATTCAATTATTAGAGGCCCAATAGATCAGTGGCCCTCTCACCATGCCCAGTAAAAGGTGCCTTCGTCATCTTTCCCAATAAAGAAGATTCACATGTATCAATTGATTTAAAATCAAATAAGTTAAGAAAACCATTTTGATGGAGTTTAGAAATGTGTTTCTCATTTATATGGCCTAGACGACAATGCCATAGGTTGGTCAGATTCAAATCATTTGACTCGATCCTTTTGGTAGTTATGTTATAGATATTTCCATTATTGGGATGTTCCAAGTTTAAAATATAATGATCAACATGCAGATCACCATCAGCCTAAAAAATGTCATTACGATAAGTAAAACATTTACCATTCCCAGTAATGGAAGTATAACCTTCCTTATCCAAATAAGAAAGAGAAACAATGTTACAACTCAAAGCAATAACATAAAAACAATTGTTCAAAACTAACAACAGCCCAGTGGGTATAACTAATTCATAAGTGCCTACAGCTAAAGCAGCAACTCTTGCTCTATTTCCAACTCGTAGGTCCACTTCACCCTTCTTTAATTTTCTACTGTCCTTGAGACCCTGCACATTTATATAAATGTGAGAACCACATGCAGTATCTAATACCCATGTAGAGGAAGTAGAAAATAAATGTCTATAACAAAAATACCTGAAGAGATAGCCCCACTATCCTCCTTGTTATTTTTCATATCTTAAAGGAAGAGTTTGCAATTCCTTTTTCAATAACCAAGTTCATTGCAGAAGTAGCATACTCCATCCTTTGAAGGCTTTGCCTTCTTGGCAGCAGGCTTAGTTTTGGGCCTGTTTGACTCTTTGGTCTTACCACTTGAGCCTGTTCCCATCCCTTTGCCCTTGTCTTTCTTTTTCATACCCTTTCCTTTCTGAACCATTAAAACAGTGCTGGGCCTTTTCTTAATGCTCTACTCAGCAGTTTTGAGCATCACATGCAGTTCATAAATTGATTTCTCTATGTTGTTCATGTTGTAGTTCATGACAAATTGGTCATACTTTTCCGGGAGTGAGTTCAAGATCAAATCTATAGCTAACTCCTGGCTCATGGGAAATCAAAGCCTTTCAAGGTAATCAATATAGCCTTTGATCCTTAACACATGAGGACTAACTGATGCACCTTCAGTCATCTTGCAGGAATGTAAGGCCTTTGTGGTTTCATACCTCTCTTACCTTGCCTGTTGCTCGAACATTTCCTTGAGATGGACAATCATCTCATGAGCCTCCATATGTTCCAGATCTCTTTGGAGCTCTGGAACTATAGTGGCAAGCATCAAGCATCCTACATCCACAGAGTCATCCTTATGCCTCGTGTAAGCATCTCTCTAAGCTCTTAGAGCATTGGCTACAGGCTCATCAGGAATCGGAATGATAGAGGACATACGCCTTTCTTTCCTACTTGAGAACAATTCTCAAGTTCCTGAACCAGTCAAGAAATTTTTTCCCATTGAGTTTGTCCTTCTCAAGGATTGATCGCAGTGATAGTGTAGCAGTATTACTAGTCGACATGATTCTACAATTAAAATATGCAAAGTTGATTAGTAATCTCCCACTATATTAACAACCCTCATTATGAAAATTAGTGGGCTAAGATCCATATTTCGTATAAACTTAATTCTTTTTTGGCAGGACACATAAATTCAAGTTATTTAGGTAGGTAACTTCTTTACCAATTACATCACATGTAACTCTTAGATCTTTATGGGAGTCGATCATCATATGACCCGACATGTTTAATCCCATCTAATACCTTGAGATCCAAAACCATTTTGTTAATCTCAATTAAGTCAAAACAATAATAAATGTTGTGAGTATCACCATTACTCATGCTTGCCTCACCAAGATAACTCAAGCGTATCCACTTTTATGGTTTCTACAATTGAGCGATCTAGGTTTTGACAAGTATTCATTGATTGACGGCATTATGACTTAAAATTTTATTTAGAGGGTTTAACCAACTAATTCTGTTTATATAAATGCAGTGATGGATGTATCTTATACAAATAACATATAAACGCAAAAGTGAACATGCAATGATCTTATTAAAAGCACAATTCAAAAATGACACAACATGGCTCACCTAACCTAAAATCATCCCAAGCCAATGAGAGGACTTCTCTAAATAAGAAAAAGAAAGATTACATTAGGAGAAGCCTCATTTAAACATACGAGGGGAGTGAGATGAGAAGAGAATGTACATTGAGAATATTTAGAGAAAGGCATGGCATGCAGGACATACTTAAATATTACAACCCTTGTAAAAACTAGAGCCATGTTGTTCACTATACCCAAATAACTTTGGAGAACAAATCACAAAAAGTAATAATTCATACAATATGAAAGAAACAACTAATGTCGTGATTAAGTTATATCGCGCTATAAACAGTTAGCTATGGGGTTGCAGGGGACAATGCCCCCTAAGCTTTTTAAAAAAGGCACACTCCTTTAGTAAAAATGTTTTGTTTCGGCCCACTTTTTTTTCAAAAATTTCAGCCTAGTTTTAATAATGCCCAGAACTCTTCTAGACTTAATGACACTGTGCGTTTTGAGCAGAGAGAGAGACGACATTGTTATGTGTTATGATTTGAACACCAGTAGCCCACACAAAATGGTGTCATCCTGGCCTTCTTCTTTAAGCTTTTAGATCCCTAAGATCCAACTAGAGATCCAAACATGACCCATTTGCAATCAGCCGCGAGCTTCAGGCGTACTTTACGCCAATCGGATTTTGATACAATTCAAAACAGATTCATGAATTTCTAGTTTTAGATCTAATCCAGAACAAAAATTGTGAAACCAACAAACTTAATAGAACAAAGAAAATCACATATAATTGAATTGATTTCACTAGATCGAATATATGTAAACAAAATCGCAAAAGCACAGATTTCTTTGAAAACGAAAATCATATACATATTCAGTTAAGCATATATATCCTCTATATATCACATGTATAAGAACATAAACTCAATTTAAATGCACAATTGACTTGGCTCTGATACTACTGTTGGGATTCGTACATGCAGCGGAAGAAATTAACCGTTTAAAATTTTTAAATCCCGAACATGGATCTATCAATGGCATTTAAACTAAGTAGTCAGAATCGTACCTTTACGTTTTGCATCTTGTCGATCTCTAGGAGCCATCTGCACGAACCAGCTCCCTCTACTGGTATCCACACGAACAGGGCCCTAACACTGGCAGCGTGCTAGCACCTCTAATGCTTCTTTCTAGGGTTTACTTTTCTTACAGCTCTCTAATCGCTTCTCATGCCCTAGGGTTCTCTAACCGTATGTTTTATAACTATTTTGGGCCGTATTAGATATTCAAAATTAATCTTAATTAATTTTGAAATTTGAATTGCATTAAATGAATTTTGATTTCATTAAATCTATCCAACATATTTAATCTAATCTATTTATTTAATCCGAATAAAGAGCCAACTGATTTAATTGATCTTTATAAATTAAATCTAAGATACGATATCTCTATTAGTCTTAGTTATTTAATTTATTAAATAAATTAAATAGAAAACTAACACTACATAATAATATTATTATCTATATATAATATTATTATTTTTTTTGAATTTATATTATATATATATAAATTCGTCATCCCTAGATTAAACATTATATTCATTGAATCTTAAACACATCTTAGATTTAATTAATCAAGACATTATAGCTTGTGTAGTCTGACCATTACTTTCCCGATTCCTGAGTAGTCTGATAATAGAAACGAAAACTCATTTCCATCACAGTATGGCCATACATTTCTTAGACTCACTCATCGAGGGGCCCAGTAATATCTCTCTACAAATGTGAGGGACAAATTCCATCTTGACCATTCACATTCCTCTACATGAAAAACCTTAAGACTGATTGTAGTCTTTATCATCACCCGGTCAAAAGTAACTTTTGGTTAGGTCAAAACTTAGCAATTCTCATACAGGAATCTATGACGATCTCAGGTCAGAGGGTATTGTGACGCGGTTATATATGAGATAAGCTTATGTCTTAATTCATACAGCTTTCTCATAGCGGGTTGGTTCAGCACCTTGTACTCCTACAAGTGCCTAAGACTTTGATCGTATCTCCATACCTCATCAAAGTCATACTGGTCTTATTTCATCTTTGCTCCCGCATAGATAACCGACCAAAGACATTAAGGATAATCTTTATGATACATCCAAGGATACAATTATCATAATAAACATGCAAATGATATGATAACAAAATTGGAGAAATTCTTTAAATATCAATCATGTTTAAAGTATAATGATTGGCCCATAGGGCACAATTTCCAACACTAGGATGTGTGATGATGCAGCAGGTCAGAGTGGTGGCCTATGTCTCTCGAGAACTAAAGCCTCATGAGATGAATTATCCCACACATGATCTGGAGCTGGGGGCAATTGTGTTTGTGCTTAAAGTCTGGAAACACTACCTATATGAGGTGGTTGTTGTACTGTACTGTGACAATAAGAGTCTTAAGTACCTGTATGATCTGAAAGAGCTTAACATGAGACAACGTAGGTGGATGGAGTTGCTAAAGGACTACAACCTGGAGATTAAATATCACTAGGAAAAGCTAATTTTATCACAGATGCTCATAGTTAGAAAGTAGTGCAGGTGGCAACTATGACGATACATGAGAGGAAATTAATAGAAGATTTCTGAGATTTAAACCTAACAAATCAAATCCTCTGTACTGGTTATGGTGTTAGCTAAGCAGAGAGTAATCTAAAGACTGGAATTGTAGAAGGTCAAATGCAAGATAAGCAAGCACAGTCTATTAGGACTATGATCAAATGGGGAGAGACTCGAGATTATGATTTATCACCAAGTGGACTGGTTTGATATAAGAAGAGAACCTATGTTCCACGAAAAGCTAACTTGAGGTAGAAAGTCCTTGATGACCCATATAAGAGTCGTTACACCCTCCACCCAGGGTTGGTAAAGATGTATCGTGACTTGAAGGCGATGTACTGGTGGTCTAGATTGAAGAAGGACGTGACGAAATATGTGGCATGATGTCTTACCTACTAGAAGGTAAAGATTGAGTATCAGAAATTGCTAGGATGGCTTTAGAGTCCCGAGATTCCATAATGGAAATGGGAGAGGTAACCATGGATCTTGTGATACAATTACCAAGAATCCAAAATCATGATGCGATCTGGGTGATTGTTGATCGTTTTATGAAGTCAACACATTTCATACCGATCAATGCCAACTATTCTCCTGATAAACTAGCAGAAATTTATATTAAGGAGATAGTGAGACTCTGTGGGACACCAAAGAATATAATTTCTCACAGAGATCCTCGCTTCACTTTAAAGTTTTAGAGATCTTTACATGATGCTCTGGGCACTAAGTTGAACTTCAGTATAATCACTAGTGCAAAATAGCATTTTTAGACCGCATTATTTAGACCGGTTATTACGGATAAGGTCTAAAAGAAACACGCGGTGGCAATGCCATAATTAAAAGCAATTTTTTAGACCGGTTGTCTAAAAAACCGGTCTAAAAAAATCTTATTTAGACCGCTTATACAAACAACCGGTCTCAAAAACACATTAAGACCGATTGTTTAAATAACCGGTCTTAAAAGTCAATCATTTAAGACCGATTATTTAAACAACCGGTCTGAAAACAAATTACTAAAATGAATAAAAAATTAGGATATTATTAAGACCGGTTTTCTAAATAACCGGTCTTAAAAGTCAATAATTTAAGACCGGTTATTTAAAAAACCGGTCTTAAAAACAAATTATTAAAATAAATAAAAAAATCACTTTATTATTAAGACCGGTTATTTTAACAACCGGTCTTAAAGATCAATAATTTAAGACCGGTTATTTATATAACCGGTCTTAAAAGTAATTAGTAAGACCGGTTATTTAAATAAACGGTCTTAAAAGTCTAATTTTCAAACCTAGAACGGCCGCGAAAGTTTATTTCATCAGTTACATTTCACTTCCCCCTATGCTTCCACCGCCGCGAACTGCTCACTTCCAATGCAGTAGGTGATATTCCGCCGTATTCTCCTGCCACCCTTCCAGTCGCCGCCGCCGCTTCCACCTTCTTTCCCATATTCTGTTGTCGGCGTTTGAAACTCCCTCCTTCTCGGTTCGTACTTGTCGTTGCTGCGAAGAAGTCACCGTGAGTACCATCATGAAGGGCGGCTGAGCATCTTATTTCTCCAGCCTTTATCTCACTCCGGCGTGTTTTCCAGCCACTGATGCCCTTCTCTTCCTGCGCCTCAAGCCACGGTCCAAGTTACGTCAAACAGGTAATTTCCCCTGCCTCAAGCCTTTATGTCACATTGTTATTGGTAGGATCCCCACCTTCTTTAATTAGTCAAGTAGTAGGCATCTATATATGTTGTTGTGGAGCAAAGCTTCGTGTACTATAATGAACTTGCATGCTATAGTAGAAATTTTGGAAATTCTGACTTGCATAAGAGACTTTATTGAAATCTCTATCAATCACTTAATATTTTGATTACAAGAGATATATTATATATGAGTTAGAAATAATGTATTCATATTCAATATTATTGAAATTATTTGGTGAGGTGTTTGTTTATATGTGTTTTAAAGCTTTAAGAATGTGAGTCCCCTCGCATTCCTTGCTTATCACCCTTAAATTCTTGGGATGTGACAACTACCTGAGACTCAGGACAAAAACAACTAAGGGTTGATTAGAAACTTAGCTCACAAGCCCCACACTATGTTGAACCTCATAAGTGTTAGTTCTCAAATATGTTTTGATGATAACTAATCTTGATAAACAATGAATACTTTGTGATTCAAGTGAGTTAAGAAAATTTTTGAAGTTTAAAGTATGTTTGAGACAAAAGAAATGAATTTAGAAAGAAACTTGAATCAGAAGATATTCATCCTTCAGTGATCTTAGATGATCACTCGAGTGATAGGCAATTCACTTGAGTGATGATCTTCAACTTTCAGTAGTTTTGCAAGTCACTCACTAAACGTTGGAAAGTGAGGCAAAATCACTTGAGTGGCTAAGCCTTCACTTGAGTGATTCCCCTTCACTTGCGTAATCTCAGCAAGTCACTTGTGAGGTTATTGAGAGTTGAGAAGGGAGGTCACTCGAGTAGATAAGTGACCACACGAGTGACAAGAGATCACCTGTAATAGCCTCTACAAGTCATGCCCCAAAAGCATCTACAAACAATACTAATGAGCCAACCTGTATTAGGGAAGTCAGTTATAACTTATATGCATATTTAATATATAGCTATTTTATAACTTACTAACTCAACAATTTGTCTTAACAGTACAATGACGGATCTAGTGCATCCTACATCCGAGGATCAAGTGCATCCTACAGCCGAGGATCAGGTGCCTCCTATAGCAGAGGATCAGGTGCACCGTACTGCTCAGCACAGCTAGCCTCAGAGTGTTAATCAGGGGCAGTCATCAGGTGAGCTGAGTCACTAGCCTAGAAGGAGGGGCAAGACGGCCACACAGTTGAGGGATGTTTCCTTAAGTCGGTCTGCCGGGGAGAGGATACCGATCCAGTTCGATCAATACTGGAAACCGATCAGGCCGAATGCCAGTCATTTTAAGAGTTTTGTCGGCCTCCTCGCACGGAATAAGCCTAGCATATTGATAGAGGAGTGGAGTAATGTCGAAAAAAATGTGAAGTAGCATATTTGGGACACTATTCAGGTATAAAATTCCCTCTGTATGTTTCTTTTATCAAATTCATTTCATTACTGTCACTAACTCCTTTCATTCATGAATAACAGCTCACCTACGACGTTCCTCATAGTGAGATCTTGTATCACAAGACTATGACATATTGTTGTGAGCGCTGGAGGAAGTTCAAGACGAGTCTGGCGAATAATTACGTGCATATCGAGGTGCCAGCTGGTAAGCCACGTCCTACTCCTTGCAGTAAGTACTCGTACATCGATGAAGCAACATGGAAGGAGTTTTTTAGGCTTCGGACTACTCCAGAGGCTTTGGTGAGATAACTTATTTTGTACTTTATTTACTTATCTTTTGTCTTTACTGTTTGTAACCTTTTTTTTCCC
Source organism: Albizia julibrissin (assembly GCA_037074505.1). NCBI lineage: Eukaryota > Viridiplantae > Streptophyta > Magnoliopsida > Fabales > Fabaceae > Albizia > Albizia julibrissin. Next base: position 43,147,141 of record CM073477.1, read on the forward strand.
ATTTCCTATTCACAGGCAAGAAGGCAAAAGGCACAAGCGAGCGGCAGGAAGAATGATTGCCCCCACACAATGTCTCATGGGGGATACACAAAGGCCAAGAAAGACTTGTTGGCGGCCAAACGGAGGAGATTGGAAGAAGCATCTCAATCCGATCCTTTTGTTCTGCTATCTCCACCATCTCCGATACGGCGTGAAGAGTTGTGGTTGCATGCTCACCGGAAGAGTGGTGGATCCTATACGAGCGACCATTCTCGTATAGTCGGTGAAAAAATTGTAAGTATCGTTGTTCTTATTAACTGTTTAATAAACATTTTTCATTACTCATGTGTGTTTTTTGTATATCTCACAGGAGGAACTTCAAAAAAAGAAAGCCGAGGGAACCTTCAAGTCCGAGGGGAGGAATGACATTCTCACGGTTGCTACTAGAAAACGTGAGCATCCAGGCCGTATCAGGGGAGTTAGAGGAGGGGTGGGTATAAAGGATTACTTTGGATCCTCCTCCAACGTGGTCACGAGAGACGAATTGGAGCGTATGTTGGCCACTGCGAGGGCGGAAGCAAGGACCGAGGCAGAAGCATCATTTGATGCACTATCTGATGCCCGGTTGAGCAAGATGAAGGACAAGGTATATGCCATGGTGAGCACAAGACAAGACACCGCTCCTGTCCACACACAATCGCTCGATCGCCATAAGCAGAGCACCAAAGGGAGTTGTTGCAATATGGGACAGTCATCAGAGGGTCTTGGAAAAGACGATGCTGAGCCTTGTGATTTATATGTTGAGGATCCTCTGAGACGGTTAGTTGCACGGGGGAGTGTGCACAACCTAGGATCAACTGTTCACCACCTCGAGATGACAGATGATCAGGTTAGGGTGTCAGTTGAGGAGGTTATTATCTCAGACGCACCTGTCCCTATCCCTTCTGAGGAGTTCAAGATTGTGGCCGATGTCTTGGGTACTTTCATATCATAGCCTAAGAACCTTGTTTCTGTTGGAGCTGCGGATTCTCCAATCAGATCCCCAAGTCCAGCTCCCGTCCCTCGTGAAGTTTCACAGCCTCCATCACTGAATGTAATGCAGCAAGTGATTCTGATGGCATTTGATATATCTTTCCCGACTAAAAATTGGCCTATGGATTCAGTTTTTGGACCGTCAGGGGTGGCATGCTATCTTGAGAGGGATGATTTAATGTCCATGGTCGCTCCTAGACAAAATCTTACGATTACGATTGTCCAGCTTTTTTTGATGTAAGTATCTTCTTCAATTGGAAGTAAATATCTTAAAAATTACCCTCTGTAACCTTAATTTGTGTGCTTCCATTTTTGTAGGTACATGAATCGTAGGTTGGTTTCCTCTGGGCAGAGCGCTAAATTTTGATTCATGTGCCCAGCTCATGCCACGGAGAAAGGGACCACTTCTGCCATCAGACATAGATATTTATCACAAAGGCTCAGTGAAACAGAAACTGACTGTTTCTTGGTTCCTTATGTGCATGGGTAAGAAACATCAAATTTATATTTCGAAACATCACATATAATTCTTTATATTTGCTTAACATTCATCTCTTTTTTTCAGGGATCATTGGCAATTGGTTATTCTGTATAAGGCTAGTTACATAGTGATCCTCCTCTGCTCCCTCCACTTCAAACCGGGGACTGACTTGAAGAAGACCATGAACTCGTAAGTTTTCTTGCTTTATTACCTTTTGTGTGTAAATTTTGTGTGCAGAATAAGTAATCTTTGTGATTTTGATCATAGGGCTATGCGCACTTTCCTACACGCTAAGTGTGGTAGGCATGTTCGTGACTTAAAAGACCCTACATGGATCACGCCAAAGGTTAGTACATATTTGTTTTCTTTAAGATGCATTTCATAAGCTATGCTTTTATGCTTGCTTTGATGATATCATGTTCTTTTTCAAACCCGTAGGCAACCACCGGGCTCCAACTTATGTGGTCTTTATATGTTGAGGCAGATTTACAATATTATCAGCCTAGACACGACTGACTTTACCGAGGAGGTAATAAATGTATATTTCAAATATTTTGTATTACTTTATTATTTTTAAGTTAGTAAGTTAATGTTTTGTTTGGCTTCGGTGTTACACATACAGATGTTTGATCTTGCTGATCCCTTTCCTGAAGAAGATATTGATTTCATCCGCAATTGTTGTGCTGAATTCATTTATGAGCTTTTACAAGATTAGTAAGTTTTTGAATCCGATTTATGTTGTTCTAATAATACTTATGGTTTTCATATATATCTAACTTGGTTTATATCTCTGTTTAGGACAAATTCTTGGATATTGGCGATACTAGTTGGTTGTTGATTCAGGCAGGGATCACTATTATAAATTTTCCTCCACTTTTTTCATTTCTCTGTAAAGCTTACGAATTTTTTCCATATAATGAGAAATATTGTACTGTTTCTGAGAATTGAATAAGTTGATCATATGTTATTGGTAGTCATTGGAATTGAATGTGTTTGTTTTCAATGATTTTTTTCATAATGTTCATTCTTTGATTGTTGAGAGTCGAGGATTGTGTATTGGTGGTTTCTGGAAATAAAAATGTTGTTGTCACTGCTTCTGATTGTCAATATATACATATATGCATGTGTATGTAATGTGACAGGGGGAATGTTGTTGAATATGGCTTACTGGCCTGGGTAAGATTGAAACAAATAAAACGAAAACAAAACAAAACAAAATTTTAAGACCGGTTCTCTTAATAATTGGTCTTAAAATATTAAACTTTAAGACCAGTTCTTTTAATAACCGGTCTTAAATATATATTTAAGACCGGTTATTAAGAGAATCAGTCTTAAATAAGTAAACTTTTAAGACCGGTTATTAATAGAACCGGTCTTAAATTGTTATTTTTTTATGCTGAAATTTCCCTACTTGTTCCTTAGTTAAACTTTAAGACCGGTTGTTGTAGAACCGGTCTTAAAAGTTCATATTTTAGACCGTTTTTTAACCGGTCTAACAAGTTTAATACTTTTTAGACCGGCTGTATCAAGACCTGATCCAGAACCGGTCTAAAATATCGTTTTTAACCGGTCTTAAAAGTGTTTTTTGTATCGGTGAATCTATCATCCCTAGATGGATGGACAGACAGAGAAAACCATACATATGCTAGAAGATATATTAAGAGCATGTGTGATGGACTTCAAAGGAAGTTGGGATCACTACTTTCCACTTGCAGAATTCACTTACAACAATAGCTATCATGCGAGCATCCAGATGGCTCCATATGAAGTGTTGTACAAAAGGAAATGACAATCCCCTCTTTACTGGACAGGGTTATCAAAAAGAAGATTATATGGGCTAAATATAATAGATAAAAGTATTGACTAGATCAGAATCATCAAACAAAGACTACTTGTAGCTCAGAGTAGGAAAAAGAGTTATGTTATAAGCGGAGAAGACCGTTAGAGTTCCAGGTCGGCAATCATGTATTTCTAAAAATTTCACCTGTTATTGGTGCTGGAAAGGCAATATAGAGAAAGAAGCTCAGCCCTTACTATATCAGGACATTCAAGATTTTGTCAAGAATTGGGCCTGTAACATACCAGATTGCTCTACCTCCAAAACTGAGCAGATTACATGACGTCTTCCATGTTTCTCAATTGAAGAAGTATCAACCAGACCCCCAGCATATTATTGAGTATGAAGATGTGGATATGTGAGATAATCTCACCTATGAGGCTGAGCTAGAGTGAATCATTGATAGACAAAAAAAGGCGGCTTAGACATCGTAGCATACCATTTGTGAAAGTAGTCTAGAAGGGACTATCGCCAAGGGAGGCGACTTGGGAAGAAGAAGAAGATACATAGAGAAGTTACCCAGGATTTATGCCACATGAGGTGTAACAAATTTTAAGGAAAAAATTTATTAAAAGGGGGGAGAGCTGTAATACCCCACTTTTCACCAATATTCATTATATGTATATTTGTGTCATTTAGTGGAATAAAATGGTGAATTCTGGTGTACATAAATTTATAGAAATATTCCAATTGCTAGTTACACATAATTCAATCAAGGACATGAAGAAGCAATTAATATCCACTTCAAGGCCTAGTATTATAACCAAAATTTGAGTATAAAATGACATAAATAATGGCCTCACATAAGCGTCAAAATTTGGCCAAACTAAAGGAAATGTGTAATACCCCACTTTTTCACCAATATTCCTCATATGTATATTTGTGATATTTTTTGGAATAAAATGATGAATTGTGGTGTACACAAATTTATGAAAATATCCCAATCACCGATTACACATAATTCGGCCAAGAAAGGACACAAAGAGGCAAATAATGTCCACTTAAAGGCCTAATACTGTAACCAAAATTTGAGCATGAAATGACACAAATAATGGTTTCATTCAAGTGTAAAAAATAAGACCAAACCAAAGCAAAAGAGCAAGAAATGATTTATTTCGATAAATCATAAAAATATAAGAGCAAAACGGTAATTTTTCCAAAGAATGGGAAATAATTATTTTTCCCTAATATTCCTAATAATATCAGTTAAAAGGGAATTTAAAAGAGGAAAATGACTAATTGGTAATTAATGAACCAATTTTGGATGAATTATTATCAAGAAAAGTCAAATAGTCAAAAGTCAAAGGCTTTGGTCAACAAATTGTAAGATGGCATGGGATAGTTTAAGATTAATATTTTTCTCTCCATCTCTCGTGCAATTCATGGTGAAATGAAGAAGGGAAAAGGGAATGAAACATTGAAAGAAAAGTGAACACTTTTGGACCAATGAGTAATTCCCACATGTAAACCCTTTTAACCCATTTTATTATATCACCATGTCTTCATCTTTTTCATTCTCATTCCCATGCAAACTGAATGAAGAGAAAGAGAGAGAGAGCTATTGAGAACGGTGAAGAACAAGGAGCACATAAGAGCTTAGGTCTTCTAAAATCTAAGGTAAGAAAGTTGTAATCTTGGAGTTTAAGCTTCTTAATCACTCTCTAACCTCCTCTAATCTCTTCTCCTCTATTAACTTTATGAATTCAAGGCCAAAATTCCAAGAGAAGAGAGAGAGAAGCAATGAGAAACCAAAAGGTAACTCCAAAACATGCTCTTCTTGTGATTTTTTGTTGTTGTTGTTGTTGTTATTTAGCTTGGTTTTGGTTATTTGTGAAGTTTGGATGATGAAAGCCCTCAGGGGTCTTGTTGCATAAATCTTCTTCTAAACATGTCAAATGAGGTTTTAAATAGCTAATCATTTGATTACAAGTAGCAAGGAAGTGGTTAAGCAAGAAAAACATGAAAATAACAAACTACTTCTGAGAAGGAGTAGGAATTGGATAATTTTGATATTTTTATTGGCTTTAGAAGGAAAATTTGTGTAGTTATGCAAGTGTTCATGATTTTTGGATACTTGTATATGAATTTGGGAATTTATGAAGTAGGTTTGTTCATAGTGTTAATATGCCCTGTCTGGAGCACTATTATTGTACGTGATGTTTCAGGAGATAAACCTTGTCCAAAAATTTTGAAACTTTCAATAATTAAAGTAGAGGCATAGATATTTAATTTGATAGGTATTTTGTAATTTTTTGACAAGTACATTAGAAGATATGAATTGTTGAAGTTATGCCTTGTGTCCTAGAAAGAAATCCAAAACAATGATGTTGTACGAAATATTTCATGGAAAAGCACTTGTCCAAAATTTCTAAAACTTTTCAAAATTAAATTAGAGACATTGATCTTTAATTTAATATGTATTTTGTAATTTTTTGACAAGTATGCTAAAAGATATGATTTTTCAAACTTATGCCCCATTTCTGGAAGAAAACTTGGAATAGATTATGTTTGGAAATATTCTGGGAATTATGTGGTTATGGTGGCCAAACTTTAGTACTTTTTTGTGAAATTATACTGAAATATATTTGTATATAATTTGAAATCACTCAATTTTTATTTTCCTATAATTAATGGTAAATTTTTGAATTTATGACCTATTTTCTAGAAAACAATTTGAAACAGTGATATATAACAAATTTTTGGGAATTATTTGTGTATATTTGGAAAACCTAAATATTATTCCTCAAATTTAAATTAAAATATATTTATTTATACTTTGTAATCAATCAAATTTTGTTTTTGTAGAATTAATTATAAAATTCCAAAGTTAACTAAAAAATCTTCCAGTTTCTGGAAAACAGTGAACTGCACTGTACATAATTGTATTATGCAGAAACTGTTATAACTGCTCTAGATAACCAACATAATTTGATTTAATGACAGTAACAGTGAAAGTAATAACCAGATACTTGTAACTTTAACTTTGATAGGAACTAGAACTTTCCTGAGCTTAAAGAAACAGTTGGATATTGCTCAAGGGAAGCAACCAGGTAGTAACTTGTCTTTCACATGTTATAATGTGCATTGTATGTTGTTTGAAATCATCACAAATTGTCTAACATATTCTAATTATGCAGGGTGGTCACCCGGGGCCTATTTGGGCGGGTATCCCTCGGGGCCTATAACTTGCCTAGCGCTATGGTAGTTCATGAACTGCATGTGAAGCACTGAATGCTATTGTGATAATTATGTTGTATGATGACTGTGTAGCATGCTTTTTGATGTTATATCTGTATGATTGGAATTATGTTACGATTGAGATTCTTTTGAATCTCACTCTTTTTCATAAACCATCTATAGTACAGGGAGAAAGCTTAAGGGGCAATAAGAAGGTAATTACGGATGGCTAGAGACTGGAAATGCCGAAAGACTTTAGTCTATTTTATTGGTTGTCTATTTTGATATTTTGGATATTTTGGATTGTATATAATGTGTATAACTATGTACTATGACAACAAAATGGTTTCGTTATAGGGAAAATGGTTGAACAATACCTTCTAAGCAAATTAATTGCTAAATGGTACCAATGTGCAAGCAAGCATCTGTCATGTGCCATCATCTTCCATGTGTGCAAAAAGCATCCCTGCGAAAGTGCAAACACTATCCCTCATGTGCAAAATATCATCCTCCGTGTGTAACATATCATCCACCCATGTGTAACATATCACCCACCGTGTGCAATGGTAGCAATTAGCAATTAATTTGCTTGCAATGTATTTTTTAGCAATTATCCCTTAGTTATTATGCTTCCTATCTCTAACGAAACATAATTAAGGCATGAAACATGAGAACTAATCAGAGAATCGCTCGCAAACTCTAATAAAATGAAAAGAAGAGTCCGTAAGACTTAATGAGATAGTGAATGTTTGTGAAAATAGTTTGAGAAAATTTTATTACCCTCAAAACTCTTTTCCAATCCCAAGTTCAAATCTTAAGATAGGTTTGGAATTTGTGAATACTTTTAAGTATTTCTTAATTCGGGACTTAATCCTGGTTTGACAAATTATTTCATTGCTATTTTGTACTCATATGAAGTTATAGGAAATGAGGTATTACAAAATGAGCAAGGAATGATTTATTTCAATAAGTCGTAAAACGTAAGGAAAAAATAGTAATTTTGCTATAAAACAAGAAACAATTATTTTTCCCTAATATTCCTAATAATTTTAGCCAAATGGGAATTTAGAAAGGGAAAATGGCCACTTGGTAACTAATAAGCCTATTTTGGTGTATTATTATCAAGGAAGGTCAAAGACTCAAAAAGTCAAAAGTCTAAAGGTCAACAATTTGCAAGATGGCATTAGGATAATTCAAGAGCAATATTTCCTCTCTCATTTCTCATTCATTTTGGTAGGAATGAAGAAGAAAAAAGGGAAAAGGAATTTATGTTGTGATATTATTCAAAAAACATAAAATTGGACCAATATGGAGCTACCACTTGGAAAGCAACTTGGACAATGCTTTAAGTCATTAACCATCATCTTCCTCCTCTTATTTTTATACACAAAAATGAACCAATAGAGAAAGGGAGTTCAGCCATATCCCAAGAGTTTCAAGCACACAAAGAGCTAGTGTTTCCACAAATCCAAGGTAAGAAGCTTGTGATCTTGAAGTTTATGCTTCCTAATCACTCTATGACCTCTCTTAATCACTTCTACTCCATTAAATTCATCATTTCAAGAAAAAAATCTCACGAGAAGAGAGAGAGAGGGCTGACATTGAGGAGAGAGAAGGAGTAGGAATCAAGAGGTAAATTTCATGACTTACTTCTTTTGCCTAAGTTGATATTGTTATTGTTGTTCTTGGCTTGGATTTGGTTGTTTTGTGAAAAATGGATGATGAAATCCTAAGGGGTCTTGCTACTCCAATTCCCATTAAACATGTCTATTTAGTGTTTAAATAGCTAATCATGTGATTAGAAGTAGAAAGGAAGTGATTAATAAAGAGAAAACAAGAAAACATGTTACTCCTAAGAATCCTAACTTGCTACCCTGTGTGTGGAGTGAGGAAAGAGTAAGAATTTGATAATTTTGATAATTCCATTTTCTTTAGAAGGAAAAATTGTTTAGGTATGCAAGTGTTCATGATTTTTTATGTTTCTATGCCAATTTGGAAATTTATGAAGTGTGTGTGTGCATGTTGTTTATCTGCCTTGTCTGGAACAATGATACTGTGTGTGGTGTTTTATGATCCAAACCTTGTCCAAAAATTCTAAAAATTTTCAGAATTAAAGTAGAGACATAGAAATTATATTTTATAGGTAGTTATTAATTTTTGGACAAGTACATAAGGAGATATGAATTTTTGAATTTATACCTTGTTTTCTAGAAAGAAATATGGAACGGTGATGTTTGGTGAAATTCAGGGAATGTTGTGGTTGTAGTGGAAAAGATTGAGTGTTTTTATGTGAAATTATACTGAAATATATTTGCATATAATTTGGAACCACTCAATTTAGAGTTTCCTAGAATTAATGGTGAATTTTTGAAGTTAAGCAAAAAGTTAGTAGATTTGAGAACAAGGGTGGAAATAACCAACTTGGGATGGTTGGGCCACCTTGACTTTGCTTTTAGCTTAGTATACTAACTTTAATGACAACCAACTTGAATAATTGCATTATACAAGTATTGGACGGAATAATAACATGTCACCCGTAAATTACAATTATAAGACCTAACAGCTATCTGAAGCTTAAAACTTGCTCGAGCTCAGACAAACAGGAGGAAATTACTCAAGGAAAGCAGCCAGGTAGTAACTTGTCTTTCATATGTTTATAATATACACTGTATGTTGTGTGAAATCATCATAAATTATCTGGCACATTTTGGTTATGCGGAGTGGTCGCCCAGGGCCTTTCTGCGCGGGTGGACGCTCGAGCCAATAACGTTATGTGATGCACGAGTGGATGCCCGGGGCCTTTCTGCTCTGGTATCCCTCAGGGCCATGTAATTTACCTAGTGTTATGGTAGTTTATGAACTGCATGTGATGCACTGAATGCTGTTGTGATAATTTTGTTGTATGATGACTATGTAGCATGCTTTGTCATGTTATATTTGTATTATTGGCACTATGTTACTACTGTGATTCTTTTGAATCTCACTCTTTTTCCACAAGCCCATCTACACTATAGGGAGATAACTCAAGAGGCAAGAAGAAGGTAAATGTGGATGGTTAGAGGTTGGGACATGAAAGACTTTAATTTCTGTTGGTTGTCTATTTCAATATCTTTTGGATTTTTGGATCTGTATAAACTCAAAATAGCCTGTAATTTTGACAGTGCTGCCATAGTTAAACTGGTAATGTCGATAGACTAGTAAAGGGCTAGTTTAACTAAATCACGCTTCTGTTCGCTAACCAAATTTAATTAAGGGATGGAACATGAGTTCTAAGCTGAGAATTGCTTGCAAACTCTGATAAAATGAAAAGAAGAGCTTGTGAGACTTAGTGAAATAGTGAATGTTTGTGAAAATAGTTTGAGAAAATCTTACTACCCTTAAAATTCCTTTCCAATCCCAATTTTAAATCCTAAAATAGATTTGGAATTCACAAATGTTTTACGAAACTGCTTAATCTCAGACTTGATCCTGGTTTCAAAAATGATTTCACTACTCTTTTGCACTCATCTGAGACTATAGGAAATGATGTATCACACTCTGGTTATTACTGTTACCAACTAATAAGGGCTTTTGTCATTTCCTCTAGTTAGGCCTCCCGTTTTCTCATGTTCTTGGAAAGAACCCCCATTGCCAGATGCTACCTTACTGCCAACATTTTTGTAAATGTACAAATTTAGCAAAGTTGGTTTTTATGATCCAGCACTCTTCTACTGCCTTATTAAATTCAATAAACTACTTATAGATTAACTTCTCCCTTAGTTCTGGTCTTAGTGCTCACATCATCATATTTGATCTCCAACCCTCTTCATTACGATACCTCAAATATAAAGAGTATATAGACAATTGAATGTATCGAGCTAAGCCCTTATCATAACTTTCCTTCTCATCTTATTGAATACTAAGGAACTCAATTTATTTTGTAATTCAGACTGATCGTGGAAGCATTTTTCATTAAATTGTTCTTGAAATAATTCCTAGGTCAAAGGAATATTTCGTGCCTACAGAATCATCTCAGTACTTTTCCACCACATGTCTGCATCTCCTTTTAATTTATAGATTGCCAGCTGAACTTTAATATTATCTAGATATTCCAGAATTCTAAAATTTTTTCTCCAAATGAGACAACTAATTCTCTGCCATATGAGCATCAAACTTCCCTCGGAAGGTAAAAGAATTTTGTTGGCATAATCGAGCTACCTATGTCTACATACTCTTAGCCTCAACAAAAGGTATAATTGGAGGTTGCTCCTGAACATGCTTTCTTAGGCTAATTAAACCCATTCTCCTATCTACCAGGATGTTTTTTTCTTTCCCTTTATGCATCTTGTTTTTACTGCACCTCTGACAGCTCGTTACTCAGCTCATATATTATTATACATTGCTTCATCAACATGCCCATTATATGCTATATTGAGTCGGGTCTAGCTCCTTGACCCTACTCAGCACCTCTACCTCTTTATCTCACCATCTTTACATCTCACTATTTTAAGATAAGGAAAATGTAAATTTCACATATTCATAAGGGCAGTTTTGTAATTTCACAAATTTAAACATACATATATTCCACTAATAACATACAGCAAACCTTTATAGCAGATTAGGGAAAAATTTTAGTAATATATAGCCCATACACGACTATACAACATGTTTCTTCTCTTTTGCACTACATAACTTGACATTTTCAAAAACTTCCCATAGGGTCACCCATCCTTCCATTTCCCTAGGCCAAGCATGATTAACCTTATTATACAGGTGAAAAAATGCTGGTACCAGCTCCAACTGCTTCCGAGCATCAACACCCTTAAACTACCCTTATCCCAATTAGTCGAGTCAATTACCTCCGGGCGATCAAATATTGTATATGAGTCATATATCAAAACTGGTACATATATCACATCACGTAATTTGTCATCTGATCACCGAACTCTATAAATTGTCTCTCAAGCCCACTCTATAGTATTATTCTTCTTTAGGGCCCAAAATGTAGTATCTGAAAAGAAGTATAGCGTTGTACAGATCCAAATATCATCCAGAATCTCCAAATAAAAATATCCCTAACCCTAGTGTGACACCTTATTTCCAATACTCATAAATGAGTATAAGTAACTAGTGAAATCCGTTGTGGAACCAGGATTTGAACCCGGACTACCCAACTCTCACAATAGTTCATAAAACTCCCAAACTCAACTAAGGACTAAAATCTAGGCTGAGATGGGTTTATCAAAGGGTAGAATACTTAAAACGTGTTTCCACAAGATTCATTACGTCGCTAATACATCATCAGCTCTTAATTCCACTATAGCAGAGTATACACACGTGAATCACTTTCCTTTATACTAGAATTAGAGCTATTCTCTTCATTATATTAGAGCGGTTCGGTTCTCTACTTAAACTACATTCAATTATATAGATACATCCACATACATGCCTATCCATACACATATACACAAAGCCAACATATCAAATCACTTACACCAAACACAAGGTAGTGCATTGCCCTACGTTCTTTACTTCAACTTCATATCTCCTCCATGCATCCTCCTGCATCTTCACCTGTCTAAATGGTTGGTTGGGAGGAGTGAGATTCAAGAGAATCTCAGTAGCAAACATTACTACTATGCATGCTAGATATATATGAATGCATGACATGCTTGCCTACACTATTTTATGCCAACATAATGACATGCTGAATACTCGATGTTATGACATACATATAGCCATTGCACAAATATAACAGAGCTTCAACTAATCATACATGTTCCACACAAATAGGCAAAACAGTCACATAATCAATGCAAGACATACATATCACATACATGCAAAAAAGGTAAGTTCACTACCTGGTGGACCATAGTCCTTCCTTTTTTTTCTCTTCTTCCAACCATTGAAGCTTCTTGGAAATTCTTCTTCTTTCTTGACTTCTCCATAGCCCTAGATACCTAATCACATCATTAGAATCATGATTGTGGGTCATTGGAAGTATATAATAAGGCCCAAGAGGTTAGGAAGGGCTAAATAAGTCAATTTACTTCAAAAACATGAAATTATGGAATTTGGGGGTGTTGGCCATGGCTAAAAACAAGACTGAAACATTTTGGCCGCGGCCAAGAACCCCACTGTTCTAGAATTCCAACTTCTTGATTCTTAACCGAAATTATAAAAATCATAACTAAATCCAAAAAATTCAAAATTGAGTTGTTCAAAGCTATGCTTGACCCTCTTTAAGTCTACTTTAAGGGAAAAATATTACCACAGTCCAAATAAAGTCACATAATCATAGAGGTCCATTCAATTAGACATTGCTCTAGAATTTTCCAATTTCACGTGACCAGATTTTGAAAAATCATAACTCCTAGCATACTTGTCTAAATCCTTCATATTACCTATTAGTTTAACGCTCTACAAGTATACTTTAAGCCTAAAAAATTTCAGGATTTTCGGACAAGTTTTAGACCTTAAACATCACGCACAACATTGACTGCCACACAGGGCAAATTTAAGCAACATGCACACCCTTTATTCATAATTCTCCAAATTCATATACAAGCATCAAAAAATCATAAACACTTGTATACCTACACAATTATGCCTCCTAAAGCCAATAGAAGCATCAAAATCATCAAATTCCAAGTGAATCACCACATCACACACAGAACCTCAATTTAGGGTTCTCAGAAAAATTATATTGTTTTCTTGTTTTCTTTAGCTTATTCACTTCCTTTCTACTTTTAATCAAATGATTAACTATTTAGACATCCATTGGACATCATTTATCCATTGAAAATACCATTTTAAATTAGCCATGAATAGTACCTGACCTTCCCATAAATCATCCAATCAACAAACCAATCGGTTAAAAAGGAAGCTTACGCTTACCTCTACCCGTTTCCACAAACGGTTCAGAATTTTGGTAACACTCTGGCTGGTAAGACAGTGCCAACTACCTCCAAATGAGAATCCAAAGCTATAGAAATAAAGCTCACGATGAGTAGAAGAAGGTTTGTAAAGGGCACTTTGAGAGAAGACGTCAATTCGGCAGTGTTTCGGTGGCTGGAAATTTCTCTCTCTTGTCCATCCATTTTTGTTCAGCTTCTTCTTCTCTCTTATTTCTATTTTCTTCATAGAAAATGGCTTATGAAGATGATGATTTATTCATTAAATGGGTGTTAAAGTTTCTTGCCATGTGTCAGCTTCTCATTGGCCCAAAATTCCAATTTTCCCATATAATACTAGATTTGGCATAATTTTCATTAAACTTTGAAACTTCATATCTAACTGTACAAATGTCCAATTGGATTGATTCCAAAGGCTATGCAACCCTCATTGAGTCTAGTTTTAAGGAAAAAAATAAAATTTAACCAATTGAAAGTTCAATCATCTCATAATTTTAATCTTTGGATGCTGCCCCAAACAATAGTGAATTTCACTGGGCTAACTATAGAAATTCATTTATCTTTGTGTACAAATCCAAATGACTTATATGACCTATCAAATTAAATCTTGATAAGTCTAATTTCACTCTAGAAATTTTCATAATTGTTTACCATCATTTACCCATAAAAAATGTCACACAATCACCACTGTCACACCGGAAACTTCACTGGTGGCAAAATTACTTTGTGTTCCACTTTACTACATTGTGTGTGACTTCTAATCACTTCATTTTGTTATTCCCCGAGCTCTTTAGCTCACCAATATAATTTCTTTTAATATCCAAGGATATAAAGGAATTTTAGAAATAACACCATACCTCACTATGACATTTACTAAACAGGGGGTCAAGTAGTCCACTTAACCCAGGCTAAATCTCAAGCCTTTAATCCCAAAATTTGGGATATTACACCTGGTATAATCTATCCACTTCATCTAGGTATGCTATATACTGAGCTACTGGGGTGTCCCAATTATGGAAGCCCACAGATATATGCCTTTGACGCACTCCTATAACTTTGGATCCGGTTGCAGGTCATACCTTATGTGTACGGGTTTCATCTTGGAACTGGTAACATTATGTGGATCTGACTCTGACCCATTTTACAGTTGTAATATCCTAAAGTTTAGGACTAAAGGATAGAGAATAAGCCTAAATTAAGTGGACTGCTAGACCTCAGTTTAGCAAATGTCCTTATGAGGCATGTTTAAATTCCCCAAAATTCCTTTATATCCTTGGATATTAAAAGAAATTATATTGGTAAGCTAAAGAGCTCGGGGAATAACAAAAAAAAGTGATTGGAAGTCACACACAACAGAGTGAAGTGGAATACAAAGTATTATTGCTATTGGTGAAATTCCTGATGTGGCAGTCATGGTTGTGTGGCAGATTTTAAGGGGTAAATGATATCCAACTATTTTGAAACTTTCTAGAATGAAAGTACACTTATCAATATTTAATTTGATAGGTCATATAAGTCATTTCAAGCTGTACACAAAGAGAAATGGATTTTTGAAGTTAGCCCAGCAAAATTAACTATTTTCTGGGGCAGCATCGAAAGATTAAAATTCTAGGAAGAGTGAGCTTCCAATTGGCCAAAGGTTAGATTTTTTTGATAAAACTAGACTCAATGAGGGTCGCATAGCCTTTGGAACCACTCCAATTGGACATTTGTACAATTAGATATGAATTTTCAAAGTTTAATGAAAATGCTGTCAGTTTTGCAATTAAGTGCGAAAATTGGAATTTTGGGCCATTCATGGCTTGACATGTGGCAAAGTCATTTAATCATCAATTAAACCATCATCTCCTTCATTCCTTAGCTCATTTTCACGCAGAAAGAACCAGAAACGAGAGAGAGAAAGAGCTAAGCGAAAATGGAGGGAGAGGAGAGATAAAACTTTGAGCCACCGAAACACTGCCGAATCGGCGTCCTCTCTCAAAGTGCCCTTCACGAACCATCCTCTACTCATCGACATCTTCATTTCTATAGTTTTGGATTTCATTTGGAGGTGGTTGGTGTCATCTCACCGGCCGGAGTTTTGCTAGAATTCCGAACTGTTTGCGGAAACGGGTAGAGGTAAGCGTAAGCTTCCTTTTTAACCGATTGGTTTGTTGTTTGGATGAGTATAGAGGAAGTTGGGTACTATTCATGGCTAGTTTAAAATAGTGCTTTCAATGACTAAATCATGTCTAATGAGTGTTTAAATAGCTAATCATTCTATTAGAAGTAGAGAAGAAGTGATTAAACCAAAGAAAACAAGAAAACAACATGTTACACCTAAGAATTTGATTTTCTTCCCTGTATTTTGATGTGGTGATGGGTTGAGAATTTGATGATTTTGATGCTTCCATTGGCTTTAGGAGGCAAAATTGTGTAGGCATGCAAGTGTTCATGAATTTTGGATACTTGTATATGAATTTTGAAGTTTTAGAAGTTAAAGGGAGCATGTTGTGAAATCTGTCTTTTGGAGGCAGTATCCTTGTGATATGTTCTTGAAGGGCTGAATGTTGTCCAATGATAATGAAAATTTCTAGACATAAATTAAACATGATAAGATTTAAAATGATATATAATATGAAAGATTCAGACAAGTATGCTAGAAGTTATGAGTTTTCAAAGTCTGGTCATGTAAAACAGGGCAATTCTGGAGCAGTGTCCAATTAAAGGGAACTCTATACCTGTGTGTACATTTAGCTTGTGGACATATTTTTCCCATAACTTAGACTTAAATAGGGTTCCATAAAACTTAGAAGCAGCTCATTTGGAGTTTTGTAGAATTAGTTATGATTTTTACAAGTTTGGCCAAGAATCAGGACGGTGAAATTCTGAACAGCGAGATTCTTGGCAGCGGCCAAAGGTTCTTGGCCTCAGTCAAAATGTTTCTGTCTTGTTTTTGGCCTTGGCCAGCCATTTTTTGCCGCAACCAAAACCCCACATTCCAGCATTTCATATTTTTGAAGGAAATTGACCCATTTAGCCCTTCACAGCTTCTTGGGCCTTAGTATACACTTCTAATGACTCACAATCATGGCTCTAATGATGTAATTGGGTATCTAGGGCCATGGAGAAGTCAAGAAAGAAGAGGAATGGAAGAATTTCCAAGAAGCTCCGATGGTTGGAAGAAAAAGGAATAATTCAAGAAGAAGGACATAATCCATAAGGTAGTAAACTTACTTACTTTAATGTATGTGATGTTTATGCTGTGTATTGATTTGCTGTATTGCTTTGCTTGATTATGTGAAGCATGTATGAATGAATGAAGCTTTGTTTCTATTTTTACTATGGCCATAAGTATGTTGCACTAAACATTGAGCATGCAGAATATCATTATAAGAACATAAGCCTATGTAAGGCAAGCATATCATGTACTAGCATTCATCTTACATGCATTGTTTGTAATGTTTGCTACTGAGATTCTCTCGAAACTCACTCTCCCCCACCAACCATATAGGTCCGTGAGCAGGATAGAAAAGAATGCATGAAGATGATTTAGAAGGAAAGAAGATGAAGAACTGAAGACCGAATTATGTTTAGAATACTGTGTGTATAATTATTTGCGCATAGAGAATATTTGGTTGTAAGAATACACACGAATTTGAATGAAGTCGTAATCGGGATCATTGAGAATAAGAATTAACTCTGACATTCGGTAAAAATAACAGTTAAATAAATCATAAATAAGTAATTACCCCAAACAAATTATTAATAAATGCTTTCGTGTAAGTAACTAAGGGTATGTAAGATGGGTGTTACAACAGTGGCTGCCAGATATAACCAACAGAAGAATTAACTGTTGGCTCTGGTCTAGGTTAGGGTCGTTACACCGGCCTTTGCTGCTCTTACTTCCTTGAGGTTTGTAGCCTTCTGGGATCATCCCCAACTCGATATGATTGTACTAGATGTCCTCCAGGTATCCTCTGGCCCTTTAGGGGCTGATTCATCGACATCGATGATTTACTCCTCTAATGCCTCATATGCTTATGTCTTCCTTTTCAACGTAATTAAGATAATATCAGTATACTATCACTACTACAACTAAAAGTACTTTAACGTCACTAATTAACGTCTGTTTTAAAAAAACATAAGTTAAAAAGGAGGCGGTGGCATTTTTGAAATTATGGCTTGACTTTCAACCACTATTTTTTAAAAAAAAGTCGTTGACAGTGTAGACTCTCAACGACTGTTTTTAAAAATCAATCATTGAAAGTGTAGACTCTCAACGACTGTTTTTAAAAATCAGTCATTGAAAGTGTAGACTCTCAACGACTCTTTTTGAAAATCAGTCGTTGAAATTATAGACTCTCAACGACTATTTTGAAAAATAGTCGTTGAAACTTATAGATTAATATACCCAGCCCAAATTTGTTTCAATCCCAATTGTATGTCCTCTCCTAGTCGTGCGTCATATCGCTCTACCAGCTACCATCATCAGTTCATCCCTTCTGTTCCTGGTATAATACCTAAAATCCTTAAAAAGCTTTCATTTTTTTTCAGCAAACCTTCTGTCTTTTCCATTTTTCCTTTATTAGTCTTTGTTAAGCTAAAGAAATTTTTTAGCTTTTTGCTAATAATTTTTCTTGGCTCTATTTATTAGAGAGAAAAACAAGCATAATCTTTTACTGGATCTAGAGAAAGAGAGATGTGTGGAGGTGCTATTATCTCTGATTTTATTTTAACACTGGAGGCCAGGTAGAGAAAGAGAAATTTTTCAGTTTTTTGGCTGCTTTATGATCTTCTAAGCGCTCTTTATTTAGTAGTTATTAGATCTGTAACCCTGTAAGCTTAGCTTTATTACTTTGATAAAAGTTAAATGATATGTTTTTTCTACCCTGGTTAATGAAACATAATCCTCTTTTTATGCCTTGTACATGAACTTCATGAATCACTTGCAAGTAATTATAAGCAAAGATTTGATATTATAGATCCATTTGCTTACATAGTATCTTCTAGTTAAATCTATGTTATTTGTTTCAAACTTTGACATTTGTGAATCAAACTTTGAAGATTCAAAATTTAATACAGTGATTGAACTTTCAAGACTCAAAATACGATTGCCTAGGAATTAGTGGTTTTTCAATGAATGTAGGGAGAAAATTTGAGTAATATTTAAAAACAAATAGTTACAACGACTGTTTTTAAAAATAGTCGTTGTATCCTTAACATACAAGGACTATTTTCTTAAAAACAGTCATTGTATCATACTTACAACGACTATTTTTAGTAATAAGTCATTGTATCTCATTGTAAGTCTATTACCACGACTATTAGAATAGTAATCTATTCTTGAACTTTGAACGACACTCACATACACATCCTCTTGAAAACAGTCATCTAAAGGGCATAAAAATGGACGTTAAAAGTATCTTTTGTAGTAGTGTATTTTGTTATTGCCAGAATCACAGGCTCTGATACTAAATATATCAAACCCTTAATATTTTGACATTCATCAGAGTATTAACGCACAGTTCAATGGGCATATAGAAATAGAAAAATTATACTGATACAAAATTATTGACAACATTACAGGAAATCCCCCACAAGGTTTGTACATAGCAAATACAAAACCCAAAACATATAAAAAGAACACAGATAACCAACTCTAAACTCTTGCTCAGGATCGAAACCCTCAGTTTCCTGTGATCACTTCCTTGCCCTTAAATCCACTTCTTCTTACTGAATAAATTTTGAATTATGGAAAGGGTGAGATTTAAATAAATATCAGTAGTAACATGCTATCATTCATATAAAATGTGAAAGGTAAACATGCAATGCAATATATGATGTAATACCTTAATTTTAAGCCCCTTGTTACGAATATGAAAGCGTTCATTCATTTGTTCTGGCTTAGGAATATCACTAATCAATGTTCCTAAACCAAAACTTACCTTATTAATTTTCCTTTCAAGGGATTACCATTCATTTATTTCTATCAGAGTGACTCTTAGCTCAATTCTCTGCTCATTCTTAGTTCATTCATAAAATGAATATATACATACAGTGTAGCTATACGGGCTACCAAAATGTCTAACAAACAACACAGGGCAGATCAATCTTCACTTCTCTACCATAATTTTCTACTTGCACAACTTCCTGCTTCATCACACCTGTATGATTGGTTGGGGGAGGGTGAGATTCGGGAGAATCTCAATAGCAAACAATACCATAATACTTGTAAGATAAATGCTTGTGCTTGATATGCTTGCCATATGTATGCTCATGTTAACATAATGACATATCTGCATGCCCAATGCCTCATGCAACATACTCATAGCCATAGCATAGAGAGAAACAAAGCTTCAATCATTCAACTATGTTACACATAGACAAGAAAAATAATCATCCACATCAACATACAAGCATACCTATCAATACACACAAGTAGGGTAAGTTCACTGCCTCTTCTCTTTAACTTCTCCTCTTACACCTTTTCTCCAACCACTGAAGTTGCTCCCCTTGCCTCTTCTTTGTCACCTCAAGGCCCTAGTCACATAACCACATTATGTGTTAACTCATTAGAGCCATGACAATTGAACATATAATGTGGCTACACTAGCCCCAACTGCTCAACTTGACCCTTGGAGTTCACATTCTTAACAATTCACTCCAATTCCTCATTTTCGCATATCAAGCTGATAACTCTCCATATTTTGTACATTTAAAGGACATTTTAGAGATAGTTGAAGAGTTATCTAAACAAATTTTAAGAGATTCTTATTAGATTATAGTAGCATATGAAATTAGTGAATCATTTGGGGATTTTATTTTAAATATTATAGTTTTAAACTAAAATAGAAATAATTTAATTTAGGCTAATAATAGTAATAATGAGTTACTGTTTTGAAAAAAATACATATTTTCAGGAATTCTAAATGAGCTCATAAATATTTCAAAAATTTTCATTTTAGTTTTTCCTTAAAAGTTTTATATGTTTCCATTTAAGTCCTTTGGTCAAAACACACGTTTTGACCAAGGACTTAGGTCCTCAGAGGAGACTCTAAGATAGGGTGGAGAGTGATAGAGGAAGGAGCGGCTGGTTGGAAAAAAAAAAGAAAACAGAGCTAAAAGCGCTACGGCATATCTAGGAGTAGTGACTGGCAATCACGTGGGTGACTCCAGCACTACCATTGCCCGAGGAAACTAAGGGCATGGCACATTGGAGTTTGATCTTGAGCAAAACTAAAGAGACGTGGTGTGCTGGCTTGAGGATCATAAACCAGAGCTGAGTAAGAGGAGAAGGAAGGCGGCTGTGACTGTGGAGCTTCATTTTTAGCAGAACCAGAGAGATAGGGATGGCAGTAGCCATTTTGGGAGCTATTAGAAACAGAGGCGACATCATAGTTAGCCTCTGCAGCTGACAAACCTGAAGCTTGAGAGATCAGGGAGGGCACAAATTGGAGGTAGCTTTTTATTCCTCAGTTTTATATCATTTTCATCTACCGTTACCTTCTCCTATTATTTTCATTGGATTGTTCAACATTGCTGAATCAGAAGAGCAGAGGTTGAGAGATCATTGAACCAAGGGAGTAAGCCATTATTGTCCTGTTTTGGTCTACTAGAGATGATGGAAATGACAGGGAAAGGAGAGGGAACTTGACTTCAAGCATTCATTCTTGTTCTTTTCCATTATCCACCGTCACCCGTCTCAAATCCTACGATCGCCACACTATGTTTGCAATTCATTACTTCCCTTTTCTGTTTCCCATTGTCTATTGTTTTACTAATGATTTATGCGATGTGCTGTAATAAGATTAATTAAAGCCATGGTTGGCTAATTCTCTTTGAGCCTAGAGTAGCTATGAACTAATTTAATGATTTAAGCATGTATGAACCAATTAATTGTGCTTATTATTATTTTTCTTACTTAATCTTGTATTATTTGTCTATTTAGTGCTTGATCACCACTAAGTAAGAAATTGGGGAATTTAGATTACCCTTAGAAGAGGGATCTTAATTGGACCATATGATTAAGTAATGTGGGATTGGAATTTATTCTAATTTTCCAATAGGATAGGAATATACCTATTGGACCCATATAATCATATTAGAGTGAAATTAGAGATTTATTGCGTCTTGAGTAAATTAGTTAGGAATAACAATTCTAATTTGAGAGAGGGGTATGAGCAATTGGAAGACACTTATATCTATTTAAACTATAGATTAACAAATTAACACTAAGTGCATTTATTTTGGGTAAATACATGCTCTAACACTTGAAAAAGGGATTAGTCACTCTAGGTTGTTTTCCTCCATTGAATTCCTAAAAAGATGAAAATAAATGAAAATAAGATAATCATGGTGTTTGATACTTATGATTAGTGGTTTTTTTAAGTAGTCTAGCTTATGACTACAAACCAAGCGCTTCTTGGGAGGCAACCCAAAGTTTTGGTAATTCACTTTCTTTTGATTTCCTTTAGTTGTGTTGTTTCGAGGTTTGTTGATTTTGTAGGACTTTTGGTAGCCCCTGATGATGCATTCCACATTGGTAGCCACAAGTAGAGCTTTCAAGAGTACAAGGCAAGGATTGAGAGGGGAGTATTCTTCTACTTTTCTTTATTTTGTTTGAATTCATTGTTGATAACATGTTTTGGGATATAAGTACTGGTTATAGTCTAATTTTGCATGTGATTGATACTTATGATTGACTATTGAGTTAAGTAGTGGCACTTGTGAGTTGTGCTTAAGTGGTGAAAATTTGAGATTTTAGAAACTTTTGCATTCCCTACACTTGGATATCGTTATTTCTTCACTTCCATTACTTAGTGTTACTTGTTCACATTAAGTACAATGTGATATAAAAGTGTGGGGGTGAGAGGTACCATTAATTTTGTGTGACTTGTCCTCAATTTTGACAAATTTCTTTGGTTTTGCATATAAATGGAAAAAGTTTGACAAATTTTGAACCAAAAAAAATTTGTTTTTCATGGAAGCTTTGATTTTACTTGTAAGCATTGGCAAAGTTAGATTGATTTGAATTTGAGAAGGATTGAGTTTTATTAGAATTCAGTTTTATCTTCTTGAAATGTTAGTAAATAGGCAAGTGATTTGGCTTAAGTAAATGACTTTAGGATGTCAAATATCAGTGAGAAACTTGAGCCTTAATATTCATTTCTTTCAGGAGGGAGTACACTTATTGTGATTTCATCTCTAGAACTTGTCTTGAATCTCTTTTAAAGCTTAAAAACATTTTGCATGCACAAAACTTATTTAGGCATTCATTTCATAACTAGTTAAGCCAAACGATCATCCTTGTCATATGAAAATCCTTTGCTTTAACCCCATTTGAGCCTCAACTTGTTTTTAAAAGAAAATTGCATTGAGTAAATAGCCCTTTGTTTAAGAATTGCAATTTTTATATCTTTTTATTTTCCATTCATTTATTACTTTAGTTAGTGCTAAGTAAAGCAATTTTAATATAAGTGTGAAGGGATTAGAAAGTCAATGTATGGTGTGGATACTTTGCAAAAAAAACACACAAAAAAAAGTGCACTAGAAAGAAAAGAAAGATAGAAAGAGAGGTATATATAAAAATAGAGCAGAAAAAAATAGAATGAAAAAAAAGAAAGAGAAAAATGGAAGAACGAAATGAAAAAAAAAAGATTATTGAGGTTAAATGAATAAATGTTGCTTATAGTGTAAGTGAGTTGTTTTCTTTAAATGAATATTCCTTCATTTTTCATGAATTTCATTGAATTAGTTGCTTGACACTAATTAAAGTATTTCTCCATATCATTTGACCACTTTCATTTCATTATCCTACCCTATTCATTAAACCCTTGGAAAACTTGTCCTTTTGATTTGAGTATGCAATGGGATAATGTAGTGGAGATTGAGATGATAAACAAGCCTATGGTAGATAGGTTGCAATAGGTGGAATTCAGTGAAACACGAGCCAATTATTATCTTGAGAGATGGGTGCAAACACTTACCTTGTGAGGGACATTCTATTGTGATTTATCTTTGTCAGATTAATTGCCTTGCTACTTGCATTTTTAGAACGTGGAAAAGAGTTCTAATAAAGATTCATTCTTGAAAATTTGAATTACTTTCAATTTTGTAACTTTTGTTTTAAAAAAGCTCACTTCCATGAGCTTCTTTTGTTGTCTTTTGTTGTTTTAAACTTTTGAAATCTTAATGACAAGATTTGATGCCAGTGTGCGGGTGTGATAACTCTCCATATTTTGTACATTTAAAGGACATTTTAGAGATAGTTGGAGACTTATCTAAACAAATTTTGAGAGATTCTTATGAGATTATAGTAGCATAAGCAATTAGTGAATCATTTGGGGATTTTATTTTAAATATTATAGTTTTAATCTAAAATAAAAATAATTTAATTTAGGCTAATAATAGTAATAATGACTTACTATTTTTTTTAAAAAAATATATTTTTAGGAATTTTCAATGAGCTCCAAAATATTTCAATCATTGTAGTCCCTCCTCAAAAGTTTTATATGTTTCCATCTTAGTCCCTTAGTCAAAACTCACATTTTGACCAAGGGACTTAGGTCTTCAGAGGAGATGCTGAGACGAGCTGGAGAGTAACAAAGGAGGGAGCGGCTGGTTGGAGAAAAAAAGAAAAGAGAGCTAAAAGCGTTATGGTATATCTGGGAGCAACGACTGAGAATCACGTGGGTGACTCCAGCGTCGCCATTGCCAGAGGAAACTGAGGGGCTGGCACATTGGAGTTTGATCTTGAGAAGAACCAAAGAGACGTGGTGTGCTGGTTTAAGGATTGCAAACCAGAGCTTAGTGAGAGGAGAAGGAAGGCGGCTGTGACTATGGAGCTTCATCTTCAGCAGAATAAGAGAGATAGAGACGACAATAGTGATTTTGGGAGCTACTAGAGACAGAGGCGCCGTCATGGTCAGCCTCTGCAGCTGATAAACCTTAACCTTGAGAGATAAGGGAGGGCACGAATTGGAGGTACTTTTTTATTCCTTGGTTCTATATCATCTTCATCTACCGTCACCTTCTCCTATTATTTTCATTTGATTGTTCAACATTGCTGAATCAGAAGAGCCGAGGTTAAGCGATCATTGAACCAAGGGAGTGCGACATTATTATTCTGTTTTGGTCTGCTAGAGATTATGGAAATGACAGGGAAAGGAGAGTGAACTTGACTTCAAGCATTCATTCTTATTATTTTCCATTATCCATCGTCACCCGTCTCAAATCCTACGATCGCCATACTATGTTTGCAATTCATTACTTCCCTTTTCTGTTTCCCATTGTCTATTGTTTTACTGATGATTTATGCGATGTGCTGTAATGAGATTAATTAAAGTCATGGTTAGCTAATTCTCTTTGAGCCTAGAGTATCTATGAACTAATTTAAGAATTTGAGCATGTATGAACAAATTAATTATGCTTATTGTTATTTTGTTTACTTAATCTTGTATTATTTGTCTATTTAGTGCTTGATCATCACTAAGTAAGAAATTAGAGAATTTAGATTACCCTTGGAAGAGGGATCTTAATTGAACCATATGATTAAGTAATGTGGGATTGAAATTTATTCTAACTTACCAATAGGATAGGAATATACCTATTGGACCCATATAATCATATTAGAGTGAAATTGGAGATTTATTGCATCTTGAGTAAATTAGTTAGGAATAACAATTCTAACTTGAGAGAGGGGTATGAGCAATTGGAAGACACTTATATCTATTTTAAATATAGATTAACAAATTAACATTAAGTGCATTTAGTTTGGGTAAATACACGCTCTAAGACTTAAGAAAGGGATTAGTTACTCTAGGTTGTTTTCCTCCATTGAATTCTTAAAAGCATTAAATTTAGTGCCTTTTCTTTTGTTTCAATTGATTTTCAAATTCATTTCCTTCTTTGATTTACTCAACTTAAATGAAAATTGAAATTTTAATGCCTAATTACCTATTATCTTGAATGTCTATGGGATGACCTTGATTTGCTATTATACTATTTCCACGTCCCGTACACTTGCGGTGCTTATTTAAAATTTAGTAGCATCACAAGCCTATGCTGCTAGAATTTTTGACTAACTTTGCAAAATCATAACTTAATCTAAGGAACTCCAAACATTGTGGTTCAAAGTCCTACCTAAAGCTATTTAATTCATCTTTAAAGGAAAAATACTAGCCACAGCCAACTATGTCAAACCCCTTTTATATTTTGACATTTATTAGAGTATTCACGTGTAGTTCAATGAGCATACAGAAATAATATAATATAATGATATAAAATTCTTAATTACATTACAGAAAATCCCCACATGTACAACTTACAATACGGATCCCAAATACAAAACGAAACTAACAGATAACCGATACGAAATTTCTTGAGTCTACACAGGACCCTCAGTTGCCAGTATCCGCTACTTTGCCCTCTGAGCCGCTTACTCAAGCTGAATGAAGTTTTAAATGATGGAAAGGGTGAGATTCATATAAATCTCAATAGTAACAGACTTTCATTCATATAAAATGTGAAAAGTAAACATGCAATGCAGCATTTATCATGATGGAGCAATCAAAATGCCAAGGGCATATCTAACAATATTCAGGAACAAAATGATGATTTTGTCCAGATCAAAATGATCATTCATTCCCTACTTGCACAAGTCATAACCTTGTACATAGGAATCCACCTATGCAATGTGATCACACCAATAATCTGAAGTAGGAACCTACTTGTCCGTACTTACCAAACCACTCAACTGGGTCCACTTGGCCACATGGTACCTTACTTGTCCCATAGGGTGGTACCTTGCTTGTCCCACACCCAGTGAATACTCATACCATATGCAACACATTATATAGAACATGGAAAACTATGCATATTAACATTCACATAGAATATGAAAGATAGAGTTATTACCTGGACTCCTTTCCAAAGCCTAGCTACTACTGGTCCTTAACTTTTCGTCTCGTTCGGGAAAATGTCAAATCCAAAAATTCCAAATTGATAGACAATGAGTTATTACTCATTCATGATTAATTCCAAAGCTTATTTAGTTTGTTATCTCTATCCAAAATGCCAAATTACCAAAATGCCTCTAGGGAGTCCGGTTTGATTCCCTTTTACATGGTATATTTGTACTTTTCCAAAATTATAACCTGCGCTAATACTACAAAATTTTATGTGTAGAATCCATTTTTGACCTTATTTTGTATAAAATCACAATCAAATGAACCGATTATCCTTGACAGCTATGAATTAAGGTTTTAAGGGCAAAATTGTCATTTTCATGGTTTTCTAGAAATTTCCAATTTTTAGTCAATTTTGAAAATTCATAACTAAATCTAGAAACTTACAAATTGAGTGGTTCAAATTCCTATGTAAAGATCTTTCAGTCCTCTTTTAAGGAAAAATATCACAAGGAAGCAAAAATATCTAAACAATTCTAGAAAATTCGTCAAGTTTAGTCTGCCACGGAATTCATTCCAGATTCATGGTCAAATTTTGAAAAATCATATATTTTAATACACTGATCCAAATACCTTATAATACCTATCAAATTAAAGCCCAGGACGTCTAATTTTATCTTGTAAAGTTTCATAAGGTTTGGACTAGGTTAGGCTGCTCAAAAACATGCCACAACAAATCTGGTACAAATTGAAAAAGTGGAAGTGTCATGTTTTAATCTTTAAAACACCTTCCTTTTCACTTGTAATCTTATGATTAACCTATTTAACACAATTTAAACATGATTAGTATTAATTTGGGCAGCATCTCCCCTTAGGTTTTGGACATCCCAAATTACAAAATCCAACGAAACAAGCCAACAACCAACAACAACATCAAGAACAATCTTAAACCTTCAACAATTCACAGGTTCTTATGCTTATCTTTGCTCTTCTATTCTTAGCTCTTAAACTACCACCCTTTTCTTTTCTTGTTATTGACTTTAAGCTTGATATAGGGATGATTCAAGATAGCATAAGAGTTAGAGAGGTATTTCCATGATTTAGAAGACAAGAACAAGTAGAAGCTTCCATCTACTTACCTTGATCTTGCACCTTATTCCTTGTTCTTCCCTCCTTACTCTTTGCTTTTCTCTAAGTCTCTTCCTCTCTCTTTTATCTTATCTTGGACGAATTTTAAGGCCTATTAAAGAGTTATAGAGAGTTCTCTAGAGCTCATTTTGTTCTTCCATATTGATATATATTTTATTATGAATTTCATCAATTGTTATTTAAGATATTATTTTTCTTTCACAAGCTTCTTCTCATGATTCCATGTGTCCATCTATTAAGAAAAATCTTCTCCTTGCTTATCCCTAAGCCAAAACTGATTTCTTCCTTAATTATTAAGGAAGATTTTCTGAATTTATTTTATTTAGCCAAAATGACCATTTTTGTGACACCCTCACTTTCATTACCTCACTTCCATTTTTGTGACCAATTGATCATTTTAATAAACTAAAAGCCTTTCTGTTTATTTACACTAGAGCGATTCTCTTCTCTCTTTAACAATAATCATCACATGCTTATAAATACACATATACATGTATAAGTTCTCATACATACATTCACAAAGTACAAAGTAGCGCCTTGCGCTTTAAGCTTCACTATGGTCTTCATATCTCCTCCATACATCTTCATGCATCCTTCAACCTGTTTAAAATGGTTATTTGGGAGGAGTGAGATTTGAGAGAATCTCAGTATCGAACAATACCACTATGCATGTACATATATATATATATGAATGCATGACATGCTTGCCTACACTATTTCATGCCAACATAATGACATGTTGCATGCTCGATGTTATGACATACATATGGCCAATGCACAAATATAACAGATCTTCAATCAATGAAACATGTTCAACACAAACAGCCATAGCAGTCACATAATCAATGCAAGACATACATATCATGCACATGCAGGAAAGGTAAGTTCACTACCTGTCAGACTTCACGTCCGTCCTCAATCCTTCGTCTTTGCTCCGGTTCGGGCACGTACATTCATCGAGTCCTATAATTCCCAAACATAGCATACATAAGTCACTACTCATCCTTATAACATTCTAGACTCGTATTAGTTGATAACTTAGCCCAATTACACTAAATTACCAAAATGCCCCCAAAAGCCCGGCCAAACTGTACTTTTACAGAAATTATAACATGGGCCAATCCTACACAATTTCATGTGTAGAATCTATTTATGACTTCATATTAGTGAAATTCATGCTCGAATGACGGAAATACCCTTAACAGCCCTTATTTACAGCTTAAAGGGATAATTCGATCATTTCACCCTCTAGGCCTTTTCTCACTTTCCCTTCAACATGAACCCTACACAATTTTCTCTTTTGAACTCAATGGAATTATCCAATTGATGAAATTCCAACTCTATCCTCATGCCACACTCAAGGCAGCCATTATAGAGTTCTCAGAAGAGTTGTGTCGGTTCCTCCCTTTCTTAGGTTTAATACCTTCCTTCTACTTCTAGTTACATTATTAGCCATTTAGACATCCATTGGACATCGTTTCGGCACCCAAAATACTTATTGAAAGAGATATGAACAGTACCCAACTCCCATAATATTTTTGATAGAATATATATAAGGTATCCTCCAGATAATTCAAATCGAACCAATTGGATGTCCGACTCATCCAAACGACAAACCAAAATGGTAAAAAGGAAGCTTACGCCTACCTCTACACTTTTCTGAACTCGGTTCAGAATTCCGGCGACGCTCCGGCTGGCGAGACGGCACCATCCATCTCCAAATGAGAATCCGAAACCATAGAATCAAAGTTCGGGATGAGTAGAAGAATGTGTGTAATGGGTACTTTGAGAGAAGACGTTGTTTCGGTAGAGTTTCGACGATCTCAAACTTTCTCTCTATTCTCTCTCTCTTCTGCATTCTCGTTCTCATCTGTTATCTCTTTCTTTATCACGTTCTGATTTGATTCTTTTCCTTTCCCTTTCTCTTATGTTTTAAACGCACGGGAAAGAATGAGAATTGATGATGAAGAGTGTGGATTATTAAATGAGTCACCAAAGTGGCTCATGACCAATTGGTCTAATTATCACATTACTTGTACAACAAGTTTCATTTCTCTTTTCCTTCATCATTCCATCGATATTAATGAGAAATAAGAGAGTATATTCACTCTCAAACTATCCCATCATACCACCTTAAGTGGTTAACCGAAGCCTTAAGGTTCTCCGCTTATTGACTTTGCTTGATAATAATTCACCCACTTGGGCTTATTAATTACCAAGTAGTCATTTCCCTCCTTTTAATTCCCATTTAGCTCAAATCATAGGGAATATCAGGGAAAAACCATTATTTCTCATCTTATGGAAAAATTATCATTTTGCCCTTGCGTATTACGATTTATCGTAATAAACCATTTCTTATCCCTTTTTGTTATTTCCCTTCACACTTGACTAGTTTGGAAATTAGTAATAGGCAAATAATGGTTGTTGGCCATTCATTGGTCAAATGACCATTTCACCCTTACCTTTACTATTTCCCCGAGCTCTCCAGCTCACCATAATATTCCCTTTAATATCCAAAGATATAAAGGAATTTTGGGAAATACAATCATTCCTCTCTAGGACACTTGCTAAACTAGGGTCTAGCAGTCCATTTAATCTAGGCTTAATCTCAAGCATCTTGTCCCAAAATTTGGGGTATTACATTTCTTCCCCCATTCAATAAATTTTGTCCTCAAAATTTTGAATGTCATATAGTACAATTTGTACCTCAGAGAATCATCTCTAGACATTTAGTCTACCCCTTCATTCTGCATACAACACAACTGCCGATCAACCCCTTCCAAGAACTGCATACGGCACCTCAGCCACTATCTTTAAACCTCTTTCTTAACCAAAACTGGTGCTTCACATAGGCGCACATACACCTGGTCAGCTCTTCCAGCTAAGGTAACAATAGGGTACTTAGCCCCTACGCTGTGTCGGGTGAAAGCCAATACTTCATCTCACTCTCATGTAGTGAGAACCTCTGATCACAGGGGCAAATTACTGCCATCTTATTCACTAGCTCTTTCATTTGCCGCTCATAAAGCATGCAACTCAAGAATCATATTCTTGAGACCAAATCTCAAATGGCCTTTTGCACTCACTATACAGTACTTTAATCCATTTTGTACCCAGTATATAGCATTCACACACCGGACTCACTAGTCTGATCTCACAGCGCTTGGTTTGTCAGGCCTCACTGCCTCTTCATGATTTTCCCGAATCATCTTGTATGCATACTAGGGTTTTCCAACATCCATGGGGATTCACCCATATCACATTATATGTACACCAAGCCTTACGGCTCATTCCACTTCCAAAACGTTGGATACTCTGGCTTTACAGCCTAGGAATTCACCCTCAATGCCATAGGCATCTTAGGCTCACAACCTTTCCTACAACTTGGTACAATCTGATTATTCCGCTAATCTCAATATATTCTCTAGACAAGTATGCCCAATGTCACTGTGCGAGGTAACAACCACATCACTTAAACATACATGTCTTATAGCCCAGGGATGCTACCCTATGCAAACTTGTATCTCGGGTCTTATTGCCTCAAGCCTCTACTCAGCTTTATTCTCAATCATATCTTATATCTTGCTAGCCTAAGGACTTACAAGCCTCTCAGGTCTTAGAGCATTAGGACATTCGATCCATTACCTTTGCTGAATAACAGCTCTCCCACTAGGCCCAACTGTAGAGCTACCCTCAATGGGCGCCCTCTACAGTGGCACAAGAGTTCGGCTCACACCTCCTGGCTCACCAAGACTGAGTGCAGCAAACTTATATAACAACCCTCCTACTTGGCCCACTGCAGCCTTATGGGAATTTCTCCCACTAGGCCCGCTGCAGTCGCACGGGAGTCTAACCCAAATTTCTCATTTTGGGATCCATCTCTTGCTACTCATCTCATTCTCATTCTTATGCATTGTTCATGAAGTATGCTAAACAAACCATCACCATCACAGTCATCACAAGAGCATCCATATCTTAGCATATAGCCTTACGGCATCTGCTGAACTTTCGGTCCACAAATCATATGGCCCCAGGTGTTCACCTGCGCAAAGATAGGCCCCGGGATTCCACTGGTACAAACAAAAGATTCCATGGCCCTGAGTGTCTACTCGTGCATAATAGAAATCTCTTTGACGTTCACCCGTGCAAAGATAGGCCCCGGGCGACAACCCTGCAACTCATGAATGCTCATCAGGTCTTATTGCCTATGGAATCACCACTATGCCAGAGGCATTACGGGACTTATAACCTCGGGCCTCAGCCCGTCAGGTCTAACTTCCTACCGTATATTCATAACACGAATATACCTGATGATAAACACATACATGCAGAACCATTACTAAGATACGAGATCAAAAGTAGCCTTCCTTAATCTCAGTCATCATTTGGCACTGGAGCACCCCGTGACAATTTACTAGGTCACCTGACCCTTCTTCTCAAGGAAACTTATACGATTGAAGATTCATTATAAGATACCACTACTGAGAGTCTATGTCCCAGTAGCTCTACTCTACAGTTTCAACATCACGGCGGCTCCACTCTACAGTTTGTCATCACGGCGGCTACACACTATGGTTTGACATCACGGTAGCTCCACTCTACGGTATCACACTCGGTGCTTGACACAGGTGCCCATAACCTGGTCAGCCCCTTCGATCCAAATATCCCCATAGGTAGCCCTTTCTAATCAAATCTCCATACTGGTAGCCTATTCCGATCAAAACTCCCCACAGGTAGCCCTCTCTGGTTAAAATCATCTGTAGGTAGTTATGTCTAGTTGGTCATTTCTAAATAGGAATATCACTATAACGGGATATAAATCTCATAAGGTCCTTATTCTTTAGCATTTTTGTAATCTGCTATCTCATGTGGGGTTAATTCATTGAACTTTTGATTTTGGTCCTACTCCAGGCAATCACAACTCTAAGGGAAATTCTACAATTAAAATCTTTCCCTATACTAGATCAGTAGCTAGCAACCTCTAGAAATGTGTATGAGGTTCCTCATATTTCTCTGTACTACACTTCAGTACCTCAAGTCACTCAGGGTATCTCAATTCCTTAAGAATCAATTCAACTATGATATTTGATTCTCAGATTATGGTTCAACACCTGGAACCTTAACATTACCCAATAAGTATGCTAAGAATCAAAATCAATAGCACTTATTCTAACCTCCACGGTTCCGAGTAATATCCTCAAACAATTACTGAAGGTTCATTATCATCTATAAGGTCCACATGGTTCTGACTTCTGTCATAAAATAGAGCTAGAGTACAACCTGATTATCCTCTTGACCTAAGTACCATATCAACTTAGATCTGATCCAAACATATTCTTAACCTTCAGTATTATCAATTCGGATCCTCTCGGATTGATACACGGCATGATCATCTATCTCATATATCCACATTCCTTTAACCCCCATGGGTTACTAAGGATAATCACTTAGCATGGAGAGTCTCAACATAATTACTAAACCTTAAACTCAAATTCCATAACCTCGTCAATGAACTTTTTCGTGCAGTACCTACTGCAGTAGAAAGGGTTCAAATTGAAGATCAATACTTACATTATCATCTCCATGCCTCTAACTTCATCTCATATGTCATTAGGTGTTGGTAGTCCATACATACCTTACCCATACCATGACATGTCATCAAAGTCTCCAACAATGTGCCAAAGTTCCCATCCAAGCATTACACAAAGTCATATTTTCATTTTCAACAAACTGCCTCTGAACTCGAGTTTGAACTCTTGCACTCGAGTTCTGGCCCAAAACTCGAGTTCTGCTTGTTTTCCCACAGAGACTTAGCGGAAACTTCAATCTCGGCATATGCCATAGAGGCATGCACTTGAGTTCCCCCATGGCACACTCGAGTTCTCAGCTTCAAGAGCACTCGAGTTCTGAGAGTTTGACACTGAGAGTTCATCTCAAAAAACTCTTAGATGCTCCGACCAAGCACTGCACTCTAGTTCTCATGCATGAACTCAAGTTCTGTGACTATTAGACTCGAGTCTCACGAGTTTTGGAAAAGAAGTTATACCTGAGAATCTTGTGATTGATCACAAAAGAACTGAACTCGAGTCCTCAACGCCATACTCAAGTTCTCGACTTCGACAGCACTCGAGTTTTGTGTCTCCTTTCATTGTCATTCTGAATAAAATCAGCTAATAAGTCATCTAAGTCACCGGTTGCTTTGTAATTCCTCCATTAGTGACATCATTCAATTCTGATCTAGATTCAGGAGTAAACCAAGTACAGAAAATTTGAAGTAAGACCCACTTCTCAAAATTATGGCCAGCACTCTTCCAAACAAGCAACTTGAATCTCTCCCAAGCCTTATATAGGTTTTCCCCAAACTGTTGGCAAAAATTAGTTAAAGCATCTCTTGCATCCACCATCTTGTTATGTGGAAAGAATTGAGATCTGTACTTGTCTTCCAACAAGGCCCAAGAAGTGACACTACCCTCTTCTAAATTGTTGAGCTACTCTTTAGCTTTCCCTTGTAGAGAATAAGGAAAAAGCCTAAGGCGAATCACATCATTAGGAACTCCATTTTGCTTGAATGAGTCACAAACATCCAAAAATGGTATTAAGTGCCGATTTGGGTCTTCTAAATCATTTATGGCATATTAACCATGTAACTCAAGCATCTTTATCATCAGCCATTACTGTAGTATCAGGTTTTACACCCTTCCTTGCTTGAGTATAAGGTTTGTAGCTTCCAAAAGTTCTTGGACGCTCCTTGTTTTCTATGGTGTCTTTGCAGCTTTGGATCTATAGGGTATATACTAATGTACCTGAAAAGCTAAACAGATCTCAAGAGGATCACACTAAAATAAAGACTAACAAAACAAAAATAAAAATAAAAAATTGCTCAAGCTGAAATTACTAAGGGATTTCTAATTTTAATCACCAATTGCCTTGAATCCCTGGCAACAGCGTTAAAACCTTGATGCTACTAAATTTTAAATAAGCATCGCAAGTGTACGGGCCGTGGAAATGGTATAATAGCAAATCAAGGTCATCCAACAGAGATTCAAGATAATAGTTAATTAGGTATTAAATTTCTCATTTTCATTTAAAGTTGAACAAATCAAAGTAGACTAATTTGAAAATCAATGTAAACAAAAACAAAAGTATTAAAGTCAATGTTTTTAGGAATTTCAATGGAGGAAGACAACCTAGAGTGGCTAATCCCTTTTTCAAGGTTAGAGCATGTATTTACCTAAAATAAATGAACTTAATGTTAATTTGTTAATCTAGAGTTTAAATAGGTATAAGTATCTTCCAATTACTCATACCCCTCTCTCAAGTTAAAATTGTTATTCTTAACTAATTTACTTAAGAGGCAATAAATGTCAAATTTCACTCTAATATGATTATATGGGTCCAATAGGTATTTTCCTATCATATTGGAAAATTAGAATAAATTATAATCCCATATTACTTAATCCTATGGTCCAATTAAGATCTCTCTTCCAAGGCTAATCTAAATTCCTCAATTTCCTACTTAGTGGTGATCAAGCACAAAGTAGATAAAATAAAAAAAGATTAAGTAAACAAAATAACAATAAGCACAAATTATTTGGTTCATACATGCTCAAATCCCCAAATTAATTGATAACTACTCTAGATTTAAAGAACAATTTGCCCCACATATTCAAAATAAAATCCATCACAGCAAAACAAAGTTCATATTCAGATTCGAGAAGACAAATGAGACAATCTAAATTACTGTGCAAACGACTTCCCTAGCTTTACTGTTGATCTCAAGAACAAGAAGACGATGAACAGTAGTGGAGGCGCCACCTCCAATCCTCTGGTTCAGTCGCCAGCGTTGGTTTCAGCTCAATAATGATGGTATTGTTGCTGCGATTAGGAAGACAATCGGCTCTGAAGCTGCCTCTCAGCTTACGATAGAAATTCAATACTAAAATTGCTCCCTTGCTCCCACTGAACAGAAAAGAGCAGCAACAGTGATCGCTGGCTTCTGGTTCTCACCAGTTCTAGCTCACTCACTTACTCCATAAGTCTGCTGGTTCTCTTTTTTGATTTGGTTCTGGTCACTCCGGTGATGGTGGCCTCGGAGTCTCCTCAATCCTCTCTTGTCCTAAACCATTTGCTCTGTCTCCAACTTTTTGTGATGATGATGGCTGATAATAATCTCCTCCTCTGAACTTAATGGAGCCTAAGCGTGCTTGAAGATGAAAACCAGCCACCAACATAGCCGCCTCCTCTCCCCAGCTCCTCCTTTGTTTCTCTGTGAATCTCCTTCCACGCCCCTAGGTCTCCTTTTTTTAAACAATTCAAACGCATTCCTTTTCTCCAAATTGGCCCAAAAATGGTGTTGCTGCAGCTCTCATTTAATTCAACTATAACTCTTTCCTTTTCAGGTCCCAAAACGCTGCGTATCACTTCCCTTTTTATCAAAGAATTCAAAGCCAAATGATAATAATCTTTCACCCTCAAACCATGTGATTTCCTAACTGAAATGATAAAATAAACAAAATTAAAATAAAATAAAGAAAAGAAAAGGGATTATTATATATTGAAAAAAATCTCCTTTCAGTTTTTTTTAATTTCAGACAGTGAATCATTTTTATTATTATTATTATCCTAAATTAAATTATTTCTATTTTATATCACAACTATAACAGGTAAAATAAAATCCCCCAAATGATTCACTAATTTGATTTGCTCCTATAATCTCATAAAATCTCAAACAAATCTCCTAAAATTTTGCTAGATAACTCTCTAAATATCTCCAAAATCTCCTTTAAATGTATAAAATATGGAGAGTTATTAGTTTGTAAAAGGTATTTTGAGAGAAAGCGCCGATTTGGTAGCGTTTCAGAAGATTGAAGTTCTTGAAAGTTACTATTCATACACTATTCATCTCTTCTCTTTCTTCTAACATTTTTTGGGGCTTTTGGCATTTTTCCTTGATTTTTATGGCAGCTGGCCGAATTAAATGGCTAGAGAGGAGTCTTAGAAAAATCATGCCAAATGTCAAGCTCTCATGGTGCCATTTAGCTAGTGTTCCACTGGTTCGGTGACACGTGTCACTTACTTTTTGGTCTTCCCTTTTTCTCTCTCTTAGGTGGCGCCATAATTGTCAGGGAAAGGGAGAGGCCTGAAAATTTCCTTGGACTCCCAGGTTTGGTGTTCGAAAAGTCAAGTACGTGACTGAGCCGAAGACTGGTGGATTCCCCGGACTCTGGTGCTAGTGGCATGCTCTCAAGATACCAACACAAAAGCATAAAGGTAAGTGTAATGATAATGGACACTTGTCATCCTCTTGCATAGTCAACACAAAAGCTAGTCATGATTACTTATTTTATTAAAGTTACTTTTATAAAGTTACTTTGTCAGTGTCTCCTCGAGATTCTACTCAGGTTTTGCCTGGGACTGTGACATGCAAAATCGAAACCCGTCAAATGACACCAAGTCGGAGTATGTACATGGGCTCCATATGGTGTCACATACCGGCATCCACTCTAAAAATGTAAGGTACACATGTACACCCTGAAAATGGCATGTACACATTTGGGTGGCATCTTTCTACTAACCTAATGGCACCGTATATGTGTCATGTACACATTTGCACTGATACTTTAATCATACTGCCTACAAATACCGAGCTCTCTACCTGGTAGGGCCAAATCATATAGTTCCTTAGAGTCTTTCTATATCTCATCATTCTTTAGACTTTTCTCAAACTGGGCTTAAGCGTTTGCCTAATACAAGCTTATCCTCAAGTCCCTAAGCCCAAAATTTGGGATATTACAAAGGGCCTTGACGAATCTTGTTCCTCTCATCGACGGCTATATTTCTACAATTTTAGATCCTTGAATAAAGTAGTTTCATGCTGCCTCTAAGGTGTGGTACTATTTTAATCAAGAACAAGCTACAGCATTGAATAGAGGTATGCGTAAGCTTCGATTTGAGTATAGTATTATAAGTTTTAGTTAAGTTTTTATGGAATTATTATGCTACCCAAAATTTTTTCTAAACCTAAATAATAGAGAAATAATATAATTATGATGTTTTTGAGGTTTCCAATGAGTTTAGAATGAAAAATTGTGTGGGATAAAAGTGAGAAACCGATTTTGGGAGCATCAGACTAGGAAACAGAATTTTTGCTCGTGAAACCCTAAGTTTTTGCCATAGGCAAAACCTTAGGAAGGATTATGATCTTGTTGATTTTGATCTTTCTAGTGGATTCTACAAAAAAAATTGTGTGGGAATAGGTTGTAGGTATGATTTTATAAGGGATGGATTGAAATACCCTAAATCTGGAATTTAAAGTTGATAGTTGTTGCCAGATTCATTTTTGTGGAATTTAAGGGTGACAATTTGATGGATCAAATGTTGTCCAATAACTGTGATACTTCATAGGTTAATAATAGACATCCTATGCTCTAAAATAATGTATAGAATATGTTATTTGGAGTTGTAGACTGTAAGTTATAGAATAATGTATAGAATAATTTAAGGTTGATAGTTGCTGCCAGATTCATTTTTGTGGAATTTAAGGGTGACAATTTGATGGATCAAATGTTGTCCAATAACTGTGATACTTCATAGGTTAATAATAGACATCATGTGCTCTAAAATAATGTATAGAATATGTTATTTGGAGTTATAGACTGTAAGTTATAATTTGTTAAAGTTTAGGTATCAAATCTGGAATAAACTCTGGATTAGTTGGGTTTGTTGAGGTTCCTAGAGTCTTGTGGCTATAATTGACACTGGGTGATATTTTTCTTTTGCAGTGGACTTAAATAGCTTTGTATAGGAACTAGAAACACCCTATTTTAAGTTTCCTAGATTAAGTTATGAATTTTCAAAGTTTACTGATGAAATCTAGCAGATTAGGGTTGATACCCAAATTTTCAATACTTGAAGGGAATTATGGTTAGTAGAAACATGAGGCTTAGAAATATTCTCTAAAGTCTGATGTGACCATATTGATACCCAAATCCTGAGGGAGTAGAATGTCTAATATATCTTAGATTAAGTATGTCTTAAACATAACACAGTGAGTCTTAAGGATAACTAACAAAGCTAAGTAAAGAACAAGTTAGAGACAAGTTAGGAGTAACATAACCTTTATTATGTCAGAAGAATTGAAATGAGTTGTGACCCATTTATCCATGAATTCTAACTTAAAGGATTTGACATTTTCCCTAGCCAAATAAAAATATGGTTGGTAAAGGTAAAGTACCGAAATGGCATTCAATTAATAACTCTTACTATCATATATTATATCTTGTTCTGCATGTATGTTTTTACCATCCGTATATTCGTTTCATAAATATATGTTATAAGTGTGAGAAGCTTTCAGCATTGTGTTTGATATTGTACTGAGGCAATAAGACCCTAGATAGGGCCGTAAAATTGGGCGGTATAATTTGTCATTCAATATTATATCAAGGAAATAAGACCCTAGATAGGGCCGTAAGACCGGGTGATACAATAAGGCAGTAAGACCCAAGACTACAAGTTTTTATGGGGTAGTAACCCTAGGCGATAAGACCTAAGCTAAGTAACGACCCAAGGCAGTAAGACTCAATGTTCAACTTGTATGAGGAAGAGGCCATAGGTGGGCCATAAGAAGTGAGTTACCAAGCACTGTGGAATTAAACCAGTATGTTCCATCTTTGATATTGTAATGTACTTGAAATGTTGAATGATGTTATGATGATTCTTGCAGAAAGATGGTTTGTTCAGCATGCTTTAGGAACTTGTATTGATATTAGTGTTTGTTGTCACTACTGAAATTCTTGTGAATCTCACCCTTTTCTAATAATTACCATATAGAGAAGGCCAGCGGCTCAAAGGGCAAAAAGGTAAACATTAATAAATGAAGCATGAAGATGAGGGATTATGACTCTATTGGTTATCTGTTGACTAGTTTCATATGTATTGTCTATAATGTAAATATATACTATAGTAAGTACCTAAGTTATGGTATCAGTGGTATCAGTGAGTAGTAGTTTCAGTACACTCAGTAGTGGTACCAATACCTAACTAGGTGGCATCAGAGGTATCAATGCACATAGTAGTGGTATCAGTACCCGAGTGGTGGTATTAGTGGTATCGGTAGGTAGTGATATCATTATACACAGTGGTGATACCAATACTCAGTGATAATTGAATATTTATTACACTCATTTGTATCTCTTGATTAATAAATTTAGATTGTTTAGTAATAAATGATGGGCTTTTATGCTTATTTGGGCTTTTAGTGTTTTATTGGAATTAACAAATTTTAATAATAAAAATTCCAGATTTACAACCCTTCTCTATTTTGATCATACCTCTTGAACCAGATATCTGAATGATCTCATTTTTGTCTCATTTTTTAGATGATTCAGAGGGCAACAATTGATGTGAACACTTGAAGGACAGATTCGGACAAGAGGATAGTCAAAACTGTAGTCAATGTTATATGTATTTTTCTGGATTTTTATTTGGGCCCAAATTTTGTAATGAAGCACCATTTATTATTAATTTCCGTTTTGGGCTAAACTGATGGGCTTTGACCCATGTGACAATTAGGTTTTTACTTTGGTTAGCTGAAACAATAGGGGAGAACGGATTTGTGACGTTTTTGGATTGAAATCAGAAGTTCTTCATGTGACAATTTTTTGGATTGAGAACGGATTCCAGCCATGTCCGGCTAAGTTTCTGTGATTGACCTATGGATTGAGGATTCACGTTTCCAATCAGAGGACATACTTAAACCGGTAACGTAACTCGTTTCTATTTACTCTAATCGGATTCGGTTTCTAGAATAGTTCGAATGTTCATTTTAATATTCAGATTGGTACATCCCAAGGACACAGTTCGAATCGGGTTACAGTGATACTGTGCGATCGCACAGTAGCACGCCACGCATACGAACAAAACCTAGATGATCGTCTAGTCGAGGGATTTTCTGGACGAATACAGAGATTTCGGTTCGTCCAGAACCAATCATGAGTTCATTATAATCTTCATCCGATGATGGTAGGAAACTATGAATCTCAATTCTAGGTCAGTCGTTTTAATCTGTTTGGTCTAGTTCGTTTTCAATTTTGGTCTTTAATCTGAGTTTATTGTTCGTTAATAGTTTAATTGAACCCCCCAATCAATCATTGTTTCGAATATTTTAGACTGCATGTAAATTCCATGGGAAACGATCCAGGTTCTCTGTACTGCAAATTCTCATTGAAACTGGTTATTTTGCGAGAACTCAACAATTCTCAATCAAAATTTGGCACCGTTACCCGGGAATTTGCATCGGTCTAGCAGTAACGTAGTGTAGTGTTTGAGTCAAGTGGTTCTGGTTGTTTGGCAGATTTGTATCTCAACCAAATCACTCAGCCCCAAGTCTTTTTGAAGGAATTGGGCATTCTGAGCAAAATTCACTTCCTTTAGGAAGTGTGATCACCCTTAATGTTCCCAAATTACATCATCTGGACCACATTTTCAATGTTTTTTGGTCTTGGTGGGACGTAGTCGGTATTTCAGAAATTGTTCTAGGATTTCTACTAGAATTTCCGACTTGCTCTGATTGGGCTGATTTTTGGTGAGCTGAAAGAAAATGTGCCTCTGAGCATAACTCATTGCTTTTCCATGAGCACCCACCTAACTTTTCCAAATTCCATCGTTTAGACCACTTTTTCAATTTTTAAGTTTTTTTATTGCATTTTTGGGTTCCCAGATAGTATAGAAGTTGTTCTGTGCAAGTCCCATAATTTTTAAAAATCATTTCGTAGTGTTTTTGAATTTGTTTTGGTCAATTTCTAGTGTGGGCTTGCCATTTTGCGTTTTTGAGTGTTCTGGTGGTTGTCCTGATTTTTCCCTATGCTGTATGACTAGGAGCAGCACTAGTGCATCTGATCTGTTGGACATAAATCCTGAAATAGAACGCACAATTCTTGCTGCGAGAA
Organism: Albizia julibrissin; assembly: GCA_037074505.1. Classification (NCBI taxonomy): domain Eukaryota; kingdom Viridiplantae; phylum Streptophyta; class Magnoliopsida; order Fabales; family Fabaceae; genus Albizia; species Albizia julibrissin. The sequence continues at coordinate 43,188,522 of CM073477.1, forward strand.
GGGCTGTTAGGTTAAGTCAGAGGATTATTACTGAACCTATTTCTGATTCTGACACTGATTCTGTTGGCACTTCTATCTCTTCTGATTCTATTGGCAGCACTTCTAGTCCCCCAGACACTATGGCAGATCAGGGAAATAATAGGACTTTAAAGCAGTTGACTGCACCTGGTGATAATTATCAGCCATTGTGTATCTAATACCCTGCCCTTGGTGCTAACCTTGAACTTAAATCTGGACTTATACACTTGTTGCCCAAGTTTCGTGGTCTTGCAGGTGATGAACCGCACAAGCATCTGAAGGAATTCCATGTGGTATGCAGCACAATGAAACCACATCATATTGATGAAGACCACATTAAGCTGAGAGCCTTTCCTTTCTCCCTTGAGGATGGAGCGAAGGACTGGTTATATAATCTTCAACCGTCATCTATTGGAAGTTGGGCTGATATGCATAGATTGTTCCTAGAGAGATTTTTCCCTTCTTCAAGAGCCACTACAATCAGAAAAGAAATCAGTGGAATCAAGCAAATAAATGGCGAAAATATGCATGAATACTGGGAGAGATTCAAGAGGTTGTGTGCTAGCTGCCCCCAACACCAGATAACTGAGCAGCTCTTGATTACTTATTTCTATGAGGGTCTTCTACCTAATGACCGAAATCTGGTGGATGCTTCTAGTGGTGGAGCCTTAGTTAACAAGACACCCCAAGAGGCCAGAGATTTAATATCCACTATTGCAGCTAACTCTAAACAATTTGGCACTAGAGCAAATAGCAGTGCTGTGTTCCAGATCAGCGGATCCAATGATTCTCACCAGTGATTGGAGAATAGAATTGATGATCTGACCTCCTTGGTGAGGCAACTGGAAGTGACTCAAACAGTGCAGTCTTCCACTCCACAGTTGGGCTATTCATGTGGTTTCTGTTATGATCCCTCCCATCCTACTGATTCTTGCCCCACCTTGCAAGACAACACATATCAAGATCAGTCAGTGGCTGCTGTGGGCGTTTTTCCAGGGAAGCCACAACAACACCAGCAGCAAAAATAATGCCTTCTCCAATACATATAACCCTGGCTAGAGAAATCATCCAAATTTTAGGTGGAGCCAGAATCTGAGTCAGATTCAGAACCACAATAGTCATGTGCAGCAGAATTCTAGAAATTACCAACAGAGACAGTTTCCACAGAACAGACAGAATTTCCAACAATTCGCACTTCCACAGCCAGCACAACAACAGCCGACCAGCAGCAGTGGTTCCTCACTAGAAGAAATGATGAAGCAGCTTGCAGCAAACAGTTTGCAATTCCAGCAACAAACTGAGGCCTCTATACAGAGTTTGCAGACTCAGATTGGGTAGTTGGCAACATCATTGAACCAACTCCAGCCTCAGGGATCCAATACTCTCCCTTCACAGACAATTCCCAATCCGAAGGGAAACGTTAGTGCTATCTCCCTACGGTCTGGTAAGCAATTACAAGGACATAAACTAGCTGCAGATGTGACTGAATCCACATCAGAAAAAGAGTCAGAAAAAGTGAAGATTGACTCTAGAAACAAAGAGGCAGTGAAGCAAGGTGAAGAGGAGTCTGGAGTTCCTATTCCTCTTCCTTTCCCTCAGAGAGCCCTTCAATCCAAGAAGTTGGCAGAAAAAGTGCAAGACAGTGATATCCTTGAGACATTCAGAAAAGTTGAGATTAACATTCCTCTCTTGGATGCTATCAAACAGATCCCTAAGTATGCCAAGTTCCTAAAGGAGTTATGTACCAACAAGAGGCGACTGAGGGGGACTGAACGAGTGAGCTTCAACCAGAATGTCTCAGCGCTTCTCCAACAACCCATGCCTCACAAGTGCAAGGACCCAGGTACGTTTTCTATCCCTTGTATTATTGGTATTTATAGATTTGATAATTGCTTGGCTGATTTAGGTGCTTCCATTAATGTTATGCCTGCATCTATTTACAAATCCCTTGGTCTTGGTCCCTTGCGACCTACTGGTGTTGTTGTCCAACTAGCTAATAGGAGTAATGCTCATCCTGCTGGTCTGATTGAAGATGTTTTGGTTAAGGTCAATGAATTGATATTCCCTGCTGATTTTTACATTCTAGATATGGAGGATGAATCTCCTAGCAGTAGGTCCCCAATCATTTTAGGGAGACCTTTCTTGAAAACAGCTAAGACTAAGATAGATGTGCATTCTGGTACTCTTTCCATGGAATTTGGTGATATTGTTGTGACTTTTAATATCTTTGATGCCATGAGACATCCTAGGGAAGAGCATTCTGTTTTGTGCATTGATGTGATAGATGAGACTGTTGATGATGTTCTTTCTGCTTGGTATGCTGATTTTCCTGATTTTGCATCGATGGGAGATTGTGTGATATATGCATGTTCTGACACTGAATGGTGCCCTGTTTGCACTAAGATTGATGATGTATTGTATGGAGATATTGACTTGATTTCTGATTCTACTTTACTTGTGGATCCTGATATTGATTGTGGTGAAGCTGAGCTTCATTCTGATATTGGTGATTATGAACTAAACCCTGATGTTAATAGTAAGCTGCCTAGCCACAGTTCTGCTTCTGCGCATGTAGTTTCAGGTATTGCCGGTGTATACACTTCTGAAATGGTGCAATCACCTAAGCTTATTCCTTCCATTCAGCAGCCACCCAAGTTAGAGTTGAAGTCATTGCCAGCTCACTTGAAATATGCCTTTCTGGAGGTGGATGAGCAACTTCCAGTCATTATGGCCAATAACCTTCTACCTGATCAAGAAGAGAAGCTGCTAAACTTGTTGAAGGCCAATAAAAAGGCAATTGGGTGGACATTAGCTGATCTTGTTGGCATTAGCCCTTCTATGTGTATGCACCGGATTTTGTTAGAAGCAGATGCTAAGCCAGTAAGACAACCCCAGAGACGTCTTAATCCACTCATTTTAGAAGTGGTCAAAAAGCAAGTGACTAAGCTTCTACAGGCTGGCATCATCTATCCCATCTCTGATAGCCAGTGGGTTAGCCCGGTCCAGGTCGTTCCCAAGAAGTCCGAAGTAACTGTGGTAGCCAATCAAAGGGATGAGCTCATTCCTACAAGAGTTCAGAACAGTTGGAGAGTATGCATAGACTACAGGAGACTCAACCAAGCTACCCGCAAGGATCACTATCATTTACCTTTCATTGATCAGATGTTAGAGCGTTTGGCTGGTAAGTCTCACTACTGCTTTTTGGATGGTTACTCGGGGTACTTCCAGATCTATATTGCTCCTAAGGATCAGGAGAAGACGACCTGCACATGCCCCTTTGGAACCTATGCTTACCTAAGAATGCCTTTTGGCCTCTGCAATGCACTTGGTACCTTTCAGCATTGTATGGTAAGTATCTTTTATGACTTTCTAGAAGATTGCATGGAGGTTTTCATGGATGATTTTACTGTGTATGGATCTGATTTTGATGCATGCTTGGCTAGTTTGTCTAGAGTCTTGGATAGATGCATTGAATCTAATCTTGTGCTAAATTTTGAAAAGTGTCACTTCATGGTTGAGTCAGGGATAGTGTTGGGACACATTGTGTCTAAAGAGGGTATTCAGGTAGATCCTGCTAAAATTGATGTTATCACTGCTTTGACTTATCCCACATCTGTGTGGGAAGTTCGTTCTTTTCTTGGCCATGCAGGTTTCTACCGACGCTTCATTCGGGATTTCAGCAAGATTGCCCGACCCCTGTCTAACCTTCTACATAAGGACACTGAGTTTGCATTTGATGCTGAGTGTAAGATAGCCTTTGATCACTTGAAGAGTTGCCTGACCACCACTCCAGTTATCCAACCACCATATTGGTCTCTCCCATTTAAGTTGATGTGCGATGCTTCCAATTATGCTGTTGGGGCTGTCTTGTCTCAGAGGGTCAACAAGGTTTCTCATGTCATTGCATATGCATCCAAGACCTTGGATCCTGCCCAATCCAATTATATCACCACTGAGAAAGAACTTTTGGCTATAGTGTTTGCTTTTGATAAGTTTAGGTCATATCTGCTAGCTAGTAGGGTAATTGTTTTCTCTGACCATACTACTTTGAAGTTTCTTTTGAAAAAGACAGATGCTAAGCCTAGACTTATTCGGTGGATGTTATTGTTCCAAGAATTTGAAGTTGAGATCAGAGATAGGAGTGGAGCACAGAATTGGGTAGCTGATCATTTGAGTCGTGTCACTCATTCCTCCTCCCCCTCTGCCATTCAGGATGATTTTCCTGATGAGCAGCTTTTACAACTGCAAGGTAAGCTTCATGGTATGCTAATTTAGTTAATTACTTGGTTGCTGGTGTTTTACCTTCTGATTCCACTAGGGCCCAAACACTGAAATTAAAAGTGAATCTAAATATTACGTTTGGGATGACCCTTATCTATGGAGATTTTGTAGTGACCAAGTAGTTAGGCGATGTGTACCTGATCATGAGTTTGACTCCATATTACATTTTTGTTATGCTTCTGCCTGTGGTGGTCACTTTGGACCCCAAAAGACTGCTAGGAAAGTCATAGACTCTGGTTTATTTTGGCCAACCTTGTTTCATGATTCTCATCTGTTTTGTAAGTCATGTGATAATTGTCAGAGAGCAGGTAGTCTTTCTCGTAGGCATGAGATGCCCAAGCACCCCATATTGTTTTGTGAAATTTTTGATGTTTGGGGTATTGATTTTATGGGTCCATTTCCTGTTTCTCATTGTTTCACTTACATATTGCTTGCTGTTGACTATGTTTCGAAATGGGTTGAGGCGAAGGCCACCCGGTCTAATGATTCTGCTGTGGTGGTAGATTTTGTCAGGTTTAACATTTTCTGTAGGTTTGGCATTTCTCGAGCTATTATCAGTGACCAGGGTTCTCATTTTTGTAACCGAAGCATGTGTGCTTTGTTATGGAAGTATGGAGTGATTTACAAGGTGTCCACAGCATACCATCCACAGACCAATAGTCAAGCTGAAGTCTCGAATAGGGAGATTAAGCAAATACTTCAGAAGACTGTTATCTCTACCCAGAAGGATTGGAGCAAGCGATTAGATGATGCTTTGTGGGCTTATCAGACTGCCTACAAGACTCCAATTGGGATTTCTCCATATAGGCTTATTTTTTGTAAGGCATGCCACCTTCCGGTTGAATTAGAGCATGAAGCTTATTAGGCCATTAAGCAGTGTAACATGGATTTGGCTAAGTCTGGGATGGAACGGAAGCTCCAATTGCAAGAGTTGAATGAGCTTCGATTGGATGCCTATGAGAGTTCACAGTTATACAAGGAGAAGACCATCCATGACAAGCAAATCCTGAGGAAAGAGTTTTCTGTGGGCCAGAAAGTTCTTCTATTCAATTCCCGTCTCAAGTTTATGCCAGGTAAGCTTCGATCTATATGGGATGGCCCTTTTGTGATTGCTAATGTTTTTCCTTTTGGTGCTGTTGAGTTGTGTGATCCACCTACAGGGAGGACCTTCAAAGTGAATGGACATCGACTCAAACCATTTTATGAGGGATCACAGCAGCAACCTGAAGAAGCGGACCTCATACTCACTGATGCCACTTATCCTCCGTAAACACCTAGGGAGTATTCTTCTTTCCCCTATTTCCTTTTTCTTTTATTTCTTGTGTTTCTTTTTCACTTTTCTTTTCACACTTAGCGTAGATTTTCTAATTAATACACTTTCTCCTTCTATCATTGTTTAGCTATGTATATTGTGGACTTTGACATATTGGTTTTGATGGATCATACTGTTTGGGCTGAATTCCTTACTTTTTGGTAGTTGATTTTGGTGATGCTGATTGCATGATTTGGTATTTACCTTAGTGAGATTTTGGGCCTACATGAATGGGATTCATCTTTACCATTCTTCCTTTTTCTGTGTGTCTCTGCTCTTGATTTATGTTCTCTAGAACTTGCTCTCTTTCTTTTCAAGGCTACATTTTTCACTTGCATGAACAAATATGATGGAGGCTTGTTTAGTTCTTTCTTTTATTTGCCACTTTGACCAAATAGCCTTCCCTTACACTATTAATTTCCTTTTGTTAGCCCCTTTGTGCCTTTTTGACTCATTCTTTTCTTCCACCACATTACTAGCCAAAGTGTAAAACCATGTTATACCGCACCTTGGAATTTACTGAGCATTGGTTTCACCTTAGTTTTGTGTTTACACGTGGGGGTTGCCCAGGAGTGCCACAATTTAAGTATGGGGGGATGTTTGGATGTTTGATTTGGGAGTTGGGTCATTAAAAAAAACAAAAAAAGAAAGAAAACAAAGAAAGAAAGGAGAATGAGGGATGTATATTTGAAAGGGGATATTCCATTGATTTGAGTGTTATTATTGTCATGCTCTTTCAAATTTCTTTGGTGCTTAGCCTCACATATCAATACTTATACACACCTTCACCTTAGCCCCATTACAACCTTGAATAATAAGCTCTGTTGATTTGTGCATGTTTGTGATATGAGTAGTGGAGAAGTAGAAATTGAGCAAGCCTATGGTAGGACAATTTCTTGAGCAGAATTTGAGTGATACACTTATTTACCCTATACACTTTAGAGAGTTATTGAGAGAATCCTTTGAGAGACCATCTTGTGTGAGTAGTATCATTGATCGAGACTGCCGTGTTTTGTAATTTGATATGCAGGGATCTCAGTTTTAATTGGTTGGTCTTTTAAAGCTCTGTGTCCATTGTTCCAATTTTACATTGTTGGCAATTGTTAGAAAGGAGAAATTTTTCTTTTAGTTTTGCTCAGGAGTGCAAAATGATAAGTGTGGGGAAATTTGATAATTGAATATTTATTACACTCATTTGTATCTCTTGATTAATAAATTTAGATTGTTTAGTAATAAATAATGGGCTTTTATGCTTATTTGGGCTTTGAGTGTTTTATTGGATTTAACATATTTTAATAATAAAAATTCCAGATTTACAACCATTCTCTATTTTGATCATAACTCTTTGAACTAGATATCCAAATTATCTCATTCTTGTCTCATTTTTTAGATGATTCAGAGGCAACAATTGATATGAAGACTTGAAGGGAATATTCGGACAAGAGGATAGTCAAAACTGTAGTCAATGTTATATGTATTTTTCTGGATTTTTATTGGGCCCAAATTTTGTAATGAAGCACCATTTATTATTGATTTTCGTTTTGGGCTAAACTGATGGGCTCTGGCCCATTTGACAATTATGTTTTAACCTAATTTAGCTGAAACAATAAGGGAGAACAGATTTGTGACGTTTTTGGATTGAAATCAGAAATTTCTTGAGTCTCTGAAGATGTTCTTCATGTTCTTCGCGTTCTTCATTCATTTTTTAGATTTTCCAGCCATGTCCGGATAAGTTTCTGTGATTGACCTATGGATTGAGGATTCACGTTTCCAATCAAGAGGACATACTTAAATCGGTAACGTAACTCATTTCTATTTACTCTAATCGGATTCGATTTCTGGAAATAGTTGAATGTTTGTTTTAATGTTCGTATTGGTACATCCCAAGGACATAGTTCGAATCGGGTCACAGTGCTACTGAACGATTGCACAGTAGCACGCCACGTATACGAACAGAACCTAGACGATCGTCTAGTCGAGGGATTTTCTGGATGGATACAGAGATTTCGGTTCGTCCAGAACCAATCACGAGTTCGTTATAATCTTCGTCCGATGATGGTAGGAAACTATGAATCTCAATCCTAGGTCAGTCGTTTTAATCTGTTTGGTCTAGTTCATTTTCGATTATGTCTTTAATCTGAGTTATTTGTTCGTTCATAGTTTAATTAAACCCCCCCAATCGATCTTTGTTCGAATGTTTTAGACTGCATGTAAATTCCGTGGGAGACGATCCAGGTTCTCTATACTGCAAACCCTTATTGAAACTGGTTATTTTGTGAGAACTCGACAAATCTCGGTCATCGTGGAGGGGTCGAAGTTGGTCAGATGTCTCATGCGACTGCAGCGTGAGTCGAGCGCTATTGTAGTGGGCCTAGTAGGGTAGTATGTTATATAAAAAGGTGAGCCCTGTGAAGGGGTAGAAGTTAGCCGGATGTTTCGTGCGACTGTAGCATGAGCCGAACGCCGTTGTAGTAGGTCTAATGGGGCAGTCCGTTACATAAAAATGATACCAAGGTTTGTCGAGCGCAGTTTTAGTGGCGAATGTCGAGTGCTCAATACCTTGAGAGGTCCCCCTTTAGGGGATAATGGGAGTGACTATCCCATAAGTTATGCCGCACTCTCAAGCTAGGTTGCATGGAGTGTGTACCGGACCGCTCTCAGGCCAGGTTGCGGGGAGCAAGGCCGTTACATAAAACGGTGTATTTTTTTATGTAACAGACACCTACACTCCACAACCTGGCCTGGGTGCAGTCCGGCACACACTCCCTGCAGCCTAGCTTGAGAGTTCGACAAGCTTATGGAGTGGCCACCTCCATTATTCCTCCTCAAGGGAACCTCCTCAGGATCGAACTTGAGACGCTATGTATAACACGCCCAAGCAATCAATCCTGGTACCATTGAGCTAGCTATCCATGCCTCATCCTTGGCCGAAATATCATGTGACAAAAAGGACATGACATGGTTGTATGACAAGTTGCATCGTGTTAACATCCTCATATGAATTAGGTAGTCGTAAAGTCTTACTAGAGGCCGCTTGCGACTTGTGGGCTAGTACAGTTATTGGCCCACTACCAACTTCATATAGGCCTACAGGGTCGCACATAAGAATAGCCCACCACGTGCTATAATGTCTAGATTTATTGAATCTAAGATATGTCTAAGATTCAATGAATACAATGTTTAATTTAGGGTGGACGGATTTTATATATATGAAATAAAATTTGAAAAAGGAAAATAATAGTATTATTATATAGTGTTAGTTTCGGATTTAATTTATTTGATAAAATTAACTTTAATAACTAACATGAGATATAGTATCTCAAATTTAATTTATAAAAATAAATTAAATATATTTCCATTGGCTCTTTATTCGATTAAATAAATAGGTTAAATTAAAACTGTTGGACAAATTTAATTAAATCGAATTTATTTAATTAGCTTATAAAAACAATTAAATGTTAATTGATATAATATGGATTTCAAAATTAATTAAGATTAATTTTGAAGATTAAACTAGCCCTCATTGGTTATAAAAATGAAGGGCTCGAGAATCCTAGGGTAGAAGAAAAAAATAGAGAGCCGCAAGAAAACTCTAGAGAGGCATTGGAGGCACTAACACGCTACCGGTGTTGGGTCTTGTTTGTAATACCCACTTTTTCACCAATATTCCCTATATATATATTTATGATATTTAGTGGAATAAATGGTGAATAGTTATGTATGTAAGAATTTACAGAAATATTGAAATCGCCGGTTACGTACAATTCGGCCAAGAAAGGACACAAAGAGGAAATTAATGTCCACTTAAAAGCCTAATATTGTAACCAAAATATGAGCATAAGATTATACAAATGATGGCTTTATTTAAGTTTCAAAATTGGGTTAAATCAATGGAAATGAGTGAAGAAATGATTTATTACGGTAAATCATAAAATAAAGGGGCAAAACGGTAATTTTTCCATAAAGTGGGAAATAATTATTTTTCCCTAATATTCCCAATAATTTCAGTTAAATGGGAATTAAAAAGAGAGAAATGGCTACTTGATGATTAATAAACCTATTTTGGTGAATTATTATCAAATAGTCAAAAGTTAAAGATGTAAAAGTCAACATATTGCAATATGGCAATGGAATAGTGTGAGATTAATATATACTCCCTCATTTCTCATTCATTTTCAGCTGATCAAGAGGAAGTATGAAGGGAAATGGAATTACACAAGAAATGGTATTTATGGACCAATAAGGGAATGCCACATGTTGAACTAATTAACCCTTATGAATTATATCATATTTCCTTCATCTCTTCTGCTTCATTCTCATGCCAAAACATACCAAAAGAGTGAGAGGGAGCTGAGACAGTGAAGAGCCAAGAAGAAGCTAGGGTTCTCAAGAAATCAAGGTAAGGAAGTTGTTACCTTGTGTCTTAAGCTTCTTAATCCCTCCATAACCTCTCTTACTCACCTCTCCTCCTTTGAATCCATAGTTTTCAAGCTAAATCAAGAGTTGTGGAGAAAGAGCTGAAAATGTTGAGGAGAGAGAAAGTACTGAAAATCAAGAGGTAATCTTCCAAACTTGTTCCTCTTGCTTGATAGATGGTACCTCTTGCTTAATAGATGGTATTAGAGTTGTTCTTGGCTTAGTTTTGAATGATTTGTGATAGTTAGAGAAAGAAACCTAAAGTACCTTAATGGTTGAGTTTCTCCAAATCAAGTCCAATGAATATCTAAATAGCTAATAGTGTGATTATAAGTAGAAAGGAAGTGATTAGGCAAGAGAAAATGAGAAACCGACATAACTTTTCTTAGAATACTATTGGATTGCCCTGTGTTGGATGTGGTAAAGGAGTAAGAATTTGATATTTTTAATGCTTCCATTGGGTTTAGGAGGTAAAATTGTATAGGGTCTATGTTGATGATAAAGTGAGAAAAACCCCAAAATGCGAAATGACCAATTACCCCCTTAAAAGCCTTAAGTAAGGGTTGTCAAGGGCATTTTCATCATTTGGGTCTGATTTTGACCAATTTGAAGTCAAAAATTGATTCTATATGTGAAATTGTGTAGGATAGACCTAAGTTATAATTTTGAGTAAAGTACAAATGGACCGGGTCTTAAGGGGCATTTTGGTAATTTGGCATTGTAAAGCTAAATGAACCATTAGCATGAGTTCAGAACTAATGAATAGATGAGTAATAACTCATATAATATTTGGGAATTATAGGACTTCGTAGTGGTCCGGAACTCAAGGCTTTCCCTAGCTTGGACAAATGATTGGAAGTTGCTAGAGAAGAGCAATCAAGTAGTAACATGTCTTTCATATGTTATGATATGCAATGTATGAATTGTATGTTCATCATGAATTGTCTGATGTATTTGAATATGCGGGGTGGTCACCCGGGAACTATCTTTACATGGTTGGATGCTCAGGTCAATATAACAATCACTAATGCACAAGTAGGTGCTCAGGGCCTATTGCATGGGTATCCCTTATGTAATATCCTGAATTTTAGAACCAAAGGCTAGAGAATAAGCCTGAATTAAATGGACTGCTAAGCCCCGGTTTAGCAAGTGTCCCAGTAAGACATGATTGCGTTCCCCAAAATTCCTTTATACCCTTGCGGTATTAAAGGGAATATTATGGTGAGAATTAAAGAGCTTGCAGAAGACAAAACAATAAAATTAGAAGTCACACACAAAGTAGTATTGCTACCGGTGAATTTTGTGGTGTGGCAGTCGCGTTTATGTGACATATTTCAAGAAGAAAGTAATGTAAAAAAATTATGAAACTTTCCAGAATGAAAGTAGACTTATCAAGCTTTAATTTGATAGGTCATATAAGTTATTTGGAGCTGTACACAAAGAGTTATGTATTTTTGAATTAGCCTAGTGAAACTGGAAATTTTCAGTGACAGCTTCAAAAAATGAGAATTTTTTGAATGATGGGCTTTCAATTGGCCAAATTTTATAATTTTCCATAAAACTAGACTCAATAAGGGTAGCATAACCTTTAGAACCACTCCAATTGGATATCTACACAATTAGATATGAATTTTCAAAGTTTGAAGAAAATTCTGCCAAGTTTTGCATTAAGTGCGAAAATGGAAGAAAATGTATGGGCAAAATGGTCATTTGACCAATAAATTAAGAAATGATTATATTTACCTAATATTCCCAATAATTTTAGTTAAATGGGAATTAAAAAGTGGAAAATGGCTTCTTGGTAATTAATGAGCCTATTTTTGGTGAGTTATTATCAAGGAAGGTCAAAGAGTAAAAAGTCAAATGACCAAAAGTCAATAATTGGCAAGATTGTATTATGGGATATACTAAGAACAACATATACTCCCTTGATTCTTATATATTCACGGTGGAATGAAGAAGAGAAAAGGGAAAATGAAATATTGGATAAAAAAAGAAAACTTTGACCAATAGGAAAGCACCACATGGAAAGCAACTTTGACCAATTCTTTAAGTTGCCATTTCCTTCATCTTTCATCCTCATTTTTTATCAAAAATAGACCCAAAGGAGTGAGAGGGAGCTGTGGGATGAAGGAAGAGCTTTATGCACACAAGAGCTTAGGTTTTCCAAAATCTAAGGTAAGGAAGTTGTAATCTTGATATTTAAGCTTTCTAATCACTCTCTAACCTTCTCTGATCTCTTCTCCTCTATTAACTTCATGGATTCAAGGCCAAAATTCCAAGAGAAGAGAGAGAGAGGGCTAACGTTTTAGGGAGAGAAGAAACAAGAAATCAAAAGGTAACTCCAAAACATGCTCCTTGTGCTTTGTTGTTGTTGTTCTTGTTGTTCTTTGGCTTGGTTTTGGTTTCTTTGTGATGATTGGATGATGAAACCCTAAGTGTTCCTAATGTTCAAATTCATTCTAATCATACAAATGAGGTTTTAAATAGCTAATCATTTGATTAGAAGCAGAAAGGAAGTGATTAAGCAAGCGAAAACGAGACTGACATAATTTTTCTTAGAACCTTAATATACTGCCCTGTTCTTGACGTGTAGAAGGGATAAGAATTTGATAATTTTGATGCTTTCATTGGCTTTAGAAGGAAAAATTTTGAATGTGTACAAGTGTTCATGATTGTTGGATGCTTGTATATGAATTTGGGAAATTATGAAGTATATGTGTGCATGTTGCTTAATCTGCCTTTTGTGAAAGTAAATGTTGTGCATGATTTTTCATAGGTCAAACCTTGTCCAAAAATTCTAAAAATTTCCAGAATTAAATTAGAGACATAGAACTTTAATTTGATAGGTATTTGTAATTTTTGGACAATTACATTAGGATATATGAATTTTTGAAGTTGTGTCCTATTTCTGGAATGAAATCAGTAACAGGTTATATTTGGAGAAATTTTGGGAATGTTGTGGCTATGATAGCTAGAATGGAGTATTTTTAGGTGAAATTATACTGAAATATATTCACATAGGACTTTGAACCACCCTAATTGGAGTTCTATAGAATTAATTATGATTTTTCAAAGTTTGGTCAAAATGCTGGCAACTTTGTCTACCATGCGAATTTGAGAAAAAAAGTGACCAAATGTAATTAGTATGAACTCCAAGAGAGAAAGTAAGCCTTTAAGGCTAATGTGGCCCATTAGGCATTCACTTTTCATGGATCTAATAATGTCATTACTTATCTAGGGCCACAAAGTGACAAAGAAGAAGCTATGGTTGGAAAATCAAGGTACAAGAGGAGGAGGCAAAGTCCAAAAGGCAGTAAACTTACTTAATTGTATGTATGTGATGTTTATACTGTGTATTGATTTGATGTATTGCTTTGCTTGATTATGTGAAGCATGTATAAATAAATGAAGCTCTGTTTCTATTTTTATGGTGGCCATAAGTATGTTGCATGAAATATTGAGCATGCAGAATATCATTATGAGAACATAAGCCTATGTAAGGTAAGCAAATCATGCACTAGCATTTATCTTGCATGCATTATTTGTATGTTTGCTACTAAGATTCTCTCGAATCTCACCCTCCCCCACCAACCATATAGGTACGAGAATAGGAAAGGGAAGAATGCTTGAAGAAGAACAAGAAGGAAAGAAGACGAAGAATTGAAGAAGAATGTGTATTAATTTACTGTATGTAGATTAATTGCACGACCTATATGTTTGTATGAATAGTATGAATAGATGCATATTAAAGTTGAATTATAATTAGGATCGCTATGGAAAAAAAGAATTAACTCTGATATTCTGTAAGAATTATGGCTCAATAGCCGGAAATGAGTAATAATCTCCTAAGAGAATATGAGTAAACGCTTCCATGTACGTAATAAAGGGGCAGAAATGTAAGGTGTTACACCTTAGAACTTTGTAATATATCTAGCGTTAAGATAGTTTATGAGTTACATGTAATGCATTGAATGCTGAATGATGATTGTTTAGCATGCCTTGTACTGTTATAACTGTATGATTAATATATGTTGCTACTGAGATTCTTTTGAAACTCACTCCAAAAAAACCTACTTTCAGTACAAGGAGAAAGCTCGAGGGGCAAGTGAAAGGTAAATAGGGATGACTATAGGTCGAGACGCTGAAGTCTTTAGTCATTTTAGGTGGTTTTGTTCCACACGTTTTGGATATTGTGAGTTGTATATGGTAAATATGTTCATTTAAGCATAACAACAATGTAAAAGTAGCTTAATGAATGATTGATAGATAATATGTGTTTATACTTCCTATCGCTAACGAAATGCAATTAAGATAAACACTGAGAGGACTTCTCTAAATAAGAAAAGAGAAATACATTGAGAGAAACCTCGTTTAAATATACAAGGGGAGTGACATGAGAAGAGAATGTATATCGAGACTATTTAGATGAAGGCACGACACGTAGGCCGTATTTAAATTTTACAACCCTTATAAAAACTAAAGTCATGTTGTTCACCATACCCAAACAATTTTGATGAATAAACCATAACAAGTAATAGTTCATACAATATGAAAAACAATAAATGTTGTGATTAGGTTATATTGCGCTACGAACATTTAGCCACAGCGGTCCTACTACGAACAGTTTGCCACACGCTACGAACAACTTTTAAAAAAGGGCACACTCTCCTTTAAAAAAAATTGTCTCAGTCCAGTTTTTAAAAACATATGAGCCGAATTTTGAAAACAAAAGACCCAGCCTAACAGTTCTAAACAATCTTGGTCCAACCCAGATCAGGTACCCTACCCAACTCCTAACCCACGAGTGACCCAACTGGATTGCCACGAGCTATGATCTCTGGTAACTTTTTTATGCAATCTTAGGGTTTGAACATGATTACTGAATACGAAAACTAGACAAACATGATTACGGCAATTAACTGATTATTTTTGCATAGAAACATGATTACGGCAATAACCAAAGCTAATCATGAAATCCAGTTTCAAATCTAATCGAATCCAAAACAATAATCACAACAAAACCATATCACATATATAGTCATATTCGAAAATAAAAAAGCAAAAGTATGGCATATTCAAAACCTTCAAAAAAATATATAACACTTATATATTTCTTTGAAAAGCAACTCATATGAACGAAAAACACACATCTATTATCTATATATCCATATATAAATACAAAAACTCAAACGCACAATTGACCTGGCTCGGATACCACTGTTGGGATTGGTAAGCACAGCAGAAATTTAAAATTGCTAGAGTTTACCTATAATATCCCAAATTTTGAGACAAGAGGCTTAAGATTAAGCTTAGATCAAATGGGCTGCTAAGCCCTAGTTTAGCAAGTGTCCTAGTAAGGCATGATTTTATTCCCTAAATTTCTTTATACCCTTGGGGATATTAAAGAGCAATGGTAGTGACAAAATAAAGCAATTAGAAGTCACAAAAAATATAGTAAAGTGGAACCCAAAGTAGTGTTGCTACCGGTGAAATTTCTGATATGCCAGTGGTGATTGTGTGACATTTTTCAATAGGTAAATGATGTTGAAAAATTATGAAACGTTCCAGAGTAAAAGTAGAATTCTCAAGCTTTAATTTGATAGGTAGTATAATTCATTTGGAGCTGTACATAAAGGGAAATGAATTTTTGAAATTAGCCCAGTGAAATTAACTATTTTCTGGGACAGCATCCAAAGATTAAAATTCTGAGAAGAGTGAGCTTCTAATTGGACATTATATTTTTCAATAGGTTATATTTTTTTCTTAAAACTAGACTCCATAACAGTCACATATCCTTTGGAACCACCCCAATTGGACATTATTACAATTAGATATGAATTTTTAAAGTTTAATGGAAATTCTGCCAAGTTTAGTATTATATGCGAAAATTGGAATTTTGGACCAATGGGAGTTTGACATGTGGCAACTAAAATGGTTAATTCATTTAACCATTATCTTCATCATCTTATTCCTCATTTTTCCCATGCAAACAATCACAAAAGAGTGAGAGAGGTGAGTTGACGAAAATAGAGAAAGGAAAAGAGAGAAACTTCAAGGCGCCGAAACACTGCCAAATAGTCGTCTTCTCTCAAAGTGCCCTTCACGAACCTTCTTCTACCCATCGTGAGTTTCATTTCTACAGTTTCGGATTCTCGCTTAGAGATGGTTTGCGTCATCTCACTGGTCGGAGTATTGCTGGAGTTCCGAACCATCTACGGAAATGTGTAGAGGTAAGCGTAAGCTTCCTTTTAAACCCATTGATTTGTTGTTTGGATGAGTATAGAGGGAGTTGGGTATTGTTCATTCTCATAAAAAAAATGGTTTTTTGGATGTCTAAACTATGTCCAACGGATGTCTAAGTAGCTAATCATTTGATTAGAAGTAGAAAGGAAGTGATTAAGCCAAAGAAACCGACAAACTCTTCCCGAGAACTCTGATTTTCTGTTATGTATGTGTTGTAGTGATTGACTGACAATTTGATAATTTTGATTCTTACATTGGCTTTAGGATGAAAAATTGTGTAAGTATACAAGTGTTCATGATTTTTGGATGCTTGTATATGAATTTCAGAATTTATGAATTAGGATTGTTCATGTTGTTGATTCTTCCTTATCTGAACAGTAACGTTGTTCATGGTGTTTCATAGGATAAACTTTGTCCAAAAAAATTTCAGGATTAAATTAGATATGTATATCTTTAATATGGTGGGTGGTTTGTAATTTTTGGACAAGTATATTGGGAGATATGAATTTTTGAAGTTCTGCCTTGTTTTCTGGAAAGAAACTGGAACAGTGTGATTAGGCGAAGTTTTGAGAATTTTTTGGTTATGGTGGACAAGCTTTAGTGTTTTTATGTGAAATTATATTCAAATCTCTTCACATAGGAATTGGAACCACTCAATTTGAACGTTTCTAGAATTAATGGTGAATTTTCAAATTTAATCGTGTTAACTGAAATTCTGAAACAGAGATTAGAAAGGGGAAATTCCTCGAATCTCACCATCCCTAACCAACCATTCAAACAGGTGAGCACTGGAAGTATGCTGAGAACAGAGAAGAGGAATGCATGAAGAGGAATGCTGCTGGCTGTCTGAAGACCTTTTAGTTATTTTAAGGTCTGTAAATATTGTCTAAACCCCTGTAGGGGAAACTTTTGTATTATAATCAAACAATATTGTATTAATATTATCAGTATATTCAAGCTATTCATGTGTGCCTACTGAACTGCGCATTGCTACTTTGAGTAAGGTCAATAATAAGGGGTATATAAGGCAGGGTCTTTACATTACCAATCCCAGTTGCGGATCTATCAACAGCGTTTAAATTGAGTAGTTTGAATTGTACCTTTTATGTTTTGCCTTTTTGATCTCTAGCAACTAACGCCTCATATCAGCTCCCTCTACCGGTATCCACACGAATACGACTCCAACACAAACAGCATGTTAGCGCCTCCAATGTCTCTATAGGGTTTCTCCTTTTGTGGCTCTCTATTTTTTTTTCTTTTATCAAATTATCAACCCCTTCCCTTTTATATCTAATAAAGGCTATATTGGATCTTCACAATTCATCTTAATTAATTTTGAAAGATAATTAAACAAATTTGGTTTGATTAAATATGTCCAACAGTTTTTATTTAACCCATTTATTTAATCCGAATAGAGAGCCAATAGTAAATAGATTTAATTTATCTTTATAAATTAAATCTAAGATATTATATCTCTATCATGTTAGTTATTAACTTTAATTTATCAAATAAAATTAAATCTAAAACTAACACTACATATATATATATATATATATTTATATTTATTTATTTATTGTCCACCCTAGATTAAACATTATATTCAATGAATCTTAGACACATCTTAGATTAGATGAATCTAGACATTATAACTCGTATTGGGCTATTATTTTGTACGACCCTGTAGGGCTATACAAAGTTGGTCGTGGGTCAATAATTGTACTAACCCACAAGTCGCAAGCGGCCTCTAGCAAGACATTAGACATCTCAATTCATATGAGGATCGTTAACACGATGCAACCTATAATATACCGAATTTTGTACTCGGTAGACTTTGTAAATATTTAAGTAATAGAATTAAATGATTGCCAATGTTTACCAAAAACATATAAGGATTAAGAATCCCAAAACCCCGTGTAAATTATATTAGCACAATCGCTTTGGGAATTTTGTACGGAATTAATTTCGATTAATTAAGAAAGAATTAATTCCTCTGAAATGAGTCTAGTGAGATACAAAATATAATTTGAACCTAAAAATGAAAGAGAAAATAGTGTATGGAAGAGAAAAGAGAATTAAATAAAATAGTTAATGGAAATTTAATTAACATTGCTATAATCGTAGGCGAAAGAAACAATTGCTAATTGATCTTGAGGTTAAAAATTGGAATCCAAGATTAAGGGCTAGGATTTTACTCTTGAAAAATTGAGTAAATAGGAGGCTCAAAAATTAAATTATTTTCTCCTAATAAAGCTCAAGAAATTTGGTCAAGTTTGGAAAGGAAGAAGGAAGGAGTAGTTGGAATCCAACTAAATGGCACTCTTGTAATATTTGCACCAACCAAGTGCAAGTTGGTCAACAAATTCTGCCCCTAATTTTTTAATGAGTTTCGGTCAGCTGAAAGAGAGGAATGAATGAAATAAAACACAAAAATCAACCTCTCTCTCTCATTCATTTGGATGTCTAGAGCAAGCACAAGAGAGAGAAGTCAAGAACAATAGGTAAGTTTCTTTCTAGATTTTCACCCTCTTCCTCACATTTTTAGCTCAAATTTTCTTCATGAACATTGTTCTCCTCATCCTAAGTTTCAACTCTATGGCAGTTTTTTTGTGAAAAGGAGGTGTCTTGAGCCATTTTGCAAGACCCAAAGTGGTAGAAGCAAGAAACAAAGCCTAAAAGAAGCAAGAGGTAAGTTAGAACTTTGTTTTGAGCTCAATATTGCCATGATTTGTGGAGTTTATTGATTTTTTATTGATTCTATTTTGGTCTTGAAAATGGTTAAATAGAAAAGCTATGTACTAAAAGATGAATATAGAAAAGCTATGTACTAAAACTTGAACCTTGATGATTGTTGCTTATGGGTGGCTGTTTGGTCAGGAAGGGAAAAGGGGAAAAAGGAGTGATATTTTGTCATTTTAGAATTCACCAGTGGCTTCTACATGAAAAAATGTGTGAAATAACATGTGGTTGTGGTTTTTGAGTGATTGTGTTGAAAATATCAAATTTTAGAAGTTAAGATTCTGTGCTGCCAGAAATTGTTTTCTGGAGGCAGGGATGGTATGTCGTATTTTTCAATAATCAAACCTGGTCTAAATCCTTTGAAACTTTCCATAAAGAAATTAGAAATACTAATATTTATTTTTATATATAGAATGTAATTTTTGGACCAATGTATTTAGAGTTATGATTTTTCAAAGTTTGGTCTTGTTTTTGGAATGAAATCTGGGATAGTTGAGAGTTGGTAAAATTCTGGGAATTTTGTGGTGATATTTTCTAGAAAATGATGTTTTTCATTGAATTTATACTTAGATAGAGTTACAATGTGCTTGAAACCAAACAATTTGGATTTTCTATAATTATTTATGATTTTTGAAATTTGGACATTGAATCTAGAAGTTGTTCTCGAGCAAACTTGTTGTGATGTATTTTTGTCTAATCAAATGAATTCCAATGTCCATGAGAGTTTATAGACATAAAGTAGACCCAAAAAGATTTTATTTTATGAGTAATTTGTAATAATTGGATAAGTACATTGGGAGACACAAATTTTTAAACTTTTGTAATGATTATGAAAGCTGTCTTGGGGCAGTGGAGAATAATTATGAAATCTGGAATTGTGTGCAATCATTTTGCATGTAAAGTAGACTTAATAAGGGTCATATAAGACTTTGAACCACCCCAATTGAAGGTTTGTAGAATTAGTTATGATGTTTCAAAGTTAAATGAAAAATCTTGTTAGCATGTGGGCTATGCAAATTTAATAGGCTTTGGGCCAAAAATAGTAAGGGTGAAGATTAGTACTTAGGCTTAGTGTAACCACATTAATTACTTAATTGAGCCTAAGAACTAACCCAAATGACAACCAACTTGATTAATTGAATTATACAAGTATTAGACGAAATAATAACCTATTGTCCTTCAATTCTAATTATAGGACCTAATAGCTACCCAGAGCTTAAGTCTTGCCCAAGCTCAAAGAAACAGTTAGACGTTGCTCAAGGGAAGCAGCCAGGTAGTAACTTGTTTTTAATATATTTATAAGATACACTGTATGTTTTGCATGTTCATCATAAATTATCTGGCACATTCTGGTTATGCGAGGTGGTCACCCGGGGCCTTTCTGTGCACGTGGATGCTCGGGCCAATAATGTTATGTGATGCACGAATGGATGCCCAGGGCCTTTTTGCATTGGTATCCCTCATGACCTTGTAGTATACCTAGTGCTATGGTGATATATAAACATCATGTGATACACTAAATGATGTTGCGATGATTCTGTTGTATGATGATTGTGTGTCATGCTTTATGATGTTATATATGTATGATTGGCTATATGTTACTACTGAGATTCTTTTGAATCTCACTCTTTTTCCAAAACCACTCTACAGTATAGGGAGACAACTCGAGGGGCAAGAATGTAATACCCTATTTCCAATAGCCTCAAATGAGTACAAAAGAATAGTGAAATCCATTGTGGAATCAGGATTTACCCAATGTTTAATAACGTTCATAAATCCTCACTCTAAACTCAGGATTTGAACCTCAGACTGAGAGGGTTTTCAAAGGGTAGAACACTTGAATACATTTCCACAAGATTCACTACGTCACTAATATCTCATCGCTCTTAGTTTCATTACAATCAAAGTATGCAAGCGTTTACTTTAAATAAACTAAGAGATGTTCTCCTTTAGTTAAACTAGAGCGGTTCTCTACCGATCCATTCATACATTCATATACATATACATCAAATGTATAATCACATAAATACTACCAAAACATTTACATCAAATACAAAAGTAGGCCTTACACTACGATCTTCACTTCACCTTCATATATCCTTCGTACATCTTTTCATGCATCATTCACCTGTCTAAAATGGTTGGTTGGGAAGAGTGAGATTTGAGAGAATCTCAGTAGCAAACAATACCACTATGCATGCAAGATATATATGAATGCTTGACATGCTTGCCTAGACTACTTCATGCCAAAATAATGACATGCTGCATGCTCGATGTTATGACATACACATGGTCATTGTACAAATATAACAGAGCTTCAAGCAATCAAATATGCTCAACATAAATAGGAAAAGTAGTCACATAATCAATGCAAAAACATACATATCCTATACATGCAGGCAAGGTAAGTTCACTACCTAGTGGATCACTGTCCTTCCTTTATTACCTCTTCTTCCAACCATAGAAGCTTCTTGGAAATTCTTCCATTCCTCTTCTTTCTTGACTTCTCCATGGCTCTAGATACCCAATCACATCATTAGAGTCATGATTGTGGGTCATTAGAAGTGCATATTAAGGCCCAAGAAGCTACGGATGACTAAATAGGTCAATTTCCCTCAAAAATATGAAATCCTAAAATTTGGGGGTTTAGGCCGCGGACAAGAATCTCGCTGTTCAGAATTTCACCGTCTTGATTCTTGGCCGAACTTGTAAAAATCATAACGTAATGTACCAAAATCCAAATGAAGTTCGTCCAAGTTCTATGGAACCCTCTTTAAGTCTACTTTAAGGAACATATATACCCATAAACTAAAAGCACTATCATAAGTACATAATTCCATTTAATTGGACACTGCTCCAGAGTTTCCCAGATTCACATGACCAGAGTTTGATAAATCATAACTCCTAGCATACTTGTCCATTTAATCATTATGACCTATCAAATTAAAGGTCTATGTCTCTACTTTTAAACTGGAAAGTTTCATGGTCATTGCATAACATTTGGTCACTAAAAAACACATCACAAAGAAACTTCCTCCAGAAGACAGATTTCACAACGTGCACCCTTTAACTTCTAAAACTTCCAAATTCACATACAAGTATCCAAAATTCATGAACACTTTCATACCTACACAATTTTGCCTCCTAAATCCAATTGAAACATCAAAATCATCAAATTCTCAACCCATCACCACGTCACACACAGAACCTCAAGTTAGGGTTCTTAGAAAAATTATATTGTTTTCTTGTTTTCTTTGGCTTATTCACTTCCTTTCTACTTCTAATCAAATGATTAGCTATTTAGACATCCATTGGACATCGTTTAGACATTGAAAAAATCATTTTAAACCAGTCATAAACAGTACCCAACTTCCAATATACTCATCCAAACAACAAATCAATCGGTTAAAAAGGAAGCTTACGCTTACTTCTACCCGTTTCCGTAAACAGTTCGGAATTTTGGCAACACTCCGGCCGGTGAGACGGTGCCAATCACCTCCAAATGAAAAATCCGAAACCGTAGAAATGAAGATCTCGATGAGTAGAAGAAGATTTGTGAAGGGTATTTTGCCAGAAGACATCGATTCGACAGTGTTTTGGCGGCTGGAATTTTCTCTCTCTTCTCCCTCCATTTTCACCCAGCTCTTTCTCTCTCTCTTGTTTCTGATTTTGGACGCTGGAAAATGAGGAAGATGATGATGAAATATTAATTAAATGGGTTATCAAATTGGTTTTCCACGTGTCAACCTATGATTGGTCCAAAAATCAAATTTTCGCACATAATATACAATCTTGCAGAATTTTCATTAAACTTTGAAAATTCATATCTAATTGTACAAATGTCTGATTGAGGCGGTTCCAAAGGCTATACGACCCTCATTGAGTCTAGTTTTAGGTAAAATTATAACCCTTACCCAATTGGAAGCTCACACTTCCCAGAATTTTAATCTTTAGACGCTGCCCCAGAAAATAGTTAATTTTGTTATGCTAACTTCAAAAATTCATTTCTCTTTGTGTACAGCTCCAAATGACTAATATGACCTATCAAATTAAATCTTGATAAGTCCAATTTCATTCTGGAAAGTTTTATAATTTTTTTGACATCATTTGTCCCTTAAAAGATGTCACACAAATACGAATGTCACACCGGAAAATTCATCAGCAGCAACATTACTTTGTGTATAACTTCTAATTGCCTTGTTTTGTCTTCCCTAAGCTATTTAATTCACCATAATATTCCCTTTAATATCCAAGGATATAAAGGAATTTTTGGAAGTAATACCATGTCCCACTAGGACATTTGATAAATCGAGTTCTAGCAGTCCCCTTAATATAGGCTTAATCTCAAGCCTCATGTCCCAAAATTCGGGATATTACAAAGAAGGTAAATTCAGGTAGCTAGAGACTAGAGCAAGAAAGATTCTATTTACTGTTGGCTGTCTATTTTTGATATTTTGGATATTTTGGAACTATCTATAATGTACATAACTATGTAAACGTAACAATAGTACAGTAGTTGATCCAGTAGTACCAGTAGCTTAGTAAATGAACGGTAAATTGACAAGTGATAATGCTTCCGATTAAAAGAAGAGACATTAACTAAAGAATATATCATGAAATGTAAGCAGAGACATGCTCTCATACTTTGATAAAATGGATTTAACAACCGATAAGACTTAGTGAGATAGTGAATGTTTGTGAAATTATTTCAAAAAGTGTTATTACTCTAAAAAACCCCTACCAATCCTAAGTTCAAATCCTGAGATAGATTTGGGAATTGTGAAAGTTTTCCAAAGTTTCTTTAATCTAGGACTGAATCCTGGTTCCATGAATGATTTCACTACTCCTTTGAACTCATCAGGGGCTATTGGAAATAAGGTATTACACAACCAATCATAAAGCCATGTCACGTCCCTTTTGCACATGATATTTTAGCCAAGGATGAGACATGTATAATGTCATCATCCTGTTCCTGACCATTACTTTACCAATTCCTAAGTAGTTTGACAATAGAAATGGAAACTCATTTCCATTGTAGTATGGCCATACATTTCTCAGACCCACTCATCGAGGGGCCCAGTAATATCTCTCCACTAATATGAGAGAAAATTTCATCTTGACCATTCACATTCCTCTGCATGAAAATCACCAAGCCTAATTGTAGCCTTTATCATCACCCGGTCAAATGTGACTTTTGACTAGGTCAAAGCTTAGCAACTCTCATATAGGAATCCATGATGATCTCAGGTCAAAAGGCATAGTGACGTGGTTATACATGATATAAACTTTGACTTGATCCATGTAGCTTTTTTATAATGAGTCAGTCCAGCACCTTGTACTCTTACAAGTGCTTGAGACTTTGATTCATATCTTCATACCTTATCAAAGTCACACTAGTCTTATTTTATCTTTGCTCCTACATAAATGACCGACCCGGGACATTTAGGATAATCTTTATGATTTATCCAAGGATATAATTATTTCAATAAACATGCCAATAATATGATAACAAAATAGAGAAAATCATTAAATAACAATGTTCAAAGTACAATTATTGGCCCTTAAGGCACAATTTCCAACAGAAACTTGGCCATAATTCAAGACACTTAATGGCTTCATAAAGACACTAAAATGATGCCAACATAAGGGGGAGAAGAAGTATGTTGGCACCTTGTACACATATGGATCCCACACAAAGATCTGACGTTCACCGAGGCATATTGGTTTGCAGATTTGGTAGTTTCCTAGAGGCATAATGGTAGGTGATGAAATTTTAAAGTCTCCAGCAACACATGGCAGCTTCCAAGTAGCCTCCAAGACATGTGGCAGCAATCAGGGGCAAGGTGACACTTGTCAAAAAACCAAGCAGTCCTATATCAAAAAGTAGCTTTATTAAAGTATCTTTTGAAATTTTCCCCTAATTATCCCAAAAAAATGTCAAAATTTACCATTGGATATCTAATAGAGGTGGAAAAGCCAGTCTAATCCACCAAACTCCAGTCAGGCCACATACCTGATTTACCTGATCACAGTACCAGAAAATGGGTGAATTCCTCTCCTTTGAGTAATGAATTCACTCTATCATAAGAGAGGGGAAGGGAAGAAAAATTTGAAGAGGTGCACTAGGTATCTTGTAATGTAAAATAAGAATATTCAATACATAGAATCGCCAGTTACTCAATAATTCCTGAAAAGGAGCATTTAGCATTCCGACTTTTTCTAACATGTGCTAAAATTATAATAAAATATTTAAACCTCTCTCTCCCCTTTATAAGGTCAGTTAAGGGCCCTAAAATGGAAGAGAATTCCTCCAAAATTCCAAGAAAGAGAACGATAAGAGAAGTTTTTGAGTTCTTCGAGGTTTTAGCTGATTCAAAGCCCGAAATCGCGTTTTTAGCTTCTGAAGCCTTTATCAAACTTCTTCTGCTCATCGAGAGCTTCATTTTTTTGATTTCAAAATTTTGATCCAAGGTATTTTGTGTCATCTCCTTGGAAGAAGTACTACCAAAATTCCAAATCGATCGGATAATCACATAGAGGTAATATAAGCTTCATATATGAGTATAACATCTTGCTATTTTGATGAGTATTTTTAGAGTTCTTGACCCCTTAGGGTTTTGGCCAAGGAGATAAAATTGGTCTTTAATGGCTTATTGATGATGAATATATGGTTAATAAAGTGTTTATGGTGATTAATTACATATTTGAAGGTAAAAGTTGCAAAAACATAATTTGTGTTTTAGGGTTCAGATTTGACCAGCCCTAGGTTTCATATGGTTAGAACTAGATTTTGATTAATTTTATGTTAGAAATGGATTATATGGCTAAAATTGTGTAGGTATAGCATGTGGTCAAGAATTTTGGATGATTGGTTAAAAAATACATATTTTGGAATTCAGAAGGGTGTTGCTGAAACTGCCAGGTTCGTGGCAATCTGTTTGTGAGCTGTTTTGGAATAGTCAAATCATGTCCAAATGCTATGATATTCTACAGGGTTATAGTAGACATCCTTGAATTTCCAATTATAGGTAATATACAACATTTGGCCCTGTAAATTTGGAGATGTCCTGTTGAATTTGTGACCTCAACTCTTGAATGCATTCTAAGATAGGAATGTTAATCATGGGTTCTTGAGGTTTTAACCCTGTGATTATCCCTAACTGGTATTTGTCTTTGCAAAAGGACTTAAATATCTTTCCATAGGACTTAGAAGCACCTTATTTGGATTTTTCTACATTAAGATATGAATTTTTAAAGTTGGGGGTTCAAACTGCCAAGTCAGGTTAACCTACGAATTTGAAAAGTTTAAGGTCAATTAAGTCAACTTTGATTCGAAAAGATAAGGGCATTTTGGTAATTATATATTTTTGATAAAGATAGCCAACCATATGGATTTAGGAATAAGACATGAATGAGTAATAACTCATTTATTATAAATTTAGAATTTTAGGAGTTGACATTTGCTCGAGCCGGACAAAGAATTGAAAGACCAAACTAGCTAGCTATTGGAAAGGATTTCAGGTAGTAACTCTATCTTTCATACACTATGTGATTGTTTATATGCTTTGTATTGCCATATTTTGTGATATGAATTGTTTGTTACAAAACCTAGTTGTGGTATGGGGAAAGCATAAGTATCATCCGACCCAATGGGACCTAGCTAAGGCAGTAAGACAAGTACAAAACCTAGTTGTGGTGTGGGAAAAGCACAAGTATCACCCGGTGGTTAAAGCACAAGTACCATCCGGCCAAGCAGGACCCAGCTGAGGTAGTGAAACAACTACGGACAGACAACCATCTACTCCGGAACAATATAGCAAGTAAGGATCAAACAATCATTTGATTCTGAACAAAGCACACAGTATGGCCAGTAAGAGTCAAACAGTCATTTAATCCTTAACACCGAACAAACAAACATGTTTGTAGTGTATTTATTCTATTACATTATATAATGCATTGCATATTTTTTTAATGCATTTATATGATTGATTGTGTGTTACAACTGATATTTGTATGAATTTCACTCCTTTCCATAAATTTAAAATTTATTCAGCTAGAAGAAGTAGCTCCAAGGGTAAGGAAGAAGATACCGACAACTGAGAGTTTCGGTGTTATCCAAGCTATAAAGTTGGTTATCTGTAGAATGTCTATGTTATTTTGGATGTTTTAACCCCGTGGGAATTCCTATAATATAATCAAGTACTTTTATTAGTATGTTTATACTATTTATGTATGCCCACTAAACTATGAGTTATTACTCTAATAAATGTCGAAATATTAAGAGGTTTGACATAACTTGGATCCAAAAAGAGAGGAAATGGCATCTTGGAAGAAAAAAGATAAACAAATGAAAAGAACTAATGGCAAAAGAATTAATATTGCTATGATCAAGGGCAAAAGAGACAATTGACACTTGATCTTGAGGTTAAAATTGGAAGACAAAATGAAGGGTCAAGATTTGATCTCAAAAAGCAAGATTAATGATAAAGGTGAAAAAGCAAATAAACACCTTCCCCTTATGGTGATAAAAATGTCCAAAGGGGCAAAGAAGGAAGAAAGAAGGGTTTGGTCAAAGTTTCAACCCTCTTTGCAAGAAGACTTTTATCAAATTTGCACTTATACACTTATAGGTTTTGGCCAACATGTTATCTTCTTTTTGTGTGGGCAATTTCGGTCAAACCCATGGCGGGGAGAGAGAGAATTAAATTAAAGCAAGTGCATACTCATTAACCAAGGAAAAAAGCAAGAGGAAAGAAAAGAAGAAGAGAGGAAAAGTCAACATGTCATCAATTTATGATTTAACTTGGAAAGTTGATCAAAAAGCAACACATCAAGAAGGAAATTAGTCAACAAATCCTTCTCCTCTTTGTAAGAGAATTTTGTCCAAGGAAAGCCAAAAAGGGAAAGAGAAAATATCAACTCACTTGACCAAACCAACCTTAGTTAGTTAACTAGTTTACTTTTCAAGAAGCCATAAAATTGTGACACATCACATTTTCTTATTTTGTTGAGAGCATTTTTGGCCAAGACTTCAAAGGGGCTAAAGATTAATTAAATCAAACACCTCACACTCTCATTCAACTCATTTTGGAGGCCAAAAAGGAGAAAAAAGAAGAGAAAAAGAAAAAGGAAAGAGAAAAGGAACAAGTGAAGAACAAGAAGCAAGGTAAGTGATCTTGCTCAATTTTCACTTGCTAAATCACCTTTCTAGCTCTTGAGGTCCTCATAAACATTGTTCTCCTCACTAAGATCTTTCTTTCTATAGTTTCTTTTTCTCAAGAGAAGGTGGTTTAAGCTACCAACCAAGTGCAAAAATTGGAGAAACAAAGAACAAGACCTAGAAAGTGAAAGAGGTGAGTATAGGCTTTAATTTGAACCAAACATCTGTTGGAAATTGTGCCCTAGGGGCCAATCATTGTACTTTGAATATTTTCATTCAATGAATTTCTCTATTTGGTTATCACATTATTCGCATGTTCACTGTGATAATTGTATCATTGGATAAATCATAATGATTGTCCTAAATGTCCCTGGTCGGTCATCTATGTGGGAGCAAAGATGAAATAAGACCAGTATGACTTTGATAAGGTATGGGGATACTAATCAAATTCTTAGGCACTTGTAGGAGTATAAGGTGCTGGACCGACCCGCTATGAGAAAGCTGCATGGATCAAGTCATAAGCTTATCTCATGTATAACCATGTCATAATGCCCTTTGACCTGAGATCATCATGGATTCCTACATGGGAGTCACTAAGCTTTAACTTAGTCAAAAGTCACCTTTAACCGGGTGGTGATAAAGGCTATAATCGGGCTTAATGGTTTTCATGTAGAGGAATGTGAATGGTCAAGATGGAATTTTTCCCTTACATTAATGAGAGATATTACTGGACCCCTCGATGAGTAAGTCTGAGAAATGTATGGCCATACTACGATGGAAAAGAGTTTCTACTTCTATAGTCAGACTACTCAGGGATCGAGAAAGTAATGGTCAGGAATAGGAGGATGACAGTCTCCATGCCTCATCCTTGACCGACATATCGTGTGACAAAAGGGACGTGATATGGTTATACGATAGGTTACATCGTATTGTCGATCCTCACATGAATTGGGTAGTTGTAATGTCTTGCTAGAGGCCGCTTACGACTTGTGGGTTAGTATAGTCATTGGCCCACTGCCAACTTCGTTTGGGCCTACAGGGTCGCACACAAGAATAGCCCAACACGAGCTATAACGTCCAGATTCATTGAATCTAAGATGCGTCTAAGATTCAATGAATACAATGTTTAATCTAAAGTGAATGAATTTTAAATATATATTTATTATATACACATGTTGTGTTAATATTTATTTGATAAATATTTATATGTGTGTTATATATATATTTATATTTGGAAAGGAATATTAATAATATTATATACACATGTATTTTTGTAATACATAAATACATATATAATATATATTATTTGATAATATATATTATATATATATGATAGTATTATATTATATGATCATATGATAATATTATATTATATATATACAATATATATTATTTGATAATATATATTGAATATATGATAATATTATATTATATGATGATAATATTATATTGTGTATATATAAAGATATTATATGATAATATCTCATATTTAATTTATGAAGATAAATTAAATTCCATTGGCTCTTTATTCTAATTAAATAAATAGGTTAAATTAAAACTGTTGGACAGATTTAATTAAACCAGGTTTATTTAATTAGCTTATTAAAACAATTAAATGTTAATTGATATGATAAGGATTTTGAAATTAATTAAGATTAATTTTAAAAATCCAATATCCATCATAAAATATATAACCCTACTAGTTATAAAATATGAGAGCTAGGGGTTTTCTATAGATGATGAAAAACTAGAGAGGCACAAGAAAACCCTAGAAGGATATTAGAGGCGCTAGCACGCTGCTAGTGTTGGGGTCCTATTCGTGTGGATACCAGTAGAGGGAGCTGATATGAGTAGTTAGCTCCTCAAGATTGAAAAAGGCAAAACTCCAAGAAGAACTAGTTGACATGTTGATGTTGGGGATGGTTAATCTCATACTCAGAGATTGACGCTCTTTTAAGAAGAATTAGCGGACATGTAGATGCCGGGGAAATTATTTCAGGAGCAACCAAACATGGAGATTTGTGAACTCGTAATACGTTGATGATTGTAGGAATTCAAACAAACATGAATAAGGTACGACTCTTTCTAACTTGATTTAAATGTCGTTGATAGATCCGCAATTGGGATTGGTAAACTTTTGCAATTTTAATTTTTTTAATTCTTCCGCTGTGTGCCTACCAATCCCTACAACATCTTGTTGATTGGTTGATTATTGTGGATTCTCTTGGCTTCCGTAATTTTGGTCATCACAGGATTTTATGTTGATTTGATTATGGAAATGATAATACATGGTGTTTAATGATGATTCTAGACTAGTTTAGTGGAAAAATTGCAAACTTGGTAATTGTTGGTTTAGGTAGTGTGATTCGGATAGGGGCAAGGCAAGGAGAAGGAATGTGATTTTGGAGAATTTGAGGTCACCAATGGATTCTACATGAAAAATTGTGTAGGAATAGCCCCTGGTTATGATTTTGAATGAATTGGATAGATAATTGAAAAATTGGAATTTTAGGTTCTTAGAGTTAAGCATTGCCAAATTCATGGTAGTCAAATTGTGGCTGATTTTTAATTAATCAAATGATATCCAATGGATATGAAACTTTCCAAAATAAAATTAGACATAATGATCTTTAATTTCTTATATAATTTGTGGCTTTTAGATTAGTACATTGATAGGTATGATTTATTGAAGATAGGTATTGAATCTGGATTGGTTGCTATGGCAGTAATGATTAAATAAGGATTCTAGAACAATGACAATATATTTGGTAGTAAGTGATAGTTTACCTTTAAAATAGGCTTAAATAGGGTCACGTAGGACTTTAAACCACCCCAATTGGAGATTCCTAGATAAAGTTATGAATTTTCAAAGTTTAGTAAAAATTCTGGCAGCTTTTGGTCATCCTACAAATTTAAGGCTTTTAGGGTAAATTGTAATCATTGTGAAGTCTAGGGGTAAAGATAAGTTATTGGGGCTAGTGTAGGCATATTAGCTACTCATTCAGCATAATGTACAAACCCTAAAGATAACCAACTTAAGTGTTTGAGATTTTAAAGAATTGGGATAAGTAATAAATCGCCTATAAATTCCAACTTATAGGATTGGATATCTGCCTAAGACGCCTGAGAGACTGTGAACAAGAACAGGATTTGGAAAAGCTACCAAGTACTAACTTTTCTCTCACATACTATGTATGCTCTCTCATGCATATTTTACTATTGTGACTACTTGTGTTGTGAACATGGGATAGGCAGTAGGGCCTACTAGACCAGTGGGTCCTTTTGGTTGCAAAACCTATTAAGCATTCAGATGAGAAGGGCAGAAGCCTAGTAGAATATCCAACACTGTAGGAAGGGACCAGTGTGTCCTTTAATGAACTTGTATGCTACATAGAATATCTCTAAATATTGAATGTATGTTGTAAGTAGAAATAATGGTTATTCTTGCATGTCTTATGTATGCATTTTATATGAGTGATATCTGTTACTACTTAGATTCTTTTGAATCTCACCATTTTCCAAATAACAAATTTTACAGCACGGGCGAGCAGTTCCAAGGGCAAGAATATAATCATAGATAGATGAAGAGCAAGACTTAAAGATTTACATTCTATTGGTTATTTGAATATTTTGGATTGTACATTATGTATATAAATACATAGTAAGACTAGTACTAGCCATAGTAGTAGACGTGTTAATCATAGCCCCGAACATAAGTACCTTAATGTAATAATCGAACTGAAATTGAGCAATCATACGCTTTAAACCTATTAGTTAACAAACGCATCGCGAGTTCAATAGAGAACACTTTGGTAAACACTCTGATATTAACAAATGGAACTAAAGCGGATGGTTATAATGAAATTGTAAACTAATATGAGACCTTATTGAAGATTAATTTGAAAAGTTTTTCGAAAACCCACTTAAGTATATGTTCGAATCATGTATTAAAGTTAGAACTTTAATTGTTTACAAAAGAATATTAGTATCTAGTTTGCAATCATTATGTGATTGAACTTATCTGAACTTTTTGGAAATTAAAGTGTTTCAAAAGTACTGAAATACCGCCACTTAAAAAAAATTGTGGCTGCTATGCAATCTAGTGATTTTTCACATCTCTTACTCTAAGAGTTGATTTCACCCCCTCTCTCTCATGTTTTCCACTCTTTATCTTCCTCACAACACCACCACCACCATCCACAATTCCAAAAAATTATCATTAAATTAGAAAGGTAAAAAATTGGAAATAAAAAATAAAACAAATCCAGGTCCTACTATTCACTGAAATTTTCTCCTCTATGCACATGGTTCTCTTCATAAAGGCCCCATCCCCCTCTTCCAAGTGTTGATGATAAGGTTTCCCTCATCCCCTAAACCCTATTCTATCTATGAGCCTTTTTTTCATTTTCATTTTAAATTATTACTATGAACCTGGTATAATTTTTTCTTGCAATTTATACTATGGAATGTGAATTTTTCATGGTAATGGTACTAACAAGTAGAGTTTAGATTGTTGATGCCAGAAGTATAATTATTATAACAAACAACTTTTTATTTTTTTTCGAAGTTTTTTACTTTTCTAGCATAAATTGTTGATGAAGATTTTTTTTTTTAATTGTAGATGGTGGTGGTGGTTTAGTGATGAAGATGAAGAGTGGAGAATATGAGAGTGAGCGAGAAAGAGAGACAAAAGTTGAAAGTAACTATTAGAGGAATAGAGATGAAAAATCACTAGATTGCACAATAGCCACGATCTTTTTATTAAGTGAGGGTATTTTAGTACTTTCATATTATAATATATGGAAGTTAGTAGGATTTAACATTTTTGCCCCAATTTTGAAAGTTCATGGTTACTTTTGCTCCAAAAAATAGTTTATGGCTACTGTTGCACTTTTAAGGTTATTTTGTCACCTTAACCCTTCTTTTAAATCCCTTTGTTTGTCCTATAAATGCATTTATTTATCTTGTGAACACCATTATTTGTCTTTTGAATTCTCTTTTCTCTCTTGTGAATAGAAAAAATGTTCTTGTTAACTTCTTAATTTGCTTTGGATCCCTTTATTTGTCTTGTAAATGTCTTTATTTGTCTTGAAAATGCCAACATTTGTCTTATAAATGCTCTTATGAAAAAAAAATAATGTAAGGGCATTATTGTCTTTTCACTTAAAAAAACTTAATTTCATTTTGTCCTAAGCGGGTGCAATGAAATTTCATAATCATTTAGGAGTTAACTTAAATAAAATTGTTTCCATGGGGTCTATGAGATATTTTTTGGGAAAATTACAATAAGGTCCCAAGCAAATGAAAATATGAAGAAATGGTCACAAGGGGTTGTTAATGACAACATGAGGATCCTCCATTAACAACATGAGGATCGTCATTAACAACCCCTTGTGACCATTTCTTCATATTTTCATTTGCTTGGGACCTTATTGTAATTTTTTTCATATTTTTTTCGTTAAAAAGAGATTCAAATAATAGAGAAAGAAGACTGGTGAACCCACAATGCAAAAATTAACAGAAGTTAAGTGTCGTTAATGATACTGTTATATTTGCTCCCAAATAAATTATTTATATCTACTTTTACACTCAAAAATAATTAATTCTTATAGGTTCTCATAGCAAAGTTGTTTATTACTAAATTTGCACCTTAGCCCACTATATTATCTGAGTATTGTTAATTATATAACTTTTTGATATTCATACCGGTTGTAGTGGCACAAAGTCTACATATGTTAATCTGAACATTCATTAAACTCTTGACTAGTCCAAATGTCATTTAATCTTCCAACATACACTTTTAAGATGTATAATTGGCCTCATTAATGTTATTTACATCGTGTAACACCCTTATTTCAGCATCTTCGTTGAACTTAACTATGGTACCTTTTATTCCCTCCATATTTTTTATTCATGCTACACAACTTATGATACATGAAAATTTAGATTTTTTGGTCTTAAATCCATATAAATGACAAGAATGTTGTCTGCTTGTATGTTCACCTTAGTGTGAATTTTTTTTTGGCTTGGTCAATATTCTTTGTGGTTGTTGTAGTTATTGTATGTGAATATTTGTCTATTGAATTCCTTATGATTGGAATTGTGAAACTTTTGATTATAAAAATGATGCACTTTGATTATATTATTCTCATAATGACAAGTTTCACAAATCCAATCATCATGAATTCCATGGACAAAGATTCACATACACATATGTTTCAAATATATACTAATATTATTGGTGGCTGGTACATAATTATGTGTTGCAGTTATTGTACGTAAATTTTTGTCCAAGGAATTCCTTCTCATTGGCATTGCGAAACTTGTGATTATGACAATGATGCAATTTCATTGTATAAATCTCAAAATGGCAAGTTTCACAAATCCAATCATCACGAATTCTATGGACAAAAATTTGTATACATATATATTTCATGTATGTGGTTGATTAATTAAATTTTGTTTGTCATGCCTTTGTTCTTTTTCAAGTTTTTCTTTTAATACCCCACCTTGAAAGGGCTTAGATCATTATTAAGTGTTGGATGGAAATGTAGATTGTAATTTTAACTTCAACATCTAGGATATGTTAATACATGGTTCGTATAGTGGGCCATCATTAAATTTGAATACCACAACTCTTGGGTGTGGGGCTAAGTTAAATAATCTTAGGCATTTTGGTTCTTTTAAGACTTCAAAGAGAATATGACTCTCGCCTATCTCAGTTTTAGGTGACAAAGGGGAAGCCTCTTATTTATTGAAGCTGAATCTAACATAGTTAATATACAAACTTGATAATTCTATGTTGTATGGTTGAGTATAGTTGTGTGAAGAGGTATTGGTTGAGAGGAAAATCATACCGAAGGGCAATGATAAGGAGATCCCCAACTACTATTTCCACATACTCAGTTACTTCCTCATTATTGGCTTTTACCTTGTTTTCCTTCTCATCTAAGATCTCCTCATAATATCATATTTACTCATACACTACTAAAGATTTGCGCATATATAGCACTTAAAAAATAACGGTTACAACAAATAAACGTTATATATATCAAGGTAGAGATTGCGCTAGAATATATAACGCTAAAACCTAACAGTTAAATATGTGCACCATCATATATTAAGAGGCGGAATTTATGAAAACATAAATATAATTATTGTAATTATTAAATGTCATGTATTTAATAAAAAAATAATGATTCTTATGAAATAATAGTCATATATAAGAAAGAAGAATTTTTAAAAAAAACTTATTTGATAATATTTGACAGTTCTTCATAATGAATTGTTATATATTCTTTATGAGTACTAAACAATAAAAAAATTTATTTGACAATATATTATGGTTCTTCACAAATAACCGTTAAGTATTTTTTTAATATAAATAAAGGTAGGATTTTGAAAGATATCAAATATAAGAAGGTGGGATCTAAAAAAATTATTTAATAATACATTACGGTTCTTCGCCATGAATCGTCAAGTATTTTAACAATATATTACGGTTCTTTACTAAGAATTTTTATTTATTTTAAAATATAAACAAAGACAAGATTTTGAAAGATATCAAATCTAAGAAGACAGGATTCTAAAAAATATATTTGATAATACATTACGGTTCTTTAGTAAAGATTGTCAAGTATTCTTTAGTAAAAAGGCGGAATTAAGATTTGATTAATAATATTGGTAAGATTCACGCGTTAGATATAATTATTTTTTATATTGGTTGCATTTGTATTTTTATAGTTGTCTGTTGAATTTATATTGCATAATATAGCTTTTAGATATAATAATCCAATAGGGCTTCTATGAAACAAAATAAAACATATTTTTTAAAAAATTTCTCACTTTTTAGATCGGGAATAAAATTACCGGATCTAAAAAGTAGGCATTTTTATTATAAATTGATACTTTTTAAGACCGGTCAATAAAACAAACGGTCTTAAAAATTAACTCTATAAACCGATTATAAAACTAGTCTTAATAAGGAAAGACTTTTTAAACTAGTAACCCGGTCTAGAAAGTCAATTTGAACTAGTTTAAATAACCTTTTTTTCTACCAATGTATCGAGCAACAGCAGCCTTCTATGAAGAATCTTTCTCGTTAGGAACCGAAGTGGTGCATGATGAAATAAAAATGTAGTATGATTTTGGTGCCTATCTCCATGTGAAGCAGTCTAGAGGACTTTTGGCTTTGATATTAATTTCAAGACACCCTCTATATAAAGACTTTCATCCCATCTTCCAAACCACCATACTGTCATATATAACGGTGATGAAAAAGGGACCTCACCACTCTACACACGTGTTTCACTCAAACAAGTTTTATTATCACTCGTGTTTCACTCAAATTTGGCTTTTAAATTGATGTATGTCACTCTTGCCTTTTTCCACTCTTAGATTTCTCATGAGGCTCTTTAAAGAACTAAGCAATTCATAATCAAAGCAATCACAATTTGCAGAATCAACACAACACTTAGAAATGTTCAATTGACACATTGAAAAGGTTCAGTCAATTTCTAGATCAAGATAGAGATGCTTGCATAGAACACATTCAACACATCAATTGGAACTTTCTCTCTTTTTTTGTATATATGTTTTTTTCTCTATTTTTTTGTCACTTTTTTTTATGTTCTCTCTTTTTTTCTATTGAAATATACATAATCTATCACAAACAGTAGTATAACACAAGCAATCTGAATCCAAAAATTCCAGAAAAACGTTTGTTTTGTAAAGACTATAATTCACTGTGGAAATTTTGGTTTGAGATGCAATTAAAATGAGCAGAAAGAAGAGATTCTGAGCAATGGAAATGACCTATTGAATGATGGAAATCACGAAGAAAAAGTGGTCGAATAAGGACATAATATTTAGGGACGTTCTGGGAAAAAAAATAAAGATGAACAGAAACGGAAAATTTCCAGAAACACAACTAGATTGAATGGATAGAACTCACAAACGAAAAATCATATTGAGGTGATTCCAAAGCAAGATGAAAGTAGAGATTGGGAACTATGAAAATGACTCACTAAATGTTGAAAAATATAAAGAAACGCTTGACAAACAAAAGCTATAATTTCATACACGAACACAAATGAGCAGACGAAAAGACACAAGGACAGCACAAAACTTAAAATAAAAATGGAAACAAAGAACAGAAAGACATGACCTGAGTTTAGATCTGAAGCTTTGATACCAAGATGGTACGAACCCACAAGGGAAGATCCAACGAACCCACAACCAATTCTGAGATATGCTCACTCCAAGAAAGCTAAACAAAGATCTACGATCCACTTGAACCCTTGAACACGAAAGAACAAGGACCCGAAGTTTTGGAAGACACCACAAGGTTGATCAAACCTTGACAAGTCTGTTAGTTCTAAGAAGAACCCTAGAGAGAATCCACTCTCAAGAAATAAAGTGCAGAAATGAAACTTTCATTCATATATCAAATCTCAAGTGTGTTACAAATGAAGAAGCACAAGGTTTTTATAGAGAAATACTACCTAATTGTAATAATTGCAACTTAGAAAATTGCAACTACAAAGTCTAATACCATGTGCTAGGAAATCCAAAACCATGTGCTAGGAAACCCAAAAGTCTAATACAATGTTCTAGAAAACACAAAAGTCTAACATAGTGTGCTAGAGAACCCAAAAGTCAAATATGGCAACTTATTTAATAATTTTGCATAAATAAAATCCATAAAATATAATAAGCATTTAAAGCCCAAAATGTGCTTATTTAGGCCCAAATGAATCCTCTCATGTGCAGTACTAGGTCCAAGCTCTTCAATTTCAAGACTTCAAGCCCAAAACTTGATCAATATCTCCATTTGCAGCCCAAATGAAGTTAGTGACGTTTTCAGCATTTTCATCTAAAATTGTCGATCCAATTGCCATTTGATTTGCAACATCCTCTTGAATTAGCCCAATCAATGTTTCCTTAAATATTTTAGCTTGAGCTCTCGTGATTGAACCAGCTGGAATTTGAAAATGATCATTTGAAGTTTAAGAGTTGTCACTTGAATATGAAGAGACAACTTGCTGATTCTGGAATCCATCAGGAGGGGAGGGAAAATAAAAATTTTATAAGTTGGATTTAAAGAAATTGAAGATATGGGAATATAAAATTTCAATGAAGAGAAAATGTATTATAAAAGAGTATGAAAAACTAATAAACAACTTTTAACATAGCTTCTCTAACTGTCTTAAATTCAACTGATAAAAATTTTTCTTCCCTTCCCCTTCCCTCCAAATCCCTCATACCAAATAAGAGAAGTTGTTTAATATGAGTGGAGGGGAGGGAAAGTGAGCAGAGAGAAAACATTTTTGAGTTAGATTTGAAACAATTAGAAAAATGGGGTTAAAATTTTTTTATTTTTTCTTACTATTTTATTTTATATATTTTCTTCATTAAAATTTTATAATCTCGTTTCTCCAATTTTTTAAAATTCAAGTCACAAAATTATTCCCTCCCCTCTCCTTCTCTCCAAATCCCTCATACCAAGCAGGCGCTAAGGGAATCCTATGTGGATCAACTTGCTAAAAAATTTATTGCATGAGGGATAAAGTTTGAATTAAATCCACCTGCTCAACAACCTATATCCCTAACAATAAGACCTCCAACCACTAAATCTGCAAAATGTTTGAAAGTCACAACTTGTGAACAAAACTTCATACCAGAATGGGCTTTCAGCTTTTGGGTTACTTATTCCAACGTTTGTTGCACATACAAATGCATGTCTGGCAAAAATTCTAGTCAAAATGGACATTACTCAACTTCTTATCTAATAAAATTATATCAATCACTGTTAAATTTGTTTTAGGTATATAATAAAAATTCTATTTGAATACATTAGAAAAAAGGTAGAGTAAGTATTATGAATTCCAGTATAAATTAATGTATTCCCTTTGACCCAAAAAAATTAATGTATCCCAAACCTTGTAAAAATCAAATAAAACAGGAAAAAAAATGAAAGAGAAAAAGAAAGGAAGAAGGGAAAATCCCGTTTAAATCTATTTGAAATACCTAAATCCAGAATCAGGCCTGCACTTTTAATAAATCCCTCATAAGGCCTATAGGCCTGATTAGGGATTTATGAATGTTGTTCAAAAACCATAATGCCCCTCTATAATTAAAAAAAATTGAAGATTTTTAATTACAAATTCCTATTAACTTTTAATCATAACCCTAGAATCCACTCCTACCTAAAGCATTGAGATCTCAACTTTTAGTCAACTCAATAATATTGAAGGGTAAGTTCTCATAATTTTTTTGACCCTAATGTCGTACAATTTACATGGAATGCATGAGATGATTGAAAGAATAAACACCTATAGGGTGTTTTTGCAATTATAGATTCATAAAAAAAATTATCTTTGATTTTCTTAGAAACAAAATCAATCCAAATTTCAAGGTAATTCTAAATTATCTTCAATCAAAAAACTATTTTCGTAGCCATGTGTGATTGAAGAGGGACTCAAAGAAGAAACTAAGGCATGAATAGCATGTCAAATGGTGAATCAATTGGACAAAGCTCATGATGGGAAGAGGAGATGCAAGGACTCGACGAGATTGAGATGAGGATTTTATTAAAAAAATGAGACAAAGAAAAAATAATAAAAGGATATATTGGTAAAATCAACAAATTCATAAATTCTAATCAAGCCTATGGACCTTATTAGGGATTTGTTAAAAGTGTAGGCTTGATTTTGAATTTTTCTATTTCAAATGGATTTTAATGGGATTTTCCCAAGAAAGAAAAATGAAGAAATTAAGAATAACAGTTAGGTTCTAAAACAACAAATTATTTATAGTTAGATTCTCCATAAATTTTGAAAAAAAAAATAGTTGTAAATATCAATTCAAATAACCATGAATTCAGGATCTTAATTGTAAATTAGACATTTTAAGTTTGAAATGTAATTTTTCAGTTTGTAACAGAAATTCATGTTTACCGTTATTTGAATTGATATTTACAACGTAGTCATTTTTCCCAAAAAAAAAAACTGAA
The DNA here is from genome assembly GCA_037074505.1 of Albizia julibrissin. Classification (NCBI taxonomy): domain Eukaryota; kingdom Viridiplantae; phylum Streptophyta; class Magnoliopsida; order Fabales; family Fabaceae; genus Albizia; species Albizia julibrissin. Next base: position 43,228,704 of record CM073477.1, read on the forward strand.
AACCTAAATGTCAGTAATTTAGATGTTTGCTTTTTTTGTTTTTGTATTTTTAGAATAGCTTTATAAAATCATTTTTAAAACAATTTTTGAAAAGAAAAAACCAAAAAAAAACTTGTTTAGACAATTGTTCTAAATATTGCATTTGAAATAAAAATATAAAAACTTGTTTGGAATAAATGTTCTTAAAATCGGCTTAGAGAACTGAAAAGGTGAGAGGCAGAGTAAAGAGTGCAGTCACTATAGACCGAGGGTATATTTTTAAAAAAGAAAAACAAAACAACTTCATATCTTGAGACTTGAATCTCATTATGCAAAAACAGAAAGGAATCGTTTTCAAATTTGAGAGGCTCACATAGAATTTGGAAGACCTTTCATTTTGAAAATTAATGCAAATGCTTTAATGATTTAATTGGAGAAAATATAACATCCACAGATATATAGTTGTTTTCCTTTTCTGGTATCCAAGTAGTGGTTGTGGGAGGACTGACCTTTCTGCCGGTCACAATTGCCCAAAAAATATCAATTGCAAATTGCCGTACACAAAAGGTAAGATTATAGATTTTTCTTAAGTCAATATATCCTTTTATCATTGTTATTATTATTATTATTATAGAATCAATTTGAGAAAGAAAAGGTTATAATATGGTAGAGTCCAGAGCCAATCATTATGTTAATCGAACACACATATTACATATATGGTAAGGGGTATTTTTATCCCAAAAGTTTTCACTAAGGAGTAATTTTCCTTGAAAGTTTTAAAAATGGAGCAATTTTGTCATAGCTGTTATTCCAGTTAATTTTGACCGTTAGTTGACTAAATATGCTGAGCTGGTAGTCTACATGTCATCCACCTCATTTTTGTTAAAATGTAAATTTGCCCCAAAAAGTTTTCAATCTAACTTTGAATAAAGATAAAGTAGATGACACATGGACTTTTAATGTAACTTTACACCTTAACAAAAATCACATAGATAATATGTGGACTTCCAGCTCAGCATATTTAATCAACTAACAGTCAAACTACTGGGATAACAGCCAGGGCAAAATTGCTCCATTTTCTAAACTTTTGAGGCAAAATTGTCCCTAAATAAACTTTTAGGGAAAAATTGCCCCTCAATGAAAATTTCTGACGCAAAAATGTCCCTTAACCTTACATATATTTACGACTAGGGGTATGAAGGTATTGTCATGGAACTGTTGTAGTTTTGATAAAATCACGACAGTTCAACGACTTAGAAATCTTTTTTGCAAATACTCCCCTAACTTTTTGTTTCTTAGTGAAACATTTATGACGCAGTGTAATATATCTAAGAAGTGCAGTAAATTCCTGTTTTCTGATGTTTTTATTGTTGATCATGTTGGTAGAAAAGGAGGGTTCTTTATAGGTGTATCTTCTTCTGTGTCTTGTACAATTTCAGATGCCTCTCCTAACTGGATCCATACGGCTTGTAATATTTTAGATAATTATGTGAGACGCGCGCGCGCGCACTATGGTTTTCCTGCTATTAAAGATCGTTATATTTTGTGGTCTTGGCTTCGATTTTTGGTTAGCTCTATCAATAAACTTTGGCTAATTATTAGTGATCTTAATCAAATTTCAGGTTTATGTGATAAACTTGGTGGCTTTTCTTCTGTTGTGGGTGCAGATTCTTTTCGAAATTTTATGGATAAATGTAATATTATTGACATCTCATCTTATGGGGGATGGATTACATGGTTCAATAATCAACAGGGTATTGAATGAGTTAAAGAGAAACTTGATAGAATGATTTTCAGCTCGCTTTGGTTACAATACTTTCCTGCATCCATGTTGAAAATTTTACCAATAGTTGCACTGGATCAATCACCAATATTATTTTAGATTCAATGGGAGATGAAGGGAATAAAGCTATTCAAATTTGAAAATTTTTGGTTTGCTTTCTCACAATGTCATGCCATTGTTCATCAGGAGTGGTGCAGAGAAGTACATGGTTCTTGGGCATACAAGAACTTAGTCAGACTTAAATATATTCGGAAGACTCTTATTAACTAGAATAAACTGTCAATTGGCCGAATTTCTTCTAACATAAAGGAATTAGAAAATGAGCTTTAGACGTGGCATAACAAGGAAATACTATCTGCTGAAGAAGAACAACAATTTTCTTTTCTAAAATCATCTCTTGAATTTTGGTATGATTGTGAAGAAATACTCGTGTCATAGAAGGCACAGCAAAACTAGATGCTACAATGTGGCATAAATACAAAATACTTTCATAGCTTTGCCACCTTAAGTCGAATGCGGAAACTAATAGTTCATATTAAGAATGAATCTGGTGAATGGATTGAAGATCAAGAGAAAATTCACAACGTAGCTAGCCATGAATTATTTCAAGCAAATACATGAAGATCCAGGTCTTTTGATGATGACTATGCTAATCAGACTTTGAGCAACATCAACTTACCAAGACTGTCTCCTTCTCATGTTGAAAATATGTGTTGTCAAGTAACTATTGAAGAAATTGAAAAGGCAATTTTTGAAATGAAGGTTGATAGTGCCCTATGCCTCGATGGTTTTCATGCACGGTTCTATCAGAAATTCTGGTTATTGCTTACGCAGGACATCATTGCAATGATATATCAAGTGTTTCAATATCTTCTGAAGAAGTTAAATCAGTATTTCATTATATTACTACCTAAGTGCAATAATCCGTGTACGTTTAAGGATTTTTTACCTATCAGCGTATGCAATGTTCTATATAAATGGGTCTCCAAGATTTTGTGCAACAGCTTGAAGAAGCCTTTATTAAGGGCAAACTACTAACAATATTATTTTGACATCAGAATATATGGCGAAGATTCAGGGTACGTAGAAAAGCATGGATAGATGGTATGTAATTAAGCTAGATATCATTAAAGCTCATGATAAGGTGTCTTGGGATGATCCAACAAGTCATGCAATGCATCTCAACGATCTCTTATTAAGTAATACTTGATGGATCTCCAAGAAAGCCTTTTAGTCCATCTTAGGGCCTCAGATAGGGTGATTCTCTCTCTCCATATCTTTTTCTACTCTATGCAAATGTATTGTCTTGTATGATTCACCAGGCTGAGAATTACAACTGGTGGAGGGAAGGGTATACGTGTTTCCCATGTTGCATGCTGTTGATACCCTTTTTTTCTATCGTGCAACAAAAGACGATTGTCGAATAGTCAAGGAGTTGCTCCGAAGATACTCTTTAATCTCGGGACAACATATTAATTTTCAGAAATCATCCCTAGTGTGCAGCCCCTCAGTATCCCATCATGTAAAGTAGAAATTTTCTGAAATACTTGAAATAAAATTTCATTCTCGATTGGGAAAGTATTTGGGTACGTATATAGATTATCCCAAATCAGAGAAAAAGAAATATAATGAGATACTTAAAAAACTTGACAATAGGCTTGCTGGGTGGAAAAGCAATCTCCTATCTCAAGCAAGAATGCTTGTGCTGATTAAGAACTCTTTGTCATTCTTGTTAGTATATCTTGTTTCATGTATGAGGTTTCCTAGCCAATTATGTCATACCATAGCAGTAAAGATGGCCAATTTTTTTCTGGGGATATTCAGAAAATTCAAAGAAGGCTCATGTGCTCATATGGGATAAATTATGCCTTTTGAGAAGCAATGGTCATCTGTAACTCATACAGTTGGATGCTTTTAATTATGCCTTATTAGCTAAGCATTTATGGTGAGTTTATTAGAACAAAACTTTCACCAAGAGGGGGTGAATTAGATGATAATTAAAAACTCAAAATTTAATGCAATTAGAGGAATAAAATTGAGTTGAAGAGATGTAACTAAAGATAAACACACAAGATTTATACTGATTCTGTAGGAAAATGAGGAGAGAGAAAAGACTAGCATACCGGGGTGAATCCATGTTCGGATCCGGGTCAAAGTTCCAATGCTCCATTACTCGAACATGATAATACTCACATAATTATTAGACTACTAGAGCCTAATTAGGATTAGCAGAGCAGATCACCAGAACAAGAAAGATGGTAGGAGAGAAAAGAGATTACCATATAACTCAATAGTAGGGGCGGTTATAATTGAGGGGGACACATCATATATATAGTGGTTTAAGGTGGCCACTAATTAAGAAGTCAAGTGTACTCCTTCTTTCCTTCCAAGTTAGTAATCAAGAAAATTAATTCTCAATTAATTTCCTCAATTATGATGACTTGTTTCTCAATTAACAATCTCATAATTAATACTAACTTATTTCCAATCCATAATCAATACTAATTTGTTTCTTATTTGATGAGGTTATTTGTACCCTAATCAAATAGTCCAGCCCATCAAGGGCAGATTTGGACCCAAAGTCTAACATCTCACACTCACACCTGATAGGTCTCCCATCATGCGTCAGTTACTCTTTCCTGTTTCATATTGGCGTCTATTGTGACCATGTGGGCAAAACGTCTTCAAAAATTGATGCTTATGATACTAAAAATCCCTCATATCGGATCAACATCCAAGGAGACCCTTTATAAATTTGTAAGCTATCCATTTGTTGCCTCAGATACCCCAGATTCTCCCATACACATTTCTTATGGCACGTCTAATCCCTTTCAAGTGAATATGTTGACTAACTCGGATTTCCTTCCATGCACATAGTATCTGCACTTACAAGCTACACACATAGAACTAGTAAAGGGACAACCACAGACACTAGCACATCTCATGTATCTAAGAGTAAATCTTCCTTTTTGACTAAACATCAATCTATGTTGACTTAGTCACTTTCCTAGTTTTCACTCGTTTGACCTAATCATATATGATCATAGAGCTTCAGCTAAAGTAGCTGTCACCAAACCAAGCTTTCATGATGCCATCTAAGTCTTAAAGGGATCGTGGAAGGATTTTTCCTTCCTGGGACTCACCATAATGAACTAGGGATCTTTCACCTGCGTCCCATATTGCAATCTAACTCTCAAGCACATACAATATGAATTACATGCTATGGTGAATAGTTTGTGGTGTACATCGATTTCTTTCTCTTTTACTATACAGACATCAGTTCCAAAATGTACTTAACATTCGAACTAGAGCATTCTTTTCACAATATCTCTTTTGCAATCTCATTTGTGAAAAAGAATTCTTTGCTTGGCTACAAGTCTGTATTCTTGCTTTGATCCATTTTCTGTGAATATATATACACACATATGGATCTCATCTCAATTTAACTGAGTCGACTCAAATGCAAATATTCTTCTTAACCATCTAATGATGATCATTTGCTCGTCTTACCCTCCCATGCCCCTGCAAAACATGGGAAGGCGGTTTTTCGTGTAAGTGAACCAATCTTTTCTGACCTATACGACATACAAAATTGTATACCTTATATGTATTTACTCATAACAAACATATTATTTCTTTTATCTTCATATAAAAGAAGTTTAAGACCTTATATTTTATTTATGCCCCAAGATCTTCACTAACTCAATGAATATCAAGTTATGGGCTCAGTAAGGGGATCTACCAACATTTCGTTAGCAGAAGGTCATTGAATTGTTGATTTACTTCTCTAAAAGCATATCTCTCACAGAGATACATCAAATATATTTTTCGCCTTGCTGTGATACTTAGGATCCCCATCATAAGATGTTGTCGTCTAGATCCTTCTATCTAAAATTTAGTCCCAGTTACTCATGGAAAATTCTCTAGCCATATAGCTTCTTGAATAATAGCAGAACATGCTCTCTATTCTAATTCCATGGATAATAGAAATACATTGTCTATTTCTTTACTCCATTATCATTTGCCTAAGTTTTGTATTAGAGTATCCTTTCAAAGGTAAGTTGTTGCCTCGGCAACTTAATCTATAGTTATTCTCATAATCATTTTCATAGTTGGATCAAAAATAGCTTCCAAGTCCGACCAAAAACATTGGTCTTATATACACCAATATGTACATTCATGTTACCAATCATATTCTTACTATGGGATTATATTCACTTTTTCTGTGTTAGATTCTTCGTAGGACATGTAACCTCTCTAGGTTTGTGCCCTTGACTTCAAGGGTGTCTATGGGCTTGCAGATTAGCATACTAAGATGCCTAATGATCACACTTGTACATGTCTTAGGTGGCAAAGACTGTACATTCTTTATACAATCTCCATTTATGCTGTCATTTAAGATATATTATGTTCAACCCATGATCTTTCAACTCATAATTTAAGGATAACTCTGATCATTTATTCCTTTAATTCCCTTGACACTTATTTTAGCTAAACTTGTGTCATTGGAAAAAGGATGACTTCACAAAAGATGATTTGGCACTTATGCAGTGTTCTTTGATCATCTCGAAGTTGGCAAGACTTTCACCTTCTGAAACTTTATATACTACTGCCTGGATAATTCTTTCTACAAAAACCTCAAGTTGTTTCATGTAGAGTTCATCATCCAATTTCTAAATTTTCAAATTGGAAAGTAGTCTTCACATCATCTTGATGTAATTTCAAGACTAAGCTTGTTGTCATAGCCAAAATTTGGTTTTTCAGAGTTGAAATGCACAACGGCCATTCTTCCAATTGTATTACCACTTAGCCACTAAGTGTTTTAGGTTTTATATGACCCTTATGGATTTGGGAACCTACTTGTTCCCAATCTCCTTTTTGGCTATGTGACAAATCGCCCAAACGTTTACTTAGCTAGTTCCAAAAAGGAATCTACATCCTCCTGCATGACACTTCACAATTTTTCTTAGCAGGTTCTTCTAGTGTCTTTCACCTTTTAAATGATGAAGAGAGCATTCAATCTATTAGGGAATCTATCCCCTTATCATCATTTGTTGAATGACAATGATAATTTACTCCGTGGTAGATTTCATAGGATTCTCTTTCCTATGTATGGGTGAGGTATTCTTCTTGTAACTTATCTCTTACCTCTTTCATTGTGAAAATGGTCTCAACCCTCTCACTCAGATCAGTGAACTTAGGAATAATTGGTTATTCTTTATCACCATTAACCTCTTAAAGAGATTTTTGTATGATCAATACTCGTTTCCTACTAGAAAAAGTGTGTTCTATGAACGTTGCATTCCTTGGTTCTCTCAATCACTGAGCCATCATCATTTTCACTCCTAAAGATTTATCATTTCAAATTCTCAAGTCATCTCATGAAGATGTACCTTTTATGCCTTGGCCCCAGTCTTTCATACTGATAAGAAGAATTATGGATATTAAGTTCACTAGTGCAGGAAAGACTTTTTACATGAGATGGAAAAGACTTTTTACACTTGACATACAACAGGTGTAGAAAGTCTACTTTCTACATGTGTTCTAAAACACGTGTAGAAAGTCCCACTTTCTACACCTGTTGTCTCACAACACGTGTAGAAAGACTTTCTACACCTCTCCTTGTTCGTCAAGTGTAGAAACTCATTTTTTGAAAAAAAAAATTTGTTTGTTTATTATGCTACAAACCCGTTTACATGATAATAAACAACTAAAGACCTAACAAATAAAAACAATTACAACAAAACTAATCTATGGAGCAATCACTTTTCATTAAATAAAAGGCAATAAGTTTGGTAGGATAAAGGAGGAAAAAATTTTAATGCACTATGGTGTCTATGCTATTCTTTGGAGCATTTGGTTCGAGAGAAATATTTGAGCTTGAAGCACCTATCTCTAATTCAAGTAATAATCATTTAAAAGTGGCAGATAGGAAATAATGACCATACTTTTCAGCAACGCCTATTAAAACATCACGTGCATAGTGAGATACAGGGATCAAGTATATACCTTGGTTGGATTATCACCATAATGGGTAACAGCAATTGGGACAACTTCTCGGTTCAGCCCTGAAGCAATATATTTGCTCACAATAGGATATGAAACAGGGCTCTGCAAAAAAAGAAGTAGTGTTCATTTCTCATATCAAGAGCTAGAAGATAATTTAATAGAGTAAAATAAACTAATTCCCCAGAGGTGTGATGAATTTAATTTTCTGCACAATGAGTGTCCCTTCCAGAAATAATTATTGAGCTATCTACTGTTATAATATTATAATCTTCATCTCGAAGTCCAGTATTATCTCAGTTGCATTTACAATCATAAAATCAAAATATCATGCTAAAAATATAACAACAACAACAACAAGCCGTTTAGGTGAGGGGTATCTTGATATTGCTAAATATATAACTTTGACAAACATTAAATTGGAAGAAAGGTTTCTGCGATGTATACACAAATGTTAGGAGTGCCCGGAGAAATATTTGAAACAAGAAGGACATCAAGTGTAACTTAGACCCATTTAGGAGGATGTTCATGTTTTTTACTTTTCAATAAATTATAATTATAATAGCCCACTTTTCTTAAAAAATGGATTTATTTTCAAATAAATATATTAAGTAACATATGCCAAATTGCAGTATAGCATATACCCACCAGTTGGAGGATTCACTATCAAAATAAAGAACATACCTTTGCTGATGCAGATTCAACACTCTTAGCTGGAGGAATTTCCATAACAAATCTACTCCAATTGGAGTTTTGCTTCTTCTCTGCTTCTACCAAAACTTTTTTCTCCAAGTCAAAATCAAATTGAAAGTTGCTGCGTGGTATATCTCCACCATGTGGTAACAAATGAGGCTACGCAATTAGCAAAACCACACAAATAGTTTATTAGATTATTACCATGGAATTAAGTCATGATGCAAAGCAGGATCAGCCAAAAACAACATAAGAATGAAAATAAATCAACATTAATCTCTTAAATATAGATGTCAACAACCAAATTGTCAAGGCAAATATATTAATATATAATCTTCTGCCCCAGCTAACAGAGCTATAATATACTTTTAAAATAGCCACTTTCATAAACTTTTGAAATATTTGAAAGCAATAAAAGTACATCAGGGCCAGCAAAGAGATGGGTATTGCATCTCCAATAACTCCTAAAGTTACCATATGAAAACCAGTGGAAAAGAATGTCAGCTTGCTTTCAAACCAAATTTTACACAATTTTCACCATATTTACCAATAATTCACAAAAACATCCACGAGCCCAATTATATGGGAAAAAAATAATCAATCAAAATAACGATGACTCATACTAGATATGGGAAGTCATCAATCTCCACACCCAGGTGGCAATGCAAAATGATGGATGACATAGATAATCAAAACATCTAATTTCCAGGAAGAATTAGTGGTGCAGCAAATGCCATGGAAGAAGAACTAGAAACAGGATGAATTTGAAGTTGTTAACCCACAAGAAAATTTAAGATAAACAGCAGCCAGTACTTACAAACAAAAATTTAACGCAAGTAGAGAAAAGTAGAAGCGATTAAAGATATGCAAGGATAATTCAAATGGAGGAAGATCCAGAAAAAAGAGGTGCTTTGAATTGAGATAAATAACTAATTACCAGGGAAAACAAGGTCCACAACAATGAAATAATGCCCCTTCAAAGAGGCTTACAAAGGTAAATGTAGGGCAGGCGCATAATCGAGGACAAACCTCGAGAAGCAGAGCTTCATAGGAATAACAAACAACACATACAATACAAAGTACACAACTTTAAGTTTCATCTCCAAAATAACCTAACGAACTCATTTCAAATCAAAATTTATGATTGCAACAATAAAAGTTAATCTCACCAGCGGAGTGATCCTATATTATGGCTTTAAAGCAACCTTAATGCCCAATCCTGCTACAAAAGCAATAAGAAAAACACCGTGATTTAGACGATACAATCACTTTAATCACAGAATGAGACATATCAAGTTCCTCAAAATTTTCCAGAAAGATAAAACAACGTTAAACATGAAATTTTACGTCTATTTTGATTCGGGTAATCAAATTACTACGGCCCAAAATAAAGCCCTAACACTCTGTCAAATTCAGTTCAACAATAACTATGGAACCTAACAAATTATCTAGGTGGATACAACCAAAGTGCTGACTGCAGAGTGAGTGAGAAAGATCGATAATTATATAGGTCACGCATTCAAAGAGATAAAGTCAGTAACTTCTTAGAGAAATTGCAAGCAAAACCCTACCTCTGTCTGGTCCAAAAATCCTCTGCTAATCAAAATCGAAGAAGAGAGAGAGGCCGATTGCTCTTGTTCTGAAATTGGCAAAGTGCAAATCTATAACTCAAGTAGAAAACTGAGATAGAAACGCGAGATAGAAAAATTATGTAGAAAATATTTGCCTCACTAATGAAAGATCAAATGACAGCAGAGGAAGCATGTAAGCTAAGCGAGAGACAATATCAAAAGAAAATGGAATTTCCGAGAAAGACATTAAAGCGAGGAAATTGAGAGGTGATGAAGCTGTAGTGGCTTTCCCCTAGTTTGACAGACCAGAGATTCGTTTGTCGTAAAGTTTTAATGCCAAGTCCGAATTGAGAACTGAGATAAAAAAATTACTCCATCATAGGTTTTGGCGGTTTTGGCGGGTTTGAGGAATAAGCTAAGGCAGGAGGTTTAAATTTTTTTAACATTTGATCACTCGCTACACCTGTTGGGCTCAACCGGTGTAGAAAGTGATCTTTCTATACTGATTGGGAGCTTATCTTTTTATATTAGTTATGTCCTAATTGGTGTAGAAAGTGGTCATTTATTTTTTTAAAAAATAAAAAAATTTAAAATAAAATTAAATATATTAATATTAAATAAAAAATATTTTAAATTTACTTTCTACACGTGTTATTTTTTCAACATGTGTAGAAAGTTCCTTCATCTTCATTTGTTTATGAAAATACTATCAATCACACTTTTTACACATGTCCTATTTTGTCAGGTGTAAAAAACTATATGTAAAATTTATATTTTGTACTAGTGGTTGCTGACCCTTATGGTCTTAACGTACTTAGGTCTAATTTGAGGTCTATCCAAAACTCATAAGGCTTGGTTGTGACTGACTTGGAGGGCATTTGGTTAAATGTAAAGACAAAGCTATGAGTTTACATGTCAACATATGGCTGATAGTTTAACTTTTGCTATTGTTTACTTAATCATGTAAAGGAGAGGTCTATCTCTCTATTGCAATAACTCTATTATGTTGAAGGATTTTAGGTATTGATAGTTGCCTAACAATCCCTTTGTTGTACACATAGCATCTTGAACTAATCAAATGGGTGTTATTTGTAACATACTGAAATATGAACAACAAGAACTGCTTGTAAATGTAATTAGTCGGAAGAAAATTCACCGGTGCCAGTGTTGTGTATACAGTGTTATTTTGATAAAGAGGACACTTAGGAAGATTTTATTGGTTGTCATAAAGTAATAATTAAATGAAATAATCTTACTTTGTGTAGGGACCACGAAGGAGGACACCTCGTAGGTGAACCCGGGGAAAATTCCCTGACTTTCTTTTCCCTGATAAAGTGGACGGTTAGGTGGAGGGAAGAAATAGGGATGGGTCCCACATAAGGGACACATGGTGTTATCTTAAGGAAGAAGAGAAAATGTGCTTTTGACTTTAATGTGTTAGTCGAATAAGAGCGTGACACTTGTTTCCTCTTTTTGACAAAGTTGCTTTATCTTTTGAGTTGTCATCACCGGAGGGTGCCACATTGCCCCGAGCCGGGGAAATTCACCAGTCTCTGGTCTGGTCACCCGACTAATTTTCCCGAACACTAAACTCAGGAGCCGGGGAAAAATCATCGGGCTCTCACTTTCCTTTACCATTAGAACAGCTCAAGACTCATTTGATTAAAAGAAAGGACACGTGTCACCGTTTGGCTAAATCACCGAATATGTGGCACCATAAGATTCTGACACGTGTTGGAACACCTTTATGACTCTTTAAACTCCATTATTTTCATTTATCATCAGCAAAAATAGGAAGAAATCAGATAAAAACGTTGAGAAATAGTTAGAGGAAAGAGAAAATATGAATAGTGAATGTTCTTGAGTTCAATCCACCGAAACACTACCGAATCAGTGTTTTCTTCCAAAATTTCCTTCACAAACCTTCTTCTACTCATCCTAAACTTCATTTCTACAGTTTTGAATTTTCATTTGGAGGTGTTTGGTGTCGTCTCACTAGACGAAGTACTGCCAGATTTCCGAACCGATTGTGGAAACGTATAGAGGTAAGCGTAAGCTTCATTTTGAACAGATTGGTTTGTTGTTTGGATGAGTCTTCATAAAGGTTGGGGTACTGTTCATTTTTTCGTCCAGAATGAACTCTAAAGGATTAATCATGGTTTAATCATGTATTTATGGTTAAATGATTATTTATGATGATATTGGACTAAGTTGTTCAACAAATTCTATTTTGGTAATTTTGCTGAAAATGGATTCTGTCTTGCCAGTCGGTTTTGGGGCTGAAGCTTTTTGATTTTGATGATTTTAATCATTCCATTGAGTTCTACATGAAAAATTATGTGGCAAAGCATGTACTTATAATTTTTGGATAATTATACAAAATTATGGAATTTTTGAAAGTTAGATGACCCTGCTGTTAGACTTGTTTTTCTGAAGCAGATTTGTTGCGATGCGTGTTTCAGTAACCAAACATTGTCCAAACCTTATGAAATCTTACATGATGAAAGTAGACATCCTGAGGTTTAATTTTATGGGTAATATGACGCAATTGGACCAATGGATTGAGAAATATGATTTTTCAAAGTTTAAGGTTGATTCTGGAATGGAATTTGTGGCAGATTGGGTTTGACGAATTTTCTGGAATTGGGTGGTTATAATTAGTGCTCTGTAATATTTTTCTTTACACTAGGACTTGAATAGGTTTGAACAGAACCTAGAACCAACTCATTTGGAGTTTTGTAGAATTAATTATGAATTTTCGAAAATTGAAGAAAATTCTGGCAAATTTACTCAAATGTGCAAAAATAAAAGATGCAATGGTATTATGTAATTGTAATGAACTTTAAGGGTAAAACTAACCAACTTGATATAGTTGAACTATTTTTTACTTTGATTTTGGGTTAGTATTCTAACCTTAATGACAACCGACTTGAGTATTTGGATTATACAAGTATTGGACGAAATAATAACTTATCGTCCATAAATTCCATTTATAGGACCTAATACTGTTCAAAGTTTAAGACCTGCCCGAGCTTAGTGAAACAATTGGATATTGCTCAAGAGAAGCTATCAGGTAGTAACTTTGTCTTTCATATGTTATAAGATACATTGTATGTGTGTAGTTTCATCATGAATTGTCTGGCACATTTTGTTTATGCGGGGTTGTCGCCCGGGGCCTATTGCACGGGTTGACGCTTAGGCCATTGAATTTGTTTGTGATGCACAAGTGAATGTCGGGGCCTATTGCACGGGTAACACTCGGAGCCTTGTGATATACCTAGTACTATGATGGTATGAGAACTACATGTTAAATCGAATGTTGTTGTGATGATTCTTTTATATGATGACTGTGTAACTTGCTCTGTGATTTTATATCTATATGATTAAATGCCTGTTACTACTGAGATTCTTTTGAATCTCACTCTTTTTCTATAAACAAATTACAGTACAAGCTGGTAGCTCAAAGGGTAAGAAGGTAAATACGGACAGCTAGAGGATGAAGCTGAAAGATTTACTTTCTCTGTTGGTTGTCTGTTTGGATATTTTGGACATGTATATATTGTATAAATCGGTAACTGTGACAATAGTATAGTGGTTGAACTGATAGTACTTATAGCCAGGTAAATGGATGGTAATGTAATAAAGAGATAACTTAGTTACATAACACTTCCTAATCATTAGAGAAACATTAACGAATGAAGGCAATGTGAGACTGAAGCAGAGACACGCTCGTATACTCTGATAAAATGAAAGGAAGTATCGATGAGTCTAAATGAGACAGTGAATATTTGTTAAAAATGTTTGAAAATTTTTTATTCCATATGAAAAACCTACTCAATCCTAGATTTATCTCCTGAGATAATGTTTGGATTCATTAATGTTTGCAAAGTTTATTCAGTTTGGGATTAAATCCTAGTTTCACAATTTATTTCACTACTCTTTTGTACTCATCTGAGGTTATTGGAAGTAAGGTATTACATTATTAACCATTGTTAGTTTAAAAGGTCTTATCATTTTAGTTTAACATAACTATATTTTGAGTAAACGTTCATGATGTTAATGAAACACAAGGCTCTGTGTATTGCCCTCACTTTGTTAGTTCGCAAACGTCATAGTTTGCTAATTGAAAATGATGTCTCAAAATGTTTCCTTATCTTTCTTGCCAATTAGAATAAGTTGTCAGCAACTCACAAGGATATTCATCCTTTAGCACACATTACTTAGCAAATTTTCTTTTTTTTTAATTTGGTCAATGTGTGCATGTGACAAGAAATGGAATTGTTATGTCCAAAAAAGAAACATCATTCCAATAAAATATTTGAGAGTCACAATGTAATATTCTGAATTTTGGGCCTAGAAGCTTGAGAATAAGCCTAAGTCAAGAAGACTACTAAGCCCATTTTTGTAAGAGTCCCAAAGATAGAATGAGTATTATGGGATTATATGATTCAGCCTTCTGGGTTGAGAACGAGTCTCCAAATTACATGAGGCTCAGTGTGTATAAGTAGTTGGATAAAAGATGCCAATGTATGGGTACTTTGGCACAATTAGTGCCATTTTTGTAGCACCCAGAGACATGTGTGTTGCCATTTAGGTCCCATATATATGAAGAAGCTTTTGAGTTGGCATAATGAGAAGTGGCCGTGTATATGTATGGTCAGATGAAAGTTATCGGTGTCTATGTTTAATCGGTGTGCCATAAGACACACAATCTCACATGTGGTATTTTTTGAGGTATGTGGCGCCATTTTATGCCATACAAGCACATATGTAATGCATTCTTGAATACAGACATATGTTACTAATTAGTTAGAAAGAATGTGCCAATGTGTGAGTGAACATGGCATTTTCAGGGCAAGTGCGGGCATCCTACGTTTTTGAAGAGACACCGGCTTGGTGTCATTTGTTTGGGTCACCCACTCATGTATGTGGCAGAAACATGAGGCATAAGGGACATGTGGCACCAAACTGAGGAGACTCCACATAGAGTAACTTTATTAAAGTAATTTTAATAATGTAGCTTTTAGGGTGGAACGATATGGCGATGCCACCTAGCATTTGCTTTTGGGTTGGCACCACAAAGCCGCCACCTAGCACCTTCATAATTATTCGGGACAACTCGCCAGTCCCTGGTTCCTCTACATGTCGAACTTTCCCCGACAATGCTCATAAAGCCGGAGGAAATCATCAGACTTTCCTCCTTTAGTATGTGGGTTGGCAGAGAGGAAAGATAATGATTATATGATGACACATATCCTTTCGTCGGATACCCCTTAGGCAATCGGATAAATGCCCCAATGTTTAGGTTAGCCGGATTTTAAGAAATAGCGTCAAGCACCTTATGATTTTAAGACTTGACATGTGTCACCACAAGAGCATTACAACATTCTCCAACCCTATTAATTTTGTGCAGCCTTAGAAAAATAGGGGGAAATACAGAAAATCATGAGAAAAATAAAGAGGAGATAAGTTTAAGTATTCTTCGCATTCTTGCTGAAATTTGAAGCCAGATTCACGTTTTTAGTCGATCGAGCCTTTATAAAGTTTGTGCTACTCAACGAGAGCTACGTTTCTATGATTTTGGATTCTTGAATAGAGGGGTTTTGTGCTACCTATAAAGTTGAAGTGTTGCTGAAATAGCGAACTGATCATAAAATCAAGTAAAAGTAAGCGTAAATTTCAATTTAGGTATAATATATGGAGGTTTTGTGAAGAATTCATGAAGTTATATGCTCTAAATTTCTAGTTGAATAGTTAAATTATGGTTGATGCTCTTAAGATCTTGAATATGTTGTTAATTAAGGCTTGATGATGATATTTAGCAAGTTTTGTGGTTGAATTTGTGAAAAATCAACTTATGGTAACTTAAGGAAAATTTCGTCCAAACCTGAAAATTTAGGAAGAAATATGATTTTGATATTTTTGAGGTTTCCAATGATTGTTTCATGAAAAATTGTGTGGGTCTAAGGTGTGGAAGTGTTTCCAGAAGCATTAAAACCGAAAACCAGGATTTCGGCCAAAAACCCTAGAATTTTGGCCAAGTAGAGTTTAGAGGTAAGGAGCTGGATTTTTGTGAATTGATGTTAGAAATAGATTCTACATAAAAAAATTATGTGGGAATAGGTTGTGGTTTTGATTTTTGTATGATTGGATACAAAACCCTAATTTTGAAATCAAAGGATTGTAGCTGCCGAATTTTGTTTCTGGATGGAAAACTGCTTGTGATGCATTTTTGAATGGCTAAACCTTATCCAATGATCATGATATTTTTCAAGCTGATATTAGAAATATTAATATTTAAATTGATATATAATATGCATTATTTTGGTTTGTAGATTGTAAATTATAATCTGCCAAAATGTAGTCACTGAATCTGGAATAAATCCTGGGATAGTGTTGTTAATCAAGGATTTCTGGACCTTTTTCCTTATTATTGGAACTGTATGATATTTTCCTTTAAATAATACTTAACAATCTTCTAATAGGACTTTGAACCATCTCAATTGGATTTTTCTAGATTAAGTTATGAATTTTTAAAGTTAAGTGACAAATCTAGCATATTAGAATTGACCTAGGAATTTGTAGTACTTGGAGTGAAATGTGATTAGTATGATCGTGAGGAATAGAGGTATGATCTAGAGACTAATGTGTCCTAAATTAGATACCCATTTGACATAACACAAGTGCCTTAAGGATAACCAACAAAGATTAGTAAAGAACAAGAATAGAAGTAGGTCAAGAATAACATAATATTCATTATGCCAATGGCATTGGAATGAGTAATGACCAATTTAAGCATGAATTCTAACTTATAAGATTCGACATTTACCCGAGCTGGAGAAGAAGCTGGTTGGTAAAGGTAAAGGTAAAGGATAGGAAAGGTGTTCAGTTAGTAACTATTTCCCTCACATACTATGTATTCTTCTACATACATGTTTTCCCATTGTGAATATTTGTATTGTGAACATACGATAGGCAGTAAGGCCTATTAAGCATTCAGATTGAGAAGAGCAGAAGCCTAACAGAATAGAATACCTAACGCTATGGGAAGGGACCCGTGTGTCCTATGAATGAGAGTTTATGCTACATACTATGAATTGTGAACTGAATGTTAAATGTGTGATGTAATGCTGTTATGATGGTTTACCTGGTATGCTTTATGAATTTACATTTTATGTAAGTGATATATGTTACTACTAAGATTCTTACGAATCTCACCATTTCCCATAACTAACATACAACTGAAGTAAGGGGCTCAAAAGGCAAAAGGAATCTCAGAAAGGTAAAAGACAAAGAAGCATTTAAATGGCATGTTGGTTATCTGTATCTAAGGTTACTATGAATATGCAAACTAATGTAACCCTAGTAGAATCTGTGTCGTGGCTATAGTAATAATAACAGAGATTATATGAGATGCGTAGTAACCTACCATATATAACGAAACAATATTTTCCCTAATACGGAAAAGAACTGGAAACAGGAAATTGAGCTAATAAGTTAGAAGCAGAGTAGTAAAGCACTCTGATAATCGTAATAAATGAAGTTAAGGATTGATAAGACATAATGAGGAGTGAACCGCTATGAAACTATTTTGAAAGTTGAAAATTTTTTAGAAAAGCCCATTTGATTATAGTTTTAAATCTTGTATTGAAGTTGGGATAAGAGTCAAGACCCCTTTGGCTCAGTGGTTCCAATTTATTATGTGTCTAAACTCATTAAAATACGCTATGGAAGATATGGTGTTACACACAGTCACATCGATCTTTAACTAAAGAGATAACAAAGATGTGATTTTGTCGCTAGTATATTGCATGGAGTGAATCAAGGTGGTTTATCTATGTAAAGTTAACATGTAAGTTCCAATCATTTGATTATTTCTCTTTCTTGCTTCACATCCGACATGAAGCCATATGCTTCTATGAAACATCCACTACTCATGTGGATTTTTTCTTTTACAACACTTAAAGGATTATCAATGTAGCCTTTCATCTTTGTAGAAAATATTCTTGACCTCCTCTAGATCAAGTTTACCTTACAGGTTTTTTGCCCTTAAGCTTAGATGATGAATCCTCCCACTCTTTAGCTAAGTTCGTGTGATGATGGATCTAGAATCCCTCAGTCTTTCATGCTCAAGTTCAATGTGGTGAACCACATTGCCAAAGGTCACAATATACATATCATGGGTAGTATTTGCCTTTGTATACTCCCAGTCACTGGAAGACAAAGCTCACTCCCACTTACTAGAAGGCATAGCTTACTCCCACTCACTGGGAGACGTCTTGCCACAACATACACTTGTTGTTTGTTAGAAATAACTTGTCTTATTTGTGTCAAATTCTTAATTTGACATTTTCCTCAAGTATTGCCTAAATGACATGTTAGGACTTAATACACCATGTTAAAACTTAGTTTGAACTTTATGGAAGAAGATTTTCAATTTCATCATCTTCCAACACTATCCATACTCTCTAGATAAAGTTATATTACTCATATTGGCATAAATATGAAAGATCTTGTTCTTTCTATGTTTGATAGCACAAGCTTTCTATATCCTTCGATTGTTTCAGCCTCTTGATGCTGAAGACTAGTTGGTAGGATGTCCCTGACATCTCATTCTTCCTGAATGCAAAAAATGTAAGAGTTTTTAACTCCATAAATATCTTTATTAAACTTGTCTTTATAAGCTCAGTCAAATAGATTTAGTCATAATTTGGTCACTAAGACGATTATGGCATACAAATCATATCTATTTGTTCAAATAAGACAGAATAATTAGATAATAAGTTCACTAGTTTCATGTTTAGGAGACAACTATATTGACTCCTGTACCACCATGCTAGTTAGCTTATCACCCTTTTAACCATGGTCTTTATTGAACACATTCCCCTTTGGATTTCTAGATACATTCCAGAAACTCTCACTCAATCAAAGCACTTATTATAACAAGACAGTAACATAATAACAACAGGAATATTCATGGAAGGAAGAGAATATGCTCAATTCAATTCTAAAAATAAAATAATATAACCATAAATTCAATGAAGAAATAACATTCAAGATACATAATAATTTGATTCATATTGATGTCTCATAAATAGGTTCTCTCTCTTATAGGGCCCTTCTAGCCATATAAACTCGTGTAGCATCTAACTATAATGTCAAGCTCCTCTTAGCCATGTATACATGCACTTACTTGCATGTATTTGCAGCATATCTCCCACTTGATGAGATGATTCCTACATCTCTATCTATCATGTCCTGTGTCATAACATTTGTGATAAAGGCTTGGCTTAGAAGTCACTGGTTAAATCCCAATTGATTCAATGTGGTTAGAAGCTTGTGAAGACTTATTATTATTTAATAATTTCAAGATGCTACAAGTTTCAGGTTTTATCTTCAAGAATTTTGAGTTAAGGTTAGATAGGATCCCATATTTAAAAACTCATTTGAATTATTTCTCATTTTAAAAAATCTTTCAACATTAACCTTATGTTGCAGCTAAAATACTCTTAATAAGTAAACCAACTTATCCCAAAAACAATAGAATCAACATAGAATCAATTTTAACTTCTTGAGAATCTCTAAGTGCATATAAACACCTTTTTAAATATATGCAAATTATATTTCAAATTGAAGATCTCAAATTTAAGGATTTTTAGGAACAAATCAATTGTCCCACATGCCCCTAGAATGTGTATGGATCAAAAAATCCTGAAAAATTAGAAAATTCCTGCGAAGCCAACTCCTATGGGGGCGTGTGTACCACACGTGCCACCCACAACCATTGACCGGTGACATGCGCCAGCTTTCAAGATTCCACGCGCCGTCTTCTCTCCGGCAGTGCCAACCATGTGGCAAATAGTAGCCTTATAGGCCCCACACGCCACTTGTCAATTTCTAGATTTTTTTTAATCGTCAATAGTTTACCGTTGACTGGTCATTGGTCTACCCTTTGACCATGACCTATGACGTAGCTTGATTGTGTAGCACAGAATGCTGACATGGCACTCTCTCAATAGTGGCATGTGGTTTTTGTTGACCGATGATGTGTCGCTTTGATTGCCACATCATTGTCTTCAACCTCTAGCCAGGTCAACTCTGTAATATCCTAAATTTTGGGTCTAGAGACTTGAGGATAAGCCTATATCAGGGAAACGACTAAGCCCAATTTGGGAAGATTCACAAGAATGATAAGATATAGAAACACTCTCAGGAACTATACGATTTAGCCCTACTGAGTAGAGGGCTCAGTATTTGCAGGCAGTATAATTAAAGTATCGGTGCAGATATGCACAAGACACATATACGATGCCATTGGGTTGGTAGAAAGATGCCACCCAACTATATCATGAGGTAAGGGATCAATTAGTCGAGCGAAATAAGTCGGTGTAAGTGTGCACATGCCATTTTCAGGGCGTACATGTGTACCCTGCGTTTTTAGAGTGGACACCGGTATGTGGCGTCATGAGGGGCCCACATACATACTCCAACCTGGTCTCATTTGATGGGCCTCGATATGTGTGATGCAGTCCCAAGCAAAACCCTAGTGGAATCTAGGGTAAATACCGATAAAGTAGCTTTATTAAAGTAGCTTTAATAAAGTAGTAATTATGACACAACTTTTGTGTTTGATAGATGAGAAGGTGACAAGTGTCCCTCATGATAATACTCACATTTTTGACTTTGGTGTTTACACCACAAGAAGTTGCCACCTAGCCTTCGAGTCGGGAAAATCCACCAATCTCTGGTCGGTCACCGGACTAACTTTTCTGAACATCGAACCTAGGAGCAAGGGAAAATCACCAGACCCTTCTTTTCCCTGACATTAAGGTTGGATAAGAGGCCCAAATGAATAAGGGAACCCACTTTTTAAAAAGGCAAGGACACGTGTCATCATTAGGTTGGATTACCGAACAAATGGCACGATAGAATTTCACACATGTTGGACAACTTTTAAGACACATTAAGGGCCATATATTTTCAACCAAAACCCTAAAATTCTGGAAAAAGAAATCCCAAAAACCGTTGAGAAATGGAAGAAGAAAGTGAAAGGATGAATAGTAAAATTTCTTAAGCTTCAGAGACGATTTTACCCCCGATTCGATGTTTCCAGGTTCTGAAGTCTTCTCTAATGTTATTCCTCTCAGTGAGAGAAACATCTATGGTTTCAGATTTCTGATCAAAGGTGTTTGGTGTCGTCTACTCGGGAGAGGTTCTTCTGAAATCAGGAACCGATTGTGGAATAGAGTATAGGGCCATGGAGAAGTCAAGAAGAAGCATGGAAGATACTTCAAGTAACCCCGATGATGGAAAGAAGAGGAAACAAAGGAAGGACATTGGTCCATATGGTAGTAAACTTACCCTACTTGCATGTATTTTATATTTATGTTTGTGTATTACTTTGCTTGATGATGTGAAGCATATTTGAATGAATGAAGCTCTGTTTCTGTTTATACTATAGCCATAGATATGTTGTATGAAACATTGAGCATACAGAGATGTCATTATGTGAGCATGAGCCTATGTAAGGCGAGCATATCATACACTAGCATTTATCTTACATGCATTATGGTACTGTTTACTACTGAGATTCCTCCGAATCTTAACATCCCCAAACCAACCATTTAGACAGGTGGACAGAAGTGGGATGCTGAAAGTTGTATGTGACACCTTATTTCCGATATTCCATAATGAGTATAAATGAGTAGTGAAATCAATTGTGAAACCAGGATTTAACCCCGAACTGCCCAACATTTACTAACGTTCATAAATCCTCGCTCTCAACTCAAGTTTGAACCTAGGGCTAAGAGAGTTTTTAAAGGGTAGAACACTTTAAATACATTTCCATAAGATTTACTACCTCACCTCAACTCATTGGCTCTTAGTTCTATTAAATCAGAGTATGCAAGCATTTTACTTTAAATCAAACTAAAAGCCATTCTCTACTTAAACTAGAGCGATTCTCTGCTTATTCAACATTCATACATGCATTTATATATATTAATGTATAAATACACATAAACTATTCAACCTTTACATTAAATACAAATAGTAGTGCCTTGCACTACACTCTTCACTTCACCTCCATATCTCCTCCGTGCATATCCTCATACATCCTCCATCTGTCTAAATGGTTGGTTGGGAGGAGTGAGATTCGAGAGAATCTCAGTAGTAAACAATACCACTATATATGATATATATATATATATATATATATATATATATATATATATATGAATGCATGACATGCTTGCCTACCAAATCTTATGCCAACATAATGACATGTTGCATGCTCAATGTTATGACATACATATGGCCATTGCACAAATATAACAGAGCTTCAATCAATCAAGCATGTTCAACACAAATTATAGAGGTACAAGTGGCTTCTTATATGTTGTTGAACAAGGTATCCAAGATAGCAACCAAGGTGGCATCATCCATGGCAAACATGTCATAGGTGGCACATACAATGAACAAGATGTTGTCTATATCATACAAGAAGATTATAAGTAAACCCAAGATCCTCTACATAACATCAAGGGCCTAATTATTAGAAGCCTACAAAAGAGTGAGCTGTTCGAGAGGCTGGAGCAAATATTTAGGCTTCAATTTGCTTCATTAATGGCCCATAATGTTAGTATATATGTTGGGGGTGCAAATGAGGCCATAATCATGCATATTCAAGCCCATATGCATGCTTTTACAACACCTAGAAGCTTGACCACGTGGTAAAACATGAAGATCCATGAAATTGGGATAATATGAAGCAATAAGCCCAACATGATGATATACAAGGCCCATGTGCAGTCTAGATTAAAGAATTTACTTTAAATACCATGTGACAAGCATGTGCCTTGGTGGAGGATTATAAGTGATGTCCAAGACAACTCAAGAAGCATCTAGAAGGCATCCTTATGCATCAAATCTGATTTAATATGATTTAATTTCGTTTTTTTAATTAGTTTCCTTTTTATTTGCATTAAATAAGGCCTTTTGGTCAAAGATTGCTTTTGAAAACTTTGTTTTAGTTTCCTATTTTTTAGTTAGCTGATTTAGTCTTAAAGAATAAGTAATTCCCTAATGTATTTAGGCTTGAATGGTGCCAACCAAGGCAATCAATCATCATTAAGACACCATTTATTGCATTTATGACTAGGTTTAGAGTTCTAGAGTGTTCTTTTGTTGGCTATATATGAAGGCTGCGTTTTTTGTACTGAATTCAGAAGATGATAATGATATGAATAAGAACTTTGTTCTTTGAGAATTTTATTTCTCTTGTGTGAGCTTTGCTTGCATGCTTGTATTCTCGTGCGAATACTCCGACTGTATCAAGGACCGATCATCCTTGTGGTGTCTTTATGGCTTAAGAGACAAGTTCTCTTAAGATCCTACCTTTGATCATCCGTTCCATTCGTGTCTTCAAACTTGCTTTCTAGCCAGTCCGTATTCCCCATTCATATCAACAAACAGGCAAAGCAGTCACATACTCAATGCAAAACATACATATCATATACATGTAGGCAAGGTAAGTTTACTACCTCTCAGACTCCATGTTCGTCCTCAAACCATCGTCCTTGCTCCAGTTCAAGCACCATCTGTCGCGTCCTGAATTCCAAATATACAATAAATGAGTCACTACTCATCCATATATTATTCTAGACTCATTATAATGGATAACTTAGCGTAATTATGCTAAATTACCAAAATACCCCCGGAAGCCCGGCCCAACTGTACTTTCTCAAAATCATGACCTGGGCCAATCCTACAAAATTTTGCATGTAAAATCCATTAATGACTTTAGATTAATCAAATTCAGGCCTAAATGATAGAAATACCATTGACAACCCTTACTTAGAGCTATAAGGGTAATTTGGTCATTTCACCCTCTAGGCCTTTTCTCACTTCAACATCAACATGAACCCTACACCATTTTCCCTTCTGAACTCAATAGAATCATCTAATCGATGAAATTTCAACTCTTTACTCATGCCACACCCAAGATAGCTAATTTAGAGTTCTCAAAAGAGTTATGTTGGTTTCTCCCTTTCTTTGGCTTAATACCCTCCTTTCTACTTCTAATTACATGATTAGATATTTAGACATCCGTTGGACATTGTTTTAGCCTCCAAAAAACCATTTGAACGAAGAGTGAACAGTACCCAACTCCCATACTACTCATCCAAACGGCAAACCAATAAGTTCAAAAGAAAGCTTATGCTTACCTTTACCCGTTTCTGAATTCGGTTTGGAATTTCGGTGACACTCCAGCCGGCGAGACGGCACCAACCACCTCCAAACGAGAAACCGAAATCACATAAATGAAGCTTGGGATGAGTAGAAGAATGTTTGTATAGGGCACTTTGAGAGAAGACGTCGTTTCGATAGAGTTTTGGCGAACCAACGCTTTCTCTCTCTTCTCTCTCTCCACTGCCCTTCCCATTCTCTCTCTTTTTTTATCTTTCTCTTTTCTGTTCTCATTTCTAATTCGAATGGCAAGAAAGAATGAGAATAAAAGGAATATGAAGGATGGTGATTAAATAAATCATCTAAGTAGCTCACCACCAATTGGTCCAACTATCTCATTACTTGTATAACAAGTTTCATTTCTCTTTTCCTTCATCATTCCACTAATATTAATGAGAAATAAGAGAGTACAATTTACTCTCCAATTATCTCATTATACCACCACACAAGTGGTTGACCAAAGCCTTATGCTTTTATCTCTTTAACTTTGCTTGATAATAATTTACCAACATAGGTTCATTAATTACCAAGTAGGCATTTTCCCTCATTTTAATTCCCAGTCCACTCAAATTATTGGGAATATTAGGGAAAAACCATCAGGTCTCATCTTATGAAAAAATTACCATTTTCCCTCACCTTTTAATGATTTATCAAAATAAACCATTTCATGCCCTTTTCCTTTATTTCCCTTCACATTTGACTAATTTGGGCATCCAAAAATAGGGAAATAATGGCTACTAGCCTTTCGTTGGTCAAATGATCATTTTGTCCCATGTTATTTTTCCCTTAAGCTCTTTAGCTCACTATAATATTCCCTTTTTAATATCCAAGAATATAAAGAAATTTTAGGAAATAACATCATGCCTTGCCAGGGCATTCTCTAAACTAGGGTCTAGCAATCCCCTTAATTCAGGCTTAGTCTCAAGCTTCTTGTCCCAAAATTTTGGATATTACATTGTGCGAGAAGAGAATGTGATAGTGGATCGAAGATTTAAGGGTCCTGAACTATAAATTTATTTGACTTAGACACTTTGGTAGCCTTGTATGGCTACACAGTTGTGTATTTAATAAATGAATTAAGTTTGAGCTGAGAATCGCCCTAATTAAATTAATGGGAAAAGATACAAACCGATGAGTAATAACAAAGTTACGAACCACTAGAGTACACTTCCGCAAAAGTTTTAAAATTTTCAGAAAAACCCACTCAACTACAAGTTCAAATCCTATTTTTAAGGTTGGGATTTGAAAAAGTGTTATGAAGAAGATCGCTTATTAGTTCGAATTCGTTGCGTAAAACTCATCAAAACGAGTGTAAACGTAAAGTGTTGCAAACTTGACCCGGTTGGAGCTCCAACGGGTCATCACGACCTGCAAACTTCAGAAGGTCATATCTTCCTCATTATTTCACATTCTTAGTGTTGTTGGAATTGTCATTGAATGAACTATAGATTCATGGCTTTTATTTGATCCAAAAATGTCACTTTCAGAGATCAAATTATGAGTCAAGTGGTGGTGATGACAAAGCGACCAACCAATTTATATCTCCTTTATTTCTCCCTTATCCGAACTTTGTTTAACATGTTCTAAGTATCGTTGGAATCATCTCCTCGAGCTCTACATACCCAAGGCCTTACCTTGGGCAAAAACACTCAATTTCGAAAACCCAATTTTTTGCCGACGTCGACGGCACTTCGTAACATTGTATTGGATGTGTTTTCTCTATATTTTTAGAGCTCTTCTAACCTTTGAGGGTTTAGGTCTCTTGTTTTTGATTCCACATAGGTTTCTAAAACTCAACTTTAATTATATCAAAGAAGTGAGGAGAAGAAGAAGAATAAATTTGATATTATACAAAGCTTCAAACTCAACAACATATTCACATATGAGACAAAGAACATGCACAAAAAAGTTTCAATCGAAAAAATCTAAGAAGGACATTAAGCTTGAAAACAATGAGGTTGAATCATGCATTACACACTATATGTATAAGTATATAATAAACAAGGTAAAGGCATTCTAATATGTACAACATGTATGATCGGGAAGAAAAAAATGAGGCAAAACTCATTAATCTCAATATGTTATAACGTACTCTCTCACATAAAAAATATTCAAACGCATGCATATATGAGAAGACGTGCATCCAAAAATATATGTATATATGATTATACATATATGTAAAAGAGAGAGAAGAAGAGAAGAAAAATAAATGCATATATTAACTTCATATAAACAAAAATATATGATAGCACAATGGAAATAAAACATGATAAAGATGTAAATAAATTATATCATATGGTTATTCACAAAGAAAAAATCACAGCCTCAGGATCAACCTATTCTGATACCAATATAGGAAAATAAGGAGAGGGAAGAGACTAGCGTACCGGGGTGAATCCAGATTTAGATTCGAGTTAAAGCTCTAATGCTCTATTACTCTAATATAATAATGCTCACATAATTATTAGACTAGTAGAGCCTAATTATGATTGGCACAGTAGATCACTAGAACAAGAAAGATAATAGGAGAGAAGAGAGATTGCCAGATAGCTCAATGGCAGGAGTAGTTATAACTGAGGGAGGCACATCCTATTTATAATGGTTTAGGGTGGCCACTAATTAAGAAGTTAAGTGCACTCATTCTTGCCTTCCAAATTAGTAATCAGTAAAATTAATTCTTAATTAATTTTCTGAATTATGATGACTTGTTTCTCAATTAACAATCTCATAATTAATACTAACTTGTTTCTGATCCATAATTGTTGCTGACTTGTTTCTTATTTAATGAGGCTACTTGTATCCTAATCAAATAGTACAGCCCATCGAGGGCATACTTAGACCCAAATTCCAACAGATTCGGTCTAAACCACTTGGCATACATCCAGTCCTCATAAGCCTTCTAAGATTTCCATTATTCTCTAGAAAATTTTAGGCTCTTGGTGCCTCAATACAAGCTAGTTCTTTTTTAAAGAACAATCGATCCCCATTACACTTTACAATTTAATGCCCACTCAAGATTCCATAATCTTGAGTCATTCAGATAATAAATTAATCAATAAATGTCTCTCATAAGAGTAGATATATGATCACTGAAGTATAGACTCAAATTTAAGAGCTTAAGACTTTGCAATAAATGAAACAATAAGTTTTTTGCTAAAGTTTATTACTCCATCTTCAATGCTCTGAGTATTTATAGGTACAGTGAATTAATGACCGTTGTCTTATTGAATGTATCTATTGGAGTATCATTGGTCCTTGTTATAGCCATTGAAATCTCTGAACATTCTTTATGTTTAAGGAATTTGTAACGGCACGGCGTCTCCCTTGGGGTCCCTAGGCCCATGTCCGTCTCCCACCGGGGTCCCTAGCAGTGCCGGACTGACCGTCACCCACAACGGGGTCCCTGAGCTAGCCAGGAACTGTCCCCTCCCCACAGGGATTTAATACGCCTCCACAGGGTTCGAAGGCTCAACCTAGGGGTAAGTACAAGCCTTATGAGTAACCTGGTAGCCACTTGAGACCCAGCCTTTTTATGTAACGGCACGACGTCTCCCTTGGGGTCCTTAGGCCCATGGTCGTCTCCCAACGGGGTCCCTAGCAGTGTCGGACTTGAGTCACCCCACTGAAGAGGTCCTTATTGGAACTCTGGGGAGACAGAGTTTTCGCTTCCTTCTCAGATCACATCATCACCCGTGCCTTCTTCTTTCTCACCTTAACTTGCTTCACCACCATTGCACCACCTTCGGTTTTCACCGTAGCTCACTACCGTCAGACCACCACTTTCAGACTTCCTCTTTGATTTCTGTCAAAGTTCTGTGAGTTTCAGTTATATCCATAATTCTCCGGTAAGTTGTTTGCATTTTAAAACTAAGTGTTCTGCAGTCTCTGGTGAGTCCTGTTCCTACCACCGTCACCATTGTTCTACCTCTCTTTTTTTTCTCTCTACTACACCGTCCTTCGTCAAGAAAACAGAGCCACAACCAACTTCTAGAGCACCATTGGCGAGTTGCTGTGACTCTGGTGCTGTTTTTGAGTTTTTCGGTGACACCTCCAGCCCCATTTCCAGCGACAACTTGAACCAGCGAGAGAGAAAGAGAGCATGGATCATAGCTGAGCAAGAAAATCCAGAACCACACAGTCGGCCATCTTAAGCACTGTGGAGATTTTGAAGATAAAAACCAGAGGAGAAGAGAAGAGAGAAATCGTGATGTTAACATTGGGAGAACAGAGTCCAAGATGCATGGCATGAATAGTGCTTGTGTTGGATATTCAATGGAGAGTTGGCAGAGAAGAGAAGGAAAATAATAAAAGTGGTTAGAGAAAGAAGGTGATGGAAGAATCAAAGAAGAAGTGAAGGAGATCAATGGAGAGGAAGAAGCAAAGAAGAAAGCACAGGTGAGGAAGAATCAAAGAAGAAGAAGGCTTAAAGGAGATAATGGCGAGTTGGCGGAGGAAGAGGAGGAAAATAATAAAAATGGGTCCCACCATATTCAACTAACCGGTGTTTACAGGCACATGACGGATCCTGTAATTTAGCCCTCTTTTTCAAAATTGAAGGGCATTTATGCTCCTAAAAAATTTTTTTGGTGTTGGATGCCTGTCTCATAAGAACATATGGGCATTTTTGCCCCATAACCCTATTAAATAATAAAAGCAAAAAGAGCTGCACTAATTTTTAGCATCCCTATAGATGATCGACAAGATCAATATATCTCTTTTTTCTGCTCTTATCTAACACACCTTTTTCATATGGCACCACTTTCATTTGGACCAACCAGGCATGTATTTCTATATAAAAATAGACATTATAGAATTACATTTCTCTTTCTCTCTTTTCGCCTACGTCTAGCTTTATACTAGGAAAACAAAATATAAGCTTCTTTCATTGATTCACTTATATATTTTTAAATGATATTGTGATGGCATCTATTAAACAGAAAATTGTAGGAAATTGTTTGAGATTTTTTAATGTGTATTAAAAAATTCATTGAATATGTCAGTATGAGAAGGGTACATATAGTATGTGAAGGATTTAGAGTGTACCTAAAATCTTACTAACTTACTAAAGTACCCACATGAAGTTGGAGTATTGATATGGACTCCAATCATATTACATAGCAAATTCACCATATAAAGGAAGAGAATCTAGAGAGAAAGAAGAGAAAGTTATAATGTAGGAAAAAAGTAATCATCAGTTTCTCCGAATGTGTTATACTCATTCACAATAGGAAGTTATAATGTTGAATTCCACATATCCCTTTTCAACCAATATACCCCTTCTTTGACAAACGTATATCACAGTTACCTACCCAAATTTTTTTATTATTTGTATTTTGACTCCAATACTATTAGGTTTGAGCCTAATCTATCAAGCATGGACTATACTATTTTCTAACAGCATGAAGTCATTTGAAAGGGGTAGAGGAAGACTGAAGATCGATAACTCTTAATCAAATTATTGAGCGGTACCTCTTTATTAACAATTTATTTAAAATTTTGGTTCTTGATAAAATACAACGTTGCCATGCAATTCATATAAACTTCTCCACCAAGTTGGATAAGGCTTGCTATACTTGTTGGTGTATAAATTAAAATTCTATCAAAATGTGTCATGATGATCAGATTAATAACTGATTGCTGTTAGTTTTTCTGGTGATTAGCGCATGTCAAAGAACACGGTGGGCTCCGGTGGCAATGGAGATTGTGTATATGTGCCTGTTTGGGAACTCAGCAGAGAAGTGATTTTTTTTAAATGGAGCTTTTGCAGAAGTCCGATTAAAAACAAGTTAGATTGTAGATGTGATTTGTGTTTGGATTAGCGGTGGGAGAAGTGACTTTCAGACAAGGAATCTACCAACTACAGAGACGGCATTGAAACTTTCTTCTTCCTTATGGGTTTTGATAATACCTGATAAACATGTGCTTCTGTTTTAGGGTTAACAATAATGTTCATGTTTTGTTTGTATTTGGAATTATTGACATTTGAGATGTTGTAACTTTGTCCCCTTAATAACTTATGATTGCTATCATACATATATGAATCCAACGCTTTATTTTGTTGTAGCGTAGCAATCATGATTTGGTAGATGAATAATTAAATTTATGATTTGTCAATGAACCTTAGACCACTTAATTGATATCACTAAATATAGTTTTTTAACGTAATAAGCTTTCATGAGGATCCAAATAACCTTTAATTAAGAAATTACTTGTTTAATTAACTCTTACTAGAAATATACCAGTTGATAATATCGAATCATAAAAATAAATCCACACTACATGCTCTATTTTAATTAAATAACTTGAAAATAAAGATTATTAAGAAGTTCATATAACTTTTGGGTTTTCTCTATTTTATCACCCACAGTTGAATATATGATTAATTAATTGCATCTTAATAAAGTATGCTTGTTTATATTATTCAGACAAACTGGCACCAGTAACGTGTTGAGCACAATGGCACATGCTAGTCCAAATTGGCTTCTATTCAGATTCCAATATCATTATACATTATTCTATGAATTTATAGCAAATTTTACTATGAAAAAATTATGAATAACAAGACTTATTTTTAACACGTTGATTAAAAATAATTTTCTTAAAAAATGATAGGCTTTATATAGTAATTGATGATAAAAGATTATATATTAAAAATAAAATAATCTAGAGTGCTTGCCTTTTCATACATGGGTGCAAAATTAAGTTGAAGATATTTCTGCAAACAAATTAAGTTCTGCATACATTTCTCTAGAAAAATGAAAGGATTATCCTTTTTTTTTTATAGGTTTTTTGCCATCGAAAGGATTATCCTTCCAGATGACAATACCCAACATACATTATAAACGACTAATATAAGTTTTGAAATTATTAAAATAATTAAAGCTAGCCCCTTAATTAAGTACTTGGAGAGCTACCATTAATATTCGAAATCTAATATAATATGTTTTAATCGATGTGAAATACAAAGTTTATATTAAAATGTATTATCTCTAATATTATTTATAAAATTTAACAAATAAACTAGAACAGTACTACAAGACACAACTGAAAAATAATCAAATGAATGCTGTGGGACTCTACATTAATTGACCATGACGGACAGTAATACCCCATAATCAATATTTTAAAGTACCAGACTCTGACCATTAATGCCAAAGAAAACAGAAAATAGGTTGAATATTTTATTTAAAATTTCTATTTATGAATACCCATTTAATTTAGTGCTCAGAGTCAGGATTGAGCAGAGTACGTAAGTATTGGATCTTCCCACTTCTCAGTGATTATACTATGCTTTTCTTTTTTCTTTTTTTTTTTTTACTATAATGATTATACTATGCTTTTATGTGTTTATTGATTGCCTTTTTTTTTTTTTTTTGGTGGGGGTTGGTTTGGGGGAGAGGTGTTAAATTTGATATAAACCCGCCAAAGCAATTAAATGGCATAATCATTCTAAGTATTTTTACAATACATTTGAAAACTTGAGGGACATATATAGTTATGATTTAAGTTCATTCAACACATCTTAAATAATATTTCAGATTTAAACATTTTGAAGGGAGCAAATATATCATGCTCAGTTCCCTTGAATTTTGGTATCATCTGGTTTAAATATGAATTAGTCAGTAGTATTAGATATGTTGGATAACAAAATTTCTATTAACGTGTAAAACTCGAAGCCAAAATTTAGAATTTTAAATATGAGATTGGACGAAAATTAGATGATCTTGTGAAAATATATGAAATTCAACATATATAAACTTTAAAATGATGAATTAAGTAACTTTTGATTTAATTTTAATTTTAAAAATTTATAACAAAAAACCTTTTGTATGTATAATTCTTTCTCTGTTTGCCCCTCTTTTTTTTCCCTAATCAGTTTCAATCGATTTGTAGGTGGAGTATTTAAGAGTTAAGAATACAAGTGAATCTTATATAAGGAGATGGATCAATTTTAAAATTTAGATCTTATGACAAGGAATGGAAGGAATATAAGAATTTTTTTCAAGGATAATGACATATTCATGTTCATTAGAGACATTAATAGCTACTTTAATAGTATTGTTTTTCATTTCCCCTCCAACTAATTGTTGATTAGTCTCACAATATTAATTAATTATCACTACTACACATTCATGTATATATAACACTTAATAAATAACAGTTTTAATGTTTAAACGTCATGTATATTGAGGTGGACATCGCTCAAGAATACAAAACGCTAAAACAATACAGTTAAATATATGCACTGTCAAGTATTGAGAGGCAGAATATGTAAAACATAAAAATACCAATTGTAGTTAATAACCATAATTTATTTAGTGACAAATATGATAGTTTATACGAAACAATCATTATACACTACTACAAAAATAGGCATTAGTGGCGCACCTTTTATGGCGCTTCTTTAAAAAGGGCCATAGCTTCTTCCAGATTTTTTAAAAAAAAAGACTTTAGGTGGCGCTTCCTTAAAGAATCGCTACAACTTCCTAGTGATTTAAGGAAGCGCCACCTAAAGTCTGTTTTTAAAATAATAAAAGTTGAAGCAACAGTTGTGGCGCTTGTTCAAGGATGTGCCACAGTTGCTACGTACTTTGTGTGGCACTTAGCCTAGCAAGCGCCACACAAAGTATTATTTTCTTAAAAAAAACTCAAATCATTCTCTCTCTCGTAATCTTCTTTCATCACATTTATCCTCTTAGTCTCCAAACTTCATCCAACACGTGTCATCACCCTTATCCTTTTAGTTTCCACATTTCCTCCTTATCCTCTACTCATGACTGTCCAAAAGTTTGATTTACACTTATCTCTTTTTTTTCCATCACTTCTCACATTTTCTCTTCCTCCTCTTTTTACTTTTGCGACACTCCTTGCTCATTTCTTTTTGTCCCATTTCTTGCACCAAGCTGACCCTACTCCTTCCTCTTGGTCTCATTTCATCCTCCTTATAGTTTCATTTCGTCCTGTAAGTTGTACCCACTCATTTTATCCTTTTTTTTAATATTTTGAAGCTACGTATAACACATTATCTTGTTAACCACTTTTTTTAATTTAAACATATATGCAAATTTGTCTTTCTCTTTTTCCATTATTATTTTTTTTCAAGTATTGTGTTTCAGATTTCTCTCACTTCGTTCAAGCTTCCTCTATACTGTAAGCTTTTTTTTTATTTTTGAGCTTACAAATATAATTTTATTAGTCGTTAATAGTTTAATTTACTCAATATATTTTATATTTAATTTATTATGAAATCTGAAAAAATTATTCTCATTTTTGTATGCCGAAAAATAAATGAGATAAAATTAAATGCTATTATATATAGGTTATATGTGAAGATATGTAGTAGTTATAATTTTTTATTGTTGCAATAATTGTTAATATTATATTGATGAGTTGTATAAATAATATAATTATTTATTTTTAACACTTGTATTTTACTTAGTAGTGATTTTATTAATTAGTTATTTGTTAATTTATATCATTTTGGAGTTATTTGATTTTGATTTGTTTTCCTTTATTTTGTTGTAGAGATATAAAAACATGTTTAAAGTGTATTATTAATTATAATTATAGGTTTCTAAAAGAAAAATACGAAAAAAATTATTTTTTAAAAAAAATGGTCTAACATTTAAAAAAAATTAAAAAAGGGCCTAGGGTGGTGCTTCCTTGAGGAAGCTCCACCCTAGGCCTTTTTTTATTTTTTTAAAAAAAGGCGCCACCCTAGGCCTTTTTTAATTTTTTTTAAAAAAGGCTTAGGGTGGCACTTCCTCTAGGCCCTCTTTTAAAAAAATTTTAAAAATTAATTTTTTAAAAAAAATAGTAAAAGAAATTTTAATAAGGCCTAGGGTGGCACTTCCTTGAGGGCACGCCACAGGAAGTTTGAACTTCCTGTGGTGCTTCCTCAAGAAAGCGTTACCCTAGGTGGTATTTAAATAAAAAATATATATACATGATGTTGCGTTTGTGGGTAGTGCCACAGCTTCTATTAGTAGCGTTAGGATATGTGGCGCTTGTCAAACTCTACAAATAATATTAAAATAAGTGCCACAGCTATATTTATTTGTAGTAGTGATGTAACACTTACAAACAATTTGTCTTCCAATCTCTTATATCAATGAAGACAAAATGTAACGATTTTCATAAACAACCATCATGTAACACTTTCAAGCGTGCCAATTCATAGGTAATAACCCTTCATAACATCTTCGAACCTTCATAAGTCATAACCATTCATAACATTCATTAGATCTCTATTTAAACTCACATATTTCTTGTAATTCTTACTATTTTTCTCTATCACCCTCCTCCTTTTCTCCTTTTCTCCTTCATCATCTTATGATCCTAGTGAGCTCCTCTGCCACCGCCACCCCCTCCTCCTCTTTCACCTCCTCCTAAAATGAAGGCTTTGATCTAGTTGTTAGCAAGTCTTGACTGCCACACAAGGCGTCTTGTGCATGGCATATGTCAATAAGTTGAACAAGAAGTTGAACCCCATACTTCATCACAATGATGTTGAATATAACTTGCAGTCATACCCTTCATCTCCTTCCTCTGATAATGAGAATGAGGAGAAGGAAGAAGAGGAAGAGGAGGATGACGAGAGGCAGTAGTGGTGATGACTAAACACTAATATTATTTATTTAAAATATTAAAAAAAAGAAAAAAGTTAACTAAAAACACAACTTAAATATTCTTGGAACAATAACATCAATATTATTAACGGTTCTAACTTAATAAATGTTAATTAAAGCTTTTGAAACCTTTGTTGTCCCCACGATGACTATGGGTGCCTCTTCATTATCTGATGATCGTCACGAAGGTGAAGATATATAACAATTTTTTTGAAACAACAGTCATGTAACTCATGGTGCGGGAAAAAGAACATAATTGTGTGCGGATTGATCTTCTTCAACTTCCAACATGCTCGTCACTTCCAATCTATTTAAACTCCTTATCTTCATACATTTTCTTCATCCTCTTCCAATGCTCTCCTTATAATCATAGTGAACAGACATGATGAAAAAATGCTAGAGAATCATCCTCCTTCTTCCCAACATGCACCTCCACCTACTTCCCTTCCTCCTCCTCCCCGTCATCCACCTCCTCGTGCTCCTCCTTCCCGACCTGCACCTCCACCTTCTTCCCTTCCTCTTCTTCCCCAACCTTCACCTTCTTCACCCCTAGTCCTCCTTGTAATGTCCCAAATTTTGATCACTAAGTAACATGTAACTATTATGGTATTCCAAGATAAAAATAGCATGTAAAGTGGAAAAACAAAGCCAATAAAGACACACATAACAAAATAGTTGTTATACAAGATAGTTGGTGTATTTCCTGTTGGGGCATTCAGATTGTGTGACACTTTTAAATTAGTAAATGAACTCCAAAATTTATGAAACTTTTCAGAATTAAATTAGACATGATAAGATTTAACTTGATAGGTCATATGAAATTTTTGGAGTTGTATACAAGGAGAAATGAATTTTTGAATTTTTCCCAACGAATTTGACATTTTTCTCGAGCAAAGTTTAAAAATAAAAATTATGGGAATATTGAGATTCCAATTGGTTAAATGATATATTTTTACCTAAAAATATACTTAATAAGGGTTACATAGGCTTTAGAAACACCCCAATTGGATATCTACACAATTAGATATGAATTTTCAAAGTTTGGTGATAATTCTGCCCATTTTCTCAAATGTTGCGAAAATGGAAAAAATTGCAAGGGCAAAATGGTCATTTTGACCAAATAAATATAATCTGGTGATTTTCTGAATAAATACAGAGGGAATGGACAGATGAAACCCATAAAAATTATTACCTAATTAAATATGTAATTATATTATGTCATATGCAATAAAGAAATCAAGGACCAATGAGATTATGACATATATGGACTCTGTAATTCTCCGAAAAACTCTCATCCCTTATCTATATTAAGGCCATTTCAGCCAAGAGGAAAGGAAAAGGGAAGAGGAAGAGACCTAGGAGCAAGAACTAGGTAAGTATACCGAAATTTCTGCTCAATCTTGTGTTCTAGATCAATATACTCCTTCTTAACCTCCCTACTATCTTAGAATAGCTATTGAGCAAGCAAAAACTAAGGAGGAAATGGGGGAAATTTCAGCCATAAGAGGAAGAAGAAGGAAGGAACAAGGTAAGATGCTAAGACTCTAATATTATTATTAAAAATTGAGTTGTGACTGTGTTCTGGTTGGAAATCTGGTTGATTGTAATGATTGTTGTAAATTTGGGATGTCCAATTTTTATGGGGAGATGCTACCCAAATTTCTATTGATTATGTTATAATGGATATTATGAGGTTAAACAAGTGATTAGAAGTGAAAAGAAGGTGCTTAGTTGATTGAAATCAAGAAAATTCCATTTTTCTCAATTTTTATGGAATTTCATCCAGCAGCTGTTTTGGCACTGTTTGGACTGGATTTTTGTGTTTTTGATGATTCCATTGAGTTTATATGGGAAACTTATGTAGGGTTCATGAAGAGTGCGAAATGTAAAAGGCCCCGGATAGTGAAATGACAATTTTGCCCCTAAAACCCTAAGTTAGGGCTACCAAGGGCAAATATGTAATTTAAGCTGGAAATAGCCTAATCTAAGGTTAAAAATGGATTATACATGCAAAAATATGTAAGATAAGCCTGGGTTGTGATTTTTGGAAAAGTACAAAAATACCAGATAAAAAGGGAATTAGACCGGGTTCCCCAGGGGCATTTTGGTAAATATGAGATTTTGAGCTAAGATAACCAACTTGTAAATTCTAGAATAAAGTATGAATGAGTAGTAACTCATTTGTAATTACTTTGGAAATTATAGGATTTGATAATTGTCGAGCCAGATTAAACGTTAAAGGACCGGTAGTGGCTAGGCATTGGAAATGAGTCCAGGTAGTAACTTTATCTTTCATATACTATGTGAATGTTAATATGCGATGATTGCCATGATCTGTTCAATGTATTGCCTGTGATGTTGATACTCTCTGGGTGTGGATGATGTGTTAAACCACCCCATAGGACCTTTGAGGTACCATGAGGCCAGGTGGACCCAGTTGAGTGACTTGATATGTACGGACAGGTATTGACATGCTCCAAGTTATGATGAGTACGAACAGGTGTAGGCCTGCTCCAAGTTGTTGTTGTTGTTGTTATCACATTATGATATGATTTGTGCATATCAGGAACAAAAAATGATCATTTTGATCCGGACAAAATCATCATTTGTTTCTTGAGCATTGTCAGATAGGCATTGGCATTTTGATTGCTGCATCATGATAAATGTTGCATTGCATGTTTACTTTTCACATTTTATATAATTAATAATATGTTACTATTGAGATTCATATGAATCTCACCCTTTCCATAAATTACAATTTTACTCAGCTAGAAGAAACGGCTCAGAGGGCAAAGTAGCGATATTGGCAACAGAAGGATCGGTGTTGACCTAGATATTTGCTGTTGGTTAACTGTTAAGTTTTCTATGTAGTTGAATATGTACAAACCCTATGGGTTATTCTGTAATGTAATCTAGAATATTGTATCAGTATATTGTACTATTTCTGTATACCTATTGAACTACGCTTTAATACTCTGATAAATGTCAAAATAATGAGGGGTTTGACACTCCTCCCCATCATCCACCTCTGCCTCTGGCCCGCTGCCGCCATTACTATCGCATCCACTACAAGCTCGTCCTTATCTTCTCAAATGATTCATATCACTCCTCTGAGGATAAAGGGTAGATTTTATTTATTTATGTTTTTTTAGTTTTATTTATAAAAATATATTAATATAATTATAGCTCCAATATAAAAAAAATAATAGTATACCTCATTGTTGTTATTAAAGAACTATGATAAATGAAATAAATAGCATACCACATGGTTAACTAAAAATAACCATGCTAAAAGTAAAACACTAATTAGCTGTTCTTACAAACTAACAGTTTTGTAAGACCTTAATTTGTTAATAACATACCTCACAATTATTTTGAACATAACCATGATAAAAGTAAAATAATGAGCGATTCTTACCAACATCCAATCAGTTTGCATTGACATTAAAAAACTTTTTGCACTCGATCAAAATCTCTAGCTATTTTAGATATGTGAAAGTTGTACATTCAACATCAAAGTTTTCTTCCTTCAACCTTTGGATTGACATAAGGTTTATAGTTTTTCTCTCATTATAGATTTTGGTGAATTTATTCTAGGCATGGATGATTATAAGGTTTTGGTTGGGGGTTTTTATTTCTAAATGATTTATGCTAGATAGGGTCTTTGAATAAGTAGTGGATGTATGCATATCGACTATCTAGTGACTACTAGGATGGGGTAACAGATTTCCTTGACTTTGGATTTGCATATAATCCCCCAAACGACAGTTTGATTCTTTTCCCCTATGTAAAGTATGGTAATATACAGTGGTGTGATCGAGAAAGTTGCATGTCACACTTTATGATTTATGGAATTGATCCTACTTATACATGTTAGACAAGGCATAGGGAGATAAGCAGTGGGATGGTTTAACATATAGAAAGTTGTGCATCACCTGATTTTGACACAAGTACATTTGGTGCCAACTGCCTCAATGATATGGCCAAGATGTTAGAAGAGGACCTCTGAGATTGTCTTAAAATGATGAAAACTTTGAATGATGACGTAGTGAAGCTATTATGTCAGGGGTGCACTAACTTTACCTTATTGATGTCATGTTGATGTTGTACAACTTCAAGGCAAGAAATGGGTGGTCTTATATGAGCTTCATAGAATTGCTTAAGGCTTTGAATCTGACACTACCGACCAAAAAGGTGCTTCCACCCAAAACATATGGCGCAAAGAAGATCTTGCGCTCCGTTGACCTTAGGTACAAGAAGATATATGATTGCCCCAACGATTGTGTCTTATTCAGGAATGAATATACATTGCTAACTCATTGTCCCATGTGTAAGGAGACATACTACCAACAGAATTGGAAGATCTCAAATAAGTCGTTATGGTATTTGCCCATTATAACTAGATTTAAATGATTGTATAGCAATCCTGAAGATGCAAAAAAATTAAGGTGGCATGCAGATGAAAGAACAAATGATAGCATACTTTGACATCATGCTCATTCTCCAGAATAGAAGAAGTTTGATCTAAACCAACCCTAATATGCTTAAGATGATAAGAACATATATCTTGCATTGGCTATTGATGGGATGAACTTGTTTAGGATGTAAAGCAATACCCACAACATAAGGCATAATATTATTTATATATAACCTTCCTCCATGGCTCTGCATGAAGCGCAAGTACTTCATGTTGTCCATACTAATCTTGCGGACCAAGCAACTTGGGAATGACATAGATGTCTACCTAGCTCCACTAATTGAAGACTTGAAGCATTTCTGGGATGATATGGTCATGGTGTATAATGCTTACGAGGAAGAAACGTTCAACTTGAGAGCCATGCTCTTTACTACGATCAATGACTTTCCTGCATATGATAATTTATTAGGATATAGCATTAAAGGCCAACTTAGATATCCAATTTGTGAAGATGGTACACATTCAATTAGATTTAAGCATGTCAAAAAGAATTCCTACATGCGACATCAAAGATGGTTGCTTCGAGATCATCCTTACCAACGTTTAAAAAAATATTTCAATGGAAAATTAGAAGAGGAAAAGGCACCTCAACCTTTGATTGGTGAACAGGTACATCAAAAGGTGAAAGATATAAAATGTCTATTTGGAAAGTATAGAGCTTATTCTAAATCATTTTCTATCAAATTGAAGTTCTTAGCATACAGTCCAAGCAATTAAGTGACGCCGTACACAAACTACATCATCAATGGGTTCACCTTCTATACCAAAGAGCAAGATAATTAAAGGAAAATGCAAAATAGTAGTGTAACTTTTGTAGCTAACACAATGCATGTATCGAGCTTCAAATATAGAAATCATATCTATGTGAAGATGTCATACTTTGGGGTGATTGAGCACATTTGGGGATTGGATTATATCAGCTTCAAGATTCCCATATTCAGTTACAAGTAGGTTAACAATAATCATGGCTTGAGAATTGATGACTTAGGCTTGATACAATTGAATTTGAACAAGGAAGGGTATAAACACTACTACAAAAAACACGATAAGCGGCGCTTTTTTTAAAAAAATATTATGGCGTTTTACAAATGGCACAGCATCCAGTGCCATAAGAAGAACCTATGGCACTTGTTGAATTTAAAAAATGCTGGAACATTATATTTAATTATTAATTTTTTTAAAGAAGTTTGACCTCCTACAGCGTTTGGAAGCGCTGGAAGCGCCTCCTCCCGTGCTTTATGGAAGCGCCGTAGGAGGTGCTAAGTGTGCACCTCCTCCGGCACTTCATGTAAGCGCCGGAATCACCTCCTCCCGTGCTTTATGGAAGCGCCGTAGGAGGTGCTAAGTGTGCACCTCCTCCAGCGCTTTATCCAGGAAGCGCTGTAAGAGGTGATATTTTTTTACCTGCATCCCTTTTTTTCATCCCGGTTGTTTCATGACCTGATCAACTCATTCTAATTCAAATATAATCCACTACAGAGATCAATATACAATGCTAATAGAAAAGAAAAAAGCAAATCAAATCAGTATTAAATATCATCGATCAGTTAATAAAATCAGTACTAAATATATATCCAATTACAACATAATATACAGAGAAACTAAAACAAATAGACAAGAAATTTGTAAGACAAAATGTGCCTAAGTATTTAGCTAGGTGGTATTTGGCTGACCACGTATTGACACCATTCCTCAATGATCTCATCCACTTGATAGTCAGTCAACTGGTCACGCTATTCATCTTCATAATATTACATAAATATCACGTACATAACAAATTAAAATCACTATAAAGCTATTAACTTAGACACTCCAACTCTGGTTTTTATTAGTAAGGTATTTATTTGATAGTTGTTGGTTTGGAACTGTAAAATATTTTGATATCCTTCACGGTTTTTTGAAAGAACTGTGGTATAATTTCTCAATATATTATGATTATTAATAAATAACCATGAAGTCTTGGGTGGATTTTTTTAAAAAATAAATTGGGGATCATTTTCAATTAACCTCCATACATATTACGTACATATACAAATACATGTAAATGTAGAAACTAAAGCAGAGATCTATTCTAGTAATCAAAATGACTAATCTATAGATAAACTAGAGCTAAAAGAGAGATCCATTCCAGTAATGAAAATATATACGGAGGAAACAAAACACAAACCAATAGCAAAAGAGAAACCAAAACAAAATTTGAAATAGTTAAACTAAGAACGTAACCTAACATATACTTAAAAAAATGGTTATCTCAATTAAATGCAAAAAATAGTATAAACTATATATAATTAAGTAGAAGTACTCACTTTTAGGGGAACATGATTTAGATCATGAGTAACTACATCTTTCATATATTTCATGACATAGTAACCACAATCATTATTATTTGGCTGGAATGAACACTGCAACAATACAAAATAATAATCAAACCATTGTTTAAAGAAACATTTGTGAATAACAAAATTTTAGTAAATTCATATACTTTAATCTTTTTCCAAGCTGAGGTGTTGTCAGTGCATTTAATAGGACAGGACAATCCAACATTGTTCCTATATGCGGCCAATGCACTAACAAAAGAAGTAATGACCGATTAATTTTAGTTTTATTCAATAATCACACATGCAAATATTTACTGTATACACCCATACGCTTACCTATTAATCATAATCACCATATTTGGCCGGTTCGATGGATAACCATTCTCTATAGGATCCAAATAATAAACATGGGGGCCTCCAGTTATGGCAGACTGGATCACAAGAAAAATCCAATGTTGCCTAAAATATTTTGAACATTTTACTTTGATAATAATGTTATTATGATAAAAGTGAATGAATAATAAAAAAGATATAGATAATAATGTCACAAATAACTTACCCCACATTGTATGGCACAATGAACATCTTAGTAGGGGATGCACTGCGCATGAACTGGTTCTTAAGAGTATGGGTTTGTGTGTCTAAATCAGTCCCTGCATAGTGGCCAATAAGGTATGGGTTGATAAATACAAATCTATTCACCCTTTCCGTGCCCACTAATATATCGTGGTATAAGTGCCTTTATGGAAAAAAATAGTGTTATTAACACCAAAAACTTGAATGATGAATAATAATCACAGTAACAGATGATGATGATAAAGTACCTAACACATATGTTGATAGTTGTCACACTAGCCCATGTACGACCAAGTACTTCAGTCAGGATATCACCACCGAGATGATCAAATGTACTTGTATAATAGATTTCGTCATCGAAAATTAGTTCATGACCTCCTCGACGTATGATATCTGGTGTCATTAACCTCAATTTTTGTTTATATGAGGCTACTTGTCTGCCACTTCTGTTACTGGTTGAGAGGTGTGACTTCTGTTGTGTTGCTGAGTAGTTGAGTTCTTCCCACGCCCTTCAACTTGTTTTCCTTTAGGACCAGCAACCTACAAAAATCATGAAAATAAATCATGTAGTTTTAGATGAAAGTTCATAGAAAAATGTAATGAATTGTAAATTAAATACCTTATTCACTGGCTCTATCAGACCTACTGGCCACACGACATAGCCACCGACAACATCTCTCATCATTGTCTCTTCATCCTGAGAAGGGATTGGTAACTCGGCATCGTTACATGTGCATATGTCAACCCTTACTTGGAGTGTATTTGGGGGCAATGGTGAGTTATGCAGTGTATCATGGTCGGTATTGTAGGCCACACATATAGCAATCACGTTCTTGAAAGAATTATCGACGTGCAACTTGCACGTTGATTCGCACTATTAAAAATATAGTTAATTAATATATAAAGGTAAACTAGTTTATAACGTAACAAAAAGTTAACTAGAGAAGAAATTAATTACTAAAGGAATGGGGACTTTAGGCGCGGAGGGGTAACTCTCTATAGCACTACTGCTGTCACATATTGGACTTGGTGCTGGCCTAGATTGCATCAAGACATCAATTTGAGTTTTCAAGAACGCATTTTACTCTTGCAGCAAGCGCACATGATCATTAAATTGTTCGACTTGTGACTCGTAGCTACTAATCTTCTGTTCTACGTCTTGCTTGTAGCCACTCATCTGCTGGTCTAGTTGCTGCTTGTAGCCAGAAATCTCCTCCTTTAGTTGAAGAATGTTGGGTCTCTTTTGGGAGCCAAAGTAAGATGTTTGGGTGACTCCAAAACCAGTACCCTGAAGATGACCACCATAC
This sequence comes from Albizia julibrissin, assembly GCA_037074505.1. Lineage (NCBI taxonomy): Eukaryota > Viridiplantae > Streptophyta > Magnoliopsida > Fabales > Fabaceae > Albizia > Albizia julibrissin. The sequence goes on from CM073477.1 coordinate 43,272,289, forward strand.
TCAAGAGCTTCAAGCGCTCTACTGAGCAAGTCGTCAGGACCAACATAGTTCCTCAACTCATGTTGTTCTTGCGTCATTGTGCGCTATCACAAAAAAGAAGTACAACATTATTAGTTATTGTATTATAGAATTATTTAAGTAAAGCTAAATCTTTATTATATATATAATCCGCTACTCACACAGTAATCCGCAACTTCCCTGGCTTGCTCACTGGGAATGTCGCCCTTGCTATTTGTGCAGCCAGCCACAAAATAATCATGCCTTGGTAAACGTGTGACATCAAGGTGGGACTCTTTTATCTGCATGTCAAAGTTAGCTGTAGTGAAAGCTTAGTCATAGAAATTATATTCCTAATAATAAATAATGATTAGTTTTCTTACTAATTGTTGTTCCAGCACTGCATATGATACCGATCCTTTCATGTACCGGTATGGCATGTTCGACGTGCTTTCCCGGTTATGCTCACTTCTTTCCTGTTTAGATACAAATCAATCATATAAATAAATGTAAGTTACAAATACATTACAAGTACTCCGTAAATGTAAATATTATGTTACCAGAAATTACGGTGTAGTATGTGAGGTCACGAACTATCCCACTGCTCTTGTGTTATGATTCCATCATACAATTCCGGCGGTGTATGATTGATATTACCATTGTTATCGCGCAAGTAGAATCTAACAAGGTCATAACAAAAATTACAAAGAAGTCAACCGCATTTTTGCAGCACGTATTTGTCTCTGTCTTCTTCGATATTGAAACAAGACTGTAACAAAAAAACACATGTTACTTGTTAGATTGTAATCTCATGAAAGTAAATAACCTGTAAATAAAGTAAATACTATTTACCTTAACTGTACCCAAGATGATATTCGTGTGATGTTTCTTTTCCTGTCTCCAATCTGAAAATGTAATCGGGACTCTTTCTCTAACCACAGTCCCAATGAACAAAATAAATGTGCTAGCATTAGGTCCGATTGGATTTTTGTTTGCATTCCATTCAAGGTCTAACCTCATGCCCTTACTCCTGAGCTTGATCAGTTTTTTCATTACCGTCCTTCCATGGGTTACGTCAGCCTCGAATGCGGCCTGTGCGGCGGCCTCATCACACATGCTTGAGTCAAACTCATCATTTGAAGCACTGGTTTTGCTATACACTCAATCACTACTTGCATCATCCGTCTCACCATGTCTTGTCCATCGTGTATATGATTGATTAATTCCATGACAGACTAAATGATCTAGTAAATCAAGTGGACTAATATGCTTTCCATAGCAACAAGATAAGCAAGGACACAAGATTTTGTTATGCTCATTTGTGTTCTCTCTTGCAAATCTAATAAATTCTTTCACACCATCTATATATTCTCTTTAGCGCCGATCGGAAGACATCCAATTTCGATCCATCTATACCTTAAATATATTTTTATAAGTGGTTAGTTGCTTGTCTAATGCAGTTATAATTAGTTATTAATTACTTTTATCTTTTCCTATTTATTTCAAAAAAATTGACATCATAACATCCTAAAATTAAATTTGAAGTTTTCCAAAAAATAAATACATTCTATAAGTCATAAATAATCAATCAATTATTAATCCAGCAGCATCATATTCATAATTAAGAGATTAAAAGTATATATACTTGTAATAATATCTAAAATTGGCCAAACCAAACTAATATAACCTCGGCGTGTAATATTGTAAGTGGAAGTATATTTATATCAAAGAAGATCCAAAACATGAAAAGATTAAACAGATCAAAATGATTTTTCTAATGTCTTGGAAAAAATAAAGACAAATAAAAGAAAATAATCTAGTGAGTAATGAAAAGAGAAATTATAAGGAAGCTAAGCTTACCTGCAGGTGGAGAACAGAGCTAGCTTTCAAAGCGAACTAAAATCGTTCCTAAAGTCTGCAAAATGAATATGGTAAGCAAAATGAAGATAGAAACGAATATATAGAACAAAAGCACTGACAGAAAAAGAAAAGTAGAATAGGCAAGAAGAAAAAAATGTCGATAGTGAGTGTAAGAAAAGAAGAAAGGAAAAAAATGGACCTTGGTCGGTGCTTCCATTGGAAGCACCGGCTAAGGGTGGCCAACGATGAAGCGCCAGCCAAGGTCATGTGACCTTATCCGGTACTTTTCAGAAGCATTGGCCAAGGTGCTCTTTCTTGGCCTCCGAACTAGCTTCACGTGAAGCTAGTTGTTTAATTTCAAAAGGAATATATTCCTTTTGTTTCTTTTTGGCAGCCTTATGCCAAAGGCTTTTTTTTAATACATAAAGGTTTTTTTTGTGTATGAAGCAATTATTTTTTTGCTAAGGCTAACTTGTATACTGGGAATCCAACGTGAAATTTTATTTAGGTATGTTTTTTTCAGATACTTTTGTTAATTTATTTTTAAATATTTATTAGCATTAGAAATAAAGAAGTTGGGGGAAGTTTATTTAATTTGCATGTGCTGATGACTACCTGTATATATCTAAACGTTGAGAATAAGTTTAAATTATTACACCATTTATGACGCTTTCCTTTAAAACGCCATAACTAATTTACTTGATATAAAAAAAGAAAAAAAGGCCTTATATGATGTTTTTTCAGGAAGAGTCATAGCATCTCAACTCTAACTTAAGACGCTTATAATAGAAAACACAGTAGGTTATTATTTCTTTTTTTAGAAAAATAATAAAACAGTTACCTACGACATTTTTTAAGAAACGTCATTAAATGTGCGCTACTAAAAGCCTCTTTTATAGTAGTGCACTCTCACCTAGCAATGATCTAGGGTTCTCGGTGTCGCCTTCTCTGGTTCTCCCTTCTCTTAACAAGTCAACAGATGCATGGCACTTTCGGCAATTGGCAGTTTTAGGTCAGAGTCCGCCTTGCCGTCGCTAGCTGAGCTTGGTCGTCGTCGTGCCTTGCCATCCCATCTCGTCGTTGTGCCCCATCGTCCTATCTGTCAGCTTGCTCGCCGTTTCTCTACCCTATGAGTTCAATTCATAATCTCCTTTTTGCAATTATATTTGTTTCTCCTCTTCAATTTTCCTATTGTGTGTGTTTTATTTCTTGATGGATCTTATGGATCTTACTGACAGTTTTTAGTTTAATTTATTGAATTGCATAATTGATGCCCAAATTTTGAGTATATGCCGAATCGCTCTGTTTTTTTTCTTGAATTTTAATCTTCTTTGATGAAGTGTGTTTCGTTCCCAGTCACTTCTGATGTCTCCGAGAACCAAAAACTTGTTTAATTTGGTGAATTAACTAGTTGCTACGTCTCCAACTCTGCTTTGCTTCATACTCCCAATATGTTTTGTTTTCTCTGCTCAATGATATAAACAGTAAGGAATCACACTCAATAATTGTCAATTTAGTTTAGGTATATCCATATTCTTAGATTTACTGATATTATTATTTTCATTAATGAAAAGAAAAATTGGATTTTTCACTATTTTTATAAACAGTTGAATTGGAAGTTTTACTCTGTACTTGGTTTTGTTTCTCTAATCTATTTTTTTCTTCATTTGCCAGCTTCATACTGAGCGAGCATTTTTAGCTTTTTTTTCTTGATATTTTACATTTATTTTACAATCTTGTTTTTTTCCTTTGCTGGAGACATCTTTTCCCATTCATTTATTAGTCTCGTTTCACTAAAAGTTGGTCATCTTTTGCAATCCATTATTGTGTATATTCTGCCAATTCTAAGCATAAAGAAGACATGCTAAGTGGGGAAAGTGTAGAACATAAATATTATGTTATTGATTATGCCATTGATATTCTTATTGATTTTTGCTTTATGGAGTTATTTTCCTTTTTGCATTGTTGTTGTTGATGTAAGTTGCGCATTGTCCATAAACGTGGCAACTACACACGCCGATGAAGGAACCATCCAAGCAAGTGAAGGAACTCCAACTACTATAGGAGAAGAAGCTAGGGAAGCAGAAGCAAATAATGAAGAAGATTTAGAGGGAGATGAAAGACCAATGAAAAGGAAAAAATCAAATGTTTTGGACCATTATGAAAAGGTACAAATAGACAAAACTACAGGAGATCACAAAACCAAGTGTAAGAACTGCCCAAGAGAAATTCTTTGTCATCATACCAAACAAGGGACTACTAGATTATGGTGACATTAAAGACTTATAAAAAAAATCCAAACAAAGCAAATAACTAGAACTAATCTTTGTTTACAACCTCTCTAATAGGGTTATCTAATGATGTGACTTCTCATTTATTTAGTCAAGAGCGATGTAGACGAGGTGTTGCAAAATACATTACATTGGAGGATAGGCCTTTTAGAACTGTGGAAATTTATGGTTTCAGAACGATGATGAGTGATGTAGAACCCCGCTTTAAGGTTCCCTCACAATCGACGATACTAGAGATTGTTATAAGTTATATCTTGAAGAGGCAAAGAAATTGAGAAAGTATTTTGAGACTTTAAAAGTTCTAGTATCCTTTACTACAGATACTTGGAATGCCAATTATATGTGATTGACTGCACATTGGATTGATGAGAGTTGGACATACTAAAAGCGTATCATGAATTTCTGTGTAGTTAACAACCATAAGGGTGAAACAATTGCAGATGAAATTGAGAAATGCTTGTTGTCTTGGACCATTGATAAGGTTTTTACTTTCACTATTGATAATGCTACTTCCAACGATAGTGCATTGTCAAGGTTGAAGTCATCTTTCAAACATTAGAATGGTTTAATATGTGATGGGGACTTCATGCACTTGAGGTGTTATGCACACATATTGAATTTGATTGTTTCTGATGGTGTGAAGGATATGCACGAGTCAATTGAACCCATTCATAATGCCGTTAAATATGTAAGATATTCTCCTTCAATGTTTTGAAAGTTAAAGTCACTTGTGGAAAAAATGAAAGTTGAATAAAAGGGTTTACTAAGCATGGATTGTCCAACTTGGTGGAATTCAACTTACATAATTTTAGATAGTGCCAATCAATTCAGTAACGTGTTTGACAGGATGATGGAGTCAGACGAGGACTACAAAAAACACTTCTCTGATAAAGATTGGTCCTCTTATGGTTGAGTCATTCAAACAAGCTAGTGAGTTTACTAAGTTTTTTAAATTGTTTTACAATGTCACTCTAAAACCTTTAGGATCACTTTACATGACCTCAAATTTAGCCTTCCGACAAGTATCAAATCTTGCTTCGGTTCTCAATAAAGCTTCATGCAATCCTGGTTCTTCTATGTATGCCATGGCTAAGAGTATGAAGATCAAATATGATAAATATTAGGGCCACTTTGAAAACCTCAATCCATTATTGGCAGTTGAAGTGGTGCTTGACCCTAGGTATAAAATGAAGTTTTTGAAGTATACTTTTGATGATATGTATTCTAATGATCTTGATAGGCGTGTAGACATGTTACAAAAAGTCTCAAATGTACTATATCGTTTGTTTGATCATTATTCAAGTGTTATTGTCACCTCTGGGAGTGTTATTAATAGTCTAGCACAAGTAGAAACTGAAAGTACTTGCAGCACTATAACAAATGTTAAGAAAGATACTTTTGATGTTGATATGGAAGAGACTAAAGTAGAGAGAAGATTTAGGACCGATAATCAGACTGAGATTCAGACAGATAAGTATGCAGAATTGGACAAGTATCTTCAATCTAAATTAGATGAAGGTCGTGATCCTGATTTTCTTATTTTAGATTGGTGGAAAATTAATGGTGGCAAGTTCAAAGTCCTTTCCATGATGGCACATGATGTATTGGTAGTGCCTGTTTCAACTGTTTCTTCAGAATCAGCTTTTAGCACATGGGGCGGTATCATTGATTCATATAGAAGCTCATTATCACCTAGGATGGTTGAAGCACTTAATTGTGCACAGAATTAGCTCTCTCCATCCACATCCGTCCTAACCGAACTTGATTCACTTGATATCGATAACTTCAATGACACTAAGGAAGCACTAGCAGCTTTAATTAGTAATATCATAATCTTTGTTTTATTTAATTCACTTGGTCTTGTTTAATTTCTTAATAATAATTATTCATTTCTTTCCATTTTTTTCTTTTCAATTATGCAGCTGAAGAGCAAGGACTAAAGTCATGAATGTCATTTTGTTAGTATGAATGTTTGTTTATTGGTCGTGTTTCATAAAGAGCAAGGACCAAGCACTCATATTTTATTGCTTCTTGTAACATTGTTGTTGTTCTTTAATTTCTAGACTGAACCGTTGTAGTTTGTAATACTGTTGTAAACTTGTAACAATGAGGTGGTAAGTTTTTACCCATGTTTAATTTCTCCACTTTCCATCTCAATCATGGATTCAGGTTGTCTATGTATTTTCTAGATTTGCAGCTGATTTGTAGTTGTGCGTGACTACTGTCACTTTTTGACACTGGGAATTCCCGGTCTTGGTCCCGGGAAAGTCCCAGTTGTATTGGGGCTGGGAGGTTCCTGGGAACAAATTCCTAGTCTTGGCCTCATACCGAGACGGCACCTGAGACAAGCTAATCCCTGTCTAAGCCCAATATTTGAACACCCCTAATAATGCCCGTTATGTATGTTTTTACTTTATATAATGGTTATTATAAAAGCATTGTTATGTATGTTACAGAGTTTATAACGGTTGTTTACTTGAAACAATTATTTATTATGCCAGCATTACGGTATATATAAAGGTTATTTACGTAAGCTTGTTTTATTATCATTATAGCATTACACACAGTATAGCCTTAGTACATTTCAATACATAACGAATGTTATATTATAACCATTATAATCGATACTGAATAAATGATAGGTCAGAACCATTATGTTGATGTGTCGAGCATATATGATGCTCGCATATATGATGGTTCGAAACTGTAAAATATGACAAATAATAACTGTCATAAAAGGCATTTTCTGAAGTAGTGTATTTGCTTATTCTCTCCTCATAAATGAAGGTGTTTAGAAAATAAGTTATATTTTTATAAATCCATTATTTTTAATTCACTAATTTTGACCAACTTTCTTAATCTACCCAATTTAGTTATTTGTATTCTTCAGGGGAGTATTTATGAATGAAATAATGATGGAGCGTTTGTTAAATGTGAAACAGAAGAAACTGTGGGTGTGTAATGGAATAATTAATCATATGAGCTACGGGTGTTTAAAGTATCCCGATCCCGATTGTCCCAGCCTGGTCCCGGAGATTTTAATCCTGAGAATTTCCCGTCCCGGTTTTTTTTTATTTTTTTTTTATTTTTTTACCTTATAAATTAAGTTATCTTTTAATTTTTGTATTTTTTACTCCATAAATTAAGTTATCATTTGATAAGATGTGTATTACATTTTTAGTTGGAGCTAAACCGTATATATCATAATACTAATCCTAACTATATAATGTATAAAGTTAATAAATAAGATGATGAAGGTATAATAATAATAATAATAAAATATTATTCTTCAATTCTAAATCAATTTGTGTAATTATTATAGTCTTGTTAGCTGTTAAATGATTATTTTAAACACTAGATCATAAAAAAAATAACTAATATAATAATATATTTTAAATTTATTTTTTTAAAAAAACAGGGAATTCTTGGTCTCGTCCTGGTAATCCCGGGACCGGGATGAATATGTGCATCACGGCTAAAACCTGGGACCGGGACCGGGATTGGAGGATCGCGGTCCCAAATTTAAACACCCCTAATATGAGCAGAAAAATAAATGCATGTAATGAGAGACCATTGAACATGGGATTGTGGGGTACCCTTCCTTTTAGCCAACAAAATTGCAATATGGACAAATTTGTAGGGTATACCCTAAAGCCAAAGTAGATGCATCATCATTATTCTCACACGCGCGCGCAATCCACTCTCATCAGTTAAACCACCTTCTTTCTTCCATACTATTTTCACTTTAAAAAAATTTATAAAATATTATCTTTACTTTTAGGGGTGTTATTATATATATGGGTCTAATTAAGGATAATTATAGATGGTTTTTTCGATTAAAAAAGTTTATAGATGGGTTCATTTTAAATTTATCCCTTCACAATTTTTTTTTGGCTCAATTTAATACATCATTTCTTAAATTACATTTTTTGTTCTCATATTCCATCTCAAATGAGTAAATTGCATCTTTAATCCTTTAATATTATATAAGTTTTCATTTTGATAAATAAAAGCTAAAATTAAATTTTGAATATTGACAAAATATTGTTAAATGCCGACATATTAAGTGTAATTTTTAAAAATAATTGTCAAAGAAATCATGTTTTGAATCTAACGGCATTAGAGTTATAAGACTAAAAAAATACTTTATAAAATTAAGAAGCTAAAACTTATATAAAGTTAGAGGATGAATTTTTTTTTCCTCAATAGAATTAACATATTACATTATTGAGGCTTTGTTTTTTAGGCTTCTGGATAGTTATATGTAATTGATTAATTTAGACCTTTAATACGCACATAATCTCCACATAGTTAAGATGTATAATCGCCAATTCTTTTTCCCAGTTTAAACACTTATTTCTTAAATTACTTTGCAGAATATATTATTGAGATTGTTTTGCTTGAATATAACTATAATTTTATAATCACGACTAATTGCTCTATGCCTTTTTTTTATTTTTATTTAGCTATCTAACTAAGGCAGATTTAAATATTGTTGGGGTCTAATTGAAGGTAGCTCTATGCCTATTATACAGGTTTAATCAACATAATTAAGAATGAATAGATTCTTAGATACTTATTTTGTTATTTGATGTTTATTCTCTTCCATTTCTTTTCTTACATGTCCATGTAAAAAATTTAAACTAAAGGACATTAAAATATTGATTCTTCTTGTTTAAAGTGTCGAATAATTAGTGCTTATTAGCTGCTGAGATTTTTATATATGAGGATCCTGTATGATAATTCAATATACTATTAGATTTGTATGGATGCATATAGAATATAGGGAAAAAACATTAAGACCACTTGGCTTATGAAAAATTTAGTTTTGAATAAACATATAAGGATGAAACCTATTTTAAATTACATCTATCTATTACTGATTTTTCTAAAAAAAATAAAAAATCTTATTTCTCTTTTCTTTTCTCATTGTTAATTTTCTTGAGGTTTGAAATTTTTTTAAATTTATTCTTGAAATTAGTTCATCTAAAGAAGATCAAAGTATATGTAAACAAATCTAATATATATTAACCTAACGTCTTCAACTAATTCCATGAAAAATAATAGTCAACAAAAAATTGAAATTTTAGAATAAACAATACAAAAGAGGATAATTGGATAGCCAGTAGTTCAAAAAAGAATTAAGATTTATATCATTACTTTATAACGAAATCAATTTCTCATAGCTAGATATTTTAACATAAATATAATGGAACAACTAGATATTTAAACCGATACATAATAACAACATGAACAATTACAAAGAGAAAAATAAAATACCTTTAGGAAAATAATTCAGCAGAACATAAAGAGAAGAATTAGATACCCACCAATCATTGTTGTTATAATTGTTCCTTATGAAAATTCCTCCATTATTATATAGCATTTTCTTATATGTTCATGTAATAATATACCAAAAGCACAAGACATCCTAACCTGATCAGATGTGGCATACGTTTGTTTTTAACCAACCAATATGCTCCACACTTTTTATTTCTCCAAACTCATAGTACGAATGAAACTGAAATTAATTAATTATACTTAATTTATATTCAATAGAATTAGGTATAGAGTAGTAGTAATTTGTTTACTGGGATGAATTGTCAGTTAACATATAATTAGAATGAAGAAACAGAAAGTGCGACAAAATCTATTTATTTGTAAAGCACTTTTTTCTAAATTTTAGAATATAGATTCTACTTTTCTTCTCAGATTATTATGAGGGACATATTCTTACATAAAAATCAACATATATAATATTGATTATATTTTTTATTAATAATCAATAATTATTTTCGCTCTTATTTTTTTTATCAAAAATAGTTTTTCTTTTGGGTATTTTTGTGTCTCTTTGATCACATTTTCTTAATACCAATGTCAATATTAATATCATCATCAATATAAAATTTAAACAACCATTGTGTGCTGCCTAAAATACCGCATATTTTTTTGAAGTTAATCCAAATGCATAAAGCCACGTTAATCCATATTATATAAAATATAAAATAAATGAAAACCCACATTATTTTTTATATACCTTTAGCTAGCACTTCTGCGTGCATTCCAACATAGACATGCATGCTTCAAAAATGTCCAGGCACATATATATTGAAGTATATATAAAGTATACTTTTAAAAAAAAAGGTTAAGCTTTAATTTTACTTGGAAATTTTCCCATAGGAGCTATAAATATCCAGAAGGTTCATCTTATTTAACCATAAAAGAAAGACTAGTGTAACATTGACTGCAAACATTTTTAATGAATATAGATAATATCATAATATTGCTTCCTTTTTTTATACTTCAATAGTAATATTAATAAAAAAAAATTGGATATCTACAGCTTTTATGTGGAAATTTTCAGGACAAAGTTTGAAATTTAAATAAATTATTACCTCTTTGTGCTTGAAAAATATCTAAATTAAAGGTGCGAATAATGAGAGTTGAGGAGAGATTAGATTAGATCATGAGGATTAGATTATGATGAGGAGGAGGAGGATGATGAAAGGTTGAAGTAATTCATAGTACTGACCTAACAGACACCCATGAAGAAGGTGGAGAGAGAAAGAGAGAGAAGGAGAGAGAGAGACATCTACAAGACTGCATGATGCTGTAGCAGTATGTAACCTGCTTGCTGCTGCTGAAAGCTTAGAGTTTTACTATATTTGAGGCCACAACTCACTGCTACTACAGTACAGGCGACCTCACAAGATTCCTCCCTCCCTCTCCGGGGTGGGCCCCACACTGGGCTTCATGTGTTTATGAGTGCACATGTGTGATGTTGGCGTTTTCTTCTCTCCTCTCTTGGCTTCCTTCCTTCTGATGCTTCTCTCTCCCACTCTCAGTTCTGACGATGATGCCCTGCTCCTCAGGTCAGCCTTCCCCCCTCTCTGTCCCTACTTATCTCTCTCTTCCTTCCTCATCATTTATTTTTTTCACTGTTATAGTTTCTTATAATTGTATCCACTTTTCATAAAGCTTTTTCATATCTTTTCCTTTTTTTTCTTTTTGCTTTTTACATGAACCATTTTTTTCTGCTCCACATTCCTAGCCTTTTCATCATCTTGTTGCTTCGGAACCCTTGCGCCTGAATTTTATACATATATCCTTAAAATCACCGAGAAATAATATTTTTCTTCTAATCAATTTAGATGAATTGAATTTGGATTATTGATTGTATTTTCTCAAAAAAATTAATTATAAAAAATTTATAAATTTCTTATTCATAAAATTCTCATCTCAACAGTGAAGTTTTTTTCCTCAAAAGACTGTAGGTGAATAGTATCCCTGGAGCTTACCTTAATTGAAACATACCTTATGAATCCCACATAAGGATAGTTCCCAATTCTAATTGTTATCCAAAAACACTTATATAAAAGTACTTATATATTATCAATCAATAAAGTCATCATACCAGCATGGTAATTTGAAGTTACGATTTCTCTATGAATTATGAATTAACTTCTTATCAATTAGATCAACATTATTTACTTGTTACCCCAAAAGATTTTATTTTACATCCTTACTGTTAATCAAATTTTGCTTGCCCTAGAAGAATAGTAATTTTTAATAAGAATTAAGGTGGAATGTTGATCTCTATATTTTCAAAATTATAACTTTAAAATATGATGTTATTTTTAACAACCAACAAGTTATTGTTGATATGGTAAGTGACTTTACTCCTTAAAGAGAATAACATAAATTTAAATCCTAAAAATCATATTTGTTAGGATAGATGAAAACTCTTTACGCTATAAGAAGAAACCCGTGATATTAAAAAAAAAAAGAAAAAGAAGGAGCTTAGAAGAGCAATTATTTTTAATTTGAGCTGATAAATATATTTATTGAATTCAGAATAATTGATATTATGTTAATATCAACATTCAAATGCATAAAAATAAATAAATTAAGAAGAAGCAACAAAAACAATAATGCGAAAAACAAAATTGAGAAATAGAAGATTACGAACTAAAACTTATGACCAGTTTTGCCATTTACGCCACATTTAAAATGGATCCTAAAATAAAGAGAGAGAAAATATCATACATCATTTATTGTGATATATCCTGATGACAACCTCTTAACTTTTCTCTCTCCCTCAACTTATTTTATTTAATCAAAAAAATAAATAAATTTTGCAAAATAAAACATATAATCGATCTTGATGATCAGTGATGATTATATTGCTACCCACAAGATGGATCTATCCCCATCCTATATACCCCCACACCCTCATGTTTACCTGTTTCTCTCAACCCGCCGCCCATTTCCGCCATTCCGCAGCCGCCGGAATCTTCTCCGTTCGACAACTCCTGCACTCCCTGTCCCACGACCACACGCTTTGATTGATGCACCTTCTTTTGGCACTTCTCTCTCTCTCTTCCACTCTCACACACTCATTTCCTCATTTTACTCACTCAGCTGCACTCACTGAAGCTGGCTTGCTTGCTACTATCTCATAATTGTCCCCTCCTTCCGCTTCTTCGTCTTCTTCTTCATCATCTTCGTCTTCAATATCCTTCTCTTCGTCCATGTCGTCTTCCTCCTCCTCCTCCAACTCTGCATTGCTGTTGTTGTTTTCTTGCTGCGGAGGCCATTGTTGCTCTGGCTGAACCATCAGCGGCGGCACTGATGTCGGCATTGTGCTATTATTATCCGCCAGATTCGGATTATGGTTCGCGTTGGTGGCGGCAGCTGTGGCCGAAGTCGGATGAGGAGTATTGATCATCTCATGCTTGTTCTTCTCCTTGTATAGAGCATCTAGCTGGTGGAAATACGGACAGGTCTTGGAATCTTCAGGCCTCTTCTTGTTGCTTTCCTTCACCTTCTTGAAGTACTTGTTTATGTTCTCCCACTTCTCCTTACACCTCTTGGCGTTTCTGTTATACCCGAGCCGCCTCATCGCCGCCGAGATCTCCTCCCACAACGGCCCTTTTGGCCCATTATCTTGGTACTTCTCGTCCATGCTCGTTCTTAGCTTTATCAATGCCTGAACCTCCACTTTCGGCCACCTCGACGAGCTCGGTGTCATCAAATTCTCCCCATTATTGTTATTATTATCAGTTGCTACAATCTCCATGTTTGTCACTGAAGTCTGCTGTGGTTGAGCAGGAGGAGGAGCCGGAGCTGATGCTTGTTGTGTTGTTGGTTGAGCCATCGGTGGCTGTGGTGGAGGAGGAGAAATGTTGATATTATTCAATGGGAGGCCGAGATTTTTCTGTTCCGCAATCTTCTGCAATAATGCCATTACAGCAGCATCTTTGGCAGCCGCTAAAGATCTTTCCTGTGCCAATATTTCACGCTCTCGATTAATCCTCGCCATTTCTTGCATTCTCCAAGCTTCTTCACGAACCATCCTCTCATGTTCTCGCTTCTCAATGGCCTCCAATAACCTCTTCTGCAGTTGCTCCTGCTTCTCTATCACCTCCTTAGTCAGCCTCCCAAAGAAGTCCTTCCACTTCCGCTTCCGCCGCTGCCGCCGCTCTATGGACTCGTCTGAGGAAGTCGAGGAAGATGGTGAATTAGACAAGAGGTCAGCCGCGAAAGAAGATTGGATAGGATTTGCAGCTGATGTTGACGGTGGTGGTGGTGGTGGGAAAATAGTGTAGGAAGGTGGAGGATTGTTATTAATGGCGGAAGAAGTGAGGTTCATAGGTGGAGTTAGAGCATTGTTGGGTTGAGGTGTGATCGTTGATGGAACAGTAGAGAGATGAGGAGGAGGAGGATTCGTCGTCGTCACCACCACTGAAACTGGTGTTGCAGGTATTGCCATAAACTGAGACGACGGGGGCTTTGATGGTGGTGCTTGTGGTGGCTGTTGTGAGGATTGAATTGTAGGAGGAGGAGGAGGACGGTTTTGATGATCAAGAGCTTCTAATTGATCAAAGAAACGATACGTTTTGCCTTCAGATTTCCCAGTTCGGCCATCTTTTGTTCTCTTGTGGTACTTGTACAGGTTCTCGAATTTCTCTTTGCATTTCTTGGCGCTTCTGTGATACCCAAGCTCTGCCATTTTCCTGATAAACATTTTTAAAAAAAAAAACATGTAGATTATGGGTTTATATATATATACTCACGCATATACATACGCACTCAACTTTGTGCCAGCAAAATCACCAGCTATGGCTATAAAATAATATAGCTAGAAAGCATTGGGAGCGTTAGAGGAACATAAAATTAAGTATATTGAACAGTTCAATTACCAAAGATTTAATAATTATAATGAATTAATAATTATGAAATTGAAGGGGGATAATAATTGAAGATGGAGCTGATGAATGAGTGAGAGAGAGAGAGAGAGAGAGAGAGAGAGAGAGAGAGAGAGAGAGAGAGAGAGAGAGAAGGGGGGGATTCTGGAGATCGAACATGTCGCAAATTAATCTTTCTCCATATGATGAACAGAAATCGTTTTCCCATGGAAAACTGATGAGCCCAAAGTTAGGAAATTTTGATGATCAAAACATTAATAATAATAATTAATAATAATCAGAGTTCCTTGTGTGAGTGGGGAACTTGATATTTACTTTTGAGAAGGAAATTCAAGTGGGTAACTGATTTTGGAAATTAGAACATGAATCAAAATGAATGTCAGTGAAAGCAGAATTAAAATCACACCCGAATCGAAGAAGATAGATGCTTCTTAAATATTCCCGCATATTTAATTTCTAATTTTTCTTTTTCCTGACGGTTTCTGCTGAAATCTGAAAAGGAAAAGGGGAAAAACTAAAGAGGAAAAAAAGTGAACTGGGAAATTAAAATCTGGAAAAGCAAAATCCAAATTCCGAGTGCGAAGAGCAAGAAGACGATAATGAAGAGAGAGATAGAGAAAGTGAAGTGAAATACATTTCCAGATATACAAAAAGTTGAGGAATTGAGAAATTCCAAGTGAATCAGATCTCTTATGTATTGTTCATTAATAATCAATCTCCCAGAAAGAGAATCAAATCGAGAGGGGATTAAATCCAGATAATAATAATAATAATAATAATTTTTATTTATTTACCTGGAAACTTCTTCCCAGAGAGGACCCTTAACGCTAGCATCTCGAAACGCTACGTCCATATCGGAGCGCATTTTCAAGAGCGCCAACGTCTCTTGCTGCGGCCACCGGTTGCCGCCGAAGTTCCGGTCACCTTCTTCCCCTCTTCCCCTCGCATCTTCCTCCCCAGAGTTCGATCCAGCGGCTGCAGCAGCCGCCACTGTCCACTCGCCACCGTCATGCGAAGACGTCCCTGCAGCCACGACTGTCGGCGCCACTGCATCAGAAGAGTTACCACCGCCACCGCCGCTTCCTCCTCCTCCACCGCCCCCCAGTACAGCCGACGATGAGTCCCCCAGCATAGGACTGGAGCTATGTTGTCTGTATCTATGTATCTATAAGTATATCTATATCTTTGTGTCTGTCTCTGCGTTTCTTTGTCTTTCGCTTAACTTACGAAGCAGCAATTACAGCACTGAGATGAGAGGAGAGAGAAGGAGAAAAATAAAAACACACATCAAGAAGAGAGAGAGAGATGGTGAATTCTTGATGGATTGTTTTGATGAGGCTGGGTTTTATGTTTGGATTTATTAATTTTGATAGTTAATTAATAATAAATTAATAATCATTATAATAACCAGTTATTTTTTAATTATTTTTTTCGTTACGTGTTTCTTTTTCGTCACTTTAAGCTGTGGAATCTTCGATCTTTTTTTTTAAGAAAAAAATTTATTACCCACCAGCTCTTTTTATAAAAACTTAAAATTTAAATTATTTTAGTATTTTTTATAAAAAGAAGGTAAAAATTATTATCTAAAAATTTAATAATTATTTTTTTATTTATATCCCATATTATATATAAATATTACATTAATTAAAAAATTGGTAATATTTATATTCACTCTTTTATTTACCCACTTATAAATTAAGATATATTTTTTTAATAAAAATGAGGACATATTTTTTTTAATGAAAAATGAGGATATATTTAAAAAATTTTAAATATATTTATTATTTTTAAATAATTTAATATTTTTTTAAATTACATAATTCAATTAGTAAGAAATCATCATAAATAGTACGGGAGGAAGGATTTATTATTAGGCTTCTGTTAAAACTAAATAGTAAAATAAGTGAATAATCCTGACCTACGCCTGAGTTCTCACACTGAATTGATTAAAGTGGCACAGAAAGATATATCTACTGATACTGATACTAATGTTTAATTTTCTACATTAAAAAAAAAAACAGATTTTTACACTGTGTTGAGGAATTTAATGTATTATTTCTGCAATGGATAACGTATTTATTTATATTAGTCATTTATTAACAATTTATAGAATTGTAGAAATTATTATATTTAAAATTGTTCGTGATTATTATAGGCCTAAGCTTTGCTAGTTAGTTAGAAGTTTTCTTTAAATTTTATTATATATTTTAAATTTATTATTCTAACATTTTTTCGCCAAAAATTTATTATTCTAATATATTTTATCTTAAGCAATTATATGTATATAGAAATATATATTTCTATAAAAAAATATTTTAAATTTGAATAAGTAATTTTGAAAAAAAATTATTATATTTTAAATTATCAATATCAATCCGTATATAACTTTACACATGGCTTGGAGAAAGACACTTCATCTAAATAAAAATGTGGGGAAAATTACATACATATCATTAAAAGCTAGTTATATTCGGAATGCAAATTACCGACATATTAACTGGACCTTACCCCCTGCAACTTGATGACCATCTATTTAATGAGCTGACATTTTTATTATACATTCACATGCCAATTGATTTTTTTTAATATACTCCCTCCCCCTCTATAATATAAATTTCCGTGTAGAAGAATTATGTGGTTCTAAATATTTTTCGCTATTTCTAATTTTAAGTCACTTCAATCATGTTTTATACAAAATATTATAAGACACTAATTAATAAGTATATTTTATCTTTTTTATAAGGAAATTGTTTGTTTTTAAATAGCATTAAATATTTTTTTAATGTATGTCCATAATTAATAAAGGTAGTGAGTGAGAGTAATAATTAATATGACATTAGAGTTTAGTGTAATTATTAGGGGTAATATTAGAAATTACCTAAATTTTAGGATAAATTTAATGACTTTAACTGTTTTTATTGATTTGTGATAATTGTTAATTTGTGCCTTGTAATAAGGATAAGAGGGAGTAAGAAAAAAAACTGTAAATTTTATTAATTTTATCTTAAAAATTGATAAATTTTCAACTTTATCTCTATTAAATATAAATTGTGTCCTTTTATTGTGTTGACTTTGTTCTCATATGACATAATTTATATTAAATAGATATAAAGTTAAAAATTTATTGAATTTTAAGATAAATAGTAAAGTTATACATTCATATAAAAATTTATAAATATGTCATAGAAATATGATTAAAACCTTCTTCTCTCTCAGTTATTGTTGTCAAACTCGCGAGTTGACTCTCTAAGTTTACTGTTTTTATGTTTTTACCTTACAAAATTGTGACAAGTCACTTTTTAAACTCATGTTTGCTATAAATTTGGTCAAACTCACTAGTTCACACATTGAGTTTATCATTTTTATGTTTCTAATTTACAAAATCATATTAATTAACTCTTAAACTTACATTTACTTATTCGATTTAATCACACCCAATGGCTTTATAGATGAATTTTATAAAAATTTCTTTATTGAATATGATAAATTATGAGTGTTGATGAATTTAATTTCAATTATTTGAATTAAAAATATATTTAAATCAAACCGTTATCACTTTTTATATTTTAATTATCTAATTATATACTATTAATACTTATTTATTAATAAATGTAAACTCTTAATTACAAGTTTACATTTTGACTCTACAATACAACTTTATGTCATTATCACGAGTTTGTTTAAACCCGTAAGTTTAACAATAATACTCTCAGTTCTATAAATAAGACAAGAGCAATAAGATACTTTTGCAAGAGATTGTGTAGTATTAGGTGTTTATTTTAAATATGCTATTCTTATTAATTTCTAATAAGAGGGTACATTCTCCCTCCAATCAATAATTATAAGTAACATATATCTAATTTGTTAGAATAAAAAAAAAGGTTGCATCATTAGAATTGTCAAAAAAAAACTTTTTGATTTCTATCTTTACCACTAATAAATATCATAAATTTAAAAATATATACTCTCTATTTCCTCACTAGCAATTGAGTACGATGTCATATCTGGAATAGAGTAAGTAATGCTGTACAAACTATTGTAAAGTGGGTTGTAACATAATTATTCTGCCTAAAATTAAAAGGCAACTTATATCAAGGATTGGAAAGAGTATTTTTGTAAAAAAAAATAATATTTATTAAAGGTAAAGATGGTAATTGGAACAATTTTTAGACAATTTTAATAATGTAATTAACTTTCTTACTTCCAATGAATTAGTTATAAGTGACTTTATATTATAAATCCAATGAAGTTTATAACATATTAATTTCATACACACGCACGCATATACTTTCTTTAAGGTAAAATGAATAAAAAAAATATCATTTGAATTATAAACCCCCCAAATATTTACTAAATTAGGAAAAGAATAAATAGATAATTTGGTAGGAATTTGGAATTTTGAAGTATGAGTGTTTGTTAGATATAATTAGTTTTGATGATGACAAATATAGATGTCAAATATTAAGAGCAAGAAGTTTGTATAGTATACTTATCTAATACATTGACTAACTATTATATTTAATATTATATATCTTGTAGATTAGTCAAGAAATGGAAGAAAAAAATTGAGGAATGAAGAACTTGCAAGAATTAATGAAAAACATCAAGATTCAAGTTCAACGGCACTGATGCATATTTACATGAGCAAGACGTTTGTAGCAATCCATGCTTAGTAATTCAACAATGGCAATCCATGCTTAATAAAACATCAAGAAATTGGCACTGTAGCAATCAAGTGATTTTAACAATCACTCGAGTGATTCTGGAAATACTGAAAATCACTTGAAGTGATTCATTATTCACTCGAGTGATGTTCAGTTTTTCATGCTCTGTTTTCTGTCCACCTGAGCGAGGTCTGGTAATTTAATAATATCTCTCAAAATAAAACTCTGATTGAGACAAAACTAGTTGCATATGAAAATAGACTTCCAATGCGTCATTTGGACACCAGAAGTAACATCAAAGGAGCTCAAATGAAGGAGATATAAATGTTTCAAGTTGAAACTCAAATAAGTGTCACATTCCAGAACAAATTTAGTATTTTGGGCATAACTCTCAAACTACAAATCCTATTAAGCTACAACTAGTGCCATATGAAACTAGATGTAAACATCTTTCCATTGATATATAATATGATGATTTTGGAGCTGTATTCAAAGAGTTATGCCATCTGGAAGTTGACCCATGTTTGCTGTCGAATTGAAAGTAGAGCTACGAGTTCAAGTGATCTGAACAGAGAGCACCCGAGTGATTTGCATAATCACTGGTGTGAAATGTGTCAGATGACAAATCACTCGAGTGGTATTAGAAATCACTGCAAGAAAAATTCACTGTTTCGAAAATCACTCCCAGTGCAGCGAAATTCACTCGAGTGATCTACTATTTCCTCATATCACTTCCAGTGCGAGCCCAAATCACTGCAAGAAAATTTCACTGTTTGGAATTTCACTTCCAGTGATACCGAAATCACTCGAGTGATATATGAAGTTTGACATATCACTTCTAGTGGATGCTGAATCACTTCCGGTGAATTTCACACTTTCTCAAATCACTTCCAGTGAACTTGAATGCACCTCCAATGAAAGCCAGTATGCCTCAGATCACTACCAGTCAGATGTTATATGATCGAGTGATAAGATGATTTTTGACAGAAGAAGCCTAAACCACTGAATCATTAGTATTGCTTCAAGAGAATCACAATCACCTCCAAGAACTAAGATCACTGCCAGTGAATTTCTATTAGCTCGAATGATTTGCTTGTTCCTTGAAACCACTTTCTTCCAGATAATATCCTGATATGCTTATTTTGGTTCATCACCGCCAGTGGATTACAATGCACTCAAGTGATATGCTTACTCTTACGTAGTCACTGCCAGTGAAAATACTTATGCAGTCGAGTGGTTTATTGTTTTATCAAAATCACCTCCAGTGAAGTGACACCGCACTCAAGTGATTCTCATGTTTCAGAATATCACTGCCAGTGAATTAGATGTTAACTTGAGTGATTCGTTGTTCTCATGAGAATACCTTTTAGAAACTTGACAGAAACAAGGATATCACTCAAATGTTCTCATTGTACACTCAAGTGATGATAATCACTGCCAATGAAATCTATAATCACCCAAGTGATGTTTAAACAAAATTCCAACGACTCTTTCTGTCAATGTTTTACAGGTGTCATCCACTACCGATCACATGGCAACCTTCAGACCAACATTCAATGACAACGAATCATGGGCAACTTCAATATTCAACATATAGTTCAATAATCAACAGGAAAATGATAAAGCTTCAGTCAGAACACAATCAACGGGAAAAACATTTAAATATCTACAACGGCTATATTGAAATGCTTCCAACGAATCTCGACATTTTCTATATAAGCTAAAGCATTCAAAAAGAAGGAGAGTATGCGACAACGACTAAATACACGAGCAAACAGAAATGATGAAGTAGCGAGAACCCAACTGCCAACATGCTGCTGTCTGGAATCTTCGTCTCTCACATACTCTCTGTTAATATCTGTTTTCCTTGTCATGTATAATTGAGAGTGAAAATATTTATATTGTACTTCAGTGAGCATTTTACCACTCTGTGAGAGAGCTTGTAAACACTTCATCTGTATTTTAGAAGTGTTCTCAAGGTAGAGGGACCTTAAGAGGATTGATCACCTTACGGGGGAAGTTGTAGAGCGAATTGTCAGTAAGACTTTCTGCTCGTAAGACTTACAAGGTGTAAGCAGTAGGGAACGTTGCTGCTCGTAAGACTTACAGTGGTGTAAGTAGGAGAGAACGTTGCTGCTCGTAAGACTTGCACGGCTAAGCAGGAGAGAAAGGTCCTTGGGATTGCTTTGCTCGACTTGCCGTAAGAGGGAGTAAACCTTATAGTGTGTAAGGGGGAGTAACTCTTGTGAGTTTGTAGAGGCTTTTCTTGTGCCCGAATAAACAAGAAGATAGTGGATTAGAAATCTCAGGAGGAGCCTGAGGACTGAACGTAGGTCATCGTGGATTGGACCAAACCAGGATAAATCACAGTTTACATCTTCTCTTCCCTAAGCTTTTATATTTCCAGCATATACGATTTACATAATTGTTTGAGTTTATACTTCCATAAATATTGAGTTAACATTCTACGAAAATATTTTAGAAGATCATACTTTCTTATCATACACCTAATTCACCCCCCTCTTGAGTGTCAGTCACTTCTAATAGTGTTTACAACTTGAGTATAGCAAATGACAACTTAACAATAGCAATTAGTAACTTAGCTATATAGAGTGATAACTTGAGAGTTCAAGTTATCAATTTCTTTACTCAAATTGCAAATTTCTATATATAAATTGTCAACATCCAAACTTTAAAATTTCAAATTGTTATCAGATTACTTATTTATTCTTTTACTAAATTAGTAGAGTTTGGAGTTTTTGCAATTCAAATGGTCTTTCTATGTCATTTTCTCTTTCTTTAATAATGTCTAACTAATTCATGTGTACCAGTAAAAGTAGTTCAAAATTCAAGTGATTTACAAATATTACTTTTATTAAATCAAATGTACTCCTCTGGTTTTATTTATAAGGTAGAGAGAACAATTTTTTAGTCCTATTTATAGGATAAAGAGAGAAACTTTTATATGAATATATAATTTTACCCTTTATTTATTATTATATTGACTTTATTTTATAGGGTATAATGTATACTAAATAAGGCTAAAACCGAAAAATTGATGACTTTTAGGACATAATTAATAAAGTTTAAAGTTGTTTTTGTATGTATGAAACATGGTAGAAGTTCCTTACCATGATCGATTTTTATTATAATGATATTTTTTTACATATTATTAAATCTTAACCATTGAAAGTTTATCTAATGGTAGATACATTCAATGGAAAGTAAATGAAAAGGGAAATCAATGAAGAAACCCTTCTCCCAAATTTTATGCGAACTATATATAGTATTTTATTTTGTTAAATTCATGCTCCTTTGATCCTATTTATAAGGAGGAGAAGGGTGTCTCCATTGATTTTCTTTTCTATTTACTCTCTACTAAATGTATTTACCATTAGATCAACTTTTAATGGTTAAGATTCAATAATATGTAAAAAATATCATTATAATAAAAATCTACTATGATAAATCTTAATCATTAAAAAGTGATCTAATGATAAATACATTCAATAAAAAATAAATGAAGAGAAAAATTAATTGAGACACCACTCTCTAATAAAATTTTGAACAGCTGTAATAAGTTGGTTTTTGTCTGTCCAGCTATTTTTAGTTGAAGGCCGGCTCAAGTAGGTCAGCTTTCCCCCCCCCCCTTTTTTTTTTCTTTTCCTTTCTGTGAATTTTAATTTCTTTTTATTTTTGTTTTCCAACCTTCCGATCGAGGGAAGAATATGTAGATGCGCTTTGCTTACTTTTCCTTTGGAGGTGGTTTTGGATTTCAGTGGGTGAATTGACTAAACGGTCCCTAACATGGTTCCTGCATTGACCTTTAATCATTGAAGCTAAAGCTAATGGATTAATTTATTTAGATCACAGATTTCCGATCTACTCAGCTAGGTTGTTCTATCAAGTATTTTAATGGGGTATAATACTAAAATACCCTTAATGTATTAAACTTATTTACTCCATTTGGTTCAAATTAAAATACAAGACACTTTCAAACACTTCGCCGAAATTAAGAAAAAATGATAACCTCATTAGGTCTATCTTTAAGTTGAAAATTTTTTCGGCTTTATAAATACGATGAGTCATATTTAAGTATTAATTATTAAAACAAAATTGGTATATAAGGATCAATTAATTACTCTTCAAAGACTTATATTAGGGATCAAAGAATGCTTCTAAAATGTGACTTATATTCATAACCATTAGAGGAAGTATATCATACAAAAAAGGCAAAAGTGTATGTTTTGTTCTTCAAATTTATATAATTTTCAAAATTTGATTCCTGAAAACTCAAGTTCTCTGTTTGGTCTTCATAATTTTATAAGTATCGGGCAGAAACTCTTAGAGCAAACTTTCAGGACTCGAGTGCATTGGCTTGAAAACCAGGGATGACTGTACTTCGAAGATTCAAAATTTAATTGGTGATGATTTTTAAAAAAAACAATATTTTTAAACAAAAAAAGGGTTACAATGACTGTTTTTGTAAAAATAGTCGTTGTATATTGTGAGATACAACGACTGTTTTTGAAGAAAAAAAAACAATCTTTATAAGTCTTTTACAACGACTGTTTTTGCAAAAACAGTTGTTGTAAGTCTCTTATAACGATTGTTTTGAAACAGTCGTCTATTTTAAAATTTTCAATGACACTCACATACACGTCCCTCTGAAAATGATTGTCTAAAGGGCATAAAAACAGACATTAAAAGTGTATTTTGTAGTAGTGGAGAGAGCTTTGTCAAGTGCTTTTAAACCTTAGACTAACACATATATTCATTGAGAAACTATTGGAGAGGAAATTGATTTAGTTTTATGAAATGCAAAAGGGAAAAATAATCCTAGGCTTTATTTAATTCTTAAAGTCAAGTAATCATTTGTCTTTATCAATTTTTAGTTTTAGAAATAGTTTTTAAAATTCTCATTACACATCAAAACTTTGTTTTAGTTCAACTTAATTGAATTCACTAAGCCTACTTGTTTGACCGTCTGTTATACAAATCACTACTACAAATAAATATAGTTGTGACGCTTATTTTAATATTATATGTGGCATTTGACAAGTGCCACATATCCCAACGCTATTAAAAGAAGCTGTGGTGCTACCTACAAGCGCACCAGCATGTATATTTTCTTTTATTTAAATACCACATAGGGTGGCGCTTTCTTGAGGAAGTGTGAACTTCCTGTGACACTTCCTCAAACTTCCTGTGACATTTCCTCAAGGAAGGGCCACCCTAGGTTTTCATTTTTTTTTGAATTTAACCTAGGGTGGCGCTTCCTTGAGGACTTTGTGTGGCCCTTCCTCAAGGAAGCGCTACCCTAGACCATTTTTTTTAAAAAATAATTTTTTTTCATATTTTTCTTTTAGAACCCTATAATTATAATTAATAACACACTTTAAACACATTTCTATATCTCTACAACACAATGAAGAAAAGAAAATCACAATCAAATAACTCCAAAATGATATAAAGTAACAAATAACTAATTAACAAAATCACTACTAAGTAAAATACAAGTGTTAAAAATAAATAATTATTTTATTTATGCAACTCATCAATGTTAACAATTACTACAACAACCAAAAATTATAACTATTGCATATCTTCACATACAACCTATATATAATAATATTTAATTTTATCTCATTTATTTTTTGGCATATAAAAATGAGAATAATTTTTTTAGATTTCATAATAAATTAAATATAAAAGATATTGAGAAAATTAAACTATTAACTACTAATAAAATTATATTTGTAAGCTCAAGAATTAAAAAAACTTGCAGTATATAGGAAGCTTAAATAGAGTGAGCTGAAACCTCAAGTACAACACCTGAAAAAAATTAATAAAGGAAAAAGAAAAATACAAAACTACATAGATGTTTTAAAAAAAGGTAGTTAATAAGACAATGTGTTATACGTATTAAAAAAAGGAAAAAATGAGTGGGTACGACTTACAGAACAAAATGAAACTATACGGAGGATGAAATGGGACCAAGAGGGAGGTCAGTTTGGTGCAATAAATGGGACAAAAGAAATGAGGAAGGAGTGCTGAAAATAAAAAAAGGAGGAGGAGGAAATGAGAGAAGTGATGGAACAAAGAAATGAGGGAAGTGCGGATCGAAGTAGGGACGGTGATGAGTGACAAAAAGAGAAGGAAGAAAAGTGGGAACTAAGAGGATAAGGGTGATAACACGTGTTAGATGAAGAGTGGAGACTAAGAGGATAAAAGTGATGGAAGCAAATTATGGGAGAGAGAATGGTTTGAATTTTCTTTTTTAAAAAATAGTACTTTGTGTGTCGCTTGTTAGGCTAAGTGTCACACAAAGTACGTAGCAGCTTTGACTCTTTTTTGAGTAAGCGCCACAACTACTACTTCAATTTTTATTAAAAAAAACACTTTAGGTGACGCTTCCTTAAAGAAATGCCATCTAAGATTACTAAGAAGCAAAAAAGCGCCACCTAAAATGTTTTTTTAAAAAAAAATTAAAAAAAATCTATAAGCTAAGAAGCTGTGACACTTTTTTAAAGAAGTGCCACAAAAGGTGCGCCACTAATCTCTATTTTTATAGTAGTAAATCCTCATAAAAATGATAATTTACTTATTATTTGACGTGACTTGTACACTTATAGTGTGAACATTTATAGCGTCGCATTTTCTTATAACTAATCACGATAACGAAACAATTAATAATATTATAAAGATGCTACTACCTTTTTTAAAGGACACTTGTCCAAAAAACTGACATTAATTAGCGACACATAATCCCTTTAGTACAATAGTGTAAATTAGTTAATATCATATGTTTAACCTAAAATATTTTAATCATCTTCTTTAATTTTTTTGGTCTCTCTTAATTATTATTGAAGGAATATCACCCGGAATAATTTAAAAAAAGATTTTGAAATATAGAAAATAGTGTATATTTAAGAATAGGAGAAGTATTATTCACGAGTAAGTGATTTGCGTGCCATATTTTATATGACTCCCAAGAAAGTAATTTTTCGGAATACATGACCCTGGTTTTTTCCAGGTGTTGGGTGGAACTGTGGTGCTACTGTACACGTGGCTTATTTCTGTAGCGACGTGAAACCCCAATCCATTAAAATTTTGTTTTCCATCACTAATTTTTTTTAACTATTTTTTTCTTCCCAGCATTCCATCTCCCATCCTATATTTTCTTCTCATTTTTTTCTTCATCCAAACATAAAAGTAAAAGTCTTATCCCTTAAACTCTTATTTTCATACAACATGGGTCAGAAATCTTGTACTATATATATATATGTATATGGTACATAAGATTTCTCGTATGCATGTAATAGATGGTCTTACGTTATACTATCATTATTATCATATGTAGAGTGAGTATTCATCTTATTGTAGGTTATCCAAAGAAAAAACATGAAGAGTGAGTATCAAACGGAAGAAACTTAAGATATACTTGGCACGCTGCACCGCACTCAAGGAATGAAGAATATAAAGATAAAAATAGGATGATCCAAGAAGAGTTTAAGAAGACAAGAATTTATAAACTTGGATGCCTCAAGTCCTTGAAGTTCCTAGGTATAATAATCAATACTCTGGTCTAGAAATCTTTATGTCAAATTCATTTGATTTAGAATTATTGGCTCAAGATAATTCGAATAAAAACATGCATTTTGGCTTTAAAAGAAAAGGTGAGATATAGTTTTATGAAAATTATAGTTTTACATTTGATCGCTAATAATATCATATCTTACTAGTTTTGAAAACTTATATGAATTTTACCATAATAAACTTTGAATAAGCAGAGGTTTGGACTTTTGCCCTCTTTTTTACCCAAAAAAAAAAAGACTAACTTAATTAGCATTTCAAAATTATTCATTTTACGTAGAATGGAGTTCATATGAAAAGCATTATATATGAACACTTGAAATCTAAATATTAACGTGAAACTCGTCTTTATAGGAAACTAGGCTTCATGAGCTGTTCATTGTTATATTATTTGAAAATTTTGGAGCTGTGTTGAGAAATGAATATAATAACCTTTAAAATTAATTAAAGAATTATAACTAGTCAATTATTACTTAACACGTCAATTAGAGTCATTAATGCGTTAACTATAATTTTGTCCCTGGTACTTTTCACATTGTTCCTCTTTTAATACCCGGAAAATAAAAAAAAATCTAATTGCAAGAAAAATTAGGAACCAACCTCAAAAGCTAAAATCTCTATAAGCAACTCTAGATTAAGGATTTGCAGTCCAATGGCTTCGTCCAGAGCCTTTTTCGTAAGAGTATATGCCGTGACATTGGCATGTCTACTTATTCATTGGATTTCTACCTGCCAAGCACGTTGTATAAGTCAATCAAAATGACTCAATTTACACATTTAGAAAACTAAAAGAAGGAATATGAATTAAATTGACGTCTTTCAATAAAAAAAAAGAAAATAACTCAACTGATGACTTATGACTTAATGAAGAACATTTTGATAATATCATTTAAACAAATATATATATATATATATATCCCCCTATCAAGAAATAAATATCGCGCGCGAAAATAATTAATTGTAAAGATAAAACTCACGCGTGCGTCTTAATTGTAATATTTATTATTCTATCTTCGCATGCTATGTATGTTCACGTTACGTTTCCATATCCAATAATTTAAAAATTTAGAAAGCCCCCACTTTGATCTTCGCGTTTTCACTTGAAAATGACTTGCTTTTGTGATGAGGTTGTTGAACGTTGAATGTTAACGGGCTTTCCTCCCCCACTTTTTCATATTTGTGGATAATATGAAGTAATTATTATTTTTAATTATATTTTTCTTCTATTTTTGGGCGTGGCCTCGTCATTATTATATCCGTACCCTGCATAAAAAAGTACTCAAAAAAATGCCCCTTATAAAGGATTACATGCATATAAGTGTTTGCAAATGCATGCATTTTTGGATGAAATATATATACATGTATACATTATCTTATATAAATGCGTAGTGTTTATTGTTGGGGGACCTTAGTTCCTCAATTAATAAACGTTTCCAACAAAACTTAACAAGTATAACGTTAATTTTAATTAAAGTAAGTGTAATTAATTATAAATAAATAGTTAAGCGTTTACCAAAAAAATTAAAGAAATATTTTGTTAGTTCTCAAATATGTTTTCATGATAATAAATCTTAATAAGTAATAAGTATTTTATGATTCAAGTCAATTACTTAAGCTTATGGGTATTTAAGCAAAAACAAAATGATTTGGAAAAGAAAATTGAATCAAAAGATACTGATATCAGTGATCTCAGATGATCACTAGAGTGATGGTTGACTCACTCGAGTGATGATCTTTAACCTTCAATGATTTTGCAAGTCACTCGCTGAAAATTGGGAAGTCAGGCAAAATCACTCGAGTGATTCCCCTTCATTTGCACAATGTCAACAAGTCACTCGCAAGTTTACTGAGAGTTGAGAAGAGAGGTCACTCGAGTGACAAGAGATCACCTGCAGGGTTTTGCAAGTCACTCGTGGATTTCCTAAGAGTTAAGTTGATATGCTACTCGAGTGCATGAGATGCCACTCGAGTGATTATGATCACTTGCAGATTTTAAAAGTCAATCGCAGTTTTATTTAAAGTTGTGAAGAAATCTCACTCGAGTGACAATAGTCCACTCGAGTGGAAATGCATCACTTGCAGGATTCAAGAGTGTTACTCGGGGATATCTGGAAGTTACAAAGAGTAGTCACTCGAGTGAATAAGTGATCACTTGAGTGAAGTTTATCACTTACGGTTTTTTCCAAGTCACTTGCGGCAAATGATCAAGTTGCACAAGAATTCACTCGAGTGACAATCATCCACTCGAGTGACATACGCTCACTTTCCATATGTGTGCAGGTGACTCTCGATAGCAGATGGAGTTAAAACTTGATATCACTCAAGTGAACAGATACCACTCAAGTGACAACCTACAACTCGCAATTCTCTGCAAGTCACTTTCTGGAAATTCAAGAGTGCATTATAGTTCTCACTCAAGTGGACCAGAGTCACTCAAGTGAATATGGTTTCACTCAAGTGAATTATCACTCACTCAAGTGGAGTCTCATCGCCTTCCTCAGTTTTAAGATCTTTGCTATCTATAAATCACTTTATTAGAGTTTCTAATAATTGATTTTCACTTATATATTGTTTTAATATTTCTAATCATACTTGCATATAAGTTTCAGAAGTTTGAACGTAGAAGTAATTTCAAATTCCTCAAAAGTAAAGCATGGTGGTTGTCAGAAGCATTAAATGTTTATCTACCAGACACAACGACACACCAGATATACAAGAAGGATTATGTTTGTTGATTTATTGCCCAGAGACAAAAGCAACTTAAACGTCGAAATCCTTCAATGGCTTTAAGACCAATCTAACAGATAGTTCAAATATTTTCAACGGTCGGTCACAATGGTCATTAATGCTCACCTACAAATACTCAAGCATTCATTACAGAAGAATAAACGAAGCTATTATGTACAACATCATTTATTACTTAACTCTCTGAATCTTTCATTGATAATTCTTTAGTACTTCAGTGATTATATGTTTGCTCTGAGAGAGAGTTCTGTACCTGTTACATATCTAAACTCTATAAATTCTCAAGGTAGTGGGACTTTGAGTGTGGTTGTTAGATTACAACGTGTAAGGGGGAGTGAGTTCTGGTGAGGATCATCCGCTGTTTCATACGTTGTATTAAGTTACCAAGAATTTGTAAGATCTTGGAAGAATAGTGGAAACTCAGAGACGCTATGAGAACTGGATGTAGGTCATTGAGTTAAGACTGAACCACTATATTTCGATTGAGCATCTTACGGTGATATCTTTCTTATCTTCACTCTCTTAAAATTAATCTAATTTAATCTCATTTTTTTAATCACCCAATTCACCCCCCTCTTGGGTGAAGTTGAAACTAACATTTGGTATCAGAGCTTGGTCTTCTCTTTTCAGGATTAACATCCGAGAAGGATCCATGGAAGGAATATTGCCTGATGGTGCCTGTAATACCTTATTTCCAATAACCTCAGATGAGTATAAAATAGTAGTGAAATAAATTGTGAAACCAGGATTTAATCCCAAATTGAATAAACTTTGAAAACATTAATGAATCCCAACATTATCTCAGGAGATAAATCTAGGATTGAGTAGGTTTTTCATATGGAATAAAATTTTTTCAAACATTTTTTCACAAATATTCACTGTCTCATTAAGACTCATCGATACTTCCTTTCATTTTATCAGAGTATGCGAGCGTGTCTCTACTTCAGTCTCACATTGCATTCATTCGTTAATGTTTCTCTAACGATTAGGAAGTGTAATGTAACTAAGTTATCTCTTTATTACATTACCATCCATTTACCTAGCTACAAGTACTATCAGTTCAATCACTATATTATTGTCAAGGTTACTGATTTATACAATATATACATGTCCAAAATATCCAAACAGACAACCAACAGAGAAAGTAAATCTTTCAGCTTCATCCTTTAGCTGTCCGTATTTACCTTCTTGCCCTTTGAGTTACCAGCCTGTACTGTAATTTGGTTATAGAAAAAGAGTGAGATTCAAAAGAATCTCAGTAGTAACAGGCAGTCAATCATATAGATATAAAATCACAGAGCATGTTACACAGTTATCATATAAAAGAATCATCACAACAGCATTCGGTTCAACATGTAATTCTCATACCATCATAGTACTAGGTATATCACAAGGCTCTGAGTGTTACCCGTGCAATAGGCCCCGACATTCACTCGTGCATCACAAACAAATTCAATGGCCTGAGCGTCAACCCGTGCAATAGGCCCCAGGCGACAACCCCGCATAAACAAAATGTGCCAGACAATTCATGATGAAACTACACACATACAATGTATCCTATAACATATGAAAGACAAAGTTACTACCTGATAGCTTCTCTTGAGCAATATCCAACTGTTTCACTAAGCTTGGCAGGTCTTAAACTTTGAACAGCTATTAGGTCCTATAAATGGAATTTATGGACGACAAGTTATTATTTCGTCCAATACTTGTATAATCCAAATACTCAAGTCGATTGTCATTAAAGTTAGAATACTAACCCAAAATTAAAGTCAAAATGGTCCAACTATCCCAAGTTGGTTAGTTTTACCCTTAAAGTTCATTACAATTACATAATACCATTGCATCTTTTATTTTCATACATTTGAGTAAATTTGCCAGAATTTTCTTCAATCTTTGAAAACTCAAAACTAATTATACTCATATCCAATTTGGATGATTCCAATGGCTATGTGACCCTTAATTTGTATAGTTTTAGGGGAAAATATAACCATTACACTTCTGCAAGAAAATTAATACAATATTTTACTTCATTGTCCCCTGCTCCAGAATCTGACAGATTTACCTGGCCCAAATTTATAAATTCATAATTAATTCTAAAAAAATACAAATGAGTTGGTTCCAGGTTCTGTTTAAAGCTATTCAAGTCCTAGTATAAATAAAAATATTACAGAGCACTTATTATAATAATCCAATTCCATAAAATTCATCAAACCCAATCTGCCACAGATTTCATTCCAGAATCAACCTTAAACTTTGAAAAATCATATTTCTCAATCCACTGGTCCAATTGCATCATAAAATTAAACCTCAAGATGTATAATTTCATCAGTAAAATTTTATAAGGTTTGGATAATAAGGTTTGGTTACTGAAAAATGCGTCATAACAAATCTGCTCCAGAAAAACAAGTCTAACAGCAGGGTCATCTAACTTTCAAAAATTCCATAATTTTGTATAATTATCCAAAAATTATAAGCACATGCTTTTCCACATAATTTTTTATGTAGAACTCAATGGAATGATCAAAATCATAAAGCTTCAGCCCCAAAACCTACTAGCAAGACAGAATCCATTTTCAGCAAAATTACCAAAACAGAATTTTGTTGAAAACCTTAGTCCAATATCATCATAAATAATCATTTAACCATAAATACATGATTAAACCATGATTAATTCCTTTAAATCCCATCCCTATCTCTTCCCTCTACCTAACCGTCCACTTTATCAAGGAAAGGAAAGTCAGGGAATTTTCCCCGGGTTCACCTACAAGGTGTCCTCCTTCGTGGTCCCTACACAAAGTAAGATTATTTCATTTAATTATTACTTTATGACAACCAATAAAATCTTGCTAAGTTTCCTCTTTATCAAAATAACACCATATACACAACACTGGCACATGTGAATTTTCTTCCATCTAATTACATTTACAAGCAATTCTTGTTGTTCATATTTCAGTATGTTATAGTGCCTCTATCTCAAGGCCTCCTAGCTTCAATGGTGAACGCTTTTCGTTCTGGAAAGTAAAATTCAAAGTATTTGTCATGGCAACATAATACGGTTATGGCAAGCTTTTGAAGATGGAAACTATGTTCCTACAAAAGAGGTGAAAAATCGGACAGTTCCAAAAACTCCTGCTGAGTTTGATGAGGATGATAAAAAACTCGTAACTCTGAATAGAAAATCCATCTTGATGATTCATAGTGCTCTCAGTCAGAAGGAATATTTCCAAATATGAAATCTTTCAACAAAAAAAATGTGGGAAGCATTGGAGATTGCTCATGAAGGAACTTCTGGAATCAAGGAAAATCGAGTTAACACATTGGTTACTGAATATGAACTACTTCAAATGAAACCTGGTGAGAGTATAAATGAGTTTGAACTCAGATATACGCATCTAATAAACCAACTAGCTGCCTTGGGTAAAACATATGAACAAAATACCAAAGTGAGAAAGATCTTGTATATTCTCACAAAGGAATGGGAGGCGAAGGTCACGGCGATAGAGAAAGCAAGAGGAGAATCAATGAAGTTCATAGCATCACTATTTGGAAGTCTGTCTGAATACGAAGGAAAGATGAAATTCAAACGAGAATTAAATGACCTCGAGGACAACAAAAGGAAGAGCATAGCTCTCAATGCCGTGAAGGAGAAGGAAACTAAAGAAATGAATGAAGCCAAAGACGAAAAAGATGAACTCAGAATGATTATTCGAAGATTCAAAAAATTCTATAAGAAGGAACAAGGATTTCAAAAGTTTCACAAAGCAGGCCCAAGTAACAGAAAGGAGATTAGGGACTAAATCATATGCTATGAATGTGAGAAATCAGGACATATCAAGTCCGAATGTCCACAACTGAAGTAGAAGGAGAAAAAGAAAAGCAACTTCTTCAAGAAAAAAAGCTTATGTCTCAGCCATCTAGGGAGACAATTCTTCGGATGAAGAAAGCGATGAAGAAGAAGTGGCCAACAATTGCCTCATAGCTCATGATGACTCTAAAAGCGAAGAGGTAAATGATTCTGAACCCTCTTATACAATGCCTTACATTCTAAATTTGAGAATTTTGTTAAGGAATTAGTTGTTTCAAAACGAAAGGTTAAAATGCTTGAACTTCAACTTAAAGAAATCCCTATAAAAATATGCGAGCAATATCCTGCTTTAGAAAAGAAAAACTCTGATCTTAATAGAACTCTTGAGAAATTTACTAGAGGTAGTGAAATGCTCAAGGTTATTCTAAAAGTTCAGAAATTTACAAATGATAGATCCGGCATTGGTTACAATCTAAACTAGGACAAAACAAAAGGGAAAAAGAAAAATGGAGGCAAATCATATTTGAGTTATTTTCAAAAGTCTGTTCATTTATTGAATCCTTTTGCTCATTGCAACTACTGTAATAGAAAAGGACATAACACTTCTTCATGTCTTCACAGAAAAGAAAAACTGATTGGAACTTATAAATGGGTTCCAAAAGGATCGTATATCTCTTATATGTTCTGTGCTAACCACAAAGGACCCAAGAAAAGATGGGTACCTAAAATTTGATTGCATTTGTCTATAAATATGTTTGAGAGCATCAAAGACCAACAAATGGTTTATTGATAGTGGTTGCTCTTGACACATGATTGGAGACATAGAAAGATTCACATCCATAATTTCGAGAGAAGGAGGCAAAGTCAAATTTGGTGGAGATCAGACTGGAAAAATTGCCGGGATTGGGGAAGTTGGAGTTGGAAATGAGATACAAATCAAAGATGTCTACTATGTTGAGGGTTTAATGCACAACCTTCTCAGCGTTAGTCAAAGTGCTGATAAAGATAATTGGATTATTTTTGACTTAGAGGAATGCCTTATAGTGAGCAAAAAGGATCTCCCGATCAAGAAGGATGAACTAAAGGTAAAAATCAAAGCCAAAAGGGAAAGTAATTGCTATACTATCGATATTAACAACAATGTGTCTGAAAATTATTTTATAAGCAACAATGATGAATGTTGGCTTTGGCACAAACGTCTTGCTCATGTAAATATGCATCAGTTAAATAAATTTATCAAAAAGAATTAGGTGATAGGTTTACCTAAACTTCTTTTCAAAAATGATTTGGTATGTTATTCCTGGAAAAAAGGAAAACAAACTAAATCTTCTTTCAAAACTAAGAAGGAAATATCAACAAAGAAACCTTTAGAATTGCTCCACATGGATTTAATTGAACCAGCAAGGGTGAAAAGCCTTGGTGGAAATCTATACACTCTGGTTATTGTTGATGATTTCTCATGGTTTACATGGACTATTTTTTTGTCGTCAAAAGATGAAACATTTAATGAATTCACTGTCTTTTCTAAGAAAATGTAAAATGAGACATGTTTGTCAGTTACAACAATTAGAACAGATCATGGAGGATAATTTGACAACCAGTCATTTGAAAGCTTCTGTGACGCGCATGGTATTGATCACAACTTCTTAGCGCTAAGAACTCCTCAACAAAATGGTGTAGTTGAAAGGAAAAACAGAGTCCTCATAGATATGGTAAGGGCAATGCTAAATGAAAAAGAAGTGTCACAAGTATTTTGGGTAGATGTAATGAGTACTACCAACTATATCTCCAACCGAGCTTACATTAGAACGAAATTGGGAAAAACTCCATACGAGCTATACAAAGGAAGAAAGCCAAACATCAGCTACCTACATGTTTTTGGATGTAAGTGTTTTGTTCATGATAATGGTAAGGATAATCTTGGTAAATTTGATCCTAAAACTGATGAAGGTATTTTCTTAGGATATTCTAATAGAAGTAAAGCTTATAGGGTTTTCAATAAAAGAACTTGTACTGTTGAAGAATCTGTTCATGTTGTATTTTCTGAAACTGATTCCTCTATCAAAACCATGGATGATGAGCCATAATTAATAAGTTCTGACTAAAATCAAAATATTTCAAAGTCCTCTCACAATTCCCTTGATTCAAATAAAAATTCTATTCAACCAGAATCTTCTGAACAACCCAAAGCTTGGAAATTTGTAAGAAACCATCCTATTGATCAAGTCATAGGAAATGTTGAAGAAGGAGTGAAAAGTAGAAAAAGTGTTTTCAATGAAGTAAGTTTTTCAGCCTTTATTTCTCAGTTAGAACCTTCTAACATTGATGAAGCCTTATCAGACAATGATTGGGTTATAGCAATATAGGAAGAACTAAATCAATTTGAAAGAAATTAAGTTTGAGACTTAGTACCCCGGCCTAAAGATCATACGGTCATTGGCACCAAATGGGTATTTAAGAACAAAATTGATGAATCTGCAATCATTGTCAGAAACAAGGCAATGTTGGTTGCCAAAGGCTAAAATCAGGAAGAAGGAATTGATTATGAGGAGATGTATGCTCCAGTGGCTAGATTGGAAGCCATACGTGTTTTCTTAGCCTTTTCTTGCATCAAAGCATTTAAACTCTTTCAAATGGATGTAAAAAGTGCTTTTCTCAATGGTTATATAACGGAGGAAGTTTATGTTGAACAACCTCCTGGTTTCAAATATTTTTCTAAACCTGATCATGTCTACAGATTAAGAAAAGCTCTTTACGGTCTAAAACAAGCTCCCAGAGCATGGTATGAAAGACTGAGCAATTTTCTCAGTAATCATGGTTTTGACAGAGGAAAGGTAGATACAACTTTATTTTTGAAACAAAAAGAGAATGAATTATTAGTAGTACAAATATATATTAATGATATTATTTTTGGCTCTACTAATGATCACTTATGTAAGGAATTTTTTGATCTTTTGAAAGGAGAATTTAAGATGTCTATGATGGGTGAATTAATATTCTTCCTCAGTTTGCAAATTAAACCAAGGAAGAATGAGATATTCATTTCTCAAACCAAATATCTTAAAGAAGTACTAAATAAGCATGGAATGGATGAAGCCAATAGAGCTGAAACCCCCATGAGCTCAAAGACTCTATTAGATGCTGACGAAAAGGGAAAAGCATTTGATATAACAAGGTATAGAGGAATGATAGGATCATTACTCTACCTTACTACCAGCAGACCAGATATTCAATTCAGTATTGGCATGTGTGCTCGATTTCAATCATGTCCTAAAGAATCTCATGCCAAGAAAGTAAAAAGGATTTTTCGATATCTTGCTGACTCGGCAGAATTAGGAATAAGTTATCCTAAAGGAGGAAGTGAATACTTAATTACCTACCTAGATTCTGATCATGGTGGATACAAGACAGACAGGAAGAGCACCAGTGGGCAATGTCAATTTATTGGAGGAGCCATGGTTTCATGGTTTAGTAAGAAGCAAACTACTGTATCTTTGTCTTTAACAGAAGCAGAATACATAGCACTTTTAGGATGTTGTGCTCAAGTATTGTGGTTGAAGCAGCAACTATGTGATCTTGGAATTTTTCTCAAGGAAATTCCTATATACTGCGACAACACTAGTACTATCATCTTAGCTAAGAATCCAGTACAACATTCAAGGACTAAGCACATAGACGTGAGGCATCACTTCATCATAGATCATATTCAAAGGAAGGATGTCAAAATCATATTCATCCCAACACACTTACAACTTGCTGATATATTCACCAAACCATTGGCCAAAGATGAGTTTCTATATATTCGAAGAGAATTAGGAATGGTAAATCCCAACGAGTTGTAAGTAGAATCCTTCATTAAAACTAAAATTTCATATGTTTTGATGATTCAATTACTAACTTAAGCTTCGGAGTATCAAGAAATTTTTTTTGCAGGAGTCCTCTATTATCACATTAAGGAACAGAGATAAACAGAGAAGAATTAACTTGCAAGAGCACTCAAGTGATCATGAAAGTGAGACACTGCCACCTGGGTATTCCTTAAGTTAACTTGAGTGATCACAGAAAGTTTCACAGAAGTCAGAATAATGAAAAAGCTAATATGACAGATCACTTAAGTGAACAACTTAAGCACTTGAGTGCAAAGGCGTTGAACTGAGTCAGAACCCAAGTGAAAGAAGTCCTACTAGAGTGGGGTACTCAAGTGAGTCACCTGGGGACCTGAGTGAAGAAGAAGAATTGAGAGCCATTTTCACTTAAATGAAAACATTTGCACTCAAGTGAACCCTATTGTCTCAAGTGTTCTCAGTATACACCCGAATGAGGTATAGTCAAATTCCTTTAAATTACACTTAAGTGACATAGGATCCATCCGAGTGAAGCACTATCACTCGAGTGAGTCCTTAGCCACTCGAGTGGAAACTTATATCAGTCTTTAAACAGTCGCGACTGGTCATTTTCTTCTAGCGCCCTTTCATTTCTTTTTCAAATCCTCTTAACTCCTCTCATCTCCTTACTCATTTAGCAAATGTTAGAACCTTTACAGTTACATTTCAGCCTTCATTACCGTCCATCCTTTTCTTATTTTTCCATCATCCATTGATTTGTCTTCGCCTTCACTGTCGCAACCGTCACAAACCCTAGCATCTAGAAAATGTTAGAACCTTTACAGTTACATTTCAGCCTTCATTACCATCCATCCTTTTCTTATTCTTCCATCATCCATTGATTTGTCTTCACCTTCACTGTCGCAACCGTTGCAAACCCTAGCATCATTCTCTTTACCTTCGCAACTTCCACATCCTGCTCTTCAATAAGAATGGCAAGAACCAAGAGGCCCAATATGGGTAAGGATTCTTCTCCTCCTCCATCGAAGAAAGCCAAAGTTTCAAAATCCGCCTTGAGTCTGAAGTTTAAACCCAAGGTTCAGGCTTCTGAGTCAAAACCAAAAGAAAAATGGGTTGTGATTAAGGAACCCGCTATATCTCTACCAGCAACCACGACTGAGCATTCTGGAAAAGGGAAAGAGAAACAAGTTTATGACAGAGACACCGATATACAAGCTAGGAAGTTCATGGCGAGTCTTGATACAGCATATCAAAGATTTGCGTCTCAAAGCAAGGAGCAAAGTCAATCAGAGATTCCTCATAAATCACAATATACATCTTAAGAAGCTTATGCGAGTCAAACTAATCCGGATGGTTCTGGTGGGTCTGCAAGTACTTATCCTTCTGAATTAGTTAAGGAAGCCCAATCATCAGTGCCTCCTCCCAATTTTATCACTGACGAACTTAAGGTATCTGTTACAACTGCTTTCAAAGCTGATTATGGTAACATATCATTTTGCCCTTCTGTCTTAGTGGATTTTGAAAAGTTGAAATCCGAGTGTAATATTGATCTGTCACAATACTTGGCTTAGTTTGCTCCTCTGTTAAAAATTAGAACTATCTATTCACCTACAATTGTTAAGGTCTTTTACTTCAACATGAAAATTGCGGATATAAAGGATCAGAATGGTGAAGTTATTGAGGATGTGCTTGAAACTACTGTGAGAGGAAAGTCTATCCGTCTCACAGATGATCTCCTTAACACCTACTTGGGTATTGAGAATGCTCCTTCTGGTCCCTTCAAGGAATACAATGAGGCAGAGATATTTAGCACCTTGAAGCCCAGAGAAGAAATGTGTTCTCTCACTTTTTCACCTGGGTCGATGAAAGATGAATTTCGCTTAGTATGGTTATCTATTCTCGGAGTCTAGTTAACAAAGGGGAGAATTTTTCTCATTTTACTGGGAAAGATTATTTACTTATGACCTTCATTCTTTCCTAAGAACCCATAAATATTAGAGCATGGATACTTGACAAGATGATGAGGCAATTCAGGTTTCATTCTAATGTGACCTCGACTATTCCTTTTCCTGCTTTGGTTTCATATATACTGTTTTTGCACAATATTTGGTATTTGGTTCTGGGGGGAGAAACTAGTAGCTATTGAGAGGTTTGAGAAAGTGCACTTGGCTAGGATAAAGCTCTCATTCAAGGAGGCCACATGTGAGGCTCGATCAAAGCCACAAAAGGAAAAGAGGATGGACCCCTCACCTTCTAAAACAGATGAGGCTCAGTCATCTCAAGCAGGGTCCCCTGCTGGTACTGCTCCTTCCTTCTTCAAGGCTAGTATTCAAACTCAGCTTCAAGAGATGTTACAAACAACTATTCAAGAAGGTAGTTGAAGACCTGCATAGCAACTTTACCATGCTCTCTGAGGAACTTCAGGGCCAAGCTACAAGGTTGGAATGATTGAAGACTATTTTTAGCACTCATATGGGTATCCCTATATCTTCTGGTCCTTCCTCATCACCTGCAGCCACCTCTATTCCCACCACTTTCAAGCACACAAACCCTGTAGTTCCTTCTTCTGCCACTCCCACTGAGTCTGAACCTGAACCCACCTTAACTCCTCAGCACCATTCCACCTCTTATTCATCTGATACATCATCTCCTGCTTTTGATCCCATGTTTACCCTGGTTGTGTATACTCCTCCCTCCTCTTCCTTTAGTTTTCCTATCCTTTTTCCTGATGACAAATATAGAGAAGAGTAGTTGATATGTTGACTGATGTTTCCTCTTATTTTCTTTATGATTTATTTAAATTATGAACTTGATGTTTTATTATATCAAATTTTCTTAATCTAGTTCATGTATTTCATTTGCAATTCGTGTTATTGTGTGTTCTCTAATTACCTCTATTGTTTTCAATTACTGCTTTAAAAAACAATTAAGACTTCTCAACATATCAAGTTTTGTCATCATAAAAAGGGGGAGAATGTTAGTTCTCAAATATGTTTTGATGATAACAAATATTGATAAGCAATAAGTATTTTATGATTCAAGTCAATTACTTAAGCTTATGGGTATTTAAGCAAAAACAAAATGATTTGGAAAAGAAACTTGAATCAAAAGATATTGATATCAATGATCTTAGATGATCACTCGAGTGATGATCTTTAACCTTCAGTGATTTTGCAAGTCACTCACTGAAAATTGGGAAGTGAGGCAAAATCACTCAAGTGACTAAGTCTCCACTCGAGTGATTCCCCTTCACTTGCACAATGTCAGCAAGTCACTCACAGGTTTACTAAGAGTTGAGAAGAGAGGTCACTCGAGTGGATAAGTGGCCACTCGAGTGACAAGAGATCATCTGCAGGGTTTTGCAAGTCACTCACGGATTTCATAAGATTTAAGTTGAGATGCCACTCGAGTGATTATAATCACTTGCATATTTTAAAATTCACTCGCAGTTTTATTTAAAGTTGTGAAGAAATCTCACTCGAGTGACAATAGTCCACTCGAGTGGAAATGCATCACTTGCAGGATTCAAGAGTGTCACTTGCGGATCTCTAGAAGTTAAAAAGAGTAGTCACTCGAGTGAAGTTTATCACTCGTGGTTTTTTCCAAGTCACTTGCGGCAAATGATCAAGTTGCACAAGAATTCACTCGAGTGACATACGATCACTCTCCATATGTGTGCAGGTGACTCTCGGTAGCAGAGGGAGTTAAAACTTGAGATCACTCAAGTGAACAGATACCACTCAAGTGACAACCTACAACTCGCAATTCTCTGCAAGTCACTTTCTGGAAATTCAAGA
Source organism: Albizia julibrissin (assembly GCA_037074505.1). NCBI lineage: Eukaryota > Viridiplantae > Streptophyta > Magnoliopsida > Fabales > Fabaceae > Albizia > Albizia julibrissin. Next base: position 43,313,100 of record CM073477.1, read on the forward strand.
GTGCATTATAGTTCTCACTCAAGTGGACCAGAGTCACTCAAGTGAATATGGTTTCACTCAAGTGAATTATCACTCACTCAAGTGGAGTCTCATCGCCTTCCTCAGTTTTAAGATCTTTGCTATCTATAAATCACTTTATTAGAGTTTCTAATAATTGATTTTCACTTATATATTGTTTTAATATTTCTAATCATACTTGCGTATAAGTTTCAGAAGTTTGAACGTAGAAGTAATTTCAAATTCCTCAAAAGTAAAGCATGGTGGTTGTCAGAAGCATTAAATGTTTATCTACCAGACACAACGACACACCAGATATACAAGAAGGATTACGTTTGTTGATTTATTGCCCAGAGACGAAAGCAACTTAAACGTCGAAATCCTTCAATGGCTTTAAGACCAATCTAACAGATAGTTCAAATATTTTCAACGGTCGGTCACAATGGTCATTAATGCTCACCTACAAATACTCAAGCATTCATTACAAAAGAATAAACGAAGCTATTATGTACAACATCATTTATTACTTAACTCTCTGAATCTTTCATTGATAATTCTTTAGTACTTCAGTGATTATATGTTTGCTCTGAGAGAGAGTTCTGTACCTGTTACATATCTAAACTCTGTAAATTCTCAAGGTAGTGGGACTTTGAGTGTGGTTGTTAGATTACAACGTGTAAGGGGGAGTGAGTTCTGGTGAGGATCATCCGCTGTTTCATACGTTGTATTAAGTTACCAAGAATTTGTAAGATCTTGGAAGAATAGTGGAAACTCAGAGACGCTATGAGAACTGGACGTAGGTCATTGAGTTAAGACTAAACCAGTATATTTTGATTGAGCATCTTCCGATGATATCTTTCTTATCTTCACTCTCTTATAATTAATCTAATTTAATCTCAGTTTTTCTTAATCACCCAATTCATCCCCCCTCTTGGGTGAAGTTGAAACCAACATATTTGAACATAAAAAGTTATTGTTTTGCTAAATATTTATTTCTTGTTTTATAATTTTTTTTTGCAGAAAACACATAAGCCAAATATATTTTAATATTTATTTCTTAAAAATATAAAATGATATTTTTATTTGAGAGAATGCCAAAAAAATATCATTTAAACTTCAAAATCCCGTTAACAAGTTTGGTAATGGGATTAACAAGAATGGTAATGCAATTAACAAATCATTTTATCGTTAAATCACCTATTTGGGATTTTGAAGTTTAAATGGTATTTTTTTTAGAATTCTCCCTTTTTATTTTGAAATATGTAGTTATTAAAATTAAAATTAAGATTTATAATCCTTAAAAATTGAGCTGATTAAACCAAAAAACCCTTGAAAAAAAAAACCAAAAAACCCCGCAGATAAAAAGTGTTAATTACATTAAAATTTTATCGAAGATAATAATGTTGTCAGAAAATATGTTGACCTGAAGTCAAAAAAATGATCGTGGGAGCGTAGTTTGAATAGTTGATTTTTCTTAATAAAAAATCAAGTTTTGTGCGATCAATTCAGAAAGTCAATAATTGAGTCTAAAAAAAACAAGTGGGAATGGATGCACAAATAATTCAAATGAAGAGGGACCCACTCAATCAATTATGCCATTTAATGTATAAATCATCAATGAAGATTAACTTCTTTCTTTTACGGCGGGATTGTATTTAGGTCCCAGTAAAAAAAAAAAAATACTGTTTTAAAATCTTAAAATTTTATTTAAATATTATAAGGTTTTTTATAATAAATTTTAATTTCATGGATAAGTCTAGAGACGTCCTGACAAGTTCATGGATGCTTATATTAATAAGTCTATGGATATTTGATAATTAGAATTTATTATAAAATTTTTTTATAGAATTTAAATACAATTTTAAAATTTTAGGAGATTATTTTATTATAATTTATCTTATCCAGGACCTAAATATAATTTTTGCTTTTATTATTTTATGTCTTTGGAGGTTTATAGGCTTATACTATCGTTCGGTGGATAGACTAATATTTCAAGGTGCTTGGAATGATATCCAGAGAAAGTGTATCTTCGTAAATTACAACTGAAAGACCAGAGAAAATGGGCGGGGGATGTTGCTAAATTCATCAAGAGAGATGTAGCTTTGATGAGGAATGGGCTTTTTTTTTTTTTTTTTTTTTTTTAAAGAAAAAGTAAAAAAGAAATAATTTTGGAAAAGGGGGATCACACGTAATCAATAATGATAGACTAAGAACATTTCACAAGACTATTGCACGAAAAAGTTGGCTTTTGAAGTTGATCGAGAGCAAGTTAAATTAACCAAAAACCAATAAAAATCAATTAAGAATCGATATAATTTATAATTTCATACAAATCAAAATATATTATTTTAATTGAAATTAATTCCGCTATAACTCAAATGCCATCAAATTAATGAAATTTGAATAAAGTAGTCTTATTGTTTTTCAAAAAATAAAAATAAATAGTTTATATAAGTTTTTTTCCTTTATATATTTTGGCCAATTATTTTATTTCTTTATTTCACCCTTCCTTTAAATACACGAATTCATGGTTAGATTATATAATTTCAATCATTACTATATTGAATTGTTTGGAAATAACTCCAGTTTAATCTGTAGAAGAATTCATTTTATAGTTCTTATGTTCTTAATTTTTTTCGCCAAGTTGTGTAAGGACTTCCTATACATGTCATTAGTTGAAAATTAAAATATTTCTTCAATAGAAATATTTAAATTAAAATATTTCTTCAATAGAAATATTTTGTATATTAACATTTCAAATATCAGTGACAAAAATAAATAAATAAATAAAGAACTCAATAAGAGCATCAGAAAAGCACTTTCTATGCATATGAATCACCACAGGACCATAACACTAGTACAAAAAAGAATATTTAGATCGCCACATTTAGATCGGTTTTTGAGGGAAAGGTCTAAAAGAAAAACGCGATGGCAATTTTGTAATTAAGAGAAACTTCTAAGACCGGTTTTTTAAAAAACCGATCTTAAAAAAATTATTTAGACCGGTTATCTTAAAAATAATAGAAATAAAAATTATTTAAAGAGAAAATATTATTTTTAATTTTTTAGACCGGTTAAAATAAAAATCGGTCTAAAATATACCATTTTTTAGACGGGTCATCATTTAGAACCGGTCTAAGAATTAACTGAGAAAATAAAAAAAAATCCGGTCTGTTTTTAAGACCGGTTATATATATAACCAGTCTTAAAAGTCCACTACTTAAGACCGGTTATAAGGATAACCGGTCTTAAAAGTCCGATAATTCAAACCTAATCCCCCTCCATTTCGTTTCACTCTCCGTCATTTCTACCGCCGCGAAAGCTTCATCTCAGCTCTGCACCTTCTTCTCCGGTCATATTCCACCATTTTCTCCGCCCTCTGCTCCAGCCACCGCCTCCTCCTTCTCTATTTTCTGACCTAAAATCCTCCCGCCTTCCGGTCCATTAGACCCGTTGCCGCGGAATCTCTGACTGTGCGCTATCTTTTCACCGTTATCTCCTTTGTGTTCTCCAACTGCAGCAACCGCCACTCCTCCTGCTCCTCAAGCCCCAATCGGAGGTCACTACCTCTAGGTAAGAGTAATGTCTCCTCTATCTCAGTTAATTCTTTGATAATGTGGTCTGTGATTTACGAATTTGGATGTTATGAATCTGTTCAATCACAAGTACTTGACCTTTTGCATTTTGCATATCAATCTCTTTCTGTTGAATTTGTTGAAGATATAATTGAGTTGTTTATCAATTTCTTTCTGTTGAATATGTTGAAGTGGTCCCTTGAAGATGTTATGAACCTGTTTAATCTGTTGAATCATTTTCTTTCTTGAGTCAATCAATTTTGTTATTTATGTCTTCAAAATCAGATATAATTGTAGTGGTTCCTTGAATAGAAATAAGAACTCTGTGAAAGGGAAAAAATACTTGAAGAAAATGGAACAGACTGTAATTACATCTGATGAGAAATTCTGGTGAAGAATTCTATTAAACTAAGTAATTTGATGAGTGTAATGATTTCATACTCTCATCATACTCCTTCCTTTTTCAGGGGAAAAAATATACAGAAGAGAAGGAAAAAAATGAGACACATTATCTCCAATACTCATAAATGAGTATAAGTGACTAGTGAAATCCGTTGTGGAACCAGAATTTGGCCCCGGACTATCCAACTTCAGAAAACATTCACAAATCCTCGCTCTCAACTCAGGATTTGAATCTAGGGCTGAGAGGGTTTTCAAAAGGGTAGAATACTTTAAACACATTTCCACAAGATTCACCATGTCACTAATACATCATCGGCTCTTAGTTTTACAATATCAGAGTGTGCAAGCGTTACTTTAAATAAAACTAAAAGCTGTTCACCTTTAGTTAAACTAGAGTGATTCTCTGATTTACCACATTTATACATCCATATACATGCAACAAATGTATAATCTCACAGCTAATACAACCTTTACATTAAATACAATGGTAGTGTCGCGCACTACGATCTTCACTTCACCTCTCAGTTCTTCCTCGGTATATGTCCCCCTGTACTCTTCAACCTCTCAGACTTTATGTCCTTCTCTTCTTGTCTCTTGATCCGCCAACCATTGCTTCTTCTTTGTCACTTCATGGCCCTTTGGATTTCTCAACTTCCTCTCTCCTCAACGTCTGAATTCTTTCTCCCTCCTCTTGGACATTGTCTTAGATCTTGAGATCTCTAGCTTCCCATGCCCTTCACCGACTCAAACGCTGACTCTCACTCTTGCGTCTGATTCTTATCGTGAAAATGGCTAGAGAGATGATAAATTATTGGTTAAATGAGGTGTTAAAGTTGCTTGCCACGTGTCAAGCTATGATTGGCCCAAAAATCAAATTTTCGCACATAATACATAATTTGGCAGAATTTTCATTAATCTTTGAAAATTCATATCTAATTGTAAAAATGTCCAATTGGAGTGATTCTAAAGGCTATGTGACCCTCATTGAGTCTATGTTTAAGAAAAAATTATAACATTTGGCCAATTAGAAGCTCACTCTTCTCAGAATTTTAATCTTTGAATGTTGTCCCAGAAAATAATTAATTTCGCTGGGCTAACTTTAAAAATTCATTTCTCTTTGTGTACAACTCAAAATGAATCATATGACCTATCAAATTAAAGCTTGATAAGTGTACTTTCATTCTGGAAAATTTTATAATTTTGGGATATCATTTACCCCTTGAAATATGCCACACAAACACAACTACCACATCAGGAATTTCACCAATAGCAACAATACTTTGTATTCCAATTCATTATGTTGTGTGTGACTTCCAATCACTTCGTTTTGTTATTCCCCCAAGCTCTTTAGCTCACAAATATAATTCCTTTTAATATCCAATGATATAAAGGAGTTTTGGAAAATAATTTTATGTCTTACTATGCATTTACCAAACAGGGGTCTGGTAGTCCCATTTAACCCAGGCTAAATCTTAAGCCCCTAGTCCTAAAATTCGGGATATTACAAAAAATGTGTTGAAGTATATGGATCGTAGTTGGGTAAACGCTAAACAGACTAGTGTTAAATATGATAATGGGGTAAGGGATTTTTTAGAATTTGATAGAAGAAATTCCGGTAATGATAGTGGGATGTTCTATTGTCCTTGTGTACAATGTTTGAATGAGAAGTGACTAAGTGCTGCAGATATATATACTCATTTAATTTGTGAAGGATTTTGTAAGAGTTGTACAGTATAGGTATGACATGATGAAGAATTAGAAATTCCAAGCGCAACTCAACAAGGGGGAGTAGCCTTTGATGATAATGACATGGATCTGGACGATCAGATAGAGGATATTATTCGTGATGTAGGAGAAGAGGCTTTTGAGCAATCACATGCATACGGTAATATGTGTAGTAATGTTGAGAAGCTATTGTACCCAGGGTGCATAAAATACCAATAGTTGAAAGCAGTATTGAAATTAGTAAGTTTGAAAGCACGACATGGATGGAGCGATAAGAGTTTTTCAGAAACACTTGAGGCCTTTAAGGACATGCTTCCAGATGATAACGTGCTGCCTTGCCGATACTATGATGCTAAGAAAATATTGTATCCACTAGGGATGAAGTATAAAAAGATCCATGCATGCCCTAATGATTGCATATTGTACAAAAAAGAACATGAAGAGAATCAACATCGTCCAATATGTGAAACCCCCAGGTACAAATCAAATAAGACCCCTGCAAAAGTGTTGTGGTATCTTCCAATCATACCGAGGTTTAAACACCTGTTTGCTAATGAAATTGATGCTAAAAATTTGAGATGGCATGCGAATGAGAGGATTTCCGATGGAAAGCTTTGACATCTGGCTGATTCCTCTCAATAGAAGAAAATTGATCAATTATTTCCTACCTTCGGTGAAGAACCTAAGAACCTTAGACTTGGGCTTAGCACGGATGACATGAATCCTTATGGTAGCCCAAGCAGTATACATAGTTCATGGCATGTTCTGTTGGTAATTTATAACTTATTTCCTTTGTTATGCATGAAACGAAAGTACATAATGTTATCTATATTGATTTCGGGACCAAAACAACATGGAAATGACATAGATGTTTACCTAGAACCCTTGATTGAAGACTTGAAAGAGTTGTAGGATGAAGGTGTCGATGTTTTTGACGCGAACAAGAAAGAGATTTTTAAAATGCGAGCCATGATCTTTTGTACTATAAATGACTTCCCTGCATATGGAAAATTGTCAGGATATAATGTTAAAGGCCACAAAGCATGTCCGATTTGTGAAGAAGGCACATGCTACCATCAACTTCAACATGGAAGAAAGACCGTTTATCTTGGCCATAGAAGATTCCTTAGACGGGGCCACCCATATCGTAGATTAAAGAAAGCCTTTTTTGGTGGCCAAGAGTTTGAAGATGCTCCAGAGGAATTGACTGGGGAGAAAGTTTATGTAAAGGTACAAAATATCAATGTTATTTTTGGTAAGGCTACAAGAGTAGAAATGAGAAAAATATATGGAAAAAGAGGTCGGTCTTCTTCAATCTTCCATATTGGCGCAATATTGATGTGAGACACTGTATTGACTTCATTCATGTGGAGAAAAACGTATGTGATAGTATTGTTGGGACACTGATCAACGTACAAGGTAGTTCTAAGGATGACGTGAAGGCAAGATTATATTTGCAAGAAATGGGAATACGAGAAGACTTGCATCCGAGGCTACATAGTAAGAGAACCTTTTGTCCTCCATCTTGTCATACTTTGTCCAAGGATGAGAAAAGAAGTTTTTGTGAGTGTTTACATGGAATCAAAGTTTCATCAGGGTATTCCTCAAATTTTAAGAAGCTTATGTCGATGAAAGACTTGAAGTTAGTAGGGCTAAAATCTCATGATTGTCATGTATTAATGCAACAACTACTCCTAGTAGCTATTCGAGGCATTGTCGAATATGATCTTCAACATATATTGACTAGACTTTGTTTCTTCTTCAATGCAATTTTTAGTAAAGTTATTGAAATGGAAAGATTGGATGAATTGGAATATTAAGGATACTTGATCTTGTGCCAGCTTGAAAAGCTTTTTCTTCCCTCTTTTTTGGACATAATGGTACATCTAATTGTTCATCTAGTGAGAGAGATAAAATTATGTGGCCCTATCTATTTTCGGTGGATGTACCTAATTGAAAGAACTATGAAAATCCTAAAAGGGTATGTGAAGAACCCTAACTGGCCTGAAACATCTATTGTTTAGAAATATGTTTCTAAAGAAGCCATGAAATTTTGTCAACATTATTTGTCAAATGTAGGACATATCAGCCTTCCTAAATGTCATAATGAAGAAGGGGGTAGACGCGGGGCTATAGTAAAGAGTGTGGATCCTGATGAATTACAACAAGTCCACTTGTACATCTTGAATAATGTTGATGCAGTTCAAGATTACATGAATGCTCATAAAGAAATTGTACAGAAAGCAAACAGTCCAATGACTGAACAAAGGTTAATTAGGGAGCATATAAGAACTTTTACACATTGGTTCAGACATAAGGTTGACGGAGAAGAATTTGTTTCTGATACAATTCAATGGCTAGCATGTGGTCCTAAGGTTGATGTTATAAGTTAGACTTCATTTGTGATCAATGGTTATACCTTTTACATGAAGTCCCTGGATGATAGGACCACTGTCCAGAACAGTAGTGTTATGTTAGTGGCTGAATCTATGCACTTCTCTAGTTCAAAAGATAAGAACCCTAAATTGGCAGCCATATCTTGTTATGGGGTTATTGAGGAGATTTTGGTAGTTGACTATGTTAAAATTAAATTTCCAATTTTCAAATGCAAGTGGGTTAATGTCAATAATGGTGTGAAGATTGATCAGTTAGGATTTACATTAGTAGATATGAACAGTAGAAGTTTTGGAGATGAACGTTTCATTATGGTAAATCAGGCGAAACAAGTATTCTATATTACCGATCAGGCAAATAAAATGTTGTCTGTAGCTCTCCAATGAAAAATGGTCTTTGATATTGATAAGGAAAGTTGCTCAAATTACGATCTTCTCAAGACTTCTTCTTTTTCCAGGGGTCTTCCTGAATTGAATGAAGAAGATGAAACAGATAATGAACACGGCACAAGAAATGATCATCGTGAAGGGATATAGGAGGATATCTCTTTATAAATCTACTTTAAAAGTTATCTATCTATCTAAAGTAATTATCATTATGAGTTATATCCAGATTATATATACAGTTATTTTATAGCTTACTAACTTAACGATTTGTCTTAACAGAACAATGACGGATCCGAGGAGTCCTAGTGAGGAGGTTCAAGAGTCACCTAGTGCTCATCAAAGTGAGCTAGTGAGTATTAATCAGAGCCAAAATCAAAGTGAGCCGAGTAACCAGTCCATACGGAGGGGTAGGAAGTCCACACGGTTGAGAGACGTTACCCTCAGTCGGAGTGCCAGTGAAAGATACCGATTGAGTTTGATCAATATTGGAAACCAATCAGGCCTAATGCAAGCATATATAGGAGTTTCGTCAGCCTCCTAACACGCAATAAGCCTAGTATCTTGATAGAGGAGTGGAAAAATGTTGACAAAAAAGTGAAGCATCATATTTGGGATACTATTTAGGTATAAAGTTCTCTTCTGCATGTTATAATTATCAAATTTGTCACTAACTATGTTAATGCATGCATAACAGCTCACCTACGACGTCCCTCAGAGTGAAGTCTTGTACAACAAGACTATGACGTATTATTGTGAGCGCTGGAGGAAGTTTAAGACGAATCTTGCCAATAATTACGAATAGCACTAAAGGGAGTTGTTACAATATTGGGCAGTCATCAGAGGGTCCTGGAAAAGAAATTGATGAGCCTTGTGACATTTTTGTCGAGGATCCTCTGAGACGGTTAGTTGCATGGGGGAGTGTGCACAACCTGAGATCAACTGTTCACCACCAGTAAATGACAGATGATCAAGTCAGGGTGTCAGTTGAAGAGGTTATCATCACAGACGCACCTGTCTCTATCCCTTCTGAGGAGTTCAAGATTATGAGCGATATCTTGGGTACTTTCATATCATGGCCGAAGAACCTTGTTTCTGTTCGAGCTGTGGAATCCCCGATCAGAGCCCCAAGTCCAGCTCCCTTCCCTCATGAAGTTTCACATCCTCTATTGAATGTCATGCAGAAAGTGATTCTGATGGCATACGATACATTCTTCCTACCAAGAAGTTGGCCTACATATTCAGCTATTGGGAAGTCAAGGGCAACATGCTATATTGATAGGGAAGATTTAATGTCCGTGGTCACTCCTAGATAATATCTTACAGTTGGGATTGTCCAACTATTTTTAATGTAAGTATCTTCTTCAATTTGGAGTAAATATTTTAAAAATTACGTTGTTTAACTTTGATTTGTGTGCTTGCATTATTGTAGGTACATGAATCGTAGATTGGTCTCCTCTAGGGAGAGCGATAAATTTGGATTCATGTGCCCTTATCAAGTCCAAGAGAAAGGGACCACTTCTGCCATCAAACATAGATACTTATCAAAGAGGCTCAGTGAAACAGAAACTGACTGTTTCTTGGTTCCTTATGTGCATGGGTAAGAAACAAATTTATATTCCAAAACACATATAATGCTTTATATTTGCTTAACATTCATCTCTTTTTTTAAGGGATCATTGACAATTGGTTCTTCTGTGTAAGGCTAGTTACACAGTCATCCTTCTATGCTCCCTCCACTTGAAACTGAGAAGTGACTTGAAGAAGACCGTGAACTCGTAAGTTTTCTTGCTTTATTACCTTTTGTGTACAAAGTTTGTGTGCAAGATAAGTAATCTTTATGATTTTGATGATATGGTTATGTGGACATTCCTACACGCTAAGTGTGATAAGCATGTTTGTGACTCAAAAGACCCTACATGGATCACACCAAAGGTTAGTACATATTTGTTTTCTTTAAGATGTGTTCCATAAGCTATGCTTTGATGATGTCATGTTCTTTTTCAGAGCCGTAGGCAACCACCGGGGTCCAACTTATGTTGTCTTTATATTTTGAGGCAAATTTACAATATTATCAGCCTAGGCATGATTGATTTTACCAAAGAGGTAATAAATGTATATTTCAAAAATTTTGTATTACTTTATTGTTTTTAAGTTAGTAAGTTAATGTTTTGTTTGGCTTGTGTTACACATACAGATGTTTGATCTTGCTGATCCCTTTCCTGAAGAAGATATTGATTTCATCCGTAACTGTTGTGTTGAATTCATCTATGAGCTTTTACAAGATTAGTAAGTTTTTTAATCCAATGTTGTTCTAATAATACTTATGGTTTTCATATCTAACTTGGCTTATATCTCTACTTAGAACAATTTCTGGGATATTAGCGATACTAGTTGTGGTTGCTGATACAGTCATAGGATCACTATTGTATATTTTCTTCCACTTTTCTATAAAGCTTAGGAATTTTTTGCACATAATGAGAAATTTTTCTTCTCCCTCTTTTCCTTAGAAGTTTTAGGATTGAAAGTGCACAATGTTGAGATTTTCCTTCTATCATTGTTAAATTGTGCTTCATTGTGTTTCAAAATGCCTAATGATGATAAATTGTTCATATTGTTGCTAAAAATTGAATGAGTTGATAATGTGTTATCAGTTGTCATTGGAATTGAATGTATTGATTTTAAATGATTTTTATTGATAATGTTGCTTCTGTGAAATGTGGGTGTAGTAATGCTGCTACCATTGCTTTTCTGATTGTTAATATATATGTGTTATTGCTTGTGTGGAAAGGGGATTATCGTTAAAATGGCTTATTGGCCTGGGCAAGGTTAAAACCAAAAATAATAAAAAAAAATCATATTTTTAAGACCGATTGTCAACAAAACCGGTTTTAAAGGTTGTGACATTAAGGACTTTTGTAGTTTACGGTCTTATTGTCAGACGTTTAAGACCGGTTGTGATGTTGTGATCACAACCGGTCTTAAAAGTTATGACTTAACCAGTCTAAAAAGTAACAAACTTTTTAGACCGGCTGTATCAAGACCGTTTCCAGAAATGGTTTAAAATGTCTTTTTTAACTGGTCTAAAAAATATTTTTTGCAATAGTGTAAGGACCACTTAGAACTTAATAAGGACAGAGATATTTTAAAAACATATAAGATGAATAATAACTAATTAGAGTTAAATTAATATTCCATCTTCATTAATAATTGATTATAAAAATAAAAAATTGAATTGTAATAAATGTTTTTTAAGATACACTTGATACTTGATTATGTTTTCATTGAGAGCTTATATATTTTTTATCCTAATTCAATTAGTCAATTAATTAAGATAAATTTGAATTATCATTAAATTTTTTTAAATGAATTCCATAATTATTTAAACTATGAAATATGAATTTAAAAATTAATTATCAAAATAAATCCCTCAGAAACTCCTACATTCACTAAAAATGCAAATATAATTCTCTTGAAGAGATATGGAGCCTCTCTAGTTTTTTAAGGTTCATTTTCCCTTCACTTCCCTAATCCACACCCTTCATCAAATATATTGGTGCATGGAAAATAATTCAGTTAATTGGGTGATATTATTTTGATAAAAAGCAGAGGTATTCTATTATTAAAAGTTTCAAGAAAATAAAATTACAGAAGTGGAGTTTTTTCCCCAAAAGCGCAGCTATGTCAATTGTCATATTTTATAATGGTATTAAAATTCAACTCTATTAGTTTATTATAAAAGTAAATTAGTTCCTTATACTACTACAGAATTGCACATATATGACAAATATTATCGATCATTTATAATGGTTTTGAACTATCATATATAAAGGCTCTATATATACTCGGTGTAAATATGTAACAGTTTTGAACTGTAATACATCGAGAGAACACATAATGGTTATTTGTTAATAACCGTAATGCATTGGCCTTAGTTCTTAATTATATATAGTTATTTTTTATTTAGTTTTACTATTAATATTTATTATATAAGACACAATATAATAATTGATAATAACAAGATAGTAATATTAAATAAAAAAAAATATATTTATAATATTCAAAATTCAATAAAATATAGATAAATATTATCTTATAAATGTCATACAATTTAAAAGAAATCAATCCCTTAAACACTCCCACAATATAACATTATCTTATAAGTTTTTGAATTTTAAAAGAAAAGTAATTAATAAAAAATTCTACAATATTCTATAATGCCTTTGTTGTAGATTGCCTATCGATCACGATCAGTGCTCCAAGAGTTCCTGTCACATATTCTTTAACTACAAAAGAATAATATAAGTATAAAAATAAGAATATATATAGTACAAATAAGAAAATATAAAAAATTATCTTGGAATGTAACTACGAAAATCAAAACATAGTAAAACTTGGAAAATATAAAAATTTGAGCAAATCTCAGAACCTGATGACTTCCCATTTTTAATCGATTTGAGATATATTTTGACATATTTGGGAAGTCATCAATGCTAAATTAAAGGAATTTTCTTGAAATTTTATGAGATATCAATTGGGTGCATCATTTATGGGATTTTAAATTAAAATAGAAGTTTTTCTAAACTTAGGAAAGAAGCAATAAAAAAATAATAATTTGAAGTTTTCTCAAATAAAAAAAATAAAAAAAAGATTCAGTTTCTATTATTATTATTATTCTTTTCCTCTTCTTCTTAGCAGCTTGAATACAACATTTTTGGAGCCACCAATTTGGAAACATAATGAGACTTAATATCCAAGAAAGAACAAGTCACAATTGATATAAAGAGATGAGGAGGTAGCCGCATATTATCATGAATCACCGTCTTGAATCACAAAAAAGAGAAGGAAATGAGTTCGAGTTTCATTCTTCTTCTTCTTTTACACGGGGAGGATGAGAGGACTGTGGAGAAGAGAAGATATTAGAGTAGCCACTTGGAGAAAGGAACAGCTGGAGCTTAAAGATGAGGCTTTGAATAATCAATACTCTATTCCTTTTTCTTTTCTCTTTTTCTTGAGATTTTGGATTATAAACTTGTTGCTGTTTTTCTTTAATTATGTTTAGTTAGTTTGTTGTACAACCTAGTAGAGCTATGAACTTATGGGTGTATTAGATTTTTTTTCACTGTTTAATTATAATTAATATTAATTTTGATTACTTAATCTTGTTTAGCTTTATCTATTTAGTGATTGGCCATCACTGAATATGAATTTGAGCATTAGGATTTACCTTAACGAAGGGAATTTTAATTAGGCTTTGGGATTAAGTAATATAGGATTAGATTACGATTTAATTTGCAATTAGGATAGACATATACCTAATGGCCCCATATATTTGTTGAAGAGTGTGTTCGAGTTATCTTGCCTCTTGAGTAATTATATTAGATGTAACATCCCAAATTTCGGGATTAGAGACTTGAGAATAAGCTTAAATCAAGTGGACTGCTAAGCCCTGGTTTATCAAGTGTCCCAGTAAGGCATAGATTTTATTCCCTAAAATTCATTACACCTTTGGTGGCATTAAGAGGGGAAAATGGTGGATTAAAGAGCACATTAAGCGACAAAATAAGGTAATTAGTGGTCACACATAACATACTTATATTTGGAACACAAATGAGATTTGCTACTAGTGAGTTTCCCTGTGTGGCATTCGTGTTATGTGATATTTTCAATGGGCAAATGATTTCCAAAAATTGTGAAACTTTCCAGAATAAAATTAGGCTTATTAAGCTTTAATTTGATAAGTCATATAAGATATTTGGAGCTATAGACAAGGAGTTGTGTATTTTTGAAGTTAGCTTAATAAAACTGGTGATTTTTCAGTGTCAGCGTCCAAAAACAATAATTTTGGGAATGTTGAGCTTTCAATTGGCTAAAGAATATATTTTTTCTTAACAATATACTTATTAAGGGTCACACAGCCATTAGAACCACATAAATTGGACATCTATAAATAAAGATATGAATTTTCAAAGTTTAATGAAAATTCTTCCAGTTTTTCTAGTAAATGCGAAAATGGAAAAAATTGTAAGGGCAAAATGGTCATTTGACCAGTAAAGCAAGAAGCAATTATTTTCTCCAACATTTGGGAGATATTTCCGATCAAAGGAAGGAAGAGGAGGGAATTAATTTACTTGGTGGATATTAATTCAAGAAAGGAGAAATTTTTTACAAAGTAAAGTAGGCACATGTAACATTTGTATTAAACAATATTATTTCATAAAGGAAATGAAGATATTTCAAGAAGCCATGTTCACTACTACAAAAGAGGCTTTTAATGGCGCATATCTAATGACGTTTTTCAAAGAAATGCCGTAGGTAATTGTTTTTTTTAAAGGGGGAAAAATTATAAGCTACGACGCTTTTTATTATAAACGTCATAACTTAATGTTAAGCTTGTATGAAACTTTTTTAAGAAATTTCGTGCAAGATCTTTTAAAAAAAAAACAAAGTATCAACTACGACGCTTTGTAGAAAAGCGTTATAGCTTATGTAAAGCCCAAAAGATTTAAAATTATTTTTAACGTTAAATAATGCTGCTTAGTTTGTATAAATAATGATAATGTAATTCCATACATATTTATTTTTGATGCTTTAAGTACATATACGCATGCACTCAGATATATACGTAATATATATAGATATATTAGTGTGAGTGTATGTGGATTCACTGATATTGTTGAAAAAAATGATGTAGAAAAAAAAATTTACCTTAACCGGCGCTTTTCTAAAAGCGCCGGCTAAAATTTACCTTGATTGGCGCTTTTAGAAAAGCACCGGCTAAAGGTATTAAGGCAATATATTGCCTTCAATTGCCTTGGACGAAGGCCAAGGCAATTGATTGAGATATATATATATTTGTCTTTAACGACATTTGTTCAATTAAGGTCATTGCTTTTTTTTTCAATTATTGAAAGTTATGACGCTTGTTAGGATGTTTGGATGATTGTTTTATAATGTTTGAAGAGATATAAACAAACAGTTTATCTAAAACACGCAACAACATTTTTATCCACGAAACCAAATTAATAAGCCTTATCAGGAAATCTAAAACTATTGTGTGGCCTTGGCGCCTGTGAAGTCCAAATCTAGAGATATGAAGTATTAAAAAAAGAATGTTTAATTACTTTTAAAAAATACATTAAAAAATAAAAAGTACTTGACCTTGGCTGGCGTTTTAACATAAAGCGCCGACCAAGGTTTAATAGATTTAACATTAAAGCGTCGGCCAAGGTGCAATGATATTACACCTTGGCCAGCGCTTTATTAAAGTGTCGGCCAAGGTGGAATGAATATTACAATTTCGTAATATCCATTCAACCTTGCATGATGCTTGCCTTGCAAGAGTCATGCAAGGTGTAATTTTTTAAAAATAACTTCTTTTATTTTTTATTTTTTTAACCTTAATTTTTTTAAAAAATTAGGGGAAGCAATAGGTAGCTTTTTTTAATCTTTTTACAAATTGTTTATTTTTTTAAAACAAAAAAATTGGGAAAGCAACCACGCTTGTTCAATTAAGGCTATTGCTTTTTTATTTTATTTTTTCAATTATTGAAAGCTATGAATCTTGTTAGAAAAGTGCTGAAGCTTCTCTAGACTTTGTATGCCACTTGTACATTAAGCGCCATATAAGGTTCTATTTTAACTTTTCACCAGCCCGCCATTATCATATTCCTCGTGTGCCCTCCAGCTCCCAATTTCTTAGAACCCCATTACTCAGCCATCTTGTCTTATCACTTCAGTCCTCACTATATTGTCTTAGTCCCTATTTCCTACAGAAGCCTCAGCTTGTAAGTGTTTTTTTATATACAGAAGCTTAAATCTGTATGTGTTTTCTTCTTCTTTTTTTTAGTTAAAATCTGTCATGAATCTTATATGTATGCTTAATTTTTTTTCCAGGTATTTACTTGAAGTTTCAACTCTGCCTTCTTAAACTTCCTATATATTGTAAGTTTTTTAATTTTTGAGCTTAAATCTGTATGTTTTCTTCTTCTTCTTCTTTTTGGTAAAAATCTGTCATGAATCTTATATGTACGCTTAATTTTTTTTAGGTATTTACTTGGAGTTCTTCCATGCTTGATAGATGAAGATGACAATTCAATATTACAAAGGATACCTGTAAGTTGGATGATTGATTTGAATGTTAATACAGAACGAGTGTTTCATTAGGAAAAAGAAAATAATTATGCAATTTTTTTTAAAAAAAGAGACCTTCCAACGGCGCTTTTGTAGGGAAGTGCCATAGGAAGTGTATGACTTCCTACGCACTTCCCTGAGGAAGCTTTGTAGAAGGTCATACACTTCCTACGACGGTTCCCTACAAAAAGCGCCGTAGGAAGTGTATTTTTTTAAAAAAATAAAAAACAAACCTATGACGCTTTTAGAAATTTAAGAAAGTGTTGTAGGTTGCTTTTATGGCATGGAAGCTACGGCGTTTCTCAAGCATCATAATATTTGTAAAAATAATTGCAATATATAATGTTTTTTTGTAGTAGTGGTTCCTTTTCCTTCTTCATTTATTTCGGTCAACATAGGGAAATTAGAAGGGAAATAGAATACTTGGCCATACTTAATTCAAGAGGAAAAAGAATAGCCAAGTAAATTCAAGCACATGGAAATTTCAGTAAACAATAATAAACATAAAGAAAATAGAGATATTTGAAGAGCTCTTTATTCATCTTCTTCCTTTCATTTATTCGGCCAACTCAATGCAAATAGAGAGAGAGAAGATCTTGAAGAACTTGATGAACAAGATGAAGAGCTAGGGTTCCAAGAAGCAAGAATCAAGGTAAGAGCTTGAAATCAAAGTGTTCTTGCCTTCTAATCTATGTAGAACCTCTTCTAATCTCTTCTCCACATTGAATATCATGTTTAGCAAGAACAAAATCAAGAGGAAGAGAGAGGGAGGTGGATGGCTAAGAGAGGGAAAGAGGAGGATCAAGAGGTAAGCCATAAACCTTGCTCCTCTTGTTGATTCTTGCTTGTTGTTGGTTGTTATAGTTGTTGATTGGCTTTGTTTTGGCTTGTTTAGTGATTTGGGAATGTCAAACCCTAAGGGTAGGTGTTGCCCAAATTCACATTAATCATGTGAGAAGTGTGTTTAAGTGATTAAACATGTGATTAGAGGTAATAGGAAGGTGGTTTATGGATTGAAATCAAAGCAACATCATTTCCCCCTAATTTTCTAAAGTTTCGGCCAGCTACAGTTCATGGGGTTAGAGCTGGAATTTCATGGTTTTTATGGTTCCATTGAGTTTAAAAGGGAATATTATGTTTGGTACATGTAGAGTTTGAACTATAAAAGCCCTAGAATGTGAAATGACATAATTACCCTTAAAACCCTAAGTTAGGGGCTGTCAAGGCTAAATCTGTAATTTGGGCTCCAATTTGACTAATTTGAGGTTAAAAATGGATTCTACACGCAAAATTGTATAGGATTAGACCAGGTCATAATATTTGGTAAAATACAATTTAGACCGGGTACAAAGAGATTTTAGATCGGGTATCAGGGGCATTTTGGTAATTTTGTATTTTTGAGTCAAGATAACCAACAATGTGAGTTTCAAATGAGTTATGAATACATAATAACTCATTTATCCTAAATTTGAAATTTTAGGATACAGCGGTAGCCCGAGCTGGACCGATTGACAGGTAGGGAAAGTGGCACGTTCCAGGTAGTAACATTTTCTTTCATGCACTATGTGATTATTATATGCTTTGAGTATGCCATCTTCTGTCACATGAGCATAGTGTCTTGGACATGTATATTAGCTTAGTTGTGGTTTGGGACCCAACGAGGCGCTGAGTTAAGCCAGCACAACATTCTATCATGTTACACAACATGGTGCATGACATTTATTTTCATATTGTATATGTTTGATTATATGTTACTCCTGAGATTCCCCCAAATTTCACCCTTTCCATAAATATATAAAGTTTCCAGCAGCAGGCAGCTGCTCAAAGGGCATAATCGTAATTACCGGCAACAGAAGGTTCTAGGACAGCAAGAGAGGAGGCGTTGGTTATTTGAAGACCTTTTTGTTTTTTAAGGTTTGTATTCATTCTGTACAAAGCCCTATGGGGAATTCCTGTATATAAACAAGCATATTGTATCAATAATATTAGTATTTATGCTATTCTTATATGCCCACTGAACTACACAATTGCTACTCTGGTAAATATTAATAATGAAGCGGGGTCTTACATTAGACATAACATTTCATACTTAAGAGATGGTCGTGAATGGACCGATATGCACTTATAGCTATTTATACTCGATCTTAACAAAATTGATATTAAGGCTAATTAAATTAGTGAAATCAAGGTTTATGAAGTTAATAAGGGATTAGTAACTCTATGTTGCTTGTTTGATAATTTTGGTAGTTTGTTTTAGTTTGATTTTAATTTTCTTTTCACTTATTTGAATTCAACTTGATTTGCTCAAATTAAACAAAAGTGTAAAATCAATGCTTAACTGGGTTTAGGTACCAAGTCCTAATGGGAATGATACTTTATTCACTATTTATTACTTGATACGGCCCATATACTTACAGAGTTATAGGTTGTAAATATTTTCCCTACCAAGTTTTTGGCGTCGTTGCCGAGGACTTGTGTGCCCACACTGTTTGGTTGGAATTGATTGAACATTAATAGTTTAAGCTTGAGTTTTGTAAATATTTTTGTGTTTTTTTTCTTATTTATTTTCATCCTTTGAAAAAAAAGGATTATTCACAATATTCATGGGAGCATTCATTTGTTGATAGATTGTCAAATCTTTGTTCTTTACTTGAGATACATGTGGATTGGATGTGACAAGCAAATGGAATGAAAATGTTGATTCTTCTCCTTATAATTTCTTTTGTATTTATAGCAGAGAGAGTCATTTATATGAGAATTGTCCATATAGCACAAGTAGTAATTATGAGAGAGATGATTTCACCAGGAAGCAAATTTGTTTTGATCATTCTTTTTATCCTATTGGAAGTTTAGATCAACAAGAGTCTTTAGATCCCTATATCAAGTATTGTTCTAATGAGATGACCCCATCATTTCACTCTTATCCATATGCCGAGGAACACGCCCATGAGGAATTTGAAGAATCTTACTTAGAAATACTAGTTAAGGATTTTCTTCATGAACAAAATAAATTTTGTTGGCATCAGCACCTAATATGCAGATTCTATCGGTGGCAACACCTACAAAGAAAATGAATAATCTGAGTCACGTCTGTAACGACCCTTTTCTCACAACTAGTATCATCCAATACAATTACACAAACTCGCCCACAAATTCACTGCAGATAAATTTATTATTCTGATATCACATCACAATTAACCCATAGGTCACAAAATGATTTCCAATATAGATATCCAAACAGTAAATATGGCATTTTAAAAACATGTGGGCCCTATAATGGCAATATAGAAATTAATACAACACCAATACCAAAAGAGGCCTACAAGATTCTCAACGTCTATGCCTCTGGTTGCTTCCCTTGGCCTCTATCCAGATTAGAGGTATCGCCTGAAAAATTATTTATAATGATGGGCTGAGACATAAAGTCTCAATAACCAAAATCAATTTATAAAATATGCAGGAAAAGATTGTAAGTCAGAGAAGCAGGTTTAACTGACAACAACAACAACAACAACAACAACAATAATAATAATAATAATAATAATAATAATAATAATTCAAAACTTAACATGATATAATCAATGAATAAAACCATCCCCACTCATCCATCTTGCTCCTCCTTATCTCCTCTGGACTGGTACAACCTATCAGTGCTAGTATACCCGGCCAAAGGTTAGCTAGTCACATCAAGAATACTGCCCCCTCCCATGCCACCACCAATATACCGTAACAGAGAGGTGTCTGCCCAAACAATCAGCTCCAAAATCCGGGCCAGGATTGAGAGAGCCGATGGGCACACAATTTACCATATCTCTTCTATACAACCCAACAAATCCCGTAATATAAAAATAATAAATTAATACAGCTTTCGAAAAAAATTATGAGAATTCTAAATTCTTATACAACATTCCATCTCAGACAACATATCCATCATAACAGTAACAATTTAATAATAATTTTCACTTATATATGTAAATTGGAAAATACACTGCTTCACTAAAATAAATTCGGATTCAGACATAAATATAATCTTGTAAAACACATACAAGTAATATAGATAAAAGTAAGGTTATTAAAACACCTTACAGTCCAAAACAAACATATAAAATAAATTAACCCCGGTTACCTCAATTCCAAGCTAAACCTTAATTTGAATAGTAAAATTCGTGCAATCACCGATCGCAAGAAAACTCTACATTATTAATATAAATACCAATTAATTATAAATAATAATAAAATAACTTATATAATTTAACTCCTACAACCCAATTTCCTCTACTACTATTATCCTAAGTTATTCCACTTCCCTTTACAATTCTTAGTCATAGATTATTCTTCATAACCCAAATTACCCATTAAAAATCCTTAAATAACCTCTAATATACCTATAATTACAAAATCTCCAATACCAACTTCCTAAATAATTAAATCTCTTTTTCATAATTTATATGGATATACTATAATTATTAAAAAATTCTTCAAATATCCACATAATTAAAATCATATCAAATTCTAATTCAAATATTAAGTCCTAATTTATATTTTTCACATAGCTCAGATCTAACAAAAATAAACCGATTAAAACCTAAATAATACCTCTAATAATCCAAATAAATAATTAAACTATTTTTTATCGGTAAAAACGCCCTGTAGAGATTAATTTATATCTTATTTATAAAATAAATTAATTATAAAATCACATGACCACTAAATAATAAATCTAAATCGATTAAAATTAACTATTAATTATTCTCTACATTTCTAGAGTCTTATATTGACAAAACTTAAAACTTGCCTAAAATTATATCCCCAAAATATTATCTAACTATCATATGAAAGAGAAAATTATTTAGAACATTTTTCATAAAAGAAGCTTTGTAATTAAAATAAATTTTATGTACCTTATTGATCTTCAAAGAATAAAAATATCCCTATCAGAACCTCACCGTCCGTCTGCCTTCTCTAACACTTCACCTATGTGAAGTGTTTAGTTGAGGGGGTATTATAAATACCCCTCTGCTTCTGAATTCGTTGCTTTGGCGCCTAATGGCGCCAAAGCAACATATATATACATATATATATGATTGACAAAAGGGGATGATCCCCTTTTGTCAGGCGCCTACCTTATCTATATATATATATATTAATATAATATAATATATTATAAATATAATAGTATATTATTTTACTTTATAATATTATATTATTATAAGAATATTACAACGTCCAAGGACGCTCTCCTTAAGAGCTATTCCGCAACCACCGGCTAAGAGGAAGTGGCACTCCCTAGGATAAAATAGATCCTTCCTGCAAGAACAGGGTCAATAGAACAGCCAAATATAATAAAACTCAGCATGCAAAATTCAGAGGAGGAGAGAAGTGCTCGAAGGCTTAAGAGTTGGATCTCCTTAATCGTTTTGCAAACACTGCCTTTTATAGGCCTCATGCAGATGGAATTTGGGTAGCCTCATAATGCCACTAATGTGTCTGTTTTCTAAAATTTAAATGGCATAAAATAGTTTAAATAATAATTTATAGTCGTTGGGAATAAAAGGACTTTAAGTCCAACACTATTTGAACATTTTGGCATTAAAGGTAAACCAAAAGTCAAATTTTGAGTTCTACAACATACCAACGTCTAGAATCACCATTAAAGTTTATTAAAGTGGCCTTTTTTTATAAGCTCATCTAATTCAAAATTTTATTTTTAAATTCCATGAAACTAGCCCAATAAAAGGAGTCCAATCTATGTTTTAACTCGCGCATAAGGGATAGGGAGATGTTGCTGGATTTGCCTCTGGTGATGCATTATTGTGCGAGTTCGTTTCTCCTCTTAGCCTAAGAATACTTATTTCTTAGACCCTTTCACTTGTTTCATTTGACACACCCATATTATTTATATAATAATTCCAACAATCCCCCACATGTGTCAAAAGGAACGCCATTAGCTGAGTTATGCACACGGGTATAATCATTATATCCAGTGGTCCTTTGGACTATAAACTAAACCTAGACTAATAATACTTAGTACACAGAGATGTCAGTGGTCCTATGGACTATGAACTCATACCTCTTAGGCTTATACTAGAGGCATTAGTAGTCAGATTGTACCCCTACATTTCGTTGTTAAAACGGTTTTGCACGGTAAACGGCCATGCGCGTCCCTGGTGCATAACGAATGCTTTAGAGATTTCATGAAATATGCCTGCAATGAGCATAGCATCTCGTAGGATTATGAAATCATTAAGAGTTTTTTTTACCCAGTCTTACCAAAATGCATTCTAGCACTGTCTCATGCTATAGGAAGGGAACATTAATTTTTAGTGCTAGCAGAACTAACAAATGACTTGTTCTTACCTATTGAACCTCCTTCATGGGGTCACCAGTCACAGAGATTGGGTTGCCATCATTATTCATTTCAAATTGGCTTTAGTCCCATTCCCCTCGGCTAATTTAATTCTTCCCAGGGTTTGTTAATGGATTTGTAGATCAACTTTTAACCTCACAAAATCAATTGAGATAACTCCACAATTTTAAGCTAGCTTATTCCCATAATATCTCAAACGATTTTTACTTACCCCATTGTTCTTTAACAATGGTTATTGCTATTTAGCAATCATAATTCATCGACATAAAATGTCGGTTTTACACCCAATTTTTTCCGTCAAGAGGTTTTTAATAACTTAGCCTCCAATTTCAGTCAACCTCAGAGTAACAAACTCTGACTCACATAATAATTTATTTTGGCTACTAGTAGATTTTCTCATACAAAATGAAATTCAGTTGAACATCTGTGTATCTCAATACAACTGAATCCACTGTATATAATACCAACATTTTTGGTACCCCTCAAATATTTACATCTCCTCATGACATTACATATTTATATGCACTCAATCTTCACATAGCACAAGCTATCTCACAGGGATTAACATCCTTTAATGCAACAAATTCTCAATAATTTATGGATACCTAAATTGAGCAGTAAAATCAGTTTTTAAATCACTTTAAAAACTGTTAGAATCATAAGGAATATTCACAATAGTTCTTAAAAAAATTCAAAATATTTCTCAATATTGTATGTAATTATTGTTCCTTTATGATTTTAATACCCAAAATCACATTTGCTTCACACATGCTTTCATATTAAATTTTGAAGCCACATTCAAACACATATGCTATCTGCATTAGAAATTCAATATTCTCAGTAGTCATGCATGTTTATATTACTAAAATATATACTCGCAAATCATGAAATTTAAACACATTTATCTCTACACTAGATAAATGATTAAATTTTCACATCATACAAATAATTTACAAAATTTGCTTTTTGCAGCAAATAATAAAACCTCTACAATTAATTTTAAACCACAACTTGGTTTTATCAAATGAGGTTAGAAACAATTTGCAACTTTAAAAATTCTTACGGTACCCCACATGTGAGGCACCCTCACACTTTCAAATATCTCAAAAATATTTTCACACCTTATAAATAATAATTCTAATTCAATAATTATTAAATTAGAATCTCACCATAACGTTCTTCCATTCTAATTAAATAAAAAATTTCCCAAATATGATCATTGTAACGTCTCAAAGTTTTGAAATCCAATGTTTGTTTCCTAGACCAAATTAAAGAAAATCAACATATAAATATATGAAAATTGATTCTCACTTTCAATACTTTGAAAGAGGCTATTCCATGACATTTTCTTTTGCTGAAAATTTTCTCCATTTCTCTGACATAACTTGGTGGTTTTCATAACCCAAATAAACCATAATAAGCGAAAAAGTATTTCACATTACAATTATGAAAGCTACAGTGTCATACAGTTGTCACAAAAAGAAAATAGCAACAAACTTTTATTTTTTGTTACTCAATTTGGGTATGTGAATTTTGGTAAATTATGATCAAACTACAATATCAAGATGACAACGTAACAATCATGATAAATTGTTGCTAATAATTAACTGCTGATATTGATATCATGACAGTTACAAAAACAAGCCATAAGTAAGAATTATATATTGTTATCAATGGTAATAAAGTATTAGACTATGACAATCTGTCTACTTTGGACTTTATTACCAATTCAATATTCATAATTTTTATGGTAAAACAAAACCCCTCAAGTAATTTAATATATAATTCCCTTATTATTACACCAATGTCATTTTCCACGGGCATAGATGGCTATTAAATACTATTATTCTTCCTTCTAAATATATAAATATGTGGGTTGACTCAGGGAGATTGATTCATGAGCTCTAAATAAATTCTTAAATGCCCCTAATATTCCTCTTGTAGTGAACTATAACAGGTATGCATTCATCGGTGACAACCATAATTAAATGGTAATACAGCTGCAATTACGTGCTTTGATTAACCAGTTCAAAATCTTTAATACACATTTATATACAAATAAAGTCCTCATTCATATCCACATGACACCTTACCGCCATTCAAATGATTTTAAAAATATCATAAATAAATTAACCTTAAATTTTTTTTATTTTCCTTCCTGAGAGAAAATAAACTCATTTAAATATAAGGGAGCCACTTGCCTCTAATAAGAACTAGAGGAGCAAACACAAATAAATATTTGAGTTTCAGTTATTATCACAATTAGCATAAAGACGCCACTAAGCCATTGGAATTAATGAGATTATTCCACATGACAGCCACAAAGCATGAAATCGTATGTCTATCTATATATTCGTGTGTGCTTGCTTATAAAGGAAATACCTAATCAGTGCGAAACTTAGCAATGGCTTCACCTTGATTTTGGAGAGATTGGCAATATAATTTTCCAGACATCTCCACCACCATCTACTAAGACTTTACCTATCTTAAAGGTAGCATTTATGAGGTCACATTGTCCAGTTAAAAATGAATGTGACACTTGGGGTTCACAACCACCATGGCCCTCTTGAGCATATAGCACATGCCCTACAAACCTAGTTTTATTCATAAAACATCATTAGACTCATTGCCTCAACATACACTACTACAAAAATAAACATTAGTGACACACCTTTTGTGGCGCTTCTTTAAAGAAATGCCACAACTTCCAGATTTTTTAAAATTTTTTTTTTAAAAAAAAGACTTTAAGTGGCGCCTTCTTGAGAAAGCACCACAGGTTTCTAGGGACTTTAGGTTAGGAAGCGCCACCTAAAGTGTCTTTTTTAAAAAA
This sequence comes from Albizia julibrissin, assembly GCA_037074505.1. Taxonomy (NCBI): domain Eukaryota; kingdom Viridiplantae; phylum Streptophyta; class Magnoliopsida; order Fabales; family Fabaceae; genus Albizia; species Albizia julibrissin. Next base: position 43,338,906 of record CM073477.1, read on the forward strand.
TAAAAATTAAAGCAACAACTGTGGCGCTTGTTCAAGGAAGTGCCACAGCTGCTACGTACTTTGTGTGGCACTTAGCCTAGCAAGCGCCACACAAAGTATTATTTTCTTTAAAAAAAATTAATTCAAACCCTTCTCTCTCCCGCAATCTGCTTCCATCACTTTTATCCTCTTAGTCTCCAATCTTCATCCAATACGTGTTGTCACTCTTATCCTTTTAGTTCCCACATTTCCTCCTTCCATTCAAAAGTTTGATTTACACTTATCTTCTCATTTTTTTTGTTCCATCACTTCTCACATTTTCTCTTCCTCCTCTTTTTGTTTTTGCGACACTCCTTGCTCATTTCTCTTTGTCCAATTTCTTACACCAAACTGACCCTACTCCTTCTCCCTCATCTCATTTCATACTCCTTGTAGTTTTATTTCATCCTGTAAGTTGTACCCACTCATTTTTTCTTTTTTTTTATATTTTGAAGTTACGTATATAATATTGTCTTGTTAACAAATTTTTTTAATTTAAATATATATGCAACTTTGTCTTTCTCTTTTTCCTTTATTAATTTTCTTTTCAGGTGTTGTGTTTGAGATTTCCACTCACTCCGTTCAAGCTTCCTCTATACTGTAAGTTTTTTTTTTAATTTTTGAGCTTACAAATATAATTTTATTAGTAATTAATAGTTTAATTTGCTCAATATCTTTTATATTTCATTTATTATGAAATCTGAAAAAATTATTCTCATTTTTGTATGCCGAAAAATAAATGTGATAAAATTAAATGTTATTATATAAAGGTTATACACTAGTGCAGAAAAGACTTTTTACATGTGACGGAATGGACTTTTTACACTTGACATAAAACACGTGTAGAAACAATAGGTGTAGAAAATCGAGACTTTCTACATGTGTCGTAAACCACGTGTAGAAAGTCTCACTTTCTACACGTGACTTCTTACGTCAGGTGTAGAAATTTTGAAAATGGTACTTTCTACACGTGATTTTCCTAATCAGGGGTAAAAAGTCAACTTTCTACACCTGATGTGAGTGGTCACGTGTAGAAAGTGTGGACTTTCTACACGTGACCCCTCAATTCAGGTGTAGAAAGTGGTATATGGGGACTTTCTACACCTGACTTCAAAGGTCACGTGTATAAAGTCAACACTTTCTACACGTGACCCCTCACGTCAGGTGTAGAAAGTGGTATATTGGGACTTTCTACACCTAACTTCAGGGGTCACGTGTAGAAAGTCCCACTTTCTACACCTGATCTATTACGTCAGGTGTAGAAACTCATTTTCAGAAAAAATAATTTATTTTTATATAAACTCATTTACATAATAATAAATAACAAAACACCTGATAAAAAAACAATTTGCAACAAAACTAATGTGAAATATCAAATTCTATCCAAAATATTAACAAATCCATATAAAGGTACATAAACTTGACCTCATCTGCATGTCATCTTAAGTTCTTTGCATCATTCACATTAGCAAATAATCGCTTGAACCTTGGTTTCACTGGAAGATACCATAACACCTTCGCAGGAGGGCCCTTAGTAGTCTCATCAAAGTCTGTATCGCAATTCCCTTTCAATTTGTACAGTGAAGCACCACATTTTGGACACTTATGCTCCCCTTCGAACTCTTCTCTATATAACATACAATCGTTAGGACATGCATGAATCTTTTTGTACTGTAGACCCAAGGGACACAACATTTTCTTTGCCTCATAGTTACGGTTGGGTAATTCATTACCTTTTGGAAGTATGTCTATCAACAACTCAAGCAATTCTGTAAAACTCTTGTCACTCCACCCATTCCTTGCTTTCAAGTGGACCAATCTCACCACAGCTGACAGCAACGTGAATTTTGTACATCCCGGGTATAAAGGCTTTTCTGTATGACTAGACAAGTTATCATATGCATGTGATCGCTCAAAGGCCTCTTCGCCAATATCACGAATCATGTCCTCTAGTTGATCATCCATGTCCACATCAACTTCCACCTCTTTAGATGTACTCAGGTCTTCTACTAATTCACCATGCCATACCCATCGTGTATAACTCTTCAAGAACCCATCACAAATCAAATGCTCTCTTATTTCTTCGACACATAGTCGCCTCAAATTTAAGCAATTTACACAAGGACAATAAAACTTCCCAGATTTATCACCACCAACATTTCTTATAGCAAATTCTAAAAAATTCTTCACCCTATTATCGTACTCATCACTAGTTCGTCTAGCATAGATCCAGCTATGATCCATATGTGCAAACAAACTTCAACAGGAAATGAAATTGTTTAAAATTTTGTGTTCAAATTATAGGAGGACTATTGAAGGACATGGAATAAAGGAGGAAAAAAATTGCAGAGATAAGAACAAAAGGGTCTCTCTAGTTCGGATAAACAAAAGAGGAAGCAAAGCACATGCATAGTGAAACCACTTGTGTGTTTGTGTCCAACTAGCAAGCAAGTAAACAATATATAATAACAAGATCTAATATAGGAAATAATAACATGTCCATACACTAATAATACTCCTCTATTCAACTCAACAATTAATTAAGTTCCAACTTGCTTTATGTTTCTACTAGGTGTATTACTCAAGAGATAATGTGTCACATAATAAGATGCATAAGAAGGCTAAATTTCTCTCAATTTTGGCACTTTACTAATGGTTAATTAAATGCCTATACTTTTTCCAGTCAAGGCTAATAAGTTCCAAATCCAGCCAAAGTTCAACAGAAATGTCATCCAAACACATAAGAACAGCAAGGTCAATGGAATTACAGTGCTAATTAATAAGGTCAGTGCTAATTACTATGGCTTCTTCCATAGTAATTTGTTATATTGAAGACTTCATAAAAGGTATAAGCTAGTCCTTGTTACATAAACTATTCTGTTTATAAAACATGTCACCTTATGAATGACATGGGACACAAACAGTGTCAAAATCTTCTTTAATTAAATTTGTATACATTCATTTGATTCATTCTCAATTTCTCATATATAATAAAAATCTTCTCCACAAATATCTTTCCCTATACTATTTAGGTAGTCAAAACTAAATTTAGGTAGAATTGATTTTGCAAATTTGATTTTGGGCAGAATTAATGTTGTTATATTATGATTTGTGATTGAATGTTGTTTCTTCAAAAGTGCTCTTCTCCTTAAAAAAAATGGAAAAGGAGCTATGGACATCCTATTCTATAACATAGATTTTGTGGCCAAGCTCATTTTTGTTTTTTCAAATGTTTGGTTTTTTCTACAAAAAACTTGGTTAAAAATAATGTAACTTAGTTTTTTAATCTGCATACAATAAAAAAATCTGGTTCAATATTTAATATAATATAATATATTAATATCATTTTTAGTTTGAATTTTTTTTATAGTGTAATAAGCTCACAAAAATAATGCAATTGCAGCCGCAATGAAAATGTATGAAGCTTTGGGTATATTTATATTAATTCGTCATAAGTTACATACAATCATAAATATTTAAGCATAGCAATAAATCAGCACCTAAATGCAGAATCATCAGATGCAGAAAAGGAAAATAACCATAAGATATAGAAGCAAGAAAAAGAGAAGAGCCAGAGAGATTTTCGAGGAATAGGACCATAGATATCCACAAATATCTTCTTTAATGCAACTTGCAACTCAAAGCAACAAGCACTAAATGCAAAAGCAGATTTCCAAAAGCAAATACAAAAAGTAAAGTTATAAGTATAATTAAGAACCAAAAGCAAAGTCATCTTTTTCACGAATAATAATATCTTCCATATTTCTTGTCAATTCTCATATTCCATCACGGAAGCCATGTGATTTTGCCAGGCAGATGTATGGGGTGATAGTGTGGTGCCAGAAGTATCAGCCCCATTTGTTAGTTGATTAACACAAAAAAATTATACTTTGGCAAGATCTAACATAAGAAACAAATGCTTACTTTCACTCCACTGCCCACTTCTGCCCGAAACAGCAACCTTTTGTGCCTAAAATCTCGGTAAGCGCCAGCGACAGCGAGGGAGAGAGGTATCGTGGCAGTGAGGGAGAGATGGCCACAACAGCAATCGACAACAGTGTCCAAAGAAACCCGGTGAGCGCGACGCAGCTGGCAGTGGTGACGGATAGAGGACTCTGAACTCAAGTAGGGCAGAGATTGGCGCGCGGCTGAGCGTGAGAGGGAGGGAGGGATGAATGCTTAAGTGGCGGAAAAATGAAAAGGAGGGAGGGAGGGAAGACTTGATAATTTTTTTTCATATTCTACACCGGTTGGGCCTCAACAGGTGTAGAAAGTCAGAGTTTCTACACCAGTTGGACCTCAACCGGTGTAGAATGTAAGTGTTTTAAGTGTTTCTACACCGGTTGGGCATCAACCGGTGTAGAAACTCTGACTTTCTACACCGGTTGACGTCCAACCGGTGTAGAATATGCTTATTTAATTAAAAAATTAAATTCTCATCATTTCTGTTCACTTTCTACACCTGTTCATATTTAACCGGTGCAGAAAGTTGTGCAGAGTTTTTTATTTTTTTTGCTGAAAAAATTTAGATAATTTTAAAATAAATTTAATTTCATTTATTTTTATGAAAAATATTTTAAATTTAATTTCTACACGTGTTATCCTTTCAACATGTGTAAAAAGTCATTTTATCTTAATATATTTACGAAAATGCCACCGGTCATACTTTCTACATGTTACCGATTTTGTCACGTGTAAAAAATAGGTGTAAATCCTATATTTTGTATTAGTGATATGTGAAGATATGTAGTAGTTATAATTTTTTATTGTTGCAACAATTGTTAACATTATATTGATGAGTTGCATAAATAATATAATTATTTATTCTTAACAATTGTATTTTACTTAGTAGTGATTTTGTTAATTAGTTATTTGTTAATTTATATCATTTTGGAGTTATTTGATTTTGATTTGTTTCTCTTCATTTTGTTGTAGAGATATAAAAATATGTTTAAAGTGTATTATTAATTATAATTATACGTTTCTAAAAAAATATGATTTTGTTTTAAAAAAAAGTCCTAACATGGCGCTTCCTTGAGAAAGTGCCACCCTAGACCCCTTTTTAATTTTTGTTAAAAAAATTATTTTGTTAAATTTTTTTTAAAAAAGGGCCTAAGGTGGTGCTTCCGTGAGAAATCGCCACCATAGGCCCTTTTTTTATTTTTTTTAAAAATTATGTTTTTAAATTTTTTTAAAAAGGGCCTAAGGTGATGCTTCTTTGAGAAAGCGCTACCCTAGGCCCTTTTTTAATTTTTTTTAAAAATATTTTTAAAAAAAATTATTTTTTAAAATTATTTTTAAAAAAGGGCCTAAGGTGGCGCTTCCGTGAGGAAGCGCCACCCTAGGCCCTTTTTTATTTTTTTAAAAAATATTTTTTAATTAAAAAAATTATATTAAAAATACATATCAATAGTGACGCTTATTTAACAAAGCGTCACTGGAAGATCTATACAATCTGTGGTGCTTTCTTTAAGAAGTGTCACCCTTGGTTATTTTAATTAAAAAAAATATTAGCTACTGTGGCGCTTGTGATGGAGCGCCACAGCTTGTTTTAGTGGTGTTCCAATATGTGGTGCTTGTGAAGTGCCACTAATATTATTATTATAAGCGCCACAACTTTTACTTTTTGTGGTAGTGATATCCTTTTATATGTTCCATGAATCATCAAATTAGGTAACCATGCCTTGCTACCAATACGAATTACGAGTTAACACTCAATTCTCAGATCATCCCTAGCCTCTACAATCACCAAAGGTTTATGCCAAACTGAGTTTAGCACCTCAAATAATGAATTATTATCATCTCAATACTTCCATAAAGAAGATAAGGAGTAGCCTATTTTGGCCACCTTTTCTATCATGAGATCTCAAAAACAATCTTGGAATGAGGCACAAATAAAAATGTGAGGCCGTTTCAACATTCCTAGACAAGAGGAAAACACCAATTGAAATAGAACTATCAAATTAAAACAAAGCTCAAAGGCCTCCCTATTCAAGAACTTTGTTGTTGATGCATGACCCAACAAAAAAGATTAGCATATTGTAGCTCTTAAGATTATTGGCGTTAGCACTTAATCTACAGATTCTATCAGCGGCAGCACCTATAAAGAAAATGAATAATCTGTGTCACGTCCAAGGACGCTGTCCTTAAGAGCTATTCCACAACCACTGGCTAAGAGGAAGCGACACTCCCTAGGATAAAACGGATCCTTCTTGCAAGAACATGGTGAATAGAACAGCAAAATATAATAAAACTCAGCAGGCAAAATTCAGAGTTGGAGAGAAGTGCTCGAAGGCTCAAGAGTTGGATCTCCTTAATCCTCTTGCAAATACTTCCTTTTATAGGCCTCATGTAGATGGAATTTAGGCAGCCTCTTAATGCCACTAATGTGTCTGTTTTCTAAACTTTAAATGGCATAAAATAGTTTAAATAATAATTTATAGTCGTTGGGAATAAAAGGACTTTAAGTCCAACACTATTTGAAAGTTTTGGCATTAAAGGTAAATCAAAAGTTAGTTTTTGAGTTCTACAACATACCAACGTTTAGAATCACCATTAAAGTTTATTAAAGTGGCCTTTTTTTTATAAGCTCATCTAATTCAAAATTTTATTTTTAAATTCCATGAAACTAGCCAAATAAAAGGAGTCCAATCTATGTTTTAACTAGCGCATAAGGGGTGGGGAGATGTTGTTGTATTTGCCTCTGGTGACCCATTATTGTGCGAGTTCATTTCTCCTCTTAGCCTAAGAATACTTATTTCTTGGACCCTTTCACTTGTTCCATTTGACACACCTATATTATTTATATAATAATTCCAACAATTTTAACATTAGTGTTGAGACAAGTGTCCAAAATATTAGAGTATATGTGAGTCAAATTGTTTCAACTCTTGAGACCATGAGGCAAGATAATTCCTTAAGTATGATGACCACTTCTTGTGTTGATAATGATTATTGTGAGAAAGTTGAGGATGTGGAATTACATGAGGCTATGGATAATGTAGAAGGTGATTGTGAGCTTGAAATTGATTTAGATGAGAATAGTGGGTGTCTAGAAGGGGTTTTGACTATGGAGCCTAAGATTTGTGATTTTGATGATCAAATTGATGTTGAGGTCCCATTTGTTGTTATGCATGACTCTTTTATGGATATTTTGACCCTTACTGATGAGAGTCAAGTGGATTTTATTGGATGTTCTAAATTTTTGGATGCTCTTATTTCTATTTGCAAGGATGTGCATGTTGTGCTTTCTTTGAATTCAATGAATGCTTGTACTATGAGATTGTTTATGATTAAGGAAGTGCAAGTAATTAACTTGAATGATCATTTGTTGTGCTTGAAATCTTGTTGCTTGAAAAGGAATGAAGACAAGGTGATTGAGGTGTTTGATTCTTATGATTAGAAGTGTTTTGAGAAGTTTGACTGAAGACTTTAAACTTAGCACTTCTTGGGAGGCAACCTAAGGTTTTATTTTGATTTTGTAGAATTTTTAGAGCCCTAGATGATGTGCTTTTCTATGGAAATAAAGATTAAGAGCAACAGGGGAGTATTCTTCTACTTTACCTTGTTTTGTTTTATTTGATTGGTGATAACATGTTCTGGAATATGAGTATTGATTAAAGTTGAATTGCATGTGATATTTGATATTGAATGAAATATGTGCCATCTTTACACTTGCATATGACTATTTCTTTACTTCCATTACTTATTGTTACTTGTTGACATTGGGGACAATGTGACATTTAAGTGTGGGGGGTGAGGGTATAGTTGATTTTGCATGACTTGTCCTCATTTTTTTTTAAAAAAATAAAATTGGTTTTCTTTTGGAAGTTTGGATTTTTTTGTGAGCATTGTCACAATTGGTTTGATTTGAACTTGAAAAAGGATTGAACTTGATTAGAATTTGATTCTATGTTCTTTCAATGTTAGTAAATAAGTAAAGATTTGGCTTGGGTACTTCACTTTTGGATGTCAAAGAACTTGTGAGGAATTTGAGCCTAAATAATTGTTCTCCTAAGAGAGAGTATACTTATTTTGACTTCATCTCTAGAACTTGTATTGCCTCTCTTTTAAAGCAAAAAAAAATTCCTTTGCATACATAAAGATGATTTAGGCATTCATTTTTATTTTTTTTACTCTAGTAAGTGCCAAGTTAGAAAAGAAAATGATTGAAAGGATTGAAAAAGAAAGGAGAAGAATAAGAACAATGTCAACAACTCCACCGACATCTCTAGATTTGACTTAGTAACTAGGGTACTTCATCACCAATGTTGGCACTCACGTCAAACAGCTAAGTCAAAGAGGGTTATAAGTTGGGCTGAAAGCCTCTTGAGGTACCTGTTAGAGTAAATGAGTAATCGGTGCTGCATTATCCATGTGCAGGGTCGCATAAAAAGGGGACCTGCAATGACTCAAGCTAAAAAAAAAAGAAAAAGAAAAAAAAAGAGAGTCTAAATATCCTTTCATTATTTTTTTTATTGAATTGCTTGGCACTAATTAAAGTATTAAAGTATTAATCCATTACCAAAGTCCTATTGATTTATGTATGTAATGGAATAATATAGTTGAGATTGAGATGAGACACAAGCATGTGTTGCAATAGGTGAAATTGAGTTAAATACAACCCTTGAGTATCTTGAGAGATGAGTGTAAACACTTGACTTGTGAGGGACATTCTATTACGATTTATCTTTGCCAAATTAATTACATTGCTACTTGCATTTTTTTGGATGGTGGAAAAGGGTCCTATGAAAAATTAATTCTTGAAAGCTTGAATTTATTCCAATTTTTTTTAATGTGTGCTTTAAAAATATTGCTTCCAAGGTTTTCTTGAATTGGTTGTTTTAATTTTTAAAATCTTGAGGACAATATTTGATGCAAGTGTGAGGGTGTGATGACTTCCCATTTGTAAGGGATTTGAGATATATTTTGATATGTTTGGGTAGTCATCAATGCTACATTAAATGATTTTTTTTAGATTTTATGAGATATCAATTGGGTGCATCATTTATGGGATTTTAAATTAAAATATAAGTTTTTTTAAACTTAGGAAAGAAGAAATAAAAAAATAATAATTTGAAGTTTTCTCAAATAAAAAAATAAAAAAAAACAAAGATTCAGTTTCTATTATTGTTATTATATTTTTTTTCCTCTTCTTCTTGGCAGCTTGAATACAGTGTTTTTGGAGCCACCGATTTGGAAACATAGTAAGACTTAATATCCAAGACAGAGTAAGGAAAGGAGTTGGAGTTTCATTCTTCTTCTTCTATACGGGAGGACGAGAGGACTGTAGAGAGAAGATATTAGAGTAGCTACTTGAACAGAGGAACAACTAGAGCTTAAAGATGAGGCTTTGAATAATCAATACTCTATTCCTTTTTCTTTTCTCTTTTTCTTAAGATTTTGGATTATAAATTTGTTGCTGTTTTTCTTTAATTATGTTTAGTTAGTTTGTTATGTAACCTAGAGGAGCTATGAACTTATAGGTAGATTAGATTTTTTTTCATTGTTTGATTATAATTAATATTAATTTTGGTTACTGAATCTTGTTTAGCTTTATCTATTTAGTGATTGACCATCACTAAATATGAATTTGAGGATTAGGATTTATCTTGACGAAGGGAATTTTAATTAGGCTTTGGGATTAAGTAATATGAGATTAGATTACGATTTAATTTGTGATTAGGATAGACATATACCTAATGGCTCTTTATAATCGTTGAAGAGTGTGTTTGAGTTATTTTACCTCTTGAGTAATTATGTTAGACATAACAATTTATACTTAAGAGAGGGTTGTGAGTGGACCGATATGCACTTATAGCTATTTATACTAGAGATTATAAAATTGATATTAAGGCAAATTAAATTAGTGAAATCAAGGTTTATGAAGTTAATAAGGGATTAGTAACTCTAGGTTGCTCGTTTGATAATTGTGGTTGTTTGTTTTAATTTGATTTTAATTTTCTTTTCACTTATTTGAATTCAATTTGATTTGCTCAAATTAAACAAAAGTGTAAAATCAATGCTCAACCGAGTTTAGGTACCAAGTCCTCGTGTGAACGATACTTTATTCACTCTTTATTATTTAATATGGCCCGTATACTTGCGGAGTTATAGGTTATAAATATTTTCCCTATCAGAACCTGATTCAACAAAACTGATTTCAACAGACAGTTTGGGTTGCTAAAGTTTAGGAATGTGAGATGCTCAATAATAAAAAAAATTCTGTAACAAAAAAAAATTAAGTATTTTACCTCATTCTTATTTCCTTGTTCTCTACTTTTCTCCTGCATTCTCTCTCTTTTAATCTTCAAACCAATGGTCATCATTAGATTAGATATCGTAATCCCAACCGGTGACCTTGAGTATCAACTAACGAACTCTTGTTATATAAAAAAAATGAAACTAAAAAAGTTAATTGAAAAAAAAATGAAAGCTCACACAAATAAGAATTACAAGAGGAAGGAGCTGTAGAGTGGTTACCCATGGTAGTAGTGAAGGATAAGACTTACACCAGCAGAACAGACCTAATGGAAAAAAGAGTATGATACCTACTAGGAAAGTGTAAAAAACGCTCGAGAAGGAGTTTGAAGAGTTGCGTCAAATATAATTTTTTTAGAATCTTGCCTCCTTATATTTGATATTTTTCATAATCCCGCCTTTTTGTATTTAGGAATACTTAATAGTTTTTAGCAAAGAATCGTAAGGTATTGTCAAATTTTTTTTTAAGAATCCTGCCTTTTTATATTTGATATCTTTCAGAATCTCGCATTTGTTTATATTAAAGAATACTTAACGATTTTTTGTGAAGAACCATAATGTACTGTCAAATAATTTTTAAGATCCTGCCTCCTTATATATAATATTTTTTAGAATCTCACATTTATTTATATTGAAGAATACTTAACAGTTGTATTGTCAAATTATACTTTTTATGATCATGTCTCTTTATATATGATATCTTTCAGAATCCCACATTTATTTATATTAAATAATATTTAATGGTTCTTTGTGAAGAATCGTAATATTTTGTTTAATGATTTTTAGGAATCTCACCTTCTTATATTTTATAATTTTCATAATCCAATCTTCTTATATATATGATGATTATTATTTTCAATCGTTAAATATTTGTGAGGAATATATAACGATTCTTTGTGAAGAATGGCTAAATATTATCAAATAAAATTTTTTTCATAATCATGTCTTCTCATATATGACGGTTATTATTTTTAACTTTTAAATATTCTTTTAAAAAACAAGTATTGAGGAATCATAATTTATGATTAATTATTATAATCATTATGTATTTTTTTTGTTGAAATTGTGAAGGCAAATCATTTGATAGTGTTACATGATGACTGTTTAAGAAAAACTGTCATTTTTGTCACTAAATAAATTATGGTTAATAATTACAACCATTATATTTTTGTTTTCACGAATTCTGTCTCTCACACTACTACAAAAATCAGATATAGTGGCACACCTTTTGTGGCGCTTATTTAAAAAAGTGCCATAGCTTTAACTAATTTTTTTGATTTTTTTGGATTAACATTAGGTGGCGCTTATTTACATAAGCGCCACAGCTAGTTTATGATATTAGGTGGCATTTTTATAATTAAGCGCCACCTAAGGTATTTTGCCCAAAAAAATTTAAAAATATAAAATTAAAAGAATCTGTGGCGCTTATTCTAGTAAGCGCCACCCAATAGTTTTTCCTATTTTTCAATTTTTTTAAAATTTCTGCTTATTGAAATGAAAATTATACACGAGAGTGTTGATTAGAAAAATTAAAATCTATAATAAAATAACAAATGATAAATATTAATGCCATATACAACTAATATGAATAAACATATATTAGATCTATTATATTAATTAATAAACATAAATGAAAAATACTAATTTTTTAATAAATAATTTAATAATATATATAACTAATATGTATAGACATATCTTGGGTGGCGCTCATTGATATAAGCGCCACCCAAAATGGTCTGCATTATATTATTTCATTATATTATTTAATAAATTAATAATATGATTATATATATATAATTAATAATATTATTGAAATGACATTGGGTTATTAATAATATGACATTGGGTTATTAATAATATGATTATTTAAAAATATAATTATTCATATATTAATTAGTATATGAAAAATAAAAAAATTTAATGTATAATTATTTATTATTTATTTATTTATTTATTATATGATTATATAATAATATATTTATTAATCAAAGTAAAATTAAAAGATTAATAATATATATGTAATCTTTATAATTATTTTATTTATTAATAATATGATTATTAAAATATAAAATTATTAATATATTAATTAATATATGAAAAATAAAAAAAATACATTGGGTGGCGCTTATTGGAAAAAGCGCTACCCAAAGTCCCTTTTATAATTATTTTATTTATTAATAATATGAGTATTTAAAAATATAATTATTCATATATTAACTAATATATGGAAAACAAAAAAATATTAATATATAATTAGTTATTATTGTTTTATTGATTTATTATATGATTATATAATAATATATTTATTAATATAAGTAAAATTAAAAGATTAATAATATATATATATAATCTTTATAATTACTTTATTTATTAATAATATTATTATTAAATTATAAAATTATTAATATATTAATTAATATATAAAAAATAAATAAAAATACATTGGGTGGCGCTTACTGGAAAAAGCGCCACCCAAAGTCCCTTTTATGATTATTTTATTTATTAATAATATGAGTATTTAAAAATATAATTATTCATATATTAACTAATATATGGAAAACAAAAGAATTTTTAATATATAATTAGTTATTATTGTTTTATTGTTTTATTATATGATTATAATAATATATTTATTAGTATAAGTAAAACTAAAAAATTAATAATATATATATAATATTTATTATTATTTTATTTATTAATAATATGATTATGAAAAAATATAATTATAAATATATTAACTAATATATGGAAAATAAAAAAATATTAATATATAATTAGTTATTATTGTTTTGTTTATTTATTATATGATTATATAATAATATATTTATTAATATTAGTAAAATTAAAAAATTAATAATATATATATATATATATAATATATATATATATATATATATATATATATATATATATATATATATATATATATTATTTATTATTATTTTATTTATTAATAATGTGATTATTAAAAATATAATTATTAATATATTAAATCATATATGGAAAATAAAAAAAATACGTTGGGTAGCGCTTAATGGAAAAAGCGCCACCTAAAGTCCCTTTTATGATTATTTTTTTTATTAATAATATGATTATTTAAAAATATAATTATTCATATATTAATTAATATATGGAAAAAAATACATTGGGTGGCGCTTACTGGGAAAAGCGCCACCCAAAGTCCTTTTATGATTATTTTATTTATTAACAATATAATTATTTAAAAATATAATTATTCATATATTAACTAATATATGGAAAAAAATTATTAATATATAATTATTTAGTATTGTTTTATTTAGTTATTATATGATTATATAATAATATATTTATTAATATAAGTAAAATTAAAAAAATAATATATATATATATATATAAAATATTTATTATTGTTTTATTTATTAATAATATGATTATTAAAAAAATATAATTATTAATATATTAATTAATATATGAAAATAAAAAAAATATATTGGGTGGAGCTTATTGGGATAAGAGCCACCCAAGGTGTACCTGCCAAAAATTTCTTTTCCCTCATCCCTCATTTTATTTTCCCGGGCCCCATCACCTTCATCCTAAACCCTCAGGTCATCACCAGCCCCCACCCCCAGCTCGCCCCCACCTGTGTCCACCGTCCCCCAGCTCCCCCCCTCCGTCCCCCAGCTCCCCGCCCCCCAGCTCCCCCCGGACTCACAGCTCCCCGCCCCCTCTGTCCCCCAGCTCCCCTCCCCTTCCTTCCCCCAGCTCCCCGCCCCCCACCGCTTCCCACAGCTCCCCCGACCCCCAGCTCCCCACCCCCACCGCCGCTCCCAGCTCCCCTTCAACGCCCCCCGGTCCCTCAGCTCCCCCTCTCCCCTAGCTAGCTGTCTTCTTCCTTTTTTTAACAGACCTTCCACCCCTAGCCCTCAGATGTCTCATTAGCTTTCAAGGTTGGTTTTTTATATTAGTAGTCACCTCTATTTTTATAATTAAGTGTTGTTTCTGATGACTTTAATTTATTTATTGCTAAACAGCTTCAAATTCATCGTGTTTGATTAGCTGTGTCCCCATAATATTGCCAAAAGCAACATTTTTGGTCTTAGTCCCCACTGCGAATCTCTAAGTTTGTTTTTTATTAGTTTTTTAATATATTTGTATTTTTTTTCTGTATACTACTAATATAAAAATAATTAAAAAATAAAAATTAGGAAACATTGGTCAACAATCAAGAATTCACATACTATGAAAATTTATTATTTTCTCTAAGAATTCAGCTGTCCTGTTTTGTTACATCTTGGATGGATTGGTGCTTCGATCATCAACATCTGGATTAGGTACTTTATTGTTATCATTTATCGTTGTTATTATTATTCATCTTTCAATTTTTTTGTCGTTATCACATTTTTTGTTCTTCGTAAAGGCACTTGTACCATGACATCTTAGTACACACACAAAAGGTCTAGTTCTCCTTTGTCAACCCTTATCTCATTGGACAGCACAGAGGTAGAGTAGATCCCAATGTCCAATCCAATGATCTAAAAGAATACTTCAGACAAAGAGCAAACCCAAATATGTTATTTCTGGTGCCATACAATGCGGGGTAATAAATCTATTATTATTGATCGTATTTCACTTTGCATTTCTTTACTGTATTACTTTTACTATATCATGCATGATCGAAGAAAAACTTTCAAAATCTTTTAGGGCACATTGGATCTTGATTGTGATCAATGCATCGACACCTTCTAGCCCTCACATTTATTATATAGATTCTCTAAGTGGAGGTGTTCCTTCATACCGTCCTCATTTGTTGCGGCTGATTAATAGGTGAACATATATATGCAGTGTGTGTAAATATATATTTGTGCAAACCATTAAATACCCTAATGTAATCAACATTTGTTTGCTTTCTTAGTGCACTGACAGCATATAGAGCCTCTGCCATCTTGAGCTATTCTAAATCTGCAGATCCTGCCCATAGCTATACTTGGAAGAGGATACAGGTACTGATTTAGGAATTTAATTGCATTTTGATTTTAACAAAATTGTATTTTCAAATTTATTTAACTATTTAACTATATTGTTACAGTGCCCTTTCCAGCCCAATAACGATGATTGCGGGTATTATGTAATGAAATTCATGAAGGATGTCATTACTCATGATCAGCTTCAAGCTCCACTAAAAGTAAGTTATTTTAGTAAAATACATATTGTGTTTTAGATTTAATTAATTGTGTGATAACTAATGTTTAGTTATATTAATTCATTATTTGCATCATTATATTGGTGTAGTATTATGAACATGAGCGTTCTGACAGTTTGACTGACAACCAAATCAATGAACTCATTGAAGAATAGTGCGAGTATTTGTTGAGGCATTGTCCTGGCTAGCAAGTGTTAGGTTGTTTATTTGCCTATTGTATTTACTGTGGTTTTAAATAGCTGAATTAATTAATGTATACATATATATTCACATTTGACTAAATACATGTTTAGAGGTGATTTTGTTAATTACCCATCTGTATGTGTCAATTTAGTTATTCCATTGTGGTTTGTATGGGTATAGAAATTTGTGTTACAGGCATGGTTTGACAAACATATAAAAAAAATTATATAAAAAAAAGACTTAGGGTGGCGCTTTATTCAGAAAGCGCCACCCTATATTAAAAAATATATTTATGAATGGCACTTTCTGACAAAAGCGCCACATAAGGTACGTAAAAAAAATTATTTTATTTTTTAAAAAAAGATGTGTAAACACAATTTTTTTTTTGAAAAATAATTTACAATGGGTGGCCCTTTTTCAAAAAAGTGCCACCCAAGGTGTCAAAAAAAAAATCAAAAGTTTTGCAATTAAAAAAATTATTTTTTTAATTGAGGGACCTTAGGTGGCGCTTTTTTAAAAAAGCGCCACCCAAGGTCCAAAAAAAATTAAAAAATTATTTTAATTTTTTAAATAAGTTTTTTAATTGAGGGATCTTGGGTGGCGCTTTTTTGAAAAAGCGCCACCCAAGGTTACAAAAAATATTAAAAAATTTTCAATAAAAAAATTATTTTTTTATTGATCTTTAATATAGGGTGGCGCTTAGGGCAGAAAGCGCCACAGAAAGTCCAGTATCAGCTGTGGCGCTTTCTAAAAAAAGCGCCAACCTAGGCTTATTGAATTAAAAAAAAATATTTATTGTGGCGCTTTTGATGGAGCGCCACAGTTAGTTTTAGTGGCGTTCCAATATGTGGCACTTGTGAAGTGCCACTAATATTGTTTTTATAAGCGCCACAGCTTCTTCTTTTTGTAGTAGTGTCAATACATGACAGTACACATATTTAACCGTTAAGTTTTAGCGTTATATATTCTTATAGAACCTCCGCCTTGACATATATAACATTTATTCGCTGTAACCATTATTTATTGGGAAAATGGCACTAAGGTCCCAATTAAGAAAAATAATATTAGAAAAGTCTCATAGCTTATTAATGATAAGTGAAAGAGCTACCATTGACAAGTCATAAGACTTTTTGATATTATTTTCTTAATTGAGACAGTAGTTCCATTTTCCCCATTTTATTAAGTATCATATATGAGTGATTCTGTAGTAGTTTTATTAAGCATAAAATGACCTTGTTTTGAGTAAAAAAAATAGCAATTCATCAAATTTATGTTTTACCATGTTTCGTTGAATTATACTTGATTTATACATCAGCATTCTATTTAGTTGTGAATTAATAATTTTTTATTTAAATTTTACACTTCATGGATGAATTGTTTTGTATTTAATTAAAAAAACAGTCTAGTCCTCAGCCTGGTTGATTGGTATGATGTTACAGTTACAACCGAGATTGAATTTTAATATTATGATAAAATATGAGACGGTTCGTGTGTTTTGAGAAAAAAATTAAACAAGAGATCAACTTTTTTATTTTTATTTTTATTGACAGAAAACCACTTCTTTTTAACAAAACAATAGCACTCTATTAAGTGAATTATTTTCCACCCTTATATTTAATGAATGGTGTGGATTAGTGAAATAGTGCGGAGAAATGGACCTTAAAGAAGTGGAGAGGTTCCGCGCTTGAAAAAAAAAAAAATTTGTAATGAAAAATTTCAAAGAATTTGAATTCTCTCCTTATACAATTACATTCTTGGGTGTCTCTTACACACTCTTAAATGTAAAAATAAATGAAAATAAGGAGTTTAATTCACATATTACATCTCAAAATTGATCTTATTGTTCATTTCAAGAAACTAGAATGGTACTGTTCTGATCTTTACTGTAAGCCTATGATCACTTAATTTGATTATATTAAAAAAATTAATTATCATTTTTAATTCCTTTCATTTCGCTCTTGATTATTATTGATCCATAGATCAGTAGGAGTAATTTTAAAAAATATTGATTCAGTAGGGGATAAATATGAGAAGATGTTTTATATTTAAAATTAAAATTAACTCCTCAATTGAGTTTTGCATCGGAGAAATAGTTTTAGTCAAAAGTCATATAATTTCTTAATAAGGTTGATGGCTCAAACTTTATAGATAAAAAGTAAATTTAATCTAACAGTAATGATATCTAATAATTATTTACATAAAAAATAAAAGTAGATCGGAATGTTCAAAAACTAATGTCCCACAACTTTCCTAAAGTTTTAGGGTTGGGAAAAGCAAATCCTTCAACCCATTTTATTAGTATCCCTTAAAAGTTAATTTAAAGACACACCCGGCCCACACATGCATTTGTCGCAGGTTTATAATTTTTTGTTTTCTCTCTTTTATGCTTTGTTCAATGAACATGTTGTGGAGATGGAATATCTTACTGGCTCATATTATTTGTGAACAAAATTTAAAATTAGATGTACAGTTCCCAAAAGAAAAGCATCTCATCATGCGACTGACCATAAATTTTTTCCCCAAAAAAATATGCATAGTTTATTTTTTATTCTCTTCAACTTCAAAATTAAATCTATTATATATTCACCTTAGACATATATAATTTAACTCTTCCATGAATCCTTAGTAGATTTCATCTTTAAAACCTCTCTTATTTCTCTCTCTCTATTTGCACTTTTTATTCTGAGTAAATTATACGCCACTCCTCTTAATTAATTTTATGTCATCTATAGATAACATCCATAATTTTTGAAATTTTGTAATAAACCTCCCAAATTCTTAACTTACGTAGATAACTCTCCTATTAATTTGTATATTACTTACATGCACATAGCTAGCTTAAAGTTTAATGTGATTATATTACTTATATTATTAATTTGTATATTACTTATATGCACATGCCTATTATCAACTCTTACACTTATGCAAATAATTAAATTAAGTTTGAGGGGATTATGTGTATATAAAAATAAAGTTTAAAGGGGTGTATAATTAATGGTTGGGGGTTATCCATATAAATTTAAAAGTTCAGATATTTTATTATTAAGTTTTAAATATTAAGGGAGTCATTTGTACGGAGAGTTTTGTGCAATTTAGCTTTTTAATTTTATTTACATAGTATTGAAGAGGACCTATAGGATCATTGTACAATGTACATTGATCACTGTGACACAGGGAATTTAATTATCTTTAAACAAGACTTCGAATTAAATTCCTATAAATAAAATGATTGGAAAACTTTGTTCCCAGAATATTAATTAATGGTCAAAATCGCAACTCATGCAAAACTAATCTCAGTGACAAAGTATAGAAAATTTTACCCTTTAAATTAAATCTTAAATGTGAATTCAAATCCGTTAAAACCCTATGCGGTTTGCCCAAAAAAAAAATCTTAATTTTTTTGGATAAAAAAATGACATCAAATAATACTTTAAAATGTTGAGGTTTTGGGCAAATGAGCAATATACATCAATATAAAATTTAAAAAATTACACTTTTTATACGTACACCATAAACAATACAATTCGTTACACTATTAATAAACTAGACATAATGTAGTTTGGCTTCAAATTTTGTGTATTATACGAGAAAACATATGTAATTTATATTCTCTTTAGTCTTAAATGCATGAGTCAAATAAATAATTTAAAAATATTAAAAAATTAGTTAATTTATTTATTTATAATAGATGTATGTTGATTTCCTTAAAATGTCCACTTTAATTATTTGTAATGGAAACCTCTCTGGTTAATAATAACCCTCACTTACTATATATAATTAATAGAGATAGTTTAAAAAATGTAAATATGGGAGGCAAAGTGAATTGAAGTATTATATTTTGGATTAACAAACAAATAATGCCTGCTGCACAAATATTATTTTTATTTTTATTTTATTTGGGGACCTCTTAAAAAGTAACTTAGCTTCCTTATCTTGCAAAGCATGAAAATGCATTTTACCGGTATATATAAATTGTTCTTTGCTGGCAAAAATAGCTAGACTGTTACATATGCCTTGTTCAACTTCTCTCAGATGATACACAAATAAAGATTGAGGATGCCTTACCCCACTATCTTCCACCATATATTTTTGTATTTTACGCCCTATCCAATCACGGATACCACATGTTCTGTAATTTTAATTCTCTCTCTCTCTCTCTCTCTCTATATATATATATGCGCGCGCGCGTCTGTGATACCGTAGTTAATTTATACATATTTAAGTAATCAACCCAAGTTGATCCGATCAACTTGGTTGACGTTGATCTCTCTCCTTTTAATTGTGATTAATATTGTTTCAGGGTCAGACGATAGAAAGAAATTATCAGATGAGGGAGGAATTTTGTGTGTGAAAATTAACATAGAATGAAAAAAGAGTGGTTACTATTATCAAGATATATTTGAGCTCATACGATTTGATGGCTTGTAGCTCTGGCTACAAAAACTTGTGGTGATTAATAACGATTATGAAAGATATGGAAAAAAAAATAACGATTAGGTAAGTTGGTAGGAAAAAAAGAAAATAAAAATAGAGTTTTGGACTGGTTAATTGGATTGGATTTTATATTTTTTTATTCCCTTGCCAAGCATTAATTAAATGGTGTTGTTTTGAGTTTAAAGGAAAATAACATTATGCCAGATTTATGCTCCAGTAACTCTATTTTGTTAACTTATATATGGTTATATTTGAATATTTCTTTTACTTGTGGATTAATGTCTTTTTATTTAAATATTATATTTTTAGGGTTATATATTAATATTTTTATGTATTTTAATTAAATTATACTATTTTAATAATGACTGGATTGACCCTAATTTAACCATGGTTAAACTTCTGATTTTTGAATCACAGTCTCAACCGGTTCAATGATCAATTTTCTTTTTAATTCTTGTTATAGGTATGTATAGTTTTATTAATTAAAAATTCACTGGGAAAGCGTTTTTACTCTTATGCTTGACTCAATTTAGACTATACTACCTCCAGTCTTAAATATAAGATATTTAAGACTTGGTATGATTTGATACTCATAAAATTAATAATAATATACTCTAACTTACAACCACCGAGAATTGAACTAAATTGCACAATACAATAATATGGCAATGGTAGCTTCCACAGACGCGCACACAAACATATATCATAAAGGTATTGATGGAACAGGTTGACTAATGAATATATTATGAGGAAGCATTTATATATGAATCTAATGTGAGTATTTCAAAAAGAAAACCAAGAGAACAAAAGGAAACCTGAAAGCATAAGAAAACAAATAAAAAAACTGCTCACAATTATACCAGATTAATGGACAAGGTGTTTTGGAAGAAGCACCCACAATGGCCACAATCTAATGTAACCAACACACACATCACTATAGCGTGGAATATGTCTTTTAGATTGAAGTGAAGTTATAATGATTGAGAGAATGGAGGAGAAAGCAAGCCCCCTTACCTATTTCAACTTGCAATCAATGTATACTTTGAATTATTTTTTTAAAATTGTTTTTCCGAACACGGAAATGTTATGACCAGTCAATGTCAATGATTTTCCAACTGACTAATTATATTATGTGTAATTAAGTTGTTAATATATTATATATATTCATGTGTGTATATCACTCTAAAGGGTAAAACTAATAGTATAAAAGTACACTTTTAGTTCTTTATTTTCACACATGATTTTATTTTAGTCCATTAATTTTATAATTTACTCATACTATTTAGGCTAAATTATACAAAACTCCCTAAACTTTATATCATATGTAACTTTTTAACCTTTAAAATTTTACAATAAATTACCTCCTTAAATTTTACATTTATGCGTATAATTCTCATGTATACTATTAGTTTTGCTAATTACTTATCTGCAAACACTAAAAACAAAAAAAAAAAACCACCAACGGATTACTAGCAAAATTGGCAAAGGGATATTTTTCTTCCATTGTTAAATTATTAGAATCGGCTGACACCCAAGAGGGGGTGAATTGGATGTAAAGTAAAAACTTAGGGACTTTGTAAATCTTTTTGCATCTTAGTGAAAATAATAAGTATGAAGGTAATGGGCCATAAAACCCCAACCAATTAAATAAATTAGGTATGCTAAAAAAAAAACCAACAGATTACTAGCAGAATTGGCAAAGGGATATTTTTTTTCCATGACTAAATTGTTAGAATTGGTTGACACCCAAGAGGGGGTGAATTTGATGTAAAGTAAAAACTTAGGAACGTTTTAAATCTTTTGCATCTTAGTAAAAATAATAAGTATGAAGATAATGAACCATAAAACCACAATCAATTAAACAAATCTGATATGCTGAAAATATAAGAGATAAGGGAAGAGAATATGTAAATTGTGATTTATACTGGTTCGGTTCAATCTTCGAAGACCTACATCTAGTCTCCAGGCTCCACATAATATTTTCAATTAACTATCTTATTATTTAATCCAGGAACAAGAGAAGCCACTACAATCTTACAAGTTTAGTTAGGCACTTGCAAAGCCTTTTACAAATCTTTCACTGAGTTACTCCTCTTTACACACCATAAGAATGCAACCTTGATGATGAAGAATTACAATGATCTTTGTTACAAGTGTAGGATGGTGTATTTAGAAGTGTAAGTGTACACTGTCATAAACAAGTAATATAGAGGTGAGTAAAGTATCGTTCCCACGAGGATTGATCACTAAGTACCAAAATTGATAATTTTAATTCTATTTAGTTGGTCGATTAGTTGTGATTGAGATTGCAAGATAAAAATGATGAAATATGAATACACGCGATATGAAGACAAATATGAGAAAAAGCCCTAGGGAATATATTTCACTTAACAAATTTCGGATTGAATCACTTATCTATTCTAGTCCAATTTATTCCACATGATTGATAGTCAAGTTTCCCTATTTTAATTACTAGCCTCTTCAAAGGTCAAGTAATTCTATAATTAATTGCTAACCCAATATATTCCTATATGAATTTAAGCAATCAATCATGCATTAAGATTTATGGAACTCAATTAAGACTACACAACCCATATGAATATATTCCTATTTCATATGCAAATTATGGTTTTAATTATAGGATCCACACACATGTATCTCCTTCCGGTCTCAACATGCATATTGAAATCATCCAAAAGGTGGCCAATCAATTGTAAGCATTAAGAGCAATAATTAAAACTCAATCATGAAAGAAAAATTAAAACTAGATTTAATAAGTCAAGATTCAATCCGTCATTAGTAAGCTACGTCATCACCCTAGGAAAAGGAAAATTTAGCTTATGATAAAATTAAAAACAAAACCAAAATAAATTGAAAACTTCATAAATATTGCAGAAAATATGATTATTAAATTCTAAAACATAAAGATACAAATACAAGATGCATGAAAATAGAAAAATCTAGCCTTCCATATAGGAGGTAAAACCTTCCATGTAGGAGGCAACCTATACCATCCATAAAGGAGGACTACCTAAACCTTCCATGTAGGAGGTATGCAAGAACAATAAAAATGCATGAAATTAAACTCTAAGATGATGTCCCTCCTTGTGCCTTCAACTCCTCTATTTATAGATGAATTGGGTGTAATAATTTCCACATGTTAGGTAAGAATCTTGAATCTAAGCCACCAATATTAACTTTGTGACCACCTTGCTCATTTATTGCATCTAATGTTTGGCAATTAAAACGTTGGAATTTCACTTTGTTATCTTTATGAAAGTTATAGATCTGGATCTTAGATTGAAAACGCATATGAGAGCTCCTCATTTCAACATTTGTGGCTCTAGTTATGGTCAAATTAGTGGACAAAGGTTAGACTTGGATAGAATCACGTGCTCAACTTGTAAGCAAAATTCGAAGCTCTTAAGGACAGAACTGGGTTTTCACCTCAACATAAAAGTTGTAGGAAATTTTCTCCGCTTTCTATCGATATAAAGAACGTCCCAATTCGACATCTAGAGCTTCAGATATTGCCTAAAAACTGAAACAGGTTCAAAATTTAGTATTTTCCAATTAATTCTATTTTATGTCAAATCATTATTTATTTATCAATTACACCCAAATTCATTACATTAAGCTCAAATGTCATCCAAAAAGTACTTCATATAAGGGAAAATAAATGTGCAGATATTTTACTTATCAAATTCCCCCATACTTAGTTCTTGGACGTCCTCGGAGAAGAAGGATTGACTAATAAGTGCTTCCAACAAAATCACAAGTGTCAAGTTATAAACAAGGACACAATTAAAGAATAAAGAGATCATAGTATTCTTGAATCAATAAAAGTATAAACTGGTAACTTCATTTGAAAATGAATGAACCAAATTCATAATTGTGACTCGTCCTCTCAATCTCTCAAGTGTTTAAGGGTAAGTGTTTCGCTCAAATTCACCTGAAAAAGTTGTACTACCATAAGCTTGCTAAAAATATCAATCTCCACTACCGAATTCACATGCATAATTCAAATCAAAAGGATTTATTGAAGGTTATAATGGGGCTAGGGTAAAAGGAATGTAAATAGTGATATGAATGGTTACATCTAAGAAATAAACAGAACATTTGAAAAATGGGTCATCTTATGAATAGACTTATCATGGCAACCCACAATTTTTATTCCAAAACTAAATATCCTCTTTTTCTTTTTCTTTTTTTTTACTTATCTTTTTTTTTCTTTTTCTCTTTTTTTTTTGCAATTCTACAGTTGATAATATACACACCCCCATACTTGTCAAAAACCCATTTCACAAAGATTTCAAATGCTTTGTTAATCTTTTCGAACTAAGTAAGAGCACTTGATATATCATTAAAACACATTAATGAGTTGACAATAAAGAAATAATCAATCAGGCTCAAAGTGGCTTATCAATAGTGTAATTGTAAGGTTGGCTTTTTGGCTCTGACTAAAGAAAATGAATGCCCTTATCATTTTTGAATGTGCATGTGACATGTAATTTCAACCAGATTTGAAGCAAGTTCTAGAGTAACAACTCAATAGATGAATATCACACACAAGAAAGATAATCATTATTGATCTTATAGGTTCAAAAACTCACGGTTAGGTACTTTCAAATTCAGTTCATTCAATCTCAAAATTCATCACCAAATCCAACAATCAGTTGTTCAATCATGCTATAAAATCTCTAAACTCAATTGCTCCATGCTTCAAACTTATACACTTCTTAAAATATTGAAAAACACTAAAAAAATTTTCGGACCTCTTTTTTTAGATGAAACAGAAAGAAAAAAAATGCAACTAATAAGATGCGTCTCAAGAGTTAAGAATAACTCTTTACTCTGCCATCTTTTCACACCCCATGCATCTAATGGTTTTACTAACTAACTATTTAATGGAGAAACTATGCTTTTTCCCCCAACCTAAATCAGACATTGTCCTCAATGTCTTCTAAAGATTAGAGACTTCTTTTTTAAAACATAAACAAACAATAAAGTAAACTAAAATGCTAAGAGTAAAACCATTAAGATTAAGGAAAGTTTACAACTAGAGAGTGGTATCTGGATTCTGCTTCTGACTGCTATCTGAGGACTGCCCACCTTTTTCTTTTACTAATAGATCTGGTGTAGGTTCATCGGTTTGCAGTTTATCAAGTAGTTGATCAGCAGTTGGTGCAGAAATGATGGAATGACGAGTCGCATGGGGTATGAATTCTGTTTCTATAGCATGATCAAGAAAAGGCAACAGGTTATCATAAAAACCATTAACATTTAGCAATCCTAATGGCTTTTTATGAAAGTTAAGTTTAGCCCAATATGCAACGCTCGAGATCCCATCCAATGTTTCCAAACCACCGGGTAAAGCGATAAAAGCTTCAGCACGGTAGAACATACGTCTCATTTGTTCAGGTAGGCTTGAAACTTCTAACTCTTGCCCTAAGAAGAAGATGTGATGTTCTAACTCTTTCACCCTTACACACAAACCCTTGCTACCATTAATGGTTGCAGGAATAGCCATACTTAACTTCAGGCCTTGGAGTCCTCCCCCGTATACAAAATTGATCTTCCTAGCAGCTAATGCACGTCCCAGTTCCTGCGCTACAGGTATAAACTCTCCATCCTTTCCTGAGTCAGTTTCACTGAAAATGAAAATAGATGTAAATCTGCATTTTTTTGTGACACTCTTGCTCTCTATTTTTCTCTTATACATTTTTTTGGTTTTTATAAGTGGAAAAATACATATTTATACTACTAAAACAATGACAACAAGATCATGCAAATCAAACATTTTTCCAACAAGTTTGAAAAAAATATCCGACACGAATGACCGGTAGCCGTTACGTGAAGAAATTAAGCAAAAGGAGTAACGAAAGTCAAAAAGTTATTGAAAAGAAACGACAAATTAGACAAAAGCATGATTATGTACAGTAGTTGTGATTGTGGCTCACATCTTCCTCTGGTTTTACGTCCAGAAACGGCTTAAACGCTTTCTATGAATCGAGGATTTGCTTTCCATCCAGTTTTCTTATAAACTGGAAAACAAGGCCTTTTAACGTCAGATTTCTAAGACGATAGCGCTCTTTTTCTTTGTTGAATATGTCAAATAAATCGAGAAGTACACGATGAACATCACCACTAGGATGCGTCTCAAGAGTCTGAATGATATCATCCAATGACTCCTTACTCAGTCCATCCTTTATAAATTGAATTTTATCTTCTCGATTTATCGAAACTATACCTTTGCTTCGACAGTGCTGATCACAATTCCACCTTGCACATCTAGAAAAGACCTGCATTCTTTTAGCTCTTCTCTTTTTGGAATAAGAGCTTCTTCCCATTCCTAGCATAGTTTTAATAAATGATTCATGAATCTCACCTATTAAACGTACCTTAGCTTCGATGATCTAGCGGACATCCTCAGGAAGACCCAAATGCTTGACTGTCTTCATTCTTTCAAGTCGACATTTATAGATCTTCCTGAGTACATCTTTGGGAAGAGTAGGAAACCTGTTCTTGAGATTTGCAAGAGATTCCTCCATGACAATAATGAGAATTAAGATTTAAGGATGCAATGCAGAGTGCTTTAGTGAGTAGGAAAGAAAAATAAAAGAGTAGGAAAAGAAATTTTGGGTTGCCTCCCAAATAGCCGCCCTTCTTTAACGTCTTTAGCTAGATAAAGACCAAACCAAAAAAAATTTATTTTTTTATTTTTTATATTTATATTTTTTATTATTTTTAGGACTTACCTGTTGTTTCCACAAAAAGTAATGACAGTTTTCAAAGTGTTAAACGCACCATCATTATACTCTTTCAGCCTTTGCTCGTTCACTTTGAATTTTCGATCACCATCTTGAATCTCCACTGCTCCATATGGCCATACTTGAACCATAGTAAAAGGTCATGACCACCTTGATCTCATCTTTCCCAGAAAAAGCTTTAACCTTGAGTTGCATATCAGAACTTTTTATCCCGGTGTGAACTCTCTCCTCAAAATTCTTTTATCCTGCCACGTTTTTGTCTTCTCCTTGTATAACTTTGCATTCTTATGAGCTTGTTGTCTAGATTCTTCAAGCTCATTGAGTTGGAGAAGTCTTTTCTTACCAGATGCCTTTAAGTCATAATTTAAGGCTTCTATTGCCCAATATTCTTTGTGCACTTCAGGATTAGTTGATTTTGAAACATCTACTATTCCTATTGCGAGTGGTTGATCCATGCAGCTTTTGTTCACCACGTCTTTTGTGCAACTGGTCATTGTATCTACTCTGTAACAGGTGTCACCTTCATTTGGACATGACCAAGCCTTAAAAATGTTAAAAGATACTTGGTCATCTTGAGCTCGTAAAGTCAACTTTCCCTGTTGCACATCTATTAAAGTTCTCCCAGTTGCTAGGAATGGCCTCCCAAGAATGATAGGAATTTCTTGGTCTTCTTCCATGTCGAGTATGATGAAATCAGCTGGGAATATGAGTTTGTCCACCTTTACCAGAACATCTTCTAAGACACCCCTCGGATGTTTTATTGATCGGTCAGCTAGAAGTAATGAAACAGTGGTAAGCTTCACCTCTCCCATACCGAGTTTTCTATAGACAGATAAAGGCATGAGATTTACACTTGCTCCCAGGTCATAAAGTGCTCTTTCAAAGTTGCATTGACCTATGGTTGGTATGCAAAAGCTTCCTGGATCTTTCAGCTTTGGTGGTAGTTTCTTTTACAGAATAACACTGCACTCCTCAGTAAGTGTAACTGTCTTGAATTCCTCCAGTTTACGCTTATTTTAAAGAATATCCTTCATGAATTTTGCATAGCTGGGCATTTGGGCAAGAGCATATGCAAAAGAGATATTGATATGTAGCTTTTTGAAAACCTCCAGAAACTTTTTAAACTGATTGTCTAGCTTTGCCTCTACAAGTCTTTGAGGATATGGAACTGGTAGTACATATGGAGGAGGATTATCTGGAAAGTTGATTCTTCCTGGTACCACATCATCCTCTTGAGATTTCTGTTCTTCCTCCTTCTGTTCTTCTTCACTTTCTTTCTTTTCTCCATCTTTCTTCTGTTGAATTACAGGACCTTTCAATTCTTTCCCATTCCTTAATGAAATGGCATTCACATGCTCTTTTGGGTTTCTTTCAGTATCACTTGGAAGAGTACCTGGTTGGCTGAAATTCAGCATATTTGCAATTTGGCTCATTTGAATCTCCAAGTTCTTTATTGAGGCCTCCTAGATTTTGAATCTTTCATCAGTTTTAGCCATGAATTGAGATGTATTCATGGTTAGTTGAGCCAGTGCATCTTTTATATTCATTTTCTGTTGTAGTGGATTTGGTTGTTGAAGAGCTTGTTGCTGGAAGTTCCCTTGCGGCTTGAACACATTTTGATTATTCCTCCAACTAAAGTTTGGATGATACCTCCAACCTGTATTGTAAGTGTTTGAGAATGGATCATTTCTTTGATTTCTAATGAAATGAGCTTGCTCAGACTGAGAAGGCATGGATGGGTGTCCTTTTTGATTTTGCATGTTTACATGAGGTCCTCCCCATCAATCATAGGTTTCATAAGGAGTGTTGATTGCATTTGCTTGACTTGTCAATGAGTTTACTTGCTTGGATATAGATGCAACTTGAGAAGACAAAGTTGTAAGGATATCCGGCTCATGCACTCCAACCACTTTCTTTGAAACATGACGTTCAGAAGGCCATTAGTATGCATTAGCTGCCATCTCCTTAAGAAGATTGTAAGCATCTTCTAGACTCTTTCCCATAAAAGATCCTCCAGCTGCAGCATCTACAAGAATTCTGGTTGTATGCGTCATCCCATTATAGAATGAGTGCAATTGCCACCAATCTGGTAACCCATGATGAGGACATCTCCTTAGCAACTCCTTGTATCTTTCCCATGCTTCATAGAGGCTTTCTAGTTCATGCTGGGAAAATGAGGTAATTTCATTCCTCAATTTAGCTGTTCTTCCTGAAGGAAAGTATTGTGCCAAAAAATTTTATGCTAAGGCATCCCATGTAGTTATGCTTCCCACTAGTAGAGAGTATAGCCAGCCTTAGCCTTATCCCTGAGTGAGAAAGGGAAAAGTCTAAGTCTAATGGCATCATCAGTAACACCATTATGTTTGAATGTGTCACAAATTTCTAGGAAGCTGGCTATATGTGTGTTGGGATCTTCTGTTGGTAAACCACCGAATTGAATTACTTGCATCATCTGGATAATTGCAGGCTTGAGTTTAAAATTATTAGTTGCTACTGGCGGTTTTCTGATTCCAAAAATTGTCTCCATGACTGTTGGTGTTGCATAGTCACGGAGTGTTTTGGTATCTGTTGTTTCTCCCTTTGGATTTTCCATCGGATTGATTGAAGTAGACTGCTTTCAAATTCTTCAATTTCTCTGAAAAGTTCTTTCGATCTCCAAATCACAAGGTTGTAATTCAGTCTTCTTCGATCTTGTCATACACTAAGCAAAAGCCTGAAAAGAAACACAAGACACCAAAAAGAAAACAAATGTAATGTAAAGACCAAATTAGTATTAAAATTACTTGGTATTGATATTAATGACAACAATCCCCGGCAACGGCGCCAAAAACTTGTTACGAGTGTAGGATGGTGTATTTAGAAGTGTAAGTGTGCACTGTCGTAAACAAGTAATATAGAGGTGAGTAAAGTATCGTTCCCACGAGGATTGATCACTAAGTATCAAAATTGATAATTTTAATTCTATTTAGTTGGTCGATTAGTTGTGATTGAGATTGCAAGATAAAAATGATGAAATATGAATACACGCGATATGAAGACAAATATGAGAAAAAACCCTAGGAATTAGATTTCACTTAACAAATTCCGGATTGAATCACTTATATATTCTAATCCAATTTATTCCACATGATTGATAGTCGAGTTTCCCTATTTTTAATTACTAGCCTCTTCCAAGGTCAAGTAATTCTATAATTAATTGCTAACCCAATATATTCCTATATGAATTTAAGCAATCAATCATGCATTAAGATTTATGGAACTCAATTAAGACTACACAACCTATATGAATATATTCCTATTTCATATGCAAATTATGGTTTTAATTATAGGATCCACACACATGTATCTCCTTCCGGTCTCAACATGCATATTGAAATCATCCAAAAGGTGGACAATCAATTGTAAGCATTAAGAGCAATAATTAAAACTCAATCATGAAGGAAACATTAAAACTATATTTAATAAGTCAAGATTCAATCCGTCATTAGTAAGCTACGTCATCACCCTAGGAAAAGGAAAATTTAGCTCATGATAAAATTAAAAACAAAACCAAAATAAATTGAAAAATTCATAAATATTACAAAAAACATGATTATTAAATTCTAAAACATAAAGATACAACTACAAGATGCATGAAAATAGAAAAATCTAGCCTTCCATATAGGAGGTAAAACCTTCCATGTAGGAGACAACCTATACCATCCATAAAAGAGGACTACCTAAATCTTCCATATAGGAGGTATGCAAGAACAATAAAAATGCATGAAATTAAACTCTAAGATGATGTCCCTCCTTGTGCCTTCAACTCCTCTATTTATAGATGAATTGGGTGTAAGAATTTCCACATGTTAGATAAGAATCTTGACTCTAAGCCACCAATATTGACTTTGTGACCACCTTGCTCATTGATTGCATCTAATGTTTGGCAATTAAAACGTTGGAATTTCAATTTGTTGTCTTCATGAAAGTTGTATATCAATTACACTAAAAACTAAAACAGGGTCAAAATTTAGTATTTTCCAATTAATTCTATTTTATGTCAAATCATTAGTTATTTATCAATTACACCCAAATTCATTACATTAAGCTCAAATGTCATCCAAAAAATGCTTCATATAAGGGAAAATAAATGTGCAGATATTTTACTTATCAATCTTTACTATTAGAAGTGAATTAAGATGAACACTGAAGCACAATTTAAATAATCTCTCTCTCTAAAGTAAATGATATCGATGCTAGAAAAGTAGAGAGTATTTGGGTTAAAGTGGTAGATTCATGATTTTAGCATTTTGGTGTAGTTGCTCTCCTTTATCGTCTTTGAGTGCTTTTCTATTTATAGTTGATGTTGTTTGATGACCATTGAGCATGCTTCTTCCCATTGAGTAGAAAACGACCGTTGGAAGTAGTCGTTGGAGTCTCTGAACGTTTTTTGTGTCTAAGGAATTGGCCATTGGAGTAGAGAGAACACTACAAAAAAATGTGTATTAATAGTGGTTAAAAATGTGTATTTTGTAGCGGTTATAAATGCTACAACCAACATTAGTAGTGGTTAGCCAAACCGCTACCAAATCCACTGTTGCAAGCAATTTTGTAGCGGTTAAAAATAACCGTTACTTAGGAGAGAGAACCCGCTAGTAAATTCGTAGCGGTTACAGGTCACCGCTACAATATTTGGACAATGAGTATCACATTTTCTGAATATTTAGTAGCTGTTAAGTAACCACTACCAATTTCACACTCAAATTAGTAGCGGTTACATAACCGCTACTAATTTAAAAAAAAGTAAATAATTAAGAATACCGCCAAAATTTTGTAGCGGTTATCTAAACTGCTAAGAATATTTGGTTAAAGCGGGAAATGAAAATTTTTGAATGTTCTTCATAGTGGTTACATGACCGCTACTAAATAATGTTCTAAAAAATGGCGGCAAAAATTTAAACAAATTTGAAATTTCACTGTTAACTTTGTAGCAGTTATAATAACCGCTACTAGTTGTCATGAAAAATTAAAAAAATATATTATTCACTAACATAATTTAATTGTTATAATATTTTTTTACATGTTAATTAGTTGTATAACTAAATTAAAATAGTTATTATTTAAGAAAATTAAATTAGGTATAAAAAAGATTAAATTGAGATACATAAATTTCAAAATTATATGCATAATAATGAGAAAGTGTAAGTAATGTTGTGAAGTTGTAGGTAATATGTACTTATTTTGTTGCCCCCTAGATGTGGATCGTCTTGGAAGTAGAGATTCTAAGAAATAGTTCGTTAATATCATGATAAAAAACTAGTATAAATATTATAAGAAGAAGAAGAAAAAGAAGAGATGAAAGAATTGATAAAAAAATTACCATATATGATGATCAACTTACTTAGATCTAGAGCTGTTGGAAAAAAAAATTCTGAATGCAAAAAAACATGAGAAAGGAAGAGAGGAAAAGAATGGAGAAGTGTATGAAAAGAGTTGATGGGAAGGTATTTATAGGGATATATGTGAAGTTGGTAGCAGTTAATATCACTGTATTCGTAGCGGTTATGTTTAGTAGCGGTTAATATGTCATGTGTTGTAGCGGTTTAGTTTTGTAGCGGTTTATATTTAGTTGTAGCGGTTATATAACCGCTACAAATGTGATTCAATTTTTTTTAAATGTAATACATATCAAATTTGAGAAAACAAAATCATTGTGCAACTTAATCATTCTTCTTTGCCATCCCTACAAAAATTTTGTCAAAGAAATATTAGTATGATATTGTTGTGTAGAAAATAATAAATTTAAATGATGTAAACTTATAAAATCTTACTTAACTATAGGTAAATCATCATCGCTTTTATGGAAGAAATTTTTGAAATTGGCGGGATGGAATGGCTTACTCTCGTAGGTGATGTTGTCACCATCACCCATGTTGTAAAGGTCTCGAGGCTTTAAGTGAACCACCATATTCCAATCCCTGTACCTCTCGTCCTGGACATAATAAACTTGGTGTGCCTCTGAGGCAAGAATATTGGGCTCCTCATCTTCAGATTGACCGGTGTGAATTAGACGAGAGAAATTTACTAATGTGATGCCTAAATCATCTGTTGTGAGTCCCCAGGATGTGGTCGTATTTGCCCACAAACACTTGAAAAGCGTAACAGTGAAATAGCCTTGGTAATTTAGTTTAACGACATCTACAAGCTTTCCATAGTAAGGGACACCTCCGAACTCCATGTTGTCGTCACTGCTGCTCTCGTAACTCCTTGTCCCAAAGGTGCCAAAAACACCTGAATTTTGAGTTTGCAATCCTTGATCTCGTGATACCATGTAAAACTTGAAACCATTGACATTGTATGCTATAAACCTTTTTGCATGGTCAACCAGGCCGATTGCGAGGGCTCTGAATTCTGCCGAGTGTGGGTTATGGTCATTTAATATTCTGCGTGCAAACTAGGCTAGGAATTGTTTGTATAACTTTTTGTCAAATTCGGAGGATGTTTGTGTTTGAATCCTTAGTTGACGCTTCACATGACTTCTGAATTCCCTACAATTAATCATGGGAAGACGATCATGAAATATAAATTAAAAATGTAAGGATAGTTGTATAATAATATATGAGTATATGATTCTTACTGAAGGAAGGGTTCAACTTGAGTGCAATTAATCAACACATGTCTATGTGCCTGCAACTTCTCAGTTGATGTTAGTTTGAAGTTCTCACTTCCTCCAATTGGTTTACCAAAACGAGGGATTAACAACTCTGTCGATGTTGTTGGCTCAGGTTCAGGACAATCTTCGACATGAGACGGTTGGTTGAAAGACATCTCAATGTCATCAAAGTACCTTGAGCAGAAATACAGGACTTCATCCCCTACATAATCTTCAGCTATAGAACATTCTGGCCACGCCTTATTCCTTACGTAAGATTTCAATTTGCCAAGAAACCTGTAAAGTAAAGAGGGAAATATGATACTAAATGGTTAAATGGGAGAGAAGAAAATTTAGAAAGTAATGATGATGCACATATGTAAATATAGTACCTCTCAATAGGATACATCTATCGATATTGTACTGGGCCAGCGAGCTTTGTTTCATGAAAAAGGTGGACTGTCAAGTGGATAATCACAGTAAAAAATGAGGGAGGAAATAGCATCTCTAAATGACAAAGGTTAACAATGATTTTGGACTGCAGCTGATCGAGCTCCTCAATGATCAAAACCTTAGAACACAACTTCCGAAAGAAGGAGCACATCTCCACCACATTTGGAGGAAGCACATTCTTTATAGCCAGCGGAAGTAACTGTTGCATAAGAACATGTGAGTCATGACTCTTCAGGCCAGCAACCTTTCGTGCCTGCATGTCAATACATCGTGAAATGTTGCTTGAATAGTCATCAAGAACTTTTCTTTTATTCAACGTGGCGAGGAATACTTCCTTGTTTGATTTTGTGAGTGTGAACTTTACCGGTTGAAACTTGTCATGCTCATCAGGCCATGCATCTTCATGAACTCGCATGGCCCGTAAATATTTCCTCGCTTGAAGATGATCTTTTAACTTGCCGGGTTCGTTAAGCAGCGTGTATAGCACATTGTCGCAAACATTTTTCTCAATGTGTATGACATCAAGACTGTGGCGAAGTAAATTAGTTTTCCAATATAGAAGAGTGAAGAAGACACTTATCTTCAGCCATTGTTGAGGTGTATAACCCTAAGTAGTCCTCCTACTCTTTGACCCTACTGTTGCTAAATCGACGCTTTTTCCAAACTCGAATTCAATGTCTTTAAGCTGCTGTAAGATTTCTACACCGGTTCAAGTCTGAGGAGGCCACTTTTTTCTGTTTCCCCATTGAAACGATTCTGTTGCAATCTAAACCTGTGCTTACCATCGAAAAACCTCTGATGACCCATGAAGCACCACTTTTGACTGTGGGGAAGTCGGACTGCGTCAGAATCAAAATTGCCAACTGGACATGCCGTTCCCGTATGCATATTCCACCCAGATAACGTTCCTAACCCAAGAAAGTCACTTATGGTCCACATCAAGGCTACATGAAAGTTGAACAGTGACTTCCCGTACGCGTCATATGTCTTGATCCCGACCTGCCACAGGTCCAACAATTTCGCAATAAGCCGTTGGAGATAGACATCGATGTCATTACCCGATGCTTTTTTGCCTGGGATTATCATAAATAAGATGAAGGAACTTTGTTTTATACACATCCAGGGGCAAGTTGTAGGGAACTAAGACTACAGGCCAAATACTGTAAGTTGTACTAAGATTCCCAAAGGGATTAAAACCGTCAGTCGCTAAAGCAAGCCGAACATTTCTAGGGTCATCCGCGAAAGATGGGAATTCAGAGTCAAACGCTTTCCTAGCTTCTACATCCCGTGGATGTCTTAATTTTCCATCTTCATTCTTATCAATATCATGCCACCTCATGTACTCAGCTGTTTTCGAAGACATAAACAATCTTTGTAACCTAGGCTTTAAAGGAAAGTACCTTAAAATCTTTGCAGGTTTCTTCTTCTGTCTATTCCCCTTCCGAATTGTCTTGTACCTCGATGTGTGATCGCTTGCAATCCTCCCTGCTGGCTTCTTCTCCCCAATACAACATACAATCGTTGGGACATGCATAAATTTTCTGGTAGTTCAATCACAATCTGTTAATAATCTTCTTGGCCTCGTAGAATGATATTAGGATCTCCGCGTCAAGGAACGCATCTTGCAATAATTCCAGCAACATCGACATTACCTTATATGTGATTTCACACATGCACTTGATATGATACAATTTGATCTAGAAAGATAATTTGGAGTATTTTTGATAACCTTGATACAGAGGATGATTTGCGTCATCCATGAGGGTGAAAAAATCCAGCGTTACTTCATTTCTCAAAAACACAGGCTCTGAACCCTGCACTTCTTCGTTGAAGTTGTTGTCCTGAAAACTGAACGAATCAAGGACAACATCATTAACATGATCATGTTCATTTACTTGAACTCCTACTTGTGAACTTTGAGGAAGAGCACCATCGTATCTCATATAAGCCTTCTCACCATAAACTCGCTAGAACATATACTCTTCTGGGAAAGGCTTCACAAGCAAATGTTCCTTAACAACTTTTTGTGTATGCCACTTCTTGAACTTGCATCTTCGACACGGACATACGATCTTTCCATTACAGCTAGCGTGAGAGTAAGTGAAATCCAAGTTGTTTAATCTGTTTAAATAAGCTGGAGAACTACGTGGTAACTTGATCTATGATTTATCCATAGCTAGAGGAAAGAATTTAGCGAACAAAATGAGTGAAATCACAAATGAGATGTCACAAGAGGCTTAAATTGAAGTTTCACAACATTCAAAAATTAGTAGCGGTTTTATAAAACCGCTACTCATGCAACATCTGTGGCGGTTATACATTTGAAACCGCTACTAATTCATGTCATGTGACCGTTGGCGTGATTTCTCCAGATTAAAAATTCAAATATTTTCACACCCACTAGCGGTTAATAGTCTTTAACCGCTACAAATAACCGTTACAAATATATGTTACCGTTGGCGGGATTGTTAGATTTTCAATGTTCAAATTTTGTATCTGTAAATCCTTGTAGCGGTTAATAATATTTAATCGCTACAAATTCATGTCATATGACCATTAGCAATTTTCCCAGCTTCAAAATTCAAAAATATTTTTCTCCATTTGTAGCAGTTACAAAGCCTGAACCACTAGAAATGGCGTGAATATTGGTAACGACTTTTACCTGTAACCGCTACAAAGTATATGACCGTTGGCGTCAAAATTTCATATAATTTGGTAGAGGTTAATACAATGAAACCGCTGCACATTTAACCATTGTAGCGGTTCATAAATAATAACCGCAACTAATGTTTGGTTATTTATTTATTTATTTTAGAAATTGATGTTTTAAATGAAATTTTAACCGCAACTAATGTTTTGTTATTTGTTTATTTTTTTTAGAAATTGATTTTCTAAACGGAATTAAATAACCTAATTAACAAAACATAAAAAACTTTTTGATAACATAATTAAATTAATTCAAACATTTTGGTACAATTTTTAAAAAGAAAAGAAAAAATCCTAAATAAATGAAGCTAACTAGCTGGAGTGTCATGGTCAGGCCCTGTCTCAGTGAGGGCACCGTCAGCAGGTTGGCCAGCATGTCTTGTCTCAGGGGCGGGTGGAGGAGGAGGCTGGGTAGAGTCAATAGCATCATCATCGGATGGGGGACGAGTGGGTTGTACAATGAACCTCGAGACCGGGGGACCTCTGGGTACGCCTCATCGGGGAACAGGCGACTCTATGTCTTGTCGAGTACATAGTTCATGATATCTTGCCACTGTGTCTGCTGCGCGTAGAAGCTATCGGCTTGCTCCTGCATCTGCTGTGCCATCACGGCAGATGCGCTCGCAACCTCCGTTCGAATCTCCTCAACCGTCTCCTCCCACGAATGTCTACTACCAAACGTCCGTGCTCGAGAAGGTCCCGCCTCAGATCTGTCACTCCTCCCATACACCATGTTGGGTTTGGTGCCTAACCCCATCCCCCTCACATAGCATGGGTGCTCGTTGGTCTTAAAT
This sequence comes from Albizia julibrissin, assembly GCA_037074505.1. Classification (NCBI taxonomy): domain Eukaryota; kingdom Viridiplantae; phylum Streptophyta; class Magnoliopsida; order Fabales; family Fabaceae; genus Albizia; species Albizia julibrissin. The sequence continues at coordinate 43,376,337 of CM073477.1, forward strand.
GACCCTTAAGTGGTGACGTGGGGTCCACAGACCCTTGAGACTCCTGAGTCTGTGTCTCTCTCATTTTAGCCTGAGAATGCTGAATCCTTGCCTGCAATTTTATGCAACATGTTATTATAATCATTATTATTATCAACAATAAAATAGTTGGTTTAAACAATCAATTAACAATAATTCTAATTATGATACTTACAATGGCCTCCACTGCTTGCTGAGACGTCAGAGTCCCGTCTCGGTGCCTGTGTGTCACCGTGAATAACTCTCTGTAATCGGTCTGACGATTCTCCTCTTGAGCCTTCCACTCCTTAAACAATCGAAACATAAACTTATTATTATAAATATTTAATATAAATTAAATTATTATTATTAATGTAAAATTTACTGAAATGGTAAAAACATACCAATTCAATGTAGGTCACAGCAAATGTCTTTGATCCAGCTGTGTGGTGGATCGACTGCTGGGCGCTGCTTACTGTGTTTCTCTGAGATAGAGCCTGCATACATTTCTCAAATAAAAATTATTAAAAAACATTAAAAGAACAAAAAATTGTCAAATAATATTTATTTTAAAAAAATTACCTGTCCCTTTGGACTCCTCTTGTAATGAGTAAAACCTGCCAGTCATTTAGTGGGACACCGTCCGACATGTCCTCAATCAGCTGCTCCAAAGGAATTGTCCCCTCCTTTCTTTTGTTTTTCCAGCTCCTAACTTTATCAGCGTATACCTCTTATAGCTCTCCTCCACGGCAAACCTACCATGAAATACAATTAAATAAAAGTATCTAAATATGATTATTTCAAATATATAAAATTCAAAAATAATAATTAAAAATAGTTAATTACAAATCATTTAATATAATTAAATGAAATTATTAAATTACCTTAACCTCCTCATCCCACAGTTTATCCTTCAGCCCCTTCGGAACTTGCTTCCACGTCCTGAAGTGAATGGGGAACCACATCCAATCCTAGCCTAGGTCACTCATAAAGCGGTTAAACAGGTGACCCCCATTCTCGAAGGACTGGTCTATGGGCTCATTCCACGGAACCACAACTCGTAATCTCCGGTCCATGCTTTTCAGACTGGTCACGTCCAGCCTCCTCGAGGAAATTTTCTCCTGCTCATCTGCACAATTATAATATACGTTAGTTAAATTTAAATTCAAATTGAATGAACTGTATTTAAAGAAAAGTTAAAAAATAAAATTACATTTACCTCTCACCTGCACCTCAAACCCAGTAGACCGGGAAGATGACCGTCGTGTGTGGTCTGGGGCCAGCCCAGCCGCCTTATCTAGAAACCGCTCCAAATCGCTTAGAGGAAAGGTTTCAAAGTTGAACATCTCCTGATCCTCATCCTCATAATCACTGACGCTGATCTCACCTCCCTCTCTCTCATGATGGCCCAGTGGTGCAGTACCCTTCTGTGAGGCCGTCTGCTAGGGTTGTAGTGGGGGCCCTTCCTGTGGGGCCGCATGCTGTGGCTACGCTTGGGCCCCCTCCTATCGCTGCTCTGGGCCTAACTGTAGTTGTGCGGCCCCACTACCCCTATGCTGACTCCTGCCGTGACCCCCACCTCCTCTAGTACTAGTGCTACCACATAGAGATCTGTGGGGTAGAATAACCTCCTTCCCCTTTCCTCTATCTCCAAAATCCATATGTAGAAAGGTAAAATTTTGGGGAAAAGTCATTAGAAATCAAAGTGGTAATTAAAATGAGAATAAGGGGGCATTGTTATATAGAATTGGAATTTATAGTGGTTATATCCTAAAACCTCTACAATGATGACCTCGTGAATTATGGCTCATAAATATGCCAAATATTTGTAGCGGTTTATCTCACATAACCTCTAAAATACCTGTCTGCTAACATTATGTAACGGTTAATACACATAACCGCTATAAATATTCTGACTGTTCATATGGCCAGACAACAATTGTAGCGGTTAGAAATAATATAACCGCTACCAATTACCACTAAAACCAACCGTCATTAATTAATCCATTTGGTATCGGTTTGTTATAATAACTGCTACTAAGTGTTATTAAGAGTATACTTGCAGCCAAAGCAAACAATAGTCTTCAAAGTCGCTGCCGCCCACCTGAAATAAGGGAAATGGCCTATGCTTGGTATCATGTAAAGTAACATGATATGAATAATATGCCTTTTATTTTTTTTAGGGTATCAGCACCTTTGAAGGCTATTGTGAACTTCATGATACAAATTCTTTTTGTTGAGTTTGTGGTTGTATGGATTTTTATAATGATTATATTTGTAGCGGTTTAGTATATAACCGCAACCAATAACTGTCTATTTGTATTTTGTAGCAGTTAGGGTATTTTAAACTGTAAAAAAAATGAAAAAACAATAGGCGCCTCAGCTTCACGTTGTTTGGCAGTTAATATTTCTAGTGGTTTAGTCCAAATAACTGCTACAAATTAACCACTACAAATGGCGTGCCTCCTTCTCGCCATCTGGCGCCAAATTGGTAGCAGTTTTATATCTAGTAACCGCTACAAATAAATCGCTCGCTATGTGGAGCCAAGTTGGCGTGAAATTGGTGGCGGTTTTTGTTAGTATAACCGTTACAAAGGGTACATAAAACATGACTTTTTGTTCTCCATTGCAAATAAGTAGCGGTGTTAGCTTTAACGGCTACAAATTTCAATACTGGTAGCGGTTTCTTTCAACCGCTACTAATCATCGTTTTTTTGTAGTAGAATGTTTGTCGTTCATTTGAATGTCCTTCGTATTTAATACTTATAACAAAAATGTGCTTTTTAGTTTTCATGTTAATCCTTTTTTGATCACCTGGAAAACACTTGAAAACTAGTATATTGAAGAGTTAGAGTGATTAGAAAAAAAAGAACAAGTTCTACTATCATTGGAACAAAAGTGCTTTTTTCTTTTTAATTTGCATGTTAATCCAATGATTTTTAGAAGTTTTGAATCGATGCTGTATTTTTTGGGAAAGCATCACTCGAGTGACTACTTGAGTGATCTTCTCTTAATAGTATAGAGTATTGGATGATCACCAGAGTGATGTGCTAGTGATGAAAAAAATGGGGTCAATCAAGTGGTCACTCGAATGATCTTACTTCAGATCACTTGATACATCAATGAAGTGTTCTGCTAGTGATAAACTCATTTTGAATCCAAATATGGAAAATGACCTATCATCAAAAAGATATTGAAGTCTACATTCCAATGCAAAAAGAATCATTTCCCAATTCATTGTATTATGAAAGTTATGATATAAAGAGTGACTACTGGTATGAAATATCATGAGAATATCGAGCATCAACTTCTGAGATCCATATCTTTTTCGTTTGAGAATCTTTGAGCTTGATATTGGCATATATGAAACTCATTTTAATTTTCGTTTAATATGTAACAAGTTTCACCTCAATCGAATGTGTATTTGTGAGACACATCCAAATTACTGAACATGTTCTGGAATCCGTTGAGCTTGATCTTAGTGTCTGTGTGTTGCATTTGAAGTTTATTTTCATATGAAATAAGTTCATCTTAACGGGATGTGTGGTTTGAGAGATATATCTAAAATACCAAACATATATCATACTGAACGAAAACAGAGCACAATAAAGTAGTCATCACTATGATATCACTCGAGTGATGCTGCCAGTGATGAAGAACATCACTTGAGTGGGTGATCATCTCTGGAGGTTCCACTCGAGTTAAGTTGGTATACCTTCCATATAAGTTATTTTAGCTAATTGACCAATTCCAACCTCCACTTGACTATAGAGACCTCCAATATCACATCTAAGAGCTTAAATTTTTATGTTCCCATTAGATCTTACAAGTCCTTCTTTCTTCAATCTCTTTCTTCTTCTTCCTTTTATTCATTCTCCATAATCCAATTAGATAGATTCTTTTCTTTGACTAATATCATGAAGGCTCTTTCTTTACTATTCCTTCTTCTTTTTCCTCTTGACGGTCATTCTTCACAATCTAGCTCAATAACTTCTTTCTTTTCTTTTGGTTTCTTTTCCTCATAGTTGCTAACTTCAATCTTTAATATCTTTTTAATATTTTGTTTGGGCATTCACCATAATCTAACTTAATATTTTCTTTCTTTACTTGACTATTCTACAAAATATTTCGCATTAAATATAATAGTTAGTCAATGTAGGAGATAAATACATTATACAAAATTTTTGCTCTTAATATTTTGGCATATATATTTGACATCATCAAAACTGATTATATATAACATAAATTAGTAACAAAAATTCATTCCATTGCTAAATTCCGTTGCTAAAAATTTAGCGGTGGAATTTTTGTGTCACTAATTTTTGTTGCTAATTTCACATGAAATTTTGTCTCTAATTTCACGCAAAAATATTTTTATGCGAATTTTGTCGCTTATTTCACATAGAATATTTTTAGTGACAAAATTAAGCAAAAAAAATTTTTTGTTGCTAAATTGCTTGCCACAAACTTTTTAGTCACTAATCGAATTTCGGCACAATTTCATCACTAATCCATTAATAATTTGAAGTTTCATTATTTTAGATTAAAATCCTACAACAATTTATATAATAACATAATCAATAATATAATTATTTAAGTATTTTTTTTTTATTTGATCAAGGGTATAATCTCTTTCAAGGCTTAAAGTGCAAAGTGTTTTCATCTCTTCTAACAAGTGCATTTCTTGAAATTCAAAATTTTGTTCCCCTCCTTACAAGGGTGAGATTACTTATCATCTCCACCAACAAACTGTTGGTTATTTAAATGTATTTTCAATTACAAAATAAATTGATATATTTATAGGGTTGGTATTAACTAGGATATCATTATCATTGGTCTCATTATTAGAAATTATTAAGAAAGAAAGATGAATTTTGAAATAAACTTGTTTTATGGTTTATTGAAATTTAATCCTCCAGTCTTAATAACAACTAAACAATAAAATAATAATATTAACAATTTTTTTATGAAAATTAATATAACAAAAATATAATTGTATCATTTATACAATCATGACTACAAATTCACCGCTACTATAGATTCGGGCATATATAATGCTTAATAAATAATGGTTACAATGAATAAACATCATGTATTTCAAGGGGAAGGTCGCACAAGAATATATAACGCTAAAGAATAACAGTTAAATATGTACACCGTCATGTATTGATAGGTAGAATTTGCAAAAATATAAAAATAACGGTTATAGTTAATAACCATTATTTTTTTAGTGACAAATATAACAATTCTTACAAAACCACCGTTATGTAACACTTACAAAAGATTTATTTTTCAATATTATATTAGTAAAAACAAATACATAATGGTTATAATAATTAAACGTAAAGTATGATTATAATATGAGATATTATTAGATATTATATCTAATAAAATGGTATCAGAGCCGAAGGGGGAAGTAGGAATGTGGTGGTGAATATAGATTAAGATTTATCTTATTAAGCTTTATGTTAACGTAGTGTTACCATGATACTCTCAATCTGATAGCATGTATCACTTTATGAGTAAAACTATGAATTGATTTTTATTAGACATCCATGAAGTTGTGAGGTTATGGAAGTAAGTCTTGTTGCATGGGTGGTTGATAACTCTCTATTTTTAATACAATTAAAGAATATTTTAGAGATATTTGAAGAGTTATCTAAGCAAGTTTTGAAGGATTTCTATGAGATTTTATGAGATTATGGGAGCAAATGAAATTAATGAATCGTTTGGGGATTTTATTTTAAATATTATATTTTTTAATCTAAAATAGAAATAATTTAATTTAGACTAATAATAGTAAGGATTCACTGTTCTGAAAAAGAAAAAAAACTCAAAGAAAAGAACCCATATTTTTAGGAAATTCTGATTGAGCTCTAAAATATTTTAAAACTTTTCACTTAAGTCCCTTAAGAAAGTTTTTTATTATTTTCACTTAAGTCCCTGGTCAAAACTTGTGTTTTGACTAGGGAATTAGGTTATTATGGAGGAGAAAAAGATTAGGAGCATACGCTGAATGGGATAGAAAGAAAAACAGAAAAATAAAGAAGACGGTGGCAGCTAGATCTGAGAAGGGGAGAGAATGAGAAAGAGCTTGCGGCGGAAAAGAAAAGAACAGAGAGGAGGAGAGGAGGAGATTTGGAAAGAAAAGAATAGGATGGGAAGACGGAGAGCGGCTGTTCTTCATCTGGATTGCAAGTACGGAGGGCAGCAGCTGGATGCTCGTGAGAGAGGAGAGCTGAGACTATTACTGTCATCATCATTGGTCTCTTTCTTTTGTCAATCATTTGGGACTTCACTGCCATCATCGCCTAAGCTTTGAATGCTGAAGAGGCACCGTTTTCTCCACTATTCTTTATCATCATTGCAGCAACAATGTTAGAGAACCAGAGAGAGATAGAGTCTGACGGTAGCAGTGGTGCTATAGTCACAGTCTAAACCGGATTTCAACATCACAAACCAGAGTAAAAGCTATTGGAGACAGAGGTGGCGTCATGGTCATCTTTTGCAACTCACAAACATGAAGCTTGAGAGATCAGGGAGGTAAAGCCACTGGTTCTACAGAAGAAGAGGAACGGAGGCAGCGGCGGAAATCTTTGGGAGAAGGAGAGAAGCAGCGAAAGCATCTTCTGGAACCAGAGCAAATTTACTGCAGCATCGGAAGAAAAAGTGGATGAAGGCGAGCTTGACAAAGGCTATCTTCAGCAGCACAAAAGATACAGAGTTGGGTTTTGGAGCAAACCATAGCTCACTGCTCAAGCTCCTTCTTCGAAATCACTGAACCAGAGCGAGAATCATAGAGCTGGCGAGAGGGAGAAGGATCATCAGTGCAAGTCTACTGTTCAGAAGCCAGAGTGTAGTTGATTGCGATGAGAAGAAATTTTACGGTTCAGAGAATAGCATCAGTTATGAACCAGAGAAAGCTTATTCCTATTTTGATTTTATTGCTTCAGTTTGATTTTCATTATAGCTCTGAACTGAATTTAATTGTTGCTGAGATGATGATTCTGAATTTTGCTGCTGTTGTGATTGTGTGTAAAGCCATGTGTGGCTAATTTGTTTAAACCTAGAGTAGCTATGAACTAATTTGAACATTTGAGCATGTATGAACCAATTACTTTGTGCTTATTGTTATTTTTGTTTACTTAATTTTATATTATTTTGTCTATTTAGTGCTTGATCACCACTGAGTAGGGAATTGGAGAATTTAGATTAGCCTTGAAAAATGGATGTTAATTGGACCATAGGATTAAGTAATGTGGGATTAGAATTTATTCTAATTTGCCAATAGAATAGGAATATACCTATTGGACCCATATAATCATATTAGAGTGAAATTGGACATTTATTACCTCTTGATTAAATTAGTTAGGAATAACAATATTAACTTGAGAGAGGGGTATTAGTAATTGGAAGATACTTATATCCATTTAAACTCTAGATTAACAAATTAACATTAAGTGCATTTAATTTGGGTAAATACATGCTCTAACCTTGAAAAAGGGATTAGCCACTCTAGGTTGTTTTCCTCCATTAAAACTTTATAAATATTAAATTTAGGACTTTTGCTTTTACTTAAATTGATTTTCAAATTAGTTTCTTTCTTAATTTTCTTAACTTAAATGAAGATAGGAAATTTAATGCCTAATCACTAGTTTAATTGAATCTCTGTGGGATGACCTTGATTTACTACTATACTATTTCCACGGCCCGTACACTTGCGGTGCTTATTTAAAATTCATTAACATCAGTGGTAAGTCCAGACTTCGGTAGAAACTCACATGCATGAATGTTCTCTAGAATATTAATAAGTTAATTTGGTGGCTAAGATTGAGTATTGGTATGGTATTAGTACCTTAACATCTAGCTTAATGGATAGATCTTGATCGATATTTTCCTTTACCTACCTATAGAACCTGAAGGTAATGATATCATAAAGAGGGGATTCTACAACAAATATGCTTAGAAAGTTTTTGTTCTCTAAAAGCTCTTCCATCTCTAGGTCTTGTTCTCTCCATGAAATAGGTTCCTCCTCATCCAGCAACATATTCAAGGAAGAAATCCACTTTCAAGACATTAACCAAGACGTTGATGACTGGAAAATTCCCGAAATCGACAAAAATTCCCTTTATAAACCTGAAGGAAAATTCTTTATCAAAACTAATTACATCATCAGGTTGCTAGAGGATGTAATTCTTATCAACCCATCAAAACAGGAATTATTCCTCTTGTCCCATTATTCAATCAAACATCACAGAAGAATTATAAATTCTTACATATAGGATGCGTCCAGATTGCCATCAAACCATTAGTTTGAGAAGGATTAAATGTATCTTGCCTCCTTTGCCTTAGGGATACCAGACATGAATTATTTATTGAGTCCCTATTAGGAACATAGAAGTCGGCCTCCATGCATGCCCAATCTACTTCAATAGCTACCCAAACATAACCATAAGCCTCATGGATGAAAACATCATGGATGCTTTAAAATAAAACATAAAGATGTATGGTTTTTCGAATGAAATCTGGGTCTATCCTGTTGGGATTGGTAGGCACACATGAAAGAATTAAAAATTTTAAAATTTTAAAAGTTTATCAATCCCAATTGCGGATCTATCAACGACATTTAAATTGAGTTAGAAAGAGTCTTACCTTGTTCATGTTTGTTTGAATGCCCACAGTCATCAAGACATGGCCAACTCTCAAATCTCCATGCTTGGTTGCTCCTGAAACAAATTCCCCAGTATCAACATGTTGCCTAATTCTTCTATAGAGAGCATCAAATTCCATGAGTACTAGATTAACCATCCACAACATCAACAATTTGGCTAATTCATCTTTTGAGTTTTGCCTTTTTCGATCTTGAGGAGCAAACTACACAGATCAGCTCCATCTACTGATATCCGCACGAACATGACTCAACACTGGCAGCGTGCTAGCTGCTCCAATGCCCCTCTAGGGTTTTCTTGCGGCTCTCTATGTTTTCATCATCCGTAGAAAACCCTAGCTCTTACCTTTTATAACTAGTAAGGGTTATCAATTTTATGATGGATATTGGATTCTTAAAATTAATCTAAAAAATCATTATCATATCAATTAACACTTAATTGTTTTGATAAACTAATTAAATAAATTTGGTTTAATTAAATCTGTCCAACAGTTTTAATTTAACCTATTTATGTAATCAGAATAAAGAGTCAATGGAATTGGATTTAATTTATCTTTATAAATTAAATCTGAGATATTATCATATAATATATATATATATATACACAATGTAATAATATTATCATATATAATATTTATATTATATTTAATAAATATTATCATATATAATATAATCATCAAATAATATATATTATATATATAATATAATATTATCATATATAATATATAATATATATAAATGTATGTATGTATTTCAAAAATACATATATGTATATATATAATATTATTAATTTTATTTTCAAATGTAAATACACACACACGCATATAAATGTTTATCAAATAAATATTCACACAACATGTATATATCGTCCACCATAGATTAAACATTGTATTCATTGAATCTTAGACGCATCTTAGATTCAATGAATCTGGACATTATAGCTTATGTTGGGCTATTCTTGTATGCGACTCTGTAGGCCCATATGAAGTTGGCAGTCGGCCAATAACTGTACTAGCCCACAAGTCGCAAGTGGCCTCTAGCAAGACATTGCGACTACCTAATTCATATGAGGATCGTTAACACGATGCAACCTGTCATACAACCATGTCACTTCCCTTTTGTCACATAATATTTCGGTCAATGATAAGGCATGGAGAATGTCATCCTCATATTCTTGATCATTACTTTCTTGATCCTTGAGTAGTCTGACTATAGAAATAGAAACTCCTTTCCATCGTAGTATGTCCATACATTTCTCAGACTCACTCATCGAGGGGCCCAGTAATATCTCCCTACTAATGTTAGGGACAAATTCCATCTTGACCATTCATATCCCTCTGCATGAAAACTACCAAGCTCGATTGTAGCCTTTATCATCACCTGGTAAAAGGTGACTTTTGACTAGGTCAAAGCTTAGCGACTCTCATGTAAGAATCCATGATGATCTAAGGTCAAAGGGTATAGTGACGTGGTTATACATGAGATAAGCTTATGACTTGATCCATGCAGCTTTCTCATAGCGGGTCGGTCCAACACCTTGTACTCGTACAAGTGCCTATGACTTTGACTTGTATCCCCATGCCTTATCAAATTCATACTAGTCTTATTTCATCTTTGCTCCTGCATAGATGATCGGCTAGGGACATTTAAGACAATCGTTATAATTTATCCAAGGATATAGTTATTGTAGTGAACATGCAAATAATGTGATAACTAAATGGAGAAATTTATTGAATAACAATGTTCAAAATACAATGATTGGCCCCTAGGGCACAATTTCCAACACATCTCTGTTTCCTTACTTTATAGAATCCAATATAAACTCATGAACTCCTCTAGTTCTATAGTCCTAATTCCTATAGAAGATGGCTACACCACCGTTTTCCTAAAAGATAGGTCTAAGGCAAATGTCATCATTCCCAAAACTATCCAATGAATATATGTAGATCTGCTAGAAGAATGGGTGATGGATCATGCAGCTCCTGCCCTACCTTAACCAACCCCTAAGATTACTAATATTAGACAAAGCGCTATTGGGAGTGTAGGGATAGTCTTCGATATGTCAGCCTCCTGTAGTGACACCTCTTCCATAATTGGGACCAGAACCATTGATGATTATCAGACTCTTTGTTCAGAACCACTAAGATACTCTACTGTTTCAAAAACACCAAATGTTCCCTCTATGGTACATCTTCATGGGGTAGATACCTCTTCTAACATCCTAAGGCCAACCTACCAGAGGGATGATGAAGATCAAATGTCCACACAATCTCTATCATATACTACCATAAATGAGCCTTACGAAATTAATACCATCTCCTTAGACTTCCAAATAGACAAAAAACTTCTGCAGAAGGAGTTTTATTAGAAAAAGAATGAGCTAGCACGATCTTGGTTCTTTAAGCACTTGAAAGGAACAAGGAGAAAACATATCCAAGAGAAATTCAATGAATTCCTTGAATTGATCCAACAAAACATTCAATTTGTTGACTGGTTTAAAGCATATGTTTTAGACAACTAGATTAAGTACCTATTTAGAAAGACAATTAATATAATAAAATCATGGTATACTACTAAAGGTGAAGTAGTAGGGTCATATTTACCCTCATCCAAGTCATTTCAGATAACAAACCTCCATGATGACAAAAGAAACCCTATTGTAGCCTCTCCTATTAAATGGAAACACACTAAAGAACAAGTTAGTTCCAAAGATATCCAAATATTATGGAACAAAACAATTACACCAACATACCTCCAAACCCTAGGAGAACATTTCTCTTCTAAGGTAAATGATAACTTATCCTAATCAACATTTGCTGTTGAAAAGCTAATATTCAAGCCTTTCCAAATGCCTCAAAAATTAAAAAAAGATTTTGATTCTCAATTTTCCAATAGTGTTTTTAAAAGGGTAGAATAATAACTTAAAGCCATGGTAGTTCTAGATTCCCCTCAACCTAAACCAAGTTCTAGAAAATTGACCATTAACACCTTAACAAACCAAGTAGAAAAATCTTCAAAATATGAGGAAATTATTAGAATAAACCAAAATTCATTTAATTGGAGAAATCCCTCAAAATATTATTACTCAAAAGCCGCTGCTCCTGACCTCCTATTAGAAGAAAGGTGAGATCAAACCTTCAAGCACTTTAGTGCCAACAACATTTATGAATAGAATATAGATAGCTAAATAGAATACAACATCCTTAACACTATCCAATATATAAGTATGGTTTGTGCAGCTTACCAGACAACTTATAACTACACCAATGAAGCCATAGTCAACCTCTTTATTGCCGGATTCACGGGTCAACTTAAAGGATGGTGGGACAATTACATATCACAAGAAGAAAAGGAGCAAATCTTTAGGACTATAAAAGTAGAACCAGATGGAACCCCCATCACCCATAATGGTGAAACTATTCCTGACTCTGTCAACACCTTAATATTCACATAGTCCAACATTTCGTAGGAGACCCTTCTCTTTGGAAGGATACATCTACATAATTACTATCCAACCTCAAGTGTAGAATGTAATATCCCTAATTCTGGGACTAAAGGCATAAGATTAAGCCTAGATTAAGTGGACTGCTAGACCCCGGTTTAGCAAATGTCCCTATGATGATGTTTAAATTCCCCAAAATTCATTTATATCCTTGGATATTAAAAATAATTATATTAGTGAGCTAAAAAGCTCAGGGTATAACAAAACGAAGTGATTGGAAGTCACACATAATATAGTAAAGTGGAACACAAAGTAATTTTGCCACCGGTGAAATTCCCGGTGTGGCAGAGGTGATTGTGTGACCTTTTTAGATGGGTAAATAATGGTAAAAAGTTATGAAACTTTCTAGAATGAAATTAGACTTATAAATATTTAATTTGATAGGTCATATAAGTCATTTGGAGTTGTACACAAAGAGAAATGAATTTTTGAAGTTAGCCCAGTGAAATTAATTATTTTCTAGGACAGCATTCAAAGATTAAAATTCTGGGAAGATTGAGCTTTCAATTGGCCAAAGTTTATATTTTTTCTTAAAACTAGACTCAATAAGGGTCGCATATCCTTTAGAATCACTGCAATTGGATATTTGTACAATTATATATGAATTTTCGAAGTTAATGAAAAATCTGCAGAATTTGGTATTTTGTGCGAAAATTCATTATTTGGGCGAATCAGATTGTGACACGTGGCAGATGAGTTGGCTGATGCATTTAACCATTCTTCATCATCTTCCTTCAGCCATTTTTCACCGTGAAAAATGCAGAAATGAGAGAGAGAGAGAGAGTTGAGCAAAAATGGAGAAAGGTTTTTCCTCCGAAACACTGCCGAAACGGCATCCTCTCTCAAAGTACCCTTCAGAAAACTTCCTCTACTCATCGAGATCTTCATTTCTATGGTTTCGGATTTTCATTTGGAGGTGGTTGGCGTCATCTCACCGGCCGGAGTATTGCCGGAATTCTGAACCGTTTGTGGAAACGGGTAGAGGTAAGCGTAAGCTTCCTTTTTAACCGATTGGTTTGTCGTTTGGATGAGTATAGAGGAAGTTGGGTACTATTCATGCTGATTTAAATTGGTATTTTGAATGGCTAAACGATGTTCAATGGATGTATAAATAGCTAATCACTTGATTATGAGTAGTAAGGAAGTGATTAGGTAAGAGAAAACGAAGAAACAACAAACTCTTTCTGAGAATCCAATTTCCTTCTGTTTCTGCCCTATATTGTTTCATGTAGGAGGAGTTGGAATTTGATGATTTTGATGCTTCCATTGGATTTAGGAGGCAAAATTGTGTGGGTATACAAGTGTTCATGAATTTTGGATACTTGTACATGAATTTAGAAGTTTTAGAAGTTAAAGGGTAAATGCTGAGTATTCCATTTTCTGGAGGCAGTGTTATGGTGACGTATTTTTGAGAAGTAAAATGTTATCCAATGACCATGAAACTCTCCAATTCTAAATTAGACACATATACCTTTAATTGGATAGGTTATATTGATCAATTGGATTTTTTTTTATTTAGATATGAATTTTTGAATGTCTACCTTGTTTTCTGGAAGAACATCTGAAACAGTCGGTGTTTGGAAAATTTCTGGGAATGGTGTAGTGGTGGCGTTTAAAATCGAGTATTTTTATGTAAAACTAAACTTAAAGGGCTTAAAATAAAGCTTTGAACCACCTCAATTGGAGTTCTATAGAATTAGTTATGATTTTCCAAAGTTTGGTCAAAAATGCTGGTAGTTTGATTACCATGCGAATTTAAGTAAGAAATTGGCCAAATATAATTGGAATGAACTCCAAGAGTGAAAGTAAGCCTATAGGGCTAATGTGGGCCATTGGGTATTCACTTTTCATGGATCTAATGATGTTATCACTTGCCTAGGGCCATGAAGTGATAAAGAAGGAGCAATGGTTGGCGGATCAAGGGACAAGAAGAGAAGAACATAAAGTCCGAGAGGTAGTGAACTTACCTTTTCTGCATGTATGTGATATGTATGTCTTGCATTGATTATGTGACTGATTTGCCTATTTGTGTGGAACATGTATGATTGGTTGAAGCTCTGTTATATTTGTGCAATGGCCATATGTATGTCATAACATCGAGCATGCAGCATGTCATTATGTTGGCATGAAATAGTGTAGGCAAGCATGTCATGCATTCATATATATCTGGCATGCATAATGGTAATGTTTGCTACTGAGATTCTCTCGAATCTCACTCTTCCCAACCAACCATTCAGACAGGTGAGCATTGGAAACGTGCTGAGATCAGAAAAGACGTATGCACGAAGAGAAATGTTGCTGGTTGTTTGAAGGCCTTTTAGTTATTAAGGTCTAAATATATGTGTAAACCCCTGGTGGGGAAACTTTTGTATTATAATCAAGCAATATTGTATTAATATTATCAGTATATTCATGTTATTCCTGTGTGCCCACTGAACTACGCATTGCTACTCTGAGTAAGATCAGTAATAAGGGATATATGAGGAGGCGGGTCTTTACATAGAACACTTGATGACTTTAGATAGTACAATGACACCTTCTTAACTAGGGTTTATTCTAGAGAGATAGCCAATAACCCTTTTGAAAAGAAAAATTCCTAGCCGGTCTCCCAAAATCATTAGGGGACAAAGTGAGGGACAAGATTATAAACCAAACCAATAGAACAATCCCATATGAATATTTAAGTTATGACCAACTTATAGCTTATGTTTAAAAGGAGGCCTTAAAAATTTGCCAAGATGATAAAATAACCTCCAGTTAGCCAAGGAAAGAGCCTAAAATAGAAAATATTTAGGATCATTCTATGAACAATTTGGATTCCCACAATGCAAAAGGCACAAGCCAAAACCAAAACCCCTTCAAAAAGACTATCATCATCGAAAAAGCCTATATAAAAAACATAAACCAAGCACTCCATCCAGAAAGCAAAAAAGAGTTCAAAACAAAACCTCTTATAGATCTTCCAAAAAAAAAAATAACTTGCTATAGGTATGTCAAACCTAGCCATATCTCTAAATACTATAGGCTAAGAAAAAATATTAGGACCCTAGAACTTGATGAGAGAGTCATTGATTAGCTTAGTAGCCTTAAGATATAAACATCCGATAAAGAAAATAGTGAGCAATCTTTTAAGAATCTCAACCATATCCAAAATAATGACCTTCCTTCCTTCTTCTTCTTGTTCTTCTGGAGGAGAGATTAACACCATTTCAAGAGAACAAGACTTTTTGTTCAAGGTTATTAGTGCTCTATCTGACCTTGAAGAAAAAAGACGCTACTTTAACAAATTCAAAGAAATGCTTAGAGAAAAACCCTCCTTCTCAAATCCTAAACCAATAACTAATAAATATCACTTGAATGATACCCTTAAAAGATTTAACAAGACCTAAAACCAACCACAATACAAGATCTTCAATATGAGGTAAACAACCCCAAATTAGAGGTAAGGTCCCTTAAAGGCCAACAAGAGAAACAAAACCTAGCCATACAAAAAATTAGGATGACTAATCCCTTAGGACCCCTACAACAAGCAAGCTCAAGTAACCAGAATAATAACGACAATGATATTAATAATCAAGAACTTTCTAAGCCCTTCCTTAATATAATAGAGAGGTTAGAAATCCAAAAGTTTTATATTAAAATTAAAATCATTATCAACCACAAATTTATTCTTGAAGAAATAACCTTATTTGATAGAGGAGCAGATTCAAACTATTTTCAGGAAGGCCTTATCCCAACCGTATATTTTGAAAAAACCACCGAGAAGCTAGGAATGGCCTGTGTCAACCATAAGCTCCAAGTCCAATACAAAACAGCTAATGTTGTCATAGACAACCAAGGATTCCAAGTCTAAACTCCTTTCCTTTTAATAAAAAACATAAGCAATAAAATCATCCTAAGTACCCTTTTCATTAAAAAGATTTTCCCCTTCTATGTATTATATGATGGAATGACCGTCTTATATTTGGAAAAACCCATCCTTTTTTAATTTGTATACAAGCCATTAATAAAAGAAATACATCCTATCAATTTCAAAACTAAACAAATAAACTTCCTCAAATAAGAAATCTATTTCAAAACCATAGACAAGCAATTAGCCCAGTCTGAAAACCAAGAACGAATCCAAACCCTCAAAGACCATATTCAAAAATCTATATGTTCCGACCTCCCGAACGCTTTTTGGAAAAGGAAGAAACATTCTGTAACATTGCCTTACAAAAAAGATTTCCATGAAACAAAAATCCTAACAAAAGGCAGACCCATTCGGATGAACCAAGAACTTCTTGAATTCTTCTAGAAGGAAATATAAGGACTTCTAGCGAAAGAATTAATCAGAAAAAGTAGAACTCTTTAGTCTTGTGCTGCTTTCTATGTGGAAATAGAAAGGGGAGCACCCCGACTGGTCATTAATTATAAACCTCTCAACAAAGCCCTCTAATAGATCAGGTATCCGATCCCCAACAAAAGGGATCTTCTTAACTGCCTTCATTCAACCAAAATATTTTTTAAATTTGATATGAAATTGAGGTTTTGGCAAATTTAGATTGATGAAAACGACCGATACAAAACAGCATTCACAGTACCATTTGGTTAGTATGAATGGAATATTATGCCCTTTAGATTAAAAATTCTGCTTTTAAATTCCAAAGGATCATGAAAAATTTTTTAACCCTAATATTGAATTCATCATTGTTTATATCAATGATATATTAATATATTCTTAAATCTTTGACCAAAACTTCAAACATATTAATGTTTTCATCAGTGTTGTCAAGAGAAATGGTCTTGTTGTTTCTCAAACAAAAGTTAGCCTCTTCCAAACCAAAATCAGATTCTTAGGACATCATATACACTATGGTATGATCACTCCTATCGATAGAGTGATATAATTTGCAGAAAAATTTCCTAACCAGATCCTTGACAAAACCCAACTTCAAAGATTCTTAGGGTGTTTAAACTATGTGGGAGATTTCCTTCTACAATTAAACAACCTCATCAAGCCCCTTCATAATTGACTTAAGAAGAATCTACCCTCTTGGATGGATACTCGTACCAGTATTATAAGATAAATAAAATCCCAAGTCAAAGAACTTTCATGTCTTTCTCTGCCTAATCCATAAACCCAAAAAGTTGTGGAAATTGATGTTTCTGACCTCAGTTATGGAGGAATTCTTAAACAAAAGATTGATGGAAAAGAAAGAATTATTGCCTTCACTTTAAAACACTGGAATCCAACCCAACAAAATTACTCCACCATCAAAAATGAAATATTGGCCATTGTTTTATGCATTTCAAAATTCCAAGGAGATTTATTAAACCAAAAGTTTTTAATTAGGGTTGATTGCAAGTCTGCCAAAGATGTTTTGTAAAAAGATGTCAAAATCCTTGCATCAAAACAAATTTTCACCTGATGGAAAGCAATGTTAAGTTCTTTTTATTTTGAAATTGAATACATAAGAGGCTCTACAAATTCTCTTCCGATCCAGACTATCTTACTAGAGAGTTCTTGCAGGGAAAATAGTATGCCGCCAAAAAAGAAAGCAAAGAAAGGGAAAACACAAATCAATGTGGCCACCCTGTTAGCCATGCAAGTAGAACCATCGCTAACTAGAGCTAGGCCATCTACCCAGAGGGGGTTATTTAATGACCTTTATTAACTTAGGCCACCCTGTTTACCCTCTTCCATCGCTAACTAGAGCTAGGTCAAGTCATCAAATCTTTATTAACTTAGATTCCTTTGTTAACCCATTCTCCTTTAATGACCCAAAAATAAACTCCATCAAGCCAAACCAAATCCAAGCCACAAAGGGCAACGTCCTAAGACTATGAAATGCCTATTGAAACACTCCAAGCTCTTGTAGCTAGTGGAATGACCTACCTGTCGAAGAAATCTTGGGTAGATATAGCAAACGAGGAAGACCCAGATAAGGACCTTATTTCTCTGTTCCAACTCCTTGAAAACCTGAAAAACTAACAAGTTACTGTTAACCCAAGCCCAAAGGGTAAACAAGTAGCCAAATTGCTAAAACTTGTAAAAAAGCCCATCTTGCTTCATCAAGATACATCACAAAATATGATAAAGCCAAGGATATCATCCAGATAGAACCTGAATTTTATGTTGAAAACAACCCCAACCAAGTGGCCAGAAAGATATTCCCTCCGGGATTCCATTTGAAACCCCTGAAATTAAATAAGACATGACAATTCTATGAACTCATCCTCATATATACCAAATATGTGTCCTTAAGCCACATACCAGATGAAGTTAATAGAAGAAAAGACAACTCAATCTGGACACACTCCACAATCCAAATCCTTAAAGTCCTTACTCCTTTAGATTGTGGAATGGACCTAAACAAACCCAGAAAATTTGAAGATATAAAGTTTGATCTCATAGGGTTTATTACTGGGATTACATGGATGCTTGGTATAAAACCTTTTGGTTTCAAAAAAAATATACCTGCCACACTTGGTTCATATATTTCAACAAAAGTCTGACCTACCATTTCCCTTAATTGTACAATAAATGGTGGGACTATTTTAGACTCACAAAGGACATTTTTACGCCCAAGGTCTTAGAAGGGTTCCTGTACTTCAAGGATCATGTTAACCTTTCAGTTAATGCCTTACCATTAACCCTTCATTTTTGCTCCAAGCAATCCATGTCTTAGGTTTTTTCCTGGCATTACAAATACCATAACCCAACCAATGGGTACTTTGTCCTCTAGAGAATCTCATATATAAAATGGCATGCAAATTTTGGGGACCATAAGGCCGATGCTGTCAAAGACTGGCTCAAAGACAACCCACAGTGGATGATAGCTTTAGAGACAAGCAAACTTTTAAACAAAAAGAACCACATCCATGCTAGGCTTGTAACTATCTCAAACAAACAAGCCTACATGGCCATCTGAAGCAGGCCCTTCTTCTACTTGAAAATAAGGACATGCTTTCTTCTCCAATCCCATCATCCTACCTGGAATATAGCCAAGAAATTTTGCTCCAAGACAATGAAGATGACTGCTTCGACATAGACCTTTCTAAAAATTAGTGAGAGAGACAGAGACAGAGAAGAAGCCTATTTGGTACTAACTACCAAAATAACCGCCATAAAGCCCTTCTACTCGAAAAAGAAGACATGCCTTCTTTTCCAACCCCATCATCCTACTTAGAATATAGCCAAGAAAATTTTCTCTAAGACAATGAAGATGATTGCTTCGACATAGACCTTTCTAAAAATTAAAGAGAGATAGAGAGAGAGAGAGAGACAGAAGAAGAAGAAGAAGAAGAAGCCTATTTGGTACTAACTACCAAAATAACCACGATAAAGCCCTTATTGCAAAAAATCAAACCAAAGTTATTACAACACTCCCAGACTTTAAAAAAAAAGCCACATGGATACTACTAGCCACGTGGACATCCAACTTTGCAGAAGTAGCTGCCTGGGGACACGTTTTCTAGATAAAGCTGCACACAAAAACAAACCAAGACATGCAAATCATTAGATCAAATGAACCAAGACCATCATATTAACCTCAAACCTTTATAAAAAGCCAATGTAAGGTCCCTTTCAGGACCACGCTTGTTTTTAGAGAGTTTGGAAAGTGTTTGTAGAGTGGGATCCTCTTGTAAGCCTTTTTTTTGTTTTTTGTTCTTCTGTTCTTTTGTTTTCTTATGTTCTTAAATAAAGCCTTTCATTAACTGTTTCTTATTCGCATTTACTTTCCTGCACTTTACTTTCTATTCTCAGTCTAAAAGGTATGGAATACCACTTTTCTGGCATCGTTTTAATTTTTGTTTTCATCATTCACTCGCTTATTGTCAAGATGGTACGTATTACTTCCTTTCTGGCATTTTAAGCATTATATTCTTTACTTCTACATTTTTCTGCACTCATCTTACATTTTTTTATTGATTTCTTTATTAATTTGTCCAACTAACCCAGCAGTTCGTCTGCTTCTTACTTCTCAATTCTCTTCTACTCCTCCCATCCCTTTTCAGGACCTCTCCTCTAACTAGTATCAGAGCTGTTTGTTTGAGACAGCTGCAAGACATGCATAGATGTGGTTCTTTTGATTTAAAAATTTTCTTGTCTCTAATAATATCTCATATTTATACTTCTAAGATAAATACAATACATTGAGTTATATTTATATAATTATATCTAATAATATCTCAGATTTATACTTTTAAGATAAATATAATATGTTAAGATATTAGTCTAATATATAATAACTATTAATATCTTAAGGAGGCGGGATTCTAAAAAAAAATTATTGGACAATACTTGATAGTTCTTTATAAAGAACCATCATGTATCTTTAAGAGTACATAATAGTTATCAAAACTGTCATGTATAAGAATGTGGGATTCTAAAAAAAATTTATTCCATAATACTTAATAGTTATTCACAAAGAACTATTATATATTTTTTAAGATTACTTAACAGTTAAAAATGATAACTATCATATATAAAAATGCAGAATTTTGGAAAATGTTAAGTATAAGGAGACAAGATTCTAAAAAAAAGTCATTTGACAATATATTATAGTTCTTCACAAGAAGATAGACAAATTACTATGGAAGAAAGAATATGATGATTCATTAGATTCTTAAAACATTTCCACAACTTTTTATTTTTATTTTATTTATATACATTTTTTTTTGTTTTTTTAATATATATTTTTGTAAAATGATGGTTGCACTATCAACCAAAAAAATTAAAAAAAAGTGAAATATATAAGGGAGAATTGTTAAAAAACACCTTGCAAGCAAATTAATTGCTCATTGCTACCATTTGCTACCATTGCACACGGTGGGTGGTATGTTGCACACGGGTGGATGATATTTTGCACATAAGGGATGGTGTTTGCACTTTCGCAGGGATGCTTTTTGCACATGTGGATGCTGATTGCACATGATGGATGCTTGCTTGCACATTGGTACCATTTAGCAATTAATTTGATTAAAAGGTATTTTTTAACCATTTTCCCAATATATAATGATTATTAAGTAAAACCCATCACTTTTTAGAATACCATGCAAATAAATAACGGTTGTAATTAGTAATCATCATATTTTATCTCACAAGAATGATAGTTATTACGCAAATGCCATGATGGTTTGAAACATTTACCCTTCCCTATGCTAATGATAATACTCTGTGCATGCTTCTTCGTTCTCTGATGATCAGACATGAGAACCAAGTACCCATTCATTACCCACTACTGCATGCGACTGCTCCTCTTCAACTTCCAACATGTGCAATGATGGTTCGAACTCGTCACTTCTAATCGTGTCATCAATCATAATCGTATTTCACTGCATGAAATCACACAATTTTCTCCCCTAGTCAATGGTGCCATTAACACTAATTTTCTAATGATACATATTGTATTCTTTTTGAAGGATTTTAGGCGTACCTGGAATCTATTGACTCGCTAAGTACCCACACGAGATTGGAGCATTGATATGGACTCCGATCACATTCATACGAAAGATGCACCATGAAATTATTTATTTCAGTTTGGACCCAAGGCCAATGAATGGGCTTGGGCCTAATCCACAAAGGGTGGATCAAAATCATTTTTCAACATCTCCTACTTACACTTGGTGGATTAGAAATTGTGAGTCTTGTCTCTCTCTTTTCCTCCTTTCATACTAGGTGCTTTACCGTGAGTGCATGGGCATGACGTCTCCTTGGTGTCTGTACTAGAAATCCTTTTCATAGGACCAGCACAAGACAACTTTCTTCTGTGTAGTTTGAATTTAATATTATGCCTCATATGTCCTAGCTTTACCAATATACACTTTCACATTGCAGATCTAATCCCTCTCAAGTCAAGATAAAACTTAGATTGCCTTTTCATATGCCTACTATTAACACTTATGAAATTACCAAAAATAATATCATAAGGGACATGTCTCAGACACCAGCATAGTTATGTATATTCCAGATAGTCTTCCTTTCGCTCATATATCATTTTGATATGCGTCAATCGCTTTCCTAACATAATACCTTAGATCGTATCCATCATGATCATAGGACGAATGTTGAGGTAGCAGTCGTTGAAGTATACCTCCATGACATTGTCAAAGTCAAAGAACATCTGTAATATCCTGAATTTTAGGAATAGAGGCTTAAGATTTAGCCTGAATTAAGGGGACTGCTAGACCCCGATTTATCAAATGTCCTAGTGGGACATGGTTTTATTTCTCAAAATTCCTTTATATCCTTGGATATTAAAAGAAATTATATTGGTGTGCTAAAGAGCTCGGAGAATAACAAAACAAAGTGATTGGAAGTCACACACAATATAGTAAAATGGAACACAATGTAATTTTGCTACTAGTGAAATTCCTGGTATGACAGTGATAATTGTGTGACATGTTTCGATAGGTAAATGATGGTGAAAAATTATGAAAATTTCCAGAATGAAAGTAGACTTATCAAGATTTAATTTGATAGGTCATATGAGTCATTTGGATTTGTACACAAAGAGAAATGAATTTCTGAAGTTAGCCCAACGAAATTAACTATTTTCTGGAGTAGCATTCAAAGATTAAAATTCTGGAAAGAGTGAGCTTCCAATTGGCCAAAGGCTATATTTTTTATTAAAACTAGACTCAATGAGGGTCATATAGCCTTTAGAATCACTCCAATTGGATATTTTTAAAATTAGATATGAATTTTTAAAGTTTAATAAAAATTCTGCCAGATTTAATACTATATGCGAAAATTTGATATTTGGGCCAATAGGAGCATGGCATGTGGCAAATGGTTGGTTAATTCATTTAACCATTCTATTATCATCATCTTCAGCCCATTTTCATGACAGAAACAGAACGCAAGAGTGGGAGAGAAAGCTGAAATGTGAAGGATGGTGGAAGTGCTAGGGTTCATCATAAAACAAGGTAAGGAAGTTGCTACCTTGTGATTCTTGCTCCCTAACCCCTCTATAGCCTCTTCTAATCACTTCTACTTCTTTGTAACCATGATTTTCATGGCTAATCAGAGGTATAGAGAGAGAGAGCTGAGACATTTTGGAGTGAGAACAACAAGAATCAAAGGTAAACTTTCAAAACTTACTTCTTGTGCCTTTGTTATGGTTGTTGTTGTTGTTGTTGGCTTGGATTGGGATGATTTATGAAATATGGATGATGAAATCCTAAGGGGTCCTAATGCCCAAATTTCTTCTAATCATTTGTAATAAGTGTGTAAATAGCTAATCATTTGATTAGGAGTAGCAAGGAAGTGATTATGCAAGAGAAAACGAGAAAACAATAAACTATTTTCGAGAATCTTTAGGACTGCCCTGTTCTGTTTCATGTAGGAGGAGTAGGGATTTGATAATTTTGATGGTTCGATTGGCTTTAGGAGGAAAAATTATGTAGGTATGCAAGTGTTCATGAATTTTGGATACTTGTATGTGAATTTTTAAGTTTTAGAAGTTAAAGGGTACATGTTGTGAAATCTATCTTCTGAAGGCGGTGTCCTTGTGATATGTTTTTGAAGGGCTTAATGTTGTCCAATGATAATGAAACTTTCCAAAATTAAAGTATACATGATAATCTTTACAATGATAGGTAATATGAATGATTTGGACAAGTATTCTAGGAGTTATGATTTGTCAAACTTTGGTCATGTGAATTTGGATAATTCTGGGGCAGTGTCCAATTGAATGGATCTCTGTGATTATATGAGTTGATTTAGTTTATGGCTATATTTTTCCCATAAATAATACTTAAAGAAGGTTCCATAGAACTTGGAATCACCTCATTTCAATTTTTTAAAATTAGTTATGATTTTTACAAGTTCGACCAAGAATCAGGAAGTTAGAATTCTGGAACAGCGGGGTTCTTGGCGGCGGCCAACGGTTTTTGGCCGCGGCCAAAATGTTTCTGACCTGTTTTTGGTTGCGGCCAACACCCCCAAATTCCAGTATTTCATATTTTTGAAGGAAATTGACATATTTAGCCCTTCCTAGCCTTTTGAGCCTTAGTATATACTCCCAATGACCCACAATCATGATTCTAATGATGTGATAGGGTATCTAGGGTTATGGAGAAGTCAAGAAAGAAGAGGCATGGAATAATTTCTATGAAGAAAGAGGCATGGATGAATTTTCAAGAAGCTCCAAAGGTGGGAGGAAGAGGAAACAAAGGAAGGACTATGGTCCACCAGGTAGTGAACTTACCTTTTCTGCATGTATTTGATATGTATGTCTTGCATTGATTATGTGACCGCTTTGCCTATTTGTGTGGAACATGTATGATTGGTTGAAGCTCTGTTATATTTGTGCAATGGCCATATGTATGTCATAACATCGAGCATGTAGCATGTCATTATGTTGGTATGAAATAGTGTAGGAAAGCATGTCATGCATTCATATATATCTTGCATGCATAGTGGTAATGTTTGCTACTGAGATTCTCTCGAATCTCACTCCTCCCAACCAACCATTTTAGACAGGTGAAGGATGCATAGAAAGATGCATGGAGGAGATATGAAGTTGAAGTGAAGCTTGAAGTGGAAGATGCTAGCTTGTATTTGATTGTATTTATTGGGTGATTGTATTTATAAGAAGTGATACATGTATATGTGGATGTATCTATATAAATGAATGTGTTTGCAGAGAACGGCTCTAATGGATAGCTCTTAGTTTATTTTATGTAATCATTACACACTCTGATATTGTGAAACTAAGAGCCGATGATGTATTGGTGACGTAATGAATCTTATGGGAATGATTGTAAAGATTCTACCCTTTTGAAAAACCCTCTCGATCTTAGGTTCAAATCCTGAGTTGAGAGTGGAATATTACGAAAGATTTTAGATGTTTGGTAGTCCGGGTTCAAATCCTGGTTCTGCAATGGATTTCACTAGTCACTTATACTCATTTATGAGTATTAGAAATAAGGTGTCACAACATCATAGAAGTGTTTAACCTTCTTGGGACTCACACATCAACGAAACAAGGATCCATTCACTTGCTTCCTATTTGTGGTTCTTTCACACATGTGGTATGAATCACATGCAACGGTGTTTCTCTTATACTATAAGAGCGTAAGTCATTTTGTATCTTATTATTAACACCATACACACATGAGTTTAGATACTCCCTGTATCTAAACCCAAATTCTTCTACTACATTTATCTCTTATGACGTTGATGTTGAAGAATTTGTTGTCTAGCAACAGGCAATATGGAAACGGGCATCCATGATTCAATCTTTATTTATTCATATTATTAGATCTCCTCTCGACATGCTATACTCTTGCCGAGGTGACTTAATTTGTGTTTCTTCTCTACCATATCAGCATTCCTGCTGTTTTACTGGTGAACACAACTTTCTCATCTTTACGTACTCCTCCTGAGTATTAAAGGTGGTTGCTCGTGTAAGAGAGCTAACTTCACTTGCTTGTACGACATACTAGACATTGTATACATTTCAAATAGACACATAAATTTATGAAGAAATACTCTCATTAATCATAAACATATTACATAGTGTTTGTAATTTTACATTTTGTGCATCCCAATACCCTTCACATGTTTGTCATATATTTCCTTGGCTATTGGTTTAGTTAGGGGGTTTGCAACCATACTCTTGGTCAAAATATGTTGTACAGTAACCACTTTCTGTGCTACATAATCTCTCACAAAATTATACTTTATATCTATATGTTTGGTCTTGCTATGATATTTGGGATCTTTTATATAGGCTATGGCTGCAGTATTGTCACAATACACTAACACCAGATTGGTGCTTTCATTTCCAAATCCAAGGTGTTCAATAAATCTATTGAGCCATATAGCCTCTTGCACTGCTGAGGTGCATGCCACAAATTCAGCTTCTAAAGGATGTAAGGCAATACACGTCTGCTTCTTGCTGCTCTAACATATGACGCCATTGTTTATCAAGAAGGTATATCCTGAAGTTGATCTTCGCTCAACTTCATCTCCACCCAAATCAGTGTCGGAGTATCCAACCAAGCATAGATCACTTCCTTAATAACATAGTACATAATCTCATATGCCCTTCAAGTATCTTAAAATTCTCTTTACTACTTTCCAATATTGCTCACCAGGATTTGACTGGAATCTGCTAACCAATCTAACTGCGTAACAAATATCTGGCCTTGTACAATCATTGTGTACATCAAACTCCCAAAGGCACTAGCATAAGGAACTCTTTCCATTTTTTTCTTTGCTGACTCAGTTTTAGGACATATATCTTGACTCAGGGCTACTCCAAAAGCTACTGGAGTATCTAAGGGATTGCAGTCTTTCATATTGAATCACTTAAGAATTTTCTTGATATAATTCTCTTGTGAAAGAGAGAGGATTCTTCTAGAGCGATCCCTTTGGATCTTAACTCCAAGTATATATTCTGCTTCACCCATGTCTTTCATCTCAAAATTCTATGATAGCCATTCTTTAATAGCTAAAATTGAATTTAGACTATTTCTAGCCAATAGTATGTCATCTACATATAAGGATAATATCATAAAATTACCCTTAAACCTTTTAATGTAGACACGGTGGTCCTCTTCAATCATTTGAAAATCATAAGAGGTTATCACTCTGTGAAACCTCAAATACCACTGTTTGGATTATTGTTTCAGTCCGTAAATGGACCTCTTAATTTTATAAACTTTTCTCTCCATTTCTCTCTTAATGAAACCTAAAGGTTATTCCATTTATATTTCTTCATACAAATCACTGTTTAGAAATGCGGTTTTTACATCCATATGATGCAGTTCAAAATCTAAACTATTCACTATTGTTAGAATAAGTCTTATTGACTTGAAACATACAACAGGTGAGAAGGTATCCTCATAATCTATACCTTCCTGTTGTATGTACCCCTTTACAACTAATCGAGCCTTGTATTTGTCAATCGATCCGTCAACTTTTCTCTTTATTTTGAGAACCCATTTGTTCCCAATGACTTTTTGCCCTTTTGGTAGATCAACTAGTTCCCAAATTTGATTCTTTTTCATTGAATCAATTTCCTCTTCCATTGTATTTTTTCATTCATCCTTAGCAGGACTTGATAAGGCTTCTTGTACATAACATGACTCATCATCTCTATCTAGAGTAACAATGAGTACCTCTCCTTCTATTGGGAAACGTCTCCTGGGTATATTTCCCTTTTCACTCCTTCTTGTGGGAGTCTCTTGTGTCTTTCACTTCTCTTGTCTGGGTCTTTGTAAAGGCCTTTCTGAGCTCCCACTTAAGTTAATATATCAAGACGATTAAGGATCATTTATTTGTTCTATGGTACCTTGTTAGTGTTTCATAAAGAGATACTGTACGATCAATATCTCCCCCGCTAGGAAATTCATTTTCTTAAAATACGGTATCTCTTGATTCAATTTCAGTCACAGTTCCATCTTTGTTTTCACCTATGAAAACATATCTTTTTGATTGTTCAAAGTATCTTATAGAGATACAGTTATTTCTTCTAGGACCTAACTTCCCATATCTATGGAAATCATTATGGATATATGCAACCGACCCCCAGGGTCTAAGAATGTTTAAATATGTGATAGAAGAAAGAGAGTTAGATAGCACTTCATTTTTTAAATGGAGTTGCTGAGAGGCATATTGATCTACAATTAAACATGGTTAGGTATGTGATGGTTCAAGCTAACCCACCAAATGTGAGTGGGAGAGTATTTAGTATCATGAGGTCTACTTTTGGTGGATTAGTACACATACTTGATTTCGTCAAATGTATGTTGTATTAAACTTAACCATGTACCCTCTAAGTTGGTCATTTCAATAAACCCTATGAATTGTGGTCAAAGTGTAAAATTGGATTTAACTTTCCGAAGACCACAAGGGCCATTTGCACATTCCCATAGTTGATGGTAGATCATAAGGTCAATTGCACATTCCCATTGTGTTTGTAAGTGGGAGTTTAATAGGGTTACGTCATCACTTTTTGCATGAATGATGTTACGAATGTAGGATGGTATATTTAGAAGTGCAAGTGTACACTGTCGTAAACAAGTTATATAGAGGTGAGTAGAGTATCGTTCCCACGAGGATTGATCACTAAGTACCAAAATTGATAATTTTAATACTATTTAGCCGATTGATTAGTTGGTGGTTGAGATTACAAGATAAAAATGATTAAATGAAAATGCAATTGTTGTAAAGACAAATATAATAAAAGGTCCTAGGGATTAGATTTCACTTAGCAAACTCCAGATTAAATCACTTATCTATTCTAATCCAATTTATTCCACATGATTGATAGTCGAGTTTCCCTATTTTAATTACTAGCTTCTTCCAAGGTCAAGTAATTCTATAATTAATTGCTAACCCAATATATTCCAATATGAATTTAAGCAATCAATCATGCATTAATATTTATGGAACTCAATTAAGACTACACAACCCATATGAATATATTCCTATTTCATATGAAAATTATGGTTTTAATTATAGGATCCACACACATGTATCTCCTTCCGGTTTCAACATGCATATTGAAATCATCCAAAAGGTGGCCAATCAATTGAATGCATTAAGAACAATAATTAAAACTCAATTATCAAGGAAAAATCAAAACTAGATTTAATAAGTTAAGATTCAATCCGTCATTAGTAAGCTACGTCATCACCCTAGAAAAATGAAAATTTAGCTCATGATGAAATTAAAAAAAACCAAAATAAATTGAAAACTTCATAAATATTGCAGAAAACATGATTATTGAATTCTAAAACATAAAGATACAATTACAAGATGCATAAAAATAGAAAAATCTAGCCTTCCATATAGAAGGTAAAACCTTCCATGTAGGAGGCAACCTATACCATCCATAAAGGAGGACTACCTAAACCTTCCATGTAGGAGGTATGCAAGAACAACAAAAATGTATGAAATTAAACTCTAATATCATGTCCTCCCTTGTGCCTTCAACTCTTCTATTTATAGATGAATTGGGTGTTAGAATTTCCACATGTTAGGTAAGAATCTTGACTCTAAGCCACCAATATTGACTTTGTGACCACCTTGCTCCTTGATTGCAGCTAATGTTTGGCAATTAAAACGTTGGAATATCACTTTGTTGTCTTCATGAAAGTTATAAATCTGGATCTTAGCTTGAAAATGCATATGAGATCTCCTCATTTCAACATTTTTAACTCTAGTTATGGTCAAATTAGTGGACAAAGGTCAGACCTGGATAAAATCACGTGCTCAACTTCTAAGCAAAATTCGAAGCTCTTAAGGACAGAACTGGGTTTTTTCCTCAACATAAAAGTTGTAGAAAGTTTTCTCAGCTTTCTATCCATATAAAGAACGTCCCAATTTGACATCTAGATCTCCAGATATTGCCTAAAAACTAAAATAGGTTCAAATTTTAGTATTTTCCAATGAATTCAATTTTATGTCAAATCATTATTTATTTATCAATTAAACCCAAATTCATTACATGAAGCTCAAATGTCATCCAAAAATGCTTCATATAAGGGAAAATAAATGTGCAGATATTTTACTTATCAAGTGACAAGATAGAATTTTGAATGAAAAGAACTAAAAGATATCATATTTATTATACATCATCAGTTTCCAAACAAGGGAGAAACTGCTGACTATGTGTCTCTTTACGAGACACATAGACAGGCGGTACAGAAGCAGTCAGCAATTCTCAATTGTCCTTATGAGTGGGAGCTTAGAAGGATCAATAAAGAGACCTACAAAAGAAAGAAGCTCCAACAAGAAGGAGTAATTGAAAATATTCACGACCTCATCAGTTTGCAGAATCTCAAAAAACTCCTATTTAATTAATTCAATTGATTTCGCAATTTATCCATTCACAATCCAAAATACTTAAACTTCAGACTTATGTGAAAACAAACAAGTATGATCATATCATGAATAATCCTAAACAAGAATTATAAAATAAGCTTTGTGCCTTGCCCTCATACACAGTACCAAATTTATCATAGTGGAATATTGGCAATGGAAATATAGTCATTGTCCCTTTAATGTAAATATTTTATTTATATGAGACATTTAAATGCCAGATATCACAAACTATCCCCATTTAGTTTATTAATTAACATTCTTGTTCTTGGCAACCTTCCTTGGTTTAGTCACTTAAATCATTCCACTCATAGGGTTATTCACAATTGATTTGAACCAAGAATGTCCTTTTATAGCACATTGAAGTATACAATGTTGTGTACTTATATTATTCTTGACTAGAAAAGTAATAACACTATTGGGTCTATGATCAGGAGAATACATTTGTACCTCCCATCACACAGATTCCAGCAATTTCACTACTATCTATCAAGAATTTCATACAAATATTTCACAAAATATGCTCAATTATGACTATCAGAAGACTCAACTTCTGAAAGCTCCCACTTAGATAGAGCATATGAAACTAGCTCCGACTTAGATGGAGCGTATGTTTCTCCTAGAATACTTATTTTCTAAGAGCCTCCACTCAAGAAGAGAATTTTATTTATTTCTCAAACCCAATTTAATAAGGTTCACAATAACCATTGTTTTCTAAGGCTGGAAGAATTTTATGTCCCATATTGTTTTAATTATCTTCCTGAGTTTCTCTATTTTCTTGAATAGATATGTCAAAAGTCTTATGCCATTTTTCTTTGTTTCTTCAAGGAAACATTAAGTAGTATTTGCTTTCAAGTCTTTTATAGTTTCTAATATTAGTGGTTGGACTAGGCTCAAGGTTGTTTTTCACTTATGAAGTGGGCTCTACCTTTTAAGGTGCATCATTCTCTTGAATTTCACCATGATTTGGAGTTTTGTTGTTAGAAAGTTTTTCCATTTGAGATTCCGTTTCACGGTGATTTGATACTATCTCTTTAGTATCAAATCCTCACTTTCACCTCTGTGAGGTTTCTTCATATATGAATCTTGATATTCACCTTCTTAAGATTCAAGAGATTTATGTTTTTCTTTAGGTTTATCTCCCGGATTTCTTTCCGGTCACACCTCTTATTCAATTTTAGGTTTTAATTAACCTTAATTTGAATTATTTTCCTCTCAACTCTCTTTAGGATCTTCTCCTTCTAGGCTATGTTTCAGGAGCTCAAAATTAAATGAGCTGAGCAAATCCCTCTTTCAAACATCACTCAGAGACTCACATTACCCTAAGTAATTTAGGCTTGTATCATTATTTAGAGGCTTCAACAAATAAGTTTCTCCTTTTCTAATCCACTACAAAGTGGTTCATACTCAGGAAAGTGTTTTTCAACACAACCATCATTCAAAACAATTAAATGGTTTTGGTTCAGTGCTTTTATAACTCTCCAAGTTCACACGTATCATAAATAAAATAATTATGAATTATTATAAATATTTTAGGATTTTTAAACTCATTAAAAACATTAAAAATAACAATAAAACCTCCAAAACAAAATCCAAACATATTTCAAGAAATTCCAAACACATACCT
The DNA here is from genome assembly GCA_037074505.1 of Albizia julibrissin. Classification (NCBI taxonomy): domain Eukaryota; kingdom Viridiplantae; phylum Streptophyta; class Magnoliopsida; order Fabales; family Fabaceae; genus Albizia; species Albizia julibrissin. The sequence goes on from CM073477.1 coordinate 43,407,955, forward strand.
ATAAACAGCATCTCAATGAGAGCTCAAATGCACCTTTACGCGCCCCTAGAAGGAAGAGGAAAAAGAAATTCTGGAAAAATGAAAAATCCAGATGAAACCTACTCTCACAATCGGCACGTGCAGTCACAGAGCTCTCAAATCGTCACACGCGCCGGCTATATAGAGTCCATGTACCAAGCTCTCAGATAGAGTCCGCCACGTGGCGTCTGGCATATGCCACGGCCCTACACGCACCACATGGCTTTTTTTAGCATTTTTTTAAAAGTTTGCCTTTTTTTTTCAGATTCGGTCAACCCATGTAACCCGACCCGTCCAGTCTACCACCTATGATCTACATTTTTTTTAGAAAACGTCAAAATGATGCCGTTTTGAAGGAAGGAGGTCTCCTTCAACCTCCAGCCAGGTCACTACCGACCCGGTTTCAGCGTGGGTCGGGTTCGTCGGACCCGGTTCCTTCTCTCCGCCATATCTTCGCCGTCTGACGTCTGTTTTGTGCATTCTTGGTGTCGTTTTCTTCATTTTTTCTAGCTCTACGCAATGGGATCATTTTAAAATCCTAAAAACCTTGTTTTTAGATGACCCAATTGACTTTCTTTTCAGTTTTCCAACGATTTGTCTCTGTATTCTGTTCAACCTTTACGTTCCTTCGTTCTAGAATCTTATTATGTGTATTTTGAGGCTCTTAAATAAACTAATACTTATAGAACCAAGGTATAAACAATGAACTTCAGGAATTTGCAGAAAACAGAAAGAACAGTAAAGCACCAAAGCAAAAAAATAAGAAAAACGCAAAAAAAATACACAGTTAGATATATTGAGTGGGATCTAATCTCATACAGAACAATATATATATAAGTCAGAATCATATACTTCCACACAAATCCATGAACATAAATCGACGGAGAGAAGATTTTTCTTTATATACATGCTTTCAGAAAAAAATTTCTCTATTCATAAGCATGCTCAGAAAAAATTAATTCAATCTTAGGATAGATAATTAACCTGGATCTAATACCACTAAAGGATTTTGGGTGTACCTGGAATCTGTTGACTTGCTGAGTACTCACATGAGATCGGAACACCGATATGGACTCGATCACGTTCATACGGAAGATGTACCATGAAATTATGTATTTCAGTTTAGCCCCAAGGCCAATGGGCTTAAACCTAATCTACCAAAGGTGGATTATGCCCATTTTCCAACACTTATTAAACTCATGAAGAAACAAAAACCAACAAACTCGCATAAAACTCATTTGAAATTGCAATTGTTTTGTAACTGCGAGTTTCCTAACTGACTTTACGAGTTCATGTACCAATTATCAATCCATAAAATATCCATTATTGTTTTGGATTTGATTTTATTTAGAAGATTAATGCATCTAATGATATTATTATTTTAGTTATCATTGTTGATACTTTATTTGAATTTTTTGGTCTAATTATGTTTAATTATTTAATCATATATTTTTAATAGCTATTTATTGATAGAGCTAAATTCTTAAGAGGTTACAATCCAAGTTCATTTAATTTTGTTATATAAAATAATTATATTTTCTAATATTATATTTTCAATAATGAGATGCTTTTTCTATATATATATATATATATATATTAATATTTAAAATTTATTGCATTTTTCATTAATTTTATATTAAAAATAATATATTTATACAAATAAATAATATATTAATAGTGATATAAATATATAAAAATTATAGTTCCATATTTATTAATAAAACTATAATAAGTATATGTATGTGTGAATTATTCAATAAAATTATACATATGAAAATAATTATCTCAAGTTTTTTATATCCATTTTATCATTTTCTCCAATCATATCCGATTATAGTCCTATTTTTGAATTATTACCATTTAACTATTGATGCGATCCAAAATCAGCAAGTTGTCTCTTCATATTCAAGTGACGACTCTTCAACTTCAAATATTAAGGAAGCATTAAATGGGCTAGTACAAGAGACTTGGATGAAGCAATTAGCAATTGGATCAAGGTTAGAAAAAAATGTTGAAAATGTCACTAACTTCATTTGGGCTACAAATAGAGATATTGATCAAATTTTGGGCTTGAAGTCTTACAATTGAAGAGCTTGGACTTAGTACTACACATGGGAGGATTCATTTGGGCCTAAATAAACACATTTTGGGCTTTAAATGCAGATTATATTTTATGGCTTTTATTTGTGCGAAATTATTAAATAAGTTGTCATATTTGACTTTTGGGTTCTCTAGCACACTATATTAGACTTTTGTGTTTTCTAGAACATTGTATTAGACTTTTGGGTTTCCTAGCATATGGTTTTGGATTTCCTAGAACATGGTATTAGACTTTGAAGTTGCAATTATTACAATTAGGTAGTATTTCTCTATAAATACCTTGTGCTTCTTCATTTGTAATACACACTTGAGATTTGATATATGAATGAAAGTTGCATTTCTACACTTTGTTTCTTGAGAGTGGAGTCTCTCTAGGGTTCTTCTTAGAACTAACAGACTTATCAAGGCTTGATCAACCTTGTGGCGTCTTCCAACACTTTGGGTCCTTGTTCTTTCTTGTTCAAGGGTTCAAGTAGATCGTAGATCTTTGTTTAGCTTTCTTGGGGTGAACATATCTCAGAATTGGTTGTGGGTTCGTGGGATATTCCCTTGTGGGTTCGCACCAACTATAAACCCATATATATAAAAAATAGGACACACTAGTACAAAATAACCCTTTTATACCATAACATTTAGACCGATTATTACTGATAAGGTCTAAAAAGTATGACTGGTGGCAGTTTTATAATTATAAATAACTTTTGAGACCGGTTCTTAAAATATGCAGTCTAAAATATATTATTTAGACTAGTTATTCAAACAACCGGTCTAAAAAGATAATATTAATTAAAAATTAAAAAATTTTGAAACTTTTTAGACTAGTTTTCACTAATAACTAGTCTTAAAGATAAAACATTTTAGACCGATTGTTGATTATAACCGGTCTAAAATATGAGGAATTAAAAAATTATTTTTTTCCTTTGAAGACCGGTTATGAGTGACAACCGATCTAAAAGGTAAAACTTTTTAGACTGGTTATTCATGGGAACTGGTCTAAAATATTGATTTAAGACCAGTTGTTTTGTATAACCAGTCTTAAAGATGTTTCAGTGCCCTAAATTCTAAATCCCCTATTCTTCACATCCAGAGCTCTTTGTATATGAAAGTCTTCAAGGTCGATTACTCTGTGAGCTTCGGTAGGTTCCTTCTCAACTCCGCCATTCTTCTTTCTCTCTAAATGTGAAGCTCCTCTTTTGGTCTGTCGCTTGTAGGTCCTCCGTCATTACCAACGTCACTCCTCTCTTCCTTTGTTGCTCGTCGCTCTTCCATTGTCACTGTAAAGGAAGAAGACAATGGAGCGCTACAAGAAGCCATTGATTCTAGTCCAGGTGAGGGTTCTAAATCCCTTTCATATTTCAATTGTTTCGAGTGCTAATATATGGGAATTAGAGAAATTTTTGAATCCCCTATTCTTCGCGCCTAATAGAGCTCTTTGTATCTAAAACAGTCTTCAACCTCAATTATTCTATGAGCTTATGTGGATCTTCTTCTCAACTTTGCCATCCCTCTTTCTCTCTGAATGTGAAGCTCCTCTCTTCCTTTGTCGGACGTAGCTCCTCTATCGTTACCAATGTAATACCCCACTTTTTCACTAATATTCCGTATATGTATATTTTTGATATTTAGTAGAATAAAATGGTGAATTGTAGTATACATAAATTTACAGAAATATTTTAATCGCCAGTTACACATAATTCGGCCAAGTAAAGACACAAAGAGGCAATTATTGTCCACTTAACCAAAATTTGAGTATAAAATGACACAAACAATGGCTTCATACAAGTGTAAAAAAATTCTTCCAAACTAAAGGAAATGAGCAAGAAATGATTTATTTCGATAAATTTAAATCATAAAACGTAAGAGCAAAACGATAATTTTGCAATAAAACAATAAATAATTATTCCCCTAATATTCCCAATAATTTCAGTTAAATGGGAATTAAAAAGAGGAAAATGACTACTTGGTAATTAATAAGCCTATTTTGGTGAATTATTATCAAGGAATGTCAAAGAGTCAAAAAAGTCTAAAGTTTAACAACTTGCAAGATCGCATAATGGGATAACTTAAGGCAATATTTTCCCCCTCATCTCTCATTAATTTCGGTGGAATGAAGAAGGAAAAGGGAAAAGGAATTGTATTGTAATATTATATAAAAGAAATAGAATTTTGGACCAATGGGAACCTACCACATGTAAAGCAATTTGACAATTCTATTAAATCATCATCTTTTCATCTTTCTCCATTCATTCTCGTGTAAAACTAAACCAAAGTAGAGAGAGGGAGTTCAAGAACTTTGCAAGAGCTTCAACCACAAGGGAGAGCTAGGGTTTCAAGAATCCAACGTAAGAAGCTTGTAATCTTGAAGTTTATGCTTCCTAATCACTCTAGAACATCTCTTAATCACTTCTACTCCTTTGAATTCATGGATTTCAAGACAAATCTCAAGAGAAGAGAGAGAGAGGGCTGACATTTTAGAGAGAGAAGGAGTAGGAATCAAGAGGTAAACTTCAAGACTTGCTTCTTTTGCCTTAGTTGATGTTGTTATTGTTGTTCTTGGCTTGGATTTGGTTGTTTTGTGAAAAATGAATGATGAAACCCTGAGGGTTTTTGCTGCTCAAATTCCCTCTAAACATGTCCATGTAGTGTTTAAATAGCTAATCATGTGATTAGAAGTAGAAATGAAGTGATTAAGCAAGAGAAAGTAAGAAACTAACATAACTCTCCTAAGAATCCTAAATTATTGCCCTGTGTGTGGCATGAGGAAGGAGTAAGAATTTGATAATTTTGATGCTTCGATTGACTTTAGAAGGTAAAATTGCGTAGGTATGTGAGTGTTTATGATTTTTGAATGCTTATATATGAATTTGGGAATTTATGAAGTGTATGTGTGCATGTTGATAATCTGCCCTGTCTGGAATAGTGTGCTTGTGCATGGTGTTTCAGGAGTCAAAATTTGTCCAAATATTCTAAAAATTTTAATTAAATTAAAGATATAGAGCTTTAATTTGATAGGTATTTTGAAATTTTTGGACAAGTACATTAGGAGATATGAATTGTTGAAGTTAAACCTTGTTTTCTGGAAAGAAATCTGAAACAGTGATGTTTGGAGAAATTTTGGGAATGTTTTGGTTTTGATGGCCAAAATTGAGTAATTATATGTAAAATTATACTGAAATAGATTTACATAGAATTTGGAACCACTCAATTTAGAGTTTTCTAGAATTAATGGTGAATTTTTGAAGTTAAGCAAAAAACTAGTAGATTTGGTAACAATGGTGGAAATAACCAACTTGGGATGGTTGGGCCACCTTGACTTTGCTTTTATCTTAGTATACTAACTTTAATTACAACCAACTTGACTAATTACATTATGCAAGTATTGGAATGAATAATAACCTATCGTCTGTAAATTCCAATTATAGGACCTAATAGTGGTTCGAGGCTTAAGACTTGCCCGAACTCAGACAAACGGGAGGAAATTGCTAAAGGAAAGCAGCTAGGTAGTAACCTGTCTTTGATATGTTATAATATGCATTGTATGTTGGCTGAAATCATCAGGAATTGTCTGGCACATTCTAGTTATGCGGAGTGATTGCTCGAGGCCTTTCTGCGCGGGTAGACACTCAGGCTAATAATCTTCTGTGATGCACGAGTGGATTCCTGAGGTATTTCTGCGCATTTATCCCTCGAGGCCATTGAATTTACCTAACGCTATGGTAGTTTATGAACTGCATGTGATGCACTAAATGTTATTGTGATAATTATGTTGTATGATGACACTGTAGCATGCTATGTGATGTTATATATGTATGATTGGCACTACGTTACTACTGAGATTCTTTTGAATCTCACTCTTTTTTTAAAAAAAATCATCTATAGTATAGGGAGAGAGCTCAAGGGGCAAGAAGAAGGTAAATGCGAACGGTTAGAGGCTGGAACACTGAAGACTTTAGTTTTGATGGTTGTTTGTTATGTGTACTTTGAATATTTTGGGATATGTATATACTATAAATAGCTTGTAAATCTGACATGTTACAATAGTTAAACTGGTAATGCCAGTAGGCAATTTTTGGAGCAGTTTAGTTATATTACGCTTCCGATCATTAATGAACCATAATTAAAGTATGGAACATGAGAACTAAGCAAAGAATCGCTCGCAAACTCTGCTAAAACGAAAAGAAGAGCGCGGTGAGACTTAGTGAGTTAGTGAATGTTTGTGAAAATGATTTAGGAAATTTTATTACCCTAAAAAATCCTTTCTAATCTCAGGTTCAAGTCCTGAGATAGGTTTGAAATTTGTGAAAGTTTTTTGGTATTTCTTAGGGACTTAATTATGGTTTCATGAATGATTTCACTACTCTTTTGTACTCATCTGAGACTATAGGAAATGAGGTATCACAACCAACGTCGCTCCTCTCTTCCTCTGTCACTCATCGCTCCTCCATTGTCATTGGAAAGAAGGTAATGTTATTTTCAAATGTCCCAACTCGAGTTTTCATCAGAAACTCGAGTTCTCAGCACTTCTTCAGGTTGTCTCTGCCAAGAACTCGTGAGAGTTCATTTGAAAACTCAAGTTGTCATCTATCTAGAACTCAAGTTCTATCTCCAAACTCGAGTTCTCCCTATACTTCAAGTGTCTGCATGATTCTTTGGTTGGAACTTGCTGGAGTTCATTTATAAACTCGAGTTTTCTCTTTACCAAAACTTGATTTTTTCTACCAAACTCGAGTTCTTTCTATATTTCCAGCTTTTGAATATTTCTTTAGATACAACTCGCGGAAGTTAAAATGAAAACTTGAGTTTCTTTCTTACCAGAACTCGAGTTTTGCTCTCAAACTCAAGTTATCCAGGAGTTGCAAGATTCTGAACAAGTCTCAGGGTAAAACTCGTGAGAGTTCAAATGCCAATTCGAGTTCATCTTGGCCCACAACTCGTGTTTTGTCCCAAAACTCAAGTTCTTGTGACAACTTCAGTTTCTGGCTCAGCTTCTGTGTAAAAATTGCAAGAGTTATACTGAAATATTCATATCTAACTGGGTTTATGTCTTTGTGCAAGACAATTTTTGGGATATGGGTGATACATGTTTGATGTTGATACAGTCATGAGATTTGAATGATTGACCTCTGTACTTTTTCTTCTCTTTGCTTTTCTGTAAAACTGAGAAATTTCTCTTCCCTTTACTTTTCTTTAAAACTTATGGAATTGAAAGTGCACAAAGTTGAGATTTTGTTGTTGTCATTGTTAAATTATGGGTCATTGTTATCTCGGTAGATTTAAATTGTGTTTTAAAATGCTTGATGATATTGTGTTGATATTGTTGCTGAGAATGTGGGTAGGAAGAATGATGATAATTGTTGACAATGAAATTGTTGCTTCTAATTGTGTGTGATAATGTGTTGATTTTCAATTATTTATTGTTGTTGCTTCTGTGAAATGTGGGGTGTATGAGTGCTGTTGTCATTGCTTTTGATTGTGTATGATAATGTGTTGTTGCTTCTGTGGGATGTCGATGAAATGGCTTGCTAGGTAAAGCTAATCTTTAAGAGGAATATTTTAAAAAAATGGAAACTTTTTATACTGGTTGTTGGTACAACAACCGATCTAAAAATGCATGCTTTTTATACAACGGTCTAAAAAGTATGACATTAAGACCTGTTATTTCAAACACAGGTCTAATATGTCGTTCTTCTTAGACTAGTTGCTTAACCGGTCTAAAAAGTTTGTTACTTTTTGGACCGGTTGTATCTTGATCTCATCTAGAACAGGTTTAAAAAGTCATTTTTACTCAGTCTAAAAAGTCATTTTTCCACTGGTGACACATGATCATATGTGATTTGAAAACTTGATGTAATGGATATAAGGAATTTGATGTAAAAATATATATTTATATTAATTTTTGTACCATAAAATATGAAAAGTAAAAAATATGAATAAGAAAAGTAAAAAATAAGAGAGTTTATTATTAAGTTTTAATAATATATTAATTATTAATAAACATTTACATAAAATAAGAAAAGTAAAAAAAATTAATAATATATTAAATTTTGCGTATATCTATATATTTATGTGTATTTGTATAATATAGAACAATATATTTATATTTTTTTATTAATTGAAATATTACACAAACATTTTTTCCTTTAAAGATGGTAGATTCTTCTAAGCTCAATTGAAAAATTCTCCCACTTGAGCCACTCCTTGTCACAAAATGTAACCAATTTTTGTGGCGTGGACATGTGGCATTGACGTGGAGGCGATAGGTAGAGGAGGCCAATCGTGACACGTGGAAACGGAACTATTATGTTGGTAATTAGTGACAGAATTTTAATTCCATTGTCTAAGCAATTAATTGTAGATTGTATTCAGTCGGCAATAAGCTATTTGTTTAAAAGTAAACATAACATAGTTGTATATAGCTCAAAATTTGAGGGGATTATTATATGAATATAAAAATCAAGTTATAGTTTGAGATTATTTGCATAAACTTAAATGTTTAAGAGAGTTTATTATCAAGTTTTAAATGTTAATAAGCTCATTTATACCTAGCTACCTCTAAGTTTAGTAAACTTTTAAATAATTTAGCTTATTATTTATATATAAAATCTAACCCATCATGCACACATCCTCCATCTTTTCTGAATAAAGAAAGAAACAAACTCCACCTCAAGTATTGTTTTGGAGCATCAAGATTCCGTTTCTGAGAAAAAACCAGTGCGCAGAGACAGACCCTCTGAACAGAAAAGAATTCGCAGAAAATAGGCAACAAAAACCGCAAAACGGTTCTCATATTTTTGTATTGATGCTGAGATCAAACCAAGACTGAAACGATTCTTTCATTAAATAATATAAACAGATACGTACATAGTACGTACTTATGGCAGTCACATTAAATACGTAACAGAGTAGTGGATGTGAGTGTGACCACTTTTATTACATTTACTGGGACAAAAATTAAAAGAAAATTTCATTAAAAGTTAACTTTGTAGAGACAAAAAAAAGTTTTACTTCACATGACTTGTTCACGAGATATTGTTGAATATACACTCTTTTGCATTCTCGATATTCTCTCTCTTCCATGTGGTTTAACCCTTGAATTTATCTTTCACCAGCTACGAAATCCACCATTATGTGTGTGTGCATCATTCTATTTCCCTTTTTCTTTTTCTGCCCCACTTCTTTTATTATTTAATTTTTATACTAATACCATCGACTACTTGAGACTTGAATATTGCCAGGCCTCCTCAAATAGAGGGTATAGTTCTTTAAGCATGATTTGTTATATACATTTTGCTCAAACTTGAAATTCTATTTAAGAAAATCAAGTCACTTTTACTTATTAATCTAACTATCATAGAGATATGTCATTTTTCTTCATTCTATTGACTTGAAACCTTGTTTAATAAAAATCAAGTCACTTCCACTTAACATAACCATAACTTAGGCAACCAGGTAACTCACTTAACATGACCATAATTAATTTCCTCATGTTCATTTTTTGTTGATTTGAAAGAAAAATCGATGGAGTCATTTTTCACTTGACCTAACTATTACTGATTGCTTCCGGTCCATTCTCTTTTGTTCATTTTGAGTCTATAATTTATTATTGTACTAAATTGGGTTAATTCTCCTAAATATATTTTTACATTCACACATATTCAAAGTCCAAGACTATATATTGGACGAATCCCTTCTATTGGAACACGGTTGTTAATTCATTCTTTTTATTTTTCATTTTATTTCAGCAAATGAGATCCCACTTCCTCTTGCAAACAACTTGTTAGAGCTAAGGCACGTTTAGTACAAAATAATAATGAGAACATTTTCTACGATAGAAATGAAAAGTTCTTGTACAAAAATAGTTTTCTTTCTAAGAAAGTTAGTTTGCACATTAATTTGTGAAGATTAAAAAATTAGTTGAGTTAGTTGCTTGTAACAAATGAGTAAATTTTTGTAAGATATCCCCTAAATTTTTTTATATAGAAAATTTTTTTTAATATGAGCAATAAATATGAATAATTTGAGGGGGGAAATATAACTCTAAGAGATAAAATAGATTGAGATTTTATATTTAGAATTAAAATAAATATCTCAATTATTTTTTATATTTAGAATCAGAATGGAGTGTGAGGGTACGCGCTCTAATTTTCCCCATTCCTCAAATCCCTTTTCTATATGCCAAACGCAGCCATATAAAACATCACAAGTTGTGCTAAAGAACCCAGAAAAGTAAATTTAGTTGTTAAAGAGATATTTTATTTTGTTGTTAAAGAGATAATTTATTTGTGTTGTTGCTTTGTTCCTTTTCCTTTCTTTTATCAAATTGCGGCTGCAAGTTGGGGGAGTCATCGTGCCATTAAAAACAAAAACAAAAACAAAACTTTACACTTGGACAAGACTGCCTCTTTGCCTAACATTTCACGCTTGTCTTCTCTTTCTTAAAATAAGCTAACAATAATTAACCCTATCAAATGAGGACTCTCTGAAATTACAAACTGATTACATATAATGAAAATAAAAAGTTGATGAGATACCATGGACAATTGGCTCAAGTGGACGATATAATTGGTATCTTTTAATTAAAGTCTCGAGAGATTGAATTTGCTTCCCCCCCCCCCCCCGGGGCGGGGCGGGGAAAATCTATCCCTGCATGCTAGACGAGCTATCCCACATTTATAAAGTCCAACAAAACTCGAATGTAAGTTAATCAACAATACCAAATATTGTATTTAAAAAATATAGAGATTGTATTTGTAAAAAATGTAGTTCAAATTAAACTAGTCTCATTTATTTATTTTACACTTTTTCAATACATATTTTTTTGTTATATATTTGAATGACTTAAACTTTAAACTTTTATCCATACTTCACTCTACCCAAACCTCTTGAGCTAACTTCAGGTATTTCAATCTACATCATGATTTGATTGTTGATGATTCAATTTTTATCCCTATCAGATTTTTTCTAAGGAAAAAAAAAAGCTATACTATTCACAACATATAAATTGTGCGACTTCCCATATTTTATTATATATTTAATATCAAAACATTTATTTTATACTTTTCCTAAATTTATCTTATTTATTATCATAAACAAATGGCATTGTTCAATTTGTGTAGAAGCTTCTTTAGTGGCATGTTCAACCTTATTTTTTTTTATTTTTTATTCTTTTAGAATGCTTCATTGATTGGAAATATATAATTCATAACTAGTTTAAAGTATGCACAAGAGTAAATAACTACAGGGAAAAGATGGTATATATTGTGGAGAGTAAATTGCAAGCAATCATAACATGGGCCAAAGATTTGGCCTTTAATTAGTACGTTCAATTACATCCATCTTACTCCTTTTGATCTTCAATATAAAATATTAATAAATTTCACTACAACTAATATGTTATATTAATGACTAGAAGTAGTATTATCGATCTCACACCAACGAGTTGAGTACTTGAGTCTATTTAATGGATTAGTTTCCCACAACGTGTTAAATAAAAATTTAAATCTCATTTAAAAGATTTGTCCATATTTAATGACATATAACAGTGTCCCGAATGAGATTGTCTTTAGTAGGAGAATACCTATGCGTTAGTAAAAACAAAAATATGAGTTAGGGTCTATTTTGCTCTGAAAGTTGCCACCAACGGACAATTTTGCTATGTAATTTTTTGTGGGGGGGGGGGGATAAGTGTCAAAAAGGAAATAATTTTTCTCTGACCGTTATCCCAATTAATTTTGATCATTAGTTGATCAAATATGCTGAACTAGTAGACCGCATGTCATCCACGTTATTTTTGTTAAGGTACAAATTTGTCCCAAAAATTTTAAATCTAACTTTAGAAAAAATAAAGTAGATGACACATGGACTTCTGGAGTAAATTTGCATCTTAATAAAAATGACATGGATGACGTGTCGACTGTCAGCTCAATATGTTTTGTCAATTAGCAGTCAAAATTAATTGAGATAACCAATAATACATAATACTTCATTTTTTACACTTCTGGAGTAAAATTACACCTTAACCAAAATGGAAAAAAAAAACTCTCAAAGTATTTCACACTCGCTTTATCCATGGGAAAGCGTGGAAGCATGTGCACAGCACAAATTATAGTAAGGTCTTAAGCGATCCCAATGCTTTTATCTTTTTATGTCATTACTATTTAGTAATTAATGTTCAGATCGAGAGTGGAAGCAAGAATGAATCTCTTATATTGAATAGAATGAATTAAAAAAATTATATAAATGGGGAAACCTCATTGGCGTGATTTCTAAGAGTCCAATTAAAGAGGTTAGAGTAAACTCGGAAAGCATAATTTGAAATGATATGGGGATAGAAGTAAAATAAAGAAGTCGCACGATAGATAAAATTGAAGTGAAGCAAACTTATATGGGAAAATTAATCTTTTGGTCCTTATGATTTTGACTGAGTTGTAATTCAATCCCTATACTTTAACTCGGTGCAACTCAGTCCTTATAGTTTTGACTTAGTTGTAATTCAATATCTAAACTTTGACTCACTGCAACTTAATCCCTATAGTTTTAACTAATTTATAACATAGCGTCCACTTTCATTCTAGAACATAAGGACTAAATTGTAAAATACTTAAAATTATAGGTATTAAGTTATAGTGAGTCAAAGTTCAGGGGCTGAGTTATAATGATTCAAAACTATAGGGATTGAGTTACATCAAGTCAAAGTGTAGGGAATAAGTTACAACCCCGTCAAAACCATAGGAGCAAAAAGATTAATTTTCCCAACTTATATAAATGGAAAATGATTGAAGACCTAATGACTTAAAGTATTTTGCATATATATTTATATACTCATATTAATTCAAAAAGACTCTTGTTTATAAATTAAAAAAATTTAAAGACATAATGTCTTAGGATATAAAGAAAAATATATAAACTCATGTCTATAATATATCTCCGGGAATAATGGTGTTGCTTTTCTCTTTCTATCCAAATTCACTCATATTTTATTACATAAATAAAAATGTAATGAAAAATAACTTACAAAAATTTTCTAATGCTTGAAGCCATAAAGCTAAAACTACCCACGCCAATTTTGATTTGCATAAATTCATTAGCATTATGATTTTCGGACTTTCTTTCGGTTATAACATGTCAAATGAATTGTTTTGTTTATGCAAGTTTAATGTGATGCTTACAAGTTTGGCGGAAAAACATAATATAAATTCATTAAAATAATATTTAACAACATAGTCTGTTGTTCGAAACTCTGATCTCTAAACCTAAAACAAATAATGAACAATATCAATAAATCTTTATAAAATAGCCATACCTTTCATAGATTATGAAAATTGCAACTCATATCTCACTGATTCTGTCCAATGAATAGAGCATTGTATACACACAAACTATAATAAGGATTCGAGTTGGGTTGGGCCATAATGTGTGGAGAAGCTCTCTTGTGTAGTTATTTTATCCCAAAGAATTAATATAGAGATCTTTTTTTTTTCCCTATTATCTTACGCTTCTCACCACTCAAATCCAATCATTGTTAGATGTCATCATATTTAGTCAATATTTTAAAAGCCGGACTAGGCAGTTGAACTTGAAAGTCCAAAAATTGCCATTTTAGCAAAACTCTCTATTTTGTCATTCCAATATTCCTTCTCCCAATTATGTTTCACAATTTCAACAAAACCGTCTTTAAGAAACTAGCATGGCACCTAAAAGGGGGTTTCTCGCGCTGAACCTTTGTATTAGGAGAACTTTTGAATATAATTGGTCTATGGTCTGAACCAAACTTGTTCAAATGAAACACCTTAGATAAGGGATATATACGATTACATTCAACATTTGTGAGTGCCTAGTCAATCCTTTCCTTGACCAAGCCTTTAGGGAGAAGCAAACAGAGATTTTACCAAGAAAGTCCAATAGATCATTCTGTTCGGATATGTTTGTTGGGATATATTGGTGGCTCGATGCCAGAAATTGTTTGGAGAAGAGGCATACATCGATAATACAAAAGCATATGATAGTCTTTTTCGTGCTAGCTAGGACAAGGATTTAGTATCAAATTGTCAATTCTATACTAATCACAATACTGCAGGATCGATCAATTAGGAATATCAAAATGGTTTTTTCTCACTTGAAGTGAATGCCTCTGTTCTTGGGTCTGGGAGAAGCAAATGCAAATGTGCTATTCGTGGAGAGGAGGGAGGCTAGATATGTGGGCTTACACGAAAACTTACATCTGTTCCCCCGGGCAATAGCGGAAGTCATTGCAATCATCCAAGGATTACAGTTATATTGGAATCCTGGTTACAAGAAGGTGGTTGTTTTATCTGATTGTATTGAAGCCGTTAATGTATAGTAATTAGGGGTTGTGATCATACTCATCCCTTTAAGGATATTATCGATGATGCTAGATTGTGGTTAGTGAAAAATTGGAAAGTTTTTATTACGCACATTTCTAGGGAGGAAAATAGTTTAGTGGACCACTTGACAAAATTAGCTCATATAATATAGATGAAAATTTCTCTCTCTTTGATCAACCACCACCTACTTATCAAGAGGCGGTTATTGAAGAATGATAGTACAATAGCAATAGGATTGCTTGTATCTGCTCTTTTGACATTTTGTTAATGGATTCCAATTTATCATTAAAAAAAAAATTTCATGGTTCTTATGGTCCATAGTTAGATTAGCAATTGAATTGGTGACATAATAATTAACAGAAATTTTATAAAAATGATTCTAGGCATGTATAATAGCATATTTAAGAAATAAATCCATAACAAGTCTAATTGTCAAGAACACCGCAATAGTTGAAGTTTTTAAAGAAAAAACACCATATGGCTACAAATGGTTTAAAAAAATATTGGATTTTTGAGTGTCAATTTTTTTTACTAGATTTTAATTATTTAGCATTTTTCCCGTCAAACTAAAAAACCATCCAGTTTTCAAAAAAACTGTTTCAGCATTTTTAATTTAGAATTCCGGGTTAATGGCACAGCTCGACTCTGGCTCAACCATAAAAACAATTTTCTGGTTAAAATCGAGCCATTTGTGAGTTTGGGCAGGAACTAGTTTCTGTGAACACCATGTTACTCATCACTCCAATCTTTTTTGGTTTTTTGTTTTTTTGTTTTACCTGAACTGATCACTCCAATCTGATTCTTTAGTCACTGAATTTAGTTATCAAAATTAATGTTGGTACTCGTATTAGTTAGCCAAAAATGGGTCCGATGTGGGGCCTAAGAAAGAAAGCACTGAAAAAGCACAATGTGAGCAAGTGAAGGTGGGAGGGGCCCATAAAGGCCACAAACAACAACTTGCAATAGAGAAAAAGAAAGGCAGAGAACTACGTAACAAAAGATCACATTTCTTTTTTCTTTTTTCTCTTTTTTTTTTATAACAAAAGAGCACATTTCTCTCACGTCCACTTCTAAGCTTTTCATTTGTTTATTTTTTAATTTTTTATTTAAAAAACTCATATATCACATTTATTTTTTTTCCTTTTTATAATGCTTCAGTTATTTCCATTTCTATATATGATGTAAGACGGAAATGAATAACATGATAAGCTTTTGCCAATGGACTGTAGTTTGTGTTTGATAACTCCCTCTTCGTTATCATCTCAACGGACCACAACGAGCTGAAAATAACCCCACGACCCCAATAATTTGCATGCCAACATGAAGGGGGGGGGCTTTTAGCAGCAAAATTTTAAGATAAGAATTAACCTCAATCAGTCTTAGGGTGTGTTTGGTATGAGGGGAGGGGAGGGGAGAGGAGGGAAATTGGGGGATTTTGCTCCCCTCCCCTTATTTGGATAACTAAAAATTTTAGGAGCGATAAAATTCTTCCTCCCCTTCCCTTTTAACCCTCCCCTCCAAAATTGGGAGGATTTGGAGGGAAAGGTTAATGTTTGAGCTTAAATTGACTAATATGTCCATACCATTTTAAAATATTCTCACAATACCCTTCTCATTATTTAATTACAAAATTATAATTTTATATAGTAAATGTCATTTATAATTATATTTATTTAAGTTTTATAATTATAAAATTATAATTTTATGTATTAAATTCCTTATATAATTATATTTTATTAAATATGTTAGAAAATTATTAATTACAAATTAAATGAAAATAAGAGCAAAATTGTCCATATAAAAATATTTCTCCTCCCCTCCCCTCCTATACCAAACATAATACTATTAAAATACATCACCTCCCCTCTCTTTTTGTCAACCTAAACAAGGTAAAAGAAAATCCCTCTCAAACCCTCCCCTCCCCTCTATCGAGCCAAATATAGCCTTAAAGTCAAACATGAATTATGAAAAGGGTTTTGAGGTCATAGAGTATTAAAAAAAAAAAAAAAGTTGAAAGACAAGATGAAGAAAATAAACATTCAGGAATAAAAAGGTTTCGTTACTGTTTTCTTTTTATTTCCATGTTTAACTTTAATGCCGATCCAGTTCGTTCTACTAATATGAAATTTATAAAAATAATCAAAATAATTACTTCCTTCCTTCCTTAATATATTATATTTCTTATTGGTATAAAATATAAGACCTATTTCTTATTATAACATAGCATTTATGATGTATTACTAAATATACTCCTATTTAATTTAATACCAAAATGCTTAAAAATAATAAACCATACCCAATATTTAAAAATGAAAGTTTGAAAAATTATAATTCTTAACTGATTTTAACTTCTCATCTTAATTCATATCATTCAACTGAAAAAGTCTGATATTAAGAAGTAAGAACCACTTTGCTCAAAAAAGAAAAAAAAAGGAAGTAAGAACAACAAAAAATATGTAAAAGGATAAAATACATGTTGCATGAAATTTAAGAAATAAATTATATTATTTATAACTAGCGAATTGTGTAATTTTTTATAAATATATATTTATATGTTCAATGAAGAATGAAAAGAAAAATGTAATCCTAAGGTCAACATTTGAGAACCCAGGTTTGATGGGATTGTAGTCACCTATGTTTTATTATTTTCTTTATCTTTGGGCTATATAGCCCTCTATGTACCCAAAAAGAAGCAAAAGATAATGTGTAATGAGTATCATCATGGGCTGAGTTCCTTAAACAACGGACTAAGCCCATTAGAAACATTGCACAAAATTCTTTTTAAACTGATAGCCTGAAATTTTTTAACCCAAACCTATTTTTTTATTTTTTTTGGGGTAACAAACCCAAACCTATTTATACTCACATTTGTTTTTTTTTTCTTCTACATATTTTTGGGCCACAAGGTTTATACTTGAAAAGGCTTTCCAGCCCATGAATATGGCCTGTTTGGATTACTCTCGTAAACAATTATAATAGCCGAAACCATGATTTTCTTGAATATATGCAAATATTATTTATGAATACAAAATCGAGAGAGAGAGAGAGAGAGAGAGAGAGAGAGAGAGAGAGAGAGAGAAGATGACAGCATCAATCACACAAGTTTGAAAAATCTAAATTGTCGGTAATAATCTTTGGTATTTTAGTATACCATCAAGTATAATCTTATCGATTCCATCAACAGAGTCTTGGAACAAGAAAACCAAATTAAATTTTCTTAACATATCAAATTATAAATGTAATGATGAATCTTTCTAATATATGGAGTCAGTTACATTGAAAAAAGTTTATACATTCCCAGGCAAAGAGGACTATTCGGTGTCCACTACATGTAGAGGCTTAAGCTTTTAGAAGAATGATATATTCATCAGCATATATAAGCGTATGTGGCCAACGAGTTTCAAGTTAGGATAACAAAAAATCTGAAATAAAAAAGATAAAGTTATAGTTAACAAATACACACATATAAAGGGAACCACCTGAAAGCTTATAAATACTCTTTAGGTTATGTAAAGTTAATTAAACTTTTGAATTTTGAATTAGTTAGAAATTTGAAGAAATTATTGTAGTGAGGGAATATTTAAGTTTGTTTTAGAACAATTATACAAGGAATATTCTAGTTTTTTTGGGACCTGAAATACAAGGAATATTTTATGTCAATATTGTGATGGGAAAAATGGGAATAAAGTAACATATCTTTACCGTAGATACATGTTTTCAATTTAAGTCATCACATCATTTATATATGAATAATGACTACCCTCTATTTCACTAAATTATATAAACCTCTCTTTTATGTTTAAAAAACGTATATAAACCTCTCTTAAAATTAAAATGCATATTATAGAAATATCCTTTACATATTTGAGATTCTATTTTCATTCAGTCAATCATTAATTAACTGTTAAATTTAACTATAAAACATTTGCTTTGACCAAGATATCCCTTTTTCAACAAATGAATAAATATTTATATTTGCATAAAATAATTTTTTATACAAATAAAAAATAATTCTAATACATAAATGTTAAAAATTTATAATATATTATAAAATTAATTAAATTTATTATATTATAAAATTTTAAATTTTAACGTATTTATTGAAACCTATTTATTTAGTATTTTTTTAAATGACTAAAAATATATGAGTAAATTACTCTAAATTTACATGCATTTTACCTTAATTACATAGACATCCCCTCTATTTTGAAAATATACATTTAAGTTCAAATCGTTAACTCCATTAAGGATTTTTATTTAAAAAAATTAATTTAATAATTTACTCTTCATCATTTCTAATTCAATAATCTTGGCTAAATTTTTTTAAGTAATTTGAGAGTTTTTTTTAAATTTTTCTTAATTTATTTTTTACTTTTATAAATAGTTATGTATTAATTGTTTTTCATATTGCGATAATGAATTAATTAATTTAATTAATGCATACATAAGAAACTTAATTAAAAATATGATTAATTATTTTAATAGATGCATGCTTTAACAAATGTGTTTATAAATGATTGTGCAAAAATGTATTTAAAAAATTAAGCTTTAAAATTAATATAAGTTATATAGTATCTCAAATTTATATTATTAATAACATATGACGAATAAAAATATGCCTTTCAAATATTTTTTCAATCATGATATCATTTAAAAAAAAATAATAAAGAAATATGTTTTTAGTCATTTAAAAGAATACTAAATAAATAAGTTTCAACAAATGAATAAGAAATTTTAAAATTCATAATTTTATAATATAATAAAATTAATAAATTTTATAATATATTATAAATTTTAAATATATATGTATTAGAATTATTTTTTATATAGTGATTTGGAGGAGACTTCTTGAAAAGTATTTAGTGCCTATTTCGGCCAACTCTCTATCATCTTTCTTTGGCTGAGTGGCATATATTTCCATGGTGCTTGTTTTTCCAATTATGAAGCATGGCTAAGCGATCCTACTAACATTGTGTAACATCGTAAATTTTTATTCACAAGACTTAGGTAATTTTATGAAGAAAATATTTAATGGTAAATAATAAGTAAATAAATAATAAAATAAAATGGAAATAGAAAGTCTCACATCAAATAAATAAGGAGAAGATGGAGACCTCAAAGCCTATATATAGGAGTGGTGAGTTGGATTTAAGGTGCAACAATTCTATTTTCGCACATACGTGAAGCAGCATCTGTAAAATAATATTTTCTCCTTTGTTTACCATTGGATCGGGTTGAAATTTGGTTAGCCCATCCAAGACATTCAACTCGTTATATTCAATAGCTAGATTAGCCATAGGCATTTCCATTTGAGCATTACAAAGCAAGAAACATGATCAGCATTTTGGTACATAGAAAACAAAAGAAAGAATTGATGTTTGCAACTTCGTCCATTGTTGGATAGTCATGAAATTTTAAGAGAAGGTTCAGGACATCCCTTTTAGAAATTGTAATAGTGGGATCGACGATTGGATGCCTAAGTTGAGTTTGAGCTTTGTGATAATGACTCTTCTCGGTTGCAATTTAGAGAATACCAGGTAACATATCTGTCTTAATTATCAATGTTACTCGTGAGTTTTTTTACAAACTCCACAAGCCTAGATTGAGTAGAGTTGGTATATGAACCCTACAATTTTAAGACTAAAATTTTCTTGTAGGACCTTTGTATGAACCCTAGGAATAGATATATTGATATGTGTGATAATTAGAGGCAACCATAGGCATGTATGTGTGAACTGAGTTGAATTTCGTATGGTTGTGACTTATGCCTTGTTTTGACAAACAACACTCCTGTCAAAGCAAGTTTGATGTAGGCTCACCCCAGCAAGGGATACACTCGTCATGGTGAATGGCTCAATAAGGGCAAAAAGTGATTTCTGTAATATCCCAAAATGTATTCAAGGGCTAAATGACCCAAGAGCAAGTGTAAATAGTGTTAGAAACCACTTTGGGAATTTTGTAAGGAATTTAGTCCCAATTGATTAAGGAAAATACCTAATTGCTTTATCTAAAGCTAGAAATGATACAAAGCCTAACTTGGGGTGAAAGAGAAGGGGAAATGACATCTAGAAAGAGGTAATAAAGAGGAATAAAAGAACTAATGGCAATTCAATTAATATTACTATGATTAAAGGCAAAAGAGACAATTTTCATTTGATAGTGAGGTTAAAATTGGAAATCAAAATAAAGGGTTTGGATTTGCTCTTGAAAAGCAAGAGTAATCGTGAAGATGAAAAGCAAATTAACTCTCATCTCTTAAGGGGTGTTGGACGGCCAAGGAGGGGTAAAAAGGGAAGAGGAAATAAATTAATCAAAATGTCAAACTACTTTAAGGAAGACCAAGGTCAAACTTGAACCTATATGCATAAGATCAATTGGTCAACATTCTTTCGTCCTTTTTCTTAAGGCAATTCGGTCAAGCCTAAGGGAGAGATAGAGAGAATTAAATCAAAGCAAGTGTATATCCATAGACTAAGTCAAAAAGAAAGGAAAGAATTAAGGAAGAAAAGTCAATAAGTCTTGCATTTTGATTTAACTTAGAAAGTTGACCAAAAAACAAGCTTTTAAGAGAGAAATTGGTCAACAAATTTCCCTTATTTTGGCATTTAAAATGATTGCTTAGGCAAGAATAGAGAAGGAAGAGTGAAGTTGATTTAACCAAACCAACTTAGGTAACCAAACCAACTTAGGTTAATTAACTAGCATGCCTTTTTCATGACGCCATCATAAATTGACACATAATCTTTCTTGCTCTCTTAGGCTTATTTTCGGCCAAGTAAATAAAGTGGTTGAAGATTAATGAATCAAAGAATAATATTACACTACCTCACTTACTCAAAAATTCAGACCAAGGCAAGGAAAAAAGACATAAAAGAAGTGGAACAAGAAAAAGGAAAGAGAAAGAGCAAAAATTGAAGAACAAGAGCTAGGTAAGGCTTCTTGTCTCATTTTCACCTTCTAAATCACCTCTCTAGCCTTAAGTTCCTTCATAAACATTGTTCCCCTCACTTAGAACTACAATCCTATAGTTTTGTGTCTCAATGGGAGGTGTTTTGAGCTACCAAAAGAGCGCCAAAGTTGGAGAAACCAAGAACAAGCCTTAGAAAGTGAAATATGTGAGTCTAAGCTTTAATTTGAACCAAATATCTTGTGGATTAGTTGATTATTATTGATTTTATTGGATGCCCTAGTTTCGATTACTATGGGAAATTTAAGTTTTAGTATTGCTATGATCTTATAAATGATGCTATATGATGTTTAATGATGATTCTATACTAGTTTAGAGGTAAAATTACAAACTTGTTGATTGTTAGATTGAGTAGTCAGTTTCGGTCAGGTGCAGGGCAGCAAGAAGGAGTGTGATTTTGGTGAATTTAAGGTCACTAATGGATTCTACATATAAAATTGTGTGGGGATATCCTATGGTTATGCTCTTGGATAAATTGGTTAGGAAATGTTAAAATTGGAATTTGATGTTGCTTACGTTAAATGCTGCTAGATTCAAGGCAAGATGTCTATGGCTTATTTTTAATTAAACAAGTGTTATCCAATGGTCATGAAAATTTTCCAAATAATAGTAGACATGATAAGATTTAATTTGATATATAATATGTGGCATTTGAATTTGTACATTGGGAGTTATGACCTGTTAAATTTAGATATTAAATCTAGAATGATATTTGTGGCAGTGAGAATTGATTGGAGTTTCTGGAATAGTGTGCGTGTAATTGGTAGTAAGGGGTATTTTTCCATTAAAATAGACTGAAATAGTGTCACATAAAATTTTGAACCACCCCAATTGGAGATTCATAGACAAAGGTATGAATTTTCAAAGTTCAATGAAAATTCTGACAGAATAGGCTAAACATGCGAAAATGAGATACATAGTGTAAGTTGTAATAAGCTTAAGTTCCAAGGGTAAAGTTGAGTACTAGAGGCTAGTGTAAACACCTTAACTACTCATTTGGCACAATGCATTAGTCTTAAAGCTAACCAACCTAATTGTTTTTAGTTAACAAAGAATTGGGACAAGTAATAACTCGCCCATTCGTGAATTCTAACTTATAGGATTTGACATTTGCTCGGGACGCCTAAAAGACTGGGAACAAGATCAAAACTTGGAAAGGCTACCAGGTAGTGCCTTATCCCTTATATCATATGTGCTACTTTGTATGCACTCTCTATTATCTGCTTATGTGCGGGACAGTTAGTTCATAGGTGGTAAGACCTGTAAGTACAAGTTGCACAGGGAGTTACCATAGGCGGCAGCATATGGGGTTACCCTAGGATGCATGACTTAGGCCAAGTAGGCTTGAGACAGAAGGCCCTTGAGTACACCTTGTATTGGGTGGAGGCCCTGGGCTACCATATTAAGATCACCAAGTGCTGGGTACTTTGATAGGGGACTAGTTAGGCCCTTTTTGTTTGTTGCATACTATAATTTTTGTTGTCTTTTGGTTTGCTTTACATGCTTAGTAATTTGCATATCATATGAGTGATTTATGTTACTACTGATATTGCTTTGAATCTCACCCTTTCCAACAAATAATCTACAGCAAAGGCGAACAGTTTTAAGAGCAAGAAGGTAAACACGGACGGGTGAAGTCAACGACATGAAAATTTTATAGTTTCGTTGGTTATCTATTTTTGGGAAACTGTATAATTTGTATATGTAACCAAAGTAAGAGTACTAGTAGCAGTAGCAGTAACATTAGTTGTAATAGCTGTAAACCGTACATTAATATATTAACATTCACGCTAGTACTTGAACGCGATAAGTAAACTAGATCCGGACAATCAATCGCTAAGAGCCCTTAAGATAACCACCACCAGATAGGGGTTTACCAGAGAATGCTCTGATTTTTAATAAAAGGAGTTAATAACTGATGATATATAATGAGTTTATAAATCGTTTAGAGACCGCGCTTAAAGTATTTTAAATTTTTTTCAAAAATACCACTCAAATGTAGGTTTGAACCTTCTATTGAAGTCGAGACTCAACAGTTTACAAAAGAACACCATCTCAGGTTTGTAATTATTATACGTTTATTACTCATCTAAATGCTTAAGGAAAATGGTGTTATATTTTAGTATTAGAGCTAGTAGGCCTTGCAGCTGATGCTCTTGTTGCATTGCATGTAGGACTGTGGCAATAAATGAAATCATGCATGACTTCCTACTTGCCTCTCGTTATGGATTAACTTGTGATTGTTATTTCATATTTTTTTTCCTTTAGCTTGAGGCACCTAAGGCTACTCATGTCCTTAGGTAGGGAGAATGACAAGACTCTAAAGAAATAAACCTGCATACAATATAAGTTGTAAGCCTTTGATATTAGACTTATGCGTTGTAGCATATAGACAATAAACTCTTGATGGATCAAGCAAGGGTCTTGACCTGCAAGGTTAAATCATCTAGTGCCAATTTTGTATCAAAATGTTATGACTTTAGAGCCAATAAGGAATATAGTGCTGAATCTCAATAAGATGTTAAAGTTTAAGGCAACATAACTGTTAGCGCAAGCGTTTCACCCAAGAAGGGGGTGAATTGAGTGATAATAAAAATTTAATCGCAATTAAAAAATAATGAAAATTTATCGCAATAACAAGTTTATTAGTTAGAGAGATATCACTGAAGTATACATTGGGGATTATACTGGTTCGGTCTCAACAATTTTGACCTACATCCAGTCCTCAGATTCCTCCTAAGCTATTCACTATCACTTCCAAGATTCACTGGGTTCTTGGCACCACTTTACAAAGCAAGTTCCTACTCAGGAAACTTCACTCCCCCTTATACCACGTAAGATTATACCCAACTTAAGGTCCCACCACCTTAAGTTATCTCTCAATAAAGAGTATTGAGTTTAAAGTAATTCTCTCTCAAAGAGTAAATGAAATAATCACTGAAGTATAATAATATATAATGAACAATAAAACAGAGCACTTAATATAGAAATGAACGTTTGTCAGTTCGGTAGTTGCTCCATTTTGAATGCACTTGTATTTATAGTTGCAGCGAATTTAATAACTGTTGTGAGACATTCCATTTGTCCATTACTTAGTAAATGCTTCTCAGGATATTCTTTATAATATTCGGATATAGCCGTTATAGTAGAGAGAATGTGTTGGTTGGAGTTCTACTTAGCATTTAATGCTTCTGACTTTTCTTGGAATTCAAGTATCTGATGAATAAATTCCCTGAAACTTGCTTAAACAGATGTTAATCATGAAAGAGAATAATAATAAGCAAGATTATCACTTTTAACAAAAGTTACATTGTTTTCACAAATCATGGTGTTATGCTCTGTTTTATGGAAATATAAAGTATTTGAATACAAGCATTATTATCCGGATAAAATAATTCTTTCTTAGTTAAGGACTATTTGAATAGTTACCTTACTTTTCAAATAGTATTGAATATTTCTGAACTGGGACTGTTCGAATAGTCTCTACTATTCAAATAGTTCTTTTTAAAACATGGATAAGTTTATCCTGCTAAGATAACCAACTATTTGAATACTTTTTATCGTATGAATTGAAAACAGTTATTTCTCAAAACTTAATACTATTTGAATAGTTTCCTGACTATTCAAATAGTCTTATACTTGGGTATTGAAAAATTATCCTGATGTATTTTGTAGCTATTCGGATAGCATTCTCAAATTGGATTTTGGAAATAGTTAGTTTCAAGATAATATATTATTCGAATAGTAAATCCATTATTCGAATACTCTTGATGTATTCTAATAACAGTCATAATATTCAGATAATTTAGAGGTTTTGGTTTTGAAATACTATTTGAATAATCAGCTTACTATTCGAATAGTTATCCTATTATCTGGATAACATTGAATTTGAAAATGCACAAACTATTCGAATAATACTTCGGTTATTCGAATACTTCTTTTCTCGAGTTAGATTTGGAAAGTTTGCTAAACATACTATTCGAATGGTGAATTGACTATTCGAATACTATATACATACAATAGTATATCTGTATTTGAATAACTCAGGCACTATCATGATAATACTCTGACTATTTAAATAGTTTTAGAACTATCAGAATAGTTGCTAACTAAATCCAATCTTTATTATTTGAATAGTAACATGACTATTCGGATAGTCCAAAGTATAAAAACTTATGAGCATAAATGTAAAACCTTATCCGAATAAACTTAAGTCTTATTATCATCAAAACTATGAATCTAACATTCTCCCCCTTTTTGATGATGACAAAACTTAATTCATTTAAAATAGAAAGGCATATAGATCAGGATAAGCTCACAGAAGATATTGCATTAATCATAATGAGCTAAAGTAAAACATGATAAGCCAAATAAACTAAGTCAATAAACAGAAGTAAAAGTAGAAACATGATCATAGAAACATGATCTAAATATTTAAGAAACTAAACGACTTAATGCTCATAGGATCAAGGTGAAGGTGACTTCTCCCCCTTTTTATCATTATCAGAAAGGGGAGGAGGATTGAAGGAAGCTGGAGGATCTTAAGGAGGGGTTTGAGGAGGAGTGGTGGTGGGGGCCAAAGGAGGATCAGAAGGAGTATGAAATTGATCAGAGTGAGGAGGGTCAATGTTAAAATAAGGAGTGGAAGGAGTATGAAATTGATCAGAAAGAGGAGGGTCAATGTTAAAAGAAGGAGTAGATGGAGGGGAATCTTCAAGATTAACCACTAAAAGGGGTTGGAGAGTGAGAATAGTATATTGCTCTAGGGATTCAGATTGAATATCATTCTCAGGATTATTCACCTCCTGACTTTCTTTAGAGGAACTGGATTTTGGTTGAGGAATATGTTGAGGAGAAGTGGCAAACTGGTTTTGAGGGTTAATAGTGATCAGAATAGTAGTGGAAGAGGGAGTTTCTTGTATGGTAAAAAGGACATTGGAAGGCTCAGAAGGGTGTGTGGGAGAGTTAGTTTGTGGTGGTTGAGATGGAGGAGCATTAGGCAGGTTGGTATAGGTAGGAATTGCAAGTACAGGTACAAGGTTGATTTGCTGAAGGTAATTGGCTTGTAGTTTGTATAAGGATTCAAAATTTTGATTGACCCCACCAATCATAGCTCTGACTTGGCTTTAGATATCTTCTATCATCATCTGATTAGATCTTAGTAGCTGCTCCACTACTAGTTTCAGGGCCTCTTAAATTTGAAACTGAATTGAGGCACCAAAAAATGAGGGAGGAGGAGATGCAACCCTGGAAGAGTGAGCCTCATCTACCTTAGAGGTCTCAGGCTCCACTCTTTGCTTCTTTGATTCGGGCTCTTCAGGCAAGTCCATTGGTAGAGCTATCTTCATCTTCTTGATTTGAGTTTTCCAAATCTCGCTAGTCTGCCTTGCTCTCCCTCCAAATACCAGATGTTGTTCATTTTCAAGAAAAGAGAGACCAGCTGAGGAAATGGAGTTGGAGTTGTTTTGCTAGAGACCAATCTATATCTATTGATCTCTTGATAAATAAACTCTCTAATATTCAATTTAACCCCAGAGGCTAGAGTAGCCAGTAGATTGAAGTCTCTGCTTGAGAAGAAGTTGAAATTTTGAAACTTGTTGACAAAGGATCTGGTATATATATACCACAGAATCCTTTAGTCATCACTGAGGCACATGGATGAGAACTTCTTAGCTTTCCTTACTGGCTTGATGATTTAAAGGATTTTGAGCTTCAATATATTTAGGAGCTTTAACAAATTCCTCTTTATCATGTCCAAGATAGGAATTGATGATAGAGGGTGACAATTGAATCTTCTGCCCCCTTACAGTTGTTTCCAACCTTTCTTCAACTAGTTCCTGTTAGAGCAAGCTTTTCACCCAAGTGGGGGGTGAATTGGGTGATTTGAAATTAATCAGAAGTTTAAAATTCAATTTAGAAAACTTTAAGCACAGTAAATAAAAAGGAAGAGATATCACCAAGATTCACACAGAGATTTATACTGGTTCGGTCTCAACCACTTGACCTACGTCCAGTCCTCAGAAATCCTTCTGAGCCTTTCACTATATCTTCCAAGATTCAGTGGGTTCTTGGCACCACAGTACAACCAGCAAGTTCCTCTGGACACTCGCTCCCCCTTATACAAGGTAATCTTAAATCTCAACTCAAGGTCCCTCAACCTTAAGTTATCACTATTGCAAATAATTAAGTATGACTGACAAATCTCTCTCACAGAGTATGTAGATAAGAACTGAAGTACAGATGAAGGCTTGAAGCACTTGTAAAGATATTGCTTGTAGTGTATTCAGCCGTTTTTCTTCGTCCTCTTATTTTTCGAATGGCTGGACATTTATATTAGAGGCTTTGAAGACCGTTGTAAATTTGTCCGTTGATTCAAAGATGCTCCTGACAAATGTAACAGCATTTGTCTTCCGTTACTTATGAATTTTGCTGCCGCCCATGAATAGTTGTCTTTTGAATGGAGAGTTCAGTTACTCGTCATGTGCGTGATGGTGGAGTACAACTGTAATACACTTCGAGAACATTACCGTTAGAAAATATTTGAAAATCATCAGAGTAATATGATTCACTGGAAGTGTTTTTTGAAAATCAAGTAAACCATCGGGAGTAATCTTGTTTTCACAACTGAGCAGTGAAATAATATGCCATATGATTTTGACAGCAATCTGGAGAAATTAGTAATGGTTATCAATAACATAACTTAGCTAACAAAATCTGTTGATCTTTATGGAAGTAGTTGCAAGTGGATCACAATGATTGTTTGAGAGAGTTACTGGCAGAAAGAAACATTACTGGAATGAATATGATATCACTGGGAGTGATTTTGAAAACGTTAAAACCTTCTGACAGTGATTACAGACTTACTGGAAGTGATTATGAAATTTCCATATTCCACTCGAGTGAATTTGGAATCACTGGAAGTGATTTTGTAAATAGTGATTTCTTCTTGCAGTGATTTTGAATCCACTGAAAGTGATTTGAAAGTTTTCAAACATCACTCGAGTGATTCAAGATCACTGGAAGTGATTTGGAAAACAGTAAAATATTCTTGTAGTGATTTTTCAATCACTTGAAGTGATTTGGCGCATCACTCGAGTGATTCAGGATCACTGGAAGTGATTTGGAAAACTTGGCGCATCACTCGAGTGATCTGGAATTCACTGGAAGTGATTTTCAAAACAGTGAATTTTTCTTGCAGTGATTTTTCAATCACTGGAAGTGATTAGGCGCATCACTCGAGTGATTTCACATATCACTCGAGTGATCTGGAAATTTTCCACATCACTCGAGTGATTTTAATGATCACTTGAGTGATTAACTAAATCACTCGAGTGATCTTCCTCAGATCACTTTAATCACTTCTTTTGCTGATATAAAATCTATGGACTTCCAAAACATGATTTGTTATCATCAAAACATGAAATCTAACAGTTCCTTCTTATTCCCTTTGATTTTGACAGAGTACAAGTTGGAATAGAAGGTCCTTACCACATAAGGGCTATAGGACAAATCAATCTGAAGCCATCTCTGATAATGTTATAGATAGGCACACATATTGAACCCCAGATTGTCTCTTAGATAAGGTAGGTCAACAAATACCACTGGACACATAGGCCTAGTAAAGAAAAGGTCTTTGTACCTCTTTTTCTCATCTGGCTGGAAAAGAGGCCTAGTGTTGAAGTATGATAGAGGTCTAACTATCTCTTCCTCTATCAGGCTCCTAGATACTTCAGGTATACTCCTTTGAGATTGAAGCTTAAGAGTCTTTCTTGGTCCAGCCTCTCTGTTTTGCACCATCCCCTTGATTACATTTCTGACTGTTCTGTCTAGGCTCTCACTTTCAGTGGAGGGGTATCTAAAGGAGGTGTTTGCAACATCTTTATCCTTAGATGTTGTAACACCCCATTTTCAATCACCAATATTCCTTGTATATAATTGATACACTTAATAGAATACAATAGTGCATTGTAGTGTACATCAACTATGAGAAACATTCCAATTGCCGGTTACACACAATTTGACCAAGTAAGGACACAAAGGAGCAATGAAAGTCCACTTAAAGGCCTAACATGGTAACTTAAATTGGAGCATAAAATGACATAATAATGGCCTAATACACATGTCAAAAATTTGGCCAAAACAAGGAAAAAAGAGTAAGAAATGATTTATTATAATAAATCACAAAAATGTAATGGAAAAATGGTAATTTTCCATAAAACAAGAAGCAATTATTTTCCCCTAATTTTCCCCATATTTTGGCCAAGGGGAAATTAAAAAGAGGAAAATGACTACTTGGTAATTCAAAAGCACAATTTGGAGTATTATTACCAAGGGGAAAATTAAGTTGCAAAAGTCAAAAGGTAGTATGACCAATTTTAATTACTTGGAAGAAGCAATTATTAGGTAATTCAAGAAACAAATTTTAGTCCCTTTTCCCTTAGCAACTTCTGTCAAATGAAGAGGGAAATAAAAGAAATGGATTTATGTGATGTATATTAAAAGAAGAAGTAAAATTGTGATCAAGGAAATTCAAGAATAAAGTAATTACCACTAAATCCATATTATGTGACAAAACAAAAGTGTTGGGATTGAAAGGCACACAGTGGAAGATTTTAAAATTAACTTTAAAAGTATTTTCAATCCCAAGTATAGATCTATCAACGGCGTTTAAACTGATTAGTTAGAATAGTACCTTTACGTTCTTCGCCTTTTCGATCTCTAGGAGCCAACGCCTCAGGTTAGCTCCATCTACTGGTATCCACACGAACAAGACCCAACACCGGCAGCATGCTAGCACCTCCAATGCCTCTCTAGGGTTGTCTTGCGGCTCTCTACTTTTCCCTTGCCCTAGGGTTCTGTATCCCTGCGTTTTTGTAACTAATATGGGCCATATTGGATCTTTAAAATTAATCTTTATTAATTTTGAAATCCGCATTATATTAAATAAATTCAATTTAATTAAATCTGTCCAACAGATTTCATTTAACCTATTTATTTAATCCAAATAAAAAGCCAACTGATTTAATTTATCTTTATAAATTAAACCTGAGATATGATATCTCTATCAACGTTAGTTATTTAATTTATCAAAAAAATAAAATCTAAAATTAACACTGCATAATAATATTATTATTATTTATTTCTTTTGCGAATTTTATATTTTACATACACACACACAAAATTCGGCCACCCTAGATTAAATATTGTATTCATTGAATCTTAGACACATCTTATATTCAATAAATTTGGACATTATAGCTCATGTTGGACAATTCTTGTGTGCGACCCGGTAGGCCCATACGAAGTTAGCAGTGGGCCAATAACTTTACTAGCCCACAAGTCGCAAGCGGCCTCTAGCAAGACATTGCGACTACCCAATTCATATGAGCATCGTTAACACGATGCAACCTGTCATACAACCATGTCATGTCCCTTTTGTCACACGATATTTCGGTCAAGGATGAGGCATGAATAATATCATCTACCTATTCCCAACAATTACTTTCTCGATTCCTGAGTGGTTTGACAATAGAAATGGAAACTCCTTTCCATCGTAGTATGACCATACATTTCTCAGACTCACTCATCGAGGGGCCCATTAATATCTCTCTATTAATATGAGGGATACATTCCATCTTGACAATTCACATTCCTCTGCATGAAAACCACGAAGCCCGATTGTAGCCTTTATCATCACCCAGTCAAATGTGACTTTTGACAGGTCAAAGCTTGGTGACTCTCATGTAAGAATCCATGATGATCTCAGGTCAAAGGGCATTGTGACGTGGTTATACATTAGTTAAGCTTATGACTTAATCCATGCAGCTTTCTTATAGCGGGTCGGTCCAGCACCGTGTACTCTCACAAGTGCCTAAGACTTTGATTTGTATCTCGATACCTCATCAAAGTCATATTGGCCTTATTTCATCTTTTCTCATGCATAGATTATCCTGGTGTGGGTCATTGAACTACTGTCAAGAATATTCTAAAGTACTTAAGAATGACTAATGACTTATTCTTGGTATATGGTATATTGGATTATGAGCTCTGTGTAACTGGTTACAGAGATACAAGTTTCCAAATTGACCAAGATGACATTTAAAACAATCTTTATGATTCATCCAATAATACATTTAAGAATATCCTTTTCCAAATATATACTCAACTTTTGTTGTAGAATATGCTATAGTGCTTTGCTTAGAGCTCTTCCAGCTTACTGCACTACCTTTCAAAATGAATATATATCCAAATTGTGATCTAAGATCATCTGTGTAACCAGTTACACAGAGCTCATAATCCAATCCACCATATACCAAGAATAAGTCCTTAGTCATTCTTAAGTACTTTAGGATATTCTTGACAGTAGTCCAATGACTTTCACGGGGATCATCTATGCGGGAGTAAAGATGAAATAAGGCCAGTATGACTTTGATGAGGTATAGAGATACGAATCAAAGTCTTAGGCACTTGTAAGAGTACAAAGTGCTGGACTGACCTGCTATGACAAAGCTGCATAGATTAAGTGATAAGCTTATCTCATGTATAATCACGTCACAATGCCCTTTGACCTGAGATCATCATAGATTCCTATATGAGAGTCACCAAGCTTTGATCTAGTCAAAAGTCACTTTTGACCGGGTCATAAAGGTTATGATTGGGCTTAGTGGTTTTATTTCATGCAGAGGAATATGAATGATCAAGATAGAATTTGTCCCTCACATTAGTAGAGAGATATTACTGGGCCCTTCGATGAGTGAGTCTGAGAAATGTATGGCCATACTACGATGGAAAAGAGTTTCCATTTCTATTGTCAGACCACTCAGGAATCGAGAAAGTAATGGTAAGGAATAGGAGGATGACATTTTCCATGCCTCATCCTTGGCTGAAATATCGTGTGACAAAAGGGATGTGACATAGTTGTATGACAGGTTGCATCGTTTTAACGATGCTCATATGAATTGGGTAGTTGCAATGTCTTGCTAGAGGCCGCTTACAACTTGTGGGCTAGTACAATTATTGGCCAAATGCCAACTTCCTATGGGCCTACAGGGTTGCACACAAGAATAACCCAACATGAACTATAATGTCCAGATTCATTGAATCTAAGATGTGTCTAAGATTCAATGAATACAATGTTTAATCTAGGGTTGACGAATTTTATGTATGTGTGTTTGTGTGTGTGTGTGTAGAATATAAAATTCATAAATGAAAATAATAATAATATTATTATGCAGTGTTAGTTTTAGATTTTATTTATTTGATAAATTAAATAACCAACGTTGATAGAGATATCATATCTCAAATTTAATTTATGAAGATAAATTAAATCTGTTGGCTCTTTATTCGGATGAAATAAATAGGTTAAATTAAATCTGTTGGACAGATTTAATTGAATCAAATTTATTTAATATAATGAGGATTTCAAAATTAATTAAGATTAATTTTGAAGATATAATATGGTCCATATCAGTTAAAAAATGCAGGGGTACAGAACCTTAGGGCAAAGAAAAAAAAAAGAGAACCGCAACAAAACCCTAGAGAGGCATTAGGGACGCTAGCATGCTGTTGGTATTGGGTCTTGTTTTTGTAGATACCAATAGAGGGAGTTGATATGAGGCGTTAGCTCCTAGAGATCAAAAAGGCGAAGAACGTAAAGATACTATTCTAACTACTAGATTTAAACGCCGTTGATGGATACAGAATTAAGATTGAAAATACTTTTGCAATTAATTTTAAAATATTTCGTTGTGTCTTTAAATCCCAACAAATTAATAATTGTACTTAGTGCAAGTGGGAGCATGTTGGAAATTATGCCCTATGGGCCAATCATTGTACTTTAAACATTGTTATTCAATAAATTTCTCCATTTAGTTATCACATTATTCGCATGTTCACTGTAATAACTGTATCCTTGGATAAATCATAATGATTGTCCTAAATGTCCCTAGTCAGTCATCTATATGGGAGAAAAGATGAAATAAGACCAGTATAACTTTGATAAGGTATGGGGATACGTATCAAATTCTTAGGCACTTGTAGGAGTACTAGGTGCTGGACCGACCCACTATGAGAAAGGTCTACGGATCAAGTTATAAGCTTATCTCATGTATAACCATGTCACTATACCCTTTGACTTGAGATCATCATAGATTCCTATATGAGAGTCATGAAGCTTTGACCTAGCTAAAAATCACCTTTGATCGGGTGATGATAAAGGCTACAATCAAGCTTAGTGGTTTTCATGTAGAGGAATGTGAATGGTTAAGATGGAATTTGTTCCTCATATTAGTAGAGAGATATTACTGGGCTTCTCGATAAGTGAGTATGAGAAATGTATGGCCACACTACGATGGAAAGAAGTTTCCATTTCCATAGTCAGAGTACTTAGGGATCGAGAAAATAATGGTCAAGAAAAGGAAGATGACATTATACATGCCTCATCCTTGGCTGAAGTATCATGTGACAAAAGGGATGTGCTATGGTTGTATGACAGGTTGTATCGTATTATTGATCCTCATATGAATTGGGTAGTCGTGATGTCTTGCTAGAGGCCGCTTGCAACTTATGGGTTAATACAATTATTGGCCCACTGCCAACTTCGTATGGGCCTACAGGGTCGCACACAAAAATAGCCCAACACGAGCTATAATGTCCATATTCATTGAATCTAGGATGCGTCTAAGATTCAATTAATACAATATTTAATCTAAGGTGGACGAATTGTAGATGTATATATACATGTATACATATATATGTATACATGTATATATAGACACACACACACACACACATGTTGTATGAATATTTACTAGATAAATATTTATATGTGTGTGTGTGTGTATTTATATTTGGAAAAGAAAATTAATAATATGCATATATGTATTTTTGAAATACACATACATACATACATACATACATACATACATACATACATACATACATACATACATACATACATACATACATACATACATGCCACAACATGGCCTTGCTGCATTAGGACACATCTCAATCTATGCCCACTGGCATCTGTGTAAACCACGAAGGTTAATTACGGATCTGGAATTGTCAAAATTGGTGCAGTTGTTAGCTTTCGTTTCAACTTAATGAAGCTCTCTTCGCAATTGTTGTCCCACACAAAATTCTGAGTCTTTCGTGTCAACTTAGTTAGTGGCAATGCTATTCTGGAGAAATTTGGTATAAACCGTCAATAATAGCCTGCGAGACTCAGAAAACTACGTATCTCAAATACTGTCTCTGGTCTCTTCCAATTTAGTACTGCTTCCACCTTGTTACGATCCAATGAGACCCCTTGCTGTGAGACCATATGACCCAGAAATTTAACTTCTGAAAGCCAAAACTCACATTTACTTAGCTTTGCATAGAGTTGCTTGCTCCTCAATGTGTCCAGTATAGTTCTCAAGTGGTGTTCATGTTCTGCTTGGCTCTGGGAATATACCAGAATATCATCAATGAAGACTACCACAAATTGGTCTAAGTACGGACGAAAAATTCGATTCATGTAATCCATGAATACTGCAGGTGCATTGGTCAGTCCAAATGGCATTACAAGAAACTCGTAGTGACTATATCGTGTTCTAAAAGAAGTCTTCGAAACATCATCTGCCTTCACTCTGAGTTGATGGTAACCTGATCTTAGGTCAATCTTTGAGAATACACATGCTCCTGATAGTGGATCGAGCAAATCGTCAATTCTAGGAAGCGGATACTTGTTTTTAATCGTCACTTTGTTCAGTTCCCTGTAATCAATACAGAGTCGTAAAGTTCCATCTTCCTTTTTTACAAATAGTACTGGAGCTCCCCATAACGACACGATGGGTCTAATAAACCCTTTTCTAGTAACTCTTCAATTTGCTTTTTCAATTCTGCCATCTCATTTGGCGCCATTCTATACGGGGCTTTTGATATCAGCTCTGCTCCAGACTTGGTTTCAATTGTAAACTACACTTCTCTATTCGAGGGTGGTCCACTGATATCCTCTGGAAATACATCAGGGAATTCATTCACAATAGGGATATTCTCCAACTTTACGACTGCTTCTGACTGCATGGAGAAAAACATAATATACCCCTGACAACCCTTATGTAAGTATTTTTCGGCTTCAGCTGTGGAAAAAAAATTCAAATTGGTTTCTACATTGTCTTTTGTTATTGGATTAGGGTAAACGAACTTTTTGTTTCCACAGTCTAATATCATATTCTTCACAGTTAGCCAATCGATTCCGAGTATCACTTCTAGCCTTTTTAATAGTGAACAAATGAGATCAACCATCGACTCATGACCTTCGACATTTATTATACAATTCAAGCAAACTTCTGTGGTGATAAACCCGTTACCCGTAGGCGTAGATACAGTCAAATCATAAGGTAATCGATGCATGCTCATGCCTAGTCATCTTATGCAGTCATATGCAATGAATGAGTGACTAGCTCCTGAATCAAACAATGCATGTACTAGATTACCATTGAGAGAAATCATACATCTTATCAGCTCTGGTGACTTCTGAGCTTCCTCATGTGTCAAGGCGAATACGCTGCCCTGCACTTGCTGCCTCGGTTCTCTGGGCTCTTGTCGCTGTCTACAATCCCTGGCAATATGCCCTGGTTTATTATAGTTGTAGCAGACAATCTGCATAGTTGGGGCCATTGCTTGCTTCTCTTGTGAGCACGTCTGACCCAGATGGAGAGGATTCTTACAATATCGGCAGATTCTGTTCCCAAATGATCTTAGATTACCTTGGCTATCAGACTAGTTAGGCTTCTTGTTGCTACCACTCGGAGCAACACCCTGATAATGACGTTTCTAGGAAAAATTACCGCCACTAAGTGTAATCTTGTTATCGGTATTTCTCTGGGTATGTAGCTCCATTAGATTATGCTCAGTTAGTCGGCATTCCTTAACAGCCTTGTGAAACTTTTTAAAATGTCGAGACACAAATTTCTCTTTCATTTCTAGCTTCAGTCCCCTTATCATCATATCCGAACTCCACCTTTCATCTTCACAAATATTTAAATAGGAAGAGTATCTGGATAGTCCAGTATATCTGGCTGGATAATCATCAAAACTTTCCTTGTCGCCCTGCTGAATAATCAGGAATTCAGTTTCCTTAGCCAGCCTCACTGATCTGGGAAAATATTTCTCGTTGAATTTCTCCTGGAACTCTTCCCACGACAAGGGAATACATTGTGCTTGTAAAATTGCTTTAGTGCTGTCCCACCATCGATCAACCTCACTCTCCAGCTTATAGATTGCTAGACGGGCTTTAACATAATCAGGGCATTCTAAGATTCTGAAGATTTTCTTTAAACGAGATATCCATTTCTCAACATCTTCAGGATCAAACTTCCCCGTAAAAACAGATAGCTGATGTTGATTCATTCAGGTTACCCAGGTCTGTATACTTTCAACTTCAACAATCGGAACCTCAGAAACCATTGGTTCAAGCTTTGGAGACTGTAAGTGACCTTCGTCCTGTCCCTCAATATTATTATGATCTTCTTCATCGGCATTTTGCTTCTATTGCCCTTCTCTCATTTCATTTTGTTTCTCATTTAAAGCATTATGTTGTTCTAGCATCATACCCATCAATTGTTGCATTTGATCAGGCCTAACATTAGGTTCCTCATTATTATTCTCATGTCGGCCTTTACCTCGCCCTCTACCTCGGCCTCTACCATCTCCACCTGTATGGGCCATCTCTCTAATTCACTCTACAAGAAAATAAAGAAAAGGTAAACATCATATGGAAGCAAGGGCATTGTTGTCCTTTCACAACAATTTGGGTACATGAATTTGTCATGCATAGTATTTAGCATGATCATACATCTCACATATCATGTATATTCGACCCATGTATAATAGTTACTCATCATAATAAAGCATTATACAAAATTACTTGTCATATGTTGTTTCATTACCTCTGAACTCGAGTTTGGGACAAGGAACTCGAGTTCAGACCCATGCACTTGAGTCCTCCAAACTTCACTTGAGTCCAGACAGTTTTACGTTGAAACTTGGTTGATTCCTTCACTTTGTACTCGCTATGAGAAGTGGCACTCGAGTTCGACATAGTACACTCGAGTTCTTCCACTTGAACTCGAGTCCTGAGAGTTTATTCCAGAAAACTCTTGGATATGATCAGCTACACGTTGCACTCGAGTTCATCATTCGACTCGAGTTCTGAAGGTCTTCACACTCGAGTTTCGCGAGTTCAGGGAAGAGAGTTCCTACCCGAAAGTTTCCCAACTTGCCAGAATACAATGTGCACTCGAGTTCCCATATATGCACTCGAGTTTCCTACTGATTACACTCGAGTTTCCATAGATTCACTCGAGTTTTCACTCATTGTACTAGAGTCTAATTCTTGCACTCTCGCGAGTTCCTTCCTGAAATTGCCTATATTTCTCGTTGCACTCGAGTTCAGCACTTGAAACTCGAGTACTAGTCCCTAAAATCACCTATAAACTCAAGTTCATCAGCTCACACTCGAGTTTATCAGCCATGCAACACTGATTACACTTTGGAAATCACTCCAAATTCTTCTCTAACTCATCCAACCTATGATTTTCCCTTTGGTTACATCCTTTGGTAACTTCCACTACCATACCTCCTATCTCATGTAAACCATACCATGTCATTTCCGTATTTTCCAAAACCACTTTATGTTTAAGTATATGCTTATTCTCTGATACCAAAAACTGTAACGCCCCTTTTTAAAACATAAATAATTACGGGCGATAAGCATATTATGTAACATAAAGTGTATAACACAGCGGAAACATATAAATACATCATATTAGTTTACATTACCGGAGATTACCCTCAAAGGGTTTGATAACACATATAAATACATGTACAAAGAGTACCAAAACAATAATAGCTAGGTACATGCAGAAGCGCTATAATTGCAACGAAACTCCGGGACACTAATCACCGGTAGCTGCCGCCTTGCTTTTTGAGCTGCCTGCTTCAGCTGAAATGGTTTTGTTGTTTGAAAAGAATGAGATTTGAGAGAATCTCAATAGCAACATGCTTACATACAATAAAATGCGAAAATAGATATGTAATGTCATGAAATGTAAGATGATCGAACATAAATGTGTACACTAGCCCAAGGTCAAACTTTACGTCTGCCCTTGGTAGACTTGGTACCCCTATTGGGTCCTTGACAACAACATGGCGAATGGGTGTGTCTATGACACTAGCTCATGTTACATGTACGACATTCATAGTGGCATCACATAGTATATGTAAGAAGGATGTTACTACCTTATTGCGTTCCTTGTGTCCTTTTCTCGTGGTTTGGAGCTCAGGCAAGCTTAATCTTCAGATCGTTCCCAATTCCTACAATATCCAAATGTCATAGATGAGTCATTACTCATTCGCTAATTGCCCCAAACTCCAGATATTGGTTAACTTAGCTTGACGATGCTAAATTACCAAAATGCCCCTGTAGACCCTGGTCTACTGGAACTTATCAAAATTTATGACTTGGGCTATTCCTATACAATTTCACGTGTATAATCCATTTTAACCTCAAATTGGTCAAATTCAGAGCTAAATGATGAAAATACCCCTGGTTGCCCTTTCATTTGTGTTTTAAGACATTTTATCATTTCTCATTCTGAGGCTTTTCTCACTTAGTCGTCAACATATACCCTACATAATTTCATCATCTAAACCCCATGGAATCTTCAGAATTATCAAATTCCATCCCCTTAATCATGTTCAAGACAGGGTCTAGATTTTAAGTTCTCAGAAAAATTGTGTCGGTTTCTCGTCCTGTCTTGCTTAATCACCTCCTTTCTACTTATAGTTAAAATATTAGCTATTTAAATGATCATTGGATAAAGTTTGGAGAAACTTGAATTTCAGAGTTCTTTAAGTTTCTTCATCTATATTTCACAAGAACAACCAAATCAATCCAAGAATAACACTAATATCATCTACTTAAGCAATATAATCATGTTTGGAGAGTTACCTTTGAGTTTCTCAACTTTCTCTCTCCTCAACGTCCGACCGTGTCTCTCTCTCCTATTGGAAGTTCTTGAAAAACCATTGATTCAAAGATGAAGAGATGAGCAAGAGAGATCATAGTGAGTTTATGAAGCATGAGTCACAAGTTTTAAGCTTCTTACCTTGAGTTGAAATGAAACCTAGCTCCTCCTTGCTCCACCGCCTCTCAGCTCGTTCTCTCGTTCGTTCTTGCATTCTGATTCTATTTGCACGATGGAATGAATAAATGGATGAAGGAAAGGAATAATATAGGTTAAGTTAAATAATTAACTTAACATGGGTGGCACTACTCCATTGGTCCACAAATCCATTTCTTGTTTTAATATTTCATTTCCCTTCTTGTTTCTTCATTCAGCCGAATTTGCATGAGAATTGAGGGAATAATATTGATCTCAACTATCCCATTGTCATATTGTAAGTAGTTGACTTTTATCCTTTAACTTTGACTAGTTGACCATTCTTGATAATAAGCCACCAAAATAGGCTTATTATTTATCAAGTAGTCATTTCTCTCTTTTTAGTCCCCATATAATTGAGGTTATGAGGAAGATTAGGGAAAAATAATCGTTTCCCACTTTTTGGAAAAAATTATGATTTTGCCCCTACGTTTAATGATTTATCGAAATAAATCATTTCTTGCTTCTTTCCTTTAGTTTAACCAAATTTTGACTTGTATTATAGGCCTTTAGTCATATCATTTCACATTTCAAATTTGGGTTACCGTAGCAGGCCTTTTAGTGGACACTTAATTGCTCATTTGTGCCCCTTTCTTAGCCGAATTGTGTATAATCGACAATTGAAATATTATAATAAATTCATATACACCACAATTCACCATTCTATTCTATTAGATGTATCAATTACATAGGAGAAATATAGGTGATTGAAAATTAGGGTGTTACACAAAGCAACAAAAGTACGCAAGTGAAAAAGTACATAATGTGTCAAACAAACCACACAAATGTTTAATATAGTTAAACAACCTAGTAACCACCCTATCTTATGGTGTGTTATCATCAGTGTCATGAACTTCAAGGTTTGAATTATTCATAGACCCAGAGAGTTTTTGCTCAAGTGCTTCTAACCTAGTTAAGATGATTTCATTCTGTCGCTTAAGATGTTGATTCTCCTGTCTAAGCTCTGTGACAACATTTTCAATATCAGGTTGGAGCATTGTGTTGATGGAAGGAGAAGACCTATAAGAATAAGGTGAGGAATCAACATCTTTGGCCTCAAATCCTAAGCCAAATATGCGACCCTTCTTGTTCTTACCACCTGCAACCTCTAAATATATGTTCATTTCTTCTTCATCAAGTTGATTTGACTGCACATCACTTGGAGAATATGTATTAGAACTTCTAGATGCCTTGATCTTCATGTAACGATCCTATTAAAGAAAATAATAAGTACAAAAAGACAAAATGTATGAATAAATATAAAATAAAGGATGATATGCAACCAGTAAGATGGATTTGACCGCTCAAGTTAACACAACAATAAGAAGCAATCAACAAGCCATTCCTCACTCTAAAATATCAATGACAAAAGAAGAAATGCAAGAAACTTATATGAACCAATGAACCAAATTAATTTTCCTTCAGCCAAGTGACTATGAACAAAAACCTTAAATTTCACCTCAAACAAAACTATAAATATTCAGACTTAAACACTAGAACTAGCTAGGTCTTCGGCCATTAACACAAATCCAATGGAAAACAATATAACAAACATATACTTACAGATACTTCAGCCGACCTCTGATCCACAAATTTTCTAGTTTCTCATCATAATGTGTCATTGTGAACAATTCAAATGGAGTAAGGTTTCTTCCTAACTGCTCCGCCTATAGTAATTTATAAAGAAGTATTAAATCATGTATTAAAAGACAATGAGCACATTTGAAAATAAATTCCTACCATCCTTCTCTTATGCTCCTTATTAGGAATGCTACCCTATTTGTGTTTAGTGCCTCCCATGGAAGAGGCCCGATTACTTTTAGCTATGCCACACTTGGATATGGCCTAAATTTACATTTGACACATGGGCACCTAATATTCTTTGAGGTTTGAGAATAAGATGATGCTCTCAATGCATGGGCAAGAAACTCCTCGACACCTTCGATGAAGTCTTTTGTATACCATTTTGTTGTTCGAACTACTCTATTATACATCCATGATCGATTTTCTAGGACTTCCATTCTACATTGTGTGGCATGATTTAAGCATTGTAGAATAGAAGATACGCATATACATAAATGAATATACGAAAAAAAAAAAAAATTATCATAGGTTAAAAATACATTTGTTGGCATCATTTCAGAAAGGGTTAATATAACTTTTGGTCCCTGAAGTTTGGCCCGATTTTGGTTTTGGTTCTTCAAATTTGAAATCGGTGGTTTTGGTCACTCAAGTTTACTTACTCCGTTTATAACTATTGGACTCCTCAAGTTTAGGGTAATATACCAAGTCCTTTTCAAACTTGAGGGACTAACAGTTATAAATGGAGTAAACTTGAGGGACCAAAACCACTTATTTCAAACTTGAGAGACCAAAACCAAAATCGGGCTATGTTAGACTTCATGTTTTGATGATAAAAAATCATGCTTTGGATAGTCTTGGATTTGATTAAAAGGAATACATCAGCAAAGGAAGTAAGAAAAGTGATATGAGCAAGATCACTCGAGTGATTTGTGTAATCACTCGAGAGATTATGAAGATCACTCGAGTGTTATAAAAAAATATCAGATCACTCGAGTGATGCTGGTAAATTTGCTGATCACTTCCAGTGAATTGAAAATCACTGCAAGAAAAATTCAATGTTCTGGATTTCATTGCCAGTGATTTGAAATCACTCGAGTAATGTGTGATTTCTGCTGAATCACTTCCAGTGTATCTGAAATCACCAGAAGAAAAATTCACTGTTTTGAAAATCACTTCCAGTGATAGGCAGATCACTCAAGTGATCCTTCAATTTTTCAGATTCACTTCCAGTGGATTGAAAATCACTACAAGAAAAATTCACTGTTTTGAAAATCACTTCCAGTGATAGGCATATCACTCGAGTGATCCTTGAATTTTCCAGATTCACTTCCAGTGGATTGAAAATCACTGCAAGAAAAATTCACTATTTGCAAAATCACTTCCAGTGATGCCAAATTCACTCGAGTGATATATGAAATCTCAGAATCACTTCCAGTGGATCTATAATCACTTGGAGAAAATTTCACTGTTTTCTTAATCACTTCCAGTGACATGAAATTCACTCCAGTGATATGTCAGTTTATCAGTTTCACTCTCAGACAGTTACTATGATCCACTTGCAATCTCTTCCACAGAAATCAACTAGTTTTGTTAGTAAGATAT
Source organism: Albizia julibrissin (assembly GCA_037074505.1). Classification (NCBI taxonomy): domain Eukaryota; kingdom Viridiplantae; phylum Streptophyta; class Magnoliopsida; order Fabales; family Fabaceae; genus Albizia; species Albizia julibrissin. The sequence goes on from CM073477.1 coordinate 43,450,782, forward strand.
TAGTAGTGATAATCATTTCTAGTTAATCCAAATTACTTTCAAAATCATGTGGAATATTATTTCATTAAAATCATAGCAAGCCGCTGCAATTCATCTACGGTGAAAGCAAGCTCATTTCTGATGATGCTTTGATTTTCAGGAATCACTCCCAGTGAATCACAATAACTGCAGTAATATTCAAAGTTTTTTTTTCTAACGGGCATTTTCCTGAGTGTATTACAGGTGTACTCCACTACCACCCACATGACAAGTAACTGAACAACACTTAACGTCAACTTATCGTGGTCAGCATCAATATTAATAAATAATTATCAACGTGTCAGAAGCACAATCGATCAACGGAGAAATCCACAATGGTCCTCAAAGCTCTTGATATATAAGTCCAGCCATTCGAAAATCAAGACAGACGGACGACACTTGAACTCACTGCAAACATTATACTCATAAGTGCTTTGTCTCTGATTATTTCTTCATCTGTACTTTAGTTTTCATCTATATACTCTATAAGAGAGTTTCGTCTGTCATAAACACTTTATTTCCGATAGTGATAACTTAAGGTTGAGGAACCTTAAGTTGGGATTTGAGATTACCTTGTGTAAGGGGGAGCGAGTGTCCAAAGAGAGGAACTTGCTGTTGTACCGAGGTGCCAAGAACCCACTGAATCTTGGAAGATATAGTGAAAGGCTCAGAAGGATTTCTAAGGACTGGACAGAGGTCAAGTGATTGTGACCGAACCAATATAAACTATTGTGTCCACTTCGGTGATATCTCTTCTTACTTATAACAGTGCTTTAAAGTTTCATAATTTTTATTAAGTATCTGGTTATTCTCTAATCACCCAATTCACCCCCCTCTTGGGTGAAAATCTTGCTCTAACATTTGGTATCAGAGCACAGGTCTTCTTGTTCAAGTATAACAACCTTAGAAGGATCCAATGGCTAGCATGAGTGAAGGAATTCTTCTTGATGGAGCCTCTATCACTAGACCACCAGGTTTCAATGGTTAGCATTTTTCCTTCTAGAAAGCTAAGTTCCGTGTATTCGTGATGGGTACAAAATATGGGCTATGTGATGTATTTGAAACTGGAAACTATGTGCCTACAAAGACTGAAGAATCTCAAAAAGTTCCCAAGTCACCTACAAAATTTGACGATAATGACAAAAATCTCATGACCCTCAATAGTAAAGCAATTATGATGATTCAGAGTGCGCTCAGTCAAAAAGAATACTTCAGAATCTGTACACTTCAAACTGCTAAAGAGATGTGGCAAGCTTTGGAAGTAGCTCATGAAGGAACATCAGGAATAAAAGAAAATCGAATCAATACTCTAGTTACAGAGTTTGATATACTTCGTATGAAGGAAGGTGAGTCAATAGCTGAATTTGAACTTAGATATACTCATCTTGTGAATCAACTTGCAGCACTTGGAAAAATCTATGATCAGAATATCCAAGTACGAAAAATATTAAACATACTCTCCAAAGAATGGGAGGCCAAAGTCATAGCAATAGAGGAGGCCAAAGGAGAATCAATGCAATCTGTAGCTTCTTTCTTTGGGAGTCTTTCTGAATATGAAAGCAAACTAAAATTCAAGCGAGAGCTAGAGGAAGTTGGTGACAGGAGAAAGAAGAGTCTTGCACTAAATGTGACAAAAACAAAGGCAGAAAGTCAAGAAGAAGACGATGAGGTTGACAATGATGAGATAGACCTGATGATAAGAAGATTCAAGAAATTTTATAAAGGCCAAGGTTTCAGAAATTCACAAAAAGGAGGAACTAGTGGCAGAAGAGAAACCAAGGAGATCATCTGCTACGAATGTGGTAAACCTGGACATATCAAACCAGAATGTCCGAAACTATTATAGAAAAACAAAGAAAAGAGAAATGTCAAATCTTTCAACAGGAAGAAGACATTTGTTTCTGCAATATGGGGAGATAGTTCCTCAGATGAAGAAAGCGATAATGAAGAGATAGCCAATATATGCTTGGTTGCTCAAAAGGAAGCAGACGAAGAGGTAAATGATTCAGATCCTACTTATGATGAATTACAAGATGAATATAATGCTTTACATTCTGAATTTGTCAAGATAGTTAAAGAACTAATTGCTTATAAAAAGAAAAACAAATCTCTTGAAGAAAGAATTAAAGAGTCTTTAGATAAAAGTTGCGAAAATTGTTTCTCTCTTGAAAAGAAAAATATTGACCTTATCAAAACTCTTGAAAAGTTTACAAAAGGAAGTGAGATGTTAAATGTTATTTTAAAAGCACAACGTTTTGTGAATGATAAGTCTAGTATTGGATATGATCCAAATTTAGACAAAAGACAAGGTAAGAAGAAAACAGGAGGTTAAACTTATTTAAGTTATTTCACACATTTTGTGCATACATCTAATCCTTTTGCTTATTGTAATTATTGTAATAGGAAATGACATTACACTTCTTCATGTTTTCATAAAAAGAAAGGAATTATAGGAACCTATAAATGGGTACTTAAGAAGTCTCATGATCAGGAAGTTGTCTGTACTAACCCAAAAGGACCCAAAAAGAAATGGGTACCTAAAACTTAATTATCTTTAACTGCAGGTTTGCTTCAGGGCATCCAAGTCCAACAAATGGTATATAGATAGTGGATGTTCTAGACATATGACCGGTGATCCTTAGAATTTTACCACATTAGTACCAAAGGAAGGTGGCAAGGTAAAATTTGGAGGAAATCAAACTGGAAGGATAGCAGGACTTGGGGAAGTCAAGAGTAATAAAGGAATACAAGTCAAAGACGTATATTATGTTGAAGGCTTGTGTCACAATCTGTTAAGTGTGAGCCAAAGCACGGATAAAGACAACTGAGTAATATTTGACTCAGAAGAATGCCTGATAGTTAGCAAGAAGGATCTGCATATTGAAAAGAAGAATTTGAAATCAAGACTCAAGGCAAAAAGGGAAGGTAACTGCTATACTCTTGATATGAATGAATTTTTTTTTTTTCTGAAAACTGCCTTTTAAGTAACACTGATGAGAGTTGGTTATGGCATAAGCGACTTGCTCATGTCAATATGCATCAAATAGGTAAATTACTCAGAAAAGATTTAGTAATTGGTTTCCCTAATGTAAATTTCAAAAATGATTTAATTTGTGATGATTGCCAAAGAGGTAAACAAACAAAATCTTCCTTTAAATCAATAAATGAAATTATCACCAACAGACCACTTCAATTATTACATATGGATCTGATTGGTCCAGCAAAAGATAAGAGTCTCGGTGGAAATTTATACATATTTGTTATTGTTAATGATTTCTCCAGATTTACCTGGAATATATTCTTGTCTTCCAAAGATGAAACTTTTGGTAAATTTATTTCATTTGCCAAGAAAGTGCAAAATGATAAAGGTATGTTGATTACAGGCATCCGGACAGATCATGGTGGAGAATTTGATTATCAAACCTTCGCAGAATATTGGGATACAAATGAAATTGATCACAATTTTTCAGCACCAAGAACTCCACAACAGAATGGAGTCGTGGAAAGGAAGAATATAGTTCTTACAGAAATGGCTAGAGCAATGCTCAACGAAAAGAATGTGTCTCAAGTCTTCTGGGCAGACGCTATGAGCACCACATGCTACATATTAAATAGAGTGTATGTCAGAACCAAACTTGGAAAGACACCATACGAACTCTACAAGGGACGGAAGCCAAACCTTGCTCATCTACACATATTTGGTTGTAAGTGTTTTGTTCATAACAACAGTAAAAATAATCTTGGAAAGTTTGATTCTAAGGCTGATGAGGGACTTTTCTTAGGCTATTCAAATCAAAGTAAAGCATATAATTTTTTTAATAAACGAACATGTGTAGTAGAAGAATCAATTCATGTTATATTCGATGAATATGTGTCCTCTAGTAAAAATCTTGACGATGAGATAATTAATAACCAATCTTCTTTTAACTCTCTCAATCTAAAGGTTGATAATATTTAAAAAGAAGTTGAATCAAGTCAACAAGAACAACCTAGAGCTTGGAAATATATCAAGAGTCATCCTCTAGATCAAGTCATTGGAGAAGTGAATGAAGGAGTTAAAACTAGAAACAAAGTTTTGAACGAAGTTAGCTTTTCTGCATTCATTTCTCAATTGGAACCTTCTAACATTGACGAAGCCCTAACAGATAATGATTGGGTGTTAGCAATGCAAGAAGAATTAAATCAGTTTGAAAGAAATTAAGTTTGGGATTTGGTACCCTGGCCTAAAGATCATTCGGTTATTGGCACTAAATGGGTATTCAAAAACAAACTTGATGAATCCGTAGCTATTGTCAGAAACAAGGCAAGATTGGTCGCCAAAGACTATAATCAAAAAGAAGGTATTGATTATGAGGAAACGTATGCTCCTGTAGCAAGATTGGAAGCTATACGAGTACTCTTGGCCTTTGCTTGCATCAAATGATTCAAATTATATCAAATGGATGTGAAAAGTGCTTTTTTAAACGGGTACATCATGGAGGAAGTCTATGTAGAACAACCTCCAGGATTTGAAGACGTATCCAAACCAAATAATGTTTTCAAATTAAAAAATTCCTTATAGGGTTTAAAGCAAGCTCCTAGAGCTTGGTATGAAAGGTTGAGCAAATTTCTCATCGAACTTGGCTTTACACGAGGAAAAGTCGATACAACATTGTTTATTAAACGAAAACTAAATGATATTTTGGTAGTTCAAATTTATGTTGATGATATTATATTCGGTGCTACTAATGATTCCATGTGCAAAGAATTCTCTGAGATAATGCAGGGAGAATTTGAAATGTCTATGATAGGAGAATTGACATTCTTTCTGGGTTTACAAATTAAACAAAGAAAGAATGAAATATTCATATCTTGGAATAAATATTTAAAAGAGTTGCTCAAAAAGTTTGGATTGGATGAAGCTAATGGTGCAGATACACCTATTAGTTCAACGGTCCTTATGGATGCTGATGAACAGGGAGTTGATTTCAATATAACTCAGTATCGAGGAATGATTGGATCATTACTCTACCTCACAGCTAGCATACCTGATATTCAGTTTAGTGTTGGTTTATGTGCAAGATTTCAATCGTGCCCAAAAGTTTCACATGCTGAAGTAGTGAAAAGAATTTTCAGATATCTGGCAGACAAAAGAATTGAGTATATGGTATCCCAAAAGAGGTAAGAATATCTAGTTGCCTATTCTGATTCTGATCATGGTGGTTATAAAACAGATAGGAAGAGCACAAGTGGGCAATGCCAATTCCTTGGAGGTGCAGTTGTTTCTTGGTTCAGTAAGAAACAAACTACAGTATCCTTATCTTCAACGGAAGCAGAATATATAGCAGCCTCAAGCTGTTGTGCACAAGTATTATGGCTAAAACAACAACTGCAGGATCTTGGCATTTATCTTAAGGAAATTCCCATCTACTGTGACAACACCAGTACAATAAGTTTGGCGAAAAATCGTGTACATCACTCAAGAATCAAGCATATTGATGTGAGACATCATTTCATTAGAAATCATATTCAAAAGAAAGATGCCAAAGTGTTGTTCATACTAGTACATTTGCAATTAGCAGATATTTTCACCAAACCTCTCGCCCGAGAACAATTCATGTACATACGAAGGGAATTGGGAATGGTAAATTCCAATGAATTGTAAGTTGTTTAGCCCTTATAAATATTGATTTCATAATGTTTTGATGATTCTATAACTGATTTAAGCATCGGAGTATCTATAAAGATGTTTTGCAGGATGCTCTGTACTCTCTTCAAATAACAGAGATAAACAGAGAGGAAAACACTTAGGTGATGATAAAGGCCAACTCGAGTGAGTGAACAGTAAAATACTGCAACCAAGTGATCTTACTGATAATGTCACCACATGTAGGTCACTCGAGTGTTTTTTATCAAAATATTCGAGTGAGGTAAGCAGTTACAGCATTTTTTAGTTTTTGTGAAGTAATTTTGGACTTCACTCGAGTGATTTTTACAATTCACTCGAGTGAAAACCAAAATCACTCGAGTGAATGTTAAAAATATGATTATATCAGTTGTTTCTCCCGCGACTGTTTAGTTCACTCTCTCAATCACTCGCACTCGGACAATCACTCCCAAATCCTCTCTAACTTTTCAAAACCCAAAAACCTAAGAAATCAAAGCTCAAATTTCACTATCTGTTTCACCGATTCATCACTCTCTGTCAGACCCTTTTAATCTTTTCCAGTTCTGCGTCTAAATCGTCTGACAGAACCCTAAACAGATTTTCTCGTTCTAAAATGGCCATAACCAAAAGACCCGGTCAATCTCCTTCGTCCTCTCCTCCGTTTAAGAAGCCAATAACATCACCACCACAAGAACTTGAAGATTAGGATGTTCCAAAACCTAAAGTGATTCGCATCGAAGAACCTACTGGGATGGTTACACGATCTCAAGCAAGTTCTAAAGGAAAAGGGAAAAAGAAGCAAAGAGAAGCAGACATCCAAGACTCTACATTGCAAAAAAAAATTGCTCGAGCTATGAATATTCTTGCTGCTTCTGTTCCCCAGAAGTCTCGATATAAAGCTTCTGGTAGTCAGATTCCTTTTGGGTCCATGGTTGAAGAATCTCCCGAACTACTTGATCCTCCTCCTGGGTTTAACACGGGTAATCTCAGGATTTTAAACTCCATTGTGGTTACTTCGCAATTTGCCAAAAGGGATTTTTGTCCTGTTGTTCGGGTAGATTTGGGTGAGCTCAAAAAGGAATTTCATATTGATTTGTCAACATATTTGAAGCAATATGAACCATGGTTAAGACTGAGAATGTCTTACAATCCCTTGGTTGTTAAGCATTTCTACTGTAATATGAAAATTGCCGATGTAAAGGATAGCCAAGGGAACATTATTGTAAAAAGAATTGAGACAAATGTGAGAGACCAAAAAATTCTGTTATCTGGAGATCTAATAAACACCTACCTAGGCATAGAGGAAGTTCCTGTGAACCCTCCCCGTGTCTTCCATATCCATGAGTTAGTTGATATATTTAGACCAGGACAACCTGGTGTGCCTTTACCTACTTCTCCAGTAGCCCTAACCAATGATCAGAGAGCCTTGTTTTACATTTACTCCAGTAGCATGGTTAACAAGGAAAATAACTTTACTCATATCACCGGGAAGGATCTACAAATGATGGCATCTCTCATGACCAAGGAAAGGAGAAATGTGGGTGAGCTCATTTTTCAAGAAATGAAGAGGTTCAGATTTCACTCCTCCAAGTCTACTACGATTCCCTATCCTCAGCTTGTATCCTACATCCTCTCTATGCACAACATTTGGCACTTGACACCTGAGGGGGACATAGTGAGGATTCCTAAGTTTGGGAAGATTCACCTTACACGGATAGGAATCACTATACCAGCTGAAGCTTCCTCACAGACTCAGAGTCCTGATTCACCACCTCCTGAGGCAAGCCAGAGAGATCCTCATGCTAAGAAGATGGATCCTTCACCTTCCAAGATGGATGAGGCACAGTCTTCCAGAGCAGTATCTCCTGGTCCTTCATTCACTCAGGCTGCCATTCAGACATATATTCAGGAAGCCATCCAGTCAGCTGTATCTCAATTGAAGAAGTCTAACACTGAATTGATTGATCAAGTCAACTACCAAGTTAAAGTGTTAGTAGAGGCAATGAACCACAACTTCAATATTCTTTTTGATCGCAGGAAGATCAAACACAGAGGATCCAGAGGATTGAGGATGCACTCAGGTCTCACCTTCATATTCCCTTTACTGACCTTCCACCAGCCACCACATCTGTACCTTTTACCTCAGACCTTCCACTTCCAGATCCTTCACTTTCTGATCCTCCTATCATTCCTACAAACACTCCTCCTCTTGCACCTTCCACATCTTTTATTTCTGACCATATGTCTGCTGGTGATCTTCCACAAGTTGATCCCATCCTCCAAACTCCATTATCTTCATCACACCACACCTCTTCCAGTTCTCATATTGAGGAGATTGTCATTGAGGATGCTGCCACATAGATCATAGGGCCTACTCATTCTACTAACACCACCCCTGTTGAGCCCTCTTCTATGACCTATTCCTTCCAGACTCCTGCCCAGCTCTCACTTATTCCATATGTTCCACCTATCTCATTCTTTGTCTCTCCATCTACCCAGCCATATGTGCCCTCTGCCTCTCCTTTTACTTTAGATGATGCCAAAAAGGGGGAGAAGAACTGATATGATCATGTGTCTTATGTAGTTTCTGTTTATGTTCATATTGTCATGTAGTGTAGTTTCAGTATGCTTTCTAAACTGACTATGTAGTTGTCAAAACTATCTGATCTAATGAGGATGTGGTTTTGCTTGTTTGTGCAGCTATCTATATGATCTCATGGAAAGACAGAATTTATGCTTTAAACGTACATGTTCAAGTTGATTTTAGTAAACAGTTTTATCTCGTGCTTTTGCAAGAATAGTTTTGATTCTGTGATGATTCTTCAAATAATGGGTTTCGAATTTTGAACTGATATTTTCAATCTGAAGTCAAAAACTCAATATTTGAAACAAAGATTTTAGTCCTTTGCAGTGGTTGAGTTATTGCAAAAATTTTTCCTTTAGAAAACCAAATTTTGGAAATGATCATATAGTATGTTTTGTCATCATCAAAATGAGGGAGAATGTTAGACTTCATGTTTTGATGATAACAAATCATGCTTTGGATAGTCTTGGATTTGATTAAAATGAATACATTAACAAAGGAAGTGAAAAAAGTGATCTGAGCAAGATCACTCGAGTGATTTGTGTAATCACTCGAGTGATTATGAACATCACTCGAGTGATCTCGAGTGATTATGAAGATCACTCGAGTGATATAAAAAAAATATCATATCACTCGATGATGCTGGTAAATTTGCAGATCACTTCCAGTGAATTGAAAATCACTGCAAGAAAAATTCACTGTTATGGATTTCACTGCTAGTGATCTGAAATCACTTAAGTGATGTGTGATTTCTGCTGAATCACTTCCCGTGCATCTGAAATTACCGAAAGAAAAATTCACTGTTTTGAAAACCACTTCCAGTGATAGGAAGATCACTCGAGTGATCCTTGAATTTTCCAGATTCACTTCCAGTGGATTGAAAATCACTGCAAGAAAAATTCACTGTTTTGAAAATCACTTCCAGTGATAGGCAGATCACTCAAGTAATCCTTGAATTTTCCAGATTCACTTCCAGTGGATTGAAAATCACTACAAGAAAAATTCACTGTTTGCAAAATCACTTCCAGTGATGTCAAATTCACTCGAGTGATATATGAAATCTCAGAATCACTTCCAGTAGATCTGTAATCACTTGGAGAAAGTTCCAATGACATGAAATTCACTCTAATGATATGTCAGTTTATCAGTTTCACTCTCAGGCAGTTACTGTGATCCACTTGCAACCTCTTCCACGTAAATCAACAAGTTTTGTTAGTAAGATATTGGTAGTGATAATCATTGCTAGTTAATCCAAATTACTTTCAAAATCATGTGGAATATTATTTCATTAAAATCACAGCAAGCCGCTGCAATTCATCTATGGTGAAAGCAAGCTCATTTCCGATGATGCTTTGATTTTCAGGAATCACTCCTAGTGAATCACAATCACTCCAGTAATATTCAAAGTTTTTTTTTTCTAACGGGCATTTTCCTGAGTGTATTACAGGTGTACTCCACTACCACCCACATGACAAGTAACTGAACAACACTTAACGTCAACTTATCGTGGTCAGCATCAATATTAATAAATAATTATCAACGTGTCAGAAGCACAATCGATCAACGGAGAAATCCACAATGGTCCTCAAAGCTCTTGATATATAAGTCCAGCCATTCGAAAATCAAGACAGACGGACGACACTTGAACTCACTGCAAACATTATACTCATAAGTGCTTTGTCTCTGATTATTTCTTCATCTGTACTTTAGTTTTCATCTATATACTCTATAAGAGAGTTTCGTCTGTCATAAACACTTTATTTCCGATAGTGATAACTTAAGGTTGAGGAACCTTAAGTTGGGATTTGAGATTACCTTGTATAAGGGGGAGCGAGTGTCTAAAGAGGAACTTGCTGTTGTACTGAGGTGCCAAGAACCCACTGAATCTTGGAAGATATAGTGAAAGGCTCAGAAGGATTTCTGAAGACTGGACGTAGGTCAAGTGATTGTGACCGAACCAGTATAAACTTCTGTTTCCACTTCGGTGATATCTCTTCTTACTTGTAATTGTGCTTTAAAGTTTCATAATTTTTATTAAGTATCTGGTTATTCTCTAATCACCCAATTCACCCCCTCTTGGGTGAAAAGCTTGCTCTAACATGCCAAACTTTAGAGACCAAAAGTTATATTAACCCTTTTAGAAACATACAAACCAATGAGATCAAAGGACAAACACTTTTATACAAGTCTAGAGACATAAAATAGAACAACTTAATATGTGGTATCAAAAATTCCAGCATGAATTACGAGCGGTTTGTCACAATAGCTTCAACTTGAAAAATTAATAACACATAACATAAATGAAATCAACATCTAAAATTATTTAAGCATTGTAGAATAAAAGATACTTATATACATACAAACCTTTTTTGTATGGTTTCATCTTCCTTTTTTGTTAATTCCCTTGCTATATTGACACTACTATGCTTCAAACTTGTCAATTGGTAATGATATATTTTTGGTAGACAACAAACCTCTATTGCTTAAGGTGAAATTCAGCCAAAAAGAAATAATAGTTCAGCAACATAAATTATGCAGAAGAATAAAGCTACTTCAATTGGAAACTGTCACACCATAAATTTACCCTCGTTCTAATGAGTTTAACGCAGCGAATTTGAACCACTAAGTGATGTTCTTTTATAATGCTTTTCAAATCTCAACCTCAAAATAGGATTCAAACCTACAGTTGAGTGGGTTTTTCTGAATATTTCAAAAATCATATGGAAGCGAATTCTAGTGGGTCTCAACTTTGTTATTACTCATCAATTCTTATCTTCTCATTTAATTCAATTAAGGCGATTCTCTGCTCAAACATAGTTCATTCCTTTACATACACAACTGTGTAGAAGTGTCTAAGTTTCATAAATATACAGTATTGGACACTTAAATCTTCAGTCTACCATCGCATTCTCTTATTGCGCAACTTCCAGCATTCCACCTTTGTCCACCTATAGAAATTGTTGGTTAGGGGAGGGTGAAATTCAGAGAAATCTTAGTAGTAAACAATTACCATAATGCATGCATGATATATACTAAGTGCATAACATGTTAGCCTTAACTAGATGCATGCCCCATAATGACATTTTTATGTGTTCAATGTTTCATGTAAAATACTCATGACCATGTATAAATAGAAGCATAGCTTCATCATTCAAATATACTCTACACAATCAAGTAAAGTAATCACATACATCACTACATAAGTTTAAATATCAAATACATGCAAGTAGGATAAGTTCACTACCTTAATTACCCTTCCTTGATCCACTGTCTTTCATCTGGTTCAGTCACAATTGTCCGGTCCTAAAATTTCCAAATGTACAATAAATGAGTTATTACTCATTCATGTATTATTCCAAACTCATATTGTTGGTTATCTTAGTTTAAAAATACTAAATGACCAAAAAAACCTTGGGAACCCGGTCTAACTGTATTTCACCAAAAATTATGACCCAAGCTATTCCTATACAATTTCGTGTGTATAATCCATTTTTTACTTCATATTAGTCAAATTCTTTGCCAAAAGACGAAAATGCCCTTGGCAGGCCCTAACTTAGGGTTTTAAGTCTAGTTTTGTCATTTAACATTCTAGGGCTTTTCATACTTTACAATCCACATGAACCCTACACAATTTTCCTTTCTAAACACAATGGAACCAGCAAATTGATGAAAATCCAGCTCTTTCCCACAGTTTCAAGTATGGCTGAAACTCTAGAAAGACAAGGGAAAATTAGGTTTTCTTGATTTAACCCTTTAAACCCCTTCCTTTCCACTCTTAATCACATGTTTAACCTATTAAACACCTCTTAAACATGATTAGTGTGAATTTGGACAACGCCTCCCTTTAGGGGTTGGCATTCCCAAATCACAAACCAAGCCAAAACAAAGCCAATAATCAACTACAACAACAACCTTGAATCAAACAAGATAACAAGATTTTATGGCTTTACCTTTGATTTCTCTTCTTTATCTCTTTAGGCACCATCTTTCTCTCTCTTTTTGTAATACCCTACTTCACTATTACTGCGAAATACTAGAATTGCATACAATACCTCTGCCTTACAAATATATACATATATTCACACACACCATTCATTAGATTGTATTTACATCATATACACCGTCTCTTTGGTCTACTTCATATACAAACCCAAAACTCATAAAATTCTTAAAATACATAACAGAAACTAGACAACCATAACTAAGTTCTTCCGTTGCTCGGCCTCAACTCTATATCATTTACCTTCTCTTTGCCCCGCAAGCCCCCTCCCTATACTGGAGATTTGTTTTTGGGAAAAAGGGTGAGATTCACAGGAATCTCAGTAGTAACGCAATCATACATATAAAATAACACACAAAGCATGCTTCATACTTCATCAATCAACAAAATCATCATAACATCATTCAGTGCATCCCATGCAATTCATAAACTGACTTAGCGCTAGACAGGTTCTCGGCCTCGAGGGGCACCCGTGCAAAGATAGGCCCCTGGCACCGCTCGTGCAATTATGAACATTATCACTTGAGTGTCAACCCGTCTAAAGATAGGCCGCGGGTGATCACTCCACTCAATCTAAACATGTTAGACATTTTGGAGATGATATCAAACAATACATATGCATGCCATGTCATATGAAGACGGTTACTACCTGGTGGCTCCTTTTTGCAACTTTCCCCCACTTGATGCAAGCTCGGGCAATTACTGAGGCCAAACCGGTTGTCAAGTTCTGAAATCTTCAAATACTACAAATGAGTTATTACTCATCCATGTATCTTTTCAAACTCATAACATTGGTAAATTTAGCCTAATAGTGCCAAATTACCAAAATGACCCTTAAGTCCTGATTATTTGTATTTTACTCAAAATCATGACTTAGGCCATTCCTACACAATTTCACGTGTAGAATTCATTTTTAACCTCGAATTGGAGAAAATCAAGCCCGAATGACAAAAATACCCTTAACAGCCCTCAATTAAGGCTTACAAGGGGTAATTTTGTCATTTCACCCTCTAAGGCTTTTCTCACTTCATGGTCAACATAGACCCTACAAAAATTTGCCTTCTAAAATCCAATGGAAGCATCGGAATTATCAAATTCCTACCCAATTTCCACGTCCAACACAGGGTCACCCCATTTGATTTCCAGAAAAATTATGTCAGACTCTCATTTTCTTTAGCATAATCACCTCCTTTCTACTTATAATCAATATATTAACTACTTAGACATTCATTGGACTTGATTGGAGACATTTACATACTATGGTCTCTTTGGCTTTCTTTAATTATCTTATACCAAATGAATCATAATCAAGCCCAAAACAACTCTACTATCATCAATTAAGAAAAAGGAACAAGTTTAGGAAGTTACCTCTTGATTTCTTCAAATTTCTCTCTCCTGCTCGTTCTTGACTCTCTCTAACTCTTGATTCAGCTAAATATCAATGGATTCAAGGGTAGAGAAGTGAGGAGGAGAGGTTATGGAGGGATTATGTAGCTTAAAACACAAGGTAACAACCTCTTACCTTAATTTCCAAGCAACCTTAACCTTCTCCTTCGTTCTTCACGTTCTCATTTTCTCATGATTAATTCCAACACAAGGTAACAACCTCTTACCTTAATATAGTGAAGGGTTAATTGGTTTAATACAAGTGGCACTTCATGATTGGTCCAAATTGTCATTTTCTCATTTTTAATTCCATCTCCCTTTTCTCTTCATGTTTCAGCCAAAAATATGCATGAGAAATAGAGGGAATTATTCTGGTCTCCAACTATCTCATTGCCACCTTGTAACTTGTTGACCAAGTCGTTGACTTTTTGACTATTTGACCATTCTTGAGAATAATTCACCAAAATTAGTTTATTTACGATCAAGTAGTCATTTTACTCTTTTTAATTCCCATTTAACTCAAATTAGTGGGAAGATTGGGGAAAAATAATCATTTCCCACTTTATGGCAAAATTACCGTTTTGCCCCTACATCTCAAGATTTACCGAAATAAATCATTTTTCACTCTTTTCTTCTGCTTAACCCAATTTTGACATTCAAATGTGGCCATCATTTATGTTACTTAATTTCTCAAATTTTAGTTACAATGATAGGCCCTTAATTGTGCATTAATTGCCTTTATGGTCCTTATTCGATCAAATTACGTGTAACCGACGATTGGAATATTTTTCCTTAAATCCATAGAAATTCATACACATCAAATTTCACCATTTTATTCCACTAAATGTCACAAATTCTCATACAAGAAATATTTGTGAAAAGTAGGGTATTACACTTTTCCCTCTTGATTTTTCTTTCTAATAATGGCTTTTAAGAAGAAGAGGAGGTTAGAAGAGGTTCCTAAGTGATTTAGAAGACATAAGCACCTAAAATCAAACCTCTTACCTTAGATTTTTGCCTCTTGAAGCCCTTACCTTTCCTGGTGTTCTTGAGCTTCTTCAAACTCTTCTCTCTCTCTTTTGGTTATGTTTGGCTGAAAATGGAAGGAAGAGAAGGGATAAAACTCTTCAAAATATCACTTCTTGCTTTATTGGATTAATATATGTTTAATGCAAATGAACCTGTGTTCTTTTTACTTGATCATAATTTTACCTCTTGCATTAATATAAGCCAAGCAATTTCATTCTCTTTTGCTTCCCTTACTTGACCAAAATATCAAGGGGAAAAGCAAATAATTAAATGGCTTTTACTTTAGTTGTAATTGTTGACCAAAGTCTCCATCTTTTTTCCACTTGACTTTGATGACTTCCAAAAGCACCAATTATAGCCAAGTATTTATTTACGCTCCCTCTCTCCTTTTGGATGTCATATGGCTCTCTCCTTTTAGACGTCATATGGCCCTTTGGAAGAGCAAAATTGGCTTCTTGAATAAGCCAATTGAACACATGTTAAATTTTTGACTTTTCCAACTCCATTTACTTGGCCAAAAATACTTCCTTCTTTTAATATGAACCCAGTAAATAAATTGCCTCCCTTTCATTCATTTTGACCAAAATTATTGGCCAATTAAAGGGAAAATAAAGTCATATTGCTTTATTGGTCAAATGACCATTTTGCCCATACATTTATTTCCATTTTCGCACTTGCTAAAAAACTGGGCAGAATTTTCATCAACCTTTGAAAATTCATATCTAATTGTACAAATCTCTAATTGGTATGGTTCCAAAGGCTATGTGACATGTATTAAGTATATGTTCAAGAAAAAATATAGAATTTAGCCAAATGGAAGCTCAGCATTCCCAAAATTCTCATTTTTGGACGACGTCACAAAAGCTAGCCAGTTTTACTAGACTAACTTTAAAAATACATAACTCTTTATGTACAGCTCCAAATAACTTATATGACCTATCAGATTAAATATTGATAAGTCTACTTTGACTTTGGAAAGTTTCATAATTTTTAACATCATTTTCCTAGTTAAAAGCGTCACGCAAACTGACTGCCTAGCACAAAACACACTGGCAGCATTATTCTAACTTTTGAAATTCAAATCTGTTCTTTCTAGCCACCATTTTATTCCCTTTTTATACCACAAAGGTATAAGAAATTTGGTGACTTAAATTTGGGATATTACATAAACAACTTAAGAAGAATAAAAATTGTCCATAAAAGCTTGATAAATTCCATTTTGTTCTACAATTTCATGTACCTACTTCAAATTTTCCAATAACTTAAGAAGAATAAAAACTTTGTTCAGAATGTATCATTTTTTTTGGCAAAACAAAAAATAGATCATTTTCTTTTATTCAAATAGATTGCCAAAGTCATATAAATATACCCCTTCTTGCATGATGAGCATGGATTGGTTCATGCAAGGAAAAGATGACAAAAAAAAACATTAAACAATGCCAACTTGCAATGAGGATATCTTTAAGAATAGATATGCATCTTTTTACCTTTTTGCTAGTTCGAATGCAATGTAGTAGTCAGCCCAAAAAAATATTTGGATAAACTGATTTCTTTTCTTTTGTTGTTTTTTTCCTTCCAACAGAATCATCAAATGTGGAATTTACCACCAAAACATTCAGTTCTTAGGTTATCAGTAACAATTGCAGCAATGGAGAATTCATATGCATCCAAGGGAAAGTAAACTATCTTGCTAGACAACACTTTAAGGAATTGATCAATGGCAATATACTCACAATGATTCAAATTCCCAAAAATTGAGTTTCAAGTAAGTTGGCTATTAATTTTGATTTTTTGTTAATTTTACTCACATGCACACAGTCACCTAATGATAGCAAGTCAATGTCAATCTGTGCAATTGAATGTGGTTGAATTTTCAAAAAAGCAGTGGTTACAAACACAAGTATACTATCCAATGGCTAATTGTAGAACAACAAAGACTAAAGAAATGCAAAACCAAGTAATTCTATAGCAAAACAATTTCAAAATAAATTCAAAGAATATGTAGTTTAGATTCAAAAGACAATGACTTGAACAATATGAAGTTCAATGGCTTAAATTAATTCAGAATAAAGTTGAACAAATTGCATATATTCACACTTCCTCATTCAACTCAAGTCTTTCTTTACATAAGACAGTTTAAAGAAACATGCCTTTCCAACCAAATTTGCAAATGTAAAGCTTAATTAAGCTATGCCATCCAACAACTCCAATTTTATTGAACTCAGTAGAACTTAATTACATCCCCAACATGTCAAATCAAGTCACAAATCATGCAAATTTTTATGTTAAATTAGATCATAGCTAGACCACAACACTTTAAATGATAAATTGTACAATCAAAGAAATGAATAAACTTCATCCTACTTAAATAGAAGTACCATGGATTCTGCAAAAGTTTTATTATTGATTCTTTTTTTGGCTACATTTGAAATAATGGCCAAATGCTTTATTGCTTAGTCAGCAGTGTCATAAAGCTCATTCTTCCTAACAAGGTTCAATCCTACCAACTACTTCATGTGTTTAGTTTGCCCTTAAGGGGAAAAAATTGAATGATCCAATATTTGAACCCTCTAAATTGAGGAAAACTATAGCTAGATCTTGAGCTTAAAATCATTTGAGCTCATGATTTATTTAAGTGGATAATGCAGCCTAAAGAATGCTGCAGAATTTGGGGGATGTCGCATATGGTACACAAGGACAACTTGGGGATCAATTGAAGAAGAACTCATTTTTTGTAAAGGATAAAGCAATAGAGAAAGAGAAGGAACATAAAGAAAAGTGAAACGTTTTTTTTTTTTTTTTTTGCACTTTTTGAAATACATAGAAGCTAATTTAGCCTTAAAAGCTAAGGATATGAAAACAAAATTCCCAGTAGTAGCATCAGCCATAATGGAATTCTTTTAGGGAGAGGCTAATCTAAATCTCCGGTGATATACATGTAATTTTGATAACAAAAACCAGAATGTTTGACCAAGTTGTATAATGTTTGGGTGGATAAACAAGTTTGTTGTATAATAATAAGAAATCAAGATGAAAAGTGGTTCAGCGGCGAATACAGTTAAGAAGTTTTACCTCAGTTCACCATAGCTCCCTCTTTACCCAACAAACTATGCTGCACGTCTTCATACCCACTAAGCTACAGATCTGTGACAACACCCATCCACCTTGTTCAATAAATCCAGACAACTACCATTTGCTTAATTTCTCAAAAAACATACAGACGAAGAAGAACATCATCAGAGAACCGAACGTTTCCAATAAATAAAAGAAAATAAAAAGAAAAGGAAAACAAACCAGATCGAGATTGATAGCGGTAAGAGGAAGTTGAGAGATAAGAAAGACAGTGACTCGGTGAACTGCGGTCGAACAAGTGGCTGAGAGGGAGAAATGGAGACGAAGCAATGTCTAGAATGAGATCGAGAACCCTAAGGCTCTGTTTGGTTCGAGAGGAGGGGAGGGGAGATTTATTTAAGTTAGGTTAGGGGAGGTTATAATTTTGTTTGGTTCAAAAAGAGGGGAGGGGAGGGGAGGGGAGGTTTCTTGTTTGGTTCAGAAGGGGAGGGGAGGGGAGTTAATTATAAATGGACAAAAATACCCCTCTAAACATTTTTTTATGTTTTAACAATGTATTTATTAATAATTATTATTTATCAAATTGTTATTTGTAAAATAATTATTCTAACATTTATATACACTTATTTCACAAACTTGTCATCTCTTTCCCTCTATTTTGAGGATACAAAGTGGGGGAAAAAACATTTTTTCAATACCCATGAAATATATATAAAGCAACACCTGTACATTGAACTGATAATTATATATATTGCATATCAACTTACATCATTACATAAAAATCAAAAATTCTCATATGGTTATGAAGCTACACAAATTCTATATTGTTAATTGTTTGAAAATATCCATACATTTAACAAGTGATTACCAAAAATCATTGCTAAATGAGCAAAAAATAGTGTAGCATCAAAAGTCTTAAATGCTAATATCAAAAGTCTATGAATGGTTAATATACTAAATCACTTTAAGTCTTTCATAACATCCATAAGTAAGTCCTTACGGGCAAGAAGGGGACATTCAACAAATGTCCTCAAAAGGTCACCATCACCCATAAGAACTCTATAAATCTTGGTGACATTGGTTGTTGAAAAGCCACAATCTTAAATCAGTTTCCATATTGCTAAAATTTAAACTTTTATTCTTAGATAAAATTTCATTCAATATGACAATTATTACCACAGATTCCACATTTGATTTAATATAAATTAAAACATTTGTCAAAATAACAACATTGCAAAGGCCAAAATAACGTACGACTTTGGGCAGTGCATTATTTAATTTCTGCATTCGAATTGAACATTTCCCACATTTCGCATGGTTTTATAATTTCTAACGCAATATCAAACATATTTCCACAGAACAATTGCACATGTATTCTAACTCCAAATGATCACTAACGTTTATGTAGCGATGCTTCACACAATATCGCATCTGAATCTGAATTAATAAAATAACCGAATTCGTCGAGGCCAATCCATCTATTCTCCACAGCGTTATTTTAGGGGAGGGGCAGTTTGGGAATATTATAAAATTACCAAGGGCAATTTAGTCATACTTTGTCACAAATATTTTCTCCCCTAGGAAAAACCCCAAATTTGAAGGTTTTACATAAGAGGGGAGGTGACTACTAAAAGACAAAAATCCTCCCCTCCCCTCCCCTCCCCTACCTCCAACCAAACACCCATTTTTAATCACTAACCCTCCCCTCCCCTCCCCTCCAAAACCCCCCAACCAAACAGAGCCTAAGACTAAAGTATTTGTTTCAATTAAGAAGTGGGAATTTGGAAAAATAACCCCTCAAATGGAGGGAATGTGTAAAATTTTTGGAGGGAATGCGTGAATGTTTTGGGCCTAATATTATTTTGTAGTTTAACTGATTAAAATATAATAATTTATAAGTTGATTTGGAACCTCTTAAATATTAACTGGTATATTAATAAAATTAAAAGATTTTATAATATTTATGTTTTCTTTATTTATGAAATCTTAATTAAACGATTTGAATTTTTTAAGAAAAATAAAAATGTAAATCACATAAGCAGTCAACTAGGATTAATGTTAGTTGAGTTATTGTATTTTAACTGATTATACCATACATAACGTGGCAAACCTGGTTCACATAGGAATTACATATAGGGGCTCCAGCTTTGATTTAACTATTTAGCAATCTTAATATGCTCAGAAAAACACAAAATGAAGTGAATAAAATACTTGAAGGTTATATGATGCATGTATACCTGAAGTGAATCAAATACCATTCTTCCTAAGTTGAAATGGCTTCTGCGTTTAGAAGTTCCTTCAGCTAGCAAGTGTGGTGGCACATATACTTCATAATTATCGGGTTGTTTTTTCAATACAGAGTACAATTTAAGGGTAAGATGGTAAAAATACAAAAACAAAATTCATTAGTCACTGACTTTATTATTTGCTTTGGCCTATTGATTGCCACTCTGAACCTATTTATTAGTCTCAATTAACAAATCAAATGAGTATTTAACATTGAACTAATTTCAAAACTTAATATTATTACATTAATGATAACAAAATAATTATTTATAAAGTTATTAATTGCACAAAGGAACAACATAAGAAAAAAAAAATCATATTTTCTAAATTTTAGACTAGACTTATATTTTGAAATAGCTAGGCCAAGTTGTAAGATTGAACTTTTTTTTGATACAATTTCAAGATTGAATTAATAGTGGAAATCAAATGAGTATTTAATTTCATATTCATATAATATATTTAATAGTAATTATTTATGTGTTTTTATGTATTGTTTGAAATTGTAGAATGCATTATTGCAATTTATCACAAATTTAATATCATATAAATAAAATCCTATGCTTTGCATAAAACTCAAGAAGCAAGTTGTGATGTTTATACTTTGTCAATTATATCATGAGTTGTTATGAATTTTAACTTTTATATATTAGTGTTCTTTGTTTGTATTTTTGTTTAATTTTTATTTATGGATTTCATAATTATATATAGCTTCCAAAACAACTATTGTATTTTTATTTCATTAAAGAAATCATATTGGTAACACTAATAAATGAGTGTACGAATAAATTAATTAGCGGTCTAATAAAGTTCAAGAAATTAGTACTACAATTATTCTTTTTTCATTTATTATGGTAATTTTTAAAAGAGAGTAGCTCATATATTATTTCATTATTTATTTAGCTAATACGAAGTCATATGACGATACCATTTTTATGATATATGAATACGTTTTCTAAGAATTCATCTCCATGATGTCTCAAAATTTTTTACATAATTATATCATCATTTATTCTCTAAATGATGAAAATTTGAAATTTTCAAATTAGTGACAGAATAGAGATGAAAAGATTTATCAATGGACATTAGAGACGGAATAGCTACGAAACTTAGAGATGGAATAATTTTTGTCACTAATTTCCATCAAAAACCCATAATAAGTTATCCCCAAAATTAGTGACGGAATTTGTGATGGAATTGTCATGGAATTGTGACGGCATTTGTGATGAAATTTAGTGATTGAATTTGGCGACGGCTTTCAGATGGAGCAGTGGTGGATATTAGCGACGGAATGTTGCTTGTTACTAATCCATCCCTAAATTCATTCAGTGACAGAAATTAGCGATATAATTATTTCATCTCTAACTTCCATCACTGATCCATCTCTTATTTCATCTCTAAAATTAGTGACGGATTTATTGACTGTTTAGAGACAGAATAGCGAAGTATTTTTTTCATCACTAATTTATGTCTCTAATTTCCTATTTTTTTGTAGTGTGAACATGCATCCGCTCAAATACTTTTTGAAAGTCTTATTATAACTTCCAATATGAAGTATGTAGAATTCCATCGATTGCTAACATCAAGGAAAAACAAGGCTTTTGTTGCTTATTTTTTAAGCTCCAACCCAAATTTTTAATTTAAGGAAGTATGAAGGAGAAGAATGAACATATGTGACATCACTTCAAGTGACATAAAAGTTATTTTTCATTTCATTAATACCTTCAATTGACCACCAAGGTAATGTTTTATTTTTTTAACATTAAATCTACTATCCTTATTTTTGCTATAAGTTACTAATATAAACTATCATGTCAGATTAATAAGGATTTTGTGTCATCTAATATGGGTTAAACAATTAAGGCTATAATATACAAAACTCCTAAACTTTAGATTAGTTGTAGACAACCAACTCCGATATTTTAAAATTTAAATTTAACTTTCTTGAAGTTTTAATTTTTAACATTAAATCCCTTGCCATAATTTGTTTCCTATCTAGTCCCTATCATAGCGCGTGAGCTCATTGCTTTCGTATGATTGGATGATCCTATTGTCTTCTTTATATATTATGACATAAATAATATTTTTTGTTTTCTTTTTCCATAAAAATAATATTTATTAATTTTTAAACTGAAACGAATTTATTTATAAATTCCTTTCATTTTACAATCTCACTAAATTCATCAATCATTAAAAGTTTTACTATCACATATCAATGAAAATAGTATTTTTTTTATGAAAAAAATAGAAAAAAAATGATATTAAATAGCTTACATTGATAAGAAACATAAGAAAAAACTCGGGAATCTCAAATGTCACAAAAATAGAACTTTATAACGAAGAAACACTTTGTCCTAGCCAAAAAAAAAAAACATTAATTACTGCTCTTTTGTAATTAGACACATTTTTTTCATGTATAATACAATCTTTAAAATGATTTAAATAATTTATAATTTACAAATAATATAATTTATTATAAATTGAATATGGAGAGACTAGATAAGCACATCAATGAAAGAGATACGGACATGTCCAATTGTAAGAAGGGTTCACCAATGGCATTGGAGTCCAACATTACTTTCAAATTTATAGTCTGTAGGTCCTTCCACTTCATTTAATTTTGGGAAAATAACATTAAAGTCCCAATTAAGGAAAGTAATATCAAAAAAGTCTCAAAACTTGTTAATGGTAATTGTTTTACTTGTCAGTGATTGCTCTTTCACTTGTTATTGACAAGTTATGAGACATTTCTAATATTATTTCCTTTTTTCCCTTTAATTTTTTTATTAATGAAGTTGCAATTATTTAATCCTGAGAATCAAGTTCTATAACAAACATCCTAATACAACTTTTAATGACTTAATATTTCCTCGAGTAATTAATATATGAAATTAAACAAAAAATTTAGATTTACTTAATCTAAACTAGGGGCTTCTCCCCATGCGTTGCAGGGATTGTGGATCATTGCTCGATAATATAGCATGGATAGGATTGGGCTGTTTTACTTTGGCCAGACAATAGGAACCCCCTTTCCCCCCTTTTTTTTGCCCAAAATGTCCTTCTCTTTTTTATACATGAAAGTCACCAATATATTGAATTTGTGCCTCCCTATTATTGCGATGCAATATGTTTTCCATTATCTATCTCTTATGTTCTTGTATCTTTGTCCAAACCCTAACGTTGATATGAGATGTGAGGTATGTGAGCTAGCCAAACACCATCACTCATCGTACCCTAGAACTCTAGATACACCCTCCAAGCCCTTTACTGCTATCCATAATGATAGTTGGGGACCCTCTTGTATTCCAAACCATACCAAAACCAAATGGTCCATTTCCTTCATAGATTACCATACTCACATTTATTGGGTTTATCTCTTAAAAGACAAGTATGAAGCTCCCTCCTTGTTCATGAAGTTCTTCACTATGATTAAGAATCAATTTGATACGAGCATTAAAGTCTTGTATAGTGACAATGACACAGAGTATTTCAACCAAACATTGAGTACCTTCCTCCAAACACATGGCATTATCCATAACAGCTTTTGTACTAACACACCTCAGCAAAATGGGATTGCTGAGTGATAGATATTGCTTGATCTATTCTAGAAAAGGGAAATGTGCAAGGGAAGATTAGTTGCTTTAAATTATTATTATTGGTTATTATTATTATTATTATTATTATTATTTTCTTAGGAAGTTGAGAAATAAGTGGGCAGATCCACTAGTAGTAAGGCTTAGAATGTAACACGCCAAATTTTATTCACAAAAAATCTTTGAATATTTGATTATATTTAATGGAATAAAATGGAGAGTTTTGGTGTACTTAAAGTAGCTAAAATAGTGGAAATGATAATTATATAAAATTTTTGGTTAAGAAAGATAAAACAATTCCTGGGTTGAGGTTAGGGAATTTATAAGCATTTTCGGAAGTTGGGTGTTTCGGGCTCAAATCCTAGTCTCCCGAGTGATTTCACTACTCTTTTGTACTCAATCGAAGCTATAGGAAATGAGGTATCACATTTTTTGTATCAGAGCATTGATTTTGGCAACAATAGGTATTTTCTAGAAGTCCTTTGCTTGAGTTTATAAGATTTACACTTTCATTAGCAATTTTGTAGTTGGAAGCATATGGATAGGATAAGGTGTAAGAGTGATAGTAAGTGAAACATATGATTTGGATGGCATATGAGGGTATTGGGAGTGGTTTTTGAAGTGTTATCAGCTTGGGATAGCTGATAAACTCGAGTGCAAGTTGGGGAACTTGAGTTCATAGGTCATTCTCTGATGAAAAAGTGGTCTCAGGCAAGAACTCTCAGGGGTGGAAAGCTCGAACTCGAGTGCATTTTGGGGTGAAAACTCAAGTTCATGTTGAAGAACTCAAGTGCATCTTCTATTTTTATAGTTGGAAATATTGCTGGAACAAACTCTCATCTCGAACTTCCAGGACTCAAGTGCAAAAGAACTCAAGTTCGTTATTGAAAACTCGCGTTGTGAAGAACTCGAGTACAAATGGTCAGACCCGAGTTCTGCGGTAATGACAAGGAATATGTAAATATGTTTTGTGAAATTGTTTTTAAGTATTTTGATACATTGTACTCTACTTATCTTGATCATTTCCTTGCAGAATATCTCATCACCATTTGATTATCGTTGAAATATGGATTATGATACAGTGGTGTATAGAAAAGCAAGAATGTAAAGAGTAAGACAGAGTGTTCCAACTCCTATTGCTATCAAGAAAAGAAGCGGGTCAGACAGTAGAAGACAAAGGAGCCAATCACCTTCACTTCCTTCTGTTCATCAACCTCCACTACAGGAGCAGATCCCAAAAGGTAAAGTTTATGTAATCCTCAATAGAGGGGGACGTGGACCAAGAATGGCGCGTACGCGTAGAAAGAGTATCAAGTATCTACTATTGTTTTGTCCCATTGCTAAGGATGAAGCTACTGTAGTTGATAAGGATGACGTAGAGTCAAACGATATGGGATAACACCCAGACTTAGCTATGGAGTTGGATGCTTCAGTGGAGAAGTTGGCATTTGACCAACACAAAAATGATGCATTGTGGAAACAATTGAAGGATCTATATGTGACAGCTTTTACTGATTTCTTCACTCCAACGACCCAGTATATATCATTCTTGGAGTGAGTACAGAAGCTGTATGAGCAAAGAGAGGAGCTTGGGCTAATGATGGACGATGATGTTTGGATTCGAACTACATTAGCCTATCTTCCTAATTTCACTTCTTGGATCAGGAAAAAAGAATGAAATCGTAGTTATGGGTACTTTTGAGTTTTTACCTTTTATTGAGCACATGATTTTGTATGTATTGTTTAATATGCACAAAGAATAGAAGGATAATGGTATGCTCAGTAAGACATCATAGGCTTACTTTTGATGTAAATGTTAAGCCACTTATTGTACATATAACTAGTTCTTATGGTAGAACATACTTCTTTTGATATAAATATCAAGCCACTTGAATGAAAATATGAATGTTTGCTATAATGGATGTGTATCTGTTGTGTGTCGGTATTTAAAATCTTGAGAAGTACATATGTACATATATGTGTTGATGTGGTATTAATGTGATGTTCCTTCTTAATAGTGAAGGGGAATAATGGTACGACGTAGACCAGGGGAAATGTACCACCAATTCCTGAGCTTGAAAATAATGTGGAGCCTAATCTAATGCAACAAGTTTTTACAATGTTGGCTCAACAGAAAACTATGATCTAGGATTTACGAGAAGAAGTCCGAGAATTAAGGGAAAGGCGAAACAATCTGGAAGGAAACAATCCTGAAGGGAATAACCCTGACGGAAATAACCTGGAGAGAAGTGACCCTGAAGAGGATTATCTTGAAGGAAACTCAAGCGGGGAACGATCACCAAGTGATGAGCCATCGCAATCATATGAAAATAACCTTGAAGTTCCTATAGTTCAAGAGCAGGAGGTGAATGCCGTTCAGTATTGGATGCCTAAGTTTATCAAGTACCAGGCTGAGGCATTCCAGGGAAGATTTAACCCACAAGCTGTGGAGAATTGGGTGAATGATCTAGAGAAGATTTTTGAGGTACTTAGATGCCCAATGGAGATGAAAGCCAATATGGCAATTTATAAGTTAGTAGGCGATGTTGACGATTGGTGGAAGAATACAGCGTTGCTACTGTAATACCCCACTTTTTTGCCAATATTCCCTATAAGTGTATTTGTGATATTTAGTGGAATAAAATTATGAATTTTGATGTATGAATTTGTAGAAAAATGGTAATCGTTGGTAAGATATAATTTAGCTAAGAAAGAACACAAAGAGGCAATTAATGTCCACTTAAAGCCCTACTATCGTAACCAAAATTTAAAAATTTAAATGACATGAATAATGGCCTCATTTAAGTGTCGAAATTAGGTCAAACCAATGGAAATGAGTGAGAAATGATTTAATACAGTAAATCATGAAATGTAGGGGCAAAACAGTAATTTTTCCATAAAGTGGGAAATAAATATTTTTCCCTAATATTCCCAATAATTTCAATTAAATGGGAATTAAAAAGAGAGAAATGGCTACTTGATAACTTATAAACCTATTTCGGTGAATTATTGTCAAGTAAGGTCAAATAGTTAAAAGTTAAAGGTGCAAAAGTCAACTATTTGCATGATGGGAATGGAATAGTGCAAGATTAATATATACTCCCTCATTTCTCATGCAATTCAGCAGAATAGAGAAGGGAAAAGGAAATGAAATAATAAAATGAGAAATTGCATTTTGGATCAATTGGGAGTTGCCACTTGTTAAAATTTTGACTAAACACAATATATTACTAAGTTCTCCATTCCTTCAGCTCTTTCTCATGCAAAACTGATCAAAAAGAGTTAGAGAAAGAGCTGAGATGGTGAAGCAAGGAAGGAGCTAGGGTTCATCAAAATTCAAGGCAAAGAAGTTGCTACCTTGTGTCTTAAGCTTCCTAATTACTCTATAACCTCTCATACTCGTCTCTCCCCTTTAAATCCATAGTTTTCAAGCTGAATCAAGAGTTGTGGAGAGAGAGACAAAAATTTTGAGGAGAGAGAAAGTGCCAGAAATCAAGAGGTAACTTCCCAAACTTGTTCTTCTTGCTGGATTGATGCTATTAGAGTTATTCTTGGCTTGGTTTTAGTTGTTTTGGTAAGAGTTAGCTCAAGAAACCTAAACGACCTTAATGGTCAAGTTTCTCCAAATCAAGTCCAATGAATGTCTAAATAGCTAATAATGTGATTATAAGTAGAAAGGAGGTGATTTGGCTAAAGAGAAAGAGAAACCAATACAACTTTTCTGGGAATCCTATTTGATTGCCCTGTGTTGAACATGGTAAAAGGAGTAGGAATTTGATAATTCCGATGATTCCATTGAGTTTAGGAGGCAAAATTGTGTAGGGTCTATGTTGATCACAAAGTGAGAAAAGCCCTAGAATGTGAAATGACCAATTACCCCTTAAAAGTCTTAAACAAGGGTTGTCAGGGGCATTTTTGTCATTTGGGCCTGATTTTGGTCAAATTGAAGTAAAAAAAGGATTATATACGTGAAATTGTGTAGGATTGGCCCAGGTCATAAAATTTGGTAAAGTATAGTGAGATCGGGCCTTAAGGGGCATTTTGGTAATTTGGTACTGTTAGGCTAATTTAACCAATACTATGAATTTGGAATTGTGCATGAATGAATAATGACTCATTTATTGTGTATTCAAGATTTCAGGACTTGGTTATTGTCTGGAACTCAAGACTTGCCCGAACTTGGAAAGGTTGGAGGAAGTTGCTAGAGAAAAACAATCAGGTAGTAACTTATCTTTCATATGTTATGGTATGCATTGAACGATTTGTGTGTTCATCATGAATTATCTGACATACTTGAATATGCGGGGTGGTTACCCGAGGCCTATCTTTATACGGGTGGACGCTCAGGCCAATATAACGATCACCGATGCACGAGTGGATCCCGGGGCTTATTGCACAAGTATCCCTCGAGGCCTTATAGTATATTTAGCGCTACGATATCTTATGAGTTTTATGTGATGCATTGAATGCTGAGTGATGATTCTGACGAATGATGATTGATTAGCATGCCTTTAAATGTTATAAATGTATGATTGATATACGTTGCTACTGAGATTTATTTGAATCTCACTCTTTTTCCAAAAAAAAAACCCACTTTTAATACAAGGAGAAAGCTTGAGGGGCAAGCGGAAGGTAAATGTGGATGACTAGAGTCGAGGTACTGAAGGCTTTAGTTATTTTGGATATTTTGAGTTGTATTTGGTATATATGTTCATGTGGACATGAAAATAATGTAAAAGTGGTTAAAGGAATGAATGATAGATAATGTGTGTTTATGCTTCCCATTGCTAACGAAATGTAAGTAAGATAAACGCTCACTGATTCTGATAAATGAATATAAAGTAAAGGGCCGATGAGACTAAACAAGATAGTGAAGATGATTGTGAAAATTTTACTACCCTCTCAACCCTAGGTTCAACTCCTGACTTGAGGGTGAGAAATTTGCAAATATTTTAGAAAGTTAGGTAGTCGGGTTTGAATCCTGGTCTCCTACATCATTTCACTACTCTTTTAAACTCATTTGAGGCCATAGGAAATAAGGTATCACAGCTACTACATGCTCGGAATATCCCTCTGACATGGGAATTGTTTCAAGAAAAATTTTATGATAAGTATTTCTCGAGGTAAGTGAGAATTGAAAAAGAAAAAGAATTTTTAGCAATTCAACAATGAGATACTGAGAGCTTTGATGCTTATCTATCTCGATTCATACGACTGTCCCGCTACTCTTCTTATTTGAAACTTAAAGATGATGAGAAGTGGAGCTCATATATGCTTATCTGGGGACTGAAGCCCGAGATGGAAGAGAAATTGGTGGCCCAACAGTTCAAAAAGTTCAATAAGGCTGTAGAAGCATGACGACTGACAGAAGGGAACTTGAAAATAGTGTAAGCCAGTAAGATTACTAGCCAGAGAGGTAGACCTAGTCAAGGAGATACTTCACAAAAGCCAAAGGGACAAGGATTTCCATAAAGAAGAGGTAATAAAAAGCCTTTTTGGTCTGGAAATTGTGGCAGTCGGAAATCCCTAACATCACAATCCTTGGTGTGGCAAGTCTCATTCAGGATGATGGTGCAACATTCCTACAAGCCAACTGATTTATTATGTCTGCCAGAAGCCAGGCCATTTGGCAGTGAATTGTCCTCACTAAACAGCACTGCAACCTGCTGAGCTTAGACTGAGAAGTCAGGGTCGAGTGTTTGCCTTGACTCAAGAAGAAGAAAAGAAGTCCCTAGAGCTAGTTCAAGGTAAAATCTTTCTTAATGGTAGTATATTGCAAGCTTTGTATGATTCAGGTGCTAGTAATTCCTTTATTGCTTATAACTGTGCTAAGTGCCAAGGATTGTATGTGTATAAACTTCCATTTGATTTGATTGTATTGATTCCGATAGGTTTCAAAACTTTAACTACTGTTGTTTGTTTGAACTGTGTCATAAATGTTGAGGAACATGAGTCTACAGTGGACTTGATTTTTTTGCCGCTTCAAAAACTTAAGGTTATATTCACTAGTGCAAAATAGCATTTTTAGACCGCATTATTTAGACCGGTTATTACGGATAAGGTCTAAAAGAAACACGCGGTGGCAATTCCGTAATTAAAAGCAATTTTTTAGACCGGTTGTCTAAAAAACCGGTCTAAAAAAATATTATTTAGACCGGTTATACACAAAACCGGTCTTAAAAAACAATTAAGACCGGTTGTTTAAATAAACGGTCTTAAAAGTCAATAATTTAAGACCGGTTATTTAAACAACCGGTCTTAAAAAAAATTATTAAAATGAATAAAAAAATCACGATATTATTAAGACCGGTTTTCTAAATAACCGGTCTTAAAAGTCAATAATTTAAGACCGGTTATTTAAAAAACCGGTCTTAAAAACAAATTCTTAAAATGAATAAAAAAATCACGATATTATTAAGACCGGTTTTCTAAATAACCGGTCTTAAATATCAATAATTTAAGACCGGTTATTTTTATAACCGGTCTTAAAAGTATTTATTAAGACCGGTTATTTAAATAACCGGTCTTAAAAGTACTTTTAAGACCGGTTATTTAAATAACCGGTCTTAAAAGTCTGATTTTCAAACCTAGAACCGCCGCGAAAGTTCATTTCACATTTACGTTTCACTTCCCCCTCTGTTTCCACCGCCGCGAACTACTCACTTCCAACGCTGTAGGTGATATTCCGCCGTATTCTCCTGCCACCTTTCCAATCGCCGCCGCTGCTTCCACCTTCTTTCCCATATTCTGTTGTCGGCGTTTGAGACTCCCTCCAGCCTTTATCTCACTCCGGCGTGTTTTCCAGCCACTGCTGCCCCTCTCCTCCTGCGCGTCAAACAGGTAAAACTCTGTTAATATAATGGCTGCAATTTCTTTCATCGTTTGGGATATTGATAATGGCTGGATTCTGGACCGTACTTGTAGAATTGTTCATGCGAAATCTGTGCTTTTTGCTGAAGGCTGAAGGGCTAGCCCTTCTTGATGCTATTTCTTATTATTTAAAATTTGAGGTGTCAAAATTAAAATAGAGTAAAAATAAGAAATAAATATCATATTAACCTGTTTTTTGTTAATCCTCTTGGTGGACAATTCAAACCATGCCCTTATCAACCTTATTTTTAATCCTTTGATCTATTCACAATTGATCAATGACTTTGAAATATGAGGTACTAGTAGTAGTAGATGAAGGAAGCGTTTAATTAGGTATATACTGCATATGGGTGTGTGTGTTTGGAATCAATCAAATATAAGGGTGAAATTAGAAATTTAATCTATAATTAATGAGTTAACTAACTCTTTTTGGTATATAAGAGGTAGTTAATTTAGACTTATAAATAAAAATAGAATGATATACACAAAAGCAAATAACAGTTGGGAAGAATGTGAGGGGTGGATAATAATAATGCTCTGATTGAGCAAGAATTGATAAATGGGTTGGGATAGAGACAAGATCAAGGACACAAATTTAAGAGGTTTCTACCAAACAAAAAGTCCAGAAAGCATCATGATGAGATGACAATGGAAAACGATATATCAAGAGAGCTAGAGAGGGGAACCAAGACCAGTTGTCTTATTATGGTCTTCAGATCATGCACCACCAATCCACCATACGGTAAAAGTCTTTTGTTTTTTTTTGGTATTTAAAAGTTTAGGTGGGTACGATAAAAGTCTTTAAAGACGATGATTTGTCTTTGATTCCAAATACCCAATAAAACAATCATGTGGGCTCCCTTACACTCATTTTCTCCCGGGCCGATACTATCTGTTATACTCTCCCACTTCACTTGCGTAATCTCAGCAAGTCACTTAATAACTCAACAATTTGTCTTAACAGTACAATGACGGATCCGGTGCATCCTACAGCCGAGGATCAGGTGCATCCTACAGCCGAGGATCAGGTGCCTCCTACAGCCGAGGATCAGGTGCACCGTACTGCTCAGCACAGCGAGCCTCAGAGTGTTAATCAGGGGCAGTCATCGGGTGAGCCGAGTCACCAGCCTAGAAGGAGGGGCAAGACGGCCACACGGTTGAGGGATGTTTCCTTGAGTCGGTCTGCCGGGGAGAGGATACCGATCCAGTTCGATCAATACTGGAAACCGGTCGGGCCGAATGCCAGTCGTTTTAGGAGTTTTGTCGGCCTCCTCGCACGGAATAAGCCTAGCATATTGATAGAGGAGTGGAGGAATGTCGACAAAAATGTGAAGCAGCATATTTGGGACACTATTCAGGTATAAAATTCCCTCTGTATGTTTCTTTTATCAAATTCGTTTCATTACTGTCACTAACTCCTTTCATTCATGAATAACAGCTCACCTACGACGTTCCTCAGAGTGAGATCTTGTATCACAAGACTATGACATATTGTTGTGAGCGCTGGAGGAAGTTCAAGACGAGTCTGGCGAACAATTACGTGCATATCGAGGTGCCAGCTGGTAAGCCACGTCCTACTCCTTGCAGCAAGTACTCGTACATCGATGAAGCAACATGGCAGGAGTTTTTTAGGCTTCGGACTACTCCAGAGGCTTTGGTGAGATAACTTATTTTGTACTTTATGTACTTATCTTTTGTCTTTACTGTTTGTAACTTTTTTTTTCCCATTTCCTATTCGCAGGCAAGAAGGCAAAAGGCACAAGCGAGCGGCAGGAAGAATGATTGCCCCCATACAATGTCTCGTGGGGGATACGCAAAGGCCGAGAAAGACTTGTTGGCGGCCAAACGGAGGAGATTGGAAGAAGCTTCTCAATCCGATCCTTCTGTTCTACTATCTCCACCATCTCCGATACGGCGTGAAGAGTTGTGGTTGCATGCTCGCCGGAAGAGTGGTGGATCCTATACGAGCGACCAGTCTCGTATAGTCGGTGAAAAAATTGTAAGTATCGTTGTTCTTATTAACTGTTTAATAAACATTTTTCATTACTCATGTGTGTTTTTTGTATATCTCACAGGAGGAACTTCAAAAAAAGAAAGCCGAGGGAACCTTCAAGTCCGAGGGGAGGAATGACATTCTCACGGTTGCTACTGGAAAACGTGAGCATCCAGGCCGCGTCAGGGGAGTTGGAGGAGGGGTGGGTATAAAGGATTACTTTGGATCCTCCTCACGCAGTTCCTCCTCCAACGTGGTCACGAGAGACGAATTGGAGCGTATGTTGGCCACTGCGAGGGCGGAAGCAAGGGCTGAGGCAGAAGCATCATTTAATGCACTATTGGATGCCCGGTTGAGCAAGATGAAGGACGAGGTATATGTCATGGTGAGCACAAGACAAGACACCGCTCCTGTCCACGCACAATCGCTCGATCGCCATAAGCAGAGCACCAAAGGGAGTTGTTGCAATGTGGGACAGTCATCAGAGGGTCCTGGAAAGGACGATGCTGAGCCTTATGATTTATATGTTGAGGATCCTCTGAGACGGTTAGTTGCACGGGGGAGTGTGCACAACCTAGGATCAACTGTTCACCACCTCGAGATGACAGATGATCAGGTTAGGGTGTCAGTTGAGGAGGTTATTATCTCAGACGCACCTGTCCCTATCCCTTCTGAGGAGTTCAAGATTGTGGCCGATGTCTTGGGTACTTTCATATCATGGCCGAAGAACCTTGTTTCTGTTGGAGCTGCGGATTCCCCGATCAGAGCCCCAAGTCCAGCTCCCGTCCCTCGTGAAGTTTCACAGCCTCCACCACTGAATGTGATGCAGCAAGTGATTCTGATGGCATTTGACACATCTTTCCCGACTAAACATTGGCCTATGGATTCAGTTGTTGGACCGTCAGGGGCGGCATGCTATCTTGAGAGGGATGATTTAATGTCCATGGTCGCTCCTAGACAAAATCTTACGATTGCGATTGTCCAGCTTTTTTTGATGTAAGTATCTTCTTCAATTTGAAGTAAATATCTTAAAAATTAGGCTCTGTAACCTTAATTTGTGTGCTTCCATTTTTGTAGGTACATGAATCGTAGGTTGGTTTCCTCTGGGCAGAGCGCTAAATTTGGATTCATGTGCCCAGCTCATGCCACAGAGAAAGGGACCACTGCTGCCATCAGACATAGATATTTATCACAGAGGCTTAGTGAAACAGAAACTGACTGTTTCTTGGTTCCTTATGTGCATGGGTAAGAAACATCAAATTTATATTCCGAAACATCACATATAATGCTTTATATTTGCTTAACATTCATCTCTTTTTTTCAGGGATCATTGGCAATTGGTTATTCTGTGTAAGGCTAGTTACACAGTGATCCTCCTCTGCTCCCTCCACTTCAAACCGGGGACTGACTTGAAGAAGACCATGAACTCGTAAGTTTTCTTGCTTTATTACCTTTTGTGTGCAAAGTTTGTGTGCAGAATAAGTAGTCTTTGTGATTTTGATCATAGGGCTATGCGGACTTTCCTACACGCTAAGTGTGGTAGGCATGTTCGTGACTTAAAAGACCCTACATGGATCACGCCAAAGGTTAGTACATATTTGTTTTCTTTAAGATGCGTTTCATAAGCTATGCTTTTATGCTTGCTTTGATGATATCATGTTCTTTTTCAGACCCGTAGGCAACCACCGGGCTCCAACTTATGTGGTCTTTATATTTTGAGGCAGATTTACAATATTATCAGCCTAGACACGACTGACTTTACCGAGGAGGTAATAAATGTATATTTCAAATATTTTATATTACTTTATTGTTTTTAAGTTAGTAAGTTAATGTTTTGTTTGGCTTCGGTGTTACACATACAGATGTTTGATCTTGCTGATCCCTTTCCTGAAGAAGATATTGATTTCATTCGCAATTGTTGTGCTGAATTCATTTATGAGCTTTTACAAGATTAGTAAGTTTTTTAATCCGATTTATGTTGTTCTAATAATACTTATGGTTTTCATATATATCTAACTTGGTTTATATCTCTGTTTAGGACAAATTCTTGGATATTGGCGATACTAGTTGGCTGTTGATTCAGGCAGGGATCACTATTGTCAATTTTCCTCCACTTTTTTCATTTCTCTGTAAAGCTTACGAATTTTTTCCATATAATGAGAAATATTGTACTGTTTCTGAGAATTGAATAAATTGATCATGTGTTATTGGTAGTCATTGGAATTGAATGTGTTTGTTTTCAATGATTTTTTTCATAATGTTCATTCTTTGATTGTTGAGAGTCGAGGATTGTGTATTGGTAGTTTCTGGAAATAAAAATGCTGTTGTCACTGCTTCTGATTGTCAATATATACATATATGCATGTGTATGTAATGTGACAGGGGGAATGTTGTTGACTATGGCTTACTGGCCTGGGCAAGATTGAAACAAATAAAACGAAAAAAAACAAAACAAAATTTTAAGACCGGTTCTCTTAATAACCGGTCTTAAATACATATTTAAGACCGGTTATTAAGAGAACCGGTCTTAAAATATTAAACTTTAAGACCGGTTCTATTAATAACCGGTCTTAAATACATATTTAAGACCGGTTATTAATAGAACCGGTCTTAAAGTTTACTTATTTAAGACCGGTTCTCTTAATAACCGGTCTTAAATATGTATTTAAGACCGGTTATTAAGAGAACCGGTCTTAAATTTTTATTTTTTTATGCTGAAATTTTCCCTACTTGTTCCTAGTTAAACTTTAAGACCGGTTGTTTAATAACCGGTCTTAAAAGTTCATATTTAAGACCGGTTTTTTAACCGGTCTAAAAAGTGTAATACTTTTTAGACCGGCTGTATCAAGACCTGATCCAGAACCGGTCTAAAATATCGTTTTTAACCGGTCTTAAAAGTGTTTTTTGTACCGGTGATTGGGTTTTGACTGGCTTACTACAAATAATGTGCTAGTGGACTGCATAAATGATAAGTAAAATATTTGCATGTTTATTTTCCCTTATATGATGATTTTGTGGACTAAATTTGAGTTGAATGTAATCAATTTGGGTGTAATTAATAAATAAATAATGATTTTCTTGCAGCCATGGATAGTACCGGATTAAAAAGAATTAAAGAAGGCATTTAAGGGAAAGGTACTATTCACGCGGTACTATTCACTGTGCACTGTTCATGCGGTTACTGTTCACTGTGCACTGTAGCGGACGGTTGCGGTTTACTGTAGCGGACGGTGTGGTCGGTTACTGTAGCAGTGCGGTAGGTGTGGTCGGTTACTGTAGCAGTGCGGTAGGTGTGGTCGGTGCACTGTAGCAAATTCACTGTAGCAAAAATCACTGTAGCAGTCCGAAAATGAAGCCTATAAATAGAGCTTCTTGGCACCCTAAAAGAAAGAGGAAGAAGGAGGAAGGAGGAGAGAGAGAGTCTCTATGTTAGAGAGAGAGAGTTGTTATTTTTAGAATTTATTTCTTGCATTTTTTTTACTTCTTGCATGCCTCCTACATGGATGGTTTTACCTCCTATATGGAAGGCCTAGGTAGTCCTCCTTTATGGATGGTATAGGTTGCCACCTACATGGATGGTTTTACCTCCTATATGGTAGGCTAGATTTTCCATTTTCATGCATCTTGTAGTTGTATTTTTATGTTTTTGTAATTAATTTTTATGCAATATTTATGATGTTTGCAATATATTTTGGTTTTGTTTTTAATTTTATCATGAGCTAAATTTTCCTTTTCCTAGGGTGATGACGTAGCTTACTAATGACGGATTGAATCTTAACTTATTAAATCTAGTTTTAATTTTTCCTTCATGATTGAGTTTTAATTATTGCTCTTAATGCTTACAATTGATTGGCCACCTTTTGGATGATTTTAATATGCATGTTGAGACCGGAAGGAGATACATGTGTGTGGATCCTATAATTAAAACCATAATTTGCATATGAAATAGGAATATATTCATATGGGTTATGTAGTCTTAATTGAGTTCCATAAATCTTAATGCATGATTGATTGCTTAAATTCATATAGGAATATATTGGGTTAGCAATTAATTATAGAATTGCTTGACCTTGGAAGAGGCTAGTAATTAAAATAGGGAAACTCGACTATCAATCATGTGGAATAAATTGGACTAGAATAGATAAGTGATTCAATCCGGAATTTATTAAGTGAAATCTAATCCCTAGGGCTTTTACTCATATTTGTCTTTATATAACTTGTATTCATATTTCATCATTTCTATCTTGAAATCTCAATCACAACTAATCAACCGACTAAATAGAATTAAAATTACCAATTTTGGTACTTAGTGATCAATCCTCGTGGGAACGATACTCTACTCACTTCTTTATTACTTGATTACGACAGTGTACACTTGCACTTCTAAATACACCATCCTAAATTCGTAACAAGTTTTTGGCGCCGTTGCCGGGGATTGTCATTAATATCAATACCAAGTAATTTTAATACTAATTTGGTCTTCATATTACATTTTTTTTGTGTGTTTCTTTTCTTTCTTTTCAGGTTTTTGCTTAGTATATGACCAGATCGAAGAAGACTGAATTACAACCTTGTGATTCTGAGATCGAGAGAACTTGTCGAAGAAATCGGAGAGTTCGAAAGCAGTCTACTTCTATCAATTCAATGGCAAATCCGGAAGGAGAAGCAGCAGATACCAAAACTCTTCGTGATTATGCAACACCAACAGTCATGGAGACAACTTCTGGAATCAGAAAACCACCAGTAGCAGCCAACAATTTTGAAATCAAGCCTGCAATTATCCAGATGGTGCAAGCCAATCAGTTTGGTGGTTTATCAACAGAAGATCCCAACACACATATAGCCAGCTTCCTAGAAATATGTGACACATTCAAGCATAATGGTGTTACTGATGATGCCATTAGACTTAGACTTTTTCCTTTCTCACTCAGGGATAAGGCTAAGAGCTGGTTACATTCTCTACCAGTGGGAAGCATAACTACATGGGATGCCTTGGCACAGAAATTTTTGGCGAAATACTTTCCATCAGGAAAAACTGCAAAACTGAGGAATGAAATTACCTCATTTTCCCAGCATGAACTAGAAAGCCTTTATGAAGCCTGGGAAAGATACAAGGAGTTGCTAAGGAGATGTCCTCATCATGGGTTACCAGATTGGTGGACACTGCAAACATTCTACAATGGGATGACACATACCACCAGAATTCTTGTAGATGCTGCAGCTGGAGGATCTTTAATGGGAAAAAATCTAGATGATGCCTATAATTTACTTGAGGAGATGGCAGCAAATGCATATCAATGGCCTTCTGAACGTCATAATTCAAAGAAGGTACTTGGAGTGCATGAGCTGGATATCCTTACAACTTTATCTTCTCAAGTTGCATCTATATCCAAGCAAGTGAGCTCATTGACTAGTCAAGCAAATGCAATCAGTACTTCTCATGAAACCTGTGACCGATATGGAGGACCTCATATGAGTACACAAAGTCAAGATGGACAGTCATCCATACCTTCTCAGTCAGAGCAAGCTCATTATATCGGAAATCAAAGAAATGACCCATTCTCAAACACTTATAATCCAGGTTGGCGGAATCATCCAAACTTTGGCTGGAGGAATAATCAAAATGTGTTCAAACCGCAAGGGAACTACCAACAACAAGCTCTTCAACCACCAAATCCACCACAGCAAAAAGTGAATGTGGAAGATGCACTGGCTCAACTAACCATGAATACATCTCAATTCATGGCTAGGACTGATGCAACACTCAGAAGCCACGAAGCCTCAATAAAGAACTTGGAGATCCAAATGGGCCAAATTGCAAATATGCTGAATTCCAGACAACCAGGTACTCTTCCAAGTGATACTGAAAAAAACCCAAGAGAGCATGTGAAGGCTATTGCATTAAGGAGTGGGAAAGAATTGAAAGATCCTGTAATTCTACATAAGAATGACGGAGAAAAAAAAGAAAGTGAACCAGAAAAGAAGGAGGAAGCACAGAAACCTCAAGAAGATGATGTAGTACCAGGAAGAATCAGCTTTCCAGATAACCCTCCTCCATATGTACCACCAGTTCCATACCCTCAGAGACTTGTGAAGGCAAAGCTAGAAAAGCAGTTTAAAAAGTTTCTGGAGGTTTTCAAAAAGTTACATATCAACATCCCTTTTGCAGACGCTCTTGCCCAAATGCCCAGTTATGCAAAATTCATGAAGGACATTCTCTCAAATAAGCGTAAGCTGGAGGAATTTGAGACAGTTGCACTTACTGAGGAGTGCAGTGCCATTCTGCAAAAGAAACTACCACCAAAGCTGAAAGATCCAGGAAGCTTTTGCATACCTTGCACCATAGGTCAATGTAACTTTGAAAAAGCACTTTGTGACCTGGGAGCAAGTGTAAATCTCATGCCCTTATCTGTCTACAGAAAACTTGGTCTTGGAGAGGTGAAGCCTACCACAGTTTCACTACTTCTTGCTGATCGATCAATTAAACATCCGAGGGGTGTCTTAGAAGATGTTCTGGTGAAGGTGGACAAACTCATATTTCCAGCTGATTTCATCATACTCGACATGGAAGAAGACCAAGAAGTTCCTATCATTCTTGGGAGGCCATTCCTAGCAACTGGGAGAACTTTAATAGATGTGCAACAGGGAAAGTTGACTTTACGAGCTCAAGATGACCAAGTATCTTTTAACATTTTTAAGGCTTGGTCATGTCCAAATGAAGGTGACACCTGTTACAGAGTAGATACATTGACCAGCTACACAAAAGACGTGGTGAACAAAAGCTGCATGGATCAACCACTTGCAATAGGAACAGTAGATGTATCAAAATCTACTAATCCTAAAGTGCACAAAGAATATTGGGGAATAAAAGCCTTAAATTCTGACTTAAAGGCAGCTGGTAAGAAGAGACTTCTCCAACTCAATGAGCTTGAAAAATTTAGACAACAAGTTCATAAGAATGCAAAGTTATACAAGGAGAAGACAAAAATGTGGCAGGATAAAAGAATTTTGAGGAGAGAGTTCACGCCGGGACAAAAAGTTCTGATATGCAATTCAAGGTTAAAGCTCTTTCCGAGAAAGTTGAGATCAAGGTGGTCAGGACCTTTTACTGTGGTTCAAACATGGCCATATGGAGCAGTGGAGATTCAAGATGGTGATCGAAAATTCAAAGTAAACGAGCAAAGGCTGAAAGAGTATAATGACGGTGCACTCAACACTTTGAAAACTGTCATCACTTTGGAGGAAACAACAGGTAAGTCCTAATATTTTTTTAAAAAAATAAAAAATAAAAAAATAAAAATAAAAAAAAAAAAATAAAAAAAAATTTTTGGTTCGGTCTTTGTCTAGCTAAAGACGTTAAAGAAGGGCGGCTATTTGGGAGGCAACCCAAAAATTCTTTTCCTTAATCTTTCATTTTTCTTTCTTACTTACTGAAGCACACAAAACTGCATCTTTAAATTTTAGTCTCATCATGGAGGAAATTATTGTAAAGCTTAAGAACAGGTTCCCTACTCTTCCCAAAGATGTGCTTAGGAAGATCTATAGCTGTCGACTTGAAAGAATGAAGACATTCAAACGTTTGGGCCTTCCTGAGGATGTCCGCTGGATCATTGAAGCTAAGGTGGAATTGTGATCAGCGCTGTAGGAGCAAAGGTATGGTTTCTATAAATCGAGAAGATAAAATCCAATTTATAAAGGATGGACTGAGTAAAGAGTCATTGGATGATATCATTCAGACTCTTGAGACGCATCCTAGTGGCGATGTTCATCATGTTCTTCTTGATTTATTAGACATATTCAACAAAGAAAAAGAACGCTACCGTCTTGGGAATCTGACGTTAAAAGACCCTGTTTGCCAGTTTATAAGAAAACTGGATGGGAAGCAAATCCTCGATTCATAGAAAGCGTTTAAGCCGTTACTGGACGTAAAACCAGAGGAAGATGTGAGCCACAATCACAACTACTGTACATAATCTTGCTTTTGTCAATCTGTCTTATCTTTTTCAGTAACTTTTGACTTTCTTTACTCACTTTACTTAATTTCTTGCCACAGTGGCCCACTGGTCATTCGTGTCAGAAATTTTTTTCAAATTTGTTTGAAAACTGTGTGATTTGCATGATTTTGTTGTCGCTGTTTTTGTAATATAAATATGTAATCTTCCATTTGTAAAAAAACACAAAATGTCTGAGAGAGAAAAAGAGAGGAGTGGTATCACTCTAAAATGCAGTTTTAAATCTATATGCATTTTTGGTGAAACTGACTCAGGAAAGGATGGAGAGTTTATACCTGCAGCACAGGAACTGGGACGTGCACTAGCCGCTAGGAAAATCAACTTTGTCTACGGGAGAGGTCTCGAGGGTCTGAAGTTAAGTATGGCTATTCCTGCAACCATTAATGGTAGCACGGGTTTGTGTGTAAGGATAAAGGAGTTAGAACATCAATTCTTCTTCTTAGGCCAAGAATTAGAGGTTTCAAGTCTGCCTGAACGAATGGGACGTATGTTTTACCGTGCTGATGCTTTTATCGCTCTACCCGGTGGTTTTGAAACGTTGGATGGGATCTCTAGCATTGCTTATTGGGCTAAACTGAACTTTCATAAAAAACCATTAGGATTGTTAAATGTTAATGGTTTTTACGATAACCTGTTGTCTTTTCTTGATCATGCTGTGGAAACAGGATTCATACCCCAAGCGACTCGTCATTCCATCATTTCTGCACCAACTGCTGATCAACTACTAGATAAACTGCAAACCTATGAACCTCAACCAGATCTATTAGTAAAAGAAAAAGGTGGGCAATCTTCAGGTAGCAGTCAGAAGCAGAATCCAGATACCACTCTCCGGTTGTAACTTTCTTTTATCTTATGGTTTTACTCTCAGCATTTTGGTTTAATT
Source organism: Albizia julibrissin (assembly GCA_037074505.1). Lineage (NCBI taxonomy): Eukaryota > Viridiplantae > Streptophyta > Magnoliopsida > Fabales > Fabaceae > Albizia > Albizia julibrissin. The sequence continues at coordinate 43,492,152 of CM073477.1, forward strand.
TATTGTGTGTTTAGGTTGTTTGAAAAAAAAAAAAAAAAAAAAAACTTTCTTTAATCTTTAGAAGACATTGAGGACAATGTCTGATTTAGGTTGGGGGAGGATTATAAAAAAAAAAGCATAGTTTCTCCATTAGATAGTTAGTTAGTAAAACCATTAGATGCATGGGGTATGCATAGATGGCAGAGTAAAGAGTTATTCTTAACTCTTGAGACGCATCTTATTAGTTGTAATTTTTTTTTTTTTTGTTATTTCATCTTTAAAAAAAAAAAAAAAATTCTATTGAAGTGTTTTTCAATGATTTTAAGAAGTATATAAGTTTGAAGCATGGATCAATTGAGTTTAGAGATTTTATAGCATGATTGAATAACTGATTGTTGAATTTGGTGATGAATTTTGAGATTGAATGAGCTGAATTTGAAAGTCCCTAACCGTGAGCTTTTGAGCCTATATGATCAATAGTGATTATCTTTCTTGTGTGTGATATTCACCTATTAAGTTGTCACTCTAGAACTTGCCTTAAATCTAGTTGAAATTACATGTCACATGCACATTCAAAAATGATAAAGGCATTCATTTTGTTTAGCCAGAGCCAAATAGCCAACCTTACAATTATACCATTGATAAGCCCCTTTGAGCCTAATTGATTATGTCTTTATTCTCAACCCATTGATATGTGTTTTAATGATTTATCAAGTGCTTTTACTGAATTCGAAAGATTAACAGAGCATTTGAAATTTTTGTGAAATGGGATTTTGACAAGTGTGGGGGTCTATATATCATCAACCACAAAAGTGCAGAAGTTGTAATATAAAAAAAAAAAAAAGAAGAAAAAAAGAAAAGAAAAAAAAAATGTAAATTATGGGTTGTTGGGATGAGATAGGCCAGGTTTAAGAAGGCCCATTTTTCAACTGCTCTATTTACTTAGTAAAAATAGCCCTTCATATCAGTTTTTACATTCCTTTTACCTTAACCTCATTACAACCTTTAATAAGTCCTTTTGATTTGAATTATGCATGTGAATTAGGTAGTAGAGATTGAGATTTTTGGCAAGCTTATGGTAGTGCAATTTTTTCAGGTGAATTTGAGCGAAACACTTACCCTAAAACACTTGAGAGATTAAGAGAATGAGCCACAATTATGAATTCAGTTCATTTATTTTCAAATGAACTTACCAGTTTATACTTTTGTTGATTCAAGAATACTATGATCTCTTTATTCTTTAATTGTGTCCTTGTTTATGACTTGACACTTCTGATTTTGTTGGAAGCACTTATTAGTTACTCTTTCTTGTCCGAGGACGTCCAAGAGCTAAGTGTGGGGGAATTTGATAAGTAAAATATTTGCATGTTTATTTTCCCTTATATGATGATTTTGTGGACTAAATTTGAGTTGAATGTAATCAATTTGGGTGTAATTAATAAATAAATAATGATTTTCTTGCAGCCATGGATAGTACCGGATTAAAAAGAATTAAAGAAGGCATTTAAGGGAAAGGTACTATTCACGCGGTACTATTCACTGTGCACTGTTCATGCGGTTACTGTTCACTGTGCACTGTAGCGGACGGTTGCGGTTTACTGTAGCGGACGGTGTGGTCGGTTACTGTAGCAGTGCGGTAGGTGTGGTCGGTTACTGTAGCAGTGCGGTAGGTGTGGTCGGTGCACTGTAGCAAATTCACTGTAGCAAAAATCACTGTAGCAGTCCGAAAATGAAGCCTATAAATAGAGCTTCTTGGCACCCTAAAAGAAAGAGGAAGAAGGAGGAAGGAGGAGAGAGAGAGTCTCTATGTTAGAGAGAGAGAGTTGTTATTTTTAGAATTTATTTCTTGCATTTTTTTTACTTCTTGCATGCCTCCTACATGGATGGTTTTACCTCCTATATGGAAGGCCTAGGTAGTCCTCCTTTATGGATGGTATAGGTTGCCACCTACATGGATGGTTTTACCTCCTATATGGTAGGCTAGATTTTCCATTTTCATGCATCTTGTAGTTGTATTTTTATGTTTTTGTAATTAATTTTTATGCAATATTTATGATGTTTGCAATATATTTTGGTTTTGTTTTTAATTTTATCATGAGCTAAATTTTCCTTTTCCTAGGGTGATGACGTAGCTTACTAATGACGGATTGAATCTTAACTTATTAAATCTAGTTTTAATTTTTCCTTCATGATTGAGTTTTAATTATTGCTCTTAATGCTTACAATTGATTGGCCACCTTTTGGATGATTTTAATATGCATGTTGAGACCGGAAGGAGATACATGTGTGTGGATCCTATAATTAAAACCATAATTTGCATATGAAATAGGAATATATTCATATGGGTTATGTAGTCTTAATTGAGTTCCATAAATCTTAATGCATGATTGATTGCTTAAATTCATATAGGAATATATTGGGTTAGCAATTAATTATAGAATTGTTTGACCTTGGAAGAGGCTAGTAATTAAAATAGGGAAACTCGACTATCAATCATGTGGAATAAATTGGACTAGAATAGATAAGTGATTCAATCCGGAATTTATTAAGTGAAATCTAATCCCTAGGGCTTTTACTCATATTTGTCTTTATATAACTTGTATTCATATTTCATCATTTCTATCTTGAAATCTCAATCACAACTAATCAACCGACTAAATAGAATTAAAATTACCAATTTTGGTACTTAGTGATCAATCCTCGTGGGAACGATACTCTACTCACTTCTTTATTACTTGATTACGACAGTGTACACTTGCACTTCTAAATACACCATCCTAAATTCGTAACAATAAACAAGAGGATAATATATCATACTTAGCAAGAGTCTGATAACAGGGATGTCAGCTTGAACTTTCTCTCATTAGTAAAAGCTGAAAAATGCGTGAGAAGAGGATGCCAGGGATACATTGTATTCTTTTCCATGCAAGAAGATACAGAAATGGCCCTGAAAGGCATTCTAGTTGTAAGAGAATTTTCTGAGGTATTTCCTGATGACCTTAGTCCTCTGGAAAGAGAGGTAGAATTTGCGATTGAGATTTTTCCAGGAGCTGGGTCTATATGAAAAGCCCCATATAGAATGGCTCCAAAATGAGATGGTTGAATTAAAAAACCGAATTGAAGAATTGCTTGAAAAAGGGTTTATTCGACCCAGTGTGTCACTGTGGGGAGCTCTGGTATTACTTTTTAAGAAGAAAGATGGAACCCTAAGGCTATGTATTGATTACAGAGAATTGAACAAGGTAACCGTAAAAAACAAGTACCTACTTCCCCGGATTGATGACCTTCTAGATCAACTATCGGGAGCAAGTATATTTTCGAAGATTGATGTGAGGTCAGGGTATCATCAGCTGCGAGTGAAGGCAGAAGACATATCGAAGACTGCTTTCTGAACTTGGTGCGGACACTATGAATTTTTAGTAATGCCCTTTGGGGTGACCAATGCACTAGCAGTATTTATGGACTACATGAACCGTATCTTTCATCAATACTTAGATAAGTTCGTGGTAGTCTTTATCGATGACATTTTGATATACTCCAAGAGTAGAGAAAAGCACAAAGAGCACTTGAGAATTGTGCTCCGTATTCTGTAGGAAAGGCAACTCTATGCAAAGTTGAGTAAATGTGAATTATGGCTAGCAGAAGTCAAATTTATGGGCCATGTTATCTCACAAGAAGGGGTTGTAGTGGATCTCAGTAAGGTAGAAGCAGTGCTAGACTGGAAGAGGCCAGAAACTGTGGCAGAGATTCATAGTTTTCTGGGTCTTACTGGCTATTACTGGAGATTTATTCAAAATTTATCTCAGAGTAGAGAGAGAAAATGTGTAGAGAGAGAAAGTTGAGGAAAATCAAGAGGTAACTTCCCAGACTTGTTCCTCTTGCTTGATTAAGGTTAGTAGAGTTATTTTGGGCTTGATTATGGTTCATTTGGTAAAAGATAATCCAAGAAAACTCAAGAGACCATAATATGTAAATGTCTCCAATCAAGTCCAATGAAGGTCTAACTAGTTAATATATTGGTTATAAGTAGAAAGGAGGTGGTTAGGCCAAAGAAAACGAGAATCCGACACAACTTTTCTGGGAATTTATTTCCCCTTCCCTGTGTTGGATGTGGCAAATGGATAGGAATTTGATAATTCCAATGCTTCCATTAGGTTTAGGAGGCGAAATTGTATAGGATCTATGTTGACCCCAAAGTGAGAAAAGCCACGGAATGTGAAATGACAAAATTACCCCTTATAAGCCTTATTTGAGGGTTGTCAAGGGTATTTTCATCATTTGAGGTTAAATTTGGCCAATTTGAAGTTAGAAATGGATTCTACACGCGAACATGTGTAGGAATGGCCTAAATCATGATTTTGAGAAAAATACTGATAATCAGGACCTAAGGGGTATTTTGGTAATTTGGCACCATTAGGCTAAATTTACCAATATTATGAGTTTGGAAGAATGTATGGATGAGTAATAACTCATTTGTGGTATTTGAAGATTTCAGGACTTTACAACCAGTCTGGCCTCAGTAGTTGCCCGAACTTGAATCGAGTGAGAAAGTTGCATAGAGGAGCAAGACATACATGTTTAGATTATGCGAAGTGATCACTCAGGGCCTATCTTTGCACGGGTTGACACTTAAGTTATAATATTCATATTGCACGATCGGTGCCCAGGGCCTATCGTTGCGCGTGTGCCCCTCGGGGCCAAGAGAACCTGTCTAGCGCGATGTCTGTTATGAGATTGCATTATATGCACTGTGCACAAATGCCCTCCGGGCTAAGAACCTGTCTAGCACGATGTCAGTTTATGAATTGCATGTTTGCACTAAAGAATGTTTTGATGATTTTGTTGATGATTGTGTGAGTAAAGCATGCTTGTGTGTGTTATCTTATATGCTTGATTGCGTTACTACTGAGATTCCTGTGAATCTCATTCTTTTCCTAAAAACAAATCTCCAGTACAGGGAGGTAGCTCATGAGGCAAAGAGAAGGTAAATGATGAAGAGCTGAGGCCGAGTGGCGGAAGAGCTTAGTTTAGGTTGTCAAATTCCTGTTATGTATTTTAGGACTTTTATGAATACTTTAGATTGTATATGAAGTGAAGGGGAAAGATGGTATATGTGTTGTATAATGAATTGTGCATGTATGTGAATATCCGACAGAGGCATTGTATAAAGTTCTAGCATTTTGGCACTCTGACATTTATATTCGGTGAGTATTAGCTAATTGGTACTCTACCGTAGTGTTGGGAAATGAGGTATCACAATGATAGTGAGAGGGATGAGAGAGAGAGAGAGAGAGAGTGTAATATCCCGAATTTTGGGACTAGAGGCATAAGATTAAGCCTGGATTAAGTGGACTGCTAGACCCCGGTTTAGCAAATGTCCCTATGAGGTATGTTTAAATTCCCCAAAAATTCTTTATATCCTTGGATATTAAAATGAATTATATTGGTGAGCTAAAGAGCTCGGGGAATAACAAAATGAAGCGATTAGAAGTCACACATAATATAGTAAAGTGGAACACAAAGTAATTTTGCCACCGGTGAAATTCCCGGTATGGCAATGGTGATTGTGTGACATCGTTCGATAGGTAAATGATGGTGAAAAATTATGAAACTTTCCAGAATGAAAGTAGACTTATCAAGCTTCAATTTGATAGGTCATATAAGTCATTGGAGTTGTACACAAAGAGAAATGAATTTTTGAAGTTAGCCCAGTGAAATTAATTATTTTCTGGGACAGTATTTAAAGATTAAAATTCTGAGAAGAGTGAGCTTCCAATTGGCCAAAGGTTATATTTTTCCTTAAAACTATACTTAATAAGGGTAACATAGCCTTTGGAATCACTCCAATTGGATATCTACACAATTAGATATGAATTTTCAAAGTTAATGAAAAATCTGCAGAATTTGATATTTTGTGCGAAAATTCATTATTTGGACCAATAAGAGGGTGACACGTGGCAAGGCAATTTGACACCCCATTTAATCAATTCTCCACCATATTCTTCGCCATTTTTCCGTGAAGAATCAGAAAAACCAGAAGAGAGACGAAAATGGAAGAGGATGAGAGATAAAGTTATTTCCTCCAAAACACTGCCGAAACGACATCCTCTCTCAAAGTACCCTTCAGGAAAGTTCCTCTACTCATCGAGATCTTCATTCCTACGGTTTCGGATTTTCATTTGGAGGTGTTTGGTGCCGTCTCCCTTGTCGGGGTGTTGCCGGAATTCCAAACCGTTTGTGGAAACGGGTAGAGGTAAGCGTAAGCTTCCTTTTTAACCGATTGATTTGTTGTTTGGATGAGTTTTGGGAATGTTGGGTACTGTTCATGGCTGATTTAAATTGGTGTTTTCAATAGCTAAATGATGTCCAATTGAAGTATAAATAGCTAATCACTTGATTATGAGTAGTAAGGAAGTGATTAGGTAAGAGAAAACGAAGAAACAACAAACTTTTTCGGATAATCTCATTTCTGCCCTGTACTGTGACGTGGAGAAAGAGTGATAATTTGATGATTTTGATGCTTCCATTGGCTTTAGGAGGCAAAATTGTGTGGGTATACAAGTGTTCATGAATTTTGGTCACTTGTACATGAATTTAGAAATTTTAGAAGTTAAAGGGGAAATGCTGTGTATTCCGTTTTCTGGAGGTAGTGTTATGGTGACGCGTTTTTGAGTAATCAAATGTTATCCAATGACCATGACACTTTCCAGTATAAAAGTAGAGACATAGACCTTTAATTTGAATGGTCATAATGGTTAATTGGATAAGTATACTATGAGATATGAGTTGTTAAAGATATGCCATGTTTTCTGGAAGAATCTGAAACAGTTGGTGTTTGGAAATATTCTGGGAATGTTGTGGTGGCAGCGTTTAAAATCGAATATTTTTATACAAAACTACACTTATAGGGCTTCAAATAGAGCTTTGAGCCACCTCAATTGGAGTTCTATAGAATTAATTATGATTTTCCAAAGTTTGGTCAAAAATGCTGGTAGTTTGATTACCATGAGAATTTGAGTAAGAAATTGGCCAAATATGATTGGAATGAACTCCAAGGGTGAAAGTAAGCCTATAGGGTTAATGTGGGCTATTAGGTATTCACTTTTCATGGCTCTAATGATGTTATCACTTGCCTAGGGCCATGAAGTGATAAAGAAGGAGTAATGGTTGGCGGATATAGCGACAAGAAGAGAAGGACATAAAGTCCACCAGGTAGTGAACTTACCTTTTCTGCATGTATGTGATATGTATGTCTTGCATTGATTATGTGACTGCTTTGCCTATTTGTGTGGAACATGTATGATTGGTTGAAGCTCTGTTATATTTGTGCAATGGCCATATGTATGTCATAACATCGAGCATGCAGCATGTCATTATGTTGGCATGAAATAGTGTAGGCAAGCATGTCATGCATTCATATATATCTGGCATGCATAGTGGTAATGTTTGCTACTGAGATTCTCTCGAATCTCACTCCTCCCAACCAACCATTCAGACAGGTGAGCATTGGAAACGTGCTGAGATCATAAAAGAGTTATGCACGAAGAGGAATATTGCTGGTTGTTTGAAGACCTTTTAGTTATCAAGGTCTGTAAATATTGTTTGTGTAAACCCCTGGTGGGGAAACTTTTGTATTATAATCAAGCAATATTGTATTAATATTATCAGTATATTCATGCTATTCCTGTGTGCCCACTGAACTACGCATTGCTACTCTGAGTAAGATCAGAAATAAGGGATATATGAGGAGGCAGGTTTTTACAGTTGGTATCAGAGCAAGCGGTTCTGGCAACAGGATAGTATACTGATATGCTTGATTATAACATGACAAGAACAGTGAAGTAGATTACTTCAGCTAGTTCACAATTAAGCCCGGTGGGTGGTATAAGATTGTCCTGGATCCGTTGGTAAGGCCAAAGTGTGAGCCTCATTCTAGAGTATGATCACCAATGGGCTGACCAGAGTCGGACAGATAAGTCACAGACAACCTTATGGACTTTTGGGAGCATATTACAGGGTATGTGTCTAAGTACATCTACCAATACTAATATGCGGTCCAAGCATAGTATTTTGATGCCCGGAGGCGGTGGGCATAATGATTGGGATAAGGGCAGCCATGGAGTACCGGTAGTCAAAAGCAGCTCAAGCCGGTATCTTTATATTTGTCTGAGTACACAAAAGTTAAGCGTGCTCAACCCAGGAAAATCTCAGGATGGGTGACCTCCTGGGAAGTACCTTGAAAATCTCAAATCTTTTGATTAAAGGTTTGAAATTTTGATTAGAGGTTCTTAGATGACCTAAGGAATGATTATAGATATATAGATGATGAAATAAGCATTGATATTTAATCTGAACCCTTTCTGTTGCAGTGAATACTGCTCAAAAAAGTTGATTTGATTGGGTTATGTAAACTTGAGGCATAGTAATTGTTTTGAGGTTTCTCTATATTAAGTAATGATCCTCAGTAACCCATGGGGTTAAAGTCATATAGGCATGATATACGGTGATGCATGATGAGTGGTGATTATGCCGTATGTCTATCCTAGAGGATTTGAATTGATGATACTGAAGGTTGAGGATATGATTGAATCAGATCTAAGCTTAAATGGTGCTTAGGTCAGAATGTGAATAGGTTACACTAGGGTTTTATTCCATGATGAGAGTCTAAACCATGTGAACCTTATAGATGATGATGGACCTTCAATAAATGTTTGAGGATATTACCTGAAACCGTAGAGGTTAGAATATGCGCTATTGATTTTGATTCTTAGCGTGCCTATTGGGTATGATTGAGGAAAGTGAATTTTCAGATTTATGTGATGTTGAGGTTCTAAGAGTTGAACCATAACCTGAGAATCAAATGTCATAGTTGAATTGATTCTTCAGGAAGTTAAGATAGCCTGAGTGGCTTGAGGTACTAGCATATAGTACATAATTGTGTATGAGGTTACTAGAGGTTGCTAGTTGCTAATCTAGCATAGGGAAAGATCTTGATCATAGAATATTCCCTTAAAATTGTGATGATTGCCTGGAGCTGGACTGATATTGAAAGTCCATATTAAATTACCCCAAATGAGATAGCAGATTACAGAACTGCTAAGGAAGAAGGACCTTATGAGATTTAGATCCCGTTATAATGATGCTTCCATTCAGAGGCGACCAACCGGATAGTGCTACTTATGGAGGATTCTGATCAGAAAGGGCTACCTACAGGGAGTTCTAATCGGAAAGGGCTACCTATGGGAAGATCTGATTGGAAAGGGCTACCTACAGAGGGTTCTGACCGGGGGGGGGGGGGGGGCTGACCAGGTGTATGGGCGCCTGCGTGAAGCACCGAGTGCAGTACTGTAGTGTGAAGCCACCATGACATCGAACTATAGTGTGTAGCCGCCGTGATGACAAACTGTGGAGTAAAGCCGCTGTGACGTTGAAACTGTAAAGTAGAGCTACGGGGACGTCGACTCTCAATAGTGGTATCTTATAATGAGTCTTCTATCGCATAAGTTTCCTTGAGAAGAAGGGTCGGGTGACCTAGTAAATTGTCATGGGGTGCTCCAGTGCCGAATGAAGACAGAGATTAAGGAAAGCTACTCTTGCTCTCATATCCTATGTAAAGGTTCTGCATGTATGTGTTTACCATTACGTGTATTCGTGTTATGAATATACGGTAGGCAGTAAGACCTTTTGGGCTAGCATGTCCTTAGGCAGTCAGACCTGACGGGCGGAAGCCCGAGGCGGTAAGTCCCGTAATGCCTCTGGCATAGGGGTGATTCCCTGGGCAGTAAGACCTGATGAGCATTCATAATTTGCGGGGTAGTCGCCCGGGGCCTATTGCACGGGTGGACGCTCAGGCCATAGAGATTCCTATTTTGCACGAGCAGTCATCCGGGGCCTATTGCGTGAGTAGACGCATTGCGCGGGTGGACACTCGGGGCCATGGAACTCATATGATGCACAAGTGGAATCCCGGGGCCTATTGCGCGGGTGAACACTTGGGGCCGAATGCTCATGTGATTATTGTTGTGATGATGGTTTGTTTAGCATGCTTCGTGAACATTGCATAAGAGTATGAATGAGATGAGTAGCAAGAGATGGAGCCTGATATGAGAAGTTATTCGGATGTCCCGTGCGACTGCAGCGTGAGCTGAATGCCGTTGTAGTGGGCCTAGTGGGGCAGTCCGTTATATAAAAAGTTGAGCCCGTGAAAGGGTGGTGGAAGTTGGTCGGATGTCCCGTGCGACTGCAGCGTGAGCCGAGTGCCGTTGTAGTGGGCCTAGTAGGGCAATCCGTTGCATAAATGTTGAGCCCGTAGAGGGGTGGAAGTTGGTCTGATGTCCCGTGCGACTGCAGCGTGAGCCTAGCGCCGTTGTAGTGGGCCTAGTGGGTCAGTCTGTTACATAAAAATGATATCAGGGTTTGTCGAGCGCATTTTTAGTGGCGAATGTTGCATGCTTGATACCTTAAGAGGTTGCCTTTGGGGCATAATGGGTGTGATTATCCTATAAGCTTACTGCACTCAGACCTGGTGAGCCAGGGGGTGTGGACCAGACTCCCGTGCAGCTGTTGGGGGCGCCCAATGAGGGTAGCTCTGCAGTGGGCCTAGTGGGAGGGCTGTATTCAGCAAGGATGATGGATGGTATGTCCTAAAGCCATAAAACCTAGTGGGATAGTGAATCCTTAGGCTGGCAAAATGTGAGATATGATTAAGAATGAAGCCGAGTAGAGGCTTGAGGCAATAAGACCCAGGATGCAAGTTTGCATAGGGCGGTACCTTGGGCTATAAGACCTATATGTCTAAGTACTGTGGTTGTTACTTAGTGCCGTGACATGGACTAGTGCATCCAAAATATGCCATGAAGATGGCAGAATATATGGGTTGTACTAGGTTGTAGCAAAGGCAGTAAGCCTAAGATGCATATGGCATGAGGGATGAATCCCTAGGCTATAAAATCAGAATATCCAGCGTCTTGGAAGTTGAATAAGCCATAAGGCTTGATGTGCATACAGTATGATATGGGTGAATCCCGAAGGGGCCGTAAAGCCTAGTATGCATACAAGATGATTTGGGATAGTCCCGAAGGGGCAGTGAGGCCTAAGAAACCAAGCGCTGTGAGGTCGGACTAACGAGTCCTGTGTGAGTGATACATACTGGGTACAAAATGAATGAAAGTACTACATAGTGAGTACAGAATGGAAGAATTAGAATGGGAGAAAGATAGACTAAATGTCTAGAAATGGTTCTCCGAGGTACAGATAGTACCATTTGATGATGAAATTTCGAGGACGAAATTTATTAAACGGGGGGAGAACTGTAATATCCCGAATTTTGGGACTAGAGGCATAAGATTAAGCCTGGATTAAGTGGACTGCTAGACCCCGGTTTAGCAAATGTCCCTATGAGGTATGTTTAAATTCCCCAAAAATTCTTTATATCCTTGGATATTAAAATGAATTATATTGGTGAGCTAAAGAGCTCGGGGAATAACAAAATGAAGCGATTAGAAGTCACACATAATATAGTAAAGTGGAACACAAAGTAATTTTGCCACCGGTGAAATTCCCGGTATGGCAATGGTGATTGTGTGACATCGTTCGATAGGTAAATGATGGTGAAAAATTATGAAACTTTCCAGAATGAAAGTAGACTTATCAAGCTTCAATTTGATAGGTCATATAAGTCATTGGAGTTGTACACAAAGAGAAATGAATTTTTGAAGTTAGCCCAGTGAAATTAATTATTTTCTGGGACAGTATTTAAAGATTAAAATTCTGGGAAGAGTGAGCTTCCAATTGGCCAAAGGTTATATTTTTCCTTAAAACTATACTTAATAAGGGTAACATAGCCTTTGGAATCACTCCAATTGGATATCTACACAATTAGATATGAATTTTCAAAGTTAATGAAAAATCTGCAGAATTTGATATTTTGTGCGAAAATTCATTATTTGGACCAATAAGAGGGTGACACGTGGCAAGGCAATTTGACACCCCATTTAATCAATTCTCCACCATATTCTTCGCCATTTTTCCGTGAAGAATCAGAAAAACCAGAAGAGAGACGAAAATGGAAGAGGATGAGAGATAAAGTTATTTCCTCCAAAACACTGCCGAAACGACATCCTCTCTCAAAGTACCCTTCAGGAAAGTTCCTCTACTCATCGAGATCTTCATTCCTACGGTTTCGGATTTTCATTTGGAGGTGTTTGGTGCCGTCTCCCTTGTCGGGGTGTTGCCGGAATTCCAAACCGTTTGTGGAAACGGGTAGAGGTAAGCGTAAGCTTCCTTTTTAACCGATTGATTTGTTGTTTGGATGAGTTTTGGGAATGTTGGGTACTGTTCATGGCTGGTTTAAATTGGTGTTTTCAATAGCTAAATGATGTCCAATTGAAGTATAAATAGCTAATCACTTGATTATGAGTAGTAAGGAAGTGATTAGGTAAGAGAAAACGAAGAAACAACAAACTTTTTCGGATAATCTCATGTCTGCCCTGTACTGTGACGTGGAGAAAGAGTGATAATTTGATGATTTTGATGCTTCCATTGGCTTTAGGAGGCAAAATTGTGTGGGTATACAAGTGTTCATGAATTTTGGTCACTTGTACATGAATTTAGAAATTTTAGAAGTTAAAGGGGAAATGCTGTGTATTCCGTTTTCTGGAGGTAGTGTTATGGTGACGAGTTTTTGAGTAATCAAATGTTATCCAATGACCATGAAACTTTCCAGTATAAAATTAGAGACATATACCTTTAATTTGAATGGTCATAATGGTTAATTGGATAAGTATACTATGAGATATGAGTTGTTAAAGATATGCCATGTTTTCTGGAAGAATCTGAAACAGTTGGTGTTTGGAAATATTCTGGGAATGTTGTGGTGGCAGCGTTTAAAATCGAATATTTTTATACAAAACTACACTTATAGGGCTTCAAATAGAGCTTTGAGCCACCTCAATTGGAGTTCTATAGAATTAATTATGATTTTCCAAAGTTTGGTCAAAAATGCTGGTAGTTTGATTACCATGAGAATTTGAGTAAGAAATTGGCCAAATATGATTGGAATGAACTCCAAGGGTGAAAGTAAGCCTATAGGGTTAATGTGGGCTATTAGGTATTCACTTTTCATGGCTCTAATGATGTTATCACTTGCCTAGGGCCATGAAGTGATAAAGAAGGAGTAATGGTTGGCGGATATAGCGACAAGAAGAGAAGGACATAAAGTCCACCAGGTAGTGAACTTACCTTTTCTGCATGTATGTGATATGTATGTCTTGCATTGATTATGTGACTGCTTTGCCTATTTGTGTGGAACATGTATGATTGGTTGAAGCTCTGTTATATTTGTGCAATGGCCATATGTATGTCATAACATCGAGCATGCAGCATGTCATTATGTTGGCATGAAATAGTGTAGGCAAGCATGTCATGCATTCATATATATCTGGCATGCATAGTGGTAATGTTTGCTACTGAGATTCTCTCGAATCTCACTCCTCCCAACCAACCATTCAGACAGGTGAGCATTGGAAACGTGCTGAGATCATAAAAGAGTTATGCACGAAGAGGAATATTGCTGGTTGTTTGAAGACCTTTTAGTTATCAAGGTCTGTAAATATTGTTTGTGTAAACCCCTGGTGGGGAAACTTTTGTATTATAATCAAGCAATATTGTATTAATATTATCAGTATATTCATGCTATTCCTGTGTGCCCACTGAACTACGCATTGCTACTCTGAGTAAGATCAGAAATAAGGGATATATGAGGAGGCAGGTTTTTACAGAGAGTGATAGTCGAAGAAGGAGCTTCTAGAGAGAATAAGCATTTTGAAATTTGAATAGAGGAAGCTAGCATGCGGGGGTAGGCATAACCTTGGAGAGAGTGATGTCAGTGTCAGTTTGACCGACATACATTACCTTTAGATGTCCCTTTTTGAATTTAGGATGCCTAATGTAAAAAAAATTGACTTTTGGCGTCCCTAATTCAAAAAAGGACATTTAAAGTCTGACTTTAGACGTCCCTAATTCAAAAAAGGACGTCTAAAGTTGACTTTAGAAGTGCCTTTTTGAATTTAGGGATGTAAAATCTATATTTGTAGTAGTGAGAATTGATTACTTGGGGCATATTGTTAATAGTAGGAGAGTTGAGGTCATCCTTGAGAAAATTATGGTAGTTTCTCGTTGGCCTACAACATTTTTAGTGAAAGACTTTGTGGGTTTTTAAGACTTGCCGGTTATTATCGATGATTTGTGAAGAATTATGGGATAATTGCTCGACCTTTGATTGACTTAACCAAGAAAGATGCCTTTCAGTGGTCAGAATGGGCTCAACTAGCCTTTAAAGAACTAAAGATTGCTTTAACCACCACAGTAGTTCTTCAATTACTGGATTTCTAATAGCCTTTCACAGTTGAATGAGATGCTTCTGTGGATGGGATTGGAGCTGTAATTATGCAAAATGGGTACTTCATAGCCTATTTTAGTAAAGGATTCTTGTTCTCCAACTGTTACAAGTTAGCCTATGATTGTGAACTACTTGCCTTGGTGCTCTCTCTCCAAAAATGGCGACATTGTTTATTGAGGCATAATTTTTACAAATAAACCGATCATCATAGCTTGAAGCACTTGTTAGAGCAGAAAATTGTAACCACTTCATAGAATTTTTTTTAGTAAAACTCCTTCCTTTTAACTTTGCTATTATCTACAAATGAGGGAAGGAAAATGTAATAGCAGATTCCCTTTCTAGAAGGCCACAACAAGCTTATTTATTCCAAATGGTCATTCCTATGGCAGATGAATTACAGAGATTACCTCAAGCCTTATTAGAAGATCTAAAAACTAAGGACAAAATTGATGAATTACAAGCAAACCTGTATCAGCATTCCTATTTCCATTTTTTGAGTAGGCATTTATTTTACAAAACAAGGTCAATCATACCTAATCAATCCCAGCTTTGAGAAAAATTACTAGCTAAAGCACATGCTACTCTAACCGGGGGCCATTGTGGGTATCTCAAAACTTTTAAAAGGTTAAGTGACCAGTTATATTTGGAGGGGATGAAACTTATGTGAAGCATTACATCTAACACTACCTTACTTGTCAATAGAATAAGTACCAAACCTTGATACCTATAGGACTATTGTAGCCACTTCCCATTCTTGAGTGAACCTAGGAAGATATCTCTCTTGATTTCATCACAACACTATTGAAATCTAAAGGATTTGATGTGATTTTGGTAGTAGTCAACTGTCTTAGTAAGTATAGCTATTTTATTGCTCTCTCTCATCCATATTATTAAAATAGTGGCTGCCATTATTTGTCAAGAGATAGTGCAACTACACGGCATCCCCTAGTCTATTGGGTTCGATAGGAACTTTATCTTCTTGAGCAATTTCTAGTAGGAATTGTTCCATTTAAGTCAAACTTGCTTAAACATGAGTATAACATACTACCCCTAATTAGAAAAACTGATGTAGTAAACGATTGCTTGGAAACCTATTTATGCTATTTCGTCCATGAACAACCCAAGAAATGAAGGAATTTTCTTTATTCGCCATAATTTTCATTCAATATAAGGTATCATGTGGCAGCTAATAACACTCCTTTTAAATTAGTCTATGGACGAGACCTACCTTAACACGTTCCTTATGTAAAGGGCAAAACCCTTGTAGCAGATTTGGAAGAACAACTTGAAACCTAAGACGCCATGTTGAGGGTCTTAAAGGACAACCTACTTAAAGAATATAATCGAATGAACCTGCATGCTGACCAACAGTGTAGGGACCTTGAGCTCTCACTTGAAGATGTTGTCTTGTTAAAAATATAGCCCTACCGCTAAAGATCATTGGCTCATTTAAGGTTTGAGAATCCTTCCCCAAGATTTGTTTGGAGCTTTTAAGATTCTTAGGAAAATTGGCAAAGTGGCATATGAGTTACAACTCCCTTTAAATGCAAAGATCCATCGGTTTTCCATGTCTCCTTATTATGAAGAGATCGCCTCTCCACCTCATTCCATACCCATCTACGAAGATATGGAGCTCCTCCTAACACCATCAAAAGTTCTGAAACAGTACTGGACTAAAGAAGATAAGCTGGAGTTGCTCATTGAGTGGGAGCAACAACAGCTCAAAGATCCACCTGGGAATAATATTACCTTATTGCTAATCAATTTCCTTAATTCTAGCTTGAGGACAAGTTGGTTTTAAAGGGGGATAAATGATACATATCAGTTGATCCATTCCAAAAATAATATAGCCATAATTAAGGGCAAAAGAGACAATTACCCCTTGATCTTGAAGTTAAAATTGGAAGGCAAAATGAAGGGTTAGGATTTTCTCTTGAAAAGCAAGAGTAATTATGAGGGTCAAAAAGCAAGATAACCATCCTCTCATAAGGTTTAATATTTGGTCAAGTGGGAAAAAATGGAAGAAGAGAAGTCAACAAGTTTTCTACTTTTTCCAATTTGGTAGGTTGACCAAAAAGCAAGTTTGCAAGAACACTAGTCAACACATTTTTTCTCTTTAATTGGGCTCATAAATTTTGGTTAAACCAAAGAAAGGGGAGAGATAATTTAATTTGAAACCATCTTGTATCCATTGAATAAGTCAAAACGAAAAAGGAAAGAAAGGAAGAGGGAAAAGTCAACAATTGTAATTTGGAAAATGTTGACTTAAAAAGCAAGACAACAAGAGATAATTGGCCAATCTTTTTCCTGCTTCTGGAATAGGAAATTAGTCAGCAAAGCTACCCCTTTTCAAAAGCCAAATTTTGGCCAATACTAAGAAAAAAGGGAAAGAGAAAATATTCATTTTCTTAACTCAACAAAACATAGTTAACTAACTTGGTGACTTAAAGTAAGAGGCCACAATTTTATGACACATCATTTCCTCAGCTTTTTTGAAGTGAATTTGATCCAAGAGAATTAAAAGAGCTAAAGAGCATTAAATAAAACACAAATGCACTCTCTCACACCCAAATAAAGTTGGCCAAAGGAAGAAAATGAAAGAGAAAGTGAGTTTTTAAGAACAACTAACAAGGTAAGGTGATTTTGCTTAATTTTCACTTTATAAATGACCTTTCCAGCCTAAAGTTCCTTCATGAATGTTGTTTCCTTTACTAAAAGCTTTATTTCTATGGTTTTAGAAATTCAAGGGGAGGTTTTATAAGTAAGATTGCAAGAACAAAAGTTGAAGAATCAAGAAAATAGCTCAAGAAGGAGCTAGAGATAAGTAAGAGCAACATTTTGATGCATATGTTGTCTTGGTTGGTTGAGTTTTGATGGTTTGTTTTGGTTTTCCTAATTTTGGCCTTTTAGGGTTTATTAGGTTTCATGAAGCTTTCATCATATACATGTGATGATATGTTATTTTTGGAAGCAAATGAACTAAGTTTGGTGATTGAAATGTGAATTGGTAACTTGTGGCATCAAACCCTAATTTTTTGTCTGAAAAGGATGTTAAGAAAGAATGGGAATATGATCATTTTGATTTTTAAATTGTGTTCCACACAAAAAAACATGCAGGAATAGGCCATTGTCATAAATTCTATGTAATTATAACACATATTGAAAAGTTGCAATATTGCTGTCCAGTTAAGGTTTCCCTGCATGGCAGAGGTTTGCATTATCTTTTTAGTAACTAAATGGTGTCTAATGCCAATGATATTTTCCAAAATGAAATTGGACTTAATAAGGTTATGTCATATAGGTTATTTAGAACTGTACACTAAGAGTTATGCATTTTTGAAGTTGGTTATATGAAAACAGGCATGTTTCTGGACATAGTCCAATAAATGAAATTTCTAGAAATTAAAGGCTAGATTTCTATGCATCCAATTGGCTAAGGGAAATAATTTTTCCTGAAACTAGACTTAATAAGGGTCACATACATAGCCTTTTGAACCACTGCAATTGGACATTTGTATAAAGAGTAATGATTTTTAAAGTAGTTGACAAATTCTGGCAGCTTTAAATGTGCGTAAATTATAAAATGTAATGGTACATTGTGATTTCATTGAACTCTAAGGGTAGAAATTAGTCCCTTAGGATAATTTGTCCAATTAAACTCATTGGCTGACTTGGTAAAATGACCATGATGACCCTAATGATAACCAACATATATAAGAGAATGATTTATGAAAGAATTGGACTAAGTAATAACTTGTCGTCCGTAATTCTAATTTATAGGATTCGATATTTTCCCTGAGCTTGAGAAGTTAAGACAAGAACTAGAAATGAATTGGAAATGCCAAGGTAGTAACTTTTCCCTCATATTCTATGTATCCTGCCTCATGCATATTTGCCATTATGAATACTTGAATTGTGAACATGAATTATAAAGAATCGCCCATTAAGCATTCAGATAAGAAGGGCTTTTACCTAGTAGAATACCCAGTGCTGTGGCAAGGGACAGTGAGTCCTTGAATAAAATTTTTTTATGCATAAGCATATCTCTGAATTTTGAATGGAAATTGAATTGTCTGGTATGTGATGGTTGATATGGCATGTTTCTTTGTATGCATTTTATATTAGTGTTATCTGTTACTACTGAGATTCTTTTGAATCTCACCCCTTTCTAATAACTAATCTGCAGCCTGAGTAAGTAGCTCACATGGGAAGAAGGTAGCTTCGAACGAATAGAGCTGAAGACTTAAAGTTTACTTTATTTTGGTTATCTAGGTTTTAAGGATCTGTATATGATAAGTATAAGTATACTGTAACAGTAAGACTAGTACTCGTAGTATAGTAAATGTGCCAGCCGTAAAACTAAATATTAGTAT
Organism: Albizia julibrissin; assembly: GCA_037074505.1. Taxonomy (NCBI): domain Eukaryota; kingdom Viridiplantae; phylum Streptophyta; class Magnoliopsida; order Fabales; family Fabaceae; genus Albizia; species Albizia julibrissin. The sequence goes on from CM073477.1 coordinate 43,510,902, forward strand.
GTATCTGTAGTAAATAAACTAGAATAGGGTAGCCATACACTGTGGACCCTTTAGCTACAAACGTAATGACAGTACTAGCCGAGAAATTTGAGCAATATGATATTAACAAATGGAACAAGAATTGTGTGAGTCAAACTGACATGGTAAATCGATATGAGACCATATTTAAAATATTTTGATAAGTTTTTAAAAACCCACTTAAGGATAAGCTCTAGTCATATGTTGAAGTTGGGATCCCAATTTGTCTGAAAATAATTTATGGTCTATAGTTTGACTTCATTATATGTTTTAAATGCTTTGAAAGTATGGTGTTACATTTATGGTATAAGAGTAGAGGTTCTGGCATTTGGCACGTATGCTCTACTACTATGAATAGGTATACATATACCTTATTAGTGATCTTGTAGCTAGAATGAATTGTGGGTTAGAGATGAACCCAGAGAAATAGAATTTTCCCCGACCGCTAACTGGGTAGACTGGTTTAGAGGATGGGGTAGATTTGTATATAGAGAATGAAACGGAGCAGTAGTGATGAATACCCAGTAGAGAAGAATATGAACTCTGGAGAATCAGATACCAAGCTGGCCTGTGACCCAAATTCCATTGAAATTTCATGGTTAAGCTTGCTCAGGTGAGGGAAAGGTCGGGATGGGTGACCTCCTGGGAAGTACCCTAGAAATTTGAAATCTCTTGATTAAAGGCTTCAGTGCCTTGAGGTTTGATATATGGTGATCCTTAGGGATGCTATGAGAATGTTAGAATGAATACATTAAAGATTTAGGATAGGTTTGAATCCGATCTAAGCTGAAATAATGTTTTGTTTGAAAGGTTACTTAGGTTACATTATGGTTTCGTTGCATGAATGTGTGATCACTGTGAACCTTGTGAACCTGGTAAGTAATGCTGAATGTTAGCAATGCTTTGGGGGAATATTTGAGGATATTACCTGAGTGATATGGTAATAAAATAGAAGGAATGAATCATGATGATCTTATCATGCTTATTAGGTATGACTGAGGTTCTAGAATTAGGTTGGTGAACATAAAAGTTGGATAGGCATCCAAAGGGTTGCTACCAACTGAACCATGACCTAAGAATCAAACAATAGTTGAATTGATTCTTTAGGCATTTGAAATGATCTGAATGAATTATGGAACTAGAATATGGTACAGATGAGAATGAGGTTTCTAAGGTTGCTAGCTACTAATCTAGCATAGGGAAATATCTTGATCGTAGAATATTCCCTTAAAAAGAATGAATGAGAATTTGTTCCCTGATGGAAGAGAGTAATAGAAAGAATGAGAGTAGTCACGAATTATGGTCTCATAATCAAGACATATAATAGAATATGCTAGTAACTAACGGATTCCCTGAAAGACGTAGGTAGATTACCCCGGTAATGAAAGTAGAATGATGCCTGGAGCTAGACCAATATTGGAATTCCATACACAATAACCCCAGAGAAGATAGCATAATGAGAAAAGGGTTTATGTGACCCAGTGATTCACCATGGAGTGCTCCAAGGCTGTTTTTCGAAAGAAAGATAGAAAAAAGAATAAAGGTATAATAGGCTCAATAGAAAAGTCAAGTGAACTCTTGCTCTCATATCTTATGAAATGGTTCTGTACATATGTATATACCATCGAGTGTATTCGTATTATAAATGTAAGGTAGGCAGTTTGACTTATTGGGCCAGCGTGTCCTTAAGCAGTCAGACATGAAAAGTATTTAGAACTAGAAGGACAGAAGCCCACGGTCGTGATACCAAGAATTGCCGGGTAGTGTCTCGAAGAGGTTGTAAGCACTGAGAATTATGGGCAATATCCTAGAATATAGGCTGGAAGACTGGAATAACAGCTGTAAGGCTATAATAGAATGGATTGCATTCCTGTGAAATTCCCAACGGACTGTGTGTCCTATGAATGAATATGAATGCTTAAGAAAGGATGGTTTGTTTTGCATACTTCGTGAACATTACATAAGGGTGTGAATGACTTAAGTGGCAAGAGTGGAGCCTGGAATGTATACAAAATGAATGACCTTCTAGAACAATTGCTTGGTTCCTGGGTATCTGTGAAAATTGAATTTTGAATTGAATAATGCACCTGCTTGTTTCATGAATTATATGAAATGAATTGTGAACATAATTTTTGAAGATTTGAATTTTCGAACATAATTATTGAATAGAATTTTTTAATAGAATTTTTTAATAGTTTGTAGTAGACATTTTTAAACTATGTTGTCTTAAAAGAAGGGATCCTCAAAGAAACGCATAATAGTAGGAGCAGTACAGAACTAGAAGAGGCCACAAACTATTGCAGAAAGACTTAGTTTGTTGGCTCTTGCCAGATGAATTTAGAATTTTTCTTGAATCGCTTGCTATTAATAAAAGCTCACTTGAAAGAATTAATTACAAAAAAAATTCCTTAGGTGGGATATTATCTAGAAGAGCATTTCATAGAGCTGTAGGAGAGGTTGAAACTCATACCAGTATTGAATTTTCCCAATCCTAGAATGCAACCCTTGTGTGGTCTGTAAAGAATGCAACCCTTGTGTGGTCTACAGTGAATGTGGCCCTTGTGTGGTCTGCAAAGAAAGAAGAAAGAAAGGATTAGGAAACATCCTAGTGAAGAAGGACGGAATGGTGTCATGTGCCTCTCAACAGTTGAAACTTCACTAGATAAATTACCCTACTCATGAATTAGAGCTAGTAGCGATAATGTTTTCTTTGAAAATGTAACAACACTATTTTGTATGGTGCAGTTGCGAAAATGTATTGCGACCACAAGATTTTTGAATATTTGAAAATAAAAGAAAGAATATGAACAACATAGATAAATGAAAAAGCAGTGACACAACTATCGTCACTAATGCTTTGAATTGAAAAGCGGTGCAGTTGACGGTCATGATGATACAGGAACCGAAACTGATAGAACAGTTAGTGTCAAACCCTATAAAATTTAGACATTTTCTACAGTATCATAGCATTGTTCAGTGGCATATAGAAATAGTACAAATATACTAATATAATATCCTTGATTATATTACAAAAATTCCAAAGAGGTCCAAATTAATAGATATTACATAATCCAAAAATTTTAAGCAGATTACACCATAATCAACACAAAAACTTCTTCACAAGTCAATCTTCTTAGTTCTTGGGGTCTACTATTTCTTTACCTTTGGAGCCGCTTTGTCTAGCTATATAAGTTTAGTTTGTAGGAAAGGGATGAGATTCAAATGAATCCTAGTAGTAACATACAATCAATTATTTGAAATGTGAAAGATAAACATGCAATGCAACATTTATCATGATGTAACAATCAAAATACCAAGCACATATCTAAACAATGTTCAGGATCAAAGCGATAATTTTTCCTAGGATCAAAATGATCGACTGATCCCTACTTGCACATAGCAAATTATATTGTGATCACCTTGCACACATCATATTTTTATGATCACGTCCACTTATATTGTAATCACCCTGCACACAACAATTTTTGTGATTACACCCAATGGGTAACAATGCCACATAGGCTCTTAATACCACACATGCAACATACTGTATAGAACATGGCAAACAATTCATATTGACATCACATAGAATATAAGAGATAGAGTTACTACCTTATTGCCTTTCTTTGTCTACTTTATCAATCTTTGCTGGCCTGATTTGGCAGATATCAAATCCTAAAAATTGTCCAAGTTAGTTGTGAATGAATAACTACTCATACCTTCCTCACTTTAAAACTTGCAAATTAATTATCATAATTCAAAATTGCCTAATTACCAAAATGCCCCTAGGGAACCCAGTCTGATTCTCTTTTTACCGATATATTTGTATTTTCCAAAAAATTATGACCCAAGCTAATTCTACACAATTTTTTGTGTAGAATCCATTTTTGACCTTAGCTTAGACAATTTCCATCTCAAATTAAAGATTTTCCCTTGGCAGCCCTAAGTTATGGTTTTAGGGGCAAAATTGTCATTTCACATTCTAGGGCTTTTCATACTTCACAATCTACATGAACCCTACACAATTTTCCCTTCTAAACATCATGGAATCATAAAAAACATGAAATTCCAGCTTTAACTCTATATTCCAGAGCTGACCAAAAACATTCAAAGTTTTTAGAAAAATTGGATTTTCTTGGTTTTAATCCTTAAAACACCTTCTTTCTACATGTATCTACTTCTTTAACCATAAAATTAGAAATTTAACATAATCAATGGAAATTTGGGTAGCATCTCCCTTTAGAAATTGAACATCCCAAGTTACAGAATTTACCACAAATAGTCAAATATCCAACCAGACAACAACCACAACTAAGTTTTTAGCAAGATTTGCAGGGTTGTCGTAACTTACCTTGCTTCTTCTTTTTCTTCCTTCCTAGACTGAAACTATCCTCCTAATTTTCTTGAGTTTTGCTTGTTGGATAACTAATCCAAGATGATAGAGAGGTTAAGAAGGGATTCCATGAACTAGAACAGAAGAGCATGTAGAAATTTCGACTTACTTACCTAGATCTTGCTCCTTGAGCTTGGTCTTTCCTTCTTTCTCTTCTCTTCCTCCTAGCTTCTTTCCTCTTTTGGCCAACATTGGCCTTAAATAAAGGAGGAAGATGAAGTTCTAGAGATCTCTTGCTCTTTCTTTATTTAATAATATTTTATTGCATATTTATCACATGTTATTTTTTATTTCTTTATTTCTTAGGTGATTTCTCTTGAAAATTATAGACTGCTCTTTCATTTTCTACCTTTTTCCTTCTAACCATCCACTCCCTTATAATTTATAGAAAATTACAAAATTTATTTGTTTAGCCAAAATGACCATTTTGCCCTTGCATTTTCCTTAAATTTTAAAATAATTGTAACTTCCTTTTTCTTATTTCTTCTTGACCGAGATTAAGCACATATTGGACATGCTCTTTACTACTAAATTTTAAGATCCCAACATTATGCTTTTCCTTGAATTAAATTGGGCATTAGGTCCTTTTTGGCTATAAATTCCATATAACTTCTTTCTCACTATTTGGTTACTTCCAATACACCAAAATTTACCATTTCATACTATTAAATACAAATAAATTTTCATTATATTTTTGGTGACTAAATCCGCGTTATTATAGTTAGAAATCTAAACTTGTTAAGTTAGATAGTATTTGCTAGCTACAGTGCTAGTTGAGTGGAAAGTAGTTTGTAAGCTTCAATTAAAGAAGCTCAAACGCAGGATAGACGAATAAGGTCTATAGGAATACAATTGAATGATAAAACCTCTAGAATGTGAGGTATCATCTAGAATTTGAGGTATTGATAGAATGTAGAAAGAAAGAAATGAAACCCTTACTACAGTGATCCTTTTAAAGTATTATCATGAATCAGACCGGTAGCAAATTTTGAGGACGAAATTTATTGAACTAGGGGGAATTTTAATACCCATAATTTTGGGACTACAGGCTAGAGAATAAGCCAAAATAAAGTAGACTACTAAGCCTATTTTAGTAAGAGTCCCAGGAATACATAAGGAACATAATGAATTTTAGAAACTGTACTTGGAATAGAATATGAATGTTGGTGCGAATTAGTCAAAAGAAAGTACCAGATTTCTTATTGATATGTCTGAATGACATAAAACCTAATGTGTATCTAAAGGAAAGGGGAAATGATGTCTAGAAAAAAGTAAGAAAGAGAACTAATGGTATAATAAATAATATGGCCAAAATCAAGGGCAAAAGAGACAACTGTCACTTGATCTTGAGGTTAAAAATGGATGACAAAATGAAGGGTTATGATTTTCTCTTGAAAAGCAAGCATAATTATAATGGTCAAAAAGCAAGATAACCCTCCTCTCATAAGGGTTAATATTTTGTCAAAAGGGGAAAAAATGAAAGAAGAGAAGTTAACAAGTTTTCTACTTTTTCCAATTTGGTAGGTTGACCAAAAAGCAAGTTTCCAAGAACACTTGAACAAAATATTTTTCTCTTCAATTGGGCTCATAAATTTAGGTTAAACCCAAGAAAGGAGAGAGATAATTTAATTTGAAACCATCTTGTATCCATTGAATAAGTCAAAAAGCAAAAGGAAAGAAAGGAAGAGGGAAAAGTCAACAACTGCAACTTGAAAAATGTTGACTCAAAAAGCAAGACAACAAGAGATAATTGGTGAATCTTTTTCCTACTTCTTGAATAGGAAATTAGTCAGCAAAGCTACCCCTTTTCAAAAGCCAAATTTTGGCCAATACTAAGAAAAAATGGAAAGAGAAAATATGCATTTGCTTAACTCAACAAAACATAGTTAACTAACTTGGTGACTTAAAGTAAGAGGCCACATTTTTATGACACATCATTTCCTCAACTTTTTTGAAGTGAATTTGATCCAAGAGAATTAAAAGAGCTAAAGAGCATTAAATAAAACACAAATCCACTCTCTCACACCCAAAGAAAGTTGGCCAAAGGAAGAAAAGGAAAGAGAAAGTGAGTTTTAAAGAACAACTAACAAGGTAAGGTGATTTTGCTTAATTTTCACCTTATAAATTACCTTTCCAGCCTAAAGTTCCTTCATGAATGTTGTTTCCTTTGTAAATAGCTTCATTTATATGGTTTTAAAAATTCAATAGGAGGTGTTATAAGTGATATTGCAAGAACAAAAGTTGAAGAATCAAGAAAATAGCTCAAGAAGGAGCTAGAGGTAAGTAAGAGCGACATTTTGATGCATATGTTGTCTTGGTTGGTTGAGTTTTGATGGTTTGTTTTGGCTGCCCTAATTTTGAGCTTTTAGGGTTTTTTAGGTGTCATGAAGCTTTCATCATATACATGTGATTATATGTTGTTTTGGAAGAAAATGAACTAAGTTTGGTGATTGAAATGTGAATTGGTAAATTTTGGCATTAAACCCTAATTTCTGGTATGAATAGGATGTTAAAAAAGAATTGGAATTTAATCATTTTGATATTAACATTTTTTTCTACACGAAAAACTATGCAGGAATAGCCCCTTGTTATAAATTCTAGGTCATTGGAACACATTGAAAAGTTGCAAGTTTGCTATCCAGTTAAGGTTTCCTTGTATGGCAGAGGTTTGTATTGTCTGTTAAGTAAATGAATGGCATCTAATGCCTATGATATTTTTCATAATGAAATTACACTTAATAATCTTTAATTTGATAGTTCATATAGGTCATTTGGAGATGTACGCTAGGAGTCATGTATTTTTGAAGTTGGTCATATGAAAACAGGCATGTTTCAAGACATTAACCAATAAATGGAAATTCTAGATTTCTGTGCTTCCCATTGGATAAGGACAATATTTTTCCCTAAAACTAGGCTTAATAAGGGTCATATAGGCTTCTGAATCACTGCAATTGCATATTTATGCAAAGAGATATGAATTTTTAAATTAATTGACAAATTCTTCCACCTTTAGTAAATGTGCATAAATTACAAAATGTAATTGCACATTGTAATTTCTTTGAACTCTAAGGTTGAAAATTAGTCCTTTAGAATAATTTGACTACTTTAACTCATTGGTTGACTTAGTAAAATGACCCTAATTACCCTAATGATAACCAACATAACAGAATGATTTATGAAAGAATTGGACTAAGTAATAACTCATTATCCGTAATTCTAATTTATAGGTTTCGATATTTGCCCTGAGCTCGAGAAGTTAAGACAAGAACTAGAAATGAATTGGAAAGGCCAAGGTAGTGACTTTTCCCTCATATTCTATGTATCCTGCCTCATGCATATTTGCCATTATGAATAGTTGAATTGTGAACATGAATGGGGGAGAAGGGCACCTTAAGCATTCAAATGAGAAGGGCTTTGGCCCAGTAGATTACCTAGCATTGTGGGAAGGGACAGTGAGTCCTTGAATAGAATTGCTTGCTGCATAAGCATACCTCTAAATTTTGAATGAATACTGAATTGTCTGGTATGTGATGGTTGATATGGTATGTTTCTTTGTATGCGTTTTATATGAGTATTATTTGTTACTACTAGGATTCTTTTAAATCTTACCCCTTTCTGATAATTAATCTGCAGCGTGAGCAAGTAGATCACACAGAAAAAAGGTAGCTTCGAACGAATAGAGTCAAAGACTTAAAGTTTACTTTTTGTTGGTTATCTAGTTGTTAAGGATCTGTATATGATAAGTATAAGTATACTATAATAGTAAGATTAGTACTCATAGAATAGTAAATACGCCAACTTTAAACCTGAACATTAGTATGTAACCATAGTACATAAACTAGAATAGGGTAGCTATACACTGTTGACCCTTTAGTTACGAACATAACGAGAGTACTACCTGAGAACTTTGAGTGCTTTTACATTAATAAATGGAACAAGAATTGGATAAGACAAACTGACACGGTAAATCGATATGAGACCATATTTAAAATATTTTGAAAAGTTTTTGAAAATATACTTAAGGACAGGTTTGAACCCTGTCTTGAAGTAAGGATCCCAAAATGTCTGAAAACAATTTTTGGTCTCTAGTTTGACTTCATTATATGTTTTAAATGCTTTGAAAGTATGGTATTACATTTATGGTATTAAAGTAGAGGTTCTGGCATTTGGCAAGTATGCTCTGCTGCTGTGAATAGGTATGCAAATACCTTTTTAGTGATCTCATAGCTAGAATGAATTATGGGTTAGAGATGAACCCAGATAAATAGAATTTTCCCTGACCGCTAACTGGGCAGACTAGTTTAGAGAATAGGGTATAGCTATATATAGAGAATGAAATGGAGAAGTAGTGATGTATACCCAGTAGAGAAGGGTATGAGCTTTAGAGAATCGGATACCAAGCTGGCTTGTAACCCGGATTCCATTGGAATTTTGTGGTTAAGTGTGCTTAGGCTTGGGAAATCTCAGGATGGGTGACCTCTTGGGAGGTACCCTAAAAATTTGAAATATCTTGATTAAAGGCTTGAGTGCCTTGAGTTATGAAATATGGTGATCCTTAGGGATTCCATGAGAATGTTAGAATGAATACATTGAAGATTTAGGAAAGGCTTGAATCCGATCTAAGCTGAAATAGTGTTTAGGTCAAAAAGTTACTTAGGTTAAACTATGGTTCCAGTAACACCTTACATTTACACTCGTTCTGATGAGTTTTACGCAATAAACTTGAACCACAAAGCATAATTATTTTATAACACTTTTCAAATCCTAACCTCAAAATAGGATTCAAACCTGTAGTTGAGTGGGTTTTTCTGAAAATTTTAAACCTTTCACGGAAGGCGGACTCTAGTGGTTTGCAACTTTGTCATTACTTATCATTTTTTTTAAATCTTCCTTTAATTCAATTAGGGTAATTCTATGCTTAAACTTAGTTTATTCATTTACACATATAACTGTGTAGCAACACAAGGCTACCAAAGTGTCTAAGTTTAGTACAAAACTGTAGACACATTCTCATCTTCGATCCATCACTGCGTCCCTCTGCATGCAGACCTCTTCTATATTCTCAGCACACCTCCTGTGTTCACCTATCTTAATGGTTGGTTTGGGGAGGGTGAGATTTGGAGGAATCTCAGTAGTAAACAATGCTAACAAATGCATACAAAAAATACTATGTGCATGACATGCTTGCTCCCAAAAGTTCATGCCAACATAATGACTTATATGCATGCTCAATGTTTAACATGTTACACTAATGGCTATAGTATAAATAAAATGGGGCTTCACTCATTCACATATGCTTCATATAATTCATCAAAGCAATTAACACATAAATACACAAGCACACATATCAAGTTACGCAAATTAGGAGAGTTCACTACCTTTTGGACTTTGTGTCATTCTCTTGTACCTTGATCTTCCAATCATTACTTCTTCTTTGTTTCCTCCTTTGTCAAGTTAAAGGCTTACTTTCACCCTTGGAGTTCTTACTAATTACATTTGGCCCCTTTCTTTCTCAAATTCGCATGGTAGTCAAAACTGCCAGCATTTTGACCAAAATTTGAAAAATCATAATTAATTATATATAACTCCAATTGGGGTGGTTCAAAGTCCTATATGAAGATATTTAAGTTTAATTTTATGTAAAAATTATTTAGTCTAACCAATGTCATCATAATTTTCTCAGAAATTTTCCAAACCTGCACTGTTCTAGATTACATTCTAGAAACAGGGCCTGACTTTGGAAAATAATATCTTCTAGTATACTTGTCCAAAAATTACAAAACTACCTATCAAAATTAAAGATCTAAATCTCTGCTTTAAATCTGAAAAGTTTCATAATTTTTGGACCAGGTTTGAAACATGAAATTCATTTCACAATCATACTTCATCCAGTGGAACAAATCAAATAGCATACCCTTTAAATTTCTAAAAATTCCAGATTTAATCATAAGTATCTAAAAATCATGAAATCATGCATACCTACACAAGTTTTTGTGTAGAATCCAATAGAATCATCAAAATGGTCAAATTCTCATTCCTTCATCATATCCTATTCAGAGCAGAAAATTAGGGTTTTCTACAATAAGCAACCAATTCACAACTTAATCATCAAACTTAGTTCATTTGCTTCCAAATCAACATATAATCACATGTATGAGATGAAAGAATAATGAACCCTAATAAACCCTAAAAAAACTTAAAAAAGAGGGAAGCAAGAGAAAAGCCTAAAAAATCCACTAACCAACATAATATATACATCAAATTGAAGCTTAAGCTTACTTCTTTCACTTTCTAGGGCTTGCTCTTGATTCCTCCAACTTTAGCATTTTGTAGATAGAAAAAAAACAACTCCTTTTAAGAAACTAAACCCATAGAAATAAAGCTCTTAGTGAGAGGAACAACTTTCATGGGGACCTCAAGAGCTAGAGAGGTGGTTTGGAAGGTGAAAATTGAAGTAGAAGATCCTACCTCTTCTTGAACTTCAAGAGCTCTCCTTTCTCTTTTCTTCTTGCTTCACTTTCATTCAGCTCTCTCTCTCTCTTCTACTATCTTGACCGAAATATGGCTAATGAATTGTATAAGAGAAGCTGTTGAAATATCTCTCTTTCCTTCCTCTAAATAATAATATTTTAATGTATCATCTTTTCTATTTATCACATGGAAATTTAATTGCCTTCATCTTTCTCTTTCCATATGAATTTTTGACCGTAAAAGCATCTTGAATTGGCAAGGAAATAGCTCTCATGTTATCTCCATTTATTCCCTTGAAATTAGTATGTAAAGGTCCCTTTACGACCATTTACTTTTGACTTTTCAAACCATATTTTTCTTGGCTACAATCCATTCCTTCTTGATTCAATCTTGGCCAAGTATTTATTCCCCTTTTATTTACCCTTACTTGGATGAAAATCAAGAGGAAAAGGGAAATAAATAATTGCATCTTACTTTTCACAATTCCAACATATCACTTTTAGTTGCAATTATTGACCAAAGTCATAATCTCTTTATGCCTTGGTCAAATTGTCTTTACAAATCATATTCCATAACTAATATCCATTCCCTCTTACTTTATCCTATGTCATACGAAATATAGCATAGGAAAGATGATGAGGATGTTATAAAATTATCATCTTGCTTTTGGAAATAATATTGTTTTATGACCCTTTGACCACATGCGCATTTTACTTGGCTTTAATGAATCCTTCTTGAATAAATATCAACCATGTAAATTAGCTCCCTCCTTTTTCTCCCATGTTGACTGAAATTATTGGCCAATTGAAGTGAAAAATAATGTCATCTTGTTTTATTGGTCAAATGACCATTTTTGCCATACATTTATTTTCATTTTCACACTTAATACAAAATTGGGCAAAATTTTCATCAAATTTTAAAAATTTATATCTAATCATATAGATATCTAATTGGGGTGTTTCTAAAGTCTATGTGACCCTTATTAAGTCTAGTTTTAAGAAACAATATAATCTTTGGCCAAATATAAGCCCATACTTCCCAGAATTGTTTTTAGATGTTGCAACTGAAAATTGCCAGTTTTACTGGGCTAAATTCAAAAATGCATAACTCTTTGTCTATAGATATAAAGGACATATATGACCTTTCAAATTAAATATTGATAAGTCTACTTTCATTCTGGAAAGTTTCTAATTTTTTGGACATCATTTGACTATTGAAAAATGTTACACAAACATGACTGCCACACATGGAAATTCACTGGAAGCAACACTACTTTATGTTTCAATTAACTATGTTGTGTGTGACCTATAATTACCTTGCTTTTCCACCTAACATGCTATTTAATTCACTATTTTATTCCCCTTAATGCCACCCAAGTATAAAAAATTTTTAGAGAATAAAATTATGTCTTACTGGTGCACTTGCTAAACCTAGGCTTAGAAATCCACTTGAGTGAGGCTTAATCTCAAGCCTCTAGTCCCAAAATTCAATATATTATAGTTCTAATATATGAAAGTATGAAGCCTGTAAACCTTGTGAACCTGGTAAGTAATGCTAAACTGTTAGTAATGCTTTGGGGAATATTTGAGGATATTACCTGAATGATATTATAATAGAATAGAATGAATGAATCATGATGATCTTAGCATGTTTATTGGGTATGACCAAGGTTCTAGAATTAGGTTGATGAATATAAAAGTTGGATAGGCATCCAAAGGGTTTCTACTAATTGAACCGTGACTTAAGAATCAAACAATAGTTGAATTGATTCTTTAGTAATTTGAATTGACCTGAATGAATTGAGGAACTAGAATATGGTATAGATGATAATAAGGTTGCTAGCTACTAATCTAGCATAGGAAAAGATCTTGATCATATAATATTCTCTTAAAAAGAATGAATGAGAATTTATTCCCTGATGGAAGAGAGTAAAAGAAAGAATGAGATTAGCCACAAATTATGGTCTCGTAATCAAGACAGAGAATAGAATATGCTAGTAACTAACGGATTCTTTGAAAGATGTTGGTAGATTACCCCTATAAGGGAGGTAGAGTGATGCCTGCAGCTGGACCAATATCAAAATTCCATACAGACTGACCGCAGAGGAGATAACAAAATGAGAAAAGGGTTTATGTGACCCAGTGAATCGCCATGGGGTGCTCTAGTACTGTTTATCAAAAGAAAGACAGAAAAGAGAAAAAAGGTAGAATAGGCTCGACAAAAAAGTCAAGTGAACTCCTGCTATCGTATCTTATGTATATACCATAGAGTGTATTCATATTATGAATATACGGTGGGCAGTCTGACTTATTGGGCCAGTATGTCCTTAAGAAGTCAAACTTGAATAGCATTTAGAATTAGAAAGGTAGAAGCCCATGGTCGTGAGACCAAGAATTGATGGGTAGTGTCCCGAAGAGGTTACAAGGATTGATAAATATGGGTAGTGTCTTGGAATAATGGTCGTAAGGTTGGAATAGAATGGACTAAATTCCTGAGAATTTGCCAATAGACTATATGTCCTGTGAATGAATATGAATGCTTGAGAAAGGATGGATTGTTTTGCGTACTTCTTGAACATTTTATAAGGGTATGAATGACTTAAGTGGCAAGAGTAAAGCCTAGAATGTATACAGAATGAATGACATTTTAGAATAGTTATCTGGTTCCTGAGTATCTATGAAAAATGGATTGTGAACTGACCAATGCACCTGCTAGTTTCATGAATTATATGAATTGAATTGTGAACAGAATTTTTCAAGAATTGAATTTTTTAACAGAATTTTTGACCAGTTTGTAGTAGACATTTTTGAACTATATTATCTCAAAAGAAGGGATCATCAGAGGAATGCAGAATAGTAGGGAAGTACAGAACTGAAAGAGGCTAGAAACTGTTGCAGAAATACTCAGTTTACTGGCTCTTGCCAGATGAATTGAGAATTTTTCTTGAATCGCTTGCCATTGATAAAAGCTCACTTGAAAGTAAAGAATTAAAAGAAATAGTTACAGAAAGAATTTCTTAAGTGGGATGATGTCTAGGAAAGGATTTCATAATGTTGTAGGATAGGTTGAAACTCGTACTAGTTTTGAATTTTCCCAATCCTAGAATGTGACCCTTGTATGGTCTGTAAAGAATGCGACCCTTGTATGGTTTATTATGAATGTGACCATTGTGTGGTTTGCAGTGAAGCGACCAATATGGTCTGTAAAGAAAGAAGAAAGAAAGGATTTAGGAAACTTCTTGGTAAAGAAGGACAGAATGGTTTTGTGTGCCTCTCAACAATTGAACCCTTACTAGATAAATTACCCCACTCATGAATTAGAGTTGGCAGCAATTATGTTTTCTTTGAAAATGTAACATCACTATTTTATATGGTGTGGTTGCGAAAATGTACTACAACCACAAGAATTTTGAATATTTGAAAATAAAAAAAGAATATAAGCAACATAGATGAATGAAAAAGCAGTGACATGATTATCGTCACTGATGCTTTAAATTGAAGAGCACTTGCCATTGATAAAAGCTCACTTGAAAGAAATAATTATAGAAATAATTTATTAAGTGGGATGATGTCTACGAGAGGATTTCATAGAGCTGTAGGAGAGGTTGAAACTCCCACTAGTATTGAATTTTTCCAATCCTAGAATGTGACTCTTATGTGGTCTGTAAAGAATGCGACCCTTATGTAGTCTACGGTGAATGCGACCCGTGTGTGGTCTGCAAAGAAAAAAGAAAGAAAGGATTTAGGAAACTTCCTAGTGAAGAAGGACGGAATGGTGTTGTATGCCTCTCAACAGTTGAAACCTCACTAGATAAATTACCTTACTCATGAATTAGAGTTGGCAGCGATCATGTTTTGTTTGAAAATTTAATAGCGCTATTTTGTATGGTGTTGTTGCGAAAACATACTATGACTACAAGAATTTTGAATATTTGAAAAAAAAATAGAATATGAGCAATATAGATGAATGAAAAAGCAGTGACGTGACTATCGTCGCTGATGCTTTGAATTGAAAAGTGGTACAGTTGACGGTCATGATGACATGAGAATATAAATTAATAAGAGGGTTAGAAATCTAAACTTGTTAAGTCAGATAGTACTTGCTAGCTATAGTGCTAGTTGAGAGGAAAGTAGTATGTAAGATTCGATTAAAGAAGCTCAAATGTAGGATGTAACACCTTACATTTATACTTATTCTGATGAGTTTTATGCAGCGAACTCGAACCACTAAGTGTTATTCTGTTTTAACACCTTTACAAATCCCAACCTCAAAACAGGATTCGGACCTGTAGTTGAGTAGGTTTTTCTTGAATTTTTTAAAACTTTTGTGGAAGCATATTCTAGTGGTTAACAACTCTGTTATTACTCATCTATTCTTATCTTTTCTCATTAATTTAATTAAGACAATTATCTACTCAACTTAATTTATTTATTTACATACACAACTGTGTAGCCACACAAGGCTAACAAAGTGTCTAAATCACATAAATTTACAATTCTGGACCCTTAAATCTTCGATCCACCATCAAATTCTCTTCTTACACAACTTCCAGCATCCCACCTCTGTCCACTTGTCTAAATAGTGTTGGGATTGGCAGGCACAGTGGAAGAATTAAAATTTAAAATTACAAAAGTTTACCAATCCCAATTGCAGATCTGTCAACGACGTTTAAATCGAGTAGTAGAGAAACATACCTTTTGAGTTTTACCTTTTTCAATCTTAAGGAGCTAACTACTCAAATCAGCTCCCTTTACCGATATCCATACAAATACGACTCTAACACGATCAGCGTGCTAGTGCCTCTAATGTCCCTCTAGGGTTTTTGCTGTAACTCTCCATTTTTTCATCATTAATAGAAAACCCTAGCTCTTACTTTTTATAACTAATGAGGGTTTTCTATTATATGATGGATATTTGATTTTTAAAATTAATCTTAATTAATTTCAAAATACATATCATATTAATTAAGAGCCAATGGAATTAGATTTAATTTATCTTTATAAATTAAATCCCAATTATTATCATATAATACACACACACAGTATAATATATATTATCATGTATATGTGTGTGTGTGTGTTTTAAAAATACAAATATATATATATATATATATATATATATATATATATAATTATTAATTTTCTTTTCAAAATACACACACACACACACATAAATATTTATCAAGTAAATATTCACACAACATGTGTATGTGTGTGTGTGTGTATAAAATTCTGGACATTATTGCTCATGTTGAACTATTTTTGTGTGAAACCCTGTAGGCCCATATGAAGTTGGCAGTGGGCCAATGACTATACTAACCCAAAAGTCATAAGTGGCCTTTAGCAAGATATTACGACTCCAATTCATATAAGGATTGATAAACCGATACAACTTGTCATACAACCATATCACATCCCTTTTGTCACACGATATTTCAGTCAAGGATGAGGCATGGAGAATGTCATCCTCGTATTCCTGACCATTACTTTCTTGATCCTTGAGTAATTTGACTATAGAAGTGGAAACTCCTTTCCATCATAGTATGACCATGCATTTCTTAGACTCACTCATCGAGGGGCCCAGTAATATCTCTCTACTAATGGGAGGGGAAAATTCCATCTTGACCACTCACATTCCTTTACATGTAAAACCACCAAGCCCGATTGTAGCATTTATCATCACCTGGTCAAAAGTGACTTTTGACTAAGTCAAAGCTTAACGACTCTCATGTAGGAATCCATAATGATTTCAGGTCAAATGGCATAGTGACATGGTTATACATGAGATAAACTAATAACTTGATCCATGCAGCTTTATCATAGTGGGTTGATCCAGCACCTTGTACTCCTACAAGTGCCTAAGACTTTGATTCGTATCCCCATACCTTATCAAAGCCATAGTGATCTTATTTCATCTTTTATCTTACATAGATGACCGACCAGGGATATTTAGGACAATCATTATGATTTATCCAAGGATACAATTATCACAGTGAACATGCGAATAATTTGATAACTAAATAGAGAAATTCATTGAATAACAATGTTCAAAGTACAATGATTGGCCTCTAAGGTATAATTTCCAATATCCTCCCACTTGTACTAGGTACAATCATTAGTTTGCCTAATTCACATTGTCCTAACATAACACTCATGCTTTGCCACTGCAAGCGGCTTAGTAAGAGGATTAACAACATTATCTTCTCCTACTACCTTACATATATTTTATATCACATCCATCATTAATTTCTCTGATAAGATGAAATTGCTTGAGTATATGTTTGATCCTTTGATGTGACCTAGGCTCCTTGGTCTGTGCAATATCTCCGCTATTGTCACAGAACAAATCTATTGGATTTGAGATGGTAGGCACCACCCCTAGTTCAGTAATGAACTTTTTAATCCAAACGGCTACCTTAGCTG
This sequence comes from Albizia julibrissin, assembly GCA_037074505.1. NCBI lineage: Eukaryota > Viridiplantae > Streptophyta > Magnoliopsida > Fabales > Fabaceae > Albizia > Albizia julibrissin. Next base: position 43,528,206 of record CM073477.1, read on the forward strand.
CATTCGATACTGCTATATACTCAGCTTCTGTTACAGAATTTGCTATAGTACTCTTCTTGTAGCTCTTCCAGCTTACCATACTACCATTCAAAAGGAATATATATATCCAGAATGTGATCTAAGATCATCTTGGTCAGTTTGGAAACTTGCATATATGTAACTAGTTATATAGAGCTCATCATCCAATTCAACATATACCAAGAATAGGTCCTTAGTCCTTCTTAGGTACTTTAGGATATTATTGACAGCAGTCTAATGACCCTCACCAGGATCTTGTTGATATTTGTTGGTCATACTTAAGGTAAATGAGATATCCGGTCGAGTACATAATATGGCATACATGATGGATCCAATGGCCGAGGCATATGGAACCTTGCTCATGCGATGTCGCTAATAAGGTATACTAGGACACATATCCTTGCTAAGATGGATGCCATGAGACATGGGCATGTAACCCCTTTTTGAATCCTGCATACTGAACCTATGTAGTATTTTGTCTATGTATGTGCTATGACTTAGTCCTATTAGACTCTTGGATCTATCTCTATAGATCCTAATCCTTAGGATGTAAGTGGCTTCGAAGTCTTTCTTTGAGAAAGACTTTCCTAACCAAGACTTGACACTTTGCAAGGTAGGAATGTCATTTCCAATAAGTAGGATGTCATCTACATAAAGCACTAGAAGTACAACTATGCTCCCACTAACCTTGTTTTCAACACAAGGTTTATCGATATTTTGAATGAATCCAAACTCTTTGACTACTTTATCAAAATGATGATTCCGGCTCCAAGATGTTTACTTCAATCCATAAATGGATCTTTTGAAGCTTGCATACCTTATCAAAGTCCTCTAGACGCACGAAACCTTCAAGTTGTGTCATGTACAAATCCTCAAGGAGCTTTACATTAAGGAAGGTTGTTTTGACATCTATTTGCCATATTTTATAGTTATAATATGCTGCAATGGCAAGAAGGATTCTGATTGATTTGACCATTGCAACTGGGGAAAAGGTTTTATCATAGTCTACACCATGAGTTTGAGTAAATCCATTTGCAACCAATCGTGCCTTGAAGACATTTACTTTGCCATCCATGTTAGTTTTCTCCTTGAAAACCCACTTGCACCCAATGTGTTTTACATCTTCAGGTGGATCGACTAAGGTCTATACCTGATTGTCGTACATGGCTATTTCTTAGATTTTGGTCCCACTATGGCTTCTCAATAAGTAGTTGGCTCATTCTGCTCAATGAACGACACATCATGACTTTCAGTAATCATAAATCCATATCTTTAAGGCTATTATCATGTCCTATCAAACCTTCATCAGCCTTGTGTTACTTGAGGAGGCTCAACAACTTATTGTGAGTCTTCTCTGTTTTCCATCTGTGGTTCTGTGCTATCTTGTGACTCTCAAACTTCTTCAAGATGTACATTGCTCCCATTGTTTCTTTTAGAGATAAACTCTCTTTCTAGAAAGATATCATTTTGGATATCAAATACTTTTTTATCGATGGGATTGTAGACATAGTATCCCTTCATTTCCTTAGGATACCCCACAAAAGGGTACTTTGAGGATTTGGTTGCTAATTTATCAGAGGCTTGTTGTTTAACATAAACATCACATCCCTAAATTTTACTACATCTTTTGGTGATGTTGATATTTGAATTCCTTGCTTTTTAGATACTGGAAACCTTCTCTCAAAAGATCTAGACTCCAGGAGTGTTCTAGTTGATGCTTGAGAGATCCTTCATCTCCTGTTCTCCTAAATGTAGTTGAATGGTACTCTATCGTAGCCCTTCCTTGAGGTGGAATGTGCTCCTTTTATCCATTACTTCTCTTTATGATTACACTTTGTAACTCCAGCAATGGGTGTTCCGAGAGTTCTCCTTCTCGATAGAGATGATATAAACCTTTTTATTGATGCATGAGAAACTCTTGGCTTCTTCATCATCTTCTCTATACCCTTATGTCCATTCTTCTTGTAATCAATCTGCACACATGAAGTACTAGATGGACATTTTGGTACCCAAATATATATGGGTCCTTAATTGTTAGCATTAGACTTTACTTGTCTTTTCGGAACCCAAAAAAATTTCTTTCTTACATTAGAATGTGTAAGAAATATGACCCAATTTACCACAATAATTGCAAATAATATAATGATATGCATTATGAGGTTTTATGCAAGTATTTTATTGTTTGAAAGAAGACGTTCTCAAATGTTTAGTTTGCCTAAGTTCTTTCTTATCACATAAAATTCCAGCATGATTGAAAACAATATTGTTTTTCTCAATAGAATCGATAATCGATTGAAAAACAATTTCATGTAGACTTTGAAAATAAGTTTTAACAAAATCACAAAAAGAATTGGAAATTTTTACGTTAAGTTCATCTTGAGCTCTAGAGAATGACTTTTCATATTCATCTACAATGAGCTCTTTTTTGGAATCCTCTTCTTCTTGTCTATCCGTGTTAATTGTATCATGGAAGTGTTATATGATTTCTTCTTTTTTATTGTCAACTTCCGATTGTTCATGAACAGTAGATGTGCAACTTATAGTTTCACATGAACTGTCAACACATTCAACTTCAACACACTTCATAGAAGTATATATAGAATCAAGATTATTCCAATATCTTTAACATTAGAGAAAAATTTAATTTTCTCAAAAATCATTTTTTGTCACAGTACTATAGAGAATCCTCATTGCTCTAATATTTAAAGAAAATATTTTTTCCAGTCCAATCCTTCCTCAGTTTGTGATCAAAAGCATTTGTAAAAACATTCCACATATGAAAAATCAGATGCTTTAATACAACTAGTCATTCTTGCTTTCCAAAACCAAAAATCGATATCTTTTAAAAGAGGTGGGATTGTATTATCAAAACCTTCTAAAGGCATAAAATGTTGGAAATTATGCCTTAGGGGCCAATCATTGTACTTTAGACATTATTATTATTTAATGAATTTCTCCACTTTGTTATCATATCATTCGCATGTTTATTATGATAAATGTATCCTTGGATGAATCGTAAGGATTATCTTAAATGTCCCTGGTTGGTGATCTATGTGGGAACAAAGATGAAATACGACCAGTATGACTTTGATAAGGTATGGAGATACGAATCAAAGTCTTAGGCACTTGTAGGAGTACAAGGTGTTGGACCGACCCGCTATGAGAAAGCTGCATGGATTAAGTCATAAGTTTATCTCATGTATAACCGCGTCACAATACCCTTTGACCTGAGATCATCATGGTTTCCTACATGAGAGTCGCTAATCTTTGACCGAGTCAAAAGTCACCTTTAACTGAGTGATGATAAAGGCTTTGATTGGGCTTAGTGGTTTTCATGTAATGGAATGTGAATGGTCAAGATGAGATTTGTCCCACACATCAATAGAGAGATATTATTGGGCCCCTCGATGAGTGAGTATGAGAAATGTATGGCAATACTGTGATTGAAAGGTGTTTCCATTTCTATAGTCAGACTACTCAGGAATAGGGAAAGTGATGGTCAGGAACAGGAGGATGACACTATCCATGCCTCATCCTTGACTATAATATCGTGTGACAAAAGGGACATGACATAGTTGTATAATAGGTTGCATCGTATCATCGATCCTCATGTGAATTTGGTAGTCGTAATGTCTTGCTAGAGGCCGCTTGCGACTTATGGGCTAGAGCAGTTATTGGCCACTACCAACTTCATGTGGGCCTACACAGTCGCACACAAGAATAGCCCAACACGAGCTATAATGTCCAGATTCATTGATTCTAAGATGTGTCTAAGATTCAGTGAATAAAATATTTAATCTAGGGCAGACGAATTATATATATATATATATATATATATAATATAAATTTGAAAATAATAATAATAATATTATATATAACAGATAATAATATTATTATGAGGTGCTAGTTTTATATTAAATATATTTGATAAATTAAATAAAGCTAATACAGATATCATATCTCAGATTTAATTTATAAAGATAAATTAAATCAGTTGGCTCTTTATTAGAATTAAATAAATAGTTTAGATTAAATCTATTAGACAAATTTAATTAAATCAAATTTATTTAATTTAATTCAAATTTCAAAATGAATTAATATTAATTTTGAAAATCTAATACAGCCAACATAAGTTATAAGACCTAGGGTTAGAGAACCCTAGCCGTCGATAGAGTGAGACGTATTAGAGAGCCACAAGAGAAAACCCTAGAGAGGAATTTTTGGAGGCGCTAGCACGCTGCCAGTGTTGGGGTCCTGTTCCTGTGATAACGATAAAGGGAGATGGTTTGTACGATTGCTCCTATAGATCGAACAAGAACGCAAAACGAAAAAGGTACGATTCTAACTACTATGTTTAAACATCGTTGATAGATCCATGTTCGGGATTCAAGAATTTTAAACTGTTAATTTATTCTGCTGCGTGTACGAATCCCTACTTAAAATACCCAAAATAAGCCATTGATAACTTGAGACAGTTAAGTCCTTTAAACAAGAGCCCAAGCTCATATACCAAGTGTTAGAACTGTGTACTATAAATGTATTTTTGAAAAAGAGTGAGATTCAAAAGAATCTTAGTAGTGACATATTTCCAATCATACAATTATAACATCACAAAGCATGCTAAACAATCATCATTCAACATAATCATCACAAAGCATTCAATGCATCACATGTAGTTTATAAGCTATCATAGTACTAGATATATTATGAGGCCCTGAGGGATCCCCACATAATTAGGCCCCGGGCACCCACTCGTGCAACAGTGAGCGTTATATTGGCCTGAGCGTCCACCCATGCAAAATAGGCCCCGGGTGTAATGTCACAAATTTTAATCATTAAGCATCATATAACTATTATAATATTCCATGATAAAAGAGCATGTAAAGTGGCAAAACAAAGCCTATAAAGTCATACACAACAAAATAGTTGTTGTATAAGATAGTCGGTGTATTTCTTGTTGAGGCAGTCGGATTGTGTGATACTTTTTAATTAGTAAATGACATCAAAAAATTTTGAAACTTCTCAGAATAAACGTATACATGATAAACTTTCATTTGATAAGTCATATGGAATTTTTGGAGTTGTATACAAGGAGATATGAATTTTTGTAATTTGCCCAATGAATTTGACATTTTTCAGGGGCAGACTTCAAAAATAATAATTATAGGAATGTTTTACTTCTATTTGGATTAATAAGGGTCACATAGCCTTTGGAACTTCCCCAATTGGATGTCTATACAATTAGATATGAATTTTTAAAATTTGGTGATAAATCTGCCAATTTCTCAAGTATTGCAAAAATTGTAAGGGCAAAAAGGTCATTTTGACCAAATAAATGTAATCTGAAATTTCTTATTAAATATATGAAGAAAGGAGGATAGATGGATCATGCAAAAATTTTATATAATTATATTATGGCTTATGCAATAAATAAGACAAGGACCAATTAGAAAATGACAAGTATATGCTCTAGACAGTTCCACAAAATGGTTGCCTTGTTTATTTAAGGCCATAAGTCAGCCATTATGGAAAGGAAAGAAGGAAAGGAAGAGAGAAAAAGAGGAAGAAGAAGAGGAAGGAATAAGGAAGTCTGGAGCACATATATAAGATAAGTATGCCGAAATCTCTACACAATCTTGTGTTATAATACTAGAAACCTCTCTTTAACCTTCCTGCCTTCTTGCATTAGTCATTCAACAAGCAAAAAACTCTAAGGAGAAAGGGGGATATTTCGGCCAAGTAGGAGGAAGGGAGAATAAGTGAGGTAAGTTACTCAAACTCTAAAATTCTTGTCGGAAACTGAGTTGTGACTGTATTCTGGCTAGTTATTGAATTGTTTCTGGTAGTTTTGCAAAATTTGGGATGTCCATTTTCTAAGGGGAAATGCTGCCCAAATTTCCATTGATTATGTTAAATTTTAGAATTAATGGCTAAACAAAGGGATACAAGTATAAAGAAGTTGTTCTAGGAGTTAGAATCATGAAAATATGATTTTTCCCAATTTCCTACAACTTTTGGCCAAAGGGGAAAATAAGGTATATAGTTGGAATTTCATGATTCTAATGGTTCCATGATATTTAGAAGGGAAAATTATGTAGGGTTCATGTTGAGTGCAAAGTGTGAAAAGCCCCAGATTGTGAAATGACAATTTTGCCCATAAAACCACAAGATAAGGTTGTCAAGGGAAAAATTGTAATTTAAGTTGGAATTGATATGATCTAAGGCCAAATATGAGATGTACACATGAAAATATGTAGAATAGGCTTAATTTGTAATTTTTGGAAAAGTACAAAATACCGGGGCCGAACCAGGTTCCTAGGGGTATTTTGGTAAATATGTGATTTTGGGCTAAGATAACCAACTTGTAAATTTTAGAATAAATTATGAATGAGTAGTAACTCATTTACAATTACTTTGGGAATTTTAGGAATTTGGTATTTGCCGAGCCAGACAAAAGGTTAAAGGACCGGTAGAAGCTAGGCGATAGAAAGGAGCCCAGGTAGTAACTTTATCTTTCATATACTATGTGAATGTTAATATGCGATGATTGCCATGATATGTTCAATGTATTGCGTGTGATTTTGATACTCTCTGGGAGTGGATGATGTGTTAAACCACCCCATGGGACCTTTGAGGTACCATGTGGCCAGGTGGACCCAGTTGAGTGACTTGATATGTACGGATAAGTATTGACCTGCTCCAAGTTATAATGAGTATGGATAGGTATAGGCCTGCTCCAAGTTTTTGTGATCACATTATGATATGATATTGTGCATATCAGTAACGGATGATCATTTTGATCTAGACAAAATCATCATTTGGTTCCTGAGCATTGTCAGATAGGCGTTGGCATTTTGAATGCTGCATCATGATAAATGTTGTATTGCATGTTTACTTTTTGCATTTTATATGATTGATATTTTGTTACTACTGAGATTCGTATGAATCTCACCCTTTCCAAAAATTTAAAATTTATTCAGCAAGCGGAAATGACTCAGAGGGAAAAAATAGGTGTTGCTGACAAAAGAAGGTCTAATGGTGGTTCAAGAATTTCTTCGTTGGTTATCTATAAATTTTCCTATGTAGTTGAATACATACAAACCCTGTGGGTTTATCTGTAATGTAATCAAGAATAATGTATCAATGTATTGTACTATTTCTGTATGCCTATTGAACTGTGCATTAATACTCTGATAAATGTCAAAATAATGTGGGGTTTGACACTGGGCGACTACCCCACATATTCAGAATACGTTATACAACTCATGATGAACACACAAACCATACATTGCATATTATAACATATGAAAGACAAGTTACTACGTGGTTGCTTTCCTCTAGCAACTTCTGACTATTTCTTTGAGCTCGGGCAAGTCTTGAGTTTCGGACAGCTGCTAAGTCCTGAAATCTCCAAAAATACCATAAATGAATCATTACTCATTCATGTACAATTCCAACTCAGAGTATTGGTTAACTTAGCCTTACAGTTCTAAATTACCAAAAAACCCCTTAAGACCTCGTCTAATTGTACTTTACTCAAAATTATGACTCGAGCTAATCCTATACAGTTTTGCGTGTAAAATCCATTTTTAACCTCTAATTGGTCAAATTCAGGTCCAAATGACGAAAATACCGATGGCAGCCCCTTACTTAGAGCTTTTAGGGCAATTTGGTCATTTCACATTTTAAGCCTTTTCTCACTTCACCATCAACATAAACCCTACACAATTTTGCCTCCTAAAATCAATGGAAGCATCAAAATTATCAAATTCCTGCTCCTTTCACACGCCTAAAACAAGGCAACCATTTGGGCTTCCCATAAAAGTTATGTCGGTTTCTCGTTTTCTCTTGCCTACTCACCTCCTTTCTACTTCTAATAACATGATTAGCTATTTAGACATTCATTTGACATGGTTTATAGAAACTTGGATAGCAAAGTCCCTTAGGTTTCTGCATCTAACTTTCACAAAGCATTCAAAACCAAGCCAAGAATAATAATAATAGCATCAATCAAGCAAGAAGAACAAGTTTAGAGGTTTACGTCTTGATTTCTACTCCTTTCTCTCTCTCCACTTCTGCCTTCTCTCTTCCTTCTCTTAAGATTTTGTCTTAAAAGCCATGGTTCCAAAGGAGAAGAAGTGAGTAGGAGGGATTATAAAAGGATTAGGAAGCTTAAAGCACAAGACTACAACTTCCTTACCTTTGATCTTTGAACCTTAGCTCCTCCGTGTTTTTCACCACTCTCAGCTCTCTCTCTCTCTCTCACTCTTTCCAAAATTCCATTTCTTTTCTAATTATTTCATTTCCTTTTTCTTCTTCTTCATCTTCTGAATTGCATGAGAATTGAGGGAGTATATATTGATCTTGCACTATACCATTACCATCTTGCAAGTTGTTGACTTTTGGACCTTTGACTTTTGACTATTTGACCTTTCTTGATAATAATTCACCAAAATAGGCTTATTAATTATCAAGTATCCATTTCCCACTTTTTAATTCCCATATAACTGAAATTATTAGGAATATTAGAGAAAAATAATTATTTCCCACTTTATGGAAAAATTACCATTTTGCCCCTACATTTTATGATTTACCGAAATAAATCATTTCTTGCTCTTTTTTTCATTTAAACACACCACAATTCACTATTTTATTCCAATAAATATCACAATTATACATATAAGGAATATTGGTGAAAAAGTGGGGTATTACAAGAGGTGAATTAGGTGTACGATAAGAAATTATGAACTTTCAAATTCTTTTCGCATCTTATTAAATCAATAAGTATCGAAGTATAAAATCATAAGCAATTATTTAAATCATATATGCTAAAAATATAAGAGCATAGGGAAGAGAAGATGCAAAATGTGAATTATCCTGATTCGGTCCAATCCACAATGAACTACGTCCACTCCCCAGGATCCTTCTGAGAATTCAATCCACTATGCCCCTCAAGTCTAACTGGTTACTTGAGAACCACTATAATCCTACAAGTTTAATGGGCACTTGTGAACCCTTTTACAAATCTCTCAAGGAGTAACTCCCCCTTACGTATTATAAGTTTACAACCGAGTTACTCCCCCTTATAGCAAGTCTTACGAGCAGATCAATTTTGAAGACCTTTCTCTCCTGCTCACCTATGCAAGTCTTACGAGTAGCAATGTTCTCTCCTGCTTATACCCCTATAAGTCTTATGAGCAACAATGTTCTCTATTACTTGCACCTTGTAAGTCTTACCAGGAATTCTCTCTACAACTTTCCCAAAAAGAAATCAACCTTCTCAAGGTCCCTCTACCTTGAGATCAATTCAAAAATACAGTTGTGATTGTTTATAGACTCTCTCATAAAGTGGATATGATAATCACTAAAGTACAATTTAAGTAATCACTCTCTCAAAGATAAATGATATAGAACCTAGAGAATAACATAGTGTTTGGGTTGAAGTGGATGTTTCATGCTCTTAGCATTTTGGCATTGTTGCTCTGTTGGTAATTGATTTTGAATGCTCTTCTACTTATAGTTGATGAAGATCGATAACCATTGAGCTTTTCTTCTTCCGATTGAAGCTTCCAAAATATGACAGTTAAACTAGCCGTTGGAAGTTTCTGACGAAAATGTCATTTTTCCAATTTGTGTGTTAATCCTTTTTTGATCACTTGGATTAGAAGCAAGAACAAAAAGTTACACAATCATTACAATGATTTTCAGAAGTTACGAAGGTTGCTCTGTTTTTTGGAAAACATGAAGTATTCAAATATACTTCTTACCATCATAATAAAATGATTCTTTTTCAGTTATAGACTATTCAAATAGTCTCTTTGCTATTCGAATATTATTTAATCAATTTGTACTAAGACTATTTGAATAGTTTGATTTTCTATTTGAATAGTCCCTTTTGAAAAGCAAATGATTTTATCCTGATAGAGTATATAACTATTCAAATAATGCAATACCTTATTTTCAAAATTGTTTTGATGAGTTTTACGCAGTGAATTTGAACCACCAACTGATATTCTCTTGCCAAAATCTTTCAATTCCCAACCTCAAGACAGGATTCGAACCTATAGTTGAGTGGGATTTTCATAATAGTCTAAAACTTTTTAAAACTATCACAAAGTGGTTCGCAACTTCTTAGTGAGTCATCGTCTCTTAACTCCTTTTATAAATACTAAAGTATTTCTCTGCTCATTCTTAGTTTATTCATATACAAATATACACCAAAGTGTTTAAGTCTAATACATAAACAGTGCATTGCCCTTCAATCTTCAATTATCCTTCATATTTCCCCTTTGCATATCTTCATGCATTATTTACCTGTACTCATCATACCTATATGGTTGGTGAGGGAGGAGTGAGATTCAACCGAATCTCAGTAGTAAACAATGCTAACTATGCATGCAAGATAATGCTTAGTGTATGACATGCTTGCTTACACAAATTTATGCCAACATATTGATATATGCATGCTTAAAGTTTTACATATTATACCTATGGCCACAACATAAGTAAAAATAGAGCTACAATTATTCATGTATATTCCACACAATTCATCAAAGTAATAACACACACCAATACACAAGCATACACATATCAAATACAAGTAAGTCAGGAAAGTTTAGCTACCTTGTAGACAAAGCCTTTCTTCTTGTCCCATTTTCTTCCAACCATTGAGGCTTCTTGGAAATTCTTCCATTCTTTTCTTTCTTGATTTCTCATAGCGCTAGATATATAATCATATCATTAGGGTCATTATGGTCATTTTACCAAGTCAAACAATGAGTTAAAGTGGTCAAATTATCCTAAGGGGCTAATTTCTACCCTTAGAGTTCAAGGTAAATTACATTATGCCATTACCTTTTTCCATTTTCGCACATTAGCCCAAATCTGCCAGAATTTTCATCAATCTTTGAAAATTCACAGCTTTATGTACAAATGTCTAATTACAACAATTTCAAAGGCTATGTAACCCCTAATTTTTAGGAAAAAATATAGCCATTAGTTAAATGGAAGTACAACAGTACAAAATTCCCCTCTATTGGACACTACTCCAGAACTTGCTAGTTTTACATGACCAATTTTAAAAAATACAAAACTTCCAGTGTACAAATCCAATTGACATAAATGATATATCAAATTAAATATTGACATGTCTACTTTCATACTAGAAATTTTAAAATTGTTTAGACATCATTTGCCTATTCAAAAAGGTCAAACAACTAGATTGCCACGCAGTAAATTCACACTGGTAGAAATTCCACTTTACAATATTTATTTCCAGTGGTCTAGAATTTACAACCAGGAGAAATTCCTATACAATTTTCCATTCTAAAAACAATAGCAATATCAAAAGCATTAAAATTACATGCCTTCAGCCCTATTCAGTCTGACTGAACATAACTCTTTTACCCATAATCAACCAAAACAAAATCTTAACCATCAAACTGGTCCAACATCATCATATAACAACACATACATGATCAAGGCACCATAAAATCCTCAAAAAAATCATACTGACAACAAAAATTAAGCCCCCAAAAACTCACGAAAACTCATCAAAATTACAAACCAATCAGTTCAAATTAAAACTTACACTTACCGCTACACGTTTTCACAGCTGGTTCGGAAATCTGGCAGTACTTTGACCTGTAAGATGTCACTAAACACCTCCAAAAGAAATTCCAAAATCATAGAAATGAAGCTTAGGATAAGGAGAAGAAGATTTGTGAAGGGCCTTTCAAGAGAAAATACCGATTCAGTAGTGACATCTTAATGAGTACCGGTTCGGAAATCTGGCAGTACTTTGACCTGTAAGATGTCACGTTTTCTCTTTCTTTTTCCATTTTTTGATGAATTTTTTATTTTTCCATGATTTTAATAAAGCTGGCCGAATTTTAATGCCTCTTAATGAGTCTTGAAATTAGTCCGACATATGTCAAAATCTTATGGTGCCACATGTCAGGTAACCCGATCAAAGGGTAAAAGGTATCCCTAGCTTTAATTAAATGGGTCCCGCCTCTTTTCCTGGGCCTGCAGCTATCCTAATTGTCCGGGAAAGTGAATGTTTGGTGATTTTTCCTAGCACCCAGGTTCGGTGTTCAGAAAAGCTAATCAGGTGACTAGATCGAAGACTAGTGGATTTCACTACCATTGTGCTAGGTGTCACCTCCGTGCCAACACAAAAATCACTTTATGAATCTCATGATGAAGGGACAAGTATCACTTTCTTGTGGTGCCAACCCAAAAGTTGGGTCATCATTACTACTTTATTAAAGCTACTTTAATAAAGTTACTTTAATAAAGCTATTTTATCGGTGTTTACCCAGGACTTTACTCGGGTTTTTACTCAAGACCACGCCATATGTTCTACCTCACGGGATTGCCAAGTGTGTATATCGGTGTGTTTACATACGGGACCCATATGGCTTATTTCTCTTCTTCCATTTCAAAAACGCAAGGTATATGTACCTGCCCTAAAAATGCCATGCGCACACCTCTACCAACATATTTTATTCGTCTAATCGCACCCACTAAGCCCCCATATAATTTGGAGACTTGTTCTCTACCATAAGGAGCCGAATCACATAGTATAGGGACCCACTTAGCCCACACATGTATTTTTCATACTATCCAAATATAGCACCAAGTGTGCTAAGGTGCCCATACATCGGCATACTTTATCCAACTACTTACGCGCTCTGAGCCTTATGTAACCTAGAGACTCGTTCTTTGCCCGAATACAGTCCCTGAAAATCATTCTAATATAGGCTTATCCTCAAGTTTCTAGGCTTAAAATCCAAGATATAACAAATAATCTTTTAAAAATAGATTTTGAAATAAGCAAGTTTCATATTCAAATACTATTCTGATAGTTCCCTTACTATACGAATAGTGGATTTTGAAATAGGTCAAATACTATTCTGATAGTTCCCTTACTATTCGAATAGTCTTTTGGTGTTGGATTTTGAAATACATCAAATACTATTCTGATAGTTCCCTTACTATTCGAAAGGTAGATTTTGAAATAAGTCAAATACTATTCTGATAGTTCCCTTACTATTCTGATAGTCTTTTGATATACGTCAAATACTATTCTGATAGTTCCCTAACTATTCTGATAGTCTTTTGAAATACGTCAAACACTATTATGATAGTTCCCTGAATATTCTAATAGTCTTTTGATATGAGATTTTGAAATGCATCAAATACTATTCTGATAGTCCCCTTACTATCGAATAGTGCTCTCACTATTTGAATAGTATTTTAACTAATCAAATAGTTAAACTTTTAATCTTTAAATCAGTCTTAGCCTTATTTGAATAGTTAACCTATCATCCAAATAACCTTTTTAGAAACTGACTTGAAAACGAATATGTTATTCGGATAGTAACTTGACTATTCGAATAGTTTTTTACTTATATTATTTTCAGAAAATTTGTTAGGCATACTATTCGAATACTAATATGTCTATTCGAATACTTTTCAACTCTTAACAATACTTCTTTATTTGAATAGCTTATTTAGTATCCAAATAATACTTACCTTATCTGAATTGTCTAAGAGTTATTCAAATAGTCCTTGACTGAAGATAGGCTTGACTATTCGAATAACACCTTGACTATTCGAATACTCTACTATGTCAAGCAATAAGGACAAAGTAAGAAAATCCTATTCGAATAATCCTAAGTTTGTTATCATCAAAACTCTAAATCTAACACTTTGGGGCTAATTGATATCTTGCACACATTCCAACACTGAATTGGATGTCAGGTCTACTTATAGTGAGATAGAGTAATAAACCAATCATTCCTCTATATTTAGTAATGTTATAGTTTTCACCCTTCATGTCAGCATAAAGCAAAGTAGTTAAGCTCATAGGCGTTTCTGTTCCATTTGCTTGATCCATCTCGTATTTCTTCAACAGCTCTTTTAGATACTTTATTTGAGATCTGAAAATTTCATTCTTCCTTTGCTTAATTTGCATACCAAGAAAGAAGTTCAATTCTCCCATCATTAAGATCTCAAACTCCCCCTGCATTATCTCAAAAAATTCCTTGCATAAAAGATCATTAGTAGCACTGAATATAATATAATCAACATATATTGGAACTACCAAAATATCATTTCGTTTATGTTTTACAAATAACGTTGCATCAACTTTTCCTCATACAAAACCTTGATCGATAAGGAATTTACTAAGTCTTTCATACCATGCTCTATGGGCTTATTTCAAACCATATAAAGCTTTCCTTAGTTTGAAAATATGATCAAGTTTAATTACATCCTCAAATCCTGGGGGTTGCTCTACATATACTTCTTCCATGATATATCCATTAAAAAATGCACTCTTTACATCCATTTGATATAGTTTGAATCCCTTTATGCATGCAAGGGCTAAGAGTACTTGTATAGCTTCCAATCGTGCTATTGGAGCATATATTTCCTCATAATCAATACCTTCTTCTTGATTATAGCCTTTGGCCACTATTCTTGCCTAGTTTCTGATAATTAGTGAGGATTCATCAAGTTTGTTCTTGAATACCCATTTAGTACCAATTACTGGGTGATCTTTGGGTCTAAGTACCAAGTCTCAAACTTGATTTTCTTCAAATTGATTGAGTTCTTCTTGCATTGTTATTACCGAATCATTGTCTGATAGGGCTTCGTCAATGTTTGAAGGTTCAATCTCTGAAATAAATGTAGAAAAATTAACTTCATTTAATACTCGGTTTCTAGTTTTTACACCCTCATTTACGTCTCCTATAACTTGATCTAAAGGACAACTGTTGTTATATTTCCAAGCTATTGGTTGGTCTGGCCTACGTGGTTGATCTTTATTATATGTTTTATCATCCTCATGATTGGAAGGATTAGGAGTCTGTTGCCTATTTATTTGAATCGTGATTATTTCCATCTCATCGTCAATAGACTTGTCAAAGGATTCAAATTCATTGAATACAACCTGAATTGATTCTTTAATTACACAAGTTCATTTATTGAAAACTCTATAGGCTTTGCTTCTATTAGAATAACCTAGGAATATTCCTTCATCAGCTTTAGAATCAAACTATCTTAGATTTTCTTTACCATTATTATGAATGAAACACTTACAACCAAAGATGTCAATATGAGCTAGATTTGGTTTCCTTCCTTTGTAGAGTTTGTATGGTGTCTTTCCAAGTTTAATTCTAATATACGCTCTATTAGTATACAATGCTCATAGCGTCTGCCCAGAAAACTTGAGACAAGTTCTTTTCATTCAGCATGGCTCTGGACATTTCAATGAGAAGTCTATTCTTTCTTTCAATGACTCCATTTTGTTGTGACGTCCTTGGTGCGGAGAAGTTGTGATCAATACCATTGATATCACAGTATTCTCTAAAGGCATGATTCTCAAATTCTCCACCGTGATCTATCCTGATACCTACAATGGACATACCTTTCTCATTTTTCACTTTCTTGGAAAATACAATAAATTCACATAGAGTTTCATCTTTCGATGATAAGAAAATAGTCCACATAAGAAAATACAAAATCATCTTTCGATGATAAGAAAATAGTCAACAATAACTAGTGAATATAAATTCCTACCAAGACTTTTGACTTTTGCTAGACTTACTAAATCCATATGAAGCAGTTGAAGCGGTTTGTTTGTTGTGATTTCATTTTTTGATTTAAAAGATGATTTTGTTTGTTTACCTTTTTGACATGCATTACAAATTAAATCTTTTTTGAAATTTACTTTGGGTAAACCAATTACTAAGTCCTTTTTGAGTAACTTGCCTAGTTAGTACATATTGATATGGGCTAGTCTCTTATGCCATAACCAACTTTCATCGACATTACTTAGAAAACAATTTTCAGAGGCATTTTTATTCAAATCAAGGGTATAGTAGTTACCTTCACTAATGGAAAAATGACTTTTTAGATCGGGAAAAAAATGACTTTTTAGACTAGTTCTGGATGAGGTCTTGATACAGTCAGTCTAAAAAGTCTATTGATTTTTAGACCAGTTAAGCAACTGGTCTAAAAAGTTAGTTCTTAGACCGGTTATATAACAACCGGTCTAAAAAGAACAACATTTTAGACCTATTTTTGAAACAATCGGTCTAAAATGTCATACTTTTTAGACTAGTTATATAACAACCAGTCTAAAAAGTATGAATGTTTAGATCATTTGTATCAATAACTAGTCTAAAAAGTTTCCTTTTTTTAAAAAAATATCCCTATTAAAAATTGAGTTTATAAATGAACTCCCGCAAGTTCCAACTAGAGAATCATACAAAAACTTAAAGTACAAGGAGAGCTCAAGTTTGGAGACAGTACTTGAGTTATGGACAGATGAGAACTCGAATTTTCAAATGAACTATCGCGAGTTCTTGGCAGAGACAACCTGAAGACATGTTGACAATACTGAGAACTCGAGTTTGTGATGAAAACTCAAGTTGGGACCTTTGAAAATCACATGAGGAACTCGAGTCTTGAGTATAAACTCGAGTTTGACAGTAAATGAAGTAGAATGAATTATAGAGATTATCCCAAATATGGTTAAATGCCACTTATTCATTATGTTTACACTTGTTATTGTACTTAAACATCAACTAACATATATTTTAAGTGTGAAACATGACATTAAACATTCGGATTACAAATTCAATTAAGGAAGTCAAACATTACGAACATCATCATACAACATAAGCAATACGTATTAGAACAATATTGGACAAAAAATCACTATTCTTGTAAAAGCTCATAGATGAATTCAGCACAATATTTGAGGATGACATCAATATCTTCTTTAAGAAAGGGATTGATAATTGAATATTTATTACACTCATTTGTATCTCTTGATTAATAAATTTAGATTGTTTAGTAATAAATAATGGGCTTTTATGCTTATTTGGGCTTTGAGTGTTTTATTGGATTTAACATATTTTAATAGTAAAATTCCAGATTTACAACCCTTCTCTATTTTGATCTTAACTCTTGAACCAGATATCCGAATGATCTCATTCTTGTCTCATATTTTAGATGATTCAGAGGGAAACAATTGATATGAAGACTTGAAGAGAAGATTCGGACAAGAGGATAGTCAAAAATGCAGTCAAAGTTATATGTATTTTTCTGGATTTTTATTGGGCCCGAATTTTGTAATAAAGCACTATTTAGTATGGATTTTTGTTTTGGGCTTAACTGTTGGGCCCTGGCCCATTTGGCAATTAGTTTATAAGCTAACTTATGCTGAAACATTAGGCATAATGTGTGTGGCCGTTTTTTAGATCAAATGCAGAAGTTCTAAATTCTCTGAAATGTTCTTCGTGTTCTTCGTTCGTTCTTCGGATTTTCCAGCCATGTCCGGCTAAATTTATGTGACTGATCTATGGATTGAGGATACACGTTTCCAATCAGAGGACATACTTCAACAGGTAACGTAATTCGTTTCTATTTACTCTAATCGGATCCGATTTCTGGAATAGTTCGAATGTTTGTTTTAATATTCTGATCGGTACATCCCAAGGACACAGTTCGGATCTGGTTATAGTGCTACTAAACGATTGTACAGTAGCACGCCATGTATACGAACAGAATCTAGACGGTCGTCTAGTCGAGGGATTTTCTGGACGGATACAGAGATTTTTGGTTCGTCCAGATCCAATCACGAATTCGTTATAATCTTTGTCCGATGATGGTAGGAAACTATGAATCCCAATCCTATGGTCAGTTGTTTTAATCTATTTGATCTAGTTCGTTTTTCATTTCTGTCTTAAATCTGAGTTTATTGTTCGGTAATAGTTTCATTAAAACCACCCCCAATCGATTATTGTTCGAATGTTCTAGACTGCTTGTAAATTCTTTGGGAAACGATCCAGGTTCTCTGTACTGCAAATCCTCATTGAAACTGGTTATTTTGTGAGAACTCGACATTTCTCATCAAAGTTTGGCGCCGTTGCCGGGGAATTTGCATCGGTCTAGCAGTAACAGTAGTGTTTGAGTCAGGTTGTTCTGGTGGTTTGGCAGATTTTTATCTCAACCAAATCACTCAGCGCCAGGTCTTTTTGAAGGAATCGGGCATTCTGAGCAAAAGTCACTTCCTTTTTGGAAGTGAGATCACCCCTGATTTTCCCAAATTCCATCGTTTAGTCCACTTTTTAAGCGTTTTTTGGTCTCAGCGGGACGTATTCGGTATTTCCGAAATTGTTTGGACGTTCTGACTTGCTTCGATTGGGCTGATTTTTGGTGAGCTGAAATAAAATGTGCTAATGATCAAGACACATTGCTTTGCCATGTGCTCCTCCAAAAATTGGCCAAATTCGATCGTTTAGACCACTTTTTCGATTTTTTAAGTTTTTTTATTGCATTTTTCGGTTCCCGGATAGTGTAGAAGTTGTTCTGTGCAAGTCCCATAATTTTTAAAAATCATTTGGTATTTTTTCTGAATTTATTTTGGTCAATTTCCAGTGTGATTTTACATTTTTTTAGTGTTTTTCCGTTTTTTTTAGTGTTTTTCCTTTTTTTAGTGTTCTAGTGGTTGTCCTGATTTTCCCTATGCTGTATGACTAGGAGCAGCACTAGTGCACCTGATCTATTGGATAATAATCCTGAAATAGAACGCACAATTCTTGCTGCTAGAAGGGCTGTTAGGTTAGGTCAGAAGGTTCTTACTGAACCCGTTTCTGATTCTGACACTGATTCTATTGGCAGTACTTCTAGTCCCTCCGACACTATGGCAGATCAGGGAAATAATAGGACTTTAAAACAGTTGACTGCACCTGGTGATAATTATTAGCCATTGTGTATCCAAAACCCTACCCTTGGTGCTAACCTTGAACTTAAATGTGGACTTATACATTTGTTGCCCAAGTTTCGTGGTCTTGCAGGTGATGAACCGCACAAGCATCTTAAGGAATTCCATGTGGTCTGCAGCACAATGAAACCATAGCATATTGATGAAGACCACATTAAGTTGAGAGCTTTTCCTTTCTCTCTTGAGGATGGAGCGAAGGACTGGTTATATAATCTTCAACCCTCATCTATTGGGAGTTGGGCTGATATGCAGAGATTGTTTCTAGAGAGATTTTTTCCTTCTTCAAGAGCCACTACAATCAGAAAAGAAATCAGTGGAATTAAGCAAATTAATGGTGAAAATATGCATGAATACTGGGAAAGATTTAAGAGGTTGTGTGCTAGCTGCCCCCATCACCAGATAACTGAGCAGCTCTTGATTACTTATTTCTATGAGGGTCTTCTACCTAATGACCGAAATCTGGTGGATGCTTCTAGTGGTGGAGCCTTAGTCAACAAGACACCTCAAGAGGCCAGAGATTTAATATCCACTATTGCAGCTAACTCTCAACAATTTGGCACTAGATCAAATAGCAGTGCTGTATTCCAGATCAGTGGATCTAATGATTCTCACCAGCGATTGGAGAATAGAATTGATGATCTGACCTCCTTGGTAAGGCAACTGGCAGTGACTCAAACAGTGCAGTCTTCCACTCCACAGTTGGCCCATTCATGTGGTTTCTGTTCTGATCCCTCTCATCCTACTGATTCTTGCCCCACTTTGCAAGACAACACATATCAAGATCAGTCAGTGGCTGCTGTGGGCGTTTTTCCAGGGAAGCCACAATACCAGCAGCAAAATAATGCCTTCTCTAATACATATAATCCTGGCTGGAGAAATCATCCTAATTTTAGGTGGAGCCAGAATCCGAGTCAGATTCAGAACCACAATAATAGTTATGTGCAGCAGAATTCTGGAAATTACCAACAGAGACAGTTTTCACAGAACCGACAGAATTTCCAACAATTTACACCTCCACAGCCTGCACAACAACAGCCGACCAGCAGCAGCAGCAGTGGTCCCTCATTAGAAGAAATGATGAAGCAACTTGCAACAAACAGTTTGCAATTCCAGCAACAAAATGAGGCCTCTATCCAGAATTTGCAGACTCAGATTGGGCAGTTGGCAACATCATTGAACCAACTCCAGCCTCAGGGATCCAATACTCTCCCTTCACAGACAATTCCCAATCCAAAGGGAAACGTTAGTGCTATCTCCCTACGGTCTGGTAAGCAATTACAAGGGCATAAACCAGCTGCAGATGTGACTGAATCCACATCAGAAAAAGAGTCAGAAAATTTGAAGATTGACTCTAGAAACAAAGAGGCTGTGAAACAAGGTGAAGAGGAGTCTGGAGCTCCTATTCCTCTTCCTTTCCCTCAGAGAGCACTTCACTCCAAGAAGTTGCCAGAAAAAGTGCAAGACAGTGATATCCTTGAGACATTCAGAAAAGTTGAGATTAACATCCCTCTCTTGGATGCCATCAAACAGATCCCCAAGTATGCCAAGTTCCTAAAGGAGTTGTGTACCAACAAGAGGCGACTGAGGGGGACTGAACGAGTGAGCTTGAACCAGAATGTCTCAGCGCTTCTCCAACAACCCATGCCTCACAAGTGCAAGGACCCAGGTACGTTTTCTATCCCTTGCATTATTGGTAATTATAGATTTGATAATTGCTTGGCTGATTTAGGTGCTTCCATTAATGTTATGCCTGCATCTATTTATAAATCCCTTGGTCTTGGTCCCTTGCGACCTACTGGTGTTGTTGTCCAACTAGCTAATAGGAGTAATGTTCATCCTACTGGTCTCATTGAAGATGTTTTGGTTAAGGTCAATGAATTGATATTCCCTGCTGATTTTTACATTCTAGATATGGAGGATGAATCTCCTGGCAGTAGATCCCCAATCATTTTAGGGAGGCCTTTCTTGAAAACAGCTAAGACTAAGATAGATGTGCATTCTGGTACTCTTTCCATGGAATTTGGTGATATTGTTGTTACTTTTAATATCTTTGATGCCATGAGACATCCTAGGGAAGAGCATTCTGTTTTGTGCATTGATGTGATAGATGAGACAGTTGATGATGTTCTTTCTGCTTGGTATGCTGATTTTCCTGATTTTGCATCCGTGGGAGATCCTGTCATTTGTATCTCTTGATTAATAAATTTAGATTGTTTAGTAATAAATAATGGGCTTTTATGCTTATTTGGGCTTTGAGTGTTTTATTGGATTTAACATATTTTAATAGTAAAATTCCAGATTTACAACCCTTCTCTATTTTGATCTTAACTCTTGAACCAGATATCCGAATGATCTCATTCTTGTCTCATATTTTAGATGATTCAGAGGGAAACAATTGATATGAAGACTTGAAGAGAAGATTCGGACAAGAGGATAGTCAAAAATGCAGTCAAAGTTATATGTATTTTTCTGGATTTTTATTGGGCCCGAATTTTGTAATAAAGCACTATTTAGTATGGATTTTTGTTTTGGGCTTAACTGTTGGGCCCTGGCCCATTTGGCAATTAGTTTATAAGCTAACTTATGCTGAAACATTAGGCATAATGTGTGTGGCCGTTTTTTAGATCAAATGCAGAAGTTCTAAATTCTCTGAAATGTTCTTCGTGTTCTTCGTGTTCTTCGTTCGTTCTTCGGATTTTCCAGCCATGTCCGGCTAAATTTATGTGACTGATCTATGGATTGAGGATACACGTTTCCAATCAGAGGACATACTTCAACGGGTAACGTAATTCGTTTCTATTTACTCTAATCGGATCCGATTTCTGGAATAGTTCGAATGTTTGTTTTAATATTCTGATCGGTACATCCCAAGGACACAGTTCGGATCTGGTTATAGTGCTACTAAACGATTGTACAGTAGCACGCCATGTATACGAACAGAATCTAGACGGTCGTCTAGTCGAGGGATTTTCTGGACGGATACAGAGATTTTTGGTTCGTCCAGATCCAATCACGAATTCGTTATAATCTTTGTCCGATGATGGTAGGAAACTATGAATCCCAATCCTATGGTCAGTTGTTTTAATCTATTTGATCTAGTTCGTTTTTCATTTCTGTCTTAAATCTGAGTTTATTGTTCGGTAATAGTTTCATTAAAACCCCCCCCAATCGATTATTGTTCGAATGTTCTAGACTGCTTGTAAATTCTTTGGGAAACGATCCAGGTTCTCTGTACTGCAAATCCTCATTGAAACTGGTTATTTTGTGAGAACTCGACATTTCTCATCAGGGATCAGCAAGATCAAACATCTCTAATACTAAAGCCAAACAAAATATTAACTTGCTAACTTAAAACAATAAAAGTAATAATTTTTTTTTGAAATATACAGTTAACTCTTCATAAAATCAGTCATGCCTAGGGTAATAATATTATAAATGTGTCTCAAAACATACAAACCACATAAGTTAGACCCCGGTTGTTGCCTACAGCTCTTAAAAAGAACATGACATCATTAAAACAAGTATAAAACTATAGCTTATTAAACACATTCTTAAAACAAACAAATATGTAGAAACCTTTGGGATTATCCATGTAGGGTCTTTTAACTCACAAACATGCTTACCACAAGCAGTGTGTAGTATGAAACCTCATTTCATATAGCTTCGGTTGAGTACAAAAGAGTAGTAAAATCACGCGAGAGACCAGGATTTGAACCTGAAACACCCAACTTCTGAAAATGCTTATAAATTCCCCAACCTCAACCCAGGAGTTGAACCTATAGTTGAGAGGGTGGTAAAATTTTCACAATCATTTTCACAAATCTTCACTAAGTCTTTAAGACTAACCAGTTTTCTCTTTTATTAAAGTTTATCAGAGTTTGCGAACGTATCTCTACCAACTTCATACATTCTATTTCACATACACATTTCGTCAGCGATAGGAAGCAAAACTACTTATTTTCTACCATTCATTCACTAGGTTACCTTTACATTGCTTACACGACGTATACATTATATACAACATAAAAATATTTAAAGCATACACAAAACATAAAGGACTAGAAAACCATAAACTAAATTCTTCAGCACCTCAGCTTCTAGTTATCGCCACTTACCTTCTTCTTACCTCTCGAGCTTTCTCCCTATATTGAAGGTGGGTTTTAGGAAAAAGGGTGAGATTCGAAGGAATCTCAGTAGTAAAACAATGTCATTCATACAAAAATAATAGCACAAAGCATGGTTCACAACATCAATCACAGAATTATCACAATAACACTCAGTGCAACAAGTGCAGTTCATTAACTACCGTAGAGTTAGGCATGTTATAGGCCCCGAGTGATACCAGTGCAAAATAGGCCCCAGGTACCGCTCATGCTTCTCTGAACATTATATTTAGCCTGATCATCTACCCGCATAAATAGGCCCCATGAGACCACTCCGCATAATCTAAATGTGTCAGAAAACTTGTGATGAGTGCAAACAACACACAATTGCATACTATGACATATGAAAGATAAGTTACTACCTGGTTGCTCTTCTTTAGCAATTTATCCTCGCTTGTCTAAGCTCAGCAAGTTCTAAGTTTCGGATAGTTGCCAAGTCATGAAATCCTCAAATATACCATAAATGAGTTATTACTCATCCATGTATAATTCCAAACTTATAGCATTGGTAAAGTTAGCCTAGAAGTGCTAAATTACCAAAATACCCTTAGAGACCCGATCTACACTCTACTTTACCAAAATTTATGACCTACATTATTCCTACACAATTCCGTGTTTAGAATCCATTTTTAACCTTGGATTAGTCAAAATCAAGCCCAAATGACAAAAATTCCCTTGATAGCCCTTAGTTAGAGTTTTTAAAGGGTAATTCGTTATTTCACATTCTGAGGCTTTTCTCACTTCATCATCAACATATACCCTACACAATTTTGCCTCCTAAAGCTAATGGAAGCATCAAAACTATCAAATTCCTAATCATTTACCACATCCAACACAGGGCAGTCTAATAGGATTCCCAGAAAAGTTATGTCGATTTCTCATTTTCTTTTGCCTAATCACCTCCTTTCTACTTATAATCACACTATAAGCTATTTATACATTCATTGGACTTGATTTGGAGAAACTTGACCATTAAGGTCCTTTAGGTTTCATGAGCTATCTTGCACTAAAACAACCAAAACCAAGCCAAGAACAACTCTAATAACATTAATCAAGCAAGAGGAACAAGTTTGGGAGATTACCTCTTGATTTCAAGCACTTTCACTCTCCTCAGCGTTTTTGTCTCTCTCTCCCTCCACAACTCTTGATTCAGCTAGAAAACCGTGGTTCTAAAGGTAGAGAAGTGAGTAAGAGAGTTGATAGAGGGATTAGGAAGCTTAAGACACAAGGTAACAATTTCCTTACCTTGAATTTTAATGAACCCTAGCATTCTTCTTCCTCTTCACCATCTCAGCTCTCTCTCACTCTTTCTAAATCAGTTTCAAATGGGAATGAAGGAAAAGATAAAGAGAATTGTCATATATTGCAAAAAGGGTTAATTAGTCATGACATGTGGCACTTTGTGAATGGCCCATAATGCCATTTCTTTAATTAATTCCATCTCCTCTTCATGCTTTCATAGATAGCCGAAAATGAGTGAGGAATGAGATAAAACATTGATCTCAAATATCCCATTATGCCAACTTGCAAATAGTTAACTTTTAGATCTTTGACTTTTGACTATTTGCCCTTACTTGATAGTAATTTACCAAAATTTGTTTGTTAATGATCAAGTACCCATTTATTTCTTTTTAATTACCATTTAATTGAAATTATTGGGAATATTAAGGAAAAATAATTATTTCCCATTTTATGGAAAAATTACCATTTTGCCCCTATATTTTATGATTTACCGAAATAAATCATTTTTCGTTCATTTCTTTGGCTTAGCCCAATTTTAACACTTGAATGAGGCCATTTATTGTACCATATTATACTCATATTTTGGTTACAATATTAGGCCCTTAATTGTACATTAATTGCCTCTTTGTGTCCTTACGTGGCCGAATTATGTGTAACCGGCGATTGAAATATTTCCATAAATTCATACATACCACATTTCACCATTTTATTGAACTAATCATCTCAAATATACATACAAGTAATATTGGTGAAAAGTGGGGTATTACATGTAGGAATGTCTGTATAGCCCTATCATCAAAATTACAAAGGTTACTTATTTTGCACAAATTCCATAAACTTCCAACAAAAGGTAATAATGCAAGCAAACTTACGAGTTCATGGTCTTCTTCAATTCATTCTTTGGTTTGAAGTGGAGGGATTATAAGACGCTGACAGTATAACTATTCTTGCATAGAAGAACCAATTGCCAATGATCACTGAAAAAAAGAGATGAATATTAAGCAAATATAAAGCATTATATATATTATGAAATATAAATTTATTTCTTACCTATGCACATATGAAGCCAAGGAACACTCACTTGCGGTTTCACTAAGCCTCTCTGATAAGTATATATGTCTGATAGCAACAGTGGTCCCTTTCTCTCAGATTTGAACCAGGTATAAGGATCCAAATTTATCGCTTTTGGCAAAGTTAACCAACCTAAAATTCATGTACCTAAAATAATGCAAGCACACAAATTAGTAAGATAGCTTACATTTAAATATTGACTTCCAATTGAAGTTGATACTTACATTAAAAATAGTTGGACAATCGAAACTGTAAGATGTTGTTTTGGAGCTATAAGGGACATTAAACCATCCCTCTCAAGAAAGCATGTCATCCCTGACTTGCCAACAGCTGAATCCGTAGGCCACAATCTTGTTTCAAAGGATATACCATATGCCATCAGAATTACTTGTTGCATGGCATTCAATTGAGGCTGTAAAACTTCTTGAGTGGAGGGAGTTGCAATTGGGGGTGTGATCGGGGTTTCTTCATCAGCTCGAATAGAAACAAGGTTCTTTGGCCACAAGATGAAAGTACCCAGGACATCGGTCACAATCTTGAAATCATTAGAAGGGATAGGGACAGGTGCATCAGCAATTATCACCTCTTCAACTGATACTCTGACTTGATCACCAGTCATTTATTGGTGGTGGACAGTTTATCCTAAGTTGTGCACACTCCCCTGTGCAACTAATTGTCTCCGAGGATACTCGACAAAAAAAGTCACAAGGCTCAGAAATTTCTTTTCCAGAACCCTCTAATGATTGCCCAGTATTACAACAACTCCCTTTAGTGCTTTACTTATTAGGTTCAAGTGATTATGCTTGGGGATTACTAGTATCTTATCTTGTGCTAACAATCATCATCATTTCCTGTTTCATCTTGCTCAACCGTGCTTCTAATTGTGCATCAAGTGATGCTTCTTCTTCAGCCCTTGTTTCCGCCCTTGTAGTGGCCAATACATGCTCCATCTCCTCCCTAGTTACCACACTTGAGGAATGGCATGAGGGTGCTCCAAATTAATCCCTTATGCCTACCCCTCCTCCAACTCCCCTGACACAACCTGGATGCTTATTTTTCCAGTAGCAATCGTCAGGATATCATTCCTCCCCTCTGACCTAAAAGATCCCTCAGCTTATTTTTTTTTTTTGAAATACCTCCTTTATGATACAGAGAACAAACATAAGTAATGAAACCTGTTTACTAAATAATTAATAACAACAACAATACTTACAATTTTTTCACCTATTATATGAGACTGTTTACTCGTATAAGACCCACTCCTCTTTTGGTGAGCAAACAACCATTTCTCTTTGTGATGTATTGGAGATGGTAAAGAAAGAAGAAAAAAGAATCGGATTGACATACTTCTTCCAATCACTTCCATTTGGCCGCCAACAAGTCTTTTTCAGCCTTTGCATAACCCTTAGAAGACATTATATGAGGCCAATCATTCTTTCTACCACTTTCTTGTGCTTTTTACCTACAAATAAAAAATTAAAAAAAAGGTTACAATCAATAAAGACAAATAATAAGTAAATAAAATCTAAAATAAGTCAACTTACTAAAGCTTCTAGAGTAGTCCGAAGCTTAAAAAAATTCTTGCCAAGTCGCTTCATCAATATATGAATACTTACTTCATGGATTAGGATGAGGCTCACCATCTTTCCCCTCGATATGCACGTAATTGTTAGCAGGCTTTGTCTTAAATTTTCTCCAGCACTCACAATAATATGTCATTTTCTTCTTGTACAAGATATCACTCTGAGGAACATCCTAAGTGAGCTGTAATGCATGCATTGAAGGAGTTAGTGACAAATTTGATAATCATTACATGTAAAAGAGAATTTTATACATGGATACTGTCCTAAATATGTTGCTTCACACATTCATATATTTTTCCACTCCTCTATCAAGATGCTAGGCTTGTTGCGTGCAAGGAGGCCAATAAAACTCCTATATTAGCTTGTATTAGGCGTGATTGGTTTCCAATATCTATCAAACTCAATCGGTATCTTTTGCTCGGACTCTGACTTAAGGCAATGTCTCTCAACCATGTGCCACTTTTACCCCTCCGTAACGGCTGGTTACTGGGCTCACTCTAATTAACACTAGCTGGCTCGCTTTAATGAGTACTAGCTGGCTCACTTTGATGAGCACTAAGTGGCTTCGGAGTATCAACACTATGACACCTCAGATCCTTCATTTTCTTGTTAAGACAACAAAAAATGATAAATCCTTAAATTATAACATGAAAAGACTATATGTATAAAATAACTATATACATAATTCGGATATATTAGAATCCATGTTTTGATGATAAACAAATGATAATGAATTGTTTTGCAAATGATTGACAAAGTTTAATCAAGAACATTGAGCCAAATTCCTTGATAAATGCAGTTCTCAAATTGATAGCCTTATATTCTACATATTATTTGATTCACTTGAGTTTTAGAGAAGAACTCAAGCTCAGGTTCATGAAGAACTCAAGTTGGGGTAAAGAACTTGAGTTTGGTGTGTAAGTTTTAATATAACTATTGCAAGTTTTGGCTAACACTCGAGTTTTCCATGAGAACTCGAGTTGGCTAGTTAACTCCCACGAGTTTAATCCAGAAACTTGTATTGATTAAGGAACTGGAGTTTGGAACTAAAACTCGAGTTATGGTATGAAGAAAACTCGAGTTGCTATTTGAACTTTCGCAAGTTTCACACAGAAGCTGAGCCAGAAACCAAAATTGTCTCAAGAACTCGAGTTGCTATTTGAACTTTTGCAAGTTTCACACAGAAGCTGAGCCAGAAACCAAAATTGTCTCAAGAACTCGAGTTGCTATTTGAACTTTCGCAAGTTTCACACAGAAGCTGAGCCAAAAACCAAAATTGTCTCAAGAAATCGAGTTTTGGGACAGAACTCGAGTTATGGCCAAAGATGAACTTGAGTTGGCATTTTCACTCTCATGAGTTTTATCCATAGACTTGTTTAGAATCTTGCAACTCCTGGAGAACTCGAGTTTGAGAGCAAAACTCGAGTTTTGGTAAGAAAGAAACTCAAGTATGCTTTTGAACTTCCGTAAACTTTCATCCAGATATTTAGTCAGAAACATGAAGTTCTTGGAGAACTCAAGTTTGGGAACAAAACTCGAGTTTTGGTAAGAGAAAAACTCAAGTTTTCATTTTAAATTTCACAAGTTTTATCTAGAGAAAAATTCAAAAGCAAACAATATAGGAAGAACTCGAGTATGGTAGTAAAAATCAAGTTCTAGTGTAAAGAAAGCTCGAGTTTATAAATGAACTCCCACAAGTTCCAACCAGAGACTCATGTAGAAACTTGAAGTACATAGAGAACTCGAGTTCTAGACAAATGAAAACTCAAGTTTACTAATGAACTCTTACGAGTTCCTGGCATATACAACCTGAAGAATTGCAGACAATACTGAGAACTCAAGTTTATTATGAGAACTCGAGTTGGGATCTTTGAAAATCATATGAAGAACTCAAGTCTTGTGTATGAACTTGAGTTTAACAGTAACTAAAGCATAATGAATTACAGAGATCGATTCGAATGTCATTTATTCATTATGTTTATACTTGTTGCTATATTTAAACATCAACTAACACAATGCAATTATAAATTTATTACATAACCCAATTCACCCCCTGGCCGCTATTGGGTGATAATTACTTTAGCTAGCTAACTTTCAAAGTAGTTTTATAAAGGGATATCCTCCCATATCCCTTTATGATAATCATTTCTTATGTCGTGCTCATTATATGCTTCATCTTCTTCATTTAGTTCTGGTAGACCTTTAGAAAAAGGAGTCTCAAGAAGATCATAATTGAACGACTTTCCTCATCAGTATCAAAAACCCTTTTTCCTTGGAGAGCTACAGACCACATTTTATTTTCCTAATCGATAATGTAGAACACTTGTTTTGCATGATCTGCCATAATAAAAGGTTCATCTCTAAAACTTCTACTATTCAGATCTACTAATGTAAATCCTAACTAATCGATCTTTACACCATTATTGACATCAACCCACTTGCATTTGAAAATGAGAAATTTAATTTTAACATAGCCAACCACCCAAATCTCTTCAATAACCCCATAATAAGGTATGATTGCCAATTTAGGGTTCTTATCTTTCGAACTAGAGAAGTACATAGATTTAGCCACCAACATAACATTACTGTTCTAGACGGTGCTCCTATCATCTAGGGACTTCGTGTAAAAGGTATAACCATTGATCACAAATGATGTCCAACTTATAACATTAACTTTAGGACCACGTGCTATCCATTTAATTGTATCAAAAACACATTCTTCTCCGTCAACCTTTTGTTTGAACCAATGTGTAAAAGTTCTATTATGCTCCCTAATTAACCTTTGTTCAGTCATTTAACTATTTTCTTTCTGTACAATTTCTTTATGAGCATTAATATAATCTTGAACTTTATTAACATTATTCAAGATGTATAAGTGGACTTGTTGTAATTCATCAGGATCCATACTCTTTACTATAGCCACGAGTTTACCCCTTTCTTCATCAAGACGTTTAGGAAGCCCAATATGTCATACATTTGACAAATAATGTTGACAAATTCCATGGCTCTTTTATAAACATATTTCTGAACAATAGATGCTTCTGGTCGGTTATGATTCTTCACATACCCTTTTAGGATTTTCATAGTTCTTTCAATTGGGTACATCTATCAAAAATAGATAGAGCCACACAATTTTATCACTCTAACTAGATGAACAATTAGATGTACCATGATGTCAAAAAAAGAAGGAAGAAAAAGCTTCTCAAGCTGGCACAAGATCAGATATCCTTCATTTTCCATTTCATCCAATATTTCCTTCTTAATGACTTTACTACAAATAGCATTGAAGAAGAAATAAAGCCTAGTCAATATATGTTGAAGATCATATTCAACAATGCCTTTAATAGCTACTGGGAGTAGTTGTTGCAGTAAGACATGACAATCATGAGACTTTAGCCCTACTAACTTCAAGTCTTTAATCGACACAAGCTTCTTAAAATTTGAAGAAAACCCAAAAGGAACTTTGATGCCATGTAAATACTTACAAAAAATTCTTTTCTCATCCTTAGACAAAGTATGAGAAGCTGGAGGACAAAAATTTCTCTTACCATATGCCCTTAGATGCAAGTCTTCTCATATTCCTATTTCTTGCAAATCTAATCTTGCCTTCACGCCTTCCTTAAAACTACCTTGTATGTTAAGCAGTATCCTAACAATACTATCACATACGTTTTTCTCCACATGCATGAAATCAATAGTGTCTTACATCAAGATTGCGCCAATATGGAAGATCGAAGAAGACAAACCAATTTTTTCATATATTTTTCTCATTTTTACTCTTTGTAGTCTTACCAAAGATAACATTGATATTTTTCACCGTTTCATAAAATTTCTCCCTAGTCTATGCCTTCAGAGCATCTTCAAGTTCTTGGCCACTATAAAAAGCTTTCTTTAATCTACGCTATAGGTGGCCCTGTCTAAGAAATCTCCTATGGCCAAGATAAACAGTCTTTCTTCCATATTGAAGTTGATGGTAGCACGTGCCTTCTTTACAAGTTGGACATGCTTTATGGCCTATAACACTATATCCTGACAAGTTTTCATATGTAGGGAAGTCATTTATAGAACAAAAGATCATGGCTCACATTTTAAAAGTCTCATTCTTGTTCACGTTAAAAACATCAACACCTTCGTCCTACAACTCTTTCAATTCTTCGATCAAGGGTTCTAGGTAAGCATCTATGTCATTTCTAGGTTGTTTTGGCATTGAAATCAACATAGACAATATGATGTACATTCGTTTCATGCATAATAAAGGAGATAAATTGTAAATTACCAATAGAATAGGGCATAAACTATGTATACTGCTTAGGCTACCATAAGGATTCATGTCATTCTTGCTAAGCCAAAGCCTAAGGTTCCTAGGTTTTTCGCTAAAGCTAGGAAATAATTGATCAATTTATTTTCATTGAGAAGAATCAGTCCGATGTCGAAGCTTTCCATCGAAAATCCTCTCATCCACATGCCATCTCAAATTTTTGTCATTAATTTCATTAGCAAGCAAGTGCTTGAACCTTCGTATGATTGGAATAAACCACAATACTTTTGCAAGGGCCTTATCTGATTTGTACCTCGAGATTTCACATATTATGCACTGTTGCTTCTCTTCATGCTCTTTTCTGTACAATATGCAATCATTAGGACATGCATGGATTTTTTATACTTCATCCCTAGTGGACACAGTATTTTCTTATTATTATAGTATTAGTAGGGCAGCATATTATCATCTGGAAGCATGTCCTTAAAGGCCTCAAGCGTTTCTGAAACACTCTTGTTGCTACATCCATGCCGTGCTTTCAAGCTTACCAATTTCAATACCGATTTCAATAATTGGTATTTTGTACACCCCGGGTACAGCAGCTTCTCAGCATCACTGCACATATTACCGTATGCATGTGATTGCTCAAGAGCCTCTTCTCTTGCATCATAAGTAATATCCTCTATCTGATCATCCAGATCCATGTCATTATCATCAAGGGCCACTCCCTTTATTGAGATGCACTTGCCATTTCTAATTCTTCACCATGCCATACCCATACTATATAACTCTTACAAAATCCTTCACAAATTAAATGTGTATATATATCTACAACACTTAGTCGCTTCTCATTCAAACATTCTATACAAGGGCAATAGAACATCACACTGTTATCATCAGCATTTCTTCTAGAAAAGTCTAAAAAATCCCTCACCCAGTTATCATATTCAACGCTCATCAGTTTAACGTTTATGCAACTACAATCCATATATTTCAACACCTTTTTTCCCCTTTTCTATTTTTTTCACCTAGAAAAGGCAAGAGTATGATGAAAGCACGCAATCATTACACTCATCAAGTACCTAGTTTAACTACTAGCCTAATGAACAAGTACATAGAAACTTTTATAGTATAATGCATTTATAATGCAGGCACCCAAAATTTACTCATAAAACAAAGGCCTCAATTTATAACTACCAATAAAGAATATAATATCCAAGCATCATTTTAGTCTCATATGGCTTCAATAATCAATTTCTCAACAAAAATTAATATAGGAACTTTTCTTTTTGCCCATAAACCCCTTAATCTAAAAATCCAAGTCAATTAACATTTTTGCTTATTTGTTTTCTCTTAATCAATAGAAACCACCATTAAAAACAAAGATTCGAGCATACTAAATACAACCTATAAACAAGGGAAGAAGGAGATGGCACTTGCACACCCAGAAACAAGTAGAATAGAGGTAGAGATACATTTCAGTAATAGGGATCAAAAAGTTGAATCATGTTCAGAAATCACAAAATGCGGGATTGAAGCTTAAACCCACATACACAGATACATTAGAGAATAAGCAGAAGAAATAAATGAACACGGCTCACCTTGCCTTCCATAACAGACAAAAGAGAAGAAAATCTTACGATAACGGCACCCATAACAGCAACGGGCAAAGGTGGACGCACATTTATGCCATTGCCAGCAAACAAAAAGAAAGATAGAGAAGAACGAAGGGAAGAAGGAATGGTGATGACACTAACCAAAGGAAGGGAATCAGAAAGGTCGTAAACAAAAAACCTCATAAATTGACGAATAGAGAGAGAAACAGTGGAAAGTTTTGAGAGTTGAAATAAGGCGCCAAAGCTGATATGAAAATATTTGGGATTTTTAAGACCGTTTATTCAGAAAATCGATCTTAAAAAATGATTTTCAAGACCGGTTTTTTGAATAACTGGTCTTAAATAAAGGCTTTTTCATTTTTTTTCTGGTTCAACTTTTTAGACCGGTTCCTAGGTAGAATCGGTCTAAAAAGTTTATTATTTTAGACCAGTTGTCCAATACAACAGGTCTAAAAAGTGATAAACATATTATTTTTTTAATTACCATTAATTCAGAAATATATTAGACCTGTTATAGAAATATATATATATATATATATATATATATATATATATATATATATATATATATATCTTTTTAGATCGGTTCCTTAGAAAACTTGTCTAAATAATATTTGTTAGACCTTATGTCAAGGGAACAAGTCTCAAAAGTTGTTCTTAATTATAAAAATGCCAGAGGTCATATCTTTTAGATCTTACCCGCTATAGCCGGTCTACATGTGCCGATCCAAAATACCTTTTTTGTACTAGTGCTTCCCTTTTTGCTCTGAGTTTGGCTTTAATATTTTTCTTTTCTATTTGTAGATCTTTCTTGCTTATAATTAGACACTCTTCTGAGTCAAATATCACCCAATTGTCTTTATATGTGCTTTGACTCACGCATGACACAGGTCTTCAACATAATAAACATATTTTACTTGAATGCCTTTATTACTTCCAATCTCACCAATCCCTGTTATCTTGTCTGACTCATTTCCTCCAAATTTTAGCTTTCCGCCTTCTTTAGGCTCTAATGTGGTAAAATTTTTGGGATCACCGGTCATATGTTTAGAGCATCCACTATCTATATACCATTTGTTGGTTTTGGATGCTTTGAGACATATATGCAATTAAAGACAATTAAGTCTTAGGCACTTATATTTTTTAGGCTCCTTTTGGGTTAGTACAAATTACTTTATGAACATATAAACCTTTAGGCACCCATTTATAAGTTCATAGTTTTCCTTTCTTTCTATGAAGACATGAAAAAGTGTAGTGACCCTTCCTGTTGCAAAAATTACAATGCGTGAAAGGATTTGATACAAGTAAGAATGGTAAAAATAATTCAAATACATTTTGCCTCCTGCTTTCTTTCTTCCTTTCTTTTTGTCTGTTTTGGGGTCACATCTAATACCAAACTTATCATTCACACAATGTTGAGCTTTTAAATGATATTTAACATCCACTACCTTTAGTAAATTTCTCAAGAGTTTTAGTGAGATCGGCATTTTTCTTATTCAAAGAGAACAATTTTCATAATTTTTCTTAGGTAATTCTTTAAGTTTTTCTTCAAGAATGTTATTCTTCGTTTTGAAAGCAACTAGTTATTTAACTAGTATGATGAACTCAGAATGTAAAGCATTATACTCATAAAGTAATTTATCATAGGTAGGATCAGAATCAATTACCTCTTCTTCTTTTGTCTCTTCTTGAGCAACTAGACATATATTCATTACTTCTTCTTCTTTATCTCTATCTTCATCAGAATAGTTGTCTCCCCATATAGCGGATACAAATGCTTTCTTTTTGTTGAAGACCCTACCTATTCTCTTTTCTTTGTTCTTCTGAACCAACTCTGGACATTCTGACTTGATATGTCCTGGCTTTCCACATTCATAGAAGATGATGTGTTCCTTGGCCTCATCCTTTCTGCTGCTGGTTCCTCCTTTCTGAACATTTTTGAATCCCTATGTAAGACCCGTCTTACAACCCCTTTAGGTACATACACAAAAGCATTATTTAATAAGATTTTAGAGGTTGAATACTAATTCACGACTAATGAGTTGTTATTCATATCAAATATCATAGTTAATTCTTGTTCTCAGATTCAGTGATTCAGCAATCCCGATTACGACTTAAGTCAAATTCGCATATTTATTCAATTATTCATTATGTACAAATATTTTGCATACAGTAAAATATATAACTACATTTCAGCCTTCTATTCTTTGTCTTCTTTTCTTCTGATTCATCTTCAAGCATTCTTCTCTGTCTTGCTCACAGACCTATATGGTTGGTGGGGAAGGGTAAGATTTGAGGGAATCTCTGAACATACAGACAATGCATGTAAGATGAATGCTAGTGCATGATATGCTTGCTTTCCATATGCTTATGTTCACATAATGATATTCTGAATGATCAATGTTTCTTGCAATATACTTATAGCCACAATAAAAGTAGAAACAGAGCTTCATTCATTCATACATGCTTCATATAATCAAGCAAAACAATACTTCAAATCAATACACAACAAAAAAATCAAATACATACAAGTAAGTTTACTA
Organism: Albizia julibrissin; assembly: GCA_037074505.1. Lineage (NCBI taxonomy): Eukaryota > Viridiplantae > Streptophyta > Magnoliopsida > Fabales > Fabaceae > Albizia > Albizia julibrissin. Next base: position 43,563,502 of record CM073477.1, read on the forward strand.
CCTTGTAGACAAAGTTCTTCTTCTTGTCCCCTTTTGTTCCAACCACTGAGGCTTCTTGGAAATTATTCCATTCTTTTCGTTCTTGATTTCTTATAGCCTTGGATGTATAATTATATCATTAAGGTCATTTTACTAAGTCAAACAATGATTTAAGGTGGTTAAATTAACCTAAATGGCTAATTGCTACCCTTGGAGTTCAAATAAATTACAGTATGTCATACATAACCTTTTGATTTACGCACATTTACCAAAAGCTGGTAGAATTTGTCAACCAAATTTGAAATTCATATCTTTTTGTACAAGTGTCCAATTGATGTGGTTCTAAAGGCTAGGTAACCCTTATTAAGTATATCTTCAAGAACAAATATTGCCCTTAGCTAGTTAGATGCGCAACATTCTAGAATTACCATTCATTAGGCATTATCACATAAACATGCAAGTTTTACTTGGCTAACTTAAAAAATAGATAACTCTTAGTGTTTAGCTCTAAATGACCTATCTGACCTATCAAATTAAATTTTGATAAGTCTAATTTTATTACCCAAAATACAGCACAACCAAGCTGCCACGCAGAAACCTTACAATGGCAGAAAATTCCAGTTTTCAGAATTTAGTTCCAATGATCCATAATTCATAACTAGGGGCTATTCCCAAATGATTTTTTGTGTAAAACACAATGGTGACATCAAATTTACAAAATTACCATCCCTAGTTTATGCCCTATTCAGAATGAAAATTAGGGTTTCCATAAAACAAACCACCAATTCACATTTTAACCACTAAACTTAATTCATTTGCTTCCAAAACAACATATAATCACCTGTATATAATGAAAGCTTGATGAACCCTAAAAAATCCTAAAAGGCCGAAATTAGGGCAACCAAAACAACCCACTAAAACTCAACCAACCAAGACAACATATGCATCAAATGTTGCTCTTACTTACCTCTAGCTCCTTCTTGAGCTCTTTCTTTGACTCTCCACCTTTGGCTCTTGCCAGAAGACTCAAAACACCTCCTCTTAAAAAAACTATAGAAATGAAGCTCTTGAATAGGATAACAAGTTTCATGCAGATCATTTGAGCTAAAGAAGTGGTTAAGAAGGTGAAAATCAAGCTAGAAGCCATACCTTCAAGTATGTCTTCTCTTTTCTTTTTTCTTTTTCTCTTCTTTTCTTCATTTTTACTTAGCTTGGATGACTTCTTGCATATGTGAGAGAGTATATAATGGTTTATTATTTACTTCAATGCTTCTTGACTTTACTAGGCAGAAAATTGCCAAGGGAAAAAGAGAAACATAACATGTGGCCCTTATTGAAGCTTCTTGCAAAAGTTTGTAGTTAATTAATCATGTGTGGTTAATTCAATTTAATGAAGCTTTCTCTTTCATCTTCTCTTCTTCTTTTTTACTGACTTTTTCTCATGAAAATGGAAGAGGAAATGTTAAATAATTTCCTTTCTTTGTCTTGCTTTTTTGTCAAATTTTATAAGTTGTAACCAATGGCAAGACTTGTTGACTTTTTCCTTCTCCTCTTCTTTTTGGCTTATTCATTGAAACAAACTTGCTTTAATTGTTTTCTCCATAGTAATTATTGACTTTCTTTTCCCTCTCCTCTTCTCTATTTTTGACAAAAATATAGGCTTCCAAATGGAGGAAAATATTGACCCAATTTCCTTCTTTTAGCTTGCCATTGGTCAATAAATTCCCATGTTGGAAAAGTTGCCAAACTTTGACTAATTGACTAAGCTATTATTTTATTTCTTTGCCCCTTAATTTGGACCTTTTTTGTGACCTTGAAGGAGAGAAATTTCCTTTTCTATTCTCATAATTACTTCTTACTTTTGAAGTGCAAATCTTAGCCCTTCATTTGGTCTTCCAACTTTAACCTCAAGATCAAGTGGCAATTGACTCTTTTGCCCTTGATTATGGCAATATTAGTTCTTGTGTCAATAATTCTTTCAATTCTATTTTTTTAATTCTTTCTAGATACTACTTCCCTTTTCCTTTAGATCCGGGTTAGGTTTTATCCTATACTGACATATCCTAAAGGAATCAGGTACTTTCTTTTAACTAATTCTCACTGAAATTCATATTTTATTCTGGGTGCGGTTTCTAAATTTCATTCTATTTCTCATTCATTCATGGGACTTCTACTAAAATAGGCTTGGTTGTCTACTTTATTCAGGCTTGTTATCTAGCCTTTAGTCCTAAAATTTGGAGTATTACAATTCTCTCCTCGTTCAATAAATTTTGTCCATGAAATTTGCTACCGGTCTAATTCTGAATAATACTTCAAAAGGACCACTGTAGCAAGGGTTTCATTTCTTTCTTTCTACATTCTTTTGGTACCTCAAATTCTAGTGGACACACCAAATTCTAGAGGATACCTCATTGTGCCGTATGAGCCAATCATTGTACTTTAAAAATTGTTATTTAATGAATTTATCCATCTTGTTATCATATTATTCGCATGTTTACTGTGATAACTGTATCATTGGATGAATCATAAAGATTGTCCTAAATGTCCCTAGACGGCTATTTATGCGGGAGCAAAGATGAAATAAGACTAGTATGACTTTGACAAGGTATAGATATACGAATCAAAGTCTTAGGCACTTGTAAGAGTACAAGGTGTTGGACCGACCCATTATGAGAAAGCTACATGGATCAAGTCATAAGCTTATCTCATGTATAACCACGTCATTATGCCCTTTGACTTGAGATCATTATAGATTCCTACATGAGAGTCGCTAAGCTTTGACCTAGTCAAAAGTCACCTTTGACCGGGTGATGATAAAGGCTACAATCAATCTTAGTGGTTTTCATGCTGTGAATGGTCATGATGGAATTTATTTCTGACATTTGTAGAGAGATATTACTGGGTCCCTCGATAAGTGAGGCTGAGAAATGTATGGCCATACTACAATAGAAATGAGTTTCCATTTCTTTTGTCAGACTACTCAGGAATCAGAAAAGTAATGGTCAAGAACAGGAGGATGACACTATCCATGCCTCATCCTTCACCAAAATATCGTGTGACAAAAGGGACTTGACATGGTTGTATGATAGGTTGAATCGTATTATTGATCCTCATATGAATTGGGTAATTGTAATATCTTGCTAGAGGCCGCTTACAACTTATGGGTTAGTATAGTTATTGGCCCACTGCCAACTTCATATGGGCCTACAGAGTCACACATAAGAATAGCCTAACACAAGCAATAATGTCCAGATTCGTTGAATCTAAGACATGTCTAGATTAAATGAATGTAATCTAGGTGGACAAATTTTATAAATTTTGGAAGAGAAAAATAATAATATTATATATATATATATATATATATATATATATATATATATGTATGTATGTATGTATATATGTATGTATGTATGTATGTATTTTCAAAATACATATATATTTATATTATGATAATATTAGTATATTGTGTTAGTTTTAAATTTAGTTTTATCTGATAAATTAAATTTAATAACTAACATGATAAAGATATAATGTCTCCGATTTAATTTATAAAGATAAATTATATCTAATTACATTGGCCCTTTATTCTAATTAAATAAATATGTTAAATTAAAACTATTGGACATATTTAATTAAACAAGATTTATTTAATTAATTTATCAAAAAAATTAAGTGTTAATTAATATGATAAGGATTTTTGAAATTAATTAATATTAATTTTGAAAATCTAACATCCATCAAAAAATAGAAAAGCCCTGATTGTTTATAAAAGAGAGCAACTAGGGTTTTCTACGGATGATAAGAAACAGAGAGCCATGAAAAGGAAATACCCTAGACAAATATTGGAGGCGCTAGAACACGGCCGGTGTTGGGTCTTGTTCATTTGGATACCAGTTGAGGGAGCTGATCTGAGTAGTTGGCTCTTCAAGATCGAAAAAGGAAAAACTCAAAAAGGTACGACTCTTTCTAACTCGATTTAAACGCCATTGATAGATCCATGTTCGGGATTGGGAAAAATTTAAAAGGTTTTGTCTCTTCCACTATGTCTTCCAATCCCTACATTCTCCACACCACAAATTTTAGAGGAAACCTGAAATTATAGAGGACACCTTAAATTCTAGAGGTTTTCTCGTTCAATTCTATTCTTATAGACCTTACTCGTCTATCTTGCGTCTGAGCTTCTTCAATCCAAGTTCTTAGACTACTTTTCTCTTGACTGGCATTGTAGCTAGTAAATACTATCTAACTTAACAAGTTCAAATTTCTAGCCCTTCTATCAGTTTCTATTCCTGTAACATCATAACCGTCAATTACACCACTTTTCAATTTAAAGCATCAGCCACGATAGTCGCATCACTGCGTTTTCACTCATCTATGCTGTCTCATATTCTACTTTTCTTATTTTCCAATATTCAAAATTATTGTAGTCACAGTACATTTTCACAACCACACCATACAAAATAGTGTTGTTACATTTTAAAAAAAAACATTATCGCTGCCAGCTTTAATTCATGAGTAGGGTAATTTATCTAGTGAGGTTTCAAATGTTGAGAGACACACGACACCATTATATCCTGCTTCACTAGGATGTTTCCCAATCCTTTCTTTCTTTCTCATTCTATTGCAGACCATATTGGTCACTTCACTACAAACCTTATGGTTTGTAATTCTCTACAGACCACACAAGTTGCCTTATTCATTCTTTACAGACTACATATGGGTCGCATTCTAAGATACTGAATATTGAATACTAGTGCTATTTTTAACCTTTCCTACAGCTCTATGAAATCCTCTCGTAGACATAATGCAACTTAAGAAATTCTTACTGTAATTCTTTCTTTTAAGTGAGCTTTTACCAATGGCAAGCGATTCAAGAAAAAATCTAAATTCATCTGGCAAGACCCAGTAAACTAAATATTTCTGCAACAGTTTCTGGCTTCTTCTAGTTCTGTACTGCTTCACTATTTTGGGTTCCTTTGAGGATCCCTTCTTTTTAGACAACATAATTCAAAAATGGCCACTACAAACTGGTCAAAATTATGTTCAATAATTTTGTTCAAAAATTCAATTCTTGGAAAATTCTGTTCACAATTCAATTCATATTATTCACGAAACTAGCAAGTGCATTGGTCAGTTCAAAATTCAATTTTCACAGATATTCAAGAACCAAACAACTGTTCTAGAAGTTCATTCATTTTGTATATATTCCAGGCTCCACTCCTGCTACTCAAGCCATTCATACCCTTATGCAATGTTCACGAAGTATGCAAAATAAACCATCCATTCTTAAGCATTTATGTTCATTCACAAGACTTAACTTGTCTAGTTATTTATTCACAGGACACACAGTCCGTTGGGAAATACTTAGAACACGCAGTCCATTCTATTCAAGCCTTATGGTCGTTATTCCATGGCACTAACCGTAATTTTCAGGCTTTGTAACCTCTTCGAGACACTGCCCGACAATCTTAGTCTTATGACCGTGGGCTTTTGCCCTTCTAATTCTAAATGCTTTTGGGTTTGACTTCCTAGAATACGCTAGCCCAAAAGGTCTAAATGCCCACCGTATATTTATAATATGAATAAACTCAATGGTATATATACATATATGCAGAACTATTACATAAGATATGAGAGCAAGAGTTCACTTGACTTTTTCTATCGAGAATGTTCTACCTTCATTCTCTTTTCTATATTTCTTTTGACAAACAGCGCTAGAGCACCCTATAGCGATTCACTGGGTCACGCAAACCCTTTTCTCATTCTACTATCTCCTATGGGGTCATTCAGTATGGACTTCCAATACCCGTCCAGCTCCAGACCTAATTCTACTTCCCTTACTAGGGTAATCTACCCACGTCTTTTAGGGAATCCTTAGTTACTAGCATATTATATTTTCTGTCTTGATTACGAGACTATAATTCATTGTTATTCTCATTCTTTCTATTACTCGGTTCCATCAGGGAGCAAATTCTCATTCATTCTTTCTAAGGGAATATTCTTTGATCAAGATCTTTCCTTATACTAGGTTAGCAGCTAGCAATTCAACTATTGATTGATTCTTAGGTCACGATTCAGTTGGTAGCAACCCTCTGGATGTCTATCTAACTTTTAGGTTCATCAACCTAATTAATCCTTAACATCATCTAAGTCAAGAAATAATTTTCCTTAGTTATACCTAACTGGCATGCCAAGATCATCATGATTCATAGCTTCTATTTTGACCTAAACAATACTTCAGCTTAGATCGATTTCAAGCCTATTTTCAACCTTTAACATATTCATTCTAACATTCTTATGGCATCCCTAAAGATAACTGTATTTCATATCTCAAGGCATTCAAACCTTTAATCAAGAGGCTTCAAATTTCCCAAGAACTTTTCAAGGGGTCACCCATCCCAGGACTGCTTCTACTTGAGCACGCTTAACCATGGGTATGCATCACTAATGCTCCATTTCATTCTCTATATATAGCTCTACCCTTTCTTTTATACCTGCCTACCAATAAGTGGTCAGGGTAAATTCTATTTTTTAGGTTTATCTACCACCTATAGTTCATTCTAATCATGGGATCACTAACAAGGTATCGATATACCTATTCTCAGTAGTAAAGAATACTAGCCTAATGCTAGAATCTCTAATTTGATACCATAAAATGTAAGACATGTCTTACAACGCCTTTAGGTACGTACACTGATGCGTTATTCAGTAATTTTTTAGGGGTTGATTTCTAATTCACGACTAATGAGCCATTATTCATACCAAATATCAAAGTTAATTCTTGTTCTCAGATTCAGCGATTCAGTGATCCTGATTATGACTTAATTCAAATTCACATATTCATTATATTATTCATTATGTACAAATATTTTACATACAGTAAAATATATAAATACATTTCAGCCTTCTATTCTTCATCTCCTTTTCTTCTGATTTATCTGTATAACATTCCAAATTTTAGGACTAAAGGCTTCAAAATAAGCCTAGATCAAGTGGATTGCTAAGCCCCAGTTTAACAAGAGTCCAAGTAAAGCATAACTTAATTCCCTAAAAATTCCCTGTATTGTTGCATTAAGGGGGATAAAATGGCAAATTAAAGATCACATTAGGTGGAAAATCAAGGTAATTAGAGGTCACGCTTAACATGATTATATTTGGAACACAAATTAGTGTTGTTGCCAGTGAGTTTCCCTGTGTGGCAGTTGTATGGTGTGGCATTTTTAAATGAGCAAATGATGTCCAAAAATTGTAAAAATTTCTAGAATGAAAGTAGACATATCAAAATTTAATTTGATATGTCATATAAGTCATTTGGATCTGTACACAAAGATATATGTATTTTTGAAATTAGCCTAGTAAAACTAATAATTTTTAGTGGCATTGTCCAAAAACAATATTTCTAGGAATGTTGAGCTTTCATTTGGCTAAAGGCTATATTTATCCTTGAAATTAGACTTAATAAGGGTAACATACACTTTGTAACTACCCCAATTGTATATCTATACAATTAGATATAAATTTTCAAAGTTTGATGAAAATTCTGGCCAGTTTTTCAGATAGGGCAAAAATAAAAATAAATGTATGGGCAAAATGGTCATTTGACCAATAAAGCAAGAAAAAATTATTTTAACCAACATTTAGGAGATATTTTCGGTCAAATGAAAGAGGTGGAGGAGAGAGAAAACTCATGACTAAGAGAGAGAAAGAAGATAAATCAAAGGTAATCTCAAGAACCTTGATATGTTGTTGTTGCCTTGATTTGTGGTTGTTTTGGCTTGGTTCATGGTTTTGGGATGTGCAAACCCTAAAGGGAGGAGCTACCCAATTTTACATTAATCATGTTTAAGAAGTGTTTAATGGGTTTAACATGGGATTAGAAGTGAAAAGGAGGTGGTTTAAGGATTTAAATCATAAAACATTTTTCCTTAATTTTGCCTAGGTGTCGGCCAGGGGATGTTTAGTGTGTTAGAGTAAGAATTTCATCATTTGGATTGTGAAGGAAAATTGTGTTTAGAAAGGAAAATTATGTAGGGTTTATGTGGATTGTGAAGTATAAAAAGCCATAAAATGTAAAATGACAAAAATACACTTAAAACCCTAAAACACTTAAAACACTTAAAATACACTTATTAGGATGTTCTAAATTTAAAAAATAATGACCAACATGCAAATCACCATCAGCATAAAAAATGTCATTACGATAAATAGAACATTTACCATTCCCAGTAATGGAAGTAAAACCTTCCTTATCCAAATAAGAAAGAGAAACAATGTTACTACTCAAAGAAGGAACATAAAAGCAATTGTTCAAAATTAACAAAAGCCCACTAGGCAGAACTAATTCATAAGTGCCTACGGCTAAAGCAGCAACTCTTGCTCGGTTTCCAACTCGTAGGTCCACTTCGCCCTTCTTCAACTTTCTACTGTCCCTGAGACCCTGCACATTTATACAAATGTGAGAACCACATGCAGTATCTAATACCCATGTAGAGGAAACAGAAAAGTGAATGTCTATAACATAAATACCTGAAGAGATAGCCCCGCTATCCTTGTTCTTTTTCAGATCTTCAAGGTAGAGTTTGCAGTTCCTCTTCCAATGATCGGGTTCATTGCAGAAGTAGCATACTCCATCCTTTAGAGGCTTTGCCTTCTTGGCAGCAGGCTTAGGTTCGGGTTTGTTTGACTCTTTGGTCTTACCACCTGAGCCATTACCCCTTCCCTTGCCCTTGCCTTTCCTTTTCATACCCTTTCCTTTCTGAACCATCAAAACGGTGCTGGGCCTTTTCTTAATGCTCTGCTCAGTAGTTTTGAGCATCCCATGTAGTTCAGAGATGGATTTCTCCATGTTGTTCATGTTGTAGTTCATGACAAACTGGTCATAACTTTCCGGGAGTGAGTTCAAGATCAAATCTGTAGCTAACTCCTGGCTCATGGGAAATCCAAGCCTCTCAAGGTGATCAATGTAGCCTTTCATCTTTAACACATGAGGACTAACTGATGCACCTTCAGCCATCTTGCAGGAATGTAGGGTCTTTGTGGTCTCATACCTCTCTTGCCTTGCCTGTTGCTGGAACATTTCCTTAAGATGGACAATCATCTCATATGCCTCCATATGTTCCAGATCTCTCTGGAGCTCTGGAACCATAGTAGCAAGCATCAGGTATCCTACATCCACAGAGTCATCCTTATGCTTCATGTAAGCATCTCTCTGAGCTCTTGGAGTATTAGCTGCAGGCTCGTCAGGAATGGGTTGATTGAGGACATACGCCTTTCTTTCCTGCTTGAGAACAATTCTCAAGTTCCTGAACCAGTCAAGAAAGTTTTTCCCATTAAGCTTGTCCTTCTCAAGGACTGATCGCAGTGATAGTGTAGCGGTATTATTAGTCGACATAATTCTACAATTAAAAGATGCAAAGTTGATTAGTAATCTCCCACTAAGTTAACAACCCTCAATATAATTAATGGGCTAAGATCCATATTTCCCTTAAATCTAGTTCTGCTTTGGCAGGACACTTAAATTCAAGTTATTTAGGTAGGTAACTACATTACCAATTACATCACATGTAACTCTTAGATCTTTATGGGATTCGATCATCATATGACCCGGCATGTTTGATCCCATCTAATTCCTTGAGATCCAAAACCGTTTTGATGATCTCAATTAAGTCAAAACAACAATGAATTTTGTGAGTAGCACCATTACTCATGCTTGCCTTACCAAGATAACTCAAATGCATCCACTTTGGTGGAACCTACAATTAAGCGATCTAGGTTTTGACAAGTATTCATTAATTGACGGCATTATAACTTAAGATTTTATTCGGAGGGCTTTAATTGATTAGTTTCATTTATGTGAATGTAATCGCGGTTAAATCTCATACACATAACTACAAAAGTATGCATGTTATGATCTAATCAAAAGCATAATTTAAACGTGATACAACATGGCTCACCTAACCTAAAATCCTCCCAAGCCAATGAGAGGACTTCTCTAAATAAGAAGTGAAAAATTACATTGATAGAAACCTCGTTTGAACATACGAGGGGAGTGAGATGAGAAGAGAATGTACAATGAGAATATTTAGAGAAAGGCATGGCACGCAGGCCATATTTAAACATTACAACATTTGTAAAGACTAAGAGCCATGTTGTTCACCATACACAAACAATTTTGGAGAATAAACCAGAACAAGTAATAATTCATACAATATGAAAGAAACAACGAATGTGGTGATTAGGTTATGTCGCGCTACGAATAGTTAGCTACGGCGGTCCCGCTAGCCGGTTAGCGGGCGGGGTCAAGGGGCAGCGCCCCCGGAGCTTTTAGAAAAAGGCATACTCGTTTAGTAAAAAAAATGTCTTGTTTCGGCCTAGTTTTTAAAAATTTCAGCCCAGTTTCATTAACGCCCAGAACTCTTCTAGACCTAATGAAACTACGCGTTTTGGGCAAGAAAGACACGACGTCGTTCTATGTCGTGATCTGAACACTTCAGTGAACCACATAAAACGACATCATACTAGCCTTCTTCTTTAAGCTCCGGATCCCTAGGATCCGATTAGAGACCCAAATGACCCGGTTGTTATTCAATACGCCGCAGAAACTATGCGAAAGATCCATACGAGTTTTAGTCTCAGATCTCATCTATAACCAAAATCGCAAGAACAACGACGCTAAGGAAATATGTCGCATGTGATCGAAACAGTTTCTTATTGACATATTCGCAGATAATCGAAAACGAAAATCACATATAATCGAAAACGAAAATTGAATGCTCAGATACATATTCGGACGCATCTTATAAACATACATATATATCCCATATATATCACATGTATAAGAACATTAACTCAATTTAGACGTACAATTGACCTGGCTCTGATACCACTGTTGGGATTCGTACACGCAGCGGAAAAATTAACCGTTTAAAAACCTCGAATCCCAATCATGGATCTATCAAAGACGTCTAAATTGAGTGGTTAGAATAGTACCTTTATGTTTTTCGTGCTTTCGATCTCTAGGAGTCAACACCTCTGGTCGCCTCCCTCTACCGGTATCCACACGAATAAAACCCAATGCGGCAGCGTGCTAGCGCCTCCAAGATGCCTCTCTAGGGTTTCTCGTGGCTCTCCAAGTTCTCCGTACAACCTAGGGTTTTAAAGCCCTTCGAATTTTCTATCTAATGTAGGCCGTACTGGAATCTCAAAATTAATCTTAATTAATTTGAAACTCGAATCAAATCAAATAAATCTGACTTGATTAAATCTGTGAAACAGATTTAATTTACCATATTCATTTAATCTAATTAAAGAGCCAATAGATTTAATTTATCTTTATAAATCAAATCTAAGATATGATATCTGTATTAGTTTTCATTATTTAATTTATCAAATAAATTAAATATAAAACTAAGATCTTATAATAATATTATAATCTATATATATTATTATTATTTTTTCGAATTTATATATATATATATATATATATAATTCATCCACCTTAGGTCAAATATTGTATTCATTGAATCTTAGACACATCTTAGATTCAATGAATCTGGACATCATAGCTCGTGTTGGGCTATTCTTATGTGCGACCCTGTAGGCCCACATGAAGTTGGCAGTGGGGCAAAACTATTCTAGCCCACAAGTCGCAAGCGGCCTCTAGCAAGACATTGCGACTACCCAATTCACGTGAGGATCGATGATACGATGCAACCTTTTATACAACCATGTCACGTCCCTTTTTGTCACACGGTATTTTAGTCAAGGATGAGGCATGGACAACGTCATCCTCCTGTTCTTGACCATCACTTTCCTGATTCCTGAGTAGCCTGAAATTAGAAATGGAAACTCCTTCCCATTACAGTATGGCCATACATTTCTCAGACTTACTCATCGAGGGGCCCAGTAATATCTCTCACTAATGTGAGGGACAAATTCCATCTTGACCACTCACATTCCTCTTCATGAAAACTCCTAAGCCCGATTGTAGCCTTTATCATCACCCGGTCAAAGGTGACTTTTGACTAGGTCAAAACTTAGCAACTCTCATGCAGGAATCTATGATGATCTCAGGTCAGAGGGCACTGTGACATGATTACATGTATGAGATAAGCTTATGACTTAATCCATGCAACTTTCTCATAGTGGGTCGGTCCAGCACCTTATACTCCTACAAGTGCCTAAGACTTTGATTTGTATCTCTATACCTCATCAAAGTCATACTGGTCTTTTTTCATCTTTGCTCCCGCATAGATAATTGACCAGGGACATTTATGATAATCTTTATAGTTCATCCAAGGATACAATTATCATAATAAACATGCAAATGATATGATAACAATAAGGAGAAATTCTTAAATAACAATAATGTTTAAGGTACAATGATTGGCCCATAGAGCACAATTTCCAACACCTGGGCTGTAAGACCTTATATGTATATAACAGGGATGGTTTTCAACATTCTCCTGAGGATAATCAATTTGATATGTGAAATTTTGAGGATGAAATTTTATTAACAAGGGATGAAATGTAACATCCCAAATTTTGGGACTAGAGGCTTGAGAATAAGCTTGGATCAAGTGGACTGCTAAGGCCCTGTTTAACAAGAGTCCCAATAAAGCATAATTTTATTTCCTAAAATTTATTTATACCTGGGTGGCATTAAGGGGAATAAAATGGTGAATTAAAGATCCCATTAGGTGGCAAAGGAATGCAATTAGAGGTCACACACAACATGATTATATTTGGAACACAAATTCGTGTTATTGTGAGTGAGTTTCCCTGTGTGGCAATCATTTAGTGTGGCATTTTTAAATGAGAAGATGATGTCCAAAAATTTTGAAACTTTTCAGAATGAAATTAGACTTATCAAGCTTTAATTTTATAGGTTATATAAGTCATTTGGAGCTATACACAAAGAGATATTTATTTTTGAAGCTAGCCTAGTAAAACTGGTAATTTTCATTGTTAGCGTCCAAAAACAATAATTTTGGGAATTTTGAGCTTCCATTTGGCTAAAGGATATATTTTTCCTTTAAATTATATTTAATATGGGTCACATAGCCTTTAGAACCACACCAATTGGATACCTATACAATTAAATATGAATTTTCAAACTTTGATGAAAATTATGCCTAATTTTTCAGCAAGGGCAAGAATGAAAATAAATGTATGGGCTAAATGGTCATTTTACCAATAAATCAAGAAGCAATTATTTTCTCTAACATTTGGGAGATATTTTTGGTAAAATGAAGGAGGAGGAGGAGAGAGAAAACTCACAGCCAAGAGAGAGAAAGAAGAGAAATCAAAGGTAATCTCAAGAACCTTGATTATCTTATTGATTACGTTGTTGTTTGCTTGATTTGTGGATATTTTGGCTTGATTTATGATTTTGGGATGTGCAAACCCTAAGGGGAGGTGCTGCCCATTTTTCTATTAATCATGTTTAAGAGGTGTTTAATGAGTTAAACATGGGATTAGAAGTGAAAAGGACGTGGTTTAATGATTTAAATCATAAAACAACATTTTCCCCTAATTTCTCCTATATGTCGGCTAAGGGCTGTAGAGGGTGTTAGAGCTGGAATTTCATGAATTTGATGGTTCCATTGTATTTAGAAGGGAAAATTGTAGAAGGTTCATCTGAATTGTGAAGAATGAAAAGCCCTATAATGTAAAATGACCTAAATACCATTAAAACCCTAAGTAGGGGCTGTCAAGGGTAAATTTGTAATTTAGGCTGTAATTTGACCAATCTGAGGTCAAAAATGGATTCTACATGCAAAATTGTGTAGGATTAGCTTGGTTCATAATTTTTTGTGAGGTACAGTTTGATCGAGTACAAAAGGACTTACACCGGGTCCCCAACGGCATTTTGGTAATTTTTTAATCTTGAGTCAAGATAACCAACATATTGAGTTTAGAATGAGTTATGCATAAATAATAACTCATTTATCCTAAATTTGAAATTTTAGGATATATCGAAAGCTCGAGCCGAATACGGAGCTGGACCGATTGACAGGTATGGAAAGGGCATATTCCAGGTAGTAACAATTTCTCTCATGCACTATGTGATAATTATATGCTTTGATTATGCCATCTTTCAGTATCTTGGACACACATATTAGCTTAGTTGTAGTCTGGGACCCAACGAGGCTTAGAGTTAAGCTGGCACAACATTCTATCATCTTACACAATATGGTGCATGACATATTTATTTTCACATCATATATATTTGATTGTATGTTACTACAGAGATTCTTCTAAATCTCACCCTTTCCATAAAACATGTAAAGTTTCCAGCAACAAGCAGCAGCTCAAAGGGCATAATCGTAATTACTGGTGACAGAAGGTTCCGGACTAGTACAGGAGGCAGCGGTTGCTTATCTGAGGGCATTTCATTTATTTTAAGATCTATATTATTCTGTACACCCCTATTCGGAATTAATGTATATAAACAAGCATGTTGTATCAATAATATCAGTATTTATGACATTCCTATATGCCCACTGAACTACGCAAATGCTACTCTAAGTAATATCATTAATGAAGCGGGATCTTATATTTTTTGTATCAGAGAAGTGGTTCTGGCCATAGTGCGTGTAGCTCTGTCACTAGGATAGGATATTGATATGTTTGATTATATAGTGATTGGTACAGTGAAGAGAATTACTTCAGCTAGTTCACAGTCAGGCCTACTGAAAAGACCAAATAGCCCTGGAGAGACAGTGAATTCCTAGAGGACAGCTAGCCTCATAGTACCGGTTAGAGGGTGGTACAATGATAACACGGACCCGTTGGATAAGGCTGGGGTGTGAACCTCATCCTAGAATGGAGTCGCCAGTAGGCTGATCAGTGCATACAACCATGATACCAGTACTCATAAGAGTGGTATCAAAGTGGTGTCAGTGCACATATTATGGCCTTATGGACAATACAAGTACGTTTACTACCTTGTAGACAAAGTCCTTTTTCTTGTCCCCTTTTCTTCTTACCATTGAGGCTTCTTGGAAATTCTTCCATTATTTTCTTTCTTGACTTCTCATAGCCTTAGATATATAATCATATCATCAGGGTCCTTTTACTAAGTAAAAAAATGAGTTAAAGTGGTCAAATTATCTTAAGGGGCTAATTTTTGCCCTTAGAGTTCAAAGAAATTACAATGTACCATAACCTTTCGATTTACACACATTTACCAAAAGCTGGCAAAATTTGTCAACAAAATTTGAAAATTCATATCTTTTTGTACAAGTGTTCAATTTCCATGTTTCTAAAAGCTAGGTAACCCTTATTGAGTCTATTTTTAGGAAAAAATATTTCCCTTGGCCAATTAGATGCATAGCATTCCAAAATTACCATTTATTGGACGTTATCACAGAAACATGCTAGTTTTACTTGGCTAACTTTAAAAATATATAACTCCTAGTGTACAGCTCTAAATGATCTGTATGACCTATCAAATTAAATCTTTATAAGTATAATTTTATTTTGGAAAGTTTTATAGCCATTGAAAAACATTCGATTATCCAAAAATACAGCACAACCAAACTGCCATGCAGAAACCCTACACTAGTAGGAAATTCAAATTTTTAGAATTTAGTTCCAATGATCTAGAATTCATAAGCAGGGTGTAATATCTTATTTCCAATAGCCCTAGATGAGTTCAAATGAGTAGTGAAATCATTCATGAGACCATAATTTGAACCTGGATTACTCAACTCTTGAAAATGTTCACAAATCCCCAATCTCAACTCAGGAGTTGAACCTAGGGTTGAGAGGGTTTTTCAGAGGTAAACAAAAACTTTTCAACATTTCAACAACTTTCACCACATCATCAAAATTCATTGGCTCATAATTTCATTATATCAGAGTATATGCAAGCATCTTACCTTTAATTTAACTAGCGCTCCTCTCTACTCAACTTTATGTGTTTATTTACATACATACAATGTATAGCCACATATGGCAATCAAATCCCTAAATTGATTACAACAGAGTGCCTTACTCTGTCAATCTTCCATTCTTCCTCGCAATACCCCTTTGTGCATTTCCCCACATTCTTCACCCGCATTCATATACATGCATGCAAGGTAAGTTAACTACCTCTTGGACTTTGTGTTGGGATTCGTACCCGTAGCGGAAAAATTAACCGTTTAAAAACCTCGAATCCCAATCATGGATCTATCAAAGACGTCTAAATCGAGTAGTTAGAATAGTACCTTTATGTTTTTAATGCTTTCGATCTCTAGGAGTCAACACCTCTGGTCGCCTCCCTCTACCGGTATCCACACGAACAAGACCCAATGCGGCAGCGTGCTAGCGCCTCCAAGATGCCTCTCTAGGGTTTCTCACGGCTCTCCAAATTCTCCGTACAGCCTAGGGTTTTTCACCCTTCGAATTTTATATCTCATATAGGCCGTATTGGAATCTCAAAATTAATCTTAATTAATTTGAAATTCAAATTAAATCAAATAAATCTGACTTGATTAAATCTGTCAAACAGATTTAATTTATCATATTCATTTAATCTAATTAAAGAGCCAATATATTTAATTTATCTTTATAAATTAAATCTAAGATATGATATATGTATTAGTTTTAATTATTTAATTTATCAAATAAATTAAATATAAAACTAACATCTTATAATAATATTATAATCTATATATATTATTATTATTTTTTTAATTTATATATATATATATATATATAATTCGTCCACCCTAGGTCAAATATTGTATTCATTGAATCTTAGACACATCTTAGATTCAATGAATCTAGACATCATATCTCGTGTTGGGCTATTCTTGTGTGCGACCCTATAGGCCCACATGAAATTGGCAGTAGGCCAAAAACTGTTCTAGCCCACAAGTCGCAAGCGGCCTCTAGCAAGACATTGCGACTACCCAATTCACATGAGGATCAATGATACGATGCAATCTTTTATACAACCATGTCACGTCCCTTTTTGTCACACGATATTTTGGTCAAGGATGAGGCATGGACAACGTCATCCTCCTGTTCCTGACCATCACTTTCCCGATTCCTGAGTAGCCTGAAATTAGAAATGGAAACTCCTTCCCATTACAGTATGGCCATACATTTCTCAGACTCACTCATCGAGGGGCCCAGTAATATCTCTCACTAATGTGAGGGACAAATTCCATCTTGACCACTCATATTCCTCTTCATGAAAACTCCTAAGCCCTATTGTAGCCTTTATCATCACCCGGTCAAAGGTGACTTTTGACTAGGTCAAAACTTAGCAACTCTCATGCAAGAATCTATGATGATCTCAGGTCAGAGGGCACTGTGACATGATTATATGTATGGGATAAGCTTATGACTTAATCCATGCAACTTTCTCATAGCGGGTCGGTCCAGTACCTTCTACTCCTACAAGTGCCTAAGACTTTGATTTGTATCTCTATACCTCATCAAAGTCATACTGGTCTTATTTCATCTTTGCTCCCGCATAGATAATTGACCAGGGACATTTAGGATAATCTTTATAGTTCATCCAAGGATACAATTATCATAATAAACATTCAAATGATATGATAACAATAAGGAGAAATTCTTAAATAACAATAATGTTTAAGGTATAATGATTGGCCCTAGGGCACAATTTCCAACACTTTGTCTCCTCCTCTTGTACCTTGATCTTCCAACCATAGCTTCTTCTTTGTCAATTTATGGCCCTAGATAAGTAATGACATCATTAGACCATGAAAACTAAATTCCCAATGGGCCACATTAGCCCTAAAGGCTTTCTTTCACCTTTGGAGTTCATATCAATTTCATTTGTGCCATTAAGTCTTAAATTCACATAAGACATAGAGCTGACAGATTTTTCACATAACTTTGAAAAATCATAACTAATTCCAAACAGTTTCAAATAAGGTGGTTCAAAGCTCTATATAAATATAATTCATTCTAGTTTCATATAAAAATATTCAATTTCAAGCTCCACAACCACAACATTCCTAGAATTTTTCCAAACACCAACTATTTCAGATGTTCTTCCAGCAGCAGGGCATAAGTTTGAAAAATCACATCTTTTAGCAAACTTGTCCAAAAATTACAAAATTCCTATCCAATTAAAGATATATGTCTCTATTTTAATTCTGGAAAGTTTCAAAATTTTTGGATATGGTTTGCCCTATGAAAATTTCGCATAACATCATTGTTTCAGATTCTTTCCAGAAAACAGAGAATATCTTTAACAATTCATATCTCCTACGATACTTATCAAAAAATTACAAACTACCTATCACATTAAATTTCCATGTTTTTAATTTAATCCTGGAAATTTTTAGAATTTTTGGACAAGGTTTAGACTTTGAAACATCACACCCAACACTTACTGCCACACAGGGCAGATTAAGCAATATGCACACATATACTTCATAATTTCCCAAATTCATATACAAGCATCCAAAATTCATGTTGGATACCTACACAATTTTGCCTCCTAAAGCCAATAGAAGTATCAAAATCATCAAATTTCTACTCATTCCCTATGAAATAGCTAGAACAGAAAATCAAAGTTCTCGAGAAGAGTTTGTCGGTTTCTTGTTTTCTTTGGCTTAATCTCTTCATTTCTACTTATAATCAAATGATTAGCTAATTAGACATCCTTTGGACATCATTTAGCCATTAAAAACATCCTTTAAAGCTAGCCATAAATAGTACCCAACCTTCCCATAACTCATCCAAACAACAATTCAATCGGTTAAAAAGGAAGCTTATGCTTACCTCTACCTGTGTTCGTAAACGATTCAGAATTTCGACAATACTCTAGTCGGTGAGATATCACCAACAACCTCCAAATGGAAATCAAAAACCATAGAAATAAAGCTCGCAATGAGTAGAAGAAGTTTCCTGTGGGGCACTTTCAGCGAGGACGCCGATTCGACAGTGTTTTGGAGCCTTGAAATTTCTCTCTCATCTCCCTCCATTTTCGGTCAGATTTTTCTCTCTCTTATTTCTGGTTTTCTGAGTGAAAAATGGCTGGAGAAGATGATGGTTTAATGGTTCAATGAGATGTTAATTGACTTTTCCATGTGTCAAGCTATGATTGGTCCAAAATTCCAATTTTTGCATATAATGCTTGATTTGGCAGAATTTTCATTAAACTTTGAAAACTTCATATCTAATTGTATAAATGTCCAATTGGAGTGATTCCAAAGGATATGTGACACTTATTGAGTCTAGTTTTAAGTAAAAATATAAACTTTGGCCAATTGGAAGCTCACTCTTCTAATAATTTTAATCTTTGGATGCTGCCTCAGAAAATAGTTAATTTCACTGGGCTAACTTCAAAAATTCATTTATCTTTATGTATGACTTCTATGACCTATCAAATTAAAGCTTGATAAGTCTACTTTTACTCTAGAAATTTTTACTATTTTTCATAATTATTTACCTATTGAAAAATGTCACACAATCACCACTGCCACATCGGGAATTTCACCAGTGGCAAAATCACTTTGTGTTTCATTTTACTATATTATGTGTGACTTCCAATTGCTTTGTTTTGTTATTCCCCCATCTCTTTAGCTCACCAATATAATTCTTTTAAATTTCCAAGGATATAAAGGAATTTTGGGAAATAATACTATGCCTCACTATGACATTTACCAAATAGGGGTCTAGTGGTCCCCTTTAATCCAGGCTAAATATTAGGCATCTAGTCCCAAAATTCAGGATATTACATAGGGGCTATTCCCACACAAATTTTTATGTAGAACACAATGGTGACATAAATTTTACCAAATTCCCATCCCTGGTCTATACCCTGTTCATACCAAAAATTAGCATTTCCATACAACAAACCACAAATTCACATTTTAACCACCAAACTTAGTTCATTTGCTTCCAAAACAACATATAATCACATGTATATGATGAATGCTTGGTGAAATCTAACAAAACCTAAAAGGATAAAATTAGGGCAGCCAAAATAACCCACCAAAAATCAACCAACCAAGACAACATATACATCAAAATGTTGCTCTTACTCACCTCTAGCTCCTTCTTGAGCTCTTTCTTTGATTCTCCATCTTTGGCTCTCGCTAGAAGACTCAAAAATCCTCATCTTCAAAAACAAAAAACCATAGAAATGAATATTTTGAAGAGGAGAACAAGTTTCATGAAGATCATTTGAGCTAAAGAAGTGGTTAAGAAGGTGAAAATCAAGCTAAAAGCCATCTATACCTTCAAGTGTGTCTTCTCTTTTATTTTTCATTTTCTCTTATTTTCTCCATTTTTCTGTAGCTTGGCTGAATTTTTGCATGTGGGAGGGAGTATATAATGGTTTATTATTCACTTCCATGCTTCTTGACTTTACTTGGGCGAAAATTGCTAAGGGAAAAAGAGAAAAATAACATGTGGCCCTTATTGAAGCTTCTTGCAAGAGTTTGTAATTAATTAACCATGTGTGGTTTGTTAGACCTGGCTGACACCCAAGAGGGGGTGAATTAGGTATATGATAATAAAGTCTGATCTTTTAAAATCTTTTCGCAACTTATCAAATCAATACATATGGAACTATAAAATCATATGCAGATATATAGATCATATATGCTGGAAATGTAAAAGCTTAGGGAAGAGAATATGCAAACTATGATTTATCCTGGTTTGGTCTAATCCACGATGACCTACTTCCAGTTCCCAGGCTCCTCCTGAGATTTCCAATCTACTATCTTCTTGTTTAATCGGGCACAAGAACAGCCGCTACAACTCTTACAAAGTTACTCCCCCTTCCACACTGTAAGGTTTACACCCTCTTACGGTAAGTTGAGTAAAGCAATTCCAAAGACCTTTCTCTCCTGCTTATCCATGCAAGTCTTACGAGCAGCAACGTTCTCTCTTGCTTACACCACTATAAGTCTTACGAGCAGCAACGTTCTCTACTGCTTGCACCTTGTAAGTCTTACGAGCAGAAAGTCTTATTAGAAATTCTCTCTACAACTTCCCTGTAAGGTAATCAACCCCCTCAAGGTCCCTCTACCTTGAGATCAATACAGAAGTATAGATGAAGTGTTTATAGACTCTCTCACAGAGTGGATAAATTCTCACTGAAGTACAATACAAATATTCTCACTCTTAATTATACATGATGTTGTAAACTGATAAGAACAGAGAGTATTTGAGGCGGATGACTTATAATATCAGCATACTGGAAGTTGGGTTCTCATTACTCAGGTATTTGGTTGTTTTCGTATCCTCTCCTCTTCTTCTTTGAATGCTTCGGTTTATATAGAAGATGGTTGAGAACCGTTGGTTAGCTTTCGTTCGTTAGAGTGCATTGCTTCTTCTGACCGTTGAGTGTATTTGGATATTTTCCCGTTGAAAGTTGATCATGCTTCGAACAGATAACTCATACAGTTGCTTTCTATTTGCACGTTCTTATTGTTCATTTAATTCTGTTGATTGCATCTCAACACACCCATTGGAGTTCCATTTCTTTGTTTGTCCATTGAGCATTTTTCTTCCCGTTTAGCTTCTTTGTCCATATTGCAATGTATCCGCTGGAGAATGGTATGGGCATTTGAATTCTTTAATCATCACAACTTGCAGCAACTACTCACTATCGGACCGACCCATGTGCATGTTCTCGTGTCCATACTGTGTCATCCATTATTGTCTTTAATATCTGTCTCACACCATTATTTTGTAAGGTCGTTGAGTATATTTAAATATTTTCCTTGTTGAAAACATTTCTTAATCTCGATCTGTTGCCATTGAATATTGGTATTCAGAAGATGAATCATTGCAACTGTATCTGTTGTGATTGTATGGGCATTTTGAATTCTTTTCTAACTGTCAGAGCTTGTGGCAGAGTCTTTTAAAGCTTCTTGAACCATGTGTAGTAACAGTTGCCCATTTTGTTGTGTCCGACGTTTTTGACTTTCTTATGCGTTTTGTTTATCCGAACGTTGATTGCCTGATTCACACTTGAAACAAACATTAAACAATGTCTAATAATGATAACAAGTGAGAACATAATCATTGGATAACATTTAAACATGTTCGGATCGATCGCTGGAAATTACTTAGTTTCTAACAATGCGAGAACTCGAGTGCATCAGACCAAACTTGAGTGCGTAGTGAGTTTTTGTACTGTCCAGGTAGCTTCTGTCACAAACTCGTGAGAGTGCAAAACACCAACTCGAGTGCAAACACATAAGAACTTGAGTGCAAGCTAAGGAACTCGAGTGCACCGCTTGTTCTTCTCATCACAAGACTCTCGGGTACAAACTCTTTATGGAAGAACTCTCAGGACTCGAGTGTAAATGTTGTATAGGACTCGAGTGCTTCTTGCCCAACTCGAGTGCAACATTTGTTTCCCAACAACATGTATCTTGGGTATAAACTTCCACATCAAAACTCATAGAACTCGAGTGCATCTCCTCAAACTCGAGTGCACTTTATATCAGCTCTTTCTTGCTGAATCTTGGGAACAAACTCTCATTCCAGAACTTCCATCACTCGAGTGTATATCTTCTGAGGACTCGAGTGTGTCAGTTCAAACTCGAGTGCAATGTCAGATTTTGGTCAACTGGAACGAGCTTGCGGGAGTGTGAACAGTGGAATCAAAACATGATCATTCATTTTTGATGATAAATGATTGATCATTAGAAAGATCTTGTTGTTTACATTCCAATGCAAAAGGAATTAACTCCAAATTCAATGTATTCTTCAAGTTATGTTCCAACGAATGTAGAGAGCGTATGCATTTTTGAGCATTGTCTTCGAGAAGCCATACCGCATTGAATATAACTCCAAATTTGACTTATTATATATACATGGAAAGGTCTTTGAGTCAAATTTGATATGGAAATAGTTTGAACTCATATGGACGTGTATTTTGTGAGATATGTTTAAAATATAAAAGTTGTTCTGAAATATAACGGTGATTTCAGTTTTAGCTTTAATCGTTCATATCTGATTCATCTAAGCTTTTTTGATGTTGGTTCTAGTGTCAAATGACGCATTGGGAGTCTCATTTCATATGCCACTGGTTTTTTCTCAATTGGAGTTATGGTTTCAGAGATATGATTGAATTACTGAAGCTCGCCCAAACTGAACGTAAAACAGGGATGAACAGAGTATGTTGTTCTTCGCTGTGAACTCGAGTTCTCAGATCCAAACTCGAGTTCAGACCAATTTTTGCAGTGCTGAACAATCCCGAACTTGAGTTATCCATAACCAACTCGAGTGTAAAACTTGGGAGTCATCTGGAAGTCGTTTCTGACCAAAACTCACATGCAAAACTCCTTGAGCTCGAGTGCTACAGTACAGAACTCGAGTTCTTACTATTCAAACTCGAGTGCTACAGTGACAAACTCGATGCTACAGTTTCTTACTGCTACAGTGCCTCTTGAATTCCCTTCTCAGCATAGAAAATCCAGTATTTCTTCTAGGAGCTTGAATCTTGATATTCCTATTAGTTCCTTCAAGCTCTTCTTTCTCCAATCTCTTTCTTGCTTTGTTTGACTAATCTATAAGATATACAACATTAAATATAGTAGTTAGTCAATATAAGGAGATAAATATATTAAGCAAACTTTTTGCTCTTAATATCTTATATCTATATTTGACATCATCAAAACTAATCATATCTAACATTCTCCCCCTTTTTTATGATGACAAATCCTACAAGAAAAATATGTATAAATGTAACTTGTACAAATATTATGCAACATATTTTGCTTGCCTTTCTCTCCCCTATTTGTCATTAGCAAAAAGTTTGAGGGATAAGGAATATATGCTTATAGTGAGATATAAATAAAAACAAATTTGAAATGTCTTTCTCTCTATGAATCAAAATAAACAAGTCAAGAAAACAATTTTCTCTCTCCCCCTTTATGTTTTAAAGTGATACAAATAAATAAGTAATTTGAAGATATTTTCAAGAAAAAATTATCATAATGAAATCAAAAAGATGCACAATATCTTCAAAATTTTAAAAGATAGAGTTTAGAAATTCTCATTTGGATTTGGCAAGTTGATGATAGATTCATGGAGTCCGGTCCATCACACTTTCGTTGTATATCACTGATGATGTCTCCAGGAAGTTCTTATTGAGTTGAGCTTCTGTTCCATAATAATATGCTTTGTGTTCCTTTGTATTGGCATAGATAAGTTTGTTACTTTGAATGTTGCAGCCAATATTTCTCTTGATTGATCATCAAAGCATATGTCCTCAAAGTTGATATAAACTCTTTTTAGTATGTTGAGGAATGATCTTGCGCAGAGTAAATTCTCCTGTCATAAGTTAAAAATATTCTTGCAAGGAGAATGGTTAGTGTAATCAAAGGTTTCCTTTCTATAGGATATATTCAAATTAAGATCAAGAAAAGAAAATGGATAAATATATTAAGCAAACTTTTTGCTCTTAATATCTTATTTCTATATTTGACATCATCAAAACTAATCATATCTAACATGGTTAATTCAATTTGATGAAGCTTTCTCTTTCCTTTTCTGTTGTTCTTTTTGACTGACTTTTGCTCTTGAAAGTGGAAGAGGAAATGTTAACTAATTTCCTTTCTTTGTCTTGCTTTTTTGTCAAACTTTACAAGTTGTAACCAATAGCAAGACTTGTTGACTTTTTTCTTCTCCTCTTCTTTTTGCCTTGTTCATTGATACAAACTTGCTTTAATTGTTTTCTCCATGGTAATTGTTGACTTTCTTTTCCCTCTCCTCTTCTCTATTTTGGACAAAAATATGGGCTGCCAAATGGAGGAAAATGTTGACCCAATTTCCTTCTTTTAGCTTGCCATTGGTTAATAAATTCTCAAGTTGGAAAAGTTGCCAAACTTTGACTAATTGAACGAGCTATTATCTTCTTTCTTTGCCCCTTAATTTGGACCTTTTTTGTGACCTTAAGTGTTAGACCCCTTAGAATTTAAACATTTTATACGAAAGCTGTTAGAGCAAGCTTTTCACCCAAGAGGGGGGGTGAATTGGGTGATTACAAAATAATTTGCAATTCTAAAATCAATATACAAAACTTAAAGCACAGTTAATGAAAGAAGAGATATCACCAAAGTTGACACAGGGATTTATACTGGTTCGGTCTCAAACACTTGACCTACGTCCAGTCCTCAGAAGTCCTTATGAGCCTTTCACTATATCCTCCAAGATTCAGTGGGTTCTTGGCACCTCAGTACAAACAGCAAGTTCCTTCAGACACTTGCTCCCCCTTACACAAGGTAATTTCAAATCCCTACTTAAGGTTCCTCAACCTTAAGCTAATACAATTGAGAATGATTTAGTATAACTGACAATCTCTCTTTCAGAGTATGTAGATAAAAACTGAAGTACAGATGAAGTGTTAAAGCCTTTTTGAGAAGATATCACTTGTGGAAAGTTCAGGCGTATTTCTTCGTTGTTGTGTTTTTCAAAATGGCTGGACATATATAATAGAACCACTTTGAAGACGTTGTAAATTTGCCCGTTAATTCAAAGATGCTTCTGACAAATGTAACAGCATTTGTCTTCCGTTACTTTTGAATTTCTGCTGCTTCCATGAATAGTTGTCGTTTGAGTGGAGTGATCAGTTACATGTTAAGTGCGATAGTGGAGTACAGCTGTAACACACTCACGAATATGACCGTTAAGCAATATTTGTATCTCAACAAATTAATATGGATCACTGGAGGTGTTTTATAAAAGAGACAGTGAAACCATAGAGAGTGATCCTATTTTCGCAACTGAGTATTATATCATGATTTTGAAAGCTACAGTAATAATAAAATTTTACTAGCAAAATCATTTGTCGTTGATGAAGTTAAAAGCAATTGGATCAAGGTTAATGTAGAAAGATGTATATTTGATCAATAAATCCTCATATGAGAAGATGCAATATCATTGGTAGTGAATATAATGTGTTTGGAAATGATTTTGAAACCTTTGAATATTTCTGACAGTGATTGCTGGTTCACTGGAAGTGATTTTGGAATTTGGCAAATATCACTCGAGTGATTTATGATCACTGGAAGTGATTTGGTGAACAGTGAAATCTTCTTGCAGTGATTTCCAATTCACTGGAAGTGATTCAGCGAAAATCCAACATCACTCGAGTGATTGAGGATCACTGGAAGTGATTTTGAGAATTTTGGCTGATCACTCGAGTGATCTCAGCTTCACTGGAAGTGATTTGTAAAACAGTAGATTTTTCTTGAAGTGAAATCCTAATCACTGGAAGTGATTTGCTTCATCACTCGAGTGATTCACAATCACTGGAAGTGATTTGGCGCATCACTCGAGTGAATGAGAATCACTGGAAGTGAATAGCAAATCCGTGAGAATTTCTGGAAGTGAAAACAAAATCACTGGAAGTGTTAGTCAGATCACTCGAGTGATTCACAATCACTGGAAGTGATTTGGCGTATCACTCGAGTGATTCAGAATCACTGGAAGTGATTTTCAAAACAGTGAATTTTTCTTGCAGTGATTTCGCGATCACTGGAAGTGAAATTGCGGATCACTCGAGTGATTTCCCATATCACTCGAGTGATCTGTAATTTCTGCAATCACTCGAGTGATTTCAGCGATCACTCGAGTGATCTTGAATATCACTCGAGTGATTAGCAAAATCACTCGAGTGATCCACAATCACTCGAGTGATTCATTTAACCACTCGAGTGATCTTTCACAGATCACCAGAATGGATTGCTTTGCTGCTAATTATTCCATGAGCTTCCAAAACATGATTTGTTATCATCAAAACATGGAATCTAACATTCTCCCCCTTTTTGATGATGACAAAACATATCATATGATCAAGTTTAAAATTTTGATTTTCTAATACACTTTGCTCGATCTTTTTGAAATCTTTTGCACTAATTTTGATTTACAATTGCTAAGATGAGTTTGTTTAAGAGATTATGAGTTTTTGACCTTTTGGAAGATAAAAGATGTAAGTTTCAAGTTCAAAAAAAAAAAAAAAACATTGTAAACAGAAAATGCACAGAGAAAATTTTTTTTTGAAATCATTTTGGCGGCTGTAATACACTTAGCATTTCCATGAGATCATGTTGGCTACTGCAATCATAAACACAGATGCATTAAAAATTTCATAAGATCATATCATAAACTCATATTTCCATTAGATTAAAGTCAAGTCAGATTACACAAGATACACAGTGACAAAGTCCAGGAAGGGTAAAATACATAACTTGTAATTACAAACTAAAACACATATGCATCAAAAAGAAAAATTATCATATCAGCTCTTCTCCCCCTTTTTGGCATCATCTAAAGGAAAGGTAGACGGTGTTGAGGCTTGAGTGGATGCAGATGCAAGGAAAGAGGTAGGTGGAACATATGGAATAATGGAAAGTTGTGGAGGAGATTGGAAGGAAAATGTGGTAGAAGATGGCTCAATAGGAGTGGTGGAAGTGGAGTTGTTTGGTCCTATGACCTCTGTGGTGGCTTCCTCAGCTATGATTTCCTCAGTGTGAGAACTGGAAGCAGTGTGATGTGAGGAAGATGATGGAGTCTGGAGAATGGGGTCAGGGTGTGGAATATCACCAGCAGAAATAGGATCAGAAATAAAGATTGTGGGAGGTGCTGGAGGAGTGTCTGAAGGAATGATGGGAGGAATGATGGGAGGATCAGAAAGTGAAATCTCTGGAACTGAAGAATCTGATGGAGGAGGTTGAGAGGAGGCAGGTGGTATATCAGGGAAGGGGATATGAAGGTGAGTCCTGAGAGCATCCTCAATCCTCTGAATTCTCTGTGACTGCTCAGTCAGGCGCTCAAAAAGGAGATTGGAATTGTGATCCACTGCTGCCACTAAGATTGTCACTTGATTATTCACTTGATCAATCAGTTGAGCATTAGAGTTCTTCAACTGAGTGACTGCAGACTGAATGGCCTCCTGGATATATGTCTGAATAGCAGCCTGAGTAAAAGAAGGACCATGGGAGACTGCTCTAGAGGACTGTGCCTCATCCATTTTGGAGGGTGAAGGGTCTATCCTCTGGGGTTCTCTCTGGCTGGCCTCAGGAGGAGGTGAATGGCGTCTCTGAGGCTGTGATGATGCTCCATCAGGAATGGTAATTCCCATCCTAGTGAGGTGAATTTTCCCAAACTTGGGAATCCTCATAATATCTCCGTCAGGTGTCAAATGCCAAATATTGTGCAGGGAAAGGATGTAAGACACAAGCTGAGGATAGGGAATGGTAGTAGACCTGGATGAGTTGAACCTGAACCTCTTCATTTCTTGAAAGATGAGTTCCCCCACATTTCTTCTTTCCCTTGTCATGAGGGATGCCATCATCTGAAGATCTTTTCCCGTGATATGAGTGAAGTTCTTTTCCTTGTTAACCATACTTCGGGAGTAAATATAGAACAAGGCTCTCTGATCATTGGAAAGAGAGGCTGGGGAAGTGGGTAGAGGTACTCCAGGTTGTCCTGGTCTGAAGATATCAACTAATTCATGAATATTAAACACACGTGGAGGCCTCATAGGAACATCCTCTATCTCTAGATAGGTGTTGATAAGATCTCCAGACAGAAGAATTTTCTGATCTCTAATACTTGTTTCAATTCTCTCAGCAATGATGTTTCCTTGGTCATCCTTTACATCAGCAGTCTTCATATTACAATAAAAATATTTGACAACCAAAGGATTGTATGACATTCTCAATCTCAGCCAAGGTTCATATTGTTTCAAATATGGGGTTAGATCAATATGAAATTTCTGTTTTAGTTCCTCCAAGTCAACCCACACAACAGGACAGAAGGTTCTTTTAGCAAAGTGTGAGGCAAACACAATGGAGTTCAAGAGACTGAGGTTACCAGTGTTAAATCCAGAAGGGGGTTCAAGGAGCTCAGTAGGTTCTTCAGCCAGGGAGCCAGACTGTCGACTACTAGTGGCTTGACTTGCATACCGTGACTTCTGAGGCACAGAGGCTGCCAAGATATTCGTTGCCCGTGTGATTTTTCTTTGCAAAGTTGATTCTTGGACATCTGCTTCTCGCTGGGCATCAGATTTTTCTTTCCCTTTCCCTTTCACGCTGGTATGTGAACGGGTAGCCATTCCCGTGGGTTCCTCAATCCGAATCCCCTTGGATTTTGGTCTGGGTGGATTGGGTTCTGGTTCAGCGGGGGCTTTCGCCTTCTTAGACGGAGGTGGAGGTGGTGGAGATTGCCCGGGCCTTTTTGTTCTTGCCATGGGTACCGACACTTGGTGGAGGCGA
The DNA here is from genome assembly GCA_037074505.1 of Albizia julibrissin. Taxonomy (NCBI): domain Eukaryota; kingdom Viridiplantae; phylum Streptophyta; class Magnoliopsida; order Fabales; family Fabaceae; genus Albizia; species Albizia julibrissin. The sequence goes on from CM073477.1 coordinate 43,592,697, forward strand.
AGGTTTTGACGGCGGCTAGACAGAAATTGGACGCTGGGTAGGCTGTCGGAAGCAAAAGGCGAGAGAAAAGTGAAATGGGGATAGTCGGGAGTGAACAGCGAAATGATGAGACTGTCGGAAATGAGAGACGAGACTGTCGGAGGAAGGATTTAAACTAAAATGGGCTGGCTTTTGAGGGGATTTGTCGGTTAAGAGTAGTAAAGAGGGTTGCGGTTACTGGGTTCAAGCGTTTTCAGTGAATGGAGGTGACGGTAGAAGGTGAGCAGTCGCGAGAGAGAGAGAGGAACTGATATATCAGAGCTGTTTGACATTCACTCGAGTGATTTTTAACATTCACTCGAGTGATTTTGGTTTTCACTCGAGTGAAATATAAAAATCACTCGAGTGAAGTACAAAAACACTTCACAAAAATAGATATCGTGCTGTAACTCAATTAATAATGGAAATGCTCATGTAACTTACTAGTGACAAATTTATCAATTTAATTATCTAATTTTACCTGTGATTGCAGTGTTTCACTTTTCACTTACTCCATTGTCTTCCTTCTCTGTTTGTCCCTGTTACTTGAGGATATTACAGAGCATCCTGCAAAACAACTTTGTAGAAACTCCGATGCTTAAATTAGTAATGGGATCATCAAAACAATTATGAAATCAACATTTATAAAGATTGAACAACTTACAATTCATTGGGATTTACCATTCCCAATTCCCTTCGTATGTGCATGAATTGTTCTCGGGCAAGAGGTTTGGTGAAAATATCAGCTAATTGCAAATGAGTAGGAATGAATAACACCTTGACATCTCTTTTCTGAATATGATCTCTAATGAAGTGATGTCTCACATCAATATGCTTGGTCCTTGAATGCTGTACAGGATTTTTCGCCAAGCTTATTGTACTGGTGTTGTCACAGTAAATAGGAATTTCTTTAAGGTATATGCCAAGATCCTGAAGTTGTTGTTTTAGCCATAGTACTTGTGCACAACAACTTGAGGCTGCTATGTATTCTGCTTCTGTTGAAGACAAGGATACTGTAGTTTGTTTCTTGCTGAACCAAGAAACGACTGCGCCTCCAAGAAATTGACATTGTCCACTTGTGCTCTTCCTATCTGTTTTATAGCCACCATGATCAGAGTCAGAATAGGCAACTAAATATTCATTACCTCTCTTGGGATACCATATACCCAACTCTTTTGTGCCTGCCAGATATCTGAAAATTCGTTTCACTAATTCAGCATGTGACACTTTGGGACATAACTGAAATCTTGCGCATAGACCAACACTGAACTGAATATCAGGTCTGCTGGCTGTGAGATAGAGTAATGATCCTATCATTCCTCGATATTGAGTTATGTTGAAATCGACTCCTTTTTCATCAGCATCCATTAGTACGGTTGAGCTCATAGGTGTATCTGTTCCATTAACTTCATCCAATCCAAACCTCTTAAGTAATTCTTGAAGATATTTGGTTTGTGATATGAATATTCCATTCTTTCTTTGTTTAATTTGTAAACCCAGAAAGAAGGTCAATTCCCCCATCAGTGACATTTCAAATTCTCCCTGCATTATCTTAGAGAACTCTTTACACAAGGAATCATTAGTAGCTCCGAATATAATATCATCAACATAAATTTGAACTACCAAAATATCACTTAGTTTTCGTTTTATAAATAATGTTGTATCGACTTTTCCTCAAGTAAAACCAAATTCGATGAGAAATTTGCTTAATCTTTCGTACCAGGCTCTAGGTGCTTGTTTCAAACCATATAATGCCTTTTTGAGTCTGAAAACATGATTTGGTTTGGATACATCTTCAAAGCCTGGAGGTTGTTCCACATAAACTTCCTCCTTGATGTATCCATTTAAGAAAGCACTTTTCACATCCATTTGAAATAGTTTAAATCCTTTGATGCAAGGAAAAGCTAAGAGTACTCGTATGGCTTCCAATCTTGCTACTGGAGCATATGTTTCCTCATAATCAATTCCTTCTTCCTGATTATAGCCTTTGGCAACCAATCTTGCCTTGTTTCTGATAATGGCTGCGGATTCATCAAGTTTGTTCTTGAATACCCATTTAGTGCCAATAACCGAGTGGTCTTTAGGCCGGGGCACCAAATCCCAAACTTGATTTCTGTCAAATTGGTTTAACTCTTCTTGCATTGCTAACACCCAATCATTATCTGATAGGGCTTCTTCAATGTTAGAAGGTTCTAATTGAGAAATGAATGCAGAAAAACTTACTTCGTTTAAAACCTTGTTTCTAGTTTTGACACCTTCATTAACTCCACCTATTACTTGATCTAGAGGATGACTCTTGACATATTTCCAGGCACGAGGTTGATCTGAATTACTCAGTTCAACTTCTTTTTCACAATCGTCATCTTCAAGATGTGAAGAGTTAATGGGAGGTTGGTTTTTAGATATCTCATCATCAAAGTCTTTACTAGAGGATACATATTCATCGAATACAACATGAATTGATTCTTCTACAACACATGTTCGTTTATTAAAAACTCTAAATGCTTTACTATGATTTGAATATCCTAAGAAAAGTCCCTCATCAGCCTTAGAATCAAATTTTCCAAGATTATCCTTACCGTTGTTATGAATAAAGCACTTACAGCCAAATATGTGTAGATGAGCAAGGTTTGGTTTCCGTCCCTTGTAAAGTTCATATGGTGTTTTTCCAAGCTTGGTTCTGACATATGCTCTATTTGAGATGTAGCATGCAGTGCTCATTGCATCTGCCCAGAAGACTTGAGACACGTTCTTTTCGTTGAGCATTGCTCTAGTCATGTCTGTAAGAACTCTATTCTTTCTTTCTACTACACCATTTTGTTGAGGAGTTCTTGGTGCTGAAAAATTGTGATCAATGCCATTTGTATCACAGTATTCTGCAAATGCTTGATTATCAAATTCTCCACCATGATCTGTCCTGATTCCTGCAATTGACATACCTTTCTCATTTTGCACTTTCTTGGCAAAGGTAATAAATTTGTAAAAGGTTTCATCTTTGGATGATAGAAATATATTCCAGGTAAATCTAGAGAAATCATCAACAATAACAAACGTATACAAGTTTCCACCGAGACTCTTAACTCTTGCTGGACCAATCAGATCCATATGCAATAGTTGAAGTGGTCTATTAGTGGTAATTTCAGTTTTTGATTTAAAAGAAGTTTTAGTTTGCTTACCTCTTTGACAAGCATCACAGACTAAATCATTTTTGAAATTGACATTAGGTAGCCCAATTACCAAACCCTTTTTGAGTAACTTTTGCAATTGATGCATATTAACATGGGCAAGTCGCTTATGCCAAAGCCAACTCTCATCAGTAGTACTCAGAAGACAACTTTCAGAAATATTTTCATTCATATCAAGAGTATAGCAATTACCTTCCCTTTTTGCTTTAAGTTTGGTTTTCAACTTTTTCTTTTCAATTTGTAAATCCTCCTTGCTGACTATCAGGCATTCTTCTGAATCAAATATCACCCAGTTGTCTTTATCCGTGCTTTGACTTACACTTAGTAGATTGTGACATAAGCCTTCAACGTAGTATACGTCTTTGATTTTGTCTTTGACTTCTCCAAGTCCTGCTATCCTTCCAGTTTGATTTCCTCCAAATTTCACCTTGCCACCTTCCTTAGGTACTAACGTGGTGAAGTTCTCAGGATCCCCAGTCATATGTCTTGAACATCCGCTATCTATATACCATTTGTTTGATTTGGATGTTCTGAGACAAACCTGCAATTAAGGATAATTAAGTTCTAGGTACCCATATCCTTTTGGGTCCTTTTGGGTTAGTACAGATAACTTCTAGTTCATGTTTCTTCTTAGGTATCCATTTATAGGTTCCAATGATTCCTTTCTTTTTATGAAAACATGAAGAAGTGTAATGTCCTTTTCTATTGCAGTAATTACAGTAAGCAAAAGGATTAGATGTGTGCATAGAACGTGTGAAATAACTTAGATAGGATTTGCTTCCTGTTTTCTTCTTACCTTTTCTTTTGTCGAGGTTCGGATCATATCCTATACCAGATTTATCATTCACATGACGTTGTGCTTTTAAAATGACATTTAGCATTTCACTGCCTTTTGTAAACTTCTCAAGAGTTTTGGTAAGATCAATATTTTTCTTTTCAAGGGACAAACATTTTTCGCAATCTCTATCCAAAGGGTTTTTAATTTCTTCTTCAAGAATTTTGTTTCTCTTTTTGCAAGTAATCAAGGTATTAACTATTTTGATGAATTCAGAATGTAAAGCATCATATTCATTTTGTAATTCATCATACGTAGGATCAGAATTCATTACCTCCTCGTCTGTTTCTTTTTGAGCAACCAGACATATATTGGCTGTCTCCTCATCATCGCTTTCTTCTTCTGAGGAGCTATCTCCCCATATTGCAGAAACGAATGCCTTCTTCCGGTTGAAGGATTTGAAGTTTCTCTTTTCTTTATTTTTCTGTACTAGCTCAGGACATTCTGATTTGATATGTCCCGGTTTACCACATTCATAGCAGATGATTTCCTTGGAGTCTCTTCTGCCACTTGTTCCACCTCTTTGAAAGTTTCTGAATCCTTGGCCTTTATAAAATTTCTTGAATCTTCTGATCATCAGGCCCATTTCATCATCATCGATCTCCTCTTCTTCTTCTTGGTTTTCTGTCTTCGCTTTTGTTGCACTTAATGCAAGACCTTTCCTCCTTCTGTCGCCAACTTCTTCCAATTCTCGTTTGAATTTTAGTTTACTTTCATATTCTGAAAGACTTCCAAACAAAGAAGCTACAGATTGCATTGATTCTCCTTTGGCCTCCTCTATTGCTGTGACTTTCGCTTCCCATTCTTTGGAGAGTATATTTAGTATTTTTCTTACTTGGACATTCTGATCATAGAATTTTCCAAGTGCTGCAAGTTGATTAACAATGTGAGTATATCTAAGTTCAAATTCAGCTATTGACTCACCTTCTTTCATACGAAGCAAATCAAACTCTGTAGTTAGAGTATTGATGCGGTTTTCTTTAATTCCAGATGTTCCTTCATGAGCTACTTCAAGCGCTTGCCACATTTCTTTAGCAGTTTGAAGTGTACAGATTCTGAAGTATTCTTTTTGACTTAGTGCACTCTGAATCATTAGAATTGCTTTGCTGTTGAGAGTCACTAGTCTTTTGTCATTGTCATCAAATTCTGCTGGTGATTTAAGAACTTTTTGAGATTCTTCAGTCTTTGTAGGTACGTAGTTCCCAGTCTCAATCACATCCCATAGTCCGTATTCTGTAGCCATTACGAACACACGGAACTTAGCTTTCCAGAAGGAAAAGTATTCACCATTGAAACCAGGTGGTCTAGTGATAGAAGCTCCGTCAGGAAGGATTGCTTCACCCATGCTTGCCATCGGATCCTTCTAAGGTTGTTAAGCCTGAAATAGAAGACCTGTGCTCTGATACCAAATGTTAGAGCAAGCTTTTCACCCAAGAGGGGGGTGAATTGGGTGATTACAAAATAATTTGCAATTCTAAAATCAATATACAAAACTTAAAGCACAGTTAATGAAAGAAGAGATATCACCAAAGTTGACACAGGGATTTATACTGGTTCAGTCTCAAACACTTGACCTACGTCCAGTCCTCAGAAGTCCTTCTGAGCCTTTCACTATATCCTCCAAGATTCAGTGGGTTCTTGGCACCTCAGTACAAACAGCAAGTTCCTTCAGACACTTGCTCCCCCTTACACAAGGTAATTTCAAATCCCTACTTAAGGTTCCTCAACCTTAAGCTAATACAATTGAGAATGATTTAGTATAACTGACAATCTCTCTTTCAGAGTATGTAGATAAAAACTGAAGTACAGATGAAGTGTTAAAGCCTTTTTGAGAAGATATCACTTGTGGAAAGTTCAGGCGTATTTCTTCGTTGTTGTGTTTTTCAAAATGGCTGGACATATATAATAGAACCACTTTGAAGACGTTGTAAATTTGCCCGTTAATTCAAAGATGCTTCTGACAAATGTAACAGCATTTGTCTTCCGTTACTTTTGAATTTCTGCTGCTTCCATGAATAGTTGTCGTTTGAGTGGAGTGATCAGTTACATGTTAAGTGCGATAGTGGAGTATAGCTGTAACACACTCACGAATATGACCGTTAAGCAATATTTGTATCTCAACAAATTAATATGGATCACTGGAGGTGTTTTATAAAAGAGACAGTGAAACCATAGAGAGTGATCCTATTTTCGCAACTGAGTATTATATCATGATTTTGAAAGCTACAGTAATAATAAAATTTTACTAGCAAAATCATTTGTCGTTGATGAAGTTAAAAGCAATTGGATCAAGGTTAATGTAGAAAGATGTATATTTGATCAATAAATCCTCATATGAGAAGATGCAATATCATTGGTAGTGAATATAATGTGTTTGGAAATGATTTTGAAACCTTTGAATATTTCTGACAGTGATTGCTGGTTCACTGGAAGTGATTTTGGAATTTGGCAAATATCACTCGAGTGATTTATGATCACTGGAAGTGATTTGGTGAACAGTGAAATCTTCTTGCAGTGATTTCCAATTCACTGGAAGTGATTCAGCGAAAATCCAACATCACTCGAGTGATTGAGGATCACTGGAAGTGATTTTGAGAATTTTGGCTGATCACTCGAGTGATCTCAGCTTCACTGGAAGTGATTTGTAAAACAGTAGATTTTTCTTGAAGTGAAATCCTAATCACTGGAAGTGATTTGCTTCATCACTCGAGTGATTCACAATCACTGGAAGTGATTTGGCGCATCACTCGAGTGAATGAGAATCACTGGAAGTGAATAGCAAATCCGTGAGAATTTCTGGAAGTGAAAACAAAATCACTGGAAGTGTTAGTCAGATCACTCGAGTGATTCACAATCACTGGAAGTGATTTGGCGTATCACTCGAGTGATTCAGAATCACTGGAAGTGATTTTCAAAACAGTGAATTTTTCTTGCAGTGATTTCGCGATCACTGGAAGTGAAATTGCGGATCACTCGAGTGATTTCCCATATCACTCGAGTGATCTGTAATTTCTGCAATCACTCGAGTGATTTCAGCGATCACTCGAGTGATCTTGAATATCACTCGAGTGATTAGCAAAATCACTCGAGTGATCCACAATCACTCGAGTGATTCATTTAACCACTCGAGTGATCTTTCACAGATCACCAGAATGGATTGCTTTGCTGCTAATTATTCCATGAGCTTCCAAAACATGATTTGTTATCATCAAAACATGGAATCTAACAAAAGCGATGCATCGTTCAAAAGGTATATAGAAATAATACAACATATTGATATAATAAACTTAATTACATTGCAGGAGAGGTACGTAGTCTAAAATATTGCAGTTTACATAAGTCAAAACTTAAAATCAAGTATAAAGTACTCAGCACCAAAATTCTTCCTCGAACCAATCCGCTTAACATTTGAACTCCACCTTTTATTTGCCTTTGCTACCATTAGGTCTAGTTGTTTAAATTTGATTTATATGAAAGGAATGAGATTCATACAAATCTTAGTAGTAACTAGCAATCAATCATATAAATTGTGGAAAGTAAACATGCAATGCAACATTTATCATGATGCAACAATGAAAATGTCAAGCACATGTCAAACAATGCTTAGGAACCAAATGATGATTTTGTCCGGATCAAAATGATCATCCATTCCTGAACTGCACAAATATAATCTCATAATGTGATCGCAACAACAACTTGAAGTAGGCCTATACCTGTCTGTAATCATCATAACTTGGAGTAGGCCTATACCTGTCCGTACATATTAAGCCTTTCAACTGGGTCCACCTAGCTATATGGTACCCCAAAGGTTTCATAGGATGGTTTAACTCATCATCTACACCTAGAGAGTATCAACACCACAAGTAATACATTGAACAGATCATGGAAAACATTGCATATTTATAACTACATAGAATATAAAAGATAAAGTTACTACCTTGTTGCCTTTCCACCCCTAATTTATCCATCTTCGATGACCCGGCCAGGCAGATGTCAAATCCTAAAGTTAGCTAAAGTAGTTGCAAATAAGCTACTTTTCATGTCTACTTCACATTAAAACTTACAACTTTGATATCTTTCTTCAAAATCACGTATTTACCAAAATGCCCCTGGGGACTCGGCCCAGCCCCCTTTAGACCCGGTATTTTTGTACTTTTTCAAAAGTTACAACCCAAACCTATTTTGCATATTTTTGCATGTAGAATCCATTTTTGACCTTAAATTAAGCTAATTCCATCACAAATTATAGTTTTTCCCTTGACAGCCCTAACTAGGGTTTTAGAGGCAAAATTATCATTTTACATTCTGAGGCTTTTCACACTTCACACTCAACATGAACCCTACACAATTTTCCCTTCTAAAAATAATGGAACCATTAGAATCATGAAATTCTAGCTCCTACCCTTGATTTTGGATCTAGCCGAAATCTTAAAGAAATTTAAGGAAATTGGATTTTCATAGTTTCAACCCTTACAACACCTTGTTTTCACTTGTCTAACCAACTAATTACCATTTCAACATAATCAATAGAAATTTGGGTAGCATTTACCTTTAGAAAATGGACATCCCAAATTATAGAAATCACCATAAATCACCAGATAACCAGCCAAAGATTTACCATAACTCAGTTTCTAGTAAGAATACTAGTGTTTTTTTTGTAGCTTACCTTGCTTTCTCCCTCACTTCTCCTCCAACCGAAACTCTCCCTCTTATTTCCTTGATTTTTCTTGTTTGGATAGCTTTTCCAAGAGGATATGGAAGGTAAGAAGAGAGTTCAAGAACTATAGAATAAGAACAGGTATAAATATGTACCTACTTACCTTGATCTTGCTTCCTGGAACTTAGCTCTTCCCCTTCCTCTCTTCTTCTTCCTTGTTTCCCTCTTCTTCCTTTCTCTCTTCATCTTGGCCTGCATGGCCATTAAATAGACAAGGGAAGAGAATTTTAGAATTCTCTAGAGATAGAACATGTGTCCCTTGGTTAATTATAATATATTCAATTAAATCACATGTTACAATTTAAATATGTATTTTATTGTATAATATTTTTATGAGGTTCCATCGGCCCATTCCCTTTATATATATACATAAAATTACCAAATTGTATTTATTTAGTCAAAATGTCCATTTTTTCCTTGCAATTCTTTCCATTTTTGCAATAATTGGAAGAATTGTCACTAAATTTTGAAAATTCATATTTAATTGTATAGATATCCAATTTGGGTGGTTACAAAGGTTATGTGACCCTTAATAAGTCTAGTATTAGGGAAAAATATAATATTTAGCCAACTAGAAGCTTACTATTCCAAGAATCATTATTTTTGAATGTTGCCGCTGAAAAATGCTAGTTTCACTATGCTAAATTCAAAAATATATATCTCCTTGTGTACAATTCCAAATGACACATATGAGCTATGAAATTAAATTTTGATAAGTATAATTGCATTCTAGAAATTTTCATAATTTTTGGATATCATTTACTAATTTAAAATTATCACACAATCCAACTGCCTTACTGGAGAACACACTCATGGTCATGTGTACCAACTACTATGTTATGTGTGGCCTCTATTGGCTTTGTTTTGACACTTTATGTGCTCTTTTTTCATTAGATACCATAAAATTTACATGATACTTAATGACCAAAATTTGGGACATTACATTAAGGGAGAGAAAATTTGCTTTTCTATTGTCATAATTACTTATTACTTTTGAAGAGCATATCCTAGCCCTTTAATTGGTCTTCCAACTTTGACCTCAAGATCAAGTGGCAATTGACTATTTTTCCCTTTATTATGGCAATATTAATTCTTGTACCATTAATTCTTTCAATTCTATTTCTTAATTCATTCTAGCACTACTTCCATTTTTTTGTGGATCTAGTTTAGGTTTTATGTCATACTGACATATCCTAAAGGAATCAAGTACTTTCTTTAGACTAATTCACACCAAAATTCAAATTTTATCCCGGGTGCGATTTATAAATTTCATTCTATTTCTCATTCATTCCTGAGACTTTTACTAAAATAGGCTTTGTTGTTTACTTTTTTCAAGCTTATTCTCTAGTCTCTAGTACTAAAATTCAGGGTATTACACCCTAGCTTTTCTTGTAAAACTTGAATCTTTTTATTACTACACCCATTTCATCATCATCGAAATCTTCATCATCTTCTTGATCCTCCTTTATTATGTTTAGTATGAGGCTTTTGTTTTTTCTTGTCACTGATCTCTTCAAGTTCTCGCTTAAACTTTAATTAACTTTCATATTCAAAGAGACTTTCAAATAGAGATGCTACCGATCACATTGATTCGCCTTTTTCTTCCTCTATCGCTGTGACTTTGGCCTCCCATTCTTTGGAGAGAATATTCATATTTTCCTTACTTGGATTTCTGATCATAGACTTTCCTAAGTGTTGCAAGTTGATTTATGAGATGAGTATACTTGAGTTTAAACTCAACTATTAATTCTCCTGACTTCATTCAAAGTAAGTCAAACTCAATAACCAGAGTATTGATCTGGTTGTCTTTTATGCTCGTAGTTCCTTCGTGAGCAATTTCTAGTGCTTGCCACATTTCCTTGGCCATTGGAAGTATGCAAATCCTGAAATACTCTTTTTGGTTTAAGGCACTTTGAATCATCAGGATTACTTTATTGTTGATAGTTACGAGCCTTTTGTCGTTGTCATCATACTCAGCTGGTAACTTAGGAACTGTTTGTGATTCTTCGGTTTTTACAAGTTTGTAGTTCACATTTTCAATCACCTCCCATAGTCTGTATTCTGTGGTCATTACGAATACTCTAAACTTTACTTTCCTAAAGGAAAAGTGTTCTCCATTGAAACCTGATGGTCTGGTGATTGAAGCTCCTTCAGGAAGTATTCCTTCACCCATGCTTGCCATCAGATCCTTCTTAAGTTGTTATACTTGAACAAGAAGACTTATGCTCTGATACCAAATGTTAGTGTAAGCGGCTCACCCAAGAGGGGGGTGAATTGGGGATTACAAAAAATTTGAATCGTAAATAATAATTGACATAATTTAAAATGGAGTTAGGAGCTAAGAGAAATATCACTGAAGTATGCACTATGAGTTATACTGATTCGACCATAACCACTTTGACCTACATCCAGCCCTCTGAGTTCCTTTGAAAATTTCACTATATCTATAATATCCTAAATTTTGGGATTAGAGGCTTTAGGGTAAGCCCGAATCAAGTGGACTGCTAAGCCCCAATTTAGCAAGAGTCCCAGGAATGCATGAGCAGAAGTTGGAATAATGCTACTAGTGTGTATTTTGTGTAGGGTAGTCAGTTTGCACAATGCTTTTAAATAGGAAAATGATGTCAAAAAAATGTGAAACTTTCCAAAATGAAAGTAGACTTATCAATATTTAATTTGATAGGTCATATAAGCCATTTGGAGCTGTACACAAAGAGTTATGTATTTTTGAAGTTAGCCCAGTAAAACTGGCAAGTTTCTATGGCAGTGTCCAAAAATGGTAATTATAGGAATTGTGAGTGTCTAGTTGGCCAAAGGCTTTACTTTTCTTAAGAATAGACTTAATAAGGGTAACATAACCTTTAGAACCATCGTAATTAGACATCTATAAATAAATATATGAATTTTCGAAGTTTGATCAAAATTTTGCCAGTTTTCAATCAATGTGCAAAATTACAAAAGTTGTTGGCAAAAATGTATGGCCAAAATAGTAATTTAGCTAAATTTAATCTAAAGCCCATTTTTCCCTTTCACTAATGATCTTGGACAGTCAAAAAGGGAGCAAGAAGGGAATAAATAGTTGAGATAAACATGGCATGAGTTGAAAAGTCAAAAAGTAAACATGTGTGGAATTGGCACTTGAAATTTTGACCATGATGCAAGTGAATTGCAAGAGGACTTGGGTAACTAAATGGTCATGTTTTTTAGCAGCATATCACGTCAAAATTGAGGAAGAGAGAAAAAAGGAGTGAAGTTAATTAACCATGGTCAATTTGGTTAAATTAACCACACCACGTTTGCAAGAAACCATAGTTAATTGCCACTTGGATTTTTCTTATTTCTCTTGGCAATTTTCAGCCATGTAAATGGCAAGAAGGCAAGGAATGAATAATAAAAAATTATATACTCCTTTCCATATGCAAAAAATTTAGCCAAGCTAGGAAAAATGGAGAAAAGAAGAGAAAACGAAAAAGGAAAGAGAAAGAAGAACAAAGAAACAAGACAAGTGTTCTTCCTTCATTTTCACCTTCCAAATCACCTATATTTCTCTTAAGGTCTTCATGAATGTTTTTCCTCTCACTAAGAGCTTCATTTCTATGGTTTTAGTTTCATGAAAGAAGGTGTTTTGTGCTGTCTACAAAATAGCAAAGTTGGAGGAATCAAGAATAAGCCCTAGAAAGTGAAAGAGGTGAGCTTGAGCTTTGATTTGAGCTATATATTGTGTTGTATGGTTGAGTTTTGTGGGAACCTCATTGCTGCCCTAATTTCATTTTTTATGGGTATTTAGGGTTTCATCATGGTTTTCTCATATACATGTCATTATACGATGTTTGGGAAGTATATGAACCTAGTATAGTGAATAAATTATGAATTGGTGAATTGTTGTTTTGAAACCCTAATATTTTGGTTAGAACAAGAAATATAGAAGGAACAGGATTTTGCTAATTTTTAGGTCTCCAATGGATTCTTTAGGAAAAATTGTGTGGGAATACATGTGTTCATGATTTCTGGATGAGTATATATGAATTTGGAATTTTTAGAAGTTAAGAGGAGGTGTGGTTTGATTGGTTTCCCTGTTAGCAGTTTGGTTGTAAAATGATTTTTGTTAGTCAAACCTAGTACAAATATTATGAAATTTTATAGGATTAAAGTAGACATCCATAGCTTTAATTTTCTGGGTAGATCACAATTTTTTGACTAGTAGATTAAAAGATCTGATTCTTTAAATTTAGGTCTTATTTCAAGATTGGAATATGGAACAAGTTAGATTTGGTGCAATTATGGGAATTTTGTGGGTATGATGGCAGATTTAGGTATTTTTATGTGAAAATATACTTAAAGGGATTCACATAAGACTTTGAACTACCCCAATTGGAATTCTATAGAATTAATTATGATTTTTCAAAATTTGGTCAAAATGCTGGCAGCTTTTAGCTACCATGCGAATTTAAGAAAGAAAATGGTCAAATGTAATTAGTATGAACTCCAAGGGTAAAAGTAAACCTATGAGGCTAAGGCAGCCCCATTGGGCATTCATTTTTCATGGCACTAATAATGTGACATTTATTTAGGTCTATGAGAAGTTAAGAAAGAAGAAGAATGGAAGAATTTCCAAGAAGCCTCAATGGTTTGGGAAAAAAGGGAACAAGAAGAAGGACTTTGTCTACAAGGTAAAAAACTTACCCTACTTTCATGTCACTACTCCAAAATGTAGATTTTACGTCCCTAAAAGACTTCCCTTTTTAAAAAAGAGAAGTAAAAAATGGGCGGGGTCGTATTTAGTAATTATAAGTTATAATTTTCAAATATTGGGCTACTTTAAGCGTCCCAATTAAAATTAGGGATGCAATAGGGGCAATTTAGGCATCCCAAAACTTATTTGGGACACCTAAAACAATGGCATTTTGGCGGGAATATAATTTTGAGAAAATTTAACCGAGTTTATGCATAGGGACACATAAATTAAATTTTTAAAATTTAATTATTAATTTTTAAGTCCAATAGGCGTCCCTATAAGAAATAAGGACGCCTATTTGTCTACCGGTGTCAGCCTTTCCGTCAATCAAAGATTGACATAAAGGCTAACATGCAGCCTAGTTTATGCGTCCCTATTCAATAGAGACGCATAGACAAGAATAGGCGTCCCTATTATTAATAGGGATGCTTATTGTTTGACCAATGCATGTCAGCATATTGCTGGCATGCTGACGCATGTAAAGGTATTGCCAAATAGGCATCCCTATTCCAAATAGGGACGCCTATTTGGTAAGGTTTATACGTACCAATTTACAATAGCGACGCATAAACTACCCTATTATAAATAGAAAAGCCTAAAATCATTCTATTCATTGTCTCCATCGTGTTTCTGGTCTCACTTCTCTTCATTTCGCTTCTCCTTATTAGCTCTCTCTTTTATCTCTCTGTTCTCTCACTCTTTCACTGACAGTCCTTCATTTGAAGAGGAATAGAGCCCTCCCTCTCACTACTGTGGGGTGTCTCCGTCTTGTCATCAGCCACAGTATAGGTACTAACTCTGTATTAAACTCTTTTATTTTCTACTAATTGCTTGTATCAAGCAGGACGTCCACATGAGAGTTTTACCAAGCAAGTATTCTCCCTTCACTATCAGACCAATTTCTTACTTATTTGTTAGAACCTACGGGCTGATCCCCACTTTCACTTGTTTAAGTTATACTTTATTATGATATCAAGTTATATAAAAAAGTAGGATAAGAACACTGATTGGCTAGCTTGCTAGGACTTGGCTTCATGAATTTATTATTTAATTTATTACTTGGGTTAGTCTCTCAAAACATATCCATTATTATTTCTTTTGTTAATCCATTTCCAACCTCCTAGTTTTCTGGTCACTGAGGATTAAATTGAATAAGTTTATGGGATATCAAATGATGAGGATATAAATTTTCATTAAGCATCCCTTCATCAAGCAACTTGTTTGCTAGGGGTTAGAAACTGTTATTTCCATTGTTTTCAATTTGTTAGGAAGACCAAATTATAAATAATTTTTTTAAAAAAATAGTTTTTACGTCTATAATCAATAGGGACATCTTATCTTCATACGTCCCTTTTATAGGTACTTTAGGCATCCCTAAATTTTAGGGACGCTTAAAGTCTTTTTTTACTACGTCACTCACATAGGCGTCCCACCAGAAAAGGAAGTTAAAAGGCCTAAAATAGGGACGTTAAAAATGTTTTTTTGTAGTAGCGTGTATTTGATATTTATGCTTGTGAATTGCTTTACTTGATTATGTGAAGTATATTTGAATGAATGAAGCTTTGTTTCTGTTAATACTGTGGCCAGAGATATGTTGTACGAAACATTGAGCATGCAGAGATTTCATTATGTGATCTTGAGCCTATGTAAGGCAAGCATATCATGCACTAGCATTTATCTTGCATGCATTATGGTACTATTCACTACGACGATTCCTCCGAATCTCACCCTCGCCCAACTAACAATTTAGAGAGGTGGACACAAGTAGGATGCTAGAAGTTGCACGAGAAGAGAATGCAATGGTAGACCGAAGATTTAAGGGTCCATAACTGTAAATTTATTTGACTTAGACACTTTGGTAGCCTTGTGTGGCAACACAATTGTGTATGTAAATGAATGAACTAAGTTTGAGCAGAGAATCATCCTAATTGAACTAAAGGGAAAAGATAAGAATTGATGAGTAATAATAAAGTTGCGAACCACTAGAATACTCTTCCACAAAGATTTTGAAATTCTCAGAAAAACCCACTCAACTACAGGTTCGAATCCTATCTTGAGGTTGGGATTTGAAAAGCATTAAAAAGAACATTGCTTAGTGGTTCGGGTTCGCTGTGTAAAACTCATTAGAACGAGTGTAAATGTAAGGTGTTACAATATCTTACAAGATTCAGTGGGTTCTTGGCACCTTAGTATACAACAAGTTCCTTCACTGGATACTCGCTCCCCCTTACACAACTGAATTCAGTCCCTACTTAAAGTTCCACAACCTTATGTAATCTCAATAAGAAGTATTGAGTATGTAATAAAAATCTCTCTCACAAAGTGAATATTGAATCACTGAAGTACAAAGTGAGAAAATATAAGACAAAGCAAGTATGAATATGTAGATTCATCATTAATAGCTTAATGTTATATCTTCTGCTCTCAATTATTCTGTATTTATAATTGAATTGATAGATAGGTATTGTCAGCATTTCAATTTGTCCATTATAGTCACGCATCTTCTTTTGACCGTTCGTCATATTTGAAAAATATAGCCATTATGGTCGGTGGCACTCTGCTCTGTAAATGCTTGTAATACTAATACAATAAGATATTAGATATAAAGATAATAAATCAATGATTAACATATGGTTATCATGCATTCTACGAGTGATCCACGGTCATCACTTGAGTGATCACTTCCAAAACTTGGCAGAGAGTATGAACAACTTTTCTAACTTTATCACTTGAGTGATCCCTTCCAAATTGTGGCAGAGAGTGTTGATGAACCAATGGCTGCTTTTCTTATCCTATCACTCGAGTGATCCTGGGTCATCACTCGACTGATCCCTATAATACCTTACATCATCTACCTCTCTATTACATTCTCAGAAGTGTTTGCTTATATTCTCTTAGGGGATTATTACTCATTTCTGGCTGTTGAGCCGTTCTTTTTTTTTAATATCAGAGTTAATTCTTTTCTTAGCGATCCTAGTTACGATTTACTATAAATTATGTGTATTCATACATATATTTTTTCCATGCAGATAATTTACATACAGTAAAATTAATACATGTTCTTTCTTTCTCGATTCTTTGTCTTCTTTCCTTCTTATTCATCTTCAGCATTCTTCTCTATCCTGTTCATGGACCTGTATGGTTGGTGGCGAGTGAGATTCAAGGGAATCTCAGTAGCAAACATACAGACACTAGTACAAAATACTCTTTTTAGACCGTAACGTTTAGACCGGTTGTTGCGGATAAGGTCTAAAAAATATGACCGGTGGCAGTTTCGTAATTATAAAGAAATTTTAAGGCCGGTTCTTAAAATATGCGGTCTAAATGATATTATTTAGACCGGTTATCTAAACAACCGGTCTAAAAATATAAAATTAATTAAAAATTAAAAAAATTGAAAACTTTTTAGACCGGTTGTTACTAATAACCGGTCTAAAAGATAAAACTTTTTAGATCAGTTGTTACACAACCGGTCTAAAAGTCGCACTTTTTAGACCGGTTATTTGATGAACCGGTCTAAAATTTTTAGACCGGTTCTCCAAATAACCAGTCTTAAAAGTCCGTCTTAATATTTCAAATCTTCTCTTACACGCCTAATTTCAACTTTGAAATATGATATTTATCAAGCTTCTTGTAAACCGCTCATTCGTGCCTCGACAGCTTCTCCTTCCCACGTCTCTCCTCCATTCTTGAACATCGCCGATGTCGATGGAGAGGTCACTTGGTTAGTTCATTTGTTCTCTTGTTTTCTAACTCTTTTTAATTTGAATTCTCTATCTCAAGGCTCTACTTAATTAAAAATTTTCTTTCAACTTGGGATCTAATTACTTTCTTTTCTAACTCATTTCCTAATATTATTTCATATATGCCATAGACTATCCTTTGAAACCTACAACAAAGCAGAAGTATCAAGTATGTGAACCTGTTTTCTCGATTATGCTTGCTGATAATATGTTTTTGTGGTGTTGTTCTACATTTTGAAATATGATTTTGTTTTTTCAGGTTATTCATGATAGGTAACAAACCAATCTTTTGTTTTTACGACAATATATGGTGAACCAAGGTTGATACGGCCAACTGGTAAGTGTTCTCAATAATTCATCTGTAGATTCTTGTTTTTTGTAGGTATATGTTGTTATCTAAGAAAATGTCAATAGTTAATTGATGTTGTGTTTGACTAAATTTTGTTATACTTGTTTTTCATTTTTGCAATGTTAGTTTCTTGAGATCTGACCAATCAATTGGTATACTAACGAAATCAATGAACCAGCAAAAAAAGACACTTTTTAGATCGGTTGTTTGGAGAACCGGTCTAAAAAAGACTTTTTAGACCGGTTCTCCAAACAACCAGTCTAAAAAGTGTCTATTTTTTTTGCTCGTTCATTAGTATAAAATGTACACCTTTTAGACCGGTTCTCCGAACAACGAGTCTAAAAAGTGTGTCTTTTTAGACCGGTTGCATAACCGGTCTAAAAAACATCACATTTTTTAGACCGGCTGTATTAAGACCTCATCTAAAACTGGTCTAAAGAGTCATTTTTACCCGGTCTATAAAGTCATTTTTCTACCGGTGAGACAATACATGTAAGATGAATGCTAGTGCATGATATGTTTGCCTTACATAGGCTCATGTTCACATAATGATATTATGCATGCTCTATGTTTCGTGCAACATACTTATTGCCACAATAACACAGAAAGAAAGCTTCACCCATTCATGTATGCTTCACATAATCAAGCAAAACAATACAGTAAATCAATGCACAGCATAAACATCACATACATACAAGTAAGTTTACTACCTTTTATCTTCAAGTCCCTTTTTTGTACCTTTTCTTTCAACCACTGGAGTTGCTTCCATTGTCTCTTCTTTGTCATCTAATGGCCCTAGATATATAGCCATATTATTAGATCCATAACAAATGAAGGTTTAATGTTGCTTCATGGGCCTTCAACAACTTTAAGGGTCTAATCCTAACCCTTGGAGTTCCTGGTTATTACATTTGTGCCATTAAGTCTTAAATTCGCATAACACATAAAGCTGATAGATTTTTCACTGTAATTTGAAAAATTATAACTAATTCTAAAAAACTCCAATTGGGTTGGTTCAAAGTTCAATGTGATTCTTATTAAGTCTAATTTACAAGAAAAATAATTACTTTTGCACTTCCCACACACACAATCCCAGATTTCATAATTACTCCCTACTGTCACTGGACAACTTCCAGAATCATTACCAAATTTTAAAAATTTGTATCTCTCAATGTACTTATCCAATTATTACAAATTACCCATAAATTTAAATCTTATTGGGTTTAATTTATTTCTGGAAAATTTCATGAACATTAGAAATCATTTGGCTAGAAAACAAAACGTCAAAAGTAGTCTGCCTCAGAACAACTTCCAGATTCAATACTCAATTTTTAAAAATCATAATTAATTTTAGAAAACTCCAAATGGACTGGTTCCAACAACATTGTAAACCTATTTAAGTTTAATTTCAAATAAAAATAATTTTTTTCAAAAAATACACACATACCATTCCCATAATTTCACCAAACCTTAATTGTTCCCAATTTGGTTCTAGAAACAACGCCAAATTTTGAAAAATCATAATTTTAAATTCACTTATCAAAATATTAAGTTCTACCCATCAAATTAAAGATCAAGATGTCTAATTTCATCATGTAAAGCTTTATAGTATTTGAAATTTATTTGGTTAGTAAAAAACACATCACAACCTTACTGCCTCTAGAAAATAAATTTTGGCAGCACTAAACCCCAACTTCCAAAATTTAGTATTTTCAACACAATCACCCAAAAATCACAACCACAAGTTATTCGACATAGTTTTTCATTTATAATGCAATGGTGAACTAAAAAATAACAAAATCACACTTCTTCTACCAGTTTTATCTCTAATCAAATCTATCTCCCAACACACGAAAAATCAAGTTTATGTTTTTGATCACCGACAAGTCTAATACATCATTAATCATCATATATCACCTTATATATGATTTAAAAACATCATTTTGCTTCACATACACCCTCTATATAAAATATTAGGAGAGATCAAGAGCCAAGAAAACTCAACGAAAACACAAAGTAATTGGTTCAAAAGAAAGTCGAGTTTTACCTCTTCACGTTTCTAAAACTAGTTCGGTATTCTAGTGGCACTCCGGTTAGCTAAATTAAATAAAACACCACAAATGAGAAATTTGAGGCCATTGAATTGAAGCTTACAGTGAGTTAAAGAAGTTTCCTGAGAGACTTACTGGACAAGAACGACGATTCGGGGTCAGAATCGGCTCCGATACTCCAGGAATATTAGTATTACTCCTCCTTCTCTCTTCTTTCTCTTTTCTCTTATTTTTCTGATTTTCTCTTTCTCTTTCCTTTGTTACCCAAATTGTTCACTTAAAAGGGAATGAATAGTGGTGATTTGATCTTGAGATCTAATGACCTTAAGGTGTGCCAAGTGTCACAAGCTAATGGCTTAAGATGCCATGTGTCAACAAAATAATTGGTCTTCCCTTTTCTCTCTCTTAGGTGGTGCCATAGTTGTCAGGGGAAGGAAGAGGCCTGACAGTTTCCCCTGACACTCGGGTTCAGCATTTGGGAAGTCAAGTACACGACTGAGCTAGAGACTGATGGATTCCCCTGACATAGGTGCTAGGTTGCGCGCTTCAGAGATGCCAACACAAAAGCAAAATGGTAAGTGTCATCATGAGGGACACTTGTCATCACCTCCTTTATCCAACACAAAAGTGCTTTTGTACTATATAATGATAAGAGGACACTTGTCACTCTCTTAACATGCCAACAAAAAAGTTAATTTGTACTTTGTCATGATAAATGGACAAGTATCACTTTCTTATTTGTCCAACACAAAAATTATGCCATCATGAGTCATCATTACTTACTTTATTAGTATCTATCTGGAATTCTACTTGGGTTTTTCTTGGGACTACAACACACATATCGAAGCCCGTCAAATGACACCAGGTTGAAGTGTGTATGGGCCATACATAGTGCCAAATACCGGTTTCTTCTTAAAAAATGCAGGGTACGCAAGCCTGCCCTGAAAAGGCCATGTGCACACTTACACTAATCTGTGCCATAGCTTATGGCATAGCTGGGTGGCGTCTTTCTACTAACCTTATGGCACCATATGTGTGTCTTGTGCACATCTGCACTGACACTTTAATCATACTTCCTGCAATTACCGAGCCCTCTACTGGCTAGGGCCAAATTGCATAGTCCCTGAGAGTCTTTCTATATCTCATCATTCTTAGGACTCTTCCCAAACTAAGCTTAGTCATTCACCTAATATAGGCGTTTCCTTACGTCTCTAGGCCCAAAATTCAGGATATTACAACTCTCCCCCTATTCAATAAATTTTGTCCTCAAAATTTTGAACTTCATATAGTACTATCTATACCTTGGGTAATTATCTCTAGACACTTAGTCTATCTCTTTTGTTTTAGCACTTTTATTTGCAAGCTCATAGAGAATGCAACACAATGATCATATTCTTAGATCTCTGATAGTATTCAGCACCCATCATACATCATTATCATTAATTTTGTACCTAGTATGTAACATTCAAACACAGGACCCACTAGTCTATTCTCACAACGCATGGTTTCTTAGGCCTTACTACCTCTTCGAGACTCTCCTAGATCACACTGTATGCATTTCAAGCCTTATGGCTCATTCTACTCCCACAACGCTAGATATTCCGGCCTTACTATCTAGGGGATCACCCCCATGCTATAGGCATTCAGGGCTTACTACCTCAACTACAACTTGGTATAGTCTGAATGGTTTGCCAATCTCAATATATACTTCAGGCACACCAATCTAATGTCATCGCGCTAGTTAACAACCACAGTGCTAGACACATAGTTCTTATAGCCCTAGGACACTACCCTATGCAAACTTGCACATCGGGTCTTACCGCCTCGAGCCTCTACTAGGCACAATTATCAAACACATCACATTCTGCCGGCCTAAGGACTTACTAGTCCCTTAGGCCTTATGACTTCAAGACATTTGGTCTTTTAGCTTTGTTGAATACTTGTTGAGACTAACTACCTTAAGACACACAATCCGTTAGGTATTCTGAATATATTCTAGGCTCTAACTCTTGCTACTCAAGCCATCTATACACTTATGTAATGTTCACAAAGCATGCTAAAAAAACCATCATAACAAGAGCATTTGACACGTTAGCATATAGCATAACGGCAACCACTGGACCATTAGTCCTACTCTAAAGCTCTTGGTATCACATGGCCCCAAGTGTTACCCGTGCAAAAGGCCCCGGGCATCTACTTGTGCATTATATAAGTTTCAATGGCCTGAGCATTCACCCGTGCAATAGCCCCCGAGCAACCACCATGCATATTCTGAATACTCACTAAGTCTTACTATCCAAAGAATCGCCCATATGCCATAGGCATTACTAGACTTACATCCTCGAGCCTCTACCTATTAGGTCTGACTACCTAAGGACACACTAGCCTAATAGGTCTTACCACCTACTATATATTCATAACACGAATATACTCAATGGTAAACACATACATGCAGAACCATTACATAAGTGATGATAACAAGAGTTTCTTTTATTTATACCGTTGAGCCTGTTCTTCCTTAATTTCTTTCATACAAACAACACTGGACCACCCCATGGTAATTCACTGGGTCATATAACCCTTCTCTTAAGGAAACCCATCCGATGGAAGACTCATTACAATGCACCACTGTTGAGAATCAACGTTCACATAGCTCTACTCTATGGTTTGATGTCACAGCGGGTTCACTCTACGGTTCGACGTCACAGTGGCTGCACACTATAGTTTGACATCACGATGGCGCCATGCTACGAAATTGAACTCAGTACTTCACTCAGCCACTTGACTAGTCACTCATTCTGGTCAGAACCCTCAGTAGGTAGCCCTCTCCTATCAGAATTTTCCGTAGGTAGCTCTTTTTGGTTGGTCGTCTCTTAATGGAACTACTATTGTAATAGGAATCCAAATCTTATAAGGTGCCTCTTCTCTAGCAGTTCTGTAATATGCTTTCTCTAATTTCACCATCTCATCTGCGGTAAGTTTATATGGACTTTTGATATCAGTCCCACTCCAGGCATAATCACAACTCTAAGGGAATATTCTATGATTAAGATCTTTCCCTATGCTAGATTAGAAACCTCATACATATTTCTGTACTACATTCTAGTACCTTAAGCCATTTAAGCCATATCAAATTCCTGGAGAATCAATTCAACTATTACATTTGATTCTCAGGTTATAATTCAACTCTTAGAACCTTAACATTACTTGAGCTAAAAAATCAGGTTTCCTCAATTATACCCAATAGGTGCACTAAGAATCAAACTCAATAGCGTTCATTCTAACCTTCATAGTTTTCAGGTAATGTCCTTAAAATATCACTAAAGGTTCAACATTATCTACATGGTTCAAACTTCTATCATGAAATAGAACCATAGTACAACTTGATTCTCATTTCGACCTAAGCACTATTTCAGCTTAGATCTTATCTAAATCTATCCTCAACCTTCAATATTATCATATCCGATCCACTACGATAGATATATGGCATAGTTACTACTCATCATGCATTACCGCATATCATACCTACATACCTTTAACTCCATGGGGTTACTAAGGATCATTACTTAGCACGGAGAAACCTCAAAACAATCACTATGCCTTGAGTTTTCATAACCCCATCAAATGAAATTTTTTAGACAGTACTCACTATAACAGAAATGGTTCGGATTAAAGATCAATACTTATTTCATCATATCATCAACCAAGATCCCAGTATACCATGTTATTCAGCCCATAAATGCTAGATACTATTCCCACAGGGAAACATAAGTAGTACCAACTTCTTGGTATAGCCCCTCTATGTGTTCTCATAACATAGGGGAAAAATCTGGGTCATACCCTAACTCAATATTAGGAGCCCTAGAGTTAGCAACAAAATCTAAATCTTGTATTCATCTTTTATCCTTAAGGTCTCATTATCATTGTTACCAATCGAGGAATCCCCACTAGGATTAGGCACCGCTAACATCTCTGTCAAGAGGAGTCACTTCCTCTATATATACCTTTGCCCCTTCCTTCAACAGGTTGATTAACAGACAGGGGTGGTCTAACTCCTTAGGTTCCTCTGCTACCTATAACTCCAAGTTATAGCAGCACTAACAGGGGATCATTATACTATTTACATTAGCAGAGAATATAACCTATATTCAGAACCCTGTGCTCTAACTAGACTTTTATCTCTGAGCAGACAATTCTATTTCTAGAATCGCTACTCTGATACCAAAAAATGTAATACCTTTTATTATCTGCCCTTTTATTACATTTGCATAAGCATTCGCTTATATTCTCTTAGGAGATTATTACTCATTTCTGGCTTTTAAGCCGTTATTTTTTTTTCAAACATCAGAGTTAATTCTTTTCTTAGTGATCTTAGTTACGTTTTACTATAATTACATGTATTCATACTTGCGTATTCATACATACATTTTTTCCATACATACAATTTACATACAATAAAATTAATACACGTTCTTTTTTTCTCGATTCTTTGTCTTCTTTCCTTCTTGTTCATCTTCAGGCATTATTCTCTGTCCTGTTCACAGACCTATATAGTTGGTGGGGAGTGAGATTCGAGGCAATCTCAGTAGCAAATATACAGACACTACATGTAAGATGAATGCTAGTGCATGATATGCTTACCTTATATAGGCTGATGTTCATGTAATGATATTATGCATGCTCAATGTTTTGTGCAACATACTTATGGTCATATTAACACAGAAATAGAGCTTCACCCATTCATACATGCTTCACATAATCATGCAAAGCAATACAATAAATCAATACATAGCATAAAAATCACATACATACAAGTAAGTAAGTTTATTACCTTTTGTCTTCAAGTCCCTTTTTTGTACCTTTTCTTTCAACCACTGGAGTTGCTTCCATTGTCTCTTCTTTGTCATTTCATGACCCTAAATGAATAGCCATATTATTATAGCCATGAAAAATGAATGTCCAATGTTACTTCATGGGCCTTCAACAACTTTAAGGGCCTAATCCTATGCCTTGGAGTTCATAGTTATTACATTTGTGTCATTAAGTCTTAAATTCGCATAAGACATAAAGTTGGTAGATTTTTCACTGTACTTTGAAAAATCATAACTAATCGTAGAAAACTCCAATTGGGTTGGTTCAAAGCTCAATGTGATCCTTATTAAATCTAATTCGTAGGAAAGATAATTACTTATGCATTTCCTAAACACACAATCCCATATTTCATAATTCCTCCATATTGTCAAGAGACAACTTCCATAATCATTACCAAATTTTAAAAATTTGTATCTCTCAGTATACTTGTTTAATTATTATAAATTACCAAGAAAATTAAATCTTGTGGGGTTTAATTTCTGATTGGAAAATTTCATGAACATTGGAATTCATTTGTCTAGACAAAAACATGTCACAATCAGTCTGCCTTAGAACAACTTCTAGATTCAATACCCAAATTTCAAAACTGATAATTAATTCTAAAAAAATAAAAATTGACTAGTTCCAAGCATAGTGTAAACATATTTAAGTATAATTTCTAGGAAAAATATCATTTTCCAAAAACTGCACCCATACGATTTCCAAAAATTCACCAACCTTAATTGTTCTCAATTTGGTTCCAGAAATAGGGTGTAACTTTGAAAAATCATATCATTAAATTCACTAATCCAAATATTATGTTCTACCTATCAATTAAAGATCATGATGTTTAATTTCATCCTGTAAAGTTTCATAGCATTTGAGCTTTATTTTGTTACTCCAAAACATGTGACAACCTTACGGCCTCCAGAAAACGAATTTTGGTAGCACCAAACCCGAACTTCCAAAATTTAGTATTTTCAACACAATTACCCAAAAATCACAACCACATACTATTCCACATATTTTTTCATATAGAATGCAATGGTAGAATCAAAAGTAACAAAATCACACTCCTTCTACTATTTTTTACTCTGACCAAAATCTGTTTCCCAATACAAGATAAATCAAGTTTGTGTTTTTTACGATTGAAAAGTCTAATACATCATTAATCATCATATATCACATTATATATGATTTTAAAACATCATTTTTCTTTACATACACCCTCTGTCTGAAATATTAGAGGAGACCAAGAGCTAAGAAAACTCAATGAAAACACAAAGTAATCAATTCAAAAGAACGCTGAGGTTTACCTCTTCGCGTTTCTAAAACCATTTCGGTATTCCGACGGCACTCCAGCTAGCTCAATGACATAAAACACCTTAGATGAGAAATATGAGACCATAGAATTAAAGCTTACAGTGAGTAGAAGAAGTTTCCCGAAGGACTTACTAGATGATAACGGCGATTTGAGGTCAGAATCGACTCCAGCAATGTCACTATTCCTCCTACTTCTTTTTTCTTTCTCTTTTCTCTTATTTTTCTGCTTTTCTCTCTTTTCTTTCCTCTCTTTACTGAATTGGCCACTTAAAAGGGAAAGAATGATGGTGATTTGATCTTGAGCTCTAATGTCCTTAAGGTATGCCATGTATCACAAGCTAATGGCTTAAGATGCCATGTGTCAAAAAAATAATTGGTCTTCCCTTTTTCCTCTCTTAGGTAGTGCCATAGTTGTCAGGGGAAGGGAGAGGCCTAATATAACACCTTACTTACGTAATCGTTCTAATGAGTTTTAGGCAGTGGATCGAACCACCAAGTGATTTTTCTTTTATAAATTTTTTTCAATTCCCAACCTCAATACAGGATTCGAACCTGTAATTGAGTGGGCCTTTCTGAATGGTTTAAAAACCTTGTTTTTGATATCATCCCAAAGTGGTTCGTAACTTCTTAACAACTAATTGTTTCTTAATTCCTTGTATAATTACTAGAGTATTTCTAATTCTCAATGATCCCAATACTGGTTAATTCAAATACTTATATTCTTATAAATAAATATTCTCTGTGTGCAAATAATGATACACATAATAAACTAAACACAATTCAGTCTTCTTTTCTTCTGAATCATTCTTCAAGCATTCTCGTCTTTCCTG
Source organism: Albizia julibrissin (assembly GCA_037074505.1). Classification (NCBI taxonomy): domain Eukaryota; kingdom Viridiplantae; phylum Streptophyta; class Magnoliopsida; order Fabales; family Fabaceae; genus Albizia; species Albizia julibrissin. The sequence goes on from CM073477.1 coordinate 43,619,334, forward strand.
TTCATATACCTATATGGTTGGTGGGGGAGAGTAAGATTTGAGAGAATCTTAGTAGCAAACATACAGATAATGCATGTAAGATGAATGCTAGTGCATGATATGCTTGCCTTACGTAGGCTCATGTTCACATAATGATGTTCTGCATGCTCAATGTTTCATACAACATGCTTATGGCCATAGTAAAAATAGAAACAGAGCTTCATTCATTCATACATGCTTTACATAATCAAGCAAGGCAGTACAACAAATCAATACACATCATAAACATCACATACATACAAGTAAGTAAGTTTACTACCTTCTGGATTACTATCCTTCCTTTGTTACCTCTTCTTCCAACCATTGAAGCTTCTTGGAAATTCTTCCATTCCTCTTCTTTCTTGACTTCTCTATGGCCCTAAATACCTAATTACATCATTAGAGCCATGATTGTGAGTCATTAGAAGTGTATATTAAGGCCCAAGAAGCTAGGGAGGGCTAAATAGGTCAATTTCCCTCAAAAAGAAGAAATCCTAGAATTTGAGGGGTGTTGGCCGTGGCCAAAATCAGGTCAAAGACTTTTTGGCCGTGGCAAAGAACCTTTGGCCGACAGATTTTCCCCTTTCCTGATTCTTGGCAGAACTTGTAAAAATCATAACTAATTCTACAAAACTCCAAATGAAGTGATTCCAAGTTCTACGTGAGCCTTGTTATGTCTAAATTAAGGGAAAAATATATAAATAAGCTAAATGTACACATATAGGTACAGAGTTCCCTTTTAGTAGACACTGCTCCAGAATTGTCCAATTTTACATGACTAAACTTTAAAAAAACATAACTCTTATTGTACCACTCCAAATCCTTCATATTACATATAATTTTAAATTTCTTTATGTCTAATTTTAATCTAGAAAATTTCATGGTCATTGGATAAGATTTGGCCACTCAAAAACACATCAAAATGACACTGCCTCCAGACAGGGCAGATTAACAACATGTATACTCATACTTCAAAATTTCCAAACTCATATACAAGCATCCAAAAATCATGAACACTTATATACCTACACAATTTTTCCCTCTAACGCTAATAGAAGCATCAAAATGGTCAAATTCGTACTCTTTCTACATGTCACAGCACAGGGCAGAAAAACAGGGTTCTTAGGTGCAACATGTTGTTTTCTTATTTTCTCTTGCTTAATCACTTCCTTTCTACTTCTAATCACATGATTAGCTATTTAAATACTAAATGAACATGATTTAGGGGAAATTTTGGCAGCATTTCCCCTAGGTTTTCAACAACCCCAAATTTCCAAAAACAAGAGAAAATAACACAATATCCACCAACAACCTCAACAACAACATCAACTAGGGTAAAGGAAGCAAGTCTTGAAGTTTACCTCTTGATTCCTCCACTTTCTCTTTCTAGGATGCCACTGTTCATCCTCTCCTCTCTCTTGATTTTGTCTTGAAAACCATGGATTAGAACATCATTTCTCACTTCATCACTCGAGTGGTCACTCGAGTGATGGCTTTGTATACCTTATAACACTTTGTTTCTTAGTCAGAAAATGTTTGTTCAATTATCAAAGCATTTGTAACACCTTTTGTTATCATCAAAACATGGGATCTAACATTTTTAAACTCACATATAACATTTTGAGGTGTATTTATGGTTTTTGGCCATTTTTAAATAGTACTGAAGCTACTTCTATGATCTCATTGATCTTGGCTTTCATTACAATGATTTTGAATTTTTGTTCATGCATTGTTGTGCATATTAGTGACTATCTTAAAGTTCTTAGTTGATTCTCTATGAATATGCCCATTCTAATGTATCAATTGTTGTGCTTTAGTTGAAATTCACTTAGTTATGTTGTTGTCATGGATCAGAATATAAGTGATAAATTTTTGCTAATGTGATAGGAGAATTAGGTTTGGTATGTGTAAGCCTAGTATTGGTGCAATCATTTAAGTTGCATTTTTCTAGTTTTGATCTTATTTTGGGATCTTATTGTGCATGCACAATTTTTTTGTTTTGTATATGTGATAGTATAAGTAGCGTCGATGACTAATATGGTTACCGAGGTGACTTTGCTCTTTTTTGTACATTTCTTTCTATATTAGAAGCCTCGGTAACTACCATGGTTACCGAGGCATTTGTCTCTTCTTTTCAAGAATGCATCATTTTATGTCAGAAGCCTTGGAAAATAGTATGGTTGCCAAGGCATGTTGTATTTTCCTAAAAAAACATAAAAAAATTTTATAAACATACATACATACATACATACATATAATAAAAATTAATAATTATTATTATAAAAGTTTGAAAAAAAAATTCAGAAAATTCAAAACAAAGTGTCTTCCTTTTATTGTCGTTATTTTCTTTCTTATTCCCATTATACCCATTGAAGCTGGCCTATCACTAGGACCACATTCATTCCTAATTTCAAATTTCCCCTCCTCAACCCGAGCCTTATTCAGGGCTTTAGGAAATAAATCACTCAATTGATCTCTAGACCTCATATGTCATGTAAAAATAAAGTTTTCCTTGATCATGTCCTTCAAAAAAAATGACAATCAATATCAAAGTGCTTTGTATGTTTTGTAAACCCCCTTACTTTTAACGTATTCTTAGGAATTATTACACAATTCATTTAGATATTTAAACGTGGTATCAATACGGAAGCTAACATCATGGTTGTACATTTTGATACAACTGCTCTCTTATACTACTAATACCATAATCTGGTCCTGATACCTTTATCTTAAGTACCGGATTTACCTCTATAAGAGTCAATATTACCAAATAGTTAGGTATTCTTATGATATAATTAAATAAGTGTACTAATATCGTCTTACACTATTGTGTCTATATACATACATGTTCATACACATCACATATAGTCATTCAAGTCTATCAAAATGACCAAGTCAAGTTAAGATACATATATTACAGATAACCAACAGAACATTAAAGTTCTTCTCCTTTGTTCTCTATCTTTATGAGATTACCTGTTTGCCCCTCGAGCCGCTTGCTTCAGCTGCATGTTAGTTATGGAAAGGGTGATATTCGCGAGAATATCAGTAGTAACAAACATTCAATCATATAAAATGCCAGCCTAAGGACACACTGGTTCAATAGGTCTTAAGGCTTCTAGACACATTGGTCCTCATCATTCTCGACGGTAAAAACATACATGCAGAACAATACATAGTATATGTGAGAAAGAGTTATTACCTGAATGCCTTTCCAATGACCGTTTTTTCTTCAGGCTCAGCAATCTTCAAATCCCAGACAAATATAGAATCCTATATTAAGAATTCATGAAGATAGGTCATTACTTGATCCTATACCTTCGGCATAATGAACATTGTATTATTCTTGACCCACTTCAATTCTTGCGCTTTACTTTACTTGTTGGTTATCTTTAGGACACTTTCCTTACTCTGTGTCTAACACATTATGTGTTTTATTCCCTTATGATTTGATTCTCTAATATGGTCACATTAGGTTCTAAGACATGCCTCTACTCTACATTATCTGACTTATCACAGTTCTCTTTAATTTCTGCAAATTCGCAAGTCTTCCCAAAGCTACCAGATTTATTAACCAAATTTGAAAATTCATAACTTAATTTTGGAAATTCCAATTGAGGTGGTTCCAATTTCTATGCAAAGATATTTAAGTCCTCTACAAAGAAAAAATTTCTCCCAATGCCAATTATAAGTACAAAAATCCAGAACGTCAACCAAATCCTCACTGCCACAAAAATCATTTCAGATTCAATGTCTAACTTTAGCAAATCATATCTTATAATCTACTAACCTAAATAACACATTTTATATATTAATTGAAAGCTTAAAACATCTACTATCAATCTGGAAAATCATAATCATTGAACAAGGTTTAACTATTCAAAATTTTTCCACAAGCAATCTGTCTCATAGAAAACGCCATTTGGCAGCAACTACCCTTAAGTTCCAAAGTTAGGGTTTTCTATCTAATCATCTAAAAATCTTACATTAAGCTATTTTCATGTAATTTCACATGAAAAATCAATTGGAAACCCTTAAAAGCACCAAAATCACATTCTTTTACTCAGATTCATGCTTGACAAAAACTTGACCCTAATTACCATAAGTTGAGTTCTTACAATTTCAATTTCAAGACTTGTTAACTACCATCATCAAACCATATTTAACACCATATTCATAATCATAATATCATCAAATCCCTAATTTCTCATGTTGGCTAAAACCCTAGGGCAACCATAACCTAAAGAAAAACTTAATGAAACCACAAGATGCTATATTCAAATCAAAGCTTATACTTATCTCTACTCGACTCTATAATCAGTTCTTGATTCCAGCAGCACTTTAACTTTAGTGGCAACATGAAACTCCTCTAATCAAGAATTTTAAACCATTGAAATGTAGCTCTCGTTAAGTAAAACAAGTTTTATGAAGGCTTTATCAGCTAAAAATGCGAAATCGAGCTCGAAATTGGGTAAAACTATTAAGAACAAATTAATTTCTCTCTTCTTTATTTTCCCTTGATTTTCTCTACTTTTCCCTTAATTTTCTAGGAATGGCCAAATTTCAATGTTGGTAGGGTATGGAGTGATCTTGAATTGACATGTGTCAATTGTTAAAAATCTCAAGGTGCCAGGCGTTCCTCATTTCCTGGGGTGCCAGGCGCTACTTTTTAAAACTCATCTCCTCTCCCTCTTACATGCCTAAGGCATCCTTATGGGTAGGGAAGAGAATGCCAGATGATTTCCCTAGCTTTCCTGTTCGGTGTTCAGGGAAGTCAGCCATATGGCTAGATCAGAGACGGGTGAGTTATATGGCTAATTGCACAAATGATTATCATGGGGCTGGGTGGTGCTTTCTCACTGAGCCAACCTAAAAGTAAAGGCTAGGTGGCGTTGTTATGTTCTTCCAACCCAAAAGCTACTTTAATAAAGCTACTTTATGTAGAGTCCACTCGGTTTGGTGCCATGTGTCCATTTGAGTTCAAAAACACGCCAAGTTATCTAAGTAGCCTAAGATGGCACCACATATGTTCCTACCTCCGAGAATTGCCAAGTGTATGCCGGTGTATCTTGGACAATGCCGGATATCCATGTAATTACCATTAGATGGTGTCATACTTAGCATAAGTGTCATATGTATATGGCACCATATATGTCTCTCCAAGAGACATCAAGTGCCTTTATACACTCATGTACTGGTATATTTATCTGTCTAATTTCACATATAAAGCAATACGGATTATGAAATTTCAGTATATTACACGTTTATGAAACACAGAGTTAGAAACTATGTATAGAGCTTTATTATCACACCACAACTATGCTGGTAAAGAAGTCTTGAGGCCAACTTTCTTTAATAACTTATATATCCATACTATCCTAAACACAGATTATGCCATAGCTCTATATTCTACTTCTAAAATGGATCAAGACACCATATCCTATTTCTTGTTCCTCCAAGAGACTAAATTTCTACCCACAAAGACACAATATCCTATAGTGGACTGTCTAATAGCTTTAAACCTACTATGAATTATATCACAAAAATATACAATATCTATATGACCATGATTCCTTAATAATATACCATGACCTGAGGACCCTTTTAGATAATATAAGACATGTTCCAAAGCTTCCCACTGTCTGACAGTTGGTGCTACCATGAATTGGCTTAGCATACTGACAGGAAAAGGTGATATTAGGATAAGACACCATAAGGTAGTTTAATTTCTCAATCACCCTCTGGTACCTCTTAGGATGCTCAAATGGTTTGCTCTTCTCAACCTCATGTTCGTTCTTCTCATCATCAGATTAATCTTCAGATGGTATGCTCTTATGAGCATCAAGTAAATGATTAGGAACCATAGGAAAGATTAAAAGAAAGTTCAAGAACATATAATACTGAGGATGATTGAATAGGAGGAGTAAGACTGACTAATAGTATCAAAACCAAGTACACATGAATCAAAACCATTAGCAATAGTAATACTTGATTGATTGGCATGTAAGCTACACGTACAGAAGAGATGACGGTTACCTATCATGTGCTCAATAGCACCTGAATCTATAACCAATATGGAGAAACATGAGACAAGGCATGTCTTAGTATTACCTAAAGCCATCAGATCACTAATCGGCAAGTTGGCATTCGTCTGAAACTCGTAGTACTCCACAATAGAAATCATGACCATATCATTAGGCAACACAAAATTGCCTTGGCCATTATACATAAAATACCTCAAGAGGATGCATAAAGAGTCAAACATAATGCTAAAATCAAGAAAGCTTGACCATATGTCACACTCGAAACTTTCAAACAAAGATAAATTCAACAATCATACCAAGGGCTTGAATCCTAGTAGCCATACCAGGGGTTTTATTATAGAAAATACTAAACCCAAAGAGACCACATAGGACATCGAGTAATATGGAAGATAATTAATTAGAAAAGTATTGAGAGAAGTAAACAAAATAGTAGTAGAAACCTAAAAAGGCCATACCAAGGACTAAAAACAATTCAAAACAAATAAAGATAATGTTGTTGGACATCTCAACAGGGATAAATGCTACAAAAGTGAATGAAATAGGCAAATAACGAGAAAAAAACACATGAACCATTAGAAAAAGTAAGACCAAAATCTGTAAACCATGTCAAATGAACACAAAATCACTAGAAAGGACCAAATTTAGTGACTTGCCGCCAATGAGAGAAATCATTTCCGGAAACTAACCTTCACAAACCTCCACACACTAGCACATAAATCTTTGAACGAATAGGGTGAGGTCTATGAGGCTCACACATTGATCAAAATGTCACTAAACCTTGACGAAACCACCGATTAAAAGCTGTTGAATCTCCTTCGGGGTATGTGTTCTAGAAAGAAGTTGCACTACACAGTGAATATGGTTTTAATAGTAAAGAATAGAAAAAACCAGTAGCAGAGAAAAAAAAGAAGGAACTCAGGAAAAATATTCTAAGTAGAGACTACTGGCTCTGATACCTTGTACAGAGAATAATATGGTATGAATGAATTGTATTCTAGAGAGTAATTGATACATAATATATACAAAATGAGTAGTAATGAACATTAAATGTGATAATTATTGATCTAAAATTAGCTTCTATGGTTATGCATGTTTACATTAATCAAATCATATCATGACTTTACATATCTTAACAATAAGGATGACTTAGAATCCTACATGGCATCTCTATAAGTTAACAATATTATGAAAATTATATAGTTTTTACATAGTATTAAATTTTATGATTTAAAAAAAAAACCCTTCACATCTCTTTGTGGCAAACAAATATGTAAGTTTTTTGCACAAATTCTAGAATGTATTACATTTCAAATATAAGAAATACTAATACAAATAATCTTTTTAAAATTTATTTTCTATTCAATTTCCAATGATTACAAACCTAGACTAAATTAAACTAGATGTCCAGAGTTTCAAACAACTCATTTTTGGAATGAAAAGAGTTTTAGAGTTTAATTTGGTAAGAACCAGCTTTTTATCTGAAAAAACCACTACCAAGCTGGAAATTGAAGTGAATCTTAAAAAACCGAATGGCTCATGAGATTAGGGTCTAACTATACTATAGAAGAAGAAGGGGGACAATGTTAGAACCAAATGACATCCAAGATAGGAGTAAATTAGTTGTAAAATAAAAACTTAACAATATTTTCACATCTTAGTAAAAGCAATAAATAATAATGAACTTGAAATTAATAAACCAAAAATGTATAATCAACTATTTAAGTTAGTTATGATGGAAACATAAGAGATAAGGAAGAGAAGATGCAAACTATGATTTATCCTGGTTCGGTCCAATCCTTGATTACCCACCTTCAACCCCCAAGCTCCACCTGAGATTTTAAATCCAATATCTCCATCAGGTTTAAACCAGCTACTTGAGAACCATTACAAAGCCACAAGTTCAATCCAAGCACTTGTGAAGCCACAACAATTCTCTCACTAAAGTAAGAACTTCCCCTTACACACTGTAAGGATACAATCTATTTCCCATTCAAGATCCCAATCTTGAATAACACTCACAAAAATAAGATGATTACAATTAAAGTACACTTCTCTCTCTATGAAGTAGACTATGTAAAACACTGAAGTACATAGTGGAGCATGATTACAATGCTTTAAATATAGTTCTGTAAGATTCAAAATTTTGGTATTTTCACAGTGTATGCTTGGCTCTCTTCTTCTTTAATTTTGAAAGCTCTTCTATTTATAGTTGATAATGGGTATTTGACCGTTATGCACAATCTTCTTCCCATTGAGCTTTTCTTCTTTCCATTCAGCTTCTCAGAATATGACTATTAGAGATTCTGACACAAAAGCAACTTGTAAGCTCCATATTTCCATTGAGTGTTAATCCATGCTTAATCCATGCAAAATGTTTCATTGCATGTTCTAAAACATCTTTATAGAGTTTGACACACTTAGACAAGGTTTGATCAACATTTGATGGGATTCTAAAATCATTCCAAAAATATGAAACAGAAATTAAAAACTATAAAGAACATCATTTAGATGAAGTTGCAGGATGTATGAAAGGGAAGGTTGATCACTTAAGTGATATATGATAACTTGAGTGATAATGTTATATTCAAAGCTTTCTCAATGTTAATAAAACTTGCAAGTTGGACTTGAGGGTGACTTCTATTAAAATTCACTTATCACTTAAGTAGTGAAATCCCTCTCAAGGACTCTTAAAAGCTTTAGAAAACATTTTGAGTTTCGAACGAGTGATCACCATAACTAGAGTGATTTTTAGGCCTCACTTGAGTGATTATCAGTGAAAATAATCAATCACTTGGTTAAAACTCAGGAGTGAATCAAAAGATTACTCGAGTGATAGTATATAGCTCAAGTGCTAGTGTTTAATTTACAACAATAGTAATTGATCACTTGTAGGTTTAGGCTAGTGATAGACAACATCACTGGAGTGGCACTTCATCACTTGAGTATTGTTGAAGAATAATTTTCGCTGATAACTTATAGGTTACTTGCAATTTTGGTTGAAAATAACTTCCAAGTTACTACAACTAAAATCTAGCAAATGGCCTATGGCCAAAATTTTATTTGAGCCTACCTTCCAATGTAATAAGACCAATTCCAAAATTTGTTGTATTCAAAAAGATATAAGCCGAAGAGTGACTGCTAGTCTTGAACAAAGAGTGAATTTTGAGAACCAAGTTTTGAAGTTCATATTTATTTTGTCAGAAACTCTTTGAGCTTTTTATAGGTATTCCCAAACCTCAATTTGAATCTAGTTTCATATGAAACAAGTTTCATCTCAAATGGATTAGTATATGCCAGATATGTCCAAAATATTGAACCCCTGTTAGGCTAAATGAAAACAAAGTATAATAGAGTATGTTGAGATGTGAACATCACTCGAGTTAGTAACATGTTAACTCAAGTGAAGCATGGGAAAATCACTTATGGAGGTGCAACTCGAGTGTAGATGAAAGGTGGCTTGAGTAAGATGAAATAACTTCTAAATGAGGCACTTTTACTTCAAATGGAGTGATTCCAACTTCCTGTGCAGCATAGCAACCTCAAATACCAAATCTAAGAACTTGAATCTTAATATTTCATTTGACCTTTACGATTTCTTCTTTCTTTATTCTCTCTTCCTTTTTTTATTGATCATCTCAACAATCCAATTTGATGACTTCTATCTTTTCTTAACTAATATTTGATCTTTGCAAGTTCTTCTTTCTTCATTCTCTCTTGTTCTTTTTCTTGATCATTCTCCATAATCCAACTTGATAATTTCTATATTTTCTTGATTAACAAGATATTTCACATTAAATATAATAGTTAGTCAAGGTAGGATAAAATACATTACGCTCTTAAATGTTTAGCATCATCAAAACTAATCATATCTAACAAGAAAAAAAGGAAGCACATAACAGAAATGTGGTGCCAACCTATCTTTTCTTTAATAACAATAGAAGCAATGAAAAAACAATTGGTGGAAAAATCTAAAGATGAAACCTAAACCGCTTACTAGCCATGATCATGAACATGTCGGAGTTAGAACTTAGAATTAAGGCGAGGATGGAAATGAAATGAAAGGAAAAAAAAAGAAGGAAGAAACAAATGTGAAAATTGTAAAGTAATAGACTCTATTATGCTATTCTTTACCACCACTTTTACTAATTCTCTTTTTTCAATGTAATTAAATTAAAAAGGTTGAGTCCAATTTTTTTCCTAGAGGTTATCACGTAAGAGAAATGTTGCCCTAAAAGATTTTTTTGGGTTCAATATGGCCCTAAAAGTTTCCAAATCATAGTAATGTTGCCCCGACCATTATCTAGGTTGATTTTAATTGTTAGTAGATCAAATATATTGAATTAGCAGTTCCACATGTCATCGACATCATTTTGTTTTGGGTTAAAGTGAAAATTTTCCCTTAAAGGTTTAACTCAAAAGAAATGGCTAGTTGAAAGTTTCCAAATTGTAGAAAGTACACCCCGATTGTTATTTAGGTTAAATTTGCTTGTTAGATTATCAAATATGCTAATCTGACAGGTTCATCTGTCATCCATTTCATTTTTTTAAAGTTATATTTACCAATAAGGAAAATTTTTTTTAAAAAAATGCATCTTATCTTAAGGATTAGAGAAAATCAAAGAGATGGGAGCATCTTCTGTGGTGAAGAGAAAATCAAAAAGGTACTAGTGGCCTATCTCTATGACACTGGGGTGTAGCGGCTGAGGGTTTCTGACAGCCTTGTTCTTAGCAATATCTCCCATCTAATAATCAAACCTTCATCTCCATTACTCTCTAATGAACGTGAGCTCCTCCAACACCTGTGACTTTTCTTCGTCATTATTGTTCACTCTGCTAGCTCAACAAATTTGGTCGACTAACAGTCAAACTTATCATAGATAACAGCTGGGGAAAAATTATAACACTTTAGAGACTTCTAGGGTGACATTAAACCCAAAAAATAAAAGCTTTTGGGGAAATATTACTCTCAAGTGGAAATTTTTGAAGTAAAATTGGACCTTATTCCAAAATTAATTTATCACTCACCATTGTCATGCACATTCATTGAGGGAGAAACTTTTTGGGAAAATCGTAGTATGGTCCCAATGAACAGAAAAAATATGAAAAAATTCTTAGTATATGATTCACTATGTAAAAACTCCCAGGAGACCTCAATAATGTAGACTCAAATTATGAAATTATATGTTTGCCCAACGAGTCATAGTGTTACCATTGACAAGTCCATTTAAAGTATATGTGCCATATTAACAAGTCATGTGTGTTAACATTGACAAGAGTATGTGTCATATTAACAAGTCATAATGTTAATATTGATAAGTATATGTGTCATATTAACAAGTCATAGTGTTACCATTGATAAATGTTTTCTGTTGATAAGTGTATGTGCCATATTAACAAGTCATAGTGTTACCGTTGATAAGTGTATGTGCCATATTGACAAGTCATAGTGTTACTGCTGATAGGTTTATGTGCTATGCATATCGACAATGAGGGCAAACACGTAATTTCATAACTCGAATCTATATCATTGAGGTCCATTAGGAGTTTTTAGATAGTGAATCATGCATATAATGAGAAATTTTTGACATTTTTTCTGTTCTTTGGGACTATAATGCAATTTTCTGAAACTTTTTTTCCTTGTATAATTTGAGTAACCAACTGGAATATTTTTAAGTTTTAAGTAGTTTTTTTACCATTGTTAAGTTTAAGATATTTATTTATGCATTTTTTGTTATTCTTCGTTTCTTTTTTAATTTGTATTCTTCATATTTAATTGTGTTTTTACTATATTTTACTACTAATAACTTTGGAAGTCTTATATACTAGTATATTATATAAGTTTTCTAATTTATTGTGAAATTAAATTATTCAAACTTATTTTTAAATTATTTGAAAGCTTAATATACTTTTTTTTATATAATATTATATTTTTACTTGATTATCATGGGATTTAAAAAGAAAACGCAACTTGTGTGTTCTATATCTGTTATGTCACATTTTTTATTTTCAAATCAAACTCATTGAATGTGCTTCTAAACCCTATCCATATATAGTTCAACTACTATGAAAATATAACATTAGAACATCAAATTATGTAGGAGTTTAATTCTAATCAAAAGCGAGATGACACATGATCATGTCTAGTTAGTTTTAAATTAGTCAATTGCAAATTTTATATTCGTATGCGTAAGCAAGTATTTTTATACAACATTAGAAAATTGAATATAAAACTAAAATGTAAATTCAAAATATAGGTAGACTGAATTAAAATATTGGAGTTTTATCTGAAAATACAAATTCAAAATTTCTTTTTTTATTGGTAAATTTAAATCTTCATTTTAATATATATATATATATATATATATATATATATATATATATATCTCACTACTTAAAAAAAAACCATAAATGATCTTTATTCTTATAAATCTTATGACGTTTGGGAAGCATCATAGCTTCCAGTACCATAAAAGCAACGTATGGCGCTTCTTGAATTTCTAAAAGCGCCGGTGTTTTTTATTTTATTTTTTTAATATACCTCATATAGTGCTTCTGTGGGGAAGCATCATAAGAAGTATGGACCTCCACAGCACTTCCAGTAGAAGCGCCATAGGAGTATAGGATTGAATATCGCGAATTTTGGAACTAAAAGCTAGAGAATAAGCTTGAATTAATTGGACTGGTAAACCCCAGTTTAGCAAATATCCTAGTGGGCCACGCTTGTATTCCCCAAAATTCCTTTATATCCTTTGGATATTAAAGGGAATATTATGATGAATTTAAAGAGCTTGGGGAATGACAAAACAATGCAATTAGGAGACACACAAAGTAGTGTTGCTACCAGTGAATTTCTCAGTGTGGTAATTGTGTTTGTGTGACATCTTTCAAGGGGTAAATCATGTCCAAAAATTATGAAACTTTCTAGAATAAAATTAGACTTATCAATATTTAATTTGATAGGTCATATGAGTTATTTGGAGCTATACACAAAGACATATGTATTTTTCAAGTTAGCCCAGTGAAACTGGCTATTCTCAGTGGCAGTGACCAAAAATAATAATTCTGGAAAGTGTGAGTTTTTAATTGGCTAAAGGTTATATTTTTTCCTAAAACTAGACTCAATAAGGATCTGATAGCCTTTAGAACCACCCCAATTGGATATCTACAAAATTAGATATGAATTTGCAAAGTTTGATGAAAATTCTGCCAAGTTTTGTATTTAGTGCGAAAATGAAATAAAATGTAAGGGCAAAATGGTAATTTTTCCATAAGACAAGAAATGATTATTTTTTCCTAATATTCCCAATAATTTCAGTTAAATGGGAATTAAGAAGAGGAAAATGGCCACTTGGTAATTATTAAGTCCATTTTAGAATATTATTATCAAGGGAAAAATTCAAAGAGTCAAAAAGTCCAAAGGTCAAAAGCTTAAGACCTTGGTCAATGATTTGTGAGATAGCATTAAGTGATAATTCAAAAGCTACATTCTCTCTTTCATTTATCATTCAAGTCGGCTAACCAAGGGAAAAGAAAAAGGGAAATGGAATAATTGGATAAAAGAGAATGTTGGACCAATGGGAGGTGACCATGTGTAAAGCAACTTGACAATTGCTTTAAGTTTTCATTTCTTCATCTCCTCATCCTCATTTTTTACCAACAATCTGCACAAAGAGAGAGATGGAACTTGAGGATAGCCAAGAGCTGAAGAAGAACACAAAGGGCTAGGGTTTACCAAAATCCAAGGAAAGAGGCTTGTAATCTTGTGATTTTTGCCTCCTAATCACACTATAACCACTTCTAACCTCTTCTCCTCCTTGAAATCCATGGTTTTTAAGACAAAATTAAGAGAGAGGAGAGAGTGAACAGGGTCATTTTAGAGAGATAAAGTTGAGGAATCAAGAGGTAAACTTCAAAATTTGTCTCTCTTGCCTTGTTGGATGTTGTTGGTGTTGTTGTTGCTCGATATTGGCTTGTTTTCTCTTGTTTTTTCAAATTTGGGATGTTGAAACCCTAGGGAAATTTCTGCCAAAATTTCTCCTAAATCATGTTCGTTTAGTGTTTAAATAGCTAATCATTTGATTAGAAGTAGAAAGAAAGTGATTAAGCAAGAGAAAACAAGAAAACAACATGTTGAACCTAAGAATCCTATATTTTTTCCCTGTACTATGATGTGTAAAAGGAGTAGGAATATAACCATTTTGATGCTTTCATTATCTTTAGAGGACAAAATTGTATAGGTATACAAGTGTCCATGATTTTTGGATGTTTGTACATGAGTTTGGAAATTTTGAAGTGTGAGTATGCATGTTGTTAATCTTCCCTGTCTGGAGGCAGTGTCATTTTGATGTATTTTTTAGTGGCTAAATGTTATCCAATGACCATGAAATTTTTGAGATTAAACTTAGACATAATGATCTTGAAAATGATATATAATATGAAGGATTTGGAATAGTACACTAGGAGTTATGATTTTTCAAAGTTTAGTCATGTAAAACTGGTCAATTCTGGAGCAGTGTTCAATTAAAGAGAACTCTGTACTTATGTGAGTGCATTTAGCTTATGGCCATATTTTTCCCTTAAACTGGAGTTAAAGAGGGTCAAATGGAAATTGAACCACTCAATTTGGAATTTTCTGGATTGAGTTATTAATTTTTCAATTTTGGCCATGAATCAGGAAGTTGAAATTTGGACGGCCAGGTTCTTGGCCACGGCCCGCCATTTTTGGTTGCAGCCAAAACCCCCAAATTCCAGGATTTCATGTTTTTTAGGGAAATTAACCTATTTAGCCCTCCCTAGCTTCTTGGGCCTTAATATATACTTCTAATGACTCACAATCATGACTCTAATGATGTAATTGGGTATTTAGGGCCATGGAGAAGTCAAGAAAGAAGAGGAATGGAAGAATTTCCAAGAAGCTTCAAGGGTTGGAAGAAGAGGTAACAAAGGAAGGACAGTGATCCACAAGGTAGTGAACTTACCTAGCCTGCATGTATTTGATATGTATGTTTTTGCATTGATTTATGTTGTTGCTTTGCCTATTTTTGTTGAGCATAGTTAATTGATTGAAGCTCTGTTATATTATACAATGGCCTTATGTATGTCATAACATTGAGCATGCAAATATATCATTATGTTGGCATGAATTTGTGTAGGCAAGCATGTCATGCATTCATATATATCTTACATGCTTAGTGGTATTGTTTACTACTGAGATTCTCTGGAATCTTACTCCTCCCAACAAACCATTTAAACAGGTAAAGAATGCATGGAGATATGCACAGAGGGGATATGAAGGAAGATTGAAGTTCGTAGTGCGAGGCACTACTTTTGTATTTGATGTAAAGAATTTGGTAGTTATATGTGGTTATACATTTTTATGTATGAATGATGAATGAATGTAGTCTAAGCAGAGAATCACTCTAGTTTAATTAGAAAAGAAAAAAATGCTCGCATATATTATGATATAATGAATTTAAGAGCCAATGAGGCATTGGGGACGTAGCGAAACTCATGGAAATGATTGAAAGTTTTCTATCCTCTGAAAAACCCTAGGTTCAAATCCTGATTTGAAAGTGGGAACTTGTGAAAGATTTTAAAATTTGGGTAGTTCGGGTTCAAATCCTGGTTCCACAATGGATTTTACTACTCTTTGTACTCATATAAGGCTATTGGAAATAAGGTATTATATAGGAGGTATTATAATACCTCCTACAGTGCTTCCAGTGGAAGAGCCATAGGAGGTAATGAACCTCCTATGTCGTTTCCCTTTCAATACCTACTAAAGCGCTTCCAGTGTAAGCGCCATAGGAGGTAATGAACCTCCTATGCAAGGAAGCCGCATAAGAGGTGGCAGTTTTTTTTTAAATATTGTTTCACGTAATTGTTTCCTTTTCCTGAACCCATGCAAATTCAAATCCACAGCAATTTCAATACAAATAGACAGTAAAAAAGAAAACTAAATCATAATTAAATAACACATAAGTAGTTCATAAAATCAGTACTTAATGTATCTAATTACAAAGTAACAATTGTATGTACAACTAATTTTAGAAGATTAAACAACACAAGAAATATGCAAGAGAAACAATCTAACTAACGTATGTGCCTAAATATTAGGTGATATTTACCTGACCATGTATTCACACCATTCCTCAATGATTTCATCCACTTGTTGATCACTCAATTGGGCACAACATTGATCTTCATAATACTACATAAAAATCATGCACAGAATGAATTAAAATCACTAAAAATCAATTAATTTAAACACTTGTCAATCAAATTTAAAACACAGTAAAAACTATAAGTAAAGGTATTTACTTTCACGGGAACATAATTTAGATTATGAGTAAATACATCTTTCATAAATTTTATGATGTAATAACCGCAGTCATTATTATTTGGTTGGAATGGGCATTGCAATAATACAAAAAAATATTTAAGTCATTGTTTGGAGAAAAATTTATGAATAACAAAATTTGAGTAAATTCATATACTCTAATCTTCCTCTAGGTATAGGCCATGGCATAGTCACTGCATTTAGAATAGCTCAATCCAACATTACTTCTATATGCAATCAATGCACTAACAAAACAATCAGTGATTGATTAATTTTTGTTATTCAATAATCACACACTCAAATATTTACACATATGCCCATACACGTACCTATTGATCATAATCATCATATTAGGCCGGTTCTCTAGATAACCAGCCTTTAGAGGATCCAAATAGAAAATACGGGGGTCTCCAACTATCGCAAGCTGGATCACAATCAAAATCCAATGTGCCCTAAAATATTTTGAAAATTTTACTTTGACAATATGTTATGGTAAAAGTGAAAGAATAAAAAAATATACATTAAAATAATGTCGCAAATAACTTACCCCAGATTGTATGGCACAATAAACATATTAGTAGGGGTTGCTCTCTATATGAACTAGTCCTTAAGATCGTAAATTTGTATTTCCAAATTACTCCCCACATGCTTGCTAAGGAGGTGTGGGCTGACAAATACAAATCTATTCACCATTTTCGTGCCCATTAACAGATCATGGTATAAGTGCCTTTATAGAAAATAAACAGTGTCATTAAAACCAAAAACTTGAATGATGAATAATAATAACAATAATAGACGATGATGATAAAGTACCTAATCCATATGTTGATGGCCATCGCACCAAGCCATCCACCACTAATCACTTCATTCAGGACACCACCACCGACATGATCAGGTATATTTATATGATAGATTTTGATATCGAAAGGTATTTCCTGACCTCCTCGGTAGATCAAATCTAGTGCTATTATTACCAATTGTTAGCGATATGAGCCTATTTGTCTGTTGTTTCAGTTGCTGGTTGAGGGTTGGACTTATGTTGTGTTACTGAGAAGTTTGAGTTATTCCCATGCCCTTCAAATCGTTTTCCTTTATGAAGAGCAACCTAAAAAATCATGAAACCAAATCATGTAGTTTTAGATGAAAGTGCATAGAAAAAGTAGAAGGAATTGTAAATTAACTACCTTTTGAAGTGGATTAATCAGACCTATTGGCCATGCAACATAACCACCAAAAATATCTTTCACCATTATTTCTTCATCTTGAGAAGGGATTGGCAGGAAGGCATCTTTATTTGTCCATATGTCAACCCTGACTCAGAGTGTGTTTGGGAGCAATAGTAAGTTATGTAGTGTATCATCATCGGTGTTGTCGACCACGCTTATAGCAATTGTATGCTTGAAAGAATCATCGACATACAACTTGCACGTCGATTCACCCTATGAAAAATATAATTAATATATTTTGGTACACTAATTTATAACGTAACAAAAAGTTAACTAGAGAGGAAATAAATTACCAAAGGTATGGGGACTTTAGGCATGGAGGGGCAACTATCCCTGGTACTAGTGCTATCACATATTGGACTTGGTGCTGGCTACCAAGACGTCAATTTGAGCCCTCAACAACACATTTTGCTCTTGCGGCAAGCGCATATGATCATTAAATTGTTTGACTTGATACTCGTACCAACTAATCTTTTGTTCTACTTTATGCTTGTAGCCACTCATCTGTTGTTCTACTTGCTGCTTGTAGCCATAAATCTCCTCCTTTAGTTAGAGAAAGCCATTCTTGTTGGTTTGCTTTTGGGAGCCAAAGTATGCTGTTTGGGTGACTCCAAAACCAGTACCCTGAAAACGACCATCATACTCAAGAGCTCCAAGCACTCCACTGAGCAAATCGTCACAACCAACATAGTTCACCAACTCTGGCTGTTCTTGCATCATTATGCACTATCACAAAAAGAATTACAACAATATTAGTTATTATAAAATAGAATCATTTACGTAAAGCTAAATCTTTATTGTATGTATATTCCACTACTTACACAGTAATCCACAACTACCCTGGCTTGCTTGCTGGTAATTTCGCCCTTTCTATTTATTCAACCGGCCAGTCATAAATCATGTCGTGGTAAATGTATGACATCAGAATTGGACTCTTGTATCTACATGTCAAAGTTAGTTGTGGTGAAAACTTAGTCATAGAAATTATATTCCTATGAAATAATGATTGGTTCTTACTAATTCTTACTCCAACACTCTATATGATACCGGTCCTTTCATGTACATATATGGCATCTTAGACGTGTTTTCCCAGTTTTGTTCACTTCTTTCCTGTTTAGATCCACATAAATCATATCAATACATATTAATTACAAATACATTACAAGTAGTCCATAAAAGTAAATATTATGTTACCATAAATTTCATTGTAGTATGTGAGCTCACAAACTCATCCCACTGCACTTGGGTTATTATTCCATCATACAACTTTGGCAATGTAGCATTGATATTATCATTGTCATCGTGCAAGTAGAATTTCATGAGGTCGTAATGAAAATTTTGCAAAATTTTACCACATTTTCGCAACATGTATTTCTCTTTTTCTTCTTCGATAATAAAACAAGACTGTAACAAAAAAACACACATAACTTGTTAGATTGTAATTTCATGAAACTAAACAACCAGAATAATAAAGTAAATACTATTTACCTTAACTGAACTCAAGACGATATCGACGTAATCTTTCTTCGCCCATCTCCAATCAAATATTGTAATGGGGACTCTTTCTCTTACCATAGTCCCAATGAAATTATTAAAGGAGCTAGCATTCAGTCCGATTGGATTTCCCTTGTCATTCAATTGAAGCTCTAACCTAATGCCCTCACTCCTTAGTTTGATCAGTCTGGACATTACGGTCTAACCCCAGGTTATGTCGGCCTCAAATGCGACCTGACCATAATTTTGAACAGGAGGAAATTCATCTCCATCATAGGGATCCATTTTCCTACAAGTTAAATAAACCAAAAAAAACATTAGTACACAGTGACAATCATGACAATAAAAGTAAATTAAGTTAAAATGTATGAATATACATGTAATAAAACATACAAGGCAAAAAATAAGGCACTGATTATCATCTTTTCCTCTTTCTTGTTTGATTTAAAAACCAAGTCCCCTCTTCATGATCATGTCTCATGTATAAGGGTTCATCTTCATCTATATCAATATACTTTGACCACAACATGTCAAAAGAAAGATCATCCTCAGGAATATTCAAAGATTCATTACTTTTAGTATCAACTTGTTCTTGATGATTCTTGTTTGATGGAAGTATAATGGACCAATTCTTCTTAGCAGGATTTGAAATGAAAAACACTTATTCGGCCTGTGATGCTAAAATGAAAGGATCATCTTTATACCAAACTTTAGAAAGGTCTACTTGAACAAACCCTAACTCATCTGTCCGTAATCTACTATTGTTATTTACCTACTTATGTACGAAGATAGGGATCCTTAGCATGGTGTAATCTAAGTCCCATATTTGTTCAATGACACCAAAGTATGACATTGGTGCGTAGATGCGGTGTATGTCTTTATCACTGGCTCTATGCCAAGAATCAGCAACAAGTGTTACCCCACTATTCTGCATCGTGCTCCTTGTATCATGTTCTTGTGTGTAGAATATGTAACTATTGATTGCATAACTATTGTAAGAAAACACATTTAAGCTCAGTCTATTGATAGCCATCTCAAGTTTTTAGAAACTAAATAAGGATTCCTCTCCACCTCATCATTAATGCGCTTTCTTAACCAACTTGGAAAATGTCGGTTGTGCTCTTTCATTATAAAATTTTCATTCCTATCACCATGTACCAATCGAAGAGCATCCTTGTGTTCTTCAACATACGGTTCAACCTCATCAATTTTATGTAGCACATACAAGAAAGCTTGCTCCCATTCAATCACTGATATCTTGATTACATCATTCCCACTTGTTCCTTTCCCTGATGTTCGCCCATCATGACGAGACTTCAGGATCCCTACAAGGTCAACATTTGATAGAAAATCAGCATAAAAGTCACTTGCTTCTTCAACTATGTAACGCTCAACTATATAACCCTCTAGTCGATATCTATTTTTCACATACTCTTTTAAAATTTTCATAAATAGCTCATTCTAGTACATCTATCTCAGGTATACTGTACTGCACAATTGAACCTCTTTCACCAAGTGTACTGTGAGATGGACCATAATCTCAAAAAATGAAGGTGGAAAATACATTTAAAGTTCACATAGAGTACAAACAATCAGCCTTTACAAATCTTGTAACTTCGTTGAATCGACCACTTTACTGTAAATCAACTTGAAGAACATGCAAAGTTTAGTGATAGTGGTATTAGTTACTTTTTTGGGTAAGATTGACTGTATACCAACCGATGCAAAATTCTGCATGAGCATATGAAAATCATGAGATTTAAGATTATTTAGCTTCAACTCTTTCACTGATACAAGATTCTTTATATTTGAAGAATAGCCCTCTGGAACTTTGATTCCTTCAAGAAACTCACAACATAACTTTTTCTCTTTCCTTGACAAAGTATAAGCCGCTGGAGGTAGATGAGTACAATGCCAATACTCAAGTGGTGCCAACTCTTCTCTGATACCCAATTTAACCAAATCTAACCTCGCATTAACACTATCCTTGCTTTTTCCTTGCATATTGAGTAACGTGACAATTAGGCTATCACATATTTTTTTTCTATGTTCATCACATCAAAAAAATGTCTCACATATAAGGACTTTTAATATGGAAGTTTAAAGAAAATAGGCTTCTTCTTCCAGCTACTTGTCCCGATTTGTTTTGCAAAAGGCTTGCCGAAATTGTTATCCAAGTGTTTGACCTTCTCAAATACCTGAGCACCGGTCAACATCTTTGGTAGGCTACCTTCTTCTGACTCACCAATTAAAGCCTTTTTCCACTTCCTCCAATGATGTTTCGATAGTAAGAATGTTCAATGTCCCATGTAGACATTTTTCTTACAGTGATCTAGTTGTATTGAATGAGTGTCATCTTCACATATAGGGCACATACAATATCCTTTGATGTTGTATCTAAAAAAATTACCATAAGTAGGAAAATCATTTATTGTGCCAAACAACATGGCTTTCAAAGTTAAACTTTCTTCCCTGTGCCTATTATACACATTAATGCCTTCCTCACAAAGTAGTTTCAAGTCATCATTTAAAGGAGCTAAGTATACATCTATATCATTCCCAAGTTTCCTTAGCCCATAAATTAAATGGACAACATCATTAACTTATGTTTCAAGATCAAGTATGGAAGAAGATTATAAATCATCAAAATCACTAGTCACGTACTGTGTGTACTACTCTGAACCCCGTGGGGATTGATTCCATCAGTTGAAAGTGCAAGGTACAAGTCCGTTACTTCATGCGCGAGTGAAGTCAGGGTGGTCATTATCAACTTTTTTCTATTGAGGGGCATCTGCAAGTTGCCAAGGTTTGTGTCTTCAATCTTTTCATCTGTATGCCACATCAACAGCTTAGCAATCTCCGCATTACTGTATAGTCGCTTAAATCTCAGAATAATGGGAAAATTCCATACTACCTTTAACAGACTTTTTCCATTCTTTTTCTCATATCAGGATGCATTGCATTTATGACACTTCTCTAACGTTGCATACTGATTACGAAATAATATGCTATCATTAGGGTATGTATGTATCTTCTTAAAATCTATACTAATTATAGAGCAAAGTATTCATTTTGCCTCGTATGTCTTAGTAGGAAGTACATTTTCTTTTGGGAGAATATCTTGCACAAGTTCAAGTAGTACGGTTAAACTCAAATTACTCAATCCGTAGTGTGCTTTAAAGTTGTACAATTTCAACACTGCTAGCAATCTTATATATTTAGTACTACCAGCATATAATGGTTTTTCTGCATCACCTTTCAACTTCTAAAATTCGTGAGGACAGTTATGAAGTACTCCTTCGACCGCATTTAGCATTTCTTGAAGACTATCGTCCTCATCACATATGCTTAGGTCAAACTCATTCGAAGCACCGATCGTGGTATGCACCTGATCACTATGTGCATCATCTGTCTCACCGTGCCTTGTCCAAAATTACATAGTTTAACCAAAATTAAATTACATCCAAACAATTTAAACTTGTAACAACTAAAAACAACAAAAGTTTCAAAAATTAGCACCACATAGTAACTATCCTTTTTTTAGTAGTGTATTGAATTCAAACGCCAATAATATGGCCACCATCTTCCTTTGTCTTGTCAATATATATGACAAAACCAATAATTATAATGTGACAAAAATATAAAGGAAGGTGAATGAATATGTATGTTCTATAAAGCCTAGCTAGTTTAATTGGCACTTGCTCTCTCTCATCTCAACGTCTATCTATCATATCCTTAACATTAATTTCTTTGTCTACTTCAATATCAACATTCTCTCTTTGCTCTCTCTCTATAGTTGTTGCAGCGAGGTTAGTATGCTCTGTCTCTCTCTCTGAATCACTACTCTTCTAATCTACTAACATCTTAAGGCTTTCCTCAATTTCCATCGCTCTGTATCATTCTATCGTCACTAGAAGGATTTCATTTTCCTTCCCTTTGCCTTTCCTTCCTCATACGCTCATATCTTACATTTTTTTATTGTTTCTTCAATTCATTTGACCATTTAATCAAGAACTCCAACTCGTTATTAAATACCATTTACAATAACTCTAGCATTTCAGTTGCTGAAACTTGAGCCATACACATTTTACGCATATAAGATTTAGATTTAGGACAAATTTTAATAAAAAAACAAAAAAACGTGGACTAAATGTTGGAAGGAAAAACTACTTACAGGCAAGGATGCTTCTGTAAGAGGAGACACAAGTAGAAAAAAACACGTGGGATAGGAAGCTTTGTATTGCAACCAAAGTAGCGGCCAAATGTTAAAGAAATGTGCATGAGCAGAAGACAAGAATAAACAAAAAGTGGGGGACTAAGGAAGCTTCTATTATAATCCATGTTCTGATGATAACAAAATAGTGATGAATTGTTTTGCAAGGAAATGATCAAGCTTAACCAAGTACAATATGTTAAATTTACCAAAGAAAGCATTGCACAAACTCACATTGATATAATCTGTCAAAATGATTATGTACTCGAGTTAAGGTGTATACACTCGAGATCTGTTTGAAATGACCTCGAGTTTGGCAACTACACTCGAGTCCAGTTACCATATTTCAGTGAAAATTCTGTTAAGTTTTATATGATATTTGAATTGTGTACATGTCAGGAAGTAATGTACTTGAGTTCAGATGAAGCACTCGAGTCCTAAGAGATCTGAGATGAGAGTTTATACCTAAGAGATTTGAAGCTGTGAAGAATAAGAGGAGAACTTGAGTTCTCACCATGCACTTGAGTTTTGGACCAATATGCACTCAAGTTGACAAGTTGCACTCCCTCGAGTTTATCCTAGAGAGTTGGTCAAAAACTAAATTAACAAGTGCACTCGAGTTTGTCAAGATGCACTCGAGTTCAGATAAGCTTTACACTCAAGTTTCATTCTGTACTCTCAATAGTTTATTCCAGAAAAGTATTGAAAAACCTGAAGAACATGATGGACTCGAGTTTGGCTGTTGACACTCGAGTTCTGGAGCCTAATGCACTCAAGTCTTATTTCTCACTCTCGCAATTTTTTAATCAGAAACATGGTCAAAATGCTGAAAGACCTGGTGCACTAGAGTTTGGTTAATAAAACTCGAGTTCCGGACATAAAGTAACTCGAGTCCAGATTTGCACTTCCACGAGTTTCGTCCAGAGAGTATTGAAGAAACGATGAATAGTGTGTGAACCCAAGTTTAGAGTTCAAAACTCGAGTTCAGGGACCTACTACACTCGAGTCCAACAATACACTCTCGAGAGGTCCAACCAGTAAAGCTTGCAGAAAGTAAAAATACATGGAGAACTTGAGTTCTTAGCCTTGCACTCAAGTTTTGAACAGTGTTGTACTCCAGTTTGAAAGTATACTCTCACGAGTTTCTTGCAGAAACCTTCTGGACATATTGAAGTCACATTGTACACTTGAGTTTGGTAGGAAGAACTCGAGTTCTTGTGTTGAAAGCAGTAAAGTGAAATTCAGGGATCAATCCGAATATGCTCAAGTGTTATATAATCATTTTATTTACACTTGTTATCAATCTTAAACATCATTTAACGTTTGTTCTAAGTGTGAAATAAGTTATTAACATTCTGATTAGTAAAATGAATAAAGAAGTCAAAATGGCAAACATAATGATATGGGCTAGCTGTCACTCCACATGGGCCAACAAACACCACGAGTAACTGGCACATACCATTAAAGCATGTCTGTAAATTCAAACATCCCACTCCATAATGGATACTCTGCAACATCTATCTATAGAACTTCTATATAAATAGTTTTCAAAGACGAAGACATTAAAAACAAAATGAGAACAGTGAATACAAAAAAGCTTACAGTTTACAGAAGTCTTTGAATTTTCTTTGTATTATACTTCAGTGTTCATCATATCGACTCTGTAAGAGAGTCTTGTAAACACTTTTATTTTAATTTTCATCTCAAGGTAAATAGACCTTGAGAAAGTGAAATTTCCTTATGGGGGGAGCTATAGAGAGAGTTCCTTGTAAGACTTTCTCTCGTAAGACTTATAAGGTGTAAGCAGGAGAGAACGTTGATCCTCGTAAGACTTGCATAAGTAAGTGGGAGAGAGGATTCATTAGAATTGCTCTGCACGTAAGACATCGTAAGGGGTAGAGAAAGTTCTAAGTGTGAAACATTTTTGCTCATAGTCCTTATGAGGACAATTGTTGTACTGTGTGTTCCAAGAGCCAACTGAATCTTAGAGATTAGTGAAAAGCTCAGAAGGCGTTGATCTCTAAGGACTAGACATAGGCCTGGGATTGGGGCCAAACCAGTATAAATCTCTGTGTATATTTTCTCTCATCTCTACACTCTTTTTGTTCAGTTCCATATTACCATATCAAACAAAAAATTTACCATCACCTAATTCACCCCCTCTTAGGTGAAGCTTGCCTCTTATATTTGGTATCCGAGCAAGGTCTTCTTGGAAGAGTTTAACAACTTGAGAAGGATCCATTCACATGGGAACCATGGGTGAGAACATTCTTCCAGACAAAGCTTCAATTACTAGACCTCCTGGTTTTGCCGAAGAGCATTTTTCATCCTAAAAAGCTAAGTTCAGAGTGTTTGTAATGGCAATTGAGTATGGCTTATGGAATGTAATACAAGGTGGAGATTATGTTCCAACAAAGAAAGTTGAAGATAGATTTGTAAAGAAAAGCCCAAAGGAATTCGATGACAATGACAGAAGGCTTGTAATGCGAAATAGCAAAGCTATTTTAATGATATAGAGCGCCCTCAGCCAAAAGGAGTACTTCATAATCTATGCATTTCCTGTAGCAAAAGAAATGTTGGATTTATTAGAAATTTCACATGAAGGTACATCCAGAATTAAAGAAAATAGAGTCAATACTCTAACCATAAAGTATGATTTATTTTCGATGAAACTTAGAGAAACAATATCTAAATTTGAACTCAGATTTACCCACCTTGTCAACCAGCTGTTAGCACTTGGGAAAACATTTGACCAAAATTTCCACGTAAGAAAGATTCTTAACATTCTTACGAAAGAATGGGAAGCAAAGGTGATACCCATCGAATAAGCTAAAGGTGAATTGATGAGATCGGTAGCTGTACTCTTTGGGAGTCTTTCTGAGTATGAGGGAAAGCTTAAGTTCAAGAAAGAACTAGGAGAGTTTGATGATAAAAAGAAAAGAGGAATCACCCTCAAAGCTATCAAAGAAGCCGAACAATCTGAAAGTGAAGAAGAACTTGACGATGAGGATATGGGAATGATCATCAGGAAAATCAAGAAGTTCTATAGAAGAGGTTAACAGAACTTCAAAAATCAAAAAGGAGGTTTGAGCAAGAAAGAAAATAAAGAGCAACAAGTTGTATGCTACGAATGTGGGAAACTAGGACATATAAGGTCCAAATGCTTCAAGAATAAAGATAAGAAGAAGCAGAAAAAGAAAGCATACATATCATCCATATGGGGTGATAGTTCGTCAAAAGAGGAAAGTGACGATGATGAAGTTGTTAATATATGCTTGGTAACTAAAGAGGAAGAATCAGACTCCAAGGTAAGTGATTATGAACCTTCTTATGATGAACTTCTATTTGAATATAATGCATTGCATTCCAAATTCATCAAGATAGCTAAGGAAATGGTATGCTATAGAAAGAAAGTGAAAGAACTTGAAAGTATAAACAATTTCAGCATATCACATTCATCATGTGCATCATGTGAAGATAAGGATAAGAAAATTAGTGATCTAACAAAAACCTTAGAGAAAGTTAATAAGGGAAGTGAAACTCTGAAAATTATCTTAAACTCTTAACGTGTTATGCATGATAAATCTGGAATTGGTTATAAATCTGTATAAGGTAAAAACAGAGGAAAGAAGAAAAGAGGTAGTAAGACATATTGGAAATACTTTAAAAATACTATGCATGCATCAAATCCATTTGCATCATGGAATTACTGTAATAGAAAAGGTCATTGTTAGATCTGGCTGACACCCAAGAGGGGGTGAATTGGGTGTATGATAAGAAAGTCTGATGTTTAAAAATCTTTTCACAGATTGTAAACTTAGTATATATGGAAGCAGCAATTATGTAAATCGTATATGCTGGAAATATAAAAGCTTAGGAAAGAGAATATGCAAACTGTGATTTATCCTGGTTCGGTCCAATTCACATGTCCTACGTCCAGTCCCCAGGCTCCTCCTGAGATTTTCAATCCACTATCTTCTTGTTTAATTAGGCACAAGAAAAGCCTTTACAAATTCACAAGAGTTACTCCCCTTTACACACTGTAAGGTTTATTCCTTCTTACAGCAAGTCGAGCAAAGTAATCCCAAAGACCTTTCTCTCCTGCTTACTCGTGCAAGTCTTATGAGCAGCAACGTTCTCTCCTGCTTACACCACTTTAAGTCTTACGAGCAGCAACGTTCTCTACTGCTTGCACCTTGTAAGTCTTACGAGCAGAAAGTCTTACTGACAATTCGCTCTACAACTTCCCCCGTAAGGTGATCAATCCTTTCAAGGTCCCTCTACCTTAAGAACACTTCTGAAATATAGATGAAGTGTTTACAAGCTCTCTTATAGAGTGGGTAAAATGCTCACTGAAGTACAATACAAATATTTTCACTCTCCAAATACATGATGTATAAAACAAACAAGCACAGAGAGTATGTGAGGTGGAAGACTTCTGATAACAACATGTTGGCGTAGTTGGGTTCTCGTGTTTCAGTTTTCTCGTGTGTATCTCAGTTTGCTGTTGTCTCTCTTTACTGATTTTCGAAAGATTGAGCTTATATAGCAGAAGCTGTGAGAGCCGTTGTGTCTATTCAAATATTTTCCCATTGTAAACTGATTGTGTGCTCAGACAGAAAGTTCAACAGTTATGCCCATTGATCGTGGTGCTATGACAGATGCTTCAGTATTTCCCGTTGTAATCTGTTTGTGCTTCTGACAGATGATTCATACAGTTGCTTTCTGTTAGCACGTTCATTGAGTTGTTTGTTGAATATTGTTTCTGCCCATGATTTGTTGTTGCTGAATATTGATCCGTGTATGCCATGTGATCGGTAGTGCATAACACCTATAAAAGCACTCAAAGAAATAGCCGTTAGAAAACATCACTCGGGTGATTACAGACTTCACTGGCAGTGATCTTGAAAAACTAAAGAATCACTGGAAGTAAACTTGATTTCACTGGAGGTGATTTTTAGAAGATAATATTTGACTGGCAATGATCAGCATCCCTCGAGTGTACCATGAAATCTTTTGAGTTGTTTTCTTGTTTCTGTCATACTTCTGGAAGTGATTTACAGAAGCATTTCACTGGCAGTGGCTTTGTAAGAGTAAGCATATCATTGACTGGATGATAATGATCCCTTGAGTAATTTCCATGATTCTGTAAAGTTTCTGAAGGTGATTCTGATAAGCTGCCACTGGAACTGATTCAGACTCAGTGAAGAGTATGCTGAGTAATCACTGGGAGGTATTTAATTCACTGGAAGTGCATTGGGAGTGATATACCAAAATAAACATATCACTTGAGGCATATTGACTTTCACTTGGAGGTGCATTTAGGTTCACTGGGAGTGATCTCATCTTCACAGGAAGTGATTCTGATTCATACTGATATACTGGCAGTGATTTGATGTCAACCGGAAGTGATACTGAGAAAATAGCTAATCACTCGAGTGAATTTAGCTGCACTGGGAGTGATTTTCAGAACAGTGAAATTTTCTTCCGGTGATTTCAGAGCCACGGGAAGTGATACTGAAAATTTCACATATCACTCGAGTGATTTGAAGATCACTGGAAGTGAATTTTGAAACAGTGATTTTTTCTTGCAGTGATTTGGCTCGCACTGGAAGTGATTCTGAAAAATCTCATATCACTCGAGTGATTTCGGTATCACTGGAAGTGAAATTGAAAAACTGAGATATCACTGGAAGTGATTTGGCGGAAATCACAAATCACTTGAGTGATTCAAGATCACTGGAAGTAGAATCTGAAACAGTGAAAAATTCCTGCAGTGATTCTGGTGCCACTGGAAGTGATTTTCCATATCACTCGAGTGATCTCTTCGTTGTTGCGTTTCCAGTTCTTCAACAAATAGAGGTAAACTTCCAGATGACATAACTCTTCGAATATGGCTCTAAAATTTCTTTATTATATATCAATGGAAAGCTCTTGAAGTATATTTTCATATGGCACCAGTTTCAGCTCAATAGGATCAGTGTTTTGAGAGTTATAGCCAAAATACCAAACCTGTTCCAGAAAGTGACGCTGATGTAAAGGCCATATTCAAACACTTATATCTCCTTCATATGAGCTCCTTTGATGTTTCTTCTGGTGTTCAAATGACGCATTGTGAGTGTATTTTCATATGAAACTAGTTTGGTCTCAATCGGAGTTGTATTTTTGGAAATATGATCAAATAACCAGACCTCACTCAGCTGGACGAACAACATAGCATGAAACACTGAGCATCATTCGATTGATTATTAAAATCACTCGATCGCTACAGTAACCGTGTTGCTACAGTGATAATACTACAGTGCCAAACAGTAACTGCTACAGTAACTTCTTAATTCCCTTTTGAGCATAGAAACATCCAGTATTTCTTCTAGAAGCTTGAATCTTGATATTCCCATTAATTCTTCAAGTTCTTCATTCTCCAATCTCTTTGACTAATCTATAAGATATATAACATTAAATATAATAGTTAGTCAATATAAGAGATAAGTATATTATGCAAACTTTTGTTCTCATAATATTTGATATATATATATATATATATTTGGCATCATCAAAACTAATCATATCTAACATTCATTACACTTCATCATGTCATTTTAGAAAAGGAACAACTATCGGTACGTATAAATGGGTTCCTGAAGGGACACATGTACCAAGTGTAATTCATACTAACCATGAAGGACCCAAGAAAGTATGGGTACCTAAAGTTCAATGATATTACTCTAGGTATGTCTCAAAGTATCACGGGCAAATAAATGGTACATTGATTGTGGATGCTCGAGACATATGACTGGTGACAGAGAAAAGTTCACCATATTGGAACCTAAAGATGGAGAAAAGGTAGTCTTTACAGGTAACCAATCTAGACGCATAGCCGAAGTTGGTGAAGTTAGAAGAACCAATGGAGTTCAAAACAACAGTGTATACTACGTTGAAGGAATATGCCACAACCTCTTAAGTGTGAGCCAAAGCACTGATAAAGAAAACTTGCTAATCTTCGACTCAGAAGAATGCCTAACAATAAACAAGAAGGATTTACAGCTTAACAAAGAATCCATCAAAGCAAAGATCCGAGCTTAAAGGGACGGTAACTGCTATACTCTTGATTTGAATTCCAGTTCTTCAGAAAACTGCTTTCTAAGTAAAAATGAAGAAGTTGGCTATGGCATAAACATCTTGCTTATGTCAACATGAATCAGCTTGAAAAACTGGTTAGAAATGATTTAGTCATTGGTCTTTCTAAACTAAAATTCAAAGATGATATGATTTGTTATGCTTGTCAAAAGGGAAAACAGACTAAATCATCTTTCAAAACTAAGAATGAGATTTCAACTTCTAAACCTTTACAGTTACTTCATATGGATTTAGTAGGACCTACAAGAATAAAAAGTTTTGGAGGAAATCTATATACTTTAGTTATTGTTGATGATTTTTCAAGATTTACTTGGATTATTTTTCTTGCATCTAAAGATGAAATGTTTGTTAATTTCATTACATTTTCCAAAAAGGTCCAAAATGAGAAAGGTATATCTACTGTTTCAATTACAACAAACCATAAAGGAGAATTTCACAATCAACTCTGTCAAACCCCTAATTATTTTGACATTTATCAGAGTATTAACGCGCAGTTCAATAGGTACACATAAATAGTACAATAAATTGATATAACATTTTTGATTACATTACAAAATATCCCCACAGGGTTTGTACAAGTTACATTACATATCCCAATATAAATAAAGACAATCAGATAACCAAAGAAATAATTATTGAACCAGCTCCAGACCTTCATCTGCTAACATAATCTATTTTGCCCTCTGAGCCATTTCCACTTGCTGAATAAATTTTAAATTTATGGAAAGGGGTGAGATTCAAAAGAATCTCAGCAGTAACGGTATATCAATCATATAAAATGTCAAAAGTAAACATGCAATGCAGCATTTATCATGATGCAGCAATCAAATGCCAACGCCTATCTGACAATGCTCAGGAAACAAAAGATGATTTTATCCGGATCAAAATGATCATTTGTTCCTGATCTGCATAAATCATATCATAATGTGATCACAATAATAACTTGGAGCAGGCCTACACCTGTCTGTACTCATCATAACTTGGAGCAAGTCAATACCTGTCTGTACATATCAAGTCACTCAACTGGGTTCACCTGGCCACATGGTACCTCAAATGTCCCATGGGGTGGTTTAACTCATCATTCACACCC
The DNA here is from genome assembly GCA_037074505.1 of Albizia julibrissin. Lineage (NCBI taxonomy): Eukaryota > Viridiplantae > Streptophyta > Magnoliopsida > Fabales > Fabaceae > Albizia > Albizia julibrissin. Next base: position 43,650,895 of record CM073477.1, read on the forward strand.
AGAGAGTATCAACACCACAAAGTAATACATTAAACAGATCATGGCAACCATCAGATATCAACATTCACATAGTAAATGAAAGATAGAGTTACTACCTGGACTCCTTTTCAAAGCCTAACTTCTACCGGTCCTTTAATCTTTGCTTGGCTCGGGCAATTACCGAATCCTAAAATTCCTAAAGTAATGGTAAATCAGTTATTACTCATTCATACTTCATTCTAGAATTTATAAGTTTCTTTTCTTAGCCCAAAATTGCATATTTACCAAAATACCCCTGGGGACCCGGCCCGGCCCCTCTTATACCAGGTATTTTTTTACTTTTCCAAAAATTACAACTTAGGCCTACTTTACAAATTTTTACATGTAGATTCCATATTTGACCTCATATAAGATCAATTCCAACTCAAATTGCAAATTTTCCCTTGTCAGCCCAAACTTGGGGTTTTAGGGGCAAAATTGTCGTTTCACCATCCGGGGCTTTTCACACTTCGCACTCTTCATGAACCCTACATAATTTTCCCTTATAAATATCATGGAACCAATAAAACCATGAAATTTCAGTACTATCCCTTGTTGCTCACTTTGGCCGGAAGTATGGAAATTTTGGGAAAATTCATATTTTCATGGTTCCAAGCTTTAAAACACTTTGTTGACACTTGTTTCCATTTGTTTAACCATCTAATCTCAAGTTTAACACAATAAAGAGAAATTTGGAAAGCATTTCCCCTTAGAAATTGAACATTCCAAATTTACAAAATCACCACAAATAACCAGATTTCCAGCCAGGACACATTCACAATATTGTTTTTAGCAAGAATACCAAAGTCCTATCAACTAACCTTGTTTCTTTCTTCTTCTTCCCTCTTGAACTGAAATCTTTCCCCTTTTCTCCTTAAATTTTTGCTTTTTGATTGACTAATTTAAGAGGATAGGGAGGTTAAGGAAAGGTTTTTGGTACTATAATACAAGATTGAGCAAAGATTTCGGCATACTTACCTTATATTTGACCCTTGAACCTTCTTCCTTCTTCCTCCTCTTCCCTTTCCTCCTTAGTTTCTCCAAGCTCTCTTCTTTCTTTCCTCTCCATCTCTTGGACGAAATGGCTCTTAAATAAGCCAAGAAGTAGAAACTTTTAGAGTTCTCTAGAGTTCTATACATGTCATCATCTAATTGGCTCTTGATTTATTTATGTCATATGACATAATATAATTACATATTTAATTATGTAATTATTTTTATGAACTACATCTGTCATATTTTCTGTAATTATTGATAAAATAATTCCAGATTATATTTATTTGGTCAAAATGACCATTTTGCCCTTGCAATTTCTCCCATTTTCGCAATATTCAAGAAACTCTGCAGAATTGTCCCTGAAATTTGAAAATTCATATATAATTGTATAGATATCAAATTGGGATGGTTCCAAAGGCTATGTGACCCTTATTGAGTATAGGTTTAAGTAAAAATATTAAATTTAGTCAAATAGAAGCAAACCATTCCCAGAAGTATTATTATTTAACACTGCCCTTGAAATTTACTGGTTTTACTGGGCTAAATTCAAAAATTCATATCTCCTTGTGTGCAACTCCAAAAATTCCATGTGACCTATAAAATTGAATCTTATTGTGTCTACTTTAATTCTGGAAAGTTTCATAATCATTTGACATTTTTTACTATTTTTAAAAATATTACACATCATAACTACCTCACAAGGAAACTTACTGGCATCATCCATAACTTATGTGCCAAATAACTATGTTATGTGTAGCCTTTCATTTCCTTCTTGTGTCTCTAAATATGCTCTTTAATTCATCATTTTATTCTTTTAATATCATTGAGGTATAGAGAAATTTTGGTAACTAAAATTTGGGATATTACAGTTCTCCCACTATCAATAAAATTTTGTCCTCAAAACTTTGGGACATTGTATGGATTAAACTATGCTTTAGGAAGTTATTCCTCTTTGCCCATTCCATCCTTTTCACAACTCAATATGTCTTTTGTTATGAGTCGACAAAGTATGCACCTTATGTTAGAACTGGCTGACACCCAAGAGGGGGGTGAATTAGGTGTACGATAAGAAAGTCTGATTGTTTAAAATCTTTTTGCAGCTTATCAAATCAATACATATGGAACTATAAATTCATAAGCAGAAGTATTTACAGAAGTATTTCACTAGCAGTGGCTTTGTAAGAGTAAGCATATCATTGACTGGATGATAATGATCCCTTGAGTAATTTCCATGATTCTGTAAAGTTTCTGAAGGTGATTCTGATAAGCTGCCACTGGAACAGATTCAGACTCAGTGAAGAGTATGCTGAGTAATCACTGGGAGGTATTTAATTCACTGGAAGTGCATTGGGAGTGATATGCCAAAATAAACATATCACTTGAGGCATATTAACTTTCACTTGGAGGTGCATTTAGGTTTACTGGGAGTGATCTCATCTTCACGGGAAGTGATTATGATTCATACTGATATACTGGCAGTGATTTGATGTCAACCGGAAGTGATACTGAGAAAATAGCTAATCACTCGAGTGAATTCAGATGCACTGGGAGTGATTTTCATAACAATGAAATTTTCTTCCGGTGATTTTAGAGCCACTGGAAGTGATACTAAAAATTTCACATATCACTCGAGTGATTTGGAGATCACTGGAAGTGAATTTTGAAACAGTGATTTTTTCTTGCAGTGATTTGGCTCGCACTGGAAGTGATTCTAAAAAATCTCATATCACTCGAGTGATTTCAGTATCACTGGAAGTGAATTTGGAAACAGTGAATTTTTCTTGCAGTGATTCTGGCGCCACTCGAAGTGATTTGCCATATCACTCGAGTGAATTCTGGAATCACTCGAGTGATCTGTAATTTCTGGCATATCACTCGAGTGATCTGTTCTTCATATCACTTTTACTTCGTTGTTGCGTTTCCAATTCTTCAGTAAACAGGGGTAAACTTCCAGATGACATAACTCTTCGAATATAACTCCAAAATTTCTATATTATATATCAATGGTAATCTCTTGAAGTCTAGTTTCATATGGCACTGGTTTCAGCACAATTGGATCTGTGGTTTGAGAGTTCTAGCCACAATACCAAATCTGTTCCAGAAAGTGACACTGATAAGAAGGCAAGATTCAAACACTTATATCTCCTTAGTCTGTGCTCCTTTGATGTTGCTTCTGATGTCAAAATGACGTATTTGGAGTCTATTTTCATATGCAACTAGTTTTGTCTCAATTGGAGTTGTATTTTGAGAGATATGATCAAATAACCAGGCCTCGCTCAGCTGGACGAAGAACAGAATATGAAAAAGCTGCAAATCACTCGAGTTAACAGTGAATCACTGCAAGTGATTTTCACTATTTTCAGAATCACTCGAGTGATTCTGAAATCACTCGAGTGATTGTTAAAATCACTCGATGCTACAGTGCTACTACAGTGAAATATGCTACAGTCCATAGAACTTGAATCTTCATATTTTTCATTAATTTTTACAAGTTCTTCATTCCTCAATTTCTTTCTTCCATTGGTTGACTAATCTACAATATATGCAACATTAAATATAGTAGTTAGTCAATGTAAGAGATAAGTATATTATGCAAACTTTTGCTCTCTTAATATTTGACATCTATATTTGTCATCATCAAAACTAATCATATCTAACATTATCCCCCTTTTTGATGATGGCAAATCCTTAAAGAAAAATATGCTTCAATGTGAATAGAGAAATTGAATGCAACATATTTTTCCATTTCTCTCCCCCTATTTGACATTAGCAAAAAGTTTTAAGTATAAGGAAGATATGTTCATGGAGAAGTAAGTATGAAAAAAATTAGAAATTCCTTTTTCTCCATTAATCAAAATAAACAATTTTCTCTCCCCTTTTTTGAAAGTAATGCTATATGAATGTGATGCAAATGAAAAAAATGTTTTCAAGAAAGTATTCATAATAAAGATATGCAAGGTAAACATAAAGAGAGAGAAGGTTTAGAAATGCTCATTTGAATTTTGCAGGTTGATTATAGATCCATGAAGTTCAGTTCGCCACACTTTCGCTGTACTATTATGAGGATATCTCCAGGATGCTCTTGAGCTTCTGTTCAATATTTTTATTACATATGGCTAATGTTCCTTTGTATTGGCATAGGGCTTTGAATGTTGTAGCCAATATATTTCTCTTGATTGATTATCACAGCATATGTCCTCAAGATTGATATATTCTTCTTTTAGTGTGTTGAGGAGTGATCATGTACAGAGTAAATTCTCCTGTCATAAGTTAAAATATTATTGCAAGGAGAATGGTTAGTATAATCAAGTATCTAAGGTTTCCTTTCTATAGGATATATTCAAATTAAGATCAAGAAAAGAAAATGGATAAGATAATGACTAGCAATATTACATTATATAAGTTGGTATTTATTTATGAGATTGGAAAGATCCTTTTTGATAATTATGAAATGATAATGACATGTCATAATCACATAATATGGATAAGATAGGGGATGGTGGATGTGAAATTAATGGGAGGTTACTCAAAGAGGAAATAAGGGGGTGAATTCTTGTACAAAAGAGGAAATAAGGTGGTGGACATCCAGGTGTACACTGGCTAGTCCTTTGGCCCATTTGTATTCCATAGGGCTATGACACCCCATTAATGTATTTAGAGGGGGAACCCATGGTCCGGTCTTGTGCTCTGTGGATTTTGGCCGATCCATATCACTTGATCGGTGAGCTTGTTGAGTTAGCTACCAGTCATATGGGTGAGTACTAGCCCATGGGTTCAGTCAGAGGAAATAAGGTGGAGAGGAAATAAGGGAGGAAAGAAAATAAATTATTATGTATTGACTCTTATACACTTATATGGCAAATATGAGAATGACAATATGATGTTGTGAATTATTATGAAATTATTCGTATGGACAAGTGATATTTTAATAATGTTATATTTTTATAACTGTCCCACTTGGCACCTCACGGGCACATACTTGTATGCCCGATGAGATGGATTGTTGGTTACTGAGGCTTTTGTCTCACCCCGTTGATTTAACATTTTTCCAGGTGATAGTTGTCGTGCGGGTCCATCAGGGAAGACTCCGGAAGCTTAAACTACTTCTGATAAAAGTAGTGCTTCCATCTTTTTAATATATGTTGGATTATTGTATAATGCCACATTAGGGCTCATCTTGCATACTCTGATCTATTTTTGAGAACTTGGTGTGTTAACTATATATTTTTAATTACTCCTGATGATGCTGGAAGGCCTAGAGGGCTTATGATGTGTTCTAAACTCGTGGATCCACAATTTGATCTGATAAGGATATTTTAATATCTGATGAGATATTATTCAGCAAGGAAAAATGATTTTATTTTCTATGGTAAATTTTATAAACCATGGTAGAGTTTTCAAACGGTTAGCTGAACTCTTTTTCTACCATGGTAGACTTTTAGAGAATTGAGTTATAATAATAGGATTTTACAGTATTAAGGAAAGGATTTTACACCTACAAACATATAAGTACATGCTCCCTCTTTGGTACCCAACTTCTCTTGGGTCCATAATATTAGATATAACAACTCTTACGCTCTTAAGTAAATCATATAATATATGAGCAAAGAGTATCATAAAACCAACAAGGACCAAAATATAATTTTACCCAATAAATTTAAACCATTGAATCATAGAGGGCAACAAACAAATTATATCAAGAACGATGATTTCAATGATCAATGACAATTTGTAAATATATTTTTATTGAAAATATGTCATTGATAAGGCTTTCATGCAATCTATGTAAGTTGGATCAAAAGAGTAGAAAATCAATCCATAATGACCAACTTTTATGAAATGACAACTTATGAATGAAATCAAGTTTTCAAGAATGAAATATGTAAAGTATTTCAAATCTCAAGTGCTATTTCAAATCATGACAATGCATTGTAAGATTGAGATTTCAAACTTATTTTTAAAACATGTTTACAATCGATGCTTATGTTAAAAGTAGTAGAAGTCAATATATATATGTGTGTGTATGTGTATAGAAAGCTCCATGTTAGACAGAGGGGTAAACACGTTTGAGAATTTTCCCAAGAGCAAAAGTCGTATGGAAAATGAATTAGCCAAAAGGGGCTTAACTATATAGACATATGTAAGCATAATGACTTTGCTATTAAACAAGAGATAATCTTGCCTCTTAGAATTGAGTCATGAAACATATGAGCATGTACGGCAAGAATCTAAATACAAGACTCTAGATACTCAGAAATGAATAAAGACAAATATTAATGCATATGAGTAACAAGATGAGTACAATGATTTATAGATGATGAAGCACATACTCAATAGTCTAAATAACTAGAGTTCCATAATATCATCCTAGTATGTTATTCCACTATTATGGTTAATATATTAGCATTTATTCAATGCATTAATGAACATTTATAATGCTTGGAATAACTCAACCAATAAGGATTTATGCATTAGGAACAATAATTTAACATATTGAATTCATCTCTGAGGAAATATACTTGAAACTCATATAGATAAAATTTAACTCATTGGAAAATAACGATTGAGGAGTTCAAGCCTAGGATATATTGAAGATCAATGATCAATATGTTAATGATGGGGAAATACTCTAGATGTATTTGAAGCATTTCTGACACTTAGTACACAGAAACATTAACTTCCAATTTTTGAAAATGATTTGAATGCAAATGTGATATGAATAATTTTCAAATCATGTGTATTCACTTTTATAAAGACAATATGAATCAAAATTTATTCTTAAATTGTGAATTTCAAACTCAAATGAATAGAAGGATTATGCACAATTTCACTTTCAGTCTATTTAGAAATCTGAAACATTTTGAAAATCACAAATGATTGATTGCTAATGATATGCAGTAATGAGCAGATATTTATCACTCAAATGGAGTTGGAAAGAACGAGTGCTTCTAGGAGTTTTGAAAACAATGGTCATGACACTTAAATTCTGTAAAAAGTTTTACATACTGATACATCGTACCTGGCTTGAGTGTAACTTGTAGACACCCAAGTTAATCTCCATCGCATAGTATCCTTTTACTCAATTCCTCCAGGATCACTTGAGTAAACCATGCTTTTCTGCAGTGTTCTCCTCAAGGCTCATGTATGCTCTATTCATCTTTGTTTTAGTGATCAACATCAGTGCATTCTTTGCTTCTTCCTTCAAAACTATATAATCGTTTTTATCCCTTCGGTATCCAATTTTTCTTGGATCCACTCATAGTTAGTTTATAGGAATCATAGTTCAAATGCTCAAGCAATATAGTCAATTTGCAGAAATTGAGCATAATGAATTAAACATGACTTTATACATAAAAATATTTTCTCTTGAAGTATGCATATATGCATAAAGTTTTAAGCTATTGAACATTGCAATCCCTGCATGAAATTATCAAGTGGATTTTCTAATGGATGTGAAAACATAATTTTAAAATAGTTCGCAATGCTCATTACTAAGGTAGCATGATATAAACCTCAATAGATATTATAGACAATGACATAGGAGGTTTTATCATTGTGTACCGTCACCTTAAGTATTTGGAGGATTGGCCTTGCTTACCCACTGCCTCTTTCTGTTATGTTGGTTCTTCATATGTGTTCCCAAGGATGTATGCAAAGCTCTCTCAAATGATGCAGGCTTCGAGAGTATTTTTGTATGAGAGGTCCTCCTTTTCTTGTTCTCCTCAATATAGTTGAATGGTATGCTATGGTAGTCCTTCATTGAGGTGGAACATATACCTTTTATCCATTGCTTCTTTTGGTGGTTATGTTCTGTAGCTCCAGCAATGGATGCTTTGATAGTTCTCTTTTTCGATTGTATGAACCTCTTTATTGGTGCATGAGAAACTCTTGGCTTCTTTTTCATCTTATCTGTACCTTTATGTCCATTCTTTCTAGAATCAATCTGTACATATGAAACACTAGACGGACATTTTGGTACCCACTTTACTTTGGGTCCTTGATTGTTAGTATTAGACTTTACATATCCTTCGGAACCCAAACATATTCATTTCTCATACTAGAATTTCTTCTGATATAGCATGTGTGAGAAATATGACCAGATTTACCACAATAATTGCAGATAACATGATAATATACATTTTGAGGTTTTATGCAAGTATTGTGTAGTTTAAGAGAAGACGTCTTCAATTGTTTAGTTTGCTTAAATTCCTTCTTCACACATAAATTTCCAGCATGTTTGAAAACACTTTTGCTTTTCTCAACAGAATCAACAATTGGTTGGAAAACTATTTTACGCAGACTTAGAAAATCAGTTTTATGAAAATCACAAGAAGAATTGGGACTTTTTACCTTAAATTTGTCTTGAGCTCTAGAGAGTGATTTTTCATGGTCGTCTGTAATGAGCTCCATTTGGGAATCCTCTTCTTCTTTTTCTTTTGCGTTGACTGGATCATGGAAGTGTTTTATGACTCCTTCTTTAATCTCAACTTCCATTTGTTCACCAATCGCAGATATGCAGCTTATAGTTTCTGGTGAACTGTCAACACTTTCAGTTTCAACATAATTGTTAGAAGCATAAATAGAGTCAAGAGTATCCCAAATATCTTTAGCACTAGAACAAAATTTGATTTTCTCAAAATCAGTTTCAGTCAAAGCATTATACAGAAACTTCATTGCTCTAATATTCAACGAAAATATTTTCTTTTCTTTTTCAGTCCAATCTCTTCTCGGTTTGAAATCAAAAACATTTATAAGAACATTCCACATATCAAAATCAGATGCTTCTATAAAACTTGTCATTCTTGCTTTCCAAAACCAGAAATCAATATCTTTTAAAAGAGGTGAGATAGTATAATCGAAACCTTCTGAAAGTGAGCAACACCTAAAATCAGCCATTGATAACTCTTGAGACGGTTAAGTCCTTTAAACAAGAGTCCAGCTCTGATACCAAATGTTAGAACTGGCTGACACCCAAAGAGGGGGGTGAATTGGGTGTACGATAAGAAAGTCTGATTGTTTAAAATCTTTTCGCAGCTTATCAAATCAATACATATGGAACTATAAATTCATAAGCAGATATATAGATCATATATGCTAGAAATGTAAAAGCTTAGGGAAGAGAGGATGCAAACTGTAATTTATCCTGGTTCGGTCCAGTCCACGATGACCTACGTCTAGTCCCCAAGCTCCTCCTAAGATTTCCAATCCACTATCTTCTTGTTTAACTGGGCACAAGATAAGCCTCTACAAACCTCTTACAAAATACTCCCCTTACACACTGTAAGGTTACTCTCTCTTACAGAAAGTCAAGCAAAGCAATCCCAAAGACCTTTCTCTCCTGCTTAGCTGTGCAAGTCTTATGAGCAGCAACGTTCTCTCCTGCTTACACCAATATAAGTCTTACGAGCAGTAACGTTCTCTACTGCTTGCACCTTGTAAATCTTACGAGTAGAAAGTCTTGCTGGCAATTCACTCTACAGCTTCCCTATAAGGAAATCAATCTACTCAAGGTCCCTTTACCTTGAGAACACTTCTGAAATACAAATGAAGTTTTTACAAGCTCTCTCACAGAGTGTATAAATGCTCACTGAAGTACAATACAAAATATTCTCACTCTCTCAAATATACATAATATAGCAGACGAAGTAGAGCAAAGAGTGGTTGGAGGCAAAAGACTTAGGATATCAGCATGTTCATGTTCTCATCATATTGTTTGTCCTTCTGTGTTTGAATCCTCTCCTATTTATAGCTAAGTTGTAGAAGATGACCATTGTAAACATCCATTCGTTAGAGTCTGTTGATTCATTTGACCGTTGAGCCCATTTGGATATTTTTCTGTTGTAATCCCATATGATGCTTAGACAGACACTACTTCATTTTCGGTTGGAGTCCAATTGCTTTGCACAGTCGTTGAGTGTATTTAAATATTTTCCCGTTGATCATGCTCTGACATATGCTTCAGCATTTCTTTCAGTTTGCCCATTGGTCTGACATATGCTTCAGCGTTAGGCAGTTTGTTGAATATTGCTAGTGCCCATGATTAGTTGTCACTGAATATTGATCCATGTATGCCATGTGATCGGTAGTGCATAACACCTGTAAATCCACTAAGAGAAATAGCCGTTAGAAAACATCACTCGGGTGATTACAGACTTCACTGGCAGTGATCTTGAAAAACTAAAGAATCACTGGAAGTAAACTTGATTTCAGTGGAGGTGATTTTCAGAAGATAATATTCCACTGGCAATTATCAGCATCCCTCGAGTGTACCATGAAATCATTTGAGTTGTTTACTTGTTTCTGTCATACTTCTAGTAACTGTATGCTACAATACCACTGCTACAGTACCCATAGAACTTGAATCTTCATATTTTTCATTAATTTTTACAAGTTCTTCATTCCTCAATTTCTTTCTTCCATTGTTTGACTAATCTACAATATATGCAACATTAAATATAGTAGTTAGTCAATGTAAGAGATAAGTATATTATGCAAACTTTTGCTCTCTTAATATTTGACATCTATATTTGTCATCATCAAAACTAATCATATCTAACACCTTAATCTTCTTGGATCTAAAAAATGTCGAGCATTGGTAATTCTCACATTACAAATTTAGAGTCCTTAAAATCCGTCGATAACTCCATGTATCTTTTAGTAATCATCAAAACAAATTCCCCAGATATACTAGTCTAGTTTCATGTAAGAGCTTATGCTCCTTATAATTTTGCACACCAATTTTTTGTCGTATTTAGCTTGTGCTCGTTGTAATCCACATGTTTCTCAATTTGCCGACCTAAGGACACATCCATCCAATAGGTTTTATGGCCTTTAGACTTCCAGTCTAAGGTCTATACTGAATGCAATCGAAGATTTATAACTTTCAATACAATCTTACAGCTCTCCTGAGTGCATTCCAAATTTCAAATTTTGCTATTCAGACATTTATACATCTATATGTATTGTTTACAAAACGTGCAAAGATAACTTATTCAGCAACGATCAACTTATTAACATTAGTAATCTCATGACACATAGTCTATTAATACTCATAGTGCATATTGCTCATTTATCATTGAATACCCATAAGGTATTATAACCCTAGTAACTTTCCAAGAAAATTATTCTTAGGAATCTTATCACTTTGAAACTTATTGCTATATCATCTTTTGGTGTTATGAACTTTTTGAGATACCACTTATATTCTCTTACGTTAGGTTATTTCTAAAATTTATACCCCAAGTCATTACTCAAATTCTCAAGATTTGGGCTACACTGTAGGTCTTAAGACCTTGCCCTGTTTGCTCAAAAAGTCTTATAGCCTTTGGACATACTGGCCCAATAGGTCTTACTGCTTACTATGTTTTCCCAACACTTACATGCTTATGAATAAACTCATATATACCAAGCCACTTCATTAAATATGGAAACAAAGTTCCTTGATCTCCATTATTATTGTTCAAGGCATCCGCAATCACATTAATACTTCCTAGACATTATTTAACTTCTAGGTTAAAATCATTAAGCAACTCTTTATGATCACACATTTATTTCAAACTCTAGTGGTTGCAGTACAACTCTAGAACATCCTGTAAAAACAGCTCTAGATCAATATCTCAAGATTCCCCCATATACAAATAGTTACTATCTCAGAATTCATACATAGGATATTTTAGTCTGTGAGGCTCTAGCTGACGAGAGGTTCATACCACAATGTCATCCTGCTGCATCAAGATATATTGTAACTCTTTCTTACTCACATTAACACACACCACATAGATCAACTGCAAATGAAGACCACACATGTCAATTGCAAATCAAGACCACACAGGTCAATCACAACTTAAGACCACTTAGGTCAATAGTATTATCAATTCCTCTATCAGCCTTATGAAGCTTCTCTCACAACTATCATCCCACATAGAGTGTTGTGTTATCACATCATCCTTATCCAAGACAAAACAATATTGGAGAAATACTAAAAAACTCATTCATAATAATCATCAAGACCTAGAAACTAAAATTTTTTGGCCTTTTTCAATTTTGTACTACTTCCACTTACTGGAATCTAATAGTTTCCTTCTTATGGGATTACATGGCCCAAAAACTTCATTTCTAAAAGCCAAAGCTCATACTTACTCAATTGGCATAGAGTTGCTTATTTCTCGATGTGCTTAATACTGTATTTGAATACTTTCCATGATTTACCTTACTTAGCAATCACACAATACATAGTTAATTCTCATTTATTCACAAGACCCATTGGTCAATTTTGATATTCATAGGACATATGTCATTTGCATTATTTCTCTAGTCTTACAGTCTATTTTATTTCAGCTTTCCAGCTATTTCATAATGCTGACCATAACTCTCAGGCTTCCACCTTCTTAATTTTGACAAAGAGCACTAGAGTTCCACATCGTGAAATATTCACTTATCAATTCTATCATGCAATCAGAAATCATGCCATATGAGATTTTGGCATTGCTTCCTACTTTAGTTTAATTATAGTCTCCACTTCCCTTTCCATAGGTATCTTATTAATATCATCCAAAATATTACATGGAATCATTTACTGTTAGAATATTACTCCAGCCTTTAACCGCTTGGAGCAAAACATCATGTACTTCTAATTATCCTTATATAGACATCCCTCAACCTTGACTGTTAATAGAAAATTTAAGATTGACATATGATTTGCGGATTAGATTAAACACCTTTACTTCCACGATCTAGCGAAACATCGCCATCATTAATCAATCATTACCAAGAATTACTTCTAATTCATATCATTACAAACTAATCATATTCATTGCCAATGCCTGACCTTTAGCATTTATTACATGTTTCATAACATTAACTCAATGGATCTCATACATGTCGGTGTAGATATAACTATATCATCGAGTAGTGATTGTATACTCAGGGTAGACATCTCACTTAATCATATACCATTAAGGAAGTACTAACATCTGATTCATACCATACTTGAACAGATTTACCATTGGGTAGATTCGTACTGTAGAGTAGTTCTAGAAACTTAATGGCTTACTTTTGTGTCATTGTGAATTCTACCCTCAGTTCTCTGCCTCAGCTCCCCTATCCATTATTACTGTGGATAGTTACTGGCCAAATGCCCACTTACTGACAATATAATAGACTAATAATCTAACTGAAGTACAATGGAGCTTTCCGAATATTAGGGTAAATCATAATGCCAACTGGCATTGCTCCCTCAGTGTTAGTTTTGTTGCTTGTGTACTTACTAGATAAGTTTACTTCCAATGACTTAGTGTTACTCCACTATTTTATTAAATTCAATGTATTATTCTGAGACTAATTCCTTTTCTAGTCCTAATCTCAATCTCTATACTATCATATTTGCACTCACTCCTTATTATCCCCGATGTATTAGCTATTGATGCCAAATTGAGGTAAGGCTTGAACACAAGCCTTGGCCATCCTTGTTTTCTTGTAGTTTGTAGCCTCCTAGGTCCTATAGATTATGGGCCCATTACGCTTATGCTATACAACTCTGATAGAATCCTAGGGGTTTCCTCCACTCCTGTCTGTCTGTATCCCTTTTAATGGGTTATTCCCTATCCATTTGCATTCTTCTTTAGTTTATGAATTGTTAGTTGTACTTTAGTAAAATTCTAGAATTTCTTCCATACGAGGCCACTACTCCTTTTCTATCTGAGGATCGTACTTTCCTTGGAAGCAGGAGATCATTGCTGGAAAAATCATGCCACCCATGTCTATGAACTTTCATTATCAACAGCTGGTCCAGGCAAAATCCTAGATGAAAGCTGTTGGTAAGAGTTTACAAGCTATCTGCGCTCTTTTCCCTGCTACCAAATTGTTTCCTCTTTCCTTATCCTCATCTTACTTTTGTTGCACTCCTTAAAGCTTGTCATTTAGATCATATTTCCATTATACACTGTTCCGTTAATTATCTTATTATCAGTTGTATTGTGTCAGGTCTGGCTTCCTGACCTTACCCCACATCCTTACCTCTTTGTCTTACTATATCTATGTCTCCCTATATTAAAATAAATAAGAAGTAAATTTCATATGTTCACAAGGGCATTTTTGTCCTTTCATAAAGTTTGAACACACAAATTCTTCATTCATAACATACAACAGACCTTTACCGTAGTTTAGGAATGACTTTTAGGCATTATATTGCCCATAGGTGACTATACAACATGTTTCTATTCCTTTGCATTTCATGACTTAACATTTTCAACAACTTCCCAGGGGGTCACTCATCCTTCCATTTCCCTGGGTTGAGCATGCTTAACTTTCATGTACGGGTGCAAAAATGCTAGTACCATCTTTAACCACTTACAAGCATTGGTACCACTGGACTGACCTCAACCTGTTTAGTTAGGTCAGCCATCCTTGGTGACCAAATACTGTGTGTAGATTATTTATCAGTACCTGAACATATAGTCCAATATATACTCGGTCATATGTTATCATATAGACCCCTCTTTATAAGGGTATTCCTACTTTGTGCCTGAATAATAGTACTGGAGAAGAACTTCCGTGTTGTATGAGTCCAATCTTTATCTGGAAACTTAATGTTGTATAATCCCTTTTCCTAATGCGATGTGCTGATATCCTGCATGTACTGGCATATCGAGCGTTAGGGTATCCAAAACATAGGGAGGCCACATAAACATAATCCTGATGCATCTTCTCAACTTTTGACTCGTCTGCAAATCCTATTCCATGTATACGGTTTCTACCCTGAGGCTGATAACTTTGTATGAACCTGGTTTCATTCTGATAGACAGTGGTCACTTCACATCATATGTAAATAACTTGGCTGTCGAGCCTAGTCTAGGTTAGGGCCCGTAGCTTGAAGCCTGTATTTACCTAGCTTCCTTGAGAAGCCCACAACATCGTCGCACTACTTCCATTTGGGTATAGTCATCCTGACTACCCTCTAGGCATCTTCTGGTCCTTCAAGAAATTTTACCGATATTGGTGACCTATTTTTTTTGTCACCTTATTCAATTCGTCTTTCTTATTAAAACATAATCAAGAATATATCAATATACTATTCTCTCATTGCCAGAATCGCATATTTTGATATCAAAAATGTCAAACCCCTAATAATTTTGACATTTATCATAGTATTAACATGCAGTTCAATCGGTACACAAAAATAATACAAAAATTGATATAACATTCTTGATTACATTATAAAATATCCCTACAGGGTTTGTACAAGTTATAGTACATATCCTAATATAAATAAAGACTATCAGATAACCAAAGAAATAATTCTTGAACCAGCACCGAACCTTCATCTTCTAGCATAATCTATTTTGCCCTCTAAGCCATTTCCACTTGCTGAATAAATTTTAAATTTATGGAAAAGGGTGAGATTCAAAAGAATCTCAGTAGTAATGGTATGTCAATCATATAAAATGTGAAAAGTAAACATGCAATGCATCATTTATCAAGATACAACAATCAAAATGCCAACGCCTATTTGACAATGCTCAGGAAACAAAAGATGATTTTGTCCAGATCAAAATGATCATTTGTTCCTGATCTGTACAAATCATATCATAATGTGATCACAGTAATAACTTGAAGCAGGCCTACACCTGTCCATACTCATCATAACTTGGAGCAAGTCGATACCTGTCCGTAAATATCAAGTCACTCAACTGGGTCCACCTGGCCACATGGTACCTCAAATGTCCCATGGGGTGGTTTACCTCATCATCCACACCCAGAGAGTATCAACACCACAAATCAATACATTAAAAAGATCATGGCAACCACCACATATAAACATTCACATAGTAAATGAAAGATAGAGTTACTACCTGGACTCCTTTTCAAAGCCTACCTTCTACCGGTCCTTTAATCTTTGCTTGGCTCGGGCAATTACCGAATCCTAAAATTCCCAAAGTAATGGTAAATCAGTTATTACTCATTCATACTTCATTCTAGAATTTATAAGTTTCTTTTCTTAGCCCAAAATTGCATATTTACCAAAATACCCCTGGGGACCCGGCCCGGCCCCTCTTATACCAAGTATTTTTTTACTTTTCCAAAAATTACAACTTAGGCCTACTTTACAAATTTTTACATGTAGATTCCATATTTGACCTCATATAAGATCAATTCCAACTCAAATTGCAAATTTTCCCTTGTCAGCCCAAACTTGGGGTTTTAGGGGCAAAATTGTCGTTTCACCATCCGGGGCTTTTCACACTTCGCACTCTTCATGAACCCTACATAATTTTCCCTTATAAATATCATGGAACCAATAAAACCATGAAATTTCAGTACTATCCCTTGTTGCTCACTTTGGCCGGAAGTATGGAAATTTTGGGAAAATTCATATTTTCATGGTTCCAAGCTTTAAAACACTTTGTTGACACTTGTTTCCATTTGTTTAACCATCTAATCTCAAGTTTAACACAATAAAGAGAAATTTGGAAAGCATTTCCCCTTAGAAATTGAACATTCCAAATTTACAAAATCACCACAAATAACCAGATTTCCAGCCAGGACACATTCACAATATTGTTTTTAGCAAGAATACCAAAGTCCTATCAACTAACCTTGTTTCTTTCTTCTTCTTCCCTCTTGAACTGAAATCTTTCCCCTTTTCTCCTTAAATTTTTGCTTGTTGATTGACTAATTTAAGAGGATAGGGAGGTTAAGGAAAGGTTTTGTGTACTATAATACAAGATTGAGCAAAGATTTCGGCATACTTACCTTATATTTGACCCTTGAACCTTCTTCCTTCTTCCTCCTCTTCCCTTTCCTCCTTAGTCTCTCCAAGCTCTCTTCTTTCTTTCCTCTCCATCTCTTGGACGAAATGGCTCTTAAATAAGCCAAGAAGTAGAAACTTTTAGAGTTCTCTAGAGTTCTATACATGTCATTATCTAAAACAGGAAGGAGGCCTAATCTTTCTCATCTTCACATCTTTGGGTCTAAGTGTTACATCCACAACCACGCTAAATAAAATCATGGTAAATTATATCCTTAATCTGATGAAGGTTTATTTTTAGGATATTCTAAAAGAAGTAAGGCATATAGAGTGTTTAATAAGAAAACATGCATTGTTGAAGAAATTGTTCATGTTGTGTTTGATGAAATAGAGCCTCAAACAAAGTTACTTGATGAAGAAGAAATGGATTTAATGAAGAAAACAAAGGATATAACCATTTTTGAACAAAATTATTTTGAAAACAATGATAATGCCGATGAATATGCTCAGCCTAGAGCATGGAGACACATGAAAGATTATCCAATCGAACAAGTGATTGGAGATATTAATGAAGGTGTTAAAACCAGAAATAGAATTCAAAACGATGTAATATTTTTTGCATTCATTTTTGAAATAGAACCTTCTTGTATTGGAGAAGCACTTTCTGACAATGATTGGGTGATTGCTATGCAAGAAGAATTAAACCAATTTGAAAAAAATCAAGTTTAGGATTTGGTACCTCGTCGTAAGGACCATCCAGTCATAGGAACTAAATGGGTTTTCAAAAACAAACTTGATGACTCCGTAATCATTTGTGAGAAATAAGGCAAGATTAGTTGCCAAGGGCTATAATCATGAAGAAGGTATTGATTATAAGGAAACATATGCTCCAGTAGCAAGATTGGAAGCTATATGAGTACTCTTGGCACTTGCATGCACAAAAGATTTTAAACTCTATCAAATGGATGTTAAAAGTGAATTTTTGAATGGTTTTATCATGGAGGAAGTTTATGTAGAACAACCTCCTAGTTTCAAAGATGATTCAAAACCATATCATGTTTTCAATCTCAAAAAGACATTATATGGTTTAAAACAAGCACAAGAGCTTGGTACGAAAGATTGAGTAAATTTCTTCTTGAATAACATTTTGTTATAGGAATGGCAGATACTATACTATTCATCAAACATAACAAGGATGACTTATTAGTAGTACATATATATGTAGATGATATAATATTTGGAGCTACTAACGAATCTCTTTGTTAATAATTTTCTAAGCTTGTGCAGGGAGAATTTGAAATGTCAATGATAGGAGAATTAAACTTCTTTCTTGGACTTCAAATTAAACAATGGAAGAAGGGAATCTTTATTTCCCAGACTAAATATTTGAAGCAATTGTTGAAGAAGTATGGAATGGAAAATTTAAATGGAGCTGACACTCTAATGAGTTCAACCACTTTATTGGATGTTGTCGAAAAGGGTAAAGATTATGATATCACCAAGTATAGAAGAATGATAGGTTCATTACTCAATCTAACAGCAAGTAGACCTGACACACAGTTTAGTGTTGGCATATGCGTAAGGTATCAATCTACTCCTAAATTATCACACGTTGAAAATGTGAAAAGAATTTTCAGGTACTTAGGAGACACTGCAGAAATTGGCCTATAGTATCCAAAAGGAGGAAACGAGTATTTGTTAGCCTATACAGATTCAAATCATACAGGTTACAAAACTGACTGAAAGAGCACGAGCGATAATGTCAATTCCTTGGAGGCTCTTTGGCGTCATGGTTCAACAAGAAATAGACTATTATTTCATTATCCTCAACTGAAGTTGAATACATAGCTGCAACAAGTTGTTGTTCTTAATTATTGTGGCTAAGTAGCAACTTCAAGACTTGGAAATCAACTTGAAAGAGATACCCATTCTGTGCGACAATACATGTACAATAAACCTAGCAAAAAATCCTATGCAGCATTCAAGAACCAAGCATATAGACATCAGACATCAATTTATATGAGATCATATCCAAAGAAAGGATTTCAATGTTGAATTCATTCCAACTGATTTTCAACTTGCTGACATATTCACAAAACCATTGGAAAAAGAAAAAATCTTGTATATAAGGAGAGAATTGGGAATTTCTAATCCTAATGAGTTGCAAGAGTTCATTATATGTTTTTCATGTATTTATTTTCATGTTTTGATAATTGGGTTACTAACTTAAGCATCAGAGTATGTAGAAATTTGTTTCGTAAGAAATGCTCTGTACACGTTCAGTAAAATAGGGATTAACAGAGTGTACAAGAACTCTGAGTGAAAAATCAAGTTCATAAGAAGTTTAGAGGCAAATTTGAGTAAACAGTGTCAAACTTGAGTTCACTACTGAAACTTTAGTGGAGATTTGAAGAACAGGAGAAAATGGCAGCTAGGTTAACTCAAGTGATCTTGGAGGACTTGAGTACAAAGATGTAAGAATTTGGAAACTAATTTGAGTTTCTAAAAGCTACACTCAAGCCAGGTATGCTAAGTCAATATGGGGATTTTACTGCAGAACTCAAGTTTGTAGTGGCAAACTCAAGTCCATATAAACTCGAGTTTGAAGGTTCAAACTTGAGTCCATATGAACTCAAGCTCTATGGTGAAACTCGAGTGTCACGGGTCTATATCAGTTTCCAGAAAGCTCATTCTTGTTCTCAAACTCGAATGTGCCTCTCCACTCAAAGCTCTGACTCGTTGTGATTCTCGCCATTTGAACTCCAAAACGGCTCCATCATTACCATTAATCATTAGTTGCATACGTTTATTTGCATCTAAACAACATATTACTGCCTTTAAATTTCCACTGAGCCCTAACAATCTCTTCATCCATCAGCATTTCATTTCTCAATAGTTTATGTTTTCTTCTATGCATTTTGTGACACTTTATCTCCAATACTCATAAATGAGTGTAAGTGACTAGTGAAATCCGTTGTGGAACAAGGCTTTGACCCTGGACTACCCAACGTTACAAAATGTTTGTAAATCCTCACTCTCAACTCAGGATTTGAACCTAGGGTCAAGAGGGTTTTTCAAAAGGTAGAAACTTTTCTTTCATTGCAAAAATCTCACTATGTCACTAATGACTCATTGGCTCTTCATTTCAATATATCATAGTACAGGCGAGCGTTTTTCTTTTAATTAAACTAGAGCTATTCTCTTCTCATACTACATTCATTCGTTCATGTACATATATATCAAATGTATAACTTCCTATGAAATACAATAACGAAAGTATTTACATCAATACAAAATATAGTGCCTTGTACTATGCTTTCTACCTCACCTTCATATCTCCTCCGTTCATCTTTCCATGCATCCTTCACCTGTCTAAAATGGTTAGTTGGGAGGAGTGAGATTTGAGAGAATCTCAGTAGTAAACAATACCACTATGCATGAAAGATATATATGAAAGCATGACATGCTTGCCTACACAACTTCATGCCAACATAATGACATATTTGCATGCTCAATGTTATGACATACATATGGCCATTGTATAATATAACAGAGCTTCAATCAATCAACTATGCTCAACACAAATAGGCAAAGCAATCACATAAATCAATGCAAAAACATACATATCAAATACATGCAAGCTAGGTAAGTTCACTACCTTGTAGATCACTGTCCTTCCTTTGTTATCTCTTCTTCAAACCATTAAAGCTTGTTAAAAATTCTTCGATTCCTCTTCTTTCTTGACTTCTCTATGGCCCTAAATACCCAATCACATCATTAGAGTTATGATTGTGAGTTATTAGAAGTGTATATTAAGGCCCAAGAAGCTAGGGAGGGCTAAATAAGTCAATTTCCTTCAAAAACATGAAATCCTATAATTTGGGGTTTTGACCGAGGCCAAAAAAAGGTCAGAAACATTTTGGCCATAGCCAAAAACCTTTGGCCGTGGCCAAGAATCTCGCCGTTTAGAATTTCACCGTCCTGATTCTTGGCCGAATTTGTAAAACTCATAAATAAATGTACAAAACTCTAAATAAGGGGCTTCCAAGTTCTATGAAACCCTATTTAAGTATAATTTTAGGGAAAAATATATCCATAGGATAAAAACACTCCCATAATTAAATAATTCTATTTACTTAGACACTACTCCAGAATTTCCAAGATTCACGTGACCAAAGTTTGATAAATCATAACTCCTAGCATACTTGTCCAATTAACCCTTATGACCTATCCAATTAAAGGTCTATGTCTCTAATTTTAAACTATAAAGTTTCATGGTCATTTCATAATATTCAACCACTCAAAAACATATCATAATGACACTGCCTCCAGAAGACAGATTTCACAATACTTACTCTTCAACTTCAAAAGCTTCCAAATTCATATACAGGTATCCAAAAATCATGAACACTGGCATACCTATACAATTTGTCCTCCTAAAGCCAATGGAACATCAGAATCATCAAATTTACACTCCTTCCCCATAAAAAAGTCAGAACAGAAACAACAATTTAGAGTTCCCGGAAAGAGTTTGTCAATTTCTCGTGTTATTTGGCTTAATCACTTCCTTTCTACTTCTAATCAAATGATTATATATTTAAACACTTATTAAACATGATTTAGCCATTGAAAACACCATTTTTTATGAGAATGAATAGTACCCATCTTCTAATATACTCATCCAAACAACAATTCAATCGGTTCAAAAAGAAGCTTACGCTTACCTTTACTTATTTCCGCAAACGGTTTGGAATTCTGGCAACACTCCGGCCGGTGAGATGGTGCCAACCACCTCCAAATGAAAATCTAAAATGTAGAAAAAAAGCTCGTGATGAGTAGAAGAAGTTTCCTGAAGGGCACTTTGAGAGAGGACGCCGATTCGATAGTGTTTTGGAGCCTTGAAATTTCTCTCTCTTCTCTTTCTCCATTTCATCCAGCTCTTTATCTCTCTCATTTCTGGTTCTTTCTGCATGAAAAATGGCTGGACAAGAAGATGATTTATTCATTAAATGGGTGGTCAAATTGGTTTTCCACTTGTTAGCTTCTGATTGGCCCAAAATTCCAATTTTAGCATATAATGCTTGATTTGGCAGAATTTCCATTAAACTTTAAAAATTCATATCTACTTGTAAAAATGTCCAATTGGGGTGGTTCTAAAGGCTATAGGACCCTCATTGAGTCTAGATTTAAGGAAAAATATAACCTTTGGCCAATTGGAAGCTCAATCTTTCCATAATTTTAATCTTTGGATACTGTCACAGAAAATAGCCAATTTCGCTAGGCTAACTTCAACAATTCATTTCTCCTTGTGTACAGCTCTAATTAACTTATATAATCTATCAAATTAAATCTTGATAAGTATACTTTCATTCTGGAAAGTTTCATAATTTTTAGACATCATTTTCCACTTGAAATCTGCCACACAAACACTACTGCCACATCAGTAATTTCACCAATAGCAACAATACTTTGTATTCCACTTCAGTATGTTGTGTGTGAATCCCAATCACTTCGTTTTGTTATTCCCCAAGCTCTTTAGCTCACCAATATAATTCTTTTTAATATCCAAGGATATAAAAGAATTTTAAGAAATAATACCATGCCTCACTATGACATTTACTAAACAGGGGGTCAAGAAGCTCACTTGTTACAAGCTTAATCTTAAGCCTCTAGTCTCAAAATTCAGGACACCACACATTTCATCTTTTATATTTTAAAATGGTGAGAAGTAAATTGCCCCAAGAACACACACCCTCTCCTTCTCAATCATCCTCTCCTTATTCAAACTCCACCGAAACTCTAATACCTTTGGCAACTTTGACCCTAACTCAATCTTCAACTCCAACTCCTCCTCTACCAAAGGTCTAATCCAAGAAGAAGAATCATCTAAGGCTGAAAACCAATATTAGTGAACCTCCGGCCAAGAAACCCAAAGGCATTTCCATCAACAAACTAGTTGTCATAAGATTAAAATCTAGGGAAGTAAAGGGAAGAGGAAAAGAGATAGCCATAGAGCCGTCTCATGAATCATCTTCAAACAGTGAGGATGTCAGACTACTCTAGGAAGCCATAAGACAATCTAAGCTAGAAGCCTTAGTAAGCAAGATTGCATCCGATGCAGGTGGTTCTGTACCATGGGCAAGTCCTTCAAAGTCTTATGGTCGTGCACATTCTATTGTACCTTCCATATCTCAGGTGCTAGAAGAAGAGGAAAAGATTGAGGCTCCTAAAGACTTCAACACTTCAGCCTTGAAACCTTTCGATAAAAAGGTATACAACTGTGAGTTTGCTCATAGAAAATTATATCCAGTTGTTTATGTTGATCTAGACCACCTGTACACACACTACCATATTGACCTTAGAGAGTACCTAGCCTATTATGAATGATGGCTTAGTATTCATCTATTACATTCACCGACTGTTGTGCAAACTTTCTATTGTAACATGTATGTCAAAAAAACTATATCATAAAATGGTGAATTAATAGAAGGTATTGATATCACTATTCATGGCCAAACCATCAGAATCACCCCCACCATCATAAACAATATTCTTGGCTATAAAGTTCCACCTACTGATCCTACTACCGAATTCACTCCTAACCAAGTTTTCCACCTGTTGAGACCCGGTGAGAATGTGGGTCTTTTGAACTTCAAGCCTGTCAAAATGCCCAATATCCAGTGCATTCTGTTCTATATATATACCAAAATCATTGTGAACAAGTCTAAAAACTTCACCTACTTCGCTTACAAAGATTACTACATTATGGCATCCCTGCTTTATGGTCAGCAAAGAAATGTAGGAAACATGATATTTTAGGAGAGGAGGCATTTTCATTTCTCTTCAACTCTGAACACCTATATCCCTCTACCTCAGATAGTTTCTCTCATCCTAAGGTAAAACAAAATTTGGTATCTTGATTAGGATGAAAATGTTAGAATCCCATACTTTGGAATGACACAACTACACCGAATGGGAATTGCATTGCCTTTGGAGGCTGAGAAACATCCCTCACCTTCTGCCACTGCTGATAAAGCCCAGTCTTCTGCTAGAGGAAGATCTCTATAACCTTCCTTCATCGGAGCAGCCATCCAAGGATATGTTGGAGAATTGATTAACAATGTTGTAGAAGGACTTAGAACAGAAATGGTTTATCAATATCAACAATTAACAGGACAATTTGAGAGGCTGGTTAATAAGATGGAACAACAAGTAATTTTGTTGGTTAAAAAAACCAATCATAATTTTGATATTATCATCCAGACCCAGGAAGAGCATACTCAAAGGCTTAATGAGTTGGAGACTCTTCTTCACACCTAACATGAAGTTCCTAGCTCTTCTACATCGGTTCTACTTCCCTCAGCATCTATCCCTGTCCCAGACTATTATGCAACTCAACCCTCATCACCACCATTCACATTGGCACCAATTGATCCATGTACTGTTTTGGTACTTTATACTCCGCCAGTGTCATCTAACATTTCATTCCTTGTCCCTCCTTCTGCGGATGATGACAAAAAGGGGGAGAAGAATGAGTGATTGCTTTTTGAGCTCATGTGCTGATTGTGGCTGGTTTGAGGGGGAGTGGTATTAAGTCCTTTGTTGGGAAGTCTTTATTTAAGGGGGAGTCATTATTGTGTAAGAACTTTTAGTGTCAAGTTTGTGTTGCATGTTTGTATTTGAGAGTTTATGTATTACACTTCTGATTTAAGAACTTGATATTGCGAATGCTTCAATAAAGTTAGTGTTTTTGCAATTCTATTATTGATTATTATCTTTATAAGATACTACTCTTCATATTTTTGAAACAATGCAACTCTCAAGTTTGGTGTTAATTTTTGCAGCACTCAAGATTCTATAACTTCATTTTCATATCTTGTAGTATTGAAGAATGAAGAAGTCATAAATTGACATCAAGAACTTGATCTTTTAAAACAAATTCTTTACACCATTGTATTTATACATTTGAAAATTAGAATTGAAGTTAAGCAATTTTTCAAAGTTCCCAAATCCATCACTAAGGTTTTGTTATCATCAAAAGGTGAGAGAATGTTAGAATCCATATTTTGATGATAACAAAATAGTGATGAATTGTTTTGCAAGGAAATGATCAAGTTTAACCAAGTACAATATGTTAAATTTACCAAAGAAAGCATTGCACAAACTCACATTAATATAATCTGTCAATATACTGATGCACTCGAGTTATGTGGGAAATGAACTCGAGTTTGGCAACTGCACTCGAGTCCAATTAGCATATTTCAGTGAAAATTCTATCAAGTTTTATATGATATTTGAATTGTGTACATGTCAGAAAGCAATGCACTCGAGTTCAGATGAAGCACTTGAGTTCTAAGAAGAAATACACTCAAGTCCTGAGAGTTCCGAGATGAGAGTTTGTACTGGAGAGATTTGGAGCTGTGAAGAATAAGAGGAGAACTCTAGTTCTCACCAAGTACTCAAGTTATGGTCCAATATGCACTCGAGTTGACAAGTTACACTCCTGCGAGTTTATCCCAGAGAGTTGGTAAAAACTAAATTAACAAGTGCAATCGAGTTTGTCAACATACAATCGAGTTCAGATAAGCTTTACACTCAAGTTTCATTCTACACTCTCAAGAGTTTGTTAGAGAAAAGTATTGAAAAACTTGAAGAACATGATGGACTCAAGTTTAGCTGTTGACACTCGAGTTCTGGAGCCTAATGCACTCGAGTCTGATTTCTCACTCTTGCAAGTTTTGAATCAGAAACATGGTCAGAATGCTGAAAGACCTGGTGCACTCAAGTTTGGTTAATAAAACTCGAGTTCTGGACATAAAGCAACTCAAGTCCACATTTGCACTTCCGCGAGTTTCTTCTAGAGACTTTTTAAGAAATAATGAATAGTGTGTGAACTTGAGTTTGGAGTTCAAAAATCAAGTTTAGGGACCTACTACACTTGAGTTCAGAAATGCACTCCCGAGAGTTCTAACAAGTAAAGCTTGGAGAAAGTGAAAATACATGGAGAACTCGAGTTCTCAGCCTTGTACGTACTTGAGTTTTGAAAAATTTCGCACTCAAGTTTGAAAGTGCACTCTCACAAGTTTCTAGCAGAAACATTCTGAAGATATTGAAGTCACACTGTGCACTTGAGTTTGGTAGGAAGTGTTAGAACTGGCTGACACCCAAGAGGGGCAGTGAATTGGGTGTGTGATAAGAAAGTAGGTTCTTTTAAAATCTTTTCGCAACTTATCAAATCAATACATGCAGAAGTATAGAAATATAAGCAGATATGTAAATCATATATGCTGGAAATGTAAAAGCATAGGGAAGAGAATATGCAAACTGTGATTTATCCTGGTTCGGTCCAATCCACGATGACCTACGTCCAATCCTCAGACTCCTCCTGAGATTTCCAATCCACTATGTTCTTGTTTAACTGGGCACAAGATAAGCCTCTACAAATTGACAAGAGTAACTCCCCCTTACACACTGTAAGGTTTACTCCTTCTTACAGCAAGTCGAGCAAAGCAATCCGAATACCTTTCTCTCCTGCTTACCTGTGCAAGTCTTATGAGCAGCAATGTTCTCTCCTGCTTACACCACTGTAAGTCTTACGAGCAACAACGTTCTCTACTGCTTGCACCTTGTAAGTCTTACGAGCAGAAAATCTTACTGACAATTCACTCTACAACTCCCCCGTAAGGTGATCAAACCTCTCAAGGTCCCTCTACCTTGAGAACACTTCTGAAATACAGATGAAGTGTTTACAAGCTCTCTCACAGAGTGGGTAAAATGCTCACTGAAATATGATACAAATATTCACTCTCAAATGTACATGACAATGAAAACATATATTAACGGAGAGTGTGAGAGATGAAGATTCATGACAGCAACATGTTGGCAGTTGGGTTCTCGTTACTTCATCATTTCTATTCGCTGTAGTATTTCTCTGTGAAATCTCTCTTTCTTCTTCTTGAATGCTTCGGCTTATATAAGATAGGTTGAAAGCCGTTGGAGTATTCAAGTATTTTCCCGTTGTAAGCTGATCGTGTGCTCAGACAGAAAGTTCAACGGTTATGCCTATTGATCGTGGTGCTCTGACAGATGCTTCAACATTTCCTGTTGATCTCTTACAAATATTTCAGCGTTGCTTTCTTTCTATTTTGGACGTTAGTTGAATCATTTATTGAATAGTCATGTTGCCCATGATTTGTTGTCACTCAATATTGATCCGTGTATGCCATGTGATCGGTAGTGCATAACACTTGTAAATCCACTCAGAGAAATAGCCATTAGAAAACATCACTCAGGTGATTACAGACTTCACTAGCAGTGATTTTTAAAAACTGGAGAATCACTGGAAGTGGACTTGATTTCACTGGAGGTGATTCTCAGAAAATAATATTCCATTGGTAGTGATCTTGACAAAACAATATTCCACTGGCAATGATCAGCATCCCTCGAGTGTAGCTCAAGATCCCTTGAGTGATTTCCATGATTCTATTAAGAATAGTAAATCACTCTAGCTATCAGTAAATTTTCTTGCGGTGATATCAATTCACTTGAGTGCAGCATTACTTCACTGAAGGTGATTTTCATGAAACAACATTTCACTCGGATAGCTCACAATATTATTCTGGTGATCTCATGTTTCTGTCAAACCTGGAGGTGATTTATCAAAATCAACACATCACTTGAATTAATATTAGTTCATTGGAAGTGATCTGGTGCATACTGGTATTCTCTGGAAATGATCAGTTAAGGCACTGGAGGTGATCTGAGGAATTTTAATATTCACCGGAAGTGATTCAGCAATCACTGGAAGTGATATGACAAATTTCATATATCACTCGAATGAATTTGGCATCACTAGAAGTGATTTTGCAAACAGTGAATTTTTCTTGCAGTGATTTTCAATCCACTGGAAGTGAATTTGGAAATTCACAATATCACTCGAGTGATCTGACATCACTGGAAGTGATTTCCAAAACAGTGTATTTTTCTTCCGGTGATTTCAGACGCACTGGAAGTGATTTGGCAAAACTGAGATATCACTCGAGTGATTTGGAGATCACTGGAAGTGATTTGGCGGAAATCACAAATCACTCGAGTGATTCAGGATCACTGGAAGTGAAATTGCAACCAGTGAAAAATTCCTCTGGTGATTTCTACGCCACTGGAAGTGATATGCATTCTGACGCACTTTACTCGAGTGATTATTAATGATCACTCGAGTGATCTTCCTGATCACTCGAGTGAATGTAAAAATCACTCGGGTGCTCTCTATTCAGATCACTTGACTCGAAACTCCACTTCCAATTCAACAGTAAACATGGGTCAAATTATAGATGGTATAAATATTCAAATATAGCTCCAAAATTTCTTTATTATATATCAATGAAAAGCTCTTGAAGTCTAGTTTCATATGGCACCAGTTTCAGCTCAAAAGGATCAGTGGTTTGAGAGTTATAGTCAAAATACCAAACTTGTTCCAGAAAGTGATGCTGATATGAAGGCCAGATTAGAACACTTATATCTCCTTCATCTGAGCTCCTTTGATGTTTCTTCTGGTGTCAAAATGACGCATTGGAAGTCTATTGTCATATGCAACTTGTTTGATCTCAATCGGAGTTGTATTGTGAGAGATATGATCGAATAACCATACCTCGCTCAGCTGGATGAACAACAGAGCATGAAAAAGCTGCAAATCACTCAAGTGAACAGTGAATCACTGCAAGTGATTTTCACTGTTCTCAGAATCACTCGAGTGATTCTGAAATCACTCGAGTGATTGTTAAAATCACTCATTGCTACAGTGCTGCTATAGTAATCTACAGTGAAATACGCTACAGTAACCGTATGCTACAGTACCCACTGCTACAGTACCCAAAGAACTTGAAACTTGCTATTTTTCATTAATTCTTGCAAGTTCTTCATTCCTCAATTTCTTTCTTCCATTGCTTGACTAATCTACAATATATGCAATATCAAATAGTTAGTCAATGTATTAGAAAATTATACTATGCAAACTTCTTATGCTTAATATTTGACATATATATTTGTCATCATCAAAACTAATCATATCTAACAGGAAGAACTCAAGTTCTTGTGTTGACAGGAGCAAAGTGAAATTCAACGATCAATCCGAATATGCTCAAGTGTTATCTAATCTTTGTATTTACACTTGTTATCAATATTAAACAGCATTTAACATTTGTTCCAAGTATGAAACATGTTATTAACGTTTGGATTGGTAAAATGATTAAAGAAGTTGAAAATGGAGGATATCATAATATGGGTTAGCTGTCACTGCGCATGGGCTAACAAACACCACAAGTAACCAGTGCATACCATGACAGCCTGTCTGAAAATTCAAACATCCCGATCCACAATAGATACTCTGGAATATCTATCTCCATAACTTCTATATAAAGAGTTTTCAAAGATGAAGACATTAACAATGAAATGAGAACAACGAATACGAAAGAGCTTACAGTTTACAGAAGTCTTTGAATTTTCTTTGTATTGTACTTAAGTGTTCGTCATATTGACTCTGTAAGAGAGTCTTGTAAACACTTTCATTGTAATCTTCATCTTAAGGTAAAATGAAATTAAGAAGGTGAAATTTTCTTATGAGGGGAGCCGTAGAGAGAGTTCCTTGGAAGACTTTCTGCTCGTAAGACTTACAAGGTACAAGCGGGAGAAAACGTTTCTTCTCATAAGACTTATAGTAGTGTAAGCAAGAGAGAATGTTGCTTCTCTAAGATTTGCATAAGCAAGCAGGAGAGAAGAGTCATCAAAATTACTTTGCTCATAAGACTTGCTGTAAGGGGGAGAGAAAGTTCTAAGTGTAGAATGCTTCTGCTCGTAGTCCTTGCGAGGACAATTGTTATATTGTGCATTCCAAGAGCCAATTGAATCTTGGTGTTGATCTTTTAGGACTATACGTAGGCCTAGGATTGGGGTTGAACCAGTATAAATCTCTGTGTGCATTTTCTCTCATCTCTACACTCTCTTTGTTCAGTTCCATATCACAATAACAAACGAAAAATTTACCATCACCCAATTCACCCCCTTTTTGGGTGAAGCTTGCCTCTTACAGCTTATGCTTGCTGCCATCAAATAGAATGTAGACAATCAATAAGTAAAGGTGGTGGACTAACCAAAGGTACTAAAGGAGAGCTCTGTGAAAATAAGGAGATGGAGGGCGTGGGAGAAGATGAAAAAATGGCTTTCCCGCGCCCTGTAAATGAATTTATAATGCCTTGTATGGTGCTTGCAAAGCGAGTTCCATACAAGGCCATGCTTTAAAAAAAAGGTAGTGCATGACTCTAAGTAGGGGAAAAGACCAATTTTTAAAAAATAAAAAAATGAAAAGCCACCTTGAATTTTAGAGAGATGAAGCATCATGTTTGGTTGCTTTTAAAAAACGCATTAAAAAAATAACCTACCTTGGTCGGCGCTTTTGGTTAAAGAGCCGACCAAGGTCAACCAAAAGCATCAGATAAGGCATTTACCTTGGCTAGCGCTTTAACATAAAGCACCGGTTAAGGTTCGGCTAAGGTCAATTACCTTGGCCGGCACTTTAACATAAATCGCCAGCCAAGGTAGCCTAGTCTGCCAAGACATAGTCTAGGTTTACAGCCTTGGCAACAAAGGCTGCCAAGGCCACATACATTGGCCTTAGCAGGGCCAAGGCCACTGTATGGCCTTGGATTCCCCTACCAAGGCCAATTATTTGGCCTTGGCAGGCACCTAGGCCACACAGTGGCTCTGAATTTCCTAGTAAGGCGGATTAATTTTTTTTAGAGATAAAAATTTTGCTATGTTTTTCAATAAACTATTTGTTTATATCTCTTGAAACATTATACAACAATCTATAAAATGGTTGGGATTTAGATTTATATATACTTTCTTAGTTTTTACTTTGTTTAATTTTACATCATAATTAAAAGTCAATTTCAAATTATACCTTTGAAGACAATTATCAAATATAACCAACCCAAAATCTATATGGTATTTTTTTTGGTAGCATTATATCATAATTTGAAACATTAAAGTCTTACTCACAAACGGCTTATTGCTAATGTATTATGAAATAGTGTAAAACTTGAGAATAAATAGATGAGGCTAAATCAGATAAAGTGAAGCGACTAAAAAGAAGACAAAAACTTAAATGTGACTAATAAAATAAATATACACAATGTTACTAAAATTAAAAAAAATAGTAATGTTAAAACCTTGGACAGTGCTTCCTAGGGGAAGCACCATCCAAGGCTTGCTACCAGTTGTGATGCTTTGCTACAAAGCGCCATAGCTGGCACTTAATTTAAAAAAAAGTCTTGTATGGAACTTTTTTAAGAAAATGTCATGTAAGGCTAACACTAAGCTATGACGCTTATAATAAGAAGCGTCATAGCTTCTAATTTTTTTTTAAGAAAAACAATTATCTATGTCATTTCTTTGAAGAAGCGGCATTAGAGGTGCGTCACTAAAAGCCTCTTTTGTAGTTTTTTGTGTGTGTGTGTAATGTACATTTCATGGATATACGTTGAATTCATTTTTCTGGAGTCACATCGCTTTCAGGTTACTCTTATTTTAAACCATGAATATACTTACTAAATTGCTTGTAAACCAAGTGGACGCTATTTTTCATGTCAAAAAAAGTAGACCCTATTTCGTTTACACCATTTTGCCCAACTTTAAATTACCTGGCATTATTGATCCTTTTTCCATTTACATCACAGTATCAAAAATGAATGAGCCATTAAACCAAATTCAATTGTTAGTGCTCTAATCCTGATTGAACTAAAATTAACCCAATCCTAATTAAAATATAATTTAGGGAAAACTCTCCCGGCCATTAAAATTTTTATGGCTAAGGAAAACCTAATTTAGAGTAACGTTGCTATACAGGTGCAAATTATTTCACATAACAACCTTGCTTTATATGTATAAAATATTTCTAAGTTGTTCTCACTAATTAAATTTTTAAAGAAGGACTTCTCCCCTATTTTTATGAAAAATATTCATATATTATATTAAAAAGAATAATATTTAAATTAAAAAACACATTAATATGTAAGTAAATAGAACATTTACTATAAACAACACAAAGTAATGGAAAGAAATACCCTGTCCACCTCTTGACAGGCCCTGACAATTGGTTCACTCATTTGACTGTCCATTTTGATCGATTTTTCTACTACCTTATTTCTTTTTACAAATCCATATTGTTAAAAAAATAATTTAATCCTTATTATGAGTCCACCTATGGAATAATTAATGACGATGTCTCAATTTTACACCTATCGAATATAGAGGGAAAAGAAAGAGGTGAAGCACAATGTATAACATATTTTTTATACTCATTCATATATTAGGATAAAATCAGAAAAAAAATTTATCAATCTAGGTAAGCTGGCCTTATAAGAAGAACATTATGATTTTTATAATGCTTTTAATATTGATTAATTCTACAGTGTAATATCCCAAAATTTATTCACCAAAGTTCCTTATATATTTGATTATATTCATTGGAATAAAATGGTGAATTTTGGTGCATTTAAAGTAGCCAAAATGTGGAAATAGTTATTATGTGAAATTTTGGCTAAATAAAACATAAAGCACAATTTTTGTCTTGACAAATGCCTAATATTGAAGTCTAAAATTAAGTATGGAAGAGCACAATTTTTGGCCCAAAAAAAATTGAAAAAGTCAGCCAAAAAGAAAGGGGAAGAAGAAAATGACAATTCGTTCAAAAATTCAAGAAAATATAAAGGCAAAATGGTCATTTGGCTAATAAAATAAAAAGCTAATATTTTTCCCCTTGAACATGATGAAAGTCGGCCAATAAGGGAAATCAAGATGGAAAAACATTATTGGAACATATATATGGACATGTGGAAGCATAAAATGCCATATGGAAAAAGAAAGAACAAAAAAATGCCATGTGTATAAATTTACAATAAAATAATATTAAAATTATGGAGGTGGAAGAGGGTATTTAAAGGGATATTTTTTCCCTCTTTGAGCAAATTTTCGGCCAACTTTGGAGAAGAAAAGAGAGAGAGAGAGAGCAAGGAAAAATATAGAACAAAGAGAGAGTAAGAGGATTCAAGAAGCAAACTATAACATCCCAAATTATGGGACTAGAGGCTTGAGGATAAGCCTAAATCAAGTAGACTGCTAAGCCCCGGTTTAGTAAATGTCCCAGGAAGGTATAATTATATTCCCTAAAATTATTTAACACTTTTGGGGTATTAAAGGGAATAAAATGGTGAATTGAAGAGCACATTAAGTGACGAAACAAGGCCATTAGAGGTCACACACAACATAATTATGTTGAAACACATATTGTAACAATTTGAGATTTGTTGCCAATGTTTTTCCACATGGTAATCTGATTGTGTGGCATTTTTAAATAGACAAATGATGTCCAATGTCTGTGAAATTTTCTAAACTAAAAGTAGACTTATCAAACTTTAATTAGATAGGTCATATAAGTTATTTAGAGTTGTACAAAAAGAGTTATGTATTTTTAAAATTAGCCTAGTAAAATTGGCAATTTTTCAATGTCAGCGTCCAAAAATGGAAATTCCAGGAATTCTAAGTATTTAGTTGGCTAAAGGCTATATTTTTCATTAAAATTATACTTAATAAGGGTCACATAACCATTAGAATCATACCAATTGAACATCTATACAATTTGATAAGAATTTTCAAAGGTTGATGAAAATTCTGCCCAACTTTTCAGCAAGCTAAGTGCAAAAATAAAAATAAATGTATAGGCAAAATGGTCATTTGACCAATAAAGCAAGTTGGCTTTATTTTTCTTTTTAAATGGCCAATATTTTTGGCCAATATGGGAAAAAGCAAGAGAGATATTTACTTGGGTGCAAATTGTGCCACATGGAAGGATTAATGACCAAGTAAAAATTGGACAAGTTGTTTTGTGTCAAACCCAGTAGAATTTAGACATTTCTTATTGTATCATTGCATAGTTCAATAGGCATACAAAAATAGTACAATTATACTGATATAATATTCTTGATTAAATTACAAAAGTATCAAAATGTCCCGATTGTCGCATATTACATAAAACAAACTAAAGGCAGACTACAATATTCTCAAAACAAAACTCCTTCACAAGCCAGTCTGCTTAGTCCTTGGGGTTAATCTTTTCTTTCCCTTTAGAGCTTCTCTGCCTAGCTGTATGGATTAAGTTTATAGGAAAGGAATGAGAATCAAATGAATCTTAGAAGTAACAGACAATCATTCATATAAAATGTGAAACATAAACATGCAATGCAACATTTATCATGATGTAGCAATCAAAATGCCAAACATATGTCAGACAATGCCTAGGAACCAAATGATGATTTTGTCCGGATCAAAATAATTGCCCATCCATGATGTGCACAATTATAAACTCGTACATAGGATTCCACCTATGTAATGTGATCACATGAACAACTGGAGCACCTGCCCCAAATCACTCAACTGAGTCCCTCTGGCCACATGGTACCTTGCTTGTCCCATGGGGTGGTATAACTTAATCACCCACACCCAATGAGTACTCATACCACATGCAACACATTATACAGAACATGGCATACCAATGCATATTAACATTTATATAGAATATGATAGATACAGTCACTACCTTGTTGCCTTTCCTTTCCTACTTTATCAATATTTGTTGACCTGGCTAGACAAATATCAAATCCTAAAAGTTAATCAAAATAGCTGTAAATAAGTTATTATTTATACCTTCTTCATCTTAAAACTTACAATTTAAGCATCTTTCTTTAAAATCGCATATTTACGAAAATGCCCCTAGGAAACCCAGTCTGGTCCCCTTTTTACCCGGTATATTTATACTTTTTTAAAAATTATAACCCAGGCTAATCCTATATATTTTTGTGTGTAGAATCTATTTTTGAACTCAAATTAAGCTAATTCCAGCCCAAATTACAGTTTTACCCTTGATAGCCTTGGGGTTTTAAAGATAAAATTGTCATTTCACATTCTAGGGCTTTTTACCCTTCACAATCTACATGAACCCTATACAATTTTCCCTTCTAAACATTATGGAATCATCAAAAACATGAAATTCCAATTCTAATTCCAATTTCTTGCTTTGGCCAAAAGTTAGAAAAATTTAGAGAAAATTGGATTTACATGATTTCAACCCTTAAAACATCTTCTTTCTACATGTATCCACTTGTTTAACCTCCCAATTAAATAATCAATGGAAATTTGGGCAGCATCTCCCCTTAGAAACTGGACATCCCAAGTTGCAAAAATTTCCACAAACAACCAAATATCCAGCCAGACAACAACCACAACTCAGTTTTCAATAAGAATTTCAAAGTTCCAACAACTTACCGTGCTTCTTCTCCTTCTTCTTTTCCTTGGTCGTGCACCTTTCTCCTTCTCCTTTATGTTTATGGTTGTTTGATGACTATTCCAAGAGGATAGGGAGGTTAAGAAGAAGATTCAAGAGCTAGAACACAATAATTAGAGATTTCAACCTACTTACCTTGCTCTTGTTCCTTGGACCTTAGCTTCTCCTCTTTCTCTTCTCTTCCTCCTTGGTCTCTTCCTCTTCTTCTTGTTCTTTCTCTTGGCCGAAATGACATCATTTTATAGAGAACATTAGAGTTCTCTAGAAATAGTCTTAGGTGTCTCCCTTTATATTATTTTATTCCTATTTTAATCATATGCCTAAATTATATAATTTTTTATTCTATGATAATTTCCATAAGGTTCTTTCATCTTCTTCCTTTCCCTTTATGACCATCCCCACCCTTTAATTTTATAGAAAATTACTAATTTTATTTATTTAGCCAAAATGACTTTTTACCATTATATGTTCCTTAAATTTTAAAATAATTATAACTTCCTTTTTTTATTCCTTCTTGACCAAAATTTAGCATATATTGGACCTAAAATTATGCTCTTTAATACTGAATTTTAAGGTCCCAACAATATGTTTTTGTTTTATTTAAATTGGGCATCAAGTGCTTTTTGGCTGTAAATTCCATATAATTCCTTTCTCACTATTTTGATTATTTTCAAGGCACCAAAATTCACCATTTCATACCATTAATTACAAATAAGTTTATAGGATTTTTTTTGTGACTAAATTTGGGGTATTACATTTTGCATTAAATAATATTAAACCAAAAGCAAGAGAGATATTTGCTAAAGCTTTTACCACTCTTCCTCTTTTTCATTTTGGTCAAATCACACCAAATAGAGAGAGAAGAGAGTTTGAAACACTTGAAGAACATAAGAAAGAGCTAGGGTTCAAGAAGCACAATAAAAGTAAGAGGCTTGATTTCAAGTGCTTATGCCAATCACTTGGGAACCTCTTCTAATCTATTCTCCATCTTGAAATCATGTTTAGCAAGAAAAATCCAAGAGGCAAGAGAGAGAAAAAATGATGCCTAGAGAGAGAAAGTAAGAGAATCAAGAGGTAAGCTCAAGAACCTAGTTTCTCTTGTTGATTATTGATGGTTCTTGGTGGTTGTTGTTGTTGTTATGGTTGTTTTGGCTTTGTTTTGGTGATTGGGATATGTAAACCCTAAGGGGAGGTGCTACCCAATTTTCCATTAAACATGTGGCAAGTTTGTTTAAGTGATTAAACATGGGATTAGAGGTGGAAAGAAGGTGGTTTATGGATTGAAATCATAAAACTTCATTTTCCCTCACAACTTCATATTTTTGGCCAGACCTGTTTGGGAGGATTAGAGCTGGAATTTCATGGTTTTGAAGATTCCACTGGGTTTAGAATAGAAAATTGTGTAGGGAACATATATAATATGGAGTATAAAGGCCCAAGAATATGAAATGACGAAACTACCCTTAAAACCCTAAGTTAGGGCTGCCAAGGGTAAATTTGTAATTTAGGCTGGAATTTGACTAATCTGAGGTCAAAAATGAATCTACACACAAAATTGTGTAGGATTAGCCTAATTCATAATTTTTGGTATGGAACAGTTAGACCGAGTACAAAGGGACTTAGACCATGTCCTTAGGGCATTTTGGTCATTTAGCATTTTTAAGTCAAGATAACCAATACAATGAGTTTAGCATGAGTTATGAATAAATACTAACTCATTTATCCTAAATTTGAAATTTTAGGATATACTAAAAGCCAAAGAGGGAGGCGGAGCTGGACCAATAGACAGGTAAGGAAAGGGCACGTTCCAAGTAGTAACACTTTCTTTTATACACTATGTGATTATTTGTATGCTTTATGTATGACATTTTATGTAACATGAGCACAGTGCCAGGGGCATATTAGCTTAGTTATGGTATGGGATCCAACGAAGGCATAGAGTTAAGTCAGGGTTGCAAACAGTCATTTGGCCTTGAACATAATGAACACAACATTTTTATCTTACACAACATGGTGCATGACATATTTATTTTCACATCGTATATATCTAATTGTATGTTACTACTGAGATTCTTTGAATCCCACCCTTTCCATAAATGTATAAAGTTTCGAGCAGCAGGTAGCGGCTCTGAAGGTAGAACTATAATTACCGATAACAGAAGGTTCTGGACTAGTACAAGAGAAACAGTTGGTTATCTCAAGACCTTTTATTATTTTAAGGTCTGTAATTAATATGTACAAACTCCTTTAGGGAATTCCTGTATATAAACAAGCATATTCTATCAATAATATCAGTATTTGTGCTATTCTTATGTGCCCATTGAACTACGCAATTGCTACTCTGGTTAATATCAATAAAGAAGTAGGGTCTTACACAAACAATGTAAGATTAGTAGTAACATTTGTGTGTTCTTGCCTTAAATTGCTTGGAAACTCTCTCTAATCTTCATATCCATCTTGAAATCATGTAAAGCAAGAAGCAAATCAAGGGAAAAGAGGAGGAGGGTGCACTGCTAGAGTGAGAAAAGAAGAGGAATCAAGGTGAGCTTGAAATACTTGTTATATCTTGATGTATTATGATTGTTGGTGGTGGTTTTGGTTGATTGTTGGCTTGTTTGGCCTTGGATTTGTAATCTAGGACGCATAAACCCTAAGGGTAAATGCTACCCAAACTTTGATCAATTATGTGCAAATGGTGTTTAAGTGGTTTGTTACGAGTGTAGGATGGTATATTTAGAAAGTGCAAGTGTACATTGTCGTAATCAAGTAATATAGAAGTAAGTAAAGTATCGTTCCCATGAGGATTGATCACTAAGTACTAAAATTGATAATCTTAATACTATTTGTTCGATCGATTAGTTGTGATTGAGATTACAAGATAAAAATGATGAAATATAATACAAGTGATATGTATACAAATATGAGAAAAAGCCCTAGGGATTATATTTCACTTAACAAATTTCGGATTGAATCACTTATCTATTCTAGTCCAATTTATTTCACATGATTAATAGTCGAGTTTCCCTAATTTAATTACTAGCCTCTTCCAAGGTCAAGTAATTCTATAATTAATTGCTAACCCAATATATTCCTATATGAATTTAAGCAATTAATCATGCATTAAGATTTATGGAACTCATTTAAGACTACACAACCCATATGAATATATTCCTATTTCATATGCAAATTATGGTTTTAATTATAGGATCCACACACATGTATCTCCTTCCGGTCTCAACATACATATTGAAATCATTCAAGAGGTGGCCAGTCAATTGAAAGCATTAAAAACAATAATTAAAACTCAATCATACAGGAAAAATTAAGACTATATTTAATAAGTTAAGATTCAATCCGTCATTAGTAAGCTACGTCATCACCCTAGGAAAAGGAAAATTTAGCTCATGATAAAATTAAAAACAAAACCAAAATAAATTACAAACATCATAAATATTGCATAAAAATTAATTACAAAAACATAAAAATACAACTACAAGATGCATGAAAATGGAAAATCTAGCCTACCATATAGTAGGTAAAACATTACATGTAAGTGGCAACCTATACCATCCATAAAGGAGGACTACCTAGGCCTTCCATATAGGAGGTAAAACCATCCATGTAGGAGGCATGCAAAAAGTAAAAGAAATGCAAGAAATAAATTCTAAAAATAACAACTCTCTCTCTCTCTTCCTTCCTCATTTTAGGGTGTCAAGAAGCTTTATTTATAGGCTTCATTTTCGGATTGCTACAGTATTTTTCTATAGTGATTTTGCTACAGTGAACCGACCACCCACTTGCTACAATGAACCGACTTCTATCGTGAACGCACCAAACCGCCCCACGTCCACACACAGCGGCCGCTACAGTACAATACAGTGATCCGCTACAGTCTCCTTGATACAGTATGCTACAGTGATTCCAAACAGTACCAAGCATGAACAATATACAGTGACTAGTGAATAGTATGCATGAACAGTAACTTCCCCTTAAATTCCTTCTTTAATTCTTCTTAATGCGGTACTGTCTTTTGTTGCAAGAAAATTATTATTTATTTATTAATTACACCCAAATTGATTACATTCAGCTCAAATATAGTCCACAAAATCATCATATAAGGGAAAATAAATATGCAAATATTTTACTTATAAAATTCCCCCACACTTAGCTCTTGGACATCCTCGGACAAGAAAGAGTGACTAATAAGTGCTTCCAACAAAATCAGAAGTGTCAAGTCATAAACAAGGACACAATTAAAGAATAAAGAGATCATAGTATTCTTGAATCAACAAAAGTATAAATTGGTGACTTCATTTAAAAATGATTGAACCAAATTCATAATTATGACTCATCTTCTCAATCTCTCAAGTGTTTAAAGGTAAGTGTTTCACTCAAATTCACCTGAAAAAATTGCACTACCATAAGCTTGCCAAAAATCTTAATATCCACTACTTAATTCACATGCATAATTCAAATCAAAAGGACTTATTAAGGATTGTAATGGGGCTAAGGTAAAAGAAATATAAATAATGATATGAAGGGCTACATTTAAAAAGTAAATAGAGCAAATGAAAAATGGGTCATCTTATGAATAGATTTATATCATCACAACAACCCACAATTTTTATTCAAATACTAAATATCTTTTTTTTCTCTTTTTTTTCCTTTTTTTATTTTTTTTTCTTTTTTTTACATCTTCAATTTTACAGTTGATGATATATAGACCCCCACACTTGTCAAAAGCCCATTTCACAAAAATTTCAAATGTTCTATTAATTTTTCGAATTAAGTAAAAGCACTTGATATATCATTAAAACACATATTAATGGGTTGAAAATAAAGAAATAATCAAACAGGCTCAAAAGGGCTTATCAATGGTATAATTGCAAGGTTGGCTATTTGGCTCTGGCTAAATCATTTTTGAATGTGCATGTGACATGTAATTTCAAAAAGATTTAAAGCAAGTTCTAGAGTGACAACTTAATAGGTGAATATCACAAACAAGAAAGATAATCATTATTGATCATATAGGCTCAAAAACTCATGGTTAGTGACTTTCAAATTCAGCTCATTCAATCTCAAAATTCATCACCAAATTCAACAATAAGTTGTTCAATCATGCTAAAAAAAATCTCTAAACTCAATTGATCCATGCTTCAAACTTATATACTTCTTAAAATCATTGAAAAACACTTAAATAATTTTTTTTATTAGATCGAACCTTTTTTTTATAAGATTAAATAGGAAAAAATGCAACTAATAAGATGCGTCTCAAGAGTTAAGAATAACTCTTTACTCTACCATCTATACATACCCCATGTATCTAATGGTTTTACTAACTAACTATCTAATAGAGAAACTATGTTTTTTTTTCATAATTTTTTTATAATCCTCCCCCAACCTAAATCAGACATTGTCCTTAATTTCTTCTAAAGATTAAAGAAGGGTTTTTTTTAACAATCTAAACACACAATAAATTAAACCAAACTGCTAAGAGTAAAACCATAAGATAAAAGAAAGTTACAACCAGAGAGTGGTATCTGGATCCTGCTTCTGACTTCTATTTGAAGATTGCCCACCTATTTGCTTAACCAATGGATCTGGTTTAGGTTCATAGGCTTGCATTTGATCCAGTAGTTGCTCAGCAGTTGGAGCAGAAATTATAGAATGACGAGTCGCTTGGGGTATGAATCCTGTTTCCATAGCATGATCAAGAAAAGACAACAGTTTATCATAAAAACCATTAACATTTAACAATCCTAATGGTTTTTTATGAAAGTTCAGTTTAGCCCAATATGCAATGCTAGAGATCGCATCCAACATTTCAAAACCACCGGGTAGAGCGATAAGAGCATCAGCACGGTAAAACATACATCTCGTTCATTCAGGAAGGCTTGAAACCTCTAACTCTTGCCCTAAGGAGATAATGTGATTTTCTAACTCCTTCACCCTTACACACAAACCTTTACTACCATTAATGGTTGCAGCAATGACCACACTTGCTCTCAAGCCCTGGACACCTCCCCTGTAGATGAAGTTGATCTTTCTAGCAGCTAATGCACGTCCCAGTTCCTTTACTGCAGGTATAAACTCTCCGTCCTTTCCCAAGTCAGTTTCACCAAAAATGCAAATAGATGTAAATCTATATTTTAGAGTGATACCACTCCTCTTTTTTTCTCTCAGACATTTTGTGTTTTTACAAATGGAAGATTTCATATTTATATTACAAAAACAGCGACAACAAAATCATGCAAATCACACATTTTTCAAAAAAGTTTGAAAAAATTTTTTGACACGAATCACCAGTGGGCCATTATGCGAAGAAATTAAGTAAAGTGAGTAAAGAAAGTCAAAAGTTACTGAAAAAGATAAGAGAGATTAGACAAAAGCAAGATTATGTACAGTAGTTGTGATTGTGGCTCACATCTTCCTTTGGTTTTACGTTCAGCAACGGGTTAAACGCTTTCTATGAATCGAGGATTTGCTTCTCATCCAGTTTTCTTATAAACTGGCAAATAGGGTCTTTTAACATCATATTCCCAAGACGGTAGCGCTCTTTTTCTTTGTTGAATATGTCTAATAAATCAAGAAGAACACGATGAACATCACCACTAGGATGCGTCTCAAGAGTCTAAATGATATCATCCAATAACTCCTTACTCAGTCCATCCTTTATAAATTGAATTTTATCTTCTCGATTTATAGAAACCATACCTTGCTCCTACAGCGCTGATCACAATTCCACCTTGCACATTTAGGATAAACCTTCATTCTTTTAGCTCTTCTCTTTTTGGAGTAAGAGCTTCTTCCCATACCTGGCATAGGTTTAATAAATGACTCATGAATCTCACCTATTAAACGTACCTTAGCTTCAATGATCCAACAGACATCCTTAGGAAGGCCTAAACGCTTGAATGTCTTCATTCTTTCAAGTCGACAGTTATAGATCTTTCTGAGCACATCTTTAGGAAGAGTAGGGAACATGTTCTTAAGCTTTACAAGAATTTCCTCCATCATAAGACTAAAATTTAAAGATACAGTGTTGTGTGCTTCAGTGAGTAAGAAAGAAAATGAAAGAGTAAGGAAAAAAAGTTTTAGGTTGCCTCCCAAATAGCCGCCCTTCTTTAACGTCTTTAGCTAAACAAAAGAAAAAAAATTTTCTTTATTTTTTTTAAATTTTTTAAATTTATTTTTTTTTAAAAAATTAGGACTTACCTGTTGGTTCCTCAAACATGATGACAATTTTCAAAGTATTGATGGCACCGTCATTATACTCTTTTAACCTTTACTCGTTCACTTTGAATTTTTGATTACCATCTTAAATCTCCACAGCTCCATATGGCCATGTTTGAATCACAGTAAAAGGTCCTGACCACCTTGATCTCAGCTTTCCCTAAAAGAGCTTTAACCTTGAGTTATACAACAACACTTTTTGTCCCGGTGTGAACTCTCTCCTCAGAATTCTTTTGTCATGCCATATTTTTGTCTTCTCCTTGTATAACTTGGCATTCTCATAAGCTTGTTGTCTGAATTCTTCAAGCTCATTGAGTTGGAGAAGTCTTTTCTCACCAGCCGCCTTTAAGTCAAAATTTAAGGCTTTGATTGCCCAATATGCTTTGTGCTCCATTTCTACTGGAAGGTGACATGCTTTTTTGTAAACCAATTGATATGGGGATGTATCTATTGGTGTCTTAAAAGCAGTTCAATAACCCCAAAGTGCATCATCCAATTTCCTTGCCGAGTCCTTTCGATTATAATTCACAGTCTTCTCTAAGATCCATTTCAGTTCTCTATTTGAGATTTCCACTTGCTCGCTAGTTTATGGATGATATGGAGTTGCAACCTTATGAGTGACTCCATATTTAGCTAACACATTTTGAACTTGTTGATTGCAAAAATGCTTCCCTCCATCACTGATAATAGCTCTGGGCACTCTAAATCTTGTGAAAATAGTTTTCCTCAAAAAATTCACAACCACTCGAGAATCATTTGTAGGAAAAGCAGCTGCTTCAACCCACTTGGATATATAATCAATAGCAACTAAAATAAATTGATTACTGAATGAGGATGGAAAAGGCCCCATAAAATTGATCCCCCATACATCAAAAAGCTCAACTTCTAAGATGTTAGTTAGAGGGGCCTCATGTCTCCTTGAGATATTTCTCGTTCTTTGACATCTATCACAGGTTGTCATAATTCTTTAGGCATCCTTGAAGAGTGTAGGCCAGTCAAACCCAGATTGAAGGACTTTTGCAGCTGTTCTATTTACTCCAAAATAACCACCATATGGGGATGAATGGCAGTGATTTAAGATGCTAGCCATTTCTTCCTCAGGAACACAGTGCCTGATAATTTGATATGGGCATTGTTTATATAAGAAAGGATCTTCCCAAAAGTAATGCCTTACATCAGCTAGAAACTTCTTCTTTTGCACTTTAGAAAGTTCATAAGGCATTACTCCGCTTGCCAAATAATTTACAAAATCAGCATACCACGGGGTGAATTGTGATTGCATGGCAAAGAGTTGCTCATCCAGGAAATTCTCCTGGATTGGTGATTCTCTCTTTTGTTTAGGTGGCTCTAACCGAGAAAGATGATCTGCAATGAGATTCTCGGTCCCTTTTTTGTCTTTGATTTCCAAGTCAAATTTTTGTAATAAAAGTACCCATATGATCAATCTTGGCTTAGCATCTTTCTTCTTGATCAAGTATTTGATTACTGAGTGGTCCGTCCAGAAAATGACCTTTGACCCGATCAAGTAGGCTCTGAATTTGTCAAATGCAAATAATACTGCCAACAGCTTCTTTTCTATTATTGCATAATTCAGCTGTGCGTCTGAGAGTGTTCTGCTAGAATAATAGATGGCATGAAAAACCTTGCCTCTTCTTTGGCCTAAAATAGCTCCAACTACATAATCACTTGTATCACACATCATTTCAAATGGAAGGTTCCAATCTGGAGCTATGATAACTGGTGCAAACGTCAAGGCTCTTTTTAGAGTTTGGAAAGCTGATAAACATTCCTCATTAAATACAAAGGGAACATTTTTCTCCAACAACATGCAAAGTGGCTTTGTGATTTTTGAGAAGTCCTTGATGAATCTTCTGTAGAAGCCCGTATGTCCTAAGAAGCTCTGAATGCCCTTTATTGAGGAGGGAGGTGGTAGCTTTTCAATTGTTTCAATCTTGGCTCGGTCCACTTCAATGCCTCGATTAGATACCTTGTGACCCAATACAATTCCTTCTTTCACCATGAAATGACATTTCTCCCAATTTAGAACCAGATTTGTCTCCACACAGCGTTGTAAGACTTTTTCCAGGTTTGCAAGGTAGTGATCATATGATTCTCTAAAGATTGAGAAATCATCCATGAACACCTCAATGAATTTCTCCACCATATCTGAGAAGATCGCCATCACACTCCTTTGAAATGTTGATGGTGCATTACATAACCAAATGGCATTTTTCTGAAAGCAAATGTGCCATATGGACATGTAAAAGTTGTTTTCTCTTGATCCTCAGGTGCAATTGTAATTTGATTATATCCTATGTACCCGTCTAAAAAATAATAGTAAGCTTTCCCAGCTAGTCTGTCAAGCATCTGGTCTATAAATGGCAGCGGGAAGTGGTA
Source organism: Albizia julibrissin (assembly GCA_037074505.1). Lineage (NCBI taxonomy): Eukaryota > Viridiplantae > Streptophyta > Magnoliopsida > Fabales > Fabaceae > Albizia > Albizia julibrissin. The sequence goes on from CM073477.1 coordinate 43,695,675, forward strand.
TTTTCTAGTGGCTTTATTGAGCTTTCTGTAGTCAAAGCACACTCTCCATCCTGTCACCGTTAGTTGTGGAATCAATTCATTTTTCTCATTAGGCACCACTGTTATTCCACCCTTCTTTGGCACAACTTGAACTAGACTTACCCATTGACTATTAGAGATTAGGTAAATTATACCAGCATCCAGCCACTTTATTACCTCTTTTCTCACCACCTCCTTCATATTCAGATTAAGTCTTCTCTGGTGCTCAACTGATGGCTTGTAATTATCTTCCATTAAGATCTTATGCATAGAAATGGAAGGACTGATTCCTCTTATATCAGCTATCGACCATCCAAATGTTGTTTTATACTCCCTTAGAACTCTTAATAACTTTTCTTCTTTTTCGGGAGTAAGAGCTGCAGAGACGATCACTGGTAATGTTGAATTTTCTCCCAGATAAGCATACTTTAAGTAGGATGGTAATGTTTTCAATTCCAGTTCTGGTGGATTTTCTAATGATGGCACCGGCTTACTTGGCCTCTCTCCCAAATCTTCAAATGGTTTCTTGATAAAAATTGGGAAATTTGCATCAAGGTACATAATCTGCTCCAAGACTTCAGGATTAGTAGATTTTGATACATCTACCATTCCTATTTCTAATGGTTGATTCATGCAGATTTCATTCACTACATCTTTTGTGCAGCTTGTTAATGTATCTACTCTGTAACATGAATCACCTTCATTTGGAAAGGATAAAGCCTTAAAAATGTTGAAAGATACTTGATCATCTTTAACTTGCAAGGTTAACTTTCCCTGTTGCACATCTATTAAAGTTCTCCCAGTTGCTAGGAATGGCCTCCCAAGAATGATAGGAATTTCTTGATCTTCTTCCATATCGAGTATGATGAAATCAACTGGAAATATGAGTTTGTCTACCTTCACCAGAACATCTTCTAAGACACCCCTCAGATGTTTAATTGATCGATAAGCAAGAAGTAGTGAAACTGTGGTAGGCTTCACCTCTCCAAGACCAAGTTTTCTGTAGACAGATAAAGGCATAAGATTTACACTTGCTCCTAGGTCATAAAGTGCTCTTTCAAAGTTACATTGACCTATGGTGCAAGGTATGCAAAAGTTTCTTGGATCTTTCAGCTTTTGTGGTAGTTTCTTTTGCAGAATGGCACTGCACTCCTCAGTAAGTGCAACTGTCTCAAATTCCTCCAGCTTACGCTTATTTGAGATAATATCCTTCATGAATTTTTCATAACTAGGCATTTGGGCAAGAGTGTCTGCAAAAGGGATGTTGATATGTAATTGTTTGAACACCTCTAGAAACTTTGCAAATTGCTTATCTAGCTTTGCCTTCACAAGTCTCTGAGGGTATGGAACTGGTGGTACATATGGAGGAGGGTTATCTGGAAAGCTGATTCTTCCTGGTACCACATCATCCTCTTGAGGTTTATGTTCTTCCTCTTTCTGTTCTTCTTTGCTTTCTTTCTTTTCTCTGTCATTCTTATATAGAATTACAGGATCTTTCAATTCTTTCCCACTCCTTAATGCAATAGCCTTCACATGCTCTCTTGGGTTTTTTTTCAGTGTCACTTGGAAGAGTACCTGGTTGTCTAGAGTTTAGCATATTTGCAATTTGGCCCATTTGGATCTCTAAGTTCTTTATTGAGGCTTCCTGGCTTTTAAGTGTTGCGTCAGTCCTAGCCATGAATTGAGATGTATTCATGGTTAGTTGAGCCAATGCATCTTCCACATTCACTTTTTATTGTCGTGAATTTGGTAGTTAAAGAGCTTGTTGCCGTTAGTTCCCTTGCGGCTTGAACACATTTTGATTATTCCTCCAGCCAAAGTTTGGATGATTCCGCCAACCTGGCTTATAAGTGTTTGAGAATGGGTCATTTCTTTGATTTACGATGTAATTAGCTTGCTCCAACTGAGAAGGCATGGATGAGTGTCCTTCTTGACTTTGCGTACTCATATGAGGTTCTCCATATCGATCACAGGTTTCATGAGGAGTACTGATTGCATTTTCTTGGCTTGTCAATGAGTTCACTTGCTTGGATATAGATGCAACTTGAGAAGATAAAGTTGTAAGGATATCCAGCTCGTGCACTCCAAGTACCTTCTTTGAATTATGACATTCAGAACGCCATTGGTATGCATTGGCCGCTATCTCCTCAAGTAAATTGTAGGCCTCATCTAGATTTTTTTCTATTAAAGATCCTCTAGTTGCAACATTTACAAGAATTCTGGTGGTATGTGTCATCCCATTGTAGAATGTTTGTAGTGTCCACCAATCTAGTAACCTATGATGAGGACATCTCCTTAGCAACTCCTTGTATCTTTCCCAGGCTTTATAAAGGCTTTCTAGTTCATGCTAGGAAAATGAGGTAATTTCATTCCTCAATTTGGCAATTTTTCCTGACGGAAAGTATTTCACCAAAAATTTCTGTGCCAAGGCATCCCATGTAGTTATGCTTCCCACTGGTAGAGAGTGTAACCTGCTCTTAGCCTTATCCCTGAGTGAGAAAGGGAAAAGTCTAAGTCTAATGGCATCATCAGTAACACCATTATGCTTGAATGTGTCACAGATTTCTAAGAAGCTGGCTATATGTGTGTTGGGATCTTCAGTTGATAAACCACCGAACTGATTTGCTTGCACCATCTGGATAATTGCAGGCTTGATTTCAAAATTGTTGGCTGCTACTGGTGGTTTTCTGATTCCAGAAGTTGTCTCCATGACTATTGGTGTTGCATAATCACTGAGTGTTTTGGTATCTGTTGCTTCTCCTTCCAGATTTGCCATTGAATTGATTGAAGTAGACTGCTTTCGAACTCTCCGATTTCTTCGACAAGTTCTCTCGATCTCATAATCACAAGGTTGTAATTCATTCTTCTTCGATCTGGTCATGTACTAAGCAAAAACCTGAAAAGAAACAAAAGACACCAAAAAGAAAACAAATGTAATATGAAGACCAAATTAGTATTAAAATTACTTGGTATTGATATTAATGACAACAATCCCCGGCAACGACGCCAAAAATTGGTTACGAGTGTAGGATGGTGTATTTAGAAAGTGCAAGTATATACTGTTGTAATCAAGTAATATAGAAGTAAGTAAAGTATCGTTCCCATGAGGATTGATCACTAAGTACCAAAATTGATAATCTTAATACTATTTGTTCGATCAATTAGTTGTGATTGAGATTACAAGATAAAAAGGTTGAAATATGAATACAAGTGATATGTATACAAATATGAGAAAAAGCCCCAGGGATTATATTTCACTTAACAAATTTTGGATTGAATCACTTATCCATCCTAGTCCAATTTATTCCATATGATTAATACTCGAATTTCCCTAATTTAATTACTAGTCTCTTTCAAGGTCAAGTAATTCTATAATTAATTGCTAACCCAATATATTCCTATATGAATTTAAGCAATTAATCATGCATTAAGATTTATGAAACTCATTTAAGACTACACAATCCATATGAATATATTCCTATTTCATATGCAAATTATGGTTTTAATTATAGGATCCACACACATGTATCTCCTTCCGGTCTCAACATACATATTGAAATCATTCAAGAGGTGGCCAGTCAGTTGAAAGTATTAAAAACAATAATTAAAACTCAATCATGAAGGAAAAATTAAAACTATATTTAATAAGTTAAGATTCAATCCGTCATTAGTAAGCTACGTCATCACCCTAGGAAAAGGACAATTTAGCTCATGATAAAATTAAAAACAAAACCAAAATAAATTACAAACATCATAAATATTGCATAAAAATTAATTACAAAAACATAAAAATACAACTACAAGATGCATGAAAATGGAAAATCTAGCCTACCATATAGGAGGTAAAACCTTCCATGTAGGTGACAACCTATACCATCCATAAAGGAGGACTACCTAGGCCTTCCATATAGGAGGTAAAACCATCCATGTAGGAGGCATGCAAGAAATAAAAGAAATGAAATAAATAAATTCTAAAAATAACAACTCTCTCTCTAAAATAGAAGCACTCTCTCTCTTCCTTCCTCCTCATTTTAGGGTGCCAAGAAGCTCATTTATAGGCTTCATTTTCGGATTGCTATATTATTTTTCTACAGTGATTTTGCTATAGTGAACCGCACTGCTACTGTGAACTGACCACCCACTCGCTACAGTGAACCGACTTCTACAGTGAAGGCACTAAACCGCCCCATATCCATACACACCGGCCGCTACAGTACAATACAGTGATCCGCTACAGTCCCCTTGCTATAGTAAGCTACAGTGATTCCAAACAGTACCAAGCATGAACAGTATACAATGAATAGTGAATAGTATACATGAATAGTAACTTCTCCTTAAATGCCTTCTTTAATTCTTCTTAATGCGGTACTGTCTATGACTGCAAGAAAATTATTATTTATTTATTAATTACACCCAAATTGATTACATTCAGCTCAAATATAGTCCACAAAATCATCATATAAGGGAAAATAAATATGCAAATATTTTAGTTATCATGGTTAAATAAGTGATTAGAAGTGAAAAGAAGATGTTTGGTTGGTTGGAAATTGAAAAACTTCAATTTTCCTAAAACCTTGAAACTTTCAGCCAAAGGGAGTTTAGGGGTTAGAGCTAGAATTTGGTAGACATAAAAACGTCTGCTCTGGAATATTATAGCAAGTTATAAAAGCATATGATCATGAATAGAGCATGCAATAAGGCCAGTAGGGGACAAACAATCATTTTTACCTTAATGCTGAGCATAATAGCATTGTGATCACTGATTGGCAAGTAGGGACAAACGACCATTTTGATCCGGATAAAATCATCGTTTGATCCTGAACATTGTTTGATAGACATGTGCACATCATTATTATTTGCTGCATTTCATGTTTACTTTTCACATTTTATATGATTGATAACATGTTATTACTGAGATTCATATTAATCTCACCATTTCCATAAATAAAATTAATTCAGCTAGAGGAAGCAGCTCAAAGGGCAAAGCAGAAGATATTGGCAGCTGAGGGTTTGGTGCTTATTAAGAAATTTTCAATTGGTTATCTTTATACACTATGTATTTTTGGGTTTTATAAGATATTATGCACTAACCTTATGGGGATTTCCTGTAATGTAATCAAGAATTTTATATCAGTATATTATATTATTTCTGTATGCTCATTGAACTACGCGTTATTACTTTGATAAATGTCAAAATATTAAAGGCTTTGACATGCAGTACTTTAATGTGACGTCAAATATTAATTGTTAGCAAAATTTCATTAAAGGACCAAAGAACCAAATTTATTTCAGTCAAGGACCAAAACATTATGAAATTTCATTATAGGACTAAGGACCAAAATGAAAATAAGTTTTGCAGGTAAAAATACAATAATGTCCCTTGCTTTACTTTCTTTTGAAAAAATGGGTTTGATTGTCGCCAGAGCTCCAGCAACCATTAGGTCGGAGCGGCCCCCACCGGTCAGAGCTTCGACCACCAAAAATTATTGTATTATTCATATGAGGATTCCACTTATTCATTTGCATTTTGCACTTATCAATGTTTACATCTTTGCCCTTTGAGCCGCTGGCCTTCGCTGTATGGTAATATTAGAAAAGGTGAGATTCTCAAGAATCTCAGTAATAACAACAAACACTAATATAAAATACAAGTCCACAAAGCATGCTAAACAAGCATCATTCAATAATAATCATCACAACGGCATTCAGCAATCAGCAATCATAATCGTTAAACACACTGGTCCACATAAGCACAGCTGGCATTCATGGTCTTACAGCCTAGGGATACACCCCATGCAACTAAGCACATCGGGTCTTACAGCCTCGGGTCACTTCCCAGCTCAGGTCTTATAGCCCAGGGTCACTGCCTCATGCAAACTTGTACTCTCAGGTTTTACTGCCTCATTGTCACTAGTACAAAATAAAGATTTTACATCTATTTTTTACACTTTTCAAAACAGGACACGTGTAGAAAGTATGATCGGTGGCATTTTCGTAAATATATGAAGATGCAAGAACTTTCTACACGTGTTGAAAAGACAACACTTGTAAAAAGTAAATGTAAAATATTTTTTCTTTAATAAATTAATATTTTTTAAATGAGTTTTTAAATCAAACGTGATTAATGTCTTTAATTTTATTTTAAAATTTTTTTAAAAATAAAAGATTACTTGACAACCCATGTAGAAAACATACTTTCTATACTTGTTAAGCTCCCAATTCGTATAAAAAGTGGTCCCATGTTAAAAAAAATACTAAAAACTTCGCCAGTTCCCTCACCATGCTATATTTCATTTTGGCGCTTTGACTTTGTTTCATTTTCACGGCTAGTCTCTCCTTTCCTATTTCCACAGCTTCATTCCTCTTTCACAATCTCTTCCCTTTCTCCGAAACAAGTAAAGTATTTTGGTGAATCAGATTAGCCCCTTCTTCGTTCTTCTTTCACGCCCAGAACTCATCCCTTGTAATTCACTAATTCTAATCAGGTGGCTAGGTTCCCCGCGAGCTTTTGCGAGTATCAAGCACCGCAGATCCTTCTATGCTCTCATGGATCTCAAGGTTTTTAGCAACGTTTCTGAGGGTTTCTAATTCTTGAGGTTTGTTCGGTACTTCTCTCTCTTTGCATTCTTCCTGCAATATTACTCGGTTCTTGATTGGGTTTTCACTGATTCATTTTCTTTCTTTGATTCTCATTATTGATTATGTCAATTAGTGCTATAATGCATTTCCCGTCAGTATTCTTTTTCTGCAATGGTTCTCTAATATCTAACTTTGCAGCACATGGACTTGTGATTCGCTAGCTAATCCCCAATATTTCGCTAGCCAATCTCTTATATATAATGTGTTTGCCGTCAAGCTTGAACTGTATCGCCCTCTGACATCACACCCTCTTCATTTATAGTAATTAATTAATTTCATACGTGCTTTTATATATATGAATGTATGTATAACACCATACAAACTCCTTTTTTACTTCTTAAAATCATGACTCCACATTCTTCAATATTCAACGATCTCTCTGATCTATATGTGAATTGAACAAATCCTATTCTCAATCAGTACTGTGGATAATCTTGTTGAAATGATATTCTCTTGACTTTGATTTCATATCTTAATTAATCAGGACCATATATATAGATAGAGGCATATATATTCAAAGCTAGCTAGTCTTCATTACATAAAAAGAATTTGACTACTAAACCCATAATAAATTAAACCAGCTGGTGAATTAATTAATTAAAGAGTGTTTTATATATACGAGATGATGTGTGTGTGTGTCATAGTCATAGACCCTCACTTGATATTACTGATGAACCTAACACCCACTTTTTCTCTTTATGCATCAACAGTAGTGTTTGGCAATTTCAATATTCATCTTTTGGACGTTTCAAGTACTAGTATTTATATATATATAAGATGGTTTATACAATGAATATTACTTTTTTTTAAAAAATAACTCTAGCTAGCTACAGAAACCAATCAATGTTCAAACTGATATATAATAAGTTGAGCACAAAGCAGGAAGTATTTTGAATATATATAAAATATTAAAATTTCAACAATGGTGGTAGCAAGAAGCAACCCTGTGGTTTCAGTTTATTTTTATTTGATTGGTTTGACCAAAAAACCCCAAAAATCTAAAAGATGCAACAACTATAACATATATTGATGCACTCTTTACTCTGTCTTTCTCACCTTCTCTTAATTCTCATTATATGAAAAGCCAGAGACTGCCCGAACACAAGAAAATGCACCTATAACAAGTGGCAAATTTTTGAAGCAATATGGCAAATTTCAGAGGAAGAACTTGAAAACAGGCAATACTAAGCAGCATAGTGTACTAGCAGTTTTTCTTGTTGCAAGTGTTCTTGAAGTGAAGAATAGGAAGATTTTAAATGAGGCCAAGGGTGTAGATGATGTTGTTAAGGTCTCTCTTTCCAACCCCTGCATAGATGCATGTATTTATTGTTCGAAACACACATTAGTCACTTGCTTCTCTTTCTGCATGTGTCTTTCCAGATCTTGGGTGACATAACGGAAAATCTTGATGCTAAAAAGGCATGTACTGAGGCATTGAAAATTAAGAAAAAGCACCTGAGTAAGGTAAGTTCTATTTTGTCTTTCCTGGTTTTATATTCATGCTTTCTTGTTTGTTTGGGAGAAGCAGGGTAGGATTTGAGGAACGGAAATGATTTGATGGGCCATATATCTCCTTCCAATCTTGAAATAAATCTTCCTTTATCTTTTGCTTTTATTCGTGGGGAGAGGTGGGTGTCTAAAACAATGCTAGTTCCTAGATACAGTTGGAAAATTAAATGAACGAGATCAAGGACACAGAAACAAGTAAATCTATAATTTGAAACATTCGTTCATCTTCTTTCGCTGTCTTATTTTCTATTTTCTCTGTCTCAATAGCATTCTTTTGTGTGTCCATTTCAAAGAAGAGATATCAAATTTTGTAACACTTATCTGTTCATGCAGACAAAGAAGGCATGAGAGATATTTCTGGTTGCAGCAGTGGATCCTGAGTCTTTTTTATCTTTCTTTGGTGTGTGAAATTCTTTGAGGTTTTTGGTTGTTCTTCATAGACCAACGTTTCTCTCTTGTAAATCATTTTGAATGACAAAAGTTCATGTTAACTATAGTTAAAATGGCTTGGGTGAGAGGAGAGATTGGATTTGGTTAAGTTTGATGACTTGCTTGCTGGTTGGACACAAACACACAAGTGGTTTCATTGTACATGTGCTTTTCTTCCTCTTTGACTATATTATGTTTATTACTCCTTTGCTTTTCCATTGCCACACGTCTTGTAGCTAATGGACACCAACCTCTGGATTTTGGTTCAATTTGATGACTTGCTTACTAGTTGGACACAAACACACAAGTGGTTTCACTATACATGTGCTTTGCTTCCTCTTTTGTTTCTCTCAACTGGAGAGACCCTTTTCTTCTTATCTCTGTAATTTCATTTCTCCTTCATTCCATGTCCTTCAATGATCCTATAATTTGAACACCTAAAATTTTAAATAATTTCATTTGCTCTTTAAGCATGTTTGAACATATTGATCGTAGCTGGATCTATGCTAGATGAACTAGTGATGAGTACGACAATGGGGTGAAGAATTTTTTAGAATTTGCTATAAGAAATGCTAGTGGTGATAAATCTGGGAAGTTTTATTGTCTTTGTGTAAATTGTGAGTGTAATGTCAAACATGTTATGTTAATAACTATTTGGGATTGGACATGTTGAATTTCATTGTCACTGTTTGGTATTGAACTTGACTTTGATTGTACAAATTTCATTGTAAAAGTGAGGCCAAGTTTGTTTATCTGCATTGATATAGCTTTGTTAATATTTTGGATTGGAATTTACAATAAATTTGATATTTTAGATTAGTTTTGTTGTAATTGTTTTTATTTGTCAGATGTTTGGTTGTTTATTATCATGTAAACGGGTTTGTAGCATAATAAACAAACAAATTTTTTTTTTCAAAAAATGAGTTTCTGCACTTGATGAACAAGGAGAGGTGTAGAAAGTCGCACTTTCTACACTTGACGTATAAGGAGAGGTATAGAAAGTCGCACTTTCTACACTTAACGCACAAGGAGAGGTGTAGAAGGTCGCACTTTCTACACTTGACGCACAAGGAGAGGTGTAGAAGGTCGCACACCTATTTTCACAATAACACATGTAGAAAGTGGGACTTTATACACTTGTTGTGTTGTACAACACGTGTATAAAGTGAGACTTTCTACACATGTTTTAGAACAGGTGTATAAAGTCTGACTTTCTACACCTATTGTAGGTCAAGTGTAAAAAGTCTTTTCCGTCAAGTGTAACAAGTCTTTCCTACACTAGTGTGTATCGCCTGGTCTTAAGGCCCTATCCAGGGTCTTATTGCCCCAATGCATTGCTGAACGAGAAATTGTACCACCTCGTCTTACAGTCCTATCTAGGGTCTTATTGCCTTGGTACAATGTCGAACACAATGTTGAAAGCTTCTCACACATATAGCATATATTCACGAAACGAATATACGGATGGTAAAAACATACATGTAGAATAAGATATAATATATGAGAGTAAGAGTTACTATATGAACGCATTTCCAGTCCTTTACCCTTACCAACCACGTTCTTTTTCTGCTCGAGCAAATATCGAATCCTATAAGTAAGAATTCATGGATAAATGAGTCATTACTCGTTCCAGTTCTTTTGACATAATAAATGTTATGTTATTCTTGACCCATCTTTAACTTGTTCTTTACTTAGCTTTGTTAGCTATCCTTAGGATCCTGTGCATTTTTTCTATTAAGTGTCTAATTTAAGACATACTATATGTCTTCCAACCTTATGTTTGGGGTATTCAATGTGGTCACATTAGACTTTAAAACATGTTTCTAATCCTTATGTTTCTACTAACCACAATTCCCTTCAAATACTGAAAATTTGAGTATCAATCCTAATATGCCAGATTTCATTGGTCAACTTTGGAAATTCATAACTTAATCTAGAAAATTCCAAATGAGATGGCTCTAGTGCCTATGTGAAGCTCTTTAAGTCTTTTGTAAATAAAAAATATCATCCAGTACCAATTATAGCCTAAAAACTCTATGATCCTTGACAAACCAAATTGATCCAGAGTTCATTCCAGATTTGAAACCTAAACTTTAACAAATCATAACTTACAATCTACAACTCCAAATAATGTATTCTATTCCTCATGTTAAAGCTTAGGGTGTCTAGTATTAACCTGAAAAATATCATAGTTATTAGATAAGGTTTGTTCCATAAAATCATCACCCAAAGATATCTGATTTCTAGAAATACGTATCTGGAAGCAACTCTCAACCTTAAATTCCAGATTTAGGGCTTTTCAATCAAACCCTTCTAAAATCATATTTGCAAGCTATTCCCACACAATTTTTTGTGTAGAATCCATTGGAAACCTCAAAATAAAAAAAATCATAATCTTTCCTAAGATTTTGCCCCTGGCTGAAACTTTAGGTTTCCCGGGTAAAAATTTTGTTTCCTATTCTGACATTTCCGGAATCGGTTTCTCACCTTTATCCCACAATTTTTCATTCTAAACCCATTAGAAACCTCAAAAATATCAAAATCATATTATTTCCCTATTATTCAAGTATGGAAGAAATTTAGGGCAGCATAACAATTCCATGAAAGTGAGCTTGGAGACCCACGAGTTGTCTCGGCTATTTCAACATTTAACACATGAGGGCTAGGTGGCGCCTTATGACTGAACCAACACAAAAGTAAAAAGTGAAAGGGACTAAGGTGGCTTCGTGGCACTGTTCCATTCCAAAAGCCTCTTTATTAAAGTTACTTTATCAAAACTACTTTATGAAAAGCTACTTTAGGTGTGTCGAGCCACAATTCTGCTACATGTGTCTGTGTCCTTAAAATTGTGCTACATATGTACAGATGTGGCATAAGATTGTGCCACACTCCTCAGGGAATTGCCAAGTTTCCGTATGTGTCCCTAACGGCGCCATATGTCTCTAAGGGTCATAAGAATGGCAGCAAGCCGGTGTCCCTTAAAAAACGTAGGGTGTATATGTCTGCCCTAAAAATGCCATGTGCATTCCTACACCGATATATTTCACCCTGACTAATTAATCACATATTTCATAAGGAAGCTAGGTGGTGTTTATCTATAGCTCCAGCTAAAAGCCACTTTATGTATGTATATTAAAGTGACGCCAAGTGTACACAGACACAAGTATATTTCATCAAATTCGTCACACATACACTAAGCATACCGGTTACTAAATTTTTGGGATGTTACATTGTTAATGTAAAATTTGATGTTGTTAATATAGATATAGATGTTGTTATTGGCCCCTGAAAATTGTGCCCTCAAAATTATCCCTGATTTTTGGGATATGATGTTGTGAAACACAAAAGTAAAGTCGTGAATATAAAATATGATGTTAATATAAAAACAGATTTTGTTATTGACCCCTAAAACTTATGCCCTTAAAATTATCCCTGATTTTTGGGATATAAAGTTGTAAAACATGAAAGTAAAATTGTTAATATAAAATATGATATTATTAATATACATACAGTTGTTGTTATTGACCCCTGAAATTTGTGAATTGAATTAAGGGCATTTTGATCATTTGGTCAGAATTAGAAATTCCAGATTCCTACTTCAGTACTGACTTGAGATTTCATAAATTCATAGCACCAATTTATTTTTTTTTCATTTTTAATTGTATTTTTTTAAAATGTTTCCTATTTTGATTTTGATTATTAGTTCTATAGTGAAATTTCAAAATATTTTACTCCTTACCTGAAATAAATTTAGTTATATGCCTTTTTAATGAATTTTTTCCTAGATTGTTTAGGTAGGTGGATTCCACCGGATCTTCTCATACATTGAACTTGTGGAGTCTCTATTCCTGTGCCGTCTTACGTATTTCCATAATTTCCTTCTCCACAGAGAGGCTCTCCTTGCGTTTGTACGTTTCTTCCGTCAATTCAGTTTCTCCGCTCTTGTTGGGATACGGACCTTTCTCGTGACCTTCACCTTTGGGACACTCAGCTTAATCACAGCGTTTCTGCCATTCTCGGCGGATTTTCCTGCAGATAAGTGGCTTATTTATTGAAAATTGATGAACATTGAAGAAGTTTCATTTTTATGATCTTTCTAGTGGGTTTTCTTTCCTTTTTGCTTCTGGGGTTTTCGAATTTGGTCCGAGTCTTGGCTTTTGAATTTTTTGTGGCTTGAGAATATTGGTGCGGTATATAATAGATGATACTTGAGCGAGCGTTTGAGATAGATTTTTGGGCTGCCTTTAACTGAAGATCCAGAGAATTAATAGGTTACATGCGATTAAAAAAACTACTGTTCAATGAGGAGGATTTGAAATGCATGTAAACTAGAGTTTCTGGTCTAATGGCTTTATTGTTCTGATCTGAATCGTCGTTCCAAAGAACCAATGGAAGGAAATATGTCACCAGGAGGTATAGTTCCGGCAGGGGCTTCTTCTTTTGGGGGTTTTGGTGTTCCAACATTTTCTCATCAATCACAGCATCCCCAATCCATTCCCCACCATCAAACTCATGCACAGCAGAGGAATTCGCCGGTTCATGAAGGTTTTCTGCTTTCAATAGGAACTTTACAGAATTCTGATCAAACAATTTCGGTGACAGACTTTAACAAGGGAGATAGAACTAAAAGCTCAGCAAGTGAGGAGGATGAGCCAAGCCTTACTGAAGATGGTAGGGGGAAAAAGAGCTCGCCTTGGCATCGTGTTAAGTGGACCGATAAGATGGTGAAGCTACTGATTACAGCTGTTTCGTATTTAAGTGAGGATGTAACTACTGATTCTGGTGGTGGCGGAGGAAGAAAATTTGCGGTCCTACAGAAAAAGGGCAAGTGGAAATGTATCTCCAAGGTCATGGCTGAAAGAGGTTGTCATGTTTCTCCTCAGCAGTGTGAGGATAAATTTAATGATCTTAATAAGAGGTATAAAAAGCTTAACGACATGATTGGACGGGGAACTTCTTGTCAGGTTGTTGAGAACCCTGCACTTTTGGATGACATAAATTTTCTTTCCGAGAAGGAAAAGGATGATGTTCGGAAAATATTAAGCTCGAAACAGCTCTTCTATGAAGAGATGTGTTCTTATCATAATTGTAATAGACGAGCTTTACCCCATGATCCGGCATTGCGATGCTCATTGCAAATAGCTCTTAGAAATAGAGATGACCATGATAATGATGATGTCAGAATCTCCCCCCATGATGATAATGATGAAGATGATGTGGATTTGGAAAATGATCATCATGATGGTGACTTTGAAGAGGATTATGCTTGTCATGGAGGTAACAGAGGAACGGATGGAACATTTGGGGCAGCTATGAAGAAATTGAAACAGAGCCAAGATCTTATGTTTGGGAATCCCTGCAATTCTCAGGGCTACAATAAAAGGTCTTATCCACATGGAATGATGGGACAATCTGATGTGAATCGAGTTTTACCTGAAAGCCAGAACGCAGCATTGTTGCAAAAGCAATGGATTGAATCTCGGTCAATTCAACTAGAAGAACAGAAGCTACAGCTTCAGGTTGAGATGTTGGAGCTAGAGAAACAAAGATTCAAGTGGCAGAGATTTTGTAAGAAAAAAGACCGAGAGTTGGAAAAAATGAGGATGGAAAATGAGAGGATGAGACTTGAAAATGAACGTATAGCTTTGGAATTGAAGCAAAAGAAAATGGAAAGTGGCTTTAACTAGATTGGCTATCCTGCAAGCTGTGCTCGAATTTATTTTTAATTTTTTTCTCTTATTTTTGGTAAGCTATTTCTTCGTTCTTTTTAAATTCCGGTCACATATTTGATGGGGAACTTTGGTAATGATGACTCTTCCTCCTGCCTTTACTTTTAAAATTTAAGATTGTGACATTTTCAGTGGGTAGTGCACAATGATTTGGCTTCTGTGAAGTTTGTGGCCATATATTAAGGTGGTAGAAATCTTCTTAAACTTTCATTTAGATATTGAATTTCTAAGTTCATATGTCATATGTTTCTTTTCATAACAACTGAATGTTGTTGTTTTTTAATTCCTGTTGTATTTTTAAATTATTTTATATTTTATTTGCAAAATTCTTTGTCTACCAGAATTTAAGAAAAATATTCATGCCCATTCATTGTAGATTGCAAAGGAGCATCATTTAGTGCCTTCTGTGAATTCTTTGTGAATTATATTGACTAGGGAGGAAATATAGTAGTAGGTCAAGTAATTTTTTAACTATATTTTTGAATCCCTTTCCTTCAATACAAAGTCACCCTTCTCTCTTTAAATTTTCTTTTCCATAGGACTGTTTGAATCAATCAGTGGTCAGTAGCCAGCTACTTTAAGGTGGACAGAATTCTTTTTGCACTTTTTAGCAAAGGAGTATGGTATGATTTGAAACTAGGCTACTTGTTAGAAGTAAATCAAAGAACATTCACAATCACACCTTATTGATCCTTTTGCTGACTACACTTGCAACTACCAACGAACTTACACTCAGTTTTTTAGTTATTCCTTTATTCCTTACTACACTCATAACACTTCACTAGTAACATCTAAAAATAACATCTGACAAAGATCATACACCCCTCTGCCCCTCCTATAAAAGAAACAAATAAAAAAACCAAAATATTGTTGTCCACAAGAATGGAGGAAGGAGATGAAGAAGCAAAAGTATAAACATCTGGAAATTGCTTGTATGATAGAAAGATCTTCCCAAGTGGCATCTTCAAGTATGGAATGCTTCCACATAGAGGTGGGCGAACTTCCTTCCCGAAATCTCTTCCAAGTTCTATCACAAAATCACCTTCACCATTCACATATGGCAAGGAGGTACTTACTACTTATGGCAGCAGTGCCAATATGCTTTTCAAGGAATGATACATGACGAACTGGACAAATATGCAAATTTTCCTAAAGTTTCAACTCATATGCAACCTTCAAAAAACACTTAAGTACAATCAAATCCCTTCAAAAAAAGATGTAACTTAAAGTAAACCAAGTCACCATCCTAGAATTCCCTTTCACTTCCTGTTAGCTTGCCACTCCATTCTTTACTGTGTGCTTTAAGGAGTTGCTGCTTGAGGAACTACTAGGTCAGTTTCCTAGACAAGTGAGAACAATAACCAGGAAAAAAAAATTATATATTTCTTCAAATGGTATCATGCCAGTAGCAGAATGGTAAGTATTGTACCATAGTTCTGCTAAAGAGTTTTGGAAAATCCACACACTGCACCAACTGAGAGATTGGGATGCCTTTTTTTTTTTTTTTTCTTCTTTTTTGCATATATGTTTTATCTGGTTTTCTGTTGTGATTCTACTCTTTGCTGGCTTTATCTTTCCACGTTGTGGTTGCCCTTAATAAAATATCTGTTCCTAACGAAAATAACTCCTGTGGATGTTGTGGCTGTTGATTTTTCTGTGAATTTTAGTTTTGGATATAATATCCTTGTGCTCTTTATTTCTCTCTCTTACATGCACAGACACACAAATAGACATGCACCAAATGAAAAAGTTTCATTCCTGTTTTTGTACTTTTTTACTATTTGAAAAATCCTTTCTTTTGGCATAATAGATGGATTTAACTATCCAAAATTATGCTGATTTCTTGCTCTTTTATCACAAACATACCAAATCCTGACTACTATGTTTCAGGCACACATGTATCTACTACTTCATATGGCTTTTTTATATTTCTATCTGTATCTGCTATTTTTATTTATTGGAATGAGTATATCCGGTTGGGAAGTTCTTGAACTTCTCAAGACAAACACTCATCTTGTGCGATAGTATTGTGTATACACAACTACATTATTCTCTTGAAGAGAAGTGTTCATATCTGATTCATTCCCATATATGTTGATATGTTGGTAGAATACAACTGATATTAAATTTGAAGCTTTAGTCATGTTAGAAAAAACTTAATAGGATGTTTTTGTACAAATTTTAGCACATTCTTTCATATGAATTCTTTGCTAGCAGAGTTTTTCCATTTGTACTTGGGTGAGATCGTAGATATTATATTTGTAGTTGAAGGAGATGGTTTAGTTGGTGGTTTATGGATCTGCTAAACTCGGTTAAAAGAACATTTGTACTCTTGGTTCTTGTAATGATTTCTTCAAGCCATCTCTTTTTATTTGTTTAATACTGCAAATGTAATGATCACAGATTAACTTCATGATTGGTTCCCGAAACTTGGGTGAAATTTTGGAAATATTATTCTATAATTTTCAGAGGGAAGCATCAAATCTTCAAGGTTTAAGGTGCAAATTTGTTTCGGAATTTTTCGCTCAGGAACAATGTTGCTTTGAAAATTCTTAGGTTCAAGGTTGCCCTGGATATGTTAAAATGGAGCAATGTTATTCCTTACTATTAAAAAGGTTAATAGTCAACGTCAATTTTTTAGTAGTTAATGTTAATTTTTTAATAGGGTAGGGTAATATTACTACATTTGAAAAATTTGGCAACCTTGTACCTAAAAAAACTTTTAAGGCAACATTACCCTTTATAAAAAAACTTTTGAGGCAAATTTTCACCTTAACTCAATGTTCAATTCTTTCCCTTTTGGAAGACTTGCTCCTCCATTTGTATTGTTAGATGTCAAAGAAATTTATACTTTAGTGTCTCAATTAGATGACAGAGTAATACTGGTGCACATGCTTGGTTTGGTGAGTGCCAAATATTGCAGACAAAGTAATGTTTGAAGTTTTTGAAATTTTGAGGACACACTTGGTGTAAATTATTGACGGCGGTTTAAATTTTAGCTATGCACTAAAACACCTTCGAGAAGTCTACAGTGTACGAGGATTAGTCTTAGCTACTAGTGGTGGATACCCTGATCATACCACATAAAAAACAAAAACTTTAGTGCATTCACAAGACAAGTATTTCACAAATTTGACGGAGACTAAGGTGCTTTATAAGATTTAAGATGGTATATTCTTCCGATCCAATAGTTAATTTTACAGGAACTTTTTTTTTACCTCACCTGGATACCTATCAATTGGTATCAAAGCATGTTATTAATAGTTCCTAAAAGATTTAATTGGTGGAGTAGTCAAGTGAAGTGTTGCATAGCATGGTTGCTGTTACGCGTATAAATTGTTTATTAAAAAGTGTAAGTGTACACTGTTATAAATAAGTAATACAGAAATGAATAGAATATTGTTCCCACGAGGATTGATCATTAAGTATCAAAATTGGTAATCTTAATTCTATTTAGTTACTCGATTAGTTGGTGATTGAGCTTTCAAAATAAAAATGATTAAATATGAATCCAATTGATATGAAAACAAATATGAGAAAAAGCCTTAGGGATCAAATTTCACTTAGTAAATTTAGGATTGAATCACCTATCTATTCTAGTTCAATTTATTCCATATGATTGATAGTTGAGTTTTCCTAATTTAATTACTAGTCTCTTCCAAGGTCAATCAATTCTATAATTAATTGTTAATATAATACATCCCTATATAAATTAAAATAATTAATCATGCATTAAGATTTATATAACTCATTAAGACTACATAACTCATGAATATATTCCTATTTCATATGCAAGTTAGAGTTTTAATTATACGATCGACACACATGCATCTCCTTCTGGTCTCAGCGTATATATTGAAATCATTTAAAAGATAGTCAATTAATTGAAAGCATTAATAACAATAATAAAAACTGAATCATAAAGGAAAAATTAAAACTAGATTTAATAAGTTAAGATTCAATCCGTCATTAGTAAGCTATATCATCACCTTAGGAAAATGAAAATTTAGCTTATGATGAAATTTTAAAAACACTAAAATAAATTGAAAACTTCATAAACATTGCATAAAACTTGATTATTAAATTCTAAAACATAAAGATACAACTACAAAATGTATGAAAATGAAAAAATGTAGCCTTCCTTAAAGAAGGTAAAACCTTCCATGTAGGTGACAACATATACCATCCATGAAGGAAGACTGTCTAAGCCTTCCAAAAAAGAGACATGCAAGAAACAATACAATACATGAAATTGAACTCTCAGATAGTGTTTTCCTTGTGTCTTCTACTCCTCTATTTATAGATGAATGTGGTGCAACAAATTTTCACTTGTTAAGTAAGAATCTTGACCTTAAGCCACTAATGTTGACCTTTCGACAACCTTTCTTCTTGATTGCAGCTAAATTTTGATAGTCAAAATGGTGGATTTTCATATTTTTGTTTTCATGAAAGTTATAGATCTGGATCTTAGCTTGAAAACGCATGTGAAAGCTCTTCATTTCAACATTTGCAGTTCAAGTTATGGTCAAATATTTTACTTATCAAATTCTCCCACACATAGCTTTTGGGCATCCTCAGACAACAAGGAGTGACTAATAAGTTCTTACTATGCTTTCAACAAAATCATAAGTGTTAAGTCATAAGCAAGAACACAATTGAAGAATAAAGAGATCATAGCATCCATGAATCAACAAAAGTATAAACTGATAACTTTATTTGAAAATGAATGAACTGAATTTATAATTGTGACTCTCAATCTCTGGAGTGTTTAAGGATAAGTGTTTCGCTCAAATTCAACCGAAAAAATTGCACTACCATAAGTTTGCTAAAAATCTCAATCTCCACTACCTAATTCACATGCATAATTCAAATCAAAAAGACTTATTGAGGGTTGTAATGAGGTTAAGATAAAAGGAATGTAAAACATGATTTGATTGGCTACAGTTAAGAAATAAATAGAGTAATTGAAAAATAGGCCAACTTATGAATAAATTTTTCTCATTACAACAACTCACAATTTTAATTCAAATACTCAATATATTTTCTTTTTCTTTTTCTTTTTCTTTTTCTCTTTTTTTTTCTTTTTTCTTTTGTTTTTTGTTTTTACTTCTGCAACTTTAAAGTTGATGATATATACACCCCCATACTTGTCAAAAGCCCATTTCACAAAAAATTCAAATGCTCTGTTAATCTTCCGAATTAGGTAAAAGCACTTGATATATCATTTAAAAACATGTTAATGGGTTAAGAACAAAGAAACAATCAATTAGGCTCAAAGAGACTTATCAATGATATAATTACAATGTTGGCTATTTGGCTCTGGCTAAAGAAAGAAAATGAATGCCTTTATCATTTTTGAATGTGCATGTGAGAAGTAATCTCAACCAGATTTAAAGCAAGTTCTAGAGTAACAACTTAATGGGTGAATATCACACAAGAAAGATAATCATTATTGATCAAATAGGCTTAAAAGCTCATGGTCAAGGGCTTTCAAACTCAACTCAATCTCAAAATTCATCACCAATCCCAACAATCAGTTGTTCAATCATACTATGAAATCTCTAAATTCAATTGATCCATTCTTAAAACTTATATACTTCTTAAAATAATTAAAAAGCACCTAAACAAGAATTATTTTTTAAAGATGAAACAAAAACATGGAACTAAAAAATGTGTCTCAAGAGTTAAAAATAACTCTTTACTCTGCCATCTTTGCACACCCCATGCATCTAATGATTTTACTAAATAATTATCTAATGAAAAAATTATGCTTTTTTTTATCCTCCCCCAACCTAAATTAGACATTGTCCTCAATTTCTTCTAGAGATTAGAGAAAGTTTTTATTTAAGAAAAACACAATAAAGTAAACCAAAATGCAAAGAGTAAAACCATAAGATGAAGGAAAGTTACAACCGAAGAGTGATATCTGGATTCTGCTTCTGACTACTGTCTGAATATTGCCCTCTTATTTGCTGGACTAATAGATCTGGTTTGGGTTCGTAGACTTGCAGTTGATCAATTAGCTGATCAGCAGCTGGTGCAGAAATTATGGTATGACGAGTCGCTTGGGGTATGAATCTCATTTCCATAGTGTAACACCTTACATTTAATGGTATCAAAGCAGTGATCCTGGCAATGGAATTGTCTATTCAAAGATAAAGGTCTAGTCAGAGTAAAGGGTTCTGACTATAGGTTATATTCTTTGCTCATGTGAATAGTATAGTGATTCCTTGTTAGTGCTACCGTAACTGGGAGTTACAGATATCAGAGGAACCTAAGGAATTAGACCACCTCTATCTATTAATCAGCCTGTTAAAGGAAGGGGCAAAGGTCTATATAGAGCAAGTGACTTCGCTTGAAGGGGATGTTAGCGGTGCCTACTCCCAGTGAAGATTCCTCTACTAGTAGCAATGATAATGAGACCTTAAGGATAGAAAAGGAAGCACATGATTTAGATTCTATTGCTAACTCTATGACTGACCCATATTTTCCCCCTGTGTTATAAGAACACATAGAGGGGCTATACCCAGAAGCTGGTACTACTTATGTTTCCTTGTGGGAACAATATCTAGCATTTATGGGCAACATAACATGGTATACTGGGATCTTGGTTGATGATATAATGAAATAAGTATTGATCTTTAATTCGAACCATTTCTGTTGTAGTGAGTACTGTCTAGAAAAGTTCATTTGATGGGGTTATGAAAACTCGAGGCATAGTGATTGTTTTGAGGTTTCTTCTTGCTAAGTAATGATCCTTAGTAACCTCGTGGGGTTAAAGGTATTTAGGTATAATATGCGGTGATGCATGATGAGTGGTGATTATGCCGTATACCTATCTTAGAAGATTCAATCTGATGATACTGAAGGTTGATGATAGGTTTGGATTAGATCTAAGATGAAATAATGCTTAGGTCAAAATGAGAATCAGGTTGCACTATGGTTCTATTTCATGATAGAAGTTTGAACCTTGTGAACTTTGTGGATAATGTTGAACCTTCAGTGATATTTTAAGGACATTACCCAAAAACTGTGAAGGTTAGAATGGACGTTATTGATTTTGATTCTTAGCACACCTATTGGGTATAATTTAGGAAACCTGATTTTTCGGCTCAGTTAATGTTAAAGTTCTAAGAGTTGAATCATAACCTGAGAATAAAATGAAATAGTTGAATTGATTCTCCAGAAATTTAAAATGGCCTAAATGACTTAAGGTACTAAAATGTAGTACATGAATGTGTATGAGGTTTCTAGAGGTTGCTAGTTGCTGACCTAGTATAGGAAAAAATCTTAATCATAGAATATTCCCTTAGAGATGTGATTATGCCTAGAGTGGGACTGATATCAAAAGTCTATATAAATTGACCCCAGATGAGATCACAAAATTGGAGAAAGTAGATTTTAGAACTGCTAGAGAAGAGTTCCCGTTACAATGGTACTTCTATTTAGAGACGACCAACCGGAAAGAGTTACCTATAGAGAATTCTGATCGGAGAAGGCTACCTACGGAGGATTATGATAGGAAAAGGCTACCTACGGAGAATTTTGATCGAAAAGGGCTACATGTAGAGGGTCTTGACCAAAGGGGCTAACTAGTCAGGTGACTGAGTGAAGCACTGAGTGCAGTACTGTAGCATGGAGCCATCGTGATATTAAACCATAGTGAACAACCACTATGACGTTAAACCGTAGTGTACATCTGCCGTAACGTTGAACCGTAGAGTAGAGTTAAGGGAACGTTGACTCTTAACGGTGGTGCATTAAAATGAGTCTCCTATCGAATGTGTTTCCTTCAGAGAAGGGTTTATATGACCCAGTGAATCACCATAGGGTGCTCTAGTGTCGGCTGATGAAAGAAATTAAGGAAGAATAGGCTCAACAGTATAAAGGAAAGAAACTCTTGTTCTCATGGCTTATTGTAATAGTTCTGCATGTATGTGTTTAGCATCGAGTATATTCGTCTTATGAATATACGATAGGCACTAAGACCTATTAGGCCAGTGTGTCCTTAGACAGTCAGACCTGACGGGCAGAGGCCTGAGGCTATAAGTCTTGTAATGCCTATAGCATAGGGGTGATTCCCTGGGCAGTAAGACCTAGTGAGCATTCAAAATACATGGGGTGGTCGCTGTATGGGTAGACGCTTAGACCATTAACACTTCTGTGATGCACGAGTGGATGCTCCGGGCCTTTTGAACAGGTAACATCCGAGGCAATGTGATACTAAGTGCTTGGGTGTGGGACCAATGTTCTAGTGGTTTCTGTTATGCTATATTCTAACGTGCCGAATGCTGTTGTGATGAATGTTGTGATGATGTTTTGTTTAGCATGCTTCGTGAACATTACGTAAGTGTATGGATGGCTTGAGTAGCAAGAGTTAGAGCTTGGGATATATTTAGAATACCTAATGAAATGTGTGTCCTAAGATAGTTAGTCTCGATAAATATTCAGCAAAGATGATGGACCGATTGTCCTGAGGCCATATGACTTGAGGGACTAGTATGTCCTTAAGGCGGCAGAATGTGATGTGTTTGAGAATGGTGCTGAGCGGAGGCTTGAGGTAGTAAGACCCGATGTGCAAGTTTGTATAGGGAAATGTCCCTAGGCCGTAAGATTTGTCTGTCTTGCGCTTTAGTTGTTGCCTAGCGCGGTGACATTAGACCAGTGTGTATAGAGTATATTTTAAAACTGGTAGAACATTCAGACTGTACTAGGTTGTAGCCGAGGTAGTAACCCCTGAGATGTTTATGGAATAGGGGTGATTCCCTGGGCAGTAAGGCCGGAATATCCAGCGTTGTGGGAGTAGAATGAGCCGTAAGGCTTGATATGCATACAGTGTAATCTAGAAGAGTCCGAAGAGGCTGGAAGGCTTGGTATGAATACAGTGTGATCCAGGAGAGTCCCGAAGAGGCAGTGAGGCCTGAGAAATCAAACACTGTGAGAATAGACCAGTGGGTCCTATGTTTGAATGCTACATACTGGGTATAGAATAAATGAGAATGTTGTATGATGGGTGTCGAATACTATCAGATCTAAGAATATGAACATTGTGTTACATGCTCTATGAGCTTGTAAATAAAAGAGTTAGAATGAAAGAGACATACTAAGTGTCTATAGATAATTCATTGGGGTACAGATAGTACCATATGATGTTTGAAATTTTGAGAACGAAATTTATTGAACGGAGGGATTATTACCATATCAGAGTTGCGTAGTGGAAGCGTGGTAGGCCCATAACCTATAGGTCCTAGGATCGAAACCTGGCTCTAATACCAACAAATGTAATATCTTACATTATCTACCCCTTTATTACATTCATGGAAGCATTCGCTTATATTCTCTTAAGGGATTATTACTCATTTCCGGCTGTTGAGCCGTTATTTATTTTTTTACCGAATATCAGTGTTAATTATTTTCTTAGCAATCTAATGAGAGTTGTCGAGTTCTCACAAAATAACCAGTTTCAATGAGGATTTGCAGTACAAAGAACCTGGATCGTTTCCCACAGAATTTACATGCAGTCTAGAACATTCAAAACAATGATCGATTGGGAGGGAGTTTTAATTAAACTATTATCGAACAATAAATTCATATTAACGACAGAAATCGAAAACGAACTAGATCAAACAGATTAAAACAACTGACCATAGGATTGGAATTCATAGTTTCCTACCATCATCGGACGAAGATTATAACGAACTCGTGATTGGATCTGGACGAACCAAAATCTCTGTGTTCGTCCAGAAAATCCCTCGACTAGACGATCGTCTAGGTTCTGTTCGTATGGGTGGCGTGCTACTGTACAATCGTTTAGTAGCATTGAACCCGATCCGAATTGTGTCCTTGGGATGTACCGATCCGAATATTAAAACAAACATTCGAACTATTTCAGAAATCGGATCCGATTAGAGTAAATAGAAACGAATTACGTTACCGGTTTAAGTATGTCCTCTGATTGGAAACGTGAATCCTCAATCCATAGGTCAGTCACAGAAACTTAGCCGGACATGGCTGGAAAATCCGAAGAATGAACGAAGAACACGAAGAACATTTCAGAGAATTTAGAACTTCTAATTTCAATCCAAAAACATCCACTAAAAACATTCTCTCTATTGTTTCAGCTAACTTAGGTTAAAACCTAATTTTCAAATGGGCCAGAGCCCATTAGTTCAGCCCAAAACGAAAATCCATACTGAATAGTGCTTCATTACAAAATTTGGGCCCAATAAAAAATCTAGAAAATACATATAACATTGACTGCATTTTTGACTATCCTCTTGTCCGAATCTTCCCTTCAAGTATTTATATCAATTGTTACCCTCTGAATCATCTAAAAAATGAGACAAGAATGAGATCATTCGGATATCTGGTTCAAGAGTTAAGATCAAAATAGAGAAGGGTTGTAAATCTGAAATTTTTATTATTAAAATATGTTAAATCCAATAAAACACTCAAAGCCCAAATAAGCATAAAAGCCCATTATTTATTACTAAACAATCTAAATTTATTAATCAAGAGATATAAATGAGTGTAATAAATATTCAGTTATCAAATTCCCCTACACTTATCATTTTGCACTCCTGAGCAAAACTCAAAAGAAAAATTTCTCCTTTCTAACAATTGCCAACAATGTAAAATTGGAACAATGGACACAGAGCTTCAAAAGACCAACCAATTAAAATTGAAATCCTTGCATAACAAATTACAAAACACGGTAGTCTCGATCAATGATGTTACTCACATAAGATGGTCTCTCAGAGGATTCTCTCAATAACTCTCTAAAGTGTATAGGGTAAATAAGTGTATCACTCAAATTCTACTCAAGAAATTGTCCTACCATAGGCTTGCTCAATTTCTACTTCTCCACTACTCATATCACATACATGCACAAATCAAGGGAGCTTATTATTCAAGGTTGTAATGGGGCTAAGGTGAAGGTGTGTATAAATATGGATATGTAAGGCTAAGCACCAAAGAAATTTGAAAGAGCATGACAATAATAACACTCAAATCAATCGAATATCCCCTTTCAAATATACACTCAAATTTTGTTTTGTTTTGTTTTGTTTTTTTGTTTTTTTTTTGTTTTTTTTTTTGTTTTTTTTTCAGAATGACCCAACTCCCAAATCAACCATCCAAACATCCCCCCCACACTTAAATTGTGGCACTCCTGGGCAACCCCCACATTAAGGTGAAACCAATGCTCAGTAAATTCCAAGATGCGGTATAACATGGTTTTACACTTTGGCTAGTAATGTGGTTGACGAAAAGAATTAGTCAAAACGGCACAAAGGGCTAACAAAGGGAAATTAATAGTGTAAGGGAAGGCTATTCGGTCAAAGTGGCAAATAAAAGAAAGAAACTAAACAAGCTTCCATCATATTTATTCATGTAAGTGAAAAATGTAGCCTTAAAAAGAAAGAGAGCAAGTTCTAGAGAACATAAATCAGGACCAGAGACATACAGAAAAGGGAAGAATGGTAAAGATGAATCCCATTCATGTAGGCCCAAAATCCCACAAAGGTAAATACCAAATCATGCAATCAGCATCACCAAAATCAACTACCAAAAAGTAAGGAATTCAGCCCAAACAGTATGATCCGATCCATCAAAATTAATATGTCCAAATCCACAATATACATAGCTAAACAATGATAGAAGGAGAAAGTGTATTATTTAGAAAGTGTGAAAAGAAAAGTGAAAAAGAAACACGAGAAATAAAAGAAAAGGGAAAAAGGAAATAGGGAAAGAAGAATACTCCCCAGGTGTTTACGGAGGATAAGTGGCATCAGTGAGTATGAGGTCCGCTTCTTCAGGTTGCTGCTGTGATCCCTCATAAAATGGTTTGAGTCGATGTCCATTCACTTTGAAGGTCCTCCCTGTAGGTGGATCACACAACTCAACAGTACCAAAAGGGAAAACATTAGCAATCACAAAAGGGCCATCCTATCTAGATCGAAGCTTACCGGGCATAAACTTGAGACGGGAATTGAATAGAAGAACCTTCTGGCCCACAGAAAACTCTTTCCTCAGGATTTGCTTATCATGGAATTCCTTGGTCTTCTCCTTATACAACCGTGAACTCTCATAGGCATCCAATCGAAGCTCATCCAACTCTTGCAATTGGAGCTTCCGTTCCATCCCAGACTTAGCCAAATCTATGTTACACTGCTTAATGGCCCAATAAGCTTGATGCTCTAATTCAACCAGAAGGTGGCATGCCTTACCAAAAACAAGCCGATATGGAGACATCCCAATTGGAGTCTTGTAGGCAGTCCGATAAGCCCACAAAGCATAATCTAATCGCTTGCTCCAATCCTTCCGGGTAGAGTTAACAGTCTTCTGAAGGATTTGCTTAATCTCTCTATTCGAGACTTTTGCTTGACCATTGGTCTGTGGATGGTATGCTGTGGACACCTTGTGAATCACTCCATACTTCCATAACAAAGCACCCATGCTCCGGTTACAAAAATGAGAACCCTGGTCACTAATAATGGCTCGAGGAATGCCAAACCTGCAGAAAATGTTAGACCTGACAAAATCTACCACCACAGCAGAATCATTAGACCAGGTGACCTTCGCCTCAACCCATCTCGAAACATAGTCAACAGCAAGCAATATGTAAGTGAAACCATGAGAAATAGAAAATGGACCTATAAAATCAATACCCCAAACATCAAAAATTTCACAAAACAATATGGGGTGCTGGGGCATCTCATGCCTACGAGAAAGACTACCTGCTCTCTGACAACTATCACATGACTTACAAAACAGATGGGCATCATGAAACAGGGTTGGCCAAAATAAACCAGAGTCTAGGACTTTCCTAGCAGTCCTTTAGGGTCCAAAGTGACCACCACAGCCAGAAGCATGACAAAAATGTAATATGGAGTCAAACTCATGATGAGGTACACATCGCCTAACTACTTGGTTACTACAAAATCTCCACAAATAAGGGTCATCCCAAACGTAATATTTAGATTCACTTTTTAATTTCAGAGTTTGGGCCCTAGTGGAAGCAGAAGGTAAAACACCAGCAATCAAGTAATTAACTAAATCAGCATACCATAGAAGCTTACCTTGCAGCTGTAAAAGCTGCTCATCAGGAAAATCATCCTGAATGGCAGAGGGGGAAGAGGAATGAGTAACACGACTCAAATGATCAGCTACCAAATTCTGTGCTCCACTCCTATCTCTGATCTCAACATCAAATTCTTGGAGCAATAACATCCACCGAATAAGTCGAGGCTTAGCATCTGTCTTTTTCAAAAGAAACTTCAAAGCAGCATGGTCAGAGAAAACAATTACCCTACTGGCTAGCAGATATGACCTAAACTTATCAAAAGCAAACACTATAGCCAAAAGTTCTTTCTCAGTTGTTGTATAATTGGATTGGGCAGGATCCAAGGTCTTGGATGCATATGCAATGACATGAGAAACCTTGTTGACCCTCTGAGACAAGATAGCCCCAACAACATAATTGGAAGCATCGCACATCAACTCAAATGGGAGAGACCAATCTGGTGGTTGGATAACTGGAGTGGTAGTCAGGCAACGCTTCAAGTGATCAAAGGCTATCTTACACTCTGCATCAAATGAAAACTCAATGTCCTTATGTAGAAGGTTAGACAGGGGCTGGGCAATCTTACTGAAATCCTGAATGAAATGTCGGTAGAAACCTGCATGGCCAAGAAAAAAACGAACTTCCCGTACAGATGTGGGGTAAGGCAAAGCAGTGATAACATCAATTTTAGCAGGATCTACCTTAATACCCTCTTTAGAAACAATGTGTCCTAACACTATCCCTGACTCAACCATGAAGTGACACTTTTCAAAATTTAGCACAAGATTAGACTCAATGCATTTATTCAAGACTCTAGACAAACTAGCCAAACATGCATCAAAATCAGACCCATACACTGTAAAATTATCCATGAAAACCTCCATGCAATCCTCTAGAAATTCAGAAAAGATACTTACCATGCAACGCTGAAAGGTACCAGGTGCATTGCAGAGGCCAAAAGACATTCTTCGGTAAGCATAGGTTCCAAAGGGGCATGTGAAGGTTGTCTTCTCCTGATCCTCAGGAGCAATATGGATCTGAAAGTACCCCGAGTAACCATCCAAAAAGTAGTAGTGAGACTTACCAGCCAAACGCTCTAACATCTGATCAATGAAAGGTAAATGATAGTGATCCTTGCGGGTAGCTTGGTTGAGTCTCCTGTAGTCTATGCACACTCTCCAACTGTTCTGAACTCTTGTAGGAATGAACTCATCCCTTTGATTGGCTACCATAGTTACTCCGGACTTCTTGGGAACGACCTGGACCGGGCTAACCCACTGGCTATCAGAGATGGGATAGATGATGCCAGCCTGTAGGTCTCTGGGGTTGTCTTACTGGCTTAGCATCTGCTTCCAACAGAATCCGATGCATACACATAGAAGGGCTAATACCAACAAGATCAGCTAATGTCCACCCAATTGCCTTCTTATTGGCCTTCAACAAGCTTAACAGCTTCTCTTCTTGATCAGGTAGAAGGTTATTGGCCACAATGACTGGAAGTTGTTCATCTACCTCTAGAAAGGCATATTTCAAGTGAGCTGGCAATGACTTCAACTCTAACTTAGGCGGCTTCTAAAATGAGAGGATTAAGACGTCTCTGGGGTTGTCTTACTGGCTTAGCATATGCTTCCAACAGAATCCGATGCATACACATAGAAGGGCTAATACCAACAAGATCAGCTAATGTCCACCCAATTTCCTTCTTATTGGCCTTCAACAAGCTCAACAGCTTCTCTTCTTGATCAAGTAGAAGGTTATTGGCCACAATGACTGGAAGTTGTTCATCTACCTCTAGAAAGACATATTTCAAGTGAGCTGGCAATGACTTCAACTCTAACTTAGGCGGCTGCTGAATGGAAGGAAGGAGCTTAGGTGATTGGACCATTTCAGAAGTGTATACACCTGCAGTACCTGAAACTACATGCACAGAAGCAGAACTGTGGCTAGGCAGCTCACTGTTAACATAAGGGTTAAGTCCATAATCACAATGAACATCAGAATAAAGCTCAACTTCACCACAATCAATATCATGATCCACAAGCAAAGTAGAATCAGAAATCAAGTCAATATCTCTATACAGTGCATCATCAATCTCAGTGCAAATAGGGCACCATTCAGTGTCAGAACATGCACATATTACAGAATCTCCCACCAATGCAAAATCAGGAAAATCAGCATACCAAGCAGAAAGAACATCATCAACAGTCTCATCTATCACATCAATGCACAAAACATAATGCTCTTCCCTAGGATGTCTCATGGCATCAAAGATATTAAGAGTCACAACAATATCACCAAATTCCATGGAAAGAGTACCAGAATGCACATCTATCTTAGTCTTAGCTGTTTTCAATAAAGGTCTCCCTAAAATGATTGGGGACCTACTGCTAGGAGATTCATCCTCCATATCTAGAATGTAAAAGTCAGCAGGGAATATCAATTCATTGACCTTAACCAAAACATCTTCAATCAGACCAGTAGGATGAGCATTACTCCTATTAGCTAGTTGGACAACAACACCAGTAGGTCGCAAGGGACCAAGACCAAGGGATTTATAAATAGATGCAGGCATAACATTAATGGAAGCACCTAAATCAGCCAAGCAATTATCAAATCTATAATTACCAATAATGCAAGGGATAGAAAACGTACCTGGGTCCTTGAACTTGTGAGGCATGGGTTGTTGGAGAAGCGCTGAGACATTCTGGTTCAAGCTCACTCGTTCAGTCCCCCTCAGTCGTCTCTTGTTGGTACACAACTCCTTTAGGAACTTGGCATACTTGGGGATCTGTTTGATGGCATCCAAGAGAGGGATGTTAATCTCAACTTTTCTGAATGTCTCAAGGATATCACTGTCTTGCACTTTTTCTGCCAACTTCTTGGATTGAAGTGCTCTCTGAGGGAACGGAAGAGGAATAGGAACTCCAGACTCCTCTTCACCTTGCTTCACGGCCTCTTTGTTTCTAGAGTCAATCTCCACTTTTTCTGACTCTTTTTCTGATGTGGATTCAGTCACATCTGCAGCTGGTTTATGCCCTTGTAATTGCTTACCAGACCATAAGGAGATAGCACTAACGTTTCCCTTCAGATTGGGAATTGTCTGTAAAGGGAGAGTATTGGATCCCTGAGGCTGGAGTTGGTTCAATGATGTTGCCAACTGCCCAATCTGAGTCTGCAAACTCTGGATAGAGGCCTCAGTTTGTTGCTGGAATTGCAAACTGTTTACTGCAAGCTGCTTCATCATTTCTTCTAATGAGGGACCACTGCTACTGGTGCTGCTGGTCGGCTGTTGTTGTGCTGGCTGTGGAGGTGTGAATTGTTGGAAATTCTGTCTGTTCTGTGGAAACTGTCTCTGTTGGTAATTTCCAGAATTCTGCTGCACATGACTATTGTGGTTTTGAATCTGACTCGGATTCTGGCTCCACCTAAAATTGGGATGATTTCTCCAGCCAGGATTATATGTATTGGAGAAGGCATTATTTTGCTGCTGGTGTTGTGGCTTCCCTGGAAAAACGCCCACAGCAGCCACTGACTGATCTTGATATGTATTGTCTTGCAAAGTGGGGCAAGAATCAGTAGGATGGGAAGGATCAGAACAGAAACCACATGAATAGCCCAACTGTGGAGTGGAAGACTGCACTGTTTGAGTCACTGCCAGTTGCCTCACCAAGGAGGTCAGATCATCAAGTCTATTCTCCAATCACTGGTGAGAATCATTAGATCCACTGATCTGGAACACACTGCTATTTTCTCTAGTGCCAAATTGTTGAGAGTTAGCTGCAATAGTAGATATTAAATCTCTGGCCTCTTGGGGTGTCTTGTTGACTAAGGCTCCACCACTAGAAGCATCCACCAGATTTCGGTCATTAGGTAGAAGACCCTCATAGAAATAAGTAATCAAGAGCTGCTCAGTTATCTGGTGATGGGGCTGGTGATGGGGGCAGCTAGCACACAACCTCTTGAAACTCTCCCAGTATTCATGCATATTTTTGCCATTAATTTGCTTAATTCCACTGATTTCTTTTCTGATTGTAGTGGCTCTTGAAGAAGGGAAAAATCTCTCCAGGAACAATGTCTGCATATCAGCCCAACTCCCAATAGATGATGGTTGAAGATTATATAACCAGTCCTTCGCTCCATCCTCAAGAGAGAAAGGAAAAGCTCTCAGCTTAATGTGGTCTTCATCAATATGCTGTGGTTTCATTGTGCTGCACACGACATGGAATTCCTTAAGATGCTTGTGCGGTTCATCACCTGCAAGACCACGAAACTTGGGCAACAAATGTATAAGTCCACATTTAAGTTCAAGGTTAGCACCAAGGGTAGGGTATTGGATACACAATGGCTGATAATTATCACCAGGTGCAGTCAACTGCTTTAAAGTCCTATTATTTCCCTGATCTGCCATAGTGTCTGAGGGACTAGAAGTGCTGCCAATAGAATCAGTGTCAGAATCAGAAACAGGTTCAGTAACAACCCTCTGACCTAACCTAACAGCCCTTCTAGCAGCAAGAATTGTGCGTTCTATTTTAGGATTATTGTCCAAAAGATCAGATGCACTAGTACTGCTCCTAGTCATACATCATAGGTAAAAATCAGGACAACCACCAGAACACTAAAAAAACGCAAAATCACACTAGAAATTGACCAATATAAATTCGAAAACACTACCAAATGATTTTTAAAAATTATGGGACTTGCACAGAACAACTTCTACACTATCTGGGAACCCAAAAATGCGATAAAAAACTTAAAAAATTGAAAAAGTGGTCTAAACGATGGAATTTGGCAAAATTAGGTGAGTGCTCATCCAAAGCGATGAGTTATGCTCAGAGGCACATTTTCTTTCAGCTCACCAAAAATCAGCCCAATCAGAGCAACTCGCAAAGTTTAGACAATTTTGGAAATACCGACTACGTCCCGCTGAGACCAAAAAACAGTGAAAAAGTGGTCTAGATGATGGAATTTGGGAAAATCAGGGGTGATCTCACTTCCTAAAGGAAGTGTTTTTTGTTCAGAATGCCCGATTCCTTCAAAAAGACCTGGCGCTGAGTGATTTGGTTGAGATACAAATTTGCCAAACCACCAGAACCACCTGACTCAAACACTACACTACTGTTACTGCTAGACCGATGCAAATTCCCCGGCAACGGCGCCAAATTTTGATGAGAGTTGTTGAGTTCTCACAAAATAACCAGTTTCAATGAGGATTTGCAGTACAGAGAACCTGGATCGTTTCCTACAGAATTTACATGCAGTCTAGAACATTCAAAACAATGATCGATTGGGGGGGGAGTTTTAATTAAACTATTATCGAACAATAAATTCATATGAAAGACAGAAATCGAAAACGAACTAGATCAAACAGATTAAAACAATTGACCATAGGATTGAGATTCATAGTTTCCTACCATCATCGGACGAAGATTATAACGAACTCGTGATTGGATCTGGACGAACCGAAATCTCTATGTTCGTCTAGAAAATCCCTTGACTAGACGATCGTCTAGGTTCTATTCGTATGGGTGGCGTGCTACTGTACAATCGTTTAGTAGCACTGTAACCCGATCCGAACTGTGTCCTTGGGGTGTACCGATCCGAATATTAAAACAAACATTCGAACTATTCCAGAAATCGGATCCGATTAGAGTAAATAGAAACGAATTACGTTACCGGTTTAAGTATGTCCTCTGATTGGAAACGTGAATCCTCAATTCATAGGTCAGTCACAGAAACTTAGCCGGACATGGCTGGAAAATCCGAAGAATGAACGAAGAACACGAAGAGAATTTAGAACTTCTGATTTCAATCCAAAAACATCCACTAAAAACATTCTCTCTATTGTTTCAGCTAACTTAGGTTAAAACCTGATTGTCAAATGGGTCAGAGCCCATTAGTTCAGCCCAAAACGAAAATCCATACTGAATAGTGCTTCATTACAAAATTTGGGCCCAATAAAAAATCCAGAAAAATACATATAACATTGACTGCATTTTTGACTATCCTCTTATCCGAATCTTCCCTTCAAGTCTTCGTATCAATTGTTGCCCTCTGAATCATCTAAAAAATGAGACAAGAATGAGATCATTCGGATATCTGGTTCAAGAGTTAAGATCAAAATAGAGAAGGGTTGTAAATCTGGAATTTTTATTATTAAAATATGTTAAATCCAACAAAACACTCAAAGCCCAAATAAGCATAAAAGCCCATTATTTATTACTAAACAATCTAAATTTATTAATCAAGAGATACAAATGAGTGTAATAAATATTCAGTTATCACAATCCCAGTTACGGTTTACTGTAAATTACACATATTCGCACTTGCGTATTCATACATATATTTTTTCTGTGCAGATAATTTACATACAGTAAAATTAATACACGTTCTTTCTTTCTCGATTCTTTCCTTCTTATTCATCTTCAACATTCTTCTTTGTCCTATTCACGAACCTATATGGTTTGTGGGGAGTGAAATTCGGGGAATCTTAGTAGTAAACATATAGACAATGCATGTAAGATGAATGCTAGTGCATGATATGCTTGCCTTACATAGGCTCATGTTCACATAATGTTATTCTACATGCTCAATGTTTCGTGCAACATACTTATGGCTACAGTAACAAAGAAATAGAACTTCACCCATTTATACATGCTTCACATGATCAAGCAAGGCAATACAGCAAATTAATACACAACATAAATATCACATATATACAAGTAAGTAAGTTTACTACCTTTTGTCTTCGAGTCCCCTTTTTTGTAACTTTTCTTTCAACCACTGAAGTTGCTTCCATTATCTCTTCTTTGTCATCTTATGGCCCAAAATAAATAACCATATTATTAGATCCATGACAAATGAATGTCTAATGTGGCTTCATGGGCCTTCAACAACTTTAAGGGCCTAATCCTAACCCTTGGAGTTCCTAGTTATTACATTTGTGATATTAAGTCTTAAATTCGCATAAGACATAAAGTTGATAGATTTTTCACTGTACTTTGAAAAATCATAACTAATTCTACAAAGCTCTAATTGGGTTGGTTAAAACTCAATGTGATCCTTATTAAGTCTAATTTATAGGAAAAATAATTACTCCTACAATTCCTACGCACATAATCCCAGATTTTATAATTACTCCCTACTTTCATAGGACAACTTCCCTAATCATTACCAAATTTTAAAAAATTGTATCTCCCATTGTACTTGTCAAATTATTACAAATTACCCATCAAGTTAAATCTTGTTGGGTCTACATTATTTCTGGAAAATTTCATAAACATTGGAATTCATTTAGCTAGACAAAAACACGTCACAATCAGTATGCCTCAAAACAGCTTCTAGATTCAATACCCAATTTTCAAAAATCATCATTAATTCTAGAAAAATCAAAATTGATTGGTTCCAAGAAAGTTATAAACCTATTTAAGTATAATTCCAAATAAAAATATCATTTTCTAAAAATGCAGCCACAAAATTCCCATAAATTCACTAAACCATAACTGTTCCTAATTTGGTTCCAGAAATAGGGCCAAATTTTGAAAAATCATAACATTAAATTCACTTATCCAAATATTACGTTGCACCCATAAAGTTAAAGATCAGGATGTCTACTTTCATCCTGTAATGTGTCATAGCATTTGGACATCATTTGGTCAAAAACACAATAAGACATTACTGCCTTTGAAAAATGAATTGTGGCAGCACCAAACCCAAAGTTCCAAAATTTTGTATTTTCAATACAATCACCCAAAAACCACAAACACATGTTCCACATATTTTTTCATGTAGAATGCAATAGTGAAGTCAATAATAAGATAAATAACACTCCTTCTACCAGTTTTTACCTCTAACCTAAATCTGTCGTCCAACACAAGAAAAATCAAGTTTATGTTTTTGACCACCAACAAGTCTAATACATCATTAATCATCATAGATCACCTTATATATGATTTAAAACATCATTTTTATTTGCATACACCCTCTGGCCAAAATATTAGGGAAGACCAAGAACCAAGAAAACTCAACAAAAACATGATGTAATCGGTTCAAAAGAAAGCTGAGGTTTAGCTCTTCGCGTTTCTACAACCGGTTCGGTATTCCGACGGCACTTCAGCTAGCTAAATAACACAAAACACCTCAGATGAGAAATCTGAGACCATAGCATTGAAGCTTACAGTGAGTATAAGAAGTTTCTTGAAGGACTTGCCAGATGATAACAGCGGTTCGGGCTTAGAATCAGCTCCGGTACTCAAGGAATGTCACTATTCCTCCTCCTTCTCTCTTCTTTCTCTTTTCTCTTATTTTTTTGATTCTCTCTCTTCTCATTCCTCTCTTGGCCGAATTGGTCACTTAAAAGGGAATGAATGGTGGTGATTTGATCTTAAGATCTAATGGCCTTAAGGTGTGCCAAGTGTCACAAGCTAATGGCTTAAGATGCCATGTGTCAACAAAATAATTGATCTTTCCTTTTTTCTCTCTTAGGTGGCGTTATAGTTGTCAGGGGAAGGGAGAGGCCTGACAATTTCCCTAGATTCCTGGTTTTGACGTTCGAGAAGTCAAGTATATGATCGAGCTGGAGACCTATCTATTCCTTGGACTCAGGTGCTAGGTGGCGTGCTTTGAAGATGCCAACACAAAAGCAAAAAGGTGAGTGTCATCATGAGGGACACTTGTCACCACCTCTTTTATCCAACACAAAAGTACTTTTGCACTATGTAATGATGAGATGATTCTTGTCACTTTCTTAAAATGCCAACATAAAAGTTGATTTGTACTTTATTATGATGAATAGACAAGTGTCACTTTCTTATTTGTCCAACACAAAAGTTATGCCATCATGAGTCATTATTTCTTATTTTATTAAAGCTACTTTAATAAAGTAACTTTATCGATGTCTACTAGGGATTCTACTAAGGTCTTACTCGGGACTGTGACAAGCATATCGAGGCCTGTAAGATAATGCTACATTGGAGTGTATGTATGTTCCCCACATGGCGTCACATACCGGTGTCTTCTTCAAAAACGCAGGGTACGCAGGCCTGCCCTGAAAATGCCATGTGCACACTTACACTGGTGTATTTTGCTCGACTAATCAGTCCCATAGCTCATTGTATAGCTGAGTGACATCTTTCTACCAATCCAATGGCAATGTATGTGTGTCTTGTGCACATTTAAACCGACACTATAATCATACTTCCTGCAAATACTGATCCCTTTGCCTGGTAGGGCGAAATCGCATAGTCCCTAAGAGTCTTTCTATATCTCAACATTCTTAGGACTCTTCCCAAACTGGGCTTAGTTGTTCGAGTGATACAGTCATTTCCTCAAGTCTCTAAGCCCAAAATTCAGGATATTACACACAACATGATAAAAAAAGACAACAAATCATCATAAAAATCATTAACATTTAACAATCCTAATGGCTTTTTATGAAAGTTTAGTTTAGCCCAATATGCAATGCTAGAAATCCCATCCAACATTTTCAAACCACCGGGTAGAGCGATAAAAGCTTCAGTATGGTAGAACATTCGTCCCATACGTTCATGCAAGCTTGAAACCTGTAACTCTTGTCCTATGGAAAAGATGTGACCATCCAACTCCTTCACACGAACACTTAAACCCTTACTTCCTTTAATGCTTATAGAAATAGCCACACTTCCCCTTAGGCCCTGGATGTCTGCCCCATATACAAAGTTGATCTTTTTAGCAGCTAATGCATCTCCAAGTTCTTTTGTTACGGTTAGAAACTCTCCATCCTTTCCCAAATTAGTTTCACCAAAAAAGTGTGATACCCTTTTTCTCTTTTGTACTCTCAGACATTTTGTGTTTACAAGTGGAAGAGTGCCTATTTATACTACTAAAATAGCAACAAGAAGATCATACAGATCATGCATTTTTCAAAGAAGTTTGAAAAAATTTCCAACATAAATGATCGGTATAATGTTAGGTGCAGAAATTAAAAAAAAATGAGTAAAGAAATTCAAAAGTTACTTAAAAGATAAGACATATTAGACAAAAAGTATGATTATGTACAATAGTTGTTATTATGGCTCACATCTTCCTCTGGTTTTACATCCAATAACGGCTGAAACGCTTTCTATGAATCGAGGATTTACTTCCCTTCCAGTTTTCTTATAAACTGGCAAACATGGTATTTAATATCAGATTTCCAAGACAGTAGCGCTCATTTTCTTTGTTAAATAAGTCTATTAAATCAAGAAGAATAACATAAACATCACCACTAGGATGTGTCTCAAGAGTTTGAATAATATTATCCAATGACTCCTTACTCAGTTCATCCTTTTGTGAATTGAATTTTATCTTCTCGATTTATAAAAACCATACCTTTGCTCCTAGAGTGCTTATCACATGTCCACCTTGCATATTTATGGCAGACCTTCATTCTTTTAGCTCTTTTATTTTTGGAGTAAGAAATTCTTCCTATTCCTGGCATAGGTTTAATAAATGACTCATGAATCTCACCTACTAAACGTACCTTAGCTTCAGTGATCCAGCGTACATCCTCAAGAAAGCCCAAATGCTTGAATATCTTCATTCTTTCAAGTCGACAGCTATAGATCTTCTTGAGCACATCTTTGGGAAGAGTGGGGAACCTGTTTTTAAGCTTTGCAAGAGATTCCTCTATTTTAAATGAAAATGATGAAAACTAAAAGTTTTAACGCAGTGCAGTGTGCTTCAGTAAGGAAAAAAACTAAACCCTTCTTTAATGTCTTTAGCTAGACAAAAACTAAACCAATTGACTTTTTTTTAAAATTTTTTTTTGGGTTTAGAACTTACATGTTGGTTCCTCAAATGTGATGACAGTTTTCAAAGTATTGAGTACACCATCATTATACTCGTTTAGCCTTTACCCATTCACTTTGAAATTTTGATCACCATCTTGAATCTCCAAGGTTACATATGGCCATACTTGAACCACAATAAAAGGTCTTGACCACCTTGATCTCAGCTTTCCTGGAAAGGGTTTTAACCTTGAGTTATAACAGCACTTTTTGTTCCGGCGTGAACTCTCTCCTCAAAATTCTTTTGTCATGCCATATTTTTGTCTTCTCCTTGTATAACTTGGCATTCTTATAAGCTTGTTGTCTAAATTCTTTAAGGGCCCGTTTGGTACGCTGGAATTGATTTTGATGGATATGGAAATGGAAATGAATATGGATATGGAATTGGAAATGAGGTTTAAAAGTGTGTTTGGTATGTACATGGAATTCAGACATTATTTTTATTTAATATTTATATTTTAAATGTGAAATTATTAATATGCCTTCATCTAAAAAAAGCCTAACAAGTACCTCAAACATCCAAACTATTTTATTATTATTATTATAATTAATTTTTTTAATAATAAGTTTTTCTAATTTTTTTAATATATTTTAACCAGATCCCCCTTTTCTTTTTATTTCAAAAATTACTTACTAATTTCATTATTTTCATTTTTTATAAATAATTAATTCAAAATTATAATTATATCCTAGAAATAAAAATAAGGATGTTACAGTTGTCGCCAAAGTGAAGAGAGGTTACCATTGTTACCGAAGGAATGAGGGTAATTGATGGAATTGTAGAGGTGAAATTACAAATCTTAGCTTTTGGGATGGAATTCATTTTGGTGGAATTTTCTTATTTGGCTTCCACATGGAATTGTAATTGAGAGCCAATTCCATTGTACCAAACAAACTCTGATGGAATTGAAACCCAATTCCATTTCCATCCTCTCCAATTCCAGCGTACCAAACGTGCCCTAAGCTCATTGAGTTGAAGAAGTCTCTTTTCACCCGCTGCCTTTAAGTCAAAATTTAAGGCTTTTATTGCCTAATTTGCTTTGTGCTCTATTTCTACTGGAAGATGGCATGCTTTTCCGTAGACCAATTGATATATGTATGTACCAATTGGTGTCTTGAAGGCACTTCTATAAGCCCAAAGTGCATCATCTAATTTCCTTGCCCAGTCCTTTCGATTGGAAATCACTATCTTCTCTAAGATCCATTTCAGTTCTCTGTTTGAGATTTCTACTTGCTCGCTAGTTTATGGATGATATGGAGTTGCATCCTTATGAGTTACTCCATTTTTAACTAATACTGATTGAAGATGTTGATTGAAAAAATTCCTTCCTTCATCACTGATAATAGCTCTAGGCACTCCAAATCTTGTAAAAAATATTCTTTTCAAAAACTTCACAACCACTCAAGAATCATTTGTAGGAAAAGCAGCTGCTTCAACCCACTTGGAGACATAATCAACATCTACTAAAATAAAATGATTGCTAAATGAGGATGGAAAATGCCCCATAAATCAATCACCCATACATTAAAAATCTCAACTTCTAAGATATTAGTTAAATGGGCTTCATGTCTCTTTGAGATATTTCCCGTTCTTTGACATCTGTCACAGGTTGTCACAATTCTTTGGGCATCCTTAAAGAGTGTAGGTCAGTAAAACCCAGAGAGAAGGACTTTAGTAGCTGTTCTATTTACTTCAAAATGACCACCATATAGGGATGAATGTCAGTGATTTAAGATGCTGGCCATTTCTTCTTTAGGAACACATCGCCAGATAATTCGATCTGGGCATTGTTTATATAAGAAATGATCCTCCCAAAGGTAATGCCTTACATCAGCTATAAACTGCTTCTTTTGCACTTTAGAAAGTTTATAACACATTACTCTGCTTGCCAAATAATTTACAAAATCAGCATACCAAGGGGTGGTTTGTGATTGCATGACAAAAATTTGCTAATCTGCGAAATTCTCTTGGATTAGTGATTCTTCCTTTTGTTCAGATGGCTCTAACCAAGAAAGATGATCTGTAATGAGATTCTCGGACCCTTTTTTTGTCTTTGACTTCTAAGTCAAATTCTTGTAGCACAAGCACTCATCTGATCAATCTAGGCTTAGCATCTTTCTTCTCAATCAAGTATTTGATTACTGAGTGTTCCATCCAGACAATAACTTTTGACCCAATCAAGTAGGTTCTGAATTTGTCGAATGCAAACACTACAGCTAGAAGCTCCTTCTCATAATTGCATAATTCAGCTGTGCGTCTGAGAGTGTCCTACTAGCATAATAGATGGCATGGAAAACCTGTTAGACTTCATGTTTTGATGATAATAAATCA
Organism: Albizia julibrissin; assembly: GCA_037074505.1. Classification (NCBI taxonomy): domain Eukaryota; kingdom Viridiplantae; phylum Streptophyta; class Magnoliopsida; order Fabales; family Fabaceae; genus Albizia; species Albizia julibrissin. Next base: position 43,736,196 of record CM073477.1, read on the forward strand.
TGCTTTTGATAGTCTTGGATTTGATTAAATGGAATACATCAGCAAAGGAAGTGAGAAAAGTGATCTGAGCAAGATCACTCGAGTGATTTGTGTAATCACTCGAGTAATTATGAAGATCACTCGAGTGATCATTAAAAATCACTCAAGTGATATGAAAAAATATCAGATCACTCGAGTGATCCATGAAATCACTAGTGTGATGCTGGTAAATTTGCAGATCACTTCCAGTGAATTAAAACTCACTGCAAGAAAAATTCATTGTTCTGGATTTCACTACCAGTGATCTCAAATCACTCGAGTGATGTATGATTTCTGCTGAATCACTTCTAGTGCATCTGAAATCACCGGAAGAAAAATTCATTGTTTTGAAAATCACTTCCAGTGATAGGCAGATCACTCGAGTGATCCTTGAATTTTCCAGATTCACTTCCAGTGGATTGAAAATCACTGCAAGAAAAATTCACTGTTTGCAAAATCACTTCTAGTGATGCTTAATTCACTCGAGTGATATATAAAATCTCATAATCACTTCCAGTGGATCTGTAATCACTTGGAGAAAATTTCACTATTTTCCTAATCACTTCCAGTGACATGAAATTCACTCCAGTGATATGTCAATTTATCAGTTTCACTCTCAGATAGTTACTGTGATCCACTTGCAACCACTTCCACGGAAATCAACTAGTTTTGTTAGTAAGATATTGGTAGTGATAATCAATTCTAGTTAATCCAAATTACTTTCAAAATCATGTGGAATATTATTTCATTAAAATCACAGCAAGCCGCTGTAATTCATCTACGGTGAAAGCAAGCTCATTTTCGATGATGCTTTGACTTTCATGAATCACTCCCAATGAATCACAATCACTATAGTAATATTCAAAGTATTTTCTAACGGGCATTTTCATGAGTGGATTACAGGTGTACTTTACTACCACTCACATGACAAGCAACTGAACAACACTCAACGACAACTTATCGTGGGCAGCATCAATATTCATAAATAACTATCAACGTGTAAAGTGGAAAATAAATAATGTTGCATCTGTCAGAAGCACAATCGATCAACGGACAAATTCACAACGGTCCTTAAAGCTTTTGAAATATAAGTCCAGCCATTCGAAAATCAAAGAGAAGGACAACACTTGAGCACACTGAAAAACAATATACTCATAAGTGCTTTGTCTCTTATTATTTTCTTCATCTGTACTTTAGTTTTCATCTATATACTCTGTGAGAGAGATTTATCATTCTAAACGCTTTATTTTTCGATAGTGATAACTTAAGGTTGAGGAACATTAAGTTGGGATTTGAGATTACCTTGTATAAGAGGGAGCGAGTGTCCAAAGAGGAACTTACTGTTGTACTGAGGTGCCAAGAACCCACTGAATCTTGGAAGATATAGTGAAAGGCTCAGAAGGATTTCTGAGGACTGGACGTAGGTGAAGCGATTGAGACCGAACCAGTATAAACTCTTGTGTCCACTTTGGTGATATCTCTTCTTTCTTATAACTGTGTTTTAAAGTTTCATAATTTTTATTAAGTATCTGTAATCACCCAATTCACCCCCCTCTTGGGTGAAAAGCTTGCTCTAACATTTGATATCAGAGCCTGGTTTTCTTGTTTAGGTATAACAACCTTAGAATGATCTGATAGCAAGCATGGGTGAAGGAATTCTTCCTGATGGAGGCTCTATCACTAGACCACCAGGTTTCAATAGTGAGCATTTATCCTTCTGGAAAGCTAAGTTCCGTGTATTCGTGATGGCTACAGAATATGGGCTATGTGATGTAATTGAAACTGGAAACTATGTGCCTACAAAGACTGAAGAATCTCAAAAAGTTCCTAAGTCACCAGCAGAATTTGAGACAATGACAAAAAGTTCGTGATCATCAATAGTAAAGCAAATCTGACGATTCAGTGTGCGCTGAGTCAAAAAGAATACTTTAGAACCTGTACACTTCAAACTTCTAAAGAAATGTGGCTTGGAAGTAGCTCATGAAGGAACATCAGGAATAAAAGAAAATTGAATCAATACTCTAGTTACAAAGTTTGATCTACTTTATATGAAGGAAGGTGAGTCAATAGCTGAATTTGAACTTAGATATACTCATCTTGTGAATCAACTTGCAGCACTTGGAAAATTCTATGATTAGAATGTCCAAGTATGAAAAATATTAAACATACTCTCCAAAGAATGGGAGGCCAAAGTCACAGCAATAGAGGAAGCCAAAGGAGAATCGATGCGATCTGTAACTTCTTTGTTTAGAGGTCTTTCTGAATATGAAAGCAAATTGAATTTCAAACGAGAGCTAGAAGAAGTTGGTGACAGAAGAAAGAAGAGTCTCGCACTAAATGTAACAAAAATAAAGGCAGAAAGCCAAGAAGAAGACGAGGAGTTTGACGATGATGAGATAGGCCTGATGATAAGAATATTCAAGAAATTCTATAAAGGCCAAGGTTTCAGAAATTCACAAAAAAGGAGGAACTAGTGACAAGAGAGAAACCAAGGAGATCATCTGCTACAAATGTGGTAAACCTGAACATATCAAATCAGAATGTCTGGAGTTATTACAAAAAAACAAAGAAAACAGAAATGTCAAATCTTTCAACAGGAAGAAGGCATTTGTTTCTGCAATATGGGGAGATAGCTCCTCAGATGAGGAAAGCGATAATGAAGAGATAGCCAATATATGCTTGGTTGCTCAAGAGGAAACAGACGAAGAGGTAAATGATCCTGATCCTACTTATGATGAATTACAAAATGAATATAATGCTTTACATTCTGAATTTGTCAAGATAGTTAAAGAACTAATTGCATATAAAAAGAAAATTAAATTTCTTGAAGAAAGAATTAAAGAGTCCTTAGATAAAAGTTGCGAAAATTGTTTTTCTCTTGAAAAGAAAAATATTGATCTTATCAAAACTTTTGAAAAGTTTACAAAAGGAAGTGAGATGTTAAATGTTATTTTAAAAGCGTAACGTTTTGTGAATGATAAGTCAGGTATTGGATATGATCCAAAATTAGACAAAAGAAAAGGTAATAAGAAAACATGAGGTAAAACGTATTTAAGTTATTTCACACATTCTGTGCATACATCTAATCCTTTTGCTTATTGTAATTATTGTAATAGGAAATGACATTACACTTCTTCATGTTTTCATAAAAAGAAAGGAATTATAGGAACCTATAAATGGGTACCTAAGAAGTCTCATGATTAGGAAGTTGTTTGTACTAACCCAAAAGGAGCCAAAAAGATATGGGTACCTAAAACTTAATTATCTTTAACTGCAGGTTTGCTTCAGGGCATCCAAATCCAACAAATAGTACATAGATAGTGGATGCTCTAGACAAATGACCGGTGATCCTGAGAATTTTACCACATTAGTACCAAAGGAAGGTGGCAAGGTAAAATTTGGAGGAAATCAAACCGGAATGATTGCAGGACTTGGGGAAGTCAAGAGTAATAAAGGAATACAAGTCAAAGATGTATATTATGTTGAAGGCTTGTGTCACAACCTATTAAGTGTGAGCCAAAGCACAGATAAAGACAATTGGGTAATATTTGACTCAGAAGAATGTTTGATAGTGAGCAAGAAGGATCTGCAAATTAAAAAGAAGAATTTGAAATCAAAACTTAAGGTAAAAATGGAAGGTAACTGCTATACTATTGATATGAATGAAAATTTTTCTGAAAACTGCCTTTTGAGTAACACTGATGAGAGTTGGTTATGGCATAAGCGACTTGCTCATGTAGATATGCATCAATTAGGTAAATTACTCAGAAAAGATTTAATAATTGGTTTACCTAATGTAAATTTCAAAAATTCTTTAATTTGTGATGCATGCCAAAGAGGTAAACAGAAAAAATCATCCTTTAAATCGAAAAATGAAATTACCACCAACAGACCACTTCAATTACTGCATATGGATCTGATTGGTCCAATAAGGGTTAAAAGTCTCGGTGGAAATTTATATACATTTGTTATTGTTGATGATTTCTCAAGATTTACCTGGAATATATTCTTGTCTTCCAAAGATGAAACTTTTAGTAAATTTATTGCCTTTGCCAAGAAAGTGCAAAATGAGAAAGGTATGTTGATTACAGGTATCCGGACAGATCATGGTGGAGAATTTGATAATCAAGCATTCACAGAATATTGTGATACAAATGGCATTGATCACAATTTTTTAGCACCAAGAACTCCACAACAGAATGGAGTCGTGGAAAGAAAGAATAGAGTTCTTACAAAAATGGCTAGACCAATGCTCAACAGAAAGAATGTGTCTCAAGTCTTCTGGGCAGACGCTATGAGCACTGCATGCTACATCTCAAATAGAGCGTATGTCAGAACTAAAATTGGAATGACAACATATGAACTCTACAAGGGACGAAAGCCAAACCTCGCTCATCTGCATATTTGGTTGTAAGTGTTTTATTCATAACAACAGTAAAGATAATCTTGGAAAGATTGATTCTAAGGTTGATGAGGGACTTTTCTTAGGCTATTCAAATCAATGTAAAGCATATAGAGTTTTTAATAAACGAACATGTGTAGTAGAAGAATCAATTCATGTTGTATTCGATGAATATGTCTCCTCTAGTAAAAGTCTTGACTATGAGATAATTAATAACCAATCTTCCTTTAACTCTCCCAATTTAGAGATTGATAATATTGAAGAAGTTGAATTAAGTCAACTAGAACAACCTAAAGCCTGGAAATATATCAAGAGTCATCCTCTAGATCAAGTCATAGGAGAAGTGAATGAAGGAGTTAAAACTAGAAACAAAGTTTTGAACGAAGTTAGCTTTTCTGCATTCATTTCTCAATTGGAACCTTCTAACATTGACAAAGCTCTAACAGATAATGATTGGGTGCTAGCAATGCATGAAGAATTAAATCAGTTTGAAAGAAATCAAGTTTAGGATTTGGTACCCTGGCCTAAAGACCATTCGGTTATTGGCACTAAATGGGTATTCAAAAACAAACATTTATGAATTCGTAGCTATTGTCAGAAACAAGGCAAGATTGCTCGCTAAAGGCTGTAATCAGGAAGAAGGTATTGATTTTGAGGAAACGTATGCTCCAGTAGCAAGATTGGAAGCTATACGAGTACTCTTAGCCTTTGCATGCATTAAAGAATTCAAACTAAATCAAATGGATGTGAAAAGTTTTTTTTAAACAGGTACATCACAGAGGAAGTCTATGTAGAACAACCTCCAGGACTTGAAGATGTATATGTAAAAGGCAAGTTTCACCCAAGAGGGGGGTGAATTGGGTAATACCAAATTTTTTCATTTTCAAACTGAATAAGGTGAAAGAGAAGATGAAGGAATTTGCACACAAAGAGTTATACTGGTTCAGCCACAAATCACTGCCTACGTCCAGTCCACAGAGGTTTCCACCAGCTGAGATTTTCACTATACTTCCAAGATTCAATTGGCTCTTGGAAAGCTTAATACATCAAATATCCTTGCTAGGATTATGAGCAGAAATGTTCGTCAACTCAGAACTTTCTCTCCCCCTCACGACAAGACTTATGAGCAGAGTGATTTCAATGAACTCTCTCAGCTTCACTCGTAAGGAAATACTCAACCCTCTCAAGGTCCCTTTACCTTGAGATGAATATTACAATGAATAGATTTACAGAACAAAACTCTCTTACAGAGTAGATGAATAATCACTAAAGCTTACAATGCAAATTGAGAAAGATTGAAAACAAACAAGCTTGTTGTATATTGCGCTTGAATTCACTCCGCTAAAATCTGTGTTCTTCTTTGTGTATTTGTGAAGAGCAGATTTTATTGATCTCTTTCTGAACGTTGCAAATATTCCCGTTGATAGCATCATGATAGGCACTTGAATTTATAATACATTCTATCGTACAGTGCCTGAACTCTCTGTATTTTCTGCAGTTTATGTCGTCCCACTTCTTTGAGCATGTTCACTTGCATAATGTCTATCTCCTACTGAGAATAATACTCAAATATGTTAATATATGAATCATCAATGAATAAATAATATATATGCGCCTTAGAATTGATCTTCGAATGATTATATCTCTGACAGCGTCATGAACTCGAGTTCATCACTGAAAACTCGAGTGTGAATATAATCATGAACTCGAATGCTGAATTATGTACTCGAGTGCAAGCCATTTTCCTTCATTCTTTCCTCACTTTTGATGGTTATTATGGAGAAATCTCAAGAGTAAATTGTTCAAGGACTCGAGTGCATGAAGAAGAACTCGAATGCACATCATGTTTACTCAAGACAGATGTTCTTGGGTGTAAACTTCCAAATTATCACTCCCATGACTTGAGTGCGGAATCTCATACAAACTCGAGTGCACTTATCAGAACTCGAGTATTGACCCTTTTCTTTTAGATTAGCTCTTCTAGGGTGAAAACTCTTATGTCAAGAACTCACATAACTCGAGTGTGCCATTGCTATAGAACTCAAGTGCTCAAAGCCGAACTCGAGTGCACTATAATTCTTCAGGTTCACAAGTCCCTCAGTTACATACTTCAATTATAACACTTCCTTTATTCGAGTGTATATCATAATTAGAACTCGAGTACTAGAAGTCAGACTCGAGTAAAAAACTTGTTTCTTGGTACCATGTCTCTCGGGTTCACACTTTCATTTCATAACTCGCAAAACTCGAGTGCTAAGATGATTCACAACTCGAGTCCATAATATAGAACTCGAGTGCATTAAGTCACTTCTTCTCGGGTACAAAATTTCATCTCTGCACTTCCAGGATTGGAGTGCAACATCTGCTAAGAACTCGAGTGCATGCTGACAAACTCGAGTGCAGTGTCTGTTCTTCCATAGTCTTGTCTCTCAGTCAGAAACTCTTATCCTGCAACTCTCAAGACTCGAGTGGATAACGCTTCAGGACTCGAGTGCATATCCATGAACTCGAGTGCTATAAACCTGGCAAACATTACACTTCAGATTTCATTAGTTCTCACAGTAATTGTATAGGAAATTTTGAACCGAACTCGAGTGACCATATTTAAACTTGAGTTATATCGTTACAACTCGAGTGTAGCAGAGAGAACTCAAGTGTAGTAGCAATTTGACAGCGAATATGAACCATAAGTTCTGAATTGTTTCCATTGATAAAATCCACTTAATATCTTCAATTAATACTTCTCATTTCCTTGCAAAACATATCATCACTATTTTGTTATCATCAAAACATGAGGTCCAACAGTATCCAAACCAAATCATGTTCTCAAATTAAAAAAGGCCTTATATGGTTTGAAGCAAGCTCCTAGAGCTTGGTACGAAAGGTTGAGCAAATTTCTCATCGAACTTGGCTTTACACGAGGAAAACTCGATACAATATTGTTTATTAAACGAAAACTAAATGATATTTTGATAGTTCAAATTTATGTTGATGATATTATATTTGGTGCTACTAATGATTCCATGTGCAAAGGATTCTCTGAGATAATGCAAGGAGAATTTGAAATGTCTATGATGGGAGAATTGACATTCTTTCCGGGTTTACAGATTAAACAAAGAAATAATGGAATATTCATATCCCAGACTAAATACTTAAAAGAGTTGCTCAAAAAGTTTGGATTTGATGAAGCTAATGGTGCAGATACACCTATGAGTTCAACGGTCCTTATGGATGCTAATGAAAAGGGAGTAGATTTCAATATAACTCAGTATCGAGGAATGATTTGATCATTACTCTACCTCACAGCTAGCAGACCTGATATTCAGTTTAGTGTTGGTTTATGTGCGAGATTTCAATCGTGCCCCAAAGTTTCACATGCTGAAGTAGTGAAAAGAATTTTCAGATATCTGACAGACACAAAAGAATTGGGTATATGGTATCCCAAAAGAGGTAATTAATATCTAGTTTCCTATTTTGATTCTGATCATGGTGATTATAAAACAGATAGGAAGAGCACAAGTGGGCAATGCCAATTCCTTGGAGGTGCAGTTGTTTCTTGGTTCAGTAAGAAACAAACTACAGTATCCTTAGCTTCAACGGAAGTAGAATATATAGCAGCCTCAAGCTGTTGTGCACAAGTATTGTGGCTAAAACAACAATTGCAGGACCTTGGCATTTATCTTAAGGAAACTCCCATATACTGTGACAACACGAATACAATACGTTTGGCGAAGAATCATGTATAGCACTCAAGAACCAAGCATATTGATGTGAGACATCATTTCATTAGAGATCATATTTAAAACAAAGATGTCAAGGTGTTGTTCATACTAACACATTTGCAATTAGCAGATATTTTCACCAAACCTCTCAACCGAGAACAATTCATGTACATACGAAGGGAATTGGGAATGGTAAATCCCAATGAATTGTAAGTTGTTTAGCCTTTATAAATATTGATTTTATAATGTTTTGATGATTCTATAACTGACTTAAACATCGGAGTATCTATAAAAATGCTTTGCAGGATGCTCTGTACTCTCTTCAAATAACAGAGATAAACAGAGAGGAAAACACTCGGGTGATGATAAAGGCTAACTCGAGTGAGTAAACAGTAAAATACTGCAACCAAGTGATCAGACAATAATGTCACCACAGGTAGGTCACTCGAGTATTTTTGATCAAAATATTCGAGTGAGGTAAGCAGTTACAGCATTTTTGAGTTTATGTGAAGTAATTTTGGACTTCACTCGAGTGATTTTTGAAATTCACTCGAGTGAAAACCAAAATCACTCGAGTGAATATAGAAATCACTCGAGTGAATGTTAAAATTATGATTATATCAGTTGTTTCTCCCGCGACTGTTCATTTCACTCTCTCAGTCACTCGCACTCGGTCAATCACTCCCAAATCCTCTGTAACTTCTCAAACCCAGAAACCCAAGAAATCAAAGTTTAAACTTCACTCTCTGTTCACCGATTAATCTCACTCCGTCGGATTTCTTTAATCTTTTCCATTTCTGATCCTAAAATATCCGACAGAATCCTAAATAGATTTTCTCGTTCTAAAATGGCCAGAACCAAAAGACCGGATCAATCTCCTCCGTCCTCTCCTCCGTCTAAGAAGCCGAGAACATCACCACCACAAGATGCTGAAGATCAGGCAGTTCCAAAACCTAAAGGGATTCATATCGAAGAACCTACTGGGATGGTTACATGGTCTCAAGCAAGTTCTAAAGGAAAAGGGAAAGAGAAACAACGAGAAGCAGACATCCAAGACTCTACATTGCAAATGAAAATAGCTCGCGCTGTGAATATTCTTGCTGCTTCTGTTCCCCAGAAGTCTCAATATAAAGCTTCTGGTAGTCAGATTCCTTCTGGGTCCATGGTTGAAGAATCTCCCAAACTACTTGATCCTCCTCCTGGGTTTATCACGGGTAATCTCAGGATTTTAAACTCCATTGTGTTTACTTCCCAATTTGCCAAAAGGGATTTTTTTCCCGTTGTTTGGGTAGATTTGGTTGAGCTCAAAAAGGAATTTCATATTGATTTGTCTCCATATTTGAAGAAATATGAACCATGGTTAAAACTGAGAATGTCTTACAATCCCTTAGTTGTTAAGCATTTCTACTGTAATATGAAAATTGCCGATGTAAAGGATAACCATGGGAACATTATTATAGAAAGAATTAAGACAAATGTGAGAGACCAAAAAATTCTGTTATCTGGAGATCTAATAAACACCTACCTAGGCATAGAGGAAGTTCCTGTGAACCCTCCCCATGTCTTTCATATCCATGAGTTAGTTGATATATTTAGACCAGGACAGCCTGGTGTGCCTTTACCTTCTTCTCCAGTAGCCCTAACCAATGATCAGAGAGCCTTATTTTACATTTACTCCCGTAGCATGGTTAACAAGACAAAGAACTTTACTCATATCACCGATAATGATCTACAAATGATGGCATCTCTCATGACCAGAGAAAGGAGAAATGTGGGTGAGCTCATTTTTCAAGAAATGAAGAGATTCAGATTTCACTCCTCCAAGTCTACTATGATTCCCTATCCTCAGCTTGTATCTTACATCCTCTCTATGCACAATATTTGGCACTTGACACCTGAGGGGGATATAGTGAGGATTCCTAAGTTTGGGAAGATTCACCTGACACGGATGGGAATCACTATACCAGCTGGAGCTTCCTCACAGACTCAGAGTCCTCATTCACCACCTCCTGAGGCAAGCCAGAGAGATCCTCATGCTAAGAAGATAGATCCTTCACCTTCCAAGATGGATGAGTCACAGTCTTCCAGAGCAGTATCTCCTGGTCCTTCATTCACTCAGGCTGCCATTCAAACATATATTCAGGATGCCATCCAGTCAGCTGTATCTCAGTTGAAGAAGTCTAACACTGAATTGATTAACCAAGTCAACTACCAAGTTAAAGTGTTAGTAGAGGCAATGAACCACAACTTCAATATTCTTTTTTATCGCCAGGCTGATCAAACACAGAGGATCTAGAGGATTGAGGATGCACTCAGGTCTCACCTTCACATTCCCTTTACTGACCTTCCACCAGCCACCACATATGTACCTTTTAGCTCAGACCCTCCACTTCCAGATCCTTCACTTTCTGATCCTCCTATCATTCCTACAAACACTCCTCCTCTTGCACCTTTCACATCTTTTATCTCTGACCATATCTCTACTGGTGATCTTCCACAAGTTTATCCCAGCCTCCAGACTCCATCATCTTCATCACACCACACCTCTTCCAGTTCTCATACTGAGGAGATTGTCATTGATGATGCTGCTACAGAGATCATAGGGCCTACTCATTCCACTAACACCACCCCTGTTGAGCCCTCTTCTATAACCTTTTCCTTCTAGTCTCCTGCCCAGCTCTCACTTATTCCATATGTTCCACCTATCTCCTTCTTTGTCTCTCCATCTACCCAGCCATCTATACCCTCTGCCTTTCCTTTTACTTCAGATGATGCCAAAAAGGGGGAGAAGAACTGATATGATCATATGTGTCTTATGTAGTTTCTGTTTATGTTCATATTGTCATGTAGTGTAGTTTCAGTATGCTTTCTGAACAGACTATGTACTTGTCAAAAGTATCTGATCTAATGAGAATGTGGTTTTGCTTTTTTTTGCAGCTATCTATATGATCTCATGGAAAGCAAGAATTTATGCTTTAAATGTGCATGTTCAAGTTGATTTTAGTAAATAGTTTTATCTCGTGCTTTTGCAAGAATAGTTCTAATTCTGTGATGATTCTTTAAATAATGGGTTTTGAATTTTGAACTGATATTTTCAATCAGAAGTAAAAAACTTTCAATATTTGAAACAAAGATTTTAGTCCTTTGCCGTGGTTGAGTTATTGCAAAACTTTTTTCTTTAGAAAACCAAATTTTGGAAATGATCATATAGTATGTTTTGTCATCATCAAAAAGGGGGAGAATGTTAGACTTCATATTTTGATGATAACAAATCATGCTTTGGATAGTCTTGGATTTGATTAAAAGGAATACATCAGCAAAGGAAGTGAGAAAAGTGATCTGAGCAAGATCACTCGAGTGATTATGAAGATCACTCGAGTGATCATTAAAAAGCACTCGAGTGATATGAAAAAATATAAGATCACTTGAGTGATCCATGAAATCACTTGAGTGATGCTGGTAAATTTGCAGATCACTTCCAGTGAATTAAAAATCACTGCAAGAAAAATTCATTGTTCTGGATTTCACTGTCAGTGATCTCAAATCACTCGAGTGATGTATGATTTATGCTGAATCACTTCTAGTGCATCTGAAATCACCGGAAGAAAAATTCACTATTTTGAAAATCACTTCCAGTGATAGGCAGATCACTCGAGTGATCCTTGAATTTTTCAGATTCACTTCCAGTGGATTGAAAATCACTGCAAGAAAAATTCACAGTTTGCAAAATCACTTCCAGTGATGCTTAATTCACTCGAGTGATATATGAAATCTCATAATCACTTCCAGCGGATCTGTAATCACTTGGAGAAAATTTCACTATTTTCCTAATCACTTCCAGTGACATGAAATTCACTCCAGTTATATGTCAGTTTATCAGTTTAACTCTCAGATAGTTACTGTGATCCACTTGCAACCATTTCCACGGAAATCAACTAGTTTTGTTAGTAAGATATTGGTAGTGATAATCATTTCTAGTTAATCCAAATTACTTTCAAAATCATGTGGAATATTATTTCATTAAAATCAGAGCAATCCGCTGTAATTCATCTACAGTGAAAGCAAGCTCATTTCTGATGATGCTTTGACTTTCATGAATCACTCCCAGTGAATCACAATCACTGCAGTAATATTCAAAGTATTTTCTAACGGGCATTTTCCTGAGTGTATTACAGGTGTACTCCACTACCACTCACATGACAAGCAACTGAACAACACTCAATGACAACTTATCGTGGGCAGCAGCAATATTCATAAATAACTATCAACGTGCAAAGTGGAAAACAAATAATGTTGCATATGTTAGAAGCATAATCGATCAACGGACAAATTCACAACGGTCCTTAAAGCTTTTGAAATATAAGTCCAGCCATTTGAAAATCAAAGAGAAGAATAACGCTTAAACACAGTGAAAAACAATATACTCATAAGTGCTTTGTCTCTGATTATTTTCTTCATCTGTACTTTAGTTTTCATCTATATACTATGTGAGAGAGATTTGTCAGTCGAAACACTTTATTTCTGATAGTGATAACTTAAGGTTAAGGAACCTTAAGTTAGGATTTGAGATTACCTTATGTAAGGGGGAGCGAGTGTCCAAAGAGGAACTTGCTGTTGTACCGAGGTGCCAAGAACCCACTGAATCTTGGAAGATATAGTGAAAGGCTCAGAAGGATTTTTGAGGACTAGACGTAGGTCAAGTGATTGAGACTGAACTAGTATAAACTCTTGTGTCCACTTTGGTGATATCTCTTCTTTCTTATAACTGTGTTTTAAAGTTTCATAATTTTTATTAAGTATCTGTAATCACCTAATTCACCCCCCTCTTGGGGGAAAAGCTTGCTCTAACAAAACCTTGTCTCTTCTTTGGCCTAAAACAGATCCAATTGCATAATTACTTACATCACACATCATTTCGAATGGAAGGTTCCAATCTGGAGCTATGATAACTAGTGCAAAAGTCAAGGCTCTTTTTAGAGTTTGGAAGGCTGATAAACATTCCTCATTACACACAAAGGGAGTGTTTTTCTATAACAACATACAAAGTAGCTTTGTGATTTTTGAGAAGTCCTTGATGAATCTTCTATAGAATCTCGCATGTCCTAAAAAACTTTGACTGCCCTTGATTGAGGAGGGAGATGGTAGTTTTCCAATTGTTTCAATCTTGGCTCAGTCCATTTCAATTCCTCGATTAGATACCTTGTGACTTAGTATGATTCCTTCTTTCACCATAAAATGACATTTCTCCCAATTTAGAACCAAATTTGTCTCCACACAACATTGTAAGACTTTTGCCAGATTTGAAAGACAATGATCATATGATTCTCTAAAAATTGAGAAATCATCCATGAACACCTTAATGAATTTCTCCATCATATCTGAAAAGATCACCATTATACTCCTTTGAAATGTTGTTGGTGCATTACATAAACTAAATGGCTTATTTCTGAAGGTAAATGTACCATATGGACATGTAAAAATTGTTTTCTCTTGATCCTTCAGTGCAATTGTAATTTGATTATATCCTATGTACCCATCCAAAAAACAATAATAGGCTTTCCTAGCTAGTATGTCAAGTATCTGGCCTATAAATGGTAGAGGGAAGTGATCTTTTCTTATAGCTTTATTGAGCTTTCTATAGTCAATGCACACTCTCCAGCAAGTCATTGTTTGTTGTGGAATCAGTTCATTTTTCTCATTAGGCACCACTGTCATTCCACTTTTCTTTGGCACAACTTGAACTGGACTTATCCATTGACTATCAGAGATTGAGTCTTCTCTCGTGCTCAACTGATGGCTTGTAGTTATCTTCTATTAGGACTTATGCATACAAATTAAAGGACTGATTTATCTTATATAAGCTATCGACCATCCAAATACTATTTTATACTCCCTTAGAACTCTTAATAACTTTTCTTCTTTATTGGGAGTAAGAGCTGTAAAGACAATCACCGACAATGTTGAATTTTCTCCCAGGTAAGTATACTTTAAGTAGGATGTTAGTGTTTTCAACTCCAGTACTGGCGGCTTTCCTATTGATGGTACCGGCTTAGTTGACCTTTCTCCTAAATCTTCAAATTCTTTCTTGATATAAATTGAGGAATTTTCTTCAAAGTACCTAATCTACTCCAAGACTTCAGGATTAGTAGATTTTGGTACATCTACCATTCTCATTCCTAATGGTTGATCCATGTAGATTTCATTCACCACATCTTTTGTGTAGTTGGTTAATGTATCTACTCTGTAATAGGTGTCACCTTCATTTGGAAAGGACAAAGCCTTAAAAATGTTAAAAGATACTTGATCATCTTGAACTTGCAAGGTTAACTTTCCTAATTGTACATCTATTAAAGTTCTCCCAGTTGATAGGAATGGCCCCCTAAGAGTAATAGGAATTTATTGGTCTTCTTTCATGTCGAGTATGATGAAATCAGCTAGAAATATGAGTTTTTCCACCTTCACTAGAATATCTTCTATGACACCTTTGGATGCTTTATTGATCGTTCAGCTAGAAGTAATGAAACTGTGGTAGGCTTTACTTCTCCAAGACCGAGTTTTCTATAGATAGATAGAGGCATGATATTTACACTTGCTCCTAGGTCACAAAGTGTTCTTTCAAAGTTACATTGACCTATGGTACAAGGTATACAAATGCTTCCTAGATCTTTCAACTTTGGTGATAATTTCTTTTGTAGAATAGCATTGCACTCTTCTGTAAGTGTAACTGTCTCAAATTCCTCAAGTTTACGCTTATTTGAGAGAATATCCTTCATTAATTTTGCATAACTGGGCATTTGGGCAAGAGCTCCTGTGAAAGGGATGTTGATATGTAACTTTTTGAAAACCTCCAAAAACTTTCCAAACTGCTTGTCTAGCTTTGCCTTCACAAGTCTCTGAGGGCATGGAACTGGTGGTACATATGGAGGAGGGTTATCTGGAAAGCTAATTCTTCCTGGTAGCACATCATCCTCTTTAGGTTTATGTGCTTCCTCCTTCTGTTCTTCTTCGCTTTCTTTCTTTTCTCCGCATTTTTTCTTTTTAATTACAAGATCTTTCAATTCTTTCCCACTTTTTAATGCAACGACCTTCACATGCTCTCTTGGGTTCCTTTCGGTGTCACTTAGTAGAGTACATAGTTGTTTGAAATTCAGCATATTTACAATTTGGCCCATTTGGATCTCCAAGTTCTTTATTGAGGCTTCTTGGCTTTTGAGTGTTGTATCAGTCCTAGCCATGAATTGAGATGTATTCATGGTTAGTTGAGCCAGTGCATCTTCCGTATTCACTTTCTGCTATGACGGATTTGGTGGTTCAAGAGCTTGTTGCTGGTAGTTCCCTTGCGATTTGAACACATTTTGATTATTCCTCCAACCAAAGTTTAGATGATTCCACCAACTTGGATTGTAAGTGTTTGAGAATGGGTCATTTCTTTTGATTTTCGATGTAATGAGCTTGCTCTAGCAGAGAAGGCATAGAATGGTGTCCTTCTTGACATTGCGTGATCCCATGAGGTCCTCCATATCGATCACAGGTTTCATGAGGAGTGATGATTACATTTGCTTGGTTTGTCAATGAGCTCAATTGCTTGGATATAGATACAACTTGAGAAGACAAAGTTGTGAGAATATCCAGCTCGTGCACTGCAAGTACTTTCTTTGAAATGTTACGTTTAAAAGGTCATTTATATGCATTGGCTTCCATCTCCTCAAGTAGATTGTAGATATCGTCTAGACTTGTTCCTATTAAAGATCCTCCAGCTACAGCATCTATAAGAATTCTGGAGGTATACGTCATCCTATTATAAAATATTTGCAGTTGCCACCAATTTGGTAACCCATGATAAGGACATCTCCTTATGAACTGCTTATATCTTTCCCAGGCTTCATGGAGGCTTTCTAGTTCATGCTGGGAATGAGGTAATTTTATTTCTCAATTTAGCAGTTTTTCCTGAAGGAAAATATTTTGCCAAAAGTTTTTGCGCTAAGACATCCCATGTAGTGATGCTTCCTACTGGTAGAGAGTGTAACAAACTCTTAGCCTTATCCCTGAGTGAAAAAGGGAAAAGTCTAAGTCTAATGGCATCATCAGTAACACCATTATGCTTGAATGTGTTGTAGATTTCTAGGAAGCTGGCTATATGTGTATTAAGATCTTCTGTTGGTAAACTACCGAACTGATTTGCTTGTACCATTTGGATAATTACAAGCTTGATTTCAAAATTGTTGGCTACTACTAGCAGTTTTCTAGTTCCAGAAGTTGTCTCCATGACTGTTGGTGTTGCATTGTCACATAGTGTTTTGGTATCTGTTGCTTCTCCTCCTGGATTTGCCATCGAATTGCTTAGGATTAAAGTATACTACTTTTGAACTCTTTGATTTCTTCAACAAGTTTCCTAAATCTTAGAATCAAATTAAAAGGTTGTAATTCAGTCTCCTTCGATCTGGTCATGCACTAAGAAAAAGCCTGAAAAGAAACACAAGACACTAAAAAGAAAAACAAATGTAATATGAAGACCAAATTAATATTAAAATTACTTGGTATTGATATTAATGACAACAATCCTTGGTAACGGCGCCAAAAACTTGTTACAAGTGTAAATGGTTTATTAAAAAGTACAAGTGTACACTGTTGTAAACAAGTAATACATAAATGAGTAGAGTATCATTCCCACGAGGATTGATCACTAAGTACCAAATTTTGTAATCTTAATTCTATTTAGTCATTCAATTAGTTGGTGATTAATCTTTCAAAATAAAAATGATTAAATATGAATGCAATTGATATGAAAACAAATATGAGAAAAACCCATAAGGATCAGATTTCACTTAGCAAATTTTGGATTAAATAACCTATTTATTATAGTTTAATTTATTCCACATGATTGATAGCCGAGTTTCCTTAATTTAATTACTAGCCTCTTTCAAGGTCAAACAATTCTATAATTAATTGCTATTCTAATATATCCCTATATGAATTAAACTAATTAATCATGCATTAAGATTTATAGAACTCATTAAGACTAGATAACTCATATGAATATATTCCTATTTCATATGCAAGTTATAGTGTTAATTATAGGATCGACACACATGCATCTCCTTCTGGTCTTAGCGTATATATTGAAATCATTCAAAAGATGACCAATCAATTGAAAGAATTAAGAACAATAATCAAAATTCAATCATGAAAGAAAAATTAAAACTAGATTTAATAAGTTAAGATTCAATTCGTTATTAGTAAGCTACATCATCACTCTAGGAAAATGAAAATTTAGCTCATGATGAAATTAAAAAAAAATCAAAATAAATTGAAAACTTCATAAACATTGCATACAACTTGATTATTAAATTCTAAAACATAAAGATACAATTACATAATGCATGAAAATGGAAAAATATAGTCTTCCTTATAAGAGGTAAAATCTTTCATGTAGGTGGCAACCTATACCATCCATGAAGGAGGACTACCTAAGTCTTCCAAGAAGGAGGCATGCAAGAAATAATACAATGCATGAAATTGAACTCTAAGATGGTGTTCTTCTTGTATTTTCCACTCCTCTATTTATAGATGAATGGGGTGCAAAAAATTTCCACTTGTTAGGTAAGAATTTTGACCTTAAACCACCAATATTGACTTTATGACAACCTTGCTTCTTAATTGCAGACAAATTTTGATAGTCAACACGGTGGATTTTCACATTTTTGTCTTCATGAAAGTTGTAGATCTAGATCTTAGGTTGAAAACGCATGTGAAAGCTCCTCATTTCAACATTTGCAGCTCAAGTTATGGTCAAATTAGTGGGGAAAAGTAAGACTTTGACAAATCCACGTGCTCAACTTCTAAATAAAATTCAAAACTCTTGAAGGCAGAACTGAATTTTGGTCTCAACATAGAAGTTGTAGGAATTTTTCTTAACTTTTTATCTATATAAAGAATATCCCAATCCAACTTCTAGAGCTCCATATATTGCCTGAACACTGAAACAAGGTTAACATTAGGTATTTTTGATAAATTCTTTTTATGCCAAAGTCATTATTTATTTATCAATTACACCAAACTCACTAAATTAAGCTCACATATCATCCAAAAATCATCATGATAGGAAAAATAAATATGTAAATATTTTACTTATCAGTTGTCAAGCCGTTGGCTCACTAAAGGGGCCAATTGATGGATATTAAGATGGCACAAGATTCTTAGGTCTCACATGAAGTAAGGTCAAATGTGATTTTAGATCGGATAAGGGACAATTTTAGTATGGGGCATTAATAGTCCAACATGATGATTCGAGTACAACACACACAAATTAATGATATGACGTGTTTGGTTTGTGATATTTAAATTGTCCATTTAAATGCAAACCAATGACTTGAATGAATTACGATCACGTCTTACTGAATATGAATCCATGCGATGTCCGATATAGTATTTAAGTATGTTGGTTTTTTCACGCCTTAATATCTATTTTTTGGGGGAGGGTTCTCCACCTCACTTGAGCGCCCCTTACTATAGTAGTTTTAGGAAGATTAGCTTACCATGTAGCTGTTTTGTATTAACTCTGTTGAAAGAATTTATAAAGCATAGATAATCTAATCTTTGTTAAATATATTTGGAAAGTTCCAAGTTATATGGTTCATAACTCAAAATAATATAGTTTTATCTCTAGTTGTGTGTTGCTTGTTGATTTCCCCCCTTTAATTTTATTGTTCTAACTTTCATGTCGTCATGGATTCTTGCACAACCGTACCAAATTGAGTAGCCAGTGTTCAAACTTTAGGTGTTAGTAATAGAATACTACCTTCTCCAGAAACAAGCAAGGGCTAATTATTATAAGATTTTAATTAAGGAAGTGATTTAATCACCCAAATATTCAATAACGAATGAAAAACATGCAATGGCAAGTTCTACTGCAAAAATTGATATCATGTTCTTACTATTCACTTGTTAATGGACTTTTTGATTATCAAATCAATTTCTTGGAACTTCATAAAAATTCTCCCACAAATATTATGAAAAGTAACTTATCTTTCTCAAGTTTGTTACAATTTTTTAAAAAATAAAAAATGTCCTCAATTCAATGTTGAAACATGTCCCTTATAATTAAAAATTCTTAATTACTACTCTCAAATTAGTGAGGGTCATACTTGAAAGAATGTAAATCATGCATCTCTTTATTTCTCATAATCTATCTATCTATCTAATATTAAGAAAGATTGTAGTAACAGTGCTTTCAACCATTCCGTTGACACCCACTGGTCACAATTGGCTGCTTAATTACTATTCACGGAGTGAGATGAGGGTTAGGGGACCGAACTCCAAAGGTGTAAAAACAATTTCCTAAACGGCGATTGGCTGCCATTAAAACATCATAATATGGCCACAGGAAACTGAAATTAATGACAACCGCGAAACACAAATGATTCGCATCATATATTACCCATATTTAAATGCTATAAAAAGGCCTGCGCTCGATAAACGGGCCTCCCATCAATGAAATCCCAAGGCAACTGCAAACAAACAGATCTAATTAAATTAATTAATATTGTATATGAAATAATAATTTAATATATCTTTTTAAATGACGGGTCTCCCATTAATGAAATCTCGTAAAAGGCTACTATAAATGAAATAAAACTAATTAAATTAATTAATATTAAGATTTAAAATACAAATAAAAATGGATCTAAAATAATTAATTAATATTATATGGCACCATTAAAAAAAGAAACATCTTCAACTTTAAAATATTAGGTCTCAAAACAGGCCTTCCTTAGCTTATAAATATTAGGATCTTTAAATTAAATGTGGAATATAATTTTAGAATAACAATCCATAGGATACAGAACATACCTACTTCAACTTATTAAAATTCAGTTTTTAAAATAAAATATGGAATATGAATTTGGAATAACAACTACTTTGAAAAATGTTTTGAATATTATTACCCATGACATTTCAAGGCGCAATATACAGATAATGGCATTGGAAAAGGCCACTGCCTAAACAACATACATAATTCAATGTTTTAAAATGGAACAATGGGTTCATCTCATACAGTTTTAATATATTATGATTTTTATATTATATACGAAATATGATTTTAGACTAATATAATTGTTTATTCAATACTTAGGAATATATCATGACATCCAAAACCAACCCAATCCAATTTATTCATGAAATCTATTTAAAATACCTCTAATGAACACAATACTTTTCACATTCCATCTATTAGGAGAATAACATTTTGGACAAGGATTAGAGTTATAGATTGGGTCCAAAAGAATGACCTTTGATGCTATTAAAATTTAATCAAGCACCGTAAGTGTATGGGCGTGAAAATAGTAAGTGATAAATTAAAGTTATCCCATAAAGACTCAATCAAACTAGTAAACAGATTAAAATTGATTTCAACGAGTTAAGAGAATTTTGAATAATATCTAAGCAAAAATTTATCAAACTACTAAATGCAAATTATCAAAATGGGCAACTTAGAGTTACTAATGCCTCACTAGCTTTATAAACCTTGTTTTCACTTAATTAGTTAGCATCAATATCAATTTTGTTAATTTCAAGTATTAATAGTTATAAGTGCCTTTCCGTTGTTCACCTATAACCCTCTCTAAAATATATAATGTTATGTCTTACACTATTATCTTAGAGGCAAAATAATTCTAACTCACTCTTCAACAATTATTCAGGGCAATTAGGTATATTTCTATCCTACTCACAA
Organism: Albizia julibrissin; assembly: GCA_037074505.1. Lineage (NCBI taxonomy): Eukaryota > Viridiplantae > Streptophyta > Magnoliopsida > Fabales > Fabaceae > Albizia > Albizia julibrissin. Next base: position 43,757,071 of record CM073477.1, read on the forward strand.
ATTAGATTGTAATCTAATCCCATATTACTTAATTTCATAGCCCAATTAAAATATCTTTCATCAAGATAAATTTTAATAATCAAAATTCACATTTAATTTTGGTCATATAAAGTAAGATTAAGTAAGTAAAATTAACATTAATTATAACTAATCAATTTTCAACTAATGAGTGAAAACACAATTTAATCACCTATAAGTCCATAGTCATCTAAGTTGCAAAACAACCTAGCCACACAGCTTTAATCAAATTCGTCAAAGTTTAGAACCATAATGAAAATCAAAGGGAGAGGAAAATAGAATTGAAGCAGTGAAATAGAGAATGATGAAGCTTCCTCTGGGTCAACAATGGAAGAGTCCAATCATGCCAGTGAAACAAAATTGAACATTACCGTGCTCCCTTCCTTCCAATCCCGTCGGAGAAGAAAACTGAAGTAATGAATGACGACCTCCTCTTCTCTAGTTCCGACGATCCTGATTCTCGACTGCTCTCCCACTTGGTGAAGAAAATGATGAATAATAAAGATGCTGAATAACAGTAGACAACACGACTACCTCTTCATATCATGAAACGTGTCCTCTTTTCCTTCTCTCTCTGATCCGAAGATGAAGGAAGAAGAAGAAGGTCCACCACGCTTGCTGCTCTGGTTCGACGTTCTGGCCCTTTTCCTCCTCTGATTCTCGCCTCTGGTTCTGTCGCTGGATGAGGAAGGTGATGATTAATGAGTATTAAATCTCGGTTCCCACTCGCATCAAGGAAGAAGACGATGGTGTTGGTCACTACTCGTCACTCTCAAGCTCGGCAATCTCTCCCCTCTTCCTAAAGAAGACGATGAACAATGTTCATACCTAAATCAACCGCCTCCTGCTTCTTCAACCCCCCTCCAATCTAGGGGAGAGTAATGGGTGGGTTGGGCAACCCATGCCTAAACCCATAGATCGCCCATTTAACTTTAAACGGGTATGGGTTAGCCCAAACCCATACCTCAACCCAATAAACCCAAACTAAATGAGCTAACACTTAAATGGATGAGCTAACCGGGTTACGAGGAACCCATTTAAATGGACCTATTTATTTTTCTAAAAAAATAAGTTTCAATAATTCAATCCAAAAGCCATAAATAATTCTGATGTCAAAAGAACTAATTAACATACAAAAGCATTAATAATTCAATCTAAACCATAACAGAAGTTTGATGTTCAAACTCCAAATTTTAAATTAAAACATTACAACTATAAGTTATTAAAGATAAACAAAATGGCATGCTTGCTTCCATTTGAATCTTCACACTTCAGTTTTCACCATAATCTTCAGATTCACTTGAGGAAGGGGCTATAGCTCCAGAAGCCAAATCTTCCTCTGCAAAATAAATTAAGAGAAAATATATCCATTAATAATCTAATATGAGTTTCAAAAATTGGAACAATACAAATTAAGATGTTATTAAAAATACCAGTAACAACACTTGCACTCTCATCAAAATTATCAATATCAAGGTCCTTAAATTTAGAGGGTGTCTTGAATAGCCAATTTTAAGCACATACGAGTGCCTCAACCATCTTTGAAGACAAGGAGCTCCTGAAAGAATCTAGTATCTGACCCCCAGTACTAAAAGCTGATTCTGAAGATACTGTAGAGACGGGTATAGCCAACAAATCACGTGCCAATAGATTCAAAACTTTATACTTACAACCATTCACTTTCCACCATGTCAAAACATCAAATTTTGGATCATGAAAGCCAACTAATTCAGCTTGAAGATATTCATCCACTTCTGAAATTTTCTCTACATTACATGTAGAATCTGCAGTGGCTAAGAATTTCTGAAATATAGCATCAAAAGTTGACAAGGCCATTTCAAGTTCAACTTCTACAAATGACACATTATTCCCACTACCATTGATATCTCCTTGCTCCATTGTTGGCTGAGAACTAGAAGCCTCATTAGTATTAATGACATTTGGTGAATAATGATCATACAAACGATACAAGACATCCACAATCCTCTTCAACATAAATTCATGCTTTGTGGGTTCAGAAAAAATGTTTTCAAAAGAAATTTTGACATATGTCATCTTGTATCTAGGGTCTAGTATGATTGTTACTACCAATAATGGATTCATTTTCTCTACTTTTCCCCAATACTTGTCATACTTTGTTTGCATTCTTCTTACCAAGTCACCCAAGAGAGAGTGGGAACTAGCTGCACATGAATTAAGATGTGTTTGAATAGCAACAATATGCTGAAAACATGTGTTTGTTATCACAAAATTTGATCCAGAAAATTTCAGAGTCATTGTGTAGATCAACTTCAAAAATACAAGGAACTCCTTTGCAATAGTCCAATCATATGCACTTGGAGGCTATTCCCTATAGTTGTGTCAATGATATTATCATCATGATCAAATATGCCATCATAAAATCGAGTTGAATTTAAATCTAACTTAACTTTCTTTCTGAAGTAATCTATGTAATCTTGATCTTCTTCTTCCATCCTTGTGAAAACTTTAATAAATTTAACAGCACTTTCCAACATAAGGTAAGTTGAATTCCACCTAACAGCATAATGAAATCAGTAATTAAAACATCATATGTAAAATCTAATTTAGAATAGAAACTAGAAACAAAATAAACAAGTATTTAAATTAATTACCTTGTGGGACAATCTAAGCAAAGCAGACTTTTTGATTCAACTCTTACTTTTTCAGAAAGGTCTTTGAATTTGGTCTCCCTTGCTGGAGAAGATCTAACATATTTAACCGCATGTCGGATCAGCTCAATGGACCTATTTATTTCCTTAAGACCTTTAGAGACAATTAAGTTCAAAATATGTGCAGCACACCGCATCTGTAAAAACTCTCCATCACATACTAGACCATTCCAACCCCTCAAACATTTTTTAGATGTGCAATTGCAGAATCATTTGATGAAGCATTGTCAACAGTTATAGTGAAGACTTTATCTATGCCCCACTTGAATAAGAAATCCTCAATTTTCTTGCCAATTGTCTCCCCTTTATGATTTTCATTCACACAAAAATTCAAAATTCTTTTCTGAAAAGTCCAATTATCATCGACCCAATGAGCAGTCAAACACATGTAGTTAGAATTTTGAATTGAAGTCAAACAATCTGTAGTGAGAGACACACAAACTTTAGATCGCTTGAAATATTTTCTCAAACATTTTGCTTCTTTTAAATAAATTTTGTAGCAATCCTTAGAAATTGTCCAACGTGAGGGCATTTGAAATCAAGGTTCAACCTCTTGCAATAATTCTTTGAAACCCTCCCCTTCTATAGTCTGAAAAGGCAACTCATCTTTTATAAGGAATTTTGCAATAGCCTTTCTGCATTTCTCCTGGCTAAATAAGTGATGAGTTACAGTTTTACCTGAAGAAATCAATAACAAACTCTGTGAGTTGCTAGCTTTGCTGGGATTCTTTGGACACTTTGCCAAATGCCACAACAATTGTGTAGTACCATAATCTATAGGATGACTTGCAAAATCTCTGCCACAATGATTACACAGTGCCCGATGTTTACCTTTTATATATGTCAGTGGCAACCTTTTGAAATGCTTCCAGGCATAAGATGTTGTCCTCCTTTTTCTCTTAGCTGCTTATCCCTCTCCTTCATTTTTTTTATTTCCATCATGAGCAGGTGGTAATGAGGTGGCTTTTGTTATATTTTTAGTGGCCCCTACAATAGTCATCGATTGTGCATCTTCTTGTTGAGATTGTACTATGCTCATTTTCCTACTCAAACCAAGAAGACATAAACAATTAGAAAGTTTAGGCAATTAACAAGACTAAGCAATTTCATTTCCATCAGAGCATTATCTTAATTTAGGAATAATGAACTATATACATATCAAATTTAAGAAGATGAATGAACCGGAAGAGTAGTGTGTAAAAGTATATCAGACTATAATAAAAGCAGATCATACTATAATACTAGCATGAAATGAAATTATATACTCTGTGAAATTAACATATATACTAGCATGAAATTAACAGATGAAACTATAGTACTATAAACATTTTTAACATAAGGTAGCTTTCACATGCAAGTGCAACTACTCAAGCTTCAATTAACAACTCACAAGCAAAGGATTAAGACAAAATTCTCAGCAATTCACAAAACAACAATTCACAAAAAAGGAAGCCAAAGCTAAAAGAAACAAAGGCGTGGAAATTTCCCAAAACAAGAGTCCCAAAATAGCAACAGATCATCGACAATTACAGACTGTAATAGATCATCAAAGACAGAGAAAACCAAGAAGCAGCAACATTGTGACAAACTAGTCAAACCAACATCAGATGATAACAATTAATGGCACAGAATCCTCTTCCGTCGCGGATCGAATCGCTATAAATTGTGAAAGTATACATTTAAGACCGAACGATATTTTTTAACTGAAAGTCTAAAACCAAACCATACACAGAGGAAAGCGACTAAAAATCTCAAAAATTTTAGAACACACGCACAACACACAGCACTATCGATCGGGCTTAAACCTGCCTCTTTTTGGAATTAATCTTAAAAATTAAGGCTAGCCACTTTGGTGATCAGGCAATGGGCTTACTTGGAATGAAATAGATGAGTCTGTGACCGTCTCGGCGTCTACGGTCGTAATTAGCGGAATTGACACGGTAGTCAGCAGTCGACAGAGGGGAAAAGCCAAAGCACAAAGGCTAATCCGCTCTCAGTCTTGACAGGGCAGTCGGCAGAGGGCAGAGGTACGACAGAGAATTTGCGATTTAGAGGATAGTGCACAACTAGAGTGTCCCAGTGTGAGTCGTGAGAGGGTGAGAGTGACAGTGAAAGTGAGAGTTTGAGAGTGTGAAGTAATGATGGACTTATGGACAGACCGAAAGAGTGATTCGAAAGAGAGTGGCAGACAACATCATAACAAAACACAATTAGTAAAGTGATTGAGTGGTGTGGATGTGTGGTAAACAACTGGCTCAGAGGAAAGGGGATTACATATGAAGGAAAAATAATAGTATACATTAAATGGGCGGGTATGGGCAGCCTGAAGGTATCCCCATAACCCGCCCATTTAAATTTTAAATAAGCGGCTGAAGCCCAACCCATTACGGGTTTGTTTTGGGCGGGCTAACAGTAGCCCAATTAAATTGGGTTGCGGGCGGGCTGATGGGTTTTGGGTTTTTTGCTATCTCCTAGTCTAATCCATCGTAGCTGCCACTTTTTCTTAAGATCTTCCTTGATTCCATTGCCTAAAGTGCTTCCATCTAATTAAAAGAAAGAAAAACAAAACAAAATAAAAAGATAAGGATAATAATTATAATAATAATAAATTAAAACTGAAGCTTCTTGTTCTTTTCTTTTTCGTTTTTTAAAGAAACTTAAAACTATTACTATTTTTTTTTACCTAAACTTAACTATTTAAAATTATAGTATTGACAATGAAATTCCTCTCTCAATGTACCCAATTGAAATCTTATAAAATCTTAAGAGAATTCCTTAAATTTTGCAATGACGATTCCTCAAATATACCAAAATATATCTCAAATCTAATTAAAAATGGTGAATCATCACACCCCCACGCTTGCATCAAATCTTCTCCTTAAGATTTTAAATTGTAAAACATTAAGAAAATCATAGAAGTAAGATTTCAAAGGAAACATTGCAAAATTGGAATCAATTCAGACCTTCAAAAATTAAACTTTCATAGAAAAATTTTCCATCTTTTAAGAATGCAAGTAACAAGATAATTAATTTGCTAAAGATAAATCAAAATATTATAATGTACCTCACAAGTCAAGTGTTTGCTCTCTACTCTCAAGATATTCAAGGGCTTGTGTTTCACTCAATTCCACCTATTGTAACCCATCAACCATGAGCTTGTTTCTCATTTCAATATCTACTATATATCCTATTGCATGCTAAAATCAAAATGACTTTCAAGAATTGTAATGAACAAGGTAGGATAATGAAATGAAAGTGATAATGAATGAATTTTTAATTAGTACTAAGCTATTACCTAAACCAAATTCATTGCTATTCCGTAACACTTTAAGATATAACCGAATTCTAATAAAACTCAATCCTTTTCAAGTTCATATCAAACTAACCTTGCCAATATTCACAAGTAAAATCCAAGCTTCCAAAAGGTATCAATTTTATTTTTTTTTAAAAAAATTGAGAACAAGTCATGTAAAATCAAGGTACCCTCACCCCCATATTTAAATGTCACATTGTCCTCAATGTGAACTTGTAACAATAAGTAATGGAAATAAAGAGATAACCATACCCAAGTGTATTTTCACCAATTGAGTAAGACACAAGTGTCACCAATCACATCAATAGCCATTAACAAGTATCAATCCCATATAAATCCAACTATAACCATCACTTATGTCCCAGAAACATGTTATCAATTATCAAATGAAACAAATCAAAGAAAAGTAGAAGAAAAATCCCCCTTTTACCCTTACTTGCACTTTCAATAGCTCTTGATCTCTGCTACCAAAGTGGAACACATCATCTGGGGCTACGAAAGTCTTAAAAAATCAAACAAACGCAAAAACAACTCAACTAAAGAAACCAAAAGAGGAATTGAAGTACCAAAACCTTGGGTTGTCTCCCAAGAATCGCTTTATAGTCCTCACCCTAACTATATTAGAAAGTCAAGGAGGTTGAAACAAGCAATGCCAATGTATTGCAGGAAAGGATGCGTAGGTCTTTAAAATTTGCTCACTTTTCCTATAAGCATTGTCCACATTATTCTTCTTAATGAAGATAGTCCTATGGGGGTCTTTAATAGAAAATGAATTAGATTGAGGTTGATGGAGGTCATCTATCACAACAACCCTTGCACATTGTTTCAATTCATTTTGAAACTCCATTGCTTTGTCCTACTTAAATGTGATTTGTTTATCACCAAATCGAATAATTTCCTCCCCTTATTTGATATCCACCAATGCTCTTGCAGTAGCTAGAAAGAGCCTCCCAATAATTACCTAAATCTCTTTATCCTTGTCAATGTCAAGAATAATAAAGTCAGCAAAATAGATGAAAGAGCCAACTCTCACTAGTATATCCTCAATGAAGCCATATGGATAAGAGAGACTTTAGTCAGCTAGCTTGAGTATAACAGTTGTAGAATTGGCCACCTCTAGTTGAAGCTTCTTAAAAAGAGATAGAGGCTTAAGATTTATAGTAGATCCCATATCACAAAGTGCACGACCTTCAAATTTGTCACCAATCAAACATGGAATAGTGAAAGAACCAGGATCTTTACACTTTAAAGGGATATTAGGCTTAATGAAACTAGTGATCTCCTTGGTCAGTGCTACAGCTGCAAACTCAATAAAGTGCTAGATACTTAGCATACTTGGGCATTTTCTCTAAAGCTTGTATCGAAGGGATGTTAATGTGTAATTGCTTGAAAATATCTAATAATTTCTTGTATTTCTCATCAAAAGCCTTCTTTTTGAATCTTTGAGGAAATGGTAGAGACAATATCTATTTAGGTTTCTTAGTAGTTGTTGCCTTTTTCTTCATTTCCTTCATTTTGGAATCATTGTCCTTATATATTCCCTTAGCTTTTTGTGTAAACTCTTAATCCTTTTCTACAATAACCTCAGAAGTTTCATCGCCATTAGAACCTGAAAGCTTCTTTGTTGGCTATTGTATCTCAGGTAATTCTTTACCACTTCTAAGGATAATGGCCTTACCCTCCACTTTTCCATCTTTGTGACGATTAGACACAATATTACTTGGCAAACCATTGGTCTTCAAATTATTGAGATCTGCTGACAACTGCCCAATTTGCACTTCCAAGTTCTTGATAGAAGAATCATAATGTGCATTAGAATTTTGTTTCCCTTGCACAACTTGTAGCATCAAATTCTCAAGTCTATCCATCTTCTTGTCAACTTGTTTCTAGAAAGAATCCTACTGAAGTGTGGGTTGCTTAACTTGAGCTTTAAACCCTACATGATTTATAGGTTTAGACCTTAAACTTAAAGCTTGATTAAGAGTTTGACCTTGACTCTAAGAGAAAGTAGGGTGATTCCTCATTCCTTAATTGGAGGTATTAGAGTAGAGGTAGTTTGATTGTTGCCACGGTAATTTCCATCATATTTTACTATCTCCATCTATTGAGATATGAGGCATTGTCCATTAATATGATCATCACCACAATAATCACATGGAGTATAGATAGCATTCACTCTCATGTGTCCACTATTGGATCGATTGACTTAAGCTTTTAAATGATCAAACCTCTTATTCATAGCACTTATCATTGCCACTAACTATGAATTGTTCTACCACACAAATGGACAAAGAGCAAACTACATTGAATATCTGGAATATATAGTACATCTTTTAATAGAATATGCTCAGAAATAAACACATAAGTAGATCCTAAAAATGGCCAATAGTTACATGCTTAGAATACTTAGTAAACTCATAGAACAATTCTTTAAAACTAATTATATGGCCTGTGAAACCAAAAACTACTTTCTAAATGCTTTGATCTATTTGACCAAGAGAGTTCATAAGACTAATACCTACTTGAGCTATAGTTATAGAAGGGGAATTATTCTTACAAGATTTCAAAGATGATGATAAACCAGAGTGTTTATCCAAGATCATTGTTAGAATCGGTGGTGCCAATTGAAACGCCTTTCTTATCAAACTTGCCCCTATTTTTAGTATTGATGGTCTACCATGTAGTTGCCATCTGTTAGAATCGGTTGACACCCAAGAAAGAGGTGAATTGGGTGTAAGATAAAAACTTAGAATATTTGAAAATCTTTTTATATCTTAGTAAAAATAATAAGTATAAAAATAATGACCCATAAAACCACAATCAATTAAATAAATCAGGTACACTGGAAATATAAGAGATAAGGGAAGAGAATATTAAAATTGTGATTGATAGTAGTTCGACCCAATCCTTGATTACCTATATCCAGTCCTCAAGCTCCACTTGAGATTTTTAATCCACTATCTTGTTTAATTTTGGCATAAGAGAAACCTCTACAATTCCACAAGTTTAGTTGGGTACTTGTGAAGCCTCTACAATCATCACATTGAGTTACTTCCCCTTACACCATGTAAGAATACAACCTTGATGATGAAGGGTTACAATGATCTTCACTCTCAGAAGTGAATTAAGATGAATACTGAAGCACAATACAAATAATGTCTCTCTTTAAAGTAGATTATGTAAACACTGAGAAACAGAGAGTATATTAGTTGAAATATTGGAGTCAAAATTTTGGCGTTTTAATAATGATAGCACAAGCTTTGTCTTTGGCTTTAAATGCTTTTCAATTTATAGTGGTATAGATCTGATCATCGTTGGAGATGTTGAAGAATCCGTTAAGCACATTCATATTCCCGTTGTGATTTCATCTGAGCTTTATAGAAATATGATCGTTGAAATAGCCGTTGGAAGCTTCTGACACAATATTGCTTTTTAGTCATTGAGCTCTAATCTAGGTTTAATCATCTGTAATCTTCATATAAAATTTATTAGTAATGATTAGGAATGATTAGAAGCAATACAATCAAGGTTTAAATGAGTTTGAAATAATATAGAGGAATCCGAGACAGTGATTAAAAACTATGAATAAAATTCACTTCGAGTGCGACTTGAAGTGATCTCTTATTACTTTAGTGATTTCCTCAATCACTTTAGTGATTTTCATATCACTTGCAAGTTTCCAAAGAGTGATCACGGATCACTTGAGTGATTTTCTCAATCATTCTCAGATTGTTTGCAAGTCACTTGTAAATATTTGCAAGTGATGGTCCATCACTCGAGTGATTCCTATATCACTCGAGTGATTTCCTCAATCACTCTCAGATTTCTTGTAAGTTACTTGCAAATTTTTGCAAGTGATGATCCATCACTCGAGTGATTCCTATATCACTCGAGAGATTTCCTTTTTCTTTTTTAGACTATAGACCGTTTTGCACAGAGGTAAAATTCTAGTGGCTATAACTCTTTGACTGTAGCTCCACATTTACAAATGACCTATCCCCAAAAATCTCTTTAACTCTAATTTTCATAGAAACTAGAATCAATCCTAAATACATTGTATTCCAAAAGTTATTATCCAATTTATAATGTATGGTCTGGAATCAACATTAATTTTGAGCACCAAACTTTGAAGTATATATCTCTTTCATCTGACAATATTTGAGCACTATAATTGATGTCATTTAAATGGCTCTTTGGTCTATATTTATATACAATAAGTTTTAGTCTAAAACTCATTGTCTTCTGAAAGTTATGATCTAAAGAATGATTGTTGTTCTAGAACATCATGGGAACATTGTGAGAACATCAAGCGTCGACTTCCAAGATCTATATTTCTTTCGTCTGAGCCACTTTGAGCATGGTCATGGCTTCTAAGAAAAATCATTTTGAGCGCCATTTGATATGCAACAAGTTTAACCTCATTGAAAGTTTTGGCATAGGAGATATGTCTAAACTACTGAACCTATTTTGGAATAATGTGACAAATTTCAGTTTCAAATTCCATAACTCATATATTCTTTATCTGAACTCCTTTGAACTTGATCTTGTTGTCTATGTATTGAATTTGAAGTCTAGTTTCAAATGAAATAAGTTTCATCTCAATCAGTTTTGTGGTTTGGGAGATATGACAAAATTACTGAACCTTTTCATGCTAAACAAAAACAGAGTATGCTGAAATTGAATAATCACTTGAGTGATACTTGTGACACCTTATTTCCAATACTCCAAAATAAGTATAAATGAGTAGTAAAATCAGTTATGGAATCAGGATTTAACCCTGGACTACCCAAAGTTCAATAACGTTCACAAATCTTCGCTCTCAACTCAGGATTTGAACCTAAAACTGAGAGGGTTTTCCAAAGGGTAGAATACTTTTAAAACATTTCTACAAGATTCACTACGTCACTAATGACTCATCAGCTCTTAATTTCATTACATTAGAGTATATACGAGTGATTTACTTGCCTTTTTAATGAAATTAAAGCTATTCTCCTTTAATTAAACTAGAGCGGTTCTCTGCCAAACTTTATTCATGCGTTCATATACATCAAATGAATAACTACACATAACCTTACATAAAAAACAAAGGGTAGCGTCTCACACTATAGTCTTCACCTTACCTCCGCAATCCTCCTCCGCGCATACCTCCCTGCATGCTTCACCTGTCAAAAGGGTTGGTTGGGAGGAGTGAGATTCGAGAGAACCTCAGTAGCAAACATCACCACTATGCATGTAAGATATATATATGATGCATGACATGCTTGCAGTTCATAAAATCATGCCATTCTCATGACATCTTCATGCATGCTTATGTTACAACATACTCATAGCCATCGTATAACATAACAAAGAAACAATCAATCAAGCAGTTACATAAACAATGCAAACGCATACATATCACATACATGTAAGCAAGGTAAGTTCACTACCTTTCAGACTTCGCGTTGTTCCTTAAACCATCGTCCTTGCTCCAGCTCGGGCACCATCCGACGAGTCCTGAATTCCAAGTATACAAGAAATGAGTCACTACTCATCCATGTATCGTTCTAGACTCATTTTAGTGGATAACTTAGCCCAATTATGCTAAATTACTAAAATACCCCTGAAAGCCAGGCTCAACTGTACTTGCACAGAAATTATGACCTGGGTTAATCCTATATAATTTCATGTGTACAATCCATTTATGACCTATGATTAGTCAAATTCAGGCCTAAATGATAGAAACACCCTTAACAGCCCTTACTTAGAGTCTTAAGAGGTAATTTGGTCATTTCATCCTCTAGGCCTTTTCTCACTATATTATTAACATGAACCCTACACAATTTGCTTTTCTAAACTTAATGGAATCATCCAATTGATGAAATTCTAACTCTGCTCATGCCACACACAAAGCAGCTAATTTATAGTTCTCAGAAGAGTTGTGTCGGTTTCTTCCTTTCTCTTGCTTAAATACTTTCTTTTTACTTCTAATCACATGATTAGCTATTTAGGCAAGCATTAGACATCGTTTAGACCATTAAAACCCTATTTGAATTAAGAGTGAATAGTTCCTAACTCCCATACTACTCATCTAAACAACAAACCAATAGGTTCAGAAGGAAGCTTATGCTTACCTCTACACAATTCTGAATTCGGTTCGGAATTCCGGTAGCACTTCGGTCAGTGAGATAGAACCAACCACCTCCAAATGAGAATCCAAAATTGCAGGATTGAAGCTTGGGATGTGTAGAAGAATGTTTGTATAGGGCACTTTGAGAGAAGACGTCGTTTCGGTAGAGTTTCAGTAATTGTAAGTTTTCTCTCTCTTCCATCTCTCCTCCGTTCTCGTTCTCGTTCTTTCTCTCGTTTTCTGATTTCTCTTCCCTTTCTATTCTGATCACACGGGAATGAGAAAAGAAGATGAAGGAATGATGATTTGATTAAATCATCCAAATGGCTTACACTCAATTGGTCCAACTATCTCATTACTTGTGTAACAAGTTCCATTTCTCTTTTCCTTAATCATCCACTGAAATAATGAGATCAAATGAGAGAACTATTACTCTCCAACTATCCCATTATACCACCTTACAAGTGGTTGACCAGAGCCTTATGCTTTTAGCTCTTTGACTTTCCTTGATATTAATTCACCAACATAGGCTTATTAATTACCAAGTAGTCATTTCCCCCCTTTTTAATTCCTATTCTTCTCAAATTATTGGGAATATTAGAGAAAACCCATCATTTCTTGTCTTATGGAAAAATTACCATTTTGCCCTTACGTGTTATGATTTATCGTAATAAACCATTTCTTGCCCTTTTCCTTTATTTTCCTTCACATTTGACTAATTTATAAATCATACTAGGGAAATAATGGCTGCTAGCCTTTCATTAGTCAAATGACCATTTTGTCCCTTGTATTATTTTCCCCTCGAGCTCTTTAGCTCACCATAATTTTTCTTTTAATATCCAACGATATAAAGTAATTTTGGGAAATAATACCAAGCCTTGCTAGGACATTTGCTAAACAAGGGTCTAGCAGTTCCCTTAATCCAAACTTAGTTTCAAACCTTTTGTCCCAAAATTCGAGATATTACAATACTTTCTTTACTTGAGTGAAATGTGTGAAAATTACTTCCGAATGTGCCCACTTGAGTGATAATAAAGTATTTTAACTTCCAATTAAGCCATTCCAACTTCCATTTGAGCATAACAACCTCCAATACCAAATATAAGAACTTGAATTTTAATATTCCTATTATATTTTGCAAGTTCTTCTTTCTTCAATCTATCATCTTCTTCCTTTTTATCCTTCTTGATCATTCCCAATAATCAAACTCATTGACCATTCAATGGAATCCAACTTGATATCTTCTTTCTTTTCTTGACTAATCTATAATATATTTCACATCAAAACATTGTAGTTAGTCAAAGTATAAGACAAATACATGATGTAAACTTTTGCTCTTAACATTTGAAATCATCAAAATAATCACATATAACATTCTCCCCCTTTTTGATGATGGAAAATCCTTTATGAAAAATATGTATAAGTATTAAAACATATTAGAGGCAACATATTTTATGCAATGTGCAATTTTTCTTCCCCAATTTGACATCAGCAAAAAGTTTGAAGGATAAAGAAGAAATCCTTGTGAAGAGGCAAATATGAAAACAAAGTAGAAATGCACGTCTCTCTGTTAATCAAAAGGATTATGTCAAGAAAATAATTTTCTCTTCCCCTATCTGAAAGAATTTTTATTTTTAATGTGGTTTAATTTGGAGAGGTTTTTAAGAAAGCTTTCATAATCAAAGTAAATTGATACCAAAGATGTGTAAAATATTCATAGAATATAAAGAGATAGTGTTTAGAAATGTTCATTTGTATTTGACAAGCTAATGATTGATCCATGAAGCCTAGTTTACCATACTTTCGTTATGCAGCTCTGGATGGTAAGATTGATGCTCAAGAAAATGAGAGGTGGAAGGTGATTAAAGTATTGGCTTTAATGGATATGGTATGTCAGGTTAGAGGTAGTTGAGGGGTCTGAAGAGACAAGTGGAGAAGGTGGAATCGTAGAAGGTTTTCTCGCAAGGTATGATCTCAATAGTTTCCTCAAGAGCAGGTATACCCATATGATCTCTAAATAGAGCCTCAAATGAATCCAATATATGCTCATAAATCCTCAGAATGGTGCCAACCTGAAACTTCATCCTGTTTTGAGTTTTTTGCTTGCTCAAAAGAATCTTAAAGTTTTGATTAACCATGTCACATAGCTGCCTCATGTTATAATCAACATTGTTGGTGGCAATATCTGTGTGAAAATTTTAAAGCTTCTCTCTTAGATATCCATAGATAGATAGACCAAAAAGAAATTAAACTAGGAGATCCAGCTCTAGCTAAAGACTGACCCTTATTGATCCTCAAAGTCCCAGCTTCCATCCTCTGCCTCTTCCTCATAGAGTTGTTCCTTATAGTATATCACAGCTGGCTCCAAGAGGTCTTCCTCTTTTCTTTTTTTTATGTGTTGTGGTTTTAAAGGTTGCCTCTAATATGTTTGTCTTGATTGAGCGTTAAACTATCTTTCCTCAAATCTGATAGCATCTTGTAGTACGTGGATGAACGTGTTGGAAATTGTGCCCTACAGGCCAATAATTGTACATTGAACATTGTTATTCAATAATTTCTCCATTTTGTTATGACATTATTCGCATGTTCACTGTGATAACACTATCCTTGGATAAATCATAACGATTATCCTAAATGTCCCTGGTCAGTCATCTATGTGGGAGCAAAGATGAAATAATACTAGTATGACTTTGATAAGGCATAGGGATACAAGTAAAGTCATAGGCACTTGTAGGAGTACAAGGTATTGGACCGATCCGCTATGAGAAAGCTGCATGGATTAAGTTATAAGCTTATCTCATGTATAACCATGTTACTATACCCTTTGACCTGAGATCATCATGGATTCCTACATGAGAGTCGCTAAGCTTTGACCTAGTCAAAAGTAGCCTTTGACTGGGTGATGATAAAGACTACAATCGAGCTTGGTGGTTTTCATGCAGAGGAATGTGAATGGTCAAGATATAATTTATCCCTCACATTAGTAGAGAGATATTACTGAGGCCCTTGATGAGTAAATCTGAGAAATATATGACCATACCTTGAGTAGTCACTCAAGGATCGAGAAAGTAATGGTCAAGAAAAGGAGGATGACATAATCCATGCCTCATCCTTGGCTGAAGTATCGTGTGACAAAAGGGACGTGATATGGTTATATGACATGTTATATCGTATAATTGATCCTCATATGAATTGGGTAGTCGAAATGTCTTGCTAGAGGCCGCTTACGACTTGTGGATTAGTACAGTTATTGGCCCACTGCTAACTTTGTATGGGGCTACAGGGTCGTACAAAAGAATAGCCCAACACGAGCTATAATATCCCGATTCTTTGAATCTAAGATGCGTCTAAGATTCGATGAATATATTGTTTAATCTGGGGTGGACGAATTATATATATATATAGACACACACATATGTTGTGTGAATATTTACTTGATAAATATTTAGATGTGTATATATATTTATTTATATTTGGAAAGGAAAACTAATAATATTATATATACATATATGTATTTTTGAAATACATATGTGTCTGTGTGTGTATTATTTGATAATACATATTAAGTATGATAATATTATATTATATATATAATATATATTATATACGATAATATTATATTATATGATAATATTACATTATACATATTATATATGATAATATTATATTATATTATTATATTGTGTATATATTTGTAGATATTATATGATAATATCTCATATTTAATTTATAAAGATAAATTAAATCTAATTCCATTGGCTCTTTATTCTAATTAAATAAATAGGTTAAATTAAAACTTTTGGATAGATTTAATTAAACTATATTTATTTAATTAGTTTATCAAAATAATTAAGTACTAATTGATATGATAAGGTTTTTTGAAATTAATTAAGAATAATTTTAAAAATCCAATATCCATCATAAAATAGATGACCTTGACAAGTTATAAAAAGTAAGAGCTAGGGTTTTCTACAGATGATGAAAAACTAGAGAGTCGTAAGAAAACCCTACAGGGGCATTGGAGGCGCTAGCACGCTGCCAGTGTTGGGTCCTATTCGTATGGATACCAGTAGAGGGAGCTGATCTAAGTAGTTGGCTCCTCAAGATCGAAAAGAAAAAAACACAAAAAGGTACGACGCTTCCCAACTTGATTTAAATGCCGTTGATAGATCCGTTGTTATGAGTATAGGATGGTGTATTTAGAAGTGCAAGTGTACACTGTCATAAACAAGTAAATAGAAGTGAGTAGAGTATCGTTCCCACGAGGATTGATCACTAAGTACCAAAATTGATAATTTTAATACTATTTAGCCGATCGATTAGTTGGTGGTTGAGATTGCAAGATAATAAAGACAAATATAATAAAAAAAGCCCTAGGGATTAGATTTCACTTAGCAAACTCCGGATTGAATCACTTATCTATTCTAGTCCAATTTATTCCACATGATTGATAGTTGAGTTTCCCTATTTTAATTACTAGCCTCTTCCAAGGTCAAGTAATTCTATAATTAATTGCTAACCCAATATATTCCTATATGAATTTAAGCAATCAATCATGCGTTAAGATTTATGGAACTCAATTAAGACTACACAACCCATATGAATATATTCATATTTCATATGAAAATTATGGTTTTAATTATAGGATGCACATACATGTATCTCCTTCCGGTCTCAACATGCATATTGAAATCATCCAAAAGGTGGCCAATCAATTGAAAGCATTAAGAACAATAATTAAAACTCAATCATGAAGGAAAAATTAAAAATAGATTTAATAAGTTAAGATTCAATCCGTCATTAGTAAGCTACGTCATCACCCTAGGAAAATGAAAATTTAGCTCATGATGAAATTAAAAACAAAAACAAAATAAGTTGAAAACTTCATAAATATTGGAAAAAACATGATAATTAAATTCTAAAACATAAAGATACAACTACAAGATGCATGAAAATAGAAAAAAGCTAGCCTTCCATGTAGGAGGCAGCCTATACCATTCATAACGGAGGACTACCTAAACCTTCTATGTAGGAGGTATGCAAGAACAATAAAAATGCATGAAATTAAACTCTAAGATGGTCTCCTTCCTTGTGCCTTCAACTCCTCTACTTATAGATGAATTGGGTGTAAGAATTTCCACATGTTAGGTAACAATCTTGACTCTAAGCCACCAATATTAACTTTGTGACCACCTTGCTCATTGATTGTAGCTAATGTTTGGCAATTAAAACGTTGAAATCTCACTTTGTTGTCTTCATGAAAGTTGTAGATATGGATCTTATATTGAAAACTCATGTAAGAGCTCCTCATTTCAACATTTGTGGCTCCAGTTATGGTCAAATTAGTGGACAAAGGGCAGACCTGGACAGAATCACGTGTTCAACTTCTAAGCAAAATTTGGAGCTCTTAAGGACAGAACTGGGTTTTTACCTCAACATAAAAGTTGTAGGAAATTTTCTCAGCTTTCTATCCATATAAAGAATTTCCCAATTCCACATCTAGAGCTCTAGATATTGCCTAAAAACTGAAATAGGGTCAAAATTTAGTATTTTCCAATGAATTCTATTTTATGTCAAATCATTATTTATTTATCACTTACACCCAAATTCATTGCATTAAGCTCAAATTTCAGCCAAAAAATGTTTCATATAAGGGAAAATAAATGTGCAGATATTTTACTTATCATCCGCAATCGGGATTGGTAAACATTTGCTATTTTAATTTTTTTTAATTCTTCCATTGTGTGCCTACCAATCCCAACAGTGGCATCAGAGCCAGGTCAATTGTGTATTTAAATTGAGTTTGAGTGATTATTTTGTACTTATAAACATGACATATAAGTTGAACATGATTTTAGAAGAGTTGGATTGAAAACCCAAAGACTGAAGTTAAAGTAGTAGTGTTGCCATATTTTGTTTTCTGGAGGCAGTATGATTGTGAGAAATTTTTTATTAATCAAATATTGTCCAATAATCATGTAACTTTTTAGAATTAAAGTAGACATCTTAAGCTTTAAATATATATATAATAAGTGTGATTTGGATCAGTGCATTAAGCAATATGAATTTTTGAAGTTAGGCTTCAAATCTGGAACGTTTTCAGTGGCAGTATGGATTAATTAGGGTTTCAAAAATTGTAGGTGTATAATTTTCTGAAAATTATATTTTTAGTCAAATATAAACTTAATAAGGGTCACATAAAGCTTTGAGCCATTGCAATTGGAGTTTTCTAGATTTAATTATGATTTTTCAAATTAAGATGAAAAATCTGGCAGTTTAGCGGGATCGTCGTAGCTAACTATTCGTAGCTTGATATAACCTAATCAGGATATTTATTGCTTTTTATATTGTATGAAATATTTCTTGTTGTGGTTTATTTCTTGAAATTGTTTGGGTATGGTGAAAAATATGGCTCTAGTATTTACAAAGGTTTTAATATTTAATATGGCATGCGTGTCGTGCCTTCCTCAAAATATTATTGACGTACATTTCTCTTAACATCTCACTCCCCTTATATGTTTAAACAAGGTTTCTCTCAATGTATTTCTTTTATTATTTAGAGAAGTCCTCTCATTGGCTTAGGAGGATTTTAGATTAGGTGAGCCATGTTGTGTCACATTTAAATTATGCTTTTGATTAGATCATAGCATGCACACTTTTGTGTTTATATGTACTTATTGGTATGAGATACAACCATGATTGCATTCATATAAACAAAAATAATTCATTAAGCCCTCTTAATAAAATATTAATTCATAATGCCGTTAATTAATGAATACCTGTCAAAACCTAGATCGCTCAATTGAAGGTTCTACCAAAGTGGATACTTTTGAGTTATCTTGGTGAGACAAGCGTGAGTAATAGTGCTACTCACAAAGATTCATTATTGTTTTGACTTAATTGAGATTAGCAAAATGGTTTTGAATTTCAAGGCATTAGATGGGATTAAACATGCTAGATCATATGATGATCAAATCCTATAAAGATCTAAGAGTTACATGTGATGTAATTGGTAAAGAGGTTACCTACCTAAATAACTTGAATTTAATCTTCCTGCCAAAGCTGATGCGAATCAGCAAGTTGTGCATTCAAATTCAAGTGATCCTTTGCAAATTCCAAGTGGACCAATCACAAGAGGAAAAGCCAAACAAATTAAGGAAGCATTAAATGGGCTTGTGCAAGAGACTTGGACGAAGCAATTAGCAATCGGATCAAAGCTGGACGAAAATGCTGAAAACGTCACTAACTTCATTTGGGCTGCAAATGGAGATATTGATCAAGTTTTGGGCTTGAAGTCTTGCAATTGAAGAGCTTGGACCTAGTACTACACATGGGAGGACTCATTTGGGCCTAAATAAGCACTTTTTGGGCTTTACATGCTTAATATATTTTATGGATTTTATTTGTGCGAAATTATTAAATAAGTTGCCATATTTGACTTTTGGGTTCTCTAGCACACCATATTAGACTTTTGTGTTTTCTAGAACATTGTATTAGAAATTTGAGTTTCCTAGCACATGGTTTTGGATTTCCTAGCACATGGTATTAGACTTTGTAGTTGCAATTTTCTAAGTTGCAATTATTACAATTAGGTAGTTTTTATCTATAAATACCTTGTGCTTCTTCATTTGTAAGACACACTTGAGATTTGATATATGAATGAAAGTTGCATTTCTGCACTTTGTTTCTTGAGAGTGGATTCTCTCTAGGGTTCTTCTTAGAACTAACAGACTTATCAAGGCTTGATCAACCTTGTGGCGTCTTCCAACACTTCGGGTCCTTGTTCTTTCGTGTTCAAGGGTTCAAGTGGATCGTAGATCTTTGTTTAGCTTTCTTGGGGTGAGCATATCTCAGAATTGGTTGTGGGTTTGTGGGATCTTCCTTTGTGGGTTCGCACCAAAAGCGGACTTAAATTTAAGTGAAATATGGATCTTAGCCCACTAATTATTACATTGAGGGTTGTTAATTTAGTGGGAGATTACTAAATAACTTTGCATATTTTAATTATAGAATCATGTCGACTAGTAATACTGCTACACTATTACTACAATCAGTCCTTGAGAAGGACAAACTAATTGGGACAAACTTTATTGACTGGTTCAAGAACTTGAGAATTGTCTCAAGCAAGAAAGAAAGGCATATGTCCTAGATCAACCCATTCCTGAGAAGCTTGCAGCCAATGATCCAAGAGCTTAGAAAGATGCTTACACGAAGCATAAGGACGACTCTGTGGATGTAGGTTGCCTGATGCTTGCCGCTATGGTTCTAGAGCTCTAAAGAGATCTGGAACATATAGAGGCTCATGAGATGATTATGCATTTTAAGGAAATGTTCCAGCAACAGGCAAGGCAAGAAAGGTATGAGACCACAAAGGCCTTACATTCCTGTAAGATGGCTGAAGGTGCATCAGTTAGTACTCACGTCTTAAAGATGAAAGTATATATTGTTTACCTAGAGAGGCTTAGATTTCCCATGAGCCAGGAGTTACCTACAAATTTTATCTTGAACTCACTCCTGGAAAGTTATGACCAGTTTTTTATTAACTAAAATATAACAACATGGAGAAATTAATTTCTGAATTACATGGGATGCTCAAAACTGTTGAGCACAACATTAAGAAAAAGTGATGGTTCAGAAAGGAAAGGGTATGAAAATGAACACTATTAGATATGGTTCGATCTATGATGAGTTAAACAGATCTGCCACCTTCCATTTGGGGCCATACCCTACACATAGCTACGTTCATACTAAATCGTGTTCCATCTAAGGTAGATTAAAAGACACTATATGAGATATGGACTGGGAAGAAACCTAGTTTATCTTTTCTGAAAATTTGGGGGATGTGAGGTTTATGTTAAGCAACAAGCCTATAATAAATTAGTGTCCAAATCCTTAAAGTGCCTTTTTGTGGGGTATATTAAGGAAACAAAAGGATATTATGTCTACAATCCCACCGATAACAAAGTGTTTGTAATCCGGAATGGTATCTTTCTGGAAAAATATTTTATCACTAAATGAACCAATGGGAGTATGGTACATCTTGAAGAAGTTCGAGAGTCACATGATAGCACATAACCAAAAATGGAAAATGGAGAAGACTCACAACAAGTTGTTGAGCCTCCTCAAGTAACATAAGGCCCAAGAAGGTCTAATAGGACACGGCATTAGCCTCAAAGATGTGGATTTCTTATTATAGACCTTAGTCGATCGACCTGAATGTGTCAAAACCATCAGGTGCAAGTGGATTTTCAAAGAAAAAACTGACATGGATGGCAAAGTAAATGTCTTCAAGGCACAACTGGTTCCAAAAGGATTCACTCAAACTCATGATGTAGACTATGATAAAACCTTTTCCCCAGTTACAATAGCCAAATCAATCAGAATCCTTCTTGCCATTATGGCATAGACTATGAAATATGGAAGATGGACGTCAAAATAACCTTCCTTAATGGAAAGCTCCTTGAGGATGTGTACATGACATAACCTGAAGGTTTTATGTGTCTAGAGGACTCTAGTAAGGTTTACAAGCTTCAAAGATCCATTTATGGATTGAAGCAAGTATCTCAGAGTTGGAATCATCGCTTTGATGAAGTAGTCTAAGAGTTTGGATTCATTGAAAACATCAATGAACCTCGTGTTTACAAGAAGGTTAGTGGGATCATAGTTGTATTTCTAGTGCTTTATGTAGATGACATCCTACTCATTAGGAATGACATTCCTACCTTGTAGAGTGTCAAGTCTTGGTTAGGAAAGTCTTTCTCGATGAAAGACTTAGGTTAAGCCACTTACATCCTAGGGATTAGGATCTATAGAGATAGATCCAAGAGGGTAATAGGCTTAAGTCAAAGCACATACATAGACAAAATACTGCATTGGTTCAATATGTAGGATTCAAAAATGGTTTACATGCCCATGTCTCAATGCATCCATCTTAGCAAGGATCTGTGTCCTAGTACACCTGATCAGTGAGATCGCTTGAGCAAGGTTCCACATGCCTCAGCTATTGGATCCATCATGTATACCATGTTATGTACTCGACCAGATATCTCATTTGCTTTAAGTATAACCAGCAGAAATCAATAAGATCCTAGTGAGGGTTATTGGACTGCTGTCAAGAATATCCAAAAGTACCTGAGAAGGACTAAGGACTTATTCTTGGTATATGATGGATTGGATGATGAGCTCTGTGTAACTGGTTACACAGATGCAAGTTTCCAAACTGTCAAAGATGATCTTAGATCACAATCGAGATATATATTCCTTTTGAATGGTGGTGCGGTAAGCTGGAAGAGCTCAAAGCAGAGCATTATAGCAGATTCTGCAACAAAAGCTATGTATATGGCAGCATCGGATGCAACTAAGGAATTCGTTTAAATCAAAGGGTTCGTTACTGAACTAAGGGTAGTACCTACCATATCATATCGAATAGATTTGTTCTGTGATAATAGCAGAGATATTGCACAGACCAAGGAGCCTAGGTCATATCAAAGGACCAAGCATATACTCAAGTGATTTCATCTTATCAAAGAAAGCACTAATAGAGGTGATATAAAAATATGCAAAGTATCAGGAGAAGACAATGTTGCTGATCCTCTTACCAAGCCACTTGTACAAACAAAACATGAGCGTCATGTTAGGACAATGTGAATTAGGCAAACAATGATTGTACCTAGTGCAAGTGGGAGGATATTGGAAATTGTGCCCTAGGGGCCAATCATTATACTCTGAACATTGTTATTCAATGATTTCACCATTTAGTTATCACATTATTCGCATGTTCACTATGATAACTGTATCCTTGGATAAATCATAATTATTGTCCTAAATGTCCCTGGTCGGTCATCTGTACAGGAGCAAAGATGAAATAAGACTAGTATGACTTTGATAAGGTAGGCACTTGTAGGAGTATAAGGTATTGGACTGATCCGCTATTAGAAAGCTACATGGATTAAGTCATAAGCTTATCTCATGTGTAACCACGTCACTATGCCTTTTGACCTAAGATCATCATGGATTCCTACATGAGAGTCGCTAAGCTTTGACCTAGTTAAAAGTCACCATTGACTGGGTGATGATAAAGGCAACAATTGGGCTTGGTGGTTTTTTGCAGAGGAATGTGAATAGTCAAGATAGAATTTGTCCCTCACATTAGTAGAGAGATATTACTGGGCCCCTCGATGAGTAAGTCTGAGAAATATATGGCCATACTATGATGCAAAGCAGTTTCCATTTCTATAATCAGACTACTCAGGGATTGAGAAAGTAATGGTCAAGAATAGGAGGATGACATTATCCATGCCTCATCCTTGGCCGAAGTATCGTGTGACAAAAGGGACGTGATATGGTTATATGACAGGTTGTATTGTATTATCAATCCTCATATGAATTTGGTAGTCATAATGTCTTGCTGGATGTCGCTTATGACTTGTGTGTTAGTACCGTTATTGGCCCATTACCAACTTTGTATGGGCCTATAGGGTCGCACAAAAGAATAGCCCAACACAAGCTATAATATCCAAATACATTGAATCTAAGATGCGCCTAAGATTCAATAAATATAATGTTTAATCTGGGTGGACGAATTACACACACACACACACACAAATGTGTTGTGAATATTTACTTGATAAGTATTTATATGTGTGTGTGTGTGTATATATATATATATTTATATTTGGAAAGGAAAATTAATAATATTATATATTCATATATGCATTTTTGAAACACACACACACACACACACACACACACACACACACACACACACACACACACACACACATATATATATATATATATATATATATATATTATTTGATAATATTTATTATGTATGATAATATTATAATATATATATCATATATATTATATATGATAATATTATATTTTATTATTATATTATGTATATATGTAGATATTATATGATAATATCTCAGATTTAATTTATAAAGATAAATTAAATCTAATTCCATTAGATCTTTATTCTAATTAAATAAATAGGTTAAATTAAAACTTTTGGATAGATTTAATTAAACCAAATTTATTTAATTAGTTTATCAAAACAATTAAGTGTTAATTGATATGATAAGGATTTTCAAAATGAATTAAGATTAATTAAAAAAATCCAATATCCATCATAAAATAGATGACCTTGACTAGTTATAAAAGGTAAGAGCTAGGGTTTTCTACGGATGATGAAAAGCTAGAGAGTCGTAAGAAAACCCTACAGGGGCATTGGAGGCGCTATCACGTTGCCGGCATTGGGTTCTGTTCATGTCGATACCAGTAGAGGGAGCTAATCTAAGTAGTTGGCTACTCAAGATCGAAAAGGGAAAAACTAAAAAAGGTACAATTCTTCCTAACTCGATTTAAATGCCATTGAAAGATCTACAATTGGGATTAGTAAACTTTTTCTTTTTTAATTTTTTTAATTCTTCCATTATGTGCCTACCAATCCCAACAGAACGCACTTGCACAAAACAAATTCTGTTGTCACAAATTTAAATCTTTCTTGCAAAAGAGAGTTATTAGTGAAATCAATATCTAAATATTCATTTCTATATGATATTTTCAAATGAAAGGAAAAAATAAGAGCAATTCATCATCAAAACTAATCAATTGTCACTGAATGTAGTCGAGTATGCTATAATGAATTTCTTTAAATAAAAAAAGAGCTTTAAGATATAATACACATGTGAATGTGAAGCTCCTACTTAATGAATGCATGACGTAAAAATATGAAGAATAGAGTTAATAGCTCTCCCTAAATTGAAAGGCCATTGGAAGCTTTGTAGAAGAATTGTGTGTGAGAGTCAGAACACTTAGATATGATTTAAGTCTTGTTCGAAGTGATAAGGATAGCATCTCACTCCTTGTCTTCTTTTCTTGTGAAATATGTCCCAACTTGTGAGTACTACTCCATTAGGCATTTACTCGAGTGGTCACACATGTGTGATGTGACTATTTTCCACGAGACCATAGCTATTACTTGCAGTTCACTCTAGTGGACGTTGCAAGTGAACCTTCCTGTGTTTGTCTTTGTTTTTCATTGATAGAAACAAAGAAGCCTTGGATAGAAATTATTTCCAGTTCTTCTTGAAGTAGCTCATCATCTTGGTTCATGTAGATGACTTCAAGTGTCTTCTAAATGGTATCTTGACCAAGGGATGAGTTATTTCACTCATTTGCTCAATCAATAACATTCTTTAAAATCTATCAATTCATACTCAATACAAGCTTGTTTTGAAAACATTAGTATGTAAAAAGTTACTTATGCTTTCTATGATAAAAAGTCTTAAAAATTTAAAAGTGTAAGGAACATTAATGAGTTTGTTCAGGCTAAACTTTATAAAATAATAATTAATGAAATTAAGTTAGCCTAGTATGATGATGAAATATGCAAATAAATTTAAATAATTCATGATACAATACCTTACTCGAGTAAATCTCATAATCACTCAAGGCATATTCCTCAAAAGTCTATTTTCTGAATCATCATCTGGTCAATGCCTAGTGACTTCGTCACTCGAGTGCCTATTTGATCTTGTGTTGATAATCACTTCAAGTGACATGATTGTGATATTTTAAAAAGATTAACTGTCACTCTAGTGCCCAAATCATCACTTGAGTGATATTCTATAACACTTTGAAAGCTATGCTAGATCACTACTAAGTGCCTTGCAAATAATTGATATCATTCGAGTGCTCAAGTAAATCACTCAAGTGAACACCTCTCAGAAGCCTCAACACTTCCAGGTCACTTGTAAGAACTTTGCTAGTGATTATGGGTCACTTGAGTGATTTATACAATCACTCGAGTGATTTTTTTAGGAAGATCATATCACTTCAAGTTCTTGTGCGAGTCACTCTCAAGAATTGACCTCACTCAAGTGAATTCCATTTTACTCGAGTGATATAGTCTTTTATTATATGAGTCTAGCTTCTTTACTCTAGTACTTCATTTCATCACTCGAGTGATCTGTTGTTTCAAATCATTAACTATCAAGCCTTTTTGAAGTCACTCGAGTGATGCTGCCTTTCAAGCTACCTTTTAGGTGGCATCATCGTCCAAGCACTCGATGATGATGTGGTCACTCGAGTGATGCAACACTTAATGCTTTACTCTTTTAGATGATCACCATCCAGTCACTTGATAGTGAACTGGATCACTCGAGTGCTCATATTTGTCACTTGAGTGATATGTCTTCTTTCCTTCATACTTTTGTACATCACTTCCTAGTTACTTGAGTGGTATTTTCCAATGATCACTACTATGTTAATATATGTTTTTGGATATGAGAATAGAGAGATAAAATGACTAAAATAGTGAATTGTGATGTACATAAAATGACAGAAACACTCCAATCAGTAGTTACATACAACTTGGCTAAGCTAGGACACAAAGGAGCAACTATTGTCTACTATGTAAGATCACGCCTTACATATCTCTTATTATTGACACTAACCAGAGTAGTAATGCGCAGTTCAGTGGGAACACATGAATAACATAATTTTACTGATAATATTGATACAATATTACTTGATTATAATACGGAGCTTCCCCCCACAGGGGTGCACATAATATTTACAGACCTTAAAATAACCAAAAAGGTCTTTAGATAATCAGCATCATTAATCTTCGTGCATTCCTCTTCTCTGTTCTTAGCACCCTTTCAATGT
Organism: Albizia julibrissin; assembly: GCA_037074505.1. Classification (NCBI taxonomy): domain Eukaryota; kingdom Viridiplantae; phylum Streptophyta; class Magnoliopsida; order Fabales; family Fabaceae; genus Albizia; species Albizia julibrissin. The sequence goes on from CM073477.1 coordinate 43,783,880, forward strand.
TCACCTGTTAAATGGTAGGTTAGGGAGGGTGAGATTCAGAGGAATCTTAGTAGTAAACAGTACCATTATGCATGCAAGATAAATGCTAGTGCATGATATGCTTGCCTTACGTAGGCTCATGCTCATATATTGGCATCTCTACATGCTCAATGTTTCATAGAACATATCTATAGCTATAGTATAAATAGAAACAGAGCTTTATTCATTCAAATATGTTTCACATAATCCAGTGAAGCAATACACAAGCATAAATATCAAATACATGCAAGTAGGGTAAGTTTACTACCTTAATTGTTCTTCCTTGATCCGGCTCGGGCACAATTGTCTGGTCCTAACATTTTCAGAGGTACAATAAATGAGTCATTACTTATCCATGTATTATCCCAAACTCATATTGTTGGTTATATTAGCTTAAAAATGCTAAATTACCAAAATGCCCCTAGGGACCCGATCTACGCTTCTTTGTACCCGATCCAACTGTACCTCACCAAAAATTATGACTCAGGCTAATCCTACAAAATTTTATGTGTAGAATCTATTTTTGACCTATAATTGGTCAAAATCAGGCCCAAATTACAATTTTACCCTTGACAGCCCCTAACTTAGGGTTTTAAGGATAGTTTGGTCATTTTACATTCTAGGGCTTTTCTTACTTCGCAGTCTACATGAACCCTACACAATTTTCCCTTCTAAACTCAATGGAAAAATCAAATTGATGAAATTCTAGATCCTTCGCATATTTCTAGCACTAGCCGAAACTATTGAGAAAGTAAGGGAAAATGTGTTTTCTTGATTTTAATCCCTTAAGCACCTCCCTTTCACCTCTAATCACATGTTTAATCCATTAAACATCTCTTAAACATGATTAATGGAAAATTGGGCAATACCTTCCCTTAGGTTTTCATCTTCCCAAATTTACAAAACAAATAAAAAACCAAGCCAAAACCAACAACAACAATAACAACAACATTGTAGAAGTCAAGAGGATCAAGTTTTGGTGATTACCTCTTGATTTCACCACTTTCTCTCTCTAAAAATTCACTATTCACTCTCTCATCTCTTTTGATTTGTCTTGAAAAACATGGATTTCAAGAAGGAGAAGAGGTTAGAAGAAGTTCCCAAGGATTTAGAAGACATAAGCACTTGAAATCACACCTCTTACCTTAGTTTTTGGCTTCTTGAACATTTAGACCTCTCTTGCTTCTTCAAGCTTGTCCTGAACTCTCTTTTTGTCTCGCTATTTGATTCATATGAAAAAAATGGAATGAAGAGGAAGAGAGGATATTGGTTAAAGTAAATGTCTTAATTTACTTTACAAATGCTAATTTCTCATTAGTCCACAAATTCCTTTCTTGAATAAATATGAGCCACATAGATTATTTCCCTTTCTTGCTCCCTACTTCAGCCATAATTTATCCCAATTAAAGGGAAAAATAAATGGTTGCTTGCTTTATTGATCAAATGACCATTTTGCCCTTACATTTATTTTCATTTTTGCACTTAATGCAAAACTGGGCAGAATTTTCATCAAACTTTGAAAATTCATTTCTAATTTATAGATATCCAATTAGGGTGGTTATAAAGTATATGTGACCCTTATTAAGTCTAGTTTTAAATAAAAATATATCCTTTGGCCAAATGGAAGCTCATACTTCCCAGAATTATTGTTTTTAGACGTTGCCACTGAAAATCATCAGTTTTACTGGGCTAACTTCAAAAATACATAACTACTTGTGTACAACTCTAAATTACTTATATGACCATAAATTTAAAGCTTGATAAGTCTAATTTTCTTATGGAAAGTTTTATAATTTTTTGACATCATTTGCCAATTTAAAAATACCACACAAAAAGTCTGTCATACAGGGAAACCCACTAGCAGCACACCTTAACTTCTACAATTTTTGTTCCCACATATTAATGTTTTGTGTGACCTCTAATTGCATTATTTTTTCATTCTCTGAGCTATTTAATTCACCATAATATTCCCTTTAATACCCCAGGGGTATAAAGGAATTTTGGGGAATACAATTATGTCTTATTGGGACACTTGCTAAACTAGTCCACTTGATTCAAGCTTATTCTCAAGCCTTTAGTCCCAAAATTTGAGATATTACATACTAAAAGGCCTAACATTGTAACCTAAATTAGAGCATGAAATGACACAAATCTTGGCCCAATTAACATGCCAAAAATTTGGCCAAACTAAAGGAAAAGAGAGCAAAGAATGATTTATTTCAATAAATCATAAAATGTAATGGCAAAATGGTAATTTACTATAAAACAATAAGCTAATTATTTTCTCCTAATATTGGGTCACATTTTCTGCCAACTAGGGAAATGAGAGGGGAAATAATTATTTGGGAGATAGATATTAATTTTGGAGCATTTGTAACCAAGTAAAATAAATTGGAGAAAGTTAAAAAGTAATATGACATAATTAATTATTTGGGAAAATGCAAGAAGCAATTAAATATTCCCTTTTCTCTTATAAATTTGGATCAAAGGGAGTTAAAGGGGAATAAATTTTCTTGGATTATATTTAATTCAAGAAGGAAAAAAAATGGGATCCAAATAAATTAGACACATGATAACTTTTGTATTAAACAATAATATTTCCAAAAGAACATAGAGATATTTCAAGAAGCCATATCCCTTTTGCTTCTTCTTTATTTAAGTCAAGCAACACAAAATAGAGAGAGAGAAGAGTTTGAAACGCTTGAAGAACAAGAGAAGGAGCTAAGGTTTCAAGAAGGACAATCTTACGTATGAGCTTGAAATCAAAGTGCTTATGGCTTCTAATCTATCTAGAACTTCTTCTAACCTCTTCTTCTTCTTAAAAATCATGGTTAGCAAGCAAAATCAAGACAGAAGAGAGAGAGGGTAGTGGCATCCTAGAGAGATAAATTTGGATAATCAAAAGGTAATCTCTAAAAATTTGATCCACTTGCCTTATATGATGTTGTTGTGATTGTTGTTATTGATTTTAGCTTAGTTTGGTTGGTTTTGTAAAAATTGGATGATGAAACCCTAAGGGGTTATGCTTCCAAAATTTCTATGAAACATGTTTATTAAGTGTTGAAGTAGTTAATCTTGTGATTATAAGTGAAAAGGAAGTGGTTAATCAAGAGAAATCAACAAAATACAACTTCTCTAATAAGGTTTCAAAGTTTTGGCCAGATACAGAACTATAGGAAGAAGTTGGAATTTTTCAATTTTGATAATTCTATTGGATTTATAAGGGAAAATTGTGAAGGAATACATGTGTTCATAATTTTTGGATGTTGGTATGCAAATATGGAAATTATTGAAGTTAAGGGGAATTGTTGTATGATTTGTTTCACTGGAGGCAGTATGGTTGTAAAATAACTTTTGTTAGTCAAACTTGGTGGAAAAATTATGAAACTTTATCAGATTAAAGTATAAATGTAGAGATTTAATTGGATAGGTGGATCATAATTTTGGGACTAGTACATTAAGAGATATGGATTTTCAAAGTTGTGCCCTTTTTTTGGAATGTAATATGGAACAGTGGAAGTTTGACGAATTTCTGGTAATAGTGTGTTTGAAATAGCCTAACTTAAGTATTTTTTCTTAAAATAAAACTTAAATATATTCACATAGGCTTTGGAACCAGTCAATTTGGAATTTCTTAGAATTAATTATGATTTTCCAAAATTGACTGAAAAACTTGCCAATTTTCTGGAAAACATTGAAATTGCACTGTTCAGAATTGTACTTTACAGGAACTGCTGTAACTGCATTAGTTAAATAGAAATATATGATTAAAGGCAGTAATAATCAGTTACTTGTAACTTAATTTATAGGAATTGATAATAGCCTGAGCCATACCAGAAGTATAGGACTAACATCAGGTTTAAACAAGGAGTCAGGTAGTAACTCTTTCTTTCATATACTATGTGATTATTTGTATGTTTGTGTATGCCATCTTTTATAATATGAGTATACTGTATAGGACATGCATATTAGCTTAGTTGTGGTCTGGGACCTAACAGAGGCGCAGAGTTAAGCTGGGGTTACAAACAGTTATTTGCCCTTGGACAATATGTACTCAATATTTTATCATCTTATATGACATGGTACATTGCATATTTATTTTCACATTTTGTATGTCTAGAATGCATGTTGCTACTGAGATTTTCTCGAATGTCACCATTTTTTCAACATTACAAACATTACAGCTAAGGCTAGTAGCTTAAAGGGTAAGGCTGTGGTTACCCGTGAATAGAGTCCCAGTACAGGCATAAGCTGCCACTAATTATTAGCATTATAATTTAGTTTCTTTAGAACACTTGTACATTTATATATATTTTTCAAACCCTACAGGGAATTTCTGTATTATAAACAAGTACTTAATGTTAGTATATTTCCACTATTTTTGTATGCCTTACAGAACTGTGCACTTATTACTCTACGAATATCGAAATGTTATGGGGTTTGACCTTTTTGGTATCAGAGCTTAAAGTAGTTTTGGCATTTTCAAAATAGTATACTGATATGGTCTTGTTTGCATGGTGACATAAATCATATGCATATGATGACAATGTAACAGATTACCCCTTTAGGTGAAGCTGTGTCCCCCAAAGGAGCGGATCCCGGATAGGCAACATGGCGTATGGCTAACGAGACCAGCAGGTCCCAGAGTGCTGAAGACACCCCAGAAGTGGGTGAATGTTAGACCGATATACAGACCACATCCATGACCAGACCTAGTATCTAACGCATCAGTAGGCGATACGAATAAGCTATAGGTAGACGGTCAGGTGTCAAACCCGTGTATCAGTGATAGCTCCAAGGCAAAGACAGTGCATATGCCCTATGACCTGCAGCCAGACGAGGAGCTGTAGGAGTTCATCTGTAGCCGATATCGTTAGGAAGTATGAGAGCATAACACTCCAGTCGACCAGTATCTTGCATACCTGGATGCAGTAAACACCTTATACTGTAAACAAATGATGTTAGAGATAGATCTTCCGGACGAGTTCTAGATCTTTACTACTAAGGGTTTCTTTCCAGACACAAACTTCTAGAATTAGAAGAAGAATGGCATAGTTGAGTAAGGGCTGAACGATCACTTCATAGAGTTCATGGAGCATATCATAGACTACGTACAGAGATATATGTACTAGGAGTGATCCCTGGGCCTAACATATTATTTTGGGTGACCAGAGGTAGCCGGCATGTCTTTTGAGGCGAGGGTAGTCATAAGAAACCGGTGGATGGAAGCTGATAGAGCCGGTGTCTGTGTTTTATGCGTGTAGATAGGAAGTTAAGCGTGCTTAACTTAGGGTAATCACGGGATGGGTAACCCCTTGGGAAGCTTTATGTATAGTTAGGATTTGAAGTGTATAAGTGACAAAGACTTATTATATAGTAGTTTTAGGACATATAATGTATAGTACTTTCCCTAATTGCTATATATACATGTTAAATGCTACTTATGACAAACTTGTGTACCCAAAATTTTGAGAAATGACAAAAATTCCCTTTCATCTATATGAAATTCATTTCTCCTTTATTTTTATTTAGTGAAGTGTAAAGAATGGAAAGAACTAGGTATGGTGGTAGAGGCAGAGGAGGAGGTAGGGTTGGAGGTAGACAAGGAAATAATGACCAAGATCAAGAAGCTTAACCTAATCCGATGCAGCAGTTGTTGGGCATGATAACGGCATAACAGACTATGTTAAACGAAATGAGAAGGGAGCTGAGGGAGGTACAACAAAAAAATGCGGATGCAAAAGCACTCAACAACCTTGATGGATAGGGAGGTGGTCATGTACAGCCTCCAAAACTTGTACTAAAGCCTGTAAATGGCCTAGTTATTGAAGTCGAGAGTATGCAAACTTGGGTGACCAGACTTAACCAACATCAGCCGACTGTTTTTAGAGGGAAGTTCAACCCTGAGGTAGCTGAGGACTGGTTGTCTTGTCTTAAGAAGACTTTTAGAATTCTACAGTATCCAGATGATATAAAGGCACAATTGGCAATCTTCAAGCTAGAAGGAGATGCTAATAAGTGGTAGAGGAGAACCGAGTTAATCTTGCAGGGAAAAAATATTCCTATAACATGGAAAGTATTCCAAGAGAACTTTAACGATAAGTATTTTCCACGGTCAGTAAGACTGGCTAAAGAAATAGAATTTATGATGATACAGCAGAGTGAGAAGGAGAGCTTTGACAAATACTTGGCTGATATATTCAGCTATCTTAATACTCCTCATATGTGAAGTATCGTGACGATGAAGAGTGGAGCTTAGATATGATGATAAGAGGTTTAAAGTGAGAACTGAAGGAGAAACTTGTTTCTAGACACTTCAAGGAGTTCAATAAGGCAGTTGAAGAGTATCAGATCGTAAAGCACAATCTATTGGAATTGTATTCCTACAAAAAAGCTAGTAGCAAGAACACATCTGGTAGTGGGTACTCTTCTCAAAAGTATAGTTATCAGGGCGGTCCTTTTGGCGGAAGTAATAAAAAGCCAAACCAGTATGATAGCCGTAGTAATCAAAGATCCCTTGGGAACAGAACCTGCAGATTCTGTCACTACTACATAAAACACTTTTAACGTCCCTTTTTTAGCCTTTTTAACGTCTAAAAAAAGAGGGACGCCTATACCAGGGACGTAAAAAAGTCAGGATACGGTGTCCTTTAAAAAAGGGACGTCTAAAGTTGTTTTTTTTTTAAAAAAAATTCGCTTATATTTTTCACTGCCTAACAATTATAACCTACAGAAACAAGATCAAACAGTTTTTCATAAACCAAAATGTCCTTACAGATTAATATTGGTGAAGGATGATAAATCAAAATGAATCTATCTACAATGAAGATAAATCTAAATCTTAACATAACAAAATACATATACAATAATCCCAGTTCAAAACTTAGCCTATAAAAAGAAAAAGTAATTATCCATACCTTTTGGCCACAGTAGGAGAGGGAGGATGGAGGCCAACGGCGGGAGAGGGAGGGAGGAGGAACCAACAGCATCAAAGATTGAGGAAGAATAATGGCGATGAGCTTCAATAATGGAGAGGAAGAGAGGAAGATGGTAGATGGTGGTGGTGGAGATAAAGGAGGACGACTTTCAAAAAAAGAACAACGATAATGAAAGGGAGTAAGAGAGAGAGTTATGGTGGAAAATAAGCTTCAAGAGAGTTGTGCAAGATTCAGCTTTGAGAGAAAATGAGAGTTTTGAAATTTGAATCGAGAAAGCTAGCTTGCGGAGGTAGACATAACCTTAAAAAGAGTGATGTCAGTATCAATTTGAATGATTTACGTTACCTTTAGACGTCCCTTTTTTAATTTGGGACGTCTAAAGTAAAAAAAATTGACTTTAGACGTCCCTTTTTTAAAAATGGACGTTTAAAGTCTAAAAAAAATTTAAAAAAAATTAATTTTTTTTACCTAAAGTCTAAAAGAAAATTAATTTTTTTTTACTTTAGGCGTCCCTTTTCAAAAAGGAACGCCTAAAGTCTAAAAAAAATTAAAAAAAATTAATTTTTTTTACTTTAGGCGTCTCTTTTAGAAAAGGGACGTCTAAAGTCCTGAATTTAGACGTCCCTTTTCAAAAAGGGACGCCTAAAGTCTAAAAAAAAATTAATTTTTTTTACTTTAGGCGTCCCTTTTTGAAAAGGGACGTCTAAAGTCTAAAAAAAATTAATTTTTTTACTTTAGGCGTCCCTTTTTTAAAAAGGGACGTCTAAAGTTACTTAATTCTTACCCACAATTACAAAAATGCCACCGTCTTTATTTTTTACTTCCCTTTTTTAAAAAGGGACGTCTTTTAGGGACGTAAAATCTACATTTTGTAGTAGTGTGTTGCAATCCTTACCATCTGGCCAGACATGTGGGCAAGTGAGGCAAGTATAAGCACTCATAAGGCAGATAGTTTGCTACAACTACCATAAGCCAGGTCATTTTGCAAAAGACTGTCAAGAACAGTAAGAACTTGGAGAGCCTAGGCAGCGAGTTCAGGGCAGAGTTTTTGCTCTAACGCAAGAGGAAGCTCAAAAATCACCTGAGCTAATGCAAGGTACAGTTTACCTTAGTCATTCATTCATTGTATATGATTGTGTAAGACTGCTAGGCCTGAGTGTGTAACGGTTACCGTATGATATGATGGTCTCTACGCCTACGGGAAACAGATTCATCACAACTGAGGCTTGTGTAAATTGCGTTGTAAGCACAGAGGGACACGAGTCCACAGTAGATTTGATTTATTGGCCATTAAATAGACTAGAGGCAATTCTTGATATTGACTAGCAGACAGTAAACAACATTTTGCTGGACTGTAGAAGCAAGAGGGTTGTTCTGCCATCAAAGGCTAATATATAGATCAACCTCAATTTTCTCTCCGCAGCTGAGGCCGAGAGATGCTTACATAAAGGTTGCTAGGGATACATCGTGTTCTTCTCTTTGAAATCAGAGGCTGGAATAGCATTGGAGAATATCCCAGTAGTAAACAAATTTATTGATGTATTTCTTAAGGATATTAGCGGATTACCCCCACACAAGGAAGTAGAGTTTGTGATTGAAACTAGGCCTGGAGCAGGACCAATATCTAAAGCCCCATACAGAATGGTGCCAAGCGAGATGGCAGAGCTGAAAAAGAAGATTGAGGAGCTGCTAGAGAAAGGGTTCATCAGACCCAGTGTCTCGCCATGGGGAGCTCCAATACTTTTCATTAAGAAGAAAGACAGAAGCCTTCGACTTTGTATCGACTTCAGGGAGTTGAACAAGGTGACTGTAAAAATCAACTACCTACTTCCTAGAATCAATGATTTGCTTGATCAATTATTGGGTTCCTATGTGTTCTCAAAGATTGATTTGAGATATGGGTATCACTAACTCAGAGTGAAGGCAAATGATGTGCCGAAGACTACTTTCAGAATAAGATATGGTCATTACGAGTTTTTAGTAATGCCATTTAGGCTGATCAATGCATCTGCCCTGTTCATGGACTACATGAATTAAATTTTTTATCTGTACTTGGTATAATTCTTGGTAGTCTTTATTGACGATATTTTGGTGCATTTACAAAGCAGAGTAGAACATGAATACTATCTAAGAACTGTGTTAAACACATTGAGGGACAAGCAACTTATGCCAAGCTGAGCAAATGTGAGTTTTGGCTCTCATAAGTTAAATTTCTGGGCTATGTGGTCTCACAACAAAGGGTCTTGGTAGATCTAAACATGGTGGAAGCAGTACTTAACTGGAAGAGGCTAAACTTTTGTTTTCGAGATACGTAGTTTCTTGGGTCTTACGTATTACAGGCGGCTTATACAGAATTTCTCCAGAATAGCTTTTCCATTGACAAAGTTAACACGGCAAACTCAACATTTTGGTGGGACAACAATTGTGAGAGGAGCTTCATAGAGCTGAAACAGAAATTAACTACAACACGTATGTTGACAATCCTAGATCCGTAGTTAACCTTTGTGGTTTACATAATGCCAGTGGGCATAGATTGGGATGTGTTCTGATGCTGCAGGGTCGAGTAGTGGCATATGCATCCTATCACCTGAAGCCTTATGAGTAGAGATATCCCGTACATGATCTTGAGTTAGCAACGATTGTGTTTGCATTGAAAATTTGGAGACATTACCTCTATAGGGCGACCGTAGAGCTGTACTGCAACCACAAGAGCTTGAAGTATCTGTACGATCAGAAAGAGCTTAACATGAGATAGCACAGGTGGATGAAGTTGCTTAAAGATTATAACCTATAGATCAAATACTATTCAGGCAAGGCTAATATAGTGGCAGATGCATTGAGCCATTACTACTACAAAAAACACCATAAATGGCGCTTATTTTTATAAATATTTTAGTGTTTGGAAAGCGTCACAGCTTCCAGGGCCATAAAAGCAACCTATGACGCTTCTTGAATTTATAAGAGCACCGGTGCTTTTTATTTTATTTTTTTTAAATATACGTCCTATGGCGCTTTTGTGGGGAAGTATCATAGGAAGTGTGGAGGAGGTGATACACTAGAAGCGCCATTGGAGGAAATGAACCTCTTATGCCGCTTCCCCAGTGAAGCGTCATAAGAGGTGCAGTTTTTTAATATTATTTTACGTAATTATTTCTTTTTCCTGAACCCATGCCAATTCGAATTCATAGCAATTTACAATACAAATCGATAGTAAAAAAGTAAACCAAATCAGAATTAAATAAAACATAACTAGTTCATAAAATTAGTATTAAATGTATCTAATTACAATGTAACAATTGTATGTACAACTAATTTTACGAGAATAAACACATACAAGAATAACTCTAAATAAATAATTACATTGAGCAAATTAAAATAGTAACAATTAATAAAATTATATTTGTAAGCTCAAAAATTAAAAAAACTTACAATGTCTAGGAAGTTTAACAAGAGAGAGTTGTAACTTCAAGCAAATACCTGAAAAAAAAATTAAAGTACACATGAAACTACAATATAAAATGTATGACAGATTTAAACTTAAAATACAAAAAGGAAACTATAGTGCCAATCTATGAAAGCTTCTGTATTGAAAAAAAAGAAAAAAGACTTACAAGGTAGTTTCTGTAGGAAGAGACAATAAGAAAAAAAAAGCTTATGAGATTTAAGAATTCAGTATATACTTTGAGAAGAGTCGCACTTATTTTCTCTAGTACCATAAGCTTTGGTGTAAGTTTTTTTCAATCAGATTGGACTAGGTATTTCTTTGAACATAAGAGGCTTGGGTGATAGAGCGATGACTTCTACATATAGATCTAAACGTATAAGTCATAATACGAATAAGAAAATATAAGTTGGCTTGGACAAATTTTTTAAAATAAAGCATACAAAGAAGGAAATATATGGCGGGCTGGACAAATTTTTTAAAATAAAGCCTTGTGGGAAGGGAAGCTATAATGCTTGCCTAGACAAGCGCCAAAGCTTTCAATAATTGGAAAATAAAAAAATAAAAAAGCAATGGCCTTAAATGTCAAAAAGGTAATAGCCTTTAATGATGCTTGGTGTCCAAGCACCGTTGAATGCAAATATGAAAGGCAATATTGATTGCGTTAGGCAAAGCCTTCAATGACACTTGGTGACCAAGCGCCATTAAAGGCTTAAGTATGCATTTCCTTTAAAAGGAAATATAATATTGCTTGCCGTTGAAGGCTTGTTTTAAAGGCAATATTATATTGTCTTTTAAAGGCAATGGATTTCCTTCAAAACAAGCCTTCAACGAAGCTTTTTCACCAAGTGCCGTTGAAGGATTATTTCATTTTAATTAAAAGGCAATATAATATTGCCTTTTAATTAAAAGGCAATAAGCCTTTAGCGGCGCTTGGTGATCAAGCGCCATTGAAGGAAAAACTTTAACTTTTAAAGACCTTTGTACGACATCTTGGAACTTTTAAGGGTGGCTTTGCATGACACTTGATTAGGTAAATGCCATATAAGGCCTTTATTTTTTTTTAAAAAAATAAGGCCAGCTATGGCGCTTGTCTAGATAAGCGACATACAAGGGGTCTAATTTTTTTTAAAATAACCCCTTCTATGGTGCTTCCCCAGGCAAGTGTTATACATGGTATTAGGCAGCTACGACGCTTTCTTGGTCAAGCGCCATAGCTGCCACATGTATTTTTTTAAAAAATAGAAGTCTCCTTCGACGCTTGTTTGAAGAAGTCTGATAAATTAACGCAGCTAAATCTATATTTTGTACTAGTGTGTAAAATAGTGCAGGTGGCAGACCTCATGATTCACGAGCAAAGATTGATTGAATATTTCAGTGATCTCAATTTGTCTAATCAAATCATGATCAACAACAGTAATGTTAGTCAAATAGAGAATGACCTAAGAGCAGTTATAGAATAAGCTTAGATGCAGGATAGATGAGCGCAATCTATCAAAGATATGATTAAAAGGGGAGAGACTCAGGGATATGACTTATCACCAGGTAGGTTAGTCAGATATAAGAAGCAGGTATACGTTCCACCATAAACAGAGCTGAAGCGACAAATCCTGGAAGAGGCGCATAAGAGTAAATATACTTTACACCCAGGAGCAACTAAAATGTACTACAATATGAAGTCCACATACTGGTGGCTAGGCATGAAAAGAGATGTGACAAAGTTCGTTTCTCATTGTCTTACTTGCTAGAAAGTGAAAGTCGAGCATCAACGACTATCAGGGCTTCTGCAAAACCCTAAAATTCCTAAGTAAAAATGGGAGAGTATTACAATGGACTTCGTGACAGGGCTACCCAAAATCTGGAATAACGATGTGATTTGGGTAATAGTCGATCGACTTACCAAGAAAGCTCATTTTCTCCCAATTAGCATTCACTATTCTCTAGATAAGCTAGTAGAAATCTACATCAAGGAGATAGTTTGGCTACATGATACACTAAAGAATATCATATCTAACAGAGATCCCTAATTCACTTCTAAGTTTTAGAAGGTGGTGCAGGAGGCTTTAGGTACCAAGCTCCAATTTAGTACATCCTATCATCCTCAGATAGAAGGATAAATTGAACGAATGATACAGATGCTAGAGGATATGCTGAGGGCATGTATACTCGATTTCAAAGGCAGTTGGGACAAATTCCTTCCACTAGCAAAATTCGCATACGACACAGTTTTCACTCGAGCATCCAAATGGCTCCCTATGAAGTATTGTATGGAAGAAAGTATCAGTCGCCATTATGCTAGATAGAGTTGTCTGAGAGGCAGATGTATGGGCCAGATATTATTGAGAAAACAATAGAGAAGATTAAGCTAATAAAGTAGAGATTGTTGGCTGCTTAAAGAAGATAGAAGAGCTATGCTGACAAGAGGTGGAAACCTCTCGAATTCTAGGTCGGAGATCATGTATTCATGAAGGTTTCACCTATTACTGGCATCAGTAGGGTGCTAAAGGTGAAGAAGATGAGCCTTAGGTATATTGGTCCTTTCGAGATCCTATCAAAGATTGAGCCAATAGCGTACCAAATAACTTTACCCCCAAGCTTGAGTAGGCTGCATGATGTCTTCCATGTCTCATAGTTGAAGAAATATCAACCTAACCTCTAACATGTGATCGAATATGAAGAGGTAGACATGCGAAATGATCTAATGTATGAGGTCACACATGACCAAGTTATTGATTGGCAGGAGAAACAACTAAGGCACAAGAGTATCCCTTTTATAAAGGTGGTAAATCGAGGGAGACATGTAGAAGCGTTACCCGGAATTCTTGAGTCAATGCATGTAACAAATTTCGGGAATGAAATTTATTTAAGGTGGGAGAGCTGTAATATCCCATTTTTAGTCACCAATATTCCTTGTATGTAATTGGTACATTTAATGGAATAAAATAAATAATTATGATGTACATAAAATGACAGAAATACTCCAATCGGTGGTTACACACAATTTGGCTAAGTTAAGACATAAAGGAGCAACTATTGTCCACCGAAAGGCCTAACATTGTAACCTTAATTGGACATGTAAGGACACAAATCTTAGCCCAATTAACATGCCAAAGATTTGGCCAAACTAAAGGAAAAGAGAGCAAGGAATGATTTATTTCAATAAATCATAAAATGTAATGGCAAAATGGTAATTTACCATAAAACAATAAGCTAATTATTTTCTCCTAATATTGGGTCACATTTTTGGCCAAATAGGGAAATGAGAGGGGAAATAATTATTTGGGAGATAGATATTAATTTTGGAGCATTTGTAACCAAGTAAAATAAATTAGAGAAAGTCAAAAAGTAATATGACATAATTAATTATTTGGGAAAATGCAAGAAGCAATTAAATATTCCCTTTTCTCTTATAAATTTCGGTCAAAGGGAGTTAAAGGGGAATAAATTTTCTTGGATTATATTTAATTCAAGAAGAAAAAAAATGGGAGCTAAATAAATTAGACACATGATAACTTTTGTATTAAACAATAATATTTCCAAAAGCACATAGAGATATTTCAAGAAGCCATATTCCTTTTGCTTCTTCTTCATTTCAGTCAAGCAACAAAAAATAGAGAGAGAGAGAAGAGTTTGAAACACTTGAGGAACAAGAGAAGAAGCTAGGGTTTCAAGTAGGACAATCTAACGTAAGAGCTTGAAATCAAAGTGCTTATGCCTTCTAATCTATCTAGAACTTCTTCTAACCTCTTCTTCTTAAAAATCATTGTTAACAAGAGAAATCAAGAGAGAAGAGAGAGAGGGAAGTGGCATCCTAAGTAGATAAAGTAGGATAATCAAGAGGTAATCTCCAAAACTTTGATCCTTTTGCCTTATATGATGTTGTTGTGATTGTTATTTTGGCTAGGTTTGGTTGGTTTTGTAAAAATTAGATGATGAAACCCTAAGGGTTTATGCTTTCAAAATGTCCATGAAATTTTTTTATTAAGTGTTTAAGTATTTAATCTTGTGATTATAAGTGAAAAGGAAATGGTTAATCAAGAGAAATCAAGAAAACACAACTTCTCTCCTAAGGGTTCAATGTTTTGGCTAGTTGTAGAACCATAGGAAGGAATTTGAATTTTTCAATTTTGATAATTTCATTGGATTTAGAAGGGAAAATTTTGTAGGAATACATGTGTTAATGATTTTTGGATGTTGGTATGCAAATATGGAAATTATTGAATTTAAGGGGAAATGTTGTTTGATTTGTTTCACTGGAGGCTATGTGGTTGTAAAATACATTTTGTTAGACAAAATTTGTCCAAAAATTCTAAAACTTTACTGGATTAAAGTAGAAATGTAGAGCTTTAATTTTATAGTTATATCATAATTTTTGGACTAGTACATTAAGAGATATGGATTTTTAAAGTTGTGCCCTCTTTCAGGAATATAATCGGGAAGAGTAGAAGTTTGGCAAATTTTTGGGAAGAATGCGGCTGAAATAGCCAGACTTAAGTATTTTTTTATAAAAATTAAACTTAAAGGTCTTTATATAGGATTTAAAACTATTCAATTTGGAATTTTCTAGAATTAATTATGATTTTTCAAAATTGACTGAAAAACCTGCCAGTTTTATGGAAAATAGTGAAACTAAAAAACCTGCTAGTTTTCTCTTATATAACTGAACCACATGATTATTGAGCAAAGAGTGTATTAAATAAACAAACACCCAAATTATAATGTTGCCCAATTAATTCAAGCCACTAAGCATAAAAGGGTAACAATCCAATGATACTAAGAATCATGAAAAAAAATGCTTTTCAATGATTAATGACAATTTGTAAATACACTTTATATTGAAAAGAAGTCATTTATATGAACCTCATAAATGAAATTAAGTTTTCCTTGATTGATAATGAAATATGTAAATTGTTTCAAATCTAAAATGTTCTTTCAAAACATGATAATGCATTATGAAATTAAGATTTTGAGTGCATGAAAAACTCATTTTTGAAATATGTTTAAAATTGATGCTCACGATAAACATGGTGGAAGTCAACAAACAAAACATCATAATGCTTCAGTTTTAGAGAACATGTTGAACACTGAAGTTAACATGTTGAAGAATTTTCCTATGAGCAAAAGTCACAAGGGTAAAGCATCAGGCAAATAGGCTTAGCACAATAGAAATAAATGAGTACAATGACTTTGCTTTTGACTAAGAAATAATGACTCTTAGAGTTGTCTTGAAGAATAGTAACATTCAAGTTTAAGATTCAAGTACAAGAAGCTAGTTACTGGAAGATAGATGATATCAATTGTTATTGTTATTGTATTTGAGCAACAAAATGAGTACATGGATTTTTGAACTATGAAGCACAAACTCATTAAACCAAATGACTAGAGTTCTAGAATATTATCCTTCTAAGTTATTCCACTATAATGGTTAATGCATTAACATTAAATGCATTAATGAACATTCATAATATTTGGAATAACTCAGTTAATAAGGATTTATGCATTAGGCACAAGGATTTCACAAATTGAATTCTTTTCTTGAAAATAGGCTTGACACTCATATAGATGGTCAACTTGTTAGACATGAGGTCTAACTCATTAGAGAATAAAGACTAAGGATTTGAAGTATTGGATAGCACATTGAATACCAAGGATCACTATGTGAATGATAGGGAAAACTCTAGTTGATAGATTTGAAACATTTATGACTTTTAGTACAAAAAGATTTATCTTCCAATTTTGAAACACCATTTAAATGCAATCAAAGTATGAATATTTTTCAAAACACGTGTATGTACTTTTATAAAAAAAAGATGAGTTGAAATCAAAACAATTTTTATAATTATGCATTTCAAAACTTAAACTCTGTAATATACCAAACTTTGTAACCGAGAGTGCCTATATATATAACCAGTTGAATGAAATGAATAATCAGTGCTTAGGTATATAAATTTGGAGCTATTTTCGGAATTTCCAGGCACCCATCGTGTCATTCATTTAAGTTAAGAACTCAAGGTTGCTAATTGTAAAACCCCTCTCTAATTAAGTATACGTATAAGTTATTACTAATTGCGCTCTTATATAATAATATAATATCGATGTTGATACTATTATCTTGGTTGAACACTCTGATACCACTACTCTGATAATTCTGATACCACACTCGGGTATTGATACCCTTATTTTATGTTCTGATCTTACCTTCATGTGAGCCAATGTTACCAAATATGTAAATATTATGATCAAATAACTAAGTGTTCTGATACCACCTTACATTATTCTTACTATTCATGTCTATCAGTGTTCATATACATACAAGCTCGTTGAACATTCAAGGTTAGCAAAATATTAATATTTATAGGTAACTAACAAAATGACTTCATTTCTTCATCTGCTTCCTTCACCCATTAGCACTTACCTCTTTTCCCTTTGTGCCACTTGTCCTTACTATGTAATGAATTTCAAAAAGGATGAGATTCTGGAGAATCTCAGTAGCAATAAGCATTCAATCATATAAAATGTAAATATACAAAGCAATACAACATAACCATCATAACACAATGAGCATCACAGGAGCATTTAACACATTAATATGCAGCACAACATACACAAATCACATTACCACAGTGCTTGGTTACAACTACGAGCGTCCACCTGTCATATACTTAGCCGCTTCGGGCATCCACCCAACATGTTCTGCATGCCTAGAACACACCATATTTGATGGTAAATAGTATATAAAAGAAAGAGTTACTACCTGTACGACTTTCTGAGAACCTGTCCTTGTTTATCAATTTCCTGGTCGGCCTAAGCAAAGATCAAATCCTATAAATTATACTTCACGAATGAACGTGTTATCACTTATTCCAATTCTTGTCCTTATATTACTTGGTTAATTATCTTCTAATTCTCCTACATTATGTCAAATAGGTATCAAATGAGGTCTATATTAGCCTTTAGCACATGTTTCTACCCTTTGGAATCAAGGTTAACACAATTTACCTTGAATACCTCAAATCTGTAGGTTACCTTAATATGTTAGATTTGACACCCAACTTTGAAAATTCATAACTTAATCTGGAAAATTAAAAATAAGGTGGTTCTAGGTCCTATGGAAATCTCTTTAAGTTTGTATTAAATGAAAAATACTACTTAGGGCTAATTACAGGGAAAAGCCTCCAAAATCCTTAATCAACATTACTGCCTCAAAAAGCATTCCAGTGTTTCTACCTCAACTTCAATAGATCATAATTCACAATTGACAGGGCCAAATGAAACATATTATATATCATTAGAAAGCCTAAGATGTCTACTAACATATTATAAAATATCACAGCTATTGGACAAGGTTTGATAAGTTAAAAACATATCACAATTAAACTTCCACGAATCTAGCAGATTATACAACAATACTTTAAATTCCAAAATTAGGGCTTCCTAACCAATCATCCAAAAATCATAACCACATGCTATCCCTACACAATTTTTGTAACACTATCTCTTACAAAACATTTGATGAGTTCTATTCATGTAATGTTTACAAACTTGAGACATTATCAAATAGTAAGTTATTAAAGTCCCAACTTCAATACAGGGTTCGATCCTGTAATTGTATGGGCTTTTCAAAAACTTTTAAAAATAATTATGTGTTGTCTCATACCAATTTGTAAATTCATTACCCTCATTGGTTTTAAAATCATTTATTAAAAATGCAGAGCGTTCACTAGCAATAGCTTACGCAGTGGTGGTTAACTTGTGTGCTTTTAGTGTTTGGATGCCCGATTCTTGTTCAATTATCGCTTTAGGATACTAGTGCATTTCTGAAAGTCTAGCGTACTACTTATAACTATTGTGGTCAGTGTTGTAACACCTTACTTTTATACCATACAAAATAGTTCAAAATGTGACCTGATGCCACATGAGAGACCAGAAACAGTTCTTAATCCATTTGGGATCCCGACTTCACTACAGGGTTCAATCCTATAGTTAAGTGGGTTTTTGAAGAGTTTTTCAAAACATTTTACTTATAGTCTCATTTTTATTTTTTAAATTGGTTTAATTTATTCGGGTCTGTTTCCATTTGTTAATATCAGAGTACTTACTGAAGCTCTTAGTGGATATTCAGATTAAATTCGCTGCTAAAGGGTCCACCTGGTACAGTCACCCTGTTCTAGATAATCTACATTGATTACATACAACCTTCCAGGTTTACAGTTGGTGTACTTTTCCACCAAGAGTACTCAGTTTACAAAGTACCATTTGATCTATATACAAATCCAAAAGTAAGATAACCAATAGAAAATAAACTCCACATCTTCATTCTTACCCATCCGTGGCTACCTTCTTCCTGTGAGAACTACTTGCCTGTGCTGCAGGTTAGTTAGTGGAAAAGGGCGAGATTCAAAAGAATCCCAGTAGTAATAAATAACACTCATATGAAATGCATACAGAGAAACATGTCATATTAACCACTACATACCAAATCCATTCAATATTCATTCAACATTCAAAGATATGAATATGCAACAACCAATTCTATTCAAGGACTTACTGTCCCTTTCTACAGCACTGAGTATTCTATTGGGCCAAAGCCCTTCTCATCTGAATGCGTAATGGGCAATTCTGCTCTATCCATATTCACAATTCAAGTATGTATAAATGGAAATAACATGCATGAAGCAGGATATATAGAATACGAGGGAGAAGTTACTACCTTAGCTTTTCCAATATTTCGTGATGTGTTACCAGTTCCTTGGTCGTCCCGTGCAGATATCGAATCCTATATATGGGAATTCATGAATTAGACTGGTTATTACTTATTCTAATAACTTTGTATGAGGTAAACTAAATTATGCTTAACTCATCCCTATGTTTATCCTTGGTTTCGACTTGTTGGTTATCATTAGAGTCATTTAGGTAGCCCTTGGAAGCTTAAACAAAGGCCTATAGGGTTGGAAAATGCCATACCAATCATCACCACTTGGAAAATATGAAATTTGGGAAAAATTGGGTCTTGGCCGCGGCAAAAAATAGGTCAGAACTATTTGGCCGCGGCCAAGAATCCCCTGATTCTTGACTAAAATTGAAAAAATCATAACTAATTCTACAAAAAAATAAATGAGGTGGTTCCAAGTTCTACGTGACCTTGATTAAGTCTACTTTCAATGAAAAATATATGCATTAGCTATATATGCACCAATTGATATATCCATTAGCTATATAAAATGTCATGTGTCATCATCTTATGATTTCTTGCAAGCTTATGAGTTAAATGGCCAACCATGGTCAAGTTCACTTTGGTTAGTTTTCTTGTCTTCCATTTGCTTCTTTTGACCAAAATTAATGCCCCAAAAAGATGTCAATTTAATTACCCAAGTCCTCTTGAAATTCATTTGTTTCTTGGTCAAAATTTCCAAGTTGCAAGTTTCCACATGTTAACCTTTTGACTTTCAACTCTAACCTTTAATTGGTCAAAATTCTCTCCTTCTTGATTCATTTAAGCCATGCATTTGATTTATTCAATATTTCCCTTACTTAACCAAAAATGGCAAGAAAATGGGAATTATTAATTACTTCTTGCATAATTGGAAAATTATGATTTTGCCCTTACATTTTATGATTTATCGAAATAAATCATTTCTTGCTCATTTCATTTGGTTTGGCCTAATTTTTGGAACTTACATAAGGCCATTAATTGTGTCATTTTACATTCTAATTAATTTTTTAGTCATTCCTGACTTTAGGCGGAAATTAGGTAATTTCTTAGGATAATTCTTTCATTAATTTCACTGTCTATTTGTTCATTTAGCCCTTGAGTACATTTTGGGATATTACAAGTGTCGCGATTACTAGTACTTCTACTGCTACTTCTACTTAATTATATATATATATTAGTACACAGATCACAAATATGATATGCATAATACTAATAAGTTTGTAAAACAAATCATCACAGAGCACTTACAAATTATGTGGCAAATAAAGGGCCTAACTGATCCCTTATCACAGAACCATAGCACTTGGTAATATCAATCAAGAAGCTTTGGGTCTCTACCCCATACAAGGTGTACTTATGGGCTTTTTGCCTTGAGCCTATCTTACTCAAGATGCCTCGAGTAACTCCCCGTGCAACTTGTACTTACGGGTCTTACCGCCTAAGGACTAACTCTCCCGTAAATGCACAGATGATAGAGAATACATATAGAGCAACACATATGATATAAGGGATAGGGTACTACCTAGTATTCTTTCCAATTTGGGTTCTTGTTCCCCATCTCTCGGGCGTCCCGGGAAAATATTGAATCCTATAACTTATAATTCACAGACGGGTAAGTTATTACTTATCCCAATTTTTTAATAACTGTAGACACTTTGGTTGGTTATCTTTAAAGTTAATACATTAGGCCCAATAGATATTTAATGGGCCCACTCCAACTTCAAGTGTTTAACTTAACCCTTGGAGGTTAACTTAATTACCAAATGCCATAACCTTTTTCATTTTCGTACTTTTCAAAAAGCTGGCAGAATTCTCAATAACATTTGAAAATTACTATCTTGACTTAGAAATATCTAATTAAGGTGGTTCAAAATTCTCTGTGTCCCTTATTAAGTCTATTTTAAGGAAAAAATGCTTCCCATTGCCACCTATCCACACACCATTCCCAATTTCCAGTTTTTTGCTTACTGCCAGAAAATCTTTCCAGCTTTAATGGTCTAACTTCAAACACTCATAACTCTTAGTGTACTAATCTAAATCCTTCATATTTCATATCAATTTAAAGCTCATTATGTCTAGTTTAAATCTGGAAATTATCACCAATATCAAACAAAGTTTCAATAGTTAAAGTTTTGCCACAATAAATGCAATACTGGCTGCACCTTTAACAAAGTTCCAATTTTTGGTTTTTCATTCCAAATCATTCAAGATTGTAACTAGGGGCTATTCCTACATTGTTTTTCGTATAAAATCCAATGGTAACCTTAAAAATACCCAAATCACACTCCCTCTCCCTGACCGAAATTTGTCCCCAAAACAACAAAAATCAAGTTTGCATTTTTGACCACCAACTAGTCTAATAACATCATTAATCATCATATATCACCTTATATATAACCAAAACAAAATTTTACTTTGAAAAACCCTCTGAACAAAAAATTATAGTGGTCCAAGAGCCAAGAAAAACTCAACAAAATGCAAGGTAATTCGTTCAAAATGAAGCCGAGGCTTACTTCTTCGCGTTTCTACAACAGGTTCAGTATTTCGACGGCACTCCGGCTAACTAAATGACATAAAACACCTCAAATTAGAAAAATGAGACCATAGAAATGAAGCTCTCAGTGTGTAGAAGAAGTTTCCTAAAGGGCTTACCGGACGATAACGTTGATTCGGAGTCAGAATTGGCTCTGGAACTTAGGAAATTATACTATTCATGTTTTCTCTTTCCTTTAACAATTTTGGGTGAATTTTCTCATTTTCCTCTTCCCTCTCTCAATTTTGCCGAATTGGCCTATTAAAGAGGAATGAAGGGTGGTGATTTAATCATGCATGTGATCTTCTCTTGTTATGCCAAGTGTCCAATTAGTAAAGCTCAAGATTTGCCATGTGTCACTCCTTTTCTCTCTCCTAGGTGGCGCTATTTTTGTCAGGGGAAGGGAGAGGCCTGACAATTTTTTTAGACTCCTGGGTTCAGTGTTTGGGAAGTCAAGTACGTGACCGTCCCAGAGGCTGGTGGATTCTCTAGACTTCGGTGCTAGGTGCCAGCTGTAGAGATGCCAACATAAAAGGCCAAAAGGTAAGCGTCATCATGAGGGACACTTGTCACCTTCCCATTCATCCAATACAAAAGTGCTCTATTCATCCAATATAAAAGTTATGTTAAGATTGCTTACTTTATTAAAGCTATTTTAATAAAGTTACTTTATCTGTACTTACTTGGGATTCTACTTGGGTCTTACTTAGGACCGTGACACGCATATCAAGGCCTGCCATATGGCATCCCACTTCCCTAAATCTCAAAAATGGTGTGATATGTACTTTGGCCATAGATGCATTTTCATCTGACTACTTATCCTAAGAATTCATGACCTTAACTTCTTACTTTCCGCTAATAACATTGTCAAACCCCTTAATATTTTGATATTTATCAGAGTATTAATGCGCAGTTTAATAGGCATACAAAAATAGAAAAATTATACTGATACAAAGTTCTTGATTACATTATAGGAAATCCCCTCAGGGTTTGTACATAGAAAATTACAAAACCTAAAATATATATAAGGGACACAAATAACCAACTCGAAACTCTTGATCTAGACCATAACCCTTGGTTGACAGTGACCATATCCTTGCCCTTAGAGTCGCTTCTTTTTGCTGAATAAATTTTCAATTATGGAAATGGGTGAGATTCAAACGAATCCCAGTAGTAACAAGCTATCAATCATATAAAATGTGAAAGATAAAATGCAATGCATTATATATGATGCAACAAATAATTATGCTGTGCACATATCTATCAATGTTCAGGATCAAAGTGATGATTTTGTCTAGATCAAAATTATCGCCTAATCCCTCTTGTCACATCTTGTCATATTGTGATCACATGAATGTTTCGGAGCAGATGTTGTTCTGCCCGTACTTGCCACATAATTGTTCTGAAGCAGACATCAACCTATCCATACTTGTCTTGTCACTCAAACTGGGTCTACCTGGCCTCATGGTACTATGTTGTTTCCATGGAGTGGTACTTGTGCTTTTCCTACACCCAGCGAGAAATTATACCATACAGGTTTATCATTTATCACATTGGCTGACCTAGACTAGATACCCACTGGCCAAGAGGTAATTATGTTTTTCCCTCAGGGTGGTACTTGTGCTTTTCCTACACCCAGCTCTAGGAATTACGACTATTTACATGTCATTGCACAAAGCATGGCAAACAATACATACAAACAATCAAATAGAATATGAGATAGAGTTACTACCTGGACTTCTTTCCAATTGTCTAGCTACTTTCGGTCCTTTAACTTTTGTCCGGCTCGGTCAAGTGTTAAATCCTAAAATTCCTACATTGGTAACAAATGAGTTATTATTCATTTATACCTTATTATAATCTCATATAGTTGGTTATCTTTACACTTAGAGTTCAAGGTAATTTTATTGTGCTATTACCTTTTCTTTTAATTTCACACATTTTACTAAAAGCGGGTAGAATTTTCATCAAACTTTGAAAATTGATATCTTTATGTTCACATGTCCAATTGTAGTAGTTCCAAAGGCTATGTAACCCTAATTAAGTTATATATTCAATGAAAAATATTGCTTTTAGCTAAATGGACACAAATCAATCCATAATTACCAGCTTTTGGACACTATCTAGAAACATGCCAATTTTCAATGAAAATTTTCAAAAATATATAACTCCTAGTATACAGCTCTAAATAACCTATATGACCTATTAAATTAAAGTTTGATAAGTATACTTTCATTTTGACAAATATCATAACCATTAGACACAATTCAATTACTCAAAGCATAATACAAACATCTACCATGCAGGGAAATCCTAAATGGCACTAGTGCAAAATAGCCTTTTTAGACCACATCATTTAGACCGGTTATTGTGGATAAAGTCTAAAAAATATGACCGGTGGCAGTTTCATAATTATAAAGAATTTTTTAGACTGGTTCTTAAAATAACCGGTCTAAAAGATATTATTTAGACCAGTTATCTAAATAACCGATCTAAAAATATAAAATTAATAAAAAATTAAAAAATTTTAAGACTTTTTAGACCGGTTGTCACTAATAACCTGTCTAAAAGATAAAATTTTTTAGACTGATTGTTGATGGTAACCGGTCTAAAAGATATGGAATTAAGAAATTAAATATTTTTTTAATTTTTAAGATCGGTTATAATTATTAGTTATAACCGATCTAAAAGATGAACTGTTTAAGACCGTTTTTGTCAAATAACTGGTCTTAAAAATCCACCCTAATATTTAAAATCCTCTCTCGCAGCCTTAGCTCGCGCCTAATTTCAACTTTAAAATCTGATACTCATCAAGCTTCTTGTAAACTACTCCCTCGTATCGCGACAACTTCTCCTTCCCACATCGCTCTTCCATCCTTGACCATCTCTGTCATCAACGCAGAGGTATGGTGGAATCCATTACCATAAGGCTTGGCTTTTCTTCCCTCCAATTGGTTTAAGATAATCGCTCTACTTAATTTGTTTTATACATACTTCAGACTAACTACCGTCATATACTTCATATCTATTTCTATTGCAAAATTTTATACTCATATTTGCTTCAGGCTTACGATTGCAACATATGAGAGAGTTTAAAAATTGGATTATTCACTAGGAGTCGAAGGTTAGCGTTTTCTTCTATCATTTGCCCTATTTCTAAATATTTATTCTCTGAAAAAATTTCTTAAATAAAAATTATCTTCCAACTTTCAATCTAATTACTTTCTTTTCTAACTCATTTCCTAATATCATATCATATTGTTGAGCCATTTACAGCCAATTATATATTTGCACTGGGTGTTGCAAGATTCTTGAGCTGTGCTTATTGGGTTCTTCAGGTATGACTCTACCATGATATATTCGTGATAAGTAATTATAAGTATGGCTTTGGAAGCATACTTTTAGGATATGTACAAGTTGAGTATACTAACGTAATCAATGGACTAGTAAAAAAAAGACACTTTTTAGTCTGGTTATTTGGATAACCGTTCTAAAATAGACTTTAAGACCGGTTATATGGATAACCGGTCTAAAAAGTCTTTTTTAGATCGGTTATTTAGGTTATGTGGATAAGCGGTCTAAAAGTCACATAACTGGTCTAAAAAGTCACACTTTTTAGACCGGTTGTTGGAACAACCAGTCTAAAATGTATCACACTTTTTAGATCGGCTATATCAAGACCTCATCTAAAACTGGTATAAAAATTCATTTTTACCAGATCTAAAATGTCATTTTTCTACCAGTGTGGATAATAACATTTCAAGTTTTGGAATTCCAATCAATTCCTTGTAAACTTGTTCCAACCACCAATTCCTACACAATTTTTCCTAAGGAATCCATTGGAGACCTTAAAATTGGAAAAATAATGCTCCTTCTACCTACCTTGTTTATACTAGAAATTAGGGTTCCATTCAACGATTCAACAATTTACAATTTAGTCAACAAAACACATTCCTTTCATCTCTAATCACTTGTTTAATCACTTAAAGACCTCTTGAACATGATTAATGCCAAATTGGAAAGCATCTCTTCTTAGGATTCATGCATCCCAAATCAAAAATTCAAGACTAACCAAGCCAATAACCATCACAAACCACCAACAACAATCATGAATTAACAAGAGAAATCCAGTTATCAAGCTTACCTTGGTTTCTTCTTCTTTCTCTCTCTAAATTGCAACCCTTCTCTCTCCTTTTCCTTTGATTTTCTTCTTGTTTTACATGATTTCAAGAAGGATATAAAGATTAGAGAAGGTTTCCATGAGTTTAAGGGCAAGAACACATAAATTTTTACTACCAACTTACCTTGATTTGCTTCTTGATCTCTTGCTCGTTCTCTTTTCTTTTTGTTTTTCTTCAACCTCTCTCTTTCTCTTCTCTTGAAATCTGAATGAAATATGGCCTCTTGAAGAGCCAAATTGCTTCTTGAAATAAATCTTAGCACCTCTTTAAAAATATATTTTTTTATTTCTATTTTATCACATGTAACTTACTTTTCCTTCTTCTTTTTCCTTATAGCATATATAGCTTCCACATGTCATGCTACATGGCACTATCTTATTTTTTCCTTTCTCTCTCTTCTTCTTGACTAAAAATGGATCTTGAAAGAGCATAATAAGCTCTTAAAATATCCACTTCCACCTTCTTAGAAAATACATAATATTTTATTGCTATTACTTTACACATGGCATTTTCTTACATCTTTTTCCATATGGCTTATAAACCTACCACATGGCATAATATGTATCCAATTGATATTTTCCTTGCCTTTTCTCCTCTTAGACATCCAAAACCATAAGGAAAGGGAAAATATTGGCTTTTTATTTTTATTAGCCAAATGATTATTTTATCCTTACATTTTCTTGAATTTTTTATTCAATTTCCATCTTCCTTCTTCCCCTTTCTTTCGGCCAAAATTTTCAATGCATAGTGGGCCAACAATTGTGCTCTTTCATAATTTATTTTAGGCTTCAATATTAGGCCTTTTTCCAGACAAAAATTAGACTTTATGTCTTTCTTATCCAAAAATTTACATAATCACTATTCCAATATTTTGGCTTTTCAAAGTGCACCGAAATTCACCATTTTATTCTTTTGAGTATAATCAAATATTCAAGGATTTTTAGTGAATAAAATTTGGGGTGTTACAGCTCTCCCCCTTATTAGAATTTGCTGACACCCAAGAGTGGGGTGAATAGGGTATACGATAAAAACTTAAGAACTTTGATATTCTTTTTGCATCTTATGAAATCAATAAGTATTAAAGTAATGAATTATAAAACTATAGTCATTTATTTAAATCATATATATTGGAAATATAAGATTTTAAGGAAGAGAAGATGAAAACTCTGATTTATCTTGGTTCGATTCAATCCATGATGACCTACGTCCAGTCCCCATGATTCTCCTGAGATTTCAATCTACTATCTCCCTCAAGTTTAACTAGGTACTTGAGAACCATTACAATCCCACAAGTTTGATCCGGGTACTTGTGAAGCCTTTACAATTCTCACACTGAGATAACGACTACCCCTTACACATTGTAAAGATACAATATCTTTCCTACTCAAGATTCCCCAACTTGAGTAACTCTCACAAATATAGAATGATTACAATGAAAGCATACTTCTCACTATATAAAGTAGATGATGATTAACACTAAAGTACATGGTGGGACTTTATAGACCTTTTGCTAAGATTCAGAGTTTTGGCATTTCAACATTGTGTATGCAGCCTCTCATGTTTGTTTATGTTGAAATGTCTCACCTTTTATGGTTGATGAAGATTTATGACCATTGAGCTTCTCTTCTTCTAGTTGAGGCTTACAAAATATAACCGTTGAAGTAGCCGTTGGAAGCTTCTAACACAAAAGTGCTTTTTCCAATTTGTGTGTTAATCCATGTTTAATCACCTGGAAAAGCTTAATCACTAATATAATGAAGTGTTGGAGTGATTATAAGCAAGAAGAACAGGTTACACATAATTTCAATGATTTTCCAGAAATTTCGAGGTGGTGCTCTATTTTCTGAAAAAATTAGTATTCGGATAGCCTCTGTTGTATTCGAATAGAAGAAATCAGTTTCTATTGAAGTATATTCGAATACACTTTCCTTTATTTGAATAAAATTTGAAATGTATTCGAATAATCAATTCCCTATTCGAATAGCTTCTTACACAAAACATATAACACTATTCGAATAGTGATTATTGCTATTCGAATAAACTTCTTTCAAAACAAGAAGAGATTATTCAAATACTACAACCTCTATCCGAATAGTTCACTGATTGTTACAGACATAACTCTTTTGATATAGTTCTAAATTTGACATATGACCTATCTATAGAAAGCTCTTTAAGTATACTTTCATATGAATCAAGCTTGACCTCAATTAGATCTGTGATTTGAGAGATATATCCAAAATATTGAACATGTTATAAAATACAACACTGATAATGAGTGGTATATTTCAAAATTCATATCTATTTCATTTAAGCTCCTTTTGACTTGATCTTGGTGTCAAAATGATATAACGGCCTCGCCTCCGCCACCGCAGGGCTGACGTGGTGTAGGTATTGTCCCCCTTCTAGGGGATTTATTCCTCTTTCTCTACCCTCACTGGGCATTAAGAAGAGGACACCTCCCTAAGGGCTCAATGCTAGGACCTAAGGATAAGTCTAATCTTTAAGAGCCACTTGGTAACCATTTGCACCATGGTGTAAATGGTTACCAAGTACCTCTTATGGCTTAGACTTATCCTCAGGTCCTAGCTTTGAGCCCTTATAGAGGCGTGCTCTTCCTAGAGCCCAGTAAGTGTAGAGGAAGAGGAAAAAATCCCCTGGAGGGGGGACAATATCTATACCACGTCAGCCCTATGGTGGCAGGAGGAAGGGGTTCTGACATGCCGACCTGTAGTGGAGGGAGGCGGGGCCGTTACAAATGACGTATTAGAAGTCTAGTTTCATAAGAATCAAGTTTTAACTCAATCAGAGTTATGGTTTGGGAGATATGACCAAATTGATGAACCTCGTTTATGCTGAATGAAACAGAGTCCGCTGGTGTGGCGTCCCTCGTTCCAATATGGAAAATACTCAGAGTCACAATTACGTGGAATACAATGGCCCATTAAAATAATCACAGCGCTAATATATTGATATAATGACATGATAATGCATGATATATATACAATCGTCTCATAGGGGTATACAAAATAGTTACAAACCTTAAAATACATTACAGAATCTTTAGATAACAACATCTCTTCTTGTACTAGTCTGCCACCTCTAGTTGACAGAAAATCACCCTTTTGTTCTTCGAGCCGCTGCCTGCTGCTGGAAACTTACATTTTTATGGAAAGGGTGAGATTCGGGGGAATCTCAGTAGCAACATGCTTACATACAAATAGAATGCAAAAATAGATATGTAATGTCATGACATGTAAGATGATCGACTTTTCGTGTATACACTAGCCCAAGGCCAAACTTACGTCAGAACCTTGGTCGACTTGGTGCCCCTGTTGGGTCTATGACTACAACATGGCAGAATGGTGTGTCTAGGATACTAGCTCATGTTATGATAGATGACATTTATAATTAGTATCATATAGTATAAGTATGAAGGATGTACTACCTGGACTAATGACCTTTCCTTTCTTGTCCTTGGTCCAGCTCCGTTTTCGACTCAGCTATCGTTATTTCCTAAAATACACATTTAGGATAAATAGGTTATTATTTACTCGTAACACACTCTCAACTCATAGTGTTGGTTATCTCGACTCATAGTTGTATCATTACCAAAATACCCCTAAGACTTGGCTTATGCCCATTTGTACCTCGTCACTTGTACTTTACTCAAAATTCTGACTTAGGTTAATCCTAAACAATTTCGCATGTATAATCTATTTGTGACCTCAATTTGCTCAAAGTCAGGCTCAAATGATGAAAATACCCCTTGGCAGCCATTACTTAGTGCTTTAAGGGTAATTCGGTCATTTCACAACCTAGGCCTTTTCTCACTTTGTCGTCAACACAACCCTTACCTATTTTTCTCTCTTGAACTCAATGAAACCATCCAATAGATGAAATTCCAACTTGTTCTTCGTGCCATACAACTAGCAACAATTATTGAGTTCTCAGAAGAGTTATGTCAGTTTTTCGTTTTCTTTTGCTTAAACATATCCTTTTTACTTCTAATCACAAGATTAATTAGTTAGGCAAGCATTAGACATCATTTAGACCATTAAAACCCTAATTTAACTAGAGATGAATAGTACCCAACTTCTACCATACTCATCCAATCAACAAACCATATAGTTTAGAAGGAAGCTTACGCTTACCTTTACTCGTTTATAAATTCGGTTTGGAATTTCGGCGACACTCCCACCAGCGAGACGGCACCAACGGCCTCCAATCAAGAATATGAAACCATAGCATTGAAGCTCATGATGAGTAGAAGAATTTTAGTAAAGGGTACTTGGAGAGAAGACGCCATTTTGATATATTCCAGTGATCAGAAGATTTCTCTCTCCTCCATTCTCGTCATTCTCGTTCTTGTTCTCTCTATTTCTCTCATTCTCATCTATTTCAATTGGCACGCAGAAATAAGAAGGAAAGGATGAAGAGTGATGAGTCATTAAAAATGGCTCTTATGTGGTCATACTTATTAGTCCACTTCTTTAGCTTTCTTGCATGATAATTCATTTCATTTGTCTTGCTTCTTCACCCACTAAAATAATGAGACATATAGTGAGAATTATCATTCTCAAACTATCCTATTATACCACCTTACAAGTGGTTACTCATAGCCTTATGCTTTATGGCTCTTGACTTTTCTTGAGTATTAATTCACTTAGTATTCGTTTCCCTCCTTTTTAGTTCCCATTCATTGAAATTATTGGGAAAAATAATCATTTCTTGCTTTATGGAAAAATTACTATTTTGCCCTTACGTTATTTTCCCATTGAATATTCGTTACACAAACACGACCACCACATAGTAAAATCATTGGTAGGAACACTACCTTGTTTTATAACATAATTATGTTGTGTGTGCGCTCCAATTACTTTATTTTGTGAATTCCCTAAGCTATTTAATACCCCTAAGGTATAAAGAATTTATGGGAATTACTCGTGCCTATTTAGGATACTGGCTAAACTAGGGCCTAGTAGTCCACTTGAATTAGGCTTATTCTCAGCTCTCTTGTCTTAAAATTTAGGGTGTTACAGCTGGTGTCAGCTGCTATTCGAATACTCTCAATGCTATTCGAATAAAGTGACTTATTTTCAGTTATTGGCTATTCAAATAGTCACTTCACTATTCGAATAGTATTTGATTATTTTGCACTGCGGCTATTCTGATAGTCTTTTTACCATCCTGATAGTAACTTTACTATTATGATAGTCTCCTTACTATTCGAATAGTGTATTTTCAAATTAGTCAAATACTATTCTGATAGATCCCTTACTATTCTTATAGTCGTTTTGGAATACGTCAAATACTATTATGAGTGTCTCCTTACTATCCTAATAGTCTTTTTACTATCCTGATAGTCTTATGATATTAGATACTAAAATTCATCAAATACTTATTTAGATAATCACCACACTATTTGAATAGTGCTCTTACTATTCAAAAATGAGTTTAAAAAACACAATGACTATTCGGATAGTGCCTTGACTATTTGAATACTTTTTCACTTGAATTATTTTCAGAAAAAAAATTTAATAGGCATACTATTCGAATACTAATATGGCTATTCAAATGCTTTCAACTTTTAACATTTCTTCTCTATTTGAATAATAATTTTTTTATTAGAATAAACTGAGAGTTATTCGAATAGCTCTTAATTGAAAATAAGTTTTACTATTCGAATAACAATTTGACTATTCAAATAATCCACAGTATTAAACCACATGAATCTTGGCAACCCAACTTGATATCTTCTTTCTTTACTAGACTAATCTACAACATATTTCACATTAAACACAATAGTTAATCAATGTAGGACATAAATACATTATGTAAACTTTTTTCTCTCAATATTTAATATCTATATTTGACATCATGAAAACTAATCATATCTAACATTCTCACCTTTTTTTATGATGGCAAATCCCTTATGAAAAATATGTATGAGTTATAAAAGAAAATTATGAGCAACATATTTTTCTTGCCTTTCTCTCCCCCTATCTGAGATTAGCAAAAAGTTTGATGTAAGGAAGAAATGCTTGTAGAGAAGTAAATATGAAAAAAAATTAGAAATTCCTTTGTCTCCATTAAATAAAATGAATGTGTCAAAGAAAAATTTTCTCTCCCATTATTTTCATCTTTAATGTGATGCAAATGAAAAATGGTATTCATGAAAACAAGTTGGAAACAATTTGGAGAGGTTTCAAGAAGACTTTCATAATCATGGAAAATTGAAATCAAAGATATGAAAAGTATTCTAGAAATATAAAGAGAGAAAGGTGTAGAAATGCTCTTTTGGATTTAACAAGTTGATGATAGATCCATGAAGTCTAGTTCACCATACTTTCGTTGTGTAACTTTGATGTATATTCATGCTGTCTCCAGGTTGCTCTTACTGAGTTGAGCTTCTATTCCATGTTTAATGCTCCTTTATATTGACATATGTATTTGTTGCTTTGAATATTGCAGCCAATAAATTTCCCTTGATTGATTGTTAAAGCATATATCCTCAAAGTTGATATATTCTCTTTTAGTGTGTTGAGGAATGATCTTGCATAGAGCAAATGCTTCTGCCATAAGTTAAGAACATTCTTATAAGGAGAATGGTTAGTGCAATCCAATATTAAAATTTTCCTTTCTATAAAGTATAGGAAAATTAAGATCATGGAAAGAAAATATATGAGTAACTTGTCATTAAAATAATCAATTGAGAGTAAATGCAAATGAGTATGTTATAAGGATTTTCTTTAATAAAGGGGATAAGCTTTCAAGATATAAAACACATGTGAATGTGAAGCTCCCCCTTAATGAATGCATGGCTTTAAAAATCATTATGAGTTAATAAATCTCCTAGATTTGAAAAACAATTGACTTTGTAAAGAGAATGAGTATGAAAATCTAAAATTCTTGGGAGAAATCAAGTTTTGAAAATGATGATGCTATTAAGGGGTTTTAAGGATAAAAGCCAATATCATTCGAGTGGTCACTTGAGTGATCTTACTTGACCATCACTCGAGTGTTTACCTACGTGATGCAACTCAGAGAATTAAGTAAGAATACAATACCTCACTCAAGTAATGTCGTAATCACTTGAGTCATAGTCCTATGTAGTGGATTGAGGCATTAATGGCTGCTCTCGATCTAGTGATGTGATCAAGGCTAGGGGAATCTGAAGTGTAGTCTATGTGAGCACTTAAGAATACTAAGATGAACTCAAAATAAGGCCTTATGTGCATCTATCAACTTAGTGTGTGCCCCTTTGCCTAGCAAATAACCATAGCACATAAATTTCTCATAATGCTAGCTTGCTCATGTAGCACCCTGGTCTGATCTTCTTGCTATTCAAATAAGTCCTTGAAGTTCTTGTTGTTCGAGTCATATAGTTGTCTAATCTTGCCTTTCACAGAAGTAATGAACTCATTATTGTTTGTAGCAAGCTTAGTGTGACATTATTGAAGCTCCTCTTTTTCTCATCAGGTTGTTGTACATGTTTTGTGTTGAATTGAAGGGGTGATCCTACAACTTCATCTTCTATCAAAGTCCTTGATTGATCTTCCTTGTGATTAACCTTGAGATACTCTACTAGGTCCAGTTTTAAGATTTTTAGCAATCTCTTTTACAACGTTCCTCATTGTTCTGTTAAGATCCTCGCTCTTAGTGGATAGATCAGAAGATAAGGTGCTTGCTGATCCCTTGTCTTTGTCCTTAATCTCCTCAACTATTTCAATAGTAGGCAGAGTATTTGAATAGTCTATGTTGATTTGTAACTCTTTGTTATCTGAATAGAAGGAGTAGTATTTGAATAGTTTCTTTAGGTCAGTTAACCCATTTGTTCTATTCGAATAGTATACCCCTATTCGGTTAGTCTTCTGTCTTTGACTCCTTGGTATATTTGGATAGAAAATCCATATTCAGATACACTTCCTTCCTTGTGAATACCAACAGTTTATTCTATTCGAATAGAGGTTTACCAATCGAGTAGTCTGTTTGAAAAATTAACTGAGATTATCTGAATAAAAGATTCATTAATCAAATATATGTTTTAAACAATAGTACTATTCGAATGGTTCTCAGAGTATTCGAATAGTTTATCAAAATATAAATTGTCTCTATTTGAATAGTTTGTGTTGTATTCGAATAGACTTTGAAGTGAATTTTTTAGAGTAATCTTTTGCTATTCGAATAATGGATTCACTATTATAATACTTTCATTGTAAAACTTGTTTTTGTATTCGGATAGTGACTCTCTTATTCGAATATGCTTTGTAAAATCATCATGTTATTTGAATACTTTGTTTATTATTCAGATAGTCTCTTTGTAAAATATGTTTTTGTATTCGAATAAAGGCATGATTATTCGAATAGTATCTTGGTACACTTTGTGAAATTACTTTTGTTATTCGAATAGTCCTTTTAAAGAAAATTGCATTAGTATGTTGGAAATTGTGCCCTAAGGGCCAATCATTGTACCTTAAATATTATTTTTATTTAATAATTTCTCCTTATTGTTATCATATCATTTGCATGTTTATTATAATAGTTGTATCCTTGGATGAACTATAAAGATTATCCTAAATGTCCCTCGTCAATTATCTATGCGGGAGCAAAGATGAAATAAGACCAGTATGACTTTGATGAGGTATAGAGATACAAATCAAAGTCTTAGGCACTTGTAGGAGTATAAGGTGTTGGACCGACCCGCTATGAGAAAGTTGCATGGATCAAGTCATAAGCTTATCTCATACATATAATCATGTCACAGTGCCCTCTGACCTGAGATCATCATAGATTCCTGCATGAGAGTTGCTAAGTTTTGACCTAGTCAAAAGTCACCTTTGACCTGGTGATGATAAAGGCTACAATCGGGCTTAGGAGTTTTCATGAAGAGGAATGTGAGTGGTCAAGATGAAATTTTTCCCTCACATTAGTGAGAGATATTACTGGCCCCTCGATGAGTGAGTCTAAGAAATGTATGGCCATACTGTAATGGGAAGGAGTTTCCATTTCTAATTTCAGGCTACTCAGGAATCGGGAAAGTGATGGTCAGAAACAGGAGGATGACGTTGTCCATGCCTCATCCTTGACCAAAATATTGTGTGACAAAAAGGGACGTGACATGGTTGTATAAAAGGTTGCATCGTATCATCGATCCTCATGTGAATTGGGTAGTCGCAATGTCTTGCTAGAGGCCGCTTGTGACTTGTGGGCTAGAATAGTTTTGGCCCACTGCCAACTTCATGTGGGCCTATAGGGTCGCACACAAGAATAGCCCAACACGAGCTATGATGTCCAGATTCATTGAATCTAAGATGTGTCTAAGATTCAATGAATACAATATTTGACCTAGCGTGGATGAATTATATATAT
This sequence comes from Albizia julibrissin, assembly GCA_037074505.1. Classification (NCBI taxonomy): domain Eukaryota; kingdom Viridiplantae; phylum Streptophyta; class Magnoliopsida; order Fabales; family Fabaceae; genus Albizia; species Albizia julibrissin. The sequence goes on from CM073477.1 coordinate 43,819,074, forward strand.
ATATATATAAATTTGAAAAAAAATAATAATAATATATATAGATTATAATATTATTATAAGATGTTAGTTTTATATTTAATTTATTTGATAAATTAAATAATTAAAACTAATACAGATATCATATCTTAGATTTAATTTATAAAGATAAATTAAATCTATTGGCTCTTTAATTAGATTAAATGAATATGATAAATTAAATCTGTTTGACATATTTAATCAAGTCAGATTTATTTGATATGATTCGAATTTCAAATTAATTAAGATTAATTTTGAGATTCCAATACGGCCTACATTAGATAGAAAATTCGAAGGGCTTGAGAACCCTAGGCTGTATGGAGAACTTGGAGAGCCGCGAGAAACCCTAGAGAGGCATCTTGGAGGCGTTAGCACGCTGCCGCATTGGGTCTTATTCGTGTGGATGCCGGTAGAGGGAGGCGACCAGAGGTGTTGACTCCTAGAGATCGAAAGCACGAAAAACAAAAAGGTACTATTCTAACCACTCGATTTAGACGTCATTGATAGATCCATGATTGGGATTCGAGGTTTTTAAATGGTTAATTTTTCCGCTGTGTGTACGAATCCCAACAGTATTCGAATAGAACTTTTGTTGTATGAATAGTCCTTTTCAGTTTTGAAAAACAATTGGGTTTATTCGAATAGTTTGGCCTTATTCAAATAGTGTTTATGAAATAGCTTCCTTTTGTATTAGAATAGTGACCCCACTATTCAAATAGTTGCTAATACATAGATTGAGATAGTAATACTTGTATTTGAATAATCAGTTTGTATTCGAATAAAATCCTTTTAAAAACTTCTCTGGGTATTCAAAATAAAGTGGTTAGTATTCGAATAACACTTCATTTCTTAGAGCATCCTTTTTATTAACAACCCTGCAAAAGTATAAATACATGTTCTTTGGTACCTTACTTCTCTTGGGTCCACAACATTAGACATGACAACTCTTATGCTCTTATACAATTAAACCATATGATATTTGAACAAAAAATATAATACACCAATAAAGACCAAAAGATAATTTTACCCAATTAAATAAATTCAAGCCATTGAATCATAAAGGGTAACTAACAAATGATATCAAGAATGATGATTTTCATTCATCAATGACAATTTGTAAATACACTTTATATTGAAAATATGCGATTGAAAATATTTTCATGCAATCCATGTAAGTTAGATCAAAGAGAATATACAGTCTATCTATAATGACTAACTTGTATGAAATGATAAATTATGAATTGAATCAAGTTTTCCAAGAATGATAATGAAATATGCAAATTGTTTCAAATTTCAAATGTTATTTCAAGTCATGACAAAGCAATTGAGATTTTGAATATATGCAAAACTAATTTTTGAAACATGTTTAAAAACAATGTTCACGCTAAACATGGTGGAAGTCAACAGGTTTAAAAAAATATTAAAATGCTTTAGTTAGAGAACAGCTAAGATAACATGTTAGACATTAGAGTTAACATGTTTGAGAGATTTTCCAAGAGCAAAAGTCATATGGAATAGGATTAGCCAAAAATCTTGGCTTGTTAGACATATATAAGCATAATGACTTTGCTATTTACTAAGAGATAATGTGGACTCTAAGAGTTTTGTTTTGAAAGATATGAATATTCAACTTAAGGATTTATTTACATGGCACAGGTTATTCAAAAATAGATCATATCAATGGTCAATGTGTTTGAGCAACAAAATGAGTACAATAATTTATGAATGATGAAGCATATACTCATTAGTTCAAATGATTAGAGTACTAGAATATTATCCTCATAAGTTATTTCACTATAATGGTTAATGCATTAACATTCAATGCATTAATGAACATTCATAATGCTTGGAATAACTTAACAAATAAGGATTTATGCATTAGGAACAAGGATTTTCATGAATTGAATTATTTTTCTTAGAGATAGACTTGACACTCATATAAATGATTAACTTGTTAGACGTGAGGTCTAACTCATTTGAGTAGTTCAAGTATAAGATAGCACATTAAAGATCAATGATCAAGACGTCAATGATGGGGGAAAAATCTGGTGGATGAATTTGAAGCATTTTTTACATTCAGTACACAAAAATATGAACTTTTAATTTTGAAACCGTTTTGGATGCAAATAAAATATGAATAATTTTCAGAACATGTGTATGCACTTTTATAAAACAAGATGAATTGAAATCAAAACACATCTTTGGATTGAGCATTTCAAAACATAAACCGATAGAAAAACTATGCACATTTTCACTTTTGGTTCATTTAGCAATTTGTAAATAATTTGAATCATCAAAGATTGATTGCTAAAAGAATCCAACAATGAACAAATATTCATTACCCAAATTAAATAATTCATATAAGCAAAGTATAGGGTAAGGATTAGATATCACCATAATCCTTCTTGTCCTTATGATAGCTTGCTTGGTTTTGGTGGAATAATATTGATTTTCCTCCTTTGCACACTCAGTACCAAAAACCAAACATCAAAAATCAGCATCGTCAAGATATGAATTTGTTTTTATGTAGCATTTGTAATACCCCAATTTTTCCACCAATATTCCTTGTATATATTTGTGATATTTAGTAGAATAAAATGATGAATTGTGGTGTACATAAAATGATGAAAACCGGTAGTTACATAAAATTGGCTAAGCTAAGACACAAATGTGTAACTTTTATCTACTTAAAGGCATAATATTGTTACACAAATTGGAGCATGAAAGAGAAAAAAAATTTTCCTAATTATATTGCCTCAAATTTGGCCAAAATAAGGAGAAAGAAAGGAAGACATTATTTAATAGAAAAATCATAAAATGTAAGGGCAAAATTGTAATTTTCCAATTATGCAAGAAGCAATTAATTATTTCCCATTTTCCTTGATATTTCGGTCAAATAAAGGGAATTAATAGATAAATCAAATTCTTGGCTAGTTTGAATCAAGAAGGAAAGAATTTTGGCCAATTAGAAGTTAGGGTGGAAAAGTAAAAAAAGTAAGAGTTGTAAAAGCTCTCCTACAAGTTGATTTCAACGGAATAATTGAAGATATTAAGAGAACATTTCATTTCTCCATTTGAAGATGATTTTTGGTCTAAAGTTAGATGGAAATAGAAAGAGATGAAGGAAATTAATTGGCATGTGTCAATTACATAAAATACAATATATCAAAAATCAAAAAGTCAAAAGAAGAATGACATTAAGTAATATTAGAAGATGTGGTTGTGAGATAATGCAAGAGGCCATACTTCTTCTTTTTCCCTTGGATATTACGGTAACATGGGGAAATAAAGGGAAGCATATATATATATGATTGCTTGGTGAGTAGTAAAGCAACAAGTGGAAAAGTCAAAGGTCAAAAGCAACATGACATGAGTTAGAAATATGAAGAAGGGAATTCATGTTAATTCAAGATGCCATTTTATTTTCCCATTCCTCTTGCACTTTCGGTCAACTAAGGAGGAAAAGCAAGAGAAATATTTGTGTGGTCACAAATAATTCAAGAAGAAGGGGAAAAAATGAGCCAAGCAATTTTACCTATGTAATTATTATTACCACAATTTATGACATAAGCCAAAAGTGATATGTTAAAGAAATATATGTAATATCCCAAATTTTGGGACTAAAGGCTAGAGAATAAGCCTAAATTAAGTGGATTGCTAGACCTCAGTTTAGCAAATGTCCCTATGAGGCATGTTTAAATTCCTCAAATTCCTTTATATCCTTGGATATTAAAAGGAATTATATTGGTGAGCTAAAGAGCTCGGGGAATAATAAAATGAAGTGATTGGAAGTCACATACAACATACTGAGGTGAAATACAAAGTATTGTTGCTATCGGTCAAATTCCCGATGTGGCAGTCAAGTTTGTGTGGCATATTTCAAGAAACAAATGATGTCCAAATATTATGAAACTTTCCATAATGAAAGTAGACTTATCAAGATTTAAAATGATAGGTAATATGAAGGATTTGGACAAGTATGCTAGGAGTTATGATTTTTCAAATTCTGGTCACGTGAAATTGGGCAATTCTGGAGCAGTGTCTAATGAAATGGAATTCGGTACTTATGAGAGTGCTTTTAGCTTATGGGTATATTTTTTCCTTAAATTAAATTTAAATAGAGTTCCATAGAACTTAGAAGCACCTCATTTGGATTTGTTTACATTTAGTTATGATTTTTACAAGTTCCGCCAAAAATCAGGACGGTGAAATTCTAAGCAACGAGATTCTTGGCCGCGACCAAAGGTTCTTGGCTGCGGCCAAAATGTTTCTGTCTGGTTTTTGGCCACCGCCAAAACCCCCAAATTTCAGAATTTCATATTTTTGAAGGAAATTGACTCATTTAACCCTTCCTAGCTTCTTGGGCCTTAGTATACACTTCTAATAACTCACAATCATGGCTCTAATGATGTAATTGGGTATCTAGGGCCATGGAGAAGTCAAGAAAGAAGAGGAATGGAAGAATTTCCAAGAAGCTCTAATGGTTGGAAGAAAAGGGAACAATTCAAGAAGGACATAAGTCTACAAGGTAGTAAACTTACTTTAATGTATGTGATGTTTATGCTGTGTATTGATTTGTTGTATTGCTTTGCTTGATTATGTGAAGCATGTATGAATGAATCAAGCTCTGTTTCTGTTTTTACTATGGCCATAAGTATGTTGTACGAAACATTGAGCATGTAGAATATCATTATGTGAACATGAGCCTACATAAGGCAAGCATATCATGCACTAGCATTCATCTTACATGCATTGTCTGTATGTTTGCTACTGAGATTCTCTAGAATCTCACTCTCCCCCACCAACCATATAGGTATATGAACAGGAAAGAAGAGAATGCTTGAAGATGATTCAGAAGAAAAGAAGACGAAGAATTAAAGACTGAATTGTGTTTAGTTTATTGTGTGTATCATTATTTGCACATAGAGAGTATTTATTTGTAAGAATATAAGTATTTAAATTAACCAGTATTGAGATCATTGAGAATAAGAAATACTCTAGTAATTATACAAGAAATTAAGAAACGATGAGTTGTTAAGAAGTTACGAACCACTTTATTATGAGGTTGAAAACAAAGTTTTAAACTATTCAGAAAAACCCACTCAATTACAGGTTCAAATCTTGTAGTGAGGTTGGGAATTGAAAGAACTTTGCTAAGAAAGATCGCTTAGTGGTTTGATCTGCTGCATAAAACTCATCAGAATGATTGTAGAAGGTATTACATTTTTATGGTATCAGAGTAGAAATTCTGGCATTTGGCTAGTATGCTCTGTTTCTAAGAATAGGCATACTAATACCTTGTTAGTGATTCCTTAGCTAGAATGAATTGTGAGTTAGGGATGAACCCAGAGAAATAGAATTTTCCTCAACCTCTAACCAGGCAAACTAGTTTAGAGGGTAGGGTAGAGCTGTATATAAAGAATGAAATAGAGTAGTAGTGATGTAGACCCAATAGAGAAGGGTATGTGCTCCAGAGAATTTGATGCCAAGCTAGCCTATGACCCAGATTCCGATAGAATTCCATGGTTAAGCATGCTCAGGCAAGAACAATCTCGGGATGGGTGACCTCCTGGGAAGTACTGTAGAAATTTGAAACTTTTGGATAATAGGCCTGAGTGCCTTGTGGTAAGAAATATGGTGATCCTGAAGGATTCCATAAGAATGTTAGAATAAATACATTGAAGATTTATGATAGGCTTGAATCCGATCTAAGCTGAAATAATATTTAGGTCAAGACGTGACTCAAGTTACACTATAGTTTCAATACATGAAAGTATGAACCCTATGAATTTTGTAAACCTAGTAAGTAATGTTAAATTGTCAACAATGCTTTATGGGAATATTTGAGTATATTACCTGAATGTTATGATAATAGAATAGAAGGAATGAATTATGATAATTTTAGCATGCTTATTGGGTATGGCTGAGGTTCTAGAATTAGGTTGATTAACCTAAAAGTTGGGTAGACATCTCTAGAGTTGCTACCAACTGAATTGTAACCTAAGAATCAAGCAATAGTTTAATTGATTCTTTAGACATTTGGATTGACTTGAATGAATTGAGGTACTAGAATATGGTACAAATGAAAATGAGGTTTTTGAAGGTTGCTAGCTGCTAATTTAGCATAGGGAAAGACTTTGATTATAGAGTGTTCCCTTAGAAAGAATGAATAAGAATTTGTTCCTTGATGGAATAAAGTAATACAAAGAATGAGAATAGCCACGAACTATGGTCTCATAATCGAGACAGAGAATAGAATATGCTAGTAACTAATGGATTCCCTAAAATACATACATGTGTGTGTGTGTGTCGGTAGATACTCCAGTGAAGAAAGTAGAATTAGGCCTGGAGCTAGACCAATATTGAAAGTCCATATAGAATGACCCCAGAGGAGATAACAGAATGAGAAACAAGTTTATATAACCTAGTGAATCACCATGGGGTGCTCCAGTGCTGTTGTCAAAAGAAAGACAGAAAAGAGAATGAAGGTATAACAGGATTGACAGAAAAAGTCAAGTAAACTCTTGCTCTCATATCTTATGTAATGGTTCTGCACATATGTATATACCATCAAGTACATTCGTATTATGAATATACAGTGGGCAATCAGAACTTTAGGGCCAGTGTGTCATTAGGCAATCAGACCTGAAGAGCATTCAGAATTAGAAGGGCTAAAGCCCACGGTCGTAAGACCAAGAATTGCCGGACAGCGTCCCGAAGAGGTTGTAAAGCCTGAGAATGCCGGGCAATGTCCCAAAGAGGTTGTAAAGCCTAAGAATTTCCCAAAGGGCTGTATGTCCTGAAATGGCTGAAAGGCTGGAACAGAACGACTGTAAAGCTAGAATTGAAAATGCCGAAAGGCTGGAATAGAATGGCTGTAAAGCTGGAATTGAAATGGCCGAAAGGCTAGAATAGAAGGGATCGTGTGTCCTAAGAATTTCCCAAAGGACTGTGTGTCCTATGAATGAATATGAATGCTTAAGAATAGATGGTTTGTTTTGCATGCTTCATGAACATTACATATTTGTATGAATTGCTTGAGTAGCAAGGGTTGGAGCCTAGAATGAAATTGGAATTGATGACCTTATAGAATAGTTGTCTAGTTCCAGTATAGTTTTGAAAATTGAATTTTAAACTGACCAATGCACCTGCTATTTTCATGAATTGTATGAATTGAATTTTGGTATGAAATGAATTGTGAACAGAATTTTTCAAGAATTAAATTTTTGAATAGAATTTTGAACAAATTGAATTTTTGAACTGAATTTTTGACCAGTTTGTATTGATCATTTTTGAACTATGTTGTTTCAAAAGAAGGGATCCTCAGAGGAACCTAGATAGTGGGAGCAGTACAGAATTGGAATAGGCTAGAAACTGTTGCAGAAATACTCAGTTTGCTGGGTCTTGCCAGATGAATTTAGAATTTTCCTTAAATCACTTTGCCACTCACTTGAAAGAAATAATTGAAAGAAAGAATTACAGAAAGAATTTTATAAGTGGGATGATGTCTGAGAGGATTTCATAGAACTGTAAGAGAGGTTGAAACTCACACCAGTATTGAATATTCCTGATCCTAGAATGCGACGCTTGTGTGGTTTGCAGTGAAGCAACCAATATGGTCTGCAACAGAATGAGAAAGAAAGAAAGGATTGGGAAATGTCCTGGTAAAGTAGGACAGGATGGTATCGTGTGCCTCTCAACAGTTGAAACCTTACTAGATGAATTACCCCACTTGTGAATTGAGCTGGCAAAGATCATGTTTTCCTTGAAAATGTGAAAACACTATTTTGTATAGTATGATTGTGAAAATGTACTGTGACCAAAAGAATTTTTAAATATTTGAAAATCAGAAAAGTAGAATATGAGACAACATTGAGAAATGAAAAATGAAGTGACATGAATATCATCATTGATGCTTTGAATTGAAAAGCGGTGTAGTTACCGGTTATGGAGAAACAAGAACAGAAACTAATAGAAGGGTAAGAAGTATGAACTTGTTAGGTCAGATAGTACTTGCTAGCTATGGTGCTAGTCAAGAGGAAAGTAGTCTGTAAGCGTTAATTGAGGAATCTCAGACGTAAGATAGAAGAATAAGGTCTATGGGAATAAGATTGAATGAGAAAACCTTGAGTATTTGAAGTACCCTCTAGAATTTGGGGTGTCTTCTTGAGTTTGAGATACCGATAGAATAAAGAAAGAATGAAATGAAATCCTCGCTACAGTGGTCTTTTGAAGTATTATTAAGAATCGAACCAGTAGTAAATTTCGAGGACGAAATTTATTAAACAGGGGGAGAATTGTAATATCCCAAATTTTGGGACTAAAGGCTAGAGAATAATGAAAGTAGACTTATCAAGCTTTAAAATGATAGGTAATATGAAGGATTTGGACAAGTATGCTAGGAGTTATGAGTTTTAAAATTCTGGTCACGTGAAATTGGGCAATTCTGGAGCAGTGTCTAATGAAATGGAATTCGGTACTTATGAGAGTGCTTTTAGCTTATGGGTATATTTTTCATCTCCACAAGGTTATACCTTGAAGTTTAAGTATAAGCCTTACATGAGAAAGACTAAGACATCAACAGCCTGAGAGCGAAACTTTGTCTTAATTTAGTTCAAGACTCAAGATAATTGACTTCAGGTGGAAAACCGACAAGATTAGACAACAACTGCTTTACAGTTAGCGCCAAAGTTATCATCTTTAGCACTAAAAGCAAAGACATGCTAACTGCATAACCCTATGGTTTCCACCGCATATCTAACCGAAGCTATTGCATTGTTTGCCCTAATGATGGGCTTTCTTATCTTGTTTGTATTTTGATCGATACAGTGTACGCTCACAGAATACTTTAGGGATGGAGTGAAGAGACACAAAAGCACCTGTCAGGAACTTTTTCAAAAGGACCGAGAACTACATATAGTCTGATGCCCACTCCCTTGAAAAGAGGGAGCCTGGCTTTGTAGGTTGTGGCCGTTCAAGAAATGTAGCGGTTGTTCGACCTAAATCTGGTAAACGAGGAGAGAATTTTGTATAAGACAGCCTTTCGGTGAACTTGTCCTTTCAAGGAAGGGATCAATCGTTCTCCCCAGAAAGATGAGGAAGAAGAAGAGATTTCTACAAGGTCAAGATACTGGCTAGCTGGTTGTGACGTAGGAAGCTTCACTAACATCTTGAGAAGATGAATCAACCTCTGTGAACGGATGTTCCAATGGTCCAAACTACCTAGTTCGATGAGTATTTTCGAAACTAAACTTGAGAGCAGCCACTTTCCAAACCGCGAATCTAATATAAAAAGATATATCCCATAATATGAATCTACATCTTTAGGATCAAAAGCTACTAAGCAAAGGAGGGAGCTAGCAGGGAAGAGCTTCTTTAGGACTTTCTTTATATAGAGAGCGGAGCTAGACCCCTCCCTATGGCTATGGCCTGATCGTGGATTTGTATTTGCTTGCTCTTGTAGAAAGCATATCGAGGAAAGCCTGAAGGTTCAGAAGTGGAATTGAGTTTACAGATTCGGAGTTAAAGCTTAAAACAAGGCCTAGTATCCCAACTAGAGTATCAATCTACCTATGCCCTCGCTCTTCTTATAACAAGGTCATTATTTCGGGCAGACCATTGGCCTTTACATTAAGAATGAACTCTCCTTTCAGGCGAGCTGCTACCGCTCCTCTCAATACTACTGGACAGAAAGACCAATTAAAACTGAACTCTTTTCTTCCCTGTCTTCAAGATCAGGTTAGCCTTAATAGCTGGGTGCACAAATGATAGGAAGATCATCGTAGTTGGGAAACTGTAACGTGAGAGGAAATGTGACCTGAGGGAAGTCTTATACATCTTACAGAGAGAGAAGTCCCCACTGGGAGGGGGAATGAATGAACGGTAGGAAGACTGTCTTCTCCTTCTTTCCTTAGAAAGTGCCAAGTCAGTAGCAGTTCGAAAAAGTCCATTTCTTTTCTTCTCGATTTCTTCAAGACCTATCATGGTGTAATGCCAGTAAAGAAGTAGGAGCTAGATGAAATTCCTTTTTGCTCACAGGCCCTATCTCTATTTATTCTCTACCATGGGTAAAGAGGCTTTCTTTGGCTTCTGCACTCTAACTTCTTTCTCTTAAGGGAAGCCTAAAGCAGTTCCTCTTTTCTTTACTTCTTTGGTCTAGTAAGTAGGTGCCTTGAGGAATTGATTACAGCTTTGGAAATTAAGGAAGAGAATTTGGATGTTCCTGTTCTGAATCAAATCCCTAATACGAAATGGGAATAACTTTCAAAGTAAGAAGAAGGCAATCTCATTTTCGTGGATAGCTGAAAGAAGCTAGGCTTTTGGTCGTGCGATGCTTAGGGTCACCTACCATAAGTAATAGGCTCCCAGGGACTTTTGTCTCGTCCCGTAAAAGAGTTCAGATGATTGAGAGGGTTTTTCATCTCTTTCTGTCTTTCTAAAAATATAGTCATTAACGGAATGGCTCCCTGAACGGAGTAGAAGAATGGAATTGCTAGAGCAGAAGTGGAATTTAGGAAATGATTGAACTGAACCAGAAACTATGAAAGCGGCTTTCCTATTTTGCCTTGATCACAGAAAAGTACCAGTCCTGATGGTAATCATTATATACTAGTAGCGCTGGTTTGAAGATCTATACCTATCGGTACAGGAGATGGAAATCAAGATACATATTCCCTATTGGGTGAGCGATCAAGTTCAAACCTCTCCCTATGGTTGAGATCGTACCTCTCACATTCATTCGAGATCAACAGACCCTCTCCTTTCAGTCGAGCCCCATACCTCTCCTTATGGTCGAGATCTTCCAGAACCTCTCGCTATTGCTCAGTAATATTACAATTTTTACAAACTAATGAACTCAGCACTGGGATTCCTGTCACATGGCTAAGATGGTAACAATTATAGGGTAAGATGTCATAAGGTAGACCTAAGCATCTAAGACATGCAAAAGAAATGGCAGAGTACTCAACACCAGAATCAAAGAGAGTTGTGACATATCTATTATTAAGTTAGATAGTGCCAACGATCATATCATCTTGATGAATAGCTCCTTGTTGTTTCCTTCCTTGATTTTCATTATATTGATTCTTTGTGTTGAGGACATACTCATCAATATGCTTAGTGCTTTATGTTGTCTAAATGATCCTTGGATGAAGTTTGATTTTTGTATTGTTAGTACTCACTTTGAACATTTTATCTTGTTATGTGGCTGGGCTCTTACTAGTGGGCTTCGCCGCTATGGGAATTTCCTTAATTTAATGTCTCATTCGGATACTCTCTGCCAATTGCAGGCAATTGGCTTGAAAACGCTAAAATAAAGTCATAGAAGTAAGTATTCTCACTTATTAGTCTTCCTTTTTATCTTTTTTTCCTCTATGTGGATGCATTACAATTTTCCTGACTTGACAGGGGAAGGTAAAGGAAATTTAATAAAGTAAGCAAGAACGAGAATATCAAAGTCAGTATTAAAAGGATAGATGGGATTAAAGGCGAAGACTGCTGATCCCATCGATCCAGTGAAAGCAACGGCTAGGGCATGGACAATAACATATCCTTTTCCATAGCTAGGGTCCGGAGGTTTCTCGTAGCCGCAGAAGCTACGACATGGGCATAGCTAGGTACTGGCTGAAGTACTGGTTAAAGTACCTGAACTAGTGGGCGATGGTTTAGGTTTACTCCCCCCGTTGCCGACCTAGCCTAACTTACCTAGGAATTCACAGGATTCCATCTATTTCCCTTTCTTCAAAAGTTTTCCTAGTCCCTTAGTCAAACAAAGGCTATCCCTTATCTGAAAGCCCCAAAAGCCCTTTTTTTACCGAAAGGAAGGATCCTATCTTATCTGGAAGCCCCATTCTCATCTCTACTAGACAGACTTTGGAGTCTAAGCATTCCCCCCGCTACCTCGTAAGGTTATAGAGAGCTCGTTTCAAAGCGTTCTAGGGTCTTCAAAAGGTGTGTTGAGTTGCGTCCTTTCTTTTAAGGCTCGAGAGACCTTGCAAGTCAAGTCATACATGTGTGAAGGGATAATCGGTGGAAGAAGTCCATGCCTTACATGACTATCAAGGCCTACCTCCACCCAGAAAAAAAAGGGTAGAAAGAAGATCCGTCCTGACTCTAACAAGTCAGCAAGTAAACTACCTTATATAAGTAAGAAATTTCCTTAGTGCAAGCACTAAGTAAGTAAAATACCTTCAAAACATTGATAGAGCTCATACAATCAGTTTACCTCGTGAAAGTGCCTTCGCTTAGCGCACCAACTTTCCTTCTCCTTGCTTTAGGGCTTCAATGCCCAATCTACGAAGCATTGAAAGAAGAGCTATATTGTTACCTATTCCTATCTTACCAGTAAGCCCAACAACAAATAGAGTGAAGTACCTCTGTGATATGTAGTAAGCAGAAAGGAAATGCCACTGATTTTCTTCCGGGACAAAGACCTTTCTTTCCTCATTGCTCTATATTGAAAGATTTCAGTCTTGTTGTGACCTGTGCTACCATTCTAGTTCTAGTGTGCCTAGGGCTCTTCTTCGGCTCCAAAGAGCTAGACATAGGCCAATACTAAGATCTCCAGATAAAAGGCCTGGTCTTTCTGATATTAATTGTGAAAAATCATCACGGATTAAATCCTTGGCACCTTAGAATGCTAACCTAACCGTATTAAAATATTGGACAGCTTGTTCGAAAGCTAAGGTACGGGCTTAGAATGATAGCAAAGAAAAAAAGAAATATACTTTACATCATCCTGACACACCCATGGCAGTCACTTAACTCACTTTGGGAGCATCTCAAGGAAAAAGAAAAGGCTCCTTTCCTGCTTTCAGGATTCAAAGAGACAAGGAGACGTACAGACTTTAGGGACTACGGGCGATGAGGTAGGAGCCAAGCTGTCTTATAATTTTATATAATTATTGCGATGCAGAAAAGTAGAATACAAAAGAAATTATGTTATGATAAAGGGAGTAGTTCTAGTATATGTGCCTTAGTTTGGCTTTTCCCGAAGGTAGAGTCGATCCTAGTGAGCGTATTCTGTAACAACTGAGGTAGAGCACTCAAAGCATTAGTAAATATACAATAGTGAGATTTCAAAGGCTGTAGGAAGAGTCGGCCACTCAATTCATATGAGAGTGGCACGGAAGCCTCATTCAGTAATTGCAAAGAGTCAGTAGCGCTATAGCATTGCCAAATATTCGAAGAAGAAAATGGAAGAAGGGGAGAAGAATCGGGATCCAACCTTGAATCAGATGAATGATCGTCCACCGCGGAGACAGATTGGATAAAGCCCAATTTATGCCCCTTGGGTGGGAAAATAGTACTTTCCTGAAAGCTTAGTAAGGAAAGCCTTTACCCTAGTAGAATATCAATTGGAATAAACATTGAACTACCTTGAGACTTTTGTCTATTTCCTGTGGGAGTTTGCGAGACAAGATTCAATTCAGTATTAGAAACTAAGGTAGAATTCTTCCGAGAGATACGGACAACCAGTGCCTTCTTGTCTTGTGATCCATGCTTCCTTCTAAAGATGCCTCATGGCAGCTTGACGTAGAGGCTCCCAATAGCTGGGTGGTCACAAGATTCACCGGTCACTATACGACATTTACTATGAACCTATTCAACGTTTACAATAAACTGATGAACTGAAAGAAAGCAATAACTTATGACCACCTAAAACTACTCTTTCTTCTCCTAATAGTAGTAGAGTGGTTCTCGAGGAGCGACCACGCAATGGCAGTAAGATGGATTTTAGTTTATCTTTGTGGGCCCCATTTGCATCTGTGTGGGTGCCGCCCAGATCCAAAAAAGGGAGGGGAAAGGGCGCACACAGGAGATGCAGGTGGGGAACACACAGAGTGTATAGTCCTCTTGGGACAAGGAGTGTAGTGAAGTAACCCCCCATATATATAATAAAGGTAAGAGGCACGCAACTGAATGACGACCCTAAAACTACCATAAAAAGTTCTGAAAGAGAGTGAAGTGACCTGACCCGGTGACTAAGGACGATAGGAAGTCCCCTATTCTTCTTCTGAAAAGACTCCGTGCCAAGTTCTAGTAGCTATTGCTGGATGAGAAAGTTAATGGTTTCTGTTCTACCTGTCGCAACAAAAAGAAAAACCATGACATGGAATCATAGGTAGAAGTCTCTGTTGCAGTCACTTCCTCAAGCTCGGTTCTCCTCGGGCTGGCTGGGAGGAAGTTTTAGACATAGTGAAAATAGGGTACAGAAGAATAAGCGTTCAACCTAGGGAAAACTCTGGCTTACGACTCGGCTTCAAATCAAAGCAGACATTTTAGCTCGTTACATGACCTTTGGTCATAGACTCTTTCGGTAAAGTTCTTAGCTCTTAGAGCAAAACTAGACTAATCTAAGTAACTCCGAAAGCCAATGAGAATGGAACTCGAAAAGAAGTCAAGCTGGACCAAGAAAGAACCAATTCCTCAGAAGTGGGAAGATATCCTGTCCTCCTCCGAGTACCTTTACATTTACAGTCCTAGGCATCCTCCAGTCCTAAGCTATCCTGTCAGAAAGCTTAATCAAATAAGCTATAAGCTAGCCTCACCCTCCAACTAGTACTAGTTTGGTTACGTCAAACAAAGAGGCAGAGGGAATCTCTCATTAAAGTGCAAGCTATTCAGTGAGCTATCCAGTTATTGAGAAAGTCAGTGAACCAATCCCCTCTGGTTGTTGTACTCTTGTCTAACCCATACAAGGCAGTAAGGAATCTTTCCCCGAGAAAGAATAGTATTTAAAATGAGCAAGTAGTTTGATTTCCTTCCTAACTAGAGTTAATATATGGCATATCCTCTTTCCAGTTCACTTACTGGAAGTGTAGCAGTTGGAATCCTTTCCTTCTGCCTTCATGTTAAGCTTTAAGCTAATCCCCTGTGTAAGTTACCAATTTAAGAGATTCCTCCATTGGGTCTGCCAATAGTTCCTCCTAGGTCCAACCTAGGTTTACCCTAGGAGAGAGCCTAAGTAATTGTGAATAGTTTAGTATTAATATGAATGGGAGTCATAGAACTATCTTTCTCAATTTGATTGACAATGACCCCGGGTACAACTATTTGGATGATGTGATTATTTATGTATTCGAGTTTTGAGGACGTCTTTGACTCCATTCAAGGAAGATTGAGGGTAGTCCTTCTCTTAGTAAAGCAGCAGGCAGAAAGGCATAAGTATATAACATAAGCAGCTTAGGTTGCATATAGTTGAATAGGCATCAGAATCTGCGACGAAGATAGACTAAGGCGTAGAGAGGTGTATTGATGCCCTGACTAAGCACTTTGATGGATAAATGAGGGCATAAAAGGCGTTAGTCAAGAGAATACCTTGCTCTTAGCAAGTTTTAGGTTTGACATTAGTGTACATGAAAAGGGCTTACGACTCATAGGTTCTGCCCGTGAATCAGAACAAGGTTGTTCGGGAGAGTAGTGCAAGAGGGAGCAGCTTTTGTAACTGGTCTTGTTGGAATATAATGCGTAAGAAGGAGAGTTTCAAAATAAGCAGTTTCGAAAGAGAAGCCCAATAATTCATATATAATAAGCCAAGGCACTGATTGCACTAATGTTAAGGCACTCATCTCATATCATTGATTTGAATCAATTGGGATTATCCTCGTGGCCCATGTTATGCATCCCCCATTCATAAATAGAGCGAAAAGGCCATTTCTAATTCTGCTTAAGCGGATTAAGAAGGAAATTCTGCCCTTGTCAGAAAGGGTACAGGTAGTACGCGTACTTGGTGGCAAAAGACAAATGAAAAGGAAGGGTTTCAGAATGAATGGATGAAAGGGAACTCCCACAGGCTCTAAGGGCTAGGTTGTTACAGAAAGCGCCAAAGCAAAGCCTATCAGAGTCTTCCTCCAAAAAGAGGACCTCTTCAATCTTTTATTACACGCCTACCAAGGAAAGACTCATATTGTAATGGAAGGGGCACACTCTTCATCTAAATAAGTTATCGATCTTCATTGATGGATTTCGTTCCTACTGAAATAGAAGGATAAGGTTCCCTCTACTTCTATTCTCTTTCCTAGAAAGCTATGCATGCTTACCTGAAATCAATTCTTTCAAGGCATAGAATGGCCTCTACTCTAACAAGTAAGCTAGTTTTCTAGCTTACTTGTATTACATTTGCACAAACCCTATATTCCCATATGGATTTCGGGGACAATCAATCCGTGACTAAAGCAAGAAAGAATACAACCGAAATGCCGATCTCTCTTTATAACTATAAATACGGAAGCTCATTAACAGCAATTCTCTATAAGCTAGAAGAAACAAAGCGAGTAGCTCCAAGAAGAACAGCTACAGACGAGGAAGAGTCCCAATTGCTATAGTCTTTAAGACAGCCAAACCCTTCCTTCAGTACCAGACATGCAACGAAGTCTCTCCTATTAAGAAGAGGAAGTAAAGTATACCTTATATTCTCCGAATACTATGTTTTCGAAGTTGCAACCGATTCATCTATTAGTTCTTCAAACAGCTATCGAAACAACTAGATTCTTTAAGCAGGCTTTCCCGTAGCTCCCTTAGATCAGTAGATAATGGTAGAGCCCGGATGTGCTGGCCAATAGCTCCTCTCCTTATCGGGAGAGATACTGCCTCTCCCTTTGGTCGAGAACATCATCCCTCTCGCTTTGCTCGAGATCTCATACGACCCTCTCACTTTGTTCGAGCCATTTCATTCCTCTCCTTTTAGTCGAGCTACTTCGTAACCTCTCGCTATCGCTTGAGCTACATAGTAACCTTCGCTTACGTTTGCTATTATCTTACTATGAGAAATTACGTAGATGGAGAGACAAATGAGGCAGTATGTCAATAGATCCTTTAGATCCTTGAATTAGCTAAGTATTTTATTCGAACAAATATAGAACCAAAATGGATGGTTTTATGTCTATTTCCAGTTCTTCCTCCCTTCGGCTTTCAGAGTTTTGAACTAAGCGGACTTTGCATTGGCAGCTGATCTTCTTCCGATCCTTATGACCCTTTCCTTGTTGTCTACCTTTAATGAGGTAGGAGGAATGGGAAACTGATTCAAAGGGATGAGAATCCTGGATCAGAGAGGGAGAATAGCCCAAAGGCTGATGGAATAGATTCAATCACAGTACGGACGGGCGGTGTAAGTAAATCATAGTACTTGCCTGAAACTCTCTATATGGTTGGGCTAGTATTCCACAAAGACTACTATTTTAAACCACTTCAAGCTATCCGAATTTCAGACTTGATTTGCTTATAATTCCTTTACTCCGGGAGCAGAGCCAGCAATAGTAGCTCAAATGCTTAAACTCTCCTCATCATATGCTATTTCAGATGCCATGCTACTTACTCAAAGATGGGAACCTACTCACTAACTTCCCCGTGAATCTAAGGGAATTGGAGATAGGGGAATAGGATGATCGGAGGGATTAAGACTTATAGCTTTCCTAGTTGCATTTCATCTAAGGCTTTCGCCTTAGGTTATTGGTAGTTTAGAGTTACGAGGACCTTTAGAAGTAAACACTGACTAGATAGACCTTCTGGCACACAGTCCATATCTTTTTTGAACTCTCAATCACACATTCGATCCTTAGCGCTTTATCCTGCTCCTTAGAAAGCATGAATTACTCCTGCAAAGAGAGCAAAGAAAGCCCTAAATCGGATTGATGGACAGACGAAGCTAAATTCCCTCCTTGTCAGTCTTGCTCGGACTATGATATCATTTCCTCCCCCGTCCTATGGTCCTGCCCTATCAGGGATGGGAATTCCTTTTTTCTCGTTCGTCCACTGCCACCAGCAAAGCAAATAAATCCTCTACTTCTGAATCACAGGATTGTGAAAGAAAAGAAAGGACTTCGGAGCTGAAGCCCTTGTAAGAAAAGCGTAGCGAACCCGACATTGAGTCTTTTTTCACTTCACTATGCTAACGCTAATGGTCGGTCAATCTCTGATGAAAGGAGCTTCCTGGCCAGTCCCCCGCCCCGCGCAAGAACTCTAAGGCATAACCTATAGCTGGCACTGCCTGTCAATGAATGTTCTCTTAGATAGACCTAGCAGAGTGACCACTGACGTACTATCGAACTCCCTCAACTGGGTTGGGTCGCATCCCGCATCAAAGGTTTCCCTTTTGACGCCTAGTAGCTCAATCCTTACATAGAATCAAAGAAAATCCAATTCAAATTGCGTAAGTGATCACTAAACCTTCGTTTGCTCTAACGCTATTCCCTTTGATTGCTAGGGGAGGCCAACGACTAATAATTTACAATAATCAATAAAACCCAGAAAACTGTGTATTTCAACAATATTATCTGATCTTTTCTAGTTCACTACTGCTTCAACTTTTTTAGGATTCGTCGAAACTGTTAGATATGATTAGTTTTGATGATGACATAGAAGTCAAATATTAAGAGAGCAAAAGTTTGCATAATATACTTGTCTCTTACCTTGACTAACTACTATTTAATATTGCATATCTTGTAGATTAGTCAAGCAATGAAAGAAAGAGATTGAGGAATGAAGAACTTGCAAGAATTAATGAAAAAATGAAGATTCAAGTTCTAGGGGTACTGTAGCATACGGTTACTGTAGTGTACTTGACACTTTAGCACTGTAGCAACCGAGTGATTTTAAACATCACTCGAGTGATTCTTGAAAAAGGGAAAATTACTTAGAGTGAGTCACTATTCACTCGAGTGATCTTTGAATTTTCAGGCTCTGTTTTCCGTCCAGCAGAGAGAGGTTTGATTATTCAATCATATCTCTCAAAATACAACTCCGATTGAGACAAAACCAGTTACAAATGAAAATAGACTTCCAATGCGTCATT
The DNA here is from genome assembly GCA_037074505.1 of Albizia julibrissin. Taxonomy (NCBI): domain Eukaryota; kingdom Viridiplantae; phylum Streptophyta; class Magnoliopsida; order Fabales; family Fabaceae; genus Albizia; species Albizia julibrissin. The sequence goes on from CM073477.1 coordinate 43,837,879, forward strand.
TGAACACCAGAAGAAACATAAAAGGAGCTCAGATGAATCAGATATTAATGTTTGAATTTGAAGTTGAAATCAGCGTCACCTTCCAGAACAGCTTCGGTATTTTTGCTATAACTCTCAAACCACTGATCCTATTGAGCTGAAACTAGTTCCATATGAAACTAGACTTAAAGATATTTCCATTTATATATAATATAGAAATTTTTGAGTTGTATTCAAAGATTTATGCCATATGGAAGTTGACCCATGTTTGCTATCAAATTAGAAGTGAGCTACGAGTTCAAGTAATCTGAATAGAGAGCACCCGAGTGATCATTAATAATCACTTGAGTGAAATGTGTCAGATGGCAGATCACTCGAGTGGCATAAAAATCACTGGAAGAATTTTTCAATGTTCTCAAAATCACTCCCAGTGATACCTAAATCACTCGAGTGATTATGTTGATTTTGCATATCACTCCCAGTACGAGCCAGAATCACTTCAGGAAAAAATCACTGTTCTGAATTTCACTTCCAGTGACCTCCAAATCACTCGAGTAATATCTCAATTTTACCAAATCACTCCCAGTAGCTCTGAATTCACTAGCTGAATATTTCACTGTTTCAAAAATCACTTCCAATGATGTGAAATTCACTCGAGTGATATGAGATTTTTCAGAATCACTTCCAGTGCTCGACAAGATCACTTCGAGAATATTTAACTGTTGTCAAAATCACTTCCAGTGATCTGAAATTTACTCTAGTGATGTAAGGATTTTAGGATAGAAGAAGCCCCCCACGCACAGCCAGTAAATTCCAATAAGAATCAGAATGCTTCCAGAGAATCTGAATCACCTCCGGTGAAACCAAGATCACTCCCACTGGATATCAAATGCCTCAGTTCACTTTCTGTTAGATAATATCCAATCAAGTGATTATGTTGATTTTGCAGATCAATTCTAGAGACGTGCCAAGATCAATTGATATGAAGTTTTGTCAGTTTCACTTCTTGTCAGCATCTATGATCACTCAGTGTACTCTTTACTGTGTAAGAATCAGTTCCAGTGACAGTAAATCAGAATCACTCAGAATTAGCAATAGTGATCACGCTATGCACTGCCAGTAAAATATTGTGATTGTTAAAACCATTGTTAGTGAATCAAAACCATCTCCAGAAATCAAGATCATTGCCAGTGATATAGGATTTTCTCATAATCGCTTACAGTGCACTACCAGAAATATAAACTTCCACCAGCGAATCTGAATCACTCCCTGAAACACTAAAATCACTGCTAGAGAATTTATTGATAGCTAGAGTGATTCATTATTCTTAACCGAATCATGGAAATCACTCAAGGGATCTTGAGCTACACTCGAGGGATGTTGATCACTGGTAATAGAATATTATTTTCTGAGAATCACCTCCAGTGAAATCAAAATCACTTCCAGTGATTCTTCAGTTTTTAGAGATCACTGTTAGTGAAGTTTGTAATCACCCGAATGATGTTTTCTAACGGCTATTTCTCTGAGTACTTTTACAGGTGTTATGCACTACCGATCACATGGCATACACGGATCAATATTCAACGACAACAAATTATGAGCAACATGACTATTCAATAAACGATTCAACGAACGTGCAAAAAAGCAACACTGAAACATTTGTCAGAGCACAATCAACATAAAATGCTGAAGTATCTGTCAGAGCACATGATGGGTGATCGAGATTTGTCGAGCTCTCGCAAAATAACCAGTTTCAATAAGGGTTTGCAGTATAGAGAACCTGGATCGTTTCCCACGGAATTTACATGCAGTCTAAAACATTCGAACAAAGATCGATTGGGGGGTTTAATTAAACTATTAACGAACAATCAACTCAGATTAAAGACAGAATAAAAAATGAGCTAGACTAGACCAAACAAATTAAAACGACTGACCTAGGATTGAGATTCATAATTTCCTACCATCATCGGACGAAGATTATAACGAACTCGTGATTGGTTCTGGACGAACTGAAATCTCTGTATCCGTCCAGAAAATCCCTCGACGAGACGATCGTCTAGGTTCTGTTCGTATACGTGGCATGCTACTGTGCAATCGTTCAGTAGCACTATGACCCGATTCAAACTATGTCCTTGGGATGTACCAATCCGAACATTAAAACAAACATTCAAACTATTTCCAGAAATCAAATCCGATTACAGTAAATAGAAACGAGTTACGTTACCGATTTAAGTATGTCCTCTTGATTGGAAACATGAATCCTCAATCCATAGGTCAATCACAGAAACTTAGCTGGACATGGCTGGAAAATCTGAAAAATGAATGAAGAACACGAAGAACATGAAGAACATCTTCAGAGAATCAAGAAATTTCTGATTTCAATCCAAAAACGTCACAAATCTGTTCTCCCCTATTTTTTCAGCTAAATTAGGTTAAAACATAATTGTCAAATGGGCCAGAGCCCATCAGTTCAGCCCAAAACGAAAATCAATAATAAATGGTGCTTCATTACAAAATTTGGGCTCAATAAAAATCCAAAAAAATACATATAACATTGACTATAGTTTTGACTATCCTCTTGTCCGAATCTTCCCTTTAAGTCTTCATATCAATTGTTGCCTCTGAATCATCTAAAAAATGAGACAAGAATGAGATAATTTGGATATCTGGTTCAAGAGTTATGATCAAAATAGAGAATGGTTGTAAATCTAGAATTTTTATTATTAAAATATGTTAAATCCAATAAAACACTCAAAGCCCAAATAAGCATAAAAGCTCATTATTTATTACTAAACAATCTAAATTTATTAATCAAGAGATACAAATGAGTGTAATAAATATTCAATTATCAAATTCCCCCACACTTATCATTTTGCACTCCTGAGCAAAACTAAAAGAAAAATTTCTCCTTTCTAACAATTGCCAACAATGTAAAATTGGAACAATGGACACAGAGCTTCAAAAGACCAACCAATTAAAACTGAGATCCCTACATATCAAATTACAAAACACGGCAGTCTCGATCAATGATACTACTCACATAAGATGGCCTCTCAAAGGATTCTCTCAATAACTCTCTAAAGTGTATAGGGTAAATAAGTGTATCACTCAAATTTTGCTCAAGAAATTGTCCTACCATAGGCTTGCTCAATTTCTACTTCTCCACTACTCATATCCCAAACATGCACAAATCAAGAGAGCTTATTATTTAAGGTTGTAATGGAGCTAAGGTAAAGGTGTGTATAAGTATGGATATGTGAGGCTAAGCACCAAAGAAATTTGAAAGAACATGACAATAATAACACTCAAAACAATGGAATATCCCCTTTCAAATATACATCCCTCATTCTCCTTTCTTTCTTTCTTTTTTTTTTGTTTCTTTTTCTTTGTTTTTTTTATTTTTTTTAGAATGACCCAACTCCCAAATCAAACATCCAAACATCTCCCCCACACTTAAATTGTGGCACTCCTGGGCAACCCCCACACTTAAACACAAAACTAAAGTGAAACCAATGCTCAGTAAATTCCAAGGTACGGTATAACATGGTTTTACACTTTGGCTAGTAATGTGGTTGAAGAAAAGAATTAGTCAAAAAGGCACAAAGGGGCTAACAAATGGAAATTAATAGTGTAAGGGAAGGCTATTTGGTCAAAGTGGCAAATAAGAAAGAAACTAAACAAGCCTCCATCATATTTATTCATGTAAGTGAAAAATGTAGCCTTAAAAAGAAAGAGAGCAAGTTCTAGAGAACATAAATCAGGAGCAGAGACACACAGAAAAAGGAAGAATGGTAAAGATGAATCCCATTCATGTAGGCCCAAAATCACACAAAGGTAAATACCAAATCATGTAATCAGCATCACCAAAATCAACTACCAAAAAGTAAGGAATTCAGCACAAACAGTATGATCTGATCCATCAAAACCAATATGTCCAAGTCCACAATATACATAGCTAAACAATGATAAAAGGAGAATTGTATTATTTAGAAAATCTTCACTAAGTGTGAAAAGGAAAGCGAAAAAGAAACACAAGAAATAAAAGAAAAGGGAAAAGGTAAAGAAAAATACTCCCCAGGTGTTTACGGAGGATAAGTGGCATCAGTAAGTATGAGGTCCGCTTCTTCAGGTTGCTGCTGTGATCCCTCATAAAATGGTTTGAGTCGATGTCCATTCACTTTGAAGGTCCTCCCTATAGGTGGATCACACAACTCAACAGCACCAAAAGAGAAAACATTAGCAATCACAAAAGGGCCATCCCATCTAGATCGAAGCTTACCGGGCATAAACTTGAGATGGGAATTGAATAGAAGAACTTTCTAGCCCATAGAAAACTCTTTCCTCAGGATTTGCTTGTCATGAAATGCCTTAGTCTTTTCCTTGTACAACCGTGAACTCTCATAGGCATCCAATCGAAGCTCATCCAACTCTTGCAATTGGAGCTTCCGTTCTATCCCAGACTTAGCTAAATCCATGTTACACTGCTTAATGGCCCAATAAGCTTGATGCTCTAATTCCACCGGAAGGTGGCATGCCTTACCAAAAACAAGCCTATATGGAGACATCCCAATTGGAGTCTTGTAGGCAGTCCGATAAGCCCACAAAGCATCATCTAATCGCTTGCTCCAATCCTTCCGGGTAGAGTTAACAGTCTTCTGAAGGATTTTCTTAATCTCCCTATTCGAGACTTCAGCCTGACCATTGGTCTGTGGATGGTATGCTGTGGACACCTTGTGAATCACTCCATACTTCTGTAACAAAGCACCCATGCTCCGGTTACAAAAATGAGAACCCTGTTTACTAATAATGGCTCGAGGAATGCCAAACCTGCAGAAAAATGTTAGACCTGACAAATCTACCACCATAGCAGAATCATTAGACCGGGTGGCCTTTGCCTCAACCCATTTCGAAACATAGTCAACAGCAAGCAATATGTAAGTGAAACCATGAGAAACAGGAAATGGACCCATAAAATCAATACCCCAAACATCAAAAATTTCACAGAACAATATGGGGTGTTGGGGCATCTCATGCCTACGAGAAAGACTACCTGCTCTCTGACAATTATCACATGACTTACAAAACAGATGGGAATCATGAAACAAGTTTGGCCAAAATAAACCAGAGTCTAGGACTTTCCTAGCAGTCCTTTGGGGTCCAAAGTGACCACCACAGGCAGAAGCATGATAAAAATGTAATATGGAGTCAAACTCATGATCAGGTACACATCGCCTAACTACTTGGTCACTACAAAATCTCCACAGATAAGGGTCATCCCAAACGTAATATTTAGATTCACTTTTTAATTTCAGAGTTTGGGCCCTAGTGGAATCAGAAGGTAAAACACCAGCAACCAAGTAATTAACTAAATCAGCATACCATGGAAGCTTACCTTGCAGCTGAAAAAGCTGCTCATCAGGAAAATCATCCTGAATGGTAGAGGGGGAAGAGGAATGAGTGACACGACTCAAATGATCAGCTACCCAATTTTGTGCTCCACTTCTATCTTTGATCTCAACATCAAATTCTTGGAGCAATAATATCCACCGAATAAGTCGAGGCTTAGCATCTGTCTTTTTCAAAAGAAACTTCAAAGCAGCATGGTCAAAGAAAACAATTACCCTACTGGCTAGCAGATATGACCTAAACTTATCAAAAGCAAATACTATAGCCAAAAGTTCTTTCTCAGTGGTGGTATAATTGGATTAGGTAAGATCTAAGGTCTTGGATGCATATGCAATGACATGAGAAACCTTGTTGATCCTCTGAGACAAGACAGCCCCAACAACATAATTGGAAGAATCACACATCAACTCAAACGGTAGAGACCAATCTGGTGGTTGGATAACTGGAGGTGGTCAGGCAACGCTTCAAGTGATCAAAGGCTATCTTACACTCAGCATCAAATGCAAACTCAGTATCCTTATGTAGAAGGTTAGACAGGGGTCGGGCAATCTTGCTGAAATCCTGAATGAAGCGTCGATAGAAACCTGCATGGCCAAGAAAAGAACAAACTTCCCGCACAGATGTGGGATAAGGCAAAGCAGTGATAACATCAATTTTAGCAGGATCTACCTAAATACCCTCTTTAGACACAATGTGTCCCAACACTATCCCTGACTCAACCATGAGTGATACTTTTCAAAATTTAGCACAAGATTAGATTCAATGCATCTATTCAAGAATCTATACAAACTAGCCAAGCATGCATCAAAATCAGACCCATACACAGTAAAATCATCCATGAAAACCTCCATGCAATCCTCTAGAAAGTCAGAAAAGATACTTACCATACAACGCTGAAAGGTACCAGGTGCATTGCAGAGGCCAAAAGGCATTCTTCGGTAATCATAGGTTCCAAAGGGGCATGTGAAGGTCGTCTTCTCCTGATCCTCAGGAGCAATATGGATCTGGAAGTACCCCGAGTAACCATCCAAAAAGCAGTAGTGAGACTTACCAGCCAAACGCTCTAACATCTTATCAATGAAAGGTAAAGGATAATGATCCTTGCGAGTAGCTTGGTTGAGTCTCCTGTAGTCTATGCATACTCTCCAACTGTTCTGAACTCTTGTAGGAATGAGCTCATACCTTTGATTGGCTACCACAGTTACTCCGGACTTCTTGGGAATGACCTGGACCGGGCTACCCACTGGCTATCAGAGATGGGATAGATGATGCCAGCCTGTAGAAGCTTAGTCACTTCCTTCTTAACCACTTCTAAAATGAGAGGATTAAGACGTCTCTGGGGTTGTCTTATTGGCTTAGCATCTGCTTCCAACAGAATCCGATGCATACACATAGAAGGGCTAATGCCAACAAGATCAGCTAAAGTCCACCCAATTTCCTTCTTATTGGCCCTCAACAAGCTCAGCAACTTCTCTTCTTGATCAGGTAGAAGGTTATTGGCCACAATGACTGGAAGTTGCTCATCTACCTCTAGAAAGGCATATTTCAAGTGAGCTGGCAATGACTTCAACTCTAACTTGGGCGGCTGCTGAATGGAAGGAAGAAGCTTAGGTGATTGGGCCATTTCAGAAGTGTATACACCTGCAATACCTGAAACTACATGCACAGAAGCAGAACTATGGCTAGGCAGCTCACTGTTAACATCAAGGTTTAGTTCATAATCACAACGAACATCAGCTTTACCACAATCAATATCATGATCCACAAGTGAAGTAGAATCAGAAATCAAGTCAATATCTCCATACAGTACATCATCAATTTCAGTACAAACAGGGCACCATTCAGTGTCAGAACATGCACATATCACAAAATCTCCCACCGATGCAAAATCAGGAAAATCAGCATACTAGGCAGAAAGAACATCATCAACAGTCTCATCTATCACATCAATGCACAAAACAGAATGCTCTTCCCTAGGATGTCTCATGGCATCAAAGATATTAAAAGTCACAACAATATCACCAAATTCCATGAAAAGAGTACCAGAATGCACATCTATCTTAGTCTTAGCTGTTTTCAAGAAAGGTCTCCCTAAAATGATTGGGGACCTACTGCGAGGAGATTCATCCTCCATATCTAGAATGTAAAAGTCAGCAGGGAATATCAATTTATTGACCTTAACCAAAACATCTTCAATCAGACTAGCAGGATGAGCATTACTCCTATTAGCTAGTTGGACAACAACACCAGTAGGTCGCAAGGGACCAAGACCAAGGGATTTATAAATGGATGCAGGCATAACATTAATGGAAGCACCTAAATCAGCTAAACAATTATCAAATCTATAATTACTAATAATGCAAGGGATAGAAAACGTACCTGGGTCCTTGCACTTGTGAGGTATGGGTTGTTAGAGAAGGGCTGAGACATTCTGGTTCAAGCTCACTCGTTCAGTCCCCCTCAGTCACCTCTTGTTGGTACACAACTCCTTTAGGAACTTGGCATACTTAGGGATCTATTTGATGGCATCCAAGAGAGGGATGTTAATCTCAACTTTCCTGAATGTCTCAAGGATATCACTATCTTGCAATTTTTCTACCAACTTCTTGGATTGAAGTGCTCTCTGAGGCAAAGGAAGAGGAATAGGAACTCCAGACTCCTCTTCACCTTGCTTCACGGCCTCTTTGTTTCTAGAGTCAATCTTTACTTTTTCTGACTCTTTTTCTGATGCGGATTCAGTCACATTTGCAGCTGGTTTATGCCCTTGTAATTGCTTACCAGACCGTAAGGAGATAGCACTAACGTTTCCCTTCGGATTGGGAATTGTTTGTGAAGGAAGAGTATTGGATCCCTAAGGTTGGAGTTGGTTCAATGATGTTGCCAACTGCCCAATCTGAGTCTGCAAACTCTGGATAGAGGCCTCAATTTGTTGCTGGAATTGCAAACTGTTTGCTGCAAGCTGCTTCATCATTTCTTCTAGTGAGGGACCACTGCTGCTGCTGGTGGTCTGTTGTTGTTATGCTGGCTGTGGAGGTGCGACTTGTTGGAAATTCTGTTTGTTCTGTGGAAACTGTCTCTGTTGGTAATTTCCAGAATTCTGCTACACATGACTATTATGGTTCTGAATCTGACTCGGATTCTGGCTCCACCTAAAATTCGGACGATTTCTCCAGCCAGGGTTATATGTATTGGAGAAGGCATTATTTTACTGCTGATGTTGTGGCTTCCCTGGAAAAATGCCCACAGCAGCCACTGACTAATCTTGATATGTGTTGTCTTGCAAGGTGGGGCAGGAATCAGTAGGATGGGAGGGATAACAGAAACCACATGAATAGGCCAACTGTGGAGTGGAAGACTGCACTATTTGAGTCACTGCCATTTGCCTCACCAAGGAGGTCAGATCATCAAGTCTATTCTCCAATCGCTGGTGAGAATCATTGGATCTGCTGATCTGGAACACAGCACTGCTGTTTGCTCTAGTGCCAAATTGTTGAGAGTTAGCTGTAATAGTAGATATTAAATCTCTGGCCTCTTGGGGTGTCTTGTTAACTAAGGCTCCACCACTAGAAGCATCCACCAGATTTCGGTCATTAGGTAGGAGACCCTCATAGAAATAAGTAATCAAGAGCTGCTCAGTTATCTGGTGATGGGGGCAGCTAGCACACAACCTCTTGAATCTCTCCCAGTATTCATGCATATTTTCGCCAATAATTTGCTTGATCCCACTAATTTCTTTTCTGATTGTAGTGGCTCTTGAAGAAGGGAAAAATCTCTCCAGGAACAGTCTCTGCATATCAGCCCAACTTCCAATAGATGACGATTGAAGATTGTATAACCAGTCCTTCACTCCATCCTCAAGGGAGAAAGGAAAAGCTCTCAGCTTAATGTGGTCTTCATCAATATGCTATGGTTTCATTGTGCTACATACCATATGGAATTCCTTCAGATGCTTGTGCGGTTCATTACCTGCAAGACCACGAAACTTGGGCAGCAAATGTATAAGTCCAGATTTAAGTTCAAGGTTAGCACAAAGGGCAGGGTATTGGATACACAATGGCTGATAATTATCACCAGGTGCAGTCAACTGCTTTAAAGTCCTATTATTTCCCTGAACTGCTATAGTGTCTGAGGGACTAGAAGTGCTGCCAATAGAATCAGTGTCAGAATCAGAAACAGGTTCAGTAATAACACTCTGACTTAACCTAACAACCCTTCTAGCAGCAAGAATTATGTGTTCTATTTTAGGATTATTGTCCAACAGATCAAATGCACTAGTGCCGCTCCTAGTCATACAGCATAGGGAAAAATCAGGACAACCACCAGAACACTCAAAAACGTAAAATCACAAGCCCACACTGGAAATTGACTAAAATAAATTCAAAAAACTACCAAATCATTTTTAAAAATTATGGGACTTGCACAGAACAACTTCTATACTATCCGGGAACCCAAAAATGCAATAAAAAAACTTAAAAATTGAAAAAGTGGTCTAAACGATAGAATTTGGCAAAGTTAGGTGGGTGCTCATGGCAAAGCGATGAGTTATGCTCAGAGGCACATTTTCTTTCAGCTCACCAAAAATCAGCCCAATCAGTGCAACTCGCAAAGTCTAGTAGAAATCCTAGAACAATCTCTAAAATACCGGCTATGTCCCACCGAGACCAAAAAACAGTGAAAAGTGATCTAGATGATGGAATTTGGGAAAATCAGGGGTGAGTGGTTTGGTTGAGATACAAATCTGCCAAACCACCAGAACCACCTGACTCAAACACTATGCTACTGTTACTGCTAGACTGATGTAAACTCCCTGGCAACGGTGCCAAATTTTGACCGAGATTTGTCGAGCTCTCGCAAAATAACCAGTTTCAATAAGGGTTTGCAGTATAGAGAACCTGGATCGTTTCCTATGGAATTTACATGCAGTCTAAAACATTCGAACAAAGATCGATTGGGGGGGTTTAATTAAACTATTAACGAACAATAAACTCAGATTAAAAACAGAATCGAAAATGAACTAGACTAGACCAAACAGATTAAAACGACTGACCTAAGATTGGGATTCATTGTTTCCTACCATCATCGGACGAAGATTATAACGAACTCGTGATTGGTTCTGGACAAACCGAAATCTCTGTATCCGTCTAGAAAATCCCTCGACTAGACGATCATCTAGGTTCTGTTCGTATACGTGGCGTGCTACTGTGCAATCATTCAGTAGCACTGTGACCCGATTTGAACTATGTCCTTGGGATGTACCAATCCGAACATTAAAACAAACATTCAAACTATTTCCAGAAATCGAATCCGATTAGAGTAAATAGAAATGAGTTACGTACCGATTTAAGTATGTCCTCTTGATTGGAAACTTGAATCCTCAATCCATAGATCAATCACAGAAACTTAGCCAGACATGGCTGGAAAATCCGAAAAATGAATGAAGAACACGAAGAACATCTTCAGAGAATCAAGAATTTCTGATTTCAATCCAAAAACGTCACTTATCTGTTATCTCCTATTGTTTCAGCTAAATTAGGTTAAAACCTAATTGTCAAATGGGTCAGAGCCCATCAGTTCAGCCCAAAACGAAAATCCATAATAAATGGTGCTTCATTACAAAATTTGGGCCCAATAAAAATCCAGAAAAATACATATAACATTGACTACAATTTTGACTATCCTCTTGTCTGAATCTTCCCTTCAAGTATTCATATCAATTGTTTCCCTCTGAATCATCTAAAAAATGAGACAAGAATGAGATAATTCAGATATCTGGTTCAAGATTTATGATCAAAATAGAGAAAGGTTGTAAATATGGAATTTTTATTGTTAAAATATGTTAAATCCAATAAAACACTCAAAGCCCAAATAAGTATAAAAGCCCATTATTTATTACTAAACAATCTAAATTTATTAATCAAGAGATATAAATGAGTGTAACAAATATTCAATTATCATTGGGTTTCAACGGGAAAATATTTGAATAGACACAATGGCTCTCACAGCTTCTGCTATATAAGCTCAATCTTTCAAAAACCAGAAAGGCGAGACCATATTGAACTGAGATACACACGAGTGAACAGATACGATGAAGTAATGAGAACCCAACTGCTAACATGCTGTTGTCATGAATCTTCATCTCTCACACTCTCCGTTAATATCTGTTTCATCTGAGCTCCTTTTATGTTGCTTTTGGTGTCCAAATAACGCATTGCCTCTGCCTCTCCGTTAATATATGTTTCATCTGTGCCATCTGCCTCTCCTGTTATTTCTGATAATGCCAAAAAGGAGCAGAAGAACTGATATAATCATATGTGTTCTCATGTAGTTTCTGTTTATGTTCATATTGTGTAGTTTCAGTATGCTTTCTGAACTGACTATGTAATTGTCAAAAGAATGTGATCTAATGAGAATATGCTTTTAATGAGATTGTGCTTGTTTTTGCAGCTATCTATATGATCTCATGGAAAGCAAGAATTTATGCTCACATGTGCATGTTTAAGTTTAGTTATGATTTTGTGATAATTCTTCAAATAATGGTTTTTGACTTTGAACCGATATTTTCAATTTTGCTATATGAAGTCAAAAACTTTCAATATTTGAAACAAAAATTTTTAGTCCTTTGCTGTGGTTAAGTTGTTGGAAAACCTTTGAAAAAGATCAAGTTAATTTTTTTTAGAAAACATAATTTTGGAAATGATCATATAGTAAGTTTTGTCATCATCAAAAAGGGGGAGAATGTTAGATTTTATGTTTTGATGATAACAAACCATGATTTGGATATTCTTGGATTTGATTAAAAGGAATACATCAGCAAAAGAAGTGAGAAAAGTGATATGAGTAAAGATCACTCGAGTGATTTGTGTAATCACTCGAGTAATTATGAAGATCACTCAAGCGATCATTAAACATCACTCGAGTGATATGAAAAAATAACATATCACTCGAGTGATGTTGGTAAATTCGCAGATCACTTCTAGTACAAGCCAGAATCACTTCAAGAAAAATTCACTGTTCTGAATTTCACTGCTAGTGATCTCAAATCACTCGAGTGATTTATGATTTTTGTAGAATCACTTCCAGTGCATTTGAAATCATCGGAAGAAAAATACACTATTTTGAAAATCACTTCCAGTGACAGCCAGATCACTCTAGTGATCTTTAAATTTTCCAGATTCACTTCCAGTGGATTGAAAATCACTGCAAGAAAATTTCATTGTTTGAAAAATCACTTCCAGTGATGCCAAATTCACTCGAGTGATATATGAACTCTCAAAATCACTTACAGTGGATCTGTAATCACTTGCAAAATATTTCACTATTTTCCAAATCACTCCTAGTGATATGTCATTTTATCAGTTTCACTTCCAGACAGTTATTGTGATCCACTTGCAATCACTTCAACAGAAATCAACAAGATTTGTTAGTAAGATATTGGTAGTAATAGTCATTGCTAGTTAGTCCAAATTACTTTCAAATTGATGCGGCATATTATTTTGTTAAAATCACTGCCAGTAGAATAACATTCGCTAAAAATCATCTCCAGTGAAAACAAGTTACCTTCCAATGATTATTTAATTTTCAGAAATTACTCCCAATGAATCACAATCATTCCAGTGATATTTAAAGTATTTTCTAAAGGTCATTTTCCTAAGTGTATTACAGGTATACTTCACTAACACCCACATGACAAGCAACTGAACAACACTCAAAGGAAATTAATCATGGGCAGCAACAATATTCGAAAATACACTTCTAATGCGTCATTTGGACACCAGAAGCAACATCAAAGGAGCTTAGATGAATCAGATATTAATGTTTGAAGTTGAAGTTGAAATCAGCATTACCTTCCAGAACAGCTTCGGTATTTTTGCTATAACTCTCAAACCACTGATCCTATTGAGCTGAAACCGGTGCCATATGATACTAGACTTAAAGATCTTTCCATTGATATATAATATAGCAATTCTTAAGTTATATTCAAAGATTTATGCTATCTACAAGTTGAACCATGTTTGCTATCAAATTGGAAGTGATTCTGGCTCGCACTGGGAGTGATCTGCAAAATCAACATAATCACTCAAGTGATTTCGGTATCACTGGGAGTGATTTTGAGAACAGTAAAAAATTCTTTCGGTGATTTCTGTGCCACTCGAGTGATCTGCCATCTGACGCATTTCACTCGAGTGATTATTAATGATCACTCAAGTGATCTTCCTGATCACACGAGTGATTATGAAAATCACTCGGGTGCTCTCTATTCAGATCACTTGAACTCGTAGCTCACTTCCAATTTGACAGCAAACATGGGTCAACTTCCAGATGACATAAATATTTGAATATAACTCAAAAATTGCTATATTATATATCAATGGAAAGATCGTTAAGTCTAGTTTCATATGGCACTAGTTTTAGATGGCACGAGAATGAAGGCTAAAGAGGTGAAGGAAAGATGATATAATACATAAGTGTTAATTGGTTTAATATGTGGCAACTTGTGATTGGTCCACACAATGCCATTTTCCATTTAATTCCATTTCCCTTCATATTTCCTTTCATGCAGCCGAAAATGATGAGAACTGAAGGAATGAAATATTGGTCTTCCACTATTCTGTTGCCATCTTGCAAGTAGGTTGACTTTTGACTATTTTACCTTGATATAATTCACCAAAATTGGCTTATTAATTATCAAGTAGCTATTTCTCTCTTTTTAATTCCCATTTAACTAAAATTATTGGGAATATTAGGGAAAAATAATTATTTCCCACTTTATGGAAAAATTACCATTTCATCCTTACTTTTTATGATTTATCGTAATAAATCATTTCTCGCTCATTTTCATTGGTTTAACCCCATTTTGACACTTAAATGAAGCCGTCATTCATGTCATTTAATTTCTCAAATTTTGATTACAATAATAGGCCTTTAAGTGGGTATTAATCGCCTCTTTGTATCCTTATTTGGCCAAATTATATGTAACCGGTGATAGCCATTTTTCTGTAAATTCATACATATCACAATTCACCATTTTATTCTACTAAGTATCACAAATATACATGTAGGGAATATTGGTGAAAAAGTGGGATATTACAATTTCCATTTTTGTAGTCAGACTACTTAAGGATTGAGAAAGTAATGGTCAGGAATATGAGGATGACATTCTCCATGCCTCATCCTTGACCGAAATATCATGTGACAAAAGGGACGTGATATGGTTGTATGACAGGTTGTATCGGTTTATCGATCCTCATATGAATTAGGTAGTCGTAATGTCTTGCTAGAGGCCGCTTGCGACTTGTAGGCTAGTGTAGTTATTGGCCCACTGCCAACTTCATTTAGGCCTACAGGGTCACACACAAAAATAACTCAACACGAGCTATAATGTCCAGATTCTTTGAATCTAAGATATGTCTAGGTTTAATGAATGTAATGGTTAATCTAGAGTAGATGAATTTTATGTATACATATATATGTATGTGTGTGTGTGTGCGCGCGCGCGCGCGCGTATACATACATACGTACATACATACATACATATATACACACATACACACACATTTGTATATGTACATATATACATCTATACATACAGATACATATATACTTACACACACACACACACACATATATATAAATATAATATTATATGATAATATATAATATATGATAATATTATTATATTGTATTAGTTTTAAATTTACTTTTATCTGCTAAATTAAATTTAATAACTAACATGATAAATATATAATATCTCGAATTTAATTTATAAAGATAAATTAAATCTATTTCTATTAGCTCTTTATTCAGATTAAATAAATAGGTTAAATTAAAACTATTGGACAGATTTAATTAAACCATATTCATTGAATTTGCTTTCCAAAAACAATTAAGTGTTAATTGATATGATATGGATTTCAAAATTAATTAAGATTAATTGAAAATTCAATATCGATCATAAAATAAATAACCCTGACTAGTTATAAAAAGGTGAGAGCTAGGGTTTTCTATAGATGATGAAAACAACAGAGCCGCAACAAGAAAACCTTAGAGAGGCATTGGAGGCGCTAGCACGCTATCCGTGTTGGAGTCATATTGGTATGGATACCGGTAGAGGGAGCTGATCTGAGGCATTAGTTCCTAGAGATAAAAAAGGGTGAAAAAATGCAAAGGTACAATTCTAACTACTCGATGTAAACACCGATTGATAGTCCACAATTGGGATTGGTAAACTTTTTCAATTTTAAATTTTAAATTCTTCCCCTGTGTTCCTGTCAATCCCAACATTTTCGTGATTAGATTTGGAATATTACAGCTCTCCCCTATCAACAAAATTTCATCCCTGAAATTTATTACACAAACATATTCATAAACTTCGGGTAACACCTTTGCATGTCTTCTTCCATTTCCTAAGTGGCCTCTCTAGGGGACAACCCTTTCCAAACTACTTTTAAAAATGGAATACTCTTATACCTGAGTTGTTTCTCCTGCTGATCGATAATTCGGTCCAGTTCAACCTCATATGTGAGATCATCTCGCATGTGTACATCTTCAAACTAAATTATGTACTCAAGGTCGGGTTGACACTTCTTCAATTGGGAGACATGCAAGACATCATGCAATCTGCTTAGATTCACGGGTAAAGCTATTTGATATGCCACTGGTCCAATCCTTAACAATACCTTAAATGGACTGATGTACCTAGGGCTTAACTTATACACTTTCAATGCCCTACTAACTCCAGTGACTGGTAAAACCTTCAGAAACAAATAATCTCCAACTGCAAATTCCAAAGGCTTCCGCCTCTTACTATCATAAATATTTTGTCTACCTTGAGCAGCTAACAATCTTTGCTTAATTAGTTTAATCTGTTCAGTTGTTTAGTAGACTAAATCTAGCCCATATTGTTAGATATGATTAGTTTTGATGATGTTAAATAAAAATATAGATGTCAAATACTAAGAGAGCAAAAGTTTGCATAATATACTTATCTCTTACATTCACTAACTACTATATTTAATGTTGCATATATTGTAGATTAGTCAAGCAATAGAAGAAAGAAATTGAGGAATGAAGAACTTGCAAGAATTAATGAAAAATATGAAGATTCAAGTTCTATGGGTACTGCAGTAGTTGACACTGTATCATACGGTTACTGTAGCGTATGGCACTGTAGCGCAATATAGCAACTGCAACATCGAGTGATTTTTAGAATCACTCGAGTGATTCTGGAAATAGTAAAAATCACTCGAGTGATTCACTAATTCACTCGAGTGATGTTCAGCGTTTCATGCTCTGTTGTTCGTCCAGCTGAGCGAGGTCTGGTTATCCGATCATATCTCTCAAAATACAACTCCGATTGAGACCAAACCAGTTGCATATAAAAATATACTTTGAATTCGTCATTTGGAAACCATAAGAAACATCAAAAGAGCTCAGATGAATCAGATATTAATGTTCGAAGTTGAAGTTAAAATCAGCGTCACTTTCTGGAATAGGTTCGGTATTTTGGACATAACTCTCAAACCAAAGATCCAATTGAGCTGAAAATAGTGCCATATGAAACTAGACTTAAAGAGATTTCCAAATATATATAAAAAGCCAATTTTGTAGTTATATTAAAAGAGTTATGACATCTAGAAGTTGACCCATATTTGCTGTCAAATTGAAAGAGCAGCTACGAGTTCAAGTGGTCTGAACAGGGAGCACCCGAGTGATTTTTATAATCACTCGAGTGATCATTAATAATCACTTGAGTGAAATGCGTCAGATGGAAGATCACTCGAGTGGCACAGAAATCACCGGAAGAATTTTCACTTTCTCAAAATCACTCCCAGTGATATCAAAATCACTCGAGTGATTCTGTTGATTTTGCAAATCACTTCCAGTGCAAGCCAAATCACTGCAAGAAAAATTCACTGTTTCAAAATTCACTTCCAATTATCTCCAAATCACTCGAGTGATATCTCAGTTTTACCAAATCACTCCCAGTGGCTTTGAAATCACCGGAAGAAAAATACATTGGTTTGGAAATCACTTCTAGTGATAGTCAGATCACTCGAGTGATGTTTGAAAATTCCAGATTCACTTCCAGTGGATTGAAAATCACTGCAAGAAAAATTCACTATTTGTAAAATCAATTCCAGTGATGCCAAGTTCACTTGAGTGATATATGAAGTTTGTCATATCACTTCCAGTGGATGCTAAATCACTTCCAGTGAATATTAAAATTCCTCAGATCACCTCGAGTGCCGTAACTGATCATTTCTAAAGAATACCAATATACACCAGATCACTTGCAATGAACTGATATGCCATTTTCTCAGTATCACTTCCAGTCTCAGATCACTTCCAGCCAGGTGTTATCCAGTCAATGATATACTAATCTTTCAGTAGCACTTCCAGTGATATCCAAGTCATTACAGTGAAATGATTACCTTCAAGTCAGATCAGATTCATTCGAGTGATATGGGTATTTTGATACACAACTTCTGATGATCACTCAGTGTACTCTCCACTGTGACAGAATCAGTTCCAATGGCAGTAATTCAGAATCACATTCAGAAATCAAGATCACTATCAGGAAAATGCTTCTACAGTCAAGTGTTAATTGTTTTATCAAAATCACCTCCAGTGAAGTGACACCGCACTCAAATGATTCTCATGTTTTAGAATATCACTGCCAGTGAATTAGATGTTAATTCAAGTGATTCATTGTTCTCATCAGAATTACTTCCAGAAACTTGACAGAAACAAGGAAAACAACCAAAATGATTTCATGGTGCACTCTACTGATGTGGATCACTTCCGGTGAAGTAGTTATCCACTAGAGTGATATTTAAAATATTCTTTAACGGCTATTTTCTGATAGTGCATTACAGGTATTCCACTACAGATCACATGGCAAGCAACAGACCAATATTCAATGATGACGAATCATGGGCAATATCAATATTTAATAGACGAGTCAATGAACGTGTAAACAACTGAAGCATTTGTCAGAGCATGATCATGGGCAACGATTCTATTATTTATCAGAGAGAACGATCAGATTTCAATGGACAAATATTTGAATGCTCCCAACGGCTCTCAACGCATGTTCTATATAAACCGAGGCATTTAACAAGAAACAATATAGAACGGAGATACTACACCGAACATAAATGATGAAGTAACGAGAACCCAACTGCCAACATGCTGCTGTCATGAATCTTCATCTCTCACACTCTCCGTTAATATTTGTTTTCATTGTCATGTATAATTGAGAGTGAAATTATTTATATTGTACTTCAGTGAGTATCATATCTACTCTGTGAGAGAGTCTATAAACACTTCATCTGTATTTCAGAAGTATTCTCAAGGTAGAGGGACCTTGAGAGGTTTGATTACCTTACGGGGAAGCTGTAGAGAGAATTTCCAGTAAGACTTTCTGCTCATATGACTTACAATGTGCAAGCAGTAGAGAACGTTGTTGCTCATAAGACTTACAATGGTGTAGGCAGGAGAGAACGTTGCTGCTCATAAGACTTACACGGGTAAGCTGGAGAGAAATGTCATCGGGATTTCTTTGTTCGACTTGCCGTAAGAGGGATTTAACCTTACAGTATGTAAGGGGGAGTAACTCTTGTAAGTTTTGTAAAGGCTTTTCTTATGCCCAGTTAAACAAGAAGATAGTAGATTGGAAATCTCAGGAGAAGCTTGGGGACTAGACGTAGGTCATTGTGGATTGGACCGAACCAAGATAAATCACAGTTTGCATCTTCTCTTTCCTAAGCTTTTACATTTCCAGCATATATGATCTATATATCTACGTATGAATTTATAGTTCCATATGTATTGATTTGATAAGCTGCGAAAAGATTTTAAACAATCATACTTTCTTATCGTACACCCAATTTACCCCCTCTTAGGTGTCAACCGGTTCTAACACATATCCTTCTCTCCGACAACTCTGCCTAACATAAAGGTGACTAACACTTCCTTCCATACAATGCTTCATATGGAGCTATTTGAATTCTCGAATGATAACTATTATTATACACAAATTTTGCAAGTGGAAGGAATCGGTCCCTACTTCCTTTGAAATCCAATACACACGCTCTCAGCATATCTTCTAGAATCTGTATTGTTATCTCTATTTGTCTGTCTGTCTAAGGATGATAGGCTGTGCTAAATCTGAGTTTGGCACCCAAAGCCTTGTGTAATGACTTCCAAAGCTTGGAGGTAAATCGAGGATCTCAATCATAAATTATGTTCTTTGGTGTACCATGCAATTACACAATCTCCTTGATATAGAGCTCTACCAGCTTATCAGGAGAATAGTTTATACTAGTTGGCAGGAAATAGGTAGCCTTCGTGAATCGACCAACAATTACCCAAATTATATCATGATTTCTAATATTGGGCAATTTTGTAACAAAATCCACTCAAGAATCTTATGGTTTTGTCAAAGCCCTGATGGTCATTGATGCTCAATTTTCTGTTGGGATTTGTACACACAGCAGAAAAAATTAACTGTTCAAAATTCTTGAATCCCGAACACGGATCTACCAATGACGTTTAAACAGAGTAGTTAGAATTGTACCTTTTTCATTTTGTGTCTTGTTCGATCTCTAGGAGCCAACCGTATGAAATAGCTCCCTCTATCGGTATCCACAAGAACAGGACCCCAACACCGGTAACGTGCTAGCTCCTCCAAAATTCCTCTCTAGGGTTTTCTCTTGTGGCTCTCTAATACGTCTCACTCTATCGACGGCTAGGGTTCTCTAACCCTAGGTCTTATAACTTATGTAGGCTGTATTAGATTTTCAAAATTAATCTTAATTAATTTTGAAATTTGAATAAAATTAAATCTATCGAACATATTTATTCTAAACTATTTATTTAATTCAAATAAAGAGCCAACTGATTTAATTTATCTTTATAAATTAAATCTGAGATATGATATCTGTGTTAGCTTTATTTAATTTATCAAATAAATTAAATATAAAACTAACATCTCATAATAATATTATTATATGTTATATATAATATTATTATTATTATTTTTAAATTTATATTATATATATATATATATATATATATAATTCATCTACCCTAGATTAAATAGTATATTCATTGAATCTTAGACACATGTTAGATTCAATGAATCTGGACATTATAGCTCATGTTGGGCTATTCTTGTATATGACCCAATAGGCCGACATGAAGTTGGCAGTAGGCCAATAACTGCTCTATCCCACAAGTCACAAGCAGCCTCTAGCAGGACATCATGACTACCGAATTCACATGAGGATCGATGATACGATTTAACCTATTATACAACCATGTCACGTCCTTTTTGTCACACGATATTTTGGTCAAGGATGAGGCATGGATAGTGTCATCCTCCTGTTCCTGACTATCAGTTTCCCAATTCCTGAGTAGTCTGACTATAGAAATGGAAACTCCTTTCCATCACAGTATAGACATACATTTCTCAGACTCACTTATTGAGGGGCTCAGTAATATCTCTCTACTGATGTGAGGGAGAAATCTCATCTTGACTATTCACATTTCTCTGTATAAAAACAACTAAGCTCGATCAAAGCCTTTATCATCACCCAGACAAAGGTAACTTTTGACTCGGTCAAAGATTAGCGACTCTCATGTAGGAAACCATGATGATCTTAGGTTAAGGGGTATTGTGATGTGGTTATACATGAGATAAGCTTATGACTTAATCCATGTAGCTTTCTCATAGTGGGTCGGTCTAGCACCTTGTACTCCTACAAGTGTCTAAGACTTTGATTCGTATCTCCATACCTCACCAAAGTCATACTGGTATTATTTCATTTTTGTTCCTACATAGATAACCGACCAGGGACATTTAGGATAATCCTTACGATTCATCCAAGGATACAGTTATCATAATAAACATGCGAATGATATGATAACAAAGTGGAGAAATTCATTAATTAAAAATAATGTCTAAAGTATAATGATTGGCCCCTAAGGCACAATTTCCAACATTTTCACCTTTTGGTAGGTGAGAAAACATGCCATAAATTATGTCACATCTCCTTTCATCCTTGGGCACCAATACATGGACTTCAAATCATGGTACATTTTAATTGCTCCTATATGCAGAGTGTACTTACTTTTTTATGCCACATCCAAGATTTGCTGCCTTAACTTAGCTTGTGGTGGAACATGTATTCATTTTTCTGTACCTAAGTAGTCCACTCGGTAATAAATCATATTCATGAGTTTCCCCCTTTTTGATCATGTTTCTCAATTATTGTGCCTTTTCATCTTGCAACTGAGCCTCTTCAATTGCTATTCACAAATCATTCCTCACCTGACTAACACTGCTACCGCTATTCACAAATCATTCCTTGATCAGTTTCTACTCTTTTATCATTAAGGCTGCCACCTGTACTATCTTTCGGCTTAATGTATCCACAACTACATTAGCCTTTCCTGGATGGTATTTAATCTCTAGGTTGCAATCTTTAAGCAACTCCATCCACCTGCGCTACCTCATGTTCAACTATTTATGATCATACAAGTATTTCAAACTCTTATGGTCATAGTATAGCTCTACAGTTTCCCCACAGAGATACTGTCTCCAGATTTTCAATGCAAATTCAATTGCTGCTAACTCAAGATCATGAGTGGGATAATCAGTTCGTGAGGCTTCAGCTGATGAGAGGCATATGCCATAATTCTGCTCTGCTGCATTAGGACATATCCCAATACATGCTTTCTCACATCACTTTAGACCATGTTAGAACTGGCTGACACCCAAGAGGGGGGTGAATTAGGTGTATGGTAGGAATGTCTGATGTTTAAAAATCTTTTCGCAGATTGTTAACTCGGTATATATATGGAAGTATAAACTCACAAGCAATTATATAAATCGTATATGCTGGAAATATAAAAGCTTAGAGAAGAGAATGTGCAAACTGTGATTTATCCTGGTTCGGTCCAATCGATGATGACCTACGTCCAGTCCCCAGGCTCCTCCTGAGATTTCCAATCCACTAAGTTCTTGTTTAACTAGGCACAAGATAAGCCTCTACAAATTCACAAGAGTTACTCCCCCTTAGACACTGTAAGGTTTACTCCTTCTTACAGCAAGTCAAGCAAAGCAATCCTGAAGACCTTTCTCTCCTGCTTACCCGTGCAAGTCTTACGAGCAGCAACATTCTCTCCTGCTTACACTACTGTAAGTCTTACGAGCAGCAACATTCTCTACTGCTTGCACCTTGTAAGTCTTACGAGCAGAAAGTGTAACATACTGAAATATGAATAACAAGAATTGCTTGTAAATGTAATTAGTCGGAAGAAAATTCACCGGTGCCAGTGTTGTGTATACGTTGTTATTTTGATAAAGAGGACACTTAGCAAGATTTTATTAGTTGTCATAAAGTAATAATTAAATGAAATAATCTTACTTTGTGTAGGGACCACGAAGGAGGACACCTCGTAGGTGAACCCGGGGAAATTTCCCTGACTTTCCTTTCCCTGATAAAGTGGACAGTTAGGTGGAGGGAAGAGATAGGGATGGGTCCCATATAAGGGACACATGACATCATCTTAAGGAAGAAGAGAAAAGGTGCTTTTGACTTTAATGTGTTGGCCGAATAAGAGCGTGACACTTGTTCCCTCTTTTTGACAAAGTTACTTTAGCTTTTGTGTTGTCATCACCGGAGGGTGCCACGTTGCCCCAAGCCGGGGAAATCCACCGGACTCTGGTCTGGTCACCCGACTAATTTTCCTGAACACCAAGCTCAGGAGCCGGGGAAAAATCATCGGACTCTCATTTTCCCTGACCATTAGGACAGCTCAAGACCCATTTGATTAAAAGAAAGGACACGTGTCACCGTTTGGCTAAATCACCGAATATGTGGCACCATAAGATTGTGACACATGTTGGAACACCTTTATGACTTTATTTAAACTCTATTATTTCATTTATCATCAGCAAAAATAGGAAGAAATCAGAAAAAACGTTGAGAAATAGTTAGAGGAAAGAGAAAACATGAATAGTGAATGTTCTTGAGTTCAATCCACCGAAACACTACCGAATCAGTGTTTTCTCCTAAAATTTCCTTCACAAACCTTCTTCTACTCATCCTAAGCTTCATTTCTACGGTTTCGGATTTTTATTTGGAGGTATTTGGTGCCATCTCACCAGACGAAGTACTGCCGGATTTCCGAACCGATTGTGGAAACGTATAGAGGTAAGCGTAAGTTTCATTTTGAACCGATTGGTTTGTTGTTTGGATGAGTCTTCATGAAGGTTAGGGTACTGTTCATTTTCGTCCAAAAGGAATTTTAAAGGATTAATCATGGTTTAATCATGTATTTATGGTTAAATGATGATTTATGATGATATTGGACTAAGTTGTTCAACAAAATTATGTTTTGGTAATTTTGCTGAAAATGATTCTGTCTTGACAGTAGGTTTTGGGGCTGAAGATTTATGATTTTGATGATTTTGATCATTCTATTGAGTTCTACATGAAAAATTATGAGGAAAATCATGTACTTATAATTTTTGGATAATTATACAAAATTATGGAATTTTTTGAAAGTTAGATGACCCTGCTGTTAGACTTGTTTTGCTGGAGCAGATTTGTTGCGGTGCGTTTTTCAGTAACCAAACCTTGTCTAAACCTTATGAAATTTTACATGATGAAAGTAGACATCCTGAGGTTCAATTTTATGGGTAATAGGACGCAATTACACCAGTGGATTGAGAAATATGATTTTTCAAAATTTAAGGTTGATTCTGGAATGGAATCTGCGGCAGATTGGGTTTGATGAATTTTCTGGAATTGGGTGGTTATAATTAGTGCCTTGTAATATTTTGATTTACACTAGGACTTGAATATGATTGAACAGAACCTGGAACCAACTCATTTGGAGTTGTGTAGAATTAATTATGAATTTTCAAATATTGAAGAAAATTCTGGCAGATTTACTCAAATGTGCAAAAATAAAGGATGCAATGGTATTATGTAATTGTAATGAACTTTAAGGGTAAAACTAACCAACTTGATATAGTTGAACCATTTTTGACTTTGATTTTGGGTTAGTATTCTAACCTTAATGACAACCGACTTGAGTATTTGGATTATACAAATATTGGACGAAATAATAACTTGTCGTCCGTAAATTCCATTTATAGGACCTAATACTGTTCAAAGTTTAAGATCTGCCCGAGCTTAGTGAAACAATTGGATATTGCTCAAGAGAAGCTATCAGGTAGTAACTTTGTCTTTCATATGTTATAAGATACATTGTATATGTGTAGTTTCATCATGAACTGTCTGGAATATTTTGTTTATGCGGGGTTGTCGCCCGGGGCCTATTGCACGGGTTGACACTCAGGCCATTGAATTTGTTTGTGATGCACGAGTGAATGCCGGGGCCTATTGCACGGGTAATACTCGGAGCCTTGTGATATACCTAGTACTATGATGGTATGAGAACTACATGTTGAATCGAATGATGTTTTGATGATTCTTTTATATGATGACTGTGTAACATGCTCTGTGATTTTATATCTATATGATTGACTACCTGTTACTACTGAGATTCTTTTGAATCTCACTCTTTTTCTATAAACAAATTACAGTACAGGCTGGTAGCTCAAAGGGCAAGAAGGTAAATACGGACAACTAGAGGATGAAGCTGAAAGATTTACTTTCTCTGTTGGTTGTCTGCTTGGATATTTTGGACATGTATATATTGTATAAATCGGTAACTATGACAATAGTATAGTAGTTGAACTGATAGTACTTGTAGCCAGGTATATGAATGGTAATGTAATAAAGAGATAACTTAGTTACATAACACTTCCTAATCGTTAGAGAAACATTAACGATTGAATACAACGTGAGATTGAAGCAGAGATGTTAGATTTCATGTTTTGATGATAACAAATCATGTTTTGGAAGCTCATGGATTAATTACCAGCAAAGCAATCAATTCTGGTGATCTGTGCAAGATCACTCGAGTGATTTTATTAATCACTCGAGTGATATTCAAGATCACTCGAGTGATCGCTGAAATCACTCGAGTGATTGCGAAAAATAACAGATCACTCGAGTAATATGGGAAATCACTCGAGTGATCCGCAATTTCACTTCCAGTGATCGCGAAATCACTGCAAGAAAATTTCACTATTTTGAAAATCACTTCCAGTGATTCTGAATCACTCGAGTGATGCGCCAAATCACTTCCAGTGATTGTGAATCACTCGAGTGATACAGCTAATCACTTCCAGTGATTGTGATTTCACTTCAAGAAAATTCCACGGTTTTGCAAATCACTTCCAGTGATTCTGAATCACTCGAGTGATGCGCCAAATCACTTCTAGTGATTGTGAATCACTCGAGTGATACGGCCAATCACTTCCAGTGATCTAGAATTCACTTAAAGAAAATTTCACTATTTTCCAAATCACTTCCAGTGATCCTCAATCACTCGAGTGATGTTGCATTTTCGCTGAATCACTTCCAGTGAATTGGAAATCACTGCAAGAATATTTCACTGTTCACCAAATCACTTCCAGTGATCTTGAATCACTCGAGTGAAGTTTGAAAAGTTGCAAATCACTTCCAGTGAATTGGAAATCACTCCAAGAAGAAATCACTATTTACAAAATCACTTCCAGTGATTCCAAATTCACTCGAGTGAAATATGCAATTTCCAATATCACTTCCAGTGAACCAGCAATCACTGACAGAAGCTTTCAAAGTTTTCAAAATCACTCCCAATGACATTATATTCACTCCCAGTGATATTGCTCTTGCTCATATAATGATCTATTGTTTCCATGTGATTTTACCTCAACTGATTTTTCTAGTGAAATTCTATTATTACTGATTTCTCCAAATAGCTATCAAAATCATATGATATATCATTTCAATACTTAGTTGCGAAAATAGGATCACTCTCTATGGTTTTATTCTGTCACTTTTTATAAAACACCTCCAGTGATCCATATTAATTTGCTGAGATACAAATATTGCTTAACGGTTATATTCATAAGTGTGTTACAGCTGTACTCCACCATCACGCACTTGACTTGTAACTGAACACTCCACTCAAACGACAACTATTCATGGTAGCAGCAGAAATTCAAAAGTAACGGAAGACAAATGCTGTTACATTTGTCAGAAGCATCTTTGAATCAACGGGCAAATTTACAACGGTCTTCAAGTGGTTCTATTATATATGTCCAGCCATTTGAAAAATACAACAACGAAGAAAAAACGCCTGAATACTCCAAAAAGCTATATCCTCACAAAAGCTTCAGTTCATCATTTATGCTTCAGTTCTTATCTTCATACTCTGTGAGAGAGATTTGTCGTTCATACTTAATCATTTTCAATAGAGTTAACTTAAGGTTGAGGAACCTTAAGTAGGGATTTGTGATTACCTTGTGTAAGGGGGAGCGAGTGTCTGAGGAACTTGCTAGTTGTACTGTGGTGCCAAGAACCCACTGAATCTTGGAAGATATAGTGAAAAGCTCAGAAGGATTTCTGAGGACTGGACGTAGGTCAAGTGGTTGAGACCGAACCAGTATAAATCTCTGTGTGAATCTCGGTGATATCTCTTCCTTTCATTAACTGTGCTTTAAGTTTTATAAATTGAATTTAAGTTTTCGATTATTTTGTAATCACCCAATTCACCCCCCCTCTTGGGTGAAAAGCTTGCTCTAACATTTGGTATCAAAGCGCAGGTCTTCTAATTGAGGCTTAACAACCTTAGAAGGATCCGATGGCAAGCATGGGTGAAGCAATCCTTCCTGACGGAGCTTTTATCACTAGACCACCTGGTTTCAGTGGTGAACATTTTTCCTTCTGGAAAGCTAAGTTCCGTGTATTCGTAATGGCTACAGAATACTGACTATGGGATGTGATTGAAACTGGAAACTATGTGCCTGTAAAGACTGAAGAATCTTGAAAAGTTCCTAAATCACCAGCAGAATTTGACGACAATGACAAAAGGCTAGTGACTCTCAACAGCAAAGCAATTCTAATGATTCAGAGTGCACTAAGTCAAAAAGAATACTTCAGAATCTGTACTCTTCAGACTGCTAAAGAAATGTGGCAAGCGCTTGAAGTAGCCCATGAAGGAACATCTGGAATAAAAGAAAATCGAGTCAATACTCTAACTACAGAGTTTGATCTGCTTCGTATGAAGGAAGGTGAGTCAATAGCTGAATTTGAACTTAGATATACTCACATTGTTAATCAACTTGTAGCACTTGGAAAATTCTATGATCAGAATGTCCAAGTAAGAAAAATACTAAATATTCTCTCCAAAGAATGGGAAGCGAAAGTCACAGCAATAGAGGAAGCCAAAGGAGAATCAATGCAGTCTGTAGCTTCTCTGTTTGGAAGCCTTTCAGAATATGAAAGCAAACTAAAATTCAAACGAGAATTAGAAGAAGTTGGCGACAGGAGGAAGAAAAGTCTTGCACTGAGTGTAACAAAAACAAAGGCAGAAAACCAGGAAGAAGAAGAGGAGATCGATGATGATGAAATGGGCCTGATAATCAGAAGATTCAAAAAATTCTACAGAGGCCAAGGATTCAGAAATTTTCAAAGAGGTGGAACAAGTGGCAAAAGAGACGCCAAGGAAATCATCTGCTATGAATGTGGTAAACCGGGACATATCAAATCAGAATGTCTGGAGCTATTGCAGAAAAATAAAGAAAAGAGAAACTTCAAATCCTTCAACAGAAAGAAGGCATTTGTTTCTGCAATATGAGGAGATAGCTCCTCAGAAGAAGAAGAAAGCGATAATGAAGAGACAGCCAATATATGTCTGGTTGCTCAAAAAGAAACAGACGAGGAGGTAATGAATTCTGACCCTACATATGATGAGTTACAAAATGAATATGATGCTTTACATTCTGAATTTATCAAAATTGTTAATACCTTGATTGCCTGTAAAAAGAGAAACAAATTTCTTGAAGAAAGAATTAAAAACCCTTTGGAAAGAGATTGCGAAAGGTGTTTGTCTTTTGAAAAGAAAAATATTGATCTTACTAAAACTCTTGAAAAATTTACAAAAGGAAGTGAAATGTTAAATGTTATTTTAAAAGCACAACGTCATGTGAATGATAAGTCTGGTATAGGATATGATCCGAACCTAGACAAAAGAAAAGGTAAGAAGAAAACAGGAAGTAAATCCTATCTAAGTTATTTCACACGTTCTGTGCACACATCTAATCCTTTTGCCTATTGTAATTATTACAATAGAAAAGGACATTATACTTCTACGTGTTTTCATAAAAAGAAAGGAATTATAGGAACCTATAAATGGATACCTAAGAAGATTCATGAACAAGAAGTTATTTGTACTAACCCAAAAGGACCCAAAAAGATATGGGTACCTAAAACTTAATTATCCTTAACTGCAGATTTGTCTCAGAACATCCAAATCAACTAAATGGTATATAGATAGTGGATGTTCAAGACATATGACTGGTGATCCTGAGAACTTCACCACATTAGTACCTAAGGAAGGTGGCAAGGTGAAATTTGGAGGAAATCAAACTGGAAGGATAGCAGGACTTGGGGAAGTCAAAGATAAAATCAAAGACGTATATTACGTTGAAGGTTTATGTCACAATCTATTAAGTGTAAGTCAAAGCACGGATAAAGACAACTGGGTAATATTTGATTCAGAAGAATGTCTGATAGTCAGCAAGAAGGATCTGCAAATTGAAAAGAAAAAGTTGAAGACCAAACTCAAGGCAAAAAGGGAAGGTAACTGCTATACTCTTGATATGAATGAAAATATTTCCGAAATTGCCTTCTGAGTAACACTGACGAGAGTTGGCTTTGGCATAAGCGACTTACTCATGTTAATATGCATCAATTACAAAAATTACTCAAAAAGGATTTGGTAATTGGACTACCTAATGTTAATTTCAAGAATGATTTAGTCTGTGATGCTTGTCAAAGAGGTAAACAAACTAAATCTTCCTTTAAAACAAAAACTGAAATTACCACTAACAGACCACTTCAACTATTGCATATGGATCTGATTGGTCCAGCAAGAGTTAAGAGTCTCGGTGGAAACTTGTACACATTTGTTATTGTTGATGATTTCTCTAGATTTACCTGGAATATATTTCTATCATCCAAAGATGAAACTTTTTATAAATTTATTACCTTTGCCAAGAAAGTGCAAAATGAGAAAGGTATGTCAATTGCAGGAATCAGGACAGATCATGGTGGAGAATTTGATAATCAAGCATTTGCAGAATACTGTAATACAAATGGCATCGATCACAATTTTTCAGCACCAAGAACTCCACAACAGAATGGTGTAGTGGAAAGAAAGAATAGAGTTCTTACAGACATGACTAGAGCAATGCTCAACGAAAAGAATGTCTCTCAAGTCTTCTGGGTAGACGCAATGAGCACTGCATGCTACATCTCAAATAGAGCATATGTCAGAACCAAACTTGGAAAAACACCATACGAACTTTACAAGGGACGGAAACCAAACCTTGCTCATCTACACATATTTGGCTAATTTTCTGAGATAATGCAGGGAGAATTTGAAATGTCATTAATGGGAGAATTGACCTTCTTTCTTGGTTTACAAATTAAACAAAGGAAGAATGGAATATTCATATCACAGACCAAATATCTTCAAGAATTGCTCAAGAAGTTTGGATTGGATGACGCTAATGGTACAGATACACCTATGAGCTCAACCGTACTGATGGATGCTGATGAAAAAGGAGTTGACTTCAACATAACTCAATATCGAGGAATGATTGGATCATTACTCTATCTCACAGCCAGCAGACCTGATATCCAGTTCAGTGTTGGTCTATGTGCAAGATTTCAATCATGTCCTAAAGTGTCACATGC
This sequence comes from Albizia julibrissin, assembly GCA_037074505.1. Taxonomy (NCBI): domain Eukaryota; kingdom Viridiplantae; phylum Streptophyta; class Magnoliopsida; order Fabales; family Fabaceae; genus Albizia; species Albizia julibrissin. Next base: position 43,868,154 of record CM073477.1, read on the forward strand.
TGAATTAGTGAAACGAATTTTCAGATATCTCACAGGCACAAAAGAGTTGGGTATATGGTATCCCAAAAAGGGTAATGAATATTTAGTAGCCTATTCTGACTCTGATCATGGTGGCTATAAAACAGATAGGAAGAGCACAAGTGGGCAATGTCAATTCCTTGGAGGCGCAGTTGTTTCTTGGTTCAGTAAGAAACAAACTACAGTATCATTATCTTCAACGGAAGCAGAATACATAGCAGCCTCAAGCTGTTGTGCACAAGTACTGTGGCTAAAACAGCAACTTCAGGATCTTGGCATATATCTTAAAGAAATTCCTATTTACTGTGACAACACCAGTACAATAAGTTTGGCAAAAAATCTTGTACAGCATTCAAGGACCAAGCATATTGATGTGAGACATCACTTCATTAGAGATCATATTCAGAAAAGAGATGTCAAGGTGTTATTCATACCCACACACTTGCAATTAGCTGATATCTTCACCAAACCTCTTGCCCGAGAACAATTCATGCACATACGAAGGGAATTGGGAATGGTAAATCCCAACGAATTGTAAGTTGTTTAATCTTTATAAATGTTGATTTCATAATTGTTTTGATGATCCCATTACTAATTTAAGCATCGGAGTTTCTACAAAGTTGTTTTGCAGGATGCTCTGTAATATCATTAAGTAACAGGGACAAACAGAGAGGAAGACAGTGGAGTAAGTAAAAAGTGAAACACTGCAATCACAGGTAAATTAGATAATTAAATTAATAAATTTGTCACTGGTAAGTCACATGAGTATTTTAATTATTAATTTTGGAATTACAGCATGGTTTGAGATTCTGTGAAGTGTTTTTGTACTTCACTCGAGTGATTTTTATATTTCACTCGAGTGAAAATCAAAATCACTCGAGTGAATGTTAAAAATCACTCGAGTGAATGTTAAAAACTCTGTTATATCAGTTTTTCTCTCTCGCGACTGTTCACTTTCTTCAAACCGTCACCTCCACTCGCTGAAATCCTCTCATTTTCCTTGAAACCTCTTGAACCCAGTAACGGAAACCTTCTTTACTACTCTTAACCGACAAATCCCCTCAAAAGCCAACCCATTTCAGTTTAAAATCTTCCTTCCTTTTCCGTTAGTTTCGCCCTTCATTCCCGACAGTTTCCTTTTCGCTTTTCTCTCGCCATTTGTTTCCGACAGTATACCCAGCGTCAAAACCTTCACCTCCACCAAGTGTCGGTACCCATGGCAAGAACAAAAAGGCCCGGGCAATCTCCTCCACCTCCACCTCCGTCTAAGAGGGCGAAAGCCCCCGCTGAACCAGAACCCAATCCACCCAGACCAAGACCCAAGGGGATTCGGATTGAGGAACCAACGGAATGGCTACCCGTTCGCATACCAGCATTAAAGGGAAAGGGAAAGAAAATCAGCGAGAAGCAGATGCCCAAGAGTCTACCTTGCAAAGAAAAATCTCACGGGCAGTGAATATCTTAGCAGCCTCAGTTCCTCAGAAGTCACGGTATGCAAGTCAAGCCACTGGTAGTCATCAATCTGGATCTTTGGCTGAAGAAACCACAGAACTCCTTGAACCTCCTTCTGGATTTAACACTGGTAATCTCAGCATCTTGAACTCCATTGTGTTTGCCTCACACTTTGCCAAAAGAACCTTCTGTCCTGTTGTGTGGGTTGACTTGGAGGAACTAAAACAGAAATTTCATATTGATCTAACCCCATATTTGAAACAATATGAACCTTGGCTGAGATTGAGAATGTCATACAATCCTTTGGTTGTCAAATAGTTTTACTGTAACATGAAGACTGCTGATGTAAAGGATGACCAAGGAAACATCATTGCTGAGAGAATTGAAACAAGTATTAGAGATCAGAAAATTCTTCTGTCTGGGGATCTTATCAACACCTATCTAGGCATAGAGGATGCTCCCATGAGGCCTCCACGTGTCTTCAATATTCATGAACTAGTTGATATCTTTAGACCAGGATAGCCTGGTGTGCCTTTACCCAATTCCCCAGCCTCTCTTACCAACAACCAGAGAGCCTTATTCTACATTTACTCCCGTAGCATGGTTAACAAAGCAAAAACTTTCACTCATATCACGGGGAAGGATCTTCAGATGATGGCTTCTCTTATGACAAGGGAAAGAAGAAACGTGGGGGAACTCATTTTTCAAGAGATGAAGAGGTTCAGATTTCACTCTTCCAAGTCTACTACTATTCCCTATCCTCAGCTTGTGTCCTACATTCTTTCCATACACAACATTTGGCATTTGACACCTGAGGGAGATATTGTGAGGATTCCTAAGTTTGGGAAAATCCACCTCACTCGGATGGGAATTACCATTCCTGCTGGAGCATCTTCACAACAGAGATACCATTCACCTTCTCCTGAGGCCAGCCAGAGAGAACCTCAGAGGATGGACCCTTCACCCTCCAAGATGGATGAGGCACAGTCCTCTAGAGCAGTCTCCCATGGTCCTTCTTTTACTCAGGCTGCTATTCAGACGTATATCCAGGAGGCCATTCAGTCTGCAGTCACTCAGTTGAAGAACTCTAATGCTCAACTGATTGATCAAGTCAATAATCAAGTGACAATCTTAGTGGCAGCAGTGGATCATAATTCCAATCTCCTTTTTGAGCGCCTGACTGAGCAGTCACAGAGAATTCAGAGGATTGAGGATGCTCTCAGGACTCACCTTCATATCCCCTTCCCTGACTTACCACCTGCCTCCTCACAACCTCCTCCATCAGATTCTTCAGTTCCAGAGATTTCACTTTCTGATCCTCCCATCATTCCTCCCATTATTCCTTCAGACACTCCTCCAGCACCTCCCACAATCTTTATCTCTGATCCTATTTCTGCTGGTGATATTCCACACACTGACCCCATTCTCCAGACTCCATCATCTTCTTCACATCATACTGCTTCTAGTTCTCATACTGAGGAAATTATAGCTGAGGAAGCCACTACAGAGGTCATAGGACCTACTCACTCCACTTCCACCACTCCTTTTGAGCCATCTCCTACCACATTTTCCTTCCAATAACCTCCACAACTTTCCATTATTCCATATGTTCCACCTACATCCTTCTTTGCTTCTGCATCCACTCAAGCCTCTACACCATCTACCTCTCCTTTAGATGATCCCAAAAAGGGGGAGAAGAGCTGATATGATAGATATGATATATTTTCTTTTGATGCATATGTGTTCTAGTTTGTAATTCCAAGTTATGTATTTTACTTTTCTAAGAACTTGTCATTGTGTAGCTTGTGTAATCTGAACTGACTCTAATCTAATGGAAATATGAGTTTATGATATGATCTCATGAAATTTTTAATACATCTGTGTTTATGATTGCAGTAGCCAACATGATCTCATGGAAATCCTAGTGTATTGCAGCCGCCAAAATGATTTCAAAAAAAAATTCACTTCTTATGTGCATTTTCTGTTTACAATGGTTTTTGAACTTTGAACTTACATCTTTTACTTTCCTAAGGTCAAAAACTCTTAATCTTTTAAACAAACTCATCTTAGCAATTGCAAATCAAAATTATTACAAAAGTTTTCAAAAAGATCAAGTAAAGTGTATTAGAAAATCAAAATCTTAAACTTGATCATATGATATGTTTTGTCATCATCAAAAAGGGGGAGAATGTTAGATTTCATGTTTTGATGATAACAAATCATGTTTTGGAAGCTCATGGATTAATTACCAGCAAAGCAATCAATTCTGGTGATCTGTGCAAGATCACTTGAGTGATTTTATTAATCACTCGAGTGATATTCAAGATCACTCGAGTGATCGCTGAAATCACTCGAGTGATTGCGAAAAATAACAGATCACTCGAGTGATATGGGAAATCACTCGAGTGATCCACAATTTCACTTCCAGTGATCGCGAAATCACTGCAAGAAAATTTCACTATTTTGAAAATCACTTCCAGTGATTCTGAATCACTCGAGTGATGCGCCAAATCACTTCCAGTGATTGTGAATCACTCGAGTGATACGGCTAATCACTTCCAGTGATTATGATTTCACTTCAAGAAAATTCCACGGTTTTGCAAATCACTTCCAGTGATTCTGAATCACTCGAGTGATGCGCCAAATCACTTCCAGTGATTGTGAATCACTCGAGTGATACGGCCAATCACTTCCAGTGATCTAGAATTCACTTAAAGAAAATTTCACTGTTTTCCAAATCACTTCCAGTGATCCTCAATCACTCGAGTGATGTTTCATTTTCGCTGAATCACTTCCAGTGAATTGGAAATCACTGCAAGAATATTTCACTGTTCACCAAATCACTTCCAGTGATCTTGAATCACTCGAGTGAAGTTTGAAAAGTTGCAAATCACTTCCAGTGAATTGGAAATCACTCCAAGAAGAAATCACTATTTACAAAATCACTTCCAGTGATTCCAAATTCACTCGAGTGAAATATGCAATTTCCAATATCACTTCCAGTGAACCAGCAATCACTGACAGAAGCTTTCAAAGTTTTCAAAATCACTCCCAATGACATTATATTCACTCCCAGTGATATTGCTCTTGCTCATATAATGATCTATTGTTTCCATGTGATTTTACCTCAACTGATTTTTCTAGTGAAATTCTATTATTACTGATTTCTCCAAATAGCTATCAAAATCATATGATATATCATTTCAATACTTAGTTGCGAAAATAGGATCACTCTCTATGGTTTTATTCTGTCACTTTTTATAAAACACCTCCAGTGATCCATATTAATTTGCTGAGATACAAATATTGCTTAACGGTTATATTCATAAGTGTGTTACAGCTGTACTCCACCATCACGCACTTGACTTGTAACTGAACACTCCACTCAAACGACAACTATTCATGGTAGCAGCAGAAATTCAAAAGTAACGGAAGACAAATGCTGTTACATTTGTCAGAAGCATCTTTGAATCAACGGGCAAATTTACAACGGTCTTCAAGTGGTTCTATTATATATGTCCAGCCATTTGAAAAATACAACAACGAAGAAAAAATGCCTGAATACTCCAAAAAGCTATATCCTCACAAAAGCTTCAGTTCATCATTTGTGCTTCAGTTCTTATCTTCATACTCTGTGAGAGAGATTTGTCATTCATACTTAATCATTTTCAATAGAGTTAACTTAAGGTTGAGGAACCTTAAGTAGGGATTTGTGATTACCTTGTGTAAGGGGGAGCGAGTGTCTGAGGAACTTGCTAGTTGTACTGTGGTGCCAAGAACCCACTGAATCTTGGAAGATATAGTGAAAAGCTCAGAAGGATTTCTGAGGACTGGACGTAGGTCAAGTGGTTGAGACCGAACCAGTATAAGTCTCTGTGTGAATCTCGGTGATATCTCTTCCTTTCATTAACTGTGCTTTAAGTTTTATAAATTGAATTTAAGTTTTCGATTATTTTGTAATCACCCAATTCACCCCCCTCTTGGGTGAAAAGCTTGCTCTAACAAGAGACACGCTCGTATACTCTGATAAAATGAAAGGAAGTATCAATGAGTCTAAATGAGATAGTGAATATTTGTGAAAAATGTTTGAAAAATTTTTATTCCATATGAAAAACCTACTCAATCCTAGATTTATCTCCTGAGATAATGTTGGGATTCATTAATGTTTTTAAAGTTTATTTAGTTGGGGATTAAATCCTGATTTCACAATTTATTTCACTACTCTTTTGTACTCATCTGAGGTTATTGGAAGTAAGGTATTACAGAAAGTCTTACTGATAATTCGCTCTACAACTTCCCCCGTAAGGTGATCAATTCTCTCAAGGTCCCTCTACCTTGAGATCACTTCTAAGATATAGATGAATTGTTTACAAGCTCTCTCACAGAGTGTATAAATGCTCACTGAAGTACAATACAAAATATTCTCACTCTCTCAAATATACATAATATAGAAGACGAAGTAAGCAAAGAGTGGTCGGAGGCTGAAGACTTAGGATATCAACATGTTCATGTTCCCATCGTCTTGTCGGTGGTTCTGTGTTTGAATCCTCTCCTATTTATAGCTGAGTTATGGAAGATAACCGTTGTAAACATCCATCCGTTAGAGTCTGTTGATTCATTTGACCGTTGAGCCCATTCAGATATTTTCCTGTTGTAATCCCATCTGATGCTTAGACATACACTACTTCATTTTTGGTTGGAGTCTCATTGCTTTGTATGGTCGTTGAGTGTATTTAAATATTTTCCTGATGATCGTGATCTGACATATGCTTCTATGTTTCTTACAGTTTACCCATTGGTCTGACAGATGCTTCAGCATTAGGTAGTTTGTTGAATATTGCTAGTGCCCACGATTAGTTGTCGTTGAATATTGATCCGTGTATGCCATGTGATCGGTAGTGCATAACACCTGTAAATCCACTTAGAGAAATAGCCGTTAGAAAACATCACTCAGGTGATTACAGACTTCACTAGCAGTGATCTTGAAAAAACTAAAGAATCACTGGAAGTAAACTTGATTTAACTGGAGGTGTATTTCAGAAGATAATATTCCACTGGAAATGATCAGCATCCCTTGAGTGTACCATGAAATCATTTAAGTTGTTTCCTTGTTTCTGTCATACTTCTAGAAGTGATTTACAGAAGCATTTCACTGGCAGTGGCTTTGTAAGAGTAAGCATATCATTGACTGGATAATATTTGACTGGAATTGATCTGAGACTGGAAGTGAAATTGAGAAAATGGCATATCAGTTCATTGGAAGTGATCTGGTGCATATTGGTATTCTCTGGAAATGATCAGTTACGGCACTGGAGGTGATCTGAGGAATTTTAATATTCACCGAAAGTGATTCAGCAACCACTAGAAGTGATATTGAAAATTTCATATATCACTCGAGTGAATTTGGCATCACTGGAAGTGATTTTTAAACAGTGAATTTTTCTTGCAGTGATTTTCAATCTACTGGAAGTGAATCTGGAAATTTTAAATATCACTCGAGTGATCTGACATCACTGGAAGTGATCTCTAAAACAGTGTATTTTTCTTCCGGTGATTTCAGACGCACTGGAAGTGATTTGGCAAAAATGAGATATCACTCGAGTGATTTGGAGATCACTGAAAGTGAAATTCATAACAGTGATTTTTTCTTGCAGTGATTTGGCTCGCACTGGAAGTGATTCTGAAAAATCTCATATCACTCGAGTGATTTCAGTATCACTGGAAGTGAAATTGTAAACAGTGAAAAATTCCTCCGGTGATTTCGGCGCCACTGGAAGTGATCTGCATTCTGACGCATTTCACTCAAGTGATTATTAATGATCACTTGAGTGATCTTCCTGATCACTCGAGTGATTATAAAAATCACTCGGGTGCTCTCTGTTCTGATCACTTGAACTCGAAACTACACTACCAATTCGACAGCAAACATGGGTCAAATTAAAGATGACATAACTCTTTGAATATAGCTCCAAAATTTCTATACTATATATCAATGGAAAGCTATTGAAGTCTAGTTTCATATGGCACTGGTTTCAGCTCAATTGGATCTATGGTTTGAGAGTTATAGCTAAAATACCAAATCTGTTCCAGAAAGTGACGTGGATATGAAGGAAAAATTTGAACACTTATATATCCTTCGTCTGAGCTCCTTTGATGTTGCTTCTAGTTTAAAAATGACGTATTGGGAGTCTATTTTCATATGAAACTAGTTTGGGCTTAATCAGAGTTTTATGTTGAGAGATATGATCAAATAACTAGGCCTTGCTCAGCTGGACTAAAAACAGAGTATGAAAAACTGCAAATCACTCGAGTGAACAGTGAATCATTGCAAGTGATTTCCACTGTTTTCATAATCACTCGAGTGATTGTTAAAATCACTCAATGCTACAGTAAGCTACAATGAAATATGCTACAGTAACTGTATGCTATAGTGCCTACTGCTACAGTACCCATAGAACTTGAATCTTTATATTTTTCATTAATTCTTGCAAGTTCTTCATTCCTTAACCTCTTCCTTTCATTGCTTGACTAATCTACAGTATATGCAATATTAAATAGTAGTTAGTCAATGTAAGAGATAAGTATATTATGCAAACTTTTGCTCTCTTAATATTTGACATCTATATTTGTCATCATCAAAACTAATCATATCTAATAGACCCATAGGTCAACTGTGGATCGGCGATTATCAGCACTGGTGCTGTTGTCAATCTCTCTTTTAGTTCTGTGAAGCTCCTCTCATAACTTTTATCCCACACAAAATTTTGAGTCTTTCGTGTCAATCTTATCAAAGGTAATGCTATTCTGGAGAAATTATGTAATAACCAGCAAGACCTAGAAAACTATGTATTTCAATAACATTCTCTGGTCTTTTCCAATTCAGCACTACTTCCACTTCTTGTGAGACTACATGACCCAAGAATTTAACTTTCGAAAGAAAAAACTCACACTTGCTCAGCTTGGCATAGAGTTGTTTATCCCTTAATGTGCCTAGCACTGTTCTTAAATGCTCTGCTTTGCTTATAGAATACACAAGAATATCATCAATAAAGACTACTATAAATTGATCCAAATACGGATAAAAAAATTGATTCATATAGTCCATAAACACTCTAGGTGCATTCGTCAGCCCAAATGGCATCACCAGAAATTCATAATGCCCATATCTGGTTCTGAATATGATCTTTGGTACATCTTATGGTTTTACCTAAAGCTAATGATACCGTGACCTCAAATCAATTTTCAAGAATATGTATGAACTAGACAACTGATCAAGCAAGTTATCAATTCTGGGAAGTGGATACTTGTTCTTTACATTCACCGTATTCAGCTCCCTGTAGTCAATACAAAGATGCAGGCTCCCATCTTTCTTTTTGACAAAAAGTATTGGAGCTCCCCACAGTGAGACATGGGTCTAATGAACCCTTTTTCTAATAACTCCTTAATCTTTTTCATTTCTTCCATTCCATTTGAAGCCATTTTGTATAGGCCTCTAGATATTGGTCCCACTCCAGGCTTAGTCTCAATCGCAAATTCCACTTTCCTTTCCAGAGGTAATCCATTGATATCTTCTGGAAATACCTCGGGAAAATCATTTACCACAAGGATATTTTCAAGTACCACACCAACTTCTGACTGCATAGAAAATATCACCATATATCCCTGACATCCTTTATGCAGATATATTTTAGCCTCAGCTGCTGAAAGAAAATTAAAGTTGACTTTTGGGCTGGTATGCGGTTGCGGATTAAGATAAATAACCCTTTTCTTCTGCAGTCCAATAGAACATTATTGATCTTCAACCAAGCATATCAGATCCATCGTCAATTCATGTCCCTCGGCATTAATTATGCAGTTTAGACAAACATTGGCAGTTTTAGATTTTACACCCGTGGGTATTGACACTATCAGGTTATACAGTAACTAATGCATACTCAAGCCTAGCCATCTTACACAATCATATGCAATCAATGAATGACTAGCACCCAAGTCATACAATACTTGTACATAATTACCATTAAGAAGAACTGTACCTTGGATTAACTCAAGAGATTTTTTGGCTTACTCTTGTGACATGGCAAAGACTCTTCCTTGAGCTCTCTGCCTCATCTCCCCTATTGTGGACAATTAATAGCAATGTACCCCAGTTGATGACAATTAAAACAGATTAGTAGCCTAGGTGGAGTATTACATGGTCTTCTCGGATGGTGGGGCTTGCCGCAGTACCAGCAGGTTCTATTTCTAGAGGGTTTCTGGTTGCTATAGCTATCGGGCTGGTATGGCTTCTTGTCATTTCCTCTGGATGATCCTCCTAGATTTTTACACTTTAGGGAAGAATTCCTACTGCCCGATGCCTCTTTACTGTTAGGATTTCTACCCGTGTACAAGTTCAACAAGTTACTTTCATTAATTTGGAACTCCTCTACTGCCTTATAAAATTCAATGCATTGTTTAGAGACCAATTTTTCTTTCAGCACTGGCCTTAACCCCCAGATCATCATGTCATAACTCCAATATTCATCATCACGAAACCACAAGTATGAAGAGTATCGAGATAATCAGATTTAACGGGCAAGGTACTCATATAAACTTTCTTTCTTATCCTACTGAATAGTCAGGAACTCAATTTCCTTTACGATCTAAACTAACTGGGAAAGTATTTTCATTGAACTTTTCCTGGAAATATTCCCAAGTGAGAGGGATATTTTGTGCCTATATGATCATCTCAGTGTTTTTTCACCACCTATCAGCGTCTCCCTCTAGTTTTATAAATTGCCAACTGTGCTTTTATGTCATCTGGACATTCCAAGATTCTGAAAACTTTCTCTAGACGAGACAACCAGTCCTCTGCTACTTGAGGGTCAAATTTTCCCTTAAAGGAAGGTGGTTGTTGCTGACTGAATTTGGTTACCCATGTCCGCAAACTCTCAGCCTCAGCAACAGGTCTGATTGGGGGCTGCTCCTGTATAGGATTAGGCTGGTTAGGTTCATTTTCTGGTCCTCTAAGGTTATTTTCTCTTTACCTATCTGCCTCTTGTTTTTGTTGCACCTCTAGCAGCTCATCCCTCAGGTCATGAGTCATGATACGTTCTTCTGTGAGCATGCCTAATATTTTTTTCATTGGGTCGGGTCTTACTCGTTGACTCAGCTCGTACCTCTTCCTCCTCGTCTCACCATCTTTATAATTCACTATATTGAAATAAGGAAGAGATAAATTTAACATATTTATAAGGGCCTTTTCGTCATTTCATAAAATTTAAATACACAGATAGTCCAAAAGTAACATACAACAGACATTTTTAGCAATTTAGGGAAAGATTTTAATAATATACGGCCTATGGGATACTGTACAACATGTTTTCACTACATAGCTTAACATTTCCAAAACTTCCCAGGGGGTCACCCATCCTTCCATTTCCCTGGGCTTAGCATGCTTAACTTTATTGAATTGGTACAAAAATGCTGGTACTGGCTTCAATCATTTTTGAACATCGGTACCCCAAAACTGCCCACATCATAGTTAGTCATATCAATCATCTCCGGTCGATCAAAACTGTATATAAGTCATATAGCAGTATAGGTACATAGTCAATTACAAAACCCAAAGGTACATAAATAGTACAAAGATAACCAATAAAAATTCTTTATCAGACCCGAATCCTGTTGGGATTGGAATGCACAACAGAAGAAATTAAACCTTTAAAATTTTTCCCAATCCTGAACATGGATCTATCAACAACGTTTAAATCGAGTAAGAAAGAGTCGTAGCTTTGTGTTTTTGCCTTTTCCTATCTCAAGAAGCTCATGCCTCAGATCAGCTGCCTCTACCGGTATCTACACGAACAGGACCTAACACCGGCAGTATGCTAGTGCCTCCAATGCCTCTGTAGGGTTTTCTTGCGGCTCTCTATTTCTCTTATACCTTAGGGTTCTCTAGCCCTTCGTTTTTATAACTAGTAAGCGCTATGTTGGATCTTCAAACTTAATCTTAATTAATTTTGAAATCCATATTATATCAATTAACATTTAATTGATTTTATGAGCTAATTAAATAAATTTGGTTTAATTAATATGTCCAACAGTTTTAATTTAACATATTTATTTAATACAAATAAAGAGCCAATAGATTTAATTTATCTTTATAAATTAAATATGAGATACTATATCTCTATGTTAATTATTAAATTTAATTTTATCAAATAAAATTAAATCTGAAACTAACACTACATAATATTATATATATATATATCATATTATTATTTTCCATTTTCAAATTTTATATCATATATATAAAATCCATCCATCTTAAATTAAACATTGTATTCATTGAATCTTAGAAATATATTAGATTCAATGAATCTGAACATTATAGCTCGCATTGGGCTATTCTTATATGTGAATTATAGGCCCATACGAAGTTGGTAGTGGGCAAATAATTGCACTAGCCCACAAGTCGCAAGCAGCCTCTACCAAGGCATTACAACTACCCAATTCATATGAGGATCGCTAATACGATGCAACCTGTCACGTCTCTTTTGTCACATGATATTTCGGTCAAGGATTAGGCATGGAGAATGTCATCCTCCTATTCATAACCATTACTTTCTCGATCCTTGAGTAGTGTGACTATAGAAATGGAAACTCCTTTCCATCGTAGTATGGCCATACATTTCTCAGACTTATTCATCGAGGGGCTAAGTTATATCTCTCTACTAATGGGAGGGACAAATTCCACCTTGATCATTCACATTCCTCTGTATGAACACCTTGAAGCTCGATTGTAGCCTTTATCATTACCCGGTTAAAGGTGACTTTTGACTAGGTTAAAGCTTAGTGACTCTCATGTAGGAATCCATGATGATCTTAGGTCAAAGAGCATAGTGACGTGGTTATACATGAGATAAGCTTATGACTTCATCCATGCAGCTTTCTCATAGTGGGTCAGTCTAGCACCTTGTACTCTTACAAGTGTCTAAGACTTTGATTCGTATCTCCACACCTTATCAAAGTCATACTGGTCTTATTTCATCTTTACTCCTGCATAGATGACCGACTATGGATATTTAGGACAATCTTTATGATTTATCTAAAGATAAAGTTATCACAATAAACATGCGAATAATAGGACAAGAAAATAGAGAAATTCATTAAATAATAATGTTCAAAGTACAATAATTGGCCCCTAGGGCTTAATTTCTAATAGATCCTTCAGTGGCCAGTGTCCACCTCCTTTCCTTTAGAGCCGCTACCTTTTGCTAAATAAATTTTATTTTTGGAAAGGGGTGAAATTCAATCAAATCTCAGTAGTAACAAGAATCAATCATATAAAATGTGAAAGGTAAATATGCAATACAACATATATGATGCATCAAATAATAATGATGTACACATGTCTGTCAATCAATGTTTAGGATCAAATCGATGATTTTGTCTGGATCAAAATGATCGCCTTGTCCCTACTTGCTACACCATGATCACAACAATGTTCTGGAGTAGGCACCAACCTGTCTGTACTTACCACATTAATGTTTTGGATCAGGCATCAACCTGTCCGTACTCGCCTCAGCTTAGTCCTACTGGCCTTATAGTACTTGTGCAGTTCCCATTGGGTGGTACTTATGTTTTTTCCATACCACAACAAGGAACCTCATCAATCACATTGGCCTACCTAGACGGGATACCATTAGGCCAAGAGGTACTTGTGCTTTTCCCTTAGGGTGGTACTTGTGCTTTTCCTACACCCAGCTCTAGGATTTACCGGCATTCACATATATTTCACAGAATATGGAAAACAATGCATATTAATCAATATATAAAATATGAGAGATAGAGTTACTACCTTAACACTTTTCCTTGCCTAGCTATTTTCAGTCCTTAATTTCCAGTCTGATTTGACAAATATCAAATGCTAAAATTTCCAAATTGATAAAAAAATGAGTTATTACTCATTCATACCTTATTCTAAGACTCATAATTCACATGTTTCCTACACAATCTTTCATTCTAAACACAATGGAATAATCAAATCCATCAAATTCCAACCCTAACCCCTTATTCAATAGTTGGCTGAAAGTTTCCAATTTTTAAGGACAATGGAATTTTTCAACTTCCAACCAATCAAACATCTTCTTTTCACTTATAATCACTTATTTAACCACTTAAACTCCATTTGCACATAATTAATCAAAGGCTGGGTAGCACCTCCCCTTAGGGTTCATACATCCCAAATCACAAGACCAAGCCAATACAAGCCAAACAATCTACCAAAACACCAATAACACACATAAACCATCAAGAAACAATAAGTTCTTAAGCTTACCTTAATTGTTCTTAACTTTCTCTCTCTATCTGTCCCATGTTCCTCTTATTTCTCTTGATTTTCTTCTTCTTTTACATGATATAAAGATGGATATGGAGATTAGAGAGAGTTTGCAAGAGATTGAAGGCAAAAACAAGCAATTTCATCTACTACTTACCTTGTTTTGCTTCTTGATTCTTCTTATCTTCTCCTTGTTCTCTATTTTTGCCTAAGCTCTCTCTCTCTCTTCTTTTTTGACGTTGGCAAAAAATATGGCCAAATGAGTTGAAATATGCTCTTGTATGTTCACCTTCCACCTCCTCAAATTTTATTATTATTTTATTTTAAATTTATAACACATGGAAATTTCTTATTTCTTCTTTTTGCCATAAGTGTTTTAAGCTTCCACATGTCCATATATGTAGCCAAATACCATGCTCCCTTGTCCTTCTCTTCCTTGGCTGAATTTTCATGATATTTCAGGGAAAATATTGAATTTTTATTTTATTTAGACAAATGACTATTTTAACCTTACATTTTCTTGAATTTTTGGAACCAATTGCCATTTCCTTCTTCCTCTTTCTTATGGCTTAAATTTTCAATGCTTGTTAGGCCACAAATGTTACTCTTTCATGCTAAATTTTAGTCTTCAATGCTAAGCCTTTATCAAGATAAAAATTAGGCTTTATATCTTTCTTGGCCAAAAATTTCATATAATCACTATTTCCACTATTTTGACCACTTCAAGTACACCAAAATTCAACATTTTATTCAATTGAATATAATTAAATGCACAAGGAATTTTGGTGATTAGATTTGGGATATTACATAATGTGTAAAGCATTGAGTATACAAATATGTCATTATGCAAGGATGAATTATGTAAGCAAGTATGTCATACGTTAAGCTTGTATCTTGTATGCATAGTTAGCAAACTTTGCTATTGCGATTCTCATGAATCTCACTCTCCCTCACCTAGCCATATAGGTGTATTGAGCACACATATGGAATGCTTTAAGATATTTAAGAAGAAAATGTGACGGTGAATTAAAGATTGAGATGGGGCAATATGCTACATGTTAATTTGATGTAATTAATTGTATAAGCATGCCAAGTTTGAGAATGGAAAGATAATGTTGAATATATGAGATTATGAATGAGATTTGAAAGATTAAATGAATGAATTAGTTCTTAATACTTAGTGAGCTTAAAATTATAGTTTTACCAAATGAATGGTAACTCAAGAATATTAACACTTCTGTATATAAACTAAAGGAGTGTAAAATTAAGGTGTTACATCTTTTGGTATCAGAGCAGAGTTCCTGGCATTTGTCTAGTATGCTTTGCTTGTGAGAACAGTATCTGAGACGATACTGTGATAATCCTGAGTGATACTAGGATTAAGAATTATGGGTGATAGATGAACCTAGAGAAATAGAATTTCCACCGACCACTAATTGGTAGGTTGGTATAGAGGAAAGGTAGAGCCGTATATCGATGAACTAGCTGTCTATAGATTCCCCTTCCAAAAGAAGGGGTAGAGATATATATAGAGAATGAAATGGAGTAGCACTTATGTATACCCAATAAAGAAGGGTATGAGCTCTGGTGAATTGAATGCCGAATTGGATTGTGACATGGGATTCCAACGGAAGTCTGTGGTTTGGCAAGAGTAATCCTGGAATAAGTGACCCCCTGGGAAGTTAAGTTGGTAAGGTCATGAAGACTTGAGGAGTAGTAATTTCCTTAAGTTTTCTCTATGACTAATGTTATCTTAGTTAGATGAATCGTATTCAAAGGCATATAGGTATGATAGAAAGTATTGAACTGGAAAAGGCCAAAAACTGTTATAAAGATATGCAATTTTTTAGGTCTTGCCAGATATTGTCAGGGAGATATCTTGACTCCTAAATCACCTGGCCATTAATAGAACTCATATGAATAAATAATTTGATGTTATGTGGGATGATAAATGTAAGAGGAGCCTCAAAGAGCTAAGAGAGGGGCAGACATTTGCACAAATATTGATTATCCCAAATCCTAGTATTGCCAATGTGGTCTACAATGATACGACCTTAGTAGTCTGTAAATGAAGCAACTTGTATGGGTTGTAGTGAAATGAGAATACAGGATTAGGATATGCCCAGTAGAGTAGGGCAGAATGGTGGCTGATGCCTCTTAACAGTTAAAGTCTTACGAGATAGAATACCCCACTCATGAATTAGAGCTAGCGGCAATTTTATTGATTTAAAAGAATGATGATTTGAATATGCCTTAATGATATTGAGGATTGAGGTAGAATTAGGACCTCGTGAACAATGATGATGCAGTGAGAATATTATCTGAATGTTCTGAGGATTAGAATAGGAATTATGAATTATGATTTTAGTATGCATGATGATTATGATTGAGGAAACATGATTTATTGGCTCAACTAATGTTGAGGTTCTAGGAGTTGAATTATGACCTAAGAATCAAACAATAGTTGAATTGATTCTTTAGGTATTTGAATTGACCTAAATGATTTGAGGTATTAGAATATGGTACAAATATTTATGAGGTTTCTGGAGGTTTCTAGTTGCTAATCTAGCATAGGGAAAGATCTTGATTATACAATATTCCCATAGAAAGAATGAATGAGAGTTTATTCACTGATGCAACAAAGTGATAAAAAGAATGAGAAAAGCCACGAGTTATGGTTTCATGGTTGAGACAAAGAATAAAATGTACAAGTGGGTTATGAATCCACTGTATGACATGGGTATTTTGAGTCATCTAGCAAGAGCCAAAGTTGGAGAATCAAAGAAAGAGCTCAGGAAAGTGGAATAGGTGAGCAAGAGCTTCCTTTTGACCTATGTATTGTGTTGGTTGGTGGACTTTTATGGACTTTCCCTTACTGCCCTAGTTTTGGTAATGTAGTATTTTTAGGGATTCATGAAGCTCTGTTCATATACATTTGGTTATATGATGTTTGGGAAGCATATAAGACTAGTTTAGGGAATAATTTATGAATTAGTGAATTGTTGTCTTGGAGACCATGTTTTGTCCAGAACAAGGCAAGTAAGAGGAGTAGGATTTTGGTGGTTTTTAGTTTTCAAATGGATTTCTTGAGCAAAACTATGTGGGAATAGCCATTGTTTGTGAATTTTGGATCATTGGAACACAATATGTAAAATTAGAATTTGCTGCCAATTAGGGTTTCCTACATGGCAGTTTGCATGTATTATGTTTTTTGGTAATAGAATACTGTTAAATGGCCATGAAAATTTTCATAATAAATGTAGACATATCAAGCTTTAATTGTATAGGTCATTTGTGCCATTTGGATTAGTATATTAAGAATTAAGAATTTTTGAAATTAGGTATTGAATCTAGAATGTTTTCTATGGCAGTGCGACTTTAGTCAAAGTTTTGGAACTTTATGGCTATAATTGGCTCTGAGTAATATTTTTCTTATAAAATAAACTAAAATATATTTGAAAAAGAATTGTAAACACCCTATTTGGAATTCCCTAGAATTAGTTATGATTTTTCAAAGATTGGTCAGAATTCTGGCAGCACAGTCCAAACATAGGAATTTGAGAAAGTAAGGGCCAAATGTAATAAGTGTGAACTCCAAGGGTAGAATATTGTCCTAGAGGTTATTATAGCCATATTGGACATTCATGTTATCATAGAACTAATAATCTTATATTTATTTAGATCCATGAGAAGCCAAGAAAAAAGAAGAATGGAAGAATTTCCAAGAAGCTACAATAGTTTGAAGAAAAGGGCACAAGAAGAGGACACAAGTCCAAAATGTAGTGAACTTACTTTACTTGCATGTATTTGATGTGTATGTTGTATATTGATGTGTGGTATTGCTTTGCTTAATTACGTTAAGCATGTATGAATGAATGAAGCTCTATTTCTGTTTATACTGTGGCTATAGG
Organism: Albizia julibrissin; assembly: GCA_037074505.1. Taxonomy (NCBI): domain Eukaryota; kingdom Viridiplantae; phylum Streptophyta; class Magnoliopsida; order Fabales; family Fabaceae; genus Albizia; species Albizia julibrissin. Next base: position 43,885,854 of record CM073477.1, read on the forward strand.
TATGTTGCACCGAACATTGAGCATGCAGAAATGTCATTATGTGAACATGAGCCTGTATAAGGCTTGCATATCATGCACTAGCATTCAACTTGCATATATTGTTATTATTTTTTGCTACTGAGATTCTCCTGAATCTCACCCTCCCTTACTAATCATATAGGTACGTGAATACGAAAGAGAAGAATGCTTGAAGATGAACCAGAATGAAGAATGATAAAGAATTGAATATTCAAGTGTATTTATTTATACTGTGTGTAAAATATTTACACTAATATGTATGAATATGCAAGTATAAATACACGTATTAGAATTGAACGGTAATCAGGATCACTAAATCTAAGAATAAGAACTAAGAAAAAGATGAACTATAGTATTTGGCAAGTATAACGGCAAATAGTCGTGAATGAGTAATTAACCCCTAAGTAATTGAAGAGTAATGCTTCTGATACATAACTAAAGAGTATGTAAGACAGGTGTTACATCTAGAGCCATGAGATGTCAAGAAAGAAGAAGAATGGAAAAATTTCCAAGAAACTAAAATAGTTGGAAGAAAAAGTACAAGAGGAGTACATAAAGACAAAAGGTAGTGAAACTTTCCTAACTTGCATTTACTTAATAAGTATGCTTATGCATTGATTTGTTTAATTGCTTTGATGAATGGTATGAATGTATGAATGATTGAAGATCTGTTTTTACTTATGCTATGGCCATATGTGTAATGTGTAGATCATTGAGCATGGAAGTATGTCATTATGCTAGCATGAATTTATATAAGCAAGTATGTCATGCATTAAACTTGTTTCTTGTATTCATAGTTAGCAAAGTTTACTACTAAGATTCTCTTGAATCTCATTATCCCTCACCCAACCATATAGGTGTCTTGAGTGTTAGTGCAAACGTATCACGCAAGAGGGGGTGAATTGGGTTATAATTGAATAATTGGATCGTAAATAAAAATTAACTAAATTTAAAATAAAGTTAAGAGTAAGGAATTATATCACTGAAGTGTACACTGGGAGTTATACTGGTTTGGTCACAACCACTTTAACCTACGTTCAGTCCTTAAAATTCCTCTTAGCCTTTCACTATATCTTCCAAGATTTAGTAGGTTCTTGGCACCTTAGTACAACATAAGTTTCTTACCCGGACACTCGCTCCCCTTGCACAAGGTAATCTCAAATCCCAACTTTAGGTTCCACAACCTTAAGTTATCTTAATAAGAAATATTGAGTTTGTAAAAAAAATCTCTCTCAAAGAGTATATAGATAATCACTGAAGTACAGAGATTGAAAGAGTAAGAAAATCATAGCACTATATAATGATTGTTATATGTTCGTGTGTTGTTCGTGTCTGTGTTCTTCGTTGAATTTTTCCTTATATATAGTTGAATTGGGATAGCCATTGTAAGCATTTCAACATATCTGTTATAGTAGCACAACTCCTTTTGACCATTTTACACATTTGAAAAACTCGCCGTTAGGTCGGTGGATGCTCCACGATGTAAAATGATTTTTCTTCCTTTAGCATGATCTTCTTCATGGTTTTTCCTGGATTAATGCTTAGAACACTGATATAATGAAGTGTTAATAATAAGGATAATAAATCAATGAAGGAACAGATAATTATCATGCAATCTAGACTCATTACTCAAGTGATCCCTTCTGAAAACTGGCAGAGTTCATACCTCTTTTTTTATCACATCACTCGAGTGATCCCTTCCAAATTCTGCCAGAGAGTTCCATTAGAACAAAATAAACTTCTTTAAGCTCATCACTCAAGTGCTCACTTGAGTGATCCATTGATCATGACTCGAGTGATCCATTTGAAAACATGGCAGAGAGTCTTACCTGAAATTCACAACTTAACTTACCTCATCACTCGAGTTCATCGAGTGATTCAGGGACAACACTCAAGTGATCCCTTCCAAAATTAGACAGAGTTTTGGATACTATTTTGACTCCATCACTGGAGTGATTCAGGGTCATCATTTGAGTGATCCCTTCCAGGATCAGCCAGAAAGTTAAGTTGAACCAATTGCTACTTTGTCTTGCATCATCACTCAAGTAGTCAATCGAGTGATTACCTTGCATATATACCTCAGAAAACTTGTTTAATCATTCAAAAACCTTTTTCTTATCATTAAATCAACTATAACACCTTTTGCTATCATCAAAACATAGGATATAACATTGAGCACACAGATGGAATGCTTGAAGATATTCAAGAAGAAAATGTGACAATGAATTAAAGATTGAGATGGGGCAATATGTTACATATTAATTATGATGTAATTAATTGTATAAGCATGCCAAGTTTGAGAATGGAATGATAATGCTAAAGATATCAATTGTGAATTAGATTTGAAAGGCTAAATGAATGAATTAGTTCTTAATACTTGGTAAGCTTAAAAGTATAATTTTACCAAATGAATGGTAACTCAAGAATGTTAACGCTTCTGTATATGAACGAAAGGGGTGTAAAATTAAGGTGTTAGAGATGAACATTTTGGTACGCACTTTGCTTTAGCTCCTTGGTTGTTAACATTGGACCTTAATTGTCCTTTAGGAACCTAAGCAAATTTGTTTCTCACATTATAATTTCTTTTAATATAGCATGTGTAAGATAAATGATAAGATTTTCCATAGTAAATTGCAAGAAAGATAATGATATGCATTATGAGATTTTATGCAAATATTTTTTTGGTCATAAAAACTCAGGTAATCTTTATTTGAACATTTTTCCTTCCCCAAATATTCTCCAACATGATCAAAAACATTTTTGCTTTTTAAAATCGAATCAATAATTTGTTGAAATTTTTTTTAAGAAAACCTTGAAAATTAATTTTCTAAATAACACAAGAAGAATTGAAATTTTTTATCATATGTGCATCTTAAGTTCCAGTGGATGATCTATCAAATTCATCCATAATGAACTCTTCTTGGGAATCCTTTTCCACTTTTCCTCCTATGTTGATTTGCTCATAGAAGTGTTCAATGATTTGTCCTTCTTCATTTTCAACTTCCAATTGTTCATCAATCGTAGATGTATAGATTATAATTTCTGATGAACTATAAACACTTTCAACTTCAATACATTTATTAGAATCATAAATAGAATTAACAGTATTCCAAATATCTTTAGCACAAGAACAAAATTTTATTTTCTCAAAATCATTCTCGATCAATGTACTATATAAATTTTCATTGCTCAATGTTTAACGAAAACATTTCTTTTCTTTTTCAGTCAAATCCTTCCTTGGTTTGAAATGAAAATAATTTGTAAAAACATTCCATAAATCAAAATCAAATGATTTAATAAAACTAGTCATTCTTGCTTTCCAAAACCAAAAATTAATTTCTTTTAAAAGAGGTCGAACTATATAATCATAACCTTCTAAAAGCATATAATGCCTAAAATCAGCCATTGATAACTCTTGACACAGTTAAGTCTTTTAAATGAGACCTACTCTGACACTAAATGTTAGAATCGGTAGACACCTAAGAGAAGGGTGAATTGAGAGTAAGATAAAAACTTAGAATCTTTGAAAATCTGTTTGTATCTTAGTGAAAATAATAAGTATGAAAATAATAATCCATAAAACCATAATCAATTAAGCAAATCAAGTACGCTGGAAATATAAGAGATAGGGGAAGAGAATATGCAAATTGTGATTTATACAGGTTTGGCCCAATCCACTTGAGATGTTCAATCCACTATCTTCTTGTTTATTCCGAGCACAAGAGAAGCCTCTACAATTTATAGTTAGTGTCGCTCTGATGACTATTGGAGATGTTGAAGAATCTATTAAGCATATTCATATTCTTGTTGTGATTTTGTCTTTAAACTTTATAGAAATATGAGCATTGAAATAATCGTTGGAAGCTTCTAACACAATGTTTCTTTTTGGTCGTTGAGCTCTAATCTAGGTTTAATCATCTGTAATCTTCATATTAATTTGATTAGTAATGAAAAGGAATGATTAGAATCAATACAATCAATGTTTAAATTAGTTTGAAATAATATAGAGGAATTCGAGACGGTGATTAAAAACTGTGAATAAAATTCACTTCGAGTGTGACTTGAAGTGATCTCTTATCACTTGAGTGATTTCCTCAATCACTTGAGTGATGTCCGTATCACTAGCAAATGTCATGTAAGTGATCACATATCACTCAAGTGATTTTTTAATCACTCGAATGATTTTCTCAATCACTCTTAGATTGCTTGCAAGTCACTTGCAAATATTTACAAGTGATAGTCCATCACTTAAGTAATTCCCATATCACTCTCAGATTTCTTACAAGCACTTGTAAAATTTTGCAAGTAAAGGTCCATGACTCAAGTAATTCCTATATCACTCAAGTGATTTCCTTTTTCTTTTCAGACTAGACAATTTCACATAGAAGTCAACTTATAGTGGGTATAACTCTTTTATTGTAGCTCCAAATTTGCAAATGACCAATCCCTAAAAATCTATTTAGTTTACTTTTCATAAAATTTGGAATCAATCCCAAATATATTGTATTCCAAAAGTTATGATCAAGTTTGTAACGTCTGGTCTGGAAAATAGAATTGATTTTAAGCACCAAACTTTGAAGTATATTTCTCTTTCATCTAACAATATTGAGCAAGAAATTGAAGTCTTTGAAATTCCTCTTGGGTCTAGTTTTATATGCAATAAGTTTCAGTCCAAAACTCATTGTCTTCCAAAAGTTATGATCTAAAGAATGACTGTTGTTCTGGAACATCATGGGAACATTGTGAGAACATCAAGCGTAAACTTCCCAGATCTATATTTCTTTTTTCTAAGCCTCTTTGAACTTGGTATTGCCTTCTAAGAAAACTCAATTTGAGTGTCATTTCATATGCAATAAGTTTTACCTCATTCAAAGTTTTGGTGTAGAAGATATATCCAAATTACTGAGCCTGTTTTGAAATAACACAAGAAATTTTAGTGTCAGTTTACAAAACTCAAATCTTCTTTATCAGAACTGCTTTGAGCTTGAACTTCGTATTTTGTGTTACATTTGAAGTCTAGTTTCATATGAAATAATTTCAACTCAATCAGATTTGTGGTTTGGGAAATATGAAAAAATTACCAAATCTCTCTCATGTTGAATGAAAATAGAGCTAAACAGAGTATGTTGAAATTGAATAATCACTCAAGTGATGCTTCCTTCACTCAAGTGACATTTGAGAAAATCACTTTTGTAGGTGCCACTTGAGTGATAATTGTGATACCTTATTTCCTTGACCTCAGATGAGTATAAAAGAGTAGTGAAATCATACGGGAGATCAGGATTCAAACCCAGCTACCAAACTTTCGAAAATACTTACAAATTTCCCACCCTCAACTCAGGAGTTGAACCTAGGGTTGAGAGGGTAGTAAAATTTTCATAAACCATTTTCACTATCTTATTTAGTCTCACCGGTCCTTTCTTTATATTCATTTATCAAAGTCAGCTAGCATTTATCTTAATTGCATTTCGTTAGCGATAGGAAGCATAAACACATAACAAAATATCATGCGTATATTAAGCTACTTTTGTCATCATGTTTACATGAACATCTTCACTATATACAACTCAAAAAATCAAAACATATGTAATTAGATAACCAAAATGACTAAAGTCTTCAACGCCCCAACCTTTAATCATCCACATTTACCTTCTACTTGCCCCTCGAGCTTTCTCCCAGTACTGAAAGTGGGTTTTTGAAGAAAGAGTGAGATTCAAAAGAATCACAGTACCAACGTGTATCAATCATACAGTTATAAAATTTTAAGGCATGCTAAACAAACATCATTCATCAGAATCATCACAATAACAATCATGCATCACATGAAACTCGTAAGCTATCTTAGCGCTAGATATACTATAAAGTGCCGAGGGATACTCGTACAATAGGCCCCGGGATCTGCTCGTGTATCGGTGATCGTTATATTGGCCTCAGCCTCCAATTGTGCAAAGATAGGCCCCAAGGAACCACCCCACATAGTCAAATTATGTCAGACAATTCTTGATGAATACACAAATCATTCAATGCATACCATAACATATGAAAGATAAGTTACTACTTGGTTGTTTTTCTCTAGCAACTTCCTTCCACCTTTCCAAGCTCGGGAAAGCCTTGAGTCCTGGAAAATTACCAAGTCCTGAAATCTCAAATATACCATAAATGAGTAATTACTCATTCATGCACAATTCAAAATTCACAGTATTGGTTAACTTAGCCTAATAGTGCTAAATTACCAAAATGCCCCTTAAGACCTGATCTCACTATACTTTAACAAATTTATGACTTGGGCTAATCCTACACAATTTCATGTGTAGAATCTATTTTTGACTTCCAATTGGCCAAAATCAGGCCAAAAATGACAAAAATGCCCTTGACAGCCCTTACTTAAGGATTTCAAGGGGTAATTAGTCATAACACATTATGGGGCTTTTCTTACTTTAACATCAACATAGACCCTTCACAATTTTGCCTCCTAAACTCAACGTAAGCATCGGAATTATAAAATTCCTACCCCTTTACCACGTCCAACACAGGGCAGGGAATTTAGGTTCCCATAAAAGTTGTGTCGGTTTCTAGTTTTCTCTTACCTAATCACCTCCTTTCTACTTATAATCATACTATTAGCTATTTAGACATTCATTGGACTTTATTTGGAGAACCTTTAACATGAAGGTCCTTTAGGTTTCTTCCTCTAACTATCACAAATCATTCAAAATCAAGCTAAGAACAACTCTAATAGCATCATTCAAGCAAGAGGAACAAGTTTAGAAGATTACCTCTTGATTTCTAGCACTTTCTCTCTCTACACATTTATGTCTCTCTCTCCACAATTCTTGATTCAGCTTGAAAACTATTAATATAGTGGAGGAGAGATGAGTAGGAGAGGTTATGGAAGGATTGGGAAGCTTAAAGCACAAGGTACAAGCTCTCTTACCTTGAAGGATTAGGAAGCTTAAAGCACAAGGTACAAGCTCTCTTACCTTGATTCTTAAAGAACCCTAGCTTCTTCTTCTTCACCGTATGCCTCACCATCTCAAACTCTCTCTCACTCTTTTTGATTCAGTTTGCACAAGAATAAGGAATGAAAGATGAAGAAATGATAATGATAATATATTAAATTAATAAAAGTTATGAATAGGTGGCAATCTCTCATTGGTCCTTAAATGCCATTTCTCATTTAATATTTCATTTCCCTTCATACTTTCTTCATTCCAGTCGAATATGCATGAGAAATGAGGGAGTATATATTAATCTTACACTATTCCATTGTCATCTTGCAATAGGTTGACTTTTGCACCTTTGACTTTTGACTATTTGACCTTTGTTGATAATAATTCTCCAAAATAGGTTTATTAATTATCAAGTAGCCATTTTCCTCTTTTTAATTCCCATTTAACTGAATTTATTGGAAATATTAGGGAAAAATAATTATTTCCCACTTTATGGAAAAATTATAGTTTTGCCCCTACATTTTATAATTTACCGTAATAAATCATTTCTTGCTCATCTCCATTGGTTTAACCCAATTTTAATACTTAAATGAAGCCATCATTCATGTCATTAAATTCTCAAATTTTGGTTACCATAGTAGGACTTTAAGTGGACATTAATTGCCACTATGTGTCCTTGTTTGACCGAATTATATGTAACTGGCTATTGCCATTTTTCATAAATTCATGCATATCACAATTCACCATTTTATTCCATTAAATATAACAAAAATACATGTAGGGAATATTGGTGAAAAAGTGGGGTATTACAATAATGAAGTATCACTCGAGTGGAGTAGATATGACTTTGATATAAAGCACTTTAACTTTCGGTTAAGCCTTACCAACTTCCATTTGAGCATAACAACCTCCAATACCAAATCTAAGAACTTGGAACTTAATATTCCCATTATATTTTGCAAGTTCTTCTTTCTTGAATCTCTTTTATTCTTCTTTTTTATCCTTCTTGATCATTCCCAATAATCAAACTCAATGACGCCTTTCTTTTCTTGATTTATCCCCATATTTAATAACTTCTTTGTTCAATAGCTTCTTAATCTTCTACTTGACCATTCACTGTAATCTAACTTGATATCTTCTTTCCTGACTTGACTAATCTACAATATATTTCACATTAAACATAGTATTTTGTCAAAGTCTAAGATAATGCATGATGCAAACTTTTTGCTCTTAACATTTGACATAATCAAAACTAATGACATCTAACTCCAGTAACTATCTCTAGTGTGACCACTTTGGATGTAATGATCAAACCACCTTCTACCTTTCTTGTTCTTCAAATCTTGTATAATAAGGGATACAAATTTAAGATTGCTATATCATAGTTATGGAGAAGCTTTAAGCAAATTTCTTTTACTTTCCTCATGTTTGACCATATAGAAAGCATCTTAAAGAGGGGGCAAGGGCTTGAGATTCATGATCTGAGCCATAATTGGCTTAAAAGAGTCACGTAAGCCATAAAGAAAATCAATACATCTATCTTGATTAGTGATTTCTTTAAAGTATGTAATGAATTTGTGTCATGGCTACTCATGAATTTTATATAGATCAATGTGCTATTACAGTTTCATCAAAGAACTATAGTAGAGAGTACTTAACTTATCCCCTTGAAGTATGCCACGAAGAGAACGCTTAACTAGATGATAGCATCTATGTTATCTTTTTCTAAATAGAGATAATACTATGATTCCCAAATCTTCTTTGTTGTGGAGGCCAGAAGATAATTTTTACTAATATCAATTTTCATGGAATTCACTAGCCAAGCCATGACCATATTATTTTTAGCAGACCAAGCCTTATATGTAGGGTCCTCGAGTGATGGAGGTGCTGGTGTTCTAGTAAGGAATTTCTTTTTGTTCTTCTCTCCAATGAACATTAGCATATGACAGGACCATTAGAGATAATTATTTTTGTTAAGACGATAAGTGACCATAACCTGTATGAGAGACTCTAGCACTATACCACATATCTCTAAAGGCAGAGATGGTTAACGCTGGCATAACTCCCTAAATTATTGGGGTCCAGACCTTATAAGTTCTCACCGGTCAATGGGGACGAGTGTTGTCTATCATCAACAACAAAACCTCACGGCTAGCCATTTAAAGTTGCATGATATGACATTGGAGCTTAAGGCTTTGATACCATGAAATAATTCAATATATTTGCAGCAACTCTAGTTAGGTTTTATTCATTAGCTAAGGTACATACTTATAAGATGATATGTAAGAGATCATACAACTAAATCTCCAACAAAACCTCTTATAATCAAGAGAAATTCAAATTCAAATGTTAGATAATAGAATAATCTAAATCCTAACAAACAAAATTTAAATAGTTTAAATCTTAATAAAATCTAGGGTTTTGGCTAGATAAGCCTAATACAATTAAGGACCATCTTCCAACAAATTTGTTTATAATTTGGCTTTTTTGTGTTTGAAGATCTGATTCAGTCTAAACTAATTAATTATGCCAGGAGTGGGGATACAAAATTTCATAAACTTAAGACCTAAAATTTTTAAAGTCTCGACATAAATTTGCATAATGGATGCAGAATTTTATACATATGGACTTGCATACTCTACAACATATCTTGGAGAACTTAATTATAAGACAATTATCTTTATTCTTACAAAGTTGGTTTTAATAATAGAAAAAATAAGGAAAAAGGGGTAGGACTTGCACCTTTATTATTCAAGAAGACAAGATCAGGTCATCAAACTAAACTTGCTTCTGTTAGCGCCAAGTGTAATAGACATCGGAAAGCATTATCAAAAGACTTTAAACATTTCAAGAAAAAAATAGACATATATATACATACGAACATATATAGATAAGGAGATCAGGACTCCCAAGACAAAAGAACAAAACATACAGCTTATTGGATCCAATAATTAACAAATAACTTCTTATGTATCTTCATGTGGACAATTTGAGAGAAGAATATTTTCTCATATCACAATAGTGAGATACAAGTTCCTATTTATACATAAAAAAAGGAGATAAAGCAATAAAATCTAATAAAGCTAATAACTACTAATAAAGGCTATATAATAATGTCAAATATTTACAATAAATGCATGATATTCCTACACTCCCTCTTAAAGTTGGATTATAGATGTTAATCATGTCCAACTTGCTTATGCAGCTTTTAAATACGGGTTTAAGCAACCATTTTTGTCAAAACATCTATAGCTTGAAACTTTGTTGGTAGATAAGTCAGACGTATGATTCCTCTTTCTACTTTTTCCCTAATGAAGTGTTTTATCTATCTCCACATGCTTTGTTCTTTCATGCTTAATAGGATTTAAGGCCATGTTTATATCAACTTTATTATCACAATAGAGTTTTAGTAGCAAATACATTTTGACTTGTATCTCATATAAGCTCCGTTTTAGCCACAATTCTTCCACTATTCCTTGAGCTAATGCCTTTAACTCAGACTCATAATTGCTTTTAAACACAACCTTTTGTTTCTAGCTTTTCTAAGTAACCAAGTTTTTCCATATAAAGGAGCAAGAGGTTGATCTTCGGTTAAGATGAGTTCCTCCCCAATCTGCATCAGTGTATACTTCTACAATTCTTCATTCCTATTTTCAGAAGAATAAACCTCTACTAGGAGTGCCCTTTAGATACCACAAAATTGTGGAGGCTGGGTCCATGTTCTTTTTCTTTGGCTCACTCATGTACTGACTAGCCAAACTTACTGGAAAGGCTATATCAGGTCTTATATGACAGAGATAAATCAACTTTCTATCAAATCTCTAATAACTTTTTTTAACAAAAACTTTGTTGGCATCTTGTTCTCCTGTTCCTCCTCCTCCTCCTTCAATCTCATCATTTGAGTCACCTTCTTTTGACTCTTCTTTTTTGTTCTACTTATGTTTCTTCTTCCACTCTTTTAGTACCACAATGGGAGTTGACTCAGGACTACAACTTAACATGCTTGTTTCTTTTAGAAAGTCAAGTATCTATTTTCTTTGAGAGACATAGATTCGTAGTCTTGATCTGGCAACTTCTATCCTAAGGAAGTATTTCAAGTTTCCAAGATCCTTGACTTCAAATTCTCTCCTAAGTGTAAATTTTGTCCTTGATATTTCATCAATATGATCTCCTGTGAGGATTATATCATTGACATACATAATAAGGATGCACTTTGTAATATCTTGAATTTTGGGCCTAGAGACTTAAGGGTAATCCTATATTAGGCAGACTACTAAGCTCATTTTGGGGAAATTCCCAAGAATGACAAGAGATAGAAAGACTCTCAGGAACTGTATGATTTAGTTTTTTAGGAAGATAATAGTTCTCCTGATGATATGAGGGCTCAAAGGTTATAGTTAGTTAGATGAAATATATCGGTGTATATGTTCAAGGGGTACACTTGGTGCCATATTTGATTAGTGTGTATGGTGATATATGGTGCCATGTGAGGTCCATACACACACTCTGATCTGGCGTCATATTGCAGGCTTGGATATACGTAGTACAATCCTGAGTAAAAACCCGAGTAGGATCCCAAGTAAATACCGATAAAGTAGCTTTAATAAAGTAAGTAATGATGATTAATGATGACTAATGATGGTTTCACTTTATGGTTGACATAACAAAAGGGTAACACTTGTCCCTCATCATTACACTCATTTTTTCTACTTTTTTGTTGGCACCAAGACACCACCTAGCACTTGTGTCTAGGGAATCCACTGGTCTTCGGTCCAAGCACATACTTAGCTTTCACGAACACCAAGCTCGGTTGTCAGGGGAATTCATCAGGCTTCTCTTCCCCAGATCTAGAAAGGATGGCCAAGGAGAGAGACAAAGAGGGAGGATTAATTCTTAGGACAATTATCACTTTAAGATTTAATCATATGGATATATGGAAATACAGGATTAAACACATGTAATTAGGAGCATCTAACACCTTCCAAAGAAAATGAGAGAGGAGAGAAGGACGATGAATAGTAAGAACACAAAGTATGCTTGCCCCGATTCAAGCCTGAATCAGCGTTTCTGACCGGGAGAGCCTTAGCAAATGTTGTTCCTATCAACGAGAGAAACATTTCTATGGTTCCTGATTTTTTATTAGAGAAGTTTGGTGCTATCTACAAGGTGGAGGTGCTACTAAAATCAAGAACCGGATATGGAATTGTGTGTAGAGGTACGTATAATCTTCAATTTGAACCAAATATCTTGAGATTTTACTAAGTTTTATTATGTTTTTGGGACTACCCTGATTTCAGCCAAGAGAGATTTGAGGCCTTAAATGATCCCATGATTATGAATATGAAGTTAAATAAGAGTTAAAGATGATATTCCATAAGTTTTGTAGTTAAATTTGCAAGAAATCAACTTATGGTAATTTAGGGTTTTGTTCGGCCAGACCTAAATCCTAGGGAAGAATGCGATTTTGTTGAATTTGAAGTTTCTAATAGATTCTGCATGAAAAATTGTGTAGGAAGAGCTTGTGAGCATGTTTTTCGAAGGGTTGGATTTAAAACCGAAAAATTGAAACTCAAGGTTAGGTGCTGTCAGTCTATGTTTTATGGGAGACAGTATGGTTTTGACATGTTTTTAAATGGCCAAATATTATCCAATGGCCATGAAACTTTCTATATTCATAGTAGACATTCTAAGCTTTAATTACATATATATGTGTCATTTAGGTTAGTATATTATGAGATATGAATTTTTGAAGTTGGGCATTAAATCTGGAATAATTTTTGTGGTAGTAAGGATTTGTTTAGGTTTCTGGAATATGTGACTATAATTTGTTAGAAATTGTGCCCTAGGGGACAATCATTGTACTTTAAACATTATTGTTATTTAAATAATTTTTCCAATTTTGTTATGATATCATTTGCATGTTTATTATGATAACTATATCCTTGGATGTATTATAAAGATTGTTCTAAATGTCCTTCGTCGGTTATCTATGTGGGAGCAAAGATGAAATAAGACCAGTATGACTTTGATGAGGTATGGAGATATGAATCAAAGTCTTAGGCACTTGTAGGAGTACAAGGTGTTGGACCGACTCGCTATGAGAAAGCTGCAAAGATTAAGTCATAAGCTTATCTCATATATAACCGTGTCATAATACCCTCTGACCTGAGATCATCATGGATTCCTATATGAGAGTTGCTAAGTTTTGACCTAGCCAAAAGTCACTTTTGACCGGGTGATGATAAAGGCTACAATCGGGCTTAGGGGTTTTCATGTAGAGGAATGTGAATGGTCAAGATGGAATTTGTCCCTCACATTAGTAGACAGATATTACTGGGCCCCTTAGTGAGTAAGTCTGAGAAATGTATGGCCATACTATGATAAAAAGGAGTTTCCTTTTCTATTATCAGACTACTCAGGAATCGGGAAAGTAATAGTCAGGAGCAGGAGGATGACACTATCCATGCCTCATCCTTGACCAAAATATCGTGTGACATGGTTATATGACAGGTTACATCGTATTAATGATCCTCATGTGAGTTGGGTAGTCGTAATGTCTTGCTAGAGGTGCTTATAACTTGTGGGCTAGTACAGTTATTAGCCCACAACCAACTTCATGTAGGCCTACAGGGTCGCACACAAGAATAGCCCAACATGAGCTATAATGTCCAGATTCATTAAATCTAAGATGTGTCTAAGATTCAATGAATACAATGTTTAATCTAGGAAGGACGGATTATATATATATATTCCAAAATAATAATAATATTATATATAGATAATAATATTATTATGTAGTGTTAGTTTTATATTTAATTTATTTGATAAATTAAATAACTAAAACTAATAAAGATATCATATCTCATATTTAATTTATAAAGATAAATTAAACCAGTTGGCTCTTTATTCGGATTAAATAAATAGATTATATTAAATTTGTTGGACAGATTTAATTAAATCAAAATTCATTTAATCCAATTTGAATTTTAAAATTAATTAAGATTAATTTTGAATATCAAATACAGCCCACAATAGTTATAAAACGTAGGGTTAGAGAATCCTAGGGCATGAGAAGCGATTAGAGAGCTGTAAGAAAAGAAAACCCTAGAAAGAGGCATTAGAGGCGCTAGCACGCTGCCAGTGTTGGGGTCTTGTTCATGAGGATACCAGTAGAGGGAGCTAGTTCGTGCAGTTGGCTCCTAGAGATCGAACAAGATGCAAAACGTAATGGTACGATTCTGACTACTCAGTTTAAACGCCATTGATAGATCCGTATTTGAGATTCGAAAATTTTAAACGGTTAATTTCTTCCATTGCGTGTACGAATCCTAACATAATTGGCAATGTATGATATTTTTTGTTTCAAGAGGACTTAAATAGCTTTATATAGAAACTGGAACCATCCCATTTGAAGATCCCTATAATAATTTATGAATTTTCAAAGTTAGGTGAAAATTCTGGTAGCATAGGCTTGATATGCAAAAAATAAGGAGGGGGAGTGCAGAACATGTGCCAGAAGAAGAAGTTGCAATGAAGAAGAGAATAACTATTTACGCACTGTACCATTGTGTAGTTGACATTTGAGTGATTAATTGTATATCACTGCATGACGGATGAATTAAATTTCCTAAGCACGGTACTTGAATTAGAAATGGGTAATCGCATGATACAAGCCTATTAGTTAAGTAAGCATAATAGTTAATAAGAAAAGAAATACTCATAATAAGGAATGGGGCGAAGTTAGTAACCTTGTGAATAAAGATAAGTAATCTGGTAAATACCGCTTCACCAAATAAATAGTGATCCCATAATTAAATTGTAAGTTTAAGTCTGGGGGCCAAAGTAAGGTTTTCCTTAAGCCGGTAATACTTCTACAATGCATAGAAAATGGGTCTAGGGATGGGTGTTACATACTTCTTTCCTTTTTATTTTTTGACAAGCATTGTATGATCTGATAATCCTTGTTTGTAGCCTTCTGATTTTAAAACTTTCGAGAACCTATCAAACCTTGCCCTTGGAGACTTTTTTAATCGATGTAGAGATTTATTCAGCTTGCATACTTGATCATTTCCACCTTTTTTGAAACCTGGAGGTAGGTTCATGTAGACCTCTTATTTTTATTTAGAAAGCCGTTCTTGATATCTAGTTAGTGAAGTGCCTACTCTAGGTTAGCTACTACAAACAATAGAACACTAATAGTGTTTAACTTCGCCACTAGTACAAATATCTCTTGATAGTCTAGACCATATATTTGAGTGAACCCTCTTGCTACCAAGTGGGATTTCAACTTGTCTAGACTACCATCAGCTAGATATTGAAGAGAAAACACCTATTTATAGCTTACAAATTTATTGCCTATAGGCTTTTCAACTGTGTCCTACAATCCATTCTTTTTTATGGTCTCATCTCTTCCATAACTACATTTCTCCATTATAGTACCTCCAGTACCTCTTGGATATTATTGGAAATGCATACTTTTTCTAGATTAGTAATAAAGGCTTGGTAGCTAGGAGAATGAGCCTTATATGACATATGCTTCTGAATTGGGTGCAATGTGTAAGATCGAGGTTGTTAATAGGCAAGTCAAGGTCAATTTGTTCACCAATAATTTCAAGAATTTGAGGATCGATCACTTTAAAAGCTACTATTTGTTTTGCCTCTCCTAGCATTATAGGAGCTACCACCGGTTCTAACTCCTTTGGTACTTCAAGTACATGGTGTTTACTGTAATATCCCAAATTTTGGGATTAGAAACTTGAGAATATGTCTGAATTAGCAGACTACCAAGATTGAGTTTAGTAAGAGTCTCAAGAATATTTAAGGAGTAGAATGATTTTTGGGGACTATATCTGGGTAGACATTGATATTCTCAGTTATATAAGGGATCTAATGTTTTAGTTTAGTCAGAGAAATAAATCGACGCATGTACTTGAGTACATGTGGCGCCCATAGGGGGAAGAAGGGCACTTGATGCTATCTTATAGGACACGGGTGCTCATGGCACCATTTGGCAGGTTTCAGTATACGTGATGCAGTCCTGAGTAAATATTGAGTAGCATTTCGGGGAACAGCCGAGTAAGATCCCGGGTAAACACTGTTGAAGTAGCTTTATTAATGTAACTTTATTAAAGTAGCTTTAATAAAGCAAGTAATGATGCCTAATAATGATTTCACTTTAAGGTTGCCACCACAAGTGTGATACCTCATTTTCTATAGCTTCGGTTAAGTACAAAAGAGTAGTGAAATCACTTGGGAGACCAAGATTTGAACCCGGAACACCCAACTTCGGAAAATACTTATAAAATCCCCTGCCTCAACTCTGGATTTGAACCTAAAGCTGAGAGGGTGATAAAATTTCCCCAATAATTTTCATAAAACTTCACTAACTCGTTAGGACCTACCGGTTTTTCCTTTATTATTATTCATCAGAGTTTGTGAGTGAACCTTTGCCGACTTTATATAGTCCATTACACATACACATTTTGTTAGCGATAGGAAGCAAAACTACTTGTTTTCTACCATTCATTCACAAGATTACCTTTACATGGTTTACACGACATATACATCATATACAACCCAAAATCCAAAAGACATAAGGACTAGACAACCAAATCACTATAGTCTTCAGCACCTTGATTCCTAATCATCACCACTTACCTTTTTCTTGCCCCTTAAGCTTCTTCCCTATACTGAAGGTGGGTTTTGAGGAAAAAGGGTAAGATTCGGAGGAATCTCAGTAGTAACACATGTCAAAAATATAAAGATAACAATACAAAGAATGCTTCACACTCATCAATCAACAAAATTATTACAACATCATTTAGTGCATTTAATGCAATTCAAAAACTACTATAGTGCTAGGAAAGTTACTTGGCCCTGAGGGGTACTCACGCAAAGATAGGCCCTGGGCACCACTCGTGCAATTATGAACATTATAACCTGAGTGTCAACCTGCGCAAAGATAGGCCTCGGGTAATCACCCAGCATAATCAAAACGTGTTATACATTTTGTGATGATTTCAAACAACACACAATGCAAGTTATGTCCTATGAAGACGAGTTACTACCGGTTGCTCTTCTTTAGTAACTTCTTCTCGCTTGTTCAAGCTCGGGCAAGTACTGCGCTCCATACGGTTGTCAAGTCCCGAAATCGTCAAATATACCATAAATGAGTCATTACTCATTCATGTATAATAACAAACTTATAATATTGGTAAACTTAGCCTAAATGTGCTAAATTACCAAAATACCCTTAGAGACTCGGTCGATCCCCTTTGTACCCGGTCTCATTCCACTTTACCAAAATTTGTGACTTGGGTTATTCCTACACAATTCCACGTGTAGAATCCATTTTTAACCTTGGATTGGCCAAAATCAAGCCCAAATGATGAAAATGCCCTGACAACCCTTATTTAGACCATTTAAAGGGTAATTCGATCATTTCACTTTGTGGTCAACATAGACCCTACATAATTTTTCCTTATAAACCCAATGGAAGCATTGGAATTATCAAATTCCTACTCATTTACCATGTTCAACACAAGGTCACCCAATAGGATTCCCAAAAAAGTTGTGTCGGTTTCTCGTTTTCTTTAACCTAATCACCTCCTTTCTACTTATAATCACACTATTTGCTATTTAGACATTCATTAGACTTGATTTAAAGACACTTAAACATTAAGGTCCCTTAGGTTTTCTTGAATTATCTTATACCAAAACACCCAAAATCAAGCCAAGAACAACTCAATAGCATTAATCAAGCAAGAGGAACAAGTTTGTGAAGTTACCTCTTGATTTCTTGCACTTTCTGTCTCCTGCACGTTTTTGCTTCTCTTTCTCCAACTCTTGAATCAGCTAAAATAACATGGTTCCAAGGGTGGAGAAGTGAGGAGGAGAGGTTTTGGAGGGATTAGGAAGCTTAAGGCACAAGGTTCCAACTTCTTACCTTTGATTATGATGAACCCTGGCCTCTTCTCATGCTCCACCGCCTCAACCCTCTCTCTCACTCTTGCTGAATTAGTTTTGATCATGAATGAGCAGAAGAAATGATGAAAGAGATGATATATTTCATTAAGTCAATGAAATGCATAGGTGGCAACTTTCTATTGGTCCATAAATATAATTTATCATTTAATTAAATCTCTTTTTCCCTCACGCTTCATGCCAGCCGAATTTAATGAGAATTGAAGTGGGAAATATATTGCTCTCCAACTATCTCATTGCCATCTTGTAACTTGTTGACCAAGTCTTCGACTTTTGACTATTTGACCTTTCTTGATGATAATTCACCAAAATTGGTTTATTAATGATCAAGTAGTCATTTCTCTCTTTTTAATTTCCATTTAAATCAAATTATTGGGAATATTAGGGAAAAATAATTATTTCCCACTTTATGGCAAAATTACTGTTTTGCCCCTATATTTTATGATTTACCGTAATAAATCATTTTTCGCTTGTTTCTTCGGCCTAACCCCATTTAGAAACTTAAATAAGGCCATCATTCATGTCATTTAATTTCTCAAATTTTTGTTACAATAATAGGCCCTTAATTGTACATTAATTGCCTCTTTATATTCTTTCTCGGCCAAATTACGAGAAACCGCCAAATTGAAAAATTCCACAAATTCATACTTACCACACTTCACTATTTTATTCCACTAATTATCTTAAATATACATATAGGGAATGTTGGTGACAAAGTACTACTTCACTTTTATGTTGTCTTGATAGGAAGGTGACAAGTGTCCCTCATAATGGCACTTGCTTTTTGCCTTATGTGTTGACACCTCCAGAAGATGCCACCTAGCCTTTGAGTCTGGGGAATCCACCGGTCTCTAATCTGGACCCATACTAGACTTTCTCAAACACTAAACCTGGGAGTCAGGGGAAATCATTAGTCCTTCCTTCCATTGACATATTGAAGGACGGCTAAGGAGAGAGAAGGAGAGGGACCCACCCTTTTTAAGACACTTATCACTCTATGACTTAAGTACTTGACATATGGCATACCAAGAGATCATCAAAGGCAAGATTAAATCTCATCCCTCCATTCCCCTTTATCATTTCGGCCAGCCAAGAGAGAGGGAGAGAAAAAGAAGAACAAATCACAAGAAAAAGAAAAAGGAGGGAAGAAGAGTGAATAGTAAAAATTCTAGAGTTCCAGAGCCGATTTCGACCCCGAATCACCGTTATTGACCGATAAGCCCTTTAGGAAAATTGTTCTACTCACTGAGAGCTTTCTTTCTATTGTCTCATTTTTTTATTAGAGGTGTTTTGTGCTATTTAGTTAACTGGAGTACCGCTGGAATTTCGAACCAATTGTAGAATCGCGAAGAGGTAAGCCTTAGCTCCATTTTAAACCGATTGTTTTGAGGTTTTGATGAGTTTTATGAATTTCTTAAAGCACCCTAATGTTTTAGCCAGGAGGGAACTTTGGATATTTTTGTTGTTTTAATCATGTATAAGATTATATATGATGATTAATGATGGTGTTAGACTAGTAAGTGGTAAAAAATGCAAACTTGGTTGTTGTTAGTTTTGGTCTATGGTTCAGCTAGAACCAGAAACTAGGGAATGAGTATGATTTTGGTATTTTAGATGTCACTATTGGATTCTATATGAAAAACGATGTAGGAGTAGCCTCTGCTTATAATCTTGAATGAATGAGAATGAGAAAAACCAAAAGTTGGAATTTTGGTTAAGTACTGCTATATTTTATTTTCTGGAGGCAATCTGCTAGTGACAAGTTTTAAGTGATCAAATCTTGTCTACTGGCCATGAAACTTACCATAATGGTAGTAGACATTTCAATCTTTAGTTTGATAGGTAATATATGTCATTTGGGTCAGTATAGTAGGAGTTATGAATTTTTGAAGTTAGGCATTGAATCTGGAACGTTTTCTATTGTAGTAAGGATTAATTCAAGTATCTAGTGTGCATATAATTGGCTGAAGGAGATATTTCTCCTTCAAAATAGACTTAATAAGGGTTACCTAGGACTTTGAACCACCTTATTTGTAGTCTTAGAGATTCAGTTATAATTTTTCAAAGTTGGGTGAAAAATCTGGCAGTTTAGGTTGACCCACGAATTTATGGCATTTGAGGTAATTTGGAACAATATATGTCCAAAGACAAGGGACATGTCCTAAAGGCTAATGTAGCCACATTGGACATTCACTTGTCATGGCTCTAATAATGTGGTTATTTATCTAGGGCCAAAAGATGATAAAGAAGAAGAATGGAAGAATTTCCAAGCAATTACGATGGTTGGAAAAATAAAGAGGAACAAGAGAAGAACTTAAAGACATAAGGTAGTGAACTTACCTAATCTGCATGTACTTGATATGTATGCTTGTGCATTGATCTATGTTATTGCTTTGCCTAATTGTGTTGAGCATGATTGAATGATTGAAGCTCTTTTTACATTTATGTTATGGCCATGAGTGTGTTGTAACATTGAGCATGCAAATATGTCAATATGTTGGCATGTATTTTTGTAAGGAAAGTATGTCATACATTAAGTATATATCTTGCATGTATAGTGGTATTGTTTTCTACTAAGATTCCCCCAAATCTTACCCTCCTCCAACAAACCATATAGGCAACTGAGCATAAAAGAGGAGTGCAGGATGCTGTGTCAGAAGAAGTTACGATGAAGAAGAAAATCAATATTTACGTGCTATTCCATTACGTAATTAACATTAGAAGTGATTAATTGTATAATCTGCATGATGGATGAATTGTTTTGTAAGCACGATAATTGAACTAAGAATGGGTAATTGCATAGTACGAGCCCATTAGTTAAAGGGATTAATAAGTAGAGAAAAACCCTGATAGTAATAAATGGAGTGAAGAATTGAAATGTAACCCTGTAAATAAAGTAATCTAGTAAATACGGCTTACCAAATGGATAGTGACCCCATAAGAAAAAGTGTAAGTCTGGGTTTGGGGGCCCAAGTAATGATCCCTTAAGCTGGTAATGCTTCTGCAGTACAATGCAAAGGAGTCTAGGGACAGGTGTTACATTCGCATTCCTTAAATTGTCGTCTTTGTGAGTACACCAACCTATCCTTGTTTTGCTACTTTTCTATAACTCCTCCGCCTTTGTGAGTACACCAACATATCCTTGTTTTATGCTCTAATATCAAATTGTGATGCCCCAAAAATTAAGGAGTGACCGGCATGAAATATGAGAAAATCTCACATTTCATAAGCCTTAAAATATAAGGATAAATATTTAACATATTAAATATAATTGTTTTTAAATTAGCATAGTTAGTGTAATAATTTTGCTTGTGCACATACCATTTCAAACTCATATACAAACATATTTCTTATACACAAAATAAAGCTTTTTGTAGAGATTTCACTATAGTCCCCTTTGTAAGTTGGCCTTCTTGAAATTTCTATAACAGCTTGTTAGTACATCACAGCATACGGAGCTACGCTCCATAGCAACATATATATATACACATAAATTCAAAATATCAAAAGAAGTATGGGATCCTGCCTATAGAATACGGGGAGCACTTTTACTATAACGTACAAAAGTATTCTTTAAATATTTACAATAATCTACCTAGTCCGGGCAGTAGACAAAAGCTTCTTATCCAAGGTAGTGCTTCAAGAGTCAATTGAAGGAGTAGGTCTACTTCTACTATTTGAATGTCAAAAATAATTTCTGGTAAATAACATCCCCACAAATAATACATAAATGTTCAATAAAGCTGAACATGTTAAATCATAGCTGATTAAATAAGTAGTTAGCATTTAGTTAATAAAATACCAACTAAATAAATGTTCGACATATAGTTACGATACAGTTAAGAGTAAATAAATAAACTAAAAGAACTTTACTGTTTTGAAACCAATAAATCAATTTTGAAACCTTTTTATCTTTTTACAGGACTTATAGACAGAGCAATAATAGGCATATACACATAGGGTCTGTTTTGTTCAATCTCATTACACCCTGCAGTGCAGTGTAATGCGATATGAATTACAAGGCTAGTATTTTGTTTGATTTTTAAGCAAGGTGTAATGAGTTATTTTTTTAATAATTATTTAAAATTAATATATCACACAAAGTTTGGTTTACCCTTAATATAATATTTGTAGAAAAAATAGTTAGGAGCTATTGTGTTGCCTCATAATAACCGTCATACTATCTCGCCGAGTATCATCCGATATCGATGCTTGTAGTAGTGGAGGCGACAGTAACATTGATGTTACGATGGTAGGTGATGATAGCTACAATAGTGCATGAGGAGGTGGTGGCAATGGTGGAGGTGGCGGTGGCGGTGCCGGAGCTGGAGGAGGAGGAGGTAATGGTACCAACGACGGTAATAGTAGAGGTGGTGGTAGGGGTGGCAGTGACAGCGGTAGAGGACGAGGTAGTGGTGATAGCACAGATAATAGTGGAGGTGGAGGTGGAGACAACGGGGGTGGCGATGATGGGGTTGGAGGAGGAGGAGGTAGTGGCAATAGCAGTAATGGTAGGGTGACGGCGGAGGAGGAGGAGGAGGTAGTGGCGACAGTGACAACAGTGGAGGTGGAAGCAGCAGTAACGGTGGAGGTAGAAGCAGCAGCAATGGTAGAGGCCGGTGGCGGTGGCGAGGGTAGTGGAAGAGGAGGTAGTGGCGGTAGCCATAATGGTGGAGGTGACAACGGTGGGGTAGGGGTGGTGGTGGAGACTAGACTAGACCGGGTTCTGGAATTTTTGGAAAAAAGTATAAAATACTGGGGCCGGACCGAGTTCCCAAGGGCATTTTAGTAAATTTTGTGATTTTGAAGAAAATGCTGAAGTTATAAGTTTCAAAGTGAAATAAACTTAAAATAGTAGTTAATTGCAATTATTTGGTTAATTTTAGGATTTGATATGTGCTTAGCGGGACCCATAAAAACAGTTACACTAGGAAAGGAAAAGCATCAAGGTAGGAACTCTACCTTTCATATACTTTGTCAATGTTAATATGTGATGGTTGCCATGATCTGTTCAATGTATTGCTTTATGGTGTTGATACTCTCTGGGTGTGGATGATGAGTTAAACCACCCTATGGGACCTTTGAGGTACCATGTGGCCAGGTGGACGCAGTTGAGTGACTTGATATGTACGGACATGTATTGACCTGCTCCAAGTTATGATGAGTACGGACAGGTGTAGGTCTGCTCCAAGTTGTTGTTGTAATCTTATTATGATATGATTTATGCAGATCAGGAACAAATGATCATTTTGATCCGGATGAAATAATCGTTTGTTTCCTGAGCATTGTCAGATAGGCTTAGGCATTTTGATTGCTGCATCATGATAAATGCTACATTACATATTTACTATTTGCATTTTATATGAATTATTTCTAGTTACTATTGAAATTCGTTCGAATCTCATTCCTTTCCTATGAACAAATTATCCAGCTAGGCATAGAAATTCCAAAGGCAATGAGAAAGTCGAACACAAGGATTGAGATCGAGCAATTTATGAAGTTATTCCGGTGTTAGTCCTAGTATAGACTACTTAAGTTTTTGGGATGTAATATGCATTACTTGACTACATTTCGGACTCCTGTATTGTAATCAAGAAACATATATCAGTATGTTTGTATAAATTCTGTTTACCTGTTTGAACTATGCAATGATGCTTGATGAAATGTCTAAATTCTGCGGGGTTTGACAAGGATGGCGATGGAGGAGGAGGAAGAGGAGGTAGTGGCGACAATGACAACGGTGGAGGTGGAAGCAGCAGCAATAGTAGAGGTGGCGGTGGCGAGGGTAGAGGAAGAGGAGGTAGTGGCGGTAGCCATAATGGTAAAGGTGATGACTGTGGGGTAGGGGTAGTAGCAGAGA
This sequence comes from Albizia julibrissin, assembly GCA_037074505.1. Lineage (NCBI taxonomy): Eukaryota > Viridiplantae > Streptophyta > Magnoliopsida > Fabales > Fabaceae > Albizia > Albizia julibrissin. The sequence continues at coordinate 43,909,665 of CM073477.1, forward strand.
CATGGGTCAGCGGCGACGACGGTGGATAAGGAGGAGGAGGTAGTGGCAGTAGCCACAATGGTGGAGGTGGTGGCGATGGCATGGGGTGACATAAATATTGGTGGAGGAGGAGGAGGTAGTGGCAACGGTGGTCATGGCATGGTGTGACAGGTTAAATGAGACAAGTGAAACAAAGACAAATGAAACTAAAGAGTAAATTGGACTTCTTCAACCATGCAATGGGGTGGTAATGAGTATTCATAGGTAGAGAGGTATGAATGAGGATTACTAATTTTTTGGTAATCATCATTACCCTGGTATACACTACGACCATGCTAAAGAGCAACCAAACACTCTTATCTTGGTAATGCAATCATGATTACCATTGGAAGCGTACAATGAGATTGAACCAAACGGGCTTATAGTCCATGAGGGTAAGTAACAAATTCGGTGTGCTAGAAGCCACAAAAATAAGCATGAGCATAAAGCCCAAAAAAACATGTGAGTAATACTCATGAAAATCATCCCTCCGTTCCACTTGTGTTGGCCATCACATAGGATAAGCACCTCCTAATCACCTTGCTAGTTAGGTGCCCATGGAAAACCAAAGGCTAACAAAACTGCTGTTAGCAACTAGTGTTCTGCTTTCAGACCCTTGAAAACATTTTTTTTGGCATACATAGATGTAAACGGTTTTGTCATTCAAATCACTTCAATACGGCGTAAACAAGTGTTTCCTTTAAGAAAATCTATCCGTTCCATGTATGTATACTAAATTAAACTTGAATAGAAAAAAATAAAATAAAGTCTCATTTCTTTCAATAGTATTCAAGAAAAGCATTTATAAGAAAATAAAATAGATTAAAATTTTTAATGTAAAATTGAATTAAAAATGCTACATCTATATCTAAGTGGATGTTATTTACTCACCTGATAGTCCCAATAGCTATAACTTATCGTATTGTTGGCTTCAAATATGTTTTAACTTTAATCTCCTAGCATACCAGTAATGTCATTGTTACACCAACGGTAGTTTAATAAAACTCCAAAATAACTATTTAATAAAAATCCCTTCACTCCCTTCATAAGACCTACTTCTTATCCTTTTACAACATTATATTAAAAAACAATTATAAGGTTCATACTTAGAACAATAATTCTAAGAAACAATATATAAACCCTCTCACGCATAATATTTATATCCATAATAAATAGCACTAAAGAATATACACACACAGATATATATATATACAAGCATCATTATAATATCCCATATGTTAATATAGGAATTAAATAGCATATAAGTTCCTTTCTCAAGCATTTCTTTAAAGCCCTTGTGTGCTTCCAACGATTAATATAACTTGAACAATCCTAAGTATAATATATGATCTCTAAATACATCCACAATAGATATTCAAAGTCATTCAATTCCCCCAGTAAAATATTTCTTTTAAAAAAAGTGAACAAGCATATATTGATTTCTCCTGTCTGCATATAAAAATAATGAAATTTTAAAACAAATATACCTACTGGAAGCAAGCTTTCCATCTTTTAATCTTCATCAAATCTTGCCCCAAAATCCTCCTTTTCCCTTTCCTTCATAGTAGCTACAAAAGAGGAGAGAATCAATGTCATTCCATCACCTTAAAATACTTAACGCATGGGTCCAAAAAAAGGGATGAAGATGCTTGAAATATTGTAAGTAGGAACAACAACAAAATGAAAAAAAATCTAATCCTCACCACCTATATAACTCTCAACAATTCAAATAGAGAGAGATAGAAGAGTTTGATTGAAGTAAATAACATACAAGCATGAGAGGAGATCAATCAGAAAGAAGCAACAAATACCCCAACTACGGACCATAAGCGAGAAGAGAAAGAGTTCGAGCACTAACATGAATTCTCCAGAATTTCATCCAACGCCTGCTAAGTCCATTCACAGGAAAGAATAAGGAAATAAGAGTTTTGGTGGAAAAGACAAAACTAAACAGGTTAAGGTATGAAGATATTTTTAAGGAGTGGGTATTTTAGTACTTTTAAGGTTTGAAAAAATGAAATTCCCTCATAACTCCAAAAGGATTGAAATTAAGGACCAAAGAGTAGATATCCCACATAATTTCCATTGGTCCACCTCTATACCATTGATGCAATTGACAATATTTAATCAAAATATTTTCCAACTAATTATATACTAAATTTTAATACTTTAAGGCCATTACAAAAAGCATCCAAGAAATATACATTTCATAGCACGAAGGTCAAATTTGCTATTGGGATCGATATCAATAAACATGAAGCAATCGAACACACAGAAGGGAAGGTTGGATTCAAGGTGTGAAGTAGGAAAGACACTTTATAACTGTTACAATGGGGTTTCAAAGGATATAACTCGATTTTCCATTTAGTTGATGAGATAGGCGATGTGTAAGATGGCATCTCCCTAATAAAACATAGGCAAGTTGCAAATAAGCATTAGTGCTTAAGTAATGTATAGGATATGTCAATTTTCACACTTGTATTTTTAAAACATACAACCAACAGAAAAGTTTAAGTCTCTTGACTCCAGCCTCTAGCTATCCACATTTACCTTTTTGCCCCTCGAGCTGTCTCCCTGTACTGTAGATTGGTTTTGAAAAAGAGTGAGATTTGAAAGAATCTCAGTAGTAACAGATAGTCAGTCATATAGATATAACATCACAAAGCATGCTACGAAGTTATCATACAACAGAATCATCACCACAACATTCAATGCATCACATGCAGTTCATATTTGACTATAGCGTAAGGTATATCACAAGGCTCTGAGCAATACCAGTGTAAAAAGGCTCCGGGCATCCACTCGTGCATCACATAATGTTATTGGCCCGAGCGTCCACCCAAGCAAAAAGGCCTTGGGCGACCACCCCGCATAACCAGAATGTGCCTGACAATTCATGATGAACACATAAAACATGTAGTGTATCTTATAACATATGAAAGACAAGTTACTACATGGCTACTTTCGTCAAGCAATTTCCAATCATTTTTCTGAGCTCAGGCATGTTTTAAGCTCTGGACAGCTATTAGGTCCTATAATTAGAATTTTCTGATGACAGGTTATTATTTCATCCAATACTTGCATAAACCAATTAGTCAAGTTGGTTGTCATTAAAGTTAGTATAATAAACCAAAAGCAAAGTCAAGGTGGTCCAACTATCCCAAGTTGGTTAATTCCTCCCTTAAAGTTCAACTTAATTACTTAATGCCATTACATTTTTCATTTTCACTCTTGTTCTCAATCTACCAACTTTTCTATCAAATTCAAAAATTCTCCATTAATTATAGGGAACTCCAAATTCATTGGTTCAAAATTCTAAACGAAGCTCTTTAAATTTAATTTTGTGTAAAAATGCTTTAGTTAGACTAATGTCATCATATTTTCCCCATAAATTCTCCAAACCTTCACTATTCTAGTTTACATTCCAGAAACAGGGAACAACTTTGAAAATCCATATTTTTAATGTACTTGTCCAAAAATTACAAAATATCTATCCAATTAACTCTATACATCTCTAATTTAATCCTTCCAAGTTTTATAATTTTTGGACCAGGATTGTCCAGCAAATTTCATTGCACAATAACATTGTCTTCAGTGAGGCAATCAAACAACATGCACTTTCAATTTCATAAATTTTCATATTTGCATACTAACATCCAAAAATCATGAACTCTTGAATAACCATACAAATTTCCATTCTAAAATCAACGGAATCATCAAAATCATCAAATTCCAGCTCCTCCTAATGGTTCTACTTCTAGCTGAAAGTTTGGTTTAGGAGGGAAAATATTTTTTCTTGATTTCTCTTGCTTAATCACTCCCTTTCTGTTAGATATGATTAGTTTTGATGATGTTAAATATAGATATAAGATATTAAGAGCAAAAAGTTTCCTTAATATATTTATCTCCTTATATTAACTAACTACTATATTTAATGTTGTATATCTTATAGATTAGTCAAACAAAGCAAGAAAGAGATTGGAGAAAGAAGAGCTTGAAGGAACTAAAGAGAATATCAAGATTCAAGCTCCTAGAAAAAATACTGGATGTTTCTATACTCAGAAGGGAATTCAAGTACTGTAGCAGTTGGTACTGTTTTGGTATTGTGGCATTTCACTGTAGCGGTCAGAGACTGTAGCACGCAGCCACTGTAGCATCTGGAAGACTGTAGCACTCGAGTTCTGGGTACTGTAGCACTCGAGTTTAAAGAGTTCTACATGCGAGTTTTAGGCAGAAACAATCTGAAGATGTATCGCAAGTTTTGTACTCGAGTTGGTTATAGAAAACTCGAGTTGTTACTGTTTATAGCTGCAAAAATGGGCTAGAACTCGAGTTTGGAGATCAGAACTTGAGTTCGGTATGAACAAAAGTGTACTCTGTTCATCCCTGTTTTACGTTCAGCTTGGGCGAGCTTCAGTAATTCAATCATACCTCTCAAACTAGTAGCATATAAAACTAAACTCCCAATACGTCATTTTGACACCAGACACAGCATCAGAAGACTCAAATGAATCAGATATGAATGTTTGAAGTTGAAATGGAAATCACCGTTATATTCTAGAACAGTTTTTGTATTTTCAACATATCTTCGAATATACATGTCCAAATGAGTTCAAACCAATGCCATATGAAAGTAGACTCATAGAGCTTTCCAAGAATATATAATATGTCAATTTTGGAGTTATATTCAATACGGTATGACCTTTGAAAGTTTATGCTTGAGAATACATACACTATCTACACTTATTATGTCATAACTTGGAGAATACAAAGAGTTTGGAGCTGATTCCTTTTGCATTGGAATGTAAATGAAAAGAGCTCTCTAATGATCAATATTTTTTCATACTTGGAGTAAAAAAGGAATGGGTCATGTTTTCAGTCCATTGTTCACTCTCTCGCAGGCTTTGCACAGAAGGTGAAGTTAAACACATGAACTTGAGTTTAGGATGAAGCACTCGAGTTCTGGGATGAGATACACTCGAGTCTTGAGAGTTTCAGTTTGAAAGTTTATACCTGAGAGGTTTGAAGCTATAAGCAGATGAGGGGCACTTGAGTTCTTAGCAACACACTCGAGTTCCGTATGGTATTGCACTTGAGTGATGAATGTTCTGACGTAAGAGTTTTTCACCGGTACAAAAATCACTTTTAAGACCAGTTAAAAAAGACATTTTAGACCGGTTCTGGATCAGGTCTTGATACAGCCGGTCTAAAAAGTATTTAACTTTTTAGACCGGTTAAAAAACCGGTCTAAAATATGAACTTTTAAGACCGGTTCTACAACAACCGGTCTTAAAGTTTAACTAACGAAACGAGTAGGGAAATTTCAGTATAAAAAAATAACAATTTAAGACCAGTTCTATATTTAACCGGTCTTAAATATGAATTTAAGACCGGTTATTAAGAGAACCGGTCTTAAAAGTTTACTTCTTTAAGACCGGTTCTCTTAATAACCGGTCTTAAATATAGATTTAAGACCGGTTAAATTTAGAACCGGTCTTAAAGTTTAATCTTTTAAGACCGATTCTCTTAATAACCGGTCTAAAAATTTTGTTTTTTTTCCATTTTATTTGTTTCAATCTTACCCAGGCCAGTAAGCCATATTCAACAACATCCCCCCTGTGCCACATTACATACACATGCATATATGTATATATTGACAATCAGAAGTAGTGACAACAACATTTTTATTTCCAGAAACAATTGGTATTTCTCATAATGCAAACTTGCTCCAAATATAGAATCATAAAGCCTAAAATCCTTATTAGTTCCCCTTTCCCTCTTTTGTTAAATATGGCCTTAGTTATTGTAATCGGTATGAACCTATAAATGTCAGTCTGTTCAAGGGGAAAACACTTGGCCCTTACAATCCTCGATTCTCAACAATCAAAGAATGAACATTATGAAAAAAATCATTGAAAACAAACACATTCAATTCCAATGACTACCAATAACACATGATCAACTTATTCAATTCTCAGAAACAGTACAATATTAACAATTTATAATTATCAGGCATTTTGAACCACAACACCACAATTAAACAATGATAGCAGGAAAATTGCGACATTGTGTAAACTTGCAATCCCAAAGCTTGTAAAGAGAAGGAGGAAAAGAAATATTTCTCATTATATGGAAAAAATTCCTAAGCTTTATAGAGAAATGAAAAAAGTGGAGGAAAATTTACAATAGTGATCCCCTGCCTGAATCAACAGCCAACTAGTATCACCAATATCCAAGAATTTGTCCTAAACAGAGATATAAACCAAGTTAGATATATATGAAAACCATAAGTATTATTAGAACAACATAGGATCGGATTCAAAAACTTACTAATCTTGTAAATGCTCATAAATGAATTCAGCACAACAATTGCGGATGAAATCAATATCTTCTTCAGGAAAGAGATCAGCAAGATCAAACATCTGTATGTGTAACACCGAAGCCAAACAAAAAATTAACTTACTAACTTAAAAAAAATAAAATAATACAAAATATTTGAAATATACATTTATTACCTCCTCGGTAAAGTCAGTCATGCCTAGGCTGATAATATTGTAAATTTACCTCAACATATAAAGACCACATAAGTTGGAGCCCGGTGGTTGCCTACGGGTCTGAAAAAGAACTTGATATCATCAAAGCAAGCATAAAATCATAGCTTATGAAAAGCATCTTAAAGAAAACAAATATGTACTAACCTTTGGCGTGACCCATGTAGGGTTTTTTAAGTCACGAACATGCCTACCACACTTAGCGTGTAGGAAAGTCCGCATAGCCATAAGATCAAAATCACAAAGATTACTTATTCTGTACACAAATTTTGCACACAAAAGGTAATAAACCAAGAAAACTTACGAGTTCATGGTCTTCTTCAAGTCATTCCCCGGTTTGAAGTGGAGGGAGCAGAGGAGGATCACTGTGTAACTAGCCTTACACATAATAACCAATTGCTAATTATCCCTTAAAAAAAGAGATGAATGTTAAGCAAATATAAAGCATTATATGTGATGTTTCGGAATATAAATTTGATGTTTAATTTTTTACCTATGCACATAAGGAACCAAGAAACAGTCAGTTTCTGTTTCACTGAGCCTCTGTGATAAATATCTATGTCTGATGGCAGAAGTAGTCCCTTTCTCCGTGGCATGAGCTGGGCACATGAATCCAAATTTAGCGCTATGCCCAGAGGAAACTAACCTATGATTCATGTACCTACAAAAATGGAAGCACACAAATTAAGGTTACATAGCATAATTTTTAAGATATTTACTTCCATTTGAAGAAGATATTTACATCAAAAAAAGCTGGACAATCGCAATCATAAGATTTTGTCTAGGAGCGACCATGGACATTAAATCATCCCTCTCAAGATAGCATGCCGCCCCTGACGGTCCAACAACTGAATCTATAGGCCAATTTTTAGTCGGGAAAGATGTATCAAATGCCATCAGAATCACTTGCTGCATCACATTCAGTGGTGGAGGCTGTGAAACTTCACGAGGGAAAGGAGCTGGACTTAGGGCTCTGATCAGGGAATCTGCAGCTCTAATAGAAACAAGGTTCTTTGGCCATGATATGAAAGTACCCAAGACATCAGCCACAATCTTGAACTCCTCAGAAGGGATAGGGACAGGTACGTCTGAGATAATAACCTCCTCAACTGACACCTTAACCTGATCATCTGTCATCTCGAGGTGGTGAACAGTTGATCCTAGGTTGTGCACACTCCCCCGTGCAACTAACCGTCTCAGAGGATCCTCAACATATAATTCACAAGGCTCAGTATCGTCCTTTCCAGGACCCTCTTATGACTGTCCCATATTGCAACAACTCCCTTTGGTGCTCTGCTTATGGCGATCGAGTGACTGTGCCTAGACAGGAGCGGTGTCTTATCTTGTACTCACCATGGCATATACCTCATCCTTCATCTTGCTCAACCGGGCATCCAATAGTGCATCAAATGATGCTACTGCCTCGGCCCTTACTTCCGCCCTCGCAATGGCTAACATACGCTCCAATTCGTCTCTCGTGACCACGTTGGAGGAGGAACTGCTGAGGAGGATCCAAAGTAATCCTTTATACCCACCCCTCCTCCAACTCCCCTGACGCGGCCTGGATGCTCACATTTTCCAGTAGCAACCGTGAGAATGTCATTCCTCCCCTCCGACTTGAAGGCTCCCTCGGCTTTCTTTTTTTGAAGTTCTTCCTATGAGATATAAAAAAAACACACATGAGTAATGAAACATTTTTATTAAACAGTTAATAAGAACAACGATACTTACAATTTTTTCACCAACTATACGAGACTGGTCACTTGTATAGGATCCACCACTCTTCCAGCGAGCATGCAACCACAACTCTTCGCGCCGTATCGGAGATGATGGAGATAGCAGAACAGAAGGATCAGATTGAGATACTTCTTCCAATCTCCTCCTTTTTGCCACCAACAAGTCTTTCTCAGCCTTTGCCTATCCCCTACGAGACATTGTGTGGGGGCAATCATTCTTCCTGCAACTCGCTTGTACCTTTACCTTCTTGCTTGCGAATAAGAAATGGGAAAAAGAAGGTTACAAACAGTAAAGATAAAAGATAAGTAATAAAGTACAAAATAAGTTAACTCACCAAAGCCTCTGGACTATTCTGAAGCCTAAAAAACTTCTTCCATGTTGTTTCATCGATGTTCGAATACTTGCTGCAAGGAGTAGGACGAGGCTTACCAGCTGGCACCTCGATATGCATGTAATTGTTGGCCAGATTCATCTTGAACTTCCTCCAGCGCTCACAACAATACGCCATAGTCTTGTGATACAATATCTCACTCTGAGGAATGTCGTAGGTGAGCTGTTATTCATGAATGAAAGGAGTTAGTGGCAGTAATGAAACGAATTTGATAAAAGAAACATACAGAGGGAATTTTATACATGAATAGTGTCCCAAATATGCTGCTTAACCTTTTTGTCGACATTCCTCCACACCTCTATCAATATGTAGGCTTATTCCATGCGAGGAAGCTGACAAAACTCTTAAAATGACTGGCATTCGGCCCGATCGGTTTCCAGTATTGATCGAATTAGATCAGTATCCTCTCCCCGGCCGACCGACTCAGGGAAACATCCCTCAACCGTGTGGCGTCCTGCCCCTCCGTCTGGGCTGGTGACTCAGCTCACTCGATGACTGCCCCTGATTAACACTCTGAGGCTCGCTATGCTGAGCAGTAGGGTGCACCTGATCCTCTACTGTAGGATGCACCTGATCTTCTGCTATAGGAGGCACCTGATCCTCGGCTGTAGGATGCACTTGGTCCTCTGTTGTAGGATGCATCGAATCCATCATTGTACTGTTAAGACAAATTGTTGAGTTAGTAAGTTATAAAATACCTATATATATAATCTGCATATAAGTTATAACGATAATGACTTTAAATAGATAGCTAACATTTAAAGTAGATTTATAAAGAGATATCCTCCCATATCCCTTCACGATGATCATTTCTTGTGCCGTGTTCATTATCAGCTTCATCTTCTTCGTTCAATGTAGGAAGACCCCTAGAAAAAGAAGGGGTCTCGAGAAGATCATAATTTGAACAACTTTCCTCTTCAATATCGATGACCCTTTTTCCTTGGAGAGCTACAGACCACATTTTATTTGCCTGATCAATAATATAGAACACTTATTTCTCTTGATCTGCCATAATTAAAGGTTCATCACCAAAACTTTTATTGTTCAGATCAACTAATGTAAACCCTGACTTATCGATCCTCACACCATTATTGACATCAACCCACTTACATTTGAAAATGGGAAATTTAATTTTAACATAGTCAACCACCCAAATCTTGTCAATAACCCCATAATAAGGTATGGCTGCCAATGTAGGGTTCTTATCTTTTGAACTAGAGAAGTGCATAGATTCAGCTACTAACATAACACCGATGTTCTGGACAGTGCTCCTATCATCCAGGGACTTTATGTAAAAGGTATACCCATTGATCACAAATGAAGTCCAACTTATGACATCAAACTCAAGACCACATGCTAGCCATTTAATTGTATCAGAAACACATTCTTCTCCGTCAACCTTGTGTTTAAACCAATATGCAAAGGTCCTGATATGCTCCCTAATTAACCTTTATTCAGTCAATCAACTGTTCGTTTTCCGTACAATTTCTTTATGAACATTTATGTAATCTTAAACTGCATCAACATTATTCAAAATGTACAAGTGGACTTGTTGTAATTCATCAGGATCCACACTCTTGACGGTAGCCCCGCGCCTACCCCCTTCTTCATCATGTCGTTTAGGAAGTCCGATATGTCCTACATTTGCCAAATAATGTTGACAGAATTCCATGGCTTCTTCAGAAACATATTTCTGAACAATAGAAGCTTTAGGGCGGTTAGGGTTCTTCACATATCCTTTTAGGATTTTTATAGTTCTTTCAATTGGGTACATCTATCAAAAATAGATAGGCCCACACAATTTTATCTCCCTCACTAGATGAACAACTAGATGTACCATGATGTCAAAAAAGGAAGGAACAAAAAGCTTCTCAAGCTGGCACAAGATCAGGTAACCTTCATCTTCTAATTCATCCAACCTTTCCGTCTCAATGACTTTACTACAAATCACATTGAAGAAGAAAAAAAGTATGGTCAATATGTGTTGAATATCATATTTGGCGATGCCTTGAATAGCCACATGGAGTAGTTGTTGCATCAAGACATGACAATCATGAGACTTCAGCCCTACTAACTTTAAGTCTTTCATAGACACAAGCTTCTTAAATTTTGAAGAATACCCTGAGGGAACTTTGATGCCATGTAAACACTCACAAAAACTTCATTTCTCATCCTTGGACAAAGTATGAGAAGCTGGAGGACAAAAAGTTCTCTTACCATGTGGCCTCGGATGTAAGTCTGCCCGTAGTCCCATTTCTTGCAAATGTAATCTTGCCTTAACGCCATCCTTATAACTTCCTTGTATGTTGAGTAGTGTCCCAACAATACTATCACACACGTTTTTCTCTACATACATGAAATCAATACAGTGTCTGACATCAAGATTCTGCCAATATGGAAGGTTAAAGAAAACATACATCTTTTTCCATATATTTTTTTCATTTCGACTCTTTGAAGTCTTATCGAAGATGACATTGATAATTTTGACCTTTTCATACACTTTCTCCCCAGTCAAAGCCTCTGGAGCATCTTCAAACTCTTGGCCACCAAAAAAGGCCTTCTTTAATCTGCGATATGGGTGGCCCCGTCTAAGGAATCTCCTATGACCAAGATAAACAGTCTTTCTTCCATGTTGAAGTTGATGGTAGCATGTGCCTTCTTCATAAATAAGACAAGCTTTGTGACCTTTAACGCTATATCCTGACAAGTTTCCATAAGCAGGGAAGTCGTTTATAGTACAAAAGATCAAGGTTCGCATTTTAAACAACTCCTTCTTGTTCGCGTCAAAAACGTCGACACCTTCGTCCCACAACTCTTTTAAGTCTTCGATCAGGGTTCTAAGTAAACATCTATGTCATTTCTGGGTTGTTTTGGTCCCAAAATCAACATAGACAACATGATGTGCTTTCGTTTCATACATAACAAAGGAGATAAGTTGTAAATTACCAACAGAACAGGCCATAAACTATGTATACTGCTTAGGCTACCGTAAGGATTCATGCCATCTGTGCTAAGCTCTAGCCTAAGATTCCTAGGCTCTTTGCCGAAGTCAGGAAACAACTTATCAATTTTCTTCCACTGAGAAGAATCAGCTGGATGTCAAAGCTTTCCATCAGAAATCCTCTCATCCGCATGCCATCTTAAATTTTTGGCATCAATTTCATTAGCAAACAGCCGTTTAAACCTCGATATGATAGGAAGATACCACAACACTTTTGTAGGGGCCTTATTTGATTTGTATCTGGGGGTTTCACATATCGGACACTACTCTTTCTCTGTATGCTCTTTTCTGTACAATATACAATCATTAGGGCATGCATGGATCTTTTTATACTTCAACCCTAGTGGACAAAGTATTTTCTTCGCATCATAGTATCGGCAAGGCAGTACGTTATCATCTGGAAGCATGTCCTTGAAGGCTTCAAGTGCTTCTGAAAAACTCTTGTCGCTCCATCCATGCCATGCTTTCAAGCTTACCAATTTCTATACAGCTTTCAACAATTGGTATTTTGTGCACCCCGGGTACAACAGCTTCTCAGAATCACTGCACATATTACCATATGCATATGATTGCTCAAAAGCCTCTTCTCCAACATCACGAATAATATCTTCTATCCGGTCATTCAGAACCATGTCATTATCATCAAAGGCGACCCCCCTTGTTGAGTTGCGCTTGGAATTTTTATTTCTTCACCATGCCATACCTATACTGTATAACTCTTACAAAATCCTTCACAAATTAAATGTGTATATATATCTGCAGCACTGAGTTGCTTCTCATTCAGACATTCTATACAAGGACAATAGAACATCCCACTATCATCATTACTAGAATTTCTTCTAGCAAATTCCAAAAAATCCCTCACCCCATTATCATATTCAACACTAGCCCGTTTAGCATTTATCCAACTACGATCCATATATTTCAACACCTTTATTTTCTTCTCTTCTGTATATTAACTGCCCTGGAAAAGGCAGGAGTATGATGAGAGTATGAAAAGGTTACACTCTTCAATTTATCTAGTTTAACAGAATTCTTCATTAGAATTCCGCATAAGATATAATTGCAGTCTGTTCCATTTTCTTCAAGTAATTTGGAAAATGTATCAACATACACTAGCAATTTCAGGACTTAAATCAGACCACATACACAAGAATTGCTTTAGTCTAAACCTCAAATCACCTCTCAAATTTAGTTTCAAAACTAACTGAATATTATGTAACAATTTTCTAATCAGCCATTCATAAGCATACATGCCATGACATTTGACACAATAACTTAAGCAATCCAGAGACTATGAAAACTAGCAATTATCAGTACCCTAATCCTCAAATAATCAAATCACACCAGTTCATGACACCATTAATTAAGCTTCACCAATTAATTTCCATCAGAGTAAATGTCATTTTTTTCTCCATTTCTATTTTAATTTCTAGTTCAATTATAGTACAGATTATTCTTGGATAGACAGTGAATACACAATGTCTATTTATACGGAGGATTGAGACAGGGGACATTACCTGTTTGAAGTAACTTGGACCGTGGCTTGAGGCACAGGAGGAGAGGGGTAGCAGTGGCTGGAAAACACGCCGGAGGGAGAAAAAGGCTGGAGAAATAAGAAGCTCAGCCGGCCTTCACGATAGTACTCACGGCGACTTCTTCACAGCAACGGGCACATACGAACGGAGACGGAGGGAGTATTTTAAACACCTACAATAGAATATGGAAAAGAAGGTGGAAGCGGTGGCGACGACTGGAAGGGTGGCAGGAGAATAAGGCAGAATATCACCTACGATCCTGAACTTGAGCAGCTCGCGGCGGTGGAAGCAGAGGGGGAAGGAAATGAAAGTAACTGATGAAATGAACTTTCGCGGCCGACTAGGTTTGAATATTAGACTTTTAAGACCGGTTATTTAAACAACTGGTCTTAATAATAACATGATTTATTTATTCATTTTAATAATTTTGTTTTTCAGACCGGTTGTTAAAATAACTGGTCTTAAATTATTGACTTTTAAGACCAGTTATTTAAACAACCGGTCTTAATAATAACATGATTTATTTATTCATTTTAATAATTTTGTTTTTCAGACCGGTTGTTTAAATAATCGGTCTTAAATTATTGACTTTTAAGACCAGTTATTTAAACAACCGGTCTTAATTTGTTTTTGAGACCATGTGTTTATATAACCGGTCTAAATAAGGTTTTTTTAGACCGGTTGTTTAGGCAACCGGTCTAAAAAATTGATTTTAATTACTGAATTGCCACTCCGCCTTTCTTTTAGACCTTATCCGCAATAACCGGTCTAAATGATACGGTCTAAAATGCCTATTTTGCACTAGTGTTTGTCCGAGAGTCTTGCAGTATGAAGAAAATATGGTACACTCGAGTCGTCATGTGTGCACTTGAGTTCTCAATCAACATTGCACTTGAGTTATGCAAGTTTTGGGCTTAAGAGTTAGCACTCGAGAAGTGCTAACCTAAGGAAACAAGGTTGACACTCGAGTTCGAATAAGTGCACTTGAGTTTGTATGATATTCAGCACTCGAGTCCTGTGAGTGTTGGTTTGGAAGTTTACACCCGAGAACATCTATCTTGAGTAAACATGATGTGCACTTGAGTTCTGTTTCATGCACTCGAGTCCTTGAACAATTTACACTTGAGTTCTCTTCAAAATCATTATCAGAAGCAAGGATGGAATGAAGAAAAATAGGTTGCAGTCAAGTGCATCAGTAAGCACTCGAGTTCATATTGAATTCACACTCGAGTTTGAGAGGATAAACTCGAGTTCATGACGCTGACAGAAATATAATCATTCGAAGTTAAATTCTAAAATGTCTATATGTTATTTAATCATTGATTATTCATGTTTTAAAATATTTGAGCTTTTTTCTCAATGGGAGACAAACATTATGCAAATGAACATGAACAAACAAGTGGGACCATGGAAACTACAGAAAACATGAAGAAATCAGGCATTGCACGATAGAATGTTTCAAAAACTCAAATGCCCATTATAATGTTATCAACGTCATAACATTCATCTGTTATTAGCATTCGGATAAGAAAAACAAATAAAGAAGTAAAAAATGGCGGACATAATGATACGGGCCAGCTGTCATTAGATATGGGTCAACAACCACCATAAGAAACTGACGCACACCATGATAGCTTGTCTGAATATTCAAATATGAAGAACGACCATACAAAGCAATGGGACTCCAATGGAAAATATCCGAATGGGCTCAATGGTCAAATGATTGAACAAACAACTCAATGAACGTACAAACAGAAAGCAATGGTATGAATAATCTATCAGAAGCATGATCAGATTACAACAGGAAAATGTTTTCTCCCACAGTTCTCAACACATCTCCTATATAAACCGAAGCATTCAAAGAAGTAGTGAGCATGCAACAAAAACAAACTGATGGAGGGACCAGAACCCAACTATGCTAACATGCTGTTGTCATAAGTCTTCACCTCACATACTCTCTGTTCTTATCAGTTTACAATTTCATGTATAATTGAGAGTGAGATTATTTGTATTGTACTTCGGTGAGCATTTATCTACTCTGTGAGAGATTCTGTAAGCACTTAATCTATACTTCTATATTGATCTCAAGGTAGAGGGAACTTGAGAGGGTTGATTACCTTACAGGGAAGCTGTAGGGAGTATTGCTATGCTCGTAAGACTTGCCGTAAGGGGGAGTGAACATTACAGTGTGTGAGAGAGAGTAACTCTGTAGTAGGCTACGTAAGTGCCTGGTTAAACTTGTGTGTTGTAGCGGCTTTTCTTGTGCCCGGTCAAACAAGAAGATAGTAGATTGGAAATCTCAGGAGGAGCCAGGGGACTGGACGTTGGTTATCATGGATTGGACCGAACCAGGATAAATCATAGTTTGCATATTCTCTTCCCTAAGCTTTTACAATTCCAGCATATAAGATTTACATAACTGCTTATGATTTTATACTTCCATATATATTGATTTGATAAGCTACGAACAGATTTTAAAAGATCATACTTTATTATCATACACCCAATTCACCCCCTCTTGGGTGTCAACCAATTCTAACATTTGGTATCAGAGCTTGGGCTCTTTGTTTAAAGGACTTAACCATCTCAAGAGTTACAATGGCTGACTTTGAGTATTTTATGCTTCCAGAAGGTTTTGATTATACTATTCCACCTCTTTTAAAAGATATTGATTTTTGGTTCTGGAAAGCTAGAATGACTAGTTTTATAAAAGCATATGATTTTGAAATGTGAAATGTTTTTATAAATGCTTTTGATCATAAATCAAGAAAGGATTGGACAAATAAAGAAAAGAAAATTTTTTTGTTGAATATTAGAGCAATACTGTTTCTGTATAATGCCGTGACCGAAAATGATTTTGAGAAAATTATATTTTGCTCTAATGCTAAAGATATATGGGATACTCTTGATTCTTTATATATTTCTAACAAGCATGTTCAAGTTGAGAATGTAAACAGTTCACTTGAAACTATTAGCAGCATATCCAGAATCAGTGAGCAAATGGAAATTGAGAATGAAGAAGGAATTATAAGGCACTTCCATGATGCAGTCAACATAGAAGAAAAAGAAGAAGAGGATTCCCAAACGAAGCTCATTACAAACGACCATGACAAATCACCCTCTAGAGCTCAAGATGAACTTGAGGTAACAAGTTCCAATTCCTCTTATGATTCTCATAAAACTGATTTTTAAAGTTTGCATAAAAATATTTTCCAACCAATTGTTGATTCTACTATGAAAAACAAAAATGTTTTCAAATATTCTGGAAACTTATATGTGAAGAAAGAATGTAGGCAAACTGGATATATGTTATTGTCATCCCTCAAACAACACAATACTTGCACAGAACCTCACAATGTATATCATCATGTTATCTGCAATTATTATAGTGAATCCGGTCATATTTCTCATACGTGCTATATTAGAAGAAATTCTAATGTGAGAAATAAATATGTTTAGGTTCCAAAAGGTCATGTGAAGTCTAATACTAACAATCAAGGACCCAAGTATATGTGGGTACCAAAATGTCCATCTAGTACTTTATGTATGCAGGATGTTTTGAAAAGAAATGGACATAATGGTATAAAGAAGATGAAGAATAAGCCAAGAGGTTCTCATGTACCAACTAAGAGGCTCATATCATCTCAAAAGAGAACTCTCAGAGCACCCATTGCTGGAGCTACAAAGCATAATCACAAATAGAAGCAATGGACAAAAGAAGTATGTTCCACCTCAAGGCAGGGCTACTATAATGTACCATTCAACTACCTTGAGGAGAACAAGAAGAGAAGGATCTTTCATACACAAAGAAAAATTCTCTCTAAACCTACATCATATGAGAGAGCGTTGCATAACCCCAAAGCCAAATATGCAAAAATAAAGTTTCAAAGAAAGATGCAATGGGTATGTAAAGGCAATCCTCCAAGCATTTAAGGTAAATGTGCAGAATGGTAAAACCTCCTACATTATTATCTTTAATATCTATTGAGGCTTATAACTATTACCTTAGGAATGAGCATTGTAAACTATCTTAGAAATATGTTTTCAAATTCTTTAAAAAATTCATTTTGTAAACTTATTTGCAAAGGGATTGCAATGTTCAATAGTTTAATTCATCATGCTTGCTCTTCAAATTGACTGTATCGTTAGATCATGTGAATTATGATCCTTACAAGCTAACCATGAGTGGATCCAAGTAAGATTGGATACCAAAGGAACAAAAAGGGTTATATTGTTTTGTAGGAAGAAGAAAAGAATGCTATGATGTTGATCACTAAAACAAGGATGAATAGAGCATACATGAATTTTGAGGAGAACATGCAGAAAAATTTTATTCATGAGCATGTGTTACTCAAGTGATCTTGAAGGACTTGAGTATAAAGAAACAAGAAATTGGAAACTAACTTGAGCGTTTATGAGTCACACTCAAGCCAGATATGCTGGGTCAGTATGGGGGTTCTATTGCAGAACTCAATTTTGCCCCATATAAACTCGAGTTTGAGGGGTCAAACTCAAGTCCATATAGTGCAAAACCACAAGGGAAGATCCCACGAACCCACAACCAATTCTGAGATATGCTTACCCCAAGAAAGCTAAACAAAGATCTATGATCAACTTGAACCCTTGAATACGAAAGAACAAGGACCCGAAGTATTGGAAGACGCCACAAGGTTGATCCAGCCTTGATAAGTCTATTAGTTCTAAGAAGAACCCTACAGAGAATCCACTCTCAAGAAACAAAGTGCAGAAATGCAACTTTCATTCATATATCAAATCTCAAGTGTTTTACAAATGAAGAAGCACAAGGTATTTATAGAGAAATACTACCTAATTGTAATAATTGCAACTTAGAAAATTGTAACTACAAAGTCTAATACCATGTGCTAGGAAACCCAAATGTCTAATACAATGTTCTAGAAAACACAAAAGTCTAATATAGTATGCTAGAGAACCCCAAAAGCAAATATGGCAACTTATTTAATAATTTCGCAAAAATAAAAACCATAAAATATAATAAGCATTTAAAGCCCAAAATGTGCTTATTTGAGCCCAAATGAGTCCTCCCATGTATAGTACTAGGTTAAAGCTCTTCAATTTCAAGACTTCAAGCCCAAAACTTGATCAATATCTTCATTTGCAGCCTAAATGAAGTTAAAGACGTTTTCAGCATTTTTGTCTAGCCTTAATCCGATTGCTAATTGCTTCATCCAAGTCTCTTGCACTAGCCCATTTAATGTTTCCTTAATTTGTTTGGCTCCTCCTCTTGTGAATGGACCAGCTGTAATTTGAAAATGATCATTTGAAGTTGAAGAGTCGTCACTTGAATATGAAGAGACAACTTACTGATTCTGGATCGCATCATTCCCTCTCTCCTCAAAAGGATTCATCCTCAAATCTCCACTTGAATATGAAGAGACAACTTGTTGATTCTGGATCGCATCATTGGGGAAAACCTCAGGAATGAAGCACCACAACACGAGGACTTCCCAGGGGGTCACCCATTCTGAGACTACCATCGGCTGAGCACGCTTAACTGTGAAGCGCGAACCATCGGGCTAAAAGCTTAAGCTAGTAGCAGAGGTGCACCCTGTTACGGGTGTAGGATGGTGTATTTAGAAGTGCAAGTGTACACTATCGTAATCAAGTAATATAGAAGTGAGTAGAGTATCGTTCCCAAGAGGATTGATCACTAAGTACCAAAATTGGTAATTTTAATTCTATTTAGCCGGTCAATTAGTTATGATTGAGATTGTAAGATAAAAATGATGAAATATGAATATAAGTGATATAAAGACAAATATGAGAAAAAGCCCTAGGGATTATATTTCACTTAACAAATTCCGGATTGAATCACTTATCTATTCTAGTCCAATTTATTCCGCATGATTGATAGTCGAGTTTCCCTATTTTAATTACTAGCCTCTTCAAAGGTCAAGTAATTCTATAATTAATTGCTAACCCAATATATTCCTATATGAATTTAAGCAATCAATCATGCGTTAAGATTTATGGAACTCAATTAAGACTACACAACCCAAATGAATATATTCCTATTTCATATGCAAATTATGGTTTTAATTATAGGATCCACACACATGTATCTCCTTTCGGTCTCAACATGCATATTGAAATCATCCAAAACGTGGCCAATCAATTGTTTGCATTAAGAGCAATAATTAAAACTCAATCATGAAGGAAAAATTAAAACTAGATTTAATAAGTTAAGATTCAATCCGTCATTAGTAAGCTACGTCATCACCCTAGGAAAAGGAAAATTTAGCTCATGATAAAATTAAAAACAAAACCAAAATAAATTGTAAACATCATAAATATTGCATAAAAATTAATTACAAAAATATAAAAATACAACTACAAGATGTATGAAAATGGAAAATCTAGCCTACCATGTAGGAGGTAAAACCTTCCATGTACGAGGCATATAAAAAGTAATACAATGCAAGAAATGACTATCTAGCCTTCCATATAGGAGGTAAAACCATCTATGCAGGAGGCATACAAAAAGTAATACAATGCAAGAAATGACTATCTAGCCTTCCATATAGGAGGTAAAACCATCCATCCAGGAGGCATGCAAGAAGTAAGAAAATGCAAGAAATAAATTCTAAAATAACAACTCTCTCTAAAATAGAAGCTCTCTCTCTCTCTTCCATCCTCCTCCCTTCTTTTCATGCCAAGAAGCTCTATTTATAGGCTTTATTTTGGGTGCTACAGTAGCTGCTACAGTGAAAGCCGGCTGCTACAGGCTGCGCTTCACCTACCACACTTTACCAACCGTACGCTACAGTGAAATACCTTGTCCACTATAGTACCCCCTGCTACAGTCGCTACAGTTATTCCAAACAGTACCAGACATGAACAGTGCACCGTGAATAGTCCGCATGAATAGTACTTCCCCTTAAATGCCTTCTTTAATTCTTCTTAGTGCGATACTGTCCATGGCTGCTAGAAAATCATTATTTATTTATTAATTACACCCAAATTGATTACATTCAGCTCAAATATAGTCCACAAAATCATCATATAAGGGAAAATAAATATGCAAATATTTGACTTATCAAATTCAATTCCCCCACACTTAGCTCTTGGACGTCCTCGGACAAGAAAGAGTGACTAATAAATAAGTGCTTCCAACAAAATCAGAAGTGTTAAGTTATAAGCAAGGACACAATTGAAGAATAAAGAGATCATAGTATTCTTGAATCAACAAAAGTATAAACAAGTAACTTCATTTGAAAATGAATGAACCAAATTCATAATTGTGACTCATTGTCTCAATCTCTCAAGTGTTTAAGGGTAAGTGTTTCGCTCAAATTCACCTGAAAAAGTTGTACTACCATAAGCTTGCTAAAAATCTCAATCTCCACTACTGAATTCACATGCATAATTCAAATCAAAAGGACTTATTGAAGGTTGTAATGAGGCAAGGGTAAAAGGAATGTAAATAGTGATATGAAGGGTTACATCTAAGAAATAAACAGAGCATTTGAAAAATGGGCCATCTTATGAATAGACTTATCATGGCAACCCACAATTTTTATTCCAAACCTAAATATCCTCTTTTTCTTTTTCTTTTTCTTTTTTCTTTACTTCTCTTTTTTTTATTTTTCTCTTTTTTTTAACTTCTGCAATTTTACAATTGATGATATATACACCCCCACACTTGTCAAAAGGCCATTTCACAAAGATTTCAAATGCTCTATTAATCTTTTGAATTAGGTAAAAGCACTTGATATATCATTAAAACACATATTAATGGGTTGAAACTAAAGAAATAATCAATCAGGCTCAAAGGGGCTTATCAATGGTATAATTGCAAGGTTGACTATTTGGCTCTGGCTAAACAAAATGAATGCCTTTATCATTTTTGAATATGCATATGACATGTAATTTCAACAAGATTTAAAGAAAGTTCTAGAGTGACAACTTAATAGGTGACTATCACACACAAGAAAGATAATCATTATTGATCATATAGGCTAAAAAGCTTACGGTTAGGGATTTTCAAATTCAGCTCATTCAATCTCAAAATTCATCACCAAATTCAACAATTAATTGTTCAATCATGCTATAAAATCTCTAAACTCAATTGATCCATGCTTCAAACTTATATACTTCTTAAAATCAATGAAAAGCACTTAAATAAAATATTTTTTTATTAGGTCAAACCTCTTTTTTTTAAAATAACAAAAAATACAACTAATAAGATGCGTCTCAAGAGTTAAGAATAACTCTTTACTCTTCCATCTATGCATACCCCATGCATCTAATGGTTTTACTAACTAACTATCTAATGGAGAAACTATGCTTTTTTTTTTATAATCCTCCCCCAACCTAAGTCAGACATTGTCCTCAATGTCTTCTAAAGATTAAAGAAGATTTTTTTTTTGAAAACATAAACAAACAATAAAATAATCCAAAATGCTAAGAGTAAAACCATTAAGATTAAGGAAAGTTTACAACCGGAGAGTGGTATCTGGATTATGCTTCTGACTGCTATATGAAGATTGCCCACCTTTTTCTTTTACTAATAGATCTGGTTGAGGTTCATAGGTTTGCAGTTTATCTAGTAGTTGATCAACAGTTGGTGCAGAAATGATGGAATGACGAGTCGCTTGGGGTATGAATCCTGTTTCCACATCATGATCAAGAAAAGACAACAGGTTATCATAAAAACCATTAACATTTAACAATCCTAATGGTTTTTTATGAAAGTTCAGTTTAGCCCAATATGCAATGCTAGAGATCCCATCCAACGTTTCAAAACCACCGGGTAGAGCGATAAAAGCATCAGCATGGTAAAACATACGTCCCATTCGTTCAGGCAGACTTGAAACCTCTAACTCTTAGCCTAAGAAGAAGTGATGTTCTAACTCCTTTATCCTTACACACAAACCCTTGCTACCATTAATGGTTACAGGAATAGCCATACTTAACTTCAGGACCTCGAGACCTCTCCCGTAGACAAAGTTGATTTTCCTAGCGGCTAGTGCACGTCCCAGTTCCTGTGCTGCAGGTATAAACTCTCCATCCTTTCCCAAATCAATTTCACCAAAAATGCAGATAGATTTAAATCTACATTTTAGAGTGATACCACTCCTGTCTTTTTTTCTCTCAGACATTTTATGTTTTTTTTACAAATGAAAGATTACATATTTATATTACAAAAACAGCGACAACAAAATCATGCAAATCACACATTTTTCAAAAAAGTTTGAAAAAAAAATAATTTCCGACACTAATGACCAGTGGGCCACTGTGCCAAGAAATTAAGTAAAGTGAGAAAGGAAAGTCAAAAGTTACTGAAAAAGATAAGAATGATAATTGAATATTTATTACACTCATTTGTATCTCTTGATTAATAAATTTAGACTGTTTAGTAATAAATAATGGGCTTTTATACTTATTTGGGCTTTGAGTGTTTTATTGGGTTTAACATATTTTAACAATAAAAATTCCAGATTTACAACCCTTCTCTATTTTGATCATAACTCTTAAACCAGATGTCCAAATTATCTCATTCTTGTCTCATTTTTTAGATGATTCAGAGGGCAACAATTGATATGAAGACTTGAAGGGAAGATTGGGACAAGAGGATAGTCAAAACTGCAGTCAATATTATATGTATTTTTCTGGATTTTTATTGGGCCCAAATTTTGTAATGAAGCACCATTTATTGTGGATTTTCGTTTTGGGCTGAACTAATGGGCTCTGGCCCATCTGACAATTAGGTTTTAACCTAAGTTAGCTGAAACAATAGACACAACAGATTTGGGGACGTTTTTTGGATTGAAATCAGAAGTTCTAAATTCTCTAAAATGTTCTTCGTGTTCTTCGTTCGTTCTTCGGATTTTCCAGCCATGTCCGGCTAAATTTATGTGATTGACCTATGGATTGAGGATCCACGTTTCTAATCAGAGAACATAATTAAACCGGTAACGTAACTTGTTTCTATTTACTCTAATCAGATTCGATTTCTGGAAATAGTTTTAATGTTTGTTTTAATGTTCGGATTGGTACATCCCAAGGACATAGTTCGAATCGGGTCATAGTGCTACTAAACGATTACACAGTAGCACACCACGAATACGAACAGAACCTAGACGATCGTCTAGTCGAGGGATTTTCTGGACGGATACAGAGATTTCGGTTCGTCCATAACCAATCACGAGTTCGTTATAATCTTCGTCCGATGATGGTAGGAAACTATGAATCCCAATCCTAGGTCAGTCGTTTTAATCTGTTTGGTCTAGTCTAGTTCATTTTCGATTCTGTCTTTAATCTAAGTTCATTGTTCATTAATAGTTGAATTAAACCACCCCCATTTTCGATTCTTTGTTCGAATGTTTTAGACTGCATGTAAATTCCGTGGGAGACGATCCAGGTTCTCTATACTGCAAATCCTTATTGAAATTGGTTATTTTGCGAGAGCTCAACAAATCTCGGTCAAAATTTGGCGCTGTTGCTGGGGAATTTGCATCGGTCTAGCAGTAACAGTAGTGTAGTGTTTGAGTCAGGTGGTTCTGGTGGTTTGGCAGATTTGTATCTCAACCAAATCACTCAGCCCCAGGTCTTTTTGAAGGAATCGGGCATTCTGAGCAAAAAAAACTTCCTTAAGGAAGTGAGATCACCCCTGATTTTCCCAAATTCCATCATCTATACCACTTTTTCACTGTTTTTTGGTCTCGGTGGGACGTAGTCGGTATTTCAGAAATTGTCTAAACTTTGCGACTTGCTCCGATTGGGCTGATTTTTGGTGAGCTGAAAGAAAATGTGCCTCTGAGCATAACTCATTGATTTACAATGAGCACCTACCTAATTTTGCCAAATTCCATCGTTTATACCACTTTTTCAATTTTAAGTTTTTTTATCGCATTTTTGGGTTCCCGGATAGTGTAGAAGTTGTTCTGTGCAAGTCCCATAATTTTTAAAAATCATTTTGTAGTGTTTTTGAATTTATTTTGGTCAATTTCCAGTGTGATTTTGCGTTTTTTTCTTAGTGTTCTGGTAGTTGTCCTGATTTTTCCCTATGCTGTATGACTAGGAGCAGTACTAGTGCATCTGATCTGTTGGACAATAATCCTGAAATAGAACGCACAATTCTTGCTTCTAGAAGGGCTGTTAGGTTAACTCATAGGGTTATTACTGAACCTGTTTCTGATTCTGACACTGATTCTACTGGCAGTACTTCTAGTCCCTCAGACACTATGACAGATCAGGGAAATAAGAGGACTTTAAAGCAGTTGACTGCACCTGGTGATAATTATCAGCCATTGTGTATCCAATACCCTGCCCTTGGTGCTAACCTTGAACTTAAATCTGGACTTATACATTTGTTGCCCAAGTTTCGTGGTCGTGCAGGTGATGAACCGCACAAGCATCTGAAGGAATTCCATGTGGTGTGCAGCACAATGAAACCACAGCATATTGATGAAGACCACATTAAGCTGAGAGCTTTTCCTTTCTCCCTTGAGGATGGAGCGAAGGACTAGTTATACAATCTTTAACCGTCATCAATTGGAAGTTGGGCTGATATGCAGAGATTGTTCCTAGAGAGATTTTTCCCTTCTTCAAGAGCCACTACAATCAGAAAAGAAATCAGTAGGATCAAGCAAATTAATGGCGAGAATATACATGCATACTGGGAGAGATTCAAGAGGTTGTGTGCTAGCTGCCCCCATCACCAGATAACTGAGCAGCTCTTGATTACTTATTTCTATGACGGTCTTCTACCTAATGACCGAAATCTGGTGGATGTTTCTAGTGGTGGAGCCTTAGTTAATAAGACACCCCAAGAGGCCAGAGATTTAATATCCACTATTGCAGCTAACTCTCAACAATTTGGCACTAGAGCAAATAGCAGTGCTGTGTTCCAGATCAGCGGATCTAATGATTCTCACCAGCGATTGGAGAATATAATTGATGATCTGACGTCCTTGGTGAGGCAACTGGCAGTGACTCAAACAATGCATTCTTCCACTCCACAGTTGGCCTATTCATGTGCCTTCTGTTCTGATCCCTCCCATCCTACTGATTCCTGCCCCACCTTGCAAGACAACACATATCAAGATCAGTCAGTGGCTGCTGTGGGCATTTTTCCAGGGAAGCCACAACATCAGCAGCAAAATAATGCCTTCTCCAATACATATAACCCTGGCTGGAGAAATCATCCAAATTTTAGATGGAGCCAGAATCCGAGTCAGATTCAGAACCATAATAGTCATGTGTAGCAGAATTCTGGAAATTACCAACAGAGACAGTTTCCACAGAACAGACAGAATTTCCAACAATTCGCACCTCCACAGCCCGCACAACAACAGCAGACCACCACCACCAGCAGTGGTCCCTCACTAGAAGAAATGATGAAGCAGCTTGTAGCAAACAGTTTGCAATTCCAGCAACAAACTGAGGCCTCTGTCCAGAGTTTGCAGACTTAGATTAGGCAGTTGGCAACATCATTGAACCAACTCCAGCCTCAGGGATCCAATACTCTTCCTTCACAGACAATTCCCAATCCGAAGGGAAACGTTAGTGCTATCTCCTTACGGTCTGGTAAGCAATTACAAGGGCATAAACCAGCTGCAGATGTGACTGAATCCGCATCAAAAAAAGAGTCAGAAAAAGTGAAGATTGACTCTAGAAATAAAGAGGCCATGGAGAAAGGTGAAGAGGAGTCTGGAGTTCCTATTCCTCTTCCTTTCCCTCAGAGAGCACTTCAATCCAAGAAGTTGGCAGAAAAATTGCAAGACACTGATATCCTTGAGACGTTCAGGAAAGTTGAGATTAACATCTCTCGCTTGGATGCCATCAAACAGATCCCCAAGTATGCCAAGTTCCTAAAGGAGTTGTGTACCAACAAGAGGCGACTGAGGGGGACTGAACGAGTGAGCTTGAACCAGAATGTCTTAGCCCTTCTCCAACAACCCATGCCTCACAAGTGCAAGGACCCAGGTACGTTTTCTATCCCTTGCATTATTAGTAATTATAGATTTGATAATTGCTTGGCTGATTTAGGTGCTTCCATTAATGTTATGCCAGCATCTATTTATAAATCCCTTGGTCTTGGTCCCTTGCGACCTACTGGTGTTGTTGTCCAACTAGCTAATAGGAGTAATGCTCATCCTACTGGTCTGATTGAAGATGTTTTGGTTAAGGTCAATGAATTGATATTCCCTGCTGACTTTTACATTCTAGATATAGAGGATGAATCTCCTGGCAGTAGGTCCCCAATCATTTTAGGGAGACCTTTCTTGAAAACAGCTAAGACTAAGATAGATGTGCATTCTGGTACTCTTTCCATGGAATTTGGTGATATTGTTGTGACTTTTAATATCTTTGATGCCATGAGACATCCTAGGGAAGAGCATTCTGTTTTGTGCATTGATGTGATAGATGAAACTGTTGATGATGTTCTTTATGCTTGGTATGCTGATTTTCCTGATTTTGCATCGGTGGGAGATTCTGTGATATGTGCATGTTCTGACACTGAATGGTGCCCTGTTTGCACTGAGATTGATGATGTACTGTATGGAGATATTGACTTGATTTCTGATTCTACTTTACCTGTGGATCATGATATTTATTGTGGTGAAGCTGAGCTTCATTCTGATGTTAGTTGTGATTATGAACTTAACCCTGATGTTAACAGTGAGCTGCCTAGCCACAGTTCTGCTTCTGTGCATGTAGTTTCAGGTATTGCAGGTGTATACACTTCTGAAATGGTCCAATCACCTAAGCTCCTTCCTTCCATTCAGCAGCCACCTAAGTTGGAGTTGAAGTCATTGCCAACTCATTTGAAATATGCCTTTCTAGAGGTAGATGAGCAACTTCCAGTCATTGTGGCCAATAACCTTCTACCTGATCAAGAAGAGAAGCTGCTGAGCTTGTTGAGGGCCAATAAGAAGGCAATTGGGTGGACGTTAGCTGATCTTGTTGGAATTAGCCCTTCTATGTGTATGCATCGGATTCTGTTGGAAGCAAAGGCTAAACCAATAAGACAACCCCAGAGACGTCTTAATCCTCTCATTTTAGAAGTGGTTAAGAAGGAAGTGACTAAGCTTCTACAGGCTGGCATCATCTATCCCATCTCTAATAGCCAGTGGGTTAGCCCGGTCTAGGTCGTTCCCAAGAAGTCAGGAGTAACTGTGGTAGCCAATCAAAGGGATGAGCTCATTCCTGCAAGAGTTCAGAACAGTTGGAGAGTATGCATAGACTACAGGAGACTCAACCAAGCTACCCGCAAGGATCACTATCCTTTACCCTTCATTGATCATATGTTAGAGCGTTTGGCTGGTAAGTCTCACTACTGCTTTTTGGATGGTTACTCGGGGTACTTCTAGATCCATATTGCTCCTGAGGATCAGGAGAAGACGACCTTCACATGCCCCTTTGGAACCTATGCTTACCGAAGAATGCTTTTGGCCTCTGCAATGCACCTGGTACATTTCAGCGTTGTATGGTAAGTATCTTTTCTGACTTTCTAGAGGATTGCATGGAGGTTTTCATGGATGATTTTATTGTGTATGGGTCTGATTTTGATGCATGCTTGGCTAGTTTGTCTAGAGTCTTTAATAGATGCATTGAGTCTAATCTTGTGCTAAATTTTGAAAAGTGTCACTTCATGGTTGAATCAGGGATAGTGTTAGGACACATTGTTTCTAAAGAGGGTATTAAGGTAGATCCTGCTAAAATTGATGTTATCACTGCTTTGCCTTACCCCACATCTGTGCGGGAAGTTCGTTCTTTTCTTGGCCATGCAGGTTTCTACCGACGCTTCATTCAGGATTTCAGTAAGATTACCCGACCCCTGTCTAACCTTCTACATAAGGACATTGAGTTTGCATTTGATGCTGAGTGTAAGATAGCCTTTGATCACTTGAAGCGTTGCCTGACCACCACTCCAGTTATCCAATCACCAGATTGGTCTCTCCTATTTGAGCTGATGTGCGATGCTTCTGTTGGGATTCTAACACGCAGCGGAAAAATTAACCGTTTAAAAACCTCGAATCCCAATCACAGATCTATCAAAGACGTCTAAATCGAGTAGTTAGAATAGTACCTTTATGTTTTTCGTGCTTTCGATCTCTAGGAGTCCACACCTCTGGTCACCTCCCTCTACCGGTATCCACACGAACAAGACCCAATGCGGCAGCGTGCTAGCACCTCCAAGATGCCTCTCTAGGGTTTCTCGCGGCTCTCCAAGTTCTCCGTACAGCTTAGGGTTCTCTAGCCCTTCGAATTTCTATCTGATGTAGGCCGTATTGGAATCTCAAAATTAATCTTAATTAATTTAAAATTCAAATTAAATCAAATAAATCTGACTTCATTAAATCTGTCAAACAAATTTAATTTATCATATTCATTTAATCTAATTAAAGAGCCAATAGATTTAATTTATCTTTATAAATTAAATCTAAGATATGATATCTGTATTAGTTTTAATTATTTAATTTATCAAATAAATTAAATAAAAAACTAACATATTTTAATAATATTATAATCTATATATATATATTATTATTATTTTTTCAAATTTATATATATATATATATATATATATATATATATATATAATTCATCCACCCTAGGTCAAATATTGTATTCATTGAATCTTAGACACATCTTAGATTCAATGAATCTGGACATCATAGCTCGTGTTGGGCTATTCTTGTGTTCGACCCTGTAGGCCCACATGAAGTTGGCAGTGGGCCAAAAACTATTCTAGCCCACAAGTCGCAAGCGGCCTCTAGTAAGACATTGTGACTACCCAATTCACATGAGGATCGATGATACGATGCAACCTTTTATACAACCATGTTACATCCCTTTTTGTCACACGATATTTTGGTCAAGGATGAGGCATGGACAACGTCATCCTCCTATTCCTGACCATCACTTTCCCGATTCCTGAGTAGCCTGAAATTAGAAATGGAAACTTCTTCCCATTACAGTATGGCCATACATTTCTCAGACTCACTCATCGAGGGGCCCAGTAATATCTCTCACTAATGTGAGAGACAAATTCCATCTTGACCACTCACATTCCTCTTCATGAAAACTCCTAAGCCTGATTGTAGCCTTTATCATCACCTGGTCAAAGGTGACTTTTGACTAGGTCAAAACTTAGCAAGTTTCATGCAGGAATCTATGAAGATCTCAGGTCAGAGGGCACTGTGACATGATTATATGTATGAGATAAGCTTATGACTTAATCCATACAACTTTCTCATAGTGAGTCAGTCCAGTACCTTATACTCCTACAAGTGCCTAAGACTTTGATTTGTATCTCTATACCTCATCAAAGTCATACTGGTCTTATTTCATCTTTGCTCCCGCATAGATAATTGACCAGGGACATTTAGGATAATCTTTATAGTTCATCCAAGGATACAATTATCATAATAAACATGCAAATGATATGATAACAATAAGGAGAAATTCTTAAATAACAATAATGTTTAAGGTACAATGATTGGCCCTTAGGGCACAATTTCCAACATCCTCCAATTATGTTGTTGGGGCTATCTTGTCTCAGAGGGTCAACAAGGTTTCTCATGTCATTGCATATGCATCCAAGACCTTGGATCCTGCCCAATCCAATTATACCACCACTGAGAAATAACTTTTGGCTATAGTGTTTGCTTTTGATAAGTTTAGATCATATCTGCTAGCTAGTAGGGTAATTGTTTTCTCTGACCATACTGCTTTGAAGTTTCTTTTGAAAAAGACAGATGCTAAGCCTCAACTTATTCGGTGGATGTTATTGCTCCAAGAATTTGATGTTGAGATCAGAGATAGGAGTGGAGCACAGAATTTGGTAGCTGATCACTTGAGTCGTGTCACTCATTCCTCTTCCCCCTCTACCATTCAGGATGATTTTCCTGATGAGCAACTTCTACAGCTGCAAGGTAAGCTTCCATGGTATGCTGATTTAGTTAATTACTTGGTTACTGGTGTTTTACCTTCTAATTCCACTAGGGCCCAAACTCTGAAATTAAAAAGTGAATCTAAATATTACGTTTGGGATGACCCTTATCTGTGGAGATTTTGTAGTGACCAAGTAGTTAGGCGATGTGTGCCTGATCATGAGTTTGACTCCATATTACATTTTTGTCATGTTTCTGCCTGTGGTGGTCACTTTGGACCCCAAAGGACTGCTAGGAAAGTCCTAGACTCTGGTTTATTTTGGCCAACCCTGTTTCATGATTCCCATCTGTTTTGTAAGTCATGTGATAATTGTCAAAGAGCAGGTA
This sequence comes from Albizia julibrissin, assembly GCA_037074505.1. NCBI lineage: Eukaryota > Viridiplantae > Streptophyta > Magnoliopsida > Fabales > Fabaceae > Albizia > Albizia julibrissin. The sequence goes on from CM073477.1 coordinate 43,940,171, forward strand.
GTCTTTCTCGTAGGCATGAGATGCCTCAGCACCCCATATTGTTTTATGAAATTTTTGATGTTTGGGGTATTGATTTTATGGGTCCATTTCCTGTTTCTCATGGTTTCACTTACATATTGCTTGTTGTTGACTATGTTTCGAAATGGGTTGAGGCGAAGGCCACCCGGTCTAATGATTCTGCTGTGGTGGTAGATTTTGTCAGGTCTAACATTTTCTGCAGGTTTGGTATTCCTCGAGCCATTATTAGTGACCAGGGTTCTCATTTTTGTAACCAGAGCATGGGTGCTTTGTTACGGAAGTATGGAGTGATTCACAAGGTGTCCACAGCATACCATCCACAGACCAATGGTCAAGCTGAAGTCTCGAATAGGGAGATTAAGTAAATCCTTCAGAAAACTGTTAACTCTACCCGGAAGGATTGGAGCAAGCGATTAGATGATGCTTTATGGGCTTACCGGACTTCCTACAAGACTCCAATTGGGATGTCTCCATATAGGGTTGTTTTTGGTAAGGCATTCCACCTTCCAGTTGAATTAGAGCATCAAGCTTATTGGGCCATTAAGCAGTGTAACATGGATTTGGCTAAGTCTGGGATGGAACGGAAGCTCCAATTGCAAGAGTTGGATGAGCTTCGATTGGATGCCTATGAGAGCTCACGGTTGTATAAGGAGAAGACCAAGGCATTCCATGACAAGAAAATCCTAAGGAAAGAGTTTTTTGTGGGCCAGAAAGTTCTTCTATTCAATTCCTGTCTCAAGTTTATGCCCGGTAAGCTTCGATTTAGATGGGATGGCCCTTTTGTGATTGCTAATGTTTTCCCTTTTGGTGCTGTTGAGTTGTGTGATCCACCTACAGGGAGGACCTTTAAAGTGAATGGACATCGACTCAAAGCATTTTATGAGGGATCACAGCAGCAACCTGAAGAAGCGAACCTCATACTCACTGATGCCACTTATCCTCCGTAAACACCTGGGGAGTATTTTTCTTTACTTTTTTCCCTTTTCTCTTATTTCTTGTGTTTCTTTTTTGTTTTTCTTTTCACACTTAGTGAAAATTTTATAAGTAATATATTTTCTCCTTCTATCATTGTTTAGCTATGTATATTGTGGACTTGGACATATTGGTTTTGATGGATCGGATCATACTGTTTGGGCTGAATTCCTTACTTTTTGGTAGTTGATTTTGGTGATGCTGATTACATGATTTGGTATTTACCTTTGTGTGATTTTGGGCCTATATGAATGGGATTCATCTTTACCATTCTTCCTTTTTCTGTGTGTCTCTGCTCCTGATTTATGTTCTCTAGAACTTGCTCTCTTTCTTTTTAAGGCTACATTTTTCACTTACATAAATAAATATGATGGAGGCTTGTTTAGTTTCTTTCTTTTATTTGCCACTTTGACCAAATAGCCTTCCCTTACACTATTAATTTCCCTTTTTAGCCCCTTTGTGCCTTTTTGACTAATTCTTTTCTTCAACCACATTACTAGCCAAAGTGTAAAACCATGTTATACCGCACCTTGGAATTTACTGAGCATTGGTTTCACTTTAGTTTTGTGTTTAAGTGTGGGGGTTGCCCAGGAGTTCCACAATTTAAGTGTGGGGGGATGTTTGGATGTTTGATTTGGGAGTTGGGTAATTCTCTGAAAAAAAACAAAAAAACAAAAACAAAAACAAAAAAAAGAAGAAGAAAGAAAGGAGAATGAGGGATTCATATTTAAAAGGGGATATTCCATTGTTTTGAGTGTTATTATTATCATGCTCTTTCAAATTTCTTTGGTGCTTAGCCTCAAATATCCATACTTATACACACCTTCACCTTAGCCCCATTACAACCTTGAATAATAAGCTCTCTTGATTTGTGCATGTTTGTGATATGAGTAGTGGAGAAGTAGAAATTGAGCAAGCCTATGGTAGGACAAATTCTTGAGCAGAATTTGAGTGATACACTTATTTACCCTATACACTTTAGAGAGTTATTGAGAGAATCCTTTGAGAGACCATCTTGTGTGAGTAGTATCATTGATCGAGACTGCCGTGTTTTGTAATTTGATATGCAGGGATCTCAGTTTTAATTGGTTGGTCTTTTGAAGCTCTGTGTTCATTGTTCCAATTTTACATTGTTGGCAATTGTTAGAAAGGAGAAAATTTTCTTTTAGTTTTGCTCAGGAGTGCAAAATGATAAGTGTGGGGGAATTTGATAATTGAATATTTATTACACTCATTTGTATCTTTTGATTAATAAATTTAGACTGTTTAGTAATAAATAATGGGCTTTTATGCTTATTTGGGCTTTGAGTGTTTTATTGGATTTAACATATTTTAACAATAAAAATTCCAGATTTACAACCCTTCTCTATTTTGATCATAACTCTTGAACCAGATATCCGAATTATCTCATTCTTTAGATGATTTAGAGGGAAAAAATTGATATAAAGACTTGAAGGGAAGATTGGGACAAGAGGATAGTCAAAACTGCAGTCAATATTATATGTATTTTTCTGGATTTTTATTGGGCCCAAATTTTGTAATGAAGCACCATTTATTGTGGATTTTTGTTTTGGGCTGAACTAATGGGCTCTGGCCCATTTGACAATTAGGTTTTAACCTAAGTTAGCTGAAACAATAGACACAACAGATTTAGGGACGTTTTTTGGATTGAAATCAGAAGTTCTAAATTCTCTGAAATGTTCTTCATGTTCTTCGTTCGTTCTTCGGATTTTCCAGCCATGTCTGGCTAAATTTATGTGATTGACCTATGGATTGAGGATCCACGTTTATAATCAGAGGACATACTTAAACCGATAATGTAACTCGTTTCTATTTACTCTAATCGGATTTGATTTCTGGAAATAGTTTGAATGTTTGTTTTAATGTTCGGATTGGTACATCCCAAGGACATAGTTCGAATCGGGTCACAGTGCTACTGAACAATTGCACAGTAGCACACCACGAATACGAACAGAACCTAGACGATCGTCTAGTCGAGGGATTTTCTGGACGGATACAGAGATTTCGGTTCATCCAGAACCAATCACGAGTTCGTTACAATCTTCGTCCGATGATGGTAGGAAACTATGAATCCCAATCCTAGGTGAGTTGTTTTAATCTGTTTGGTCTAGTCTAGTTCATTTTCGATTCTGTCTTTAATATGAGTTCATTGTTCGTTAATAGTTGAATTAAACCACCCCCCATTTTTGATTCTTTGTTCGAATGTTTTAGACTGCATGTAAATTCCGTGGGAGACGATCCAGGTTCTCTATACTGTAAATCCTTATTGAAACTGGTTATTTTGCGAGAGCTCGACAAATCTCGGTCAAATACAGATTAGACAAAAGCAAGATTATGTATAGTAGTTGTGATTGTGGCTCACATCTTCCTCTGGTTTTACGTCCAGTAACAACTTAAATCGTTTCTATGAATCGAGAATTTGCTTCCCATCCAGTTTTCTTATAAACTGGCAAACATGGTCTTTTAACGTCAGATTCCCAAGACGATAGCGCTCTTTTTCTTTGTTGAATATGTCTAATAAATCAAGAAGAACATGATGAACATCACCACTAGGATGCGTCTCAAGAATCTGAATGATATTATCCAAGGACTCCTTACTCAGTCCATCTTTTATAAATTGAATTTTATCTTCTCGATTTATAGAAACCATACCTTTGCTCCTACAGCGCTGATCACAATTCCACCTTGCACATTTAGGACAAACCTTCATTCTTTTGGCTCTTCACTTTTTGGAGTAAGAGCTTCTTCCCATACCTGGCATAGGTTTAATAAATGACTCATGAATCTCACCTATTAAACGTACCTTAGCTTCAATGATCCAGCGGACATCCTCAGGAAGGCTCAAACGCTTGAATGTCTTCATTCTTTCAAGTCGACATTTATAGATCTTCCTGAGCACATCTTTGGTAAGAGTAGGAAACCTGTTCTTAAGATTTACAATAATTTCCTCCATGATGAGACTAAAATTTAAAGATACAGTTTTGTGTGCTTCAGTAAGTAAGAAAGAAAAATGAAAGAGTAAGGAAAAGAAGTTTTGGGTTGCCTCCCAAATAGCCGCCCTTCTTTAACGTCTTTAGCTAGACAAAGACCAAACCAATAAATTTTTTTTATTTTATTTTTTATTTTATTTTATTTTTTTTAAAAAAAATTAGGACTTACCTGTTGTTTCCTCCAAAGTGATGACAGTTTTCAAAGTGTTGAGTGCACCGTCATTATATTCTTTCAGCCTTTGCTCATTCACTTTGAATTTTTGATCACCATCTTGAATCTCCACAGCTCCATATGGCCATGTTTGAACCACAGTAAAAGGTCCTGACCACCTTGATCTCAACTTTCCCGGAAAGAGCTTTAGCCTTGAGTTATACAGCAGCACTTTTTATCCTGGTGTGAACTCTCTCCTCATAATTCTTCTGTCATGCCACATTTTTGTCTTCTCCTTGTATAACTTGGCATTCTCATAAGCTTGTTGTTTGAATTCTTCAAGCTCATTGAGTTGGAGAAGTCTTTTCTCACCAACCGCCTTTGAGTCAAAATTTAAAGCTTTTATTCCCCAATATTCTTTGTTCACTTCAGGATTAGTTGATTTTAAAACATCTACTATTCCCATTGCGAGTAGTTGATTCATGTAGCTTTTGTTCACCACGTCTTTTGTGCATCTGGTTAATGTATCTACTCTGTAATAGGTGTCACCTTCATTTGGACATGACCAAGCCTTAAAAATGTTAAAAGATACTTGGTCATTTTGAGCTCGTAAAGTCAATTTTCCTTGTTGCACATCTATTAAAGTTCTCCCAGTTGCTAAGAATGGCCTCCCAAGAATGATAGGAATTTCTTGATCTTCTTCCATGTTAAGTATGATGAAATCAGCTGGGAATATAAGTTTGTCCACCTTCACTAGAACATCTTCTAAGACACCCCTCGGATGTTTAATTGATCGATCAGCTATAAGTAATGAAACAGTGGTAGGCTTCACCTCTCCAAGACTAAGTTTTCTGTAGACAGATAAGGGCATGATATTTACACTTTCTCCCAGGTCATAAAGTACTCTTTCGAAGTTACATTGACCTATGGTGCAAGGTATGCAAAAGCTTCCTGGATCTTTCAGCTTTGGTGGTAGTTTCTTTTGCAGAATGGCACTGCACTCCTCAGTAAGTGCAACTGTCTCAAATGCCTCCAACTTACGCTTATTTGAGAGAATGTCCTTCATGAATTTTACATAACTAGGCATTTGGGCAAGAGCATCTGTAAAAGGGATGTTGATATGTAACTTTTTGAAAACCTCCAGAAACTTTTTAAACTGCTTGTCTAGCTTTGCCTTTACAAGTCTCTGAGGGTATGGAACTGGTGGTACATATGGAGGAGGGTTATCTGGAAAGCTAATTCTTCCTGGTACCACATCATCTTCTTGAGGTTTCTGTGCTTCCTCTTTCTTTTCTTCTTCACTTTCTTTCTTTTCTCCATCATTCTTATGTAGAATTACAGGATCTTTCAATTCTTTCCCACTCCTTAATGAAATAGTCTTCACATGCTCTCTTGGGTTTTTTTTAGTGTCACTTGGAAGAGTACCTGGTTGTCTGGAATTCAGTATATTTGTAATTTGGCCCATTTGGATCTCCAAGTTCTTTATTGAGGCTTCGTGGCTTCTGAGTGTTGCATCAGTCCTAGCCATGAATTGAGATGTATTCATGGTTAGTTGAGCTAGTACTTCTTCTATATTTAATTTCTGTTCTGGTGGATTTGGTGGTTGAAAAGCTTGTTGTTAGTAGTTCCCTTACGGCTTGAACACATTTTGATTATTCCTCTAGCCAAAGTTTGGATGATTCCGCCAACTTGGATTATAAGTGTTTGAGAATGAGTCATTTCTTTGATTTCCAATATAATGACCTTGCTTCGACTGAGAAGGCATGGATGACTGTCTATCTTGACTTTGCGCACTCATATGAGGTCCTCCATATCGGTCATAGGTTTCATGAGGAGTACTAATTGCATTTGCTTGACTAGTCAATGAGCTCACTTGCTTGGATATAGATGCAACTTGAGAAGATAAAGTTGTAAGGATATCCAGCTTGTGCACTCCAAGTACCTTCTTTGAATTATGACGTTCAGAAGGCCATTGATATGCATTGGCCGCCATCTCCTCAAGTAAATTGTAGGCATCATCTATATTTTTTCCCATTAAAGATCCTCCAGCTGCAGCATCTACAAGAATTCTGGTGGTATGCGTCATCCCATTGTAGAATGTTTGCAGTGTCCATCAATCTGGTAACCCATGATGAAGACATCTCCTTAGCAACTCCTTGTATCTTTCCCAGGCTTCATAAAGGCTTTCTTGTTCATGCTGGGAAAATGAGGTAATTTTATTCCTCAATTTAGCAGTTTTTCCTGACGGAAAGTATTTCGCCAAAAATTTCTGTGCCAAGGCATCCCATGTAGTTATGCTTCCTACCGGTAGAGAATGTAACCAGCTCTTAGCCTTATCCCTGAGTGGGAAAGGGAAAAGTCTAAGTCTAATGGCATCATTAGTAACACCATTATGCTTGAATGTGTCGCATATTTCTAAGAAGCTAGCTATATGTGGATAATTGCAGGCTTGATATCAAAATTGTGGGCTGCTACTGGTGGTTTTCTGATTCCAGAAGTTGTCTCCATGACTGTTGGTGTTGCATAATCACGGAGTGTTTTGGTATCTGCTACTTCTCCTTCCGGATTTGCCATTCAATTGATTGAAGTAGACTGCTTTCAAACTCTCTGATTTCTTCGACAAGTTCTCTCGATCTCATAATCACAAGGTTGTAATTCAGTCTTCTTCGATCTGGTCATATACTAAGCAAAAACCTGAAAAGAAACAAAAGACACAAAAAAAAGTAATATGAAGACCAAATTAATATTAAAATTACTTGGTATTGATATTAATGATAGCAATCCCCAGCAACGGCGCCAAAAACTTGTTACGGGTGTAGGATGGTGTATTTAGAAGTGCAAGTGTACACTGTCGTAATCAAGTGATATAGAAGTGAGTAGAGTATCGTTCCCATGAGGATTGATCACTAAGTACCAAAATTGGTAACTTTAATTCTATTTAGCCGGTCAATTAGTTATGATTGAGATTGCAAGATAAAAATAATGAAATATGAATACAAGTGATATAAAGACAAATATGAGAAAAATCGCTAGGGATTAGATTTCACTTAACAAATTCCGGATTGAATCACTTATCTATTCTAGTCCAATTTATTCCACATGATTGATAGTCGAGTTTCCCTATTTTAATTACTAGCCTCTTCCAAGGTCAAGTAATTCTATAATTAATTGCTAACCCAATATATTCCTATATGAATTTAAGCAATCAATCATGCGTTAAGATTTATGGAACTCAATTAAGACTACACAACCCGTATGAATATATTCCTATTTCATATGCAAATTATGGTTTTAATTATAGGATCCACACACATGTATCTCCTTCTGGTCTCAACATGCATATTGAAATCATCTAAAAGGTGGTCAGTCAATTGTATGCATTAAGAGCAATAATAAAACTCAATCATGAAGGAAAAATTAAAACTAGATTTAATAAGTTAAGATTCAATCCGTCATTAGTAAGCTACGTCATCACCCTAGGAAAAGGAAAATTTAGCTCATGATAAAATTAAAAACAAAACCAAAATAAATTATAAACATCATAAATATTGCATAAAAATTAATTACAAAAACATAAGAATACAACTACAAGATGCATGAAAATGGAAAATCTAGCCTACCATGTAGGAGGTAAAACCTTCCATGTACGAGGCATATAAAAAGTAATACAATGCAAGAAATGACTATCTAGCCTTCCATATAGGAGGTAAAACCATCCATGCAGGAGGCATACAAAAAGTAATACAATGCAAGAAATGACTATCTAGCCTTCCATATAGGAGGTAAAACCATCCATCCAGGAGGCATGCAAGAAGTAAGAAAATGCAAGAAATAAATTCTAAAATCACAACTCTCTCTAAAATAGAAGCTCTCTCTCTCTCTCTTCCGTCCTCCTCCCTTCTTTTCATGCCAAGAAGTTCTATTTATAGGCTTCATTTCGGGTGCTACAGTAGCTGCTACAGTGAAAGCCGTCTGCTACAGTGAAAGCTGGCTACTACAGTGCCGCGTTTCACCTACCCCACTTCACCAACCGCATGCTACAGTGAAATATAGTGATTCCAAACAATACCAGACATGAACAGTACATAGTAAATAGTCCGCATGAATATTACTTCCCCTAAAATGCCTTCTTTAATTCTTCTTAATGCGGTACTGTCTATGGCTACAAGAAAATCATTATTTATTTATTAATTAAACCCAAATTGATTACATTCAGCTCAAATATAGTCCACAAAATCATCATTTAAGGGAAAATAAATATGCAAATATTTTACTTATCACACCCCTATTGCTTTCACCCAATACAGACATGGGCTCCTGTCTCCAACAACTGTGGGTGCCACCAGACCCTGAACTCGATCCACGCCCCCTCCCAGACCCGGGACATATCATTAAGATGGTGCGAACCCACAAAGGAAGATCCCACGAACCCACAACCAATTCTGAGATATGTTCACCACAAGAAAGCTAAATAAAGATCTATGATCCACTTGAACCCTTGAACACGAAAGAACAAGGACCCAAAGCGTTGGAAGACGCCACAAGGTTGATCAAGCCTTAATAAGTCTGTTAGTTCTAAGAAGAACCCTATAGAGAATCCACTCTCAAGGAAAAAAGTGCAGAAATGCAACTTTTATTCATATATCAAATCTCAAGTGTTTTACAAATGACGAAGCACAAGGTATTTATAGAGAAATACTACCTAATTGTAATAATTGCAACTTAGAAAATTGCAACTACAAAGTCTAATACCATGTGCTAGGAAATCCAAAACCATGTGCTAGGAAACCCAAATGTGTAATACAATGTTCTAGAAAACACAAAAGTCTAATATAGTATGCTAGAGAACCCAAAAAGCAAATATGGCAACTTATTTAATAATTTCGCACAAATAAAAACCATAAAATATAATAAGCATTTAAAGCCCAAAATGTACTTATTTGGGCCCAAATGAGTCCTCCCATGTATAGTACTAGGTTAAAGCTCTTCAATTTCAAGACTTCAAGCCCAAAACTTGATCAATATCTTCATTTGCATCCCAAATGAAGTTAGAGACATTTTCAGCATTTTCATCTAGCCTTAATCCGATTGCTAATTGCTTCATCCAAGTCTCTTGCACTAGCCCATTTAATGCTTCCTTAATTTGTTTAGCTCTTCCTATTGTGAATGGACTAGCTGGAATTTGAAAATGATCATTTGAAGTTGAAGAGTCGTCACTTGAATATGAAGAGACAACTTGCTAATTCTGGATCGCATCATTCCTTCTCTCCTCAAAAGCATTCGTCCTCGAATCTCCACTTGAATATGAAGAGACAACTTGTTGATTCTGGATCACATTATTCCCTCTCTCCTCAAAAGGATTCGTCCTCAAATCTCCACCTGGATCAAATGGACATAAATCAGCTATATTTAAAGTAGCATTATCATTATACTCACTAATTATGTAAGCATTATCATTAAGTCTTTCAAGCACTGTAAATGAATTATCTCCTCTTTGAGCTAATTTAGACTTATGAGCTAAAACAAATTCTTTTATCATATGCACCCTATCTCCAGATTCAAAACAAACACTGCTTCTTTGTATGGTGGCTTTGGATGCAAAATGCTCAATTTCATAAGGAAGAAATAATTCAGTAAAGCCAATGTCACTTACATACAATTTCTTGAAATATTCAAATCCAAGCAACTTAGTATTTAGAGAAGGAAGAACGCTATACCTTTTTGACAATATTTCAACAACAACATTCTCTTTACCTCTTTTTTATATGGTGACATATGGAAATGTCTTAATAAATTTCAACCAACTTACATGTCTCTTGTTAAGCTTATCTTGAACAAACAAATACACATGGCAAAGAAAATCAATGTTTTCCATGCAACAATCAGAATTTTCCAGACTTGAAAACAATTGTTCTTTTCTCAAAACTTCAAGCACATATTGCAGAGGATTCACATGTTTTTCAAGATTGTTGCTACAAATCAGAGTATTTTCAAAACAAGATGCAACATGCATATAAGAACACCTACAAATAGCAAAACCCATATGACCATGAGAATTCAAGGTTTGGAGTTCAAGGCATCTTAAGGGCAATAAGTTATCAAGAATATCAAACTTTTGAGAACCATAATGTTTTTCACTGCCACTCAAAGAAGATGACGGTTCAATACTTCTTGAGTATAAGAACCCATCATGTGCCTTCTTTGGAATAAAATCCAAGAACACCTGCAACACATCAAAATCACAAGGCACATTATGATTAAGATCAAACTTTAGATAACCATAATGTTTTTCAGTGTCACTCGAAAGAGATGAAGGTTCAATGCTTCTTGAAGATAAAAATCCATGAGGTGGCTTCTTTGGAATCAAATCCAAGAATTCTTGCAACACAACCAAATCACAAGGCAAATAATGATTAAGATCATTAGTAACCAAAGAAATATCCTTGCAGTCACTCTTAACCTCACTTTTCTCACAACTCTTTTCTTCTTTCTTTCCACTCAATTCTTCACACTCATTTTTACTCTCTTTACTTTGACAACACTCTATGCTCTCAATGTCTTTTTCTCTCTCAAATTGAATTTTTCTCTTAAGAACAGTTTCACAAAAATCACTCTCACTCATATTTTCACTTTTCTTTTCGTGATTGAGAGGAACTTCTTCAACCATACGATTCGTACTTGGAATATGAAGTCTTCTTCACACTTTTCAGCTTGATTTTCAACATCTTCCTCCTTGGCTGGCTCTAACTCGTCTTTAAGGACCGTAATAATTAAGCTTTCAATCTCCTTTGCATTGGAGCTGTAATATCCTAAATTTTGGGACTAGAGGCATAAGATTAAGTCTGGATTTAGTGGACTGCTAGACCCTGGTTTAGCAAATGTCCCTATGAGGTATGTTTAAATTCCCCCAAAATTCCTTTATATCATTGGATATTAAAAGAATTTATATTGGTGAGCTAAAGAGGTCGGGGAATAACAAAACGAAGTGATTGGAAGTCACACACAATATAGTAAAGTGGAACACAAAGTAATTTCGCTACCGGTGAAATTCTCGGTATGACAGTAATGATTGTGTGACCTGTTTCGATGGGTAAATGAAGGTGAAAAATTATGAAACTTTCCAGAATGACAGTAGCCTTATCAAGCTTCAATTTGATAGGCTATATAAGTCATTTGGAGTTGTACACAAAGAGAAATGAATTTTTGAAGTTAGTCCAGCAAAATTAATTATTTTCTGGGACAGCATTCAAAGATTAACATTCTGGGAAGAGTGAGCTTTCAATTGGCCAAATTTTACATTTTTCCTTAAAACTATACTCAATAATGGTTGCATAGCCTTTTGAATCACTCCAATTGGACATTTGTACAATTAGATATGAATTTTCGAAGTTAATGAAAAATCTGCATAATTTGGTATTTTGTGCGAAAATTCAATATTTGGGCCAATCAGGTGCTGACACGTGGCAATCTTTTAACACCTGATTTAACCATTAATTCATCATCATGTTCAGCCATTTTTCCATGGAAGAAAAACCAGAAGAGAGAGAGAGAGAGAAGAGGCGAAAATGGAGAAAGAAGAGAGAGGAAATTATTTCTTCCGAAGCACTGCCGAAACGACATCCTCTCTCAAAGTACCATTCAGGAAACTTCCTCTACTCATCAAGATCTTCATTTCTACGGTTTTGAATGTTCATTTGCAGGTGTTTGGTGCTGTCTCCCTTGCCGGAGTATTGCCGGAATTCCGAACCGTTTGTGGAAACGGGTAGAGGTAAGCGTAAGCTTCCTTTTTAACCGATTGATTTGTTGTTTGGATGAGTAAATTGGAAGTGGGGTACTGTTCATGTCTGGTTTAAATAATGTTTTAATGGATAAATGATGTCCAACGAGTGTTTAAATAGCTAATCACTTGATTAGGAGTAGCAAGAAAGTGATTAGGTAAGAGAAAACAAAGAAAACAACATATTGCACATAAGAATCTGATTTTCTACCCTGTTTTGACGTGGAAAAGGAGTAAGAATTTGATTATTTTGATGCTTCCATTGGATTTAGAAGGCGAAATTGTGTAGGTATACAAGTGTTCATGATTTTTGGATGCTTGTATATGAATTGAGAATTTTTGGAAGTTGAAGAGTAAATGCTGTGTATTCGGTTTTCTGGAGGCAGTGTTATGGTGACGTGTTTTTGAGTGGCCAAATGTTATCCAATGACCATGAAACTCTCCAGTTTTAAAGTAGATACATAGATCTTTAATTTGATAGGTTATAATGGTTAATTGGACACGTATGCTATGAGATATGAATTATTAAAGATATGTCATGTTTTCTGGAAAGAATATGAAACAGTGATGTTTTACGAAATTGTTCGTAGGGCAAACCTTATCCAAAAATTCTAAAACTTTCCAGAGTTAGATTAGAGACATATAGCTTTAATTTAATGGGTATTTTGTAATTTTGTGGACAAGTATATTGGGAGATATTCATTTTTGAATGTCTTCCCTTTTTTCTGGAAGAACATCTGAAATAGTTGGTGTTTGGAAAACTTCTGGGAATGGTGTAGTAGTGGCGTTTAAAATCGAGTATTTTTATATAAAACTACACTTAAAGGGATTCAAATAGAGATTTGAACCACCACAATTAGAGTTTTATATAATTAATTATGATTTTCTAAAGTTTGGTCAAAAATGCTGGTAGTTTGATTATCATACTAATTTAAGTAAGAAATTGGCCAAATATAATTGGAATGAACTCCAAGGGTGAAAGTAAGCCTATAGGGCTAATGTGGGCCATTGGGTATTCACTTTTCATGGCTCTAATGATGTTATCACTTGCCTAGGGCCATGAAGTGATAAAGAAGGAGCAATGGTAGGCGGATCAAGGGACAAGAAGAGAAGAACATGCATAAAGTCCGAGAGGTAGTGAACTTACCTTTTTTGCATGTATGTGATATGTATGTCTTGCATTGATTATGTGACTGCTTTGCCTATTTGTGTGGAACATGTATGATTGGTTGAAGCTCTGTTATATTTATGCAATGGCCATATGTATGTCATAACATCGAGCATGCAGCATGTCATTATGTTGGCATGAAATAATGTAGGCAAGCATGTCATGCATTCATATATATCTGGCATGCATAGTAGTAATGTTTGCTACTGAGATTCTCTCGAATCTCACTCCTCCCAAACAACCATTTAGACAGGTGAGCATTGGAAACGTGCTGAGATCAGAAAAGAGGTATGCACGAAGAGGATTGTTGCTGGTTGTTTGAAGGTATGTAAATATTGTGTAAATCCCTGGTGGGAAAACTTTTGTATTATAATCAAGCAATATTGTATTAATATTATCAGTATATTCATATTATTCTGTGTGCCCACTGAACTACGCATTGCTACTCTGAGTAAGGTCAGTAATAAGGGATATATGAGGCGGGTCATTATAGTTGGTATCAGAGCAAGTGGTCTGGCAACAGGATAGTATACTGATAAGCTTGATTATAACATGACAAGAACAACGAAGTGGATTACTTCAGCTAGTTCACAATTAAGCCCAGTGGGCGGTATAAGATTGTCCTGGATTCGTTGGGTAAGGCCAAAGTGTGAGCCTCATTCTAGAGTAGGATCACTAATGGGCTAACCAGAGTCAGACAGATAAGTAACAGACAACCTTATGGACTTTTGAGAGCATATTACAGAGTATGTGTCTAAGCACATCTACCAATACTAATATGCGGCCCAAGCATAGTATTTTGATGCCCGGAGGCAGTGGGCATAATGGTTTAGATAAGGGCAGCCATAGGGTACCGGTAATTAAAAGCAGCTCAAGCCGGTATCTTTATATTTGCATGAGTACACAAAAGTTAAGCGTGCTCAACCCAGGAAAATCTCGAGATGGGTGACTTCCTGGGAAGCACTTTGAAAATCTCAAATCTTTTGATTAAAGATTTGGAATCGTGATTAGAGGTTCTTAGATGACCTAATGAATGACTAGAGATATAGAGATGATGAAATAAGTGTTGATCCTTAATCTGAACCATTTCTGTTGCAGAGATTACTGTCAGAAAAGTTCATCTAATAAGGTTACGAGAACTCAAGGCATAGTGATTGTTTTGAGGTTTCTCCATATTAAGTAATGATCCTCGGTAACTCGTGGGGTTAAAGTCATATAGGCATGATATACGGTGAGGCATGATGAGTGGTGATTATGCCGTATGTCCATCCTAGCGGATCTGAATTGATGATACTAAAGGTTGAGGATATGGTTGAATCAGATCTAAGCTTAAATAATGCTTAGGTCAGAATGTGAATAAGGTTACACTAGGGTTCTATTCCATGATGGGAGTCTAAACCATGTGAACCTTATAGATGATGATGGACCTTCAGTAATTTTTGAGGATATTACCCGAAACCATAAAGGTTATAATAGGAGCTAATGATTTTGATTCTTAGCGTACCTATTAGGTATGATTGAGGAAAGTGATTTCAGATTTACATGATGTTGAGGTTCTAAGAGTTGAACCATAACCTGATAATCAAATGTCATAGTTGAATTGATTCTTCATGACGTTAAGATAGCCTGAGAGGCTTGAGGTACTAGAATATAGTACAGAGATGTGTATGAGGTTACTGGAGGTTGCTAGTTGCTAATCTAGCATAGGGAAAGACCTTAATACTTGAATATTCCCTTAAACTTGTGATGATTGCCTGGAGCTGAACCGATATTGAAAGTCCATATTAAATGACCCCAAATGAGAGAGCAGATTACAGAACTGCTAAAGAAGAAGGACCTTATGAGATTTAGATCGTGTTATAATGATACTTCCATTTAGAGGCGACCAACCAGACAGAGCTACTTATGGAGGATTCTGATCAGAAAGGGCTACCTACAGGGAGTTCTAATCGGAAAGGGCTACCTATGGGGAGATCTGATTGGAAAGGGCTACCTACAGAGGGTTTTGACCGGGGGGCTGACCAGGTGTATGGGCGCCTGTATGAAGCACCGAGTGCAGTACTGTAGTGTGAAGCCACTATGACATCGAACTATAGTGTGTAGCCGCCGTGACGACAAACTGTGGAGTGAAGCCGCTGTGACGTTGAAACTATAAAGTAGAGCTACGGGGATGTCAACTCTCAATAGTGGTATCTTATAATGAGTCTTCTATCGCATAAGTTTCCTTGAGAAGAAGGGTCGAGTGACCTAGTAAATTGTCATGGAGTGCTCCAGTGCCGAATGATGACAGAGATTAAGGAAAGCTACTCTTACTCTCATATCCTATGTAATGGTTCTGCGTGTATGTGTTTACCATCACGTGTATTCGTGTTATGAATATACGGTAGGCAGTAAGACCTTTTGGGCTAGCGTGTCCTTAGGCAGTTAGACCTGACGGGCAAAAGCCCGAGGCTATAAGTCCCGTAATGCCTCTGGCATAGGGGTGATTCCTTGGGCAGTAAGACCTGATGAGCATTCAGAATTTGCAGGGTGGTTGCCCGGGGCCTCTTGCGCGGGTGGACGCCCAGGCCATAGAGATTCCTATTTTGCACGAGCAATCATCTGGGGCCTATTGCGTGAGTAGACGCATTGCGTGGGTGGACACTCGGGGCCATGGAACTCATGTGATGCACAAGTGGAATCCCGAGGCCTATTACGCGGGTGAACACTTGGGGCCGAATGCTCATATGATTATTGTTGTGATGATGGTTTGTTTAGAGTGCTTCGTGAACATTACATAAGAATGAGAATGAGATGAGTAGCAAGAGATGGAGCCCCGAAATGAGAAGTTAGTCGGATGTCCCGTGCGACTGCAGCGTGAGCCGAGTGCCGTTGTAGTGGGCCTAGTGGGGCAGTCCGTTGCACAAAAGGTTGAGCCTCGTGGAGGGGTGGAAGTTGGTCGGATGTCCCGTGCGACTGCAGCGTGAGCCGAGTGCCGTTGTAGTGGGCCTGGTGGGGCATTCCGTTACATAAAAATGATACTAGGGTTTGTCGAGCGTAGTTTTAATGGCGAATGTCGTGTGCTCAATACCTTGAGAGGTCTCCTTTAGGGGATAATGGGAGTGATTATCCCATAAGCTTGCCGCACTCAGACCTGGTGAGCCAGGGGGTGTGGGTCAGACTTCTGTGCGGCTGCAGGGGGTGCCCAATGAGGGTAGCTCTGCAGTGGGCCTAATGGGAGGGCTGTATTCAGCAAGGATGATAGACGGTATGTCCTAAGGCCATAAGACCTAGTGGGATAGTGAATGCTTAGGCTGGCAAAATGTGAGATATGATTGAGAATGAAGCCGTGTAGAGGCTTGAGGCAATAAGACCCAAGATGCAAGTTTGCATTGGACAAATATCCGAGGGCCATAAGACCTATATGTCTAAGTGCTATGGTTGTTACCGAGCACGGTGACATGGACCAATGTGTCCAGAAAAATATATTGAGATTGATAGAGTGTATAGATTGTACTAGATTGTAGTAGAGGCAGTAAGCCTAAGATGCATATGGCATAGAGGGTGAATCCCTAGGCTGTAAAGCCAAAATATCTAGCGTCTTGGAAGTTGAGTAAGCCGTAAGGCTTGATGTGCATACAGTATGATATGGGTGAACCCCAAAGGGGCCATAAAGCCTAGTATGCATAAAAGATAATTCAGGATAGTCTCAAAGGGGCAGTAAGGCCTAAGAATCCAAGTGCTGTGAGGTTGGACTAGTGAGTCTTGTGTGAGTGCTACATACAGGGTATAAAATGAATGAAAGTACTACATAATGAGTACAGAATGAAAGAATTAGAATGGGAGAAAGATAGACTAAATATCTAGAGATGGTTCTCTGAGGTACAGATAGTACCATTTGAAGTCAAAATTTTGAGGACGAAATTTATTAAACGGGGGAAGAACTGTAATATCCCGAATTTTGGGACTAGAGGCATAAGATTAAGTCTGGATTTAGTGGACTGCTAGACCCTGGTTTAGCAAATGTCCCTATGAGGTATGTTTAAATTTCCCCAAAATTCCTTTATATCATTGGATATTAAAAGAATTTATATTGGTCAGCTAAAGATCTAGGGGAATAACAAAACGAAGTGATTGGAACACAATAATTTTGCTACTGGTGAAATTCCCGGTATGGCAGTAATGATTTTCTGACATGTTTCGATAGGTAAATGATGGTAAAAAATTATTAAACTTTCCAGAATGAAAGTATACTTATCAAGCTTCAATTTGATATTTCATATAAGTCATTTGGAGTTGTACACAAAGAGAAATGAATTTTTGAAGTTAGCCCAGTGAAATTAATTATTTTCTGGGACAGCATTCAAAGATTAACATTCTGGGAAGAGTGAGCTTTCAATTGGCCAAATTTTACATTTTTCCTTAAAACTATACTCAATAATGGTTGCATAGCCTTTTGAATCACTCCAATTGGACATTTGTACAATTAGATATGAATTTTCGAAGTTAATAAAAAATCTTCATAATTTGGTATTTTGTGCGAAAATTCAATATTTGGGCCAATCAGGTGCTAACACGTGGCAATCTTTTAACACCTGATTTAACCATTAATTCATCATCATGTTCAGACATTTTTCCATGGAAGAAAAACCAGAAGAGAGAGAGAGAGAGAAGAGGCGAAAATGGAGAAAGAAGAGAGAGGAAATTATTTCTTCCGAAGCACTGCCGAAACGACATCCTCTCTCAAAGTACCCTTCAGGAAACTTCCTCTACTCATCAAGATCTTCATTTCTACGGTTTTGAATGTTCATTTGCAGGTGTTTGGTGCTGTCTCCCTTGCCGGAGTATTGCCGGAATTCCGAACCGTTTGTGGAAACGGGTAGAGGTAAGCGTAAGCTTCCTTTTTAACCGATTGATTTGTTGTTTGGATGAGTAAATTGGAAGTGGGGTACTATTCATGTCTGGTTTAAATAATGTTTTAATGGATAAATGATGTCCAACGAGTGTTTAAATAGCTAATCACTTGATTAGGAGTAGCAAGAAAGTGATTAGGTAAGAGAAAACAAAGAAAACAACATATTGCACATAAGAATCTGATTTTCTACCCTGTTTTGACGTGGAAAAGGAGTAAGAATTTGATTATTTTGATGCTTCCATTGGATTTAGAAGGCGAAATTGTGTAGGTATACAAGTGTTCATGATTTTTGGATGCTTGTATATGAATTGAGAATTTTTGGAAGTTGAAGAGTAAATGCTGTGTATTCGGTTTTCTGGAGGCAGTGTTATGGTGACGTGTTTTTGAGTGGCCAAATGTTATCCAATGACCATGAAACTCTCCAGTTTTAAAGTAGATACATAGATCTTTAATTTGATAGGTTATAATGGTTAATTGGACACGTATGCTATGAGATATGAATTATTAAAGATATGTCATGTTTTCTGGAAAGAATATGAAACAGTGATGTTTTACGAAATTGTTCGTAGGGCAAACCTTATCCAAAAATTCTAAAACTTTCCAGAGTTAGATTAGAGACATATAGCTTTAATTTAATGGGTATTTTGTAATTTTGTGGACAAGTATATTGGGAGATATTCATATTATCAGTATATTCATATTATTCTGTGTGCCCACTGAACTACGCATTGCTACTCTGAGTAAGGTCAGTAATAAGGGATATATGAGGCGGGTCATTATAGAAGCTACTTTCTGAACATCTTTGTTGCTTGATCTTTTGCTCATACTCAACAACAAATTGAACCAACATATTGTTAGAACTGGCTGACACCCAAGAGGGGGGTGAGTTGGATGTGTGATAAGAAAGTATGATCTTTTAAAATCTTTTCGCAATTTATCAAATCAATAGATTCGGAAGTATAGAAACATAAGATGATATGTAAATCATATATGCTGGAAATGTAAAAGCTTAGGGAAGAGAATATGCAAACTGTGATTTATCCTGGTTCGGTCCAATCTACGATGACCTACGTCCAGTCCCCAGGCTCCTCCTGAGATTTCCGATCCACTATTTCCAGAGTTAGATTAGAGACATATAGCTTTAATTTAATGGGTATTTTGTAATTTTGTGGACAAGTATATTGGGAGATATTCATTTTTGAATGTCTTCCCTTTTTTCTGGAAGAACATCTGAAATAGTTGGTGTTTGGAAAACTTCTGGGAATGGTGTAGTAGTGGCGTTTAAAATCGAGTATTTTTATATAAAACTACACTTAAAGGGATTCAAATAGAGATTTGAACCACCGCAATTATAGTTTTATATAATTAATTATGATTTTCTAAAGTTTGGTCAAAAATGCTGGTAGTTTGATTATCATACTAATTTAAGTAAGAAATTGGCCAAATATAATTGGAATGAACTCCAAGGGTGAAAGTAAGCCTATAGGGCTAATGTGGGCCATTGGGTATTCACTTTTCATGGCTCTAATGATGTTATCACTTGCCTAGGGCCATGAAGTGATAAAGAAGGAGCAATGGTAGGCGGATCAAGGGACAAGAAGAGAAGAACATGCATAAAGTCCGAGAGGTAGTGAACTTACCTTTTTTGCATGTATGTGATATGTATGTCTTGCATTGATTATGTGACTGCTTTGCCTATTTGTGTGGAACATGTATGATTGGTTGAAGCTCTGTTATATTTATGCAATGGCCATATGTATGTCATAACATCGAGCATGCAGCATGTCATTATGTTGGCATGAAATAATGTAGGCAAGCATGTCATGCATTCATATATATCTGGCATGCATAGTAGTAATGTTTGCTACTGAGATTCTCTCGAATCTCACTCCTCCCAAACAACCATTTAGACAGGTGAGCATTGGAAACGTGCTGAGATCAGAAAAGAGGTATGCACGAAGAGGATTGTTACTGGTTGTTTGAAGGTATGTAAATATTGTGTAAATCCCTGGTGGGAAAACTTTTGTATTATAATCAAGCAATATTGTATTAATATTATCAGTATATTCATATTATTCTGTGTGCCCACTGAACTACGCATTGCTACTCTGAGTAAGGTCAGTAATAAGGGATATATGAGGCGGGTCATTATAGAAGCTACTTTCTGAACATCTTTGTTGCTTGATCTTTTGCTCATACTCAACAACAAATTGAACCAACATATTGTTAGAACTGGCTGACACCCAAGAGGGGGGTGAGTTGGGTGTGTGATAAGAAAGTATGATCTTTTAAAATCTTTTCGCAATTTATCAAATCAATAGATTCGGAAGTATAGAAACATAAGATGATATGTAAATCATATATGCTGGAAATGTAAAAGCTTAGGGAAGAGAATATGCAAACTGTGATTTATCCTGGTTCGGTCCAATCTACGATGACCTACGTCCAGTCCCCAGGCTGCTCCTGAGATTTCCGATCCACTATCTTCTTGTTTAACCGGGCACAAGAAAAGCCTCTACGAATTTCTTACGAAGTTACTCCGCCTTACTCACTGTAAGGTTTACACCCTCTTACGGTAAGTCGAGCAAAGCAATCCCAAAGACCTTTCTCTCCTGCTTACCCGTGCAAGTCTTATGAGCAGCAACGTTCTCTCCTGCTTACACCACTGTAAGTCTTACGAGCAGCAACGTTCTCTACTGCTTGCACCTTGTAAGTCTTATAGGCAGAAACTCTTAATGGCGATTCACTCTACAACTTCCACTGTAAGGTAATCAACCCTCTCAAGGTCCCTCTACCTTGAGTTCAATACAGAAATATATTTGTAAGGATTTACAAACTCTCTCACAGAGTAGATAGGATACTCACTGAAGTACAATACAAATATTCACTCTCTCAAATATACATAATATAGAAGATGAAATAGAACAAAGAGTGGTCGGAGGTAGAAGACTTAGAATATCAGCATGTTCAAGTTCTCATCGTATTGCTTGCTTTCTGTGTTTGAATCCTCTCCTATTTATAGCTGAGTTGTGGAAGATGACCGTTGTAAACATCCATCCGTTAGAGTCTGTTGATTCATTTGACCGTTGAACCCATTTGGATATTTTCCTGTTGTAATCCCATCTGATGCTTAGACAGACACTACTTCATCTTCGGTTGGAGTCCCATTGCTTTGCACGGTCGTTGAGTGTATTTAAATATTTTCCCGTTGATCGTGCTCTGACATATGCTTCAGCGTTTCTTACAGTTTGCCCATTGGTCTGACAGATGCAATAGTATTTGTCTTCCGTTACTTATGAATTTTGCTGCCGCCCATGAATAGTTGTCGTTTGAATGAAGAGTTCAGTTACTTATCATGTGCGTGATGGTGGAGTACAACTGTAACACACTTATGAATATAATCGTTAGGAAATATTTGTATCTCAACAGACTAAAAAGAATCACTGGAAGTGTTTCTGGAAAACAGTAATAAAACCATCGGGAGTGATCTTGTTTTCACAACTGAGTAGTAAGATGATATACCATATGATTTTGATAGCAATTTGGAGAAATCAGTAATAATAGAATTTCACTAGCAAAATCAGTTGTTCTTTATGGAAGTAATTGCAAATGAATCATAGTGTATGTAGGAAAGTGTTTACTGGAACAATAAATCATTATTGGAGAAAATACAATATCACTGGAAGTGAATATAATGTCATTGGGAGTGATTTTGAAAACGTTGAAAACTTCTTACAGTGATTGCTGGTTCACTGGAAGTGATATTGAAATTTCCATATTTCACTCGAGTGAATTTGGAATCACTGGAAGTGATTTTGTAAATAGTGATTTCTTCTTGGAGTGATTTCCAATTCACTGGAAGTGATTTGCAACTTTTCAAATATCACTCGAGTGATTCAAGATCACTGGAAGTGATTTGGTAAACAGTGAAATATTCTTGCAGTGATTTTGAATCCACTGGAAGTGATTTGCAACTTTTCAAACTTCACTCGAGTGATTCAAGATCACTGGAAGTGATTTGGTAAACAGTGAAATATTCTTGCAGTGATTTTGAATCCACTGGAAGTGATTTGCAACTTTTCAAACTTCACTCGAGTGATTCAAGATCACTGGAAGTGATTTGGCAAACAGTGAAATATGCTTGCAGTGATTTTGAATTCACTGGAAGTGATTTGGCGAAAATGCAACATCACTCGAGTGATTCAGGATCACTGGAAGTGATTTGGAAAACTTCATGTATCACTCGAGTGATTTGGCATTTACTGGAAGTGAAATTGCAAAACTGAGATATCACTGGAAGTGATTTGGAGATCACTGGAAGTGATTTGAAAAAGTTGAGATATCACTCGAGTGATTTGGAGATCACTGGAAGTGAAATCTGAAACAGTGAATTTTTCTTGCAGTGATTTTTCGATCACTGGAAGTGAAATGCCATATCACTCCAGTGATCCGTTTCCAGATCTTCAGTAAACAGAGGTCAACTTCCAGATGCCATAACTCTTCGAATATGACTCCAAAATTTCTGTCTTATATATCAATGGAAAGCTCTGGAAGTCTAATTTCATATGGCACTGGTTTCATCTCAATAGGATCATTGGTTTGCGATTTATAGCCAAAATACCAAGACTGTTCCAGAAAGTGACGCTGACATGAAGGTCAAATTAGAACACTTATATCTCCCTCATATGAGCTCCTTTGATGTTCGTTCCAGTGTCCAAATGACGCATTGGGAGTATAGTGTTATATGCAATTAGTTTCGTCTCATTTGGAGTTGTATTGTGAGAGATATGATCAAATAACCAGACCTCGCTCAGCTGGATGAAGAACAGACTCTGAAATGCTGAACATCACTCGAGTGATTTGCTGAATCACTCGAGTGATTTCGTTTTTTGCTGAATCACTCGAGTGATTCCTCAAATCACTCGAGTGATTTGTTAAAAATCACTCTGCTACAGTTCCAAACAGTTCCAAACAGTGCCAATTGCTACAGTAATCGTATTGCTACAGTACCCACTGCTACAGTACCCATAAAAACTTGAATCTTCATATTTTTCATTAATTCTTGCAAGTTCCTTATTCCTCAATTTCTTTCTTCCATTTCTTGACTAATCTACAATATATGCAACATCAAATAGTTAGTCAATGTATTAGAAAAGTATACTATGCAAGCTTCTTATGCTTAATATTTGACATCTATATTTGTCATCATCAAAACTAATCATATCTAACATTCTCCCCCTTTTTGATGATGGCAAATCCTTCAAGAAAAATATGCTTGAATGTGAATAGACAAATTGAGTGCAACATATTTTTCCATTTCTCTCCCCCTATTTGACATTAGCAAAAAGTTTGAAGTATAAAGAAGAAGGTTGCTTGGAGAAGTATTTATGAAAATACATTTGAAATATCATTTTCTCCATTAATCAAAATAAACAGTTTACTCTCCCCTTTTTGAAAGTAATGCTATTTGAATGTGATGCAAATGAAATATGTTTTCAATAAAGCTCTCATAATGAAAGATATGCAAGGCATGTATAGAGCATAAAGAGAGAGAGGAGGGTTTAGAAATGCTCATTTGAGTTTGGTAGGTTGATTGTAGACCCATGAAGTCCAGCTTATGCAACATTCTCGGTGCAACTCTAATGTGTATTCATATTGTCTCTAGGATGCTCTTGAGCTTCTATTCCATATTTTTATCACATATGGCTAATGTTCCTTTGTATTGGCATAGGGCTTTCAATGTTGTAGCCAATATATTTCTCTTGATTGATTATCACAGTATATGTCCTCAAGATTGATATATTCTTCTCATAGCATGCTGAGGAATGATCTTCTCATAGAGCAAATTCTCCTGTCATAAGTTAAAAATATTATTGCAAGGAGAAAGGTTAGTGCAATCAAGTATTAACAATTTCCTTTCTATAAAATATATGCAAATTAGGATGAAGAAAAGAAAAGGTATAAGTATCTCATCATCAAAACTAATCAATTGAAGGTGAATACAGATGAGTATGGTATAATGATTTTTTTTAAATCAAGGAGATAAGCTTTTAAGATATGAAACACATGTGAATGTGAAGCTCCCCCTTAATGAGTGCATGGCTTTAAGAAATATGACGAATTCAATTAAGAACTCTCATGGATTTGAACAACCATTGAGGAAACTGTGTAGAGATATAAAGCATGAAATTTTGAAGATTTAGTCCCGTTTTGAAAATGATGCATTAATAATTGGGAAGTGTTTGAAATTATTTATGAGGAAATGAAGTTGATAGTTTGCATAAGAAGGAACACTGAGTTTAAGAGAATTCTAGAGATTTTCATCGAAAGGAAGATGATGATAATTTTGAAATTGAAAGTTTGCATAAAGAACAACTGATATGATTTGTGATTTTACCATTCACTCCAAGTTCCTTACCTCACTCGAGTGCTTGACTGAAATCACTCGAGTCTCCTACCTGTAGCCTCATTATCACTCGAGTGGTATCACTAATCACTCGAGTAACCTTCTATGTCATAGCACTTCTCTTTGTTCACTCGAGTGAACTTTTACCCATCACTCGAGTGTTCTCTGTTTACCTCTATTGCTCGAAGAGAGAACAAAACATCTACAAAACAAATTTCCTCATACCTTGATGCTTCAGTTAGTATAGTAATCATCAAACATATGAACATATACAACATATATAGAAACATTATCAATAACAAAATATTCTTTTAACTTATTGGGATTAACCATTCCCAGTTGATCTTTCACAAGGAGTTGTGAAAATGTCTGCTGCTATTTGAAGATGAAGATGAAGATGGATCGGAATGAATAATACTTTGACATCTTTCTTTTTGAACATGATTCTCTGATTAAGTGGTGTCTCAGATTGCTTCTTTCTTTGATGTCAATATCAAGCAATGTAATTGAATTCATAGATATGTTTGCTCCATTTGCTTGGTCCACCCGTATTTCTTCAATAGCATTCTTTAGATACTTTGGTTACCCAACTCCTCTTGGTTCTATAGAATAACTCTTATACTCTTATACAAGTGAATCATATGATATTTGAGCAAAGAGTATCATAAACCAATACAGACCAAAATATAATTTTACTCAGTAAATTCAAATCATTGAATCATAAAGTATAACAATCAAGTGATACCAATAGTGATAATTTTTAAAGATCAATGACAATTTATAAACACACTTTACATAGAAAATATGTCATTGATAAGATTGTCAAGCAATTCATATAAGTCAGATCAAGAGAGTAGAGAATCTATCCATAATGACCAACTTTTATGGAATGACAACTTGTGAATGAAATCAAGTTTTCAAGAATGAAATATGTAAAGTATTTCAAATCTCAAGTGCTATTTCAAACCATGACAATGCATTGTAAAATTGAGATTTCAAATATATGCAAAACTTATTGTTAAAACATGTTTACAATCGATGCTTATGATAAAGGTAGTAGAAGTCAATATATGTGTGTATATATATCAGAAAGCTCCATCTTAGATAGTAGGGTTAACATGTTTGAGAATTTTCCCAAGAGCAAAAGTCATATGGAAAATGAATTAGCCAAAAGGGGCTTAACTTGAGAGACATATATAAACACAATGACTTTGCTATTGATCAAGTGATAATCTTGCCTATTAGAATTGTGTCAAGAAATATATGATCACACATGGCAAGAATTTGAATACAAGACTCTAGTTACTCGAAAATAGATGAAGACAAATGTTTATGTAATTGAGTAACAAGATGAGTATAATGGATTTATAGAAGATAAAGCACATACTTATTAGTCCAAATGACTAAAGTTTCAAAACATCATCGTAATATGTTATTCCACTATAATGGTTAATGCATTAGCATTCATTTAATGCATTAATGAACATTTATAATGCTTGGAATAACTCAACCAATAAGGATTTATGTATTAGGAACAATAATTTAACATATTGAATTCATCCTTGAGGAAATATACTTGAAACTCATATAGATAAAGTTTAACTCATTGGAAAATAAGGATTGAGGAGTTCAAGCCTAGGATATATTGAAGATCAATGATCAATATGTCAATGATGGGGAAATACTCTAGATGTATTTGAAGCATTTCTGACACTTAGTACACAGAAACATTAACTTCCAATTTTTGAAAATGATTTGAATGCAAATGAGTTATGAATAATTTTTCAAATTATGTGTATGCACTTTATAAACAAGATGAATTGAAATCAAGACACATTGTTAGATTTTACATTTCAAACTCAAATGCATACAAATAGTATGCATAATTTTATTTTCAGTTCATTTAGCAATCTAAAATATTTTGAAAACCATAAATGATGATTACTAATGATATGCAATAATGAGTAAGTATTTAGCACACAAATTGAGTTGGGAAGATATGTGCAACGATTAAGCTGAAATAAACTCACATACTAACTCGACGTACCTGGCTTGAGTGTGACTCGTAGACACTCAAGTTAGTTTCCAATTCCTAGTTTCTTTGCACTCAAGTCCTTCAAGATCACTTGAGTAACCCATGCTCATGAATCAAGCTTTTCTGTAAATTTCTTCTTACAAAACTGTATAACCCATTTTGTTCCTTCGGTATCCAATCTTACTTGGATCCACTCATGGTTAGCATGTAATAATCATAATTCACATGCTCTAGCAATATATTCAGTTTGCAGAGATTGAGCATAATGAATTAAACATGATTTTATACATAAAAAAATATTTTCTCTTGAAGTATGCATATATGTATAAAGTGTTAAGCTATTGAGCATTGCAATCCCTGCATGAAATTATCAAGTAGATTTTCTAATGGATGTGAAAACATAATTTCAAAATAGTTTGCAATACTCGTTACTAAGGTAGCATGATATAAACCTCAATAGATATTATAGACAATGACATAGGAGGTTTTATCATTGTGTACCTTCACTTTAAGTACTTGGAGGATTGGCTTTGCTTACCCACTGCCTCTTTCTGTTATGTTGATTCTTCATGTGTGTTCCCAAGGATGTATACAAAGCTCTCTCAAATGATGTAGACTTCAAGTGTATTTTTGTATGAGAGATCCTCCTTTTCTTATTCCCCTCAATATGGTTGAATGGTAAGCTATAGTAGTCCTTCGTTGAGGTGGAACATATACCTTTTCTCCATTGCTTCTTTTGGTGGTTATGTTCTGTAGCTCCAGCAATGGATGCTCCAAGAGTTCTCTTTTTCGATTGTATGGACCTCTTTGTTGGTGCATGAGAGACTCTTGGCTTCTTCTTCATTTTCTCTGCACCCTTATGTCCATTTCTTTTCGAATCATCCTGTATACGTAAAGTACTAGATGGACATATTGGTACCCATATATACTTGGGTCCTTGATTGTTAGAATTTGAGTTTACATGTTCTTTCGGAACCCAAACATATTTACTTCTCACATTAGAATTCCTTCTGATATAGCATGCGTGAGAAATATGACCAATCTTACCACAATAATTGCATATTCTAAAATGATATGCCGTATGAGATTTTATGCAAGCATTGGGTTGTTTGAGGGAAGACAAGTTAAAACATCCAGTTTGCCTACAATCTTTCTTCACATATAAGTTTCCAGCATATCTGAAGACAATTTTGCTTTTCACAGTAGAATCAACAATTGGTGTAAAAACAGTTTTATGTAAGATTTGAAACTCAGTTTTACAAAGATCATAGGAAGAATTGGAACTTGTTACCTCAAGTTTATCTTGAGCTCTAGAGGATGATTTGTCATGATCGTCTATACTGAGCTCTTTATGGAAATCCTCATCTCCTTGTCTATTCATGTTGACTGTATGGAAGTGTTGTATAATGTTGACTGTATGGAAGTGTTGTGTGATGTCTCCATCTTCATCAGTAACTTCCAATCGTTCATGTACCATAGATGCGTAACTTGTAATTTCACATGAACTTTCAACACTTTCAACTTCAACACGCTTGTTAGAAGTGTATATAGAATCAAGAGTATCCCAAATATCTTTAGCATTAGAGCAAAATCTAATTTTCTCAAAATCATTTTCGGTCACGGCATAATACAGAAACTGCATTGCTCTAATATTCAATGAAAACATTTTCTTTTCTTTATCTGTCCAATCCTTTCTAGGTTTATGATCAAAAGCATTTGTAAAAACATTCCACATATCAAAATCATAGACTTTTATAAAACTAGTCATTCTAGCTTTCCAGAACCAAAAATCAATATCTTTCAAAAGAGGTAGAATAGTATAATCAAAACCTTCTGGAAGCACAAAATACCCAAAGTCAGCCATTGTAATTCTTGAGACGGTCAAGTCCTTTAAACAAGAGCCCAAGCTTTGATACCAAATGTTAGAACTGGCTGACACCCAAGAGGGGGGTGAATTGGGTGTGTGATAAGAAAGTATAATCTTTTAAAATCTTTTCGCAATTTATCAAATCAATAGATTCGGAAGTATAGAAACATAAGATGATATGTAAATCATATATGCTGGAAATGTAAAAGCTTAGGGAAGAGAATATGCAAACTGTGATTTATCCTGGTTCGGTCCAATCTACGATGACCTACGTCCAGTCCCCAGGCTCCTCCTGAGATTTCCGATCCACTATCTTCTTGTTTAACCGGGCACAAGAAAAGCCTCTACGAATTTCTTACGAAGTTACTCCGCCTTACTCACTGTAAGGTTTACACCCTCTTACGGTAAGTCGAGCAAAGCAATCCCAAAGACCTTTCTCTCCTGCTTACCCGTGCAAGTCTTATGAGCAGCAACGTTCTCTCCTGCTTACACCACTGTAAGTCT
Organism: Albizia julibrissin; assembly: GCA_037074505.1. NCBI lineage: Eukaryota > Viridiplantae > Streptophyta > Magnoliopsida > Fabales > Fabaceae > Albizia > Albizia julibrissin. The sequence goes on from CM073477.1 coordinate 43,968,974, forward strand.
TACGAGCAGCAACGTTCTCTACTGCTTGCACCTTGTAAGTCTTATAGGCAGAAACTCTTAATGGCGATTCACTCTACAACTTCCATTGTAAGGTAATCAACCCTCTCAAGGTCCCTCTACCTTGAGTTCAATACAGAAATATATTTGTAAGGATTTACAAACTCTCTCACAGAGTAGATAGGATACTCACTGAAGTACAATACAAATATTCACTCTCTCAAATATACATAATATAGAAGATGAAATAGAACAAAGAGTGGTCGGAGGTAGAAGACTTAGAATATCAGCATGTTCAAGTTCTCATCGTATTGCTTGCTTTCTGTGTTTGAATCCTCTCCTATTTATAGCTGAGTTGTGGAAGATGACCGTTGTAAACATCCATCCGTTAGAGTCTGTTGATTCATTTGACCGTTGAACCCATTTGGATATTTTCCTGTTGTAATCCCATCTGATGCTTAGACAGACACTACTTCATCTTCGGTTGGAGTCCCATTGCTTTGCACGGTCGTTGAGTGTATTTAAATATTTTCCCGTTGATCGTGCTCTGACATATGCTTCAGCGTTTCTTACAGTTTGCCCATTGGTCTGACAGATGCAATAGTATTTGTCTTCCGTTACTTATGAATTTTGCTGTCGCCCATGAATAGTTGTCGTTTGAATGAAGAGTTCAGTTACTTATCATGTGCGTGATGGTGGAGTACAACTGTAACACACTTATGAATATAATCGTTAGGAAATATTTGTATCTCAACAGACTAAAAAGAATCACTGGAAGTGTTTCTGGAAAACAGTAATAAAACCATCGGGAGTGATCTTGTTTTCACAACTGAGTAGTAAGATGATATACCATATGATTTTGATAGCAATTTGGAGAAATCAGTAATAATAGAATTTCACTAGCAAAATCAGTTGTTCTTTATGGAAGTAATTGCAAATGAATCATAGTGTATGTAGGAAAGTGTTTACTGGAACAATAAATCATTATTGGAGAAAATACAATATCACTGGAAGTGAATATAATGTCATTGGGAGTGATTTTGAAAACGTTGAAAACTTCTTACAGTGATTGCTGGTTCACTGGAAGTGATATTGAAATTTCCATATTTCACTCGAGTGAATTTGGAATCACTGGAAGTGATTTTGTAAATAGTGATTTCTTCTTGGAGTGATTTCCAATTCACTGGAAGTGATTTGCAACTTTTCAAATATCACTCGAGTGATTCAAGATCACTGGAAGTGATTTGGTAAACAGTGAAATATTCTTGCAGTGATTTTGAATCCACTGGAAGTGATTTGCAACTTTTCAAACTTCACTCGAGTGATTCAAGATCACTGGAAGTGATTTGGTAAACAGTGAAATATTCTTGCAGTGATTTTGAATCCACTGGAAGTGATTTGCAACTTTTCAAACTTCACTCGAGTGATTCAAGATCACTGGAAGTGATTTGGCAAACAGTGAAATATGCTTGCAGTGATTTTGAATTCACTGGAAGTGATTTGGCGAAAATGCAACATCACTCGAGTGATTCAGGATCACTGGAAGTGATTTGGAAAACTTCATGTATCACTCGAGTGATTTGGCATTTACTGGAAGTGAAATTGCAAAACTGAGATATCACTGGAAGTGATTTGGAGATCACTGGAAGTGATTTGAAAAAGTTGAGATATCACTCGAGTGATTTGGAGATCACTGGAAGTGAAATCTGAAACAGTGAATTTTTCTTGCAGTGATTTTTCGATCACTGGAAGTGAAATGCCATATCACTCCAGTGATCCGTTTCCAGATCTTCAGTAAACAGAGGTCAACTTCCAGATGCCATAACTCTTCGAATATGACTCCAAAATTTCTGTCTTATATATCAATGGAAAGCTCTGGAAGTCTAATTTCATATGGCACTGGTTTCATCTCAATAGGATCATTGGTTTGCGATTTATAGCCAAAATACCAAGACTGTTCCAGAAAGTGACGCTGACATGAAGGTCAAATTAGAACACTTATATCTCCCTCATATGAGCTCCTTTGATGTTCGTTCCAGTGTCCAAATGACGCATTGGGAGTATAGTGTTATATGCAATTAGTTTCGTCTCATTTGGAGTTGTATTGTGAGAGATATGATCAAATAACCAGACCTCGCTCAGCTGGATGAAGAACAGACTCTGAAATGCTGAACATCACTCGAGTGATTTGCTGAATCACTCGAGTGATTTCGTTTTTTGCTGAATCACTCGAGTGATTCCTCAAATCACTCGAGTGATTTGTTAAAAATCACTCTGCTACAGTTCCAAACAGTGCCAATTGCTACAGTAATCGTATTGCTACAGTACCCACTGCTACAGTACCCATAAAAACTTGAATCTTCATATTTTTCATTAATTCTTGCAAGTTCCTTATTCCTCAATTTCTTTCTTCCATTGCTTGACTAATCTACAATATATGCAACATCAAATAGTTAGTCAATGTATTAGAAAAGTATACTATGCAAGCTTCTTATGCTTAATATTTGACATCTATATTTGTCATCATCAAAACTAATCATATCTAACACATATCAATGTCCGAGAAGGTTAGGGTCTTTGGAAAACAACCTAATTCAGGATTAAGCCCATTTACAAAACGATCCTTAGTAGCTTTTGAAGTTTCTTTCACTCCAGCTCTAATCAAAGCTAATTCCATATCTTAAAAATATTCATCAACACTCATAGAGCCTTGTTTTAGTATCTGTAGCTTTCTTTGGAATTCTCTTTTTGATATGGAGTTGTGACTAGACATTCATTGGTCGTTTTCAACACTAAACTTCTGGAATCCTTTTAACAAAGATTGAAGATGTCTTTGAATTTCTTTTTCATCATGCATATTGATGATACCAGAAGATTTTTGCCTTGTTTTCAGCATATAGAGATTTTTGTTAGATATGATTAGTTTTGATGATGACAAATATAGATGTCAAATATTAAGAGAGCAGAAGTTTGCATAATATACTTGTCTCTTACCTTAACTAACTACTATTTAATATTGCATATATTATAGATTAGTCAAGCAATGAAAGAAAGAGATTGAGGAATGAAGAACTTGCAAGAATTAATGAAAAATATGAAGATTCAAGTTCTATGGGTTCTGTAGCAGTGAGCACTATAGCATACGGTCACTGTAGCGTATTTCACTGTTGCATCGAGTGATTTTAATAATCACTCGAGTGATTTTCAGAATCACTCGAGTGATTCTGGAAATAGTAAAAATCACTCGAGTGATTCACTAATTCACTCGAGTGATGTTCAGCGTTTTATGCTCTGTTGTTCGTCCAGCTGAGCGAGGCCTGGTTATTCGATCATATCTCCCAAACTACAACTCCGATTAAGACCAAACTAGTTGCATATGAAAATAGACTCCCAATGCATCATTTTGAAATCAGAAACAACATCAAAGGAGCTCAGATAAATGAGATATAAGTGATCAAATTTGTACTTCATATCAGCGTCACTTTCTGGAACAGGTTTGGTATTTTGACTATAACTCTCAAACCACTGATCCTATTGAGTTGAAACTAGTGCCATATAAAACTAGACTTCAAGATATTTCCATTGATATATAATACAGCAATTTTAGAGCTATATTCGAAGAGTTATTCCATCTGTAATTTGACCCCTATTTGTTATCGAATTTCAAGTTCAAGTGATCTGAACAGAGAGCACCCGAGTGATTTTTATAATCACTCGAGTGATCAGGAAGATCACTCGAGTTATCATTAATAACCACTCGAGTGAAATGCGTCAGAATGCAGATCACTTCCAGTGGCGCAGAAATCAGCGGAGGAATTTTTCACTATTTGCAATTTTACTTCCAGTGATACCGAAATCACTCGAGTGATATGAGATTTTTCAGAATCACTTCCAGTGTGAGCCAAATCACTGCAAGAAAAAATCAATGTTCTAAATTTCACTTCCAGTGATCTCCAAATCACTCGAGTGATATCTCAGTTTTGCCAAATCACTTCCAGTGCGTCTGAAATCACCGGAAGAAAAATACATTGTTTTGGAAATCACTTCCAGTGATGTCAGATCACTCGAGTGATATTTAAAATTTCCAGATTCACTTCCAGTAGATTGAAAATCACTGCAAGAAAAATTCACTGTTTGCAAAATCACTTCCAGTGATGCCAAATTCACTTGAATGATATATGAAATTTGTCATATCACTTCCAGTGGTTGCTGAATCACTTCCGGTGAATATTAAAATTCCTCATATCATCTCCAGTGCCTTAACGGATCATTTCCAGAGAATACCAATATGCATCAAATCACTTCCAGTGAACCAGAATGCACCTCCAGTGAAAGCCAGTATGCCTCTGTTCACTTTCTGTCAGATAATATCCAAGCAAGTGATTATGTTGATTTTGCAGATCACTTCCAGAGACGTGCCAAGATCAACTGATATGAAGTTTTGTCAGTTTCACTTCTTGTCAGCATCTATGATCACTCAGTGCACTCTTCACTAAATCAGAATCAGTTCCAATGACAGTCACATCCATAAATCAAGATTGCTGCCGATGAAATGCTTATGCAGTCAAGTGTTAATTGTTTTATCAAAATCACCTCCAGTGAAGTTGCACCGCACTCAAATGATTCTCATGTTTCAGAATATCACTGCCAGTGAATTAGATGTTAACTCAAGTGATTCACTGTTCTCATCAGAATTACTTCCAGAAACTTGACAGAAACAAGGAAAACAACCAGAATGATTTCATGGTGCACTCTACTGATATGGATCACTTCCGGTGAAGTAGTTATCCACTCGAGTGATATTTAAAATATTCTCTAATGGCTATTTTCTATCAACGCATTACAGGTATCCACTACAGTTCACATGGGAAGCAACCGACCAATATTTAACGATGACGAATCATGGGCAATATCAATATTTAACAGACGAGTCAACGAAATGTGCAAACAACTGAAGCATTTGTCAGAGCACGATTATGGGGAACGGTTGAATTACTTATCAGAGAGCACGATCAGATTACAACGGAAAAATATTTGAATGCTCCCAACGGCTCTGAACATTTGCTATATAAACTAAAGCATTCGAAAAGAAGAACACACATGACAGTGACCAAATACACGAGCAAACAGAAATGATGAAGTAGCGTGAACCCAACTGCCAATATGCTGCTGTCATGAATCTTCATCTCTTACATACTCTCTGTTCTTATCAGTTTACAAAATCATGTACATTTGAGAGTGAATATTTGTATTATACTTCAGTGAGGATTTATCTACTCGGTGAGAGAGTCTGTAAACACTTCATCTATACTTATGTATTGATCTCAAGGTAGAGGGACCTTGAGAGGGCTGATTACCTTATGGGAAAGTTGTAGAGAGAATTGCTAGTAGTACTTTCTGCTCGTAAGACTTACAAGGTGTAAGCAGTAGAGAACGTTGCTGCTCGTAAGACTTACAGTGGTGTAAGCAAGAGAGAACGTTGCTGCTCGTAAGACTTGCACGAGTAAGCAGGAGAGAAAGGTCTTTGGGATTGCTTTGCTCGACTTGCTGTAAGAAGGAGTAAACCTTACAGTGTGTAAGGGGGAGTAACTCTTGTGAATTTGTAGAGGCTTGTCTTGTGCCCAGTTAAACAAGAACATAGTGGATTGGAAACCTCAGGAGGAGCCTGGGGATTGGACCGAACCAGGATAAATCACAGTTTGCACATTCTCTTCTCTAAGCTTTTATATTTCTAGTATATACAATTTATATAATTGCTTGTGAGTTTATACTTCCATATATATACTAAGTTAACAATCTGTGAAAATATTTTTAAACATCAGACATACTACAATACACCCAATTCACCCCCCTTTTGGGTGTCAGCCAGTTCTAACAATTTTGAACTATGAAAATGACTCACTAAATGTTGAAAAACATAAAGAAATGCTTGACAAACAGAAGATATAATTTCATACACGAACACAAATGAGCAGACGAAAAGACACAAGAACAGCACAAAACTTAAAATGAAAATGGAAATAAAGAACATAAAGATATGACATGAGTTTAGATCTAAAGCTCTAATACCAAGATGGTGGGAACCCACAAGGGAAGATCCCACGAACCCACAACCAATTCTAAGATATGCTCACCCTAAGAAAGCTAAACAAAGATCTATGATCCACTTGAACCCTTGAACATGAAAGAACAAGGACCAAAAGTGTTGGAAGACGTCATAAGGTTGATCAAGCCTTGATAAGTCTGTTAGTTCTAAGAAGAACCCTAGAGAGAATCCACTCTCAAGAAACAAAGTGCAGAAATGCAACTTTCATTCATATATCAAATCTCTAGTGTTTTACAAATGAAGAAGCACAAGGTATTTATAGAGAAATACTACCTAATTGTAATAATTGCAACTTAGAAAATTGCAACTACAAAGTCTAATACCATGTGCTAAGAAACCCAAATGTCTAATACAATGTTCTAGAAAACACAAAAGTCTAATATAGTATGCTAGAGAACCCAAAAAGCAAATATGTCAACTTATTTAATAGTTTCGCATAAATAAAAACCATAAAATATAATAAGCATTTAAAGCCCAAAATGTGCTTATTTGGGCCCAAATGAGTCCTCCCATGTATAGTACTAGGTTAAAACTCTTCAATTTCAAGACTTCAAGCCCAAAACTTGATCAATATCTTCATTTGCAGCCCAAATGAAGTTAGTGACATTTTCAGCATTTTCGTCTAGCCTTAATCTGATTGCTAATTGCTTCATCCAAATCTCTTGCACTAGCCCATTTAATGCTTCCTTAATTTGTTTGGCTCTTCCTCTTGTGAATGGACCAGCTGGAATTTGAAAATGATTATTTGAAGTTGAAGAGTCGTCACTTGAATATGAAGAGACAACTTACTGATTCTGGATTGCATCACCATATGAACTCGAGTTCTTAAGACAGAACTCGAGTGTTGCACAGTCACATCAATAATTTTAAAACTCAATCATTATACTCATTCTTTTCAATTCATTTTGAATGATAACTACTTGCTCATAATTGCATGTCATTAGCAATCAATCATTTATGATTTTCAAAATGTTTCAGATTGCTAAATGAACTGAAAATGAAATTGTGCATAATCTTTCTATGAATTTGAGTTTGAAATGCATATTTTAAATTTTTATTTGAATTTCAATCCATCTTTTTTTTATAAAATTACATACAAATGATTTGAAATTTATTCATATTTTGTTTTCCTTCAAATCATTTTCAAAATTGGAAGTTAATACTTTTGTATATTGAATGTTAGAATTGCTTCCAAAGTATTTCCCAATCATTAACATATTGATCATTAATCTTCAATATGTTATCCTAAGCTTGAACTCCTCAATCCTTATTTTCTAATTTGTTAGACCTCATGTCTAATAAGTTAAGCATCTATATGAGTTTCAAGTTTATATCCTAAAAAGGAATTGATTTCTTGAAGAGCCTTGTTCCTAATGCATAAACTCTTTTTGCTTAAGTTATTCCAAGCATTATGAATGTTCATTAATGTATTAAATGTGAATGCATTAATCATTATAGTGGAATAACATATTAGGATGATATTTTAGAACTCTAGTCATTTGGACTAATTAGTATGTGCTTCATCATCTATAAATTCTTATTCTCATCCTGTTACTCAATTACATCAACATTTGTCTCCATCTATGTTTGAGTAACTAGAACCTTGTATTCAAATTCTTGCCATGAATAATCATATATTTCTTGACACAATTTTAAGTGGCAAGATTATCACTTCATCAATAGCAAAGTCATTGTGCTTATATATGTCAAGCCACTTTTGGTTAATTCATTTTCCATATGACTTTTGCTCTTTGAAAAATTCTCCAACATGTTTATTCTGAAGAGCAACATGTTATCTTAGTTGAATTCCAAAGTGAAGCTTTATGACACAAAGTTTATATCTATTGACTTCTACCATTTTTAGCATGAGGATTGATATTTAACAAATTTCATAAATGAGTTGTCATGCATTCAAAATCTTAATGTCATAATGCATATTCATGATTCAAAAGAACATTTGAGATCTTGAAACAAATTGCATATGTTATTCTTGAAAACTTAATTTCATTCATGATTTATAATTTCATAAAAGTTAGTCATTATGGATATATTTTCTACTCTTTTTGATCCCACTTATATGAGTTGTATGAAAATCTTATTAATGACATATTTTCTATATAAAGTGTAGTTACAAGTTATCAATGATAATTGGAAAACATCATCTTTAATTGATATCATTTGCTCATTACTCTTTATGATTCAATTGCTTGAATTTACTTATTGGGTAAAATTATAATTTAATCATTTCTGGTTAATGATACTCTTAGCTCCATTATCATATGATTTAATTGTATAAGAGCATAAGTGTTGTTATGTCTAATATTGTGGACCCAAGAGAAGTTGGGTACCAAAGAGGGAGCATGTATTTATACTTTTGTAGGTGTTGATCAAAATGCTCTGCTTTTGGATACAAAGATCAGAGGATAATAAAGGAGGCATGATTGGAAGTATTACAGTGTGAACAAAAGCAAAATCTGTACAAGTGATAGAGTAAAAGTTAAGGCACCCAAAGATGATGAATTCAACTCCACAAAATGAGGGAGCTATGATATATGACGAAACTAGAATTTTCTGATTGTGTTTCTTAAGCAAGGGGAACATACTAAGATAATGGATACACATAAGACCTTATTACGTGATCATCTTAGTATCATAAGTATTCCTTAGAGATCACACCCTCAGAGTCCTTCAGTACTGATCAAATCACGAGACGATGATTGACAATGGTGCATCAATAAGAGGATCATAACTCAAGTAATTAAATATTACTTGAGCGAGGTATTGTATTCTTTCATAAGTAGAATTTTATGAGTAAGGGCTTTAAAAGACATATTCATTCTTTAATTCTACCATCCTATCTAGATAGTAGTTGAAGCTCAGGTTATTTAAATTTTTTTACTCGAACGATATTAGAGCACAATTGTTAAAATCCATGAATAGCATGATTATTTGAAAATTTGATTTCTCTCTAATTCCTCCAACTTTCACACTCAAGGTTTTCAATGGTTTTCCAAATTCATAAGAGTTTTTAACTGTATTTCTCATGATAATTTTTAAGACCATGCATATATTAAGGGGGAGCTTCACATTCACATGTGTTTTATCTCTTAAAAGTTTATCTTCTTCATTTAGAAAATGATTATAGTATACTCATTTGCATTTACCCTCAATTGATTAGTTTTGATGATGAGATACTTATACATTTTCTTTTCTTGATCTTAATTTGAATAGATTCTATAAAAAGGAAACCTTTGATACTTGATTGCACTAACCATTCTCCTTGCAAGAATACTTTTAACTTATGTAGGAGAATTTACTCTGTGCAAGATCATTCCTCAACACATTAAAAAGAGAGTTTATATCAACTTTGAGGACATATGCTTTGTTGATCAATCAGGAGAAATATTGGCTACAACATTCAAAGAAATAAATACCTATGCCAATACAAATGAGCTTTAAGCATATTGTGATAAAAATATGGAACAAAAGCTCAAGAGCATCCTGGAGACGTGATCAGAGTTATACAGCGAAAGTGTGGTGGACCGGACTCCATGAATCTATCATCAACTTGCCAAATCCAAATGAGCATCTCTATACCCTATCTCTTTCAAGTTTGAAGATATTGTGCATCTGTTTGATTTCATTATGATAATTTTTCTTGAAAATATCTTCAAATTATTTATTCATTTGTATCACTTCAAAACATAAAGGGGGAGAGAGAAAATTGTTTTCTTGACTTGTTTATTTTGATTAATAGAGAGAAAGACATTTCAAATTTGTTTATATATATATCTCTCTATAAGCATGTATTCCTTATCCCTCAAACTTTTTGCTAATGGCAAATAGGGGGAGAGAGGCAAGAAAAATATGGTGCATAATATTTATACAAGTCACATTTATACATATTTTTCTTGTAGGATTTGTCATCATCAAAAAGGGGGAGAATGTTAGAAATGATTAGTTTTGATGATGTCAAATATAGATATAAGATATTAAGAGCAAAAAGTTTGCTTAATATATTTATCTCCTTATATTGACTAACTACTATATTTAATGTTGTATACCTTATAGATTAGTCAAACAAAACAAGAAAGAGATTGGAGAAAGAAGAGCTTGAAGGAACTAATGGGAATATCAAGATTCAAGCTCCTAGAAAAAATACTGGATGTTTCTATGCCCAGAAGGGAATGCAAGTACTGTAGCAGTTGGTACTATTTTGGTATTGTAGTATTTCTCTGTAGCGGTCAGATACTGTAGCATGTAGGCACTGTAGCATCTGGAAGGCTGTAGCACTCGAGTTATGGGTACTGTAGCACTCAAGTTTAAAGAGTTATGCATGCGAGTTTTGGGCAGAAACGACTCCGGATGTATCCCATGTTTTGCACTCGAGTTGGTTATGGAAAACTCAAGTTGGTACTGTTCATAGCTACAAAAATGGGCTAGAACTCGAGTTTGCAGATCAGAACTCAAGTTCGGTATGAACAAAAGTGTACTCTGTTCATCCCTGTTTTACGTTCAGCTTGGGCGAGCTTCAGTAATTCAATCATATCTCTCAAACCAGTGGCATAAGAACTAAGCTCCCAATGCATCATTTTGACACCAGAAACAGCATCAGAGGATCTCAAATGAATCAGATATGAATGTTTGAAGTTGAAATGGAAATCACCATCATATTCAGGAACAGTTTTCATATTTTCAACATATCTCCGAATATACACATCCAAATGAGTTCAAACCAATGTCATATGAAAGTAGACTCAAAGAGTTTTCCAGGAATATATAATATGTCAATTTTGGAGTTATATTCAATGTGGTATGACCTCTGAAAGTTGATGCTCGAGAATACATACACTATCTACACTCATTATGTCATAACTTGGAGAATACAAAGAGTTTGGAGCTGATTCCTTTTGCATTGAAATGTAAATGATAAGAGCTCTCTAATGATCAATCATTTTTCATACTTGGAGTAAAAAATGAATGGGTCATATTTTAAGTCCACTATTCACTCTCTCACAGGCTTTGCACAGACGTGAAGTTAAATACATGAACTCGAGTTCAGGATGAAGCGCTCGAGTTCTGGGATGAGATACACTCGAGTCCTGAGAGTTTTGGTATGAAATTTTATACAAGAGAGGTTTAAAGCTATAAGCAGATGAGGGGTACTCGATTTCTTACAACATACTTAAGTTCCGTACGGAATTGCACTTGAGTGATGAAAGTTCTGACGTAAGAGTTTTTGTCCGAGAGTCTTGCGATCTGAAGAAACGTGGTACACTCGAGTCCTCATGTGTGCACTCGAGTTCTCAATCAACCTTGCACTCGAGTTATGCAATTTTTTGGCTTGAGAATTTGCACCCGAGAAGAGCTAACCTAAGGAAACAAGGTCGACACTCGAGTTTGAATAAGTGCACTTGAGTTTGTATGATATTCAGCACTCGAGTCCTGAGAGTATTGGTTTGTAAGTTTACACCCAAGAACATCTATCTTGAGTAAACATGATGTGCACCCGAGTTCTGTTTCATGCACTCGAGTCCTTGAACAATTTACACTTGAGTTCTCTTCAGAATCATTATCAGAAGCAAGTATGGAATGAAGAAAAATATGTTGCAGTCAAGTGCATCAGATAGCACTCGAGTTCATATTGAATTCACACTCGAGTTTGAGAGGATAATCTCGAGTTCATGATACTACATAAATATAATCATTCGAAGATGAATTCTAAAATGTCTATATGTTATTTAATCATTGATTATTCATGTTTTAACATATTTGATCTTTGTTCTCAGTGGGAGACAGACATTATGTAAATGAACATGCATAAACAAGTGGGACCATAGAAACTACAGAAAACATGAAGAAATCAGGCACTGCACGATAGAATGTCTCAAAAACTCAAATGCCTATTATAATGTTATCAACGCTGTAACATTCATCTGTTATTAGCATTCGGATGAGCAAAACAAATAAAGAAGTCAAAAATGGCGGACACAATGATATGGGCCACCTGTCATTAGATATGGGTCAACAACCACCACAAGAAACTGACGCACACCATGATAGCTTGTCTGAAGATTCAAATATGAAGAACGACCATACAAAGCAATGGGACTCTAACGGAAAATGCTGAAGTATCTGTCTGACCATAGGATGGGCTTGCAATGGGAAAATATATGAATAGGCTCAACGGTCAAATGATTGAACAAAAAACTCATCAAACGTGCAAACATAAAGCAATTGTATCTATAATTTGTCAGAAGCACGATCAGATTACAACGAGAAAATGTTTTCTCCAACGGTTCTCAACGCATCTCCTATATAAACTGAAGCATTCCAAGAAGTATAGAGCAAGCGACAGAAACAAACTGATGGAGGGACGAGAACCCAACTATGCTAACATGTTGTTGTCATAAGTCTTCGCCTCACATACTCTCTGTTCTTATCAGTTTACAATTTCATGTATAATTGAGAGTGAGATTATTTGTATTATACTTGAGTGAGCATTTATCTACTCTGTGAGAGAGTCTCTAAACACTTCATCTATACTTCTATATTGATCTCAAGGTAGAGGGAACTTGAAAGGGTTGATTACCTTATGGTGAAGCTGTAGGGAGTATTGCTCTGCTCGTAAGACTTTCCGTAAGGGGGAGTGAACATTACAGTGTGTGAGGGAGAGTAACTCCGTAGTAGGCTACGCAAGTGCCTGGTTAAACTTGTGTGTTGTAGCAGCTTTTCTTGTGCCCAGTCAAACAAGAAGATAGTATATTAGAAATCTCAGGAGGAGCTTGGGGACTGGACATAGGTCATCGTTGCTTTTCTTGTAGTGACTTTTCTTGTGCCCAGTCAAACAATTTGCATATTCTCTTCCCTAAGCTTTTACAATTCCAGCATATAAGATTTACATAACTGCTTATGATTTTATACTTCCATATATATTGATTTGATAAGCTGCGAAAAGATTTTAAAAGATCATACTTTATTATCGTAAACCCAATTCACCCCCCTCTTGGGTGTCAGCCAGTTCTAACACTTTCCACTTTTAATCACATGATTAACTAATTAAAAACTAAATAAACATAATTTGAGGAAATTTTTTTAGCATTTCTCCTTAGGGTTTTATCTTCCCAAATTTAAAAAATCAAGCAAACAAAACCAAATCCAACAACAACAACATCATCATATACTACAAGAAGATCAAGTTTATGAGATTACCTATTGGATTATCAACTTCCTCTCTCTAAAAACATCACTACCCTTTCTCTATCTCTTCTCTTGATTTGGCTTGCTATCCATGAATTTCAAGAAGAAGAAGATGTTAGGAGAGGTTCTATAAGAATTAGAAGGAAAGAGCTCTTGGATTTCTATCATTTGAGAAGATTGCATGATGTCTTCCATGTCTCCCAATTTAAGAAGTATCAACCCGATCCTGAGCATGTAATTGAGTATGAAGATGTTGATATGTAGGATGATCTCACATATAGGGTTAAGCTTGACTGAATTATTGATCGAAAGGAAAAACAACTCAGGCACAGGAGTATTCCATTTGTAAAAGTGGTTTCAAAGGGATTATCTCCTAGAGAGGCAACTTAGGAGATGGAAGAAGACATGTAAAGACATTACCCGGAATTTATGAACAAGCCTGTGTAACAAATTTTGGGGAAGAAATTTTATTAATGGGGGAAAAGCTGTAATGTCCAAAATTTTATTCACCAAAATTCCTTGTACATTTAATTATATTCAATGGAATAAAATGGTGAATTTTGGTGCATTTGAAGTAGCTAAAATAGTAGAAATATTGATTATATGAAATTTTTGGCTAAGAAAGACATAAAGCCCACTTTTTGTCTACAAAAAAGCCTAACATTGAAGCTTAAAATTGAGTATGGAAGAGCACAACTTTTGGCCTAAAACACATTGAAAAAGTCGGCCAAAAGAAAGGGGAAGAAGAAAATAACAATTAATTCAAAACTTCAAGAAAATGTAAGGGCAAAGTAGTCATTTGTGTAATAAAAAAATAAAAGATGATATTTCCCCTCATTTATTAATGAAATTCAGTCAAAGAGATAAGAAGCAAATCAAAAACATGATTGGAACACATAATGGGACATTTGGAGACCTTATAAGCCATATGGAAAAAGGAAGAAAGGATAAATTGCCAAGTGTCTTAATTTGGAATAAAAAAAGTAAAAAAATGGAGGTGGAAGATGATATTTTTAAGAGCAATTATCCTCTTCCAAAAGGAAAATATTTTTTGTCAAAAAGAGAAGAGAAGAGGAAAGAGAAGCTAGCCTAATTAAATCAAACCATGGTTAGGCAATTAACCTTTACTTTTGCAAGATGTCATGACTTATTGACACATGGTTTTTTCTTGGCTTCCCTTGATAAACTTTGGCCAAGCATTAAGAGTAGAGAGAATAGGAAATTTCAGACTTATTACACTTTATCTCACTCTCACAAAAGTCGTTTATAAAGCTCCAAGGAAAGAGAAAGAAGATAAGAGCAAGAGACAAGCTTCTTAGTCCATTTTCACTAGGTAAACCACCTTTCTAGCTCAAAAGCTCTTCATGAATCTTGTTCCCCTCTTCAAGAGCTTCATTTTTATGGTTTTTCATTTAGAAAAAAGGTGTTTTGAATCATCTTACTAGACAAAAAGTTGGAAGATCAAGAAAAGAACTTAAGAACTCTAGTGCAAAATAGCCTTTTTAGACCACATCATTTAGATCGGTTATTGCAAATAAGGTCTAAAAGAAACACATGGTGGTAATTTTGTAATTAAAAGAAACTTTTTAGACCGGTTATTTAAATAACCGGTCTTAAAAATATTATTTAGACTGGTTTTCTAAACAACCGGTCTCAAAAGCAAAGTAATTAAATGAATTAAAAAATCCCTTTATTTTTAAGACCGATTATTAAGATAACCGGTCTTAAAAGTCATTATTTTAAGGCCGGTTTTTAAATAACCAGCCTTAAATATCTAATTAAAATGCAAATAAAAAATCCACGGTGTTTTAAGACCGGTTATACTGATAATCGGTCTTAAAATTAATTTTTTTAGACCTGTTTTTTAAATAACCGGTCTTAAAGTTAAGACCTTTAAGACTGGTTATTTGATAACCTGTCTTAATTAGATAAATTTTAAGACCCGTTAATTAAATAACCGGTCTTAAAATTGTTTTTAAGACCGGTTATTTAATTAACCAGTCTTAAAATTCCGGTATTCAAACCTAGCCCGTCCTCATTTCGTATCCCTCTCAGTCATTCCATAGCCGCAAAAGCTCCATTTCAGCCCTGCGCTTCTTCTCTTGTCATATTTCTCCATCTTCTCCGGTGATATTTCAGCCTCTACTCTAGCCACTGCCACCGCCGCCCCTCCTTCTCCATTTTCTGTTCATCCCCATGCCCGTATCCACGAAATCACCATTATCTCCGGCGTGTTCTCCAACCACTACAACCGCAGCTCCTCCTGCTCCTCAAGCCATGATCCAAGGTCACTACAACCAGGTAAGAGTAACGTCTCCTTGTCTCAGTTAATTCTTCATATAAATAGCAAAATTTAGTGAAATTGATTTTTAATAGCGGAAATGATTTTAAAGAACTCTTCGTATAAGTGTTGGCACTGGCTTGTAGTTTTATTACTGGATAGGAAACAATTGTTTGATATTGTGGTCTGTGATTTACAAATTTAGATGTTATGAATTTGTTCAATCACAATTGCTTGGCCTTTCACATTTTGCATATCAATTTCTTTCTGTTGAATATTTTGAAGATGTAATTGTGCTTTTTATCAATTTCTTTCTGTTGAAGTGGTCCCTTGAACATGTTTTGAATCTATTGAATCATTTTCTTTCTTGAGTCTATAAATTTCGCTGTTTATGTCTTCAAAATCAGATGTAATTGTAGTGGTCTCTTAAATATAAATAACAACTATGTGAATGGGGAAAAATTACTTGAAGAAAATGGAACAAACTGTAATTATATCTTATGAGGAATTCTGATGAAGAATTCTGTTAAACTAGATAAATTGATGAGTGTAATGATTTCATACTCTCATAATACTCCTGCCTTTTCTATGGGAGTTAATATACAGAAGAGAAGAAAACAAGGTGTTGCAATATATGGATTGTAGTTGGGTAAACGCTAAATGGACTAGTGTTGAATATGATAATGGGTGAGGGATTTTTTAGAATTTGCTAGAAGAAATTCTGGTAATGATGATAGTGAGATGTTCTATTGTCCTTGTGTATAATGTCTGAATGAGAAGCGACTAAGTGCTGCAGATATATATACACATCTGAGGCCATATGGTAAGAGAACTTTTTGTTTTCTTTAAGATGTGTTCCATAAGCTATGCTTTTATGCTTGCTTTGATGATATCATGTTCTTTTTCAGAGCCGTAGGCAACCACCGGGTTCCAACTTATGTAGTCTTTATATTTTGAGGCAAATTTACAATATTATCATCATGACTGATTTTACCGAGGAGGTAATAAATGTATATTTTAAAAATTTTGTATTACTTTATTGTTTTTAAGTTAGTAAGTAAATGTTTTATTTGGCTTCGGTGTTACACATACAAATGTTTGATCTTGCTGATCCCTTTCCTGAAGAAGATATTGATGTCATCCGCAATTGTTGTGCTGAATTCATCTATGAGTTTTTACAAGATTAGTACACTAGTGCAAAATAGGCTTTTTAGATTGCATCATTTAGACCGGTTATTGTGGAAAAGGTCTAAAAGAAAGGCGGAGTGGCAATTCAGTAATTAAAATCAATTTTTTAGACCGGTTGTTTAAACAACCGGTCTAAAAAACCTTATTTAGATCGGTTATATAAACAAACGGTCTCAAAAAGAAATTAAGACCGGTTGTTTAAATAACCTATCTTAAAATTCAATAATTTAAGACTGGTTATTTAAATAACCGGTCTGAAAAATAAAATTATTAAAATGAATAAATAAATCACGTTATTATTAAGACCGGTTGTTTAAATAACCGGTCTTAAAAGTCAATAATTTAAGACCGTTTATTTAAATAACCGGTCTTAAAAGTCTAATATTCAAACCTAGTCGGCCGTGAAATTTCATTTCATCAACACGTTTCATTTCCTTCCTACTCTGCTTCAACCGCCGCGAACTGCTCAAGTCCAGGATCGTAGGTGATATTTCGCCTTATTCTCCGGCCACCCTTCCAGTCACCGCCACCCCTTCCACCTTCTTTTCTATATTCTGTTGTCGGCGTTTAAAAATACTCCTTCCTTCTCCGTTCGTACGTGCCCGTTGTTGTGAAGAAGTTCGCCGTGAGTACCATCGTGAAGGGCGGCTGAGCTTCTTATTTCTCCAGCCTTTATCTCCCTTCGGCGTGTTTTCTAGCCACTGCTACCCCTCTCCTCCTGTGCCTCAAGCCACAGTCCAAGTTACTTCAAACAGGTAATGTCCCCTGTCTCAATCCTTCGTATAAATAGAAATTGTGTATTCACTGTCTATCTAAGAATAATCTCTACTATAATTGAACTAGAAATTAACATAGAAATGGAGAAAAAATGGCATTTACTCTGATGGAAATTAATTGGTGAAGCTTAATTAACGGTGGCCTGAACTGGTGTGATTTGATTATTTGAGGATTAGGGTACTCATAATTGCTAGTTTTCATAGTCTCTGGATTGCTTAAGTTATTGTGTCAAATTTCCTGGCATGTATGCTCATGAATGGTTGATTAGAAAATTGTTACATAATATTCAGTTAGTTTTAAAACTAAATTTGAGAGGTGATTTGAGGTTTAGACTAAAGCAATTCTTGTGTATGTGGTCTAATTTAAGTCCTGAAATTGCTAGTGTATGTTGATACATTTTCCATATTACTTGAAGAAAATGGAACAGACTGCAATTATATCTTATGCGGAATTCTAATAAAGAATTATGTTAAACTAGATAAATTGATGAGTGTAACCTTTTCATACTCTCATCATACTCATGCCTTTTCCAGGGCAGTTAATATAGAGAAGAGAAGAACAAAAAGGTGTTGAAATATATGGATCGTAGTTGGATAAACGCTAAACGGACTAGTGTTGAATATGATAATGGGGTGAGGGATTTTTTAGAATTTGCTAGAAGAAATTTTGGTAATGATGATAGTAGGATGTTCTATTGTCCTTGTGTAGAATGTCTGAATGATAAGCGACTTAGTACTGCACATATATATACACATTTAATTTGTGAAGGATTTTGTAAGAGTTATACAGTATGGGTATGGCATGGTGAAGAAATAGAAATTCCAAGCGCAACTCAAGAAGCGGGGGTTGCCTTTGATGATAATGACACAGTTCTGAATGATCGGATAGAGGATATTATTCTTGATGTTGGAGAATAGGCTTTTGAGAAATCATATGCATATGGTAATATGTGCAGTGATGCTGAGAAGCCACTGTACCCGGGGTGCACAAAATACCAATTGTTGAAAGCTGTATTGAAATTGGTAAGCTTGAAAGCACGGCATGGATGGAGCGACAAGAGTTTTTCAGAAGCACTTGAGGCCTTCAAGGACATGCTTCCAGATGATAACGTGCTGCCTTGCCGATACTATGATACGAAGAAAATACTGTGTCCACTAGGGATGAAGTATAAAAAGATCCATGCATGCCCTAATGATTGTATATTGTACAGAAAAGAGCATACAGAGAAAGAGCAGTGTCCGATATGTGAAACCCCCAGATACAAATCAAATAAGGCCCCTGCAAAAGTGTTGTGGTATCTTCCTATCATACCGAGGTTCAACGGCTGTTTGCTAATGAAATTAATGCCAAAAATTTGAGATGGCATGCGGATGAGAGGATTTCCGATGGAAAGCTTCGACATCCAGCTGATTCTTCTCAGTGGAAGAAAATTGATCAGTTGTTTCCTGACTTCGGCAAAGAGCCTAGGAATCTTAGGCTCGGGGGCATGAATCCTTACGGTAGCCTAAGCAGTATACATAGTTCATGGCCTGTTCTGCTAGTAATTTACAACTTATCTCCTTTGTTATATATGAAACGAAAGTACATCATGTTGTCTATGTTGATTTTGGGACCAAAACAACCTGGAAATGACATAGATGTTTACTTAGAACGCCTGATCGAAGACTTGAAAGAGTTGTGGGATAAAGGTGTCGATGTTTTTTACGCGAACAAGAAGGAGTTGTTTAAAATGCGAACCTTGATCTTTTATACTATAAACGACTTCCATGCTTATGGAAACTTGTCAGGATATAACGTTAAAGGTCACAAAGCTTGTCCTATTTGTGTAGAAGGCACATGCTACCTTCAACTTCAACATGGAAGAAAGACTGTTTATCTTGGTCATACGAGATTCCTTAGACGGGGCCACCCATATCACAGATTAAAGAAGGTCTTTTTTGGTGGCCAAGAGTTTGAAGATGCTCCAGAGGCTTTGACTGGGGAGAAAGTGTATGAAAAGGTCAAAAATACCAATGTCATCTTCGGTAAGACTTCAAAGAGTCGAAATGAAAAAAATATATGGAAAAAGAGGTCTGTTTTCTTTAACCTTCCATATTGGCAGAATATTGATGTCAGACACTGTATTGATTTTATGCATGTGGAGAAAAACGTGTGTGATAGTATTGTCGGGACACTACTCAACATACAAGGAAGTTCTAAGGATAGCGTTAAGGCAAGATTAGATTTGCAAGAAATGGGAATACGGGCAGACTTACACCGAGGCCACATGGTAAGAGAACTTTTTGTCCTCCAGCTTCTCATACTTTGTCCAAGGATGAGAAATGAAGTTTTTGTGAGTGTTTACATGTCATCAAAGTTCCCTCAGGGTATTCTTCAAACTTTAAGAAGCTTGTGTCTATGAAAGACTTGAAGTTAGTAGGGTTGAAGTCTCATGATTGTCATGTCTTGATGCAACAACTACTCCCAGTGGCTATTCGAGGCATCGCCGAATATGATCTTCAACACTATTGACCAGACTTTGTTTATTCTTCAATGCGATTTGTAGTAAAGTCATTGAGACGGAAAGGTTGGATGAATTGGAAGATGAAGGTTACCTAATCTTGTGCCAGCTTGAGAAGCTTTTTGTTCCTTCATTTTTTGACATCATGGTACATCTAGTTGTTCATCTAGTGAGGGAGATAAAATTGTGTGGGCCTATCTATTTTCGATGAATGTACCCAATTGAAAGAACTATGAAAATCCTAAAATGATATGTGAAGAACCATAACCGGCCTGAAGCTTCTATTATTCAGAAATATGTTTCTGAAGAAGCCATGGAATTCTGTCAACATTATTTGGCAAATGTAGGACATATCGGCCTTCCTAAACAACATGATGAAGAAGGGGGTAGGTGCGGGGCTACCGTCAAGAGTGTGGATCCTGATGAATTACAACAAGTCCACTTGTACATTTTGAATAATGTTGATGCAGTTCCAGATTACATAAATGCTCATAAAGAAATTGGACGGAAAGCGAACAGTCGATTGACTGAACAAAGGTTAATTAGGGAGCATACCAAGACCTTTGCACATTGGTTTAAACACAAGGTTGACGGAGAAGAATGTGTTTCTGATACAATTAAATGGCTAGCACGTGGTCCTAAGTTTGATGTCATAAGTTGGACTTCGTTTGTGATCAATGGGTATACCTTTTACATAAAGTCCCTGGATGATAGGAGCACTGTCCAGAACAGCGGTGTTATGTTAGTAGCTGAATCTATACACTTCTCTAGTTCAAAAGATAAGAACCCTACATTGGCAGCCATACCTTATTATGGGGTTATTGACGAGATTTGGGTGGTTGACTATGTTAAAATTAAATTTCCCATTTTCAAATGTAAGCGGGTTGATGTCAATAATGGTGTGAGGATCGATAATTCAGGGTTTACATTAGTTGATTGGAACAACAAAAGTTTTGGAGATGAACCTTTCATTATGGCAGATCAAGGGAAACAAGTGTTCTATATTATTGATCAGGCAAATAAAATGTGGTCTGTAGCTCTCCAAGGAAAAAGGGTAATCGATATTGAAGAGGAAAGTCGTTCAAATTATGATTTTCTCGAGACCCCTTCTTTTTCTAGGGATCTTCTTGTATTGAACGAAGAAGATGAAGCTAATAATGAACACAATACAAGAAATGATCATCGTGAAGGGATATGGGAGGATATCTCTTTATAAATCTACTTTAAATGTTAGCTATCTATTTAAAGTCATTATCGTTATAACTTATATGCAGATTATATATATATGTTATTTTATAACTTACTAACTCAACAATTTGTCTTAACAGTACAATGAGGATCAGGTGCATCCTACAGCAGAGGATCAGGTATACCCTACTGCTCAGCACAGTGAGCCTCAGAGTGTTAATCAGGGGTAGTCATCGGGTGAGCCGAGTCACTAGCCCAGACGGAGGGGTAGGACGACCATATGGTTGAGGGATGTTTCCCTGAGTCGGTCTGCCAGGGAGAGGATACCGATCCAGTTCGATCAATACTGGAAATTGATCGGGCCGAATGCCAGTCGTTATAGGAGTTTTGTCGGCCTCCTCGCACGGAATAAGCCTAGCATATTGATAGAGGAGTGGAGGAATGTCGACAAAAAGGTTAAGAAGCATATTTGGGACATTATTCGGGTATAAAATTCCATCTGTATGTTTCTTTTATCAAATTTGTTTCATTACTGTCACTAACTCCTTTGATTCATGAATGACAGCTCACCTACGACATTCCTTAGAGTGAGATCTTGTACCATAAGACTATGACGTATTGTTGTGAGCGATGGAGGAAGTTCAAGATGAATCTGGCCAACAATTATGTGCATATCGAGGTGCCAGCTAGTAAGCCTCATCCTACTCCTTGTTGCAAGTATTCGTACATCGATGAAGCGACATGGCAGGAGTTTTTTAGGCTTCGGACTACTCCAGAGGCTTTGGTGAGTTAACTTATTTTGTACTTTATTTACTTATCTTTTGTCTTTACTGTTTGTAACCTTTTTTCTCATTTCTTATTTGCAAGCAAGAAGGCAAAAGGCACAAGTAAGTGGCAGGAAGAAAAATTGCCCCCACACAATGTCTCGTGGGGGATACGTAAAGGCCAAGAAAGACTTGGTGGCTAAATGGAGGAGATTGGAAGAAGTATCTCAATCCGATCCTTCTGTTCTGCTATCTCCACTATCTCCAATACGGCGTGAAGAGTTGTGGTTGCATGCTCGCCTGAAGAGTGGTGGATCCTATACGAGTGACCAGTCTCATATAGTCGGTGAAAAAATTGTAAGTATTGTTGTTCTTATTAACTGTTTAATAAACATGTTTCATTACTCATGTGTTTTTTTTGTATATCTTACAGGAGTAACTTCAACAAAAGAAAGCCGAGGGAGCCTTCAAGTCGGAGGGGAGGAATGACATTCTCACAGTTGCTACTGGAAAATGTGAGCATCCAGGTCGTGTCAGGGGAGTTAGAGGAGGGGTGGGTATAAAGGATTACTTTGGATCCTCCTCACACAGTTCCTCCTCCAACGTGGTCACGAGAGATGAATTAGAGCGTATGTTGGCCACTCGAGGGCGGAAGTAAGGGCCGAGGCAGAAGCATCATTTGATGCACTATTGGATACCCAGTTGAGCAAGATGAAGGATGAGGTATATGCCATGGTGAGCACAAGACAAGATACCGCTCCAGTCCAGGCACAGTCGCTCGATCGCCATAAGCAGAGCACCAAAGGGAGTTGTTGCAATGTGAGACAGTCATCAGAGGGTCCTAGAAAGGATGATGCCGATCCTTGTGAATTATATGTTGAGGATCCTCTGAGACGGTTAGTTGCACGGGGGAGTGTGCACAACCTAGGATCAACTATTCACCACCTCGAGATGACAGATGATCAGGTTAAGGTGTCAGTTGAGGAGGTTATTATCGCAGACGTACCTGTCCCTATCCCTTCTGAGGAGTTCAAGATTGTGGCCGATGTCTTGGGTACCTTCATATCATGGCCGAAGAACCTTGTTTTTGTTAGAGCTGGGGATTCCCCGATCAGAGTCCCAAGTCCAGCTCCTTTCCCTCGTGAAGTTTCATAGCCTCAACCACTGAATGTGATGCAGCAAGTGATTCTGATGGCATTTGATACATCTTTCCTGACTAAAAATTGGCCTATAGATTCAGTTGTTGGACCGTCAAGGGCGGCATGCTATCTTGAGAGGGATGATTTAATGTCCATGGTTGCTCCTAGACAAAATCTTACGATTGTGATTGTCCAGCTTTTTTTGATGTAAGTATCTTCTTCAAATGGAAGTAAATATCTTAAAAATTACGTTGTGTAACCTTAATATGTGTGCTTCCATTTTTATAGGTACATGAATCATAGGTTGGTTTCCTCTTAGCAGAGCGCTAAATTTGGATTCATCTGCCCAGCTCATGCCACGGAGAAAGGGACCACTTCTGCCATCAGACATAGATATTTATCACAGAGGCTCAGTGAAACAGAAACTGACTGTTTCTTGGTTCCTTATGTGCATGGGTAAGAAACATCAAATTTAAATTCCAAAACATCACATATAATGCTTTATATTTGCTTAACATTCATCTTTTTTTTAAGGGATCATTGGCAATTGGTTATTCCGTATAAGACTAGTTACACAATGATCCTCCTCTGCTCCTTCCATTTCAAACTGGGGAATGACTTGAAGAAGACCATGAACTCGTAAGTTTTCTTGCTTTATTACCTTTTGTGTGCAAAGTTTGTGTGCAGAATAAGTAATCTTTGTGATTTTGATCATAGGGCTATGCAGACTTTCTTACACGCTAAGTGTGGTAGGCATGTTTGTGACTTAAAAGACCCTACATGGATCACGCCAAAGGTTAGTACATATTTGTTTTCTTTAAGATGCATTTCATAAGCTATGCTTTTATGCTTGCTTTGATGATATCATGTTCTTTTTCAGACCTGTAGGCAACCACCGGGCTCCAACTTATGTGGTCTTTATATGTTGAGGCAAATTTACAATATTATCAGCCTAGGCACGACTGACTTTACCGAGGAGGTAATAAATGTATATTTCAAATATTTTGTATTACTTTATTATTTTTAAGTTTGTAAGTTAATGTTTTGTTTGGCTTCGGTGTTACACATACAGATGTTTGATCTTGCTGATCCCTTTCCTGAATAAGATATTGATTTCATCCGCAATTGTTGTGCTGAATTCATTTATGAGCTTTTACAAGATTAGTAAGTTTTTGAATCCGATCCTATGTTATTCTAATAATACTTATGGTTTTCATATATATCTAACTTGGTTTATATCTCTGTTCAAGACAAATTCTTGGATATTGGTGATACTAGTTGGCTATTGATTCAGGCATGGGATCACTATTGTAAATTTTCCTCCACTTTTTTCATTTCTCTGTAAAGCTTAAGAATTTTTTCCATATCATGAGAAATATTTCTTTTCCTCCTTCTCTTTACAAGCTTTGGGATTGCAAGTTCACACAATGTCGCAATTTTCCTGCTATCATTGTTTAATTGTGGTGCTGTGGTTCAAAACTCCTGATAATTATAAATTGTTAATATTGTACTGTTTCTGAGAATTGAATAAGTTGATCATGTGTTATTAGTAGTCATTGGAATTGAATGTGTTTGTTTTCAATGATTTTTTTTCATAATGTTCATTCTGTGATTGTTGAGAGTCGAGGATTGCAAGGGCCAAGTGTTTTTCCCTTAAACAGACTGACATTTATAGGTTCATACCAATTATGATAACTAAGGTCATATTTTACAAAAGAGGGAAAGGGGAACTAATAAGGATTTTAGGCTTCATGATTCTATATTTGGAGCAAGTTTGCATTCTGAGAAATACCAATTATTTTTGGAAATAAAAATGTTGTTGTCACTGCTTTTGATTGTCAATATATATATATATGCATGTGTATGTAATGTGACACAGGGAGGATTGTTGTTGAATATGGCTTACTGGCCTGGTTAAGATTGAAACAAATAAAACGAAAAAAAACAAAATTTTTAGACCTGTTCTAACTATAACCGGTCTTAAATATGAATTTAAGACCGGTTATTAAGAGGCGGTCTTAAAAGATTAAACTTTAAGACCGGTTCTAAATTTAATCGGTCTTAAATCGATATTTAAGACCGGTTATTAATAGAACCGGTCTTAAAGAAGTAAACTTTTCAGACCGGTTCTCTTAATAACCGGTCTTAAATTCATATTTAAGACGGGTTAAATTTAGAATCGGTCTTAAAGTCCTATTTTTTATACTGAAATTTCCCTACTCGTTCTGTTAGTTAAACTTTAAGACCGGTTGTTGTAGAACCGGTCTTAAAATTTCATATTTTAGACCGGTTTTTTAACCGGTTTAAAAAGTTAAATACTTTTTAGACCGTCTGTATCAAGACCTGATCCAGAACAGGTCTAAAATGTCTTTTTTAACCAGTCTTAAAAGTGATTTTTGTACCGGTGGTAAGTTTTGGAATCAGATCCTATGTTGTTCTAATAATACTTATGGTTTTCATATATATCTAACTTGGTTTATATCTTTGCTCAGGACAATTTCTTGGATATTGGTAATACTAGTTGGCTATCGATACAGGCATGGGATCACTATTGTAAATTTTCTTCCATTTTTTCATTTCTTTGTAAAAGCTTAGGAATTTTTTCCATATAATGTGAAATATTTCTTCTTCTGCTTTTCTTTAGAAGTTTTGGGATTGAAAGTGCACACAATGTTGAGATTTTCCTGCTATCATTGTTATGTTATGGTTTATTGTGGTTCAAAATGCCTGATGATTATAAATTGTTAATATTGTATTGTTGCTGAGAATTGAATAAGTTGATCATGTGTTATTGGTAGTCATTGGAATTGAATGTGTTTGTTTTGAATGATTTTTATTCATAATGTTGATTCTGTGATTGTTGAAGGAGGAGGGTTATAAGGGCCAAGTGTTGTTGCCTTGAAGAGACTGACATTTATAGTTTCATACCAATTAGGATAACTAAGGTCATATTTAACAAAAGAGGGAAAGAGGAACTAATAAGGATTTTAGGCTTCATGATTCTAAATTTGGAGCAAGTTTGCATAGGATAACATGATGCCTTAGGCTGAATTGATTCTGAGAAATACCAAGTGTTTCTGAAAATAAAAATGTTGTTGGCACTGCTTCTGATTATGAATATATATATATGCATGTGTTGTTGCTTGTATATGTGGAGAGGGGATTGTCGTTGAATATGGCTTATTGGCCTGGGTAAGATTGAAACAAATAAAACTAAAAAAAAATTTAGACTGGTTCTCATAAGAACCGGTCTTAAAGTAATATTTAAGACTAGTTAAAATGAGAACCAGTCTTAAAATTCTAGCCGTTAAGACTAGTTCTCAAGATAACCGGTCTTAAATTGATATTTAAGACCCGTTCTTATAAGAACCGGTCTTAAATAACTAACACTTTTAAGACCGGTTTTCATAATAACCGGTCTTAAATATAACTTTAAGACCGGTTTTTTCTAAACCATTCTTAAAATCCTATACTTTTAAGACCGGTTTTCAGAGAAACCGGTCTTAAAAGTATATTTTAAACCTGAAATTTCCTTTTAACAGTTTTTTAGTCAGACTTTAAGACCGGTTGTGATACAACGGGTCTTAAAATTTTATATTTTAGACCAGTTTTTTAACCTGTATCAAGACCTGATCTAGAACCGGTCTAAAATGTCTTTTTTAATCGGTCTAAAAAGTGATTTTTGCAATAGTGGAAGGAGCAAGAGGTGAGCAAGAGCATCACTTTGGCATATATGTTGCCTTGTTTGGTTGAGTTTTTAAGACTTGTTATTTGTTCCCTAATTTCAATCAAGTAGGGTTTGTTAAGGTTCATGAATCTTTGACCATATACATGTGATTATATGTTGTTTTGGAAGCATATAAGCTAAGTTTGGTGGTTAAATTGTGAATTGTTGTGTGGAACCCTGATTTTTTGATACAAATAGGACATTAAGAAGGAATAGGAATTTGATGATTTTAATGTTACCATTGTGTTCTATACAAAAAACGGTATGGGAATAGGCCCTGGTTATAAATTCTAGGCCTTTGGAACACAAATTGAAAGTTGCAATGTTGTTGTTCGGTTAGGGTTTCCCTACGTGGTAGAGGTTTGCATTATGTTTTGAGTAACTGAACTGTGTCTAATGCCTATGATATTTTCTAGAATGAAAGAGGACTTGATAAGCATTAATTTGATAGGTCATATAGGTCATTTGGACATGTACACTAAGAGTTATATGTTAGTTCTCAAGTTATGTTTTGATGATAACAAATATTGATAAACAATGAGGACTTGATGATTTAAGACACTTAAGTTAGGTTCTAGACACTTGAAGTGAAATAATTATTTTGGAATCAAACATTGAATTAGAAAGTTTCTCACCTTCGGTGATCTGAGATGATCACACGAGTGATAGGAAATGTACTCGAGTGATGGTCTTTAACATTCAGTGATTTTGCAATTCACTCACTGAAAACTCAGAAGTTTTGTAAAATCACTCGAGTGGCTCAGTTAGGATTCGAGTGATTTTGTAGTATATCAGCATATCAGCAAATCACTCATGAGGTTACTGAGAGTTAAGATAGAAGATTACCTAAGTGAATAAGTGATCACTCACAAGATTTTTGCAAGTCACTCACGGACCTTGTGAAAGTTATGAAAAGAATCCACTCGAGTGAATAAGTAATCACTAGAGTGAAGGATCTCACTTATAGGATTTTCAAGAGTCACTCGCGATCGCTCTACAGGTTATAAGCAAAGATTACTCGAGTGAGTAAGTTGTCACCGAGTGAGGGTGTCAACTCTCAATATCTGTGCAATTCACTCATGATGGTTCAGCAAGTTACTGATAGAGCTTACTAGAGTATGTAAATTGTCACTCGAGTGATAGAAGGAAACTCGCGAGGTTTCAGTAAGTCACTTCCTGATAAAGCAAGAGTACAGTGAATTTCAACCGGAGTTCACTGATTCAAGAGTCTGGTAGTGTTGAATTCTTTTACAACAAACTTATATTTCTTCAATACTTCGCTACTAGAACTCAAAGATTTATAAGGCACTCGAGTTAAGCTATAAAATCACTCAAGTGATGGATACTCACTCAAGTGATCAAAAATCCACTTAAGTGCAAGTTCATTGTGTCTTTGAAAATCACCGTATCGATTAACTTGAAACTCAAGACGAACATTACTAAGCATTGATTATTACTTAATCGTCAACTCAATACTACTAATGATTTGTTTGTATAAGTTTCAGGAACTTAAACCTTAGAGCAAATTCAAATTCACCAAAAAGCAAACTTGTTGTCAGAAACATTAAATCCTCAACCATAAAACAAAGCAAACATACCGAAAGAATTATGTCTGAAGATTTATTGCTCAAACACAAAAGTAACTCAACACCAAAATCCCTCAATGTCTCTATAGCCAATCTAACAGGAAATTTGAATACTCTTAACAGTCATTAATGCAGATCACCTATAAATTGTCGAGTATTCAATACAGAGAAATTAACGTAGCTAATGAACATACTCTATACATTTATTGCTCAG
The DNA here is from genome assembly GCA_037074505.1 of Albizia julibrissin. Classification (NCBI taxonomy): domain Eukaryota; kingdom Viridiplantae; phylum Streptophyta; class Magnoliopsida; order Fabales; family Fabaceae; genus Albizia; species Albizia julibrissin. The sequence goes on from CM073477.1 coordinate 43,997,641, forward strand.
TTAATCCTCTGTAAAATTCTCTAATATTTCTTTAGTTATTTAGTGATTACTTATCTACTATGTGAGAGAGTCATTATCAGAAATACCTTTATTCTTTATAAAATCTCAAGGTAGTGGGACCTTGAGTGTGGTGGTTGGATACAATGTGTAAGCGAAAGCGAGTCCTGTAGAGGGTTGTTCATTGTTACATACATTGTACTGAGGTTCTAAGAACCCATAGAATCTTGGAAGAATTGTGAGAACTCAGATATGCTCTTAGAACTGAACGTAGGTCAATGAGTTAAGACCGAAACAGTATAATCCGTTATGCACTCTACGGTGATATCTTTCTTACTTTCATTATCTTTAATACTTTTCAATTAGTATTATTTAATCAAATTTTTTTATATCACTTAATTCACCCCCTCTTTGGTGAAAGTAAAAACTAACATTATGTATTTTTAAAGTTAGCCAAGTAAAAACTGGCAAGTTTCTTAGATAGTTTCTAGTAAATGGTAATTCTGGAATGGTCTACGCCTAACCGACTAAATGGAATATTTTTCCTTCAAAATATACTTATTAAGGGTGACATAGCCTTTAGAATCACTGTAGTTTGACATTTGTACAAAAAGGTATGAATTTTCAAAATATTATGAAAATTCTACCAACTTTTAGTAAATGTGCGAAATTTTTTTTAAAAAGGTAATGGCACAATGTAAACCATGAACTCTAAGGGTAAAAATAAACTACTACATAAAATTAGAAATATGACATGAATGAGAAATAACTCATTTATTATAAATTTGGAATTTTAGGACTTGACAATTGCCCGAGCCAGATCAAGAATTAGTAACCTGACTAACTAGGCACTGGAAAGGGTTTTAGGTAGTATCTCTATCTCTCATATTCTATATGATTTTTAATATGCATTGTTTTCCATGTTATGTGCAATGACATGTGAATGGCAGTAATTCCTAGAGTTGGGTGTGGGAAAAGCACAAGTACCACCCTAAGGGAAAAGTACAAGTACCACTAGGGCCAATAGGTTCCTAGTATAGGTAAGCCAGGGCAAGTACAGACAAAACATTATCTACTCAAGAATATTATAGTAAGTAGGGGTCATAAAAGCATATGATCCTAAATTCAACATGTACTAAGGCTAGTAGGGGACAAACAATCATTTGTACCTAAACACCAAGCAGGATAGCAATATGATCACTGATTAGCAAGTAGGGACAAATGACTATTTTGATTAGGACAAAATCATCATTTGATCTTAAACTTTGTTTGACAGACATCTACACATCATTATTGTTTACTGCATCATATGCTGTATTGCATGTTTATCTTACACATTTTGTATGATTGATTACTTGTTACTACTGAGATTCATTTGAATCTCACCCGTTAAAAGGTAGCGGCTCTTAAGGCAAAGACGTAGACACCGGCCACTGAAGGATCCGGTCCTAATGAAGAATTTTGTGTTGGTTATCTTTGCACTTTTCATGAAATTTTGGGTTTTGTATTTAACTATGTACAAAACCTGTAGGGAACTTTTATTAATGTAATAAAGAATTTTATGTCAATACATTATACTATTTCTATATGCCCATTGAACTGTGTGTTATTACTTTGATAAATGTCAAAATATTAAGAGGTAAGACACTTAATGCATGACAAGCTTGCCTTACATAGGCTCATGCTGATATAATGACATACCTGCATGTTCAATGTTTCACATACATACATATGGCCATAGCAAAGCTAGAAATAGAGCTTTAATCGTTCATACATGATTCACATAATCAAGCAAAGCAATTAGACATATCAATGAACAAGCATAAATATCAAGCATATGCAGGATAGGTAAGTTCACTAGTTGGAAGCCTTTCCAAACTCTGCTCTTGTTCCTAATCTCGTAGGCGTCCAGGGAAAATGTCAATCCTTTAAGTTAGAATTCACGCATGGTGAGTTATTACTTGCCCTAATTCTTTTATTAACTCAAAAAAATTGGTTGGTTATCTTTTGTAATATCCCGAATTTTGGGACTAAAGGCTAGAGAATAAGCCTGAATAAAGAAAACTACTAAGCCAGTTTGGGTGGAGTTCTAAGAATGCCCAAGATCCATAATGACTTTTAGAGGCTAATTTGGGAACTAAAGTATGGAATTTAGTTCCAAATAGTTAAAGGAAATGCTCGATTCCTTTATCTAGAGTCAAATAGGATCTAAAGCCTAACTTGGATCCAAAAAGAAGAGCAAATGGCAGCTTGGAAATTTAAAGAAAGAGAAAAGAATTAAGGGCAATTCAATTAATATTGCCACAATCAAGTGCAAAGAGTCAATTGTCACTTGATCTTGAGGTTAATGTTGGAAGACCAATTTAAGGGCTAGGATTGGCTTTTCAAAAGTATGAAGTAATTATGATAATAGAAAAGTAAATTTTCTCTCCCTTAAAGGCACAAAAAATGTCCAAATTAAGGGGTAAAGAAAGAAGAGAATAGCTTAGTCAATTAGTCAAAGTTTCACAACTTTTCAAACTTGGGAAATTAATCGACCAATGGCAAGATAAAGTGTGATGATTGGGTCAAAATTTTTCCTTCATTTGGGCAGCCCAATTTTGTCCAACAAGAAGAAGGAAAGAGGAAGGAAAAATTTAAATGGTTAATTAACCAAGTTTGAGCTAGAAGACTAAATTTTGACCACATATTTTTCTTTTTCCTTTGGGCCATTTTTGGCCAAGTATTTTAAGAAGGTTGTTAAGGGAATATTAGAACATTTTAACCTCCCTCTCACTTCCTCATATTTTGGTCAAAAAGGGGAAAAAAGGAAGGGAAGATGGTTGACCTATTTAAACTCAATCATGGTTAATCAATTTAACTAACACTTTTTTCAAGAAGCAATATTTGTTACATATTTATTTTTCCTTCTCTTTCCTCCTTTTTCTTGAAAATTATTGGCTAAGAGAATTATAAAGGTGAAGGGAATTCATTTGATCATATTCTTCTCTCTCTCCAAGCACAAAAAGTCAGCCAGCATAAAGGAAGAAGAAAAAGAATGAGCCAAAGTTACAAGGTTAGCTTCTAGCTCCAAAATCACATGGTAAATCACCTTTATTGCTCAAAATCCCTTCATGAATATTGTTCCCCTCTTCAATAGCTTCATTTATATGGTTTTTATTTTTTAAGATGAGGTGTTTTGAAACATCTTGCAAGAGAAAAAGGTGGAGAATCAAAGAAAGAGCTTGGGAAAGGCAAAGAAGTGAGCTTTAGCTTCATTTTGAGCTACGGATTGTGTTGATTGGTTGAGTTTTGGTGGGTTGTGTTAGCTGCCCTAATTTCATCCTTTTAGGGTTTATTAGGGTTCATGAATCTTTCATTATATACATGTGATTATATGTTGATTTGGAAGCAAATGATTTAAGGTTGGTGATTGAAATGTGAATAGGTAACTGGTTGTGTAAAACCCTAATGTTTGGTCTGAACAGGACATCAAGAGGGAATTGGAATTTAGTCATTTTGATGTTATCATTGTGTTCTATATGAAAAACTATATGGAAATAACCATGGTTATAAATTTTGGATCATTGGAACATAACTTGTAACTTTTTAAATTTTTGTCCAATAAGGGTTTCCTCGTGGTAGTCATTTGCATTATGTTTTTCAATGACTGAATGATGTCCAATATCTGTGATATTTTCCAAAATGAAAGTATACTTATCAAAATTTAATTTGATAGGTCATATAGGTCAATTGGGTCTGTACATAAAAAGTTATGCATTTTTAAATTTGGTCATGAAAAACTGGCATGTTTATGGGGTAATGGCCAATGAATGAGAATTATGGAATTATGGGCATGTGATTTTTAGCATAAGGTATTTTTCCCATAAAATATACTTAAAGAGGGTCAAATATAACTTTGAGCAACTCCATTTGGAATTGTTTAGATTAAGTTATGATTTTTGAAAGTTTAGCCAAGAAACAGGGAAAATCAGGAAGTCTAGATTCTTGGCTGTGGCCAAGCATTTTTTGCCATGGCCAAAAAGAGGTCAGAAACATTTTGCTGCGGCCAAAGAATTCATGGCTAAGGCCAAGACCCTAAATTCTAGCATTTCATATTTTACAAAAGAAATCGACCTGTTTAACACTTCCTAACTTCTTGGGCCTTAATATTAACTTCTAATGACTTTCTATCATGGCTCTAATAATATGATTGGGTATCTAAGGCTATGACAAGTCAAGAAAGAAGAAGAAAGGAAGATACTTCAAGTAACTTTGATGGTTGGAAGGAGAGGAAACAAAGGAAGGACATTAGTCCACAAGGTAGTAAACTTTCCTAACTTGCATAACTTGATATGTGTGCTTGTGTATTGATGTGTTAATCACTTTAATGAATTGCTTCAAGCATATGTGAATAAGTGAAGCTCCGTTTCTGTTTATACTATAGACATTGGTGTAATATGTTAAACATTGAGCATGCATATATGACATTATGTTAGCATAAATATGTAAGCAATCATATCATGCACCAAGCATTTCTTGTATGCATTTGTTAACATTGTTTACTATTGAGATTCTCTCAAATCTCACTCTTCCTCACCTAACCATATAGGTATATTGAGAACAGAGAAGAGGATTACAAGAGGGAAATATGAAGGTGGAACAAAGATGAGAATGTGTCTATTGTGTTTGTATTAGACTTGGACACTTATGTAGCCTTATGTGGCTACACAATTTGTGTATGTAAATGAATGAATTAAGTGTGAGCAGAGAATCACCCTAATTGAATTAAAGGAAAAGATAAGAATCGATGAGTGATAATAAAGTTGCAAACCACTAGAATACGCTTCCACAGGATTTTGAAATTTTCAGAAAAACCCACTCAATTACAGGTTCGAATACTGTTTTAAGGTTGGGATTTGAAAAAACTTTATAAAAGAAATATCGCTTAGTGGTTCGAATTCCCTGCTTAAAAATTATCAATCGATTACGGAAATAAGGTGTTACATCTTTAAGGTTAATGCATTAGGGCCAATGTATTGTTAATGTGCCCACACTAACTCCAATTGCTTAACTTAACCCTTGGAAGTTAACTTTATTACCAAATGCCATTGCCTTTTCATTTTCGCATAATTACTAAAAGCTAGTAGAATTTTTCAATTAACTTTGAAAATTCATATCTTTTTCTAGGAATCTCTAATTGAGATGGTTTAAAGTCCTATGTGTCAATAATTAAGTCTAGTTTAAAGGAAAAATACCTTCTTCAGTTAGTCTTATGCTCAAAAATCTTGAATTACCAATAAACTCACACTACCATAAAAGTTCTCCAGCTTTAAAGGTCTAACTTCAAAAATTCATATATCCTAATATATTAATCCAAATGGACCAAATGACCAATCAAATTAAATCTTATGATGTCTAATTTAAATTTGAAAATTTTCATAGCCATTGGACATCATTTTCTTAGTCAAAAAGTGTGTCACAATAGATTGCCTCACAAAACTCAAATATGGTAGCACTTAAACTAGGCTTATATTATCATCATATATTCTCATTAAACACGTGATTTCACCATAATCAAGCTTAAACCAACATCAAACCTATATAAATCCTCTTGACCAAAATCTATAGGCAAGCCAAAGGTCCAAGAAAACTCAACAAAACCACAACAAATATGGTTCAAAACAATAACGAGGCTTACCTCTTCATGTTTCTACAACTGGTTCAGAATTCTGGCAGCACTGACCTTAGGTAGACGGATCTAAACACCTCAGATTGAAAAATTAAAACTGTAGATAGGAGGCCCATACTAAGTAGAAGAGGGTTAGTGAAAGCTCCGTCGGCTGGTTCTGGCGATTCGGGGTCAGAATCGGCAGTTGAACTCAAGAATACTTCAAGTTTTCCTCTCTCTCTCTCTCTTCTTTCTATTTTCTCTTTTCTTTCTCCAATTGTTCCTCTTGCTTCTTGCATTGCCAAAATTTTAAAGGAGATTGGAGGGTTGGATTTTTTCTTTGTGTCATTTACTTTAATCTGACGGTGCTATTGAGTGACACGCATCCCTGAAGCATCTCTTCACAAACAGTCCTTGATTTGTCAGGGGAAGGGAAGCTTGATGAATTCCCCTAACTCCCAGGTTCGGTGCTTGGGAAATTTAAGTACATATCTAAGCCAGAGATCGGTGGATTCCTAAGACTCAGATGCTAGGTGGCGCCTTTCTAGAGTGCCACCTTAAAAATGAAAAAGCAAATATAATCATGAGGGACACTTGTCACCTTCTTGTGGAGCTAACAAACAAGGTAGATTGTACTTGGTCATGATGAGAGGACACTTGTCATATTCCTATGGAGCCAACACAAAAGTTGTGTCCTCATTAGCCATCATGATTTACTTTATTAAAGCTACTTTAATAAAGTTACTTTATTGGTATTTTCTCAGGATTGCGACACGTATATCAAGGCCTGCCAAATGACACCAGGTTAGAGTATTTGGGTAGGCCCTGCTTGGCGCCACATACCGGTGTCTACTCTAAAAACACAGGGTACACATGTCAGCTTGAAAATTCCATGTGCACACCTACACCGGCCTATTTTTCTCAGCTAATCAGTCCCACACCTCATGACATAGTTGGGTGGCATCTTTCTATCAACCCAATAGAACTGTATATGTGTCCTATGCATATATGTACTGACACTTTAGTCCTAATGTCTATGCATACTGGGTCCTCTGCCCCATAGGGGTAGATCACATAGTTCCTAAGAGTCTTTCTATCTCTTGACATTCTTGGGACTATTCCCAAGCTGGGCCTAGTCATCTGCCTGATACATGCTTATCCTCAAGTCTCTAGGCCCAAAATTCAAGATATTACAGGGACTTCCTCCAAAGCTTCCAAACCTATAATGTCTCAACCAAAGGCCTTAAAAGAAGGGAGTGGAGAAAAGAATATTGAAGAAGAAGATATCACGGTCTCGCCAAAAGGCTTCAATTTAAACAAACTTGAGCACACACAAAAATTCAAAGATTACTTCTCCTGAAGAAAAATGTGTAAGATGTTCTATGTTGATCTTCAAGTCTTATATGAAGCAATTAAGTTTGATTTGAGTGAATATCTAGAAATTTATATTCCTTGGTTGTCTATACATCTACCTTATTGCACTAAGGTAGTTAGACATTTTTACTGTAATCAGGAACCTGTTAAAGATTGCATGAGCTCAGTTGTAAAGGAAGAGTTCGAAACTAAAGTAAGAGAGAAGAAATTCCTAATCTCATCCTCCAAGATCAATGAGTGGTTAGGAATCAAGGAGCCACTAAAGGATAACTCGGCCAAGCTTAATTCAAATTAGATATTCAGTATTCTGAAGCTCAAAGAGAGAGTAGGACCTCTAGTTTGCAATCCAAGGGACATGTGTGATTTACATAGAGTCCTCTGGTATATATACTCTTGAGCCATAGTAAACAAGTCCAACAACTTCACGCATTTCATTAATCGAGACTATGGAAATATGGCCTTGATACTCTTAAAGGAGAAGAGGAACTTAGGAGAGTTGATCTTCTCAGAGATCAAGTGGTATAGGTTCTCTAGAACCCGAACTACATTGATGCCATACCCTTATTTGATCTCCCTATTCCTGAAGGCCAACAAAATTTGGTACTTAGAACCTAATGAACCGATTGAGAGGCTATTACCAGTTGAAAGGAACAGAATTGGGAAACTAGGGATTAAGATGCCTCTGAAGAAACTAATGGACTTAACTTCAGGCGTTTTATTAGGCTTTTGAGTATTCCTTCTGACTCAGAGCGCTTTGAATCATTAGAATTGCTTTATGTTGAGAGTCACGAGCTTTTTATCGTTGTCATCAAATTCATCTGGCGTCTTAGGAACTGCTTGCCCTTCTACATTCTTTACAGGGACACAATTCCTATTTTGAATGACCTCCCAGAGTCCATAGTCACTTTTAGCTTTCCAGAATTAGAAGTGTTCACCATTAAAACCCGAAGGTGCGAGGCTTCATCGAGGAGTATTCCTTTACCCATGCTTGCTATAGGGTCTTTCTTGGGTTGTTATACCTGACAAAGAAGACCTTGCTCTAATACTAAATGTTAGCACAAGTGTTTCACCCAATAGGGGGGTGAAATAGGTGATAATAAAAAATTTTAATCATACTTAACAAATAATAGAAGTTTAAAGCAATTAAAATAAGTTCAAGAGTTACTGAGATTTCACCAAAGTGTACACTAGGGATTATAATTCTGACCTACTTCCAGTGCTTATATTCCTTTTCAGCTTTTCACTATCAGTTCTAAGATTTACTAGGTTTTTGGCCCTGCTTTACAAAGCAAGTTCCTACTCTGGACACTCACTCCCCCTTACACAATGTAAGATGATACCTAACTTAAGGTCCCACTACTTTAAGTTATCTCTCAATAAAGAGTATTAAGTTTAAAGTAATTCTCTCTCACAGAGTAAATAATACAATCACTGAAGTACAATAATATAGAATGAACAATGAAAACAAACTACTTAATGGAAAATGAATATTTTTCAGTTTGGTAGTTGCTCTATTTTAAATGCACTTGTATTTATAGTTGTAGCGAGTTTAATAACCGTTGTGACACATTCCACTTATCCATTACTCAGTAAATGCTTCTCTGAACATTCTTTATGATATTTTGATATAGCCGTTGTAGCAAAGAGAATGTGTTGGTTGGAGTTCGGCTTAACATTTAAAGCTTCTGACACAATATCTACTTTTTTTGGAATTCAAATATCTGATGAATAAATTCTCTAAAACTTGCTTAAACAGATGTTAATCATGAAAGAGAATAATAATAAGCAAGATCATGACTTATAACAAAAGTTCCATTGATTTCACAAATCTTGGTTTCAAGCTTTGTTTCAAGAAATATGAAGTATTCGAATACAAGTATTACTATCATGATAAAATGCTTCTTTCTCAGTTATGGATTGTTCGAATAGTTTCTTTACTATTCGAATAGTATTAAGCATTTTTGCACTGAGACTATTTGAATAGTTTAACTTACTATTCTAAAAGTTCATATGAAAACTGACAATAATTATCCTGATACTATAGATAACTATTCGAATACTCTTCTGGGCATGAATAAGAAAAGAGGCATGTTTTAGACATTAATACTATTCGAATAGTCTAACACTTACTATTTGGAAAATTATCCTGATATACTATGTAACTATTCGAATAACACTTTGAAAATGAACTTGGAAATATTTGGTTTTAAAACATTATACTATTCAAATAGTTGACTTACTATTCGAATACTCTTCCTGATTATATTATGATAAAGTTCATGGTATTTGAATAATCTTGATATATTGATTTGGAAAGACTATTCGGATGCTCCTCATACTATTCGAATAATTTTGAGAAATTTGATTGGAAGGATTATTCAGATAGTTAGTTTACTATTCAATTAGTACTCTTACTATCCGAATAGTTATCCTATTATCCGGATAACATTTTCATAAACTGAGTTTGAAAACACAATGACTATTCGGATAGAGCCTTGGTTATTTGAATACTTTTTCACTTGAATTAGTTTCAGAAAACTTTGTTAGTTATACTATTCAAATAGTGAAATGACTATTCGAATACTATAGACTTTTACTAATATATGTTTATTCAACTAGCGTAACTACTATTATGATAATGCTCTGGAAATTCTAATAACCTGAGAACTATCAGGATAGTTGCTAACTAAAAATAGGCTTTACTATTTGAATAGTAACCTAACTATTCAAATAGTCTATAGTATAAAATATTATGATCAGAAATGCAAATCCTTATTCGAATAATCCTAAATTTGTTATCATCAAAACTCTGAATCTAACATTCTCCCAATTTTTTATAATGACAAAACTTAGTGTTATTATTAAAATAGTAAGCCATAAAGATCAAAGCAAATACCCATGAATCAATTTAAAGTTTATAGAGGTAAGTTCACATAAGCTATATTGCATTAATCATAATGGGCTAAAGCAGAAACATGATAAACTAAATGAACTAAAGCAGAAACCAAAAAGAAATATGATCCTGCAAATTTAAGGAGGACCTAAAGAACTCAATGCTCATTGGATCATGGTGAAGGTGACTTCTCCCACTTTTTATCATTATCAGAAAGGTTTAAGTGGAGGAAGAGAAAAGGCAGAGGATGTTGGAGGCTCTCTGAGAGGGGCTTGTGGAGGAGTGGTGGTGGAGGGTTAATGTTAAATGAAGGAGAGGATGGAGGGGTATCTTTAGGGTTAACTACTAAAAGGGGTTGGGGTGTGAAAATGTGAGATTGTTTTGTAGATTTAGATTCATCATCATTCTCATGGTTAGGTACTTCCTAAGTTTCTCCAAAAGAGCTAGAGTCAGGTTGAGGAGGAGAAATGGTAGGTTGGGTCACTGGCTTAATTGTGATCTAAATTGGGGTAGTAGTGGTTTCCTGGATGGTGAATAAAACATTTGAAGACTCAGGAGGAGGTATAGAAGAGGTGGTTTATGGGGGTTGAGTTGGAGGAGCATTGGGCAGATTAGTATATTGAGGAATTGCAAGTACAAGTGCCTTGGTGAGAGGGGCTCCAGTGATACTTATTTCCAAGCAGTCAAGTATGTGCCTGATGTTAGTGATTTATTGAAGGTAATTGATATAAAGTTTGTACAGGAATTCAAAGTTCTAATTTACCCCAGCAATTATTGCCCTTACTTAACTCTAGAGGTCTTCTATTATCAGCTGATTAGATCTCAGGATTTACTCCACTACCGGTTTCAGAGCCTCTTTTATTTGAATCTAAATTGAGGCACCAAATAGTAAAGGAGGAGGAGAAGCAACTTTGGAAGAGTGAGCTTCATCACTACTACAGAATGCACTTTTAACGTCCATTTTTATACCCTTTAGACGACCATTTTCATGGGGACGTGTATGTGAGTGTCATTGAAAGTTCAAGAATAGACGACTATTTTAAAATTGTCGTTGTAACAGACTTAAATGACTGTTTACAAAAAATAGTCGTTGTATCATAATTACAATGACTATTTTTATGTAAAACACTCATTGTATGTAAAAATAGTAGAATACTTTGTTCATTATTCTGATAGTCTCTTTGTAAAAGTTTGTTTTTGTATTCGAATAGAGGCATGGGTATTCAATTAGAATTTTCATATACTTTTAAGAAGTTGTATTGTTATTTGAATACTATTCCTACTATTCGAATAGTCCTCTTTGAAAAACTGTTTCAATACTCGAATAGTCCTTCCAGTATTTGAATAGACTTTTTCAGTTTTGAAAGAAATTTGAGTTTATTCGAATAATCTTGCTTTATTCGAATATTGTCTTTGAAATAATTTTGTTTTGTATTAAAATAGTGACCCGTGTATTCGAATAGTCACTAATACACATATTGAAATAATATTGTTTGTATTCGAATAGTTAGTCTTGTATTCGAATAAAATTCCTTTAAAAACTTATCTATGTATTCGCATATAGTGATCATTATTCGAATAGTGCTTCTTTTCCTAGAGTTTTCTTTTTATAAATAGTCCTACAAAATACATAAATAGAAACTCCGATGCTTAAGTTAGTTATATTTATCATTGAAACTTAATCAAATTAAAAAAGAATTCATAAATTTACTCACAATTCATTGGGATTTACCATTCTCAATTCCCTTCTTATGTAAAGAAATTAATCCTTTGCTAGAGGTTTGGTGAATATGTCAGCCAATTACAGATGTGTGGGAATAAATACCACTTTGACATCCTTCTTTTGAACATGATCTTTGATAAAATGATGTCTTACATCAAAGTGCTTAGTTCTTGAATGTTGTACTGGCTTTTTGGCCAAGCTAACGGTGTTGGTGTTGTCACAGTAGATGGGAATTTCTTTGAGGTAAATGGCAAGATCCTGTAGTTGCTAGTTCAACCATATCACTTGAGTATAGCAACTTGAAGCTGCTATATATTTACCTTTCATTAAGGATAATGACACTGCATTTTGTTTCTTGCTGAACCAAGAAACAACTGCTCCTCTAAGAAATTGGTATTTCCCACTCATTCTTTTCCTATCATTCTTATAGCCACCATGATTTGAATCTGAGTAAGTAGTCAGATACTTATCATTACCTTACTCAGGATACCATGTCCCCTCAGCAAGGTATATGAAAATTCTTTTCACCGTTTCAGCATGAGATTTCTTGGGACATGATTGGTATCTCGCACACATACTAGCGCTAAATTGAATATCTGGTCTGCTAGCTGTGAGATAGAGTAAATATCTAATCATTCCTCTATACTTTGTTATGTTGAATTTAGGTCTTTTCATGTCTGCATCCAATAGAGTTATTGAACTCATGGGAGTATCAACTCTATTGGCTTGATCCATTCTATACTTCTTGAGCAGTTCTTTGAGATATTTAGTTTGAGATATGAATATTACATTCTTTCTTTGTTTGATTTGCAACCCAAAAAGAATGTTAATTCTCCCGTCATAAACATCTCAAATTCTCCTTTCATGAAGTCAGAAAATTCCTTGCTTAGAGAATCACTAGTGGCTCCAAAGATAATATCATCAACATATATTTGTACAACTAACATATCATTTTTCTTTCATTTTATAAATAGAGTGGAATCAACTTCAGCAAACACAACATGAATAGATTCTTTAACAACACAGGTTCGGTTATTAAAAACTCTATAAGATTTACTTAATTAGAATATCCTAAGAAAATACCTTCATCAGCTTTTGGATCAAATTTTCCTAAATTATCCTTACCATTATTATGAATAAAGCACTTACACTCGAATATGTGCAGATGGCTGATAGTTGGCTTTCTTCCCTTGTAAAGCTCATATGATGTTGTTCCCAGCTTTGATTTGATATAGGCCCTATTGGAGATGTAGTTGGTAGTACTCATTGTATCAACCTAAAACACTAGTGATACTTCTTTTTCATTAAGCATTGCTCTCCCCATTTATGTGAGAACTCTATTCTTCCTTTCTACAATACCATTCTGTTGAGGAGTTCTCGGTGTTGAGAAGTTGTGTTCAATGCCATTTGTATCATAGTAGTCTCCAAATGGTTGGTTGTTAAATTCTCCTCAGAGATTTGTTTTAATTGTTGCAATCGGCATACCTTTCTCATTTTGAACTTTCTTAGCAAAAATAATGAATTCACTAAATGTTTCATCTTTTTTATGATAGAAAGATAGTCCATGTAAATCTTAAGAAATCATCAACAATGACCAAGGTATATAAGTTTCCCTCAAGGCTTTTTACCCTTGTTGTTCCAACTAGATTTATGTGGAGCAGTTGTAATTTAGTTTTTACCCTTGTTGATATTTCCATTTTGGTTTTGAAAGAGGATTTAGTTTTTTTTCTCTTTTGACAGAAATCGCATACTAAATCATTTTTAAAATGCAGTTTGGGTAAACCTATCACCAAATTCTTTTTGATAAGTTTATCTAACTAATGCATATTTACATGTGCAAATCTTTTTTGCCAAAGCCAGCTTTTATCATTATTACTGAGAAAATAATTTTTCAGAGATATGATTATTTATACCAATAGTATACCAATTACCTTCTCTTCTAGCTTTGATTTTTACCTTAAGTTTGTCTTTCTTGATTGGTAAGTCTTTCTTGCTTACTATAAGACATTCCTCATAATCAAATATGATCCAGTTGTCTTTATCAGCCTTTGACTTACGCTTAGTAGATTATGCATTAATCCTTCTACGTAGTAAACATCTTTGATTTGTAACACATTCTCGACTCTAGCTTCTCCAATCCTAGCAATTTTTCCAGATTGATCTCCACCAAACTTTTCTTTGCCTCCTTCCTTTGGAATTATGAAGGTGAATCTCTCTTTGTCACCAGTCATGTGCCATGAGCATCCACTGTCTATGTACCATTTACTCCCTTTGGATGCTTTGAAACATACCTACATAAAAAATTGATCAAGTTTTAGGTACACATACCTTCTTGGGTCCTTTATGGTTAGTTTGAATCTTCCTCAGCCAATATGAATCTTTAGGTACCCATTTGTAGATTCTCATAGTTCCTTCATTTTTATGATAACACGATGAAGTATAATGCCCCTTTCTATTACAGAAATTACAGTGAAAGAAGGGATTGGAAACATGTATAGACTTTTGAAAATAATTTAAGTTGTTTGCTTACTAACCTTTTTCTTTCCTTTTAACTTGTCTGACTTTAGATTATATCCAATTCCAGATTTATCATTGGTGAATTTTTGGTTTTTCAAAATTACCTTGAGCATTTCACTCCCTTTTGTGAACTTTTCAAGGGTTTTGGTAAGGTCATTATTTTTCTCTTCTAAAAGCTGACAGGAATAACGGGAAACTGGTTTTGATTCCTTAAGTTGTTTCTCAAGTATTTTCACCCTTTTCTTATGACTCACAAGTTCTTTTACAATTTTTATAAATTGTGTATGTAAAGCATTATATTCATTATATAATTCATCATAAGTACGATTTTTATTTACCTCTTCTTTCTTTGATTGTTCTTGAGCTACGAGGCATATGTTGGCTACTTCTTCATCATCACTTTCTTCATCAGAATAACTGTCTCCCCAGATGGCTGAGACAAAAGCTTTCTTCTTGGAAAATTTGTTCTTTCTTTCTTTGTTTTTTTAAATATTCAGAGCATTCATATTTGATGTGTCTAGGCTTCTCGCATTCGTAGCAGATGATTTGCTCTTTTGTTTTACTACTACTTCCTCCTTTGTTGAAGTTTTTAAATCCTTAGCCCTTTTTGTAAAACTTTTTGAATCTTCTCACGATCATTCCCATTTCATAATCTTCAATTTCTTCTATTTTCAGCTACATTTCTTCTTTGATGACATTTAATGCTACTCCTTTCTTCTTCTTGTCATTGATTTCCTCTAGTTCACATTCGAAGTTTAGTTTGCTTTCGTATTCTGACAAGCTGCTAAAAAGAGAAGCTACTAATCACATAGATTCGCCTTTGTCATCTTCTATTGCTGTCACTTTGGCCTCCCATTCTTTATAAAGAATATTTAGTACCTTTCTAACTTGAGTGTTTTGGTCATAGAACTTCCTAAGAGCTCTAAGTTGATTTACGATGTGAGTATACTTGAGTTCAAACTCAGCTATCAATTCTTCAAATTTCATGCGGAGCATATCATACTCAGTAACAAGAATAATGATTCGGTTTTCCTTGATGCGCGAGGTTCCTTCATGCGCTATTTCCAATGCTTGCCAAATTTCCTTGGTGTAATATCCTAAATTTGGGATTAGAGGCTTGAGGATAAGCTGAATCCGGTCGACTGCTAAGCCCCAGTTTAGAAAGTATCCTTGAAAGGCAAAAGAAGCAGAATGGATTTAAATTCCAGAAGTTGGAATAATGCTGCCAGGGTGTATACTGTGCAGGGCTATGAGCTTGTATGACATTTTTAAATAGGAAAAAGATGTCAAAAAATTGTGAAATTTCTTAGAATGAAATTAAACTTATCAAGCTTTAATTTGATAGGTGATATAAGTCATTTCAAGTTGTGCACAAGGAGTTATGTGTTTTTAAAGTTAGCCCAGTAAAAATGACGATTTTCTGTGGTAGCATCAAAAAATGGAAATTTTGAGAATTATGAGTGTCCAGTTGGTTAAAGGCTATATTTTTATTTTAAAATAGACTCAATAAGGGTAACATATACATTATAACCATACCAATTAGACATCTTTGCAATTTGATATGAATTTTCAAAGTTTGATGAAAATTCTGGCAGATTTGAGTACATATGCAAAAATGGAAAAAAATGTAATGGTAAATTGGTCAATTGCCAATAAAGCAAGAAGCCAGTAATTCAAGATCATTTTGTTCAATAATCCCTCTCCTTTTTTATGAGGAATTTTGGTCAAATAAAAGAGGAAAGAAAGAGGAACATAAGTCAACAATTGGAACTTTAAAGGTATATTCAAAAAGCAAGATTGCAAGAGATGATTGGTCAATCTTTTTCCTCCTTTTTGAAAGCATTTTAGTCAACAATTTCTCTCCATTTCGGTAGCCAAATGTTCGAAAAAAATTAAGAAAAGAAGAAGAAAGAGAAAATCCAACTCAATTAATTAACTACACATTAGTAAATTAACCCTTTAACTTTACAAGAAGCCTTTTTGGCCACATGTTTTTCTATGTTCCTTTAGCTCATTTTCGGCCAAGTGATTTTGGGGCTAAATTGGATTCATTTATACACATATTTCCCTCCCTCATTTAGCTGCCAAGTATGTAAAAAGAAGGAAAATAAAAGAGGAAATAGAAAGAGCACTCTTGAAGAACAAAGTACAAGGTAAGAGCTTCTAGCTCAACTTTCACCTTCAAAATCACCTCTCTAGCTCTTGATATCTTCATGAAAGTTGTTCCTTTCATTAAGAGCTTCATTTCTATGATTTTAGTTTCTTAAAATTAGGAGTTTTATGCTATCTATAAAATACCAAATTTGGAAGAATCAAGAATAACCCTAGAAAATGAAAGAGGTGAGCTTAAGCTCTGATTTGACCTATATATTGTATTGTTTAGTTGTGTATGGTGAATTTTCTTGGCTGCCCTATTTTTGGTCTTTTAGGGTTTATTAGGATTTATTATGCTTTCATCTCATACATGTGATTATATGTTGATTTGGAAGCAAATGAACCAAGTTTGATGATTAAGTTGTGAATTGGTTTCTTGTTGTAGAAAACCCTAAAATTTTGGTCTGAACAGGGCATTGAGAAGTAATAGGAATTTGATCATTTTAATAATTCCATTGGATTCCTTAGGCAAAATTGTGTGGGAATACATGTGTTCATGATTTTTGGATGAATATATATGAATTTGGAATTTTTAGAACTTAAGAGGAGGTGTTGTTTGATTGGTTTCCCTGGAAGCAGTTTGGTTGTAAAATAATTTTCATTGGTCAAACCTAGTTCAAATATTATGAAATTTTACACGCTTAAATTATCCATTTAGAGATTTAATTTTATGTGTAGATCATAATTTTTAGACTAGTATATTAAAAGAAATGATTTTACAAAGTTAGGCCCTGTTTCTGGAATGGAATCTGGAATATGTTGGGTTTGGCACAATTATGGGAATTTTGTAGCTGTGATTGCCCAATTTGGGCATTTTTATGTGAATATATACAAAAAGTTCTTTACATAGGACTTTTAACTACCCAATTTAAGTTTTATAGAATTAATTATGTTTTTTCAAAGTTTGGTCAAAATGTTGGCAGCTTTTACCTACCATGCGAATTTAAGAAAACAAATAGTTAAATGTAATTAGTATGATCTCCAAGGGTAAAAGTAAGCCTATGAGGCTAAGCCAGCTCTATTGGGCATTCATTTGTCATGGTACTAATAATGTGACATTTATTTAGGGCCATGAGAAGTCAAGAAAGAAAAAGAATGGAAGAATTTCTAAGAAGCCTCAATGGTTGGGTAAAAAAGGGGACAAGAAGAAGGGCTTTGTCCATAAGGTAGTAAACTCTCTTAACTTGCATAACTTGATATGTGTGTTTGTGTATTGATGTATTAATTGCTTTGATCAATTGTATGAAGCATATACGAATGAGTGAGGCTCTATTTTGTTTATACTATGGCCATTAGTGTAACATGTTAAACATTGAGCATGCATATATGTAATTATGTTGGCATGTGTTAGACTTCATATTTTGATGATAACAAATCATGCTTTGGATAGTCTTGGATTTGATTAAAAGGAATACATTAGCAAAGGAAGTGAGAAAAGTGATCTGAGCAAGATCACTCGAGTGATTTTTGTAATCACTGAAGTGATCATTAAAAATCACTCTAGTAATATGTAAAAATATCAGATCACTCGAGTGATTGATGCTGGTAAATTTGCAGATCACTTCCAGTGAATTGAAAATCATTGCAAGAAAATTCACTATTTTGAAAATCACTTCCAGTGATAGGCAGATTACTCGAGTCATCCTTGAATTTTCCAGATTCACTTCCAGTGAATTGAAAATCACTGCAAGAAAAATTCATTGTTCTGGATTTCACTGCCAGTGTTCTCAAATCACTCGAGTGATGTATGATTTCTACTGAATCACTTCCAGTGCATCTGAAATCACCGAAAGAAAAATTCACTATTTTCAAAATCACTTCCAGTGATAGGCAAGAACCCACTAAATCTTAGAAGATATAGTGAACGGCTCAGAAGGATTTCTGAGGACAGGACGTAGGTCAAGTGATTAAGACTGAACCAGTATAAACTCTTATGTCTACTTTGGTGAAATCTCTTCTTTCTTATAACTGTGTTTTAAAGTTTCATAATTTTTATTAAGTATCTGTAATCACCCAATTCACCCCCCTCTTGGGTGAAAAACTTGCTCTAACATGTGGTATCAAAGCCAGGTTTTCTTGTTCAGGTATAACAACCTTATAAGGATTCGATGGGAAGCATAGGTGAAGGAATTCTTCCTGACGGAGCCTCTATCACTAGACCACCAGGTTTCAATGGTGAGCATTTCTCCTTCTGGAAAGCTAAGTTCCGTGTATTCATGATGGCTACAGAATATGGGCTATGGGATGTAATTGACACTGGAAACTATGTGCCTACAAAGACTAAAGAATCTTAAAAAGTTCCTAAGTCACCAGCGGAATTTGACGACAATGACAAAAAGCTCGTGACCTTCAATAGTAAAGCAATTATGATGATTCAGAGTGTGTTGAGTCAAAAAGAATACTTTAGAATCTGTACACTTCAAACTGCTAAAGAAATATGGCAAGCTTTGGAAGTAGCTCATGAAGGAACATCAAGAAAAAAGAAAATCGAATCAATACTCTAGTTATAGAGTTTGATCTACTTCGTATGAAGGAAGGTGAGTCAATAGCTGAATTTGAACTTAGATATACTCATCTTATGAATCAACTTGCAGCACTTGGAAAAATCTATGATTAGAATATCAAAGTACGAAAAATATTAAACATACTCTCCAAAGGAGAATTGATGCGATCCGTAGCTTCTTTGTTTGGAAGTCTTTCTGAATATGAAAGCAAACTGAAATTCAAACTAGAGCTAGAGGAAGTTGGTGACAGGAGAAAGTAGAGTCTCACACTAAATGTAGCAAAAACAAAGGCAGAAAGCCAAGAAGAAGACGAGGAGTTTGACGATGATGAGATAGGCCTGATGATAAGAAGATTCAAGAAATTCTATAAAGGCCAAGGTTTCAGAAATTCACAAAAAGGAGGAACTAGTTGCAAGAGAGAAACCAAGGAGATCATCTGCTACAAATGTGGTAAACCTGGACATATCAAATCAGAATGTCCAGAGCTATTACAGAAAAAAAAAGAAATGTCAAATCTTTCAACAGGAAGAAGGCATTTTTTCTACAATATGGGGAGATAGCTCCTCATATGAGGAAAGCGATAATGAAGAGATAGCCAATATATGATTGGTTGCTCAAGAGGAAACAGATGAAGAGGTAAATGATCCTAATCCTACTTATGATGAATTACAAAATGAATATAATGCTTGACATTCCGAATTTGTCAAGATAGTTAAAGAACTAATTGCATATAAAAAGAAAAACAAATTTCTTGAAGAAAGAATTAAAGAGTCCTTAGATAAAAGTTGCGAAAATTGTTTTTCTCTTGAAAAGAAAAATATTGATCTTATCAAAACTCTTGAAAAATTTACAAAAGGAAGTGAGATGTTAAATGTTATTTTAAAAGCGCAACATTTTGTGAATGATAAATCAGGTATTGGATATGGTCCAAAATTAGACAAAAGAAAAGGTAAGAAGAAAACAGGAGGTAAAATGTATTTAAATTATTTCACACATTATGTGCATACATCTAATCCTTTTGCTTATTGTAATTATTGTAATAGGAAAGGACATTACACTCTTCATGTTTTCATAAAAAGAAAGGAATTATATGGACCTATAAATGGGTACCTAAGAAGTCTCATGATCAGGAAGTTATCTGTACTAACCTAAAAGGACCCAAAGAGATATGGGTACCTAAAACTTAATTATCTTTAACTGCAGGTTTGCTTCAGGGCATCAAAATCCAACAAATGGAACATAGATAGTGGATGCTCTAGACATATGACCAGTGATCCTGAGAATTTTACCACATTAGTACCAAAGGAAAGTGGCAAGGTAAAATTTGGAGGAAATCAAATCGGAAGGATAGCAAGACTTGGGGAAGTCAAGAGTAATAAAGGAATACAAGTCAAAGACGTATATTATGTTGAAGGCTTGTGTCACAACATATTAAGTGTGAGCCAAAGCACGGATAAAGACAATTGGGTAATATTTGACTCAGAAGAATGTCTAATAGTGAGCAAGAAGGATCAACAAATTGAAAAGAAGAATTTGAAATCAAAACTCAAGGCAAAAAGGGAAGGTAACTGCTATACTATTGATATGAATGAAAATTTTTCTGAAAACTGCCTTTTGAGAAACACTGATGAGCGTTGGTTATGGCATAAGCGACTTACTAATGTCAAAATGCATCAATTAGGTAAATTACTCACAAAATATTTAGTAATTGGTTTACCTAATGTAAATTTTAAAAATGATTTAATTTGTGATGCCTACCAAAGAGGTAAACAAACAAAATCATCCTTTAAATCGAAAAATGAAATTACCACAAACAGACCACTTCAATTACTGCATATGGATCTTATTGGTCCAGCAAGGGTTAAAAGTGTCAGTGGAAATTTATATACATTTGTTATTGTTGATGATTTCTCCAGATTTACCTGGAATATATTCTTGTCTTCCAAAGATGAAACTTTTAGTAAATTTATTGCCTTTGCCAAGAAAGTGCAAAATGAGAAAGGTATGTTGATTGCAGGTATCCAGATAGATCATGGTAGAGAATTTGATAATCAAGCATTCACAAAATACTGTGATACAAATGGCATTGATCACAATTTTTCAGCACCAAGAACTCCACAACAGAATGGAGTCGTGGAAAGAAAGAATAGAGTTCTTACAGAAATGGCTAGAGCAATGCTCAACGAAAAGAATGTGTCTCAAGTCTTCTGGGCAGACGCTATGAATACCGCATGCTACATCTCAAATAGAGCATATGTCAGAACTAAAATTGGAAAGACACCATATGAACTCTACAAGGGACGAAATCCAAACCTCGCTCATCTACACATATTTGGTTGTAAGTATTTTCTTCATAACAACGGTAAAGATAATCTTGGAAATTTTAATTCTAAGGCTGATGAGGGACTTTTCTTAGGCTATTCAAATCAAAGTAAAAGCATATAGAGTTTTTAATAAATGAACATGTGTAGTAGAAGAAACAATTCATGTTGTATTCGATGAATATGTGTCCTCTAGTAAAAGTCTTGATGATGAGATAATTAATAAACAATTTTCCTTTAACTCTCCCAATATAGAGATTGATAATATTGAAAAATAAGTTGAATTAAGTCAACCAGAACAACCTAGAGCCTGGAAATATATTAAGATTCATCCTCTAGATCAAGTCATAGGAGAAGTGAATGAAGGAGTTAAAACTAGAAACAAAGTTTTAAACGAAGTTAGTTTTTCTGCATTCATTTCTCAATTGGAACCTTCTAATATTGACAAAGCCCTAACAGATAATGATTGGGTGCTAGCAATGCAAGAAGAATTAAATTAGTTTGAAAGAAATCAAGTTTGTGATTTGGTACCCTGGCCTAAAGACCATTCAGTTATTGGCACTAAATGGGTATTCAACAACAAACTTGATGAATCTGCAGCTATTGTCAAAAACAAGGCAAGATTGGTCGCCAAAGGCTATAATCAGGAAGAAGGTATTGATTATGAGGAAACGTATGCTCCAGTAGCAAGATTGGAAGCTATACGAGTACACTTAGCCTTTGCATGCTTCAAAGGATTCAAACTATATCAAATGGATGTGAAAAGTGCTTTTTTAAATGGGTACATCATGGAGGAAGTCTATGTAGAACAGCCTCCAGGATTTGAAGACATATCCAAACCAAATGATGTTTTCAAATTAAAAAAAGGCCTTATATGGTTTGAAGCAAGCTCCTAGAGCTTGGTACGAAAGGTTGAGCAAATTTCTCATCGAACTTGACTTTACATGAGGAAAAGTCGATACAACATTGTTTATTAAATGAAAAATAAATGATATTTTGGTAGTTCAAATTTATGTTGATGATATTATATTCGGTGCTACTAATGATTCAATGTGTAAAGAATTCTCTAAGATAATGCAGGGAGAATTTGAAATGTCTATGATGGGAGAATTAACATTCTTTCTGGGTTTACAAATTAAACAAAGAAATAATGGAATATTCATATCTCAGACTAAATACTTGAAATAATTGCTCAAAAAGTTTGGATTGGATGAAGCTAATGGTGCAGATACACCTATGAGTTCAACGGTCCTTATGGATGCTGATGAAAAGGGAGTTGATTTCAATATAACTCAGTATCGAGGAATGATTGGATCATTACTGTACCTCACAACTAGCAGACCTGATATTCAGTTCAGTGTTGGTTTATGTGCAAGATTTCAATCGTGCCCCAAAGTTTCACATGCTGAAGTAGTGAAAAGAATTTTCATATATCTGGCAGACACAAAAGAATTGGGTATATGGTATCCCAAAAGAGGTAACAAATATCTAGTTTCCTATTCTAATTCTGATCATGGTGGTTATAAAACAGATAGGAATAGCACAAGTGGGCAATGCCAATTCCTTGGAGGTGCAGTTGTTTCTTGGTTCAGTAAGAAAAAAACTACAGTATCCTTATCTTCAACAGAAGCAGAATATATAGCAGCCTCAAGCTTTTGTGCACAAGTGTTATGGCTAAAACAGCAACTGCAGGATCTTGGCATTTATCTTAAGGAAATTCCCATCTACTGTGACAAACCAGTACAATAAGTTTGGCGAAAAATCGTGTACAATACTCAAGAATCAAGCATATTGATGTGAGACATCATTTCATTAGAGATCATATTCAAAAGAAAGATGTCAAAGTGTTGTTCATACCAACACATTTGCAATTAGTAGATATTTTCACCAAACCTCTCGCCCGAGAACAATTCATATACATACAAAGGGAATTGGGAATGGTAAATTCCAATGAATTGTAAGTTGTTTAGCCCTTATAAATATTGATTTCATAATGTTTTGATGATTCTATAACTGACTTAAGCATTGGAGTATCTATAAAGATGTTTTGCAGGATGCTCTATACTCTCTTCAAATAACAGAGACAAACAGAGAGGAAAACACTTGGGTGATGATAAAGGCCAACTCGAGTGAGTGAACAGTAAAATACTGCAACCAAGTGATCTTACTGATAATGTCACCACAGGTAGGTCACTCGAGTGTTTTTGATCAAAATATTTGAGTGAGGTAAGCAGTTACAACATTTTTGAGTTTTTGTGAAGTAATTTTGGACTTCACTCGAGTGATTTTTACAATTCACTCGAGTGAAACCCAAATCACTTGAGTGAATGTCAAAATCACTCGAGTGAATGTTAAAAACTCTGATTATATCAGTTGTTTCTCCCGCGACTGTTCAGTTCACTCTCTCAATCACTCACACTCGGACAATCACTCCTAAATCCTCTCTAACTTTTCAAAACCCAGAAACCTAAGAAATCAAAGCTCAAATTTCACTATCTGTTTCACCGATTCATCACTCTCTGTCATACCCTTTTAATCTTTTCCAGTTTTGCGTCTAAATCATCTGACAGAACCCTAAACAGATTTTCTCGTTCTAAAATGGCCAGAACCAAAAGACCCGGTCAATCTCCTTCATCCTCTGTTCCGTTTAAGAAGCCGATAACATTACCACCACAAGAACTTGAAGATCAAGCTGTTCCAAAACCTAAAGTGATTCGCATCGAAGAACCTACTGGGATGGTTACACGATCTCAAGAAAGTTCTAAAGGAAAAGGGAAAAAGAAGCAAAGAGAAGCAGACATCCAAGACTCTACATTGCAAACAAAAATTGCTCGAGCTATGAATATTCTTGCTGTTTCTGTTCCCCAAAAGTCTCGATATAAAGCCTCTGGTAGTCAGATTCCTTCTAGGTCCATGGTTGAAGAATCTCTTGAACTTCTTGATCCTCCTCCTGGGTTTAATACGGGTAATGTCAGGATTTTAAACTCCATTGTGTTTACTTCTCAATTTGCCAAGAGAGATTTATGTCCTGTTGTTTGGGTAGATTTGGCTGGGCTCAAAAAGGAATTTCATATTGATTTGTCTCCATATTTGAAGCAATATGAACCATGGTTAAAACTAAGAATGTCTTACAATCCCTTGGTTGTTAAGCATATCTACTATAATATGAAAATTGCCGATGTAAAGGATAGCCATGGGAACATTATTGTAGAAAGAATTGAGACAAATGTGAGAGACCAAAAAATTATGTTATCTGGAGATCTAATAAACACCTACCTAAGCATAGAGGAAGTTCCTGTGAACCCTCCCCAAGTCTTCCATATCCATGAGTTAGTTGATATATTTAGACCAGGATAGCCTGGTGTGCCTTTACCTACTTCACCAGTAGCCCTAACCAATGATCAGAGAGCCTTGTTTTACATTTACTCCCATAGCATGGTTAACAAGGCAAAGAACTTTACTCATATCACCGGGAAGGATCTACAAATGATAGCATCTCTCATGACCAGAGAAAGGAGAAATGTGGGTGAGCTCATTTTTCAAGAAATGAAGAGGTTAGATTTCACTCCTCTAAATCTCTACGATTCCCTATCCTCAGCTTGTATCTTACATCCTCTCTATGCATAATATTTGGCACTTGACACCTGAGGGGGACATAGTGAGGATTCCTAAGTTTGGGAAGATTCACCTGACATGGATGGGAATCACTATACCAGCTGGAGCTTCCTCACAGACTCAAAGTCCTCATTCACCACCTCCTGAGGCAAGCCAGAGAGATCCTCATGCTAAGAAGATGGATCCTTCACCTTCCAAGATGGATGAGGTACAGTCTTCCAGAGCAGCATCTCCTGGTCCTTCATTCACTCAGGCTTCCATTCAGACATATATTTAGGATGCCATCTAATCAGCTGTATCTCAGTTGAAGAAGTCTAACAGTGAATTGATTGACCAAGTCAACTACAAAGTTAAAGTGTTAGTAGAGGCAATGAACCACAACTTCAATATTCTTTTTGATCGCCAGGAAGATCAAACACAGAGGATCTATAGGATTGAGGATGCACTTAGGTCTCACCTTCACATTCCCTTTACTGACCTTCCACCAACCACCACATCTGTATCTTTTACCTCAGACCCTCCACTTCCAGATCCTTCACTTTCTTATCCTCCTATCATTCCTACAAACACTCATCCTCTTGCACCTTCCACATCCTTTATCTCTAACCATATCTCTGCTGGTGATCTTCCAGAAATTGATCCCATCCTCCAGACTCCATCATCTTCATCACACTACACCTCTTCCAGCTCTCATACTGAGGAGATTATCATTGAGGATGCTGCTACAGAGATCATAGGGCCTACTCATTCAACTAACACCACCCCTGTTGAGCCCTCTTCTATGACCTTTTCTTTCCAGTCTCCTGCCCAGCTCTTACTTATTCCATATGTTCCACCTATCTCCTTCTTTGTCTCTCTATCTACCCAACCATTTGTGCCCTCTGCCTCTCCTTTTACTTCAGATGATGCCAAAAAGGGGAAGAAGAACTGATATGATCATATATGTCTTATGTAGTTTCTTTTTATGTTCATATTGTCTTGTAGTATAGTTTTAGTATGCTTTTTGAACTGACTATGTACATGTCAAAAGTACCTGATCTACTGAGAATGTGGTTTTGCTTGTTTTTGCAGCTATCTATATGATCTCATGGAAAGCAATAATTTATGCTTTAAACGTGCATGTTCAAGTTGATTTTAGTAAACGGTTTTATCTCATGCTTTTGCAAGATTAGTTCTGATTCTATGATGATTCTTTAAATAATGGGTTTTGAATTTTGAACTGATATTTTAGTCCTTTGCCGTGGTTGAGTTATTGCAAAAAAAATTTCTTTAGAAAACCAAATTTTGGAAATGATCATATAGTATGTTTTTTCATCATCAAAAAGGGGGAGAATGTTAGACTTCATGTTTTGATGATAACAAATCATGCTTTGGATAGTCTTGGGTTTGATTAAAAGGAATACATCAGCAAAGGAAGTGAGAAAAGTGATCTGAGCAAGATCACTCGAGTGATTTGTGTAATCACTCGAGTGATTATGAAGATCACTCGAGTGATCATTAAAAATCACTCGAGTGATATGAAAAAATATCAGATCACTCGAGTGATCTATGAAATTACTTGAGTGATGCTGGTAAATTTGCAGATCACTTCCAGTGAATTGAAAATCATTGCAAGACAAATTCACTGTTTTGAAAATCACTTCCAGTAATAGGAAGATCACTCGAGTGATCCTTGAATTTTCCAGATTCACTTCCAGTGAATTGAAAATCACTGCAGGAAAAATTCATTGTTCTGGATTTCACTGCCAGTGATCTCAAATCACTCGAGTGATGTATGATTTATACTGAATCACTTCCAGTGCATCTGAAATCACCGAATGAAAAATTCACCATTTTGAAATCACTTCCAGTGATAGGCAGATCACTCGAGTGATCCTTGAATTTTCCAGATTCACTTCCAGTAGATTAAAAATCAATGCAAGAAAAATTCAGTGTTTGCAAAATCACTTCCAGTGATGCTTAATTCACTCAAGTGATATATGAGATATCATATTCACTTCCAGTGGATCTGTAATCACTTGGAGAAAATTTCAATCTTTTCCTAATCACTTCCAGTGACATGAAATTCACTCCAGTGATATGTCAGTTTATCAATTTCACTCTCAGATAGTTACTGTGATCCACTTGCAACCACTTCCACGGAAATTAACTAGTTTTGTTAGTAAGATATTGGTAGTGATAATCATTTCTAGTTAATCCAAATTACTTTTAAAATCATGTGGAATATTATTTCATTAAAATCACAGCAAGCCGCTGCTATTCATCTACGGTGAAAGCAAGCTCATTTTCGATGATGCTTTGATTTTCTTTAATCACAATCACTGCAGTAATATTCAAAGTATTTTCTAATAGGCATTTTCCTGAGTGTATCACTACTAGAAAAAACACTTTTAACGTCCCTTATTGGGACTTTTAACGTCCTTTTATGGGGGGACGCGTATGTCAATGACGTAGTAAATTTGGACTTTAGACGTCCTTTTTAAAGGGATGAGTAAAGGTCAAGGTTTAGGCGTCCCTTTTGCTAAAAGGGACGCCTAAACGGGGACTTTAGGCGTCCCTTCTGTGAAAAGGGACGCCTAAAGTCCCCGTTTAGAATTTTTTTTTAAATTAGGGGCTTTAGGCGTCCCTTTTAGAGTAAGGGACGCCTAAAGGTTTTTTTTAACCATACAGTGTTATTTGTATTGTTTCTGGCCATTCTGAAAGCAAACAGCAATATAGTCTCCTTATTACACAAAAAGGAAACATACAGTACACAGTATATAATTATCAAAACACAACATCCACCTCTAATGAAACATTCATGTACTATAGTGTTGACAGAAATGTTGTCCACTAATAAACAACTACTAAGTAAATGTACAGGAAACGACAAACTTCTACAAATCAACGTGTTGAAGAATCCTCCCAGCCAACAAGTCTCTGATCAAATTAATGTCTTCATATAAGTAAGCAGCATCATTCTCAAAGATCTGCAAATTAGAAAATATGATTATACGAAATCAATGAAATTAAAGGATTGTTTAGCAATTCAATTAAAATACACCCAAAATATTATCATTTGATTACCTGTTGAAAATCACTTGTAACGCCACTTTGAATAATATTATACATGTAAAGTAGAACATAATAGCCACATTCAGTACCACCTGGCTGTTGAGGGCACTATAAATCAAAAGTAATTAGTTAAAATCAATAACATACATCATTTCTAAAACAACCCTAAATAAAAGAACTTAAATTATATTGGAACCACATACTTTGGGATAGAACTACTTTGGCTTGCGAACAACTCTACCCTCACGTGACCCGCCAAGCATTCTATATGTTTGGGTCGCGCTACTATTAAAATGTAAAACATTTTAAGTTAGAACAATTTATTTAAATCAAGCATTTCTTTAATTAATAAAAAATAAATAACTAACGTGTTGAAGACGGATTTTGTGTCCTTGTCGGGATTTTTTGTCAAGGAATCAAACCAATAGATTTCATTGAGGCGTGGGCAAACAACACACAGGCTCTAATGGTAACTACAACAATACACAGATTAAAATGAAGTTTAGATTAGAAGAAAATTATTAGCACTGAAGCATCCTAAAAATTTTTTTTTACTACATACCCTTGAACAATTAGCGCTAGATAACATCACAATTTGGTCGCTTCCATTGTGAATCCTACATAATGCGTCCTTTTTACGACATTATTTTTATCCGATGTCGTATTTGCCGGACACAACAATCCGTATAAATTTGGTCTTTACATATCAATGTACATGTGGTAGAAGGACCTAAAATAGAAATAAAATGACCAATGAATTATTGAACTTATGAAATCTTTAACTTAGAAAAGAAAAACTAACCAAATGGCAAGTGTGACCCATCCTGCATCTATCTCCTCCAAATGTAAAAACTCCTTAAAATCTTTATTGTCGATCGTGTAGGGATACGTCAATTCTGTACCCACAATCCTTGGAGGCATATTGAAGTCGACTTGGGGAATACCTTTGTAAATCTGTTGCAGCCGTGCTAGAAAGGGCCATTTCAGCGCATGTTGCTCCTCCTATAACCATAGAAAACAAAATCAATTATATTACAATGATGCCAATAAATGTCAAGTGATATGAATATAATTCCTACCATTGGTGGGGTTGCCAACGTGCCAATAAGATATTGAGGCCAAAGGATGAAAGCTCCAATTTCCTGACCCAGCGTGGCAATCTCAACGTAAGGGATAGGGATGGCTGCACCTCTTCCCCCTCATGAACACGTGTCACTGTCACCCTACGTAAATACTATGCAATTTGATTATGATGGTGGGTGGTAGCTTGTGTGTAACGGGAGCATCGGCTACAACACGAATCATGGGGGCATCCAAATAGAGGATACACGATTCGCCTGACTTCGAAGTGGTAAAAGGCTGACCCAGTGGTTCTGTTATGTGAGAAGGCTGGCCACAGGGTTCTGTACTATGGGAAGGCTGGACAAGGCTATGGAAAGGAGCGGCAACAAGTTCTAGAGTGTGGGAAGGCTGGACAAGGGGTTCTGGATTGTGGAAAGCCTCGGCAACGAGTTGCAGAGTGTGGGAAGGCTATATAAGGGATTTTTCCGGTGGGTTGTGACTTCCTTTAGTGCTGGGGAAGGCCGGGGATTCCTGGTTTCTAACCCTAGTAGCCTTCATGTGATGAAAATCAAACCACGATTTCATTTCACCACGTAGTTGTGTCATTAGCTCATCTTGGAGCTCTTCTCGGATTTGATCGCGAAGCTTAGGCACAAAATGTTGACTGGGTTCAGCTTGTGAAGAATATATCAAGGCTTTACCAAAATACTTCGTAATACCAACTCCCCTCGGCTCCCCTCTAACACGGCTGGGGTATTCAGCCTTCCCAATCGCCGTTGCCAATATGTCCATCCGTCCACTTGGAGTGAACGAACCTTGGCTACTCTACTCTTCAAGTTTATCCTGTAGCATACAATTCGTTATGAACGGAAATTAAATGCTAGAAATGTGAAAGAATTCCACAATTAATTACTTATGCTATTACTACTTACAATCCTCGAGGAAACCTCAGCAATAGTCAGATTTATATATTTGCCACCCTTAATCCTCCCTGCTTTCCATTTTTTGTGACGCGGAGGAGGAGCTGGCACTTGTACAACAACAGAAGGATCCGATTTCGCAGCTTCCTTCATTTTTTCCAGCTCTTCTGCCATCATCGTTCGCTCCAGCTTCCTGTAGCCACCCTGAGACATGCAATGCTGGTACTGATTTGCTTCTTGCCTCTGTGTGTTCGCTGCACTTAATTCCTGTTTAAGGGAAAAAGGGAAAAACAAGTCATTAGTGCATTAACTATATTGAAATTAAAAATTTTCATACTGAAGACAGAAAATTTACCAAAAATTCAGGAGCTTGTCGTTTTGCTACAAACAACCTCCAGTCCTCTGGAGATAGATATGAATATTTCTGACAAGGATCCAGATGTCTCTTGTCACCTCTAAGGTACTTCTTGGACAGCTTATTTTTAAAATCCTTCCAGCGCAAACGAACCTCTCCCATCCAGTGGTTGTACATGTCTGTGGTGTCAGGAACATCAAACGTTTGCTGCAAAAACGGAGACAATTAAACTTGAATAGTAAGAAAGATCTAAATACATAAAATGTATCGAAAGTTATGTACCAAAATCTGTTGCCATATCAAGGCTTTCGTCTTTTTGGGAACCTGCCTCCAACTATCATAGATGATTCATACTTTGCTTCGACCCAAAAAACCAAGATAACTAATGAAGTGGTCTTCCTCAGGACCCTCTGGATTCATGTTGGCATCAAACTCTATGTGAACCCTTTCCTATTCATTGTAGTGTCGCTTCGCCAATACAGTCATCTTTGTGGCACCCCTTGTTCTTCTCGGAGCGGGTAACTCTTCTTGCCTTCTATTATGTTGCTCGCTGTCGCTCCCTGAGTCACTAGAACTTGACATATTCCTGGACACAAAAAAAATCATTGTCAGAGAGGTAAGTAAATTACAGGTATCTATATAAACTACATTAAGGGAAAAAAGCACATAGGACATAATACAGTTTTATATAGTTAAAGGTCTTACTTCATATTGTTTCCCATATTTCTTCACAATGATCATTTCTTGCAGAATAATCTTCATCATCTACCAACTCGACCTCACTTCCTATAAGTGGATTTGTTGTCAAAGGTGGTGTGTCGTCAAGGTTGAAGGTTGGATCACCATACTTTTATTTTTTGCTTTGAAGTACAATGGACATATTTTTATTTGTAGGATCTATGAAATAAAACACTTGCTTCGCCTGGCATGCTAGAATGAAGGGCTCATCTCTATAACCGACTCTTCGAAGATCGACTGAGACAAATCCAAATTGTGGATCTATTACCACAGCAGCATTGCTAACCCACTTACATTTGAACAAAGCAACTTTAAACTTATTGTAGGTCATCTCCCATATTTCTTCTATAACTTCATAATAAGCCATTGACGCACATATGGGGTTTTTGTCTTTCGAACTGGAAAAGTGCATAGCTTCAGCTTCAACCATCACCCCACTATTTTGCATGGTACTTCTGTCATCTTGCTCTTTTGTGTAGAAAGAATACCCATTTATGTCATAACCAGTCCAAGTAACAACCTGAAATGAAGACCCCCAAGCTAGCCAGTTGATTGTCTCAGACACACCGATCTCATGGAAAACCTTCTCCTCAAACCACTTAACAAATGTCTTGTTTTGCTCAATAGCTATTTGCATGTCACTCTTCTTTAGATTCAAGTTCTTCAAAGTCTTTTTGTGCTCATCTATGTATGGCTGAACTTCTTCCATATTATTCAAGATATACAAGTGTGCTTGCAACACCTCTTCACGATCCGCAGTCTTCACTTTAAGTCCTCGTGTTCCCTTGCTTCTCCTATTTTCATGCCGAGACTGTTCCTTTTTACCAGATAGATAATCTTTACAAAAGTCCATAGCCTCTTTAACTACATATCGCTTAACTATTGAGGCTTCAGGTCGATAAGGATTTTTAGAATACCCTTTTAAGATCTTCATGTATCGCTCGAAAGGGTACATCCACCTCAAGTAAACTGGACCGCAAAGCCTTACCTCCCTTACTAAATGAACTACCAAATGCACCATTATATCAAAAAATGATGGAGGAAAATGCATCTCTAGTTGGGACAGAATTATATAACCCTCATTTTCTAATTCATCCAACTTCTCAGTGTCGATTACAGATAGCATTAAAGAAAACACACAATCTGGTTATAGTAGTTCGCACTTCATCTTTCATAATGCCTCTGATGGCTACTGGTAACAATTGTTGCATTAACACGTGATAGTCATGGGACTTCATTCCTACTAACTTCAAATCGTCCATTGACACACACCTGCTAATATTAGAAGAGTAGCCCTATGGGACCTTAATTTCATGCAGACACCCACACAAACTTCTTCTCTCCGCTTTTGATAGCGTATATGCAGCTGGCTCCATATATGCCCTCCTACCATTATCCCTTAGTTGTGGATGCAACCGATCTCTTATTCCCATATCAACAAGGTCAAGTCTCGCGCTCATTCCATCCTTGGTCTTCCCTGGGATGTACAAAAGCGTACTTACAAGGCTGTCACACATGTTTTTCTCTACATGCATCACATCATACTGTGTCTTACATCAAGACAATGCCAATACAGAAGATCAAATAAAATTGACCTCTTCTTCCATATATTCTTCTCACCCGTAGTCCTTTATTTTTACTAAAGGTCACATTGACACGTTCTACCCGACTATAAACTTCGTCCCCGGTTAATGCCCTTGGTACAACTCCATGTTCTGGTAAGCCATTAAAACGCTTTGTCAGCCTACGATATGGGTGGAATCGATGAAGAAACCTCCTGTGGCCAAGGTACACTATTTTTTTGCAATGCTTAATTTGTCAAAAGTGTGTTTCTCCTTCACAGATTGGGCATGCTTTATGACCCTTCACACTATACCCTGACAAATTTCCGTATGCGGGGAAGTCGTTTATCGTGGTAAAAATCATTGCACGTAACTTGAAAGACTCTTTCTTATAAGCATCGAACACATCCACACCTTCCTCCCACAACTTCTTCAAGTCCTCAATCAAAGGAGCCAAATATACATCGATGTCATTCCCTGGCTGTTTTGGTCCAGATATCATCATAGAAAGCATAACGTACTTGCGCTTCATACATAGCCAGGGAGGTAAGTTGTATATTACAAGGAGAACTGGCCATGAACTATGTGTACTAGTAAGAGTTCCATACAGATTTATTCCATCTGTACAAAGTCCAAGTCGAAGGTTTCTCGGCTCGCTGCCAAATTGAGGGAACATTTCATCTATCTTCTTCCACTGTGGAGAGTCGGCCGGGTGCCGAAGATATTTTTTGTCACAAATTCTCTCATTAGAATGCCATCTCAACTTCTTCACTTTTATTGCGGTCGCAAACAAACGCTTAAACCGTGGTATTATTGGAAGATACCATAACACCTTCGAAGGTTTCCTTTTACTTGTTGTCCCTTCTCTACAACCACCATCTTTCTTCACTTTATATCGTGACGTTTTACACTTAGGACACTCACTAAGACCTGCATACTCCTTTCTGTATAATACACAGTCATTAGGGGAAGCATGTATCTTTTTGTACTCCATGCCCATCGTAGACAAGATTTTCTTTGCCTCATACATACGGTTTGGAAGTACATTATCTTCTGGAAACATATCACCCAATAATTCCAGTAGTAATGTAAAACTACTATCGGTCCATCCACAAGTTGCCTTTAAATTCACTAAATGCAATGTTCCCGTCAGTCGTGTGTACTTACTCCCAGGGTATAATGGTGTCTCCACATCACTCCACAGGCTGTCAAATTCATGTGCCTGGGCGAAGGATTCAACCTCAACATCATGAATCATTTTCTCTATTCTATCTTGCTCTATAACATCCACTCCTTCCTTCTTGTACGACGGACAATCAGTTACTTCCTCACCATGCCATATCCACCTTGTGTATCGAAGATTTATTCCATCACAAAGTAGGTGATCCCTTATATCATCAACATCCCGTCGACTCTCGTTTAAACAATTCACACAAGGACAAAAATACTTCCCATTTTTGGTTGGAGCATTCCTTCTAGCAAATTCAATAAACTCTTCCACCCCATTCTTATATTCTTCACTAGTTCTCAAAGCATTCATCCAACTATGATCCATTTTTAACCTAAGCCATTCTCAATAACGCTAAAGTTTAGAATAATTGACAACAATGAGATTTCCTGTTATAACTATTTTAAACATAAAAAATACAATCCACTAATTTTTCATCATTAAACTAAAAAATTCAAAAGGACTTGTTAAAAAATTTATACTTATATATTACTATTATTATGACACAACAATTATTTCTCAAAAATATTTTTATTTCCAGACATATATGGCATTTCACATTTGAAATAATTAATTATTACCTTTTAATCTCATTCATTTTTCATTCTATTACATATATACTTCGGAGCTAAACAAGTAACGATTTTTATAATTTTTTAAACAAGTCACTTTTCAACAAGTTCCAACATAATTTTCACTTATAAAATATTTTATAATTATCTACATATATATATGTCATGTGCAAAAGCTATAAAAATACACAAGTGTCTTTCTTTGTTTAGATGTAACCAACTAACCCAAGTACAGCAATAAATATCATATATTATAAATATTATATGTCTTTTCTAAATGTAATAGGAGAAGCAAAAATCTATAAGGCACAAACACATAAGTGACATTTCATACACTTAAATAACCGCATAAAAAACAATCCAACTATACAAAAAAACAAAAAAAAAACTTTAGTGGTCACATAGATGGGTAGTCGACGCTGCTGGCCTTGTGTTGATAAAGGGAGGGGCGACGCTGTACCTTGGAGCTGAGAACAGACTGACGCTGCTGGCCTTGTGCTAGACAGATGGGTACGACGTGAGAGAGAAGATCGAGGAGGGGGATGGTGCCTTAACAATCTTGGGAGGAAGGGGATTGAACAAGAATGCTGCTGTGGAGGCTAAGTTTCTGCAGCTCGGTTTTTTGAGAGAGGGAGGAAGAGAGAACGAAAATACTGGAATGGACGGAAATGAAGAAAATTGGAGGGAAAGAACCTTTAGGCGTCCCTTCTCTAGAAGAGACGCCTAATGTTAGCTGCATGCCAGCCACGTGGCTGGCATGCAGCCTTTAGGCGTCCCTTCTAGAGAAAGGGCGCCTAAAGGCTGATCTTTAGGCGTCCCTTCTCCAAGAAGGGACACCTAAATATCTCTTTACACGTCCCTTTTAGTTTTTAGGATGCCTAAAGAGGAAAAAGTTTCTCTTTATTTACATAAATGCCACTGCGTCCAATTTTTACTTCCCTTTTTAAAGAAGGGACGTCTTTATGTGATGTTAAATCCCTATTCTATAGTAGTGTATTACAGGTGTACTCCACTACCACCCACATGACAAGCAACTGAATAACACTCAACTGTAACTTATCGTGGGCAGCAGCAATATTCATAAATAACTATCAACGTGCAAAGTGAAAAACAAATAATGCTGCATGTCAGAAGCACAATCAATCAACGAACAAATTAACAACGGTCCTCAAAGCTTTTGAAATATAAGTCCAGCCATTCGAAAAACAAAGAGAAGGACAACGCTTGAACACACTGTAAACAATATACTCATAAGTGATTTATCTCTGATTATTTTCTTCATTTGTACTTCAGTTTTCATCTATATACTCTGTGAGAGAGATTTTTCAGTCTAAACGCTTTATTTCTGATAGTGATAACTTAAAGTTGAGGAACCTTAAGTTGGAATTTGAGATTACCTTGTGTAAGGGGGAGCGAGTGTCTAAAGAGGAACTTGCTGTTGTACTGAGGTGCCAAGAACCCACTGAATCTTGGAAGATATAGTGAAAGGCTTAGAAGGATTTCTGAGGACTGGACGTAGGTCAAGTGATTGAGACCGAACCAGTATAAACTCTTGTGTCTACTTTGGTGATATCTCTTCTTTCTTATAACTGTGTTTTAAAGTTTCATAATTTTTATTAAGTATCTGTAATCACCCAATTCACCCCCCTCTTGGGTGAAAAGCTTGCTCTAACAGCATGAATTTATGGAAGCAAGTATGTCATGTACAAAACTTTCTTATATGCATTTGTTAGTACTATTTACTACTGAGATTCTCTCAAACCTCACCCTTCCCTAACCTACCATTTAGACAGGTGGGCACAAGAGGGATGCTAGAAGTTGTGCTAGAAGAGAACACGATGGTGGATCAAAGATTTAAGGGTCCAGTACTGTATATTTTGAAAAAAACTTAGACACTTTGGTACCCTTATGTGGCTTCACAGTTGTGTATGTAAATGAATCAACTAAGTTTGAGCAGAGAATCATGCTAATTGAATTAAGGAAAAAGATAAGGATTGATGAGTAATAACAAAGTTGTGAACAACTAGAATACGCTTCCGCAAGAATTTTTAAATTTTTAGAAAAAAACCTACTCAACTATAAGTTTGAATCCTGTTTGAGATTAGGATTTGAAAGTATTATAAAATATAAAGCTTAAAGGTTTAAGTTCGCTGCGTAAAGCTTATCAAATAGAGTGTAAATGTAAGGTGTTACACTTATTTGGTATCAGAGCAGTGGTTCTAGTAATGAAATTGTCTGCTCTGAGATAATGGTCCAGTCAAAACGAAGGGTTCTTACTGTAGGTTACATTCTCTGCTCTTGTGAATAGTATAGTGATCCCCTATTAATGCTACAGTAACTGAGAGTTATAGATAGTAGAGGAACTTAAGGAATTAGACCACCCATGTCTATTAATCAGCCTATTGAAGGAAGGGGTAAAGGTCTACATAAAGGAAGTGGCTCCGCTTAAAAGGGATGTTATCGATACCCAATTCCAGTAGGGATTCCTTTACTGGTAATAGTGGTAATGAGACCCGAAGGATAAAAGAGGAAGTGCAGGATTCAGATTCTATTACTAACTCTAAGGCTCTTAATATTGAGTTAGAGTATGACCCAGATTTTTCCCATGTATTATGAGAACACATAGATGGGCTATACCAAGAAGCTGGTATGATTTATGTTTCCTTGTGGGGACAGTATCTAGCATTTCTGGGTAGGATAACATGATATACTGGGATCAAGGTATATGTGGATACCAATGCCTAGAGATATACAGGTCGGTACCAGCACCAATGCCCCGGATATCATCAAAACTCTGCGGTTAAGCGTTCTCAAGCGAGGGAATACTACTACAAAAAATTCATATTACTACCCTAAAAGACATCCCTTTTTAAAAAGGGAAGTAAAAAATGGATGGAGAGGTATTTTTGTAATTCCAAACGGAAATTTTGAGCTTTAAACATCCCTATTAAAAATTAGGACGTGTAAAGGGAACTTTAGGCGTCCCAAAAATTAATTGGGACGCCTAAACCTTCCCTTTAAGAGACAGAAGCCTAACATCTTGGCGGGGGAATGAAAATTTGGACCCTTTAGGCCTCCCTATTAAAAATAGGGACGCCTAAAGTAGTTTGAATTTTAGACATTTAGAATTCTATATAAAATATAATTAAAAATTAAATAGAATTTATTATTTTATTATTTATTATATTCTTCTATTATTATTTATTATATTATTTTATAGATATGTAATGAAAGTAGACTTGAATAATATGTACATAGGTAAGAGGATAGCCCAATGCATGTCAACCTTTGACTGACATGCATTGGGCAAGATGTATGTAAGTCTGTAAGGGAATAGGCGTCCCTAATTTAAATTAGGGATGCCTATTATGTTTCTGAAACCAAGTATAGGCATCCCTATTATAAATTAGGGACGCCTATACTTACCCAATGCTAGGGAATATGCATCCCTAATTTAAATTAGGGACGCCTATAGTTATCCTAAAGGGAATAGGAGTCCCTATTTTTAAATAGGGATGCCTATACTAGATAATAGGCGTCCCTATTTTGAATAGGGACGCATAAGTGATGTCACATCCCCCTACTTTCATCTCTGTCGTAAATAGTCATATGCTCTCCTCTCTCTCGACATCTCCTTTACTTTTTTGTCTCTCTCCATTCACTTAAAACTCTCTCTCGGAATCTCCTTTGCTCTCTTCTGTTAGATATGATTAGTTTTGATGATGACAAATATATATGTCAAATATTAAGCATAAGAAGTTTGCATAGTATAATTTTCTAATACATTGACTAACTATTTGATATTGCATATATTGTAGATTAGTCAAGCAATGGAAGAAAGAAATTGAGGAATGAAGAACTTATAAGAATTAATGAAAAATAGCAAGTTTCAAGTTCTTTGGGTACTGTAGCAGTGGGTACTGTAGCATACGGTTACTGTAGCGTATTTCACTGTATCTTACTGTAGCAGCACTGTAGCATCGAGTGATTTCAAAATCACTCGAGTGATTCTGAAAACAGTGAAAATCACTTGCAGTGATTCACTGTTCACTCGAGTGATTTGCAGCTTTTTCATGCTCTGTTGTTTGTCCAGCTGAGCGAGGTCTGGTTATTCGATCATATCTCTTACAATACAACTCCGATTGAAATTAAACCAGTTGCATATGAAAATATACTTCCAATGCGTCATTTGTAAACCAGAAGCAACATCAAAGGAGCTTAGATGAAGGAGATATAAGTGTTCTAATCTGGCCTTCATATCAGCATCACTTTCTGGAACAGGTTTGGTATTTTGACTATAACTCTCAAACCACTAATATTTTTGAGCTGAAACCGGTGCCATATGAAACTAGACTTCTAGATATTTCCATTGATATATAATACATAAATTTTGAAGCTATATTCGAAGAGTTATGCCATCTGTAATTTGACCCCTGTTTGCTATCGAATTGGAAGTAAAGTTTCGAGTCCAAGTGATCTGAACAGAGAGCACCCGAGTGATTTTTATAATCACTTGAGTGATCAGGAAGATCACTCAAGTGATCATTAATAATCACTCGAGTGAAATGCGTTAGAATGCATATCACTTCCAATGGCGCAGAAATCACCGGAGGAATTTTTCACTGTTTGCAATTTCACTTCCAGTGATATGGAATTCACTCGAGTATGGGATTTTTCAGAATCACTTCCAGTGAATCAAAAATCACTGCAAGAAAAATTCACTGTTTGCAAAATCACTTCCAGTGATGCCAAAATCACTCGAGTGATTATGTTGTTTTCGTAGATCACTTCCAGTGGATGCTGAATCACTTCCGGTGAATTACACATTCTCTCAAATCGCTTCCAGTGGTTGCTAAATTACTTCCGGTGAATATTAAAATTCCTCATATCACCTCCAGTACCGTAACTGATCGTTTCCAGAGATTACCAATATGCACCAGATCACTTCCAATGAACTAATATCCATTCAAGTGATCTTCCGTTTGTGAGATATCAGTGAATAAATTGATACTTCAAGTAATGTGCTGATTTTGATAAATCACTTTCAGGTTTGACAGAAACATGAAATCACCAGAGTAATATTGTGAGCCATCCGAGTGAAATGTTGTTTCATGAAAATCACCTTCAGTGAAGTAATGCTGCACTCAAGTGAATTGACATCACAGCGAGAGAATTTACTGATAGATCGAGTGATTCACTATTTTTATCAGAAACACCTCCAGAAGTTGTCTGAACATTCGAGTAAAATACTATCCTGAGAAAATCACTTCCAGTGCTAGTAATCTAGTGCACCTCCAGTGAAAGCCATCTCAGAATAAGAATCACTTCTAAATCAATGGAGATCAATGCCAGTCAAATATTATCTTCTGAAAATCACCTCCAGTGAAATCAAGTTTACTTCCAGTGATTCTTCAGTTTTCAGAAATCACTGCCAGTGAAGTTAAAATTCACCCGAGTGAAATATTGCTTCTGAGAAAATACTCCCAGTGAAATGTATAATCACTCGAGTGATATTTAAAAGATTCTCTAACGGCTATTTTTTGTCAGTATATTACAGGTGTTATCCACTACCACTCATCGAAACAACATTCGACGGTAACTAGTCATGGACACTAGCAATATTCAACAAATAATCATTAACGTGCTAATTATAAGCAATGACTGAAGCATCTGTCAGATCAATAGAAAACGCTGAAGTATCTATTAGACACATGATGGGCTTTCAACAGAAAAATATTTGAATACTCCAACGGCTCTCAACCTATCTTATATAAACCGAAGCATTTAAGAAGAAGATATAGAGATTTACAGAGAAATACTACAGCGAACATAAATGATGAAGTAACGAGAACCCAACTGCCAACATGCTGCTGTCATGAATCTTCATCTCTCAGACTCTCCGTTAATATCTGTTTTCATTGTCATGTACATTTGAGAGTGAATATTTGTATTGTACTTCAGTGAGGATTTATCTACTCTATGAGAGAGTCTGTAAACACTTCATCTATACTTCTGTATTGATCACGAGGTAGAGGGACCTTAAGAGGGCTTATTACCTTACGGGAAAGTTGTAGAGAGAATCACCAGTAAGACTTTCTGATCATAAGACTTACACGGTGTAAGCAGTAGAGAACGTTGCTGCTCGTAAGACTTACAGTGGTGTAAGCAGGAGAGAACATTGCTGCTCGTAACACTTGCACGGGTAAGCAGGAGAGAAAGGTCTTTGGGATTGTTTTGCTCAGCTTACCGTAAGAGGGTGTAAACCTTACAGTGTGTAAGGGGGAGTGACTTCGTGAGAATTGTCGTGGCTGTTCTTGTGCCCGATTAAATAAGAAGATAGTAGATTGGAAATCTCAGGAGGAGCCTGGGGACTGGACGTAGGTTATCGTGGATTGGACCGAACCAGAATAAATCACAGTTTGCATATTCTCTTCCCTAAGCTTTTACATTTCCAGCATATATGATCTATATATCTGCATATGATTTTATAGTTCCATATGTATTGATTTGATAAGTTGTGAAAAGATCTTTAAAAGATCAGACTTTCTTATCGTACACCCAATTCACCCCCCCTCTTGGGTGTCAGCCAGGTTTAACATCTTCTCTATCTCCATTCACTTAAAACTCATATCTCTTATTCTTTCTCTATCTCTCATTTACTTAAAAGTTAAAACTTGGCACTCTTCTTCTTTCTCTATCTCTCATCTCTCTTACGTTCTCAAGCCACCTCATTTTGTAACCGTCAGCAGCATTTCCAAATTCTCTGTAAGAACAAGGAAAGAGATTCACCATTGTCATCCTCCCCTCACCACCGTAGGTTACTTCCTTTACATTCATAGGTTAGCTCGTATTAGTAAAGTACTTAGAATATTTCAATTTTTTTTGCTTTAAAGTCTTCGATAGTCTTGATGAAGTATGTTATTTCTGGTAGCTTTTAGAATATAACAAATTTCTTCAAATTAAAGTAGCTAGCAAAGTATACGCTTGAGAATATAAGCTTGCATATGCTTGAAGTTTTCATTCTAGTAGGTTAATAAGTCATTGGCTATGGGGTAGGTTATAGAGCATATGAGACAACGATATTAATATTTTAGGTGAAATTATATACAATAAAAAGGTTCATAATTTTCAGTTGGTTTTTGTTTAATTATTATTATTTCAATGTTTCTTTTTAATTTCAAATGAAAAGCATATATGAATAATTTAACTTCAAAATTTAATGAACAAGGTTTCATTGCTTTAATGAAATTGTTGGATTAAATTGCTCATATTGTCCTAAATTCCCTCAATTAGTTAGTTTCATTTAAATTAAGTTGAAATGGTTTTGTTATTGAAAGTTTGGGATATCTCACTTTTAAGGGGAAATGCTACCAAAAGTTTTTTAAAAAAATTTAGTAAAAGGAAAAGGAAATATAATTGATAATAATTATTCTAAACTTGAGTGTTGATGGAAATGGTTTAGGTGGTAATAAAATGGATCATAGTTGGATGAATGCTTTAAGAACTAGTGAAGAGTATAAGAACGGGGTAGAAGAGTTTATTAAATTTTGTAGAAGGAATGCTTCAACAAAAAATGCAAAGTATTTTTGTCATTTTGTCAATTGTTTAAATGAGAGTCGACGGGATGTTGATGCTATAAGGGATCACCTACTTTGTGATAGAATAAACCTTTGATACACAAGATGGATATGGTATGGTGAGGAAGTAACTGATTGTCCGTCGCACACAAAGGAAGCTGTGGATGTCATAGTTGAAGATAGAATGGAGAAAATGATTAATGATGTTAAGGTAGAATCCTTTGCACATTCGCATGAATATGACAGCCTGCGGAATGATGTAAAGACACCTTTGTACACTGGGAGTAAGTACACACGGCTAACAGGAACCTTGGATTTGGTCAACTTGAAGGCAACTTGTAGGTGGACTAAT
The DNA here is from genome assembly GCA_037074505.1 of Albizia julibrissin. Lineage (NCBI taxonomy): Eukaryota > Viridiplantae > Streptophyta > Magnoliopsida > Fabales > Fabaceae > Albizia > Albizia julibrissin. Next base: position 44,039,809 of record CM073477.1, read on the forward strand.
AGTAGTTTCACATTGCTTCTTGAATTGTTGTGTGATATATTTCCAAATAATAATGTACTTCCAAACCGTATGTATGAAGCCAAGAAAATCTTGTCTACGATGGGTATAGAGTATAAAAAGATATATGCTTGCCCTAATGATTGCATATTATACAGAAAGGAGTATGAAGGTCTTACTAAGTGTCCTAAGTGTAAAACATCACGATACAAAGTAAAGAAAGATGGTGGTTGTGGTGAAGGGACAATTAAAAGCCAATCTTCAAAGAAGTTGTGGTATCTTCCAATAATACCGTGGTTTAAGTAGCTGTTTGTGAGTGCAACAAAAGCAAAGAAGTTGAGATGGCATTCTGATGAGAGAATATCTAACAGAAAGTATCTTCAACACCTGGCCGACTCTTCACAATAGAGGAAAATAGATGAAATGTTCCCTCAATTTGGCAGCGAGCCAATAAACCTTCAAATAGGGCTTTGTATAGATGGAATCAATCCATATGGAACTCTTACTAGTACATAAAGTTATTGTCCAGTTCTCCTTGTAATATACAACTTACCTCTCTAGCTTTATATAAAACGCAAGTATGTGATGCTTTCTATGATGATCTCTAGACTAAAATAGATTGGGAACGACATCGATGTCTACTTGGCGCCTTTGATTAAGGACTTAAAGAAGTTATAGGAGGAAGGCATAGATGTGTTTAATTCATATAAGAAATGACTTTCCTGCATACAGAAACTTATTAGGGTACAATGTGAAGGAGCATAAAGCATGTCCAATTTGTGAAGCAGACACACACTTCCATCAACTTAAGAATGGAAAAAAATGGTCTACCTTAGTCACAGGAGGTTTCTTCATTGTTTTCACCCATATCGTAGATTGAGAAAGTGTTTTAACGGCTTACAGAAGCATGGAATAGCTTCATAGGCATTAACCGGGGAAGAAGTTTATAGTCAGGTAGAACGTATCAATATGAACTTCGGTAAGAATCAAAGGACAATGGGTGAGAAGAACATATGGAAGAAGAGATCAATTTTCTTTTATCTTCTATATTGGTGTAGTCTTGATGTAAGACACAGTATTGATGTGATGCATGTGGAGAAAAACATTTGTGATAGTCTTGTCAGTACGCTTTTGCACATACCAGGGAAAACTAAGGATGGAATTAGTGCAAGACTATACCTTTTTGAAATGGGAACAAGAGAATGGTTACATCTACAACTAAGAGATGACGGTAGGAGGGAATACATGGAACCAGCAGGGTATACCCTATCAAAATCAGAGAAAAGAAGTTTGTATGGGTGTCTACATGAAATTAAGGTGCCATAAGGGTATTCTTCTAATGTGAGAAGGTGTGTCTTAATAGATGATTTAAAGTTAGTGGGAATGAAGTCCCATGACAATCATGAGTTGATACAACAACTATTACTAGTAGCCATTAAAGGCATTATGAATGATGAAGTGCAAACAATTGTAACAAGATTGTGTGTTTTCTTCAAGGCTATTTGTAATAAAGTCATTGACACTTAAAATTTGGATGAACTGGAAAATAAGGGTTATATTATTTTGTCTCAACTAGAGATGCATTTTCCTCCTTCATTTTTTGATATCATGGTTCATTTGATAGTTCATTTGGTAAGGGAGGCAAGGCTCTGTGGTCTAGTTTACCTAAGGTGGATGTACCCTTTCGAGCGATTCATGAAGATCTTAAAAGGGTATTATAAAAATCCTTATTGACCTGAAGCCTCAATAGTTGAGCGATATGTAGTTGAAGGGGCTATGGATTTTTACAAAGATTATCTATCAGGGAAGAAAGAACAGTCTCAGCATGAAGAGGGGAGAAGCAAGGGAACACGAGGTATGAAAGTGAAGAATATACCTCATGAAGAGGTGTTGCAAGCACACTTGTATATCCTGAATAATATGGAAGAAGTTCAACCGTACATAGATGAACACAAAAATAGTTTAAAGAACATGAATCCAAAGAAGAGTGACATGCAGATAGCTATTGAGAAAAACAATACATTCATAGCATGGTTTGAGGAAAAGGTTTCGCATGAGACCACTGTGTCTGAGACAATCAAGTGGCTAGCTCAGGGGCCTTCATTTCAGGTTATTACTTGGACCGGTTATGATATAAAAGAGAATTCTTTCTACACAAAGGACCAAGATGACAGAAGTACCATGCAAAATAGCGAGGTGACAGTAGTAGCTGAAGCCATGCACTTTTCCAGTTCTAAAGACAAAAATCCAATATTAGCATCTATGGCTTATTATGGAGTTATAGAAGAAATATGGGAGATAATGTGATTCCTTATTTCCTATGACTTCAGATGAGTATAAAAGAGTAGTGAAATCATGAGGGAGACTAGGATTCAAACCCGACTACCCAACTTTCAAAAATATTTGCAAATTTCCCACCCTCAACTCAGGAGTTTAACCTAGGGTTGAGAGGGTAGTAAAATTTTCACAAACCATTTTCGCTCTCTCATTTAGTCTCACCAGTCCTTGTTTTTTATATTCATTTATCAGAGTTGGCGAGTATTTATCTTAATTGCATTTCATCAGCGATGGGAAGCATAAACACACAATATCTATCAATCATTCATCAAGCCATTTTTACATTGTTGTCATGCTTACTTGAACATATATACCATATACAACATATACAAATCCTATAGTATCCAAAACATATAGCATTAGATAATCAAAATGACTAAGGTCTTCAGCATCCCAACCTTTAGTCATCCGCATTTACCTTCCGCTTGCCCCTCGAGCTTTCTCCCTATACTAAAAGTGGGTTTTTGAAAAAGAGTGAGATTCAAAAGAATCTCAATAGCAACATATATCAATCATACAATTATAACACTAAAATGTATGCTAAACAATCAACATTCAACAGAATCATCACTCAGCATTCAATGCATCACATGTAGCTCGTAAACTATCGTAGCGCTAGATATATTACAACGCTCTGAGAGATACCCGTGCACTAGGCCCCGGGCACCCACTCGTGCAACTGTGATCGTTATATTAGCCTGAGCGTCCACCCGTGTAAAGATAGGCCCCGAGTGACCACCCTGCATATTCAAATACGTCAGACAATTCATGATGAACACACAAATCATTCAATGCATATTATAACATATGAAAGATAAGTTACTACTTGATTGCTTTTCTCTAGCAACTTCCTCCTACCTTTCTAAAATCGGGCAAGTCTTGAGTCCCGGACAATTACCAAGTCCTAAAATCTCAAATATACCATAAATGAGTCATGAATCATTCATGCACAATTCCAAATTCATAGTAAACTTAGCGTAATAGTGCTAAATTACCAAAATGCCCCTTAAGACCCGATCTCACTATACTTTACCAAATTTATTACCTGGGCCAATCCTAAACAATTTTGAGTGTAGAATTCATTTTTTACTTCCAATTGGTCAAAATCAGGCCTAAATGACAAAAATGCCCTTGACAACCCTTATTTAAGACTTTTAAGAGTAATTTGGTTATTTTACATTCTGGGGCTTTTGTCACTTCATCATCAGCATAGACCCTACACAATTTTGCCTCCCAAAGCCAATGAAAGTATCAGAATTATCAAATTTGTACCCCTTTACCACATCCAACACAGGGCAATCCAATAGGATTCTCAAAAAAGTTGTGTCGGTTTCTCGGTTTCTCTTGCCTAATCACCTCTTTTCTACTTATAATCATATTATTAGCTATTTAGATATTCATTGGACTTGATTTGGAGAGACTTGAACATTAAGGTCTCTTAGGTTTCATGAGCTAACTCTTACTAAAACAACTAAAACCAAGCCAAGAACAACTCTAATAGCATCAATCAAGCAAGAGGAACAAGTTTGGATGATTACCTCTTGATTTCCAGTACTTTCTCTTTCTATATGTTTTTTATCTCTCTCCACAACTCTTGATTCAGCTTGAAAACTATGGATTCAAAGGAGGAGAGAGGTTATCGATGGATTAGGAAGCTTAAAGTACAACGTAACAACTTTCTTACCTTGATTTCTTGAGAACCCTAGCTTCTTTTTCACGTTCTCTATCTCAGCTCTCTCTCACTCTTTCTGATTCACCTTTGGTCGAGAATGAGGAATGAAAGATGAAGGAATTGATGATATAATGAAAAGGGTTAATTGGTTTAACATGTGGCAACTTGTGATTGGTCCACAAAATGCCATTTTCCATTTAATTCCATGTCCCTTCGTTCTCTCTTCATCCCAGTCGAATATGCATGAGAAATAAGGGAGTATATATGGATCTTGCACTATTCCATTTCCATCTTGCAATAGGTTGACTTTTGACTATTTGACCTTGCTTGATAATAATTCACCAAAATAGGTTTATTAATTATCAAGTAGCCATTTCTATCTTTTTAATTCCCTTATAACTAAAATTATTAGGAATACTAAGGAAAAATAATTATTTCCTACTTTATGGAAAAATTACCGTTGTACCCCTACATTTTATGATTTAACGTAATAAATCATTTCTCACTCATTTCCATTAGTTTGACCCAATTTTAACACTTGAATAAGACCACTATTCATGTCATTCGATTCTCAAATTTTGGTTACTATAGTAGGCCTTTAAGTAGGATTAATCACCTCTTTGTGACCTTGTTTGACCAAATTATATGTAACCAGCGATTGCCATTTTTGAAAATTCATACATATCACAATTCACCATTTTATTCCACTAAATATCATGAATATACATGTAGGGAATATTGGTGAAAAAGTGGGTGTATTACAGTTAACCTACAATAAGTTCAAAGTTGCTTTATTCAAATGTAAGTAGGTTCGCAATATTGTTGTGGTAATAGATCAACAATTTGAATTTGTCTCAATCTATCTTCAAAGAGTTGGTTATTGAGATGAGCCCTTCATTCTAACAAGTTAGGAAAAGCAAGTGTTTTATGTCACATATCCTGCAAATAAAAATATATCCATTGTACTTCAAAGTAAAAAATAGAAGTATGGTGATCCAACCTTCAACCTTGACAACACACCACCTTTCACAACAAATCCACCTAGAGCAAGTGTAGTAGAATTGATAGATGATGAAGAATATGCTGCAAGAAATGATCACTGTGAAGGAATATGGGAAACAATATAGAGTAAGACCTTTACTTAGAAAACTGTATTATATGCTTAAAGTATAAAATAGTATTGTGTTCTTTTTTTTCTTAATCCTGGTTAGTTTTTTCAATTAATTGGAACTTATTTTCCTCTCAAATAGTGATTTTTGTGTAAAGAGGAATATGGACAATTCTAGTGACTTAAAAAGTGATGCATTGGCTGCATGTCATCAACATCAACAGGATAGGCTGCATGTGGACTTTGATTCCAACATGAATCCACTTGGTCCTGAGGAAGACCATTTCACTTCATTTATGATTGGAGGCGAGTCCCCCAAAGATGAAAGCTATGATTTGGCAACAAATTTTGGTACATAAGTTTTGAAACATCTACATTTTGATCTTTATTCCTATTGCTTAAAATATAATTTCCTTTATTCCTCCAGCAAACGTTTGATATCCCATACACCATATAGATATACATGTACTGGATGGGGGAGGTGTGTTTACGATGGAAAGATTTAAGAAACAAGCTCACATAAAGGTATATTTAAGGGGAAAAGAGGGGTCATGACCATGTCAACATTATTCATACTTGCCTCCAGAGGACTGGTGGTTATTCGTGGCATCACAAGAAGATCCTGAATTTTTGGTAAACTTTCTTTCATCATAGTATAGAACTTTTTATTTCAATATACTTGACAATATTGACTCATTTTTCATTATTTTCCTTTCACAGGAAGTAAGTGCAGCAAATACCGAGAGGCAAGCTGCAAATCAGTATCAGCATTACATGTCTCATGGTGGTTATCGGAAGCTTAAGTGGAGGATGATGGAAGAAGAGTTGGAGAAAATGAAGAAAGCAGCCAAATTAGATTATAGTGCTATTGTGTAGGCCTTGGCTCCTCCTTCGAGTCACAAAAAATGGAAAGCAACGAGGATTAAGGGTGGGAAGTTCATAAATCCTGCTATTGCAAAGGTTGCCACAAGAATTGTAAGTAGTTAAAGTATAGTGTTTAATTTTTGTTTACAATAAATTGTATTCTATAGGATGAACTCAAAGAGCAGAGCATCCAAGGTTCGTTCACTCTTAGTGGATGGATGGACATATTGTCAATAGCAATTGGGAAGGCTGATAATCCCAATTGAGTTCGAGGGGAGGTAAGGGGAGTTAGTGTGGAAAATTTTTTTGGACGAGCTAAGCCTCATATAATTCATCACAAGATGAACCCAGTAGAGAGCTTGTGGCCAAGATTGAACAAGAGATTGAGGTTAAACTTTGTGACAAGCTTCAAGAAGAGCTGTTATCAGAGCTACATGATGAAATGAAATCTATGTTTGACTCGAAGATGCAAAATGATGGGCATAGAACCCAGGAATCCCTGGCCTTCCCCAGCACCAAAGGAAGTTACCACCTACAAGAGGAACCACTTGGCTAGCCTTTTCTTGCTTTGGAGCAGGGAGAATCTTACATCCTCTATTTAGATGCCCCACTACTTCATGTTGTTACCGATACTCTCATTCACATAAAGCTACCATCCACCATCATAATCAAATTACATACCATTTATGTAGGGTGACAGTTATATATGTTCGAGAGGGGGAAGAAGGTGCAGCCATCCCTGTCCCTGACGAAGAGGTACCCACGCTAGGTCAGGCGATAAGATCTTTCATCCTTTAGCCCCAAAAACTTATTAGCACGTCCGTAACCCCTCCAATGGTAGGAACTACCTTTGTATTACTTGATATCTATTGGCATCCTACTAATAATCGGTTTTTTATGTTATGATAATAGGATGAGCAAGATGCAGTGAAATAGCCCCTCTTGGCACGACTGCAATAGATTTACAAAGGTGTTTGTCAGATCGACTTGCAGATGCCTCCAGAGATTGTGTGCTAACAATTGACGTATCCCTTCGTGATTGACAAAAAAGATCTCAGGGAGTTTATGCATTTGGAGGAGATAGATGCAAGATAGGTAAAACTTGCCATACGGTTATTTTTTCTTTCCTTCAATTAATGTAGTATTTTTTTGGTTTCACATGTTCAATATTTCATTATCATTTGATTTCTATTTTAGGTCCTTTAACCACACATGCATCAATATAGGAAGGGAGAATTTATACGGATTCTTGTGTCTAGCAAATACGACAAGGGATAGCAATTATGTGCAAAAAAGGATGCATTATGTGGGCTACACAATGGGAGAGACCAAACTTCATTGTTATCTAGCACCAATTGTTCAAGGGTACGTTCTTTAGTTTTGATTTTCTAGGAAGTTTAAGAAATAATTTCCTTGTCATCTAACTTCATTTTAATCCATTTCTTGTTGTAGTTACCATTGGATTCTGTGTATTGTTTATCCTCACATCAACCACGTCTATTGGTTTGATTCGTTGGGTAAAAAGCAAGACATGGAAACAAAATCCGTCTTCACTACATAAGTTATTTTGTTTTTATTTCATTGATTCTTGACTGAAATGAGTTCTATTTTTTATGGTTTTACATTTTAATGATAGTGGGATCCAGACATATAGAATCCTTGGTGGGTCACGCGAGGGTAGAGTTGTTCGAAACCTGAAGTGGTTTTATCCAATAATATGTGGTTTCAATTCAAGTTCTTCCATTGATGGTCATTTTAGATATGACTTTTAACCAACTGCTTTTGATTTATAGTGCCCTCGACAACCAGGGGCCACTGAATACGGCTGCTAAGTTATCCTTTACATGTATAACATCATTCAAAGCGGTATTACAAGTGATTTTCAGCAGGTAATCAAATGATAATATTTTGGATATTGTAATTGAATTGTGGATTCTTTATTGATTTAAACTAATCTTATTTTCAAATTTGTCGATTTTTGATAATGAAGCTGCCTACTTACATGAAGGCATTAATTTGATCAGAGACTTTTTGGCTGGGCAGCTTCTTCAACACATAGATCAGTAAAAGTGTATTTTTATCTCAGGTAGTATACACAACATTTTTTACAACACTTTGTGGTGGTTCTTGTACATAGATGGTAGTAGGAGTTAATTAGCTACTGCTGGATGTTTTCTTACCATTTGTAAGGATATTGTGCTTTATTCTTCCATCCTGTTTCTATAGTTTTCAATTTGTTGAGCATACCAAATTATAAACAATTTTTTTTTAAAAAAATTAGTTTTTACATCTATAACAAAAAGAGACGTCTAAAGATACTTTAGACGTCCATTTTACAGCAATGGGGATGCCTAAAGTTAGAACTTTCGGCATCCATAATTAACTTTAGGCGTCCCTAATTGCCTTAGGGACGCCTAAAGTCTGCCATGTCTGCCTGAAGTTGGAGTTTTAGGCGTCCCCAAGGCAATTAGGGACGCCTAAAGTTCCAACTGTAGGCGTCCCTAATGGCTTAGGGATACCTAAAGTCTTTCCTTACTACATCACTCAAATAGGTGTTCCCCAATAAAAGGATGTTAAAAGGCCTAAAATAGGGATGTTAAAACTGCTTTTTGTAATAGTGGAAAGCCCGAGATGGGTGACCCTTGAGAAGTACCTTAGAAATATGAAACCTTTCGCTTAAAGGTTTGGAATTCTGACTTGAAATTCTTAGCTAACCTAAGGAATGATTAGAGGCATGGAGATGAGGAAGTAAGTATTGATCTTGAATCCGAACCATTTCTATGGTAGTGAGCACTGCCCAGAAAGTTCATTTAATGCAGTTGTGGAAACTCGAGGCATAGGAATTGTTTTGAGGTTTCTCTGTGCTAAGTAATGATCCTTAGTAACCCATAGGGTTAAAGGTATATAGTTATGATATACAGTGATGAATAATGAGTGGTGATTATACTGTATATCTATACAAAAGGATATGATTTGATGATTCTAAAGGTTGAGGATAGGTTTGGATCAGATCTAAGCTGGAATAGTGATTAGGTCAAAATGAGAATTTAGTTGCAATATGGTTCTATTTCATGAAATAATTTTGAACCTTTTGAACCTTGTGGATAATGTTAAACCTTCAGTAATGTTTTAAGGATATTACCCAAAAATCGTGAAGGTTAGAATAGGCGCTATTGATTTTGATTCTTAGCGCACCTATTGGGTATAATTGAGAAAACTTGATTTTTTATCTTAGATAATATTGAGGTTTTAAGAGTTGAATCATAACCTGAGAATCGAATGCAATAGTTGAATTGATTCTCCAGGAATTTGAAGTGGCCTGAATGGCTTGAGGTACTAGAATGTAGTACAGAAATGTGTATGAGGTTTTTGGAGGTTGTTAGTTGCTAATCTAGCATAGGGAAAGATCTTAATCATAGAATATTCCCTTAGAGTTATGATTATTTCTGGAGCAAGACCGATATCGGAAGTCCATATAAACTGACCCCAGATGAGATGGCAAAAATTAGAGGAAGCATATTACATAACTACTAGAGAAAAGGGACCTTATGAGATCTGGGTTCTCGTTATGATAGTACTTCCATTCAGAGACCACCAAATGGAATGAGCTACCTACAGAGGATTCTGATTGGAGAGGGCTACCTATGTAGAGTTTGGATTTGAAAGGGCTACCTACGGAGAGATTTGATTGGAAAAGGCTACCTACGAAGGGTTCTAATAGAAGAGGATGACCAATCAGGTGACTGAGTAAAGCATCGAGTGTAGTACCATAGCGTAGAGCCACCATGATGTTGAACCATAGTGTGCAGCCGCCGTTACGACAAACTGTGGAGTGAAGCTGCCGTGACTTCAAACCGTAGAGTAGAGCTATGAGAATGTTGACTCACAACGGTGGTGCATTGTAATAAGTCTTCCATCGAATAGGTTTCCTTGAGAGAAGGGTTTATATGACCTAACGAATCTCCGTAGGGTGCTCTAGTGTTAGTTAATGAAAGAAATTAAGGAAGAACATGCTCGACAATATAAAGGAAAGCAACTCTCTCTCTTGTATCTTATATAATGGTTGCATGGATATGTTTACTATGGAGTATATTTGTATTATGAATATACGGTAGGCGGTAAGACCTAATGGGCCAGCGTGTCCTTAGGCAGTCAGACCTAACGGCTATAGCATAGGGGTGATCTCCTGGGCAGTAAGACCTGATGAGCATTCAGAATTTGTGGGGTAGTCACCCAGGGCCTATTGTGCGGTGAACACTTAGGGCCATATAACTTTTCTTGCACCAGGGACCATGTGACTTGTAGGACCAAGGGTCCAGTAGTTGTCGTTATGCTATATGCTAACGTGTTGAATGCTCTTATGATGATTGTTGTGATGATGGTTTGTTTAGCATGCTTCGTGAATATTACATAAGTATATGGATGGCTTTAGTAGTAAGAGTTAGAGCCTAGGATATATTTAGAATACCTAATAGATTGTGTGTCATGTGTCACCCTTCATTATACCCCTTTACTATGCATGATTAAGAGCATAATTACATTAATTAGCCAACTTTTTCTTATTACTCATGGGAAAGATAATTTTTATACTACTTGTGACCTGTATACTTATGGTAGAAAAATGGTGAACAGTTAGGCATGATTACCATCTCTGCTCTAATATGAGATGGAGTGTTAAGATATGTAAAGATATGATACGATTTGATATAAAGAGTTTCCCATTTCAAACTAAAGCCATCCATGACAAAAAAGAGGATAATCTAAACATTTTCAAGCATTCATGAATAATTACTACTAGAAACAAGGCTTATAAGACTGCTACATTTAGACCTCTATAGGCGGAGGCGGTTGAAAAAGTATGACCGGTGGCATTTTTATAAATATTGATACAACTTAAGACCAGTCACACTTCTGTAAGGTATAAATAATTCCTTGACCGGTTGTAATGTAATGCAGTCTCGATAAGTATTAAATATTATAAAATTTAAAAATTTAAATTCTTTTTAAACCGACACTTATACATCCGATCTAAATATCCTTTTAGATAATTTTGTTTCTACATACCAAGTCTTAAATATTTCAGAGTTTTTTCAGCTTCTAAGGTAAACTTGCCAGCTATACATCTCTTCGAAATTTGAAGCCACTTCAATAAATGTAATCTTCATCCATCTTGTCTATTTAAACTCCTCCTTCCTTTAATTTTTTTAAATCTAGCTCCCTCTTCTCTCCTCTCTTGAATGTCAATATGTAAAAAGAATTAAGACAAGTTTTAAAGAGTTACCTATGTAAGAGGCTAGTCACACAATTTTTGAAATTTAAGGCTCAAAGAATCCTTACAACAAGGCTATTTGTAACATCCCAAATTTTAGTCACCAAAATTTCTTTAAACTTTGGTGGTATTAAAGGGGATAAAATGGTGAATTAGAGAGCACATTAAGTGACAAAATAAGGCAATTATATGTCACACACACAACATATTTATTTGTTGCACAAGTTAGTGTTGTTGCCAGTACATTTTCCAGTGTGACAGTCGTGTTGTGTGACATTTTTAAATAGGTAAATGATGTCCAAAAATTGTGAAACTTTCTAGAATGAAAGTAGACTTATCAAAATTTAATATGCTAGGTAATATAAGTCATTTGGAATTGTACATAAGAGATATTTATTTTTTAAGTTAGCCTAGTAAAACTGGAAAATTTCTGTAGCAGCGTGGAAAAAAGGAAAACCTGGAAGTAAGGAAGGAAAGCTTATACAAGAAGCTTATAAAAAATATATATATCATAAAAATCACATGACAAAATTTTAATAAAAAAATGGTAAAAAGGAAGGGAGTAGAGATCTCTAGAAAGACTTATTGCCTCTCTATAAAAGAGGCCAAATTCAGCTAAATTGGAGAATAGAAAGAGAGAAAGAGACCTGGAGGAAGAGAGGAACAAGAAGAGAGGACCCCGATTCAAGGAGCAAGATCAAGGTAAGTAGGCATAAATTTATACTTGTTCTTGTTCTCTAGTTCATGAAATCTCTCCTTAACCTCTATATTAACTTGGATTAGCCATCCAACAAGTAAAGACTCAATGAAAGGAGAAGAGGGGTGATAGTTTAGAGGAGAAGGAGAAGAAGAAGCAAGGTAAGTTACAAAAACATTGAAATTCTTGTTGGAATTATAGTTATGGTTGTTGTCTGGCTGGTTATTGGTTTGTTTGAAATAATTTTGTAACTTGGGATGTTCAAATATTAAGGGGAGATTCTACCCAAATTAACATTGATTATGTTCAAATGGTTCTTAAGGGGTTAATCATAAGGTTACAAGTGAAAAGGAAGGTGTTTTAAAGATTAAAACATGAAACCTCACTTTTCCAATTTGTACTAGATTTTGTGTGGCGTGTTTTTGTGTGGCCTAACCTAGTTCAAATCTTATGAAATTTTACAAGATGAAAGTAAACATCCTGGGATTTAATTTTATAGGTATTATAAGCTATTTGGATCCATGGATTGAAAGATATGATTTTTCAAATTTTATAGGTATTACAAGATGAAATTCTAGAATTCTGGGTTTATTTCTGGTGCTTTATGATATTTTTCCTTAAAATAGGACTAAACTAGCTTTACATAGGAACTAAAACTACTCAATTTGGAATTTTCTATATTTATTTATGAATTTCAAATTTGACTGAAAATGCTGGCAATTTCTGGAAGACCTATGAAAATGACAATTTTGCCCCTAAAGCCCTAAGTTGGTGGCAGTCAAGGGTAATCTGGTCACCTGAGTGTGAATTTTTCCAAAATAAGGTAAAAAATGGATTCTACACACAAAATTATGGAGGGATAGCCTGAGTCATAATTTTGAAAATGTACAGTTAACCAGGAATAAAGGAAATTAGACCAGATTCCCTAAGGGAATTTTGGTAATTTGGCACCTTGAGTAATGATAACCAACTTATGAGTTTAAAATAAGATATAAATTAGTAATAACTCATTTGTTGTCAATTTGGGAATTTTAGAATTTGATATTTTCCCTAGTCATACGAAGAGTTAAAGGACTGGTAGTAGTTAGGCTTTGGAAAAGGAGTCCAGGTAGTAACTCTATCTCTCATATTATATGTGAATGTCAATGTACATTGTTTACCGTGTTCTGTATAATGTGTTGCACTATTTATGTTCCGATATATTCACAGTGTTGAATTGAAGACTAACTGAATGCAAAGCATTTACCTTACCTATTTCTTAGGCTAATTCTCAAAATATAAATAGTCAAAACATCACAATCAATAATGAATATAAAAGATTTATAATTACATATGATAGCTCAAGATACTCTCTATAATTTTCTTTTAAATAGGAGTGCATAAGTTTAAATATGACAAAATATCATTAAAATTGATTGTTCTAGGATAAAAAAGTTTGAAAATTTTCAAAAATTGCACAATTATCACATATCTATCCAAACCCTCACTAATTAATCCAAATTCTACCCTACACTTAAACATTGATTTGTCCTCAGAGCAACATTGAAGCAATTATTAAAGGGAGAATGAGTTGGGAAAAAAGAGTATATGATTTAGAGGAGAGTTAACTAACCTAAAACTAAGAAGTTTTTTAAATGCATAGTACCCTAGGAAATTCGTAAAATGCATGCTACCTACATTATTCTACTAGACTAGTCCCTCGCCCACACTTATCTCAAATAATAAAGCTTAGAAAATCAATATAAAAAGATAAGAGAGGAAAGAGACAACCTTGTGATTTAAATCATTTCAAATTCTTGAAGGAGAAATTCTCATCCTTGACCATAAACATGTCTTTACTTAGGTGTATCTTCTCTTTCTGGCCTTGAAAATGAGATCTCTACAAGATATTCAATAAACTCTAAGCAGTATTTTTCCCAACAATACACAGATCTCTATAAGAATTAAAATATTTGAAGTCATGAAAGGGCTTAAAGCATGCAAGGTTATTTTCCCAAGTAGGGATATGAGAGGTGTATGAGATATAGAAGAAGATAAGTATTTCTTACATCCCATAAAATCAATAGCTGATCATTTGCAATCAATTCTTTATCTAGTGGAAAATCATAGGATAATACTTCATTTTCATCAACACCTTCATTCTTGGTCTCTTGGATGGTAGGCATGGGATCATTTAAACCATCACTCAAAAATATTGAGGCAGTATAACCAATATGTTCATCTAAGATACTACTATGTAAAGCAATAGGTGTAACGCGTTTAGACATAAGTGACTTAACAACAATTTCCTCATCAACCTCATCATCACATGCTTTATTAATTGATGAAGTAGTAATTAAAGAAGGATCCACTTCTTTAATGATAGGAGATACATTACCGAAGGAAGAGTGCTCATTTGGGATTTAAACTTGCTTTACCCTTTCAACTTGTACGAATGCATTGATAGTAGGTGTTGGAGAGTGAGTCTCCTCCTCTTCATCGCCCAATGGATATGGATATATAGTTCCTTCTTTATCCTCTATTTTCTGCTATATCATATGACTTACGATATCCCTCATGCAATCAGTGACTTCTTCTAACTCCTCTTCTACTTCCCTTGCACATTCTCTATATCTTTCTTTTCAAATTTCTTGCAATGTGTCTAATTCTCTCCATTTTTCCTCTAATTTATAAAGAATCTTTGTCAAAGCAGGTGTACGATTATCCATGTTTGGGATTGATGAAACGAGTTTCTTAAACCTTCCTGGTTGACACTTATATTAGGGCTTACATGGTTGGGATAGTGTGTAATATCCCAAAATGTATTCAAGGGCTTGATGACCCAAAATAAAGTATACATAGTGATAGAAATCACTTTTGGGAATAAAGTGTGAATTATAGTCCAAAATAGATGTAGGAAATACCTAAACCTTATATCTAATTCAAATATGATATAAAGTCTAATTTGGACTAAAAGAGAGGGAAATCACATATGGAATGGGATAAGAGAATTGAATAAAACACTAATGGCAACTTAAATAATGTTTCCATAATTAAGGGCAAAATAGACTTTTACATGAGATCTTGAGGGTAAAGTTGGAAACCAAGATGAAGGGATAGGATTTACTCTTGAAAAGGTGAGGTAATAATGAAGTTGAAAAGAAAATTAACTCTCTCCTTTCCCATGGTTAAATTCAGCCAAAAAGGAAAATTAGGAAGAAAGAAGGGTTTGGTCAAAAAGTCAACTAACATTTCAAAAGGACTTGGGTCAAACTTGGACATATACACATATAAGCTTTGGTCAACAAGTTCACCTCTATTTTAAGTGTTATTTTCGGTCAAGAGAAAGAAAGGAGAGAGAGAAATAAATCAAAGTAAGAGTATATCCATTGACCAAGCCAAAATGAAAAAAAAAGAAAGGAAGAAAAGTCAACAAGTCTTGTAGGTTGATTCAACTTAGAAAGTTTGACCAAAAAGCAAGATTTTAAGAGCAATTTACATATTTCCATTCATGTTGAGTGTGATTTTCAGTCAAATTAAGAAGACAGAATGAAGGAGAAAATACCCAACACTGAACCAAACCTATCATGGTTAACTAACCAAATTAGCTTTTCAAGAAGCCACAAAATTGTGACACCTCACCTTCTATTAATTCTTTCTCAAAATTCTGCTAATACATTATAAAGGGATGGGAATTAATGAATTAACCTATCACTTTCTCTTTTCACTTTAACCATCTGACCAAAAAGGAAAGAAAAAGAAGGAAAAATAAAAAGGAAAGAGAAAGAAGCATTTGGAAGAATAAAGTGGCTAGGTAAGGGTTATAAACCATTTTTCACCCTCTTAATCACATTTCTAGCCTTTGAGGCCTTAATAAACCTTGTTCCCCTTGTTAAGAGCTATAATTCTATGATTTTATAATTTTAAGGGGAGGTGTTTTGTGGTGCCAATCAAGAGCTAAAGTAGGAGAAACAAGAAACAAGCTCTAGAAAGTGTAAGAGGTGAGTATAAGCTTCAATTTGAACCCCATATCTTGTGGTTTAGTTGAGTTTGGTGGATTTTGTGTGCTTTCTAATTTTGGTTGATATAGTATATCTAGGGTTTCATCTTTATATGATGATATGAATGATGATTTATGGTGTTTAATGATGATTCTAAACTAGTGTAGTGGTAAAATTGCAATCTTGTTGGTTGTTGTCTTGGACACGAAGTTTCGACCAGATGTAGGGTATGTATGAGGAGTTTGATTTTGGTGAATTTGAGGTCACAAATTTATTCTACATGAAAAATTGAGTGGGGGTAACTTATGGTTGTGATTTTGCATGAATAGGATAGAAAGTGTGAAAATTGGAATTCAATATTGACTAGGGTTAGCTATTGCCAGTTTTGAGACAAATTGTTTATGACTTGTTTTTCATAGATTGAATGATATCAAATGGCTATGATATTTTCCATAATGAAACTATACATGATAATATTTAATTTGATATATAATATGTGGCATTTGAGTCAGTACATTGGGAGTTATAACTTGTTAAAGTTAGGCATTAAATCTGGAATGATTTATGTGGCAGTGAGGATTGATTTAGAATTTTGGAATTATGTGTATGTAATTGGTAAAGATACATATTTTTCCTTCCAAATAGACTTAAAAATGATAATATAGGGCTTGTAACCATCTCAATTGGTGTTTTGTAGATTAAGTTATGATTTTTCAAAGTTAAGTGAAAATGTTGACAGCATAGGTTATCATGCAAAAATGAGATAATGGTTTGAATGGTAAATAAGAGTAGTTTGGAAGGGTAGACATAAGTGCTATTAATTGGGTTTGATTTTAATAAAATAGATATCTATGAGTAAGGTGTACTTGGGGTAAATGGTAATAAAATTTAACTCCAAGGGACAAGATAAGCACTTGGTATTAGTGTAGGCATATTAACTACCCCTTTTGCATAGTATACTAACATTAAAGATAACCAACTCTAGTATATTGAGTTATTGAAGAACTTGGATAAGTAATAACTCGTCCATCCATGAATACTAATTTATAGGATTTGATATATGTCTGGGATACCTAAGAGACTGGGAACAAGATCAGGACTTGGAAATGCTACAAGGTAGCAACTTTTCTCTCACATACTATATGTTCTCTTCTCTTATATGTATATTTTTACCATTGTGAATACTTGTGTTGTGAATAGGAAATGGGGGATAAGGCCTATTAATCATTTAGATGAGAAGGGCTAAGACCTAGTAGAATGCCCAACACTTTAGGAAGGGACCAATGTGTCCTTGAGTGAACTTATATGCTAGATAAAATATCTCTGAATGTTGAATGTATGGTATGTTCTGATGGTTGAACTAGCATGTTTTATGTATGCATTTTATATGAGTGATAATTATTACTACTGAGATTATTTTGAATCACACTTCTTTCCAATAACCAACTTACAGCACGGGTAAGCAGTTCTAAGGCAAAGAAGGTAATCATGAATGAGTAGATCAAGAAAGAAAGAGATGTTATTTCTGTTTGTTATCTTCTTTTAAATTTGTAAATGATGTAAATTAATGCATGATAAGACTAGCACTAGCTGTAATAATAGCTATGATAGTTGTAGCCCAAACACTGTAATTAAATGATATAATCAAATTGAAATCGGGCAATTGTACGTGTAAGGCTCATTAGTTAATAAGCGCAAATATGGGTTTCAGCAGAAAAAACATTGGTAAACACATTAATACTAACAAATGGAACTAAAATCGGATGGGTTATAATGAAATTGCAAACCAGTTGAGACCATATTGGAAATGCTTTGAAAAGTTTTTGAAAACCCACCCAAGTATAGGTTTAAACCTGGTCTTGGAGTTGGGATATTCTTTGTTTATAAACGAGTTCTAGTCTCTAGTTTGAAGTCATTATCTGTTTAAACTCATCTAAATGCTTAAAGAAATATGGTGTTACATAGTGTAATAACCCAATTTTTATTCACTATAAGTCCTTGTATACTTGATTACATTCAATGTAATAAAATGGTCAATTTTGATATACTTAAAGTAGCCAAAATAGTGAAAATAGTGATTATATGAATTTTTTTGGCTAAGAAAGACATAAATCTCAATTGTTTACTTCAAAAAATCCTAACATTGAAGCCTAAAATTAAGTATGGAAGAGCACAATTTTTGGCCCAAAAGACATTGAAAAAGTCAGCCAAAAAGAAAGGGGAAGAAGAAAATGGCAATTGGTTCAAAAATTCAAGAAAATGTAAGGGTAAAATAGTCATGTGGATAAATAAAATAAAAAGCCAATATTTTTCCCTCAAATAAGAGGAAATTCGGTCAAGGAAGAGGAGAGCAAGAGAGCACATGATTTTACCACATATATGGACATGCGGAAGCATAAAATGCCATATGGAAAAAGGAAGAAACAAGAATAAGCCATGTGTAAAATTTTGGAATATTTTGGCCCTTATTTTTGGCCAAGAAGATAAAAAGAAGAGAGAGAGAGAGCTAGGGTGAAAACTAAAGCAAGAAAGAAGCTACAGAAATCAAGAAGCAAAACAAGGTAAGTAGTAGTTGGAATTACTTGTTTGTGCCTTCAATCTCTTGTAAACCTTCTCTAATCTTCATATCCATCTTGAAATCATGTAAAGTAGGAAGAAAATCAAGAGAAAGAAGAGGAGAAATTGACGGTTTAGAGAGAGAAAGAAGGAGGAAGCAAGGTAAGCTTAAGAACTTGTTATATCATGATGTATTATGATTGTTGGTGGTGGTTTTGGTTGATTGTTGCCTTGTTTGGTCTTGGAATTATGATTTGGGATGTATAAAACATAAGGGGAGATGCTTTCCAAATTTTGATTAATTATGTGCAAATGGTGTTTAAGAGGTTAAATAAGTTATTAGAAGTTAAAAGAAGATGTTTGGTTGGATAAAAATTGAAAATTTTCAATTTCCCTAAAAATTTCAAACTTTCGACCAAAGGAAGTTTAGGGGGTTAAAGCTAGAATTTGATGGATTTGATATTCTATTGTGTTTAGAATGAAAATTTGTGTAGGGAACATGTGAATTATAGAGTGTAAAGGTTTAGGGTATGAAATGACAATTTTGCCCCTAATACCCCAATTGGTGGCTATCAAGGGTAAAATCAAAATGTAGTATGATTTTTCCAAAAATGAGGTCAAAAATGGATTCTACATGCAAAATTGTGTAGGAATAGCCTGAGTCATAATTTTTGGAAAAGTACAATTATATTGGGTATAAAGGGAATTAGACCGGATTCTCTAGGGGCATTTTGGTAGTTATGCAATTTTGAATAAAGATAACCAACTTATGAGTATTAGTATAAGTTATGAATGAGTGATAACTCATTTGTTATCAACTTGGAAATTTTAGGATTTGATATTTGCCGAGCTGGATCGAAAGTTGAGGACTAACATTAGTTAGGCAAGGAAATGAGTTAAGGTAGTAACTATATCTCTCATATACTATGTGAATGTTAATATGCATTATTTGCCATGTTCTGTGCAATTACATGTGAATGGCGATAATTCCTAGAGCTATGGTGTAAGAAAAACACAAGTACCACCCTGAGGGAAAAGCACAAGTACATCTTGGCCCAACAGTACCCAGTCTAGATAGGCCAAAGTGATTGATAAAATTCCTCGCTGTGGTATGGGAAAGGCACAAGTACCACCCCATGGGAACAGCACAAGTACCATGAGGCTAGTGGGACCCAGCTGAGGCAATGTGACAAGTACAAATAGGTTGATGCCTGCTCCAGAATATTGTTGTGGCAAGTACGGACAGGTTGGTGCCTGCTCCGAAACATAGATGTGATCACAATGTGGCAAGTAGGGACATGGAGATCATTTTGATCCAAACAAAACCATCGCTTTGATCCTGAACAATGATTGACAGACATGTGCATAGCATTACTAGTTGTTGTATCATATGCTACATTACATGTTTATCTTTCACATTTTATATGATTGATTGCATGTTACTACTGAGATTCATTTGAATCTTCCCCCTTTCCATAAATAAAATTTATTCAACACGAGGTAGCATCTCAAAAGTCATGGAAGTGGACCCCGACAACTGAGGGTTCAGGTTTTAATGAAGAATTTTGTGTTTGTTATCTTTGTATTTTTTATGTATTTTTGGGTTTTGTAATATACTATATACAAAACCCTGTGGAGATTTCCTATAATGTAATCAAGAATTTATATTTGTATGTTTATGCTATTTCTGTATACCCACTGAACTACCCATTGATACTCTATTAAATATCAAATTACTGAGGGGTTTGGCACATAGGGGTTAATAATGTGGCTCATAACATAGAGATTTAAAAGGTAGAGGGGCATAGTGTAATACCATATATCCCATGGACTCAAATGAGTGCAAAAGGGTAGTAAAATGAGTTAAGAAACTAGGATTTGGTCCTGGATTAATCAGACTTTTAAAAATGTTTGCAAATCCCAATCTCAACTCAAGATGTGAACCTGGGATTTGAGAGGGTTTTTCAGAGGATAAAAAAACTTTTAAATCATTTTCACAAAGGTTCACCACCTCATTAAGCCTCATTGACTCTCAGTTTCATCTTATCAGAGTGTGCGAGCGCTTCCCTAGTTAAATCTCACATTGCATATGTTAGTTAACATTCTATTAGCTTAGCGATCAAAAGCGTTATCTAACTAAGTTACCCCATTATTAGGTTACCATCCATTTACTAGGCTACTGGTACTACTAGTTCTACTACTGCACTATCATCAGGTTTGCAGAGTTATATACATCATATACATATCCAAAATAGACAACCAACAGGAAAATAAAATCTTTCAGCTTCATCCTCCAGCTGTTTGTGTTTACCTTCTTGCCCTTTGAGCTGCTAGCCTGTACTATATATTGGTTATAGGAAAGGAGAGAGATTCAAAAGAATCTCAGTAGTAACAGCAAGTCAATCATATAGATACAAGAACATAGAGCATTCCACACAGTAATCATATAACAGGAAATATCACAACAACATTCAGTACACAACATGCATTACAACACAATACCATAGTGCTAGGTATAATAAATCACATGGCCTCGAGCGTCCACCCATACATTTGTCCCCAGGCGACCACCCCACATATTTTGAATGCTTCAGAAAAATTCATGATGAAACCATAAACATGCAGAGTATCTTATAGCATATGAAAGAAAGATTTACTACCTAGTTGCCTTTCTTGAGGGGTATCCAACTATTTCCTCGAGCTCGGGTAGGTCTTAAATCCCGGACAGCTATTAGGTCCTATAATTAAAATTTACGGATAACGAGTTATTATTTAGTCCATTTCTTTTACAATCCAAATACTCAAGTTGGTTGTCATTAAGGTTAATGTACTATGTCAAAAGTAAAGTCAATATGGTCCAACTATCCCAAGATGGTTAATTTCACCCTTAAGGTTCAAGATAATTACATTGTGCCATTACCTTTTTCTATTTTCGCACATTAACCCAAATCTTCCTGAATTTGCATTAAATTTTGAAAATTCACATCTTTATGTAAAAATGTCCAATTACAATAATTCTAAAGGAAATGTGACCCCTAATTAGTCTATTTACAAGGAAAAATATAGCCATTAGTCAAATAGACAAACAACAATATAGAATTTCCCTTTATTGGACATTGTTCCAGAACTTTCTAATTTTACATGACCAATCTTCAAAAATACAGAACTCTTAGTGTATAAATCCAATTGACACAAATGACATATCAAATTAAATATTGACATGTCTACTTTCAGAATAGAAATTTTCATATTTATTGGACATTATTTTCCTATTCAAAAACATCACACGGCCAGGCTGCTACGCAGGAAATTCACACTGGCAGAAAATTCCAGTTTGTAGTATTTATTTCCAGTGGTCCATAATTTATAATCAGGAGCTATTCTCACATATTTTTTCATTCAAAACACAAGGTAACATCAAAAGCATCAAAATCATATTTCATCAGCCCCAACCAGGTCTGGCCAAACAGACCCACCTTAACCACAACCAACCAAAACATAATTTTAACCATCAAACTAGTCTAAAATCATCATAAATAATCATCTAACAACATATACATGATCAAGGCACCATTAATCCTAAAAAAACCCTACTATATGAAAACCCTAAGCCTCTAAATACTCATGAAAACTCATCAAAACCTCAAATCAATCAGTTTAAATTAAAACCTATGTTTACCGCTAAACGTTTCCGCAACTGGTTCTGAAATTCGACAGTACTTTGACAGGAAAGAAGTCACCAAACACCTCAAAAACAATTCCAAAACAATAGAAATGAAGCTTAGGATGAGGAGAAGAAGATTATAGAAAGGTCTTTTAGGCAAAATCGTAGATTCAGTAGTATTTCGAAGGATCGAATTCAAGAATAGTTACTATTCATACTTTCTCTTTCCTTTTTCAATTTCTCATAAATTTCTAATTTTCCCCTTGATTTTGTGATACTAGATGCCTATGTCAGGTAAATGATTAAGCCCAGTTTGGGAAGAGTCCCAATAATGATTAGATATAGAAAGACTCTTAGAGACGATGCGATTTGGCCCTACCAAGTAGAGGACTCGGTATTTGCAGGAAGTATTATTAAAGTGTTGGTACCACCCAGCTATGCCATGAGATAAGGGACTGATTAGTCGGATGAAATAGGCTGGTGTAGGTGTGCACATGCCATTTTCAGGGCAAACATGTGTACCCTACATTTTTAGAGTAGATGCCACTATGTGGCGCCAAATAGGGCCCATGCACATACTCCAACCTGGTGTCATTTGACAGGCTTCGATGTGCGTGTCGCGTTCCCAAGTGAAACTAGTATAGAACCTCAAATAAGCATCGATAAACTTACTTTAATAAAGTAAGCAATAATGACTAACTTTTGTGTTGGCTAAGAAAGAGGATGACAAGTATCTCTTAATCATTACAAAGGACAATGAAACTTTTATTTTGGAACAGTAAGGAGGTGACAAGTGTCCCTTATCATTACACTAACATTTATGCCTTTTATGTTGGCATCTCCGGAGCACACCACTTAGCACTTGAGTTCGAGGAATCCTCCGGTCTCCGGTTCGGTCACGTACTTTACTTCCCGAACACCGAACCCAGGAGTCTAGGGAAATTGTTAGGCCTCTTTCTTCCCCTAAAAATGATGGCGCCACCTAAGAGAGAGAAAAGAGAAGATTAATTAGCTTAATGACACGTGTCACCGAACCAATGGATTGCCGGACAAACGGCACCATGAGAGCTTGACACTTGGCATAATTTTTTCCAAGACTCCTTCCTAGCCATATATTTCGGCCAACTACCAAAAAGGGGAATAAAAATCAGAAAAAACATCTAGAAAATTGTTAGGAGAGAGAGAAGAGATGAATAGTACATGAATAATAACTTTCAAGAACTTCAATCCGCCGAAACACTATCGAATCGGCGTTTTCTCTCAAAATACCCTTCACAAACTTCTTCTACTTATCCCAAGCTTCATTTATATGGTTTTGGATTTTCATTTAGATTTTGGTACCATCTCACTTGCTGAAGTACCACTAGATTTTTGAATCGATCGCGGAAACAAGTAGAGGTAAGCGTAGCCTTCATTTTGAACCGATAGGTTTGTTGTTTGGATGAGTTTTTATAAGGGTGGGGGTACTATTCATATTTCATCCAAGGGGAATATTTAAGGTTTAACCATGGTTTTATCATGTTTTTATGGTTAAATGATGATTTATGATGATATTGAACCAAGTTGTTGGATAAAATTCTGTTTTGGTAATTTTGGCTTGTAAGGGTTCTATTCGGTCAGTGCTATAGGGGCCGAAACTTTGAGATTTTGATGATTTTGATCATTCCATTGTGTTCTAAATGAAAAATTATGCAGAAAAACATGTGGTTATGATTTTTGAATAATTATACATAATTCTAGAATTTTTGAAAGTTGGATGACCCTGCTACCAGATTCATTTTTTCTGGGACAGAGTTGTTGTAACGGGTTTTTTGGTAGTGAAACATGGTCCAAACCTTATGAAACTTTACATGGTAAAATTAGACATCCTCATATTTAATTAGATAGGTAATATGACACAATTAGACTAGTGGATTAAGAGATATGATTTTTCAATTTTTGATGTTGATTCTGGACTAAAATATGTGGCAGTCTAGTTTTACGTTGTTTTTAAATGGGCGAATGATGTCCGAAAATTGTGAAACTTTCCAATATAATATTAGGCATGTTAAGATTTAATTTTATATTTAATTTTTCTCATTTGGATATGTGTGATTGGAGTTTTACATTTTTAAAGTTTTGTCTAGAAAACTGGTAAATTCTGGGTAGTAATCAATAAAGTGAGATATTGTATTGATATGCATCCAGACGTGTAATGGATATATTATTCCATGAAACTAAACTAATTACGGGTAACATACCCTTTAGAATTATCACAATTGGACATTTTTCAAATTAGATATAAAGTTTCAAATATTATTGAAAATTCTGCCAGAATTGAGTAATAATGGTGCGAAAATAAAAAATAAGGGTACTTTTGTAATAAATTGGAACTCTAAGGGTCAAGTTAAATACTTATAGTTGATGTGGGCCCATTAAATACCCATTGGGCCTAATGCATT
The DNA here is from genome assembly GCA_037074505.1 of Albizia julibrissin. Taxonomy (NCBI): domain Eukaryota; kingdom Viridiplantae; phylum Streptophyta; class Magnoliopsida; order Fabales; family Fabaceae; genus Albizia; species Albizia julibrissin. Next base: position 44,064,394 of record CM073477.1, read on the forward strand.
AACCATAAAGATGACTTACCCAAGTGCTTGAGTTACTAAAAATTGGGACAAGTAATAACACGACGTCCGTGAATTATAAATTATAGGATTCAACATTTGCCCGGGACGTCTGAGAGACGGGGACCAAGAACCTAAATTAGAAGAAAAAGTATAAGAGGAAGACACAAAGACTAAAGGTAGTAAACTTACTTACTTGTATGTATGTGATAGTTATGTTGTGTATCGATTTGTTGTATTGCTTTACTTGATTATATGAAGCATGTATGAATGAATGAAGCTCTATTTCTGTTTTACTATGGCCATAAGTATGTTGCACGAAACATTGAGCATGCAGATTATTATTATGTGGATATGAGCCTATATAAGGCAAGCATATCATGCACTAGCATTCATCGTACATGCATTGTCTGTATGTTTGCTACTGAGATTCCCTCGAATCTCACCCCCACCAACCATATAAGTCTATGAATAGGACAGAGAAGAATGCTTGGAGATGAATCAAAAAGAAAGAGGACAAAGGATTGAAGAGCCAAGTGTATTTATGTTTACTATATGTAAAATATTTACGGTTGACATATGTATATAAATATATCGGTATGAATACGCGAATTTGAATTCAGTAGTAATTGGGATCATGGAAACGAGAAAAAAATGAATTAACTCTTATATGCGATAAGAGTAATAGCTCATTAGTCGTGAATAAGTATTGAACCCCTAAGTAAAGAAGGAACAACGCTTCCGACACGTATAAAAGGGGTAGAAATGTAAGGTGTTACATTTTTTGGCCTAAGCTCTTTCTCTTTCCTCCACTTAACCGTCCACGTTATCTAGGAAACAAAAGTCAGGGGATTTCCCCGGGTCAACCTATGAGATGTCATCTTTTATGGTCCCCACACAAAGTAAGACTACTTTAATTAATTGTTACTTTATGAATCATCAAGTAAAATCTTGCCAAGTGTCCTTTTTCTTTAAAATGGCACCATACACACATATTACTTGGTACTGGTGAGTTTCTTCTGACTAATTATATTTATAAGCAATACCGATTGCTCAAATTTCAGTATGTTACAACTCCCCCCTCCTGTTAGACTGGCTGACACCCAAGAGGGGGGTGAATTGGGTGTACGATAAGAAAGTCTGATCTTTTAAATTCTTTTCGCAACTTATCAAATCAATACATATGAAACTATAAAATCATATGCAGGTATATAGATTATATATGTTGGAAATATAAAAGCTTAGGGAAGAGAAGATGGAAACTATGATTTATCCTGGTTCGGTCCAATCCTCGATGACCTACGTCCAATCCCCAGGCTTCTCCTGAGATTTCCAATCTACTATCTTCTTGTATAACCGGGCACAAGAAAAGCCGCTACAACCCACAAGTTTAACCGGGCACTTGTATAGCCTACTACAGAGTTACTATCCTTCACACACTGTAAGGTTCACTCCCCCTTATGACAAGTCTTACAAGCAGAGCAATCCTGAAGACCTTTCTCTCCTGCTTACCCTACAAGGCTTATGAGCAAAAAGTCTAACTGGCAATTCTCTCTACAGCTTCCCCCGTAAGGAATTCAACCCTCTCAAGGTCCCTCTACCTTGAGATCAATATAGAGATATAGATGAAGTATTTATTGAATCTCTCACAGAGTGGGTAATATACTTACTGAAGTACAATACAAATAATCTCACTCTCACAGATACATGATACAAAAAAATTATATTAACGAAGAGTGTGAGAGACGAAGATTCATGACAGCAACATGTTGGCAGTTGGGTTATCGTTGCTTCATCTCCTCATCTTCGTTAAATGCTTCCATATATATATCTGAGTTGAGAGAGAGCCGTTGGTAGCATTTTTCCGTTAGAATCCGTTGATTCATTTAACCGTTGAGCCCATTCGAATATTTTCCCGTTGGAAGCATTTCTCAATCCTGTTCCTTCATTTGTTCTGTCGTCATTGAAAATTGGTGTTCATAAGATGAACGTTGCAACTGTATCTGTTGTGGAGTGATATGGGCATTTGAATTCTTTATGGGCTGTGAGAGCCTGCGGGAGGTACTCAGTGTTGGTTGGACCCATGTGCAAATATCCATATCATTGTGTCTGCCATTTTTTACTTTATCATTCGTTTTGTTAATTTGAACGTTAAAGACCTGTCTTACACTTGAAACAAATATTAAACCAAGTCTAAGAGTAATAAGTGAAAGCATAATCATTGGATATGGATCAATCGATGGAAATCATTTAGCTTCTGTCAACTCATGGACTTGAGTTTAGCCGCTCCAACTCGAGTGCAAAACGTGTAAGAACTCGAGTACTTATGGGAGAACTCGATTGCACAGCATTTTTACCATTTTGTCATTGTTTCTGATAAGAACTCTCGAGAGTGCAAAGACAAACTTGAGTGTGCAAGGGACCAAAACTCAAGTGCAAGCTTCAAGACTCGAGTGCACTTCATCTCTTCAGGATCTAGCTGTCTCTGGAACAAACTCACATGCCAACACTCTCTGTACTCGAGTACAGTGAGATGGAGAACTCGAGTGCATTACGGAGAACTCGAGTGTACTTCCTTTTCTTCACGGTTCCAAATCTCTCGGGTACAAACTCTTTATGGCAGAATTCTTAGGACTTGAGTGTAAATGCTGTATAGGACTCGAGTGCTTCTTGCCATACTCGAGTGCAACATTTGTTTCCCAGCAACATGTCTCTCGGGTATAAACTTCCACATCAAAACTTGTAGAACTCGAGTGCATCTCCTCAAACTCGAGTACACTTCATATCAGCTTTTCTTGCTGAATCTCAGGAACAAACACTCATTCTAAAACTTCCATCACTCGAGTGTATATCTTCTGAGGACTCGAGTGTGTTAGTTCAAACTCGAGTGCAATGTCAGATTTTGTTCAACCGGAACGAGCTTGTGGGAGTGTGAACAGTGGACTCAAAATATGATCCATTCATTTTTTTACTCTAAACATGGTAAATGATTTATTATTAGAAAACTCTTATCATCTACATTCCAATGCAAAAGGAATCACCTCCAAACTCATTGTATTATCCAAGTTATGACTCAATGAGTGTAAATAGCATACGTATTCTTAAGCACTGAATTCCAGAAGCCATACCACTTTTCATATAACTCCAAATTTGACATATTATATATTCATGTAAAGCTCTTTGTGTCTACTTTCATATGGCACTGGTTTGAACTCAATTAGACGTATAGTTTGGGAGATATGTCCAAAATACAAATTTTATTCTGGAATTTAACGGTGATTTGAAGTTTAACTTCAAACATTCATATCTGCTTCATCTGAGCTCCTTTGATATTGGTTCTGATTTCAAAATGACGCCTTCTGAGTCTAGTTTCATATTCTACCATTTTTATTGGCATCGGAGTTGTGTTTTGGGAGATATGGTTGAATTACTAAAGCTCGCCCAAGCTGAACGTAAAACAGGGATGAACAGAGTATACTTTTATTCATATTGAACTCAAGTTTTGATCCCCAAACTCGAGTTCTAGCCTATTTTTGCAAACTTGAGTTTTACATAGCCAACTCGAGTGCAAAACTTGGGAATCATCCAGAGCTCGTTTCTACTAAGAACTCTTTAAACTCGAGTGCTACAGTGCCCAAAACTCAAGTTCTACTATTCAAACTCGAGTGCTACAGTTCCTCGCTGCTATAGTACCGGTTGCTACAGTGTCTAACCACTACAGTGAAATACTACAGTGCCAAACAGTACCACTTGAATTCCCTTATGAGCATAGAAACATCCAGTATTTCATCTGGAAGTTTGAATCTTGATATTCCTACTAGTTCCTTCAAGTTCTTGTTTCTCCAATCTCTTTCTTGCTTTGCTTGACTAATCTATAAGATATACAATATTAAATATAGTAGTTAGTCAATGTTGGAGATTAATATATTAAGAAAACGTTTTGCTCTTAATATCTTATATCTATATTTGACATCATCAAAACTAATCATATCTAACATTCTCCCCCTTTTTGATGATGACAAATCATACAAGAAAAATATGCATGAATGACTTGTACAAAGATTATGCAACATATTTTTCTTACCTCTCTTTCCCTCTATTTATCATTAGCAAAAATTTTGAGGGATAAAGAATACATGCTTATAGAGAGATAAATATAAAAAAAAATTTGAAATGTCTCTCTCTCTATTAATCAAAATAAATGTGTCATGAAAACAATTTTCTCTCTCCCCTTTATGTTTTAACGAATAAATTATTTGAAGATATTTTCAAGAAAAATTATCATAATGAAATCAAAGAGATGCACAATATATTCAAGATTTAAAGAGATGGGGTTTAAAGATGCTCATTTGGATTTTGGCAGGTTGATGATAGATTCATGTAGTCTGGTCCACCATACTTACGCCGTACAACTCTAATGATGTCTCCAGGATGCTCTTGAGCTTCTGTTCCATATTTTTATCATAACATGCTTAATATTGCTTTGTATTGGCATATATAAATTTGTTACTTTGAATATTGCTGCCAATATCTTTTCCTTGAATGAGTTTCAAAGCATATGTCCTCAAGGTTGATATATTCTCCTTTTAGTGTGTTGAGGAATGATCTCGCATAAAGTAAATTATCCTGCATTAAGTTAAAAATATATTCTTGCAAGGAGAATGGTGAGTGCAATAAAGTATTAAAAATTTCCTTTCTATAAAATATATGCAAATTAAGATCATGAAAAGAAAGTGTCTGAGTATCTCATCATCAAAACTAATCAATTGAAAGTAAATGCAGATGAGTATGCTATAATGATTTTCTAAATAAAGGAGATAAGCTTTTTACATATAAAACACATGTGAATGTGAAGCTCGCCCTTAATAAATGCATGGTCTTAAAAATTATCATGAGAAATACAGTTAAAAACTCTTATGGATTTAGAAAACCATTGAAAACTTTAAGAGTGAAAGTCGAAGATTTAGAGAGAAATACACTTTGAAAATAATGATGCTATTCATGGATTTTAACAATTGTATTCTAATATCAGTCGAGTCAGAAAATTTAAATGACATGAGCTTTAATTACTACAGTGCCAAATAGTAGCTACTGCTACAATACCACTTGAATTCCCTTATGAGTATAGAAACATCCAGTATTTCATCTGGAAGTTTGAATCTTGATACTCCTACTAGTTCCTTCAAGTGCTTGTTTCTCTAATCTCTTTCTTGCTTTGCTTGACTAATCTATAAGATATACAATATTAAATATAATAGTTAGTCAATGTTGGAGATTAATATATTAAGCAAACTTTTTGCTCTTAATATCTTATATCTATATTTGACATCATCAAAACTAATCATATCTAACACCTCCCCCAATACAATAAATTTCATCCCCGAAATTTGTTAAAAGTTCTAAAACATAAATTTCAGGAAACGTTTCTGTAGGTCTTCCTCTACCTCCCAGGTTGCATCTTTGGGTGATAACCCCTTCCAGACAACCTTTACAAATAGAATGCTTATATGCTTGAGCCATCTTTCCTGTCGCTTGATTACTTTTTCTGACTCTACCTCGTATGTGAGATTATCTTACATATCCACATCCTCATATTCTATAACATGCTGGGGGACCGGTTGGTACCTCTTTAATTGTGAAACATGGAAGACGTCATGCAATCTACACAAGTTGGGGGGGGGGGGTAGAGCAATCTGGTATGCTACTGGCCTAATTCTTGACAAAATCTTAAATGGTCCAATGTATCAAGGGCTTAACTTCTTTCTCTTTATCACCCTGCTGATATCAATTATAGGTGAAACCCTTAGAAATAAATGATCGCCGACCTAGAACTCTAATGGTCTTCTTCATTTGTCGGCATAACTCTTTTGTCGACTCTAGGCTGCAAGTAGTCTCTACTTGATTATCTTGATCTGCTTAGTTGTCTGATCCACTAGATCTAGCCCATACAAGCTCATTTCTGATAACTTTGTCCAGAAGAGAGGGATTGACACTTCCTCCCATAAAGTGCTTCATACAGAGCCATCTAAATGCTTGCGTGATAGCTATTATTGTAAGCAAATTTCGCAAGTGGAAGGTAGTGATCACAACTTCCCTTGAAGTGTATTACACATGCTCTTAACATGTCTTCTAGTGTTTGTATGGTCCTCTATGTCTGTCCATCCATCTGAGGATGAAAGGCCGTACTAAATTTTAGTTTGGTGCCCAAAGCTTCATGCAGAGGTCTCCAAAACCTCGAAGTGAAGCGAGGATCTCTGTCATAAATTATACTAATTGGCGTTCCATGTGGTCTCACTATCTCCCTGATGTATATCTCTACCAATTTATCAGGAAAATAGCTGGCATTGATCGGTATGAAATGTGATGACTTTGTAAACCGATCAACAATCACCTAGATCACATCATTATTTCTGATTCTAGGTAACCCTACCACAAGATCCATGGTCATGCTTTCCCACTTTTATTCTGGAATCTCGAGACCCTGAAGCAGTCTTGTTAGTCTCTGGTGTTCAATCTTTACCTTCTGGCAGGTAATACACCGTGCTATATATTCCGTCATATTGCTCTTCAATCCAGGCCACCAGTATATAGCCTTCAAATCATGATACATCTTTACCATCCTTGGGTGAAGGGTATATTGACTCTTGTGTACACCCTTATTCTTGGGGCACTTTTCATTCAAAAAAAATCATATTTACTATATTAATTAACTTTATTCACAAGGTTACTATTTACTTTAACTTTTCAATTCCTTTATTCATTATTAGCAAGGTTTTTCTCGACTTATCAATTCCTCTGCTTACTTAACTAATAGGCTCGTATTGTGCGATTACCCATTCCTAGTTTATTTAACGTGCTTGGATAATTAATCCCTTGTTATATGGGTTATACTGTTAACCACATAAAATATTAATATATCACAGAAACAGCGCATAACAATTCCTTAACTCTTCACCACAATTTCTTCTCCCGGTGTATTGTCTTACACTCCTTTCTTGTGCTCACCTGCCTAGATGGTTGGTTAGGGGAGGATGAGATTCAGGGGAATCTCAGTAGTAAATAAAACCAAAAATGCATGTAAGATAAATGCTAGCGCATGATATACTTACCTTACATAGGCTCATGTTAATATAATGACATATTTGCATGCTCAATGCTTTACATTTCTTACATATGGCCATAGCATCAATAGAAAATAGAGCTTTAATCATTCAACTATGTTACACATAGACACGTAAAACAATCATGCACATTAACACACAAGCATACATATCAATATACGCAAGTAGGGTAAGTTCACTACCTTTTGTCTTTGAGTCCCCTTTTGTACCTTTTCTTCCAATCACTGCAGTTGCTTCCATTGCCTCTTCTTTGTCATCTCATGGCCCTAGATAAATGGACATATCATTAGAGCCATGACAAATAAATTTCCAATGGGCTACTTTAGCCTCTAGGACTTGTCTCTATTCTTTGGGCCCATACTTGTCCTAAATTACCATAAATGCCATTACTTTCTTATTTTCGCACAATTTCCAAAAGTTGGCAGAATTTTCAACAAACTTTGAAAATTCATATCTTTTCTACAAATATTCACATTAGGTGGTTCAAAGACCTAGGAGACCCTTATTATGTATATTTTATGAGAAAAATGGATCCTACTGCCACCTAGAATTGCACAGTTCTAGAATTCCGATTTTATCCTTACTGCCATAGAATTGTCCTAGTTTTAATGGCCTGACTTCTAAATTTCATAACTTAATCTCTAGAACTCCAAATGGGGTGGTCCAAAGTCCCATATGAAAATATTTAAGTATATTTTAAAGGGAAATATCTCTTGCTTCCTATTATGAGCATACAGTTTCAAAAACCTTAAGTAACAACCTTGTCTAAGGATTCTTTCCATATTCAATACCCACACTTAAACAAATCATATCTCACAATATACAAACCCAAATGACACATATTATATGTCAAATTAAATCTTATGATTTTTACTTTAAATCTAGAAACTTTTATAATTTTTGGTCAAATTTTTTTCCAAAACTTCACCACAAACAATGTGACTTCAAAAACATAATCTGGCAACAACTAACTTCAAAATTTCATATATCTTAATATACATACCCAAATGACACATATTACCTATCAATTTAAATATTATCATGTCTACTTTAATTCTAGAAAGTATTATGGCCATTGAAAAAGATTTGATTACTCAAAAACTCATCACAAGCAGATTGCCTCTAGAAAATGAAATCTGGCAGCACCATTATTTCAACTTCAATCTTCGAGTTTTCTCTCCAACCCTTCAAAAATCATGTTCACCACCTATTCCTAAATAAAATTATGTGTAAAATCCATATCTAACCTCAAAAAACCCAAAATCACACTTTTTCTCCATGTTCTGGATCAAGACGAAAATCAGGGGTTCATGAAAACTTAACAAAATCACAGCATATACGGTTCAAAATGATGTTGAGGCTTACCTCTTTGCATTTCTACAACCAGTTTGGTATTTTGGTGGAACTCTGGTTAACTAGATGGCACAAAACACCTCAGATTATAAAACTGATACAATAGAAGTAAAGCTCCCAATAAGTAGAAGAAGTTTCCTGAAGGACTTATTGGCTGGAAACAGCGATTCAGGGTCAGAATTGGCTCCACAACTCTAAGGATTTTACTATTCATCCTTTCTCTTTCCTCTTCCATTTTCCTTCCATTCTTCTCATTTTTATTTATCTTTCCTATGGCTGGCTGAAATGTATCTTAAAAGATCAGAGGGAATGGTTGTGATTTCATCTTACAATTTGATATTCTCTTAGTATGCCAAGTGTCACAAGATGTGAACTCAAGATTGCCATGTGTCAAGAAACATCTTGGCTTCTTTTCCTCTCTCCTAGGTGGCGCTACTTTTATTAGGGGAAAGGAGAGGGCTAACAAATTTCCCTGACTCCTAGGTTCGGTGTTCAGGAAGTCAAGTACGTGACTGGGTTGGAGACTAGTGGATTCCCTAGACTCAGGTGCTAGGTGGTGCGTCCTGGAGATACCACCTCAAAAGGTAAAAAGTAACCCTCATCATGAAGGACACTTATCACCCTCTAGGAAATCCAACACAAAAGGCACTCTGTACTTTGCCATGATGAGAGGACACTTTCACTCTCTTATTCATCCAATACAAAAGTTGGATCATAATTGCTTACTTTATTAAAGCTACTTTGATAAAGGTACTTTGTCTATGCTTACTCAGGATTCTACTCAGGTCTTATCAGGACTGCGATATGCAATCGAGTCTTGCCAAATGACGATAGGTCGGAGTATGTATGTGGGCCCTATATGACACCACATACCGGTGTCTTTTTCAAAAACGCAGGTTACACATGTCTACCCAGAAAAATGCATGTGTACCCCTATACCGACATATTTCACTCAACCAATCAGTCCCATACCTCATGACATATCTAGGTTGCATCTTTCTACCAACCCAATGGCACCATATATGTGTCATGTGCACATCTACATCGACACTTTGATCGTACTGCCTACATATATTGGGCCCACTGCCCAGTAGGGCAACATCACATAGTCCCCAAGAATCTTCTATCTCTTGTCATCCTTGGGACTCTTCTTATACTGGGTTTAGTAGTATGTCTGATATAGGCGTATCCTCAAGTCTCTAAGCCCAAAATTCAGGATATTATATTTTGTCTAAAATTCTTGTATGTCAAATGGAATATAACTTACATAGCAATACATGCATCATTTAGATATAGTAGATTGGTCAACGTCTATGGGGGACTCAACCTTTATGAGGATGAAAATTTGTTTAAACCAAAGTTGAAGATAACACTCACAGGTTTCAAGTGGAAACTCCTATCTCTCACTATAAACTAATTATCCTTCTATCATGATTGGGATTATAGCATGTTAACTGTCTAGAATGCATGATAACAAGAGAAAGTGTATCAATTATGTGCTAGTTAATGATGTTACAGACATGGCACACAAGAAAAGTACAGAAATCAAGGAGAAAGTAACCTTTCTATTGATTTAATTCTCAATAATAGTAAATATAATATGCAAGAAAATTGATTGCTCACAACCATAAGGGAAAATTGATTGGGTATAAGGGAAGGCATGCATCCATCAGTACGCCATCACATTGAAATCAATATTTATATTATTCAATTGAAACAATAGGTAGTTCTATTTTCATGATCTAGCTATGAATGCATCCACAACTACTTTATATGATTTAAGTCTTGGTTTCACTTATTGCTTGGAGGACACTGTGTTTAAATAGTTTAATGAATGTAGTGTGAGACTTCACATTCAATCCTAATTACATAATCTTTCTTAATATGTAATTTGAATTTTAAAGTTTTCTCCTTGTTATCATATAAATAATAATACTGGTGTAAAATGTGAAAAACTGTGATAATAACTTAACTAGCTAACAAAACCTCTTAGATTTCATTCTAATCTCAATTATTTTAAAATACACCTCATAATTATAATTGCCACTTCCAAAACCTCTAGATTTTAGCCCAAGTTCAATTATTTTGAAAATATATCACATAATTCCAATTGCCTCTAAATGAAATTGTTTTTATAAATTTATAATTTAGCAATTGGTCCATTTCAATAATTTCTAATTTTTAAGTAGAGTTATTGGATGGTAGAATATATATTCAATTTTAGGTGGAATATCTAATGTTTATATATATAACTATTGTTATTTTACCTCTTACTATCTTAGGGTCTATTTGAGAAGGCTATATAGGAGCTGAAAAAGCGCAGTCTAATTTGGGGAAAGCACAGTGGAGAGTAAAATTGGGTGCTTAGGTTGGCATTTTTCCAAATGAGCTTTTGGGCCGAAAGCTACTTTTGAGAAGAAGCTACTAAGACATGCTTTTAACAGTGTAACTCACGAATTCTTATCTCCCTTAGCCATGGTTGACTTTCTCTTGGATATCAGCATGTTAGTTCTTGCATTAAAGTAGCATAACCTCCATTGAGTGTGGGTATGATTAGAGACCGTGAATCATGTCGACGTTCATTGATAGTTTGTCATTTGGAGGTCGTCCTTCTATAATCTCTCCCTTCCTCAGTTATGGCATGCTTTGCTTTTGTAGTCTTTGGCCCTATCCGTTCTAATCTCTAGTTGCCAGATCTATTCCTGTCGCCAAATCTCTTCAAGCATACTAACCTAAATTTGTCCTTCATTTTTCCATTTTTTCTTTGATACTACTGGATTTAATTAGAAAACATGAGCATAGATGAAGAAAGGTTGTGTGTTTAGCTTCTATTACTTTTGCTGCTATGGTCAATCGAAAAAAGTATTTCAACTTTCAAGAACTATGAGTGCTTTTCGTATTCGTAAGTGGTATTGGGAGTACTATTGGTAAATGGTAATGGCTCTTTGTTACTTGAGATAAAAAAAGGTTTCAAATTTGGCTATTCTTCATAAAAATAATAACCAAAAGTTGGCAAAAATTTCCTATTGACATAATTAAGTTCTTAACAAAATTCAGATTTGGCTATTTGCTTGAGAAATAATTAGTAAAACGCAAATGACATTAATTACAATATCAATCTAAAGAATCTAAAAGGAATAACTTTGAATTTTGAATTATGATAATTCCTTGACTTATGGAGATAATTGGCAAATTTTTTTGAGAAATAATAGGGAATACACAAATAACTTTAATTAGAAGATCTGGCTAGCTGGATTAAATAATGTCATAATTTTGAATTAGGATAACTCTTTGATTTATGGAGATAAAACAAAATTCAAATTTGACAATTTGTTTGATAAAAAAATAGGGAAAAGTTAAAAAAATCCTAGTAATAATATTAAATTGTTAATCATATTTTGTTAGTGTCAACGCTTCACTCAGGGGGTAAATTGGGTGATATTAAAATTTAAAAACTTCAATTAATAAATTTAACTAAAAGATTAGAGTTAGAGAAATTTCATCACAGTGTGCATAGTAGATTGATACTGGTTCAATCTTAACCACTTGACCTACGTCAAGTCCTCAGAATACCTCTGAGATTTCTATTAGAGCTCTAAGATTTGATAGGTTCTTGGCACCATAGTTCAAGTAACCTCCTCAACAGGATACTCACTCCCCTTTACACTTTATAAGCAAATATCATCCCTAAGGTCCCATTACCTTGATATTCTCTTTTCAAGAGTAATAAATGTGTTTAAAAATTCTCTTTCAAAGAGTTGATATATGAACACTAAAGAATAAAGAAATATCAAAGTTATCATATAATAACAAAAAAATAGAACTTAACACAACATAGTGGTTTTGTCGTTGGTTGGTTGCTCCATCTTAAATGCTTTAATATTTATAGGTAGAATGTTTTTAATGACCATTGAAAGCATTAAAATCAATTCATTAGAGAATAAATATAGCCGTTGATGAAAGAGAGCATTTAGGTTGGTTAAAGCTACCTCACCTTTAATGCTTCTGACAACCTTTTTCTTTTTGAAATTTCAAAGCTAATCCAGAGATTAAACACCTGAAACTCATACATAAGTTTGATTAGTAACATTTGAAAGTAATATAAGAAGTTATGGTGTTAATCTAGATGTATATGATAGGTATCAAAATTATTAAGACACTGATTCTAAGTTTCGAAGAACATATGATTCTAAATAACATGAGTGTGATTATAAATCACTTGAGTGATCTCTTATCACTCGAGTACATACTTTGTCACTCAGGTGCTCGAGTGATCTCAGTTATGGCACACTAATAATCACTATCGAGTGACTTGGTAGTTTTGTGTTTTGAAAATGGTTTTTATCACTATCTAGTGACTTGTGAGTGATTCATATCACTTGAGTGCCCAAAACTGTAACTCAAGTGATCTTCCCTTGGACATTTTAGCACTTTCTGATTACTTGCAGATGACTTACAAGTGATTTTAAATCACCCAAGTGATTTACCATTCACTTGAGTGATCTCTTTAAAGAAGATCACAAAACTTCATAATCACTTGCAAGTAAATAGCAAGTGAAACTCATTACTTGAGTGATCCTTCTATCACTCAAGTGATAAAATATGGATTACTCGAGTGCTCAACTTGTCACTTGATTCATATGCTCTTATCATAACATAAATTTCTAGATCACTTGCAAGTGATGCTCATCACTCAAGTGCTTAACTTGTCACTCGAGTGATCTGCTTCCTTCATATCACAAAATTTATAGTCACTTACGAGTGACCTGTAAGTGATACCCATCACTCGAGTTCCTACTACATCACTCAAGTGATTTTATCTCTAAACTCTTTACTTAATCTAATCACAATCAAAAAACTCGCTAGATTTTTTAAGGTGAAGCTTCATCTCTTAAGTGCATTCACTATCACTCGAGTGATCCTCTTTGATTAATCCTAGTTCTTCTAAGGCAGAGAAGATCACAACTGTAACGTCCTGAAAATTTAGTAGCCGGTGTGCTTAGTGTGCGTAAGTAGTCAGATAAAATATATTGATGCATGTGTTGGAAATTGTGCCCTAGAGGCAATCATTATACTTAGACATTGTTATTCAATGAATTACTCCATTTAGTTATCATATTATTCGCATGTTCACTATGATAATTGTATCCTTGAATAAATCATAATGATTGTCCTAAATGTCCCTGGTCGGTTATTTATGCGGGAGGAAAGATGAATAAGACCAATATGACTTTTATTGGAACCTATGTTTTGATGATAACAAAATAGTGATGAACTGTTTTACAAGGAAATGACAAGTTTTGATCAAGTGCATTGTGTAAAATTTACCAAAGGAAGCAATTTATGATTTCTAGTTTTTTGTACACTATCAAAACACTGATGCACTCGAGTTCCTGCTGCTACACTCGAATTTTCTCTATATCACTTGAGCCCTCACTTACACACTCGAGTTAGGTTCAAAATTTCCTATGTAATTATCGTTGTAATCTAATGATATTCAAAGTATTATGTTGCCAGGAATTATAGCACTCGAGTCATGGAATTGCAGTAGTGAGAGTTTGTTCCAGCAATGAAGAAAAGAGTTACACTCGAGTTTGAAACCATGCATTCGAGTTCTGAGGACTGATGCACTTGAGTCTTTGTAGTTCCAGAATAAGAGTTTGTTCCCGAGACTTGCAAGAATGAGTTGATATAAGGTACACTCGAGTATGAAGAAGAGAACTCGAGTTCTGTAGACCACGTGCACTTGAGCCCCGTGAGTTTTGTACAAGGAGTTTGTACCCGAAAGATTTTCAATTATGAAGAAATAAGGTACACTCGAGTTCAGATGTATAAACTCGAGTTCTCTAGAGTCTTTACACTCAAGTTATGAGAGTTATGACATGGGAGTTTGTTCCAGAGACAGTCATATTCTGAAATAATCAAGCGCACTCGAGTTCTGGAACAAAATGCACTCGAGTCTATCTTTGCACTCTCGAGAGTTCTTATCAGAAACAACGACAGAATGGTAAAAATGCTATGCACTCGAGTTCTTCCATAAGCACTCAAGTTCTTATACGTTTTGCACGAGTTGGAGCTGCTAAACTTGAGTCCATGAATTGACAGAAGCTAAATGATTTCCAGCGATCGATCTGAACATGTTTAAATGATATCCAATGATTATGCTTTCACTTGTTATAACTCTTAAACTTGATTTAATGATTGTTCCAAGTGTAAGACAGGTTTGCAACGTTCGGATAGACAAAACGCCAAAAACGATGGACACAATGAAATGGGCAACTGTCACTACACATGGGTCCGACAAGCTTCACAAGAACCTACCACACACTCTGATAGTTAGAAAAGAATTCTAATGTCCATTCTACTCCACAACGAATACATTGAAACGTTCGTCTGAAACCTATTATAAAAAACAAATAATCGATGAACAAAATAGTGGGCGAGAGACGAATAGCTGTGAACATACAAAAGAGCTTATCTAGTCACAAATCTCAGTTATTCCATTCTATTCATATTGTAAGCTTCAGTGTTTATTTTATCTGCTCTTCAAGAGAGTCTCTTTGGAAAAACACTTTCATTGTAATCTTGATCTCAAGGTAAAGGGACCTTGAGAGGGTTGAGTTTTTTCCTTTACGAGAGAAGCTGAGAGAGTTCCTTGAAATCACTCTACTCATAAGTCTTGTCGTGAGGGGGAGAGAAAGTTCTGAGTCAAAGAACATTTTTGCTCATAGTCCTTGCAAGGACAGCTGTTGTACTGTGCTTTCCAAGAGCCAACTGAATCTTGGAAGAATATTGAAAATCTCAGTAGGTGGAAACCTCTAGGGACTGAACGTAGGCAGTAACTTGTAGCCGAACCAGTATAACTCTATGTGTGCACATTCCTTCATCTTCTCTTTCACCTTGTTCAGTTTAAAATTTGAAAAAATTGGTATCACCCAATTCACACCCCCTCTTGGGTGAAACTTGCCCTTTACAACTTTATTAAGGTATAGGGATACAAATCAAAGTCTTAGGCACTTTTAGGAGCACAAGGTGCTGGACCGTCCCACTATGAAAAAGTTGCATTTCACCCCCTCTCTTAAGTGAAACTTGCCCTTTACAACTTTGATAAGGTATAGGGAAACAAATCAAAGTCTTAGGCACTTGTAGGAGCACAAGGTGTCCAAATTCATTAGATCTAAGATATATCTAAGATTCAATGAATACAATGTTTAATCTATGGTGGACGAATTATATATATATATATATATATATATATATTATGTGATATAAATTGAAAAATAATAATATGATATATAATAATATTATTATGTTATGTTAGTTACAAATTTAAATTATTTGATAAATTAAATAACTAATATTGATAGAGATACATATATCGGATTTAATTTATAAAGATAAATTAAATCTGTTGGCTCTTTATTTAGATTAAATAAATAGGTTAAATTAAATCTATTGAACATATTTAATTAAATTAAATTTTATTTAATCCAATACGGTTTTTAAAATTAATTAAGATTAATTTTGAAGATCTAATACGGCCCATATTAGTTATCAAAAATGAAGGGCTTGAGTACCCTTGGGCAGATAAAAACTAGAGAGCAATAGGAAAACCCTAGAGGGGCATTGGAGGCACTAGCACACTGTCAGTGTTGGGTCCTGTTCGTGTGGATACCAGTAGAGGGAGCTAATCTGAGTAGTTGGCTCCTTAAGATCAAAAAAGGCAAAACTCAAAAGGTAATTCTCCTTCTAACTTGATTTAAACGCCATTGATAGATCCACAATTGAGATTGAAAATACTTTTGCAATTAATTATAAATTCTTCTGCCGTATACCTCCCAATCTTAACAATGGCATCAGAGCCAGATCAATTGTGCATTCAAATTGAGTTTAAGTAATTATTGTGTGCTTATATATGTGATATATAAGTTGAACATTATTTTAGTAGGGTTGGATTGAAAACCCAAAGATTGAAGTTAAAGTAGTGGTGGTTCCATATTTTGTTTTCTGGAGGCAGTGTGATTGTGATGAATTTTTGAATAATCAAATCTTGATCAATAATCATGAAATTTTTCGTAATGAAAGTAAACATACTTACCTATAATATGTCATTTGGCTTAGTATATTAAGAGATATGAATTTTTAAAGTTAGGCTTCGAATCTGGAACATTTTCTCTGGTAGTATAGATTAATTTGAGTATCTAGAACATTGGGCATATAATTTTCTAACAGATGTATTTTTCATCAACAATAGACTTAATGAGGGTTACATAGAACTTTGAACCACTGCAATTGGATTTTTCTAGATTTAATTATGATTTTTCAAATTAAGGTGAAAAATCTGGCAATTTAGCGGGACTAGCATACTTAACTGTTCGTAGCTCAATATAACCTAATCATGACATTTATTACTTTTCAAATTGTATGAATTATTGCTTGTTATGGTTTATTTCTCAAAATTTTTTAGGTATGGTGAATAACATGGCTTTAGTTTTACAAGGGTTGTAATATTTAAATACGGCCTGTGTGCCATCCTTTTTTCTAAATAGTCTCAATGTACATTCTCTTCTCATCTCACTCCCCTCGTATGTTTAAACAAGGTTTCTCTCAATGTATTTCTTTTCCTTATGTAGAGAAGTCCTCTCATTGGCTTGGGAGGATTTTAGGTTAGGTGAGCCATGTTGTGTCACGTTTAAATTATGCTTTTGATTAGATTATTGCATGTATACTTTTGCATTTATATGTATTTATTTGTATGCAATACAACAACGATTGCATTCATATAAACAAAACTAGTTAATTAAGCCCTCCAAATCAAATCTTAAGTCATAATGCCGTTAATTAATGAATACTTGTCAAAACCTAGATCGCTCAATTGTAGGAATCATCAAAGTGGATGCATTTGAGTTATTTTGGTGAGACAAGCATAAGTAATCGTGTTACTCACAAAATTCATTATTGTTTTGACTTAATTGAGATTAACAAGATGATTTTGGATCTTAAAGCATTAGATGGGATTAAACATGCCGAATCATATGATGATCGAATCCCATAAGGATCTAAGAGTTACATGTGATGTAATTGGTAAAGAGGTTTCCTACCTAAATAACTTGAATTTTAAGCATCCTGCCAAAGCGGACTTAAATTTAAGTGAAATATGGATCTTTTCCCACCAATTATTATTTGAGGGTTGTTAATTTAGTGGGACATTGCTAACTAACTTTGCATATTTTCATTGTAGAATCATATCAACTAATAATACTATTACACTAACAATCAGTCCTTGAGAAGGACAAACTCAATGGGATAAACTTTCTTGATTGATTCAGAAGCTTGAGAATTGTTCTCAAGTAGGAAAGAAAGGCATATGTCCTGGATCAACCCATTCTTGAAAAGCCTGCAGCGAATGCTCCTAGAGCTCAGAAAGATGCTTACATAAAGCATAAGGATGACTCTGTGGATGTAGGTTGCTTGATGCTTGCCACCATGGTTCCAGAGCTCTAAAGAGATCTGGAACTCATAGAGGCATATGAGATGATTGTCTATCTCAAGGAAATATTCCAGTAATAGGCAAGGCAAGGAAGGTTTGAGACCACAAAGGCCATACATTCCTGTAAGATGGCTGAAGGTACATTAGTTAGCGTTCACGTCTTAAAGATGAAAGGCTATATTGATCACCTAGAAAGGCTTGGATTTCCCATGAGCTAGGAGTTAGCTACATATTTGATCTTAAACTCACTCCCGGAAAGTTATGACCAGTTTGTTATGAACTACAACATGAACAACATGGAGAAATAAATTTTTGAACTGCATAGGATGCTCAAAACTGCTGAGTAGAGTATTAAGAAAAGGCCCAGTACTATTTTGATGGTTTAAAAAGGAAAGGGTATGAAAAGGAAGGGCAAGGGCAAGGGAAGGGGTAATGGCTTAGGTGGTAAGACCAAAGATTCAAACAAGCCCGAACTAAGTTTGCAGCCAAGAAGCCAAAACCTCCAAAGGACAGAGTATGCTTCTTCTGCAATGAACCTGGTCATTGGAAGAGGATTGAAAATGTTAGAGCAAGCTTTTCACCCAAGAGGGGGGGTGAATTGGGTGATTACAAAATAATCGAAAGCTTAAATTCAATTTATAAAACTTAAAGCACAGTTAATGAAAGGAAGAGATATCACCGAGATTCACACAGAGATTTATACTGGTTCGGTCTCAACCACTTGACCTACGTCCAGTCCTCAGAAATCCTTCTGAGCTTTTCACTATATCTTCCAAGATTCAGTGGGTTCTTGGCACCACAGTACAACTAGCAAGTTCCTCAGACACTCGCTCCCCCTTACACAAGGTAATCATAAATCCCTACTTAAGGTTCCTCAACCTTAAGTTAACTCTATTGAAAACAATTAAGTATGAATGACAAATCTCTCTCACAGAGTATGAAGATAAGAACTGAAGCACAAATGATGAACTGAAGCTTTTGTGAGGATATAGCTTTTTGGAGTATTCAGGCGTTTTTCTACATTGTTGTATTTTTCAAATGGATGGACATATATAATAGAACCACTTGAAGACCGTTGTAAATTTTCCCGTTGATTCAAAGATGCTTCTGACAAATGTAACAGCATTTGTTTTCTGTTACTTTTGAATTTCTGCTGCTACCATGAATAGTTGTCGTTTGAGTGGAGTGTTCAGTTACAAGTCAAGTGCGTGATGGTGGAGTACAGCTGTAACACACTTATGAATATAACCGTTAAGCAATATTTGTATCTCAGCAAATTAATATGGATCACTGGAGGTGTTTTATAAAAAGTGACAGAATAAAACCATAGAGAGTGATCATATTTTCGCAACTAAGTATTGAAATCATATGATTTTGATAGCTATTTGGAGAAATCAGTAATAATAGAATTTCACTAGAAAAATCAGTTGAGGTAGAATCACATGGAAATAATAGATCATTATATGAGCAAGAGCAATATCACTGGAAGTGAATATAATGTCATTGGGAGTGATTTTGAAAACTTTGAAAGCTTCTGTCAGTGATTGCTGGTTCACTAGAAGTGATATTGGAAATTGCATATTTCACTCGAGTGAATTTGGAATCACTGGAATTGATTTTGTAAATAGTGATTTCTTCTTGGAGTGATTTCCAATTCACTAGAAGTGATTTGCAACTTTTCAAACTAAACTCGAGTGATTCAAGATCACTGGAAGTGATTTGGTGAACAGTGAAATATTCTTGCAGTGATTTCCAATTCACTGGAAGTGATTCAGCGAAATGCAATATCACTCGAGTGATTGAGGATCACTGGAAGTGATTTGAAAAACAGTGAAATTTTCTTGAAGTGAATTCTAGATCACTGGAAGTGATTGGCTGTATCACTCGAGTGATTCACAATCACTGGAAGTGATTTGGCGCATCACTCGAGTGATTCAGAATCACTGGAAGTGATTTGCAAAACCGTGGAATTTTCTTGAAGTGAAATCACAATCACTGGAAGTGATTAGCCGTATCACTCGAGTGATTCACAATCACTGGAAGTGATTTGGCGCATCACTCGAGTGATTCAGAATCACTGGAAGTGATTTTCAAAACAGTGAAATTTTCTTGCAGTGATTTCGCGATCACTGGAAGTGAAATTGCGGATCACTCGAGTGATTTCCCATATCACTCGAGTGATCTGTTATTTTTCGCAATCACTCGAGTGATTTCAGCGATCACTCGAGTGATCTTGAATATCACTCGAGTGATTAATAAAATCACTCGAGTGATCTTGCACAGATCACCAGAATTGATTGCTTTGCTGGTAATTAATCCATGAGCTTCCAAAACATGATTTGTTATCATCAAAACATGAAATCTAACATTCTCCCCCTTTTTGATGATGACAAAACATATCATATGATCAAGTTTAAGATTTTGATTTTCTAATACACTTTACTTGATCTTTTTGAAAACTTTTGTAATAATTTTGATTTGCAATTGCTAAGATGAGTTTGTTTAAAAGATTAAGAGTTTTTGACCTTAGGAAAGTAAAAGATGTAAGTTCAAAGTTCAAAAACCATTGTAAACAGAAAATGCACATAAGAAGTGAATTTTTTTTGAAATCATTTTGGCGGCTGCAATACACTAGGATTTCCATGAGATCATGTTGGCTACTGCAATCATAAACACAGATGTATTAAAAATTTCATGAGATCATATCATAAACTCATATTTCTATTAGATTAGAGTCAGTTCAGATTACACAAGCTACACAATGACAAGTTCTTGGAAAAGTAAAATACATAACTTGGAATTACAAACTAGAACACATATGCATCAAAAGAAAATATATCATATCTATCATTACAGCTCTTCTCCCCCTTTTTGGCATCATCTAAAGGAGAGGTAGACGGTGTAGAGGCTTGAGTGGATGCAGAAGCAAAGAAGGATGTAGGTGGAACATATGGAATAATGGAAAGTTGTGGAGGAGATTGGAAGGAAAATGTGGTAGGAGATGGCTTAAGAGGAGTGGTGGAAGTGGAGTGAGTAGGTCCTATGACTTTTGTGGTGGCTTCCTCAGCTATAATTTCCTCAGTATGAGAACTAGAAGCAGTATGATGTGAAGAAGATGATGGAGTCTGGAGAATGGGGTCAGTGTGTGGAATATCACCAGCAGAAATAGGATCAGAGATAAAGATTGTGGGAGGTGCTGGAGGAGTGTCTGAAGGAATAATGGGAGGAATGATGGGAGGATCAGAAAGTGAAATCTCTGGAACTGAAGAATCTGATGGAGGAGGTTATGAGGAGGCAGGTGGTAAGTCAGGGAAGGGGATATGAAGGTAAGTCCTGAGAGCATCCTCAATCCTCTGAATTCTCTGTGACTGCTCAGTCAGGCGCTCAAAAAGGAGATTGGAATTATGATCCACTGCTGCCACTAAGATTGTCACTTGATTATTGACTTGATCAATCAGTTGAGCATTAGAGTTCTTCAACTGAGTGACTGCAGACTGAATGGCCTCCTGGATATACGTCTGAATAGCAGCCTAAGTAAAAGAAGGACCATGGGAGACTGCTCTAGAGGACTGTGCCTCATCCATCTTGGAGGGTGAAGGGTCCATCCTCTGAGGTTCTCTCTGGCTGGCCTCAGGAGAAGGTGAATGGTGTCTCTGTTATGAAGATGCTCCAGCAGGAATGGTAATTCCCATCCGAGTGAGGTGGATTTTCCCAAACTTAGGAATCCTCACAATATCTCCCTCAGGTGTCAAATGCCAAATGTTGTGTATGGAAAGAATGTAGGACACAAGCTGAGGATAGGGAATAGTAGTAGACTTGGAAGAGTGAAATTTGAACCTCTTCATCTCTTGAAAAATGAGTTCCCCCACGTTTCTTCTTTCCCTTGTCATAAGAGAAGCCATCATCTGAAGATCCTTCCCCGTGATATGAGTGACATTTTTTGCTTTGTTAACCATGCTATGGGAGTAAATGTAGAATAAGGCTCTCTGGTTGTTGGTAAGAGAGGCTGGGGAATTGGGTAAAGGCACACCAGGCTGTCCTGGTCTAAAGATATCAACTAGTTCATGAATATTGAAGACACATGGAGGCCTCATGGGAGCATCCTCTATGCCTAGATAGGTGTTGATAAGATCCCCAGACAGAAGAATTTTCTGATCTCTAATACTTGTTTCAATTCTCTCAGCAATGATGTTTCCTTGGTCATCCTTTACATCAGCAGTCTTCATGTTACAGTAAAAATATTTGACAACCAAAGGATTGTATGACATTCTCAATCTCAGCCAAGGTTCATATTGTTTCAAATATGGGGTTAGATTAATATGAAATTTTTGTTTTAGTTCCTCCAAGTCAACCCACACAACAGGACAGAAGGTTCTTTTGGCAAAGTGTGAGGCAAACACAATGGAGTTCAAGATACTGAGATTACCAGTGTTAAATCCAGAAGGAGGTTCAAGGAGTTCTGTGGTTTCTTCAGCCAGAGATCCAGATTGATGACTACCAGTGGCTTGACTTGCATACCGTGACTTCTGAGGAACTGAGGCTGCCAAGATATTCACTGCCCGTGAGATTTTTCTTTGCAAGGTAGACTCTTGGACATCTGCTTCTCGCTGTTTTTCTTTCCCTTTCCCTTTTATGCTGGTATGCGAACGGGTAGCCATTCCCGTTGGTTCCTCAATCCGAATCCCCTTGGGTCTTGGTCTAGGTGGATTGGGTTCTGGTTCAGCGGGGGCTTTCGCCCTCTCAGACGGAGGTGGAGGTGGAGGAGATTGCCCGGGCCTTTTTGTTCTTGCCATGGGTACCGACACTTGGTGGAGGCGAAGGTTTTGACGCTGGGTATACTGTCAGAAACAAATGACGAGAGAAAAGCGAAAAGGAAACTGTCGGGAATGAAGGGCGAAACTGACGGAAAAGGAAGGAAGATTTTAAACTGAAATGGGTTGGCTTTTGAGGGGATTTGTCGGTTAAGAGTAGTAAAGAAGGTTTCCGTTACTGGGTTCAAGAGGTTTCAAGGAAAATGAGAGGATTTCAGCGAGTGGAGGTGACGGTTTGAAGAAAGTGAACAGTCGTGAGAGAGAAAAACCGATATAACAGAGTTTTTAACATTCGCTCGAGTGATTTTTAACATTCACTCGAGTGATTTTGGTTTTCACTCGAGTGAAATATAAAAATCACTCGAGTGAAGTACAAAAACACTTCACAGAATCTCAAACCATGCTGTAATTCCAAAATTAATAATTAAAATACTCATGTGACTTACCAGTGACAAATTTATTAATTTAATTATCTAATTTACCTGTGATTGCAGTGTTTCACTTTTTACTTACTCCACTGTCTTCCTTTCTGTTTGTCCCTGTTACTTAATGATATTACAGAGCATCCTGCAAAACAACTTTGTAGATACTCCAATGCTTAAATTAGTAATGGGATCATCAAAACAATTATGAAATCAACATTTATAAAGATTAAACAACTTACAATTCATTGGGATTTACCATTCCCAATTCCCTTTGTATGTGCATGAATTGTTCTCGGGCAAGAGGTTTGGTGAAGATATCAGCTAATTGCAAGTGTGTGGGTATGAATAACACCTTGACATCTCTTTTCTGAATATGATCTCTAATGAAGTGATGTCTCACATCAATATGCTTGGTCCTTGAATGCTGTACAGGATTTTTTGCCAAACTTATTGTACTGGTGTTGTCACAGTAAATAGGAATTTCTTTAAGATATATGCCAAGATCCTAAAGTTGTTGTTTTAGCCACAGTACTTGTGCACAACAGCTTGAGGTTGCTATGTATTCTGCTTCCGTTGAAGATAATGATACTGTAGTTTGTTTCTTACTGAACCAAGAAACAACTGCGCCTCCAAGGAATTGACATTGCCCACTTGTGCTCTTCCTATCTGTTTTATAGCCACCATGATCAGAGTCAGAATAGGCTACTAAATATTCATTACCCTTTTTGGGATACCATATACCCAACTCTTTTGTGCCTGCGAGATATCTGAAAATTCGTTTCACTAATTCAGCATGTGACACTTTAGGACATGACTGAAATCTTGCACATAGACCAACACTGAACTGGATATCAGGTCTGCTGGCTGTGAGATAGAGTAATGATCCAATCATTCCTCGATATTGAGTTATGTTGAAGTCAACTCCTTTTTCATCAGCATCCATTAGTACGGTTGAGATCATAGGTGTATCTGTACCATTAGCGTCATCCAATCCAAACTTCTTGAGCAATTCTTGAAGATATTTGGTCTGTGATATGAATATTCCATTCTTCCTTTGTTTAATTTGTAAACCAAGAAAGAAGGTCAATTCTCCCATTAATGACATTTCAAATTCTCCCTGCATTATCTCAGAAAATTCTTTACACAAGGAGTCATTAGTAGATCCGAATATAATATCATCAACATAAATCTGAACTACCAAAATATCACTTAGTTTTCGTTTTATAAATAAAGTTGTATCGACTTTTCCTCGAGTAAATCCAAATTCGATGAGAAATTTTCTCAACCTTTCGTACCAGGCTCTAGGAGCTTGTTTCAAACCATATAAGGCTTTCTTGAGTTTGAAAACATGATCTGGTTTGGATACGTCTTCAAAGCCAGGAGGTTGTTCTACATAAACTTCCTCCTTGATGTACCCATTTAAGAAAGCACTTTTCACATCCATTTGATATAATTTGAATCCTTTGATGCATGCAAAGGCTAAGAGTACTCGTATAGCTTCCAATCTTGCTACTGGAGCATATGTTTCCTCATAATCAATTCCTTCTTCCTGATTGTAGCCATTGGCAACCAATCTTGCCTTGTTTCTGATAATAGCTGCGGATTCATCAAGTTTGTTCTTGAATACCCATTTAGTGCCAATAACCGAGTGGTCTTTAGGCCGGGGCACCAAATCCCAAACTTGATTTCTGTCAAATTGATTTAACTCTTCTTGCATTGCTAACACCCAATCATTATCTAATAGGGCTTCTTCAATGTTAGAAGGTTCTAATTGAGAAATAAATGCAGAAAAACTTACTTCGTTTAAAACCTTGTTTCTAGTTTTGACACCTTCATTAACTCCACCTATTACTTGATCTAGAGGATGACTCTTGATGTATTTCCAGGCACGAGGTTGATCTGAATTACTCAGTTTAACTTCTTTTTCACAATCGTCATCTTCAAGATTTGAAGAGTTAATAGATGGTTGGTTTCTAGTTATCTCATCATCAAAGTTTTTACTAGAAGATACATATTCATCGAATACAACATGAATTGATTCTTCTACAACACATGTTCGTTTGTTAAAAACTCTAAATGCTTTACTATGAATTGAATATCCTAGGAAAAGTCCCTCATCAGCCTTAGAATCAAATTTTCCAAGATTATCTTTACCGTTGTTATGAATAAAGCACTTACAGCCAAATATGTGTAGATGAGCAAGGTTTGGTTTCCGTCCCTTGTAAAGTTCATATGGTGTTTTTCCAAGTTTGGTTCTGACATATGCTCTATTTGAGATGTAGCATGCAGTGCTCATTGCGTCTGCCCAGAAGACTTGAGAAACATTCTTTTCGTTGAGCATTGCTCTAGTCATGTCTGTAAGAACTCTATTCTTTCTTTCCACTACACCATTCTGTTGTAGAGTTCTTGGTGCTGAAAAATTGTGATCGATGCCATTTGTATCACAGTATTCTGCAAATGCTTGATTATCAAATTCTCCACCATGATCTGTCCTGATTCCTGCAATTGACATACCTTTCTCATTTTGCACTTTCTTGGCAAAGGTAATAAATTTATAAAAAGTTTCATCTTTGGATTATAGAAATATATTCCAGGTAAATCTAGAGAAATCATCAACAATAACAAATGTGTACAAGTTTCCACCGAGACTCTTAACTCTTGCTGGACCAATCAGATCCATATGCAATAGTTGAAGTGGTCTGTTAGTGGTAATTTCATTTTTTGTTTTAAAGGAAGATTTAGTTTGTTTACCTCTTTGACAAGCATCACAGACTAAATCATTCTTGAAATTAACATTAGGTAGTCCAATTACCAAATCCTTTTTTAGTAACTTTTGTAATTGATGCATATTAACATGAGCAAGTCGCTTATGCCAAAGCCAACTCTCGTCAGTGTTACTCAGAAGGCAATTTTCGGAAATATTTTCATTCATATCAAGAGTATAGCAGTTACCTTCCCTTTTTGCCTTGAGTTTGGTCTTCAACTTTTTCTTTTCAATTTGCAGATCCTTCTTGCTAACTATCAGACATTCTTCTGAATCAAATATTACCCAGTTGTCTTTATCCGTGCTTTGACTTACACTTAATAGATTGTGACATAAACCTTCAACGTAATATACGTCTTTGATTTTATCTTTGACTTCCCCAAGTCCTGCTATCCTTCCAGTTTGATTTCCTCCAAATTTCACCTTGCCATCTTCCTTAGGTACTAATGTGGTGAAGTTCTCAGGATCACCAGTAATATGTCTTGAACATCCACTATCTATATACCATTTAGTTTATTTGGATGTTCTGAGACAAACCTGCAGTTAAGGATAATTAAGTTTTAGGTACCCATATCTTTTTGGGTCCTTTTGGGTTAGTACAAATAACTTCTTGTTCATGAATCTTCTTAGGTATCCATTTATAGGTTCCTATAATTCCTTTCTTTTTATGAAAACACGAAGAAGTATAATGTCCTTTTCTATTGCAATAATTACAATAGGCAAAAGGATTAGATGTGTGAACAGAACGTGTGAAATAACTTAGATAGGATTTACTTCCTGTTTTCTTCTTACCTTTTCTTTTGTCTAGGTTCGGATCATATCCTATACCAGACTTATCATTCACATGACGTTGTGCTTTTAAAATAACATTTAACATTTCACTTCCTTTTGTAAATTTTTCAAGAGTTTTAGTAAGATCAATATTTTTCTTTTCAAAAGACAAACACCTTTCGCAATCTCTTTCCAAAGGGTTTTTAATTCTTTCTTCAAGAAATTTGTTTCTCTTTTTACAGGCAATCAAGGTATTAACAATTTTGATAAATTTAGAATGTAAAGCATCATATTCATTTTGTAACTCATCATATGTAGGGTCAGAACTCATTACCTCCTCGTTTGTTTCTTTTTGAGCAACCAGACATATATTGGCTGTCTCTTCATTATCGCTTTCTTCTTCTTCTGAGGAGCTATCTCCCCATATTGCAGAAACAAATGCCTTCTTTCTGTTGAAGGATTTGAAGTTTCTCTTTTCTTTATTTTTTTGCAATAGCTCCGGACATTCTGATTTGATATGTCCCGGTTTACCACATTCATAGCAGATGATTTCCTTGGCGTCTCTTTTGCCACTTGTTCCACCTCTTTGAAAATTTCTGAATCCTTGGCCTCTGTAGAATTTTTTGAATCTTCTGATCATCAGGCCCATTTCATCATCATCGATCTCCTCTTCTTCTTCCTGGTTTTCTGCCTTTGTTTTTGTTACACTCAGTGCAAGACTTTTCTTCCTCCTGTCGCCAACTTCTTCTAATTCTTGTTTGAATTTTAGTTTGCTTTCATATTCTGAAAGGCTTCCAAACAGAGAAGCTACAGACTGCATTGATTCTCCTTTGGCTTCCTCTATTGCTGTGACTTTCGCTTCCCATTCTTTGGAGAGAATATTTAGTATTTTTCTTACTTGGACATTCTGATCATAGAATTTTCCAAGTGCTGCAAGTTGATTAACAATGTGAGTATATCTAAGTTCAAATTCAGCTATTGACTCACCTTCCTTCATACGAAGCAGATCAAACTCTGTAGTTAGAGTATTGACTCGATTTTCTTTTATTCCAGATGTTCCTTCATGGGCTACTTCAAGCGCTTGCCACATTTCTTTAGCAGTCTGAAGAGTACAGATTCTGAAGTATTCTTTTTGACTTAGTGCACTCTGAATCATTAGAATTGCTTTGCTGTTAAGAGTCACTAGCCTTTTGTCATTGTCTTCAAATTCTGCTGGTGATTTAGGAACTTTTCGAGATTCTTCAGTCTTTGTAGGCACATAGTTTCCAGTTTCAATCACATCCCATAGTCCGTATTCTGTAGCCATTACGAATACACGGAACTTAGCTTTCCAGAAGGAAAAATGTTCACCACTGAAACCAGGTGGTCTAGTGATAGAAGCTCCGTCAGGAAGGATTGCTTCACCCATGCTTGCCATCGGATCCTTCTAAGGTTGTTAAGCCTCAATTAGAAGACCTACGCTTTGATACCAAATGTTAGAGCAAGCTTTTCACCCAAGAGGGGGGGTGAATTGGGTGATTACAAAATAATCGAAAGCTTAAATTCAATTTATAAAACTTAAAGCACAGTTAATGAAAGGAAGAGATATCACCGAGATTCACACAGAGATTTATACTGGTTCGGTCTCAACCACTTGACCTACGTCCAGTCCTCAGAAATCCTTCTGAGCTTTTCACTATATCTTCCAAGATTCAGTGGGTTCTTGGCACCACAGTACAACTAGCAAGTTCTTCAGACACTCGCTCCCCCTTACACAAGGTAATCACAAATCCCTACTTAAGGTTCCTCAACCTTAAGTTAACTCTATTGAAAATGATTAAGTATGAATGACAAATCTCTCTCACAGAGTATGAAGATAAGAAATGAAGCACAAATGATGAACTGAAGCTTTTGTGAGGATATAGCTTTTTGGAGTATTCAGGCGTTTTTCTATGTTGTTGTATTTTTCAAATGGCTGGACATATATAATAGAACCACTTGAAGACCGTTGTAAATTTTCCCGTTGATTCAAAGATGCTTCTGACAAATGTAACAGCATTTATTTTCTGTTACTTTTAAATTTCTGCTGCTACCATGAATAGTTGTCGTTTGAGTGGAGTGTTCAGTTACAAGTCAAGTGCGTGATGGTGGAGTACAGCTGTAACACACTTATGAATATAACCGTTAAGCAATATTTGTATCTCAGCAAATTAATATGGATCACTGGAGGTGTTTTATAAAAAGTGACAGAATAAAACCATAGAGAGTGATCCTATTTTCGCAACTAAGTATTGAAATCATATGATTTTGATAGCTATTTGGAGAAATCAGTAATAATAGAATTTCACTAGAAAAATCAGTTGAGGTAGAATCACATGGAAACAATAGATCATTATATGAGCAAGAGCAATATCACTGGAAGTGAATATAATGTCATTGGGAGTGATTTTGAAAACTTTGAAAGCTTCTGTCAGTGATTGCTGGTTCACTGGAAGTGATATTGGAAATTGCATATTTCACTCGAGTGAATTTGGAATCACTGGAAGTGATTTTGTAAATAGTGATTTCTTCTTGGAGTGATTTCCAATTCACTGGAAGTGATTTGCAACTTTTCAAACTTCACTCGAGTGATTCAAGATCACTGGAAGTGATTTGGTGAACAGTGAAATATTCTTCCAGTGATTTCCAATTCACTGGAAGTGATTCAGCGAAATGCAATATCACTCGAGTGATTGAGGATCACTGGAAGTGATTTGAAAAACAGTGAAATTTTCTTGAAGTGAATTCTAGATCACTGGAAGTGATTGGCCGTATCACTCGAGTGATTCACAATCACTGGAAGTGATTTAGCGCATCACTCGAGTGATTCAGAATCACTGGAAGTGATTTGCAAAACCGTGGAATTTTCTTGAAGTGAAATCACAATCACTGGAAGTGATTAGCCGTATCACTCGAGTGATTCACAATCACTGGAAGTGATTTGGCGCATCACTCGAGTGATTCAGAATCACTGGAAGTGATTTTCAAAACAGTGAAATTTTCTTGCAGTGATTTCGCGATCACTGGAAGTGAAATTACGGATCACTCGAGTGATTTCCCATATCACTCGAGTGATCTGTTATTTTTCGCAATCACTCGAGTGATTTCAGCGATCACTCGAGTGATCTTGAATATCACTCGAGTGATTAATAAAATCACTCGAGTGATCTTGCACAGATCACCAGAATTGATTGCTTTGCTGGTAATTAATCCATGAGCTTCCAAAACATGATTTGTTATCATCAAAACATGAAATCTAACAGAAAACTCTACCTCGAATATCTGAAAAAGAACAAGAAGGATAGCGGGGCTATCTCTTCACTTATTATAGACATTCATTTTTCTAATTCCTCTACATGAGTATTGGATACTGCATGTGGTTCTCACATTTATGCAAATTTGCAGGGTCTTAAGGATAGTAGAAAGCTGAAAAAGGGTAAAGTGAACCTACGAGTTGGAAACAGAGCAAGAGTTGCTGCTTTAGCTATAGGAACTTATGAATAAGTTCTTCCTAGTAGGCTTTTGTTAGTTTTAAACAATTGCTTTTATGTTCTTGCTTTGAGTAGTAACATTGTTTCTCTTTCTTATTTGGATAAGGAAAGTTATATTTCCATTACTGGGAATGGTAAATGTTCTATTTATCATAATGAAATTTTTTATGCTGATGCTGATTTCCATGTTGGTCATTATATTTTAAATTTAGAACATCCTAATAATGGAAATATCTATAACGTAACTACCAAAAGGATCAAGTCAAACGATTTGAATCCGACCTACCTATGGCATTTTCATCTAGGCCATATAAATGAGAAACACATTTCTAAACTCCATCAAGATGAATTTTTTAACTCATTTGATTTTGAATCATATGATACATGTAAATCTTGCTTATTAGGAAAGATGACAAAGGCACCTTTTACTGGGCATAGTGAGAGGGCCACTGATTTATTTGGCCTTATACATACAGATGTATGTGGACCACTTAATACAGCTGCCAGAGGAGGTTACATGTACTTCATTACATTTATAGATTACTTTAGTAGATATGGTTATATCTATCTAATGAAACATAAATATGAATCTTTTAAGATGTTCAAAATATTCCAAAATGAAGTATAAAACCAACTTGGCAAAACAATTAAAGAACTTTGATCTAATCGAGGTGGTGAATATTTGAACCAAGAGTTTATTGACCATCTTAGGAACTGTGGGAAAATCTCACAATTAACTCCTCCAGGAACACCACAATGGAATGTCGTTTATGAGCAGAGGAATCGAACACTATTATATATGGTTCGATCTATGATGAGTCAAATAGATCTTCCATCTTCCTTTTAGGGCCATGCCCTAGAGACAGCTGCGTTCTCACTAAATCATGTTCCATCTAAGGAAGTTGAAAAGACATTATATGAGATATAGACTAAGAAGAAACCTAGTTTGTCTTTTCTCAAAATTTGGGGATGTGAGGTTTGCGTAAACAATAAGGCTCTGATAAATTATCGTACAGATCCTCAAAGTGCCTTTTTATAGGGTATCCTAAGGAAACCAAGGGATACTATATCTACAATCACACCGATCATAAAGTATTTGTTATTTGAAATGGCATCTTTCTAGAAAGCGAGTTTATCTCTAAAAGAACCATTAGGAGCAAGATACATCTCAAAGAAGTTTGAGAGTCATAAGATAGCATAGAACGATAAATGAAAAATGGAGAAGACTCACAACAAGTTGCTGAGCTACCTCAAGTAACACAAGGCCCATGAAGGTCTGATAGGACATGGAAATAACCTAAGAAATATGGATTTTCTGATTACTATAAGTCGTGATGTGTTGCTTATTAAGCAGAATGATCCAACCACCTATCGAGAAGCTATAGTAGGACCAAACTCTGACAAATGGCTAAATGCCATGAAGTCTGAAATGCAATCCATGTATGACAATCAGGTACGGACCTTAGTCGATCCACCTGAGGGTGTAAAAACCATTGGGTACAAGTGGGTTTTCAAAGAAAAAACCGATATGGATGGCAAAGTAAAACAGCCTTCCTTAATGGAAACCTCCTTGAGGATGTGTACATGACACAACCTAAAGGTTTTATGCGTCCAGAGGACTCTAGTAAGGCTTGCAAGCTTTAAAGATCCATTTATGGATTGAAGCAAGCATCTCGGAGATGGAATCATCATTTTGATGAAGTTGTCAAAGAGTTTGGATTCATTCAAATCATCGATGAACCTTGTGTTTACAAGAAGGTTAGTGGGAGCATAGTTGTATTTCTAATACTTTATATAGATGACATCCTACTTATTGAGAATGACATTCCTACCTTGCAGAGTGTCAAGTCTTGGTTAGGGAAGTCTTTCTCGATGAAAGACTTAAGCGAAGCCACTTACATCCTAGGGATTAGGATCTATAGAGATAGATCTAAGAGGCTAATATTCCTAAGTCAGAGCATATATATAGACAAGATACTGCTTAGGTTCAGTATGTAGGATTCAAAAAGGGGTTACATGCCTATGTCTCATGGCATCCATCTCAGCAAAGATATGTGTCCTAGTACACCTGATCAAAGAGATCGCGTGAGCAAGGTTCCATATACCTCATCTATTGGATACATCATGTATATCATGTTATGTACTCAATTGTATGTCTAATTTGCCTTAAGTATGACTAGCATATATCAACAAGATCCTAGTGAGGGTCGTTAGACTGCTGTGAATAATATCCTAAAGTACCTGAAAAGGACTAAGGAATTATTCTTGGTATATGGTGGATTGGATAATAAGCTTTGTGTAACTGGTTACACTGATGCAAGTTTCCAAACTGACCAAGATGAACTTAGATTGCAATCTGGATATATATTCCTTTTAAATAGTGGTACAGTAAGCTAGAAGAGCTCCAAGCAGAGTACTGTAGCAGATTATGTGACAAAAGCTGAGTATATAGCACATCGGATACAGCTAAAGAAGCCATTTGGATCAAAGTGTTCAATACTAAAATAGAGGTAGTGCCTACCATCACATATCCAATAGATTTGCATGACAGGTTGCATCCATTCCTCATATGAATTAGGTAGTCGTAATGTCTTGCTAGAGGCCGCTTACGACTTATGGGCTAGTACAGTCATTGGCCCACTGTCAACTCCATATGGGCCTATAGGGTCGCACACAATAATAGCCCAATAAAAGCTATAATGTCTAGATTCATTGAATCTAAGATGTGTGTAAGATTCAATGAATACAATGTTTAATCTAGGGTGGATGAATTCTATATTATATATGTGTGTGTGTGATATAAATTCTAAAATAATAATATTGTTATGTTATGTTAGTTACAAATTTAAATTATTTGATAAATTAAATAACTAACATTGATAGAGATATCATATCTTAGATTTAATTTATAAAGTTAAATTAAATCTGTTGGCTCTTTATTTGGATTAAATAAAAAGGTTAAATTAAATCTGTTGGACAGATTTAATTAAATCAAATTTTATTTAATCCAATACAGATTTAGAATTAATAAGATTAATTTTGAAGATCTAATACGGCCCACATTAGTTATGAAAAACAAAGGGCTATATAACCCTAGGGCAGAAAAAAATTAGAGAGTCGTAAGAAAATCCTAGAGGGGTATTGGAGGCACTAGCACGCTGCCAGTGTTGGGTCATGTTCTTGTGGATATCAGTAGAAGGAGATGATCTGAGTAGTTGGCTCCACAAGATTGAAAAAGGAAAAAGTCAAAAGGTACTTCTCTTTCTAACTTGATTTAAACGCCATTGATAGATCCGCAATCGAGATTGGAAATACTTTTGCAATTAATTTTAAATTCTTCCGCCGTGTGCCACCCATTCCCAACAGCATGAGCACAGACTTGCCGCCATTTATCTGGGCCACACAAGTATATATATGGTACCATGTGGGGCCCACACACATAAAGCAGCTTTTTACCTAACTTTTGCTTTTAGGTTGGAACTTACTGAGGTGCCACCTAAGTCCCCTAAGCATTTTACCTAACTCTGGCATTTGGGTTGGTGCTATAATAAGCTGCCATCTATGTCCCTGAAATTTTTACCTAACTTCTCATTTTGTATTGGCCTACTAAGATGTCGCCACCTATGTAACACCCTACTTTTGTACCATACGAAGCAGTCGAAAACGTGACTTGATGCCATATTAGAGACCAGAAGCAGTTCTTAATCCATTTATGATCCCAACTTGACTACAGGGTCCGATCCTATAGTTAAGTGGGTTTTTGAAAGGTATTTCAAAACTTTTTAGTTGTGGTCTCATTTTCATTTTTCAAATTGGTTTAATTCATTCGGGTCTCTTTCCATTTCTTAATATCAGAGTACTTACTGAAGTTCTTAGTGAATAATCAGAATAAGTTCGCTACTAAAGGGTTCACCTGGTACTGTCACCCGGTTCTAGATAATTTACATCGGTTACATACAACCTTCCAGGTTTACAGTTGGTGTACTTTTCCACCATGAGTACTAAGTTTACCAAAATACCATTCGGTTTATATACAATTCCAAAGTAAGATAACCAACAGAAAATAAATTCTAAAGTCTTCACTTCTACCCGTCCGTGGCTATCTTCTTCCCATAAGAACTACTTGCCCGTGCTGCAGGTTAGTTATTGGAAAATGGTGAGATTCAAAAGAATCCTAGTAGTAACAGATAGCACTCATATAAAATACATATGAAGAAACATGCCATAATAACCCCCACATACCAGACAGTTCAATATTCATTCAACATTCAGAGATATGTTCATTCAATAAATAATTATATTCAAGGACGTACCGTCCCTTCCCACAGTGCTGGGTATTCTATTGGGCCAAAGCCCATCTCATCTAAATGCTTAAAGGGAAATTCGGCCCGATTCATGTTCAAAGTTCAAGTATGTATAATGGCAATAATATGCATGAAGCAGGATACATATAATATGAGGGAGAAGTTACTACCTTAGTATTTCCAATGTTCTGCGATGTGTTACCAGTTCCTTAGTCGTCCCGGGCAGATATCAAATCCTATATGTATGGGAATTTATGAATTGGACGGGTTATTACTTATTCCAATAATTTTGTATAAGGTAAACTAACTATCCTTGACTCATTCCTATGTTTACCCTTGGTTTTAACTTGTTGGTTATCATTTGAGTCATTTACATAGCCCTTGGAAGCTTAAACAAAGTCCTATAGGGTTGGGAAAAGCCATATCAATCATCACCTCTTGGAAAATATGAAATTTGGGAAAAATTGGTTCTTGGCCGCGGTCAAAAACAGGTCAGAAACTATTTGGCCGCGGCCAAGAATCCCCTGATTATTGACCGAACTTCAAAAATTCATAACTAATTCTAGACAAATTAAAATAAGGTGTTCTAAGTTAAACAATGACACTCATTAAGTCTAATTTTAATAAAAAATATAGCCATTATCTATTTTTGCACTAATTAATACAAAATTTCCTCTTTCTACTCACTGTACAAGAAAGTTCCAGTTTTCATTACCCAACTTCAAAAATGTAGAACTCTCAGTACACAAATACAATTGATCATTATGACCTATCAAATTAAAGCTTTACAAGTCTACTTTTAGACTGGAAAGTTTCATAAAATTTGGACATCATTTTGCCAACGAAATACCCATTGCAACAAAGCTGTTTCTAGAAGGCAGATTACACAACATTGATTCTTTACTTCCAAAAATTCACAATTCATATACAAGTATCCAAAAATCATGAACACTTGCATACCTACACAATTTTGCCTTTTAAAGCCAATGGAAACATCAAAATTACGAAATTCAAATTCCTTATATACTTCCTATTTTGGCATAAATTTGAGATATATTCCAACAATTACCAAACTTCCAATTTAAGCCTCATACTAGTTTCATGTGCCTTCTAACAATCATAAAACACCATGAACACAATCAAAATACCATAAATCTTCACAACCCTAGCTTGACCAAAAATAGGGTAGAAATTCACATAGGAAAATCCTCAACCAACCAACACAATCTATAGATCAAAATGAAGCTGAAGCTCACCTCTTGCTCCTCCTTAAGTTCTTTCTTAGTTTCTTGAACTTTTGCTTTTTCAAGAAGGCTCAAAACACCTCCTCTTGAAATTCTAAAACCATAGAATTGAAGCTCTCATCAAGAGGAACAATGTTTATGAAGGGTGTTTGAGCTATAGAAGAGATCTACTAGGTGAAAATCAAGATGGAAAGTCTCACCTTGTTCTTGTCTTCTCCAACTCTTCTTTTCTCTTTCCTTGGTTGTGTTAGCCGACTTGCTTAATGAATGGAAGAGGGAGTATATGTTTTAATATTCAATCTTCACTTCTTCAATTTTCTTGGCCGTGAATCACCAAGGCAAAAAGGAAAAAAAACCATGTGTCAAATTTTGGTGAAGTCTTAATAAAGTTGTAAGGTTAATTAACTAACCTTAGTTAGCTTCATTGGTCAATGCTTTCTCTTTCCTCTTCTCTTGTGCAGCTAATGACCGTGAATGAGGATGAGAAGAAGATAAATAATGGAGACTTAATGAATTAAAGCCTCTCACTTTTACTTTACAAGTGTCCAAGCCATTTTTGTTGACTTTTCTTGTATAAAAGATGAAGATATTAATTGATTCATCTCTCCCCCTTGTCTTGTACGTTTTAGACATTCCAAAAGAGAATACAACATTGACCAAGTTGCTCTTATGATCTTGCCTTTTGGTCAAATCTTCAACTAAATCAAATGAAGACCATTTGACTAAGCTTCTTCTTTCTTCTTTACCCTTGATTTTGGCAATTATAATCCATATGCCATTAATCTTTTTTTTCTTTGATTTCTCTTTTATTCTTGTGTTTCTATTATGTTTTTTACTATTCCTGATTTTAGGCGAAACTTAGGTCATTTACCGATAACTAATCGGGCTAAAATCATTGTACAATTTCTTAGGGTAATTCTTTCATTAATTTCACTATCTATTTATACACATAGCCCTTGAGTACATTTTGGGATATTACAACCTATCTCCTCATGAATCATATGTTTAATTAGCCGAACACCTCGTCTCTATTCTGTTAGGTCAAATGTCCATCCTCCCCTGACTTAGTGGTTTGAACACATTGTGTAATGGCTCATCAGATTACATTCCCTTTTGCCCTAATCTAGCTGGAATTCAGCACAGGTTACCACAAAGTGATTTTGCAATTTTAATCCATAAAACTTACTCTATTTCATTCCTATAAAACTTAAACCTCAATTAACATCATAGTCATTGTAATATACTAAAATTTTGTAACCAATACTTCTTTGTGTTTAGTATTACTTTGTGTATGTATGAATTAGTTAGATGAATATACTGGAGCAAATGTGTGTGTGAGAGGGGTAGGGGAACTTGGTCACTTCTGAGGAAGTTATACATGGCGCCATGACCAAGTGTGCATCCCGCATAAATACCTTATGTTCACCAACGCATACCGATACACACACTCATCAGTTTTTGGAGACACTGGTATAGGTGGTACCATTTTATGGCCCCCAAAGACATATGGCACTCTCTGAGAAGCCACCAGAACATATGGCAACATTCAGGAAAAGGCATGACATGTGTCACAAAATCAAGTGACTAAGTATCAAAAAGTAGCTTTATTATAGTAACTTTTGACTCTTCACCCTTATTAGACAATTACATGATGATATTCATAGTTGCACATCAGACATATGTTGAATAGCCAATACCATTCCCAAACACCATATAGGAAGCCAGATGAATTCATCATACCTCCTTTCCCCT
This sequence comes from Albizia julibrissin, assembly GCA_037074505.1. Taxonomy (NCBI): domain Eukaryota; kingdom Viridiplantae; phylum Streptophyta; class Magnoliopsida; order Fabales; family Fabaceae; genus Albizia; species Albizia julibrissin. Next base: position 44,101,935 of record CM073477.1, read on the forward strand.
GACCAAGGAAGTCGGCCAAGCATGAGAGTAGGAGAGGGAGGATGAATTCCAAGAGGTACACTGGGCACCCTGAAATTTCAAGAAAGAGCATCTTGCACCTCGGAGCGCCGGGCACCCTGTAATTTCCAAAAAGAGCACCCAACACCCTGGATTTTTAAGCATGCCATACATGTAATTAAAAATTCTTCCAACACCTTTACCCATCATTAAAATTCAGCCATCCCCTTAAAAATAAGATAAAAATCAGAAAATTCAAGAGAAAGAGAAAGAGGAGAGAGAAGTTTAGTGTTCTTTAGCATTCTTGCTTATTCCAAACCCAATATCACAGTTTCATCTGACAGAGTCTTCACAAATCTCCTTATACTCATCAAGAGCTACATTTCTATAATTTTGGATTTTTGATCAAAGGCGTTTAGTGTCATCTTGTTGGAGGAAGTACTGCTAAAATCACAAACCGATCATATACTCGAATAGAGGTAATCATAAGGATCAATTTGAGAACAATGTCTTGATGTTTTGATGAGTTTTTATGAAGTTATGGATCCTCTAGGGTTTCAGACAAGAGAGTAATTTAAGGCTTCAATGGTCTTATGATGACAAATATGATGTTAGATAGGGTTTTGTGATGAGAAATAACATGTATTGAAGTTGAAATTGTAAGAACAAATCTTATGCCGATTAAGGTTAAATTTCAGCCAGCCTTAGTTCATAGGGTTAGAGCAAGATTTTGGTATAATTGAGGTGCAATTGGATTCTATGGCCAAAATTATGTAATAATAGCTCGTGGATATGATTTTTTGATGATTGGTTTAAAAACCCTAATTTTGAAGCATAAAGTGTTAAAGTTTAATTCTTCCAGATTCAAGTTATGTTTTTTGTGGGTTGTTTTTGAGTGGCCAAACCTTGTTCAATGATTGTGAACTTTTACATAGTGTTAGTATACATCCTTAGCTTTTGAAGGATGTATATAATGCATAATTTGGCTTGGTAGATTATAAGTTATGACCTGTTAAATGTAGGCATTGAATCTGGAATGAATCTTGTGGAAGTGAGGATTGATTGAGGATCCTGGAATTATGTGTATGTAATTTGTAGTAGGAGGTAATTTTACTTTAAATTATACTTAAAGAGTGTCACATAGGACTTTAAGCTACCCCAATTGGAGTTTCCTAGACAAAGTTATGAATTTTCAAAGTTAGGTGAAAATTCTGGTAGCTTATGATTATCATACGAATTTAAGACACTTGGGGTCAATTGTAATAAGTTTGAACACCAAGGGTATAGTTAAGTAATTGGGGCTGGTGTAAGCCCATTCACTACTAATATGGCATAATGCATTAATCTTAAAGATAACCAGCTTAAGTATTTTGAGTTATCAATGAATTGGGATAAGTAATAACTCGTCTTATGTGAAACTTATAGCATTTGATATTTGCCCGGGACACCCAAGAGACTGGGAACAAGGACAAGACTTAGAAAGGTTGTCAGGTAGTAACTTATCTATTATATCATATGTATTTTTTGTATGTATTTCCCTATCATCCGGATATGTGCAGGATAATTAGTCCCGAGGCATTAAGACTCGTGAGTATAAGTTGTATAGGGAATTACCCTGGGCAGCAGCATAGGGAGTTACCCTAACTGTACGAATTGAGCCAGGAAGGCTTGAGACAAAAGGCCTTTGAGTGCACCTTGTATGGGGCAAAGGCCCTAGGCTACCAAATTGAGATCGCCAAATTGAGGTAGCAACTTATTATAGCACCAACCCAAAAGCCAAAGTTAGGTAAAATGCTCAGGGGACTTATATTGCGCCTCAGTATTATTCCAACCCAAAAGAAAAAGTTAGGTAAAAGGTTGCTTTATATGTGTGTGCCACACATGGTGCTACATATGTACTTGTGTAGTCCAAACAAATGGCGCTAACTCTATACTCATGCATCAGTATATTTTATCCAACTAATTACACACACTAAGCACACTGGTTACTAAATTTTTAGGATGTTACAACCACAGAGTTCCACTTTACTGTTTTCAAATCACTTGAAGTGGGAAATCATCACTCCAATGACTTACTGATTCATATTTTTCAAAAAATGCTTACAACACTGGAGTGCATAAAACTACACTCGAGTAACTTGAATCATTAAGTCAACTTTGTGTCATCCTTCTTACTTGTCAAAATATACTTAGATATCAAGGTTTGTTATCATCAAAACATTATGAGAGCTAACATTCTCTTGAATATATCGAATTTTAGGCCTAAAAGCTTGAGAGTAAGTCTAGATCAAGCAGACTACTTAGCCCAATTTAGCAAGTGTCCCAAGAATGTTTGAGAGGCAAAATGATTCTCTAGATTGTATGAGGACTCACTGTGTAAAAGTCATCAGATAGAATATACCGATGCAAGTGAACTTTGGCACACTTAGCGCCATTTGGTCGGGCCACATGAGTACATATATGAGGCTATATGGGTCCCATATATAGAAAGTAGCTTTCGAGTTAGTGTAATGAAAAGTTACCTTATGTATTAGTAGTTAGATGAAATATACCAGTACCCAGGTATGTGTGGCGTCGTCTGAGGCCTATACCGATAAAGTGGCTTCATGCCTAACTTTTGAAGTCAAACCATGAGATGACGCCACCTCGGCTCTTCCAAAAGTAGCTTTTTGAAAAGTAGCTTTTTGGTTGGCCACATGTTTGGATGACACCTAGTTTTTGGTTTTGGTTGGAGCTATAGAAAAATGCCACCTAGCTCTCTTATGAAACATTTGACTTATTAGTTAGCTATCTAAGATACGTCGATGTGTGAGTGCACATAGTGTTTTCAAGGCAGACACATATACCCTGCATTTTTGGAGAAAACACTAGTATGGGGCACTATTTTATGCCACACTAACATATATGTGGTGACATTTGGGAGACAAGAGGACAAGTGGCGCATTCTTGAAGGAGACACCTATGAACTAGCTTTATTAAAGTAGCTTTTGGGTTGGAACCATGGAATGCTGACACCTCAGCCCCTTTAGCTTTTACTTTTAGGTTGGCTTAATGGTGTGGTGCCACCTAGCCCTTAGTCGGGATAACTCATCGATCCCCGGCCTTGCCACATGTCATACTTTCCCCGACAATGCTCATGAAAGTGGATGAAATCGTTGGACCTCCTTTCACCTAACCTATAATGATGCCCAGACATGTAAGAGAGGGAGGAGGCTAGGTTTTAAAAGAGAGCCTGGCACCCCGGATTTTAAGAAGAGCTTTGGGCACCCTGGGGAAAAAGAGCGTCTAACACCCTATGATTTTACACTTAGACACATGTCATTACAAGACTCCTAACACCTCTCCACACTCTTTCAAAGTCAGCCAAGGCAGCAAAATAGGGGGCAAATAAGAAGAAAAATAGAGAAAAAAGAGGAAAGAGAAAATGAAATTGAAGAACACAAGGGAGAGAGAAAGTGTTTCCGGGTGATTTTCACCTCCGAATTCATGTTTTTAGCTCCTGAAGTCTTCATGAAACTTGTTCCTCTTATCGAGGGCAATGTTTCCATATTTGGATTCTTGAAATGAGGAGTTTACTACTATCTACAAGGTGGAGGTGCTAGCAAAATCAAGAACGAGTTGTAGCACTGGCTAGAGGTATGCCTAAGCTCTAATTTAAGTATAATATTTCAGAGTATTGGCTAAGATTTCATGATATTGTAGTACTGCCCTATTTTTCTTAAGAGGTAATCTTGAGGTTTTAATGATCATCTAAGTATAAATATGATGTTAGACATGACTTAAGCGTGATAGAAATACGTTTTGATAAGTCTGGTGGTTAAAATTACAAAGTCATATTGTAGTGGCCTTAAGGTGACTTTTAGCCAGATTTGATTAATAGGGGAAGTAATGTGATTTTGAAGATTTTGAGTTTTCCAATGGATTCTACACATAAAATTATGTGAGAATATGTACGCCCGTCCCTAGACCCCTTTGCTATGCGTTATGGAAAAATTATTGGCTTAGGGAAAACCTTACTTAGGCCCCCAAACCTAAACTTGCAATTTAATTCCAGATCACTATTCAATTGGTGAAGCCATATTTACCAGATTACTTATCTTTATTCACGAGGTTACTAACTTCTCTCCAGTCCTTATTATCAGAGTATTTCTTTTCTTATTAATCATTCTACTCACTTAACTAATGGGCTCATACCATGCGATTAGCCATTTCCAATTCAATTACCGTGCTTAGGAAATTCAATTCATTTGTCATGCAGTGATATACAATTAATCACTCAAATGTCAATTACATAATGGTACAGTGCGTAAATAGTTCTTCTCTTATTCATTGCAACTTCTTCTGTCATAACATCCTGCACTCCCCTTCTGTGCTCGGTTGCCTATATGGTTTGCTAAGGAAGGGTGAGATTCGGGGGAATCTCAACAGCAAACAATACCACTATGAATGAAAGATATATACTTAATGCATGACATGCTTGCATTACATAAATACATGACAACATATTGACATATTTACATGCTCAATATTACAACATACTCATGGTTATAGCATAAATGTAAACAGAGCTTCAATCATTCAATCATGCTCAACACAATTAGGCAAAGAAATAGCATAGATCAATGCTCAAGTTGATAATTGAATATTTATTACACTCATTTGTATCTCTTGATTAATAAATTTAGATTGTTTAGTAATAAATAATGGGCTTTTATGCTTAGTTGGGCTTTGAGTGTTTTATTGGATTTAACATATTTTAATAATAAAAATTCCAGATTTACAACCCTTCTCTATTTTGATCATAACTCTTGAACCAGATATCCAAATTATCTCATTCTTGTCTCATTTTTTAGATGATTCAGAGGGAAACAATTGATATGAAGACTTAAAGGGAAGATTCGGACAAGAGGATAGTCAAAACTGTAGTCAATGTTACATGTATTTTTCTGGATTTTTATTGGGCCCAAATTTTGTAATGAAGCACCATTTATTATTGATTTTTGTTTTGGGCTAAACTGATGGGCTCTGGCCTATTTGATAATTAGGTTTTAACCTAATTTAGCTGAAACAATAGGGGAGAATGGATTTATGACGTTTTTGGATTGAAATCAGAAATTTCTTGATTCTCTGAAGATGTTCTTCATGTTCTTCGCGTTCTTCATTCATTTTTTGGATTTTCCAGCCATGTCCGGCTAAGTTTCTGTGATTGACCTATGGATTGAGGATTCACGTTTCCAATCAAGATGACATACTTAAATCGGTAACGTAACTCATTTCTAATTACTCTAATCGGATTCGATTTCTGGAAATAGTTTTAATGTTTGTTTTAATGTTCGGATCGGTACATCCCAAGGACATAGTTCGAATTGGGTCGCAATGCTACTGAACGATTGCATAGTAGCACGCCACGTATACAAACAGAACCTAGACGATCGTCTAGTCGAGGGATTTTCTGGACGGATACAGAGATTTCGGTTCGTCCAGAACCAATCACGAGTTCGTTATAATCTTCGTCCGATAATGGTAGGAAACTATGAATCCCAATCCTAGGTCAGTCGTTTTAATCTGTTTGGTCTAGTTCATTTTTGATTCTGTCTTTAATCTGAGTTATTTGTTCGTTAATAGTTTAATTAAACCCCCCAATCGATCTTTGTTCGAATGTTTTAGACTGCATGTAAATTCTGTGGGAGACGATCCAGGTTTTCTATACTGTAAAACCTTATTGAAACTGGTTATTTTACGAGAACTCGACAAATCTCGGTCAAAATTTGGCGCCGTTGCCGGGGAGTTTGCATCGGTCTAGCAGTAACAGTAGTGTAGTGTTTGAGTCAGGTGGTTCTAGTGGTTTGGCACATTTGTATCTCACCCAAACCACTTAGCCCTAAGTCTTTCTAAAGGAATTAGGCATTCTGAGGAAAAGTCACTTCCTTTTGGAAGTGAGATCACCCCTAATTTTCCCAAATTCCATCATCTAGACCACTTTTTCATTGTGTTTTGGTCTCGATGGGACATAGCCGGTATTTTAGAAATTGTTCTAGGATTTCTACTAGACTTTGCAAGTTGCTCTGATTAGGCTGATTTTTGGTGAGCTGAAAGAAAATGCGCCTCTGAGCATAACTTATGGCTTTGCCATAAGCACCCACCTAACTTTGCCAAATTCGATCGTTTAGACCACTTTTTCAATTTTTAAGTTTTTTTATTGCATTTTTGGGTTCCCGGATAGTGTAGAAGTTGTTATGTGCAAGTCCTATAATTTTTAAAAATCATTTGGTAGTGTTTTTAAATTTATTTTGGTCAATTTTCAATGTGGGCTTGTAATTTTACGTTTTTGAGTGTTCTGGTGGTTGTCCTGATTTTTCCCTATGCTGTATGACTAGGAGCAACACTAGTGCATCTGATCTGTTGGACAATAATCCTGAAATAGAACGCACAATTTTTGCTGCTAGAAGGGCTGTTAGGTTAAGTCAGAGGGTTATTACTGAACCTGTTTCTGATTCTGACACTGATTCTATTGGCAGCACTTCTAGTCCCTCAGACACTATGGTAGATCAGGGAAATAACAGGACTTTAAAGCAGTTGACTGCACCTGGTGATAATTATCAGCCATTGTGTATCCAATACCCTGCCCTTGGTGCTAACCTTGAACTTAAATCTGGACTTATACATTTGTTGCCCAAGTTTCGTGGTCTTGCAGGTGATAAACCGCACAAGCATCTGAAGGAATTCCATGTGGTCTGCAGCACAATAAAACCACAGCATATTGATGAAGACCACATTAAGCTGAGAGCTTTTCCTTTCTCCCTTGAGGATGGAGCGAAGGACTGGTTATACAATCTTCAACCGTCATCTATTGGAAGTTGGGCTGATATGCAGAGATTGTTCCTGGAGAGATTTTTCCCTTCTTCAAGAGCCACTACAATCAGAAAAGAAATCAGTGGGATCAAGCAAATTAATGGCGAAAATATGCATGAATACTGGGAGAGATTCAAGAGGTTGTGTGCTAGCTGCCCCCATCACCAGATAACTGAGCAGCTCTTGATTACTTATTTCTATGAGGGTCTTCTACCCAATGACCGAAATCTGGTGGATGCTTCTAGTGGTGGAACCTTAGTTAACAAGACACCCCAAGAGGCCAGAGATTTAATATCCACTATTGCAGCTAACTCTCAACAATTTGGCACTAGAGCAAATAGCAGTGTTGTGTTCCAGATCAGCGGATCTAATGATTCTCACCAGCGATTGGAGAATAGAATTGATGATCTGACCTCCTTGGTGAGGCAACTAGAAGTGACTCAAACAGTGCAGTCTTCCACTCCACAGTTGGGCTACTCATGAGGTTTCTGTTCTGATCCTTCCCATCCTACTGATTCTTGCCCCACCTTGCAAGACAACACATATCAAGATCAGTCAGTGGCTGTTGTGGGCGTTTTTCCAGGGAAGCCACAACATCAGCAGCAAAATAATGCCTTCTCCAATACATATAACCCTGGCTGGAGAAATCATCCGAATTTTAGGTGGAGACAGAATCCGAGTCAGATTCAGAACCATAATAGTCATGTGCAGCAGAATTATGGAAATTACCAACAGAGACAATTTCCACAGAACAGACAGAATTTCCAACAATTCGCACCTCCACAACCAGCACAACAACAGCAGACCACCACCAGCAGCAGTGGTCCCTTACTAGAAGAAATGATGAAGTAGCTTGCAGCAAACAGTTTGCAATTCCAGCAACAAACTGAGGTCTCTATCTAGAGTTTGCAGACTTAGATTGGGCAGTTGGCAACATCATTGAACCAACTCCAGCCTCAGGGATCCAATACTCTTCCTTCACAGACAATTCCCAATCCGAAGGGAAACGTTAGTGCTATCTCCTTACGGTCTGGTAAGTAATTAGAAGGGCATAAACCAGCTGCAGATGTGACTGAATCCACATAAGAAAAAGAGTCAGAAAAAGTGAAGATTGACTCTAGAAATAAAGAGATCGTGAAGCAAGGTGAAGAGGAGTCTGGAGTTCCGATTCCTCTTCCTTTCCCTCAGAGAGGACTTCAATCCAAGAAGTTGGCAGAAAAATTGCAAGACAGTGATATCCTTGAGACATTCAGGAAAGTTGAGATTAATATCCCTCTCTTGGATACCATCAAACAAATCCCCAAGTATGCCAAGTTCCTAAAGGAGTTGTGTACCAACAAGAGGTGACTGAGGGGGACTGAACGAGTGAGCTTGAACCAGAATGTCTCAGCGCTTCTCCAACAACCCATGCCTCACAAGTGCAAGGACCCATGTACGTTTTCTATCCCTTGCATTATTGGTAATTATGGATTTGATAATTGCTTGGCTGATTTAGGTGTTTCCATTAATGTTATGCCTGCATCTATTTACAAATCCCTTGGTCTTGGTCCCTTGCGACCTACTGGTGTTGTTGTCCAACTAGCTAATAGGAGTAATGCTCATCATGCTGGTCTCATTGAAGATGTTTTGGTTAAGGTCAATGAATTGATATTCCCTGCTGACTTTTACATTCTAGGTATTGAGGATGAATCTCCTAGCAGTAGGTCCCCAATCATTTTAGGGAGACCTTTCTTGAAAATAGTTAAGACTAAGATAGATGTGCATTCTGGTACTCTTTCCATGGAATTTGGTGATATTGTTGTGACTTTTAATATCTTGGATGCCATGAGACATCCTAGGGAACAGCATTCTGTTTTGTGCATTGATGTGATAGATGAGACTGTTGATGATGTTCTTTCTGCTTGGTATGCTGATTTTCCTGATTTTGCATCGGTGGAGATTCTGTGATATGTGTATGTTCTGACACTGAATGGTGCCCTGTTTGCACTGAGATTGATGATGTACTGTATGAAGATATTGACTTGATTTCTGATTCTACTTCACTCTTGGATCATGATATTGATTTTGGTGAAGCTGAGCTTCATTCTGATGTTCGTTGTGATTATGAACTGAACCCTGATATTAACAGTGAACTTCCTAGCCACAGTTCTGCTTCTGTGCATGTAGTTTCAGGTATTGTAGGTATATACACTTCTGAAATAGCGCAATCACCTAAGCTTCTTCCTTCCATTCAGCAGCCGCCCAAGTTAGAGTTGAAGTCATTGCCAGCTTTCTTGAAATATGCCTTTCTAGAGGTAGATGAACAACTTCCAGTCATTGTGGCCAATAACCTTCTACCTGATCAAGAAGAGAAGCTGTTGAGCTTGTTGAAGGCCAATAAGAAGGCAATTGGGTGGACGTTAGCTGATCTTGTTGGCATTAGCCCTTCTATGTGTATGCATCGGATTCTGTTGGAAGCAGATGCTAAGCCAATAAGACAACCCCAGAGACGTCTTAATCCTCTCATTTTAGAAGTGGTTAAGAAGGAAGTGACTAAGCTTCTACAGGCTGGCATGATATATCCCATCTCTGATAGCCAGTGGGTTAGCCCAGTCCAGGTCGTTCCCAAGAAGTCCGGAGTAACTGTGGTAGCCAATCAAAGGGATTAGCTCATTCCTACAAGAGTTCAGAACAGTTGGAGAGTATGCATAGACTACAGGAGACTCAACTAAGCTACCCGCAAGGATCGCTATCCTTTACCTTTCATTGATCATATGTTAGAGCATTTGGCTGGTAAGTCTCACTACTGCTTTTTGGATGGTTACTCGGGGTACTTCCAGATCCATATTGCTCCTGAGGATCAGGATAAGACGACCTTCACATGCCCCTTTGGAACCTATGCTTACCGAAGAATGCCTTTTGGCCTCTGCAATGCACCTGGTACCTTTCAGCGTTGTATGGTAAGTATCTTTTCTGACTTTCTAGAGGATTGCATGGAGGTTTTCATGGATGATTTTACTGTGTATGGGTCTGATTTTGATGCATGCTTGGCTAGTTTGTCTAGAGTCTTCAATAGATGCATTGAATCTAATCTTATGCTAAATTTTGAAAAGTGTCACTTCATGGTTGAGTCAGGGATAGTGTTGGGACACATTGTGTCTAAAGAGGGCATTAAGGTAGATCCTACTAAAATTGATGTTATCACTGCTTTGCCTTATCCCACATCTGTGCGGGAAGTTCGTTCTTTTCTTGGCCATGCAGGTTTCTATCGACGCGTCATTCAGGATTTCAGCAAGATTGCCCGACCCCTGTCTAACCTTCTACATAAGGACACTGAGTTTGCATTTGATGCTGAGTGTAAGATATCCTTTGATCACTTGAAGCGTTGCCTGACCACCACTCCAGTTATCCAACCACCAGATTGGTCTCTACCATTTGAGTTGATGTGCGATGCTTCCAATTATGCTGTTGGGGCTATCTTGTCTCAGAGGGTCAACAAGGTTTCTCATGTCATTGCATATGCATCCAAGACCTTGGATCCTGCCCAATCCAATTATACCACCACTGAGAAAGAACTTTTGGCTATAGTATTTGCTTTTGATAAGTTTAGGTCATATCTACTAGCCAGTAGAGTAATTGTTTTCTCTGACCATGCTGCTTTGAAGTTTCTTTTGAAAAAGATAGATGCTAAGCCTCGACTTATTCGGTGGATGTTATTGCTCCAAGAATTTGATGTTGGGATCAAAGATAGGAGTGGAGCACAGAATTGGGTAGTTGATCATTTGAGTCGTGTCACTCATTCCTCTTCCCCTTCTGCCATTCAGGATGATTTTCCTGATGAGCAGCTTTTACAGCTGCAAGGTAAGCTTCCATGGTATGCTGATTTAGTTAATTACTTGGTTGCTGGTATTTTACCTTCTGATTTCACTAGAGCTCAAACTCTGAAATTAAAAAGTGAATCTAAATATTACGTTTGGGATTACCCTTATCTGTGGAGATTTTGTAGTGACCAAGTAGTTAGGCGATGTGTACCTGATCATGAGTTTGACTCCATATTACATTTTTTTCATGCTTCTGCTTGTGGTGGTCACTTTGGACCCCAAAGGACTGCTAGGAAAGTCTTATACTCTGGTTTATTTTGGCCAACCTTGTTTCATGATTCCCATCTGTTTTGTAAGTCATGTGATAATTGTCAGAGAGCAGGAAGTCTTTCTCATAGGCATGAGATGCCCCAGCACCCCATATTGTTCTGTGAAATTTTTGATGTTTGGGGTATTGATTTTATGGGTCCATTTCCTGTTTCTCATGGTTTCACTTACATATTGCTTGCTGTTGACTATGTTTCGAAGTGGGTTGAGGCGAAGGCCACCCGGTCTAATGATTCTGCTGTGGTGGTAGATTTTGGCAGGTCTAACATTTTTTGTAGGTTTGGCATTCCTCGAGCCATTATTAGTGACCAGGGTTCTCATTTTTGTAACCGGAGCATGGGTGCTTTGTTACGGAAGTATGGAGTGATTCACAAGGTGTCCACAGCATACCATCCACAGACCAATGGTCAACTGAAGTCTCGAATAGGGAGATTAAGAAAATCCTTCAGAAGACTGTTAACTCTACCCGGAAGGATTGGAGCAAGCGATTAGATGATGCTTTATGGGCTTATCGGACTGCCTACAAGAGTCCAATTGGGATGTCTCCAAATAGGCTTATTTTTGGAAAGGCATGCCACCTTCCGGTGGAATTAGAGCATCAAGCTTATTGGGCCATTAAGCAGTGTAACATGGATTTGGCTAAGTCTGAGATAGAACGGAAGCTCCAATTGCAAGAGTTGGATGAGCTTCGATTGGATGCCTATGAGAGTTCACGGTTGTACAAGGAAAAGACCAAGGCATTCCATGACAAGCAAATCCTGAGGAAAGAGTTTTCTGTGGGCCAGAAAGTTCTTCTATTCAATTTCCGTCTCAAGTTTATGCCCGGTAAGCTTCGATCTAGATGGGATGGCCCTTTTATGATTGCTAATGTTTTCCCTTTTGGTGCTGTTGAGTTGTGTGATCCACCTATAGGGAGGACCTTCAAAGTGAATGGACATCGACTCAAACCATTTTATGAGGGATCACAGCAGCAACCTGAAGAAGCGGACCTCATACTCACTGATGCCACTTATCCTCCGTAAACACCTGGGGAGTATTTTTCTTTCCCTTTTCCCTTTTCTTTTATTTCTTTTCTGTTCTAAATAATACACTTTCTCTTTCTATCATTGTTTAGCTATGTATATTGTGGACTTTGACATATTGGTTTTGATGGATCGGATCATACTGTTTGGGCTGAATTCCTTACTTTTTGGTAGTTGATTTTGGTAATGCTGATTACATGATTTGGTATTTACCTTTGTGAGATTTTGGGCCTACATGAATGGGATTCATCTTTACCATTCTTCCTTTTTCTGTGTGTCTCTGCTCCTGATTTATGTTCTCTAGAACTTGCTCTCTTTCTTTTTAAGGCTACATTTTTTACTTACATGAATAAATATGATCGAGGCTTGTTTAGTTTCTTTCTTTTAATTGCCACTTTGACCAAATAGCCTTCCCTTACACTATTAATTTCCCTTTGTTAGCCCCTTTGTGCCTTTTTGACTAATTCTTTTCTTCAACCACATTACTAGCCAAAGTGTAAAACCATGTTATACCGCACCTTGGAATTTACTGAGCATTGGTTTCACCTTAGTGTGGGGGTTGCCCAAGAGTGCCACAATTTTGTTTGGATGTTTGATTTTGGAGTTGGGTCATTATGAAAAAAAAATCAAAAAAATCAAAAATATATATATATATTTGAGGGATGTATATTTGAAAGGGGATATTTCATTGAATTGAGTGTTATTATTGTCATGCTCTTTCAAATTTCTTTAGTGCTTAGCCTCACATATCCATATTTATACACACCTTCACCTTAGCCCCATTACAACCTTGAATAATAAGCTCCCTTGATTTGTGCATGTATGTGATATGAGTAGTGGAGAAGTAGAAATTGAGCAAGCCTATGGTAGGACAATTTCTTGAGCAGAATTTGAGTGATACACTTATTTACCCTATACACTTTAGAGAGTTATTGAGAGAATCCTTTGAGAGGCCATCTTGTGTGAGTAGTATCATTGATCGAGACTGCCGTGTTTTGTAATTTGATATGCAGGGATCTCAGTTTTAATTGGTTGGTCTTTTGAAGCTCTGTGTCCATTGTTCCAATTTTACATTGTTGGCAATTATTAGAAAGGAGAAATTTTTCTTTTAGTTTTGCTCAGGAGTGCAAAATGATAAGTGTGGGGGAATTTGATAATTGAATATTCATTACACTCATTTGTATCTCTTGATTAATAAATTTAGATTGTTTAGTAATAAATAATGGGCTTTTATGCTTATTTAGGCTTTGAGTGTTTTATTGGATTTAACATATTTTAATAATAAAAATTCCAGATTTACAACCCTTCTCTATTTTGATCATAACTCTTGAACCATATATCCAAATTATCTCATTCTTGTCTTATTTTTTAGATGATTCAGAGGGCAAAAATTGATATGAAGACTTGAAGGGAAGATTCGGACAAGAGGATAGTCAAAACTGTAGTCAATGTTATATGTATTTTTTTGAATTTTTATTGGGCCCAAATTTTGTAATGAAGCACCATTTATTATTGATTTTCGTTTTGGGCTGAACTGATGGGCTCTGGCCCATTTGACAATTAGGTTTTAACCTAATTTAGCTAAAACAATAGGGGAGAACAGATTTGTGACGTTTTTGGATTGAAATCAGAAATTTCTTGATTCTCTGAAGATGTTCTTCATGTTCTTCGTGTTCTTCATTCATTTTTCGGATTTTCCAGCCATGTCCAGCTAAGTTTCTGTGATTGACCTATAGATTGAGGATTCATGTTTCCAATCAAGAGGACATACTTAAATCGGTAACGTAACTCATTTCTAATTACTCTAATCGGATTCGATTTCTGGAAATAGTTTGAATGTTTGTTTTAATGTTCGGATTGGTACATCCCAAGGACATAGTTCGAATCGGGTCGTAGTGCTACTGAACGATTGCATAGTAGCACGCCACGTATATGAACAGAACCTAGACGATCGTCTAGTTGAGGGATTTTCTGGACGGATACAGAGATTTCGGTTCGTCTAAAACCAATCACGAGTTCGTTATAATCTTCGTCCGATGATGGTAGGAAACTATGAATCCCAATCCTAGGTTAGTCGTTTTAATCTGTTTGGTCTAGTTTATTTTCGATTCTGTCTTTAATCTGAGTTATTTGTTCGTTAATAATTTTATTAAACCCCCCCAATCGATCTTTGTTCGAATGTTTTAGACTGAATGTAAATTCCGTGGGAGACGATCCAGGTTCTCTATACTGCAAAACCTTATTGAAACTGGTTATTTTGTGAGAACTCGACAAATCTCGGTCACAAGTATACATATCAAGGATATGCATATTAGGTAAGTTATACTACCTTATGTCTGTAAGATCTTCTCTTGTTCCCTTTTCTTCCAACCATCGTAGTTGCTTGCAAAATTCTTCCATTCCTCCTCTTTGTCATCGCATGGTCTTAGATAAATAACCACATTATTAGAGACATGATAAATGAATGTAAAATGTAGCTACATTAGCCTTTAGGACATGTCCCTTATCTTTGGACCTATACTTGTCCCAAATTACCTTAAGTGCCACAAATTCGTGGGTCAACCTAATCTACTAGATTTTTCAAACAAGTTTAAAAAATGATAATTAAATCTAGAAAAATCCAAATGTAGTGGTTCAAAGTCCTATTAGAATATCTCTAAATCCTCTACATTGGAAAAATATTAGAAACTTTCAATTATGATCATAAAATTCCATAATTCATGATCAACATGGTTGTCTTAATTGTCCAGATTCGACACCTAAACTTCAAAACTCCATAACTCACAATATACTAATCTAAATAATGCATATTATATATCAAATTAAATCTTAGGATTTCTACTAATAGAATGTAACATTTCACAACCATTGGAAACCATTTGGTCTATCAAAATCAAGCCACAAACAGTCTGCCTTTCAAAAAAAAAATCTAACAGCACTACTCTTTAACTTTAATTTTTGGGTTCTCAATACAATCTTCCTAAAATTCCTCCAACAGGCTATTTCTACATAGTTTTTCATGTAGAATCCATTTAAAACATCAAAAATAGGAAAATCACATCCCTTCCTATTGTTCCATGTCTGGCCGAAACATAGGGATCCCAATAATCTCATGAAAACATAATAAAACCTCAAGATAACATGCTCAAATTAGAGCCTACGCTTACCTCTATCCGATGACATAGTCTATTCTTGATTCTGGTAGCACCTCTTCCTGGAAGATGGTAACAAACACCTATAATTAGAAATCCAAAACCATAGAAACATAGCTCTCCACGAATAAAAGAAGATTCGTGAAGGCTCTCTCAACTGGAAACACCGATTCGAGCTTGAATTGGAGCAAGAACACATTGTGTTCTTACTATTCATCCACCTTCTTTCCTCTTTCATTTTTCCTTCATTTTTCTCATTCTCCCTCTTTATTTGGCCTCTTGGCCAAAATTTAAAGGGAAGAGAGAGAGAGTCTTGTGTTGGCATGTATCACACATGTGTGGCCTAGGATGTGCCACATGTCCTTAACTAGCCTAGTCCCGTCTTCTTTCTCTCTCTTGGCTGACTTTTTAACCTGGGGAAGGAAGAGTATGATGAATTCCCCTGACTCCCTTTTTAGTGTTCAGGAAAGTTAATCATGTCATAGGAACGGAGACCTATGGATTTCCCTGACTAAGGTGACATATGGCGCCTAATGAGTATGCCAACACAAAAGTTAAAAAGTGATCCTCATGATTAATAGACATGTGGCACCTCATGAGTGTGCCAACATAAAAGTTAAATAATGCATCTCATAATGGAGGAACATGTGTCATCTTCTTATTTCTCTAACACAAAAGTGAATGCCATAATTACTCATCATTACTTATTTTATTAAAGTTACTTTGATAAAGTTACTTTATCGGTGTAAAGCTCAGACCGTGACACATAGGTCTGTGTCTTCCAAAATGCACCATATGTACTGCCTTAAGTGATTGCCGAGTGTATGTATCGGTGTGTCTACATATGGGACCCATATGGCCTATATCTCTTCTTCCTTTATAAAAATACAGGGTATACCTATCCACCCTGAAAACACCTTTTGCACTCACACACTGGCATATTTAATCCGACTAGTTTCCCACACCAAGCCATCATATAGGTTAGAGACTTATTCTCTACCCAGGGCTGAATCACATAGTCCTTAAAAGTCATTCTATCTCTCAGACATTTTTGGGACTCTTGTCAAACCAGGCTTAGTATCCTACCTGATATAGGCTTATCCTCAAGTCTCTAAGCCAAAAAATATAGGATATTATAGAATAGCTTATCGAAATGATTTTATAAGGGTTAGATTGAAAACCCTAAAATTCAAATTTAAGGTTGTTAGTGATAGTGCTGCCAGATTCATTTTTATGACATTTAAGTTACTAGTAGACTGATTTTGGATGACTAAATATTGTCCAATAGTTATGATATTTTACAGGGTGTTAGTAGACATCCTAAGATTTAAAATGAGGTATAGAATGCATTATTTTGGTTAGTAGATTGTAAGTTATGATTTGTAAAAATTTAGGTATCAAATCTGGAATGAATTCTATGGCACTGACATTAGTCGAGGTTCCTAGAGTTTTGTGGTTATAGTTGGCACTGTGATATATTTTTCCTTTATAGAGGCTTAAAGAGCTTCACATAAGAACTGGAACTACCTTATTTGGAAGGGTCATAAGACCAAGTTGTACAATTTATTGTTCGACATTGTATCAAGCAATAAGACCCTATATTAGGACGTAAGACCGAGCGAAACATTGAGGCAATAAGACATGTTGGACCAGTGTATCCTTAGGCAGTAAGACCTATTGACAGTAAGACCTGAGAGTATTAAGTTTGCATGGGACAGTGACCCTAGACAATAAGACCTGAGTTGGGCAGTAACATGAGGCTATAAGACCCGATATGCAACTTGTATGGGGAAGAGGCCATGGGCAGTAAGATTGGAACACCAAGCATTGTGGTAAAGGACCAGTGATCCAGTGAATGTGAATGTTGATTGCTGAAAGTGAATACTTAATGTTTTTATGATTAAATGCTATTATGTGATGGTTTATCAAGCATGCTTTGTGAACTTGCATATGTTATATGTAATATCTCAAATTTTGGGACTAAAGGCTAGAGAATAAGCCTAAATTAAGTGGACTGCTAGACCTCAGTTTAGCAAATGTCCCTATGAGGCATGTTTAAATTCCCCAAAATTCTTTTATATCCTTAGATATTAAAAGGAATTATATTGGCGAGCTAAATAGCTCGGGGAATAACAAAACAAAGTGATTGGAAGTCACACACAACATAGTGAAGTGGAATACAAAGTATTATTGCTATTGGTGAAATTCCCAATGTGGCAATCATGGTTGTGTGGCAGATTTTAAGGGACAAATGATGTCCAAATATTATGAAACTTTTCAGAATGAAAGTATACTTATCCATATTTAATTTTATAGGTTATATAAGTTATTTGGTGTTCTACATAAAGAGGAATGGATTTTTGAAGTTAGCCCAGCGAAATTAACTATTTTCTGGGGCAGCATCCAAAGATTAAAATTCTGGGAAGATTGAACTTCTAATTGGTCAAAGGTTATATTTTTCCTTTAAAATATACTCAATGAGGGTCACATAACCTTTAGAACCACCCCAATTGGACATTTTTACAATTAGATATGAATTTTCAAATTTTAATGAAAATTCTGCCAGATTATCTTTTTTGTGCGAAAATTCAGTATTTTGGGCCAATCAGGAGCTGACATGTGGCAAAGTAATTAACACCTCATTTAAACATTAAATCATCATCTTCATCAGCCATTCCACTTAGAAAGAACTATAAGAGAGAGATAGAAGCTCAGCCAAAAATGGAGGGAGGAAGAGAGAAAGTTCCAACCTTCGAAACACTGCCGAATTGACGTCCTCTCTCAAAGTGCCCTTCAGGAAACTTCTTCTACTCATCGCAAGCTTCATTTCAACAGTTTTTGGATTTTCATTAGGAGGTGGTTGGAACTATCTCATCGGCCGGAGTATTGCCGGAATTCCGAACCGTTTGTGGAAACGGGTAGAGGTAAGCGTAAGCTTCCTTTTTAACCGATTGGTTTGTCGTTTGGATGAGTATAGAGGAAGTTGGGTACTATTCATGGCTGGTTTAAAATGTTGTTTTCAATGGCTAAATCATATCTAATGAGTGTTTAAATATCTAATCATTTGATTATAAGTAGAAAGAAAGTGATTAAGCAAGAGAAAACCAGAAAACAACATGTTACTCTTAAGAACCTTGATTTCTACCCTGCATTGTGACTTGATGAAGGAATATGAATTTTCCAAATTTGAGGTTTCTGATGAATTCCTTAGGTAAAATTATGTAAGTATGCAAGTGTTCATGAATTTTGGATACTTGTATATGAATTTTAAAGTTTTAGATGTTAATGGGTGCATGTTGTGAAATTTGTCTTCTGGAGGCAGTGTCCTTATGATATATTTTTGAAGGGCTGAATGTTGTCCAATGATAATGAAACTTTCCATACTTAAAGTATACATGATAAGCTATTACATTATATGTGTATGTTGTTACTATTGAGATTCTCGTGAATCTCACCCTTTCCAAAATTACCATACAGCGAAGGCCAGTGGTTCAAAGGACAAAATGGTAAGCATTGATAAGTAAAGCATGAAGACAAAGGATAAAGATCTTTGTTGGTTATTTGTCTCTTGATTTCAAATGTATTGTATGTAATGTAAGGACATACTATAATGGTATCAGAAAACCTAAAAATTTGGTGGTATCAAAGCATATGATAGTGTTACCAATACACAGAGTAGTGGTATCAGTACCCAAGAGCTAGTATCAGTGGTATCAGTACACACAGTGATTGTACCAGTATCCAACTTGGTGGTATAAATAGTACCAATGCACATAGTAGTGGTATAAGTACTCGAGTAGTTGTATCAGTGGTATCAGTGAATACTGGTATCAATACTGATATTAACTGTAGAAAAGCACTCTAATAATGATAACAAGTTTAAAGATAGATGAGTCATAATGAAGAGTAAACCACTAAGATTGTTTTGAATGTTTAAAATTTTCAGAAAAAAAAACCCAAAAACCCCGCTTAGTAGTTTCGAATTCATTATGTAATGACTCATCAGATTACGGTAAGAATAAAGGAGTTACATTCTCCCCTTTTTTGGTAATGACAAAACTTGGATGTAGGATTTTGGAAACTTTTCTTAACAGGATCAGAACAAGAGTAAGAACAATTAATGCTCATATTTTGATACATTCAAAAACTAATAAATGCATAAAATTATCACTGAAAAAGATCACTATATCATATTTTCACATTAATATTCATAGAATTAGAGTTTAACATTGTAGAGAGTAGCATATACAACATGACAATAGAAAATATAATGGAAAAAAGAAATCCTAACATGACAATAGAAAAACGTAACCAATCAGCTCGTGAACCCTCATCATCCTCACTCATTCTTCTCCCTCTTTTTGTCACTCATTCTTATATACCTCCTACATGGAAGGTTTTACCTCCTATATGGAAGGCTAGATTTTACATTTCCATACATCTTATAGTTGTATTTTTATGTTTTTGTAATTAACTTTTATGCAATGTTTATGATGTTTTTATTTTATGTTTGTTTTGTTTTTAATTTCATTATGAGCTAATTTTCCTTTTTATAGGGTGATGACGGAGCTTACTAATAACGGATTGAATCTAACTTATTAAATCTAGTTGTAATTTTTCCTTCATGATTGAGTTTTAATTATTGTTCTTAATGCTTTCAATTGATTGGCCACCTTTTGAATGATTTCAATATGTATGTTGAGACCGGAAGGAGAGGCATGTGTGGAGCCTATAATTAAAACTATAATCTGCATATGAAATAGGAATATATTCATATGGGTTATGAGTCTTAATGAGTTCCATAAATCTTAATGCATGATTAATTTCTTAAATTCATATAGGAATATATTGGGTTAGCAATTAATTATAGAATTACTTGACCTTGGAAGAGGCTAGTAATTAAATTAGGAAAACTCGACTATCAATCATGTGGAATAAATTGGACTAGAATAGATACGTGATTCAATCCGGAAGTTGTTAAGTGAAATCTAATCCCTAAGACTTTTTCTCATATTTGTCTTCACATCACTTATATTCATATTTCATCATTTTTATCTTGCAATCTCAATCACAACTAATTGGCTGACTGAATAGTATTAAGATTATTAATTTTGGTACCTAGTGATCAATCCTCATGGGAACGATACTCTACTTACTTCTATATTACTTGATTACGACAGTGTACACTTGCACTTCCTAAATACACCATCCTACACTCGTAATAGCAAACAATGCATATTACCATTTACATAGAATATGAAAGATGGAGTTACTACCTGGACTCCTGTCCAAAGCCTAACTATTATAGATCCTTAACTTTCCGTCTGGCTCAGGAAATTATCAAATCCTAAAATTTCCAAAGTGATTGCAAATGAGTTATTACTCATTTAAGCTTTATTCTAAATTTTACAAGTTGGTAATCTGAACTGAAAATCACGTATTTACTAAAAAGCCCTAGGGAATCCGATCTAATTCCCTTTTTATCCAGTATATTGGTACTTCTTCAAAAATTATAACCCATGCGAATTCTACATAATTTCATGTGTAAAATCTATTTTTCACCTTGGATTAGGAAAATTCTAGCTCAATTTACAGATTTACCATTGACAGCCAAAACTTAGGCCTTAGGGGTAAAATTGTCATTTCACATTATAGGGCTTTTCATGCTTCACAATCCACATGAATCTGACACAATTTTCCCTTTTAAAAAATTATGGAACCATAAAAAACACAAGATTCTATTTCTAACCCTATTTTCCAGATCTGGCCGAATGGTTATAATTCTTGAGAAAAATTGGATGTTCATGGTTTTATCCCTTAGACCACACGGGTAGAAAAATGATTTTTTAGACCGGGTAAAAATGATTTTTTAGACCGGTTTTTGATGAGGTCTTGATACAGCCGGTCTTAAAAATATGATACTTTTTAGACCGGTTATGCAACCGGTCTAAAAAACACTTTTTAGACCGGTTGTTCCAACAACCGGTCTAAAAAATATGAGTTTTTAGACCGGTTATTTAAATAACCGGTCTTAAAAGTACTTTTAAGACCGGTTATTTGGAGAACCGGTCTAAAAAATGTGACTTTTAAGACCGGTTATTTAAATAACCGGTCTTAAAATTATTTTTAAGACCGGTTATTTAAATAACCGGTCTAAAAAGTGTCTTTTTTAAATTTTTTAGTCCATTAATTACGTTATTATACTTAATTTGTACATATTCTGAAAGCATGTTTTTAAGGCCATACTTATAATTACTTGTCACGAATATATCCTGGTGAAGTCATACATGAAGAACCCAATGAACATATCTTAGGAATCCTGCAACACCCAAAGCAAATACATAATGAGTTGCGAATGGCTCAATAATATGAAATAATATCAGAAAATGAGTTAGAAAAGAAAGTAATTAGATCATAAGTTGGAAGATAACTTTGTATTTAAGAAATTTTTTCGGAGAATAAATATTTAGAAACAGGGAAAATGACAGAAGCAAATACTAACCTTGGCCCCTACTAATGAAGAATCCAATTTGTAAACTCTCTCAAATGTCGCAATCGTAAGCCTGCAGCAAATATGAGTATAAAATTTTGTAATAGAAATCGATCTAAAGTATATGATGGTAGCTAATATGAAGTATGTATAAAACTAATTAAGTAAAACACTTACCTTAAACCAATTGGAGGGAAGAAAAGTTGAGCCTTACGGTAATGGATTCCATCGTACCTCTGCGTTTGACGGCGGAGATGGTTAAGGATGGAGGAGCGATGTGGGAAGGAGGAGTTGCCGCGACATAGGGGGGTTTACAAAAAGCTTGATAAATATCAGATTTCAAATTTGAAATTAGGCGCCAGCTAAAGCCGCGAGAAAGGATTTTAAATATTATGGCGGACTTTTAAGACCGGTTATTTAACAAAACCGGTCTTAAAAAGTTCACCTTTTAGACCGGTTATAACTAATAACCGGTCTTAAAAATAAAAACTATTTAATTTTTTTAATTCCGCGTCTTTTAGACCGGTTATTATTAACAACCGGTTTAAAAAGTTTTATCTTTTAGACCGGTTATAACTAATAACCGGTCTTAAAAGTAAAAAAAATTTAATTTTTTTAATTCCGCATCTTTTAGACCGTTGTTAATAACAACCGGTCTAAAAATTTTTATCTTTTAGACCGGTTATTAGTGACAACCGGTCTAAAAGATGCGGAATTAAAAAAAATTACATATTTTTTACTTTTAAGACCGGTTATTAGTTATAACCGGTCTAAATAATATCTTTTAGACCGGTTATTTTAAGAACCGGTCTAAAAAATTCTTTATAATTACGAAACTGCCACCGGTCATTTTTTTTAGACCTTATCCGCAATAACCGGTCTAAATGATGCGGTCTAAAAAGGTTAATTTGTACTAGTGCCAACTTCTTTTCAATTGTATTTACTTGTTTAATCATCCTAAAATCAATTACACATATTCAATATAAATTTGGCCAGCATCTTCCCTTAGAATTTGGACATCCCAAAATTACAAAATTTATCACAAACAAACCAATAACCAGCCAGACAACAACCATAACTTTTGTTTCAACAAGTATTTTAAGGTTTCCATAACTTATCTTGTTTCTGCTTCTTCTTCTCCTCTAAACCGTCACTCCACTTCTTTTTTCCTTGATTTTTTTCTTGTTTAATGGCTATTCCAAGATGACATAGAGGTTGAGAAGAGATTCCATGAATTAGAAAGCAAGAACAAGTAGAAATTCCTACCTACTTACCTTGATCTTGCTTCTTGAGCTTTGTCTTCTCTTCCTCTCTTTTCTCTTCCAGTTTTGGCCTACTTTGAGGCCTTAAATAGAGAGCAAGAAATATCTCTAGAAATCTCTTGCTTCTTCCCTTTTTTCTATTATTTTATTAAACATTTTTATCGTATGACAAAATTTTATTGTTTTTCCTTAAGCTTATCCTTTTGGTTACACTTGTCTATCCTCATACAAAATATCTTCTCCTTGATTATCTCTTAATGCAAAGGTTATTTCTTCCTTAAAAATTGAGGAAATTTTCTGAATTTATTTTATGTGGCCAAAATGATCATTTTGCCCATACACTTATTCTTCATTTTCGCACGTGCTGAAAAGCTGGGCAAAATTTTCATCAAATTTTGAAAATTCATAACTAATTGTATAGATGTCCAATTTGTGTGGTTCTAAAGGATATGTAACCCTTATTAAGTCTATTTCCAAGGTCAAATATACTCTTTACCCAACTGGAAGCTCAACATTTCCATAATTTCTATTTTTGGACAATGCCACAGAAAATTTGCCAATTTTACTAGGCTAACTTCAAAAATACATATCTCCTTGTGTATAGCTCCAAATGAATTATATGACCTATTTAATTAAATCTTTATAAGTCTAATTTCATTTTAGAAAGTTTCACATTTTTTGGACATCATTTTCCCATTTAAAAATGTCGTATAACATGACTGCCTCTCTGGAAAACACATTGTTAGTCACACTAACTTGTATACCAAATGACTATGTTGTGTGTGACCTCTAATTTCCTTATTTTGTCACTTAGTGTGCTCTTTAATTCACCATTTTATCCCTTTTAATACCACCAAGGTGTAAAGAAATTTTAGTGACTGAAATTTGGAATGTTACAGTTTTCCCCGTCAATAAAATTTTGTCCTCAACATTTTTTGAACATTGCATAGATTCTTCTATGCTTTGGGGAGTTATTCTCCATTATTTATCCCATTCTTTTCATACCTTAGAATTTTCCTTCCTGTGCAATTTCTCAAAGTATGTAACACAACATTTCGAGTCTCACTAATATTAAGCATTGATAGCTCTCATATTTCTGAAATTCTTTCAGAATTCCGCAGATAATCCCCAAACAACCTTTTGTACTCATTAAAACACATTTCTTCGACTTACTAGTCCAATAGCATACCAGAGCCTTTGCGCTTTTGTAAATTTGCATACGAATTTTCACCGTAACTAGTTTCTGTTTATTACAATTTGAGTATTCCTCATTTTGCCAACCTAAGGACACATTAGTCCAATAGGTTTTATGGCCTTTGGACTTCCAATCCAACATTTATACTTGTATATCAAGATTTGTAACTATCAATCTTTACAACTATTATGTGTGTATTTCATATTCAAAACTTTTGGTTTATAGCCATTTATATGTCTATCTATTATATATAAAGCGTGCAAAGATGAATCATCCAACAACAATCAATCCATCGACATTTAGTACTCACCGAACTTATAGTCCTTAGAAAATCATAAGGCACTTTGCCCATCTCCATCATTCATCACTACTAAATACCCATATGGTCTTATAACCCAAGTAACTTTTCATACAAACTGCTCTTACAAGTCTTATTAGCTTGGAAATTATCAATCTACCATCCTTTGATGTTACAATCTCTTTGAGATACTACTTGTACTCTCTTACATTGGGTTATTTCTAAAATTTCATGTCTCATGTCATTGCTCAAATTTTCAAAATTTGGGATATAATATAAGTCTTAAGATCCTGCCCTACTTGCTTATAAGGTCTTATGGCCTATGGACATACTAGCCCAATATGTCTTATTGTCTATTGTATTTTCTCAACACCTATATGCTTATGAGTAAACTCATATATACAGAGTTACTACATTAGATATGGAAACAAAAGTTCCCTTACCTCTGCTATTGCTTTGTAATGTATCTTATAATTACATTAGCTCTTCCTGGATAGTATTTATCTTACAAGTTAAAATCTTTAGGTAACTCTATCCATCTTTTCTGTCTCATGTTCAACTCTTTATGATCACATAGTTATTTTAAGTTCTAGCGGTTGCAGTACAACTCTACAGTGCCCAAAAAAAAACAAAATCTCCAGACTTCCCTTGCACATATAGTTGTTACTATCTCAAGATTCATATGTAGTATATTTTAGTCTGTGAGGCTCCAGTTGATGAGAGGCTCATGCCACCATGTTATCCTGCTTCATCAAGACACATTTCAAATTCATATTTTATTCACATTAACACAGACCACATAGGTCAACTGCAAATTAAGACCACACAAGTCAATTACAAATCAAGACCACTCAAGTCACATCATTTATATTGTCATCAATTCCTCTCTCAGCCCTGTGAAGCTTCTCTCACAACTATCATCCTACATAGAATGTTGAGTCATCATATCAGCCTTATCAAAGGCAAAACAATACTAAAGCAATATTCATAACTTATTCATTATAATAGTCAAGACCCATAAATCTATAATTTTTCGGCCTTTTCTGATTCAGTACTGCTTCCACTTTATCGGGATTCTACAAGACCCCTTCTTGTGAGACTACATGGTCCAAAAACTTAACTTCTGAAAGCCAAACTTACATCTACACAGTTTGGCATAGAGCTGCTTATTTCACAATGTGCTCATCACTGCTTTCAAACACTTTTCGTGTTTTACCTTGCTTAATGCATACACAAGATATCATCGATTCTCAATCATTCTCAAAACCTAATTAGTCAAGTTTGATATTTATAGGACATACATTCCATTGCCATATTTCTCAAGTTACACAGTTCATTTTATTTCAGCCTTTTGGTTATTCCAGTATGCTTCCTGTAACTCTCAGGCTTCTGCCTTTCTAACTTTGGCAAGGAGTACTGAAACTCTTCATAGTTCTATTGAAACATTTATCAGGTTTAGCTGCTAATAGAAAATTAAGATTATCTTTTGCATTGGCATATGATTATGGATTAGGTTAAATATTGTTGCTACCACAATCTAGTGAAACATCATTCATCACTAATCAATCTATTAATACCATATATTACTTCCAATTCATACAATTATAGGCTAATCAAATCCCTTGCCGACCCTTATCCTTTGGCGTTTATTACATATTTCATAAACATTACCTGTTATGGATTTAATACCCGTGGTTGTAGACATAACCAATTCATCTCAGGGGTAGCCATCTTACCTATTCGTATGCAATAAGGGAATGACTAGTACATGAATCACAGAATACTTGTATGGAATTACCATCAAGTAATCTCGTATTATGGATCAGTTTCATAAACTTGTTGGCTTTCCCCTGGTGTTATTATAAAACTTTGTTTTGAGTTTTCCATCTCAATTCCTTTGTCCATCGTTGTTGTGGATAGTTGCTTGCTAACTGCCCTAGTTGCCAACAATTATAATAGATTAATAATCTAGCTAGAATACTACATGACATCCCGAATAATGGAGCTTACCATAATACCAACAAGCTTTACTCCTATAATACCAATTCAATTGCTCATGTATTCATTCTCATTCAATGAGTTACTTTTGATGATTCAATCTTATTCCACTGTTTTATCAAATTCAGCATACCATTTGGAGACTAATTTCTTTTCTAGTTTCAGTCCCTATATCATCATGTCAGCACTCCACTCCTCATCACCAATAGGTGAATTATCTGTCGATGCTAGACTGAGATTAGGTTTGAACACAAGCCTTGGCTATCCTCGCCTCCTTGAGGTTCACAGTTTCCTGGATCTACTCCCATTTGTCCTCATCCTTTTAATGTGTTACTCCCTATTCTCTAGTTTATGAATTGCCAGCTATTCTATGACAGAATTCTAGAAATTTCCTTCATATAAGGCCACTCATCCTTTCCTATATCAGGATCAAACTTCCCTTGGAAGTAAGAGGTTATTACTGGCAAAATTGTGTCTGACATATCGGTAAACTTTCATCCTTAGCAACAAGTTTAGGAAAAAGCCTAGATGAAGGTTGTTGGTTAGGGTTCACAAGTTATATGTGCTTATTTCCTTGTATACTAAGGTTTCTTTCTCTTTCCCTATCCCCAACCTTTTTTTTGTGCTCCTCACAGCTCGTCACTAAAATTATATGTCCATTATACGTTGCTCTATTAACCTGCCTATTATCTGTTGTATTAGATCGGGTCTAGCTCCCATACCCTACTTGGCACCTCTACCTCTTTATCTCACCATCTCTATGTCTCATTATCTAAAGATAATAAAGAGGTAACTTCCATGTGTTCACAAGGACACTTTTGTCATTTCGTAGAATTTGAACACACGGTTACTTTATTAGTAACATACAGCAAACCTTTACAACAGTTTGGGAAAGACTTTTGGTAATACTTTACCCATAAGTGACTGTACAATATGTTTCTATTCCTTTGCATCTCATGACTTAACATTTTCAACAACTTCCCAGGGGGTTACCCATCCTTCTATTTCCATAGGCTGATCACGCTTAATTTTCATATACCGATGCAAAAATGCTAGTACTGACTCCAACCGCTTTCAAGCATCGGTACCCCTGACTGTCCTCATCCTGATTGGTCAGGTCAACCACCTTTGAGCAACCAAATACTGTGTATGAATCATATACCAGTATCAGTATATGTACTCGGTTATATATCCTACTAACTCTATAGAATCGTCATGTGGACCCTATTTTATAAAGTTGTTCCTATTTCCAATACAATATGTTAATATCATGCACATACTGTGTATACTGGGGGGTCAAAATATCTCATCCATAGAGAGTCCGCATAAACACAATTCCTGATGCATCCTTTTGTTTCCTGATCCAACTGCGGTTATATCCCATGTATACAAGTTCTACTCCAAAGCTGGTAATCCTGTATGGATCCAACTCCATTCCCCTAGGCAAAGGTTGCTCTGCATCATTAGCAGATGACTTAGCTGTTGGGTTGTTCTGAGTTGGGGCTCATATATTAACCTTTGCTACATCTACTTCCTAGGATCCTGCAACTTCCTAAAACTATTCCCAATTCGATATAGTCATCTTGACTGATCTATAGATATCCTCTAATCCTTTGAGCGAAATTCACCGATAAGGGTGAATTACTCTTCTGTCACCATATTCCGCTCATACTTCTTATTTCAATGTAATCAAGATCATATCAGTATACTATTTTGTCATTTCCAGAACCACATGCTCTGATACCAAAAATGTCAAACCCCTTAATATTTTGACATTTATCAGAGTGTTCACACGTAGTTTAATGGGCATACAGAAATAGTACATTATACTGATATAAAATTCTTAATTACATTATAGGAAACCCCTTATAGGGTTTGTACATGTTACAAATTCCAAATTCCAAATATAATAAAAAACTAATAGATAAGCAACAGAAAATCTTTTGATCTGCACCGGATCTACAATTGTCGGTACATGCTACTTTACCCTTTGAGCCACTTCTTCTAGCTGAATAAATTTTAAAATTATGGAAAGGGTGAGATTTATATGAATCTCAGTAGTAACAGGCTATCAATCATATAAAATGTGAAAAATAAACATGCATAACAACATATATCATGATGCAGCAATCAATAATGCCAAGTAGATGTCTCACAATGTTCAAAAACCAAACAATAATTTTGCCCGGGATCAAAATGATCGCCCGTTCCTGATGTGCACAATTCATAACCTTGTATATACGAATCCACCTATGTAATATGATCACACCAATAACTTGGAGCATGAATTCACCTGTCCGTACTTATCATAACTTGGAGCAGGAATCTACCTGTCCATACTTATCAAACCACTCAACTGGATCCACTTGGCCATATGGTACCTTACTTATCCCATGGGGTGGTACCTTACTTGTCCCACACCCAGTGAATACTCAAACCATATCAAACACATTATATATAACATGGCAAACAATGCATATTAACATTCACATAGAATATGAGAGATAGAATTACTACGTGGACTCATTTCCAAAGCTTAGCTATTATAGATCCTTAACTTTCCATCCGGCTCGGCCAATTATCAATTCCTAAAATTCCCAAAGTAATTGAAAATGAGTTATTACTCATTTATGTTTTATTCTAAAATTTACAAGTTGGTTATCTGAGCTGAAAATCACGTATTTATCAAAATGTCCCTAGGGAATCCTGTCTAATTCCCTTTTTATCCAGTATATTAGTACTTCTTCAAAAAGTATAACCCAGGCTAATTCTAAAAATTTCTCTTGTAGAATCCTTTTTTGACCTTGAACTAGGAAAATTCCAGCTCAATTTACAGATTTACTCTTGACAGCCTTAACTTAGGGTTTTAGGGGCAAAATTGTCATTTTACATTATAGGGCTTTTAATGCTTCAATATCCACATGAATCTTATACAATTTTCCCTTCTAAACGTCATAGAACCATCAAAAACACAAGATTCCAACTCTAACCCCTATTTTCCAGATCTGGCTGAATGTTTATAATTATTGGGAAAAATTGGATTTTCATGGTTTTATCCCTTAAACCACCTTCTTTTCACTTGTATTTACTTGTTTAATTATCCCAGCATCAATTAAACATATTCAATATAAATCTGGGCAGCATCTTCCCTTAGAATTTAGACATCCCAAAATTACAAAATTTATTACAAACAAACCAATAACCAGCCAGACAACAACCATAACTTTGGTTTCAACAAGTATTTTAAGATTTCCATAACGTATCTAGTTTCTGCTTCTTCTTCTCCTCTAAACCGTCACTCCTCTTCTTTTTTCCTTGATTTTTTTTCTTGTTTAATGGCTATTAAAAGATGACATAGAGGTTGAGAAGAGATTCTATGAATTAGAAAGTAAGAACAAGTAGAAATTCCTACCTACTTACCTTGATCTTGCTTCTTGAGCTTTGTCTTCTCTTCTTGCTCTCCTCTTCCTCCAAGTCTCTTGCTCTCTTTTCTCTTCCAATTTTGGCCTACTTTGAGGCCTTAAACAAAGAGAAAGAAAGCTCTCTAGAAATCTCTTGCTTCTTCCCTGTTTAGTATTATTTTATGAAACATTTTTATCATGTGACAAAATTTTATTATTATATTTTCCTTAAGCTTATCCTTTTGGTTACACTTATCCATCCTCATACAAAATATCTTCTCCTTGTTTATCTCTTAAGCCAAAGCTTATTTCTTCCTTAATAATTAAATAAAATTGCTGAATTTATTTTATGTGGCCGAAATGACCATTTTTCCCATACACTTATTCTTCATTTTCGCACATGCTGAAAAGATGGGCAAAATTTTCATCAAACTTTGAAAATTCATAACTAATTGTATAGATGTCCAATTTATGCGGTTCTAAAGGCTATGTAACCCTTATTAAGTCTATTTCCAAGGAAAAATATAGCCTTTATCCAACTAGAAGTTCAACATTTTCAGAATTTCTATTTTTAGACAATGCCACAGAAAATTTGCCAGTTTTACTAAGCTAACTTCAAAAATACATTTCTCCTTGTGTATAGCTTTAAATGACTTATATAACCTATTCAATTAAATCTTGATAAGTCTACTATCATTTTATAAAGTTTCACATTTTTTGAACATCATTTTCCTATTTAAAAATGTCATATAACACGACTGCCTCTCTGGAAAACACACCGGTAGTCACACTAACTTGTATACCAAATAATTATGTTGTTTATGACCTCTAGTTACCTTGTTTTGTTACTTAATGTACTATTTAATTCACCATTTTATCCCTTTTAATATCACCAAGGTATAAAGGAATTTTGGTGACTAAAATTTGGGATGTTACACAGGGCATATCTCATAATTGACAGGGTCAAATGGTGCATATTATATATCATTGGAAAGCCTAGGATGTCTCCTAAAACCATGTAAAATATCATATCCAATGGATAAGGTTCGGTCACTTAAAAACATCTCACAAGCATAGTGCCATGAATCTGGCAGATTCAACATCAGCACCTTGAATTACAAAATTATGGTTTTCTAACCAATCATCTAAAAATCATAACCACATGCTATCCCCACACAATTTCAGCCATAGAATCCATTTCTAACATCAAATTGATCAAAATCCAACCCATTCTCAAGAACAAGGGCTGGCTGAATCTAACCCTTAAGGACACAAGTTGTGTTCTTACAATTTCAACCTCAAAACATGTTATTAACCATCAATTAACATCATGATCATCATCAAACACCAATGATGGCTCAAAATCCCCCTCTTGGTCGAAACCCTAGGGGTCCTCTTATCTCAAAAATATTTAGCAAAACATCACAACGTTATACTCAAATCGAAGCTTACGAATACCTCTACGCGATTATCCAATCAGTTCTCGATTCCGGTAGTACTTCCACCAAAAAGATGTCACCAAGCACCTCATATCAGAATTCAAAAACTACAGAAATGTTGCTTTCAATGAGTAGAAGAAGATTAATGAAAGCTTCAGAGGCTAGAAACGCGATCTCAGGCTTCAAATCGACTGTAGACCAGTGGGTTGTACTGGCCTTTTACATGTGTCAGATGTCCAACAACAGGTGCCGACATGTGATTGGATAATCAGGGAAGAAAGTCAAAAAGCTACTTTAACAAAGCTACTTTTTGATACAGAGCAGCTGGTTTTGCGACGCATGTCACCTTTCCCCTAATTGCTGCCATGTGTCTTGGAGGATGCCCATAGAGTGCCATATGTCCTTGTGCCTCATGATTTTTCCACATACATGCCTGGGTGTCCCAAACCAATGACACCAAGCTGGTATCCTTTAAAAAATGTAGGGTACATGCACCTGCCCTAAAAATGCCATGTGTGCACCTACACCGGCATATTTTATCCGACTCATTAGTCACATATGTCTATGTCTTCAAGAATGTACCACATAAGTGCCTGTGCGGCATAAAACGGCGCCACATGCCTTAAAAAATGCCACGTGTGAGCCTGTGTGTCTTATGGCATACCGAGTGTATATAGACACCGAAAACTCTCATCCAACCATACACACACATGGAAACTTCTCACTGCACCAACTCAAAAGCTACTTTATGGATGTACGACCCAGATGGTGCCATACATGCCTTTGGGTGCCACCAAAATGGCGCCAAGTGTGTCAAAGTGCGTATACACTGGCATCTTTTATCTGATCACTTATACGTACCAAGGATCATGTAATTCGAAGACTTGTTCTCAACCCGGAGGGCTAAATCATTTTGTCTTTGGAACTCTTACCAAACTGGGCTTAATAGTCTTCTTGCCTTAAGCTTATTCTCAAGCTTCTAGGCCCAAAATTCAGAATATTACACACTTGTGGTAAGCCATAAGGCCACAACACTAATAAATTCAAAAATTTGCTACCCATATATTAAGCGAATTTATCAAACATTTTTAGTAATACCAATAATAATAGTTACGTGATATATTGATTAAGCGAATATCCCACTTTGAGGAAAACTACATTTAACAAATTTATCAAACATTTTCATCCTTTTAATAGAAAAATTATGTTGATATATAAGATCCTAAAAAATGTCAATCCTACTCCTCTAATTAACGATAAATCCAACGTCTATAATAAACTACAAAACCAAAGCATTCGATTAAAAAATAACGTATAGAATTAATCCAACATGGCTTCGAAAGCAAATATTTAATCTCTCTCCATTAACGACTTTAAATGTTAGGAAAGCTATTTTGTAGTTCATACTTTGACTAAGTCAACCGAAAAAAAAGCAAGATTTAACCACCTTTTATAATCATTCACTGAAGTCAATTATTTCAACTAAGAATATTGGAAAGAGTGTTTTTCGCTGAAACAATGGATCGAATTTGGATTATCAGTATTAAGAGGAAACATAGGATTTCAGTTTATGCAACAATATATAAATTGTGTTCATTTATTAGGTACAAGAAAACCTCAATGTGTTTTTCCTAAATGTAAATATAATGCCTATAATAAATAACAAAACCAAATCATCTAATAAAAAAATTCATAACTTAACAACGCTACATGGACTCCCGAAAATACTTGCCTATACCTTTTAACTAGTCATTTTAAGCATATAAAAGTTAATTTGTATCTGATATTTTGATGAAGTTAACAACAAAGCAACTAATTTTTATCTTCATAATTAATAAGTTACTATATTTAATGTCTTTAATTCAAAATACACGATACTCATAGTATATATTGAAATTTGAATTGGATTGCAATCTAACCCACACATCAGGGACTGAATTGCAAGATGGTTAGCGCATAATTAGAGGAGCTATATTTAAAATTGTAATATTTACGAATAGGTAAGTATCTAATGTTTCTATACTACTGGCACAAGAGCTCAATCAACTTATATGTTGTGGGTATAAAAACTCATTTGAATATTTATTTAATAGTTTTTGGAGAATATTGCACAATAAACTCAAATCTAAAGTTTACCCATATATAACTTAGTCATGTAAGATTTTTGAGCAGTCATAACTAAAATGCAACAAAAAATATAGGGTCATTTGTAAAACTAGAACTTTGATTGTAGCTATTCTAAAAGATTCTATACGAAAAATCATAAGGCAAACAAGAACAATGAAAAGTAAATTAAAGCATATGGCGGAAATGTTAAAATTAAATATTATGAAATCTAATGACTATCAGATTAATTCGAAGAATCTTTTTAAAATAAGACTTCATCTGAATTTTGTTTGATGAAAAACATATGAAAACAATTTCACAATGACCCTGATATAACAAATAAATTAAAGGTAGAATCCTATAGTACCTCTATTCAAATACTGCTAATATATATTTATATATAATCTGAATTTGCAAGTCTACATTTAATAAACCCTGCATACGCAATCTTTAAATACAAATGACTAAGAATGCCCCCTATGTGCCTTGAATGCTGGACTGAGTACCCCAAAAAAATGAAGAACTAAACACTAGCAACACATGCGGCAAATGAATCTTTAAGCACAAGGATAATACATAAGTGCGAACAACACGATGTCAAAGCATAAAGGATATGTCCAACAACATAGAAGAAAAATAACATAGAAAAGAAACAAACAAAGCAACAAATCCAAGTTGCATAAGGCAAAACCAAAGGAATAGAAACCAATCTAATTAGACCTCTTAAACCTAAGCTTCTTCCTTGCACCATACATTGCAATGGGCTTGCCGGCATCACCATTAGTTTTGCTAGAAATACTGCCTCTAGACTCATCACAACACTACTACAAAAAAATAAGAACGATATATAGCATTTATATTTTGCCAATAGTAGCATTTTAGAAATGCTACGTATGCCATTTCCACTTTTTATTTGGTAGCATTTTACAAATGCTACAAGAAGTATACCTAGCAGTAGAATTTCCTTGAAGAAATGTCACCGTTGTGAATTTTTTTTAATTTCTTGTCAAAAAATGCTACCACAAGTTTTTTTTTTAAAGAAAATGTAATACCTAATGTAGCATTTGTGACTTGCAAATGGATTTCTCCTATCATTAATTAGTATAGTATAGAAACTATATTGGTAAAGAATACCAACACAATTAACTTATATAACACAAGTCGATTTACAACACCTATAGATGTTCAAATATATTTCAATTCCAAAACAAAAAACTAACTAATGTTAATACAATGAGTTATAACCAAAATAAAAAAGAATGTAGCGACGCAAAATAATCAGCATTCTTAATTATTATTACATTGGTAAAACACATAAGTACACCACTCTTCAGTGACTTCATCTATTTGTTTGTCAGTGTATGCCGGGCAACATGCATTATCATAGTACTACAAAATAATTAAGAGAATATGTCAAAATCAATAATAAAATAACTATATAGAATTTAATTAAATTTAAAATAATAAAAAGTCATGAAATTAAAATTGCATACATAGTCAGGAACAATCACTTGAATATGAGTGACAACATCTTTCATGAATCTCATGACATAATAACCACAATTGTTAATATTGGGTTGGTAAGGGCAATACAAATTAAAATAACATCAAATAATGATATCAATTTATACATGTAAAATACTCATTTTCAATATTTGAGAAAATTTATATAAATACCTCAATTTTCTTCCACTTGTACCTTACGGCGGTGTTAGAAGCTTTAGAAATTTTTAGCCTCTTTGAACCTCAATATCCAGTCAATGCACTAATGGAATGAACGATAAATTAATTGGTTATTCAATCACATAAATATATATATAGTCCTGTACATCCACACGCGCGATCACTTACCTAATAAATAATTTCAACATGTCTGGTCGATTCTCTGGTTGACCATGCTTAAGAGGATCCATATAATAAATTAAGGGAGCCAAAGATGCCATAGGATTGATGACAATTAAAATCCAATGTCTCATACAAATATTTTGCAAAATTTTGCATAAAAAAGCTACAAGTAGTAAAAAAAAACAAAATCCATACTGTAGGACACAACTAATGACTTACCCTGCATTAAAAGGTGCTAGGAACAACATATTAGGTTCTACTTTCACAGAGAAGATCTCTTTAATGACTTGCCATATTACATGGGGGTTGATGAATGAGAACTTTAACCTCTTCCCACTACGATCGACCTGTTATCATGTTATGGTACAAGTACTTATGTATAGAAAACGCAATTAAATTAAAACCACTAATATTAAATAAAAAATAATTAACGATGATAGAGTACTTGATCCATATGCTGATGGTTGACACACCAATCCATTTACGATTAAGAATGTTATTAAGTTCACATTGTTCAAGATGTTCAAAAACATCAGGCATGTTGTAGATATCTTCTTCAAATTGCATAGTTATGCTATATCCATCCATATACAATTTTGGGATAATATGTTGCAAATCATGTTGACTTGAGGCAAATTGGTTTTGATATATATCAGTGGTTGTTCTCTTCCTTTTTGGTATGATGGTCGGTCCATTGAAATTTTTTCCACTGTTGCAATTTGTTTGCCCCTTGATTGTATAGGCTCAATGAGATTTATGGGCCATGCAGCATAAAGACCCACAACATATCTAACCAATGTTTCATCATCAGGAGTAGGTATTGGTAAAAGGGCATCATCATTGGTGCAAATTTCAATATTCACCCTTTGTGTACCAGAAGGCAATGGGGAATTGTATAAAAACATTCGCATTACTGTAAACAATGCCCACTGCTACTGATTATTTAAAAGATCGATCCAAGTGTAACTTACAACGTGAATTACCTTATATCAAAATGCATTACAAATAAATTAGGATATAATAAATTTTAAAATTAAATTAAAAGTTAACAAGAATAAAAGAATTTACCGCAGGGATAAGGAGTTTAGGCATATATAAAAGAGCAACTATTTTTCACACTTGAGCTATTATCCTGAAGCTATCCCATGTTGTACTAGACTTTCGATTTGTTCGCACAATTGCTGGGTCTGTTCAACCCATTGTTGCTCGCCGCTACTATAGATTGGGGATTTAACGTCACTAAAAGACGTCCATTTCTAAAAAAGGGAAGTAAAAACTGGACGCGGTGGCATTTAAGTAAATAAAGAAAAAATGTTGTCCCTTTAGGCGTCCTAAGAATGAAAAAATGACGTGTAAAGAGCATATTAGGCGTCCCTTCTACAAGGTGTCCCTTTAGGCGTCTCTTTTGTAAGAAGGGACGCATCCTTTAGGCGTCCCTTCTCTAAGAAGGGACGCCTAAAGGTGTCTCCCTCACCTTTTCGTTTTCCCTCCAGAGATTTGCTTCATTTCCCTCCAGCGTTCAATAATTTTCGTTCTCTCCTCTCACGGTCACTAATAATTTTCCCTCCAGAGATTTGCTATAGCGACGGCCTCCTCCTCCCTTCTCTCTCAAGAAGCTCATCCACCTCGATCGATCTCACCACGGTATATATATAGCTGCGCACGCTAGCTGTTCATCCATCCCTCTCTCACCGTCTCCACGACAAGCTAGGCTTCAGTGAACCTCCTCCAAGGTACAGCTCGCGCCTTCCTCTCCCTTTATCTTTGACGCTACAACCATTATCTTCTATGTTTATCATTGGCATGGATTTTGCATTGATTTTTTTTTGTAGACTGGGATTTTTTTAATGGTTATTTAAAGGTCTGTTTTGAATATGAACAAATATCAGCAATTATGTCTTGATACCGTATGGATTTTTGCTTCTCCTATTTCAGTTTTGTAATAATGAACATATACACTTATAATTATCAATATGCATAATTATGTCTTCATAGATTTTATTGAGATTAATTATTTTATATGAAAAAAATGAAAAATACTCTCAAAGTTATATATATATATATATATATATATATATATATATATATATATATATATGCACACACAAAAACTCATCTTTAGTAGAATGATAATTTTGATTCAATTATATGTCTCTTGATATAGTTCACTACAAAGTTAAAATAATTGTTGTCATAAAAATAATAATAATATAAGTCTAAATTTTTTAATACTTCCTTTTGAATTTTTTAGTTTAATGATGAAAAATTAGTGGATAGTATTGTTGATAGTGTTCTAAATTGTCTCAGATAGCTTGTTCTGTTTTGTATTTAGTTGAACTGGTTTGTTATTCAAATTTTGGGATGTCTTAAATTTAAGAGGAAATGCTGTCGATTTTTTTTGAAAAAAGTTATAAAAGGAAATCTCATTGTTGTCAATTATATTATTCTAAACTTTAGCGTTATTGAGAATGGCTTAGGTAAAAAATGGATCATAGTTGAATGAATGCTTTGAGAACTAGTGAAGAATATGAGAATGGGGTGGAAGAGTTTATTGAATTTGCTAGAAGGAATGCTCCAAAACATCGATGTGTACTTAGCTCCTTTGATTGAGGACTTGAAGAAGTTGTGGGAGGAAGGTATGGATGGGTTCGATGATTATAAGAAGGAGTCTTTCAAGTTGCGTGCAATGATTTTTACCACGATAAACGACTTCCCCGCATACAAAATTTGTCAGGGTATAGTGTGAAGGGTCATAAAGCATGCCCAATCTGTGAAGCAGACACACACTTCTAACAACTTAAGCATTGGAAAAAAACAGTGTACCTTGGCCACATGAGGTTTCTTCATCGATTCCACCCATATCGTAGGCTGAGAAAGCGTTTTGATGGCTTACCAGAGCATGGAATTGCTCCAAGGGCATTAACCAGGGAGGAAGTTTATAGTCAGATAGAACGTATCAATGTGACATTTGGTAAAAATCAGAGGACTGCAAGTGAGAAGAACATATGGAAGAAGAGGTCAATTTTATTTGATCTTCCGTATTGGCGTTGTCTTGATGTAAGACACAGTATTGATGTGATGCATGTAGAGAAAAACGTGTGTGATAGCCTTGTCAGTACGCTTTTGCACATCCCAGGGAAGACCAAGGATGGACTGAGTGTAAGACTTGACATTGTTGATATGGGAATAAGAGAACGGTTGCATCCATAACTAAGAGATGATGGTAGGAGGGCATATATGGAGCCAGCAGCGCATACGCTATCAAAAGAGGAGAAAAGAAGTTTGTGTGGGTGTCTGCATGAAATTAAGGTCCCACAGGGGTATTCTTCTAATGTGAGCAGGTGTGTGTCAATGAACGATTTGAAGTTAGTGGGAATGAAATCCCATGACTATCATGTGTTGATGCAACAATTGTTACCAGTAGCCATTAGAGGCATTATGAAAGATGAAGTGCGAACTACTATAACCAGATTGTGTGTTTTCTTTAATGCTATCTGTAACAAAGTCATTGACACTGAGAAGTTGGATGAACTAGAAAATGAGGGTTATATAATTTTGTCCCAACTAGAGATGCATTTTCTGCCATCATTTTTTGATATAATGGTGCATTTGGTAGTTCATTTAGTAAGGGAGGTAAGGCTTTGCGGTCCAATTTACTTGAGGTGGATATACCCTTTCGAGCGATACATGAAGATCTTAAAAGGGTATTCTAAAAATCCTTATCGACCTGAAGCCTCAATAGTTGAGCGATATGTAGTTGAAGAGGCTATGGACTTTTGTAAAGATTATCTATCTGGTAAAAAGGAACAGTCTCGGCATGAAGAGGGGAGAAGCAAGGGAACATGAGGACTTAAAGTGAAGACTGTGGGTCGTGAAGTAGTGTTGCAAGCACACTTGTATATCCTGAATAATATGGAAGAAGTTTAGCCGTACATAGATGAACACAAAAAGACTTTGAAGAACATGAATCCAAAGAAGAGTGGCATGCAAATAACTATTGATCAAAAAAAGACATTCGTACAGTGGTTTGAGGAGAAGGTTTCGCATGAGACCGGTATGTCTGAGACGATCGACTGGCTAGCTTGGGGGCCTTCATTTCAGGTTGTTACTTGAACTGGTTATGATATAAACGGGTATTCTTTCTACATAAAAGAGCAAGATGACAGAAGTACCATGCAAAATAGTGGGGTGATGGTTGAAGCTGAAGCTATGCACTTTTCCAGTTCCAAAGACAAAAACCCTATATTTGCATTAATGGCTTATTATGGAGGAAGAAATATGGGAGATGACCTACAACAAGTTCAAAGTTGCTTTGTTCAAAAGTAAGTAGGTTAGCAATGCTGTTGTGGTAATAGATCCACAATTTAGATTTGTCTCAGTCGATCTTCGAAGAGTTGGTTATACAGATGAGCCCTTCATTCTAGCAAGCCAGGCGAAGCAAGTGTTTTATGTCACATATCCTACAAATAAAAAAAATGTCCATCGTACTTTAAAGCAAGAAACAGAAGTATGGTGATCCAACCTTCAACCTTGATGACACGCCACCTTTCACAACAAATCCACCTATAGGAAGTGAGGCCGGGTTGGTAGATGATGAAGAGTATTCTGTAAGAAATGATCATTGTGAAGGAATATGGGAAATAATATAAAGTAAGACCTTTAACTATATAAAAATGTATTATGTCCTATGTGATTTTTTCCTTTAATGCAGTTTATACAGATACTTGCAATCTATTTACCTCTCTGACAATGACTTTTTTGTGTGTAGGAATATGTCAAGTTCTAGTCAATTAGGGAGCGATAGCGAGCATCATGATGGAAGGAAAGTAGTTCCACCCGCTCCGAGAAGAACAAGGGGTGTCACGAAGATGAGTGTATTGGCGAAGCGCCACCACCATGAACAGGAGAGGGTTCACGTAGACTTTGATGCCAACATGAATCCAGAGGGTCCTGAGGAAGACCACTTCATTAGCTATCTTAGTTTTTTAGGATGAAGTAAAGTCTGAATCATCTATGATAGTTGGAGGCAGGTTCCCCCAAAAATGAAAGACATGATTTGGCAACAGATTTTGGTACATAACTTTCGATACATGATATGTATTTAGATCTTTATTCCTATTCAAATTTAATTGTCTCGATTTTTGCAGCAAACGTTCAATGTT
This sequence comes from Albizia julibrissin, assembly GCA_037074505.1. Classification (NCBI taxonomy): domain Eukaryota; kingdom Viridiplantae; phylum Streptophyta; class Magnoliopsida; order Fabales; family Fabaceae; genus Albizia; species Albizia julibrissin. The sequence goes on from CM073477.1 coordinate 44,142,281, forward strand.
CCTGACACCAAAGACATGTACAACCACTGGATGGGGGAGGTTCATTTGTGATGGAAGGATTTTAAAAATAAGCTCACGCAGAGGTATATTAGAGGGGAGAAGAGACATCTGGATCCATGTAAGGAATATTCATATCTATCTCCAGAGGACTGGAGGTTGTTTGTGGCATCACGACAAGCTCCTGAATTTTTGGTAAATTTTATGTCTTCAGTATGAAAATTTTTAATTTCAATATAGTTGATGCATCAATGACTTGTTTTTCCTTTTTTCCCTTACACAGGAAGTAAGTGCAGGAAACACAAAGAAGCAAGCAGCAAATCAGTACCAGCATTGCATATCTCGTGGTGGTTACAGGACGCTGGAGTGGACGATGATGGCAGAAGAACTAGAGAAAATGAAGGAAGCTATGAAATCGGATCCTTTCGTTGTTGTACAAGCGCCAACTCCTCCTCCGCATCACAAAAAATGGAAAGCAGGGAGGATTAAGGGTGGCAAATATATAAATCCGGCTATTGCTGAGGTTGCCTCGAGGATTGTAAGTAGTAAGAGTATAAGTAATTAATTTTGAAATTCTTTAACATTTCCAATGTTTAATTTTCGTTTATAACGAATTGTATATTACAGGACGAACTCGAAGAAAAGAGTAGCCAAGGTTCGTTTACTCCTAGTGGATGGATGGACATATTGGCAACGGCGATTGGGAAGGCTGAATACCCTGATCGTGTTAGAGGGGAGCCCAGGGGAGTTGGTATCATGAAGTATTTTGGCAAAGCCTCACAAATAACATCACTAGGTGAACCCAGTCAAGAGTTTGTGGCTAAGCTTCGTGATCAGATCCGAGAAGAGCTCCGAGACGAGCTAATGGCATAACTACGTGGTGAAATGAAATCATTGTTTGATTCTAAAATGGACAGTACTAGGGTTAGAACCCAAGAATCCCTGCCCTTCCCCAGCACTAAAGGAAGTCACAACCCGTAGGAGGAATCCCTTAGACAGCCTTGCCACACTCCACAACTTGTTGGTGAGGCTTTCCATAATCGGAACCCCTTGTCCAGCCTTCCCATACTTCGAAACTCATTGTCGCTCCTTTCCATAGTCTTGTCCAGCCTTGCCATACTACGGAACCCTATGGCCAGCCTTCTCACACAACAGAACCACTGGGCCCTCATTGTACCACTCCGGAGTCAGGCGAATCGTGTATCCTCTATTTGGATGCCCCATGATTCGTGTTGTTGCCGATGCTCTCATTCACACACAAGTCACCACCCACCATCATAATCAAATTCCACAGTATTTACGTAGGGTGACAGTGACATGTATTCATGAGGGGGAAGAAGGTGCAGTCATCCCTATCCTTGACGTTGAGGTTGTCACACTGGGTCAGGCAATTGGAGCTTTCATCCTTTGGCCTCAATATCTTATTGGCACGTTGGCAACCCCACCAATGGTAGGAACTATATTCATATCACTTGAAATTTATTGGCATCACTATAATATAATTGGTTTTGTATGTTATGGCAATAAGATGAGCAAGATGCGATGAAATGACCCTTTTTAGCATGGCTGCAACAGATTTACAAAGGTATTCGCCAAATCAACTTGAATATGCCTCCAGGGATTGTAGGTAAAGAATTGATGTATCCCTACACAATCAACAATAAAGATCTTATGGAGTTTCTGCATTTGGAGGAGATGCAGGATGGGTTAAATTTTCCATTTGGTTAGTTTTTATTTCCTAAGTTTAATAATTCATAAGTTCAATAATTCATTGGTCATTTTATTTCTATTTTAGGTCCTTCAACCGCTTATGCATTAATATGGGAAGATAGACTTTATATGGATTCTTGTGTCCGAAAAATACGACAGGTGATAAAAATGATGGTCAACACAGGACGCATTATGTGGGCTTCACAATGGCAGCAACCAAATTGTGATGTTATCTAGCGCCAATTGTTCAAGGGTATGTACTTTAATTTTTATTTTTTTGGATGTTTAAGAAATAATTTCCTTGTAATCTAAACTTCATTTTAATATGTGTATTGTTGTAGTTATCATTGGAGCCTGTGTGTTGTTTGTCCGCTCATCAACAAAATCTATTGGTTTGATTCCTTGAGTAAAAAGCCCGATAAAGACACAAAATCCGTCTTCAACACGTAAGTTATTTCTTTTTTATTAAATTGATTCTTGACTTAAATAAATTGTTCTAATTTTTTTTTTTACACTTTAATGGTAGATCGACCCAAACATATAGAATGCTTGGCGGGTCACGTGAGGATAGAGTTGTTCGCAAGCTAAAGTGGTACTATCCCCAAGTATGTGGTTCCAATTTAAGTTCTTTTATTTAGGGTTGTTTTAGAAATTATGTATGTTATTGATTTTAACCAATTGCTTTTGATTTATAGTTCCTTCAACAGCCAGGGGGTACGGAATATGGCTACTATGTTATCATGTACTTGTATAATATCATCATTCAAAGCGGCGTTACAAGTGATTTTCAACAGGTAATCAAATGATAATATTTTGGATGTATTTTAATTGAATTTCTAAACAATTCTTTAACTTTAATGATTTTATCTAATCATATTTTCTAATTTGCAGATCTTTGATAATAATGTTGCCTACTTATATGAAGACATTAATTTGGTTAGAGACTTGTTGGCTGGGAACACCTAGATTTGTAAAAGTTTATGGTTTCCTATATGTTTACTTAGTAGTTGTTTAGTGGACAACATTTCTGACAACACTGTGCATGAATGTTTCCTTACTGCTGGATATTGTAGGAGTTAATTATATACTGCTTGTTGTATGTTTCCTTACTATGTAAGGAGACTATATTGTTCATCGCTTTCAGTATGGGCAGAAACAATACAAATAGCATCTTTTTTAAAAAAAAACTTTAGCTATAAGGGACGCCTAATGTCAACTTTAGGCGTCCCTTTAAATACAAAGGGACGCCTAAAGTAAATAATTTTTTTAAAAAAATTAAACAGGCTTTAGACGTCCCTTTTCACAAAAGGGACGCCTAAAACCTCACTTTAGACGTCCCTTTCTACATGACGTCTAAAGTCCAAATTTACTACATCGCTGACATACGCGTCCCCCATAAAAGAAAGTTAAAAGTCCCAAAAAAGGACGTTGTTGTTCACAAAATTACTTTTGTTCTTCCAACATTTGTAGTTTTAAGCCTTCCACATACTATTTCAAGTGTGATATCTCACTTTTATTGGAGCGTTTATATCGTCCAAAGTCCTGTTTAGATTAGCGGTAAAGAAGTGACTTTTTTCTAATGTGGCTTTTGCATAAGTCAGATTGAAAAAAAGTCATATTGTAAATATGATTTGTGTTTGGATTGACGGTGGGAGAAGTGACTTTTTTTTAAACCTGGTGAAAAAAAGACAGAAGCTATTTCAATGAGCTTCTAAGAAAAGCAGCTTTTTTTAAGCCCACTGAATGCTACCGTGTTCCCAAATGGGTCTGCAAATGTCAAATGGGTTTTTACCCTCCAAATGAGCTTTTTTTCTCTCCTAATGGGTTCCCAAATGGGTAAGTTGTTTGATTCTTCCCAAAACCTACACCTCTTACATGACCGGCCGGAGTGTTTGCCGAGACATTTTAATGGATTTGGCCACTTTAAGAGTTCAGTCGTTTTAAACCGCTTGTAGCCGCCATTTTGAGCTAGGAACCACCATTATTCTGCGAACCGCAACATCTTTTTAATAGCCGGACAGCCAAACTCTGACCGAAAAAAAGCATAAGAAAGAAGATGAAGACAAGGTTAGGAAAGAGAAATATAGAGCAAGAAATTACTTACTGAAGTAATACCAAGTTCCGAACAAAATATAAAGAAGTGCATTGCAGAGATTGTTAAACACAACCTTAGTTTCATATCTTTTAACATTTTCTAATAGCTAGAGAAATGCTAAAATGAATGCAAAAAGGAACAATGCTAAGAAAGTAGAAAGAGAAATGCGTGTGAAAAAAAGCAAGTGGGATTCGAGATAAAAAGTCAAAAATATGAGAGAGAAAACAAAAGGCAAATGAAAGAGATATAAGTGACTGACTATTCATTTAATATAAGAGAGACATATAACATTGCAAATTACATATTTCAAGATTCATATCCGCTACACGTTAATTTGATAGGCTATTCGTTTAGTAGGATAGGCATAAGAAATCATTATTAAAATTATAATTATACATATTAATTGTTTGCAAAATATGTTCTCTCTCCGAAAATGATTTTGGAAAAATAGAGGCAACGCACAAATATCAAAAGTTACATTCAAAAATATTTATATTATATTCCAGTTCTAAATATAAAAGAGAGTTGATTTTTTTTTGAGATATTAAGAAAGCTAATTAAATTACTTTAAAATATTTATATTTATCATTTTTTCTCCAAACTATTTTGCTTAACTTATAAACTAATATATAATCTAAAAACATACAACATATAATATAATTAAGTAACTTATTTAACGTCTTTGATCTCTCCCAAAAAAATCAACTATGTCTTATATTTATGATATTTTAAAAAATAATATTATAAGGAGTTTTACTAGTAAAAAAATAATATTATAAGGATTTAAAAAATTAATTATCAAACATTTTTTAAAATATATTTATGTAAGTTCGTTGGTGATGTGGTGTTAAGTTGATTGTTAACTTGTTAATGAACTCTTTTCAATAATGTTTTTGTTGGGGCATATTTTGTTTCTACTAATTATTTTTATATAATTATATATGTATATATTATCTTTTAATTTATTTATTATGTGAATGGTCTGACCGAATGATCTGATCGATCTAACCGTTTGAACCATGACCCGCTGACCTTTACGGCTTGATATCTGATCCGGCTTTTAAAATATTGACCCAAACAATTTTAGAAAATAAAATCATAGCAAATAACAATTCATACAATATGAAAAGTAATAAATGTAATGATTATGTCGCGCTACGAATATTTAGCCATGGCGGTCCCGCTAAATATGTTGTTAGATATGTTGCTCTTTAGTTGAGCATACATGTGGTGGAATATAATTGTCATGATTTAACACTGTCTAAGAAAAACATCTATAACATAAGTTCAAGCTCTCAAGACAGCTCAAAGGTATAATATTGTAAACATTAGGAATTATACAAATGCATCTTGTTTTGGAAGATACCTTCCCAAGCATTTCCTCTGTATGTTTCGATGAGAGACATATATTTTACCATTGTCTATTAATTGATGGTTATTTAAATATACAACTCAAAATCTAATGCCCACGTCTTTCTAGGTCGAGGAAATACAATTGTTAAGTACATATATAAACCTTTTTATCAACAAACATGATCTCTCGCAACAGGCTTTCTCACAATTGAGTCCAAAGCAATAATGAAAACGAAAAACAAATTATACAGCAGAGCAGTAATTGAAATGAAAATATATGCTTCTCGGAGCCTTTGAAAATCATATACAACTTATATATCACATATATAAGCTTATAATAAGCACTCAAACTCAACTTAAACGCACAATTGAACTGACTCTAATACCACAGTTGGGATTGGTAGGCACAGCGGAAAATTAAAATTAAAATTTTTTTTCAATCCCTACTGCGGATCTGTCAACGACATTTAAATCAAGTAGTGGAAAACGTACCTTTTTATGTGTTCAGTCTTTCCTTTTGATCTCAAGTAGCGAACAACTCAAATCAACTCCCTCTAACAGTATCCACACAAATAGGAATCCAACACATACAGCGTGCTAGCACCACTAACGTCCCTTAGAGTTTTGTTTTTCTCATGGCTCTCTATCTCTTTTCCTCATCCGTAAAAAACCCTAGCTATCACTTAAATAAATAGTCAGGTTTTCCTATTTTATGATGCATATTGGATTTTTAAAATTAATCTTAATGAATTTTGAAATCTGTATCATATCTATTAACACTTAATTGTTTTGACAAGAAAATTAAATAAATTTGGTTTAATTAAATCTGTCTAACAGTTTTAATTTAACCTATTTATTTAATATGAATAAAGAGTCAATGGAAACATATTTAATTTATCTTTATAAATTAAATCCTAAGATATTATATCTTTATCATATTAGTTATTAAATTTAATTTATCAGATAAAACTAAATTTAAAACTAACACAATATAATAATATTATCATATATAAATACACACAACACAGACACACATATTAATATAAATGTATTTCAAAAATACATATATGTATTTATAATATTATTAATTTTTTTTTCAAATTTTATATTTTACACACACATTAAGTAAATATTCACACAACATGTGTGTGTGTGTCTGTGTGTACACACACACACATGTTGTGTGAATATTTACTTGGTATATATACAAAACGTGACAGATGATACCCAAGAACTCATAATTAGGATATAAGAAAGATACCATGGGTTTGACCAAACATGATTCGGGTTATAGAAGGATCTATGCTCTCTTTCATGCATAGATTATATTACATAGAGTTTGTCCATAAAGACCTTAATAGACCTCTAACCTTCCTCCTTCAGACCATATCAACACAACCTTCCTTTGTTTCCTACTGGAGGTGTAGCCATAATATATCCCTTATAATAATAATTATAAGAACTTGGATATCATAATCCCAATTTGGATCATAATCCTTTAAATTTCAATAAAACTACTGCCCTCTACCCCTATAAGAGGTTTAGCCTGACATACCTTTGACGCTTTTCCAAAATAATATTATTGGTGTTGTTCTTCCAACCACTTCTAGAAAAGATTGCTCGAACAAAGATTTTATTGATAGTAAAAAGTGTTTACAAGAGAGCTCGAATATTCAAGATTCAAACTGAGAAACTTGAAACTTGATTACAAACTTATATAGAGCTAGAAATAAATTATGGTTACATAACTCTAGTTACTTTTCCTAACTCTAGTTCTTCTCTTTCATGTTTCTTCACATGCTTTGTCCTTCTTCTTCATATTTTTCTTGACACGTTCTCTTGATGGGAATCTTAATGATATCTTCTCCTGACATATCTGATGTTGTATAGGCAAAGTCTTCTCTCATAATTTCAGCTTCTTTGTATTGTTCTGTTGACAATTCTATTTTGATCTTCAATATATCTTCCTTCATATTCTTTTTTCTGTTTTTCTTGCTTTTTTCAATCTTTTCTTTATCATTTTTATTCTTCTTTCAGTTTCCTCCATTGCTTTTCTTTTTCTTTTTCTTTAGTTGTCACTTCTTGTCTGTCTTGCTGTTTTTCCATTATAGAATATCTGGATTTAATGGTATTGATTGCTCCTTTTCTTTCCTTAATAATTCTCTGCAATAATCATAATTCTGGTTTGGATATTCAGATAATAATCTGCAGCGTTTCTCACTAGTTTCTTCAGTATGTTCCATTTCATTCCTCTTAATACTATCATACAAACTATGAAATGCTCCATGATTTCCATTAGAGCTTCTTCCAAGGGAATATATACAAGTTGTTTCAGTCTTATGGTATACCCAAGGAATTTCTTCAATATTGGCTACAATTCTATTCATTTCCTGGAAAATAATATGATTGTCTTGAGCTCTTATAATAGAGACTCTAAACTGGAATTCATGGTCATCTTCAATTTCCTCTTTAAGTTCTGGCTCTTACTCGATTGGTTTCTTAGTGGTTCCAAGTCTAATTAAATTTATAGGATGATAAAATCTATCAGGTGTAATTTATGCACCTGTAGAATAACTCCTAATAAATACTTGATGTTGAGTTACAATTTTGGAATAACTCTTCACGTTTTCCTTAAATCTTGGTGGGAATTCTGAAATTTCTTTGAGACTTTCTAATGGATAAATGGTTTGGATTAATCCATAATTATACAATGTTCTTACTATTTTTGGTGGTGTTCCTGGATAGACTATGGCTTTATTAAAAGCATAATGAGAAACATATTTGATGGTTTTATGGGATAGGCTTGGAAGATTCAATTTCTTTAGAACAAGCTTATAAATTTGGTATTGTTTGGGTATATTGAAAATATCGGATGTGGTTAAAGTTTTGGTATTGGTATTGTTGGGCAAGGTTGTCTTATAGGATGGATTGGCTTCTTTTTCTCTTTCTTGGTTTTTTATAATTTGAGCTAAAGGGATTATTTACTTTGGGCTTTCTTATTTTAGGCTTGCTAGTTTAGTTTGGGTGGATGACCTAATTTCTGGCTATTTTGGGTAGAGGACCCACTTTGGGTAGATGACCCAATTACAAGTACTTCCTTGTCTTTTTTCTTGGTCTGTCTTGAAGATCCTTTTTTAGGTTCTTCTTTTACTTGTAGTTGTTCCAATTTAGTATATATGTCATTTATTAACTCATTAATATTAGATACATAATTTGATAAACTATGTATACTAGTACTAACTTGGTTACTCGATAAACTCATATTTACTTCTAGAACATTAATCTTCATTACAAGATGAGTTATATAAGGAGATTCCTCATATGGCTCCATTATTGGTAGTCTATTTACTGGACTGTTACTGGATCTGTTTCCTGATTCCATCTACTCAAATAATCAGCTATTAGATTATTTTTTCCTTTAATATATTCAACATCATAATCATAATAAGACATATCTCCATGCCATTTTAATAACATTTTATTATGTAGCTTTCCATTTTTTATTCCATTCTTTAGTAAATGCTTTACTTGTGTATTATCAGTTCTTATCTTAAATTTACTATTTACTATAAATAATTTAAATTTTTCTACAGCTTTTTTAATTGCTAAAAACTCTTTCCAATTTGAATGATACTTACTTTGGGATTCATTAAATTTTCCACTTGTATATCTTGTTATTTTTTCTACTCCTTCTTTTTCTTCAAAGTACAGTGCTTCTCCCCAATAATTTTCAGAGGCATCTGTATATATTATCCATTTTATATCTTCTCCTAAAGGTATTGTTAATTTTGGTAATTTATTACATAATATTTTAATATTTTTTTTATTTCTTGGGTTTCATTATTCCATTTCCATATTGTTTTTTCTTCAGCCAATTTAGATATTTTTGCAGTTAATTTTGATAAATGAGGTATATAATTTCTTGCTTGGTTTACTAATCATAAGAATGATTGTAATTCCTTTTTATTATTAACTTTAGGAAATTCTTTTACTTTCTTACTTATATGATCTTGTAATTATATTCCATCTTTTGATATTATTTGACCTAGAAATGGTATTTTAGTTCTTCTTAATTCAACTTTTTTAGGTGATATATTTATTCCTTTTTGTTCTACTAATTCCATAAATCTTTCTAAGTGTTCTTCATGTTCCTTTTCATCTTTTGAAAATATTAGTATATCATGTATGTATATTACAACAAATTTCTTATAGGGCTTAACAATTTTGATACATATTCTTGAAATATACTAGGGCTATTATGAAAACCTATCGGTAATACATTCCACTCATATAATCCTTCTGATGTACTAAAAGCAGTATACTTTTACTTTATTCTTCTAATTTTATTTGAAAAAAATCCTGATTTACAATCACTTACTAAATATAGTTTTTCCTCTTATTAAATTAAACAATAATTCCATTTTTGGTATAAGATATCTATTCCTGGTAGCTATTTCATTTAACTTAGTATAATTTATTACCATTCTTGATTTTCCTCTTTTTTCTTCACTATGTTTTATTACTATTATTGCTGGTGACGAATATTCATATCTACTTTCTCTAATTAAATTATATTTCTTCATTTCTTCTATATGCATTATAAATTCATTTCTATCTTTTTCTGTCCATGGATAAGGTTTACAATTTATTTATTTACTATAATCTTTTAATTCTATTTTTACTAAAGGTTTTGATTTTTCCCAATGTATTAATGGATTATCACTATAATTATTATTAATCTTTCTTCTATAGTTAAATTTTCTTTCTTTTCTATTTCTCTTATAGTTAATGTAGCTAACATGTGTTTTATATGTACTGCTTATTATTAGGTAGAAATTGTACTTCATTTTCATTACTTTTTAATTAAAATTTTTCATCTTTTCTAGTATAAGGTTTATTTATTCTTATTCCCCATGCTTCATGTTTACAAGGTGTAGTAAATATAAATGCTTTCTCGATTATATATATAGGATAATATTGTTCTATGAAGTCTAATTCTAATATTAAATCACAAGATGGTTCATTAAATTGATTCAATATTTTTAGTTTTAATTCATATTTTCCTATTTGTATTTTTACATCTAAAGCTTCATATTCCATTAAATGTATTTCGTTTCCTGCACTTTCCATTTTTAAAGGTTTTTTCTTCTTTTTCCACATTACCGTTGGTAATACATTATATTTTACTACAGATAAGTTTTCTCCTGTATCTACCAATGCATGATATTTTCTTGATCTATATTTTTCATAATTGAATTTAGTAAGAATGTAAAATAATTTTGTCATGTCCTTGATAACAATTCTAATTTTTCTTCAAATTCATTCCTTACTCTTATTATTTCACCCTTATTCCTTTAAGTCTGTTATGTTCTTGGAAATATCTTTATTTATCATTATAATATAATTCTGTTAATCTTCTCATATCTTCTTTTATAGATTTTTCTAATTTATGTTTTAATTTCCTTATTAGAGTTTTATTATTATTAGGTATTTTTATAATTTCTCCATCTCTTGTCATATAGTAATTATCCATTTAAGCACATGATAATATATTTAGTTTATTCTTCCAATACTTTATATATGTATTCCTATATCTTATTATTAAATATACTTGGTATTTTATTCTGAATCCTGCTTCAGTTTTATTCCTGTGCTTATCATTTATTATGTTTATTATAGTTTCTTCATCCTTTTCATTCCACTTTCTACATTTATTTATTATTTTTCTCATAATAGTTTTATTACATTGTGGTATTATTATTTCTTGATTTTTTACTCTATATCTATCCATTGGAATAATTCTAAGTCTTTCACTCATTTTAAACCCTTGATAATACTTCTAGTATTTCTTTGTATTTTTCAACATAATGTCTTCTTTCCACTACTATTTCTACAGTGTTATAATATTCTTCAAAAAATATATTTGGATCTTCAAAATATAATGTTCTTAATCTTATTTTTTGTTCTTTATTTAATTTTTCATACTTTTTCTTTATATATCTCATAAAAGTTATATCTGTTTTATTTACTCTTACTTCTTGTCTTCTAATGTTTATATAATCATTATTATCCATCTAATACTTTTAATAATCTTATTGTTACATTATTTATGTTAATTATTATTATGTTTTCTTGTATTCTATAAGGGCTCACTCTATTTAAAAAGTCTTTTCATAATATTAATCCATAATTTATCATTTCTTCTTCTATATTTAATGTTAATTCCATTATATCTCTATTATTAAATCTTATTATTAAGTCTGTTTTTTCACCTTCTTATGTTAATCTTTTATTTTCATCTATATATTTTAAATCTATTTTACTTTCTTTTATTTCTTCTAGTATTAAAAATTTTATTTTTATCCATTCTATATTCTTCTTTATATCTACTTTTATAATATTTTGCGTTATAATTTCTTTATGCTTATTACTACTTAATGGCCTTATTTCTTCTAATTTTGTAGTTATAGGAATCTCTGCTAATCTATTACTTAATGATCTTACTATTTTATTTTCTTCTTTTGGTGTTCTTATACAATCTATACTTAATCTTCTAGGATTCATATTGAAACTTAATGATCTTTGTCCTATTCGGTTATTAGTTAACAATCTCAATCTTTTTATATCTTCATATTCTCTAGTTCTATATATATCAATTTTTAATTGTTCTGGTAATGTTATAGTTGTTGGATCCACTTGTAATTGTTGTAATATTGGCATAAAATGTTTTTCTATAATATTCTTCCTTTATTTTTATTATATATTTTATGTTCATTTGTAAATACTAATCCAATCATTGTTGTTATACTTATTGTTTTTTATCATTCCAATAATCTTATTCGTCCTAATTTATGATATACATTTATAGTTTGATTTATATGTTCATCTGTTCTAGATATGGCAAAGTTTATATTTAATGTAAGTTTTAATTTTTGATATATTAGATTTCCTGCTAACATTCCTATTATACTATCTTTTACATCACTTATTATTCTTCCATATGTTATTAATAATTCTATAGGTGTATCTATTTCTTCTTTAAAATATGCTTTTACTAATAATTGTATTCCTGCTATATAAATTTATGTTACTTCATCTTTAAATGGTACCTATTTTATTTCTTCTTCTATTAATCTTTTATTTATTAAAGGTATTCTTAATACTCCTTCTGTTAATGTTGATTCTATAGAATGTCTTTTTTCTAATACTACACAATGAGTTTTATAATTCTTTTTTTATTTTAGTTTTTTACTTACTTTTTCCATAAATGATTCATTTTGTAATTGTTCACTTATCATATCTGGTTTTTTATCTTTTATTTTATTAAACTGTTTTTGGTTAAATGTCATTCTTTTTTCTACTGACCATTCATTTACATTTCTATACTCATCATATTCTTCATATTCATTTTCTTTTAGGTTACTAGTTTCTCCTATTTCCACTTTTTTCATCATATACATATATTTTTTAAACATATTATCTTCTGTTAAATATTCTTCTTACAAATTTTCTGCTTCTGTTTCTTCTTCACTACTTATTTCTTTTAATTTGTATATTTCCACTTCATCATTTTCTATATCACTAAATAATGGTTCATCTAATTCTATTCGTTCTAATTCATATTTTTCTGCTTCTTCTAAAATCTTCATTTGTTTCTTTTCTTTGGGATTTTTACATTCTGTAGATATATGTCATATTTCTTCATAATTATAACATCTACATTTCTTTGGTCTTTTACTATAATTTATCCTTCTTCTTCCTTTCTTAAAATATCTTTTTGGCTTCTATCTATTAAAATATTTATTTTTGGGGTATCTTTTAAATTTGTTTTTTAGTTCTATTAAATTTATTATATTTTTTAAATTTCTTTTTTCTATACATTCTTTTTTCTTTTTCACATCCCTATCTATATAAGGTGTTTCGTATTTATTACAATTTATTATCATTTTATTCCTTTTATAATATTTAGCATTTCTCCATGCTTCTTTACATTTATGTGATAAAAATTCTTTAAGATAATATTATCTTCTTCCAAATGTATCTACAAATGGTATTAAATCTTGTCTATTTCCAAAATGTTTATAATATTCCTCATTTATTACTTCTGATATTAATCTTGGTAATTTTCTATAAAAAATTTCTAAGTAGAATTTCTAGTTTTTATCTGTGTCTAATCTTACTTCACAATAATATTTTTTTTATATTTGCATATATATTGTTCTAAATATAAAGGTTCTAAATAACATATTTATATTTGGTGTAAATTTAATAATTCTTTATGTATCTTAGTTTCTTCTTCTGCTCCTACACTTCTTCCTACAAATTCATTTCTTAATACTTGTTCATATTTTCTTATTAATATTGCATAATATTCTTTTTCTATTTTCATATGGTTTTGTTACTGTTCTTACTTGTTCTCTAAATTCATTACTTTTGCTTTTCCACCAACTATGTACATTTCCTAAAAATGATGCTTCTAATAATAAACTTACTACTCCAGTATCTATCGATTTTCCCATTAATGCTATTAGATGTGATTTATTCCATTCTTCTAATATTTTTTTCATTATCCTTACTGCAATCCAAATCTAACTATATTCCTGAATTAGGTACTTGTCTTGTTTCAAATTGTTCTAAAGGTGGTGGTGTAAATCTTGAGTTTCTAGGTGTCTTAAATTGAGCATCGAATTCCATATAATTTGATTCTTTTAAAGGTTCTTTATGGTAATATTCATCTCTTTCAAAATCTTCATTTTCTTTTTGTAATCTTTCATTTCTTCTTAAATATATATAATTTGTCCACCATAGATTAACCATTACATTAATTGAATCAAGACACATCTTAGATTCAATGAATCTGGACTTATAGCTTGTGTTGGGCTATTTTTATGTGTGACCATGTAGGTCCATATGAAGTTGGCAATGGGCGAATGACTATACTAACCCACAAGTCGTAAGCAGCCTCTAGCAAGACATTACGACTACTCAATTCATATGAGGATCGATAAACCGATATAACCATATCACGTCCCTTTTGTCACACGATATTTTGGTTAAGAATGAAGCATGGAGAATATCATTCTCCTATTCCTGACTATTACTTTCTCAATCCTTGAGTAATCTGTAACGGACGATCAAGAACCAGGCTGGCGGTCCGGACCAACTTCTACCCCACTGGGGCTTAGAAGGCCAGGTATTGTCCTCCCCCTTGAGGATTTAATATGCCTCCCCAGGGCTCGAACACTCAACCTGGGGTTAAGAACGAGTCCCATGAGCAACCTGGTAACCACTTGCACCATGGTGCAAGTGGTTACCAAGTGGCTCTTTAGGCTTGGACTTATCCTCAAGTCCTAGCTTCGAACCTTGGGGAGGCGTTCTATTCCTAGTGCCCAGTAAGGGTAGAGGAAAAGGAACAAATCCCCCAGAGGAGGGGATGATACCTGCACTACGTTGGCTTGCGGTGGCGGGAGGCGAGGCCATTACATAATCTGACTATAGAAAGAAAAACTCCTTTCAATCGTAGTATGGCCATACATTTCTCAGACTCACTCATTAAGGGTATCTCTCTACTAATGTGAGGGACAAATTCCATCTGGATCATTCATATTCATCTGCATGAAAACCCACCAAGCCCGAACATAGCTTTTGACTAGGTCAAAGCTGAGCGACTCTCATGTAGAAATCCATGAAGATCTCAGGTCAAAGGGCATAGTGATGTGGTTATACATGAGACAAGCTTATGACTTGATCCATGCACCTTTCTCATAGCTGGTCGGTCCAGCACCTTGTACTCTTACAAGTATCTAGGACTTTGATTTGTATCTTCATACCTTTTCAAAGTCATATTGGTCTTATTTCATCTTTGCTCTCGCATAGATGACTTGTTAGAGCAAGCTTTTCACATGGGGGTGAATTGGGTGATTATAAAATAACCAGATACTTAATAAAAATTATAAAACTTCAAAACACAGTTATAAGTAGGAAGAGATATCACCGAAGTGAACACAGGAGTTTATACTGGTTCGGTCTCAATCACTTGACCTACGTCCAGTCCTCAGAAATCCTTCTGAGCCTTTCACTATATCTTCCAGGATTCAGTGGGTTCTTGGCACCTCGGTACAACAGCAAGTTCCTCTCTTTGGACACTCGCTCCCCCTTACACAAGGTAATCTTAAATCCCAACTTAAGGTTCCTCAACCTTAAGTTATCACTATCAGAAATAAAGTGTGTATAACTGACAAATCTCTCTCACAGAGTATATAGATGAATACTGAAGTACAGATAAAGAATTGATCAGATACGAAGCACTTATGAATGTATTGTTTGCAGTGTGTTCAAGCGTTGTTCATCTCTGTTTATTTTTGAATGGCTGGACATATATATCAGAAGCTTCGAGGACCGTTGTGAATTTGTCTGTTGATTCATTGTGCTTCTAACAAATGCAACCATATTTGTTTTCCACTTTGCACGTTGATAGTTATTTATGAATTTCGTTGTTGCCCACGATTAGTTGCCGTTTGAGTGGTGTGTTCAGTTGCTTGTCATGTAGGTGGTAGTGGAATACACCTGTAATACACTCAGGAAAATGCCCGTTAAAAATACTTTGAATATCGTCGGGGTGATTATGATTCACTGGGAGTGGTTTCTGAAAATCAAAGAGCCATCGGAAGTGAGCTTGCTTTCACTGGAGATGAATTTCAGCAACTGTCAGTAATTTTAATGAAATAACATGCCACAAGATTTTGACAGTAATTTGAATTAACTAGCAATGATTATCACTACGAATATCTTACTAACAAAACTTGTTGATTTTTGTGGAAGTGGTTGCAAGTGGATCACAGTGACTGTCTGAGGGTGAAACTGATAAAATGACACATCACTGGAGTGAATTTGATGTCTATGGAAGTGATTTGGAAAACATTGAAATCTTCTGCAAGTGATTACAGATTCACTAGAAGTGATCTTGATATTTTATTTATCACTCGAGTGAATTTGACATCACTTGAAGTGATTTTGCAAACAGTGAAATTTTCTTATAGTGATTTTCGTTCCACTGTAAGTGAATCTGGAAAATTCAAGGATCACTCTAGTGATCTTGTTATCACTGAAAGTGATTTTCAAAAAAGTGATTTTTAGATGCACTGGAAGTGATTCGGCAAAAATAGTGCATCACTCGAGTGATTCAAGATCACTGGCAGTGAAATCCGGAGCAATGAATTTTTCTTGCAGTGATTTTCAATTCACTAGAAGTGATCTGCGGCATCACTCGCGTGATTTCATTGATCACTTGAGTGATCTGGTAATTTTCACATCACTCGAGTAATTTATAATGATCACTCGAGTGATCTTGATAATCACTCGAGTGATTACATAAATCACTCGAGTGATCTTGCTCAGATCATTTTTCTTACTTCCTTTACTGATGTTTTTTATTTAATCAAATCCAAGGACCTCCAAAACATGATTTGTTATCATCAAAACATGAAATCTAACATTCTCCCCCTTTTTGATGATCACAAAACATATTATATGATCATGTTCAAAATTTGATTTTCTAAAAATTTACTTGATCTTTTTTCAAAAGTTTTGCAACAACTTACCACGGCAAAGGACTAAAAATTTCTGTTTCAAAGATTGAAAGTTTTTGACCTCATATGGAGAATGGAAAATATTAGTTCAAGGTTCAAAAACCATTATATGAAGGATTATCATATAAACAGAATTTAAACATGGCATAACTTTTTTTCTTTCCATGAGATCATATAGATAGCTGCAAAAACAAGCACAATCACATTAAAACTATATTTTCATTAGATCAGATTCTTTGAACAAGTACATGGTCAGTTCAGAAAGCATACTGAAACTACACTACATGATAATATAAACATAAACAGAAACTACATAAAACATATATGATCATATCAGTTATTCTCCCCCTTTTTGGCATTATCTGAAGGAAAAGGAGAGGCAAAAGGCATAGATGTCTAGGTAGATGGAGAGACAAAGAAAGAGATGGGTGGAACATATGGAATAAGTAAGAGCTGGGCAAGAGACTGGAAAGAAAAGGTCGTAGAAGAGGGCTCAACAGGAGTGGTGGAAGTGGAATAAGTAGGCCCTATGATCTCAGTAGCAGCATCCTCAATAACAATCTCCTCAGTATGAGAACTGGAAGAGGTGTGGTGTGATGAAGATGATGGAGTCTGGAGGATGGGACCAACCTATGGAAGATCACCAGCAGAGATATGGTCAGAGATAAAAGATGTGGAAGGTGCAAGAGGAAGAGTGTATGAGGGAATGATAGAAGGGTCAGAGAGTGAAGGATCAGGAAATGGAGGGTCTAAGGTAAAAGGTACAGATGTGGTGGCTGGTGGAATGTCAGTGAAGGGAATGTGTAGGTGAGACCTGAGTGCATCCTCAATCCTCTGGATCCTCTGTGTCTGATCTGTCAGGTGATCAAAAAGTATATTGAAGTTGTGGTTCAATGCCTCTACTAACACTTTAACTTGATAGTTGACTTGATCAATTAATACAGTGTTAGACTTCCTCAATTGAGTGACAGCAGACTGGATGACATCCTGAATATACGTCTGAAGAGCAGCCTGAGTAAAAGAAGGACCCGGAGACACTGCTCTGGAAGACTGAGCCTCATCCATCTTGGAAGGTGAATGATCCATCTTTTTAGGATGAGGATCTCTCTGGCTTGCCTCAAGAGGTGGTAAATGAGGTCTCTAAGCCTGTGAAGAAGCTCCAGCTGGAATAGTGATCCCCATCTATGTGAGGTGAATCTTCCCAAACTTAGGAATCCTCACTATATCCCGCTCAGGTTCAAGTTCCAAATGTTGTGCATAGAGAGAATGTAAGACACAAGCTGAGGATAGGGAATCGTAGTAGTCTTGGAGGAGTGAAATTTGAACCTCTTCATTTCTTAAAAGATAAGCTTACCCACATTTCTTCTTTCTCTTGTCATGAGAGATGCCATCATTTGAAGATCCTTCCCCGTGATGTGAGTAAAGTTCTTTGCCTTCTTAACCATGTTACGAGAGTAAATGTAAAACAAGGCTCTCTGATCATTGGTTAGAGCTGCTGGAGAAGTGGGTAAAGGCACACCAGGCTGTCCTGGTCTAAAAATATCAACCAACTCATGAATATAAAAGACTCGGGGAGGGTTCATAGGTACATTCTCTATGCCTAGGTAAGTGTTTATAAGGTCTCCAGACAACAGAACTTTTTGGTCTCTCACAATTGTCTCAATTCTTTCAACAATAATGTTTCCATGGCTATCTTTCACATCAGCAATCTTCATGTTACAGTAGAAATATTTAACAACTAAGGGATTGTAAGACATTCTCAGTTTTAACCATGGTTTATATTGCTTCAAATAAGGAGACAAATCAATATGAAATTCCTTTTCGAGCTAGGCTAAATCTACCCAAACAACAGGACAGAAATCCCTTTTGGCAAATTGGGAAGTAAACACAATGGAGTTCAAAATCCTGAGATTACCGGTGTTAAACCCAGGAGGAGGATCAAGGATTTCGGGAGATTCTTCAACCATAGATCCAGAGTGAATCCGACTACCAGAGGCTTGAGATGCATACCGAGACTTCTGGGGAACAGAGGCAGCAAGGTTATTGACAGCACGAGCAATTTTTATTTGCAATGTAGAGTCTTGGATGTCTGCTTCTCGTCGTTTCTCTTTCCCTTTACCTTTAGAGCTTGCATGAAACTGTGTAACCATCCCAGTAGGTTCTTCGATGCGAATGCCTTTGGGTTTTGGAACAGCCTGATCGGGTTCTTTTGGAGGTGATTGACCGGATCTCTTGGTTCTAGCCATTTTTGAACTAGAAGAGTTGTTAGGGTTCTGTCGGGGATTTTAGGATCAGAAACGGAAAAGATCGACAGAATGAGATTGATCGATGAACAGAGAGTGTAGTTTAAACCTTGATTTTTTAGATTTCTGGGTTTGAGAAGTTACAGAGAATTTGGGAGTGATTGACTGAGTGTGAGTGATTGAGAGAGTGAAATGAACAGTCACAGGAGAAACAGCTGATATAATCATATTTTTAACATTTACTCGAGTGATTTCGACATTCACTCGAGTGATTTTGTTTTTCACTTAAGTGAATTGTAAAAATCACTCGAGTGAAGTCCAAAATTACTTCACAGAAATTCGAAAATGCTATAACTGCTTACCTTACTCGAGTATTTTGATCAAAAACACTCGAGTGACCTACCTATGGTGATACTATCAGTCTGATCACTTGGTTGTAGTATTTTACTGTTCACTCACTCGAGTTAATCTTTATCATCACCCGAGTGTTTTCCTCTCTGTTTATCTCTGTTATTTGAAGAGAGTACAGAGCATCCTGTAAAACATTTTTATAGATACTCTAATGCTTAAGTCAGTTATAGAATCATCAAAACATTATGAAATCAATATTTATAAAGGCTAAACAACTTACAATTCATTGGGATTTACCATTCCTAATTCCCTTCTTATGTACATGAATTGTTCTCGGGCAAGAGGTTTGGTGAAAATATCAGCTAATTGCAAATGTGTTGGTATGAATAACACCTTGACATCTTTCTTCTGAATATGATCTCTAATAAAATGATGTCTCACATCAATATGCTTGGTTCTTGAATGTTGTACAAGATTTTTTGCTAAACTTATTGTACTGGTGTTGTCACAGTAGATGGGAATTTCTTTAAGATAAATGCCAAGATCCTGCAATTGTTGTTTTATCCACAATACTTGTGCACAACAGCTTGATGCTGCTATATATTATACTTCCGTTAAAGATAAGGATACTGTAGTTTGTTTCTTACTGAACCAAGAAACAATTGCACCTCCAAGGAATTGGCATTGCCCACTTGTGCTCTTCCTATCTGTTTTATAACCACCATGATCAGAATCAGAATAGGCAACTAAATATTCATTACCTCTTTTGGGATACCATATACCCAATTCTTTTGTGTCTGCCAGATATCTGAAAATTCTTTTCACTAATTCAGCATGTGATACTTTAGGGCACGATTGAAATCTCACACATAAACCAACACTGAACTAAATATCAGGTCTGCTGGCTGTGAGGTAGAGTAATGACTCAATCATTCCTCAATATTGAGTTATATTGAAATCAACTCCTTTTTCATCAGCATCCATAAGGACCGTTGAACTCATAGGTGTATCTGTACCATTAGCTTCATCCAATCCAAACTTTTTGAGCAATTCTTTCAAGTATTTAATCTGTGATATGAATATTCCGTTCTTTCTTTATTTAATTTGTAAACCTAGAAAGAATGTCAATTCTCCCATCATAGACATTTCAAATTCTCCCTGCATTATCTCAGAGAATTCTTTACACATGGAATCATTAGTAGCATTGAATATAATATCATCAACATAAATTTGAACTACCAAAATATCATTTAGTTTTTGTTTTATAAACAATGTTGTATCGACTTTTCCTCGTGTAAAGCCAAGTTCAATGAGAAATTTGCTCAGCCTTTCGTACCAAGCTCTAGGAGCTTGCTTCAAACCATATAAGGCCTTTTTTAATTTGAAAACATGATTTGGTTTGGATACGTCTTCAAATCCTGGAGGTTGTTCTACATAAACTTTCTCCGTGATGTACCCGTTTAAAAAAGCACTTTTCACATCCATTTGATATAATTTGAATCCTTTGATGCACGCAAAGGCTAAGAGTACTCGTATAGCTTCCAATCTAGCTACTGGAGCATATGTTTCCTCATAATCAATACCTTCTTCCTTATTATAGCCTTTGGCAACCAATCTTGCCTTGTTTATGATAATAGCTACGGATTCATCAAGTTTGTTTTTGAATATCTATTTAGTGCCAATAACCGAATGGTCTTTAGGCCGGGGTACCAAATCTCAAACTTGATTTCTTTCAAACTGATTTAATTCTTCTTGCATTGCTAACACCCAATTATTATCTGTTAGGACTTCGTCATGTTAGAAGGTTCCAATTGAGAAATGAATGCAGAAAAGCTAACTTCGTTCAAAACTTTGTTTCTAGTTTTAACTCTTTCATTCACTTCTCCTATGACTTGATCTAGAGGATGACTCTTGATATATTTCCAGGCTCGAGGTTGTTCTCTAGGTTGTTCTGGTTGGCTTAATTCAACTTCTTTTTCAATATTATCAACCTCTAGATTGGGAGAATTAAAGGAAGATTGGTTATTAATTATCTTATCGTCAAGGCTTTTACTTGAGGACACATATTCATCGAATACAACATGAATTGATTCTTCTATTACACACGTTCGTTTATTAAAAACACTATATGCTTTACTTTGATTTGAATAGCCTAAGAAAAGTCCCTCATCAGCCTTAGAATCAAACTTTCCAAGATTATCTTTACCGTTGTTATGAATAAAGCACTTACAACCAAATATGTGTAGATGAGCGAGGTTTGGCTTCCGTCCCTTGTAGAGTTCGTATGGTGTCTTTCCAAGTTTGATTCTGACATATCCTCTATTTGAGATGTAGCATGCAGTGCTCATAGCGTCTGCTCAGAAGACTTGAGACACATTCTTTTCAATAAGCATTGCTCTAGCCATTTCTGTAAGAACTCTATTCTTTCTTTCCACGACTCCATTCTGTTGTGGAGTTCTTGGTGCTGAAAAATTGTGATCAATGCCATTTGTATCACAATATTCTATGAATGCTTGATTATCAAATTCTCCACCATGATCTGTCCGGATACCTGTAATCAACATACCTTTCTCATTTTGCACTTTCTTGGCAAAGTCAATAAATTTACTAAAAGTTTCATCTTTAGACGACACGAATATATTCCAGGTAAATCTGGAGAAGTCATCAACAATAACAAATGTGTACAAATTTCCACCGAGACTCTTAACTCTTGTTGGACCAATCAGATCCATATGCAATAAATGAAGTGGTCTGTTAGTGGTAATTTCATTTTTCGATTTAAAGGATGATTTTGTTTGTTTACCTCTTTGGCAAGCATCACAAATTAAATCATTTTTGAAAATTACATTAGGCAAACCAATTACTAAATCTTTTCTGAGTAATTTACCTAATTGATACATATTGACATGAGCAAGTCGCTTATGCCATAACCAACTCTCATCAGTGTTACTCAAAAGGCATTTTTCAGAAAAATTTTCATTCATATCAAGAGTATAGCAGTTAGCTTCCCTTTTTGCCTTGAGTTTTGATCTCAAATTCTTCTTTTCAATTTGCATATCCTTCTTGCTAACTATCAGACATTCTTCTAAGTCAAATATTACCCAGTTGTCTTTATCTGTGCTTTGGCTCACACTTAACAGATTGTGACACAAGCCTTCAACATAATATACGTATTTGACTTGTATTCCTTTATTACTCTTGACTTCCCCAAGTCCTGCTATCCTTCCGGTTTGATTTCCTCCAAATTTTACCTTGCCACCTTCCTTTGGTACCAATGTGGTAAAATTCTCAGGGTCACCAGTCATATGTCTAGAGCATCCACTATCTATATACCATTTATTTGATTTGAATACCTTGAAGCAAACCTGCAGTTAAGGATAATTAAGTTTTAGGTACCCATATCTTTTTGGGTCCTTTTGGGTTAGTACAGACAACTTCCTGATTATGAAACTTCTTAGGTACCCATTTATAGGTTCCTATAATTCCTTTCTTTTTATGAAAACATGAAGAAGAGTAATGTCCTTTTCTATTACAATAATTACAATAAGCAAAAGGATTAGATGTATGCACAGAATGTGTGAAATAGCTTAAATATGTTTTACCTCCCGTTTTCTTCTTACCTTTTCTTTTGTCTAAATTTGGATAATATCCAATACCAGACTTGTCATTTATAAAACGTTGCGCTTTTAAAATAAAATTTAACATCTCACTTCCTTTTGTAAACTTTTCAAGAGTTTTGGTAAGATTAATATTTTTCTTTTCAAGATACAAACAATTTTCGCAACTTTTATCTAAGGATTCTTTAATGCTTTCTTCAAGAAATTTGTTTTTCTTTTTATATGCAATCAGTTCTTTAACTATCTTGACAAATTTAGAATGTAAGGCATCATATTCATTTTGTAATTCATCATAAGTAGGATCAGGATCATTTACCTCCTCGTCTATTTCCTCTTGAGCAACCAGGCATACATTGGCTATCTCTTCATTATCGCTTTCTTCATCTGTGGATATATCTCCACATATTGCAGAAATAAATGCCTTCTTTCTATTGAAGGATTTGACATTTCTCTTTTCTTTATTTTTCTGTAATAGCTCTGGACATTCTGATTTGATATGTCCAGGTTTAGCACATTCGTAGCAAATGATCTCCTTGGCTTCTCTTCTGCCACTAGTTCCTCCGTTTTGTGAATTTCTGAAACCTTGGCCTTTATAAAATTTCTTAAATCTTCTAATCATTAGACCTATATCATCATCGTCAAACTCCTCATCTTCTTCTTGGCTTTCTGCCTTTGTTTTTGTCACACTTAGTGTGAGACTTTTCTTTCTCCTGTCACCAACTTCCTCTAGCTCTCGTTTGAATTTTAGTTTGCTTTCATATTCAGAAAGACTTCCAAACAAGGAAGCTACAGATCACATCAATTCTCCTTTGGCCTCCTCTATTACTGTGACTTTGGCCTCCCATTCTTTGGAGAGTATGTTTAATATTTTTCATACTTGGATATTCTGATCATAGATTTTTCCAAGTGCTGCAAGTTGATTTACAAGATGAGTATATCTAAGTTCAAATTCAGCTATTAACTCACCTTCCTTCATACGAAGTAGATCAAACTCTGTAACTAGAGTATTGATTCGATTTTCCTTTATTCCTGATGTTCTTTCATGAGCTACTTTCAAAGCTTACCACATCTCTTTAGCAGTTTGAAGTGTACAGATTCTGAAGTATTCTTTTTGACTCAGCGCACTCTGAATCATCATAATTGCTTTACTATTGAGGGTAATGAGCTTTTTGTCATTGTCATTAAATTCTGTTGGTGACTTAGGAACTTTTCGAGATTCTTCAGTCTTTGTAGGCACATAGTTTCCAGTTTCAATTACATCCATAGCCCATATTCTGTAGCCATCACGAATATACAGAACTTAACTTTCCAGAAAGAAAAATGCTTACCATTGAAACCTGGTGATCTAGTGATAGAGGCTCTGTCAGGAAGAATTCCTTCACCCATGCTTGCCATCGGATCCTTCTAAGGTTGTTAAACCTGAACAAGAAAAACTGGCTTTGATACCAAATGTTAGAGCAAGCTTTTCACCTAAGAGGGGGGTGAATTGAGTGAATTGGTTGTTAAAACACAATTATAAGTAGGAAAAGATATCACTGAAGTGAACACAGTAGTTTATACTAGTTCAGTCTCAATCACTTGACCTACGTCCAGTCCTCAGAAATCCTTCTGAGCCTTTCACTATATCTTCCAGGATTCAGTGGGTTCTTGGCACCTCGGTACAACAGCAAGTTCCTCTCTTTGGACACTCGCTCCCCCTTACACAAGGTAATCTTAAATCCCAACTTAAGGTTCCTCAACCTTAAGTTATCACTATCAGAAATAAAGTGTGTATAACTGACAAATCTCTCTCACAGAGTATATAGATGAATACTGAAGTACAGATAAAGAATTGATCAGATACGAAGCACTTATGAATGTATTGTTTGCAGTGTGTTCAAGCGTTGTTCATCTCTGTTTATTTTTGAATGGCTGGACATATATATCAGAAGCTTCGAGGACCGTTGTGAATTTGTCTGTTGATTCATTGTGCTTCTAACAAATGCAACCATATTTGTTTTCCACTTTGCACGTTGATAGTTATTTATGAATTTCGTTATTGCCCACGATTAGTTGCCGTTTGAGTGGTGTGTTCAGTTGCTTGTCATGTGGGTGGTAGTGGAATACACCTGTAATACACTCAGGAAAATGCCCGTTAAAAATACTTTGAATATCGTCGGGGTGATTATGATTCACTGGGAGTGGTTTCTGAAAATCAAAGAGCCATCGGAAGTGAGCTTGCTTTCACTGGAGATGAATTTCAGCAACTGTCAGTAATTTTAATGAAATAACATGCCACAAGATTTTGACAGTAATTTGAATTAACTAGCAATGATTATCACTACGAATATCTTACTAACAAAACTTGTTGATTTTTGTGGAAGTGGTTGCAAGTGGATCACAGTGACTGTCTGAGGGTGAAACTGATAAAATGACACATCACTGGAGTGAATTTGATGTCAATGGAAGTGATTTGGAAAACATTGAAATCTTCTGCAAGTGATTACAGATTCACTGGAAGTGATCTTGATATTTTATTTATCACTCGAGTGAATTTGGCATCACTTGAAGTGATTTTGCAAACAGTGAAATTTTCTTATAGTGATTTTCGTTCCACTGGAAGTGAATCTGAAAAATTCAAGGATCACTCGAGTGATCTTGTTATCACTGGAAGTGATTTTCAAAACAATGATTTTTTCTTCCGGTGATTTCAGATGCACTGGAAGTGATTCAGCAAAAATAGTGCATCACTCGAGTGATTCAAGATCATTGGCAGTGAAATCCGGAACAGTGAATTTTTCTTGCAGTGATTTTCAATTCACTGGAAGTGATATGCGGCATCACTCGAGTGATTTCATTGATCACTCGAGTGATCTGGTAATTTTCACATCACTCGAGTGATCTTGATAATCACTCGAGTGATTACATAAATCACTCAAGTAATCTTGCTCAGATCACTTTTCTTACTTCCTTTGCTGATGTTTTTGATTTGATCAAATCCAAGGACCTCCAAAACATGATTTGTAATAATCAAAACATGAAATCTAACATGACTGACTAGGGACATTTAGGACAATCATTATGATTTATCTAAGGATATAGTTATCACAGTGAATATGCAAATAATACGATAACAAAATGGTGAAATTCATTGAATAACAATATTCAAAGTACAATGATTGGCCCCTAGGGTACAATTTCCAACAATAGGTACGTTGCACGAAACATTGAGCATGCAAAAATGTCCTTATGTGAACATAAGCCTATGTAAGGCAAGCATATCATGCACTAGCATTAATCTTGCATGCATTGTTAATATTATTTGCTGCTGAGATTCCCCCGAATCTCACCCTCCCCCACCAACCATATAGGCACATGAATACGAAAAAGAAGAATGATTGAAGATGAACAAAAAGGAAAGATGACGTAGAATTGAAGAATGAAAGTGTATTAATTTATTGTATGTAAATTATTTGCACGACGATGAATATTGTATGAATACGTGTATCTGAATTAAGTTGTATTCGGGATCATTACAAATAAGAACAAACTCTAATATTTGATAAGAATAACGACTGATGAGTTATGAATGAGTAATTAACCCCAAAGGAAATGAGTAATTTATACTTCCGATATGTAACTAAAGGGGTTGTAAGATGGGTCTTACATCTGCTTCACATATCGAACATGCTTTATGAGCATTCATTATACCCTAAAAAAATTTTATATGCAGGGATGTCATTTATTGTGATGAAAATCATTGCACATAGCTTGAGGGACTCTTTCTTATATGCATCAAACACATCTACGCCTTCCTCCCACAACTTCTTCAAGTCCTCAATCAAAGGCGCCAAGTAAACATCAATATCGTTCCTTGGCTGTTTTGGTCTAGAAATTATCATAGAAAGCCTTACATACTTATGTTTCATGCATAGCCAGGGAGGTAAGTTGTATATTACAAGGAGAACCGGCCATGCACTATGTGTGCTACTAAGAGTTCCATACGAATTGATTCCATTTGTATAAAAGCCCAAGCCAAAGGTTTCTTAGCTCGCTGCCAAATTGAGGGAACATTTCATCTATTTTCTTCCATTGTGGAGAGTCATCCGGGTGCCGAAGATATTTTCCATAAGATATTCTCTCATCAGAATGACACCTCAACTTCTTCACTTTTGTTGCACTTGCAAACAAACACTTAAATCGAGGTATTATTGGAAGATACCACAACACCTTTAAAGGTTACCTTTTAGTTGTCCCATCACCATAACCACAATCTTTCTTCACTTTGTATCGTGAAGTTTTACACTTCAGAAACTCACTAAAACATTCATACTCCTTTCTGTACAATACATAGTCATTAGGGCAAGCATGTATCTTTTTATACTTCATATACATTGTAGACAATATTTTCTTAACCTTATACATACGATTCGGAAGTATATTATCATTTGGAAACATATCACACAACAATTCAAGCAGTAATGTGAAACTACTATTAGTCCACCCACAAGTTGCCTTTAAGTTGACCAAATGCAAGGTGCCTATCAACCGTGTATACTTACTCTTAGAGTACAACGGTGTCTCTATATCACTTCGCATGCTGTCATATTCATGTGATTATGCATAGGATTCTACCTCAACATCATGAATCATTTTGTTCATTCTATCTTCATTTATGACATTCACAACTTCCTTCTTGTGTGACAGACAAGCAGTTACTTCCTTACCATGTCATATCCACCTTGTGTATCAAAGATTTATTCCATCACAAAGTAGGTGATCTTTTATATTATCAATATCCCTTTGACTCTCATTTAAACAATTGACACAAGAACAAAAATACATCCCATTTTTTGTAGGCGCATTCCTTTTAGCAAATTTAATAAACTCTTCCACCCCATTCTCATATTCTTCACTAGTTCTCAAAGCATTTATCCAACTATGATCTATTTTATTACCACCTAAGCCATTTTCAACAATACTCAAGTTTAGAACAATTTTTAATGAAGGGATTTCCTTTTACACTTTTTTTTAAAAAAAATCGACATCATTTCCCCTTAAAAGTAAGATATTCCAAAATTTCTACAATAAACCATTTCAACTTAATTCAAACAAAACTGACTAACTGAGGCAATTCAAGACAACATCAACAATTTAATCCAACAATTTCATCAATACAAAATATAAAAATGTGCCACTAAGCAAGCAAGTTGAGAAGCAATCTAAAGAGTCTTTCTTTTTTACCTCATCGATATTGGTACCTAAAAAAGTGCCCCTTTTTTTTATCCTTCTCTTGCTATGATTGCTCCCTCCATTTCCTTTTCTCTCATGCATATTTTTTGGGAAATTACTATAAAATCCTAAGAAAGAGATTTAATAACATAAAATTCTAATAACAATTGAAGAGTATGTAATATTAAGTTATAGTATATAAAATGACAATATATTTATACTACTCAATTGTGATTAAAACTTTCTGATAATTAAATCATGTCTATCAGACCTCATAATAATTCTCCCTTTTTAGAAAAACTTAAATTGAAACAGAACAATCATCAATGCCATCTGGATATGCACACAAGAAGAACAGATGGAAACCTACAGCTAGTGCAAATATTACAATATAAATATGAAATATAACATCAAACCTACAACATTGTATTTAAAAAAAACATACTTGTTGTAATGTCATAGATCGATAGCGTAGAGAGAGAGAGGAAGGAGCGAACGGAGCGACGGTAGGAGAGGGGAGGGAGGACGAAGGAGTGATGGTGGAGAGGGAGGCAGGAGGGAGCAGTCGACGGTGGGAGAAGGAGGGAGCAGAGAGCAGACAACGTGGTAGAGGGAGGGAGGAGAGATGACCAATAGCATGAGAGAGGAGGGAGGACGGCGAAGCGATAATGGTGAGAGAGGGTGGAAGGAGGAGCAATGACAGTAGAGAGGGAGAAAGGAGGACGACGAGCGGTGTGATGTAAGCTTTAAGATAGAGTTTTAGGGTGAAGACCAAAAGCTTTAAGCTTTTAGACTTCACTTTCGGCGTCCCAATTATAATTTAGGGTGCCAAAAGTTGACTTTGGGTGTCATTCTTCATTAAATGGACACTCAATATGTCAAAATTTCCATCTAGAATTACAAAAATGCCACCATTTTTTTTACTTCCCTTCTTGAAAAACGAACCTTTTATGGGAAGTAATATCTATATCTTGTAGTAGTACTAAAGGCTTAGGAACTTTTCTTTATTTTATTTTACCCTTGAATAGTTGACGGCCTGAGGCCTATGGTTTTTATGGAGATGCATTATTATAACTTATGATTTATTTTGTGATGGATTTTGGATATATAATTGTTATATTTACCTGTGTTATACTTGTGGCCAGAGGCCTGGAGCAGAGCTTCCATAGATTGTGATATTTGTTATAGGGGTATGGTGATTATGCTCAATGCATAATGATGAATGAAAGACTTTTAACTAACAAAAATAGGTTAATGAAGGAAAAGAGTGATGTCATGGTGATGATAAATGAAATTTTCTTAAAAAAATTCGCTCTAAGAGTAGGGAATATAAGATAAAATATTACATGCACGAACTGAAAAAAAAGGGAGAATTGCTAAAAACTACCTTGCAAGCAAATTAATTGCTAATTGCTACCATTGCACATGGTGGGTGATAAGTTGCACACGGATGGATGATATTTTGCACACGAGGGATGGTATTTGCACATTCGCAGGGATGAATTTTGCACATGTGGATGATGCGTGCACATAAGGGGTGCTTGTTTGCACCCGTGGTACCAATCAGCAAATAATTTCCTTACAGGTATTTTTGAGCCATTTTCAAAAAAAAAGCCTATACTCATTTCCATATCCTACATCATAAACTCAATAGACGAAACATCTTGGTTTTCATAGTGTGCCAACATTGTCCATAACTGAAATATGTGGGTATAAATACGCCAATTATGACGGCTAGGCTTGACAACACATACCGCATTGCAAACATTCTCTACGACTGCTATAAGCACAAATATAAGAATACAACAACAAAATGCAAAGGACAAATGTGAAATTCAAGGCATATTTATAGACCACAAAACTGCAGTGGGCATCCCAACCACACATAAGACGCACGACATCACTTTGACGTAGTGCCTATTTGGATTGACAGTGGCAAAAATGGCTTTTTGTAATCTAATTTTTGTAAAAATAAGATAGGATAAAAGTTAGATTGTAAATGTAATTTTGTGTTTGGATTGACGCTGACAAAAGAGGCTTTTTTCTAACCTTAAACCTATTTGGATTATTTTTTGAAAAGTCAATTTAGATGGAAAATGACTGAAAAATGCATGAATCTTATTGAATACTACATATATATGTTATTTGTATATATTGTGATAATTGAAGTGAAAAATTAAAATTAAAATTTGATAAAATAAAAATAGTTAAATTATTATTAAAAACAAGGAAAATACACTAAAGTATAAACACAAAAAACCATACCAACTCGAACAACCCAAAACAAAATCCTATAAAAAATCAATTTTTTTTTTAGAAAGGAAGAAACATAGAAGTGCGAGAAACACTGATTGAAGCCCAAGAAAATAGATACTTGTAACTAAACAAAAGCTTCTTGATAGATAATTGTTATAACAGATAAAATGAGAGGGATCGAAAAGGAACTTTGAACCAAAGGTTTTGGGTTCTGGATCTGATCATGCATGCAAAAGGGATTAAATAGAGAATGGGGGAAAACTCAAAAATCATGTGCGGAAGAAAACACAAAATCACGACATATGAATACCAAAATCATTAAGATTGAAGACTCGTATAGTTCTTGCTTCAATTCGATTATAATAAAAACGAACTCGTTCAAGTACGAGCCGCAAAAACCAACGAAGATGAAACACAATATATGGCTAAAAATTCAATCAGCAGAAAAATGGGAGATAAACGGCATCAAGTAAATGGAAGCAATGTTCAACTGATCACTGACCTCTGCAGCCACACCAAAATCCAGAGTAGCCAAGAGCAAACCAGAGCAAAGGAGATCCACTGACCGACGACAACTTCTTCTGACCTCCGACAATGCCAACACTCAACGGCGTTGATGCGCTACTTGCGTGCAACGATGAAGATGCAGAAGGGAGAGCTAAGAGAAGCAAGACTTCTCAACTTGCACCCATCCACCGACAGCAACCTTGACTTGCCACCTTCGACGACCCCTTCCACTCAAGGCATTGACGCTGTGTTGAAGATGCAAGGATGAAAAGAAGTAGTCCACCAAGGCCCTGTGATGCAGTTGAGGAATAGTGGTTTTGGATGAGGAGTAATGGTTCCAGGTTTCGGAAGACGAGTTTGAATGGCATTTAATGCCCCAACGGTTGGCACGCCATGGAGAAGCAGCTTCTTGTGATTGAAAAGCACCTGGAATCAGCTTCTTTGAGAAGCTTCTTTCTTTTCTTAAACCCATCTGCTCCAAACGCTAGCCTAAACAGATCAAAACCTCTCAACTAGGCTTTTGTCTATCAAGTGGACTTTGTTTTCCTCCAAACACCTTCCTAAACAGATCCGTGTATTGTTGTGCACAAAGTCTGCCAACACAGGATAATGGGGAGAAAGGGACCCACACCACAACGCAGGAGAAACTTAAAAGACAAACGACAACAAAAAGGGGTGCGGTGCTGATAATAAGTTGTCATTTTAACGTGGAAAGAATATATCATTGAATATAATCATACAGTCTAATAAGAAAGAGAAAATTATAAATTCCTAAATTGACTCTAACTAAATTACCTACATTTCATCTCTACCCCCGTAAATACACACACAAAAGATATTTTGAAACTGAATTATTCTGCAAAATTACCCTAATACAAACTTAAATAATAATTAAGCAAGGGATTTAAATTGTTTAAGCTTAAATTTAAAGGGCTAAATTTTAACAATAGGTATTTAAATGTTCAAGCTTAAATTTAAACAGCTAAATTAACAACTTATTAAATTTTTAAGGGTAACAACATTTTAAATAAGGGCTAAATTTTAACAGCTAATTAAATTTTTAAAAGTAAAAACATTTTAAATTAGGGCTAAAATTTTAACAACTTAATAAATTTTGGTCAGCACAGCAACTGTTTAAATTTTCTTGGGACTAAAATATCATTGAATGTAATCATATAATCTAATAAGAATGGAGAAAATTATAGATTCATGAATTGCCTCTAACTAAACCACCTGCATTTTCTCCACCAGTAAAGTTGCACACACATTTGTATAAGATATTTTGAAAGTGAAGTATTCAATTTTAATTAACAATTGTAACAACTTATTAAATTTTTATGCACAACAACCGTTTAAATTTTCCAAGGAGGAAGGACATCAATTTAAATTCTACTGTGGACAAATGCCACGTGGATAGCCCACTCGAAAGTAACTGTCTTATAAAATTCAGTTTAATATATTCCTCTGAATTTAAAATCGCGCAGAGCGGCGGATGAATACGTGTTGCATTGAGACCAGCTGACTAGGTTACTATTTTGGTGTTATTGATGAATGGCAATAAAAGATATATGTGCTCATTGTATCAACTTGACTTATTTTATAAGTTCGATTTATATAAATTAAGATAAAAATTATTAATATATTTACCTTATATACTATAAAACATATTTTATATACCCTATCATGATTAAAAAACACTTTTGGAAGTTCAATCGTTATTCCAAACATCCTCTATGAGGTGTTTTAGATCAGCTTAACTTATTTTATAAGCCCGATTTACATAAATCGAGATAAAACTCTTCTACATATTTACCTCGTATACCGTAAACCTACATCATATACCGTAAATGATGCATACAAGTGAGTTTAGACGATATGCGTGACACATCATAAATAAATTAATCTAAAGTATCTTTTTAAAGTATAAATATATTTAAAGGTTAATTATTGTTGCAAAAAATATTAAAAGGTTAATTATTATGAATTTTGTCATTAAAAAATCAAGGTGAAATTTTCGACAATATAATCAACCTTTTATCCATTCATCCTCTTAACTAGCTTGCAAATACACAGATATTATGTCCTCCTGTTCTAGTAAATCTTAAAATTAAACAGGGTGGTTTCCCTGGAGAAGCAGATAAAGAGAATAATATTCTAACCAAGGGAGTCAAACTAATCTCTGTTATTTGGATGGATAGAAACAACATTATTCACAATGGCAAGAAGGTCACTCCTGTGTCTACAATTAAAGAAATTAAGCAATCATCACCTATGTGCCAATTAGTTTTTCCAGGGGGTTAGGACTTCATTTAACAAAAAAAATGATATCCTCATTTCTTCAGTGATCTCAGCAGTTGAGCAAATCAATCAGAGTGGATGGATCGTGTTGTTGAAAAAAATATAAAACGACCAACTCAACTTTCTACCGATCATGGATTTGTTTTCGGGGCCAAACAATTTAGTCTTTCTTGTGGAAGAAAAAGCAAAATTAGTCTTTCCTTGCCTTAAGTGTTTTTAGATCAACCATTCACTAGATTCATAAATGCCCTTTGTTTAGTCTAAATGGAGATCAAGGATTGGAGGTTTTTTTTATGGAATAAAGGCCATTTTTGCTCTGAAAATATTATTTTAGGAGCAATTTTATCTTAAAATTTTGAAATGTAGAGTAATTTTGCCCTGATCGTTTTCTCAGTTAAGTTGACCATTAGTTAACCAAGTTTTGAGGGTAAATTTGCTCAAAAATGAAAACTTTTAGGATAAATTTGTACCTTAACAAAAATGACATAAACGATAAAATTACTCTATAAATTTCAACTTAGAAGTAAATTTATTTTTATAATTAGTCAACTAACGGTCAAACTTAAATGGAATAACGATTATGGTGAAATTACTCCAAATTTAAAATTTTTAGGACGAAATTACCCTATATGAAATTTTCAAGGCAAAATTACTCCTGAGACAATACTTTCAAAACCAAAATGACCTTTAACTCTTTTTTAATCAATAAACAATTACTGCATAAAGATAAATACCAAATATGGATACAAAATTAACTCGTCAAATATTCAGAAAAAAAAAGCTCATTCTCTTTTAGTTTCTTCTCTAATTTAAGCATTTTTACTATTACACCATTGTAATATTATTAATTCTCTATAATCGTGCCTAGTCATGATTATGAAAACGTGATGTACTAAATTTTATTTTGAATGGCATTTGAAAAAATTTCTATCCCATCACAAGAAATGGACAAGCTTTCCCTTCTTCATTTCTCTTCGTTAAAGCAATGTATAGCCTTTGGCTTTCATAAATCATCGCATATTCATCCGTTGAAGCAAACTTCGTGAACATCCATCCATTCATTTCTCGCACTCACACCAAGTCACTGCACCCTCGCCATGAATCCCCACTGAGCTTTGCCCTCAACGCAGCGTTTTTACCCTCAATTCGACACACTTTGTGCCCACCAAAAGCCTCCATACGACACCGTTTCACCCCCGCCCCGGCACCGGTGTCACCGTGTCAGTGGTTGAGTTACCTCCTGCCATTTTTGCCCACTCATAAATGGATTTCCATTATTCATCCTCACCTGGGTTTTAAATTTCCATTTTGTAGCATACCTCTTAGGGACATGATCTGAAGTTCTTGGACTTGAAGAATTTTGATTCTTGGAACCGAAGCCCTAAACTGTTGTTTTAGGGTTTTGTTCCTTTGGGATCTGTTTAAAATTCTTTCTTTTCTGACTTTCTCAAATGGCGGATCAAGAAGAGGAGGATTTTCAAATGGCTATACGGATGAGTATGCAACATTCGCCGCCGGAGCCTAAGCGTAGTAAGCCGAGGGATGCTGCTATTTCTGGGGTTGTTTCAGGGTCGCCGGAGGAGTCTCCAGAAGCCAAGAGCCGGCGGTTACAGAGGGAACTTATGGCTGCTGCTGCTGAGAAGCGGATGATGGCAGCGAAGAGTGCTTCGTCCCCAATAGTTAAAGGTGGGAAGAGTGGAGAAGTTGGCAGTAAAGAGGTGTCGTGTTTGGAAAGTGGAAACTTGGGTAAAGAGCTATCTCTAGAAGAAGCCAATCAATTGTTTTTTATGGTGTTTGGCAATGAGGTTTCAAATTCCGTTCTTGCGCAGTGGAGCAATCAGGGAATAAGGTATCTGCATTTATGTTTTTTTTTTTTTTTTTGGTTGCAGGGGATTGTGTGGCGTTTCATTTCCGTCATTACATTGCTTTTGGCTAAGTTTTATGATAAAGTTTCGTGATTTCCCCCTCCCACGAGCCATTTTATTCTAATTTGACATGAATTTGAAAAAGACGTTTGGACATTAACAATTGGTTTAGTCAAATTTGAATTTTGATCTTGTTGCTGTATTGAATCATCTGCTGCTTGATGATGTTTTTGCATCTCATAGCTTGATGAATTTTTGGACATTAGAGTCTTCTACTGTTACTCTTAATCATGGAATTTCTTCTAGTTGATTAGAATCTATTACGGAATGTTGTAATGCAGATTCCCGAAAATATAGTTTTTAATGTTAAGATTCTCTGTCTATTAGAAGTTTTATACTGTTACTATCAATCATGAAGATTATTATAGTTGATTAGAATCTATTGTGAAATGTTGAAATGCAGAATCCTACAAATACAGTTTTTATTGTTGATATTTGCTGTCTATGAAATATATGCTTCATTGTTTATTTGTAGTAAGTTACTTCTTTGTGAACCAGTAGAGAGTTAATTTTAGTTGTAACTTAGTGCAATCTCAAAGAAACCCATTAACCAACTAAGAATGTAATAGCTAATCATGATTGAACTCTAATGAAATGGAAATGATCAGTGTTTGTTTGTTTGGACAATTTCTTATAATAAAAGAAAAGGAATCGCTGTATTGGTTGGGAGAGCAAAAGATAGAAAAGGATAAGGGAAATAATCCATATTAATTAACCTATACACCTTTTTCTTGGACAGACAAATAAAAATAAAAATATGAGTAATGAAAATATCTAAACATTTAAAATACTCGTGGTTCAATCAAACTATATGGAAAGTTTCACAAGTGGGAAATAATGATGTCTAATTTGCTTGTCAACCCTGTGAAGCATGACCGGTCTTGTGCGGCCCAAATTGTTAGGTCATTCGGGTATTAGATAGCAAGGTTGATGGGATTGAGATCTTTCTGATGATCAATCGAAGGACTAAATAGATTGATTCAAGGGATTAGATCTAGGGAGGATCAAAATAACCATAGTGTAGGGTTAACCTACAGTAATTACCAGTTTGGAATTGGATGAGGTTAAAAAATGGGTCTATGTTCAAATCTAGGAATTTCAGTTCTGTTGAAGGTGTCAAAGGTGGCCCTAATCCTGGCCCAGAGTCCTAGGCCTTTACATATTCTAAAGCATGGAATTTGCGTAGCAGTTGAATAAATTGTTGCTAAAGTTATGTTAATTTTGTTTAAATAATATTAATGATTGTGAAAAACTTCTTTTTATTTTATTTTATTGTGGTTTTATACAAATAAATATAATGTAAATGGGAGCTAGTTTGGGGATTTAGGGATTCATTAGTGAAGGAGATAAGGTTTGAGTTTGTTACCCATTTGAGTATGGGTTTGTATATAGGGGCACTAGTATCTGTCCCATATCTATACAGTAACATTCCTTATCCGATCAAGGGTTCGAAGTGTCTATCTGGAATGAATTATAACTATAAAAAAGTTCATATACAAGTCTGAAAGTTTCAGTTAGGTTAATAATATCAAAATTATGTACAAGTTTACTGAAACAATATACCGTTCAAACAAATAAGGCCCAACAGATGATAGTTAAAATGTCATTTTGCAGAAATAACTAGGAAATTATAACACAAGGTTTGAAAATGAGAGAATATTCAGGTAAAAACAGAGGGCCAAATTTCACTTCCTCTAAGCTTTAAAATCTCCTCCTTTTCTACATTTATGTCCCTTGCTGTATCTAGCATCTACCTTCAAGATTAAAACATATTGTGAAATGAAATCTCTCCTTCAGCACCTAACCAAGTTGAAACTCGAAAGTTTATCCAAAAAAAAGTTTAAACTCAAAAGTTGGCCAAATTAGGGGTGGGAAGGCTGTAAATATATAGTATATTTCATGTTTTGAGATAGTTTAATGATTTTTTATCATATTGAAGAAAAATAAATATATCATAAGAAGACTTGCTCTGAATCACACATGTCGTATTCCGTTAGTTTGGTTGATTAATACGAGTAGGGAGAAGAAAAGGACTATAGTTCTGTACAATCAGAAATCAGGAAACCTAAAACAATTGACCACCAAAGGTGAAAATCTACCAACACATCCCACTCAACCCATGAAATTAGAAATCTAGAAACATGGAAAAAATGCTGCAAATCCAGAGTCACACAGGATGGACAGGATCTTTAGATCTGAATGACTAAATAGAGATCCTCGTGGATTTAGATCTTACATAGAATTATGATCGTTGGGCTGTTTGGGAATATAAGATTTTAAGATCTTAACATTTAGTTTGAGTTTTGACTACCTTTCAGAAAAGTGAAACTTAGCAAGCTGGTCCATAAAAGAGAGAAATTGATACGGGATATCTGGCTACTTGATCGAAATACTATAACTGGACTTGGTTGCTATATGGGCTTATTTCTCATGGGAAACACATTTCTCATGGGGATGTTTGAATATCAGATGAAATGGCATTGGTGATCGAACAATATTAAGGGGACTGCCATAGGGGTTTAGGATGGCAGGGATGTTCTTGGCCCGGATTACTGGTCAACCCATCATGTCAACTTATTTTATTTGCTGAAAGTCCAAACGTACCCATACTATGGTAGGAGGTATAGAAAGATGGGCTTGGGCTGATCGATTTATTAAAGTGAGTTCTATTTATTTATTTATTTTTTGCTATTTACTTCACTTATTCAAACACTCCAATCAATAATATATATTAATAATTATTAATTTGCTAGTTATTTATCATTCAGTTTTTTTAGTAGAAGCTAGTAATTTTTTTAATGAAGTATACAAATGTTTTTTCAATGCATACAAATCAAAGTTAACGCCTTCAAGTTAATTATGACCCCTTAGAGTGTAACTTAGCCTACTTCCTTGTATTGCCTTTTTTGAATTGTACAAAGTTCCTTGTCAATTACCTAAACCTGTATAGCATACTGGAAGGCACTGCAAAAGAGGTAACATTGATCTTTGCCAAACTATTAAAGCCACATTCAGCGATCATTGAAAGCAGAAGCTTGGGAAGAGTTAAAGAGTTTAATGTATGGTTCAACAAAGAATTAAGTGACCTATGAAACTCTCTTAGAAATTTGCAATTGATGTGGGAGAACCAATCCATATAAGTAACTCAGAGCAAACTGTTGGAGAACGACTTGGACCTCCTGCTAAGCCCATTAGGGTTTTTTCAAATTAGTCTTATTTATTTTATCCTTCCTATCCCTGATGTTTTGGGTTTCTAATGAATTAGCTTTGTTTCGTAGATAATTTAGGATTTGGTGTTACTGATTTATCTCTGCCCTCTTCTTTATATTGTTATCATTGACTCCGTAGTGTTTGAGAAATATAATTTCTGAGTTCTATACAAACCATATCCAGGACTTGTGTATCTGATACTATGCTTAATCTCCATCAATTGGCTTTCCTTGGAGAGCTATTGTCTTAGCGGCTATGCTCTGATATTTCACTTGGCTTCTTCATTGGTCAAAAGCCCTCCATTGGTTTGAACCCTTCATAGGAAGCCTTTGCTAGAGCCTTTGACCTCCATTATTGAAACCATTTTTTTTTTGATAGTATTTATTAAAACCAATTGATAGTCATCTAACAATGGTGTTATTGATTTAGGTACACTAAATCATGATTGTTTTTTTTTTTTTTTTACTGATTAGTTAGATGCAAATGATTCAATCAGATATTGTTTTTTCTTTACACGGATGAAATAAGCTTACTCGGTTAGTCTTGAACCCTTAAAACACAAAGAGTGTTGAGAACTCAGAATAATGTCTTTAAATTTGAACCTCTTTTTTATAATTCTATACTAGACTGTAATCAAACCTGTAATACTTGAATAAAAATATTTTTAATTTATTACATCAAAAATGAAGATGATGATGGTGTTGATGATGGAGGAGAGGAACTTTAAAAAAATGAATATGTATCTTGACTTAACCTAAGGAGATTCATGGATTTAATTCCTTAAATACCCAACTATCTAGTGGGGCAAAAAGAATTGATAACAATATTATCTATTCTTTACTTAATGTTTCCAATGCTCTTTTTTTGAGATTTGTTTTAAGTTTAGTTCATCAGTCTTATATGTATCTGTACCATAGTAAATCACATTACAAAAGCCACCCCAGTCAAGATTGTGATGAAAAAGTGTTGGGTTCATCGAAAGCATTTATGGCTTTGTCTTTCTTCCCTCAAACTGTTGACATCGTATGCTTGATTGGATGTCATGAGAGAAGTGGAGAAGTGGGCTTACAAAAGGGAAGAGAAGGTCATGTAATGTGCTCTTTGGATTGGGTATATAGGTAGTGCAAATGGCCCATGATCTGTGGAGTTTTCTTTGGAAGCTAGGTTCTTCTTACTTGCATGGTTTCGACTAGTACTGTGGGTGTTTGAACAGTTTGGTTGATTTTTGTCTTGTTTAATAATAGGTCAGTTGTATGGTCTAAATGAACCTGCATTATGGCTGGTTACTGGTTTTTAGGCCTAACCAGTCAGTCCAGTATGGTCTTTTAAACATAGCTTGAGAACATTATGATCATCATGGTCCAAAGTTGTTCTTGTTGGAAAGAATTAAATTGACAATCTGTTAGGTCTTGTATGCACATAATTTATTAATAAATTGGATTAGGTCTTTACATCATTTTATTCAACAAGTTGCTATTTCCAATGCCTTTTGGCCCAGATGTAAACGTATGAAAAATTGAAGTGAAGATGATCCCTTCGATGAAATTTTGGCTACTTTTCTTAATTAATTATTCAAATTGAGCATCAAATGCCTTTGTCCTTTGTCTCCTGCTTTTGTCCATTCCATTCTGCCCATTTAATCAAGTTTTTCAATGGTCTACAAATCTTGGTATAAATCTTAAATTTATAATTTGAATGAGTTTGGCTTGTGTAGAAGGAATATGCAATCATAAAGTTGTAATTTTCATTCATATGCACAAGGGTATATATACACAAGTGAGAGAATCATTACAATTAATACAATTAATGATAATTGATCATAATCCCTGATTTCTTGCTATAATATTTCCTAATCCTTGATTTCTTGCTATAATATTTCCTAACACTCCCCCTCAAGTTGGAGCGTAGATATCAATCAAGCCCAACTTGTTACAAAGGTAGTCAACCCGAGTCCCATTTAGAGCTTTAGTTAAAAACTCATTCAATTGGTCGCTGGACCTCAAATATCCTGCAGAAATGAAGTTCTCCTTGATTTTATCACGTACGAAGTGACAGTTGATCTCAATGTGTTTTGTTCGTTCGTGAAACACAGAATTGGAAGCTATATGCAAAGCAGCTTTGTTATCACACCACAATTTCGCAGGTAATGATGTGGTAAGGCCAACCTCCTTCATTAACTGGTGGATCTACACAATCTCCTGTACCGACTGAGCCATGGCTCTATATTCAGCTTTTGCACTAGAGTTCGAAACCACATTCTGCTTCTTGCTTCTCCAGGACACTAGATTTCCACCCACAAGCACACAGTATCCTGTAGTAGATCTCCTGGTAGACTTTGACCCAGCATGATCCGCATCACAAAAACATTCAATCTCAGTGTGACTATGATCTATATAGAGTATACCACGACCTGGTGACCCCTTCAAGTAATATAAGACATGCTCCAAAGCTTCCCACTGAGCCACAGTTGGTGCTGTCATAAATCAACTAAGTATACTCATTGGGAATTTAACATCAGGACGAGTCACCGTGAGATAGTTCAACTTCCCAATCAATCTACGGTATCTCTCAGGGTAGGCAAATGGCTTAATCTTCTTAGGGTCAACCTTGGTCCTTACATTTTCTGGCAGTTCATCAAATGGTATGCTATCATCAATTTCCAAAAAAGGATTAGGAATCATGGGAAAGCTACTCGGGGCTGCCCCAAGTTTTCCGGTCTCCTTTAGTAGATCGAGAACATATTTTCTCTATGTCAGAAGAATGCCTTTCTTGCTTCTCATAACTTCAATCCCAAGAAAGTATTTTAACTGACCCAAATCTTTCGTTTTGAAATGAGAATCTAGGAAGCCTTTTAGTGACGAGATTCTAGATGTGTTGCTCCCCGTAATAACAATATCGTCAACATATACTACTAAGAGGATCAAGCCAGCTTCCGTTTGCTGATAAAACACAGAATGGTCACATTTACTCTGATTCAGACCAAAGTCCTTAACCACTGTGCTAAATCTGTCAAACAATGCACGAGGACTTTGCTTCAAACCATATAGCGATTTGTTAAGGTGACATACCTTCCCACACTCCCCCTGAGCAACAAAGCCAGGTGGTTGCTCCATGTAAACCTCTTCAAGTAGATCACCATTCAAGAAGGCATTTTTGACATCCAACTGATGAAGTGCCCAACCATAAGTTGCTGCCAGAGAAATAAATAGACGAACAGAGGACAATTTTGCCACAGGGGAGAAGGTTTTAGAATAGTCAACACCATAAGTCTGAGCATAGCCCTTGGCAACAAGCCGTGCTTTCAAGCGTTCCAAGGAGCCATCGGCCTTGGTTTTGATGGCAAAGACCCACTTGTAACCAATAGCCTTCTTGCCCGGAGGTAGATCAACAAGAT
This sequence comes from Albizia julibrissin, assembly GCA_037074505.1. Classification (NCBI taxonomy): domain Eukaryota; kingdom Viridiplantae; phylum Streptophyta; class Magnoliopsida; order Fabales; family Fabaceae; genus Albizia; species Albizia julibrissin. The sequence goes on from CM073477.1 coordinate 44,184,036, forward strand.
TCCAGGTACCTGCTTTATCAAGGGCCATCATTTCTTCTTCCATAGCAGCACACCAACTCGGATGGGCTAAGGCTTGGTGGAGAGTAGTAGGGATAGTGATGGAGTCAACAGAAGCTATGAACGAGCAGGATGGAGGAGAAAGATGATTATAGAAAACAAAAGAGGAAATACGATAGGCACAAACACCTTTACGGAGAGCAATGGCCAAATCATTCTTAGAAGTTTCAGGGACTGGGGGCAAATCTGGCTCAGAGGCAGGAACTGAATTGGGATCAGACGCCGAAGCGGGTACTATTAGTGGGTCATGAATTGGAGCGGCGGCATTACTTTCCCTGGGACGCTTCCGGTAAACATGATGGATAGGAGGTTTTCCCGGAGCAGGTCCAGTTGCTTGCGCAGGTGATAAACAGACCTCATAGACCAATACGTCATCAAGACTGGTAGGGTTAACCGAGGAAGGGGGCGGACTAGATAGAGGGAAGAACGGAGTGGACTCATGGAAGGTAACATCTGTAGAGACAAGATAACGCCGAAGACTGGGAGAATAGCATCGATAACCCTTTTGAACTCTAGAGTAACCAAGGAAGACACACTTGAGAGATTTTGGATCAAGTTTGGTGACTGTAGGACGAGTATCACGAACAAAACAGACACAACCAAATATTTTGGCATCAATAGGGAACAAGGGTTTGGAAGGAAACAAAGTGGTGTATGGAGTGTCACCATAAAGGATAGGAGTAGGCATACGATTGATAAGAAAGCATGCAGTGGACACAGCATCAGCCTAAAAGGATTTTGGAATGTTCATTTGAAACATTAAGGCTCAGGCAACTTCTAGTAAGTGTCGGTTCTTTCGGCAACACCATTTTGGGTGGGGTTATCAGCACAGGAGGACTGATGAATCATGCCATGGGTAAGCATATAGTCATGAAACTGGGTGGAAAAATACTCTTTAGCATTATCACTCCGCAAGGTTTTCACAGAGACACCAAACTGATTTTTGATCTCAGCACAGAAGTTGCAAAAGTGAGAAAATAACTCAGAATGACTTTTCATTAAATATAGCCAGGTAGTTCGAGAAAAAGCATCAACAAACGTAACAAAGTACTTAAAACGAGACATAGACACGACAGGGTAAGGACCCCAAACATCAGAATGAACCAAATCAAAAGGGGACGCAACCCGTTTATTGATGCGAGGTGTCAGATGAACACGGTGATGTTTGACAAACTGACACGACTCACTCTAAGGACGACACATGATGAAATTGAGGATACAATTTCTTTAAAGAGTACAACGACATATGACCAAGACGACAATGAACATTAAACGGAGAGGAACCACCAGAACAAGGAATAGAACGCGGCACCCGATCATCAAGAAAGTAATGACCGCCTGCTTCATAGCCCCTACCAATAATCCGCTTCGTCGTAAGATCCTGAATTAAACCGTGGTCAGGGAAAAGTGAGATAAAACAGTTTAATTGGCGAGTAAGTTTGCTAGGAGACAAAAGATTAAATGCAAGATTAGGCACATTAAGGATGGATGACAAGGAAACAAAAGGTGTAGGGGTAACAATGCCAGATCCAAGGACACGGGAGGAGGAACCATTGGCGATTGTTATCGAGGCAGGGTTGGCGTAGGGTGCATATGTAGAAAACAAATGATGGTTACCTGTCATGTGATCAGTGGCACCGGAATCGATGATCCATTTAGACGAAGCAGTAGCTAGGCACGAATCATAGTTACCTGTAGCAAGTGCAGCCGGTATTGGGGAAGCATCATAGGGTGGAGCCATATGAGAGGAATCAGAGGCTTGAGCCATATGCGCAGCACCACTGCGTTGCAGCTTATTTTGCAACTTGCGACAGTAACGTTTGGTATGTCCTGGTTCTTTGCAATAAAAGCAGACAATAGGACCGGGTCTCAAAGGATTGTTGCCTTGTCGTGGGAGGCTTTGGTTCCAGGTATCAACAGAAGACGATGAGCTATTTCCAGATTTTGAGAAACTCTGAGACCGGTTATCAGTAGGACCACGGCCAGCTAATGCACTAGCAGTAGGAGTCGGATGGGAGAGACTATCTGCAAGCAGGACGCGAGAATAGACATCCTGAAGCGAAAGAAGTTCAGAACTAGACAGAATCTGGGAACGAACTGTCTCATAGGCCGGGTCAAGTGCAGTAAGGAAACTCATAATAGCCTGTTTTTCCATATTATCAACCTGGGCCTGAAGATCGGTCATAGGTGGCATCAACATCTTCAACTCCTCATACATCTGCTTAAAGTCCATGTAAAAGTTCTTCAAAGACCGGCCTTGCTGCTCAGCACGGTAAAACCCTTTACAAACATCGTGTATACGGGTAATATTTCCTTTCCCAGAGTAGAGGAATTCTAGGTAGTCCATGAGTTCTTTCACGGTATTACAGTGGCTAACAGAGGGAAGTATATCACTCTCGATAGAATTCTGAATTTGGAGGAATAAACGGGCATCAGCTCTGGCCCATGCCATCTTAGGATCATCCCGGGGAAGAGCCTCAGTCAGATGTCCTTCCTTCTCAATACTCAGCAGATACATACGAACGGTTTTACTCCAATCCATATAATTTGTCCAATTCAACTTGTGATCAGTGATTTTGTTCATCACGGGAACAATTTCAGCAGTAATATTAGCCTTGGAATCAGCCATATAGAATGAATGCAACCAACAATCTGGATGTACAATCAAAGAGGTGCTAGCCAAGCTAAACAACACAGAAACAATTGCCAAAGTATGCTAGCAAAGCCAAACAAGGCAAAACAACTCACCAAACAGCCCCCAAAGGTGCTAAGGAGGCCAAACAAATCAGAAGCAATAGCCAAATTACCCTAAAAAAATCAGAAAATACACTGTGAACAGTAACCACGAGCATAAAGCACCAACCACATAGCAGATATGAAGGACCCACAGCACGGAACCAGCAGGGATAGAACGGAAATGCGACGTCGAGCACAATGCAGCAATCAGCAGCGAAAAACTCCCTGGAAAACGCCGTCATGCGCCGGCGCGTGTATCGGCGGCGAGAGGACCAGTGGCGCGTGAAGGCCACGCGTACGGCGGACGGAGGTCACGACGGTGGGGATGGGCCGATCGGAGGATGCTGAATCTCCCGGGGCGGCGCGTGTGTACACGAACGGCGCGGTGGACAGAACCCTAATCCTCCCTCTCACACTGTTCCAGTCGCCGGAAAATGCACCAGACCGCCGGAAAAAATATTTTAACTCAGAAAAAAAAACACACAGAGGCTCTGATACCATGTAGAAGGAATATGCAATCAGAAAGTTGTAATTTTCATTCATATGCACAAGGGTATATATACACAAGTGAGAGAATCATTACAATTAATACAATTAATGATAATTGATCCTAATCCCTGATTTCTTGCTATAATATTTCCTAATCCCTGATTTCTTGCTATAATATTTCCTAACAGCTTGAAATGAGAATATGCAAGTATCAAATTGTTGATTACAATTTTTTTTCTTTTTTTTGGTGTGGTTGTGTCTCCATGACTCAATTCAGACGAGTCACCTTGTATCCTTAATTTCTTTCATTCTCAAAATCTTATGACAGAAGCGATGCATGTATCTTCATCTGCTTGATATATTTTGAAATTTTTCATCCTATCTCAAACAGCTTTAATATTATTTTCTTTCTATACTCTAAATCCTGGTGGGTTTATATGCTTCCTTCATGTTGGTAATAATGTGAAATCTTTCCAGGTTTAGCTCTGACCCAGAAACATCTATGGGCCTTGTGCAGCATGAAGGCGGTCCCTGTGGTGTTTTAGCAGCTATACAGGTGATTAGCCCCTTTTAGCATGCTGTCTATGACTTTGAATCTTGTTTTGACAACTAATATTTTTCAACATGCTTATACCATATTCAAGATCTGTTTTATTTTTTCTTGAAATGTTAGCTGACTACTTGGTTTCCTTGTTTTCTGTTTAAATTTTAATTCAAAATTGAAAACCTGACTTAGAATGTGTGTGGTAGAGTCTAGGGAAAATAATTGCTGGGAATATTTTCTAAATCATGTTGAAATTAGGACTTTTCTTACAAGTGTGTAATGCTAATGCTGGCATTGTTTAATTTTGCATGTAAGCGTGCATGACTATTAGCCAGTTTCATTTTGTTAAAGTGTTTTTGGGGACACTCATCTTGTTAATTTTACAAGAAAGTGCTCATTCCTACTACTCTCTAACCATATGAACCTCTCCATTTATTGATGTTCAAAAAAATTAAATAAAATTTTTGCTAAGTGAAGTCAGTTTGATTCAAAATCAAAATCAAATATGACAAATTTCCAACTTCATGAAATTTTTGAATGAGAACATGCAACCAAATTTAATTTTGCGAAATGAACATGAATAATCAGGAAGGTTCAAGCCGTTCTTGTGATTGTGTGCTTCATGTTGTAAACAAAACTAAATACAAGAAATTAAGTGCACCCAATGACAAAAGTCTGGAAATTTTGCAATTCTTTCATCAAGTTGGCAGATCAAAAAGAGCATGAGGAGCGTATAATTTTCTAGGGTTGCGTGATTTTTTTGGCCTGAATCTCATATCACTGTGATTAATGGAACTTAGGTCATGACTTTTAAGCATTATAATGGTGTGTTTCACTGTGTGTTGTTATATTATTAATTCTTATAAATCTTGGGCCTATACAGAATGTTGGGTCAAGGACCATTCAAGCTATTGAGTGAAAGCCTCAGGGAATAAATTTATTATGACCTCAAACTTGCCCCTTAAGAAATTTGATTTAACTGTAATGAATTAGGGCAGAATCAAATTCATGACCTCTTGATTATAGAGGCTTTGATGTCACAAGTATCGTCTCAATGAAAAGCTTAAGGGCCTATGAATAGTATCCTATAATTTCTCATAATATTGCTGATTTTCAATCATTCCTTGAAATGTTGATGTACAAAATGACTATCACAATTTCTTTATTAGTCCATGTTATACAAGATTTGGCAGTTTTACATTGGTTGTTGACAGCCAACACAACTCTCCTCCTTTATCCGGGCTTGGGACTGGCTATAAAACATATGTTGAGTTTGTATCAAAATGATGAACAGATTATGGAAGGAGAAAAATGTTTGACTTGCCATTGACTGGCAGATTGAAAAAGCTGACCGTTCTTGAGTATCCAATAGTGTAGTGATTTATGTTGCAAGCTAGTTCTTTTTTATTTTATTTCATTAATCATAATTTGTGGAGTCATTTATTTTTTTTCTTTTTGGGAGTGAAGAGTCACTTAATTTTCTCTCTAATTACTTTAACAGTTAGATTAGATTTTTATATGTTTCTTCTGATATGTTCATTTTGGATTATTTTAGTGTCTGTATATAAAATCTTTTTCTTTTTTCCTTTTTTCATCCCATTCTTTTCTTTCTCCTTGGTTTATGTTATATGGACAATCGTAGTTATGTTTTATCTTTAAGTTTTATGTGAAGTTCCAATATCCTTTTTGTAATGTTGTGTTATGGTGATTGAAGAGAACACTCAATGAACTTATTGAGCGAGATCTATTGGTCAACAATTTATCTAAAGATTTGGTTATTGATAGAGTACAATGATATCATGTCTATGTAGCCCACCTCACCTGGGGGATAAGACTTGTGATTGTTGTTGCATTATGGTGATCTCCTTTTATTGAACTTCGTTGCTATAGCATGTTCAAGTCATCTATTTATAGTCCCCAGAATTGGATTTTGTATATCATTATCATGTTTTGGCCAATCGTGATTGAAGACTTTTCTAGAATGTGTGAACTGCTCACCCAGCGAATTAAATAATAAACCTGTGGCATGATTGTTTGCTTGTGATCATCTAGTGAGCACATTTGCATGTTTTATTATGTTCTTTTGATTTCATTTATCTTTTTCAACCAACATCCATTGAATTTCTGGATTTCCCAATATTTTGCTATATGCTGATTTGCTTCTGGTGTTCCTATTAATTTCCAGGCTTTTGTGCTCAAATACATTCTTTTTCATGGTGAGTCTAAAGATGTAACAACCATGCCACACAATCAGGGTCTCAGCGCATTATCTAAAAGTCAATCTTTTCCATCAAATGATTTTTCTTCACTCAGTGAAGATGTAAAAGCGAGGTAATTTGCTTTTTCCTGATCATTCGTTTGTCTTTTGATTGGGAAGCACGTGATTAACAAATCGTACAAGTACAATTTTAGTGACCAAGAGTTGTTGAAGATTGAGAATCACAAACAAGTACTCCTCCGGTCCTTAATATAAGACATATTTACCTAATTTGGTTAGATTAAGGAAGTTAGTTAAACTAGTTAATATAACATCCATTATCTAAAATACTTTACTCATCTCCCTAATTCTCTCATTCCCTCTTCTCCTTGATTATTGTTGGGGGAGCATCAATGGGGGTAAATTAGTTAAATATTGACAAATATGAAAACTATGTCTTATATTTAGAATTAAGATTAACTTCCCAAACATGTCTTATACTAAGGACCGAAGTAGTACAATATTTTGTCATTGTTGTACTCTTGTTAAAGTTACCCTTCTTTTCTTTTTACATGACAGAATTAAACTTTCTTTTGATTGGTCTATAATTATCTACATTTCAACCGTGGTCTTTATTCATGTTCCTTTATTTGATATGAATTCATTACTTGTGGTGGCTCTTCCTTTTACTACTTTAATTTGTCTTACCTGTCAGGCCTTACTTTATAGTTTTCTTTGTCTTGCGTCTGTGCGGAGCATGTGATACTTAAAGCATTAGAATCATGTTGATTATGTCTATAGAGTCATATAGTTTATGGAGATGATGAACTTTGCTAAAGATATTTGACCACAAAGACTGCCAATGTCATCATTGCATCTTGAAAGATGCAGTGATTCAACTAGATGTTTTTCCTTTCCCTGTGGTCTTCATGGTCAATTGCATTTTTTGGGTTGTAGATTTTGTTTTTTTGGTGGAAAATGGGGTGAAGCCCAACAAACTTTATTTACTAAAAGTTGGGGGGGTGTTATATATCTCGTGTTGTAACTTATTGTCCTAATTATGCTACGCCAAAGTAAATCTTTTCCCACATCTTGAGCCATCACAATGGAGCAATGGGATGAGTTAAAATGATAATCTCTATGATGTGGACCCAACAGGAACTTTTCATAAAAAGCGCAGTTTAACAATTACAGACGTGAATAAAACAATGAATAACAAGAATAAGATGGAAAGTTGAGATCTTGGGATGAGGGACCAATGAACACTTGCTCCAAAAAAGTTGAGTACACAAAACTTTGCACGTAATAGAAACGATGGCTCAAGAACTCCAAGCATAACAAACACGAGTAGATCAATCTCATATGCCGAATAGTGCCCTCTTAAGAATACAAGGAAGTAGGTATGCTCAATTGTTAGAAATTAGCCCATGATTACAATCCCATGATTTAAGCTCTATCATATCCCTGATTCTAGTGCACCTAGTTTGGGAAAGATTATGATTGCTTGTGTGGTTGATTGTAATAATCTCTCTTTATAGCTCATTGTAAAGCAGCAATGATTGCTTTGTTTGCTGGCCTATATAATACACTATAAACCTTTCATCTGAATATATGAGAAAGTATTGAGTTCTCTCAACTAATATGGTATTAGAGAGAGAGAGCCCTGGCTGGCCACCCACTGCCAGGACTAGTGGCCATAACAGAGAAAGAGAGAGAAGGACACCAGCAACCAGAAACCGATGAAGGACGGCAAGTGGGACTACATTGGCACAAGGAGGATTGGAGACCGCCGATCGGCGGAACCAAAAAGCGCGGCGGCGTTTGGAGTAGCGTGTGACTCACGCGCCACCACAGTACCGGCGCGTTTTCCAGCGAGTGTTTGTTTTTTCCAGAACCATGAATCCATCCGAATTTCCTCATCTTTTTGGCTCTATCCCTTGAAATTCATCCTCCCTGGAAATTCATCTAAAACCTGACTTCATCCCGCTGCACTCATGTCTGGTTCAAATTCCACAACCTCCTCTTTATCCAACAACTCATCTTCTTCCACAACTTCCTCCACTACCAACAACCTCCTTGGAAATTCATCTAAAACTGGACTTCATCCCGCTGCACTCATGTCCGGTTCAAATTCCACAACCTCCTCTTTACCCAGCAACTCATCTTCTTCAACAACACCGTTATGGCATCAAAATTTCCAGAACCTCAAAGTATGGTCATTAACCATAGGTTCAATGGAAGAAATTACCTCCAATGGTCCCAAAGCGTGTTGAGGCATATCCGAGGAAAGCGAAAGGAGAAATACATCAATGGGGTAGCGCCACAACCAGCCCCATATGACCCAAACTTTGATACGTGGTTTGCTGAAAACAAGCTATGACTTGGCTTTGTAACTCTATTGACAGTGAAGGCTATCTCCTGGAAAACACTACTAAAGAGATTTGGGATGCGGCCAGAAGAACCTATTCCTCTTTTGATAATACTGTTGCCTTAATCCATTTGAAGTGACAACTTCAAGATTTAAGACAAGGTAACATGACAGCAACTGATTACTATAATATGTTGATAAAACTCTAGCAACAATAGGACTTGTTTGAAGTGCATCCATGGAAAAATGTGGAGGATGCTTATTTATACAAGAAGATAGTGGAAGAAGGGAGAGTCTATGATTTTCTCCTTGGACTCAATGGTTCGTTTGAGGAAATACGAGGCAGAATAATGGGAATCAAACCCCTACCACACCTCCTTGATGTCGTCAACCATGTGTAGTTCAAAGAAAGTAGGAAACTCTTGAACTGAAGCAGCAGAAGTCCGGTTGAGGGTTCAACACTTGCAGTATGAGGACCAAAGGAGGAAAGGAAAAACAAATGGTGCAATTATTGCAAGAAGAAGGGTCACATCAAAGAGGAATGCTGGAAACTGCACGGCAAGCCATCAACTAGGAAACCACAGGGCCATCTTACCTCAACTGAACAGAAGGTTGAAGATACTACGTTAAGCTAGGAGGAACTACAGATGCTTCGTCGAATACTTGAGAAACAGAACAAGTCTAACTCTTTGCCAAGTGTTAACCTGGTACAGTTAGGTAATTCTATTATAGCCCTCAATATTGTACAGACTAGCGACGATACATGGATAGTCGATTCAGGGGCCACGGATCATATGACTAGCAATCAAACCTTATTTACAACTCTTAAACTATGTCCTAAGAACCTTCGAGTCAAAGTTGCTAATGGGGTGTTCACCAAAGTTAAAGGAATTGGCACAATCACACTATCCAATTCACTAAGCATTCACAATGTTCTACTTGTTCCAGCACTTACCTTCAATTTAATATCTGTGAGCAAGTTAACGAAAGAACATGTATGCCGCGTGATATTTGATGATGATGTGTGTCTGTTTCAGGATTTAAACTCAGGAAAGACGATTGAGACTTCTAAAGAGTATGATGGACTTTACTACCTGGAGAGATCGGAGATGGAGAATAAAGCGATTTGGAATGCACGAAAAGCTCTAATCAGCTCAAGTTCTCAAGACAAAGATGTACTTTTATGGCATTGTTTCTCGGGACATCCTAGTTTTGATTATATGAGGCATGTGTTTCCAAGTTTATTCAATAAAGATTCTATTCCTTTTCACTGTGAAACTTGTCAATTCGCCAAACAAACATGATCTTCCTATCCAAAATAGTCCAACTGACCCACCACTCCTTTCCAACTAATCCATAGTGACATATGGGGCCCAACAAGAACAAAAACCCGGACAAATGAGAAATGGTTCGTTATGTTCATTGATGATACACCAGAATCATATGAGTTTACTTGATGAAAGAAAAATCCGAGGTGGCTCAAGTTTTCCAAAGCTTTGTGAAAAACCAATTTCAATCCTCCATCAAAGTCCTCCAAAGTGACTGGTAGGGAATACCTAAGTAGTACCTTTAAAGAATTTCTTGATCAATAAGGAATTCACCATCAAACCTCCTATCCTTACACACCTTAGTAGAATAGGGTCGCCGAACGAAAGAACCGTCACTTATTAGAGGTAATCGGAACTTTGCTGATGGAAAGAAATGTACCAACGACCTTATGGGGAGATGTTGTCCTAACAGCGGCCTACCTCATCAACCAAATGCCCTCTAAAGTACTCAATTATGCCACTCTTGTCCAAATACTCCTTACCATCTTTCCCAATTGCCCTCTTATAAACCCATTACCTCAGACAGTATTTGAGTGTGTTGTTTTTGTCCATACCCCTGATGGAAGTAAGTTTGATGCTTGTTCCCAGAAATGCATCTTCCTTGGATACTCCTCCACACAAAAAGGGTACAAATGTTATTGTTCGACCTCAAAGAAGCTGTATGTCTTCAAAGATCCGTATTCTATGAGGAGGATGCCTATTATCCTAAGTTACCCATTCAAGGGGAGTACTCAGACATTGAATGGCTAATTTGACATGAACCAACTTCCAAAACCTCCAAAACCACTGATGCTCTACCCGTTACCCTAAAAACCACAATACCTTGCCTAACTTTCTTGATGCCAATGATACCTTGCCACCAACCCCCGATACCTTACCTTCTACATCTCTTAATACCACCCCTAATGAACTAGAAATGCAAGTTTAGGTCATGACTAGGATGGATGTAGAAGATAGATCAGAAGGAGATGCCAGGCAACAATCTCAGGAGGTAGAGAGAAATGTCAATCCCACTTTGAGGAATGACCATGAACCTGACTCGATAATAGATCCTAAAGAGATGGGCTGGCCTATTGCACTGAGAAAAGGGGTAAGGTCTTGTACTTAGCATCCAATTCAACAGTTTGTTTTATACGGTAACCTGTCTGCCAAGATGCAGAGTTTTTTTGTTGTAAATAGTGCACAAATTGAAATCTCAGGAGGTAGAGAGAAACGTCAATCCCACTCCGAGGAATAACCATGAACCTGACTCGATAATAGATCCTAAAGAGATGGGCTGGCCTATTGCACTGAGAAAAGGGGTAAGGTCTTGTACTCAACATCCAATTCAACAGTTTGTTTTATACGGTAACCTGTCTGCTAAGATGCAGAGTTTAGTTGTAAATAGTGAACAAATTGAAATCCCTAGAACCTTCCAACAAGCTATGGCTGATCCAAAGTGGAAACAAGCTGCGGAAGAGGAGTTAAAGGCACTTGAGGAAAGTAAAACATGGGAAATCATATCTTGCCCTCTAAGAAAGAAGCTTGTGGGATGGAAAGTTCAATCCTGATGGCAGCATCAACAAGTACAAAGCAAGTCTAGTTGCGAAAGGATATACATAGACCTATGGAATTGATTACTAGGAGACCTTTGCTCCAGTAGCCAAATTCAACACAATCAAAGTATTGTTGTCAATTGCAGCTAACTTGAATTGATCATTGCATCAACTAGACATAAAGAACGCGTTTCTGAATGGTGACTTGAAGGAAGAGGTCTATATGGAGGTTCCATATGGAGTCCTAGCTCCAAACGACTCAGTCTGCAAGCTTAACAAGTCACTGTATAGACTAAAGCAATCCCCAAGGGCATGGTTTGGCCGATTCAACAAAGCAATAAAGAAACTTGGGTACAACCAGGGGCAAGCAGACGACACATTGTTTATCAAGCATGATGATGGAAGAATTACTATCTTGATCGTTTACGTGGATGATATAGTCATTATCGGAAATGATGAAGGCTCTATTGGCCAACTAAAGAGGAATTTGTTCACTGAGTTCTAGGTTAAGGATCTCGGCCAAATGAGATACTTCTTGGGTATGGAAGTGGCAAGAACAAAGGGGCATCAATCTATCACAACGGAAGTATACCCAATGTTAGGGACAACCCGAAGGAACACCGATGGAAGGAGGCTGTCATCTAGAAATCAAAGAGAATGGTGTCGCAGGTGATTTTGAACAATACAGATGACTTGTAGGGAAGCTGATATACCTAACCCACTAACATCTAGATATCAGCTATGCAGTTGGAATAGTAAGTCAGTTTATGCATCAACCACAGGAAGAACACATGACAGTTGTATATATAATCTTAAGTTATCTGAAACTCAGTCCAGGAAGAGGAATCTTCTTCAAGAAGGGCACGGCCAGAAACTTAGAGATCTACACCGATGCAAACCATGCAAGAGACAGGGAAACTAGAAGGTCAACTTATGGATACAGTACATATGTGTGGGGAAATCTGGTGACATGGAGAAGCAAGAAGCAAACTGTAGTGTCAAAGAGTAGTGTAGAACCAGTACTGAGAGCTGTGAATGATGGAACATGTGAAGGACTCTGGGTTATCAGGTTACTGAAAGAATTAGGAATTCCATACGAGGGCCCCATGCAAGTCTGGTGTGGCAACAAAGCCAGCATTGAGATGACAAGAAACCTTGCTTATCATGATCGAACGAAACATGTTGAGATAGAAAGGCACTTTATTAAAGAGAAGATTGAAGCAGGCATCATGAACCTATCCTACATACGATCTGTAGATCAGATTGCATATGTTATGACAAAACCGCTAGGTAGGGCTAAATTTGAAGGATTTTCATGCAAGCTGGGAATGTTTGACATATACTCTCCAGCTTGTGGGGGAGTGTTAGAAATTAGCCCATGATTACAATCCCATGATTCAAGCTCTATCATATCCCTGATTCTAGTGCACCTAGTTTAGGAAAGATTATGATTGCTTGTGTGATTGACTGTAATAATCTCTCATTATAGCTCATTATAGACTAGCACTAATTGCTCTGTTCGCTGGCCTATATAATACATTGTAAACCTTTCATCTGAATATATGAGAAAGTATTATGAGTTCTCTCAACTAATATCAATAAAATTCATTAAAATCTGAATGATATATATGTATATATATATTACTTGATTTCAAACAGAAAATAAGACACTACACAAGCTAGAAACCCTAAAAGCCCTAAAGCCCAATTTGATTAGGTTTACAGGAGTGAGGTGGTGCCACTTTAGTGGTCTAGGGTGATTGTGGATGTCACTTTATGGATCAGGTGGAAGGATAATGAAATTTTAATGAGATAATGACTGAATAGAAGGATAATGATTTTTCAGGATAAATGGATATTGTGAATACTCTGTAAATAATTCAAAGGATGTGCTAAGAGTGGATATTAGAGGATATGGTGGTTAGAATCCATCTAGATCACTCTATTTATCTTTTCATTCATTTTATTAATGGTACAATATCAGGCAATGTAGATTATATTTGCATATTAATTGGTGTCTTTATTCAAATTTCATGTTTATGAATAATTTCACCTTTTCCATGCTGTCTCTTGTGCTTCATAGTTCATTTTTATAGATCCTATATAAGTTTGTTGAGATGTCTGTGATTTCTTTGCAGAGCCTTGATAAGAAGCATGTGTGAAATTTTGTTTTTATGTGGAAGTAGTAGAAAGGCTGTTATTGCAACACTGAGCGTTCTAGGGAATGACAATCAGCATTCTAAAGGAATTTCAGATGATGAGGTAGGTTTCATCTTGTTGATACCGGTGATTTGTGAAACATCATATTGTAAAGAGATCAAATCTAATTTCACTAAAAAAAAGAGATAAAATCTAAATTCCATTGTTAATGGAGTTACCTGTGGTCATTTCTTGATATTCTTATTTGCTGATTCAAGTTATATATAATTGACAGGCCATTTCAAAAGAACTTGAAGGACTTTCCATTGAATCTGGCCTTGATCTGCAAAAGGTTCTTAGAGTTGAAACATACACATTACAAACAAGTGCATTGCAGGGGCTTGAAGCAATGATTCCTGTATACCAAAGTCGTATGGGGGCATTGCTTTTTCTGATTTCTGCTTTACTTTCTCGGGGATTGGTATGCTTGTCAACCCAAACCTTTGCTATATAATTGACATCGTATTTTTACCAGGGCACTTGACATTTTCAGCCACCCTTTTCCAACCTAATTTCATGCTCCTTGGTTTTTCAGGACCTAGGATTTGGTCCTGGGCCTTTGGAGCTCCATGCGCCCAAAGTAGTGACTTGTGGGTGCTCTCTGCTCAGTGACTGCCAAAGGCCTTTTTCCTTAGAGATTCCCTTGCTTCTAAAAGAAGCCTGGAATATGATACATGTTTTGTGTTGCCTTGCAACAATAACTATTTTAAAGGCGTGAACTTTCACATGCATTTCTCATGTGGTGCTTAGTTTCTCAGAAAACTAATTAATAGGTAGACTGAGATTTGAACTTCTACTGTTCCCCCCCCCCCCTTTCTTCCTCCTTTTAATCCACTAGGGTTGCTATAATATGGATTTTTTTCCCCTTACATGAAGGAGCAAGTAATTTTTGTACTTTTGCTAACTTATCAGTTACACCTGTACACCTATTTCCCAGACTTATAAAAAAATTTGGACGTCACTTGCAAACGATTGGGAAAAATAATGGTACTTAAATGTCTGCAGTTTTGTTTGTAAGGGAAAACTGTAACTAGTGTTCACAAAAGAACAACAGAGGTTACGAATAGTCAACGTACATCATCAGTCCTTCTATCATTCACCATCTCTCATCTGGGATGGGAAAATGTCAAGTTCAGGAATATAAGTTTGAGCATACTTTGTTATTATCATGTCTTCGCTGCATGCTTTTAGTAGTATTGCCTGTGACACTTCGCTCTTTTCTAGAACCTGGTTCAAGCCGACAGGGATGACCCCAGCCTACCTCTAGTTACTGCTCCTTTTGGACATGCTTCCCAGGTGTATATTTATTGACCCCCAAAGGATGACGATATCCTTTTAAAATTTTCATTTTAAGTACTCCTTCTTATACTGGAGACTTGCTATTCTCTGGCTATTGTGCAGGAAATTGTGAACTTACTCCTGTGTGGGGAGGCTGTCCCTAATGTGTTTGATGGGAGGATGGATTTAGGGGGAGGAATGTTTCTTAAAGGCATATCTCGACATGTGGAAGTTGGATTCCTCACTCTGTTAGAATCCCTGAATTTCTGCAAGGTTGGTCAGTATCTGAAATGCCCAAAGTGGCCCATCTGGGTTGTTGGGAGTGAATCCCATTACACAGTCCTGTTTGCGCTTGATACCAGTGTTCAAAATGAAAATGAACTTGAAGAAAGGGAATCACAGATCCGCAAAGCTTTTGATGCACAAGATCAGAGTGGAGGTGGGGGCTTTATAAGTGTGGAAGGGTTCCATCAAGTCCTCAGAGAAACGAACGTCAAACTTCCCCAGGAGAAGCTTGAGCACCTTTGCAGTACAGGCTTCATTGTGTGGAGTGAGTTCTGGCAAGTTATTTTAGAGCTAGACAAGAGCTTGGGAGGTTTGAAGGATTCATCAGGATGTATGGGTAGGAAGGTCTTTGACCTTTACCATTTTAATGGGATTGCTAAATCTGATCTGAATGGCAGTCTAGTAAACACTGGAGGTGACATCCCCCTACAACGACCTCGGCTCACAAAACTACGAGTTTCAGTTCCGCCAAGGTGGACACCGGAGGAATTTATGGCAGATGTGTCAGTTTCCTCTGCTTCTAGTGCAAATGAATCTGGTGGAAAGGATTGTGAAGTATCTAAACCTGAGCTTTCTCAACATGCACCATTGGTGGATTGCATAAGGACTCGTTGGCCTCGTGCCGTCTGCAGCTGGTCGGGGGATCCTCCTAGCATAGTCTGAAGTATGAATGTGGGGATCATTGTTTGTGCGCTCTTGTTGGTCCCAGATAAAACATAATTTTTTGGCAACGGCAGGGCAAAAGGAAGATGATGATGAAAACTTCATTGTGTTTAAACTGGAGGCACGTGAAGGAGGTCCAGCAGTCAAGTAACAATTTTCTTTGATGTGTTTATATTATAATTTGAATTAGCGTATCTTTAGCGTTATCTTCGATTTTTGTCTTGTCATTGAATAGGATAAAGGGGAGAGAGTTGTGTGAAATTTACATCTTTGTTCAACCCAACTTGTAAAATCCATTTTAATGTACTATTGTGGATGACAAAAAGTTTATATCTGGGAGGGTTCTTAATAAATATGAAAATCTGTTGCATTTCAAATTGTTGTAATATTGTGCCTGGCTGCTGAATAGGGGAATTTTCATGATTTTCCCCCACAATGTTATCACACCCCTGTGATGTGAATTTATATTTCATTGCAACACTATATTATGTATTTTCTCCCAAAAAATAGTGGTAAACAGTCTGGTGTTTTTCCTTTTACCACCCTCTTTATATCAAGAAACAATGTGGTGTTTGTGCTTCAAGTCTTTATATTTCTTTTTGCACGTCTGGGAACTTGTTTCCTGAGGTTCAGGTGGTGTTATTCATTTCACTGATGATATTAAATACACAATACAATATCCATTTTGGGGATACATGGTTGCGGTAATTTTTTTACATAGTAATATGTTTTTTAGAAGGGAAATATGGAGAGGGGGACCAAACGGGAATGCTATTTATTGGGGAGGATCTTTAAAATTGCAATTATTTACCGGGATCAAAAACTAAAATATAAATATACAAATACTAAATTGCTCCTAATCAAATCCCCACATTCCGTCTTACCACGTCTCTTGAAGATATATTTCAGTATCTTTTTTTTTTTTTTTTTGCCTCTGTATCCTTCGTATTACTTAAAAAATTGTTTTTTTTCCTTATTTATTTAATTGGACGAAGATTTTCTCTAAGTCAGGTAATATCTATGGCCATGGAACGAACTGTTGCACAGTTTCAAATACCTCATAAAGGAGCAGATGATCATTACCCTCATTCCTTACCATAAAATCGGGTGCTACGATTATCGGATGTATGCTTCTTACTAGTGTCCCATTGGCAGGTTGTGTTTCAATTTTACAAGTTCAATGCTTTTAGAAGGGGCATTCACACTGAGGTATACTTTGGAGACATGTCAATACATTCTTAGTGGATGACTTCGAAAGAAAATTCCAGTCCCTTCTGGCGTTGAGGAATCCATTTCTAACCTCAAATTTGGTAAAAACCAATTGCTTCCCTATGAACCAACTAGGGTTGAAATTTAGGGTTTTTAGGCAAAAATCTATTTTCAATTTCAATGCTTCCAAAATCATTCTCTCTCCTTTTTCAAATACAATTTTTCATTCTTAACTCATTGGAAACATCAAAATGAACAAAAACTCGTTCCTTCACCTCACTTTGTTATGGCCAAAATATACCTTAAGTCAAAACAAAGTGATTTTGTAACTTCTAATCACAAGACTTGCTAAACTTTCTTCCTACCATGCTTAAACCTCTTCTAACATCATTTTCATGTCCACAACATCACTAAAACCCTAAGGTTACCGCTTGAAATAAATAGGGCAGCATGTCATCACCATGAAAAATTAACCAAATTTCAATACACTTGGTTCAAATCAAAGCTTATGCTTATTTATTCCCTTTGCTATAACTTTTCCTTGATTCTCCCAACTTCTACACCACTTATACAACACAAAACTCCTTTCAAGAAGCTAAAACCATAGAAATGTTGTTCTTGATGAGAGGAACAAGATTGACGAAGACACTTTAAGCTACAAATGTGATTTTGGGTGTGAAAATGGTTTGAGACAACTTTCTCTCTCTTATTCTTCACAATTTCGGCTCACTTCTCTTTTCATTCTCTCTCTCTCTATTTTTCCCTCTTGGATGACTTTTAAGAGTAAGGGAGCGTTAGGGTTTAATGGTCACATGTGTGTATAAGTGCTTGGTTAAAAAGATGGCCATGTGTTCAAGAGTTGAATTTTGACCAAACTCTTCCTCTTCCCCTTGGTGCCCTTGGCCGACTTTGATTATAAGAGGAGGGAAGTATGTTGATTTAATCTTGCATGCATGTGTAGTAGGAGAGGGATGACCATGTAGCCAAATGGAAGAAAAAAGAGTGGTTACTTTAATTAATCATGTGTTTAAGAAAGAGCTTAGGTGGCGGCTTGTTATAGCTCCAACCTAAAAGCAAAAACAAAACATTATCATGTGTGTGTATGCCTTAAGATGGCACCATGTGTGTTTATATTTACATATATATAGGTATATTTTTATCCTATTAATTACATTTACTAAGCCCTAATTTCCCCCCCTCTATCTAATTTAACAGTCCTTTAAATTCTTGGGATAATGATATGTCTTCAATTCCCAAAATTAAGTCTAACGCCATTTGCTAAATTTCAGTATGTTACACAAATACTATTAATTTCACTACATTCCATCTAGAATTTCATAAGTACTATCAAATAAATAACTAATTGTAAGAAGTCTCATCTAAAAGCTCCCACTTATCATAGGTATATGGCATCGTATTGAATAATCAATCAACTTCAATAAAGCTTCATTACATACAAGATAACACGTCTAAGGACAATACATAAATTCATTTCTTCAATACAACAAACATAAAGGAAATTAAGAAAGCCATAAATACATCAATAAACAACACAACAACTATTGAAAATGGATTTCCTTTGTTTTTGTAATTTGCATATTTTAATCATAAATATTGTTCTCTTCATAGCGTCAACCTAAGAAATAGTAAACTTGAATTTTCCCCTTGCTCTCACTGATTCTCTGTACTTCATCGTGACAATTGTATAGAATTCCAAACTCTTTATCAAATATGCTTCGAGCATATTTACCAAGAACCTGATATATGTCTTTTATGTTTTTAATACAAGCTACATTATTGTTTGCTATTGAGCAATACTAGAAGGATAGGGTTGGTTTGTTTCTTCATGTGAATCATCATATTCATCAGGATATGAGGTGCAGACTTAGGTCCAGAATTAGTGTAGTCCATTAAGGTTCTTCTTGAATAGGATCCACCAAACCTTCCTCAAGATTTGGGTTGAGATCTTCCTCGAAAACTCTTCTTCAGAATCCACTACAAATTCCTCTTCGGGAACTTCTATTAGAATTTGATCGTCTATATACTCAAAGCTCTTATCCCTACTCTAAGTTTGTAGTACTATTAGAAGCCTTTAGCATATTATAATAATTCTTAGGCATTTTAAAATGAATAGAACCATATAATACTGAAAACTTAACTATCAAATTCAAAGTTGCCTCAAAAATAGACGAATAGCATATCACATTGAAGATGTCAAATTTTGGGATATTAAGGGATAAACCTAAGGGATGAACCGCACCTCAATTAGATGTCCCACATGAGATCACACTTCCCTAGAAGATTAAATCTAGAAAAATTTGAAAAATTGAACAAAGCCCTCTCTTGGAGGAGGCTAGACCTTTAAAAAAGGTTGGCCTATTTAAACAATTAGGCATGTAAATAGGCATGAAGTCTAACCTCTTTACTATTTTTTATATTTTTTCTTAATAATATTTCATATTTTAAAGCTTAATCACCATCAATAAGATACCTTTTTATTTTTGTTTTTTTATTTGTATTTGTATTCAAAGACTTACAACACAGTTTCGTAATTAGTAATTAACCAATTATTAACAACGTAAATTTATTGTTCTTTTAATTATATTTTTTCTCAATTATTCACACATTTCCTTTAAAAAACATTTTCCAATGAGTACTCAATCATCATCAGTGATATACTTTTATTTTTATGACCCAAATGGCATTTCCTGTTCTCTGGTACTGATCATCATCAATGAGTTTTAAATTTAAAATTTTATTTTATTATCGTTTATTGTAAATATGATTTTTTTTTCAAATCCAAAATGCGAGAATCAATAAGGATACATTTTTATATTTTTTATTGTCCTTATCCATTTGTGGGGTATAGACATAATAGGATGTTTACAATGTATTCGCATGTTATATGTATTAGGGTTATTGATTGAAAAAAATAATAATAAATCACGACCATGAACAACCAACTACACTTTAATTTGCAATAGTAAATTCATCATTTTCCAACAAACACTAGTATAAAATAGCCCTTTTAGACCGCTACATTTAGAACTGTTATAGAGGATAAGGTCTAATAAGTATGACTGGTGACAGTTGTATAATTATAAACAATTTCTAAGACCGGTTCCTAAAATATACGACCTAAAAGATATTACTTAGACTGGATATCCGAACAACTGGTCTAAAAAGATAAAATTAATTAAAAAATAAAAAATTTTGTAAATTTTTAGACCAGTTGTTTCTAATAACCGGTCTAAAAGATAAAAATTTTTAAACTGATTGTTTCTTATAACCGGTATAAAAGATGCGGGATTAAGAAAATAATATATGTATTCCTTGTAAGACCTAATATTTCAAATAACCTGTCTAAAAGATGAACTTTTTAGATCTCATTTTGAGCATAACTGATCTGAAAGATCGGCCCTAAATTTTTGAATCTCCTCTTCATCGCACCTAATTTTCACTCTTTGAATTTGAAGCCTCTCCTTGGAGTTATTACTCTGTGAGCTCCATCTTCTTCGCTCGATTTTATGTTTTCACTTTTATGTCTTTCATTTCTAACGTCCCTCCCAACTAGAGCCCTAGTAATTGATTCCACTCTTTTAATAATTTGGCTTCTCTACTCTCAAATGCAAAATGCAAGAAAGAAGGAAAAGGAAATTTGTGTTCTCTTGCTAAAACTCTGACTAATGCTTCCTTGTTTGTTGTATGTGTGCAGCTCTGTTTCAATCCTTATTGTTCGAAGTATGTAGCCTAACGGTGAACTCTGTTTCAATCATGAACACTTGCATACTTACACAACTTTCCCTTCTAAATCCAATGGAACCATCAAAATTACAAAATTTCCACTCCTTCATCACGTCGACCAGGGGATTAAACTTTCCTAAGAAAATAGGGGGTTGTTGTTGAAAGAACCGTGCCACCCATATCTACAAACTTTCCCCCTTAGCAGTAGGTCTAGGCAGAGGCCCCTGTTTAGGTTCCTTAGGCTATATATGTTCATCCACCAGGATTATTTTCCCTTTCCCTATCTGCATTTTGTTTTTGCTGGACTTCTTGTAGCTCATCCCTAAGATCATGTATCATTGTCTGCTATTTAGTTAGCATGCCCAATATTTGATGCATTGGGTTAGATTTAGCTTCTTGACCTTGCTCAGCACCTTTACCTCTTGGTCTACCTTTTAGTCTCACCATCTTTATGTTTCACTATATTAAAATAAGGAAGAGGTAAATTTCACATAATCATAAGGGCATACTTGTCATTTCAAAAATTTTAGGATGTACAGGTACTTTAAGAATAACATACAACAAACATTTATAGAAATTTAGGGAAAACTTTTGACAACATACATCCTATAAACTACTATATGACATGTTTCTATCCTTTACATTACATAACTTAACATGTACAAGTAACTTCCCAGGGGTCACCCATCTTAACATTTTCTTGGGCTAAGCACGCTTAACCTTAATGTATCGGTGCAAAATGCTGGTACTGGCTTCAACCGCTTCTGAGCATCAGCATCCTATGACCGCCCTTGTCCCAATAAGTCGTGCCAACCGTCTCTGGACGATCGAATATTGAGCAAAGGCTGTTTATCAGTATTGGTACATGTAGTCCAACACGTACCCCATGATGTCCTCCATGAATGAAATAAAGCTATCATTTGGAGCCCACTCTATAGTCTCATTCTTCCTCCGAGCCCAAAATGCAATATCCATAAAGAAGTGCAACGTCATGCGGATCCATACCTCATCTAGAAACTCTAAGTTAAGAATGTTAGAACTGGCTGACACCCAAGAGGGGGGTGAATTGGGTGTGTGATAAGAAAGTATGATCTTTTAAAATCTTTTCGCAACTTATCAAATCAATACATGTGGAAGTATAGAAACATAAGCTGATATGTAAATCATATATGCTGGAAATGTAAAAGCTTAGGGAAGAGAATATGCAAACTGTGATTTATCCTGGTTCGGTCCAATCCACGATGACCTACGTCCAGTCCCCAGGCTCCTCCTGAGATTTCCAATCCACTATCTTCTTGTTTAACCGGGCACAAGAAAAGCCTTTACAAATTCACAAGAGTTACTCCCCCTTACATACTGTAAGGTTTACTCCTTCTTACAGCAAGTCGAGCAAAGCAATCCAAAGACCTTTCTCTCCTGCTTAACTGTGCAAGTCTTATGAGCAGCAACGTTCTCTCCTGCTTACACCACTGTAAGTCTTACGAGCAGCAACGTTCTCTACTGCTTGCACCTTGTAAGTCTTATGGGCAGAAACTCTTACTGGCGATTCACTCTACAACTTCCACTGTAAGGAAATCAACCCTCTCAAGGTCCCTCTACCTTGAGTTCAATACAGAAGTATAAATGGTGTGTTTACAGACTCTCTCACAGAGTAGATAAATCCTTACTGAAGTACAATACAAATATTCACTCTCTCAAATATACATAATATAGAAGATGAAGTAGAGCAAAGAGTGGTCGGAGGTAGAAGACTTATAATATCAGCATGTTCATGTTCTCATTGTGTTGCTTGCTGTTCTGTATTTGAATCTTCTCCTATTTGTAGCTGAGTTGTGGAAGATGACCGTTGTAAACATCCATCCGTTAGAGTCTGTTGATTCATTTGACCGTTGAGCCCATTCGGATATTCTTCTGTTATAATCCCATCTGATGCTTAGACAATCACTATATCATTTTCGGTTGGAGTCCCATTGCTTTGCACGGTTGTTGAGTGTATTTAAATATTTTCCCGTTGATCGTGCTCTAACACATGCTTCAGCGTCTCTTACAGTTTGCCCATTGGTCTGACAGATGCAATAGTATTTGTCTTCCGTTACTTATGAATTTTTCTGCCGCCCACGAATAGTTGTCGTTTGAATGGAGAGTTCAGTTACTTGTCATGTGCGTGTTGGTGGAGTACAACTGTAACACACTTATGAATATAACCGTTAAGCAATACAGATTGATATGGATCACTGGACATGCTTTTATAAAAGAGATAGTAAGATCATAGAGAATGATCCTATTTTCGCAACTGAGTGTCAAAATGATATATCATATGATTTTGAAAGCTATTTGGATAAATCAGTGATAATTGAGTTTCACTAGCAAAATCAATTGTCGTTGATGAAGTTAAAAGCAAATGAATCAAAGTCAATGTAGGAAGATGTATATTTGAACAAATTATTATATGAGAAGATGTAAAATCACTGGAAGTGTCATTGGAAGTGATTTTGAAAACTTTGAAAACTTCTGAGAGTGATTGCTGGTTCACTGGAAGTGATATTGGAATTTTCATATTTCACTCGAGTGAATTTGGGATCACTGGAAGTGATTTTGTAAACAGTGATTTCTTCTTGGAGTGATTTTCAATTCACTGGAAGTGATTTGTAACTTTGCAAATATCACTCGAGTGATTTATGATCACTGGAAGTGATTTGGTGAACAGTAAAATCTTCTTGCAGTGATTTCCAATTCACTGGAAGTGATTCAGCGAAAATCCAACATCACTCGAGTGATTGAGGATCACTGGAAGTGAATAGCAAAACCGTGGGAATTTCTTGAAGTGAAAACAAAATCACTGGAAGTGATTAGCCTGATCACTCGAGTGATTTACAATCACTGGAAGTGATTTGGCGGATCACTCGAGTGATTCATAATCACTGGAAGTGATTTTCAAAACAGTGAATTTTTCTTGCAGTGATTTCGCGATCACTGGAAGTGAAATGCCATATCACTCGAGTGATTTGCTAAATCACTCGAGTGATCCGTTTCCAGATCTTCAGTAAAAAGACGTCAACTTCCAGATGCCATAACTCTTCGAATATGACTCCACAAATGCTGTATTATATATCAATCGAAAGCCCTGGAAGTCTTCTTTCATATGGAACCGGTTTCATCGCAATAGGATCAGTGGTTTGAGAGTTATCTCCAAAATACCAAGACTGCTCCAGAAAGTGACGCTGACATGAAGGTCACATTGGAACACTGATATCTCCCTCATATGAGCTCCTTTGATGTTGGTTCTGGTGTCCAAATGACGCATTGGAAGTCTAGTTTCATATTCAATTGGTTTCGTCTGATTTGGAGTTGTATTGTGAGAGATATGATCAAATAACCAGACCTCGCTCAGCTCGACGAAGCACAGACTCTGAAATGCTGCACATCACTCGAGTGATTTGTGAATCACTGCGAGTGATTTTTACTGTTCTCAGAATCACTCCAGTGATTCTCAACATCACTCGAGTGATTTCCAAAATCACTCGATGCTACAGTGCCAAACAGTGCCAGTTGCTACAGTACCCGTATTGCTACAGTGATAATGCTACAGTGCCAAACAGTAACCATATGCTACAGTACTTCTGCTACAGTAACCGTAGAGCTTGAAATTTGCTATTTTTCATTGATTCTTGCAAGTTCTTCATTCCTCAATTTATTTCTTCCATTGCTTGACTAATCTACAATATATGCAATATCAAATAGTTAGTCAATGTATTAGAAAAGTATACTATGCAAACTTTGGCTTTCATAATATTTGATATATATATTTGGCATCATCAAAACTAATCATATCTAACAAAGAAAACCCTGATCCTTGTACAATGTGTCTACATCATCAAGGTACGCTGCATACTGGGCTATTAGGGTGTCCTTGTCATGGATAGCTCGCAGGTATATGCTTTTAACGTACTCCCATAGCTACTGGTCCGGTTGTAGATTATGTGTCGTGTGTACAGGTTTAGCTTTGGAACTGGTAACATAATCCAGATTAGACTCTGTCTCATCAGTCTGTTGTTGCTCAATGTCCCCTATATATAAGCTTAATGATGGTGCTAGTCTAGGATGAGGCCTAAACATTGGCCTTGGTAGTACTCACTTTCTAGGGGTTCGTAACATCCTTAGACCACCCCTAATTCGGTATTGTAGTACTTGTATCCCTTCAGGTATTCACTAATCCTCTAGGGGTTGGTTCACAAATCATGGTGATTTACTCCTCTAGTTCCTGCATCTGCGCATGTCTCCTGTTACCATACAACCAAGACCATATCATTATACTATTTTGATACTTCCAGAACCTCTTACTCTGATACAAAAAATGTCAAGCCCCTTAATATTTTGACACTTATTAGAGTAATAATGCACAATTCAATGGGTGAACAGAAATAGCATAAACATACTGATATAAAGTACTTGATTACATTTCAGGAATCCTCACGGGGTTTGTACATAATATTTTCAAATCCTAAAAGACGATATAAAATAGCAGATAACCATCATCAACACTTAAACAACACCGGAACTCTTAGTTGCCGGTATCTACCTCCTTACTCTTGGAACCACTTCCTCTGGATGAATAAATTTTAAATTTATGGAAAGGGGTGAGATTCATATGAATCTCAGTAGTAACACATAATCAATCATATAAAATGTGATAAATAAACATGTAATGCACCATAAAATGTAATAGAACAAATATACTGGAAACATGACTGTTTGTTTGGTGTTCATGATAAAGTGACTGTTTGTCCTTACTGGGCACATTGCATACACTGTTCAAGATCAAATGATAGTTTGAACCTTACTTGTTGTAATGTTCCAGAGCAGAGAACTGTCTGTCCGTACTTGTCTCACTACCTTAGCTGAGTCCTATTTGGCCTGATGGAACTTGTGCTTGTCAAACCAAGTGGTACTTGTGCTTTTTTTTCACACCACACTAGGTTTTGAAACAAATAATTCATATAACAGAACATGGCAACACGAAGCATATAAACAATCACATAGTGTATGAAAGATAAAGTTACTAGTTAGTTCAATCTAATAATTCTTTACCTGGCTCGAGCAAATGTCAAATCCTAAAATTTTAAATTTATAATAAATGAGTTATTACTCATTCATGTCTTACTCCTGAATTCATATAGTTGGCTATCTTTATTGAAAACACATAATTACCAAAATGCCCTTAGGAATCCAGTCTAATTCCCTTTATACTCGTTGTAACTGTACTTTACCAAAAATTATGACCTGGGCTATTCCTATAGAATTTTGCATGTAGAATCCATTTTTGACCTCATTTTTTCCAAAATCACACTATATTTCCCTAAATACCCTTGAAAGCCACATGTTAGGGTTTTAGGGGTAAAATTGTCATTTCACACCCTAAAGCTTCCATACTCCATTTTCATATGATTAATCAAAATTTGGGCAGAACCTCCTCTTAGGGTTTATGCCTTCCATATCAAAAAATTATAACAATCAATCCAACCAATTAACCAAATCACCAACAACAACTACAAACCAAAAAGTAAGACAAGGTTTCTTAGATTAGCTCATGATTCTCTTCCTCCTTGTTCTCTTTGATTTTCTTCTTACTTCATGTAATTTCAAGAAGGATATGAGGATTAGAACAGATTTCTAATGATTTAGAGATAAGAACAAGTGAATTTTTCTTACAAACTTGCCTAGTTTTACTTCTTGAATCATTGTCTCTTCTCTTTGTTCTTTGCTCTTCAATTTGTGCTCTCTCTCTCTCTCTTTCCTCTTGTTAGCCAGAATTTTGGCCCATGGAAGAGCTAAATAGCTTCTTGAAATATCATCTTCCACCTCCTTAAAACTAATATTTGTTTAATGAAATTTTGCACATGTCTTGAATATTTTATTTCTTCTTTTTCCACTTGGTTTCATATGCTTCCACTTGGCATATTTTGTGTCCAAAAATTCATTTTCTCTTCTTTTCTCCTTTCTTGGCCGAATTTGGCCTTTTTTATTGAAAAAAATAAGAGCTTTTTAAATCATTAGCCAAATGACCATTTTGCCCTTACATTTCTTTAATTTTTGAATTAAATGTTGCCTTCCTTCTTCCCTTTTTATTCTTTGCCGAAATTTTCATTATAAATTGGGCCAACAATTGTGCTCTTTCTTTCTTCATTTTGGGCTACAAGATTAGGCTTTTAAGAAGATAAAATATTGAACTTTTTGTATCTTAACTTAGCCCAATTTTATGTAACCTTTACTTCTAATATTTTGCTATTTTAAGTGTACCAAAATTCATCATTTTATTCCATTTTGATGTAACAAAAGTACAAGGAATTTTGGTGAATAAAATTTGCAATATTACAAAGAGGCCTGATGTAACACCCTTCATTTATGCCCCTTTAGTATGCATACGAAAGCGCTAATGTTCTTGTTATGGCTTAGGAAGAAGATAATTAAAACTCCCAGCTAAAAATTTATACAATTATTTTCTTGGGGCACTATTCATTTGGTAAAACTGTACCTTCAAATTGCGTAACTTAATTTTGAGAAAATCATAACTTTAACCATTTTTGTTCTAATTCATATTATATATGTCATGAACATCATATCTAACAATTTCATTTCTCTCAACATGTTTACACAATTATTCACTTTACGCAATAATTTACACAATCACAGATTATCGCGTATCGGTCTCCAATTCTTTCTTCATAAATTCGTTTGGCATATCATCATGCACTCCTCTTGTGCTCAAATATCTATATGGTTGGGTGAGGGAGGGTGAGATTCGAGAGAATCTCAATAGCAAATAATACCAATTATGCATGCATGATAAATCCTTTGTGCATGACATACTTGCCTTATCCCAATTCATGCTCACATAATGACATATTTGCATGCTCAATGCTTCACATCTCATACATATGGCCATAGAATCAATAGAACAGAGCGTCAATTATTCATATATGTTACACATAATCAAGCAAAGCAATCATGCACATCAATACACAAACATATATATTAATACACGCAAGTTAGGTAAGTTTACTACCTTTTGTCTTTTAGTCTTCCTCTTGTTTCCCTTTTTCTCCAACCATTGTAGTTGCTTGGAATTCCTTCTATTTCCTATTCCTTGATCTCTGATGGCCCTAAAAACATAATTACATTATGTGGTTAACTCATTAGAGCCATGAAAGCCAGTCATTACATATGATTCGTTCCCTTACATACTCTTTAATACCTCTCTTGTGACTTTGGTGTTTATATTCCATGAAAAAATAAGAGGTGATGAAATGGGGTACTGGATACAGGCAAGAAATCTTTTGGCTGAGGCCAAAAGGTGTCTAGAAACTTTTGGGCTGCAGCCAAGAATCTGTACTTCCAGGTCTTCCCCTGTTTATTGGCTGAAATTCCAAAAACCATAACTTAATCTATAAAATTCCAAATGGAGTGGTTCTAAGTCCTACACGAAGCTATATAAGTTCTCGTTACAGGAAAAATATTACCTACTACAAATTATAGGCACAAAAATCCATAAATCCTTGAACAACCAAACTGTTCCATATTCAGTTCCTCAACTTCAATAAACCATATCTTACAATTCACTACTCCAAATAACATGTTCTAACCATCCTTTTAAAGCTTAGTATGTCTATTAACTCCGTGCAAAATATCATGATCATTGGATAATGTTTATTCATCCAAAATCATGTCACAATCAATTTGACTTGCAAGAAACAGAATTTGGCATTAACTACCTTTAACAACATTTAATTCCAATATTCCCCAAAATTAATCATTCACCATTTTCCCACACCATTTTTCATTCTAAACTCATTGGAAACATCAAAATCACACTCCTTCCCCTTATCCTGTTATGGCCTAACAGAACCCTAGGTACCCATACACCAAAATTTTGCAATTTAACTACAAAACTTATCAAATATCATCATCATGCCCTTTTTAACATCATATTCATGAACATATGATCATCAAAGCCCTAATTTATCATCTTGGCTGAAACCCTAGGGTAGCTATAACCTTAAGAAAACTCATCAAAATTACAAGATACTATATTCAAATCGAAGCTTATTCTTACCTCTACTTGATTCTACGATCGGTTCATGATTCTGGCAATACTCTAACTGTGGAGGCAGCACCAAACTCCTCTGATCAAGAACCCAAAATCATAAAAATGTAGCCCTTGATGAATAGAAGAAGATTTATGTAGGCACCAGAGCTAAAAATGCTGATTCGAATGTAAATCGGCTTGGGAGCTTAAGAATACTCCCAACTTCTCTCCTCTTTCATTTTCTCTTGATTTTTCACTGCTTTTCCCTTAATTTCAGGTGCTACATGAATTTAATTAAGATTGGGGATGTTGTATTCTCTTTTGATGACATGTGTCATGTCTTAAAGTCTCAGGGTGCCAGGTGCTCCTTTTGGAAACTATAAGGTACTCAGTGATTCGGTGTATCAGATGCTCTTTCTTGACCCTGCAGGGTGCCCAATATACCTTTTAAATTTGTCCACCCTTCCCCTCTCTCATACTTGTCTGACTTCATTGGTCAGTAGAGAGGGAGTCAAATGAATTCATTTAGGTTACATCATGGTGTTTTGGAAAATTGGGTATGTAGCTGGATTGGAGACTAGTAATTCAACATGTGTTAATTGTGTCTTTAAGAGGTTCCATCGCTTGATTGGCTAGCCATAAAGTAAAGTTCACAATGTCACAATATGATTGGATAAACAAAAAGAAGAGTCAAAAAGTAACTTCAATAAAGCTACTTTTGCGGTGTATGTTCCAGATGGTGCTACATGCCTCAGGGGACTGCCAAGTATGAGCCAGAGTGTTTGTGTGGGACCCAAAAATAGGACCTAGCTTATACATTCCTCAGCAAATGGCTCCTCATACTTGGGTCTTTTCCAAAAACGCAGGGCATACGTATCTGCCCAGAAAATGCCACGTACACAATTATATCGGCGTATTTTAGCTGATTAATTAATCACATGTATACTTACACCTCCAAAATGATCCATGTGCCTGTGGAAGCCATAAAATGACATCATACATTCCTATATAAGCTTTAAGATAGTGCCAAGTATACACAGGCATTGATAAATTCCATCCGACCACTGTACACAAGACAACTCACCATTGTGCTAACTTAAAGACTACTTCTATATATTTGGGACCCATACGACGCCATACATGCACTCATGTAGCCTAAATAAATGGCGCCAAGTATACCAAGGTGGACTTGTACTAGTATATTTTTATCTATTTACTTATACACAATGAGCCTTATGTAATCTGAAGACTCATTCTTAACCCGGAGGTCTGAATCATATGGTTCCATAAAACTAATTTTATCTTTGGAATTTTTACCAAACTAGGCCTAGTAGTTTTCTTGACTTAGGCTTATTGTCAAGTTTATAGGCCCAAAATTAAGAATATTACACCCGAGGCAATAAGACCCGATGTGCATGCTTGCATGAGGGAAGTGACCCTAGGCTGTAAGATTGGATGGCTGTAAGACTCAATGTGCATACTTGTATGGTGCAGAGGCTTAGGCCGTAAGACTTGTGTTACCAAGCATTGTTTAGTATGTAATATCCCAAATTTAATCCCTAAAAAATCCTTGTATATTCAAGGAAATAAAATGGTGAATTTTGGTGCACTTGAAGTAGCCAAAATAGTGAAAATAGTGATTATATGAAATTTTGACCAAGAAAGACCTAAAGCCCAACTTTTTCCATGATGAAGGCCTAACATTATGGCCTAAAATTTAGTATGAAAGAGCATAATTTTTGGGCCTAAAACATTGCAAGAATTCAGCCAATATGAAAGGAGAAAAAGAAAATGGCAGTTGTTTCAAAAATTCAAGAAACTGTAAGGGCAAAATGGTCATTTGGAAAAATAAAATAAAATTCATTAATTTCCCTTAATAAATAAGGAAAATTCAGTTAGCAAGGGAGAGGCAAGAAGGAACAAGAATTTTCTACATACTTGGACATGTGGAAGAATGAAAATGGCTTATGGAAAAAGATTACATGAAAATTTGCCGAGTGTTCTAACTTTACAATAAAATAATGACAAATGAACGGAATTGGATATGATATATTAATTGCAACATTTCTGCCTATTACTTTCTCATTTTTGGCCAAACACAAGTGCAATGAGAGAGAGACAAGAATCAAGAAGCAATCAAGGTGAGTTAGGTTGAAATTTCTACTTATTCTTGCCTTCTAATTCATGGAAACACCTCCCTAACTCTCATGCCTTCTTGAATCAAACATATAGCAAGCTTAAAGTCAAGGAAAAGAAGGAGAGGGTGGTGGTTTTTTGAAGATAAAGAGAGAAAATCAAATGTAAGCTTAAGAACTAGTTGACTCTTGAAGATTTAAGCTTGTTGTTGTTGTTGGTTATTAGCTTGTTTTTGTTAGATTGTGTGATTTGGGATGTTTAAAACCTAAGGACAAGAAGAGAGATGTGTCAAATAATAACATAATGTTTGATTATGTTAATAGAATTGGGATAAGTAATGACCAATCTATTTTTGCATTTGGCATTATAGGGTTCGACCTTTGCCCGAGTCGACTAAAAGACTGGTAGATGAGGACAAGATAATGGAAAGGTTAATAGGTAGTAACTCTTTCTCTCATATAATATTTGATGCGTTGCATGTATATTTTACAATGTTTGTGATATGAGCATTCAGAATATGACGGGCGGACACTCGTGTAACAGTAAACTATGAGACGAAGCACTTTGGTGTGGGATCAAGGGTCCTGTGTTTGACTTGATACTGTATGTGATCTTACTGAATGCTGTGATTATTGTCTTTGTGATGAGATGGTTTATATGCATGCTTGTGTATTTGCATTTTATATGATTGAATTATTGTTACTACTGAGATTCTTTTGAATCTTACTCTTTCTAAAAATTTAACTATACAGCGAAGGCGAACAACTTGAAGGGTAATGTAGAGACAAAAGAACTAAGTTCCTATTGGTTATCTGTGAATATTTATATTTTATCTAGACCTAGATAATGTAGTAGCCTGGAACAACTATGTGACATGTAATTGAATATGAACATACATAAACACAGTAGAGTAAGGAGGTATTAGAACACTTAGTTATTTTATCAAAATACCTACAATCGATACCCACAAAGGTAAGATCAGCACAGATGATAAGGGTATCAGTACTCGAACGTGGTATCAGAATTATTAGAGAGCGGTGGTATCAGAGTATACAACTAAGACATTAGTATTAGTGTTGATATCCTATTCACATATTCAAATGAATTACATAATAAATCATAAGTATACGTTAAAAGAAGGGGGTTTTACATGATGTGATATTGGACCAGTTTGTCCCGTGATTGTGTTATTGCTGCATATTGATTATTGAATGTTGTATGTGATGTTTGCTGATTATATGGTAGTTTACTTAGCATGCTTTGTGAACTTGCATTTTATGTGATTGATTGTGGTTACTATTGAGATTCTTATGAATCACACCCTTTCCAATAATTAACATATGACAAAGAGTAAATAATGTAGATGAAGGAATAAGACTTTTGTTGGTTATCTGTACATAATTTTTGCTATGAATGCATGTCCTATATGTAAATATAAAGATACAACCATAAGTATTAGTAATTCATAATAGAGATAGTAGAAAGTATGCGTAGCGAATCGATAGTTTCCCTTAACATGATACATGAATTAGGATTGGGTAATCGTATGATAAGGGCCCATTTGCTATTAAACAATCCGTGAGTTTATAAGCAAAGAAGCGCTCTGATAAGAATACATGGTGTTAAGAACTGATGAGTTAGAAGGAAGTTGCAAACTACTATATGAGTGTTCTAAAAGTTTAAAAATTTTCAGAAAAGCCCAATTTGATATAAGTTCATTCCTTAAGTTGAAGCTGGGTCTTTGAATTATTTTCAAAAGTGTATTTGTCCCAGGATCAAAACTTGGCTTTGTTGTTTAAACTCTTTGAGTAAAGGCTCATCAGACTACGTTAAGAATAAGGAAGTCATACTTGTTGGTATCAAAGTAAAGTTTGGCAATACGCTAGTATTCTTTGCTTATGTGAATAATATATTGATCCTCTGTTAGTGATATTGTGATTTGTAGTTATGGGTTATAGAAGGTACTAAAGAAGAAGATCACCCCCGTCCATTAACCAGCCTGCAGAAGGAAGGGGCAGAGGTCTATAACGAGGAAGAAGTGGAGCAATGATGATGTATACCCCGATGAAATGGGTTCGTGCTCCAGTGACAATAATTTTGATGGCACCTTGTGTAAGACCTGTCTTACATACCCCTTTATTATGTATATGGAAGCGTTATTCTGTCTTTACTTAGGGGTTTAATACTTATTTACGACTAATGAGCTATTACTCTTACCACCTATCAGAGTTTATTCTATTTCTTAGTTCCCGTGATCCTGATTTCGACTGAATTCAAATTCGTGCATTTATATTGATATATTCCTACACATACGTCAAGTGTAAATATTTTATATATAGTAAGCATATGCACACTTAGCTCTTCAATTCTTCATCTTCTTTCTTTCTGGATCATCTTGAAGCATTCTTCTTTATCCTGCTCATAGACCTATATGGTTGGTGGGGGAGGGTGAGATTAAGGGGAATCTCATTAGCAAACATACAGATAGTGCATGTACGATGAATACTAGTGCATGATATGCTTGCCTTATGTAGGCTCATGTTCACATACTGATATTTTGCATGCTCAATGTTTCATGCAATATACTTATGGCTAGAATAAAAATAGAAACAGAGCTTCATTTACTCATACATGCTTCACATAATCAAGCAAAGAAATATAACAAATCAATACATAGCATAAATGTCAAACCCCTTAATACTTTGACATTTATTAGAGTACTAACGCGCAGTTTAATGGGCAAACATAAATAATACATTATACTGATATAATATTCTTGATTATGTTACAAAAGATCACCACAGAGTTTGTAGACTTACAAAATAAATCCCATTTACAAAGAGAATCTATGGATAACCAACATAAAATTTCCTTGATCTGTACCGAACCCTCAATCGTCGGTATCTGCACTTTGCACTTAAAGCCGCTTCGTCTACTGAATTAATTTTTGAATTATGGAAAAGGGTGAGATTCATATGAATCTTAGTAGTAATAGACTATCAATCATATAAAATGTGAGAAGTAAACATGTAATGTAGCATTTATCATGATGCAACAATCAAAATACCAAGCACATATATGACAATGTTTAGGAACCAAAGCATGATTTTGTCAGAATTAAAATGATCGCTTGTTATTGATATGTACAAATCATAACCTCGTACATAGGAATCCACCTATGTAATGTGATCACACCAATAACTTGGAGTAGGAATCCACCTGTCCATACTTATCAAACTACTCAGTTGGGTCCACCTAGCCATATGGTACCTTGCTTGTCCTATGGGGTGGTACCTTGCTTATCCCACACCAAGTGAGTACACGTACCACATGCAACACATTGCACAGAACATAGCAAACAATGTATATTAACATTCACATAGAATATGAGAGATAGAGTTACTACCTGGACTCATTTCCAAAGCCTAGCTACCACCGCTCCTTTAAATTTTTGTCCGGCTCAAACAATTATCAAATCCTAAAATTTCTAAATTGATAACAAATGAGTTATTACTCATTTATATCTTATTTTAAACATATAAGTTGGTTATCTTTACTCAAGGTCCCAAATTACCAAAATGCCCTTAGAGAAACCGATCTAATTCTCCTTATACCCAGTATCATTATACTTTCTCAAAATTATGATCCAGGCTATCCCTACAAATTTTCATATGTAGAATCCATTTTTAACTTTAGTTTTGACAAATTCACACTTAAATGACTTGATTACCCTTGGCAGACATCAGTTAGGGTTTTAGGGGCAAAATTGTCATTTTCATAAGTTTTTCAGAAATTTCCAGCTTTTTCTGTCAACTTTGAAAATTCACAACTAAGTTTAGAAAATTTCCAAATTGAGTGGTTCTTGTTCCTATGTAAATCTCTTTCAATCCTCTTTTAAGAAAAAATATCAAAAAGCACTTGACATATCCACAAAATTCCAAAAAATTTAACCAAGCTAGTCTGTCACAAAATTTGTTCCAGATTCATGGTCAAATTTTGGAAAATCATATCTTTCAATCCACTGGTCCAAATGGCTTATAATACCTATCAAGTTAAAGCCTTGGATGTCTAATGTCATCTTGTAAAATTTCATTAAATTTGGATCAGATTAAGCCTTTCAAAAACATGCCACAAAAAAATGGACCAAGCTGGAAAAATGGAAGTTTCATGTTTAAACCTTTAAAACATCTTCCTTTCCACTTGTAATCATATAATTAATCCCTAAAAATTATTTAAACATGATTAGTATGAATTTGGGCAGCATATTTTCTTAGGGTTTGAATATCCCAAATTACAAAATTTATCACAAATAAACTAATAACCAGCCAGACATCAATTATAACTTTGGTTTCAACAAGAATTTCAAAGTTTTTCTTGAGTTACCTTGATTCTTCTTCTTCGTGTTCTCCTAACCGTTACCTTCCTTCTTCTTTACTTGAGTTTTTGCTTGTTTGATGGGTAATCCAAGATGACATAGAGGTTGAGAAGAGATTTCATGAATTAGAGAACAAGAACAACTAGAAATGTCTACTTCCTTACCTTGATCTTGCTTCTTGTTCCTTGTTTCCTCTTCTTTCTCTTGACTTTCTCTAAATCTCTTCCTCTCTCCTTTCCTTCCATTTTGGCCGACTTCAAGGCCATTTTAAAGAGAGTTGGAGAGCTCTCTAGATTGCTCTCCCTTCTTCCACTTTTAATATTATTTTATTTGTAAACTTTAACATGTGAATAATATCTTAATATTATCCTTTTCACATGCTTATCACTTGGTTCCTCTAGACATTTCTTCATGTATCTTGCTTCTTCCCTTCCAACCAAACTTACCTCAATTATTTGAGAAAAATTGTTAAATTTATTAATTTTTCCAAAATGACCATTTTGCCCTTACATTTTTCCATTTTCACACTTGCTGAAAAAATTGGCAGAATTTTCATCAAATTTTGAAAATTCATATCTAATTGTATAGATATCCAATTGGTATGGTTCCAAAGGCTATGTGACTCTAATTAAGTATATTTCCAAGTAAAAATATATCACTCAGCCAAATAGAAGCTCATAATTTTCATAATTTCTATTTTTGGACGCTTCCTCAGAAAATTTCCAGTTTTACTGGGCTAACTTTAAAAAATACATATCTCATTGTGTACAAATTCAAATGACCTATATGACATATCAAATTAAATCTTGATAAAACTTCTTTCATTCTGAAAATTTTCACAATTTTTGGATATCATTTTCCCATTTAAAAATGTCGCACAATATGAATGCCTCACTAGCAAGCACATTGGCATCAACACTAACTTGTGTTCCAAATATCTATGTTGTGTGTGTGCCCTCTAATTGCCTTGTTTTGTTAATTAATGTGCTATTTAATTCACCATTTTATCCCCTTTAATACCACCAAGGTATAAAAGAATTTCGGTAACTGAAATTTGGGATGTTACAATGAACATCACATACATACAAGTAAGTAAGTTTACTACCTTCTGGATAAAGTCCTTCTTCTTGTCCCCTTTTCTTTCAACCACTGAGGATTCTTGGAAATTCTTCCATTATTTTCTTTCTTGACTTCTCATGGCCCTAGATATATAATCATATCATTAGGGTCATTTCACTAAGTCAAATAATGAGTTAAAGTGGTCAAATTATCCTAAGGGGCTAATTTCTACCATTAGAGTTCAAAGAAATTATAATGTGCCATAATCATTTTCTATTTTCGCACATTAACCTAAATCTATCATAATTTTTATCAATCTTTGAAAATTCACATATATATGTACACATGTCCAATTACAATAATTTCAAAGGTTATGTGACCCCTAATTAGTCTATTTCTAGGGAAAAATATCACCATTAGTCAAATAGACGCACATCAGTACAGAATTCCACTTTATTG
Organism: Albizia julibrissin; assembly: GCA_037074505.1. Lineage (NCBI taxonomy): Eukaryota > Viridiplantae > Streptophyta > Magnoliopsida > Fabales > Fabaceae > Albizia > Albizia julibrissin. The sequence continues at coordinate 44,220,780 of CM073477.1, forward strand.
GCTACTGCTTCAGAATTTGCCAGTTTTACATGACAAATATTAAAAAATATAGAACTTCTAGTGTACACATCCAATTGACAAAAGTGACATACAAAACTAAATCTTGACATGTCTACTTTAAGACGGGAAAGTTTCACATTTTTTGGACATCATTTCCTTATTCAAAAATGTCACACAACCATACTGCCATGTAGCAAATGCACACTAGCAGAAATTCCAATTTACAGTATTTATTTACAGTGGTCCAGAATTTCCAATCAGGAGGTATCCCTACACAGTTTTCCATTCTAAACACAATGGGAGCATCAAAAACATCAAAATCACATACTTGCAGCCCCTATCTAGTCTAGCTGAACAGACCTACTTAACCCTAACAAACCAAAACATAATTTTAACCTTTAAACTACATCATCATAAATCATCATTTAACAACATATACATGATTAAGGTTCCATTAATCCCTAAAAACCTTTATTAGCTGTAAATATCAAGCCCCCCAAAAACTCATCAAAACCACACACCAATTTGTTCAAATTAAAGCTTACATTTATCGCTAAATGTTTTCGCAACTGGTTCAGAAATCGACAGTACATCTGTGATACCTTATTTCCTATGGCCTCGGATGAGTATAAAAGAGTAGTGAAATCATACGGGAGATTGGGATTCAAACCCGGCTACCCAAATTTCCAAAATATTTGCAAATTTCTCACCCTCAACTAAGGAGTGAACCTAGGGTTGAGTGGGTAGTAAAATTTTCACAAACCATTTTCACTATCTCGTCTAGTCTCACCGGTCCTTTCTTTATATTCATTTATCAGAATCTGAGAGCGTTTATCTTAATTGCATTTCGTTAGTAATAGGAAGCATAAACAAAAAACTAAATATCATTCATACATTACATTCCACTCACGTTCTTAACATATTGGTATACCTATATACATTATACACAACCCAAAATATCCAAAAAGACATATGGGACTAGATATACCAAAATGACAAAAGTCTTCCGTGCCCCAACCTTTAGTCATCCGCGTTTACCTTCTTCTTGACCCTCGAGCTTTCTCCCTTTACTGAAAGTGGGTTTTTGAAAGAGTGAGACTCAAAAGAATCTCAGTAGTAACATATATCAATCATACAGTTATAACATTACAAGGCATGCAACAATAATCATTCATCAAAATCATCACAACAACAATCATGCATCCTATGAAACTCGTAAACTATCGCAGCGCTAGATATACCTCAAGGCCCCTGAGGGATACTTGTGCAATACGCCCAGGATCTGCTCATGCATCGGTGATTGTTATATTGGCTTGAGTGTCTACCTATGCAAAGATAGGCCCCGGGTGAACACCCCGCATATTCAAAACAGGTCGACAATTCTTGATGAATACATAAATCATTTAATGCATACCATAACATATGAAACAAAAGTTACTACCTGATTGCTCTTGTCTAGCAATTCCTTCCTACTTTTCCATGCTCGGGAAAGCCTTGAGTTCCAGACCATAACCAAGTCCTAAAATCTCAAATATACCATAAATGAGTCATTACTCATTCGTGCATTATTCCAAATTCATAGTATTAATTAACTTAGCCCAATAGTGCTAAATTACAAAAATGCCCATTGAGATCCGGTCTCACTATACTTTACCAAATTTATGACCTGAGCTAATCCTACACAATTTTGTGTATAGAATCCATTTTTGACTTCCAATTGGTAAAAATCATGCTTAAATGATGAAAATTCCCTTGACAGCCCTAATTTAAGGCTTTTAAGGGCTAATTGGGCATTTCACTTTATGATCATCATAGACCCTATACAATTTTGCCTCTTAAAGTCATTAGATGTATTGGAATTATCAAATTCCTACTCCTTTACCATATCCAACACAGGGTAATCAAATTAGATTCCCAGAAAAGTTGTGTCAGTTTCTCATTTTCTCTTACCTAATCATCTCCTTTCCACTTATAATCATACTATTAGCTATTTAGACATTCATTGGACTTGATTTGGAGAGACTTGCACATTAAGGTCCCCTATGTTTCTTAAGCTATCTCTTACCAAAACAGCCAAAACCAAGCCAATAACAAATAGCATCAATCAAGCAAGAGGAACAAGTTTGGAAGATTACCTCTTGATTTCCAATACTTTCTCTCTCTATACATTTTCAGCTCTCTCTCCACAACTCTTGATTCAGCTTGAAAACTATGGATTCAAAGGAAAATAGATGAGTAGGAGAGGTTATGGAGGGATTAGGAAGCTTAAGGCACAAGGTACAAGTCCCTTACCTTGAATTTTGATGAACCCTAGATTCCTCTTCCTCTTCATGTTCTCAGCTCTTACTCTCACTCTTTCGGTCTGTATGCACGAGAATGAGCTGAAGAGATCAAGAGAATTGGTGATATATTATTTAGTCAATGGTTTGATACATGTGTAAGCATCCTATTGGTCCATAATGAAATTTCTCATTTAATAATTTCATTTCCCTTCATATTCCTCTTGATCAGCAGAAAATGAGTGAGAAATGAGGGAGCATATATTGATCTTGCACTATTCCATTGCCATCTTGCAGTAGGTTGACTTTTGCACCTTTCACTTTTGACTATTTGACCTTTCTTGATAATAATTCACAAAAATAGGTTTATTAATGATCTAGTGGCCATTTCTCTCTTTTTAATCCCCATTTAACTGAAATTATTGGGAATATTAGGGAAAAATAATTATTTCCCACTTTATGGAAAAATTACCATTTTACCCCTACATTTATGATTTATCGTAATAAATCATTTTCTCGGTTATTTCCATTAGTTTTACCTCATTTTGACACTTAAATGAAGCCATCGTTCATGTCATTATATTCTTAAATTTTGGTTACGATAGTAGGCCTTTAAGTGGGTATTAATCGCCTTTTTGTCCTTATTTTGCCGATTTATATGTAACCGGCGAATTGCCATTTTCCGTAATTTCATACATCTCACAATTCATCATTTTATTCCACTAAATATCACAAATATACATAGAGGGAATATTGGTGAAAAAATAGGGTATTACCGTTCTCCCTCGTTCAATAAATTTCGTCCCCAAAATTTGTTATACCTCATCTAGCATAAATCCTAGGTAACGTTTTCTCATATCTTCTTATGCTTCCCAAGTCGCCTCTCTTGGTGATAGTCCCGTCCAGACCACCTTCACAAATAATATGCTACGACGTCTGAGCTGCCTTTCTTATCTATCAATGATTCGCTCGGGCTCAGCCTCATAGTGAGATCATCATGCATATTGATATCTTCATATTCAATAATATACTGGGGGTTTGGTTGGTACTTCTTCAATTACAAAATGTGGAACACGTCATACAATCTACTTAGATTTGGGGGTAGAGTAATCTGGTACGCTATAGGCCCAACTCTTGACAAAATTTCGAACAGCTATATGTAGCGAGGACTTAACTTCTTTCTCTTTATTGCCTTTCCAATTCTTGTAATAGGTGAAACTTTCAAAAATACATGATCACCCACCAGGAATTCCAACGGAATTTTTCGCTTATCCGCATAACTCTTTTTCCTACTTTGGGTTGAAAGCAGTCTCTGCTTGATCATTATGATCTGTTTGTTAGTCTGATCTAGTATGTCCGGCCCATACAACTATTTTTTTGACAAGTCTATCCAGCAAAGAGGGGATTGACACTTCCTCCCATACAACGCTTCATATGGAGCTATCTAAATGCTCGCATGATGGCTATTATTGTAAGAAAACTCTTCTAGTAAAAGGTAATGATCCCAACTTCCTTTGAAGTCCATTAAACATGTTCTTAGCATATCTACCAGCGTCTGTATGGTTCTCTCTGATTGTCCATCTGTTTGAGGATGATAGGCCGTAATAAAACTTAACTTAGTGCCCAAAGCATCATGCAGAGATCTCCAGAACTTTAAAGTGAAGTGAGAATCCCTGTCAGAAATTATATTCTTCGGCATCCCATGGAGCCTTACTATCTCTTTGACTTAAATTTTTGCCAACTTATTAGGAGAATAGTTAGCATTTATTGGTATGAAGTACACTGACTTTGTAAAATGATCAACGATGACCTAAATTGCATCATGATTCTGGATTCGGGGTAATCCTGCCACAAGATCCATGGTCACGCTTTCCCATTTCTACTCTAGAATCTCAGGACTCTGAAGCAATCCTGGTGGTTTTTTGGCATTCAATCTTTACCTTTTGGAAAGTAAGACATCGTGCCATAGATTCTGTCACATTTTTCTTCAATCTAGTCCACCAGTACATCGCCCTTAAGTCGTGATACATCTTTACCATCCTTGGGTGAAAGGTGTAACGACTCTTGTGGGTATTGTCGAGGATTTTCTGCCTCAGGTCAACGTTCAGTAGAACATAGGTTCTCTTCTTGTATCGAACCAGTTCACTTGGTGATAAATCATAATCTCGAGTTTCTCCTCATTCAATCATAGTCCGAATGGATCGTGCTTTCTCATCTTGCATTTAAGCTTCTGCTATCTCAATCCTCAAATTATTCTCCACTTAGCTAATACCATAACCAATACAGATGATTTGATTCGACAAGTTTAGATCTTAGAAATCTTCTATTAATTTCCTCTCCTGTATCATCATAGCTACCACTTACATCACCTTCCGACTAAGAGTATTAGCGACGACATTGGCTTTACCCGGATAATACTTAATCTTCAGATTGTAGTCTTTCAGCAACTCTATCCACCTGCGTTGTCTCATATTGAGCTCTTTCTGATCATACAGATATTTCAAACTCTTGTGGTCATAGTATAGTTTAAATACCACCCCATATAGGTAGTGTCGCCAGACTTTAAGCATAAACACAATTGTTGCCAGCTCTAGATCATATGTGGGATAGTTCATCTCATGAGACTTTATCTTTTGAGAGTCATAGACCACCACTCTGCCCTTCTGCATCAGGACACATCCCAGTCCCTGCTTACTAGCATTACTGTAAACCACATAGGTCAACTTGGGATCAGGGATAATCAACACGGGTACATTAGTCAACTTCTCCTTAAGCTCTATGAATCTCTTCTCACATTGATTGTCCTACATGAACGGTTGATCTTTCCGTATGAGCTTGGTCAATGGCAAGGCAATCTAAGAGAAATCTTGAATAAATCTCCAGTAATAGCCAGCAAGACCCAAAAAACTATGAATCTTAACAACATTTTCTGGCATTTTCTAGTCTAGCACTGCTTCCACCTTACTGGGATCCATTGCAACCCCTTCTTGTGAGATAACATGGCCCAAAAATTTGACTTTTGAGAGCCAAAACTCACATTTTCTCAACTTCGCATAGAGTTTCCTTTCCTGCAGAATGCTTAGCATAATTATTAAGTGCTCCTGATGCTCTTTTCTACTCTTAGAGTATATAAAAATGTCGTCAATGAAGACTACCACGAACTGATCTAAGTATTAACGAAAGATGTGGTTCATGTAGTCCATAAACATGGTTGGTGCATTGGTTACCCCAATGGGCATTACTAGAAATTCATAATGTCCATACTGGGTTCTGAAAGCAGTTTTCAATATATCTTTTGCCTTCATACGCAGCTGATGAAATCCCGATCTTAGATCAATCTTCGAGAATACACTTGCTCCAGATAGTTGATCTAAAAGGTTGTCAATCTGAGGAAGCGGGTACTTATTCTTAATGATTACCTTATTTAACTCTTTGTAATTAATACATAGTCTCAGGCTTCCATCCTTCTTCTTAACAAATAACACCGGAGCTCCCCACGGTGATACGCTAGGTCAAATGAACCCTTTTTCAAGCAATTCTTTGATTTGCTTTTTCAACTCAACCATTTCATTTGGAGCCATTCGATATGGAGCCTTTGATATAGATCCTGCTCTAGGCATAATCTCGATTGCGAATTCCGCTTCTCTTTCCGGAGGAAAACCACTAAGGTCATGCGAAAACACATCAAGAAATTCTCACACAACTGTAATATCTTTCAGGGCCATTTCTGTATCCGCCTATACGGAAAAGAACACAATGTATCCCTAGCATCCCTTCTTCAAGCATTTTTTAGCTTCTGCTAATGAAATAAAGTTCAGGCTAGCATTTATGTCACGAACTCCCGCTGAGTAGGATATATTATCTTCTTATTTTCATAATCTACCAGCACATTATTTGCCATCAGCCAGTCAAAACCCAATATGACTTCAAGTTTTTAGAGCGGTAAATAGATCAAGTCAACTGTAGACTCATGTCCCTCAACATTTATCACATAATTCAGACAAACATCAGCAGTTAGAGTCTTGACACTCATCGACATTTGACACAATCAAGTCAAATGGCACTTTATGCACATGCAATTTTAGGTGCCTAGCATAATCATATACAATGAAGGAGTGACTAGCACCTGGATCATATAAGGCTTGCAATATACTACCATTGAGAATGATTTTACCTTGCACTAGCTCTGGGGACTTCTTTACCTCCTCCTGAGTTAAGGAAAATACTCAGCCCTGATTTTGCTGTCTAGGCTCAACAGGTCGTGGCGCTGCTTGCTGGGGATAATTTACTGCCATATGGTCTGGCTTCTTACAAGCATGATAGATCACTTGGATCGTAGGAAGATTGCACCATCACCCTGGATGAGACTTGCCACACTGAACACACGTTTGAGACATCAGGAGTTTTCATCCACCTTGGTTCTGACCGAGATTTGTCAAGTTCTCGCAAAATAACCAGTTTCAATAAGGGTTTGCAGTATAGAGAACCTGGATCGTCTCCCACAGAATTTACATGCAGTCTAAAACATTCGAACAAAGATCGATTGGGGGGTTTAATTAAACTATTAACGAACAATAAACTCAGATTAAAGATAGAATCAAAAATGAACTAGACCAAACGGATTAAAACGACTGACCTAGGATTGGGATTCATAGTTTTCTACCATCATCGGACGAAGATTATAACGAACTCGTGATTGGTTCATGACGAACCAAAATCTCTGTATCCGTCTAGAAAATCCCTCCACTAGACGATCGTCTAGGTTCTGTTCGTATATGTGGCGTGCTACTGTGCAATCGTTCAGTAGCACTATGACCCGATTCGAACTATATCCTTGGGATGTACCAATCCGAACTTTAAAACAAACATTCAAACTATTTCCAAAAATTGAATCCGATTAGAGTAAATAGAAACGAGTTATGTTACCGATTTATGTATGTCCTCTGATTGGAAACGTGAATCCTCAATCCATAGGTCAATCACAGAAACTTAGCCCGACATGGCTGGAAAATCCGAAAAATGAATGAAGAACGCGAAGAACATCTTCAGAGAATCAAGAATTTCTGATTTCAATCCAAAAATGTCACAAATCTGTCTTTTCTATTGTTTCAGCTAAATTAGGTTAAAACCTAATTGTCAAATGGGCCAGAGCCCATCAGTTCAGCCCAAAACGAAAATCAGTAATAAATGGTGCTTCATTACAAAATTTGGGCCCAATAAAAATCCAGAAAAATACATATAACATTGACTACAGTTTTGACTATCCTCTTGTCCGAATCTTCTCTTCAAGTCCTCATATCAATTGTTGCCCTCCGAATCATCTAAAAAATGAGACAAGAATGAGATAATTTGGATATTTGGTTCAAGAGTTATGATCAAAATAGAGAAGGGTTGTAAATCTGGAATTTTTATTATTAAAATAGGTTAAATCCAATAAAACACTCAAAGCCCAAATAAGCATAAAAGCCCATTATTTATTACTAAATAATCTAAATTTATTAATCAAGAGATACAAATGAGTGTAATAAATATTCAATTATCAGGTTCCCAGACCAAAAGGGCTTTTTATTGCCTCCCTTTTGTGGGAAACCTTATCCCTTTCATTTCTGTGAGGTATCTCCTGAACTAAATCCACCTCTCTGGCTAGTACTCTTATCGTCCTGTACTCTTCTCAAATTCCCTTTTGTCAATTGACATACTTCTACAGCTTTGTTAAACTTTTTAAACTGTCGAGCCACAAGTTTCTCTTCCATTCCAGGCTTCAATCCTCGAATCAGCATATCAAACTCTACTCCTCGTCCTCTTTGAGTTTCAAGTAGGAAGAGTAGCGAGACAGTTGAATAAACTGGGATAAGTAGGCATCGAAGGTCTTAGTATCCCCTTGCTGAATTGCTAAGAATTCTTTCTCCTTCTTGATCTTCACTGATCTTGGGAAATACTTTTCATAGAATTTCTCTTGAAATAACTCCCATGTTAGAGGGATATTCTGGCCTCAGAATATGAGTGTTGTGTTTTTCCATCAGTCGTCAGTATCACCTACTAGCTTATATATAGCCATCCTGGCTTTCATCTCCATCAGGCATCCGAGCACCTTGAAGATTTTCTCTAGGTGGTTCACCCAATTCTCAGCAGCTTGTGGATTAAATTTTCCATGGAATGCCTCAGGCTGATATTTAATAAATTTGGGCATCCAATACTAGACAACATTCTCCTCAGGTTCTTGAATAATAGGGATTTCTGAATTCACCTCGTACGATTGTGATTGCTCGTCACTAGGTGGTTGTTCTCTGTTTGGATTCCCTTCAGGATGGTTTCCTTTAGGGGGATTCCCCTCTGGCTTATTCCCTTCAGGGTGTGCCTCATCTATATTCTGTCTTTCCCTTAATTCCCGAACTTCTTCTCACAAGTCCTGGATCATAGTTTACTGTTGAGCCAGCATTGTGAAAACTTGCTGCATGAGATTAGGCTCCTCATTATTCTCAGGTTCGGGATTTGGTGGTATATTTCCCGCTGATCTACGTCGTACCATTGTTCCTCTTCACTATTAAGAAGGAATACTACATTAATACCATATCAACACATATAGGTACATGTACACTTCTCAAGATTTTAAATACCAACACACAATAGATATATATCTATTATAGCAAACACTCATATTTGCATTAAAGTGGCTTGGTATTTACATCAAAAGAAGCTTGTCTTACAACAGAAGTAAGTTATATGTATAATAAGTGGTTTAACATTCACAACAAGATAATCATGCACTACTACTCATTGGGCATATTAAACAGAACATATAAAAATAGATGCCTAACAAAAGGCATAAACTCGAAATGACCTATAAATATGATCTCGTTCTTCTTCTTGATCTAAGAGGTGAAATCGGGAAAATGAGCTAACGTAGTCCTAATCCACACATCATATGTTATCTTTAGCCCAAGCTCTTCTCTGTGATCATACAACTTTTATACTGAATTTAAGAATGTTGTATACTATGCTGTAAGGGTGAAAAAATCATTGAAAGCTTTCAAATACAAATCCTTCAATTTCTCCCAAAGTTCACGATTCGGATGCAAGTCAAAAGCTAATTTCTCCACTGGAGCATCTGACTCTTCATCTGAGTCTGCGTGCAGCACATTGTCATCTAACTTTAAGTCATCTGTATCGACTACAATTGCTTTATCTCGAGTAATAGGACCATAGTACACTGAGTACTTGACTTTCTTCATGTGTGTACGAACAATCTTCGGTCCACGTCCTGGTCCTTATCTGTTGATGACCACATAAGCCTCACCTTCTAGTATCTGCTCCTCTGGTGGAGGCTGGTTAATCGATGGAAGTGAGGGTGATATCCTCCTTTTCCTTTTACTATCTGACCCATTTCTAGTCTTGAGAGTGATAGGCGCTAGAATACCCTTTCGGGAAGTACGCCTTACCCTTGTTATTCCTGCCTTTCTGTACACCACTAGGTTATAATCCATATTTCAATGATAATAAAATGGTGATGAGATATTCTGCAAGGAAATGATCAAGTTAGATAATGTATAATGTGCTAAAGTTCCTAAAGAAAACATCATATAAAGTCACATCTATATTTTCATGCATTTGCTTATACACTCGAGTTTGAGTTCATGAACTCGAGTTCTGGCTAGAAACTTTAGTACTGCAAAATCACACTTGGGTTCAATTAAGACATCGCTGGGACTTAACTGACTCTTGAAGTATGCACATGCTAAAATAAATTGCACTCGAGTTTGGAATTCTGAACAGGAGTTCTGTGGAAATACCACACTCGAGTCTGAAGAATTTTGGAATGAGAGTTCATTCCAGAAAACCTTCAGATTTACGCGGCAAGTACTGCACTCGAGTTCACAACATCACACTCGAGTTCTCAGTTGTAAATGCACTCGAGTTCAGGAAGTGATGTCAAGAGAGTTTTTCCCAGAGATAATCAAATTCCTGAAAAGCAACATGCACTCGAGTTCAAGTGGTCACACTCGAGTTCTAAGACAACTTGCACTTGAGTTTTCCCATGAGAGTTTCTGTCTGAAACCATGTAATAAGTGGGAAAATGCCTTATGCACTCGAGTTATTTTCAATAAACTCGAGTTCTTGTTGTACAACACTTGATTTTTCCCTGCTAAACTCAAGTTCTTCAGCCGTTTACAAGCTGAATCACTTCAACAAACACTCTAAATACTCTCATATGCTATCCAAACCATGATTTCTCCCCTTGTCGTCATTCTTAATCTCATTCTCCTATACTCTCATACATTATGCTTCCTATCTCAAAGCCGCTAACGAGAGCTAGAACTTGCAATCATAATCCAAAAATTCCACTAAAGTCGTCATTGCCAGAACCAATGCTCTGATACCAAAAATATGATACCTTATTTCCTATGACCTCGGATGAGTATAAAAGAGTAGTGAAATCATGTGAGAGTCTGTGATTCAAACCAGGCTACCCAAATTTCCAAAATATTTGCAAATTTCTCACCCTCAACTCAGGAGTTAAACCTAAGGTTAAGTGGGTAGTAAAAGTTTCACAAACCATTTCACTATCTCGTTTAGTCTTACCGGTCCTTTCTTTATATTCATTTATCAGAGTCTACGAGCGTTTATCTTAATTGTATTTCATTAGTGATAGGAAGCATAAACAAAAAACTAAATATCATTCATACATTACATTCCACTCACATTCTTAACATATTGGTATACCTATATACATTATACACAACCCAAAATATCCAAAAAGGCATATGGGACTAGATATACCAAAATGACTAAAGTCTTCCGTGCCCCAACCTTTAGTCATCCGCGTTTACCTTCTTCTTGACCCTCGAGCTTTCTCCCTTTACTGAAAGTGGGTTTTTGAAAGAGTGAGATTCAAAAGAATCTCATTAGTAACATATATCAATCATATAGTTATAACATTATAAGGCATGCAAAAATCATCATTCATCAGAATCATCACAACAACAATCATGTATCACATGAAACTCATAAATTATGTAGCGCTAGATGTACTACAAGGCCGCCGAGGGATACCCGTGCAATAAGCCCCGGGATCCGTTCGTGCCTCGGTGATTGTTATATTGGCCTGCGCATCCACCCGTGCAAAGATAGGCCCCAGACGACCACCCCGCATATTCAAAACACGTTAGACAATTCTTGACGAGTACACATATCATTCAATGTATACCATAACGTATGAAAGATAAGTTACTACCTGATTGCTCTTCTCAGCAATTCCTTCCCACCTTTCCAAGCTCGGGCAAGCGTTGAGTTTCGGACCATAACCAAGTCTTGTAATCTTAAATATACCATAAATGAGTCATTACTTAATCGTGCATAATTCCAAATTCATAGTATTGGTTAACTTAGCCTAATAGTGGTAAATTACCAAAATGCCCCTTGAGACCCGGTCTCACTATACTTTACGAAATTTATGACCTGGGCTAGTCCTACACAATTTCACGTGTAGAATCCATTTTTGACTTCCAATTGGTAAAAATCAGGCCGAAATGATGAAAATTCCATTAACATCCCTAATTTAAGGCTTTTAAGGGGTAATTGGTCATTTCACATTCTGAGGCTTTTCTCACTTTATGATCATCATAGACCCTATACAATTTTTCCTCTTAAACTCAATGGATGTATTGTAATTATCAAATTCCTACTCCTTTACCATATCCAACATAGGGCAATCCAATTGGATTCCTAGAAAAGTTTTGTCGGTTTCCCGTTTTCTCTTACCTAATCATCTCCTTTCTACTTATAATCGCACTATTTGATTTTTAGATATTCATTGGACTTGATTTGGAGAGACTTGCACATTAAGGTCTCCTATGTTTCTTAAGCTAACTCTTACCAAAATAACCAAAACCAAGCCAAGAACAATTCTAACAGCATCAATCAAGTAAACGGAACAAGTTTGGAAGATTACCTCTTGATTTCCAACACTTTCTCTCTCTACACATTTTCAGTTCTCTCTCCACAACTCTTGATTCAGCTTGAAAACTATGGATTCAAAGGAAAAGAGATGAGGAGAGGTTATGGAGGGATTATGAAGCTTAAGGCACAAGGTACAAGTCCCTTACCTTGAATTTTGATGAACCCTAGCTTCCTCTTCCTCTTCACGTTCTTAGCTCTCAGTCTCACTCTTTCGGTCTGTTTGCACGAGAATGAGCTGAAGAGATCAAGAGAATTGGTGATATATTGTTTAGTCAATGGTTTGATACATATGTAAGCATCCTATTGGTCCATAATGCAATTTCTCATTTAATAATTTCATTTCCCTTCATATTCCTCTTGATCAGCAGAAAATGAGTGAGAAATGAGGGAGCATATATTGATCTTGCACTATTCCATTGCTATCTTGCAGTAGGTTGACTTTTGGACCTTTGACTTTTGACTATTTGACCTTTCTTGATAATAATTCACCAAAATAGGCTTATTAATGATCTAGTGGCCATTTCTCTCTTTTTAATCCCTATTTAACTAAAATTATTGGGAATATTAGGGAAAAATAATTATTTTTCACATTTTGTGGCAAAATTCCGTTTTGCCCCTACATTTATGATTTATCGTAATAAATCATTTTCTCGCTCATTTCCATTAGTTTGACCACATTTTGACACTTAAATGAAGCCATCATTCATGTCATTAAATTCTTAAATTTTGGTTACGATAGTAGGCCTTTAAGTGGGTATTAATCGCCTCTTTGTGTCCTTATTTAGCTGAATTATATGTAACCGGTGAATTTCCATTTTCTGTAATCTCATACATCTCACAATTCACCATTTTATTCTACTAAATATCACAAATATACATGTAGGGAATATTGGTGAAATAGTGGGGTATTACAACTTCGACGGGAAAGATGTCACCAAACTCCTCTAAACAAAATTCCAAAATAGTATAAATGAAGCTTAGGATGAGGAGAACAAGATTTGTGAAGGGTCTTTCAGGAGAAAATGCCGATTCGGTAGTGTTTAGGAGGATTGAACTCAAGAAAATTACTATTCATTATTTCCCCATTTTTCCTTTATTTTTTTATTTTCCTCCCTTTGTAATGATGCAAGCTGAAATTTAATGGCCACTTAAAGGCCTTGAAATTTGTCTACATGTGTCAAAACCTAGTGGTTCCACTTGTTTGGTGATCCAACTATACGGTGACAAGTATCTCGAGCTTTAAATAAATGGGTCCTACCTCTTTTCCTGGGCCTTTAGCAGTCTAAATTGTCAGGGAAAGTGAGGGTCTGATATTTTTTTCCCTGGCTAGAGATTCGGTGTTAGGAAAAGTTAGTCTGGTGATCGGACTAGAGATCGGTGGTTTACCCCGGCTCAAGGGCTAGGTGTCACCTACAGAGAGTGCTTACACAAAAGTCACTTTATGAATCTCATGATAAAGGGACAAGTGTCACCTTCTTGGGTGCCAACCCAAAAGTTGGGTCATCATTACTACTTTATTAAAGCTACTTTAATAAAGTTACTTTAATAAAGCCACTTTATCAGTGTTTACTTGGTATTCTACTTGGGGTTTTTACTCTAGACCGTGCCACATATGCTACCTAAGGGGATTGCCGAGTGCGTATGTCGTGCGTCTACATACGGGACCCATATGGGTTATGTCTCTTCTTCCCTTTCAAATATGCAGGGTATATGTACTTGCCCTAAAAATGCCATGTACACACCTCTACCGATGTGTTTTATCCATCTAATCATAAATACTGAGTCCCCATATAATCTGGAGACTTGTTCTTTACCCAGAGGAGCTGAATCACACAATCTAGGGCCCCACATGGCCCACACATATATTTTTTTCACACTATCCAAATATAGCGCCAAGTGTACTAGCGTGCCTATACACCGGCATACTTTGTATGACTACTTATGTGTTCTGAGCCTCATGTAACCTAGAGACTTGTTTTTTGTCCTGATATAATCCCTGAAAATCGTTCTATCTCATCAATATTCTTGGGACTCTTACTAAACTCTATCCTAGAAGTATGCTTGATACAGGCTTATCCTTAAGTTTCTAGGCCCGATATCTGGGATCTTACAACTAGTCTTAGTGAGGATTCCTCTACAGGTGACAATAAGAACCTAGAGATAGAAGAGGTAGAGTAGGATTCAAATTTTGCTTCTAACTCTAGAGTTTCTGAAGTTGAGTTAGAATATCATCTGGATCCCTACTCTGAGCCATGGGAATATATAGAAGAGCTATGCCAAAAATCTAGTACTAACTATGCTTCTATGCAAGCACAATATTTAGCCTTTTTGGACGAGGTAGACATGTTATATTGGTATAGAGACATATATGAGTTGGCGATGCCTAGTGACGTATTGATCTGTACCACTCTATATTTCTTTCCCAATAATGCCCTTTAGCCTAGGAAGAAAAATTAGGTCATGGAGCATGGTCCCTTTAGTTTTACTACTTTTGTTAACCAAATGAGTGAATATGTACTAGACCATATGTGTTGAGGTTATACTGTTATAAACTTTCTTGTAATGATATTGTAAGTGATTGCTACTTTCTGCATATTGTGACTATGTGAATTAATATATAAAGATACATTCCTGTCTTATGCTAGTTTTTGAATTTAAGAATTCACCATTAATCCTTCTCTTAATAGTAAAAAGAAGCTATGGTTGAACTATGAGGAGGGAGAAGGGTAGGACAAGGTGATGATGAAGAAAGGAATCCACCTGATCCAATGCAATAAATATTAGGCATGATGACTAAATAGCAGGCCATATACATAGGCTCAGAGATGAGCTATGGGACCAATGAGTATAAGGGAAGGAGAAACAATGAAGTAGGTTAGGAGGAGAGGCAAGAATAGCGCGATGAGTAGCAACAACAACAAGAGCAGATTCAAAGAGCTCATAAAGATCCAGATAGACTAGTTGGGGAGAATTAGCAGTACTGGATCATGCGGTTCTGTAAATATCAACCTCTAGCATTTGAAAAGAGGTTTGATCCTCAGGTGACTGAGGATTGGTTAGTTAGATTGGAGAAACTTTTTTGGGTGGAAGAGTGTCCTACTAAAATAAAAGCTTAAATGGCCATCTACAAGTTGGAAAGAGATGCAGACAGATGGTGGAAGATTATAGAGATGATCCTACAAATTTAATGAAAAATATTTCCCATGGTCAGTCTTGATTAAGAAAGAGGCAGAATTTTTGGCACTTCCACAAGACAGTAATGACACTTTTGATAAGTATTTGTCTAAATTAATCCTTCTGTCTTGCTATTTATCTTGACTAAGCTACAGGGATGATGAAGGTTAGAGGTCTGACATGCTTGTGAGATAACTAAAGCCTGAGAGGAAGGAGAAACTGGTCTCCTGGAAGTTACTAAATTCAATCAAGCTGTAGAGGTATATTGAATCACATAAAGTAACTTGATGAATTTGTATTTGGCTAAAAATGTGATGAACCATGGTAGTTCAAGTCATAGGAATTCTTCTCCAAAGTAGAAGGGCTAAGGGTTCATGCCCAAAGGAGACAATAGAAGATTCTCTTAGCCTGAAAATCACTGCTTTCAAGGACCTCTAAAGTCTCGACCATGCCCTTATTATGGCAAGTCACATGCTATAGACCTTGCACCAGCGGGCATATAATTTGCAATACTTGTCAAAAGCTGGGCCACTATGACAGAGAGACTGTAAACAGTTACCAGTAGTGTAATATCCTAAATTTTAGGACTAGAGGCTGGAGAATAAGCCTAAATAAAGTAGACTACTAAACTAGTAAGAGTACCAAGAATGAATAAGAAATAGGATGATTATTAGAAATGACACTAGAATAAAGTATGAATTTTAGTGCGAATTAGTCGAAAGAAAGTACACGATTCCTTTTGGGTATGTCAGTATGACATAAAACCTAAACCGGATCTAAAGGAAAAGGGAAGTAGTGTCTAGAAAGAATTGAGAAATAGAATTGAAAGAATTAATGGAACAAGAAATAATAATGCCATAATGAAGGACAAGGGAGTCAATTGCCACTTAATCTGGAGGTCAAAATTAGAAGACAAAATGAAGGGTTATAATTTGCTCTTCAAAAGTAAGAAGTAATTATAAGAATGAAAATAGAAATTATCTTCCCTTTTGGCACCACAAAACCATCCAACAAGGGCAAAGAAAGAAGGAAGAAGAGCTAAGTCAATTGGTCAAAAGGTCAACTTTTCCAACTTAGGAAATTAATTGACCAATGGCAAGATAAAGTGTGATAATTGGATCAACATTTTTCCTCCATTTGGAAGCCCAATTTCGTCGAGAAACAAGACGAAAAGAGGAAGGAAAAAGTCAAATGGTTAATCAACCAATCTTAAGCTAGAAGACTAAATTTTGACCACATATTCTTCTTTTTCCTTTAGACAATTTTTGGTCAAGTATTTCAAAAAGGTTATTAAGGGAATATAAGAACATTTTAACCTCCCTCTCTCCTCCTCATATTTTGGTCAAGTTAACCAAAGGCAAGGAAAGAGAAAGTGTTACCAATAACCAAACCAGCTTAAGTTAATTAACCCTCCAACTTTTCAAGACTCCACATATATTTGAGACATGGCATTTACTCATTTCCTTACATGCATTTTCGGCCAAGTGAATTGGGAGCTAAAGATAAATGAATTAAACACATTAAACACTTTCTCACACAACCCCAAAGTTGGCCAAGTGAAGAAAAGAATGAAGAGAAAGAGCCAAGGTGAAGAATAAGAATTTAGGTAAGAGTTCTAGCTTAAATTTCACCTTGCAAATCACCTCTTGAGCTCAAACTTCCTTCATAAACATTGTTCCCCTTGATAAGAGCTTTATTTCTATGGTTTTATAATTTCAAGGGGAGGTATTTTGAATCTTCTTGCAAGAGCTAAAGTTGGAGAATCAAGAAATGAACTATTGATTGTGTTGATTGGTTGAGGATTTTGGAATGTGAGATTCTACCCTAATTTCATCCAAATAGTATACTTAAGGTTTCATCATGCTTTGCTCATATACATGTGGTTATATGAGATTTGGGAAGCATATGAACCTAGTATAGTGAATAAATTGTGAATTGGTGAATTTTTGTTTTGAAACCCTAATATTTTGGTCAGAATAGGGCATGAAGAAGG
Organism: Albizia julibrissin; assembly: GCA_037074505.1. NCBI lineage: Eukaryota > Viridiplantae > Streptophyta > Magnoliopsida > Fabales > Fabaceae > Albizia > Albizia julibrissin. The sequence continues at coordinate 44,238,183 of CM073477.1, forward strand.
AGCATAATTTTTCTATTTTTGAGGTCTCCAATGGATTCCTTAGGTAAATTTGTGTAGGAATAGGTTGTTGGTATAATATTAGAAAGAATGGATTTGAAAACCAAAAATTGGAATAATGCTGCCAATTTGGGTTTCCTACGTGAGAGTCTGAATGTGTTGTGTATCTGGGTAAGAGAATATTGTCCAATGGACATAAAACTTTGTAGAATGAAAGTATACATATTAAGATTTAATTGTATAGGTCATTTGTGCCATTTGGACTAGTATACTAAGAATTATGAATTTTTGAAATTAGGCATTTAAAACTGGAATTAATTCTATGGCAGTGAGGATTAATTAAGAATTCTGGGCATACTTAAAGTGGGTCACATAGAACTTTGAACTACTCCAATTTGAATTTTTTAGATTATGTTATGATTTTTAGAAGTTCATCCAAGAAAGAGGGGAAACCTTGAAGTCCAGATTTTTGGTTGCAGCTAAAAAGAGGTCATAAACTTTTTGGCCACGGCCAATACCCCAAATTCCAGCATTTCATGTTTTTGGAAAGAAGTCAACTTGTTTTGTAATATCCCAAATTTAATCACCAAAATTCCATGTATATTTATTTATAATTAATGGAATAGAATGGTGAATGTTGGTGTACTTGAAGTAGCCAAAATAGTGGAAATAGAAATTTTATGAAATTTTTGGCCAAGAAAGATTAAAGTCTAATTTTTGCTTTGGTAAAAGCCTAACATTGTGTCCTAAAATTTAGTATGAAGGAGCACAATTTTAAGGCATAAAATGTTGCCAAAATTCGGCCAAGAAAGAAGGGAAAGAAGAAAGTAGCAATTGCTTCAAAAATTCAAGAAAATGTAAGGGCAAAATGGTCATTTTGGTCAAATAAAATAAATGCAGCAATTTTTTATTAATAATTAAGGAATATTTGGTTAGAGAGAAGATGCAAGGAAGAGGAAGAGATCTCTAGACAATTCAAGAAGAGGAGCATGTAAAAGGAAAATAAATAAATAATTAATTAAAATAAAATAACATGTTTAAATTCTTAATAAAATAATAATAATTAAGGATGAAAAGAGAGAATTCTAGAGAGCTCTTCAACTCTCTTTAAAAGGACATAAGGTCGGCCAAGCTAAGAGAGATAGAGAGAGGAAAAGCCTTAGAGAAAGCAAAGAAGCAAGAAGAGAAGAACTTGATCAAGGTAAGTAGATGGAAATTTCTACTAGTTCTTGGTTATAATTCAAGAAAACATCCTCTTGACTTCTATGTCATCTTGGATTAGCTATCAAGCAAGAAAAACTTAAGAGGAAGAAGAAGGAAGGGATGGTTTTGGAAGAAAGGAAGAAGGAGAATCAAGGTAAGTTAAGAAAACCTTGAAATTCTTGTTGAAATCAAAGTTGTGATTGTTGTTTGGTGGTTGTTGGCTTATTTTGGTTGAATTTTTTAACTTGGGATGTTCCAAACCTAGGGGGAGATGCTGCCCAAATTTATATTGATCATATCTATGAGGTGTTTAGATTATTAAACAAGTAATTATAAGTAAAAGGAAGGTATTTTAGGGATTGAATTCATGAAAATTTAATTTTTCCCAAAATTTGAAGTATTTTAGCCAGAACTGGAAAATAGGGGTTAGGTCTAGAATTTTGTGTTTTTCATGGTTCCATGATGTTTAGAATAGAAAATTGTGTTGGAAATATGTGATTTCGGAAGTGTGAAGGTCTTAGGTTGTGAAATGACAATTTTGCCCCAAAAACCCTAAATTGGTGGCTGCCAAGGGTAATCTACTCATTTGAGTGTGAATTTGTCCAAATTGAGGTGAAAAATGGATTCTACAAGAGAAATTGTGTACGATTAGCCCGAGACATAATTTTTTGAAAAGTACAAACATATTGGGTAAAAAAGGAATCAGATTGGGTTCTCTAGGGGCATTTTGGTAATTATGCAATTTTGAGTTAAGATAACCAACTTGTAAATTTTAGAATAAGGTATGCATGAGTAGAAACTCATTTGAAATTACTTTGGGAATTTTTAGGATACTATATTTGCCGAGCCAGATCAAAGAAATAAAAGTTAACACTAGCTAGGTAGGTAAAGGCGGAAAGGTAGTAACTCTATCTCTTATATTCTATGTGATTGTGAATATACATTGTTTGCCATGATCTGTGTAACATGGTATGTGGTAGATGGGCGGCATAATTCTTAGTTCTGTGTATGAGAAGGAGATAAAAAGATGCAAGTACCACTCAGAGGGACAAGCAGAGTACCTCAAGGACTGTTAGGTACCCAGTCTAGGTAGGCCAATGTGGTATGCATGTATAGCATAATTACTCACTGGGTGTGGGAATATGATAAAAAGAGAAAGTACCACCCCATAGGATGAGTAATGTACCATGAGGCCAGGTGGACCCAGTTGAGTGGTATGACGAGTACAGATAGGTGGATTCCTGCTTAAAAATGTTAATGTGATCACGATATATTATTATTTATGTAAGTAGGGAATGGATGATTGTTTTGATCCGGACAAAATAATTGATTGGTTCCTGAACATTATTAGACATGTGCTTAGCATTATTGATTGCTATATCATGATGTATGATGTATTGCATGTTCACTTTTCACATTTTATATGATTGATTTTCTATTACTACTGAGATTTGCCTAAATCTCATCCCTTTCCACAAATAAAATTTATACAACAAGACAAAGCGGCTAGAAGGGCAAGGAAGTGGTAGATCCCAGGAATTGAAAAGGATGACTTTTAAAGAAACTTTTGTGTTGGTTATCTTGGAATTTGCTGATATTTTAGGTTATGTATTATGTAATATACAAAACCCTGTGGGGATTTCTATAATATAATCAATAATATTATATCTGTATGTTTATGCTAGTTTTATATGCCCACTGAACCATGCGTTGATACTCTGTTAAATGTCTAAATTTTGTAGGGTTTGACATGTTGAACCCTTCCTAACTTCTTGGACCTTAACATACACTTTCAATGACTTACTACCATGGATCTAATGATGTGATTAGGTATCTAGGGCCATGAGAAGTCAAGAAAGAAGAAGGATGGAAGATACTTCAAGCAACTCTGATGGTTGGAAGAGTGAACTTTCCTTACTTGCATGTACTTGATGTGTTTGCTTGTCTATTGATATGTTTAATTTCTTAATGAATTGTATAAAACATGTATGAATGATTGAAGCTCTATTTTACGTATGTTGTGGATATTAGTGTAATGTATTAAACATTGAGCATGCAAATATGTCATGATGTTGACATGAATTTATTTAAGCAAGCATATCATGCACAAAGCATTTCCTGTATGCATAGTTAGCAATGTTTTCTACTGATATTCTCTTGAATCTTACTCTCCCTCACCCAACCATATAAGTATGATGAGTACAGGAGAAGAATGCATGAATATATGCAAGGGGGAAATACGAAGGTGTTGGAAATTGTGCCCTAAGGGCCAATCATTGTACCTTAAACATTATTGTTATTTAAGAATTTCTCCTTATTGTTATCATATCATTTGCATGTTTATTATGATAATTGTATCCTTGGATGAACTATAAAGATTATCCTAAATGTCCCTGGTCAATTATCTATGCGGGAGCAAAGATGAAATAAGACCAGTATGACTTTGATGAGGTATAGAGATACAAATCAAAGTCTTAGGAACTTGTAGGAGTATAAGGTGCTGGACCGACCCGCTATGAGAAAGTTGCATGGATTAAGTCATAAGCTTATCTCATACATATAATCATGTCACAGTGCCCTCTGACCTGAGATCATTATAGATTCCTGCATGAGAGTTGCTAAGTTTTGACCTAGTCAAAAGTCACCTTTGACCGGGTGATGATAAAGGCTACAATCGGGCTTAGGAGTTTTCATGAAGAGGAATGTGAGTGGTCAAGATGGAATTTGTCCCTCACATTAGTGAGAGATATTACGGGCCCCTCGATGAGTGAGCCTGAGAAATGTATGGCCATACTGTAATGGGAAGGAGTTTCCATTTCTAATTTCAGGCTACTCAGGAATGGGGAAAGTGATGGTCAGGAATAGGAGGATGACGTTGTCCATGCCTCATCCTTGACCAAAATATCGTGTGACAAAAAGGGACGTGACATGGTTGTATAAAAGGTTGCATCGTATCATCGATCCTCATGTGAATTGGGTAGTCGCAATGTCTTGCTAGAGGCTGCTTGCGACTTGTGGGCTAGAATAGTTTTTGGCCCACTGCCAACTTCATGTGGGCCTACAGGGTCGCACACAAGAATAGTCCAACACGAGCTATGATGTCCAGATTCATTGAATCTAAGATGTGTCTAAGATTCAATGAATACAATATTTGACCTAGGGTGGATGAATTATATATATATATATTCGAAAAAAAAAATATATATATAGATTATAATATTATTATAAGATGTTAGTTTTATATTTAATTTATTTGATAAATTAAATAATTAAAACTAATACAAATATCATATCTTAGATTTAATTTATAAAGATAAATTAAATCTATTGGCTCTTTAATTAGATTAAATGAATATGATAAATTAAATCTGTTTGACAGATTTAATCAAGTCAGATTTATTTGATTTAATTTGAATTTCAAATTAATTAAGATTAATTTTGAGATTCCAATACGGCCTATATCAGATATAAAATTCGAAGGGCTAGTGAACCCTAGGCCGTACGGAGAACTTGGAGAGCCGCGAGAAACCCTAGAGAGGCATCTTGGAGGCGCTAGCACGCTGCCGCATTGGGTCTTGTTCGTGTGGATACCGGTAGAGGGAGGCGACCAGAGGTGTTGACTCCTAGAGATCGAAAGCACGAAAAACATAAAGGTACTATTCTAACTACTCGATTTAGACGTCTTTGATAGATCCGTGATTGGGATTCGAGGTTTTTAAACGGTTAATTTTTCCGCTGCGTGTACGAATCCCAACAGAAGGAGAATCGAAGATTGAAAGGCAATGCACTATTTATATATTTTGATTAGAGTTGTATATGAATAAACTAAAAATGAGCAAAGAAGTACTCTGGTAATTATACAATGAATTAAGAAATGATTAGTTTCTAAGAAGTTACAAACCACTTTATGATGGTTTTAAAAACAAAGTTTTAAACTATTCTTAAAAACCCACTGATCGAGAATTGTCGAGTTCTCGCAAAATAACCAATTTCAATATGGGTTTGCAGTATAGAGAACCTGGATCGTTTCCCACGGAATTTACATGCAGTCTAAAACATTCGAACAAAGATCGATTGGAGGGGGGTTTAACTAAACTATTAACGAACAATAAACTCAGATTAAAGACAGAATTGAAAATGAACTAGACCAAACAGATTAAAATGACTGACCTAGAATTGGGATTCATAGTTTTCTACCATCATCGGACGAAGATTATAATGAACTCGTGATTGGTTCTGGAGGAACCGAAATCTCTGTATTCGTCCAGAAAATCCCTCGACTAGACGATCGTCTAGGTTCTGTTCGTATGCGTGGCGTGGTACTGTGCGATCGTACAGTAGCACTGTAACCCGATTCAAACTGTGTCATTGGGATGTACCAATCCGAATATTAAAACAAACATTTGAACTATTCCAGAAATCGAATCCGATTAGAGTAAATAGAAACGAGTTACGTTACCGGTTTACGTATGTCCTCTGATTGGAAACATGAATCCTCAATCCATAGGTTAATCACAGAAACTTAGCCCGACATGGCTGGAAAATCCGAAAAATGAACGAAGAACATTTTTCAGAGAATGAAGAACTTCTGATTTCAATCCAAAAACGTCACAAATCTATTCTACCCTCTTGTTTCAGCTAACCAAAGTAAAAACCTAATTGTCACATGGGTCAAAGCCCATTAGTTCAGCCCAAAACATAAATTAATAATAAATGGTGCTTCATTACAAAATTTGGGCCCAATAAAAATCCAGAAAAATACATATAACATTGACTACAGTTTTGACTATCCTCTTGTCCGAATCTTCCCTTTAAGTCTTCATATCAATTGTTGCCTTCTGAATTATCTAAAAAATGAGACAAGAATGAGATCATTCGGATATCTGGTTCAAGAGTTATGATCAAAATAGAGAAGGGTTGTAAATCTGGAATTTTTATTATTAAAATATGTTAAATCCAATAAAACACTCAAAGCCCAAATAAGCATAAAAGGCCATTATTTATTACTAAACAATCTAAATTTATTAATCAAGAGATACAAATGAGTGTAACAAATATTCAATTATTACCCACTCAACTATAGGTTTGAATCTTGTATTGAGGTTAGGAATTGAAAGAACTTTACAAAGAAATATTGCTTAATGGTTTAATTTCGCTGCGTAAAACTCATCAGAACGACTACTGGAATAGGGTGTTACAAGCAGAGCCCAGACCCATAAATTAGCGTAGGGTGTTTGCTATAACACATGAGGTGGTGTTCAAATCTCTGGAGATGATTTAAGGTACAATTTGCCTTAATGGTAAGCATGGTACTAGCATTATTTAATTCTAGTGCTAGCCATTCTTTTATTACAATTGCATATGCTAAATGCTTAAGGCTGAGTATCCATGAATTACCTTATGATATGGTTTTGTTGACGCCTATAGGTGTTAATACTATTATAGAAAATGCTTGTTTGAATTGTGTGGTGAATGTTGAGGGATGCAATTCTAAGGTAGATTTGATCTTGTTAGAACTGGCTGACACCCAAGAGAGGGGTAAATTGGGTGTGTGATAGTAAATTAAAAACTTTCAAATCCTTTTTGCATATTGTTAACTTACTATATATGGAAGTATAAAATCACACGAAATTATATAAACCGTATATCCTTTTCGGTCCAATCCACGATAACCTACATCCAGTCCCTAAGCTCCTCCTGAGATTTCCAATCTACTATCTTCTTGTTTAACCGAGCACAAGATAAGCCTCTACAAACTTACAAGAGTTACTCCCCCTTACATACTATAAGTGTTACTCCCTCTTAAGGCAAGTCGAGCAAAGCAATCCCAAAGATATTTCTCTCCTGCTTACACCACTATAAGTCTTACGAGCAGCAACATTCTTTACTTCTTGCACCTTGTAAGTCTTACAAGCAGAAAGTCTTATTGGAAATTCTCTCTACAGCTTCCTCGTAAGGTAATCAACCCTCTCAAGGTCCCTCTACCTTGAGATCACTTCTGAAATACAGATGAAGTGTTTACAAGCTCTCTTACAGGGTGGGTAAAATGCTCACTGAAGTACGCTACAAATATTTTCACTCTCAATTATGCATGACCAGAAAAATAGATAAGATCAGAGAGAATGTGAGATGAAGACTTTATGACAGCAGCATGTTGGCATAGTTGGGTTCACATCACTCTATGTCTTCATTGAATGTTTTGATATATATAGCTGAGTTGAGAGAGCCGTTGGTAGCATTTCAATATGGTCATCGTAGACGCACTGCTTCTTCTGATAGTTTTCCACGTTTGAAAAACTAGCCATAGGTGATTTATTGGTAGTGATCTTGGCTTCACCATAGGTGATTCTGATTTAAACTGAAATTTATTGGCAGTGATTTGATATCCATTGGAAGTGATATTAAAAAATTCAGAGATCTTAGCTTCACCATAGGTGATTCTGATTCTGTTGGAATTCATTAGTAGTGATCTTGGCTTCACCATAGGTGATTCTGATTCATACTGAAATTCACTGGCAGTGATTTGATGTCCATTGGAAGAGATATTTAAAAATTCAGAGATCACTCGAGTGAAATGAATATCACTGGGAGTGATTTTCAAAAAGTGAAATTTTCTTCCGGTGATTTTAGAGCCACTGGAAATGATTTTGCAAAACTCAGATATCACAAGAGTGATTTAGAGATCACTAGGAGTGAATTTTAGAATAGTAAATTTTTCTTGCAGTGATTTAGCTTGCACTGGAAGTGATCTGCGAAAATAGTAAATCACTCTAGTGAATTCAGCTGCACTTAGAGTGATTTTCAAAATAGTAAAATTTTCTTCCAGAGATTTCTGATGTCACTATGAGTGATCTACGGAATAATCCATATCACTCGAGTGAATTCTGAAATCACTTGAGTGATCTGCAATTTTTGGTATTTCACTCGAGTGATTTATAAAAATCACTCAGGTGATCTGTTGTTCAGATAACTTTAACTCGTTGCGTTTCCAATTCTTCAACAAACAGGGGTCAACTTATAGATGTCATAACTCTTTGAATATAGCTATAAAATTGTCATATTATTTATTAAGGGAAAGCTATTCAAGTCTAGTTTCATATGACACTGATTTTAGCTCAATTGGATATGTGGTTTGAGAGTTATGGTCGAATTACTAAACCTGCTTTGGAAAGTGACGATGATATGAAGGACAAATTCCAACACTTACATCTCCTTCATATGAACTCGTTTGATGTTGGTTCTTGTGCCAAAATGACAAATTTGGAGGCTCATTTCATATGCAACTAGTTTCATCTCAATTAGAGTTGTGGTTTGAGAGATATAATTAAATTACCAGACCTCGCTCAGCTGGACAAAAAATAGAGCCTGAAAATGCAAACATCACTCAAGTAAATAGTAACTCACTCCAAGTGATTTTCCCCATTTGCAGAATCACTTTAGTGATTCTGGAAAATCACTCGAGTGATTTTTACAATCCCTTGGTTGCTACAGTTTCCGACTGCTATAGTGCCATTGCTACTGTATAAATGCTACAGTTCCAAATAGTGCTCCAATGCTATAGTACCAACTTGAATTCCTTTTGAGCATAGAAACCTCCGGTATTACTTCTAATAACTTCATCTTGATATTCTCATTAGTTCTTGCAAGTTATTCTTTCTTGATCTCTTTCTTTCTTTTCTTGACTAATCTACAAGTTGTGCAACATTAAATATAGTAGTTAGTCAATGTAAGAGATAAGTATATTATGTAAACTTTTTTGCTCTCTTAATATTTGATATATATATTTGACATCATCAAAACTAATCATATCTAACAGATCTGCCTTCCTTTTCATAAACTTAAAGTTACATTAGGCTTTGATTGGCTAATAACAAATGATGTGTTGCTAGATTATGGAAACAAAAGGATTGTATATCCTACTCCATGGAAAGATGCCAATGCAAACAGTGATCTAAACTTTCTTTGAGTAGCTCAAGCTCAGAAGAGTTTGCATAAGGGATGCCAAGGGTATTTTGTCTTTTTCTTGGTACAAGCAGAAGCAGAAATAACACTTGAAAATATACCCTTAGTAAATGAATTACCTAAAGTATTTCTAGAAGATATAAGTGGCCTACCCCTAAAAGGTGAAGTGGAATTTGCAATTGAGATCGTGAGTGGAGCTGGACCTTTATCAAAAGCCCCATATAGAATGGCTCCATATGAAATGGCAGAGTTAAAGAAGCAAATCGAAGAGCTACTAGAAAAAGGGTTTATATGACCTAGTGTCTTGCCATAGGGATCTCCAGTGTTATTTGTTGAAAAGAAAGACGAAATCCTCAGGCTGGGTATTGATTACAGAGTGCTGAATAAGGTGACCATCAAGAATAAATATCCACTTCAAAGGTTTGATGACCTTCTAGCTCAGTTGTCTGGTTCTTGTGTATTCTTAAAAATTAATCTAAGATCAGGATACCATCAGTTGTGAGTGAAAGCAAATGGTGTGCTGAAGATTGCTTTTAGAACCAAGTATGGACACTGAGTTCCTGGTGATGCCTTTAGGACTGACCAATGCATTTGCCGTATTCATAGATTATATGAATTGAATTTCTTGACAATATCTAGACCAATTTGTAGTGGTCTTTGTTGATGACATTATAACATATTCCAAGAGTAGAGAAGAACATGAAGAGCAGTTGAGAATAGTGTAAGAATCTTGAAAGAAAAGAAACTCTATGCAAAGTTGAGTAAATATGAGTTTTGGCTTTCAAAATTCAAATTTCTGGGCCATGTTATCTAACAAGAAGGGGCCTCGGTAGATTCTAGTAAAGTAGAAGCAGTACTAAACTAGAAGAGGCTGGAAATTGTTGTAGAGATACGCAGCTTTCTGGGTCTTGCTGGTTATTATAGGAGATTCATCTAGAATTTCTCCTGAATCACCTTGCCTTTAACAAAGCTCACGTGAAAGAATCAATCATTTGAATGGGATGATAAATGTGAGAGAAGCTTCAAAGAGCTAAAGGAGAGGTTGACATCTGTACTAGTATTGATTATCCCAGATCCTACTTTGACCTATGTGGTCTATAGTGATGCAAGTAAGCAGTGATTAGGATGTGTCCTAATGCAGCAAGGCAGAGTGGTGGAATATGCCTCTCGACAGTTGAAGCCTCACAAAATGACATATCCAACCCATGATTTAGAGCTTGCGGTGATTGTTTTTGCTTTGAAAATATGGAGACATTATATATATAGTGTGACTGTAGAATTGTACTACAACCATAAAAGTTTCAAATATTTGCATGATCAGAAAGAGTTGAATATAAGACAATGAAGATGGATGGAGTTACTGAAATATTACAACTTGGAGATTAAATATCATCCATGTAAGGTGAATGTTGTTGCTGATACTTTGAGTCAAAAGGCGGTGTGGGTATCAGTCATGATGATACAGGATCAAAAAATATTAGAAGGTTTCCAAGATTTGAACTTATCAAATCAAATATTACTTGCTAGCTATAGTGTTATCTTAGAGGAAGGTGATATGAGAACTGAAATTGAAGAAGCTCAGATACAGGACTGAGTAAATCAATCAGGAACCAGATTGAATGGGGAGAAACTCAAGAATATGATCTTTTTCCTAGTGGAATGGTTAAATATAAAAAAAGAATATATGTTCCACAAGAGGCTGATCTGAGGTGAAAAATAATGGATGAAGCGCATAAGAGTAGATACATCCTTTACCCAGGGACGATTAAAATGTATCACAGTCTGAAATCTATGTACTGGCGGCCAAGAATGGAAAGAAACATAACTAAATATGTTACATGTTGCCTTACATGCCAAAAGGTGAAAGTTGAACCCTAAAGACCACCAGGACTTCTACAGAGCCCAAGATTCATGAGTAGAAATGGGAAAGTGTTACTATGGATCTTGTGGCAGGATTACCCGAATAAGGAACTATAATACGATATAGGTCATCCTTGATCGATTTGCAAAATTAGCACATTTCATACCAATCAACACTAGCTATTCTCCTGACAAGTTAGTAGAAATATACATAAAGGAGATAGTTAGACTCCACGGTACGCCGAAAAGTATTATTTCTGATAGAGATCCTCATTTCACCTTAATATTTTGTAAATCTTTACATAAAGCTCTGGGTACTAAATTAAAGTTCAGTATGGCTTATCATCCTCAAATGGAAGGATAAATGGAAAGAACAATACAGATGCTAGAAGATATTCTAAGAGTGTGTGTATTGGATTTCAAGGGAAGCTGGGATCATTTCCTTCCACTTGCTGAGTTTGCTTACAATAATAACAATTATCATGTGAGTATTCAAATGGCTCCATATGAAGCATTATATGGAAGTGTTAGTTACCCTTTTGCTGGACAGAATTATTTGAGAGGAAATTGTATGGGCTGGATTTGGTTAACCAAACCACAGAGCAAAAAAAGATTATTAAGAAAAGACTTCTTCCAGGATGAAGCAGAAAGAAAAGCTCTACAAATAAAAGAAGGGGACCTCTGAAATTTAAGGTTGATGACTACGTCTTTCTAAAAGTCTCACCTATTAGAGGGGTTAATTGGGAATTAAAAATGAAGAAATTGAGCCCTAGATATATTGGTCCTTTTGAAGTATTGTCGAGAATTGGACCAGTAGCAAACATGTTACTGAATATGAGGAGGATATTGGTATGCAAGATGATCTTAACTATGAAGTCGAGCTAGAGTGAATTATTGATCGACAGGAAAGAAGGCTCAGACACAAAAGCATACCATTTGTGAAAGTGGTATGGAAAGGATTTTCTCCTAGGGAAGCAAACTGGAAAGCAGAGAAAGATATGAATAAGTGATATCCAGAGTTTATATTTTAAGTTATGTATCAAATTTTTAGGACATAATTTATTTTACGTAGGGAGAGTTGTATTATACTGAAGTTAGTAACTGATATTGCTTAATGTGTATAATTCTTTGGATGAAGTATACTAGTACATGTGTACACTTAACGCCATCTTTGTGGCACACACAAGTACACTTGGCATTTTCTTGAGAGACACAGTATTGGTGCCATTTTTCTAGGACACACAGGTACACACATGGCACATTTTTTAGGCCCAAGTACATATGTGGTACCATCTGAAGCCTCCACACATAAAACAACTTTTTACCTAACTTTTTTCTTTTGGGTTTGGTGCCACCATGCATCACCACCTAAGCGCCATAGCTTTTTACCTAACTTTTTCTTTTAGGGTGGATCAATAAAGGGATGCCACCTAGCTTCCTCATGATGCACATGCATAATTAGCTGGAGAACTCATCGATCTTCCATCAGGCCATATGTTCATCCATCCTTGGCACTATATGAAAGTCATATGAAATCATCAAACTTCCCTCCCCTAACAATTCAAAGTTGGCTAAGACATATATGGGAGAAGTTGGCCGAGTTGGCCGACACATATCATCTTATGAGGCCGGACACTTAAACACATGTGACACTTAATCCAAACACTTCATAACTCCTTAAATTTCATCCAAGTGAGGAAAATATAAGATAAAATATTGAGAACAAGAAAAAGGATAGAAGTGGCAAAAATTTGAAGAACACAAAGAGAGAGAAAGTGTTCTTGAGCAAATTTCATCCCCGAAATTGCGTTTCTAGCTTATAGAGCCTTCACAATTCTTCTTCCTCTCATCGAGAACAATTTTTCTATTGTTTTAGATTATTTAAAAGAGGAGTTTGGTGATATCTAGGTGGTGGTAGGTGTTGGAAGAATTAAGAACGAGGTTATAGCACCGGAAAGAGGTAAGTGTAAGCTCTAATATGAGTATAACATCTTGAAATTTGGTTGAGTATTCATGATGCTGATATGCTTCCCTAAATTTTCATTCCAAAGTAATTTTAGACTTTTGATGATCTTGTGAATATGAATATGATTTAAATAAGGTTTGAGTATAATAATAATGGAATTTGACAAGTCTTGTGGTTAAAATTTGCAAAATCACTTTGTTTGAGCTCAGTAAATTTTGGCCAGGAGTAGGGCACTAGGAAAGAATGAGATTTTGATGATTTCGAGGTTTCCAATGAGTTAAGAATGAAAAATTATGTGGGGAAAAGGTAAAAGATTGATTCCGAAAGAATTGGAATACAAAACAGAATTTTGACCTAAGAAACCCTAAATATCAGCCTAATCATGTTCATAGGGAAGGAATTTTATTTTTCCAAATTTGAATTTATAAATGGATTTTACATGCTAAGTTGTATGGGAATAACTTGTGGATATAATTTTAGAAGGTTTATATTGAAAACCCTAAATTCAGAGTTAAAGGTTGTATGTGGTTGGTGCTGCCAGATTTATTTCCAAAAAGTCAGGTTGCTTAAGGTTTGATATTAGTCGAACAAACCTTGTTCAATGACTGTGAAATTTTACAGGTTATTAGGACCATCTTAAGCTTTAAATGAGGTATAGAATGTGTTATTTGGATTAGGATTTTGTAAGTTATGATTTGTTAAAGTTTAGGTGTCGAATCTGGAATAAATTCTAAGGCAGTCAGGTTGGTCAAGGTTTCTAGAATTTTGTACCTATAATTGGCATCTGTGTTTTTTTTCCTAGAGGACTTAATGACGTTCCCATAGGAACTTGAATCACCTCATTTGGAGTTTTCTAGATTAACTTGTGAATTTTCAAAATTGTTTGATGAAACACTACTACAAATAAATATAGCTGTGGCGCTTATTTTAATATTATTTGTGGTATTTGGCAAGCGCCACATATTCTAACGCCACTAAAAGAAGATGTGGCGCTACCCACAAGCGCTACAACATGTATATATATTTTTATTTAAATACAACCTAAGGTGGCGCTTCCTTTTTAAAATAGTTATTTTTATTTTTTTAAAAAAAATATTTTTTTTAAAATGGTCTTGGGAAGGAAGTACCACCTTAGACCCTTTTTTTAAAAAAATTAATTTTAAATATTTTTAAAAAATTTTAAATTAATTTTTTTAAAAAAAGGGTTTAGTGTGGCACTTCCTTAGACCCTTTTTTAAAAAATGATTTTTAAATTATGTCTTAATTTTTTTTAAAAAGGGTCTAGACCATTTTTTTTAAAAATAATTTTTTCATATTTTTCTTTTAAAACCCTATAATTATAATTTATAACATACTTTAATCACATTTTCATATCTCTACAACAAAATGAAGAAAAGAAAACCACAATAAAAAAAATTGAAAATGATATAAATTAACAAATAAATAATTAACAAAATCACTACTAAGTAAAATACAAGTATTAAAAATAAATAATTATTTTATTTATGCAATTCATCAATATTAACAATTACTACAACAATAAAAAACTTTAACTACTACATATCTTCACAGACAACCTATATATAATAACATTTAATTTTATCTTATTTATTTTTTGGCATATAAAAATGAGAATAATTTGTTTTCAGATTCCATAATAAATTAAATAAAGATATTGAGAAAATTAAACTATTAACTATTAATAAAATTACATTTGTAAGCTCAGAAATAAAAAAAAAACTTACAGTATAGAGGAAGCTTGAATAGAGTGAGCTGAAACCTCAAACACCACCTGAAAAAAAAAATTAATAAAGGAAAAAGAGAAAGACAAGGTTGCATAAATGTTTTAAAGAAAGGTGGTTAACAAGACAATGTGTTGTACGTAACTTCATAATATTAAAAAAAATGAGTAGGTACGACTTATATGATGAAATGAAACTATAAGGAGGATGAGATGGCATTAAGAGGGAGATGGATTGAGGTTAGTTTGGTGTAAAAAATGGGGCAAAAGAAACGAGGAAGGAGTGCCGCAAAAATAAAAAGAGGAGGAGAAAATGTGAGAAATGATAGAACAAGGAAATGAGGGAAGTGTAGATCGAATTGGGGATGGTGATGAGTGACAAAAAGAGAAGAAGGAGAAAATGTAGGAACTAAGAAGATAAGGCGATGACACGTGTTGGATAAACAGTGGAGACTAAGAGGACAAAGGTGATGGAAGCAGATTACGGGAGAGAGAAATGTTTGAATTTTTTTTTTAAAAATAATACTTTAGGTGGCGCTTGCTAGGCTAAGGGCCACACAAAGTACATAACAGTTGTGACACTTCCTTAAACAAGTGCCACAGCTGCTGTTTCAATTTTTTTAAAAAAAAATACTTTAGGTGGCGCTTCCTTGTCACCTAGAAGCTGTGGCGCTTCCTTGAGGAAGCGCCACCTAAAGTGTTTTTTGTGTAAAAAAATTAAAAAAATATGGAAGAAGTTGCGGCACTTCTTTAAAGAAGTGCCACAAAAGGTGCACCACTAATTCCTATTTTTGTAGTAGTGAAATCTGACAAACTAAGGTTGACTCTAAAATTTTTAGTGTTCGAAAGGAATTATGATTGGTAAGATCATGAGGATTAGAGGCATGATTTAGAGACTAATGTGACCACATTAGATACCTAAATCATAAGGGAGGAAAGTGTCAAACGCATAACTATTTCGACATTTATCAGAGTAATAACATGCAGTTCAGTTGGTAAACAGAAATAGCATAAACATATTGACATAAAGTACTTTATTTTATTACTTAAATCCCCACAGGGTTTGTACGTAATATTTACAAATCCCAAAAGACGAAATAAAACTATACATAACCAACACCAATACTTGGACAGGATTGAAACTCTTAATTGGCGGTATCTACCTCCTTACCCTTGGAGCCGCTTCCTCTAGCTGAACTAATTTAAAATTTGTGGAACCGGTAACTCTCCATAGTAACACACAATCAATCATATAAAATAGGATAAATGAACATGCAATGCACCATATAATGTAACAGAACAAATATACTGCAAACATGACTATCTGTTCGATGTTCAGTATCAAGTGACTGTTTGTCCCAACTGGCCACATTGTGTTCACTGTTCAGGATCAAATGACAGTTTGACCCTTACTTGGTATAATGTTCCAGAGCAGAGAACTGACTGTCCATACTTGTCTCATAACCTCAGCTCAGTCCCACTTGGCCTAATGGTACTTGTACTTCCCGCATTGGGTGGCACTTGTGCTTTTTTTATACTACAGCTAGATTTTGTAACAAACAATTCATATCATAGAACATGGAAACACAAAGCAATAAACAATCACATAGTGTATGAAAGATAAAGTTACTACCTGAAATCCTTTCTAATGTCTAGCTATTCGGTCCACTAATTCTTTATCTGGCTTAGGCGATTGTCAAAATTCCAAATTTATAATAAATGAGTTATTACTCATTCATGTCTTATTCCTAAATTCATATAGTTTGTTATCTCTACTAAAACTGTATAATTACCAAAATGCCCTTAGGAATATGATTTAATTCCCTTTATATCCGGCATAACTGTACTTTACCAAAAATTATGAATCGGGATATTCCTATACGATTTTGCATGTAGAATCCATTTCTTACCTCAGTTTTGACAAAAATCACACTCCATTTCCCAAAAAACCCTTACAGCAACATATGTTAGGGTTTCAGGGGTAAAAGTGTCATTTCACATCCTAAAGCCTCCATACTTCATTTTTCACATGTTCCCTACACAATTTTTCTTTCCAAACACAATGGGAATATTAAATCCATCAAATTCAGCCCAAACACAAAATTTTCACCCTTGTCAAATTTTTAGAAAATTTGGGAAATTGAAGTTATCAGTTTTAATTCAACAAAACACCTTCTTTTCACCCCTAATTCACTTTTGAACCCTTTAATTACACTTCCCACATTATTAATAAAAATTTGAACAGCACCTTCCCTTAGGGTTTATGCCTCCCAAATCACAAAATCATGACAAACAATCCAAATATTCAACCAAGTCATCAATAACAACCATTAACGAACATGTAAAACAAGGTTTCTTGAATTACCTATGTAATCTCTCTTCTTTCCTTTGAAAACTATCCCCTCTCCTTAATGTTCTCCTTGATTTTCTTCTTGCCTCATGTGATTTCAAGAAGGATATGAGGATTAGAAGATGTTTCTAAAGATTTAGAGACAAGAATAAGTGAAATTGGCTCCCAAACTTGCCTAGTTTTCATCTTGAACTCTTGTCTCTTCTCTTTGCACTTGTGTTCTTCAAAGCTTATGCTCTCTCTCTCTTCTCTCTCTATTTGGCCAAAATTTTGGCCCTTTGGAAGAGTTAAATGCCTCTTTCAAATATCTATTTCTACCTCCTTAAAATAATATTTATTTATTATTGGAATTTTGCATATGTTCTTGACTTTTTATTTCTTCTTTTTTTCCATTTGGTCTCAATTGCTTCCACATGGCATGATTTATGTCCAAATATTTATTTTATCTTCCCTTCTTCCTTCATGGCTGACTTTGGCCTTTAATAATGAAGAAAATAAGAGGCTTCTTGATTTATTATTCAAATGACCATTTTACCCTTATATTTCTTCAATTTTTGAATTAGGCTTTGTCTTCCTTCTTTTTTTATTTTTGGCTGAATTTTGCAGAATAAATTAGGCCAAGAATTGTGCTCTTCAATTCTTTATTTTGGGTTACAAAATTAGGCCTTTAAGAAGAAAAAAATTGAACTTTTGTGTCTTAACTAGCCAAATTTTATGTAACCTCTACTTCTAATATTTTATCATTTCAAATGTACTAAAATTCACCATTTTATTCCATTTAATGTAAAAATTATACAAGGAATTTTGGTGAACAAATTTGGGATATTATAGCTCTCCCCCCATCAATAAAATTTCATCCCCAAACTTTGCTACATGAACATCTTCATAAATTCCAGGTAACGTCTTTGCATGTCTTCCTCCCCTTCCTAGGTAGCTTTCCTAGGAGATAATCCTTTCCAAACTACTTTCATGAAGGAGATACTCTTGTGCCTGAATTGTTTCTCCTTCCAATCAATGATTCAGTCAGGTTTGATCTCAGATGTAAGATAATCCCGCACATCTACATTTTCATATTCAATTATGTTCTATAGGTTAGGTTGATACTTCTTTAACTGTAAGACGTGGAAGACATCATGTAATCTACTCAAATTTAGGGTAAAGCTATTTGGTACACTACTGGTCTGATTCTTGAAAATATTTCAAATTGAATGATATAGCTAGGGCTTAACTTCTAACTTCTTCACCTTTATTGCCTTAACAATACTAATGACATGTGATGTGACACCTTACATTTACACTTGTTCTGATGAGTTTTACATACTGAACTCGAACTACTAAGCATCATTCTTTTATAAAACTTTCCAATCACAACCTCAAAACAGGATTCAAACCTGTAGTTGAGTGGATTTTTATTCTAAAAATTTTAAAATCGTTTGCAGAAGCATATTATAGTGGTTCACAATTTTGTTATTACTCATCAATTCTTATATTTTCCTATTAATTTAATTAGGGCAATTCTCTGCTCAACTAAAGTAATTTATTTACATACATGACTGTGTAGCCACACAAGGCTACCAAAGTGTCTAAGTCACATAAATTTACAGTTATGGACCCTTAAATCTTCGATCCTCCACCATCGCATCCTCTTCTTGCTCAACTTTTAGCATCCCACCTTTGTCCACCTATCTAAATGGTTGGTTGAGGGAGGGTGAGATTCAGAGAAATCTTAGTAGTAAACAGATACCATAATACATGATAGATAAATGCTAGTGCATGATATGCTTGCCTTACATATGCTCATGCTCACATAATGACATCTCTGCATGCTCAATGTTTCATACAACATATATATAGCTACAGTATAAATAGAAACAGAGCTTCATTCATTCAAATATGCTTCACATAATCAAGCAAAGCAATACACAAGCATAAATATCAAATAGATGCAAGTAGGGTAAGTTTTCTACCTCTTGGACTTTGTGTCCTCCTCTTGTATCTTAGTGTTCCAACAATTGCCTCTTCTTTGTCACTTTATGGCCCTATATAAGTAATGACGTTATTAGAGCCATGAAAAGTGAATGCCCAATGAGCTACATTAGCCTTAAAGGATTACTTTCACCCTTGGAGTTCTTACCAATTACATTTAGCCCTTCTTTCTCAAATTCGCATGGTAGTCAAAACTGCCAGCATTTTGACCAAACTTTGTAAAATTATAATTAATTATATAAAACTCCAATTGAGGTGATTCAAAGCCCTATGTGAATCTATTTAAGTGTGATTTTATGTACAAATACTTTGGTTTGATCAATATCATCATATGTTTCCCAGAAATTCACCAAACCTTCACTATTCCAGATTACCTTCCAGAAACATGGCCTAATTTTGGAAAATCATATCTTCTAGTATACTTACCAAAAATTACAAAACTGCCCATAAAATTAAAGCTCTATGTCTCTAATTTAATCCTACTAAGTTTTAGAATTTTTTTGACATGGTTTGACCCATGAAATATATTTCAAAATGTCACTGCCTCACAGGAGGTAGATCAAAGAATATGCTCATTGAACTTCATAAATTTCCAAATTCATATACAAGCATCCAAAAATCATGAACACCTATATTCCCATACAATTTTCCCTTCTAAATCCAATAGGAGTATAAGAATTACCAAATTCTAGTTCCCTCTTATGTTTCCGTGACTGAACAAAATTATGGAATTTAAAGGGAAAAATGTGTCTCCATGCATTCAAGCTATAAACTCCTCCCTTTTCACTCCTAATTACATGTTTAATCATTTAAACACTTATTGGACATGTTTTGAAGAAATTTTTGCAGCATGACCTCTTAGGGTTTCATTATCCAAAATTTACAAAAACTAACAAAACAAGCCAACAACACAACAATCACCACAACTACAATATGTCGAGCAAGAGGATCAAAGTTCTTGAAATTACTTCTTGATTTTCACACTTTCGCTCTCTCTATGACTAATGTCTCCTCCCTCTCTTCTCTTTAAACTAGGCTTGCTAACCATTGTATTCAAGAAGGAGAAGGGATTAAGAGAGGTATTGCAAGAGTTAGAAGACAAGAGCACTAGGATTTTCACCTCTTACATCGAGTTTTTGGCTCTTGAACCCTAGCTCAACTTCTCTTGTTCTTTGCTCCTTCACTTTCATCAAACACTCTCTCTCTTACTATTCTTCACACTTGACTGAACATAATGGAAGAGGAATGAAGTATTATGTGCTTTTGTGACATCTCTTGCTTATGTCGTAATTTCATCTCATGGTAAATTAATATATGTATTTACTTAGCTCCTTTTTTTTCCTTCTCTTGAATTAATATTAGTCACATATATTATTTCTCTTGCAATTCCCTTTTCCACCGTAATATCCAAGGGAAATGAAGAACAATAGCCTCTTACTTTTGCTATAGTCAAATGCTTGCATTTAATGTGTTAACACATGGCAATTCAATTGCCTTCTTCTTTTTCTTTTTCCTTAATGCTTTTTGACCAAAACTCCATCTTGAATTGGAGAAAGCAAATTGTCTCATTTTATCTTCATCTATTCCATTGCAATTTATATGTAGAGAGCTTTTTACAACTCTTACTTTTGCTTTAACATATGCTTATTTATGATTGGTCAAGAGTTTTCTCTTTGAATTAATATATTAACCAAGCATCCTTGCTTTACTCTTTTTTACCAAAAGTGTAGAGAAAAGAGGATAACAATTTGCTTCTTGAAATATCAATATTTACCTCCTTACTTTAGTTGCAATTATTGATCAAGTCATCATCTTTTTCAAACTTGGTCAAATTGTCCCCATATGTCATATTTAATAGCCAATATGTATTTCCTCTTGCTTGTTGCCTTTTTTTGACATCTCAACATCTATAAAGAGGAAATAATATAGGCTATGGATTTGTTTTAGCCAAATGACTATTTTGCCCATACATTTTTGCCATTGTCTTGTTAATTTCGCACCTTGCCTAAAATTTGACAGAATTTTCATTAAAATTTGAAAATTCATATCTAATTGTACAAAGGTCCAATTAGTGTGTTTCTAAAGGCTATGTGACCATTGTTAAATCTAGTTTTATGGAAAAAATATAAGCTTTAGCCAAATGGAATGTCATACTTTCCAGAATTATTGTTTTTGGACTCTGCCATACAAATTCCCAGTTTTACTGAGCTAACTTCAAAAATACACATCTCTTTGTGTATAGCTCTAAATATTCTATATGACCTATCAAATTAAATCTTGATAAGTCTAATTTATTTTTGAAAAGTTTCAGAATTTTTTGACATCATTTTCCTATTGAAATATGTCATACAAACACGACTGCCACACATGGAAATTCATTGGCAGCATCACTACTTTGTGTTCTAATTAACTATGTTGTGTGTTACTTCTAATTGCAATGTTTTATCATTCCCCAAGCTCTTTAATTCACCATGATATTACCTTTAATACCCCAAGGGTATAAAGAAATTTTGGAGCATAAAATTATGCCTTACTGGGACACTTGCTAAACCGGGGCTTAGCCATCCACTAGATCCAAGCTTAATCTCAAGCCTCTTGTCCCAAAATTTGGGATATTACATGTGAGACTTTTAAAAACATGTGATCTCTGACTTTAAGTTCTAGAGGCTTCTGCCTCTTATTGGCATAACTCTTCTTCCTGTTCTGAGCAGCCAACAATATTTGCTTTATCAATTTAATTTGCTCTGTTATCTGATCTACTATATCGTGCTCATATAACTTCCTCTCAGATAGTTTTGCCCAACATAAAGGTGATTGACACTTCCTACTATACAATGCTTTATATGGAGCCATTTGAATGTTCGAATGATAACTATTGTTGTATGAAAATTCTGTAAGTGGAAGGAATTGTTCCTAACTTCTTCTGAAATCTAACACATGCACCCTTAACATATCTTCTAGTGTTTATATTGTTCTTTCTGTATGTCTATCTTCCTGAGGATGATAGGTTGTAGTAAATTTGAGTTTGGTACCCAAAGTTTAGTGTAATGATCGCCAAAACCTGGAAGAAAATTGAGGATCTCGATCATAAATTATAATCTTTGGTGTACCATGATATCATACAATCTCCTTGATATATTTGGGTAATCTTGTCATGAAATCCATGGTAATTCTCTCCCAATTCCACTTAGGAATCATAAGGTTTAGCAAAAGCCCTGACAGTCATTGATGCTCAACTTTCACTTTCTGGCAGGTGAGACAACGAGTAACAAATTTTGTCACATCTCTTTTCATCCCCGGCCATCAATATATGGACTTTAAGTAATAATACATTTTAATTGCTCCTGGGTGCAAAGTATATTTACTCTTCTGTGCTTCATCCAGGATTTTCCATCTCAATTCTATTTGCGTTGGAACATATATCCGCTTTCTGTATCAGACTAGTCACTTGGTGACAGGTCATATTTTTGAGTTTCTCCCTTTTCAATCATGTTCCTGATGGACTGTGCGATTTTATCCTGCATCTGAGCTTCTTCAATTACTATTCTTAGATCATTTTCTATCTCACCGATATTGCTACTACTAATTATAATCTGATTAGATAGATTGAGATCCCTGAAATCTTCAATCAGTATTTGTTCATGTATCATTAGGGTTGCCACTTGCACTGTCTTGCAGCTCAATGCGTCTGTAACTACTTTAGCCTTTCCTGGATGGTATTTAATTTTTAGTTTGTAATCTTTAAGCAACTCCATCCATCTGCACTGTCTCATGTTCAACTCTTTTTTATCATACAAGTATTTCAAGCTCTTATGGTCGCAGTACAACTCTATTGTTTCCCCATAGAGATAGTGTCTCTAGATTTTCAACGTAAACACAATTACTGCTAACTCAAGATCATAAGTAGTATAATTTAGTTCGTGAGGCTTCACTGATGAGAGGTATATGTTACAACTTTGCCCTGCTATATCAGAACATATCCTAATCTATGTCTGCTCACATCACTGTAGACCACATAGGTCAATTACAGATCAGGGATTGTTAACATTAATGTTGTTGTTAATCTCTCCTTTAGCTCTGTGAAGCTCCACTCACAATTATTGTCCCACATAAAAGGTTGAGTTTTCCTTGTCAACTTTATCAAAGGAAAAGGAATTGTGGAGAAATTCTGAATAAATCTTTTGTAAAAACCGGTAAGACCCAGAAAACTATGTATTTTAGCAACAATCTCTGGCCTCTTCTTGCTCAATATAGCTTCCACTTTGCTAGGATCTATCGAGACCCCTACTTGTAATACTAATGTTGGAAATTGTGCCCTAGGGGCTAATCATTATATTTTGAACATTGTTATTAAATGAATTTCTCCATTTAGTTATCACATTATTCGCATGTTCACTGTGATAACTGTATCCTTGGATAAATCATAATGATTGTCCTAAATGTCCCTGGTCTGTCATCTATGCGGGAGCAAAGATGAAATAAGACTAGTATGAATTTGATAAGGCATGGGGATACAAGTCAAAGTCATAGGCAATTGTAGGAGTATAAGGTGTTGGACCGACCTGCTATGAGAAAGCTACAAAGATCAAGTTATAAGCTTATCTCATGTATAACTATGTCACTATGCCCTTTGACTTGATATCATCATGGATTCCTACATGAGAGTACTAAGCTTTGATCGAATCCAAAGTCACCTTTGACCGGGTGATGATAAAGGCTACAATTGGGCTTGGTAGTTTTCATACAAAGGAATGTGAATGGTCAAGATGGAAATTATCCCTTACATTAGTAGGGAGATACTACTAGCCCCTCGATAAGTGAGTCTGAGAAATGTATGGCCATACTACAATGGAATTGAGTTTCCATTTCTATAGTCAGACTACTCAGGGATCAAGTAATGGTCAGGAATAGGCGGTTGACATTCTCCATACCTCATATTTGACTGAAATATCGTGTGATAAATGGGATGTGACATGGTTGTATGATAGGTTGCAACGTGTTAATAATCCTTGTATGAATTGGGTAGTCGTTATGTCTTGCTAGATGCCGCTTGCGACTTGTGGCTAGTATAGTTATTGGCCCACTGCCAACTTCGTATGGGCCTATAGGGTCACACACAAGAATAGCCCAACACAAGCTATAATATTCAGATTCATTGAATATAAGGTGCGTCTAAGATTCAATGAATACAATGTTTAATCTAGGGTGGACGATATATACATGTTGTGTTAATATTTATTTGATAAATATTTATATGTGTATATATATATTTACGTTGGAAAAGAAAATTAATAATAATATTATACACACACACACACATATATGTATTTTTGAAATACATACATACATTTATATATAATATATATTATTTGATGATATATATTATATATGATAACACACACACACACACACACATATATGTATTATGATAATATTATATTATATGATAATATTAGTACATTGTGTATATATAAAGATATTATATGATAATATCTTTGATTTAATTTAAAAAGATAAATTAAATCTAATTCCATAGGCTCTTTATTCTAATCAAATAAATAGGTTAAATTAAAACTGTGGTACAAATTTAATTAAACCATATTTATTTAATTAGTTTATGAAAAACAATTAAGTATTAATTGATATGATAAAGATTTTTGAAATTAATTAGGATTAATTTTAAAAATTCAATATCCATCATAAAATAGATAATCCTGACTAGTTATAAAATGCAAGAGCTAGGGTTTTCTACGGATG
Source organism: Albizia julibrissin (assembly GCA_037074505.1). NCBI lineage: Eukaryota > Viridiplantae > Streptophyta > Magnoliopsida > Fabales > Fabaceae > Albizia > Albizia julibrissin. The sequence goes on from CM073477.1 coordinate 44,263,005, forward strand.
ATGTAAAAAAATAGAGAGCCACAATAAAACCCTAGAGGGGTATTGGAGGTGTTAGCATGCTGCCGGTATTGAGTCATGTTAGTATGGATACTAGTAGAGGGAGCTAATATGAGTAGTTGACTCCTCAAGATTGAAAAAGGCAAAACTCAAAAGATGAATTAACCAACATGTTGATGTTGGGGAATTTGTTTCAGGAGCAACCAAGCATGGAGATTTAAGAGTTGGCCATGTATTGATGACTGTGGGCATTCAAATAAACATGAACAAGGTATGATTCTTTCTAACTCGATTTAAATGTCATTGATAGATTCGCAATTGGGATTGGTAAACTTTTGCAATTTTAAAATTTTTAATTCTTTTGCTATGTGCCTACCAATCCCGACAGTGGTATCAGAGCCAGGTCAATTGTGCATTTAAATTGAGTTTGAGTGATTATTATGTGCTTATATATGTGATATATAAGTTGAACATGATTTTAGAATGGTTGAATTAAAAACCCAAAGATTGAAGTTAAAATAGTAGTGCTGCCAAATTTTGTTTTCTGGAGGCAATGTGATTGTATCAAAATTTTGAATGATCAATTATTATCCAATAATCATGAAAATTTATTGAATAAAAGTAGACATCTTAAGCTTTAGGTTGATATATAATATGTGCAATTTGGATTAGTACATTAAGATATATGAATTTTTGAAATTAGGCTTCAAATCTAGAACATTTTCTATAGCAGTATGGATTAATTGGAGTTTCAAAAATAGTGAGTGTATAATTTTTTAAAAATTATATTTTTCATAAAAAACAGACTTAATTAGGTCACATAGAGCTTTGAACAACTGTAATTGGATTTTTTTAGATTTAATTATGATTTTTTAAATTAAAGTAAAAAATTTGGCAGTTTCGCGGGACCGCCATAGCTAACTATTCGTAGCTTGATATAACCTAGTCACAAAATTTATTGCTTTTCATATTGTATGAACTTTTTCTTGTTGTGGTTTATTTCTCAAAATTTTTTGGGTATGGTGAACATAATTGCTCTAGTCTTTACAAAGGTTGTAATATTTAATACGACATGCGTGCCGTGTCTTCCTCTAAATATTCTTGATGTACATTTCTCTTCTCATCTCACTCCCCTCGTATGTTTAAACGAGGTTTCTCTCAATGTATTTCTTTTCTTATTTAGAGAAGTCCTCTCATTGGCTTAGGAGAATTTTAGGTCAGGTGAGCCATGTTGTGTCACATTTAAATTATGCTTTTGATTAGATCATAGCACGCACACTTTTGCGTTTATATGTACTTATACATGAGATACAACCACAATTACATTCATATAAACAAAAATAATTCATTAAGCCCTCTTAATAAAATCTTAAGTCATAATGACATCAATTAATGAATACTTGTCAAAACCTAGATTGCTCAATTATAGGTTCCACCAAAGTGGATGCTTTTGAGTTATCTTGGTGAGATAAACGTGAGTAATAGTGCTACTCACAAAGATTCATTATTGTTTTGACTTAATTGAGATTAGCAAAATAGTTTTGGATCTCAAGGCATTAGATGGGATTAAACATGCTAGATCATATGATGATCAAATCCTATAAAGATCTAAGAGTTACATGTGATGTAATTGGTAAAGAGGTTACCTACCTAAATAACTTGAATTTAAGCATCTTGCCAAAGCAGACTTAAATTTAAGCGAAATATGGATCTTAGCCCACTAATTATTACATTGAGGGTTGTTAATTTAGTGGGAGATTACTAAATAACTTTGCATATTTTAATTGTAGAATTATGTCGACTAGTAATACTGCTACACTATTATTGCGATCGGTCCTTGAGAAGGACAAACTAATTGGGAAAAACTTTCTTGACTGGTTTAGGAACTTGAGAATTGTTCTCAAGAAGGAAAGAAAGGCATATGTCCTAGATCAACCCATTCCTGAGGAGCCTGCAGCCAATGCTCCAGGAGCTCATAAAGATGCTTACACGAAGCATAATGATTACTCTGTGGATGTAGGTTGCTTGATGCTTGCCACTATAGTTCCAGAGCTCCAAAGAGATCTTGTACATATGGAGGCTCATGAGATGATTGTGCATCTCAAGAAAATGTTATAGTAATAGGCAAGGCAAGAGACGTATGAGACCATAAAGGTCTTACATTCCTACAAGATGGCTAAAGGTGCATCAGTTAGTACTCATGTGTTCAAGATGAAATTAAAAGCTATATTGATGACCTTGAGAGGCTTGGATTTCCTATGAACTAGGAGTTAGCTACTGATTTGATCTTGAACTCACTCCCAGAAAGTTATGACCAGTTTCTTATGAACTACAACATGAACAAGCATGGAGAAATCAATTTCTGAATTGCATAGGATGCTTAAAACTGTTGAGTAGAACATTAAGAAAAGGCTCAGTGCTATTTTGATGGTTTAAAAAGGAAACGGTGTGAAAAGGAAAGGCAAGGGTAAGGAAAAGGGTAAAGGCTCACTTGGTAAGACCAAGAGTCAAACAAGCTTGAAACTAAGCCTGCAGCCAACAAGGCAAAGCTCCAAAGAAAGGAGTATACTTCTTCTACAATGAACCCGTTCATTGGAAAAGGAATTGCAAACTCTACCTCAAATATCTAAAAAAAAGGCCAAAAGGGATCAAGTCAATCGATTTGAATCTGACCTACTAATGGCATTGTCGTCTAGGCCATATAAATAAGAAACACATTTCTAAACTCCATCAAGATGGATTTCTTACTCATTTGATTTTGAATCATATGATACATGTGAATCTTACTTATTAGGAAAGATGACAAAGGCCTCTTTTACTGGGTATAGTGAGAGGGCCACTGATTTATTGGGCCTCATATATACAAATGTATGTAGACCGATGAATACAGGTGCTAGAGAAGGTTATATATACTTCATTATATTTATGGATGACTTTAGTAGATATGGATATATCTATCTTATGAAACATAAATGTGAATCTTTTGAAATGTTTAAAATATTCCAAAATGAAGTATAAAACTAACTTAGCAAAACAATTAAATTACTTTGATCTGATCGAGGTGGTGAATATTTGAGCCAAGAGTTCATTGACCATCTTAGGAGTTGTGGGATAATCTCACAACTAACTCCTCTAAGAACACTATAATGGAATTACGTTTTCTAAGCGGAGGAATTGAATACTATTAGATATGGTTCGATCTATGTTAAGTCAAATAGATCTTCTATCTTCCTTTTGGGGCCATACCATAGAGGTAGCTACGTTCACACTAAATTGTATTCTATCTAAGGCAGTTGAAAAGACACCATATAAGATGTAGACTGGGAAGAAACCTAGTTTGTCTTTCCTTAAAATTTGGGGATGTGAGGTTTATGTTAAACAACAAGCCTCTGATAAATTATCTCATAAATCCTTAAAGTGTCTTTTTGTGAGGTATCCTCAGGAAACTATGGGATACTATGTTTATAATCCTACCGATAACAAAGTGTTTTTTATCCGAAACGATATCTTTCTAGAAAGGGAGTTTATCTCTAAAAGAACCAGTGAGAGCAAAGTACATCTCGAAGAAGTTTGAGAGTCACAAGATAGCACAGAACCACAAATGGAAAACAGAGAAGACTTACAACAAATTGTTGAGCCTCCTCAAGTAACACAAGGCCCACGAAGGTTTGATAGGACACGGCATCAGCCTCAGAGATATGGATTTCTGATTATTGGAAGTCGTAATGTGTTGCTCATTGATACTATGCCTATAATATCAATAATGTATCCTAAGGAAACTATGGGATACTATGTCTATAATCCCACTGATAACAAAGTGTTTTTATCTAAAACGGTATCTTTCTAGAAAGGGAGTTTATCTCTAAACGAACAAGTGGGAGCAAGGTACATCTCGAAGAAGTTCGAGAGTCACAAGATAGCACAGAACCACAAATGGAAAACAGAGAAGACTTACAACAAATTGTTGAGCCTCCTCAAGAAACACAAGTCCCACGAAGGTTTGATAGGACACGGCATCAGCCTCAGAGATATGGATTTCTGATTACTGGAAGTCATAATGTGTTGCTCATTAAGCAGAATGAGCCAACCACCTATCAAGAAGCTATAGAGGGACCAAACTCTAAGAAATGGATAAATGCCATGAAATTTGAAATGCAATTCATGTATGACAATCAGGTGTAGACCTTGGTCCATCCACCTAAAGGTGTCAAAACCATCGGGTGCAAGTGGGTTTTAAAAGAAAAACCGACATGGATGGCAAAGTAAATGCCTTCAAGGCATAACTGGTTGCTAAATGATTCACTCAAACTCATGGTTTAGACTATGATGAAACCTTTTCCCCAGTTACAATGGCCAAATCAATTAGAATCCTTCTTGCTATTACAGCATAGACTATGAAATATGGCAGATAGACGTCAAAATAGCCTTCCTTAAAGGAAAGCTCCTTGAGGATGTGTACATGATAAAACCTGAAATTTTTATACGTCCAGAAGACTCTAGTAAGTTTTACAAGATTCAAAGATCTATTTATGGATTGAACCAACCATCTCAGAGTTGGAATCATCATTTTGATGAAGTAGTCAAAGAGTTTGGATTCATTCAAAAAATCGATGAACCTTGTGTTTACAAGAAGGTTAGTGGGAGCATAGTTGTATTTCTAGTACTTTATGTAGATGACATCCTACTCATTGGGAATGACATTTTTACCTTGTTGAGTGTCAAGTCTTAGTTAGGAAAGTTTTTCTTGATGAAAGACTTAGGTTAAGCCACTTACATCCTAGGGATTAGGATCTATAGAGATAGATCTAAGAGGCTAATAGGCCTAAGTCAGAGCACATACACAGACAATATACTGCATAGGTTAAGTATGCAAGGATCTGTGTCCTACTATACCTTATCAGTGAGATCATATGAGCAAGGTTCCATATGCCTCACCCATTAGATCCATCATGTGTACCATATTATGTACTCGACCGGATGTCTCTTACCTTAAGTATGACCTGCAGATATCAACAAGATCCTAGTGAGGGTCGTTGGACTGTTGTCAAGAATATCCTAAAGTACTTGAGAAGGATTAAGGACTTATTCTTGCTATATGGTAGATTGGATGATGAGCTATGTGTAACTGGTTACTCAGATGCAAGTTTCCAAACTAAGCAAGATGATCTTAGATCACAATCTGGATATATATTCCTTTTTAATGGTGGTGCAGTAAGCTAGAAGAGCTCTAAGCATAACGCTGCAACAGATTCTTGAACAGAAGCTGAGTATATAGCAACATCAGATGCAGCTAAGGAATCCATTTGGATCAAAATTTTGTTTTGAACTAGGGGTGGTGCCTACCATCTCAAATCCAATAGATTTGTTATGTGACAATAGTGGATCTATTGCAAAGATGAAGGAGCTTAGGTCATATCAAAGGACCAAGCATATACTCAGGCGATTTCATCTTGTCAGAGAAATCAATGAGAGAGGTGATATATAAATATGTGTATGTGTGTGTATCTTTATGTATGTATGCTAAGTAGCAAGAAAAGACAATGTTCCTGATCCTCTTACTAAGCCGCTTGCACAAGCAAAACATGAGTGTCATGTTAGGACAATGTGAATTAGGCAACTAATGATTGTACCTAGTGCAGGGGGAGGATGTTGGAAATTGTGCCTAAAGGCCAATCATTATATTTTGAACATTGTTATTTAATGAATTTCTCCATTTAGTTATCACATTATTTGCATGTTCATTGTGATAACTGTATCCTTGGATAAATCATAATGATTGTCCTAAATGTCGCTAGTCAGTCATCTATCACTACTAGAAAAAACACTTTTAACGTCCCTTATTTGGGACTTTTAACATCCTTTTAGGGGGGGACGCGTATGTCAGCGACGTAATAAATTTGGACTTTATACATCCTTTGTAAAGGGACGATTGAAGTCTGGGTTTAGGCGTCCCTTTTACTAAAAGGGACGCCTAAAGTCCGACTTTAGGCATCCCTTTTAACAAAAGGGACGCATAAAGTCCGACTTTAGGCATCCCTTTTAACAAAAGGGACGCATAAAGTCCCCGTTTAGAATTTTTTTTATTTAAAAATTAGGGACTTTAGGCGTCCCTTTTGGCTAAAGGGACGCTTAAAGTCCTTACTTTAGTGCTGGGGAAGGCCAGAGATTCCTCGTTTCTAACCCCAGTAGTCTCCATGTGATGAAAATCAAACCACGATTTCATTTCACCACGTAGTTGTGTCATTAGCTAATCTCGGAGATCTTCTCAGATTTGATCGCGAAGCTTAGCCACAAACTCTTGACTGGGTTCAGCTTGTAAAGAATATAACGAGGCTTTACCAAAATACTTTGAAATACCAACTCCCCTCGGCTCCCCTCTAACACGACCGGGGTATTCAGCCTTCCCAATAGCTGTTGCCAATATGTCCCTCCGTCCACTTGGAGTGAACGACCCTTGGCTACTCTGCTGTTCGAGTTCGTCCTGTAGCATACAATTCGTTATGAACGAAAATTAAATGCTAGAAATGTGAAAGAATTTCACAATTAATTACTTATGCTATTACTACTTACAATCCTCGAGGCAACCTCAGCAATAGTAGGATTTATATATTTGCCACCCTTAATCCTCCCTGCTTTCCATTTTTTGTGACGTGGATAAGGAGCTGGCACTTGCACAACAACGGAAGGATCCGATTTCGCAGCTTCCTTCATTTTTTCCAGCTCTTCTGCCATCATCATCCGCTCCAGCTTCCTGTAGCCACCCCGAGACATGCAATGCTGGTACTGATTTGCTTCTTGCCTCTGTGTGTTCGCCGCACTTAATTCCTGTTTAAGGGAAAAAGGGAAAAATAAGTCATTAGTGCATTAACTATATTGAAATTATAAATTTTCATACTGAAGACAGAAAATTTACCAAAAATTCAGGAGTTTGTCGTTTAGATACAAACAACCTCCAGTCCTCTGGAGATAGATATGAATATTCCTGACAAGGATCCAGATGACTCTTGTCACCTCTAAGGTACTTCCTGGAGAGCTTATTTTTAAAATCCTTCCAGCGCAAACGAACCTCTCCCATCCAGTGGTTGTACATGTCTGTGGTGTCAGGAACATCGAACGTTTGCTACAAAAACGGAGACAATTAAACTTGAATAGGAAAAAAGGTCTAAATACATAAAATGTATCAAAAGTTATATACCAAAATCTGTTGCCATATCATGGCTTTCGTCTTTTTGGGAACCTGCCTCCAACTATCATAGATGATTCGGACTTTGCTTCGACCCAAAAAACCAAGATAACTAATGAAGTGGTCTTCCTCAGAACCCATTGGATTCATGATGGCATCAAACTCTATGTAAACCCTCTCCTGTTCATTGTAGTGGCGCTTCGCCAATACAGCCATCTTCGTGGCACCTCTTGTTCTTCTCGGAGCGGGTGGCTCTTCTTGCCTTCCATTATGCTGCTCGCTGTCGCTCCCTGAGTCACTAGAACTTGACATATTCCTAGACACAAAAAAATCATTGTCAGAGAGGTAAGTAGATTGTCAGAGAGGTAAGTACATTAAGGGAAAAAAGCACATAGGACATAATACAGTTTTATATAGTTAAAGGTCTTACTTCATATTGTTTCCCATATTCCTTCACAATGATCATTTCTTGCAGAATAATCTTCATCATCTACCAACTCGACCTCACTTCCTATAGATGGATTTGTTGTCAAAGGTGGTGTGTCGTCAAGGTTGAAGGTTGGATCACCATACTTTTTTTTTACTTTGAAGTATAATGGACATATTTTTATTTGCAGGATCTGTGACATAAAACACTTGCTTCGCCTGGCTTGCTAGAATGAAGGGCTCATCTCTATAACCAACTCTTCGAAGATCGACTGAGACAAATCCAAATTGTGGATCTATTACCACAGCAGCATTGCTAACCCACTTACATTTGAACAAAGCAACTTTGAACTTGTTGTAGGTCATCTCCAATATTTCTTCTATAACTCCATAATAAGCCATTGATGCACATATGGGTTTTTTGTCTTTCGAACTGGAAAAGTGCATAGCTTCAGTTTCAACCATCACCCCACTATTTTGCATGGTACTTCTGTCATCTTGCTCTTTTGTATAGAATGAATACCCATTTATGTCATAACCAGTCCAAGTAACAATCTGAAATGAAGGCCCCCAAGCTAGCCAGTTGATTGTCTCCTACACACCGATCTCATGCGAAACCTTCTCCTCAAACCACTTAACAAATGTCTTGTTTTGCTCAATAGCTATTTGCATGTCACTCTTCTTTGGATTCAAGTTCTTCAAAGTCTTTTTGTGCTCATCTATGTATGGCTGAACTTCTTCCATATTATTCAAGATATACAAGTGTGCTTGCAACACCTCTTCACGATCCGCAGTCTTCACTTTTAGTTCTCATGTTCCCTTGCTTCTCCCCTCTTCATGCCGAGACTGTTCCTTTTTACCAGATAGATAATCTTTACAAAAGTCCATAGCCTCTTCAACTACATATCGCTCAACTATTGAGGCTTCAGGTCGATAAGGATTTTTAGAATACCCTTTTAAGATCTTCATGTATCGCTCAAAAGGGTACATCCACCTTAAATAAACTGGACCGCAAAGCCTTACCTCCCTTACTAAATGAACTACCAAATGCACCATTATATCAAAAAATGATGGAGGAAAATGCATCTCTAGTTGGGACAGAATTATATAACCCTCATTTTCTAGTTCATCCAACTTCTCAGTGTCGATGACTTTGTTACAGATAGCATTAAAGAAAACACACAATCTGGTTATAGTAGTTCGCACTTCTTCTTTCATAATGCCTCTAATGGCTACTGGTAACAATTGTTGCATTAACACGTGATAGTCATGGGACTTCATTCCCACTAACTTCAAATCGTCCATTGACACACACCTGCTAACATTAGAAGAGTAGCCCTGTGGGACCTTAATTTCATGCAGACACCCACACAAACTTCTTTTCTCCTCTTTTGATAGCGTATACGCAGCTGGCTCCATATATGCCCTCCTACCATCATCTCTTAGTTGTGGATGCAACCGATCTCTTATTCCCATATCAACAACGCCAAGTCTCACACTCATTCCATCCTTGGTCTTACCTGGGATGTGCAAAAGCGTACTTACAAGGCTGTCACACACATTTTTCTCCACATGTATCACATCAATACTGTGTCTTACATCAAGACAATGCCAATACGGAAGATCAAATAAAATTGACCTCTTCTTCCATATGTTCTTCTCACCCTTAGTCCTTTGATTTTTACCAAAGGTCACATTGACACGTTTTACCAAAGGTTAAGGCCCTTGGTGCAACTCTATGTTCTGGTAAGCCATCAAAACGCTTTCTCAGCCTACGATATGGGTGGAATCGATGAAGAAACCTCCTGTGGCCAAGGTACACTATTTTTTTTGCAATGCTTAAGTTGTCAAAAGTGTGTTTCTCCTTCACAGATTGGGCATGCTTTATGACCCTTCACACTATACCCTGACAAATTTCCGTATGCGGGGAAGTCGTTTATCGTGGTAAAAATCATTGCATGCAACTTGAAAGACTCTTTCTTATAAGCATCGAACACATCCATACCTTCCTCCCTTAACTTCTTCAAGTCCTCAATCAAAGGAGCCAAATACACATCGATGTCATTCCCTGGCTGTTTTGGTCCAGAGATCATCATAGAAAGCATAACGTACTTGCGCTTCATACATAACCAGGGAGGTAAGTTGTATATTACAAGGAGAACTGGCCACGAACTATGTGTACTAGTAAGAGTTCCATACGGATTTATTCCATCTGTACAAAGTCCAAGCCGAAGGTTTCTCGGCTCGCTGCCAAATTGAGGGAACATTTCATCTATCTTCTTCCACTGTGGAGAGTCGGCCGGGTGCCGAAGATATTTTCTATCACAAATTCTCTCATCAGAATGCCATCTCAACTTCTTCACTTTTGTTGCGGTCACAAACAAATGCTTAAACCGTGGTATTATTGGAAGATACCATAACACCTTCGAAGGTTGCCTTTTACTTGTTGTCCCTTCTCTACAACCACCGTCTTTCTTCACTTTATATCGTGATGTTTTACAGTTAGGACACTCACTAATACCTGCATACTCCTTTCTATACAATACATAGTCATTAGGGCAAGCATGTATCTTTTTGTATTCCATACTCATCGTAGACAAGATTTTCTTTGCCTCATACATACGGTTTGGAAGTACATTATCTTCTGGAAACATATCACACAATAATTCCAATAGTAATGTAAAACTACTATCAGTCCATCCACAAGTTGCCTTTAAGTTCACCAAATGCAATGTTCCCGTCAGTCGTGTGTACTTTACTCCCAGGGTATAATGGTGTCTCCGCATCACTCCGCAGGCTGTCAAATTCATGTGCCTGGGCGAAGGATTCAACCTCGGCATCGTGAATCATTTCCTCTATTCTATCTTGCTCTATAACATCCACTTCTTCCTTCTTGTGCGACAAACAATCAATTACTTCCTCACCATGCCATATCCACCTTGTGTATCGAAGATTTATTCCATCACAAAGTAGGTGACCCCTTATATCATCAACATCTCGTCGACTCTCGTTTAAACAATTCACACAAGGACAAAAATACTTCCCATTTTTAGTTGGAGCATTCCTTCTAGCAAATTCAATAAACTCTTCCACCCCATTCTCATATTCTTCACTAGTTCTCAAAGCATTCATCCAACTATGATCCATTGTTTTACCACCTAAACCATTCCCAATAACACTCAAGTTTATAACAATTGTTAACTATGAGATTGCCTTTTATCACTTTTTTCAAAAAACATTTCGGCAGCATTTCCCATTAAGTGTAAGATCCCACAATTTTAATAACAAACCATTTCACCTTAATTCAAACAAAAAAAAAAAAAGTAACTGAGGCAATTAAGGACAATATCAACAATTTAAAATATCAATTTTTCTTTAGGGAACTAATATGTTTAAATTAGTACAAGTTAAAAGTTCTATGCACCTACACAATATTAAAAGTTCTATACATGTATTCATTATTTCAAACCAATGAAATTAAAATCAATTGGTTAATGTTGAAAATTACTTGTTGATAACTTGTTTTATAAAATAAAACAAGTTCTATGTTTAGATTTTAGACTTAAATTGCATTTAGCACTCTAAAATGTGTCTTTTTATATAGCACTCAGCTTCCTAAACATGTTTTATTTTATAATTAAATAAATTATATAACTTATTTAATCTAATAAAATTAGTTAACTAGGTCTTACATTAAAGATATATATGATGAGTAACATTATTGATTAATTTATTTTAGTAAAACATATTGATGAGTGCAAATTTTCTAAATGTTTTATTTTCTAAAAACCTATTATTTTCTAAATTTTTTATAGCTTCCTGAACATGTTTTATTTTTATTTTTGAAAAAGTATATAGAATTACCAATAAAGTCATTTCAATTTCAAGAAATAAAAATTAGTAATAAAATTACACAAACAAATATTATTCAGTGCGTAAAATGTCAAACCATATGAACAAATGAGTAAACATATTTAAAGAGAAAGTTGCTTAATTCACATAAATATATACATTTTCATTTATTCATAATTAATTTCAATCATGTATGTATGAAATTAAAATAATCAATGTATAAACTCATCTTCCTCATTAAATTAGTAGAAACCAAGTCAACAGGTTTTTGGAATCTCTAGCATACATACATGTACTTTTGGCATAATATGAGTGGCTTATAGTTTCTAGCAAAACTACTTTAAATTAAACGGTCATGACATTAATTAAAGTGAAAAAAAATAAACCAAAAGCAAAAAAATAAAATAAAAAAGCTGACAGCTAGCTTGGAAAATGGCGTGATGAAGAGGTTGGGAGGGAGGAGGCGCGCGCACCACCGTGAGAGAGGGAGCGAGCTGAGTCCGATGCTACAACTGTGAGATGATAGAAGGAGGAGATGAGAGAAAATGAAGAAGGAGGGATATGGTGGAAGGAAGATGATGAAAGGGGGCACGGCCGGACTGACCTTGTGGTGGCCTTCTGAATCAGCTGCTCGGTGTTTTTGAGAGAGGGAGGAAGAGTGAACGAAAGGAATGGAGGGAAATGAAGAAAATAAGTGGAGGGAAAATGTTTAGGCGTCCCTTCTGCAAGAAGGGAGGCCTAAATATATAAATAGGCGTCCCTTCTGGCTGCATGCCAGCCACGTGGCTGGCATGCACCCTTTAGGCGTCCCTTCTTGAGAAGGGACGCCTAAAGTGTCACTAAGGGACGCCTAATGTCTCCTTTAGGCGTCCCTTCTTGAAGAAGGGACGCCTAAAGATTAAAAAGTCTCTCTTTATTTACTTAAATGCCACTGCGTACAGTTTTTACTTCCCTTTTCAAAGAAGGGACGTCTTTATGTGACGTTAAATCCCTTTTTTGTAGTAGTGTATGTAGGAGCAAAGATGAAATAAGACTAGTATGACTTTGATAAGGCATGGGGATACAAGTCAAAGTCATAGACACTTGTAGGAGTATAAGGTGTTGGACCAACCCGTTATGAGAAAGCTACATGGATTAAGTCATAAGCTTATCTCATGTATTACCACACCACTATGCCCTTTGACCTGAGATCATCATGGATTTCTAGATGAGATACGCTAAGCTTTGACCTAGTCAAAAGTTGCCTTTGACCGAGTGATGATAAAGGCTAGGATCGGGCTTGGTAGTTTTCATGCAGAGGAATGTGAATGGTCAAGATGGAATTTGTCCCTCACATTAGTAGAGAGATATTATTGGGCCCCTGGATGTGTGAGTCTGACAAATGTATAGCCATACTACAATGGAAAGGATACTTAGGGATCGAGAAAGTAATGGTCAAGAATAGGAGGATGACATTCTCCATCCCTTATCTTTGATTGAAATATCGTGTGACAAATGGGACTTGACTTGGTTGTATGACAGGTTGCATCGTGTTAACGATCCTCATATGAATTGGGTAGTCATAATGTCTTGATAGAGGCCGTTTGTGACTTGTAGGCTAGTATAGTTATTGGCCCACTGCCAACGTCGTATGGGCCAACAGAGTCGCACACAAGAATAGCCTTACACGAGCTATAATGTCCAGATTCATTGAATCTAAGATGTGTCTAAGATTCAATGAATACAATGTTTAATCTAGGGTGGACGATATATACATGTTGTGTGAATATTTATTTGTGTGCATATATATTTACATTGGAAAAGAAAATTAATAAAATTATATTTATATATATATTATGATAATATTATATTATATTATAATATTATTACATTGTGTATATATATAGATATTATATGATAATATCTCTGATTTAATTTATAAAGATAAATTAAATCAAATTATGTTGGCTCTTTATTCTAATTAAATAAATAGGTTAAATTAAAACAATTGGACAGATTTAATTAAGCCATATTTATTTAATTAGTTTATGAAAACAATTAAGTGTTAATTGATATGATAAGGATTTTTGAAATTAATTAAGATTAATTTTTAAAGCTCAATATCCATCATAAAATAGATAACCCTGACTAGTTATAAAATGTGAGATCTAGGGTTTTCTACGGATGATGAAAAAAAATAGAGGCGTAAGAAAACCTTAGAGGCGCATTGGAGGCACTAGCACGCTGCCGGTGTTGGCTCCTTAAGATCGAAAAAGGTAAAACTCAAAAGAAGAATTAGCCAACTTGTTGATGCTGGGGATGGTTAATCTAGTACTCATGGAGTTTGATGCTTTCTAAAGAAGAATTAGCCAACATGTTGATGCTGGGGAATTTGTTTTAGGAGCAACTAAGCATGGAGATTTGAGAGTTGGCCATGTGTTGATGACTGTGGGTATTCAAACAAACATGAACAAGGTATGACTCTTTCTAACTTGATTTAAATGTCATTGATAGATTTGCAATTGGGATTGGTAAACTTTTGCAATTTTAAATTTTTAATTCTTCTGTTGTGTGCCTACCCATCCCAACAACTACATGGCCCATAAATTTAACTTTTGAAAGCCAAAACTCATACTTTCTTAGCTTAGCATAGAGGTACTTATCTTTCAATGTGCCCAGCACTATTCCTAAATGCTCTTCATATTTTGCTCTGCTTTGTGAATATACTAGAACATCATCAATTAAGACTATCAAGATTGGTCCAGATATGGATGAAAAATTTGATTCATGTAGTCCATAAACACTACTGGTGCATTGGTCAGCTCAAATGGCATTACTAGGAATTTGTAATGACCATATCTGGTTCTAAAAGTAGTCTTTGGTGTATCCTCCGCTTTTACTCTAAGCTAATGATACCCTGATCTCAAATCAATTTTTGAGAATATGCAGGTACCAGATAACTAATCAAGTAAATTGTTAATTTTGGGAACTGGATATTTATTCTTAACAATTACCTTGTTTAACTCCCTTTAATGAATATAAAGTCGTAGGCTTCCGTCTTTCTTTTTGACAAAGAGCACTAGAGCTCCCCATGGTGAGACACTAGGTTGAATGAACCCTTTCTCTAATAGCTCTTTAATCTGCATTTTCAATTTTTCCATCTCATTTGGAGCCATCATGTATAGGGCTTTGGATATTGGTCCTGCTTTAGGCTTAGTTTCAATTGCAAACTCTACTTCTCTTTCTGGGGGTAATCCTATGATATATTCGACAAACACTTTAGGAAACACATTTACTACAGGGATATTTTCAAGTGTTGTTCCAGCTTCTGACTGCATAGAAAATAATACTATATACCCCCAACAACCTTTATGCAGACATCTCTTAGCCTCAGCTGTTGAGAGAAAATCAAAATTTACTTTTGTATTGACATTTGGTTGTGAATTAGGATAAACGACCCTTTTGCTTCTGCAGTCTAGCAAAATATTGTTTGCTATCAACCAGTCAATACTGAGAATTTCTTCCAATCTATGCAATGGTAAACAAATTAGATCCACTATTGATTCGTGTCCTTTGGCATTTATTATGCAATTTAAGAAAACATCAGCTGTGATAGATTTAACACCATGGGTTTAGACATAACCATATTATACGGAAACCAGTGCACACTTAGGCCCAGATGTCTTACACAGTCATATGAAATAAATGAATGACTACCACCTGAATCATATAATACTTGTATCGAATTACCATTAAGTAAAGCCATACCTTGAATTAATTCAGGATATTTTCTAGGTTCATCTTGAGTCATAGCAAAGACTTCGCCCTGAGCTCTCTATCTAGGCTCCCCTGGTCATTGTTGTTGTAGACAATCTTTTGCAAAATGTCCTAGTTTATGGAAATTATAATAGACTATCTGCTTTGCTAGAGCATCACATGGCGTTCTAAGATGATATGGCTTACCGCAATGCCAAAATGTTCTATTCTCAAGGAATCTTTGATTGTTGCGTCCATCAGACTGATACAGCTTTTTATTATTCCCTCTGGATGGACCTCTTTGATTTTTGCGTTTTAGGGTAGAATTCCTACTTCTAGATGCACCCTTACTATTAACATTTCAGTCCGAATACAAATTCAGCAAATTGCTTTATGTGATCTGGCATTTTTCTACTGCCTGATTAAATTCTATAAATTGTTTAGAAACTAGCTCCTTTTTTAGCTCTGGTCTCAGTCCCCAAATCATCATATCTGAGCCCATCTCTCATCATCACAGTACATCAGGTAAGAAGTGTAATACCTTATTTCCAATAGCCCCAGATGAGTATAAATGAGTAGTGAAATCAGTTGTGAGACCAAGATTTGAACCCGGACTACCCAAGTTTCAAAATCTTTCACAAATTCTCACTCTCAACTCAGGAGTTGAACCTAAGGTCGAGAGGGTTTCTAAAAAGGGTAGCAAACTTTACAATCGTTCCTACAAGATTTACTACGTCACTAATACCTCATCGGCTCTTAAATTCATTAAATCAGAGTATAGGCGAGTGTTTTTCTTTTAATTAAACTAGAGCTATTCTCTACTCATACTACATTAATTCATTCATATACATGAAACATATGGCCACATCGGCTATCAAGCGTCTAAATCAAATTACATCAAATATACAAATAGTGCCTCACACTACAATCCTCAATTCACCTTCGCATGTCCTCCTGCACATCCTCATGCATTCTTCACCTGTACTCAATACCTATATGGTTGGGTGAGGAAGAGTGAGATTCAAAGAATCTCAGTAGCAAACAATACCACTATGTATGCAAGATAGACAGTTAATACATGACGTTCTTGCTATTTATAAAATCATGCCAATATGATGACATCTACATGCTCAATGATACAATATACTCATGGCCATCGTATAACATAACAAGGTTTCAATCAATCAAGCATGCTCAACACAATTAGGCAAAGCAGTCACATAAAACAATGCAACAACATATATATCATACACATGCAGGCTAGGTAAGTTCACTACCTTAGTTGCCCTTTCCTGATCCATCGTAGGTTGCAATGTCTTTGCCCCAGCTCGGCAAAACTGTCCGATCCTAAAATTCCCAATTTATAATAAATGATTTATTATTCATTCATAACTCATTCCAAACTCACATTTCTAGTTATCTATAATAGATTTAACAATTTCTGCACAGTACAACTCTATACAGTGCAGTTTCACTATTTTTCCAGAAATTGGCAGATTTTCACTCAACTTTGGAAAATCATAATTAATTCTAAAAAACTCCAATTTGACTGATTTCAAATCCTAAATGAAAATATTTAAATTTAATTTTGGGTAAAATTACTTTGTTTTAACCATTGATATCATAGTTTTCCCATAAATTCACCAAATCTACACTGTTCCAGATTATCTTCCAAAAATAGGGCCTAATTTTGGAAAATCATATCTTCTAGTATACTTGTCCAAAAATTACAAAATACCCATAAAATTAAAGATAAGTATCTGTAATTTAATCATGACAAGTTTCATAATTTTTGGACAATTTTTACTTTATGAAATACATTGTACATTGTTACTGCCTCATAGGAGGCAGATCAACCAATATGCACATTCAACTTCATAAATTTCCAAATTTATATAAAAACATCAAGAAATCATGAACACTTTCATACCTACACAATTTTTCCTTATAAATCCAATGGAACCATCAAAATTGCAAAAGTTCTCACCCCTTCACCACATCCTACTCCGAACAGAAGGTTAGGGTTCTTAGGAAGATTTTGTTGTTTTCTTGTTTTCTCTTACTTAACCACCTTCTTATCACTTCTAATCATATGATTAACCATTTAAACACTAAATGAAAATTTTTAAAGGAAATTTGGGTAGCATTTCTCTATGGTCTTGCTTTAGCCCATTTTTGAAAATCAAGAGAAAACAATGCAATATCCACCAACAACCACAGCAACAACATAGTATAAGGCAAGATGATCAAGTTTATGAGATTACCTCTTGATTTCTCCACTTTCTCTCTCTAAAAATCATCTTCCCTCTCTCTATTCTCCCTTGTTTTGGCTTTCTAACTATGGATTTCAAGAAGAAGAAGAAGTTAGAGGAGGTTCTAAGGAGATTAGGAGGCATAAACACCAAGATTTCAAGCTCTTACCTTGGATTTTTGCTTTGGAAACCCTAGAACCCTTGTTGTGCTTTTAAAGTGCTCTTGAACTCTCTCTCTCTCTCTATTTGGTTCAGCTGAATGAAAAATAAGGATGAAGGGCAAGAGAAGATGATAACTTAGTTAAATATCTCCTCTTGCTTTAACTTTAACAAGCGCTTGCTTGTGATTGGTCAAGAGGTCTTGTTTTTCCTTCTTGCTTTAATTATTTCCAAATAAATATATATATCCCCTTGCTTGCCTCTTTATTGACCAAAATCACAATAGAAAAAGAAGCATTTAATTGCTTCTTGCCTTCTTGCTCATGTCACAATAGGAATTAATGAAAATTCAACATGTGTAAATTTACTTGCTTATCATCTTTTCTCTTTCATATGGCTTTTTGACCGTAGCTTCATCTTCAATTAGAGAAAGAAAATGGTCTTAGCTTGTATTATCTTTATTCATTCCCTTTCAATTAGCTTGTAAGAGCTCTTTATGACACTTAGCTTTTTGACTTTCAACTCTCCATTTTAATTGGCTATCATTCACTCTTCCTTGATTCATTTTAGCCATTTGATTTATTCATTATTTCCCTTTGTTTGACCAAAATAATTGGCCAATAGAAGAGAAAAATAATGTCATCTTGCTTTATTGTCAAATGACCATTTTGCCCATACATTTATTTTCATTTTCGCACTTAAGGAAAAACTGGGCAGAATTTTCATCAAACTTTAAAAATTCATATCTAATTGTGTAGATATCCAATTGGGGTGGTTATAAAGTATATACAACCCTTATTCATTATATGTTTAATGAAAAATATAAAATTTGGCTAATTGAAAGCTTACTCATCCCATAATTATTATTTTTGGACGTTGCCATAGAAAATAGTCAATTTTGTTGGGCTAACTTCAAAAATACATAATTCTTTGTATACAACTCCAAATGCCTTATATGACCTATAAAATTGAAGCTTGATAAGTCTAATTTCATTCTAGAAATTTTCATAATTTTTGGACATCATTTTCCCCTTAAAAGATGCCACATAAACATGACTGTCACACCTAGAATTTCACAGGTAGCAACATTACTTTGTGTTTCACTTTACTATGTTGTGTGTGACTTCTAATTGCATTATTTTGTCATTCCCAATGCTCTTTAATACCCTAAGGGTATAATGAAATTTTAGAGATTTTTATTGTGCCTCATAGGGACATTTGCTAAACCAGGGTTTAGTAGTCTATTTAATCCTATCTTCATCTCAAGCCTCTTGTCCCAAAGTTTGGGATATTACAAGAAGAGTATCGAGATAACCAGATATATCAAGCCAAATACTTGTCAAAAATTTATTTCTCATCTTGTTGTAATGATAGGAACTTCACTTCCTTTTCGATTAAGACTGATCGAGGAAAATATTTCTCGTTATATTTTTCTTGAAATAAGTCCCATGTTATAGGAATAGTTCAAACCTAAAGGATCATTTTAGTATTCTTCCACCACCTATTTGCATCCCCTTCTAATTTGTAAATAGCCAACTTAGCTTTGATATTATACGGGCATTCTAAAATTATGAAATTTTTCTAGTTAGGATAGCCAATCCTCTACAAATTAGGGATCAAATTTTCCTCAGAAAACAGGGCGTTGCGGCTAACAAAACCATGACACCCATGTTTGCAAACTTTCACCCTCAGTAGCAGGTCTAGGCGGAGGCCCCTGTTCAGGTTCCTCAGGCTGTATAAGTTCATCCTCCCATCTACAAGGAATATTTTGCCTCTTCCTATCAACGTTTTGTTTTTGCTGCACTTCTCGCTGCTTATCCCTAAGATCATGTATTATTATTCGCTGTTTAGTTATCATGCCCAATATTTGCTACATTGGGTCAGGTCTAGCTTCTTGACCTTGCTCAATACCTCTATCTCTTGGTCTCACCATCTTTATGTTTCACTATATTAAAATAAGAAAGAGGTAAATTTCACATAATCATAAGGGCATACTTGTCATTTCACAAAATTTTGGATACGTTGGTACTTCAGAAATAACATAAATTAGACATTTATAGCAGTTTAGGGAAAACTTTTGACAACATATAGCATATAGACTACTGTATGACATGTTTCTACTTCTTTACATTACATAACTCAACATGTACAAGTTGTTAGAAATTGTTCCATAGGGACCAATCATTGTACTTTGAACATTGTTATTTAATGAATTTCTCTATTTTGTCATAATATTATTCGCATGTTTACTATTATAAATGTATCCTTGAATTAATCATAATGATTGTACCAAATGTCCCTAGTCGTCACTTATATAGGAGCAACACTGAAATAAGACCAGTATAACTTTGATAAGGTATGGAGATATGAATCAAAGTCTTAGGCACTTGTAAGAGTACAAAGGTACTGGACTGACCCGCTATAAGAAAGCTCCATGGATCAAGTCATAAGTTTATCTCATGTATAACCATGTCACTATGCCCTTTGACCTGAGATCATCATGGATTCCTACATGAGAGTCGCTAAGCTTTAACCTAGTTAAAAGTCATCTTTGAGCATGTGATGATAAAGGCTACAATCAGGCTTGGTGGTTTTCATGCAGAGGAATGGGAATGGTCAAGATGGAATTTGTCCCTCATATTAGTAGAGAGATATTATTGGGCCCCTCGATGAGTAAGTCTGAGAAATGTATGGCCATACTATGATGGAAAAGAGTTTCCATTTCTATTGTCTGACTACTCATGAATTAAGAAAATAATGGTTAGGAATAGGAAGATGACATTATCCATACCTCATCCTTGGCCGAAATATTGTGTAAAAAAAGGGACGTGACATGGTTGTATGATAGTTGCTATAACGCTCGTCCCTATACCCTATTGATATGCGTTACAGAAGCATTATCAGCCATTTTTTTTCAATTCGCAGGGTCGCTATTCATTTGGTAAAACCGTTTTTACTAGAATATTTTATTAAGGGGTTACTCAATTATTTTTGTTCCTTATTAACAGAGTATATCTCCGTTTATTAAATTGCTTTGCTTACTTAACTAATAGGCTTGTACCGTACAATTACCCATTCCTAGTTCAATTATCGTGCTTCAGAAAAATATCCATCCATCATGTGCATTATACAGTTAACCATTCTGAAAATTAATTATACATAACGGATTAGCGCAAAATAATTCCCCAACTCTTAAGCTACAACTTCTTTTTCCAGTGCATCATCCTACACTCCTTTCTTATGCTCACCTGCCTAGATGGTTGGTTAGGGGAGGGTGAGATTCGAGGGAATCTCAGTTATAAACAATACCAACAATGTAGGTAAGATAAATGGTAGTGCATGATATACTTGTCTTATGTAGGCTCATGTTGACATAATGACATATCTTCATGTGTGATACCTTATTTCCCAATACTCCGGTAGAGTACTAATTAGCTAATATTCACCGAGTACTAACCATCAAGATGCGGAAAAATGCTAGAAACTTTATACAATGCCTCTGCTGGATATAAATATTCACATATAAACACATTCATACATAATTATATTACAAAACTTATAATCTCTCTTTACTCCACTTCATATACAAAACCCAAAATACTCATATGGTTCTTAGAATACATATCAAAACCTTGACAACCTAGCCTAAGCTCTCCCGCTGCTCGGCCTCGTCTCATTGTCACTTCCTTTTCTTTGCCCCGCGAGCACCCTCCCTGTACTGGAGATTTTTTTGGGAAAAGAATGAGATTCATGTGAATCTCAGTAGTAACGCAATCAAGCATATAAGATAACACACACAAGCATGCTTTACTCACAATCATAAACAAAATCATCATAACATCATTTAGTGCAAACATGCAATTCATAAACTGACTTTGCGCTAGATGGGTTCTTAGCCTTGAAGGGCGCCTGTTCATAATGTATAAAATGTGACTTCATAAACGACATCGCACTTGACAGGTTCTCTTGGCCTCGAGGGGTGCCCGAGCAAAGATAAGCCCTAGGTCCCGCTTGTGCAATTATGAACATTTTGGTTGAGCGTCAACCCGACCTTCGATAGGCCCCAGGTAATTACTCCGCTCAATCTAAACATGTTAGACATTTTGATGATGATAACAAATAATACATATGCATGTCATGTTATATGAAGACGGTTACTACTTGGTTGCTCCTCTATGCAATTTTCTCACTTGATTCAAGCTCGGGCAACTACTAAGGCCAGACTGGTTGTCAAGTCTTGAAATTGCCAAACCTCACAAATGAATTATTACTCATCCATACATCCTTCCAAACTCATAATATTGGTAAATTTAGAATAATGACGTCAAATTACCAATATACCCCTTAGGTCCTGATTATCAGTATTTTTCTCAAAATCGTGATTTAGGCTATTCCTACACATTTTCTCGTGTAGAATCCATTTTTAACTTCAAATTGGCCAAATTCAAGCTCAAATGACAAAAATACCCTTGACAGCCCTGAAATAAGGCTTATAAGGGGTAATTTTGTCATTTTACTTTCCGTGGCTTTTCTCACTTCGGAGTCAACATAGACCCTACACAATTTGGCCTCTTAAATCCAATGGAAGCATCGGAATTATCACATTCTTATCCATTTACAACGTCCAACACAGGGAAGTGAAAATAAATTCCCAGAAAAGTTGTATCGGATTCTCGTTTTCTTTGGCCTAATCACCTCCTTTCTACTTATAACCAATATATTAACTAGTTAGACATTCATTGGACTTTATTTGGAGGCACTTACACATTATGTTCTCTTTGGTTTTCTTGGATTATCTTATACCAAATGAACCATAATCAAGCCTAAAACAACTCTACCAGTCGATCATGATATTGGAGCTGGAGAGATGAGAGAGTGATATAATTAAAAGGGTTTAATTAAGCTTGACATGTGGCACATGATCATTGGTCCATAATTGCATTTTTCTTCAATTAATTCCATTTCTCTTCATACTCCCTCATTCCAACTGAAATGCTCATGGGAAATACCAAGAAAATCTGAATCTCCAATATCCCATAGTGTCAGCTAGTAACTTGTTGACCAAGTCATTGACTTTTTGACTATATGACCATTTTTTACCATAATTTACCAAAATTGATTTATTTATGATCAAGTAGTCATTTTACTCTTTTTAATTCCCATATAATTCAAATTAGTGGGAATATTGGGGAAAAATAATGATTTTCTATTTTTCGGAAAAATTATCGTTTTGCCCCTACATTTCATGATTTACTGAAATAAATCATTTTTCACCCATTTTTTCGGCTTAACCCCATTTAACTCTTCAATAAGGCTATTATTCACGTCACTAAATTTCCCAAATTTTTTTTACAATAATAGTCCTTTAATTGTGTATTAATCGCCTTCTTACATCCTTATTCGGCCAATTTTCGCGTAACCGGAGATTGACATATTTTCCATAAATTCTCATAAGTTCATCCACATCATTTTTCACCATTTTTTCCACTAAATATAAATCAAATATACACATAAATATATTGGTGAAAAATAGGGTATTACAGTTCTCCCCCCGTTCAATAAATTTCATCCTCGAAATTTACTACACCACTTGCGGCATGAATCCCGGGTAACGCTTTTGCATATATTCTTCTGCTTCCCAAGTCGCCTCCATTGGCGATAATCCTTTCTAGACCACTTGCACAAATGGTATGCTTCGATGTTTGAGCCTCCTTTCTTGTCTATCATTGATTCGTTCTGGCTCAGCCTTATAAGTGAGATCATCACGCATATCCAGATCTTCATATTCAATAATATGTTGAGGATCCGGCTGGTACTTCTTTAACTGGGAAACATGAAACACATCATGTAATCTGCTTAAATTTGGGGGTAGAGCAATCTTATACGTTACAAGTCTAACTCTTGTCAATATCTCAAATGGCCCAATGTTGCGAGGACTTAGCTTCTTCCTTTTCAATACTCTTCCAACACCAGTAATGGGTGATATTTTCAGAAATACATGATCACCCACCTGGAATTCTAATGGTCTTATACGTTTATTGGCATAACTTTTCTGTCTACTCTAGGATGCAAGCAATCTCTGCTTGATAATCCTGATCTGCTCAGTCGTCTGATCAACTATGTCCAGCCCATATAACCTTCTTTCTGATAACTCTGTCTAACAGAGAGGGGATTGACACTTCCTACCATACAATGCTTCATACGGAGCCATTTGAATGCTCGCATGATAGCTGTTGTTATACGCAAACTCCGCAAGAGGAAGGTATTGGTCCCAACTTCCTTTAAAATCCATTACACACGCTCTTAACATATCCTCTAGCGTCTGTATAGTTCTCTCTGACTGTCCACCCGTTTGAGGATGATAGGCCGTACTGAAACTCAACCGAGTGCCCAAAGCATCATGCAGAGATCTCCAGAACTTGGATGTAATCCGATATCTCTGTTAGAGATTATACTCTTCGGTGTCCCATGGAGTCTCACTATCTCTTTTATATAAATTTCTGCCAGTTTATCTAGAGAATAGTTAGCACTGATCGGTATAAAGTATATTGACTTCGTAAAACAATCAACGATTACCGAGATTGCATCATGATTCCGAATATTTGGTAATCCAACTATCAGATCCATTGTCACGATCTCCCATTTCCATTCTGGAATTGCGGGACTTTGTAGTAATCCCGGCGGCCTCTGGTGTTCAATCTTTACCTTCTGACAGGTAAGACATCGTGCCACATATTTTGTCACATCCTTTTTCATTCCTAGCCACCAGCACACCGCTTTCAAATTATGGTACATTTTTACCATTCCTGGATGGAGAGTGTAGCGACTCTTATGTGCATCATCGAGAATTTTCTTCCTCAGATCATCCCTCGGTGGAACATAAGTTCTTTGCTTGTACCGAATTAATCTACTAGGCGACAGATCAAAATCTCGAGTCTCTCCTCGTTCAATCATAGCTCTGATTGATTTTGCTCGCTCATCTTGCATCTGAGCTTCCACAATTTCCGCTTTCAAGTCATTTTCAACTTGGCTAATACTATAGCCTGTACAAAAGATCTGATTTGACAAATTCAGATCTCTAAAATCTTCCATCAATTTCCTTTCCTGTATCATTATAGCTGCCATCAGCACCATTTTACGACTAAGAGCATCAACAATGACATTAGCCTTACCTGGATGATATTTAATCTTCAGGTTATAGTCTTTCAGCAACTCCATCCACCAACGCTGTCTCATGTTGAGCTCTTTCTGATCATACAAATATCTAAAACTCTTGTGGTCACAGTATAGTTTAACAGTTACTCCATATAGGTAGTGCCGCCAAATCTTCAACGTAAACACAATTACTGCCAGCTCCAGATCATATATGGGATAATTAAACTCATGAGGCTTCAACTGTCAAGAGGCATAGGCCACCACTCTGCCCTGTTGTATCAGGACACATCTCAGTCTCTGCTTACTAGCATCACTGTAGACTACATAAGTCACCTCGGGATTAGGGATAATCAATACTAGTGCAGATGTTAACCTCTCCTTCAGCTCCCTGAAGCTCCTCTCACAATGTTAGTCCCACTCAAACATCTGATCTTTTCGTGTAAGCTTGGTCAACGGCAAGGCAATCCAAGAGAAATCTTGAATAAATCTCCGGTAATAGCCTGCAAGACCCAGAAAACTGCGTATCTCAACAACAGTCTCTGGCCTTTTCCAGTCTAACATTGATTCCACCTTACTGGGATTTATTGAAACCCCTTCTTGCGAGATCATATGGCCCAGAAATTTGACTTCTGCAAGCCATAACTCACATTTGCTCAACTTTGCATAGAGTTGCTTCTCACGTAAAATACCGAGCACAATTTTGAAATGCTCTTCTCTACTCTTAGAGTATATCAGAATGTTGTCAATGAAGACTACTACGAACTGATCTAAATATTGATGAAAGATACAATTCATGTAGTCCATAAATACTGTTGGTGTATTGGTCACCCTAAAAGGCATCGCTAAAAACTCATAGTGTCCATATCGAGTTCGAAAAGCATTCTTCAGTATGTCCTTTGCCTTTACTCGCAGTTGATGATACCCTGACCTCATATTAATCTTCAAGAATACGCTCGCTCCAGATAGTTGATCTAGAAGGTCGTCAATCCGGGGAAGTGGGTACGTATTCTTGACGGTTACTTTGTTCAATTCCTTGTAGTCAATACACAACCACAGAGTTTCGTCTTTCTTCTTAACAAATAATACTGACGCTCCCCACAGTGACACACTAGGTCGTATAAACTCTTTCTCAAGCAATTCTTCAATTTGCTTCTTCAATTCAGCCATCTCATTTGGAGCCATTCGATATGGGGCTTTGGATATAGACCTAGCTCCAAGCATAATCTCGATTACAAATTCTACTTCTCTTTCTGGAGGTATACCACTCAGGTCATCTGGAAACACCTTAAGAAAGTCTCTTACAACTGGGATATCCTTCAAAGCCATTCCCGTATCTACTTGCACGGAAAAGAATATGACATACCCCTGACATCCTCTTTTTAGGTACTTCATAGCTTCTGCCAATGAGAGGAAATTCAAGCTGACATCTCTGTAGCTAAACTCTCACAAAGTAGGATATATAATCCTCTTGTTTCCATAATCTACTAGCATGTTATTTACCTTAAGCCAGTCAAATTCCAATATAACTTTGAGTCTTTGGAGTGGCAAACAGATCAACTCCACTGTAGACTCATCATGTCCCTCGACATTTATAACACAGTTCAAGCAAACATCAGTAGTCAAGGTTTTAACACCCATCAGTGTAGATACAATTAAGTCAAATGGTAGTTGATGCACATGCAATTCTAGGCGCTTAACATGGTTACAGGCAATAAAAGAATGACTAGCACCCGAATCATATAATACTTGCAGTACACTACCATTAAGAAGAACTTTACCTTGAACTAGCTCTGGGGATTCCTTTACTTCTTTTTGAGTCAAGGTAAACACTTGACCCAGACTTTATTGTCTAGGCACAGGAGGTCGTGATACCACTTGCTGAGGACAATTTATAGCTTAATGGCCTAGCTTTTGGACAATTTATCGAGCACACATTTGTGATGTTGAGGGTTTTCGACCACTATGGTTCCCAGACCTAAAGGGCCTTTTATTGCCTTCCTTTTATGGAAAACCTTGTCCTCTTCACTTTTGTGAGGTCTCTCCATGACTGGATCTACCTCTTTGGCTCATACCCTTATTAAATTGTACCCTTTTCAAATTCCCTTCTGTACGTCAGCATGCTTCCACAGCCTTATTGAACTTTCTCAACTGCTGGGAAATGAACTTCTCTTCCATCTCAGGTTTCAGTCCTCCAATGAGCATGTATGGGCTCCACTTCTCATCGTTCTTAAGATTCAAGTAGGCAGAGTAACAAGACAGTCGAATAAACTGAGACAAGTATGAATTAAAGGTCTCATTATCGCCTTGATGAATTGTCAAAAATTCTTTCTCTTTCTCAATCCTCACCGACCTCGAAAAATATTTCTCATAGAACTTTTCTTGAAATAATTCCCACATTAGAGGGACATTCCGAGCACGCAACAGCAACGCTGTATTCTTCCATCAATCATCGGCATCACCCACTAGCTTATAGATTGCCATCTTAGCTCTCATTTCTGTCAGGCATTCGAGCACTTCAAAGATTTTCTCGAGATGATTGATCCAATTCTCCATAACTTGTGGGTTAAACCTCCCCTGGAATGCCTCAGGCTGGTACTTGATAAACTTAGGCATCCAGTATTGGACCATATTCTCTTCTTGATTACCACAGGAGCTGGTATGCTCTTACGAGCTGTCTATCTTAGTCTTGTTACATCGGCTCCTCTATACTCCACCGTATATGGATCCATATCTCGTTAATCGCAATGATAATGATATAATACCCTCTGCATAGAAATAATGAAGTTAGACAAAGCTCAATGTGTCAAAGTTCCTAAGAGAAACATCACATAAAGGCTCATGTAAACATGCTGGAAAACCACCACTACACAAAAGTTTGGGGTGCATGAACTCGAGTTCTGGCCAGTAACTCGAGTCCTACTGCTTGCACTCAAGTTTAATTGATCTATCGCTGAAACTCATATGATTCTCCACTATCACACTCAAGTTCTAGATGACTCACTCGAGTTCTCCGCAAAAACTTGCACTTCGAGTCTGAAGAATGCTGGAGTAGAATTCATTCCAGAAAATCTTTAGATTTCACTAAGTGTTGCACTCGAGTCCATGAACCAGCACTCGAGTTTTGGTGAAATGTTACACTCGAGTCCAGCGAGTTTGGAGGATCAAGTTTCTACCAGAGAAACTCCAATGCTTGAAATAATAGACATGAACTCTAGTTTACCATAGTGCACTCGAGTTCTGCATCAAACGCATACTCGAGTCACGCAAGTCATGGCTTGGAAGTTTCCACCCGAGAACTCCAAGTTCAACAAAATCCATTATATACTCGAGTCCATCACTTGGCACTCGAGTTCGCCGCATCCGTTGTACTCGAGTCTCACGAGCTACGGCTTGACAGTTTCCACCTGAGACTCCAATGCTCAGCAGAAATCAAAATGCACTCGAGTCCTTTCCTTAGAACTTAAGTCCACGAGCCTGTCACACCAGAGTTCACTTTTGAACTCTTGCGAGTTTCTGCCTGAAAACACATGATTGGTGCGAAAATTGTTATGCACTCGAGTTCAGCCTGTTAAACTCGAGTTCACACTATTGCAAAAATCACATTTAAGACCGGTTAAAAAAGATATTTTAGACCGGTTCTAGATCAGGTCTTGATACAGCCGGTCTAAAAAGTATCTAACTTTTTAGACCGGTTAAAAAATCGGTCTAAAATATATATTTTTAAGACCGGTTCTTAGACAACCAGTCTTAAATATGACAAACATAGACGTTCTTGTGGATTAAAATTTAATTTTAAGATCGGTTCTATTGAGAACCGGTCTAAAATAACTACTACTTTAAGACTGGTTTTGTAAATAACAGGTCTTAAATATTAATTTAAGATCGGTTATCACAAGAAACGGTCTTAAAGTAGTAGTTATTTTAGAACGGTTCTCAATAGAACTGGTCTTAAATCAATATTTAAGACCGGTTATTTACAAAACCAGTCTTAAAGTATAGAATATTAATACCGGTTCTCAATATAATTGGTCTTATATATTACTTTAATGAGAACCGGT
Source organism: Albizia julibrissin (assembly GCA_037074505.1). NCBI lineage: Eukaryota > Viridiplantae > Streptophyta > Magnoliopsida > Fabales > Fabaceae > Albizia > Albizia julibrissin. The sequence continues at coordinate 44,291,822 of CM073477.1, forward strand.
CTAAATATTTTTTTTTATTTTTGTTGTTTTAATCTTGTTACTGAGGCAATAAGCCATATTTAACAACAATCCCCTCTCCACACACACAAGAAATAACACATGCATGTATATTCACAATCAGAAGCAGTGACAACCCTTGTTAGATTTCATGTTTTGATGATAACAAATCATGTTTTGGAAGCTCATGGATTAATTACCAGCAAAGCAATCAATTCTGGTGATCTGTGCAAGATCACTCGAGTGATTTTATTAATCACTTGAGTGATATTCAAGATCACTCGAGTGATCGCTGAAATCACTCAAGTGATTGCGAAAAATAACAGATCACTCGAGTGATATGGGAAATCACTCGAGTGATCCGCAATTTCACTTCCAGTGATCGCGAAATCACTGCAAGAAAATTTCACTGTTTTGAAAATCACTTCCAGTGATTCTGAATCACTCGAGTGATGCGCCAAATCACTTCCAGTGATTGTGAATCACTCGAGTGATATGGCCAATCACTTCCAGTGATCTAGAATTCACTTCCAGAAAATTTCACTGTTTTTCAAATCAATTCCAGTGATCCTCAATCACTCGAGTGATGTTGTATTTTCGCTGAATCACTTCCAGTAAATTGGAAATCACTGCAAGAATATTTCACTGTTCACCAAATCACTTCCAGTGATCTTGAATCACTTGAGTGATATTTGAAAAGTTGCAAATCAGTTCCAGTGAATTGGAAATCACTTCCAGTGAATTGGAAATCACTCCAAGAAGAAATCACTATTTACAAAATCACTTCCAGTGATTCCAAATTCACTCGAGTGAAATATGCAATTTCCAATATCACTTCCAGTGAACCAGCAATCACTGACAGAAGTTTTCAAAGTTTTCAAAATCACTCCTAATGACATTATATTCACTTCCAGTGATATTGCACTTGCTCATATAATGATCTATTGTTTCCATGTGCTTTTACCTCAACTGATTTTGCTAGTGAAATTCTATTATTACTGATTTCTCCAAATAGCTATCAAAATCATATGATATATCATTTCAATACTTAGTTGCGAAAATAAGATCACTCTCTATGGTTTTATTCTGTCACTTTTTATAAAACACCTCCAGTGATCCATATTAATTTGTCGAGATACAAATATTGCTTAACGGTTATATGCATAAGTGTGTTACAGCTGTACTCCACCATCACGCACTTGACTTGTAACTGAACACTCCACTCAAATGACAACTATTCATGGTAGCAGCAGAAATTCAAAAGTAACGGAAGACAAATGCTGTTACATTTGTCAGAAGCATCTTTGAATCAACGGGCAAATTTACAACGGTCTTCAAGTGGTTCTATTATATATGTCCAGCCATTTGAAAAATACAACAACGAAGAAAAACGCCTGAATACTTCAAAAAGCAATATCCTCACAAAAGCTTCAGTTCATCATTTTTGCTTCAATTCTTATCTTCATACTCTGTGAGAGAGATTTGTCATTCATACTTAATCATTTTCAATAGAGTTAACTTAAGGTTGAGGAACCTTAAGTAGGGATTTGTGATTACCTTGTGTAAGGGGGAGCGAGTGTCTAGAGGAACTTGCTAGTTGTACTGTGGTGCCAAGAACCCACTGAATCTTGGAAGATATAGTGAAAAGCTCAGAAGGATTTCTGAGGACTGGACGTAGGTCAAGTGGTTGAGACCGAACCAGTATAAATATCTGTGTGAATCTCGGTGATATCTCTTCCTTTCATTAACTGTGCTTTAAGTTTTATAAATTGAATTTAAGCTTTCGATTATTTTGTAATCACCCAATTTACCCCCCCTCTTGGGTGAAAAGCTTGCTCTAACATTTGGTATCAGAGCACAGGTCTTCTAATTGAGGCTTAACAACCTTAGAAGGATCCGATGGCAAGCATGGGTGAAGCAATCCTTCCTGACGGAGCTTCTATCACTAGACCACCTGGTTTCAATGGTGAACATTTTTCCTTCTGGAAAGCTAAGTTCCGTGTATTCGTAATGGCTACAGAATACGGACTGTGGGATGTAATTGAAACTGGAAACTATGTGCCTACAAAGACTGAAGAATCTCGAAAAGTTCCTAAATCACCAGCAGAATTTGACGACAATGACAAAAGGCTAGTGACTCTCAACAGCAAAGCAATTCTAATGATTCAGAGTGCACTAAGTCAAAAAGAATACTTCAGAATCTGTACTCTTCAGACTGCTAAAGAAATGTGGCAAGCGCTTGAAGTAGCCCATGAAGGAACATCTGGAATAAAAGAAAATCGAGTCAATACTCTAACTACAGAGTTTGATCTGCTTCGTATGAAGGAAGGTGAGTCAATAGTTGAATTTGAACTTAGATATACTCACATTGTTAATCAACTTGCAGCACTTGGAAAATTCTATGATCAGAATGTCCAAGTAAGAAAAATACTAAATATTCTCTCCAAAGAATGGGAAGCGAAAGTCACAGCAATAGAGGAAGCCAAAGGAGAATCAATGCAGTCTGTAGCTTCTCTGTTTGGAAGCCTTTCAGAATATGAAAGCAAACTAAAATTCAAACGAGAATTAGAAGAAGTTGGAGACAAGAGGAAGAAAAGTCTTGCACTGACTGTAACAAAAACAAAGGCAGAAAACCAGGAAGAAGAAGAGGAGATCGATGATGATGAAATGGGCCTGATGATCAGAAGATTCAAAAAATTCTACAGAGGCCAAGGATTCAGAAATTTTCAAAGAGGTGGAACAAGTGGCAAAAGAGACGCCAAGGAAATCATCTGCTATGAATGTGGTAAACCGGGACATATCAAATCAGAATGTCCGGAGCTATTGCAGAAAAATAAAGAAAAGAGAAACTTCAAATCCTTCAACAGAAAGAAGGCATTTGTTTCTGCAATGTGGGGAGATAGCTCCTCAGAAGAAGAAGAAAGCGATAATGAAGAGACAGCCAATATATGTCTGGTTGCTCAAAAAGAAACAGACGAGGAGGTAATGAATTCTGACCCTACATATGATGAGTTACAAAATGAATATGATGCTTTACATTCTGAATTTATCAAAATTGTTAATACTTTGATTGCCTGTAAAAAGAGAAACAAATTTCTTGAAGAAAGAATTAAAAACCCTTTGGAAAGAGATTGTGAAAGGTGTTTGTCTTTTGAAAAGAAAAATATTGATCTTACTAAAACTCTTGAAAAATTTACAAAAGGAAGTGAAATGTTAAATGTTATTTTAAAAGCACAACGTCATGTGAATGATAAGTCTGGTATAGGATATGATCCGAACCTAGACAAAAGAAAAGGTAAGAAGAAAACAGGAAGTAAATCATATCTAAGTTATTTCACACGTTCTGTGCACACATCTAATCCTTTTGCCTATTGTAATTATTGCAATAGAAAAGGACATTATACTTCTTCGTGTTTTCATAAAAATAAAGGAATTATAGGAACCTATAAATGGATACCTAAGAAGATTCATGAACAAGAAGTTATTTGTACTAACCCAAAAGGACCCAAAAAGATATGGGTACCTAAAACTTAATTATCCTTAACTGCAGGTTTGTCTCAGAACATCCAAATCAACCAAATGGTATATAGATAGTGGATGTTCAAGACATATGACTGGTGATCCTGAGAACTTCACCACATTAGTACCTAAGGAAGGTGGCAAGGTGAAATTTGGAGGAAATCAAACTGGAAGGATAGCAGGACTTGGGGAAGTCAAAGATAAAATCGAAGACGTATATTACGTTGAAGGTTTATGTCACAATCTATTAAGTGTAAGTCAAAGCACGGATAAAGACAACTGGGTAATATTTGATTCAGAAGAATGTCTGATAGTCAGCAAGAAGGATCTGCAAATTGAAAAGAACAAGTTGAAGACCAAACTCAAGGCAAAAAGGGAAGGTAACTACTATACTCTTGATATGAATGAAAATATTTCTGAAAATTGCCTTCTGAGTAACACTGACGAGAGTTGGCATTGGCATAAGCGACTTGCTCATGTTAATATGCATCAATTACAAAAGTTACTCAAAAAGGATTTGGTAATTGGACTACCTATTGTTAATTTCAAGAATGATTTAGTCTGTGATGCTTGTCAAAGAGGTAAACAAACTAAATCTTCCTTTAAAACAAAAACTGAAATTACCACTAACAGACCACTTCAACTATTGCATATGGATCTGATTGGTCCAGCAAGAGTTAAGAGTCTCGGTGGAAACTTGTACACATTTGTTATTGTTGACGATTTCTCTAGATTTACCTGGAATATATTTCTATCATCCAAAGATGAAACTTTTTATAAATTTATTACCTTTGCCAAGAAAGTGCAAAATGAGAAAGGTATGTCAATTGCAGGAATCAGGACAGATCATGGTGGAGAATTTGATAATCAAGCATTTGCAGAATACTGTGATACAAATGGCATCGATCATAATTTTTCAGCACCAAGAACTCCACAACAGAATGGTGTAGTGGAAAGAAAGAATAGAGTTCTTACATACATGACTAGAGCAATGCTCAACGAAAAGAATGTCTCTCAAGTCTTCTGGGCAGACGCAATGAGCACTGCATGCTACATCTCAAATAGAGCATATGTCAGAACTAAACTTGGAAAAACACCATATGAACTTTACAAGGGACGGAAACCAAACCTTGCTCATCTACATATATTTGGCTGTAAGTGCTTTATTCATAACAACGGTAAAGATAATCTTGGAAAATTTGATTCTAAGGCTGATGAGGGACTTTTCCTAGGATATTCAAATCATAGTAAAGCATTTAGAGTTTTTAATAAAGGAACATGTGTTGTAGAAGAATCAATTCATGTTGTATTCGATGAATATGTATCCTCTAGTAAAAACTTTGATGATGAGATAACTAGAAACCAACCATCTATTAACTCTTCAAATCTTGAAGATGACGATTGTGAAAAAGAAGTTGAACTGAGTAATTCAGATCAACCTCGTGCCTGGAAATACATCAAGAGTCATCCTCTAGATCAAGTAATAGGTAGAGTTAATGAAGGTGTCAAAACTAGAAACAAGGTTTTAAACGAAGTAAGTTTTTCTGCATTCATTTCTCAATTAGAACCTTCTAACATTGAAGAAGCCCTATCAGATAATGATTGGGTGTTAGCAATGCAAGAAGAGTTAAATCAATTTGACAGAAATCAAGTTTGGGATTTGGTGCCCCGGCCGAAAGACCACTCGGTTATTGGCACTAAATGGGTATTCAAGAACAAACTTGATGAATCCGCAGCTATTATCAGAAACAAGGCAAGATTGGTTGCCAAAGGCTACAATCAGGAAGAAGGAATTGATTATGAGGAAACATATGCTCCAGTAGCAAGATTGGAAGCTATACGAGTACTCTTAGCCTTTGCATACATCAAAGGATTCAAATTATATCAAATGGATGTGAAAAGTGCTTTCTTAAATGGATACATCAAGGAGGAAGTTTATGTAGAACAACCTCCTGGCTTTGAAGACGTATCCAAACCAGATCATGTTTTCAAACTCAAGAAAGCCTTATATGGTTTGAAACAAGCTCCTAGAGCCTGGTACGAAAGGTTGAGCAAATTTCTCATCGAATTTGGTTTTACTCGAGGAAAAGTCGATACAACTTTATTTATAAAACGAAAACTAAGTGATATTTTGGTAGTTCAGATTTATGTTGATGATATTATATTCGGATCTACTAATGACTCCTTGTGTAAAGAATTTTCTGAGATAATGCAGGGAGAATTTGAAATGTCATTAATGGGAGAATTGACCTTCTTTCTTGGTTTACAAATTAAACAAAGGAAGAATGGAATATTCATATCACAGACCAAATATCTTCAAGAATTGCTTAAGAAGTTTGGATTGGATGACGCTAATGGTACAGATACACCTATGAGCTCAACCGTACTGATGGATGCTGATGAAAAAGGAGTTGACTTCAATATAACTCAATATCGAGGAATGATTGGATCATTACTCTATCTCACAGCCAGCAGACCTGATATCCAGTTCAGTGTTAGTCTATGTGCAAGATTTCAATCATGTCCTAAAGTGTCACATGCTGAATTAGTGAAACGAATTTTCAGATATCTCGCAGGCACAAAAGAGTTGGGTATATGGTATCCCAAAAAGGGTAATGAATATTTAGTAGCCTATTCTGACTCTGATCATGGTGGCTATAAAACAGATAGGAAGAGCACAAGTGGGCAATGTCAATTCCTTGGAGGCGCAGTTGTTTCTTGGTTCAGTAAGAAACAAACTACAGTATCATTATCTTCAACGGAAGCAGAATACATAGCAGCCTCAAGCTGTTGTGCACAAGTACTGTGGCTAAAACAGCAACTTCAGGATCTTGGCATATATCTTAAAGAAATTCCTATTTACTGTGACAACACCAGTACAATAAGTTTGGCGAAAAATCCTGTACAGCATTCAAGGACCAAGCATATTGATGTGAGACATCACTTCATTAGAGATCATATTCAGAAAAGAGATGTCAAGGTGTTATTCATACCCACACACTTGCAATTAGCTGATATCTTCACCAAACCTCTTGCCCGAGAACAATTCATGCACATACGAAGGGAATTGGGAATGGTAAATCCCAATGAATTGTAAGTTGTTTAATCTTTATAAATGTTGATTTCATATTGTTTTGATGATCCCATTACTAACTTAAGCATCGGAGTATCTACAAAGTTGTTTTTCAGGATGCTCTGTAATATCCTTAAGTAACAGGGACAAACAGAGAGGAAGACAGTGGAGTAAGTGAAAAGTGAAACACTGCAATCACAGGTAAATTAGATAATTAAATTAATAAATTTGTCACTGGTAAGTCACATGAGTATTTTAATTATTAATTTTGGAATTACAGCATGGTTTGAGATTCTGTGAAGTGTTTTTGTACTTCACTCGAGTGATTTTTATATTTCACTCGAGTGAAAACCAAAATCACTCGAGTGAATGTTAAAAATCACTCGAGTGAATGTTAAAAACTCTGTTATATCAGTTTTTCTCTCTCGCGACTGTTCACTTTCTTCAAACCGTCACCTCCACTCGCTGAAATCCTCTCATTTTCCTTGAAACCTCTTGAACCCAGTAACGGAAACCCTCTTTACTACTCTTAACCGACAAATCCCCTCAAAAGCCAGCCCATTTCAGTTTAAAATCTTCCTTCCTTTTCCGTCAGTTTCGCCCTTCATTCCCGACAGTCTCCTTTTCGCTTTTCTCTCGCCATTTGCTTCCGACAGTCTACCAAGCGTCAAAATTTCAGTCTACCCAGCGTCAAAACCTTTACCTCTACCAAGTGTCGGTACCCATGGCAAGAACAAAAAGGCCCGGGCAATCTCCTCCACCTCCACCTCCGTCTAAGAGGGCGAAAGCCCCCGCTGAACCAGAACCCAATCCACCCAGACTAAGACCCAAGGGGATTCGGATTGAGGAACCAACGGGAATGGCTACCCGTTTGCATACCAGCATAAAAGGGAAAGGGAAAGAAAAACAGCGAGAAGCAGATGTCCAAGAGTCTACCTTGCAAAGAAAAATCTCACGGGCAGTGAATATCTTGGCAGCCTCAGTTCCTCAGAAGTAACGGTATGCAAGTCAAGCCACTGGTAGTCATCAATCTGGATCTCTGGCTGAAGAAACCACAGAACTCCTTGAACCTCCTTCTGGATTTAACACTGGTAATCTCAGTATCTTGAACTCCATTGTGTTTGCCTCATACTTTGCCAAAAGAACCTTTTGTCCTGTTGTGTGGGTTGACTTGGAGGAACTAAAACAGAAATTTCATATTGATTTAACCCCATATTTGAAACAATATGAACCTTGGCTAAGATTGAGAATGTCATACAATCCTTTGGTTGTCAAATATTTTTACTGTAACATGAAGACTGCTGATGTAAAGGATGACCAAGGAAACATCATTGCTGAGAGAATTGAAACAAGTATTAGAGATCAGAAAATTCTTCTGTCTGGGGATCTTATCAACACCTATCTAGGCATAGAGGATGCTCCCATGAGGCCTACACGTGTCTTTAATATTCATGAATTAGTTGATATCTTTAGACCAGGACAGCCTAGTGTGCCTTTACCCAATTCCCCAGCCTCTCTTACCAACAACCAGAGAGCCTTATTCTACATTTACTCCCGTAGCATGGTTAACAAAGCAAAAAATTTCACTCATATCACGGGGAAGGATCTTCAGATGATGGCTTCTCTTATAACAAGGGAAAGAAGAAACGTGGGGGAACTCATTTTTCAAGAGATGAAGAGGTTCAGATTTCACTCCTCCAAGTCTACTACTATTCCCTATCCTCAGCTTGTGTCCTACATTCTTTCCATACACAACATTTGGCATTTGACACCTGAGGGAGATATTGTGAGGATTCCTAAGTTTGGGAAAATCCACCTCACTCGGATGGGAATTACCATTCCTGCTGGAGCATCTTCACAACAGAGACACCATTCACCTTCTCCTGAGGCCAGCCAGAGAGAACCTCAGAGGATGGACCCTTCACCCTCCAAGATGGATGAGGCACAGTCCTCTAGAGCATTCTCCCATGGTCCTTCTTTTACTCAGGCTGCTATTCAAACGTATATCCAAGAGGCCATTCAGTCTGCAGTCACTCAGTTAAAGAACTCTAATGCTCAACTGATTGATCAAGTCAATAATCAAGTGACAATCTTAGTGGCAGCAGTGGATCATAACTCCAATCTCCTCTTTGAGCGCCTGACTGAGCAGTCACAGAGAATTCAGAGGATTGAGGATGCTCTCAGGACTCACCTTCATATCCCCTTCCCTGACTTACCACCTGCCTCCTCACAACCTCCTCCATCAGATTCTTCAGTTCCAGAGATTTCACTTTCTGATCCTCCCATCATTCCTCCCATTATTCCTTCAGACACTCCTCCAGCACCTCCCACAACCTTTATCTCTGATCCTATTTCTGCTGGTGATATTCCACACACTGACCCCATTCTCCAGACTCCATCATCTTCTTCACATCATACTACTTCTAGTTCTCATACTGAGGAAATTATAGCAAGGAAGCCACCACAGAGGTCATAGGACCTACTCACTCCACCTCCACCACTCCTCTTGAGCCATCTCCTACCACATTTTCCTTCCAATCTCCTCCACAACTTTCCATTATTCCATATGTTCCACCTACATCCTTCTTTGCTTCTGCATCCACTCAAGCCTCTACACCGTCTACCTCTCCTTTAGATGATGCCAAAAAGGGGGAGAAGAGCTGATATGATATATTTTCTTTTGATGCATATGTGTTCTAGTTTGTAATTCCAAGTTATCTATTTTACTTTTCCAAGAACTTGTCATTGTGTAGCTTGTGTAATCTGAACTGACTCTAATCTAATGGAAATGAGTTTATGATATGATCTCATGAAATTTTTAATGCATCTGTGTTTATGACTGCAGTAGCCAACATGATCTCATGGAAATCCTAGTGTATTGCAGCCGCCAAAATGATTTCAAAAAAAAAATCACTTCTTATGTGCATTTTCTGTTTACAATGGTTTTTGAACTTTGAACTTACATCTTTTACTTTCCAAAGGTCAAAAACTCTTAATCTTTTAAACAAACTCATCTTAGCAATTGCAAATCAAAATTAGTACAAAAGTTTTCAAAAAGATCAAGTAAAGTGTATTAGAAAATCAAAATCTTAAACTTGATCATATGATATGTTTTGTCATCATCAAAAAGGGGGAGAATGTTAGATTTCATGTTTTGATGATAACAAATCATGTTTTGGAAGCTCATGGATTAATTACCAGCAAAGCAATCAATTCTGGTGATCTGTGCAAGATCACTCGAGTGATTTTATTAATCACTCGAGTGATATTCAAGATCACTCGAGTGATCGCTGAAATCACTCGAGTGATTGCGAAAAATAACAGATCACTCGAGTGATATGGGAAATCACTCGAGTGATCCGTAATTTCACTTCCAGTGATCGCGAAATCACTGCAAGAAAATTTCACTGTTTTGAAAATCATTTCCAGTGATTCTGAATCACTCGAGTGATGCGCCAAATCACTTCCAGTGATTGTGAATCACTCGAGTGATACGGCCAATCACTTCCAGTGATCTAGAATTCACTTCAAGAAAATTTCACTATTTTTCAAATCACTTCCAGTGATCCTCAATCACTCGAGTGATGTTGTATTTTCGCTGAATCACTTCCAGTAAATTGGAAATCACTGCAAGAATATTTCACTGTTCACCAAATCACTTCCAGTGATCTTGAATCACTCGAGTGATATTTGAAAAGTTGCAAATCACTTCCAGTGAATTGGAAATCACTCCAAGAAGAAATCACTATTTACAAAATCACTTCCAGTGATTCCAAATTCACTCGAGTGAAATATGCAATTTCCAATATCACTGGAAGTGAACCAGCAATCACTGACAGAAGTTTTCAAAGTTTTCAAAATCACTCCCAATGACATTATATTCACTTCCAGTGATATTGCACTTGCTCATATAATGATCTATTGTTTCCATGTGCTTTTACCTCAACTGATTTTGCTAGTGAAATTCTATTATTACTGATTTCTCCAAATAGCTATCAAAATCATATGATATATCATTTCAATACTTAGTTGCGAAAATAGGATCACTCTCTATGGTTTTATTCTGTCACTTTTTATAAAACACCTCCAGTGATCCATATTAATTTGTTGAGATACAAATATTGCTTAACGGTTATATGCATAAGTGTGTTACAGCTGTACTCCACCATCACGCACTTGACTTGTAACTGAACACTCCACTCAAATGACAACTATTCATGGTAGCAGCAGAAATTCAAAAGTAACGGAAGACAAATGCTGTTACATTTGTCAGAAGCATCTTTGAATCAACGGGCAAATTTACAACGGTCTTCAAGTGGTTCTATTATATATGTCCAGCCATTTGAAAAATACAACAACGAAGAAAAACGCCTGAATACTTCAAAAAGCAATATCCTCACAAAAGCTTCAGTTCATCATTTTTGCTTCAGTTCTTATCTTCATACTCTGTGAGAGAGATTTGTCATTCATACTTAATCATTTTCAATAGAGTTAACTTAAGGTTGAGGAACCTTAAGTAGGGATTTGTGATTACCTTGTGTAAGGGGGAGCGAGTGTCTAGAGGAACTTGCTAGTTGTACTGTGGTGCCAAGAACCCACTGAATCTTGGAAGATATAGTGAAAAGCTCAGAAGGATTTCTGAGGACTGGACGTAGGTCAAGTGGTTGAGACCGAACTAGTATAAATCTCTGTGTGAATCTCGTTGATATCTCTTCATTTCATTAACTGTGCTTTAAGTTTTATAAATTGAATTTAAGCTTTCGATTATTTTGTAATCACCCAATTCACCCCCCCCTTTGGGTGAAAAGCTTGCTCTAACAACCCTCACCTCTCAACAATCATAAAATGAACATTATGAATACAATTCACTTCCAATGACAACCAATAACACATGATGAACTTGTTAAATTCTCAGCAACAGTACAATATGAAAAATTTATGATCATCAGGCTTTACAAAGAAATAAAAAAATGGAAGAAAATTTATAATAGTAATCCCATGCCTGTATTGACATCCATCTTGTATGACCAATATCCAAGAAATTGTCTTGAGCATAGATATATATAAACCAAGTTAGATATATAGGAAAAGCATAAGTATTATTAGAACAACATAAGATCGCATTCAAAAACTTACTAATCTTGTAAAAGCTCATATATATATTCCGCACAACAACGACGGATGAAATCAATATCTTCTTCAGGAAAAGGATCAGCAAGATCAAACACCTGTATGTGTAACACCGAAGCTAAACAAAACATTAACTTACTAATAAATTAAAAACAATAAAGTAATACAAAATTTTTAAAATATACATTTATTACCTCCTTGGTAAAATTAGTCGTGCCTAGGCTGATAATATTGTAAATTTGCCTCAAAATATAAAGACCACACAAGTTGGACCCCGGTGGCTGCCTACAGGTCTGAAAAAGAACATGATATCATCAAAGCAAGCATAAAAGCATAGCTTATGGAATAGATCTTAAAGAAAACAAATATGTACTAACCTTTGGCGTGATCCATGTAGGGTCTTTTAAGTCACGAACATGCTTACCACACTTAGCGTGTAGGAATGTCCGCATAGCCCTATCATCAAAATCACAAAGATTACTTATTCTGCACACAAACTTTGCACATAAAAGGTAATATTAATAAAGCAAGAAAACTTACGAGTTTATGGTCTTCTTCAAGTCACTCTCTGGTTTTAAGTGGAGGGAGCACAAGAGGATAACTGTGTAACTAGACTTACATAGAATAACCAATTGCCAATGATCCCTTAAAAAAAGAGATAAATGTTAAGCAAATATATATAAAGCATTATGTGTTTTGGAATATAAATTTGATGTTTCTTACCCATGCACATAAGGAGCCAAGAAACACTCAGTTTCTGTTTCACTGAGCCTCTCTGATAAATATCTATGTCTGATGGCAGAAGTGGTCCGTTTCTCTTGTACTTGAACAGGGCACATGAATCCAAATTTATCGTTCAGGCCTGAGGAGACCAACCTACGATTCATGTACCTACAAAAATGCAAGCACACAAATTAAGGGGAAAACAAGGTAATTTTTAAGATATTTACTTCCAATTGAAGAAGATATTTATATAAAAAAAAGTTGGACAATCGCAATCGTAAGTTGCTCTCTAAGAGCCACCAGGGACATTAAATCATCCCTTTCAAGATAGCATGGAACCCCTGACGGCCCAACAACTGAATCCATAGGCCAATTTCTTCGTGGGAAAGATGTATCATATGGCATCAGAATCACTTGCTGCATAACATTCAGTGGAGGCTGTGAAACTTCATGAAGGATGGGAGCTGGACTTGGGGCTCTGATCGGGGAATCCACAGCTCCAACAGAAAAAAGATTCTTGGGCCATGATATGAAGGTACCCAAGACATCGCTCACAATCTTGAACTCCTCATAAGGGATAGGGACAGGTGCGTCTGCGATGATAACCTCCTCAACTGACACCCTGACTTGATCATCTGTCATCTGGAGGTGGTGAACAGTCGATCCTAGGTTGTGTACACTCCCCCGTGCAACTAACCGTCTCAAAGGATCCTCAACATATAATGCACAAGGCTCAGCATTGTCCTTTCCAGGACCCTCTGATGACTGTCCAATGTTGCAACAACTCCCTTTGGTGCTTTGCTTGTTAAGATCCATCGATTATGCCTGGGCAGGAATGGTTTCTTGTCTTGTGCTGACCATGGCATATACCTCCTCCCTCATCTTGCTTATCCGGGTATCCAAGAGTGCATCAAACGATGCTTCTGCCTCAGCCCTTACTTCTGCCCTCGCAGTGGCCAACATACGCTCCAATTCGTCTCTCGTGACCACGTTGGAAGAGGAACTGCGTGAGGAGGATCCAAAGTAATCCTTTATACCCACCCCTCCTCCAACTCCCCTAACACGACCTGGATGCTCACATTTTCCAGTAACAACCGTGAGAATGTCATTCTTGCCCTCTGACTTGAAGGATCCCCCAGCTTGCTTTTTTTGAAGTTCCTCCTATGAGATATAGAAATAACACAAATGAGTAATGAAACTTGTTTACTAAATAGTTAATAACAAAAATGATACTTACAATTTTTTCACCGACTATACGAGACTGTTCACTCGTATAGGATCCACCACTCTTTCGGTGAGCATGCAACCATAAATCTTCGTGCCATATCGGAGATGGGGGAGATAGCAGAATAGAAGGATCAGATTGAGATGCTTCTTCCAATCTCTTCCATTTGGCCACCAACAAGCCTTTCCCGGCCTTTGCATAACCCCCACGAGACATCGTGTGGGGGCAATCATTGTTCCTCCCACTCTCTTGTGCGTTTTGTCTTCTTTCCTGCGAATAAGAAATGAGAAAACAAATGTTACAATCAGTAATGACAAATGATAAGTAAATAAATTACAAAATATGTTAACTCACCAAAGCCTCTGGAGTAGTCCGACGTGTAAAAAACTCTTGCCATGTCGCTTCATCTATGTATGTGTACTTGCTGCACAGAGTAGGATGAGGCTGTCCAGCTGGCACCTCGATATGAATGTAATTGTTGGCCAAATTCATCTTGAACTTCCTCCAGCGCTCACAACAATACGTCATAGTATTTTTATACAAGACTTCACTCTGAGGAACGTCGTAGGTGAGCTGTTATCCATGAATCTTACGAGTTAGTGAGAAATTTATGACAAATATGATAATCAGTACATACGAATATAACTTATACCTGAATAGTATCCCAAATATGTTGCTTCACATTTTTTCGACATGTCTCTACTCCTCTATCAATATGCTAGCCTTATTTCGTGCGATGAGGCCGACAAAACTCCTATATATGCTTTTATTGGGCTAGATCAGATTCCATTATTGATCGAACTGAATCGGTAACTTCTCACAGGCAGACTAACTCAGGGAAACATCCTTCAACCGTGTGGCCCTCTTGCCCCTCCATCCAGTCTGGTGACTCGGCTGACCTTCACTCTGCCTTTGATTGACACTCTGAGACTCGCTGTGCTGAGCACTAGGTGATGTTTGATCCTCTGATGTAGGATGCACCGAGTCTGTCATTGTTCTGTTCAGACAAATTGTCATGTTAGTAAGTTATAAATTAACTATATATATAATCTGCATATAACTTATAATGATAATTACTTTAAATAATAGATAACTAACTTTTAAAGTAGATTTATAAAGAGATATCCTCCCATATCCCTTCACGATGATCATTTCTTGTGATGTGTTCATTATCAACTTCATCTTCTTCGTTCAATGCAGGGAGACCCCTGGAAAAAGGAGTCTCAATAAAATCATAATTTGAAAGACTATCCTCTTCAATATCAACGACCCTTTTTCCTTGGAGAGCTACAGACCACATTTTATTTGACTGATCGGTAATATAGAAAACTTGTTTCGCTTGATCTGCCATAATGAAAGGTTCATCTCCAAAATTTTTGTTGTTGAGATCAACTAATGTAAACCCTAACTTATTGATCTTCACACCATTATTGACACCAACCCACTTACATTTGAAAATGGGAAATTTAATCTTAACATAGTCAACCACCCAAATCTCGTCAATAACCCCATAATAAGGTATGACTGCCAATGCAGGGTTCTTATCTTTTGAACTAGAGAAGTGCATAGATTCAGCCACTAACATAACACCACTGTTCTGCACAGTGCTCCTATCATCAAGGGACTTCGTGTAAAAGGTATAACCATTGATCACAAACGAAGTCCAGCTTATGACATCAAACTCAGGACCACGTGCCAACCATTTAATTGTATCAAAAACACATTCTTCTTCATCAACCTTGTGTTTAAACCAATATGCAAAAGTCCTGGTATGCTCCCTAATTAACCTTTGTTCAGTTATTCGACTATTCGCTTTCTGTACAATTTCTTTATGAGCATTTATGTAATCTTGAACTGCATTAACATTATTCAAAATGTACAAAGTAGACTTGTTGTAATTCATCAGGATCGACACTCTTGACTGTAGCCCCACGCCTACCCCCTTCTTCATCATGGCATTTAGGAAGGCCTATATGTCCTACATTTGACAAATAATGTTGACAAAATTCCATGGCTTCTTCAGAAACATATTTCTGAACAATAGATGCTTCAGGCTAGTTAGGGTTCTTCACATATCCTTTTAAGATTTTCATAGTTCTTTCAATTGGGTATATCCACCGATAATAGATAGGCCCACACAATTTTATCTCACTCACTAGATGAACAACTAGATGTACCATGATGTCAAAAAAGGAAGGAAGAAAGAGCTTCTCAAGTTGGCACAAGATCAGGTATCCTTCATTTTCCAATTCCTTCAATCTTTTCATCTCAATGACTTTACTACAAATCGCATTGAAGAAGAAACAAAGTCTGGTCAATATGTGTTGAAGATCATACTCGGCAATGCCTTGAATAGCCACTGGGAGTAGTTGTTGCATTAAGACATGACAATCATGAGACTTCAGCCCCACTAACTTCAAGTCTTTCATCGACACAAGCTTCTTAAATTTAAAGAATACCCTGAGGGAACTTTGATGCCATGCAAACACTCACAAAAACTGTTGGAAATTGTGCCCTAAGGGCCAATCATTATACCCTAAACATTATTGTTATTTAAGAATTTCTCCTTATTGTTATCATATCATTTGCATGTTTACTATGATAATTGTATCCTTGGATAAACTATAAAGATTATCCTAAATGCCCCTAGTCAATTATCTATGCGGGAGCAAAGATGAAATAAGACCAGTATGACTTTGATGAGGTATAGAGATACAAATCAAAGTCTTAGGCACTTATAGGAGTATAAGGTGCTGGACCGACCCGCTATGAGAAAGTTGCATGGATTAAGTCATAAGCTTATCTCATATATAATCATGTCGCAGAGCCCTCTGACCTGAGATCATCATAGATTCCTGCATGAAACTTGCTAAGTTTTGACCTAGTCAAAAGTCACCTTTGACCGGGTGATGATAAAGGCTACAATCGGGCTTAGGAGTTTTCATGAAGAGGAATGTGAGTGATCAAGATGGAATTTGTCCCTCACATTAGTGAGAGATATTACTGGGCCCGTTGATGAGTCTGAGAAATGTATGGCCATACTGTAATGGGAAGGAGTTTCCATTTCTAATTTCAGGCTACTCAGGAATCGGGAAAGTGATGGTCAGGAATAGGAGGATGACGTTGTCCATGCCTCATCCTTGACCGAAATATCGTGTGATAAAAAGGGACGTGACATGGTTGTATAAAAGGTTGCATCGTATCATCGATCCTCATGTGAATTGGGTAGTCGCAATGTCTTGCTAGAGGCCGCTTGCGACTTGTGGGCTAGAATAGTTTTGGCCCACTGCCAACTTCATGTGGGCCTACAGGGTCGCACACAAGAATAGCCCAACACGAGCTATGATGTCTAGATTCATTGAATCTAAGATATGTCTAAGATTCAATGAATATAATATTTGACCTAGGGTGGACGAATTATATATATATATATATAAATTCGAAAGAAAAAAAATATAATAATAATATATATAGATTATAATATTATTATAAGATGTTAGTTTTATATTTAATTTATTTGATAAATTAAATAATTAAAGCTAATACAGATATCATATCTTAGATTTAATTTATAAAGATAAATTAAATCTATTGGCTCTTTAATTAAATTAAATGAATATGATAAATTAAATCTGTTTGACAGATTTAATCAAATCAGATTTATTTGATTTAATTTGAATTTCAAATTAATTAAGATTAATTTTGAGATTCCAATACGGCCCACATCAGATATAAAATTTGATGGGCTAGAGAACCCTAGGCCGTACGAAGAACTTAGAGAGCCGTGAGAAACCCTAGACAGGCATCTTGGAGGCGCTAGCACGCTGCCGAATTGGGTCTTGTTCGTGTGGATACCGGTGAGGGAGGCGACCAGAGGTGTTGACTCCTATAGATCGAAAGCACGAGAAACATAAAGGTACTATTCTAACTACTCGATTTAGACGTCTTTGATAGATCCACGATTGGGATTCGAGGTTTTTAAACGGTTAATTTTTCCGCTGCGTGTACGATTCCCAACAAAAACTTCTTTTCTCATCCTTAGACAAAGTATGAGAAGCTGGAGGACAACAAGTTCTCTTACCATATGACCTCGGATGTAAGTCTGCCCGTATTCCCATTTCTTACAAATCTAATCTTGCCTTAACGCCATCCTTAAAACTACCTTGTATGTTGAGCAGTGTCCCAACAATACTATCACACACATTTTTCTCTACATGCATGAAATCAATACAGTGTCTCACATCAAGATTCTGTCAATATGGAAGGTTAAAGAAAACAGACCTCTTCTTCCATATACCTTTTTCATTTCGACTCTTTGAAGTCTTACTGAAGATCACATTGATATTTTTCACCTTTTCATACACCTTCTCCCTGGTCAATACCTCTGGAGCATCTTCAAACTCTTGGCCACAAAAAAAGGCCTTCTTTAATCTGTGATATGGGTGGCCTCGTCTAAGGAATCTCCTATGACCAAGATAAACAGTCTTTCTTCCATGTTGAAGTTGATGGTAGCATGTGCCTTCTTCACAAATCAGACATGCTTTGTGGCCTTTAACGCTATATCCTGACAAGTTTTGATAAGCAGGGAAGTCGTTTATAGTACAGAAGATCAAGGCTCACATTTTAAACATCTCCTTCTTGTTGGCATCAAAAACATCGACGCCTTCATCCCACAACTCTTTCAAGTCATCGATCAGGGGTTCTAAGTAAACATCTATGTCATTTCTGAGTTATTTTGGTCCCGAAATCAACATAGACAACATGATATACTTTCATTTCATACATAACAAAGGAGATAAGTTATAAATTACCAACAGAACAGGCCATAAACTATGTATACTGCTTAAGCTACCGTAAGGATTCATGCCATCTGTGCTAAGCCCAAGCCTAAGGTTCCTAGCCTCTTTGCCGACGTTAGGAAATAATTGATCAATTTTCTTCCATTGAGAAGAATCAGCTAGATGTTGAAGCTTTCCATCGGAAATCCTCTCATCCACATGCCATCTCAAATTTTTGGCATCAATTTCATTACCAAACAGTCGTTTAAACCTAGGTATGACTGGAAGATACCACAACACTTTTGTAGGGGCCTTATTTGATTTGTACCTGGGGGTTTGACATATAGGACACTGCTCTTTCTCTTCATGCTCTTTTCTATACAATATACCATCATTAGGGTATGCATGGATTTTTTTATACTTCATCCCTAGTGGACACAGTATTTTCTTAGCATCATAGTATCGGCAAGGAAGCACATTATCGTCTGGAAGCATGTCCTTAAAGACGTCAAGTACTTCTAAAAAACTCTTGTCGCTCCATCCATGGCGTTTGGATCCCTTATCGTCTCCTACATCACGAATAATATCCTATATCCGATCATCCAACTCCGTGACATTATCATCAAAGATCACTCCCCCCTCTTGAGATGCGCTTGGCATTTTTAATCGTTCACTGTGCCATACCCATAATGTATAAGTCTTACAAAATCCTTCACAAATACAATGTGTATATATATCTGCATCACTTAGTCACTTCTCGTTCAGACATTTTACACAAGGACAGTAGAACATCCCACTATCATCATTACCAGAATTTCTTCTAGCAAATTCCAAAAAATCCCTCACCCCGTTATCATATTCAACACTAGTCTATTTAGCATTCATCCAACTACTATCCATATATTTCAACACCTTTATGTTCTTCTCTTATGTATATTAACTCCCCTGGAAGCTGCAGAAGCTGCAGAATTTTAGTTGACGAAGCTGCAGAATTCCAAGAAGAAGTAAAAGACCTCCTTAGGAAAATCAACAGTAAATTAGATATTTTACTTCATTAATGTTTCTGATTGCTACGTTTTTATATTATCTTGAGGAAGAAGACTTAGCACTCAACAGGTATGAATTAGCTACTATTATCAGAATCTTTCTTCGTCAAGCATAAAATAGGTATCTCTTAACACCCGTGCACAGAAGGGATCCAGTTTCATACTTATATTTTTTGTGTTTATTGACTTTTTTGATTGTCCAATTCTTAAATTGGTTAGCCAATCAGGAGCTTGAACGATCATCATACAGAAGAGATCTGATATAGCTAATATAGCTGGTATTAGAACAGGAAAATCGACTTTATCAAAGTACACCACCAGAAATTAGGAACGAAGATAGGTATCTGAAGTTCCTACAGTTTGTTCTTTTTATTATAGCTGCTTTAGAAGTAATTTGATGTATGTACATGATTTAAATTATAAAAATATATTAAGAAGAACAGAATTAATTGGTGAACAGTCATGTAAGCCTGCTATAGGTTTGACTACAGAATAAATAGAGTTAGGGGAACCAGCACAGGTAGGAGATAAGATCCTCATAAGGCAGAATAACGTTATTATTGAACAATTAATTGATATCAAGAAACTCTTAGGGGTCTTAGTTGTTCAAACAACTCGTGATCCACAGGAAAAGGCCTTATTAACACAGGTCACAGAACAGATTAAATCCTTTAACCCCTAAAATTTTCTAAAACCCGTTTGCATCAGAGTCGCAAAGAAGCATGGTGGGTAGTAAAGATACAGATTGTAAAGATACAGTTTCTATTTATACGAAGAATTAATAAACTGAGACAGGGGAAATTACCTGAATGTAGTGACCTTGGAGGCTTGAGTAGCAGGAGGAGAGGGGTTGCACCGGCCTCACGATAGCGTACAAACTCACGGCCTTCACGATGGTGACTCACGGCGGAGTACTTCACGGAACAGGGCCGTTAAACGGAGGAGGGAGTATTGTTAAACAATGGGAATATGAACTGAAAAAGGAGAAGGAGGATGTGGCGGTGGCGGTGGCGGCGGCTGGAGTAGTGGCCGAGGATGATGGGGAACACTCACCGGAGAAGAAGGCGAAGAACTCAAACGGTGAAATTTCACGGCTGTATGGAATGAGAGGGAAAACGAAATGCAAGGCTGTTAGGTTGAAAAGAAGAGTTTTAAGACTGGTTGTCTAGATAACCGATCTTAAAAATGATTTTAAGACCGGTTATTTAGATAACCAATCTTAAAAGTGTTAAACTTTAAGACCGGTTATCTAGATAACCGGTCTAAATAATTACTTTTAAGACCGGTTGTAAATAAACCGGTCTTAAAAATATACTGATTTTTAACTTTGAATTTTAATTCATATTTAAGACCGGTTATTTAATAACCAGTCTTAAAATACTGACTTTTAAGACCGGTTATCAAAATAACCGGTCTTAATAATAACGTGATTTTTTTCAACAAAATTATTTTGATTTTAAGACCGGTTGTTTATATAACCGGTCTAAATAAATTTTTTTAGACCAGTTTTTTAGACAACCGGTCTAAAACATTGCTTTTAATTACGGAATTGCCACTGTGTGTTTCTTTTAGACCTTATCCACAATAACCGATCTATATAATGCGGTCTAAAAACGCTATTTTGCACTAGTGTCACCAGCCGTTTTTCCATATAAAACCACTTCCAAACCATCCAAAACTTCCTCATAATCACCAAACCAAATTCTATACTTTCTCCACTCTTTCAACACTTCCACTACACCTCTTAACCATGTCCCTAACCATCATAACCACTCAATCATGACAATTATAATGAATGTGCAAATTTTCTTAAATCCAAGCAGATGACTTCCAGCAATGACCATTATTGCTAGAATCATTGCTCTGATACCAAAAATGTGTGATACCTTATTTCCCAATACTCTAGTAGAGTACTAATTAGCTAATACTCACTGAGTACCAACCATCAAGATGCTGAAAAATGCTAGAAACTTTATACAATGCCTCTGCTGGATATAAATATTCACATATAAACACATTCATACACAATTTATATTACAACAATTATAATATCTCTTTACTCCACTTATACAAAACCCAAAATGCTCATATGGTTCTTAGAATACATATCGAAAGCTTGACAACCTAGCATAAGCTCTCCCGCTGCTTGGCCTTGTCTCATCATCACTTACCTTTTCTTTGCCCCGCGAGCTCCCTTTCTGTACTGGAGATTTGTTTGGGAAAAGAATGAGATTCATGGGAATCTCAGTAGTAATACAATCAAGCATATAAGATAACACACAAAAGATGAAGGGCAAACATGAGATTCATAAGATTCATTTAGTGCAAACATGCAATTCATAAACTGTCTTCGCGCTAGACGTCTTAGCCCTGAAGGGCGCCTGTGCACAATGCATACAATGTGACTTCATAATTGACATCACACTTGGTAGGTTTTCTTGGCCCCGAGGGGTGCCCGTGCAAAGATAGGCCCCGGGTCCCGCTCGTGCAATTATGAACATTTCGCCTGAGTGTCAACCCGACCTTCGATAGGCCCCAGGTGATTACCCCGCTCAATCTAAACATGTTAGTCATTTTGATGAAGATAACAAACAATACATATGCATGTCATGTTATATAAAGACGGTTACTACCTGGTTGCTTCTCTATGCAACTTTCCCACTTGATTCAAGCTCAGGCAACTACTGAGGCCAAACCGGTTGTCAAGTCGTGAAATCGCCAAACCTCACAATGAGTTATTACTCATCCATACATCCTTCCAAACTCATAATATTGGTAAATTTAGCTAATCACGCCAAGTTACCAAAATACCCCTTAGGTCCTGATTATCAGTATTTTTCTCAAAATCGTGATTTAGGTCATTCTTACACATTTTCTCGTGTAGAATCTATTTTTAACCTCGAATTGGCCAAATTCAAGCTCAAATGACGAAAATACCCTTGACAGCCCTCAAATAAGGCTTATAAGGGGTAATTTTATCATTTTACTTTTCATGGCTTTTCTCACTTCGGAGTCAACATAGACCCTACACAATTTGGCCTCCTAAATTCAATGGAAGCATCAAAATTATCAAATTCTTATCCATTTGCCACTCCAACATAGCGAAGTGAAAATAAATTCCAATAAAAGTTGTATCGGATTCTCATTTTCTTTGGCCTAATCACCTCCTTTCTACTTATAACCAATATATTAACTAGTTAGACATTCATTGGACTTGATTTGGAGGGACTTACACATTATATTCTCTTTGGTTTTCTTAGATTATCTTATACCAAATGAACCATAATCAAGCCTAAAACAACTCTACTAACAACATTTAAGCAAGAGAAACAAGTTTGGGAAGTTACCTCTTGATTTTCTTCAACTCTCTCTCTCTACACGTTTTCTCTCTCTCTCCTTCCAATGTCTAATTCAGCTGCTCATCAAGCAAATCAATGGTAGAGAGATGAGGAGGAGAGGCTATAGAGAGATGAGGAACCTTAGATCACAAGGTACAAGTCTCATACCTCAAGATTGGAATATCCCTAGCTCTCCCTTCTTCTTCCGTTCAGTTCTCGTTCTCAGCTCACTCTCCCTCTTTCTGATTCAGTCAATCATGATAATAGAGCTGGAGAGATGAGAGAGTGATATAATTAAAAGGGTTTAATTAAGCTTGACATGTGGCACATGATCATTGGTCCATAATTGCATTTTTCTTTAATTAATTCCATTTCTCTTCATACTCCCTCATTCCAATCGAAATGCTCATGGGAAATACCAAGAAAATCTGAATCTCCAATATCCCATAGTGCCAGCTCGTAACTTGTTGACCAAGTCATTGACTTTTTGACTATTTGACCATTTTTTACCATAATTTACCAAAATTGATTTCTTTATGATCAAGTAGTCATTTTAATCTTTTTAATTCCCATATAATTAAAATTAGTGGGAATATTGGGGAAAAGTAATTATTTTCTATTTTTCGGCAAAATTACGTTTTGCCCTTACATTTCATGATTTACCGAAATAAATCATTTTTCGCCCATTTCTTTGGCTTAACCCCATTTAACTCTTCAATAAGGCTATTATTCACATCACTAAATTTCCCAAATTTTGGTTACAATAATAGGCCTTTAATTTTGTATTAATTGCCTTCTTACATCCTTATTCGGCCAATTTATGCGTAACCAGCGAATGTCATATTTTCCATAAATTCTCATAAATTCATTCATATCATTTTTCACCATTTTACTCCACTAAATATACATCAAATATACACGTAAATGTATTGGTGAAAAATGGGGTATTACAGCACGCTTAATGTTTCACATTTCTTACATATGGCCATAGCATCAATAGAAAACAAAGCTTTCATCGTTCAACTATTTTACACATAGACAGGAAAAACAATCATACACATTAACACACAAACATACATATCAATACATGCAAGTAGGGTAAGTTCACTACATTTTGTTTTCGAGTCTCCTTTTTGTACCTTTTCTTCCAACCACTAAAGTTGCTTCCATTGTCTCTTCTTTGTTATCTTATGGCCCTAGATAAGTGGTCATATTATTAGAGTCATGACAAATGAATATCTAATATGGCTACATGGGCCTTCAACAACTTTAAGGGCCTAATCCTAACCCTTGGAGTTCCTAATTATTATATTTGTGCCTTTAAATCTTAAATTCGCACAAGACATAAAGCTGGCAGATTTTTCACTGTACTTTGAAAAATCATAACTAATTCTAAAAAACTCTAATTAAGGTGGTTCAAAGTCTTCTGTGGCCCTTATTAATTCCAATTCAAAGGAAAAATAATTACTCCTGCAGATCACACACACAAAATCCCAGATTTGATGATTACTCACTTCTTTCATAGGATAGCTTCCAGAATCATTACCAAAATTTTAAAATTTGTATCTCCCAATGTACTTTTCTAAATGATACATATTATATATAATTTTAAATATTATTATGTTCAATTTAATTATTTAGCGATTGGATTTTATTTAGCCAGACACAAATACGTTACATTCAGTCTGCCACAGAACAACTTCCAGATTCAATGCCTAATTTTCAAAAATCATAATAAATTTAAAAAACTCCAAATTGATTGATTCCAAGTACATTATAAACTTTTTTAAGTTTAATTTTGAAGAAAAATAAAATTTTTTAGAAAAAAATAGCCACAAAAGTCCCAAAAATTCATCAAACCCTATCTGTTCTAGAATTCATTCCAGAAATAGAGCTTAACTTTAAAAAATTGTAACTTTAAATCCACAGGTCCAAAATTACATTCTACCTATCAAAATGAATTTCAAGAAGTCTACTTTCATTCTGGAAAGTTTCATAATATTTGGACCTCGTTTGACTGATAAAAAACATACCACAACATCGCTGCCTTCCAAAGAACCAAATCTGGCAGAACAACTCTTAAGTTCCAAATTTGTGATTTCTCATTTCTAAAATTTATTTAACTCCATTTACAAAACCAAAATACAATAAACCCTAAAAAACTCAAAGAACCAAAATTTAGGGCAGCAACACCCATTCCACAAAACTCCATTAAACCACACAAAATATGGTTCAAAAGAAAGCTCTTACTCACCTCTTGCTTCTTCTAAGCTTTGTTTCTTAATTCCACAACTTTAGGTCTTTCAAGATAGCTTAAAACACCTCTTCTCAAGAAAATAAAACCATATAATTGAAGCTTAGGATGAGGAGAACAATGTTTATGAATAGTTTTTGAGCTAGAAATGAGATTTGGAAGGTGAAAATTTAGAGAGAAGTTAACTTGGTGTCTTGAACTTCTTGGATCTACTTTCTCTCTCTTTCTCTTTAGTTTGGCTGTCCAAAATGAAGCAAATAGAAGTGAATGAGGTGTTTTAATCATTTATCTTCTCTCTCCATGTAGGATGGCCGAAAATGAGAGAGAAAAAGGGGAAAATATAATGATTTGTCCTTATATAGCTACTTCTTGTAACTTAGTCTGGTTGGCCTAACTAAGTGTACTTGGGTCGGATAAAACTGATCATTTCCTCTTCCCTTTTTTCTTGTGTGACAAAAAATTAGTTTGAGGGAAAAGAGGGAATTGTTTTACTCAATGGTTCATGGCTTCTTGTACACAAGGAAGCCTATTTTCCAACAGTTACTTTGCTAAATGAATTTGTCTCCCTTCTTCTTCCTCTTTTGGCTAAAATTTTTGAATTAACTAGAGGGATCTAATTAAATTTTTAAGCTTCTTAATTACTTCACTTTTCAAGAGTAAATCCTAGCCCTCAATCTTGGGTTCCAATTTTAACCTCAAGATCAAAAGACAATTACCTCTTTAACCCTTGATTATGGCAATATTAAGTGAATTGCCGTTAGTTCTTTTCTTTTTCATTTTAATTCTCTTCTTTCTTTATTCCATACGTCATTCCCTCTCTTTTTGGATCTAAAATAGGCTTTATATCATTTTTTTCCTTTAGATAAAGGAATTGGGTATTTCCTTTAGCTCTTTGGAACCAAATTCCATACTTTATTTTCCCAAATTAGTCCCTAAAAGTCACTCTATCTCTCAAACATTCTTGGGACTCTTACTAACTGAGGCTTAACAGTCTGCTTGAGTTAGGCTTAATCTCAAGCTTTTAGTCTCAAAATTTAGGATATTACAATTGCATCATGTTAACGATCCTCATATGAGTTGAGTAGTCGTAATGTCTTGTTAGAGGTTGCTTGCTACTTGTAGGTTAGTACAGTTATTGGCCTACTGCCAACTTCATATAGGTTTATAGGGTGACACACAAAATAGCCAAACACGAGCTATAATGTTCAGATTCATTGAATCTAAGTTGTGTCTAAGATTTAATGAATACAATGTTTAATATAGGGTGAACGAATTCTATATGTATGTATGTGTGTGCGTGTGTGTGTGTGTGATATAAAATTCAAAAAAGAATAATAATAATAATACTATTATATAGTGTTAGTTTCAAATTTAATTTTGTTTGATAAATTAAATTTAATAACTAACATTGATAGAGATATAATATCTCATATTTAATTTTTAAAGATAAATTAAATCTATTTCCATTGGTTCTTTATTCAGATTAAATAAAAATGTTAAATTAAAATTGTTGGACTAATTTAATTAAACCGAATTTATTTAGTTAATTCATCAAAACAATTAAGTGTTAATTGATATAATATGGATTTCAAATTTAAGATTAATTTTGAAGATACTATATGGCCCTTATTAGTTATAAAAGGGAAGGGCTAGATAAATATATAGATGATGAAAACCTAGAGAGCCGTAAGAAAATAAACACCCTATAAAGACATTGGAAGTACTAGCACGCTATTCATGTTGGAGTCGTATCCGTGTGGATACCGGTAGAGAGAGCTGCTGATTTAAGGTGTTATCTCTTTGAGATCGAAAAGGAAAAACACATAAAAGGTATGATTCATACTACTCGATTTAAATGTCGTTGATTGATGCACAATTGGGATTGGAAAATTTTAAATTTTAATTATTCTATTGTACCTTTCAATCCCAACACAAGTAACTTCCTATAGGTCATCCATTCTAACTCTTCCCTGGGCTGAACAAGCTAAACCTTATTGTACCAGTGCAAAATACTGGTACCGGCTCTAACCACTTCCGAGCATCGGCATCCCATGGCTGCCCTTGTCCCAATAAGTTATGCCAACCGTCTCTAGACGATTGTATACTGAGTAAAGGCCATATATAAGTATCGGTTCATGTAGTCCAATACATACTTCCTGATGTGCTCCATAAAAGCAACAAAGTTATCATTCAGACCCTATTCCATAATCTCATTCTTCTTTCGGGCCCAAAATGTAGTATCCAGAAAGAATAACAATGTTGTATGGATCCAAATATCATCGGAAAAACTCCAAGTCAAGAAAACCCTTATCCCAGTATAATGTGTCTACATCATCTAGATATGATGCATACTGGGCTATTGGGGTGTCCTAGTCATGGGAAGCCTACAGGAATATGCTTCTGATGTACTCCCATAATTCTTGATCCGGTTGTACATCATGTGGCACATATACAGTTCCGGCTCTAGAGCTGGTAATAGAATCCAGATCTGACTCTCTCTTATCAGTCTCTGGTTGATCGGTGTCCTTACTGATGAGCTTACTAATTGTGCCCATTTAGGATGAGGCCCAAATACTGGCCTTGGTCATTCCCACTTTCTCAGGGTTCGTAACATCCTTGCATAACCCTTTGTCTAGTATCGTAGTACTTGTTGCCTTTCGGGTATTCACCGATTCTCCAAAGGCTAGTTCGCAGATGGTTGTGATCCACTCCTATGGTGCCTCCTTTCGCTCATATCTCCTATTATCATATAACGAAAACCATATTAGTATGTTACTCCTATATTGCCAAAACCGCTTGCTTTGATACCAAAAATGTCAAACCCCTTAATATTTTGACATTTATCATAGTAATAACGCATAGTTAAGTAGGCGAACAAAAATAGCATATACATACTAATATAAAGTACTTGATTATATTTTAGGAATCCCTACAGGGTTTATTTGTACATAATATTTACAAATCCCAAAAGATGAAATAAAACTACATATAACCAACACCAACACTTGGACAGAACCCGAACTTTTAGTTGTCGGTATCTACCTTATTTCCCTTGGAGCCGCTTCCTCTAGCTGAATAAATTTTAAATTTGTGGAAAGGGTGACATTCATATGTATCTCAGTAGTAACACACAATCAATCATATAAAATGTGATAAATAAACATGCAATACACTATATAATGTAATAGAACAAATATATTGCAAACATGACTATATGTTCGGCGTTCAGGATCAAGTGACTGTTTGTCCCTATTGGCCACATTGTGAACACTGTTTAGGATCAAATGACTATTTAACCCTTACTTGCTGTAATGTTCAGAAGCAGATAACTGTCTGTCCGTACTTGTTTTACTACCGCAGTTGGGTCCCACTTTGCCTGATAGTACTTGTGCTTTTCCCACCGGGTGAAACTTGTGTTTTTTCTACACCACAACTAGATTTTAAAACAAACAATTCATATTACATAATATGGCAACACAAAGCATATAAAAAACACAATGTATGAAAGATAAAGTTACTATATTCTTTGTCCGGCTCGGGCAAATGTTAAATCCTAAAATTCTGAATTTATAATAAATGATTTATTACTCATTCATGTCTTATTCCTAAATTCATATAGTTGGTTATCTCTACAAAAAAAAATAATTACCAAAATGCCATTAGAAATCCAGTCTAATTCCCTTTATACCTAGTATAACTTTACCAAAAATTATGACATAGGATATTCCTACATAATTTTGTGTGTAGAATCCATTTTTGACCTCATTTTTTCTTAAATCACAATCCATTTCCCAAAATACCCTTACGGCCACATATGTTAGGCTTTTAGGAGTAAAATTGTCATTTCACATCCTAAAGCCTCCATACTTCATTTTTCACATGTTTCATATACAATTTTTCATTCTAAACATAATGGGAATATCAAATTCAAAAATTCCAGACCAAACATAGAATTTTTAGAAAATTTAGGAAATTGAAGCTATCATGTTTTCATTCAACAAAACACCTTCTTTTCATCCCTAATTCACTTCTTTAACTCTTTAATTACACTTCCCACATGATTAATCAAAATTTGGACAATACCTCCCCTTAGGGTTTATTCCTCCAAAATCACAAAATCATGACAACCAAGCCAAATATTCAACCAAATCATCAACAACAACCATGAATCAACAAGTAAAACAAGGTTTCTTGAATTAACTCTTGATTCTCTCTTCTTTCCTTTGAAAACTATCCCCTCTCCTTCTTGTTCTTCTTGATTTTCTTCTTGCTTCATGTGATTTCAAGAAGGATATGAGGATTAGAAGAGGTATCTAAAGATTTATAGATAAGAATAAGTGAAATTTGTACCCAAACTTGCCTAGTTTTCTTCTTGAACTCTTGTCTCTTCTCTTTACACTTGTGTTCTTCAAAGCTTATGCTCTCTCTCTTCTCTCTCTATTTGGCCGAAATTTTGGCCCTTTGTAAGAGTTAAATGGCTCTTTCAAATATATATTTCCACCTCCTTAAAATAATATTTATTTATTAGAATTTTGCACATGTTCTGGATTTTTTATTTCTTATTTTTTTCCATTTGGTCTCAATTGCTTCCACATGGCATGATTTGTGTCCAAATATTTATTTTCTCTTCCCTTCTTCCTTCTTGGCCAACGTTGGCCTTTAATTATGAAGAAAATAAAAGGCTTCTTGACTTATTAACAAAATGACCATTCTACCCTTACATTTCTTCAATTTTTGAATTAAACTTTGCCTTCATTCTTCCCTTTTTACTCTTAGCCAAATTTTGCACAATAAATTCGGCCAAGAATTGTGCTCCTCCCTTCTTTATTTTGGGTTACAAAATTAGGCCTTTAAGAAGACAAAAAAATTGAACTTTTGTGTCTTAACTTAGCCAAATTTTATGTAACATCTAATTCTAATATTTTGTCATTTCAAGTGTACCAAAATTCACCATTTTATTATATTTTATGTAATAATTGTACAAGGAAATTTGGTGAATCAAATTTGGGATATTACAGAAAGCGCATAATGTGTCTTAGATTAGATACTCATTTGACATAACATAAGAATCTTAAAGATAATCAATAAAGTTAAGTAAAGGCCAAAGATAGGGATGGATCAAGAATAACATAATTTCAACTATGCTAATAGAATTGGATCAAGTAATAACCCATCTTTGTAAACTCTAAATTATAGGATTCGACATCTGCCCGAGATTTGACATTTGCCTGAACCTGAAGAAGAAGTTGGTTGATAAAGATAAATCATAGGAAAGGTTGTCATGTAGTAACTCTTTCTCTCATATATTATGCATTGTTTTGCATGTTTGTTTGTACCATCGAGTATATTCATTTCATGAATATATGGATTTGTGACAGGCAGAGGCCCAAGGCAGTAAGACCCAATGTGCATGTTTGCATGAGGGCAATGGCCCTCTACAGTAAGACCTAATGAGCATTCATATTGTGATAGAGGCCCAAGGCAATAAGACTCGACATGCAAGTTTGCATGCGGTAGTAACCCTGGGCTGTAAGACCGGATGGCAGTAAGACTCGATGTGCATACTTGTATGGGGCAGAGTCCCTAGGCCGAAAGACCTGTGTTACCATAAGCTATGATATTGGACCAGTGTGTCTTGTGATTGTGTTATTGCTGTATATTGATTGTTGAATGCTGCACGTGATGTTTGCTGATTATATGATGGTTTGTTTAGCATGCTTTATGAACTTGCATTTTATGTGATTGATTTTGGTTACTACTGAGATTCTCACAAAACTCACCCTTTCCAATAATTAACATACAGTGAAGGCAAGTGGCTTGAAGGGAAAAAAGGTAATCGTTGATGAGTAAATAATGTGGATGACGGAATAAAACTTTTTTTGGTTATATGTACATAAATTTTGCTATGACTACATGTTATATATGTAAATATAAAGACATTGCCATAAGTATTTGTAATTCGTAATAAACATAGTAGTAAGCATGCGTAGCGAATCGATAATTTCCCTTAACATGATAAATGAATTAGGATTGGGCAATCGTATGATAAGGGCCCATTAGCTATTAAACAATCTGTGAGTTCATAAGAAGAGAAGAGCCTTGATAAGAATACATGGTGTTAAGAACTGATGAGTCAGTAGGAAGTTATGAACTGTGACACCCTATTTTCCAATACTCCTAAGGGCCCATTAGCTATTAAACAATCTGTGAGTTTATAAGAAGAGAAGAGCCTTGATAAGAATACATGGTGTTAAGAACTGATGAGTCAGTAGGAAGTTATGAACTGTGACACCCTATTTTCCAATACTCCCAAATGAGTATAAATGACTAGTAAAATCTATTGTGGAACCAGGATTTGAACCTGGACTACCCAAAGTTCCAAAACGTTCACAAAATCCTACCTCAACTCAGGATTTGAACCTATGGTTGAGAGGGTTTTTCAAAGGGATAATACTTCTCAATTCATTCCATAACTTTTACTACGTCACTAAGGCCTCATCAGCTCTTAAATTCATTAAATCAGAGTATGCGGATGTTTTTCCTTGAATTGAATTAGAGCGGTTCTCTACTAAAATTCATACATTCGTTCATATACACACATCAAATGTATAACTTCTCATAAAATACAATCACCAAATAAATACACCAAATACAAAAAGTAGTGCCTTGCACTACGCTCTTCATTTCACCTCTATATCTCCTCCGTGCATATTCTCATGCCTTCTTCACTTGTACTCAATATACCTATATGATTGGGGAGGAGGAGTGAGATTCGAGAGAATCTCAATAGTAAACGATATCACTATGCATGAAAGATATATATATGATGTATGACATGCTTGTCATTCATAAAATCATGCCAATCTAATGACATCTTCATACATGCTCAATATTATAACATACTCATGGCCACCATATAACATAACAAAGCATCAATCAATCAAGCAGTCACATACAATAATGCAAACATATACATATCAAATACATACAGGCTAGGTAAGTTCACTACCTCTTGGACTTCGTGTCTGATAAGTAAAATATTTACATATTTATTTTCCCTTATATGATGATTTTATGGATGATATTTGAGCTTAATGTAATGAATTTGGGTGTAATTGATAAATAAATAATGATTTTCTTCTAACAGCCCCATACAGTACCATGTCAAAAAGATATTGAAAAGACATTTTTAAGGGATGGTACTGTAGGAAAAAAATGTTTATATGGCACTGTAGCAATACGGTACTATAGCGGTATTGTTCTGATTCACTGTAGCGTCGATGTGGAAGTGCATCAGTGCAGAAGTGGGGAGGTGTAGAAGTGGGTTGGTGCAGAAGTGCTTTTCCACTGTTCCAGTGCGTTTTACTGTAGCACCCAAAAATTAAAGCCTATAAATAGAGGTTCTTGGCATCCTAAAATGAAGAGGAAGGAAGAGAGAGAGAGAGAGCTTCTATTTTAGAGAGAGAGTTGTTATTTTATAATTAATTTCTTGCATTTTTTTACTTCTTGCATGCCTCCTACATGTAAGGTTTGACCTCCTATATGGAAGGCCTAGGTAGTCCTCCTTTATGGATGGTATAGGTTGCTACCTACATGGAAGGTTTTACCTCCTATATGGTAAGCTAGATTTTCCATTTTCATGCATCTTGTAGTTGTATTTTTATGTTTTTGTTATTAATTTTTTATGAAATATTTATGATATTTTTAATTTATTTTGGTTTTATTTTTAATTTCATTATGAGCTAAATTTTCTTTTTCCTAGGGTGATGATGCAGCTTATTAATGACGGATTGAATCTTAACTTATTAAATCTATTTTTAACTTTTCCTTCATGATTGAGTTTTAATAATTGTTCTTAATGCTTTCAATTGACTGGCCACCTTTTGGATGATTTTAATATGCATGTTGAGACCAGAAGGAGATGCATGTGTGTGGATTCTATAATTAAAACCATAATTTGCATATGAAATAGGAATATATTCATATGGATTGTGTAGTCTTAATGAGTTCCATAAATCTTAATGCATGATTAATTGCTTAAATTCATATAGAAATATATTGGGATAACAATTAATTATAGAATTACTTGACCTTGGAAGAAGCTACTAATTAAATTAGGGAAACTCGACTATCAATCATGTGGAATAAATTGGACTAGAATAGATAAGTGATTCAATCCGGAATTTGTTAAGTGAAATCTAATCCCTAGGGCTTTTTCTTATATTTGTCTTCATATCACTTGTATTCATATTTCATCATTTTTATTTTGCAATCTCAATCACAACTAATCGACCGACTAAATAATACTAAGATTATCAATTTTGGTACTTAGTGATTAATGCGATCCAGAATAAAAAAGTTGTCTCTTCATATTCAAGTGATGACTCTTCAACTTCAAACTATCATTTTCAAATTCCAGCTGGTCCAATCACAAGAGCACAAGCTAAAATATTTAAGGAACAATTGATTTGGTTGATTCAAGAGGCTAATGCAAATCAGATGGCAATTGGATCAACAATTGTGGATAAAGATGTTGAAAACGTCATTAATTTCATATGGGCTGCAGATGAAGATACTAATCAAGTTTTGGGCTTGGAGACTTCAAAACAAAGAGCTTGGACCTAGTACTATACATGGGAGGACTCATTTGGGCCTAAATAAGCACATGTTGGGCCTTGAATGATGATTATATTTTGTGACTTTTATTTATGCGAAAATTATTAGATATTTGGCTTATTTGACTTTTGGGTTCCTAATTAATTAATTAATTATATTAGGTTAGTTTCTATTTTCTAGAATGCATTTAATGTAATTAGGGTTTCTGAATATTTCTCTTTAAATACCTTGTAAACCTTCATTTTGAGGCAGATCAGAGACTTTGAGACTTGATTATTGAATGAAAGGTTGCACTTTTCTGCACCTCGTTTCTTGGGAGTGGATTCTCTCTAGGGTTCTTCTTAGAACTAACAGACTTATCAAGGCTTGATCAAACTTGTGGCGTCTTCCAACACTTCGGGTCCTTGTTCTTTCGCGCTCAAGGGTTCAAGTGGATCGTCGATCTGCGTTTAGCGTTCTTGGGGTGCGTATATTCAGATTGGTTGTAGGTTCGTGGGGTCTTCCCTTGTGGGTACCATCAAATTAGAATAAGGGAAGGGGATGAGTGGAAAACTGCTTTCAAGACCAAACATGGATTGTATGAATGGCTAGTTATGCCATTTGGTTTAACTAATGCGCCTAGTACTTTTATGAGATTAATGAACCATGTTTTACGTGCTTTTATTGGGAAATTTGTTGTGGTTTATTTTGATGATATTCTGATTTATAGCAAGGATTTAGATGAGCATTTGAATCATTTGCATTGTGTGCTTGATGTTTTGAGGAAGGAAAAATTATTTGCAAATATGAAGAAGTGTGATTTTTGCATGGATAAAATTGTTTTTCTTGGTTTTGTGGTGAGTGCTAAAGGAATAGAAGTAGATAAGGAAAAGATAAGAGCTATAAAAGAATGGCCAACACCTAAAAGCATAACTGAGGTAAGAAGTTTTCATGGTTTGGCTAGCTTTTATAGGCGATTTGTAAAAGATTTTAGCACACTTGTTGGTTTTAAATGGGATAAAGCACAAGATGATGCATTCATTAAACTTAAGGATAGATTGAGTATTCTCTTTAAATTTTAGTAAAAAAAAACCAGCATCAAAAAACAAAAGAAAAAAAAATTGACAAAAAAAAAGTAAAAAAAAAAGAAGAAAGTTCCAATTGATGTGCTGGAAGTGTTATATGCAAGCATCTATCCTAATACCTAGAATTTGACTGTACCTTTTCCACTTTGTCAATTAAACTTTTGTTTTCCTTGAACTCCTTTTCCAATACTAACCTCAGGAACGAAGCGCCACAACACGAGGACTTCCCAGGGGGTCACCCATCCTGAGACTACCCTCGGCTGAGCACGCTTAACTGTGAAGCGCTAACCATCATGCTAAAAGCTTAAGTTGGTAGCAGAAACGCACCCCTATTCCTTTAACCCAGTACAGACACGGGCCCTTGTCTCCAACGACTGTGGGTGCCACCAGACCCCGAACTTGATCCGCAACCCTCCCAGACCCGGGAAGTATCATTCCCTCCCTCTTTAAGGAGGTTCGTCCTCGAACCTTTCGATGGAAGCGAGATTCGAACCCTTGCTGACTCTGATACCAAACCTCAGGAACGAAGCGCTACAACACGAGGACTTCCCAAAGGGTCACCTATCCTGAGACTACCCTCGGCTGAGCACGTTTAACTGTGAAGCGCTAACCATCATGCTAAAAGCATAAGCTGGTAGCAGAGGCGCACCCCTATTCCTTTAACCCAGTACAGACACGGGCCCCTGTCTCCAACGACTGTGGGTGCCACAAGACCCCGAACTCGATCCGCACCCTCTCCCAGACCCAGGAAGTATCAGTGATCAATCCTCATGGAAGCGATACTATACTTACTTCTATATTACTTGCTTACGATAGTGTACACTTGCACTTTCTAAATACACCATCCTACACTCGTAACAGTGTCCTTCCTCAATTCATCGTTTTTACTCCGGCTTGGGTGTAACGACCCGCCTCATATATCACTTATTACTGACCTTACTCAGAGTAGCAATGCGTAGTTCAGTGGGCACACAGGAATAGCATGAATATACTGATAATATTAATACAATATTTCTTGATTATAATACAAAAGTTTCCCCCACCAGGGGTTTACATAATATTTATAGACCTTAATAACTAAAAGGCCTTCAAACAACCAGCAACATTCTTCTTTGTGCATACCTCTTTTCTGATCTCAGCACGTTTCCAATGCTCACCTGTCTAAATGGTTGTTTGGGAGGAGTGAGATTCGAGAGAATCTCAGTAGCAAACATTACCACTATGCATGCCAGATATATATGAATGCATGACATGTTTGCCTACACTATTTCATGCCAACATAATGACATGCTGCATGCTCGATGTTATGACATACATATGGCCATTGCACAAATATAACAGAGCTTCAACCAATCATACATGTTCCACACAAATAGGCAAAACAGTCACATAATCAATGCAAAACATACATATTACATACATGCAGAAAAGGTAAGTTCACTACCTGGTGGACTTTATGTCCTTCTCTTCTTGTCCCTTGATCCGCCAACCATTGCTCCTTCTTTATCACTTCATGGCCCTAGGCAAGTGATAACATCATTAGAGCCATGAAAAGTGGATACCCAATGACCCACATTAGCCCTATAGGCTTACTTTCACCCTTGGAGTTCATTCCAATTATATTTGGCCAATTTCTTTCTTAAATTCGCATGGTACTCAATCTACCAGCATTTTTGACCAAACTTTGGAAAATCATAATTAATTCTATAGAACTCCAATTGAGGTGGTTCAAAGCTCTATTTGAAGCCCTTTAAGTGTAGTTTTGTATAAAAATACTCGAATTTAAACGCCACCGCCACACCATTCCCAGAAGTTTTCCAAACACTAACTGTTCCAGAAATTTCCAGGAAACAAGACCAAAATTCAACAATTCATATCTCATAGCATACTTGTCCAATTAACCATTATGACCTATCAAATTAGAGGTATATGTCTCTAATTTTAGACTGAAAAGTTTCATGGTCATTGGATAACATTTGATTACTCAAAAACTCGTCACCATAACACTGCCTCCAGAAAACGGAATACACAGCATTTACCCTTTAACTTCTAAAATTTCTAAATTCATGTACAAGTGTCCAAAATTCATGAACACTTGTATACCCACACAATTTTGCCTCCTAAATCCAATGGTAGCATTAAAATTATCAAATTACAACTCCTCCTACACGAAAAATACAGGGCAGAAACAGAAGGAAATTGGATTCTCAGAAAGAGTTTGTTGTTTCTTCGATTTCTCTTGCCTAATCACTTCCTTACTACTCCTAATCAAGTGATTAGCTATTTATACATCTATTGGACATCATTTAGCCATTCAAAACACTAATTTAAATCAGCATGAATAGTACCCAACTTCCTCTATACTCATCCAAACAACAAACCAATCGGTTAAAAAGGAAGCTTACGCTTACCTCTACCCGTTTCCACAAACGGTTCGGAATTCTGGCAATACTCCGGTAAGGGAGATGACACCAAAAACCTCCAAATGAAAATCCGAAACCGTAGGAATGAAGATCTCGATGAGTAGAGGAACTTTCCTGAAGGGTACTTTGAGAGAGGATGCCGTTTCGGTAGTGTTTCGGAGGAAATAACTTTATCTCTCATCCTCTTCCATTTTCGTTCTCTCTCTTCTGGTGTTTTCCGTGGAAAATACGCTGAAGAAGATGACAATTGATGATTAAAGGAGGTGATAAAATGGATTGCCACGTGTCACCCTCTGATTCGTTCAAGAATTGAATTTTCGCATATAATATCAAATTCTGCAGAATTTTCATTAACTTCGAAAATTCATATCTAATTGTACAAATGTCCAATTGGAGTGATTCCAAAGGCTATGCGACCCTTATTGAGTCTAGTTTTAAGGAAAAATATAACCTTTGGCCAATTGGAAGCTCAAACTTCCCAGAATTTAAATCTTTGAATGCTGTCCCAGAAAATAATTAATTTCGCTGGGCTAACTTCAAAAATTCATTTCTCTTTGTGTACAACTCCAAATTACTTATATGACCTATCAAATTCAAGCTTGATAAGTCTACTTTCATTCTGGAAATTTTTATAATTTTTCACCATCATTTACCCATCAAAAAATGTCACACAATCACCACTGCCACACCGGGAATTTCACCAGTGGCAAAATTACTTTGTGTTCCACTTTACTATATTGTGTGTGACTTCCAATCACTTCGTTTTGTTATTCCCTGAGCTCTTTAGCTTACTAATATAATTCCTTTTAATATCCAAGGATATAAAGAAATTTTGAGAAATTTAAACATGCCTCATAGGGACATTTGCTAAACTGGGGTCTAGCAGTCCACTTTATCCAGGCTTAATCTTATGCCTTTAGTCCAAAATTCGGGATATTACATTGGGCATGACCGTCTGGTCCTACAATTCCTAAATGTACATTTAATGAGTCATCAATCATTCATGTACCATTTCA
The DNA here is from genome assembly GCA_037074505.1 of Albizia julibrissin. Classification (NCBI taxonomy): domain Eukaryota; kingdom Viridiplantae; phylum Streptophyta; class Magnoliopsida; order Fabales; family Fabaceae; genus Albizia; species Albizia julibrissin. The sequence goes on from CM073477.1 coordinate 44,330,024, forward strand.
TACTCGTATTTTTAATTAACTTAGCTCAATAATACTAAATTATCAAAATACCCCCGGAGACCCGGCTACCCTTTGTACCTGGTTCAACTGTAGCATACTAGAAATTATCACCTGGGTTTATTCTACACAATTTCACGTGTAGAATCCATTTCTAACCTCAGATTGGTCAAAATCAGGCCCAAATAACAAAAACACCCATTGACAGCCCTTACTTAGAGCTTTAAGGGTAATTTGGTCATTTCACATTCTAAACCTTTTCTCACTTCATCATCAATGTGAACCCTACACAATTTTCCCCTTTTAACTCAGTGGAACCATCCAATTGATGAAATTCCAACTCTTTTCTCACGCTACACATAAGGTAGCAAATTAGAGTTCTTAGAAAAGTTATCTTGGATTCTCGTTTTCTCTTGCTTAATCATCTCTTTTTTACTTCTAATCGCATGATTAGCCATTTAGACATCCATTGGACATCGTTTACGCCTCAGTACACTCTTTGAATGAGATATGAACAGTACCCAACTCCTATAATACTCGTCCAAACAACGAACCAATAGATTCAGAAAGAAGCTTACGCTTACCTCTATGTTTTTGAATTCACTTCGGAATTCCAGCAGTACTCCGGCCAGCGAGACGTCACCAACTACCTCCAAACAAGAATCTGAAACTGTAGAAATGAAGCTCGGGATGAGTAGAAGAATGTTTGTATAGGGAACTTTGAGAGAAGACGCCGATTCGACAAAGTTTCATCGGCTGGAAGTTTCTGTCTCTTCTCTCTCTCGTTCGTCCGTTCTCTTTCTCATTCAACTCTCTCTCTCTCTTCTCAGTTCTGATCGCACACAAGAATGAGAAGAGAAAGGTGATAAATGATGATTTAAATGAATCATCTTAAGGAGCTATCATATGCTCACACGTTATAGGTCAAAATACGCTTATATACTTTTTATTGGTCCAATGACCATTTTTCTCCTTGCATGATGCCACACAACACAACTGCCGCACCGAAAAATTCACCGGTAGCAACATTACTTTATGTGTAACCCTCAATTGCATCATTTTGTTATTCCTCGAGCTCTTTAGCTAGGACATTTATTAAACTGGGGTCTAGTAGTCCTCTTAATCCAACCTTAATCTCAAGCCTCTTGTCCCAAAATTCGTGATATTACACGAACCACTATATGATTGTTCTAAAAGTTTAAAATTTTTTGGAAAAGCCCAACCCAATACAAGTTCAATCCCTAAGTTGAAGATGAGTCTTTGAATTATTTTCAAAAGTGTATTAGTCCCAGGATCGAAACTCAGCTTAGTGGTTCAAATTCTTTGAGTAAAGGCTCATAAGATCACGTTAAGAATAAGGGAGTCACATTTTGAAGTTTTTATAATTAAGATAAACTAGTGATAAAGTCAATCTCTTTTACTTTAATTTAGAGTACAGTAAAAATAAAAGTCAAAGTATTTTTTATAAGTCTAATAATTTAACTCATTTTTCTTGGTTTTATTTAGGTTGTGGAAAAACTAATGTTAATGAAGGAGGAAGTATGTTTTATTTCCAAAATTATCCTTGAAAAAAGATGCTTTTGTTTCTTTTGATTAATTAAAGGAGAGGGAATGTGTTTGTGTGAGAGAGAAGAGTAATTAATGAAGGGTATTCTGATTCAAAATCTAATTAATACATAAGAAAATATCAATATAAAGTAATAAATATAAAATAAAATATTATAATCTAATTCAAGTCTTTTCTTATATTACTTAGCTTTTATACTAATTAAATATTTTATTAATACATATTGGTTTCTTTTTTGTATGTATATCCACCAGAGCGAGTCTAATAACTAATACCTCAAGTACTGTCGGGGCCAAGATATGGGCGACCATTCCAAATAAATTTTCTTCATACATGCCGCCCTAAAAATTGAATATGAGACTAAAGTGCTTAAGAGAACACAAGCCCCTTACCACTTGGACCAACTCACGTTGGTACATATTGGTTTTTCAAATCGTGCAAGCGCTGCAGGTTGAAAACTACAATGCATAGGTAGTTCAATAATAATATTGAATAAAACAAATACATGGACCCGGTACTGCCTCACACCAAACACATCACATCATAAAACAAAATACAAGTGAGAATGAAAGCGCAAATGCTATAGATTCAATATAGATAAAATATAAATTATTTTACATAATTTTGTTTGGTCAATACAAACGAGGAAATTCGCTTCCGTTCTGCTTTACGCTATATTGTAAAAGCGCTTCCATATGTAGTTCGCTTTCTTTATTTGATAGAGATATAAGGCCCTGTAACAAGATATTTACATAAATCCATTAGCCCTAGCCAAATGCAATCACAACAAAGTTTCCAATATATATATATATATGAAATTAATCATATGCAAATTGCAGTAGGGTGAAGACTTGTAACAATATATAAATATATAGTATAATAAAGTTACAAAATAACATTAAAGTAAGATTTAAAATGAAATCTTATTATGTCACCTTACATCAAATTTACATATTGAAGTTAAATGATTTTGAGATATTTGTACATGATAATAAAACATTGTCTCAAACAAATTGATGTTCGATAAATTTGTTCCATAACATATACATATTCTAGGTAATATCATATTATTAGCACCAAAAGAACTATTTTTATATTGTAATTTTAATTAAACTAGTGCATTGCTTCTCCTTTTTACCCTGTGAACTTAAGTATGAGAAACAAGAAAAAGAAAAATTGAATGGAACTAGTTAAGCTTACTAAGTAGTAGGAGCCATGGAAATGCAATATCTAGTAGTAAGGAGGGGGTGGGGAAGCATAGAAATAAGGTTTGTAAATTGGGGGCGGAGGAGACGTGTAGAGATAAGGCTTCACGTATGGTGGTGGTGGAGAGTTGTACACTTGGTAGTATGGAGAGTAAGCATAAACTGGTGGAGGAGGAGATGGGTACAGGTATTTTGGAGGTGGAGGAGGTGATGGGTATACGTAGGGCTTCTCTAGCGGTGGAGGAGGAGGAGACGGGTATACGTATTCCTTCTTTGGAGGTGGAGGTGGAGATGAGTATATGTATTCCTTCTTTGGAGGAGGAGAGTTGTAGACATAAGGCTTCATGTATGGTGGTGGTGGAGAGTTGTACACTGGGTAATATGGAGGGTAGGCATAAACTGGGGGAGGAGGAGAGTTGTAAACATAAGGCTTCATATATGGTGGTGGAGAGTTGTATAATGGGTAGTAATGTGGAGAGTATGCATAAACTGGTGGAGGAGGTGACGAGTATACATATTTCTTCTTTGGAGGAGGAGGAGACGTGTAAACATAAGGCTTCATGTATGGTGGTGGTGGAGAGTTGTACACTGGGTTGTATGGAGAGGATGCATAAACTTGTGGAGGAGGAGATGTATATACGTATTCCTTCTTCGGAGGTGGAGGTGGAGATTGGTATACGTATTCCTTCTTTGGTGGTGGAGGAGGTGATGGGTAAAAATAGGGCTTCTTTGGAGGAGGAGGAGATGGATATATGTAATCCTCCTTTGGAGGTGGAGGAGGAGATGGATATACATATTCCTTCTTTGGTGGTGGAGGAGGCGATGAGTACACGTAAGGCTTCACTGGCGGGGGAGGAGACACATATAAATAAGGCTTCTCCGGTGGTGGAGGAGAGGTATATTTGTTGTACGGCTTTTCTAATGGTGGAGGAGTAGGATTGATGTCGTCTGCAAAGGTTTCATATGGGAGGAAGCTTAGGCATACAATAAGTGAAAACAACAAAGTGAGAGTAGTAGAAGCCATTTGGATTTCCATCTTTGTTTAACTCCAAAGTAGGAGTTGCTTCTACTCTTTTGTATTTTGCACAATTCTAATGCCATCATATATATATAGAAATTCCTCAATGACTTGGCCTTCCCTACTTGTTACCATGATTACATCATGAGAAAGGAAGTGGCTGGGGATTATTATGACCCACATACTAACCCCACATTATTTTGTCTCTTCCTTTGTAATAACCTGCTCTGATAATTTTCTGTACAATTTTAGAGCAACTTATATATCCATGTAGCAACATCGATATACCAATTGATAGAATTTATAAAAACGTCCATTATTTGTTGGTCTTGGAAAGTATGACTATTTTGTTTGATTTCATGAAATGCACCTTGTAGGCTCACCAATCATGTATGGATATATTTCATACAGATGATATAATTGAAATAAAAATATTTCTCACATTTATCATATAGAACAATATTTCATTTTTCTTATAAAAGCATACGAGTCAATTTTTTTTAATATTATAAAACTGATACTTCGGTAAATAGTATAAAAACATTGATGATTAATTTTATATAATACATTATATAAACGGACATCAATCTTAATAAATTATTTATAAATAATAAACTAACAGGGATCAATAATTTATTTTATAGATATTTGTTAAATTAAAGAATTTATTTTACATGATAATTTAATAAACTATAAAAATATTTTTTAAAAATAAATGAAATTTATACAGTGAAAATAACTTTTCCCTTTTGCATACTTCTACAGAATATTGACCTTTCTTTTCCTTCATTTTTGTAAGGCTCATAGCCATCGTTCTGCCGCTCAGATTCGCTGTCCCTTCCATTATATTTAATTTTGTTATCATTCATTTTTTAATCTTTGATTTAGTAGAGAATTTTTCAACACGATCCCTAAAATATTACTCCCTCCGATGCTTAACATAAGATATATTTGTAGAGTTGATCTTGTTATTAAATATAAGACATAATTTTCATATTTGTCAATTTTTTTTCTAATTGATCTCTATTATATTACCATTCTCTCAACAATAATCAAGGAAGCCCGAGAGGAAATGAAGGAATTAAGGAAACTAATTAGAATATTTTAAAAAATATATATCATATTAACTAACTTAACTAACTTTTTTAATCAAATCAACTTATATAAGTATGTATATCTTATATTATATTAAAGATAAGAGAGAATATTGTTTTAATTTAGTTTCACGCGCTTATTAATTTGGTCCTCCTTAATGAATTTGAACAAGTATAATTAATTAAATACTTCTAGTATGAAAAGAAAGTAAATATATTTTTTAGTAATGCTACCCCAAGTGGGTTTACGAACTTGGCTTTGGATTGGTGGAAGCCCCAAGATGCCTAAGTAGAGAATAAAATAGAGATCAATGTCAACGTCTCATCTTTATTTTCATGGAGCAAGTAACAAAGGGGAAATAAAACAGACCCTAGCTATAGTAGTATTTAAATTTAATTTTTGATTGCGTAAGTGATACAGGACAGTGGTACTAATAGTTGATTTATTCAAAAGTCGTATTTCACTAAAATATGCATCTTTAAAAAGCATTGAAAATAGGGCCGGACATTGAACTAGTGCTCAAGGTAATATTTAAATAAAAAGACATTAATCCATGAGTGTGTGTATCACATATAATACAATAAAATAAGGTTATTAAAGTATAAATTTAATAAATTGTTACTTTTCGTTTTTTTCTTAAACTCAAAACAACATTAGGTTTAACAAGGGAAAAAAGTATAAAATCAAATATGATCAAAACCCGTCAAACTCCAAAATTCTAGACTAAATTACTTAGGAGATAGATTGATTCGACGATTTACTGGTTTCGCCAATCGACCAAAGTTGAATTTTAATAGAATGACGATCTGTGTTTTATTGTTTACTATTTTTTCGTGAGTGTGTGAACAATGTCAAACATCACGTGTTTTGTATTTTTTCCAGAGTTGTTTTCATAAAATTTATGAATAATACTGTATATGATAAAATTGAGAGAAATATCACAAACGTTAACTAAACTTTATCGAATAAGAAAGAAAGTAAAGGTTGATTTGGTTAATTATTAGTAAACATCAGGAATGGATTATTGTAACTTGGAAAAAAAATTTAAAAAAAAATTTGAAGATAGTGTGGGGAGAAGGGATTTGAAATTATCAACTAAGACCACGTTTATAATCTAAGATACCGTTTATCAATACTAAAATTTGATGGTTTATATTTTATCTTATACATAATACAATTAAGTGCATATTTTAGGATTCGAACTTATATTTTTTTTATAAGAGTGAGATCACTTACCATATCAACCAACTACTTATTGGTACTTCATTATTTTTTTTTTTAACAAATCGGGGTTTGTTTAGTATTTATATCATATTGGAATAGAAGCACAGGTAATTTAATTAATGTACACAAAAAAAATGTGATAAGAATTTTGGTAAATTCATTTAATAAATATAAAATTGACTAAATAAGTTTATAAATTTTTTAGTAAAAATGTATTTTAAATGTTTAAAAAATATAAATATTTAAATAATTCTTATGTTTTTTTACTTTGAGAAAATAATCCTTATTTTAAAGAGTAGTATTTTGGTACAAATAAAAGTTTAAGAATCAAACATAATAGTTAAACAACGGTTAGAGGGATGAAAATATAATTTTAAATATGTAAGGAAGATTTATATGTGTAACATATATTTTAATTTAAAGAGATGCTTATATAAATTGTTAAAGTAAAACAGAGGATGATTATATTAGTGTATTATTTTACCCTTTATTTTTTGTTTCACTATTAAGGGTAAAAAATAAATAGGGACCATATAATGAAATTAATTATAAATAAGGACATCAAATTTCTGAAATTACGTCCAAGATTATCGGTCCTTTTGTAACATAAAGTGTCACAAATTTCAACAGAAAATTACGGATCAAATTAATCAATTTTATAATTAAGTGTCACTCCCAAAAGTCTACAATGCAAGTTTTTCTTTTTCTTGTATTACAAGCGCGCCCACACACAAAAAAAAAAAAAAATTACGGTGTCATGCACGTACGACTTTTAGCAATCAATGTTAATGGTGAAGAGATCAAAGTCCCGCAAGTTTTTTTTTTTAATCAAAAGTTACAAGTTATACAAAACCAAAAAAAAAAAATCATTAGTATCATTAATTGTGATTTGATCAATGGTATAATCCATTTCAAAATTTAGAGGGCAAATAATTTTTTCCTTTCTCAACATGTGGATTTTCTAAGATTTAAAATTGTACTCTCATCTTTATAGGGATGAGACTATTCCAATAGTTTGTTGGCATAAGGGCCATTGGCAAATCTAACTGTCCATTTTAGGTTGCCTTACATCGGAATAACATATATAAGCCACGCCAAAAAATTTCATAAGAATCACTTCCAAGTTGTTCTATATGTTTTTTTTTATGTCTACAAAATTACATTGTCATAATATTTTAATTTTAATTAATACTAAATAACCCTGTCCTCCTAGAGTTTGAACGAGTAATAATTTTCTTTTTTTTGACATGCATCCCAAGTGGGCTTTTATGACAGCCCAACGTAACAAAGAATAAAGCAAAGAGAACCGTATCAGAAGTAAAATAATGGAAAAAATGAAGTAAAGATCAATAAGACGCCGTCCATATTTTCTTGGCAGAGAAATAAGACCCTAACGATATTTAAATAAGTTTTGACCGTGTAAGCAATATATATATATATTTGATTACATGTGTAAGCATGGATTTATTCAAAACTCGTGTTCTCTAAATTATGTAGTTTTATATATCGTTTACTGTTTCCAAGTAACTTGAACAACAATGTCAACTTTCTGTGATTTTTTTCACATAATTATTTTAATAAAATTTCTAAGTAATATTCTTTCTGTCCCGTTGGTCCAATTTTGAGTTGGAATTAAGGACCCTCTAAAGAAGGACATAGCACTATTACAAAAATCACTTTTAACACCGATTAAAAAAGACATTTTAGACCGGTTCTGGACCAAGTCTTGATACAGCCGGTCTAAAAAGTATTTAACTTTTTAGATTGGTTAAAAAACTGGTCTAAAATATGAAATTTTAAGACCGGTTCTACAACAACCGGTCTTTAAGTTTAACTAACGGAACGGGTAGGGAAATTTCAGTACTATTAAGACCGATTTTTTATGAACCGGTCTTAAAAAAATAGGATTTTAAGACCGCTTCTAACTTTAACCGGTCTTAAATTGATATTTAAAATCGGTTCTTAAGGAAACTGGTCTCAAAAGTTTACTTCTTTAATACCGGTTCTATTAAGAACCGGTCTAAAACTTGTGTGTTTTTTTTTTCGTTTTATTTGTTTCAATCTTACCTAGGCCAGTAAGCCATATTCAACGACAAATCCCCTCTGTGCCACATTACATACACAAGCAACAACACATGCATATATATATTGACAATCAGAAGCAGTGACAACATCATTTTTATTTCCAGAAACAATTGGTATTTCTCAGAATGCAAACTTGCTCCAAATTTAGAATCATGAAGCTTAAATTCCTTATTAGTTCCCCTTTCCCTCTTTTGTTTAATATAACCTTAATTATCGTAATTGGTATGAACCTATACATGTCAGTCTGTTCAAGGAAAAACATTTGGCCCTTACAACCCTTGACTCTCAACAATCACAGAATGAACATTATGAAAAAAAATCATTGAAAACAAACACATTCAATTCCAATGACTACCAATAACACATGATCAACTTATTCAATTCTCAGAAATAGTACAATATTAACAATTTATAATTATCAGGCATTTTGAACCACATCACCACAATTAAACAATGATAGCAGGAAAATCACGACATTGTGTGAACTTGCAATCCCAATGCTTTTAAAGAGAAGCAGGAGAAGAAATATTTCTCATTATATGGGAAAAATTCCTAAGCTTTATAGAGAAATGAAAAAAGTGGAGGTAAATTTACAATAGTGATCCCATGCCTGAATCGACAGCCAACTAGTATCATCAATATCCAAGAATTTGTCTTGAACAGAGATATAAACCAAGTTAGATATATATGAAAACCATAAGTATTATTAGAACAACATAGGATCGGATTCAAAAACTTACTAATCTTGTAAAAGCTCATAGATGAATTCAGCACAACAATTGCGGATGAAATTAATATCTTCTTCAGGAAAGGGATCAACAAGATCAAACATTTGTATGTGTACACCGAAGCCAAACAAAACATTAACTTACTAACTTAAAAACAATAAAGTAATACAAAATTTTTGAAATATACATTTATTACCTCCTCGGTAAAGTCAGTCGTGCCTAAGCTAATAATATTGTAAATTTGCCTCAACATATAAAGACCACATAAGTTGGAGCCCGGTGGTTGCCTACAGGTCTGAAAAAGAACATGATATCATCAAAACAAGCATAAAAGCATAGCTTATGGAACGCATCTAAAAGAAAACAAATATGTACTAACCTTTGGCGTGATCTATGTAGGGTATTTTAATTCACGAACATGCCTACCACACTTAGCGTGTAGGAAAGTCCGCATAGCCCTATGATCAAAATCACAAAGATTACTTATTCTGCACACAAACTTTGCACACAAAAGGTAATAAAGCAAGAAAACTTACGAGTTTATGGTCTTCTTCAAGTCACTCCCCGGTTTGAAGTGGAGGGAGCATAGGAGGATCACTGTGTAACTAGCCTTACACAGAATAACCAATTGCCAATGATCCCTTAAAAACAGAGATGAATGTTAAGAAAATATAAAGCATTATATGTGATGTTTTGGAATATAAATTTAATGTTTCTTACCCATGCACATAAGGAACCAAGAAACAGTCAGTTTCTGTTTCACTGAGTCTCTGTGATAAATATCTATGTCTGATGGCAGAAGTGGTCCCTTTCTCCGTGGCATGAGTTGGGCACATGAATCCAAATTTAGTGCTCTTCCTAGAGGAAACCAACCTACGATTCATGTACCTACAAAAATGGAAGCACACAAATTAAAGTTAAGCAGCGTAATTTTTAAGATATTTACTTCCATTTGAAGAAGATACTTACATCAAAAAAAGCTGGACAATAGCAATTGTAAGATTTAGTCTAGGAGTGACCATGGACATTAAATCATCCCTATCAAGATAGCATGCCGCCCCTGAAGGCCCAACAACTGAATCCATAGGCCAATTTCTAGCCGGGAAAGATGTATCAAATGCCATTAGAATCACTTACTGTATCACCTTTAGTGGTGGAGGATGTGCAACTTCACAAGGGAAGGGAGCTGGACTTGGGGCTCTAATCGGGGAATCCACAGCTCCAACAAAAACAAGGTTCTTCGGCCATGATATGAAGGTACCCAAGACATCGGCCACAATCTTGAACTCCTCAGAAGGGATAGGGTTAGGTGCGTCTGCGATAATAACCTCCTCAACTGACTCCCTAACCTGATCATCTGCCATCTCGAGGTTGTGAACAATTGATCCTAGGTTGTGCACACTCCCCCGTGCAACTAACCGTCTCAGAGAATCCTCAACATATAATTCACAAGGCTCGGCATCATCCTTTCCAGGACCCTCTGATGACTGTCCCATATTGCAACAATTCCCTTTGGTGCTCCACTTATGGCGATCGAGCGACTGTGCCTGGGCAGGAGCGGTATCTTGTCTTATGCTCACCATGGCATATACCTCATCCTTCATCTTGCTCAACTGGGCATCCAATAGTGCATCAAATGATGCTTCTGCCTCAGCCCTTGCTTCACCCTCGTAGTGGCCAACATACGCTCCAATTCGTCTTTCATGACCACATTGGAGGAGGAACTACGTGAGGAGGATCCAAAGTAATCCTTTATACCCACCCCTCCTCCAACTCCCCTGACGCGGCCTGGATGCTCATGTTTTCCAGTAGCAACCGTGAGAATGTCATTCCTCCCCTCCGACTTGAAGGCTCCCTCGGCTTTCTTTTTTTGAAGTTCCTCCTGTGAGATATACAAAAAACACACATGTTTATTAAACAGTTAATAAGAACAATGATACTTAGAATTTTTTCACCAACTATACGAGACTGGTCACTCGTATAGGATCCACCATTCTTTCGGCGAGCATGCAACCATAACTCTTCGCGCCGTATCGGAGATGGTGGAGATAGCAGAACAGAAGGATCAGATTGAGATGCTTCTTCCAATCTGCTCCGTTTGGCCACCAACAAGTCTTTCTCAACCTTTGCGTATCCCCCACGAGACATTGTGTGGGGGCAATCATTCTTCCTGCTACTCTCTTGTGCCTTTTGCCTTCTTTCCTGTGAATAAGAAATGGGAAAAAAGGTTACAAAAAATAAAGACAAAAGATAAATAAATAAAGTACAAAATAAGTTAACTCACCAAAGCCTCTGGAGTAGTCCGAAGCCTAAAAAACTCTTGCCATGTCGCTTCATCGATGTACGAATACTTGCTGCAAGGAGTAGGACGAGGCTTATCAGCTGGCACCTCGATATGCACGTAATTGTTGGCCAGATTCATCTTGAACTTCCTCCAGCACTCACAACAATACATCATAGTCTTGTGATACAAGATCTCACTCTGAGGAACGTCGTAGGTGAGCTGTTATTCATGAATCAAAGGAGTTAGTGAAATTAATGAAATGAATTTGATAAAAGAAACATACAGAGGGAATTTTATACCTGAATAGTGTCCTAAATATGCTGCTTAACCTTTTTGTCGACATTCCTCCACTCCTCTATCAATATGCTAGGCTTATTCCGTGAGAGGAGGCCGACAAAACTCTTATAACGACTGACATTTGGCTTGATCAGTTTCCAGTATTGATCAAACTGGATCGGTATCCTCTCCCCAGCCAACCGACTCAGGTAAACATCCCTCAAGCGTGTGGCCGTCCTACCCCTCCATCTAGGCTGGTGACTCGGCTTACCCGATGACTACCCCTGATTGACACTCTGAGGCTCACTGTGCTGAGCAGTAGGTGACACCTGATCCTCTGCTGTAGGATGCACCGGATCCGTCATTTTACTGTTAAGACAAATTGTTGAGTTAGTAAGTTATAAAATAACTATATATATAATCTTCATATAAGTTATAATGATAATTACTTTAAATAGATAGCTAACATTTAAAGTAGATTTATAAAGAGATATCCTCCCATATCCCTTCACGATAATCATTTCTTGTGCCGTGTTTATTATCAGCTTCATCTTCTTCGTTCAATGCAGGAAGACCCCTAGAAAAAGAACGGGTCTCGAGAAGATCATAATTTGAACAACTTTCCTCTTCAATATCGACAACCCTTTTTCCTTGGAGAGCTACAGACCATATTTTATTTGCCTGATCAATAATATAGAACACTTGTTTCGCTTGATCTGCCATAATGAAAGGTTCATCTCCAAAACTTCTGTTGTTCAGATCAACTAATGTAAACCCTGACTTATTGATCCTCACACCATTATTGACATCAATTTACTTACATTTGAAAATGGGAAATTTAATTTTAACATAGTCAACCACCCAAATCTCGTCAATAACCCCATAATAAGGTATGACTGCCAATGTAGGGCTCTTATCTTTTGAACTAGAGAAATGCATAGATTCAGCTACTAACATAACATCGCTATTCTAGACAGTGCTCCTATCGTCCAGGGACTTTGTGTAAAAGGTATATCCATTGATCACAAATGAAGTCTAACTTCCATAAAGCTCCTGGGTGCAAATGGTTACCAGGATGCTCATGGGACTCCTACTTAAACCCAGGTCAAGTGTTCGAGCCCTGGGGAGGCCTATTATATCCTCAAGGTAGGAGGACAATGCCTGGCCTTCTGAGCCCCAGTGGGGTTGGAAGTTGGTCCGGACTGTCAGCCTGTGGTGGTAGGGCACCGTCCGTTACATAAAAAATGTTACCTCATTTCCTATAGCCTCATATGAGTACAAGATAGTAGTGAAATCATTCATAAAATCAGGATTAAGTCCCAGATTAAGAAATATCGAAAAACTTTTACAAATCCCAAACCTATCTCAGGACTTGAACCTAGGATTGGAAAAGATTTTTGGGGGCAATAAAATTTCTCAAACCATTTTTACAAACATTCAGTATCTCACTAAGTCTCGCCGCGCTCTTCTTTTCGTTTTATTAGAGTTTGCGAGCGATTCTCTTCTTAGTTCTCATGTTCCAAACCTTAATTATGTTTCGTAAGCGATCGGAAGCGTAATATAATTAAACTGTTCCATTGTCATGGTACATAGTTATATACATTATATACAATCCAAAATATCTAAAATATCAAAATAGACAACCAACAAAAGAGACTAAAGTCTTTTGGCGTTCCCAGCCTCTAGCCGTCTGTATTTACCTTCTTCTTGCCCTTTGAGCTTTCTCCCTCTACTGTAGATGGTTTATGAGAAAGAGTGAGATTCCAAAGAATCTCAGTAGTAACGTAGTTCCAATCATACATATATAACATCACAAAGCATGTTACGCATACATCATACAACAAAATTATCGCAACATCATTCAGTGTATCACATGGAGTTCATAAACTACAATAGCGCTATATATGTTATAGGCCCCGAGGGATACCTATGCAAAAAGGCCTCAGGAATCTACTCATGCATCACATAACGTTATTAGCCTAGGCATCCACCCGTGCAGAAAGGCCTCAGGCGACCACCCCGTATAACCATAATGTGTCAGACAATTCATGATGAACATATAAAATATACAATGTATCTTATAAATATATGAAAGAAAAGTTACTACCTGGCTGCTTTCGTTGAGCAATTTCCTCCCATTTGTCAGAGCTCGGGCAAGTCTTAAGCTTTGAACTGCTATTAGGTCTTATAATTGGAATGTAGGGACGACAGGTTAATATTCCGTCCAATACTTGCATAATGCAATTAGTCAAGTTGGTTGTCATTAAATTTAGTATACTAAGCTAAAAGCAAAGCCAAGGTGGCCCAACTCTCTCAAGTTGGTTATTTCCACTCTTGCTCTTAAATCTACTAAATTTTTCTTAACTTCAAAAATTCACCATTAATTCTAAGAAACTCTAAGTTCAGTAGTTCCAAATTCTATGTAAAGAAATTTCAATATATTTTCACATAAAAATAGTCAATTTTGGTCAATACAACCACAACATTCCTAAAACTTTGCCAAACATCACTGTTCCAAATTCCTTTCCAGAAAACAAGGTATAACTTCAAAAATTCATATCTCCTAATGTACTTATCAAAAAAATTACAAACTACCTATCAAATTAAAGCTCTATGTCTCTACTTTATTTCTGGAAAGTTTCAGAACTTTTGGACAAGGTTTTACCGATGAAACTCCATGCACAACAACACTGCTCTAGACAGTACAAGTTTACATGAGGATTATAGGTGATTGAACCTGGATTAAAGCTCAACAGCCAAAAAAAAATTGTGTCAGAAAATCCAATGGTCATATTTCTATAAAGCGATAAAATCACAACGGGAATATAAACGTGCCCAATGGATTCTTCAACATCTCCAACGGTCATAAGAGCTTCATGAACTATAAATTGGAAAGCGTTCAAAGTAAAAAAGAGCTTGCACGTAGACTATCAAAATGCCAATACTCTGACATTCATCTCATTTTCTCTCTATTTCCTTAGTGATCTTAGAATTTATCATAGAGAGGAAGAATATTCGTAATGTACTTCAGTGTTCATCTTATTTACTTCTGAGAGAGAAGATTGATTGTAATCCTTAATCATAAAGGTTATATCCTTACGGTGAGTAAGGGGCAGTATATCGATGTGAGATTTGTAGATGGCTTCACAAGTGCCCGTCTAAACTTGTGGGATTGTAGATGCTTTTCTTGTGCTCCGTTAAACAAGAAGATAGTTGATTTGAAATCTCAAGAGGAGCCTGGAGACTGAACATAGGTCATCGTGGATTGGACCGAACCAGGATAAATCACTGTTTGTATCTTCCTTCCCTAAGCTCTTATATTTTTAGCATACATTATTTAAATGACTGGCTATTGATTTATGCCTGATTACTTTCATTCTTATTGTCTTCACTAAGATGTGAAAAATTTTAAAAGTTCTTAAATTTTTATCTTACACCCAATTCACCCCTCTTGGGTGTCAGTCGGATCTAACATTTGGTGTTAGAGCTGGACTCTTGTTTAAAGGATTTAACTATCTTAAAATTTATCAATAGCTGATTTTGGATGTTTTATGCTTTTGGAAGGTTTTGATTATACAATCTCACCTCTTTTGAAAGATATTGATTTTTGATTTTGGAAAGTAAGAATAACTAGTTTTATAAAAGCATCTGATTTTGATATATGGAATGTTTTTAAAAATGATGTGGATCATAAACCGATGAAGGATTGAATTGAAAAAGAAAAGAAAATTTTGTGTTTGAACATTAGAGAAATGAAAATCCTATATAGTGCTTTAACTGAAAATGATTTTGAGAAAATCAAATTTTGCTCTAATGCTAAAGATATCTGGGATACTCTTGATTATATTTATAACAACTGTGATGAAGTTAAAGGTGTTAACAGTTCATCAGAAACTATAAGTTGCATATCTATGACTGGTGAACAAATGAAAGTTGAGAATAAAGAAGAAGAAATTTTAAAACACTTCCATGATCTAGTCAACATAGAAGAACAAAAGGAAGATGATTTCCTAGAAGAGTTAATCATGAACGAATTTGATGAATCCTCATCAGAAGCTAAATATGCTTCTATGTAAAAAGCTCTAATTCTTCTTATGATTTAAAAAAAATGATTTTGAAAGTTTGCATAAAATTGTCTTTCAACCAATCACTGATTCTATTGTGAGAAGCAAAAATGTTTTCAATCATGTTGGAAAATATACTGGGAAGAAAGAATGTTCAAATTACTATATCCCGAATTTTGGGATTAAAGGCTTGAGATTTAGCCTGGGTTAAGTGGACTACTTGACCCCATGTTTAGTAAATGTCATAGTGAGACATGATATTATTTCCTAAAATTCCTTTATAACCTTGGATATTAAAAATAATTATGTTGGTGAGCTAAAAAGCTCAGGGAATAACAAAACAAAATGATTGGAAATCACACACAACATACTGAAGTGGAATACAAAGTGTTGTTGCTATTGGTGAAATTCCTGATATGGCAATCATGTTTGTGTGGCATATTTCAAAGGCCAAATGATGTCCAAAAATTATGAAACTTTCTAGAATGAAATTAGACTTATTAAGCTTTAATTTTATAGGTCATATAAGTCAATTGGAGCTGTACACAAGGAGAAATAAATTTTTGAAGTTAGCCTAACGAAATTGGCTATTTTCTTTGGCAGTATCCAAAGATTAAAATTCTGGGAAGAGTGAGCTTCCAATTGGCCAGTGAGGGTCATATATCCTTTGGAATTACTCCAATTGGATATTTGTACAATTAGATATGAATTTTCAAATTAATGAAAATTATGCCAAATCAAG
This sequence comes from Albizia julibrissin, assembly GCA_037074505.1. Taxonomy (NCBI): domain Eukaryota; kingdom Viridiplantae; phylum Streptophyta; class Magnoliopsida; order Fabales; family Fabaceae; genus Albizia; species Albizia julibrissin. Next base: position 44,346,309 of record CM073477.1, read on the forward strand.
CGTTATATGCGAAAATTGGAATTTTGGGCCAATAAGAGCTTGACACTTGGCAAAGTTACTTAACACCATTTAATCATCAATTCTTAATATTCTTCATCATATTCCAGTGCATTCATATCTACCAAAGAGGAAAAGAGGCAGCTGGACGAAAGAGCACTCCAAGAGCAAGAAGAGTTAGATTTTTACAAAATTCAAGGTAAAACTTGCAAAATCTTATGATTCTTGCTCCCTAACCCCTCTATAGCCTCTTCTAATAAACTCTACTTCTTTGGAACCATGATTTTCAAGGCTAATTAGAGGTATAGAGAGAGATAGCTCAGACTTTTTTGGAGTGAGAAACAACAAGAATCAAAGGTAAACTTCCAAAACTTGCTTCTTGTGCCTTTGTTGTGGTTGTTGTTGGCTTGAATTGGGATGATTTGTGGAATATGGATGATGAAACCCTAAGGGATCCTAATGACCAAATTTCTTCTAATCATGTAATGAGTGTATAAATAGCTAATCATTTGATTAGGAGTAGCAAGGAAGTGATTAGGCAAGAGAAAACAAAGAAACAACTAACTTTTCCTGAGAATCTTAATTTGTGGTTCTGTCTGTGACGTGATGAAGATGAAGGAATTTGGAAATTTTTATGCTTCCATTGGCTTTAGGAGGTAAAATTGTATAGGTATCTAAATTTTCAAGATTTTTGGATGCTTGTACATAAATTTGGGAATTTATGAATTAAGATTGTTCATAGTGTTGATTCTACCTTGTCTGGAATAGTCAAGTTGTACGTGGTGTTTTAATATGGTAAAACTTGTCCAAAAATTCTGAAATTTTTTAGGATTACATTATACATGTATATCTTTAATTTTGTAGGTATTTTGTAATTTTTGGATACGTATGTTGGGAGATATGAATTTTTGAATTTCTGATCTGTTTTCAGAAAAGTAATCTAGAACAGTGATATTTGGAGACATTCTGGGAATGTTTTGGTTATGATGGCCAAAATTGAGTGTTTCTATGTGAAATTTTATTGAAATATATTTACATATAATTTTGAACCACTCAATTTGGAATTTGTTAGAATTAATGGTGAATTTTTAAAATTAGTCATGTAAGACTGGAAATTTCTAGAACAGTGAATAGAAAATGGAAATTATGTATTAATGTATATATATATATAGCTAATGGCTATATTTTTATCTTGAAATTATAATTAAATAGGATCAAATAGAGTTTTGAACCACCTTAATTGAAGTTCTATAGAATTAATTATGATTTTCCAAAGTTTGGTAAAAAAATGAAGTTAGTTTGATTACCATGCGGATTTGAGTAAGAAATTGGCCAAATGTAATTTATTAGAACTCCAAGGTTGAAAGTGAGCCTTTGAGGCTAATGTAGCCATTGGACATTCATTCTTCATGGCTCTAATGATGTTATCACTTACCTAGGGCCATGAAGTGACAAAGAAAAAGCAATGGTTGGCGGATCAAGGGACAAGAAGAGAATGACATAAAGTCTGAGAGGTAGTGAACTTACCTTTTCTACATGTATGTGATATGTATGTCTTGCATTGATTATGTGACTGCTTTACCTATTTGTGTGGAACATGTATGATTGGTTAAAGCTCTGTTATATTTGTGCAATAACCATATGTATGTCATAACATCAAGCATGCAACATGTCATTATGTTGGCATGAAATAGTGTAGGCAAGCATGTCATGCATTCATATATATATGGCATGCATAGTGGTAATGTCTGCTACTGAGATTCCTTCGAATCTCACTCTCCTCAAACCAACCATATAGACAGGTGGAGGATGCCTGAAAATATGCAAGGAGGAACTCATAAGGTGAAGGGTGGATCGTAGTGTAAGGCACTACCTTTTATATTTGGTGTAAACGTTTGATATTTTGTGATTATACATTTGATATGTATGTATATGGATGTATGAATGAAGTTTAGCAGAAAACAACTCTAAGAGAACCGCTCTAATTAAATTGAAGGTGAAACGCTCGCATATACTCTGATACAATGAAATTAAGAGCCGTTGAGGGTTAGTGACGTAGTGAAATCTCATTGGAATAATTCAAATGTTTTTTTACCCTCTGAAAAACCCTCTAAACCCTAAGTTCAACTCCTGAGTTGAGATTGGGGATTTGTGAAAATTTTCAAGAGTTGAGAAATATGGGTTTGAATCCTGGTCTCACGACTGATTTCACTACTTATTTGCACTCATCTAGGGCTATGAGAATAAGGTATTACACAAATAAGATTTATTTGAGTTTTTACTCTCATGGCCAACACAATACTTGCATAAAATCTCATAATGCATATCATCATATAGTTTGCAATTTTTGTGCTAAATCGGGTCACATTTCTCACACATGCTATATTAGAAGAAATTCTAATATGGAAAATAAATATGTTTGGGTTCCAAAAAGGCAAGTGGATTCAAATGCTAACATTCAAGGACCCAAAGCAAAGTGGGTACCAAAATGTCCATCTTGTGTTTCATATGTGCAGATTAATTCGAGAAATAATGGACATAAGGGTACAGAGAAAATAAAGAAGATTCCAAGAATTCCTAATACACCTGAAAAGAGATTCACATTAGCTAAGAGAACTCATGGAGAAGCTATTGCTACAACTTTATTGTCAAATCAAGAAAAGCAATGGATAAAAACAAGAGGAGTACATTCTACCTCAAGAATGGACTATCATAAAGTATCATTAACTATCTTGAGGAGAACAAGACAAGGAGGATCTCTCATACATAAAGGAAAAAACTTTTACAGTCTACATCATATGAGAGAGCTTTGCTTGAACCCAAGGCTAAATATGAAAAGACAAAGTGCCAAAGAAAGATGCATTAGGTAAGAAAAGGCAATCCTCTAAGTGCCAAAGGTAAAGGTATACAATGCTAAAACCTCCTGCACTATTATCTTTAATATTTATTGAGGTTTATATCTTGTTACCTTAGGAATGAACATTACAAACTATCTTGGAAACATGGTTTTCACATCCCTTAAAAAAACTGATTTTGTAAATTTATATTCAAGGGATTGCAATGTTCAATAACTTGGTTCTTTATGCATACATGTATATTTCAAAAATATCTTTTTATGCAAAAAGCCATCAATTAATTCATTGTGCTCATTTATTTTGATTTGATTATATTCTTAGAGCATGAGAATCTTATTTTGATTCCTACAAGCTAACAATGTGGATCCAACCAAGACTGGATACCATGGATGAAAAAGACTCGTACAATTTTGTAGGATGAGAAAAATCTTCTCAAGAATGCGACTACATAGAGAAATAATTCAAGTCTAGAGGAAGCTAAACAAGTTATGCTTGATGTTGATGGTGAACATAGATAAATGAGACATTTGATCTATACTAACCCATATAGACAAAGCAAGCTAATACAAAGACAAGAGAAATTACAGTGATATTTAATCCTTACCCTATTTTGTGCTTATATGAATTATTTTGCGTAATGAATATTTATCCATTATTGCATTAGTAATCAAATTATTTACAGATTGCTAAATGAACCAAAAGTGAAACTGTGCATATTTTTTCTATCGGTTTAAGCTTTGAAGTGCACAATCCAAAAATGTGTTTTGGTTTCAATTCGTCTTGTTTTATAAAAGTGCATACACATGTTTTTAAAAAATATTCATACTTTGATTGCATTCAAATGATCATTGACATAATGATCATTGATCTTAAATGAGCTATCCAATGTTTGAACTCCTTAGTCTTTATTCTCTAACATGTTAGAGCTCATGTCTAACAAGTTGACCATCTATGAGTTTCAAGCCTATTTCCAAGAGAAGAATTCAATTCATAAGAGCCTTGTTCTGAATGCATAAATCTTTATTGGCCGAGTTATTCTGAATAAATGTTCATTAATGCATTGAATATTAATGCATTAACCATTATACTAGAATAACTCACTAGGATAATGTTCTAGAATTTAAGTCATTTGGACTAACGAGTATGTGCTTCATTATTTATAAATCCCAGTACTCTTCTTCTCTGAGCAACAAGAGTTGTCTTATACTTGAACGCCACGATTTTTTCAAGATACATTTCTAAGAGTTAATATTATATCTTGGTCAACAGTAAAAGTCATTGTGCTCATATTTTTCTATTATCCCAAGTCTTTCTAGCTAATGTATTATCCTGATGACTTTTGCTTTTAGGAAAATTCTTCAATGGTCGACATAAATTGAAGCACTCTGAAATATTAAAGTCTTCGACCATGTTTAGCATAAGCATCGTTTTTAAACATGTTTAAAAAAATGAGTTTTCATACCTTCAAAATCTCAATTTCATAATAAACTATCATGATTTGAAAATCTGAGATTTGAAATATTGTACATATTTCCTCATCTTTCCTAACAAACTTGGTTTCATTGATGAGGTTTATATCAATGGATATTTTCCACATAAAGTATATTTATAAATTATCATTGTGAAAACAACATTCTAGGGTTCATACATTTGTTATCCTTTATATGAATTAATTGGATAATCATATAATTCTACTTCTTGTTGATACTCTTTCCCCAAACATAATATGATTCAATTATGTAAGAGTGAGGATAAGATTTATTATGACTAATATTAAGTAGACCCAAGAGCAGTCGGGTACCAAAGAGCATGTATTTTTTGTTTGCAAGATCCTCTGTTATCGTACTGGAAAACAGAGTCAAACAGAGAAGGGATAACTTACAGGGGAACCCGAGAGGTTGTGAAAGTGAAGAAAAATTACTCGAATGGCAGACAAGTAACTCAAGTACTGGGAGAAAAAAAAGAAGTCAAAACAGACTTCACTAGAGTAAATAAAAGATAACCTGAGTGATGAACTCAAGTGAGGCACTTAAGTACTCGAGTACTGAGAAAAACAACCTGAGGTCAGAACAAAGAGAATATACTCTACTCGAGAAGAGAAGATATCACTCGAGTGATTCATAGAGCTAACTCTCAAATAGGGTTGAGTATTCACATTACACACTCGAATGAGGTATTTTTAAAGTTAGTCACTTGAGTGATCTGAAGCAGCACTTAAGTGAAATCTTGTCAGTTAATGGTTTTGAGTGAAATCTTGTGAAAAGTTAGATTATATAAGAACTTTCACTTTCATTCTCATTTTCAATTGTACTTGGACTCTCGATCTCTCAAAACTACTAAAATCCTCTCAAAATTCAAACTTCTCAACTTCCAATCTTGTAACCATTAAACCTGGCCTCTCTATTTCTATTCCTTGGTACTATCTCTTTCTCTCTACATTTTTCAACCATAAAACTCCTGAATGACATCGTCATTTTCACAACTTGATCTCTCATTAAACCTTCAGACTTTCCTACTTAATTTTTGAACAAAGATTGTAACAGTTTTTCAAATCCAGGAGAGCTCTAAAATTTATTCTTCATAATGATTTTTAAGCTATCCATTCATTAAGAGGGAGCTTCATATTCTTAAAAGTTCATCTCTTTTATTTGAAGAAAATCTTTATAGCTTACTCATCTCCATTCACCTTTAATTGATTAGTTTTGATGATGAATTGATCTTATATTCTCCTTTCATTTTCTTAATTTAAAAAGGAATATTTTTATACTTGATTGCACTAATAATTCTCTTTTACAAGAAAGTTTTAAACTTATGGCAGGAGAATTCGTTATGCGTAAGGATATTCCTCAATGTACTATAAGGAGTAACTATCAAAGTTAAGGAAAGATGATTTGACGCTCATTCAAGACAAATATAATGGAGACAATCTTCAAAGCAAAAGAACATACAAAGGAAGAGGAATACCTCTTGGAGCCAGTTGAGATATGCTTTACAGAAGAGCTCTATGAAGAAGAGGCAGACGATGGAAGATGGGACTTCGAAGATAAATTATGGACATTCCTTGATTCATGTATCTAGAGATATCTGAAAAAGGAGCTTTGAAATTCTCACATAGAGATTGCCATCAACAATGATGATCTCATCACTTTTGTGGATTATAAGATGAGGCAGTTGTGTGACATAGTTAATCAGAACTCCAAGATTCTGTTTAAGTAGTAAAAGGCTCAAAACATAATGATGTTTAAGGTTGGCACCATTATGAGGAGTTATGAACAGAGATTGAGTTCATTTGAGGCCTTACTCAGAGATTACATGGATGATTCTACTTTTGTGGCACATATTGAAACCACATCTTCGGAAGTTTAACCTTCTACAATTCCACCTTCTCTACCTGTCTCTTCAGATCTCCTGAGTATTGACCATATTCATTCAGTTGAGACATCATTTGAAAAGCCAATACTTCAGTCTTATTTCATATCTAAGAGGCTATTCATGATCCTTCTATTAAGCACACTTCAAAGCCTACCACTGAGTCATCCACGTTTCACATCTCTGTCTCTAATTCATTAGAGTTGCATAGTAAAAGTGTGGTAAACTGGACTTTATAGATCTATCATCAGTTTGTCAAATCAAAATGAGCATTTCTAAACCTTCTCTCTTTATATTTTGAGAATACTTTGCATATGGTTGATTTCAATTTACTCTGATTACGAAAGTTTTCTTGAAAACATTTTCAAATTGTTTCACATTTGAAAAATATAAACCATTTTTCATTTGCATCACATTAAAAATGAAATTAGTTTCAAATAGGAAAAGAGATAATTGTTTTCTTGACATATTCATTTTAATTAATGGATAGAAAGTCATTTCTAATTGTTTTCATATTCATTTGCTGATGTACAATAGGGGAGAGAATGGCAAGAAAAATATGTTGTATCTAATATATTTTCATACTCATACATATTTTTCTTAAAGGATTTTTCATAATAAAAAATAGGGAGAATGTTAGATATGATTAGTTTTGATGATGTCAAATATAAATGCCAAATATTAAGAGCAACAAATTTACATAATATATTTGTCTCCTACATTGACTAACTGCTATATTTAATGTAGATTAGAAGATATCAAGTTGAATTATGGAGAGAATGATCAAGAAGAAAGTTAAGAAAGAAGTTATTGAGTAGGATTGATCAAGAGGAAGAAGAAGAAAGAGATTGAAGACAATAGTCAACAAAGTAAGAAGTTATCAAAAGATTTTAGACACCAATAAGGAAGAGATTAAAGAAAGAAGAACTTGCAAAATATGATTGGAATATCAATATTCAACCTCTTAGATTTGATATGGAAGTTTTTATGATCAAATGGATGTTGGAATGGCTAAATTCGGAGCTAAAATAAGCTATTTCAAGCTTCACGATGAATAGTGATTTTGAGCTACAGTACGCCACAGTAAATTACTCTAGAGCTACAAGAACGTTACTTGAGTGAGCTCTGTGAGTGATAACACTGTTAACTCAAGTAGAACATGACCAACTTGATTGAATTCATTGTTCTAGCTACTCTTTTTAGCTTTGTTCTTCATTCAACAAGAATGAGGTTCGGTAATTCAATCATATCTCCCAAACCACAACTCCAATTAAGCTAAAATCCGTTGCATATGAAACTAGACTCCCAATATGTAAAATTGACAATAAGATCAAGCTAAAAGGAGCTCAGATAAAATATATATGAATTTTGTAATATGAAACTCATTATCAGTACTGCATTTCAGAACAGGTTCAGTATTTTGGACATATCTCCCAAAATACATGCCTAATTTAGTTGAACCTAGTGGCATATGAAACTAGACTTGAATATATTTCTATGGATAGGTCATGTATCAAATTTGGTATTATATCTAAAGCAATATGGATTTTATAATTTGGTGCTAAGAAATTTAAACACTATCTAGGACAATAGACACTCTTTAGATCATAACTTGCAGAATACAATGAGTTTGGAGCTAATTCATTTTGCATTGGAATGTAGATGACAAGATCTTTTCGATGATCACTTGCCATATTTAGAGTTAAAATGTAGATCACTCAAAGTGACCACTCGAGGGATAACCCTAACTTCTAGTGATTTTGGAAGTCACTCGTTGATATCTGAAAGGTGATACAAAATCACTCGAGTGGCTAAGTCAGCACTCGAGTGATCCTTCTTCATTTGCATTTATTTCTCAATTCACTCGCAATATCTTCTAAAATTTATAACTCTCCACTCAAGTTTATCAGTTGGCACTTAAGTTGTGAACATTGCAAGAAGTAACTCCAAGCTGATGCACTCAAGTCTTGGATGAGAACTCGAGTTCTTACATAAAGAAGAACTCGAGTGCTGGAAGGTTGCTCTAAGAGTTATTGCCTAAGAGTTTTGATGTTATGAAGACCAGGCAGAGAACTTGACTTTTGAATGAGTACTCGAGTTTTGGACAAAAGTGGCGATATCAACTCACAGTGGTTCTGCAGGTGACTTGCAATGGCTTTGCAAGTTATTAACAAAGTTCACTCAAGTGAGTAAGTTGTCACTCGAGTGATGACAAGCAACTCACAAGGTTTCAACAAGTCACTTTCTGATAAACCAAGAGTGACACAATTTACTCCTACCAAAACCTAAGGCACTCATGTTGGTCTGCAAAGCACTCAAGTGATACTGAATCAGACTTGAATGTAGGTTTATCATCTTTTGAAAAATCACTGTCTCAGATTTCTCCATAATCTTGAAAACTCATTTAAACCTTGATTATATTGCTTCTAATCATTCCTAATCATCACTAATCAAGTTTATATGAGGATTATAGGTGAAAGAACCTGGATTAAAGCTCAATGGCCAAAAAGTAATTTGTGTCAGAAACTTCAACGGTTATATTTCTATAAAGCGACAAAATCACAATGGGAATACGAACTTGCCCAATGGATACTTCAACATCTTTAATGGTTATCAGAGCTTTATAAACTATAAATTGAAAAGCATTCAAAGTCAAAAAAGAGCTTGCACCTACACTATTAAAATGTCAATACTCTAACGTTCATCTTATTTGCTCTCTGTTTTCTCAGTGATCTTATAATTTATCATAGAGAGTAAGAATATTTATATTGTGCTTCAGTGTTCATCTTATTCACTTCTGAGAGAGAAGATTGATTGTAATCCTTAATCATAAAGGTTGTATCCTTACTGTAAGTAAGTGGGAGTATCTTGGTATGAGATTTGTGAACAGCGTCACAAGTGCCCGTCTAAACTTGTGGGATTGTAGAGGCTTTTCTTGTGCCTGGTTAAACAAGAAGATAGTGGATTGAAAATCTCAGGAGGAGCCTGAGGACTAGACCTAGGTCATTATGGATTAGACCGAACCAAAACAAATCATTATTTGTATCTTCTCTTCCCTAAGCTCTTATATATCCATCATACATTATTTAAATGATTGACAGTTGATTTATGCCTGATTTCTTTAATTCTTATTGTCTTCACTGAGATGTGAAAATACTTTAAAAGTTCTTAAATTTTTATCTTACACCCAATTCACCCCTCTCTTGGGTGTTAGCCGGATCTAGGTTATAAGCTTAAGATTACTTCTTCCTCATTGTAATTCATGAAGCTATGAAATTATCTACTTATGTTTTTTAAATGAGTCTATATGCTAGTCAAATGTTATAAAATTATCAACCAAGCTCTCTCAAGTCAATATTGATTTTTAATCTTCATTAAAAATATTCAATCTCTTGTTTATAATTAATGAAAACCATCTTTCCAAAGCAATCCTTCGATAGACTATAGTAGGTTGTTAGATATATCTCTATTTTAACAACAAACCATCCATTAAATCCCTAAACTTCAAGTCTAACATGATTTTCCTTAGGTTCTAGAATCAAAATATCTCTCTCAAGCATCTACTAATTGAACTACTCTATTCATGTGGTGATCAAGCATAAGATAACTTTAAACATAAAGAAAAATCAACATATATACTCATTAACCAATAAAAATCAAGATAATCTAGTAGTTCAAATCCATACAATAGTTAAAAGTAATTCTAAATGAGAGTTTTTAGCTACTCATGGTCTGTACATGCTAAAATCTCAGCATAAAAATATAATCCATATCAGCAAAATAAGAGAAAAAGGAAGAAGAACAGGAAAAGCCTAAGATTGTTTGCTCAAATCTCTTTGAAAATTCAATCCCAAGCTCCAAGTTCTTCTGAATGAAAAACCCTAGCAGCCAAAATGTCCAAGAAGTCTAGAATTAGGTGATTTTTGGCCTATCCCTTGCTTTTATACTGGTTTTTCTACGTTAGTTTTCAAAACACATAGTATAAGTATCACACATTCGCCATTGGTTCGCTATAGTGAATCCCACAGTGAATTGTCAGAAAAAAGCAATGCTTTTTCAGGTGGTTTCTCTATGACTTTGGCAACAACGGATTCCATTGCCAAAGGGTAGACAAAAAGGTCATCTTCTGAGGCAGTTTTACAATAGCTTTGCTACAACACTTCCATAAAAAATGCAGGCTTCTCCTCCAACGTGTCCTTTTTCCTCTTCCTCTTGCATTCTTTCCTTCCCTTTACAACTTCCCATGATCTTTGAGAGCTTTTATAACTTGTCATCTCCCACCTATAAGGAGGAGGACTTTATGAGCTCTTTAACTTTCACAAATAATCATAACTAATTGCATTGCTTTTGTTATCTCACATTTCTTCTATAATCTCTTTATATGCATAATTTGAACCCAAAAAATAAGTGAAAAGAGAAGAAAATGTGCTAGAATATTGATTTATATGAGTTAACAGGCTCCATATTAGTATCTCCTAAGGAGACTTCAAGCATCCTCATACAACATAGACCGATATATTTAGACACTGGTAGATTTTATCTGACTACTTTGACAAACTATGAAATCATTGATTATTGAATATTCAGCATGTTACAACAACAATTGGTTGTGCCATCTTGTGAGCATTGTAACCCTGCTAGGCACAGCTCATCTGTATGCCCAAATAGATATGAAGAAGTCAATGCCTTCTACGTCAAAGACCACCTAATTAATACTAGAAAAAGGATCCTTTTCACATATTTACAATAGTAGATGGTAGGAGCATCCAAATTTGGTTCACGGGGAGAAGAAAACAAGCAAAGCAATAACAAATTTCTTGCTAATAAAGTTGGATCCTTAAATTACTAGAAATTTGCTTTAGGACAGAATAGTTAGTCCAATGCCTTGGTGCCAGAATTTGGGCTTGGTGATAAGTCAGATAACACTAATCAACTTTTGAGTTCAATGATGCAAAGATTTGATTCATTGCATGCACAAATATCTAAGGATAAGTAGCAATTTTTGGCTATGTTTAAAGAAGATAAAGCTATTGTCACACACTCATTCACAACTGTAATGCAGAGGATGGAATTGCTTGGGAAAGAGTTGGAAGAGGTTAAGTCTAAGTATGAAAATTTGTCTATCTATGTTACACAACTAGTAGATAGCATAAGTAGCAAGCAAGCATAAACTAGTAGAGTACTTGCTTCCAATTCAATCATCAGTCCTAAGCCTGTTCATGCCATAACCTTAGGGAGTAGTAAGGAATTACCTGAAAATAAACTAGTGCAATTTGAGGAAAAACAAGAAGTTGTAGTAGCATAACAACAAGAAGAGGAACAATATAAGAATCTTAAAGAAGTTGATTCAAAAGTTCAAAATTGTAAGGAAACAAGTGTATAAGAGGAACAAAAGTAGAATTCAGTAGAAGAACAACTTGCTACAACTAAAAACCAAACGAAAAGTCACCAAAACAACAAGGAGTTGAACTTAAAAGAGTTGCCACTTCCAAAATCTTTTATGTAATATAGAATGAAGCTGAACGAGACTTTAGAGAAAGAAATGATAGACCTATTCAGCAAGCTAGAGGTAAATGTTCCTATGATGGTTACGATTAAACAAATGCCTAGCTATGTTAATTTCTTAAGGAATTGTATACATATAAGTGCATTTGTAAACCAAACTGCAATTAGGGTCTAATGTGTCAACTTTGTTCAAAATAGATTTACCAGTTAAGTGTAAAGACCCTAGATCTTTCACTGTAACATGTCAAATAGGAAAAATGAGTTTTAGTCATGCATTTTTGGATTTAGGAGCTGCTTTTAATGTTATGCCTTAGTTTGTCATGGATTTATTAGGCCTTAAGAACATAAAACGAAAAAGTGTAACATTTCAACTTGCTGATAGGACAAGTAGAAAGCCTTTAGGAATATTGGAAGATGTGTTGATTAAGGTCCAAAATTTAGTATTTCCTATTTGTTGGAAATATCAAAAGAGTCCTCAATTGAGGAGCTATTGATTTTAGGTAGGCCATTTATGAGAACTACAAATATTGTCATTAGTTTGAAAGAAGGCCCTATAACAATGGAAGTAGGAAGTCAAGTGATTATATTCAATGTTTATGAAGCAATGAGACATCCTTTTGATGATTACTCTCTGCTTGGTTTGAACATGATAGATGCTGTAATTGATGAGTCAAAACATGAACATGAATTGTCACTTGGAAAATATGTTGAATATGAAATTATCGAATTGCTTGAAACTGAGTTAGAACTTGTTTCTTTCACTTTTTATATTTCTGAATTTTTGTATGCCTTATTTGCTGAAGAGTACAATGTGAAGTGCTTGTAAATTGGAAGTGGTTTAACTATACATGAACATCTCTCTTCTTACTTTTCATCAACAAAAATTACTTATAGCATAAGATATAGGGAAAGGAAATTGGAGCTTGCCAGAAATGCTCAAAATGACTACAAGCTTAGTCACAAGGAGAAATTGACCATAGATCACCACAAGGATTTGAGAAAATCCATGGAGTAGTTTGTTCATTTGTAGTTCAAATCGTGTTTCAGATTTTGGCCAAAAATGAAGTGAAGAAGAGGAGAGGACAATTGTTTGATTAATATCTCAATTTTCTTTACAAATGCTTGCATGTGATTGGTTCTTTTTTACTCTTCTTCTTGTTTTAATATTCACCAAATAAATTACACTTCCTTTTTATTTCCCTTAGCAACCAAAATTAAAGAGGGAAGGGAATGAATAATTGCCTCTTACTTTCACAATTCCAATTTATCACTTTTAGTTTAAATTGTTGACCAAAGTCATCATCTCTTTATGCGTTGGTCAAAATGTCTTCACAAGTCATATTCAATAACTAATATCCATTCCCTCTTGCTTTATCCCATGTCATACAAAATATAGCATAGGAAAGATGATGAGGATGTCATAAAAATATCATCTTGCTTTTAGAAATAATATTGCTTATGACTTTTTGACCACATGTGCATTTTACTTGGCTTCAATTAATCCTTCTTGAATGAATATCAACCAAGTAAATAGTTCCCTCCTTTTTCTTCATGTTGACCAAAATTATTAGCCAATTGAAGAGAAAAATTAATGCCATCTTACTTGATTGGTCAAATGACCATTTTCCCTATACATTTATTTTCAATTTCATACTTAATGCAAAATTAGGTAGAATTTTCATCAAACTTTGAAAATTCATATCTAATTATATAGATATCTAATTGGGGTGGTTCTAAAGGCTATATGACCCTTATTAAGTATAGTTTAAGTATAGTTTAACTAAAACTCGCCAGTTTTACTGGGCTAAATTAAAAAATACACAACTCTTTGTGTATAACTCCAAATGACTTATATGACCTATTAAATTAAATCTTGATAAGTCATCTTTAATTCTGGAAAGTTTTACAATTTTTGGACATCATTTTCCATTAAAAAATGTCATAAAAACACAACTGCCACATAGGGAAATCAACTAGCAACAAGATTACATTGTGTTCTAATTAACTATGTTGTTTGTGACATCTAATTGCCTTGTTTTATCACTTAATATTCTCTTTAATTTACCATTTAATTCCCATTAATGCCACCCATGTATAAGGAATTTTAGGGAATAAAATTATGTCTTACTGGGACACTTGCTAAACCATGGCTTAGTAGTCCACTTGAGTCAATCTTAATTCAAGTCTCTAGTCCCAAAATTTGAGATATTACAATGATCACCTAGAATATTTGCAATGGTCATAAAAGTGGACTACTTCACTGAAACAACTAGAAAACAAAATTAAATTGTGCAGAAATAGAAAATGGTAGCTATCATGATCTAATTGGAAGAAAAAAAGAATATGCTACTTAGCACAATGCTAGAGCAGGAAAGAAACAAAAAATAGTATAAAAGAGCTCTAGAAAAAAATAGAGAAAGAATATAGAAAAGAGAAATGGCCATGAAACAACTCTAGAGCAAAAGTAGTGCGATTGTTGTAGTATTATGATACATTTAGTGAAGTAGGAAACATAAAAGGGTGGTGATTTTATTCTGGTTCATTATCCATTCCATCATTTAGCCTTACTAACAATAAAACCCATTGAAAGACCTCTTGATTCACTAGTTATGCATACTTGAGCAGTGTAGATTTTAGAATAAATGCAAGCCTATAGTAGGTAGTTGAGCGAGTGAAGAGGTGTGAAAATTGACCCTAAGGGTCTGTTTGGCATAAGGGATTTGGAGGTGAAGGGAGGGGAGAAAAAACTTTTATGAGTTAGATTTAAGAAAATTACAGAAGTAGGGTTATAAAATTTTAATACAGAGAACATGTAAGATAAAAGAGCAAGAACAATAAATTTAAAACTTAACCCTACTTTTCTCATTTTTCTTAAATCCATCTCAAAAAAGTTTTCCCTCTCCTCTCCTCAAACCAAACAAGCTCCAAGAGTGAAAGTGAGGGAATGAGATCCAAGTTACTATCTAATGCACTACCAAGTTAAGAAACATTGAAGGCATAAGGGATTAGAATGTGTAAATGTGATTTGATATTGGTATAAGTTTGTGCTTAAACTTACAAAACTTTATTCCTTGATTTCAAAACATTTTGTGGCTTGTTCTAATTCATTTTGGCATTCTACGATTAAAACTTTGCTTATGAGTGCAATTGAGCTAGTGTTAGGGAATTGATAAGCTAGGATTTTAATAGGTTTAAAAGACTAAATTAACATGATTTGTGTAGTGAATAAGGGAATTATTAATGAAAAATGTGTAATAAAGATTAGAGAAGGTTTTGATCATAAGAAGATGGCTAAATTTATGAATTTGAAGGCTTTTGGAAGTTGTTATATTGGATGCAGGATAGGGACTGGGTTGCAAAGCTAGAAGGTTGTTAGGCGTCAGTAAAAAGAAGGAAGGACTAAACTAAAAGTAGGGAAAAGTTTATAGGGCGCGACCAGAATGACAGAAAGTTAAATCTAAAGAATTATGGCACTAAAGAAGGGAAATGATATCGTTTTGAAACAAGGAAAGGAAAGAGAGTCCTTGGAAGCATGACTCCATCAGAGATGGAAATGTGATTCCCTAAGCTTCAAACAAAAAATCATATAGTAAGGTGAGAGAAGGATGAAAATTTGCATAAACCTATCTAAAAATGGAAAGCAATTAATTAGAGCATGTTACTAATAAAGCGAGCTGAAATAAAGTTGAAGAAACTAGCAATTCTGAATTTCAAGAGAGTTCCAAGTTGCTGAGCTAAAAGGGCGATAAGAGTGAAGTAGGAGAAGAGAATTTTACACTGTGGAAGTCGTTAGAAGATTTTAAAAGAGAGAGATAAGTAAGAAGAGTTGCTGGAAGCTGAGTTTGTGAAGATCAATTTGATGGAGATTGCATTGTTTATAGTTCTAGAGCTTATGCTAGGCTAAGCTTCTCTTCTTCATCCTTGGAGATTGACACTCTTGGAGCTGCTGGTGCTATGTTGACACAATAATTAGGAACTCTCCTTTGAGCTTCTTATCATCTTCATCTTCTCAATTCTATTTCAATTATGCATTATACTTCCGATGCTTGTGTCAAGTTGGCTAGCTATAGTTTAGCTAGATTCTGAGATGAATTGTCACTCAATTTGTTGTAGTATGATCATGTTTTATAGTCTAAAACTTTATAGCAAGTGTAGTTCCTCTAGATTTAATTGAATCAGATTTTGCTATGCTTGTTAGCTAACTTCATTTATGAGTATTTCATGTCTAGATTAGGTGATTCATATTTGCAATATTGATTTTATTGATGTAATATATTTTGGGAGATTTGAATGTTGGAATTGAAAGGAGGATTGAGAGAGTATGATTAGACCTAAGATGTAGTGATGAAGAGAGCTTGATTTCTCTTAGAATGAGGAGTGTTTGAATTGGAATAACTTCTAAAATTGTGTTAGTTTAGATTGTAGAGCATAGATAATCATTTTACCGTACATGTTGAGAATTTAACTTGTGAACCTCAACATAACTGGATCATTGCACCAACAAGATTGTTGTGAAATTGACCTAGGCAGCTCACTATTGTCTATATGAGTAAAATCAAGTATTTTTGAGAGGCTAAATGACAAGCTTTATTACTATCTCAAAATAATAGTGGGAACAAATGAACCTATACATATTGCACAACTCTTAAAAGGTTGAAGAGTATGTAGAAATGCATATGGATGAGCTTAGGAGAGAGAAGCCTAACAAAGTTGAAAGTCGGTATACCAAAGAGAATAATAAGAAATTTACATCATGGTTGAAAGGTAACATGCATGGCAAGTATAATGTTGATAATAGTTCAATTTCTCAAATATGTTATTGCCAAATGGTCCGATCAAATAGGTGCTTTCATACACGGGCTACCTTATCAATAGTTTCACCTTCTATATGAAAGAGCAAGATAACCAGAGCAAATACAAAATCATGGTGTAACTGTTGTTGCTAACACCATGCATATATTAAGTGTGAATGATAAAAATCTTATCTATGCGAGTATGTTATACATTAGGTGATTGAGAACATTTGGGAGTTGGATTACATAGGATTTCATGTTGCAATATTTGGGTGTAAGTGGGTTAACTATAATAATGCTTTGAATGTGGGAGTTGATACAATTCAATTTGAATAAGCAATGGTCTAAAGAAGAGCCTTTCATTTTGGCTTCTTAGGCTTGACAAGTGTTCTATGTTCCTAATCTATTTCCAGGGACATTACTTGAAACACATTTCAATGAAGATGATGCTTTGTATGTCAAGGACAATCATAATGAAGGAATTTGGATTTAAAGAGGGTGAAATTACTTAGAAAATTGAAGAAAATAATTGTAGCAAAAAAAGAGCATTAAAATTCTTAAGACATAAAAAGAAAAAAAGCCACTTGAACATGTAAACTTCCTTTGCTTTGTTCCTAAAGTTAATTACTGCTAGAATTAATTATTGTTTGTGTTAATTATTGTTTGACTTAAAATACTTAATGATGATTTCATTTTGTTTGTCAATTTTGTTAGAGATAAATATGGCTTTCATAGTGGCTCAAATACTGATGATCATGATCAACATACCACTTTTACTTAAGTTCAATAGGGTGTTACATACTTAACCTTGTCCAAGATATTAAAAACTCGAGTCAATGAGGTTGCATTTGTTAATACTCTTTTGATCTATTAGATATGATTAGTTTTAATGATGCCAAATATAGATGCCAGATATTTAGAGTAAAAAGTTTGCATAATATACTTATCTCCTACATTGACTAACTACTATATTTAATGTGAAATATCTTGTAAATTAGTCAAGTAAAGAAAGTAGAAGATTGAAGATAGTCAAGAAAATAAAGAAGATATCTAATTGGGTTATGAAGAATGATCATTAAGAGGAAAATCAAGAAGAAAGAGATTGAAGAAAGAAGAAGTTGCAAGAACTAATGGGAATATCAAGATTCAAGATCTTAGAAGTGATACTCAAGGTTTATATGGAAGTTAGAATGAGTCAATACAAAGCTCAAATGACTTATATGGAAGTTATGATACCTATAAAGGTTATCACTCAAGTGATGCACCTCTGCAACATTTTGAAGGTGATCACTTGAGTGACGACCCAGGATCACTCGAGCGATGCATCAGCACTCTATTGTGCTCTCTTTTTCGTTCAGCATGATAGAGGTTTGATATTTTGGACATATCTCTCCAACCACACATCCGATTGAGCTGAAACTTGTTTCATATGAAACTAGACTTCCAATTCATCATACATACACCAAGATCAATGTCAAATGAGTTCATATGAAAGATATATGAGTTTTGTAAGATGACATTCAAATCAACACTATTTTCTAGAACAGGTTCGCTATTTTAGACATATCTCTCAAACCACACATCTGATTGTTGTAAAACTTGATTCATATGGAACTAGACTTAAGAAAATTTCAATGGATATATTATTTTTTAAATTTGGAGTTATATTAGAAGTGGTATGTCTTCTGGAAGTTGACGCTTAAAAATTCAAAGTCTGTCCAAAACTGTAGACATTTTTCGATCATAACTTTCAGAATACAATGAGTTTGGAGCTGATTTTTTTTGCATTGGAATGTTGACGACAAGAGATTTTTTATGATAGTTCATTTTCCATATTTGGAGTCAAAATGAGTAGATCATCCGAATGAAAAATCGAGTGATGACTTGAGCTCCCTCGAGTGATGCAGTTAGAAATAGCTTTCAATGCACTCTGCCAGATTTTAAAGTGGATCACTTGAGTGATGAGGTAAGAAAAGTAGTGTTTGGTTCAGCTACACTTTCTGCCATATTTTGGAGGGGATCACTTGAGTGATGGCCCATATTACTCAAGTGACCACTCAAATGATAAAGTCAAAAAAGCTATTCATACTCTTTACCAAGTTTTGGAAGGGATCACTCGAGTGATGACCTTGGATCACTCAGTGATGCTTCCCAGAAAACAGAGCAACGCTTTGTAACTTCTAAAATTATTGGAATGATTATGTAACTTATTATTCTTACTTCTAATCACTCTAACACTTTATTATACTAGTGATTAAGCATTTTACAGGTAATCAAACAAGGATTAACACACAAATTGGAAAAAGGACATTTTCGTCAGAAACTTCAAACGGCTAGTTCAACGGTCATATTTTCAAAGTCTCAATAGGAAGAAGAAAAGCTCAACATTCATCAATCTTCATCAACTATAAATAGAAGATCATTCAAAGTTGATGAGAAAATGAGGATATAGAGCAACAACACCAAAATGCTAAGATCATGAATCATCCACTCCAACTCGAATGCTCTATGTTTATCTGGATTCAATATCATTTACGTTTGAGAGAGTGATTATTTATACTGTACTTCAGTGTTCATCTTACTCACTTTTAAAAGAGAAGATTTATTGTAATTCTTTATCATGAAGGTTATATCCTTATGGTGTGTAAAGGGGAGTAACTCAGTTGCATCCTTACGGTGTATGAGGGGGAGTAACTACGTAAGAGTTTTTTAAAAGGCTTCGCAAGTACCTGGCTAAACTTGTGAGATTGTAGAGGTCTTTCTTATGCCCGGATAAATAAGAAGATAGTGGATTGATAATCTCAGGATGAGCCTGGGGACTGGATGTAGGTCATCGTATATTGGACCGAACTAGGATAAATCACAGTTTGCATACTCTCTTCCCTAAGCTCTTATATTTCTAGCATATATTATTTAAATATCTAACTGTTGATTTATCACTCGTCACTTTCATACTTACTGCTTTCACTAAGATGTGAAAAGATTTTTAAAGTTCTTAAGTTTTATCTTACAGCCAATTTACCCCCTCTTGGGTGTCAGCTGGTTTGAACATGATCGTAAATGTAGGATCTATTTTGAGGGTAATTTTGGTTCTAAATGTACGACATTTTTTTCCATTTTAAATCTATATTTATCAATTGTTTTGAAATTAATTTACCAAACCTATAATTAAGTATTTGTTTTATCTTCCTAAATCTCTCCAAATTTGATAAATAGATCTTACATTAAGGATTAGAAGAGTATATTTTATAACTCTTAATATCTTATTCAATATAAATGGAAGTTAGCTTTGTGTTTTTCATAAGTATTCTTATGAGTTAAAGCAACTTGAAGTTGTTCCTTGAGTCCATTCAATTTGAGAGAAAGTTGTTTTTCCAAGAGGACTAATAATAAGACCTTCCCCTAAAATAGTGGTTGACTTATTCATGAAAAAGGAAAACAAACTTGAGAAAATCTAAGAGCTCAATGGTGATGTCTGTTAATATTTTTTGTATATCTTGGTTGTTTTACAGTTGATAGATAAGTAGGATATATATCCACTTAAACATTAGCTTTGTTTCAATTTTAATATAATTCTATAATTTTATTATTTATTTTCTCTTTAATATGTTATTATAAATAGGCTATTGGCTAGAGGAATAAATGCTATAATTTTAGGGAGTTATTTCTTAAATAGACTATTGGCTAGAGAAATAAAGGCATCAATATTTATCTCAGTCCCATTGGATTATCTATCATTTTTCTTTTTCAATCACAGCATTTAGGCCTTGAGTTTCTTAAAACCCATAATATAATATTCAACCATAAGCCCAATAATAAAAACCATTTTTGAATAATACTCTAGTCTTAATCAAATATTCCCAAGTTCTAAAATACATAGTGGATCCACAATAAAAGCACGCAATCCTAAAGGCCTTATGTTTTCTATCAACACTCTAGCCAATGATTGGTTTATCAAAAGTATACAGTAAATTAGAATATAAAAAAACAAGCCATACAAGTAGCAATATATAACATTCTAACTCAAATAGACAAAAGGATGCTACACAAAGATAAAGCAATATCTAAGTGATAAGTTCCTATTTTATTATATATTTTTATATCTATTTATGGGATTTTATCATTGTTATTATGTGCTTAAATGTTATTATTATGTTTATTTTGGATTAGAAGTATTGCATAAAATAATTGCTAAAAAGGGTAAAATTGTCATTTTTATTTCCCTAGATTAAATTGATTTGCACGAAGGTATTTTTGGTTATTTATTGTAGGGAAATTGAGGAATTAAAGTAAAAAAGACAATCAAGCTTGGAAAGAGGATGAAGAACTATAGAAAAGGGTGGAAATTCGCATAGGCTAATAGGATCCATAGAAAACAACGTATTAAGTCTACTTTTAGGCCAAATTGCATCATGGTTATGGTTCATATGTGTTAACTTATGGCTTATTCTCCTTAAATAGGCCCTATGACCACCACTTAAACCCAAATGCATGTCTTCTATGACCCATAAAGGGAAAAGATGTAGCCAATTATAATTAATGAATGGATGAGGGCTATTTTGCATGGTTTCTTTTCCCACAAGCAACCATATGACACCAACTAAAAGTATAGAATTAAATATAATTCAAAAAGGGATTTAATTCAAAATATTATATCTTTTTATCCCTTGAGAAATAAGAAGATAGAATTAAGACACAAATTTATCATTATTAATTCTAAAGTTTATCGAGAATTCAAATTCCTACAATGAAAGGTGAAGAAGACGCCACAAGCTCATAAAAATTCAAACAAAAGATAGAAAGATAGAGTAGATCTTGTCCAAATCTCAAATTCAAATGCATGAAAAAGACAATGATTCATCAAGATAGAAGAGCAAGCCATTGATGCCTATAAAAGGGACTCCATAGCTTCATTCCAAGAGAATGACCACACATTGTGACCATACACTACACTTCTTTTCTTCTTCCATCACCATGTGTGACTAATCCTCTTATTGAGGATGGATTTTGTGGTTTGAGTTCTATGTTCTTAATTAGGGAGTTGTAAGTTGGTTTGATTTCTTTCTCATTTATGTGTTTAATGATTTCTTAGAGTAGTTAGGATTTGAAAATTCATTTATTGAGACTTTGAAACTCGAGTATAATTTCATTGAGATCAGACTCTAATTTGTTATTCAGTTTATATTTTATGATTTGCAGTTCTTAATTTGTATCTTTATTCTTTTCTTGAATATTTTATGTTCTTTATTGAGAGTATGAATTGAGATGCATGATTTCATTGTATTCTTGAATTTTCGAGTAGAAGTTTCTTTATAGGACAAATTATACAGTTGAATTGAATAACATGATAAGTAAAGCTTTAATAACTATTTAAGGAATAATTATAATTTCAAGTAAAGTTATAATTAGGAATTAAATAATTAGACTTAGCGAGTAGTTAGGATTTATAATTTTAGCTTAGTTATATACATCTCCATATTTATTATAGCTACAAATATATTCTTAAGGAGGTTCACCATTATATTTACTTGCACGCTTCTTTTCTATTTTTTTGTTTTTAATAAAATATTAAAAATCATTCTTTATTTTCTTGAGTCTTACAAATTTAGTTAATTTAGAAATTAAATATTATTGACTTCGCGCAAGAGAATATGAAATAGGTTGTTTCGCTATGCTGCATAATTTAGTTATTAATTTTAGTGCTAATGACAAGCATGATCACTAAACCTTCGGAGCCTTACCCGACATTCTAGCATGGGAGCTATCACCTAAAAATTTTATGAACAACTGGTTGAAACAAAAGCATCAGTAACTAAAAGTGCTTATGAGGTGTCAAGTGGGACAATTAACAATATAGAATAATATTAACATTTCAATATCTCATGCAATTGATGGCATACATTTCCATCATCCATTTCCCTTACTATGGGGCAAGATTAAAGCAAAATAAGCCTATTCCTTATTATAGGGAATAATAACGGACCCAAAAGGCATATCTCTCACTATGAGGGATATTTCCTTACTCTGAGGAATAAAATAGAACCTACCATCATGCATTGATGGGGTTTTAGCATGTGATAGAAAATAACACAGACACACTACCCAATCATGTCTAATACAACTAATGATGCATAGTTATATATATATATATATATATCATATTTTTATATTGATATTTCAAAATAATGATAATGTCACAAGTTTCTTTTCCTATAATTCTTTAATCACATACTTCCAATGCATTCACCATAACAAAACCTTTTTCTAAACTTCTCATTTTCAAAATCATAAATCCCACAAGACATGATAGTATAAACTATTTCAAAATATGAAAATCTAAGAGAAAAGGGGCTAGAGATACATACTCCAAAGTTTGGAATCTCAAAAACACTCTCCTAGGCTGGAAATATCAAATCCTAGTAGAGCTCCCTTAAAATCTCTCTTCTCCCCCTTTAATTTTTGAGTAATAAGCTGCAACAAACTTATTTATAGAAAACTCATGTTCATCCAAATTCATCCTCAAATCTAACGCAAAGACTCACTTAAAACCTCAATTTCTCTATAATAAATCAAACTAAATTAACTCTAAACCTCGAGAGTAACAATTATGATGTTACAAGTTGCATGTTAAATTCAAATATATTGCAAGATAGCAACAAAATATTTTATAATGTAGTTGAGAATAAGATTTGGAAACACTTAAATTAAAATACCCAAATATTCTAGCTAGCTAGTGACAATCAGTGGATCATTCAAATAATTTATTTAAGATTCTCTAAATCCAAAAACTCTAATACTTTGTTTGGATGTTAAAAAAAGTTAGGAGGAAAGAAAATTAGGAGACAAGAGAACTGGAAACAAAATGTTGTCAGTCTTCTTATTTTGTTGGACAAGAGAAAATAGGGAGAAAGAAAATAGGGAAAATTCCCGTAAAGGACCTTTGTAGCCAATTAATGTCAAATAGCCCCCAATAAATTTTGAAACATCGCATAAGACCTTGGGGGAAAAATTAAATTAAATTTTATATTGAAAAGAAATCAATGCCCCTCCTTATTTATTTGTTTTAAAAAGTAAGCATTTTTCTGGCCGCTAGAGCTCTGGCTAGTGACTAATGTCTATTGTTGGAGCTTAAGCTACTAGGAAGTTGTCAGCTAGCTAGTGGCTAGGACTTTGGCAGCTAAAATATAATTTTCCAGCAAAGGGGACCAAGTAGGGAGTTTAAACCTATCCTCTCTTAGGCACACCAAAAGAGTAATGATCACCAGGCCAAAGAAGTACTTTAGTTTATGTATGCAACAACAAACATATGTAATAATCTTATATCCTTACCTATTTTACAACATAGTTAACAAGTGTCTTACATAGCGTCATATACAACATAGTTAACATAGTTAACAAGTGTCTCACAACAAACATATGCAACAACAAGCATATGTAATAATTACTCATTTGCAAGTATATTAAACAATTATTTTCTTAACAATTATTCATTTGCACGCGTCATTTAGCAATTACTCACCTAAAATATAACTATATTACTTGTTTATAGGACTATTTGACTTATTAATATTGTATAAGACACTTGTAAATATGATATTATTAAGAAATTAATTTATATTGTTAATAAAAATGTTTCACTTGTTCATAGGACTATTCCATTTGTGCATGAAGTGCAAGACACTTGCAAATGAGTAGTGTTGGAAATTATGCCCTAGGGGCCAATCATTGTACTTTGAATATTGTTATTCAATGAATTTCTCCATTTAGTTATCACATTAATCGGATGTTAACTGTGATAACTATATCCTTTGATAAATCATAATGATTGTTCTAAATGTCCCTAGTCGGTCATCTATATGGGAGCAAAGATGAAATAAGACAGTATGACTTTGATAAGGTATGGGATATGAATCAAAGTCTTAGACACTTGTAGGAGTACAAGGTGCTGGACCGACCCGCTATGAGAAAGCTATATGGATCAAGTCATAAGCTTATCTCATGTATAACCACGTCACAATGTCCTTTAACCTGAGATCATTATATATTCCTGTATGAGAGTTTCTAAGCTTTGACCTAGTCAAAAGTCACCTTTGACTGGGTGATGATAAAGGCTACAATTGGGCTTTGTGGTTTTCATGTAGAGGAATGTGAATGGTCAAGATAGAATTTTTTCCTCACATTAGTAGAGAGATATTATTAGGCCCCTTGACGAGTAAGTTTGAGAAATATATGGCTATACTACGATGGAAAGGAGTTTCCATTTCTATAGTCAGACTATTCAGGGATCAAGAAAGTAATGGTCAATAAAACAAGGATGACATTATCCATGCCTCATCCTTGGCCGAAGGATTATGTGACAAAAGGGACGTGATATGGTTGTGTGACAAGTTGTATCGCATTATTGATTCTCATATGAATTGGGTAGTTATTGTAATATCCCAAATTTTGGGACTAGAGGCTTAAGATTTATCATGGATAAAAGGTGACTACTAGACCCCTGTTTGGTAAATGTCATAGTGAGACATAGTATTATTTCCCATAATTCCTTTATATCCTTGGATATTAAAAGAAATTATATTGGTGAGCTAAAGATCTCAGGGAATAATAAAACGAAGTGATTGGAGGTCATACACAACATACTAAAGTGGAATACAAAGTATTGTTGCTATTGGTGAAATTCACGATGTGGCAATCATATTTGTGTGGAATATTTCAAGAGGAAAATGATGTCCAAAAATTATGAAAGTAGACTTATGAAGCTTTAATATGATAGGTCATATAAGTCATTTGAAGTTGTACATAAAGAGAAATGAATTTTTAAAGTTAGCGCAGCTAAATTAACTATTTTCTAGGGCAGCATCCAAAGATTAAAATTCTGGTATGAGTAAGCTTTCAATTAGCCAAAGGTTATATTTTTTCTTAAAACTAGACTCAATGAGGTCGTATAGCTTTTAGAATCACTCTAATTGGAGATTTGTACAATTAGATATGAATTTTCAAAGTTTAATGGAAATTATGCCAAATCTAGTATTATATGCGAAGATTGGAATTTTGGGCGAATGAGAAGCTGACACGTGGAAAGTTGCTTTAACATCTCATTTAACCATTAAATCATCATCTTCTCCAGCCATTTTCATGCAAAAAATCAGAAAGAAGAGAGAGAATGAAGCTTGGCAAAAATGGAGGGAGAAGAGAGAGAAAATTCAAGCCGTCTAAACACTACCAAATCGGCATCTTCTCGCAAAGTTCCCTTCACGAACATTCTTCTACTCACACGAGCTTCATTTCTACTATTTCAAATTCTCATTTGGAGGTGGTTGGAGCCGTCTCATCGGCCGGAGTGTTGCTGGAATTCCGAACCGTTTGCGGAAACGAGTAGAGGTAAGCGTAAGCTTCCTTTTTAACCGATTGGTTTGTCGTTTGGATGAGTATAGTGGAGTTGGGTACTGTTCATAGCTAGTTTCAAAGGATTTTTTTAATGTCTAAATAGTTAATCAGTTGATTAGAAGTAGAAAGGAAGAGATTAAGCCAAAGAAAACATGAAACTGACAAACTCTTCCCGAGAACTTTGATTTTTCTGTGTTGTGTTGTCATGGAATAGAAGTTTGAATTTGATGATTTTAATGCTTCCATTAGCTTAAGGAGGCAAAATTGTGTAGGTATGCAAGTGTTCATGAATTTTTGATACTTGTATATGAATTTGGGAAATTATGAATTATAGGTGTGCATGTTGCTTAAATCTGCCCTGTGTGGCAGTTAGTATTGTGCATGATTTTTCAATGTCTAAAACTTTTCCAACAATTATGAAATTTTTCAGGATTAAATTAGACATGTGGAGCTTTAATTGATAGGTATTTTGTAATTTTTTGATAAGTATAGTAGGAGATGTAAATTGTTGAAGATATGCCCTGTTTTCTGGAAATAATATGAAATTGTGATGTTGTGCGAAATATTTCATAGGGAAAACCTTGTCCAAAAATTCTGAAAATTTACAGAATTAAAGTAGAGATATAGGTATTTAATTTTATAGGTATTTTTTAATTTTTGGACAAGTGTGTTAAAAGATGTGATTTTTCAAATTTATGCCCTACTGCTGGAAGAACATCTAAAATAGTTGATGTTTGGAAAACTTCTGGGAATGTTGTGGTTGTGGTGTTTGAAATTGAGTATTTTTATGTGAAACTAGACTAAAGTATCTTTGTATAGAGCTTTGAAACACCTCATTTGAAATTTTTTGGAATTAGTTATGAATTTTCAAATTTAGGTGAAAAATCTATAAGCTTTATGTCTTATGTGAATTTAAGACTTAATGGCACAAATGTAATTGGTATGAACTCCAAGGGTAAAAGTAAGACTTTAGGGCTAATGTGGGCCATTGGGCATTTACTTTTCATGGCTATAATGATGTTATCACTTACCTAGGGCCATGAAGTGATAAAGAAGAAGCAATGGTTGGCGGATCAAGGGACCAAAAGAGAAGGACATAAAGTCTGAGAGGTAGTGAACTTACATTTTTTGCATGTATGTGATATGTATGTCTTGAATTGATTATGTCACTGCTTTGCCTATTTGTGTGGAACATGTATGATTGGTTGAAGCTCTATTATATTTGTTCAATGGTCATATGTATGTCATAACATCGAGCATATAACATGTCATTATGTTGGCATGAAATAGTGTAGGCAAGCATGTCATGCATTAATATATATCTGGCATGCATAGTGGTAATATTTGCTACTAAGATTCTCTCGAATCTCACTCCTCCCAACCAACTATTTAGACAGGTAAAGATGCAGGAGGATGCACGGAGGAGATATAAAGTTGAAGTGTAGCTGTATTTAATGTAATTGATTTACAATTGATAGCCTTGTATGGCTTTGAATTTCATGTATGTATATAAGTGTAGGAATCAGTGTAAGCAGATAATAGCTCGAATTTCACTAAAAAGGAAAGAGAATCGCTCGCATACTCTGATGTAATGAGATTAAGAGCTGAAGAGACATTATGACGTAGTGAAACTTGTGAAAATAATTGAAATGTTTCTTACCTGCTAAAAAACCCTCTCAACCCTAGGTTCAAGTCCTGAGTTGATATTGGTGATTTGTGAACAATTTCAAGAGTTGGGCAATCCCGATTCGAATCCTGGTCCTACCAGTGATTTAACTACTCATTTGCACTCATATGAGGCTTTGAAAATAAGGTATTACAATTGTAATGTCTTGTTAGAGGCCGCTTGCGACTGTGAGTTAGTACAGTTATTGACACACTGCCAACTTCGTATGGGCCTACAAGGTCACACACAAAAATAGCTCAACACAAGCTATAATGTCCAGATTCATTAAATCTAAGATGCGTCTAAGATTTAATGAATACAATATTTAATCTATGGTAGACGAATTATATATATATATATATATATATACATGTTGTGTGAATATTTACTTGATAAATATTTGTATGTGTATATACATACTTATATTTGGAAAAGAAAATTAATAATATACATATATGTATTTTTTAAATACATCATTACATACAAATATATATATATATATATATATATATATATATATATATTATTTGATAATATATATTATATATGATAATGTTATTATATTGTGTATATATAGATATTATCTAATAATATCTTTGATTTAATTTATAAAAATAAATTAAATCTAATTTCATTGACTCTTTATTCAGATTAAATAAATAGGTTAAATTAAAACTGTTGGATATATTTAATTAAACCATATTTATTTAATTTACTTTTAAAAAACAATTAAGCATTAGTTGATATGATATGGATTTTCAAATTAATTAAGATTAATTTTAAAAATTCAAGATCCATCATAAAATAGATAGCCCTGACTAGTTATAAAAGGTGAGAGATAGGGTTTTCTATGGATGATGAAAAACTAGAGAGTCGCAAGAAAACCCTAGAGGGGCATTGGAGGCGCTAGCAAGCTGCCAGTGTTGGGTCCTATTCGTGTGGATACCAGTAGAGGGAGCTGATATGAGTAGTTGGCTCCTCAAGATAAAAAAAGGCAAAACTCAAAAGGTACGACTCTTTCTAACTCAATTTAAATGCCGTTGTTAGATCCGTAATTGAGATTGGTAAACTTTTTCAATTTTAAAATTTTAATTCTTTCATTGTGTGCCTACCAATCCCAACAAGTAGTTGTTGAGAAATTACTTTATTTTATTCATAAGACTATCCCAATTGTTTATGAAATATAAAGTACTTGTAATTGAGTAATTGTTAAGAAATTAATTTGTTTTGCAAACAAAATTATTCCACTTGTTCATATGACTATTCTACTTGTTCACGATGTGTAAGACACTTGTTAACCATGATGTAAAGTAGGTAGGGATATAAGATTATTACATATATTTGTTGTTGCATATAATAACTAAAGAGCTTTCTTGGCCTGTGGTTATTACTCTCTTGTTGGGCCTAAGAGGGGGTAGGTTCAAACCCCTACTTGGTCCCCTTTGCTAGAAAATTATTTTTCGGTTGCTAGAGCCTCAGCCGCTGGCCGCCTAGCAACGTCCCAATAATTGGAGCTCTAGCAATAGGTGCTAGTTGCAGGTTGACTGGAGGTTGAAAAATGTTGACTTTTTCAAATAATAAACAAGGAGAGGTATTGATGTCTTTTCAGCAAAAAAAATTAATTTAATTTTGCCCTTAAGATCTTACAGTGATGTTTCAGAATTTATTTGGGGCCATTTGACATTAATTGGTTATAAAGGTCCTTTACTAAAATTTTCCCAAGAAAACAAGAAAATATATAAACTAGGAAAAATCATATAAAGGATTGAGTGATAGCAAAATCTAAAAGTGAGAGACTGAGGGAGAAAAACAAATAGAGGGGTAATGACTAAACATGAAGAAGACAACAATGATAATAACTAAAGGAAGGAGACGATGAGAGGACTTAGTACACGAATGATAAAACTAGGTTGAGGAGCGCTATATGTGTATAACTCATCATTATCGTTACTATTGTGTAAGAATGTAACACCTTTCCTCTTAAACTCATACACTTATGCATAATAACACATTATTACCTCTAATATGGTAGAAAAGGAAGAAACTCATTCACAAGTATACTATATTAGAAATGGAAAAATTCCAAGTTCAAAAGACTAGCTATGGTAGAATAGGGCTTTACTACTTATATGAAATCACTACTATAGTTAAAAGAACCAAACGCCCTTTTTTCAAGACCTTAACCATATATAAAATACAAAGCAACACATCGCATTATATCTTGGTTAAAGGGGGTCAACTACCAAACAAAGGCTAACCATGATAGAAAAAGAATTGAAACCACCATAAAACACTATCATGGTTAGAAAGAATAAACCACTATATAAACACCAAGTACCAATTACAAAAACAATGTCCATTCTTAATAGGGTTTAGGGTATAAAGAAGCCAAGGGTAAAATATGCCCAACCCATAAAACCTCTACAACAAATTAGAACTCAGGAAAAAATCCATCACAAAAAAGTCCTTTACAAATACACCATAAAGTCGACGTAGGGCATAACCATTTGCCCAAGAGTCCACCATCATAGTAACCATACAAAAGGCCATATCATAATATCTTCCTGAATATAATCCATCAATGAATCAAAAATTTCATAAATCTGGATCCACAAAAGTCATACGTACAACTTTAAAGTCTCTGACCATCTAACAATATAATCCATTCTTAGAGAAATATAGCAATAGCCAATCATTCAATAGAAAATATAATCAAAGTATATAGTATTAATCATGAACATTGAGTTAGATTGGTTACTAAATACATTTCACAAACTAACAGATTCATGTTGCTGTAGATTTTATGATGCACTCGAGTTTTGGAAGAAAACTCAAGTTATGATTGATGAAGAACTTGAGTTTTCATTGAAGAACTCAAGTTTTGCTTAAAAGTTTCAAGTGAACTCTTGCAAGTTAAGGCTAACACTCGAGTTATGGACATTGCAAAAGTCAGAAGAAATTGTCTTAGTTTAATGTACTTGAGTTTTAGAGGAGAACTTGAGTTTTACCTTGCAGAGAACTTGAGTCCTAAAAGTTCACTCCTACGAGTTTTTGACAGAGACTGATGAAGTTATAGTGACCAGGCTTATAACTCGAGTTTGCCATCAGAACTTGAGTTATGTATGTTGAGGAACTTGAGTCTTAAAAGTTAACTCTTTGAAAGTTTTATCCAGAAGCAACTCAGAAAATTGAACTGCTTGAAGAACTTGAATGTTGGAGCAAAACTCAAGTTATGTTCTAAAGAGAACTCAAATTGGCTACTTAACTCTTGCAAGTTTTATACAAAAGCTAATCCAGAAATTGGAACTGTCACAAGAACTCGAGTTGGCAAGTTAACTCCTGTAAATTTTATCCAGAGACTTATTCAGAAATTTGAACTGCCTGAAGAACTTGAGTTTGGAAGAAAAATTCAAGTTATGATCATAAAGGAAATCAAGTTGGAAAAATTAACTATCGCGAGTTTTTGGCAGAGACAAACTTAAGTGGTACTGGAAATATTGGAATTCGAGTTTGCAATATGAAAATCGAATTGGCAACATTGGTACTCGAATTTTAGAGCAAAACTCTACTATGGTCTAAAGAGAACTCGAGTTGGCTACTTAACTTTCACAAGTTTTATACAAAAGTTGATATAGAAATTGGAACTGTCACAAGAACTCGAGTTGGCAAGTTAACTCCTATAAGTTTTATCCAGTGACTTGTTCAAAAACTTGAACTGCCTGCAAAACTAGAGTTGTGATCAGAAGGGAAATTGAGTTGGCAAAATTAACTCTCGCAAGTTTTTGGCAGAGACAAACTGAAGTGGTATTGGAAACATTGGAACTTGAGTTTCTAAGAAGAACTCAAGTTGGGACTTTGAAAAATGAAACAAGGAACTCGAGTTAATGGTAAGAACTCTTGTTTGTACTTTAGAACCTCAAGGTAACTTAAAAGTTCAAACTGGAACTTGGAAGTTCATGCAAGAAACTCGAGTATGGATTGAAAGCTCGAGTTTGGACAAAAAATTCTCCAATCAAAGACACTTGAAATTTTCCACTTCTCTAACATGCAAAATTGGTGAGAACTGGAGTTTGCGTGAAGAATTTCAAGTTTATTAGTTACTGTAGCATAATGAATTACAGAGTTACAGAGAACAATCCGAACATGGTTAAATGTTATTTATACATTATGTTTTCACTTATTACTATACCTAAATATCTACTAACATATATTTCAAGTGTGAAATTGGAGATTAAATGTTTGGATTACAAATTCAAATAAGGAAGTCAATCATGGTAAACATTATTATTACACACCGAATATCAGCTACCTTCTACAACAAATAACTGGCACACCACTAAAGGCTGTCTGAAAATTCAAACGTACGCATCCTGCTCCATAATAGGATATTCCACTCCACAATGACTAAATTTAGATTGGATATAAATATAGAAAATCGAAGACGAACAAAGAAAAATGAATGAACAAATATGAGAGCATTTTGCAAAAGTCTTTGATTTCATATTTCTCTCTGTATTCATATTGTACTTCAGTGATTATCATATCTACTTTGTGAGAGAGTCTGTAAACACTATCATTTCTATTTTTGAATTGATCTCAAGGTAAAGGGACATTGAGAGGGTTGATTTCCTCACGAGGGAAGCTATAGAGAGAATTTATAGTAAAATTTTTTGCTCGTAAGACTTACAAGGTGCAAGCTGTAGAAAATGTTACTGCTTGTAAAACTTACAAGGGTATAAGCAGGAGAGAACATTACTTCTCATAAGACTTGTACTAGTAAGCATGAGAGAAAGATCTTTATGATTTCTTTGCTGATAAGACTTACTGAAGAGGGAGAGAAAGTTCTTGGTTTGGAACATTTCTGCTCGTAGTCCTTTAGAGGACAGTTATTATACTATGGTGTTCCAAGAGCCTACTAAATCTTGGAAGATCAGTGAAAAGCTTAGGAGGTGTTGATCTCTGAGGACTAGACGTAGGCTTAGGGTTGGGTCGAACCAGTATAAATTTTTGTGTTCAATTTCTCTCATCTCTCCTCTTTTTTCATTTATTTCCACAACAACATAACAACTAAAAATTTTATTACATCATCTAATTCACCCCTCCCCCTCTTGGGTGAAGTTCGCCTCTTAC
The DNA here is from genome assembly GCA_037074505.1 of Albizia julibrissin. Classification (NCBI taxonomy): domain Eukaryota; kingdom Viridiplantae; phylum Streptophyta; class Magnoliopsida; order Fabales; family Fabaceae; genus Albizia; species Albizia julibrissin. The sequence goes on from CM073477.1 coordinate 44,379,011, forward strand.
ATACAACAACCTAATATTTGGATATATACATCTCATACAAAAAATAAAAAAAGATGGTATACAAAAGTAAATAAGAGCCTAGGCCTCTAGCTCATTCCGTTCATGGCTGCTCTAAGAGCATTCACCTGAAAATAATGAGCAACATTGGGGGTGAGACATAAAGTCCTAGTAACCAATAGTCAATTTATGAAATATGCATGATAAGATTAGAAGTAAAGAAAATATATACATATATATAAACATACATCCAAACACAAAAATGCTCACTGTAACTTCAATCATGTTATGCCACACACTTAACTACTTTTTAACAATATTGATACATGTGGTAATTATCGAAATAAATAATTTTTATTTTATATTTATGTAAATAGAATTATAGACTAGTAGTTTAAAGAGATAATAGGGAGAGATTGTAGGATCTTTGAGATTTGAATTTCCTAGATATTTTCGGATCCTAGAGATAGAGAGAATCTTAGATTTGCTATACCAAAATCTATCATTGTAATCCTTGAAAGCTTTCAGCATATCAAATGAGAAAATTATTGGACTCCTTCTCTATCTTTAAAGCACTACATGGCATCAAAGCTAAATAGTGTTGAGTCTAAGCACAACAATTCCAAATCGCACCTTCGGGAAGCTCCACAATGGGGTCTTCTCATGATGGGTCCTCATCTACTAATTTTATGAAAAAGTTAAAGTTTCCTCTAGGTTGATCTCTAGTTTTGATAAGTATGCTTCCAAACTTGAAGAATTCAGATGCCATACCATGCTGCTTAAAACCCTAATTCTGAGTCAGGAGATGTTTGGTTTGGTAAGTAAAATTTTTGATTATGGTTATTTTTCTACCAAATGCCAACCTTTATGGGAAACCAGCTGATTGGGAACCTCGTCACAACAAGTCACGTGCTCATCATGTTACTTATGAGGCTGAACCATCTTCTGAACCTAAGGTGACCTCTATTAGTAAGGACATGATGAGTCAACTTTTTGACATGCTTAAAAATCTTCAATCACAGTAGCATCTGACTACCTCTATTGCTAAAAAAGGTAACATTTTGTTGCTCTACTTTATGACTTCAGAACCAAGTATGTTTATTTCATACCTTCCTTTAGCAAGAAATGATAAAATTCATATAGCCATATGTTCGTCTACTTCCATAGCCGGTACTAGTACTATAAATCTTATAAAGACATTAAAACTTGAATTTGTCCTACATGTTCCCCATCTGGCTTGTAACCTTCTCTTAATTTGTAAGTTTACTAAACATGCTAATTGCTCTGATCACTTTATCTCCACTCATTATATTTTTTTGTATCTCTCCTCAAGGAGGAGATTGGAACAACTAAAGAATACGGTGGTCTCTACTATCTTGATATCTCTACCGTGAGTGCTTTGCCTTCTCAAACAATTAGCTTGGTCTCCTCATCCACTAACAATAATTTTCTATTATAGCATAAAAGGATGAGTCATCCTAGTCTTTCTTATTTGCAAAAAAATGTTTCCTCATTTTTCTTCTAATAAAACTGTTAAGTTTTATTGTGATGTTTGTGAATTAGGTAAACATCATCGTGTCACTTTTTACCATCCACTTATAAATCCACTCGTCGTTTTTCCATTATTCATAGTGATGTTTATGGTCTATTGTAAAGTCCTTTCCTTAATTTCATAATATTAATTCATCTTTCAAATACTGACCATGCTAGAACTACAGTTGAACAAACCATTTAAGATTCTACCGTGATTATATAGAATTTCCCATTTAAAATTAAAAGTCATCTAGTTCTGCATAATATCCAAATCATAGTACGATAATCAAAAGTATGCGGTCAAATCATAGTTTATAAAATATAGGCACTATGAGTGGCAATATACATCAATTCATCATATAATAATAAAAAAAGAGGCTATACAGATATCTGGAGAAATTTCTATGCCTCAGGAGTTCACCCCAACATCCTAGCACGGGAACTATCACCTAAAAAAATGTTAAATCAACAAAGTGAGACAAAAGTCTCAATAACCATCTATCCAACTCATTACACTTGCTGACATGTGTTTTTGAGGTGCCAAGAGGAACAGTTCATATAACAAAGTATTAGAGATATAATTCACAAAAATTCAATATCACCATTTGTATAACACAAATTCCATATCAAGAACTTTATATCACAATATCTATATAACAGTTCTCATATTAAAATTCCCAAGTTGCCTCCCATCAATCCAACTGAACCGCCTTATTTCTGCCGACTAGACCCATGGGCTAAGTTACTATCCATGTCATTGGTCAATCAAAAAGCTCACCAGCCACATGATAAGGATCGGCCAAAATCTACAGAGCATATGCCCCAAACATGGGTCTTTTCCCCTTATTGAACAAGTAGGGTGCTGTAGCCCCTTATTGAACGAGTGGGACAGTCCCTTATTGAACTAGTGGGACAAATAGAAATCTAACCATCATATACCATTTGAGGCTATACCACGTGGTAAAATAATTTACTCCATCTCATCACAATAATTATTAATAAATAGCTCAATGGGAATTTCCCAAAATTTCCTTATTTATATAAGGATATTCAAATCATCTATATATACATGACATAATGTATCAATTCTCAGTTCATATATATATATACATACATACATATGTATACATATATGTATGTATACATATATATTAAAATTTAAATCATAAGGTTCTATAAAGCAAGTTTATATCAAAATACTTCTCAATTTCATGATAACTTTCTCAATCACAATAAACCTTTACATATTGGAATATCTAATAAATATCAACATATCATTTTCAATCTCATAATTATTTTACAAAATACTCACAAACAAGATACCAACACATATAACAAGTGGAAAATGGTTACCTCTTGCCAAAGTAAATTATAACCATAGTGCTTCTAGTCTGAGAGCTCAAACATACGCAAAAATCAATCTACAATAATCAATTTACCACACATTAATAACTGATTGAGTTATTTGAGATGATTTATTACTAACTTCTGATTTCCAAATTTCTAATTCGTAATTGTTATGTTTAATATATATATATATATATTATAACCAAGACACTTCAACCATATATTTACTTATATAGTTAAAGTTTGTACTCTCCAAATAAAGGAATATTTCTCAAATCTCCCACAGACCCTAACTAATTATTTTAACAACATTTCCTTTTTTTCTCTAACAACTTCAAATCATTCAATTAAATTATTGACAACTCCTAAATATCTTACTTTAACGAAAATCTTGATGTTTTAAAAAATATAAAATTCCATTAAAATTCTAACCTTCCAATTCAAGCTTAAATCTCAAAGCTAAACCATCAAAAATTAAATTAATACTTCCAACAAACCTAAACAAATCATTTAACCCAAATTTAATCTGTTAAGAAAGTATAATATAGAATTATTTATAAGCTGATTTATATAGAAAATTCTTTATAAAATCTTATACCAACTAAATAACAAAAGTAAACCGATTAAAACATTCCTATAGTCATATATTGACAAAATTCAAAACTTGCCCAAAATTCTAATTCTAAAATATTCTCTAATCAACAAGAAATTACTATCATAAGAAAGAGAAAATGATTTAGAACATTTTTCATGAGAGAATTTTTGTGATTATAAGTGATTTTAAGTACCTTATTGATCCTCAAAGAACCGGCAATATCCCTACTAGCGTGTAATACCTCACTTTTTTTGCAAATATTCCTTATATATATTTATGATATTTAGTAGAATAAAATGGTGAATTGTGATGTACATAAAATTATGAAAACACTCCTATTGTTAGTTACATATAATTGGCTAAGCTAAGACACAAATGTGTAACTTTTGTCTACTCAAAGGCCTAATGTTGTAACACAAATTGGAGCACGAAAGAGCACAAATACTGGCCTAATTATATTACCCTAATTTTGGCCAAAATAAGGAGAAAGGAAGGAAGACATGATTTAATACAAAAATCATAAAATATAAGGGCAAAATGGTAATTTTTCAATAATACAAGAAGCAATAAATATTTCCCTTATTCCTTTGATAATTTCGGTTGATCAAAGGGAAATAATAGAGAATTGGATGCTTGGCTCAAATTAAATCAAGAGGAAGAATAATTTATAGCCAAGAGAAAAGTAGAGTTAAAAAGTCAAAAGGCAAAGAGTATGAAAAATGGCCATTTCATACTAGTTACAAGGGTAATTAAAGAAGCCCATTTGGTTACTTGGAGGGCTCACTTTCGTCACTTTTGGCAAGAGGAAAGAGAAGTGTGATGTAAAATTAATAAGGGATAAAGTCATAGGGAAAAAGATGAAACTAAAAGTCAAAAGTTTCAACTAGAAGTAATTTTTGTGGAGGAGGAAAAATATGACAATCAAGAAGCTTTTCTCTTGAAATTCTAAGACACCTTTAGGTCAAAGAGGAATTGGAAAGAGAGAAAAAAAGATGATGACAAGAATTGGCATGTGCTCATTTATAATTAAAAAACAATAAAAGTAGGAGGTAGATAAAGATGATATTTTGAAGAAGACTTTCTCTTTAATTAAGAGATCATTCTTAGTGAAGCTTGGGAAATATATAGAGAGAGAGAAAGCTAGACAAAGGGAGCAAGGACATAGAGAACTCAAGAGATCAAGGCAAAAACCCAAGGTAAGAGATGAAAATCTAAGAGCTCTTGCCTTCAAATTCATGTAGTAGCTCTTCTAATCCCTTCCCCTTCTTGAACACCATGGTTAGCAAGCGAAATATGAAGAGAAGAGAGAGAGGAGGCTGAAATCCTAGAGAGATAAAGTGAGCAAATCAAGAGATAATCTCAAGAACTTTGATCATCTTGCTAAATATGTTGTTATTGGTGTTGTTGTTGGCTTGATTTGTGGTTGTCTTGTTGATTTTGTAATTTTGGGATAAGGAAACCCTAATGCGGTTATGCTGCCCAAATTGCTACAAATCATGAAAAATTATGTGGAAATAGCTTTGGTTATAAATTTTCGATCATTGGAACAAAAATTGTAACTTCACAAATTTATGTCCTGTTAAGGTTCCTGGGTGGTAGCCATTTTGCATTGTGTTTTTAAGTGACTGAATGAGGTTTAATGTTTGTCAAACTTTCTATTTTAAAAGTAGACTTATCAGAGCTTTAATTTAATAGGTCATAATGGTCAATTGGATTTGTGTGCTGGAAGTTCTATAATTTTAAAATTTGGTCATAAAAAGCTGGCAATTCTGAAGCAGTGTCTAAAGCTGGCAATTCTGAAGCTGGCAAAATTTGTACATTTAGCTTATAGCTATATTTTTCCATAATAGTCAACTTAAATAGGGTTATGTAGAAATTGGAACCATCTCATTTAGAGGTTTTTAGATTTACTTATGTTTTTTTAGAAATTTAGCCAAGAATTGGGAAGGGAAATGTCAACGGCTAGGTTCTTAGTTGCTACCCAAAAGTTTTTGACCTGTTTTTGGCCGTGGCTAGGCACCTTTCATCACGGTTAAGGCCCAAAATTTTTGATATTTCATATTTCCCAAGAGGTATTGATTGGTATGGTCTTTCTAAACCTCATAGGCCTTTGTTGGGACTTCTAAGGGCTACCTAAGTGACTAAAATGACTACTAACAAGTAAACCAAGAATAATTTAGTTTACACTATACCAAAAGGATTAGATTGAGTAATAAATCATTGTCTGTAATTCTAATTATAGGACCTAACAGCTATCCGAAGCTTAAGACTTACCCAAGGATAGACAAATGGTTGGAAATTACTCAAGAGAAGCAGCTAGGTAGTAACTTGTCTTTCATATACTTATAATATACACTACATGTTGTGTGAAATAATCATAAATTGTCTAGCACATCTGATTATGCAGGGTGGTCACTCAGGGCCTTTTTGCACGGGTGGATGCTCAGGCTAAAATAATGTTCTATAATGCACGAGTAGATGCCCGAGGCCTATTGTACGAGTATCACTTGGGGCCTTGTGATATACCTAGCGCTATGGTAATATAGGAACTGCATGTTATGCACTGTATGTTATTGTGATAATTATGTGGTATGATAACTATATGGCATGCTTTATGATGTTATATCTACATGATTATCTATGTGTTATTACTGAGATTCTTTTGAATCTCACTCTTTTTCATAAACCACTCTACAGTACAGGTAGGCAGCTGACAGGGTAAGAAGTAAATACAGACAGCTAGAAGATGGAGCAGAAAGACTTTAGTTTACTGTTGGTTGTCTGTTTTTGATATGTTAAATATTTTTGGAATTTTATATGATGTACATCACTATGTAAACCAAACGACAGTACATTAGTAAAACTAGTAGTACCAGTAGCTTGGTAAATGAACAATAATTTGATAAAGTGATAACGCTTCCGATTTGAAAAAAGACATTAACTAAAGAACATATCGTGAAAGAAAGAAAAGACACGTTCACATACTCTGATAAAATAGATCTAAGTACCGATGAGACTGAGTGAGATAGTGAATGTTTGTGAAATTGTTTGGAAACTTTTTATTTCACTTAAAAATCTCTTCCAATTCGAGGTTCAACTTCTGGGGTAGGATTGGAGTTTATAAACGTTTTACAACGTCTCTCTAATCCACGATTAGATCTCGGTTCCACAAATGATTTTACTACTCTTTTACACTCGTTTGAGGCTACTAGATAAGAGGTGTCACATTTTTATGGTATCAAAGCCAGGTTTTGATCTATGAACCTGTGGGTTATGGGAATACCTTTGTGTCTTAGCTTAGCCAATTATATGTAACTACCAATTAGAGTGTGTGATACCTTATTTCCAATAGCCTTATATGAGTACAAAAGAGTAGTGAAATCCATTGTGGAACCAGGATTTGACCCTGGACTACCCAACGTTTCAAAACATTCATAAATCCTCACTCTCAACTTAGGATTTGAACCTAAAGTTGAGAGGGTTTTTCAAAGGGTAGAAATTTTTCTATCATTCCACAAACCTCACTACGTCACTAATCACTCATTGCCTCTTAATTTCAATATATTAGAGTACATGCGAGTGTTTTTCTTTTTTATTAAACTAGAACGATTCTCTACTTTACCATAGTTATACATCTATATACATGCAACAAATGTATAATTTCACAGCTAATACAACCTTTACATTAAATACAATGGTAGTGCCGCGTACTACGATCTTCAATTCACCTCTCAGTTCCTCCTCGGTGTATGTCCCCCTGCACTCTTCAACCTGTCAAAAATGGTTGTTTGGGAGGAGTAAGATTCAAAAGAATCTCAGTAGCAAACATTACCACTATGCATGCAAGATATATATGAATGCATGAAATGTTTTCCTACACTATTTCATACCAACATAATGACATGATGCGTGCTCAATGTTATGACTTACATATGGCCATTTCACAAATATAATAGAGCTTTACTATATCAAACATGTTCAACACAAACAGGCAAAGCAGTCACATAATCAATGCAAGACATACATATCACATACATGCAGGCAAGGTAAGTTCACTACCTAGTGGACCATAGTCCTTCCTTGGTTTCCTCTTCCTCCCACCTTTGAAGATTCTTGGAAATTCTTCCATGCCTCTTCCTCCATGGAAATTCTTCCATGCCTTTTCTTTCTTGACTTCTCCATGGCCCTAGATACCCAATCACATCATTAGAGCCATGATTGTAGGTCATTAGAAGTGTATTTTAAGGCCTAAGAAGCTAAGAATGGCTAATTAGGCCAATTTCCCTCAAAAACATGAAATCCTGAAATTTGGGGGTTTTGGCCACGGCCAAAAGTCAGATAGAAATATTTTGGTCGTGGCCAAGAATCTCGCTACTCAGAATTTCACCGTCCTAATTCTTGGCCGAACTTGTAAAAATCATAACTAAATGTAAAAAAATCCAAATGAGGTGCTTCCAAGTTCTATTGAACCCTATTCAAGTCTACTTTAAGGGAATGAATATAATCACATAGGTACATTCAATTGGACACTGCTCCAGGATTGTTCAAATTCACATGACCAGACTTTGAAAAATCATAACTCCTAGTATACTTGTCCAATTAACCATTGTGACCTATAAAATTGAATTTCTATGTCTCTACTTTAATTTTGGAAATTTTCATTGTCATTGGGAAACATTCAACCACTCAAAACACATCACAAAGACACTGCCTCCAGAAGACAAATTTCACAACATGCACCCTTTAATTTCTAAAACTTCCAAATTCATATACAAGTATCCAAAATTCATAAACACTTGCACACCTACACAATTTTGCCTCTTAAATTCAATGGAAGCATCAAAATCATCAAATTCTCAACCCATCACCATGTCACAATATAGGGAAGAAAATCCAATTCTTATGTGCAACTTGTTGTTTTCTTGTTTTCTTTGGCTTAATCACTTCTTTTCTACTTCTAATCAAATAATTAGCTATTTAGACATCCATTGGGCATCATTTAGCCATTGAAAAAAACATTTTAAACAAGATTTGAATAGCACCCAACTCCCTCTATACTCATCCAAACAACAAATCAATCGGTTAAAAAAGAAGCTTACGCTTACCTCTACTCGTTTCCTCAAACAGTTCAGAATTTCGGCAACATTTCGGCTGGTGATATGGCGCCAACCACCTCTAAATGGAAATCAAGAACTGTAGAAATGAAGCTCTCGATGAGTAGAGGAAGGTTCATGAAGGGCATTTTGAGAGAGGACGCCGATTCGGTAGTGTTTCAGCGCCTTGAAGTTTCTCTCTCCTCTCCCTCCATTTTCATTCAGATTTATCTCTCTCTCTCTTATGGTTCTTTTCTGCATGAAAGGGAGGAGGAAGATGATGTATTTAATGGATAAATGAATCAGTTATCTCATCTACCACGTGTCAGCACCTGGTTGGCTCAAAAATTGAATTTTCGCACAAAATAGATAATCTGGCAGAATTTTCATTAAACTTTGAAAATTCATATATAATTGTAAAAATGTCTAATTAGGGTGGTTCCAAAGGTTATGCGACCCTCATTTAGTATATTTGTAAGTAAAAATATAAAATTTACCGAATTAGAAGCTCAAACTTCCCAAAATTTTAATCTTTAGACGCTACCCCATAAAATAGTAAATTTTACTGGGCTAATTTCAAAAATTAATTTCTCTTTGTGTACAGCTCTAAATGACTTATATGACCTATCAAATTAAATTTTGATAAGTCTAATTTCATTCTAGAAAGTTTTATATTTCTTTGACATAATTTTCCCTTTAAAAGATGTCACATAAATACGACTGCCATAGCAGAAAATTCACCGGTAGCAACATTACTTTATGTGTAACTTCTAATTGCCTTGTTTTGTATTCCCCAAGCACTTTAATTCACCATAATATTTCCTTTAATATCCAAGGATGAAAGGAATTTTTTTGAAGTAATATCATGTCTCACTAGGACATTTGATAAATCAGGGTCTAGCAGTCCCTTAATATAGGCTTAATCTCAAGCCTCTTGTCCCAAAATTCGGGATATTATAGAGTGCTTTCATCATTTTATATATACCAAAATTCATCATTTTATTTCACTAAATATCATAAAAATATACAAGGAATATTAGTGGAAAAAGTGGGCTATTACATAGCGTCTCGCCCTCTGTCTTTTTGAAAAATCACTTCACTTGCGTGAAGTGATTATTTTATACCCCTTCCCTCATGTGGAGTTTAAAGGCGCCACATTAAATAATAATATATTTGTTTTCCTACTTTCTGCCGAAAGTGCTCCTTTCTCTTTCTTCTTCTTCTACTTTCCATTGAAAGTGCTATGTTTTTTTTAAAAAATCATATTTTAACCAGATTCCCCTTTTTTTCTTTTTATTTCAAAAAATTACCTACTAAATTCATTTTTTATAAATGATTATTTCCTCATTATAATTTTATCCTAGAAATAAAAATAAGGATGTTACATCCATCCTGTATATGCAATCATACGCACTCAAAATATTGTCACTTTCATTGATGATCACACAAGAATGTGCTAGGTCTATCTCTTAAAATAAAAATATGATGTGTACACTGTGTTTGTTGAGTTTTTCCATTACGTAAAAGAATCAATTTAATACATCCATACAAGTTTTACACATTGATAATGGCATCAAGTATTTTAATTACTCTTTTAGTTGCTTTCTTAAATCCAATGGTATTGTTCATAAAAGCAATTGTCTTAATAGGCCTCAAGAAAATGGCATCGTAGAATGCAAAAATAGACATCTTGAATTTACTCATTCCCTCATGTAGACTTATCAAGTTCAAAAATACTTGTGGGGTAATGCCATTAACATTACAACCCATCTAATTAACCGTATGCCTAATCGTGTCCTCTCCTTCATATCGCCTCTTGATAAACTCAAGGAAACTCATATAGTTTCACATCTAGATTATGCCCTCCCACTTCGTGTCTTTGGTTGTACTGCTTTTGTAACACTCATCTTTTGTATCCCATTATTACACATCGGAAGCATTAACATTATTGTTACGACTTAGGGAAATCAATTATTAAGCCTCCAAATTAAAACTTCCATATTTACCTTTCCATTCTCAACTAATCAAACGTACAAGGTGGCATTCATTCATTCTTGTATACATACATACATCATCCATGGCATGTTATTACAATTAATCAAAACATGAGATAATTTAGACATAATAGATTATCACGTAACAATCTTCAATTCTCCAACATATTTCCTACTTGCACATCTTCATGCATTCCTCTTTTGTACTCAACATACCTATATAGTTGGGTGAAGGAGGGTGAGATTCGGGAGAATCTCAGCAACAAAAAATACCAATTATGCATGCAAGATAAATGCTTAGTGTATGACATGTTTGCCTTATTTAAATTCATACTCACAAAATGACATATTTCCATGCTTAATGTTTCTTCAACATACTCATGGCCATAGCATCAACAGAAATAGAGCTTCATTCATTCATATATGCTCCACATAATTAAGCAAATCACACATACATCAATATACTAGCATACATATAAAGTACACACAAATTTGGTAAGTTTACTACACTACTACAAAAAACAGATTTAGTGGCGCTTATTTGAAAAAGTGCCAAAGCTTTAACTAATTTTTTTGATCTAAAAGTTTTTTTTTGGATGAACATTAGGTGGAGCTTTCCTAATTAAGCACCACCTAATGTATTTTGCCCCAAAAAAAATTTTAAAAAATAAAATTAAAAGAAGCTGTGGCACTTATTCAAATAAGCGCCACCCAATAGTTTTTTTATTTTCCAATTTTTTTAAAATTTCTGCTTATTGAAATGAAAATTATACACGCGAGTGTTGATTATAAAAATTAAAATCTAGAATAAAATAAAAAATGATAAATTTTAATACCATATACAGCTAATATGAATAAACATATATTAGATCTATTATATTAATTAATAAATATATATGAATACTACTAATTTTTAAATTAATAATTTAATACCATGAATAAACATATCTTGGGTGGCGCTTATTGATATAAGCGCCACCCAAAGTTGTCTGAAACTATATTATATTATGTAATAAATTAATAATATGATTATATTAATATATATATATATATATATGAATTAATAAAACAAAAATTATATGTATACTGAAAATTATAAAAATGACATTGGGTTATTAATAATATGATTATATAAAAATATAATTATTAATATATTAATTAGTAAAAAAATTACATTGGGTGGCGCTTATTGGTAAAAGCGCCACCCAATGTCCTTATATTATTGTTCCATTTATTTATTATATGATTATATAATAATATATTTATTAATATATTAATTAGTATATGAAAAATGAAAAAATTACATTGGGTGGCGCTTATTAGTAAAAGTGCCACCAAATATCCTTTTATTTATTTATTATATGATTATATAATAATATATTTATTAATATATTAATTAGTATATGTAAAATTTAAAAAATTACATTGGGTGGCGCTTATTGGGATAAGCGCCACCCAAGGTCCTATTATTAATATTTTAATTATTATTTAGTTTATTAATAATATGATGATATAAATATATATATATATATATATATATATATATATATATAAATTAATTTTAGTTGAATTAATTAATGTATTAAATAGGGGATTGGGTGGCGCTTTTACTAATAAGCGCTACTCAATGTCAACCCGCCAAGAATTTCTTTTTCCACCTTGTTCAATTTATTTTCCCGGGCCCCATCAGCTTCTTCCTAAGTCCTAAATCCTCAGCTCGCGGTCTCCACCCCCAACTTACCAGCCCCCACCTGGTTCCCCAGCTCCTCCCGTGTCCACCGTCCCCCAGCACCCCCTGCGCCCTCCATCCCCAAGCTCCCCCGCCCCCACCGCTCCCCACAGCTCCCCCTGACCCCCAGCTCCCCGCCCCTACCGCCGCTCCCAGCTCCCCTTCCTCGGTCCGCAGCTCCTCCCCCCAGCGGTTCCCAACTCCCTGGCACCCAATCGGTCTCCCAGCTCCCCCCCTCGGTCCCCAGCTCCCCCGGCACCCCATCGGTCCCTCAGCTCCCCTCGGCTCTCTCCCTTCCCTAGCTAGTTGTCTTCTTCCCTTTTTTTTAACAGATCTTCCCTAATTGTCTGAATAACACCTCTCGCCCTCAAGTCCTCTGGTTAAGGTGTCTCATTAGCTTTCAAGGTGGCTTTTTTATATTAGTAGTCACCTCTTTTTTTATAATTAAGTATTGTTTCTGATTACTTTAATTTATTTATTGCTAAACATCTTCAAATTCCTTGTGTTTGATCAGCTGTGTCCCCATAATACTGCTAAAAGTAACCTTTTTGGTCTTGGTCTCCACTGCGAATCTGTACATTTGTCTTTTATATTTTTTAATATATATGTATACTTTATCCGCTGAGACCTGCCCTTTTTTGTTATTTTTTAAATTTTAAGTAATTTTATTAACTTATCATGATTTTTAGTTAAATATAACAGCTAATTAATTTAATTCAAAAATAAAAAAAATAAAAATTAGGAAACATTGGTCAACAATCAAGAATTCACATACTATGAAAATGTATTATTTTCTCCAAGAATTCAGCTGTCCTTTTTTGTTGTATCTTGGATAAAGTCTTTTTTTTATTTATGCATAATTGGCATAATGAATTAGGATTTATTTTGTTACCAAAAAAATAGCTTGAGAGTGACTTCATGTACCACACTGTAGCTCCAAAAAACACTATTCATTACGAAGCTTGAAATAGCTCTTTAACTCCGAATTTAGCCATTCCAACTTCCATTTGATCGTAGAGACTTCCATTATCAAATCTAATAACTTGAAAACTGTTATTCCCAATATATTTTGTAAATTCTTCTTTCTTCAATCTCTTTCTTCTTGATGATCATTCTTCATATCCCAACCAACCAGATAGCTTCTTTATTTTATTGATCATCTTCAATCTTCTTCTTCTTCCTCTTGAATATATAATGATCCAACTTAATAACTTCTTTATTGACTTTCTTCTTGATCATTCTCCATAATTCAACTAGATATCTTCTAATCTACATTAAATAAATCAGTTATTCAAGGTAGGAGATAAATATATTATATAAACTTTTTGCTCTCAATATTTAATATCTATATTTGACATCATCAAAACTAATCACATCTAACATTCTCCCCCTTTTTGATGATGACGAATTCCTTATGAAAAATATGGATGAGTTACAAATAAAGAGCAACATAAGAGTTATAAAAACAACATAAGAGCAACATATTTTTCATGCCTTTCTCTCCTCCTATTTGACATTAACAAAAAGTTTGAAATATAAGGAAGAAATACTTGAATAAAAGTAAATATGAAAATAAGTGAGAAATCTTTTTGCTCCATTAATAAGAATGAATGTATTAAGAAATTAATTGTCTCTCCCCTTTGTGAAAGTATTTATCCTTTTAATGTGATGGGAATGAGAAAAATTAGTTTTTCATTTTTTTAAATTTGAAACAATTTGAAGATATTTTCATGAAAATTTTTGTAATCCAAGCAAATTGAAATCAACGATATGAAAGCTGTTCTCAAAATATCATTATGCAAGCACTTTTCAAAATATAAATAGATTGAGTTTAGAAATGCTCATGTAGATTCGGAAACTTGATGAATGATGCATGAAGTCCATTTCACCACACTTTTGTTGTGCAACTCTGATGAATTAGAAACAGAGATATGAGACGTGGATGACTAAGTGGTAGGCTATGAAGTATTCTCCATAGAAAGATCATGAATAGCCTTGGAGTATGAAATAAGACTGAAGTATTGGCTTCGCAATTGATGTTTCAACTGAACATGGTCAGTACTCAGGATACTGAAGAAGCAGGTAGAGAAGATGGAATTACAGAAGGTTAAGTTTATGAAGATGTAGTCTTAATAGCATCCCCATTAATACTAGTCATGTCACAATCATGAGTAGTATCAATAAAATCAAAAGAGATATTACTCTTAGCATTCAAAACATTATCACGATTAGTGTTGAGTAAGGTATCTTTAAAATCAATAGTTTATGGGGATTCAACAACAATTTCTTCATCAACTTCATCATCAAAATCAATAGAAATAATAGGACTAGAAACATGTGAAGAAGTATCAATGCAAACACTATAATATTTAATATGATTTAAACCAATAGAACTAGTCAATTCAGAAACAACATCAATGCATTCGTATTCAGCTAATATACTAATTATCCTAACATTTGAAGTGGCAGATGAAAAATGGCATAAATCATTTAAAGGTGACAGTGTATTACCACATTGAAATTCACCCTGGACTTCTAATTCTTCACTGCACATATTGTTAATTGCATTTGACAACTCCTCAATTTAAGTATGTAGATCCTGAAGCTCTTGCCTACGTTGCAATTCCCTTTCTTCTTGTTCTTTGTTTCTCTTGTCTAGCCTATCCATAAAAAGATTCATCATAGTTTCAAGTTTATTCTCATGTTTTTAATCTTCTTCTTGAATGGGAACAACTTGATTGACATATACAAAATTTGAGTGATCATGGCATCCAAAATTATATATGTTTGAGTTTGGGTCATAAATCTGCTCAACACCATAGTCATAATGATAAGGCAAATAAGAGTAAGAAAAATTTTCATAAGATGAACCATTCCAAGCTATCATAGGATCAAGTTGAACATAAATATTTGAAGATAAGATTGAGTTATGCAATAAACAACTATCTAAGAAATCACCAAGAAAACTCAAACCTAAAGTCTAACTATTGCTCCCCGGCAACGGCGCTAAAATTGATGTAGCTTCTGTCATTAAAGCAATCAATTAAAAACTTAAACACCTACTAATGCAATATAATGGCAAACTAGGTCATTCTCCCAAGGAGCAATCTACGGGTTTTCTCTACAATTGAACTTAGGTGATGAAAAATGCAATGGAATGGACCTAAAATAAAATGCAAGACTCTACTATCTAAATGGAAAATGCAGAAGCCTCTAAAGCATATATGATAATAAAACCAACCTAAATCAATACAAATGTAATTTGGGGGGGGGGTTTCTTATGAAAAGGGGAATCAAAATCCTAAGGAAAATAAATAAACTGATATATAAGAAAGTCAACTAATAAAAGATAACAAAGGTTTTCTTCAAATACGGTGAAGGGAATAACTTAGGATTTACACACTACTACATAAAGCAGTTTTAACGTCCCTATTTTATGCCTTTTAACGTCCTTTTATTGTGGGATGCCTCTTCAGGGGTTGTAGAAAGAGGAGACTTTAGGCATCCCTAACTCTTAGGGACACCTAAAGTCTACCACAAGTACGGAGGAAGGGGAATTTAGGCGTCCTTAAAGAGTTAGGGATGCCTAAAGTCTCCCACAGGTACGGTGGAAGGAGACTTTAGGTGACCCTAAATTCATTAGGGATGCCTCTGGGACTTTAGGCGTCGCTAATGAATTTAGAGACGCCTAAAGTCCATCACATGGAGACTTTAGGTGTCCCTAACTTTTTAGGGACGCCTAAAGTCCCACTTTAGGCTTCCTTATAGTCTAAAAGGGATGTCTAAAGTTTCTTTAGACGTCCCTATTTCTTATGGACGTAAAAACTAAATTTTTTTAAAAATGTTTTTTTATAATTTGGTCTGCCCCAAAAATTGAAACTACAGAAATAGGATCGATAATAATGCATATATCTTTATAAGTGGTAAGGAAACATCTAGCAGTACCTAATTAACCCCTAATACTATCAATGCACAAGAGCCACATGTAACAAAGTATTGTTAAAAACATTGTCTACACTACCTAAAATAAACATACACATTTACTGATCTATGTATTGAAGAAGCTGCCCAGCCAAATAGTCTATGATCAAATTAATGTCTTTATATAAGTAGGCATCTTTATTATAAAAAATCTACAAATTAGAAAATAAGATTAGTAGAATCAGTAAAGAATCCACATTTCAATCACAATACCAAAAATATTATCATTTGATTACCTATTGAAAATCACTTGTAACACCACTATGAATGATGTTATACATGTAAAGGAGAATGTAGTAGCCGCATTCAGTGTTCCCTAGTTGTCGAGGGCACTATAAATCAAAAGCAGTTGGTTAAAATCAATAAAGTCATATCTAAAACGATCGTCAATAGAAGAACTTGAATTGAAACCACATACTGCTAGAAAAAACCACTTCGGGTATTTAACAACTCTACCCTCACGTGACCCACCAAGCATTCTATATATCTGGGTTGCACTACCATTAAAATGTAAAACCACAAAAATTAGAACAATTCATTCAAGTCAATAATCAATAAAATAAAAACAAAATAACTTGAGTATTGAAGACGGATTTTGTTCCCTTGTTTGGCTTTTTACCCAAGGAATCAAACCAATAGACATGATTAATGCAAGAACAAACAACACACAGACTCCAATGGAAACTACAAAAACATATGGATATAAATGAAGTTAGTTGACAAGGCAATTATTTCTTAAACTTTCTATAAAATCAAAATTAAAGTACGTACCCTTGAACAATTAGTGCTAGATAACAATGAAGTTTGGTCTCTCCCATTGTGTAGCCTGTTAGATTCCATGTTTTGATGATAACAAATCATGTTTTGGAAGCTCATGGAATAATTAGCAGCAAAGCAATCCATTCTGGTGATCTGTGAAAGATCACTCGAGTGGTTAAATGAATCACTCGAGTGATTGTGGATCACTCGAGTGATTTTGCTAATCACTCGAGTGATATTCAAGATCACTCGAGTGATCGCTGAAATCACTCGAGTGATTACAGAAATTACAGATCACTCGAGTGATATGGGAAATCACTCGAGTGATCCACAATTTCACTTCCAGTGATCGCGAAATCACTGCAAGAAAAATTCACTGTTTTGAAAATCACTTCCAGTGATTCTGAATCACTCGAGTGATAAGCCAAATCACTTCCAGTGATTGTGAATCACTCGAGTGATCTGACTAACACTTCTAGTGATCTTGTTTTCACTTCCAGAAATTCTCACGGATTTGCTATTCACTTCCAGTGATTCTCATTCACTCGAGTGATGCGCCAAATCACTTCCAGTGATTGTGAATCACTCGAGTGATGAAGCAAATCACTTCCAGTGATTAGGATTTCACTTCAAGAAAAATCTACTGTTTTACAAATCACTTCCAGTGAACCAGCAATCACTGTCAGAAATATTCAAAGGTTTCAAAATCATTTCCAAACACATTATATTCACTACCAATGATATTGCATCTTCTCATATGAGGATTTATTGATCAAGTATACATCTTTCTACATTAACCTTGATCCAATTGCTTTTAACTTCATCAACGACAAATGATTTTGCTAGTAAAATTTTATTATTACTGTAGCTTTCAAAATCATGATATAATACTCAGTTGCGAAAATAGGATCACTCTCTATGGTTTCACTGTCTCTTTTATAAAACACCTCCAGTGATCCATATTAATTTGTTGAGATACAAATATTGCTTAACGGTCATATTCGTGAGTGTGTTATAGCTGTACTCCACTATCGCACTTAACATGTAACTGATAACTCCACTCAAACGACAACTATTCATGGTAGCAGCAGAAATTCAAAAGTAACGGAAGACAAATGCTGTTACATTTGTCAGAAGCATCTTTGAATTAACGGGCAAATTTACAACGTCTTCAAAGTGGTTCTATTATATATGTCCAGCCATTTTGAAAAACATAATAACGAAGAAATACGCCTGAACTTTCCACAAGTGATATCTTCTCAAAAAGGCTTTAACACTTCATCTGTACTTCAGTTTTTATCTACATACTCTGAAAGAGAGATTGTCAGTCATACTAAATCATTCTCAATTGTATTAGCTTAAGGTTGAGGAACCTTAAGTAGGGATTTGAAATTACCTTGTGTAAGGGGGAGCAAGTGTCTGAAGGAACTTGCTGTTTGTACTGAGGTGCCAAGAACCCACTGAATCTTGGAGGATATAGTGAAAGGCTCAGAAGGACTTCTGAGGACTGGACGTAGGTCAAGTGTTTGAGACCGAACCAGTATAAATCCCTGTGTCAACTTTGGTGATATCTCTTCTTTCATTAACTGTGCTTTAAGTTTTGTATATTGATTTTAGATTTGCAAATTATTTTGTAATCGCCCAATTCACCCCCCTCTTGGGTGAAAAGCTTGCTCTAACATTTGGTATCAAAGCACAGGTCTTCTATTTCAGGCTTAACAACCTTAGAAGGATCCGATGGCAAGCATGGGTGAAGCAATCCTTCCTGACGGAGCTTCTATCACTAGACCACCTGGTTTCAATGGTGAACACTTTTCCTTCTGGAAAGCTAAGTTCCGTGTGTTCGTAATGGCTACAGAATACGGACTATGGGATGTGATTGAGACTGGGAACTACGTACCTACAAAGACTGAAGAATCTCAAAAAGTTCTTAAATCACCAGCAGAATTTGATGACAATGACAAAAGACTAGTGACTCTCAACAGCAAAGCAATTCTAATGATTCAGAGTGCACTAAGTCAAAAAGAATACTTCAGAATCTGTACACTTCAGACTGCTAAAGAAATGTGGCAAGCGCTTGAAGTAGCTCATGAAGGAACATCTGGAATTAAAGAAAACCGCATCAATACTCTAACTACAGAGTTTGATTTGCTTCGTATGAAAGAAGGTGAGTCAATAGCTGAATTTGAACTTAGATATACTCACATTGTTAATCAACTTGCAGCACTTGGAAAATTCTATGATCAGAATGTCCAAGTAAGAAAAATACTAAATATACTCTCCAAAGAATGGGAAGCGAAAGTCACAGCAATAGAGGAGGCCAAAGGAGAATCAATGCAATCTGTAGCTTCTTTGTTTGGAAGTCTTTCAGAATATGAAAGTAAACTAAAATTCAAACGAGAATTGGAAGAAGTTGGCGACAGAAGGAGGAAAGGTCTTGCATTAAGTGCAACAAAAGCGAAGACAG
Source organism: Albizia julibrissin (assembly GCA_037074505.1). Taxonomy (NCBI): domain Eukaryota; kingdom Viridiplantae; phylum Streptophyta; class Magnoliopsida; order Fabales; family Fabaceae; genus Albizia; species Albizia julibrissin. The sequence goes on from CM073477.1 coordinate 44,398,506, forward strand.
AAAACCAAGAAGAAGAAGAGGAGATCGATGATGATGAAATGGGCCTGATGATCAGAAGATTCAAGAAATTTTATAAAGGCCAAGGATTCAGAAACTTTCAAAGAGGTGGAACAAGTGGCAGAAGAGACTCCAAGGAAATCATCTGCTATGAATGTGGTAAACCGGGACATATCAAATCAGAATGTCCTGAGCTAGTACAGAAAAATAAAGAAAAGAGAAACTTCAAATCCTTCAACCGGAAGAAGGCATTCGTTTCTGCAATATGGGGAGATAGCTCCTCAGAAGAAGAAAGCGATGATGAGGAGACAGCCAATATATGTCTGGTTGCTCAAAAAGAAACAGACGAGGAGGTAATGAATTCTGATCCTACGTATGATGAATTACAAAATGAATATGATGCTTTACATTCTGAATTCATCAAAATAGTTAATACCTTGATTACTTGCAAAAAGAGAAACAAAATTCTTGAAGAAGAAATTAAAAACCCTTTGGATAGAGATTGCGAAAAATGTTTGTCCCTTGAAAAGAAAAATATTGATCTTACCAAAACTCTTGAGAAGTTTACAAAAGGCAGTGAAATGCTAAATGTCATTTTAAAAGCACAACGTCATGTGAATGATAAATCTGGTATAGGATATGATCCGAACCTCGACAAAAGAAAGGGTAAGAAGAAAACAGGAAGCAAATCCTATCTAAGTTATTTCACACGTTCTGTGCACACATCTAATCCTTTTGCTTACTGTAATTACTGCAATAGAAAAGGACATTACACTTCTTCATGTTTTCATAAAAAGAAAGGAATCATAGGAACCTATAAATGGATACCTAAGAAGAAACATGAACTAGAAGTTATCTGTACTAACCCAAAAGGACCCAAAAGGATATGGGTACCTAGAACTTAATTATCCTTAATTGCAGGTTTGTCTCAGAACATCCAAATCAAACAAATGGTATATAGATAGCGGATGTTCAAGACATATGACTGGAGATCCTGAGAACTTCACCACGTTAGTACCTAAGGAAGGTGGCAAGGTGAAATTTGGAGGAAATCAAATTGGAAGAATAGCAGGACTTGGAGAAGTCAAAGACAAAATCAAAGACGTATACTACGTTGAAGGCTTATGTCACAATCTACTAAGTGTAAGTCAAAGCACGGATAAAGACAACTGGGTGATATTTGATTCAGAAGAATGCCTGATAGTCAGCAAGGAGGATCTACAAATTGAAAAGAAAAAGTTGAAAACCAAACTTAAAGCAAAAAGGGAAGGTAATTGCTATACTCTTGATATGAATGAAAATATTTCTGAAAGTTGTCTTCTGAGTACTACTGATGAGAGTTGGCTTTGGCATAAGCGACTTGCCCATGTTAATATGCATCAATTGCAAAAGTTACTCAAAAAGGGTTTGGTAATTGGGCTACCTAATGTCAATTTCAAAAATGATTTAGTCTGTGATGCTTGTCAAAGAGGTAAGCAAACTAAAACTTCTTTTAAATCAAAAACTGAAATTACCACTAATAGACCACTTCAACTATTGCATATGGATCTGATTGGTCCAGCAAGAGTTAAGAGTCTCGGTGGAAACTTGTATACGTTTGTTATTATTGATGATTTCTCTAGATTTACCTGGAATATATTTCTATCATCAAAAGATGAAACCTTTTACAAATTTATTACCTTTGCCAAGAAAGTGCAAAATGAGAAAGGTATGTCAATTGCAGGAATCAGGACAGATCATGGTGGAGAATTTGATAATCAAGCATTTGCAGAATACTGTGATACAAATGGCATTGATCACAATTTTTCAGCACCAAGAACTCCTCAATAAAATGGTGTAGTAGAAAGAAAGAATAGAGTTCTTACAGACATGACTAAAGCAATGCTCAACGAAAAGAACGTGTCTCAAGTCTTCTGGGCAGATGCAATGAGCACTGCATGCTACATCTCAAATAGAGCATATGTCAGAACCAAGCTTGGAAAAACACCATATGAACTTTACAAGGGACGGAAACCAAACCTTGCTCATCTACACATATTTGGCTGTAAGTGCTTTATTCATAACAACGGTAAGGATAATCTTGGAAAATTTGATTCTAAGGCTGATGAGGGACTTTTCTTAGGATATTCAAATCATAGTAAAGCATTTAGAGTTTTTAATAAACGAACATGTGTTGTAGAAGAATCAATTCATGTTGTATTCGATGAATATGTATCCTCTAGTAAAGACTTTGATGATGAGATATCTAAAAACCAACCTCCCATTAACTCTTCACATCTTGAAGATGACGATTGTGAAAAAGAAGTTGAACTGAGTAATTCAGATCAACCTCGTGCCTGGAAATATGTCAAGAGTCATCCTCTAGATCAAGTAATAGGTGGAGTTAATGAAGGTGTCAAAACTAGAAACAAGGTTTTAAACGAAGCAAGTTTTTCTGCATTCATTTCTCAATTAGAACCTTCTAACATTGAAGAAGCCCTATCAGATAATGATTGGGTATTAGCAATGCAAGAAGAGTTAAACCAATTTGACAGAAATCAAGTTTGGGATTTGGTGCCCCGGCCTAAAGACCACTCGGTTATTGGCACTAAATGGGTATTCAAGAACAAACTTGATGAATCCGCAGCCATTATCAGAAACAAGGCAAGATTGGTTGCCAAAGGCTATAATCAGGAAGAAGGAATTGATTATGAGGAAACATATGCTCCAGTAGCAAGATTGGAAGCCATACGAGTACTCTTAGCTTTTGCTTGCATCAAAGGATTTAAACTATTTCAAATGGATGTGAAAAGTGCTTTCTTAAATGGATACATCAAGGAGGAAGTTTATGTGGAACAACCTCCAGGCTTTGAAGATGTATCCAAACCAAATCATGTTTTCAGACTCAAAAAGGCATTATATGGTTTGAAACAAGCACCTAGAGCCTGGTACGAAAGATTAAGCAAATTTCTCATCGAATTTGGTTTTACTCGAGGAAAAGTCGATACAACATTATTTATAAAACGAAAACTAAGTGATATTTTGGTAGTTCAAATATATGTTGATGATATTATATTCGGAGCTACTAATGATTCCTTGTGTAAAGAGTTCTCTAAGATAATGCAGGGAGAATTTGAAATGTCACTGATGGGGGAATTGACCTTCTTTCTGGGTTTACAAATTAAACAAAGAAAGAATGGAATATTCATATCACAAACCAAATATCTTCAAGAATTGCTTAAGAGGTTTGGATTGGATGAAGTTAATGGAACAGATACACCTATGAGCTCAACCGTACTAATGGATGCTGATGAAAAAGGAGTCGATTTCAACATAACTCAATATTGAGGAATGATAGGATCATTACTCTATCTCACAGCCAGCAGACCTGATATTCAGTTCAGTGTTGGTCTATGCGCAAGATTTCAGTCATGTCCCAAAGTGTCACATGCTGAATTAGTGAAACGAATTTTCAGATATCTGGCAGGCACAAAAGAGTTGGGTATATGGTATCCCAAGAGAGGTAATGAATATTTAGTTGCCTATTCTGACTCTGATCATGGTGGCTATAAAACAGATAGGAAGAGCACAAGTGGACAATGTCAATTTCTTGGAGGCGCAGTCGTTTCTTGGTTCAGCAAGAAACAAACTACAGTATCCTTGTCTTCAACAGAAGCAGAATACATAGCAGCCTCAAGTTGTTGTGCACAAGTACTATGGCTAAAACAACAACTTCAGGATCTTGGCATATACCTTAAAGAAATTCCTATTTACTGTGACAACACCAGTACAATAAGCTTGGCGAAAAATCCTGTACAGCATTCAAGGACCAAGCATATTGATGTGAGACATCACTTCATTAGAGATCATATTCAGAAAAGAGATGTCAAGGTGTTATTCATTCCTACTCATTTGCAATTAGCTGATATTTTCACCAAACCTCTTGCCCGAGAACAATTCATGCACATACGAAGGGAATTGGGAATGGTAAATCCCAATGAATTGTAAGTTGTTCAATCTTTATAAATGTTGATTTCATAATTGTTTTGATGATCCCATTACTAATTTAAGCATCGGAGTTTCTACAAAGTTGTTTTGCAGGATGCTCTGTAATATCCTCAAGTAACAGGGACAAACAGAGAAGGAAGACAATGGAGTAAGTGAAAAGTGAAACACTGCAATCACAGGTAAAATTAGATAATTAAATTGATAAATTTGTCACTAGTAAGTTACATGAGCATTTCCATTATTAATTTAGGAGTTACAGCATGATATCTGTTTTTGTGAAGTGTTTTTGTACTTCACTCGAGTGATTTTTATATTTCACTCGAGTGAAAACCAAAATCACTCGAGTGAATGTTAAAAATCACTCGAGTGAATGTCAAACAACTCTGATATATCAGTTCCTCTCTCTCTCTCGCGACTGCTCACCTTCTACCGTCACCTCCATTTGCTGAAAACGCTTGAACCCAGTAACCGCAACCCTCTTTACTACTCTTAACCGACAAATCCCCTCAAAAGCCAGCCCATTTTAGTTTAAATCCTTCCTCCGACAGTCTCGTCTCTCATTTCCGACAGTCTCATCATTTCGCTGTTCACTCCCGACTATCCCCATTTCAATTTTCTCTCGCCTTTTGCTTCCGACAGCCTACCCAGCGTCCAATTTCTGTCTAGCCGCCGTCAAAACCTTCGCCTCCACCAAGTGTCGGTACCCATGGCAAGAACAAAAAGGCCCGGGTAATCTCCACCACCTCCACCTCTGTCTAAGAAGGCGAAAGCCCCCGCTGAACCAGAACCCAATCCACCCAGACCAAAATCCAAGGGGATTCGGATTGAGGAACCCACGGGAATGGCTACCCGTTCACATACCAGCGTGAAAGGGAAAGGGAAAGAAAAATCTGATGCCCAGCGAGAAGCAGATGTCCAAGAATCAACTTTGCAAAGAAAAATCACACGGGCAACGAATATCTTGGCAGCCTCTGTGCCTCAGAAGTCACGGTATGCAAGTCAAGCCACTGGTAGTCGACAGTCTGGCTCCCTGGCTGAAGAACATACTGAGCTCCTTGAACCCCCTTCTGGATTTAACACTGGTAACCTCAGTCTCTTGAACTCCATTGTGTTTTCCTCACACTTTGCTAAAAGAACCTTCTGTCCTGTTATGTGGGTTGACTTGGAGGAACTAAAACAGAAATTTCATATTGATCTAACCCCATATTTGAAACAATATGAACCTTGGCTGAGATTGAGAATGTCATACAATCCTTTGGTTGTCAAATATTTTTATTGTAACATGAAGACTGCTGATGTAAAGGATGACCAAGGAAACATCATTGCTGAGAGAATTGAAACAAGTATTAGAGATCAGAAAATTCTTCTGTCTGGAGATCTTATCAACACCTATCTAGAGATAGAGGATGTTCCTATGAGGCCTCCACGTGTGTTTAATATTCATGAATTAGTTGATATCTTCAGACCAGGACAACCTGGAGTACCTCTACCCACTTCCCCAGCCTCTCTTTCCAATGATCAGAGAGCCTTGTTCTATATTTACTCCCGAAGTATGGTTAACAAGGCAAAGAACTTCACTCATATCACGGGAAAAGATCTTCAGATGATGGCATCCCTCATGACAAGGGAAAGAAGAAATGTGGGGGAACTCATCTTTCAAGAAATGAAGAGGTTCAGGTTCAACTCATCCAGGTCTACTACCATTCCCTATCCTCAGCTTGTGTCTTACATCCTTTCCCTGCACAATATTTGGCATTTGACACCTGACGGAGATATTGTGAGGATTCCCAAGTTTGGGAAAATTCACCTCACTAGGATGGGAATTACCATTCCTGATGGAGCATCATCACAGCCTCAGAGACGCCATTCACCTCCTCCTGAGGCCAGCCAGAGAGAACCCCAGAGGATAGACCCTTCACCCTCCAAGATGGATGAGGCACAGTCCTCTAGAGCAGTCTCCCATGGTCCTTCTTTTACTCAGGCTGCTATTCAGACATATATCCAGGAGGCCATTCAGCCTGCAGTCACTCAGTTGAAGAACTCTAATGCTCAACTGATTGATCAAGTGAATAATCAAGTGACAATCTTAGTGGCAGCAGTGGATCACAATTCCAATCTCCTTTTTGAGCGCCTGACTGAGCAGTCATAGAGAATTCAGAGGATTGAGGATGCTCTCAGGACTCACCTTCATATCCCCTTCCCTGATATACCACCTGCCTCCTCTCAACCTCCTCCATCATATTCTTCAGTTCCAGAGATTTCACTTTCTGATCCTCCCATCATTCCTCCCATCATTCCTTCAGACACTCCTCCAGCACCTCCCACAATCTTTATTTCTGATCCTATTTCTGCTGGTGATATTCCACACCCTGACCCCATTCTCCAGACTCCATCATCTTCCTCACATCACACTGCTTCCAGTTCTCACACTGAGGAAATCATAGCTGAGGAAGCCACCACAGAGGTCATAGGACCAAACAACTCCACTTCCACCACTCCTATTGAGCCATCTTCTACCACATTTTCCTTCCAATCTCCTCCACAACTTTCCATTATTCCATATGTTCCACCTACCTCTTTCTTTGCATCTGCATCCACTCAAGCCTCATCACCGTCTACCTTTCCTTTAGATGATGCCAAAAAGGGGGAGAAGAGCTGATATGATAGATATGATATATTTTCTTTTGATGAGCTGATATGATAGATATGATATATTTTCTTTTGATGCATATGTGTTTTAGTTTGTAATTACAAGTTATGTATTTTACCTTTCCTGGACTTTGTCACTGTGTATCTTGTGTAATCTGACTTGACTTTAATCTAATGGAAATATGAGTTTATGATATGATCCTATGAAATTTTTAATGTATCTGTGTTTATGATTGCAGTAGCCAACATGATCTCATGGAAATCCTAGTGTATTACAGCCGCCAAAATGATTTCAAAAAAAATTCTCTGTGCATTTTCTGTTTACAATGTTTTTTTTGAACTTGAAACTTACATCTTTTATCTTCCAAAAGGTCAAAAACTCATAATCTCTTAAACAAACTCATCTTAGCAATTGTAAATCAAAATTAGTGCAAAAGATTTCAAAAAGATCAAGCAAAGTGTATTAGAAAATCAAAATTTTAAACTTGATCATATGATATGTTTTGTCATCATCAAAAAGGGGGAGAATGTTAGATTCCATGTTTTGATGATAACAAATCATGTTTTGGAAGCTCATGGAATAATTAGCAGCAAAGCAATCCATTCTGGTGATCTGTGAAAGATCACTCGAGTGGTTAAATGAATCACTCGAGTGATTGTGGATCACTCGAGTGATTTTGCTAATCACTCGATTGATATTCAAGATCACTCGAGTGATCGCTGAAATCACTCGAGTGATATGGGAAATCACTCGAGTGATCCGCAATTTCACTTCCAGTGATCGCGAAATCACTGCAAGAAAAATTCACTGTTTTGAAAATCACTTCCAGTGATTCTGAATCACTCGAGTGATAAGCCAAATCACTTCCAGTGATTGTGAATCACTCGAGTGATCTGACTAACACTTCCAGTGATCTTGTTTTCACTTCCAGAAATTCTCACGGATTTGCTATTCACTTCCAGTGATTCTCATTCACTCGAGTGATGCGCCAAATCACTTCCAGTGATTGTGAATCACTCGAGTGATGAAGCAAATCACTTCCAGTGATTAGGATTTCACTTCAAGAAAAATCTACTGTTTTACAAATCACTTCCAGTGAAGCTGAGATCACTCGAGTGATCAGCCAAAATTCTGAAAATCACTTCCAGTGATCCTCAATCACTCGAGTGATGTTGGATTTTCGCTGAATCACTTCCAGTGAATTGGAAATCACTGTAAGAAGATTTCACTGTTCACCAAATCACTTCCAGTGATCATAAATCACTCGAGTGATATTTGCCAAATTCCAAAATCACTTCCAGTGAACCAGCAATCACTGTCAGAAATATTCAAAGGTTTCAAAATCATTTCCAAACACATTATATTCACTACCAATGATATTGCATCTTCTCATATGAGGATTTATTGATCAAGTATACATCTTTCTACATTAACCTTGATCCAATTGCTTTTAACTTCATCAACGACAAATGATTTTGCTAGTAAAATTTTATTATTACTGTAGCTTTCAAAATCATGATATAATACTCAGTTGCGAAAATAGGATCACTCTCTATGGTTTCACTGTCTCTTTTATAAAACACCTCCAGTGATCCATATTAATTTGTTGAGATACAAATATTGCTTAACGGTCATATTCGTGAGTGTGTTACAGCTGTACTCCACTATCGCACTTAACATGTAACTGATCACTCCACTCAAACGACAACTATTCATGGTAGCAGCAGAAATTCAAAAGTAACGGAAGACAAATGCTGTTACATTTGTCAGAAGCATCTTTGAATTAACGGGCAAATTTACAACGTCTTCAAAGTGGTTCTATTATATATGTCCAGCCATTTTGAAAAACATAATAACGAAGAAATACGCCTGAACTTTCCACAAGTGATATCTTCTCAAAAAGGCTTTAACACTTCATCTGTACTTCAGTTTTTATCTACATACTCTGAAAGAGAGATTGTCAGTCATACTAAATCATTCTCAATTGTATTAGCTTAAGGTTGAGGAACCTTAAGTAGGGATTTGAAATTACCTTGTGTAAGGGGGAGCAAGTGTCTGAAGGAACTTGCTGTTTGTACTGAGGTGCCAAGAACCCACTGAATCTTGGAGGATATAGTGAAAGGCTCAGAAGGACTTCTGAGGACTGGACGTAGGTCAAGTGTTTGAGACCGAACCAGTATAAATCCCTGTGTCAACTTTGGTGATATCTCTTCTTTCATTAACTGTGCTTTAAGTTTTGTATATTGATTTTAGATTTGCAAATTATTTTGTAATCACCCAATTCACCCCCCTCTTGGGTGAAAAGCTTGCTCTAACATAGCCCACATATTGCGTCCTTTTTGGCACATCATTACTATCCCTTGTCGTATTTGCCAGACACAAGAATCCGTATAAATTCTCCCTCCCCATATTGATGCATGTGTGGTTAAAGGACCTAAAATAGAAATAAAATGATAAATAAAATATTGAACGCATAAAGCTAAAAAACCACTATATTAATTGAAGGAAACAAAAACTAACCGTATGGCAAGTTTTACCCATCTTGCATCTATCTCCTCCAAATGAATAAAGTCCCTGAGATCTTTATTGTCAATTGTAAAGGGATACGTCAATTGTTGGCCCACAATCCCTAGAGGCATATGCAAGTCGATCTGACGAACACCTTTATAAATCTGTTGCAGTCGTACCAAGAGGGGCCATTTCCCTGTATCTTGCTCATCCTATTATTATAACATAAAAAAATGATTATTAGTAGGATGCCAACAGATATCAAGTAATACAAAGGTAGTTCCTACCATTAGAGGGGTTGCGGATATGCCAATAAGATTATAAGGCCAAAGGATGAAAGATCCAATCGCCTGACCCAGCGTGGCAACCTCTTCGTTAGGGACAGGGATGGTTATACCTTCTTCCCCCTCTCGAACACATATGACTGTCACCCTACATAAATAGTATGGAATCTGATTATGATGGTGGGTGGTAGCCTGTCTTTGAACGGGAGCATCAGTAACGCACGAAGCAGTGGGGCATCCAAATAGAGGATGTAAAGTTCTCCCAGCTGCAGAGTAGAAGGTTGGCCCAATGGTTATGGAATGGCAGAAGGTTGGATAAGGGATTCCTCCGGTAGGTCCAGTGGGTGGTAACTTCCTTTGGTACTGGGGAAGGCCGGGGATTCCTGTGTTCTATGCACATCACTTTGCATCTTCGAGTCAAACATAGTTTCCATTTCACCATGTAGCTCTGCCAATAGCTCTTATCGGAGCTTGTCATAAAATTTAACCTCAAGCTTTTGTTTGATCTGGGCCATAAGCTCTCTATTAGGTTTAGTTTGTGATGAAGTGTACGAGGCTCATCCAAAAAAATTTACAATACTAACTCCCCTAACCTCCCCTCGAATTTGATTTGGGTTATGAGACTTCCCAATCGTTGTTGATAATATGTACATCCGTCTACTAGGAGTGAATCAACCTTGGTTGCTCTGCTCTTCGAGTTCATCCTATAGCATACAATTTATTTGTAAATGAAAATTAAATACTAGCAATACAACACATTGTCAAAATTATATACTTATACTTTAACTACTTAAAATTCTCGAGGCAACCTCAGCAACAACAGGATTTATGAACTTCTCACCCTTAATCCTTACTGCTTTCCATTTTTTGTGACGTGGAGGAGGAGCTGGGGCCTGAAAAATAGTGCTAGGATCTCATTTAGTTGCTTCCTTCATTTTCTCTAACTCTTCTTCCATCATCCTCTACTCAATTTTTCGATAACCACCACGAGACATGCAATGCTGATACTGATTTGTTGCTTGCCTCTTGGTATTCGCTGCACTTACTTTATGTGAAAGGAAAACAATAAAAAATGAGTCAATGCAGCCAATTATATTGAAATAAAAAGTTTTATACTATGACAGAAGAAAGTTTACCAAAAATTCAGGATCTTCTCGTGATGCCACGAATAACCTTCAGTCCTCTAGAGACAAGTATGAATAATGTGTATATGGGTCCTCACCCCTCTTTTCCCCTCAAATATATCTTTGTGTGAGCTTGTTTTTTAAATCTTTCTATTGCAGAAGCACCTCCCCCATCCAATACTTATACATCTATGTGGTGTCTGGGATATCAAATGTTTACTGGAGGAATAAAGGAAATTATATTTTAAGCAACAGGATTAAAGATCAAAATGCAGATGTGTCAAAACTGATGTACCAAAATTTGTTGCCAAATCATTGCTTTCATCTTCGGGGGAACCCACTTCCAATCATCATAAGTGATACAAACTTTATTTCGACCTAAATAACCTAGATAGCTAATGAAATGGTCTTCCTTAGGGCCAAATGGATTCATTTTGGCATTGAAGTCCATATGTAGGCTATCCTGTTGATGTTGATCACGTGCAGCCAATGCAGGCATCTTTGTGACACCTCTAGTTCTTCTCTCAACGGGTTCACCACCTTCCACTTGATGCTCCCTATCACTTTTCCAGTCACTAGAATGATCCATATTCCTGTTTAAACAAAAATTACTGTCAGAGAGGTAAATAAGTTCCAAATTATTGAAAAATCTAAGTAGGATTAAGGGAAAAAAGCACACGATACTATTTTATAGGTTAAGAAAAAACTCATTGTCAGAGAGGTAAATAAGTTCCAAGTAAAGGTCTTACGCTATATTGTTTCCCATATCCCTTCACAATGATCATTTCTTGCAGCATATTCTTCATCATCTACCAATTCTACTTTACTTGCTTTAAGTGGATTAGTTGTGAAAGGTGGTGTGCCATCAAGGTTGAAGGTTGGATCACCATAATTCTATTTTTTTACTTTGAAGTACAATGGACATATTTTTATATGTAGGATCTGTGACATAAAACACTTTCTTCGCCTGGCTTGCTAAAATGAATGGCTCATCTCTATAACTAACTCTTCGAAGATCGATTGAGACAAATACAAATTGATGATCTATTACCACACCAGTATTGCTAACCCACTTACATTTGAATAAAACAACTTTGAACTTGTTGTAGGTTATCTCCCATATTTGTTCAATAACTCCATAACAAGCCATGGATGCTAATATTGGATTTTTGTCTTTAGAACTGGAAAAGTGCATAGCTTCAGCTTCTACCGTCACCCCACTATTTTGTGTGGTACTTATGTCATCTTGGTCTTTTTTATAGAAAAGAAAATTGATCTTTTCTTCCATGTGTTTTTCTCACCAATAGTCCACTGATTCTTACCGAAGGTGATATTGATACGTTCCACCCGACTATAAACTTCTTCCCCGTTTAATGCCTTTGAAGCTATCCCATGCTTCGGTAAGCCGTTAAAATGCTTTCTTAACCTATGATACAGGTGGAACCAATAAAGAAATCTCCTATGACCAAGGTAGATTGTTTTTTCCCATGCTTAAATTGATGGAAGTGTGTGTCTGCTTCACAGTCGGACATGCTTTATGCCCCTTCACACTGTACCCTGACAAGTTCCCGTATGCAGGGAAGTCGTTTATCGTGGTGAAAATCATTGCACGTAGCTTGAAATGCTCCTCCTTATATGCATCAAACACATCTACGCCTTCCTCCCACAACTTCTTTAAGTCCTCAATTCAAAGGCTCCAAATAAATATCGATGTCGTTCCCTGGTTGTTTTGGTCCATAGATCATCATAGAAAGCATCACATACTTGCGTTTCATGCATAACCAGGGAGGTAAGTTGTATATTACAAGGAGAAATGGCCATGAACTATGTGTGCTAGTAAGAGTTCCATATAGATTGATTCCATCTGTACAAAGCACAAGGCAAAGGTTTCTTGGCTCACTGCCAAATTGAGGGAACATTTCATCTATTTTCCTCCACTATGGAGAGTCAGTTGGGTGCCGAAGATATTTTCCATCAGATATTCTCTTATCAGAATGCTATCTCAACTTCTTTACTTTGGTTGGCCTCACAAACAATTGCTTAAACCATGATATTATTTGAAGATACCATAACACCTTTGAGGGTTGCCTTTTAGTTGTCCCTTCACCACAACCACCATCTTTCTTCACTTTGTATCGTGACGTTTTATACTTAGGACACTCACTAAGACCTTCATACTCCTTTCTGTATAATATACAATCATTAGGGCAAGCGTGTATCTTTTTATACTCCATACCCATCGTAGACAAGATTTTCTTAGTCTCATACATACGGTTTGGAAGTACATTATTGTCTGGAAACATATCACATAACAATTCAAGCAGCAATGTGAAACTACTATGTTAGATATGATTAGTTTTGATGATGCCAAATATATATATATCAAATATTATGAGAACAAAAGTTTGTATAATATACTTATCTCTTATATTGACTAACTATTATATTTAATGTTATATATCTTATAGATTAGTCAAAGAGATTGGAGAATGAAGAGCTTGAAGAATTAATAGGAATATCAAGATTCAAGCTTCTAGAAGAAATACTGGACGTTTCTATGCTCATAAGGGAATTAAGAAGTTACTGTAACAGTTACTGTTTGGAACTGTAGCATTATCACTGTAGCAATACGGTTACTGTAGCAATTGAGTGCTTTTAATAATCACTCGAGTGATTTTCAGAATCACTTGAGTGATTCTCTAATTCACTCAAGTGATGTTCAGTGTTTCACACTCTGTTGTTCGTCCAGCTGAGCAAGGTCTGATTATTTGATCATATCTCTGACAATACAACTCTGATTGAGACCAAACCAGTTGAATATAAAAATAGACTTCCAATGTGTCATTTTGACACTAGAAGTAACATCAAAGAAGCTCAGATGAAGGATATATAAGTGTTCAAATCTGGCATTCATATCAGCCTCACTTTCTGGAACAGGTTTGGTATTTTGGCTATAACTCTCAAACTACTGATCCTATTGAGCTGAAACTGGTGCCATATAAAACTAGACTTCTAGAGTTTTCCATTGATATATAATACATCAAGTTTGGAGCCATATTCGAAGATTTATGTCATCTGGAAGTTTACCTCTGTTTGCTAAAGAACTGGAAACGCAACAACGAAGTAAAAGTGATCTGAAGAATAGATCACTCGAGTGATTTCAGAATTCACTCGAGTGATATGGAAAATCTCTTCCAGTGGTGCCAGAATCACTGCAGGATTTTTTCACTGTTTCAGATTTCACTTCCAGTGATCCTGAATCACTCAAGTGATTTGTGATTTCGCCAAATCACTTCCAGTGATCTCCAAATCACTTCCAGTGATATCTTAGTTTTGCAATTTCACTTCCAGTGATACCGAAATCACTCGAGTGATATGAGATTTTTTAGAATCACTTCCAGTGCGAGCCAGAAAAATTCATTGTTTGCAAAATCACTTCCAGTGATGCCAAAATCACTCGAGTGATTATGTTGTTTTCGAAGATCACTTCCAGTGGATGCTGAATCACTTCCAGTGAATTTCACTCTTTCTCAAATCACTTCCAGTGAATCAAAAATCACTGCAAGAAAAATTCACTGTTCTCATTTTCACTCCCAGTGCAGTTGAATTCACTCGAGTGATCGTCCATTTCAGCTGATCACCTCCAGCACCGTTCTTGATCACTTCCAGTGAATATCAGTATGCCTCTGTTTACTTTCTATCAGATAATATCCAAGCAAGTGATTATGTTGATCACTTCTAGAGACGTGCCAAGAACAACTTATATGAAGTTTTTCCAGTGTCAGCATCTATGATCACTCAGTGCACTCTTCACTGAATCGGAATCACTTCCAATAACAGCCACATCCAGAAATCAAGATTACTGCCGGTGAAATGCTTATGCAGTCAAGTGTTAATTATTTTATCAAAATCACCTCCAGTGAAGTTACACCATACTCAAATGATTTCATGGTACACTCGAGGGATGCTGATCATTACCAGTGGAATATTGCTTTGTCAAGATCACTGCCAATGGAATATTATTTTATCAAAATCACTTCCAGAAGATGTCTGAACATTCCAAGTGACATACATCAAGTTGAAGAATTTACTTGAAAGATTTCATGGTGTACTCAGCTGATGTAGATCACTTTCGGTAAAGTAGTTATCCACTCGAGTGATATTTAAAATATTCTCTAACGGCTATTTTCTGTCAGCGCATTACAGGTATTCCACTACAGTTCACATGGAAGCAACCGACGAATATTTAACGATGACGAATCATGGGCAATATCAATATTCAATAGACAAGTCAACGAAACATGCAAACAACTGAAGCATTTGTCAGAGCACGATCATGGGCAACGGTTGAATTACTTATCAGATAGCACGATCAGCTTACAACGGGAAAATATTTGAATAGACACAACGGCTCTCACAGCTTCTGCTATATAAGTTCAATCTTTCAAAAATCAGAGAGGAGAGACAACAACAAACTGAGATACACACGAGCGAACTGAAACACGAGAACCCAACTACGCCATCATGCTGTTATCATAAGTCTTCACGTCACATACTCTCTACTCTTATCAGGTTACAATATCATGTACATTTGAGAGTGAATATTTGTATTGTACTTCAGTGAGCATTTATACACTCTATGAGAGAGCTTGTAAACACTTCATCTGTATTTCAGAAGTATTCTCAAGGTAGAGGGACCTTGAGAGGATTGATCACCTTACGGGGGAAGTTGTAGAGTGAATTGTCAGTAAGACTTTCTGCTCGTAAGACTTACAAGGTGCAAGCAGTAGAGAACATTGCTGCTCGTAAGACTTACAGTGGTGTAAGCAGGAGAGAACGTTGCTGTTCATAAGACTTGCAGGGTAAGCAGGAGAGAAAGGTCTTTGGGATTGCTTTGCTCGACTTGCTGTAAGAAGGAGTAAACCTTACAGTGTGTAAGGGGAGTAACTCTTGTGAATTTGTAAAGGCTTTTCTTGTGCCCGGTTAAACAAGAAGATAGTGGATTGGAAATCTCAGGAGGAGGCTGGGGACTGGTCGCAGGTCATCGTGGATTGGACTGAACCAGGATAAAACACAGTTTGCATATTCTCTTCCCTAAGCTTTTACATTTCTAGCATATATGATTTACATATCAGCTTATGTTTCTATACTTCCGCATGTATTGATTTGATAAGTTGAGAAAAGATTTTAAAAGATCATACTTTCTTATCACACACCCAATTCACCCCCCCTCTTGGGTGTCAGCCAGTTCTAACATACTATCGGTCCACCCACAATTTTCCTTTAAGTTGACCAAATGTAATGTTCCTATCAACCGTGTGTACTTACTCCCAGGGTATAAAGGTTTCTCCGCATCACTCCATAGGCTGTCATATTCATGCTACTGTGTAATGGATTCTACCTCAATATTGTTAATCATTTTCTCCATTCTGTCTTTATCTATCACATCCAAAACTTTCTTCTTGTGGGATGGACAATCTGTTACTTCCTCACCATGCCATATCCATCTTGTGTATCGAAGATTTATTCCATCATAAAGTAGGTGATCCCTAATAACTTCAACATCCCGCTGACTCTCATTTAAACAATTGACACAAGGACAAAAATACTTTTCTGTTTTTGTTGGATCATTCTTTCTAGCAAATTCAATAAATTCTTCCACCCCATTCTCATATTCTTCACTAGTTCTCAAAGCATTCATCCAACTATAATCCATTTTATTGCCACCTAAGTCATTCTCAATAACACTCAAGCTTAGAACAATTGTAGGGTTTTTTATTATAGTTTATTTAAAACAATTTGGCAGTATTCCCCTTAAACATGAGAGTCCAAAATTCCAATATCAAATCATTTCAGCTTAATTTTAATAAAACTAACTACTTAAGGCAATTTGGAACTTTTTAACACAATTATAATAGAGGAATATTCATGAAATTGTCATATAAAAAGGGCATAGCACAAACAAGATATAATAAAGGCATGTGTATATATATCATGCTGTGATGTTGAATAGGTTTAGTTCTTCACACACACAAATACTCTAACTCATAAGTCATAATCCACAAGCTATTTGGACAAAAATCGTAGAGTTTCCTATACCCATAACAATAATTTCAAAAAAATAATTCCAATGTAAGTTAATATTTCAATAATTCCAATGGTTCCTATTAATCCAATCAAACTAGCAATATCCTTCATAACACAAATATAATTCTAAGAAACCAAATGAATTAAAAGGGTAAAGATTTCTAATATATTTAATAACAAAAGAAAATAAGCTGAACTACGTACCAAAAATTTGAAAGAGCGTCAATATAATTTAGTGTTGTTTTGCGTCTTCTGTCTTGTAAGATAGCCGTCTGTGTATGTGTTTTTCTGTGTGTGTGTGCGCGTGTGAAAATGGAGAGGGAGTGGACAATGAGGACTGTGTGTATGTATGTGTGAGGATAGAGAGGGAGGGACCATGTGTGTGTGTGAGGAAGGAGGGAATGGCGACGGAGGAGGGAGTGAGGATGGAGAGGGAATGGCGATGGAGGAGGGAGTGGGGAAGGAGAGGGAATGGCGACGGAGGAGGGAGAGAGGAAGGAGATGGACGGACGGACAAAAGGAAGGGAGGAAGGAGAGGGAGGGAGGGACGGAGGAGGGAGTGATCGTGTGTGTGTGAGTAATGAGAGGGAATGACGACGGAGGGACGGACGAACGGACGAAGGGAGTGATTATGTGTGTGTGTGAGGATGGAGAAGGAGGGAGTGAGGAGGGAGAGAGGGTTAGTGGTGGAGGTTTAGGCATCCCTAGCAAATTTTGGGGACGCATAAAGCTTTGCAGGTCCCCAAAAAGGGACCCGCAAAACTTTCATGGCTGTCTTATTAGCCATGACAGGTTTTAATGGGGACGCCTAAAGTAGGCAAAATTTACCTTTAGGCGTCCCTAAAATTGCTTGGGACGCCTAAAGTGTTTTTCTGGCGCCAAATAATGTACTTTAAGCGTCCCATATGTGATTTAGGATGCATAAAGTTTGAAATTTCCCTTCAAAATTATATAAATGCCATCATGTTATTTTTTTACTTCTCTTTTTGAAATAGGGACGTATTTTAGGGAAGTAAAAGCTTGTTTTTGTAGTAGTGACATAAAGTTAGCTTTCTTAACCTAGATTAGTGAATTAGACCAAAGGGAAATTCATAAAAGAGAGTAATTAATAAATTTAATCACCTAATTGAAGCATGAGAAACCCTCAAGCTCAATACACTTACTCCCTTAGAAAACTCATAATGAAATAAGCGGTAATTAAACCTATTAAAAACCAATCAAAATTAACTTTAAAATAATTTTGGAAATCATGTTTACAATTATCTAATTAAACAACTAGACAATTAGTCAACTCAATTAAACAATTAAGAGGATAAACCAAATTGACAATTAAATTCATAATGAAAACTGAATTAATAATTCAATTAACAATCCTAAGGTTTGCAAACAAAAATTATAGCAAATGTCTTAAGCACAAAACATTCAAAAATATCAATCTAATTCAAAAGAAGTATGTCTACAATATAAAACTAGATTTTTCTCAATTAATAGAACTCGAAATCATTTAATACTAAATAATCTCAAGTCTTGAAACAAATTGATAAAAGGAAAGACACTCCCTTGTAGTCTTCATATGTAAGTCTTATGCTCTAGCTTCCTTTATGCTCCTCCCAAGTTGTCTTCCAAGCTAGCTCAAGTTTCCATGATCATCTTCCTAACACCATGGAGAAGTGTGAGTGTGGGCTCTTAATGGAGAGTGTGAATAATTATGTGGCTGCTACATATTTTTTATAGGAGAATGAGAAAGCTTAAGGTACAAGATTTGAATCCATTAGAATTGAATTGACCTATTCATACTTAGCCATTAGATCTTCTTTAAACTTCCAAGAAATAATTTTGCACCATAGAATTTCCTAATATGCTTTTCCTTAATCTGCAAGGATTAAATGAGCTCGTGATCTATCATATATTTGAAAATATTATTCAATCACAAGATAGCAATCAAAATATTAACAATTGAAGCCCAAAAATCTCATAATTAATTCAAATTTATATTATTTCCTAAAATTAGCTAACAATCTGAATATTGTTTAATAAATCTAAACTAGCCTAAAATAATCCCTAAACTAAATGAATAAGGTAGGATAAAATATACAAAATTTGGGACTAGTTGAACTTTTGGGCCTTGTTTGTACTGCCCTAATTTCATCCAAATAGTGTATTTAGGGTTTCATAATGCTTTGGTCAAATACATGTGGTTATATGATGTTTAAGATGCATATGAAACTAGTTTGGTGGTTGGATTGTGAAATTGGTGATTGTTGGTTTTGTAGGCCATATTTTGGCAAAATGCAAAGTAAGTAGAAGGAAAATTATTTTTCTAAATTTTATGTTTCCAATAGATTCCTTAGGCAAAATTGTGTGGGAATATGGTATGGTTGTGATTCTAGAAAGGTTGATAGAAAACCCTAACTTTTGGAACTTAAGTGTAATAATACCAGATTGTATTTTCTGGGAGGTATAGTGGTTGTGATGAGATTTTGAATGAATAAATCTTGTCCAATGGCCATGAAACTTTCTAGATTAAAATTATACTTATCAAGCTTTACTTTGATAGGTCATATAGGTCATTTGGGGCTATACACTAGGAGTTATGTATTTCTGAAGTTGGTCATATGAAAACTGGCATGTTTCATAATAGTGTCCAATAAATGGAAATAATGGAATAATGTTCATTCAATTGGCCAAGGAAAATATTTTTCCTTAAAACTATACTAAATAAGGGTAATATATCCTTTTAAACCACTATAATTAGACATTTTTGCAAAAAGATATGAATTCTTAAATTTAGTTGACAAATTCTGCCAACTTTAGTAAATATGAGTAAATTACAAATTGTAATGGCACATTGTAATTTCTTTGAACTCTAAGGGTAGAAATTAGCCCCTTAGGATAATTTCACCACTTTAACTCAATTGTTAACTTGGTAAAATGACCATAATGACCCTAATGATATGATTATATATCTAGGGCTATGAGAAGTCAAGAAAGAAAATAATGGAAGAATTTCCAAGAAGTCTGAGTGGTTGGAAGAAAAGGGGACAATAAGAAGGGCTTTATCCACAAAGTAGTAAACTTACTTACTTGTATGTATGTGATTTTTATGATGTGTATTGATTTTCTATATTTCTTTTATTGATTATGTGAAGCATGTATGAATGAATGAAGCTCTTTTTCTATTTTTACTATGGCCATAATTATATTGCACGAAACATTGAGCATGTAGAATATCATTATGTGAATATGAGCCTATGTAAGGCAAGCATATCATGCACTAGTATTCATCTTACATGCATTGTATGTATGTTTGCAACTAAGATTCTCTCGAATCTTACCCTCCCCAACTAACCATTTAGACAGGTTAAAACAAGAGGTGTATTGAGAACAAAGAAGAGAATTACACGAGAGAACGAAGACAGGAAGATGTCTGCGTGTCATTGTAACGGGTTTAGGCACCCTAGTAGCCTTATGTGGCTATATTATTTATATTTGTATTTACATGAAAATTTTAATTGAGAGAGTACAGAGCTAAAAGAATTACTATGATAATTAATTATTACACCCTTAAGAATATATGACTTCCGGATGTGTAATAAAGGGGTATAACGAAGGGTGTTACAAGAGCCCTAGGTTGCCGAATGGCAGTAAGACTTGTAAACCTATCGCTGTGTTTGTTTCTTAGCATGGTGACATTGGACCAGTGTGTCCAAAGTATACCTTGAGGCTGGAAAAACATTCAGACTGTACTAGGTTGTAGTTGAGGCAGTAAGTCCTGAGATACTTATGGCATGTGGGTAATTCCCTGGGCAGTAAGGCTCGAATATCAAGTGTTGTAAGAATGGACCAGTGGATCCTATGTTAGAATACTACATACTATGTACTGAATGAATGAGAATGCTAAATACTATTAGAGATATAAGAATATGATCATTAGGTTGTACGCTCTATGAGCAGGCAAATAAAAGAGCTAGAATGAAAGAGATAGATTGAGTGTCTAGAGATAATTCCTGAGGTACAGATAGTACCATATGATGTTCAAAATTTCAAGGACAAAATTTATTGAACGGGAGAGAATTGTAATATCCAAATTTTAGACCTAGAGACTTAAGGATTACCTATATCAGGCAGACTACTAAGCCCAGTTTAGGAAGAGTCCCAAGAATGACTAGAGATAGAAAGACTCTTGGGGACTATGATATTTGGCCTACCAAACAGAGGGCCCAGTATGTGTAGGCAGGAGGATTAAAATGTCTGTACAGATGTGTATAGGACACATATACGGTGCCATTAGGTTAGTAGGAAGATGTCACCTACCAAACATTAGGACTGATTGGTCGAGCAACATATACCGGTATAGGTGTGCACGTGGTATTTTTAGGGCAGACAAATGTACCCTGCATTTTTGGGGAAAGACACTAGAATGTGGTGCCATGTAAGGCCCATACACACTCTAACCAGGATGTCATTTGGCAGGTCTCGATGTACGTGTCATATTCCTGAGTAAAACCAAAGTAGAGTCTTGAGTAGATACCGATAAAGTAACTTTATTAAAGTATCTTTAATAAAGTAAGTCATAATAGCTAATCATGACACAACTTTTTGGTTGGCACCACATGAAATTAACAAGTGTCCTCTTATCATGACAAAGTATAAGATCTCTTTTGTGCTGGCATGCTAAGAAGATGACAAGTGTCCCTTATGATGATACTTTCTTTTCACCTTTTGAGGTGGCACTCTGAAAAGGTGACACCTAGCCCTGAGTTTGAGGAATCCATCAGTCTTTGACCTGGACACGTGCTTAACTTTCCCAAACACCAAACCTAAGAGTTTAGGAAATTGTCAAGCCTCTCCTTCCCCTGACATATAAAAGGACGCCACATAGAAGAGAGAAAGGAAAGAGAAAATGCTTTATTTACATTTGGCATCTTGTGCTCTTATCCTTTGACACTTGGCACATAAATAGACCATCAAATGCAAGATTAAATTCCAATCCTCTGTTCTTCTTTAATATTTCAACCAAGGGTAGAAAAATTAGAGGAAAAAACATAGAGAAAATATAGAGAAAATAAAAAGAAGAGAAAAGGTGTGTGAATAGTAAAAGTTCATGAGCTCCGGAGCAGATTTTGACCTCGAATCAGTGTTTTGGACGACAAAGACTTTAGTAAAATTCTTCTACTCACAGAGAGCTTCATTTTTATGGTCTCAGTTTTATAATCAGAGGATTTTGGTGCCATCTAGCTGGCCGGAGTGCCAGCAGAATTCCAAACCGACTATAGAAACATGAATGGGTAAGTTTAAGCTTTATTTTGAACTGATTTTCTTGTGAATTTGTTGAGTTTTTGTGGACTCTTGGACCAACCTAAGCTTTTTTCTAGAAGGATTTTTTGAGGTCTAATGATATTTTAATTATGAATATATGATGATATATGGTGTTTGATGATAATATAAGACTAGTTTATGCACTACCAGATTTGAGTTCTGTGAGGCAGTATTTTTGTGATGCATTTTTTAATGAGAAAATTATTTGAAATGGCTAGAAAAATTTTCAAATTTAAATTATACATCATATGCTTTAATTTGATATACAATATATGCCATTTGGGTTAATATCTTGTGAGATATGAATTTTTGAAGTTAGGCAATGAATCTAGAACACTTTCTGTGCCAATGAGATTTGTTTAAGGTTTTTAGAAATTTAACCCTATAATTGATAGTGGCTCACATTTTTCATTTGAAAAGGACTTAAACAGTTTTTCATAGAAGTTGGAACCATCTCATTTGGAATTTTCTAGGAATTTTGGAAATTAAGGAATTAAACCTGGACAGAATTATGAGGTAGCAATGTTTTTCGTGAATTCTAGAATTTTGTGCTCATAATGGTATCGTGAGATGTTTTTAATTTAAGATAAACTTACTAAGGGTTACCTAGGACTTTGAAACACCTTATTTGGAGTTCTATAGATTTAATTATGATTTTTCAAAGTTGGGTGAAAATCTGGCAGTTAGGTGGACCTACAAAATTATGGCATTTAAAGTAATTTGGGACAAGTATAGGCCCAAAGATAAGGGACATGTCCTAAAGGCTAATATAACAACATAGGACATTCATGTGTCATGACTCTAATAGTGTAATTATATACCTAGGGTCATGAGATGACAAGGAAGATTCTTTAAGCAACTTTAGTGGTTGGAAGAAAAGGTACAAGGGGAGGACACAGACTAATGGCAATGAACTTACCCAACTTGGGTGTATTGATATGTATGCTTGTGGGTTGATGTGTATGATGGATTTAGTTTTCTATATGTAATATAGTTGAATGACTGATGCTCTATTTTCTATTGATGCTATGGCCATATTTAGGAAATGTGAAGCATTGAGCATGCAGATATGTCATTATGTTAATATGAGCCTACGTAAGGCAAGTATATTATACAATAGCATCTATCTTACATCCATTATTGGTATTGTTTACTACTGAGATTACCCCGAACCTTACCCTCCCTCAACCAACCATATAAGCAGCTGAACACATAAGAGGAGTGTAGGACACTATGCCAGAAGAAGAAGTTGCAACGAAGAAGAGAAGAATTATTTACACGCTAATCGTCATGTATACATTATTGTTCAAAGTGATTAATTGTATAACTTACTTGATGGATGAATTGATTATCTAACAGCAATAATGGAACTAGGAATGAGCAATCGCACAATATGAGCCCATTAGTTAAGAAGAGGAACGGTTAAGCCAAGAAAAACCCTAATAGTATAAGTGGAAGAATTGAAAAGTTAAAGTAAATAGTAACCCTATGAATAAAGTTAAATATTCTAGTAAAAATGAATTTACTAAATGAATAGAAACCTCACAAATTGAAAGAAAAATGGCTAGTAATGCTTCCGCAATGTTTGGCAAAGGGGTGTAGGAACAGGCGTTACAGTAGCTCCTTATGGCAAAACACTAGGTCAATTGAACCCTTTCTCTAATAGCTCCTTAATCTACCTTTTCAATTCTGCCATCCCATTTGGAGCCATCCTATATGGGGCTTTAGATATTGGTCCAGCTGTAGGCTTAGTTTCAATTGCAAACTCTACTTCCCTTTTCGGGGGTAATCCAATTTGTTAGAGCAAGCTTTTCACCCAAGAGGGGGGTGAATTGGGTGATTTCAAAATAATCAGAAATTTAATTCAATTTATAAAACTTTAATCACAGTAAATAAAAGGAAGAGATATCACCAAGATTCACACAGAGATTTATACTGGTTCGGTCTCAACCACTTGACCTACGTCCAGTCCTCATAAATCCTTCTGAGCCTTTCACTATATCTTCTTACCTTTTCTTTTCTCTAAGTTTGGATCATATCCTATACCAGACTTATTATTCACATGACGTTGTTCTTTTAAAATAACATTTAACATCTCACTTCCTTTTGTAAACTTTTCAAGAGTTTTAGTAAGATCAATATTTTTCTTTTCAAGAGACAAACACTTTTCGCAATCTCTATTCAATGGATCTTTAATTCTTTCTTCAAGAAATTTGTTTCTCTTTTTACATGCAATCAAAGTATTAACAATTTTGACAAATTCAGAATGTAAAGCATCATATTCATTTTGTAATTCATCATAAGTAGGATCAGAATCTTTTACCTCCTCGTCTGTTTCTTTTTGAGCAACCAGGCATATATTGGATGTCTCTTCATTATCGCTTTCTTCATCTGAAGAGCTATCTCCCCATATTGCAGAAACAAATGCCTTCTTTCTGTTGAAGGATTTGATGTTTATCTTTTCTTTATTTTTCTGTAATAACTCCGGACATTCTGATTTGATATGTCCAGGTTTACCACATTCATAGCAAATGATCTCCTTGGCGTCTCTTCTACCACTCGTTCCACCTCTTTGTGAATTCCTGAACCCTTGGCCTTTATAAAATTTCTTGAATCTCCTGATCATCAGGCCTATTTCATCATCATCAATCTCCTCTTCTTCTTCTTGGCTTTCTGCCTTTGTTTTTGTCACACTTAGTGCAAGACTTTTCTTCCTCCTGTCACCAACTTCTTCTAGTTCTCGTTTGAATTTTAGTTTTCTTTCATATTCTGAAAGGCTTCCAAACAGAGAAGCTACATATTGCATTGATTCTCCTTTGGCCTCCTCTATTGCTGTGACTTTGGCTTCCCATTCTTTGGAGAGTATGTTTAATATTTTTTGTACTTGGACATTCTGATCATAGAATTTTCCAAGTGCTGCAAGTTGATTAACAATATGATTATATCTAAGTTCAAATTCAGCTATTGACTCACCTTCCTTCATACGAAGTAGATCAAACTCTGTAGTTAGAGTATTGACTCGATTTTCTTTTATTCCAGATGTTCCTTCATGAGCTACTTCCAGCGCTTGCCATATTTCTTTAGCAGTCTGAAGAGTACAGATTCTGAAGTATTCTTTTTGACTCAGTGCACTCTGAATCATTAAAATTGCTTTACTGTTGAGAGTCACTAGCCTTTTGTCATTGTCATCAAATTCTGCTGGTGATTTAGGAACTTTTCGAGATTCTTCAGTCTTTGTAGGCACATAGTTTCCAGTTTCAATCACATCCCATAGTCCGTATTCTGTAGCCATTACGAATACACGGAACTTAGCTTTCCAGAAGGAAAAGTGTTCACCACTAAAACCTGGTGGTCTAGTGATAGAAGCTCCGTCAGGAAGGATTGCTTCACCCATGCTTGCCATAGGATCCTTCTAAGGTTGTTAAACCTAAACTAGAAGACCTGCGCTCTAATACCAAATGTTAGAGCAAGCTTTTCACCCAAGAGGGGGGTGAATTGGGTGATTTCAAAGTAATCAGAAATTTAATTCAATTTATAAAACTGTAATCACAGTAAATAAAAGGAAGAGATATCACCAAGATTCACACAGAGATTTATACTGGTTCGGTCTCAACCACTTGACCTACGTCCAGTCCTCAGAAATCCTTCTGAGCCTTTCACTATATCTTCCAAGATTCAGTGGGTTCTTGGCACCACAGTACAAACAGCAAGTTCCTCTAGACACTCGCTCCCCCTTACACAAGGTAATCTCAAATCCCTACTCAAGGTTCCTCAACCTTAAGTTATCACTATTGGAAATGATTAAGTATGACTGACAAATCTCTCTCACAGAGTATGTAGATAAAAACTGAAGTACAGACGAAAGCTTGAAGCACTTGTAATGATATTGCTTGTAGAGTATTCAGGCGATTCTCTTCGTTGTTCATTTTTGGAATGGCTGGACATATATAATAGAGACTTTGAGGACCGTTGTCAATTTGTTCGTTGATTCAAATGTGCTTCTGACAAATGCACCAGTATTTGTCTTTCTGTTATTTATGAATTTTGTTGCCGCCCACGAATAGTTGTCGTTTGAATGGAGAGTTCAGTTACTCGTCATGTGCGTGATGGTGGAGTACAGCTATAACACACTTGTGAATATCACCGTTAGAAAATATTTGTATATCCTCAGAATAATATGATTCACTGGAAGTGTTTTCTAAAAAATCAATAAAACCATCGGGAGTGATCTTGTTTTCACAACTGAGTAGTAAAATAATATACCATATGATTTTGACAGCAATCTGGAGCATTCAGTAATGATTATTAATATCAAAGACTAACTAACAAAAAATACTGACTTTCATGGGAGTAATAGCAAATGGATCACATTGTATGTTTAAAAGTGTTTACTGGAGTAATAAATCATTATTGGAGAGAATACAATATCACTGGAAGTGAATATAAAAACGTTGAAAGCTTCTGACAGTGATTACTGATTTTCTGGAAGTGATCATGAATTTTCATATTCCACTCGAGTGAATTTGGAATCACTGGAAGTGATTTTGTAAATAGTGATTTATTCTTGCAGTGATTTTGAATCCACTGGAAGTGATTTGGAAGTTTTCAAACATCACTCGAGTGATTCAAGATCACTGGAAGTGATTTGGCAAACAGTAAAATATTCTTGCAGTGATTTTCAATTCACTGGAAGTGATTCAGCAAAAATGCAACATCACTCGAGTGATTGAGGATCACTAGAAGTGATTTGGAATTCTTCAGGTATCACTCGAGTGATCTGGCATTCACTGGAAGTGATTTTCAAAACAGTGAATTTTTCTTGCAGTGAATTTTCAATCACTTGAAGTGATTTGGCGCATCACTCGAGTGATTCAGGATCACTGGAAATAATTTAAAAAACTTGGCGTATCACTCGAGTGATCTGGCATTCACTGGAAGTGATTTCCAGAACAGTGAATTTTTCTTGCAGTGATTTATCAATCACTGGAAGTGATTATGCGCATCACTCGAGTGATTTCCCATATCACTCGAGTGATCTAGAAATTTTCCACATCACTCGAGTGATTTCAATGATCACTCGAGTGATCTTGAACATCACTCGAGTGATCTTGCTCAGATCACCAGAATCATTTCTTTTGTTGATATGGAATCCATGAACTTCCAAAACATGATTTGTTATAATCAAAACATGAAATCTAACACAATTATATCCTACTTCAGAAAAATTCATTACTACGGGGATATTTTCAAGCGTTGTTCCAACTTTTGACTGCACAGAGAAGAATACAATATACTGCTCACACCCTTTATACAAATATTTCTTAGCCTCAGCTACAAAGAGACAATTAATGTTGACTTCTATACTGACCACTACTACAAAAATAACAACTAGTGGCGAACCTTTTGTGGCACTTCTTAAAGAAGTTCCACAAAAGGTGCGCCACTAGTTGTTATTTTTGTAGCATGTGAGATTAGGTGACATTTTACTAAACAAGTGCCACCCAATCAGATTTTTTTCTTTTTTAAAAAATTATTCAGCAGCTATGGTATGATACCTTATTTCCTATAACCTCGTATGAGTATAAAAGAGTAGTGAAATCATGCGAGAGACCAGGATTCAAACCCGGCTACCCAAAGTTTCAAATACTTTCAAATTTCCCACCCTCAACTCATGAGTTAAACCTAAGGTTGAGAGGGTAGTACCACTTCACTATCTCGTTTAGTCTCACCGATCCTTTCTTTATATTCATTTATCAGAGTCGGAGAGCGTTCATCTTAATTGCATTTCATTAGCAATGGAAAGCATAAACACATAACTAAATATCATTCATACAATACATTCCACTCATGTTCTCAACATGTTGGTATAGCTATATACATCATACACAACCCAAAATATCCAAATAACTAAAGCCTTCAATGCCTCGACTCTAGTCATCCACATTTACCTTTAGCTTGCCCCTTTAGCTTTCTCCCTGTACTGAAAGTGGGTTTTTGAAAAAAAGAGTGAGACTCAAAAGAATCTCAGTATCAATGTATATCAATCATACAGTCATAACATTACAAGGCATGCTAAACAAACATCATTCATCAGAACCATCACAATAGCAATCATGCTACACATGAAACTCGTAAACTATCGTAGCACTAGATAAACTACAAGGTCCAGAGGGATACCCGTGCAATAGGCCCCGGGATCCGCTCATGCATCGTTGATCGTTATATTGGCCTGAGTGTCCAACCATGCAAAGATAGGCCTCGGGTGACCATCCCGCATATTCAAAACACATCAAACAATTCTTGATGAATACACAAATCCTTCAATGCACACCATAACATATGAAAGATAAGTTACTACCTGGTTACTTTTTTCTAGCAACTTCCTCCCACCTTTCCAAGCTCGGGCAAGTCTTGAGTTCTGGATAACAACCAAGTCCTGAAATCTCAAATATACCATAAATAACTTATTTCTCATTCATGCATAATTGTAAATTCATAGTATTGGTTAACTTAGCCTAATAGTGCTAAATTACCAAAATGCCCCTTAAGATCCGGTCTACTTGTACTTTACTCAAAATTATGACTCAAGCTAATTCTACACAATTTTGTATGTAGAATTCATTTTTGACTTCCAATTGGTCAAAATCAGGCCGAAATGATAAAAATGCCCTTGACAGCCCATACTTAAGGTTTTTAAGGGGTAATTGGTCATTTCACATTCGAGGGCTTTCCTCACTTTATGATGAACATAGACCCTACACAAATTTTACCTCCTTAACTCAATGGAAGCATCGAATTTATCAAATTCCTACCCCTTTACCATGTCCAATATAGGGCAGTCTAATAGGATTCCAAGAAAAGTTTTGTCAGTTTCTCGGTTTCTCTTGCCTAATATCCTCCTTTCTACTTATAATCACACTATTAGCTATTTAGAAATTCATTGGAATTGATTTGGAGAGACATAAACATTAATGTCTCTCATGTTTCATGAGTTATCTCTTACCAAAACCACCAAAACCAAGCCAAGAAAAACTCTAATAGCATCAATCAAGAAAGAGGAACAAGTTTGGAAAGTTACCTCTTGATTTTCAGCACTTTCTCTCTCCTCAATGTTTTTAGCTCTCTCTCCACAACTCTTGATTCATCTTGAAAACTATGGATTCAAAGGAGGAGAGGTTATGGAGGGATTAGGAAGATTAAAACACAAGGTAACAACTTTCTTACCTTGATTCTTGAAGAACCATATCTCCCTTCTTCACGTTATGTGTTCTCAGCTCCCTCTCACTCTTTTTGATTCAGATGGCACGAGAATGAGCTGAAGAGATGAAGAACTTAGTGATATATTAAGAATTAGTCAATTACTTTGACAAGTGGCAACTTCCAATTAGTCCAAAAATTCCATTTTGTCTATTTATTTTATTTCCCTTCATATTCCCCTTGATTAGCCGAAAATGATGAGAATTGAAGGAATGAAATATTGGTCTTCCACTATTCCATTGCCATCTTGCAAGTAGGTTGGCTTTTGGTCCTTTGACTTTTATCTATTTGACATTTCTTGATAATAATTCACCAAAATATATTTATTAATTATCAAGTAGTCATTTCTCTCTTTTAAATTCCCATTTAATTGAAATTATTGGGAATATTAGGGAAAAATAATTATTTCCACTTTATGGAAAAACTACCGTTTTTCCCTTACATTTTATGATTTACCATAATAAATAATTTCTTGCTCATTTCCTTTGGTTTGACCCTATTTTGACACATAAATGAAGCCACTATTCATGTCATTAAATTCTCAAATTTTGGTTACAATAGTAGGCTTTTAAGTGGACATTAATTACTTCTATGTGTCCTTGTTTGGCCGAATTATATATAACCGACGATTGTCATTTTTTCTATAAATTAATACGTATCACAATTCACCATTTTATTTTACTAAATATCATAAATATATATGTAGGGAATATTGGTGAAAAAGTAGGCTATTACATATGGCATTTCCCAAAGGAAGGCCACAACTGTATGTGGCTATTGGGTGGCACTTAGTCTAAAAAGCGCTACCCAATACACCCCAAGTATTTCTTATATAAATTTAATTTTATTTTTAATAGTTTCTTACTTTCTTTATTAGATTTTTTTTAATTATGCTTGTATTGGGTGGCGCTTAGTTACCTAATACCACGTGGCCCTGCAGTTTTTGTATATAAATTTGCTTTTTTTACCTTTTATTTATTATAAATTTTATTTTTTTAATTATGGATTGGGTGGCGCTTGGTTGATCAAGTGCCACCCAATACCGTTTCAATAAAAAACATAAGGGAGGCAAGCCAAGTAGGGATTCAAACCCAAGCTGGGTTGTTCCAACAATGAGTTCACGCCAACTGAGTTAGTTGGTAATTTGTACTAATGGAGAAAGTTATATTATTTATATAAGCTGTAATCAAGTCAACAAGAAAAGCCTGTGGGTGAAAGCTTGCTTTCTCAACAAGAGTGTCGTTATGGAGGTCTGTGGAAGTCATGGGCTTGACTGGGTAAACAAAAAGCTAAAAGGAATCTTAAGTTATTGAGGAGGAGGGATTTTGAGAGAGTGAGGAAGACGATAGTTCGAGAAGGAGTAAAAAAAATGAATTGAAGATTCAAAATCCAGAGCCTTTATTTTTCTTCTCCATCCTCTTACTGTTGCTAGTGCATGGACACGAGTTTCAGGTCATTACTAAAGTTCTCTAATTGTTGAAATCTCTTTCCTCTTGGAACAATACTACCTTGTGTGTAGTAGATTTGAAAAGATTCAAACATATTCTTATATGCTTGAATACCTACGTCGCATCCATTCAGGTAATGATTCTTTTTTTTTTAAAGCAGATGAAGGGTAGTTAAAGTAATGTAAAGTAAAAACTACAGCTAGTTCTTGTTTTCTTCTGATGCTGTGTTCTAAGTGGCATTTTTGTTTTTCTGGAATCTCTCTCTATGGTCCATGGTTGATGAGTGCCTTATATGATCTAAATCACACTCGTCACTCCATATTTTCTCTCCAGTACCTAAAAATGGTTTCTAATTTAACATTCATGTCTTCTTTTCAAATCTTAGTATTGTTAGCGTTATCCTAAATATTTATCAGAAAAATAGTTTTCTAGGTTTGGATCATCTATTGATCTAGAATGATATCATTTAATCAAGATATGCCCAACGTCTCTTTACCACATTCTCACCTAATCTAGTTTGGTTCTCTTTCCTTTTAGTTTCTCCAATGTTAAAAAATAGTGACAATCTCCTTTGTATGTTTTATTGGATAGCATGAGTAATAATTTATAGGTAATCAACAACTTCACAAGCATAAATGGGCTATACATTAAACTACCGAGATAGTTTTCCAAAATAGAAACACTACAAATACTAAGCAAAGCACTTAAAACAAAGAAAAAAAAATATGGGCATGTGAAAATTCAAGACCACAGATTGAGGAGGCTTAGATTAATATAATCAATATAAGAATAGTGTGGCATTTAATTACATTGATGTAATTATTAGTAAATTAAAAGAAATATCAATTATTTATCACAATTAATAAATATGTGCAAGGTATAGAAGGTATTTGTGACTATTTCCCATGGGACCACCATCCATTCTCCAAACTAAAGTATTTTGATCTTTATTATAATTCTTTTAATATGGTTTGGATTGGGTGGTGCTTAATCAAGAAAATGCTCCCCAATACTTTTTATTTGCTCTTTTTTTACAATTTTTTATTAAAATGAGGGTATTGGGTCGCACTTATTCAAATAAGCGCCACCCAAAACTATTGGATGGAAGTGGATAAAAATCCACTCCCCACCAATCACTCACTTTGTCTTTTTCCCCTTCCCTCTATTTAGCATTTTCACTCCCTCCTTCTGCCGCGAGCTTCATCACTCTCGTTCATTCACCACCACAAACTCTCTCGTCCTTCCTACAACATTTCTTGCTCGGTTATCCCCACTAGCCTATTCTTCTGGTCCCCATTGCAAATCTGTAAGTAATATATCCCTTTTTCTTTAATTTCATTAAGAACATGTACATTTGGATCTTGTGTGCTCTTTTTTTTGTTTTATTATAATCATGACGCCCCTTGTCTTGTTCTTTTTCTTAATTTTTTTTTTCTCTGACTATACACACGCATGCATGCTCGATCTTTTTTTAATTATTATATACACATACACGCCCGCATACATGGCCCCTTTTCTTGTTTTTATTTTTATTTTTGTTGTGCTCTTGTACAAACACGCATACATGCTCTTTTTCTTTTCTTTTTTAATTGTTACACACACACACACACATGAGCACCTTATTTATTCCTTAATTACAAAGACTAAAATGTGTTATGATTAAAAAAATAATAATCCATCTTATTTATGCCTTAATTACTAACTTTGTCTTGTTAGATTATGTATAGTTATACGTGGATGTTTTATTTATCTATGGGTAAATGTCTTCTTCTTTTTTTAAATTTTCTTTCATTAAACCACTAACCCTTTGAACTATTTTAATCAGTTTAATAAACCTTTGGACTTTCAGTATTTTAATATAGACATTATTTTGTAGGAATAATTTTTTTTCCAAAGTAGGAGGACATATTATGATGTTTGACTTGTTAAAATTATTTTCTTAACTGCATAATTTAGTTGTTTATGTTCAATTATTCGAATGCTTAGGTGGTTTGACTCTAAATTATTTTATCATTACACTAATATGACCTGGGAAATAAGTTCAAATTTGTAGTTTTATATAAATTTACCCCAACATTTTCATGGAGGTAGAGGTATATAAATTCATTTCTCTTTATCCTTTTATTTAGTTGTCATATTTCATCTTTCAAGTTGATTTTTAGTATAATAGAGGAAAACTTGTGCCTTTTTCAAGATTCCCTCACACTACCTTTTTCTTCACACCTAGCGAGAAATTATGCCTTACAGGCTTATCATCTATCACATTAGCTGGCCTAGACTGGATACCCTTAGACTAAGAGGTACTTGTGCTTTTCCCTCAGGGTGGTACTTGTACTTTTCCCACACTTAGCACTAGGATTTACTGCCATTCACATATCATTACACAGAACATGGCAAAAAATACATATTAACAATCACAAAGAATATGAGGGAAAGAGTTACTATCTTGAACCTTTTCTGGCCTAGCTATTATCGATCCTTAATTTCTGCTCCGGCTCGGGAAATATCAAATCCTAAAATTCTCAAATTGATCACAAATAAGTTATTACTTATTCATACCTTATTCTAAAATTTATAAGTTGGTCATCTTTAGTTAAAAACACATAATTACCAAAATGTTGTCACTAGTGCAGAAAAGACTTTTTACATGTGACGGAATGGACTTTTTATACTTGACATAAAACACGTGTAGAAACAATAGGTGTAGAAAATTGAGACTTTCTACATGTGTCGTAAACCACATGTAGAAAGTCTCACTTTCTACACCTGACGTAAAATGTCAGGTTTAGAAAGTCTCACTTTCTACACCTAACTTCTTGCGTCAGGTGTAGAAAGTTAGAAAAGTTGTTTCTACACATGACGTAAGGGGTCACATGTAGAAAGTATGGACTTTCTATACGTGACTTTCCTAGTCAGGTGTAGAAAGTCAACTTTCTACACCTGATGTGAGGGGTCATGTGTAGAAAGTCCATACTTTCTACACATGACCCCTCACGTCAGGTATAGAAAGTGGTATAGTAGGACTTTCTACACCTGACTTCAGAGGTCATGTGTAGAAAGTCCCACTTTCTACACCTGATCTATTTGTCAGGTGTAGAAACTCATTTTCAGAAAAAAAATTTTATTTTTATATAAACTCATTTACATAATAATAAACAACAAAACACCTGATAAAAAAAACAATTTGCAACAAAACTAATGTGAAATATCAAATTTCATCCAAAATATTAACAAAGCCATATAAAGGTACACAAACTTGACCTCATTTTTACAATGAAATTTGTACAATTAAAGTCAAACCCAATACCAAATAGTGACAATAAAATTCAATATGTCTAATACCAAATAGTTATTAACTTTACATATTTAACATTACACTCACAACTTTGTGATCTCGAAAAAATAAGTTGCCTAACATGTGCGAACGTCATCAATGTCTTCTTCAGAAAATGCATCCGTAATGTCAAACATCTACAGATTTTAAAATAAAAAATCACAT
This sequence comes from Albizia julibrissin, assembly GCA_037074505.1. NCBI lineage: Eukaryota > Viridiplantae > Streptophyta > Magnoliopsida > Fabales > Fabaceae > Albizia > Albizia julibrissin. The sequence goes on from CM073477.1 coordinate 44,432,666, forward strand.
AAATTTAATAACTACGAAATGAACTTAATAAAACAAATATAATTAAATACAATTACCTCTTCTGTAAATTCTGTACTACACAAGAGGATGATGTTTAACATGTGCCTCATTACATAATATCCACAAGCCTTATTCCCCTTTTGACGACGGCACTATAGAAGAACATGCATTATATTATATTAATTATATATGTGAACATGATAACTATGTTCATAGAAGGATTGAAACTATTTACCTTTGGTTGTATCCAGATAGTCTCCCTAAGCTCATGTGTATGCTTTTTCTTAACCACTCTTTGGTACATTTCCATTGCGCTATAGAAAAATATATAAAAGAGGGTAGATTATCTAAAAAACTTACATATTGCAAATAAAATGTCATTGACAAAGTATACTTACGTGTCCATCATTTTCTTCAAATCCTTTCCCGGATTATAATGTAATGAACATAAAAGAACAACGACATTTTGCTTTGGACATAAAACCACTAACTGCCAATAAGTGCTGCAAAAAGAGGTATGAATTATATATATTCAAAAAAAAAAGGTATCAATTACAAACTTTTTCTTACTCGTGAACATATGGCGCTAGGTAGCACTCTTTTCCTTCTTCACAGAGCCTCTGCCGAAGGTATGACTCTCTTATGGAGGAAGTGTTCCCTTTTCTTTGGATGTGAATCGGGAAAAGAAATCCAAACTTATGACCATTCCCTGATAAATTATAAAGGCGATAGAGGTACCTACAATAGTTAAAGCATGTCAGAATCAAAAGTTGAATACTTAGTAATATTGTTAAAAATATACCCACATCATAAACAAGTGGACGTGCGGTATGTTAATCTAATCCTTCGTTAACATCCACACTACATCCTCCTGCTCGATATGCACGAACATGTCCCTCTTACCCACAACGTTTGGATCCATCGTCAGTACTTCAGTTGAGAAGGATCTGTCAAAAGCCAGCATACACAGACGTTGAAGCGGCTTCACTTGGTTTTGGGTCTGCGGTTGGGGCTAGTGTTGTGGAACCACTTCATTAGATGGGGTAATTTGCTAAATAAAAAAAATTAATAATAAAGAGTTAGTAATAATTGCAAGTTATAAATTTCTAATATGAAAAAATTGAAACATATCAAGAAGAAAAATATTTTCATACTTCAGGACGAATTGCAGCTAGAACAACCCGGACAAGTCTCTTTGGCCACCTAAGGAATGTTTTGAGGGCTTCACCTACAATCTTCACCTCATCATTAGGAAATGGAACAGGCGCATCTGGAATTTTTACCTCTCGAATCACCACTCTTACTTTGTCATCTTGCATTTACTCGTGGTGGACGATTAGCCCCAAGTTTTGTATTGCGCCAAGTGCTACTAAGCGTCTATCAGGGTCCTCTAAATATAACTCACAAGGTTTACTATTTTTTTGGACTCTAGATTCCTTGATTTACGCCCAAGAACACAACTCCCATTTGTGCTTTGAACTGCAGGAGAACTTGTCGCATGGATAGTTGTGTCCTGTTGTGAGATGAGGATGCTCATCATTTCTTCCTTCAATTGTAAAATCTGGGAGGCCGTTTGCTTCCTTTCATTCTCTAATATCACTTGCATATGCTTCCTTTCATTCTCTAGCATCAATTCCATCTCTTGCTTAGTGACCATTCCCGTGGAGGTATAATGTGTATGTGCTCCAAAGTAGTCTCTTATGCCTACTCCTCGTCCAATGCCCCTAACACGACCACCATGGTCTGGAGTCCCCATGGCAACCGTCAAGATATCATCCCTTCCCTATAGAATGAAGACTCCTTGGGCATATTCTAGTTGAAGTTGATCCTGTAATATATAAGAACAAACACAATTAATATGTTACCATACAACAAAGAAAATAATAAGGATTGATATTAAATTACTTACAATCCTTTCACCAATCACGCGTGCCTTCTCGCACGTATACTCTCCAGTCTTCCTTCGACGTGCGTCCCTTCATTTTTCTTCATGAGATATTGGAGATGGTGGAGATATAATGGTAGATGGATCAGATTAAGCCTCTTCTTGTCGCCTCTTCTGCTTCTCCTTCATCATTTCTTCTTCAAGCTTTTCATAACCCCCACGAGACAATCTGTAGGGGCAATCATTCTTTCTACCACTCGCTATAGCTTTATCCCTTTTTATCTTTTAATAAGAAACCAACAGATCATTAATCGATAAAATTAAATGAGAATAAAGTAAGTAACTAATTAAAGTGAATAAAAACTAACCAAGGCTTCTGGTATAGTCTTTATCCTGTAAAATTATTTCCATGTAGCTTTATCAAGAAATGTATACTCCTTACAAGGATTAGGAGGATTCTTACTCTCTGCTACCTCGACATGCACAAATCTTTTAGTTAGAGAGGTCTTGAAGGCCGTCCAACACTCCGCGCAATATGATAACAATTTATCCTTTAAGACTTGACTGGGAGGAACGTCGTAAGTAAGCTGTGAAGTCATTATATTAGTTAGTAACATGAATAAATGTAATAGTTACAAAATTTTATGGGTTTATAGTGTTGTACCGCTATAGTGTTCCAAATCTGATCCTTGATAGATTTATCTACTTCATTCCACTCCTTAATCGTTATGCTAGGCTTGCTACGTGCTTGGAGGGCAACAAAGATAATAAACTTGCTCTTGGTAGGCTCGATTGGTCTCCATTGCCCATCAAAATGAATCGGTATCTTCTAGTCATTGGTTCGACTCTTGGTCAATTCTTTTATTGTCATGCCACGTCTACCCTTTCTTTTTCCCTGAGCAGACTGGCTGCTATGCCTAGAATGAGTATCATCAATGTTGGGGGGATCCTTCTCCATGTTCCTATTTAACAATGAAATATGGTAAGTAAATGAAAATCCAAGATACATAATCAACGAACTCTTCTTTTCTTACTTTTAATTAAAGTCTATCAAATAGGAGTAAATATATTCTCCCATATCCCTTCATGGTGGTCAGTTCTTGTGGCATGTATGTCATCTGCTTCATCTTCATTGAATTCAGGCAACCCTGACGAGAAACATAGAGTCTCAGAAACATCAGAGTTTAATTCCTTATTATCATCACTGTGAACTACGGTTTTTCCTTGGAGAACAACGGAGCGACTTTTATTTGCTGGATCGATTATATAAAACACTTGTTTTTTGTGGGCTGCTAAAATAAAGCAAATAATGGTAAGATGTAAAAGCAACAAAAATCAGTTCATGAGTAAATGAACGATCATATTCAAAATTACATGTTTTCCATTGTTGAACCAAGCCGTGGTCTTCTTCTTAGGATCAGAAAAGCTTGTGATTTTTTGAGTAACTCTAGAAACGCACAAATATATAATTAACCACCATATATTCTAAAATCCCAAAAATTTGCACAACCAACTTGTGCACAAACATTTGTTTAGCTTCGTATATGGGAAAAGGGATCACAATGAGTGTATAATCTCTTCTGATATCAACAAGTATATGATGTTTCAAGATTGTGGTGCTAGCAATATGGCAATGGCATTATCTTTTACAAAAAGTAACATTAGCAAAAATAGGGAAGCATGACCCGAGGGGTTTAGGATCTCAGTCCTAATAATTATGTTCAACTTTTATCCCCCATTCCTTCTTCCTCATATGATGCCTCCACCTTATCAGTCCATTTCAAAAGGATTAGGTGTGTGAAAGGGAAACCACTACATACCTTAGTAAATCTGATACATATGGTTCAGGAGGAGTTGGAATCGACTCAAAGTGCCTTGATTAGTAGCAACAGAAAGAGGGTTGATAGCAGCGTGGAAAGACAGACGCTTACAGCGGCGTCATCCCAGTGAACGCGAGGTAGCCGACAGCAGTGAGGGAGAGAGGAGTCTGAACTCGAGGCAGCAACTAGGGCAGGGAGTTTGGCGTTCGCGTGGCAGAGCGTGAGATTGGTATGGCAGCAAAAGCAAAATGAAATGGAGGGAGGGAGGGAGGGAGAGGACCTGATAAGTTTTTTTTATAATATTCTACACTGGTTGGGACTCAACTAGTGTAGAAAGTTATAGTTTCTACACCAGTTCTGGCCCAACCGGTGTAGAGTATTCTTGTTTATTTTTTTTAAAAAAAATTTCCTCTCCAGCGAATTGTTGTGACAATTTCTACACCAGTTGTAACATTGAGCATCCAGATATGTCATTATGTTGGCATGAAATTATGTAAGGCAAGCATGTCATGTAATAAATATATATCTTACATGCATAGTTTTATTGTTTGCTACTGAGATTCCCCCGAATCTCACCCTACCCTAACCAACAATTTAGGCAGGTGAGCATTGGAAAGGAGTGAAGGACGATTGAAGAAGTTGCGGATTAATAGTTGAGGAATTATTTCATGCTTTTCCATTATGTATTAACATTTTATGTGGTTAACTACATAACCCGCATGAAAAAGGGATTAATTATCCGAGCACGTTAAATGAACTAGGAATGGCTAATCACGCAGTACGAGCCCAATATTTAAGTAAGTAGAGGAATTGATAAGTTGAGAAAAACCTTAATAATAATGAATGAAAGAATTGAAAAGTTAAAGTGAATAGTAACCCTAAGATTAAAGTTAATTAATTTGGTAAATATGGGTTTATCTAATGAACAGTACCCCAAGAATAGAAGTGTAAGTTTTTGGCTGGGAGCTTTATTTATTGATTCCCCTCAGCCATAATAATAAAGTTAACGCTTTTGATGCATAATAAAGGGGCATAAGTAATAGGTGTTATAGTTTGGTATCAGAGAAGAGAGTATGCATTTGGCTAGTATGCTCTGATGATGTGAATAGTATCCGTGAGTGATAGTTGAATAATCCTGATGATACTAGGATTCAAAGATAGGGGTGATAGACAAACATAGAAAGATAGATCTTCCCCTGTCAGTTAGTTAGCCTGCTAAAGGAAGAGGCAGAGCTGTATATAGAGAAAGAAATGGAGCAACAATGATACATACCCTGAGGAAGAGGGTTCAAACTCCGGTGAATTGAGACTCTAGAGATAGATGAGATAGCATAGGATACGAATTATATTGCTTACTCTAGTGTCAAATCCCTTAATAGTTTGACATTTACTAGAGTAATAATGCGCAGTTTAATGGGCATACAGAAATAGTACAATATACTGATATAAAATTTCTAATTACAATACATAAAATTCCCACAGGGTTTTTACATATTACAATACAAATCCCATATATATAGGAAAATTAACAGATAACCAATAATAAATTTTCTTGGTCAGCACTGGATCTTTAATTGTTGATATCTGCTACTTTGCCCTCTAAGCCGCTTCTTCTAACTGAGTTAATTTTGAATTATGGAAAGGGGTGAGATTCATATGAATCTCAGTAGTAACAAACAATCAATCATATAAAATGTGAAGAGTAAACATGCAATGCATCATTTATTATGATGCAGTAAACAAATGCCAAGCACATGTCTTACAATGCTCAAGAACTAGATAATGATTTTGTTCGGATCAAAATGATCATCCGTTCCTGATCTGCACAATCATCATCTCATAATGTGATTACAACAACAACTTGGAGAAGGCCTATACCTATCCGTACTCGTCATAACTTGGAGTCCACCTAGCCACATAGTACCCAACAGGTTCCATGGCGTGGTTTAATTTATCATCCATACCCAGTGAGTATTCACACCATAATAAGCACATTGTACATAACATGGTAAATAATGCATATTAACATTCATATAGAATATGAAAGATAGAGTTACTACCTGGTCTCCTTTCCAAAGCCTCACTATTACCGATCCTTTTAACTTTCCGTCCGGCTCGGGAAATTATTAAATCCTAAAATTCCCAAAGTAATTGCAGATGAGTTATTACTCATTCATACTTTATTCTAGGATTTAAAATTTGGTTATCTTAGCCCAAAATTGCATGTTTACCAAAATGCCCCTGGGGAACTCGGTCTAATTCCCTTTTTATCCGGTATATTTGTACTTTTTCAAAAATTATGACCCAGTCTAATCCTACACAATTTCACATGTAGAATACATTTTTGACTTCAAATTAGGAAAATTCCAGCTCAAATTAGAAATTTACCCTTGGAAACCATATCTTGAAGTTTTAGGGGCAAAAACTGTCATTTCACATACTAGGACTTTTCATGCTTCACAATCTACATGAACTCTACACAACTTTCCCTTCTAAACATTATGGAATCATAAAAAACATGAAATTCCAATTCCAACCCCAGATTCTAGCTTTGCCCAAAAGTTAGAGAACTTTAGGAAAATTGGATTTTCATGATTTTAATCCTTAAAACACCTTCTTGTCACCTGTTTTCACTTATTTAACCATTCAATCATCAACTTTTACATAATTAATAAAAAATTGGGTAGCATCTCCCCTTAGAAATTGGACATCCCAAGTCACAAAAATTATCACAAACAGTCAAATAAGCAGCCAGAGATCCATAACAACTCAATTTTTAACAAGAATACTAGAGTTCATACAACTTACCTTATCTCTTCTTCTTCTTCCTTCCTTCCCTCTGTTCTTGTGTTTTTGCTGGTAAGAAAGCTAACCCAAGATGGTATGCAGGTTAGGAAGGAATTTCACAAGCTAGAGGACAAGAATAAGCAGAGATTTCAACCTACTTGCCTTGTACTTGCTCCTTGGTCTTTGCTTTCTCTTCTTTCTCTTATCTTTCTGTAACACCTTACTTACGTAATCGTTTTGATGAGTTTTAGGCAGTGGATCAAACTACTAAGTGATCTTTCTTTGCAAAGTTCTTTCAATTCCCAACCTCAATACAGGATTTGAACCTGTAATTGAGTGGGCTTTTCTGAATGGTTTAAAAACCTTGGTTTTGACGTCATCCCAAAGTGGTTCATAACTTCTTAGCAACTCATCGTTTCTTAATTCCATGTATAATTACTAGAGTATTTCTTATTCTCAATGATCCCAATACTGGTTAATTCAAATACTTATACTCTTACGAATAAATATTCTCTGTGTGCAAATAATGATATACACAATAACCTAAACATAATTCAGTCTTCAATTCTTCATCTTCTTTTCTTCTGAATCATCTTCAAGCCTTCTCTTCTTTCCTGTTTATATACCTATATGGTTGGTGGGGGAGAGTGAGATTCGAGAGAATCTCAGTAGCAAACATACAGACAATGCATGTAAGATGAATGCTAGTGCATGAAATGCTTGCATTGCATAGGCTCATGTTCACATAATGATATTCTGCATGATCAATGTTTCGTACAACATACTTATAGCCATAGTAAAAATAGAAACATAGCTTCATTCATTCATACATGCTTTACATAATCAAGAAAATGAATACATAACATAAACATCACATACATATAAGTAAGTAAGTTTACTACCTGATGGAACAATGCCCTTCCTTTGTTTCCTCTTCATCCAACCATTGAAACTTCTTGGAAATTCTTCCATGCCTCTTATTTCTTAACTTCTCCATAGCCCTAGATACCCAATCACATCATTATATCCATGATCTTTAGTCATTGGAAGTATATATTAAGGCCCAAGAAGCTAGGAAGATATAAATAGGTCAATTTCCTTCAAAAATATGAAATACTAAAATTTAGGGGTCTTGGCCGCAGTCAAAAATAGATGGCAACAACAAAAATTAGGTCAGAGACTTTTTTGGCTGTGGCCAAGAATCTTTGGCCAGGGCCAAGAATCTGGCCGACAGATTTCCCCTTTTCCTGATTCTTGGCCGAACATGTAAAAATCATAACTAATTCTACAAAAATCCAAATAAGGTGCTTCCAAGTTTTACATGACCCTTGTTATGTCTACTTTCAGGAGAAAATATATTCATAAGCTATATGTACACATGTAGATACATATTTCCATTTTATTGGACACTACTCTAGAATCACCCAATTTTACATTACCAAACTTTAAAAATGTAGAAATTCACAAAGTTACAACTTGTGTCCTAATGATTCATAATTCATAATTCATAATCAAGGCTATTTCCACACAATGTTTTGTGTAGAACACAATGGGATGATCAAAATCACCAAAAGCCCAAAGTTTTAGCCCCTTACCTACTGACCATACAAAGCCACCAATCAACCAAAATTACCCAATATAGAGTTTTGTCCAACAACTTAGTCCAATCTCATCATTAATCATAATCTAACCATAAATACATGATTAAAATATGATTAAACCTCAAAAACACCCCTTGGATGAAAATGAAAAGTATCAAACCCTTACAAAAACTAATCCGAACAACAAACCAATCGGTTCAAAAGGAAGCTTACGCTTACCTTTAGGCGTTTTCGCTGTCGGTTTGGAATTTCTGCGGTACTCCGGCCGGAGGCACAGCACCAAAGACCTCCAAATGAAAATCTAAAATCGTAGAAATAAAGCTTAGGATGAGTATAAGAAGGTTTGTGAAGGGTGTTTTGAGAGAAAACGCTGATTCGATAGTGTTTCGGCCGATGAAGTTTTTGGAAAATACTATTCACTCACCTCTCTCTCTTCTTCCGTGTTCTTTCATTCTCAATCTGATTTTGCTTTAATTTTCAGCCATTTGACCAAATAAATGGCTAAGGAGGAGTCTTGGGAAAGCTTGTGCCACGTGTCTTAATCTTACGGTGCCACATCTATGATAAACCAATGATTTGGTTACACGTGTCACTTCTTTTAATAAAATGGGTTCCACCTCTTTTATATCTCTTATGTGGCACCATATTATCAGGGAAAGGGAGATCCCTAACAATTTCCTCAGACTCCTAGGTTCGGTGTTCGAGAAGTCACATACTTGACCGAACTGGATACCGGAGGATTCCCCAAACTTCAGTGCTAGGTGGCGAGCTCCGAAGGTGCCAACACAAAAGCATAAAGGTGATGGTAATGATAAGGGACACTTGTCACCTCCTCAATCTTTCAACACAAAAGTGGCTTGTCCTTTGCCATGATTAAGTGTCATGTGTCACTTTCTCAAGAAGCCAACACAAAAGCTAGTCATCATGAGACATTATTACTTTATTAAAGTTACTTTATCGGTGTCTACTCAACTTTACTCAGGGCTTACTCAAGATTGCGACACTCATACCAAAACCCATCAAATGACACCTAGTCGAATTATGTATATAAGCCCCACATGGCGCCACATACCGATGTCCACTTCAAAAACGCAGGGTACTCATATATGCCCTGAAAATGGCATGTGTACACCTATATCGGCCTATTTTGCCCAACTAATCGGTCCCTTACCTCATGACATAGTTGGGTGGTGTCTTTCTACCAACCCAATGACATCATATATGTGTTTTGTGCACATCTGCACTGACATTCTAATCATACTGCCTCCAAATACTAAGCCATTTTCCTGGTAAGGCCAAATCATAAGTCCCTGAGAGTCTTTCTATATCTCATCATTCCTGGGACTCTTACTAATGTTGGCTTGGTAGTCTACTTTATTTAGGCTTATTCTCTAGCCTTTAGTCCCAAAATTTGGGATATTACAATTCTCCCTCCGTTCAACAAATTTCGTCCTCAAAATTTGGTACTGATCTGATTCTTAATAATACTTCGAAAGGACCACTGTAGCGAGGGTTTCATTTCTTTCTTTCTACCTTCTATGTATACCCCAAGTTCAAGAGATATTCTCAAATTCTCCCCACCTCAAGTTCTAGAGGTTTTCTTATTCAATCTTATTCCTATAGACCTTATTCGTCTATCTTATGTCTGAGCTTCTTCAATTAAACCTTACAGACTACTTTCCTCTTGACTAGCACTATAGCCAGCAAGTACTATCTGACCTAATAAGTTCATATTTCTAATCCTTCTATAAGTTTTTGTTCTTGTTTCTCCATGAACTATAACTGCACTGCTTTTTAATTCAAAGCATCAACGACGATAGTCGCGTCATTGCTTTTTCATTCACATATGTTGTCTCATATTCTACTTTTTCTGATTTTTCAATTATTTGAAATTCTAGTGGTTGCAGTACATTTTCACAATTGCACTATACAAAGTAGTGCGGTTACATTTTTCAGAGAAAACTTGAGCTTTGCCATCTCAATTCACAAGTGGGGTAATTCATCTAGTAAGGTTTCAACTATTGAGAGGCACACGACACCATTATGTCCTTCTTTACCAGGACGTTTCCCAATCCTTTCTTTCTTTCTCATTCTATTACAGACCATATCGGTCGCTTCACTGCAAACTACACAAGTGTGGCATTCTAGGATTGGGAATATTCAATACTGGTGCGAGTTTTAACTTCTCCCACAGCTCTATGAAATCCTCTCATAGACATCATCCCACTTAAGAAATTCTATATGTAATTCTTTCTTTCAAGTGAGTGGCAAAGCGATTCAAGGAAAATTCTAAATTCATCTGGCAAGACCCAGCAAACTGAGTATTTCTGCAACAGTTTATGGTCTATTCTAGTTCTGTACTGCTTCCACTATTCTAGGTTCTTCTAAAGATTCCTTCTTTTGAAACAACATAGTTAAAAAATGACCAATACAAACTGGTCAAAAATTTCGTTCAAAATTTCAATTTTGTTTAAACATCTATTCAAAAATTCAATTCTTGGAAAATTCAGTTCACAATTCATTTCATAAAAAATTCAGTTCATACAATATACAAAGATAGCAGGTGCATTGGCCCGTTTAAAATTTAATTTTCAAAACTACACAGGAACTAAACAACTATCATAAAAGGTCATCAATTATAAATTCATTCCAGGCTCCAACCCTTGCTGCTCGAGCAACTCATTTACATATGAATGTTCATGAAGCACGCAAAACTAACCATCCCTTCTCAAGCATTCATATTCATTCACAAGACCTAACCAGTCTAGTTATTCATTCACAGGACACACAGTCCGTTGGGGAATTCTCAGGACACGTAGTTCCTTCTATTCCAGCCTTTCGGCTATTATTCCAGCTTTATAGCCGTTCTATTCTAGCCTTTCGGCCATTCTATTCCAACCTTTTGACTATTTCAATTCTAGCTTTACATCCATTCTATTTCAGCCTTTCAGCCGTTTTAGGACAAACATCCCTTTGGGAAATTCTCAGGCTTTACAACCTCTTCGGGACGTTGCCTGGAATTCTCAGGCTTTACAACCTCTTCGCGACGTTGCCCAGCAATTCTTGGTCTTACGACCATGGGCTTCAGCCCTTCTAATTTAGAATGCTTTTAAGGTCTGAATGCCTAAGGACACATTGGCCTAAAAGGTCTAACAATCCACTATATATTCATAATACGAATATACTTGATGGTATATACATACATGTAGAACCATTACATAAGATATGAGAGCAAGAGCTCGCTTGACTTGTTATATCTTGTCGAGGTTGTTCTTTCTTTATTTTTTTATCTTTCTTTCAATAAACAGTACTAGAGCACCCCATGGTGATTCAATGGGTCACATGAACCCTTTCCTCATTCTATTATCTCTTCTGGGGTTATTCTATATGGACTTCTAATATTGGTCCAGCTCCAGGCATAATTTTACTTCCCTTACTGGGGTAATCTTCCTGGGTTTTCTGAGAATCCGATAGTTACTAGCGTATTCTATTCTCTGTCTCGATTATGAGACCATAATTCATGGTTATTCTCATTATTTCTATTACTCTGTTCTATCAAGGAATAAATTCTCATTCATTCTTTATAAGGGAATATTCAAGATCTTTCCCTATGCTAGATTAGCAGCTAGCAACCTTGGAAAACCTCTTTCTCATCTGTGCTATATTCTAGTACCTCCATTCATTCAGGTCAATTCATATGCCTAAAGAATCAATTCAACTATTTTTTGATTCTTAGGTTACAGTTCAATTGGTAGCAACCCTCTAGATGTCTATCCAACTTTTAGGTTCACCAACCTAATTCTAGAACCTTAGCCATACCCAATAAGCATGTTAGGATCATCATGATTCATTCCTTCTATTCTATTCTTATAACATTCAGGTAATATCCTCAAATATTCCCCTAAAGCATTGTTGACAACTCAACATTACTTACTAGGCTTATAAAGTTCATAGGATTCATACTTTCATATATTGGAACCATAGTGTAACTTGAGTCACATCTTGACCTAAACATTATTTCAGCGTAGATCGGATTCAAGCCTATCATAAATCTTCAATGTATTCATTCTAACATTCTCATGGCATCCCAAGGGATCACCATATTTCATACCTCAAGGTACTCAAGCCTTTATTCAAGAGGTTTCCAATTTCTAGGGTACTCAAGCCTTTTGTCTGAGCACGTTTAACCACAAAATTCCGTTGGAATCCAGAACACATGCCCGCTTGGCATCTGATTCGCTAGAGCTCATACCCTTCTCTACTAGGTATACATCACTACTACTCCATTTCATTCTCTACATACAACTCTACCCCACCCTCTAAACCAGTTTGTCCAGTTAGTGGTTGGGAAAATTCTATTTCTCTGGGTTCATCTCTAACCCACCATTCATTCTGGCTACATGATTACTAATAAGGTATTTACATACCTATTCACAGTAGCAGAGCATACTAGCCTAATATCAGAACCTCTACTCTGATACCATAAAATATAACACCTTACTTACGTAATCGTTTTGATGAGTTTTAGGCAGTGGATCGAACCACTAAGCGATCATTCTTTGCAAAGTTCTTTCAATTCCCAACCTCAATACAGGATTCGAACCTATAATTGAGTGGCCTTTTCTGAATGGTTTAAAAACCTTGTTTTTGATATCATCCCAAAGTGGTTCGTAACTTCTTAGCAACTCATCGTTTCTTAATTCCGTGTATAATTACTAGAGTATTTCTTATTCTCAATTATCCTAATATTGGTTAATTCAAATATTTATATTCTTACAAATAAATATCCTATGTGTGCAAATAATGATATACACAATTCAGTCTTCAATTCTTCGTCTTCTTTTCTTCTAAATCATCTTCAAGCATTCTCTTCTTTCCTGTTAATATACCTATATGGTTGGTGGGGGTGAGTGAGATTTGGGAGAATCTTAGTAGCAAACATACAGACAATGCATGTAAGATGAATGCTAGTGCATGATATGCTTGCATTGCATAGGCTCATGTTCACATAATGATATTCTACATGATCAATGTTTCGTACAATATACTTATGGCCTTAGTAAAAACAGAAATAAAGCTTCATTCATTCATACATACTTTACATAATCAAGTAAAGCAATACATCAAATCAATACACATCATAAACATCTTGTCTTCTATTTTTCTTCTCGTTTGGCATAAATTCTTGGCTATTTTAAGGGAATAAATTTTGCCTCTTAAGCCTTATAATTACTTCTCTTTTCAAGAGAAAATCCTAGCCCTTAATCTTGAGTTCCAATTTTAACCTCAAGATCAAAAGACAATTGCCTCGTTTTCCCTTGATCATGCAAATATTAATTGAATTGCCATTAGTTCTTTTCTTTTCTTCTTTTAATTATCTTCTTTTCTTTAGATCCAAATTATGCTTTATATCATTTTTTCCTTTAGATAAAGGAATTGGGTATCTCCTTTAGCTCTTTGGAATCAAATTACATACTTTATTCTTCCCAAATTAGTCCCTAAAAGATATTCTGTCTGTTAGACATTCTTGGGACTTTTGCAAAATGGGGCTCAACAGTCGGCTTGAGTTAGTCTTAATTTTAAGCTTCTAGTCCATAAATTTGGGATCTTACAATTGTAACATCCTTAATTTCAGTCACTAAAATTCCTTTATACCTTGGTGGTATTAAAGGAGATAAAAAAGGTAAATTAAAGAGCACATTAAGTGACAAAATAAGGTAATTAGAGGTCACACACAATATAGTTATTTTGGTGCACAAGTAAGGGATGCTATCGGTAAGTTTCCCTGTGAGGCAGTTGTGTTGTGTGACATTTTTAAATACATTTATGATGTCCAAAAATTGTAAGACATGAATTTATCAATATTTAATTTGATAGGTCATATAGGTCATTTGGAGTTGTACACAAGGAGACATGAATTTTTAAATTTAACCTAGTAAAACAGGAAACTTTCTGTGGCAGGGTCTAAAATGGAAATTATGGAAGTTCTAAACTTCCATTTGGCCAAATTTTATATTTTTCCCTAAACCTAGACTTAATATGGTAACATAGCCTTTGGAACCACCTAATTTAGATATATATACAATTAGATATAAATTTTCAAATTTTGATGAAAATTCTGCCAATTTTTCCAGCAAGTGCGAAAATGGAAATAGAAAGGGAAGAAAATGAAAGAATGTGATGGATTTTTCAATAGAAATCAAGTAGGAATAAAGAATTAATAAAATTCTAACATAGGACCCACTAGTCTATCCTTACAACGCTTGATTTCTCAGGCCTTACAACATTTTCGGGACTCTGCCCAGATCACAATATCAGGCCCTATAGTCTCTTCGGGACTTTTCCCAGTTCACACTATATGCATATCAAGCCTAATGGCTTATTCTACTCCCACAACATTGGATATTTTAGTATTACTACACAAGGAATCACCCCCATGACATAGGCATCTCGGGACTTACTGCCTCAGCTATATCCTGTTACAATTTGAATGTTTTGCCAGCCTCAAAGTATACTCTGGACACACTAGTCCAATGTCACCTCACTAGGCACACAGGTGTTACAGCCCAGGGACACTGCCCCACGTAAATTTACACACCAGCTCTTAGTTCCTTAAGCCTTCGCTCGTCACAATTCTCAACACATAATATTCTGCCAGCCTAAGGATATACTAGTCCCTCAGGTCTTATAGCCTTAGGATATTTAGTCTATCATCTTTGCTGAATACCTATCAAGACTAACTACCTCAGGACACATATTCATTAAGTATTCTGAATAAATCCCAAGCTCTAACTCTTGCTACTCAACCATCCATACACTTATGTAATGTTCACAAAGCATGCTAAACAAACCATCATCACAACATTCATCATAAGAGCATTCGGCATGCTAGCATATAGCATAATGATAACCACTAGACCATTGTTCCCACACTAAAACACTTGGTAAAACAAGTCACATGGCCCCCGAGCGTCTACTCGATATAAAACAAGTCATATGGCCCATAGTGTCCACTCAGTGTAAAACAAGTCATATGGCCTCGAGCGTCCACCCATGCAATAGGCCCCTGGTGTCTACTCATGCATAAAAGAAATTTTCCATGGCCCAGGAATCCAACCGTGTAATAGTCCCCGAGCAACCATCCCACATATTCTGAATGCTCATTAAGTCTTACTGCTTAAGGATACACTGATTCAATAAGTCTTACTACCTACCGTATATTCATAACACAAATATACCTGATAGTAAACATATATATGTAAAAACAATTACATACGATTCGAGAGCAAGAGTTACTTTCCTTAATACTGTCGAGCATGTTTTTTCTTAATTCCCTTTCTCATCTTTCCTTCTATAAGCGGCACTGGAGTACCCCATGGCGATTCACTGGGTCATATAAACCCTTCTCTCAAGGAAACCCATTCGATAGGAGACTAATTACAATACACCGTCATTGGGAGTCAACGTTCTCGTAGCTCTATTCTATGGTTTGACATCATGACAGTAGCACATTATGGTTTAACATCATGGTGGCTCCATACTACGATATTGCACTTGGTGCTTCACTCAGTCACTTAACTGGTCATCCCCTCTGGTTAAAACCCTCCGTAGGTAGCCCTCTCTGATCATATCTCTCTATAGGTAGCCTTTTCTGATCAGAACCCTC
This sequence comes from Albizia julibrissin, assembly GCA_037074505.1. Lineage (NCBI taxonomy): Eukaryota > Viridiplantae > Streptophyta > Magnoliopsida > Fabales > Fabaceae > Albizia > Albizia julibrissin. The sequence continues at coordinate 44,448,425 of CM073477.1, forward strand.
CGTATTTAGCCCTCTCCGATCAAAATTCTCCTAGGTAGCTATTTTCGATTAATCTTCTCTAAATGAAAGTACCATTGTAATGAGAATCTAGATCTTATAAGGTCCCTCCTCTCTAGCAGTTCTGTAATCTATTTTCTTGAATTTTGTCATCTCATCTCGGGTCAGTTTATATGGACTTTCGATATTAGTCCAGCTCCAGGCATAATCACAACTTCCCTTATTGAGGTAATCTACCCACATCGTACAGGGAATCTAAATGCTACTAGTACATTCTGTTCTATGTCTCAACCATGAGACCATAATCCATGGCTACTCTTTGTTCTATCAGAGAACTATTCTTATTCAATCTTTCTGAGGGAATATTCTATTATCAAGATCTTTCCCTATGCTAGATTAGCAACTAGCAACCTCCAGAAACCTCATACACATTCCAACACATTCTAAGACCTTAAATCATTCTTGGCCATTTCAAATTCTTATGGAATCAAAACTTAATAGTTGATTTCTAAGTTATAGTTTACTTGGTAACCCTTTTTTAAATGTTGGATAGACATCCAACTTCCAAGTTCATCACTTAATCTAGAACCTTAACATCACCTAGATCAGAAATCACTTTGGTCAATTATACCCAATACGTAGGCTAAAATCAAGATCAATAGCGCTTATTCTAACCTTCATAGTATTCAGGTAATATCCTCAAAATTTTATTGAAAGTTCAACACTATCCACAAGGTTCATGAGGTTCAAACTTCCATCATGTATCAGAACTATAGTGCAACCCTGATTCACATTTTAACATAAGCACTATTTCAGCTTAGATATGATTGAAACCTATCCTAAACCACTAGTACAAAAAAGATGTTTTAGACCGGCACATTTAAACCGATTATACCGGATAAGGTCTAAAAGAAATAGGCGGTGGTAGTTTTGTAATTTTAAGAAAATTGGTCTAAAATGTATTATTTAGACCGGTTTTATAAGGAACCAGTCTAAAAAGATAAAATTAATTTTAAAAAAAATAATATGAAATACATTCTCTAGACCGGTTATACTTACAGCCGGTCTAATATATTTTTTGTATTGAAAGGAATTAAAAAAATAAAATATCTAAACCTTTTTAGACCAGTTTGAATTAATAACCGGTCTAAAAGTTTACTATTTTAGACCTGTTGTTTATGAAACCAGTCTTAAAACATTAGCATTAAGAAATAAAAAATTCCTCACTTTTAAAACTGGTTATTTCATACAACCGGTCTAAAATATTAAGCTTTTTAGACTAGTTGTTAATAGGAATCGGTCTAAAAAACATTAGCTTTAAAAAAATAAAAAATTCCTCACTTGTAAGACTAGGTTTTTAATACAACTGGTCTAAAATATGAACTTTTAAGACCGGTTTTTTTCTAGAACCGGTCTAAAAGATCCCCCATTACAAATTCATATTTCTCCATTTGCTCGTGTTAAATTTCAGAGTATCTGATGATTGAGACTCTCTCCGTCTTCTACTAAATTTCATAGTTCTTCTTCTAATTAAACTCCTCCATAGCTGACCAACCCTTTCTACTTCCCACGTCTATCCTCCATCCTTAACCCAAATTGTTTCCTCGTCGTTTCTTGCTCCCGTTGGAGTCTTCTCCATCATTGAAATTTGGGTTTCATTGCTGTACTCCTCGTCGTTTCTTGCTCCAACCAGTGTCTTCCTCAAGCTTGGACTCTAGGTAATTGTGAGATATATTGGACTTTTTTCTTTGATAAATTGGTCAAAGGAATTGTTCTCCTTTTCCCCTTCTTCTTCATTTTGCTATCTGAATTTGAGATACATAATCATGAGAAATGCTAAACCGTAACTATCAATGAACTTTCTGATAAACTTAGTGTTAGCGAAGTGTGGCTTTTTGGTTATTTATAAGTAGCATTACACTGTGAATAACCTCAATGGAACTAAATTACAACTCTAATTTCCTTGTATGTCATCGAATCTTCATCATAACAAGTAAGCATTGGTTAGGTGTTAAGTTTAGTTTGATTCTTCTTTTTTATGTTCCCTTGTTTAAGCCTCACTTGAGCATGTGAATTTTTGTCAAGTTTAATTTTATTCTTACTTCTATGTCTGCCAAACTCGAGTTCTCACTATAAAACTCAAGTGCATGGTTTTGCTTCAACGTCTCCAATATGTCTTTGCCAGTAACTTGTGAGAGTGTACTTTTAAACTCGAGTTCTCCCTGTACTTCAAGTTTTCTATATCATTCTCTGGTTGAAACTCTTGAGAGTATAATAGTGAACTCGAGTGCAGCTTGTAAGCTCAAGTTCTCCTCTTGTTCTTCATAGCAACAAACTCTCTTTCCAGAACTCTCATAACTCAAGTGCATTTCTTCTTAGAACTCAAGTGCTTCACCTGAACTCGAGTGAGTTGCTTCCTGCCATGTACAGAACTCAAATATCAGATAAAACTTATGAGATTTATACTGAAATATGCTTACTAGACTCGAGTATAGATAACAAACTCAAGTTCATATCCCTAGAACTCGAGTGCATAAGCACTTTTATAGATTTCCTCGACAACTATTTGTGCAATGGTTTCTTTGGTTATTTTAACACATTGTTCTTGATTAAACTTAGTCATTTCCTTGCAAAACAATTCATCACTATTCTTTTATCATCAAAACATGAATTCTAGCATAGATTGTTGCTGAGTTATTGGAATTGTATTGATATATTGCTTGAATCATTGGAGTTTATAGACTTAAGTTCATGTATTAATGCTATTTAGCTCTCCAAAAATATGATCCATTTTATTGGTGAGTTGAAAGACTTAAATTCATACTCCTGCCTTTTCTAGGGGAACAAATAGAAAAGAGAGAAAAAAAGGTATTGAAATATATGGATCATAGTTGGATAAACACACTAAATGGACGAGTGTTGAATATGATAATAGGGTGAGGGATTTTTTAGACTTTGCTAGAAGAAATGCCAATCATGACAGTGGGATGTTCTATTGCCCTTGTGTAGAAGTTTTGAATGAGAAGTGACTAAGTGCTGCAGATATATACACACATTTAATTTATGAAGGATTTTGTAAGAGTTATACAGTATGGGTATGGCGTGCTGAAGAATTAGAAATGCCAAGCACATCTCAAAGCGGGGAGTGGCATTTGATGATAAATTGGATACATGATATTATTTGTGATGTAGGAGAAAAGGCTTTTGAGCAATCACATGCATACGGTAATATGTGCAGTGATACTGAGAAGCCACTGTACTTGGGGTGTACAAAATACCAATTGTTGAAAGCAGTATTGAAATTGGTAAGTTTGAAGATAGAACGACAAAATTTTTTCAGAAATGCTTGAGGCCTTTAAAGACATGCTTCCAGATGATAATATGCTAGCTTGCCGATACTATGATGCTAAGAAACTATTATGTCCACTAGGGATGAAGTATAAAAAGATCCATGCATTCCCTAATGATTGCATATTGTACAGAAAAGAGAATGAAGAGAAGAAGCAGTGTCCGATTTATGAAACCTCGAGGTACAAATCAAATAAGTCCCCTGTAAAAGTGTTATGGTATTTTCCAATCATACCGAGGTTCAAGCGCTTGTCAAGAGAAAGGGACCACTGCTGCAATCAGACATAGATACTTATCAGAGAGGCTTAGTGAAACCTCAACTAAGTGTTTATTGGTTCCGTTTGTGCATGGATAAGAAACAAGTTTATATTTCAAAACACATATAATGCTTTATATTTGCTTAACATTCATCTCTTTCTTTTAGGGATCATTTACAATTGGTTCTTCTGTGCAAGAATAGTTACACCGCCATCCTCTTATGCTCCCTCTACTTGAAACCAGGGAATGACTTGAAGAAGACCATGAACTTGTAAGTTTTATTGCATTATTACCATTTTGTGTGTAAAGTTTATGGAATTTGTGTAAAATAAGTAATCTTTGTAATTTTGATGATAGGGCTATGCGGACATTTCTACACGCTACTTGTGGTAAGCATGTTCGTGACTTAAAAGACCCTACATGGATCATCCCAAATGTTAGTACATATTTGTTTTTCTTAAGATTTGTTCTATTAGCTATACTTTTATGCTTGCTTTAATGATGTCATGTTCTTTTTCAGAGCCGTAGGCAACCACCGGGGTCCAACTTATGTGGTTCTTATGTTTTGAGGAACATTTACAAAATTATACCCTAGGCATGACTGATTTTACCGAAAGAAGTAAATGTATATTTCACAAATTTTGTATTACTTTATTGTTTTTAGGTTAGCAAGTTAATGTTTTGTCTGGCTTTGGTGTTATATACAGATGTTTGATCTTGTTGATCCCTTTCCTGATGAAGATATTGATTTCATCCACAACTGTTGTGCTTAATTCATCTATAAGCTTTTACAAGAATAGTAAGATTTTTAATCCAATGTTGTTCTAATAATACTTGTTGTTTTCATATCTAACTTTGTTTATATCTCTGCTAGGACAATTTATGGGATATGGGTGATAGAGGTTGGTTGCTGATACAGGCATGGGATGTGAAGGATTGACTTTTATACTTTTTCTTCCCTTTGTTTCATTTTTCTGTAAAACTGAGGAATATTCTGAACATACTGACAAATTTGTCTTCCCCATGCTTTTCTTTAGAAGTTTTGGAATTAAAACTGAATAAAGTTGAGATTTTGCTGCTATCATTACATGTATACTTTTAGGTTAGGTGAGCCATATTGTGTCACGTTTAAATTATGTTTTTGACTATATCATTGCATGTATACTTTTGCGTTTATATGTATTTATTTGTTTGAGATATAGCCACGATTGCATTCATATAAAAAAAACTAATTAATTAAGCCCTCTGAATAAAATCTTAAGTCATAATGCCATCAATTAATGAATACTTATCAAAACCTAGATCGCTTAATTGTTAGTTCCACTAAAGTAGATGATGCATTTGAGTTATCTTGGTGAGACAAGCGTGAGTAATAGTGCTACTCACAAATATTCATTATTGTTTTGACTTAATTGAGATTAGAAAAATGGTTTTGAATCTCAAGGAAATAGATGAGATTAAACATACTGGATCATATAATGATCAAACCCCATAAAGATCTAAGAGTTATAAGTGATACACTTGGTAAAGAGGTTACCTACCTAAATAACTTAAATTTAAGCGTCTTGCTAAAGTGGACTTAAATTTAAGCGAAATATGGATCTTAGCCCACTAATCATTACATTGAGGGTTGTTAATTTAGTAGGAGATTACTAACTAACTTTGCATATTTTAATTGTAGAATCATGTCGACTAGTAATACTGCTACACTATCACTGCGATCAATCCTTGAGAAGGACAAACTCAATGGGATAAAATTTCTTGATTGGTTTAGGAACTTGAGAATTATTCTCAAGTAGGAAAGAAAGACATATGTCCTTGATCAACCTATTCCTGAGAAGCCTACAGTCAATGCTCCAAGAGCTCAGAAAGATGCTTACACGAAGCATAAGGATGACTTTGTAGATGTAGGTTGCCTAATGCTTGCCACCATGGTTCCAGAGCTCCAAAGAGATCTGGAATTTATGGAGATTCATGAGATGATTGTACATCTAAAGGAAATGTTCTAGCAACAGGCAAGGTAAGAGGGGTATGAGACAACAAAGGCCTTACATTCCTGCAAGATGGCTGAAGGTGCATCAAATAGCATTCACGTCTTAAGGATGAAAGGCTACATTGATCACATTAACAGGCTTGGATTTCCCATGAGCCAGGAGTTAGCTACATATTTGATCTTGAACTCACTCTCATAAAGTTATGACCAGTTTGTTATGAACTACAATATAAACAACATAGAGAAATCATTTTTTAAACTGCATGAGATACTTAAAACTGTTGAGCAGAGTGTTAAGAAAAGGCCCAACACTGTTTTGATAGTTTAGAAAGGAAAGGGTATGAAAAGGAAAGGTAAGGGTAAGGGCAAGGGTAATGGCTCAGGTGGTAAGACCAAAGAGACAAATAAGCCCAAAACTGTGCCTACAGCTAAGAAGATAAAGCCTCAAAGGAAGGAGTATGCTTCTTCTACAATAAACCCGTTCATTGGAAGAGGACTTTCAAACTATATATCGAAGATATGAAAATACCAAAAAGGATCAAGTGAAACGATTTGAATCCGACATACCTATGGCATTGTTGTCCAGGCCATATAAATGAGAAACGTATTTCTGAACTCCATCAAGATGGATTTCTCAACTCATTTGATTTTGAATCATATGACATAGTGAGTCTTGTTTATTTGGAAAGATGACAAAGGAACTTTATACTGGGTATAGTAAGAGGGCTACTGATTTATTGTGCCTCATACATACAGATGGATGTGGACCACTGAATACAACTCCTAGAGGAGGTTATATGTACTTTATTACATTTATAGATGACTTTAGTAGATATTAGTATATCTATCTAATTAAACATAAATCTGAATGTTTTGAAATGTTTAAAATATTCCAAAATGAAGTAACCAACTTAGCAAAACAATTAAAGCACTTTGATCTGATCGAGGTGGTAAGCCAACAGTTCATTGACCATCTTAGGAGTTGTAGGATAATCTCACAACTAAGTCCTCTAAGAACACCACAATGAAATGGTGTTTATGAGCGGAGGAATCAAACAATATTAGATATGGTTCGATTTATGATGAGTTCAACAGATCTTCCACTGTCCATTTGGGGCCATGCCCTAGACACAGCTGCGTTTACACTAAATCATATTCCATCTAAGGCAGTTGAAAAGACACTATATGAGATATGGACTGGGAAGAAACCTAGTTTATCTTTTCTCAAAATTTAGGGATATGAGGTTTATGTTAAGCAACAAGCCTCTGACAAATTAGTGTCCAAATCCTTAAAGTGTGTTTTGTGGGGTATCCTAAGGAAACGAAGGGATACTATGTCTACAATCCCACTGATAACAAAGTGATTGTAATATGGAATGGTATCTTTCTAGAAAGAGAGTTTATTCTAAAAGAACCAGTGGGAGCAAGGTATATCTCGAAGAAGTTTGAGAGTCACAAGATAGCACAGAACCACAGATGGAAAATAGAAAAGACTCGTAACAAGTTGCTGAGCCTCCTCAAGAAACACAAGGCCCACAAAGGTCTGATAGGACACGACATCAACCTCAGAAATATGGATATCTGATTACTAGAAGTTGTAATGTGTTGCTCATTAAGCAGAATAAGCCAACCACCTATCGAGAAGCCATAGTGGGATCAAACTCTGAGAAATAGCTAAACACCATGAAGTCTGAAATGCAATCCATATATGACAATCAGGTATGGACCTTAGTCGATCCACCTGAAGGTATAAAAACCATTGGGTACAACTTTTCAAGGAGAAAACTGACATAGATGGTAAAGTAAATGTCTTCAAGGCACGAATGGTTGCAAAAGGATTTACTCAAACTCATGGTATAGACTATGATGAAACTGTTAGATATGATTAGTTTTGATGATGTCAAATATTGATATCAAATATTAAGTGAGCAAAAAGTTTGCATCATATACTTATCTTTTACATTGACTAACTACTATATATAATGTAATATATCTTATAGATTAGTCAAGCATAGTAAGAAAGAGATTGGAGAAACAAGCACTTGAAGGAACTAATGGAAATATCAAGATTCAAGCTCCTAGAAGAAATACAGGAAGTTTCTATGGTCAGAATGGATTTCAAGATTGGTTGTAGCGATTGGTACTATTTGGCACTATTTGAAACTGTTTGGTACTGTAGCGACGACATTGTCGTATACAGCCACTATAGCATACTGTAGCAACCGAGTGATTTTAACAATTACTCGAGTCATTTGCTAGAATCACTAGAGTAATTTTGCAAACAGGGAAAATGACTTGGAGTGAGTTACTATTCACTCGAGTGATGTTTGCATTTTCAGACTCTGTTTTCTGTCTAGCTGAGTTAGGTCAGGTAATTCAATCATATCTCTCAAACCACAACTCTGATTGAGATGAAACTAGTTGCATATGAAACGAGCCTCCAAATTTGTCATTTTGAAATAAGAACCAACATCAAAGGAGTACATATCAGCATCACTTTCCAGAGCAGGTTTGGTAATTCAGTCATTACTCTCAAACCATAAATTCAATTGAGCTAAAACTGATACCATATGAAACTAGACTTAAAGTTCTTTCCATTGATATATAATATAGAAATTTTGGAGTTATATTCGAAGAGTTAGGCCATCTAGAAGTTGACCCATGTTTGTTGTCAAATTGAAAGAGCAACTACGAGTTAAACTGATCTATATAGAGAGCACCCGAGTGATTTACATAATCACTCGAGTGATCATTAATAATCACTCAAGTGAAATGCTGCATATGACAAATCAATCGAGTGGCATCTAAAATCACCGAAAGAAAAATTCACTGTTTCAAAAATCACTCCCAGTGCAAGCGAATTCACTCAAGTGATTTACTATTTTCACATATCACCTTCAGTGCAGGCCAAATCACTACAAGAAAAATTTATTGTTTGTAAAATCACTTCTAGTAAAACCTAATTCACTCGAGTGATATATGAATTCTTCAATATCACTTCCAGAGGATGCTGAATCACTTCCGGTGAATTTCACACTTTCCCAAATCACTTCCAGTGAACCTGAATGCAACTCCAGTGAAAGCCAGTATGCCTCATATCACTACCAGTCAGATGTTATATGATCGAGTGATAGGATGATTTTTGACAGAAGAAGCCTGAACCACTGAATCATCAGTATTGCTTCGAGAGAATCACAATCACTTCCAAGAACTAAGATCATTGCCTGTGAATCTCTATAAGCTCGAATGATTTGTTTGTTCTTTGAAACCACTTTCTATTAGATAATATTCTGATATGCTTATTTTGGTTCATCACAGCCAGTAGATTACAATGCACTAAAAGTGATATGCTTACTCTTACAAAGTCACTGCCAGTGAAATACTTATGCAGTCGAGTGGTTTATTGTTTTATAAAAATCACCTCCAGTGAAGTGACACCACACTCAAGTGATTCTCATATTTCAAAATATCACTGCCAGTGAATTAGATATTAACTCAAGTGATTCACTGTTCTCATCAGAATCACAAAATTTGATAGAAACAAGGAAATAACTAGAATGATTTCATGGTGCACTCGACTGATATTGATCACTTCCGGTGAAGTAGTTATCCACTCGAGTGATGTTTTCTAACGGATCTTTCTGTCAAGTGTCATCCACTACCGATTATATGGCAACCATCGGACTAAGTTTCAGCGACAACAAATCATGGGCAACAACTATATTCAACAAATGGATCAACAAACAACCTAACATAGTATTTATAGGATCAATACCAAAACTGTAAGAAACGCTGAAGCATATGTCAGAGCACGATCAATGGGCAAGTAATCAAATACACTCAACAGAAAAATGAAGCGACAAACTCTAATGGATAAATTCTCACAATGGTCTTCTAAAACTCAGCTATAAATAAAAAAGAGATGGCAATGAAGAAAAGTAAATGACAAGAATACAAATATGCTGATATCATAAGTCATTTGCTTTGATAACTCTTCTTCTCTTCTTCGTTCTCTATGTCATGTATCTGTGAGAGTGAGATTATTTGTCTTGTACTTCAGTGAGTAGTTTACCCACTCTGTGAGAGAGCTTGTAAATACTTTAATTGTATTTATGAATTGATCTCAAGGTAGAAGGACTTTGAGAGGATAGAATTTCCTTACGAGAGAAGCTATAGAGAGAATTCTTTGGAAGACTTTCTGCTCGTAAGACTTACAAGGTGCAAGTAGTAGAGAACGTTGATGCTCGTAAGACTTATAATGGTGTAAGCAGGTGAGAACGTTACTGCTCGTAAGACTTGCATAAGTAAGCAGGAGAGAAGAGTCGTTGGAATAACTCTCTGTTGGGATTGGTAGGCACACATCAGAAGAATTAAAATTTAAAATTGTAAAAGTTTTCCAATCCCAATTGTGGATCTATCAAAGGCATTTAAATCGAGTTAGAAAGAGTCATACCTTATTCATGTTTATATTTAATGCCCAGAATCATCAATGTATTGCGAGTTCTCAAATCTCTATGCTCCTGAAATAATTTCCCCGACATCTACATGTCCGCTAATTCTTCTTTGGAAGTTTTCTTTTTGGATCTTGAGGAGCTAACTACTCAGATCAGCTCCCTCTATAGGTATCCACACGAACAGGACCCAACACAGGCAGCATGCTAGTGCCTCTAATGTCCTTCTAGGGTTTTCTTGCGGCTCTTTATTTTTTCATCATCAGTAGAAAACCCTAGCTCTCATCTTTTATAACTAGTCAGGGTTATCTATTTTATGATGGATATTGGATTTTCAAAATTAATCTTAATTAATTTCAAAATCCTTATCATATCAATTAACACTTAATTGTTTTGATAAGAAAATTAAATAAATCTGGTTTAATTAAATCTATCCAACAGTTTTAATTTAACCTATTTATTTAATTAGAATAAAGAGCCAATCAAATCAGATTTAATTTATCTTTATAAATTAAATATGAGATATTATCATATAATATCTTTATATATACACAATATAATAATATTATCATATATTTAATATATATTATCAAATAATATATATTGTATATATAATATAATATTATCATATTATCATATAATATAATATTTTCATATAATATATATTATCAAATAATATATTATATATATATATATGTATGTATGTACTTCAAAAATATATATGTGTACATATAATATTATTACTTTTCTTTTCAAATATAAATATATATATATACATACATATAAATATTTATCAAATAAATATTCACACAATATGTGTATAATATATATATATATAATTCGTCCACCCTATATTAAACATTCTATTCATTGATTCTTAGACGCATCTTAGATTCAATGAATCTGGACATTATAGCTCGTGTTAGGCTATTCTTGTGTGTGACCTTGTAGTCCCATACGAAGTTGGCAGTATGCCAATGACTATACTAGCCCACAGGTCATAAGCAGCCTCTAGCAAGACATTACGACTACCCAATTCATATGAGGATCGACAATACGATACAACCTGTCGTATAACCATATCACGTCCCTTTTGTCACATGATATTTCGGTCAAGGATGAGGCATAGAGAATGTCATCCTCGTATTCCTGACCATTGCTTTCTCGATCCCAGAGTAGTCTTACTATAGAAATGGAAACTCCTTTTCATCGTAGTATGGCCATACATTTCTCAGAATCACTTATCGAGGGGCCTAGTAATATCTCTCTACTAATGTGAGGGACAAATTCCATCTTGACCATTCACATTCCTCTGTATGAAAACCACTAAGCCCGATTGTAGCCTTTATCATCACACTAGTGCAAAATAGCATTTTTAGACCGCATTATTTAGACCGGTTATTGCAGATAAGGTCTAAAAGAAACACGTGGTGGCAATTCCGTAATTAAAAGCAATGTTTTAGACCGGTTGTCTAAAAAAATCTTATTTAGACTGGTTATATAAACACACGGTCTCAAAAACAAATTAAGACTGGTTTTTTAAATAACCGGTCTTAAAAGTCAATAATTTAAGACCGGTTATTTAAACAACCGGTCTGAAAAACAAAATTATTAAAATGAATAAAAAAACACATTATTATTAAGACCGGTTGTTTAAATAACCAGTCTTAAAAGTCAATAATTTAAGACCGGTTATTTAAATAACCGGTCTTAAAAGTCTAATATTCAAACCTAGTCGGCCTCGAAAGTTCATTTCATCAGTTACGTTTCACTTCCCCCTCTTCTTCCACTGCCACGAACTGCTCAAGTCCAATGCAGTAGGTGATATTCCGCCTTATTCTCGGGCCACCCTTCCAGTCGCCGCCGCCGCTTCCACCTTCTTTTCCATATTCTGTTGTCGGCGTTTGAAATACTCCCTCCTTCTCCGTTCGTACGTGTCGTTACTGCGAAGAAGTCACCGTGAGTACCATCGTGAAGGGCGGCTGAGCTTCTTATTTCTTCATCCTTTATCTCACTCCGATGTGTTTTCCAGCTACTGCTACCCCTCTCCTCCTGCGCCTCAAGCCACGGTCCAAGTTACTTCAAACAGGTAATATCCCCTGTCTCAATACTCCGTATAAATAGACATTGTGTATTCACTGTCTATCCAAGAATAATCTGTACTATAATTAAACTAGAAATTAAAATAGAAATGGAGAAAAAATGACATTTACTCTGATGGAAATTAATTGGTGAAGCTTAATTAACGGTGTCCTGAACTGGTGTGATTTGATTATTTGAGGATTAGGGTACTGATAATTGCTAGTTTTCATAGTCTATGGATTGCTTAAGTTATTATGTCAAATTTCCTGGCATGTATGCTTATGAATGGCTGATTAGAAAATTGTTACATAATATTCAGTTAGTTTTAAAACTAAATTTAAGAGGCGATTTGAGGTTTAGACTAAAGCAATTCTTGTGTATGTGGTCTAATTTAAGTCCTGAAATTGCTAGTGTATGTTGATACATTTTCCATATTACTTGAAGAAAATGGAACAGACTGTAATTATATCTTATGCGGAATTCTAATAAAGAATTATGTTAAACTAGATAAATTGATGAGTATCACCTTTTCATACTCTCATCATACTCCTACCTTTTCCAGGGTAGTTAATATACAGAAGAGAAGAAAAAAAAAGTGTTGAAATATATGGATCGTAGTTGGATAAACGCTAAACGGACTAGTGTTGAATATGATAATGGGGTGAGGGATTTTGTGGAATTTGCTAGAAGAAATTCTGGTAATGATGATAGTGGGATGTTCTATTGTCCTTGTGTAGAATGTCTGAATGAGAAGTGACTTAGTGCTGCAGATATATATACACATTTAATTTGTGAAGGATTTTGTAAGAGTTATACAGTATGGGTATGGCATGGTGAAGAAATAGAAATTCCAAGCGTAACTCAACAAGGGGGGGTCGCCTTTGATGATAATGACACGGTTCTGAATGACCAGATAGAAGATATTATTCGTGATGTTAGAGAAGAGGCTTTTGAGCAATCATATGCATATGGTAATATGTGCAGTGATTCTGAGAAGCCGCTATACCCGGGGTGCACAAAATACCAATTGTTGAAAGCTGTATTGAAATTGGTAAGCTTGAAAGCACGACATGGATGGAGCGACAAGAGTTTTTCAGAAGCACTTGAATCCTTCAAGGATATGCTTCTAGATGATAACGTGATGCCTTGCCGATACTATGATGCGAAGAAAATACTGTGTCTACTAGGGATGAAGTATAAAAAGATCCATGCATGCCCTAATGATTGTATATTGTACAGAAAAGAGCATACAGAGAAAGAGCAGTGTCTGATATGTGAAACCCCCAGATACAAATCAAATAAGGCCCCTGCAAAAGTGTTGTGGTATCTTCCTATCATACCGAGGTTCAAACGGCTATTTGCTAATGAAATTGATGCCAAAAATTTGAGATGGCATGCAGATGAGAGGATTTCTGATGGAAAGCTTCGACATCCAGCTAATTCTTCTCAGTAGAAGAAAATTGATTAGTTGTTTCCTGCCTTCGGCAAAGAGCCTAGGAATCTTAGGCTCGGGCTTAGCACGGATGGCATGAATGCTTACGGTAGCCTAAGCAGTATACATAGTTCATGGCCTGTTCTGTTGGTAATTTACAACTTACCTCCTTTGTTATGTATGAAACGAAAGTATATCATGATGTCTATGTTGATTTCGGGACCAAAACAACCCGGAAATGACATAGATGTTTACTTAGAACCCCTGATCGAAGACTTGAAAGAGTTGTGGGACGAAGGTGTCGACGTTTTTGACGCGAACAAGAAGGAGATGTTTAAAATGCGAGCCTTGATCTTTTGTACTATAAACGACTTCCCTGCTTATGGAAACTTGTCAGGATATAGCGTTAAAGGCCACAAAGCTTGTCCTATTTGTGAAGAAGGCACATACTACCATCAACTTCAACATGGAAGAAATACTGTTTATCTTGGTCATAAGAGATTCCTTAGACGGGGCCACCCATATCTCAGATTAAAGAAGGCCTTTTTTGGTGGCCAAGAGTTTGAAGATGCTCCAGAGGCTTTGACTGGGGAGAAAGTGTATGAAAAGGTCAAAAATATCAATGTCATCTTCGGTAAGACTTCAAAGAGTCGAAATGAAAAAAATATATGGAAAAAGAGGTCTGTTTTCTTTAACCTTCCATATTGGCAGAATCTTGATGTCAGACATTGTATTGATTTCATGCATGTGGAGAAAAACGTATGTGATAGTATTGTTTGGACACTACTCAACATACAAGGAAGTTCTAAGGATGGTGTTAAGGTAAGATTAGATTTGTAAGAAATGGGAATACGGGCAGACTTACATCCGAGGCCACATGGTAAGAGAACTTTTTGTCCTCCAGCTTCTCATACTTTGTCCAAGGATGAGAAACGAAGTTTTTGTGATTGTTTACATGGCATCAAAGTTCCCTCAGGGTATTCTTCAAATTTTAAGAAGCTTGTGTCTATGAAAGACTTGAAGTTAGTAGGGCTGAAGTCTCATGATTGTCATGTCTTGATGCAACAACTACTCCCAGTGGCTATTCGAGCCATCGCCGAATATGATCTTCAACACATATTGACTAGACTTTGTTTCTTCTTCAATACGATTTGTAGTAAAGTCATTGAGACAGAAAAGTTGGATGAATTGGAAGATGAAGGTTACTTGATCTTGTGCCAGTTTGAGAAGCTTTTTGTTCCTTCCTTTTTTGACATCATGGTACATCTAGTTGTTCATCTAGTGAGGGAGATAAAATTGTGTGGGCCTATCTATTTTCAATGGATGTACCCAATTAAAAGAACTATGAAAATCTTAAAAGGATATGTGAAGAACCCTAACCGGCCTGAAGCTTCTATTGTTCATAAATATGTTTCTGAAGAAGCCATGGAATTCTGTCAACATTATTAGGCAAATGTAGGACATATCGGCCTTCATAAATGACATGATGAAGAAGGGGGTAGGCGCGGGGCTACCGTCAAGAGTATGGATCCTGATGAATTACAACAAGTCCACTTGTACATTTTGAATAATGTTCATGAAGTTCAAGATTACATAAATGCTCATAAAGAAATTGTACGGAAAGCGAACAGTCGATTGACTGAACAAAGGTTAATTAGGGAGCATATCAGGACCTTTGCACATTAGTTTAAACACAAGGTTGACGGAGAAGAATGTGTTTCTGATATAATTAAATGGCTAGCACGTGGTCCTGAGTTTGATGTCATAAGTTGGACTTCGTTTTTCTGGAATCTCTCTCTATGGTCCATGGTTGATGAGTGCCTTGTATGATCTAAATCACACTTGTCACTCCATATTTTCTCTCCAGTACCTAAAAATGGTTTCTAATTTAACATTCATGTCTTCTTTTCAAATCTTAGTATTGTTAGCGTTATCCTAAATATTTATCAGAAAAATAGTTTTCTAGGTTTGGATCATCTATTGATCTAGAATGATATCATTTAATCAAGATATGCCCAACGTCTCTTTACCACATTCTCACCTAATCTAGTTTGGTTCTCTTTCCTTTTAGTTTCTCCAATGTTAAAAAATAGTGACAATCTCCTTTGTATATTTTATTGGATAGCATGAGTAATAATTTATAGGTAATCAACAACTTCACAAGCATAAATGGGCTATACATTAAACTACCGAGATAGTTTTCCAAAACAGAAACACTACAAATACTAAGTAAAGCACTTAAAACAAAGAAAAAAAAAAGTAAGGGCATGTGAAAATTCAAGACCACAGATTGAAGAGGCTTAGATTAATATAATCAATATAAGAATAGTGTGGCATTTAATTACATTGATGTAATTATTAGTAAATTAAAAGAAATATCAATTATTTATCACAATTAATAAATATGTGCAAGGTATAGAAGGTATTTGTGACTATTTCCCATGGGACCACCATCCATTCCCCAAACTAAAGTATTTTGATCTTTATTATAATTTTTTTAATATGGTTTGGATTGGGTGGTGCTTAATCAAGAAAATGCTCCCCAATACTTTTTATTTGCTCTTTTTTTACAATTTTTTATTAAAATGAGGGTATTGGGTCGCACTTATTCAAATAAGCGCCACCCAAAACTATTGGATGGAAGTGGATAAAAATCCACTCCCCACCAATCACTCACTTTGTCTTTTTCCCCTTCCCTCTATTTAGCATTTTCACTCCCTCCTTCTGCCGCGAGCTTCATCACTCTCGCTCATTCACCACCACAAACTCTCTCGTCCTTCCTACAACATTTCTTGCTCGGTTGTCCCCACTAGCCTATTCTTCTGGTCCCCATTGCAAATCTGTAAGTAATATATCCCTTTTTCTTTAATTTCATTAAGAACATGTACATTTGGATCTTGTGTGCTCTTTTTTTTGTTTTATTATAATCATGCCGCCCCTTGTCTTGTTCTTTTTCTTAATTTTTTTTTTCTCTGACTATACACACGCATGCATGCTCGATCTTTTTTTAATTATTATATACACATACACGCCCGCATACATGGCCCCTTTTCTTGTTTTTATTTTTATTTTTGTTGTGCTCTTGTACAAACACGCATACATGCTCTTTTTCTTTTCTTTTTTAATTGTTACACACACACACACACATGAGCACCTTATTTATTCCTTAATTACTAAGACTAAAATGTGTTATGATTAAAAAAATAATAATCCATCTTATTTATGCCTTAATTACTAACTTTGTCTTGTTAGATTATGTATAGTTATACGTGGATGTTTTATTTATCTATGGGTAAATGTCTTCTTCTTTTTTTAAATTTTCTTTCATTAAACCACTAACCCTTTGAACTATTTTAATCAGTTTAATAAACCTTTGGACTTTCAGTATTTTAATATAGACATTATTTTGTAGGAATAATTTTTTTTCCAAAGTAGGAGGACATATTATGATGTTTGACTTGTTAAAATTATTTTCTTAACTGCATAATTTAGTTGTTTATGTTCAATTATTCGAATGCTTAGGTGGTTTGACTCTAAATTATTTTATCATTACACTAATATGACCTGGGAAATAAGTTCAAATTTGTAGTTTTATATAAATTTACCCCAACATTTTCATGGAGGTAGAGGTATATAAATTCATTTCTCTTTATCCTTTTATTTAGTTGTCATATTTCATCTTTCAAGTTGATTTTTAGTATAATAGAGGAAAACTTGTGCCTTTTTCAAGATTCCCTCACACTACCTTTTTCTTCACACCTAGCGAGAAATTATGCCTTACAGGCTTATCATCTATCACATTAGCTGGCCTAGACTGGATACCCTTAGACTAAGAGGTACTTGTGCTTTTCCCTCAGGGTGGTACTTGTACTTTTCCCACACTTAGCACTAGGATTTACTGCCATTCACATATCATTACACAGAACATGGCAAAAAATACATATTAACAATCACAAAGAATATGAGGGAAAGAGTTACTATCTTGAACCTTTTCTGGCCTAGCTATTATCGATCCTTAATTTCTGCTCCGGCTCGGGAAATATCAAATCCTAAAATTCTCAAATTGATCACAATTAAGTTATTACTTATTCATACCTTATTCTAAAATTTATAAGTTGGTCATCTTTAGTTAAAAACACATAATTACCAAAATGTTGTCACTAGTGCAGAAAAGACTTTTTACATGTGACGGAATGGACTTTTTATACTTGACATAAAATACGTGTAGAAACAATAGGTGTAGAAAATTGAGACTTTCTACATGTGTCGTAAACCACATGTAGAAAGTCTCACTTTCTACACCTGACGTAAAATGTCAGGTTTAGAAAGTCTCACTTTCTACATCTGACTTCTTGCGTCAGGTGTAGAAAGTTAGAAAAGTTGTTTCTACACATGACGTAAGGGGTCACATGTAGAAAGTATGGACTTTCTATACGTGACTTTCCTAGTCAGGTGTAGAAAGTCAACTTTCTACACCTGACGTGAGGGGTCATGTGTAGAAAGACAATACTTTCTACACATGACCCCTCACGTCAGGTATAGAAAGTGGTATAGTAGGACTTTCTACACCTAACTTCAGCGGTCATGTGTAGAAAGTCCCACTTTCTACACCTGATCTATTATGTCAGGTGTAGAAACTCATTTTCAGAAAAAAAATAATTTATTTTTATATAAACTCATTTACATAATAATAAACAACAAAACACCTGATAAAAAAACAATTTGCAACAAAACTAATGTGAAATATCAAATTTCATCCAAAATATTAACAAAGCCATATAAAGGTACACAAACTTGACCTCATTTTTACAATGAAATTTGTACAATTAAAGTCAAACCCAATACCAAATAGTGACAATAAAATTCAATATGTCTAATACCAAATAGTTATTAACTTTACATATTTAACATTACACTCACAACTTTGTGATCTCGAAAAATTAAGTTGCCTAACATGTGCGAACGTCATCAATGTCTTCTTCAGAAAATGCATCCGTAATGTCAAACATCTACAGATTTTAAAATAAAAAATCACATAAATTTAATAACTACGAAATGAACTTAATAAAACAAATATAATTAAATACAATTACCTCTTCTGTAAATTCTGTACTACCCAAGAGGATGATGTTTAACATGTGCCTCATCACATAATATCCACAAGCCTTATTCCCCTTTTGGCGACGGCACTATAGAAGAACATGCATTATATTATATTAATTATATATGTGAACATGATAACTATGTTCATAGAAGGATTGAAACTGTTTACCTTTGGTTGTATCCAGATAGTCTCCCTAAGCTCATGTGTATGCTTTTTCTTAACCACTCTTTGATACATTTCCATTGCGCTATAGAAAAATATATAAAAGAGGGTAGATTATCTAAAAAACTTACATATTGCAAATAAAATGTCATTGACAAAGTATACTTACGTGTCCATCATTTTCTTCAAATCCTTTCCCGGATTATAATGTAATGAACATAAAAGAACAATGACATTTTGCTTTGGACATAAAACCACTAACTGCCAATAAGTGCTGCAAAAAGAGGTATGAATTATATATATTCACACAAAAAAGGTATCAATTACAAAATTTTTCTTACTCGTCAACATATGGCGCTAGGTAGCACTCTTTTCCTTCTTCACAGAGTCTCTGCCGAAGGTATGACTCTCTTATAGAGGAAGTGTTCCCTTTTCTCTGGATGTGAATCGGGCAAAGGAATCCAAACTTATGACCATTCCCTGATAAAGTATAAAGGCGATAGAGGTACCTACAATAGTTAAAGCATGTCAGAATCAAAAGTTGAATACTTAGTAATATTGTTAAAAATATACCCACATCATAAACAAGTGGACGTGCGGTATGGTAATCTGATCCTTCGTTAACATCCACACTACATCCTCCTGCTCGATATGCACGAACATGTCCCTCTTACCCACAATGTTTGGATCCATCGTCAGTACTTCAGTTGAGAAGGATCTGTCAAAAGCTAGCATACACAGACGTTGAAGCGGCTTCACTTGGTTTTGGGTCTGCGGTTGGGGCTGGTGTTGTGGAACCACTTCATTAGATGGGGTAATTTGCTAAATAAAAAAATTAATAATAAAGAGTTAGTAATAATTGCAAGTTATAAATTTCTAATATGAAAAAATTGAAACATATCAAGAAGAAAAATATTTTCATACTTCAGGACGAACTGCAGCTAGAACAACCCGAACAAGTCTCTTTGGCCACCTAAGGAATGTTTTGAGGGCTTCACCTACAATCTTCACCTCATCATTAGGAAATGGAACAGGCGCATCTGGAATTTTTACCTCTCGAATCACCACTCTTACTTTGTCATCTTGCATTTACTCGTGGTGGACGATTAGCCCCAAGTTTTGTATTGCGCCAAGTGCTACTAAGCGTCTATCAGGGTCCTCTAAATATAACTCACAAGGTTTACTATTTTTTTGGACTCTAGATTCCTTGATTTACGCCCAAGAACACAACTCCCATTTGTGCTTTGAACTGCAGGAGAACTTGTCGCATGGATAGTTGTGTCCTGTTGTGAGATGAGGATGCTCATCATTTCTTCCTTCAATTGTAACATCTGGGAGGCCGTTTGCTTCCTTTCATTCTCTAATATCACTTGCATCTGCTTCCTTTCATTCTCTAGCATCAATTCCATCTCTTGCTTAGTGACCATTCCCGTGGAGGTATAATGTGTATGTGCTCCAAAGTAGTCTCTTATGCCTACTCCTCGTCCAATGCCCCTAACACGACCACCATGGTCTGGAGTCCCCATGGCAACCGTCAAGATATCATCCCTTCCCTATGGAATGAAGACTCCTTGGGCATATTCTAGTTGAAGTTGATCCTGTAATATATAAGAACAAACACAATTAATATGTTACCATACAACAAAGAAAATAATAAGGATTGATATTAAATTACTTACAATCCTTTCACCAATCACGCGTGCCTTCTCGCACGTATACTCTCCAGTCTTCCTTCGACGTGCGTCCCTTCATTTTTCTTCATGAGATATTGGAGATGGTGGAGATATAATGGTAGATGGATCAGATTAAGCCTCTTCTTGTCGCCTCTTCTGCTTCTCCTTCATCATTTCTTCTTCAAGCTTTTCATAACCCCCACGAGACAATCTGTAGGGGCAATCATTCTTTCTACCACTCGCCATAGCTTTATCCCTTTTTATCTTTTAATAAGAAACCAACAGATCATTAATCGATAAAATTAAATGAGAATAAAGTAAGTAACTAATTAAAGTGAATAAAAACTAACCAAGGCTTCTGGTGTAGTCTTTATCCTGTAAAATTCTTTCCATGTAGCTTTATCAAGAAATGTATACTCCTTACAAGGATTAAGAGGATTCTTACTCTCTGCTACCTCGGCATGCACAAATCTTTTAGTTAGAGAGGTCTTGAAGGCCGTCCAACACTCCGCACAATATGATAACAATTTATCCTTTAAGACTTGACTGGGAGGAACGTCGTAAGTAAGCTGTGAAGTCATTATATTAGTTAGTAACATGAATAAATGTAATAGTTACAAAATTTTATGGGTTTATAGTGTTGTACCGCTATAGTGTTCCAAATCTGATCCTTGATAGATTTATCTACTTCATTCCACTCCTTAATCGTTATGCTAGGCTTGCTACGTGCTTGGAGGGCAACAAAGATAATAAACTTGCTCTTGGTAGGCTCGATTGGTCTCCATTGCCCATCAAAATGAATCGGTATATTCTAGTCATTGGTTCGACTCTTGGTCAATTCTTTTATTGTCGTGCCACGTCTACCCTTTCTTTTTCCCTGAGCAGACTGGCTGCTATGCCTAGAATGAGTATCATCAAAGTTGGGGGGATCCTTCTCCATGTTCCTATTTAACAATGAAATATGGTAAGTAAATGAAAATCCAAGATACATAATCAACGAACTCTTCTTTTCTTACTTTTAATTAAAGTCTATCAAATAGGAGTAAATATATTCTCCCATATCCCTTCATGGTGGTCATTTCTTGTGGCATGTATGTCATCTGCTTCATCTTCATTGAATTCTGGCAACCCTGACGAGAAACATAGAGTCTCAGAAACATCAGAGTTTAATTCCTTATTATCATCACTGTGAACTACGGTTTTTCCTTGGAGAACAACGGAGCGACTTTTATTTGCTGGATCGATTATATAAAACACTTGTTTTGTGTGGGCTGCTAAAATAAAGCAAATAATGGTAAGATGTAAAAGCAACAAAAATCAGTTCATGAGTAAATGAATGATCATATTCAAAATTACTTGTTTTCCATTGTTGAACCAAGCTGTGGCCTTCTTCTCAGGATCAGAAAAGCTTGTGATTTTTTGAGTAACTCTATAAACGCACAAATATATAATTAACCACCATATATTCTAAAATCCCAAAAATTTGCACAACCAACTTGTGCACAAACATTTGTTTAGCTTCGTATATGGGAAAGGGATTACAATGAGTGTATAATCTGTTCTGATATCAACAAGTATATGATGTTTCAAGATTGTGGTGCTGGAAATATGGCAATGGCATTATCTTTTACAAAAAGTAACATTAGCAAAAATAGGGAAGCATAACCCGAGGGGTTTAGAATCTCAGTCCTAATAATTATGTTCAACTTTTATCCCCCATTCCTTCTTCCTCATATGATGCCTCCACCTTATCAGTCCATTTTAAAAGGATTAGGTGTGTGAAAGGGAAACCACTACATACCTTAGTAAATCTGATACATATGGTTCAGGAGGAGTTGGAATCGACTCATAGTGCCTTGATTAGTAGCAACAGAAAGAGGGTTGATAGCAGCGTGGAAAGACAGACGCTTACGGCGGCGTCATCTTAGTGAACGCGAGGTAGCCGACAGCAGTGAGGGAGAGAGGAGTCTGAACTCGAGGCAGCAACTAGGGCAGGGAGTTTGGCGTTCGCGTGGCAGAGCGTGAGATTGGTATGGCAGCAAAAGCAAAATGAAATGGAGGGAGGGAGGGAGGGAGAGGACCTGATAAGTTTTTTTTATAATATTCTACACTGGTTGGGACTCAACTAGTGTAGAAAGTTATAGTTTCTACACCAGTTCTGGCCCAACCGGTGTAGAGTATTCTTGTTTATTTTTTTAAAAAAAAATTTCCTCTCCAGCGAATTGTTGTGACAATTTCTACACCAGTTGTAACATTGAGCATCCAGATATGTCATTATGTTGGCATGAAATTATGTAAGGCAAGCATGTCATGTAATAAATATATATCTTACATGCATAGTTTTATTGTTTGCTACTGAGATTCCCCCGAATCTCACCCTACCCTAACCAACAATTTAGGCAGGTGAGCATTGGAAAGGAGTGAAGGACGATTGAAGAAGTTGCGGATTAATAGTTGAGGAATTATTTCATGCTTTTCCATTATGTATTAACATTTTATGTGGTTAACTACATAACCCACATGAAAAAGGGATTAATTATCCGAGCACGTTAAATGAACTAGGAATGGCTAATCACGCAGTACGAGCCCAATATTTAAGTAAGTAGAGGAATTGATAAGTTGAGAAAAACCTTAATAATAATGAATGAAAGAATTGAAAAGTTAAAGTGAATAGTAACCCTAAGATTAAAGTTAATTAATTTGGTAAATATGGGTTTATCGAATGAACAGTACCCCAAGAATAGGAGTGTAAGTTTTTGGCTGGGAGCTTTATTTATTGATTCCCCTCAGCCATAATAATAAAGTTAACGCTTTTGATGCATAATAAAGGGGCATAAGTAATAGGTGTTATAGTTTGGTATCAGAGAAGAGAGTATGGCATTTGGCTAGTATGCTCTGATGATGTGAATAGTATCCGTGAGTGATAGTTGAATAATCCTGAGTGATACTAGGATTCAAAGATAGGGGTGATAGACAAACATAGAAAGATAGATCTTCCCCTGTCAGTTAGTTAGCCTGCTAAAGGAAGAGGCAAAGCTGTATATAGAGAAAGAAATGGAGCAACAATGATACATACCCTGAGGAAGAGGGTTCAAACTCCGGTGAATTGAGACTCTAGAGATAGATGAGATAGCATAGGATACGAGTTATATTGCTTACTCTAGTGTCAAATCCCTTAATAGTTTGACATTTACTAGAGTAATAATGCGCAGTTTAATGGACATACAGAAATAGTACAATATACTGATATAAAATTCCTAATTACAATACATAAAATTCCCACAGGGTTTTTACATATTACAATACAAATCCCATATATATAGGAAAATTAACAGATAACCAATAATAAATTTTCTTGGTCAGCACTGGATCTTTAATTGTTGATATCTGCTACTTTGCCCTCTAAGCCACTTCTTCTAACTGAGTTAATTTTGATTATGGAAAGGGGTGAGATTCATATGAATCTCAGTAGTAACAAACAATCAATCATATAAAATGTGAAGAGTAAACATGCAATGCATCATTTATTATGATGCAGTAAACAAATGCCAAGCACATGTCTTACAATGCTCAGGAACTAGATAATGATTTTGTTCGGATCAAAATGATCATCCGTTCCTGATCTGCACAATCATCATCTCATAATGTGATTACAACAACAACTTGGAGAAGGCCTATACCTATCCGTACTCGTCATAACTTGGAGTCCACCTAGCCACATAGTACCAACAAGTTCCATGGCGTGGTTTAATTTATCATCCATACCCAGTGAGTATTCACACCATAATAAGCACATTGTACATAACATGGTAAATAATGCATATTAACATTCATATAGAATATGAAAGATAGAGTTACTACCTGGTCTCCTTTCCAAAGCCTGACTATTACCGATCCTTTTAACTTTCCGTCCGGCTCAGGAAATTATTAAATCCTAAAATTCCCAAAGTAATTGCAGATGAGTTATTACTCATTCATAATTTATTCTAGGATTTAAAATTTGGTTATCTTAGCCCAAAATTGCATGTTTACCAAAATGCCCCTGGGGAACTCGGTCTAATTCCCTTTTTATCCGGTATATTTGTACTTTTTCAAACATTATGACCCAGTCTAATCCTACACAATTTCACATGTAGAATACATTTTTGACTTCAAATTAGGAAAATTCCAGCTCAAATTAGAAATTTACCCTTGGAAACCATATCTTGGAGTTTTAGGGGCAAAAACTGTCATTTCACATACTAGGACTTTTCATGCTTCACAATCTACATGAACTCTACACAACTTTCCCTTCTAAACATTATGGAATCATAAAAAACATGAAATTCCAATTCCAACCCCAGATTCTAGCTTTGCCCAAAAGTTAGAGAACTTTAGGAAAATTGGATTTTCATGATTTTAATCCTTAAAACACCTTCTTGTCACCTGTTTTCACTTATTTAACCATTCAATCATCAACTTTTACATAATTAATGAAAAATTGGGTAGCATCTCCCCTTAGAAATTGGACATCCCAAGTCACAAAAATTATCACAAACAGTCAAATAAGCAGCCAGAGATCCACAACAACTCAATTTTTAACAAGAATACTAGAGTTCATACAACTTACCTTATCTCTTCTTATTCTTCCTTCCTTCCCTCTGTTCTTGTGTTTTTGCTGGTAAAAAAGCTAACCCAAGATGGTATGCAGGTTAGGAAGGAATTTCACAAGCTAGAGGACGAGAATAAGCAGAGATTTCAACCTACTTGCCTTGTACTTGCTCCTTGGTCTTTGCTTTCTCTTCTTTCTCTTATCTTTCTGTAACACCTTACTTACGTAATTGTTTTGATGAGTTTTAGGCAGCGGATCAAACTACTAAGTGATATTTCTTTGCAAAGTTCTTTCAATTCCCAACCTCAATACAGGATTTGAACCTGTAATTGAGTGGGCTTTTCTGAATGGTTTAAAAACCTTGGTTTTGACATCATCCCAAAGTGGTTCATAACTTCTTAGCAACTCATCGTTTCTTAATTCCATGTATAATTACTAGAGTATTTCTTATTCTCAATGATCCCAATACTGGTTAATTCAAATATTTATACTCTTACGAATAAATATTCTCTGTGTGCCAATAATGATATATACAATAACCTAAACATAATTCAGTCTTCAATTCTTCATCTTCTTTTCTTCTGAATCATCTTCAAGCCTTCTCTTCTTTCCTGTTTATATACCTATATGGTTGGTGGGGGTGAGTGAGATTCAAGAGAATCTCAGTAGCAAACATACAGACAATGCATGTAAGATGAATGCTAGAGCATGAAATGCTTGCATTGTATAGGCTCATGTTCACATAATGATATTCTGCATGATCAATGTTTCATACAACATACTTATAGCCATAGTAAAAATAGAAACATAGCTTCATTCATTCATACATGCTTTACATAAACAAGAAAATGAATACACAACATAAACATCACATACATATAAGTAAGTTTACTACCTGATGGAACAATGCCCTTCCTTTGTTTCCTCTTCATCCAACCATTGAAACTTCTTGGAAATTCTTCCATGCCTCTTATTTCTTAACTTCTCCATAGCCCTAGATACCCAATCACATCATTATATCCATGATCTTTAGTCATTGGAAGTATATATTAAGGCCCAAGAAGCTAGGAAGATATAAATAGGTCAATTTCCTTCAAAAATATGAAATACTAAAATTTAGGGGTCTTGGCCGCAGTCAAAAATCGATGGCCACAACAAAAATTAGGTCAGAGACTTTTTTGGCTGTGGCCAAGAATCTCTAGCCGGGGCCAAGAATCTGGCCGTCAGATTTCCCCTTTTCCTGATTCTTGGCCGAACATGTAAAAATCATAACTAATTCTACAAAAATCCAAATAAGGTGCTTCCAAGTTTTACATGACCCTTGTTATGTCTACTTTCAGGAAAAAATATATTCATAAGCTATATGTACACATGTAGATACATATTTCCATTTTATTGGACACTACTCTAGAATCACCCAATTTTACATTACCAAACTTTAAAAATGTAGAAATTCACAAAGTTACAACTTGTGTCCTAATGATTCATAATTCATAATAAAGGCTATTTCCACACAATTTTTTGTGTAGAACACAATGGGATGATAAAAATCACCAAAATCCCAAAGTTTTAGCCCCTTACCTACTGACCATACAAAGCCACCAATCAACCAAAATTACCCAATATAGAGTTTTGTCCAACAACTTAGTCCAATCTCATCATTAATCATAATCTAACCATAAATACATGATTAAAATATGATTAAACCTCAAAAACACCCCTTGGATGAAAATGAAAAGTATCAAACCCTTACAAAAACTAATCCGAACAACAAACCAATCGGTTCAAAAGGAAGCTTACGCTTACCTTTAGGCGTTTTCACTGTCGGTTTGGAATTTCTGCGGTACTCCGGCCGGAGGGACAACACCAAAGACCTCCAAATAAAAATCTGAAATCATAGAAATAAAGCTTGGGATGAGTATAAGAAGGTTTGTGAAGGGTGTTTTGAGAGAAAACGCTGATTCGATAGTGTTTCGGCCGATGAAGTTTTTGGAAAATACTATTCACTCACCTCTCTCTCTTCTTCCGTGTTCTTTCATTCTCAATCTGATTTTGCTTTACTTTTCAGCCATTTGACCAAATAAATGGCTAAGGAGGAGTCTTGGGAAAGCTTGTGCCACGTGTCTTAATCTTACGGTGCCACATCTATGATAAACCAATGATTTGGTTACACGTGTCACTTCTTTTAATAAAATGGGTTCCACCTCTTTTATATCTCTTATGTGGCACCATATTATCAGGGAAAGGGAGATCCCTAACAATTTCCTCAGACTCCTAGGTTCGGTGTTCGAGAAGTCACATACTTGACCGAACTGGATACCAGAGGATTCCCCAAACTTCAGTGCTAGGTGGCGAGCTCCGAAGGTGCCAACACAAAAGCATAAAGGTGATGGTAATGATAAGGGACACTTGTCACCTCCTCAATCTTTCAACACAAAAGTGGCTTGTCCTTTGTTATGATTAAGTGTCATGTGTCACTTTCTCAAGAAGCCAACACAAAAGCTAGTCATCATGAGACATTATTACTTTATTAAAGTTACTTTATCGGTGTCTACTCAACTTTACTCAGGGCTTACTCAGGATTGCGACACTCATACCAAAGCCCATCAAATGACACCTAGTCGAATTATGTATATAGGCCCCACATGGCGCCACATACCGATGTCCACTTCAAAAACGCAGGGTACTCATATATGCCCTGAAAATGGCATGTGTACACCTATATCGGCCTATTTTGCCCAACTAATCGGTCCCTTACCTCATGACATAGTTGGGTGGTGTCTTTCTACCAACCCAATGACATCGTATATGTGTTTTGTGCACATCTGCACTGACATTCTAATCATACTGCCTCCAAATACTAAGCCATTTTCCCGGTAAGGCCAAATCATAAGTCCCTGAGAGTCTTTCTATATCTCATCATTCCTGGGACTCTTACTAATGTTGGCTTGGTAGTCTACTTTATTTAGGCTTATTCTCTAGCCTTTAGTCCCAAAATTTGGGATATTACAATTCTCCCTCTGTTCAACAAATTTCGTCCTCAAAATTTGGTACTGATCCGATTCTTAATAATACTTCGAAAGGACCACTATAGCGAGGGTTTCATTTCTTTCTTTCTACCTTCTATGTATACCCCAAGTTCAGGAGATATTCTCAAATTCTCCCCACCTCAAGTTCTAGAGGTTTTCTTATTCAATCTTATTTCTATAGACCTTATTCGTCTATCTTATGTCTGAGCTTCTTCAATTAAAGCTTACAGACTACTTTCCTCTTGACTAGCACTATAGCCAGCAAGTACTATCTGACCTAATAAGTTCATATTTCTAATCCTTCTATAAGTTTTTGTTCTTGTTTCTCCATGAACTATAACTGCACTGCTTTTTAATTCAAAGCATCAACGACGATAGTCGCGTCATTGCTTTTTCATTCACATATGTTGTCTCATATTCTACTTTTTCTGATTTTTCAATTATTTGAAATTCTAGTGGTTGCAGTACATTTTCACAATTGCACTATACAAAGTAGTGCGGTTACATTTTTCAGAGAAAACATGATCTTTGCCATCTCAATTCACAAGTGGGGTAATTCATCTAGTAAGGTTTCAACTATTGAGAGGCACACGACACCATTATGTCCTTCTTTACCAGGACATTTCCCAATCCTTTCTTTCTTTCTCATTCTATTACAGACCATATCGGTCGCTTTACTGCAAACTACACAAGTGTGGCATTCTAGGATTGGGAATATTCAATACTGGTGCGAGTTTTAACTTCTCCCACAACTCTATGAAATCCTCTCATAGACATCATCCCACTTAAGAAATTCTATATGTAATTCTTTCTTTCAAGTGAGTGGCAAAGCGATTCAAGGAAAATTCTAAATTCATCTGGCAAGACCCAGCAAACTGAGTATTTCTGCAACAGTTTATGGTCTATTCTAGTTCTGTACTGCTTCCACTATTCTAGGTTCTTCTAAAGATTCCTTCTTTTGAAACAACATAGTTCAAAAATGACCAATACAAACTGGTCAAAAATTTCGTTCAAAATTTCAATTTTGTTTAAAAATCTATTCAAAAATTCAATTCTTGGAAAATTCTGTTCACAATTCATTTCATAAAAAAATTTAGTTCATACAATATACAAAGATAGCAGGTGCATTGGCCCGTTTAAAATTTAATTTTCAAAACTACACAGGAACTAAACAACTATCATAAAAGGTCATCAATTCTAAATTCATTCCAGGCTCCAACCCTTGCTGCTCGAGCAACTCATTTACATATGAATGTTCATGAAGCACGCAAAACTAACCATCCCTTCTCAAGCATTCATATTCATTCACAAGACCTAACCAGTCTAGTTATTCATTCACAGGACACACAGTCCGTTGGGGAATTATCAGGACACGTAGTTCCTTCTATTCCAACCTTTCGGCTATTATTCCAGCTTTATAGCCGTTCTATTCTAGCCTTTCGGCCATTCTATTCCAACCTTTCGACTATTTCAATTCTAGCTTTACATCCATTCTATTTCAGCCTTTCAGCCGTTTTAGGACAAATATGATCCATTTTATTGGTGAGTTGAAAGACTTAAATTCATACTCCTTCCTTTTCTAGGGGAACAAATAGAAAAGAGAGAAAAAAAGGTATTGAAATATATGGATCATAGTTGGATAAACACTAAATGGACGAGTGTTGAATATGATAATAGGGTGAGGGATTTTTTAGACTTTGCTAGAAGAAATGCCAATCATGACAGTGGGATGTTCTATTGCCCTTGTGTAGAAGTTTTGAATGAGAAGTGACTAAGTGCTGCAGATATATACACACATTTAATTTATGAAGGATTTTGTAAGAGTTATACAATATGGGTATGGCGTGGTGAAGAATTAGAAATGCCAAGCACATCTCAAAGCGGGGAGTGGCATTTGATGATAAATTGGATACATGATATTATTTGTGATGTAGGAGAAAAGGCTTTTGAGCAATCACATGCATACGGTAATATGTGCAGTGATACTGAGAAGCCACTGTACTTGGGGTGTACAAAATACCAATTGTTGAAAGCAGTATTGAAATTGGTAAGCTTGAAGATAGAACGACAAAATTTTTTCAGAAATGCTTGAGGCCTTTAAAGACATGCTTCCAGATGATAATATGCTAGCTTGCCGATACTATGATGCTAAGAAACTATTATGTCCACTAGGGATGAAGTATAAAAAGATCCATGCATTCCCTAATGATTGCATATTGTACAGAAAAGAGAATGAAGAGAAGAAGCAGTGTCCGATTTATGAAACCTCGAGGTACAAATCAAATAAGGCCCCTGTAAAAGTGTTATGGTATTTTCCAATCATACCGAGGTTCAAGCGCTTGTCAAGAGAAAGGGACCACTGCTGCAATCAGACATAGATACTTATCAGAGAGGCTTAGTGAAACCTCAACTAAGTGTTTATTGGTTCCGTTTGTGCATGGATAAGAAACAAGTTTATATTTCAAAACACATATAATGCTTTATATTTGCTTAACATTCATCTCTTTCTTTTAGGGATCATTTACAATTGGTTCTTCTGTGCAAGAATAGTTACACCGCCATCCTCTTATGCTCCCTCTACTTGAAACCAGGGAATGACTTGAAGAAGACCATGAACTCGTAAGTTTTATTGCATTATTACCATTTTGTGTGTAAAGTTTATGGAATTTGTGTAAAATAAGTAATCTTTGTAATTTTGATGATAGGGTTATGCGGACATTTCTACACGCTACTTGTGGTAAGCATGTTCGTGACTTAAAAGACCCTACATGGATCATCCCAAATGTTAGTATATATTTGTTTTTCTCAAGATTTGTTCTATTAGCTATACTTTTATGCTTGCTTTAATGATGTCATGTTCTTTTTCAGAGCCGTAGGCAACCACCGGGGTCCAACTTATGTGGTTCTTATGTTTTGAGGAACATTTACAAAATTATACCCTAGGCATGACTGATTTTACCGAAAGAAGTAAATGTATATTTCACAAATTTTGTATTACTTTATTGTTTTTAGGTTAGCAAGTTAATGTTTTGTCTGACTTTGGTGTTATATACAGATGTTTGATCTTGTTGATCCCTTTCCTGATGAAGATATTGATTTCATCCACAACTGTTGTGCTTAATTCATCTATAAGCTTTTACAAGAATAGTAAGATTTTTAATCCAATGTTGTTTTAATAATACTTGTTGTTTTCATATCTAACTTTGTTTATATCTCTGCTAGGACAATTTATGGGATATGGGTGATAGAGGTTGGTTGCTGATACAGGCATGGGATGTGAAGGATTGACTTTTATACTTTTTCTTCCCTTTGTTTCATTTTTTTGTAAAACTGAGGAATATTCTGAACATACTGACAAATTTGTCTTCCCCATGCTTTTCTTTAGAAGTTTTGGAATTAAAACTGAATAAAGTTGAGATTTTGCTGCTATCATTGCATGTATACTTTTAGGTTAGGTGAGTTATATTGTGTCACGTTTAAATTATGTTTTTGACTATATCATTGCATGTATACTTTTGCGTTTATATGTATTTATTTGTTTGAGATATAGCCACGATTGCATTCATATAAAAAAACTAATTAATTAAGCCCTCTGAATAAAATATTAAGTCATAATGCCATCAATTAATGAATACTTATCAAAACCTAGATCGCTTAATTGTTAGTTCCACTAAAGTAGATGATGCATTTGAGTTATCTTGGTGAGACAAGCGTGAGTAATAGTGCTACTCACAAATATTCATTATTGTTTTGACTTAATTGAGATTAGAAAAATGGTTTTGGATCTCAAGGAAATAGATGAGATTAAACATGCTGGATCATATAATGATCAAACCCCATAAAGATCTAAGAGTTATAAGTGATACACTTGGTAAAGAGGTTACCTACCTAAATAACTTAAATTTAAGCGTCTTGCTAAAGTGGACTTAAATTTAAGCGAAATATGGATCTTAGCCCACTAATCATTACATTGAGGGTTGTTAATTTAGTAGGAGATTACTAACTAACTTTGCATATTTTAATTGTAGAATCATGTCGACTAGTAATACTGCTACACTATCACTGCGATCAATCCTTGAGAAGGACAAACTCAATGGGATAAAATTTCTTGATTGGTTTAGGAACTTGAGAATTATTCTCAAGTAGGAAAGAAAGACATATGTCCTTGATCAACCTATTCCTGAGAAGCCTACAGTTAATGCTCCAAGAGCTCAGAAAGATGCTTACACGAAGCATAAGGATGACTTTGCAGATGTAGGTTGCCTAATGCTTGCCACCATGGTTCCAGAGCTCCAAAGAGATCTGGAATTTATGGAGATTCATGAGATGATTGTACATCTAAAGGAAATGTTCTAGCAACAGGCAAGGTAAGAGGGGTATGAGACAACAAAGGCCTTAGATTCCTGCAAGATGGCTGAAGGTGCATCAAATAGCATTCACGTCTTAAGGATGAAAGGCTACATTGATCACCTTAACAGGCTTGGATTTCCCATGAGCCAGGAGTTAGCTACATATTTGATCTTGAACTCACTCTCAGAAAGTTATGACCAGTTTGTTATGAACTACAATATAAACAACATAGAGAAATCATTTTTTAAACTGCATGAGATACTTAAAACTGTTGAGCAGAGTGTTAAGAAAAGGCCCAACACTGTTTTGATAGTTTAGAAAGGAAAGGGTATGAAAAGGAAAGGTAAGGGTAAGGGCAAGGGTAATGGCTCAGGTGGTAAGACCAAAGAGACAAATAAGCCCAAAACTGTGCCTACAGCTAAGAAGATAAAGCCTTAAAGGAAGGAGTATGCTTCTTCTACAATAAACCCGTTCATTGGAAGAGGACTTTCAAACTATATATCGAAGATATGAAAATACCAAAAAGGATCAAGTGAAACGATTTGAATCCGACATACCTATGGCATTGTTGTCCAGGCCATATAAATGAGAAACGTATTTCTGAACTCCATCAAGATGGATTTCTCAACTCATTTGATTTTGAATCATATGACATAGTGAGTCTTGTTTATTTGGAAAGATGACAAAGGAACTTTATACTGGGTATAGTAAGAGGGCTACTGATTTATTGTGCCTCATACATACAGATGGATGTGGACCACTGAATACAACTCCTAGAGGAGGTTATATGTACTTTATTACATTTATAGATGACTTTAGTAGATATTAGTATATCTATCTAATTAAACATAAATCTGAATGTTTTGAAATGTTTAAAATATTCCAAAATGAAGTAACCAACTTAGCAAAACAATTAAAGCACTTTGATCTGATCGAGGTGGTAAGCCAACAGTTCATTGACCATCTTAGGAGTTGTAGGATAATCTCACAACTAAGTCCTCTAAGAACACCACAATGAAATGGTGTTTATGAGCGGAGGAATCAAACAATATTAGATATGGTTCGATTTATGATGAGTTCAACAGATCTTCCACTGTCCATTTGGGGCCATGCCCTAGACACAGCTGCGTTTACACTAAATCATATTCCATCTAAGGCAGTTGAAAAGACACTATATGAGATATGGACTGGGAAGAAACCTAGTTTATCTTTTCTCAAAATTTAGGGATATGAGGTTTATGTTAAGCAACAAGCCTCTGACAAATTAGTGTCCAAATCCTTAAAGTGTGTTTTGTGGGGTATCCTAAGGAAACGAAGGGATACTATGTCTACAATCCCACTGATAACAAAGTGATTGTAATATGGAATGGTATCTTTCTAGAAAGAGAGTTTATTCTAAAAGAACCAGTGGGAGCAAGGTATATCTCGAAGAAGTTTGAGAGTCACAAGATAGCACAGAACCACAGATGGAAAATAGAAAAGACTCGTAACAAGTTGCTGAGCCTCCTCAAGAAACACAAGGCCCACAAAGGTCTGATAGGACACGACATCAACCTCAGAAATATGGATATCTGATTACTAGAAGTTGTAATGTGTTGCTCATTAAGCAGAATAAGCCAACCACCTATCGAGAAGCCATAGTGGGATCAAACTCTGAGAAATAGCTAAACACCATGAAGTCTGAAATGCAATCCATATATGACAATCAGGTATGGACCTTAGTCGATCCACCTGAAGGTATAAAAACCATTGGGTACAACTTTTCAAGGAGAAAACTGACATAGATGGTAAAGTAAATGTCTTCAAGGCACGAATGGTTGCAAAAGGATTTACTCAAACTCATGGTATAGACTATGATGAAACTGTTAGATATGATTAGTTTTGATGATGTCAAATATTGATATCAAATATTAAGTGAGCAAAAAGTTTGCATCATATACTTATCTTTTACATTGACTAACTACTATATATAATGTAATATATCTTATAGATTAGTCAAGCATAGTAAGAAAGAGATTGGAGAAACAAGCACTTGAAGGAACTAATGGAAATATCAAGATTCAAGCTCCTAGAAGAAATACAGGAAGTTTCTATGGTCAGAATGGATTTCAAGATTGGTTGTAGCGATTGGTACTATTTGGCACTATTTGAAACTGTTTGGTACTGTAGCGACGACATTGTCGTATACAGCCACTATAGCATACTGTAGCAACCGAGTGATTTTAACAATTACTCGAGTCATTTGCTAGAATCACTAGAGTAATTTTGCAAACAGGGAAAATGACTTGGAGTGAGTTACTATTCACTCGAGTGATGTTTGCATTTTCAGACTCTGTTTTCTGTCTAGCTGAGTTAGGTCAGGTAATTCAATCATATCT
Organism: Albizia julibrissin; assembly: GCA_037074505.1. Lineage (NCBI taxonomy): Eukaryota > Viridiplantae > Streptophyta > Magnoliopsida > Fabales > Fabaceae > Albizia > Albizia julibrissin. The sequence goes on from CM073477.1 coordinate 44,483,273, forward strand.
CTCAAACCACAACTCTGATTGAGATGAAACTAGTTGCATATGAAACGAGCCTCCAAATTTGTCATTTTGAAATAAGAACCAACATCAAAGGAGTACATATCAGCATCACTTTCCAGAGCAGGTTTGGTAATTCAGTCATTACTCTCAAACCATAAATTCAATTGAGCTAAAACTGATACCATATGAAACTAGACTTAAAGTTCTTTCCATTGATATATAATATAGAAATTTTGGAGTTATATTCGAAGAGTTAGGCCATCTAGAAGTTGACCCATGTTTGTTGTCAAATTGAAAGAGCAACTACGAGTTAAACTGATCTATATAGAGAGCACCCGAGTGATTTACATAATCACTCGAGTGATCATTAATAATCACTCAAGTGAAATGCTGCATATGACAAATCAATCGAGTGGCATCTAAAATCACCGAAAGAAAAATTCACTGTTTCAAAAATCACTCCCAGTGCAAGCGAATTCACTCAAGTGATTTACTATTTTCACATATCACCTTCAGTGCAGGCCAAATCACTACAAGAAAAATTTATTGTTTGTAAAATCACTTCTAGTAAAACCTAATTCACTCGAGTGATATATGAATTCTTCAATATCACTTCCAGAGGATGCTGAATCACTTCCGGTGAATTTCACACTTTCCCAAATCACTTCCAGTGAACCTGAATGCAACTCCAGTGAAAGCCAGTATGCCTCATATCACTACCAGTCAGATGTTATATGATCGAGTGATAGGATGATTTTTGACAGAAGAAGCCTGAACCACTGAATCATCAGTATTGCTTCGAGAGAATCACAATCACTTCCAAGAACTAAGATCATTGCCTGTGAATCTCTATAAGCTCGAATGATTTGTTTGTTCTTTGAAACCACTTTCTATTAGATAATATTCTGATATGCTTATTTTGGTTCATCACAGCCAGTAGATTACAATGCACTAAAAGTGATATGCTTACTCTTACAAAGTCACTGCCAGTGAAATACTTATGCAGTCGAGTGGTTTATTGTTTTATAAAAATCACCTCCAGTGAAGTGACACCACACTCAAGTGATTCTCATATTTCAAAATATCACTGCCAGTGAATTAGATATTAACTCAAGTGATTCACTGTTCTCATCAGAATCACAAAATTTGATAGAAACAAGGAAATAACTAGAATGATTTCATGGTGCACTCGACTGATATTGATCACTTCCGGTGAAGTAGTTATCCACTCGAGTGATGTTTTCTAACGGATCTTTCTGTCAAGTGTCATCCACTACCGATTATATGGCAACCATCGGACTAAGTTTCAGCGACAACAAATCATGGGCAACAACTATATTCAACAAATGGATCAACAAAAAACCTAACATAGCATTTATAGGATCAATACGAAAACTGTAAGAAACGCTGAAGCATATGTCAGAGCACGATCAATGGGCAAGTAATCAAATACACTCAACAGACAAATGAAGCGACAAACTCTAATGGATAAATTCTCACAATGGTCTTCTAAAACTCAGCTATAAATAAAAGAGAGATGGCAATGAAGAAAAGTAAACGACAAGAATACAAATATGCTGATATCATAAGTCATTTGCTTTGATAACTCTTCTGCTCTTCTTCGTTCTCTATGTCATGTATCTGTGAGAGTGAGATTATTTGTCTTGTACTTCGGTGAGTAGTTTACCCACTCTGTGAGAGAGCTTGTAAATACTTTAATTGTATTTCTGAATTGATCTCAAGGTAGAAGGACTTTGAGAGGATAGAATTTCCCTACGAGAGAAGCTATAGAGAGAATTCTTTTGAAGACTTTCTGCTCGTAAGACTTACAAGGTGCAAGTAGTAGAGAACGTTGATGCTCGTAAGACTTATAATGGTGTAAGCAGGAGAGAACGTTACTGCTCATAAGACTTGCATAAGTAAGCAGGAGAGAAGAGTCGTTGGAATAACTCTCTGTTGGGATTGGTAGGCACACATTAGAAGAATTAAAATTTAAAATTGTAAAAGTTTTCCAATCCCAATTGCGGATCTATCAAAGGCATTTAAATCGAGTTAGAAAGAGTCATACCTTATTCATGTTTATTTTTAAAGCCCACAATCATCAATGTATTGCGAGTTCTCAAATCTCCATGCTCCTGAAATAATTTCCCCGGCATCTACATGTCCGCTAATTCTTCTTTGGAAGTTTTCTTTTTGGATCTTGAGGAGCTAACTACTCAGATCAGCTCCCTCTACAGGTATCCACACGAACAGGACCTAACACAGGCAGCATGCTAGTGCCTCTAATGTCCTTCTAGGGTTTTCTTGCGGCTCTTTATTTTTTCATCATCAATAGAAAACCCTAGCTCTCATCTTTTATAACTAGTCAGGGTTATCTATTTTATGATGGATATTGGATTTTCAAAATTAATCTTAATTAATTTCAAAATCCTTATCATATCAATTAACACTTAATTGTTTTGATAAGAAAATTAAATAAATCTGGTTTAATTAAATCTATCCAACAGTTTTAATTTAACCTATTTATTTAATTAGAATAAAGAGCCAATCAAATCAGATTTAATTTATCTTTATAAATTAAATATGAGATATTATCATATAATATCTTTATATATACACAATATAATAATATTATCATATATTTAATATATATTATCAAATAATATATATTGTATATATAATATAATATTATCATATTATCATATAATATAATATTTTCATATAATATATATTATCAAATAATATATTATATATATATATGTATGTATGTACTTCAAAAATATATATGTGTACATATAATATTATTACTTTTCTTTTCAAATATAAATATATATATATATACATACATATAAATATTTATCAAATAAATATTCACACAATATGTGTATAATATATATATATATAATTCGTCCACCCTAGATTAAACAATCTATTCATTGATTCTTAGACGCATCTTAGATTCAATGAATCTGGACATTATAGCTCGTGTTAGGCTATTCTTGTGTGTGACCTTGTAGTCCCATACGAAGTTGGCAGTATGCCAATGACTATACTAGCCCACAAGTCATAAGCAGCCTCTAGCAAGACATTACGACTACCCAATTCATATGAGGATCGACAATACGATACAACCTGTCGTATAACCATATCATGTCCCTTTTGTCACACGATATTTCGGTCAAGGATGAGGCATAGAGAATGTCATCCTCGTATTCCTGACCATTGCTTTCTCGATCCCAGAGTAGTCTTACTATAGAAATTGAAACTCCTTTTCATCATAGTATGGCCATACATTTCTCAGAATCACTCATCGAGGCGCCTAGTAATATCTCTCTACTAATATGAGGGACAAATTCCATCTTGACCATTCACATTCCTCTGCATGAAAACCACTAAGCCCAATTGTAGCCTTTATCATCACACTAGTGCAAAATAGCATTTTTAGACCATATTATTTAGACCGGTTATTGCAGATATGGTCTAAAAGAAACACGCGGTGGAAATTCCGTAATTAAAAGCAAAGTTTTAGACCGGTTGTCTAAAAAACTCTTATTTAGACTGGTTATATAAACACACGGTCTCAAAAACAAATTAAGACTGGTTTTTTAAATAACCGGTCTTAAAAGTCAATAATTTAAGACCGGTTATTTAAACAACCGGTCTGAAAAACAAAATTATTAAAATGAATAAAAAAACACGTTATTATTAAGACCGGTTGTTTAAATAACCGGTCTTAAAAGTTAATAATTTAAGACCGGTTATTTAAATAACCGGTCTTAAAAGTCTAATATTCAAACCTAGTCGGCCTCGAAAGTTCATTTCATCAGTTACGTTTCACTTCCCCCTCTTCTTCCACTGCCGCGAACTTCTCAAGTCCAACGCAGTAGGTGATATTCCGCCTTATTCTCCGGCCACCCTTCCAGTCGCCGTCGCCGCTTCCACCTTCTTTTCCATATTCTGTTGTCGGCGTTTGAAATACTCCATCCTTCTCCGTTCGTACGTGCCGTTACTGCGAAGAAGTCACCGTGAGTACCATCGTGAAGGGCGGCTGAGCTTCTTATTTCTTCATCCTTTATCTCACTCCGACGTGTTTTCCAGCTACTGCTACCCCTCTCCTCCTGCGCCTCAAGCCACGGTCCAAGTTACTTCAAACAGGTAATGTCCCCTGTCTCAATACTCCGTATAAATAGACATTGTGTATTCACTGTCTATCCAAGAATAATCTGTACTATAATTAAACTAGAAATTAAAATAGAAATGGAGAAAAAATGACATTTACTCTGATGGAAATTAATTGGTGAAGCTTAATTAACGGTGTCCTGAACTGGTGTGATTTGATTATTTGAGGATTAGGGTACTGATAATTGCTAGTTTTCATGGTCTATGGATTGCTTAAGTTATTGTGTCAAATTTCCTGGCATGTATGCTTATGAATGGCTGATTAGAAAATTGTTACAAAATATTCAGTTAGTTTTAAAACTAAATTTAAGAGGCGATTTGAGATTTAGACTAAAGCAATTCTTGTGTATGTGGTCTAATTTAAGTCCTGAAATTGCTAGTGTATGTTGATACATTTTCCATATTACTTGAAGAAAATGGAACAGACTGTAATTATATCTTATGCGGAATTCTAATAAAGAATTATGTTAAACTAGATAAATTGATGAGTATCACCTTTTCATACTCTCATCATACTCCTACCTTTTCCAGGGTAGTTAATATACAGAAGAGAAGAAAAAAAAGTGTTGAAATATATGGATCGTAGTTGGATAAACGCTAAACGGACTAGTGTTGAATATGATAATGGGGTGAGGGATTTTGTGGAATTTGCTAGAAGAAATTCTGGTAATGATGATAGTGGGATGTTCTATTGTCCTTGTGTAGAATGTCTGAATGAGAAGTGACTTAGTGCTGCAGATATATATACACATTTAATTTGTGAAGGATTTTGTAAGAGTTATACAGTATGGGTATGGCATGGTGAAGAAATAGAAATTCCAAGCGTAAGTCAACAAGGGGGGGTCGCGTTTGATGATAATGACACGGTTCTGAATGACCAGATAGAAGATATTATTCGTGATGTTAGAGAAGAGGCTTTTGAGCAATCATATGCATATGGTAATATGTGCAGTGATTCTGAGAAGCCGTTGTACCCGGGGTGCACAAAATACCAATTGTTGAAAGCTGTATTGAAATTGGTAAGCATGAAAGCACGGCATGGATGGAGCGACAAGAGTTTTTCAGAAGCATTTGAATCCTTCAAGGATATGCTTCTAGATGATAACGTGATGCCTTGCTGATACTATGATGCGAAGAAAACACTGTGTCTACTAGGGATGAAGTATAAAAAGATCCATGCATGCCCTAATGATTGTATATTGTACAGAAAAGAGCATACAGAGAAAGAGCAGTGTCTGATATGTGAAACCCCCATATACAAATCAAATAAGGCCCCTACAAAAGTGTTGTGGTATCTTCCTATCATACCGAGGTTCAAACGGCTATTTGCTAATGAAATTGATGCCAAAAATTTGAGATGGCATGCAGATGAGAGGATTTTTGATGGAAAGCTTCGACATCCAGCTGATTATTCTCAGTAGAAGAAAATTGATTAGTTGTTTCCTGCCTTCGGCAAAGAGCCTAGGAATCTTAGGCTCGGGCTTAGCACGGATGGCATGAATGCTTACGGTAGCCTAAGCAGTATACATAGTTCATGGCCTGTTCTGTTGGTAATTTACAACTTACCTCCTTTGTTATGTATGAAACGAAAGTATATCATGTTGTCTATGTTGATTTCAGGACCAAAACAACCTAGAAATGACATAGATGTTTACTTAGAACCCCTGATCGAAGACTTGAAAGAGTTGTGGGATGAAGGTGTCGACGTTTTTGACGCGAACAAGAAGGAGATGTTTAAAATGCGAGCCTTGATCTTTTGTACTATAAACGACTTCCCTGCTTATGGAAACTTGTCAGGATATAGCGTTAAAGGCCACAAAGCTTGTCCTATTTGTGAAGAAGGCACATACTACCATCAACTTCAACATGGAAGAAATACTGTTTATATTGGTCATAGGAGATTCCTTAGACGGGGCCATCCATATCACAGATTAAAGAAGGCCTTTTTTGGTGGCCAAGAGTTTGAAGATGCTCCAGAGGCTTTGACTGGGGAGAAAGTGTATGAAAAGGTCAAAAATATCAATGTCATCTTCGGTAAGACTTCAAAGAGTCAAAATGAAAAAAATATATGGAAAAAGAGGTCTGTTTTCTTTAACCTTCCATATTGGCAGAATCTTGATGTCAGACATTGTATTGATTTCATGTATGTGGAGAAAAACATGTGTGATAGTATTGTTTGGACACTACTCAACATACAAGGAAGTTCTAAGGATGGTGTTAAGGTAAGATTAGATTTGTAAGAAATGGGAATACGGGCAGACTTACATCCGAGGCCATATGGTAAGAGAACTTTTTGTCCTCCAATTTCTCATACTTTGTCCAAGGATGAGAAACGAAGTTTTTGTGATTGTTTACATGGCATCAAAGTTCCCTCAGGGTATTCTTCAAATTTTAAGAAGCTTGTGTCTATGAAAGACTTGAAGTTAGTAGGGCTGAAGTCTCATGATTGTCATGTCTTGATGCAACAACTACTCCCAGTGGCTATTCGAGCCATCGCCGAATATGATCTTCAACACATATTGACCAGACTTTGTTTCTTCTTCAATGCGATTTATAGTAAAGTCATTGAGACAGAAAGGTTGGATGAATTGGAAGATGAAGGTTACTTGATCTTGTGCCAGCTTGAGAAGCTTTTTGTTCCTTCCTTTTTTGACATCATGGTACATCTAGTTGTTCATCTAGTGAGGGAGATAAAATTGTGTGGGCCTATCTATTTTCAATGGATGTACCCAATTAAAAGAACTGTGAAAATCTTAAAAGGATATGTGAAGAACCCTAACCGACCTGAAGCTTCTATTGTTCATAAATATGTTTCTGAAGAAGCCATGGAATTCTGTCAACATTATTTGGCAAATGTAGGACATATCGGCCTTCATAAATGACATGATGAAGAAGGGGGTAGTCGCGGGGCTACCGTCAAGAGTATGGATCCTAATGAATTACAACAAGTCCACTTGTACATTTTGAATAATGTTCATGAAGTTCAAGATTACATAAATGCTCATAAAGAAATTGTACGGAAAGCGAACAGTCGATTGACTGAACAAAGGTTAATTAGGGAGCATATCAGGACCTTTGCACATTAGTTTAAACACAAGGTTGACGGAGAAGAATGTGTTTCTGATATAATTAAATGGCTAGCACGTGGTCCTGAGTTTGATGTCATAAGTTGGACTTCGTTTGTGATCAATGGGTATACCTTTTACACAAAGTCCCTGGATGATAGGAGCACTGTCCATAACAGCGGTGTTATGTTAGTAGCTGAATCTATGCACTTCTCTAGTTCAAAAGATAAGAACCCTACATTGGCAGCCATACCTTATTATGAGGTTATTGACGAGATTTGGGTGGTTGACTATGTTAAAATTAAATTTCCCATTTTCAAATGTAAGTGGGTTGATGTCAATAATGGTGTGAGGATCGATAAGTCAGGGTTTACATTAGTTTATCTTAACAACAAAAGTTTTAGAGATGAACCTTTCATTATGGCCGATCAAGCGAAACAAGTGTTCTATATTATTGATCAGGAAAATAAAATGTGGTCTGTAGCTCTCCAAGGAAAAAGGGTTATCGATATTGAAGAGGAAAGTTGTTCAAACTATGATCTTCTCAAGACCCCTTCTTTTTCTAGAGGTCTTCCTGCATTGAACGAAGAAGATGAAGCTGATAATGAACACGACACAAGAAATGATCATCGTGAAGGGATATGGGAGGATATCTCTTTATAAATCTACTTTAAATGTTAGCTATCTATTTAAAGTCATTATCGTTATAACTTATATGCAGATTATATATATAGTTATTTTATAACTTGCTAACTCAATAATTTGTCTTAACAGTACAATGACGGATCCGGTGCTTCCTACAGCAGAGGATCAGGTGCATCCTATAGACGAGGATCAGGTGCCTCCTATAGCAGAGGATCAGGTGCATCCTACAGCAGAGGATCAGGTGTACCCTACTGCTCAGCACAACGAGCCTTAGAGTGTTAATCAGGGGCAGTCATCGGGTGAGCCGAGTCACCAGCCCAGACGGAGGGGCAGGACGGCCATACAGTTAAGGGATGTTTCCCTGAGTCGGTCTACCGGGGAGAGGATACCGATCCAGTTCGATCAATACTGGAAACCGATCAGGCCGAATGCCAGTCGTTTTAGGAGTTTTGTTAGCCTCCTCGCATGGAATAAGCCTAGCATATTGATAGAGGAGTAGAGGAATGTCGACAAAAAGGTTAAGCAGCATATTTGGGATACTATTCAGGTATAAAATTCCCTCTGTATGTTTCTTTTATCAAATTTGTTTCATTACTGTCACTAACTCCTTTCATTCATGAATAACAGCTCACCTACGATGTTCCTCAGAGTGAGATCTTGTATCACAAGACTATGACGTATTGTTGTGAGCGCAGGAGGAAGTTCAAGATGAATCTGGCTAACAATTACGTGCATATCGAGGTGCCAGCTGGTAAGCCTCATCCTACTCCTTGCAGTAAGTACTCGTACATGGATGAAGCGACATGGCAGGAGTTTTTTAGGCTTCGGACTACTCCAGAGGCTTTGGTGAGTTAACTTATTTTGTACTTTATTTACTTATCATTTTTCTTTACTGTTTGTAACCTTTTTTCCCATTTCTTATTTGCAGGCAAGAAGGCAAAAGGCACAAGCGAGTGGCAGGAAGAATGATTGCCCCACACAATATCTCATGGGGGATACGCAAAGGTCGAGAAAGACTTGTTGGCGGCCAAACGGAGGAGATTAGAAGAAGCATCTCAATCTGATCCTTCTGTTCTGCTATCTCCACCATCTCCGATACGGCGCGAAGAGTTGTGGTTGCATGCTCGCCGGAAGAGTGGTGGATCCTATACGAGTGACCAGTCTCGTATAGTCGGTGAAAAAATTGTAAGTATCATTATTCTTATTAACTGTTTAATAAACATGTTTCATTACTCATGTGTGTTTTTTGTATATATCACAGGAGGAACTTCAAAAAAACAAAGCCGATGGAGCCTTCAAGTCGGAGGAGAGGAATGACATTCTCACAGTTGCTACTGGAAAACGTGAGCATTCAGGCCGTGTCAGGGGAGTTAGAGGAGGGGTGGGTATAAAGGATTACTTTGGATCCTCGTCACGCAGTTCCTCCTCTAACGTGGTCATGAGAGACGAATTGGAGAGTATGTTGGCCACTGCGAGGGCGGAAGCAAGGGCCAAGGCAGAAGCATCATTTGATGCACTATTGGATGCCCGGTTGAGCAAGATGAAGGATGAGGTATATGCCATGGTGAGCACAAGACAAGACACCGCTCCTGTCCAGGCACAATCGCTCGATCGCCATAAGCAGAGCATCAAAGGGAGTTGTTGCAATGTGGGACAGTTATTAGAGGGTCCTGGAAAGGACGATGCTGAGCCTTGTAAATTATCTATTGAGGATCCTATGAGACGGTTAGTTGCACGGGGGAGTGTGCACAACCTAGGATCAACTGTTCACCACCTCGAGATGATAGATGATCAGGTTAGGACATCAGTTGAGGAGGTTATTATCTCAAACGCACCTGTCCCTATCCCTTCTGAGAAGTTCAAGATTGTGGCCGATGTCTTGGGTACTTTCATATCATGGCCGAAGAACCTTGTTTCTGTTGGAGCTGCAGATTCCCCGATCAGAGTCCCAGGTCCAGCTCCCGTCCCTCGTGAAGTTTCACAGCCTCCACCACTGAATGTGATACAGCAAGTGATTCTGATGGCATTTGATACATCTTTCCCGACTAAAAATTGGCCTATGGATTCAGTTGTTGGACCGTTAGGGGCGGCATGCTATCTTGAGAGGGATGATTTAATGTCCATGGTCGCTCCTAGACAAAATCTTACGATTGCAATTGTCCAACTTTTTTTTATGTAAGTATCTTTTTCAAATGGAAGTAAATATCTTAAAAATTACTTTATGTAACCTTAATTTGTGTGCTTTCATTTTTGTAGGTACATGAATCATAGGTTAGTTTCCTCTGGGCAGAGCGCTAAATTTGGATTCATGTGCCCAGCTCATGCCACGGAGAAAGGGACCACTTCTGCCATCAGACATAGATATTTATCACAGAGGCTCAGTGAAACAGAAACTGACTGTTTGTTGGTTCCTTATGTGCATGGGTAAGAAACATCAAATTTATATTCCAAAACATCACATATAATGCTTTATATTTGCTTAACATTCATCTCTTTTTTTAAGGGATCATTGGTAATTGGTTATTCTGTGTAAGGCTAGTTACACAGTGATCCTCCTTTGCTCCCTCCACTTCAAACCGGGGACTGACTTGAAGAAGACCATGAACTCGTAAGTTTTCTTGCTTTATTACCTTTTGTGTGCAAATTTTGTGTGCAGAATAAGTAATCTTTGTGATTTTGATCATAGGGCTATGCGGACTTTCCTACACGCTAAGTGTGGTAGGCATGTTCGTGACTTAAAAGACCCTACATGGATCACGCCAAAGGTTAGTACATATTTGTTTTCTTTAAGATGCGTTTCATAAGCTATGCTTTTATGCTTACTTTGATGATATCATGTTCTTTTTCAAACCCGTAGGCAACCACCGGGCTCTAACTTATGTGGTCTTTATATGTTGAGGAAAATTTACAATATTATCAGCCTAGGCATGACTGACTTTACCGAGGAGGTAATAAATGTATATTTCAAATATTTTGTATTACTTTATTGTTTTTAAGTTAGTAAGTTAATGTTTTGTTTGCCTTCGGTGTTACAGATACAGATGTTTGATCTTGCTGATCCCTTTCCTGAAGAAGATATTGATTTCATCCGTAATTGTTGTGCTGAATTCATTTATGAGCTTTTACAAGATTAGTAAGTTTTTGAATCCGATTTATGTTGTTCTAATAATACTTATGGTTTTCATATATATCTAACTTGGTTTATATCTCTGTTTAGGACAAATTCTTGGATATTGGCGATACTAGTTTGCTGTTGATTCAGGCAGGGGATCACTATTGTAAATTTTCCTCCACTTTTTTCATTTCTCTGTAAAGCTTAGGAATTTTTTCCATATAATGAGAAATATTTCTTTTCCTCCTTCTCTTTACAAGCTTTGGGATTGCAAGTTCACACAATGTCGCAATTTTCCTGCTATCATTGTTTAATTGTGTTGCTGTGATTCAAAACGCCTGATAATTATAAATTGTTAATATTGTACTGTTTCTGAGAATTGAATAAGTTGATCATGTGTTATTGGTAGTCATTGGAATTGAATGTGTTTGTTTTCAATGATTTTTTTCATAATGTTCATTCTTTGATTGTTGAGAGTCGAGGATTGTAAGGGCCAAGTATTTTTCCCTTGAACAGACTGACATTTAGAGGTTCATATCGATTAAGATAACTAAGGTCATATTTAACAAAAGAGGGAAAGGGGAACTAATAAGGATTTTAGGCTTCATGATTCTATATTTGGAACAAGTTTGCATTATGAGAAATACTAATTGTTTCTGGAAATAAAAATGCTGTTGTCACTGCTTCTGATTGTCAATATATACATATATGCATGTGTATGTAATATGGCACAGGGGGGAGTAAGATTGAAACAAATAAAACAGAAAAAAAAACAAAATTTTTAGACCGGTTATTAAGAGAACTGGTCTTAAAATATTAAACTTTAAGACCGGTTCTAAATTTAACCGGTCTTAAATATATATTTAAGACTGGTTATTAAGAGAACCGCCTTAAATAAGTAAACTTTTAAGACCAGTTCTCTTAATAACCGGTCTTAAATTCATATTTAAGATCGGTTATTCTTAGAACCGGTCTTAAATTGTTATTTTTTTATACTGAAATTTCCCTACTTGGTCCGTTAGTTAAACTTTAAGACCGGTTATTGTAGAATCGGTCTTAAAAGTTCATATTTAAGACCGGTTTTTTAACCAGTATAAAAAGTTTAATACTTTTTAGACCGACTGTATCAAGACCTGATCCATAACCGGTCTAAAATATCATTTTTAACCGGTCTTAAAAGTGATTTTTGTACCGGTGTCACCCGATTAAAGGTGACTTTTGACTAAGTCAAAGCTTAATGACTCTCATGTAGGAATCTATGATGATGTCAAGTCAAAGGGCATTGTGACGTTGTTATACTGCTACAAGTGCCTAAGACTTTGATTCGTATACTCATCCCTATCAAAGTCATACTGGTCTTATTTCATCTTTGCTCCCACATAGATGACCAACCAGGGACATTTAGGACAATTATTATGATTTATCCAAGGATATAGTTATCACAGTGAACATGCGAATTATGTGACAACTAAATGGAGAAATTCATTGAATAACAATGTTCAAAGTACAATGGTTGGCCCCTAGGGCACAATTTCCAACACTCTACTTATAAGACTTGTCAAAAGGGGAGTGTACCTTACAGAGAGTAAGGGGGAGTTAATCTTGTCAGTTTGTAGAGGCTTTTCTTATGCCCGATTAACACAAGAAGAAGATAGTAGATTGAAAATCTCAGGAAGAGTTTGGGGGCTGAACGTAGGTTTTGGATCAGACCAAACCAGTATAAGTCATAGTTTGCATCTTCTTATCCCTAAACTTTTACATTTCCAGCATATATACGATCTACATAATTTCTTGTGATTTTATACTTCTATATATATTGATTTAATCAGATGTGAAAAGATTTTAAAAGATCCTAATATCTTATCATACACCCAATTCACCCCCTCTGGGGTGTCAGCCATTTCTAACATTTCGTATCAGAGCTTGGGCTGTTGTTTAAAGGACTTAACCGTCTGAATAGTTATAATGGCTGGCTTTGGGTATTTTATGCTTCCAGAAGGTTTTGATTATACAATTCCACCTCTCTTGAAAGATGTTGATTTTTAGTTTGGGAAAGCTAGAATGACGAGTTTTATAAAAGCATATGATTTTGATATGTGAAATGTTTTTACAAATGCTTTTGATCATAAACTGAGAAAGGATTGGACAAATAATGAAAATAAAATGTTTTCGTTGTATATTAGAGCAATGCAGTTTCTCTATAATGCCATGACTGAAAATGATTTTGAGAAAATTAGATTTTGTTTTAATGCTAAAGAAAATGGGATACTCTTGATTCTATGTATGCTTCTAACAAGTGTATTGAAGTTGAATATGTTGATACTTCATGTGAAACTATAAGTTGCACATCTATGGTACATGAACAATTGGAATTTGATGATGAAGAAGGAGAAATCATACAAAACTTCCATACAGTCAACATGAATAGACAAGGAGATGAGGATTCCCAAAAAGAGCTCATTACAGACGGACATAAAAAATCACTCTCTGGAGCTCAAGATGAACTTAAAGTAAAACGTTCCAATTCCTCTTGTGATTTTCATAAAACTAACTTTCAAAGTTTTCATAAAGCTATTTTCCAACCAATTAATAAATCTACTATGAAAAGCAAAAATGATTTCCAATATGCTGGAAACTTATATGCGAAGAAAGAACGTAGGAAAACTAGTTTGTTGTCCCTCAAATAACACAATACTTGCATAAAACCTCATAATGCATATCTTCATATAATTTGCAATTATTGTGGTAAATCTGGCCATATTTTTCTCATACATGTTATGTTAGAAGAAATTCTAATGTGAGAAATAAACATATTTGTGTTCCCAAAGGACATGTAAAGTCTAATGCTAATAATCAAGGACCCAATTATATATGGGTAACAAAATGTCTATCTAGTACTTTATGTATACAGGATGATCTGAAATGATGTGGACATAAGGGTACAGAGAAGATGAAGAAGTAATGGAGAAAAGGCGTGTGTTCTACCTCAAGAATGAACTACCATAGAGTGCCATTCAACTATATTGAGCAGAACAAGAAAAGGAGAATCTCTTAGGTATCAAACATAACACTTTTGAAGTCTGTATTTTCTGAGAGAGCTTTGCAGACACCCTTGTGAACACATATGAAGAATCAACATAACAGAAAGAGGTAGTGAGTAAGCAAAGCCAATCCTCTAAGTACTTAAAGAGAAGGTACACAATGATAAAACCTCCTATATCATTATCTGTCATATTTATTGAAGTTTTGTAATTTAGAACCTTAGGAATGAGCATTGCAAACTTTTTTTAAATTTGTGCATAATCTTTCTATGAATTTGAGTCTTTGAAATATATATTTCAAAAAGTTGAGTTTAACTCGATCCATTTTGTTTGGAAAAGTGCATATGTTTTAAAACAATATTCATACTTTGATTGCATTCAAAATTGGAATTTAATATTTTTGTATATTGAAATGCCTTGAATTCATCCGCTAGAGTTTTTCCCATCATCGTTTTATTTCTTGGTGCTATCACATGCTTGAACTATTTCCCTTACTCTTTAATAAGTTAGACCTCATGTCTAACAAGTTGATTGAGTTTCAAGCTTATATCCTAGAAAAGAACTGAATTCATGAAAAGCCTTATTCCTAATGCATGAATTGTTATTGGCTAAGTTATTCCAAGCGTTATGAATGTTCATTAATGCATTTTAATGCATTAACCATTTTAGTGGAATGACTTGTTAATATTTTAGAATTATAGTCATTTGGACTAATGAGTATGTGATTCATCATCCATAAGTCATTGTACTCATATTGTTACTCAAATGCATTAATATTAATTGTTATCCATTTTTGTGTAACTAGAGTCTTGTATTCAAATTCTTGTTGTGAATACTCATATGTTTCATGACACAATTCTAATAGACAAGATTATCTCTTGATCAATCACAAAGTCATTATACTTATATATGTCTATCGAGCTAATCCTTTTGGCTAATTCATTTTCTTTATGAATTTTGCTCTTAGAAAATTCTCGAACATGTTACCTTCAATGTCTAACATGTTATCTTAAGTTGTCCTCTAAGAGAAGCTTTCTAATATATCCTTTTAAACTATTGACTTCCACTATTTTCAGCATGAGGATTGATATTTTACAAACTTTATAAATGTGTTTCCATGCATTCAAAATCTTAATGTCATAATGCATATTCATGATTTGAAAGAACATTTGAGATTTTCAAACAAATTGTATATCATTCTTGGAAAACTTAATTTCATTCACAATTTATCATTTCATAAAAGTCAATCATTATGGATAGTTTTTCTACTCTCTTGATCCGACTTACTTGGATTGCATGAAAATCTTATCAATGACACATTTTCTATATAAAGTGTAATTACAAATTGTCATTGATCTTTGAAAATTATCACTCTTGGTATCGCTTATTTGTTATGCTTTATGATTCAATGGTTTGAATTTATTAAGTAAAATGATACTTTGGTCTATATTGGTTTATGATACTCTTTGCTCAAATATCATATGATTTAATTTTATAAAGAGCATAAGAGTTGTTATGTCTAATATTGTGGACCCAAAAGAAAAAATTGGGTACCAAAGAGCATATATTTATACTTTTATAGGAGTTGACCAAAATACCTACTTGAGGATTCAAAGATCAGAGGCTAACAGAGGAGGCATGACTGGCAGTGTTGTAGTATGAGCAGAAACAAAAAATGTGATATAAGATGGATCAAATTTGATAAGATGAGGTAGTTGTAAACCAGAACTTCAAAGTTCTATTTGAGATGACGGATGACAAAATAAGGGAGCTATGTGCTACGATAAAATCAGAATTTTCCTGATAATGTTTTCTAAGCAAGGGACACATACTAAGCTAATGGATGCACATATGCATATAAGGCCTTACTTCGAACTCATCTTGGCATCCTTAACTGTCTTACGAAGATTACAGATCATCAGACATGCGTTAATAGACTACAAATGACTATGACTTGAGTAATTATGATGTTACTCGAGTGAGGTATTGTATTCTTTCTTAATTCAAATCCTCTCAGTTGCCTCATTCGAGCAAGCACTGAAGTAATGATCAAGTGATAGTATCAAACACCTGAATAGCATAAAAATTTTCAAAATTTAATTTCTTACTAAATCTTTTGACTTTTATGCTCAATTTCTCAATAAATTTTATTAATTGATTTTTCAAATCCATGAAAATTGTTAACTCTGTTCCTCATAATCATTATTTTTTTAAACCATGCATACATTAAGGGGGAGCTTCACATTCACATGTGTTCTATATCTTAAAAGCTTATCTCCTTTATTTGAAGAAAATAATTATATTATACTCATTTGTAATTACTCTCAATTGATTAGTTTTGATGATGAGTTACTCATACACTTTCTTATTATGATCTCAATTTGTATAGAAAGGAAATTTTTTATACTTGAGTGTACTAACCATCGTCCTTGCAAGAATGCTTTTACTTCTAACAGGAGAATTAGCTCTATACATGCTCACTCGTCAGCATACCAAAAAGGAGAATATATCAATCTTAAGGACATATGCTTCAAAAATCAGTGAAGGGAAATATATTGGCTGCAACATTCGAAAGCGTGGTGAACCAGACTTCATGGATCTATCATCACCTTTCCAAACCTGAACGAGCATTTCTAAACTCTGTCTCTTTATATTACATATCTTTGATTGTGAAAGACATTTGTAGAAATATCTTCAAAATATCTCAATTTGAAAAATAAACCATTATTCATTTGCATCACATTGAACATGATATTAGTTTCAAATAGGAGAGAGAAAATCATTTTTCTTGTCACAATTATTTTGATTAATGGAGAAAATGGAATTTCTAATGTATTTTCATATTTATTTCTTTACAGGAATTTCTTTATTTATACTTCAAACTTTTTGCTAATGTCAAATAGGGGGAGAGAAAGGGAAAAATATGTTGCATTCATTTTCTCTATTCATTCAAGTATATTTTTCTTTATGGATTTGTCATTACCAAAAATGGGGAGAATGTTAGGTATGATTAGTTTTGATGATGTCAAATATTGATATCAAATATTAAGTGAGCAAAAAGTTTGCACATATACTTATCTTTTACATTGACTAATTACTATATTTAATGTTGTATATCTTATAGATTAGTCAAGCACATTAAGAAAGAGATTGGAGAAACAAGCACTTGAAGGAACTAATGGAAATATCAAGATTCAAGCTCCTAGAAGAAATACAAGAAGTTTCTATCGTTAGAATGGATTTCAAGATTGGCTATAGCGATTGGTACTATTTGGAACTATTTAGAACTGTTTGGTATTATATCGTTGGTACTATAGCAGAGACATTGTAGCATGCAACCACTGTTTGGTAATTCGGCCATTACTCTCAAAACATAGCTCCAATTGAGCTGAAACTGATGCCATATGAAACTAGACTTAAAAGAGATTTCCATTGATATATAATAAAGAAATTTTAGAGTTATATTCGAAGAGTTATTCCATCTAGACGTTGACCCATATTTGCTGTCAAATTGAAAGAGCAACTACTAGTTAAACTGATCTGTACAGAGAGCACACAAGTGATCAAGAAGATCACTCGAGTGATCATTAATAATCACTCGAGTGAAATGTCACAGATGAAAAATCACTCAAGTGGCATCTGAAATCACAGGAAGAAAAATTCACTGTTTTGAAAATCACTCCCAGGGCAAGCAAATTCACTCGAGTGATTTACTATTTACGCAAATCATTTCCAGTGCAAGCCAAATCACTGCAAGAAAAATTCACTGTTTGCAAAATCACTTCCAGTGATACCTACTTTACTCGAGTGATATATGAATTCTTCAATATCACTTCCAGTGGATGCTGAATCACTTTCGGTGAATTTCACACTTTCCCAAATCACTTCCTGTAAACCTGAATACAACTCCAGTGAAAGCCAATATACCTCAGATCACTACCAGCCAGATGTTATATGATCGAGTGATAGGATGATTTTTGACAGAAGAAGCCTAAACTACTGAATCATCAGTATTGCTTCGAGAGAATCACAATCACCTCCAATAACTAAGATCACTACCAATGAATCTATATCAGCTCGAATGATTTGATTGTTCCCAAATCGAATGATTTGATTGTTCCTTAAAACCACTTTCTGTCAGATAATATCCCGATATGCTTATTTTGGTTTATCACCGCCAGTGGTTTATCACAGTAGATTGAAAATTTCAGGAAGAGCCTGGGGATTAGATCGAGCCAGGATAAGTCACAGTTTGCATCTTCTTATCCTAAAGCTTTTACATTTTCAGCATATATACGATCTACAAAATTGCTTGTGATTTTATACTTCCATACATATTGATTTAATCATATGCGAAAATATTTCAAAACATCCTAATATCTTATCGTACATCCAATTCACCCACTCTTGGGTGTCAGCCAGTTCTAACAGAAACCTTTTCTCCAGTTGCAATAGCTAAATCAATCAGAATCCTTCTTGTCATTACAGCATATGATGACTATGAAATATGGAAAATGGACGTCAAAATAAACTTTCTTAATGGAAAGCTCCTTGAGGATGTGTACATGACACAACCTGAAGGTTTTATATGTCTAGAGGACTCTGATAAGGTATGCAAGCTTCAAAGATCCATTTATGGATTGAAGCAAGTATCTCAAAGATGGAATCATCATTTTGATGAAGTAGTCAAATAGTTTGGATTCATTTAAATCATCAATGGACCTTGTGTTTACAAGAAGATTAGTGGGAGTATAGTTGTATTTCTAGTGCTTTATGTAGATGACATCCTACTCATTGGGAATGACATTCATTAGCAAGGATCTGTGTCCTAGTACATATGATCAGCGAGATTGCATGAGCAAGGTTTCATATGCCTCAACCATTAGATCTATCATGTATACCATGTTTTGTGCTCGACCAGATGTCTCATTTTCCTTAAGTATGACCAGTAGATATCAAGAAGATCTTAGTGAGGGTCGTTGAACTGCTATCAAGAATATCCTAAAGTACCTGAGAAGGACTAAGGACTTATTCTTGGTATATGGTAGATTGGATGATAAGCTTTGTGTAACTAGTTACACGGATGAAAGTTTATAAACTGACCAAGATGATCTTATATCGTAATCTGGATATATATTCCTTTTAAAGAGTGGTACAGTAAGCTGGAAGAGCTCCAAGTAAAGTACTTTAATAGATTATGTGACAAAAGTTGAGTATATAGCAGTATCAGATGCAGCTAAGGAAGACGTTTGGATCAGAAAGTTCGTTACTAAACTAGGGGTGGCGCCTACCATCTCATATCCATTAGATTTGTGCTATGAAAATGGCAGAGCTATTGCAAAGACCTACAAGCCTAGGTCACATCAAAGGACCAAACATATGCTTAAGCGATTTCATCTTATTAAAGAAATCAATGATAGAGGTGATATAAAAATATGCAAAGTATATGGAGAAGATAATATTGCTGATCCTATTTTCATGCCGCTTACACAGGAAAAACATGAGCGTCATGTTAGGACAATGTAAATTAGGCAATTAATGATTGTAACTACTATAAGTGGGAAGATGTTGGAAATCGTGCCCTAGGGGTCAATCGTTGAACATTGTTATTCAATGAATTTTTCCATTTAGTTATCATATTATTTGCATATTCACTATGATAATTGTATCCTTGGATAAATCATAATGATTGTCCTAAATGTCCCTAGTCAGTCATTTATTTAGGCACTTGTAGGAGTACATAAAACTGGACCGACCAGCTATGAGAAAGCTACATGGATCAAGTTATAAGCTTATCTCATGTATAACCACATCACTATGCCCTTTGACTTGAGATCATCATGGATTCCTACATGAGAGTTGCTAAGTTTTGACCTAGTTAAAAGTTGCCTTTGATCTGGTGATGATTATGACACCCTTCTCTAATAGTCCTAGATGAGTTCAAACAAGTAGTGAAATCATTTGTGGGACCAGGATTTGAACCCGGACTACCCAAACCTCACAATAGTTCATAAATCTCCCAAAATCAACTTAGGACTTGAACCTATGGTTGAGATGGGTTTTTCAAAGGGTAGAATACTTTAAAAAATTTCCACTAGATTCACTACATCACCAATGCCTCATCGGTTCTTAAATCTATAAAATCAGAGTATGCGGGCGTATTTCTTTAATTCAATTAGAGCGGTTTTCTTAGAGCTATTCTCTGCTAAAACTTCATTCATACGTGAAATTACATACATAACACACATATATGGCCACATAAGGCTATCAAATATTGAAATCAAATACAATACAACCTCGGACCCTTGAATCTTCGGTCCACCACCATCACGTTCTCTTACGTATAACTCTTACTTCCCACCTCTGCCACCTGTCTAAATGGTTGGTTTGGGGAGGGTGAGATTCAAAGGAATCTCAGTAGTAAGCAATACCACTATGCATGTAAGATATATAGTTAATGCATGACATGCTTGCCTACCATATTCATGCTAACATAATGACATATCTGCATGCTCAATGTTATAACATACACATGGCCATTGTACAAATATAACAGAGATTCAATTAATCAAATATGTTCAACATAATTAGGCTAAAAATCAAGATCAATAGCACTTATTCTAATCTCCACAGTTCCGGGTAATATCCTAAACAATTACTGAAGGTTTACAAGGTTCAGACTTCCATTATCAAATAGAACCAAAGTGTAACCTTATTCATGTTTCGACCTAAGCACTATCTCCGCTTAGATCATCTAAGAATCTTTATTCAAAGTTTCAACCCTTTATAACCGACCTCTACTAAGCCCAACTGTAGCGCTACCCTTACTGGGCTCCCGCTACAGTGGCATCAGACTCCAACCCTACAACTGGGCAAGCTACGTAGAGCTTTCTCACTATGTTTCCTCCTATAAGCATGCTTAACCATAGAGTTCTGATGAAATCCAGGGCATTCATGCTAGCATCATCTCATATCATTTAGGCTTTTACGTGTTAAAATTTTTTATTATCCTCCTAAGCTTAGTGGTTGATGTGTCACCAAACTTTTTCTTAAGTGCAGCCCACATGGCATATGCAGTTTGGTATTTCTCATAGTGGCACATCATGTCGTTCTCCATAGTGTTCAACAAGGTGAGTCACAATGCTATTCTTCTTTTTCCATGCCTGGTATGTAACACCCGGTACTTAGACGCCTTTACTCTGCATCACAGAAGTACTACGGCTTAGGGGAAAATGTTAGTTACTGCTCCCAAACATGAACTTACACCATTTCTTTCATGGTTACTATTAATTTAGTAAGTCGTATTTATCAAATTGTTTATTTTTATTCATAGGGTTACTAACTTCGCTCCATTCATTACTATCAGATTTTTTCTTTGCTTATTAATTTATTTACTTACTCAACTAATGGGCTCGTACCATGCGATTACCCATTCCTAGTTCAATTATCATGCTTAGTAAAACCAATTCATCTGTCATGCAAGTTATATAGTTAACCTTCTTTAAACGTTTATGTTTACATAACAGATTAGCACGTGCTAATATTCAACTCTTCACTATGACTTCTTCTAGCATATCATTCTATATTCCTCTTTTGTGATCCGTACCTATATGATTGGATAAGGGACAGTGAGATTCAAGGGAATCTCAGTAGCAAACAATACTACTTAGCATGCAAGATAAATGCTTTATATATGACATGCTTGCCTTACATAAATTCATGCCAACATAATGACATATCTACACACTCAATGCTTCGTACAATATACTCATGGACATAGCACAAATGGAAACAGAACTTCAATCATTCAAATATCCTTCGCACAATTCAGAAAAGCAATCACATAAATCAATGCACAAGCATAAATATCAAGTACATGCAAATAAGGTAAGTTTTATT
This sequence comes from Albizia julibrissin, assembly GCA_037074505.1. NCBI lineage: Eukaryota > Viridiplantae > Streptophyta > Magnoliopsida > Fabales > Fabaceae > Albizia > Albizia julibrissin. Next base: position 44,505,211 of record CM073477.1, read on the forward strand.
ACCTTTTATTTTTAAGTCCCCTTCTTGTTTCCTTTTCTTTCAACCATTGCAGCTTCTTGCAAAGACTTCAATTTATTCTTTCTTGTACCCTTGGAAGCTACTCTTATTACAATGCACTCTAAGTATCTCAAATTCGCAAGATAAACCTATGCTGCCAGAATTTTCACCTAACTTTGAAAATTCATAATTAATTCTAAGAAACTCCAAATAGGGTGGTTCAAAGTCCTATGTGAAGCTCTCTAAGTCATCGTTAAATGAATAATATTTATTACTACCAGTCATATGCATACTATTCCAAATTTCTCAATAATTCCTCACTAGTCCAAAATTAATTCCAGATTTGAGACCTCAAATTCAACAGATCATAACTTATAATCTATTGCTCCAAATAATGCATTCTATATATAATTTAAAGATTATAGAGTCTACTAATAATCTTGAAAATATCAGAGTAGTTGGATAACATTTGGTTAGTCAAAATCAAACCACAAGTAGTCTAACTTCCAAAAAACGAATCTAGCAGCATTATTCTTATAACTTCAATTTTTTAGGTTTTCAATCCTACCCTTCTAACATTATGTTCATCACCTATTCCCACACAATTTTGTGTGTAGAATCCATTTCTAACCTCAAAAATACCAAAATCGTATTCTTTCCCTATGAACCAGTTCTGGCCAAAACTTTAAAGTTTTTGGGCTAAAATTCTGTTTTCTATTATGATGGTTCTGGGACCGGTTTCTCACCTTTATCCCACATATCTTTTCATTGTAAACTCATTGGAAGTATCAAAAATAGCAAAATCATACTCCTTCCCTAAGATTTAGGTCTTGCCAAAAATCATCTTTAGGCCAAACAAGGTGATTTTGCAGTTTTAACGATAAGATATTATGCTCAAATCATAGCTTGAGCTTACCTTTCTATCAGGTGCCATAGTTTGTCCTTGATTCAAGTAGCATATCCTCCTTGTTGAAGGCACCAAACGCTCTGATCAGAAATTTGGAACCATAGAAATGTTACTCTCTATGAGAGGAATAACATTAGAGAAGGCCGCGGGAGCTAGAAACGCGATTTCAGAGGTGAAATCGGTTTGGGAGCTTAATAACACAAACTTTTTCTCTACCTTCTCTCTACTTCCATTTTCTTATGATTTTTCTCTAATTTTTCCCCATTTTCTTTTGGCTGGCCAAATTCTTAAAGAGCGAGGGAAGGGTTGGATTGGTGACATGTGTATTGTGTTTTGATCCAATAGTGTCATAGTGTGACAAGTGTCCTTTAAGCCTATTATTTTCTTATTTTCTCTCTCTTTAAGGAGTCCTTTTAGGTATGGGGAAGAGAGACCTGATAAATTCCCATGACTCTCATATTTGGTGTTCGGGAATGTCAAGTACATGATCGGGCCAGAGACCAGTGGATTCCCTTGACTCAAAGGCTAGGTGGTACCTCTTTAGAATGCCAACTCAAAAGGCAAAAAGCAAGTGCAATCATAAGGGGTGTCAAATCCCTCAATATTTTGACATTTATCAAAGTATTAACCATGGCTAAGTGGGCATACAGAAATAAAGTAAATATACTGATATAAAGTGCTTTATTACATTACAGGAAATCCCCACAGAGTTTATACATAATAATTTACAAGCTTCAGAAAAATTAAAAAGATAGGCAAATAACCAACACTAAAGTCTTGATCAGCATCAGAACCCTCGGTTGCTAGTATCTATTGCTTTGCCCTTCGAGCTGCTTTCTCTAGCTAAATTAATTTTATTTATCGAAAGGGTGAGATTCGAGTGAATCTCAGTAGTAACATGTAATCAGTCATATAAAATGCATGACATAAATATGTAACGGATGCAGCAGATAATAATGCTATGTGCATGTCTATCAAACAATATTCATGAACAAACAAAAATTTTTTCCATATCAAAATGGCCATTTGTCCTTGTTTGCCTTTCCTTGATCACAGTGATATTTCGGAGCAGGCACCAACCTATCCGTACTTGTCTCAATAATATTCTGGAGCAGATATATGTCTGTTCGTACTTGTCTCAATAATATTCTAGAGTAGATGACTATATGTCTGAACTTATCAATCATATTCCGAAGCAAATTACTATCTGTCTGTACTTGTCACATTGGCCTACCTAGACTGGGTCCAAACTGGCCTAGTGGTACTTGTGTTTTTCCACTGGGTAGTACTTATGCTTTTCTCACACCACATTTCTAGGAATTACCGCCATATCATTCACATCATAGAACATGATAAATAATGCATATCAATAATCGCATAGTATATATGAGATAGAGTTACTACCTTGACTCCTTTTCGTGCCTAGCTAATACCGGTCCTTTAACTGTTTGTCTGGCTCAGGCAAATGTCGAATCCTAAAATACGAAATTGATCATAAATGAGTTATTACTCATTCATGCTTTATTCCAAGGCTTATTTAGTTGGTTATCTCTACCTAAAGTGAAGAATTACCAAAATGCCCCTAGGGAATCTGATCTAATTCCCTTTATACCCGGTTTAATTGTACTTTTCCAAAAATTATGACCTGGGCTATGCCTACACAATTTAGTGTGTAAAATTCATTTTTGACCTTATTTTGACAAAAACACACTGTATTTCCAGAATTACCCTTGAGAGTCACCAATTAGGGTTTTAAGCGAAAAATTGTCATTTCATATCCTAAACTCTCCAAACTCCATTTTTCACATGGACCCTACACAATTTTCCATTTTAAACATAATGGAATCATCAAATCCACCAAATACCAGCTCAACACACCCAAAACAAATTTGGACAAAAATCTAAAAAAATTGGAAAAATTCAAGTTTCTTGATTTTCTTCCAACAAAACACCTTCTTTTCGCTTCTAATAACTTGTTTAACCACTTAAACACCTCTTGAACATGATTAATGACAAATTGGACAGAACCTTCCCTTTGGCCCCTTTGGGGTCATGCATCCCAAATCAAAAATTCAAGACAGACCAAGCCAATAACCAACCAAAACCACCAACAACAATCATTAAACAACAAAAGGAATCAAGTTTTCAAACTTACCTTAATTCTTCCTCTTTCTCTCACTAAAACCGCCTCCTTCCTCCCTTCTTTTTCCTTGATTTTCTTCTTGCTTTTTATGACTTCAAGAAGGATATAAAGATTAGAGAGAGTTTAAAATAGATCGAAGGCAAAAACAAGCAATTCCAACTACTACTTACCAAGTTCTTGCCTCTTGATTCTTCCTCCTCCTTCTTTGATCTCTATTTTCTCTTACTCTCTCTCTCTCTCTTCCCTTACTCAAGTCTAAATGTAATGACGCTCAAAGAGGGCTGAATTATGTTTATAAAAATCCCCTTCCACCTCCTTAAAGAAGTATCCTATTTTATTGTATAACAATTACACTTGACATTTTCTTGTTTCTTCTTTTTCCATATGGCAAATAAGCCTACCACATGGCATAATATGTGTTCCAATCACATTTTTCCTTGATTTTTCTCCTCTTGGCTGTCCATATGCACAAATAAAGGGAAATTATTGGCTTTTAATGTTAGCCAAATGACAATTTTACCCTTACATTTTCTTGAATTTTTGTACCAAGTATTGTTTTCCTTTTTCCCTTTTTGGTTTGGCTAAAATTTTCATCATGAATTGGGCCAAAATTTGTGTTCTTCCTTACTTAATTTTAGGCTACAATGTTAGGCCTTTATCAAGACAAAAAGTGTGCTTTATGTCTTACTTAGCCAAAATTTCACATAATCACTATTTCGAATATTTTGGCTACTTCAAGTGCACCAAAATTCAATATATTATTCGATGAATATAATCAAATGTTCAAGGAATTTTGGTGAATAAAATTTGAGATATTACAACTCTCCCCTCATCAATAAAATTTTATCCCTTAAATTTTAAACATCGTATAGATTTAACTATACCTCGTAGGGTGACTTCTTACCACTCGTTCTATCTCTTTTATTACTTAGTCTATATCTTTCTTGTGCAAGCTCGCAAAGCATGTAACACAAAGTCATCATATCATTGACTAAGGCCCTAAATAGCATTTAGCAATCATCAGAACTTACTCCGTGGACTCGCTTATCCAATACCATATCGCTAGGAAACAACCACACTGCTAGGCATACTGGTCATACGGCTCAGGGCCTCTGCCTAGTACAAGGTGCACGTCGAGTCTTACTACTTCAAGCCTTTGCTCATCACCATGTGAATCCTCATCAATTTGTTAGCCTAAGGACACACCAACCCAATAGGTACTAGGCCTTTGAGCACATAGTCCAACATCTATGCTGAATGCATATCGAGTATCACAACCTTTGGACACACAGTCCAACAATGATTTGGTACATATTATAGAATCTATCTCTTTCTACTCAAGCCACCCTTATACTAATATAATGTTCACAAGGTATACTAAACAAATCATCTAATCATAGCAATCGTCACAAGATCATTCCTCAATCACAAACATTTGACCATTGGTCCACACCAAAATGCTTAGTCACATAGTCACATAATTTCATAGGTGTCCGCCTATTATATTCTGAATGCTCACACCAGCCTATGAATATAGTAGCCTACTATGCCTTAGGACATGTCATAACAAGTCTATATATTCATTAAACAAATATACGTGATGGTACACAAATACATTCTCACAAAAGATACGAGAGCAAGAATTTCTTGACTTTCTCTATCGCTGTTGTCTGGTCATTTTCTACTTGACAAACATTGCTACTACTAGCACTGTTTTACGGCTCAATGCATCTGCAACTATATTAGCCTTTCCTGGATGGTATTTTATTTCTAGGTTGTAATCTTTAAGAAACTATTTCCATATGCACAATCTCATATTCAACTCTTTCTCATCACTCATATATTTCAATATCTTGTGGTCGCATACAACTCTATAGTTGCCTTATAGAGATAATGTTTCTAGATTTTTGGTGCAAACACAATTGTTTCTATCTCAAGATCATGAGTGGGATAATTTAGTTCATGAGGCTTTAGCTGATGAGAGGCATATACCAAAATTCTGCCCTGCTGCACTAGGACATATCCTGATCCATACTTGCTTGCATTACTGTAGACCGCGTCAACTATAGACTGGGGATTATCAGCACTGGAAAGAAATATCATCACTATAGACCAATTTTTGGAAGTTATAGAAAATCACTCCAGTGATGGTTTTTTATCACTCGAGTTATAAGAGCAGGTTACTCGAGTGAATAAGTGACCACTCGAGTGACATTGATCACTTGCAGGAATTTTATAAGTTACTCATGATATTTTATGAAAGTTAGAACTATCCACTCGAGTGAATTAGTTGTCACTCGAGTAATGGTGCCAACTTACAGTACTTCTATAAGTTACTCACGATTGATTTGCAAGTTATAAATAAAGCTCACTCGAGTAATTACAAGAAACTCATGAGGCTTTAACAAGTCACTCTTTGATAAACCAAGAGTGACACAGTTTATTCTCTACCATAACTCAAGGCACTCGAGTTGGACTGCAAAGCACTCAAGTGATGAGTATTCACTTGAGTGATATTGGATCACACTAGAGTTTAGGTTTATCGCCTTTTGAAAATCAACGTCTCGGTAAATTGAAAGTGATGATGAACTTATCTTTAAGCTTGATTATTACTTAGTTATCTTACCAAAGCTACTAATCACACTGGAGTGCAGTTTTATCGTCTTTTAAAAATCAGCGTCTTGGTAAATTTGAAAGTGATGATGAACTTATGTTTAAGCTTGATTATTACTTAGTTATCTTACCAAAGCTAATAATCATATTCATGTGTGGGTTTAAAATCTTTAAACCATAGATTTATTTCAAATTTAAAAAAATAAAATTTATTCTCATAACATTAAATGGTTAGCAGGAAAACAGAGCATACAGAAGAATTTCGTCTAAGGACTTTATTGGAAAAGCGACTGAACGCAGAAATCTGTCAATGGCTCTAATATGGCTCTAACAGAAAGTTTGAATGCTTACAATGGTCATTAATGGAGATTTCCTATAAATATGAAGTACAGTCAAGATGGAGCACCTACTAAACTACCGAATTGAAAAACATTCATTTCTTTCTTAAGTGCTTTGCTTCTCTATTCATTCTATATTATTGTACTTCAGTATTATTTCATTTACTCTTTGAGAGAGAATTATTTTAAACTCAATACTCTTTATTGAGAGATAACTTAAGGTGGTGGGACCTTAAGTTGGGTATCATCTTACATAGTGTCCTGAGTAGGAACTTGCTTTGTAAAGCGGTGCCATGAACCCAGTATATCTTGGAGGTGATAGTGAAAATCTTAGAGGAATCTGAGAACTGGACGTAGGTCAGAATTGTTGAGACTGAACCAGTATAATCCCTAGTGTATACTTCGGTGAAATCTCTCTAGCTCTTAAACTTGTTACTGCATTAAATTTTCACTATTTGTTAATTACGATTAAATCTTTATTATCACACAATTCACCACCTATTAGGTAAAACGCTTGTGCTAACAGATCATACAAGTCAACTTTATCAATTTCTCCTTCAGCTCTGTGAACCTCCTCTCACAACTTTTGTCCTACACATAATGTTGAGTGTTCTATGTCAACCTTGTCAAACGCAAAGCAACTCTGGATAAATTCTGTATAATTCTTTGATAATAACCAGCAAGACCCAGACAACTACATATCTCAGCAATATTCTCTTGTCTTTTCCAGTTCAGTACTGCTTCTATTTTGCTAGGATCCAATGAGACCCCTTCTTGTGAGACTATATAGCCTAAAAATTGAACTTCTGAAAGCCAAAACTCATACTTGGTCAGCTTGGCATAGAGTCGCTTATCTTTCAATGTGCTCAACAATGTTCTCAAATACTTTTTATGTTCTTCTCTGCTTTGTGAATACATAAGAATATAATCAATTCTGAACACATTCCAGACTTCACCCCTTGCTACTCAAGTAATTCATACACATATGTAATGTTCACGAAGCACAAAAAACAACCCATCTTACAAACTTCAATAAGCAGTTATCATTCTTAAGACACACAATCCATAACATTCACTGGACATACAGTCCACAGGATTTATAGTCCACTACCACAGCACTTGGTAACTCATACCTCACTTCCTTTTCAAATTACTAAATTTAGAACCTTAACCCTCAATACTATAAGGGCAGATTCAAAATCACCATATTTTCACATCAAAGTCAATTGCCGCCAGCTCTACAACATGAGTAGGGTAATTCATTCTGGGAGGCTTCAACTGTTTAGAGGTATTCACCACCATTATGCCCTGCTACTTTAGGGATTAACTCAATCTCTACCTACATATTTCCCTACAGACCACATAGATTATAGCATTGCAGACCACACGGGTCGCGTCTCTACAAACCACACAGGTTATATCATTACACACCATATAGGTTGCCTTGCTACAAACCATACTGGTCGAATCACTACAAACTACTCTGGTCATATCACTTCAGACCACACAGGTTACTTCAATGTAGACCACACATGTTGCCTCACTGCATACCACACAGGTTGTATCACTACATACCATACAAGTCGTACTAGGATCTGGGATGACTAATCCTGGTGTGAATGTTAACCAATTCAGCAACTCTCGGAAACAACACATAGATTTACCATCCTACTCAGATTATTATTCTTTCATTGGAGATTCAACAATGTTAAGATGATTCAAACGGAGTTCCATAGGAACCTCCTATAACACCTGACTAGACCAAGAAAAGTGCGTACCTCTATGGTAGCTTTTAGCCTCTTTCAGTTTAATACTGATTCTACTTTACTAGGATCTGTTGGATCCTATTTTGTGAGAAAACATATCTTAGCACCACTTATAGGTTCTTCTCACGTTCTTTTTTACTCATCGAGTAGATCAGAATATCAACACTAAGTATATCACAAGGTGGTCTAAATACAGTCAACAATTATATTCAAGTAATCCCCTTGTATCTTTATACAAGGTAATAGGGAATTCACCATCCATTAGGATATTTTCAGTTGCCATTTCGACTTATGCTGATATTGAGGAAAAACAAGATACCCTTAGTGTTGCATATGCAGCATTTCTCAACGTAGGCCACTAAGAGAAAACCCAACTCACTTTACAGAGTAGGATATGCAATTCTCTTATTTTTGCAGTATAGCAACACATGCCTTGCCATTAACCAATCAATTCTGACTACAACCTTGAGTTTATGGAACAATTAACAAAGTAAATCTTCCATAGAGTATTATCCCTTACACATATTATACAATTAAATAAATTTTCTCAGGCCAGTTTTCACACCTATAAAGTGTGATTACAATCAAATTATAAGGCAATTCATGTATGTGTCAGCCCTAAGTGTTTCACACAGTCAAATAGAATATAGGTATGGCTAGCCCCAGAACCAATTAATGTTTGCAAAATATAATCGTTAAGTCAGATTGTACCTGGGGTCATCTTAAGCGACTCTTGCACCTTCTTATGAGTCTAGCAAATAATTTTCCTTAACTCTGAGGTCTAGGCCTTATCAGCTGTTGTGGGTAATCTTTAATAATATGACCAGGCTTTCAGCAGTTATAACAAATTCACTGCCTAATTATGCATGGTCTGCTATAATGTGACTGGCCACAACGCCAACATGCTATATTCTCAGGGAATATTTGATTACTATGGCTATCAGACTAATACAATTTTTATTATTCCATTTAGGGGGAAATCTCTGATTCTTGTGTTTCTGGAAAGAATTCCCACTGCTCAATGCACCCTTACATTGCATATCTTAACATGTACAAGTGACTTCACAAGGGGTTACCTATCTTGACATTTCCTTAGGCCGAGAACGCTTAACCTTAATGTACCCATACAAAAACACGGATACCAGCTGTAACTGCTTCTAAGCTCTGGTACCCCGTGACTGCCCTTATCACAAAAAGTCATGCCAACTATCTCTGGACAACTAAATTATGAGTATAGGATGTATATCAGCACCGGTACATGTACTCTAACACGAGCATTATGATGTGCTACATGAAATCCATAAAGCTGTCATTCGGACCCCGTTCTATAATCTCATTCTTCTTCTAAGCCCAAAATGCAGTATTCGAGAAGAAATACATTGTCGTGAGGATCCAGATCATTCGAGTATACTATATACTTGTCTATAAGGGTGTCATTATCTCAGACAGCCTGCAGGTATATTCTCCAGATATATTCCTATAGCTTCTGATCCGATCGTAGATCATGTTGCATGTATACCATTCCAACTCTGGAACCGGTAATAGAATCTGGAAATAGCTCTATCTCATCAGTCTATGATTGATCGGTGTCTCCTACTTATGAGCTCCTTGATTGTGTCGGTCTAGGATGAAGCCCGAACACTAGCCTTACTAGTACCACTTTCTCAGTGTCTGCAACATCCTTGTGCCACGAAGAGTTCAGCATTGCAAGACTTGTTGACCGAAGGGCATTCTTTGACTCTTTGAGGGCTAGTTCACTGCTAGCAGTGATCCATTCCAGCACAACTCTTCGGTACCTCTTGCCACACATAATTCCTCTTACTATATAACCAATACCATATTAGTATACTATTCTGTCACTGCCAAAACATCTTGCTTTGATACCAAAAATGTCAAACCCCTCAATATTTTGACATTTATCATAGTATTAACGTAAGGCTTAGTGGGCATGCCAAAATAGCGTAAATATATTGATATAAAGTTCTTGAATACATTATAGTAAATCCTAACAGGGTTTATACATAATAATTTACAAGCTTCAGAGTACATAAAAAGATAGGCAAATAACTAACACTAATGTCTTGATCAGCACCAGAACCCTCAGTTACCGGTATCTATCATTTTTCCATTCAAGCCGCTTCCTCTAGATGAATTAATTTTATTTATGGAAAGGGTCATATTCGAGCCAATCTCAGAAGTAACATGCAATCAGTCATATAAAATGCAAGAGATAAATATGCAATACAATATATGATGCAGCAGATAATAATGCTATGCTCATGTCTATCAAATAATGTTCAAGATCAAACTATAATTTTATCCCGGTCAAAATTCCGTTTGTCCCTATTCTCCAATCCTTGATCACAATGATATTCCGAAGTAGGCACCAACCTGTCCGTACTTGTCTAATAATATTCTGGAGCAGATGTCTATCTGTCCGTACTTGTCTCAATAATATTCCAGAGCATATGACTATTTGTCCATACTTCTCAATCATATTTCAAAGCAGAAGACTATCTGTTTGTATTTGTCACATTGGCCTAACTAAAATGGGTCCAAACTGGCCTAGTGGTACTTGTGTTTTTTCCATTAGGTAGTACTTGTGCTTTTCCCACACCACAACTTTATGATTTACCCCCATATAATTCACATCATATAACATGGTAAAAAATTCATATAAACAATCGTATAGTATATAAGGGAAAGAGTTACTACCTTGACTTCTTTTTATGCCTAGCTAATACCGATCCTTTAACTCTTTGCCCGGCTAGGGTAAATGTCGAATTACTCATTTAGTTATTACTCATTCATGCTTTATTCTAAAGCTCATTTAGTTGGTTATCTCTACCCAAAGTGTAGAATTACTAAAATGCCCCTAGGAAATTTGGTCTAATTCCCTTTATATTCGGTTTAATTGTACTTTTCTAAAAATTATGACCTAGGTTATTCTAACACAATTTCATGTGTAGAATCTATTTTTGACCTTAGTTTTGAAAAAGTCACATTGTATTTATAGAATTACCCTTGACAGATAGCCAACAATTAGGATTTTAGGGGAAAAATTGTCATTTCACGCTCTAAAGCCTTCAAACTACATTTTTCACATAGACTGATAAGTAAAATATCTGCACATTTATTTTCCCTTATATGAAGCAATTTTTGGATGAAATTTGAGCTTAATGTAATGAATTTGGGTGTAATTGATAAATAAATAATGATTTGACATAAAATAGAATTCATTGGAAAATACTAAATTTTGACCTTGTTTCAGGTTTTAGCTAATATTTGGAGCTCTAGATGTCGAATTGAGACTTTATTTATATGGATAGAAAGCTGAGAAAATTTCCTACAACTTTTATGCTGAGGTGAAAACTCATTTCTATCTTTAAGAGCTCTGAATTTTGCTTAGAAGTTGAGCATGTGATTCTATCCAAGTCTGACCTTTGTCCACTAATTTGACCATAACTGGAGCCAAAAATGTTGAAATGAGGATCTCTCACATGCGTTGTCAAGCTAAGATCTAGATCTACAACTTTCATGAAGACAACAAAGTGAAATTCCAAAGTTTTAATTGTCAAACATTAGCTGCAATCAATGAGCAAGGTGGTCACAAAGTCAATATTGGTGGCTTACAGTCAAGATTCTTACCTAACATGTGGAAATTCTTACACCCAATTCATCTATAAATAGAGGAGTTGAAGGCACAAGGAAGGACACCATCTTAGAGTTTAATTTCATGCATTTTTATTGTTCTTGCATACCTCTTACATGGAAGGTTTAGGTAGTCCTCCTTTATGGATGGTATAGGTTGCCTCCTACATGGAAGATTTTACCTCCTATATGGGAAGGCTAGATTTTTCTATTTTCATGCATCTTGTAGTTATATCTTTATGTTTTATTATTTTATAATCATGTTTTCTGCAATATTTATGAATTTTTCAATTTATTTTGGTTTTGTTTTCAATTTCATCATGAGCTAAATTTTCATTTTCCTAGGGTGATGATGTAGTTTACTAATGACGGATTGAATCTTAACTTATTAAATCTAGTTTTAATTTTTCCTTCATGATTGAGTTTTAATTATTGTTCTTAATGCTTTCAATTGATTGATAACCTTTTGGATGATCTCAATATGCATGTTGAGACCGGAAGGAGATACATGTGTGTGGATCCTATAATTAAAACCATAATTTTCATATGAAATAGGAATATATTCATATGGGTTGTGTAGTCTTAATTGAGTTGCATAAATCTTAATGCATGATTGATTGCTTAAATTCATATAGGAATATATTGGGTTAGCAATTAATTATAGAATTACTTGACCTTGGAAGAGGCTAGTAATTAAGATAGGAAAACTCGACTATCAATCATGTGGAATAAATTGGACTAGAATAGATAAGTGATTCAATCCGGAGTTTGCTAAGTGAAATCTAATCCCTAGGGCGTTTTTCTCATATTTGTCTTTATAACAATTGCATTTTCATTTAATCATTTTTATCTTGCAATCTCAACCACCAACTACTCGATCGGCTAAATAGTATTAAAATTATCAATTTTGGTACTTAGTGATCAATCCTCGTGGGAACGATACTCTACTCACTTCTATATTACTTGTTTACGACAGTGTACACTTGCACTTCTAAATACATCATGCTACACTCGTAACAAGTTTTTGCCGCCGTTGCCGGGGATTGTTGACATTAATATCAATACCAAGTAATTTTAATACTAATTTGGTCTTTACATTACATTTGTTTTCTTGTTGGTGTCTTGTGTTTCTTTTCAGGCTTTTGCTTATTGAATGACACGATCGAAGAAGTTTGAATTACAACCTTGTGATTTAGAGATTAAAAGAACTTGTCGAAGAAATCAGAGAATTCGAAAGTAGTCTACTTCAATCAATCCGATGGCAAATCCAGAGGGAGAAACAACAGATACCAAAACACTCCGTGACTATGTAATGCAACACCAACAGTCATGGAGATAACTTCTGGAATTAGAAAACTGCCAGTAGCAGCTAATAATTTTGAACTCAAGCCTGCAATTATCCAGATGATGCAAGCAATTCAGTTCGGTGGTTTACCAACAGAAGATCCCAACACACATATAGCCAGTTTCCTAGAAATTTGTGACACATTCAAACATAATGGTGTTACTGATCATACCATTAGACTTAGACTTTTCCCTTTCTCACTCAGGGATAGGCTAAGAGCTGGCTATACTCTCTACCAATGGGAAGCATAACTACATGGGATGCCTTAGTACAAAAATTTTTGGCACAATACTTTCCTTCTGGAAGAACAGCTAAATTGAGGAATGAAATTACCTCATTTTCCCAGCATGAACTAGAAAGCCTCTATGAAGCATGGGAAAGATACAAGGAGTTGCTAAGGAGATGTCCTCATCATGGTGGAAATTACACTCATTCTATAATGGGATGACACATACAACCAGAATTCTTGTAGATGCTGCAGCTGGAGGATCTTTTATGGGAAAGAGTCTAGAAGATGCTTACAATCTTCTTGAGTAGATGGCAGCCAATGTATACCAATGGTCTTTTGAACGTCATGTTTCAAAGAAAGTGGTTGGAGTGCACGAGTTGTATATCCTTACAACTTTATCTTCTCAAGTTGCATCTATATCCAAGCAAGTGAACTTATTGACAAGTTAAGCAAATGCAATCAGCACTCCTCATGAAACCTGTGATCGATATGGAGAACCTCATGTGAGCACGCAATGCCAAAAAGGACACCCATCCATGCCTTCTCAGTCTGAGCAAGCTCATTACATTGGAAACCAAAGAAATGATCCATTCTCAAACACTTATAATCCAGGTTGGCGGAATCATCCGAACTTTAGCTGGAAGAATAATTAAAATGTGTTTAAACCGCAAGGGAACTACCAGCAACAAGCTCTTCAACCACCGAATCCAACACAACAGAAAGTGAATATAGAAGATGCACTGGCTCAACTAACCATGAATACATCTCAATTCATGGCTAGGACTGACGCAACATTCAGAAGCCACAAAGCCTCAATAAAGAACTTGGAGATTCAAATGGGTCAAATTGCAAATATGCTGAATTCCAGACAACCAGGTACTCTTCCAAGTGATACTGAAAGAAACCCAAAAGAGCATGTGAATGCCATTTCATTAAGGAGTGGGAAAGAATTGAAAGATCCTGTAATTTAACAGAAGAAAGATGAAAAAAAGAAAGAAAGTGAAGAAGAACAAAAGGAGGAAGCATAGAATCCTCAAGAGGATGATGTGGTACCAGGAAGAATCAACTTTCCAGATAATCCTCCTCCATATGTACCACCAGTTCCATATCCTCAGAGACTTGTGAAGGAAAAGCTAGACAAGCAGTTTAAAAAGTTTCTGGAGGTTTTTAAAAAGCTACATATTAACATCCCATTTGCAGATGCTCCTGCACAAATGCTCAGCTATGCAAAATTCATGAAGGATATTCTTTCAAATAAGCGTAAACTAGAGGAATTCGAGACAGTTGCACTTACTGAGGAGTGCAGTGCCATTCTGCAAAAAAAACTACCACCAAAGCTGAAAGATCCAGGAAGCTTTTGCATACCTTGCACCATAGGTCAATGCAACTTTGAAAGAGCACTTTGTGACCTGGGAGCAAGTGTAAATCTCATGCCTTTATCTGTCTATAGAAAACTGGGTCTGAGAGAGGTGAAGCCTACCACTGTTTCATTACTTATAGCTGAGCGATCAATAAAACGTCTGAGGGGTGTCTTAGAAGATGTTCTGGTTAAGGTGGACAAACTCATATTGCCAGCTAATTTCATTATACTCGACATGGAAGAAGACCAAAAAATTCCTATCATTCTTGGGAGGCCATTCCTAGCAACTGGGAGAACTTTAATAGATGTGCAACAGGAAAAGTTAACTTTACAAGCTCAAGATGACCAAGTATCTTTTAACATTTTTAAGGCTTGGTCATGTCCAAATGAAGGTGACACCTGTTACAGAGTAGATACATTGACCAGCTGCACAAAAGACATAGTGAACAAAAGCTGCATGAATCAACCACTCGCAATGGGAATAGTAGATGTTTCAAAATCAACTAATCCTGAAGTACACAAAGAGTATTGGGCAATAAAAGCCTTAAATTCTGACTTAAAGGTAGCTGGTAAGAAGAGAATTCTCCAACTCAATGAGCTTGAAGAATCTAGACAACAAGCTCAGAAGAATGCAAAGTTATACAAGGAGAAGACAAAAACGTGGTAGGATAAAAGAATTTTGAGGAGAGAGTTCACACTAGGACAAAAAGTTCTGATATGAAACACAAGGTTAAAGCTTTTTCCAGGAAAGCTGAGATCAAGGTGGTCAAGACCTTTTACTGTGGTTCAAGTATGGCCATATGGAGCTGTGGAGATTCAAGATGGTGATCAAAAATTCAAAGTGAACGAGCAAAGGTTGAAAGAGTATAATGACGGTGCGTTAACACTTTGAAAACTATCATCACTTTTAAGGAAACAACAGGTAAGTCTTAAAAAAATAAAAAATAAAAAAATAAAAAATAAAAAATAATTTTTTTTGGTTTGGTCTTTGTTTAGCTAAAGACGTTAAAGAAGGGCGGCTATTTGGGAGGCAACCCAAAATTTCTTTTCCTACTCTTTTATTTTTCTTTCCTACTCACTAAAGCACTCTGCATTGCATCCTTAAATCTTAATTCTCATTATTGTCATGGAGGAATTTCTTGCAAATCTCCAGAACAGATTTCCTACTCTTCCCAAAGATGTGCTTAGGAAGATGTATAAATGTCGACTCGAAAGAATGAAAACTTTCAAGCGTTTAGGCCTTCCTTAGGATGTCCATTGGATTATCGAAGCTAAGGTACGTTTTAACCCTTTTTCAAGTTTTAGGAAATATCGGGAGCTCTAGATGTCTAATTGGGACTTTCTTTATATGGATAGGAAGTTTAGAAAATTTCCTACAACTTGTATGTTGAGGTGAAAACCCAGTTCTGTCCTTAAGAACTCCAAATTTTTCTTAGAAGTTGAGCACGTGATTCTGTCTAGGTCTGACCTTTGTCCACTAATTTGACCATAACTAAAGCTAAAAATGTTGAAATGAGGGGATCGCACATGCTTTTTCAAGCTAAGATCCAGATCTACAACTTTCATGAAGACAACAAAGTGAAATTCCAACGTTTTAATTGCCAAACATTAGCTGAAATCAATAAGCAAGGTGGTCACAAAGTCAATATTGGTGGCTTACAGTCAAGATTCTTACCTAACATGTGGAAATTCTTACACCCAATTCATCTATAAATAGAGGTGTTGAAGGCACAAGGAAGGACACCATCTTAGAGTTTAATTTCATGCATTTTTATTATTCTTGCATACCTCCTACATAGATGGTGTAGGTAGTCCTCCTTTATGGATGGTATAGGTTGCCTCCTACATGGAAGGTTTTACCTCCTATATGGAAGGCTAGATTTTTCTATTTTCATGCATCTTGTAGTTGTATCTTTATGTTTTAGAATTTAATAATCATGTTTTCTGCAATATTTATGAAGTTTTCAATTTATTTTGGTTTTGTTTTCAATTTCATCATGAACTAAATTTTCATTTTCCTAGGGTGATGATGTAGTTTACTAATGACGGATTGAATCTTAACTTATTAAATCTAGTTTTAATTTTCCTTCATGATTGAGTTTTAATTATTGTTCTTAATGCTTTCAATTGATTGGCCACCTTTTGGATGATCTCAATATGCATGTTGAGACCGGAAGGAGATACATGTGTATGGATCCTATAATTAAAACCATAATTTTCATATGAAATAGGAATATATTCATATGGGTTGTGTAGTCTTAATTGAGTTGCATAAATCTTAATGCATGATTGATTGCTTAAATTCATATAGGAATATATTGGGTTAGCAATTAATTATAGAATTACTTGACCTTGGAAGAGGCTAGTAATTAACATAGGGAAACTCGACTATCAATCATGAGGAATAAATTGGACTAGAATAGATAAGTGATTCAATCCGGAGTTTGCTAAGTGAAATATAATCCCTAGGGCCTTTTTCTCATATTTGTCTTTATAACAATTGCATTTTCATTTAATCATTTTTATCTTGCAATCTCAACCACCAACTACTTGATCGGCTAAATAGTATTAAAATTATCAATTTTGGTACTTAGTGATCAATCCTCGTGGGAACGATACTCTACTCACTTCTATATTACTTGTTTACGATAGTGTATACTTGCAGTTTTAAATACATCATCCTGCACTCGTAACATAGACTCAACATAATTTCTGATTCTAAACACAATAGAAT
Source organism: Albizia julibrissin (assembly GCA_037074505.1). NCBI lineage: Eukaryota > Viridiplantae > Streptophyta > Magnoliopsida > Fabales > Fabaceae > Albizia > Albizia julibrissin. The sequence goes on from CM073477.1 coordinate 44,522,294, forward strand.
CATCAAATTCACCAAATTCCAGCTCAACGCACCCAAAACATGTCTGGACAAAAATCTGAAAAAAATTGGAAAAATTCAAGTTTCTTGATTTCTTTCAACAAAACACATTATTTTCACTTCCAATCACTTGTTTAATCACTTAAACACATCTTGAACATGATTAATGAAAAATTGGACAGCACCTCCCCTTAGGGTTCATTCATCCCAAATCAGAAATTCAAGACATACCAAGCCAATAACCAACCAAAACCACTAACAACAATCATAAAACAAGAGGAATCAAGCTTTCAAACTTATCTTGATTCTTCCACATTCTCTCATTAAAAACGCCACCTTCCTCCCTTATTTCCCCTTGATTTTCTTCTTGCTTTGCATTATTTCTAGAAGGATATGGAGATTAAAGAGAATTTACAAGAGATCAAAGGAAAAAACAAGCAATTCAAACTACCACTTACCAAGTTCTTGCCTCTTGATACTTCCTCCTCCTTCTTTTCTCTCTATTTTCTCTTGCTATCTCACTTGCTCTCTCTTCTCTTGCTCAAGTCTGAATGAAATGAGGCTTAAAGAGGGCTAAATTATGCTTATAAAATTCCCCTTTGACCTCCTTAAAGAAATATATTATTTTTTTGTATAACAATTACACTTGGCATTTTCTTGTTTCTTCTTTTTCCATATGGCAAGTAAACATACCACATGGCATAATATGTGTTCCAATCACATTTTTTCTTGATTTTTCTCCTCGTCGCCATCCGTATGCACAAATAAAGGGAAGTTATTGGCTTTTAATTTTATTTAGCCAAATAACTATTTTACCCTTACATTTTCTTGAATTTTTGTACCAAGTATTGTTTTCCTTTTTCCCTTTTTGTTTTGGCCAAAATTTTCATCATGAATTAGGCAAAAAATTATACTCTTCCATACTTAATTTTAGGCTATAATGTTAGGCCTTTATCAAGACAAAAATTATGCTTTATTTATTGGCCAAAATTTCACATAATCATTATTTCCAACATTTTGGCTACTTTGAGTGTACCAAAATTTACCATTTTATTCCATTGAATATAATCAAATGTACAAGGAATTTTGATGAATAAATTTTGGGATATTACAAGGGGGACTTGGCACCTTCTTATCAAGCCAACACAAAAGTCAAATGTTACATCATATGATGAGAGGATACTTGGAACTTTCTTGTAGAGCCACCATAAAAGTTGAGTCACATTACTTACTTTGTTAAAGTCACTTTAATAAAATTACTTTATCAGTGTTTACTCAGGATTGCATCATGTATACCGAAACTTGCCAAATGGCGCCATGAGCACTTATGTCCCATAAGATGGTGCCAAATATCCTTGTAGGGCTTTGATGGCACCAAGTGTCTTATAGACTCTGATAATTTCTTCCAACTAATTTCACATACCAGGCCATCATACAATCTATATAATCATTCTCTACCCGGATATAGTTCATGAAAATCATTCTATCTCTCGAGCATTCTTGGAACTTTTCCTAAATTGGGGCGTAGTTGTCTGACTGATATTAGCTTATCCTTAAGTCTCTAGACCCAAAATTTGGGATATGACATGGTAAGCTTCAAGGTTTCTGTTGTGTTGGGTTGTCATCCCAGCTTTAGGTTCCATGAAAATTGTTGTTAGTAGCTCAATAGCCTCTTGTTCCTTCAATATGTACTGCACCTTACGTTGCCAGATGTCCCAATTGTCACCATTCAATTTTCCCCCTTATTCAATTTAGCAATGATACCTTTCATGGCCATTTGTCAATTTTGTGATAGTGTTTTACTACATTTAGAAACAATGTTCTCTTTAAGAGAACTTAACTAATGATTATATAGCATAGTATAGTATATAATGTCTATACTTATATCATTCCTGACCAGAAAATAATTACATTACTAGACCCATGATCAAGAGAATACGTTTGTACCGCCTATCACACAAATAGTAGTAACTTCACAACTTTTTGTCAAGAACTTCATTTAAGCACTTTTAAATAAATCATTGCCTTTTAGAAGTCTTTCCTTTTAAAACCTACCACTTATAGAGTTACATGGTATATGTAACACCTTAATTTTACGGCCCTTTAGTTCACATATAGAAGCATTAACATTCTTGAGTTACCATTCATTTGGTAAAACTATACTATAAGCTTACCAAGTATTAAGAACTAATTCATTAATTTAGCCTTTCAAACCTCATTCACAATCTGATATCTTCAGCATTATCTTTCTATTCTCAAACTTGGTATGCTTACACAATTAATTACATCATAATTAACATGTAGCATATTGCCCCATCTCAATCTTCAATTCATCATCACATTTTCTTCTGGCACTTCTTCAAGCATTCCACATGTTCTTAACATACCTACATGATTGGGTGAGGGAGAGTCAGATTCGAGGAAATCTAAGCAACAAACTTTGCTAACTATGTATACAATATACAAGCTTAATGCATGACATGCTTGCATATATAAATCCATGCTAACATAATGAAATACTTGCATGCTCAATGTTTTACACATTACACCTATGGCTATAGCATAAGTAAAATAGAGTTTCTTTATCTTTATGTCTTCTCTTTTTCCCTCTTCTTGCAACCATTTAAACTTCTTGCAAAGCCTTCCATTTCTTCTTCCTTGACATGTTGTTAAACCCCTTAATATTTTGATATTCACAGAGTAATAAGTGCATAATTTCAAGGGCATACAGAAATAGCGGAAACATACTGACATTCAGTACTTGTTTATAATACAGGAAAATCCCCATAGGGTTTGAAAAATATTTACAAAGTCATAAAGAAACAAAAGTACAATCTAAGATAACCAATGACAGCTTCTGCCTGCACTGGGACTCCACTTGATGGTAACTACTTCTTTGCCCTTCGAGCTACTACTTTTCCACTAGAATGTTTCAAATGTTGAAAAAGGGTGAGATTCGAGTGAATCTCAGTAGTAACATACAATCAGACATATAAAATGTGAACATAAATATGTAATGCACCATGTTATGTAAGATGAAAATATGTTGTCTGCACACTGTCGAAGGTCAAATGACTATTTGCAACCCTGGCTTATCTTTGCACCTCCGTTTGGTCCTAGACTACAACTAGGTAATGTGCCCCAGGCATTGTGTTTGTGTCTCACAACAATATGCTTATGTCATAGAAGATGGCATACATAAAGCATATAGATATTCACATAGTGCATGAAAGAAAGAGTTACTACCTGAATCCTTTTTCTGTTCTACTGTCAGTCTAAAACCCTTGATCCGACTCGAGCTATTACAAATTCCTATCAATTAAAATTTAGAAGTAGCTAGTTATTAGTTGCATTACTATTGCATTTTAATAAAAAAATTTTGGTTATCTAACATAGTTACAATAGTTTATGCACAGTACAATTCTGTACTATGCATTTTCACAGTTTTCCAGAAAACTACTAGATTTTTAGTCAACTTTGAAAATTCATCATTAATTCTAGGAAATTAAAAATTGACTGGCTTAAAAGCTTATGTAAAGCTCTTTTAGTTAATTTTATGGGAAAATACTTCAGTCTGACCATTATCATCACATTATTCCCAAAAATTCGTCAAACCTCCCATGTTCCATATTTCCTTCTAGAAACAAGGCTTAAATTTGAAAACTCATCTTTTAACCTGCTAGTCTAAAAATTATGTTCTACCCATAAAATTAAATCTCTACATGCCTAATTTAATCCTATAAATTTTTGTAATATTTGGACTAGGTTTAGCCATCGAAAAACATTTCACAACATAACTGCTTCCAGGGAAACCAATCAACAACACCTCCTCTTAATTTTTATAATTTCCAGATTTGCATACAATCATCAAAAAATCATGAACACATGTATTCCCACACAATTTTCCATTCTAAATCCAATGGAATCATCAAAATTAAAAAATTCCATCTCTACCCCCTATTCTGTGCTTGTCCAAAACATTGGAAGAAGAAAGAGGAAAATGTGTTTTCATGAATTCAATCCATAACCACCTTCCTTTTCACTCATAATAACATGTTTAACCACCCAAACACTTAATAAACATGATCAATAGAAATTTGGGTAGCATAACATTCTAGGGTTTCATCATCCTATTTTTCAAAAATCATGAAAATCAAGCCAATCACAACAATAACCACTACCACAACATATTAACCAAGAGGATCAAGTTTTTTGAGATTACCTCTTTATTCCTCCACTTTCTCTTTCTATGTGCCAACTTTCTCTCTCTCTTTCCTCTTGATTTTGCTTGCTAAACATGATTTTCAAGATGATGTAGAGGTTAGAAGAGGTTTTCATGAAGTTAGAAGGCAAGAACACTTAAATTTCCAACATCTTACCTTGGATTTTTCCTTCTTGAACTTCCTCCTCCTCTCTTGCTCTTATGTTCTTCAAGCTCCCTTCTCTCTCTCTATTTTTCTAACTTGACAAATATGGAAGAAGGAAAGAGATAATTGCCTCTTGAAATATCTTTTCTTGCTTTTGTTTAATATTACTTTATGGCGTAATCAACCATATGCTTTTTTTACTTGGCCAAAATTAATTCTTCTTGATAAAATGTGGACCTAGTAAATTATTTTCCCTTTATTTCCTCCATTTGGCCGAAATTCAAGAGAGCAAGGGAAATAATAATGGCCCCTTCATTTTCCATAATTCCCTCTTTTAATTAACAATATATTATTGCTAATTAACCATTTGCTTTTTTCTTTTATGACATCATTTCTTCTACTTGGCTTAGGATAATTCAACATGGAACTATTGCTTCCAAGTATTTATTTTCCCTCCCATTTTCTTATTTGGATGAAAATATCAAGAGCAGAGGGAAAAATAAATTGCTTCTTGCTTTGTTGGCAAATTACCCTTTTGCCATTATATTTTGTGATTTATTGTAATAAATCATGGCTTGCTTTTCTTCCTTGTTTTGACCGAATTTTATTACTAATATTAGGCCAATATTTGTGTTCTTCCATGCTCCAATTTTATCACTAAAGTTAAGCCTTTAAGTGGACAAGAGTTGCTCCTTTATATCCTAACTTAGCCAAATTGTATGTAACCACTGATTGGAATGTCTATCATTCTATGAGCACAACTATTCACCATTTTATTCCATTAAATGTCTCAATTACATACAAGGGAATTAATAAGACATGGAGTTATGATGGTTTGGTTTAGTTATGATGGTAAAATGGACAACTTAGGATTCACATGGAGTTAACTTTCTTAGCCCAAATTAATTAATAAGACCAATTAGGAGGTTGATGAAAGATTGGAATTAATAAATTTAATAATCTAATCAAAACATGGGAAAACGTCAAGCTCAATAACACTTATTACACTACAAAACTCATAATGAAATAAGTCGTGGTTAATTAAACTCATTAAAATCAATCACAGTGAATTTCAAAATAATTTTGGAAATCTTGTTTACAATTGTCTAATTGAACAACTAGACAATTAACCAACCCAATTAAACAATCAAGGGGATAACCAAATTGACAATTAAATAAATAATGAAACTCAATTAATAATCTAATTGACAACTAAAGGTTTGTAAACAAAAATTCCACCTTAGCCTCTTCAAGGTTTGTAAACTAAAGGTTTGTAAACTCAATTAATAAGACACTCCCTTGTGGTCTTCAAGGGTAAGGTCCTAGGCCTTAGCTTCTTCCATGCTCCTCCTAAGTTGTCTCTCAAACAAGCTCAAGCTTCCATAGTAGAGTCTCCTCCTCAAATCTCTAAACACATCATGTCCATAAGTATGGAAGAATGATGAAAGAATGGGCAGTGGTATATGGAATGAGTGAATTGATGATTATGAATAAGATAATAAAATGGGAAGGAATAGTAGTGAAGTGGCGTGAGAAGGTGATGGTGAGGGAGAGTAGGCATAAGTGTTGACTCTCCAAGAGACATTCTTAATTCTATGTGGCTAGGTTAATTAATGGGAGGAATAGAGAGCCTTGGGGTCCAAACTTGAGCCCATTAAAAATTAAGTAGCCTATAAAATCCAACCGTTAGATTCTCTTTTAGCTTCCAAGAAAAATTATGCACTGTAGGATCTTCTAATATGCTTTTCCTTGCCCTACAAGAATCAAATAAAATCATGATCTATCGTATATTTGGAAATATTTTTAATGATGGCAATCAGAATATTAATAATTTAAGCTGAGTAATCTCATAATTTATTCAAATTTATATTATTTCCTAAGATTGGCTAGCTATCCAAATATTATCTAATAATCCAAATTAGCCTAAAATAGTCCCTAAAATAAGTGAATAAGGTGAGATAAATATAAATTTTGGATTTATCAATAAGCAAATTAAATAAACGGAAATTCTAGAAAAATACCATAGAAAATATGAAAGGACAAATTAGTACTCTAAAATTGTGAAATCCCATGTCAGTTCGGTGTCAGTACAATGGTGGCATCTGGGATTTTGAAATTTCGGCGAAAATATGCTCCTACCCTTCAGCTCTCCCTCTCTCTCAGCTCAGAATAACAACACCGGGTTCTTTATTAACGACATCGTATTCTATATCAACAACTCCACTTTCTTCTTTCAAAAGCCCAAAAGTCACAACTTTCAGAGGCCAATAATAACATCCGTCTCTATATTAAAAACAACATATTTTACATTAACAACTTCACTTTATTGTTTCAGAGGCCAATAACAACACCTCTCTCTTTATTAACAACATCATATTTTACATTAACAACTCGACTTTCTAGAGATACAAAGTTATGAAAGAAGAAAGTGGAGTTGTTAATGTAGAATACAGTGTTGTTAATAACAAGACTGATGTTGTTATTCTGAGCTGAGAAAGAGGGAGAGCTGAAGGGCAGGGAAGTCTTTTCCCTAAGATTTCATAATCCCATATTCCTCTACTGTATTGGCATGAGATTTCATAATTTCGGAGCACTGATATGTCCTTTCTTATTTTTCATGGTATTTTTCTAGAATTTTCCCTTAAATAAATATGGTTTAATTAAATTGGTCCAACTATTTTAATTTAAAATATTTATTTAATCTGAATAAAGAGCCAATAGAAATATATTTAATTTATCTTTATAAATTAAATATGAGATATTATCATATAATATCTATATATACACAAATATAACAATAACATATAACACACACACACACATATGTATTTTGAAAATACATATATAAATTATTAATTTTCCTTTTTATCTATCTATATATATATATATATCAAGTAAATATTCAAACAACATGTGTGTGTGTGCGCATAAAATTTGTCCATCCTAGTTTAACCATTACATTCATTAAATCTAGACATATCTTAGATTAAATTAATCTGGACATTATAGCCCGTGTTGGGCTATTTTTTGTGTGCGTCCCTTTAGGTCCATATGATGTTGGCAGTGGCCCAATTGACTATACTAACCGATAAGTCATAAGTGGCCTCTAGTAAGGCATTACAACTACCCAATTCATATGACAATCGATAAACTAATACAACCTATCATATAATCATATCACGTCTATTTTGTCACACGTTATTTCGATCAAGGATAAGGCATGGAGAATGTCATCCTCCTATTCCTAACCACTACTTTCTCAATCTGTGAGTAGTCTGACTAATGAAATGGAAACTCCTTTCTATCGTAGTATGACCGTACATTTCTCAGACTCACTCATTGAGGGGCTTGATAATATCTCTCTACTAATGTAAGGGATAAATTCTATCTTGACCATTCACATTCCTCTGTATGGAAACCACCAAGCCCAAACATAGCCTTTATCATCACCTAGTCAAAGGTGACTGTTTGTAAGCACAGTCACATATAAGCATAAATCCGTCTTATGCTCTAATACCACCAAATGTGACACCCTTTCTTACATTATCTTACCGGCTCTTAGTTCCATTAAATCAAAGTGAGCAAGCGAATATATCAATAAACTAAAAGCCGTTCTCATTAATTACACTAGAGCGGATCTCTGCTTATAAAACATTCATTCATACATAGACATACATCCATATACACACACATATATGAAATACAAGAAGTAGTGCCCCGTATTACGACCTCCTCTTCACTTCACGTCTCCATATCTCCTCCGTGCATCTTCATGCTTCTTCACCTGTCATTATGGTTGTTTGGGAGGAGTGAGATTTGAGAGAATCTCAGTAGTCAACAGTACCACTATGCATGGCAGATATATATGAATGCATGACATGCTTGCCTACCCTATTTCACGCCAACAAAATGACATGTTGCATGCTCAATGTTATGACATACCAATGGCTATTGCACAAATATAAAAGAGCTTCAATCAATCAAATATGCTCAACACAAATAGGCATAGCAGTCACACAATTAATGCATATAACATACATATCACACCCATGCAAGAAAGGTAAGTCCACTACCTGTCGGACCTCACGTCCGTCCTCAATCCTTCGTCTTTGCCCCGGTTAGGGCACGACCATCCATCGAGTCCTAGAATTACTAAACATTTAATATATGAGTCATTACTCTTTCTTATATCATTATAGACTCGTATTAGTTGATAACTTAGCCCAACTACGCTAAAATTACCAAAATGCCCCCGGAAGCCCGGCCCGACTGTACTTTTAAAGAAATTACAATATGGGTCAATCCTACACAATTTCACGTGTAGAAACCATTTATGAACTTAATGGAATCATCCAATTGATGAAATTCCAACTCTACCCTTATAAACCATATAGGACAGTCATTTCAGAGTTCTCAGAAGAGTTGTGTCGGTTCCTCCCTTTCATTGACTTAATATCCTCCTTTCTATTCCTTATTACATGATTAGCCATTTAGACATCCCTTAGACATCATTTTGGCCCCCAAAAAATAAATAGAATGAGAGGTAAACAGTACACTACTTCTAAAATACTCATTCAAATGATAAACCGAAATGGTAGAAAGGTAGCACACGCTTACCTCTACCCGCTTCTGAATTCGGTTTGGAATTCCAGTGACGCTCCGGCCGACACGACGGCACCAACAGCCTCCAATCGAGAATCTGAAACATAGAATCAAAGCTCAGAATGAGTAGAACAATATTTGTACTGGACATTTTAAGAGAAAACGCTGTTTCGGACGAGTTCCAGCCAATAACTGTTTTCTCTCTCTCCACCGCGTTCTCGTTCTGCTTTCCTTCTTTCTCTTTCTGATCCGTTCTCTTTTCTTTCCCCTTTTAATCTGACCACAGGAAGGATGAGAATTTATGATGAAGGGTGATGATTAATTAAAATTATCTAGGTGGCCTTTACTCAATTAGTCCACCTATCACATTTCTTGCACAACAAGTTTCCTTTCTCTTTTCCTTCATCATTCCATTAATATTAATGAGAAATAAGAGAGTATAATTCACTCTCAAATTATCCCATTATACCACCTCAAGTGATCCATCAAAGCCTTAAGCTTTTTCGTTTATTGACTTTACTTGATAATAACTCACCCACTTGGGCTTATTAATTACCAAGTAGTCATTTCCCTCCTTTTAATTCCCATTCAACTCAACTTATTGGGAATATTAGGGAAAATCCATCATTTCTCGACTTATGGCAAAATTATCATTTTACCCTTACCTTTTATTTCCTTTTTAATACCCAACAATATTAAGGAATTTTAAGATATAAACCATGTCCATTAAATCTAGGCTTAACCTCAAGCTTTTGATCCTAAAATTTGGGGTATTACACTTTTCACTAGATCAAAGCTGAGCAACTTTCATGTAGGAATCCATGATGATCTTAGGTCAAAGGGCATCAAGATGTGGTTATACATGAGACAAGCTTATGATTTAATCCATGCAACTTTCTCATAGCGGGTTGATCCAATACTTTGTACTCTTATAAGTGCCTAGGACATTGATCCGTATCTCCATACCTTTTCAAAATCATATTAGTATTATTTCATCTTTGCTCTCATATAGATGACCGACTAGGGACATTTAGGACAATCATTATGATTTATCCAAGGATAGTTATCACAACCAGTATGCAAATAATAAGATAACCAAATGGAGAAATTCATTAAATAACAATGTTAAAAGTACAATGATTAGCCCCTAAGTCACAATTTCCAACATCCTCCCTCTTGCACTAGGTACAATTATTAATTTGCCTAATTCCCATTGTCCTAACATATGCAAGCGGCTGAGTAAGAGGATCATCAACATTGTCTTCTCGTGCTACTTTGCATATTTTTATATCACCTCTATTATTGATTTCTCTAATGAGATGAAATCGCATAAGTATATACTTGGTCCTTTGATTTGGCATAGGCTCCTTAGCCTATGCAATAGCACTGCTGTTGTCACAAAACAAATCTATTAGATTTGAGATGGTAAGCACCACCCCTAGTTCAGTAATAAACTTTCTGATCCAAACGGCTTCCTTAGCTACATCCAATATGTAACACCTTACATTTTACACTCGTTCTAAGGAGTTTTACACAATGAATTTGAACCAATAAGCAATACTCTTTTACAATGCTTTTGCAAATTTCAACCTCAAAAACAAAATTTGAACCTATAGTTGAGTATGTTTTTCGAAAAATTTCAAAATCTTACGGAAGCGTATTCTAGTAGTTCATAACTTTATTATTACTCATCGATTCTCATCTTTTCCTTTAGTTTAAATAGGGCAATTCTCTATTCAAAATTAGTTCATTCATATACAAACATACACCAAAGGGTTTATGGATAATACATAACCTAAAATAGGAAACCAACAGAGAAAATAAATCCTACAACTTCATCCTCTAGCTGTCCATGTTTACCTTCTTACCCTTCAAGCTACCAGCCTGTCCTATAAATTTGTTTATAGAAAAAGGATGAGATTTAAAAGAATCTCTATAGTAACAGGTAGTCAATCATATATATACAAGAATCCCAGAAAATGCCACATAATCATCATATAAATAGAATTACCACGACAACACTCAGTTCACATATCACTATAGCGATAGGTATACCACAAGGCCTCAAGTGTTACCCATATAATAGGCCCTGGGTATCCACTCGTGCATCATAGAATATTATATTGGCCAGAGCATCCACATGTGCAATCGGCCTCGGGTGAACACTCTGCATAATCAGAAGGTGCCAGACAATTCATGATGAATCCATAAAACATAAAGTGTATCTTATAACACATCAAAGACAGTTACTACCTGGTCACTTCACTACTAGAAAAAACACTTTTAACGTCCCTTATTTGGGACTTTTAACGTCCTTTTATGAGGGGACGCGTATGCCAGCGACGTAGTAAATTTGGACTTTAGACGTCCTTTGTAAAAAGACGCCTAAAGGGCTGGGTTTAGGCGTCCCTTTGACCAAAAGGGACGCCTAAAGGGACGCCTAAAGTCCCCGTTTAGAATTTTTTTATTTAAAAATTAGGGACTTTAGGCGTCCCTTTGGACAAAAGGGACGCCTAAAGGGTTTTTTTTCTATACAATGCCATTTGTATTGTTTCTGGCCATATCATTCTGAAAGCAAACAGAAACGTATACACAAAAAGGAAACATACAGCACGCAGTTTATAATTAACAAAACACAACATCCACCTCTAATGAAACATTCATGCACTACATTGTTGACAGAAATGTTGTCCACTAATATAATAAACAACTACTAAGTAAATGTACAGGAAACAATAAACTTCTACAAATCAATGTGTTGAAGAATCCTCCCAGCCAACAAGTCTCTGATCAAATTAATGTCTTCATATAAGTAAGCAGCATCATTATCAAAGATCTACAAATTAGAAAATATGATTATATATACGAAATCAATGAAAGTAAAGGATTGTTTAGCAATTCAATTAAAATACAACCAAAGTATTATCATTTGATTACCTGTTGAAAATCATTTGTAACGCAACTTTGAATGATATTATACATGTAAAGTAGAACATAATAGCCACATTCAGTACCACCTGGCTGTTGAGGGCACTATAAATCAAAAGCAATTGGTTAAAATCAATAACATACATCATTTATAAAACAACCGTAAATAAAATAACTTAAATTATATTGGAACCACATACTTTGGGATAGAACCACTTTGGCTTGCGAACAACTCTACCCTCACGTGACCCGCCAATCATTCTATATGTTTGGGTCGCGCTACCATTAAAATGTAAAACATTTTAAGTTAGAACCATTAAAATGTAAAACATTTTAAGTTAGAACAATTTATTTAAATCAAGCATTTCTTTAATTAATAAAAAAGAAATAACTAACGTGTTGAAGACTGATTTTGTGTCTTTGTCTGGCTTTTTTGTCAAGGAATCAAACCAATAGATTTCATCGAGGCGTGGGCAAACAATACACAGGCTCCAATGGTAACTAAAACAATACACAGATTAAAATGAAGTTTAGATTAGAAGAAAATTATTTCTCAAACATCCAAAAATAAAATTTTTTACTACATACCCTTGAACAATTGGCGCTAGATAACATCGCAATTTGGTCGCTGCCATTGTGAAGCCCACATAATGCGTCCTTTATGCGACATCATTGTTATCTGATGTCGTATTTGCCGGACACAAGAATCCGTATATAGTTGGTCTTTACATATCAATGCACATGTGGTAGAAGGACCTAAAATAGAAATAAAATGACCAATGAATTATTGAAGTTATGAAATCTTGAACTTAGAAAAGAAAAACTAACCAAATGGCAAGTTTGACCCATCCTGCATCTATCTCCTCCAAATGCATAAACTCCTTAAGATCTTTATTGTCGATCGTGTAGGGATACGTCAATTGTGTACCCACAATCCCTGGAGGCATATTGAAGTCGACTTGGGGAATACCTTTGTACATCTGTTGGAGCCGTGCTAGAAAGGGCCATCTCAGCGCATGTTGCTCCTCCTATAACCATAGAAAACAAAACCAATTATATTACAATGATGCCAATAAATGTCAAGTGATATGAATATAATTCCTACCATTGGTGGGGTTCCCAACGTGCCAATAAGATATTGAGGCCAAAGGATGAAACCTCCAATTGCCTGACCCAGCGTGGCAATCTCAACGTCAGGGATAGGGATGGCTGCACCTTCTTCCCCCTCATGAACACGTGTCACTGTCACCCTACGTAAATACTGTGGAATTTGATTATGATGGTGGGTGGTAGCTTTTATGTAAACGAGAGCATTGGCTACAACACGAATCATGTATGTGGTGTCCAAATAGAGGATACACGATTCACCCGACTCCAGAGTGGCAGAAGGCTGGCCCAGTGGTTCTGTTATGTGAGAAGGCTGGCCACAGGGTTCTGTACTATGGGAAGGCTGGACAAGGGGTTCTGGATTGTGGAAAGCCTCGGCAACGAGTTGCGGAGTGTGGGAAGGCTGTACAAGGGATTCTTCCGGCGGGTTGTGACTTCCTTTAGTGCTGGGGAAGGCCGGGGATTCCTCGTTTCTAACCATAGTAGCCTCCATGTGATGAAAATCAAACCACGATTTCATTTCACCACGTAGTTGTGTCATTAGCTCATCTTGGAGCTCCTCTCGGATTTGATCGCGAAGCTTATCCACAAACTCTTGACTGGGTTCAGCTTGTGAAGAATATAACGAGGTTTTACCAAAATACTTCGAAATACCAACTCCTCTTAGCTCCCCTCTAACACGGCTGGGGTATTCAGCCTTCCCAATCGCCGTGGCCAATATGTCCATCCGTCCACTTGGAGTGAATGAACCTTGGCTACTCTGCTCTTCAAGTTCGTCCTGTAGCATACAATTCGTTATGAATACCCATTTAAATGCTAGAAATGTGAAAGAATTTTACAATTAATTACTTATGCTATTACTACTTACAATCCTCGAGGCAACCTCAGCAATAGTAGGATTTATATATTTGCCACCCTTAATCCTCCCTGCTTTCCATTTTTTGTGACGTGGAGGAGGAGATGACATTTGCACAACAACGGAAGGATCTGATTTCGCAGCTTCCTTCATTTTTTCCAGCTCTTCTTCCATCATCATCCGCTCCAGCTTCCTGTAGCCACCCCGAGACATGCAATGCTGGTACTGATTTGCTTCTTGCCTCTGTGTGTTCGCCACACTTAATTCCTGTTTAAGGGAAAAAGGGAAAAATAAGTCATTAGTGCATTAACTATATTGAAATTATAAATTTTCATACTGAAGACAGAAAATTTACCAAAAATTCAGGAGCTTGTCATTTAGCTACAAACAACCTCCAGTCCTCTGGAGATAGATATGAATATTCCTAACAAGGATCAAGATGACTCTTGTCACCTCTAAGGTACTTCCTGGAGAGCTTATTTTTAAAATCCTTCCAGCGCAAATGAACCTCTCCCATCCAGTGGTTGTACATGTCTGTGGTGTCAGGAACATCGAACGTTTGCTGCAAAAACGGAGACAATTAAACTTGAATAGGAAGAAAGGTATAAATACATAAAATGTATCGAAAGTTATGTACCAAAATCTGTTGCCATATCATGGCTTTCGTCTTTTTGGGAACCTGCCTCCAACTATCATAGATGATTCGGACTTTGCTTCGACCCAAAAAACCAAGATAACTAATGAAGTGGTCTTCCTCAGGACCCATTGGATTCAGGTTGGCATCAAACTCTATGTGAACCCTCTCCTGTTCATTGTAGTGGTGCTTCGCCAATACAACCATCTTCATGGCACCTCTTGTTCTTCTCGGAGTGGGTGGCTCTTCTTGCCTTCCATTATGCTGCTCGGTGTCGCTCCCTGAGTCACTGGAACTTGACATATTCCTAGACACAAAAAAATCATTGTCAGAGAGGTAAGTAGATTGTCAGATAGGTACGTATATTGCAGGTATCTGTATAAACTACATTAAGGGAAAAAAGCACATAGGACATAATACATTTTTTTATAGTTAAAGGTCTTACTTCATATTGTTTCCCATATTCCTTCACAATGATCATTTCTTGTAGAATAATCTTCATCATCTACCAACTCGACCTCACTTCCTAAAGGTGGATTTGTTGTCAAAGGTGGTGTGTCGTCAAGGTTGAAGGTTGGATCACCATACTTTTGTTTTTTGCTTTGAAGTAAAATGGACATATTTTTATTTGCAGGATCTGTGACATAAAACACTTGCTTCGCCTGGCTTGCTAGAATGAAGGGCTCATCTCTATAAGCAACTCTTCGAAGATCGACTGAGACAAATCCAAATTGTGGATCTATTACCACATCAGCATTGCTAACCCACTTACATTTGAACAAAGCAACTTTGAACTTGTTGTAGGTCATCTCCCATATTTCTCCTATACCTCCATAATAAGCCATTGATGCACATATGGGGTTTTTGTCTTTAGAACTGGAAAAGTGCATAGCTTCAGCTTCAACCATCACCCCACTATTTTGCATGGTACTTCTGTCATCTTGCTCTTTTGTGTAGAATGAATACCCATTTATGTCATAACCAGTCCAAGTAACAACCTGAAATGAAGGCCCCCAAGCTAGCCAGTTGATTGTCTCCGATACACCGATCTCATGCGAAACCTTATCCTCAAACCACTTAACAAATGTCTTGTTTTGCTCAATAGCTATTTGCATGTCACTCTTCTTTGGATTCAAGTTCTTCAAAGTCTTTTTGTGCTCATCTATGTATGGCTGAACTTCTTCCATATTATTCAAGATATACAAGTGTGCTTGCAACACCTCTTCACGCTCCGCAGTCTTCACTTTTAGTCCTCGTGTTCCCTTGCTTCTCCCCTCTTTATGCCGAGACTGTTCCTTTTTACCAGATAGATAATCTTTACAAAAGTCCATAGCCTCTTCAACTACATATCGCTCAACTATTGAGGCTTCAGGTCGATAAGGATTTTTAGAATACCCTTTTAAGATCTTCATGTATCGCTCAAAAGGGTACATCCACATTAAATAAACTGGACCGCAAAGTCTTACCTCCCTTACTAAATGAACTACCAAATGCACCATTATATCAAAAAATGATGGAGGAAAATGCATCTCTAGTTGGGACATAATTATGTAACCCTTATTTTCTAGTTCATCCAACTTCTCAGTGTCGATGACTTTGTTACAGATAGCATTAAAGAAAACACACAATCTGGTCATAGTAGTTCGCACTTCTTCTTTCATAATGCCTCTAATGGCTACTGATAACAATTGTTGCATTAACACGTGATAGTTATGGGACTTCATTCCCACTAACTTCAAATCGTCCATTGACACACACCTGCTAACATTAGAAGAGTAGCCCTGTGGGACCTTAATTTCATGCAGACACCCACACAAACTTCTTTTCTCCGCTTTTGATAGCGTATGCGCAGCTGGCTACATATATGCCCTCCTACCATCATCTCTTAGTTGTGGATGCAACCAATCTCTTATTCCCATATCAACAAGGTCAAGTCTCGCGCTTATTCCATCCTTGGTCTTACCTGGGATGTGCAAAAGCGTACTTACAAGGCTGTCACACACATTTTTCTCCACATGCATCACATCAATACTGTGTCTTACATCAAGACAATGCCAATACGGAAGATCAAATAAAATTGACCTCTTCTTCCATATGTTCTTCTCACCCTTAGTCCTTTGATTTTTACCAAAGGTCACATTGACACGTTCTACCCGACTATAAACTTCCTCCCCGGTTAAGGCCCTTGGTGCAACTCCATGTTCTGGTAAGCCATCAAAACGCTTTCTCATCCTACGGTATGGGTGGAATCGATGAAGAAACCTCCTGTGGCCAAGGTACACTGTTTTTTTGCAATGCTTAAGTTGTCGAAAGTGTGTTTCTCCTTCACAGATTGGGCATGCTTTATGACCCTTCACACTATACCCTGACAAATTTCCGTATGCGGGGAAGTCGTTTATCGTGGTAAAAATCATTGCACACAACTTGAAAGACTCTTTCTTATAAGCATCGAACACATCCACACCTTCCTCCCATAACTTCTTCAAGTCCTCAATCAAAGGAGCCAAATACACATCGATGTCATTCCCTGGCTGTTTTGGTCCAGAGATCATCATAGAAAGCATAACATACTTGCGCTTCATACATAACCAGGGAGGTAAGTTGTATATTACAAGGAGAACTGGGCACGAACTATGTATACTAGTAAGAGTTCCATACGGATTTATTCCATCTGTACAAAGTCCAAGCCGAAGGTTTCTCGACTCGCTGCCAAATTGAGGGAACATTTCATCTATCTTCTTCTACTGTAGAGAGTCGGCCGGGTGCTGAAGATATTTTCCGTCACAAATTCTCTCATCAGAATGCCATCTCAACTTCTTCGCTTTTGTTGCGGTCGCAAACAAACGCTTAAACCATGGTATTATTGGAAGATACCATAACACCTTCGAAGGTTGCCTTTTACTTGTTGTCCCTTCTCTACAACCACCGTCTTTCTTCACTTTATATCGTGATGTTTTACAGTTAGGACACTCACTAAGACCTGCATACTCCTTTCTATACAATACACAGTCATTAGGGCAAGCATGTATCTTTTTGTACTCCATACCCATCGTAGACAAGATTTTCTTTGCCTCATACATACGATTTGGAAGTACATTATCTTCTGGAAACATATCACACAATAATTCCAATAGTAATGTAAAACTACTATCGGTCCATCCACAAGTTGCCTTTAAGTTCACCAAATGCAATGTTCCCGTCAGTCGTGTGTACTTACTCCCAGGGTATAATGGTGTCTCCGCATCACTCCACAGGCTGTCAAATTCATGTGCCTGGGCGAAGGATTCAACCTCGGCATCGTGAATCATTTTCTCCATTCTATCTTGTTCTATAACATCCACTCCTTCCTTCTTGTGCGACGGACAATCAGTTATTACTTCCTCACCATGCCATATCCACCTTGTGTATCGAAGATTTATTCCATCACAAAGTAGGTGATCCCTTATATCATCAACATCTCGTCGACTCTCGTTTAAACAATTCACACAAGGACAAAAATACTTCCCATTTTTAGTTGGAGCATTCCTTCTAGAAAATTCAATAAACTCTTCCACCCCATTCTCATATTCTTCACTAGTTCTCAAAGCATTCATCCAACTATGATCCATTGTTTTACCACCTAAACCATTCCCAATAACACTCAAGTTTATAACAATTGTTAACTATGAGATTGCCTTTTATCACTTTTTTCAAAAAACATTTCGGCAGCATTTCCCATTAAGTGTAAGATCCCACAATTTTAATAACAAACCATTTCACCTTAATTCAAACAAAACAAAACAAAATAAAGTAACTTAGGCAATTAAGGACAATATCAACAATTTAAAATATCAATTTTTCTTTAGGGAACTAATATGTTTAAATTAGTACAAGTTAAAAGTTCTATGCACCTACCTAATATTAAAAGTTCTATACATGTATTCATTATTTCAAACCAATAAAAGTTCTATAGTACTCAGAGCTTCCTACACATGTTTTATTTTATAATTAAATAAATTATATAACTTATTTAATCTAATAAAATTAGTTAACTAGCAAAACTACTATATGTACTTATGGAATCTCTAGCATACATATGTACTTATGGCATATATGAGTGGCTTATAGTTTCTAGCAAAACTACTACTTTAAATTAAATGGTCGATCATGACATTAATTAAAGTGAAATAAAATAAACCAAAAGCAAAAAAAATAAAAAAGCTTACAGGTTGGAAATTAAAATGGCGTGATGAAGAAGAGGTTGGGAGGGAGGAGGCGCGCACACCACCGTGAGAGAGGGAGCTCCGATGCTGCAAACTATGAAAAGATTAAGGAAAATGAGGCTTTCACTGGTGGGGATAGCTGACCTTCGTCTCCCTAGCTAGTTGGGGAAAAAAAGAAAGAAGAAGAGAAGACTAGCGTAACTTTCTCAGCTCGCTGCAACAAGTTAGTAAGGCGGAAGAGAAAGATACAGGGGGTGAGTATTGAAGTGAGATGATAGAATGAGGAGATGAGAGAAAATGAAGAAGGAGGGATACAGCGGTAGAAGGGATCCACGGTGGAAGGAGGCTAAGTGTTTTTGAGAGAGGGAGGAAGAGTGACGAACGAAATAGAGGGAAATGATGAAAAAGTGGAGGGAAATATGTTTAGACGTCCCTTCTCTAAGAAGGGACGCCTAAACATATAAATAGACGTCCCTTCATAGAGAAGGGACGCCTAATGTGGTGGCTGGCATGCACCCTTTAGGCGTCCCTTCTTGAGAAGGGACGCCTAATGTGGGCACATTAGGCGTCCCTTTTGAAGAAGGGACGCCTAATGTCTCCTTTAGGCGTCCCTTCTATAAGAAGGGACGCCTAAAGATTAAAAAATCTCTCTTTATTTACGTAAATGCCACTGGGTACAGTTTTTACTTCCCTTTTCAAAAAAGGGACGTCTTTATGTGACGTTAAATCCCTTTTCTGTAGTAGTGCTTTCCTTGAGAACTATCCAATTGTTTCTTTGAGCTCAGGCTGGTCTTATCTCCCGGATAGCTATTAGGTCCTATAATTAGAATTACGGATGACAAGTCATTACTTAATCCCACCCTTTTGGTATAACATAAACTAAATTATTCTTGGTTTTACTTGTTTGTTGTCTACTTGTTAGTTGTCATTTGAGTCACTTGAGTTGCCCTTGGAAGCCCAAACAAATGCCTATAAGGTTGTGAAAGACCATACCCAATACCTCTTGAAAAATATGACATGGAAAAATTTAGGTCTTGGCTGCAGCAAAAAACAGGTCAGAAACTTTTGGGCAGCGACCAAGAAACCCTTTGGCTGTGGCCAAGAATCTCCTGTTTCTTGGCTGAACTTCCCAAAATCATAACTAAATGTATAAAATTCCAATTGAGGTGGTTTTTGTTAGAACAAGCTTTTCACCCAAGAGGGGGGTGAATTGGGTGATTACAAAGTAATAAGATATTTAAATTAAATTTATAAAACTTTAAGGCGCAGTTATAAGAAATCATAAGAAGGAAGAGATATCACCGAAGTTCACACAGGGGTTTATACTGGTTCGGTCTCAACCACTTGACCTACGTCCAGTCCTCAGAAATCCTTCTGAGCCTTTCACTATATCTTCCAAGATTCAGTGGGTTCTTGGCACCACAGTACAATCAACAAGTTCCTCTTGAAACTTGCTCCCCCTTATGTTAGAGCAAGCTTTTCACCCAAGAGGGGGGGTGAATTGGGTGATTACAAATTAATTGGAAATTTATATTCAATGTATAAAACTTAAAGCACAGTTACTGAAGGAAGAGATATCACCAAGATTCACACAGAGATTTATACTGGTTCGGTCTCAACCACTTGACCTACGTCCAGTCCTCAGAAATCCTTCTGAGCCTTTCACTATATCTTCCAAGATTCAGTAGGTTCTTGGCACCACAGTACAAACAACAAGTTCCTCTAGACACTCGCTCCCCCTTACACAAGGTAATCTCAAATCCCTACTCAAGGTTCCTCAACCTTAAGTTTTCACTATTGGAAATGATTAAGTATGACTGACAAATCTCTCTCAAGTTCAAAATTTTGATTTTCTAACAAACTTTACTTGATCTTTTTAAAAAATTCTACAACAATTTTGACTAGCAATAACTAAGAGGAGTTGTTTTAAAGATTAAGAGTTTTTGACCTTTTAGAAAATAAAAGATGTTAGTTCAAAGTTCAAAAACCATTATAAGCAGAAATTAAACGTGCACATATGAAGTAACTTCTTGCTTTTCTTGAGATCATTTTGGTAGCTGCAATCATAAACACAAATACATTAAGATTTTCATGACTTGGCTGCTGCAAACATAAACACAGATGCATTAAGATTATATTCTCATTAGATTAAGGTCAAGTACATGTCAGTTCTGAAAAACATACTGAAACTACACAAGTTGCACAACTACATGACAAGTACTGAAACTACAAACTAAAAGAAAATACATATGATCATATCAGTTCTTCTCCCCCTTTTTGGCATCATCTAAAGGAGAGGTAGACGGTGTAGATGCCTGAGTGGATGCAGAAGCAAAGAAGGGGATAGGTGGAACATATGGAATAATTGAAAGCTGTACAGGAGACTGGAAGGAAAAGGTGGTAGAAGATGGCTCAAGAGGAGTGGTGGAAGTGGAATGAGTAGGTCCTATAACCTCTGTAGTGGCTTCCTCGACTACAATTTCCTCAGTATGAGAACTGGAATAAGTGTGATATGAAGAAGATGATGGAGTCTGGAGGATGGGATCAGCCTGTGGAATATCACCAGCAGGTATAGGGTCAGAGATAAAGGATGTGGGAGGTGCAGAAGGAGTGTCTGAAGGAATAATGGGAGGAATGATGGGAGGATCAGAAAGTGAAATATCTGGAAGTGAAGAGCCTGATGGAGGAGGTATATGTGAAGTGGTAGGTGGTAAGTCAGGGAAGGGAATATGAAGGTGAGACCTGAGTGCATCCTCAATCCTCTGAACCCTCTGTGTCTGCTCTATATGGCGCTCAAAAAGTAAGTTGAAGTTATGATTCACTGCTGCTACTAATACTGTAATTTGATCGTTGACTTGATCAATTAGTTGAGCGTTAGACTTCTTTAACTGAGTAACAGCAGACTGGATTGCTTCCTGAATATATGTCTGAAGAGCAGCCTGAGTAAAAGAAGGACCATGAGAGACTGCTCTGGAAGACTGAGCCTCATCCATCTTGGAAGGTGAAGGATCCATCCTCTGAGGATCTCTCTGGATTGCCTCAGGAAGTGGTGAATGATGTCTCTGAGGCTGTGAAGAAGCTCCAGCTGGAATTGTAATTCCCATCCTAGTGAGGTGAATCTTTCCAAACTTAGGAATCCTCACTATGTCTCCCTCAGGTGTCAAATGCCAAATATTGTGCATGGAAAGTATGTAGGACACAAGCTGAGGATAGGGAATAGTAGCAGACCTGGAGGAGTGAAACCTGAACCTCTTCATTTCTTGAAAAATGAGTTCCCCCACATTTCTTCTTTCTCTTTTCATAAGAGATGCCATCATCTGAAGATCCTTCTGAGTGATATGAGTGAAGTTCTTTGCCTTGTTAACCATGCTCCGGGAGTAAATATAAAACAAGGCTCTTTGGTCATTGGTAAGAGCAATTGGGGAAGTGGGTAAAGGCACTCCAGGCTGTCCTGGTCTAAAGATATCAACCAATTCATGAATATTAAAGACACGTGGAGGCTTCATAGGAACATCTTCTATGCCTAGATAGGTATTGATAAGATCTCCAGACAGTAGAACTTTCTGATCTCTTATACTTATCAATTCTCTCAACAATGATGTTTCCATGACTTTCCTTTACATCCGCAATTTTCATGTTACAGTCAAAGTATTTGACAACCATGGGATTGTAGGACATTCACAGTCTCAGCCATGGTTCATATTGTTTCAAATATGGGGTCAAATCAATATGGAATTTCTGTTTCAGTTCTTCCAAGTCAACCCACACAACAGGACAGAAGTTTCTTTTGGCAAAATCTGAGGCAAACACGATGGAGTTCAAAATGCTGAGGTTACCAGTATTATACCCAGGAGGAGGTTCAAGAAGTTCAGCGGTTTCTTCAGCCAGGGACTCAGAATGTCGACTACCAGAGGCTTGACTTGCATACCGTGATTTCTGAGGAACCGAGGCTGCTAAGATATTGACAGCCCGAGTGATTTTCCTCTGCAATGTAGACTCTTGGATGTCTGCTTCTCGTTGTTTTTCTTTCCCTTTCCCTTTCATATTGGTATGCGAACGGGTAGTCATTCCCGTCGGCTCTTCAATCCGAATTCCTTTGGGTCTTTGAATGGATGGATTGGGTTCTGGTTCAGAGGGTGCTTTCGCCTTCTTGGACGGTGGTGAGGATAGAGGAGATTGCCCGGGCCTTTTGGTTCTTGCCATGGGTACCGACGCTTGGTAGAGATGAGAGTTTGCGAGGGAGGCTGTCGGTAACTGACGGAAGTTGAGAGGTAAGATTGAGACTGAAATGAACTTGCTTTAGAGGGGTTTTTATCGGTTAAGGATAGTAATGAGGGTTTCGGTTACTGGGTTCAAGAGTTTTCAGAGAATTTGAGAGGATTTCAGCGAGTGAAGGTGAACGGTGGAAGTGAAATGAACAGTCGCGAGTTGAGAAAACTGATATAACCAAGTTTTTAATATTCACTCGAGTGATTTTTACATTCACTCAAGTGATTTTGGGTTTCACTTGAGTGAAGTATAAAAATCACTCGAGTGAAGTCCAAAATTACTTCACAGAAGCTAAAAACACGCTGTAACTCCAAGATAATTAATTAAAACACTTTATGAGACTTACCTGTAATAAGATTATCAATCTAATTGCTTGATTTACCTGAGGTTGTAGTATTTCACTGTTCACTCACTTGAGTTGGTCTTTTATCATCACCCTGTTTTCTTCTCTGTTTGTCTCTGTTATTTGAAGATATTACAGAGCATCCTGCAAAACAACTTTATAGATACTCCGATGCTTAAGTTAGTTACGGGATCATCAAAACAATATGAAATCAACATTTATAAAGATTAAACAACTTACAATTCATTGGGATTTACCATTCCTAATTCCCTTCGTATATACATGAATTGTTCTCGGGCAAGACGTTTGGTGAAAATATCAGCTAATTGCAAGTGTGTAGGTATGAATAACACCTTGACATCCCTTTTCTGAATGTGATCTCTAATGAAATGATGTCTCACATCAATATGCTTGGTCCTTGAATGCTGTACAGGATTTTTCGCCTAGCTTATTGTACTGGTGTTGTCACAATAAATAGGAATTTCTTTAAGATATATGCCAAGATCCTGAAGTTGTTGTTTTAGCCACAGTACTTGTGCACAATAGCTTGAGGCTGCTATATATTCTGCTTCTGTTGAAGATAATGATTCTGTAGTTTGTTTCTTACTGAACCAAGAAACAATTGCGCCTCCAAGGAATTGACATTGCCCACTTGTGCTCTTCCTATCTGTTTTATACCCACCATGATCAGAGTCAGAATAGGCAACTAGATATTCATTACCTCTTTTGGGGTACCATATACCCAGCTCTTTTGTGCCTGCTAGATATCTGAAAATTCTTTTTACTAATTCAGCATGTGACACTTTGGGGCATGATTGAAATCTTGCACATAGACCAACACTGAACTGAATATCAGGTCTGCTGGCTGTGAGATAGAGTAATGATCCAATCATTCCTCGATATTGAGTTATATTGAAGTCAACCCCTTTTTCATCAACATCCATAAGTACAGTTGAACTCATAGGTGTATCTGTACCATTAGCTTCATCCAATCCAAACTTCTTGAGCAATTCTTGAAGGTATTTGGTCTGTGATATGAATATTCCATTCTTTCTTTGTTTAATTTGTAAACCCAGAAAGAATGTCAATTCTCCCATCAATGATATTTCAAATTCTCCCTGCATTATCTCAGAGAATTCCTTACACAAAGAATCATTAGTAGCTCCGAATATAATATCATCAACATAAATCTGAACTACTAAAATATCATTTAGTTTTCATTTTGTAAATAAAGTTGTATCGACTTTTGCTCGAGTAAAACCAAATTCGATGAGAAATTTGCTCAACCTTTCATACGAGGCTCTAGGAGCTTGGTTCAAACCATATAAAGCCTTTTTTAGTTTGAAAACATGATTTGGTTTAGATACGTCTTCAAAACCTGGAGGTTGTTCTACATAAACTTCCTCCTTGATGTACCCATTTAAGAAAGCACTTTTCACATCCATTTGATATAATTTGAATCCTTTGATGCATGCAAAGGCTAAGAGTACTCGTATAGCTTCCAATCTTGCTACTGGAGCATATATTTCTTCATAATCAATTCGTTCTTCCTGATTATAGCCATTGGCAACCAATCTTGCCTTGTTTCTGATAATAGCTGCGGATTCATCAAGTTTGTTCTTGAATACCCATTTAGTGCCAATAACCGAGTGGTCTTTAGGCCAGGCACCAAATCCAAAACTTGATTTCTGTCAAATTAATTTAACTCTTCTTACATTGCTAACACCCAATCATTATCTGATAGGGCTTCTTCAATGTTAGAAGGTTCCAATTGAGAAATCAATGCAGAAAAACTAACTTCGTTTAAAACTTTGTTTCTAGTTTTGACTCCTTCATTAACTCCACCTATCACTTGATCTAGAGGATGACTCTTGATGTATTTCCAGGCTCGAGGTTGATCTGGATGACTTAGTTCAACTTCTTTTTCAAAATTGTCAACCTCAAGATTGGGAGAGTTAATAGAGGGTTGGTTTCTAGTTATCTCATCATCAAAGTTTTTACTAGAGGACACATATTCATCGAATACAACATGAATTGATTCTTCTACAACACATGTTCGTTTATTAAAAACTCTATATGCTTTACTTTGATTTGAATATCCTAGGAAAAGTCCCTCATCAGCCTTAGAATCAAACTTTCCAAGATTATCTTTACCGTTGTTATGAATAAAGCACTTACAGCCAAATATGTGTAGATGAGCGAGGTATGGTTTCCGTCCCTTGTAGAGTTCATATGGTGTCTTTCCAAGTTTGGTTCTGACATACGCTTTATTTGAGATGTAGCATGCAGTGCTCATAGCGTCTGCCCAGAAGACTTGAGACACATTCTTTTCATTGAGCATTGCTCTAGCCATATCTGTAAGAACTCTATTCTTTCTTTCCACGACACCATTTTGCTGTGGAGTTCTTGGTGCTGAAAAATTGTGATCGATGCCATTTGTATCACAATATTCTGTAAATGCTTGATTATCAAATTCTCCACCATGATCTGTCCTGATTCCTGCAATTAACATACCTTTCTCATTTTGCACTTTCTTTTCAAAGGCAATAAATTTACAAAAAGTTTCATCTTTGGATGACAGAAATATATTCCAGGTAAATCTAGAGAAATCATCAACAATAACAAATGTGTACAAGTTTCCACCGAGACTCTTAACTCTTGCTGGACCAATCAGATCCATATGCAATAGTTGAAGTAGTCTGTTAGTGGTAATTTCAGTTTTTGATGTAAAGGAAGATTTAGTTTGCTTACCTCTTTGACAAGCATCACAGACTAAATCATTCTTGAAATTAACATTAGGTAGTCCAATTACCAAATCCTTTTTGAGTAACTTTCCTAATTGATGCATATTAACATGGGCAAGTCGCTTATGCCATAGACAACTCTCATCAGTGTTACTCAGAAGGCAATTTTCAGAAATACTTTCATTCATATCAAGAGTATAACAGTTACCTTCCCTTTTTGCCTTGAGTTTGGTCGTCAACTTCTTCTTTTCAATTTGCAGATCCTTCTTGCTGACTATCAGATATTCTTCTGAATCAAATATTACCCAGTTGTCTTTATCCGTGCTTTGGCTTACACTTAATAGATTGTGACATAAGCCTTCAACATAATATATGTCTTTGATTTTATCCTTGAGTTCCCCAAGCCCTGCTATCCTTCCGGTTTGATTTCCTCCAAATTTCACCTTCCCACCTTCCTTGGGTACTAATGTGGTGAAGTTCTCAGGATCACCAGTCATATGTCTTGAACATCCACTATCTATATACCATTTGTTTGCTTTGGATGTTATGAGACAAACCTGCAGTTAAGGATAATTAAGTTTTAGGTAGCCATATCTTTTTGGGTCTTTTTGGGTTAGTACAGATAACTTCTTGTTCATGAACCTTCTTAGGTATCCATTTATAGGTTCCTATAATTCCTTTCTTTTTATTAAAACACAAAGAAGTGTAATGTCCTTTTCTATTGCAGTAATTACAATAAGCAAAAGGATTAGATGTGTGCACAGAACGTGTGAAATAACTTAGATAAGGTTTACCTCCTGTCTTCTTCTTACCTTTTCTTTTGTCTAGGTTTGGATCATATCCTATACCAGACTTATCATTCACATGACATTGTGCTTTTAAAATAACATTTAACATTTCACTTCCTTTTGTAAACTTTTCAAGAGTTTTAGTAAGATCAATATTTTTCTTTTCAAAAGACAAACACTTTTCACAATCTCTATCCAAAGGATCTTTAATTCTTTCTTCAAGAAATTTGTTTCTCTTTTTACATGCAATCAAAGTATTAACAATTTTGACAAATTCAGAATGTAAAGCATCATATTCATTTTGTAATTCATCATAAGTAGGGTCAGAATCTTTTACCTCCTCGTCTGTTTCTTTTTAAGCAACCAGGCATATATTGACTGTCTCTTCATTATCGCTTTCTTCATCTGAGGAGCTATCTCCCCATATTGCAGAAACAAATGCCTTCTTTCTGTTGAAGGATTTGAAGTTTCTTTTTTCTTTATTTTTCTGTAATAACTCCGGACATTCTGATTTGATATGTCCAGGTTTACCACATTCGCAGTAGATGATCTCCTTGGCGTCTCTTCTGCCACTCGTTCCACCTCTTTGTAAATTCCTGAATCCTTGGCCTTTATAAAATTTCTTGAATCTTCTGATCATCAGGCCTATTTCATCATCAGCGATCTCCTCTTCTTCTTCTTGGTTTTCTGCCTTTATTTTTGTCACACTTAGTGCAAGACTTTTCTTCCTCCTGTCACCAACTTCTTCTAGTTCTCGTTTGAATTTTAGTTTGCTTTCATATTCTGAAAGGCTTCCAAACAGAGAAGCTACAGATTGCATTGATTCTCCTTTGGCCTCCTCTATTGCTGTGACTTTGGCTTCCCATTCTTTGGAGAGTATGTTTAATATTTTTCTTACTTGGACATTCTGATCATAGAATTTTCCAAGTGCTGCAAGTTGATTAACAATATGAGTATATCTAAGTTCAAATTCAGTTATTGACTCACCTTCCTTCATACGAAGTAGATCAAACTCTGTAGTTAGAGTATTGACTTAATTTTCTTTTATTCCTGATGTTCCTTCATGATCTACTTTCAAAGCTTGCCACATCTCTTTAGCAGTTTGAAGAGTATAGATTCTGAAGTGTTCTTTTTGACTCAGTGCACTCTGAATCATCATAATTGCTTTACTGTTGAGAGTCACAAGCCTTTTGTCATTGTCATCAAATTCTGTTGGTGATTTAGGAACTTTTTGAGATTCTTCAGTCTTTATAAGCACATAGTTTCCAGTTTCAATCACATCCCGCCCGTATTTTGTAGCCATTACGAATACACGGAATTTAGCTTTCCAGAAGGAAAAATGCTCACCACTGAAACCTGATGATCTAGTGATAGAGGCTCTGTCAGGAAGAATTCTTTCACCCATGCTTGCCATCGGATCCTTCTAGGTTGTTAAACCTGAACAAGAAGGCCTGTGCTCTGATACTAAATGTTAGAGCAAGCTTTTCACCCAAGAGCGGGGTGAATTGGGTGATTACAAAGTAATAAGATATTTAAATTAAATTTATAAACCTTTAAGGCGCAGTTATAAGAAATTATAAGAAGGAAGAGATATCACCGAAGTTCACACAGGGGTTTATACTGGTTCGGTCTCAACCACTTGACCTACATCCAATCCTCAGAAATCCTTCTGAGCCTTTCACTATATCTTCCAAGATTCAGTGGGTTCTTGGCACCACAGTATAATCAGTAAGTTCCTCTGGGCACTTGCTCCCCCTTACACAAGGTAATCTTAAATCCTAACTTAAGGTTCCTCAACCTTAAGTTATCACTATTGGAAATAAATGCGTAAGACTGACAAATCTCTCTCACAGAATATATAGATAAAAACTGAAATACAGATGAAGAGTTGAAGCACTTG
Source organism: Albizia julibrissin (assembly GCA_037074505.1). Classification (NCBI taxonomy): domain Eukaryota; kingdom Viridiplantae; phylum Streptophyta; class Magnoliopsida; order Fabales; family Fabaceae; genus Albizia; species Albizia julibrissin. Next base: position 44,551,031 of record CM073477.1, read on the forward strand.
TAAAAGTATTGTTTTCAGTGTATTCAAGCATTTCTTATATTGTTCTCCTATTTTTTGAATGGCTGGACATATATATTAGAGGCTTTGAAGACCGTTGTAAATTTGTCCATTGATTCAAAGTGCTTCTGACAGATGCAATAGTATTTGTCTTCCGTTACTTATGAATTTTGCTGCCGCCCACGAATAGTTGTCGTTTGCATGGAGAGTTCAGTTACTTGTCATGTGCGTGATGGTGGAGTACAGCTGTAATACACTTGAGAACAATACCGTTAGAAAATATTTGAATATCATCAGAGTGATGTGATTCATTGGGAGTGATTTCTGAAAAACAAGGAAACGATCGGAAGTGATCTTGCTTTCACTGGAGATGGATTTCAGTAATTCAATAATTTTAATGAAATAATATGCCACATGATTTTGACAGAACTCTAGAATAAATAGCAATAATAATTACTATCAAAATCTAACTAACAAAATCTATTGATTTACGTGGAAGTGATTGCTAGTGAATCACAGTGACTGCTTGAGAGTAATACTAAGAAAATGAAGCATAACTGGAGTGAATTTGATGTCACTGGAAGTGATTTAAAAAACCTTAAGATCTTCTGCAAGTGATAACAGACTCACTAGAAGTGAATATGAGTTTTCATATATCACTCTAGTGAATTTGGCATCACTGGAAGTGATTTTGTAAACAATGATTTTTTCTTGTAGTGATTTTCAATCCACTGGAAGTGATTTGGCTAAAATAGTATATCACTCAAGTGATTCAAGATCACTGGAAGTGATTTTGCAAACAGTAAAATATTCTTGCAGTGATTTTCATTTCACTGGAAGTGATTTGAAAAATTTCAGGCATCACTCGAGTGATCTGGTAATCACTGGAAGTGATTTTCAAAATAGTGATTTTTTCTTCCGGTGTTTTCAGATTCACTGGAAGTGATTTGGTAGATATAACGTATCACTCGAGTGATTCAAGATCACTAAAAGTGAAATCTGGAACAGTGATATTTTCTTGCAGTGATTTTTCATTCACTGGAAGTGATCTAACGCATCACTCGAGTGATCTGGTTATTTTCAATATCACTCGAGTGATTTTAATGATCACTCGAGTGATCTTGATTATCACTCGAGTGATTGTCCAAATCACTCGAGTGATCTTGCTCAGATCACTTTTATCACTTCCTTTGCTGATATATTTGTTTTAATCAAATCCAAGGACTTCCAAAACATGATTTGTTATCATCAAAACATGAAATCTAACAGTTTTAAGTTCTATGTAACCCTATTTATGTCTACTTTCAGAAAACAAATATAGCCATTAGAAAAATGGACACTCATAATTACATAATTGCCTTTTTATTGGACGCTATAGAATTTTCTAGTTCCACATGACCAAATGTTAAAAATGTAGAACTTCCAGTATACACATCTAAATGACACAAATGACATATAAAATTAAAGCTTGATATGCTTCCTTTTAGACTAGAAAGTTTCAAATTTTTGGACATCATTTGCTTATTTGAAAATGTTGTGTAAATAATCTACGCTGCACAGAACACACATTCACAGCATTTCAACTTTTGAAATTCAAATTCATTCTTTCTAAAGTCATACCAATAACCTATTCCTACATAATTTTTCCCAAGGAATATATTAGAGACCTCAAAAATAGAAAAATCATACTCCTTCTTTATGTTGTGTTCAAACCAGAAATTAGGGTTTGACACAACAAATTACCAATTTGCATTTCAATTATCAAGCTTAGTTCATTTGCATCTAAAACAACATATAATCACATGTACATGATTAAAGCTTCATGAACCCCTAAAAACCCTAAAAGGATGAAATTAGGGCAGCCAAAACAACCCACCAAAACCCAACCAATCAACATAATCCATAGCTCAAAATGAAGCTAAAGCTCACCTCTTGCTCTTTCTTGAGCTCTTTTCTTGATTCTCCAACTTTGGCTTTTACAAGATGGCTCAAAACACCTCCCCTTAAAATTCCAAAATCATAGAAATAAAACTCTCATCAAGGGGAACAAGGTTCATGAAGGTCATTTGAGTCAAAGAAGTGATTAAGAGAGTAAAAATTGAGCTAGAAATATCACCTTGGCTTGAGTTCTTCTTTTCTCTTTCCTTCTTGTTGCTTTGCCAAATACTAGAGAGCAAGAGAGAGTGTGCAATTAATCAGATTTTTCTCTTCCCTTATCACTTAATACTAGGATGAAATTTGGCCTTAGAGAAAAACAAAAGACGTGGTCCAAATTCCTCCTTCTTGTACAAGCTAATTTATTTACCATGTATAGTAAATTACCATGGTAATTCTTGTTGACTTTCTTTTCCATTTTTCCTTCTCTTCCAACCAAAATTTTAGACTACAAAAAGAGAAGATAATTTATTAATCAATTACTTCAAATTATCTTCCCATTGGTCTAAAATTTTTGAACTTTGAACCTTTGAATTTTGACATTTTGACCAACCTAATTGCTTCCTAAAATTGCCCTTACATGGATGGTTTTCAAGGCCATAAGAGAGGGATAATTTTTTTCTACTCATTCTAATAATTACTTATTTCTTTTGAAGATCAAATCATAACCCTTCATTTTGTCTTCCAATTTTGACCTCAAGATCAAGTGATAATTGACTCCCTTGCCCTTGATTATGGCATTATTAATTGAATTAACCTTAGTTCTTTTATTTTATTTTATTTCTCTTTCTTTCCATTTCCAAGATGCCATTTCCCCTTCTTTTTAGATCCAAGTTAGGCTTTAGATTCTATTTAACTCTAGATAAAGGAACCAGGTATTTCCTTTGACTATTTGGAACTAAATTCCATACTTTTGTTCCCAAATTAGCCTCTAAAAGTCATTATGGCTCTTGGGAATTCTTGGAACTCTTCCTGAATTGGGCTTAGTCATCTTCTTTACTCAGGCTTATTCTCTAGGCTTTATTCCCAAAATTTGGAATATTACATGATGCTGCTATATACTCAACTTCTATTGGAAAATATGCTACAGTGCTTTGCTTGGAGCTCTTCCAGCTTATTGCTCCACAATTTAGGAGGAATATGCATCCAGATTGTGATTTAAGGTCATCTTGGTCAGTTTGTAAACTTTCATCATGTAACCAGTTACACAGAGCTCATCATCCAATCCACTATATACCAAGAATAAGTCCTTAGTCCTTCTTAAGTACTTTAGGATATTCTTGACAGCAGTCTAATGACCCTCACAAGGATCTTGTTGATATCTACTAGTAATACTCAAGGAAAATGAGACATCCTATCGAGTACATAACATGTCATACATCATGGATCAAATAGCTGAAGCATAGAGAACCTTGCTCATACGATCTCATTGATCAGATGTACTAAGACACAGATCCTTACTAAGATGGATGCCATGAGACATGGGCATGTAACCCCTTTTTGAATCCTACATACTAAACCTCTGTAGTATCTTGTCTATGTATGTACTCTAACTTAGGCCTATTAGTCTCTTAGATCTATCTCTATAGATCCTAATCCTTAAGACGTAGGTGGCTTTACTTAATCTTTCATCGAGAAATACTTTCTTAACCAAGACTTGACACTCTACAAGATAGGAATGTCATTCCCAATCCCCTGATTCCTGAGTTCAGTGTTTGGGAAAGTCAAGTATGTGTCCAGACTAAGGACTAGTAGATTCCCCTGACTAATGTGCTAGGTAACGCCTCATGAGAGTGCCAGCACTAAAGCCAAAAAGTGATTCTCATTATTAAGGGACATGTGGCACCTTCTTGTGGTTCCACCCCTTAAAGTTGAATCATCATTACTACTTTATTAAAGCTACTTTATCAGTATTTACTCGGGATCTTACTCAGGTTTTTCTAGGAATTGCACCATGTATATCATATCCTGTCAAATGGCACCATACGCCCCTGTTTCCTATAAGATGGCATCAAGTATCCTTGTAGGGCCTTATATTATTGGCAGAACCATTCTCTTCTTGGAAAACTAAATCATATAGTCCTCGAGAGTCTTTTTATCTCTCGTCATTCTTGATACTCTTCCTAAACTAGGCTTAATATAGGTTTATCCTCAAGTCTCTAGGCCCAAAATTTGGGATATTATAGTATCATATCACATGATCGAAATGAAATTAACTAACATACATTTCATATCATAAAAGATGCCATGCTAATACATAAAATTTGCTAATAACAATACATAGAGTCAATTTCTCAATACAACAAACATAAGGAAAGTAAAAAAACATAAATACAACAATTAAATGTCACAACAATAGTAGTCAACAATGGTTTTCTTAGTTTCATAAAAACCTAGCATTTTTTAGCATAAATTTTGTTGTCCTTTTCACAACATCAATCCAAGAGACAGTTGAAGAAAATGTACCTCTTGCTCTTATAGCTATGCGATATTTCATAATCAAGATCACATAGAACTTTGCATTTCTTTTATCAGTTATGCCCTATATATAGTTCCCAATGATTTAATATATATAATTTTTATATTTTTTATTCTTGTTGTTTTATCTTCATCAAGTTCTACAATCTTTTCAGCCATAGTAGGAGAGTAGGCTTGGTCCACCTCTGTATCCAAATTTTGAGGTTAATCACCACAAGAGGTTTCAGTCTTTTGTCTAAAATCAGAATAGACCACCCGAGGCTCCTTTTGAATAGGCTTTTCAAGACCTTTTGGGTTTGGATCAAGATCTTCCTCGGCATCTTCTTTGAAAAACACTTCTTCTTCAGGATCCATTTCAAGATCTTCCATAACAGGATTGAAAAGTTTTTTATTCCTATGAAAAACTATCTAAATCTCAGGTTCATATTATGAATTGAGTTTAGGATTTGTGAATGTTTTTGAAAGTTTGATTAACCTGACACCGATTCCTTGTTTAACAACTTATTTTCACTTCACTTTTATACTCATCCGGGTCCAATAGATATAAGGTATTACAATATGACCCAGTGTATCACCATGGGTTACTTTGGTTTTGTGTGTTAGAGGAAAATATGGAAACGTAAGGTTATTTATTGACGGTAGAAAACTGAACAAGGTGACCGTTAGGAATAAATACCCACTTCTTAGCATTGATGACCTTCTAGATCAGTTGTTTGGTTCCTGTGAATTCTTGAGAATTGAGCTTTGCACTGGCCAAAGCACCTGCTATATTCATGAATTTTATAAACTGATTTTTTTTATAGAATTTAGAACAGTTTGTAGTGGTCATTTCTAGGCTATGTATTCTCATAAGAAGGGGTCTCGATGGATCCTAGAATAGTAGAAGTAGTACTGAATTGGAAGAGGCCAGAAACTATTGCGGAGATACATAGTTTTCTGGGTCTTGCCAGATTTATTCAGAATTTTTCTTGAATCGCTTTGCCATTAATAAAAGCTCACATGAAAGAATGAATTGTTGAAGTGGGATGATGTCTGTAAGAAGAGCTTCACAGAGCTGAAGGAGAGGTTGACACTTACACCAATGTTGATTATCCCACATCCTAGTTCAACTTGTGGTCTGCAATGAAGTGACCTGTGTGGTTTACAGTGAAGCAACCTAGATGAGCAACACTCTACCTCAGGGCACGTATAACAAGACCATAGTAGCATCTCTTGGAATAGCAAGAGTAGACCTATGTGTCTTTATCATCTATGGAATCTGAGTATATAGCATGTTCTTCCTGTAACACCTTAATTTTATGCCTTGTTATTACTTATCAGAAGCGTGAACTCTATTGTTACAGCTCAGGGAAAATCAATTATTTAGCCTCCTAATTTTACCTTTCCATTCTCGAATTTTCAAGTGTGCAAACTCACTCATTCATTCTTGTATACACATATTCATCATTCATTGCATGTTTATACAATTAAACAATACATGCAAAAATTTATACATAACAAACTATGATGCATAATTCTTCAGTCTGCCATCACATTTCCTCTTGTATGTCTTCTCACATTCCTCTTATATGTGCAACATACCTATATGGTTGGTTAAGGAGGGTGAAATTCGGGAGAGTCTCAGTAGAAAACAATAACAACTATGCATGCTAGATAAATGCTAGTGTATGACATGCTTTCCTTACATAGGCTCATGCTAACATAATGACATATCTGCATGCTCAATGTTTTATGTAACATACCTATGGCCATAGTATAAACAGAAACAGAGCTTCAATCATTCATATATGCTTCACATAATCAAGGAAAGAAACATACATATCATTACACAAAATACATATATCAAGTACATGTAAGTTAGGTAAGTTCACTACCTTTTGGACTTAATGCTGGGATTCGTACACGCAGTGGAAGAAATTAACAGTTTAAAATCCTCGAATCCCAATCGCGGATCTATCAAAGACATCTATATCGAGTAGTTAGAATAGTACCTTTGTGGTTTTCGCTCTTTCGATCTCTAAGAGTCAATACTTTTGATTGTCTCCCTCTACCGGTATCCACACGAATAAGACCCAACATGGCAGCGTGCTAGTGCCTCCGAGATGCCTCTTTAGGGTTTCTTGCGGCCCTCCAAATCGTTCGTACACCCTAGGGTTCTCTAGCCCTTCGAATTTTATAATTGATGTTGGCCGTATTGGATTTTCAAATTTTAATCTTAATTAATTTTGAAATTCAAATTAAATTAAATAAATATGATTTGATTAAATCTATCAACCGGATTTAATTTATCATATTTATTTAATCTAAATAAAGAGCCAATAGATTTAATTTATCTTTATAAATTAAATCTAAGATATGATATTTGTATTAGCTTTAATTATTTAATTTATCAAATAAATTAAATATAAAACTAACACCTTATAATAATAATATAATCTGTATATAATATTACTACAATTATTATTATTTTTTTTCGAATTTATATATATATATATAATTCATCCACCCTAGGTCAAATATTGTATTCATTGAATCTTAGACACATCTTAGATTCAATGAATTTGGACATCATAGCTAGTATTAGGCTATTCTTATGTGTGACCCTGTAGGCCTACATGAAGTTGGCAGTGGATCAAAAACTGTTCTAGCCCACAAGTCGTAAGCGACCTCTAGCAAGACATTGCAACTACCTAATTAACATGAGGATCGATGATACGATGCAACCTATTATACAACCATGTCACGTCCCTTTTGTCACACGATATTTGGGTCAAGGATGAGGCATGGACAGTGTCATCCTCCTGTTCCTGACCATCACTTTCCCGATTCCTGAGTAGTCTGACTATAGAAATGGAAACTCCTTTCCATCTTTGTATGGCCATACATTTCTCAGACTTACTCATCGAGGGGCCCAGTAATATCTCTCTACTGATGTGAGGGACAAATTCCATCTTGACCATTCACATTCCTCTGCATGAAAACCACTAAGTTCGATCAAAGCCTTTATCATCATCCGGTCAAATGTGACTTTTGACTTGGTCAAAGATTAGCGACTCTCATGTAGGAAACCATGATGATCTCAGGTCAAAGGGCATTGTGACTTAATCCATACAGCTTTCTCATAGTGGGTCGGTCCAGCACCTTGTACTCCTACAAATGCCTAAGACTTTGATTTGTATCTCCATACTTCATCAAAGTCATACTCGTCTTATTTTATCTTTGCTCCCATATAGATAACCGACCAGGGACATTAAAGTATAATGATTGGCCCCTAGGGCACAATTTCCAACACTTAAGTCCTCTTCCTATCCTCTTTTCTTCTAACCATTAAAACTTCTTGCAAAGCCTTCCATTGCCTCTTCTTTGTCACCTCACGGCCGTAGATGTAATATCCCAAATTTTATTCACCATAATTTCTTATACATTTGATTATATTCAATGGAATAAAATGGTGAATTTTGGTACACTTGAAGTAGCCAAAATGTTTGAAATAGTGATTATGTGAAATTTTGGTCAATTAAGACATAAAGTGTAATTTTTGTATTGATAAACGCCTAACATTGTAGCCTAAAATTAAATATGGAATAGTATAATTTTTGGCCCAATTCATGATGAAATTTTTTCCCAAAAAAAAAAGAGAAAAAGGAAAACAATACTTAGTAAAAAAATTCAAGAAAATGTAAGGGTAAAATAGTCATTTGGCTAAATAAAATTAAAAACCAATAAATTCCCTTTATTTGTACATATGGACGGCCATGAGGAAAAAAATCAAGGAAAAATGTGATTGGAACACATATTATGCCATGTGGTAGGCTTATTTTCCATATGGAAAAAGAAGAAACAAGAAAATGCCAAGTGTAATAGTTATATAATAAAATAATATATTTCTTTAAGGAGGTGGAATGGAACTTTTATAAACATAATTTTGCCCTCTTTGACCCTCATTTTGTTCATACTTGAGCAAGGGAAGAGAAAGGAGAGAGTGTAATAGCTTATTTCTAATAGCCTTAGATGAGCACAAATGAGTAGTAAAATCAGTTGTAGAACTAGGATTTGAACCCAGACCACCCAAATCTAGTATGTTCATAAATTCCCCACTCTCAACTCAGGAGTTGAACCTAGGGTTGAGAGGGTTTTTCAGAGGGTAGGAAAACTTTTCGATTATTTCCACAAGTTTAACTATGTCACCAAGTCTCATCGACTCTTACATTCATTCTTACTTTCAGTATATCAGAGTATATAAGCACTTTTCCTTCAATTAAATTAGAGTGGTTCTCTATTTATAATTCATCCGTTCATTCATATATGTACATAACAAGTATGATCACAAACTACCACAATATTTACATCAAATACAAAGATAGTGCCTTGCACTATGATCTTCAATTCACCTTCATATCACCTCCATATTTCCCTTTTACATACCTCAATGCATTCTTCTCCTATACTCATCATACCTATATGGTTGGTGGGGGAGAGTGAGATTTGAGAGAATCTAAGTAGCAAACATACAAACAATGCATGTAAGATGAGTGCTTGTGCATGATATGCTTGCCTTACATAGGCTCATGTCATATAATGATATTATGCATGCTCAATGTTTCGTGCAACATACTTATGACCATAGTAAAAACAGAAATAGAGCTTCATTCATTCATACATGCTTCACATAATCAAGGAAAGCAATATAACAAATCAATACATAGCATAAACATCACATACATTAAAGTAAGTTTACTACCTTGTGGACTTATGTCCTTCTTCTTGAATTGTTTCCTTTTCTTCCAACCATCAGAGCTTCTTGAAAATTCTTACATTCCTATTCTTTCTTGACTTCTCCTTGGCCCTAGATACCCAATTACATCATTAGAGCCATGATTGTGAGTCATTAGAAGTGTATACTAAGGCCTAAGAAGCTAGGAATGGCTAAATAGGTCAATTTCCTTCAAAAATATGAAATGCTAGAATTTGGAGGTTTTGACCGCGTCCAAAAATGGCTGGCCATGGCCAATATCAGGTCAGAGAGTTTTTAGCCGCGGCCAAGAAATTTTGACCGCGACCAAGAATCCGGTCGACAAATTTTCCCTTATCCTGATTCTTGGCCAAACTTGTAAAAATCATAACTAATTCTAAAAACCTCAAAATGAGGTGCTTCCAAGTTCTATCGAACCCTCTTTAAGTCTAATTGATGGGAAAAATATGGCTACAAGCTAAATGTATATACATAGGTACATAGTTCCCCTTAATTGGACACTGCTCCAGAACTTCCCAGTTTTACATGACCAAACTTTAAAAACTCATAACTTCTAGCATACTTGTCCAAATCTTTCAAATTACATATAATGTTCAATCTTATCATGTCTACTTTAAGTATAGAAAGTTTCATTATCATTGGACAACATTCAGCCCTTCAAAAACATATCACAAGGACACTGCCTCCAGAAGACAAATTTCACAACATGCACCATTTAACTTCTAAAACTTCAAAATTCATATACAAGTATCCAAAATTCATGACCACTTGCATACCTACAAAATTTTATCCAAGGAATCCATTGGAAACCTCAAATTTTGGAAATTAAAATTTGGAAAATTTGGCAAATTTACCCAAATCACAATACAGGGCATAAATCAAGGTTCTTAAGAGTAACATGTTGTTTTCTGGTTTTCTCTTGCTTAATCACTTTCTTTCTACTTCTAATCAAATGATTAGCTATTTAAACACTCATTAGACATGATTTAGCCATTGAAAACACCATTTTAAACTAGCCATAAATAGTACCCAACTTCCTCTATACTAATCCAAATGACAAACCAATCGGTTAAAAAGGAAGCTTATGCTTACCTGTACCCATTTTCGCATACGGTTCTGAATTCTGGCAATACTCTGGCCGGTGAGATGGTGCCAACCACCTCCAAACAAAAATCCAAAACTGTAGAAATGAACTTGTGACGAGTAGAAGAAGTTTCTTGATGGGCACTTTGAGAGAGGACATTGATTCGGCAGTGTTTCAGAGGTTGGAATTTTCTCTCTCCTCTACCTCCATTTTCGGCTGAGCTTCTCTCTCTCTATTTTGGTTCTTTCTGCATGGATGAATATGATGATTTAATGTTTAAATGAGGTGTTAATTACTTTGCCACGTGTCAGCTCTTGATTGGCCCAAAATACTGAATTTTCGCACAAAATAGATAATCTCGCAGAATTTTCATTAAACTTTGAAAATTCATATCTAATTATAAAAATGTCCAATTGGGATAGTTCTAAAGGCTATCCGACCCTCATTGAGTCTAGTGTAAAGGAAAAATATAACATTTGACCAATTAGAAGTTCACTCTTCCCAGAATTTTAATATTTAGAGGCTGCCCTAGAAAATAGTTAATTTTGCTGGGCTAACTTCAAAAATCCATTTCTCTTTGTGTATAGCACCAAATAAATTATATAACCTATCAAATTAAATATTGATAAGTCTACTTTCATTCTGGAAAATTTCATAATATTTGGACATCATTTCCCCTTAAAATCTGCCACACAACCATGACTGCCACATCGGGAATTTCACCAATAGCAATAATACTTTGTATTCCACTTCACTATATTGTGTGTGACTCTCAATCATTTCATTTTGTTATTCCTTGAGCTCTTTAGCTCACCAATATAATTCCTTTTAATATCCAAGGATATAAAGGAATTTTGGGGAAGTTAAACATGCCTCATAGGGACATTTGCTAAACTGAGGTCTAGCAGTCCACTTAATTTAGGCTTATTCTCTAGACTTTAGTCCCAAAATTTGGGTTATTATAGAGAATAAGAGAAAATAGATAGCACAGAAGGAGGAGGAAGAATCAAGAGGCAATAACTTGGTAACTTATAGTTGGAATTGCTTATTTTTTCTTTCAATCTCTTGTAAAATCTCTCTCTAATCTTCATATCCTTCTTGAAATCATGCAAAGTAAGAAGAAAATCAAGAGTAAAGAGGGGAAGAAAGTAGCGATTTTAGTGAGAGAAAGAGGAAGAATCAAGGTAAGTTTGAAAACTTGATTCCTTTTGTTGTTTTATGATTGTTGTTAGTGGTTTTGGTTAGTTATTGGCTTGGTATGTCTTGAATTTTTGATTTGGGATGCATGAACCCTAAGGGGAGGTGCTGTCCAATTTTCCATTAATCATATTCAAGAACTGTTTTAGGTATTTTTCTAGATTTTCATCCATACTTATTTTAGGTATTTTTGATATGAAATTTGGTGTATTTAATGATTTCATTATGTTTAGAATGGAAAATTGTGTAGGGTACATGTGAAAAATGGAGTTTGAAGGCTTTAGGGTGTGAAATGATATTTTTGCTCCTAAAACCCTAATTAGTGGCTTTCAAGGGTAATTCTGGGAATGCAATGTGATTTTGTCAAAAATATGGTCAAAAGTGGAATCTACATGTGAAAATAAGGTTAAAAATGGATTTCATTGTGTTTAGAAAGGAAAATTGTGTAGGGTACATGTGAAAAATGGAGTTTGAAGGCTTTAGGGTGTGAAATGACAATTTTGCCATGTTTGCCATGTTCTATGCAATTGTTTATATGCATTGTTTGCCATGTTCTATGATGTGAATGTATGTGGCAGTAATTCCTAGAGATGTGGTATGGGAAAAGCATAAGTACCACCGAGTGGGAAAAACACAAGTACTACTATGCTAGTTTGGATCCAGTCTAGGTAGGCCATTGTGACAAGTACGGATAGACAGTCATCTACTCTGGAATATGATTGACAAGTATGGACAGAAAATCATTTTCTCTATAATATTATTAAGACAAGTACGGACAAAAAGACATCTGCTCCGTAATATCATTGTGATCATGAAATCATCATTTTGATGCAAACAAAATCATCATTTGATCTTGAACATTGTTTGACAGACATGTACATAGTATTTTTATCTAATGTATTATATGCTGCATTTCATATTTATCTCTTACATTTTATATAACTGATTACATGTTACTACTGAGATTCACTCAAATTTCATCGTTTCCATAAATAAAATTAATTCAGCTAGAGGAAGTGGCTTGAAGGGCAAAGAAGTAGATACCGAAAACTAAGGGTTCTAGTACTGATCAATACTTTAGTATTGGTTATCTTCCTATCTTTTTATGTATTATGAGGCTTGTAAATTATTATGTAAAAACCCTATTGGGATTTCTTGTAATGTAATTAAGCACTTTATATAAGTATATTTATGATATTTTTGTATGCCCACTAACCATACGCTAATACTCTGATAAATGTCAAAATATTGATGGGTTTGACACTAGACACATAACCACATGACTTGTTAGAGTCATGAAAGTGAGCCGTGTCTCCAATTCCCACATTTCCCTTCAAAAGCTACAAATTCACAAGTCAACCCTAGTCTGCCATATTTGTTCATTGAATTTGAAAATTCATAATTAAATCTAAAAAAATCCAAATAAGGTGGTTCAAGTTTTGATGTGGAACACTGTAACTCCTATGTATGGGAAAAATAATAACCACTTCCAACTACAGGGTTTAAATTCAAAAATCCTTAACAAACCTCACTGGTCTAAAATTCGTTCCAAATTTGCTGCCTCAACTTCAACAATTCATAACTTAAAATCTATAGCTCCAAATCATGTATTCTATACCTCATTTTAAAGCTTATGGAGTATAATAAAAATATGGAAATATTAATCCTTATTGGACAATTTTAGCCATTCAAAATCACTCCACAACCATTATGTCTCCAGAAAACGAATCTGACAGCACTATTTTACTTCCAAATTTAGGGTCTTCTATCCAACCTTTCCAAAATTATGTTCACAACCTATTCCACACAATTTTGTGTTTAGAATCCATTTCTAACATCAAAAATACCAAAATCATTCTCCTTTCTATGATTTCAAGTCTGGGCGAACTTATAGGGTTTTTGGTCTAAAATTAAGCTTTCTATTCCGGCATTCTTGGAATCGGTTCCTCATCTCTACCCCACACATTTTTTCATCCTGAACCTATTGGAAGCCTTAAAATAATCAAAATCATATTTATTCCTAGGTCTAGGTCTAACCAAAAAATAGGGTAGTAAAGGAAACCTATGAAAACTCAACAAATCCTCAAAGTATTCGGTTCAAAATGATGCTTGGGCTTACCTCTACTTGAAACTATAGTCAATTCTTGATTCTAGCGGCACTTCCACCTTGTAGATAGTACCAAACACCTCTGATCAAGAATCCAAAACTATAGAAGTGTTGCTCTCACTGAGAGGAACAACATTTGAGAAGACTCTGGGAGCTAAAATTGTAATATCCCAAATTTTAGTTACCAAAATTTCATGTAAATTTTATTGTATTTAATGGTATGAAGAGGTGAATTTTGGTGAACTTAAAGTAGCCAAAATAGTAAAAAAGAAATTATATGGTATTTATGGCCAAAAAGGATCTAATACCCAATTTAATTTGAGGTAAAGCTTAATATTGTGCCTTAAAATTTAATATGAAAGAGGAAAATTTTGAGACCCAATATGTGGTAAATTTTGGTCAAGAAGGAATAAGAAGAAGGAAGTAACAATTATTTTAAAATTCAAGGAAAATGTAAGGGCAAAATGATCAATTTGGCTAAATAAATAAGTTAAGCAATTTTTCCATAATAATGGAAGAGAGGATGGTTGGAAGGGAGAGGAAAAATATGAAAAAATAGTCTAGAGATTTCAAGAAAAATCATATAAGGAAAGGAAATATAAAAAATTTAACACATGATAAAAATCTATAATAAAATAATGTAAATAAGGGAAAAATCAGGGGAATTCTAGAGAATTCCTATCCCCTCTATATAAGGCCACAAGTCGGCCAAAGAGGGAAGAGAAAAGAGAAAAAGGAACTTGGATGAAAGGAAGAGCAAGAAGAGAAGACTAAGATTCAAGGAGCAAGATCAAGGTAAGTAGGTAGAAAATTCTACTTATTATTGTCCTCTAGCTCATGGAATCTCTTCTCAACTTCCATATTATTCTTGGATAAGCTATCAAACAAGCAAAAACTCAAGGAAAAGAGAAGAAGGTGACAGTTTAAGGGAAAGAATAAGAAGAAGCAAGGTAAGTTACAAAAACCTTGAAGTTCTTGTTGGAATTATAGTTGTAGTTGTTGTCTAGCTAGATATTGGTTTGTTTGTGGTAAATTTTGTAACTTGGGATGTTCAAATCATAAGGGGAGATGCTGCCCAAATTTATATTTCTTATGTTTAATTAATGATTGAATGATGAAACAAGTGGAAACTTGTGGAAAGAAGGTGTTTTAAGGATTACAATCATGAAAATCCAATTTTTCCTAAATTTATAAACTTTTGGCCAGCCCTACAAATAAGGGTTAGAGCTGAAATTTCAGGATTTTGATGGCTCCATGATGTTTAAAATGGAAAATTGTATAGGTTTCATGTAGATTGTGAAGCATGAAAAGCCCGAGAATGTGAAATGACAATTTTGCCCCTAAAACCCCCAAGTTAGTACTGTCAATGGTAAATATGTAATTTGGGCTGGAATTTGTCTAATCTGAGGTCAAATATGGATACTACACGCAAGTTGGTAAAAGGGTACATATCTAGCCTGGGTTATAATTTTTTGGAAATGTACAAATATACCAGGTAAAAAGGGAATTGGATCAGGTTCCCTAGAGGCATTTTGGTAATTATGCGATTTTGAATTAAGATAACTCACTTGCAAGTTTTAAAGTAAAGTAGGTATGAGTAGTAACCCATTCACAATTATTTTAGGAAATTTTTAAGATTTGATATCTTTCGAGCCAGACCAGTAAAGACTGATAAATTGGACAAGGAAAGGCAATAAGGTAGTAACTCGATCTCTCATATTCTATGTGAATGTTAATATACATTGTTTCGCCATGTTCTATATAATATGATTTACTGGTGTGGTTATGCTTACATGTGTGCTGCATAACCTGTGTGGCTATACTTACCTATATGCTATATAGCCTGGCTGTGCTTACCTGCATGCAGTATAGCCTGTGCGATGATATGATCACTATATGGGTTCCTGAACATTGTTAGACATGTTCTTGGCATTTTGATTGTTGTATCATGACAAATGCTACATTCGATGTTTACTTTCCACATTTTATATGATTGATTGTCTATTACTACTGAGATTCATTTGAATCTTATCCCTTTCCTATAAATAAAATTTTATACAGCTAGATAAAGCGGCTCAAAAGGCAAAGAAATAGTAGATCCTAGGAACTAAGAAGACTGGCTTTTGAAGGAGCTCTTTATGCTAATTATGTTGTATTCTGCTTATATTTTGGTTTATGTAGTATGTACTACTCTAGACCCCTTTGGAACTTATTTGTAATATAATCAAGGATATTATATCAGTATGTTTATATTATTTTTGTATGCCCACCGAACAATGTGATGATACTGTAAAAAATGTCTAAATAATGGGGGGTTTGACAGAAACGCGATTTCAGAGATGAAATCGGCTTTGGACCACTTATGATTCTCAAGTTTCTCCACCTTCTCTCCTCTTTTATTTTCTCTTCATTTTCTCTATTTTTACTTCTCTTTCCTTGCTTGGCCAAATTCTTAAAGAGAATTGGAGGGCTAAGATTTAATCTTACATTGTCCCAAGCTTCATAGTGTGCCATGTGTCTAAGTGCTTGTCCTTAGAGTGACAAGTGTCCTCTTTAAATTCTTCGTCTCTCTTTTCTCTCTTAGGTGTCCATTAATGTTAGGGGAAAGGAAGCTTGATGAATTCCCCTGACTCTTGAGTTCAGAGTTTGGGAAATTCAAGTACGTGTCCGAACCAGAGACCGGTGGATTCCCCTGACTAATGTGCTAGTTGGCGCCTCATTAGACTATCAACACAAAATTCAAAAAGTGATTCTCATGATTAAGGGACATGTGGTGCCTTCTTATGTTGCCACCTGTCAAACCCCTTTATCATTTCGATATTCATGGGGAAAAAAGCACAAAGATTCATAAAGCATACGACACAGTGGAAATATGTTAATATATGGTACAAGTTTACATTATAGGAGAATTCTCCAAAGGTTTTGATAAGTATATATACACATGTACAAAGAATCCAAACTCAAAAGTATCTATGTACATGCAAAATTACTATAGCCACCAAGAAAATCTCCAGGAGCCTAATCATCGGTAGCCACTGACTTGACCTTTGAGTTCCCTGCTCCAGCTGAAATGTTTTTGGTTGAAGGAATGAGATTCGAGGGAATCTCAGTAGCAACATGCTTACAAACATATAGAATGCGAATTGATATGTGTACACTACTTGTTTGCCCAAGGTCAAACTACTTGCCCAAGGTATATGTGTCTACTTAGTGTGTACACTAAGTATATGTGTGTACACTTGCCCAAGGTCAAACTACTTGTTTGCCCCTTAGTCTACTTAGTGTTCCTGTTGGGTCTCTGACTACAACATGGCGAATTGATGTGTCTAGTACACTAGCTTATGTTACAATGAATGACATTCATAATAGGCATCACATAGTATATGTAAGAAGAAGTTACTATTTAGTTGCTTTCTTTTATAATCCTTTTCTCGTTTTTCTGAGCTCAGGCAAGTCTTAGACTTCAGACCGTCACCAAGTCCTACAATTTCCAAATACACTATAGATAAGTCATTACTCATTTACACATTACTCCAATCTCATGTTATTAGTTAACTTAACTTTACAATCTAAATTACCAAAATGCCTTTGTACCCTCGGTCTACCTAGACCTCACCAGAAATTATGACTCGGGCTATTCCTACACAATTTTGCATGTAGAATTCATTTTTGACCTCAAATTGGTCAAATTCAGGGCCAAATGACAAAAAAGCCCTTGGCAGCCCTTCCAATTCAGTCATTTCACCTTCTAGTGCTTTTCTCACTTCATCATCAACATATTCCCTACACAATTTTATCTTCTAAACCCAATGGAAGTATCAAAATTATCAAATTGCATCTCCTTTACCATATCCAAGATAGGGCTTAGATTTTATGTTATCAGAAAAATTGTGTTGGTTTCTTGTTTTCTCTACTTAATCACCTCCTTTCTATTTATAATCATACTATTAGCTATTTAGACATTCGTTGGACAAGGTTTAGAGAAACTTAGACAACAAGGTCCTTTAGGTTTCATCAATCATCTTTCATAAAAACAACCAAATCAACCCAATAACAACACCAATAGTATCAACCAAAAGCATGAGGAATAAGTTTGGAGATTTACCTTTGATTTCTCAACTTTCTCGCTCCTTAACATCCGACTTCTCTCTCCCTCCTCTTGGAAGTTGTATTGAAAACCGTGGTTCTAAAGGAGAAGAAGTGAGTAGGAGAGATCATGGAAGGATTATGAAGCAAGAATCACAAGTTTATGACTTCCTTACCTTGATTTTATGTGAAATCTAGCTCTCTTGTTCTTGAGCTTCCTCCACCGACTCAGCAGCTCTCTCACTCTTTCGGTTCAGTTCTTACACAAGGAATGGAATGTAGAAATGAAGGAATGGTATATATTAAGTTAGTAATAACTTAATAGGTAGCTATTCCTTATTGGTCCACATATGCCATTTCTTTTTTAATTATATCATTTCCCTTTTGCTTGTTCATTCCACCATAATGCATAAGAGAAGAGAGGGAAATATATTGATCTCATTTATCTCATTGTCATCTTGCAAGTTGTTGACTTTTGTCCTTTGACTTTTGACTATTTGACCTTTCTTGATAAAAATTTACCAAAATAGGCTTATTAATTATCAAGTAGCCATTTCTCTCTTTTTAGTGCTCATATAACTTGAATTATTAGGAAGATTAGGGGAAAATAATCGTTTCCCACTTTATGGAAAAATTACCATTTTGCCCCTACGTATTATGATTTACCGAAATAAATCATTTCTTGCTCCTTTCCTTTGGTTTGACTGATTTTCAACATGTATATTAAGCCATTGGTCATATCATTTCATGTTCCAATTTTGGTTACAATAGGAGGCCTTTAAATGGACATTAATTGCTCCTTTGAGTCATTGCTTAGCCAAATTGTGTGTAACTGACAATTGAAATATTATTGTAAATTTATGCATATCACAATTCACCTTTTATTCCATTAAATGTATTGATTACATAGGAGGAATATTGGTAATAAAAAATGCGGTGTTACACCATCCCTTAAAGTTGAGTCATCATTAGTACTTTATTAAAGCTACTTTAATAAAGTAAATTAATCATTGTTACTTTTACAAAAAGCTAATTTCTGTGGAGTCACTCGGTTTTACGCCATGTGTATACAGAGTCTACTCAGTTTTACGCCATGTGTATCTGAGTCTTCAAAATGGAGCCAAGTGTGCAAAAGTGTCCAAAAGCCGACATACTTTATTCGACTACTTATGAGCCCTGAGCCTCATGAAATCTACAGACTCGTTCTTTACCTGAATATAGTCCCTGAAAATCATTTTATTTCCTGAATATTCTTGGGACTCTTACTAAACTCGGGCCTGTAGTCTACCCAATTCAGACTTATTCTCAAACTTCTAGGCCCAAAATTCAGGATATTATACTTCCACTATTCAAGAAGCTGATGGGTCAAGAGATTTCTAGAACGACTAGGAATAAAAGGCAGGAAAGAGGGTCTAATCCATATACATTGTGAAAATCAAGCTACAATAGCCTATGCAAAGGGCCCCAAAGATCACATTAGGATAAAGCATATTGACATTAAATGTCATTTTGCAAGAGATATGATTGCTAAAAAGCAAGTAACTATTCAATATCTATCCACCCATAAAATACTAGTTGATCCCCTGAGGAAGCCTAAAGCTAAAAATCCTTTTGACAAACTTATAAGAGCTTTTGGCATGTGTAAAATATAATGTATTAAACAACTATTCATTTGAGAAATAAAATGATTTATTTTTTAGTTCAAACATGTGTTTATATATGTATAAGCGCAAGGTATACAATTTAGTATGTCCTGCAGATTAAAAAGGGTTGATTCACTCACACAAACAATCATCTTCCTATATTTTTGTAAGGGACATGAGAAGGTAAGATGAGCAAATGATCACCTCTAGATGGTTAAGAAGAATCTTTGCATTTGAGTCGCCTCATCCCAATAGAGATGAGATTCATATAGAAAATGGATCAAAGTATGGATACATAGAATTATCATTAGATCTATAAGCAAGGCAAAGAATCCTTTTTATAAAAAAGGTTGCAAAAAGGGAATAGTTGTGAATAAAGGGGTTATGGTTCAAGTGTTAAGTACATTTTGAACTCATGCCAATACAATGAAAAGTAAGATGAAATTGACATACACTACTAATCAATCACTGTAGCATGCAATTCATACTACATATGTTTAAGAATATGACTACAACATGGGAAATATGTGGAAAATCCCTAATACACTACGATGTGAATCCCAGGAAGGAAAAATCCTTCCATAATGCCCTTAGGACTTAGGCAGCATTAGGAAAGCTTGATTTAGTGCTAGCTAATTTAGCTAAAACTCTATGATCTCACTTGATTCAATCAAAAGAGTGAAAAATGGGAAAGCGACCAAGTCAAGATAGACTGATATTTAGTTAAGAGGAAAGTTTTATCCTAAAATAACTATTATGCTAGCATTTGTGACATATGCCTTACAGGTCATAGGAAAGACTAGTAAGTATAGATATTGTGTGCATGGTTAAGCAATTTGAGTTAAGATTGACTCGAGAGGGATTAAATATGCCATGAGTTAAGTGTACATGCAAACCTAGGGCATATTAGGTAACAATTTTTAGATACATAGCAGGTGTCCTTGGATGCTAATCCTATGTAAAGGATTTCTAGTATCACAAGAACTAAAATTGCGTGAAAACATTATGCCCACGCAGCCATAACAGACACTAGGTATGAAATAAGAGAGATTAGGAATTGTACTATGGGAGGCCCATCAAGTGCAAGTCAGATATGTTAGACTTTGGGTTTGAGTCACCCTTGATAGACCAAACTATTTGTTCAAGAAAAATACGAATCAAAGGAAGAGGAGATTATCTCAGCAATTGTTACTAATAGAATCACACTTTTGTGTGATTAGTCAAGAAAATCGACATTAATGTTGATATGTTAAAGAAGCCTTTTAATTGACTAGAGGAGCCTCTTGATTTAGGAATTAAATCAAGGAATTATTGCTTGAGGTAATGCTGCTTTGTGGGCTAGAAGAAGGAGCTTTCTAGGCCTCTATAAATAGAGGCCTCCACTAACATTACTCCTCACTCCAGAGCAATTAAATTCTTTTGCACTCTCTTCCTTCTTCAATATTTCTTCTATTCTGGTATACTGTTGTGCAAACTCTTGTAGTCTAATCTATTGCATGAGCTTCACTTACCTAGAACTGACTACCTAACCTGGTACTCCCACTCTCTCTTTCTCTTATTATTTTAGAAGAGAAAAATGAGTCAAAGAGGTAGTTTGTGCAATTTGATTCCTTTAATAAGGACATTATTGTAGTTGGAAAAATTTTAATCAATGGGTATTCTTGATTTACATGATGAATTGAGAGTTTATAACATTAATTATGTGACAAAAGTACCAAATAATTACTTCTTAAAGTGATAGTAAAAGAATTTTAGGTTTATTGTTTGTCAGCATGAAGGAAAATGTGCACTAGAGAAGATCCAAAAATTGCATACCACAATTCAATTATGCAGCGAATTTGTAATCTTGTGTTAGCCTCAAAAGATCATAGTAAACTCAAAGTATTATGTGGGATATTATTAAGTGTGATAACCCATATAGAGAGATGTAAAATCAAAAGTAAAGATAAATTGAAATAAGAATAAAAATGTGAAACTTTTAAATGTAAAGAAAATTTGAATATAATATACAACCACAAAGATATCCATACATATTATTCAATCAAATCTTTAAAAGTATATAAATAAAATTTATAAAAATTTCAAAGAAAAATAAAATTATCATTTTTATTTAATTAGTCAATTTAATGATAAAGAAAGCCCTAGTTTTTTATAGCTTCCTCTTCCTTCATTCCTTCTCTCAGCTGCCACCCAACTCAATCATGTAATCCTATACCTCCATCAGGCTTTCATCAGATTCTTTCATTATATACCCTTTATATGCAATGCCACATCCTCTCATAAAACATAAATCCATTATACTTATGAAGTTATACTTACCAAGACCCCTTATAGCCATCCAATTACCAACACTGCAACAACATCTTGAAAATAAAGAGCAACATGTAATTAGCTCTATATCCAAGTATATCGATGAGGGACCACCTTGCTTATTTCATTGGTGTTTAAGGAGGTTTTGTTACATGGTAAACATGGGAATCGGTAGTTCATATTCAAATTAGATAGAGAATTTTCACTCTTTTCCATACCGGACAAGGTAATCTCCTTCCTTGATTTATTAAGCTTAGCTGGTAAAACATGTTGGTCCTTATTAGCTCTAATGGGTGGGGTATAAATTGAAATTAGGGCGCACACACATACATTACAAAAATGTCCTTAATTAGTTAATTGCAGAAACTTGACCAAAGTAATGATTTTATACTTCACTAAATTATAGGTGACATCTATGAGGCCATCATATAGCAATAGGGAAAAATTACAAGTGATGGCCAAAAAAGGGATCTATATAATTGGTCCCATTAGGTTAGGCTAAGGAGAGTTATGTAGCTTTGCCTATACGCCAGTCATGACACAGCTTTTGGGTTGTGACTTTAAGAATGGACCTTGAAAAATTCAAGAACATATATGTAATTTGAATAAAAGCAACAATGTGAAAAAGAAATTAATTCTTGCAACTAATTTAGAGATCCCCTAGGAGCTAAGCAAAAAGGGAGTGGAAGTAGTTGAATAAAGGGATATTTTGAAAAGTAACAAAAATCAAGGCATTTATTTTATAAATACAGTATATGCATATATATATTAGTTATGTGTTTTCAAATTTAAATTCATTGTAGAAAAAAAAGGAGTAGACCATGTCATTTCAACTGCAATAGAGAGAGCTCTAGTTTCCCAAAGCTTTGGTGGCTTTTATCCACATGTAGCTAGATGTGCTTGGAAAATTATACTTATTAAATAAAATTGTGTTATATTATAGTCCAACTTTATTCAAATTATTCCTAACTAGTCAATCTATGATCTCATAATTTTTTTATGGCACTTGAACATTAAAAGCCCATTTCACATGATTGACATGAGCAATAATTTAAATCAGGTATAACTCAACTAGTTATATAATTTTTGGATATGCCTTCTACATGAAAGAGCAGGATGACTGGAGCAAAATGCAAAATAGTACGGTAATTGTTGTTGCTAAATCATGCTTGTAACTTCTCAAATTTCACACTAAAATTTCTTTACACCTTGGTGGTATTAAAGGGTATAAAATAGTGAATTAAAGAGCACATTAAGTGACAAAACAAGGAAAATAGAGGTCACACACAATATAGCTATTTAGTACACAAGTTAGTATTGCTGCCAGTGTGTTTTCCAATGAGGCAGTCGTACAATGTGACAATGTTAAAAAGGAAAAATGATGTTAAAAAATTGTGAAAGTTTCTAGAATGAAAGTAGACTTATCAGGATTTAATTTAATAGGTCATATAAGTCATTTGAAGCTGTACACAAGGAGATATGTATTTTTGAAGTTAGCCCAGTAAAACTAGTCATTTTCTATGGCAGCGTCCAAAAATAGAAATTCTGGAAATTCTGAACTTCTATTTGGCTAAAGACTATATTTTTCCTTGGAAATAAACTTAAGGAGGGTCACATAGCCTTTAGAACCATACCAATTGAATATCTATACAATTAGATATGAATTTTCAAAGTTTGATGAAAATTCTTCCCAGTTTTTCAGTATGTGCGAAAATGAAAAAGATAAGTGTAAGGGCAAAATGGTCATTCTGGCTAAATAAAATAAATTCAAAAATATTCCTTAATAATTAAGGAAGAAATCAGTTTTGGCTTAAGGGATAAGCAAGGAGAAGATTTTTCCTTAATAGATGGACACATGGAATCATGAGAAGAAGCTTGTGAAAAAAATATATTATCCTAAAATCACATGTTAAAAATGCCTAATAAAAAACCAATAAAAATTGCATGATTGAAGAGAGCTCTAAAGAGCTCTTCCCTTCTCTATAAAGCACCTCTAGGTCGGCCAAAATGGAAGGAAAGAAGAGAGGAAGAGATTTGGAGAAAGTTAAGACCAAGAAGAGGAAACAAGGAACAAGAAGCAAGATTAAGGTAAGTAGTTAGAAATTTCCACTTATTCTTGTCTCCTAATCCATATAAACACCTCCCTAACTCTCATGATATCTTGAATCATCTCTATATCAAGCTTAACGCCAATAATAAGAAGAGGAAAGGGTGGCAATTTTAGGAGCCAAGAAGAGAAGAGCAAAGGTAAGCATAAGAACTTGTGAATTCTTGAAGATTTAAGCTTGTTCTTGATGTTGTTGTTGGTTGATGGCTTGATTTGATTGGAGTTTGTAATTTGGGATGTTCATACCCTAAGGGGAGATACTGCCTAAATTAACACTAATCATGTTCAAATGGTGTTTAAGGGTTGATCATATGATTACAAGTGGAAAGGAAGGTATTTTAAAGAATAAAACATGAAACTTCCATTTTTCCAGTTTGTTCCAGATTTATTGTGGCATGTGGTTGAATGGCCAAACTTGGTTCAAACCTTATGAAATTTTACAGGATGAAATTAGACATGATTGGGTTTAATTTTGTAGGTAATATAATCCATTTAGACAAGTGGATTGAAAGATATGATTTTTCAAAGTTTGACCAAGAATTTGGAACAAATTCTATGGCAAACTAGCGTTGTCAAATTTTCTGGAATTTTGTAGTTATGACTGGTACTATGTGATATTTTTCCTTCAAGTAGGACTGAAATAAATTTACATTGGAGCTGGAAACACTCAATTTTGAATTTTCTAGATTTAGTTATAAATTTTAAAAGTTGACTGAAAAACTGGAACTTTTTGGAAAACCTATGAAAATGACAATTTTACCCTTAAAACCCTAAATAGGTGGCTGTCAAGGTTAATTTGGTCATTTGAGTGTGAATTTGTCCAAAATAAGCTCAAAAATGGATTCTATATTCAAAATTGTGTAGGATTAGTTTAGGTCACAATTTTTGGAAAAGTATAAAATATCGGGTAAAAAGGGAATTAGACAGGATTTCCTATGGGCATTTTGGTAATTATGTGATTTGAGATAAGATAAACAACTTGTAAATTTTAGAATGAGATATGAGTAATTAATAACTCATTTACAACTACTTTGATAATTTTAGGATTTGATAATTGCCCGAGCCAGACGAAAAGCTAGAGGACTGGTAGTAGCTAAGCTTTGGAAAGGAGTCGACGTAGTAACTCTATCTCTCATATTCTATGTGAATGTTAATATGCATTATTTTCCATGTTTTATGCAATATGTTGCATGTGGTGTGAAAGGTACCACCCCCTGGGACAAGCAAGGTATCATGTGGCCAGATGGACCCAGTTGAGTGGTATGACAAGTACGAACAGGTGGATTCCTGCTACAGAACGTCATAGATAGGTGGATTCATGTACCATATTGCTTATATGATCACATTACATAGGTGGATTCCTATGTATGAGGTTATGATTTATGCACGTCGGGAATAGGCGATCATTTTGATTAGGACAAAATCATTATTTTGTTCCTTAGCATTGTCAGACATGTGCTTGGAATTATTGATTCCTGCATTATAATATATGTTGCTATGCATTTTTATTTTTCACATTTTATATGATTGATATCCTATTACTACTGAGATTCTTATGAATATCACCCTTTCCATAATTCAATGTTAATTCAGCTAAAGGAATTGGCTCAAAGGGCAAAGTAGCAGTAGCCAGCAACTGAGGGTCTGGTGACGATCAAGAAATTTTTTTGTTGTTTATCTGTTGTCATTCATTGTATTTAGAATTTATTTTTTAGCTTCTACAAACCTGTGGGGGATTTTCTATAATGTAATCAAGAATTTTATATCAGTATATTATACTATTTTTGCATGCATATTGAACAACGTGTTAATACTTTGATAAATGTCAAAATAATAAGGGGTTTGACAATGCTTGTATCAAGTACAAAAGGTAAGATCCCATCTACATGAATATGTCATAGTTTAGGGTGGTTAAGCACATTTGGGAGTTGGATTATGTAGTATTTCAGGTTCCGGTATTCGGGTGCAAGTTGGTTCACAATAATAATACTTTGAAAGTGGATGAGTTAGAGATGACACAATTGAATTTAAACAAGAAATGGTATAAAGAAGAGCCTTTCATTTTGGCTTCTCAAGCAAAACAGGTGTCCTATGTTCCTAATCATGCTAATAAAGAATGGTCTATTGTTTGGTTATCAAACAAAACAAATGAGGATGCAAGAGGTGAAGATAATCTAGCTAAAGATGTTCCTTTCCAAGGGACATCACTTGAAACACATTTCAACCTGAATAATGCTTTGTACGTTAGGGCAGACCACAATAAAGGAATTTGGATTTCAAATAAAGGGAATTTGCTTCACAAATTAAAGAAAACAATTGTTACTAAAGAATATTAAAATTATTAAGACTAGGAAAAGAAAAAGGGGTATTCAATCATGCAAGTTCCCTTGCATTTGTTGCTTTATTTTTTCTAAAGGTAATTTTTGTAAGGGCCGATCAAGTGTACAACCTAATTTTTTTTTAAAAAAAATTGATCTCACATACTTC
Organism: Albizia julibrissin; assembly: GCA_037074505.1. Taxonomy (NCBI): domain Eukaryota; kingdom Viridiplantae; phylum Streptophyta; class Magnoliopsida; order Fabales; family Fabaceae; genus Albizia; species Albizia julibrissin. The sequence continues at coordinate 44,577,215 of CM073477.1, forward strand.
ACAGTTATTTGCCAATAACAGTCAAGTATTACAAAATATATCACGATTTCTCTAAATAACCGTCAAGTATAGTATTATATTTTATGGTTATAGATCAACAACCATCAAATAAACTCCCTTCATATGATAAAAGCTCATGCCAAATACTTTACTATTCAACATTTTAACCGTGTAGTTTTCTGTAATATATTTCATAGTTTTTGATGAATAACCGTTGAAAATTGTTTACTCTCTTTAAAAGTCAATGACTAAAACCTGTGAAATATAGGACCCTTATATTTAAATGTTGAAAACCATAAAATATTAATATTTAGTGCTCAAATATTTAATGGTTGCAAACATTAAATATAGGTAAAAATAACTGTGAAATATAGACAAATCTGAAGTAGTGCCTTTTGAAACTTTGGAGTATCTCACAAAGAGAAATTGTTTGCCCCAGGGTCCCAATTTGCCATACATGAGGGTACAGTTATGGATATAGTGTTGGAAATTGTTCCCTAGGGGCCAATCATTGTACTTTGAATGTTGTTATTCAATGAATTTCTCCATCTTGTTATCATATTATTTGCATGTTCACTGTGATAACTATATCCTTGGATAAATCATATTGATTATCCTAAATGTCCCTGGTCAGTCATCTATGCGGGAGCAAAGATGAAATAAGACCAGTATGACTTTGAAAAGGTATAGAGATATGAATCAAAGTCCTAGGCACATCTAAGGGTACAAGGTGCTGGACCAATCTGCTATGAGAAAATTACATAGTTCGAGTCATAAGCTTATCTCATGTATAACCACGTCACAATACCATTTGACTTGAAATCATCATGGATTCCTACATGGGATGTAATACCCCATTTTTCACCAATACATTTATGTGTATATATTTGGAATGTATTTAGTGGAATAAAATGGTGAAATGTGATGTGTATGAATTTCTATGGATTTATGGAAAAATATTCAAATCGTCGGTTCCATGTAATTTGGCTAAATAAGGATATAAAGAGGTCATAATGCACAAATTAAGAGCCTATTATGGTAACCAAAAATTAAGGAAAATTAAGTAACATAAATGATGGCCACATCTGAATGTCAAAATGAGGGTAAGCTGAAGAAATGGGTGAAAACTGATTATTTTGGTAAATCATGAAATGTAGGGGCAAAATGGTAATTTTTCCATAACCTGAGAAATAATTATTTTTCCCTAATATTCCCACTAATTTGAGTTAAATGGGAATTAAAAAGAGTAAAATGACTACTTGATCATAAATAAACCAATTTTGGTGAATTATTGTCAAGAATGGTCAAATAGTCAAAAAGTCAATGACTTGGTTAACAAGTTACAAGATGGCACAATGGGATATTGGAGATTCAGATTTCCCTTGTATTTCTTATGCTAATTTTTGGCTAAAATCAGAAGAGGAAAGGGAAATGGAGTTAATTAAGGAATAATACATTCGTGGACCAATGAAAATGTGCCACATGTGTTTAACTAATTAACGCTTCATTATAATATCATTCTCTCATCCTTCTAGCTCCATTATTTTGATCAACTGAATCAGAAAGAGGGAGAGTGAGAGCTGAGCACGGTGAAGAGAAGAGGAAGGTCTAGGGTTCATCAAATCTCAAGGTAAGAAGTTGCTACCTTGTGTTTTAAGCTACCTAATCCCTCCATAACCTCTCCTCCTCATCTCTCTACCCTTGAAATCCTTGTTGAGCAGTTGAATCAAGAGTTAGAGAGAGAGTCAAGAACGAGCAGGAGGGAGAAAGTTGAAGAAATCAAAAGGTAACTTCCCAAATTTGTTCCTCTTGCTTAATTGATACTACTAGAGTTGTTTTGGGCTTGATTATGATTCATTTAGCATAAGATAATTGAAGAAAACTCAAGAGACCTTAATATGTAAATGTCTCCAATCAAGTCTAATGAATGTCTAAGTAGTTAATATATTGGTTATAAGTAGAAAGGAGGTGATTAGACTAAAGAAAATGAGAATTCGACACAACTTTTATGGGAATTTAAATCCCCTTCCCTGTGTTGGACATGGCAAATGAATAGGAATTTGATAATTCTGATGCTTCCATTGGATTTAAGAGGAAAATTTGTGTAGGGTCTATGTTGACCATGAAGTGAGAAAAGCCTCAGAGAGTGAAATGACAAAATTACCCCTTATAAGCCTTATCTAAGGGTTGTCAAGGGTATTTTCGTCATTTGAGCTTGATTTTGGCCAATCCAAGGTTAAAAATGGATTATACATGCGAAAATTGTAGGAATGGCCTAAGTCATGATTTTGAGTAAAATATAGATAATCAGGACTTAAGGGTATTTTGGTAATTTAGCACTTTTAGGCTAAGTTTACCAATAATATGAGTTTGAACAGATACATGGATGAGTAATAACTCATTTGTGGTATTTAAAGATTTCAGGACTTGACAACTTGTCTGGCCTCAGTAATTACCCAAGCTTACATCAAGTGGGAAAAGTTGCATAAGAGAGCAACCAGGTAGTAACCGTCTTCATATGACATGGCATGCATATGTATTGTTTGATATCATCTCCAAAATGTCTAACATGTTTAGATTCAGCGAACTGATCACCCGGGGCCTATCTTTGAATGGGTTGACACTCAAGCGATAATGTTTATAATTGCACAGGTGGTGGTCGGGGCCTATCTTTGTATAGGTGCCCCTCGGGGCCGAGAACCTGTCTAGCGCTAAATCATTTTATGAATTGCATGAGATGCACTAATGATGTATGATTGTGTTACTACTGAGATTCCTATGAATCTCACCCTTTTTCCCAATAAAAATCTCCAGTACAGGGAGGGAGTTCGCGGGGTAAAGGGAAATCAAATGATGAAGAGTTAAGGCCGAGTAGGGGAAGAACTTAGTTATGGTTGTCTCGTTCTTGTCATGTATTTTAAGAATTTCATAAGTTTTGGGTTTGTATATGAAGTAGAAGAGATAGATGGCACGTTTTGTATTCTAAGGATAAGTAAATCTAGTGAATTGTGCACGTATGTGAATATATGTAAATATTCATACCGATAGAGGTATTGCTCGCAACTCTGATGTTTCGTAATGAAAAGAAAGAGGAAAAAGAAAAAAAATGAATGATAATAAATTCGGTGAGTATTAGCTAGCTGATACTCTACCGTAGTGTTAAGAAATGAGGTATCATATGGGAGTCGCTAAGCTTTGACCTAGTCAAAAGTCACCTTTGACCGGGTGATGACAAAAGCTACGATCGGGCTTGGTGGTTTTTATGCAGAGGAATGTAAATAGTTAAGATGAAATTTGTTCCTCATATTAGTAGAGAGATATTACTGGGCCCCTCAAGGAGTGAGTCTGAGAAATGTATGGCCATACTATGATGGAAAGGAGTTTCCATTTCTATAGTCAGACTACTTAGAGATCAAGAATGTAATGGTTTGGAATAGGAGCATGACATTTATTGGGATTGGTAGGCACACAGTGGAAGAATTAAAAATTAAAATTGCAAAAGTTTACAAATCCCAATTGCGGATCTATCAATGGCATTTAAATTGAGTTAGAAAGAGTCGTACCTTTTTGAGTTTTTCCTTTTTGATCTTGAGGAGCCAACTACTTAGATCAGCTCCCTCTACTAGTATCCACACAACAGGACCCAACACCGATAGCGTGCTAGCGCCTCCAATGCCCCTCTAGGGTTTTCTTGCGGCTCTGCATTTTTTCATCATCATTAGAAAACCCTAGCTCTTACCTTTTAATAACTAGTTAGGGTTATCTATTTTATGATGGATATTGGATTTTTTTAAGAAAATAAATCTTAATTAATTTCAAAATCCTTATCATATCAATTAACACTTAATTGTTTTGATAAGTTAATTGAATAAATATGGTTTAATTAAATCTGTCCAACAGTTTTAATTTAACATATTTATTTAATTAGAATAAAGAGCCAATGGAATTTAATTTATCTTCATAAATTAAATATGAGATATTATCATATAATATCTTTATATATATACACAACATAATAATATCATCATATAATATAATATTATCATATATTTAATATACATTATCAAATAATATATATTATATATATATAATATAATATTATCATTTGATCATACAATATAATATTATCATATATATAATATATATTATCAAATAATATATATTATATATATAATATAATATTTTCATATAATATATATTACCAAATAATATATATTATATATATGTATTTATGTATTTCAAAAATCCATATGTGTATATAATATTATTAATTTTCTTTTCCAAATATAAATATATATACATACACACACATATAAATATTTATCAAATAAATATTCACACAACATGTGTATACAATAAATATATATTTAAAATTCATCCACCCTAGATTAAACATTGTATTCATTGAATCTTAGACGCATCTTAGATTCAATGAATCTGGACATTATAACTCGTGTTAAGCTATTATTGTGTGCGACCCTGTAAGCCCATACGAAGTTGACAGTGGGCCAATGACTATACTAACCCACAAGTCGTAAGCGGCCTCTAGGAAGACATTACGACTACTCATTCATATGAGGATCGGCAATACGATACAACCTGTCATATAACCATATCACGTTAATTTTGTCACACGATATTTCGGTCAAGTTTGAGGCATGGAGAATGTCATCCTCCTATTCCTGACCATTAATTTCTCGATCCCTGAGTAGTCTGACTATAGAAATGGAAACTCTTTTCTATCGTAGTATGACCATACATTTCTCAAACTCACTCATCGAGGGGCCCAGTAATATCTCTCTACTAATGTGAGGGACAAATTCCATCTTGAACATTCACATTCCTCTGCATGAAAACCACTAAGCCCGATTGTAGCCTTTATCATCACCCTGTTAAAGGTGACTTTTGACTAAGTCAAAGCTTAGTGACTCTCATATAGGAATCCATGATGATCTCAGGTCAAAGGGCATTGTGACGTGGTTATACATCAGATAAGCTTATGACTTGATCCATGTAGCTTTCTCATAGTGGGTCGGTCCAGCACCTTGTACTCTTACAAGTTCCTAAGACTTTGATTCATATCCTTATACCTTATCAAAGTCACTCTGGTCTTATTTCATCTTTGCTCCTACATAGATGACCGACCAGGGACATTTAGGACAATCATTATGATTTATCCAAGGATACAGTTATCACAATGAACATGCGAATAATGTGATAACTAAATGGAGAAATTCATTGAATAACAGTTATTCAAAGTATAATGATTGGCCCCTAGGGCATAATTTCTAACATCCTCCCACTTGCACTAGGTACAATCATTAGTTTATCTAATTCACATTGTTCTAACATGACTCTCATGTTTTGCCTGTGCAAGCAGCTTAGAAAGAGGATTAGCAACATTGTCTTATCCTGCTGCTTTGCATATTTTTTATATCACCTCTATCATTGATTTCTATGATAAGATAAAATTGCCTGAGTATATGTTTGGTCCTCAATAGCTTTGCTATTGTCACATAACAAATCTATTAGATTTAGGATTGTAGGTACCACCCTTAGTTCAATAACGAACTTTCTAATCCAAGCAGTTTCTTTAGCTGCATCAGATGCTATTATATACTCAGCTTCTATTGTAGAATCTTCTACAATACTTTACTTATAGCTTTTCTAGCTTACTACACTACTATTCAAAAGGAATATATATATAGATTGCAATCTATGATCATATAGGTCAGTTTGGGAACTTGTATCTGTATAACCAATTACACAGAGCTCATCATCCAATCCACTATATGCCAAGAATAAGTCCTTAGTTATTCTCAGGTACTTTAGGATATTATTGATAGCAGTCCAACGACCTCACTACTCTAACTTAGGCCTATTAGCCTCTTAGATCTATCTCTATAGATCCTAATCTCTAGGATATAAAGGGCTTCACCTGAGTCTTTAATCGAGAAAGACTTCCTAACTAAGACTTGAAACTCTGCAAGGTAGGAATGTCATTCCCAATGAGTAGGATGTCATTTGCATAAAGCACTAGAAATACAACTGTGCTCCCACTAACCTTCTTGTAAACACAAGGTTTATCGATGTTTTGAATGAATTCAAACTCTTTGACTACTTCATCAAAAGAATGATTCCAACTCCAAGATGCTTGCTTTAATCTGGATCTTTGAAGCGTGCATACTTTACCAAAATCCTTTGGATGCACGAAACCTTCAGGTTGTGTCATGTACACATCCTCAAGGAGCTTTCCATTAAGGAAGGCCATTTTGACGTCCATCTACCATATTTCATAGTCATAATATGATGCAATGGCAAGAAGGATTATGATTGATTTGGCCATTGCAACTGGGGAAAATGTTTCATCATAGTCTACACCATGAGTTTGAGTGAATCCTTTTACAACCAGTCTTGCCTTAAAGACATATACTTTCCCATCCATGTCGGTTTTTTTCTTTGAAAACCCACTTGCACCCGATGGTTTTTACACCTTCAGGTGGATCGACTAAGGTCCATATCTGATTGTCGTATATGGATTGTATTTCAAACTTCATGGAATTAAGCCATTTATCAGAGTTTGGCCCCTCTATGGCTTCTTGATAGGTGGTTGGCTCATTATGTTCAATGAGAAACACATCATGACTTCCAGTAATCAGAAATCCATATCTCTGAGGTTGTTGCCGTATCCTATCAGACCTTCATGGGCCTTGTGTTACTTGAGGAGGCTCAACAACTTGTTACGAGTCTTCTCTATTTTCCATCTGTGGTTATGTGCTATCTTATAAGTCTCAAACTTCTTTGAGATGTATCTTACTCCCACTGGCTCTTTTAGAGATACTCTCATTCTAGAAAGATACCGTTTCGGATAACAAATACTCTGTTATCGGTGGGATTATAGACATAGTATTCCTTAGTTTCCTTAGGATACCCCACAAAAAGGCACTTTAAGGATTTGTTCGAGAATTTATCAGAGGGTTGTTGATTAAGATAAATCTCACATCCCCAAATTTTGAGAAAAGACAAACTGGGATTCTTCCCAGTCCATATCTCATATGGTGTCTTTCCAACTGCCTTCAATGGAACACTATTTAGTGTGAATGCAGCTGTTTCCAAGGCATGACCCTAAAAGGATGGTGGAAGATCTGTTTAACTCATCATATATCGAACTATATCTAATAGTGTTTGATTCCTCTGCTTAGAAACGTCATTCCATTGTGGTGTTTCTAGAGGAGTTAATTGTGAGACTATCCTACAACTTTTAAGATGGTCAATAAACTCTTGGCTCAAACATTCACCACCTCGATCAGATCGAAGTGCTTTAATTATTTTACCAAGTTGGTTTTTGTACTTTATTTTGGAATATTTTGAACATTTCAAAAGATTCAAATTTATGTTTCATTATATAGATATATCCATATCTCCTAAAGTCATCCATAAATGTAATGAAGTACATATAACCTCCTCTAGCAGCTGTATTCATTGGTCCACATACATCTGTATATATAAGGCCTAATAAATCAGTGGCATTCTTACTATACCCAGTAAAAGGTGCCTCTGTCATCTTTCCGAATAAGTAAGATTCACATGTATCATATGATTCAAAATCAAATTATTTAAAAAAAAATCCATCTTGATGGAGTTTAGAAATGTGTTTCTCATTTATATAGCCTAGATGATAATGCCATAGGTAAGTCGGATTCAAATCGATTGACTTGATCATTTTGGTTTTTCTTCTAAGATCTTTAAGGTAGAGTTTTCAATTCCTCTTCCAATGAACGGTTTCATCGTAGAAGAAGCATACTCCTTCCTTTGGCGGCTTTACCTTCTTGGCTGTAGGCTTAGTTTCAGGCTTGTTTGACTCTTTGGTCTTACCACTTGAGCCATTACCATTTCCCTTGTCATTGCCTTTCCTTTTAATATCCTTTCCTTTCTGAACCATTAAAATAGTGCTGAGCTTTTCTAAGTATTATGCTCAACAGCTTTGAGCATCTCATGCAATTTAGAAATTGATTTCTCCATGTTGTAGTTCATGACAAATTAGTCATAACTTTCAAGAGTGAGTTCAAGATCAAATCTGTAGCTAACTCCTGGCTCATGGGAAATCCAAGCCTTTTAAGGCCATCAATATAGCTTTTCATCTTTAACACATGAGTACTAACTGATGCACCTTCAGCCATCTTGTAGGAATGTAAGGCCTTTGTGGTATCATACCTCTTATGCCTTTCCTGTTGCTGGAACATTTCCTTGAGATGTACAATTATCTCATGAGCCTCCATAAGTTCTAGATCTCTTTAGAGGTTTGGAACCATGATGGAAAGCATTAGGCTACCTACATCCATAGAGTCATTCTTATGCTTCGTGTAAGCATATTTATGAGCTATTGGAGCATTAGTTGCAGGCTCTTAAGGAATAGGTTGATCTAGGACATATGTCTTTGTTTCCTGCTTGAGAACAATTCTCAAGTTCCTAAACTAGTCAAGAAAGTTTGTCCTTCTCAAGGACTAATCGTAATGATAGTCTAGCAGTGTTACTAGTCGACATGATTCTACAATTAAAATATGCAAAGTTATTTTGTAATCTCTTACTAAATTAACAACCCTCAATGTTATAATTAGTAGGCTAAGATCCATATTTCGCTTAAATTTAAGTCCGCTTTGGCAGGACGCTTAAATTCAAGTTATTTAGGTAGGTAACCTCTTTACTAATTACATCATATGTAACTCTTAAATCTTTATGGGATTCGATCATCATATGATCTAGTATGTTTAATCCCATCTAATTCCTTGAGACCTAAAACCGTTTTGCTAATCTCAATTAAGTCAAAACAATAATGAATCTTTGTGAGTAGCACCATTACTCACGCTTGTCTCACTAAGATAACTCAAATGCATCCACTTTGGTGGAACCTACAATTGAGTGATCTAGGTTTTGACAAGTATTCATTAATTGACGGCATTATAACTTAAGATTTTATTCAGAGGGCTTAATCAATTAGTTTTGTTTATATGAATGCAATTGTTGTTGTATATCATACAAATAAACACATAAACACAAAAGTATTCATGAAATAATCTAATCAAGAGCATAATTCAAACGTGACACAACATGGCTTGCCTAACCTAAAATCCTCCCAAGCCAATGAGAGGACTTCTCTAAGTAAGAAAAGAAAAAAAATTACAATGAGAGAAACCTTGTTTAAACATACGAGGGGAGTGAGATGAGAAGAGAATATACATCGAGAATATTTAGAGAAAGGCACGGCACACAGGCTGTATTTAAATTTTTACAACCCTTGTAAAAACTAAAGCCATGTTGTTCACCATACCCAAACAATTTTTAGAAGTAAATCACAACAATCAACAATTCATACAATATGAAAATCAATAAATGTTGTGATTAGGTTATATCGAGCTACGAACAGTTAGCTACGTCAGTCCCGCTAGACTTCAAGATTTTTGACCTTAATTTGAACAATCATAATTAAATCTAGAAAAGTCCAATTGTAGTGGTTCAAAATTGATATCTCGTAATGTACTAATCTGAATCACACATATTATATATCAAATTAAAGCTTAGGATGTCTACTTTCATTCTGGAAATTTTCAGGATTATTGGATAAGATTTGGTCATTCGAAAATTCGTCACAATTACACTGCCTCTAAAAAATGAAAATCTGGCAGCACTAATACAATAACTTCAGTCTTTCTAAAATCATGTTCAACTTATATATCACATATATAAGCACACAAAAAACACTAAAACTCAATTTAAATGCACAATTGACCTGGCCCTGATGCTACTGTTGGGATTGGCAGGTACAAGCGGAAGAATTCAAAATTAAAATTGCAAAAGTTTACCAATCCTAATTGTGGATCTAGCAATAGCATTTAAATCGAGTTAGAAAGAGTCGTACCTTTTTGAGTTTTTCCTTTTTGATCTTGAGGAGCCAACTACTCAGATCAGCTCCCTTTACTAGTATCCACACAACAGGATCCAACACCGACAGCGTGCTAATACACCTCAATGCCCCTCTAGGGTTTTCTTGCGGCTCTCCATTTTTTCATCATCATTAGAAAACCCTAGCTCTCACATTTTTAATAACTAGTTAGGGTTATCTATTTTATGATGGATATTTGATTTTTTTAAAATTAATCTTAATTAATTTCAAAATCCTTATCATATCAATTAACACTTAATTGTTTTGATAAGTTAATTCAATAAATATGGTTTAATCAAATATGTCCAACAATTTTAATTTAACCTATTTATTTAATTAGAATAAAGAGCCAATGGAATTTAATTTATCTTCGTAAATTAAATATGAGATATTATCATATAATATCTTTATATATACACACAATATAATAATATCATCATATAATATAACATTATCATATATATAATATATATTATCAAATAATATATATTATATATATATAATATAATATTATCATATGTTCATACAATATAATATGATCATATATATAATATATATTATCAAATAATATATATTTTATATATAATATAATATTTTCATATAATATATATTATCAAAAAATATATATTATATATATGTATTTATGTATTTCAAAAATACATGTGTATATAATATTACTAGTTTTCTTTTCCAAATATAAATATATATACATACACACATATAAATATTTATCAAATAAATATTCATACAACATGTGTATACAATAAATATATATTTATAATTCATCCACCCTAGATTAAACATTTTATTCGTTGAATCTTAGACACATCTTAGATTCAATGAATTTGGACATTATAACTCATGTTAGGCTATTCTTGTGGCGACCCTGTAGGCCCATATGAAGTTGGCAGTGGGCCAATGACTATACTAACCCACAAGTCGTAAGTGGCCTCAAGCAAGACGTTACGACTACCCAATTCATATGAGGATCAGTAATACGATATAACCTGTCATATAACCATATCACGTCCCTTTTGTCACACGATATTTCGGTCAAGTTTGAGGCATGAAGAATGTCATCCTCCTATTCCTGACCATTACTTTCTCGATCCCTGAGTAGAATGACTATGGAAATGGAAACTCCTTTCTATCGTAGTATGACCATACATTTCTCAGACTCACTCATCGAGGGGCCCAGTAATATCTCTCTACTAATGTGAGGGACAAATTCCATCTTGACCATTCACATTCCTCTGCATTAAAATCACTAAGCCTGATTGTAGCCTTTATCATCACCCGGTTAAAGGTGTTTTTTGACTAAGTTAAAGCTTAGTGACTCTCATGTAGGAATCCATGATGACCTCAGGTCAAAGGGCATTGTGACGTGGTTATACATGAGATAAGCTTATGACTTGATCCATGTAGCTTTCTCATAGCGGGTCGGTCTAGTACCTTGTACTCTTACAAGTGCCTAAGACTTTGATTCGTATCCTCATACCGTATCAAAGTCATACTGGTCTTATTTCATCTTTGCTCCCATATAATTCATTATGATTTATCCAAGAATACAGTTATCACAGTGAACATGTGAATAATGTGATAACTAAATGGAGAAATTCATTGAATAATAATTATTCAAATTACAATGATTGGCCCCTAGGGTACAATTTCCAACAACATTCTCCATGCCTCATCCTTGACCAAAATATCATATGAGAAAAGGGACGAGATATGGTTGTATGATAAGTTGTATCAGTTTATCGATTCACATATGAATTAGGTAGTCGTAATATCTTACTAGAAGCCACTTGCGACTTATGGGCTAGTGCAGTTATTAGGCTACTGCGAACTTCATATGGGCCTACAGGGTAGCACACAAAAATATCTTAACACGAGCTATAATGTCCAAATTTATTGAATCTAAGATATGTCTAGATTTAATGAATGAAATGGTTAATCTATGGTGGATGAATTACATACATACATACATACATACATACATAGATATATATATATATATATATATATATATTTGAAAAGAAAATTAATAATATTATATACATACATATACTTATACATATACTTATATGTATATGTATATATACATATACATATATATATATATATATATATGATAATATCATATTTGAAAAGAAAATTAATAATATTATATACATACATATACTTATACATATACTTATATGTATATGTATATATACATATACATATATATATATATGATAATATCATATATATATATATATATATATATATATATATCATGAATGGTCTTGATTCTATTATTCTCACTCTTCTTTCATCTATCATAATATGGCCTGTCGTTCTGAATCTATTTGTTATCCTATCCATCTAAAATTACTCTAATTACATATATATAGACACACACACACACACACATATGTATGTATGTATGTATGTATGTATGTATGTATATGTACGTACCTACATATATGTATGTACATACATATCTATATGATAATATTATTATATAGTGTTAGTTTTATCTGATAAATTAAATTTAATAACTAACATGATAAAGATATAATATCTTGGATTTAATTTATAAAGATAAATTAAATCTATTTCCATTATCTCTTTATTCAAATTAAATAAATAGGCTTAATTAAAACTGTTGGACAAATTTACTTAATCCATATTTATTTAATTTGCTTATCAAAAACCATTAAGTGTTAATTGATATGATTTGAATTTTGTAATTAATTAAGATTAACTTGAAAATCCAATATCCATCATAAAATAGATAACCCTGACTAGTTATAAAAGGTGAGAGCTAGGGTTTTCTATGGATGATGACAAAATAGAGAACTACAGTAAGAAAACCCTAGAGAGGCATTTGAAGCGCTAGCACACTGACCGTGTAGGAGTTATATTAGTATCGGTACCGATAGAGGGAACTGATCGAGGCGTTGGCTCCTAAAGATCGAAAAAGGCGAAAAACACAAAGGTACAATTCTAACTACTCGATTTAAACGCCGAATGATAGATCCACAATTAGGATTGGTAAACTTTTACAATTTTAAATTTTAAATTCTTCCGCTGTGTGCCTGCCAATCCCCACAACAGCATCAGAGCCAGATCAATTGTGCATTTAAATTAAGTTTGAGTACTTATTGTGTGCTTATATATGTGATATATAAGTTAAACATAATTTTAGAAGGGTTGGATTGAAAACCTAATGATTGAAGTTAAAGTAGTAGTGCTGCCAGATTTTGTTTCCTGAAGGCAGTTTAATTGTGATAAGTTTTTAAATGATCAAATATTTTCCAAAGACTATGAAACTTTTCAGAATGAAATTAGACATCATAAGCTTTAATTTTATATATAATATGTGCCATTTAGGTAAGTACATTAAGAGATATGAATTTTCTTAATGTTGGCATTGAATCTGGAACATTTTCTATGACAATGAAGATTAATTTAAGTTTTTAAAAAATGTACATACAAATTTCTGAAGGAAATATTTTTCTTCAAAACTATACTTAATGAATGTCACATAGAGTTTTTAACCACCAAAATTGGATTTTTCTAGATTTAATTATGATTTTTCAAATTTAGGTGAAAAATTTGGCAGTTTAGCAGGACTGTCGTAGCTAATTGTTCGTAGCGTGATATAACATGATCATAACATTTATTGCTTTTCATATTTTATGAACTATTTCTTGTTGTGGTTTATTTTTAAACTTGGTTTTGTATGGTGAACAACATTGCTTTAGTCTTTACAAGGGTTGTAATATTTAAATATAGCCTGCTGAACGTGCCTTTCTCTAAATAGTCTCAATGTAAATTCTCTTGTCATCTCACTCCCCTCGTATGTTTAAACGAGGTTTCTCTCATTGTATTTCTTTTTCTTATTTAGAGAAGTCATCTCATTGTCTTAGGAGGATTTTAGGTTAGGTGAGCCATGTTGTAACACGTTTAAATTATGCTTTTGATTAGATTATTGCATGCACACTTTTGCGTTTATATGTATTTATTTGTATGAGAAACAACTACAATTGCATTCATATAAAAAAAATTAATTGATTAAGCCCTCTGAATAAAATCTTAAGTTATAATGCCGTCAATTAATCAATACTTGTCAAAACCTAGATCGCTCAAATGTAGGAACCATCAAAGTAGATTCATTTGAGTTATCTTGGTGAGACAAGCGTGAGTAATGGTGCTACTCACAAAATTCATTATTTTTTTGTGACTTAATTGAGATTAACAAAACGGTTTTGGATCTCAAGGCATTAGATGTGATTAAACATGCCAGATCATCTGATGATTGAATCCCGCAAAGATCTAAGAGTTACATGTAATGTAATTGATAAAGATTTTACCTACCTAAATAACTTGAATTTAAGCGTTCTGCCAGAGTGGACTTATGTAATATCCCAAAATACACTCAAGGGCAAGTGTACAAAATAGATAGTGAAATTAATGATAGAATTTTTCCTGGAAACTGTACAATCACTTTAGTCCTGATTAGCTATCAGTAAATTACCTAATTTTTTTGCTTAAAGTAAGGAATGGCCAAAAACTTAATTGGAACATAAGATGACACAAATATTGGCTGATTATATTTTTTTAAATTTGGCCAAACGAAAGGAAAGAAGCAAGAAATGATTTATTTTGATAAATCATAAAACTTAAGGGCAAAACAGTAATTTTACCATAAAACAATAAACAAATATTTTTCTCCTAATATTCCCAATAATTTTGTTCAAATGGGAATTTAAAAAGGGGAAAATGGCTAGTTGGTAATTAATAAGTCCATTTTGGAGTATTATTACCAAGGGAAAATCAAAGTTGGAAAAAGTCAACAATTTCAACTAAATCCAAAATTTGTATGAAGCAATGGTTGGAGATGTAAGGAGCTATTATTTCCCCCCCTTTTTCTTTACAATTTTGGTGGAATAGAAAAGCAAGGGGAATATACATATATACTTATTAGTCAACATTAATTCAAGAAGAAAATTATTGGCCAATCACAAAGAGTCAAAAAGTCAACATGTGGAAACTTACAACTTGGAAATTTTGACCAAGACATAAATGAATTGCAAGAGGACTTGGGTAATTAAATGGAAAACATTTTGGGCAGCCCATTTCACTTAAAAGGAAAAAGGGAAGGTAAGAAAGCCAACACAACAAAACTCAATCATGGTTGGCAATTTAACTTGAGTTAGTGCAAAAATGAATAATGGCCACACTTGTATTTTCATTCTCTTTCCTCCTTTTTCTTGGCAACTTTTGGCCAAGAGAATTAATAGGCTGAAGTGATTAATTAGAACACACCTATCACTCTCTCTTTAAGCTCCAAAAAAGGTCCAAGTTCAAGAGGAAAGAGAAAAGGAAGAACAAACTTAAGGTAAGATCTTCCTCCTTGATTTTCACCTAATAGATCTCCTTTATTGCTCAAATGCTCTTCATAAACATTGTTCCTCTTAATGGTATCTTCAATTCTATGGTTTTATAATTTCAAGAGGAGGTGTTTTCAGCCATCTTGCAAAAGCACAAGTTCAAGAACCAAAGAAAGAACCTAAGGAGGAGCAAAGGTGAGCTTTAGCTTTATTTTGAGCTATAGATTGTGTTGGTTTGTTGAGTATTTTGACATGTGAAATTCTTCCCTATTTTTGGTCAAGCTAGGGTTCTGAAGATTCATGGTGTTTTGATTGTGTTCATGGTGTTTTATGATGTTTAGAAGGCATATGAAACTAGTTTGAGGCTTAAATTGGAAGTTTGGTAATTGTTGGAATATATGTCAAATTTCTACCAAAATAGGATACCTATAAGGAGTGAGAATTTGGTAATTTTGATGATTCCATTGTCTTTATAGGGAAAAATTGTGTAGATATACAAGTGTTCATGATTTTTGGATGTTCCTATATCAATTTGGAAATTTAGGAAGTGTGCATGAACATTTTGTGTAATCTGCCCTGTGTAACAGTAGATGTTGTGCGTGATAATTCAAGGGGTAAATCTTGTCTGAAAATTTTGAAACTTTCCAGTATAAAATCAGAGACATAGACCTTTAATTTGATAGGTTATACTGGTTAATTGGACTTGTGTGCTGGGAGTTCTACAATTTTGAAGTCTTGTCATGTAAAACTGGAAAATTTTGGAACAATGTCCAATAACTGGAAATTCTGGATTTCTGTACATCTAATTGGCTAATTGAAGTATTTTTACCTAAAATGAGACTTAATAAGGGTCACATATGCTTTAGAATCACTGCAATTGGACATTTTTACAAAGAGATATGAATTCTTAAAGTTAGTGGACCAAATCTGCCAACATTTGTGGCTATGCGAAAATTACAAAATGTAATGGCATATTGTAATTTCTTGGTACACCAGGGGTAGAAATTTGTCCCTTGGGATAATTTGACCATTTTAACTTATTGGTTGACTTGGTAAAGTGAACATAATAACCCTAATGATAACCAACATAAGAGAATGATTTATAAATGTATTGGGCTAAGTAATAACCCATATTCTGCCCGGGACGACCAAGGAACTGGTAACACATCTCGGAACATTGGAAAGGCTAAGGTAGTAACTTCTCCCTCATATTCTATGTATCATGCTTCATGCATATTATTTCCATTTATACATAATTGAACTGTGAACATGAATGGGGCATAATTGCCCATTAAGCATTCAGATGAGAAGGGCTTTGGCCCAATAGAATACCCAGTGCTGCGGAAAGGGACGGTAAGTCCTTGAATAGAATTGGTTGTTGCATAAACATATCTCTGAATATTGATGAATATTGGATTGTTTGGTATATGATGGTTCATATGACATGTTTCTCTATATGCATTTTATATGAGTGTTATTTTTTACTACTGGGATTCTTTTGAATCTCACCCTTTTCCAATAACTAACTTGCAGTACGAGCAAGTAGTTCTCATAGGAAGAAGGTACCCATGGATGGGTAGAAATAAAGACTTAAAGTTTATTTTCTATTGGTTATCTAACTTTTGGATATGTATATAAGGCTGATAGTATTTTGTAAAACTACTACTCGTAGTGGCAGAAGTACACCAACTCTAGACCTTAGAGTTTGTATGTAATCGTTGTAAATCAATTATAATAGGGTAACCACACCAGGTGGACACCCTTTAGTAACAGACTTAACCTGAGTATCCGCTAAGAACTTCAGTAAGACTGTGATATTAACAAATGAATACAGACCTAAATGAATTAAACAGATTTTTAAATAAAAAATAAGACCACATCTAAAATGCTTTGAAAAACTTTTTGAAAACCCACTTAACTATAGGATCGAACCCTGTAGAGAATTCGGGATCCCAAATGGATTGAAAACTATGTTTGGTCTCCAATTTGGCGTCAGGTCACGTTTTAGACTATTTTGTATGGTATAAAAGTAAGGGGTTACAACTTAACATTAAAGGAAATATGGATCTTAGCCCACTAATTATTATATTGAGGGTTGTTAAATTTAGTAGGAGATTACTAACAAACTTTACATATTTTAGTTGTAGAGTCATATCGGCTAGTAACACTTCTACACTATCATTGCGATCAGTCCTTGAGAAGGACAAACTCAGTGGGACAAACTATCTTGACTAGTTCAGTAACTTGAGAATTGTTCTCAAGCAAGAAAGAAAGGCATATGTCCTAGATCAACCCATTCATGAAGAGCCTATAGCCAATGCTCCAAGAGCTCATAAACATGCTTATACGAAGCATAAGGAAGACTTTATGGATGTATGTTTTCTGATGGTTGCCACTATGGTTCTAGAGCTCCAAAGAGATCTAGAACTTATGGAGGCTCATGAGATGATTATGCATATCAAGAAAATGTTCCAGCAATATGCAAGGCAGGAAAGGTATGAGACCACAAAGACCTTACATTCCAGCAAGATGGCTGAAGGTGTATCAGTTAGTGCTCATGTGTTAAAGATGTAAGGCCATATTGATCACCTTGAGAGGCTTAGATTTTCTATAAGCAAGGACTTAGCTACAGATCTTAAACCCACTCCCGAAAACTTATGATCAGTTTGTTATGAACTACAACATGAACAACATAGAGAAATCGATTTCTAAACTGCATAGGATGCTTAAAACTGCTGAGCAGAACATTAAGAAATGGCCCAGCACTATTTTGATTGTTCAGAAAGGAGAGGGCATGAAAAGGAAAGGCAAGGGTAAGGGGAATGGTAAAGGTTCAGGTGGTAAGACTATAGAGTCAAACAAGCCTGAAACTAACCCTGCAACCAAGAAGAAAAAGCCTTCAAAGGAAGGAGTATGCTTCTTCAACAATGAACCCGTTCATTAGAAGAGGAATTGCAAATTCTACCTCGAAGATCTAAAAATGACCAAAAGGATCAAGTCAAACGATTTGAATTTGACATACCTATGGCATTGTCATCTAGGCCATATAAATGAGAAACACATTTCTAAACTTCATCAAGATGGATTTCTTAACTCACTTGATTTTGAATCATATGATACATGTGAATCTTACTTATTAGGACAGATGACAAAAGAAAGCTTTTACTGGGTATACTAGTAAAAAATATAGATTTTACATCTATTTTTTACACCTGAAAAAACAGGATAAGTGTAGAAAGTGTGATTGGTGGCATTTTCATAAATATATGAAGATGAAGGAACTTTCTACAAATGATGAAAAGACAACACGTGTAGAAAGTAAATTTAAAATATTTTTCCTTTAATATTAATGCCTTTAATTTTATTTTAAATTTTTTTAATTTTTTTAAAAATAAATGACCACTTTGTACACCGATTGGTGATCAACCGGTGTAAAAAGTGTTATTTCTACACTGGTTAGGCTCCCAACCTGTGTAGAAAGTAAGTTTTCTACATGGGTTGAGAGTCCAACCCCTGTAGAAAACTTTCTACATGGGTAGGGCTTTCAACCTATGTAAAAAAAATAAAGTTAGCCATTTTGGAAGAAAAGAAAAGGCAAGGTACTTCTGGATGTAGGTTTACCTAGAAGCCCATAATCAAAGAATTAAATCTTCTTCTTTAGAAACAACAACAGATAAACTTTTTGAAGGAAGATATCTCTCTTAAACGAATAGAAGAACAGTTGTGTCAAAAACAAACTCAAACTCAAATCTAAACTTGTCTTGAAAAAACTCATCAAACAATTTGTTCGGATTTACCAAATGCTTTTTGGAATCGTAAACAACATGTTGTCGATTTTCCTTATGAAATGAATTTTCTGAAAACAAAATCCCAACAAAGGCTCGCCCAATTCAAATGAGTCTAGAACTTCTTGAAACCTATAAAAAGGAGATTCAAGATCTTCTGAACAAAAAATTAATCCGTAAATCTAGAAGCCCATGGTCTTGTGCTGCTTTCTATGTTAATAAAAATGCAGAAATTGAACGAGGAGCTCATAGACTTGTGATTAATTACAAACCTTTAAACGCGGCCTTACAACGGATCAGGTATCCAATCCCAAACAAATCTGACTTACTAAAACGTTTCTATTATGCAAAAATCTTTTCAAAATTCGACATGAAATCTAGATTTTGGCAAATACAAATTTCTAAAAAAGATAGGTATAAGACTGCTTTTACTGTTTCTTTTGGTCAGTATGAGTGAAACATTATGCCATTTGGATTAAAAAATGCTCCTTCTAAATTCCAGAGAATCATGAACGAAATCTTCAATGATAATAGTCAATTCATTATCGTTTATATTGATGATGTCTTGATTTATTCTCATTCTATTGAAGAACATTTTAAACATGTTTATAAGTTCATCAGGATTGCAGAAATAAATGATTTAGTAGTTTCTAAACCTAAAATTAGTTTGTTTCAAACTAAGGTGAGATTTCTTGGGCATTGGATGTACCAGGGATCCATAACCCCAATTGAAAAGGCAATTCAATTTGCTGAGAAATTTCCCGATCAAATCATTGATAAAACGCAGCTTCAAAGATTTTTGGGATGTTTAAATTACGTTGCAGATTTTATTCCTCATCTTAGCAACTTCATTAAACCACTTTACCAGCGTCTTAAAACAAATCCTCCTCTATGGACAGATGAACATTCAAACATTATCAAGTAGATCAAATCTCAGATTAAGGAGCTTCCTTGCCTTAGCCTTCTTGATCCTTCTGCTTTCAAAATCGTAGAAACCGATGCCTCTGACATTGGTTATGGTGGCATTCTTAAACAAAGATTTGATGGAAAAGAAAATATTATTTCTTTTACGTCAAAACATTGGAATATTTCCTAACAGAATTATTCCACTATTAAAAAAGAAATTTTGGCAATTGTTTTATGCATTTCAAAATTTCAATATGATCTTTTAAATCAAAGGTTTTTAGTCCACATTGATTGTAAATCTCCAAAAGATGTTTTACAAAAGGATGTTAAAAACCTTGCATCAAAACAAATTTTTGCCTGATGGCATGCCGTCTTAAGTGTTTTTTATTTTGATATTGAATTCATTAAAGGCACTACAAACTCTCTTCCAGACTTTCTCACCCGTGAGTTTCTTCAGGGTAGGTAGTATACTAAGAAAAGCCCAAATGCCTCCAAAACTCACCAAAAAGAAAGATCCAGGAAAAAACCCAGAAGGAAGCCAAAACACTCAAACTCAAGGAGGCAAACAGCTTATCGGAGCCCAATCTCAAACAATCTCCTCAAAACAACTGCAGTTAATCCTCCAGACACTGCAAGCTTCTAAGTAGGAGAATCAAACAGTGGGTCCATCCCAGGAAGGGTCATCCAATCCTTCCAGAAATAAACAAAAGAAACAAACCAGAGCAAAAAGAAAGGAAATTCTGGAGTCCTATGCTCAAAATAAACTTCCAGAACAAACTTGGAGCTAGACCCTTGCTAAAAAGGATGAGAAAACTCTAGCTCTTGCTGAGCTGGTCAGACACTTGTCACATTTTGGCACCATTAGATTAAAGTAAGGGACACATAGCACAAATCAAGCCCTCCCTTCCCCTTTATTAGTGAATTCGGCTAGTAACCAAAGGAAAGAGAAAAGAAATATGAAAATTCAAGACAAATTGGAAGAGGAAAGAAAAAGTGTGAATAGTGAAATCCCAAAGTTTTGACACTGATTTTGGCCCTAAATCACCATTATTGTTTGGTAAGCCAGTTACGAAGGTTCTTCTAATCATTGAGAGCTTCATTTCTATGGTCTTAGTTTTTTAATCCAAGGTGTTTTGTGTCATCTAGCTAGTCTGAGTGCCTCCTGAATACCAAATCGGTTGTAGAATCGTGAAGAGGTAAGCCCAAGCTTCATTTTGAACCGATTGTCTTGTGGTTTTGTTGAGTTGTCATGGTTTATTAGTGCTGCCTTGATTTTTGTCCAAGTTGAGTTTTTACAGTTTAATGTTGGTTTAAGATTGAATATGGTGAAATCATATTTTAATAACAAGATAAGACTAGTTTGGTGGCAAAAATACAAACTTGATTGTTGTTGTTTTTGGGTATGAGTTTCAGTCAGTGGAAGAAACTGGGGAAGGAGAATGATTTTGGTATTTTTGAGGTTAGAATTGGATTCTATACATGATTTTGTGTGGGAATAGGTTGTGTGTGACAGCTTATGTCCAATAGCCTCAGATGAGTGCGGAAGAGTAGTGAAATCAGTTATAGAACCATAATTCAGTCCTTGATTAAACATACCTTGGAAAATGTTCACAAACTCCAAACCTACCTTAGGAGTTGAACCTGGGATTGGAAGGAATTTTTGAGTGAAATAAAAAATTTCTGAACAATTTTACAAACATTCACTATCTCACTAAGTCTCATTGGTACTTAAATTTGTTTTATCAGAGTATGCGAGCATGTCTCTGCTTATGTTTCATTATATGTACCTTAGTTAATGTTTCTTCATTACTCAAAAGTGTTATCTCTTTATCAAATTATTGTTCATTCACTAAGTTACTAGAAATACTAGTTCTACTACTATACTGTCAACATGTTTACATGGTTATGTACAACATATACAATTCCAAAAATATCCAAAATATTTTAAAATAGACAATCAACAGAAAACTAGAGTCTTTCTCACTCAAGCCTCTAGTTGTACGCATTTATCTTCTTGCCCCTTGCGTTGTCTCCCTGTATTATAGATTGGTTTATGAAAAAGAGTAAGGTTTGAAAGAATCTCGGTAGTAATAGATAGCCAATTATATAGATATAACATCACAAAGCATGCTACACAGTCATCATATAACAGAATTATCACAATAACATTTTGTGCATAACATAAAGTTCACATATCACCATAGTGCTAGGTATATCACAAGGCCTTGAGTGATACCTGTGCAATAGGCCCCGGGCATCCACTCATGCATCACAAAACATTATATTGGCCTAAGCATCCACCCTTACAAAAAAACCCAGGGCGACCACCCTGCATAACTAGAATGTGCCAGACAATTCATAATGAATCTACAAAACATGCATAGTATCTTATAAACATATGAAAGACAAGTTACTACTTGGCCGCTTCCCTTGAGCAATTTCCAACCATTTGTTTGAGCTCGGGTAAGTTTTAAGATCCGGACAGCTATTAGGTCCTATAATTAGAATTTACGAACGATAGGTTATTATTTCGCCCAATACTTGCATAATCCAATTAGTCTACGTGGTTGTCATTAAAGTTAATATACTAAGTCAAAGGCAAAGTCAAAGTGGTCCAACTATCCTAAGTTGGTTAGTTCCACCCTTAAAGTTCAACTTTTTATGCCATTACTTTTTTTTTTCATTTTCACCCTTGTTCTCAAATCTACCAGCTTTTTGATCAACTTCAAAACTTCATCATTAATTCTAGATAACTCCAAATTGATTAGTTTCAAATTATTTGTAAAGATATTTAAGTATAATTTCACATAGAAATACCCAAATCTAGCCATTACAGCCACAAAATCCCCAGAATTGCGCCAAACCTAACCTATTCCATATTTTATTCTAGAAACATGGCCTAACTTTGAAAAAGCATATCCTTTAATCTACTAGTAGGAAAATTATTTTCTACAAATCAAATTAAATCTATGAATGTCTACTTTAATTATGTAAAATTTCATAATATTTGGACTAGTTTTGAATAACAAAAAACACTTCAAAACTAACATGCTACCAGGAAACCAATCAGACAACATTTACTTCTCAACTTCTGAAAATTCCAAATTCATATACAAGCATTCAAAAATCATGAACACATGTATTTCCATAAAATTTTCCCTTTTAAATCCAATGAAACCATTAAAAACATAAAATTCCAACTCCTCCCTTCTATTATGTGCCTTTCCAAAATAATGGAAAGAAAAGGGGAAAATGTGTTTTCATGCATTCAAGCCATAAACACCTTCCTTTCTACTCCTAATCACATGTTCAACCATTTAAACACTCATTAATCATGATTTGAGAAAATTTTGGCAGTATCACCCCTTAGGGTTTCATCTTTCAAATTTTACAAAACTAACAAAATCAAGCCAACAACAACAACAACAACCACCACAACAACATATTTAGCAAGAGGATTAAAGTTCTTGAGATTGCCTCTTGATTTCCTCACTTTATCTCTCTAGGTTGTCAACCTCCTCTCTCTTTTCTCTTGAATTTTTGCTTGCTAAACATGGTATTCAAGAAGGAGAAGGGATTAGAAGAGCTACTACAAGAATTAGAAGGCAAGAGCTCTTGGATTTTCATCACTTACCTTGGATTTTTGCCTCTTGAGCCCTAGGCTCTTCTTGCTCTCTATGTTCTTGCTCCCATTTCATCTAGCTCCCTCTCTCTCTATATTTCCTAACTTAACCGAAAATATGCTTGAATTGGATAAGAAGCTTTTTAAAATATCACTCCTTCTTTCCTCTTAAAATATTGCATTTTATTGTAATCACTATTGCAAAAATCACATTTAAGACCGGTTAAAAAATACATTTTAGACTGGTTTTGGATCAGGTCTTGATATAGCCGGTCTAAAAAGTATTTAACTTTTTAGACCGGTTAAAAAACCAGTCTAAAATATATATTTTTAAGACCGGTTCTTAGACAACCGGTCTTAAATCTGACAAACAGAGGCGTTCTTGTGGATTAAAATTTAATTTTAAGACCGGTTCTATTGAGAACCTGTATAAAATAACTGCTACTTTAAGACCGCTTTTGTAAATAACCAGTCTTAAATATTAATTTAAGACCAGTTATCATAAGAACCGGTCTTAAAGTATCAGTTATTTTAGACCGGTTCTCTATAGAACCGGTCTTAAATCAATATTTAAGACCGATTATCTTGAGAACCGCTCTTAAAGTATAGAATATTAAGACCGGTTCTCAATATAACCGGTCTTAAATATTACTTTAAGAACGGTTCTTATGAGAATTGGTCTAAATTTTTTTTTTCAATTTTGTTGTTTCAATCTTGTTACCAAGGCAGTAAGCCATATTTAACAACAATCCCCTCTCCACACACACAAGAAACAACACATGCATGTATATTCACAATTAGAAGCAGTGACAACCTTCACCTCTCAAAAATCATAGAATGAACATTATGAATACAATTCACTTCCAATGACAACCAATAAGACATAATGAACTTGTTAAATTCTCAGCAACAGTACAATATGAACAATTTATAATCATCAGGCTTTACAGAGAAATGAAAAAAATGGAAGAAAATTTACAATCGTGATCCGATGCCTGTATTGACATCTATCTAGTATGACCAATATCCAAGAAATTGTCCTCAGTAGAGATATATATAAACCAAGTTAGATATATAGGAAAAGCATAAGTATTATTAGAATAACATAAGATCGCATTCAAAAACTTACTAATCTTGTAAAAGCTCATATATGAATTCCGCACAACAACGGCGGATGAAATCAATATCTTCTTCAGGAAAGGGATCAGCAAGATCAAACATCTGTATGTGTAACACCGAAGCCAAACAAAACATTAACTTACTAATAAATTAAAAACAATAAAGTAATACAAAATTTTTAAAATATACATTTATTACCTCCTAGGTTAAATCAGTCATGCTTAGGCTTATAATATTGTAAATTTGCCTCAAAATATAAAGACCCCACAAGTTGGACCCTGGTGGCTGCCTACGGGTCTGAAAAGAACATGATATCATCAAAGCAGGCATAAAAGCATAGCTTATGGAACAGATCTTAAAGAAAACAAATATGTACTAACCTTTGGCGTGATCCATGTAGGGTCTTTTAAGTCACAAACATGCTTACCACACTTAGCGTGTAGGAATGTCCGCATAGCCCTATCATCAAAATCACAAAGATTACTTATTCTGCGCACAAACTTTGCACATAAAAGGTAATATTAATAAAGCAAGAAAACTTACGAGTTCATGGTGTTCTTCAAGTCACTCCCCAGTTTTAAGTGGAGGGAGCACAAGAGGATGACTGTGTAACTAGCCTTACACAGAATAACCAATTGCCAATGATCCCTGAAAAAAAGTGATGAATGTTAAGCAAATATATATAAAGCATTATGTGTTTTGGAATATAAATTTGATGTTTCTTACCCATGCATAGAAGGAGCCAAGAAACACTCAGTTTCTGTTTCACTGAGCCTCTCTGATAAATATCTATGTCTGATGGCAGAAGTGATCCCTTTTTCTTGTACTTGAGCAGGGCACATGAATCCAAATTTATCACTCAGGCCCAAGGAGACCAACCTATGATTCATGTACCTACAAAAATGCAAGCACACAAATTAAGGAAAAAAAAAGGTAATTTTTAAGATATTTACTTCCAATTGGAAAATATATTTACATCAAAAAAAGTTGGACAATCGCAATCGTAAGTTGCTCTCTTGGAGCCACCACGGACATTAAATCATCCCTCTCAAGATAGCATGCCACCCCTGGCAGTCCAACAACTGAATCCATAGGCCAATGTCTTTGTGGGAAAGATGTATCATATGCCATCAGAATCACTTGCTGCATCACATTCAGTTGAGGCTGTGAAACTTCATGAGGGATGGGAGCTGGACTTGTAGCTCTGATCAGGGAATCCAAAGCTCTAAGAGAAATAAGGTTCTTGGGCCATGATATAAAGGTACCCAAGACATCGCCCATAATCTTGAACTCCTCAGAAGGGATTGGGACAGGTGCATCTGCGATGATAACCTCCTCAACTGACACCCTGACTTGATCATCTGTCATTTGGAGGTGGTAAACAGTCGATCCTAGGTTGTGCACACTCCCCCGTATAACTAACCATCTCAGAGAATCCTTAACATATAATGCACAAGGCTCGACATTGTCCTTTCCAGGACCCTCTGATGACTGTCCAATGTTGCAACAACTCCCTTTGGTGCTCTGCTTATTAGGATTGAGTGACTGTGCCTGGGTAGGAACGGTATCTTATCTTGTGCTGACCATGGCATATACCTCCTTCATCATCTTGCTCATCCAGGCATCCAATAGTGCATCAAACGATACTTCTGCCTCGGCCCTTGCTTCTGCCCTCGCAGTGGCTAACATACGCTCCAATTCGTCTCTTATGACCACGTTGGAGGAGGGACTGCGTGAGGATGATCCAAAGTAATCCTTTATACCCACCCCTCCTCCAACTCCCCTAACACGGCCTGGATGCTCACGTTTTCCAGTAGAAACTATGAGAATGTCATTCCTGCCCTCCAACTTGAAGGATCCCCCGGCTTGCTTTTTTTGAAGTTCCTCCTGTGAGATATAGAAATAACACAAATGAGTAATGAAACATGCTTACTAAATAGTTAATAACAAAAATGATACTTACAATTTTTTCACCGACTATACGAGACTGTTCACTCGTATAGGATCCACCACTCTTTCGGCGAGCATGCAACCATAAATCTTTGTGTCGTATCGGAGATGGGGGAGATAGTAGAACAGAAGGATTGGTTTGAGATGCTTCTTCTTATCTCTTTCGTTTGGCCACCAACAAGTCTTTCTCAGCCTTTGCGTAACCCCCACGAGACATCGTGTGGGGGAAATCATTCTTCCTCCCACTCTCTTGTGCTTTTTGTCTTCTTTCCTGTGAATAAGAAATGAGAAAAAAAGGTTACAATCAGTAATAACAAATGATAAGTAAATAAAGTATAAAATATGTTAACTCACCAAATCCTTTGGAGTAGTCTGACATGTAAAAAACTCCTGCCATGCCGCTTCATCTATGTATGTGTACTTGCTGCACGGAGTAGGACGAGGTTGTCCAGCTGGCACCTCGATATGAATGTAATTGTTAGCCAGATTCATCTTGAACTTCCTCCAGCGCTCACAACAATACTTCATAGTCTTGTTATACAAGACTTCACTCTAAGGAACGTCGTAGGTGAGCTGTTATCCATGAATCTTACGAGTTAGTGACAAATTTATGAAAAAAATGATAATCATTACATACGAATAGAACTTATACCTGAATAGTATCCTAAATATGATGCTTCACATTTTTTTCGACATGCCTCCACTCCTCTATTAATATGCTAGCCTTATTCCATGCAAGAAGGCCGACAAAACTCCTATATCGGGTTTTATTGAGCCCGATTGGATTCCAATATTGATCGAATTGAATCGGTATCTTCTCACCGGCAGACCGACTCAGGGAAACATCCCTCAACTGTGTGGCCCTCCTGCCTCTCCGTTTGAGCTGGTGACTCGGCTGACCTTTACTTTGCCTCTGATTGACACTCCGAGGCTCGCTGTGCTGAGCATTAGGTGACACCTGATCCTCTGCTGTAGGATGCACCGGGTTCGTCATTGTACTGTTCAGAAAAATTATCAAGTTAGTAAGTTATAAAATAACTATATATATAATATGCATATAACTTATAATGATAATTACTTTAAATAATAGATAACTAACTTTTAAAGTAGATTTATAAAGAGATATCCTCCCATAATATCCCTTCATGATGATCATTTCTTGTGCCGTGTTCATTATCAACTTCATCTTCTTTGTTCAATGCAGGGAGACCCTTGGAAAAAGGGGTCTCAAGAAGATCATAATTTGAACGACTATCCTCTTCAATATCAACGACCCTTTTTCCTTGGAGAGCTACAGACCACATTTTATTTGACTGATTGATAATATAGAAAACTCGTTTTGCTTGATCTGCCATAATGAAAGGTTCATCTCCAAAACTTTTGTTGTTCAGATCAACTAATGTAAACCCTAACTTATCGAACTTCACACCATTATTGACATCAACCCACTTACATTTGAAAATGGGAAATTTAATCTTAACATAGTCAACCACCAAAATCTCGTCAATAACCCCATATATAATGAGGTATGGCTGCCAATATAGGGTTCTTATCTTTTGAACTAGAGAAGTGCATAGATTCAGCCACTAACATAACACCATGGTTCTGCACAGTGCTCCTATCATCAAGGGACTTCGTGTAAAAGGTATAACCATTGATCACAAATGAAGTCCAGCTTATGGCATCAAACTCAAGACCACGTGCCAGCCATTTAATTGTATCATAAACACATTCTTCTCTGTCACCTTGTGTTTAAACCAATGTGCAAAAGTCCTGGTATGCTCCTTAATTAACCTTTGTTCAGTCATTCGGCTGTTCGCTTTTTGTATAATTTCTTTATGAGCATTTATGTAATCTTGAACTGTATCAACATTATTCAAAATGTACAAGTAGACTTATTGTAATTCATTAGGATCAAAACTCTTGATTGTAGCCCCACGCCTATCCCCTTCTTCATCATGGCGTTTAGGAAGGCCGATATGTCCTATATTTGACAAATAATGTTGACAAAATTCCATGGCTTCTTCAAAAACATATTTCTGAACAATAGATGATTCAGGTCGGTTAGGGTTCTTCACATATCCTTTTAAGATTTTCATAGTTCTTTCGATTGGGTACATCCATCGATAATAGATAGGCCCACACAATTTTATCTCCCTCACTAGATGAACAACTAGATGTACCATGATGTCAAAAAAGGAAGAAAGAAAGAGCTTCTCAAGCTGGCACAAGATCAGGTATCCTTCATTTTCTAATTCCTTCAATCTTTCCATCTCAATGACTTTACTACAAATCACATTGAAGAAGAAACAAAGTCTGGTCAATATGTATTGAAGATCATATTCGGCAATGCCTCGAATAGCCACTGGGAGTAGTTGTTGCATTAAGACATGACAATCATGAGACTTCAGCCCCACTAACTTGAAGTCTTTTATCGACACAAGCTTCTTAAAATTTGAAAAATATCCTGAGGGAACTTTGATGCCATGCAAACACTTACAAAAACTTCTTTTCTCATCCTTAGACAAAGTATGAGAAGCTGGAGGATAAAAAGTTCTCTTACCATATGACCTCGAATGTAAGTCTGCCCATATTCTCATTTCATGCAAATCTAATCTTACCTTAATGTCATCCTTAGAACTACCTTGTATGTTGAGCAGTGTCCCAACAATACTATCACACACATTTTTCTCCACATGCATGAAATCAATACAGTGTCTCACATCAAGATTCTGCCAATATGGAAGGTTAAAGAAAACAGACCTCTTCTTCCATATACCTTTTTCATTTCGAATCTTTGAAGTCTTACCGAAGATCACATTGATATTTTTCACCTTTTCATACACCTTCTCCCCGGTCAATACCTCTAGAGCATCTTCAAACTCTTGGCCACCAAAAAATGCCTTCTTTAATCTGCGATATGGGTGGCCCCGTCTAAGGAATCTCCTATGAACAAGATAAACAGTCTTTCTGTTGAAGTTGATGGTAGCATGTGCCTTCTTCACAAATCGTACATGCTTTGTGGCCTTTAACCTATATCCTGACAAGTTTCCATAAGCAGGGAAGTCATTTATAGTACAGAAGATCAAGGCTCGCATTTAAACATCTCCTTCTTGTTAGCATCAAAAACGTCGACGCCTTCATCCTACAACTGTTTAAAGTCATCGATCAGGGGTTTCTAAGTAAACATCTATGTCATTTCTGGGTTGTTTTGGTCTCCAAAATCAACATAGACAACATGATGTACTTTCATTTCATACATAACAAAGGAGATAAGTTGTAAATTACCAACAGAACAGGCCATGAACTATGTATAATGCTTAGGTTACTATAAAGATTCATGCCATCCGTGCTGAGCCCAAGCCTAAGGTTCCTAGCCTCTTTGCCAAAGTTAGGAAATAATTTATCAATTTTCTTCCATTGAGAAGAATCAGGTGGATGTCGAAGCTTTCCATCGCACATCCTCTCATTCACATGCCATCTTAAATTTTTGGCATCAATTTCATTAGCAAACAGTTGTTTGAACCTCGGTATGACTGGAAGATACCACAACACTTTTGTAGGGGCCTTATTTGATTTGTACCTGGGGGTTTCACATATAGGACACTGCTCTTTCTCTTCATGCTTTTTTATGTACAATATACAACCATTAGGGCATACATGGATTTTTTTATATTTCATCCCTAGTGGACATAGTATTTTGTTAGCATCATAGTATCAGCAAGGCAGCACATTATCCTCTAGAAGCATGTCCTTAAAGGTGTCAAGTACTTCTGAAAAACTCTTGTCGCTCCATCCATACCGTGCTTTCAAGCTTACCAATTTCAATACAGCTTTCAATAATTGGTATTTTGTACACCCCCAGATATAACGGCTTCTCAGCATCACTGTACATATTACCATATGCATATGATTGCTCAAAAGCCTCTTCTCCTATATCATGAATAATATCCTCTATCCGATCATCCAGCTCCATGACATGATCATCAAAGATCACTCCCCCCTCTTGAGATGCGCTTGGCATTTCTAATCGTTCACCGTGCCATACCCATATTGTATAAGTCTTACAAAATCCTTCACAAATACAATGTGTGTGTATATATGTATCACTTAGTCACTTCTCGTTCATATATTTTACACAAGGATAGTAGAACATCCCACTATCATCATTACCAGAATTTCTTCTAGCAAATTCCAAAAAATCCCTCACCCCGTTATCATATTCAACACTAGTCCGTTTAACGTTCATCTAACTATAATCCATATATTTCAACATCCTTTTTTCCTTCTCTTCTGTATATTAACTCCCCTGGAAGCTGCAGAATTTTAGTTGACGAAGCTGCAGAATTCCAAGAAGAAGTAAAAGAACTCCTTAGGAAAATCAACAGTAAATTAGATATTTTACTTCGTTAATGTTTCTGATTGCTACGTTTTTATATTATCTTGAGGAAGAAGACTTAGCACTCAACAAGTACAAATTAGCTACTATTATCAGAATCTTTCTTCGTCAAGCACAAAACAGGTATCTCTTAACACCCGTGCACAGAAGGGATCCAGTTTCATACAGATATTTTTTGTGTTTATTAACTATTTTGATTGTTCAGTTCTTAAATTGGTTAGCCAATCAGGAGCTTGAACGATCATCATACAGAAGAGATCTGATACATCTAATACAGCTGGTATTAGAATAGGAAAATCGACTTTATCAAAGTACACCACCAGAATTTAGGAACGAAGATAGGTATACGAAGTTCCTACAGTTTGTTCTGTTTATTATAGCTACTTTAGAAGTAATTTGATGTTTGTACATGATTTAAATTATAAAAAGATATTAAGAAGAACAGAATTAATTGGTGAACAGTCATGTAAGCCTTATATAGGTTTGACTACAGAACAAACAGAGTTAGGGGAACCACCACAGGTAAGAGATAAGATCCTCATAAGGCAGAATAACGTTATTATTGAACAATTAATTGATATCAGGCAACTCTTAGGGGTTTTAGTTGTTCAAACAACTCGTGATCCACAGGAAAAGGCCTTATTAACACAGGTCACAAAACAGATTAAATCCTTGTCAATAGGGAAACAACCCAGGAGTGTATATAGTGGTCCTCGCTTAGTTTGGAAGAAAAATGAGTAATATAGAACTCACAGAAATTTCCACTTCCAGGGAAATAGCCATAACAAATAATATCCGAAATTTTAGTATCATTTCAAAACTTGCCAACAAATGGAATGGATATAAAATCAGAGAATTAGACAGGTTAATAGATATTGATAAATAACTTGAAGTCCTACAACACAGATAAGAAGGACTTGCACCAGCTGAAATATTGTATTCTCATGGTATATGGGAAACAAAACAAAAGGTGTATAAACACTTCAGTGAAGAAACAATAAGGTTTACAGGTAAAGATCAGGTAAATCTTCCTTTCATTAATAATAGGAGTAGGCATGTTCTTTTAGAAAATCAATATATAATGATTCATGTGGGACTTGTCTTGATAAAAGTCACATGATTAACTAGATCACATGCAGGAGGACAGGTTTTGATAAATCTTGTTGATACTAGGTACGGTGATCTACAGAAATCTATTATAGGAACTATGGAAATTGATATGACAAATAATTGTGGTATTATATACATGGCTCCTAAAATACAGATGACAATTAAATATTTTTCTAAGCATTTTCAATTAATAATTAAGACAAGAGGATATGAAGTTTTTTACGAAGGAAAGAATCTGTGTATAACAAAAACCCTTACAGTCAGATTAAGTCACAATAGTAATATCAATTTTAAATTACAAATAGATAGGGTAATGCAACATTTGGCTAGTCAAGGGATAAAGGCTATTGAAGGAAAAACATTTTCCAGCAGAGATCTAATCGATCATGAATGGAAAGTGGTATTACCAGCAGCAATAAGACTAGTGACAAACAGAACGAGTTTTTGGGAAAACTCATGCAGATCTGTAAGTATTCATTTTTCTGATTATTCTGCTAATAGTACTAATCATGAACATGAATCTGATAAAGAAACAACACAAGAGTGTATACTTTTCTTTCAAGATTCAAATGTCACAGATAATAATCTACAATTATTATACAGTTATTATCATGATTATGATTAGTCTATTGATTTTAAGGAAATACCTCACCCAGACGATTGTCAACTGTTGATACAGTATAAATATCATGGTGATTATCCTTAAATTTTCTTTAACCCCTTTGCATCAGAGTCGTAATGAAGCATGGTGGGTAGTAAAGATATAGATTGTAAAGATACAGTTTCTATTTATACGAAGAATTAATAAACTGAGATAGGAGAAATTACCTGAATGTAGTGACCTTGGAGGCTTGAGGAGTAGGAGGAGAGGAGTTGCACCAGCCTCACGATAGCATACAAACTCACGGCCTTCATGATGGTGACTCACGGTGGAGTACTTCACAGAATAAGGCTGCCGAATGGAGGAGGGAGTATTGTTAAACAATGGGAATATGAACTGAAAAAGGAGAAGGAGGATGTGGCAGTAGCGGCGGTGGCGGCTGGAGTAGTAGTCGAGGATGATGGGGAATACTCACCGGAGAATAAGGCGAAGAACTCAAACGGTGATATTTCGTGGCTGTGTAGAATGAGAGGGAAAATGAAATGCAAGGTTGTTAGGTTGAATAGAAGAGTTTTAAGACCGGTTATCTAAATAACCGGTCTTAAAATGATTTTTAAGACCGGTTATTTAGATAACGGGTCTTAAAAGTGTTAAACTTTAATACCGGTTATCTAAATAATTACTTTTAAGACCGGTTGTAAATAAACCGTTCTTAAAAATATACTGATTTTTAACTTTGAATTTTAATCCCTATTTAAGATCGGTTATTTAATAACCGGTCTTAAAATACTGACTTTTAAGAATGGTTATCTAAATAACCGGTCTTAATAATAACGTGATTTTTTTTTCAACAAAATTATTTTGATTTTGAGACTGGTTTTTTATATAACCGGTCGAAATAATTTTTTTTAGACCGGTTTTTTAGACAACCGGTCTAAAACATTTCTTTTAATTACAGAATTGCCACCGCGTGTTTCTTTTAGACCTTATCCGCAATAACCGGTCTAAATAATGTGGTCTAAAAACGCTATTTTGCACTAATGAATTATCACATGATAATTTAATTGTCATCATCTTTTCTCTTTCTCTATTTTTTTTGACCAAAAAGCATCTTGAAATGGCAAGACAAAAAGGTCTTGTAATATCTCCATGCGTTCCATTGTAATTAACTTGTAAGAGCTCTTTCATGACACTTGCTTTTTTTGACTTTTCAACTCTCATTTTACTTTGCCATAAATCATTCCCTCTTGATTTAATTTAGAATAAGCAAATTATTTCTCCATTACTTCCCCTTTTTGACTGAAAATGTCAAGGAAAAAGGGAAATAATTATTGCTTCTTGCATTATTGGAAAATTACCATTTTGCCATTACATTTTATGATTTTCGTATTAAATCATGTCGTCCTTCCTTTCTCCTTGTTTTAGCCGAAATTGGGACAATATTTGTGCTTATTCATGCTCCAATTTGGGTTACAATATCAGGCCTTTAACTAGATAAAAGTTGCATATTTGTGTCTTAGCTTAGCCAATTGTATGTAACTACCAATTGTAGTGTTTTCATCAATTTATGTACACCAAAATTCACCATTTTATTCCACTAAATCTCACAAATATATACAAGGAATATTTGTGAATAAATGTGGGAAATTTCATTGTGAGCATGATTTTAGAAGGGTTGGATTAAAAATCCAAAGATTGAAGTTGAAATAGTAATACTACCAAATTTTATTTCATGGAGGCAGTTTGCTTTTGACGAGTTTTTGAATGACCAATTCTTGTCCAATTCCTACAAAACTTTTCAGAATAAAATTAGATATACTAGTCTTTAATTTGATATATAATATTTGTAATTTGGATCAGTACACTAAGAGATAGGAATTATTGAAGTTAGGCATTGAATCTGGAATGTTTTTTGGACCAGTTGTATTGTTTGATGATTTTGGGAAATTTAGCCTTGGAATTGGCAATGGCTAATAATTTTCCCTTAAATTAGACTTAATGAAGTTTACATAGGACTTTGAACTACTGCAACTGGAGTTTTCTATATTTAGTTATGCTTTTTCAAAATTGAGTGAAAATTTTGGCAAATTAGGTGAACCCACAAAATTATGGCATTTAATTTAATGTGAGCAAAGTATGGCTCCAAATAATAGAGACAAGTCTTAAAGGCTAAAACAGCCCATTGGAAATTCCATTGTCATGGGTCTAATAACATGGTTATCTATCTAGGGCCCGGAGGCGACAAAAAAGAAGCAACTTCAACGGTTGGAATAAAAGGTACAAGAGGAAGACACAAAGACAAAATGTAGTGA
Organism: Albizia julibrissin; assembly: GCA_037074505.1. Lineage (NCBI taxonomy): Eukaryota > Viridiplantae > Streptophyta > Magnoliopsida > Fabales > Fabaceae > Albizia > Albizia julibrissin. The sequence continues at coordinate 44,612,343 of CM073477.1, forward strand.
ACTTACCTAGCCTTCATGTATTTAATATGTATGTTTGTGCATTGATTTATGTGACTGCTTTACCTAATTGTATTGAGCATATTGGATTGATTGAAGATCTATTATACTCTTGCTATGACCATATATATGTTGTAACATTGAGCATGCAGATATGTCATTATGTTGGCATGAAATTATGTAAGGCAAGCATGTCATGCATTAAATATATATCTTGCATGCATATTTTTATTGTTTTCTACTGAGATTCCCCTGAATCTTACCCTCCCCTAACCAACCATTTAGGCAGGTGAGTATAGGAAATGAGTGCAGGACGATTGTAGAAGTATTGGATGAAGAGTTGATGAATTATTTCATGCTTTTCTATTATGTATTAACATTTTATGTGGTTACCTGCATAACCCGCATGACAAAGGGATTAATTATATGAGCGCATTAAATGAACTACGAATGGGTAATCATACAGTATGAGCCCATTATATAGTAGGTAGAGGAATAGAAAAGCCGAGAAAAACCTTGATAATAATGAATGGAAGAATTGAAAAGTTAAAATGAATACTAACCCTATGAATAAAACTAGTTAATCCGGTAAATATGGCTTTACCAAATAAACAGTGACCCAAGAATATGGGTGTAAGTTTTTAGCTGGGAGTTTTATTTATTAATTCTCCTGAGCCATAATAATAAAGTTAATACCTTTTATGCATAAAAAAGGGAATAAGTAACGGGTGTTATACTAGACATTACCAAACTCCTCAGATTAGAAAAATGAGATCGTATAAATTAAGCTCTAAGTGAGTAGAAGAATTTTACTGAAGGCTTCATCGGCCGAAAACGACAATTTGGGGTCAAAAACAACTCCGAAGCTTATGAACTTTTACTATTCACACATCTTCTCTCCTTTCTATTTTCTCTTTATTTTCTATACATTTTTTTCTCTAATTTTTTCTACCCTTGGCTGAAATCTTAAAGAAGAAAGGAGGGTTAGGATTTAATCTTGCATTTGATAAAGGATAAGAGCACAAGATGCCAAATGTCAATAAAGCATTTTCCTTTCCCTTTCTCTCTCTTATATGGCATCCTTTCATTGGTCAAGGGAAGGAAAGGCCTGACAATTTCCAAAGAATCCCGGGTTCGGTATTCAAGAAAGTCAAGCACATGTATGAGTCAGAGACCGGTGGATTCCCTGAATCAGGGCTAGGTGTCACCTTTTCAGACTGATGAGAGGACACTTGTCAATTTCTTGTGGTGCCAACCAAAAACTTGCATCATGATTAGCTATTATAAAAGCTACTTTAATAAAGTTACTTTATTGGTGTCTACTCAAGACTCTACTCGAGTTTTGCTCAGGAATGCGACACGTATATCAAGGCTCGTCAAATGACATCCTGGTAAAAGTGTGTGTGGGCCCACATGGAGCCATATTCAAGTGTCTTTTCCCAAAAACGTAAGGTACACATGTCTACCTTGAAAATGCCACGTGCACACCTACACCGACATATGTTGCTTGACCAATCTGTCCCATACCTCGTGACATAGTTGGGTGGTATATTTCTACTAACCTAATGGCACCTTATATATGTCATATACATATCTACACCAATATTTTGATCCTCCTGCCTACTAACCTCTGCCCGGTAGACCAAATCACATAGTCCCTGTGAGTCTTTCTATCTTTCGTCATTCTTGAGACTCTTTCTAAACTAGGCTTAGTAGTCTATTTGATATAGGCATATCCTTAAGTCTGTAGGCCTAAAATTTAGGATATTACAACTCCAATACTCTTTGTCAAAAAGAAAGACAGAAGCCTGTGACTTTGTATTATTTACAGAGAGTTAAACAAAGTGTCTATTAAGAACAAATACTGTAATACCTTACTTCCAATAACCTCAGATGAGTGCAAAAGAGTAGTGAAATAAATTGTGAAACCAGGATTTAATTCCAAACTGAATAAACTTTAAAAACATTAATGAATCCCTACATTATCTCAGGAGATAAATCTAGGACTGAGTAGGTTTTTCATATGGAATAAAAATTTTTCAAACATTTTTCACAAATATTCACTATCTCATTTAGACTCATTGATATTTCCTTTCATTTTATCAGAGTATACAAGCGTGTCTCTGCTTCAATCTCACGTTGTATTCAATCGTTAATGTTTCTCTAATGATTAGGAAGTGTTATGTAACTAAGTTATCTCTTTATTACATTACCATTCATATACCTGGCTACAAGTACTATCAGTTCAACTACTATACTATTGTCATAGTTACCGATTTATACAATATATACATGTCCAAAATATCCAAACAGACAACCAACAGAGAAAGTAAATCTTTCAACTTCATCCTCTAGTTGTCCGTATTTACCTTCTTGCCCTTTGAGCTACCAGCCTGTACTGTAATTTGTTTATAGAAAAAGAGTGAGATTCAAAAGAATCTCAGTAGTAACAGGTAGTCAATCATATAGATATAAAATCACAGAGCATGTTACACAGTCATCATATAAAAGAATCATCACAACATCATTCGATTCAACATGTAGTTCTCATACCATCATAGTACTAGGTATATCACAAGGCTCCGAGTATTACCCGTGCAATAGGCCCCGGCATTCACTCGTGCATCACAAACAAATTCAATGGCCTGAGCGTCAACCCGTGCAATAGGCCCCGGGCGACAACCCCGCATAAACAAAATGTGCCAGACAATTCATGATGAAACTACACACATACAATGTATCTTATAATATATGAAAGACAAAGTTACTACCTTATAGCTTCTCTTGAGCAATATCCAATTGTTTCACTAAGCTTGGGCAGATCTTAAACTTTGAACAGTATTAGGTCCTATAAATGGAATTTATGGACGACAAGTTATTATTTCGTCCAATATTTGTATAATCCAAATACTCAAATCGGTTGTCATTAAGGTTAGAATACTAACCCAAAATCAAAGTCAAAAATGGTTCAACTATATCAAGTTGGTTAGTTTTACCCTTAAAGTTCATTACAATTACATAATACCATTGCATCCTTTATTTTTGCACATTTGAGTAAATCTGCCAGAATTTTCTTCAATCTTTGAAAATTCATAATTAATTCTACACATCTCCAAATGAGTTGGTTCCAGGTTTTTTTCAATAATATTCAAGTCCTAGTGTAAATAAAAATATTAAAAAGCACTAATTATAATCACCCAATTCCAGAAAATTCGTCAAACCCAATCTGCCACAGATTCCATTCCAGAATCAACCTTAAACTTTGAAAAATCATATTTCTCAACCCACTGGTCCAATTGCGTCCTATTACCCATAAAATTGAACCTCAGGATGTCTACTTTCATCATGTAAAATTTCATAAGGTTTAGACAAGGTTTGGTTACTTAAAAACGCACCGCAACAAATCTGCTCCAGCAAAACAAGTCTAACAGCAGGGTCATCTAACTTTCAAAAATTCCATAATTTTGTATAATTATCCAAAAATTATAAGTACATGATTTTCCACATAATTTTTCATGTAGAACTCAATGGAATGATCAAAATCATCAAAATCATAAAGCTTCAGCCCCAAAAGCCACTGGCAAGACAGAATCATTTTCAGCAAAATTACCAAAACAGAATTTTGTTGAACAACTTAGTCCAATATCATCATAAATCATGATTTAACCATAAATACATGATTAAACCATGATTAATCCTTTAAAATTCCTTTTGGATGAAAATGAACAGTACCCTAACCTTCATGAAGACTCATCCAAACAACAAACCAATCGGTTCAAAATGAAACTTACGCTTACCTCTATACGTTTCCACAATCGGTTCAGAAATCCGGCAGTACTTCATCTGGTGAGATGGCACCAAATACCTCCAAATGAAAATCCGAAACTGTAGAAATGAAGCTTAGGATAAGTAGAAGAAGGTTTGTGAAGGAAATTTTAGGAGAAAACACTGATTCGGTAGTGTTTCGATGGATTGAACTCAAGAACATTCACTATTCATGTTTTCTCTTTCCTCTAACTATTTCTCAACGTTTTTTCTGATTTCTTCCTATTTTTTCTGATGATAAATGAAATAATAGAGTTTAAAGAAAGTCATAAAGGTGTTCCAACATGTGTCAGAATCTCATGGTGCCACATATTCGGTGATTTAGCCAAACGGTGACACGTGTCCTTTCTTTTAATCAAATGGGTCTTGAGCTGTCCTAATGGTCAGGGAAAATGAGAGTCCGATGATTTTTCCCCGGCTCCTGAGCTCGGTGTTCGGGAAAATTAGTCAGGTGACCAGACCAGAGTCCGGTGGATTTCCCCGGCTTGGGGCAACGTGGCACCCTCCGGTGATGACAACTCAAAAGCTAAAGTAACTTTGTCAAAAAGAGGGAACAAGTGTCACGCTCTTATTCGGCCAACACATTAAAGTCAAAATCATCTTTTCACTTCTTCCTTAAGATGATGCCATGTGTCCCTTATATGGGACCCATCCCTATCTCTTCCCTCCACCTAACTGTCCACTTTATCAGGGAAAGGAAAATCAGGGAATTTTCCCCGGGTTCACCTACGAGGTGTCCTCCTTCGTGGTCCCTACACAAAGTAAGATTATTTCATTTAATTATTACTTTATGACAACCAATAAAATCTTGCTAAGTGTCCTCTTTATCAAAATAACACCGTATACACAACACTGGCACCAGTGAATTTTCTTCCGACTAATTACATTTACAAGCAGTTCTTGTTATTCATATTTCAGTATGTTACAAATACCCTCTTCCCAGAACTAAAAATTTTCTAGATCAGTTATCCGGTTCCCGTGTATTATCAAAAATTAATTTGAGATCAGGGTATCAACAGCTTAAAGTAAAAGCAAAGGATGTACCCAAGACTGCTTTCAAAACCAAATATGGTCATTAAGAATTTTAAATAATGCCATTTAGGCTTACCAATGCACCATTAGTGTTTTATGGACTAAATGAATCAAATTTTCCAACCATATCTGGACCAATTCATAGTAGTCTTTATTGATGATTTTCTAGTATATTCATGAAGCAGAGCAGAACATGAAGAGCATTTAAGCATAGTACTGGGAATATTGAAAGATAAGCAGCTCTATGCCAAACTAAGCAAGTATGAGTTTTAGCTTTCAGAAGTTAAATTTATAGGCCATGTAGTCTCACAATAAGGGGTCTCAGTAGATCCTAGTAAAGTAGAAGCAATATTGAATTGGAAGAGGCCAGAGACTGTTGTTGAAGAACACAATTTTCTGGGTCTTGTCGGTTATTACAAGAGATTCATTTAGAATTTCTTCAGAATTACTTTTCCTTTAACAAAGTTGATAAGGAAAAATCAACCTTTTATGTGGGATAATGGTTGTGAGAGTATCTTCAAAGAGCTGAAGGAGAGATTGACAAAAGCGCTAATATTAACAATCCCTAATCTGTATTTGACCTACATTGTCCACAGTGATGCGAGCAAACATTGGTTAGGATGTGTCCTCATGCAACATGGAAGAGTTAAAGTATATGCCTTTCATCAGCTAAAACCTCACAAACTAAATTATCCCACTCATGATCTTGAGTTAGAAGCAATTGTGTTTGCACTGAAAATCTCTAGATACTATCTTTATGGGGTAACTGTAGAGTTGTACTATGACCACAAGAGCTTGAAATACTTGTATGATAAAAAAGAGTTGAACATGAGATAGCGCATACAGATGGAGTTGCTTAAAGATTAAAACCTGGAAATTAAATATCATCCAAGAAAGGCTAATATAGTTGTACACGCATTACATCGCAAGACAGTGCAAGTGGTAGCCCTAATGATTCAAGAGCACAAACTGATTAGAGATTTCAGGGATCTCAATCTGTCTATTCAAATTATGATTAGTGGGAACGATGTCAGTTAGGTGGAAAATGACCTAAGAACAATAATTGAAGAAGCTCAAATGCAGGAAAAAAGTGCACAATCCATCAGGAATATGATTGAAAGGGGAGAAACTCAAGAATGTAACCTCTCACCGAGTAGAATAGTCAGATATAGGAAGTGGATAGATGTTCCATCACAAATAGAACTGAGATAAAAAATCCTAGATAAAGCACACAAGTGTAAATATACTATGCATACAAGGGCAATTAAAATGTATCATGACTTAACGTCCATGTATTGGTGGCCAGGGATGAAAAGAGATGTGACAAAATTTATTATTCACTGTTTCACTTGCCAAAAGGGAAAAGTCGAGCATCAATAACCTTAAGGGCTTTTGCAAAACCCTAAAATTCCTGAGTGGAAATGAGAGAGCATTACCATGGATTTTGTGATAGGATTACCTTAAATTTGACATCATGATGCAATATGGGTCATCGTCGATCGATTCACAAAGATAGCCTACCTATTTCCTATCAATTAGTATAAACTATTCTCCTAATAAGTAGGCAGAGGTCTATATCAGGGGGATTGTACGATTGCATGGTACACCAAAGAATATAATTTCTGATCGGCCAGATCCTCGATTTTCTTCCAAGTTATAGAGATCATTACATGAGGCTTTGGGTATGAAACTCAGATTCATTACAGCCTATCATGCTTAAACAAATGAACAAACAGAACGAATAATATAAATGCTAGAAGATATGTTGAGTGCATGTGTATTAGATTTCAAAGGAAGCTGGGATCAATTCCTTCCACTTACAGAATTTGCATACAATAACAGCTATCATTTGTGCATTTAAATGACCCATATGAAGCATTGTATGGAAGGAATAAGTGTCAATTGCCCTTATAATGGGCAACACTATCTAAGAGGAAGTTACATGGGCCAGATATAGTACATCAGACAAAAAAGCATATTAGGTTGATAAAGCAGAGATTGTTGGCTTCTTAGACTAGGCAGGAAAGTTATGTCGACAAGAGATGAAAGCCTCGAGAATTTGAAGTTAGAGGTCACATGTTTCTAAAAGTCTCACCTGTCACTGGTATTGGTAGGGCATTAAAGGTGAAGAAATTAAGTCCTATGTACATTGGTCCATTTGAAATATTATCAAGGATCGGGCCAGTAGCATATCAAATAGGTTTACCCAAAAATTTGAGCAGATTACATGATGTCTTCCATATCTCACAGTTAAAGAAGTATCAACCCGACCCAGAGCACATAATTGAATACGAAGATGTAGATGTGCGGGATGATCTTACATATGAAGTTAAACCTAACCGAATCATTTATCAGTAGGAGAAACAACTCAAACACAGAAGTATCCTATTTGTGAAAGTAGTTTAGAAGGGATTATCTCCTAGGGAAGCTAATTGGGAAGCAGAGGAAGACATGCAAAGACTTTACCCTGAATTTATGAATATTTTCATGTAGCAAATTTTGAGGATGAAATTTTATTGACAGGGGGAGAGCTGTAATATCCCAAACTTTATTCACCAAAATTCCTTATACATTTGTTACATCAAATGGAATAAAATGGTGAATTTTGGTATACTTGAAATAGCAAAATATTAGAAGTAAAGGTTACAAAAAATTGGGCTAAGTTAAGACAAAAAAAGTTCAATTTTTTATCTTCTTAAAAGCCTTATCTTATAGCCCAAAATGAAGAAAGGAAGAGCAAAAATATTATTTTTAAGGTGGCATATGATATTTCAAGAAGCTATTTAGCTCTTCCAAGGGCTAAAATTTTGGCCAACAAGAGAAGAGAGAGAGAGAACACAACTTGAAGAGAAAAGAACAAAGAGAAGACACAAGGATAAAAGAAGCAAAACTATGCAAGTTTGTAATCACAATTCACTTGTTCCTGTCTCTAAATCATTATAAACCTCTTATAATCCACATATCCTTCTTGAAATTACATGAAACAAGAAGAAAATTAAGAGAACAAGGAGGAGGGAGGCAAGATTTTGAAGGAAGAAGAAGAGAATAAAGAGGTAATCTAAGAAACCTTGTCTTACTTGTTGGTTTGTAATTGTTGTTGGTGATTTGGTTCATTAGTTGGCTTGATTGTCATGATTTTTTGATTTTGAAGGTATAAATCCTATGGGGAGGTGCTGCCCAAATTTTGATTAATCATGTAGAAAGTGAAATTAAAGGGTTCAAGAAGTGATTTAAGGTGAAAAAAAGGTGTTATGTTGAAAGAGAGCATGAAACTTCATTTTCCCAATTTTTTCCAAGATTTTGGCCAGAGGTGGTTTTAGTGTTTGAATTTGAATTTGATGGAATTGATGATTCCATTGTGTTTAGAATGAAAAATTGTGTAGGGAACATGTGAAAAATGGAGTATGGGTGTGAAATGACAATTTTACCCCTAAAACCCTAGTATGTGGCTACCAAGAGTATTTTTGGAAATGAAGTGTTATTTTGGAAAAATTGAGGTCAAAAATAGATTCTACATGCAAAATTCTATAGGAATAGCCTATGTCATAATTTTTAGTAAAATACAGTTATACCAGGTATAAAGGGAATTGGACCAGATTCCTAAGGGAATTTTGGTAATTATTTGTTTTCGATAAAGATGACCAACCATTTAAATGAGTAATAACTCATTTATTATAAATTTAGAATTTTAGGATTTGACATTTGCTCGAGCCAAACAAAGAATTATTAGACTAGACCAACAAGCAACTCGAAAGGATTTTAGGTAGTAACTCTATCTTTCATTCACTATGTGATAGTTTATATGCTTTGTATTTCCATGTTTTGTGATATGAATTGTTTGTTACAAGACCTAGCTATGGTGTGGGAAAAGTAAAAGTACCACCCAGTAGGAAAAGCACAAGTACCATCAGGCCAAGTGGGACCCAGCTGAGGTAGTGAGACAAGTATGGACAGACAGTTGTATGCTCCAAAACATTACAACAAGTAAGGGTTAACAGTCATTTGATCTTGAATAATGTACATAGTGTGCCCAGTAGGGACAAACATTCATTTGATCCTGAATGCCTAACAGACAGACATGTTTGCAGTATACTAGTTCTTTTACATTATGTGGTGCATTGCATGTTTATTTATCACATTTTATATGATTCATTATAACACCTTACATTTACACTTGTTCTGATGAGTTTTACACAGTGAACTCAAACCACTTAGCGAAGTTTTTTTCTACCACTCTTCAAAATCCCAACCTCAAAACAGGATTCAAACCTGCAGTTGAGTGGGTTTTTCTAAATATTTTAAAACTTTTGCAGAAGCATATTCGAGTTGTTCACAACTTCTTTATTACTCATCAATTCTTATCTTTTCCCTTTAATTCAATTAGTCTCTGCTCAAACTTAATTCATTCACTTACATACACAAAATGGCGTTGCCACACAAGGCTACCAAAGTGTCTAAATTCTTTTTAAAAAAATATACAGTGCTGGACCCTTAAATCTTCGGTCAACCATCGCGTTCTCTTCTCGTGCAACTTCTAATATCCCACCTGTCTAAATGGTTGGTTGGGGAGAGTGAAATTAAGAGGAATCTCAGTAGTAAACAATGCTAACAAATGCATATAACAAATGGCTTTGTGCATGACATGCCTGCTTACATAAACTCATGCCAACATAATGACATATATATATGCTTAATTTTAACTTGTTACACTAATGGCCATAGTATAATCAAAATAGACCTTCACTCATTCACATATGCTTCATACAATTCATCAAAGCAATTAACACATAAATACACAAGCACATATATCAAGTTATGCAAGTCAGGAGTGTAATACCCCATTTTTCATCAATGCATTTATGTGTATATTTGATGTATATTTAGTGGAATAACATGGTGAAAAATGATGTGGATGAATTTGAGAACTTATGGAAAATATGTCAATAGCCAGTTACGCATAAATTGGCCGAATAAGGGTATAAGAGACTGGTAAAGGCCCAATATGGTAACCAAAATTCAAAAAATTTAATGATATGATTAATGGCCTCATTTAAGTGTCAAAATGGGGTTTAGCTGAAGAAATGGGCGGAAAATGATTTATTTCGGTAAATCATTAAATGCAGGGGTAAAACGGTAATTTTACCGAAAAGTGGAAAATAATTTTTTTCCTCAAATTCCCAATGATTTGAGTAAAATGGGAATTAAAAAGATAAAAATGACTAATTGATCATTAATAGACCAATTTTGGTGAATTATGGTCAAAAGGGGTCAAATAATCAAAAAGTCAATGACTTGGTCAACAAGCTACATGTTGGCATAATGGGATAATTGAAGAATCAATACTTCCCTCTTATTCTCATGTGATTTTCGGCTGGAATGAGAGAGTATGGAGAGAAATGGAATTAATTAAGAAATAATGCAATTTTGGTCGCATTATATGACTAAATCATCATTCTCATCAGCTCATTTCACATGATCAAACAGATCTAAAGAGCTGAAGAGTGAGCTTGAGAACGAGAACTTGATGGAAGAGAAAAGAGAAGCAAGGGTTTGACATAAGATCAAGGTAAGAGGCTATACCTTGTGTCTAAAGCTTCATAAATCCTCTATGATCTCTCCTCTTCATCTTCATACCATTGAACTCCATGGTGTGCAGTTGAATCAAACGCAGAAGGAGGGAGAGAGAAAATGTGCATGAGAGAGAAAGTGAAGGAAATCAAGAGGTAACTTCCCAAACTTGTTCCTCTTGCTTGATTAAGGTTAATGGAGTTGTTTTGGGCTTGATTATGGTTCATTTGATGTGAGATAATTGAGAAAAACCAAAGTGAACAAAATATGGAAATGCCTTTAAATCAAGTCCAATGATTGTAGAAAGAAGGTGATTAGGCCAAAGAAAATGAGAATCCGACACAACTTTTCTAGGAATTTATTTTCCCTTCATTGTGTTGGACAAGTTAAATGAGTGAGAATTTGACCAATTTGATGCTTCCATTGGATTCAGGAGGCCGAATTGTGTAGGGTCTATGTTGACCCCAAAGTGAGAAGAGGATCAGAGAGTGAAATGACCAATTTGCCCTTTCAAAGCATTATTTGAGGGCTGTCAAGGGTATTTTTGTCAATTGGGATTATTTTGGCCAATTCGAGGTCAGAAATGAAATCTACACATGAAAATATGTAGGAATGTCTTAAATCATGATTTTGAGAAAAATGCTGATAACAAGGACCTAAGGGGTATTTTGGTAATTTGGCACCAATAGGCTAAATTCACCAATGAAATGAGTTTGGAAAGGTATACGGATGAGTAATAACTCATTTTTGATTTTTGGCAATTTCAGGACTTGACAACCGATTTGGCCTCAGTAGCTGTTGCCCAAGCTTGATACAAGGGGAAAAGTTGCATAAAGTAGCAACCAGGTAGTAATCGTCTTCATATAACATGACATGCATATGTATTGTTTGTTATCATCATCAAAATGTCTAACATGTTTAGATTGAGCGGAGTGAACACCAAGGGCCTATCGAAGGTCGGGTTTACACTCAGGCGAAATGTTCATAATTGTACGAGTGGGACCCAGGGCCTATCTTTGCACGGGCACCCCTCGGGGCCAAGAGTGCCTGTCAAGCGCGATGTCGGTTATGAAGTCACATTGTATGTATTGTGCACAGGCACCCTTCGGGGCTAAGAACCCGTCTAGTATGAAGTCAATTTATGAATTGCATGTTCGCACTGAATAATGTTTGATGATTTTATTGATGATTGTGTGAACAAAGCATGCTTGTGTATGTTATTTTATATGCTTGATTGCGTTACTACTGAGATTCCCATGAATCTCATTCTTTTCCTAAACAAATCTCCAATACAGGGAGGAAGCTCGAGGGGCAAAGAGAAGGTAAATGATGATGAGCTAAGGCCGAGCGGCGGAAGAGCTTAGTTTAGGTTGTCAATTCCTGTTATGCATTTTAGGACTTTTATGGGTTTGGGTTTGTGTAAGAAGTGGAGTAAAAGAGAGAATATAAGTGTTGTAATATAAATTGTGTATGAATGTGTTTATATGTGAATATTTATATCAAGCAGAGGTATTGTTTAAAGTTCTAGCAATTTTATAACTCTGATGTTGATATTCGGTGAGTATTAGCTAATTAGTAATCTACCTTAGTGTTTGGAAAATAAGGCATCACAAGGAGAATTCACTACCTTGTGGACAAAGTCCTTCTTCTCTGTCCCCTTTTTTTCCCTAATCATTTAGGCTTCTTAGAAATTCTTCCATTCTTCTTCTTTCTAGACTTCTCATGGCCCTAAATGAATGTCAAATTATTAGTGGCATGACAAATGAATGCCCAAAGGGGCTGCCTTAGCCTCATAGGCTTACTTTTACCTTTGAAGTTTATACTAATTACATTTAGCTATTTTCTTTCTTAAATTCCTATGGTAGCTAAACGCTGCCAGCATTTTGACCAAATTTTGAAAACTCATAATCAATTCTATAGAAATCCAATTGGGGTGGTTCAAAGTCTTATGTGAATCTATTTAAGTATAGTTTCACATAAAAATATCCAAATCTGGCCATTATAGCCATAAAATTCCCAGAATTTCGGTCAACCCAACCTGTTCCAGAAATAGGGCCTGAATTTCAAAAATCATATCTTTCAATCTACTAGTCCAAAAATTATGATCTACCCATCAAATTAAAGCTCTACATGTTTAATTTATTTCTATAAAATTTCATAATATTTGGACTAGTTTTGCCTAACAAAAATCATTTTACAACCAAACTGCTTCCAGGGAAACCAATCAAACAACACCTCCTCTTAACTTCTAAAATTTCCAAGTTCATATATACTTATTCAAAAATCATGAACTCATATATTCTCAAAAAAATTTCCCTTCTAAATCCAATAGAACCATTAAAATTACAAAATTCCATCTCCTCCTATTGTTCTGGGTCTGACCGAAACATAGCAAGAAAGAAGGAAAAATGTGTTTTCTTGATTCCAATTCATAAACACCTTCCTTTCCACTCCTAATCACATGATTAATCATGTAAACACTAAATACACATGATTCATGGAAATTTTGGAAGCATAACCCCTTAGGGTTTCATCCTTCCATTTCCCTAAAACAAAGCCAAACACAACAACAACAACCACAACAACATCACATAAGGCAAGATGATCAAAGTTTTGGAGATTACCTCTTGATTCTCCAACTTTCTCTCTCTACAAGACTCTGCCCTATCTCTCTTCCCTCTTGATTTTGCTTGCTAACCATGATTTTCAAAAAGAAGAAGAGGTTAGAGAAGGTATTCTTGAAGTTGGAAGGCAAGAACACTTAATTTTTAAGCTTCTTACCTTAGATTTGTGCCTATTGAAAACCTAGCTCTACTTGTGTTCTTCAAGTTCTTGAGCACTCTTCTCTCTCTCTATTGTTGTTGTTGTGACTAAAATATGGGTCTTGGAATGGATAAGAGAAGCTTTTAAAATATCACACTTCTTGCACTTTAAAATATTGTATTTCAATAAAACTATTACATGCCAATATAATTGTCATAATCTTTTCTCTTTCTCTCTTTTTGACAGAAATGCATCTTGAAAGGGTAAGAGAAAATGGTCTTTTAATATCTCTATCCATTCCTTTGCAATTAAGATGTAAGACTTTACTTTATGACACTTACTTTTTGACTTTTCAAACCTAAATTTCACTTGGCTATAAATCCTTCCTTCTTGATTAATCCTAGCCAAGTATATTATTCCCTTTTTGTTTCCCCTTACTTAGATGAAAATCAAGAGGAAAAGGGAAATAAATATTTGCTTCTTGCTTTATTGCTCAAATGACCATTTTGCCCTTACATTGTTTTCCCGTTTTCGCACCTTTTTGGAAATCTGGTAGAATTTTCATCAAACTTTGTAACTTCATATCTAATTCTATAGATGTCTAATAGGTATGGTTCTAAAGGCTATATGGCCCTTATTAAGTATAATTTTAAAAAAAAATATAGCCTTTAGTAAAATAGACACTCAAAATTCACAGAATTATCATTTTTGGACACTGTCATAGAAACTTTCCAGTTTTACTGGGATAATTTCAAAAATACAAAACTCCTTGTGTACATCTCTAAATGACTTATATGACCTATCAAATCAAAGCTTGATAAGTCTACTTTTATTTTCGAAAGTTTCACAATTTTTAGACATTATTTTCCTATTTAAAAGCATCGTACAAATTGACTGCCCTTCACAGAATGCACACTGGTAGCATTCTTCCAACTTTTCCTCATGTATTCCTGGGACTCTTCCTAATCAAGGGCTTAGCAGTCCACTTGAGTCAGGCTTAACCTAAAGCCTTTGATCCCAAAATTCTAGATATTACATTGATTGTGTGTTACTACTGAGATTCGTATGAATCTCACCCCTTTCCACAAATTTAAAATTTATTCAACTAGAGGAAGTGGCTCCAAGGGCAATGATGTAGATACAAAGAACTAAGAGTTCCGGTCCTATCTAAGTGTTGATGTTAGTTATCTACTATTTTATATCATCTTTTGGGACTTGTAAATATTATGTATAAACCCTATGAGGATTCATGTAATGTAATCAAGTACTTTATATCAGTATGTTTATGCTATTTCTGTTCGCCCATTGAACTGTGCGTTATTACTCTGATAAGTGTCAAAATATTAAGTGGTTTGATACTCTTCCTGTCACAAATCCGTATATTCATGAAACGAATATACTTAATGGTACAAACATACATGCAGAACAATTTATAATATATGAGAGAAAGAGTTACTACCTAACATCATTTCCAATAGTTTATCTTTATCAACCAACTTCTTCTTCAAGCTCAGGCTGATGTCAAATCCCAGGCAGATGTCGAATCCTATAATTTAGAATTTATGAATATGGGTTATGAATTGATCTAATTCTATTGGCATAATGGAAATTATGTTATCCTTGACCTATCCCTATCTTTGTCCTTTACTTAACTTTGTTGGTTATTTGTAGGATTCTTGTGTAATGTCAAATTAGTATCTAATCTAAAACACATTATGTTCTTTCTTCCCTTATGATTTGGGTACCTAATGTGGTCACATTAGTCTCTAAATCATGCCTCTAATCTTCATGATCATACCAATAACAATTCCCTTCGAACACTAAAAATTTGAGAGTCAACCCTAGTCTACTAGATTTCATCAAACAACATTAAAAATGCATAACTTAATCTGGAAAACTCCTAATGAGGTGATTCAAGTTTCTATGTAAAGGTCATTAAGTCCTCAACAAAGTAAGATATCATCCAGTACCAATTATAGGTACAAAATTCTAGGAACCTCGACCAACCTGACTGCCTCAAAATTCATTCTAGATTTGATACCTAAACTTTAACAAATTATAAATTACAAAATACTAATCCAAATAATGCATTTTATACCTCATTTTAAAGCTTAATATGTATCATAATAATATGTAAAATTTCACAATCATTGGACAAGGTTTGATCCACTAAAGCAAACCTAAAGCGACCTGACTTAATGGAAATGAATCTGGCAGCACTAACCTCATACAACCTTCAACTCCAAATCTAAGGCTTTCAATCCAACCCTTCTAAAATCATATCCACAAGCTATTCCCAAAAAAATTTTTCATGTAGAATCCATTTCTAACTTCAAATTTGGAAAAATACAATTTCTTCCCTATGAATATGCTAGGGCCAAAATTTAGGGTTTCTTAGGTCAAAATTCTGTTTTATATTCCAATGCTTCCGAAATCAATCTTTTACCTTTTACCCACACAATTTTTCATTCTTAACCTATTGGAAACCTAAAAATAATCAAAATCTCATTCTTTCCTAGTGCCCTGCTCTT
Source organism: Albizia julibrissin (assembly GCA_037074505.1). Taxonomy (NCBI): domain Eukaryota; kingdom Viridiplantae; phylum Streptophyta; class Magnoliopsida; order Fabales; family Fabaceae; genus Albizia; species Albizia julibrissin. The sequence goes on from CM073477.1 coordinate 44,628,059, forward strand.
GGCCAAAATTTACCATGAGCTCAAACAAAGTAATTTTGCAAATTTTAACCACAAGACTTGTTAAATTCCATTCCTATCATACTCAAACCTTATTTAACATCATATTCATGTTCACAAGATCATCACAAGCCTTAAATTACTTTTCAATAAAAATTTAAGGCAGTATATCAGCCTCATGAAAACTCGAGCAAATTTCAAGATACTATACTCAGATAAGAGTTTACGCTTACCTCTTTCCGGTACTATAACCCTTTCTTGATTCTTCCAACATCTACACCACCTGGATAGCACCAAACTCCTCTTCTTAAAAATCTAAAACAATATAAATGTTTCTCTTGATAAGAGTAACAATATTGGTGAAGGCTCTGCAAGCTATAAACATGATTTTTGAGATGAAATTTGCTAAAGAACACTTTCTTTCTCTGTGTTCTTCAAATTTTTTCCACTTCTCTCCTTTTTCTTTTTCTCACTAATTTTTCTTCTATTTTCATATATTGGATGAAATTTAAGGAGGTAGGAAGTGTTAGGATTAAGTGTCACATGTGTTTAAGTATCCGGCTTCACAAGATACCATATGTCCTTGACCAACTCGGTCAACTCCTCCCAGATATGTCTTCTCCGACTTTTAATTGTCATGGGAGGGAAGTCTAATGATTTCATCTAAATTTCATGTGTAGTGTCAGGGATGGACAAACATGTGGCCTGATGGAAGACTAATGAGTTGTCTAGCTAATTATGCATGTGCATCATGATGGAGTTAGGTGGCGTCCTATTATTTATCCACCCTAAAAGCAAAAGTTAAGTAGAAAGCTATGGGGCTTAGGTGCGATTCATGGTCGCACCAACCCAAAACCAAAAAGTTAGGTAAAAAGATGCTTTAGGTGGCACCACATATGTAATTAGGCCCTAGAAATGTGATATGTATATGCCTGTGTGTCCAAGACAAATGGTGCCAAGTATATGTCCCGCAAGAAAACACCAAGTGTACTTGTGTGTTCTATGAAGATGGTGCTTAGTGAACACGTGTGTTGATATACTTTATCTAACGAATTATACACATTAAGCATCACCAGTTACCAAATTTCAGTATGTTACACAAAACCCATGTAAATTTTATCTAAAATAAAAATGTACAAAAGACAAACCACTCTTGTATTTTTAAAATTTCATTTTCATACATGCTCTCTTGTCAATGGATCATTAAACCATATTCTATCATATTGATCATTCCCATAAGTATATGGATCCATGTAGTAAAAATCTCAAAATATTATGGGTGTCATAAAATAAAGAGAGATATGAAAAGAGAAGGAGAGAATGTGAGAACAAGAGAGAACAACTCTTATTCACTATTTAGAGATGTGTGTATTACATAACATATGCGTTCTACTTATATCTACAAGTCTCTAATTTACAATTAATATGATTCCATAATAATAGGAATTAATGGAGGGATAAATAGGACATAACAGGGGATATGGACATCCATATAAATATATAATTCATAATACCCCCCAGGATGTCCAAGACTAAACATGTGCGTTGTTAAAAAAATTCGACTAAGAAAAACCTAGTGGGACAAAAACTCAGTAGAAGAAAAAGAATACACCATTAGTTAATACGCTGCCCAATGTTGCCTTATTAAAAACCTTGATATGAATACCCAGTAGGATAAAACCATAGATAAAGGAAAAAGAGTACAACGCATGTTAGCTGCCCCTCTTAACAACGTAAGTTGATACCCTTGAGTCTGGAAAGTCTGATTTCAAACCCCTCAGTAATTCGACATTAATCGAGTACCAACGTATAGTTCAATTGTCATACATAAATAGTATAATATACTGATATAAAATTCTTGATTACATTATAGGAATTTCCACAGGGCTTGTACATAGTAAATTATAAAACCCAAAATACATAAAAAGAACAAAGATAACTAACACAAAACTCCCCATCTAAACCAAAACCCTCAGTTGCTGGTGTCCACCTCCTTGCCTTTAGAGACGCTACCTTTTGCTGAATAGATTTTATTTTTGGAAAGGGTGAGATTCAAATGAATCTCAGTAGTAACATGCAATCAATCATATAAAAAGTGAAAAGTAAACATGCAATGCATCAAATAATAATATTGTGTACATGTCTATCAAATAATGTTTAGGATCCAACAACAATTTTGTCCGAATAAAAATGGTTGTTTGTCCCTACTTGCCAATTAGTGATCACATTGATATTCTGCTCAACGTTTAGGTACCAATGACTGTTTGTCTCCTACTGGCTTTACTGCATACTCTACTTACGATCATATGATTGTATGACCCTTACTTGCTATAATGTTTTGGAGCAGATGATTGTCTATCCATACTTGTGTTTTTCCCTTAGGGTGATACTTAGCTTGTGCTTTGCCCATACCCAACTCTAAGTATTAGTGCCATTCACATGTCGTTACACAGAACATGACAAACAATACATATTAACATTCACATAGTATATAAGAGATAGAAATACTACCTTGCCTAGCTAATATCAGTCCTTAACTTCTGGTCTGCCTCGGCAAATATCAAATCCTAAAATCCCCAAATTGCTAACAAATGAGTTATTACTCATTCATACATTATTCTAAGACTCATAAGTTGTTTATATTTATTCAAAATCGTTTAATTACCCAAATGCCCTTAGGGAATTCTGTCTAATTCCCTTTATACCCAATATAATTGTACATTTCCAAAAATTATAACCCGGCCTATTCCTACACAATTTCATGTGTAAAATCTATTTTTGACCTCATTTTTTGGAAAAATTATGGTGCATTTGCATTTTTACCCTTGACAACCACCAATTAGGTTTTTAGGAGTAAAATTGTCATTTCACACCCTAAAGCCTTCATACTTCATAATTCACATGTTTCCTACACAATTTTTCATTCTAAATACAATGGAATCATCAAATCCAAAAAAATTCTAGCTCTAACCCCCTGAAATCCAACTAGCCAAAAGTTTGATATTTTTATGGAAAATTAAGTTTTTCAATTTCCAACCAACCAAACATCTTCTTTCCACTTCTAATCACTTATTTAACCACTTAAACACCATTCGAACATAATCAAATTTTTGGAAACATTTCCCTTTAGGATTTATGCATCCCAACTCACAAGTTTAAGCCAAACAACCAACGGAATCATCAAGAACAAGCATGAATAATCAAGAAACAACAAGTTCTTAAGCTTACCTTGATTTCTCCTCTTCTTGCTCTTGATTTTCTTCTTGCTTAATATGATTTCAAGGAGGATATGAAGATTAAGGAAAGTTTACAAGGGATTAGAGTCAAGAACACATGAATTTCACTACTTACTTACCTTGATTTGTCTCTTGCTTTCCCTTATTCTCTTCTTGTTCTTATTTTGCCCTACCTCTCTCTCTCTCTCTTCTCTTCTTTATGATGGCAAAAAATAAAGTTTTTGGAAGAGCTAAAATGCTCATATATTAATCAACTTCCACCTCCTCAAATTATATATTATTTTATTTTAAAACTTTACACATGGCATTTTTTTCTTCCTTTTCCATATGTGTTTTAAGCCTTCCACATGTCCTATTATGTGGCAAAATCGTATGCTATCTTGCTCTTCCATTCCTTGGCAGACTTAACACAATATTTAAGGGGAATATGGACTTTTTATTTTTTATTAGCCAAATGACTATTTTGCCCTTACATTTTCTTCAATTTTTGAATCAATTGCCATGTTCCTTCTTCCCCTTTCTTTTGGCCGAATTTTTCAATACATATTGGACCAAAAATTTTGATCTTCTATACTAAATTTTAGGCTTCAATATTAGGCCTTTGTCAAGAAAAAGTTGTGCTTTATCTCTTACTTGGCCAAAATTTCATATAATCATTATTTCCAACATTTTGCCTCCTTCAAGTGCACCAAAATTCACCATTTTATTTAATTGAATATAATGAAATGTACAAGGAATTTTGGTGAATAAATTTGGGAGATTACATATATAACACCTTAAATTTACACTCGTCTGATGAGTTTTACGCAACGAACTCGAACTACTAAGCATTATTCTTTTATAAAACTTTTCAAATCTCAACCTCAAAACAGAATTCAAACATGTAGTTGAGTTTTTTTTAATATTTTAAAACTTTTGCGGAATCGTATTTGCGTGGTTCGCAACTTCGTTATTAACCATCAAGGCTACGAAAGTGTCTAAGTTTAACACATATTAACTGTGTAGCCACACAAGGCTACGAAAGTGTCTAAGTTTAACATAAAACAATAGACAAATTCTCATCTTCGATCCACCACTGCATTCCTCTGCACATAGACCTCTTCTCTATTCTCAACACACCTCTTGTGTTCACCTGTCTGAATGGTTGGTTGGGGAAGGGTAAGATTCAGAGGAATCTCAATAGTAAACAGTACCATAATGTATGCAAGATAAATGCTAGTGCAAGACATGCTTGCCTTGCCTTGCATAGGCTCATGCTCAATGTTTTATACAATATGTCTATTCACATAATCAAGTAAATCAATACAAAAGCATAAATATCAAATACATGCAAGTAGGGTAAGTTTACTACCTTAATTGCCCTTCCTTGATCCACCGTCTTTGATCTGGCTCGGGCATAACTGTTTAGTTCTAAAATTCCCAAATATACAATAAATGAGTCATTACTCATCCATGTATTAATCCAAACCCATATTTTAGGTTATCTTTCACAATTTTAATAGTTTCTGCACCATACAATCTTGCACAATGCAGTTTCGCTGTTTCCAGAAAATTGGCAGATTTTTTAGTAAACTTTGGAAAAGCATAATAAATTCTAGGAAAATAAAACTTAACTGATTCTAAAGCATAAATGAAGCTCTTTAAATTTAATTTTAGGTAAAAATACTTTAGTCTAACCATTGGCATCATAATTTTCCCAAAAATTCATCAAACTCCACTGTTCTCAGATTTGCTTCAAGAAACAAGGCACAATTTCAAAAAATTCATATCTTCCAATATACTTGTCCAAAAGTTACAAAATACCAATAAAATTAAAGATATATATCTATAATTTAATCTTGCTAGGTTTCAGAATTTTTGGATAAGGTTTTCCCTACAAAATACATTGCACAATGTCACTGCCTCACAAGAGGCAGATCAAATAACATGCACATTCAACTTCATAAATTTCCAAATTTGCATACAAACATCCAAAAATCATGAACACTTGCATACCTTAACAATTTTTCCTTCTAAAGCCAATGAAATCATCAAAATTACCAAATTCTCACTCTTTTATCACATCATTCACAGGGTAGAAAGTTAGGGTTCTTAGGAGGTTCATTTTCTTGTTTTCTCTTGCTTAATCACTTCCTTTCTACTTCTAATCACATTATTAACCATTTAAACACTAAATGGACATGTTTAGAGGGAATTTTGGCTGCATTTCCTTTAGGGTTTGAATCAGCCCAAACTTGAAAACAAGAGAAAACCAAGGCAAGTTCCACAACAACATTGTATAAAACAATAGGATCAAGTTTTCAGGATAACCTCTTGATTTCACCACTTTCTATCTCTAAAACGTCATTGTTCACTCTCTCCTCTCTCTTGATTTTTCTTGGAAAACATGAATTTCAAGAAGGAGAAGATGTAAGAAGAGGTTCCAAAGTGATTTAGAAGGCATAAGCACTTGAAATCACACCTCTTACCTTGGATTTTGGCTTCTTGAACTCTAGCCCTTCCTCTTTGATCTTGGTTCTTTGAACACACACACACTCTCTCTCTCTTGGTTCAGCTGAACGAAATATGAAGAATGAAGAAGAGATAATTAAGTTTATCTAATGATCTCTCCTCTTGCTTTAACTTTGACATATGCTTAATTGTGATTGGTCAAGAGCTCTTTTTTTCTTCCCTTCTTGCAATAATATTCAGCCAACAAATATATGTATATATATTCCCTTTTTGTTGACTGAAATGGGAAATGAAGCAAAAGGAATATGTCTTCTTGAATTATCATAAGTTATTTCCTCAAATTTGCCTACAATCTTTGACTTTTCAACTACACTTTCAATTGGCTATAATTGCTCCAACTCTTAGCATATCTAACTCAAATAATTATTTCCCTTCTTGCTCCCCTTTTTGACTGTCCAACCTTATAAGATTAAGGGTAAAATATAGGCTTTAATTTTCATTAGCCAAATGACTACTTTGCCCCTACATTAGCCAACTGAGCAGAATTTTCACCAAACTTTGAAAATTCATATCTAATTGTATAAATGTCCAATTGGGGTGGTTCTAAACGCTATGTGACTCTTATTTAAGTCTATTTTTAAGTAAAAATATAAACTTTAGCCAAATGGAAGCTCATACTTCCCAAAATTATTGTTTTTGGACGTTGCCATTGAAAATCACCAGTTTTACTGGGCTAAATTCAAAAATACATAACTCTTTATATACAGTTAAAAATGACCCATATGGTCTATTAAATTAAATCTTGATAAGTATATTTTCATTATGGAAATTTTCATAATTTTTGGACATTATTTGACCATATAAAAATATCACACAAACACGACTGCCACATAGGAAAATTAACTGGCAGCAACACTACTTTGTCTTCCAATTAACTATGTTATGTGTGACTTCTAATTGCCTTATTTTTTCATCCCTCGAGTTCTTTAATTCACCATAATATTCCCTTTAATACCCCTAGGGTATAAAGGAATTTTAGGGAATACAATTATGCCTTACTGGGATACTTGCTAAACTGAGGCTTAGCAGTCCACTTGATCCAGTCTTAATCTCAAGCCTCTTGTCCCAAAATTCAGGATATTACAACATCTGATATCATGAACACACTTTCTAAATATTGTTGCATGAAGTGACTTTGTGAATACATGCCATTCCAATGTCTTCTTGTTAATGACGAGATATCTCTTACTAACAATAAATGATAGATCAAGTCATGTGTGACTAACAAGATACATAAGTGCTCAAATTGTGCTAAGATATGGTACTTCTAGAGCAATTATTTCGTCAAAACCTTCTTGAGAGTTAAAGACATAGTACTTCTGGACCAAGCATTTCTCAATACTTTCTTAAGGTGCAAAAGAATCTCTATCCATCTCCAAAGATGTTACAACTATTAGGGTACACGATGGATGTGATTCGTCAATAAATAGACTTGATACGCTAAAATTATACTTTAAAATTTTCAATTTGTAATTGAAGGTAAAATTTGTTCTTTCCAATTCTTTTATTTTAACTTCTTTCTTCATGCAACTCATAGCTCTAATAAGCTCTTATGGAGCTTAAGTAGTTTGCAATATTATACTCTCTTCAAGAGTTTAAGCAATTCACAATTTTTAAAATTCTTCAAGAGTTCCAAAGATATTTAAGCTCTTTGGGAGTTATAATGATATTTATCTTAACAATTATTGCAAACTCATTTACATATTCATTCAAAAATATACATGGGCACATTCAATTATCTTCAACAAATATTTATCAAGTTGGTAATATCATATACATCTTAGTTGCTTCAAACCATAAGATCTTGATGGTTGTTTGCTTTGGGCAACTTTAATTCTTCACAGAGTTTCATATATTTTGATCATACACTTCTAACAACTTGAATCCTTTAGGGACATTTGTAATATCCTGGATTTTGGGACTAGGAACTTGAGGATAAGCCTATATCAGGTAGACTACTAGGCCCAAGTTTAGTAAGAGTCCCAAGAATATTGAGGAGATAGAATGACTTTCAGGGACTATACTCGAGTAAAGAATGAGTATCTAGGTACATGATGTTAGAACCGACTGACACCCAAGAGGAGGGTGAATTAGGTATATGATAAAAGTATAAAAAAACTTTCGCAAATGATGTTCAAAAATTGTGAAACTTTCCAATCCAAAATTATACATTTCAGGATTTAATTTTATGTCATTTGTGTCAATTGGATGTATAACGGAAGTTTTACAATTTCAAAGATTGGTCATGTAAAATTGGAAAATTCTAGAGTAGTGGTCAATAAAGTGAAATTATGTATTGATGTGCGTCTAGAAGGCTAATGGCTATATTTTTCCCTAAAACTAGACTAAATAGAAGTTACATAGCCTTTGAAAATTTTGCAATTAGACATATGTACATAGATTTATGAATTTTCAAATTTTTATGAAAATTCTGGAAGATTTGAATAAATGTGCTAAAATAGAAAATATAATGGCATTATGTAATTATGTTGAACTTTAAGGGTGAAGCTAACCAACTTGGGATAGTTGGACTACCTTGACCAAGCTTTTGACTTAGTATTCTAACCTAAATGACAACCAACATAAGTGCTTGGATTGTAGGAGAATTGGATCAAATAATAATTTGTCGTCCGTAATTCTAATTATATGACATGACAGCTGTACGGAACCTAAGACCTGCCTGAGCTAAGGGAAATAGTTGGATATTTCTCAGGGGAAGCGACCAGGTAGTAACTTTTTCTTTCATATGTTATAAGATACATTGTATTTTGTGGTTTCATCATGAATTGTCTGACACATTATGATTATGCGAGGTGGTCGCTCGGGGCCAATTGCATGGGTGGACGTTCAGGCCAATAAAAATTTATGTGATGCACGAGTGAATGCCTGGGGCCTATTATGTGGGTAACACTATGGGCCATGTAATTTGTTATACCTAGAACTATGGTGATATGTTGAACTCATGTTGTGTACTAAATGTTGTTGTGATAGTTCTGTTTATATGATGACTGTGTGGCATGCTCTATGATTTTATATGTATATGATTGACTATTTGTTACTACTTGGATTCTTTTGAATCTCACTCTTTTCCTATAAACAATCTATAGTACAAGCTAGCAGCTCAAAGGGAAAGAAGGTAAATACGGACAGCTAGAGGATGAAGCTGCAAGATTTTATTTTCTATTGGTTGTTTATTTTGGATATTTTGGAATATGTATATGAGGTATATAACTATTTAAACTTGACAATAGTACAGTGGTAGAACTAGTAGTACCGGTAGCCTGGTAAATAGGTGGTAACATAAAAAAAGATATACTAGCTAGATAACGCTTCTGAATGATAAAACATTAACTAACGTATGTAATGTGAGACTTAAGCAGAGACACGCTCACACACTCTGATAAAATAGAATTGAGTACCGATGAGACTTAGGGAGGCACTGAACTTTGTGAAAATGTTCAAAAAGTTTTTTATCCTCTGAAAAAACCCTCTCAACCCCAGATTCAATTCTTAAGTTTAGTTTCGGATTTGTGAGCATTTTTGAAAGTTGATTATTCCAGGACTGAATCCTAGTTTCACAACTTATTTCACTACTCTTTTGAACTCATCTAAGCCTATGGGATATAAGGTATGACACATTCATATGTTTAGGTCTAAATCTATTCAAGTGGTTTATCCTTCAAGGATTTTAAGTATAGTAATTTTCCATATATATGCACCTAGTATTTTAAATCCTTTTGGGATTCACATACAGTTCGCAATATAGTGAATCACAGGTTATAATCATGTTCTCTAGATGTATATCAAGATTTCATGTACTACCAGACTACTAAATTGACAAGACATGTAAAAATTCAATCCACCATAAGATAATGTCTATCAACATCAAACTTTTGTGAAAAGTATTGTGACTATATTTCTCCTCTTTTACACAAAATAGCTCATTTATTTGATACAAACATTGCACTTCAGGCGTTTGGGCTAGAAATACACAATTCACATTATAATATTGCACAATGCACCTTTTATTTTTTATTGGCCAACTATTTTTATATATATACTGATAACATATTTGTATACAAGATCCTCTTTTGATCACATGATATTTATCATTAAAAACCATTGTCAACAACTTTATCTTTTTTATTCACCTTTTTTTTTGTATGACATAACTAATTAAGATCGATCTCTTTATTGCTTTTAGGTTAAGCATCTCTTATGGGGTCTTACAAATAGTTATCCCTTAGCCTCTACATGATCATCTAATTATTTTCTCCTTTATTCTTTATTTTGGAAATGATCATTCTCTTATGCTTTCGGTGTAACACCCCAATTTGCAATCACCAATATTCCTCCTATGTAATTGATACATCTAATGGAATAAAATGGTGAATTGTGGTGTATATGAATTTATCATAATATTTTAGTTGTCAATTACACACAATTCGGCTAAGAAATTACATAAAGGAGCAATTAAATGTCCACTAAAAGGCCTGCTATAGTAACCCAAATTTAAAATGTGAAATGATATGAATAAAGGCCTATTATACAAGTCAAAATTTGGTTAAACCAAAGGAAAGAAGCAAGAAATGTAATACCCTGAATTTTGGGATTAAAGGCTTGAGGTTTAGCCTGGATTAAGTGGACTGCTAGACCCCGGTTTAGCAAATGTCCAAGTAAGGAATGATATATTTCCCCAAAATTCCTTAATATCTTTGGGTGTTAAATGAAAATAAAAAGGTAAGGGCAAAATGGTAATTTTGCTAAAAGATGGGAAATTATTTTTTTTTCCCCTAATATTCCTTATGATTTGAGTTGGATGAGAATTAAAAGGAGGGAAATGACTACTTGATCATTAATAAGCCCAAGCAGGTGAATTATTATCAAGGAAATTCAATAAGCGGAGAAGCTTAAGGCTTCGGTTGACCACTTGAGGTGGTGTAATGGGATAGTTTGAGAGTGAATTATACTCTCTTAATTCTCATTAATATTAGTGGAATGATGAAGGAAAAGAGAAAGGAAACTTGCTATACAAGAAATGAGATAGGTTTACTAATTGAGTAAAAGCCACCTGGATGATTTTAATTAATCATCATTAATTCTCGTTCTTTCTTGCGGTCAAATTAAAAGGGGAAGGAAAGAGAAATCAGAATAGATGAGAATGAGAAACAAAAGAACGAGAACGCGAACGGAGAGAATGAGAAGAGAGAGAGAAGAGAGAGAAAGTTATATATTGTCGAAACTCTACCGAACGATGTCTTCTCTCAAAGTACCCAGTACAAACATTACTCTACTCATCCCGAGCTTAGATTCTATGGTTTTGGATTCTTGTTTGGAGATGGTTGGTGCTGTCTCACCGACCAGAGCATCGTCGGAATTCTGAACCGAATACAGAAGCGTGTAGAGGTAAGCATAAGCTTCCTTTCTACCATTTCGGTTTGTCGTTTGGATGAGTATTTTTAGAGTTGAGTACTAATCATCTCTCATTATATTTGTGTTTTGGCGACTGAAACGATGTCCAATGGATGTCTAAATGACCAATCACGTAAGGATAAGTAGAAAGGAAGGTATTAAGATAAAGAAAGGGAGAAACCGACACAACTCTTCTGACAACTCTATATGGGCTGTCATGCGTGGGGCGTGAGCCATGAGTTGGAATTTCATCGATTGTATGATTCTATTAAGTTCAAAAGGGCAAGCTGTATAGGGTCCATGTTGATGAAGAAGGGAGAAAAGGCCTAGAGGGTGAAATGACCAAATTACCCTTATGGCTCTAAGTAGGGGCTGCAAAATGGTATTTTTGTCATTCGGGCTTGAATTTGACTGATTTGAAGTCATAAATGGATTCTACACATGAAATTGTGTAGGATTGGCCCAGCTTATAAATTCTATAAAAGTACAGTTGGGCCGGGCTTCCAGGGGCATTTTGGTAATTTAGCATAATTGTTCTAAGTTATCAACAAATACAAGTCTAGAATGTTATATGGATGAGTAGTGACTCATTAAATGTATTTGGACTTCTAGGACTTGATGAAGGGACGTGTCGAACAGGAGCAAGAACGAAGGATAGAGGATGGACATAAAGTCCGACAAGTAGTGAACTTAACTTTCCTGCATGTGTATGATATGTATGTCTTGCATTGATTATGTAATTGCTTTGCCTATTTATGTTGAACATATTGATTGATTGAAGCTCTATTATATTTGTGCAATGGCTAATATGTATGTCATAATATCGAGCACGCAGCATGTCATTATGTTGGCATGAAATAGTGTAGGCAAGCATGTCATGCATTCATATATATCTATCATGCATAGTGGTACTATTCACTACTGAGATTCTCTCGAATCTCCCTCCTCCCAAACAACCATTTTAGACAGGTTGAAGGATGCATGAAAGTATGCACGGAGGAGATATGGAGACGCGAAGAGAAGAGAAGACTGTAGTACGGGGCACTACTATTTGTATTCTATGTATTTATAGGTATGAATGTTGTATACGCAGAGTATCACTCTAATGTAAATAAAGAGAACGACTTTTAGTTTATTAAAGTAATCGCTCACTTACTCTGATTTAATGGAACTAAGAGCCGGTGAGGTATTGTAAGGAAGGGTGTCACAATAAATGATTTATTTCGATAAATCATTAAACGTAGGGGCAACTGTAATTTTGCCAAAAAGTGAGAAACGATTATTTTCCCCTAATTTTCCTAATGATCTCAATTATACGAGAACTAAAACAAGGAAATTGCTACTTGATAATTAATAAGCCTATTTTGGTGAATTATTATCAAGAAATGTCAAATAGTCAAAAGTCAAAAGACAAAAGTCAACAACTTGCAAGATGACAATAGGATAGTTCTTATCAACATTTTCCCTCTCTTTTCTCATGCAATATGGTGGAATGATGCAGCAACAAGGGAAATGAAATAATCAAACAAGAAAAGAATTGTGGACCAATAGGGATGTGCCACCTATTAAGTTATTATATTAACTTAATATATTATTCCTTTCCTTCATTCTTCATTACATTCCTCATCCAAACTGATCAGAAAGAATGAGAGAGAGAGAGAGAGCTGAGAGGCGGTGGAAGAACGAGAAGCAAGAAGAAGCTAGGGATTCTTCAAACTCAAGGTAAGAAGCTTGAAACTTGTGATTCTTGCTTCCTAGCTCAACTATGATCTCTCTTGCTCATCTCTTCTTCTTTGAACCATGGTTTTCACAGAGTTTCCAAGAGGAGAGAGAGATACAGTCATAAGTTGAGGAGAGAGAAAGTTGAGAAACTCAAAGTTAACTCTCCAAACATGATTCTATTGCTTAAGTGGATGCTATTAGTGTTATTTTTGGTATGATTTGGTTGTTATAATGAATGAAAGATGTAGAACTCAAAAGAGTTTGAAATTCAAGTTATTCCTAAACCTTAACCAATGATTATGTTAAAAGCTAATAGTTTGATTATAAGTAGAAAGGAGGTGATTAAGCAAGAAAAAAAATGAGAAACCGACATAATTTTTCTAAGATCTTAAAATCTAGACCCTATCTTGAACGTGATTAAGGGGATGGAATTTTATAATTCTGACGATTCCATTGGATTTAGATGATGAAATTGTGTAGGGTTTATGTTGACAACTAAGTGAGGAAAGCCCCAGAATCAGAAATGACAAAATGTGCTTCGAAACACAAATGAAAGAGAAACCAAGGTTATTTTCATCATTTGACCCTAAATTTGACCAATTTGAGGTTAAAAATGGATTCTACACGCGGAATTGTGTAGGAATGGCTCAAGTCATAAATTTTGATAAGTTCCAGTAGATCGGGTTCTACAGGGGTATTTTGGTAATTTAGCGTCGTCAAGTTAACCAATATCTAGAGTTTGGGGAAATGAGTGAATGAGTAATGACTCACCTATGATATTTAGGTATTTTAGGACTTAAGGACAATTTGAAGTTTAAACTTGTCTGAGCTTCGAACTGCGAGGAAAGGACACCAGGAAAGTAATAAGGTAGTAACTGTATTACCTTATTTTCAATAGCCACGTATACCTCAAATGTATAATTATACATAACCACCACACTCTTACATCAAATACATATAGTAGTGCTTTACACTACGATCTTCACTTCACCTTCATATCTCCTCCGATGCATATCTTCCTGCACTCTTCACCTGTCTAAATGGTTGGTTGGGAGGAGTGAGATTCGAGAGAATCTCAGTAGCAAACATTACCACTATGCATGCCAGATATATATGAATGCATGACATGCTTGCCTACACTATTTCATGCCAACATAATGACATACTGCATGCTCGATGCTATGACATACATATGGCCATTGCATAAATATAACAGAGCTTCAACCAATCATACATGTTCCACACAAATAGGCAAAGCAGTCACATAATCAATGCAAGACATACATATCACATACATGCAAAAAAGGTAAGTTCACTACCTCTCGGACTTTATGTCCTTCTCTTCTTGTCGCTTGATCCGCCAACTATTGCTTCTTCTTTATAACTTCATGGCCCTAGGCAAGTGATAACATCATTAGAGCTATGAAAAGTAAATGCCCAATGGCCCATATTAGCCCTAAAGGCTTACTTTCACCCTTGGAGTTCATATCAATTACATTGGTGCCCTTAAGTCTTAATTTTGCATAAGACATAAAGCTAACAAATTTTTCACCAAACTTTGAAAAATCACAATTAATTCTATAGAACTCCAATTGAGGTGGTTCAAAACTCTATTGGATCCCCTTTAAGTATAATTTCAAGGAAAAATATAATTTTCAGGAAAATACCAACACAAAATCTGCAGAAAATTTCAAACACCAACTGTTCCAGAAATTTCCAGAAAACAGGGCCAAAATTCAACAATTCATATCTCCCAACATACTTGTCCAAAAATTACAAAATACCCATCCATCAAATTAAATATCTATGTCTATACTTTAATTATGGAAATGTTTAGAATTTTTGGATAAGTTTTAGTCCCTGAAACATCACGCACAAACATACTATTCCAGAAAATTCCAGTTTTGCATGACCTAACTTCAAAAACATAGAACTTCTAGCACACAAATCCAATTGAGCATTATGACCTATCAAATTAAAGGTCTTTGTGTCTACTTGTCATCTGGAAAGTTTCATAATTTTCAGACAAGGTTTGTTCCTTGAATTATCACGCACAGTAACAGTGCTTCAGACAAGGCAAATCAACACTATGAACACATGCTTTATAAATTTCCAAATTTATATACAAGCATCAAAAAATCATGAACACTTGTATACCTACAAAATTTTTCCTTCTAAAGCCAATGGAAGTATCAAAATTAACAAATTTCTACTCCTTCTCCATGAAAAATCCAGAACAGAAACAGGAATTTATAGTTCTCAGAAAGAGTTTGTTGGTTTCTCGTTTTCTTTGGCTTAATCACTTTCTTGCTACTCCTAATCAAATGATTAGCTATTTAAACACTCATTAGACATGATTTAGCCATTGAAAATAATATTTTAAACCAGCCATGAATAGTACCCAACTTCCTCTATACTCATCCAAACGACAAATCAATCAGTTAAAAAGGAAGCTTACGCTTACCTCTACCATTTCTACAAACGGTTCAGAATTTTGGCAACACCCCGGCCAGTGAGATGGTGCAAACTACCTCTAAATGAAAATCTAAAATCGTAGAAATGTAGCTCGCAATGAGTAGAAGAAGTTTCCTGACGGGTACTTTGAGAGAGGATGTCGTTTTGGCAGTGTTTCGGAGGTTAGAACTTCCTCTCTCATCCTCCTCCATTTTCGTTCTAATCTTTCTGTCTCTCATTTCTGGTTCTTCTGTGAAAAATGGCTGAGGAATGAAGAAGATGATGATTTAATTGAGGATTAAAGGTCTTTTCCACGTGTCATAAGCTCATTGGCCCAAATAATGAATTTTCGCACAAAATACCAAATTCTGCAGATTTTTCATTAACTTTGAAAATTCATATCTAATTGTAAAAATTTCCAATTGGAGTTATTCCAAAGGCTATGCAACCCTTATTGAGTCTATGTTTAATAAAAAATATAAACTTTGGTCATTTGGAAGCTCACTCTTCCCATAATTTTAATCTTTGAATGTTGTCCCATAAAATAGTTAATTTCACCGGGCTAATTTCAAAAATTCATTTCTCTTTGTGCACAACTCCAAATGACTTGTATGACCTATCATATTAAATCTTGATAAGCCTAATTTCATTTTGAAAAGTTTCATAACTTTTTACCATCATTTACCCATCGAAAAAGGTCACACAATCACCACTACCACATTTCACCGATGGCAAAATTACTTTATTTTCCACTTTACTATATTATGTGTGACTTCCAATCACTTCGTTTTGTTATTCCCCAAGCTATTTAGCTCATTAATATCTAAGCATATAAATAAATTTTTTAAGGAATTTAAACATACCTCATAGGGACATTTGCTAAACCAGGGTTTAGTAGTCCACTTAATCCAGGCTTAATCTTATGCCTCTAGTTCCAAAATTCAGGATATTACAGTAACATCCTTCTTACATATACTATGTGATGCCACTATGCATGTCCTACATGCAACATGAGCTAGTGTCCTAGACACACCCATTCACCATGTTATAATCAAGGACCCAAGAGGGGCACCAAGTTAACCAAGGGCAGACGTAAAGTTTGACCTTGGGCTAGTGTACACACTTACGTTCGATCATCTTACATTTCATGACATTGCATATCTATTTTCTCATTTTATTGTATGTAAGCATGTTGCTACTGAGATTCTCTCGAATCTCATTTTTTTCCAAACAACAAAACCATTTCAATTGAAGCAGGTAGCTCAAAAGGCAAAGCTTCGGCTACCGTTGATTAGAGTCTCGGAGTTTCGTTGCGATTATAGCGCTTATGCATGTACCTAGCTATTATTGTTTTGGTACTCTCAGTACATGTATTTATATACATTATACACTTTATGTTACAAAATATGCTTATCGCCCGCAATTATTTATGTTTCAAGAAGGGGCATCACAGTTTTTAGTATCAGAGCATAAGCATATACTTAAACATAAAGTGATTTTGGAAAATGCGGAAATGACATGGTATGGTTTACATGAGATGGGAGGTATGGTAGTTGGAAGCTACCAAAGAATCTTAATCAAGGGGAAAACAATGGGTTGGATGAGTTAGAGAGGAATTTGGAGTAATTTCCAAAGTGTAATCAGTGTTGTAGGGCTGATGAACTCAAGTGTAAGCTGAGGAACTCGAGTTTATAGATGATTTTGGGGACCAGAACTCGAATGCAATGAGAAATTTAGGCAGTTTCAGGAAGGAACTCGCAAGAGTGCAAGAATCAAACTCAAGTGCGATGGGTGAAAACTCGAGTGAATCTATGGAAACTTGAGTGTAATCAGTGGGAAACTCAAGTTCATATGGGTGAACTTGTGTGCACTTCCTATTTTTGTAAGTTGGGAAACTCTTAGGTAGGAACTCTATTCTCTGATGAAGACCTCCAGAACTCGAGTGTCGAATGATGAACTCGAGTGTGACGTGTAGCTGATGATATCCAAGAGTTTTCTGAAATAAACTCTCACTTCTACACTCTCAGGACTCAAGTGCAAGTAGATGAACTCGAGTGTAAGCTTTCACGGCTTATACAAAGTGGAAGAATCAACTACATCTCAGTAAAAAAAACTACCTGGACTTGAGTGTGTCGCGAAGGACACGAGTGTTGGGTCTGAACTCGAGTTCTTGAGTCCAAACTCGAGTTCAAAGGTCATGAAACAACATATGACAAGTGATTTTGTATAATGCTTTAATATGATGAGTAACTATCATACATGGGTCGAATATACATGCTATGTGAGATGTATGATCATGCTAAATACTATGTATGACAAATTCAAGTACCCAAATTGTTGTGAAAGGAAAAAAATGCCCTTGCTTCTATATGATGTTTACCTTTTCTCTATTTTCTTATAGAGGGAATTAGAGAGATGGCCCGTACATGAGGAGATGGTAGAGGCTGAGGTAGAGGGTGAGGCAGAGGCCAACATGGAAATAATAATGAAAAACCTAATGTTAGGCCGATCAAATGCAACAATTGATGGGTATGATGCTAGAACAACAGAATGCTTTAAATGAGCTACGAAATGAAATGAGAGAAGGGAAATAAAAGCAAAATTCCAATGAAAAAGCTCATAATAATCCTGAGGGACAAGTAGTGCCTAAGGTTCCGATTGTTGAAGTTGAAAGTATGCAGACCTGGGTAACCCGAATGAACCAACATCATCTATCTATTTTTACAGGGAAGTTTGATCCTGAAGATGCTGAGAATTGGATATCTCGTTTAAAGAAAATCTTCATAATCTTAGAATGCCCTGATGATGTTAAAGCCTATCTAGCAATCTATAAGCTGGAGGGTGAGGCTGATCGATGGTGGGACAACACTAAAGCAATTTTACAGGCACAAAATATTCCCTTGATGTGGGAAGTGTTCCAGGAGAAATTCAACGAGAAATATTTTCCCAGATCAGTGAGGCTGGCTAAGGAAACTAAATTCCTGTATAAGCAATGGCACCAACTAGGTAGATTGTCTGCAACAACTGTAATAAACCAAAGCATATTGCCAGAGATTGTAGATAATAACAAGAGCCCTGAAAACTGAGGCAACAAGTGCAGGGCAGAGTATTCACTTTGACACACGAGGAAGCTCTGAAGTCACCAGAGCTGATTAGAGGTATGATTTTTCTCAACAGTAATCTAGTACAAGCATTGTTTGATTCAGGAGCTAGTCACTCATTTTGTTGCATATGACTGCATAAGACGACTAGGCCTGAGCATACATTGATTACCTTATGATTTGATGGTATCTACGCCTACGGGTAATAGGTTTGTCACCGTAATGGTTTGCTTGAATTGTATAATAAATGTTGAAGGTCATAAGTCGATGGTTGATCTCATTTGTTCACCATTGAAGAGACTTAAGGTGATACTCGGAATCGATTGGCTAACTGCA
Source organism: Albizia julibrissin (assembly GCA_037074505.1). Classification (NCBI taxonomy): domain Eukaryota; kingdom Viridiplantae; phylum Streptophyta; class Magnoliopsida; order Fabales; family Fabaceae; genus Albizia; species Albizia julibrissin. The sequence continues at coordinate 44,646,828 of CM073477.1, forward strand.
AACAATGTGATGTTAGACTGTGGCAACAAAAGGGTCGTTTACCCTAATCTAATAACAAAAGCCAATATAGAAACCAATTTGAACTTTCTTTCCATAACTGAAGCAGAGAGATGCTTACACAAGGGTTGTCAGGGGTATATTATGTTTTTCTCCATATAATCAGAAACAGGTGTAAAATTGAAGAATATCCTTGTTGTTAATAAATTCCCTGATGTATTTCCAGAGGATATCAGTAGACTACCCCTGAACAGAGAAGTAGAGTTTACAATTGAAACTAAGTCTGGAGAAGATCCGATATCGAAAGCCCCATATAGAATGGCACCAAGTGAAATGTCAGAACTGAAAAAGCAAATTAAGGAACTACTACAAAAAGGGTTTATTAGACCCAATGTTTTTCCATAGGGAGCTCCAGTGCTATTTGTGAAAAAGAAGGATGGAAGCTTATGACTCTATATTGATTATAGGGAACTGAACAAAGTGACTGTCAAAAACAAGTATCCACTTCCTAGAATCAACGATTTGCTCGATCAACTATCGGGAGCATGTGTATTCTCAAAGATTGATCTGAGGTCAGGTTACCATCAACTCAGAGTGAAGGCATATGATGTTTTGAAGACTGCTTTCAGGATAAGATATGGTTACTACAAGTTTTCTTGTAATTCCATTTAGACTTACCAATGCACCTGCAGTATTCATGGATTACATGAATCAAATTTTTCATCCATACTTGAACCAATTTGTGGTAGTCTTCATCGATGATATTCTGGTATATTCCGAAAGCCAAGTAGAGCATGAACACCACTTGAGAACTATACTGGACACATTGAGGATCAAGCAACTCTATGCCAAGCTAAGTAAATGTGAGTTTTGGCTTTTAGAAGTTAAATTTCTGGGTCATGCAGTCTCACAGCAAGGAGTCTTAGTGGATCCTAACAAGGTGGAAGCAGTACTAAATTAGAAGAGGCCAGAGACAGTATTTGAGATACATAGTTTTCTGGGTCTCGCAGGCTATTATCGATGATTTATACCAAATTTCTCTAGAACAGCATTGCCATTGACTAAGCTGACACGAAAGACTCAGTATTTTGTGTGGGACAGCGATTGCAAAGAGAGCTTCACTGAGTTAAAACAAAAGCTAACAATTGTACCAATTTTGATAATTCCAGATCCACAATTAACCTTCATGGTTTACACTGATGCCAGTATGCATGGATTGGGATGTGTCCTAATGCAGCAAGGCTATGTTGTGGCATAAGCATCTCGACAATTGAAACCTCACGAACAATGATATCCCACGCATGATCTTGAGTTGGCAGCGATTGTATTCGCACTAAAGATCTGGAGACACTATCTCTATAGAGCGACCGTAGAGCTGTACTGCGACCACAAAAGTTTGAAATACCTATATGATCAAAAAGAGCTCAATATGTAATAACGCAGATGGATGGAGTTGCTCAAAGACTATCATCTAGAGATCAAGTATCATCCAAGCAAGGCCAATATCGTGCCAGATGCATTGAGCTATAAAGTCGTGCAGGTAGCAGTCTTTATGATCCATGAACAGAAGTTGATTAAGAACTTTCGAGATCTCAACCTCTCAAATCAGATATTGGTTAGAAACCATAATGTTAGTCAAATACCGAATAATCTGATAACAGAGATAGAAGAGGCTTAGAAGCAAGATAAACATGCTCAGTCTATCAGAAACATGATTGTAAAGGGAGAAACACAAGAGTATGATTTATCACCGAGCGTACTAGTCTGGTAACACAAGAGAATATACGTACCACCACAAGTAGAACTGAAGCGACATATTCTAGAAGAAGCACAAAAGAGTAAATACACCCTTCATCCAGGAGAAACCAAAATGTACCATAATTTGAAGTTCATATATTGGTGGCCGGGCATGAACAGAGACGTGACAAGGTTTGTTGCTCGATGCCTTACGTGCTAGAAAGTTAAAGCTGAGCATCAACGACCTTCAGGGCTACTACAGAATCCTGCAATTCCTGAATGCAAATGGGAGAGCATCACTATATGTTAGAGCAAGCTTTTCACCCAAGAGGAGGGGTGAATTGGGTGATTACAAAATAATCGAAAGCTTAAATTCAATTTATAAAACTTAAAGCACAGTTAATGAAAGGAAGAGATATCACCGAGATTCACACAGAGATTTATACTGGTTCGGTCTCAACCACTTGACCTACGTCCAGTCCTCAGAAATCCTTCTGAGCTTTTCACTATATCTTCCAAGATTCAGTGGGTTCTTGGCACCACAGTACAACTAGCAAGTTCCTCAGACACTCGCTCCCCCTTACACAAGGTAATCACAAATCCCTACTTAAGGTTCCTCAACCTTAAGTTAACTCTATTGAAAATGATTAAGTATGAATGACAAATCTCTCTCACAGAGTATGAAGATAAGAACTGAAGCACAAATGATGAACTGAAGCTTTTGTGAGGATATAGCTTTTTGGAGTATTCAGGCGTTTTTCTACGTTGTTGTATTTTTCAAATGGCTGGACATATATAATAGAACCACTTGAAGACCGTTGTAAATTTTCCCGTTGATTCAAAGATGCTTCTGACAAATGTAACAGCATTTGTTTTCCGTTACTTTTGAATTTCTGCTGCTACCATGAATAGTTGTCGTTTGAGTGGAGTGTTCAGTTACAAGTCAAGTGCGTGATGGTGGAGTACAGCTGTAACACACTTATGAATATAACCGTTAAGCAATATTTGTATCTCAGCAAATTAATATGGATCACTGGAGGTGTTTTATAAAAAGTGACAGAATAAAACCATAGAGAGTGGTCCTATTTTCGCAACTAAGTATTGAAATCATATGATTTTGATAGCTATTTGGAGAAATCAGTAATAATAGAATTTCACTAGAAAAATCAGTTGAGGTAGAATCACATGGAAACAATAGATCATTATATGAGCAAGAGCAATATCACTGGAAGTGAATATAATGTCATTGGGAGTGATTTTGAAAACTTTGAAAGCTTCTATCAGTGATTGCTGGTTCACTGGAAGTGATATTGGAAATTGCATATTTCACTCGAGTGAATTTGGAATCACTGGAAGTGATTTTGTAAATAGTGATTTCTTCTTAGAGTGATTTCCAATTCACTAGAAGTGATTTACAACTTTTCAAACTTCACTCGAGTGATTCAAGATCACTGGAAGTGATTTGGTGAACAGTGAAATATTCTTGCAGTGATTTCCAATTCACTGGAAGTGATTCAGCGAAAATGCAACATCACTCGAGTGATTGAGGATCACTGGAAGTGATTTGAAAAACAGTGAAATTTTCTTGAAGTGAATTCTAGATCACTGGAAGTGATTGGCCGTATCACTCGAGTGATTCACAATCACTGGAAGTGATTTGGCGCATGACTCGAGTGATTCAGAATCACTGGAAGTGATTTGCAAAACCGTGGAATTTTCTTGAAGTGAAATCACAATCACTGGAAGTGATTAGCCGTATCACTCGAGTGATTCACAATCACTGGAAGTGATTTGGCGCATCACTCGAGTGATTCAGAATCACTGGAAGTGATTTTCAAAACAGTGAAATTTTCTTGCAGTGATTTCGCGATCACTGGAAGTGAAATTGCGGATCACTCGAGTGATTTCCCATATCACTCGAGTGATCTGTTATTTTTCGCAATCACTCGAGTGATTTCAGCGATCACTCGAGTGATCTTGAATATCACTCGAGTGATTAATAAAATCACTCGAGTGATCTTGCACAGATCACCAGAATTGATTGCTTTGCTGGTAATTAATCCATGAGCTTCCAAAACATGATTTGTTATCATCAAAACATGAAATCTAACACTATAGACTTTGTAATAGGACTACCAAAGGTCCAGAACCATGATGCCATATGGGTAATAGTTGATCGGTTCACAAAGACAGCCCATTTTCTTCCGATTAGTGTACATTATTCTCCCGACAAGCTGGCCGATATCTATATCAAAGAGATTATGCGTCTCCATGGTACACTGAAGAACATCATATCAGACAGAGATCCATGATTCACTTCCAAGTTTTGGAAGGCAATACATGAAGCCTTAGGTACTAAGCTCCAATTCAGTACGGCCTATTATCCTCAAACAGATGGACAAACTTAAAGAACAATCCATACACTAGAAGATATGCTTAGGGCATGTGTGATTGATTTCAAAGGTAGTTGGGATCAATTGATTCCTTTAGCAGAATTCACATACAACAACAACTATCATTCGAGCATCCAAATGGCTCTTTATGAAGCGTTGTATGGAAGGAAGTGTCAATCACCCTTGTGCTGGATAGAGTTGTCTGAGAGACAGATCTATGGGCCAGATATTATTCATCAAACAACAGAGCAAATTAAACTAATCAAACAAAGGCTACTAGCTACACAGAGTTGACAAAAGAGTTATGTTGATAAGAGGCAGAAACCTCTCGAGTTTGAGGTTGGTAACCATGTATTTATGAAAGTTTCGCCTACTATTGGCATTGGCAAAGCGATGAAGGTAAAGAAGTTGAGCCCAATATATATTGGTCCTTTCAAAATTTTGTTCATAATTGGGCCAGTGGCATACCAGGTAGCTTAACCTCCAAGTTTAAGCAAGCTGCATGATGTCTTCCATGTGTCACAATTAAAGAAATATCAACCCGATCCCGAGCATGTGATCGATTACGAAGAGGTTGACCTACAAGATAACATGACATATGAGGTCACACCTGACTGAATTATCGATCGGCAGGATAAACAATTCAGATACCAAAGTATTCCATTCATCAAAGTAGTATGGAAGGGACTATCTCTTAGAGAAGCTACATGGGAGTCTAAAGAAGACATGCAAAAGCGTTTCCCTGAGTTTTTGAGTCAATACTTGTAACAAATTTCGAGGACGAAATTTAATTAAGTGGGGGAGAACTGTAACACCCCAATTTGCAATCACTAATATTCCCCATATGTAATTGATACATCTAATGGAATAAAATGGTGAATTGTGGTGTATATGAATTTATCATAATATTTCAGTTGTCGATTACACACATTTCGACTAAGAAATGACACAAAGGAGCAATTAAATGTCCACTAAAAGGCCTGCTATGGTAACCCAAATTTAAAATGTGAAATAATTTGAATAAAGGCCTATTATACAAGTCAAAATTTGGTTAAACCAAAGGAAAGAAGCAAGAAATGATTTATTTCGTAAATCATTAAACCTAGGGGGAAAACTGTAATTTTGCCAACAAGTGGGAAACAATTATTTTCCCCTAATTTTCCTACTGATCTCAATTATACGAGAACTAAAAACAAGGAAATGACTACTTGATAATTAATAAGCCTATTTTGGTGAATTATTATCAAGAAATGTCAACTAGTCAAAAGTCAAAAGATAAAAGTCAATAGGATAGTTCATATCAATATTTTCCCTCTCTTTTCTCATGCAATATGGTGGAATGATGCAACAACAAGGGAAATGAAATAATCAAACAAGAAAAGAATTGTGGACCAATAGGGATGTGCCACCTATTAAGTTATTATATTAACTTAATATATTATTCATTTCCTTCAATATTCATTCCATTCCTCGTCCAAACTGATCAGAAAGAATGAGAGAGAGAGAGAGCTGAGAAGCGGTAGAAGAACGAGAAGTAAGAAGAAGCTAGGGATTCTTCAAACTCAAGGTAAGAAGCTTGAAACTTGTGATTCTTGCTTCCTAGCACAACTATGATCTCTCTTTCTCATCTTTTCTTCTTTGAACCATGGTTTTAAAAGAGTTTCCAAGAGGAGAGAGAGACACATTTGGACATTAAGGAGAGAGAAAGTTGAGAAACTCAAAGGTAACTCTCCAAACATGATTCTATTGCTTAAGTGGATGCTATTGGTGTTATTTTTAGTATGGTTTGGTTGTTATAATGAATGAAAGATGTAGAACTCAAAAGACTTTGAAATTCAATTTATTCCCAAACCTTAACCAATGATCATGTTAATAGCTAATAGTTTGATTATAAGTAGAAAGGAGGTGATTAAACAAGACAAAACGAGAAACTGACACAATTTTTCTAAGATCGTAAAATCTATACCCTGTCTTGAACGTGATGAAGGGGATGGAATTTTATAATTCCAATGATTCCATTGGGTTTAGATGATGAAATTGTATAGGGTTTATGTTGACGACTAAGTTAGAAAAGCCCCAGTAATAAATTTTGATAACTTCCAGTAGACCGGGGTCTACAAGGGCATTTTGGTAATTTAGCATCGTCAAGCTAAGTTAACCAATATTTGGAGTTTGGGGCAATGAGTGAATGAGTAATGACTTACCTATGATATTTGGGTATTGTAGGACTTAAGGACAATTTGAAGTTTAAGCTTGTCTGAGCTTCGAACTGCGAGGAAAGGACACCAGGAAAGCAATAAGATAGTAACATCGTTCTTACATATACTATGTGATGCCACTATGAATTTCATACATGTAATATGAGCTAGTGTCCTAGACATACCCATTGGCCATGTTATGGTCAAGGACCCAACATGGGCACCAAGTCGACTAAGGGCAGACGTAAAGTTTGACCTTGGCCTAGTGTACACACTTATGTTCAATCATCTTACATTTCATGACATTGCATATCTATTTTCGCATTTTATTGTATGTAAGCATGTTGCTACTGAGATTCTCTCAAATCTTTTTTTTTTCCAAACAACAAAACCATTTCAGTTGAAGCAGGTAGCTCAAAAGGCAAAGCGGCGGCTGCCGGTGATTAGTGACCCAGAGTTTTGTTGCGATTATAGCGCTTACGCATGTACCTAGCCATTATTGTTTTGGTACTCTTAGTACATGTATTTATATCTGTTATACACTTTATGTTACCAAATATGCTTATCGCCCGCATTTATTTATGTTTCAAGAAGGGGTGTCATATCCAGCATGTTTCAATTTCATTTATTCTAATTGGAGCTTTTTAGCTGTAATATGAGATTTGAAAATTCTCATTTAGGTCAGTTATTGCAACTAAAAGATATTTTGAAATATTTTATGAATGCAATATTCAAACTTTTGGTTTATACTGGATCTACATTTGATTCATTCATTGTATTCTCTTTTCTAGCTACTCATTTTCTCCCCCTCATGTTTGGAAAAATTTGTCAAATACCAATAAGCTAATCATGCAGTATGAGCCTCCTCAACCCATTTGTTTCCTTAGGAAATATCATTTTGATCCATTTAAAGACAAACAAGAAAGAGGAGGTTCATTCTTACCCAACATGTATCCCAACTTTATTGGAATATCCATCTATGTGCATTATTATGGTAGAATAATAAAAATAGATATTGCACATCCTAAGATGGAAAATGTCTGGCTCCTTACTGAAAGTCAATTATAATGGGAGAATATAATACCTTATTAGCTTTGATGCATTTATCTGCGGTAACATGTAAAATAAAATATCTCAACACTAAAATGGGAACTTTGTACTCAAAAGTTTTTATCTCGCTACTTCTGAAAGCTTTGATAAATAATTTTGCTATAGATAACTTCATCATATATGCTTTTACTAAGTATATGATCATTGAAAAATTGAGGAACACTCAATGGAAATTTCAATGGAAATCATATTGGTGGCATAAAATCCTTGACATATACCTACAATATAATTATTTGAACAAATTTGTAAACTTCAGGTTATTAGTTGATCATAAACACCCATGTGACCATTTATAGATACATCTCTCATTTATAAAATACTACTCTGGTCAACATGGTGTCTACATGGGTCTATATATATTTGATACATTACAAGTCTCTATGATCCAATTTTAGCCACAACTAGTGATTTTCTCATATTTAATCTTTTGAGAAAAATTAGCACATAAAAATTCTTGAATTATGTTTTATAAAGAATCTTCTGGTTCTTTAATAAAAATTTGCTCATTCTTTATAATATTTTGCATCATTATGATCCATGATAATCTAACTTGTGCCAAATAATGCAAGTGTAAACTTCAAGTTTATTGTAATATTATTCTTAATCATCAATAAACTTCTGGCTATGATGTCATATTCATTTTTATCAATAATTCATATAAAATATGCCATCAATCATAGACTGTATTTTATGGATAATAAACCATGATTATATAGCTCTTATGGAGCATTTTCTTTTATCTTTCACCCAATTAGAGAAACTCATACATCCATCATAATCATGGAGGGTCAAACTCACAACCCGCTACTTAAAATAAAACTTAAGTAAGTGTTTAGTGTCATTCACAAACTTATGGTTTACGACAACATGTATTTCAATTGTACTTATAGTACAAGTAAGAGTCAGGAGACTTTTCTATTATACATTTTCTATTAGAAACTGAATTTGTGATATTAAGATATTCTTGATTATCTTTGTTGTTTCTATACGATATCCATTTCTACGGATATCCTTGAAACTCAACAAATATCTTTTAGACTTGGCAGCATAAAAATGTGTTATCACTGTATAATATTGTTCCTTTAGGAAACAATATATTAGCTCTTTTGAAGCCTTCAATTAGACTTTTACTTCTAAATATAGTTAGAACACTGGATTTTCACATTACCAAGGAACAAAAATATTTATCATTTCTAAGTAAGTGAATTGTTGCACTATCAACAAGACATAAATCTTCAGGATTAATGTCAATAAAAATCATCCTTCATTATAAGGAACATAGCAAAAGGAAGAAAAACATAAAAATGGAAATACACATAATTTTATTTAATTGAAAATATGTCAATGTTATAATTACAAAAATTAATATTATTCATTAATCGATAAACTCCTAGGTATCGAGGTCATATCATTTTATATGTCAATTTCAAAAATATAACTTTGAGACTAAAAAAATGTCACCAGCTGTAGAGTTTATGTTCTGGATAATAAACCAAAATATAGCTCTTTTGGAGCATTTATTAATGTAAGATTTTATTTTCAAATATTCAATGAATCAGGAATATTTAAATACACAAATGAATACCATGATAAAGTAGATTACTTATACTAATAATAATCAAACATCATGCATCATTCCGAGCTTATAGATATTTATTCGCCTTGTGAATTGTTGGCTCCACAATAAATTCTTTCCATATAAATTTATAATAATTTTGCATTAATTTAAAGATTTATAGTCATATTGAGACCAATATTCATGGAAAAATATTGTTGCCTTTATTTCTTAATTTAAACAATCGGCATACATGATGGTAGCACAAGGAGGCATTCTAGATTTGGAGAAATTCTATTACTTTTTCATGACATATGAATCTCCACAAGCTAGTACTTTTCCATGACATGAATCTCCACAAGCTATTAGTCTTGAGGACTAGAAAAAAAATCTCTTTTAAAGTGGTGAATCTTTTTCATGCCATATGATAAAATCTCTTTCAAAATGGTAAATCACTTTCATGCCATCCAATGTTTGAGCCTTGGGTCTTTAAGACTATAGTATGTATAATACATTATGACATTTATTCATAAATAAGTATTATATATAGCATTAAAAATTATAAATTAAATAAAAAAAGATTACATATAATAAATAAACATATATGGATAAAAAAATAATATAAATGAATATCTATGGCTTCTCGCCATTTAATCTCAACAAAGAAAATCAACGTTATATATGGCTTCTAGCCATTTAATCTAAAAATTCTAAATTATGGTGTTGGGCTATTTTATTTAAATAATTAAAATCATAGCTTTGGGCCATTTATTATAAAAAATTAAAGTTATGGTTTCTAGCCTTTTGATACACAAATAATAGAAGTTGTATAGCTTTTGGCTATATAATGTCAAAATAGGAAATAAATGGTATATGGCTTCTAGCCATAGAAATATATAATTTCATAACAGGAAATCAATGCTATATGGATTTTGACTTTATTTCATAAGATAGAAAATAAAAGTTTATGGCTTTTGGCCATATAATTTCAAAATAAGATATCAAAAGTATATGGCTTCTAGCCATTTAATAAGATAGAGGATAAAAGTTATATGGCTTTTGGCTATATAATCTCAAAATAGGAAATAAAAATTACATAGCTTCAAGTCATTTAATAAAATAGAGAATATAAGTTATATGGCTTCTAGTGATATAATCTCAAAATATATAATAAAAATTATACAATATCAAAATAACGATGGCTTGAGAAAATAAGAATGAGCCAATAAGAAAATTTAAATATTTCAACACAAACAAAGGCTATGATTTTGGGTCTTTCAAGTCTTAATGAAGTAGGCGACAGGTCATTGGAGAAAACAAGTGTATTCTCCTTTTACCCCTTAACCTAAGGGTAAGCATTCGGTTTTTCAGTTCGATTAACAGAAATAACCGAAAACCGAATAAAGCCAATTTCAAAAACCAAACTAAAACTGATTAACCAAATAAACCAAATCAAATTAACCGAAATATTTTGGTTCGGTTCGGTTACTAACCGAATTAACCGATTTTTTTTATTTATTATCTACAAAATAAAATATATACAAATTAAATTTTTTTAAAAAAATTAGCTTTTATCCTTAATATTAGATTTAGGGGTAAAATATATTACATAGATTAATTAGATTTAAAATATCTATAGATTTTATCTAATATTATTCAAAATCTACACCTATTTAATTATAAAAACATGCATTTATCAAGTAGTATATATTAAATATAAATATATTATAAATATTTCAGTTTTTGGTTTTAACCAAAGTATTTTTCTAATAACCAAACCGAAACCGAACACCAATTTTTTAGAAAAGTAAAACTGAAATTTTACCAAAAAATGAATTAAACAAACCGAAAAAATCGAATTGAGTTCGGTTTGGTTCGATTTTCAGTTTCTATTCTAATTTTCTTACCTACCTTAAGCTAATAGTACAATCATGTAATTAAATAAATAATGCAAAGTATATAGATCTGACAGAAATCCTTTCAAGAGACCACAAATATCAATTGGAACTTTAAGTTTTATCAAAGATGGTGACATCAGGCAACCAAGGAATATATAAAAATATCAATTGGAACTTCTAGTTTCATCGAAGATAGTGACATCAAGTCACTGAAGAATGTTTAAGAATATCGATTGGAACTTCAAGTTCCATTGAAAATGATGACTTAGGTCACATAGGAATAGAAGAAAAAAGAACACCGGAGAAGGAGAAAATAAAATAACAATGTCAAAATAAAGAGAGTATTGAAAATTTCATATCTTGGGTAAAGCTTCGTGCTGATAACGTGTTATAAAATAAAGAGAGATATTAGAAGAGAATGAGAGAATGTGAGATCAAGAGAGAAATGTTCTTATTTACTATTCAAAGATTCAGATATGTGTGTAATACATAACATATGCCTTCTATTTACAGGCACAACTCTCTAATCTACAATTATATGATTCCATAATCACAAGAATTAATGGAGGGATAAATACGAAATAACGGGGGATATGGATATCCATATAAATATTTTATTCATAACAGTGGGATCACACTCATAAGGAGGTTATGCTTTTACTAATACACAACAATTAACATTTTATGAAAATGAGATATAAAAGAATTTCAAGTGTACCTGGATTCTAACCGACTCACAAAAGTATCCAAATGCAATTAGAGAACCGGTGGGGACCTCGATCATGTTGCATAACAAATTCACCATAGACAAAAGAAGAATAAGAGAATAGCTTCAGAGAAACATAGTAGACATATTGGTTTTGTCTCATGTTTCCTAACTCTGAACCCTTATGCAATTATATGTATAGGATCCCCACGTGCCTCTTCCTTAATCAATATAACTCTTCTTCATTAGAGGACATATTGTATCAATTTAATGCTACAAATTAAAATGATTGGGGAATATCATAATCACCCATCCAAGCTTTTCTATGATTTATATTTTGACCCCAATGCCATTGGGCTTGGGTCCTAATCCACTAAGGGTAGACTAGGCATATTCCAACATCTCCCACTCATATTTGGTGAATTAGATGTTGTGTCCAATTTCTCTTTCTCTTTTATCTTTCATACTAGGTGCTTTGTTGTAACCATATGGGCATGACATCTCCATTTGAGCGCTTGTACTATAAATCCTTTTTACAAAGACCAAGGCAAGCTAAGACAACCCTATGGTATAGCTCAATATTAATTTAGTGCTTTGGATGTCCTAGATTTACCAAGATACATTTTCTCACGATCAATCTAATCTCTCTTGACTTAGTATAAAACTCATATTACCTTTCTCATATGCATAGTGCCTATACGTATGAAATTACAAAATATTATGATAAGGGACCAGTCTCAAACATTAGCATAGGTGTGTATTTTAGGTAATCTTTCTTTTGCCAATATATCACTTTGATATGAATCAACCACTTTTCTAACATAATACCTTTATATTGCATCAATCATGATCATAAAACAAACTACTAAAGTAGCAAATGCTGAAACATATCCTAATGATATTGTTAAAGTCAAAGGAAATCATTGAAAGGGTCAACCTTTCTAGGACTCACATAGCAATGAAGCAGAAATCCATTCACTTTGTTCTCATTTGTTTAGCACACACGGTATAAATTATATGCTACAGTGTTACTCTTTTGCTTTAAGGGTGTATGTCATTTTGATTTTATAAGTAACATCATACGGACATAAGTCAAACACTCATAGTATTTAAACAAAAATTCTTCAACTCCACCCAAATTACATGACGTCAATTTTGAAGAATTTTCTATTTGGCTATAGGTATCATGGATTTAGGTTTTCATAATTTGATCCATATTATTAATCATATATTTCGTCTCGACTTATTGCACTTTTAAGTCGAGACAACATATAGTTTGTGTTTTTTCTCTACCACATCAGCATTCTTGTTGCTTTGCTGGTAAACATATCTCATCTCTACACACTGCTCTGAGTGTCATGCCCTATGCATGCCAAAGGACTCTAAATGAAGAATGAGATTTTAAAAAAGGTTAAAATCAAACTAAATGGTAAAAGCTTCTTATAAAACCCTTTATGGAAACTTATAATAATTAAGCAAGACTTAGGTTAAACTATGCTTCCCTTTATGGAGAAATCACCCATTATATATCTAACTAGTAACTACCTATCAATTCAAAACATTAACATGTGACTCTGGCATGTAAACACCTTAAGGCATCACACATACACTTGCCCTGGTCTCTAAATAAGATTATATTTACTAAATAATAAGTACTACTACTGTCAACCTTATAGGAAGACTTTCTTACCATCACTATTGACAGCACATACCTTAAGCTATAACAATCTTATCTCTCCTCCTTATGAAAGTATTTACATGCCCAAAATACACATGCACATACCTAATTAATTTCAGAACTAAAATAGAAGTATAACCAAACTTCAAGTCATAAGCTTAATTTAAACACAAAATATTGCCTTCCACAGCTTCCTACTCTTTTAGGCTTCATCAACCACTATGCCCTTACCCTTGAAGGTACTTGCCCTTATTATATATCATGGAAGAAAAGGGTGAGATTCAGAAAATCTTAATAGTAACTACTTTCATTAGGTTAATCATATAAAAGATATAAACTAAGCATACACATATATAAGACATTGAAAAAAACACCTTGCAAATAACAGAGCTACATAGCAAGTTAGGGCATATATAATATCTAAGTTGTATAGCAAGCTGATGCACATATATTTCTGAGCTAAATAGCAAGCTAGTGCATGTAAACATGTGAGCTAAATAGCAGGCTAGTGCACATATAATATCCTAGCTAAATAGTAAACTAGTGATTATATACATCCGAGCAAAGTAGCATGCTGGTGTGCATATATTATCTAAGCTATATAACAAGCTAGTGCACATTATCTTATAGATAGATAAATTGAATAACTTAACTGGCACACATTCACATTGCAAATCTATAAAAGTGAATAAATGACTGGTACAAATGAAATTGGGCAGATAACTACACTATATATCTATTTATTGCACATGGCCATGGTGAATAACTTATACAAGGATAAAATGACATGTGTTCATGTTTGAACACTAGCTATATAGCACAAACAAGCATGCAAAAATACAATATACATTGACATGATAGGAAAAGAGTTACTACCTCTTGTACTTTCTTCCAAATTACCTTAACCTTTCTTCTTTCTCTGTTGATTCCTTGGTGGGCTTGGCTAAATATTGAATCTTATCTTGTATGTAAGTGTAGGTTAACACTTTAACCATTCATAATTTAAAACTTCAATAAGACTTTTTAAAATCATAACTTTAAACAAACTACACCCTTAATAAGAGTGATTGGTCATCTTAGACAACATAATACACACACACACATTACAATGTGTCTCCTTATCCTACATAGTTTCAAATTTAACTTCATTGGAGCATTTTATTTAACAAAATTCATTTCTTTTCCACTGCAAAATACTGTCCAAACAAATCATTATTTATATTACCTTTAAACCTGTCCTAAACTTCTATATATGACTTAGTTGTAATGAAACAACTTACAATAATTGTTTCTTTCTATTCTTATATCCCAAGCAGTGGTATTTCCCTTAAACTCCATCTTCCCAACTCACATTTAGTCATTCATTCACCCTTATTCTTTAAGCCACATTCATGATACATATTTTTTTCTTATCTAAGATGAGCTTTCACTCTATATGTTCAAGGTGCATAATTTCCTAAATTCTATTATGATCCAGAGATTGGATGTTAATAAACTCCTCTAGTTGAGAATTCTGTTCAATTTGGTCCACTACAACCTCTTCAGGATCATATTCTCCACTTTTAGCTCATTGAGATTTCTCTAGATTTGTATCTTGTCATTAAAATTTCTTAAGATTCAAGATTTTCAAATTCCCTATAGGAATGTTTTTTCTAGTTCTCTTCCAATTGCACTTCTTATTCCATTTCAGGGTTACTAATCAACCAAACTTTGGATTCTTGTCCTCTTGGTCCTTTTCAGGATTTTGTCCTTCCAAGTTATCACTTAGAATTTCATACTCAAATGGGAAAATCCCTATCTTATTCATTACTCAGAGACTCACATTCTTCTAAGAATTTATGTCTGGATCAACATTTAGTAGCTTTGAATGAAAACTTGTTGCTTTTGTAAGTCGGTACTAAACGGTTCATACTAAGGTATAACTTCTTGCTTGATTTACTTCTTTTTTCTTAATTCAACTTGTTCAAAATATATATCTCAAATAAAATAGAATAAATCATTACAAATATTTAAAGCATTTTTAACCACATAAAAATCAATATAATAGCATTGATGTTCAAAATAGATCCAAACAAGTTTTAGAAATAGACCAATTATATGTCAAAATGTGGATAATGAATTTAGGGATTTTTGGAAACAAACTATGTCTCAATTGATGCCTAAACGTGTAACATCCCAAATTTTGGGACTAGAGGCTTGTGAATAAACCTGAATCAAGTGGACAGCTAAGACCTGGTTTAGCAAGTGTCCCAGGAAGGCATAATTTTATTTCTTAAAATTCCTTATACCTTGATGGCATTCAAGGGAACAAAAAGGGTGAATCAAAAAGCACAGGAAATGATAAAAGAAAAAAATTAGAGGTCACACAACATGATTGTGATTGGAACACAAATTGTAGAAATTGAGATTTGCTACCAATGTGTTTTCGTATCTGGCAGTATTGTTGTGTGACATTTTTAAATAGGAAAATAATGTCTAATGTCTATAAAATTTTCCAGATTGAAAGTAAACTTATCAAGATTTAGTTTGATAGTTCATATAATTCATTTAGAGCTGTACACAAAGAGTTATATATTTTTGAAGTTAGCCCAGTAAAACTAGCAAGTTTCTATGACAGCGTTCAACAAATAATATTATGGGAATTCTAAGCTTCCATTTAGCTAAAGGTTATTTTAAAAAAAAGATTAAATAAGGGTTACATAGCCTTTGGAACCACACCAATTAAATATCTATAAATAAATATATGAATTTTCAAAATTTGATGAAAATTCTGCCAGATTTCCAGCAAAGTACAAAAATAGGAAAAAATGTATAGGCAAAATGGTTATTTGACCATAAAGCAATAAGCCAATTATTTTTTCCTTTAATTGGGGGATATTTTTGGCCAAAATGAAGAAATAGGAGGGAAATAATTTACTTGGTCCATATTAATTCAAGAGGGATTAATCATAGCCAAGTAAATAATGCACATGGAAATTTTGCATTAAATAATATTATTACAAAAGCAAGAGAGATATTTCAAGAAGCCATTAACCCTTCTCTTCTTCATCATTTTTTGCCAGGTTGGGAAAAATAGAGAGAGAAGAGAGCTTAAAGAACATAAGGATAAGTAAGAAGAGCTAGGGTTCAAGAAGACAAGATCAAGGTAAGTAAGCTTGATTTCAAATGTTCTTGCCTTCTAACTTTATGAAAACCCTAAGTTTGGGGCTGTCAGGGGTATCTTGTAATTTCAGTATGAATTTGACTAATCTGAGGTCAAAAATGGATTCTACACATGAAATTGTGTAGGATGAGTCTGGGTTATAATTTTTGCTATAGTATAGTTTGACTGGATATAAAGGGACTTAGACCGAGTCCCTAGGGGCATTTTTTTCATTTACCATTTTTAAATTAAGATAACCAGCACAATGAGTTTAAAATGAATTATGAATGAGTAATAACTCATTTATCCTAAATTTAGAATTTTAGGATATATCAGTAGCTCGAGTCGGATAGACAATATTAGACTAATAGAAAAGCAAGGAAAGGGCACATTCCAAGTAGAAACTATTTCTTTCATTCACTATGTGATTATTTGTATGATTTGTGTATGCCATCTTCTGTGATATGAGCACAGTGCCAGGGGTACATTAGCTTAGTAGTGGTCTGGGACCTAATGGAGGCGTAGAGATAAGTCAGGGTTGCAAACAGTCGTTTGGTCTAGGATAGTATATACAGGACATTTTCATCTTACACAACATGGTGCATGAAATTTATTTTCACATTATATATATCTAATTGTATGTTACTACTGAGATTCTTTGAATCTCACCCTTTCTATAAATATAGCAAGTTTCCAGCAGCAGGTAGTAGCTCTGGGGCATAATCGTAATTACTGACAATGGAAGGTTATGAACCAATACAAGAGGAGGAGGAGTTGGTTATCATAAGACCTTTATTTATTTTAAGGTCTGTAATCATTATGTACACCCCTATGGGGAATTCCTGTAATATAATCAAGCAATATTGTCTCAATATTATCAGTATATTTATGTTATTCCTATGTGCCCACTGAACTACGCATTGCTACTCTGATTAATATCAATATTAAGGGGTATGTCAAACGGGTGTTGACATTTTTGGTATCAGAGCAGTGGTTCTGGCAACAGGATAGTATACTAATGTACTTGATTATACAGTGATAGAAATAGCAAAGTGAATTACTTCGCCTAGTTCACAAACAAGCCACTGGAAGGAATAGACAAGTCCAGAGAAACAATGGATACCTGGAAGGAAGCCAATATCATAATACGAATCTAAGGCCAATATAAGGATGTCACGGACACTGAGGGAGCGGGCTCGAGTAAGGCTGGAGTGTGGGCCTCATCTTATAACAGAATTAATAGTAGGCTGATCAGTGCACGTAAAGGCGGTACCAATACCTAGTTGATGGTATCGGTGGTACCAATGCACAAAATAATGGTACCAGCACTCACAATAGTATTATCATAATGGTACCAGTGGTATCAGAGAGCAGTCATATCAGTGCACTCAGAGGCGGTGCCAGTACCTAGTTGGTGGTATCGGTGGTACCAATACACACAGTAATGTTACCAGCACTCGTAATAGTGGTATCAGGATGGTATCAGCAGTATCATGGTGGTACTAGCAGTATCAAAGATTAGTGGTATCATTACGCACAAAGGCAGTGCCAGTACCCAGTTGGTGGTATCAGTCATACTAGCATACTTCATAATAGTATCAATGTACGTATTGGTGGTATCAGAACACCAATGGTATCGGTTCTGATAATAGTATCAGAATTGATATTGTGAACGATAAGCAAGACAAAGGAAGTCATGGGGTATTGGTAGTCAGAAGTAGTTAAAGCCAGTATCTGCATTCTTGTACGGGTACACGAAAGTTAAGTGTACTCAATCCAGGAAAATCTCAGGATAGGTGACCCCCTGGGAAGTTACATGAACATGTTATGTTAGGTAACACAAAAGAGCAAACACATGTTACGTTGTACAGTACTTCAAAAGCTGTATGTTGTTACAGGTTTTCCCTGTCTACTGTAAACCTCTGTTATATGTTATTGCAGGAGTACCTATGTACCTTGAATCAGTCACCTTCCTCTCCTCCTTACTCTTGATTTTGTTCTTGCTACATGTGGTTTCATGAGGTCATAAGGATTAGGAGGTGTTTCCATGAATTTTGAAGGCAAAAACAAGTGAAATTGCTTGATACTTACCTTGATTCTTGCCTCTTGTTCTTTATGTTCTTCAACACACACACTCTCTCTCTCTTGTTCTTGTGTTTCCTGAAATATGGCCTTTGGGAAGGGTTTAATGAGCTCTTCTAATATCATCTTCCACGCTTCAAATATATATTATTTTATTAGAATTTTACACATATTACCTTTTTTTTTCCTTTTTTAAATTGGCTTCTAACCCTTCCACATGGCATGTTTTATGCCCAAATATTTATTTTCCCTTCCCTTTTCTCTTCTGGCCGACTTTGGCCATTTATTTTGGAGAAATAAAGTGTTTTTTTGATTTATTAGTCTAATGACCATTTTGCCCTTACATTTCTCCAATTTTTTAAATTAAATGTTGTCTTCCTTTTTTCTTTCCCTTTTGGTCAAATTTTGCTCATAAATTGGGCCAAGAATTGTCTTCTTCCATACTAAATTTTAGGCCACAATGTTAGGCTTTTATGAAGACAAAAATCAGGTTTTATGTCTTTCTTAGCCAAAAATTTCATATAATCACTATTTCCACTATTTTGACTACTCCAAGTGTACCAAAATTCACCATTTCATTCCATTGAATAAAATTAAATGAACAAGGAATTTTGGTGAATAAATTTGGGATATATGTGATTTCACTGGAGCCTACGCACCATGTGGCTATTTACTAGCCTTTTGTTTTTTTTTTTGTTTTTCAAATATGGACTTAGCCCAAAACCTGCTAAGCCCATAATCATTTCTCAATTTTTTTTCATCCCAACACATTTCCTAGCCCATAACCTTTTCTTTGTTTTTTTAAAACTTGAATAAATTTATGCTAGCATGAACTATGAGTCGGAGGCTCGGAGCAGAGCTCCCATGGTTATTGTAATGACCGTCACATACTCTGATACCACCAAATGTGACACCCTTCCTTTCAATACCTCATCGGCTCTTAGTTCCATTAAATCAAAGTAAGCGAGCGATAATTTAAATAAACTAAAAGCCGTTCACTTTATTTATGCTAGATCGATTCTCTTATTATATTAGAGCGGTTCTCTCCTTTAACAAAAATAATTCATACATGCTTATACATACACATATACTTTAAGCCACACAAGGCTATCAAATGTAAATCCATTACATTAAACGATCTTCTCCTCAGCATTTCCTCCTCCGAGCATAACTCCATGTATCCTTCAACCTGTCTAATATGGTTGGTTGGGAGGAGTGAGATTCGAGAGAATCTCAGTAGCGAACAATACCACTATGCATGGCAGATATATATGAATGCATGACATGCTTGCCTACACTATTTCATGCCAACATAATAACATGTTGCGTGCTCGATGTTATGACATACATATTGCCATTGCACAAATGTAATAGAGCTTCAATCAATCAACATGTTCAACACGAATAGGCAAAGCAGTCACATAATCAATGCAAGACATATATATCATACACATGCAGGAAAGGTAAGTTCACTACCTGTCGGACTTCACGTCCGTCCTCAATCCTTCGTCTTTGCTCCGGTTCAGGCATGACCATCCATCGAGTCCTAGAATTCCCAAACATAGCATACATGAGTCACTACTCATCCTTATAACATTCTAGACTCGTTTTTAGTTGATAACTTAGCCCAATTATGCTAAATTACCAAAATGCCCCCCGGAAGCCCGGCCCAACTGTACCTTTATAGAAATTATGACCTGGGTCAATCCTACACAATTTCACATGTAGAGTCCATTTATGACTTCATATTAGTCAAATTCAGGCCCGAATGATGAAAATACCCTTGATAGCCCTTACTTAGAGCCTTTAAGGGGTAATTTAGTCATTTCACACTCCAGGCCTTTTCTCACTTTCCCTTCAACATGAACCCTACACAATTTGCTCTTATGAACTCAATGGAATCATCCAATCGATGAAATTCCAACTCATGGCTCATGCCCCATGCATGACAACCCATATAGAGTTATCAGAAGAGTTGTGTCGGTTCCTCCCTTTCTTTGACTTAATACCTTCCTTTCTACTCCTTATTACATGATTAGCCGTTTAGACATCCATTGGATATCATTTCAGCCCCCAAAACACAAATAGAATGAGAAATGAACAATACCCTACTCTCAAAATACTCATCCCAACAACAAACTGAAATGGTAGAAAGGAAGCTTACGCTTACCTCTACGCTTTTTCTGAATTCGGTTCGGAATTTCGGTGATGCTCCAGCTGGTGAGACGGCACCAACCATCTCCAAATGAGAATCTAAAACCATAGAATCGAAGCTCGAGATGAGTAGAAGAATGTTTGTACTAGGTACTTGGAGAGAAAATGCCGTTTCGGTCGAGTTCCGGCAAATCACAGCTTTCTCTCTCTTCTCTCTCTCCTCTGCGTTCTCTGGTTCTTTCCGTCTCATTCTCATCCGTTCTCTTTCTCGTTTCTGATTTCTTTCCCCTTTTTAATCCAAATGCAGGAAAGAGAGGGAATAAATGATGAAGGATGATGATTCATTAAAATCATCCAGGTGTCCTTGACTCAATTAGTCCACCTATCTCATTTCTTACACAACAAGTTTCATTTCTCTTTTTCTTCATCATTCCACCAATATTAATGAGAAATAAGAGAGTATAATTCACTCTCAAATTATCCCATTACACCACCTCAAGTGGTCAACTAAAGCCTTATGCTTTTGGCTCTTTGACTTTACTTGATAATAATTCACCCACTTGGCTTATTAATCATCAAGTAGTCATTTCTCTCCTTTTAATTCCCATCCAACTCAAATCATAGGGAATATTAGGGAAAAACCCTCATTTCTCATCTTATGGAAAAATTATCATTTTGCCCTTACCTTTTATTTCCATTTTAATAGCCAACAGTATAGAGGAATTTTGGGATAAATATCATTCCTCGCTTGGACATTTGCCAAACCGGGGTCTAGCAGTGCACTTAATCCAGGCTAAACCTCAAGCCTTTCATCCTAAAATTTGGGTTATTACAGTCATGATACTACTATAGGGGTAAAATTACTTGTATTTCATGGGATTACTTGAAAGTATTTTAATTAACCATGATAGTTCGATGTATGTTCACTTCTTTACTATCATGCTTAAGAATTAAATAATAAAGTGACACCATGCCTTTTTATAACCTTTATAGCCGCTAGGTGATTGATTCCTTTCTATCAAGGTTATTATTGATACGTTTTTTAAAACTACATGACATGTACCACTACAAAAAAAAGAATTAGTGGCAAAATTAGCAATAGAACTTCTTTTCATCGCTAATCTGTCATAAATTTGATTACTAAAATTAGCGACAGAATTTAGTGACAGAACTTCTTTGTCACTAAATTTGTGATGGTTTACCGATGGAATAACATTTCATCACTAAATTATATTGCTAATTTGTCATTAATTATGTCACAAGGATCAGCGTTAAATGTCAAACCCCTTGATAATTTGACATTTATCAGAGTAATAACGCATAGTTCAGTGAGCATACAGAAAAAGTATAAACATACTGATATAAAGTACTTGATTACATTACAGAAATTCCCATAGGATTGTATGTAATATTCACAGAACCCAAAATAACATAAAAACTATAGATAACTAATGCTACAGCTTGGACAAGTCTGCAATCTTCAGCCACTGGGATCTGCTCTCTTGCCCTTGGAGCCGCTATCACTTGCTGAATAAATTTTTTAAAAATTTATGTAAAGGGGTAAGATTCATATGAATCTCAGTAGTAAAACATAATCAATCATATACAATGTGATAAATAAACATGCAATGCACTATATCATGTAACATAATATAATACTGTAAACATGTCTGCTTGCTTGACTTTCAAAATTAAATGTCTAATTTGTTCCTACTGGTCATACCGTGTTCACTGTTCAGAATCAAATGATTGTTTGATCCCTACTTGCTATAATGTTGCTGAGCAGATGACTGTCTGTTCATACTTGTCTCACTACCTCAGCTGGGTCTTATTTGGCCTGAAGGTACTTGTGCATTTTCCACCGAGTAGTACTTGTACTTTTTCCACACCACAGCTAGGTTTTGTAACAAACAATTCATATCATATAACATCACAATACAAAGCATATAAACTATCATATAGTATATGAAAGATAGAGTTGCTACATGTAATCCTTTCCAATGCCTAGCTAGTTTCGATCCTCTAATTCTTTATTTGGCTCGGGCAAATATCAAATCCTAAAATTCCAAATTTGTAATAAATGTTATTACTCATTCATGTCTTATTCCTAAACTCATATATTTGGTTATCTCTACCCAAAAAACATAATTATCAAAATGCCCTTAGGAATCCAGTCTAATTCCCTTTATACCCAGTATAACAGTATAACTGTACTTTACCAAAAATTATTACCCGGGCTATTCCTACACAATTTTGTGTGTAGAATCCATTTTTGACCTCACTTTTTCCAAAACCACACACCATTTTCCAAAATACCTCTGGCAGCCACATGTTAGGGTTTTAGGGGTATAATTGTAATTTCACACTTGAAAGCCTCTATACTCCATTTTTCACTATTTCCATCAAATTCTACCCCAAACATATTGAAACTACCCCTGGACAAAATATGGGAATTTTTAGAAAAAAAATTAGAGATTTTCTATTTCTATGGAACCAAACATCTTCTTTTCACTTCTAATCACTTGTTTAATCATTGAAACACCTCTTGAACATGATTAATGGAAATTTGGAAAGCACCTCCCCTTAGGGTTCATGCATCTCAAATCATATATTCAAGGCAATATAAAATAATAACCATCATAAATCACCAACAACAACCTTAATTCAACAAGAGAAGACAAGCATTCAATCTTACCTTGTGTCTTCTTACTTCTTCACCCAAAAACCGTCCAGCCCTCTCCTATTTTCTCTTGATTTTCCTCTTGATTTGCATGATTTCAAGAGGGATATGAAGATTAGAAGGGGTTTCCAAGAGATTGAAGATAAGAATAAGTGAATTTTGAGTTCAAACTTATTACCTATTATCTTCTTGAAATCCCTAGCTCCCTTCTTACCTCTTCTTTTGCTCTTGTTTTCTTCAACTTACTCTCTCTCTTCTCTTTCTCTCGGCAGAAATATTGGCCTTTGGAATAGTATAATTAGATCTTATAATATTCTTTTCCACCTCCTTAAATAATATTATTTTAATGCTAATTTGCACATGATTTTTGACTTCATATTCTTCTTTTCATTTCGCCAATAATGCTTCCACAGGCATAATTTAAGTCCAAATTTTTTTCCTTACCTTCTTCTCTCTTTGGCTAACTTTGGCCTTTAATAAAGTAGAAAATAAGGGTTTTTTAATTTATTAGCCAAATGACTATTTTGCCCTTACATTTCTTCAATTTTTAAATTAAATTTTTTTTTCCTCCTTCTTTTTCATTTTTGTCTAAAATTTGAGCAATAATTTGGGCCAAATTTTGTGCTCTTCCTTTCCTCATTTGGGCTACAAAATTAGGCTTTTAAGAAGATCAAAATTGAAATTTTTGTGTCTTAACTTAGCCAAAATTTCATGTAACTTTTACTTCTAATATTTTTCCATTTCAAGTGTACCAAGATACACCATTTTATTCCATTTAATGTAAAAAAATGTATAAGGAATTTTGGTGAATAAAATTTAGGATATTACATCAAAAGTTAGTAACAAAAAAATTCCATTACTAATTTTCATCGCTAATTTTTATCACAAAATATTTTATGATAGAATTTCCTTCACGAATTCCATCATAAACCTTTTTGTAAGAAAAATTGACAATAAAAATTAACAACAGAATTTTTCTATCACTAGTATGTCACTCATTATTGTCACAAATCAGTTTGTGATGAAATTAGCAATGGAATTTCCCGTCACAAATTCCCTCGCAAACGTTTTTGAACAAAAATTGGTGACAAAAATTAGTGATGAAAAAATTGTCACTAATTTCTGTCAAAAAATGTTTTGTGATGGAATTAGCGATGGAATTTTCCATCGCTAATTTTTGTCGCAACCTTATTTGTGACAAACATTAGCAACGAAAATTTGCAATGAAAAAAATTGTGTCGGTAATCTATCACTAATTTTCATCATAAAATTAGTAATTGAATCTTTTCAACCTTAAATTTTGTCAATAATTTAGTGACAAATTGTTCTGTGATGGAAATTAGTGACCAAAAAACTCCATTGCTAATTCATCACTACTTTTCGTTACAAAATATTTTGTGATGGATTTGTGACATTGCTAATTGAATTCCATCACTAATTTCAAATTTCATAATTTTAGATTATAATCCCTTAACCATTTATATAATTACATATTGGATAATATAATAATTTTCAATTACAAAAATAAATTGATAGATTTATGTGGTTGGTGTTAACTAAGTGATATATCCATATTTTAACATATATTTCCATATCTATTTATGGGATTTTATCATCACTATTGTGCTTACATGTGATTATTATGATTATTTTAGATTAAAAGGTATTGCACAAAATATGTCATAAAAAGGGCTTATTTGTCAATTTTTTTTATAATTCCTTTTTATTGGATTAAAAGGTATATTTGTTTTGATTTTATGATAGTGCAGGGGAGTTTGTAGGCTCAAGCTGAAGACATTAACAAAAGCCCAAAAGATGATGAAATAAATTTAGAGCGTATAGAGAGTGGAAATTCACAAGTGTTGGAGGATTTATAAAGAACAAGGCCTCAAGACTAGTTTTGAGCTAACTTAAACATGGTTGGGGCCCATAAATGTTAACCTACTAGATATACTCTTTAAATGGGCCTTATTAACATCACTTAAGCCCAAATGACATGTCTTTCTTGACTATAAAGAGCAAAGGATGCCACCAATAATTAATGAAAGGCAAAGGAGTGATTTCACAAAGCCTTCTTCATAACCATGTCAAGAAAGGTTCCATGTCAACTAATGAAGGGTATAATGGTCATTGTGCATGGTTTTCTCTCCAACAAAAACCTAAATAGCGTCACCCAACAAGTCAAAAAGAAAATTGAGCATCAAGGAACAAGCTTTTAAGAAACTCATAAATTTTGGAAACTATCTCCGATCATATTCCTACTAGCTAGGATTAGGAATCTTTCACAACATTGCATAATCCTAAATAACTAAGAGACAAGTGGCACAACTTAGTTCATCAAACTAATTTAGAAAAACCTTCATCTTAGGTCAATTAGAACTCCTAAATCATTTCCATTGTTGGAGATGCATGTTATGGCTTGATCTTGAGAGCTTCAATTGACGAAGCGTTTGCTTTTCAAGCAATTTTCTCTTGAACTTGATGATTTTCCTTTTTTAGGAATTATTTTGATTTGGATTCGAGACTGAGATTATGCATTATAATCCTTGTTAGTTGAATTATTGTGGTTTGAATTGAATTGTATTACTTGGGATTTGAGTTTATTTATATAGTTCCATTTGCACTCTTGAAATTGTTTTTATATAGCATATTGTAAGGTATAATAATTGATTTGTGTTGCTATTGAATGTCTCCATAAGCATTCATCATTAAGGAAGAAAGTTTTATTAACTCAATTTAAATTGCGTACCAAGTGGTTTTTAAAAGTTCCTAAGCAATGGTTGTTATCTAGCGTTTAGGACAATTATTTGTTAAGAATTAATCATTTGACTCGAACCTTGTCTAGGGATTTTAATTATACTTGGTGAATTAATTTGTAATATCCCAAATTTTAGGATTAGAAGCTTGAGAAAAAGACTGAATTAAGACTACTAAAGCCCAGTTTAGCAAGAGTTGTAATATCCAAAATTTTATTCACTAAATATCCTTGTATATTTGATTATACTAAATGGAATAAAATAGAAAATTTTTGTGCACTTGAAATAGCCAAAACGTTGGAAGTAGATGTTACATGAAATTTTGGCTAAGTAAGACATAAAGCATAATTTTTGTCTTCATAAAAGCCTAATATTGTATCCCAAAATTAGGAATGGAGGATCACAATTTTTGCCCAATATATTGTTAAAATTTTGGCCAAAACAAAAATGAAAGAAGGAAGACAACACTTCGTACAAAAATTGAAGAAAATGTAAGGGTAAAATAATCATTTGGCTAATAAAAATTAAAAGCTAATATTTTTCTTTTAAATATGAAGAAAGTCAGCCAAGAGATGAAGAAACAAGGGGAAAATGAGATTTTGTCACCTTGCATGACATGTGGAAGTTTAAGAAGACATAAGGAAAAAGGAAGGGAAAAAATAATGCCATGTGTAAACAAATTGCAATAAAATATTATATAATTAAGGAGGTGGAAGATGCTTTTTTTTAAAGAGCATTTCAGTCCTCCTAAGGCCATATTTTGGTCAGCCAATAAGAAATAAGAGAGAGAGAGAGAGCTTGGAGAAAAACAAGAACAAGAAGAGAGCTTAAAGCATCAAGAAGGCAAAATAGGTAAGTAGTAGTTGAAATTGCTTGTTTTTACCTTCAAACTCTTAGAAACTCCTTCTAATCTTCATATCCTTCTTGAAATCATGAAAAACAAGAAGAAAATCATGGGAAAATGAGAGAGGAAGGGCACAGTTTTGAGAGAGAAAGAAGGAGAAAGCAGGCAAGCTTGAATACTTGTCTTATCTTATGATTTATGATTGTTAGTGGTGGTTTGTGATGGTTATTGGCTTGGTTTGGCTTGTATTCATGATTTGGGATGCATGAACCTTAAGGAGAGGTGCTATCCAATTTGTCATTAATCATGTTCAAGAGTGTTAGAACTGGCTGACACCCAAGAGGGGGTGAATTAGGTGTACGATAATAAAGTATGATCTTTTAAAATATTTTCACAGCTTATTAAATTAATATATATGGAAGTATAAAATCATAAGCAGTTATGTAAATCTTATATGCTAGAAATGTAAAAGCTTAGGGAAGAGAATATGCAAACTATGATTTATCATGGTTTGGTCCAATCCATGATGACCTACGCCCAGTCCCCAGGCTCCTCCTGAGATTTCCAATCTACTATCTTCTTGTCTAATTGGGTACAAGAAAAGCCGCTACAACCCACAAGTTTAACCGGGTACTTTTGTAGCCTACTACGGAGTTACTCTCCCTCACACACTGTAAGGTTTACTCCCCCTTACGACAAGTCTTACGAGCTGAGCAATGCCAAAGGCCTTTCTCTCCTGCTTACCCGTGTAAGTCTTACGAGTAGAAAGTCTAACCAACAATTCTCTCTACAGCTTCCCTCACAAGGAATCAAACCCTCTCAAGGTCCCTCTACCTTGAGATCAATACAGAAGTATATTTGTAAAGATTTACAGACTCTCTCATAGAGTAGATATGATACTCACTGAAGTACAATACAACTAATCTCACTCTCAAGTATACATGATATTGAAGACACAAAGAAGAGCAGAGAGTGCGTGAGGCGGAAGACTTATGATAACAACATATTGGTGTAGTTGGGTTCCCGTCTCTCTGTCTGGTGCTCTATTCATCGAATGCACTCATATATTTATAGCTGAGTTAAGATAGCCATTGTTAAGCATCCGTCCGTTAGAATCTATTGCTTTATTTGACCGTTGAGCCCATTTGAATATTTGACCGTTGTAAGCCTATTGTGTGCATAGACAGATACATCAGCATTTCTCGTTGATTGTGCTCTAAAAAATTATTCAGTGTTTCTTGCAGTTTGTCCGTTGATCCAACATATGCTATGTTAGGTTGTTTATTGATCCATTTGTTGAATAAGGTTGTTGCCCATTATTTATTGTCACTGAATATTGGTCCGATGTTTTCCATGTGCAGTGATAATGCATAACAACTGTAAAGTAGTGAGAGAGAGAGCCATTACAGTCAGACGCTTCTCTTCCGTAAATTAGCTTTTCCTCACTGCATTGCCTCTTTGTTGTTCTTTCTGTTTCACACTTGGAACAAATGTTAAATGATGTTTAAGATTAATAACAAGTGTAAACATAATGATTAAATACCACTTAAGCATATTTGGATTGATCAAAGAAATTCACTTTGCTTCTGCGTGTGGACAACTCGAGTTCTCACTATGAAACTCGAGTACATATAGTTGTTTCAATATCTCCAGGTAGTCTCGGCCAGAAACTCACAACAATGAACTTTTGGAACTCGAGTGCACTTTGCTTCAAAACTAGAGTGCTAAACTATGAACTCGAGTGCATCATGAGTTTTCAAGTTTCTGCAATGTTCTCTGGTTGAAACTCTCAGAAGTGTGAAACTGATCTTGAGTGCAAATCTCCACAGAACTCAAGTGTGCTTAGCTAGACTCGAGTGCTTCATGTTAATCTGACCTTTCAAGCTTCTCTAGAATAAACTCGTGTGCCAACAATCTCTGTACTCGAGTACAGTGAGATGGAGAACTCGAGTACATTACGGAGAACTCGAGTGCACTTCCTTTTCTTCACAGTTCTAAATCTCTCAGGTACAAACTCTAATGGCAGAACTCTCAAGACTCAAGTACATCACTCCTCAGAACTCGAGTGCTTCAATCTAAACTCGAGTACAAGTGATATTTTCAGCTTCTCGCCAAGTCTTTAGGCAAAGCTTACAAGAGTATGAACAGTGGGCTTGAATCATGATCTATTTATTTTTTACCTAAATATGGCAAATGATTGATCATTGGAAATCTCTTGTCATCTACATTCTAATACAAAAGGAATCAGCTCCAAACTCATTGTATTCTCCAAGTTATGATCCAATCAGTATAGACAGTGTATGTATTTTCGAGTATCAACTTCCAAAACCCATACCACATTGAATATGATTCAAAATTTGACATCTTATATATGTATGGAAAGCTCTTTGAGTCTACTTTCATGTGGCACCAGTCTCAGCTCAATTGGACGTGTATTTTGGGAGATATATCCAAAATATAAAAGCTGTTCTGGAATATAACGGTGATTTTAAGTTGAACTTCAAACATTCATATCTGCTTCATATGAGCTCTTTTGATGTTGATTCTGGTGGTGAAATGACGCATTGGGAGTCTAGTTTTATATGTCACTAGTTTCATCTCGATCGAAGTTGTGGTTTAGTATATATGATTGAATAACTGAAGCTTACTTAAGCTGAACGTAAAACAGGGATGAACAGAGTGTATTATTCTTCATTGTGAACTCAAGTTCTCAATCTCAAACTTGAGTTCTGACCCATTTTTTCATTTTTAAACAGTACCAACTCGAGTTATCTATATCCAACTCGAGTGCCAAACTTGGGAATCATCATAAGGTCATTTCTGCCAAGAACTCGTATGAAGAACTCCTTGAACTCGAGTGCTACAATGCCCAGAACTCAAGTTCTACTATTCAAACTCGAGTGCTATAGTTCCTCACTGCTACAGTACCTGGTTGCTTTAGTGACTTACTGCTACAGTGCCAAATAGTACCAACTGCTACAGTACCACTTGAATTCCCTTCTGAGCATATAAACATCCAGTATTTTCTCTAGGAGCTTGAATCTTGATATTACCATTAGTTCCTTCAAGTGATTATTTCACCAATCTCTTTCTTGCTTTACTTGACTAATCTATAAGATATACAATATTAAATATAGTAGTTAGTCAATATAAAGAGATTAATATATTAAGCAAAATTGTTGCTCTTAATATCTTATATCTCTATTTGACATCATCAAAACTAATCATATCTAACAAAGAGGTGTTTAAGTGGTTAAACAAGTGACTATAAGTGGAAATAAGATGTTTGGCGATTATAAATTGAAAAACTTCATTTTCCAATTTTTTCCAGCATTTTGACCAGCAATGTTTTGATGTGTTTGAGCTGGAATTTGATGGATTTGATGATTCCATTATGTTTAGAATGTAAAAATGTATAGGGAACATGTGAAAAATAGAGTATGGAGGCTTTAGGTGTGAAATGACAATTTTACCCGTAAAACCCTTACTTTGTAGCTGTTAAGGGTAATTTGGGAGATGTAGCGTGAATTTGTGAAAATTGAGGTAATAAATGGATTTTACATGCGAAATTTTGTAGGAATAGCTCGGGTCATAGTTTTTGGAAGAGTACAACTATATCAGGTATCAAGGGAATTAGATCGGATTTCTTGAAGGCATTTTAGTAATTATGTGTTTTTGGGTAAAGATAACCAGCTATATGAGTCTTGGAATAAAGCATGATTGAGTAATAACTCATTTATTATAAATTTGGAATTTTAGGATTTGACATTTTTTCTAGCCGGACAAAGAGTTAGAGGACCGGTATTAGCTAGACATTGGAAAGGATTTCAAGTAGTAACTCTATCCCTCATACATTATGTGATTATTTATATGCATTGTATTGCCATGTTCTGTGATATGTAATGTCTGTGATATAACTCCTAGAGTTGTAGTCCAGGAAAAGCCCAAGTACACCCAATGGGAAAAGTACAAGTACCACTAGGCCAGTTTGGACATAGTCTAGATAGATGATATAATTCCTCGTTGTGGTGTATGAAAATAATAAGTACCACCCTATAGGAAAAGTACAAGTATCATGAGGCCAGTGGGACCCAACTGAGGTAGTAAGACAAGTACGAACATGTTGTTGCCTGCTTCAGAATTTAAAAGTGATAACTATATAGCTAGTAGGGACAAAACAGTCTTTTTGATCCGGACAAAACAATCATTTTGATCATGAACATTGGCAAATAGACATGTGCACAGCATTAGTTTCTATTGCATTATATGCTATATTGCATTTTTATTTACTACATTTTATATGATTGATTATGTGTTACTACTGAGATTCATTTGAATCTCACCCTTTCCAAAATTAAAAAGTATTCAGCTAAAGGTAGCAGCTCCAAAGGCAAGGAAGTTGACACCAATAACTACGAGTTCCAGTCCAAATCAAAAACTTTTAGTGTTGGTTATATGCTTATCTTTTTTATATATTTTAGGATTTGTAATTAATATATACAAACCATGTGGGGATTTCTTGTAATGTAATGAAGTACTTTATATCTATATGTTTATGCCATTTATGTATGCCCA
Organism: Albizia julibrissin; assembly: GCA_037074505.1. Classification (NCBI taxonomy): domain Eukaryota; kingdom Viridiplantae; phylum Streptophyta; class Magnoliopsida; order Fabales; family Fabaceae; genus Albizia; species Albizia julibrissin. The sequence continues at coordinate 44,678,333 of CM073477.1, forward strand.
CTAAACTATGCATTGATACTCTGTTAAATGTCAAATTTTTGAGGGGTTTGACAAGGGTCCCAGGAATGACTGAGAGATAGAATGGTTTTTGGGATTATATGATTCAGCCCTTCAAAGTAGATAGCTTAGTGTGTTTAAGTAGTCAGAGGAGATATACTAGAATATGTGAACTAGAGTACACCTAGCGCCATTTTGATGGCTTAAGAGAGGCATGTTTGGCGCCATATGGAGCCCACACGCATACCCAAATTTGTATGGTGCTAGGTGGGTTCCAAACACACATAGAGATGTATCGCACGGTCTGAGGCCTACACCGATAAAGTAACTTTATTAAAGTAGCTTTAATATAGTAAGTAATGATGAACCAACTTTTGTGTTGGTGCAACAAGAAGATGCCACTTGTCCCTCATCATTGCAATCACCTTTTAACTTTTGTGTTAGCTCTCTCTAGGGATTAAACCTAGCACAATAGTCAGGAAAATCCACCAGTCTCTAGTCCGGTCATGTACTTGACTTTTCCAAGCACCAAACTCAGGAGTCAGAGGAATTCATCATGCGTCCCTTCCCTTAACATTAAAGGACGCCTAAGGGAGAGAAGATAGAGGAAGGATGAACTTAAAAAGGATACTTGTCACTCCAAGGTTTAATCTTGAACACATGTAATACCCCCACTTTTTTCACCAATATTCCTTATATATATTGTGATATTTAGTGGAATAAAATGGTCAATTCTGGTGTACATTAAATGATGAAAGTACTCTAATAGGTAGTTATATATAATTGGTTAAGTTAACACACAAGGTGTAACTTTTGTCTACTTAAAGGCCTAATATTATAACTTAAATTGGAGCATAAAATGATACAAATATTGGCCCAATTATAGTGCATTAATTTTGGCCAAAATGAGGATAAAGGAAGGAAGAAATGATTTATTTCAATAAATCATAAAACGTAAGGGCACAATGGTAATTTTGCCATAAAACAGGAAATAATTATTTTTCCCCTAATATTCCCAATAATTTTAGTTAAATGGGAATTAAAAAGAGGAAAATGGCTACTTGGTAATTAATAAGCTTATTTTGGAGTATTATTACTAAGGGAAAAATTCAAAGAAGTCAAAATATTAAAGGGTAAAAAAGCTTAAGACTTTGGTCAATTACTTGTGAGATGGTATTATGAGATATTTCAAAAGTAACATATACTCTCTCATCTCTCATTAATTTCAGCAGAAAAGAGAAGAAAAAGGAAGATGGAATTTTTTTGTGATAATATACAAAAAAATCCATATTTTTGGACCAATAAGGTTTGAGCACTTGTAAAGCAAGTTGGAACATCCTTTAAGTTATTAATCCTTCATCTTCCTCCATTCATTTTCATGAAAATAGACCCAAAAGAGAGAGAGAGAGAGAGAGAGAGAGTTCAGCCATATCTTAAGAACACAAGAAGCACAAAGGGCTAGGGCTTCCACAAATCCAAGGTAAGAACTTGTTAAACCTTGTGATGTTTTCCTCTTAATCACTCTATAACCTCTCTTAACCTCTTCTACTTCATTAAATCCATGATTTTCAAGATAAATCAAGGGTGTTGGGAGAGAGGAAAAAAACTTGTAGAGAGAGAAAGAGTTGGAACAAAGACGTAATCACTAAAATATCATTCTATTGACTTGTTTGGTGTTGTTCTTGTTGTTATTGGTGGACATTGTGATGTTTTCTCTTGTTTTCAAATATTGGGCTGAAGCAAAACCTAAGGGAAATTCTGCCTAAATTTCCTCTAAACATGTCCATTTAGTGTTTAAATGGTTAATCATGTGATTAGAAGTAGAAAGGAAGTGGTTAAGCAAGAGAAAGCAAGAAACCAACATGTTTCTCCTAAGAACCCTAACTTGCTGCCCTGTGTGTGACCTGATAAAGGATGGAGAATTTGGAAATTTTGATCATTCCATTAGCTTTAGAAGGAAAAATTGTGTAGGTATGCAAATGTTCATGATTTTTGGATACTTGTATATGAATCTGGAATTTTTGAAAGTTGTGAAATAGATGTTGTGTAATTCATTTTCTCGAGACAGTGAGGTTGTGTGATGTTTTTGAATGACTAAATGATGTCCAAATCTTGTGAAAATTTTCATTCAAAAATTATACTTATCAATCTTTAACTTGATAGATCATAATAGGCAATTGGATTTCTATGCTGGAAATTCTATATTTTTAAAGTTTGGTCATAAAAAACTGAAAAATTATGGAGCAGTATCCAATAAAAGGGAATTTTGTACTTGTTTGAGTGCATTTAGCTTATGGATATATTTTTCCCTAAAATTAGACTTAAAGAGGGTCACGTAGCACTTGTAAGTATATCATTTGGATGTCTTTAGATTTAGTTATGCTTTTTGGAAGTTCGGCCAAGAAACAGGGTAATCTTGGCCGCCACCAGAGGATTGCTTGGCCGCGGCTTAAACGTTTCTGACCTGTTTTTAGCAGCAGTCAGGCATTTTTTGCCATGGCCAAGACCCAAAATTTTTAGTATTTTATATTTTCAAAGAGGTGTTTATTGGTATGGTGTTTCCAACCCCATAGGCCTTTGTTGGGACTTCCAAGGGCTACCTAAGTGACTCAAATGACAATCAACAAGCTAAACTAAGAATAATTTAGTTTACATTATGCCAAAAGAATTGAATTGAGTAATGAATCATTGTCCAAGATCATACAAATAAGTACAAAACTACTAAAGGGAAGTAGCTAGGTAGTAACCTATCTTACATATATTTATAAGATACATTGAATGTTCTGTGTATTCATTATGAATTGTTTAGCACATTCTGGTTATGCGGGGAGGTCGCCCAGGGCCTTTCTACGTGGATGGACGCCTGGGCCAATAACGTTCTGTGATGCACGAGTGGATGCCTGGGGACTTTCTGCGGGGTATCCCTCGGGGCCTTGTAATATACCTAGCGCTATGGTGATATATGAACTACATGTGATGCATTGAATGTTGTTGTGATGATTTTGTTGTATGATGACTGTATCGCATGCTTTGTGATGTTATATCTGTATGATTGGCATTATGTTACTACTGAGATTCTTTTGAATCTCACTCTTTTTCATAAACCCATATGCAAAATAGGGAGATAGCTCAAGGGGCAAGAAGAAGGTTAATACGAATGGCTAGAGGCTAGGAACGTGAAAGACTTTAGTTTTGTTGGTTGTCTGTTTTAATGTACTTTAGATATTTTGGATTTGTAAATAGTGTAAATAGCTTGTAACTCTAACAGTGCTACGATAGTGAGATTGATAATCCCGGTAGGCTAATAAAAGGGCAGTTTAATTAAATTGTGCCTCTGAACGCTAATGAAACATAACTAAGGTTTGGAACGTCAAAACAAAGTAAAGAATCACTCACAAACTCTAATAAAATGAAAAGAAGAGCCTATAAGACTTAATGAGATAGCAAATGTTTGTGAAATTGTTTCAGAAAAATTTTACTACCCTCAAAAAATCTTCTCCAATCCCAGGTTTAAATCCTGAGATGGGTTTAGAATTTATGAATGTTTTTCAAAGTTTCTTAATTTGTGACTTGTTCCTGATTTTACAAATGATTTCACTACTCTTTTACACTCATCTAAGGCTATTAGGCATAAGGTGTCACAACATGGCACCATAGGATTGTAACACATGAGAAATTAAGATCCAAACACTCCCAAGACCATATTAATTTAGCCAAGCAAGGAAAGAGAAGGGGAAAATAGAGAAAATCCAAGAAAAAAGAAAGAGACAAGGATTGGTGTTCTTGAAGTGTTCTTAAGAATTTCTATCGATTTTACCTTCGAATCGGCATTTCTAGCTCTTGGAGCCTTCTCTAATGTTGTTCCTCTCAGTGAGAGCAACATTTATATGGTTTCAGATTCTTGATCTGAGGTGTTTGGTACCTTCTACAAGGTGGAGGTGTTGCCAAAATCAAGAAATGGATATGAAATAGTTTAGAGGTATATATAAGCTCCGATTGAACTAAATATCTTGAGGTTTTGACAAGTCCTCATACTGCCCTGATTTTTTATCATACACAGAACCTGTAGAAATAATATTATTTTGATGATTTTGAGGTTTCTAATGGGTGTAGAATGAAAAATAGTATGGTATAAAGGTGAGGAACTGATTTCAGGAAAATCAGAAAAGAAAACAAGATTTTAGCCAAGAAACCCTTAAGTTTCAGCCAAACCTAGAAATTCAGGGGAGATGTGATTTTGAGGAATTTGAGGTTAGAAATGAGTTCTACATATGAAATTTTATTGGAATAGGTTATGAACATAATTTTAGAAGAGCTGGATTGAAAACCCAAAAATTGAAGTTAAAGGAGTAGTTGCTGCAGATTGTGTTTTTTAGGAGACATTCTGTTTGTGACATGTTTTTGGATAGTTAAATCTTATCCAATGGCCATGAAACTTTTTAGAAAAATAGTAGACATTATAGGCTTTAATTAGATATGTTATATGTGTCATTTGGTTCAGTACATTAGGAGATATGATCTGTTAAAGTTAGACATTGAATCTAGAATGATATTTGTGGCAGTGAGGATTTCTTGGAGTTTTATGGAATAGTGTGAATGTAATTGGAAGTAAGGGGTATTTTTTTCCTTCAAATAAACTTAAAGAGGTCATATAGGATTTTGAACCACCTCAATTGGAGACTTGTAGATTAAGTTATGGTTTTTCAAATTAGGTGAAAATTTCGGCAGCATAGGCAACACTACTACAACAGATGGTTTTAGTGGTACCGCTCTCGTGACCTTTCTTTATTGAAGCGCCACAGATAGTTGTTTTTTTAAAAAAAATATTTAAAAGTTGTGCCGCTTATGTTAAGCTTCTGTGGCACTTGCCTAAACACAAGCCACACAAGGCCTTTGTTTTTTTAAAATAATAATAATAAAGTGCCAGCTATAGGCAAGCGTCATAGCTAGCATTATTTTTTAAAAAAAAATAAGTAACTTGTATGGTTATTCCTAGGTAAGCCCTTTCCAAAGGCTTGTACTAACATGGCCTTGTAAGGTGTTTGGCTAGGAAGCGCCTTCCACCCAAATATGTGTAAAAAAAAGGCCATTGCTTCCCTTTTATTTTAAAAACAATAAAGTGGTCAAACTAAGGGAAGCTTTGGCGCTTGCAATACAAGTGCCATTGCTTCCTTTACTTTTAAAAAAATCAATCACTTCTTTTAGAAAAAAAATTAAATACATAGGGCCTTGGAAAGGCGCTTCATTCTAAAGCACCTTCCTAGGCCACAGGCCTCAGCAATTATTAAAGCGCTTTGGAGGGCGCTTTACATTAAAGTGCCTTCCAAGGAATTTCAATTTTTTTTTCAAATTGGGAAGCTATGGCACTTCAATACAAAGCGCTACAACTTCTCCCACCTTGTATGGCGCTTCTATGTAAAGTTTCATACAAGGTGCTATATACTTTTCACAGCCCCCCTATTTTCATCTTCTTGTTTTCCCTTTAGCTCCCCCATTTCTTAGAACTTCATTAGTCTCCACTCTATTTGTTCACCACTTTTCCTTATTATCCATTGTCCTTACTCCCTCCTCTCTTTGATTACGACAAGAAGAAGCTTCCTTGGTCCCCCTATTTTTTGTTTTTTCTTGTTTGCTCCTCGTGCACATTTCTTCAATATTTGGTTGCCACTTCCATTGTAGCATAAAACTTCCTTTCCTAAGTGCTTTTTTTTCTTCTTGTCTCGGCCTCCTTCAGAAGCTCCCTAACGTGTAAGTGTTTTTGTTCTCAACATTTGGTCCATGTTTTTTTTAGTTAAAATCTATCATGAATCTTATATGTGTGCTCATAATTTGTTTCATGTATTTATTTGATGTTTCAACTCTGTCTTCTTAAACTTCCCATACATTATAAGTTTTTTTAATTTTTGAGCTTACAAAAATAATAATACTTAGTTTAATCCTCCATAGAAGTAACGTGTATGGTCAAGTTTGAGCAACTTAAATGATGGTGTTCTTTTATGCTTGATAGATAAAGATGCAATATTGCAAAGGATATGTGTTGTGCTATTTCATTTTTCTGTGGATTTTTGGATTATAAATGGAGGTTTCCATCAGAAAAATAAAATAATTATGAAAAATTATTAAAAGAAAAAGACTTCCTATGGCGCTTCCTTCCATATATTTTTTCTGGGAAATAAAGATTCCCTTCTTCCATTATTTTATTTGAAGTCCAAGAAAGAAGTTTAATTCTCTCATCATGGACATTTCAAATTCTCCCTACATAAGCTTAGAGAATTATTGACAAAGAGATTCGTTAGTAGAACCAAATATTATATCATTTACATATATTTGTATTACTATATGTCATCCTTATTACGTTTGATGAATAACATTGTATATGCTTTTCCTCTGACAAAGTCTTGATCAAGAAGAAATTTGCTCAGTCTTTCATACCAAGCTCTAGGTGCTTGTTTCAAACCATATAAAGCCTTTTTGAGTTTGAAAACGTAATCTGTCTTTGAATCATCTTTGAAACCAAGAGGTTGTTCTACATAAACTTCCTCCATAATATAATCATTCAAGAATGTACTTTTAACATATATTTGATAGAGTTTAAAACCTTTTATGCATGCAAATGCCAAGAGTACTCGTATAGCTTCCAATCTTGCTACTAGAGCATATGTTTCCTCATAATCAATACCTTCTTCTTGATTATAGTCTTTGGCAACTAATCTTGCCTTGTTTCTCACAATGATTGTTGATTCATCAAGTTTGTTTTTGAAAACCCATTCGGTTCTTATGACCGGACGATCCTTTGGATGAGGTACCAAATCCCAAACTTGATTTCTTTCAAATTGGTTTAATTCTTCTTGCATAGCAATCACCAAATAATTGTCAGAAAGTGCTTATTCAATACAAGAAGGCTCAATTTCATAAATGAATGCAGAAAATGTAACTTCATTACGAACTCTATTTCTTGTTTTAACACCATGAATATCTCTAATCACTTGTTCGATTGGATGATCTTTCATGTGTCTCTATGATCTAGGCTAAGCATATTCATTGATATTATCTTCATTTTCAAAATCATTCTTTTCAGAAATGGTTATATTCTTAATTTTCTTTATTAAATCCATTTCTTCTTCATCAAGTAACTTACATGAGGCTCTATTTCATCAAACATGACATGAATGATTTCTTCTACAATGCATGTTCTTTTATTAAATACCCTATATGCTTTACTTCTATTTAAATATCCTAAAAATAAACCTTCATCATATTTTGGATTGAATTTACCAAGGTTTTCTTTACCGTTGTTGTAGATGAAACACTTACACCCAAAGATGTGAAAATGAGCGAGATTAGGCTTCCTTCCTTTGTATAACTTATACGGTGTCTTTCTAATTTTCTTGCGGATATATGCCCGATTAGAGATATAGCATGCAGTACTCATTGCATCCACCTAGAATACTTGTGACACTTCTTTATTGTTGAGCATCTCTCTTGCTATCTCTGTGAGAACTTTGTTCTTTCTTTCCACAACTCCATTTTGTTGAGGTGTTCTAGGTGTTGAGAAGTTGTGATCTATTTCTTGATTGTTGCAGCAGTCTTCAAAGAGTTCATTATCAAACTCTCCTCCATGATTTGTCTTGATTAAAATAATAGATATACCTTTCTCATTTTGGAACTTCTTGGAAAATATAATGAAATTAACAAACGTTTCATCTTTAAGCGTAAAAAATATAATGCAAGTAAATCTTGAAAAATAATCAACAATAACTAAAGCATATAGATTTCCTCTAAAACTTTGTATTCTTGCATGTCCTACTAAATCCATATGAAGTAACTGTAATGGTTTAGAAGTTGAAATCTCATTCTTTGTTTTGAGAGAAGATTTAGTTTGTTTTCCCTTTTGATGAGCATTGCAAATAATATCATCTTTAAATTTTAGCTTAGGAAGACCAATGAATGAATCCTTTTTAACCAGCTTTTCAAGTTGATTCATATTGACATGAGCAAGACGTTTATGCCATAGCCAACTTTCCTCAATTTTACTTAGAAAATAGTTTTCTAAAGAATTGGAATTTAAATCAAGAGTATAGCAGTTACCGTCCCTTTGATCTTGGATCTTTGCTTTAATGGATTCTTTTTTAAGCTATAGATCCTTCTTGTTTACTATTAGGAATTCTTCTGAATCGAATATCATCGTTATCTTTATCAATGCTTTGGTTCACGCTTAGGAGGTTGTGGCATAATCCTTCGACATAACAAAAGTCGTTGATTGAAACACCATTCAATCTTCCAACTTTACCAATTCTGGCTGTAATATCCTAAAATGTACTCAAGGGCTAAGTGTACAAATAGACAATGAAATTAATGATAGAATTGTCCCTAGAAATTGTATAATGACTTTAGGCCCGATTAGCTATCGATAAATTACCTAATTTTCGTCTAAAATTGGGAATGATTAAAAACCTAATTAGAACCAAAGAATAGACAGGAATGACACTATTAGTAAGGAAACAAGGCCATCTAAACCATTAGTGTACAAATAAAGAGAAATGAAAGAGTTGGTAGCACAATAATTATTATTACCAAGAACAAGGGTAAAGAAGGAAGAAAAGACTAAGGTCAATTAGTCAATAAATTCTTCTCTCCTTTTTGGGCATATATTTTTCATTCAAGACAGCAATAAAGAGAAGGAAGGGAATTGAATTAAACCATAGGTATTGGTTAGTCACAAAGCAAAGGAAAAGGAAGAGAAGAAAAGTCAACCAACTTTGTAATTGGACTTCAATTTGTTATTTTGACCAAAAAGTAACCTTATAGGAGCATGAAGATAAAAAAATCTTCTTTCTTTTTTGGGTTGCAACTTATGGTTAAAAAGAAGAAAAGGGAAGACAAGAAGGCTAACTAAAGTGAACTTGACCATAGTTCGTAATTAACCTACCACTTTTGCAAGAAATCATATGAAGATGACACATGGCATTTTTCCCTTGATTTTTTGAGAAAGTCGGCCAATAGTGTAATATCCCAAATTTTGAGACCATACGCTTGAGATTAAGCCTAGATTAAGTGAACTACTAAACCCCAGTTTAGTAAATATCCTAGTAAGGCATGATTGTATTCTCTAAAATTCCTTTATACCTTTAAGGTATTAAAGGGAATATCATGGTGAATTAAAGAGCTTGGGGAAGATAGAACAATGCAATTAGAAGTCACACACAAAGTAGTGTTGCTACCGGTGAATTTTCTGGTGTGGCAGTCATGTTTTTGTGACATCTTTCAAGGAGAAAATGATGTACAAAATTATAAAACTCTCTAGAATGAAAGTAGACTTATCAAGATTTAATTTGATGGATCATATGAGTTATTTGGAGCTTTACACCAAGATATATATATTTTTGAAGTTAGCCAAGTGAAACTGGCTATTCTCAGTGGCAGCATCCAAAAATAATAATTCTTGGAAGTGTGAGCTTCCAATTAGCCAAAGTTTATATTTTTTTCCTTAAAACTAGACTCAATAATAGTCATATATCATTTAGAACTATCCCAATTGAACATCTACACAATTAGATATGAATTTTCAAAGTTTGATGAAAATTCTGCCCAGTTTTGCATTAAATACGAAAATGGAAGAAAATGTAAGGGCAAAATGATCATTTGCCCAATAAATCAAGGAATAATTATGTTTCCCTAATATTCTCAATAATTCCAGTTAAATGGGAATTAAAAAGAGGAAAATGACTACTTGGTAATTAATGAGCCTATTTTGGTGAATTATTATCAAGAAAAGTCAAAGGGTCAAAGAGTCAAAAGTATAAGGCTTTGGTCAATACATTTCAAAGATGGCATTGGGATAAATTAAGATTAACATTTTTCCTCTAATCTCTCATGCAAATTCGGTGGATGAGGAAGAGAAAAGGGAAAATAAAATATATCACAAGAAAGTCAAAGCTATGACCAATGAAAAACTTCCATGTGTAAGCAACTTTGACCATTGCTTTAAGTTACTCTTTCCTTCATCTTTTTCATTCTCATTCTCATGTAAATTGAACCAAAGGAGAGGCAAAAAGCTGCTGGAATGTGCAGGAGCAAGAAGCAAGAGAAGAGCCAGGGTTCTTCCAAAACTAAGGTAAGTTGTAATCTTAAGGTTTAAGCTTCCTAATTACTCTCTAGCCTCTCGTATTCCCTTCTACTTCATCAAACTCATGGACTGAAGGAAAAATGTCAAGAGAAGAGAGAGAGGGGATAATGTTTTCTTAGAGAGAGAAGGAGGAGAAATCAATAGGTAAACCTCCAAATATCCTTCTTATGCTTTGTTGTTGTTGTTCTTGTTATTCTTTGGCTTAGTTTGGTTGTTTGGTGAAGTTTGGATGATGAAAACCCTAAGGGGTCCTATTGCTTAAACCTCCTTTTAAACATGTCCAATGAGGTTTTAAATAGCTAATCATTTGATTAGAAGTAGTAAGGAGGTGATTAAGCAAGAGGAAACAAGAAAACAACAAACTTTTCTCAAGAACTCTGATTTTCTGTTCTATATTGTGACGTGATGAAGATGAAGGAATTTGTTAATTTTGATGATTCCATTGGCTTTAGAAGGAAAAATTATGTAGGTATGCAAGTGTTCATGATTTTTGGATGCTTGTAATGAAGTAAGTATGTACATGTTGTTAATTTGCCTTGTTTGGAACAGTTTCATTGTGATGAATTTTTGAGAAGTCAATTGTTACCCAATGACCATGAAACTTTCCAAATTATGTAATATAAAGGATTTAGAGTAGTATACTAGGAGTTATGAGTTTGCAAATTTTGGTCATGTAAAACTGCGTAATTCTAGAGTAGGGTTTACTAAAATGGAATACTGTATTTATTTGAGTGCTTATGGCTTATGGCTATATTTTTCCCTGAAAGTAGACATAACAAGGGTCAAGTAGAACTTGGAAGTACCTCATTCAAATTTTTGTAGAACTAGTTATGAGTTTTACAAATTCGGCCAATAATCAGGAAAGGGTAAATCATGTCGCCTAGGTTCTTGGCCACGGCCAAAATGTTTCTGACCTATTTTTGGCCGTCACCAGCCACTTTTGGCCGCGGCCAAAACTCCCAAATTCCAGGAGTTCATGTTTTTAGGGAAATTGACCTATTTAGCCCTCCCTAGCTTCTTGGGCCTTAATATACACTTCTAATGACTCACAATCATAGCTCTAATGATGTGATTGGGTATTTAGGGCCATGGAGAAGTCAAGAAAGAAGAGGAATGGAAGAATTTCCAAGAAGCTTTAATGGTTGGAAGAAGAGGTAACAAAGGAAGGACAGTGATCCATAAGGTAGTAAACTTACCTTGCCTGCATGTATGTGATATGTATGTTTTTGCATTTATTATGTGACTACTTTGACTATTTTTGTTATACATATTTGATTGATTGAAGCTCTGTTATATTTGTACAATGGCCATATGTATGTTATAACATTGAACATACAACATGTCATTATGTTGGAATGAAGTAGGGTAGGCAAGCATGTCATGCATTCATATATATCTTGGATGCATAGTGGTAATGTTTGCTACGGGATTCTCTCAAATCTCACTCCTCCCAACCAACCATTTCAGACAGGTGAAGGATGCATAGAAAGATGCACGGAAGAGATAGGGAGGTGAAGTAAAGATCGTAGTATAAGGCACTACTATTGGTATAAATGTAAATGATTTGGTAGTATTTATGTGATCATACATTTGATGTATATGTATATAAACGAATGAATGTAGTATGAGCAGAGAATATCTCTAGTTTAATTAAATGAAAAATGCTTGCCTATACTCTGATTTAATGAATTTAAGAGCCGATGAGGTATTGGTGACGTAGTGAATCTTATGGGAATGATTGTAAAATTTGATACCCTTTTGAAAAATCCTCTCAACCCTAGGTTCAAATCCTGAGTTGAGAGCGAGAATTTGTGAAAGATTTCAAAAGTTGGGTAGTCCGAGTTCAAATCCTGACCCCACAATGGATTTCACTACTCTTTTGTGCTCATCTATGGCTATTGGAAATAAGGTATTACAAAGAGAATTAAAGAGCTAAAGTGAATTAATTTAACACATATTTCACTCTCTCTTCAAGCTCAAAAAACGTCCAAGCGCTTAAGGAAAGAGAAAGCAAGAAGACAAGAAGAAAAGGTAACCTTCTAGCTTGATTTTCTCCTATCAAACCACTTCTATGTCTCAAACACTCTTCATAAACATTTTTCCTCTTGATGAGAGCTTCATATCTATGGTTTTAGAATTTCAAGAAGAGGTGTTTTGATTCACTTTGCAAAAGCACAAGTTGAAGAACCAAAGAAATAACCTAAGGAGGAGCAAGAAGTGAGCTTTAGCTTCATTTTGAGCTATGGATTGTGTTGGTTGACTGAGAATTTTGGCATGTAAAATTCTGCCCTTTTTTTGGTCAAGCTAGGGTTTTAAAGAGTCATAGTTTTTTGATTGTATTCATGGTGTTTTATGATGTTTATAAGGCATATGAAGCTAGTTTGAGGTTTAAATTGGAAGTTTGGTAATTGTTGGATTATATGTCAAATTTCTGCTAAAACATGACATATATAAGGAGTTTTAGTTTGGTCATTTTAATATTACCGTTGTATTCTACATGAAAAATTGTGTGGGAATAGCCCCTAGTTATAAATTCTGGATCATTGGAATCTAATTTGTAACTTTGCAAATTCCAGTGTGAATTTCCTGCATGGCAGTCTAGTTTGGTGATGTTTTTGAATAGGAAAATGATGTCCAATAAATGTGAAACTTTTTGTCTAAAAGTAGACTTATCAATATTTAATTTGATAGGTTATAATGGTCATTTGCATGTGTATACTAGAAGTTCTACATTTTTAAAGTTTGCTCATGTAAAACTGGAAAATTTTGGAATAATTTTTAATAAAATGGAATTATGTGTTAATGTATGACCATTTGGCTAATGGAGATATTTTTCCCTAAAATTATACTTAATAAGTGTAATGCATAACTTAGAAGCACCTCATTTGGATTTTTTTAGATTTAATTATGATTTTTGGAAGTTTGGTCAAGAACCAGGGAATTTTTGGCCTTGGCCAGAAGATTTCTTGGCCACGGCCTAAATGTTTTTGACCTGTTTCTAGCCGCGATCAGAAATTCTTGGCCACGTCCAAGACCTAATTTTTCCTATATTTCATATTTTTCAATAGGTTTTGATTAGTATGGTCTTTCCCAATGATTGGTATGGTCTTTCCCAACCCCATGGGCCTTTGTTTGAGCTCCAAGGGCCTACCTAAATGACTCCAATGATAACCAACAAGTGAAAACCAAGGATAAACATAGGGATGAGTCTAGAATAATTTATTTTACCTTAAACAAAAGTATTAGGATAAGTAATAACCCGTCCAATTCATGAATTCTCATATATAGGATTCGATATCTGCCCAGGACGACGAAAGAACTGATAACACATCTCTAAACATTGGAAAGACTAAGGTAGTAACTTCTCCCTCATACTCTATGTATCTTGCTTCATGCATATTATTGCCATGATACATACTCGAACTGTGAACATGAATTAGGCAGAATTTCTCGTTAAGCATTCAGATGAGAAGGGCTTTAGCCCAGTAGAATACCCAACGCTGTGGGAAGGGATGGTAAGTCCTTGAATATAATTGTTTGTTGCATAAACATATCTCTGAATGTTGAATGAATATTGAATTGTTTGATATGTGGTTGTTGATTGGCATGTTTCTCTGTATTCATTTTCTATGAGTATTGTTTGTTACTACTGTGATTCTTTTAAATCTCACCCCTTTCTAAAAACCAACCTGCAGCATGGGCAAGTAGCTCTCACAAGAAGAAGGTAGCTATGGACAGGTAGAAGAGAAGACTTTAGAGTTTACTTTATGTTGGTTATCTAAATTTTAGATCTATATATAATGCTAAAGGGTATTTTGTAAAAATAGTACTCATGGTGGTAGAAGTACACCAACAGTAGACCTTAAAGTTTGTATCTAATCATAGTAAATCAACTAGAACAGGGTATCCGCACCAGGTGGACCCTCTAGTAACAAACTTAACCCGAATATTTGCTAAGAACTTCAGTAAGTACTATGATATTAACAAATGGAAATAGACCTAAATGAATTAAGAGGATTTGAAAAAAAAATGGAAATGAGACCACAACTCAAATGTTTTGAAAAACTTTTCAAAAACCCACTTAACTATAGGATTGAACCCTGTAGGGAAGTCGGGATCCCAAATGGATTAAAAAGTACTTTTGGTCTCTGATCTGGCATCAGTTCACATTTTCAAATGTTTTGTACGGTATAAAAGTAAGGTGTTACATTGACAATACGTCTAGATTGGTTACCTCTAAAGGCTATATTTCCACCATCTTTAGGTTCCAATATGGTGAAATTTTCTCTGTCACCAGTCATGTGTCTCGAGCATCCACTATCAATGTACTCTTTTTTTCCCGTGATACTTTGAGACATACCTAGAGTAATATCATTGAACTTTAGGTACCCACACTTTCTTGGGTCCTTCATGGTTAGTGTGAATTACTCTTGGTACATGTGTCCCTTTTGGAACTCATTTATATGTACCGATGGTCTTTCCTTTTCTAAAATGACCTGAAGAAGTGTAATGACCTTTCCTATTGCAATAATTACATGATGCGAATGGATTTGATGCATGCACTGTATTTTTAAAATATTTCAGATATGTCTTACTACCTCATTTTTTTTCCTCTATTTTTGTCTTGTACAGTTTTATAACCAATTCCAGATTTATCATGCATAACTCTTTGAGATTTCAAAGATAATCTTAAGAGTTTCACTTTTCTTAGTAAATTTTTCTAAGGTCTTCGTTAAATCATCTATCTTCTTATCTTTCTCTTCACATGATGCACATGATAAATTTGATATGCTAAAACTTTGTTTACTCTCTAGTTCTTTTACTTTCTTCTTATAGAATACCATTTCTTTAGCTATTTTAATGTATTCAGAATGAAATGCATTATATTCAGATAAAAGTTCATCATAAGATGGTTCAGAATCAGTTACCTCGAAGTCTGATTCTTCCTCTTTAGCTACCAAGCATATGTTAGAACTTCATCATCGTCACTTTCTTCATCTAACGAACTATCATCCCATATGGATGATATATATACTTTCTTTTTCTGCTTCTTCTTATCTTTATTCTTGAAGCATTCGGACCTTATATGTCCTAGTTTCCTACACTCATAGCATACAACTTGTTTCTTTTTGTTTTCTTTCTTACTCGAACCTCCTTGCTAATTATTGAATTTTCGTTGACCTCTTCTGTAGAACTTCTTCAATTTCATGACGATCATTCCCATATCATCCTCGTCAAATTCGTCTTCGCTTTAAGATGGTTCAGCTTCCTTTATAGCTTTAAAGGTGACTCCTCTTTTCTTTTAATCATCAAACTCTTCTAGGTCTTTCTTGAATTTTAGCTTTCCCTAATACTCAGAAAGACTTCCAAAGAGTGCAGCTACCGATATCAACGATTCACCTTTAGCTTCTTCAATGTCAAGAATCTTTCTTGGGAATTTTGATCAAAGGTTTTCCCAAGTGCTGCTAGTTGGTTGACAAGGTGGGTATATCTGAGTTCGAATTCAGATATCGTTTCTCCAGATTTCATCCAAAAGAAATCATACTCTGTAATTAGAGTATTAACTCTATTTTCTTTAATTCCATACATACCTTCATGTGCAATTTCTAATGCATCCCATATTTCTTTTGTTGTAGACAACGTACAGATTATGAAGTACTCCTTCTGGTTGAGAGCGCTGTGTAACATCAAAATAGCTTTGCTATTTAGTGTTACCAGTCTTTTATCATTGTCATCGAATTCCTCTGGGCTTTTCTTTACAACTCTATTTTCAACTTTCTTTGTTGGAACATAATCTCCATCTTGTATTACATTCCATAAGCCATATTCAATCGTCATTACGAACACTCTGAACTTAGCTTTCCAGAACAAAAAATGATCTCTGGCAAATCTAGGAGGTCTAGTAATTGAAGCTCCGTCTGAAAGAATGTTCTCACCCATGGTTTCCATATGAACAGATCCTTCTGAAGTTGTTAAACTCTTCTGAGAAGACCTTGCTCTGATACCAAATGGTGGTAAGCTTCATCTAAGAGGGGGTGAATTAGTTGATGTGGTAATTTTTTTGGATGTTATAGCAATATGGAATTAAATGAAGAGAAAGTAGAGATGAGAGAAATTGCACACAGAGATTTATACTGGTTCGGCCTCAATCCCAGGCCTACATCCAGTCCTTAGAGATCAACACCTTCTAAGTTTTTCACTAATCCTCCAATATTCAGTCGGCTCTTGGAACGCACGATACAACAAGTGTCCTCGTAAAGACTACGAGCACAAATATTCTACACTTAGAACTTTCTCTCCTCCTTACTACAAGTCTTCTGAGCAAAGCAATTCCAATGACTCTTCTCTCCCACCTACTTATGCAAGTCTTACGAGCAGCAACTTTCTCTCCCGCTTACACCTCTATAAGTCTTATGAGTAGCAACGTTCTCTACCGCTTACACCGCTTGCAATGTTCTCTATAGCTTCCCCCATAAGGAAATTCTACCATTTCAAGGTTCATTTACCTTGAGATGAAGATTACAATGAAAGTTCTTACAAAAATCTCTTACAGAGTGGATATGATAAACACTGAAGTACAATATGAATACAAAGAAATTTAAAGACTAGTGTAAATTAAAAGCTCTTTTGTATTCGTTGTTCTCTCTTCTTCTCTTTTTTGTCTTCATCTTTGAAAACTCTTTATTTAGTTGTTCTGGAGATGGACATTGTAGAGTTTACATTGTGGAGCGGGATGTTTGAATCTTCAGACAGGCTGTCATGGTATGCGACAGTTACTCGTGGTAGTTGTTGACCCATGTGCAATGATAGCTAACCCATATCATTATGTCCACCATATTTGACTTATTTAATCGTATTTCAAATCTGAATGTTAATAACATGTTTCATACTTAGAACAACTGCCAATTAAAGTCTAAGTACAACAACAAGCGTAAAAATAGTGATTTAATAACGTTTAAGCATGTTCGGATTGATCCCGTAATTTGACTCTACATTTATGTCTACCACACTCGAGTTCTCTCACTGAAACTCGAGTGCATAGAGCTGTTTAAATGTCTCCAGGTACTCTTTGCCAGAAACTCGCAAGAGTGCCCTTTCAAACTCGAGTGTAAAAGGCATCAAAACTCGAGTCTTGAACCCCAAACTCAAGTTGTCCAACTGTTCATTGATTCTCCATATTTCTTTGGAACAAACTCACGGGAGTGTAAATTTAGACCAAGTTACTTTATGTCTAGAACTCGAGTTTCATCAACCAAACTCGAGTGTACTAGTGACTTAAACATTTTGACATTGTTTCTGACCATAACTCGCAGGAGTGAAGATTCCGACTCAAGTGCACTTTCCTTCAGAACTTGAGTGTGATACCAAAACATGAGTTCTCATCTTTCTTCTAATTTCTCAGTGAGTCTCTGGAAGAAACTCACAGGAGTGTAAAACCAAACTCGAATGCATATAATACCAGAACTCGAGTACTAGTCCATAACTCAAGTTCATTTGATATTTTTAGATTATGGCCAAGTCTTTGGAATAAACTCGCAAGAGTGCATTTGCCAACTCGAGTGCATTTCTGTCCAAAACTCAAGTATTTTCAAACCCCTCATTATTTTGACATTTATCAAAGTATTAATGTGCAGTTCAATGGGCATACAGAAATAGTACAATATAATGATACAATATTCTAGATTACATTGCAGAATAACCCACAGGGTTTGTACATATTCAACTACATAGAAAAATTAATAGATAACCAACGACTAATATCCGGGTCAACACTGGTCCTTCTGTTGCCTATATCTGCTACTTTGCCCTCTAAGCTATTTCTTCTAGCTAAGTAAATTTTAATTTATGGAAAGAGTGAGATTCATATGAATCTCAGTAGTAATAGAATATCAATCATATAAAATATGAAAAATAAACATGCAATGCAACATTTATCATGATGCAGCAATCAAAATGTCAACGCCTATCCGACAATGGTCAGGAACCAAATGATAATTTTGTCAGATCAAAATGATCATCCGTTCCTAATATGTATAAATATAATCTCATAATATGATCACAACAACAATTCATAGCAAGCATGTACTATCTGTAATCATAATAGCTTGGACCAAGCCCATACTTGTCCATACATATCAAACCTCTCAACTAGGTCTACCTGATCACATGCTACCCCAAAGGTTATATGGGGTAGTTTAACTCATAATCCACACTCAGAGAGTATCAACACAACAAGCAATACATTGAACAGATCATGACAAACATTGCGTATTAATATTCACATAGAATATGAGAGATAGAATTACTACATGGACTCCTTTCTAAGGCCTAGCTATTATAGATCCTTTAGCTTTTTATTCGACTCGGGCAATTATCAAATTCTAAATTTGTAAAAGTAATTACAAATGAGTTATTACTCATTCATACATCATTTTATAAGTTGGTTATCTTGGCTCAAAAGCGCATATTTACCAAAATACTCTTAGGGAATCGGGTCTAATTTCCCTTATTCCCGGTAAACCTGTACTTTTTCCAAAATATCTACGCTATTCCTACACAATTTCATGTGTAGAACTCATCTTTTACCTTAGTTTGGACAAATTCATACTCAAATGGCCAAATTACCGTTGACGGCCACCAATTAGGGTTTTAGGGGCAAAATTGTCATTTTCCTAGGTTTTTCAGAAATTTCCAGCATTTTTAGTGAACTTTGAAAATTCATAACTAAATCTAGAAAATTCCAAATTCAATGGTTCCAATTCCTATGCAAGTCTATTTCAGTATTATTTTAAGAAAAAATATCAAAAGGCACCAAAAACATCCAAAATTTTCCAGAAAATTCGTCCAATCTGGTTTGCCACATAATTTGTTCCAGATTCTCGGTTAAACTTTGAAAAATCATATCTTTCAATCCACTTATCCAAATGGCTTATAATACCTATCCAATTAAAGCCCATAATGTTTACTTTCATCTTGTAAAATTTCATAAAGTTTGAATTAGGTTAAGCATTAAAAAATATGTCACAACACATTTGGTACAAATTGGAAAAATGGAAGTGTGGTGTGTTATCCCTTAAAACACCTTCCTTTTCACTTGTATTTGCTTGTTTAATCATCCAATCTCAAGTTTAACATAATCAATAGAAATTTGGGCAGCACTTCCCCTTAGAAATTGGACATCCCAAATTTACAGAATTCACTAGAAACAGTCCAATATCCAGCCAGAACATAGTTACAACTCAGTTTTCGGTAAGAATTTTAGAGTTTAGGCAACTTACCTTACTTCTTCTTTCCTCCTTCTTGGCTGAAAATATATTCCTTTTCCCTTGAAGTTTTGCTTGTCGAATGACTAATCCAAGAGGATGGGAGGTTAAGGAGAGGTTTCTGATACTATAATACAAGATTGAGCAAAGATTCTGGCTTACTTACCTTGTGTCTGAGCCTTGGACTTCACTTCTTCTTCCTCTTTAGCCCTCTTCCTTCCCTTCTCTTCTTTCAATTTGGCCAACTATGGCCATTAAATAGACAAAAGATGATAACTTTAGAGATTTCTAGTGCTTCATATATGTCACAATCTCATTGTTTCTTAATTTATTTATTGCACATGACATAATATAATTATATATTTAATTATGTAATAATTTTTATGAACTCCATCTATCATCCCTTTTGTAATTATTCATAAAAAATTCTAGATTATATTTATTTGGTCAAAATGACCATTTTGCCCTTGCAATTTCTCCCATTTTCGCAATATTCAAGAAAATCTGCATAATTGTCCCCAAATTTTGAAAATTCATATCTAATTGTATAGATATCCAATTGGGGTGGTTCCAAAGGCCATGTGACCCTTATTGAGTATACATTTAATAAAAAATATAAATTTTATCCAAATGGAAGTACACCATTCTCAGAAGTTTTATTTTTGAAGTCTACTCCTAAAAAACGCCAGTTTCACTAGGTAAATTTCAAAAATTCATTTCTCTTTATATACACTTCAAAAATCATATGACCGATCAAATTAAATCTTATCATGTCTACTTTCATTCTAAAAAGTTTCATAATTTGTGGAGATCATTTACTATTTTAAAAATATTACACAATATAGCTACCTCATAAGGAAACTTACTAGCAACATCCATAACTTATGTACCAAATAATTATGTTGTGTATGACCTTTAATTACATCGTTGTGTCTCTTAATATGCTCTTTAATTCACCATTTTATTCCTTTAATACCACTAAGGTATAGAGGAATTTTGATAACTGAAATTTGGTATATTACAAGTATAGCTTGTAAACTCAAGTTCTCCTCTTGTTCTTCACAGCACCAAAGTCTCGGGGTACAAACTCTCTTTCTAGAACTCTAAGGACTCAAGTGCATTTTTTCTCAGAACTTCAGTCCTTCACCTGAACTCGAGTGTATTGCTTCCTGTCATGTACATAACTGAAATATCAGATAAAACTTAACAAGATTTACACTGAATTATGCTAACTGGACTCGAGTATAAACTCAAGTTCATATCCCCAGAACTGGAGTGCATGCTCCAAACTCGAGTGCATCAGCACTTTTGCGGATTATCTAAATGACTATTTGTGCAATGCTTTCTTTGGTTATTTTAACACATTATTCTTGATTAAATTTAGTTATTTCCTTGCAAAACAATTCATCACTATTTTGTTATCATCAAAACATAGATTCTAACAATTTTTTTGCATCAGTAATCCATCGATCATTACCAATGGAAAAAATTTCATTGGTAATTCCATTTTTTGTAGTGGTGGAAGCTAGTAGTGAGGACATGTGACATTTTTTAAATTATAAAAAAGGTCATTTCTTGATGGATTAGTAACAAAAAGTTTTCGTCACTAATGAGTCACTAATTTTGATAAGAGCCCATCCCAACTTTATAACGGATTAGGGATGTAATTTTTTCGTCAATAATTAGTGATGGAATTTAAAATTCCATCGCTAATCAATTAGTGATGGTATATTTAGCGACAAAACAAATTCAATCTCTAATCCAATTTTGTCACTAATCAATCACTAAACTAATTAGCTTGCTGGTTTTTTGTATTGTACCTTGGCTTTCTCAAGGGTTAGATTGTTGATTATTGCCCTGGTGGATAAGTTATTAAATCAGTACTAGACTCATTATTTTTTGATTTTGACGTGTTTGCTACAGCCACGATAGAAGGAAGGTGTTAGAAATTCAGTGACATTTGCTACATCGAACTTTAGAGTGAATGACATAACAAAAAGGGCAACTTCAAAAATTTATAATTAATTCCATAAATCTCCAAAAAAAATATAAATTAGGGCTCATGGAAAGCCTAGAATGTTTATTTTCCAAAACAAAAAGAATTATGCAAAAATAAAATCATTTGACCCTTGCAAACTCTTGATTTCTAAGAGTACTTTCAATCATCAACCTTTGTGTTTCTAAGCCTCAAACAACCAAATAGAAATAACTAAATAATTATTCTTATACATTAATCATTACTTAGTCAACACTAAACCTTGGGATTAAATTCTAGAATGTTATAACATGAATATTAATATTCCTTTTAACTTCAAGCCTAACCTTGCAAGTTTGAGAGAAGCAAACACATCAATTCACAAATTCCGAGTCACAAGAAAATCTAAACCATAATGTACGTATAAATTTTATACATAAATTAAACAATTAACTTAATTATATAAATTTAAAGTTTGAAATAATTTCCCAAAATTTTCAATTACACACTAAAATCCTAATTATTTATTCTAACCTCAATTCAAATATTTTTCTCAACCCCAACAACTCATTTGAATTACTATAATTATCCTCAATTCCATCCAAATGTACAAAATCCCCAATTTACAACTTAGGGTTTCAAACCTAAAAATTGCTCAATCATAAATACTAAATTTATTCAACGTTCTAAACTAATTAAGACTCCAATAATATCTCAAACAACCCATATAAATTATTTGATTGACATTTAATCGGTAAAAATATGCTATATAAAATAAATCCTATGGTTATCTATTGTCAAAACTCAAGCTTATTACTCTAAATCATAATCTCAAATTTATCCTTATCACCACAATAAAACATCCATAAGAGATCTCAAAATTTCATAAGAAATATTTATGGAGAGAGTTTTAGGAATAAAAGTAGTTATGAGTACCAAAATAATCTGTAAAGATTAAATCTAATATGAAATGAGAGATGAACCAACACAGAAGAAGAAAAGAAGCTGTCGCAAGGCCAGAAAAAGTGACAAGTTGGGTATATAATTTTAATACCCAAAGTTCCACCCCACAATTATTTGCGTGGGTTTAATGAATTAAGTTCAATAATTTACTTTATTTTTTATTTCATTCATTTTAATCTCTTTTTCTTTTTATTTTTCTTTAATATTTTCATCATAATCATTATCTTTATTTTCTTTCATTTTATTTTCATTTTTATTCCAATTTATTATCATTTTCTCTTATAGATCTACATCTAGGAGTTATTAGGAGGAGCTTGATTGGAGGCTAGCTATTTGTTTTCGGAATTATGTTTTATTATAACTTTTTTTTTCTTTTACATATATTGGTAAGGTGCTGGTTTATTGTCTTATGATCCTCTTGCATATTCTGTAAATTAATAAATGGTTACTAAAATTTTGTCACATCCCGTGGTTAAATCCTTTTCAAGTGAAGATTTTTGCACTCGCGTATGGAACGAGCATGAGGTATTGGCATTTGAGTATGCCTTAACTCCATTTGTTTTATGTTGTTGGGTTGATCTTGCCCCATAGGTTGAATATATAAGATGTAATATGCCGAATTTTGGGACTAAAAGTTTAAAATTTAGCCTGGATTAAAAGGGGCTACTAGATCCATATTTGGTAAACGTCATAGTGATGTATAGTATTATTTCCCAAAAATTTTTTATATCCTTGAACATTAAAAGAAATTATATTTGTGAGCTAAAAATCTCAGGGAATAACAAAACAAAGCAATTGGAAGTCACACATAATATAGTAAAATGCAATACAAAGTAGTGTTGCTACCGGTGAAATTTCCTTTATGGCAGTAGTGACTGTATGATATTTTTCAATGGGTAAATGATGTTGAAAAATTATGAAACTTTTCAGAGTAAAAGTAGACTTATCAAGCTTTAATTTGATAGGTCATATAAGTCATTTGGAGCTGTACACAAAGAGAAATGGATTTTTGGAATTAGCCCAGCGAAATTAATTATTTTCTGGGGTAGCTCTCAATTGGCTAAATTTTATAATTTTTCTTAAAACTAGACTTAATAAGGGTCGCATAGCCTTTGGAACCACCCCATTTGGACATTTGTACAATTAGATATAAATTTTCAAAATTTAATGAAAATTCTGTCAAAATAAACATTATGTGCGAAAATTTAATAATTGGGCCAATAAGAGCTTGACATTTGGAAAAGTTACTTAACACCATTTAATCATCAATTCCCCATCTTCTTCCTCATATTCCCATCGTGCATCTAATCAGAATAGAGTGAGAGAGAGAGTTGAGAACGTTGAAGCACAAGGAAGCCAAGGGAGAGCTAGGGTTCAAAAATCAAAGGTAAGGAAGTCATGGTCCTGCGCTTTAAACTTCATAATACCTTTATAACCTCTCCTACTCACCTCTACTTCTTTGAATCTATGGTTTTCAAGGAAATATCTCAAGAAGAGAGAGAGAGAGAAAGGGCAGACGTGTATGGAGAGGAAGAAGTGGAAATCAAGAGGTAAACCTCCCATACTTGTTTCTCTTACTTGATTGATGCTATTGAAGTGTTTTTTGACTTGATTTTGGGTGGTTTGTGAAGTTTGGATGTTGAAAACCCTAACGGGTCCTAATGCCTAAATTGCTTCTAATCATGTATAATGAGTGTGTAAATAGCTAATCATTTAATTAGGAGTAACAAGGAAGTGATTAAGCAAGAGAAAACAAGAAAACAACATAACTTTTCCGAGAATCTTCATTTTGCCCTGATTTTTGTGCTTTGTTTTCATAGAAGAGGAGTTAGAATTTTATAATTTTGATGCTTCCATTGGCTTTAGGAGGTAAAATTGTGTAGGTATGCAAGTGTTCATGAATTTTGGATGCTTGTATATCAATTTGGGAAATTATGAAGTATATGTGTGCATATTGCTTACTCTGCCCTGTGCGGCAGTAAGTGTTAGGCGTGATGTTTCAAAGTCTAAACCTTATCCAAAAATTCTGAAAATTTCCAAGATTAAAGTAGAGACATGGACATTTAATCTTATAGGTAGTTTATAATTTTTGGATATGTATAGTAGGAGATATGAATTGTTGAAGATATGCCCTGTTTTCTGGAAAGAATCTGAAACAGTGATGTTGTGCGAAATTTTTCATAGGGAAAAGCTTGTCCAAAAATTCTAAAACTTTCTATAATTAAATTAAAAATATAGATCTTTAATTTTATAGGTATTTTTTAATTTTTGGACAAGTGTGCTAAAAGATGTGATTTTTCAAAGTTATGCCTTGCTGCTGGAAGAACATCTGAAACAGTTGGTGTTTGGCAAAATTCTGGGAATGTTGTGGTTGCTAGCGTGATGGCGGAGAGAGTGTGGGCATTAACGCTGACCATGCCGTGAAAGAAGATGAAATGAGATGGAGAGAGCAATGAATGAAAATGTATTGAAGGAAGAAGTCGAACAAAGAACACAACCAACTTTCTACACGGTGTAGAAAGTTTGTTTTCTACACAGGTTACATCCAACCCATGTAGAAAACAAACTTTTACACGAGTTGGACTTCCAACCCATGTAGAAAGTGATAAATTATTTTTTAAAAAAATATTAAAAATACATTCTACACGGGTTGGGTTCCCAACCCATGTAGAAAGTGATAAATTGTTAAAAAATATTAAAAAGAAATTTAAAAATACTTTCTACACGGGTTGGGTTCCCAACCCTTGTAGAAAGTGATAAATTGTTAAAAAAATATTAAAAAGAAATTTAAAAATACTTTCTACGCGGGTTGGGAGCTCAACCCGTGTAGAAAGTGATAAATTGTTTTTTTTAATATTAAAAAAATTTAAAAATACTTTCTACACGGGTTGGGCTCCCAACCCATGTAGAAAGTGATAAATTGTTAAAAAATATTAAAAAGAAATTTAAAAATACTTTCTACACGGGTTGCAAGCCTAATCCGTATAGAAAGTAATTATTTAATTTAAAAAAATAAAAAAATTTTAAAATAAAATTAATGGCAATAATAATACTTGATTCCAAAAATACATCTAAAAAATGCTTATTTATTAAAGAAAAAGTATTTTAAATTTACTTTCTACACGTGTTATCTTTTCAACACGTGTATAAAAGTTCTTTCATTTTCATATATTTATAAAAATGCCATCGGTCACACTTTCTACACGTGTCCTCTTTTGACAGGTGTAAAAAATAGGTTTAAAATTTATATTTTGTACTAGTGTGATTAACTTAACATACATTATTTACCTTCACCCATTCAGCCTCATTCTCGTGCAAGAATAGAACCAGAACGAACGAGAGAGAGAGCTGAGGCGGTGAAAGAAGCTTGAAGCAAATCAAGCTAGGGTTCACACAAAATCAAGGTAAGAAAGTCAAAAACTTGTGATTCTTGCTTCCTAATCCTTCCGTGATATCTCCTACTCACTTCTTCTTCCTTTGAAGTTTGAACCATGGTTCTCAAGACAACTTCCGAGAGGAGAGAGAGAGAATTCAGACGTTGAGGAGAGAGAAAGTTGAAGAAATCAAAGGTAAACCTCCAAACATGTTTCTCATGCATTATTTGATGCTATTAGTGCTATTCTTGGATTGCTTTGGTTGTTTTTGTGAATGATAGATGAAGAGACCTAAAGGACCTTGTTGTCCAAGTTTCTCTAAACCTTGTCCAATGAATGTCTAAATAGCTAATAGTTTGATTATAAGTAGAAAGGAGGTGATTAAGTAAGAAAAAACGAGAAACCGACACAATTTTGAGAACCTAAAATTTAAGCCCTATTCTGGACGTGGTAAAGGAGATAGAATTTGATAATTCCGATGATTCCATTGGGTTTAGAAGATAAAATTGTGTAGGGTATGTGTTGATGATGAAGTGAGAAAAACCCCAGAATGAGAAATGACCGAATTACCTATTAAAACTCAAAGGAAGGGCTACCAAAGGCATTTTCATCATTTGGCCTTGAATTTGACCAATCTGATGTCAAAAATGAATTCTACACGTGAAATTGTGTAGGAGTAGCCCGAGTCATAATTTATGGTGGGGTCTATAGGGGCATTTTGATAATTGGCATTGTAAAGATAAGTTAACCAATAACCTAAGTTTGGGTAATGTGCGAATGAGTAATGACTCATCTATGATATATTGGATATTGTAGGACTTGGGGATGGTCCGAAGTCTAAGACTTGCCTGAGCTCAAAGAAACAAGAAAATGATTCTAAAGGAAAGCAACCAGGTAGTAACTTCTTCCTACATATACTATGTGACACCTATTATGAATGTCATTCATTGTAACATAAGCTAGTGTCCTAGACACACCAAATCACTATGTTGTGGTCAGGGACCCAACATGGGCACTAACTCGACCAAGGGGCAAACAAGTAGTTTGACCTTGGCCAAGTGTATACATATTCGTTCAATCATCTTACATGACATGACATTGCCTATCTATTTTCGCATTTTATATGTTTGTAAGAATGTTGCTACTGAGATTCTCTCGAATCTTATTCTTTTTCAACCCAAAACCTTTTCAGCTGAGGCAGGCAGATCAAAAGACAAGGTAGTGGCTCCCAGTTGCTAGGGTCTTGGAGTTTTACATGCGGCTATAGATATTTGCATGTACTTAGATACTTTTGAGATTGGTTTCTTTGTACATGTGTATATATGTGTTTAACAAACCCCTTTAGGACATCCTCCTATAATGTAAAATGGTACCATATATCAATATGTTTCCACTGTGTCGTACGCTTTATGAATCTTTATATGCTTTTAGATCCGCGATTATTGTAAGGGGTAAAGGGGTATTACAACTATCATGTAAATGGTCATATGGCTTGTGAATATTACTCATTCCATGTACACCTAATGCATACAAGTCATCCAATCCAAAGAACATGTCATTCCCATATACATTACTTACAATAAATTGTCACTATTAACAAAAGTAGTAAAGGTAATGACCAATATAATATTGGTATTTACAAAAAATCAAACTCTGTATGACAACAACTACAATATACATAAAGTGAACATTTTCTTCTTCTATCATCACCATCTTCGACCCTCTCACTCTCACATGTGAACGTCTCCCTTTTGTTCCCGATTTCACTCTCGGCCTACCTCTCACTCTCACTTGGCATTGTCGTGTTCTAATAAGCTTAGAAACTCCTTTCTTGTCATCTTATCAGCTTGCTCGATACAAAGTACGAGGAATAAATGAACTCTTATCTCCATCAACAATAATCAAAGAATTTCTTATCAGTTCCAGTGATGCAAAAACAAAGGAAAGAGAGACGAAAGAGACGAGAGAGAGAAAAAGTTGGAGGAGGAAGATGATTGAAAAGAAGGGATAGTTTTATTATTGAGAGAATTCCAAAAAAATACCATTTAAACTTCAAAATCCCAAATAGGTGATTTAACAATAAAATGATTTGTTAATTGCATTACTATTCTTGTTAATCCCATTACCAAACTTGTTAACAGGATTTTGAAGTTTAAATGGTATTTTTTTGGCATTCTCCCTTTATTATTTATCCCAAACATCAAAAATCCATATTCTTACCCAATCCCTTATATGTCTTTTGCAAATATTAATAGTATTTTGTGGGTTTAGCATTTCATGTGGTATTTTAATGAAAAATTTTCATTAAACTATTGTTGTATTTTCTTATATTTTCTTATTTTTAATTAAATTATATTATTTTTATTGACCAAAATAACCCTAAGTTGACCAAATGACTAAAACCATCCTATAGATGAGACTCGAGAGTTCATTCACTGTCCGGTTTTAGTACAACTCGTGCAAAGAAACTTCAAAAAACAGAGCCGAACGCAGAACGACTTGCGAGAAAGCAAAGCACAAGACGCTTTTTGACTGCTTCCTCAACAGCCAGGCATCGTCAAATTCTCTCTCCCCTCTGAATCCTCCCCCTGCCCCCGTCCGGCCGTCCATGGATTGTCCTCCGATCTATCATCTTCCTCAGGACTCTCTCCACCAGATCTTCTTCTCTCTCCCTCTCCGGCAGATCGTCGTCTGCCGTGCCGTCTCCAAGTTCTTCAACCAGTTCCTCACCTCTCCTTCCTTCCTTCAGTCTGTCTCTTCCCAGCATCCACCTCACTATCTCCTCGCTCTCCGCCCACCCCACCATCGCCATCTTCATCACGCCCAACGCCACCATGTCTCCTCTCCTCCTTCCCTTGACGTCTTCGACCCTGACCTCAATCAATGGCTCAAGTTCCCTCTCGATTTCCTTCCATTTCGGTCGCTTCAGCCCGTCGCATCCTCCCCGGGTCTCGTCCATTTCTGGGGTGAATCGTCCGACTCGCTCGATTCGAACAAGTCACTCGTTGTCTGTAACCCAATGAATCGGCAATTTCGGGTCTTGCCTCAGCTAGGATCCGCTTGGTCGCGTCATGGGTCAGTCCTTGTTGACTCGGCTGGTCGAGTCATGGTTCTTACTGAACTCGCAGCTCTATACTTCTCGGGTACATCAAAGCACTGGCTGAAGTTCTCATCCAATTTGCCCTCAAAACCTAGAAGCCCAATTTTGGTTTCTGACTCAGTTTACGCGCTGTGTGATGTTGGGTCTCCTTGGAGAAGTCAATGGAAGCTGTTCTCTTGCAATCTTACCAAGCTTACTACCACGCTGACTTGGACTCGCCTTGAAAGGCAGGAATGGAGGGACGTGTTCGACATTTTGAAACGGCCCCGTCTGGTACGTGGAGTTGGAAACCGGATTCTGATGGTTGGTGGGTTGAAATCTTCCTTCTCATTGAACTCGCCTTGCTCAACAATTTTGATTTTGAGGTTGGATTTGGACACATTGGACTGGGATGAGGCTGGGCGAATGCCAGTGGATATGTTTAAGTGTTTTCAAGAATCAAGCAAGTTCAAAGTGTTTGGTGGCGGAGATAGGGTTTGTTTTTCAGCCAAGAGGATTGGGAAGTTGGTCTTGTGGGATCGGAATAGTGCTGGTGGGGAATGGCGGTGGATAGATAAGATGCCTGGAAATGTCGATGGGCTCTACCGGGGATTTGTGTTTGAAGGAAAGCTAACGTCTGTGCTTTGATGGGTCATGCTACTTTTTCGCTTGCTATGTCAAATTGGAGGATGGGTATGTTTGTGAGGATTGTTTGTTGTACGATTGGTCAATCTTGAACTTTATCTGTACCAGACTACCGATGTTTAATTAATGCAATTAAACTAAACTGCAGATTTTTCTAAGTTATCATGATCACAATCATTTGTCATACGTTTATCGTTGTCTGATATCCATGTTTGTGTTTTTATCCATACGCGTTCTTTCTAAATCTAATATAAGTAAGGACTACAGCTGAATGATGCGCATTACTTTGTCTGAAGTTTGTTATGGCTTGTGTTACTATGCTCTACTTTTACTGAACTTATACTTCCACAATTGTGGTAACAACACCATACTGTACATAATTTATCCAGAACTAAAGTGGACTTCATGCATTTTTCTGAAACTCAAGATGAGGCACACATTGTTCATAGCTTGTGAGAAATTAGCCTACAACTTCCATTTATATAGATATTGATTCATTTTTCATCTTTGAATTATTGTTTAATTCTGTGCAAGTTTTGAATTTTATGTGGTGACGTGGATATAGTTTGATAGCTAATGTGAATTTTTCTGATTTGTTGATTCTTTGATGGAATGAGCTTGCTATCTGGTGAAGCTTCCTCCTTCCTTCTAAACTCTTGTTTAGACTAAGTTACAGTGAATTATCTAGGTGAATTAGAAACTGCTTTAGTTTTCTTCAAATGAAAGCATGGAAGGCTTTCCAGGGCTCTAAATTGCTCTAGCTTTAGGCTTTTCTTACTATTGCTAGTTTTTTTGTTAGATTGACTGGTCACCTCGTAGGTGTGTAAGTGTTACCAGAGGAAATTGATTGGAAACTGTAAGCAGCTGATCATAAAACTATTGGACTAAGTACCTGCCTTTAACGATTATACTTTGAAGCACGAAGCCTAGACACCGAAAGATTTCTTCTGTATTTTAGAGGCTTGCATTTTTTTTATAATCTCTGTCCCCTGAACTTTGGCAATAGCAATTGAGAATTTTGGCAGCACCTATAACCAGTAAAAGGGCTCTGCAAAACTTGCAGAAAATTGATTATGGAACAGTGATCTATTTGTTGATGTGGTGAATGGCTATATTTTTTCACCTACATTTTTATAAATTCCTCGATTGCAAAATTCAAAAGTGCTATTGCAAGATTTTGTTGATTCCCCTGGTACTATGGGTACAAAGGAATAAAAAGGAAATGAAAAAATGAATAAGATGGATGAAAGTGACATTTCTACTTTTTAAAAGTAATAGAAGGAGACAAGTGTTATTGGTAATAATAACAAGATCATAAAGAAATTACGTAATAATATATTTTCTCTCTAACTGCCGCATTCTATTCTCTCCCTGCTACTAAATATGCTCAATTGTTGGGAATTTTGCTGGATGCAGAACTTGCACCCCCTTTATAATGGGGAAAAATAAATTATAGTTATAGATGCATAAGTTGGCAAGGGACTGAACTTCATGAGAAACGTGTAATATGCTTGTTAGAATCAGAATCAAATCCCATCAAATCCCTTGATCCTCTCCTTGATTATTTGATTTTATGCTTCTCATTTATTCCCCTAATTTGTAGCTCTTAAATGTGATACTAATTAGGGTGATTAACTCTTGATTGTAATTGCATCTCTCCCTCCTCTAATTGCTCTCTATGAGCCTATATATAATGTAGTCCTTCTCATATGTATACATATCAATAAGAGAATGAGAGTTTTATTCTCTGAATCATCATGGTATCAGAGCACCTTTGGGTTCGATCAGGACCTAGAAAAATAGTAGAGACAGTGAAGAGGGAAACATTGTGTGAGAGACAGAGAGAGAGTGCATTTCCACCTGAAGTCACTAACGGAGGGAGAGTGACATGACACCGCCCACTCAGAACGCCTCAAAGCCCGCTGATTGGCGTATTCCCGGAGTTCAATCGTCATCTGGTTGGCGCATGAGCGTCACAAGCCGGTGAAAGCTTCTGCCAGTGGTTACGTGTGAACTCCACGCACCAGCGAGTCTGCATTGTTTCCTCCTTTGACTCATCAAAAAATCTCCTTCTTCCTGTCCTAAAATGAATCCCAGTGAGTTTCCGCCACTATTTGGATCTATTGCTTCCAAAACAACCACCTTAGGGACAACTCCGATGGCTCTTATGTCCGGGTCAAATTCTCAACCCAAGGACTCCTCTACTTCCTCTTCTACCATAAACACAGTACCAGAAAAAGCCTACAAAAATGGTCTAAGAACTCCCTGACAATCACATTATGGTGATCAACCATAAACATAATGGGAAAAACTACCTCCAATGGTCCTAGAGTGTACTAAGATACATTTGTGGAAAGAGAAAAGAGAAATATATCAACAGTGCAGCCCCTCAACCAGCCCCTGATGACCCGAGTTTCGTCACGGTTTACAGAAAACAACAAAGTCATGACTTGGTTAAGCAATTCTATGACCCTGGACATTAGTGAAGGGTATCTACTAGCAAACACTGCAAAGGAGATATGGGATGCGGCCAAATGAACCTACTCCTCTCATGATAACATCGCGGCCTTGATTCATTTGAAGCGGCAACTCCGTGATCTGAGATAAGGTAATATGTCGGTAACTGAATATTACAATGCATTGTTGAAAATCTGGCAACAACAGAACTTGTTCGAGGTGCATCCCTGTAAAAACATCAAGGATGCTCAATTGTATCAGAAGATAGTAGAAGAAGGACGAATTCACGACTTTCTCCTTGGACTCCATGATTCTTTCGAGGAGATAAGGGAAAGAATTATGGGGTTAAAACCTTTGTCACACCTGTTTGATGTAGTCAACCACGTGCAATTTGAAGAAAGCAGAAAATTCCTGAATTGCAACAGCCAATGCCACACTGAGAGTTTCGTCCTTGCAGTAAAAGGACCACAAAATGAAAACAAAAATAACAAATGGTGCAATTATTGCAATAAGAAAGGTCACACCAAAGAGGAGTGTTGGAAACTACACTGCAAGCCATCAACAGGAAAACCAAACTTCCTGAGCCACCTTTCTACAACTGAGCAAAAAACTCAGGAGGCTGATTCCCTGAGCCAAAAGGAATTGCAGATGCTTCTCAGAATCCTTAAGAAACAGAACAAGTCAAACTATGTGCCTAGTGTCAATCTAGTACAGTTAGGTAAATCTATTATAGCCCTCAATGCTATACAGACTAGTGACGATGTATGGATTGTCGACTCAGGAGCTACCGATCATATGATTGATAATCGAACATTGTTTACAACCCTTAAATTATGTCCCGAATATCTTTGAGTTAGGGTTGCTAATGGCGTGTTCACCAAAGTTGAAGGAATTGGCACAATTATGCTCTCTAACTCTCTAAACATTTACAATGTTTTGTTTGTACCTGCCCTTACTTGCAATCTAATCTCTGTGAGCAAATTAACTAAAGGGAGAATATGTCGAGTAATGTTTGATGATGATTTGTGCCTTTTTCAGGATTTAAACTCGGGCAAGACAATTGAGACTTCTAGAGAGTGGGATGGACTTTTCTACTTGGAACGATCAGAGTTACAGAATAAAGAAGCCTGGAGTACACGGGAGGCACTAATTAGCTCAAGTTCTCAAGACAAGGATGTATTTTTATGACATTGCTGTTCAGGCCATCCCAGTCTTAATTATATGAAACGTGTTTCTTAGATTATTCAATAAAAATTGCGTTCCCTTTCATTGTAAAACTTGTCAATTAGCTAAACAAACACGGTGCCCATACCCCAAACAGCCTTACATACCTTCTACACCTTTCCATATGATCCATAGTAACATCTGGGGTCCTGCAAGAATAAAGACCCTAACAAATGCCAAATGGTTTGTCACTTTCATGGATGATCACACTAGAGTCACCTGGGTTTATCTCATGAAAGAAAAATTTGAAATAGCCCAAGTTTTCCAAAGTTTCCATACCTTTGTGAAAACCCAATTTCAAACTTCCATCAAGATCCTACGAAGTGACAATGCTAGGGAATACCTGAGTAGTACATTTAAGGAGTTTCTTGATAATGAAGGAATTCATCACCAAACCTCCTGTCCATATACCCTCAACAAAATAGGGTTACCGAGTGAAAAAACCGTCACTTATTGGAGGTCACTAGAACTTTATTATTAGAACGAAATGTACCCATGCTCTTCTGGGGTGATGTAGTCCTAATTGTTGCTTACCTTATCAACCAAATGCCCTCCAAAGTCCTTAATTATACCACTCCAATTCAAACACTCCTTGATACCTACCCAACTTGCCCCCTTATTAACCCATTACCCCAACGAGTGTTTGGGTGTGTTGTTTTTGTCCACATCAATGATGGAAGCAAATTTGATGCTCAAACCAAAAAGTGTATCTTTTTTGGATATTCTTCCACTGAAAAAGGGTATAAGTGCTACTGTCACACCTCAGAAATTGTTTGTCTCTAATGATACCATATTCTATGAGGAGGATGCCTGTTATCCCAAATTACCCATTCAGGGGGAGAATTCAGATAGTGAATGGCTAATTTCATATGACCCAAATGATTCCACTCCCAAAGCCTCTGTTACAAATGATACCTCACCGTTAGTCCATGATACCATACCAGTCCTCGATACCTCATCATCATCATCCACTAATACTACCCTTCCAAGAAGCCTATCGGAACTTGTTGATAACCTATCCCATCAACTAATAACATGGAAACACAGGTTGAAATCACTTCTGGGATGGATATAAGGGGTGAATCAGAAAGAGAGTCTAGACAACAAACTCCTGAAGAGGAAGATACCAGTAGAATTGTCTCTCCCACTCAAAGGAACGATCATGACTCAAACCCGAGATTAGATCCTGCACTTAGAAAAGGGGTAAGATCTTGTATTTAGCATCCAATTCAACGTTTTGTTTCATATGGCAACTTTTCTGCAAAAATGCAGAGTTTTATTGTAAACAGTCCACAGATCAAAATTCCAAACTCCTTCCAACAAGTTATAGCCGATCCAAATTGGAAACAAGTTGCAGAAGAAGAGTTAAAGGCACTTAAGGATAACAAAACATAGGAAATCACAACCCTTCCTATAGGAAAGAAGACTGTGGGGTGCAAGTGGATCTTTACTGGAAGTATCAACAAGTACAAGGCTAGACTGGTTGTAAAAAGGTACACTCAAACCTATGGAATCGATTACCAAGAAACCTTTGCTCCTGTGGCCAAGTTCAATACAATCCAAGTACTATTGTCCATTGCCACAAACTTAGATTTGTCACTACATCAACTCGATGTTAAGAATGCATTCCTAAATGGTGACTTGGAGGAAGAAGTCTACATGTAAGTTCCCGATGGAGTTCAAGCTCCAATAAACTCAGTTTGCAAACTTAATAAATCATTGTATGGACTAAAGCAATCTCCAAGAGATTGGTTCGGAAGATTCACCAAGGCAGTAAAGAGACTTGGGTATAGACAGGGGCAAGCAGATGATACTTTGCTTATTAAACATAACAATGAGAAAGTAACTATCCTGATTGTTTATGTTGATGACATAGTTATCACAGAGAATTATAAAGAGTGTATTGCCCAATTAAAGAAGGATTTGTCACGTTAATTCTAGGTAAAAGATCTGGGTCAAATGAGATACTTGTTGGGCTTGGAAGTTGCAAGAACCAAGAAGGGCATCAATGTATCCCAGTGAAAGTATACGTTAGACCTGTTGCATGAAATAGGAACGTTTAGGGCACAACCTGAAAGAACACCAATGGAAGAAGGCTGCCACCTAGAGATCAAACCAGATGGTGTCCCAGTTGACTCATAACAATACAGAAGACTGGTAGGGAAGCTAATATATTTAACCTACACACGCCCTGATATAAGCTATGCTGTTGTAATAGTAAGCCAATTCATGCACTAACCAGAAGAAGATCATATAGAGGCTGTATACAGAATTCTAAGCTATGTAAAGCTTAATCCCGGAAGAGGAATCTTCTTTAAGAAAGGCACTGCCAGAAACATCAAAATTTACACAAATGTAGACCATGCAAGAGACGGAGAAACTAGAAGGTCAACATCAGGATATTGCACATATGTGCGGGAAAACCTGGTTACATGGAGAAGCAAGAAACAAACTATGGTTTCAAGAAATAGTGCTGAAGTGGAGCTAACGGTTGTCAACGAAGGAGTGTGCGAAGGACTCTTGGTTATTAGTGTTAGACTGTTAACTGAGCTGGGAATTCCATATGAAGGACCCATGCAACTCTAGTGTGACAATAAAGCCAGTATTGAGATGACAAAGAATCATGTCTATCACGATCGAGCGAAACATGTTGAGATCGACATGCACTTCATTAAAGAGAAAGTTGAAGCAGACATCATGAATTTGTCCTACATCATATCTGTAGACCAGATTGCAGATGTAATAACAAAACCACTAGGAAGGGCCAAATTTGAAAGATTTTGATGCAAGCTGGGAATGATTGACATATACTCTCCAGCTTAAGGGGGAGTGTTAGATTCAGAATCAAATCCCATCAAATCCCTTGATCCTCTCCTTGATTATTTGATTTTATGCTTCTCATTTATTTTCCTGATTTGTAGCTCTTAAATGTGACACTAATTAGAGTGATTAACTCTTGATTGTAATTGCATCTCTCCCTCCTGTGATTGCTCTCTATGAGCTTATATATAATGTAGTGCTTCTCATATGTATACATATCAATAAGAGAATGAGAGTTTTATTCTCTGAATCATCAATGCTGATTCTATAATATTTGTGTCATGAATCTTGAGTATTCATTTGTTGGATAACAAAATTTTATTGAATGAATCTATCATGGGTTATACAGGAAAAGTATTTGTGGAAAGTATAACAACATATTTTACAGTATGGGAACATTTCTTCAAAAGCGTGAGTCATAAGATCGTACTACTCAACATGTGCTTCTTTAGAGGTTAATATTTATTGTCTATAAATAAAAAATTATGAGCTTGCTTCTCTTATCAACACTGTTATTCTAATATTTCCCTCCTAAAAGACTGCCAAATCCCCTTAAGCTAGTGAAAGAAGTCTGAGACTCGATAAACTCTAATGCACGGAAATCATGGTGATAGAAAAAGTTATCATGCATCTGTGGGAAAAACAAATAATACCAGATGGAGAGAAGAGTGAAAAAAAATACTCTTTTTGCTGAATCACCAGCTTAGATATTAGTACTTTCTGTTAATTACCATTATAAGATAAACAAGCATTCAGTCAAGCATTCCTTTTCCTGAACAAAACAGGTTAGAGTGGTGGTTATTAACCCTGCACTTCTTATGATGCTGGGAACCATTGAGGATCGGTCTCTAGGGCTGTGGCATAGACAGCTTACTGTGTTTCTGAGAATGAGTTGAGTTTGTGAAGTTGACCTTTGAATAATGGAGGATTAATGGTGCAAGGAATAAAGTACTCTACTTACAAAGAGGAACAAACGCCAGCTTTGATCTTGAATGAATTATTGCTCTTTTTTTGGGGAGTCATTTGATGCATAAACCAGAGTTGATCAGGAATGTAAAATTAAGCATATGCATATGAGGTCTAATGTTTATTTTATAGGATGTCAAAATTGATTTCTAAGTCAGATGCGTGATAGAAGAAACATGTTAGGAACATTTGGGAGGATCATGCCTCAGAGTCTAACTCATAAGTATGGTGTATTGATATCCTAAAGGTCCTTATAAACCTTGTATCAAAATCCCATACCCCTTTCCATTGTTAGACTCAAGTCCCGTATCGCAATTAAATCAAAACCGTGATGCTTTGTTGGCCCAAGATGTGGTTAGCTGGGCTTGCCTTGATGCCTAAGGTGCTATGGGTGAGGCGTGAAACAGCTCCTGTGCCTCTCCTATCGTGAGAGTTTCAGGCTTCAGTTAGGTTCCAAAAGCTAAGGTCCTTATCACTTAATTCATGTGAAGCAATCATATTATA
This sequence comes from Albizia julibrissin, assembly GCA_037074505.1. NCBI lineage: Eukaryota > Viridiplantae > Streptophyta > Magnoliopsida > Fabales > Fabaceae > Albizia > Albizia julibrissin. The sequence goes on from CM073477.1 coordinate 44,715,726, forward strand.
AGTTTGAGTCTAAAAATTATAAAAGAGAACCTCAAGAGTCTAGCCCATCCTTTTATATTTCAGAGAATAGGGTAAAATAGTAATTCTTGCTTTGAAATATTATTTAGGCTATTAGCTTCTTAGGTGATCACAATGCATAATTAAATGGGGGCTGTATTAAGGGCCGCAGGGGCTGGAGAAGCTAGCAAACAATCCTATAAAGGAGAAAGCAATGAGATCTGCGGATCTGAATTTACAGTTTTTTGTTCAAATAACTTATTTGATAGGCTCTCAGATTATTCTTTAGTGTCTTCAAAGATTATTTTGAACTTGATCAGTGAATTTTATCTTTTGTTATTTTGTTAATTTGTTAATAGCTCTTGACTGACATGGCTACTACGCTTGTTTATCTTTCGCTCAGATGTCTTCTTTTATTCAGAATTTATTTGTGAAGCTTTATTCCAAATTTAATTTATCCATTTTTTATTGCATTTTACATTTTTTCTTAGTTTAGCATCTTGATCTCCTTGGGTGTGTGCCTTTCATAGAACCTATGGGTATATATGGCCTGGGGAAGAAAGATTACCTCCTTGAAGAACTTCAATTTCCTCTATCTCCCATTAAGTTATATGTTGACCAGACAACTAGATTCAATATGAAGTTTCAACCATGCCTTGTTAAACTTCCTATACATTATAAGTTTGTTAATTTTTGAGCTTAAATCTGTATGTTTTCTTCTTCTTCTTTAGTTAAAATCTATCATGAATCTTATATGTATGCTTAATTTTTTTTCCAGGTATTTACTTGGAGTTCTTCCATGCTTGAAAGATAAAGATGAGAATTCAATATTACAAAGGATATCTGCAAGTTTGATGATAGATTTGAATGTAAATACAGATCGAGGGTTTCATTAGGAAAAAGAAAACAATTATACAAAATTATTATTTTTTAAAAAATACCTTCTATGACGCTTCCTTAGAGGAGGGGAAGCGTCATAGGAGGCCATACACTTCCTACAGCGCTTACAAAAGCATTGTAGGAAGTTTATTTTTTTTATAGAAAAAAACCTATGGCGTTTTTAGAAATTTAAGAAGCGCCGTATGTTGTTTTTATGACATTGGAAGCTACGACATTTCTCAAATGTCATAGTATTTATAAAAATAAACGACGTTTATAGTGTTTTTTGTAGTAGTGGTCTGTTACGATAGAAATAAGCATATTCAAATTTACACAGTTGCAACAAACAGCTAACCTTCTAACCAAAACTACTCCGTAAACTCTGTTGTTCACCTATTATCCACCCTCTGGCCAGTAGCTACCTTCAGGTCATATGTTCAAATCCAGCTAGAAATTAATAAATAATGAAATGCTATATACATATTTATTTCCTTTTTGGGTTCACTATATAATATCAAAATAAACTCAATTTGATCCTTTACACTTAAATAGAGAGGAGTGATGGATAGAACTGGGGGGAGCGGAGAGTTTGAAATTACTGATGTATAGTTGCAAATATTTTCTTTGTTGAGTTTATTGTAAATAGCCTAGCTCCTAAGCAAACTATTGTGTTTTTAACATAGCTCCAGGGATACTGATAAATTCTCTTTTGCACTAGACCTACAGCTAGACTGCTAGAGGTGCCTATAAAGCCATCAATTATTTATTCAAAAACTGAATGCCCTCTGCCTTTTCTCTTAACTTCAAGAACTAGTCCTTAAGTAGGACTTACTTGTAAAGTTAATGTTGATTTTAAATGTAAGATCTATTTTACATTTATCAAGTTTTATTTTTTAAATTAATCTTATTGATACTTCCTCAACATTAATCAAATTAGGAGAGGGTGTGAATGAATTAAAGATGATAATTAAGATGTTTTAGAAAAAAAACATTACATTAACTAACTTAATTGATACCCATAATCTAACATCTTCCGTAAAGAGTTATCTTTTAGATGTTGGGATTCGTACACGCAGCGGAAAAATTAACCGTTTAAAAACCTCGAATCCCAATCATGGATTTATCAAAGACGTCTAAATCGAGTGGTTAGAATAGTACCTTTATGTTTTTCTTGCTTTCGATCTCTAGGAGTCAACACCTCTGGTCGCCTCCCTCTACCGGAATCCACACGAACAAGACCCAATGCGTCAGCGTGCTAGCGCCTCCAAGATGCCTCTCTAGGGTTTCTCGTGGCTCTCCAAGTTCTCCGTACAGCCTAGGGTTCTCAAGCCCTTCGAATTTTCTATCTAATGTAGGCCGTATTGGAATCTCAAAATTAATCTTAATTAATTTGAAATTCGAATCAAATCAAATAAATCTGACTTGATGAAATCTGTCAAACAGATTTAATTTATCATATTCATTTAATATAATTAAAGAGCCGATAGATTTAATTTATCTTTATAAATTAAATCTAAGATATGATATCTGTATTAGTTTTAATTATTTAATTTATCAAATAAATTAAATATAAAACTAACATCTTATAATAATATTATAATATATATATATTATTATTATTTTTTTCGAATTTATATATATATATATATATATATATATATATATAATTCATCCACCCTAGGTCAAATATTGTATTCATTGAATCTTAGACACATCTTAGATTCAATGAATCTGGACATCATAGCTCGTGTTGGGCTATTCTTGTGTGCAACCCTGTAGGCCCACATGAAGTTGGCAGTGGGCCAAAACTATTCTAGCCCACAAGTCGCAAGCGGCCTCTAGCAAGACATTGCGACTACCCAATTCACATGAGGATCGATGATACGATGCAACCTTTTATACAACCATGTCACGTCCCTTTTTGTCACACGATATTTTGGTCAAGGATGAGGCATGGACAACGTCATCCTCCTGTTCCTGACCATCACTTTCCCGATTCCTGAGTAGCCTGAAATTAGAAATGGAAACTTCTTCCCATTACAGTATGGCCATACATTTCTCAGACTCACTCATCGAGGGGCCCAGTAATATCTCTCACTAATGTGAGGGACAAATTCCATCTTGACCACTCACATTCCTCTTCATGAAAACTCCTAAGCCCGATTGTAGCCTTTATCATCACCCGGTCAAAGGTGACTTTTGACTAGGTCAAAACTTAGCAACTCTCATGCAGGAATCTATGATGATCTCAGGTCAGAGGGCACTGTGACATGATTATATGTATGAGATAAGCTTATGACTTAATCCATGCAACTTTCTCATAGCGGGTCGGTCCAGTACCTTATACTCCTACAAGTGCCTAAGACTTTGATTTGTATCTCTATACCTCATCAAAGTCATACTGGTCTTATTTCATCTTTGCTCCCGCATAGATAATTGACCAGGGACATTTAGGATAATCTTTATAGTTCATCCAAGGATACAATTATCATAATAAACATGCAAATGATATGATAACAATAAGGAGAAATTATTAAATAACAATAATGTTTAAGGTACAATGATTGGCCCTTAGGGCACAATTTCCAACATCAGGCTCAACTTTGGGTTTTAGTATATAGATTCTTAGAAGGGTTCTTCCATTGTCGTTCTAAAATGGAACTGGCAAACATTTTTGAGCTAATGATTGTTCAAATTTTTTCTGCTCTAAGGTGATTTTGTTACAATTCTGTAATCTTTATCAGAGGAGTAATATTTTCCGTAAAGGGTTATCTTTTAGGCTCAACTTTGGGTTTTAGTAGATAGATTCTTAGAAGGGTTTGTCCATTGTCATTCTAAAATGGAACTGGCAAACATTTTTGAGTCAAAGACTGTTCCAATTTTTTCTGCTCTGAGGTGATTATGTTACAATTCTGAAATCTTTAACAGAATTGACTAGAAGTAATAGGTAGAGAAGAAGAAGGTTTTAGGAAGAAGAGTGGGGACGGTTGAAGAAGGGAAGAAAGACCGAGAGGGAGAGAAAAGAGGGAGAGAAATACAAAGGATTCAATCTGAATCCGAGAGGGTTTTAATAATAATATATATTTTTTATAATAATATTTAAATAAAAATATATTTTTATTCAAACTAAATTTAAATAATATTCTTTAATGGTAAAAATATATTTTTATTCAAATTAATTTAATAGTAATATTTTTTATGTATAATAATATTTTTTATTTAAATTTGTATGAGCATATGTTATAATTATAATAAGTTTTTATTCATAAATATATACTTTTTATATTAAATTATTTTTCACTAATATATTTTTAATTATAATAATTTTTGTATAATAATATATTTTTATTTTATAATAAAATATTTTATTAATAATAATTTTTTTATTTTTCATCATGGACATTATTAGAATATTACATAATTTATAACGGTAAAGTGGTCCAAATTTTTGGGGCTTCACAAAAACCCTCCAATTTTGAGAGGAGCTGAAATAGAGGTGTTGGAGGGGAGGGGATGCAAACTTTAGGATTTCCTCCCTCCAAAATTTTAAATCAAATGTGGGGAGGGATTTATTTTTCCTCCCCTTTCATCCCGTGCCCCCAACAAAACAGGCCCTACTAAAGTGATGGTTTCATATCATAAGTTGTGTAGTTACACTTTTGGTCTATTATCATCTTTAGCAGTTAGTCACCAAATTTTTTTTGATAAATTGAAGAAAAAAGTTGTCTCCTATAGTTTCGTGAAATAAACTTATCGTTAAAGTTTTTGTATTTTCCTTTCTTGGTTTATCAAGTTTCATTCTTCCTTTGATTATGTAAAACTGTTATCTAGCATTTTTTAAAAATTTCTAACGTTAGTTTCCTGGCTATGACCATTTATCCGATTAAAAGCTACTAATCTCTCAGTCACATTAACAATGCAAAACAGAAGAAATACTACTCCGGTCTTACTATTTTGTAGTACAATTTGTACTACAAAATATGTCTTACATTTATAATGTAGCTAAATGTAGTAACATAGAAAATATCTCACTCTCCCTTGCTTCTTATTTGTGCTTCCACTTCTTTGACAAACCTCATAAGGTGGTTAAGTGCCTATTTGTTTTAAACTTTTAGAAGTGTTTTTACAATTTATGAGGTAAGTATGTAAGAGGAGTTTTTTCGACTTACCGAAAAGGCTTTTTCAAGCCATGGTTTGGAGGTTTGCTAAATAAACACTTCCCTACAGTCCCATTCTGCCCTCTGCCTTTCTGTAAATTTCCTTCCACATCTTGGTTTGAGCTTGGTTCACATCTATTGGGCCTTTCCCCTTGAATTCGGCCCTTGGACTTAGCAGCAGGCCCATCATCGTTAATCGTTTGCTGTTGACTACTGCACACTGGAAAAAATTTTCTCAGAGGTAAACTAACATATTCCTATGAAATCCAATGCCTTAGATAACTTAGCACAGAAAAAGGTGTGTACTGTGATACAAGGTGACATTTTAGGGTGAAAGTACCAGTGGGGTAAATTAACCCTAATGAATTGGCCAAAAAAAAAAAAAAAAACCTAATGAAAAATTATTGTAGTTAGCTAGACTGCAGTAATGTTCCTTGTATATGTTGCAAAATCTGACACCCGATTTTGTTTTTGACAGTGCAATTCTCTCTGAATTTTATACTGCATTTATGTAGCCTAAGGATTCGTCTCCTTATTTTAGGATAGCTTTTAACAGTCTATAGTGTAAATATAATGGGCCAGTGAAGTTTGAAGACTCTGTCATCTTCATGTTATCATGTCTTGGTAAAATGCATTGCAACTTTTCAAGGTAGTTTAAGATTTGTTTGGATTAGCAGTGACAAAAATGATTTTTATTTTATCTTAATTTTGTAAACTTAAGTTTAAATAAAAGTCAAATAATGTAATGTAATTTATATTTGAATTAATTTTAGTAAACATCAATAAAAGAAAGTAGGACCCGGTCTCTTTTCTTCAAGCAACATTTAATTTCCTTTTTCTTTATGGTAGAAACTTCTCTCTCCACGGTGGAAACTCTAGTAGCAACAAATCTTTACTTCCATCTTGGCTGTTTTTTTATGCAAAAGCCAAATTGCTCTACCAATACAAACATCCCGATTTTCAGCATAGCATGTTTTCTAATTTACACCGCACGTTTTGGCATCAAATTGTTGTCCCAAACACACGCTTAAGCAACGCACAGTTATAAAGCTCAAGTTATCTGTCATCCAAAATAATGCTAGGTTTTACTACTTCCTATTTACAAGAAATTAGAGATGATTGAGATTTTATTAGTTTTGCATTGAAGGTAGCCTGGTGGGAATGAAAGCGTCAACGATTTTGTTTTGTTTATTTTTGGTGAGGCACACGGATTGTATTTTGTTGACAATTGAGATTAATTTGCCCCCAACATATTAAGAATAAATGGTAGATTACTCCCAACTAGGTTGTTATATACACCAGAGTTAAAATTTAAACTCTCAATCACTTGCTAACTGATGAGAGCTCCTAGCACTCACGTCAACTTGAACGTGATAAAAACCAATGTACACTTGCCAATTATAGTGAGTATGAAGCAACATTTTTGTTTGGTGAAGATATGAAATAATATTGAATCCATATCATGTGTCCTGCATCTGAAAGGAAAAACTGGCACAAATGATTCTGAAGTCATGTGCTTATGAGTTTTGATATACATTTATTAAAATATACTTAATTAAAAAAAAAATACAAAATTCTCTACACATTCACTTTGTTTGGGTTAGCCAACTGGAGTGGGAGGGGTTGAAATGAAAAATAAATGTGAAAAACAACCGAGTTGGACATATATGTAATAATTGCGTTAAAAATCCCTAGGATATTTCTTTTTTTGATATTTAAAGGGAATAATTGCTTTTTTTTTGTCAAAAAAGAGTCAATTTTATTAATCATAAAAAAATCAATTACAATCACTAATAGCCGTAGCCAAAAAACACTAAAAAAAACCTACATACAACCTACCACAAATTTCACAAAAACAAACAGAATACCTAGTACATGTTAGGATACTTTCAATTTCTTAGTTAACTCCTTCCCTTACTGAGTTATTAGGAGCAGTAGAATGAACAATCTTCCTACAACCAACTAGGTCAGCCAGTAAAATCTCAACCAAGATAGGTGGTGCTATTGCTAGCCACCCATTGGGCTAACTACTACAGAATAGGGATTTAACGTCACATAAAGACGTCCATTCTTTAAAAAGGGAAGTAAAAACTGGATGCAGTGGCATTTATGTAAATAAAGAGAAACTTTTTCCTCTTTAGGCGTCCTAAAAACCAAAAGGGACGTGTAAAGAGATCTTTAGGCGTCCCTTCTAAAGGCTGCATGCCAGCCACGTGGCTGGCATGCAGCTAACATTAGGCGTCCCTTCTAGAGAAGGGACGCCTAAAGGTTCTTTCCCTCCAATTTTCTTCATTTCCCTTCATTCCAGCATTTTCGTTCTCTTTTCCTCCCTCTCTCAAAAAACCGAGCTGCAGAAACTTAGCCTTCATAGCAACATTTTTGTTCAATCCCCTTCCTCCCAAGATTGTTAAGGCGCCATCCCCCTCCTCGATCTTCTCTCTCGCGTCGTACCCATCTGTCCACCACAAGGCCAGCAGCGTCAGTCCGTCCTCAGCTCCAAGGTACAGCGGCGCCCCTCCCTTTATCACCACAAGGCCAGCAACGTCGACTACCCATCCGTGTGATCACCAAAGTTTTTTTTTGTATAGTTGGATTGTTTTTTATGCGGTTATTTAAGTGTCTGAAATGTCACTTATGTGTTCGTGCCTTATAGATTTTTGCTTCTCCTATTACATTTAGAAAAGACATATAATATTTATAATATATGATATTTATTGCTATACTTGGGTTAGCTGGTTACATCTAAACAAAGAAAGACACTTGTGTATTTTTATGGCTTTTGCACATGACATATATATATGTAGATAATTATAAAATATTTTATAAGTGAAAAATATGTTGGAATTTGTTGAAAAGTGACTATTAAAAAAATTATAAAACTCATTACTTGTTTAGCTCCGAAGTATATATATAATAGAATGAAAAATGAATGAGATTAAAAGGTAATAATTAATTATTTCAAATGTGAAATGCCATATATGTCTGGAAATAAAAATATTTTAGAGAAATAATTGTTGTGTCATAATAATAGTAATATATAAGTATAAATTTTTTAACATGTCCTTTTGAATTTTTTAGTTTAATGATGAAAAATTAGTGGATTGTATTTTTTATGTTTAAAATAGTTATAACAGGAAATCCCATTGTTGTCAATTATTCTAAACTTTAGCGTTATTGAGAATGGCTTAGGTTAAAAATGGATCATAGTTGGATGAATGCTTTGAGAACTAGTGAAAAATATGAGAATGGGGTGGAAGAGTTTATTGAATTTGCTAGAAGGAATGCTCTAACAAAAAATGGGAAGTATTTTTGTCCTTGTGTGAATTGTTTAAACGAGAGTCGACGGGATGTTGATGATATAAGGGATCACCTACTTTGTGATGGAATAAATCTTCGATACACAAGGTGGATATGGCATGGTGAGGAAGTAACTGATTGTCCGTCGCACAAGAAGGAAGGAGTGGATGTTATAGAGCAAGATAGAATGGAAAAAATGATTCACGATGTCGAGGTTGAATCCTTCGCCCAGGCACATGAATTTGACAGCCTGCAGAGTGATGCGGAGACACCATTATACCCTGGGAGTAAGTACACACGACTGACGGGAACATTGCATTTGGTGAACTTAAAGGCAACTTGTGGATGGACCGATAGTAATTTTACATTACTACTGGAATTATTGTGTGATATGTTTCCAGAGGATAATGTACTTCCAAACCGTATGTATGAAGCAAAGAAAATCTTGTCTACGATGGGCATGGAGTACAAAAAGATACATGCTTGCCCTAATGACTGTGTATTGTACAGAAAGGAGTATGCAGGTCTTAGTGAGTGTCCTAAGTGTAAAACGTCACGATATAAAGTGAAGAAAGACGGTAGTTGTAGAGAAGGGACAACAAGTAAAAGGCAACCTTCGAAGGTGTTATGATATCTTCCAATAATACCACGGTTTAAGCATTTGTTTGTGACCGCAATAAAAGCGAAGAAGTTGAGATGGCATTCTGATGAGAGAATTTGTGACAAAAAATATCTTCGGCACCCGGCCGACTCTCCACAATGGAAGAAGATAGATGAAATGTTCCCTCAATTTGGCAGCGAGCCGAGAAACCTTCGTCTTGGACTTTGTACAGATGGAATAAATCCGTATGGAACTCTTACTAGTACACATAGTTCGTGGCCAGTTCTCCTTGTAATATACAACTTACCTCCCTGGTTATGTATGAAGCGCAAGTATGTTATGCTTTCTATGATGATCTCTGGACCAAAACAGCCGGGGAATGACATCGATGTGTATTTGGCTCCTTTGATTGAGGACTTGAAGAAGTTGTGGGAGGAAGGTGTGGATGTGTTCGATGCTTATAAGAAAGAGTCTTTCAAGTTGCGTGCAATGATTTTTACCACGATAAACGACTTCCCCGTATATGGAAATTTGTTAGGGTATAGTGTGAAGGGTCATAAAGCATGCCCAATCTGTGAAGGAGAAACACACTTTCGACAACTTAAGCATTGCAAAAAAACAGTGTACCTTGGCCACAGGAGGTTTCTTCATCGATTCCACCCATATCGTAGGCTGAGATAGCTTTTTGATGGCTTACCAGAACATGGAGTTGCACCAAGGGCATTAACCGGGGAGGAAGTTTATAGTCGGGTAGAACGTGTCAATGTGACCTTTGGTAAAAATCAAAGGACTACAGGTGAGAATAACATATGAAAGAAGATGTAAATTTTGTTTGATCTTCCGTATTGGCATTGTCTTGATGAAGACATTAATTTGATCAGAGACTTATTGGCTGGGAGGATTCTTCAACACGTTGATTTGTAAAAGTTTATCGTTTCTTGTACATTTACTTAGTAGTTTTTTATTAGTGGACAACATTTCTGTCAACACTATAGTGCATGATGTTTCATTAGAGGTGGATGTTGTGTTTTGTTAATTATATACTGCATGCTGTATGTTTCCTTTTTGTGTAACAAGGAGACTATGTTGCTGTTTGCTTTCAGAATGGCCAGAAACAATACAAATAGCACCGTATGGTTAAAAAAAACCTTTAGGCGTCCCTTACGCTAAAAGGGACGCCTAAAGTCCCTAATTTAAAAAAAAAATCTAAACGGGGACTTCACAAAAGGGACGCCTAAACCCTGACCTTTACTCGTCCCTTTACAAAGGACGTCTAAAGTCCAAATTTACTACATCGCTGACATACGCGTCCCCCCATAAAAGGACGTTAAAAGTCCCAAATAAGGGATGTTAAAAGTGTTTTTTCTAGTAGTGGCTCCAACTCTCTGCTACTAACAGCTGTAAGAAAATCTGCAACTAGATTACCTTGGCGAGCAACCAAGGAGAATTCAATATTCGGCCTTTTCTCAGTGATTGCTAGAATCTCATTCAATATAAGTACACATTGCCACTCTACTTGTAATATCCCAAATTTTGGGCCTAAAGGCTAGAGAATAAGCCTAAATTAAGTGGACTGCTAGACCTCAGTTTAGCAAATGTCCCTATGAGGCATGTTTAAATTCCCCAAAATTCATTTATATCCTTAGATATTAAAATGAATTATATTGGTAAGCTAAAGAGCTCAGGGAATAACAAAACGAAGTGATTGGAAGTCACACACAACATAGTGAAGTGGAATACAAAGTATTATTGCTATTGGTAAAATTCTCGATGTGGCAGTCATGGTTGTGTGGCATATTTCAAAGGGAAAATGATGTACAAATATTATGAAAATTTCCAATATGAAAGTAGACTTATCAAGCTTTAATTTGATAGGTTATATAAGTAATTTGGTGCTGTACACAAAGAGAAATAGATTTTTGAATTTAGCCCAGCGAAATTAACTATTTTCTGGGGCAGCATCCAAAGATTAAATTTCTGGGAAGAGTGAGCTACCAATTAGACAAATTTTATATTTTTATTTTAAACTAGACTTAATGAGGGTCGCATAGCATTTAGAACCACCCTAATTGAACATTTGTACAATTAGATTTGAATTTTCAAAATTTAATGAAAATTCTGCCAGATTATCTATTTTGTGCAAAAATCAATTATTTGAGCCAATCAGAAGCTGACACGTGGCAAGGCAATTTAAAACCTCCTTTAATAATCAATTATCACCTTCCTCAGCTCATTTTTCACGCTGAAAATGCAAAGAAGAGAGAGAGAGAGAAGCTGCAGAGAAAATGGAGAGAGAAAATTCTACTCGCCGAAACTCTACCGTAATGGCGTCTTCTCTCAAAGTACCCTTCAGAAAAAATTTTCTACTCATCGCGAGCTTCATTCCTAGGGTTTTGAATTTTTTTTTGGAGGTGGTTGGCACCATCTCACCGGCTGTAGTGTTGCCAGAATTTCAAACCGTTTGCGGAAATGAGTAGAGGTAAGCGTAAGCTTCCTTTTTAACCGATTGGTTCGTAGTTTGAATGAGTATAGAGGAAGTTGGGTACTATTCATGGTTGGTTTAAAATGGTGTTTTCAATGGCTAAATCATGTCTAATAAGTGTTTAAATAGCTAATCATTTAATTAGAAGTAGAAAGGAAGTGATTAAGCCAAAGAAAACAAGAAACCGACAAACTCTTTCTGGGAACTCTAATTTTCAATTTTCTGTTCTGTATGTGACATGGTGATGGGCCGAGAATTTGATGATTTTGATACTTTAATTAGATTTAGGAGGCAAAATTGTGTTTGAATGCAAGTGTTCATGAATTTTGGATACTTGTGTATGAATTTGGAAGTTTTAGAAGTTGAATGTGTGCATGTTGTGAAATCTGTCTTCTCGAGGAAGTTCCTTTATGATGTGTTTTGAGTGGCTAAATGTTGTCCAATCATAATGAAAATTTCCATTATTAAAGTAGACATGTAGAGCTTTAAAATCATAGTTAATATGAAGGATTTGGACAAGTATGCTAGGAGTTATGATTTTTCAAATTCTGATCACGTGAAATTGGGCAATTCTAATGAAATGGAATTATGTACTTATGAGAGTGCTTTTAGCTTATGGGTATATTTTTTCCTTCAAGTAGACTTAAATAGGGTTCCATAGAACTTGAAATCACCCCATTTGGAGTTTTTTTTACATTTATTTATGATTTTTACAAGTTTGGCCAAGAATCAGGACGGTGAAATTCTAAGTAGCGAGATTCTTGGCCGCGGCCAAAACCCCCCAATTTCTGGATTTCATATTTTTCAAGCAAATTGACCCATTTAACCCTTCCTAGCTTCTTAGGCCTTAGTATACACTTCTAATGACTCATAATCATGGCTCTAATGATGTAATTGGGTATCTAGGGCCATGGAGAAGTCAAGAAAGAAGAGGAATGAAAGAATTTCCAAGAAGCTTCGATGGTTGGAAGAAAAGGGAACTGTTACGAGTGTAGGATGATGTATTTAGAAGTGCAAGTGTACACTGTCGTAATCAAGTAATATAGAAGTGAGTAGAGTATCGTTCCCACGAGGATTGATCACTAAGTACCAAAATTGGTAATTTTAATTCTATTTAGTCGGTTGATTAGTTGTGATTGAGATTACAAGATAGAAATGATGAAATATGAATACAAGTGATATAAAGACAAATATGAGAAAAAGCCCTAGGGATTAGATTTCACTTAATAAATTCCGGATTGAATCACTTATCTACTCTAGTCCTATTTATTCCACATGATTGATAGTCGAGTTTCCCTATTTTAATTACTAGCCTTTTCCAAGGTCAAGTAATTCTATAATTAATTGCTAACCCAATATAGTCCTATATGAATTTAAGCAATCAATCATGCATTAAGATTTATGGAACTCAATTAAGACTACACAACCCATATGAATATATTTCTATTTCATATGCAAATTATGGTTTTAATTATAGGATCCACACACATGTATCTCCTTCCGGTCTCAACATGCATATTAAAATCATCCAAAAGGTGGCCAATCAATTGTAAGCATTAAGAGCAATAATTAAAAATCAATCATGAAGGAAAAATTAAAACTAGATTTAATAAGTTAAGATTCAATCCGTCATTAGTAAGCTACGTCATCACCCTAGGAAAAGAAAAATTTAGCTCATGATAAAATTAAAAACAAAACCAAAATATATTACAAACATCATAAATATTGCATAAAAATTAATTACAAAAACATAAAAATACAACTACAAGATGCATGAAAATGGAAAATCTAGCCTACCATATAGGAGGTAAAACCATCCATGTAGGTGGCAACCTATACCATCCATAAAGGAGGACTACTTAGGCCTTCCATATAGGAGGTAAAACCATCCATGTAGGAGGCATGCAAGAAGTAAAAAAATGTAAGAAATAAATTCTAAAAATAACAACTCTCTCTTTAAAATAGAAACTCTCTCTCTCTCTTCATTCCTCTCCTTCCTTCCTCTTTCTCTCTCTCTCTTCCTTCCTCCTCCTTCTAGGGTGCCAAGAAGCTCTATTTATAGGCTTCATTTTCGGACTGCTACAGTGATTTGCTACAGTGAACCGCACTGCTATAGTGAACCGACCGCACCGTCCGCTACAGTAACCCGCACTGAACCGCCCCACTTCCACACACCGTCCGCTACAGTAAACCGCAATGGTCCGCTACAGTGAAACTGCTACAGTGCACAGTGAACAGTACCACATGAACAGTGAATAATGAATAGTACATCATGAACATCACTTCCCCTTAAATGCCTTCTTTAATTCTTCTTAATCCGGTACTGTCCATGGCTGCAAGAAAATCATTATTTATTTATTAATTACACCCAAATTGATTATATTCAGCTCAAATATAGTCCACAAAATCATCATATAAGGGAAAATAAATATGCAAATATTTTACTTATCAGGAACAATTCAAGAAGAAGGACATAAGTCCACAAGGTAGTAAACTTACTTACTTTAATGTATGTGATGTTTATGTTGTGTATTGATTTGCTGTATTACTTTGCTTGATTATGTGAAGCATGTATGAATGAATGAAGCTCTATTTCTATTTTTACTATGGCCATAAGTATGTTGCACGAAACATTGAGCATGCAGAATATCATTATGTGAACATAAGCCAATGTAAGGCAAGCATATCATGCACAAGCACTCATCTTATATGCATTGTTTGTATGTTTTCTACTGAGATTCCCTCGAATCTCACTCTCCCCCACCAACCATATAGGTATGATGAGTACAGGAGAAGAATGCATTGAGTTATGCAAAAGGGAAATACGGAGGTGAATTGAAGATCATAGTGCAAGGCACTATCTTTGTATTTGATGTAAATATTGTGGTAGTTTGTGATCATACTTGTTATGTACATATATGAATGAATGGATGAAGTATAAACAGAGAACCACTCTAATTTAATTGAAGGAAAAGCGCTTATATACTCTGATATACTGAAAGTAAGAGCCGATGAGACTTGGTGACGTAGTGAAACTTGTGGAAATAATCGAAAAGTTTTCCTACCCTCTGAAAAACCCTCTCAACCCTAGGTTCAACTCCTGATTTGAGAGTGGAGAATTTGTGAACATACTAGATTTGGGTAGTTTGGGTTTGAAATCCTGGTTCCAAAACTAATTTCACTACTCATTTTTGCTCATCTGAGGCTATTGGAAATAAGCTATTACACTACTCCTTCCACAGATTTCTCTATAACATGTTTTATCAGCACCTCACAACCTGATTACAAATAAATTTTTTGATTACCAAAATTGTCACCAATCAACAATGCCTCCTTCATAGCCATACATTTAGCCTCTAGTGTAGTAGAAACAACTATCGTCTTCCCCAAACCACCCAGGTATTCAATATATGTTTTTGTTGTGTGCGGTACTTAAGTCTTGAGAAATACATATATATACATATGTATATGTTCAATACAATATTGATGTTATGATTCCTTTTAATAGTGAAAAGGAACAACAGTGCGACGTAGACTAGAGAACATACCACCGAATGTGGAACCTGAGAATAATGCGAGGCTTGACCCTATGAAACAAATTCTTTGAATGCTGATAGAATAATAAACTATGATTCAGGAATTGTGAGAGGAAACACGAGAAATAAGGGAAAAGTAGAATGAAGATGGGGCACAACCTGAGAACCCTGAAGGGAATAATCCTGAAGGGAATACAAAAGGAGAACAACCTAAAAGCGATGATCAATCGCAGTCAGTTGAGTTCAATCAAGAGCCTCCTATTTTTCATGCCCGAGAAGAGGACAATCTCCAATACTGGATGCTAAAATTCATTAAGTACCAGCCTCCGACATTCAAGGGAAGATTTGACCTACAAGCTGCTGAGGAATGACTGATACACTTATAGAAAATATTTGAGGTACTAGGTTAGCCTACAGAGATGAAGGATAGAATGGCTATATATAAACTGGAAGAAGACGCAGATCGTTAGTGGAAGAATACCATGATCATATTGCGTGCCCGACACATCCCATTAACCTGGGAGTTGTTCCAAGAAAAATTTAACGAGAAATACTTCCTGTGGTCGATGAGGATTGAGAAAGAGAAAGAATTACTGGCTATACAATAGGGTGACGATGAGACTTTCGATAAGTACTTGTTTCGGTTCATTCGATTGCCCCGTTACTCTTCCTATATGAAATTCAAGGATGATAAGGAGTGGCACTCCAATATGCTGATTTGGAGACTGAAGCCCAAAATGGAAGAGGATCTTGTTGCCCGATAGTTCACCGAATTCAACAAGGTTGTGGAAGTTTGCCAGCTGATAAAGGGTAACTTGAGGAGGATGCGTTCAAATAACAATGCCAAAAATCGAGGTAGACCTAGTCAGGGGGATACCTCACAGAAGTGTAAGGGGCAGGGGTTCTCATAAAAGGGGGACAATAAGAAACCCTTTTAGTCCGGAAACAGTAGCAACCATAATCCCCTAACATCTCAAACATGCCCTCGTTGTGGTAAGTTACATCCAGGATGACTCTATAATATCTCTATGAGCCAGGTAATCTGCTATGACTGCTAGAAGCCAGGCTACTTTATAGTAAACTGTCCCCAACAAGCCCTAAGCCCAAACCTAAGAATGAGGGCCGGGTATTTTCCTTGACCCACGAAAAGGAGAAGAAGTCTCCTGAGCTGGTTCAAGATAAAATTCTTCTCAATGGCAGTTCATTGCAAGCTTTGTATGATTCAGGTGCTAGTTATTCCTTCATTACTTATGACTATGCTAATCACTTAGGACTGCATGTACATAAACTGCTATTTGACTTGATTGTGTCGACGCTGATGCATGTCAAAACTATGACTACTGATGCTTGTTTGAACTGTGTGGTAAATATTGAGGGACATGAGTCTACAGTTGACTTACTTTGTTTGCCACTCTAAAAACTTGAGGTTATAGTTGGTTTTGACTAGTTGACGAAAAATAATGTGCTGCTGGATTACAAGAATTAGAAGATAAGATATCCCACTCGACGGAAGTCCGGTAGCAGAAATGCTAGTCTGAACTTCCTCTTATTGGAGAAAGCTAAGAAATGCTTGAGGAAGGGATGCCAGGGATATATTGTGTTATTTTCTGTGCAGGCGGAGACAAAAATAACCTTGAAAGATATTCTGGTTCTAAGGGAATTTTCTGAGGTGTTTCCTGATGACTTTAGTGGTTTGCCTCTAGATAGGGAAGTAGAATTCACAATCGAGATCATGGCTGGAGCTGGGTCTATTTCGAAAGGCTCATATAGAATGGCTCTAAATGAGATGGTTGAGCTGAAGAAGCAGATCAAATAATTACTGGAGAAAGGTTCATTCGACTCAGTGTCTCACCGTAGGGAACTCTGATGCTATTCGTCAGGAAGAAGGATGGAAGCGTGAGGCTTTATATTGACTACAGAGAGCTGAATAAGGTAACCGTTAAGAATAAGTATCCACTTCACCAAATTGATGACCTACTAGATCAACTGTCCGAATCAAGTGTGTTCTCGAAGATTGATCTAAGATCGGGATATCATCAGCTGCATGTGAAAGCAGAAGACATACCGAAGACTACTTTTAGGACCAGATATGGGCACTACAAGTTCTTGATGATGCCCTTTGGAGTAACCAATGTACTGGTCATGTTTATGGACTATATGAACCGTATATTTTGTCAATATTTAGATCAGTTTGTGGTAGTCTTCATCAATGACATTTTGATATACTCTAAGAGTAGAGAAGAGCATGAGGAGCACTTGAGGATTGTGCTAGGCATTCTGCGGGAAAGGAAACTCTATGCCAAGCTGAGTAAGTGTGAGTTTTAGCTTTTAGAAGTCTCATTTTTGGGCTTTGTTATCTCACAAGAAGAGGTCATAGAGGATCCCAGTAAGGTAGAAGCAGTACTAGATTGGAAGAGGTCAGAAACTGTTGCTGAGATATGCAGTTTTCTAGGTCTTGCTGGCTATTACCGGAGATTCATTCTAAATTTCTCTCCCAGATCACCTTGTCGATAGCCAAGCTCACACGAAAGGATCAACCATTTAAGTGAGATGACTGATGTGAGAAGAGCTTTATTGAGCTAAAGGAGAGGCTGACAACTGCACCCGTGTTGATTATCCTTGATCCCAAGTTGACCTATATAGTCTACAGTGATACTAGTAAGCACGAACTGGGATGTGTCCTGATACAACAGGGCAGAGTAGTAGCCTATGCCTCTTAATAACTGAAGCCTCATAAGATGAACTATCCCACACATGATCTGGAGCTGGCGGCAATTGTGTTTGCATTGTAAATCTGGCGACACTACCTATATGGTGTGATTGTGGAAAATACTATAACCACAAGAGTCTCAAGTACCTATATGACCAGAAAGGGCTCAATAAGAGACAACGCCGGTGGATAGAGTTACTAAAAGACTACAACCTAGAGATCAAGTATCACCAGGGTAAAGCCAATGTCGTCGCTTATGCTCTTAGTCAAAGGGCGGCGTAAGTTGCAGCTATGATGATACATAAGAGAAAATTAATAGAAGATTTCTGAGATTTAAACCTGTCAAATCAAATCCTTTGTGCTAGTTATGGTATTAGCCAAGAGGAAAGTGATCTAAAGACCGAGATTTGAGAGGCTCAAATGCAAGACGAACGAACACAGTTCATCAAGATTATGATTGAACAAGGAGAGGCTCGGAACTATGATCTTTCACCGAGTGGACTGGTTCGAGATAAGAAGATAATCTATGTTTCACTGAAAGCTGATCTGAGGTAGAAAATCCTAGATGAAGCATACAAGAGTCGATATACTATCCACCCAGGGATGGTAAAGATGTACAATGATTTAAAGGTGATGTACTGGTGGCCCAGATTGAAGGGTGATGTGACTGAATATGTGGCACGATACTTACCTGTTAGAAGGTAAAGATTGAATACAAGAGACTGCCAAGACTACTTCACGGTCCCAAGATTCCATAATAGAAGTGGGAATTCGTAACCATGGATCTTGTGGTAGGATAACCAAGAATATGAAATCATGACCTGATTTGGGTGATTGTTGATCGTTTCATGAATTTAGCACATTTCATAGCGATCAATGCCAGCTATTCTCTAGATAAACTGGCAGAGGTCATCAAGGAGATAGTAAGACTCTATGAAACACTAAAGAGTATAATTTATGGCAGAGATGCTCGCTTCACTTTGAGATTTTGGAGATCTCTGCATGCAGCTCTAGGTACTAAGCTAAAATTTAGTATGACTTATCATCCTCAGATATATAGACAAATAGAGAGAACCACATAGACACTGGAAGATATGTTGAGAGCATATGTGATGGACTTCAAAGGAAGTTGGGATCACTACCTTCCACTTGTGGAATTTGCTTACAATAATAGCTATCATCAAGCATCCAGATGGCTCTGTATAAAGTACTATACGGGAGGAAGTGTCAATCCCCTCTCTGCTGGACAGAGTTATTGGAAAGAACGTTGTATGGGCCAGATATAGTAGATTAAACTACTAAGCAGATCAAGATCATCAAGCAGAGATTGCTTGTAGCCTAGAGTAGACAAAAGAGTTATGCCAACAAGCGTAGAAGACCGTTAGAGTTCCAGGTCGGTGACTACATATTCTTAAGGGTTTCACCTGTTACCGGTATCTGACGGGCAATAGAGAGAAAGAAGTTAAGCCCTCGATACATTGGGCCATTCAAAATTTTGTCAAGAATTGGGCCAGTAGCGTACCAGATTGCTCTACCCCCGAACTTGAGCAGGCTGCATGACGTCTTCCACATTTCGCAATTGAAGAAGTACCAACTAGACCCCCAGCATGTTATATGTAATACCCTACCTTTTCCACCAATATTCCTTGTATATATTTATGATATTTAGTAGAATAAAATGGTGAATTGTGGTGTACATAAAATGATGAAAGCGCTCCAATCGGTAGTTATATATAATCGGCTAAGTTAAGACACAAAGGTGTAACTTTTGTCTACTTGAAGGCCTAATATTGTAACTTAAATTGTAGCATTAAACGACACAAATATTGGCCCAATTATATTGCATCAATTTCAGCCAAAATAAGGAGAAAGGAAGGAAGACATGATTTATTATAATAAATCAAAAAAATGTAATTGAAAAATCGTAATTTGCCATAACAAAAAAAAGAAGCATTTTCCCTTAATTCTCTTATTATTTTCAGCAAAAGGGAAAAAGAGAGAGAGAAAATGGCTACTTGGTAATTAATAAGTTCATATTGGAGTATTATTACCAAGGAAAAAATCAAAGTTGGAAAAGTTAACTTTTCAACTAAAGCTAATATTTGTAGATACAATTTTGAGAAGTGTAAGAAGCATTATTAATTCCCTTTTTCCATTGTAGTTTCGTTCAAGACAAGGGGAGTAAAAGGAAATACATATATTTGTTGACTAGTATTGTTTCAAGGAGAAAATGCTTGGTCAATCACAAGCAAGTAAAAAGTCAAAAAGGTCAAAGGTGATACGATCTTGGTTAATGAATTGGAAGAAGCCATTTAACTCCCTTGATTCTTAGACTTTCGGTGGAAAGGGAAATAGTAAGAGAAATATATATATATGTGGTTGGAATAAAGCAAGAAGAGGAAAAAGTAAGAAGTAAAGAAGTAAAAAAGCATATGACCTTAATTAGTCATATTAGAAGATGCAACTTTTTGGATATTTCAAGATGGTAATATCCATTCCCTTCCCTCTTTAATTTTGGCTGATAAAGAGAAATAAAAGGGAAAAGGAATTTATTTGTTAATATTATACAAAAACACGATTTTGGACCAATTGGAAGCTAGCACTTGTAAAGCAAGTTTGAATAATTCCTTAAGTCATTAACTCTTGTTCTTCTTCACTACTGTAAAATATAGATTTTCTGTCCCCAAAGGACATTTGTTTTTCAAAAAGGGAAGTAAAAAATAAAGACGGAGGAATTTTTATAATTATGTGCATTAGTTTTGATAGATTAGGTGTCCCAATTCCTAAAATAGGCGTCAAAGGTCTACTTTTTGCGTCCCTAATAATCAAGGACACCAAAAGACCCTTAATTAGGGACCCTAAAGGGCCACCATACAACATCCCTAATTTAATTAGGGATGCCAAAGGTGGCATCCCTAATATTTAAATATTTGGGACATCACCTTTGGCGTCGTTAAATTCCAATTAGGGATGCCACTTTGGCGTCCCTAATTCAAGTTAGGGACACCACTGACGCCAAAGTGGCTTCCCTAATATTTAAATATTAGGAGGCCACTTTTGGCATCCCTAATTCAATTAGGGATGCTAAAAGTGGCATCCCATATTTTTAAATATTAGGGTTGAATAGATTCAAATGGACTTTCTCTCTCTCCTCCTATGACATTTCTCAGTTTCTTTGAGAGGAGTTGCAAAGAGAGACCCACAGTTAATAGATTCAAATGGCTTCTTTCAGTTCTTCCTTCAATGTTCTCATCATCCTCCCCTCTCTCATCCTTGCTCTTGTCATACCCTCTGCCATTCATGCTCAATCCGCCGCTCCTGCCCTTGCCCCTACCTGCAATGATAATCCTCTCTTTATCACTTCTCAAATCTAACATGCCATCCTTTTTTTACATTCTCTTTACATTTGGATTTGACTCTCCTTATGTTTATTATTATTATTATATAACTTTCTTTCCATTCTCATAATCAAATGTAGTACGGTATATGTGGAGATGAAGAGAATAGATTTTTGAATTCAGAAGTTTAACTAAAAGAAGGGAAGTAACATCATTTTAGGGAGGAAAAAAAAGAATTGGTAACCTAAGGTGAAAGGAGGAAAAACAAGCTATTGAAAAGCTGAAGATCTACATGTTGAAGCTCGTCGTCCTTATCTCTCTATTGAAGCTTGTCGCCTCTGAGATCTAATCCTGTTTTTGTGGTTTATGAAAAATTGCTGGGCAGTGAAAAATATAAATAACTATTTTTTTGAAAAAAAAACCTTTCAACGTCTATAATGAATAAGGGACGCCATAGCATATTTTAGGCGTCCTTTTTTCTAAAAAAGGGACGCCTAAAGGATAACTTTAGACGTCCCTTTTTTTAAAAAGGGACGCCTAAAGGGTCAACTTTAGATGTCCCTTTTTCAAAAAAGGGACATCTAAAGTGAGCCTTTATGCATCCCTTTTTTAACAGACGTTAAATACCATATTTTTCTATGTCACTCATATAGGCGTCCCCCTATAAAAGGACGTAGAAAGGTCTAAAAACAGATGTTAAAAGTGTTTTCTGTAGTAGAGCTTCCATTCATTTTCAGTGAAAAATCTGCATAAAGAGAGAGAGAGAGCATTCAAGCATATTCAAAGAGCAAGAACAAAAGAAGGAAGGAGACCTAGGGTTTAAAAACACAACGTAAGGTAAGAACTTGCAAAACTTAGTGGTTTTTGCCTCCTAATCACTGTACAACCTCTCCTAACCTCCTCTACTCCATTAAATCCATGGTTTTTTTAGACAAATCAGGAGCTTAGAGAGAGAAGAGATTTACGGCCAGGAGAAAGGAGCAAGAATCAAGAGGTAATCTCCTAAACTTAATTCCCTTGACTTGTTGGATGTTGTTGGTGTTGTTGTTGGTAGTTTATGCTTTCTTTTCTCTTGTTTTTCAATTTTGGGATGAAGAAAAACCTAGGGGAAATGCTACCAAAATTTCCTCTAAACATGTCCATTTAATTTTTAAGTATTTAATCATGTAATTAGAAGTAGAAAGGAAGTGATTAAGCAAGAGAAAACAAGAAAACAACATAATCCTTCTAAGAACCCTCTGTTCTGAGCATGACGTGATGAAGGAGTGGGAATTTTTTGATTATAATGATTCCATTAGCTTCATAAGGAAAAATAGTGTTGGTATGAAAGTGTTCATATTTTTTGGGTATTTGTATACCAATTTGGAAATTTATGAGATGTGTATGTACATGTTGTTTGATCTGCCCCTGTATGGCAGTGATGTTGTGAGCTTTTTCATAGGCCAAACCTTGTTCAAAAATTATGAAACTTTCCATAATTAAATTAGAGATATAGAGCTTTAATTTGATAGGTATTTTGTAATTTTTGGATATGTACATGAGGAGATATGGATTTTCAAATATTGTGCTTTGTTTCTGGAATGCAATCTAGAGCTGTGGTATTTGGTGAATTTCTAAGAATGACATGAATCCAGTGGGCAAACCTAAGTATTTTTCCTTAAATTTACATTAAAATATCTTCATGTAGGCTTTGGAGTGAGTCAAATTGTATTTTTTTTAGAATTAATTAAGAATTTCCAAATTTGACTCAAAAATCTACCAGTTCTAGAAAACAGTGAAACTGCACTGTGGAGAGACTGTTATTGCTGGGATTCGTACACATAGCGGAAGAAATTAACTGTTTAAAATTCCTAAATCCTAACAGAAGATCTATCAATGGCGTTTAAACTGAGTAATAGTACCTTTATGGTTTTCGCACTTTCGATCTATAGGAGTCAATACTTCTGATCGCCTCTCTCTACTGGTATCCACATAAACAAGACTCAACACGGCAGCGTGCTAGTACCTCTAATCCTCTATAGGGTTTCTTGCGGCTCTCTCAAAATCCGTACAGCCAAGGGTTCTCCAGCCCTTTGAATTTTATAACTGATGTGGGCCATATTGGTTTTTCAAAATTAATCTTAATTAACTTTGAAATTCAAATTAAATCAAATAAATATGATTTGATTAAATATGTGCAACATATTTAATTTATCATATTTATTTAATATAAATTAAGGAGCCAATAGATATGATATTTCTATCAATGTTAGTTATTTAATTTATGAAATAAATTAAATATAAAACTAACACTACATAATATTATTATTATCTATATATATAATATTATTATTATTTAAAATTTATATTATATATATATATATATTCATTGAATCTTAGACACATCTTAAATTCGATGAATCTGGACATTACAGCTCGTGTTGGGCTAGTCTTGTGTGCGACCTTGTAGGCCAACATGAAGTTGGTAGTGGGCCAATACTGTACTAGCCCACAAGTTGCAAGCAGTCTCTAGCAAGACATTACGACCATCCAATTCACATGAGGATCAATGATACGATGCAACCTATCATACAACCATGTCACGTCCCTTTTTGTCACACGATATTTTTGGTCAAGGATGAGGCATGGATAATGTCATCCTCCTGTTCCTGACCATCACTTTCTTGATTCTTGAGTAGGCTGAAAATAGAAATGGAAACTCCTTCCCATTATCGTATGGCCATACATTTCTCAGACTCACTCATCGAGGGGCTCGGTAATATCTCTCACTAATGTGAGGGAAAAATTTCATCTTGACCATTCACATTCCTCTTCATGAAAACTCCTAACCTCGATTGTAGCCTTTATCGTCACCCGATCAAAGGTGACTTTTGACTAGGTCATAACTTAGCAACTCTCATGCAGGAATCCAAGATGATCTCAGGTCAGAGGGCACTGTGACGTGATTATATATATGAGATAAGCTTATGATTTAATCCATACAGCTTTCTCATAGCGGGTCGGTCCAGCACCTTATACTCCTACAAGTTCCTAAGACTTTGATTCGTATCTCCATATCTCATCAAAGTCATACTGGTCTTATTTCATCTTTACTCCCTCATAGATAATCAACCAGGGACATTTAGGATAACCTTTATAGTTCATCCAATGATACAATTATCATAATAAACATGTAAATGATATGATAACAAAATGGAGAAATTCTTAAATAACAATAATGTTTAAAGTACAATGATTATCCCTAGGGCATAATTTCCAACAGTTATAACTGCTTTAGATAACCAGCAGAATTTGAATTAAAGGTAGTAATAGTGCTAGTAATAACTAGTTACTTGTAACTTTAATTTTGATAGGAACTAGAACTTGCCCGAGCTCAAAGAAACAATTGGATATTGCTAAAGGTAGCCAGGTAGTAACTTATCTTTCATATATTTATAAGATACACTGCATGTTTTGTGTGTTCATCATAAATTGTCTGGCACATTCTGGTTATATGGGGTGGTCGCCCGGGGCCTTTCTGCATGGGTAAATTCCCAGGAAATAACGTTATGTGGTGCACAAGTGGATGCTCGGGGCCTTTCTGTGCGGGTATCCCTATGGGCTTTGTGATATACCTAGCGCTATGGTGATATATAAACTGCATGTGATGCACTGAATGTTGTTGTGATGATTTTGTGTATGAGGACTGTGTGGCATGCTTAGTGATGTTATATCTGTATGATTGGCTATCTTTTGGTACTGAGATTCTTCAAATCTCACTCTTTTTCAAATCCAATTTACATTACAGGGAGACAGCTCCAAGGGCAAGAAGGTAAATGCGGATAGCTAGAGGCTTGATAGAGAAAGACTTAAACTTTCTGTTGGTTGCCTGTTCTTAATATTTTGAAATATTTTGGAACTGTAAATGATGTACATAACTATGTAAACCCTGACGATAGTATGGTAGTAGAACTTATAATGCCGGTAGGCTAGTAAAAGTACAGTACTTTAACTAAGAGGATAGTTTAGCTCAATTACACTTCCGATTGCTAACGAAACATAACTGCGGTATGGAACGTGAGAACTAAGACAGGAATTACTCGCAAACTCTAATAAAATAAGAGGATGAGCTGGTGAGACTTAGTGAGATAGTGAATGTTTGTGAACTTGTTTGGGAAAAAAATATTACTATAACAAATCCTCTCTAATCCTAGGTTTAAATCCTGAGAAAGGATTGGAATTTACGAATGTTTTCTAAAGTTGGCTACTCCGAAACTAGTTCTTGGTTTCACAAATGTTTGCACTACTCTTTTGTACTCATCTGTGGCTATTAGATATAAGGTGTCACATTATAGAGTATGAGGATGTGGATATGCAAAATGATCTCACATATGAGGTTGAGCCAGAACAAGTTATATAACAACAAAGAGACAACTCAGGAATAGAAGCATTATGTTCGTGAAGGTGGTCTGGAAGGGGTTATCACCCAAAAAGGCAACCTGGGAGGTGGAAGACGACTTGCGGAAGCGCTACCCAGAAGAAATATGAGAACCCGATATTGCTTTTAAATATAAGTACTCAGAAGAAATTCATCAATGGCAAGCATATGAGTATGTGGCGCCATTTTATATAAAAAGGGACACTTAGCAAAATTCTATTTGTTGATTCATAAAGTAATAATTAAATAAATTAATTTTACTTTATGCGGGGACCATAAAAGTTGACACCTTGTGGGTAGACTTGGGAAAAATCCCTAGACTTTCCTTCCCCAACAACAGTGGATGGTTAGGTAGAACATGGAAAAAAATGCGGGTCCTACTGTTATGGGACACATGGTGCCATCTAAGAGGAGGGAGCATAAAGTTACTTTTTACTTTATGTGTTAGCTAAATGAGAGCATGACACTTGTCTCCTCATGATGATAAAGTTACTTTACCTTTTGAGTTGTCATGACCGGAGGGTGCCACCTCGTCCCGAGCTGGGAAAATCCACCGGTCTCCAGTCCAGTCACCTGACTTACTTTCCTAAACACTAAACTCAGGAGCTAGGGAAAATCATCAGACCCTCACTTTCCCTGACAAGTTGGACGGCTAAAGGCTCAAGAAAAGAGACAGGACCCACTTTATTAAAGTAAGTGACATGTGTCACCAAATCACTGGATCACCGGATAAATGGCAATATAGGAATTCGACACGTGGTAATCACTTTTCAAGACTACCTTTTGGCAATATAATTTGGTCATCATCATAAAAAAAATCATAGAAAATGCCAAAAATTGAGAGAAATTGAAAAAGGAAAGAGAAGAGGTGAATAGTGATATTAACAACTTTGATCCGCTGAAACACTGCCGAAACGGTGTTTTCTCCCGAAACACCCTTCATAAACCTTCTTCTACTCATCACAATCTTTATTTCCAAAATTCCAGAATTTCATTTGGAGGTGTTTGGTGATTTCTCACTAGACGAAGTATTGCCAGATTTCCAAACCGGTTGCGGAAACGCGTAGAGGTAAGTGTAGGCTTTATTTTGAGCCGATTAGTTTGTGATTTTGATAAGTTTTCATGAGGGTTTAGGGCTTTGATATTTTCAGCCAAGGGGTATTTTTAAGTGTTAATCATATTTTAATCATGTATTCATGGTTAGATAATGATTTATGATGATATTGTACCAAGTTGTTGGACAAAATTCTGTTTTGGTGATTTTTGTTAAAAATGGGTATGTTTGGTCAGTATGATTAGGGGCTGGAGCTTTATGATTTTTATGATTTTGACATTTCTATTGTGTTGATAATGGAAAAATGTATGGGGATAGCCCCTGGTTTTAATTTTTGGACCACTGGAAACATATACTACAAAACTGTAAATCTGCTTGTTTGTGTTCTATACAAAGCAGTCTGTTTGTACGACGTTTTTAAATAAGAAAGTGATGTCCAAAATTTATGAAACTTTCCAGTCTAAAATTAGACATGTCAAGCTTTAATTTTATATGTTCTCTGTTCCATTTGGGTATGTATACTGAAAGTTTTGTATTTTTGAAATTTGGTCATATAAAACTGGCAAGTTCTAGAATAGTAGCCGATTAGATGGAATTCTGTATTGGTGTGCATCAAGAAGGCTAATGACCATATTTTTCCCTAAAACTAGAATAATTAGGGGTCAGATATACTTTGGAATGGGTGAAATTGGATATTTGTACATGGAGTTATGAATTTTCAAAGATTTATGAAAATTCTGGCAGATTTGAATAAATGTGCGAAAATAGGAAAATATAATGGCATTATGTAATTATGTTGAACTTTAAGGGTGAAGTTAACCAACTTAGGATAGTTGGACCTCATTGACCATACTTTTGACTTAGTATTCTAACCTTAATGATAGCCAATACAAGTGCTTGGATTATAAGAGAATTAGACCCAATAATAATTTGTCATATGTAATTCTAATTATAGGACCTGACGGCTGTCCGGAATCTAAGACATGCCTGAGCTTAGGGAAACAATTGGATATTTCTTAACAAAAGAGACTAGATAGTAACTTTGTCTTTTATATGTTATAAGATATACTGCATGTTTTGTGGATTGATCATGAATTTGTCTGACACATTCTGATTACACGGGTGGATACTCAGGACATTGAAATGTTTTGTGATGCATGAGTGGATGCCTGGGGCCTATTGCGTAGGTAACACTTGGGACTATGTGATTTGTTATACCTAGCGCTATGGTGATATGTTGAACTGCTTATTGTATTATGAATGTTGTTGTGATAATTTTGTCTATATGATTACTGTGTGGCATGCTCTATTATTTTGTGTTTATATGATTGACTACCTGTTATTACTGAGATTCTTTTGAATCTTACTTTTTTTCTATAAATAAATCTATAGTACAGGCTAGCAGCTCAAAGGGCAAGAAAGTAAAGACGGACAGCTAAAGGATGAAACTGCAAGACTTTATTTCCTGTTGGTTGTCTATTTTGGATATTTTGGGATATGTACATGATGTATATAACTTTGTAAACCTAAAAATAGTACAGTAGTATAACTAGTAGTACCGGTAGCCTAGTAAATGGACAGTAACATAATAAAGGGATAATTTAGCTAAATAACACTTTCGATCGACAGAGAGACATTAACTAATGAATGTAACGTGAGACTTAAGCACAGACATGCTCGCACACTCTGATAAAATGGAATTGAGTACCGATAAGACATAGTGAGACAGTGAATGTTGTGAAAAATGTTTGAAAAAAGTTGACTCTACTTGAAAACCCACTTAATTCCAGGTTTAATTCCTGAGATAAGTTTGAGATTTGTAAATGTTTTCAAAAGTTTGCTTAATCCGGGACTGAATCCTGGGTTCACAACTGATTTAACTACCCTTTTGTACTCATCCGAGTCTATTGGAAATAAGATATTATAGATAACAGAAGTCAAAGAGCTTTTCATATCTGACAGTAGCCTAATTCTTCTCACCATTAGGTTTTGGAATCTAGAATCCTGCCACCAATGGTTTCTGTTGATCCAGAATGATTCACATATAAAGATAATTGTGCAGCGTATGATTATTGTATTTAGGAACCTCCACCATAACTACTTCTCCAATTTGACCTATAATGCTAATGGCATTATGCAAATTCATTGCTTCTAGAGGAATATTGTGAAGTTGGATCCAGACCAGACATTTACTAAAATATCGTTCTTCAATCACCATAAATTTATACTATTCTATTAAATTCAGAAGACTTCCATTAACTGTCCAAGGTTGACCTCTAAAAATACAATTATACTCTTATTCTTCAGAGAATCTGAAGAAGGACACATTCGTCACAACCATCACCACATCTACTCGAGATTAAAGATTCTATGCCTTTCGAATAATTGTTTCAACTGTAGTTTTACTCACTTCTTTTTATGATACAATATTTCCAATCATCACATTCTTCGTCTCATCTTCGTTCCATACCATAGGAACATCAATCGTATCCTCATAAGCACTCCCTTTTTCCTATCCCATAATCATCGATGTGATCTAGCTCCACCACTCACCACCGCCTATAACCTCTTTTCCAACCAAAAAACCGTTACACTCTACTATACTCTCACGTGTCTACATGGAGAGAACTGAGACTAATTGCTTTTTAAATGATACCTCAAACATGTGTTTTCCCCCCTTTAATTTGGTCTTAGTAGGGTTCTTGAAATTTGATTGCACTCTTTCTCTGTTATAATCTAATTAATTCCTCACTTGTCCAAAACAAAACTACAAAACAGTTTTAGGAAAATTGCCCACAAATACCTATTTAACATATTAATTACTAAGTAGGACTTAAACAATCTTCTCTGTGTGCAAAAGATATTTTCTTGTGTTTAAACAATCTTCCCTGTGTTCAATATATCTTCCCTATATGATTTTCCCTTGTGTTTAAAAAATCTTCCCTATGTGCAAAATATCTTCCCTTATGTTCAAACATTCTTCCTCATGTGCAAAATATCTTCCCTCAAATGCTTCCATGCCCTATTTGGTAAATAAATTTCTAATGAGGTCTTTATGGGTAATTTTCCTAGCATTTTTCGCTTCTAAAAACATGAAGTTTCTTTCACAGACATACTTAATTGTGTAAAGGTAATCAAAATTAAGACAAATGTCAAATACTTAGGTCCATCTAATTGTTGAACATAGTAGGTAATGGTTTTAGATCAAATTAAGTGATTTTCAATATTACCCTTATTAATTATATTAGAACTGGCTGACACCCAAGAGGAGGGTGAATTAGGTGTTTGATAAGAAGTTAAAAACTTTCAAATCCTTTTCGTATCTTATTAACTCAATATGTATGTAATGTATGTAAGTATAAAATCATAAGCGACTATTTGAATCATATATGATAGAAATGTAAAAGCTTAGGGAAGAGAATATGCAAACTATGATTTATCCTGGTTCGGTCTAATCCACGATGACCTACGTTCAGTCCTCAGGCTCCTCCTGATTTCCAATCTACTATCTTCTTGTTTAACTGGGCACAAGAAAAGCCTTTACAATCCCACAAGTTTAACAGGGCACTTGTGTAGCCTACAAAATTACTCCCCCTTACACATGTAAGGTTCACTCCCCTTTATGGCAAGTCTTACGAGCAGAATGATCTGAAGACCTTTCTCTCCCACTTACCCGTGCAAGTCTTAAGAGCAGAAATATTCTCTCCTTCTTACACCACTATAAGTCTTATGTGTAGCAACGTTCTCTACTGCTTGCACTTTGTAAGTCTTACAAGCAGAAGGTCTTACCGGCGATTCTCTCTTCAGCTTTCCCCGTAAGGAATTCAACTCTCTCAAGGTCTCTCTACCTTGAGATCAACTCAGAAGTATAATTGAGAATGTTTACAGACTCTCTTACATTATAGAAAAATGCTTACTAAAGTACCATACAAATAATCTCACTCTCAAATGTACATGATATAGAAAACAGATAGGAACATATAGTGTTTAGATCGAGAATGACTTATGATATCAACATATTGATGTAGTTGTATTCTAATGTCTTACTCTCTTCATTGAATACTTCCATATTTATAGTTGAGTCTTGATAGCCATTGTAAGCTGTCCAATATATCTGTTAGAAACGTATTACTGCCTCTGACATATTTCCACTTTTGAAAAACTAGCCATTGGACGTTACGGTTCATAAAATATCTCTTCCATCTTTAGCATAACCTCTTCATCATTTTCCTATAAATATGCTTAGAATACTAATACAATGAAGTATTAATCATAAGATAATAAATCAATAAACAATAGATGATTAACATGTAATTCGGTCTCATCACTCGTTGTTCACCCGAGTAATCATGGACTATCACTCAAGTAGTAGTGATCCCTTCTGATTTCTGCTAGAGAGTATTTCAGAGTAGAATGATTCTTTGCATAGTGCATCACTCGAGTGCTTACTTGAGTGAACCATGATCATCACTCGAGTGATCCCGTGAAAAACTTGGCAGAGAGTATTTTCAAAGTTAATAAAGAGACTTACCTCATCACTCGAGTGGTTACTAGAGTGATCTATTGCTATCAGTCGAGTGGATACATTCCAAAACTTGGCCGAGAGTTTCTGAAGCTTTTTCAACTGCATCACTTGAGTGATCTTAATTCATCACTTGTGTGGTCACTCGAGTGATTTACTCATTTTGATTTAAAATATGCTAAAATGATTTATCATCAAAATATCTTGTCATCTGCATTCTAATGCAAAAAGAATCAGCTCCAAACTCATTGTATTCATCAAGTTATGATCGAAAGAGTGTCTATTTTTCTAGACAATGTTTGATTTTTCCAGCGTTAACTTCCAGAATGCACACCACTTCAAATATAACTCTAAATCTTACATATTATATATCAATGGAAATATCCTTAAGTCTAGTTTCATATGCCACCATTTTCATCTCATTCAGACGTGTATTTTGGAAGATATGTCTAAAACATCGAAGCTGTTCTGGAAAATGATATTGATTTTAAGGTCAACTTACAACACTAATATCTCCTTCATATGAACTCTTTTGATGTTGATTCTGGTGGAAATCTGACACATTGGGAGTCTAGTTTCATATGCTACTAGTTTTAGCTCAATTAGACATAAGGTTTAGGAGATATGTCCAAAATACTGAAGCTTTATCAGGCTGACCTAAAACAGAGTGCTGCATCACTTGAGTGGTCACTCGAGTGATCATAGGTCATCACTTGAGTGATCACCTTCAATATGTGGCAGTGGCCTATCACTCAAGTGATCACCTCCAGAGGTGCCAAAACTTTCGTATTAGTCATTTTAGCTTAGTATTGACCCATTTCAACCTCCCGTATCACTTCTAAGAGCTTGAATCTTGATATTCTCATTAGTTCTTGAAGTTCTTCTTTCTTCAAACTCTTTCTTCTTGATTTAACTCTTGATGATCATTCTCCATAACCCAATTAGATAGCTTCTTTATTTTCTTAGCTATCTTCAATCGTTCTTATTATTTTCTTGACTAATCTACAAAATATTTCACATTAGATATAGTAGTTAGTCAATGTAGGAGATAAATATATTATGCTATTATGCAAACTTTTTGCTCTTAATACTTGGCATCTATATTTGACATCATCAAAACTAATCATATCTAACAAATTATACTAAACTTCAATATCTTATTAATTTATACTCTCTTATTGTCCTTACTAAATACTGACATATATGAAAAAAACTATTTATACACTTTAAAACTATCAAATGCCATATAAAAAAGGATCAAAAACACCTTCTAAAGATGCCTTATAATAAAGACTGAAGAGTTGTACTTCTTAGTGACATTTCAATGTATATGAGAGATGAACATGCTAGTCATTTTCATAAATTGTGTCATTAGAATTGCTTTTATAGTGACTTTTAAAGAGGTATGGTAGATTTTGAAGACAAAGCTTCAAGGCTTAGACGAGGTAATTTTTTTTAAAACTACAATCACTTTGTCATGAATTTGAGAATCCCTACAAGCACAAAAGTGAACATGTACAAGATTAATTATCTAGAGCTAGTTTTATGTGTTAAAATTGGCTGACATCCAAGAGAGTGGTGAACTAGGTATAAAATAAAAAATTTAAGATTCTTTTTACATCTTAATGGAAGAAATGAATATGAAAATAAATAACCATTGTTGCATAATCAATTATTCAAATTATTCATCCTAGAAATACAAGAGACTAGGAAAGAGAAGATGCAAACATCGATTTATTCTGGTTCGGTTTAATTTACGATGACCTATGCCTAATCCCCATACTCCACTTGAGAATTTCAGTCCACTATTTCAGTCAGAGTACAAGAAAAGGCTCTACAACTCCACAAGTTTAGCTGGTCACTTGTGAAGCATTTTACAATTCTTACACCGAGTTACTCCCCTTCCACACCGTATGGATACAACCTTGATGAGTTAGCGTATACTTATCTCCTTGAAGTGGATTAAGATAGGTTAGAGTACATGGGTTAGAGTGTTGGATTCATGGTTTCAGCATTTTCGCTTAGTGCGCGTAGTTACTCTCCCTTGTCGGCTTTGAGTGCTCTTCTATTTATAGTTGATGAAGATCATTTGATCATTTAGCACATTCTTCCCATTGAGCTTCTCAGAATATGACCATTGGAAGTTACTATTAAAACCTCTAACACAAGATTTCTTTTTGGCAATTGAGCTCTAATCAATGTTTAATCACCTAGAACCTTCATATAAAATTGATTAGTGATGATTAGAAATGATTAGGAACAATACAATCAAGTTTTATATGAGTTTGGAAAAGAATTATGAAATCTGAGACATTGTTTTAAACTGTGTATAAAATCACTATCAGGATCACTAGAGTGATTCTGCTAGTAATAGGCCATCACTCGAGTGATCTTCCTTGGTGCTCAGAAGTTCATAGTATATCACTTTTTGGTTCACTGCTGTGGTGTCAATATTGATTGATCACTCAAGTGATTTGGCTGAGAAAATGTAGATAACATCTTGAATAACTTGAGTATTGTGAAAGTGATTGGACTAATTGATTTATCACTGGAGTGCTCACTCGAGTGATCTTGTAAGAAAATTTTTGATCACTTTCATATCACTAGAGTGATCCTACTAGTGATAGATGTATCTTAACTTTAAACTTAGGAAATGACCTATCCCCAAAAATTTGTTTAAGTCTATTTTTCAATACAATAAGAACTAATTCGAAATTCATTGTATTCTGAAAGTTATGATCAAATCCATAGCTGCTGGTCTGAAGCAACATATATATACAAATGTGTAATTCTGAAATTAATATCTCTTCCATTTGAACTTCATTGAGCTTGATCTTGGTGTTGTTAAAACACCTCCTTAGACT
Source organism: Albizia julibrissin (assembly GCA_037074505.1). Classification (NCBI taxonomy): domain Eukaryota; kingdom Viridiplantae; phylum Streptophyta; class Magnoliopsida; order Fabales; family Fabaceae; genus Albizia; species Albizia julibrissin. The sequence continues at coordinate 44,749,580 of CM073477.1, forward strand.
AGTGCTATATGCAACAAGTTTAATCCAAAACCCATTATTGTTTGGAAGTTTTGATCTGAAGAATGATTACTTGTCTAGAATAAGGTGTCATATTCAAGTGTCACATTCCAAGACCCATATCTCTTTAATCACAAGATGTTTGACCTAGCTCTTGGCTTCTGTGAAACTCATTATGAGTGTAGTTTCATATGAAAGAAGTTTCACCTCATTTAAAGTTATGGTTTGGGAGATATGGTCAAAATACTAAACCTGGTTTGGAATAGCATGTGAAATGCAAGCATCATCTTGCATAATCCCTATCTCTTTAATCTAATATGCTTTAAGTTTGATCCTAGTGTTTTTGAATCTTAGTTTACATCTAGTTTGAAATGAAACAAGTGTCACTTCAATCGAATTTGTAGTTTAGGAGATAAGGCTAAAATACTAGACCTCTGTTATGCTAAATGAAAACAAAGTATAAAAGAGTAGTCATAACTCGAGTGGTCACTCGAGTGATCATAAAAAATTCATCTCTAGAGGTGCTACTCAAGTGATTACTCGAGTGAAGTTGATATAACTTTCATACGAAGCATTTTAGCTTTGAATTTAGCCATTCCAACTTCCATTTGATTATTGAGACCTCCAATATCACATCTAAGAACTTGAATTCTGATATTCCCATTACATCTTACAAGTTCTTTCCTCTTTAATCTCTTCTCCTTCTTCTTGACTATTCTCTATAATCTAACTCAATAACTTCTTTCTATACTTGAATAATCACCGGTACAAAAAACACTTTTAAGACCGGTTAAAAATGATATTTTAGACCGATTCTGGATCAAGTCTTGATACAGCCGGTCTAAAAAGTATTAAACTTTTTAGACCGGTTAAAAAACCGGTCTAAAATATGAACTTTTAAGACCGGTTCTTCAACAACCGGTCTTAAAGTTTAACTAAGGAACAAGTAGGGAAATTTCAGCATAAAAAAATAACAATTTAAGACCGGTTCTCTTAATAACCGGTCTTAAATATATATTTAAGACCGGTTATTAAGAGAACCGGTCTTAAAAGTTTACTTATTTAAGACTGGTTCTCTTAACAACCGGTCTTAAATATATATTTAAGACCGGTTATTAATAGAACCGGTCTTAAAGTTTAATATTTTAAGACCGGTTCTCTTAATAACCGGTCTTAAATATATATTTAAGACCGGTTATTAAGAGAACTGGTCTTAAAATTTTGTTTTGTTGTTTTCGTTTTATTTGTTTCAATCTTACCCAGGCCAGTAAGCCATATTCAACAACATTCCCCCTGTCACATTACATACACATGCATATATGTATATATTGACAATCAGAAGCAGTGACAACAACATTTTTATTCCCAGAAACTACCAATACACAATCCTCGACTCTCAACAATCAAAGAATGAACATTATGAAAAAAATCATTGAAAACAAACACATTCAATTCCAATGACTACCAATAACACATGATCAACTTATTCAATTCTCAGAAACAGTACAATATTTCTCATTATATGGAAAAAATTCGTAAGCTTTACAGAGAAATGAAAAAAATGGAGGAAAATTGACAATAGTGATCCCTGCCTGAATCAACAGCCAACTAGTATCGCCAATATCCAAGAATTTGTCCTAAACAGAGATATAAACCAAGTTAGATATATATGAAAACCATAAGTATTATTAGAACAACATAAATCGGATTCAAAAACTTACTAATCTTGTAAAAGCTCATAAATGAATTCAACACAACAATTGCGGATGAAATCAATATCTTCTTCAGGAAAGGGATCAGCAAGATCAAACATCTGTATGTGTAACACTGAAGCCAAACAAAACATTAACTTACTAACTTAAAAACAATAAAGTAATACAAAATATTTGAAATATACATTTATTACCTCCTCGGTAAAGTCAGTCGTGTCTAGGCTAATAATATTGTAAATCTGCCTCAACATATAAAGACCACATAAATTGGAGCCCGGTGGTTGCCTACGGGTCTGAAAAAGAACATGATATCATCAAAGCAAGCATAAAAGCATAGCTTATGAAACGCACCTTAAAGAAAAAAAATATGTACTAACCTTTGGCGTGATCTATGTAGGGTCTTTTAAGTCACGAACATGCCTACCACACTTAGTGTGTAGGAAAGTTTGCATAGCCCTATGATCAAAATCACAAAGATTACTTATTCTGCACACAAACTTTGCACACAAAAGGTAATAAAGCAAGAAAACTTACGAGTTCATGGTCTTCTTCAAGTCAGTCCCCGGTTTGAAGTGGAGGGAGCAGAGGAGGATCACTGTGTAACTAGCCTTACACAGAATAACCAATTGCCAATGATCCCTTAAAAAAAGAGATAAATGTTAAGCAAATATATATAAAGCATTATATGTGATGTTTCGGAATATAAATTTGATGTTTCTTACCCATGCACATAAGGAACCAAGAAACAGTCAGTTTCTGTTTCACTGAGCCTCTGTGATAAATATCTATGTCTGATGGCAGCAGTGGTCCCTTTCTCCGTGGCATGAGCTGGGCACATGAATCCAAATTTAGCGCTCTGCCCAGAGGAAACCAACCTACGATTCATGTACCTACAAAAATGGAAGCACACAAATTAAGGTTACAGAGCGTAATTTTTAAGATATTTACTTCCAATTGAAGAAGATACTTACATAAAAAAAACCTGGACAATCGCAATCGTAAGATTTTGTCTAGGAGAGACCATGGACATTAAATCATCCCTCTCAAGATAGCATGCCACCCTTGACGGTCCAACAACTGAATCCATAGGCCAATCTTTAGTCGGGAAAGATGTGTCAAATGCCATCAGAATCAGTTGCTGCATCACATTCAGTGGTGGAGGCTGTGAAACTTCACGAGGGAGGGGAGCTGGACTTAGGGCTCTGATCGGGGAATCCGCAGCTCTAACACAAACAAGGTTCTTCGGCCATGATATGAAAGTACCTAAGACATCGGCCACAATCTTGAACTCCTCAGAAGGGATAGGGACAGGTGCGTCTGAGATAATAACCTCCTCAACTGACACCCTAACCTGATCATCTGTCATCTCAAGGTAGTAAAAAGTTGATCCTAGGTTGTGCACACTCCCCCATGAAACTAACCGTCTCAGAGGATCCTCAACATATAAATCACAAGGCTTAGCATCATCCTTTCCAGGACCCTCTGATGACTGTCCCACATTACAACAACTCCCTTTGGTGCTCTACTTATGGCGATCGAGCGATTGTGCATGGACAGGAGCGGTGTCTTATCTTGTGCTCACTATGGCATATACCTCGTCCTTCATCTTGCTCAACCGGGCATCCAATAGTGCATCAAATGATGCTTCTTCCTCGGCCCTTGCTTCCGCCCTCGCAGTGGCCAACATACGCTCCAATTCGTCTCTCGTGACCACGTTGGAGGAGGAACTGCGTGAGGAGGATAAAAAGTAATCCTTTATACCCACCCCTCCTCCAACTCCCCTGACGCGGCCTGGATGCTCACGTTTTCTAGTAGCAACCGTGAGAATTTCATTCCTCCCCTCGAACTTGAAGGTTCCCTCGGCTTTCTTTTTTTGAAGTTCCTCCTGTGAGATATACAAAAAACACACATGAGTAATGAAAAATGTTTATTAAGCAGTTAATAAGAACAACGATACTTACAATTTTTTCACCAACTATACGAGACTGGACGCTCGTATAGGATCCACCACTCTTCCGGTAAGCATGCAACCACAACTCTTCACGTCGTATCGGAGATGGTGGAGATAGCATAACAGAAGGATCGGATTGAGATGCTTCTTCCAATCTCCTCTGTTTGGCCGCCAAGTCTTTCTCGGCCTTTGCGTATCCCCCACGAGACATTGTGTGGGAGCAATCATTCTTCCTGCCGCTCGCTTGTGCCTTTTGCCTTCTTGCCTGCGAATAGGAAATGAAAAAAAAGGTTACAAACAGTAAAGACAAAAGATAATTAAATAAAGTACAAAATAAGTTATCTCACCAAAGCCTCTGGAGTATTCCGAAGCCTAAAAAACTCCTGCCATGTTGCTTCATTGATGTACGAGTACTTCTACAAGAAGTAGGACATGGCTTACCAGCTGGCACCTCGATATGCATGTAATTGTTCGCCAGACTCGTCTTGAACTTCCTCCAGCGCTCACAACAATATGTCATAGTCTTGTGATACAAGATCTCACTCTGAGGAACGTCGTAGGTGAGCTGTTATTCATGAATGAAAGGAGTTAGTGACAGTAATGAAACGAATTTGATAAAAGAAACATACAGAGGGAATTTTATACCTGAATAGTGTCCCAAATATGCTGCTTCACATTTTTGTCGACATTCCTGCACTCCTCTATCAATATGCTAGGCTTATTCCGTGCGAGGAGGCCGACAAAACTCCTAAAACGATTGGCATTTGACCCGATCGGTTTCCAGTATTGATCGAACTGGATCGATATCCTCTCCCCGGCAGACCGACTCAAGGAAACATCCCTCAACCGTGTGGCCATCCTGCCCCTCCACTACTAGAAAAAACACTTTTAACGTCCCTTATATGGGACTTTTAACGTCCTTTTATGAGGGGACGCGTATGCCAGCGACGTAGTAAATTTGGACTTTAGACGTCCTTTGTAAAAAGACGCCTAAAGGGCTGGGTTTAGGTGTCCCTTTGACCAAAAGGGACGCCTAAAGTAGGACTTTAGGCGTCCCTTTGGCCAAAAGGGACGCCTAAAGTGTTTTTTTTTTCAGAACCATTTTTATTGTTTCTGGCCATATCATTCTGAAAGCAAACAGAAACGTATACACAAAAAGGAAACATACAGCACGCAGTTTATAATTAACAAAACACAACATCCACCTCTAATGAAACATTATGCACTTGTCCACTAATATAATAAACAACTACTAATAAGTAAATGTACAGGTAACGATAAACTTCTACAAATCAATGTGTTGAAGAATCCTCCCAGCCAACAAGTCTCTGATTAAATTAATGTCTTCATATAAGTAAGCAGCATCATTATCAAAGATCTACAAATTAGAAAATATGATTATATATACGAAATCAATGAAATTAAAGGATTGTTTAGCAATTCAATTAAAATACAACCAAAATATTATCATTTGATTACCTGTTGAAAATCATTTGTAAAGCCACTTTGAATGATATTATACATGTAAAGTAGAACATAATAGCCACATTCAGTACCACCTGGTTGTTGAGGGCACTATAAATCAAAAGCAATTGGTTAAAATCAATAACATACATCATTTATAAAACAACTGTAAATAAAATAACTTAAATTATATTGAAACCACATACTTTGGGATAGAACCACTTTGGCTTGCGAACAACTCTACCCTCACGTGACCCGCCAAGCATTCTATATGTTTGGGTCGCGCTACCATTAAAATGTAAAACATTTTAAGTTAGAACCATTAAAATGTAAAACATTTTAAGTTAGAACAATTTATTTAAATCAAGCATTTCTTTAATTAATAAAAAAGAAATAACTAACGTGTTGAAGACTGATTTTGTGTCTTTGTCTGGCTTTTTTGTCAAGGAATCAAACCAATAGATTTCATTGAGGCGTGGGCAAACAACACACAGGCTCCAATGGTAACTAAAACAATACACAGATTAAAATGAAGTTTAGATTAGAAGAAAATTATTTCTCAAACATCCAAAAATAAAATTTTTTACTACATACCCTTGAACAATTGGCGCTAGATAACATCACAATTTGGTCGCTGCCATTGTGAAGCCCACATAATGCGTCCTTTGTGCGACATCATTTTTATCTGATGTCGTATTTACCGGACACAAGAATCCGTATAAATTTGATCTTTGCATATCAATGCACATGTGGTAGAAGGACCTAAAATAGAAATAAAATGACCAATGAATTATTGAACTTATGAAATCTTGAACTTAGAAAAGAAAAACTAACCAAATGGCAAGTGTGACCCATCCTGCATCTATCTCCTCCAAATGCATAAACTCCTTAAGATCTTTATTGTCGATCATGTAGGGATACGTCAATTGTGTACCCACAATCCCTGGAGGCATATTGAAGTTGACTTGGGGAATACCTTTGTACATCTGTTGGAGTCGTGCTAGAAAGGGCCATTTTTTCGCATGTTGCTCCTCCTATAAGCATAGAAAACAAAACCAATTATATTACAATGATGCCAATAAATGTCAAGTGATATGAATATAATTCCTACCATTGGTGGGGTTCCCAACGTGCCAATAAGATATTGAGGCCAAAGGATGAAACCTCCAATTGCCTGACCCAGCGTGGCAATCTCAACGTCAGGGATAGGGATGGATGCACCTTCTTCCCCCTCATGAACACGTGTCACTGTCACCCTACGTAAATACTGTAGAATTTGATTATGATGGTGGGTGGTAGCTTTTGTGTAAACAAGAGCATCGGCTACAACACGAATCATGTCTGTGGTGTCCAAATAAAGGATACACGATTCACCCGACTCCGGAGTGGCAGAAGGCTGGCCCAGTGGTTCTGTTATGTGAGAAGGATGGCTACAGGGTTCTGTACTATGGGAAGGCTAGACAAGACTATGGAAAGGAGCAGCAACAAGTTCTGGAGTATGGGAAGGCTGGACAAGGGGTTCTGGATTGTGGAAAGCCTCGGCAACGAGTTACGGAGTGTGGGAAGGCTGTACAAGGGATTCGTCCGGCGGGTTGTGACTTCCTTTAGTGCTGGGGAAGGCCGGGGATTCCTCGTTTCTAACCCTAGTAGCCTCCATGTGATGAAAATCAAACCACGATTTCATTTCACCACGTAGTTGTGTCATTAGCTCATCTCGGAGCTCCTCTCGGATTTGATCGCGAAGCTTATCCATAAACTCTTGACTGGGTTCAGCTTGTGAAGAATATAACGAGGCTTTACCAAAATACTTTGAAATACCAACTCCCCTTGGCTCCCCTCTAACACGGCCTGGGTATTCAGCCTTCCCAATCGCCGTGGCCAATATGTCCATCCGTGCACTTAGAGTAAACGAACCTTGGCTACTCTGCTCTTCGAGTTCGTCCTGTAGCATACAATTCGTTATGAATACCCATTTAAATGCTAGAAATGTGAAAGAATTTTACAATTAATTACTTATGCTATTACTACTTACAATCCTCGAGGAAACCTCAGCAATAGTAGGATTTATATATTTCCCACCCTTAATCCTCCCTGCTTTCCATTTTTTGTGACGTGGAGGAGGAGCTGGCTCTTGCACAACAACGGAAGGATCCGATTTCACAGCGTCCTTCATTTTTTCCAGCTCTTCTGCCATCATCATCCGCTCCAGCTTCCTGTAGCCACCCCGAGACATGCAATGCTGGTACTGATTTGCTTCTTACCTCTGTGTGTTCACCGCACTTAATTCCTGTTTAAGGGAAAAAGGGAAAAACAAGTCATTAGTGCATTAACTATATTGAAATTATAAATTTTCATACTGAAGACAGAAAATTTACCAAAAATTCAGGAGTTTGTCGTTTAGCTACAAACAACCTCCAGTCCTCTGGAGATAGATATGAATATTCCTGACAAGGATCCAAATGACTCTTGTCACCTCTAAGGTACTTCCTGGAGAGCTTATTTTTAAAATCCTTCCAGCGCAAACGAACCTCTCCCATCCAGTGGTTGTACATATCTGTGGTGTCAGGAACATCGAACGTTTGCTGCAAAAACGGAGACAATTAAACTTGAATAGGAAGAAAGGTCTAAATACATAAAATGTATCGAAAGTTATGTACCAAAATCTGTTGCCATATCATGGCTTTCGTCTTTTTGGGAACCTGCCTCCAACTATCATAGATGATTCGGACTTTGCTTCGACCCAAAAAACCAAGATAACTAATGAAGTGGTCTTCCTCAGGACCCATTGGATTCATGTTGGCATCAAACTCTATGTGAACCCTCTCCTGTTCATTGTAGTGGCGCTTCGCCAATACAGCCATCTTCGTGGCACCTCTTGTTCTTCTCGGAGCGGGTGGCTCTTCTTGCCTTCCATTATGCTGCTCGCTGTCGCTCCCTGAGTCACTGGAACTTGACATATTCCTAGACAAAAAAAAATCATTGTCAGAGAGGTAAGAATCATGTCAGAGAGGTAAGTAGATTGCAGGTATCTGTATAAACTACATTAAGGGAAAAAAGCACATAGGACATAATACAGTTTTATATAGTTAAAGGTCTTACTTCATATTGTTTCCCATATTCCTTCACAATGATCATTTCTTACAGAATAATCTTCATCATCTACTAACTCGACCTCACTTCCTATAGGTGGATTTGTTGTCAAAGGTGGTGTGTCGTCAAGGTTGAAGGTTGGATCACCATACTTTTGTTTTTTGCTTTGAAGTACAATGGACATATTTTTATTTGCAGGATCTGTGACATAAAACACTTGCTTCGCCTGGCTGGCTAGAATGAAGGGCTCATCTCTATAACCAACTCTTCGAAGATCGACTGAGACAAATCCAAATTGTGGATCTATTACCACAGCAGCATTGCTAACCCACTTACATTTGAACAAACCAACTTTGAACTTGTTGTAGGTCATCTCCCATATTTCTTCTATAACTCCATAATAAGTCATTGATGCACATATGGGGTTTTTGTCTTTCGAACTGGAAAAGTGCATAGCTTCAGCTTCAACCATCACCCCACTATTTTGCATGGTACTTCTGTCATCTTGCTCTTTTGTGTAGAATGAATACCCATTTATGTCATAACCAGTCCAAGTAACAACCTGAAATGAAGGCCCCCAGGCTAGCCAGTTGATTGTCTCGGACACACCGATCTCATGCGAAACCTTCTCCTCAAACCACTTAACAAATGTCTTGTTTTGCTCAATAGCTATTTGCATGTCACTCTTCTTTGGATTCAAGTTCTTCAAAGTCTTTTTGTGCTCATCTATGTATGGCTGAACTTCTTCCATATTATTCAAGATATACAAGTGTGCTTGCAACACCTCTTCACGCTCCGCAGTCTTCACTTTTAGTCCTCGTGTTCCCTTGCTTCTCCCCTCTTTATGCCGAGACTGTTCCTTTTTACCAGATAGATAATCTTTACAAAAGTCCATAGCCTCTTCAACTACATATCGCTCAACTATTGAGGCTTCAGGTCGATAAGGATTTTTAGAATACCCTTTTAAGATCTTCATGTATCGCTCAAAAGGGTACATCCACCTTAAATAAACTGGACCGCAAAGCCTTACCTCCCTTACTAAATGAACTACCAAATGCACCATTATATCAAAAAATGATGGAGGAAAATGCATCTCTAGTTGGGACAGAATTATATAACCCTCATTTTCTAGTTCATCCAACTTCTCAGTGTCGATGACTTTGTTACAGATAGCATTAAAGAAAACACACAATCTGGTTATAGTAGTTCGCACTTCTTCTTTCATAATGCCTCTAATGGCTACTGGTAACAATTGTTGCATTAACACGTGATAGTCATGGGACTTCATTCCCACTAACTTCAAATCATCCATTGACACACACCTGCTAACATTAGAAGAGTAGCCCTGTGGGACCTTAATTTCATGCAGACACCCACACAAACTTCTTTTCTCCGCTTTTGATAGCGTATGCGCAGCTGGCTCCATATATGCCCTCCTACCATCATCTCTTAGTTGTGGATGCAACCGATCTCTTATTCACATATCAACAAGGTCAAGTCTCACGCTCATTCCATCCTTGGTCTTACCTGGGATGTGCAAAAGCGTACTTACAAGGCTGTCACACACATTTTTCTCCACATGCATCACATCAATACTGTGTCTTACATCAAGACAATGCCAATACGGAAGATCAAATAAAATTGACCTCTTCTTCCATATATTCTTCTCACCCTTAGTCCTTTGATATTTACCAAAGGTCACATTGACACGTTCTACCCGACTATAAACTTCCTCCCCGGTTAAGGCCCTTGGTGCAACTCCATGTTCTGGTAAGCCATCAAAACGCTTTCTCAGCCTACGATATGGGTGGAATCGAGGAAGAGACCTCCTGTGGCCAAGGTACACTGTTTTTTTGCAATGCTTAAGTTGTCGAAAGTGTGTGTCTCCTTCACAGATTGGGCATGCTTTATGACCCTTCACACTATACCCTGACAAATTTCCGTATGCGGGGAAGTCGTTTATCGTGGTAAAAATCATTGCACGCAACTTGAAAGACTCTTTCTTATAAGCATCGAACACATCCACACCTTCCTCCCATAACTTCTTCAAGTCCTCAATCAAAGGAGCCAAATACACATCGATGTCATTCCCTAGCTGTTTTAGTCCAGAGATCATCATAGAAAGCATAACGTACTTGCGCTTCATACATAACCAGGGAGGTAAGTTGTATATTACAAGGAGAACTGGCCACGAACTATGTATACTAGTAAGAGTTCCATACGGATTTATTCCATCTGTACAAAGTCCAAGCCGAAGGTTTCTCGGCTCGCTGCCAAATTGAGGGAACATTTCATCTATCTTCTTCCACTGTAGAGAGTCGGCCGGGTACCGAAGATATTTTCCGTCACAAATTCTCTCATCAGAATGCCATCTCAACTTCTTCGCTTTTGTTGCGGTCGCAAACAAATGCTTAAACCGTGGAATTATTGGAAGATACCATAACACCTTCGAAGGTTGCCTTTTACTTGTTGTCCCTTCTCTACAACCACCATCTTTCTTCACTTTATATCGTGATGTTTTACAGTTAGGACACTCACTAAGACCTGCATACTCCTTTCTATACAATACACAGTCATTAGGGCAAGCATGTATCTTTTTTTACTCCATACCCATCGTAGACAAGATTTTCTTTGCCTCATACATACGGTTTGGAAGTACATTATCTTCTGGAAACATATCACACAATAATTCCAATAGTAATGTAAAACTACTATCGGTCCATCCACAAGTTGCCTTTAAGTTCACCAAATGCAATGTTCCCGTCAGTCGTGTGTACTTACTCCCAGGGTATAATAGTGTCTCCGCATCACTCCGCAGGCTGTCAAATTCATGTGCCTGGGCGAAGGATTCAACCTCGGCATCGTGAATCATTTTCTCCATTCTATCTTGTTCTATAACATCCACTCCTTCCTTCTTGTGCGACGGACAATTAGTAATTACTTCCTCACCATGCCATATCCACCTTGTGTATCGAAGATTTATTCCATCACAAAGTAGGTGATCCCTTATATCATCAACATCTTGTCGACTCTCGTTTAAACAATTCACACAAGGACAAAAATACTTCCCATTTTTAGTTGGAGCATTCCTTCTAGAAAATTCAATAAACTCTTCCACCCCATTCTCATATTCTTCACTAGTTCTCAAAGCATTCATCCAACTATGATCCATTGTTTTACCACCTAAACCATTCCCAATAACACTCAAGTTTATAACAATTGTTAACTATGAGATTGCCAGCTTTTATCACTTTTTTCAAAAAACATTTCGGCAACATTTCCCATTAAGTGTAAGATCCCACAATTTTAATAACAAACCATTTCACCTTAATTCAAACAACAACAAAAATAAAGTAACTTAGGCAATTAAGGACAATATCAACAATTTAAAATATCAATTTTTCTTTAGGGAACTAATATGTTTAAATTAGTACAAGTTAAAAGTTCTATGCACCTACATAATATTAAAAGTTCTATACATGTATTCATTATTTCAAACCAATGAGATTAAAATCAATTGGTTAGTTAATGTTGAAAATTACTTGTTGATAACTTGTTTTATAAAATAAAACAAGTTATATGCATGTTTAGATTTTAGACTTAAATTTGCATTTAGCACTCTAAAATGTGTCTTTTTATATAGCACTCAGAGCTTCCTAAACATGTTTTATTTTATAATTAAATAAATTATATAACTTATTTAATCTAATAAAATTATTTAATTAACTAGCTAGCAAAACTACTATATGTACTTATGGAATCTCTAGCATACTATACATATGTACTTATGGAATATATGAGTGGCTTATAGTTTCTAACAAAACTACTACTTTAAATTAAACGGTCGATCATGACATTAACTAAAGTGAAATAAAATAAACCAAAAGCAAAAAAAAAAAAACAAAAAAGCTTACAGGTTATGGAAATTAAAATGGCGTGATGAAGAGGTTGGGAGCTAGGGAGGAGGCGCGCGCACCACCGTGAGAGAGGGAGCTCCGATGCTGCAAAGATCAAGGAAAATGAGGCTTTCACTGGTGGGGATTTCACCACGTCGTCTCCCTAGCTAGTTGGGGAAAAAAAGAAAGAAGAGAAGACTCACCACCAAACACTTTCTCGCTGCAAGAAGCTTTAGTAAGGCGGAAGATCAGAAAGATACAGGGGGTGAGTATTGAAGTGAGATGATAGAAGGAGGAGATGAGAGAAAATGAAGAAGGAGGGATGCAGCATAGGACATAATACGGTGGAAGGAGGCTAAGTGTTTTTGAGAGAGGGAGGAAGAGTGACGGTATGATCGGAATGGAGGGAAATGGTGAAAAAGTGGAGGGAAGCCCACATTAGGCGTCCCTTCTTTAATAAGGGACGCCTAAACATATACATTAGGCGTCCCTTCAAAGAGAAGGGATGCCTAAACATATACATTAGGCGTCCCTTCAAAGAGAAGGGATGCCTAATGTGGGGTGCATGCCAGCTACGTGGCTGGCATGCACCCTTAAGGCGTCCCTTCTCTACAAGGGACGCCTAATGTTCCCACATTAGGCGTCCCTTCTGGAGAAGGGACGCCTAATGTGGGGTGTTAGGCGTCCCTTCTCCAGAAGGGACGCCTAATGTCTCATTTAAAGGTTAAAAATCTCTCTTTATTTACGTAAATGCCACTGCGTGCAATTTTTACTTCCCTTTTCATAGAAGGGACGTCTAAAGGAGACGTTAAATCCCTTTTCTGTAGTAGTGCTCCTTCTAGGCTGGTGACTCGGCTCACCCGATGACTGCCCCTGATTAACAAACTAAAGCTCGCTGTGCTGAGCAGTACGGTGCACCTGATCCTCTGCTATAGGATGTACCTGATCCTCGGCTGTAGGATGCACCGGATCCGTCATTGTACAGTTAAGACAAATTGTTGAGTTATTAAGTGACTTGCTGAGATTACGCAAGTGAAGGGGAATCACTCAAGTGAATTGCCTATCACTCGAGTGATCATCTAAGATCACTGAAGGATGAATATCTTCTGATTCAAGTTTCTTTCTAAATTCATTTCTTTTGTCTCAAACATACTTTAAACTTTCAAAAATTTTCTTAACTCACTTGAATCACAAAGTATTCATTGTTTATCAAGATTAGTTGTCATCAAAACATATTTGAGAACTAACACTTATGGGGTTCAACATAGTGTGGGGCTTGTGAGCTAAGTTTCTAATTAACCCTTAATTGTTTCTGTCCTGAGTCTCAGGTTATTGTTTTCACATCCCAAGAATTTAAGGGTGATAAGCAAGGAATGCGAGGGGACTCACATTCTTAAAGCTTTAAAACACATATAAACAAACGCCTCACCAAATAATTTCAATAATATTGAATATGAATACATTATTTCTAACTCATATATAATATATCTCTTGCAATCAAAATATTAAGTGATTGATAGAGATTTCAATAGAGTCTCTTATGCAAGTCAGAATTTCCAAAAATAAAACATTTGATTTTATTGATGTGGATAAAAAAGTTGTTCTAGAGCAGGTGATCCTTAACAGTTTTTTTTGCCAACAAATTAACTTCCATTCCAGGAAAAAGGAAGTCCAAGACAAGTCTTATTCAACGAAATACAATCTCCATGAAACAAAAACAGCTTACAGGAAAATAAAAATACAAAAAGCTAATACTCTCAGCCTGATTCAACATCAACATTACTATTATCATAATCCAAAATCTTTGGTAACTACATCGGAGGTCTTCAAACCAAATCATCCAGATAATACCCATTCAAAAAAGTTTTAGCAATCTAAACTGCTGCCAAATTCACTTCCCTACGAATCCAAACACAAGCATGGTTCCTCATTAGTTCTCTTGAGACATTAATATTCTCAAAGAGAGTCTCACATCTCCAATTAGGTGATGCTTCGATTATTGTTAATGTAGTTGATTATTATCACAAACAAGATATCATGTAATTGATTGATGGAGGCATAAGAAATAGCATCAAGAAGGGCTAGCCCTTCAGCCTTTAGCAAAAAGCACAGATTCCGCATGAACAATTCTAGAAGCACGGTCTAGAATCCAGCCATTATTAATATCCCGAACGATGAAAGAAATTGCAGCCATTATATTAACAGAGTTTTACCTGTTTGACGTAACTTGGACCGTGGCTTGAGGCACAGGAGGAGAGGGGCAGCAGTAGCTGGAAAACACGCCGGAGTGAGATAAAGGCTGGAGAAATAAGATGCTCAGCCGCCCTTCACGATGGTACTCACGGTGACTTCTTTGCAGCAACGACAAGTACGAACGGAGAAGGAGGGAGTTTCAAACGCCGACAACAGAATATGGGAAAGAAGGTGGAAGCGGCGGCGGTGACTGGAAGGGTGGCAGGAGAATACGGCAGAATATCACCTACTGCGTTGGAAGTGAGCAGTTCGCGGCGGCGGAAACAGAGGGGGAAGTGAAACGTAAATGTGAAATGAACTTTCGCGGTGGTAGGTTTGAAATTCAGACTTTTAAGACCGGTTATTTAAATAACCGGTCTTAAAAGTACTTTTAAGACCATTTATTTAAATAACCGGTCTTAATAATTACTTTTAAGACCGGTTATACAAATAATCGGTCTTAAATTATTGATCTTTAAGACCGGTTGTTAAAATAACCGGTCTTAATAATAAAGTGATTTTTTTATTCATTTTAAGAATTTGTTTTTAAGACTGGTTTTTTAAATAACCGGTCTTAAATTATTGACTTTTAAGACCGGTTATTTAGAAAACCGGTCTTAATAATATCGTGATTTTTTATTCATTTTAATAATTTGTTTTCAGACCGGTTGTTTAAATAACCGGTCTTAAATTATTGACTTTTAAGACCGGTTATTTAAGCAACCGGTCTTAATGTGTTTTTGAGACCGGTTGTTTGTATAAGCGGTCTAAATAAGATTTTTTTAGACCGGTTTTTTAGACAACCGGTCTAAAAAAGTGCTTTTAATTACGGAATTGCCACCGCGTGTTTCTTTTAGACCTTATCCGCAATAACCGGTCTAAATAATGCGATCTAAAAATGCTATTTTGTACTAGTAAATCCTTCTTTTTTCAATCTCATTTATTCTTCTACATCATTAATCATAATCTACTTAGATATCTTCTTTCTTTTCTTGACTAATATGATGCAGGTTCTTCTTTCAATCTTTCTTCTTCTTGATCATTCTCCATAATCTAGCTTAATAACTTCTTTGTTTTCTTGACTTCCTCTCCCTATAGCTGGTAACTTCATTCTTCAATATCTTCTTACTCTTCTTCTTAGTCATTTTCTATAACTCAACTTGATATCCTCTTTATTCACACTTGATTAATCTATAAGATGTACACATTAAAATAGTCATTAGTCAATTATAGGAGATAAATACATTATGCAAACATTTTGCTCTTAATATTTGGCATCCATATTTAATATAGTCAAAACTAATCATATCTAACATTCTCTTCCTTTTTTATGTCATTCTCTCCCCGTATTTGACATCAACAAAAAGTTTGAAGGATAAAGAAGAAATGCTCTAATGCCTTTCTCTCCCTTAATTAAAAGGAATGTATCATCCTTCACTCTTAATGTGATTCAAATAAAAGAAGGTTTTTATGAATAAAACTTTGAAATAAGTTACAGAGGTTTTAATGAAAGTTTTCATAATCAATGCTAATTGATGCCAAAGATGTGAAAAAGTCTTCATAAAATATAAAGAGAGAGGATTTAGAAATGTTCATTTAAATTCAGAAAGTGGATGAATTCTTCCATGAAGTCCATTTCTTTCCTTTCTAGCTATGTTTAAGCCATGATGTTGTGTTCACCACATTTTCACTATGCAACTCAAAGGGTTAGGGACATAGAGGTGTGAGGTGGCTAGCTTAAGTATAGTCTCTGAAGATGGATGTAAGGGATCCTTAAAAGGATGAGTCTCTGTAGACATGGCCTACAAGGGTACTTTACGAACAGGAACACCAATTTAGTCTCTGAATATAGTCTCAAAGGACTTCAGTTTCTACTCATAACCCCTCATAGTGCTAGCTTGCTCTTATAGCCTCTTGGTTTGAGCCTCTTGCTGTTCAAATAAGGCCTTGAAGTTCTAGTTGACCAAGTCATAGAGTTGCCTCATCTTGTGATTCACAGAAGTAATGATTTTGCATTACTAGTAATAATCTCTGTGTGAAACCTCTGTAGCTCCTCTCTCAATACTACTACAAGATATAGATTCTACTACCCTAAAGGACGTCCATTTTTTAAAAAAGAAAGTAAAAAACAAACATGGTGGCAGTTTTCCAATTCTAGGAGGGAAGTGGGTTACTTTAGGCATCCCAAACTTTATTTGGGACGCCTAAAGTATGGCTTTAGGCCTCCCAAAAAAAAGGACACCAAAAGCAGTGCTTCTCATTATAAATTTTTTACTTTATATTTTCTTAATTTTTGACTATATGAGATTTGGGGATTGTTATTAAAATTTGTGTTGAAACTTCTCATTATAAAATGTTTACTTGTTGTAAGATTTTTTTAGTTATTACGTTCTTTTTTTTTACATCATAATAATTCTTCATAATAAAAAGAATAAGCCCATCATATTATATCTTTTTTTTTTGTCTAACATCATATTATATCATGAAATCATAATTTTTTATAACAAAAATAGGCATGGGTGAGAATAATATTAGCTATTTCTCCACAATAATAATACATCATCATCACTTTAAAAGTGATTATAGTGGTGGCCTTTTTATATTACTACTTAAACATGAGCTACTTAGTATGTTAAAAAATGATTTTTGGAAAATATAACTTTTTATTATATAAAAATGCATTTAAAACGAAAAAAAGTTAATATATAAAGTATCTTAGTAAATTAAAGTTCTAGTTTTTAACTATGCATCTAGCCATTGTTGTTTTTTCTATCACTTAATAAATTAAAGTTGTTATTTGTTTAATTGTTATTGTTTCATTTTTTCTTTTTAATTTCAAATAAAAAGCATGTATGTAATTTGACTTTAAAATTTAATCAACAAAGTTTCATTCCTTTAATGAAATTTTTGGATTAAATTACTGATATTGTTTTGAATTGGCTTAACTAGTTAGTTTTGTTTAAATTAAGTTGAAATGATTTGTGATTGAAATTTTGGGATGCCTTACTTTTAAGGGGAAATGCTGCTGAATTTTTTTGAGAAAATTAGTAAAAGGAAATCCCATCGTTGAAAAATGTTCTAATGTTGAGTGTTGTCGGAAAAGTCTTACGTGGTAATAAAATTAGTACTTGTGTCTTAACTTCAACAGGGCATAAGTCACAATTGACAAGGTTAAATTTTGTATATTACCTATCATTGGAAATCCCAGGATGTCTACCACAACCATACAACATATCATAGCAATTGAACAAGTTTTGACCATTCAAAAACAACCTAAAATTAGACTGCCACGAATCTGGCAAACTCAACAACACTCTTTTGAATTCCAAAATTTGTATTTTCTAATCAATCATCCAAAATTCATGACCACATACTATCCCTAAACAATTTTAGCCATAGAATCCATTTCTAACATAAAATTAATCAAATTCCAGCTCAATCATCATAAAACAGGGCTGACCAAATCTGAACCCTAAAACACAAATTGTGTTTTTACAACTTTTAGCCTTCAAACATGTAATTAACCACAATAAACTCTTTATTAACCATATATTCATCATTAATCAGCCATTAAAGACCAATTTTAGCATTGGATGAAACCCTAAAGGGTCAAGAACTCTAAAAATACTCAGCAAAATAGCAAGATGTTCTGCTCAAATTGAAGCTTACGATTACCTCTACTTGTCTATTTGATAGGTTTGAAATTTCAAAAGTAGTTGCACCAAGTAAACGGTACCAAACTCCTTGGATTAAAAATCCAAAGTTGTAGAAATAAAGCTCTTGATTCATTAAAGAAGTTTAATGAAGACTTCGGGAGCTTAAAACACAATTTCAAGCTTCGAATCGGTGAAGGACACGAGAACTCAAAAACTTATTATTTCTTTCTTTTTCTTAGCATTTTTTCTAATTTCCATTGATTTTATGAGGTGGATAAAGTTTTTAAGTTTGAAAGGAGGTGCTAGAATATTAAAATAAGTCATGCCACATGTCACAAAAAGTTAGGGTGTTGGGTGCTCCTTTTCAGGAATTATTAGGTAACTAGCGGTTTTATGTATCAAATATTCTTACTTTACACTGCAGGGTACCTGGTATGCGATACCTCATTTCCTATAGCCTCATATGAGTACAAAATAGTAGCAAAAATCATTTATGAAACCAATATTAGGTCCCAGATTAAGTAACTTATGAAAACATTCGTAAATTCCAAACCTATCTCAGGATTTGAACCTGGGACTGGAAATAAGTTTTTGAGAGTAATAAAATTTTCTCAGACCATTTTCACAAATGTTTACTATCTCATTAAGTCTCACTGCGCTCTTCTTTTTGTTTTATCAGAGTTTACAAGTGATTCTCTGCTTAGTTCTCATGTTCCATACCTTAATTCCGTTTCATTAGCGATCAGAAGCATAATATAACTAAACCGTTCTTCTACTAGTCTATTTATTGTAACATGCCAGAGTTACAAGACATTTACAGTGTACATATCCAAAATATATATACACGTGTTTAAGATATCTAAAATACACCTAATAGACAACAAACAAAATCATAATCTTTAGCGTTGAATCTTCTAGCCATCTGCATTTACCTTCTTCTTGCCCCTTGAGCTTTCTCCCTCTACTGAAGGTGGTTTACAGAAAAAGAGTGAGATTTAAAAGAATCTTAGTAGTAACATAATGTCAATCATACATATATAACATCACAAGCATGCTACTTAGTCATCATACAACAAAATCATCATAACAACATTCAGTACAATTCATGCAGTTCATATGTATATCACCATAGCGCTAGGAATACAATAGGCCCCGAGGGATACCAGTGCAAAATAGGCCCCAGGCACCCGCTCGTGCATTGCTGAACATTATATTGGCCTGGGTGACCACATCACACTTTAAGAACTAGTGAAGAATATGAGAATGTGGTGGAATAGTTTATTCAATTTGCTAGAAGGAATATTCCTATAAAAAATGAGAAGTATTTTTGTCCTTGTGTCAATTGTGTAAATGAGAGTCAACGGGATGTTGATGTTATAAGGGATCACCTACTTTGTGATGGAATAAATCTTTGATACACAAGGTGGATATGGTATGGTGAGGAAGTAACTGATTGTCTGTTGTATAAGAAGGAAGTTGTGGATGTCATAGATGAAGATAAAATGGAGAAAATGATTCATAATGTTGAGGTAGAATCCTGTGCACAATCGAATGAATATGATAGCCTGTAGAGTGATGCAGAGACACCGTTATACCTTAGGAGTTAGTACACACAGTTGACAGGAACCTTGTAGTTGGTTAACTTAAAGGTAACTTGTGGGTGGACCAATAGTAGTTTCACATTGCTACTTGAATTGTTGTGTGATTTGTTTCTAGATGATAATGTACTTCCAAATCGTATTTATAAGGTGAAGAAAATATTGTCTACGATGGGTATAGAGTATAAAAAGACATACGCTTGCGCTAATGACGTATTGTACAGAAAGGAATATAAAGGTCTTAGTGAATGTTCTAAGTGTAAAGCTTCATGATACAAAGTAAAGAAAGACGGTGGTTATGGTGAAGGGACAACTAAAAGGCAACCTTCAAAGGTGTTGTGGTATCTTCCAATAATACCGTTCTTTAAGCGTTTGTTTGCGAGTGCAACAAAAGTGAAGAAGTTGAGATGGAATTTTGATAAGAGAATATTTGAGGGAAAATATCTTCGACACTTAGCTGACTCTCCACAATAGAAGAAAATAGATGAAATGTTCTCTCAATTTGGCAGCGAGCCAATAAACCTTTGGCTTAGGATTTGTACAGATGGCGTTAATTTGTATGGAACTTTTAGTAGCACACATAATTCATGGCTAATTCTCCTTGTAATATATAACTGACCTCCCTAACTATGTCTGAAACGCAAGTATGTGATGCTTTCTATGATGATTTCTGGACCATAACAGCCATGGAATGATATTGATGTCTACTTGGTGCCTTTGGTTGAGGACTTGAAGAAGTTATGGGAGGAAGGTGTAGATGTGTTTGATGCATATAAGAAGGAGTCCTTCAAGCTAAGTGCAATGATTTTTACCATGATAAACAACTTCCCTACATATAAAATTTTTTTCAGGGTATAGTATGAAGGGGCATAAAGCATGTTCGATATGTGAAGCAAATACACACTTCCATCAACTTAAGCATGGAAAAAAATGGTTTACTTTGGTCATATGAGTTTTCTTCATCGGTTCCACCCGTATTGTTGGTTAAGCATTTTAACGGCTTACTGGAGCATAGAATGGCTCCAAAGGCATTAACCAGACATGAAGTTTATAGTCGGGTAGAACGTATCAATGTCATCTATAGTAAGAATAAGAGGACTGTGGGTGAGAAGAACATATAGAAGAAGAGATCAATTTTCTTTGATCTTCCATATTGGCGTAGTCTTGATGTGAGAATAGTATTGATGTGATGCATGTAAAGAAAAACATTTGTGATAGCCTTGTTAGTATACTTTTGCACATACCAAGGAAGACTAAGGATGGAATTAGTACGAGGCTAGACCTTGTTGATATGAGAATAAGAGAACAGTTACATCCATAACTAAGAGATGATGGTGGGAGGGCATATATGGAGCGAGCAGTGCATACACTATCAAAAGCCAAGAAAAAAAGTTTGTGTGAGTGTTTGCATGAAATTAAGGTGACATAAGCGTATTCTTCTATTCTTCTAATGTGAGAAGGTGTTTTTCAATGGCCAATTTGAAGTTAGTGGAAATGAAGTCCCATGATTATAATGTGTTGATGTAACAACTATTACTAGTAGCTATTAGAGGCATTATAAAAGATAAAGTATGAACCACTATAACATGATTGTATTTTTTATTTAATGTTATCTGTAACAAAGTCATTGACATTGAAAAGTTGAATGAATTAAAAAATGAGGGTTATATTATTTTATCCCAACAAGGATGCAATTTCCTCCTCCATTTTTTGATATAATGGTGCATTTGATAGTTCATTTGGTAAGGGAGGTAAGTCTTTGCGGTCCAGTTTACCTGAGGTGGATGTACCCTTTCGAGCGATACATGAAGATATTAAAAGGGTATTCTAAAAATCCTTATCGACCTAAAGCCTCAATAGTTCAAAGATATGTAGTTGAAGAGGCTATAGACTTTTGCAAAGATTATCTATCAGGGGCGAAGGCACAAACTTGGCATGAAGAGGGGAGAAGGAAGAGAACATGAGGACTGAAAGTGGAGAATATGCCTCATGAAGAGGTGTTGCAAGCACACTTGTATATCTTGAATAATATGGAAGAAGTTTAACCATACATCGATGAACACAGAAAGAGTTTGAAGAACATCAATCCAAGGAAGAATGGCATACAGATAGCTATTGAACAAAACAAGACATTCATACAGTGGTTCGAGGAAAAGGTTTTACACAAGACTGGTGTGTTTGAGACAATTGAGTGGTTAGCTTGGGGGCCTTCATTTCAAGTCATCACTTGGACCGGTTATGATATAAATGGGTATTCTTTCTATACAAAAGACCAAGATGACAAAAATACTATGCAAAATAGTGGGGTGATGGTAGAAGCTGAAGCATGCACTTTTTCAGTTAGAAAGACAAAAACCCCATATTAGGATCCATGGCCTATTATAGAGTTATTGAAGAAATATGGGAGATTACCTACAACAAGTTCAAAATTTCTTTATTCATATGTAAGTGAGTTATCAATAATACTGTTGCAATAGATGAATAATTTGGATTTTTTAAACCCCTCACCAATTCGACATTTTAACAGCATACCAACGCATAGTTCAATCAGCATACAGAAATAGTATAAACATACTGATATAAAATTCTTGATTACATTATAGGAAATCCCCACAGGGTTTGTACATAATAAATTACAAAACCCAAAAATACATAAAAAGAACACAAATCTCCAATACTAAACTCTTCATCTGAACTGGAACCCTTAAATGCCATGTCCATTTCCTTGCCATTAGAGCCGCTTCCTCTTGCTAAATAATTTTTATTTATGGAAAGGGTGAGATTCAAACGAATCTCAGTAGTAACATGTAATCAATCATATAAAATATGAGAGATAAACATGCAATGCAGTAGAAAATAATGCTATGCACATGTTTGTCAATCAATGTTCAGGATCAAACGACGATTTTGTCCAGATCAAAATGGCTGTTTGTCCCTACTTGCCTCACAATGATCACAATAATATTCCGAAGCAGGCACCAACCTGTCTGTAGTTGCCACAATAATATTCTAGAATATGCACCAACCTATCCGTACTTGTCACAATAATATTTTGGAGTAGGTACCAACCTGTCCGTACTTGCCACAATAATATTATAGAACAAGTACTAACCTGTCAGTGGTTGTCACAATAATATTCTGGAGCAGGCACCAACCTGTCCGTACTTGTCACACTATATATGCTCGGTCCTACTGGCCTTATGGTACTTGTGCTTTTCTCATAGGGTAGTACTTATGCTTTTCCCATATAATAGTGAGGAATTATATCAATTACATTAGCCTACCTAGGCTGGGTTCAAACTGGCCTAGTGGTACTTGTGCTTTTCCCACACCACAACTTTAGGAATTACCGCTATATACATTCTACAACACAGAACATGGCAATACAATGCATATAGACAATCATATAATATATGAGAGATAGAGTTGCTACCTGAACACCTTTATGATCACTTGTACTTAGTTATTAGTCTCTTAGCTGGTCTAAGCAAAAATCAAATCCTGGATAATTTGTGGTGATTTCAAACAACACACAGTGCATATTATAAACATATGAAAGACAAGTTACTACCTGGTTGTTTTCCTTTACCAATTTCCTCCTGTTTGTCGAAGCTCGGCAATGTCTTAAGCTTCGAATGACTGTTAGGTCCTATAATATGAATTTATGGACAATGAGTCATTACTCAATCTAATCTTTTGATATAATGTAAACTAAAATATTCTTGGTTTAGCTTGTTGGTTGTCATTTGAGTCACTTAGGTAGCCCTTGGAAGTCCCAATAAAGGCCTATCGGGTTGGGAAACACCATCCCAATCAACACCTCTTGGAAAATATGAAATATTGGGTCATGGCCGCGGACAAGACATGTCAGTAACATTTTGGCCACGGCCAAGAATTCTCTGTTTCTTGACCTCACTTCCAAAAATCAAAACTAAATATAGAAAAATCCAAATGAGGTACTTCTAAGTTTTACAGAACTCTCTTTAAGTCTAAGTTTAGGGAACAATATTTCCATAGGCTTAAAGCACTGAAATAAATACAGTATTCTATTCCATTAGGCCTTGCTCCAGAAATTTCTACTTTTTAATACCCAAATTTAGAAGCTCATATCTCCTAAAGTACTTATCCAAAATTTTCAAACTACTTATCAAATTAAAGCTATATGTCTCTACTTTAATTCTGGAAAGTTTCAGAATTTTTGGGCAAGGTTTGACCCTTGAAACACCACGCTTTGGACAGGGCAGATTAACACTATGAACAATCTAACTTTATAAATTCCCAATTTCATATACAATGCAAGCATCCAAAAATCATGAACACTTGTATACCTACACAATTTTTCCTTTTAAACCCATTGAAATAATCAAAATTATCAAATTCCTACATCTTTATCATGTCATAGTATAGGCAGAAAATTGAGATTCTTAAAAAAAATTTCGGTTTCTTGCTTTCTCTTGCTTAATCACTTTCTTTCTACTTCTAATCAAATGATTAGCTATTTACACACTTATTAGACATGATTAAAAGTGATTTGAACAGAAGGACCCTCCCTTAGGGTTCCATGATCCAATCTTCACAAAATAACCAAATCCAAGCCAAGAACAACAAGAACAATAACAACAAAGGTGCAAGGAGCAAGTTCTTGGAGTTTACCTTAGATTTCTTGTTGCTTCTCTCTCTGGGACTTTTTTTATCTCTCTCCTAAGCTCTTAAATCAGCTGGAAACCCATGGTTCCAAAGGTATAGAAGTGATTAGAAGAGGTTATGGATGGATTAGGAAGCTTAAACTTCAAGATTACAAGTTTAGCTTCTTACCTCTGATTTCAGAGAACTCTAGCTTTCTTGTGCTTCTTCTTCTCTCATGTTCAGCTCTCTTCCCTTTCTAATTTCTGATTCAACTTCCATGAGATTGAGAATGATGAAATGAAGAAGATGATGTCTTAATGTATTAATAAAGTGGCTTTACACATGGGAAAATCTAATTAGTCCATGTGTTTCTCTTTTATTCCATTACTCTAATAATGCCATTTCTCTTTTCTTTTCCTCTTTAATCAGCTAAATTTCATGAGAAATAAGAGGGAAAATATTTCTTTGAACTCTTAATGTCATCTTGCAATTTGTTGACTAAAGTCCTATGTCTTTGTTCTTCAACTTCTTTTCCAAGCTTTACTCTTTCTTTGGTAATAATATTCCAAAATAGAATAATTAATTACCAATTATCCATTTCCTCTTTTTAATTCCCATTTAACTAAAATTATTGGGAATATTAGGGAAAAATAATTATTTCCCACTTTATGGCAAAATTACCGTTTTGCCCCTACATTTTATGATTTACCAAAATAAATCATTTCTTGCTCTTTCCTTTTTGTTTAGCCTAATTTTTAAAACCTGAATAAGACTATTATTTGTGCCTTTTCATGGTCAAATTTTGGTTACAATATTTGGCCTTTAAATGGACATTTAATGCCTCTTTGTATCCTTACTTGACCGAATTATGCGTAACCGGCAATTAGGACTTTTCTATACATTCATGCACACCATAATTCACCATTTTATTCCACAAAATATCACAAATATACATACAAGGAATATTGGTGAAAAGTAGGGTATTACAGTTCTCCCCCTGTTTAACAAATATACATACAATGTTTTCCAAATCACTTCCAGTGACATTAAATTCACTATAGTGATGTCATTTTATCATTTTATCATTTTATCATTAAATGTAGGGGAAAAGCGGTAATTTTGCCGAAAATGGAAAATAATTATTTTTCCTCCAATTCCCAATGATTTGAGCTAAATGGGAATTAAAAAAGAGCAAAATGACTAATTGATCATTAATGGATCAATTTTGGTGAATTATTGTGAAAAATGGTCAAATGGTCAAAAAGTCAATGACTTGGTCAAAAAGCTACATGTTGGCATAATGGGATAATTGAAGAATTAATAGTTCCCTCTTATTCTTATGTGATTTTCAGCTGGAATGAGGGAGTATGGAGGGAAATGGAATTAATTAAGAAATAATGCAATTTTGGTACAATCAAAAGGTGCTACTTGTCAAGTTGATTAAACCATTGCATTATATGACTAAATCATCATTCTCATCAGCTCATTTCACACGAGCAAACAGACCTAAAGAGCTGAAAAGTGAGCTTGAGAACGAGAACTTGACAGAAGAGAAAAGAGAAGCAAGGGTTTGACACAAGATCAAGGTAAGAGGCTATACCTTGTGTCTAAAGCTTCATAAATCCTCTATGATCTCTCCTCTTCATCTTCATACCATTAAACTCCATGGTGTGCAGCTAAATCAAACGCATAAGGAGAGATAGAGAAAATGTAGGAGAGAGAAAGTGAAGAAAATCAAGAGGTAACTTCCCAAACTTGTTCCTCTTGCTTGATTAAGGTTAATAGAGTTGTTTTGGGCTTGATTATGGTTCATTTGATGTGAGATAATTGAGAAAAACTAAAAGTGAACAAAATATGGAAATTCCTTTAAATCAAGTCCAATGATTGTCTAATCAATTAATATTGCAAGGATAAGTAGAAAGAAGGTGATTAGGCCAAAGAAAACGGGATTCCGACACAACTTTTATGGGAATTTATTTTCCCTTCATTGTGTTGGACTAAGAAAATGAGTGGATTTTGACCAATTTGATGTTTCCATTGGATTTAGGAGGCTGAATTGTGTAGGGTCTATGTTGACCCCGAAGTGAGAAGAGGATCAGAGAGTGAAATGACCAATTTGCCCTTTCTAAGCCTTATTTGAGGGCTGTCAAGGGTATTTTCGTCATTTAGGATTGATTTTGGTTAATTTGAGGTCAGAAATGAATTCTACACGTGAAAATGTGTAGGAATGGCCTAAATCATGATTTTAAGAAAAATGCTGATAACAAGGACCTAAGGGGTATTTTGGTAATTTGGCACTAATAGGCTAAATTCACCAATGAAATGAGTTTGGAAAGGTATACGGATGAGTGATAACTCATTTGTGATGTTTGGAAATTTCAAGACTTGACAACCGATTTGGCCTCAGTAGCTGTTGCCCGAGCTTGAATCAAGGGGAAAAGTTGCATAAAGTAGTAACCAGGTAGTAACCGTCTTATTATAACATGGCATGCATATGTGTGGCTTGATATCATCAAAATGTCATGCATGTTTAGATTATGCAAAGTGATCACCCAGGGCCTATCTTTGCGTGGGTTGACACTTAAGCTATAATATTCATATTGCACGAGCGGTGCCCGGGGCCTATCTTTGCGTGGGACCCCTCGGGACCAAGTAACTAGTCTAGCGCTAGCATGGTGTATGATTTGCATTAATTGCACTAAATGATGTTATGATGATTTGATTGATGATTGTATGATGAGCATGCTATGTATGTGTTATCTTGTATGTTGTATGCGTTACTACTGAGATTCCCATGAATCTCATTCTTTTCCCAAACAAATCTCCAGTACAGGGAGGGAGCTCACGAGGCAAAGAAAAGGTAAATGATGATGAGTTGAGGCCGAGCAGTGGAAGAACTTAGGCTAGGTTGTCAAGCTTTCAATATGTATTTTAAGAACCATATGAGTATTTTGGGTTTTGTATATGAAGTGGAGTAAAGAGAGAGAGTATAAGTGTTATAATACAAATTGTGTATGAATGTGTTCATATGTGAATTTTTATATCCAGCAGAGGCATTGTATAAAGTTTCTAGCATTTTTTGCACTCTGATATTTATAGTCGGTGAGTATTAGCCAATTAGTACTCTACCATAGTATTGGGAAATAAGGTATCACATTTTTGGTATCAGAGCTAGTTAATAAGATGGCTGTAATTCGCCACCGTGATCGAGGGTTCTCACTACATGAGAGTTGGACGAAGCGTTGGCTCTTACTCTGACACGGCGTAGGGGCTAGCCACCCTATTGTTGCCCTGGCTGGAGGGGCTGACCAGGTGTATGGGTGCCTGTGTGAAGCACCAGTCCTTGGTCGAGAGGCGAGGCTTAAAACTAGCGGCTGAGGTACCTTATGTAGTTACTTGGAGGGGCTGACCAGTAGTTAAGCTGTGTAAAGCACCGGACCTCCACAACACTACGTTTGGTTAAATGTAATTGATTTACATTTGTTCATGTATATGATATGTGTATGTATGAGAATGAATGAACGATTGTTAAAGCAGAGGATTGCTCTAATGCAAATAAAGAGAACGGCTTTTAGTTTATTAAAGTAATCGCTCGCTTACTCTGATTTAATGGAACTAAGAACCGGTGAGGTATTGTATGGAAGGGTGTCACATAACACACAATCAATCATATAAAATGTGATAAATAACATACAATGCACCATATAATGTAACAGAAATATAATACTGTAAACTTATCTGCTTACTTGATGTTCAGGATCAAATGACTATTTTGTCCCTACTGGGCATATTGTGTTCATTGTTCAGGATCAAATGACTATTTAACCCCTGCTTGCTATAATATTTTGGAACAGACAACTGCCTGTCCGTACTTGTCTCACTACCTTAGCTGGATCCCACTTGGCCTGATGGTAGTTATGCTTTTCCCACTGGGTGATAATTTATGTTGTTCACATACTACTGCTAGGTTTTGTAACAACAATTCATATCACAAACATGGAAACACAAAGCATAAAAACAATAACAGTGTATAAAAGATAGAGTTACTACCTGGAATCCTTTCCAACTTCTGGCTAATCTAATCTAATAATTCTTTGTCCAGCTTAGGCAAATGACAAATCCTAAAATTTCAAATTTATAATAAATGAGTTATTACTCATTGATGTCTTATTCTTAAACTCATATAGTTGGTTATCTCTACCAAAAGCGATAATTAACAAAATGACCTTAGGAATCCGGTCTCATTCCCTTTATACCTAGTATAACTATACTTTACCAAAAATTATGACCCCCGATTCCTTCTCAATTTTTTGTGTAGAATCCATTTTTTACTTTGATTTTTTCAAAATCATATTCCATTTCCCAAAATACCTTGGCAGCCACATGTTAGGGTTTTTAAGGGTAAATTTGTCATTTCACACCTTAAAGCCTCCATACTCCAATTTTCACATTTTCCTTTCACAATTTTTCATTCTAAACACAATGGGAACATAAAATCCATCATACTCCAACCCAAATACTGAAAGATACCCCTTTCCAAAATTTAATAAAATTGGGAAATTTGGAGTTTCATGTTTTCTTTCAACATAACACCTTCTTTTCACCTTAAATCACTTCTTGAACCCTTTAATTACACCTCCTATATGATTAATCAAAATTGTGGCAGCATCTCCCCTTAGGTTTTATGCCTTCCAAATTACAAAATCATAACAACTAAGCCAACCAATCAACCAAATCACCAACAACAACTACAAATCAACAAGTAAATCAAGGTTTCATTGTTTGCCTCTTGATTTCTCTTCTTCCTTCAAAATTTTTCCTCCTCTCCTTCTTGTTTCTCCTTAATTTTCTTCTTGCTTCATCTGATTTAAAGAAGGATATGAGGATTATAATAGGTTTCTAATGATTTAGAGACAAGAATAAGTGAATTTTGCTTACAAACTTACCTCTTTTTGCTTCTTGAACCCTTGTCTCTTCTCTTTGTTCTTTGCTCTTCCACTTGTATTCACTCTCTCTCTTTTTTCTTATTGGAAGAAATTTTGGGCCTTGGAAGAGCTAAACAGCTTCTTGAAATATTATCTTCCACCTCCTTAAAAATAATATTTGTTTAATAAGTTTTTGCACATATTTCTTACTTTTTGTTTCTTCTTTTTGTATTTGGCCTCATATGCTTCCACATGGCTTAATTTGTGTCCAAGTATTTATTTCCTCTTCCCTTCTTCCTTTTTGGCTAAATTTGGCCTTTACAATTGAAGAAAAATAAGAGTTTCTTGCTTTATTGGACAAATGACCATTTTACCCTTACATTTCTTCAATTCTTGAATTAAATTTTGTCTTCCTCTTTCCCTTTTTTTTGGCCAAAATTTATAGATTAAATTAGGCCAAAAATTGTGCTCTTCTCTTCATCATTTTAGACTACTTTATTAAGCTTTTATGAAGACAAAAATTTGGCTTTTATGTCTTAAATTTGCCAAAATTTTATGTAACCTCTACTTCCAATATTTTTCGATTTCAAGTGTACCAAAATTCACCATTTTATTCCATTTAATGTAACAAATGTACAAGGACTTTTGGTGAATAAATTTAGGAGGTTACATAGGGTAAAGAGAAGGAATGTGATTTTGATTTTTTTGAGGTTTCCAATGGATTCTACACAAAAAATTGTGTAGGAATATGTTATGAGCATGATTTTAGAAGGGTTGGATTGAAAGCCCTAACTTTAGGAATTTACAGATAGTGCAGCTAGATTGTGTTTTCTAGGAGGCAATTTATTTGTGGCAAGATTTTGAATGATCAAATCTTGTCAAATGGCCATGATAAACATCCTAAGCTTTAACATGATATATAGAAGGCATTGATTGGATATTTAGAAAGTAAGTTATGAATTTTTAAAGTTTAAGCATTAAATTTGGAATGAATTATGGACTAGTGAGGTTGGTTGAGGGTTTCTAGAATTTAGCCCCTATAACTAGTAGTGGCTAATATTTTTCCCTTACAATAGACTTAAAAATATTTAAATAGGAATTGGAATTACCTCAATTGGATTTTCCTAGATTAACTTATGAATTTTCACAGTTGATTGAAAAATCTGGCTGATTAAGGTTGACCTACAATTTATGGCATTTGAGGTAAATTATGATAAGTATGGGTCCAAAAAGAAGATACATGTTATAGAACCCTATGTGACCATATTATAGAACCAACTCACAAGGGACTAAAACACATAATGTGTTGTTAAACATAAAAAGAAAGTTCTAAAGAATATGTAAGAGAGACAAGTCATGTGTAATGACTTGTTGTCATGGCTCTAATGATGTGGTTATGTATCTAAGGCCATGAGATGTCAAGGAGGAGGAAATGGAAGGATTTCTAAGCAACTACAATGGTTGGAAGAAAAGGGGAATAAGAGAAGGACTTAAAGATAAAAGGTAGTTAACTTTCCTAACTTGCATGTTCTTGATATGTATGCTTATGTATTGATGTGTATGATTTCTTTTATGAATTGTATGTAGCATATGTGAATGATTGAAGCTATGTTTCTATTTATCCTATGGTCATGAGGATGTTGTATGAAACATTGAGCATGAAAATGTCATTATGCTAGCATGAATTTGTGTAAGCAAGCATGTCATGCATTAAGCATTTATCTTGTATGTATAGTTGGCATTGTTTGCTACTGATATTACCTTGAATCTCACCCTCCTTTACCAACCATATAGTTGTGTTTAGCATACAGGTTTAGTACTTGACGATGTTCTAGAGGAAAAGTGACGAAAATTCAAAGAATGAATGAGATGTGTATATATTATCATTGAAATGTGTTTATTTTGTATAAACATTCCTTAAGTAATGTATATATGTATAAAAGAATGAATGAGTGTGAGGTTGCACGTTCGAAAAGTTTGAGAATGGAAAGGTAAAAGGACAAGTTTTAATTTGGTGGCTTAATAAATGATTGACCTGAACCATAACCATAACGTTAGAGCTTCCGATGTATAATAACGGGATATAAAAGTAAGGTGTTACAATTTTATGGTATCTAGGACACAGATGAAATGCTTGATGATGTTCCAAAGGAAAAGTGATGAAAATTTGAAGATTGACACATGATAATGTAATGTGTATAAATTATCATGAGATATGTTTATTTTATATAAACATGCCCTGAGTAATGTATGTATGTATGAAAGAATGAATGAGTGTCTGGTTGTATGTTCAAGAAGTTTGAGAATGGAAAGGTAAAAGGACAAGTTTTAATTTGGTGGCTTAATAATTGATTCACCTTAGCCATAACCATAATGTTAGCATTTCCGATGCATATTAGCGGGATATAAATGTAAGGTGTTAGAAAAACACCTCCTCATTCTCTTAAATTTTGTCTAAGAAAGAGAAAATAAGAGAAAAATGGAGAGAAAATGAAAGAAGAAAGAAAGTGGAGGATTCTTGAAGAACAAAGTGTTCCCGAGTGATTTTCGCCACCGGATTCCCATTTTTGGCCAATAGAGCCTTCACGAATCTTGTTCCACTTAATGAGAGAAACATTTCTATAAGTTTGGATTCTTGAACAGAGGAATTTCATGCTGCCTCTAAGGAGTAGACGCTGCCATAATCAAAAACGGGCTATAGCATCTGATAGAGGTAAGTGTAAGCTTCAATTTGAGTATAATATCCTGAGTTTTGGTCATGTTTTTATGAAGTCATGGTGCTGCCCTAATTTTTGATCAAGAGATTATTTACTGTTTAATTGACCTTATGAACATACATATGAGATTAGAAGAGGATTAATCATAGTAGAAATGAAACAGAGTAAGTTTGTGGGTTAAATTGTAAAGTCATGTTGGGTTGCTTTATGGTTGGATTTTGGCAAGAACTAGAACCCTAGGAAAGAATATGTTTTTGATGATTTTGATGCCTCGAATAAGTTTAAAATGAAAAATTGAGTAGGATAAAGGTGAGAAACCGATTTTGGAAGTATTAGTATAGAAAATAGGATTTTGGCCCGAAAATCCAAATGTTTTGGCGAAAGAAAGTTCTCTAGAAATGAATTGGTTTTGTCAAATTTGAGGTTCCCAATGGATTCTATGGGTAAAATTGAGTAGGAATAGCTTGTGGTCATGATTTTAGAAGGGTTTGATTGAAAACCCTAAAATTGAAGTTTAAAAGTTGTTTAAGGTTAATGCTGCCAGATTTGTTTTTAAGGAAGTTAGTTTGTTTGTGAGTTGATTTTGGTTAATGAAATCTTGTCCAATGTCTGTGCAATTTCATAAAGTGTTAGTACACATCATTGTCTTTAAAATGATGGGTAGAATGAGTTATTTGGAGCTGTATATTGTAAGTTATGAATTTTTGAAGTTGAC
This sequence comes from Albizia julibrissin, assembly GCA_037074505.1. Lineage (NCBI taxonomy): Eukaryota > Viridiplantae > Streptophyta > Magnoliopsida > Fabales > Fabaceae > Albizia > Albizia julibrissin. Next base: position 44,782,159 of record CM073477.1, read on the forward strand.
TGATGAAATCTGGCAGATTAGGGTTGACCTTCAAAATTGTGGCATTTGGAGGGAATTGTGGTTAGTAAAATCATGAGAATTAGAGACATGGATTGCTTTCATGGCTCTAACAAAGTCATGTGGTTATGTATCTGGGGCCATGATATGTCAAGGAAGAGGAAAGGGAAGGCTTTTCAAGCAACTTCAATGGTTGGAAGAAAATGGAACAAGAGGAGGACATAAGTTCAAATGGTAGTGAGCTTACCTAACTTGCATGTACTTGATATATATGCATGTGTATTGATGTGAATGATTGATTTACTTGATTATGTATAGCATATATGAATGGTTGAAGCTCTATTTCTATTTATGTTATGGCCATAGGTATAAGATGTGAAGCTTTAAGGATGCAAATATGTCATTAGGTAGCATGAATGTGAGTAAGGCAATCATGTCATGCACTAGACATTTATTTTGCATGCATTTTGGTAATGTTTGCTATCGTGATTCTCCTAAATCTCACCCCCCTCATCAACCATATAGTTATGTGAGCACAAACGAGGAATGCATGAATATATGTGAGGAGGAAATGTGGGTGAATTGAAGATTAATGTGTGATAATTTGTTATGTATAAATTATTGTGTGATGTGAATAAATGGATATACATGCCATGTTGAGTGATGTCGCTAAATATATCATCTGTGGCATGTATATATGTGTGTAAAAAGGAATGAGTGTGAAATTGCAAGTTCTGTTAGACACAATAATAATAGCGGTATCAGTACACCTAGGAATTTGGTGGTATCTGTGCACATAGTAGTGGTATCAGTACATGTAATATTGACATCAGTGCACATGATAATGGTATCAGTCCTAAATGGCAGTATTAGTGGTATTAATGAGCAATGGTATCGAACTACCAGGGTGCTAAAATTTATTGACCATATCATTAACAGCTAGAAATTGAGTAAAAAGGCCCTCTGATAATAATAACAAGATAAGGAACTCATCATAACTCGTTTAGAGTAAGGGGCTTACATTTTTGGTATCAGAGGAGAGATTCCGATAATAGGATAGTATTTTTTGCTCAGAGCAAGGGTTCTAGTAATAGGATTCCCTAAGTAAAGGTTTTGGTAATAGTATTCCCTACTCATGAGGATAGTGTCTATATTAATAGTTTGATAGTGGTAATCCATAGTCATGTTGTAGTGCTAAAGGCATGTAGGTATGATATACAGTGCCATACAGTGATATTTGATCTTTAAATATGATCTTATGATATTGAAGGTTAAGGTTGAATCTGAATCTGATTTAAGTTGAAATTTTGAATTGTGTTTCAGGTTGTACTATGGTTTGTTATATGATTATGATCATAAAGGATATTATGTTAGCAATGATAAGTGATGATTTTGCAGTATGTAACTATAGAGAATTTGATTTGATGACATTGAAATGAGGGTTTGAACCCTATGATTAATGTTGAATTTTCGGTGATGCTATGAGGATGTTAATTGAATATTGTGATCATGATGATTTCTAGCACGCATGTGGGGCATGATTAAGGAAAATGATCTTTGATCCAATTGATGTTGAGGTTCTAGATTAAGTTGAGCAAATAATCAATTCAATCGAGTGAATTGTAACATAAGAATTAACTATTGAGTTTGATTCTTTAGGAATCTGAAATGACCTTGAGCAGTTCAAGGTATTAGAACATGTTAAATGACGTGTATGAGGTTTCTAAATGTTGCTAGTTGCTAAGCCTAGCATCGGAAAAGATCTTGGTCATAGAATATTCCCTTGAAAAGATTGATTGAGAGTTAGCTCTCAGATAGAATAACGTGATAGATAGAGGAAGGGGTAGCCACAAATTATGTTAAACCCCTTAACATTTCGATATTCGCAAAGTAATAAGTGCATAGTTCATAAGGCATATAGAAATAATGGAAACATACTAATAATAAAATGCTTGTTATAGTATAGGAGAATCCACATAAGGTTTGAAAAATATATATAGAGTCATAAAGAAACAAAAGTACAATTAAGATAACCCACAACAGCTTCTACTTGTACTAGGACTCTTACTTGTCCTTAGAGTTGTTACCTTCCATTGGAATGTTTTTAAATGTTAAAAAATGGTGAGATTTAGGTGAATCTCAGTAGTAACAGGAAATCAAACATATAAAATGTGAACATGAATATGCAATGCATCATGTTATGTAAAATGAAAATATGTTATGTGCACACAGTCCAAGGTTAAATGACTGTTTGAACCCCTAGCTTATCTCTACACCTTAGCTGGGTCCCAGATCACAGCTAGGTAATGACCCCAGGCACTGTGTTTGTGTCCTAGAGACTATACTCATGTCATAGAAGATGGCATACACAAAGCATACATATATTCACATAGTGTCTGAAAGAAATAGTTACTATACTCGAATCCTTTTTATATTCTATTATCAATCTAAAACCCTTGATCCGGCTCGGGTTATTATGAATTCCTATCAATTAAAATTTATAAGTAACTGGTTATTACTTGCATTACTACTTCCTTTTAATCACATTTTTTGGTTATCTATCACAGTTACAACAGTTCTGCATAGTGCATTTTCACAGTTTTCCAGAAAAATTGCCAGATTTTCAATTAAGTTTAAAAATTCATAATTAATTATAGGAAATTCAAAATTGACTGGTTCTAAATCCTATGAAAATATTATTAAGTTTAATTTTATGGAAAAATAGTCAAGTCTAACCAATACCATCACATTAGTCCCTGAATTTCTTCAAACCTCCTCTATTCCAGATTTCATTCCAGAAATAAGGCTCAAATTTGAAAAATTATATCTTTTAATATACTAGCCTAAAAATTATGTTCTACCCATAAAATTAAAGCTTTGTATGTCTAATTTAAGCCTATAAAGTTTAACCAATTTTTTACCAATTTTGACCAACAAAAATCATTTTAAAACCAAACTGCTTATAAGGAAACCAATCAAACAGCACCTCGTCTTAACTTCGAAAAATTCCAAATTCATACATATTGATCTAAAAAACATAAACACATTTATTCCTAGACAATCATCCCTTCCAAATCCAATTTGACCATTAGAAACACAATTCCAACTCTACCCGTAGGTTATGTGCTTGGGTGAAACATGCAACCTTTAAGGGAAAGTTGTCTTTTCTTGATTCCACTTGGTTAAACACTTCCTTTTCACTTATAATCACATAATTAACCATTTAAAAACTTAATATACATGATCAATGTAAATTTGGGCAGCATAACATTCTAGGGTTTCATCATTTCATTTTATAAAGATCATGTAAATCAAGCCAACGACAACAATAATAACCACAACAACAACAACATATTAACTAGGAGGATCAAAGTTATTGAGATTACCTCTTGATACCTTCACTTTCTCTCTCTAGGCATCACTTTCTCTCTCTTCCCTTTTTGGACTTTGCTTGCTAAACATGATATTCAAGATGGAGAATGTAACAACCCATTTTTTTAGTCACTAATATTCCTTGTATGTAATTAATACATTTAATGGAATAAAATAGTGAATTGTGGTGTACATAAAATGATAGAAGCACTCTAATCGGTGGTTACACACAAATTGGGCTAAGCTAGGACATAAAGGAGCAACTAATGCCCACTTAAAGGCCTAACATTGTAACCTAAATTGGAGCATGAAATGACACAAAAAATGGCCCAATAATAGTATTAATGTTCAGCCAAACCAAAGGGGAAAGATCAAGAGATGATTTATTTCAATAAATCATAAAATTTAATGGCAAAATTGTAATTTGCCATAAAAGAAGAAGCAAATTAATTATCCCTTTCCCTTAATAATTTTGGGTAAATTGTTATTTGGTAATTGATAATCAACTTTTTGGAGTAGTAGTTACCAAGGGAAATTAAAGTTGGAAAAAGGTCAAAAGTAGTATGACACCAATTAATATTTGAAAGAAGTAATTATGGAAATTCAAGAAGCTATTTTACTTTCCTTTTCCTCTCTATAATTTCGGTCAAACAAAGAGGAAAGCAAGAGAAATAAATTTATGCGTCTTGTATTAAATGAAGAAGGAAAATTGTGGTCAAGAAAGTTCAAGGACATGTTAATTGTAATTAAACCGATATTAGGACATAAAGCAAATTGTGAAATTTCAAGAAGCATTATTTATTCCCTTTCTTCTTTAATTTCGGTCACCAAGGGGAAATAAAAGGGAAATGGAATTTGATTGGTAATATTAATTCAAAAAGGAAAACTCTTGACCAATCACAAGCAAGCATATGTTAAAGTAAAAAGCAAGAAGAGATAATTAGATAAAGCCATCATCCCTCCTCTTTTTTCTTCATTTTTGACTAGCTATATCAAAAGAGAGAAAGAATAGCTCAATAACACTTGAAGAAGCAAGAAGGAGGTCTAGGGTTCCAAGAGCCAAAATAAAGGTAAGATGCTTGAAATCCAAGTGATTTTGCCTTCTAGTCTCCTTGGAAGTTCTTCTAACCTCTTCTTCTTCTTAAAATACATGGATAGTGTAACACCCCAAATTTTAAGACAAGGAAATTGAGAATAAGCCTAATTCAAGTGGACAACTAGGCTCTGGTTTGGCCAGTGTCATAAATAGGCGCAAGTAATTCTCACCAATAATGTAAGGGCAAAATGGTAATTTTGCCAATAAAGTAAGAAATGAGTATTTTTCTCAATGATTGTAATGAGATGGGATATAAAAAGGAGGAAAATGATTATTAAGTGAATTAATACCCAAGAAAAGACAAAGAGCCATTAAGCTAAGGCTACGAGTAACCACATGAAGGTGGTACAATGAGATAGTTTGAGAATAATAATTTTCTCTATGAGTCTCACTATTTTATTGGATGAAGATGCATGACAAAGGAGATGAATTATCATGCAAGAAAGCTAAAGAAGTGGACTAATGAGTATATCCACATAAGAGCCATATTTTTAAAGACTCATCATCCTTTCTCATTAATTCCCTACATGCCAATGAATAAGATAAGAATGCAGAATAAACGAGAAATTGAGACAGAATGAGAAAATTAAAGAACGCAGAGATGAAACGAGAACACGGAGGAGAGAGAGAGTAGAGAGAAATCTTTGGAGCGCTGAATCTCTTTCCAAATAACGTCTTCTCTCCAAGTACCCTTTTCTAACATTCTTCTACTCATCACGAGCTTCAATTCTATGGATTCGAATTCTCGATTGGAGGCCATTGGTGCTGTCTCACCGATCGAAGTGTTGCCAGAATTCCGAATTGAATTTATAAACGAGTTAAGGTAAGCGTATGCTTCCTTTCTACCATTTCAGTTTGTTGATTAGATGAGTATAGGAGAAGTTAGGTACTATTCATCTCTCATTCAATTATGCATTTTAACGGTTAAAACGATATCTAATGCTTGCCGAACTAGTTAATCATGTAATTATAAGTAAAAAGGTGATGATTAGGTAAGTCAGAACGAGGAACCGACACAACTCTTCCGAGAACTAATAATTGCTACTAATTGTGTGGCATGTTGAAGGAATTGGAATTTCATCAATTGGATGATTCCATTGAGTTCAGGAGAGCGAAATGAGTAAGTTTCATGTTGATGTCGGAGTGAGAAAAGGCCTGGTTTGAGAAATGACTGAATTACCCTTAAAGCACTAAGTAATGGTTGTCAAGGGGTATTTTCATCATTTAGGACCTGAATTTATATAAACCGAGGATACTAATGGATTCTACACTTGAAATTATGTAGGATTGACCTAAGTTGATATTTTGGGTAAAGTGCAAGTAATTGGGTACAAATAGGCATAAGTTAAGTCTTAGGGGTATTTTGGTAATTATACAGCTATGAGCTATGATAACCAACACTATGAGTCTGGAATGAGTTACGAGCAATCAATAACTCATTTATCCTAAATGTGTAATTTTAGGATATATCGATAGACGAGCTGGAATCGGAGCTAGACCAAGGACGAGCTGGAAAGGTCATATTTCAGGTAGTAACTTCTTTCTTACATATACTATGTGATAACTATTATGAATGTCATCCATTGTAGCATGAACTAATGTTCTAAACAACCATTCTCCATGTTGCGGTCGGGGACCCAACAGGGGCACTAAGTCAACTAGGGTGCAGACGTATAGTTTTGCCTTGGGTAAGTGTACACACGAACATACGATCATCTTACATGACATAACATTGCATATCTATTTCACATTCTATTTGTATGTAAGCATGTTACTACTGAGATTCTCTCGAATCTCACCCTTTCCATACAAATGTAGGTTTCCAGCAGTTGCCGATGGCTTGATAAGCGAGGAGGACGATTCTGTCCACTGGAGGTTGCGGACTAGTGTAAGAAGAGGACGTTGGTTATCTGAAGGTTGTATATCATTTTAAGATTATAGTTATTTGTATACCCCTATTATGAAAACTATGTAGCATTATCAAGCATTATTATTATTATTGTTGGTGTAATAAATCAGTATAATTATTCTATTGCCCTGTGCCCGCTGTTAATTATTTCCGCATATGCTACTCTGAGCAATAAGAGCATAAGATGGATTTATTCTCGTAAGGACTGTCGTGACATTTTTGGTATCAGAGAAATGAGGTCCTTATAGTTTTTGTATCAGAGCTAAGGTTCTGCCTATAAATATGTAACTCAGAGCAGTGGTTTGAGCCACTGAGTATGCGATTCAGGCCATAGAATAGTATACTGATAAATGCTTGATTACATAGTGATGAGGATAGCAAGGTGAATTACTTTGGTTAGTTCACCATTATGCCCACGAAAGGAATAGTTATACCCGGTCAAGCAACGAGTATGTATGGTTAAGATGACCATGAATGAAGAAGCGAGGAGTTGGACTGCTTACAGATGATTTCAGATGGATTTCTGAAGTGAAATCATCTTTGAGCAGCTGATGAACTCAAGTGGGAGCTGGTAAACTCGAGTTCATAAGGCAATTTCTAGTGCAATTTATGGTGAGAACTCGAGTTTAGGAAGCAAAACTCGAGTGCAACCTATGATGAACTTGAGTTGGTTGAGAAAACTCGAGTGTGATGACCATTTTAGCCATGAATTTGTAAGAGTGCAAGGTGAAGACTCGAGTATAATTGGCTAACAACTCGAGTGCAACAAACCAAACTCGAGTGCAATGAGTATGTTGGCTGTGAACTTGCAAGAGTGCAAGACGACACTCGAGTAAGATGGATAAGAACTTAAGTGCAAAGATATGAATTCGAGTGCACTCCAATATTGTCAAGTTGGAAACCTCTCGGGTGCAAACTCTCTTCCCAGAACTCGAAAGACTCGAGTGTGAGATTTTCCCCAGAACTCGAGTGTGATGTTAAGGTAATGATATCCGACAGTTTTCTGGAATCAACTTCCCTTTCTACACTCACGAGACTCGAGTGTGAACAAGCTGAGAACTCGAGTACTGAAGGGTAAACTCGACTACAATGATGATTTGATGATATCCAAGAGTTTCTAGAACCAACTTCCTCTACCATAATCACAGGACTCGAGTGCAAATGGACATGAGAACTCGAGTGCTAATGATCAAACTCGAGTCTCGTGAGTGTAGAAAGGGAAGGATTGAGTGGTGATGCTATGAGAACTCAAGTGCAGGAATGAGAACTCTAGTGTAGAAGTGAAAAATTGGGACAAAGCTTAGACAGAACTTGAGTGCTGATTAATGAACTCGAGTGCAACGCATGTTTGATGAAACTAAAGGACTCTCTGGAACGAACTTCCACACCTACACTCTTAATGCTTGAGTGTGAGAGAACTCGATTGTGAATCTATGGACTCCAGTGCTATATCTATATGGCAAGTGCAAGGTTGGAGAATCAGCTAAGTCTCAGCGAAGAAACCAACAGAACTCGAGTGCGATTTGGGTGAACTCGAGTGTGAAGTCACGACTCGAGTGCTTAAGGATAAACTCGAGTGCAAGCCTTCATTGAAGGTATAAAGTTGAGAAAAATTAGCTAAGTCCTGGTGAAGAACCCAGCAGAACTCGAGTGTGTTGGGAAAACTCGAGTGTGAAGCTGGAACTTGAGTTCTTGAGAATGAACTCGAGTGCATATCGATTGTGATGAACAAGGAAATGTGATCTAGTGCTATGCTTTGCTAGAGGCTTTAACCCAATATGGGGCAATGTTAAGAAGCTAGTACTGCTTATGATTTCCCAATGGGGGACAACATTTAGCACAATTGAGGCTGGATAGCATGACTATGGTTGAGGTAGATATGGGCTACCAATAACCAACGACGAATGATGTAAGCACGGATGCTATGGAAATGTTGTGGCTAAGTGTGCTAAGAGATGAACAAATTGAGGTTTCTCCATGCTAGGCAATGATCTTCATTATCCCGTGGGGTTAATGCTATATGATCACGATATGCGGTAGGGCATGAGGTGTGGTGATTATGCTGTATATCTAATCTAGAGAACCCAATTTGATAATACTGAAGGGTGAAGATAAGTTTGAAACAAGATCTAGGCTGAAAGATTGCTTGGATCACAATGCAATTAAGTTGCACTATGGTTCTATTCTATGAGAATGACGAACCTTGCAATCAACGATGGAACCTTCAGTAATGATTTGAGGATATCACCCAAATACCATTAAAGTGGTATAGAAGTTATTGATCTTGGATGATCCACTATGACTATTGTGCACGATTGAGTAAAGTTGCTATCATGGTTAGCTCTTATGAGGAATTAATATATCAGAGAGGTGCAACAGAAGCATAGTGAATCTATGCATCAATCTTGTAAGTTACAAGAGAGGTTGTCAATCACACCAGTGATGATCATCCCACATCGCAATAAGATCTATAAGATCTGCTATGATTTGATCTGTAAGGTCAGCAATGGCACAACGTACGTGGTGTGCAGTATGACTTATATGGTCACAATGAGACACAATTATTTCTAGCTGGGAGCTACGGTCTGGGCACCGTGCCATAGTCTGATTATCGCACGTCTGGAACGGGGTGACAATATGACCAATAAGGTATACCGTGATATCACCTATGTAGCCAATAATCACACCACCTATATGATTTGTAGTGACAAATGTGAATAAAGATGGAGATGAGTCCTAGAGCAATAGGGCGCGATGGTGGTGAATTCCTCTTAATGATGCAATAACGATAAACTGAGAACCATAACTGATCTTAGTGATCACAAGTTGTGAATAAACACAAATTGGAAATGAGATGATGTAGCCAAGCCAAGTAATGGCACATGCATCACAACAATTGTAGCCTCACAAAGATAATTTCCTTGCTAGTGTTGTAGAGCTAACGACGAATGATATCGATTTGAGAATGAGAGGCAACTATAGACAGATTGATGTCTGTACTGAAGCGATGCACACAATATGAGTAGAAAGTGCACAATAAACAATGCACACAGAATGAGCAGCAAGAGTCAAAAGAGTAATTTGACTTCGAGCAGTGCGCTAAGGATAAACATACCGGGTAGTGTCCCGAACAAGTAAGGAGCAATAGAGTTACAAGTGGATTGTGTGTCCACAGACTATAAGGCCAATTGGATTGATATGTCCACAAAATAGAAAATTGCAAAGCCAATAAAGTTAAGCTAAAGAGTGAGCTATAAGTCCACCGATTGTGAAGCTTATGGACATGCTAACGGATTGTAAAGCCTAGGGATATGTTAGCGAATCACTAAGCAATTAGAGATGTGTCGCATTGGGAATAAAGGTAGTAAGGCCTGATGAGCGCCTTGTGCTATAGTGAGCAAGGTACGCAATATGGTTAGTAGGGATGTAATGGTTCATCCCAAATGCTAATGATCAATAAGGCAATGAGGTAGGTGAATGCCTACACTATTAAGGGTATGTGATATTCAAATTTCAAGGATGAAATTTCAGTGACAGGGGGAGAAACGTAACATCCCAAATTTTAAGACAAGGAAATTGAGAATAAGCCTAATTCAAGTGGACTACTAGGCCCTGGTTTGGCCAGTGTCATAAATAGGCGCAAGTAATTCTCACCAATAATGCAAGGGCAAAATGGTAATTTTGCCAATAAAGTAAGAAATGGGTATTTTTCCCAATGATTGTAATGAGATGGGATATAAAAAAGGAGGAAAATGATTATTAAGTGAATTAAGACCCAAGAAAAGATAAAGAGCCATTAAGCTAAGGCTACGAGTAACCACATGAAGGTGGTACAATGGGTATAATGAGATAATTTGAGAATAATAATTTTCTCTATACGTCTCGCTATTTTATTGGATGAAGATGCATGACAAAGGAGATGAATTATCATGCAAGAAAGCTAAGGAAGTGGACTAATAAGTATAGCCACATAAGAGCCATATTTTTAATGACTCGTCATCCTTTCACATTAATTCCCTCCGTGCCAATGAATCAGATAAGAACGCAGAATGAACGAGAAATTGAGACAGAATGAGAAAAATGAAAGAACGCAGCGAAGGAATGAGAACACGGAGGGGAGAGAGAGGAGAGAGAAATCTTTGGAGCGCCGAATCTCTATCCAAATGGCGTCTTCTCTCTAAGTACCCTTTTCTAATATTCTTCTACTCATCACGAGCTTCAATTCTATGGATTCGAATTCTCGATTGGAGGCCGTTGATGCCGTCTCGCCGATCGGAGTGTTGTCAGAATTCCGAACCGAATTCATAAACGAGTTAAGGTATGCGTATGCTTCCTTTGCACCATTTCAGTTTGTTGATTGGATGGGTATAGGAGAAGTTAGGTACTATTCATCTCTCATTCAATTATGCATTTTAACGGTTAAAACGATATCCAATGCTTGCCGAACTAGTTAATCATGTGATTATAAGTAAAAAGGAGATGATTAAGCAAGTCAAAACGAGAAACTGACACAACTCTTCCGAGAACTCATAATTGCTACTAATTGTGTGGCATGTTGAAGGAATTGGAATTTCATCAATTGGATGATTCCATTGAGTTCAGGAGAGCGAAATGAGTAAGTTTCATGTTGATGTCGGAGTGAGAAAAGGCCTGGTGTGAGAAATGACTGAATTACCCTTAAAGCGTTAAGTAATGGCTGTCAGGGGGTATTTTCATCATTTTGGGCCTGAATTTATGTAAACCGAGGATACTAATGGATTCTACACATGAAATTGTGTAGGATTGACCTAAGTTGATATTTTGGGTAAAGTGCAAGTAATTGGGTACAAATGGGCATAAGTTAAGTCTTAGGGGTATTTTAGTAATTATACAGCTATGAGCTATGATAACCAACACTATGAGTCTGGAGTGAGTTACGAGCAATCAATAACTCATTTATCCTAAATGTGTAATTTTAGGATATATCGATAGACGAGCCGGAATCGGAGCTAGACCAAGGACGAGCTGGAAAGGTCATATTTCAGGTAGTAACTTCTTTCTTACATATACTATGTGATAACTATTATGAATGTCATCCATTGTAGCATTAACAAATGTTCTAAACAACCATTTGCCATGTTGCGGTCGGGGACCCAACAGGGGCACTAAGTCGACCAGGGTGCGGATGTTTAGTTTCGCCTTGGGCAAGTGTACACACAAACATACGATCATCTTACATTCCATGACATTGCATATCTATTTCACATTCTATTTGTATGTAAGCATGTTACTACTGAGATTCTCTCGAATCTCATCCTTTCTATATAAAATGTAAGTTTCCAGCAGTTGTTGATGGCTCGATAAGCGAGGAGGACGATTCCGTCAACTGGAGGTTGTAGACTAGTGCAAGAAGAGGATGTTGGTTTTCTGAAGGTTGTATATGATTCTAAGATTTTAGTTATTTGTATACCCCTATTATGAAAACCATGTAGCATTATCAAGCATTATTATTATTATTATTGTTGTTGGTGTAATAAATCAGTGTAGTTATTCTATTGCCTTATGTCCGCTGTTAATTATTTCCGCATATGCTACTCTGAGCAATAAGACAATAAGATGGATTTATGCTCGTAAGGACGGTCGTGACATTTTTGGTATCAAAGAAATGAGGTCCTTACAGATAGCAAGCCAAATCAAGAGAGAGGAGAGAGAGGGAAGACACATTTTTAGAGAGAGAAAGTGGTGAAATCAAGAGGTAATCTCATAAACTTGATACTCTTGTGTTATATGGTGACGTTGTTTTTGGATTTGGCTTTGTTTGCTTGATTTTGTAAATTTGGGAAGATTAAAACCTAAGAGGAAATGCTGCCAAAATTTTCTCAAATGATGTTCATTTAGTGTTTAAGTAGTTAATCATGTGATTAGAAGTAAAAAGGAACTGATTAAGCAAGAGAACTCAAGAAAACATACTTTCCCTCTTAAAACCCTAAGTTTTGTCCAGCAGCAGAATAATAGGGAGGAGCTGGAATTTTTCAATTATGATGATTTCATTGGATTTAGAAGGGAAAATTATGCTGGTATACATGAGTTCATGATTTTTGGATGTTGGTATGCAAATCTGGAAATTTTTGAAATTGAAAGTGCATGCTGTTTGATTGCCTCACTTAAGACAGTGATATAGTGCAATGAAATTCGTTAGCTAAACTTGGTCCAAAAATTATGAAAATTTTTAAGATTAAATTATAGATGTAGAGATTTAATTTGATAGGTATTTTGTAATTTTTGGACAATTACATTAAAAGAAATGGATTTTCAAATTTGTTCCCTGTTTCTGGAAGGCAATCTATAATAGAGCAGGTTTGGCAAATTTCTGGGAACAATTTGGTTGAACTTAGCAGACTTAGGTATTTTTCCATGAAATTAAATTTAAAGAGCCTTTATTAGGATTTAGTATCAGTCAAATTATATTTTTTTTAGAATTAATTATGAATTTCCAAAGTTGATTGAAAAATCTGCCAGTTTTCTGAAAACAATGAAACTATACTGTACAGAGTTGTAATGTGAAGAAATTGTTGAAACTATTCAAAATGCACTAGATAATCAGAATAATTTAATTAAAGGTAGAAATAATACTAGTAATAAACAGTTACTTGTAACTTGAATTTTGTAGGAACTGGAAATAGCCCAAGCTGGAACCAAAGTTTAGGACAGTCAGGGGACTTGAAAAAGGAGTTAGGTAGTAACTTTTTCCTGCAATACTATGTGATTATTATATGTTTGAGTGTGTCATTTCTTGTAACATGAGCATAGTTTCTTGGACACACATATTAACCTAGTTGTGGTCAGGGACCCAACAGGGGCGCAGGGTTAAGCCAAGGTGCAAACATGTCGTTTGACCTTGGACAATATGCACACAACATTCTATCATCTTGCATATTTATTTTTGCATTTTATATGTTTGAAAATAATGTTTCTATTGAGATTCACCCAAATCTAATCCTTTTTCAAACTAAAAAACTTTACAGCTGAGGCTAGCGGCTCGAAAGGCAAGGAAGTAGTTACCCGAAAATAGAGTCCCGGTGCATTACGAATCTGCATTTAGTTATGTATGCTTATAATTTAGTTTATTTTGGGATACAATGTACACTCTGTATATATGTATTTTTCAAACCCTGTGGGGAATTCTTGTATTGTAAACAAGTACTTAATTTCAGTATGTTTCCAAAATTTTTGTATGTCTTGCGGAACTTTGAGCTTATTACTCAGTGAATATCGAAATATTAAGGGGTTTAACAGTGAAGACATTAAAAGGGGTTCTACATGAACTAGAAGGCAAGAACACTTGAATTCAAGCCTACTTACCTTGGATTTTGTCTTCTTGATCCTCCTCCTCCTCCTCTCTTGCTCTTTAGGTTTCTTGAAGCTCTCTCCTCTTTCCTTTTTCTTGAAGTTGGCCAAAATTTTGGCCTAATGGAACGAATAAGGGACTCTTAAAGGTATTACTTCATCTCTCTTGAAATAATATTGTTTAATCCTAATTTACCATGTGAATTTTTTTACTTGGCTTAGGATAATTCCACATCACATCATTAGCTTCCAAGTCAATATTTTTCCTTCTTTTTTTCCCCCTTTTAGCCCAAAATCAATAGAAGAGGAAAAATAAATAAATGCTTCTTGCATTTTTCATAATTTCTTCTTTAATTAAGTAATTATGTCACATTTACTTTTTGACTTTTTCACTTATTTACTTGGCCACAATTGCTCCAAAAATAAGATATTTATCTCCAATTAATTACTTTCCCCTTTATTTCCCTTATTTGGCCGAAAATTGGACCTAATATTAGGAGAAAATAATTAGCTTATTGTTTTATGGGAAATTACCATTTTGCCCTTACATTTTGTGATTTATTATATTAAATCAAGGCTTGCTCTTTTCTTCCTTATTTTGGCCGAATTTTAACATGTTTATTAAGCTAATATTTGTGTTCTTCCAAGCTTCAATCTAGGTTACAATATTAGGCCTTTAAGTAGACAAGTGTTACCCCTTTATGTCCTAGCTTAGCCAAACTTTATGTAACCACCGATTGGAGTGTTTATCATTTTATGTGCACTATCATTCACCATTTTATTCCATTAAATGTCTCAATTACATACAAGTAATATTAGTGAATAAAAAGTGGGATAATACAAATTATGGTCTCATAGTTTAGACAAATAATAGAAGTTACATTAGTGGCTAACAAATTCCCTAAGGCATTTCCAAAATAGATATATGGACCCCGGAAAGGGAAGTAGGGTTTGTAATTGAAATCATGCCTGGAGCTGAATCAATGTCTATTGGCCCCAAAAGAAGTGGCAGAATTAAAGAGGTAGAATGTAGAGCTGGTAGAATAATGATTTATACGATCCAGTATATCGCCATGGGGTACTCCGGTGTTGTGTAGAAAGACAGAAACCTAAGGTTGTGTCTTGATATAGAGTATTGAATAAGGTAACTATGAAAGATAAGTACCCACTTCCTAAAATCGATGATCTTTTGGATCAATTGTCTGGTTCTTGTGTATTTATGAAAATTGAACTTTGTCCTGACCAATGCACCTGTTGTATTTATGAATTACAAGAACCAAATTTTTTTCAATAGAATTTAGACCAGCTTGTAGTGGTCATTTCTAGGCTATGTTGTCTTATAAGAAGGGGTCTCAATGAATCCTAGTATAGTGGAAGTAGTACTGAACTAAGGGGCATTAAGGGGAATAAAATGGTAAGTTAAAGAGCACATGAGATGACAAAACAAGGAAATTAGTAGTCATACGCAACATAATTATATTTGGAACACAAATGAGATTTGCTTCCAGTGAGTTTTCCTGTGTGGTAGTCATGTTGTGTGACCATTTTCACTTGGAAAATGATGTCCAAAAATTATGAAACTTTAAAGAATGAAAGTAGACTTATCAATATTTAATTTGATAGGTACAAAAGTCATTTTGCGTTATACACAAGGAGTTATGTATTTTTTAAGTTAGCCTAGTAAAACTAATGATTTTCATAGTCAGCGTCAAAAGACAATTATTCCGGGAATTTTGAATTTCATTTTGCCAAAGTTTATATTTTTCCTTATAACTAGACTTAATAAGGCTTTCATAGCCTTTGGAACCACCATAATTGGATATCTATTGAATTATATATAAATATTTAAAATTTGATGAAAATTTTGCCAGTTTTTCAGCAAGTCCGAAAATTAATACACATGTGATCAAGAAAAATGGAAAGCAAGAGGAAATAATACTCGGCTAATATTAATTCAAAGGGAAAAGAAATAAGGGCCAAGTTAAATGCATATGTGATCATTTAGTCATAAAGTATAATATTTCCTAAAGCAAATGGATATTTCAAGAAACTATTAACTCCTTATTTCCTCTCATATTTTGGTCAAAAAAAGGGAATTGGAAGGGAAATAATATATAAGGTTTATGTTTAATTAAAGAGGAAAAAAAAACAAGAGCCAATCAAAGATAAGCACATGTATTAAAGTAAAAAAGCAAGGGGGAGATATTATGATAACATTTCATTACCTCTTCATTTCAGCCAGCTGAAACCAAAAGATAGAAAAGAGAGTTTGGAAAAGCTCAAGAACACAAGAAGGGGTTTTAGGGTTCCAAGAGCCAAAATCAAGGTAAGAGCATGTAAATCAAGTGCTTATGCCTTCCAATCTCCTTAAAACCTCTTCTAATCTCTTCTTCATCTTGAAATACATGTTTAGCAAGCAAAATCAAGAAGGAAGAGAGAGAATAAATGTCTCCTAGAGAGAGAAAGTGAGAGAATCAAGAGCTAAGCACAAGAACCCTAATCGTCTTGTTCTTTCATGTTGATTATGCTGTTGTTAGCTTGATTTGTGGTTGTTTTGGTTGATTTTATAAATTTGGGAGGATAAAACACTAAGGGGAGGTGCTACCCAATTTTCCATTAATCATGTTTAAAAGGTTTTTAAGAGGTTAAACAAGTTATTAGAGGTGAAAGGAAAGTGATTAATGGAATGGAATCAATAAACTCCAATTTTCCCAATTTCTTGTAATTTTTTCCAAACATGTTCTGACTGTGTTTGGATTTGATTTTGGTATTTTTGATGATTCCACTGAGGTTATAAGGGAAAATTGTATAGAGTACATGTAAAATTTGAAGTATAAAGGCCCTAAAATGTGAAATGATACACATACCCTTAAAACCCTAAGCTATGGGCTGACAAGGGTAAAACTATAATTTGGGCTTTAATTTGACTAATCTGGGGTTAAAAATGGATTGTACATGCAAAATTGTGTAGAATTAGTCTGGTTCATAATTTGTGGTGAGGTACAATTTGACTGAGGACAAAAGGCGTAGGCCAGGTACCAGTGGGCTTTTTAGTAATTTTGTAGTTTTAAGTCAAGATAAGCAAAATAATGAGTCTAGAGTGAGTTATGAATAGCTAATATCTCATTTTTCCTGAATTTGAAATTTTAGAATATAGCAGTGGCCCGAGCCAGATACAGAGCTGGACCGATTACGGTAAGGAAAGGGTACACTCCAGGTAGTAACACTTTCTTTGAAGCACTACGTGATAATTATATGCTTTGAGTATGCTATCTTCTGTAGCATGAGCATAATGCCAAGGGCACATTAGCCTAGCTGTGATCTGGGATCCAGCGAAGGTGCACAAGAACAAGCTAGGGTCTAAATAATCGTTTGGCCTTGGATAGTATATACACAACATTTTATCATCTTACACAACATGGTGGATGACATATTGATTTTCACATCGTATATGTTTGATTGTATATTACTACTGAGATTCTCCGAATCTAACCCTTTCACAAATGTATAAAGTTTCCAGTAGCAAGTAGTAGCTCTAAGGGTAGAACGGTAATTTCCAGTAACGGAAGGTTCCGGACCAATTCAAGAGAGGCAGTTGGTTATCTGAAGACCTTCTCTTATTTAAGGTTTGTAATTATTTTGTACACCCCTATTAGGAATTTCTGTATATAAAAAAGCACATTATAGCAATAATATCAGTATTTTTTATGTTATTTCTATGTGCCCACTGAACTACGCAAATGCTACTCTGAGTAATATCAATAATAAAGTGAGGTCTTACATTTTTGGTATCAAAGCAATGGTTCTGGCCACAGTGCGTGCAGTTCTGGCCATAGGATAGTACACTGATATGCTTGAGTATACAGTGACAGGAACAACAAAGTAAATTTCTTCGGCTGATTCATAATCAAGCCCTTTGAAAGGAATAGATATTGAGATGATGACATAATGAATTATTAGAGGCATTGAGATGATGAAATATACATTGATCTTTAATCCGAACCATTTCTGTTACAGTGAGTACTGCCCAGAAAAGTTCATTTAACTAGGTTATGAAAACCCTAGACTTAGTAATTGTTTTGAGGTTTCCCAGTGCTAGGTAATGATCCTTAGTAATCCTGTGGGGTTAAAGGCATGTAGGTATGATATGTGACACCTTACATATAATAGCCTTAGATGAGTGCAAAAGAGTAGTAAAATCTATTATAGAACCAGAATTCAATCCCGGACTAAACATACTTTGGAAAATGTTCACAAACTCCAAACTTACCCAGGAGTTGAACCTGGAATTGGAAGGGACTTTTGAGTGAAATAAAAATTTTCCATATAATTTCACAAACATTCACTATTTCACTGAGTCTCATCGAAACTTAAATCCATTTTATCATAGTATGTGAGCGTGTCTCTGCTTACGTTTCATGATGTGTTCTTTAGTTAAAGTTTCTTCATTAATCGGAAGCATTATCTCTTTAACAATTTACTGTTCATTTACTATGCTACTGGCATTATCATTTTCACTACTGTGTCATGGTTAGAGTTACAAGCATTTTATATTATACACAAATCCAAAAATATCAAAAGTATTTAAAAACAGACAACCAACAAAAAGATTAAAGTCCTTTTCGCTCCAGCCTCTAGCTGTCCGCATTTACATTCTTGCCCTTCAAGCTGTCTCCTTGTACTGCAGATTGGTTTGAAAAAAAGTAGGATTTGAAAGAATCTCAGTAGTAATAAGTAGCTAGTTATATAAATATAACATCACAAAGCATGCCATACAGTCATCATATAACAAAATCATCACCACAACATTCAATGCATCACATGAAGTTCATATATCACCATAGCGCTAGGTATATCACAAGGCCTCGAGGGATACCCACATAAAAAGGCCCCAAACATCCACTTGTGAATCACATAACATAATTGGCTCAAGTGTCCATTGTAATATTCCAAAATTTGGGACTAAAGGCTAGAGAATAAGCCTAAATTAAGTGGATTGCTAGACCTCAGTTTAACAAATGTCCCTATGAGGCATGTTTAAATTCCCCAAAATTCATTTATATCCTTGGATATTAAAAGGAATTATATTGGTTAGCTAAAGAGCTTGGGGAATAACAAAACGAAGTGATTAGAAGTCACACACAACATAGTGAAGTGGAATACAAAGTATTATTGCTATTGGTGAAATTCCTGATGTGGTAGTCATGGTTGTGTGGCAGATTTTAAGGGGCAAATGATGTCCAAATATTATGAAACTTTCCATAATGAAAGTAGACTTATCAATCTTTAATTTTATAGGTTATCTAAGTCATTTTGTGCTGTACACAAAGAAATGGATTTTTGAATTTAGCCCAGTGAAATTAACTATTTTCTGGGGCAGCATCCAAAGATTAAAATTATGGTAAGAGTGAGCTTTCAATTGGCAAAATTTTATATTTTTCATTTAAACTAGACTCAATACGGGTCGTATAGCCTTTGGAACCAACCCAATTGGACATTTGTACAATTAGATATGAACTTTCAAAGTTTAATGAAAGTTCTGCCAGATTATCTATTTTGTGCGAAAATTCAGTATTTTGGGACAATCAGGAGCTGACATGTGGCAAAGTAATTAACATCTCATTTAACCATTAAATCATCATCTCCATTAGGCATTCCACATAGAAAGAACAAGAAGAGAGAGAGAGAGAATAGAGGAAGAGGAGAGACAAAATTCAAACCTCTGAAACACTGCTGAATCGGCGTCCTCTCCCAAAGTGCCATTCAGGAAAATTCTTCTACTCATCGTAAGCTTCATTTCTATGGTTTCAGATTTTTTTTTGGAGGTGGTTGGCACCGTCTCACTGGCTGGAGTGTTGCCGAAATTCCAAACCATTTGCGGAAATGGGTAGAGTAAGCGTAAGCTTCCTTTTTAACCGATTGGTTTGTCATTTGGATGAGTATAGAGGAAGTTGGGGTACTATTCATGACTAGTTTAAAATGGTATTTTCAATGGATAAATCATTTCTAATGAGTGTTTAAATAGCTAATCATTTGATTAGAAGTAGAAAGAAAGTGATTAAGCAAGAGAAAACAAGAAAACAACATGTTACTCTTAAGAAACTTGATTTCTGCCCTGTATTGTGACTTGATGCAGGAATATGAATTTTCCAAATTTGAGGTTTCCAATGGATGCCTTGGGTAAAATTGTATAGGTATGCAAGTGTTCATGAATTTTGGATACTTGTATATGAATTTTGAAGTTTTAGAAGTTAAAGGGTGCATGTTGTGAACTCTGTCTTCTGGAGGCAGTGTGCTTGTGATATGTTTTTGAAGGGTTTCTTGTTGTCCAATTATAATGAAACTTTCCAGACTTAAATTAGACATTATAATCTTTAACATGATATGTAATTTGAAAGATTTGGACAAGTATGCTACAAGTTATGAGTTTTCAAAGTCTGGTCATGTAAAACAGGGCAATTTTGGAGCAGTGTCCAATTAAATAGAAATCTGTACCTATGTGATTTTTAAAAGTCTGGACATATTTTTCCCATAAATTAGACTTAAATATGGTTCCATAAAAATTGGAAGCACTTTATTTTGATTTTTTTATATTTAGTTATGATTTTTACAATTTTGGCTAAGAATTAAGACGGTGAAATTCTGAGCATGTTCCATTCTTTTTTTCCTTGACTTCTCATGGCCCTAGATAATTACCATATTATTAGACCCATGATAAATGAATGCCTAATGTGACTATCCTAGTCTTAAGTGGTCAACTTAACCCTTGGAGTTCTCATTTATTACAATATACCCTTATTCTCTTAATTTCGCACCTTAGTCAAAAGCTGGCAGAATTTTCAACCAACTTTGAAAATTCATATCTTGATATAGGAATGTCCAATTAAGGTGGTTTCAAATTCTATGTGTCCATTATTAAGTATATTTTAAGGAAACAATTATTCCTATTGCCACCTATCTATGCACCATTCCCAGTTTTTAATTATCCTCATATTGCCCGAAAATTTTTCCAACTTTAATGGTCTAAATTCAAACACTCATAATTCCTAATGTACTAATCCAAATATTTCTTATTACATATCAATTTAAAGCTCATTATGTCTAGTTTACTTAGAAAGTGTCATGACCATTGGATAACCTTTGGTCATTCAAAAAAACGCCACAAGCAAAATGCTTCCCTGAAACCTAAATCTTGCAACACTATGTTCAATTCCAAATTTAAAATTTTCAATTGTACCCTTCTAAAATCATATCCACACTCTTACCCCACACATTTTTTCCAAATGAATCCATTAGAAACCTTAAATATGGAAAAATAACATTCTTTCCCTCTTCCCTTCATCCGACTGAACAGACTTACACAAGACAACAATCCACCCTTTTGCGATTTCAACCACCAACAAGTCTCATGTGCTTCCCAAAATAATATAACCACATGTATATGAAAAAAGTATCTTGAAATCCTAAAAAAACTAAATGAATGAAAATAGGGTAGCAAGAAAAGGTCTAAGAAATTCAGCCAAACAACTTAATATATAGCTCAAAATAAAGCTCTTTCTCACCTCTTTCTCTTTCTTGTGTTATTTTCTTGATTATCCAACTTTGACTCCTACAAGATGACTCAAAACACCTCCCCTTGATATTCTTAAACCATATAAATGAAGCTCTCATCAAGGAGAACAATGTTTATGAAGAGGTTTTGAGTATAAGAGGCGATTTAAGAGGTGAAAATGAGACAAGATCACCTACCTCTCTACTTTATTCTTCAAACTTCACCTTTCTCTTTCCTCTTTCTTTTCCCTTCTATTTCCTCCATTTTGGCTATCACTTTTGGAGTGAAATGAGAGAGTGAATGTTTGATTTATTAGTCCTCCAATTATTTAAACACTTCGCCAAAAATGCTAGGGAAATAAAAGATTGATGTGTCATAAAGTTGTGGAGTCTTGCAAAAATTTATCTGGTTAACTAACTAAAGTGAGTTTGGTTATCTTAACCTCAATCCTTCCCTCTCTCTTCTTTAGTTTGACCAACTTTTCCTCCTTAAAAAATTGAGGATGTATATTAATCAAGTGTTCGCTTTCTCTCTTGATCAATTTATGAAGCATAAAAGGTGCGCATATGTTGACAACGCTCTTCCTTTTTTGTAGTATGCTTTTTTGGCTGAAATGTTTGACTTAAGGAGAGGGATTATATTAATCAAAAGCTCTCTCTATCTCTTGCCTCTTTGTATTGGACGTAACAAAAGTAAGGGAATATATTGTTTAAATTCTCACTCTCCCTTGCTTTTATGTCAAAGCCACTTTTATTGACTTTTCAACTCATTTTTACTTGCCAAAAAATGCTCCTTCTTGATTGATTTTGAGCCAAGTATTTTTATCTCCCTTTTGCTTCTCTTTCTTGGCCAAAAATGGCTCTTAATTATTAGATAAATAAGAGCTTCTTGCTTTATGACCAAAAGACCATTTTGCCCTTATATTTTTCCAATTTTCTCATATATGCTGAAATCTACCAGAATTTTCTTTAATAATTGAAAATTCATAACTAATTGCACAGATGTCCAATTGTGATGATTCCAAAGGTTATGTGACCTCTAATTAGTCTAGTTTCAAGGAAAAGTACAGCCATTACACTTTTGGGTTCATATCAATACAATATATCACTTTATTTATCACTGCTACAGAATTCACCAATTTTTCTAGGCCAAATTTAAAAAATGTATAACTTATAAGATACACATTCAAATGATACAAATGACATATCAAATTAAAGCTTGACATGTATACTTTTAGATAGATAAGTTTCACAATTTTTAGACATCATTTTCCTATTTAAAGATGTCATGTAAAGTTACTGCCCTACACAGAACACATACTGGCAGCATTATTCCAACTCCTAAAATTCAAATCCATTCCTTCTAGACACTATTTCCTTTTTCCTTTGGATTTGAGTCACGTTCTATGTCATCCTGACACATGCTAAAGGAATCAAGTATTTTCTTTCGATTAATTCGCATTGAAATCTAAATTCTATTCTGAGTGTGGTTTCTATCATTCATCATGTTTCTCCTGCATTCCTAGGACTGTTGCTAAATTGGGGCTTAGTAGTCCACTTAATTCATGCTTATCCTTAATCCTCTAATCCCAAAATTTAGGATACTATAGTGTACACCAGGATTTATACTGGTTTGGTCACAACCTCTTTGTCCTATGTCCGGTCCTCATAGTTCCTCTGAGATTTTCACTATATCTTCCAAGATTTAGTGGGTTATTGGCACCTCAGTATACTACAAGTTCCTTCTCTACACACTTGCTCCCCCTTAGACGATAAATCCAATCCCCAACTTAAGGTTCCACAACCTTAATTTATCTCAATAAAAAGTATTCAGATTTTGGTAAGAATATCTCTCAAAAAGAAAATGCATAATTACTGAAGTACATAGTATGGAAAGACTGTAAGACAGATCACTAAATAGATAAATTGAATATTTCGCTGATCAATTTTGTATTATTATTGTTAGTCCTCGTTGAATGCCTTAGTATTTATAGTTGACTTGTAACAAATGAATGTTGTGAGCATTCCACTTGTTGTAAGTGTCGTTGCTTTTCCTTCTGACTTTTCTTTGTAATTTGAAAATAGTCGTTATGTGTCATTTGTCGCTCTGCTCGCTTTTGTCATAAACTCACTTGTCCTTCTCTTCACATAATCTACACATTGTTTACCTGAGAAGAGAATTTACATACTAATACAATGAAGTGTCAGAGTGAAGAGCACTAAATTAATGATTTAAAGTTGATCATCTGAGTTTCTAGAACCGATTACTCTAGTGATCTTTACAGATTGCATCACTGGAGTAATTTGCTCAGATAATGCATAAACATCACATATCACTAGATGGATCACTCGAGTGCTATGCTACTATCTACTATTGGTATCACTCGAGTGATCTGTGATGAATCCCTTGATGCATCACTCGAGTACTCTGCTAGTGATCTCAAAAATGGGATCACTCGAGTGGTCACTCGAGTAATCTGAACTTAAATTTTTAATAGTAGATCACTTTCAGAATTACTGTAGTGTTGTACTAGTGATGCCTTTTTAACACATCTCTTAAGTGGTCAATTGAGTGATTCAATGTCATCACTTGAGTGATGTCTTTTAAAACCTTATAGAGTGCATCACTGGAGCAGGGCTTCTTTAAGCACTTCATTACTCAAGTGATAACACTGTTAGCCTCAGAAAACTCTTTCTAAAACCTTTTGTGATATCTTCTAAAGTTTTGTTATGATCAAAACATGGGATCTAACAAACTGTTAAAGTATATAAGTGATAATGTAAGTATTACCTATATATAATTGTATCTCTTCATAGGAATTAACCTTGGAAAGCAAAGGACTCTTGGGAAAAAACATGTACCCTTATCAAAAAGGGTGGGGATATGTGAATACTTGAGTTCAAGGGTTTGGATAACCCCTATACCCTTTCTGATAGGGGTATTTGTTTTTCACCCCATATTCTTATGCTTTCTTGGCTTAATTACTCAAGAGACACAAGGTATAGGTGAAAATTTATATTATTATATATATAGATCATGAGTGCTATTGATTCTAGCCACAAAGCCAAAAAAATCTTGATCTATCCATATTGCATCGCTACTCGATGTGGAAAGTACTACTCTATTATAATATAGAGACAAGACCAAGTAACTTAGAAACTCTCACATTGAAGAGGTTAGGAATGATCATAATGTTTAATTTTATAGCATTTAATTTGGTACCAGCGGATCAATAGAAAACAAGAGAGGAACCTTTAGTTAGAGCAATATGGGATTTCAAAAAAAATTACTTCACAATAATAAATTCAATATGTTACAAGAAAAGTTTACTGGCAAAGCTTGTTTGTGTATCACTCTCAGTACATCTGAACTAGTTTATTCATAAAGCTTGTTCGTGCATGACTCTCATCGATATACATGAACTAGTTAATTCATCACACCTATTGAACTTTTTGAAGTAACTTCCAGAGATATGGATACTTCCAAAAAAGGAGATGTATTTTCCTTAGGGATCATATATCCAAAAGTTGCTTCAAAAAAGATCAATAAAGTGTGAACCTTTAGTCAAAGTAATAGGTTAACAACTTTCTGTAACAGGAAATAAACCTTTGATCAGAGCAAAAATATGATTTCCAAAAAAATATAAGTTCACAAAAGCAAGTTAATGTCACCTTGAATGCTTTATCGCATTGTGACTTCACATAAGCACCTTAATCGAATAAGAAGAATAGAGTACTAAAGGAATGTGACCTAGCTAGAGCTTACGAACGACGAAAATGCAAGTTAGGGCAAGTGAAAACAAATCAATTGAAAATTATTGAGAAGTAAGATGAAGGACTTTTATGGTAGGGCTCAACTAAAAATGACTCTCGATGGCTGGAAATGAAAACAAGAGTACTAGAGTTACGATGTTGGAGGGTTTCATTTGAACATACTAAGTGTCAAGTGTGTTTTGTTTCAAACTCTTAAATAAAAGAGGAATGGTAGGATTTTTTTAGTTGTCATGCCGAAGACTTTACGTAACGATCGTATCAATAAAACAATTATTTTGTTGTTTATATTTATTAAGTTCTTTGTTAATAACTATGGGTTATGTTATTGTTTTAAAATATACATATATCATGGTTATTAGTTAATAACTATGAGGTAAATTATTATTTTTTTAAAATTTTTTGGGAACCTATTGAAAAATAATTGCATTTTTATATTTTATAAAAATAAAATAGAAAAATATCACCCTCTGGTGAAAAGTTTCCATACAGATAATTTGAGGTCTGCTGTGAATTTAAGAACTCTTGTATCATTCAATTTGAATGAACCAAAAGTTTCATAAATTCACAGCAAACCACACATTATCACGCTACTCGTTACCAGAGGAGTGGTTTGAATCATCTGGGAGTATATCAGGATCATAGTGGCTAATCCCATACTTATCAAAAATGAGATTGACCTTTTTGTTCATACTAGACAAATATCAGGCCAGCCTCCTTACTGCATGGTTAATGCGTTTTGACATGCTGCATCATTGCCTCCACTTGAGGTAGAGGCAAAGATTGTGGAGGATGAGTAGGGTGAGAAGGAGGTTGTGGTGGTTATAGAGGAGGGGAAGTAGGTAGAGGAGGAGGATGATGCCATGGATTTTCTAGCAATCTTCAGTATGGCATTT
Organism: Albizia julibrissin; assembly: GCA_037074505.1. Taxonomy (NCBI): domain Eukaryota; kingdom Viridiplantae; phylum Streptophyta; class Magnoliopsida; order Fabales; family Fabaceae; genus Albizia; species Albizia julibrissin. The sequence continues at coordinate 44,808,077 of CM073477.1, forward strand.
CATCATGGCGTTTGAAAGAATAGAGGAGGATGAAGAAGAAATAATACATTAAACATAAGGAAATTGAGAGTTTATATAGATTAAAAGTGACGGTTTGAACCATCATTGCACATGTTGGAAGTTAAAGAAGAAAAAGTATTCTCATCATAAACATAGAGAAGGGGAAAGGTTTGGACTGTTTAGTTAAGATTTGATGACGATGTTACCGTAAGAACCGTCATTCTCTTGAGACTATTTGTGACGGTTACAGAGTACAACCGTTATGTTTTTGCATGGTATTCTAATAAGGGACAATTGTTACTTAATAACCTTAATGTATATAACTTTTTTATTTTTATTTTTTAAATTTTGGTGGTTGATTATGCAACCAACATTTTACAAAAAAAATAAAAGAGATAAAGTAAATAAACAAACTAAAAATATAAAGTTATGGAGATGTTTTAAAAATCTAATACACCATCATATTCTTTATTCAATAGTAACTTATACACCTTCTTATTTAAAGAGCAAACGAGAGAGGTAAGTTCCTTCAAACACTAGACCATATGTCCTTGCTCTCGCAAGTAAACCTGGACCATATGATGGAGCTCATAGGTTGCTTGGATGAGACCTTTAGTGCTTATTGGTGGAGGGAGTCTATCTTTCAGTTCTTTTTCCAGATGATGAATAAGTTCTCTTACATCTGTTAGATATTATTAGTTTTGATGATGCCAAATATTAAGAGAGCAAACAGTTTTCATAATATACTTATCTCTTATGTTGACTAACTACTATTTAATATTTCATATCTTGTAGATTAGTCAAGCATAGAAAGAAAGAGATTGAAGAAAGAAGAAGTTGCAAGAATTAATGAAAATATAAAGATTCAAGTTCTATTGGAGGTTTCTATGGTCAAAAGGGAATTCGAGTGACACTATAGTAGTCGGTTAATAAAGTATATGGTACTATAGCAGACAAATACTATAGCATACACACTGTAGCTCCAGGCACTGTAGAACTCGAGTGATTTTTCATAATCACTCGAGTGATGTTAATGCACAGATACTGTAGCAAGAAACTTTCATGCTCTGTTATTCATCCATCTTGAGTAAGGTCCAATAATTTGACCATATCTCCTAAACTAAAAATTTGATTTAGGTAAAGCTAGTTGTATATGAAACTAGACTCACAATGCGTCATTTTGACACTAGAAGCAAGATCAAAAGAGTTCAGATGAAGGTGATATGAGTGTTTAAAGTTGACATTCAAATCACTGTCATTTTCAAGAATAGGTTTGGTATTTTGGACATAACTCTCCATAAATTTATTTGAGTTAAAACTAATGACATATAAAACTAGACTTGAAGAGCATTCCATTGATATATAATATACTAAATTTTGAGTTATATTTAAGGAGTTATGCTATCTGGAAGTTGACCTATGTATCTATAGATTTGCAGAAGTAAAACTACGCTGCATTGATCTGAACACAGATCACTCGAGTGATGTACCACATCACTCAAGTGATAATACAGATGACTCGAGTGATCAGTAAATATCACTCGAGTGATATGGGTCAAAAAGCAGATCACTTGAGTGATCATCAGATTCACTTAAGTGATTGGCAAAAGAATGCAAATCACTTTCTATGTAAGGCCAACGCACTTCCAGTGAATATCTATTTTCTCATATCACTTTCAATAAAGACCAAATCCACTCGAGTGATATGTTTATTTTGGTAAATCACTTACAATGAACACTCAGTGCACTTCCAGTGAAGCTCAGTTCTGCCAGATCACTTCCAGTGAGATGTCCTGCACTCGAGTGATATGCTGAATATGACAAAACACTTCTATTGAAAGTATCAATGCACTTGAGTGAATATTAATATTGTAACATCACTTCCAGTGAATTTACTCTGAACTCGAATGAATTAATGAACATCACAGAAGTACCTCCAGAGACATAACTGAACACTCAAGTGAAGTACACAGAATTGAAGAATTCACTCGAGTAATCTTCAGGTGCACTCGAGTGATGCTTGATCACTTCCAATGAAGTGAATATTCACTCGAGTGATATTTAAGAGAAATTATAACGACTCTTTCTCTCTGTGTTTATAGTTGTTAAGCACTACTGATCACTTGGCAAAGATTGGACTAATATTCAACGACAATGAATCATGGGCGATATCAATATCCAAAAATAATATGTAACCATTGAATTATTTGTTAGAGTACGACCTACTTACAATGGGAAAATAATTGAATGCTCCTAATGGCTCTCAACATATCTTCTATATAAACCGAAGTATTCAATAACAACAACGAACAAAGCGATGAAAATACAAACATGCTGATATCATGAGTCATTCAACTGAAAAAATTTATGCTATTCTATTTTTTCTATATCATGTATATTCCAGAGTGTAATCATTTGTATTGTAGTTCAGTGATTATCATACCCACTCTGTGAGAGAGTCTGTAAACACCTTCAACTGTATTTCCTTGAGAGGGTAGATTTCCTTACGGGGGAAGCTATAGAGAGAATTGCTGGTGATACTTTCTACTTGTAAGACTTACAAAGTATAAGCAGTAGAGAATGTTGCTTCTCGTAAGACTTTTAGGGGTGTAAGCAGGAGAGAACATTGCTACTCGTAAGACTTGTAGTAGTAAGCAGGAGAGAAAGATCCTTGGGATTGTTGTGCTCGACTTGCCCTAAGAGGGAGTAAACCTTACAGTGTGTAAGGGGGAGTAACTCCATGAGATATTTGTAAAAGGTTTCACAAGTGCGCAGTTAAACTTATGAATTTGTAAAGGCTTTTCTTATACTCGGATAAACAAGAAGATAGTGGATTGGAAATCTAATGAGGAGTTTGACTAGACGTAGGTTGTCATGGATTGAACCGAACTAAGATAAATCACACTTTGCATCTTCTCTTCCCTAAGCTCTTATATTTCCAACATATAGATTTATATAACTGCCTATGATTTGATATTTATGTATTGATTTAATCAGATGCTATAAGGTTTTGAAAGTTTTTAATTCCTTATAGTAAACCCAATTTACCCCATCTTGGGTGTCAGCCATTTCTAACAACACCTGTCCATGATGTTTTGTTGATTCAAAAGTTGGCTTAGAGAACTTGAAATAGAAGTAAATAAGTGGAGTTCAATTTTTGGATGTTTATATAGAGAGGGTTTCATGGATTATCAAGAAGTCACGTCTTTTAGTATTAAAGATCATATTTTATAAATCGCAATGGTTAATTCTTAATAACCTTTATGTATTTGACAAATTTTTTTAATTTATTGGTGTTACTGTTAATTACATAATCAACAACAATATTAACTTAGAACTGTTGAGTATGCTAGAAAAAATACCTTAGGGTTTTTAGTTAATAACTGTGAACTATTTCGCCCTCATCTGATGATGAGAATACACTAGTACAAAATATAGATTTTACACCTATTTTTTACACCTACAAAAAAATGACACATGTAGAAAGTATGACCGGTGACATTTTCATAAATATATGAAGATGAAGGAACTTTCTACCAATATATGATTAATGCCTTTAATTTTATTTTAAGAATTTTTTAATTTTTTTTAAAATGATTACTTTCTACACCGGTTGGGAGCCCAATCGATGTAGAAATATTACTTTCTACATAGGTTGGGCTCGCAACCCGTGTAGAAAGTGATCAATTATAAAAAATTAAAAAAAATCTTTCTACATCGGTTGGGAGCCCAACCGGTATAGAAAGTGATCAATTATAAAAAAAATTAAAAAATCTTTCTACATCAGTTGGGAGCCTAACTAGTGTAGAAAGATTACTTTCTATATGGGTTGGGCTCCCAACCGGTGTAGAAAGTGGTCAATTTTTTTTAAAAGAATTAAAAAATCACGCCTTCCTAGAACCCTATCTTCCTCCTCCTATTAAGCATTGCTCGCAGCTTCACAGCCGCAAGATTCACTCCAACAAAAGACAAAAATGCAGAGCACCATATTGGTGAGGAAGCCAAACAGCTCCACCTCAAATCTTCTCACATAGTCAGAAACTCCTTCACCGATTCCCCTGCCACATTTATTGGCTCTGAGAGCCACTCTCGTCAGGTTACTCTTATCTTCGTACTTATGGTTCCTTGATTTGGGTTCAGTCTCACCCATATATTAACTTTGTTGTTTGAACTTTCCTCATCGAATTCACAGTTGGCTGACAAATGAGCAATTAATTTGCTGAAGTGAAACAAACTCACTCGGATTTGGACAGATAATAATAGTATTATAAATAGACACCGTTGAAATTAATCAATTAGTGGCAGATCTTATTCCAGTAAGTCCATCTTGAAACCTTGTAGCCCATTTGATTTTTATACAGCCATGTCATCTGTGCTGCTTCTTGTATATGCCTACATATAAATATTTTAGTAATCTTACTAGTCAATATCTAGTTTGCTGATGTAGTCACTTTGGGATCTCCCCGCTTTATGGACTTTTCAGTGCCTCTTAGATAAATATTTGGTTGGCAATACTAAAAGTGTCATCTTCATTTTTTTATGCATTACAGTTGATTCTTAATAAAGTTCTATTGCTTGGCTCTCAGAGTCAGACAATTGTTGGCAGACCCATACTGCAAGATGCATGTAAGTGTGGAACTTCTTATTTCAATTAAATTTAGGCAAGTTTGGCATATAGAATCAATTCTCATAGATGAGGATGGGAATGGGCATTGAACTGATTTTGAATAGACTAATTATCTTTGTTTTGTTTATTTGTGGTATCTGTATTGCAACTGAATTTCATCCCATTCCTAATTGATACTTGAAACCATGATGAAATGGAACTAGACATGTACAAATATGAGCTATGTGGATCCAAAATTTTCTTTGTTATATAACTTGCTTTTTTCCTTTTGTTTGATTTGATTTAGGCATTAGATGCAAACATGATTATTTTTAAGAAAAAGAGAAGAAAGAATTACCGCAGAACTAAAGGATGCAAAGGTAATCATACAAAATTTCTAATTATGAAATCCTGCCATTGATATAAAGGTAGAGATAGACTGATTCTAGAGCACGAGAATACCATTCTTGAGAAACTCCTTCCCTTTCATCCAGAATTCCTAAAGAAGAAAGGATGTGGAATTGATATATAACAGTAACTCTCTCTTTCTACTGGCATTCTTGATCAGCACATATACTGGAAAATAATATATTGGTAGAAATTAAAGAAAGTCCAAAATGATATATGTTTCAGTGTCTGTGTTCAGTCCCATTATTTATGAATTATGAAGGTTTAGTAAGTTATTGATAAGCATTGGATGTTTCCAATTCACAAGTGATTCCTTCTTTTCATTTAAACATTGAAATAGGTGTGTTTTCTGTTGGCGGTTCAAACCATATTTCATAGGCGCCAAGAATGTGTATGCATTTATTAAAAAGTCTCTTGTGATGCAAGATGAATTTGAAAGATGCTTCTCAGTCCACATCTTGGCGTTGTCTTTTCTCATCCCATGGTAGATATATTTTTCACATGAAAAACGTGTATGCGTTTATTATCATATTGTAAAGAAAGTCTCTTGTACTGGCCAAATTTAGCTTTTGGTCATAGGAGGAAGTAGAGATCACACTTGGCACTTCCTAAACAGCAGTAAGCCAAATTCAGCCACAAGTTCCCGTTGCATCTAACAATACTTAACATTAAATTCTGTCCAATTTGTTTTTTCTTGGCTTACTATGAAATCTTGTTTATCATTATGTTTGACTTATTTTTAATTATTGGATTTTAATCTTGATTTGATGCTCAAATATGTTTGATCATTTTTCCTATGGCAGATTAGATATCATCCCAACTTTGAAAGATCAAGGTGTTTGTTCATAGTACGAACAAATGGGGAGCTTGTTGACTTTTATATTTTGGAAATTCATCAAAGGTCTGATCAGAAAGAATTATCCATTGTATGCATAGTGAAAATGACTCTACTCTATTGTTGATAATTTTGTTTTCAATATTATTATTATTATAATTTTTTTTGCAATGCAAATTATATATATAATGGTATGAATTTTGTTACTGTTTGGTTTTGGATTTGACTTTGATTGTACAAATTTCATTGTAAAAGTGATTTGCCAAGTTTGTTTACCTGCATTGATATGGCTTTGTTAATATTTTGGATTGAAATTTGATATTTTAGATTAGTTTTGTTGTAATTGTTTTTTTATCAGGTGTTTGGTTGTTTATTGTAAATGGGTTTGTAGCAAAATAAGAAAATAATTTTTTTTCAAAAAATGAGTTTCTACACTTGATGTGAGAAGTCAGGTGTAGAAAGTGGGACTTTCTACACGTGTTGTGAGACGTCAGGTGTAGAAAGTCCCACTTTCCATACTTTCTACAATTGACGTGAGAAGTGGGTGTAGAAATTAGGACTTTCTACACCTGACGTGAGACGTGAGGTGCAGAAATTGGGACTTTCTACACGTGACATCTCACGTCAGGTGTAGAAAGTCCAACTTTTCATACTTTATACACCTGACGTGAGAAGTTAGGTATAGAAAGTCCCACTTTCTACATGACTTCTCACATCAGGTGTAGAAAGTGGGACTTTCTACACGTGTTTTAGAACAGTGCAGAAATTCCAGACTTTCTACACCTGTTGTTTCTACACCTGTGTTTATGTCAAGTATAAAAAGTCATTTCCGTCACATCTAAAAAGTATTTTCTGCACTAGTGATAAGGATGAGGATGAGGATGAGGAAGAGGAGGACGAATAGGACAATGAGGACGATAGTCGTGACCTGCCCTCCTCATCATCTTGTTCATCCTCCTCATTCTCATCCTCATTCTTATCATCAGATGAGGGAGAAAAAGGCTAGTCTAGAGTATTATCATCAGTGTAGGGAATGTGAAAGGTTTTGAACTATCATGTCATTTGTTGTTTCATGATAGTTTTTGCTTAATAGTTGTCATTCTTATGAGACAAAATATGATGGTTACTAATTATCATTGTTATTTATTTTCTTGGACTTCAATTAAGTGATGGGTTTTACTTACTAACAGTTATGTATCTTAAGAACTAACCACGTCACCCCTTTCGCTGTCACCGGCGCCTCGCCCCCTTCTCCAATCCATCTTTACGTAGAATGACAAGACAACACAAGAGAAAAGAGCACTGGAGAAGGGTCTAGTTGTCATGAACGAGGTCTAAAGCAAACTATAAGAAAGGGGATGATACTTATTGTAAGGTGAACAAGAAAGGAAAAATTATGAAATCTAACAAATTATGGACTTATGAGATTTCAAAATTGACCTTTCTTATTCACCTTATATTAATTCTCCTCCTCTCTCATAATTTCCTTTGGAACTCCTTCATGACAACAAGACCCTTCCCCAATGTTATTTTCTCTTGTGTGATCTGATCATTCGACAAAATAGATGGATTGGCGAAGGGGGAGGAGGTGCTGGCGACTGCGGAGGGGGATACGTGGTTAGGATCCTTAGTACTTGAGCTATTTTTGACACCAACAAGCCTTGAGGAGGAGGAGGTGAAGAAGGAGGGGGTGCTGGGATTGGAGGAATTCCCCAGGAACTTATAACAATATGAAGGAGAGGAGGAGGAGGCCAATAAAGAAAAGTAGCCAGAATCATAAGGAATAGTTGAGTTTAAATAGAGGTCTAACAGATTGCGAAGGGTTATGACTTATGACCTATGAAGGTTTTATGGGATTACTATGGGTTATGATGAGTTAAAACATTGAAGGTCTGAATGTTACAAAGGGTTATGAAAGAGTTAAATGATAGTTGTTTTTGAAGACCTTAATGTTTTGTCTTCTCTAATATAAGAGGTTGGAAGTCAAATTTTTTGGAAGTGTTACATGGAGGTTGTTTCGAAAGAACCTTCACTTTTATCACTAAATAAATTACGGTTATTAACTACAACCACTATTTTTGTGTTTCTTGTAAATTATGTCTCGCAATACAGGACAGTGCATATAATTAACCATTATGTTTGAGTACTATATATCCTTGCGTGACCTCTTCCTCGATATACATCATAGTTATTAGTTGTAATTGTTATGTAGTAGGCTTTATAAAAGCCCAAATATATAGTAGTGATGATTTAATTATCAGTATGTCACTCAATTCATAACATTTATAAGAACTAATGCTATGTATAGATTATGAATTGCATGATTTAATTTTGGGTTAAGGTGCAAATTTGCATCGTAAGTTTTCTCTCTGTAGTGTTGAATATCCAGAAGTATTAAAAATGGAGTAATATTGCCTCTTGCCATTAAAAATGTTAATGGTCATTGTCTTTTTTTAATGGTTAGCATTATTTGTTTAACGATTGGGTGAATTTGTTCTCTTTTTTTTAACAATTTTGGAGCGACACTGATTTACAAAAAACTTCTAAACACTAAGTGCCCCTGAGTAAAAACTTTTGGGATAAATTTGTATCATAACTCTTTAATCATTTCTACCATATGTAAATACATTAGGCCTACTTTAGTTATATCTAGTTTACTCTTTTAGTCTCAAATATAAATTACTTATTGGATAGTTTTATTGATTTGAACGATAAGTCATTTTCTAAATCATTTGGATCATTATTTTTTTTCTAAAATATATCTTATTAAATTGTTCAATAAAAGATAAAAGCAATATAATATGAAAGAAATTAAACCAGTAAATTAGAAGAAAATATAAAAAGTTGGTTTGGCGATTTATATTTTAAACTAAGACAAGTATGATTTTGTTGTGTTTTATTAAATCTACTTATTAGCTCCCAAGCTCATTTAACAAAGTGGAACATATCTTAGATAAGCGTAATATATCCTCCTTTTATTCAAAATTATGAAAGGAACCATTAGGTACTAGAGTTGGTAATATGGGTTGGGACCATGGGCCCAACCCGCCTAACCCGCAAAAATGGGCAGTTTGAATTCTGTAAAATTGGGACCATTTGAGAGCAGTTCTTTTGGGCCCAAACCCATATGGTCCAAACCCATAGCGGGTTGGTGGGTTGGCCCATATTTTTTTATGTTGTCTACTGGACAAGGGCCAAACAAGACCTAATCCAGTATCCACTCTGCTAAGTGCTCAGTGTACAGTGTTCACTCTCGGATAAAGGGTATATTTGCTCTTGTGTGCCTCATCCAGCATTTTCTGCCTCAGATCAGCCTTTGGTGGTACATATATTCGCTTCCTATACTGGACAAATCCGCTTGGTGAAAGATCATGATCTTGAGTTTACCTCGTGTGATTAGATCTCAAATAGATGTGGCTTGTTCATCCTTCATCTGAGCTTCTTCAATTTCTGCTCTTAGATTATTTTCCTCCTGGCTAACACTAAAGTTATCAATGAAGATTTCATTGGACACGTTCATATTCATGAATACTTGGTTTGACAAGTTTAGATCTCAAAATTCTTCTAGTAATTTCTGTTCTTGTATCATCATACATGCCACTTGTACTGCTTTTCTACTCAATGTGTCTGTGATGACATTTTCTTTCCCTGGGTGATATTTAATCTCTAGGTTGTAATCTTTCAGCAACTCCATCCATCTACGCTATTTCATATTCAATTCTTTCTATTCATGAAGATACTTGAGACTCTTGTGGTTGCAATACAATTTTACAGTGGTACCATACAAGTAATGCCGCCATATTTTCAAAGCAAACACGATTCTTGCAAGTTCTAGATCATGAGTGGGGTAATTCAATTCATGAGGCTTTAGCTGTCAAGAGGCGTGCGCTAGTACTCTGCCCTGTCGTATCAGGACACATCCTAATCCCTGTTTACTAGCATCGCTATACACCACATACATTTCACTAGGATATGGGATAATCAATACCGGTGCAGATGTTAACCTCTCCCTCAACTACATGAAACCCTTCTCACATTTTTCATCCCACAAAAATAATTGGTTCTTTCTCATGAGCTTTGTCAATGGTAAGGCAATCCGAGAAAAATTCGGTATGAACCTGCGGTAGTAACCAGCAAGACCTAGAAAATTGTGTATTTTTGCTACAGTTTCTGGCCTCTTCTAGTTCAATACTGCTTTTACTTTACTGGGATCCACAGAAACCCCTTCTTATGAGATAACATGGCCCAAAAATTTGACCTCTGTAAGCCAAAACTCACATTTACTTAGTTTGGCGTAAAGTTACTTTTCTCTCAGAATATTTAGTACTATTCTCATTTGATTTTCATGATCTTCTTTGCTCTTTGAATATATCAAGATCTCATTGATGAAGACTACTATGAACTGATCTAGGTATTGACGAAAGATTCGATTCATGTAGTCCATAAACATGGTAGGTGCATTAGTTAAACCAAATGGCATCACCAAGAATTCATAGTGCCCATATCTGGTTCTAAAGGTTGTTTTTGAGACATCATCTGCTTTAACTCGCAGTTGATGATAGCCTGATCTCATATCAATTTTAAAGAATATACTAGAACCAGACAACTGATCAAGTAGATCATCAATCTGGGGGAGTGGATATTTTTTCTTCACGGTCACCTTATTCAGCTCTCGGTAATCGATGCATAACCGTAGGATTCCGTCCTTCTTCTTAACAAATAGTACTGGAGCTCCCAATGGTGAAACACTGGATTGTATGAACCCTTTCTCCAGTAGTTCTTCTATTTGCTTCTTTAATTATGCCATTTTGTTTGGTGCCATTCGGTAGGGTACTTTAGAAATAGATCCAGCTCCTGGCACAACTTCAATAGAAAATTTCACTTCCCGTTCTGGAGGCAATCCACTAATATCTTCTGGAAATACCTTAGGAAATTCATTTACTACCGGTATGTTCTCAAGTATTGCTTCTACTTCTGCCTATGCAAAGAAAAATACCATATATCCTTGGCATTCCCTTTCCAGACATTTCTCAGCTTCAGCTGCTGAGAAGAAATTCAAGTTCATACTTGCATTGCCATTCTTCTATGGATCTAGATATACAAGCCTCATATTACCATAGTCCAACAACATATTATTTACCGACAACCATTTCAAACCCAATATGACTTTGAGATTATGAAGTAGCAGACAAATCAAATCTACCGTAGACTCATGTCCCATAACATTTACAATACAAGTTAGACATGCATCAGTAGTAACTGTCTTACTACCGACAGGAATTGAGACAATTAAATCATACGGCAGTTTATGGGTACTTAGTCTTAAGCGTCTAGCACAATCACATGCAATGAAAGAATGACTAGCACCTGAGTCACACAATGCTTGCAAAGTATTACCATAAAGGAGGATAGTACCTTGGATCATTTCTGGGGACTTCCGGGCCTCCTCATGGGTCATAGCAAAAATTCTGCCTTGATTTTGAGGTCTGAGCTTAGTTGCTCATTGTAGGCAATCTTTGATAAAGTTTCCCAGCTTCTTACAAGAATGACAAATCAATTGCCTATCACAAGATCTACCAAGGTGTGTCCTACCACATCAAGAACATGGTCGAGGTGTTTGGGGGCCTTGGTAGCCTTTCTTCTCTGATTTGGAGGATTTTTTATTGTCTTATCGGGGCTTGAACACATGCCATTTCCTCTTATGAGAGAAGTTCCCTCGATTGGATTCACAGCGGCTATTGGCATTCTTAGTCGAATGCAGGTCTTTCGGATTATTCTCAGTAATCCGACATTCCTCCACTGCCTTGTTGAATTCGTTAAACTGTCGTGAAACCAACCTGTCCTTGATCTCATACTTTAATCCCCTTATCAGTATGTCAGAACTCTATCGCTCACAATTTTGGTTTCTTGCATAGGGAGAATATAGAGATAGACGAATGTATCGAGTCAAGTAGTCATCAAAGGTCTCATCATTGCCCTGTTGAATTGCCAAGAACTTTGATTCCTTAGCCATCATGACTGACCTAGGGAAATACTTCTCATTCCTTTTTCTCAGTGGGGCACTCCAGTACTTGGAAGATCTTTTCCAACCTCAGCATCCAATTCTCAGCATCTTCTGGGTTAAGCCTTCCCTCAAATACTGAAAACTGGTGTTTGTTGAGTTCAGTAATCTAGTAATGTAGTGTCTCTCTAGTAGGTGGTATCTGGTTATTCTGAGGTGCAGGCTGGCCCTCAGAATGTGGCTGTTCATCATTCGATTTACTTTCTTCTTGATTACTGTCTTTGGTTTCAGAATGCACCTTGTCTTCATTTTGTTTGGCCTTTATCTCCTGAAGCTCTTCCCAAAGTTCTAGTATCATAGTCCATTATTCTATCAACATGCCTAGTACTTGTTGAATAAAATTAGGTAGGTTCTGAGGCACTCTATCCCCTATCTCAACCTCTGGGGTCACGAGTCTATTTCTCAGGCGAACCATGATTTCTTTTCACTATCACAGAGAAAAGATTGTATTATTAATGTCGTATTGTTATGTATATATGTATATATATTCCTCATACTTAAGCATCCATGTCAAGAAAGGAACATACATATACGAGTTTGAACAGATATAACAATAGTGACTTTACATTTACATCCACAACTTATATGTGGGGTAGGGTCATAAGCCAGCTTAATCTCTAGAGCCCAAGAGCTAGTCATGGAGTTGGTATCATGTACTACCTCTCCCATTCTAGGTTACTATGTATGGGTCAGTATACCTACTTAACAAAACATCTAACTTAATGCCAGAAACTTCTGCTCTAATACAAAAAATGTAACAACTTACTTTTATACTGTACAAAACAGTTCAAAATGTGACCTGAGGCCACATGAGAGACCATAAACAGTTCTTAATCCATTTAGGATTCAGACTTCACTACAGGGTTCGATCTTATAGTTAAGTGAGTTTTCAAAAGGCATTTCAAAACATTTTAGTTGTGGTCTCATTTTCATTTTTCAAATCGGTTTAATTCATTCGGGTCTGTTTCCATTTATTAAAATCAAAGTACTTACTAAAGTTCTTAGTAGATAATCAGATTAAGTTCGCTACTTAAAGGTCCACCTGGTTTTAGATAATTTACATCGGTTACATACAAGCTTCCAGGTTTACAGTTGGTGTACTTTTCCACCAAGAGTCCTAATTTTACAAAATACTATTCAATTTATATACAAATCCAAAAGTAAGATAACCAACAAAAAATAAAACTCCAAGTCTTCATTTCTACCCATCTGTGGCTACCTTCTTCCCATGAGAACTACTTGCCCGTGCTGCAGGTTAGTTATTGGAAAAGGGTGAGATTCAACAGAATCCTAGTAGTAATAAACAATACTCACATAGAATGCATACAAAGGAACATGCCATAACAACCACCATATACCAGACAGTTCAATATTCATTCAACATTCAGAGATATGTTCATATAACAAATAATTCTATTCAAGGACTCCTTTCTACAGCGCTGGGTATTCTATTGGGCCAAAGCCCTTCTCATCTAAATGCTTAAAAAGCAATTCTTCCCGATTCATGTTCACAGTTCAAGTATGTAACATGGAAATAATATGCATGAAACAAGATACATAGAATATGAGAGTGAAGTTACTACCTTAGTCTTTCCAATGTTCCGAGATGTGTTACCAGTCCCTTGGTCATCCTAGGCAAATATCGAATCCTATATGTGAGAATTCATGAATTAAAATGGTCACTTTAACAAGTCAACCAATGAGTTAAAATGGTCAAATTATCACAAGGGACTAATTTATACCCTTGGTGTATAAAGAAATTACAATATGCCATTACATTTCACAATTTTCGCATAGGCACAAATGCTGGCAGATTTGGTCTACTAACTTTAAAAATTCATATCTCGTTGTACAAATGTCCAATTGGAGTGGTTCTAAAGCCTATATGACTCTTATTAAGTATAGTTTCAGGAAAAAAATACTTCACTTAGCCAATTCGATGCACATAAATCCAGAATTTCCAGTTATTGGACATTGTACCAGAATTTTCTAGTTTTACATGACCAAACTTCAAAAATGTGGAACTCCCAGTATAAAAATCTAATTAACCAATGTGACCTATCAAATTAAAGGTCTATGTGTCTACTTTTATACTGGAAAGTTTCAGAATATTTGGATAAGATTTACCTTTTGATATATCAGGCACAACATCTACTGTTACACAAGGAAGATTACACAACATGTCCATGCAAAATTCCTAAATTTCCAAATTCATATACAAGTATCAAAAAATCATGAACACTTGCATACCTACACAATTTTTCCTTCTAAAGCCAATGGAAGCATAAAAATTACCAAATTATAATTCCTTCAACATGAACTGAACAGGGCAGAAACTTGATACATGATCCAACAATTACCAAACTTGCAATTTAAGCCTTAACCTAGTTTCATATGCCTTCTAAACATCATAAAACACCATGAACACAATCTAAAACACCATGAATCTTCAAAATCCTAGCTTGACCAAAAATAGGGCAGAATTTCAAATGCCAAAATACTCAACAAACTAACACAATCCATAGCTCAAAATAAAGCTAAAACTCACCTCTTACTCCTCCTTAGGTTCTTTCTTTGGTTCTTCAACTAGTGCTTTTGCAAGATGGCTTAAAACATCTCCTCTTGAAATTCTAAAACCATAGAAGTGAAGATCTCATCAAGAGAAATAATGTTTATGAAGAGTGTTTGAGCCAAAGAAGTGATCTACAAGGTGAAAATTGAGCTAGAATTCTTATCTAAACCCTTGTTCTTCACCTTGGCTCTTTCTCTTTCTTCTTCTTTTCACTTGGTCAAATTTTGATTTGTGTGATGGAGTTTTTAATGATTCTAATTCATTTATCTTCATCTCCCACTTTACTTGGCCGTAACACATCCAAGGAAAAAGGGAAAAATCCATCTATCACACAATTGTAGCTTCTTGAAAAGTTGTAAGGTTAATTAACTAACCTTAGTTGGTTTCATTGGGTCAAGCTTTCTCTTTCCTTTTCTCTTGTTTTTGACCAAAATGTGCTGCTAAAAAAATGTCCATTTAATTACTTAGGTCCTCTTGCAATTCATTTGTGTCTTGGTCAAAATTTCAAAGTTGCAAGTTTACACAAGGTATAACTTTTTGACTTCCTTCCTTCCTTCTTTTCTTTGTTTTTTTTTCAATGTCTATAATTTAATTCCTTTCCCTTTCCTTTATCTTGTCTAATGTGAGTGCCTCTTATATTGGAGAAAGAAATGCTCTCCTAATTTCTTTATTTATTCCCTTGAATTCAACATGTAAGAGTTCTTTTACAACTCTATTTTTTTTTACTTTTCAACTCTAACCTTGAGTTGGTCAAAAATTCACTCCTTCTTGATTCACTTAAACCAAGCATTTAATTTCTTCAATATTTCCCTTGCTTGACCAAAAATGGCAAGAAAAATGGGAATTATTAATTTCTTCTTGCATAATTGGCAAATTCCAATTTTGCACTTACATTTTATGATTTATCGAAATAAATCATTTCTTGCTCCTTTTCTTTAGTTTGGCCCAATTTTTGAAACTTGCATAAGACTATTAATTGTGTCATTTTACATTCCAATTAAGTTTTTAGTCATTCCTGACTTTAGGTGGAAATTAGGTAATTTATCGATAATTAATCGGGACTAAAGTCATTATACAATTTCTAGAGACAATTCTATCATTAATTTCATTGTCTATTTGTACACTTAGCCCTTGAGTACATTTTGGGATATTACAGGAGTATCTAGCAACTGGAGTTTTTCCTAAAAATGTAAGAATCTAGTAGGTCCAACTAAAGGAAATGATAAAAAGCCTTACCAGCCTGGTAATCATAGTAACTAGACCTCTTTAGAACATAACATGTTGGCATTGTGGCAAGCCTCATCACCTTAGAAGGCTATGTGGTGCTTCATCAAGGATGATAATCTGTTATAATTATCAACAACCAGGGTATTTGGCTAACAACTGTCCATGGAAATAGAAGGCAGAGGAGGCAAGGAAGAGAACTCAGGATAGAGTCTTTGCCATGACACAGGAAGAAGCTAGAAAATCTCTGGAACTGATCCAAGGTATAGTTTTGTTTAATGGTAATTTCGTACAAGCATTGTTTGATTCAGGTGCTAGTCTTTTATTTATTTCATATGACTGTGTAAGACTGCTAGGCTTAAGTATACATAAGTTACCCTATGATTTGGTTGTGTCTACACCTACGGGTGTCAAATCTATCATAGCCAATGTTTGTTTGAATTGCATAATAAACGCCGATGGATATGAATCAACGGTGGATCTCATTTGTCTACCACTGCAAAAATTTGAAGTAATTATTGGTATTGATTAGTTGATGGCAAACAAAGTTATGCTAGACTGCGGAAGCAAAAAGGTTTTTTTTCTTAATCCGCAATCAAATATCAGTCCAAAAGCCAACCTTAATTTTCTTTCAGCAGCTGCGGCTAAGAGATGTATGCATAAAGGTTGTCAGGGGTATATAGTATTCTTTTCTATGCAGTCAGAAGTGGGAATAGCACTTGAGAATATTCCTGTGGTAAATGAGTTTCTTGAAGTGTTTCCAAGGGATATCAGTGGATTACCTCTGGAAAGGGAAGTGAAGTTTGCAATTGAGACTAAGCTTGGAGTGGGACCAATATCCAAAGCCCCATACATGATGGCTCTAAATGAAATGGCAGAATTGAAAAAGCAAATTGAGGAGTCGTTAGAGAAAGGGTTCATTATACCCAGTATCTCACCATGGGGAGCTCTAGTGCTTTTTGTCAAGAAGAAAGAAGGAAGCCTACGCCTTTGTATTAAATACAGGGAGCTGAATAAGGTGACTTTTAAGAACAAATACCTACTCCCTAAAATTGATGATTTGCTCAATTATTTATCTGGTTCCTACATATTCCAAAAATTGACTTGAGATCTAAGTATCATCAGCTTCGGTTCAAGGCAAAGGATGTACTAAAGATTGTATTCAGAACAAAATATGGTCATTACGAATTTCTAGTAATGCCATTTAAGCTGACCAATGCAACTGCAGTGTTTATGGACTATATGAATCGAATTTTCTATCCGTATATGGACCAATTTGTAGTAGTATTCATTGATGATATTCTAGTATATTCACAAAGTAGAGCAGAACATGTAGAGCATTTGAGAAAAGTGCTGAGCACATTGAGAGATAAGAAAATTTATGACTAGTTGAGCAAGTGTGAGCTTTGGCTTTCAGAAGTTAAATTTATGAGCTATGTAGTCTCACAAGAAGGGGTCTCGATAGATTCTAACAAAGTGGAAGCAGTACTAAACTGGAAAAGGCTAGAAAATGTTGCTAAAATACATAGTTTTTTGGGTTTTTCCAGATATTACAGAAGATTTATACAAAATTTCTCTAGAATTGTTTTACCTTTAACAAGGTTGACATGAAAAACTCAACATTTTGTGTGGGATAAAAGTTGTGTGAGGAGCTTCATAGAGCAGAAGAAGAGATTAACAACAGCATCAGTGATGATAATCCCTGATCCACAGCTGACCTATGTGGTCTATAGTAATGCGAGCAAGCATAGATTGGGATGTGTTCTGACATAGCAGGGTAGAGTTGTAATACCCCACTTTTCACCAATATTCCTTATATGTATAATTGTGATAGTTAGTAGAATAAAATGGTGAATTGTGATGTGTGTAATGAAAATACATGGGTAGGAAATGATTTATTCTGTAAATCATAAAACGTAGGGGCAAAACGGTAATTTTTTCATAGTGGAAAATAATTATTTTTGTCTAATATTCCTAATAATTTCAGTTATATGGGAATCAAAAAGAGGAAAATGGATACTTGATAATTAATAAACCTATTTTGGTGAATTATTATCAAGAAATGTCAATTAGTCAAAAGTTAAAGGTTTTGGTCAACAATTTGCAAGATGGCAATGGGACAGTGGAAGATTAATATATACTCCCTAGATTCTCATGCACTTTCGGCAGAATAGAGAAGGGAAAAGGAAATGGAATAATTAAATAAGAAATGGCATTTTTAACCAAAAGGGAATTGCTACTTATTAAACCCTTTGACTAATTTAATATATTACAATTCTTCATCAATTCCTTCTCGTTCTTGTGAAAACTGATTCAGAAAGAGCGAGAGAGAGTTGCTGAGAATGATAGAGAGCTTCATGAAAGAAGGGCTAGGGTTCTTCAAGAATCAAAGGTAAGGAAGTCATAATCTTGTGGTTTAAGCTTCATAATCCTTCCATAGTCTCCTCTAATCCTTCTCCTCCTTTGGAACCATCATTTTCAAGATAAATTAAGGGTATAGAGAGAGAGAGAGAGCATAAAACATTGAGGAGAGAGAAAGCTGAGAAATCAAGAGGAAATCCTCCAAACTTGTTTCTCTTGCTTGATTGATGCTATTAGTGTTGTTCTTGGCTTGGTTTGATTGTTTTGGTAAAAGATGGCTCATGTAACCTAAGGGTTCTTGATATCCAAGTTTCTCCAAACTATGTCCAATGAATGTCTAAATAGCTAATTATGTGATTAGAAGTAAAAAGAAGGTGATTATGTAAGAGAAAATGAGAAACTGACACAACTTTTCTGAGAATCCCATTTGGTAGCCATGTGTTAGGCATGTAAAAGGAGAAGGAATTTGATAATTTTGATGCTTCCATTGGGTTTAGAAGATAAAATTGTGTAGGGTATATGTTGATGAAGAAGTGAAAAAAGCCATATAATGTGAAATGACCAAATTACCCTTAAAAGCTCTAAGTAAGGGTTGTCAAGGGAATTTCTATCATTTGGCCCTGAATTTGACCAATTGGAGGTCAAAAATGGATTCTACATTTGAAATTGTGTAGGATTAGGCTGAGTCACAAATTTGAATAAAGTACAAGTAGACCGGGTCTACAGGGGCATTTTGGTAATTTAGCACTTTTTGGATAAGTTAGCCAATACTATGAGTTTGGAAGTAATGAATGGATGAGTAATAACTCAATTATGGTATATTTAGAGATTTCAGGACTTGGCAGCTGTCTAGAACTCAAGACTTGCCTGAGCTCAAAGAAATAGTTGGAAGTTGCTAGAGGAAAGCAACTAGGTAGTAACTTGTCCTTCATATGTTATGATATGCAATGTATGATTTTTGTGTTCATCAAGAATTGTTTGGTGTGTTCTGCATATACGGGGTGGTTGCCCAGGGCCTATTTTGCACGGGTGGACGCTCAGGCCAATATAACACTTACTGTTGTACGAGTGGGTGTCCAGGGCCTATTTGCACGGGTGTCCCTCAGGGCCTTGTAATATATGTAGCACAACGATAGCTTACGAACTACATGTGATGCATTGGATGCTGTTGTGAAATTTCTGATGAATGATGTTTGTTTAGCATGCCTTGTAATGTTATAATTGTATGATTGATATATGTTACTACTGAGATTCTTTTGAATCTCACTCTTTTTCAAAAAACCATCTACAGTACAAGGAGAGAACTTAAGGGCAAGCGGAAGGTAAATGCGGACGACCAGAGGCTTGAATGCTAAAGACTTTAGTTTTTGCTAATTGTCTGTCGTGTGTATTTTGGACATGTACATATATTGTAAATAGCTGTAACTCTGACATGTTACAATGGCTGAACTAGTAATGCCAGTAGTTTAGTTAAAGAACGATTTGATTATATTATGTTTCCATTCGCTAACGAAACATAATTAACATAAGTTAAGAGGACCAAGCAGAGTCATGCTCGTAAAGTCTGATAAACAAATAAAAAGAAGAATCGGTGAGACTAAATAAGATAGTGAATGTTTGTAAAAATTTTACTACCCTTTCAACCCTAGGTTCAACTCCTGAGTTAAGGTTGGGTATTTATAAGTATTTTAAGAAGTTAGGTAGTCCGGGTTCAAATCCTGGTCTCCCGAATGATTTCACTACTCTTTTATACTCATCCGAAGCTATAGGAAATGAAGTATCACAAGAGTTGTGGAATATGCCTCTCGTCAGCTGAAGCCTCATGAACTAAATTATCCTACTCATGATCTTAAGTTAGTAGCAATTGTCTCTGCATTGAAAATCTGGAGACATTATCTCTACAGGGCAACCGTAGAGTTGTATTACGACCACAAGAGCTTGAAATATTTATATGATAAAAAAGATTTGAACAGGAGATAACGCAGATGGATGGAGTTGCTTAAAGATTACAACCTGGAAATTAAATACCATCCAGGAAAGGTTAAAGTAGTTGCAGAAGCATTAAGCCATAAGACAGTGCAGGTGGCAACCCTAATAATTCAAGAGCAAAAACTGATCGAATATTTCAAAGATCTCAATCTGTCGAATCAGATTTTGATCAGTGGCAGTAATGTCAGTCAAGTAGAAAATTATCTGAGAACAATAATTGAGAAAGCTCTGATGCATGTGAAAGGGCACAGTCTATTATAAGCATAATTGATAAGGGTGAAACTCAGAAACATGACATGTCACCAAGTAGACTAGTTAGATACAGAAAGAAGATATATGTTCCACCGCAAGCAGAACTAAAACAACAAATCCGGGATTAAGCACACAAGAGTAGATATACTCTGCACCTAAGAGCAACTAAAATGAATCATAACTTTAAGTCTATATATTGGTTGCCAGGGATGAAAAGAGATATGATAGAATTTATGGCTCGTTGTCTCACTTATCAGAAAGTGAAAGTTGAGCATCAACGACCATCAGGGCTTTTGCAAAACCCTGAAATTACTGAGTGGAAATAGGATAGCATTACTATGGATTTCGTGATAAGATTACCCAAGATTATAAATCATTATGCAATTTGGGTGATTGTCGATTGATTTACAAAGACAACCCATTTCCTACAAATTAGTATTCATTTTTCTCTTCATAAGCTGTCATAAATTGTTAGCTCCTCAGAGTAGGAAGAAAAGTTATGCTGATAAGAGGCGAAAACCTCTAGAATTTTCAAACGGAGATCACATATTTTTGAAATTTTCACCTGTCACTGTAATTTTGTAAGGCATTGAAAGTGAAGAAATTAAGCACTAGGTACATTGGTCCCTTTGAAATATTATCCAGAATTGGTCCAGTGGTGTGCTAAATAGCTTTACTCCCGAATTTGAGCAGATTGCATGATGTCTTCCATGTCTCCCAGTTAAAGAAGTATCAACCCAATCCAAAGCATATAATTGAATATATGTTGATATGCAGGATGATTTTGCATATGAGGTTGAACCTGACCGAATCCTTGATCGATAGGAGAAATAACTCAGGTACAGGAGTATCCTATTTGTGATAGTAGTTTGGAAGGGATTGTATCCAAGAGAAGCTACTTGGGAAATAGAAGAAGACATGGAAAGACATTACCCTGAATTTATGAATATGTTCATATAGCAGATTTCGGGGATAAAATTTTATTGACGGTGGGAGTGCTGTAATATCCCAAATTTTATTCACTAAAATCCATTGTACATTTTATTATAGTTAATGAAATAAAATGGTGAATTTGGGGCACTTGAAGTAGCCAAGATGTTGGAAATAGTGATTACATGAAATTTTGCCTAAGTAAGACATAAAGCTCAATTTTCATATTCATTAAGGCCTAATATTGTAGCCAAATTTTTTTTCCAAAAATAAGGTATAAAATTAAGGTAAAATAAAAAGGGAAGAAGGACAACACTTGGTAGAAAGATTGAAGAAAATGTAAGGGTAAAATTGTCATTTGGCTAACAAATTAAAAAGCCCTTATTTTCTCCTTTATCTAAGGCAAAAGTCGGCCAAGGAATGAAAATGTCAAGGAAAAAAAAGATTTTGCCACATAATGAGCCATGTGGAAGGTTTAGATGGCATATGGACAATGAAGGAATAAAAAAATTCTATACATGTGCAAAATTAGCAATTAAATAATATTATTTTAAGGATGTGGCAATTGATATTTCAAGACACTATTTAACACTTCCAATGGGCCATATTTTAGGCTAAAGAGAGAGGGAAGAGAGAGAATAACATTATGAACAAGGCAAAGAGCAAAGAAGAAAGAGGAAGAGGCAAGAAGCAAAATTTGGTAAGTAGTAGGTTAAATTTGTGTATTCTTGTCTCTAAATGCATGAAAATCTTCGCTAATCCTCATATTTCTCTTGAAATAATGTAAAGAAAGAATAAAATCAAGGGAAAATAGGAGGAGGAGTGCATGGTCTAGAGAAAGAAAGAAGGGGGAATCAATGTAAGCTTGAAATCTTGTTTTCTCTTGATGATTCATGATTGTTGTTGGTGTTTTGGTTGGTTAGTTGGCTTGTATTGGCTTGAATTTGTAACTTGGGATGCATAAAACCTAAGGGGGAGTGATGTCCAATTTTTCATTAATCATGTTTAAGAGGCGTTCAAGTAATTAAACAACTGATTTAGGGTGAAAAGAAGGTGAATTGTTGAAAGGAATCAAGAAACTTCCATTTTCTTAAATTTTCTAGATTTTTGTTCAAACCAGTTTAAGGGTATTTGAGTTGGAATTTGATGGATTTTATTATTCCATTGTGTTGAGAATCTAAAATTGTGTAAGGAATATATGAAAAATGAAGTATGCAGGCTTTAGGGTGTGAAATGATAATTTTACCTCTAGAACCCTAACTTTGTGGCTGTCAAGGGTAATTCTGGAAATGCATTTTGATTTTTTCAAAATTGAGATAAAAAATGGATTATACTTGCGAAATTGTGTAGGAATAGCCTGGGTTATAATTTCTTGGAAAGTACAATTATACGGGGTATAAAGGGAATTAGACCAGATTCCCTAGGGGCTTTTTGGTAATTACACATTTTTGGGTATTGATAACTAACCATATAATTTTAGGAATAAAGCATGAATGAGTTATAACTAATTTTTTATAAATTTGAAAGTATAGGATTTGACATTTACCCGAGCTAGACAAGGAATTAGAGGATCGGTATTAGCTACCTATTAGAAATGATTCCAAGTAGTAACTCTATCTTTCATACATTATGTGATTGTTTATATGCATTGTATTGCCATGTTTTGTGTGTGAAATGTATGTTGTGGTAATTCCTAGAGTTGTGGTATGGGAAAAGCATAAGTACCATCCCATGAGAAAAGCACAAGTACCATGAGGCCAGTGGGACCCAGCTAAGATAGTGAGACAAGTACGAACAGGTTGTTTCCTACTCTGGAACATTAAAGTGATCACTGTGTGGCAAGTAAGGACAAAACGATCATTTTGATATGGACAAAATCATCATTTTAATCCTGAATGTTGGCAAACGGACATGTTTATGGCATTTGTTCTGTTATATGATATGGTGCATTATGTAATACCCCACTTTTTAATCAATATTCCTTATATGTATATTTGTGATATTTAATTTAGTTGAATAAAATGGTGAATTGTGGTGTACATAAATTTACAGAAATATTTCAATCATCGGTTACACATAATTTGGCCAAGTAAGGACACAAAGAGGCAATTAATGTCTACTTAAAGGCCTAATATTGTAACCAAAATTTGAGAATAAAATGACACAAATAATGGCTTCATACAAGTGTTAAAAATTTGGCCAAACCAAAGGAAATGAGCAAGAAATGATTTATTTTTCCCTAATTTTCCCAATAATTTTAGTTAAATGGGAATGAAAAGAGGAAAATGGCTACTTGGTAATTAATAAGCCTATTTTGGTGAATTATTATTAAGGAAGGTCAAAGAGTCAAAAGTCAAAAGATCAAAGGTCAACAATGTGTTTCCTTATGGTTTCTTCTTGCAACTTGTTTGGTTAGCCCAACTAAATAGAGTTCGGTTAAGTGGAAAAGATGATTTTCTCTCCCTTCTTGTCTTGCTTGACCGAAATTAGAGGGAGGAAAGAGAGGAAAGATGATGTGTTCATACTTAATGGCTTCTTAAATACTATGTAATTAATTAACCAATGGTTAATTGGATAAATCATCTTGTCTCTCTCTTGCCTTTATCTAATGGTTTTCTTAGTGAATTTTCTTGCCTTCTATTTTCTCTATCATAATTACTCTTGCTTTCTTTAGAACAAATCCTAGCCCTTAATCTTAGGTTCCAATTTTAACCTTAAGATAAAATGGCAATTTTCTCTTTTGCTTTTGACCATGGCAATATTAATTATTTTGCCATTAGCTCTTCATTTTCATTTTCATTTCCTTCTTTCATTCATTTTAAATGCCCCTTCCCTTTCCCTTTAGGTTCAATGTAGGCTTTACATATATAACCACCAGCATTCATTATGTCTCAGTGTATATATATTTACAAGCTCTCCTGGTCACAAGTTCGGTATATTACAATTCTCCCCTCATACAATAAATTGTCCCTGAAATTTGTTACACAACCTAAGACATAAATTTTGGGTAACGTGTCTTCATGTCTTCTTCCAATTCCCAAGTTGCCTCCCTTGGAGATAGTCCCTTCCAGACCACCTTCACAAATGGTATGCTTTGGTGTCTGAGTTGTCTTTCCTATCGATCAATTATTTGCTCCGGCTCCACCTCATATGTGAAGTTGTCCTGCATGTCAATTTCTTCATACTCAATAACATGCTCAGGGTCTGGTTAGTACTTCTTCAACTGTGACACATGAAAATCATCGTAGAGTCTGCTTAAGTTTGGGGGGAGGGCTATCTAGTATGCTACTGGCCCAATCTTTGACAGGATCTCGAAAGGACCAATGTATCGAGGGCTGAGCTTCTTCCTTTTTATTGGTCTACCAATTCCATTAACCAGAGATGCTTTCAGAAATATGTGATCCCCAACTTCAAATTCTAAGGGTCTTCTCCTTTTGTCGGCGTATCTTTTTTATCTACCCTGTGCCACCAAGAGTCTCTTTTTGATAAACTTGATTTGCTTTACGGTTTTGTGTACCAAATCCAGCCCATATAGTCTTTTTTTGGACAATTCCATCTAGTAGAGAGGTGATTGATACTTCCTTCCATGCAACACTTCATACGGAAGATATCTAAATGCTCATATGATAGCTGTTGTTGTAGGTGAACTCAACAAGTACAAGGAAACGATCCCAACTTCCCTTAAAATCCAATACACACACTCTCAACATATCTTCCAGCATCTGTATGGTTCTCTCTGACTATCCATCTGTCTGTGCATGGTTGGCCATACTAAATTTCAGCTTTATACCCAAAGCTTCATTTAGAGCCTTCTAGAATCTTGATGTGAATCAGCAATCTCTATCATAGATAATACTCTTCGGTGTAACATAGAGTCTGATTATCTGTTGTATGTATACTTTTGCTAACTTCTCTGGAGAATAATTGGTATTGATGGGTATGAAATATGCCATCTTGGTGAAACGGTCGACAATTACCCAAATCACATCATAGTTTTTGATTCTGGGAAAACCCACTACTAGATCATAGTGATATTGTACCACTTCTACTTTGGAACTTTTGGACTTTGTAGAAGTCTTGGTGGTCGTTGATGTTCAATCTTTACCTTTTGATAAGTGAGACATCAAGCCATATATTTGGTCACGTCAATTTTCAATCCTAGCGACCAATACATGGACTATAGATTTTTATATTTCTTTATTATTCCCAGGTGAAGGATTTAATCACTCTTGTTCGCCTCATTCAGGATTCTGCGCCTCAAATTAGCCTTTAACGGAACATATATTCACTTTTTGTATCTGACTAATCCGCTAGGCAAAAGATCATATTCTTGAATTTCACCTCGTATGATCATCTCTCAGATAGACCTTACTCGTCTATTCTGCATCTAAGCTTCTTCAATTTTAGCTCTCAGACCATTCTCTTCTTGACTAACACTTAAGTTAGTAAATAATATCTTATTTGATACATTCTTATTAAAGAACACTTCAATGGACAGATTAAAATCTTGGAAGTCTTTTATCAACTACTGTTCTTGTATAATATGATTTCCACTTGCATAGCCTTTCAACTCAAGGTATTGGCAATGACATTTTCATCCCATACATAATGTTGAGCTTTCCACGTTAACCTTGTCAAAGATAACACGATTCTGGAGAAATTCCATATAAATTATAAGTAATAACCGGCTAAACCCAGAAAACTGTGTATTTCACCAATTCAGTACTGCTTTCACTTTACTAGGATCTACCGAGACCCCTTCCCGTGAGACTACATGGACTAAGAATCTTACTTCTGTAATCCAAAACTCACATTTGTTTATCTTGGCGTAGAGTTGTTTATCCCTTAATGTGCCTAGCACAGTTCTCAAATGCTCCTTATGTTCAACTTTGCTACGTGAGTATACAAGGATATCATCAATAAAGAGTACCACGAATCGATCTAAGTACAGACAAAAAACATGATTCATGTAGTCCATAAATACAGTCTTAATGCCCAATGGCATTACTAAGAATTTGTAATGCCCATATCTAGTTCTGAACGCAGTCTTAGGTACATTCTCCACCTTTATACGTAACTGATGATACCCATACCTTAAATCAATCTTTAAGAATATGCATGAACCAAACAACTGATTGAGTAAGTCATCAATTCTAGAAAGTGGATACTTGTTCTTTATGGTTACCTTATTTAACTCTTGATAATCAATACACAATTGCAAGCTTCCATCTTTCTTCTTAACAAAAAGCAATAGAGCTCCCCAAGGAGACGTACTAGGTCTAATAAACCCTTTTTCTAATAGTTCCTCAATCTGCTTCTTTTACTCTGACATCTCGTTCGGAGCCATTCTGTATAGAACCTTTGATATTGGTTCTACTCCAGGCTTAGTCTCAATTGTCAATTCCACTTCCCTTTCCGGAAGCAGTCCACTAATATCTTCCAGAAATACCTCAGGAAACTCCCTTACTATAGGGATATCTTTAAGGCCTAAACCAGCTTCTGTTTGCACAGAAAAGATCACCATATACCACTAACAACCTTTATACAAGTACCTTTCAGCCTTAGCAGCTGAAAGAAAGTTGAGATTGCCCTTTATACTGGTACACGGTTGTGGTTTAAGATAAATAATTTGTTTATTCCCACAATCCAACAACACATTATTAGTTGTTAACCAGTCAATAAAAAAGAATCAATTCTAACTTATACAGGGGTAAACAAATTAAATCTACCATCGACTCATTCCCTTCCACATTTATAACATAATTTAGACAAACTTTAGCAGTACTGGATCAAAGCCCCATGGTTGTTAATACTACCATATCATATGGTAATTGATGCATCATTAGGTGTAGTCACTTTACACAGTCATATGCAATAAAAGAATGACTAGCACCAGAATCATATAATGCTTGCGCACAATTACCATTAAGTAAAATGGTACCTTAAATTAATTCAAGATATTTTCTAGCCTCTTCTTGAGTCATGGCAAAGACTCTACCCTGGGTTCTCTACCTCAGTTAACCTACTTTTTGCTACTGTTGCAGAAATTTGGTAGCTATATGTCCTCATTGTTCGCAGTTGTACCAGGTCAATCCCCAAAGTCTACCTGGATGGTAGAGTTTACCGCATCTCCAGCATGTTCTGTTCCCTGATAGTTATTTATTATTACAATTTCTAGCTGATAAGACTTCTTATCATTTCCTCAGGACGGTCCTCCCGAATTCCTCCATTTATGGTTGGAACTTCCACTACGAGGCGCCCCTTTGTTGTTAGAATTTTTGCTAGTGTAGAGGTTCATCAAATTGCATTCAATAATTCAACACTCTTCTATCGCCTTGTTGAACTCAGTAAACTGCTTTGAAACTAGCTTTTCTTTCAGTTCAGGTCTTTATCCCGGGATTAACATGTCTGAACTACATTCTTCATCATCCTAAAATCTCAAGTAGGAGGAATATCTTGATAGCCAGATATAACTAGCAAGATATTTGTCAAAGCTTTCTTTTCCACATGCTCGATGGTCAAGAACTCTGTTTCTTTAGCAATCCAGACAGATTGGTGAAAATACTTTTCACGAAATTGTGCCAGGAAATATTCCCAAGTGAGAGGAATATTTTGAGCTTGCATAATCATTTCGACGTTCTTCCACCATCTATCAGCATCCCCTTATAGTTTGTAAACTAGTAGTTTAGATTTCGCATCATCAGGGCACTTAAGAATCCGGAAGATTTTCTCCAATTGTGACAACCAGTTTTCTGTTACCTAAGGGTCAATTTTTCTCTTAAAAAATGATGGCCCCTATTGGCTAAATTTTGTTAACCACGATGGTATTCTCTCCACCTCAGTAATAGGTCTATTTGGTGGTTGCTCAGGGATAGGATTTACAGGCTGAACAGGTTCATTTACTTGCCTGTCCATATTGTTTAATCTCTCCCTGTCTACTTCCTACTTCTGTTATACTTCTCTCAGCTCATCCCTTAAGTCATCTATCATGTTTCCTTGCTCAATAAGCATACCCAATATTCCCTCCATTGGGTAAGGCCTAGGTTTTTGCTTCTATTTTGATTCCCTATTTCCGCTTCTCACTATCATTACGATCCACTATATTTCAGATAGGGAAGAAATTATTTCAATGTATAATCTTAGGGGTATAAAATTAAAGCTCTATATGTCTACTTTAACCTTGTAAAATTTCATAATTTTTGGACTAGGTTTGCCTAGCGAAAGACATTTCACAACAAACCGTGATTGAAACCAATCAAATAACTCCTCCTTTTAACTTCTAAGATTTTCAAATTTATATATAATCATTCAAAAATTATGAACACATATATTACTACACAATTTTCCCTTCTAAATCCAATGGAACCATTAAAATTATAAAATTCCAACTCCTTTTCCTGTAATTGTGCTTGGCCGAAACATGGAACCCTAAAGGGAGGATTGTGTTTTCTTGATTCCACTTGGTTAAACACTTTCTTTATACTTATAATCATATGATTAACCATTTAAACACTTAATAAACATGATCTATGGAAATTTTGGTAGCATAACATCTCTAGGGTTTCATCATCCTACTTTACAAAATCCATGAAAATCAAGCCAACAAACCAATCAACAACCGCAACAACAACATATTAACCAAGAGGATCAAAGTTCTTGAGAATACCTCTTGATTCCTTTACTTTCTCTACCTAGGTGCCAACTTTCTCTCTCTCTTCCCTCTTGATTTTTCTTTCTAGACATGATTTCTAAAATGGATAACGTATTAGAAGAGGTTTTACATGTACTAAAAGGCAAAAACACTTAAATTCAAGCCTACTTACCTTGGATTTTGCTTCTTGAACCCTATGACCTTATTGCTCTTCTAAGTTTCTTGAATCTCTCTTCTCTATCTCTTTATTTCTTATGCTTGACCGAAATAATGAAGAAGAGAAGGGGTAACTGCTTCTTAAATTATATCTCTTCTTTCTTGGAATAATATTGTTTAATGCAATATTTATTATGTGCATTTTTTACTTGGCTATAATTAATCCTTCTTCTTTTAATATAGACCAAGTAAATAATTTTCTCCTATTTTTCTCCATTTGGCCGAAAATCAAGAGAAAAAAGGAAATACAAATTGCTTCTTGCATTATCAATAATTTCCTCCTTTAATTAATTAATTTGGTCATATTTACTTTTTGACTTTTTCCCAACTTATTTACATGCCTACAATTACTCCAAAATTATGATATTTACCTCCAAATATTTATTTCCCTCCCATTTTTCCTTATTTATAAAAATTGACCTAAAGAAAAGAGAAAAATAATTAGCTTCTTGTTTTATGGCAAATTACCATTTTGTCATTACATTTTGTGATTTATTGTAATAAATCATGGTTTGTTCTTTTCTCCCTTGTTTGGGCCAAATTTTATCCCATATATTAGGCCAATATTTGTGTTCTTCCATATACTAATTTAGGTTACAATGTTAGGCCTTTAAGTGGACAAGAGTTGCACCTTTATGCCATAGCTTAGCTAAATTGTATGTAACCACCGATTGGAATGTTTATTATTTTAAGTGCACTACTATTCACCATTTTATTCCATTAAATGTCTCAATTACTTACAAGGAATACTGGTGAATAAAATACGAGATGTTACATCCAACTCTCAGGTTCATCACTAAATCTAGAACTTCAATTATGCCCAATAGGTATGCTAAAAATCAAGATCAATAGCACCTATTCTAACATTCACAGTATTCAATTAATATCCCAAAACTTTACTGAAGGTTCAACACTATCCACAAGGTTCAAACTTCTATAATGAAATAGAACCATAGTCCAACCTGATTCACATTTTGACATAGGTATTATTTCAGCTTAGATCTGATTCAAACCTATCCTCAACCTTTAGTATCATAAACCATAAGCTCGTGTCATACAATTATCCGCCTGTTTTCTTGCTTATTGTGCACAATATCAATTTTGATACCATTGGTGTTCTGATACCACCATCACGTGCATCTTTACCACTATCAAGTGCACTCATTCTACTAATATCAACAACTGGGTATTGTCACCCCTCTTTGCATGCACTGATACCACTACTCTCTGATACCACTAGTACCACATTGATATCACCGGCACCATCCTGATACCACTATTACGAGTATCGGTATCATTATCATGTACTCTGATACCACCGATAGTACCAATTGGGTACTGGTATCACCTTTAAGTACATTGATATCACTACTCTCTAATACAATTGATACCACCTTGATACCACTGTTATGAGTACTGATATCATTACCATGTACACCGGTACCACTGATATCACAAATTGGGTACTGATACCACTACTCTCTGACACCACTGATACCATCACTTAGATACCGATACCTCCACCCCTTCCTTTTATAGGTTGGTTTATGGATAGGGGTAGTCTAATTTTCTGGTTTCCTTTGCTATTCGTAACTTCCAGTTACAGTAGTACTAATAGAGGGTTACTATACTATTCACATTAGTAGAGAATTCTTCCTAGAGTCAGAAGCTTTTGTTTTGACTAGACCTTTATTTCTGGTAGACAAATCCTTCGTCAGAATCACTATTCTGATACCAAAATGTAACACCTTATATTTATGCTTCTTTTATACGTGTCGGAAGCGTTATCTAGCTAAGTTATCCCTTTATTATGTCACCATCCATTTACTAGGCTACCCGGTACTACTAGTTCTACCACTATACTATTGTCAGGTTTACAGAGTTATATACATCATATACATATCCAAAATAGACAACCAACAGGAAAAATAAAATATTACAGCTTCATCCTCTAGTTCTCCATGTTTACCTACTTACCCTTTGAGCTACGTGCCTGCACTATAGGTTTGTTTATAAGAAAAGAGTGAGATTTAAAAGAATCCCAGTAGTAATAGGAAGTCAATCATATAGATACAAAATCACAAAGCATGCCACATAGTCATCATATAAATAGAATTATCACAAAAATATTTAGTGCACAACATGTAGTTCAACATATTACCATAGCGCTAGGAATAACAAATCGCATGGCCCCGAGTATTACTCACACAAAAGGCCAATGCATTCACTCATGTATCACATAAATTTTTAATGGCCTGGTTGTCTACCCGTGCAATGGCCCAAGTGACCACCCCGCATAATCAGAATTCGTCAAATAAATTCATGATGAAACAAAAAACATACAGTGTGACTAATAACATATGAAAGACAAAGTTAATACTTGCTCGCTTTTCCTGAGAAATATCCAACTGTTTCCTTGAGCTCGGGCAGGTCTTAGATCCTGGATAGCTTCAGGCCATATAATTAGAATTATGGACGAAAAATTATTATTTGGTCCAATTCTCTTACAATCCAAGCACTCATGTTGGTTGTCATGAAAGTTAGTATACTAATTCAAAGCTCAATGTAGTCCCACTATCCCAAAATAGTGAACTTCACCCTTAGGGTCTGTTTGGTATGAGGAGAAGAGAGGGGAGGGGAATGGGGGGATTTTACTCCCCTCCCCTTGTTTGGATAACTAAAAATTTTAGGAGGGGAGGGAAAATTTTCTAAAATTGTCCCTCCCCTCCCCTTCTAACCTTCCCCTCCAAAAGTGGGGGAATTTGGAGGGAAAGATTAATGTTTGAACTCAAATTGACTAATATGTCCATGCCATTTTAAAATATTCTCACAATACCCTTCTCATTTTTTAATTACAAAATTATAATTTTATATAGTAAATGCCATTTATAATTATATTTATTTAATTTTTATAATTGTAAAATTATAATTTTATGTATTAAATTCCTTATATAATTATATTTTATTAAATATGTTAGAAAGTTATTAATTAGAAATTAAATGAAATAAGAGCAAAGTTGTCCATATAAAAATATTTCCCATCCCCTTCCCTCCTATACCAAAAACATGATACTATTAAAATCCCTCCCCTCCCCTCTCCTTTTGTCAACACAAAAAAGGTAAAATAAAATCCCTATCAAACCCTCCCCTCCCCTCCTCTCCATCTAGCCAAACATAGCCTTAAAGTTCAAAATAATTACATGGTGCCATTATATTTTCCATTTTTCGCACATTTATCCAAATCTGCTAGAATTTTCATCAATTTTGAAAATTCATAACTCTATGTACAGATGTTCAATTACACCCATTACAAAGGCTATGTTACCCCTAATTAGTCTATGTTTAGCTAAAAATATATCCATTAGCCATATAGATGCACATCAATGCATAATTCCATTTTATTGGCCACTACTTTTTAAATTGCCAGTTTTACATAACCAATTTTAAAAAATGCAGAACTTCCAGTATACACATCTAATTGACACAAATGATAGATCAAATTAAATATTGACATGTCTACTCTTACACTAGAAATTTTCATAATTTTTGGACAACATTTTCCTATTAAAAAATATCACACAATCATACTTCCCTGCACATAATTGACAATGGCAGAGTTTCAATTTTGCTGTATTTGTTTCTAGTGGTCTAGAATCTACAACTAAGGGCTATTCCCATAAAATTTTCCATTTTAAACATAAAGGCAACATCAAAAATATTAAAATCACAAGCTTTCTTCCCCTATTCATGCTGGTCAGTTTCCCAAAATCAACCAAAACAGAATTCTGTCCACCAACTTAGTCCAATATCTTCATAAATCATTATATAACCACAAATACATGATTAACACATCATTAAACCTTAAAAAATCCCCTGACCGAAAATACCCAACCTCTAAACCCTCATAAAAACTCATCAAAATCACAAACCAATAGGCTCAAGATAAAGCCTACGCTTACCACAACGCGTGTCTGTAACCGGTTTAGAAATTTTGCAGCACTTCGTTTGGAAAGAAGTCACTAAACACCTCCAAATGAGATTACAAAATCGTAGTAATGAAGATTATAATGAGGAGAAGAAGGTTTGTGAAGGGTGTTTCAAGAGAAAACACTGATTCAGTAGTGTTTTGGTGGATTGAAGTTATGAAAATTTACTATTCATTCTTTCTCTCTCTTCTAACATTTTCTCTCTTTCTTCTAATTTTTTCTGAATTTTTGGTGATAATGGCTGCAATTTTAAGAACCTAAAGAATCTTTAAAAGTGTCCACCACATGTTGAAATTCCATGGTGCTATTTGTTCGGTGATCCAGCCATTCGATGACAAGTGTCACTAGCTTTAATTAATTGGTCCCACCTCTTTTCCCGAGCCTTTAGCCATCCTAATTGTCAGGGAAAGTGAGGGTCTAATGATTTTCCCCAGCTCTGATTTTGGTGTTCAGGAAAGTTAGTTGGGTGACCGGACCGGAGACCGGTGTATTTCCCTAACTTAAGGGCTGGGTGGCGACTTCTTGTGCTGCCAACACCAGAGTCAAAAAGTGAGGGAAATGATGAAGGGACATGTGTCCTCTTCTCATGGAGCCTACATAAAAGTAAGGGCTTGGTGGGAACTTCTTATTGTCCTACCTTAAAAGCCACTTTCCATAAAAGCTACTTTATTATACGGAGTCACTCCGTTTTGTGCTACATGTCCCTATAGCCTCAATCTTGCCAAGTGTCTGTGTAAGCCCTCAGATAGCGCCATATAGCCTTTAACTTAGGGAATTACCGACTATCTACTTGTATGCCCTACATGGTGCCACAAGCCAGTGTCTTTTCTCGAAATGTAGGGTATACCGATGTATAAAAATGTAAGGCATACCAGTCCACCCTGAAAATACCATATGTTCTCACATATATCATAGTTTACTCAATTAACTTGTCCTATACTTCGTGACATAGCTGGATGGTGTCTTTCTACCAACCCAATGGCACCGGATATGTGGCCTGTACACATCTACACTAACACTCTAATCTGACTACTTACACATACTAAGCCTCATGTAATCTAGAGACTCATTTTTTAACTGGAAATAGTCCTTGGAAAGCATTCTATTTCTCATACATTCTTAGGACTCTTACTAAACTCGGGCCTAGTAGTCTACCTGATATAGGCATATCTCTAAGTTCTTAAGATCAAAATCTGGGACATTACATACTTTATATCAGTAAACTTGTACTATTTCTGTATGCCCACTGAACCATGCATGAATACTTTAATAAATGTCAAAATATTGAGGGGTTTGACATTTTTGGTATCAAAGCATGTGGTTCTGGTAGCAATATAATGGTATATTGATATGGTCTTGATTATGTTGTAATTAGAAACATAAGCGGAATGAGGCGTTAGAGGAATAAATCATCACTGTCAGCGAACCAGTCCCTAGAGAATCAGAGGGTACCTGAAGGGTAGCCAGTACTACCATATCGAGTTAGGAATGGTTCCAAGAGGCTGTGAACCGTAAGAAAGCAAGTGTGGCAAAGGCCAGTCTATAAACCACAACCAAGACTAGAGCCAATAGTCAGTTCTTCTGTTGGTGATACTGAGCAACTGTTATCATATGCGTCAGAAATAGATCCATATAGTGCAACCAGTTAGAGGGTAGAACCCGTGTACGTGAGATTTGACTTACAACCAAATTCGAAGTTATGGGAGTATGTCAAAGGCATATACTTGCAAGTTTTCCATGATTAGGACACCCTTGTAGTTTAGTATATAGCATACTTGGATGAAGTATATACATTGTATTGGGGTGAGGGATATTTTGATCTAGAGATTCTAGATGATATTTGGATCCGTACAATACTATACTTCTTCCTGGATACTATATTTTGGGCCCAGAAGAAGAGTGATATTATAGAACGGGGTCCAAATGACAACTTTGTTGCCTTCATGGAACACATCATAAAGTATGTGTTCGATTACATGTATCGTTACTGATATATGGTTCATATACAACTTCTGATCACTCAAATATGGTTGGCACGACTGTTTGGGACAAAGGCAGTCCTGGAGTGTCGATGCTTAAAAATGGTGGGAGCCGGTATTAGCATTTTTGTACCAGTATATTAAAGTTAATCTTGCTCGGCCTAGGGAAATGAAATGATGTGTGACCCCCTGGGAATTTTTTAAAAATGTTAAGTCATGCAATACAAAAGAAAAGAAGTATGTTGTATAGTCATGTATGGGCTGTATATTAGTAAAAGCTTTCCCTAAATAGCTATAAATGTCTACTGTATGTTATTATTAGAGTATCTACATGTTTAAAAAATTTTGAAATAACAAAAATGTCCTTATGAATATGTGGAATTTACCACTTCCTTATTCTAAAATATCATCATATAAAGATTGTGAGACAAAGAGGTAGAGGTGCTTATGGGATCAGGGAGTTAGACCTAACCCAATACAACAGATACTAGTCATGTTGATGGAGTAACATATAATGATATATGATCTTAGGGATGAGCTTCAAGAAGAGCAGCAAAAACAAAATGTAGATAGGGAAATTCATAATAACTATATGGTAGATTTACTTTTTAACTGTTCCATAAACTCAAGGGTATAGTTAGAGTTGATTGGTTAATGGCAAAGCATGTATTGCTATACTGCGGAAATAAGAAAATTGCATATTCTACTCCGCAAAGTGATTTGAATTTTTGCTTAGTAGCCTAAGCTAGGAAGTGATGCATGAGGAATGCCAAGGGCATTTTTATTTTCCTCAGTATAAGCAGAAGTGGTAGTGGTGATTGAAAATATACCCATGGCTAGTGAATTCCCTATTATCTTGTCTGAAGATATAAGTGGATTACTTGAATAAAATTGTTGACTGTATTCAGATCAACTTGTGATATACTTAGTGTCAATATTATGATCTACTCAAGGAGTGGAGAAGAACGTGAGAGCACCTATGAGTGGTATTAAGACATGTTTCAAAAAATGGGATCTAGCAGATCATAGTAAAGTGGAATCAGTATTAAGTTGAAAGGAGCTAGAAGCTATTTCTGTGTCACGTAGTTTTCTTGATCCAGTCAGGTATTATAGGAGGTTTCTATAGAAATCCTTTTGAATCATCTTAATATTGTTGAAAATCTTATGAGAGAATAAACCATCTGAGTGGGGATGATAAATCTATGTGTAGTTTCTTAGAGATGCTGAAGAGGTTAACATTTACACTAGTATTAATAATCCTAAATTCTATTATAACTTGTGTGGTCTACAATAAGGTAACCTATATGGTCTGTTGTGAGGCAATCTATGTGGTATGACATGATACAACCTATGTGATCTATAATGAACATATCTGTATGATTTGTAATTAAGTTACCTGTGTGATCAATAATGATATGACCTAAGTGGTCAGTAGCAAGGTAACCTGTGTGGTTTATATAGTTTGTAGAGACACGACCTGTGTGGTCTGTAGTGATACAACCTGTGTGGTTTATGTGGTTTGTAGAGACATGACCTGTGTGGTCTGAAGTGCTACAATCTATGTGGTCTGTAGTGAAATATGTAGGCAGAGATTGGGATGAACCCTAGAGTAGTAGGCATAATTGTGGCGAATACCTCTAAATAGCTGAAGCCTCCCAAAATGAATTACCCCACTCATGTTGTAGAGCTCACAGCAATTGACTTTGATTTGAAAATATGGTGACAAAGCCTAAGAATTGGCAGTAAATCCCAGTATACATGATTGTGTAAGGTAGAAAGATCATAATATCAAGAGCTATGGGAGTAGAATGAACCGAGAGGCTAGAATAAGATAAGCTGTAAGGCTGAATATACCGAGCAGTGTCTCGAAGAGGCAGTAAGACCTAATTACCAAGCACTGTGGTAGTAGATTGTATGTCATATGAACTGTGTCTGATGAATGCCATGGACTGTGTGTCCAGTAAATTCTGAGGATTTTGTATCTTGAGAATTGATGATATTCTTCAGCATTCACAAAGCAAAGCAGAATATGAAAAGCATTTGAGAATAGTGCTGAGCTCATTAAAAGATAAGCAACTTTATGCCAAGCTGAGCAACGGTGAGTTTTAGCTTTCAAAAGTTAAATTTCTGGGTCTTGTAGTCTCACAAGAAGGGGTCTTAGTGGATCCTAGCAAAGTGAAAGCAGTACTGAACTGGAAAATGCCAAAGAATATTGTTGAAATATGCAGTTTTCTGGATCTTGCTAGTTATTATAGACGATTTATACAAAATTTCTCCAGTATTGTTTTACCTTTAATAAGTTTGATATGAAAATTTAACATTATGTGGCATGATAGTTGTGAGAGGAGCTCATAAAGCTGAAGGAGAGATTGATAACAATATCAATGTTGATAATCCCTGATCCATAATTGACCCCTTGTGGTCCCGATTCACAATTGACCTGTGCAGTCTATAATAATATGAGCAAGCATGGATTGGGATGTGCCCTAATTTAGCAAGACAAAATTGTGTCATGAGCCTCTCATCAGCTGAAGCCTCACAAACTAAAGTATCCCACTCATAAATCTTGAGATAGCAGCAATTATGTGTATACTAAAAATCTTGAGAAATTATCTCTATGGGGCAACCGTAGAGTTGTTCTACGACCACAAGAGCTTGAAACATATCTATGTGACCAGAAAGAGTTAAGCATGAGATAACGCAAATGAATGAAGTTACCTAAAGACTATAACCAGGAGATTAAATACCATCCAGGATGGGCTAATGTAATTATAGATGCATTAAGCAGCAAGACAGTGCAGGTGGCATCCCTAATAACTCAAGAGTAGAAAACTAATAGAGAATTTTAAGGATCTCAATCTATCTAATCAGATTTTGATCAGTGGCAATAATATTTGTTAAGCAGAATATGACCTAAGAACAATAATAGTGAAAGTGAAGAAACTTTTACTCCCATATCTTATGTAATGGTTCTGCATATATGTATTTACTATTAAGTATATTCGTGTTGTGAAAATATGGTAGGCAGTAAGACCTATTAGGCTAGTATGTTCATGGGCTATAAGACCTTATGTGTAATTAAGGCAAGGTCGTAAGACCTGCTGTGTGGTCTAAATTTGACACTCTAAGCAATGACTTGAGGCATGAAATTTTAGAAATGACCCGATGTGTGAGAGTCTAACCAATGTCCCAAAAAGGTTGTAAAGTAAGACGCTGAATGCCAATTAATTGATTATTGATGAATTGTTTGTTCTTACATACTTTATGAGCTTTACAAAAGTGTATGAATGGCTGAGTAGCAAGAATTACAACATGAGAGGTGCTCAAAATGACTATGGGATTGTATATTGAAATTATATGTCTTGATATGCATTTAGGGTAGATGTTGGACTGAGTGTCCAAAGGCCATAAAACATGTTGAGTCGGTATGTCCTTAGGCTGAAAAATTGATGTGCATTCAGATTATGACGAGCGGAGGCTCTGTACGGTAAGACTCGATGTGTAAGTTTTCAAAGGGCAGAAGCTCTGGACCGTAAGACCAGTATGCCTACCATTGTATTTGTTGCCTAGCGCTATGGTACTGGACTAGTAGGTCCAAGAAATGTGTTATGATGATTACTGAAGGCTATTGGGGCTATCTATAGAATTTTGGGGACTCCAGACCTGTAGTATGAGAGCCACTGATACTTGACATTTGTGAGACCCATAAAGATTTATGTTGCATGCTCTGTTAGTTGTATAAGAAAGTGTTAGATTGAATTATAAAAGAGGGAGAATGAATGATAGGAAGTTATCCCTCAATGTATAATTCAATCTATACAATGTTCAAAATTTTTGGGACAAAATTTTATTGATAGGGGGAAAGCTGTAATATCCTAAATTTTATTCACCAAAATTCCTTGTACATTTGATTATATACAATGGAATAAAATGGTGAATTTTGGTATACTTAATGTAGTCTAAATGTGGGAAATAATGATTACATGAAATTTTGGCCAAGTAAGACACAAAGCACAATTTTTTTATAAAGGCCTAACATTGTAGCCTAAAATTAACTATGCAAGAGTACAATTTTTGGCCCATTTTATGATAAAAATGTTGGCCAAAAAGAAATGGGAAGAAGGAAAACAATACTTGGCACAAAAATTCTAGAATTGTAGGGGTAAAATGGTCATTTTGCTAATAAAATAAAAAGCCAATACTTTTCCCCTTAAAATGTGTTGTTGGATGGCCAAGAGAGGTCGAGTTAAGTGAAAATGTGATTGGGACACATAGAGGGATATGTGGAAGTCTTATTAGCTAAGTGGAAAAAAAAGAATAAAAAATGCATGACATGTGATAAAATTGGAATAAATTAATATTATTTTGAGAAGGTAGAAAATGCTTATTCAAGAAGCCAATTCGCACTCTTAAGAGGCCATATTTTGGCCTAAAGAGAAAGAAGAGAGAGAGAATAAGTTGGAAGAAGAGAAAGAGCAAAGAGGAAGACACAAGAATTCAAGAAGCAAACTAGGTAAGTTTGGAAGCAAAATTCATGTGTTCTTTTTTCTAATCTCTTGAAAACCTCTTCTAATCCTCAAATCCTTCTTGAAATCATGTAAAGCAAGAAGAAAATCAAGAGAAACAAGGAGGAGAGGGTGGCGATTTTGGAAGAGAAAGAATAGGAATCGAAAGGTAATCATGAAACCTTGCTTAACTTGTTGATTAGTTGTTGTTGTTGATAAAATTGGTTGAATTCTTGGTTTGGTTGGTTTTGTTTTATGATTTGGGATGCATAAACCCTAAGGGGAGGTGCTACCCAAATTTTGATTAATCAGGTAGGAAGTGTAATTAAATGGTTTAAGAAGTCATTAAGATGAAAAGAAGGTGTTTTGTTGATTGAAATCAAGACATTCCATTTTCCCAAAATTTTCATGTATTTCAGTCAGGGGTATTTCTAAGTGTTTGAGTTGGATTTTGATGGATTTTATTTTTACAATGTGTTTAAAATTGAAAATTGTGTAGGGTACATGTGAAAAATGGAGTTTAGAAGCTTTAAGGTGTGGAAAGACAATTTTGCCCTTAAAACCCTAACTCGTGGCTATCAATGGTAATTCTAGAAATGCAGTGTAAATTTGTCAAAACTGAGGTCAAAAATAGACTCTACATGAGAAATTGTGTAGGAATAGTCTGAGTCATAATTTTGGAAAAAGTAAATTATACGGAGTATAAAGGGAATTAGACCGGATTTCATAAGGGCATTTTGGTAATTATATATTTTTGGTATAGATAACCAACTTTTAGAGTTTTGGAACAATGTATGAATGAGTAATAACTCATTTCTTATCCACTTGGAATTTGAGGATTTGATAATTGTCAGAGCTAAACAAAAATTTAAAGGACTGGTATTAGCTAGGCTTTGGACAGGATTTCATGTAGTAACTTTATCTCTCATTTTCTATGTAATTGTTAATATGCATTGTTTGCCATGTTCTATACACTAACATGTGAATGGCAGTAATTCCTAGAGCTATGGTATAAGGAAAGCACAAGTACCACCCTAAGGGAAAAGCATAAGTACCTCTTAGCCCAATAGTACCCAGTCTAGGCAGGGCAATGTGATTGATGAAATTCCTCACTATGGTATGGGAAAAGAACAAGTACTACCCCATGAGAACAACACAAGTACCATGATGCCAATGAGACGTAGCTGAGGTGATATGACAAGTACAGACAAGTTGATGCCTGCTCTGGAACATTAATGTGGCAGGTACGGACAGGTCGGTGCCTACTCCGAAACATGTTGTGATCATGATGTGGCAGTAGGGACAAGGTGATCATTTTGATCTGGACAAATTATTGCTTTTATCATGAAGATTAGTTGACAGACATGTGTAGAACATTATTATATGTTGCATCATATGTTGTATTGCATGTTTATCTTTCGTACTTTATATGATTGATAGTGTATTACTACTGAGATTTGTTTGAATTGCACCCTTTCCATAAAATTAATAATTACTCAGCTAGAAGAAGCGGCTCAAAGGGCA
This sequence comes from Albizia julibrissin, assembly GCA_037074505.1. Lineage (NCBI taxonomy): Eukaryota > Viridiplantae > Streptophyta > Magnoliopsida > Fabales > Fabaceae > Albizia > Albizia julibrissin. The sequence goes on from CM073477.1 coordinate 44,849,176, forward strand.
AGGAAGTTAACATCAGCAACTAAGGGTTCTGGTCCAGTTCCAGAGTTTTAGTGTTGGTTATCTACTAATCCTCTATGTAATCTGGGATTTGAAAATTAATATGAACAAATCCTATGGGATTTCCTGTAATGTAATAATGTACTTCATATTAGTAAATTTTTACTATTTCTATATGCCCACTAAACCTTGCAGGAATACTCTGATAAATGTCAAAATATTGAGGGGTTGGACAAAAATTCATAAATTTAAATACAACAAGCAGCAAGATCTAACTAGGAGAGTCTAGCAAATTAACAAGGTTCATAGCTCTAATCGTACGAGTAACTATACTTGTTGTATCAATAATATTCTCATGAAGCTTAAAGGATTCTCTTACTATAAACCTCCTAATGTTTCCTATTAAGAATTCCAAACGTGAGGATCCAATGTGTATCATATAGTTAGGGGTAAATGTTATGGATCCACCAGTCTGAGAGAGGTGTATAAGTTATGAGCCTCTTGTTTATAGAAGTTCCTAAATTGTCTCATACCTTAATAGATCTTTCAACTCTTCCTAGTGCTATGCAGATTCTATCGTCAGTAGCATTGTCTAGGAAAATGAATAATATGAGTATGTAAGAGGCAAGCTTCACTCAAGAAGGGGGTGAATTGGGTGATGTAGTAATTTTTTTTTGGACATTATGACAATATGAAACTGAATGAAGAAAGAGCAGAGATAAGAGAAATTGTATATAGAGGTTTATACTTGTTCGGCCCAATCCCAGGCCTACGTCCAGTCCTTAGAGATCAACACCTCCTAAGCTTTTCTCTAAACCTCTAAGATTCAGTTGGCTCTTGGAATGCACAGTACAATAATTGTCCACTCAAGGAATAAGAGCAGAAATGTTCTATACTTAGAACTTTTTCTCCCCCTATGACAAGTCTTACAAGTAAAGTAATTCCAATGACCTTTCTCTCCTTCTTACTTATGTAAGTCTTACAAGCAACAATATTCTCTCCTGCTTACACCCTTGTAAGTCTTATGAGTAGCAATGTTCTCTACTGCTTAGGTTGCACCTTGTAAGTCTTACGAGCAGAAAGTCTTTCAAGGAACTCTCTCTACAGTTTCCCCCGTAAGGAAATTCTACCCTCTCAAGGTCCCTTTACCTTGAGATGAAAAATACAATAGAAAGTGTTTATAAAACTCTCTCACATAGTAGATATGATAATCACTAAAGTATAACAGAGAAAATATGAAATCAAAGACTCATGCATGTATATAGCTCTTTTTCATGTAAGTTCATTTTTCTATCTTCCTCAGTCTTTTAATCTTCGTATATATAGTTGGTCTAGAGATAGACGTTGTTGAGTGTTCATTGTGGAGCAGGATGTTCAAATCTTCAAACAGGCTATCATGGTGTGTGTTAGTTATCCATGGTGGTTGTTGGCCTACATTTGGTGACAGCTAGCCTATATCATGATGTCCACCATATTTGACTTCTTTAATATATTTGCAATCTGAACATTTGATAACTTGTTTCACACTTAGATCAAATGTTAATTGATGTTTAAATATAGCAACAAGTGTAAACATAATGATTAGATAACGTTTAAGCATATTTGGATTGATCTCTGTAATTTATTATGCTTCCGTTATTGACAAACTCGAGTTCTTCCTATGAAACTCGACTTCATAGTGTTGTTAGGACATCTCCAGGTTGTCTCTACCAGGAATTCTCGAGAGTTCACTTTTGAACTAGAGTGCAAAAGTGTCAAGATCTCAAGTTCTCCCTTTTATTTAGGTTTTCTATATAGCTCTCAAGTTGAAACTTATGGGAGTACATTTCTGGACTCGATTGTTTTTGACATCCAAACTCTAGTTTTGAACCCAAACTCGAGTTCTATAGTAATTGCTTGCTTCTGAGTACTTCTCTAGATAAAACTCGTAGAAGTACAAATTCAGAATTGAGTTACTTTATCTCCAAAACTGGAGTTTTACAAAAAAACTCGAGTTCTTTAGGATCGTCACCATTCTGACATTGTCTCTGATGAAAAATTACACAAGTTAAGTTTCAGACTCGAGTGCATTTCTCACAGAACTCAAGTTTAACTCTCCAACTTGAGTTCTCCAAGTTCTATAGGTTTTTGAGTAAGTCTCTGGAATAAACTCTTAAGAGTGCAACTTGAACAAAAACTCGAGTTCTATATCAAAACTTAAGTAAACATGATAACATCATATTATGGCTTAGCTTTTGGAACAAACTTGCAAGAATTCACATCTTAACTCGAGTGCACTTCACAACAGAACTCGAGTAAAATATCAAAACTTAAGTTCTCAAGTCTATGCAATATTCTGGCTAAGCTTCTAGAACAAATTCGTGGGAGTTAACTTGCCAACTTGAGTGTATTTCAGTCTAGAACTCGAGTTTTCTTGCCTTGTCTTTCTAGCACTAAACTCTTTGGTAGAAGCTCTTAGTGCAAAATTTCCAGGACTCAACTTGAGTGCATATGCTTAAGATCGCTTCCTACAATGCACATAACTTGAGTGTTGGTCAAAACTTGCAAGAGTTATACTGAATTATACTTACTAAACACGATTGTTGCTACCCAAACTCGATTGCATCTATTGTTTTCCAAAACATGAAGTTGTGAGTTTGTTAAACACATTTAACAACTAATGTAACTCAATGTTTTTGAATAAACTTGATCATTCTTTTACAAAACAATTCATTATTATTTGTTATTATCAAAATATGGACTCTAACATTCTCCCACTTTTTGATGATGACAAAACATTTGTGATGGATTTATAAAACTTTTTAACTTGTTTATTTATGATTTATTGTTTCAAATACACAAGGTAATACTGAACTTGTTTTGAAATCAAAGTTTTTGACATTAGTTTGGCTTCTTCCTTCTTCAATGCTGAATGATTCTCACTGCAAACTTAAGAAGATACCAAAAATTTAGTGATGCAGAAGTTCATAATTAGAGACATAACATTTTAAACTTGCATGTTGCAATAAAAATTTCTTACAACATTTAATGAATATAGGAGAAGGATACTGAGCCACGGTTTGTAAAATTCTAGGTACTCTCTAAGATTTACTCAGCAGTGGGAACTCAAATACTCTAAATCAACATAAACTAGCGGGAAAAAGTTATGATGAGCAAACTCTTGGTTGTATACTTTCTTGTCAAATAGTTTCAAGGGTTCAAGAATGAAACCTTCTGGAGGTATGATCTCTTCCTCTTACTCTGGTGCCTATGAAGTGGATGGTGCCCCATACTGTGCACGACCATGTGAATGTAAAGGTGCAGCCTTTGATGCTGAACCACCAACCCTGACACAATCTTCCCAACTAATGCATCAAGCTTGGATTTTTCAACGCCTTCCCAGAGAGATCTATCTTCTTCACTGTCTGAGGATGACTCAAGAGTGACCTCTGTAGCTTTCTCTTTACCTCTTCCTTTTACTACCTTGGTCATGGATCGTGTGACGACTAGCTCTTTCATAGTTACACCCTTACCTTTCTTAGTAGGAGGTTGAACATAATCACCATCTTTTATTACATTCCATAAGCCATAATCTAAGCATACCGGCAGCATTCATCTTGAGCTAGGATTAAACTCTCCATGAAAAGTGTTCTCTAGCAATGAAAAGTGTTCTCCAGCAAAACCAAGAGATCTATTAATGGAAGCTACATCTGGTAGAATGTTTTCACCCATTGTTTCCATTTAGATGGATCCTTCTCAAGCTGTTAGACTCGTCCGAGAAGACCTCACTCTGATACCAAATGTAAGAGGCAAGCTTCACCCAAGAGGGGCTGAATTGGGTGATATAGTAAATTTTTCAGATGTTACGGCAATATGAAACTGAATGAAGAAAGAGTAGATATAAGAGAAATTGCAAATAGAGATTTATACTAGTTCGGCCTAATCCCAGGCCTACATCCAGTCCTTAGAGGTCAACACCTCCTGAACTTTTCACTAAACCTCTAATATTCAGTTGGCTCTTGGAATGCACAGTACAACAATTGTCTATTTAAGAACTAAGAGCATAAATGTTCTATACTTAGAAATTTCTCTCCCCTTTACAACAAGTATTACAAGTAGAGCAATTATAATGACCTTTCTCTTCTGCTTACTTATGCAAGTCTTATAAGCAGCAACGTTCTCTCCCGCTTACACCCTTGTAAGTCTTACGAGTAGCAACATTCTCTACTGCTTAGGTTACACCTTGTAAGTCTTTCAAGGAACTCTCTCTACAGCTTCCCCAAAAGGAAATTCTAGCCTCTCAAGGCCCTTTACCTTAAGATAAAAAGTACAATAGAAAGTGTTTACAAAACTCTCTCACAGAGTAGATATGATAATCACTGAAGTATAACAGAGAAAATATGAAATCAAAGACTTGTGTATGTATATAGCTCTTTTTTATGTAAGTTCATTTTTCTATCTTCGTCAGTCATTTAATCTTTGTATATATAGTGAGTCTAGAGATAGATGTTGTAAAGTGTCCATTATAGAGCACGATGTTTGAATCTTCTGACAGGCTATCATGGTGTGCGTCAGTTACTTGTGGTGGTTGTTAGCCCATATTCGGTGACAGCTAGCCCATATCATGATGTCTACCATATTTGACTTCTTTAACATATCTGCAATCTGAACGTTTGATAACCTGTTTCACACTTTGATCAAATGTTAATTGATGTTTAAATATAGCAACAAGTGTAAACATAATGATTAGATAACATTTAAGCATATTCGGATTGATCTTTGTAATTCATTATGCTTTCATTACTAATAAACTCGAGTTCTTTTAATGAAAATTGAGTTCATAGTGTTGTTAGCACATCTCTAGGTTGTCTCTACCAGGAGCTCGTGAGAGTTCATTTTCAAACTTGAGTGCAAAAGTGTCCAGAACTCTAGTTCTTTCTATAAGCTCGAGTTCTCCTTTTAGTTCAAGTTTTCTACATAGCTCTCTGGTTGAAATTTTTCGGAGTGCATGTCTGGAATCGACTGTTCCTGACATCCAAACTAGATTTTTGAACCCAAACTCGAGTTCTCTAGTTATTGCTTACTTTGGAGTGCTTCTCTATATAAAAATCACAGAAGTCAAAATCCATACTCCAATTACTTTATCACTAGAACTCAAGTTTTACAAACAAATTAGAGTTCTCTAGGTACTTCACCATTCTGACCTTGTCTTTGATGAAAACTTACGGAAGTTAAGTTTCATGCTCGAGTACATTTCTTACCAAAATTGGAGTTTAACTCTCCAACTTGAGTTCTCCAAGTTCTGCAGCTTTATGAGTAAGTCTTTTGGATTAAACTCTAGAGAGTGCAACAGTAAACTCGAGTGCAACTTAAACCAGAACTCGAGTTATATATTAAAACTTGAGTGAATATGATAGCATCAGATTCTAGCTTAGCTTCTTGAATAAACTTGTAAGAGTTCACATCTCAACTCAAGTACACTTCATAACACAACTCGAGTTCTCCAGTCTATGCAACATTATAGCTAAGCTTATGGAACAAACTCATCGGAGTTAACTTGCCAACTCGAGTGAATTTTAGTCCAGAACTTGAGTGCTCATCTAGAACTTGAGTTCTCTTTCATTGTCTTTATAACACCAAACTCTCAAGCAGAAACTCTTAGTGTAAAACTTCCTGGACTCGAGTTCACTTCATATTACAACTCGAGTGCAACTTCAGAACTCGAGTGCATATGCTTAAGATTACTTCCTGTAATCCATACAACTTGAGTGCTAGTCAAAACTTGCTAGAGTTTACTCAATTATACTTACCAAACTTGAGTGCTGCAACCCAAACTCGAGTTCATTACCACTCAGAACTCGAGTTCTATTGCCAAACTCGAGTGCATCAGTTGTTTTCCAGAACATGAAGTTTTGAGTTTATGAAACGCATTTAACAACCAATGTAACTCAATGTTTTTGAATAAACTTGATCATTCCTTTGCAAAACAATTCATTATTATTTGTTATTATCAAAACATGGATTCTGACAGAGTAGTGTCCAAGGAAACTATCCTGAAGATCTATTATGTAACTACCAGCTAATAAGAAGTGGCACTCCCCAAGATAAAAGGGATCCTTTATGTAAAAACAGTGTGAATAGAACAACAAAATATAAAAGAACTTAGTAGGCAAAGAAAGTATTCAATAGAGGAAGAGAGATGCTCGACAACTCAAGAGCAGTGTGAAGAAAACCTTTAGCTGAAGTACCTTTTATAGGTAACAACCCATTGTACATTTTATTTCAAAATCACCATGCTAATTGTGATTAAAATCATATTCTAAATATTGCTGCCAGTTTTGTGAATGTTGCATCCATTGATATACATTTGAAACAACAAAATAATTATCCATAAAATCTACCCAAATTCCATTAAAACCTTAAGTTAATGCCATCAATAAGAGTTGAATGTCTCAATGTCCATACTCTGAAATAATAGGCGGGTAATCAAGAGTTTTGGTATGGAAACATATATATTTGATATTTCACAATTAAGGGTTGCAATTATGACATTAATTATTGATTCAAGAAATCAATTTATGAATTCAAAACATCAATGTCTAGACTTAAAAATTACAAGCATAATTGACATTAAAAACATAGAAAATTCAAAAATAAAATATCTACATTTTGCAAAAGTATCTAAAAAGGGTACATAGTCCGCTTACTTTTTGTAACATATTGAAATATGAGCGCCCGGTATAGCTTGTAAATGTAAGCAGTTAGAAGAAATTTACTAGTACCAAGTATGTGTATATGACGCCAATTTAAATTAAAAAGGGACATTTGCAAAAATTCTATTTATTGATCATAAAGTAATAATTAAATAATTAAATAAATTAATTTCATTTTATGTGGGGGCCAAGAAAAATGTCACCTCATGAGTGGACGCCGATATGTAGCGCTAAGCAAGGCCCACATACACACTCTGACCTGGCGTCATCTTGTGGGCTCCTATATGTGTGTAAGTCCCGAGTAAACCCTGAGTAGACACCAATAAAGTAACTTTAATAAAGTAAGTCATGATGTGTAATGATTACCCTACTTTTATGTTGGACAAGCAAGAAGGTGACACATGTCCCTTAAAGTACACACAATCATGACAAGTACCATCCCAACCTTTTGGTTGGCACAACTAGAAGGTGACACTTGTCTCTCATCATGAAGTATCATTTTTTCCTTTTGTTTTAGCATTCCAAGATGGTCACATATGGCACAGAAGTCAGGGGAATCCACCGATCTCCAGTCTGACCTTTCCTGAACACTGCGTTTGGAAGTCAGGGGAATTCATCTGGCTTTCTTTTCCCCTATCATTTTGGATTGCTTAGAGAGAGGAAAGAAGAGAAAAGATTAAAGCTTTTGACAAGTGTCAACTTGAGGTTCCATCTTGTAAAGTTAGATTGCTTGAGATTTATCCATTTCATCAAGATATAAGAAGCAATCTCAACCTTCCATTCCTTTAGATATTTCATCCAGCTTGACTAAATGGGTAGAAAATTGGTTAAAAACATTAGAAATTGAAAAAGAAGAGAAGTTCGAGAAAGTTGAACAACCAAGAAAAAGGTAAGGGCTTCATCTTGATTTTTCACTTTCCAAATCTCCTTTCTAGCTCAAATACTCTTCATAAACATTGTTCTCCTCATCCTAAGCTTCAACTATATAGTTTTAGTTTCTTGAGGAGAGGTTTTTTAAGCCATCTTGAAAGACTCAAAGTTCCAGAACCAAAGAACAAAGCTTAGAAGAAGCAAGAGGTAAGTAAGAGCTTTATTTTGAGCTATGTATTGTGATATTCGGTTGAGTTTTGTGGTTGGTTGTTGCTACCCTATTTTTAGTTGAAAGGGGGTATTTTTAGGGTTCTTAATGGTTTAGTCTTGTAAATGGTTTTACATGATGCCAAATGATGATTTAAAGGAAGATAAGTGATTAAAACTTGAAACTTGTGAATTTTAGTCAAAAGAGACCATTTTCATCCAGAAGACAGAATTGAAGGTAGGTGTTTGATTTTAGTTTTTTTTAGGGTTTCATTGGATTCTACATGAAAAACCATGTGGGAATAGTACTTGGTCCTGAATTTACAAGGCCTGGATTAAAAACCTTAAGAATTGGAACTTTAAGACACTAAGCTCAACACTGCCGATTTGAGGCAGTAAGGTTGTGATAAGTTTTTGACTTACCAAATGAAGTTCAAATGCTATGATATTTTACAAGATGAAATTAAACATCCTAAGATTTAATTTGATGGGTAGAATGTAATTTTTGGATAAGTGAATTTAAAGTTATGATTTTTTGAAGTTAAGCCCTGTTTCTGGAACGAATTCTGAAACAGAAAGGGTTTGACAAGTTTCTAGGAATTTAGTGGCTGTAATTTCTAGATGGTAATATTTTTCCCTAAAAATATACTTAAAAAGAGGTTTATTTTGATATATGAAATGTGTCATTTAGACAAGTAGATTGAGAGATATGAATTTTTAAATTCTGCTAATGGTTCTAGAAAGATAGTAGTGGCAGTCTGGCTGTGTGACATTTTTAAATAGTCAAATGATGTCCAAAAATTTGTGAAACTTTCCATGGCATGGTACACAGCGTTCTTAGCCTCAGTAAAGAAGCTATATGAGCAGAGGGTTAGGCATGGGCTAGGGATGACTGATGATGTTTAGATCTGAACCAGACTAGCCTATCTCCCTGACCTTACTTCTTAAGTCAAGAAGACTAACAAGATCATAGTACAGGGTCCTTTTAAGTTCTTGCCTTTTATTAATCACATGTATTTATATGTGATGTTTAATATGGACTAGTAATTATGATATGTAAATAATATAGAACGATAGGAGTATGCTTAGTAAGGTAGCACGGGCTTCTTTTGGTGTGAATACTAAGCCTCTTTTTGTACATATGACTCGTTACTATAGTAGAACATGCTTCTTTTAATGTAAATACCAAGCCACTTAGATGAAAATATATATAGTTTTTTACCATAATAGATATATGTTTATGTTGTGTATTGGCATTTAAAGTCTTAAAAAGCGTGAGCACACGCGCGCACACATACACACACACATATATGTGTGTGTGTCTATATGTGTGTGTGTGTATGTCTATATATATATATATGTTCTATGCGGTATTAACGTGGCATTCCTTTTAATAGTGAAAAGGAACAATGGTGTGACGTAGACCAAGAGGAACGTATCACTGGATACAAAACCCAAAAATAATGTGAAGCCCGACCCTATGCAACAAATTCTCGGAATGCTGATACACCAACAAGCTATGATTCAGGACTTGTAAGAGAAAATCCGACAAGTAAGGGAAAAGTAGAATGCAGATAGGGCATAACCTAAGAACCCTAAAGGGAATAACCCTGAGGGGAATTCAGAAGGAGAAAATCCTGGAAGCGACGAGCAATCACAGGTTCTTGAATCCCATCAAGAAATTATTGTTGATTTATCCTAAGAAGAGGACAATCTTCAATACTAGATGCCAAAATTCATCAAGTACGATCCTTTGGCATTCAAGGGAAGATTTGATCCACAAAATTCTAAGGAGTGGTTGTACGCTCAAAGAAAATATTTAAGGTGTTGGGATGCCTAATAAAGATGAAAGTAAGAATGACTATACACAAGCTAGAAGGCGATGCAAGTCGCTGATGGAAGAATACAACACTTGTACTGCATGCATTAAATATCCCGTTGACCTGGGAGTTGTTCCAAGAAAAATTTAATAAGAAATACTTGTTGAGGTCTGTAAGGATCAAAAAAGAGAAAGAATTCCTGGTGATACAACAAGGTGACGATGAGACTTTCAATGAATACCTATCTTGGTTCATTCGACTATCCCGTTACTCTTCCTATATGAAGTTTAAGTATGATAAGGAGTGGAGCTCCGATATGCTGATCTAGGGACTGAAGCCCCAGTTGGAAGAGAAGCTGGTTGCCCAACAGTTTAAAGAATTTAACAAGGCCATGGAAGTGTGCCAACTGACAGAAGGAAACTTAAAGAGAGTACGTGCTAGTAAAAGTGCGGGTAATCGAGGTGGATCTAGTCAGGGGTATACCTCGCAGAAGCATAAGGTACAAAGGTTCTCACAAAAAAGAGACAATAAAAAGCCTTTTTGGTTAGGGAACCCCAGCAACCAGAAACCCTTGACATCTTAAACATGCCCTCATTGTGATAAGTCACATCTGGGACGACTTTGCAATGTCCCTATGAGCCAGGTAATCTGCTATGCCTACCAGAAGCCAGGCCACTTTATAGTAAATTGTTCCCAGTGAGTAATACCTCAAGATGCTGAGCCCATACTCAAGAATCAGGGCCAAATATTTTCCTTGATGCACGAAGAGGAGAAGAATATCCTGAGCTAGTTTAAGGTAAAATTCTTCTCAATTGTAGTTCGTTGCAAGCTTTATATGATTCAGGTGCTAGTCATTCCTTCATTGCTTATGATTGTACTAAGCGCCTAGGACTGCATGTGCATAAATTTCCATTTGACTTAATTGTGTCGAAGCCAATAGGTGTCAAAACTATGACTGATGATGCTTATTTGAACTGTGTAGTAAACGTTGAGGGACATGAGTCTACTGTTGACTTGATTTGTTTTCTGCTCTAAAAACTAGAGGTTATACTGGGTTTTGACTGGCTGACGGCAAATAATGTGCTATTAGATTGCGGAAACAATAAAATAATATATCCTACTCGGCAGGAGGCCGATAACATAAATGCTAGTTTAAGCTTCCTCTTATTGTTCGAAGATGAGAAATGCCTGAGGAAGCGATACCAGGGATATATCGTGTTCTTTTCTGTACAGGCGGAGACAAAAATAGCCCTAGAAGACATTCTGATTGAAAGGGAATTTCGTGGGGTGTTTTTGGAGGACTTTAGTGGTTTGCCTCCAGAAAGAGAAGTTGAGTTTGCGATCAAGATCATGCCTGGAGTTAGGTCTATATCAAAATCCCCGTACAGGATGGCTCCAAATGAGGTGGCTGAGCTGAAGAAGCAGATCAAGGAATTACTAGAGAAAGGGTTCATTCAACCCAGCGTCTCACCGTGGGGAGCTCCGATACTATTCATTAAGAAGAAGGATGGGAGCCTGAGGCTGTGTATTGACTACAGAGAGCTAAATAAGTTGACAATCAAGAATAAGTACCCGCTTTCCCCGATTCATGACCTTCTAGATCAACTGTCCAGATCAAGTATGTTCTCGAAGATTGATATAAGGTTGGGATATCATCAGCTGCGTGTGAAAGCAAAAGATATATCGAAGACTGATTTCAGGACCCTGTATGGGCACTACGAGTTTCTGGTAATGCCCTTTGGGGTGACCAATGCACCAACCATATTTATGGACTACATGAACTGAATCTTTCAATAATGCTTATATCAGTTTATGGTAGTCTTCATCGACGACATTCTGATATACTCTATAAGTAGAGAAGAGCTTGAGGAGCACTTGAGAATCGTATTAGGCATTTTACGGGAGAGGAAACTCTATCCTAAACTAAGTAAATGTGAGTTTTGGCTTTCCAAAGTCAGATTTCTAGGCCATGTTATCTCACAAGAAAGGGTTGCAGTGGATCCCAGTAAGCTAAATGTAACACTTGACTAGAAAAGGCTAGAAACTGTTGTTGAGATACATAGTTTTCTAGGTCTTGCAAGCTATTACCCGAGATTCATTCAGAATTTTTCTCGAATTGCCTTGCCGTTGACCAAGCTCAGGTGGAAGGATTAGCCATTTAAGTGGGATGACCTATCAAACCCCTTAATATTTTGACATTTATCAAAGTATTCATGCGCAGTTTAATGGGCATACATTAATTGATAACTAAGGTTTTGTACAATTTACAATACTAATCCTAGTTACAAGCACAACTAATAGATAACCAACAGAAAATTCCTCGATCTTCATCAAACCTTTAGCTGACGATATCTGCTACTTTGTCCTCTGAGCCATTTCCACTTGCTGAATAAATTTTAAATTTATGGAAAGGGTGAGATTTATACGAATCTCAGTAGTAACAGACTATCAATCATGTAAAATGTGAAAAATAAACATGCATAGCAGCATTTATCATGATGCAGCAATCAAATGCGAAGCAAATGTCGAACAATGTTCATGAACCAAAGCGATGATTTTGTCCGAGATCAAAATGATCACATGTTCCCTACTTCCATATAACAAACCATATCCTGGTCACATCATCATACAGGCTATGCAGCACACAGATACGTATAGCTGTACAGGTTATGCACCACACAAATATGCATAACCACACAAATAACCACATTGTATAGAACATGGTAAACAATGCATATTAACTTTCACATAGAATATGAGAGATAGAGTTACTACATGTACTCCTTTCCAAAGCCTAGCTATTATAGATCCTTCAACTTTTCGTTCGGCTTGGGCAATTATTAAATCCTAAAATTCTCAAAGTAATTGCAAATGAGTTATTACTCATTCATACTTCATTCTAGAATTTATAAGTTGGTTATCTTAGCTCAAAATCTCATATTTACCAAAATACCCCTAGGAAATCCGGTCTAATCCCCTTTTTACCTGATATATTTGTACTTTTTCAAAAATTATGACTCAGGCTAATTCTACACAATTTCACATGTAGAATCCATTTTTAGCCTCATATTAGCTAAATTATAGCTCAAATTATAGATTTACTCTTAACAACCCTAACTTGGGGTTTTATGGGCAAAATTGTTGATTCACATTCTAGAGCTTTTCATGCTTCACAATCCACATAAACCATACATAATTTTCCCTTCTAAACATCATGAAATCATCAAAAATATGAAATTCCAGCTCTAACCCTAGTTTGTACCTTTGGCCAAAACATGCTAGTCTTTTAGATAAATTGGATTTTTCATGTTTTAGCCCTTAAAACACTTTCTTTCTTCTTGTATTCACTTGTTTAATCAACTTAACATAATCAAAAAAAATTGGGAGCATCTCTCCTTAGAAATCTGACATCCCAGATTACAAAAACTCAACACAATAATCTAGTATTCAGTCAGATAACAGTCACAACTCAATTCTGAACAAGATTTTCAAGGTTTTTGCAACTTACCTTGTCTCTTCTCCTTCTTATCTTCCAAACTGATACACTCCTCTTCCTTTCCTTGATTTTTGCTTATTGGATAGATATTCTAAGATAATATAGAGATTAAGGAGGTATTTCATGGACTAGAGCACAAGAACAAGTATAGATTTCAGCCTTCCTTGAACTTGCTCCTTGGTCTAAGTCTTCTCTTCTTTTCCTCCTAGTTCTCTTCTTGGCCGAAATGGCCTTTAATAAAGGAGGAAAGAATGATTCTATAGTTCTCTTGGCTTTTCCTTAAATATTATTATTTTATTAACATATTAATCATATGACTAAATTTTAATATTTTTTATTCCTCGATATTTCTCATGATAATTCCATAATGTTCTTTCATTTTCTTCCTTCTTTCTTGCAAACGTCCATTCCCTCTTAATTTATATAAAATTACTAAATTTACTTATTTAGTCAAAATGACCAGTTTGCTCTTGCATTTTTTCCATTTTCACATTTACTGGAAAAATTGGAAGAATTTTCATCAAACTTTGGAAATTCATATCTAATGTATAGATATCCTATTGGGGTAGTTCTAAAGCCTATATGACCCTTATTAAATATAGTTTTAGGGAAAAATATAAAAGTTAGCCAACTAAAAGCTCAACATTTCCATAATTTTCATTTTTGGACGCTGCCACAAAAAATTTCCAATTTCACTGGGTTAAATTCAAAAATACATATGTCCTTGTGTATAGCTATAAATGACTCATATTACCTATCAAATTAAAGCTTGATAAGTATACTTTCATTCTGGAAAGTTTCACAATATTTTGACATCATTTTGTCATTTGAAAATATCACATAACACGACTGCCTCACTGGAAAACATACTAGCAGTAACACTAATTTGTGTACCAAATAACTAAGTTATGTGTGTACCTCTAATTTCCTTGTTTTGTCACTTAATGTGCTATTTAATACACCATTTTATCCCCTCTAATAACATCAAGGTATGAAGAAATTTTAGTGACTGAAATTCAGTATGTTACACGACCGATGTGAGAGAGCTTCAATGAGCTGAAGGAGACGTTGACAACTGCACCAGTATTGATTATCCTTGATCCCAAGTTGACCTACGTAGTCTACAGTGATGCTAGCAAGTAGGGATTGGGATGTGTCCTAATGCAGCAGGGCAGAGTGGTGGCCTATACCTCTCGACAGCTGAAGCCTCCTGAGATGAACTATTCTACAATGATCTAGAGCTAGTGGCAATCATGTTCGTACTGAAAATATGGCGACACTACTTATACGGTGTGATTGTATAACTATACTGTGACCATAAGAGTCTTAAGTACTTGTATGATCAAAAAGAGCTCAATATGAGACATCATAGGTGGATGGAGTTGCTAAAGGACTATAATATGGAAATCAAGTATCACCCGGGTAAAGCCAATGTCGTCGCTGATGCTCTTAGTCAAAAGGCAGTACAGGTGGCAACTATGATAATACAAGAGAGGAAATTAATAGAAGATTTCTGAGAGTTAAACCTGTCAAATCAAATTTTATGTGCTAGTTATGGTATTAGCCAAGAGGAAAGTGATTTGGAGGCTGAGATTGCAAAAGCTCAAATACAAGATGAACAAGCACAGTCTATCCAGACTTTGATTGAACAGGGAGAGACTCGAGACTACTATCTTTCACCAAGTGGACTGGTTCGATATAAGAAGAGAATCTATGTTCCACTAAAAGCTAATATGAGGAAGAAAATCCTGGATGAAAAGTACAAAAGTCGATATACTCTCCACCCTCGAAGTTATGAGAGTTATGAGCGATTCTTTACTCAGTTCATTAGCGATGGAAGTAAAATACAATCTATCATTGTAACAAGTCAAGTTACAAGGCATTTACAGTATATACATCCCAAAATATATTTGTACACAACTAAAGTTGTGCAAAATCATACAACTAACAAAACTTCAATCTTCGACGCTCACGCCTCTAGCCTTCCACATTTATCTTTTTTTTTTTCCCTTGAGCTCTCTCCCTTTATTGGATGAGGATTTTATAGAAAAAATGTGAGATTCAAAGGAATCTCAGTAGTAACACATGTCAAACATATAGAGATAACGTTACAAGCATGCTTCAAACTCATCAACCAAAAAACTATCACAACATCATTCAGTGCATTTAATACAATTCATAAACTACCATAGTGCTAGGCAAGTTTCTTGGCCCCGAGGGATACCTGGCAAAGATAGGGCCCGGGCACCGCTCGTGCAATCATGAACATTATATTGGCCTGAGTGTCAACCCGTCCAAAGATAGGCCCTGGGTGATCATCCCGCATAATTAAAATGTGTTAGACATTTTGTGATGATTTCAAACAATACACAATGCATGTTTTGTCATATGAAGACAAGTTACTACATGGTTCCTCTTCTCTAGCAATTCCTGTTCGCTTGTTCCAAGCTCGGGCAAGTCCTGAGTTTCGGACCACAACCAAGTTCTGAAATCTTGAATATACCATAAATGAGTCATTACCCATTCATGTACAATTCCAAACTTATAACATTGGTAAACTTAGCCTAAAAGTGCTAAATTACCAAAATACCCTTTATGACCCGGTCTTACTATACTTTACTAAATTTATGACCTGTACCAATCCCACACAATTTCACGTGTACAATCCATTTTTGACTTCCAATTGGTCAAAATCAGGCCCAAATGATGAAAATGCCCTTGACAGCCCTTACTTAGAGCTTTTGAAGGGTAATTCGGTCATTTCACAATCTGGGGCTTTTCTCACTTCATCATCAACACATACTGTATACAATTTTGCCTTCTAAACCCAATGGAAGCAACAGAATTATCCAATTCATACTCCTTTGCCATATCCATCACAGGGCAGGGAATTTAGGTTATAAGAAAAGTTATGTCGGTTTCTCGTTTTCTTTTGCCTAATCACCTCCTCTCTACTTATAATCACACTATTAGATATTTAAACATTCATTAGACTTGATTTGGAGAAACTTGACCATTAAGGTCCTTTAGGTTTTATGAGCTATCTTGCACTAAAACATCCAAAACCAAGCCAAAAACAACTCTAATAGCATTAACCAAGCAAGAGGAATAAGTTTGGGAATTTACCTCTTGATTTCCACCACTTTCTCTCTCCTTAACATTTTTGTCTCTCTCTCCACAGCTCTTGAATCAGCTGGAAATCCATAGTTCCAAAGGAGGAGAAGTGAGTAGGACAGGTTATGGAGGGATTAGGAAGCTTAAGACACAATGTAACAACTTATTACCATTGATTCCAAGAAAGCCTTAGCCTCTTCTTCCTTCTACCATCTCAGCTCTCTCTCTCGCTCTTTCTGTTTCAGCTTGATTGTGAAAATGAGGCTGAAGAGATGATAATATGATCATATATTGTAAGGGTCAATTAGCCAATATATGTGTAAGCTCCTCATTGGTTCAAAAAGGAAATTTCTTTAATTAAAACTCATTTCCTCCTTATGCTTCATGTTCAGTCAAGAATCATAGCAAATGAGAGGAAAATATAGATCTCCAATATCCCATTGTGCTAACTTGCAATATGTTGACTTTTGACCTTTTGACATTTTGACCTTGCCTTGATAATAATTCACCAAAATTGGTTTATTATTGATCAAGTAGTCATTTCTCTCTTTTTAATTCCTATTTAACTAAAATTATTGGGAATGTTATAGAAAAATAATTATTTCCCACTTTATGGAAAAATTACTATTTACCCCTATATTTATGATTTACCGTAATAAATCATTTATCGTTAATTTCCATTAGTTTAACCTCATTTTGACACTTAAATGTGGCCATCATTCATGTTATTCAACTTCTCAAATTTTGGTCACAATATTAGGCCTTAAAGTGGACATTAATTGCCTCTTTGTGTCCCTATTTGACCAAATTATGTGTAACCGGTGATTGATATTTTTCAAGAAATTCAAGCTCACTAAATTCACCATTTTATTCTACTAAATATCATAATATACATTTAGGAATATTGGTGAAAAAGTGGGGTATTGCAGTTCTCCCCGCATTCAATAAATTTCGTCTCTGAAATTTGTTACACCTTTTGTGGCATAAATCCCGGGTAACGTCTTTGTATATCTTCTTCTGCTTTCCAGGTTGCCTCCCTTGGCGATAGTCCCTTCCAGACCACTTTCACAAATGGTATGTTGTGATTTCTAAGCCACCTTTCTTATCTATCAATGATTTGTTCTGGCTCACCCTCACAGGTGAGATTGTCTCGCATATCCACATCTTCATATTCAATAATATGCTGAGGGTCCGGTTGGTACTTCTTCAATTATGAAATGTGAAATACGTCATGCAATCTGCTTAGATTCGGGGGTAAAGCAATCTGATATGCTACAGGCCCAATTCTTGCCAATATCTCAATTGACCTAATATAGCGAGGGCTCAGCTTCTTCCTCTTTATCGCCCTTCCAACACCGGTAACAGGTGAAATCTTAAAAAATATATGATCATCGAACTGAAACTCCAACGTTCTTCTTCGCTTGTCAGCATAGCTCTTTTGCCTACTCTGGGCTGCAAGCAGTCTCTGCTTGATGACCTTGATATGCTATATAGTTTAATCTACTATATCCAGCTCATACAATCTTCTTTCTGATAACAAAATCCAGCAAAGAGTGGATTGACACTTCCTTCCATACAACGCTTCATACGGAGCCATCTGAATGCTCGCATGATAGTTATTGTTGTAAGCAAACTCTGCAAGTGGAAGGTAAAGATCCCAACTTGTCTATCACACACGGCCCTAACATATCTTCCAGTGTTTGTATGGTTCTCTCTAACTGTCCATCTATATGGGGATGATAGGCCATACTGAAACTCAACTTAAAACCTAAAGCATTATGCAGAGATCTCTAGAACTTTCAATTAAAGGGAGGATCCCTGTCAGAAATTATACTTTTCGGCGTCCCATGGAGTCTCACTATCTCTTTGCTGTAAATTTCTACCACTTTATCAGGAGAATAGCTAGCATTAATCAGTATGAAATGTGCTAACTTCATAAAATGATCAACAATTACCCAGATTACATCATGATTCTGGATTCTGGGTAATCCTACCATAAGATCCATAGTTATGCTCTCACATTTCTACTCTGGATTCTTGGGACTCTAAAGCAATCCTGGCAGTTTCTAGTGCTCAATCTTTACCTTCTAATAGGTAACACATCATGCCACATATTATGTCACATCTTTCTTCAATATGAGTCACCAGTACATTACCTTCAAGTCACAGTACATCTTTACCATCCCTAAGTAAAGGGTGTAATGACTCTTGTGCGCGTCGTCAAGGATTGTCTACCTTAGATAAGCTTTCAGGGGAACATAAATTCTTTCCATGTATCAAACTAATCCACTTGGTAACAGATCATAATCCTGAGTCTCTCCTCGTTCAATCATCATTCTGATAGACTGTGCTTGCTCATCTTGCATTTGAGCTTCTGCAATCTCAGTTTTCAGATCACTTTCTGCTTGTCTAATACCATAACCAGCACAGAGGATTTGATTTTTCAGATCCAAGTCTCTAAAATATTTTATCAATTTTCTCTCTTGTATCATCACAGCTACCACTTGCACCGTCTTCCGACTAATAGCATCAGTGACGACGTTAGCTTTTCCTGGGTGATATTTGATCTCCAGGTTGTAGTCTTTTAGCAATTCCATCAACCTGTGTTGTCTAATGTTGAGCTCTTTCTGATCATACAGATACTTAAGACTATTGTAGTCATAGTACAGTTCAACAACCACCCCATATAGGTAGTATCGCCAGACTTTCAGCGCAAACACAATTGCCGCTAGCTCTAGATCACGTGTGTGATAATTCAACTCTAGAGGCTTCAGCTATTGAAAGGCATAGGCCACCACTCTGCCTTGCTGCATCAGGACATTTCCCAATCTACGCTTACTAGCATTACTGTAGACCACATAGGTCAACTCAGGATCAGGGATAATCAATATGGGTTCAGTTGTCAACCTCTCCCTCAGATCCATGAAGCTCTTCTCACAATGATAGTCCTACTTGAACGGTTGATCTTTCCATGTGAGTTTTGCTAATGGCAAGGCAATATGAGATAAATTTTGAATGAATCTCCGGTAATAGCCAGCAAGACCTAGAAAACTGCGTATCTCAGTAACAGTTTCTTGCCTTTTCCAATCCAGCACTGCTTCCACCTTACTGGGATCTACTGTAACCCCTTCTTATGAGATAACATGGCCCATAAATTTGACTTAAGTAAGCCAAAACTCATATTTGCTCAACTTCGCATAGAGTTGCCTTTCTCGTAGAATACCTAGTACGATCCTCAAGTGCTCTTCGTGCTATTCCTTACTCTTGGAGTATATCAGAATGTCATCGATGAAGACTACCACGAACTGATCTAAATACTAGCGAAAGATATGGTTCATGTAGTCCATAAACATGGATGGTGCATTGGTTACCACAAAGGGCATTACCAAGAACTCGTAGTTCCCATACTGGGTTTTGAAACAATTTTCGGTATGTCTTCTGCCTTCACACGTAGCTGATGATACCCCGACCTTTGATCAATCTTTGAGAACACACTTGCTCTAGATAGTTGATCCATAAGGTCATCAATCTGAGGAAGTGGGTACTTGTTCTTGACGGTTACCTTGTTTAGTCCTCTATAATCAATACACAACTTTAGGCTTCCATCTTTCTTCTTGATAAATAACACTAGAGCTCCCTACGGTGATACACTAGTTCGAATGAACCCTTTTTCAAGCAGTTCTTCAATTTGATTCTTCAACTCAGCCATTTCATTTGGAGCCATTTGATATGAAACCTTTGATATAGATCTTGTTCCAGGAAAAATCTTGATTTCAAATTCCACTTCTCTTTCCGATGGTAACCCATTAAGATCATCTGGAAACACGTCAGGAAACTCTTGTACAACTGGAATGTCTTCTAGGGCTATTTCTGTCTCCGCCTGTACAGAAAAGAACACAATGTATCCCTGATATTCTTTCTTCAGGCATTTTTCAACCGCTGACAACGAAATAAAGTTCAGACTAGCATTTTTTTCATTGAACTTCTGCTGAGTAGGATATATTATTCTCTTGTTTCCACAATCTACCAATACATTTTTTGCCGTTAACTAGTTAAAACCTATTATAACCTCAAGTTTTTGAAGTGGAAAACAAATCAAGTCCTCTGTAGACTCATGTCCTTCAACAGTTACCACACAATTCAAGCAAACATCAACAGTTAAAGTCTTGATACCCATTGGCATCAACACAATCAAATCAAATGGCAGTTGACACATATGCAATCCTAGGAATTTAATATAGCCATAAGCAATAAAGGAATAACTAGCACTCGGATCATATAAAACTTGTAATGAACTATAATTGAGAAAGATTTTACCTTAAACTAGCTCAGGAGATTTCTTCCCTTCTTCTTGAGTCATGGAAAATACTCAGCCCTGACTTCTCTATCTGAGTTCAATTGATTGTGGCGCTGCTCATTGGGAACAATTCACTACCAAATGGCATGGCTTCTTACAGACATAATAAATTACTTGGCTTATAGGAAGATTGCACCATCGTCCTGGATGAGTTCTACCACAATGAAAGCATGTTGGAGACGTCGGGGGCTTTTGGCCACAATTGTTTCCAGACCAAAAGGGCTTTTTATTACCTCCCCTTATTGTAAATCCTTGTCCCTTTCGCTTCTGTGAGGTATCCCTATGACTAGGTTTACCTCTCTGGCTAGTACTCTTATTGGCTTATACTCTTTCCAAGTTCCCTTCTGTCAGTCGACATGCTTCTACTGCCTTTTCAAACTTTTTAAACTGTTGGGCAACTAGTTTCTCTTCCAACTCGAGCTTCAATCCCCGAATAAGCATATATGAGCTCTACATCTCATCATATTTAAGTTTCAAATAGGAAGAGTAACGGGACAATCGTATGAATCGAGATAGATAAGCATCAAAGCTCTCCGTGTCCTATTGTTGAATTGCTAAAAATTCTTTTTCTTTTTCAATTCTCACCGACCTCGAGAAATACTTCTCAAAAAATTTCTCTTGAAATAATTCCCATGTCAAAGGGATATTCCGAGCGCGTAGTAGCATCAATGTATTCTTCCACCAATCATCAACATCGCCTACTAACTTATAAATTGACATCCTGGCTTTCATCTTCGTTAGGCATCCAAGTACCCTGAAAATCTTCTCTAGATGATTTATCCAATTCTCAGTAGCTTGTAGATTAAATTTTCCTTGGAATGGCTTAGGCTAGTATTTAATAAATTTAGGCATCTAGTATTGGACAACATTCTCCTCAAGTTCTTGAACAATAAGGATTTTTGAGCTCACCTCATGTGACTGCGATTGCTCATCACTACATGATTGTTCTCCGTCTGGATTCCCCTCAAGATGGTTTCCTTTAGGGAGATTCCCTTCCGGGTTGTTCCCTTCAAGTTGTGCCTCATTCATATTTTGTCTTTCCTTTAATTCCCGGACTTCTTCTATCAAGTCCTGGATCATAGTATGTTGCTGAGCCGATATTGTCAAAATTTGCTACATGAGATCAGGCTCTGGATTATTCTCAGGTTCAGGATTTGGTGGTACATTTCCCCTGGTCTACGTCGTACCATTGTTCCTTTTCACTATTAAGAAGGAACATCACGTTAATGCCACATCAACACACTCATATTTACATACAAAATTATCCAAATTTCAAATACCAACACACATCAATTATATGCATTCATATTTGCATTCAAGCAACTTGGTATTTACATCAAAATAAGTATGTTCTATCAAAGGAAGCAGTTATATGTACAATAAGTGGCTTAACATTTACATCAAAAGTAAGCCTATGCTGTCTTACTGAGCATACCATTATCCTTCTATTCCTTATGCATATTAAACAAAACAAACAAAATCATATGCTCAATAAAAGGTAAAAACTCAAAAGGACCCATAATGATGATTTCATTCTTTTTATTGATTCAAGAAGTGAAATCAGGAAGATAGGCTAATGTAGTTCAAATCCACACATTACCGTCCATCATTAGCTCAAGCTCCTCTCTTTGCTCATACAGCTTCTATACAAACTCCAAGAATATTGTATACTGGGTCATGGGAGTGAAGAAATCAGTAAAAGCTATCACATATAGATCCTTCAGTTGTTCCCACAATTCATCATTTACTGTGGATCAAAAGCCAACTCTTCTACTGGGCAGTTGACTCTATAGCTGAGTCTAGATATTGTACACTATCATTTGGCTCTACATCATCTGTGTCTACCATCGTAGCTTCATCTCTAGCAATAGGACTAAAGAACGATGGCCATTTGACGCTATTTCTTCGTGTACGTGCCATTCTTGGTCCATGTCCCCCTCTATTGAGGATTACATAAGTTCTACCTTCTGGAATCTACTCCTATAGTGGAGGTTGATTAACATAAGGAAGTGAAGGTGACCGACTCCTTTATCTCCTACTGCCTGATCCGCTTTTCTTCTTGATAGTAATAGGAGCTAGAACACTCTTCCGAGCCATTCGGCTTACTCTTGATATTCCTGCTTCTCTATACACCAGCGTGTTAGAATTCATATTTTGATGATACCAAGTAGTGATGAAATATTCTACAAGGAAATCATCAGGTTACATAAAGCACTATAGTTGAAAATCTCTAGAGAAATCAATCATTAGTTGATAATCATGCAACCTTCCCACATCACTCTTAGTGATCACTCAAGTTATTGGGTCATCACTCAAGTCATTGGGTCATCACTCAAGTAGTCACTCGAGTGATGCCTACTGAAAACTGGCAGAAATGTTTAAATGTCATTTCTGGAACCATCACTCGAGTGATCTGAGGCCATCACTCGAGTGGTCACTCGAGTGATCCCTTGGAAATTCTGCCAGAAACTTTCGTCTCACATTTTTGCCACTGCACAGACTATCACTTGAGTGATTAAGGTCATCACTCGAGTAGTCACTCGAGTGATCACCTTTGAGACTGGCAATATTGTGCACTTTCAATCCCAAAACTTCTAAGGAAAAGAGGGAGAAGACAAATTTATCATTATGTGCAAAAAATTCCTAAGCTTTACAGAAAAATGGAAGAAAATATATAATAGTGATCCCACGACTGTATCAGCAAGCACAACTAGTATCACCAATATCCCAGAAATTGTTCTTAGCAGAGATATAAGCCAAGTTAGATATGAAAACCATAATAATTATCAGAACAACATTGGATTAAAAAACTTACTAATCTTGTATAAGCTCATAGATGAATTCAGCACAACAGTTACGGATGAAATCAATATCTTCTTCAAGAAAGGGATCAGAAACATCCAACATCTGTATGTGTAACACAAGCCAAATAAAACATTAACTTACTAACTTAAAAATAATAAAGTAATACAAAATTTTTTAAATATGCATTTATTACCTCTTCGGTAAAATCAGTCGTGTCAAGGCTGATAATATTGTAAATTTGCCTCAAAATATAAAGACCACATAAGTTAGACCCCGGTGGTTGCCTACGGCTCTAAAAAAGAACATGACATCATCAAACCATAGCTTATGGAATACATCTTAAAGAAAACAAATATGTACTAACCTTTGGCGTGATCCATGTAGGGTTTTTTAAGTCATGAACATGATTACCACACTTAGCGTGTAGGAATGTCCGCATAGCCCTATCATCAAAATCACAAAGATTACTTATCTTGCACACAAAATTTACAAAAAAAAGGTAATAAGCAAGAAAACTTACGAGTTCACGGTCTTCTTCAAGTAACTTCCCGGTTTCAAGTGGAGCGAGCATAGGAGGATGACTGTGTAACTAGCCTTACACAGAAGAACCAATTGCCAATGATCCCTTAAAAAAAGAGAAGAATGTTAAGAAAATATAAAGCATTATATGTATTTTGGAATATAAATTTGTTTCTTACCCATGCACATAAGGAACAAAGAAACAGTCAGTTTCTGTTTCACTGAGCTTCTCTGATAAGTATATGTGTCTGATGGCAGAAGTGTTCCCTTTCTCTTGGACTTAATGAGGGCACATGAATCCAAATTTATTACTCTCCCTAGAGGAGAGTAACCTACAATTCATGTACCTACAATAATGCAAGCACACAAATCAAAGTAAAACAGCGTAATTTTTAAAATATTTACTCCCAATTGAAGAAGATAGTTATATTAAAAATAGATGGACAATCCCAACCGTAAGATAATATCTAGGAGCGACTAGGGATATTAAATCTTCCCTTTCAAGATAGCATATCGCCCCTGACTTGCTAACAGCTGAATCCGTAGGACAACTTCTTGTTAGGAAGAATGTATTGTATGCCATCATAATCACTTGTTGCATGACATTCAGTGGAGGTTGTAAAACTTCATGAGGGAAGAGAGCTGGACTTGGGGCTCTTATCGGGGATTCCACATCTCAAATAGAAATAGGGTTCTTCGGCCATGATATGAAAGTACCCAGGACATTGCTCACAATCTTGAACTCCTCAGAAGTGATAGGGACAGGTGCATCTATGATGATAACCTCTTTAATTGACACCCTGACTTAATCATCTGTCATTTTCTGGTGGTGAACAATTGATCCCAGGTTGTGCACACTCCCTCGTGCAACTAACTATCTCAGAGGATCCTCAACAAAAATGTCACATGGATCATCAATTTCTTTTCCAGGACCCTTTGGTGACTGCCCAATATTGCAACAACTCCCTTTAGTGCTCTACTTTTTAGGATCGAGCGAATGTGCCTGGGAGCATTGGTATATTTTCTAGTGTTGACCATGGCATACACTTCCTTCTTCATCTTGCTTAATCAGGCATCCAATAGTGCATCAAATGATGCTTCTACCTCAGCCCTTGCTTCCACCCTTGCAGTGGCCAACATATGCTCCAATTTGTCTCTCATCACCATGTTTAAGGAATAGCGTGAGAGGGCTCCAAAGTAATCCTTTATGCCCACCCCTCCTCCAACTCCCCTGACACGTCCTAGATGCTCAAGTTTTCCAGTAGCAACTGTGAGGATATTATCCCTCCCCTCCACCTTAAAGGATCCCTCGGTTTGCTTTTTTTGAAGTTCCTCCTGTGAGATATACAGAGAACACACATGAGTAATAAAACATGTTTACTAAATAGTTAATAACAACAACGATACTTACAATTTTTTCACTGACTATACGAGACTGTTCACTCGTATATGACCCACTACTCTTTCAACGAGCATGCAACCATAATTCTTCACGTCATAGCGGAGATGGTGGAGAAAGAAGAACAAAATGATTAGATTGAGATGCTTCCTCTAATCTCTTCCATTTGGCCGCCAACAAGTCCTTTTCAGCCTTTGCGTATCCCCTACGAGACATTGTATAGGGGCAATCATTCTTCCTACCACTCTCTTATGCTTTTTGCCTTCTTGCCTGCAAATAAGAATTTGGGACAAACAAAATGTTACAATCAGTATAGACGATTGATAAGAAAATAAAATATGAAATAAGTTAACTCACCAAAGCCTCTGGAGTAGTCCGAAGCCTCAAAAACTCTTGCCAGGTAGCTTCATCAATATATGAATACTTGCTGCACGGAGTAGGACGAGGCTTACCAGCTTCCACCTTGATACGCACATAATTATTGGCAAGATTCATCTTGAACTTCTTCCAGCATTCACAACAATACGTCATAGTCTTGTTGTACAAGACTTCACTCTGAGGGACGTCATAGGTGAGTTGTTATGCATGCGTTAACACAGTGACAATTTTGATAATTATAACATGCAAAAGATAATTTTATACCTGAATAATATCCCAAATATGCTGCTTTACTTTTTTGTCGACATGTCTCCACTCCTCTATCAAGATACTAGGCTTATTGTGTGCTAGGAGGCCGACAAAACTCCTATATCAGCTTGCATTAGGCCCGATTGGTTTCCAATATTGATCAAACTCAATCAGTATCTTTTCATTGGTACTCCGACTGAAGGTAACGTCTCTCAACAGTATGGCCCTCCTTCCCCTCCATACGGACTAGTTACTCGGCTCACTTTGATTCTGGCTCTGATTAATACTCACTAGCTTGCT
Organism: Albizia julibrissin; assembly: GCA_037074505.1. NCBI lineage: Eukaryota > Viridiplantae > Streptophyta > Magnoliopsida > Fabales > Fabaceae > Albizia > Albizia julibrissin. The sequence continues at coordinate 44,875,379 of CM073477.1, forward strand.
TTGATGAGCACTAGGTGACTCCTGAGCCTCCTCACTAGGACGCCTTGGATATGTCATTATCCTGTTAAGATAAATCATTAAGTTAGTAACCTATAAAATAACTGTATATATAATCTGGATATAACTCATAATGATAATTACTTTAGATAGATAGCTAACTTTTAAAGTAGATTTATAAAGAGATATCCTCCCATATCTTTTCACAATGATAATTTCTTGTGCCCTGTTCATTATCTGTTTCATCTTCTTCGTTCAATTCAGGAAGACCCCTGGAAAAAGAATGAGTCTCGAGAAAATCGTAATTTGAGCGACTTTCCTCATCAATATCAAAGACCCTTTTTCCTTGGAGAGCTATAGACCACATTTTATTTTCCTTATCGGTAATATAGAACACTTGTTTCTCCTGATCTACCATAATGAAAGGTTCATCTCCAAAACTTCTACTGTTCAGATTTACTAATGTAAATCCTAACTGATCAATCTTCACACCATTATTGACATCAACCCACTTGCATTTGAAAATGGGAAATTTAATTTTAACATAGTCAACCACCCAAATCTCCTCAATAACCCCATAATAAGGTATGACTGCCAATTTAGGGTTCTTATCTTTTGAGCTAGAGAAGTGCATAGATTCAACCACTAACATAACACCACTATTCTAGACAGTGGTTCTATTATCCAAGGACTTTGTGTAAAAGGTATAACCATTGATTACAAATGAAGTCCAACTTATGACATCAACCTCAAGACCACGTGCTAGCCATTTCATTGTATCAGAAAAAAATTCTTCTCCGTCAAGCTTATGTTTGAACTAATGTGCAAAAGTTCTGATATGCTCCCTAATTAACCTTTATTCAGTCATTCGACTGTTTGCTTTCTGTACAATTTCTTTAAGAGCATTCATCTAATCTTGAACTGCATCAACATTATTCAAGATGTACAAGTGGACTTGTTATAACTCATCAGGATCCACACTCTTTACTATAGCCCCGCGTCTACCCCCTTCTTTATTATGGCATTTATGAAGGCCGATATGTTCTATATTTGACAAATAATGTTGATAAAATTCCATGGCTTCATCAGAAACATATTTATGAACAATAGATGCTTCATGCCGGTTAGGGTTCTTCATATACCCTTTTAGGATTTTCATAGTTCTTTCAATTGGGTACATCCACCGGAAATAGATAGGGCCACACAACTTTATCTCCCTCACTAGATGAGCAATTAGATGTACCATGATGTCAAAAAAAGAAGGAAGAAAAAGCTTTTCAAGCTGGCACAAGATTAGGTATCCTTTATTTTCTAATTCATCCAATCTTTCCTTCTCAATGACTTTACTACAAATTGCATTGAAGAAGAAACAAAGTCTAGTCAATATGTGTTGAAGATCATATTCGACAATGCCTCGAATAGCTACTGGGAGTAGTTATTGCATTAATACATGACAATCATGAGATTTTAGCCCTACTAACTTTAAGTCTTTCATCGACACAAGCTTCTTAAAATTTGAGGAATACCCTGACGGAACTTTGATTCCATGTAAACACTCACAAAAACTTCTTTTCTCATCCTTGGACAAAGAATGACAAGCTGGAGTACAAAAGGTTCTCTTACTATATGGCCTCGGATGCAAGTCTTCTCGTATTCCCATTTCTTGCAAATCTAATATTGCCTTCACGCCATCCTTATAACTACCTTGTATGTTTAGCAGTGTCCCAGCAATATTATCACCAACGTTTTTCTCCACATGCATGAAGTCAATACAGTGTCTCACATCAAGATTGCGCCAATATGGAAGATTAAAGAAGACCGACCTCTTTTTTCATATATTTTTCTCATTTATACTCTTTGTATCCTTACAGAAGATAACATTGATATTTTGTACCTTTTCATAAACTTTCTCCCTAGTCAATGCCTCCGGAGCATCTTTAAACTCTTGGCTACCAAAAAAGGCTTTCTTTAATCTACGATATGGGTGGCCCCGTCTAAGGAATCTTCTATGGCTAAGATAAATGGTCTTTCTTCCATATTGAAGTTGATGGTAGCATGTGCCTTCTTCACAAATCGGATATCCTTTATGGCCTTTAACGCTATATCCTAACAAGTTTCCATATGCAGGGAAGTCATTTATAGTACAAAAGATCATAGCTCGCATTTTAAAAATCTCCTTCTTGTTCGCGTCAGAAACATCGACACCTTCATCCCATAACTCTTTCAAGTCTTAAATCAAGGGTCGTTCTAAGTAGACATCTATGTCATTTCCGGGTTGTTTTGGTCCCGAAATCAACATAGATAACATGATGTATTTTTGTTTCATGCATAACAAAGGAGATAAGTTGTAAATTATCAACAGAACATGCCATGAACTATGTATACTGCTTAGGCTACCATAAGGATTCATGTCATCCGTGCTAACCCCAAGTCTAAGGTTCCTAGTTCTTCACCGAAGGTAGGAAATAATTGATCAATTTTCTTCCATTGATCAGCCAGATGTCGAAGCTTTCCATCAGAAATCCTCTCATCCGCATGCCATTTCAAATTCTTGGCATCAATTTCATTAGCAAAAAGGCGTTTGAACCTCGGTATGATTGGAAAATACCATAACACTTTTGCAGGGGTCTTATTTGATTTGTACCTGGGGGTTTCACATATCGGACACTGCTACTTCTCTTTATGCTCTTTTCTATACAATATGCAATCATTAGGGCATGCATGGATCTTTTTATACTTCATCCCTAGTGGACACAATATTTTCTTAGCATCATAGTATCGGCTAGGTAGCACATTATAATCTGGATGTCCTTAATGGCCTCAAGTGTTTCTGAAAAATTTTATCGCTCCATCCATGCCTTGTTTTCAAACTTACCAATTTCAATACTGCTTTCAACAATTGGTATTTTGTATACCCGGGGTACAACGGCTTCTCAGCATTACTGCACATATTACCGTATGCATGTGATTGCTCAAAAGCCTCTTCTCCTACATCAAGAATAATATCCTCTATCTGATCATCCAGATACGTGTCATTAATATCAAAGGCTACTCCCCCTTGTTCAGCTGCACATGGAATTTCTAATTCTTCACCATGCCATACCCATAATGTATAACTCTTTCAAAATCCTTCACAAATTAAATGAGTATATATATCTGCAGCATTAGTCACTTCTCATTCAAACATTGTACACAAGGACAATAGAACATCCCACTATCATTACCGGAATTTCTTCTAACAAATTCTAAGAAATCCCTCACCCCATTATCATATTCAACACTAGTCTGTTTAGCATTTACCTAACTACGATCCATATATTTCAACACCTTTTTTTCCTTCTCTTCTGTATATTTTTTCCCCTAGAAAAGGGAGGAGTATGATGAGAGTATGAAATCATTACACTCCTCAAGTTACCTAGTTTAATAGAATTCTTCATCATAATTCCTCATTAGATGTAATTACAGTCTGTTCCATTTTCTTCAAGTAATTTTTCCCCTTTCAAAGAGTTTTTATTTCTATTCAAGGGACCACTACAATTACATCTGATTTTGAATACATAAATATCAAAATTGATAGACTCAAGAAAGAAAATGATTCAACGGATTAAACAAGTTCATAACATCTTCAAGGGACCACTTCAACAGATTCAACAAAAAGAAATTGATAAATAGCCTAATTATATCTTTAAAAAATTCAACAAAAAGAAATTGATATGCAAAATGTGAAAGGTCAAGTACTTGTGATTGAACATATTCATAACATCCAAATTCGTAAATCATATACCACATCATCTAAGAATTAAGTGAGATAGAGGAAACATTACTCTTACCTTGAGGTAGTGACCTTCGATTGTGGCTTGAGGAGCAGGAGGAGCGGCGGTTGCAGTGGCTAGAGAACATGGAGGAGATAATGGTGAAAAGATAGTGCATAGTCAGAGATTCCACGAGAGGATTTTAGGTCAGAAAATAGAGAAAGAGGAGGCGGCGGTGGCGGTGGCTGGAGCAGAGGGGGAGAAAATGGTGGAATATGATAGGAGAAGAAGGTGCAGAGCTAAGATGAAGCTTTCACGGCGGTGGAAATGACCAGGAGGGAAACGAAATGGAGGGAGATTAGGTTTGAATTACCGGACTTTGAAGACCGGTTATCCAAATAACCGGTCTTAGTTCTAAGACCGGTTATTTGGATAACCAGTCTTAAAAGTCCACTACTTAAGACCGGTTATAAGATAACCGGTCTTAAGTAGTGGACTTGTAAGACCAATTATATATATAACCGATCTAAAAAACAAACAGTATTTTTTTTTCTTAGTTAATTTTTATACCGGTTCTAAATGATGACCGGTCTAAAAAATGGTATATTTTAGACCGGTTTTTATTTTAACCGGTCTAAAAAATTTAAAAAATATTTTATCTTTAAATAATTTTTATTTCTGTTATTTTTAAGACCAGTTATTTAAATAACCAGTCTAAATAATTTTTTTAAGACCGGTTTTTTAAAAAACCGGTCATAAAAGTTGCTCTTTATTACAAAATTGCCACTGCGTTTTTCTTTTAGACCTTTCCCGTGAAAACCGGTCTAAATGTGGCGATCTAAATATCCTTTTTTGTACTAGTGCAAGAACAACTGTAATAGTATTAACCAAACAAGAGGAACAAGTTTAGGAAGTTACCTCTTGATTTTCACCACTTTCTCTCCCCTCAACGTTTTTGTCTCGCTCTCCACAGTTTTTGAATCAGCTGGAAATCCATAGTTCCAAAGGAGAAGTGAGTAGGAGAGGTTATGGAAGGATTAGGAAGCTTAAGACACAAGGTAACAACTTCTTACCTTTGATTCCAAGAAAACCCTAGCCTCTTCTTCCTTCCACCATCTCAGCTCTCTCACTCTTTTTGTTTTAGTTTGATCGTGAAAATGAGGCTGAAGAGATGATAATATGATCATATATTATAAGGGTCAATTAGCCAATACATGTGTAAGTTCCTTATTGGTCCAAAAAGGAAATTTCTTTAATTAAAACTCATTTCCTCCTTTTGCTTTATGTTCAACCAAGAATAATAGCAAATGAGAGGGAAATATGGATATCTAATATCCCATTGTGCCAACTTGCAATATGTTGACTTTTGACCTTTTGACTTTTTGACCTTTCCTTGATAATAATTCATCAAAATTGGTTTATTAATGATCAAGTGGCCATTTCTCCCTTTTTAATTCCCATTTAAATAAAATTATTGGGAATATTAGTGAAAAATAATTATTTCCCACTTTATGGAAAAATTACCGTTTTGCCCATACATTTATGATTTACCGTAATAAATCATTTCTTGCTCATTTCCATTGGTTTAACCCCATTTTGACACTTAAATGTGGCCATCATTCATGTCATTCAACTTCTCAAAATTTTGGTCACAATATTAGGCCTTAAGGTGGACATTAATTGCCTCTTTGTGTCCCAATTTGACCAAATTTTGTGTAACCGGCGATTGAGATTTTTCAAGAAATTCAAGCTCACCACATTTCACCATTTTATTCCACTAAATATCACAATATACATTTAGGAATATTGGTGAAAAAGTGGGGTATGGTAGTGATAATTGAATATTTATTACACTCATTTGTATCTCTTGATTAATAAATTTAGATTGTTTAGTAATAAATAATGGGCTTTTATGCTTATTTGGGCTTTGAGTGTTTTATTGGATTTAACATATTTTAATAGTAAAGTTCCAGATTTACAACCCTTCTCTATTTTGATCTTAACTCTTGAACCAGATATCCGAATGATCTCATTCTTGTCTCATGTTTTAGATGATTCAGAGGGCAACAATTGATATGAAGACTTGAAGAGAAGATTCGGACAAGAGGATAGTCAAAAATGCAGTCAAAGTTATATGTATTTTTCTGGAATTTTATTGGGCCCGAATTTTGTAATAAAGCACTATTTAGTATGGATTTTCGTTTTGGGCTTAACTGTTGGGCCCTGGCCCATTTGGCAATTAGGTTATAAGCTAACTTATGCTGAAACATTAGGCATAAGGTGTGTGGCCGTTTTTTAGATCAAATGCATAAGTTCTAAATTCTCTGAAATGTTCTTCGTGTTCTTCGTTCGTTCTTCGGATTTTCCAGCCATGTCCGGCTAAGTTTCTGTGACTGATCTATGGATTGAGGATTCAAGTTTCCAATCAGAGGACATACTTAAACGGGTAACGTAATTCGTTTCTATTTACTCTAATCGGATCCAATTTCTGGAATAGTTCGAATGTTTGTTTTAATATTCTGATCGGTACATCCCAAGGACACAGTTTGGATCTGGTTATAGTGCTACTAAACGATTGTACAGTAGCACGCCATGCATACGAACAGAATCTAGACGATGGTCTAGTCGAGGGATTTTCTGGACGGATACAGAGATTTTTGGTTCGTCCAGATCCGATCACGAATTCGTTATAATCTTCGTCCGATGATGGTAGGAAACTATGAATCCCAATCCTATGGTCAGTCGTTTTAATATATTTGATCTAGTTCATTTTTCATTTCTGTCTTAAATCTGAGTTTATTGTTCGGTAATATTTCATTAAAACCCCCCCAATCGATTATTGTTCGAATGTTCTAGACTGCTTGTAAATTCTGTGGGAAACGATCCAGGTTCTCTGTACTGCAAATCCTCATTGAAACTGGTTATTTTGTGAGAACTCGACATTTCTCATCAGGTAGTTCTCTCCGCGTTCAAAAAGTGGTTGTATCGGCCATATATAGTAGATCAAACTACTAAGCAGATCAAGATCATCAAGCATAGGCTGCTGCAGCCCAGAATAGGCAAAAGAGTTAGGTTGACAAGCAGGGATGACCATTAGAATTCCAGGTTAGCGATCACGTATTTTAGAGGGTTTCACCTGTTACCGGTATCGGTCGAGCGATAAAAAAGGGAAGCTAAGCCCTCAATACATTAGGCCATTCAAAATTTTGTTAAGAATTGGGCCAATAGCATACCGGATTGCTCTACCCCTAAACTTGAGCAGATTGCATGATGTCTTCCACGTTTCATAATTAAAGAAGTACCAACCAGACCCCCAGCATGTTATAGAGTTTAAGAATATGGATATGCAAGATAATCTCACATACGAGGTTGAGCCAGAACAAGTTATCGAGTGACAAGAGAAATGACTCAGGCATAGATACTATTATAAAAAGTAGATTTAACAACACCTATTTATGTTCTTTTTTTGAAAACAAAAGTTGAAACGGAGGCGGTGACATTTTTGAAATTTTGTCTTAACAATCAATGACTGTTTTTCTTAAACAGTCATTGAAAGTTTAAGTTTCAACGAATGTTCTCAAAAACAGGTGTTAAAATACACTTTTAATGACTGTTATGAAAAATAGTCGTTGAAAGTTAAGCTAAAAAAATTAAATATTTGTTAGATTCAATGACTACTTTTAAAAAACTATTGTTGAATCTTGACATAGGGGCTATCGTGGCGCAATTGGTTAGAGCCTTTGACTATTTTCCTTAAGGTCAAGTGTTTGAGCCTCCCTCACCTGTTTAATTTTTTTTAGAGTTACAATGACTATTTTATATAAAATAGTCGTTAAATATCTCAACAAGTCTAGTGTCATAGTGCAGTTAGCTAAAGCCTTTGGTAATTTTCCTTGAGGTTGAGTGTTCGAACCTGCCTCATCGCTTAATTTTTTTTATTTAGAGTTATAACGGCTATTTTATATAAAACAATCATTGAATCTCTCAACAAGTCTGGTGTTGTAGTGTAGTTAGCTAGAGCCTTTAGTAATTTCCCTGATGTTGAGTGTTCGAGCCTCCCTGACCCCGTATGCTTTTTTAAGTGTTTTCAACGACTGGTTTTTCAAAACCAGTCATTGTAACAAGATTTTTTCAAAACATGTGCCTCCTTTTCAAATATTTAAGATCCTCTTCTTTCCATCGCTACCTATTTTTATTGCAAAAATACATACAGAGATCAGTTCTTGGAAGTGAAAGGAACCAAAACAACGAACCAGTGTCTGACCACTTCCTTCACCGACAAATACAACACCAAGAAATTATACTTTGAGCCCACTTCCTTCACCGTCAAAGTCAAGGGCATGAACCAAAAAAATGGGTGGTATGTAGAGTGGTTTTTAACGACTAGTTCTCAAACAGTCGTTGAAAATGGGATTCAATAACTGGTATTCAAACCAGTCATTGAAAACCAGAGTTTCAATGACTGGTTTTCTTAAACCAGTCATTGAAAGTCTGGTTTTCAACGACTAGTTTGGAAAATAATCATTTTTAATATGCTCATGAGTCAAACTAGTCTACAGAGCTTATCAAAGAAGAGTAACTCGAAAGAGTAAAGATGGTTTTGTACACGTAAAGGGTTTATTTTTCTCCATTTCTCTATTGTTGCACCTCCAAAGACAAGATAGAAAGACATGGGTTCTTGGTTCTTTCTTATTACATTACTCTCTGTTTTCTTCATTATCCCTCATCTTCTCAATCCTCCATTATTTCTATGGGTTTTGTAGTCAATCCTCCCTGTTTTCCCTCTTTTCTGTCCCAACAAGGTGAGGCATGAAACTTATTTTATTTGATTGGGTGCTTCATTTCATCCTCTGAACTTGCAATTCTGGTTTTTTCTTTCTCAAAGTTGCATTATTCGACTTTAAGTGTAGGTTCTGTAGTTGAGTCAATCCTTGTTTATTCTTTAATTTTTTTCCATCCTTGTTTGTTGATTTTTATCACTGTTAACTGGTAAGTTGCAAGATTAGCATTGCTGATTTTGACTTTCACATGTGTCGACCTTCTAGTTGAGTCATGCCTCTTCTTTCTTGACTTCTCTATGGCCCTAGATACCCAATCACATCATTAGAGCCATGATTGTGAGTCATTAGAAGTGTATATTAAGGCCCAAGAAGCTAGGGAGGGCTAAATATGTCAATTTCCCTCAAAAACATGAAATCCTATAATTTGGGGACTTTGGTCGCAACCAAGAATGGCTGGCCGAGGCCAAAACCAGGTCAGAAACATTTTGGCCGTGGGCAAGACCCTTTAGCCATGGCCAAGAATCTCGTTGTTCATAATTTCACCGTCTTTCTATAGTAGTGAGAAGCATTCCATTCGTGAAGGTGGTCTGGAAGGGATTATCATCCAGAAAGGCAATATGGGAGGCGGTGGATGACTTGCGAAAGCATTTCCTGGAATTTATGTTCTAGAACTTGTAACAAATTTTGGGGACTAAAGTATCGGGGGTGAGTTGTAACATACTAAAATATGAGCGCCCGGTATAGCTTGTAAATGTAAGTAGTTAGAAGAAATTCACTGGTGCCAAGTATGTGTGTATGACTCCAATTTGAATAAAAAGGGGACACTTGGCAAAATTCTATTTGTTGATACATAAAATAATAATTAAATTAATTAATTTTTTCTTTATGTGGGGACCATAAAAAATATATGTGATACCCTACTTCACTATTATCGTGAAATACTATAATTGCATACAATACCTTTGCCTTACAAATATATACATATATTCACATGCACCATTCATTGGATTGTATTTACATCATATACAACGTCTCTTTGGTCTACTTCATATACAAACCCAAAACTCATAAAATTCTTAAAATACATAACAGAAACTAGACAACCATAACTAAGTGCTTCCGATGCTCGGCCTCAACTCTTCATCATTTACCTTATCTTTGCCTTACAAGCACCCTCCCTATACTGGAGATTTGTTTTTAGCAAAAAGGGTGAGATTCACCGGAATCTCAGTAGTAACACAATCATACATATAAAATAACACACAAAGCATACTTCATACTTTATCAATCAATAAAATCACCACAACATCATTCAGTACATCCCATGCAATTCATAAACTGACTTAGCACTAGACAGGTTCTCAGCCCCGAGGGGCACCCGTGCAAAGATAGGCCCCAGGCACCGCTTGTGCAATTATGAACATTATCACTTGAGTGTCAACCCGTCCAAAGATAGGCTCTGGGTGATCACTCCGCTCAATCTAAATTGTTAAACATTTTGGAAATGATATCAAACAATACATATGCATGCCATGTCATATGAAGACAGTTACTACCTGGTGGCTCCTTTTTCCAACTTTCCCCCACTTGATGTAAGCTCATGCAATTACTGAGGCCAGACCGATTGTCAAGTTCTGAAATATTCAAATACCATAAATGAGTTATTACTCATCCATGTATCCTTTCAAACTCATAACATTGGTAAATTTAGCCTAATAGTATCAAATTACCAAAATGACCCTTAAGTCCCGATTATCTGTATTTGACCCAAAATCTTGACTTAGGCCATTCCTACACAATTTCACATGTAGAATTCATTTTTAACCTCGAATTGGCCAAAATCAAGCCTGAATGATGAAAATACCTTTAACAGCTCACAATTAAGGCTTATAAGGGGTAATTTTATCATTTCACCCTATAAGGCTTTTCTTACTTCGTGGTCAACATAGAGCCTACACAAATTTGCCTCCTAAATCCAATGCAAGCATCAGAATTATCAAATTCCTACCCAATTGCCAAGTCCAACACAATGTCACCCCATAGGATTCCCAAAAAAGTTGTGTCGGATTCTCGCTTTTTATAGCCTAATCACCTCATTTCTACTTATAATCAATATATTAACTACTTAGACATTAATTGGACTTGATTGGAGACATTTACATATTATGGTCTCTTTGGCTTTCTTCAATTATCTTATACTAAATGAATCATAATCAAGCTCAAAACAACTCTACTAGCATCAATTAAACAAGAGGAACAAGTTTAGGAAGTTACCTCTTGATTTCTTCAACTTTCACTCTCCTACTCATTCTTGACTCTCTCTCTCTCTAACTCTTGATTCAGCTGAATATCAATGGATTCAAGGGTAGAGAAGTGAGGAGGAGAGGTTATGGAAGGATTAGGTAGCTTAAAACACAAGGTAACAACCTCTTACCTTAATTTCCAAGCAACCCTAGCCTTCTCCTTCCTTCTTCACGTTCTCAGCTCTTCCTCACTCTTTCTGATCAGTTTCATGCCTGAGAATGAGCTAAAGGAATGAAGAATTAGATGATATAGTGAAGGGTTAATTGGTTTAATACAAGTAGTACTTCATGATTGGTCCAAATTGTCATTTTCTCATTTTTAATTCCATCTCCCTTTTCTCTTCATGTTTCATAAAAAAATATGCATGAGAAACAGAGGGAATTTTTTGGTCTCCAACTATCTCATTGCTACCTTGTAACTTATTGACCAAGTCGTTGAGTTTTTTACTATTTGACCATTCTTGAGAATAATTCATGAAAATTGGTTTATTTATGATCAAGTAGTCATTTTAGTCATTTTAATTCCTATTTAACTCAAATTAGTGGGAATATTGGAGAAAAATAATCATTTCCTATTTTATGGAAAAATTACCGTTTTTCCCCTACATCTCATGATTTACCGAAATAAATCATTTTTCACTCTATTCTTCGGCTTAACCCCATTTTGACATTCACATGAGGCCATCATTTATATTACTGAATTTTTCAAGTTTTGGTTACAATAATAGGCCCTTAATTGTGTATTAATTTCCTCTTTATGGTCCTTATTCAGTTAAACTACGTGTAACCGATGATTGGAATATTTTTCCATAAATCCATAGAAGTTCATACAGATCACATTTCACTATTTTATTCTACTAAATATTACAAATTCTCATACAAGAAATATTGGTGAAAAGTGGGTATTACAATATCACCTCGTGAGTGGACGCCGATACATAGCGTCAAGCAAGGCCCACACACACACTCTGATACGTGTGATGCAATCCTGAGTGAAACCTAAGTAGACACCTATAAAGTAACTTTATTGAAGTGAGTCATGATGTGTAATGATTACCCTACTTTTATGTTGGACAAGCAAGAAGGTGACACATGTCTCTTAAAGTACACACAATCATGACAAGTACCATCTCTACTTTTTGGTTGGCACAACTAGAAGGTGACACTTGTACCTCATCATGAAGTGTCCTTTTTGCCTTTTGTGTTGGCATTCCAAGACGGTGATATGTGCCACAGAAGTCAGGGGAATCTACCAATCTCCAGTCTGAATTTTCCCGAACACTGTGTCTGTTGTTAGGGGAATTCATCTGGCTTTCTTTTACCCTTGGCATTTTGGACGGCTAAGAGAGAGGAAAGAAAGAAAATATTAAAACTTTTCACAAGTGTCAACTTGAGGTTCCATCTTGAAAAGTAAGATTGCATGAGATTTATCCATTTCATCAAGATGCAAGAAGCAATCTCAACCCTCCATTCCCTTAGATATTTCATCCAACATGATTAAATGGGCAGAAAAATGGTTAAAAAATTAGAAATTGATAAAGGAGAGAAGTTGGAGAAATTTGAAGAACGAAGAAGAAGGTGAGGGATTCATCTTGATTTATCACCTTCCAAATCTCCTTTCTAGCTCAAATACTCTTCATAAACATTGTTCTCCTCATCCTAAGCTTCAATTCTATGGTTTTAGTTTCTCGTAGATAGGTATTTTGAGCTATCGTGAAAGACCCAAAGTTGTAGAACTAAAGAACAAAGCTTAGAAGAAGTAAGATGTGAGTAATAGCTTTATTTTGAGCTATGTATTGTGTGATTCGGTTGAGTTTTGTGGTTGGTTGTTGCTAACCTATATTTTGGTTGAAATGGGTATTTTTAGGGTTCTTAATGGTTTGGTCTTGTAAAATGTTTTATGTGGTGCCAAATGATGATTTAAAGAAAGATAAGTGATTAAAACTTGAAACTTGTGATTTTTAGTCATAAGATACCATTTTCGTTCAGAAGGCATAACTAAATATTGGTATTTGATTTTAATATTTTTTTAGGGTTTCATTGGATTCTACATGAAAAACCATGTGACAATAGCCCTTGGTCCCAAATTTAGAAGGTCCGGATTAAAAACCTTAAAACTTGGAACTTTAAGACACTAACCTCAACACTGCCAGATTTGAGGTAATAAGGTTGTGGCATGTTTTTTACTGACCAAATGAAGTTTAAATGCTATGATATTTTACAAGATGAAAGTAGACAACCTGAGATTTAATTTGATAGTATAACTTAATTTTTGGATAAGTGAATTTAAAGTTATGATTTTTCAATGTTAAGCCTTGTTTCTAGAATGAATTCTGACACAGATAGGGTTTGACGAGTTTCTGCGAATTTAGTGGCTATAATTTCTGTATGGTGATATTTTTCCCTGAAAATATACTTAAAAATAGCTTTATTTTGATATATGAAATCTGTAATTTGGACAAGTAGATTTAGAGATATGAATTTTTAAAGTCTGGTAATGATTCTGGAAAGATAATGGTGGCAATCTGGTTGAGCGACATTTTTAAATAGGCAAATGATGTCAAAAAATTGTTAAACTTTCAGTCTAAAATTATACATGTTAAGCTTTGATTTGATATGTCATTTGTGTTATTTGGATATGCATATTGGAAGTTCTGCATTTTAAAATTTTGGTTATGTAAAACAATAAAATTATAAAGCAGTGGTTAATAAAGTGAAATATTGTATTGATGTGTGTCCAAAATTGTAATGGCTATATTTTTTCCTGAAACTAGATTAATTAGACATCTTTACAATTAGTTATAAATTTTCAAAAATTGAAGAAAATTCTAGCAGATTTGAATAAAAGTGTGAAAATAAGAAATGTAATGGCATTATGTAATTACATTGAACTTTAAGGGTGAAGCTAACCAACTTCGGATAGTTGGACCATTTTAACTTTGCTTTTGGCTTAGTATGTTAACTTTAATGACAACCAACTTGACTATTTGGATTATACAAGTATTAGATGAAATAACAACCTGTCATCTATAAATTCCAATTATAGGACCTACTAGCTGTCCGAAAATTAAGACCTGCCTGAGCTCAGGGAAACAATTGGATATTGCTTGGGGTAAGTGACCAAGTAGAAAATTTTTCTTTCATATGTTATAAGATATACTGCATGTTTTGTGGATTCATCATGAATTTGTCTAACACATTCTGATTATGCGGGGTGGTCGCTCAGGGCTTATTGCACGAGCGGATGCTCAGGCCATTGGAATTTTTATGATGTACAAGTAGATTCCTGGGGCCTATGGCACATGTGACATTCAGGCCATGTGATTTGTTATACCTAGCGCTATGTTGATATGTTGAATTCTATTGTGATAATTCTGTTATATGATGACTGTGTGGCATGCTCTGTGATTTTATATCTATATGATTGACTACCTATTACTACTAAGATTCTTTTTAATCTCACCCTTTTTCTATAAATAAATTTACGGTACAGGCTGGTAGCTCAAAGGGCAAGAAGGTAAATACAAACAACTAGAGGGTGGAGTAGAAAGATTTTAGTTTATTTTGGTTGTCTATTTTGAATATTTTGGATATGTATATATTGTACATAACTCTGTAAAATGAAAATAGTATAGTGATAGAACTAGTAGTACCGGTAGCTTAGTAAATGGACGGTAACATAATAAAGGGATAACTTAGCTAGATGACACTTCCAAACGATAAAGAAATGTTGACTAACGAATGTAATATGAAACTTAAGTAGAGAAACGCTCACACAATTTGATAAATAGAATTGAGCACCGATGAGACTTAGTGAAACAGTGAATGTTTGTGAAAATGTTTGAAAAATTTTTTAACCTCTGAAAAACCCACTCAATGCCAGGTTCAACTCCTGAGATAATTTTGGGATCTGCGAACATTTTCCAAAGTTAGTTTAATCCAAGACCAGATCCTAGTTTCACAACTGATTTCACAACTCTTTTGCACTTATCTGAGTCTATTGGTGATAAGGTGCTACAATTTTAACTCTCGCATAAGGGGTGTAGAGATATCGTTGGATTTCAAATGTTTTCCTTAGTGGTCTAATGTTGTATGGTTTCATTTCTCCTCTTGATTCATTTACTAGCCCAACATCACTTTTTACTTGGACCCCATAATCCCAGACAATGTGGGAGGTTTCCTTTGAGACACCTACACACGTTACTTACAACACCTCTCTCTCTGTGTTGTCAAACCTACTACTATTGCCATCACTAACTTGAACTAGGTTTTGATTATGGGTCATGGGTTTGCTTGAAATTTTTGAAAAATAGCTTTACTTCTAAATATATGTCTTATCTTTCAGCTTAATTTTGAAATAAAGGCATACTATTGGCCTATCATATTCGATTGACAGAGGCCCAGTGATGATTGTTGTGTATGAAATGAACAATGATAAGAGAGGGATGGTTGAAGGAAATAAAGTAAGGACCATTGCATCTTGCAGGTGTACCAACCAAAGTGTTCAATCTATGACTAAGGTGATAAAGCAAAGAATTTATGGTAGTAGAGATACAAATCAACAGAGTTTATTTTTCTTTTTTCCTTTTAAGATCTGTATTTAAGGATAAGAAGCACATTAGATTTCAGATGTACAAGGTACATAAATATTTGTTCTAGAAGTAACTAGATTCTGAATTTGTTTTTGGTTTATTTTTGCAGTAGAAAGGTCCTTATCTATTAATTTGTCAATGGGTTGGTATAATTTGTGCCTTGGTTCATATTTGCAAGGTATTTTAAATCTAGAACCCTTTTTATTTTTATAGCTTGTAATATGATTTTGAAGAAGAAGAAGATGAACAAGTTGAAAATGAAGATCGGCAAGCGAAAAGAGCTTGTCAAGAAGGAGAAGCAATTTTTTTTTTAATTTTATCCTATTTAAAAATCTGACTTTAAAAAAAGATGAGGTGGATGCCACACAGGCATGCCTTAGGAAAATGGGTCAACAAAGGTTTGACTATTTGGGTCTTTAACGAAAAGGCAAAATTGCCTTGTTTTTTAAACTTCCTGGACTAAATTACCCCCTTAAAAACTTCCTGGTGTCGAATGCCCATTGTTAGAAACTTCTAAGGCTTTTATTCCTTTAACCCTACAATAATCCACCCTGAAAGCATAGAGAAGTTTTCAGTCTTTGACGTGCATCATTGTTTAATGCAATTGAGCAAGCTTTGGGGTATTTAAGAAAGAGTTGGTATTTTATCAAGTGCTATAAGGCCTACTTATGGTAAGAATGTTCAAAAGCTAATCATTGCTGCATGTTTCATTATTCATAATTACTTAATGAATGTAGACCTTAATGATGAACTTATTCATGAAGTATGCGATGAATTTACAGCTCAAGATAAAGCTAATGATTAGAAGATGAAATGCTATATTGATGACCTTAAGAGGCTTGGATTTCCCATAAGCTAGGAGTTAGCTACAGATTTGATCTTGAACTCACTCCCCAAAGTTATGACCAATTTGTCATGAACTACAACACGAAGAAATCAATTTCTGAACTGTATGGGATGCTCAAAGCTATTGAGCATAGCATTAAGAAAATCCCAGTACTATTTTGATGGTTCAAAAAGGAAAGGGTATTAAAGGAAATGCAAGGGCAAGGGAAAGGGTAATGGTTCAGGTGGTAAGACCAAAGAGTCAAGCAAGCCTGAAACTAAGCATGTAGCCAAGAAGGTAAAGCCACTAAAGTAAGGAGTATGCTTCTTGTACAATGAACCCATTAATTGGAAGAGAAATTACAAACTCTACATTGAAGATCTGAAAAGAAAAACCAAAAGGATCAAGTCAATCGATTTGAATCCGACCTACCTATGGCATTGTCGTTTAGGCTATATAAATTAGCAACACATTTCTAAACTCCATCAAGATGGATTTTTTAAATCGTTTGATTTTGAATCATATGATACATGTGAATCTCACTTATTAGGAAAGATGACAAAGGCTCCTTTTACTGGGCATAGTGAGAGGGCCACTGATTTATTGGGCCTCATATATACAGATGTATGTGGACCAATGAATACAGCTGCCAAAGGAGGTTATATGTATCTCATTATATTTATGGATGACTTTAGGAGATATGGATATATCAATCTAATGAAACTTAAATTTGAATCTTTTAAAATGTTCAAAATATTCCAAAATGAAGTACAAAACCAACTTAGCAAAACAAGTAAAGCATTTTAATCTGATCAAGGTGGTGAATATTTGAGCCAAGAGTTTAGTGACTATCTTAGGAGTTGTGAGATAATCTCACAACTAACTCCTCTAAGAAAACCACAATAGAATGGTGTTTCTAAGCAGAGGAATCGAATACTATTAGATATGATTCGATCAATGATGAGTCAAACAGATCTTCTATCGTTCTTTTAGGGCCATGCCCTAGAGATAGCTGCGTTCGCACTAAATTGTGTTCCATCTAAGGCAGTTGAAAAGACACCATATAAGATATGGACTGGGAAGAAACCTAGTTTGTCTTTCCTCCAAATTTGGGGATGTGAGGTTTATGTTAACCAACAAACCTCTGATAAATCATCTTACAAATCCTCAAAGTGCCTTTTTGTGGGGTATCCTAACGAAACTAAGGGATACTATGTCTATAATCCCACTGATAACAAAGTGTTTGTTATCCAAAACGGTATCTTACTAGAAAGGAAGTTTATCTCTCAAAGAACCAGTGGGAGCAAGGTACATCTCGAAGAAGTTCGAGAGTCACAAGATAGCACATAACTTTAAATGGAAAACAAAGAAGACAAACAACAAGTTGTTGAGCCTCCTCAAGTAACACAAAGCCCATAAAGGTCTGATAGGACACGACATCAGCCTCAGAGATATGGATTTCTGATTATTAAAATTGGTAATTGTTAGATATGATTAGTTTTGATGAAGACAAATATAGATGTCAAATATTAAGCATAAGAAGCTTGCATAGTATACTTTTCTAATACATTGACTAACTATTTGATATTGCATATATTGTAGATTAGTCAAGCAATGGAAGAAAGATATTGAGGAATAAGGAACTTGCAAGAATTAATGAAAAATATGAAGATTCAAGTTTTTATGGGTACTGTAGCAGTGGGTACTGTAGCAATACGGTTACTGTAGCAATTGGCACTGTTTGGCACTATTTGGAACTGTAGCAGAGTGATTTTTAACAAATCACTCGAGTGATTTGAGGAATCACTCGAGTGATTTGAGGAATCACTCGAGTGATTCAGCAAAAATAGAAATCACTCGAGTGATTTAGCAAATCACTCGAGTGATGTTCAGCATTTCAGAGTCTGTGCTCGTCCAGCTGAGTGAGGTCTGGTTATTTGATCATATCTCTCACAATACAACTCCAAATGAGACCAAATCAATTGCATATGAAACTAGACTCCCAATGCGTCATTTGGAAACCAGAAACAACATCAAAGGAGATCCTATGCGGGAGATATCAGTGTTCTAATTTGACCTTCATGTCAACGTCACTTTCTGGAACAGTCTTGGTATTTTGGCTATAACTCTCAAACCACTGATCCTATTGAGCTGAAACCGGTGCCATATGAAAGTAGACTTCCAAGGAATTCCATTGATATATAATACAGCAATTTTGGAGTCATATTCGAAGAGTTATGGCATCTGGAAGTTGACCTCTGTTTACTAAAGATCTGGAAACGGATCACTCGAGTGATTTGGCAAATCACTCGAGTGATATGGCATTTCACTTCCAGTGATCGAAAAATCACTGCAAGAAAAATTCACTGTTTCAGATTTCACTTCCAGTGATCTCCAAATCACTCGAGTGATATTTCAACTTTGCCAAATCACTTCCAGTGATATCTCAGATTTTCCATTTCACTTCCAGTGATCTTGAATCACTCGAGTGATACCTGAAAGTTTCCAAATCACTTCCAGTGAATCAAAAATCACTGCAAGAATATTTCACTGTTTGCCATTTCACTTCCAGTGATCTTGAATCACTCGAGTGATGTTTGAAAAGTTGCAAATCACTTCCAGTGGATTCAAAATCACTGTAAGAAGAAATCACTATTTACAAAAACACTTCCAGTGATTCCAAATTCACTCGAGTGAAATATGGAAAGTTTAATATCACTTCCAGTGAACCAGCAATCACTGTCAGAAGTTTTCAACGTTTTCAAAATCACTCCCAATGACATTATATTCACTTCCAGTGATATTGCATTTTCTCATATAATGATTTATTGTTCGAGTATACACTTTCCTACATACACTATGATCCATTTGCTATTATCTTCATAAACAACAACTGATTTTGCTAGTAAAATTCTATTATTACTGATTTCTCCAAATTGCTATCAAAATCATATGGTATATCATTTTACTACTCAGTTGCGAAAACAAGATCACTCCCAATGGTCTTATTACTGTTTTTCAGAAAATGCTTCCAGTGAATCATATAAGTCTGTTGAGAAACAAATATTTTCTAACGGTTATATTCAAAGTGTATTACAGCTGTACTCCACCAACACGCACATGACAAGTAACTGAACTCTCCATTCAAACGACAACGATTCGTGGGCGGCAGAAAAATTCATAAGTAACGGAAGACAAATACTATTGCATCTGTCAGACCAATAGGCAAACTGTAAGAAACGCTGAAGCATGTGTCAGAGCACGATCAACGGGAAAATATTTAAATACACTCAACGACCGTGCAAAGCAATGGGACTCCAACCGAAAATGATATAGTGACTGTCTAAGCATCAGATGGGATTATAACAGAAGAATATTCGAATGGGCTCAACGGTCAAATGAATCAAAAGACTCTAACGGATATCTTCCACAACTCAGCTACAAATAGGAGAGGATTCAAACACAGAAGAACAAGCAACACAATAAGTACATGAACATGCTGATATTCTAAGTCTTCTATCTCCGACCACTCTTTACTCTACTTCATCTTCTATATCATGTATAATTGAGAGTGAGAATATTTTCATTGTACTTCAGTGAGCATTTATCTACTCTGTGAGAGAGTCTGTAAACACACCATCTATACTTCTGTATTGATCTTAAGGTAGAGGGACCTTGAGAGGGCTGATTACCTTACAGGAAAGTCGTAGAGAGAATTGCTAGTAGTACTTTATGCTTGTAAGACTTACAAGGTGTAAGCAGTAGAGAACGTTGCTGCTCGTAAGACTTACAGTGGTGTAAGCAGGAGAGAACGTTGCTGCTCATAAGACTTGCACGGGTAAGCAAGAGAGAAAGAACTTTAGGATTGCTTTGCTCGACTTGCTGTAAGAAGGAGTAAACCTTACAGTGTGTAAGGGGGAGTAACTCTTGTGAATTTGTAAAGGCTTTTCTTGTGCCTGATTAAACAAGAAGATAGTGGATTGGAAATCTCAGGAGGAGCCTGGGGACTGGACGTAGGTTATCGTGGATTGGACCGAACCAGGATAAATCACAGTTTGCACATTTTCTTCCCTAAGCTTTTATATTTCCAGCATATATGTTTTACATAATTGCTGCTTCCATATATACTAAGTTTACAATCTGCGAAAAGATTTTTAAATATCAGACTTTCTTATTATACACCGAATTCACCCCCCTCTTTGGTGTCAGCCAGTTCTAACATTTGGTATCAGAGCTGGACTCTTGTTTAAAGGACTTAACCGTCTCAATAGTTATCAATGACTGATTTTGGGTGTTGCTCACTTTCGGAAGGCTTTGATTATACTATCCCACCTCTTTTAAAAGATATTGATTTCTAGTTTTGGAAATCAAGAATGACAAGTTTTATAAAAGCATCTGATTTTGATATGTGGAATGTTTTTATAAATGTTTTTGATTTCAAACCGAGAAGGGATTGGACAGACAAAGAAAAGAAAATGTTTTCATTAAATATAAGAGCAATAAAGATTTTGTATAATGCTGTGACAGAAAATGATTTTGAGAAAATTAGATTTTGCACTAATGCTAAAGATATCTGGGATACTCTTGATTCTATATATACTTCTAATGAGCATGTTGAAGTTGACAGTATAGATTGTTCACTTGAAACTATTAGCTGCGTATCCAGAATCAGTGAACAAATGGAAGTTGAGAATGAAGAAGGAATTATAAAGCACTTCCATGATGCAGTCAACACAGAAGAAAAGGAAGAAGAGGATTCCCAAATGGAGCTCATTACAGACGACCATGAAAAATCACTCTCTGGAACTCAAGACAAACTTCAGGTAGAAAGTTCCAATTCTCCTTGTGATTTTCATAAAACTGAATTTCTAAGTCTGCATAAAATAGTCTTCCAACCAATTATTGATTCTGTTGAGAAAAGCAAAAGTGTTTTCAAACATGCTGGAAATTTATGTGTGAAGAAGGAATTTAAGCAAACTGAACAATTAAAGACTTCTTCCCTCAATCAACACAATACTTGCATAATACTTCAAAATGCATATATTTATACAATTTGCAATTATTGTGGTAAGTCGGGTCATATTTCTCACACATGCCATGTTAGAAGAAATCCTAATGTGAGAAATAAATATGTTTGGGTTCTGAAAGGACATATAAAGTCAAATACTAACAATCAAGGACCCAAGTATATGTGGGTACCAAAATGTCCATCTAGTACTTTACGTATGCAGGATGATCCAAAAGGAAATGGACATAAAGGTATAGATAAGATGAAAAAGAAGCCAAGAGTTTCTCATGTACCAACAAAGAGGTCCATACAATCGAAAAAGAGAACTCTCGGAGCATCCATTGCTGGAGCTACAGAACATAACCACCAAAAGAAGTAATGGAGAAAAGGTATATGTTTCACCTCAACGAAGGACTACCATAGCTTACCATTCAACTATATTGAGGGAAACAAGAAAAGGAGGGTCTCTCATACAAAAATACACTTGAAGTCTACATCAATTGAGAGAGCTTTGCATACATCCTTGGGAACACACATGAAGAATCAACATAACAAAAAGAGGCAGTGGGTAAGCAAAGCCAATCCTCCAAGTACTTAAAGTGAAGGTACACATTGACAAAACCTCCTATGTTATTGTCTATAATATCTATTGAGGTTTATATCATGCTACCTTAGTAATGAGCATTGTAAACTATTTTAAAATTATGTTTTTCACATCCATTAGAAAATCCACTTGATAATTTAATGCAGGGATTGCAATGTTCAATAGCTTAACACTTTATGCATATAGGCATACTTTAAGAGAAAATATTATTATGTATAAAGTCATGTTTAATTCATCCTTGCTCAATTTCTGCAAATTGACTATATTGCTTGAGCATTTGAATTATGATTCCTACAAACTAACCATGAGTGGATCCAAGCAAAATTGGATACCGAAGGGAGAAAAACGATTATATAGTCTTGAAGGAAGAAGTAAAGAATGCTCTGATGTTGATCACTAAAACAAAGATGAATAGAGCATACATGAGCCTTGAGGAGAACACTATAGAAAAGCATGATTTACTCAAGTGATCCTGGAGGAATTGAGTAAAAGGATACTATGCGATGGAAATTAACTTGGGTGTCTTTGAGTCACACTCAAGCCAGGTACGCCGAGTTAGTATGTGAGTTTATTTCAGCTTAATCGTTGCACATATCTTCCCAACTCAATTTGTGTGCTAAATACTGCATATCATTAGCAATCATCATTTATGGTTTTTAAAATATTTTAGATTGCTAAATGAACTGGAAATAAAATTATGCATTTGAGTTTGAAATGTAAAATCTAAAAATGTGTCTTGATTTCAATTCATCTGGTTTATAAAAGTGCATACACATAATTTGAAAATTTTTCATAACACATTCAAATCATTTTCAAAAATTGGAAGTTAATGTTTATGTGTACTAAGTGTCAGAAATGCTTCAAATACATCTAGAGTATTTCCTCATCATTGACATATTGATCATTGATCTTCAATATATCCTAGGCTTGAACTCCTCAATCCTTATTTTCAATGAGTTAAATTTTATCTATATGAGTTTCAAGTATATTTCCTCAAAGATGAATTCAATATGTTAAATTATTGTTCCTAATGCATAAATCCTTATTGGTTGAGTTATTCCAAGCATTATAAATGTTCATTAATGCATTGAATGAATACTAATGCATTAACCATTATAGTGGAATAACATATTTGGATGATGTTTTGGAACTTTAGTCATTTGGACTAATAAGTACGTGCTTTGTCTTCTATAAATCCATTATACTCCTCTTATTACTCAATTACATCAACATTTGTCTTCATCTATTTTTCGAGTAACTAGAACCTTGAATTCAAATTCTTGCCATATATTTCTTGACACAATTCTAATAGGCAAGATTATCACTTGATCACTAACAAAGTCATTATGCTTATATATGTGTATCTAGTTAAGCCCCTTTTCGCTAATTCATTTTCCATATGACTTTTGCTCTTAAAAAAATTCTCCAACATGTTTATTCTGAGGAGCAACATGTTATCTTAGTTGAATTCTAAAGTGAAGCTTTATGACACAAAGTATATATCTATTGACTTCCACCATTTTTAGCATGAGCATTGATATTTAACAAATTTTATAAATGAGTTTTCATGCATTCAAAATCTTAATTTCATAATGCATTTTCGCAATTTGAAAGAAATTTGAGATTTTGAAACAATTTGCATATGATCTATGGAAAAACTCAATTTCATTCATGATTTATTATTCCATAGAAGTTGGTGATTCTCTATCCTCTTTGCATGAAAACCTTATCAATGATATCTTTTATAATTGTCATTGAACCTTGAAAATCATCATCGTGGTATCATTCGTTTGATATGTTTTATGATTCAATAGCTTGAATTTATTGGTTATATTCTTTGATGATTTGTTATACTCCCTGCTCGAATATCATGAGTTAATTGTATAAGAGCAGAGTTGTTCTATGAAACAAAAAGGAGTTGGGTACCAAAGCATCTAAGGAGTGCTCTTGAAGAAATACGAGTAGATCAAGCAAACGAAGCAGCCACATCTATGAAGTCAATTACATTGCTTGATATTGACATCAAAGAAAGAAGCAATATGAGACACCACTTAATCAGAGAATCATGTTCAAAAAGAAAGATGTCAAAGTATTATTCATTCCGATCCATCTTCATCTTCATCTTCAAATAGCAGCAGACATTTTCACAACTCCTTGCGAAAGATCAACTGGGAATGGTTAATCCCAATAAGTTAAAAGAATATTTTGTTACTGATAATGTTTCTATATGTTCATATGTTTAATGATTACTATACTAACCAAAGCATCAAGGTATGAGGAAATTTGTTTTGTAGATGTTTTGTTCTCTCTTCGAGCAATAGAGGTAAACAGAGAACACTCGAGTGATGGGTACAAGTTCACTCGAGTGAACAAGAGAAGTACTGTGACATAGAAGGTTACTCGAGTGATTAGTGATACCACTCGAGTGATAATGAGGCTACAGGTAGGAGACTCGAGTGATTTCAGTTAAGCACTCGAGTGAGGTAAAGGAACTTGGAGTGAATGGTAAAATCACAAATCATATCAGTTGTTCTTTCTGCAAACTTTCAATTTCAAAATTATCATCATCTTCCTTTCGATGAAAATCTCTGGAATTCTCTTTAACTCAGTGTTCCTTCTTATGCAAACTATCAACTTCATTTCCTCATAAATAATTTCAAACACTTCCCAATTATTCATGCATCATTTTCAAAACGGGACTAAATCTTCAAAATTTCATGCTTTATATCTCTAGACAGTTTCCTCAATGGTTGCTCAAATCCATGAGAGTTCTTAATTGAATTCGTCATATTTCTTAAAGCCATGCACTCATTAAGGGGGAGCTTCACATTCACATGTGTTTCATATCTTAAAAGCTTATCTCTTTGATTTAGAAAATCATTATGCCATACTCATCTGTATTCACCTTCAATTGATTAGTTTTGATGATGAGATACTTATACCTTTTCTTTTCTTTATCCTAATTTGCATGTATTTTATAGAAAGGAAATTAATACTCCATTGCACTAATCTTTCTCCTTGCAAGAATATTTTTTTTAACTTATGACAAGAGAATTCGCTCTATGAGAAGATCATTCCTCAACACACCAAAAGGAGAATATATCAACCTTGAGGAAATATGCATAACAATTAAACAAGGGAAATATATTGGCTACAACATCCAAAGTAACAAATAACTATGCCAATACAAATTAAAGGAGCATTAAGCATACTGTGATGGAACAAGGAATTCAATTCAGTGAGGAGTTTCTTGAAGACAACATATACTTCAGAGTTGCACCGAGAATATGGCATAAGCTGGACTTCATGAATCTATCATCAACTGGCCAAATTCAAATGAGCATTTCTAAACCCTCCTCTCTCTCTTTATGTTCTATACATGCCTTGCATATCTTTCATTATGAGAGCTTTATCGAAAACATTTTTCATTTGCATCACATTCAAATAGCATTACTTTCAAAAAGGGGAGAGCAAACTGTTTATTTTGATTAATGAAGAAAATGATATTTCAAATGTATTTTCATAAATACTTCTCCAAGCAACCTTCTTCTTTATACTTCAAACTTTTTGCTAATGTCAAATAGGGGGAGAGAAATGGAAAAATATGTTGCACTCAATTTGTCTATTCACATTCAAGCATATTTTTCTTGAAGGATTTGCCATCATCAAAAAGGGGGAGAATGTTAGATATGATTAATTTTGATGATGACAAATATAGATGTCAAATATTAAGCATAAGAAGCTTGCATAGTATACTTTTCTAATACATTGACTAACTATTTGATATTGCATATATTGTAGATTAGTCAAGCAATGGAAGAAAGATATTGAGAAATAAGGAACTTGCAAGAATTAATGAAAAATATGAAGATTCAAGTTTTTATGGGTACTGTAGTAGTGGGTACTGTAGCAATACGGTTACTGTAGCAATTGGCAATGTTTGGCACTATTTGGAACTGTAGCAGAGTGATTTTTAACAAATCACTCGAGTGATTTGAGGAATCACTTCAGTGATTCAGCAAAAATAGAAATCACTCGAGTGATTCAGCAAATCACTCGAGTGATGTTCAGCATTTCAGAGTCTGTACTTCGTCTAGCTGAACGAGGTCTGGTTATTTGATCATATCTCTCACAATACAACTCCAAATGTGACCAAACTAATTGCATATGAAACTAGACTCCCAATACGTCATTTGAAAACCAGAACCAATATCAAAGGAGATCCTATGAGGGAGATATTAGTGTTCTAATTTGACCTTCATGTCAGCGTCACTTTCTGCAATAGTCTTGGTATTTTGGCTATAACTCTCAAACCACTGATCCTATTGAGCTGAAACTGGTGCCATATGAAAGTAGACTTCTAGGGCTTTCCATTGATATATAATACAGAAATTTTGGAGTCATATTCGAAGCGTTATGGCATCTGGAAGTTGACCTCTGTTTACTGAAGATCTGGAAACGGATCACTCGAGTGATTTGGCAAATCACTCGAGTGATATGGCATTTCACTTCCAGTGATCGAAAAATCACTGCAAGAAAAATTCATTGTTTCAGATTTCACTTCCAGTGATCTTCAAATCACTCGAGTGATATTTCAACTTTGCCAAATCACTTCCAGTGATCTCCAAATCACTTCCAGTGATCTCTCAGATTTTCCATTTCACTTCCAGTGATCTTGAATCACTCGAGTGATACCTGAAAGTTTCCAAATCACTTCCAGTGAATCAAAAATCACTGCAAGAATATTTCACTGTTTGCCATTTCACTTCCAGTGATCTTGAATCACTCGAGTGATGTTTGAAAAGTTGCAAATCACTTCCAGTGGATTCAAAATCACTGCAAGAAGAAATCAATATTTACAAAAACACTTCCAGTGATTCCAAATTCACTCGAGTGAAATATGGAAATTTCAATATCACTTCCAGTGAACCAGCAATCACTGTCAGAAGTTTTCAACGTTTTCAAAATCACTCCCAATGACATTATATTCACTTCCAGTGATATTGCATTTTCTCATATAATGATTTATTGTTCCAGTATACACTTTCCTACATACACTATGATCCATTTGCTATTATCTTCATAAACAACAACTGATTTTGCTAGTGAAATTCTATTATTACTGATTTCTCCAAATTGCTATCAAAATCATATGGTATATATCATTTTACTACTCAGTTGCGAAAACAAGATCACTCCCAATGGTCTTATTACTGTTTTTCAGAAAACGCTTCCAGTGAATCATATAAGTCTGTTGAGATACAAATATTTTCTAACGGTATATTCAAAGTGTATTACAGCTGTACTCCACCAACACGCACATGACAAGTAACTGAACTCTCCATTCAAACGACAACTATTCGTGGGCGGCAGAAAAATTCATAAGTAACGGAAGACAAATACTATTGTATCTGTCAGACCAATGGGCAAACTGTAAGAAACGCTGAAGCATGTGTCAGAGCACGATCAACGGGAAAATATTTAAATACACTTAACGACCGTGCAAAGCAATGGGACTCCAACCGAAAATGATATAGTGACTGTCTAAGCATCAGATGGGATTATAACAGAAGAATATTCGAATGGGCTCAACGGTCAAAAGAATCGACAGACTCTAACGGATATCTTCCACAACTCAGCTACAAATAGGAGAGGATTCAAACACAGAACAACAAGCAACACAATGAGTACATGAACATGCTGATATTCTAAGTCTTCTACCTCCGACCACTCTTTACTCTACTTCATCTTCTATATCATGTATAATTGAGAGTGAGAATATTTTCATTGTACTTCAGTGAGCATTTTTCTACTCTGTGAGAGAGTCTGTAAACACACCATCTATACTTCTGTATTGCTAGTAGTACTTTATGCTTGTAAGACTTACAAGGTGTAAGCAGTAGAGAACGTTGCTGCTCGTAAGACTTACAGTGGTGTAAGCAGGAGAGAACGTTGCTGCTCATAAGACTTGCACGGGTAAGCAAGAGAGAAAGAACTTTAGGATTGCTTTGCTCGACTTGCTGTAAGAAGGAGTAAACCTTACAGTGTGTAAGGGGGAGTAACTCTTGTGAATTTGTAAAGGCTTTTCTTGTGCCTGATTAAACAAGAAGATAGTGGATTGGAAATCTCAGGAGGAGCCTGGGGACTGGACGTAGGTCATCGTGGATTGGACCGAACCAGGATAAATCACAGTTTGCACATTCTCTTCCCTAAGCTTTTATATTTCCAGCATATATGTTTTACATAATTGCTGCTTCCATATATACTAAGTTTACAATCTGCGAAAATATTTTTAAATCTCAGACTTTCTTATTATACACCCAATTCACCCCTCTCTTGGGTGTCAGCCAATTCTAACAGTAATGTGTTGCTCATTGAGAAGAATGAGCCAACCGCCTATTGAAAAGCCATAATGGAACCAAACTCTAAGAAATGGCTAAATGCCATGAAGTCTGAAATGCAATCCATATACGACAATTAGGTATGGACCTTTATTGTCGATCCAACTGAAGGTGTAAAAACCATTAGGTGCAAGTGGGTTTTCAAGGAAAAAACTGACATGGATAGCAAAGTAAATATCTTCAAGGCACGACTGGTTGGAAAAGGATTCATTCAAACTCATGGTGTAGACTACGATGAAACCTTTACCCTAGTTACAGTGGCCAAATCAATTAGAATCATTCTTGCCATCGCAGTATATTATGATTATGAAATATGGCAGATGGACGTCAAAACAGCCTTCCTTAATGGAAAGCTCCTTCAGGATGTGTACATGACACAACCTAAAGTTTTTATGCGTCCAAAGGATTTTGGAAAGGTATGCAAGCTTCAAAGATCCATTTATGGATTAAAGAAATCATCTCAGAGTTGGAATCATTGTTTTGATGAAGTAATCAAAGAGTTTGGATTCATTCAAAATATCGATGAACCTTGTCTTTACAAGGTTAGTGGGAGCACAGTTGTATTTCTAGTGCTTTATGAAAATGACATCCCTACTCATTGGGAATGAGATTCCTACCTTGCTGAGTATCAAGTCATGGTTAGGGAAGTCTTTCTCGATGAAAGACTCAGGCAAAGCCACTTATATCCTAGGGATTAAGATCTATAGAGATAGATCCAAGAGACTAATAGGCCTAAGTTAGAGTAGTGAGGGTCGTTGAACTGCTATCAAGAATATCCTAAAATACCTGAGAATGACTGAGGACTTATTTTTGGTATATGGTGGATTGGATGATGAGCTCTTTGTAACTGGTTATACAGATACAAGTTTCCAAAATGACCCAGATGATCTTAGATTGCAATATGGATATATATTCCTTTTGAATACTGGTGCAGTAAGCTAGAAGAGCTACAAGTAGAGTACTGTAGCAGATTCTATAATAGAAGATGAACATATAGCATCATCAGATGCAGTTAAAGAAACCGTTTGGATCAAAAAGTTCGTTATTGAACTAGGGGTGGTGCTTACCATCCCATATCCAAAATATTTGTTCTATGACAATAGCGAAGCTACTAAGGACCAAACTTATACTCAGGTGATTTCATCTTATCAAAGAAATCAATGATAGAGGTTATATAAAAATATACAAAGTAGTAGGAGAAGACAATGTTGTTGATCATCTTTCTAAGCCGCTGGCATAGGAAAATCATGAGCATCATGTTAGGACAATGTGAATTAGGCAAACTAATGATTGTACCCAGTGCAAGTGGGAGGATGTAGGAAATTGTGCCCTAGAGGCCAATCATTGTACTTTGAACATTGCTATTCAATGAATTTCTCCATTTAGTTATCACATTATTCACATGTTCACTATGATAATTGTATCCTTGGATAAGTCAAAATAATTGTCATAAATGTCCCTGGTCGGTCATCTATGTGGGAGTAAAGATGAAATAAGGCCAGTATCACTTTGATAAGGTATGGGGATATGGATCAAAGTATTAGGAACTTGTAGGAGTATAAGGTGCTGGACCGACCCAATATGAGAAAGCTGCATGGATCAAGTCATAAGCTTATCTCATGTATAACCACGTCACAATGCCCTTTAACCTGAGATCAGCTTGGATTCCTACATGAGAATCACTAAGCTTTGACTTAGTCAAAAGTCACCTTTAACCAAGTGATGATAAAGGCTATAATCGGGCTTAGTGGTTTTCATGCAGAGGAATGTGAATGGTCAAGATAGAATTTGTCCCTCACATTAGTAAAGAGATATTACTGGGCCTTTCGATGAGTAAGTCTGAGAAATGTATAGCCATACTACGATGGAAAGGAGTTTCCATTTCTATAGTGAGAGTACTTAAGGATCGAGAAAGTAATGGTCAAGAATAGGAGGATGACATTCTCCATGCCTCATCCTTGATCGAAATATCATTTGACAAAAGGGACGTGATATGGTTATACGATAGGTTTTGTCGTATTGTCGATCCTCATATGAATTGGGTAGTCGTAATGTCTTGCTAGAGGCCACTTACGACTTATGGTTAGTATAGTGATTGGCCCACTGTCAACTTCGTATGGGCCTAAAGGGTCGCACACAAGAATAGCCCCAACACGAGCTATAATGTCCAGATTTATTAAATCTAAGATGCGTCTAAGATTCAATAAAGACAATGTTTAATCTAGGGTAGACGAATTATATATATATATATATATTTATTATATACACATGTTGGGTGAATATTTATTTGATAAATATTCATATGTGTGTGTATAAATATTTATATTTGAAAAGGAAATTAATAATATTATACATACACATATATATTTTTGAAATACATACATACATATATAATATATATTATCAATAATATATATTATATATATGATAATATTATATTATATTATATATATATATATAATATTTGATAATATATATTAAATATATGATAATATTATATTATATTATATTATTATTAAATTGTGTATATATAAAGATATTATATGATAATATCTCAGATTTAATTTATAAAGATAAATTAAATCTAATTTAATTGGCTCTTTATTCTAATTAAATAAATAGGTTAAATTAAAACAGTTGGACAAATTTAATTAAACCATATTTATTTAATTAGCTTATCAAAACAATTAAGTGTTAATTGATATGATAAGGATTTTGAAATTAATTAAGATTAATTTTAAAAAATCTAATATCCATCATAAAATAGATAACCCTGACTAGTTATAAAAGTTAAGAGCTAGGGTTTTCTACAGATGATGAAAAAATAGAGAGCCGCAAGAAAACCCTAGATGGACATTGGAGGCGCTAGCACGTTGCCGGTGTTAGGTTTTGTTCATGAGGATACCAGTAGAGGGAGCTGATCTGAGTAGTTAGCTCCTCAAGATCCAAAAGGCATTACTCCAAAGGATAACTAGGCAGCATGTTGATGTCGGGGATGGTTAATCTCACAATCATAGAGTTTGATGCTCTTTTAAGAAGAATTAACAGACATGTAGATGCTGGGGAAATTATTTCAAGAGCAACCACGAATGGAGATGTAAGAACTCGTAATACATTGATGATTGTAGGCATTTAAACAAACATAAACAAGGTACGACTCTTTCTAACTCGATTTAAATGCCTTTGATAGATCCACAATTAGGATTAGTAAACTTTTACAATTTTAAATTTTAATTATTCCGCTGTGTGCCTACCAATCCCAACGGCTTATGCCACACCCAGCGAGAAATTATTGTTAACATACTAGCCGACCTAGACTAGATACGCACTGGCCAAGAGGTACTTGTACTTTTCCCCCAAGGTGGTACTTGTGCTTTTCCCACATCCAATTCTAGGATACTTACCGCCTTACACATATCATTGCACAGAACATGGCAAACAATGTATATTAACAATCACATAGAATGAGAGATAAAGTTACTGTCTTGTTGCCTTTCCTTGCCTAGACTATTAGTCTTTACTAGTCCGCCTCCGCAGATATCAAATCCTAAAAATTGTCCAAAATAATTGCGAATAAGTTACTACTCATACCTACCTTACTTTAAAACTTGCGAGTTGATTATCTTAATTTCAAGTCATGTAATTACTAAAATGCCCCTAAAGAACCAAGTTTGATTCCCTTTTTACTCGGTATATTAGTACTTTTCCAAAATTTATGACCCGGGATAATCGTAAATAATTTTGTGTTAGAATCCATTTTTGACCTTAGATTAGTCAAATTCCAGTTTAAATTATAGTTTTACCCCTGACAGGCCTAACTTAGGGGTTTAGGGGCAAAATTGTCATTTCAGTTCAAATTCCATTTTTGCGTGTAGAATCCATTTTTGACTTTAGATTAGTCAAATTACAGTTTTATCCCTGACAGCCCTAACTTAGAGTTTTACGGGCAAAATTGTCATTTCACATTCTAAAGCTTTTCACACTTAGCAGTCTACCTAAACCCTACACAATTTTCCATTCTAAGCATCATGGAAACATCAAAAACACAATATTCCAACTTTAAACCTTATTTCTAGGTTTGACAGAAAAATATTTTATATTTTGGGAAAAATTGGATTTTCATGATTTTAACCCTTAAAACACCTTCTTTCACTTGTATCTACTTATTTAATCACCGAAACATGAATTAAACATAATCAGTATAAATTTAGGCAGCATCTCCCCTTAGGATTTGAACATCCCAAATTACAGAATTTATCATAAACAAACCAATATCCAGCCAAACAACAATCACAACTTCGGTTCCAACAAGTATTTCAATTTTTTGGTAACTTACCTTGCTTCTTCTTCTTCTCCTTCTCTAAATCGTCACCCCTCCTCTAATTTCCTTGAGTTTTTGCTTTTTAATGGCCAATTCAATATGATATAGAGGTTGAGAAGAGATTCCATGAATTAGGGAACAAGAATAAGTATAAATTTCTACCTACTTACCTTTTTGGCCGACCTAGAGGTCTTTTGTAGGGAGCCAAGAAGCTTATTCTAGAGTTATCTTCTCCCTTCCTTGCATTATTATTTTATTAAGGTTTTTGTCATGTGATTTTAACTTCTTATTATATTATTATTTTCCTTGATGTTTCTCTTCTCCTTGATTTCTCTAGAATTCTCTTCCTTTTTCTTTTTTCCTCTCTTCTAACTGACTTTTCCCTTATTACTAAGGGAAAAATTGTTACATTTATTTATGTAGCCAAAATGACCATTTTGCCCCTACAATTTTCATAAATTTTGAAATAATTGCTACTTCCTTCTTTCTATTTCTTCTTGACCGAAATTTCACTACTTATGAGGCCTAAAAGTTGTGTTCTTCCATATTTGATTTTAGGCCACAATGTTAGGCTTTACCTCAAATTAAATTGGGCATTTGGTCTTTCTTGATCATAAATTGCATATAATTTTCTTTTTCACTACTTTGGCTACTTCAAGTACACCAAAATTTACTATTCCATTCCATTAACTGTGAATAAATACATAGAATTTTGGTGACTAAATTCAGGATATTACAACTTCTATATTGACATTTGGTTGCGGATTAGGACAAATGACCCTTTTGCTTCCGCAGTCTAGAAAAACATTATTTGTTGCCAATTAGTCAATACCGAGAATTACTTCTAGTCTATGTAATGGTAAATAAATAAGATCAACTGTTGATTCGTGTCCTTCAACATTAATTATGCGATTTAGGAAAACATCAGATGTGACAGATCTGACACCCGTAGATCTAGACTTGACCATATCATACGAAAATCAGTGCACACTCAGGCCTAGCCGTCTTACATAATCATATGTAATAAATGAATGACTAGCACCAAAATCATACAATAATTGTACCAAATTATCATTAAGTAAAACCATACCTTGAATTAATTCAGGAGATTTTCTGGTTTCATCTTTAGTCATAGCAAAGACTCTGCCTTGAGCTCTTTGTCTAGGCTCCCCTGTCCATTGTTGTTGTGAACAATCTTTAGAAAAATATCCCAATTTATGGAAATTATAATAGACTATCTGCTTTGTTGGAGCACCATATGGCCTTCCAGATGATATGGCTTGCTACAGTGCCAACACGTTCTGCTCTCAAGGAATGTTTGATTGCTACGCATGATACCTCATTTCCCAACACTACGGTAGAGTACTACTTAGCTAATACTCATTGAATACCAAACATCAGAGTATGGAAAATACTAGAACTTTATACAATGCCTCTGCTAGATATACATATTCACATATAAACACATTCATACACAATTCATTTTACAATACTTATACTCTCTCACTACTCAACTTCATGTACAAACCCAAAACTCATAAAAGTTCCTAGAAAACAAATAATAGACTAGACAACCTAGACTAAGCTCTCCCGCTACTTGGCCTCAGCTCTTCTCAATTTACCTTCTCTTTGCCCCGCGAGCTTCCTCCCTGTACTGGAGATTTGTTTTTGGGAAAAGAATGAGATTCACAGGAATCTCAATAGTAACGCAATCAAGCATATAAGATAACACATACAAGCATGCTTTACTCACACAATCATCAAAAAAATTATCATAACATCATTTAGTGTAAAACATGCAATTCATAAACTGACATCGCGCTAGACAGATTCTCTTGACCCCGAGGGGTACCTACACAAAGATAGGCCCCGAGCACCTCTCGTGCAATATGAATACTATTGCCTGAGTGTCAACCCGCGCAAAGATAGGCCCTGGGTGATCACTCCGCATAATCTAAACATGTTATACATTTTGATGATGTCAAGCAACACATATGCATGCCATGTCATATGAAGACGGTTACTACCTGGTTGGTCCTCTATGCAACTTTCCCACTCGGTTCAAGCTCGGGCAACTACTGAGGCCAGACCGGTTGTTAAATCCTGAAATATTCAAATATCACAAATGAGTTATTACTCATCCATGCATCCTTCCAAACTCATACTATTGGTAAATTTAGCCTAATGGTGCCAAATTACCAAAATACCCCTTAGGTCCTGATTATCAGCATTTTCCTCAAAATCATGATTTAGGCAATTCCTACACATTTTTGAATATAGAATCTATTTCTAACTTCGAATTGGCCAAATTCAAGCTTAAATGATGAAATAAGGCTTATAAGGGTAATTTTGTCATTTCACTTTCCGTGGCTTTTCTCACTGCGGGATAAACATAGACCCTACACAATTTGGCCTCCTAAATCCAATGGAAGCATCAGAATTATCAAATTCCTATCCATTTGTCACATCCAACACAGGGAAGTAAAAATAAATTCCCAGAAAAGTTGTGTCGGATTCTCGTTTTATTTGGCCTAATCACCTCCTTTCTACTTATAACCAATATATTAACTAGTTAGACATTAATTGGACTTTATTTGGAGACACTTACATATTACGTTCTCTTTGGCTTTCTTCAATTATCTTATACCAAATGAACCATAATCAAGCCCAAAACAATTATACTAACCTTAATCAAGTAAGAGGAACAAGTTTAGGAAGTTACCTCTTGATTTCTTGGACTTTCTCTCTCGTGGATGATTTCTCTCTCTCTCTCTTTCCTGTGCCTGATTCAGCTGATCATCATGGATTTCAATGGTAGGAAGTAAAGAGAAGAGATCATGGAGGGGATATATAGCTTAAATCACAAGATATAAGCTTCTCACCTTAATCTTGGATGAAACCTAGACCTTCCTTCTCTCTTTCACTGCAGCTCTCATTCTCAGCTCACTCTTCAGCTCTTTAGGTCTGTTTGATCGTGCGAAATGAGCTAATGGGAATGAAAAAAAGGATGATATAATCATTTGATTAATTAAACTTCACACTTGGCATGCTTTCATTAGTCCATAATATCATAAATCTCCAATTAATCACATTTCCTTAATACTCCCTCATTTCAGCCGAATTATGCATGGGAAATGCAAGGGAAATCTAAATCTCCAATATCACATTGTGCCATCTTGTAACTTGTTGACCAAGTCATTGACTTTTTTATTATTTAACCATTTTTTACCATAATTTACCAAAATTGATTTATTTATGATCAAGTAGACATTTTACTCGTTTTAATTCCCATTTTACTCAATTTAGTGGGAATACTGGGGGAAAATAATTATTTTCCATTTTACGACAAAATTACCATTTTGCCCCTGCATTTTATGATTTACTGAAATAAATCATTTTTCGCCCATTTCTTCGGCTTAACCCCATTTTGACACTTAAATGAGGCCATTATTCATGTCACTTAATTTCTTGAATTTTGGTTAACATAATAGGCATTTAATGGCACATTTATTGCCTTCTTACATCCTTATTCGGTCAATTTAAGCGTAACCGGCTATTTGAATATTTTCCATAATTTCTCATAAATTCATTCACATCATTTTTCACCATTTTATTCCACTAAATATACATCAAATATACACATAAATGTATTGGTAAAAAATGGGGTATTACACTACGACTATCAGACTGATACAACTTTTTATTATTCCCTCTAGATGGACCTCTCTAATTCATGCATTTCTAGGAAGAATTATCATTGCCAGAAGCATCCTTACTGCTAGTATTTATTTCAAAATACAGATTCAACAAATTACTTTTTGTGATATGGCATTCTTCTAGTGCCTTATTAAATTCTAACAATTGTTTAGAGACTAGCTTCTCTTTCAGCTCTAGTCTCAGTCCTCGAATCATCATATTTGAGCTTCATTCCTCATCATCACGGTAGCCTAAGTAAGAAGAGTATCAAGATAACTGGATAAATCAAGCCCAATACTCGTCAAAACTTTCTTTCTCATATTGTTGTATCGATAAGGATTTTGTTTCCTTTGTGATTTTGACTAATCGGGGAAAATATTTCTTGTTGAATTTTTCTTAAAATAAGTCCTATGTTACAGGAATATTTTGTGCTTAAAGAATCATTTTAGTATTCTTCCACCATATGTCTGCATCCCCTTCTAATTTGTAAATACACAATTGAGCTTTGATGTTATATGGGCATTCTAAAATTTTGAAAATTTTCTCTAATCGGGATAGCCAATCCTTTGCTAAATGGGGATCAAATTTTCCTCAGAAAATAGGGGGTTGTTGTTGATAGAACCATGGCACCCATGTCTGTAAATTTTCACCCTCAGCAGTAGGTCTAGGTGGAGGCCCCTGTTTAGTCTCCTTTGGCTGTATAAGTTCATCCTCCTGTCCACTAGGATTATTTTACCTCTCCCTATCTACATTTTATTTTTGCTGCATTTCTTGCAGCTCTTCCCTAAGATCATGTATCATTGTTCGCTGTTAAGTTAGCATGACAAATATTTGTTGCATTGGGTCAGGACCAGCTTCTTGTCCTTGTTCAGCACCTTTACCTCCTGGTCAACCTCTTGGTCTCACCATCTTTATGTTTCACTATATTAAAATAAAGAAGAGATAAATTTCACATAATCATAAGGGCATACTTGTCATTTCATAAAATTTTTGATACACATGTCCTTCAAACAACATACATTTATAGCACTTTAGGGAAAGCTTTTGACAACATACAGCCTATAGACCCACTGTATAACATGTTTCTACTTTTTTACATTACATAACTTAACATATACAAGTAACTTCCCAGGGGGTCAACCCTCTTAACTCTTCCCTAGGTCAAGCACGCTTAACATTAATGTACCGGCATAAAATGTAATATCCTGAATTTTGGAACTAAAGGCTAGAGAATAAACAAGTGTAAAGAAGACTACTAAGCCCAGTTTGGGAAGAGTTTTAAGAATGCCAAGAGCCATAATAACTTTTAGAGGCTAATTTGAGAAAGTATGGGAAATCAGACTCTAAAAGTCATTATGCCTCTTGGCATTCTTGGAACTCTTCCCGAACTGGGCTTAGTTGTCTTCTTTACTCAGGCTTATTTTCTAGCCTTTAATCCCCAAATTCGAGATATTATATACAATACTGGTATTAGCTCGAATTGCTACCGAGCATCGGCACCTCATGATTGCCCTTATCCCAATAAGTCGTGCCAACAATCCCCGAACAACCGAATACTAAGTAAAGGCCGTATATCAGTACCAGTACATATAATCGAACACGTACTTTGTGATGTGCTCCATAAAAGCAACAAAGTTATCATTCAGACCCCGTTCAATAACTCATTCTTCTTTTAGACCCAAAATGAAGTATCCAGAAAGAAGTACAACGTCGTGCAAATCCAAATACCATCTGGAAACTCCAAGTCAAGAAAACCCTGATCCCAGTATAATGTGTCTACATCACGTAGGTACATTGCATACTAGGCTATTGGGGTGTCTTGGTCTTGGAAAGCCCGCAGGTATATGCTTATGACGTACTCCCACAACTCTTGGTTCAAATGTAGATCGTGTGGAACGTATACAGTTT
Organism: Albizia julibrissin; assembly: GCA_037074505.1. Classification (NCBI taxonomy): domain Eukaryota; kingdom Viridiplantae; phylum Streptophyta; class Magnoliopsida; order Fabales; family Fabaceae; genus Albizia; species Albizia julibrissin. The sequence goes on from CM073477.1 coordinate 44,913,568, forward strand.
CAGCTCTAGAATTGGTAATGAAATCTGGATCCGACTCTATCTCATCAGTCTAAGATTGATCAGTATCCCCAACTGATGAGCTTATTGATCGTGCCAGTCTAAGATGAGGCCCGAACACTGGCCTTGGTCGTAACCACATTCTCGAGGTTAGTAACATCCTGGGACCACCCTTAATCCAGTATTGTAGTACTTATTACCCTTTAGGTATTTGCTAATCCTCCTAAGGCTGGTTCACAGATGGTGGTGATCCACTCCTCTAGTGCCACCTTTCGTGCATATTTCATGTTACCATATAACCAAAACCATATCAGCATATTATTTCGATACTGCTAGAACCGCTTGATTTGATACCAAAAATGTCAAATCCCTTAATAATTTGACATTTATCAGAGTAATATCGAGCAGTTTAGTGGGCAAACAGAAATAGCATAAACATACTGATATAAAATAAAACTATAGATAACCAATACCAACACTTGGACTGGACGAGAACTTTCAGTTACCGGTATCTACCTTATTGCCCTTAGAGCCGCTTCCTCTAGCTGAATAAATTTTGAATTTGTGGAAAGGGGTGAGATTCATACGAATCTAATTAGTAACACATAATAAATAATATAAAATGTGATAAATAGACATGCAATGCACCATATAATGTAACAGAACAAATATACTGCAAACACGTCTATCTGTTTGGTGTTCAGGATCAACTGACTGTTTGTCCCTACTGGCCACACTATGTACACTGTTTAGGATCAAATGACTGTTTGACCCTTACTTGCTATAATGTGCTAGTGTATATAACTATCTGTTCATACTTATCTCACTACCTCAGTTAGGTCCCACTTGCCTGATGGTATTTATGCTTTTCTCACATCACAGCTAGGTTTTATGACAAACAATTCATATCACAGAACATGGAAGCAAAAAGCATATAAACAATCACATAATGTACGAAAGATAGAGTTACTACCTGAAATCCTTTCTAGTGCCTAGCTATTCAGTCCACTAATTCTTTGTTCGGCTCGGGTAAATATCAAATCCTAAAATTTCAAATTTATAATAAATGAGTTATTACTCATTCATATCTTATTCATGAATTCATATTGTTGGTTATCTCCACAAAAAATGCATAATTACCAAAATGCCCTTAGAAATCCGGTCTAATTTCCTTTTTACCCGGTATAACTGTACTTTACCAAAAATTATGACCCATGATATTCGTATACAATTTTACGTGTAGAATCCATTTTTAACCTCATTTTTTCCAAATCACACTCCATTTCCCAAAATACCCTTACAACCACATATGTTAGGGTTGTAGGGGTAAAATTGTCATTTCACACCATAAATCCTACATACTTCATTTTTCACATGTTCCCTACATACTTTTTCATTCTAAACACAATGGGAACATTAAATCCATCAAATTCCAACCAAACATAGAGAAATATCCCTAGCCAAAATTCAAGAAAATTTCAGAAAATTGAAGTTTCATGTTTTCATACAACAAAAACACCTCATTTTCACTCTAATTCACTTCTTGTAACCCTTAAATACACTTCTCCCATGCTTAATCAAAATTTGGACAACACCTCCCTTTAGGATTTATGCCTCCTAAATCACAAAATCATGACAACCAAACCAAATATTCCACAAAATCATCAACAACAACTATGAATTAACAAGTAAAATAAGGTTTCTTGAATTACCTCTTGGTCTTCTCTTCATTCCTTTAAAATTTTCCTCTCTCCTTCTTGTTTATCCTTGATTTTTTTTCTTGCTTCATGTGATTTCAAAAGGGATATGAGGATTAGAAGAGGTTTCTAGGGATTTTAGAGATAAGAACAAGTGAATTTTGCTTGCAAACTTACCTAGGTTTGCTTCTTGTCTCTTCTTTTGCTCTTTGTCTTCTTTAAAATGTTGTGCTCTCTCTTCTCTCTCTATTTGGCCAAAATTTTGGCCCTTTGGAAGAGCTAAATGATCTCTTATAATATCTCCTTCCACCTCCTTAAAATAATAATTATTTAATGGAAATTTTGCACATGCCTTTACCTTTTGCTTCTTCTTTTCTCCATTTGATGTCAATTGCTTCCACATGGCATGATTGTGTCCAAATATTTATTTTCTCTTCCCTTCTTCCTTTTTGGCTAACTTTGCCCTTTAATTATGAAGAAAATAAGAGGCTTCTTGATTTATTAGTTAAATGACCATTTTGCCCTTACATTTTTACAATTTTTGAATTAAACTTTATCTTCCTTTTACCCTATTTATTCTTGACCGACTTTTGCATAATAAATTGGGTCAAGAATTGTGCTCCTCCCTTCTTCATTTTAGTTACAAAAATAGGACTTTATGAAGACAAAAATTTGAAGTTTTGTATCTTAACTTAGCCAAATCTTATGTAACCTGTACTTCTAATATTTTGTCATTTCAAGTATACCAAAATTCACCATTTTATTCCATTTAATGTAACAAATGTACAAGGAATTATGGTGAATAAAATTTGGGATATTACAATATCCTTTCTAAATACTTCAAGAGCAACAAGTTCTCCACCTTCATTCGATGGCTTTCTTGACACTAGTTTTCTTCTCCATGCTTGTTGTTTTCTTCATGCTTATTGGCTATTTCGTGGTAGTTAACTTCCATATCTGTGCTTGTTGGCTTCTTCATGCTTATTGGCTTTAAGATCCATGCTTACTGAGTCTAGATCTATGCTCTTCATATCCATATTGCATAATCTCAAGCTCTCATCGAATCATCACATAAACCCACGCTCGTCTGTGCTGCTACCAAATTTTTTCTAAGATAATGCCAAATTCCTTTTTCTCATTATTTTAAGTTTATTGAATATGTTATTGTTATTTAAAGATGGCTAACTTGAATATATCATTGGATCTAATATTTTCCACTCGTCTGCTATTTTAATTGTTAGATGGCTTATTGTGATTTTATTAGATATGTTTTTTCCATAATATTTTCAAATTTATCTTCTTCTATTTTTATCGAGATATGGATTTTATTATGAGATCTTATAAAATCATAGCTTCTCTTCTATGATTTTATAATATCTTATCCAAATCTCAAAATCTTCATAGAAGAAACTGTTCTAAAAATTAAAAATTAAAAACAAATTTAGATCTCAAAATCGCTTCTTCACCATGATTTTGAAATATGGACTTTTCTAATTTTTTTCTAAATTTTAATTTTAATTTTTAGACCGGTTGTCTATTATCCGTCTTAAAAGTGCCAGACTTTTTAACCCGCTAGATATAAGATCAAACCTCAAGTAGGTCTAAATAGACATTTTTGACCAGTCTAAAATTTTAGGAGAAGAAGCTTTCAAGATGATTCAAGAATATGGATGTGAGAAAGAGAAGATTCCTAGAATTTACAACTTTCTCATGAATGGTGTTGCCAAGCTCAAGGTAATTTTTCAATATGCACTTTTCTTGTGGATATGATTTTTGGTTTTAGATTATGGATATTATTGTCAGCACTTTAAAAAAAACTATTACATTAACTTGGTGTCTATTTTGATGATATTTTGGCTCTTAGATTATGGATGAGGCATATGGTTCTTAGATTAGTATTTTGGTTATTAGATTATGGATATGTTGTCAGCACTTTGAGTAATCTTTTACATTGACTTGGTGTCAAATTTGATGGTGATATTTTGGTTTTTAAATTATGGATGTGGTTTACGGTTCTTATATTAGTATTTTAATTATTAGATTATGGATACATAGTCGATGTTGGAAATTGTGCCCAAGGGGCCAATAATTGTACTTTAAACATTTTTATTTAATGAATTTCTCCATTTTGTTATCATATTATTCACATGTTTATTGTGATAAATGTATCCTTAGATAAATCATAAATATTGTCCTAAATGTCCCTAATCGGTCATCTATGTGGGAGCAAAGATGAAATAAGATATGGTATGGAGATATGAATCAAAGTCTTAGGCACTTGTAAGAGTACAATGTGCTGGACTGACCCACTGTGAGAAAGCTACATGGATCAAGTCATAAGCTTATCTTATGTATAACAACGTCACTATGCCCTTTAACCGGAGATCAACATGGATTCGTACATGAGATTCGCTAAGCTTTGACCTAGTCAAAAGTCACCTTTGACTGGGTAATGATAAAGGCTATATTAGACCTGGCTGACACCCAAGAGGGGGGTGCATTGGGTGTACGATAATAAAGTATGATCTTTTAAAATCTTTTCACAGCTTATCAAATCAATATATATGGAAGTATAAAATCATAAACAGTTATGTAAATCTTATATGCTGAAATTGTAAAAGCTTAGGTAAGAGAATACACAAACTGTGATTTATCCTGGTTCGATCTAATCCATGATGACCTACGTCCAGTCCTCAGGCTCCTCCTAATATTTTCAATCTACTATCTTCTTGTTTGACCGGGCACAAGAAAAGTAGCTACAACACACAAGTTTAACCAGGCAATTGTGTAGCCTACTACGGAGTTACTCTCCCTTACACACTGTAAGGTTCACTCCCCCTTACGGCAAGTCTTACGAGCAGAGCAATACTCCCTACAGCTTCCCCGTAAGGTAATCAACCCTCTCAAGGTCCCTCTACCTTGAGTTCAATATAGAAATATAGATAAAGTTGCTTACAGACTCTCTCACAGAGTAGATGAAATGCTCACTGAAGTACAATACAAATATTCACTCTTAAATGTACATGATATATATAAAATAGAGAAGATCAGATAGTGTTCGGAGGTGGAAGACTTAGGATATCAGCATGTGTCAGTTTTTCGTTCTTCTGTTCGCTGCAGCCTCTGTGTTTAAATCCTCTTCTATTTATAGCTGAGTTATAGAAAAGGACCATTGTGATTTCTTCTTCCCGTTGAGCTTCTCTGTCCATCTTTTCAGAATATAACCGTTGTTGACATTCGTCGGTTGGAGTCCCATTTCTTCGTTTGACCGTTGAACCCATTCGGATATTTTCATTATAGTCCCATCTGATGCTCAAATAGATACTTCTTCATTTTCAGTTGGATTATCATTGTTTTGTTTGTTTGTTGAGTGTATTTAAATATTTTCTCGTTGAAAGCATTTCTCAATCTCGTTCCTTTATTTGATCTGTTATCATTGAATATTGGTATTCATAAGATTAACGTTGCAACTGTATTTGTTGTGACTGTATGGGCATTTTGAATTCTTTTCTAACTGTCAGAGCGTGTGGCAGAGTCTTCTGAAGCTTGTCAGACCATGTGTAGTAACAGTTGCCCATTTTGTTGTGTCCGGCATTTTTGACTTCCTTTTGTGTTTTGTTTATCTGAACATTGATTTCATGATTCACACTTGAAACAAAGGTTAAACAATGTCTAATAATGATAACAAGTGGAAATACAAAGATTGAATAACATATAAGCACATTTTGATTAATCGCTGAAGTCTTCTTAGTTTCTGTCAACGCATGAACTCGAGTGCATAAAGATTAACTCGAGTGCACCAAGTATTTTCAAGCTTCTGAGTTGTTCTCTGGTTGAAACTCTTGGAAGAGCATAATTGAACTTAAGTGCAAATCTCCACAGAACTCGAGTGTGGTTGACTGGACTCGAGTGCTTCATGTTAATCTCACCTTTCAAGCTTCTTTGGAATAAACTCGTATGCCAGTACTCTCTGAACTTGAGTGCAGTGAAATGGAGAACTTGAGTGCAATACGGAGAACTTGAGTGCACTTCCTTTTCTTCACGGTTGTAAATCTCTCAGGTACAAACTTTCATAGCCACACTTCATAACTCGAGTGCATTGTTGATTGAGAACTTGAGTGCAAACATGAGGACTCGAGTGTACCACATTTTCTTCATACTGCAAGACTTCTCGGGCAGAAAATCTCTCGGCAGAACTTTCATGACTCACATTTTTTGCTTCATAGAACTTGAGTTATCCTCCTTAAACTCGAGTGTACTTTATATTAGCTAATTCTTGTGAACTCTCTGGAACATACTCTCATTCCGGAACTTCCATAACTCGAGTGTATATCAGATGTTTGTGGGATTATGAACAGTGGACTTAAAACATGATACATTCATTTTTGACTCCAAGTATGATAAATAATTTATCATAAGAAAGATCTCATCATCTATATTCCAATGCAAAAGGAATCAGCTCCAGACTCATTGTATTCTCCAAGTTATGATCTAATGAGTATAGACAATGTATGTATTTTTGTGCACCAAATTCCAGAAGCTATACCGCATTGAATATGAATCCAAATTTGACATATTATATATTCATGGAAAGCTCTTTGAGTCTACTTTCATATGGAACCGGTTTGAACTCAATCGGACGAATAGTCTGGGCGATATGTCCAAAATATGAAAGTTGTTCTGGAATATGATGGTGATTTGAAGTTCCACTTCTAACATTCATATCAACTTCATCTAATCTTCTTTGATATTGGTTCTAGTTCCAAAATAACTCATTGGGAGTCTAGTTTCATATGCCACCAGTTTCATCTGTATTGGAGTTGTGGTTTAGAAAATATGATTGAATTACTGAAGCTCGCCCATGCTGAAGTAAAATAGGGATGAACAGAGTATACTTTTATTCATACTGAACTCGAGTTCTGATCCCCAAACTCGAGTTCTAGCCCATTTTTGTAGTTGTGAACAGTGCAAACTCGAGTTTTACATAGCCAACTCGAGTGCAAAACTTAGGAATCATCCGTAGCTCATTTCTACCAAAAAATCGCATGAAGAACTCTTTGAACTCGAGTGCTATAGTGCCCAGAACTCGAGTGTTACAGTACCAACTTGAGTACTACAGTCTTTTCAGATGCTACAGTGCCTGCGTGCTACAGTATCTTACTGCTATAGTACCAAACAGTACCACTGCTACAGTACCACTTGAATTCCCTTCAGAGCATAGAAACAATAAAATATTATAAATTAAGGAGGTGGAGGATGATTTTTATTTCAGCATATTTTAGCCCATTTGAGCCTCATTTTTTTCTAGCATTAAGAACAAAAGAGAGAGAGAGAGAGCAAGGGAAAAGCAAAGAACAAGAAGAGAGCAAGAGAGATCAAGAGGCAAATCAAGGTAAGTAGTAGGTTAAATTGCTTTTTTTTTGCTTCAATCTCTCGAAATCATGTAAAGGAAGAAGAAAATCAAGAGAAAAGAGAGAGGGAACTGCACGACCAAGTGAGAAAGATGAAGAATTCAAGGTAAGCTTGAGTACATGTCACCTCTTGTTGTTTTACGATTGTTGTTAGTGGTTTTGGTTGGTGATTAGCTTGGTTTGTCCATTTGTGATATGGGATGCATAAACCCTAAGGGGAGGTGCTGCCCAAATTTTGATTAATCATATTTAAGAGGCGTTTAAGTGGGTAAACAAGTGATTATAAGTGGAAAGAAGAAGTTTGGTTGATTGGAAATTGAAAAACTTCATTTTTACAATTTTCTTTAAACTTTCAATGTAATATCCCAAATTCAACTCACCAAAATTCCTTGAATATTTAAGTATATTCAATGGAAAAAGATGATGAATTTTGGAGCACTTGGAGTAGCCAAAATAATGGAGATAGTTACTATGTGAAACTTATGGCCAAGGAAGACCTAAAGCCCAATTTTTGCTTAGGTAAAAGCCTAACATTGTGGCCTAAAATCAAGTATGAAAGAGCACAATTTCTAGGCTTAATATGCTGCAAAATTCCAGTCAAGAAGGAAGGAAAAGAAGGAAGTAGCAATTGTTCCAAAAATTCAAGAAAATGTAAGGGCAAAGTGGTCATTTTGGCTAAATAAAATATATTCATCAATTTTCCTTAATTATTAAGGAAACAATTGGCTTTGGCTGAAGGGATAAGAAAGAGGAAGATTTTTTTTCAATAGATGGACAAATGGCATCAAGAGAAAAAGCTAGTGAAAAAGAAAATAATAAAATAAAATTCACATGCCAAAATTTATAATAAAATAATAATAAAATAGGATGAGTAAGGATAGCTCTAGAGAACTCTTTAAAACCCCTTGAGAGATCATAACTTTTGGGCAAATACACAAGAGAAAGGAGAGAAAGAGTTTTGAAGAACAAAAGAGCAAGAAGAGAGAGAGAAGAATCAAGGAAGCAAGATTAAGGTAATTTAGTAGAAATTTCTACTTGTTCTTGGTTTATAATTCATAAAAACATCTTCTCAACCTCTATGCCATCTTGAATTAGCCAAGAAGTAAGCAAAAACTCAAGAGTAAGAAAGGAAGAGGGAGTCGGTTTTGAAGCAAGAAAGAGAAGATGCAAAGGTAAGACAGGAAACCTTGAAATTCTTGTTGAAATTAAGTTGTGATTGTTGTCTGGCTGGATATCAGTTTAATTGTGTTAAGTTTTGTAACTTGGGATGTTCAAATCTTAAGGGGAGATGCTGCCCAAATTTATATTGATTATGTTTGATTGATGTTTGGATACTTAAACAAGTGAATATAAGTGGAAATAAAGGTGTTTTAAAGATTAAAACATCAAACTTCCACTTTTCCAATTTGTACTAGATTTGTTGTAGTGTGTTTTTTAGTAGCTTATCCTAGTCAAAATCTTATGAAATTTTATAAGATGAAATTATACATCCTAGGCTTCAATTTGATAGTTTCGATAAGTGGATTTAAAGATATGATTTTTCAAAGCTTAACTATGAATCTGGAACAAATTTTGTGGCATATTAGATTTGTTGAATATTCTGGAATTCTATGGATATATTTGGTGTTTTATGATATTTTTCCTTAAAATAGTACTGAAAAGATTTACACAGGAACTGGAACCACTCAATTTTGAATTTTATAGATTTAGTTATTAATTTTCAAAGTTGAATGAAAAGCTGGAAATTTCTGGAAAACCTATTAAAATGACAATTTTCCCCCTAAAACCTTAAATTCATGACTGCTAAGGGTAATATCATCATTTGATTGTGAATTTTTCCAAAATAAGGTCAAAAATATATTACACACATGAAATTGTATAGGATAAGCCCGAGTCATAATTTTTGAAAAAGTACGATATAAGATATGAATGAGTAATAACTCATTTTTTATTAATTTGAATTTCAGGATTTGATAATTGCTCGAGCCAGACGAAAAGTTAAATGACTGGTAGTAGGTAGTCCATGGAAAGAAGTCCAGGTAGTAATTATATCTCTCATATTCTATATGAATGCTAATATGCATTGTTTTCCATATTCTATACAATGTGTTGTATATGGTATGAGTACTTACTAGGTATGGGACAAGTATGGTACTTCCCTATAGGACAAGAAAGGTACCATGTAGCCAGGTGGACCTAATGAGTGGTTCGATAAGTATGGACAGGTGGATACCTACTTCATGTTATGATAAGTATGGACAGGTGGATTCCTACTCCAAGTTATTAGTGTGATCACATTACATAGGTGGATTCCTATGTATAAGGTTATGATTTGTGTACGTCAAGAATGGGCAATCATTTTAATGCGGACAAAATCATCGCTTTGTTCCTGGGCATAGTAGAATGTGTACTTGGTAATTTGATTGCTACATCATGATAAATACTACTATGTATATTTACTTTTTACATTTTATATGACTGATAGCTTGTTACTACTGAGATTAATATGAATCTCACCCTTTCCATAGTTCAAAATTAATTCAACTAAAGGAAACGGCTTAGAGGGCAAAGTATCAGATACTAGCAACTGTGGGTCTGGTACAAAAAAATGAATTTTCTGTTGGTTATCTGTTAGTTTCTCTTTGTAACTCGGATTTGTATTATAAATTTTTCAAACCCTATGGACATTTTCAGTAATGTAATCTAGAATATTGTATCAGTATAATGCACTATTTCTATATGCCCATTGAACTACGCATGAAAACTCTAATAAATGTCAAAATATTAAGGGGTTTGATATTTTTGGTATCAGAGGATGCGGTTCTAGCATGACATAATAATATACTAATATGATCTTGATTATGTTATAATGAGAAAGACAAACGCAATATGGTGACAGAAAAGTAAGTCACCGCTATCAATAAATTTTCTCAGAGGATCATAGGATGCTTAGAGGGCAGTCAAGATGACTATGCCCAGTTGGAAATGGTTCCAGGAAGCTGTGGGCTTCAAGGAAGTAGATGCGATAAGAGTTAGTATACGGGCCCCAAACCAGATCAGGGCCAACAGTCAAAGTTATCTGTTGATGATGCAAAACAATCGCTGTCTATGGAAATAGAGTCAGATCCATACAAGGTTACCAGTTCTAGAATAGAACCCATATGCATAGGATATGACTTGTAAATAAGTCAGGAGTTGAGAAGATGCATTAGGACTATGTTCATATGGGCTCTCCATGTTCAGGATACTCTGACGCCCTAGTATGCATAGTATGTGCATGATATCGACACATTGCACTAGGAGTAGGGATTATACAGTATAGAGTTCCCATACGAATATCAAATCCATACAACACGGAAGTCTTCTTCGTTGCTGCATTCTGGGCATGGAGAAGGAATGGCCTTGTAAATTTGGTCTATATGATAACCTTATGGAGCTGGTAGAGCATATAACCGAGTATATATTGAACTATATGTACCGATACTGATAAATGATTCATACACAATATTTGGTCACCGGGGAAGGTTGACCTGACTAATCAGGTCAAGGGCAATCCAGGGGTACTGATACTCGAAAGCGGTGGGAGTCGGTACCAGTATTTTTATACTGGTACATGAAAGTTAAGCGTGCTCAGCCTAGGGAAATGGAAGGATGTGTGACCCCTTAGGAAGTTGTTGAAAATGTTAAGTCATGAGATGCAAATGAGTAGAAATATGTTGTACAGTCACCTTCGGGCAATGTAATACCCAAAAGTCGTTCCCAAACTACTGTAAAAATTTGTTGTATGTTACTAATGAAGTATTTGTGTGTTCAAATTTTATTAAAGGACAAAAATGCCCTTGTGAACATGTGGAATTTACCTCTTCCTTATTTTAATATAGGGAGACATAGAGATAATAAGACAAAGAGGTAAAGATGCAGGGTAAGGTAAGGGAGTTAGACCCGACCCAATAAAGTAGATAATAGGTAGGTTAGCTGAGCAATGTATAATGGAAATATGATATGAGTGACAAGCTGTGAGGAGTATAGAAAAAAAAAGATAAGGATAGGGAAAGAGAAAGCAACCCTAGTAAATAGGGAAATGAGCGCATATAGCTCGTGCGCCCTGACCAGCAACCTTCGTCTAGGCTTTTTCCTGAACCTGTTGCTAAGGATGAAAGTCTCCGGACATGTCAGACACGATTTTGCTAGTAATAACCTCCTGTCTTTGAGGGAAGTTTGATCCTTAAATAATAAAGGAGTAGTGGACTCGTATGGAAGAAATTACCAGAATTCTATCAAAGTACAACTGGCAATTTGTAAACTAACGAATAATACAACGGATAGGGGATAACAAATTAAAATGATGCAGACAGATGGGGGTGGACCCAGGAGACTATGAACCTCGAGGAAGTGAGGGCAACCAAGGCTTATGTTCAAACCTCATCTTTTTCTAGCATTAACAGTCAATTCACCTACTAGTAATAAGGAATAGAGTACAAACATGATGATACAGGGATTAAGACTAGACCTAGAAAAGAAATTGGTCTCCACACAGTATACTGAATTTGATAAAATAGTAGAGTAACACCAAGTTATCAGAAGTAAACTTATTTAGTGAGTACACAAGTAATAAAAATGGCAATAAGGGATCAAAGCCCGTTGATATTATGGTAAGCCCTATTATTCAAGAGGCCTTATAGTATTCTAGCTAGATTATTAATCGAATATAATTGTTGGCAACTAGGGCATTTAGCCAGCAACTATCTACGGAAATAATAGATAGAAGAGTTGAGGTGGAGAACTCAGAATAAAGTTTTATAGTGGCACAAAGGGAAAGCCAACAAGTCTCTAGAACTGATCACGAGTTTTACTAGGTAGAAATTCCATCCAAGTATTATGTGATTCAGGTACTAGTCATTCCTTTATTATATATGATTAAGTGAGATGGCTACCCCTGAATATACATTAGCTACTCCATGATACGGTTATGTCCAGACCCACGGGTGTCAGATCCATTAGACCTAATGCTTATGAAATATGTATTAAACACTAAAGGACAAGAGCCGGTAATGGATTTGATTAGCCTATAATTGTATAAATTAGGAATAATTCCTGGTAACGATTGAGTGACGGAAAATGATGTTTCGCTAGATTGTGGAAGCAAAGGTATTTAACCTATTCCATGATCATATATTAATACAAAAGGCAATCTTAATTTTCGTTCAGTAGCTAAAGCTGATAAATGTTGCAATGGAACTGAGAAATTCCAATACTCTTTACCAAAGTTAGAAAGGCTGAAGCCCGATAGTTACGGGCAGCATTCTGGAATAGTCAAAAGGCTGAAATAAAATGAACTATGTGACTTGAGAAATATGGCAATGGACTGTATGTCCTATAAATATCAAACTTGACCAATTTGGTCATGAAAATAATTTAGAATCGATGATATTATTTATAAGCAAGGTAAAACACAAAAAGTGATGGAAGCAGTGCTGGGCTCATTAAGAAATAAGCAATTCTATGCCAAATTGAGCAAGTAGAAGTTTTGGTTTTCAGAAATTAAGTATCTGGGCCATATAGTCTTAAGAAGGGGTCTTGTTGGATCCCAGCAAAGTGGAAGCATTACTGAATTAGAAAAGGCTAGAAAATTGTAGTTTTCTGAGTCTTGATGATTATTACAAATGAGTTATGTAGTATTGCTCCAGTATCGTTTTTCCTTTGAAAAATGATAGTTTTAAGAGGAGCTTCACAGGGCTGAGAGAGGAATTGATGACAATATAATACTGTTGACCTGAGTGGTCTCACGTTGCAATTGACCTGTGTGGTCTTGATTTGCAATAGATCTATGTGGTCTGCATTAATGTGAACATATATGAATTGGAATGTGTCCTAATGCATCAGGATAACATGGTCACATGAGCCTCTCGTCAGCTGGAGTCTCAAAGACTAAAATATCCTACGTATGAATCTTAGGATAATAACAATCATTTGTACAAGTGAAATATGAAGATAATGTTTCTACGAGGCATCATAGAATTGTACTACAACCACAAGAACTTGAAAATAACTATGTGATCGGAGAGAGTTGAACATGAGATAGCATGGCTGGATAGAGTTGCTTAAAGATTTCAAACTGAAAGTTAAATAATATCTAGGAAAGGCTAATGTAATTGCAAATACATTAAGCAAGCAGAACAAGGTATAAATTTCAGGAATAACATAATATAAGCAAAGTATAAGCAGTATCTCAAAGAGGTTGTAAACATCAAAGGATGATGGAATGATAAGTTCCAAGGTAATAAGACCCATAAGAGCAATTTGTATGGAAAGTTTCTCGGGTTATAGGACCCTATAAGTATTCAGTAGCGATAAGCAATGGCGATGGGCAATGTGCCTGATGCGATCAAGAATTAGCAAGTTATCTCTTCAAATTCAAGTGATGACTCTTCAACTTCAAATGATCATTTTCAAATTCCAGCTAGTCCAATCACAAGAGCACAAGAAAAAATATTTAAGGAAGCATTCATTAGGCTTATTCAATAGCCAAATCATATGGCAATGGGATCAATAATTCTGGATAAAAATGTTGAAAACGTCACTAATTTCATATAGGCTGTAAATGGAGATACTAATCAAGTTTTTGGCTTGGAGACTTCAAAACAAAGTGCTTGGACCTAGTACTATACATGGGAGGAATCATTTGGGCCTAAATAAGCACATTTTGGGCCTTGAATGCTGATTATATTTTATGAATTTTATTTGTGCCAAAATTATTAGATAATTGGCATATTGGACTTTGGGTTTCCTAATTAATTAATTGTATTATGTTAGTTTCTATTTTCTATGATATATTTTATACAATTGGGGTTTTTGAATTGGGGTTTTTGAATTCTTCTCTTTAAATACCTTGTAACCCTTCATTTGGAGGCAAACACTCTCAGACTTGATTGTTGAATGAAAGGTTGCATTTTTTTGCACCTTGTTTCTTGAGAGTGGATTCTCTCTAGGGTTCTTCTTAAAACTAATAGACTTATCAAGCCTTGATCAACCTTGTGGCGACTTCCAATACTTTGTGTCCTTGTTCTTTCATGCTCAAGGGTTCAAGTGGATCATCAATCTGTGTTTAGCTTTCTTGGGGTACGTATATTCGTATTGGTTGTAGGTTCACACCATCTTAGTATCAGAGCTTCGAGTCTAAACTCATGTCATATCTTTCTATTCTTTGTTTCAATTTTTATTTTAATTTTGGTGCTTTGTTCTTGAGTCTTTTCATCTAGGTCATCTGTGTTCCTGCCCGAAATTGTTGCTTCTTTTTATCAATATTTTCTTTATAGTTTCTGAAATTTAGTTAGTTTTTTTCATATTTCAAAATATCTACTTTCATCTCGGTTAAGAATCGTTTCAATTTGATTTGTCATTAGTGAGTTCTATCCGTTTTAATCTAGTCGTGTTTCTATAAATTTTCTGTGTATGTTCATCTTCAGTTTTCTAAAACGTCACCAAATATTTTGTCCTTGTTTGACCACCCTTACTTTGTGGTTTCCATCATTTAATAGGTCATTTTCATTCTTTAGAATCTCTTATTTCCATTCGTTTTTGTTTCATCTCAATGTAAAATTTCTATAGTGAGTTATAGTCTTTTTAAAACGGATGCTTTTCTGGAATTTTGGGGTTCATATTGCTTGAGACCTTTTATTATAGATTGTCATTTGAACTCCTGACTTCCCTCAATTTCCTTTTCCAATGCTCACTTTGATATTCCATATTTCTAAGTGTTGGTTTGATTTCTACACATTGTGATTGCATTGATTAAATTGCTTAGTTCTTTAAAGAGCCTCAATAGGAGAATCTAATAGTAGAAAAAAGGCAAGAGTGACATACATTAATTTAAAAGCCAAATTTGAGTGACACACGAGTGACACTAAACTTGTTTGAGTGGAACACATGAGTAAAGAGGTGAGGTCCCTTTTTCTCTAAATCTAACTTTTTAGGTACCATCAAGATGCATGATGAAAAAGAAATTTGAAGACATATTCAATCCTATTTTAAAAGGACTCCAGAAGTTTACTACTGAAAACGACCAATGGATGTCTAGTCACAACTCCAGATCAAAAAGAGAATTCCAAAGAAAGCTGCAGAAGTTTAAACAAGGCTCCATGAGTGTTGATGAATATTTTCAAGAGATGGAATTATCTTTGATTAGAGCTGGAATGAAAGAAACTTTAAAAGCCACTAATGATCATTTTCTAAATATGCTTAATCCTAAACTAGCTTGTTTTGCAACGACCCTAACCTTCTTGGACATTGATATTTTGGTTCAATTTGTTGTTGAGTATGACCAAAAGATCAAGTGACATAGATGTTGAGAAAGTAGCTCCAATTCAAAAGAGATTGAAAGCTTGATTATTACAGTCTCTAATGATGAGTTAGAGCCAGCCAAGGAGGAAGAAGAACCTAATGTTGAAAATCAAGATGAGAAGTGTGAAGAAGACCTTCTTGTTCTAAGTACCAATCTTATGATTGAAGAAGTTCCTCTCAATCATGAAAAGAAAAGTGAAAATATGTGTGAGAGAGATTTTTGTCAAACTGTTATTGAGACAAAAATTTAGCTTGACAGAGAAAAAGACATTGAGAGCATTAAGTATTGTCAAAATAAGGAGAGTAAGAGTGTTTTTGAAAAAGAAGAAGCTATTGAGAGTATAAAGTGTTTTCAAAATAAAATGTGTGAAGAATTGAGTGAAAATAAAGATGAAAAGAGTTGTGAGAAAAGAGAGGCTAAGAGTTATTGCAAGGATATTTCTTTAGTTACTAATGATCTTAATCATTATTTGCCTTTGTGATTTTGATGTGTTGCAGGTGTTCTTGGATTTGATTCCTAAGAATCCACCCGATGGATTCTTATCTTCAAGAAGCATTGAATCTTCATCTCCTTCGAGTGGAACTGAAAAACATTATAGTTCTCTAAAGTATTCTTATATGCATATTACAACTTGTTCTGATGATACTCTTATTTGCACCAAAAATCTTAATGAGCATGTGAATCCTCTGCAATATGTGCTTGAAGTTTAGGGAAAGGAACAATTGTTTTTAAATATGGAAAATTCTGATTGTTGCATGGAAAACATTGATTTTCTTTCTTATGTGTATTTACTTTGGTCAAGGTAAGCTTAACAAGAGACATGCAAGCTGGCTAAAAATTATTGAGACATTCCCATATGTTGTCAAATACAAGAAAGGTAAAGATTCAAGGAATAATCCTTTTGAGGAGAGAGGGAATGATGCGATCCAGAATCAGCAAGTTATCTCTTCAAATTCAAGTGATGACCCTTCAACTTCAAGTGATCATTTTCAAATTCCAGCTGGTCCAATCACAAGAGCACAAGCAAAAATATTTAAGGAAGCATTGATTGGGCTTATTCAAGAGGCTGATCAGATGGCAATTGGATCAACAATCTTGGACAAAAATGTTGAAAACGTCACTAATTTCATATGGGCTGCAAATGGAGATACTAATCAAGTTTTTGGCTTCGAGACTTCAAAACAAAGTGCTTGGACCAAGTACTATGCATGAGAGGAATCATTTGGGCCTAAATAAGCACGTTTTAGGCCTTGAATGTTGATTATATTTTGTGAATTTTATTTGTGCGAAAATTATTAGATAATTGGCATATTGGACTTTTGGGTTTCCTAATTAATTAATTGCACTAGGTTCGTTTATATTTTCTAGGATGCATTTAATGCAATTAGGGTTTTTGAATACTTCTCTTTGAATACCTTGTAACCCTTCATTTGGAGGCAGAGACTTTCAGACTTGATTATTGAATGAAAGGTTGTATTTTTCTGCATCTTGTTTCTTGAGAGTGGATTCTTTCTAGGGTTCATCTTATAACTAATAGACTTATCAAGGCTTGATCAACCTTGTCCCGTCTTCTAACACTTTAGGTCCTTTTCTTTCGTGCTTAAGGGTGCAAGTGGATAATCGATCTGTGTTTAGCTTTCTTGGGGTGTGTATGTTCATATTGGTTGTGGATTAGTACTAATGCCCTATGATTTTGTAGGGACTGTGTCCTATGTTATTTAATTTCAATGGATTAATTTTTGTTGAACGAATTATCCTTACGCGCTTCATAAATAATATATAGACGTATAAACGGCTAAGTAGAAAAAGTTGGAATTTAAGATGGGCTCAAAATAATTGTAAGATTGTATTGATAGTTATAAATCTCGATACGTATTCAGAATAGATATTGGGCTAGAAGTCCAAAGGCCATGAAACCTATTGGATCGGTGTGTCCTTAGGTTAGCAAATTAAGAAATGTTCAAGATGTAACGAGCATAGGCTCAATACAGTAAAGCATAGTATGTAAGTTTACAAAGGCCATAAGTTCTAGACTTTGATACCAATATGCCTAGTGTCGAAGCTGTTACCCAGTGCCATGATATGGAACAAGTGAGTTCAAAAATGTGTTTTTATGAGTGTTAAATGTTATTTGGAATTATCTGTGGATTCTGGGAACTCCAGATCCATAATGTGGAAGCTATTGATACTCGACAATTATGAGATTCATAATGATTGTGTTGTATGCTTTAGGAATTACGCAAAAAGAGTGAGATTGAGATATGAAAAGAATGAAATGAGTAATGAGAAGTAACTCCCCAAAGTATAGTTAAGTCTATACAATGTCCAAAATTTCAAGGACAAAATTTTATTGACGGAGAGAGACTGTAATATCCCAAATTCTACTCACCAAAATTCCTTGAATATTTAATTATATTCAATGGAATAAGATGGTGAATTTTGGAGCACTTGGAGTAGCCAAAATAATGGAGATAGTTACTATATAAAACTTCTGGCCAAGAAAGACCTAAAGCCCAATTTTTGCTTAGGTAAAAGACTAACATTGTGGCTTAAAATCAAGTATGAAAGAGCATAATTTCTAGGCTAAATATGTTGCAAAATTTCAGTCAAGAAGGAAGGAAAAGAAGGAAGTAGCAATTGTTCCAAAAATTCAAGAAAATGTAAGAGCAAAATGGTCATTTTAGCTAAATAAAATAAATTCATCAATTTTCCTTAATTATTAAGGAAGAAATTGGCTTTGGCTAAAGGGATAAGAAAGAGGAATATTTTTTTTCAATAGATAGACAAATGGAATCAAGAGAAAAAGGCAAGTGAAAAAGATAACCAAATTATAATTGATAACCAAGTGAAAATCCACCTAGGGGCATTTTTGTAATTTTTCACCTTGAGTAAAGATAACCAAATTATAAGCTTTAAATAAGATATGAATGAGTAATAACTCATTTGTTATTAATTAGGGAATTTGAGGATTTAGTAATTGCTTGAGCCAGACGAAAAGTTAAAGGACCTATTATAGGTAGTCCATGGAAAGGAGTCCAGGTAGTAACACTATCTCTCATATTCTATGTGGATGTTAATATGAATTGTTTGTCATGTTCTGTACAATGTGTTGCATATGGTCTGAGTACTCATTGGGTGTGGGACAAGTAAGGTACTACCCCATGGGACAAGCAAGGTACCATGTGGCCAAGTGAACCTAGTTCAGTGGTTTGATAACTACGAACATGTGGATACCTGCTCCAAGTTATGATAAGTAGGGACAGGTAGATTCCTGCTCCAACTTATTGGTGTGATCACATTACATAGGTGGATTCCTTTGTACGAGGTTATGATTTGTGTACGTCATGAATGGGCGATCATTTTGATCTGGACAAACACTATTGCAAAAATCACATTTAAGACCGGTTAAAAAAGACATTTTAGACCAGTTCTGGATCAGGTCTTGATACAGCCGGTCTAAAAAGTATCTAACTTTTTAGACCGATTAAAAAACCAATCTTAAATCTGACAAACAGAGGCATTCTTGTGGATTAAAATTTAATTTTAAGACCGGTTCTCAATAGAACCTATCTAAAATAACTGCTACTTTAAGACCGGTTTTGTAAATAACCGGTCTTAAATATTAATTTAAGACCGGTTATCACAAGAACCAGTCTTAAAGTAGCAGTTATTTTAGACCGGTTCTCAATAGAACCGATCTTAAATCAATATTTAAGACCGATTATCTTGAGAACCGGTCTTAAAGTATAGAATATTAAGACCGGTTGTCAATATAACCGGTCTTAAATATTACTTTAAGACCGGTTCTTATGAGAACTGGTATAAATTTTTTTTTCAGTTTTGTTGTTTCAATCTTGTTACCGAGGCAGTAAGCCATATTTAACAACAATCCCCTCTCCAGACACATAAGAAACAACACATGCATGTATATTCACAATCAGAAGCAGTGACAACCCTCACCTTTCAACAATCATATAATGAACATTATGAATACAATTCACTTCCAATGACAACCAATAACACATGATGAACTTGTTAAATTCTTAGCAACAGTACAATATGAACAATTTATAATCATCAGGCTTTACAGAGAAATGAAAAAAATGGAAGAAAATTTACAATAGTGATCCCATGCCTGTTTTGAGATCCATCTAGTATGACCAATATCCAAGAAATTGTCCTAAGCAGAGAGAGATATAAACCAAGTTAGATATATAGGAAAAACATAAGTATTATTAGAACAACATAAGATCGCATTCAAAAACTTACTAATCTTGTAAAAGCTCATATATGAATTTCGCACAACAACAGTGGATGAAATCAATATCTTCTTTAGAAAAGGGATCAGCAAGATCAAACATCTGTATGTGTAACACTGAAGCCAAACAAAACATTAACTTACTAATAAATTAAAAACAATAAAGTAATACAAAATTTTTAAAATATACATTTATTATCTCCTCGGTAAAATTAGTAGTGCCTAGGCTGATAATATTGTACATTTGCCTCAAAATATAAAGACCACACAAGTTGGACCCCGGTGGCTGCCTACGGGTCTGAAAAAGAACATGATATCATCAAAGAAAGCATAAAAGCATAGCTTATAGAACAGATCTTAAAGAAAACAAATATGTACTAACCTTTGGCGTAATCCATGTAGGGTCTTTTAAGTCATGAACATGCTTACCACACTTAGCGTGTAGGAATGTCCGCATAGCCCTATCATCAAAATCAAAAAGATTACTTATTCTGTACATAAACTTTGCACATAAAAGGTAATATTAATAAAGCAAGAAAACTTACGAGTTTATGGTCTTCTTCAAGTCACTCCCTGGTTTTAAGTGGAGGGAGCACAACAGGATGACTGTGTAACTAGCCATACACAGAATAACCAATTGCCAATGATCCCTTTAAAAAAGAGATGAATGTTAAGCAAATATATATAAATCATTATGTGTTTTGGAATATAAATTTGATGTTTCTTACCCATGCACATAAGGAGCCAAGAAACAATCAGTTTCTGTTTCACTGAGCCTCTTTGATAAATATCTATGTCTGATGGCAGAAGTGGTCTCTTTCACTTGTACTTGAGTAGGCACATAAATCCAAATTTATCGCTCAGGCCCGAGGAGACCAACCTACGATTCATATACCTATAAAAATGCAAGCATACAAATTAAAGGGAAAACAAGATAATTTTTAAGATATTTACTTCCAATTGAAGAAGATATTTATATCAAACAAAGTTGGACAATCGCAATCGTAAGTTGCTCTCTAGGAGCCACCAAGGACATTAAATCATCCCTCTCAAGATAGCATGCCATCCCTGATGGCCCAACAACTGAATCCATAGGCCAATTTCTTCATGGGAAAGATGTATCATATGCCATTAGAATTACTTGATGCATCACATTCAGTGGAGGCTGTGAAACATCATGAGGGATGGGTGCTAGACTTAGGGCTCTAATCAGGGAATCCGCAGCTCCAACAGAAACAAGGTTCTTGGGCTATGACATGAAGGTACCCAAGACATCGCCCACAATCTTGAACTCCTCAGAAGGGATAGGGACAGGTGCGTCTGCGATGATAACCTCCTCAACTGACACCCTGACTTGATCATCTGTCATCTAGAGGTGGTGAATAGTCAATCCTAGGTTGTGCACACTCCCCCGTGCAACTAACCGTCTCAGAGGATCCTTAACATATAATGTATAAGGCTCGGTATTGTCCTTTCCAGGACCCTCTGATGACTGTCCAATATTGCAACAACTCCCTTTGGTGCTCTACTTATTACGATCGAGCGACTGTGCCTGGGTAGGAACGGTATCTTGTCTTGTGCTGACCATGACATATACCTCCACCCTCATCTTACTCATCCGGGTATCCAATAGTGCATCAAATGATGCTTCTGCATCGGCCCTTTCTTGTGCCCTCGTAGTGGCCAACATACGCTCTAATTCGTCTATCGTGACCATGTTGGAGGAGGAACTGCGTGAGGAGGATCCAAAGTAATCCTTTATACCCATCCCTCCTCCAACTCCCTTGACACAGCCTGGATGCTCACATTTTCCAGTAGCAACCGTGAGAATGTCATTCCTGCCCTCCGACATGAAGGATTCCTCGACTTGCTTTTGTTGAAGTTCCTCCTGTGAGATATACAAATAACACAAATGAGTAATGAAACATGTTTACTAAATAGTTAATAACAAAAATGATACTTACAATTTTTTCACTGACTATCCGAGACTGTTCACTCGTATATGATTACCAGAATTTCTTCTAGCAAATTCCAAAAAATCCCTCACCCCGTTATCATATTCAACACTATTTCGTTTAGCGTTCATCCAACTATGATCCATATATTTCAACACCTTTTTTTCTTCTCTTTTGTATATTAACTCCCCTGAAAGCTGCAGAAGCTGTAAAATTTTAGTTAACGAAGCTGCAGAATTCCAAGAAGTAAAAGACCTCCTTAGGAAAATCAACAGTAAATTAGATATTTTACTTCGTTAATGTTTCTGATTGCTATGTTTTTATATTATCTTGAGGAAGAAGACTTAGCACTCAACAGGTACGAATTAACTACTATTATCAGAATCTTTCTTCGTCAAGCACAAAACAGGTATCTCTTAACACCCGTGCACAGAAGGGATCTAGTTTCATACAGATATTTTTTATGTTTATTGACTGTTTTGATTGTTCAGTTCTTAAATTGGTTAGCCAATCAGGAGCTTGAACGATCATCATACAGAAGAGATCTGATACAGCTAATATAGCTGGTATTAGAACAGGAAAATCGAATTTATCAAAGTATACCACCAGAATTTAGGAACAAAGATAGGTATCTAAAGTTCCTACAGTTTGTTCTTTTTATTATAGCTGCTTTACAAGTAATTTGATGTCTGTACATGATTTAAATTATAAAAAGATATTAAGAAGAACAGAATTAATTGGTGAACAGTCATGTAAGCCTGCTATAGGTTTGACTACAGAACAAACAGAGTTAGGGGAACCAGCACAGATAGGAGATAAGATCCTCATAAGGTAGAATAACGTTATTATTGAACAATTAATTGATATCAGGCAACTCTTAGGGGTCTTAGTTGTTCAAACAACTCGTGATCCACAGGAAAAGTCCTTCTTAACACAGGTCACAGAACAGATTAAATCCTTGTCAATAGGGAATCAAACCAGGAGTGTATATAGTTGTCCTCGCTTAGTTTGGAAGAAAAATGAGTAATATGGAACTCACAGGAATTTCCACTTCTAGGGAAATAGCCAAAACAGATAATATCCAAAATTTTAGTATCATTTCAAAACTTGCCAACAAATGGAATGGATATAAAATCAGAGAATTAGACAGGTTAATAGATCCTGATAAACAACTTGAACTCCTACAGCACAGACAAGCAGGACTTGTACCAGTTGAAATATTGCATTCTCATGGTATATAGGAAACAAAACAAAAGGTGTACGAACACTTTAGTGAAGAAACAATAAGGTGCACAGGTGAAGATCAGGTAAATCTTCCTTTCATTAATAATAGGATTAGGCATGTTCTTTTAGAAAATCAATATATAATGATTCATGTGGGACTTGTCTTGATAAAAGTCACAGGATTAACTAGTTCACATGCAGGAGGACTGGTTTTGATAAATCTTGTTGATACTAGGTACGGTGATCTACAGAAATCTATTATAGGAACCATGGAAATTGATATGACAAATAATTGTGGTATTATATACATGGCTCCTAAAATACAGATGACAATTAAATATTTTACTAAGCATTTTCAATTAATATTTAAGACAAGAGGATATGAAGATTTTTACGAAGGACATAATCTGTGTATAACAAAAACCCTTACAGGAAGATTAAGTAACAATAGTAATACCAATTTTAAATTACAAATAGATAGGGTAATGCAATATTTTCCTAGTCAAGGGATAAAAGGCCACTGAAGGAAAAGCATTTTCCAGCAGAGATCTAATATGTCATGAATGGAAAGTGGTATTACCAGCAGCAACAAGACTAGTGCCAAACAGAACGAGTTTTTGGGAAAACTCAGACAGATCTGTAAGTATTCATTTTTATTATTATTCCGCTAACAGTACTAATTATGAACAGGAATCTGATGAAGAAACAACACAAGAGTGTATACTTTTCTTTCAAGATTCAAATGTCATAGATAATAATCTACAATTATTATATAGTTATTATCCCGATTATGATTGGTCTATTAATTTTGAAGAAATACCTCACCCAGACGATTGTCACCTATTGATACAGTATAAATATCATGGTGATGATCCTAAAATTTTCTTTAGCCCCTTTGGACCAGAGTCGCAACAAAGCATGGTAGGTAGTAAAGATACAGATTGTAAAGATACAGTTTCTATTTATACGAAGAATTAATAAACTGAGATAGGGGAAATTACCTAAATGTAGTGACCTTGGAGGCTTGAGGAGTAGGAGGAGAGGGGTTGCACCGGCCTCACGATAGAGTACAAACTCACGGCCTTCACGATGGTGACTTACGGTGGAGTACTTGTTAAACAATGGGAATACGAACTGAAAAAGGAGAAGGAGGATGTGGCGGTGGCGGCGGTGGCGGCTGGAGTAGTTGCCAAGGATGATGGGGAACACTCACAAGAGAAGAAGGCAAAGAACTCAAATGGTGATATTTCGCGGCTGTGTAGAATGAGAGGGAAAACGAAATGCAAGGCTGTTAGGTTGAAAAAAAGAGTTTTAAGACCCGTTATCTAAATAACCGGTCTTAAAAATGATTTTAAGACCGGTTATTTAGATAACGGGTCTTAAAAGTGTTAAACTTTAGATAATCGGTCTAAATAATTACTTTTAAGACCGGTTGTAAATAAACCGGTTTTAAAAATATACTGATTTTTAACTTTGAATTTTAAAATTCCATATTTAAGACTGGTTATTTAATAACCAGTCTTAAAATACTGACTTTTAAGACCGGTTATCTAAATAACCGGTCTTAATAATAACGTGATTTTTTTTTCAACAAAATTATTTTGATTTTGAGACCGGTTGTTTATATAACCGGTATAAATAATTTTTTTAGACTGGTTTTTTAGACAACCAGTCTAAAACATTGCTTTTAATTATGGAATTGCCACCGTGTGTTTCTTTTAGACCTTATCCGTAATAACCGGTCTAAATAATGCTGTCTAAAAACGCTATTTTGCACTAGTGAAAATCATCGTTTTGTTCCTGAGCATTGACGAATGTGTGCTTGGCATTTTGATTGCTACGTCATGATAAATGCTGCTATGCATGTTTACTTTTCATATTTTATAGAATTGATTTCCTGTTACTACTGAGATTCGTATGAATCTCACCCTTTCCATAATTCAAAATTAATTTAGCTAAAGGAAATGGCTTAGAGGGCAAAGTAGCGGATACTAGGAACTGTGGGTCCAGTGCAGAGCAATGAATTTTGTATTAGTTATCTGATAGTTTCTCTTTGTAACTGGGATTTACATTGTAAATTGTACAAACCCTGTGGGGATTTTCTCTAATGCAATCAAGAATATTGTATCAGTATAATGATCTATTTATGTATCCTATTAAACTTCATGCAAAAACTTTGATAAATGTCAAAATATTAAAGGGTTTGACATTCAGATATACTATTTTAGAGGGGTTTAAGGTAGAATATGATGGATTTGATGATTCCATTCTGTTTAGAATGAAAAATTGTGTAAGAAACATGTTAAATATGGAGTGTGAAGGCTTTAGGGTGTGAAATAATAATTTTGCCCCTAAAACCCTAATTGGTGGCTGTCAAGGGCATTTTTGTAAATACAGTGTGATTTTTCTGAAAATGAAGTCAAAAATGGATTCTACACACAAAATTGTGTAGGAATAGCACTAGTCAAAATTTTTGGAAAAGTACAATTATATCGGGTATAAAGGGAATTAGACCAGATTCCTTAGCGGCATTTTGATAATTACACGTTTTAGGTAGAGATATCTAAGTTTATGAGCTTTGGTGGTTGTTGGCTTGTTTTGGTTGGTAATTAGACCAGATTCCTTAAACTTTGATGGTTGTTGGCTTGTTTTGGTTGGATTTTGTAATTTGGAATGTTCAACCTCTAAGGGGAGATTTTGCCCAAATTAATACTAATCATGTTCAAATAGTGTTTAAGGGGTTAGTGGAAAGGAAGGTGTTTTAAAGGCTAAGACATGAAACTTTCATTCTTCCATTTTATTCCAGAATTGTTGTGGCGAGATGTTGAATTGCCAAACTTGGTCCTGTAATATCCCGAATTTCGGGACAAGAGGCTTGAGATTAAGCCTTGATTAAATGAGACCACTAGACCCCTGTTTGGTAAATATCATAGTGCGATATAGTATTATTTCCTAAAATTCCTTTATATCCTTGGATATTAAAAGGAAATATATTGGTGAGCTAAAGAGCTCGGGGAACAACAAAACGAAGTGATTGGAAGTCACACACAACATAGTGAAGTGGAATACAAAGTATTGTTGCTATCAGTGAAATTCCTGATGTGGCAGTCATGTTTGTGTGGCAGATTTCAAGGGGAAAATGATGTCCAAAAATTATGAAACTTTCTATAATGAAAGTAAACTTATGAAGCTTTACTTTGATAAGTCATATAAGTCATTTGGAATTGTACACTAAGAGAAATGAATTTTTGAAGTTAGCCCAGCGAAATTAATTATTTTCTGGGACAACATTCAAAGATTAAAATTCTAGGAACATTTACCTTTCCATTAGCCAAATGTTATATTTGTTTCTAAAACTAGACTCAATAAGGGTCGCATAGTCTTTAGAATCACTCCAATTGGACACTTGTACAATTAGATATGAATTTTCAAAGTTTAATGAAAATTCTGTCAGTTTTGCAATTAAGTGCGAAAATTGGAATTTTGGGCCAATTATGGGTTGACACGTGGCAAAGTCATTTAATCATCAATTAAACCATCATCTTCTTCATTCCTCAGCTCATTTTCACACAGAAAAATCTGAAAGAGAGAGAGAGTGATCAGATGAGAAAATGGAGAGAGAAGAGAGAGAAAATTATATTCGCCGAAACTCTACCGTAACGGCGTCCTCTCTCAAAGTGCCCTTCAAGAAACTTCTTCTACTCATCGTGACCTTCATTTCTATGGTTTGAGATTCTCATTTGGAGGTGGTTAGCACTGTCTTACTGACCGGAGTGTTGCCGGAATTCTAAACTGTTTGCGGAAGCTGGTAGAGGTAAGCGTAAGCTTCCTTTTGAACCGATTGATTTGTTGTTTGGATGACAATATTAGAAGTTGGGGATTGTTCATGGATGATTTTAAAATGGTATTTTCAATGTCTAAATCATGTCTAATTAGTGTTTAAATAGCTAATCATTTGATTAGAAGTAGAAAGGAAGTGATTAAGCCAAAGAAAACAAGAAACCGACAAACTCTTTTTGGGAACACTGATTTTCAATTTTCTGTTCTGTGTGTGACATTATGATGGGCTAAGAATTTGATTATTTTGATGCTTCCATTTGCTTTAGGATGCAAAATTATGTAGGTATGAAAGTGTTCATGATTTTTGGATGCTTGTATATGAATTTGGAAATTTATGAAGTTTGGGGATTCATGTTGATAATCTACCCTGTCGAGAACAGTGTTCTTGTGCGTGATATTTGAGGGGACAAACCTTGTGCAAAAATTCTGAAACTTTCCAAAATTAAAGTAGATAGATGGAGCTTTAATTTTTTAGGTATTTTGTACTTTTTGGACAAGTATGTTGGGAGATATGAATTGTTGAAATTTGGCCCTGTTCTCTGGAAACAAATCTAGAACAGTGATGTTTTCCAAAATTTTGGGAATTTTGTGATTATGTTGGCTAAAATTGACTATTTTTATGTGAATTTATACTGAAATATATTTCCATAGAATTTGGAACCACTCAATTTGGAGTTCTATAGAATTAATTATGATTTTCTAAAATTTGGTCAAAAATGCTGGTAGTTTGATTACCATGCGAATTTGAGTAAAAAATTGGACAAATGTAATTGGTTAGAACTCCAAGGGTAAAAGGGATCCTTTGAGGCTAATGTAGCCATTGGGCATTCACCCTTCTTGTTTCTCATAATGTCATTCTTATCTAGGGTCATGAAGTGTTAAAGAAGAAGTAATGGTTGGAAGATCAAGGTGCATGAGGAGGACATCAAGTAAAAGGTAGTAAACTTATCTTTTCTGCATGTACGTGATATGTATGTCTTGCATCGATTATGTGTCTGCTTTGCCTATTATGGCTTTGAATTTCATGAATGTATATGAGTGTATGAATGCAGTATAAGCAGAGAATAGCTCGAATTTCATTAAAAAGGCAAGAGAATCACTCGCATACTCTGATGTAATGAGATAAGAGCCGATGAGACATTATGACGTAGTGAAACTTATGAAAATAATTGAAATATTTTTTTTTACCTGGTGAAAAACCCTCTCAACCCTAGGTTCAAGTTCTGAGTTAAGATTGAGGATTTGTGAACATTTTCAAGAGTTGGGTAATCTTGGTTGGAATCCTGGTCCCACCAGTGATTTCACTACTCATTTGTACTCATCTGAGGCTATGAAAATATGGTATTACAGGTCGAACCTTAAGAACATTTACAAGATGAAAGTAGACATCCTAAGTTTTAATTTAATAGGTAATATAAGCCATTTAGACCAGTGGATTAAAAGATATGAATTTTCAAAGTTTTACCATGAATCTGGAACGAATTTTGAGGCTGACATGCTTTGAATAATTTTCTGGAATTTGGTCTGTGATATTTTTCCTTAAAATATGACTGAAATAGCTCTACGCAAGAACTAAAATCACTCAATTTATAATTTTCTGGATTTATTTATGAATTTTCAAAGTTGACTGAAAAGCTGGCAATTTCTTGAAAACCTACAAAAATGACAATTTTGCCTCTAAAACCCTAATTGGTAGCTGCCAAGGGTAATTCTGGAATTTCAATTTTATTTTTTCAAAAATAAATTTAAAAATTGATTCTATACATAAAATTGTGTAGGAATAGTCCGGGTCATAATTTTTGAGAAAGTACAATTATACCGGGTATAAATAGAATTAGACTAGATTCTTTACGGGCATTTTGGTAATTCAACATTTTTGGTAGAGATAACCAACTAAATAAGCTTTAGAATTCATCATAAATAAGTAATAACTCATGATCTATCAATTTGGAATTTTAGGACTTGACAGTTGCCCGAGCCAGACAAAAAGTTAAAGACTGGTAGTAGCTAGGCTTTGGAAAGAAGTCCAAGTAGTAACTGTATCTCTCATATTCTATGTGATTGTTAATATATTCTATTTGGCATGTTCTGAGTAATGATATTTGTAAGGAGGTTAGCATACTAGAGTTAGATGTAGGAAAAGCACAAGTACCTCTTTGGCCAGTGGGTATCTAGTCTAAGTCGGCCAATGTGATATATGATAAGCTTAAGTGGCATAATTTCTTATTGGGTGAGGAAAAAGCACAAGGACTACCATATGGGAAGAGCATAGTACCATGAGGCTAGGTGTACCCAATTTGAGTAGACATGACAAGTACTGATAGTTGATGCCTACAACTGAACATTGATGTGATCAAAATATGACAAGATGTGACAAGTAGGGATCAAGCGATCATTTTGATCTAGACAAAATCATCGTTTTGATCCTAAACATTGACAGATATGTGCACAACATTTTTATTTATTGTATCATATATGCTGCTATGGATGTTTATTTTTTACATTTTATATGAATGATTGCCTATTACAAATGAGATTCATATGAATCTCACCCTTTCCATAATACAAAAATTAATTTAGCTAGAGGAAGCGGCTCAGAGGGAAAATTAGCGGATACCGGCAACTAAGGGTCCCATGCTGATCAAGAAATTTTCTGTTAGTTATCTATTGTTTTCTCTTTGTATCTGGGATTTGTATTATAACTTGTACAAACCCTTTTGGGATTTCCAGTCATCTCTTTGTATCTGGGATTTGTATTATAACTTGTGTTAGAATCGGCTGACACCCAAGAGGGGGGGTGAATTGGGTGTACGATAAGAATGTCTGATTGTTTAAAATCTTTTCGCAACTTATCAAAACAATACATATGGAACTATAAGTTCATAAGCAGATATAGACCATATATGCTGGAAATGTAAAAGCTTAAGGAAGAGAATGTGCAAACTGTGATTTATCCTGGTTCGGTCCAATCCACGATAACCTACGTCCAGTCCCCAGGCTCCTCCTGAGATTTCCAATCCACTATCTTCTTGTTTAACCGGGCACAAGAAAAGCCTCTACAAATCTCTTACGAAGTTACTCCCCCTTACTCACTGTAAGGTTTACACCCTCTTACGGTAAGTTGAGCAAAGCAATCCCAAAGACCTTTCTCTCCTGCTTACCCATACAAGTCTTATGAGCAGCAACGTTCTCTCCTGCTTAGACTACTGTAAGTCTTACGAGCAGCAACGTTCTCTACTGCTTGCACTTTGTAAGTCTTACGAGCAGAAAGTCTTACTGACAATTCGCTCTACAACTTCCCCCGTAAGATGATCAATTCTCTCAAGGTCCCTCTACCTTGAGAACACTTCTGAAATACAGATGAAGTGTTTACAAGCTCTCTCACAGAGTGTATAAATACTCACTGAAGTACAATACAAAATATTCACTCTCAAATGTATATGATATATAAACAGATAAGAACAGAGAGTATATGAGGCGGACAACTTATGATATCAGCATGTTGGCAGTTGGGTTCTCATTGCTCATGTGTTTGGTTACTGTCGTATCATCTCTCTTCTTTCCTTGTTTGAATACATTGGTTTATATAGAAGATGGTTAAGACCCGTTGGAAGCATTCAAACATTCTGCCCGTTGGAATCTGATCGTGCTTCTGACAGATAACTCATACCGTTGCTTTCTGTTTGCACGTTCTTGGTTGTTCATTTAATTCTGTTGTTGCCCATGATTAGTTGTCAGATAGGTCTTTAAACATTGATCTGTTGATAGCATCTCAACATACCTGTTGGAGTCGCACTGCTTGTTCTGACAGATTTCCAC
Organism: Albizia julibrissin; assembly: GCA_037074505.1. Taxonomy (NCBI): domain Eukaryota; kingdom Viridiplantae; phylum Streptophyta; class Magnoliopsida; order Fabales; family Fabaceae; genus Albizia; species Albizia julibrissin. The sequence continues at coordinate 44,944,110 of CM073477.1, forward strand.
TTCAGAAAACTAGCCGTTATCAGTGGACGCTCGGCTTCTCGTGAAGTGGTTTTTCCTCTCTCTATGGTCTCTTCATTGTTCTTTCTGTAACAATACATCAAATATCAATACAATGAAGTGTTAATCATAAATATGTTGGATCATTGACCAAAGACAGGATTTCCGCTTTCTGGGTTGCATCACTTCGAGTGACGATGCTTGCCGTGAGTCACCTTCAGACTTGAAGTTTTAACCCAAACGCTTGAGCCCCTATTTCACACTTGAAATAAGTATTAATCAATGTCTAAGAATGATAGCAAGTGAAAACACAAAGATTGCATAACATATGAACCCATTCGAATTTATCGTTGTATTCCATTTTGCTTCGTCAACATAAGAACTCAAGTTCCTCATACCAGACTTAAGTGCACAGAGAAACTTTAATATCTCCGGATGGCTTCTATCATAAACTTCCAGAGTGTATTGAATTCCACTGGTGGTGATAAACCAAAAGGACCATATCACAAGAATGAAGAATTGGAGTAGTTAAGAGATGGAGGTGCATTGGTCCAGTAGCAAGATTGGAAGCTATACGAGTACTCTTAGCCTTTGCGTGCATCAAAGGATTCAAGTTGTGTCAAATGGATGTGAAAAGTACCTTTTTAAACGAGTACATCATAGAGAAAGTCTATGTAGAACAACCTCCAGGATTTGAAGACGTATCCAAGCCAAATCATGTTTCCAAATAAAAAAAGGCCTTATATGGTTTGAAGCAAGCTCCTAGAGCCTGGTACGAAAGGTTGAGCAAATTTCTTATCGAACTTGGCTTTACACGAGGAAAAGTCAATACAACATTGTTTATAAAACGAAAACTAAATGATATTTTGGTAGTTCAAATTTATGTTGATGATATTATATTCGATGCTACTAATGATTCCATGTGCAAAGAATTCTCTGAGATAATGCTGGGAGAATTTGAAATGTCTATGATGGGATAATTGACATTCTTTCTAGGTTTACAAATAAAACAAAGAAAGAATGGAATATTCATATCCCAAACTAAATACTTACAAGAATTACTCAAAATGTTTGGATTGGATGAAGCTAATGGTGCAGATACACCTATGAGTTCAATTGTCCTTATGGATGTTGATGAAAATGGAGTTGACTGCAATATAACTCAGTATCGAGGAATGATTGGATCATTACTCTACCTCACAGCCAGCAGACCTGATATTTAGCTCATTATTGGTTTATGTGCGAGATTTCAATCGTGCCCCAAAGTATCACATGCTGAAGTAGTAAAAAGAATTTTCAGATATCTTGCAAACACAAAAGAATTTGGTATATGGTATCCCAAAAGAGGTAACGAATATCTAGTTGCCTATTCTGATTCTGATCATGGCGGTTATAAAACAGATAGGAAGAGCACAAGTGGGCAATGCCAATTCCTTTGAGGTGCAGTTGTTTCTTGGTTCAATAAGAAACAAACTACAGTATCCTTATCTTCAATGGAAGCAGAATATATAGCAGCCTCAAGTTGTTGTGCACAAGTATTGTGGCTAAAACAGCAATTGTAGGACCATGGCATTTATCTTAAGGAAATTCCCATCTACTGTGACAACACCAATACAATAAGTTTGGCAAAAAATATTGTACAACACTCAAGAACAAAGCATATTGATGTGAGACATCATTTCATTTGAGATCATATTCAAAAGAAAGATGTCAAGGTGTTGTTCATACCAACACATCTGCAATTAGCAGATATTTTCACCAAACATCTCGCCCGAGAACAATTTATGTACATACGAAAGGAATTGAGAATGGTAAATCCCAATGAATTGTAAGTTGTTTAGCTTATATGAATATTGATTTCATAATGTTTTGATGATCCTATAACTAACTTAAGCATCAGAGTATCTATAAAAATGCTTTTGCAGGATGCTCTGTACTCTCTTCAAGTAACAGAGATAAACATAGAGAAAAACACTCGGGTGATGATGAAGGCTAACTCGAGTGAACAATAAAAATACTGCAACCAAGTGATCAGACTGATAATGTCACTACAGGTAGGTCACACGAGTATTTTTGATCAAAATACTCGAGTGAGGTAAGCAGTTACAGCATTTTTGAGTTTATGTGAAGTAATTTTGGACTTCACTCGAGTGATTTTTACAATTCACTCAATTGAAAACCAAAATCACTCGAGTGAATTTTAAATTCTGATTGTATCAGTTTTTCTCCCGTGACTGTTCAGTTCACTCTCTCAGTCACTCATACTCATTCAATCACTCCCAAACCCTATGCAACTTCTCAAACCCAGAAACCCAATAAATCAAAGTTCAAATTTCACTCTCTGTTTCACTGATAAATCACTCTCTGTCGGATCGCTTTAATCTTTTCCCTTTCTGATTCTAAAACCTCTAATAGAACCCTAACAACTTTTCTCATTCAAAAAATGGCTAGAACCAAAAGACCCAGTCAATCTCCTCCGTCCTCTCCTCCTTCTAAGAAGTGGAGAACTTCAGCTCCACAAGAACCCAAAAGACAGACTGATCTTAAAGCCAAAGGTATTCATATTGAAGAACCAACGGGGATCATTACAAGGTCTCAAGCAAGCTCTAAAGGAAAAGGGAAAGAGAAACAACGAGAAGCAGACATCCAAGACTCTACATTGCAAACAAAAATTGCTTGCGCTGTGAATATTCTTGCTGCTTCTGTTCCCTAGAAGTCTCGGTATAAATCTCAAACTTCTGGTAGTCAGATTCCTTCTGTGTCAATGGTTGAAGAAACTCCTGAACTTCTTGATCCTCCTCCTGGGTTTAATACGGGTAATCTCAGGATTTTAAACTCCATTGTGCTTACTTCCCAATTTGCAAAGAGGGATTTATGTCCTGTTGTTTGGGTAGATTTGGCTGAGCTCTAAAAGGAATTTCATATTGATTTGTCTCCATATTTAAAGCAATATGAACCATGGTTAAAATTGAGAATGTCTTACAATCCCTTGGTTGTTAAGCATTTCTACTGTAATATGAAAATCTCCGATGTGAAGGATAGCCATGGGAACATTATTGCAGAAAGAATTGAGACAAATGTGAGAGACCAAAAAATTATGTTATCTGGAGATCTAATAAACACTTACCTTGGCATAGAGGAAGTTCCTGTGAACCCTCCCCGAGTCTTTCATATTTATGAGTTAGTTGATATCTTTAGACTAGGTTAGCCTGGTGTGCCTTTACCTCAATCTCCAGTAGCCCTAACTAATGATCAGAGAGCCTTGTTTTACATTTACTCCCGTAGCATGGTTAACAAGGCAAAAAACTTTACTCACATTACGGGGAAGGATCTTCAGATGATGGCATCTCTTATGACTAAAGAAAGGAGAAATATGGGTGAACTTATTTTTCAACAAATGAAGAGGTTCAGATTTCAGTCTTATAAGTCTACTACGATTCCCTATCCTCAGCTTGTGTCCTACATTCTCTCTATGCATAATATTTGGCATTTGACACCTGGAGAGGACATAGTGAGGATTCCTAAGTTTGGGAAGATTCACCTTATATGGATGGGAATCACTATACCAGTTGGAGCTACTTCACAAAATCAGAGTCCTCATTCACCACCTCCTGAAGCAAGCTAGAGAGGTCTTCATGCTAAGAAGATAGACCCTTCACCTTCCAAGATGGACGAGGCTCAGTCTTCCAGAGCTGTGTCTCCTGGTCCTTCCTTTACTCAGGTTTCCATTCAGACATAAATTCAGGATGCCATCCAGTCTACTGTATCTCAGTTGAAGAAGTCTAACACTGATTTGATTGACCAAGTCAACTACCAAGTTAAAGTGTTAGTAGAGGCAATGAACCATAACTTTAATATCCTTTTTGATCGCCAGGCAGATCAAACACAGAGGATTCAGAGGATTAAGGATGCACTCAGGACTCACCTTCACATTCCCTTTTCTGACCCTCCACCAGCCACCACATCTGTACCTTTTACCTCAGACCCTCCTATCATTCCTTCAGATACTCCTCCTCTTGTACCTTTCACATCTTTTATCTCTGACCATATTTCTGCTGGTGATCTTCCACAAGGTGATCCCATCCTCCAGACCCCATCATCTTCATCACACCATACCTCTTCCAGTTCTCATACTGAGGAGATTGTCATTGAGGATGCTATTACAGAGATCATAGGGCCTACTCATTCTATTGACACCACTCCTGTTGAGCCCTCTTCTTTGAACTTTTCCTTCCAGTCTCCTACCCAGCTCTCACTTATTCCATATGTTCCACCTATCTCCTTCTTTGTCTCTCCATCTACCCAGCCATTTGTGCCATCTGCCTCTCCTTTTATTTCTGATGATGCCAAAAAGGGGGAGAAGAACTGATATGATCATACGTGTTCTCATGTAGTTTATGTTTATGTTCATGTTATGTAGTTTCAGTGTGCTTTCTGAACTGACTATATAATTGTCAAAAGAATATGATCTAATGAGAATATGATTTTAATGAGATTGTGCTTGTTTTTACAGCTGTCTATATGTTCTCATGGAAAGCAAGAATTTATGCTTTAAATGTGCATGTTCAACTTGATCTTAGTAAACAGTTTTATCTAGTGCTTTTGCAGTTCAATTCTGATTCTGTGATATTTTCAATTATGAAGTCAAAAACTTGCAATATTTAAAACAAAAATTTTAGTCCTTTACCGTGGTTAAGTTGTTGCAAAAATTTTTAAAAAGATCAAGTAAATTTTTTTTAGGAAAAGGAATTTTAGAAATGATCATATAGTAAGTTTTGTCATCATCAGAAAGAGGGAGAATGTTAGATTTCATGTTTTGATGATAACAAATCATGATTTGGATGTTCTTGGATTTGATTAAAAGGAATATATAAGAAAATGAAGTGAGAAAAGTGATCTGAGTAAGATCACTCGAGTAATTTGTGTAATCACTCGAGTGATTATGAAGATCACTCGAGTGATCATTAAAACTCACTCGAGTAATATGAAAAAAATAACAGATCACTGGAGTGATCCATAAAATCACTCGAGTGATATTGGTAAATTCACAAATCACTTCCAGTGAAGCCAAAATCACTTAAGGAAAAATTCACTGTTCTGAATTTCACTGCCAGTGATCTCAAATCACTCTAGTGATATATGATTTTTGCAGAATCACTTCCAGTGCGTCTGAAATCACTTGAAGAAACATTCATTGTTTTGGAAATCACTTCCAATGATAGACAAATCACTCGAGTGATGTCTGAAATTTCGAGAATCACTTCCAGTGCGTCTGAAATCATCGGAAGAAAAATACATTGTTTTGGAAATCACTTCCAGTGATAGTCAGATCACTCGAGTGATGTTTGAATTTTCCAGATTCACTTCCAGTGGATTGAAAATCACTGCAAGAAAAATTCACTGTTTGCAAAATCACTTCTAGTGATGCCAAATTCACTCGAGTGATATATGAAATCTCAAAATCACTTCCAGTGGATCTGTAATCACTTGCAGAAAATTTCACTGTTTTCCAAATCACTTCCAGTGATATGTCATTTTATCAATTTCACTTCCAGACAGTTACTATGATCCACTTGTAATCACTTAAACGGAAATCAACAAGATTTGTTAGTAAGATATTGGTAGTGATAGTCATTGCTAGTTAATCCAAATTACTTTCAAAATCATGTGGCATATTATTTCATTAAAATCACTGCTAGTAGAATAACATTCGCTAAAAATCATCTCCAGTGAAAACAAGTTCACTTCTGATGATTCTTTGATTTTCAGAAATCACTCCCAGTGAATCACAATCATTCCAGTGATATTCAAAGTATTTTCTAACGGTCATTTTCCTGAGTGTATTACAGGTGTACTCCACTACCACCCACATGACAAGCAACTGAAGAACACTCAACGGAAACTAATCGTGGGTAGCAGCAATATTCAAAAATAACTATCAACGTGCAAAGAGAAAAACAATATTGTTGCATCTGTCAGAAGCACAATCGATCAACGGACAAATTCACAACAGTTTTCAAAGCTTCTTAAATATAAGCCCATCCATTTGAAAATCAAGATTTGGACAACGATTGAATACTCTGCAAACAATATACTCATAAGTGCTTTGTCTCTTATTATTTCTTCACATGTACTTCAGTTTTCATCCATATACTCTGTGAGAGAGATTTGTCAGTCAAAAACTCTTTATTTTTTATAGTGATAACTTAAGGTTGAGGAGCCTTAAATTGGGATTTGAGATTACCTTGTGTAAGGGAGAGCGAGTGTCCAAAGAGGAACTTGTTGTTGTATTGAGGTGCCAAGAACCCACAGAATCTTGGAAGATATAGTGAAAGGCTCAAGGATTTCTAAGGACTGGACGTAGGTTAAGTGATTGTGACTGAACCAGTATAAACTTCTTTGTCCACTTCGGTGATACCTTTTCTTGCTTATAATTTTGCTTTAAAGTTTCATAAATTTTAATTAAGTATCTTGTTATTCTGCAATCACCCAATTCACCCCCTCCCCCTCTTAGGTGAAAAGCTTGCACTAATAGAAAATGCTTAACCGATCAGTCTGAGTTGCAAGGGAAACTAAGTTTCTTAATAGTCAGTAAGATGAAAAGGAAAAACTTTGATGAATACTTGACTTGCTACATCTAATTGCCTCAATACTCTTCTGATCTGAGGTATCGTGGTAATGAGGAGTGAAGCACAGACATGATGATATGGCGACTGAGACCAAAACTAAAAGAGGAATTGTTCTCTAAACAGTTTATCGAATTTGATAAAGCAATGGAGGAATGGGATTACTAAAAACAACTTACTAAACTAATATACAAATAAAAATACCGGTAATAAAGGAGCCTTGGGAAGTAAGAGTTCATCCCAGAAGTATAAATAAGGAATAATAAAAATCTTACCAGATTGGTAGCCACGGTGATCAGAAACCCTCTAAAAATAGAACTTGTTGGCATTGTGGCATGCCTATCAATCTAGAGGCCATATAGAGCCAGCCAAATCATTAATCTATTATAATTGTTAGCAACCTAAGGGAACTTAGCCAGTAATGGTCCATAGCAACAAATAGACAAAACAGATAGGGAAGAGAAACTCATATTAGAGTTTTACAACAACACAAGTAGAAGCCAACAAGTCTCTTGAACTGATCTAGAGTACATATTTTACTTGATGATAATTCCGTACAAGTATTATGTGATTCAAGTGTTAGTCATTCCTTTATCGCGTATGACTATATGAGATGGCTGGCCTTGAGTATACATTCGCTACCCTATGATTTGGCATTGTCTACACTTACGGGTGTCAGATCAATTACATCTAACATATATTCCATAACATAGTAAATGCTGGAAGACATAAAGCAGCAGTAGAACTGAGTTGCTTACTACTACATGAATTAGGAGTAATTCTTGATAACGATTAGTTGAAGGTGTATAATATTCTATGAGACTGCAAAAGCAGAAGGGGGATCATTTACCTTAATTCAACATTATATAGCGGTGTTAAAAATCAACCTTAATTTACTTTTAGTAGCTAAAGCTAAGAGATACTTGCAAAAGGTTGTCAGAGGTATATGAAATTTTACTCCAAGCGGTTGAAGCTAGAGTAGCACTTGAAATATTCTGATAGTAAATGGGTTCCCTGTAATGTTCCAGAGGATATATGTAATGTCCCAAATTTTGATCATTAAGTTTCATGTAGCTATTATGGTATTTCATGATAAAAGTACTTGTAAGGTAGCAAAGCAAAGTCAATAAGGTCACCCATGACAAAATATTTATTTTACAAGATAGTTGGTGAATTTTCTGTTGAGATAGTTGGATTGTGTGATACTTTTAAATTAGTAAATGACCTCCGAAAATTCTAAAATTTTCTAAAATTACATTACACATTATAGTATTTAATTTGATAGGTTATATGGAATTTTTAGGGTTTTATACAAGGAGAAATGAATTTTTAAATTTCGCCCAGCGAATTTGATGTTTGTTTGGAGAAAAATTCATAAATAAAACTTCTGGGAATGGTAAGCTTCAAATGGGCAATATATTATATTTTTCCCTAAAACTAGACATAATAAGGGTCACATATCCTTTGAAACCACCCCTATTGGATATCTATACAATTAGATATGAATTTTCCAAGTTTGATGAAAATTCTGCCAATTTTTCCATCACATGCGAAATTTGAAAAGATGTAAGGGTAAAATGGTCATTTTGGCTAATAAAAATCAAGAGCCAATGTTTTTCCTTTAATTGGACACAAATTCAATCAAGAGAAGCAAGAGCAAGAGGAAATATGATGTTGCCACATGGATGCACACTTGGAAGCAAAGAGAAGCCATTAGGGTAAGAAATAATAAAAAAATTGACATGTGATAATTATATAATAAAATAATATAATGAGAGGATAAGATAAGAGATGTCTAGAATCATCCCATTTCCCTTATTTAAGGCCTTAAGTCGGCCAAAAGGAAAGAAGAAAGAAGGAGAAGGAAATAAGAGGAAAGGAAGAGCAAGGAAGGGAGGCTAAGGTTCAAGGAGCAAGATCGAGGTAAGTAGGTAGAAGTTTCTATTTATTCTTGTTTCCTAGTTCTTAAAATCTCTTCTTAAACTCCATATCATCTTGGAATAGCTATTGAACAAACTTAACATCAAGAAAAGGAAGAGGAAAGTGACGATCTAGAGGAGAAGAAGTAAGGTAAGTTGCATAAACCTGGAAATTCTTGTTGGAATACTGAGTTAAGATTATTGTCTGGCTGGAAATTTGGATGCTTATGGTACTTCTTGTAATTTGGGATGTCCATTTTCTAAGGGACGATGCTGCCAAAATTTCTTTTGATTATATAAAATTGATGATTAGATGGTTAAACAAGGACAAACAAGGTGCTTTAAGGGTTGAAATCAAGAAAATCTAATTTTCAAGAAAATTCCTATTTTTCGGCCAAAGCTGGAAATCTAGGTTAGAATTGGAATTTCATGTTTTTGATGATTCCATTATGTTTAGAAGGGGAAATTGTGTAGGGTTCATGTAGATGGTGAAGCATGAAAAGTCCTAAACTATTAAATGACAATTTTTCCCCTAAAACCCCAAGTGAGGGCTGCTAAGGGTAAAATTTTAATTTAAGTTGGAATTAGCCTAGTTTTAGATCAAAAATAGGTTCTACACGAAAAAATATGCAAGATTAGCCTAGGTCATAATTTCTGGAGAAGTACAAAAATACCGGATAAAAAGGAAATTAAACCGGGTTCCCCAGGGGCACATTGATAAATATGTGATTTTGAGCTAAGATAACCAACTTGTAAATCTTAGAATAAGATATGAATGAGTAATAACTCATTTGTTATTAATTTGGGAATTTTAGGATTTGGTAATTGTTCGAGCCAAACAAAAGGTTAAAAGACCGGTAGTAGCTAGGCTATGGAATGGAGTCCAGGTAGTAACTCTGTCTTTCATATACTATGTGAATGTTAGTATGTGATGATTGCCATGATCTGTTCAATGTATTACTTGTGATGTTGATACTCTCTGGGTGTGGATGATGAGTTAAACCACCCCATGGAACCTTTGGGGTACCATGTGGCCAGGAGGACCCAGTTGAGTGACTTGATATGTACAGACAGGTATTGACCTGCTCCAAGTTATGATGAGTACGGACAGGTGTAGGCCTGCTATAAGTTGTTGTTGTGATCACACTATGATATGATACTATGCATATCAGGAACAAATGATCATTTTGATCTGGACAAAATCATCGTTTGGTTTCCTGAGCATTGTCAGATAGGCTTAGGCATTTTGATTGCTGCATCATGATAAATGCTACATTGCATCTTTACTATTTACATTTTATATGATTGATATCATGTTACTATTGAGATTCGTGTGAATCTCACCATTTCCAAAATTTCAAAATTTACTCAGCAAGTGGAAACGGCTCAGTGGGTAAAGTAATGGATATCGTCAACTAAAGGTCTGGTGAAGATCAAGGAACGTTTAGTTGGTTATCTATTAGATGTGCTCTGTAACTAGGATTAGTATTGTAAATTGTACATACCCTATGGGATTTTTTTGTAACATAATTATGAATTTTATATCAGTATATTATACTATTTATGTATGCTCATTGAACTGCGCGATAATACTATGATAAATGTCAAAATAATGAGGGCTTTGACAATATCAATAGAATACCTCTGGAAAGGGAAATGGAGTTTACAATTAAGATTGAAACCTAGAGTAGGATCAATGCCCAAAGCTCCATACGGAATGGCTTCATGTTAAAGGGCAGAATTGACAAGTGCTAATTTCACCATAGAGAGCTGCAAAATTAGATAGGTAGAAGCCCACTAAATTACGGCCAGTATCTAAAAATAGCCGGATAGCTGAAATAAAATGAACTGCGTGTCATGTAAATATTGTAATAGACTGTATGTCCTATGAATGTTAAACTTAACCAATTAGGTCTTGTAAATAATTAAGAATCAAGGATATCTTATGTATTCATAAAGCAAAGCAAAATACAAAAAGCATTGAAATGAGTGCTGAGCACATTGAGAAATAAGTAACTCTATGCCAAACTGAGCAAGTATGAGTTTTGGTTTTCAGAAATTGAGCTTATGAGCCATATAATCTCACAAGGAGGGGTCTCGATAGATCCCAGAAAAGTGGAAGTAGTACTGAACCAGAAAAGGCCAGAGAATGTGTATTTTTCTAGGTCTTTACAGTTATTATGAATGAGTTATATGGTATTTCTTCAGCATTGTTATGCCTTTGATAAGGCTCACATGACAGCTCAACAATCTGTGTGGGATGATAGTTATGAGAGGAGCTACATAGGGATGAGAGAGAAATTGATGACAATATAAATGTTAATGATTCCCAATCTGCAATTGACCTGTGTAGTCTCAAATTGCAATTGACCCATATGGTCTGTAGTAATATGGTAAGCATGGATTAGGAATGTCCTGATGCAATAGGACAACGTTGTGACATGAGCCTCTTGTCAGCTAAAGCCTTATAGACTAAAGTACCATACACATGAGTCTTGAGATAGAAGTAGCTGTGTGTGCACTGAAAGTCTAGAGATGTTATCTCTATGGGGCACCGTAGAAATGTACTGTGCCCACAAGAACTTGAAAATAACCATGTGATCAAATAAAAATGAGCATGAGACAGCATAGATGGATGGAGTTACTTTAAAATTTGTAACCTGGAAGTTAAATACTATCTAGGGAGAGTTAAATCAATTGCAAATGTTTTGAGCCTCAAAATAGCATTAGTGGCAACCTTAATGGTATAAGAATGAAAATTGAGTGAAAACGTCAAGGATCTCAATTTGTTTAATCAAATTTTGATCTATGACAACAAAATAAGTCAAGAAGAGCATAGTCTGAGAATAACAATATTGGAAGACAAGAGACTTTTGCCGCCATATCTTGCATAATGATTTTACATATATGAACTTATCCTTAAGCATATTCTTGTTGAGAAAATTTTGGTGGGCAATAAGACTTATTGGGCAGTGCGTCCATAGGTCTTAAGACCTTATGAACAAGCAGGGTAGGATCGTAAGACTTGGGGTATGACCAAATTTGAGAATTTAAGCAATGACTTAAGGTATGAAATTCTGAGAATAACTTGAAGCATAAGGGTCTAAGCAGTATCTCAAAGAGGTTGTAAAACATGAGAATGATGGCACAGTTGAATTCAAAGCGATAAGACTCATAAGAGCAAGCTATACCAGGAATAAACTTTAAAAAGTTTGTCAAGAAGAAAGGAAAAGAAGAAAATAACAATTGTTTCAAAACTTCAAGAAAATGTAAGGACAAAATGGTCATTTTGGCTAAATAAAATAAATTCAGCAATTTTCCTTAATAATTAAGGAAGAAGTCGGTTTCGAAAAGGGAATAAGCAAGAGGAAGATTTTTCTATCTTAAATGGACAAGTGGAAACAAGAGAAGATGTAACATCCTATTTTTATTCACCAATATTCTCTATATGTACTCGTGACATTTAATGGAATAAAATGGTAAATTGTGGTGCACATAAAACAATAAACACTTCAATCGGTGGTTACACACAACTTGGCTAAACTAAACTAAACTAAGACACAAAGGAGAAACTATGGTCAATTGAAAGGCCTAATATTATAACCTAAATTGGAGCATGAAAGGACATAAATCTTGGCTCAATATTGGTGATAAAATTTGGCCAAAACAATGGAGAAAAGAGCAAGCCATGATTTATTTCAATAAATCACAAAAATATAATGACAAAATGGTCATTTTCCATAAAACAAGAGCTAATTATTTTCCTCTTTTATTTGGGCCAATTTTCAGCCAAATAAGGAAAATAGGAGGGAAATAAATATTTAGGGATAAATACCATAATTTTGGAGCAAGTGTGGCCAAGTAAAATTAAAGTTGAAAAGTCAAAAAGTAATGTAAGGAATTAATGGCCATTAAGTATAACTTTCAAGAGGCAATTGAAGAAGCATGTTTGGTTTCTTCAAGAGCCCATTTTCGTTAATTTTAGGAAAGAGGCAAAGGGAATTAATGATTGAAATCCAAATCCCATAAGTGAAGCATCTTAGTCAAGCAAAAAGTAAACTTTGAAAAGTCAAAATCAAGTTGGAAATAACGAGCTCTTACATGGTCATTACAAGACTTGAATAAAGCTAATTCAAGAGGCATATTGGGTTTATTCCATAGCCTCATTTACGTTACTTTAGGAGATAGGAAAGAGAAGACAATTTATGAGCAAGATTAAAGGAGGAATTGTGGAAAAGCAAGAAGCATTTATTTATTCCCCTTTTCTCTCATTATATCGGTGATAAGTGAATATTTATTACACTCATTTGTATCTCTTGATTAATAAATTTAGATTGTTTAGTTAATAAATAATGGGCTTTTATGCTTATTTGGGCTTTGCGTGTTTTATTGGATTTAACATATTTTAATAATAAAAATTCCAGATTTACAACCCTTCTCTATTTTGATCATAACTCTTGAACCAGATATCCGAATGATCTCAATCTTATCTCATTTTTTAGATGATTCAGAGGGCAACAATTGATATGCAGACTTGAAGGGAAGATTCGGACAAGAGGATAGTCAAAACTGTAGTCAATATTATATGTATTTTTCTAGATTTTTATTAGGCCCAAATTTTGCAATAAAGCACCATTTATTATTAATTTCCGTTTTGGGCAGAACTGGTGGGCTCTGACCCATTTGACAATTAGGTTTTTACTTTAGTTAGCTGAAACATTAGGACAGAACAAATTGGGATGACTTTTGGATTGAAATCAGAAGTTCTTCATTCTCTGAAAAATGTTCTTCATGTTCTTCACGTTCTTCATTCATTTTTCAGATTTTCCAACCATGTCCGGCTAAGTTTCTGTGATTGACCTATGGATTGAGGATTCACGTTTCCAATCAGAGGACATACTTAAACCGGCAACGTAACTTATTTTTATTTACCCTAATCGGATTCGATTTCTGGAATAGTTCCAATGTTTGTTTTAATATTCGGATTGGTACATCCCAAGGACACAGTTCGAATCAGGTTACAGTGCTACTGTGCAATCGCACAGTAGCACGCCACGCATACGAACAGAACCTAGACGATCGTCTAGTCGAGGGATTTTCTGGACAAATACAGAGATTTTGGTTCGCCCAGAACCAGACACGAGTTCGTTATAATCTTCATCCGATGATGGTAGGAAACTATGAATCCCAATCATAGGTCAGTCGTTTTAATCTGTTTGGTCTAGTTCATTTTCGATTTCTGTCTTTAATCTGAGTTTATTATTCGTTAACATTTTAATTAAACCCCCCCAATCGATCATAGTTTGAATGTTTTAGACTGCATGTGAATTCCGTGGGAAACGATCCAGATTCTCTATACTGCGAATTCTTATTGAAACTGGTTATTTTGCGAGAACTCGACAATTCTCGATCAATCGGTCAAGAAGGGAATAAAGGAGAAAATTAAATACTTGGTCAAAATTAAACCAAGAAGAAATAATATTGGCCAAGTAAAATGAGAAGGAAAAAGGGCATGTGATTAATAGCCTTCAAAATAATATTAATTAGAAAGTAAGAGGAGAGATATTTTTAAGCCTTCTCATTCCTTTCCAAGAGGCCATTTTTGGCCAACTTCAAAAAGCAAGAAAGAGAAATAGCTTCAAGGAACATAGAAGAGAAAGAGAAGAGGAGGAGGTTTAAGAAGGAAAAATCTAAGGTGAGAGGCTTGAAATCAAGTGTTCTTACCTTCTAATTCACTTAGAACCTCTTATAATCTCTTCTCCATCTTGAATATTATGCTTAGCAAGCAAACTCCAAAAGGGAAGAGAGATAAAATGGTTCCTAGAGAGATAAAGTGAGAGAATCAAGAGGTAAGCTCAAGAACCCTAATCCTCTTGATTAATATGCTGTTGTGGTGGTGGTTATTGTTGATATTGGCTTGATTTTGTGAAAAATGGAAGATGAAACCCTAATATGAAATGCTACCAAAATTTTCATGAATCATGTTTATTGAGTGTTTAAATGGTTAATCATGTGATTATAAGTGACATGGAAGTGTCTAATCAAGTGAAATCAAGAAAACACAACTCCTTTTATGGTTCAAAGTTTTGGCCATGTGCAGAACATAGGGGAGGAGTTAGACTTTTTTTAATTTTCATGATTCCATTAGATTTATAAGGGAAAATTGTATAGGAATACATGTGTCCATGATTTTTGGATGATAGTATGCAAATCTAGAAATTATTGAAGTTAAGGGGAAATGCTGTTTGATTTGATTTCTGGAGGCAGTATTGTTGTGAAATAAATTTTGTTTGTCAAACCTAGTCTAAATATTATGAACTTTTACAATATTAAATTAGACATATGGAGCTTTAATTTGATAGGTAGATCATAATTTTTGTACTAGTAGATTAAAAGATATGAATTTTCAAAGTTGAGCCCTGTTTTTGGAATGCAATCTAGAACATGGGAAGTTTAGCGAATTTTTGGGAAAGATATGATGACCTTGGTTAGACTTAGGTATTTTCACATGCAAATAAACTTAAATATATGTATGTAGGCTTTGGAACGAGTCAATTTTAAATTTCTTATGATTAATTATGATTTTTCAAAGTTGACTGAAAATCTTCCAATTTTATGGAAAACTATAAAACTGCTATGTGCAGAATTATACTATGCAAAAACTGCTATAATTGCATTAGTTAACCAGCATAATATGATTAAAGGTATAAATAATGCAATTAATAACCTATTACCTGATAACTTTAATTTATAGGAATTGGTAATAGCTTGAGCCGGAGTAAAAGCTTTGCACAAACAATAGGACTTAAAAAGGACTTAGGTAGTAACTCTTTCTTTTTTACACTATGTGATTATTTGTATGTGGTGTGTATGCCATCTTCTATAACATGAGAATAGTGTCTGGGAAACGCATATTAGCTTAGTTGTGGTTTGGCACCCAACGGAGGCACAGAGTTAAGCTAGGGTTACAAACAGTTGTTTGGCCTTGGATAGTATGCACACAACATTTTATCATCTTACATAACATGGTGCATTGAATATTTATTTTCACATTTTATATGTCTGAAATGCATGTAACTACTGAGATTCGCTTGAATCTCACCCTTTGTTGACATTAGAAACATTTTAGCAGAAGGTAGTGGCTTGAAAGGTGAGGCAATAATTACCGGCAAGTAGAGTCTCGGTATAGGCTGAATCTACTGTTAGTTATTTAAAATTGTACTTTTATTTCTGTAGAACACTTTGTATATATTTTTCAAACCCTGCGAGGAATTCCAGTATTGTAAATAAGTACTTAATGTTAGTATGTTTCCACTAGTTTTGTATGCCTTGTGAACTACATTCCTAATACTCTGCAAATATTGAAATGTTAAGGGGTTTGACAGAAGAAGCTTGTGAAAAATAAATAATAAATAAAAATCACATGCTAAAATTCATCATGAAAAAATAATAAAATTGGATGATTAAAGAGAGCTCTAGAGAACTCTCTAAAACTCTCCAAAAGGCCATAAATTTCAGCCAAACTAAGGAGAAAAGAGAGAGAAAGAGTCTTGAAGAGCAAAGAGCAAGAAGAGAGAAACAGAAACCAAGGAGCAAGATCAAGGTAATTAGATAGAAATTTCTACTTGTTCTTGTCCCCTAATTCATGAAAACATCTCCTAAACTCATGTCATCTTAAATCATCCATATAGCAAGCCTGTTTAAGGAAAAGAAGAGGAAAGGGTGGTGGTTCTTAGAGCTAGAGAAAGAAGAGAAAAGGTAATTAAGCATAAGAACTTGTAAATTCTTGAAGATTTAAGCTTGTTCTTGATGTTGTAGTTGGTTGTTGGCTTGTTTTGATTGAATTTTGTAATTTGGGATGTTCAAACCCTAAGGGATATTCTGCACAAATTAATACTAATCATGTTCAAATAGTATTTAAGGGGTTAATCATATAATAAAAAGTGGAAAGGAATGTGTTTTAAAGGCCAAAACATGAATCTTCCATTCTTCCATTTTATTCAAGAATTGTTATGGTAAGTTGTTGAATGGTCAAACCTGGTCCAAACCTTATGAAATATTACAAGATGAAAGTAGACATCCTGGGCTTTAATTTGATGGTAATAAAGGCCATTTGAACCAGTGGATTGAAAGATATAATTTTTCAAAATTTTACCATGAATATGGAATGAATTCTGTGGTAGACTAGATTTGACGAATTTTCTAGAATTTTGTGGTTATGATTGGCACTCTTTTGATATTTTTCCATAAAAGAGGACTGAAATTTCTTTACACAGGAACTAAAATCACTCAATTTGGAATTTTTTAAATTTAGTTATGAATTTTCAAAGTTGACTGTAAAGCTGGCAATTTCTTGAAAACCTAAGAAAATGACAATTTTGCCCCTAAAACCCTAATTGGTGGCTTCCAAGGGTAATTCTGGAATTCCAATATTAGTTTTTCAAAAATAAAGTTAAAAATGGATTATGTACATGAAATTGTGTTGGAATAGCTTGGCTCATAATTTTTGAGAAAGTACAATTATCCCAGTTATAAGGGGAATTCGACCGGATTCCTTAGGGGCATTTTGGTAATTTGGCATTTTGGGTAGAGATAACCAACTAAATGAGCTTTGGAATTAATCATAAATGAGTAATAACTCATTGGCTATCAATTTGAAATTTAGGACTTGAAATTTGCCCGAGCCAAACAAAAAGTTAAAGACCGGTAGTAGGTAAGCTTTGGAAAGAAGTCTAGGTAGTAACTCTATCTCTCATTCTATGTGATTGTTAATATGCATTGTTTGTCATATTCTATGTAATGATATGGGTAAGAAGGTAAGTATCCTAGAGTTAAATGTGAGAAAAACACGAGTACGACCTTGAGGGAAAAGCACTAGTACCTCTTGACCAGTGGGTCTCCAGTATAGGTCACCCAATATGATATATGATAAGCATGTATGGAATAATTTCTTGCTGGGTGTGGGAAAAGCACAAGCACCACCCTATGGGAACAACATAGTACCATAAGGCCAAGCGGACCCAATTTGAGCGGACATGACAAGTACGAATAGGTTAATGCCTGCTCCAGAACATTGATGTGATCATAATGCGACAAGATGAGACAAGTAGGGATCAAGCGATCATTTTGATCCTGAAAAAATCATCGCTTGGATCCTGAGCATTGACAGACATGTGCACAACATTTTTATTTTTTGCATCGTATATGCTGCTATGCATGTTTATTTTTCACTTTTTATATGAATGATTGCATGTTACTACTGAGATTCGTATAAATCTCATCTTTTCTATAATTCAAAAATTAATTCAGTTAGAGGAAGTGGCTCAGAAGGCAAAGTAGCAGAATACCGGCAACTGAGGGTCCGGTGCTTATCAAGAAATTTTATATTGGTTATCTATTGGTTTCTCTTTATAACTGGGATTTGTATTGTAACTTTTACAAAACCTATAGGGAATTCCTATCATGTAATAAAGAATTTTATATCAGTATATTGTACTATTTCTATATGCCCATTGAACTATGAGTTAATACTCTAAAAAATGTCAAAATATTAAGGGGTTTGATAATAGCTGGCAGTTGTAAGCATTTTCCCCTTAAAATAGACTTAATAAGTGACACATAGTGTCAAAACCCTTCACATTTCAATATTTACAAAGTATTAAGCCCATAGTTCACAAGGCATACAAAAATAGCAGAAACATACTGACATTAAGTACTTGTTTACCATACAGGAAATCTCTGCAGGGTTTGAAATATATTTATAGAGTCTCAAAAGAAACAAAATTACAACTAAGATAACCAATAGCAGCTTCTACTTGCACCGGGGTTCTCACTCGCTGGTAACCACTGTTTGCCCTTAGAGCTACTACCTTCCGTTAGAATGTTTTTAAATGTTGAAAAAGGGTGAGATTCAAGTAAATCTTAATAGTAACAAGAAATCAGATATATAAAATGTGAAAATAAATATGCAATGTACCATGTTATGTAAGATGCAAACTCATACTATGTTGTATGCACACTATCCAAGGTCAAACGACTGTTTGGATCCCTGGCTTAACTTGTGTACCTCAGTTGGATCCCAGACCACAACTAGGTCATGTGCCCTAGGCACTGTCATGTTACAGAAGATGGCATACACAAATAATATAAATATTCCAAAACCCTTGATTTGGCTTGGGCTATTATCATTTCCTATCAATTAGAGTTAACAAGTAAATGGTTATTACTTATATTACTACTTCCTTCTAATCACAGTTTATTGGTTATCTATCATATTTATAGCAGTTTCTGTACAGTACAATTCTGTACAGTGCATTTTCACAATTTTCCATAAAACTACAAGATTTTTCAGTTAAATTTAAAAAATCATAATTAATTCTAGGGAATTCCAAATTGACTGATTCTAAAGCATATGTAAATATATTTAAGTGTAATTTTATGGAAAAATACTTTAAGTCTAACCATTTTCACTACATTATTCTCAGAAATTTGCCAAACCTCCTCTGTTCGATATTGCATTCCAGAAACAGGGCCCAAGTTTGCAAAAACATATCTTTTAATCTACTAGTCCAAAAATTATTTTCTACCCATAACATTAAAGCTCTGCATGCCTAGTTTAATCTTGTAAAGTTTCATAATATTTGGACTAGGTTTGATCATCAAAAAGCATTTCATGACAAAACCGCTTGCAGGAAACCCAATCACACAGCATCTCCTCTTAAGTTCTAAAATTTCCAGATTAATATATAATCATCCAAAAAATTATGAACATATATATTGGCTGAAACAGGAAACCTTAAAGGGAAGGTTGTGTTTTCTTGATTCTACTTGGTTAAACACTTCTTTTTTACTTATAATCACATGATTAACAACTTAAACACTTAATAAACATGATTCATGGATTTTTCACATTTCCCCTTAATGACTATTTTGAAATAGTCGTCTATTTAAAACTTTCAACGACACTTACATACACTTCCTGTAGTAGTGAATGTTGAAAGAAGGTTAATTGTATAACTTGCATGATGGATGAATTGGTTTCACTAAGCGTGATAATTGAACTAGGAATGGGTAATTGCATGGTTTGAGCCCATTAGTTGAGTAAACAAAGGAATTAATAAGCATAGAAAAACTCTGATAGTAATGAATGGAGAGAAGTTAGTAACCCCGTGAATAAAAATAAACAATATGATAAATACGATTTACCAAATGAATAGTGAACTCGAATGAAAAGGTGTAAGTTTAGGTTTGGAGGCCGTAACTAACATTTTCCCTTAAGCCATAGTGCTTCTGTGATGCACAAAAAATGGATCTAAGTACTGGGTGTTACACATCATAGTATTGAGAGCTACAATGGAATTACCTTATTGCACTATATTAACACTAGGCACTGAATTTGACTTATTCTGCTTGTCAAGTATCCTACAGAGCACCTGCAATTCTTCCTGCCTCAGGTGATCATTATCCTCAACTTTCTATTCAACTACAATAAGGTGTCTTTGGAAGTTTTTTCTTCTATTTGATGGCTTGCCATGTAGCTTCCAGCATTCTTTTATGATATGGCCCTACTTCTTGCAATAGTTGCACCATTTGTTATTCCATCATTCACTTTATAGTCCTCTCAAGGAAACTGTTAAGCCTTCAATTTGACTTGGGCCACTTCGATTCAAGAGTTTTCTACTTTCTTTAAATTGCAGAGTTGATAACATTAAATAGATGTGGTAGAGGTCTCAATCTTATGATTCTGCCCCTTATTTCCTCAAAAGGGTCATTTAGGCCTGGGAGAAAGTCATGTATCCTTCTTTCTTCTACCATCTTCTTGTAAAATTGAGCATCCTTGATGTTTTTCCATGGATGAACATCAAACAAGTCTTGCTACTACCACAATCTCAGTAAAACATTATAACATTCAGTTACTGATATGTTACCTTGTCTCAAATCACAAAGTTGTCTCTTCAGATGGATCAAGCAAGTAGTGTTCTCAAGGGAAGAGCAGGTTCTTCTGGATGTATCCCAGATTTGTTTTGTCAAGGTGGTAAGGAGATAGCCTTTATTGATGCCCAGAGTCATCGAATTATACAACCAACTCATTACTAGCTGTTCTCAGTGAACTAGGTGTCAACATTTGGATCATCATTAGCTGGTTAGTGAGCTTCTCCAATAATGTACTCTCTTTTCTCTTGTCACGTGAGTATCTTAGCACACTTTTGGACCACTAGAGGTAGCTCTTCCCATTAAAATTATGGTTAATAACCATATATTGAATTTTAGTTAGAGAAGACAATTATATTGCTATTTCTATGGTTTTTTAGGGCACAATAGTAGTAGAAGAAGTAGAAGAGGTATTACTTTAGGTTTAAGCATTAGTACCTGAGATTAAGGCCACTAGATTAACCCTTAAGGTTGCTGGATTTTGTCGAAGAATCCCAAAAAGAGGAGGAAAGTCATTGGAATCTATTTTTGGGTAAGAAAACAAGGCGGTACGTAGAAAACTACAACGGTATGTAGACTCACATGGTAGGATAGAGGAGGCACGTGTGGATCATGCACAACTTGGAATGATGTTAGACCTCTGGAGTTATGTCAATCAGAGCTTTCCAATCATAACTGTGGTGGTGGTATCAACCTACTCGCCCTCCTTCAGAAACCCTAAGAGCATCAGCCTTCTTTATCTCTCTCTCTCTCATGTTTCTCTCTAGCTTTCTCTCTCTTACTCACTATTTTTCTCGCCTTCCTAGGGTTCGGTTCAAACCTAGATGCTTTAATACCATATTGAAAATCAGAAATAATCTTACTCTATATATTGATGTGTTTATTGCAATGGAAAAGGTTACAATATATAGACTTAAAGAGAGTAATTAAGGGAGAGAAATAAGGGTTTACAATCAACTAAAAATAGAAAACTTTTAAAATTTGAAAAACTTAATCTATATCCTAAAATCAAGTGGTACGATCTAGATCCTAAAATCAAGGGATATGATCTAGATCCTAGAATCAAAGGATTTTCTAACACTAATGTCATGGGCCTTTTATGTAGCAAAATGAAGCCTAGGGGCCCATTTGGTTCGATTGCATTACACACCTGCAATATTAATCTTTATCACATTACTATAGGTGGAATGTTTGGTTAGGCTTATTGATGATAATACACATTGTAATGGCAAAACATATTGCATATTTTTTGGTAATCTATATTCATAGGGGGACCCCTATGAATATTCATTGCAGGCATGCAATCTTTAATAAAATCTCAATTTTAACCTTGATAAAACAATTAAAAAAAATATTTTCCCTCATTAAACGAATGGTGCAATCAAATCATTTTTTTCAAAAGCCCTAACACAGGAATAAACATATGAATAGAAGATGTATTAATGGTGTGAATTATTCCATATGGATAATAATCATGGGTTTATCTCATATAAGAGTTTCTTAGCATATCGACTTTGTGTTTGCAGTTTCACACATATTAATGGTGTCAAATCGATTTGCCGATGGTGATAATCTGACCTTCTTTCCTACTGAAACTGCTCCTTTTAGAGTAAATGACGATGGTAATGTTTAGAAGGATGGAAGAGAAAGATGGTATTTCAACAAGGTTAACTTTCTCAATATTTTTTTAACTTGCTAGTTCTTGTTTAGGCTTTGCATTGACACTGGTATTTTGATGAAGGAATATGATTGAAGATGGAGACTTTTTGGTTGAAGGGGAATTTTAGACCATTGCTAATTATGATCCAATATAAAAAAATAATTCTCTACATCTAGTTACTAACCAACCAAACATATTGATGGTATTATTATTGCATTGCACTCTATTGAATTGTAGCCCATTGCATTACCAAAGGGATATGTAATTGAACCAACAGGCCCTAAATATTCTCTCCAACCTATTGATTCTTCTACTCTTTACTTTTTTTTTCTTCTCTTGAGTAACTTCTACTCTTTTCTAGGCTTCTAATTATTGAGCCTTCAAAATCATGTAAAAGATATTGGGATTGAAAGGTTATTATTGCTAGTCGTTCACACTCAAATTAATATTTGTACTTAATTAATCCTATATAGTATAGAGGTTTACCTATTTTGTATAGAACTTGTTGGAGCTTAAACTAATTAAACCCTAAACAAACTTGGACAGGAAATAAATGATTTGGAGAGTGGATTTTTTATTTTTTATCTGAACTAACTAAACTAATTAGAGGGTGAATTTTTTTTTAATCTTAACTAACTAAACTAACTGCATAAAACTATAGATTATGAAGGACTACCGTTATATATGGAAGAAAACTCTTGGGTTCAAGTTGGACTGAGTTATCCTTGTTTCTAATAACTTAAGTGTAATAAATCAAATATAGAGGGAAGAATAGGAATAAAATTAAATTATAATAAGGGGAAATGTAGAATTTTGAACCTTTTTTAAAGAAAACAAAATAATCTTGTAAAGTCTTTAAGATATTTTTCTCATAACTAATAGAATCTTTCTAGTGTTCAAACAAACTCTTAAAATAATATAATTTAAAATTTATTTAGGATATCGTTCCATTGATACTTAATTAGTTGTTAGATGATGATCTACTAGTATTTTAAAATATAAAAATTCAAATAAATTTACATACATACACACACATGTTGGAAGATATCTATCTAGTAAATACTAGTGAATCTCATAATATCAGCAAGCATGTAATAAAATTATCTAGAAGACCCATTTAAATTATATTTTCTATAACAACAACAATAAATTCTACATTTAAATTTCCAAGACCATAAATTCACAAACCTATTCTTCATTATCCATCCCTTAATGTGGCAACATTTATGCCGCTAAAAGCCCCTGCAAGTATACCCTCATCTTTGAGCTTCCACAATATAAGCTCCTTGCATTCTCTTCCACATCTTTTTGTTAGTCTTGTTATGTCACCATCTACTTATTCATAGACATACAAGGTGAAGGATCAGAGTTCATTAATTATTTGCATTGAAACACCCTTTCCTATTTCTTCCAATATAATATTTCTAATTTCCTTGTTCTTTGGTCAATCACAACTTAAGCCTCATATTGACCACATTTGTTTGCTTATCCTTATTCAAAGCCCATAACTAGTTAATTGCACCTTGAAATTCTCCTAAACAACACAGTGGTTCTTATACCTAAGCACATATTTTTCACCTCATGAAGATAACTCTTGAACAAATACTTTGACTAGAAGCACTCGAGTGGTCACTCCAGTGAAGCAACCATCACTGCCAGACATCACTCGAGTGATGTCATAGTGATGATCATTAGAAGTGGTTACTCGAGTGATGTCAAGGTGACCAACTTCTCTGTTTATCCCTGTTTTTCTTACCACCTAATAAAGTATCAAGGTCCTGCAAAAACAACTTACTAGATACTTCGATGCTTAAGTTAGTTATCATCAAAACATAATCAAATCACATTCACTAACATTTATAATAACTTAACAACTTACAATTCATTAGGATTTACCATTCCCAATTCTCTCCATATAAACAAAAATTGATCTTCCTTGAGGGGTTTTATGAAATGTCAACTTTTTGAAGATGTGTTAGGATGAATATCACATTGACATCTTTCTTTTGAATACTATCCCTAATAAATTGATGTCTAACATCTATGTGCTTGGTCCTAGAATGTTACACAGGATTCTTTGCCAAGCTTCTTGTGTTAGTATTGTCAGAGTATATAAGTATTTCTCATAGGTGAATACCAAGATCTAGAAGTTATTGTTTTAGCCAAAGTACTTATGCACAACAACTTGATGTTGCAACATACTCAGTTGCCATTTACGAAAGAGACACTGTGTTTTGTTTCTTGCAAAACCATGATACAAGTGAGCATCTAAGAAACTGGCTTACCCACTGGTTCTCTTTTTGTCTGTCTTATACCCTCCATGATATGAACTTGAGTATAGAACTAGGTATTCATTTCCTCCCTTAGGATACCAAATGCCTAACTCTGCTGTGTCTGCAAGATATCCTTTTGATAGTTTCAGCATATGATTCCTTTGGAGCTGACAAATATCGTGCATACATTTCAACACTGAATTGGATGTTAGAACTACTTGCAGTTGTTAGATCTGGCTAACATCCAAGAGGGGGGTGAATTGGGTGTGTTAGATATGATTAGTTTTGATGATGTCAAGTATAGATATAAGATATTAAGAGCAAAAATTTTGCATAATATATTCATCTCCTATATTGACTATTATATTTAATATTGTATATCTTATTGATTAGTCAAGCAAAGCAAGAAAGAGATTGGAAAACAAGCACTTGAAGGAATTAATGGAAATATCAAGATTCAAGTTCCTAGAAGAAATACAGGAAGTTTCTATGCTCAGAAGGGAACTCAAGTGGAACTATAGCAATTGGTACTGTTTGGCATTGTAGCATTATCATTGTAGCGGTCAAAAACTGTAGCAAACAGGTACTGTAGATGCGAACTGTAGCACTCGAGTTTGAATAGTAGAACTCGAGTTTTGGGCACTGTAGCACTCAAGTTCAAGGAGTTCTTCATGAGTTCTTGGCAGAGACGACTCCGTATGATTCCCAAATTTTGCACTCGAGTTGGATATGGATGACTCAACTTTGGTACAGTTCAGAACTGCAAAAATTGGTCTGAACTCGAGTTTGGATCTGAGAACTTGAGTTCACAGTGAAGTTCAACATACTCTGTTCGTCCCTGTATTACGTTCAGTTTGGGCGAGCTTCAGTAATTCAATCATATCTCCCAGACCACAACTCTGATGCATGTGAAACCAGTCGCATATGAAACTAGACTCCTAATGCGTCATTTTGACACTCAAAACAGCATCAAATGAGCTATGATGAATCCGATATGAATGTTTGAAGTGAAAACTGAAATCACCATCATATTCTAGAACAGCTGTCATATTTTGGACATATCTCATAAAATACACGTCAAAATGAGTTCAAACTGGTGCCATATCAAAGTAGACTCAAAGAGCTTTCCATGGATATATAATAAGTCAAATTGCAAGTCATATTCAATATGGTATGGCTTCTGGAGGTTGATGCTTGAAAATACATACATTGTCTACACTCATTGGATCATATCTTGGAGAATACAATGAGTTTGGAGCTGATTCCTTTTGCATTGGAATGTAAATGGCAAGAGCTTTATAATGATCAACCATTTACCATATTTAGATTCAAATATGAATGGATCATATTTTGATTCCACTGTTCACTCATTGCAAGAACCACTCGAGTCATGAGAGTTCTAACGAAAGAGTTCATTCCAGAGAGCCTTCTTGCTAAGATACTAGTGCTACACTCGAGTCTGGAATTCTACACTCAAGTTCCTTACTCATCTAGCACTCGAGTTCTAAAAGTGATGAGATGAGAGTTTCTACCTGAGAGAGTTGAAGCCGTGAAGTATAAGAATGCACTCGAGTCAAGGATTTACGTACTCGAGTTCTACATACTATTTGCACTCAAGTTCTACGAGTTATGATGTGAAAGTTCATATCCAAGAGTCATGTTGCTGGGAAATAAATGTTGTACTCGAGTTGGATTGAAGCACTCGAGTCCTACATATCATTTGCACTCGAGTGACGAGAGTTTTACGATAAAAGTGTATACCTGAGAGATTTGTAAACTTTAAGAAATGAGGTGCACTCGAGTTCATCAAATAGCACTCGAGTTATGGAAGTTCACTCTAGAAGTTTACGACAGAAGCAAAATGATTTCCAGCGATCGATCCGAACATGTTTAAATGATATCCAATGATTATGCTTTCACTTGTTATAACTCTTAAACTTGATTTAATGATTGTTCCAAGTATAAGACAGGTTTGCAACGTTCGGATAAATAAAAAGCATAAGGAAGTCAAAAACATTGGACACAACGAAATGGGCAACTGTTACTACACATGGTCCGACAAGCTTCAGAAGACTCTGCCATACGCTCTGACAGTTAGAAAAGAATTCAAAATGCCTATACAATCACAACAAATACAGTTGCAATGTCCATCTTCTGAATACCAATATTTAATGGCAACATATCAAATGAAGGCACGGAATTGAGAAATGTTTTCAACAGAAAAATATTTAAATACACTCAACGACCATACAAAGCAATGGTGTGAGACAGATATTAAAGACAATAATGGATGACACAATATGGAAAAACGATAGTGAGTAGTTGCTGCAAGCTGTGATGATTAAAAAATTCAAATGCCTATACCACTATCCAGCAGATACATTACAATATAGACAGAGAAGCTCAACGGGAAGAAGAATGCTCAACGGAAAAATGAAGAAATGGAACTCCAACGGGTATGTTGAGATGCTATCAACAGAATTAAATGAACAATAAGAAAGTGCAAACAAAAAACAACGATAACCCAATTGCCAACATGATGTTGTCATGAATCTTCGTCTCTCACATCTAAGTTAATATAAGTTTTATGTATCATGTATCTGTGAGAGTGAGACTATTTGTATTGTACTTCAGTGAGCATTTTATCTACTCTGTGAGAGAGTCTGTAAACACATAATCTATACTTCTATATTGATCTCAAGGTAGAGGGACCTTGAGAGGGTTGGATTCCTTACGAGAGAAGCTGTAGAGAGAATTGCCGGTTAGACTTTCTGCTCGTAAGACTTGTACGGGTAAGCAGGAGAGAAAGGTCTTTGGGATTGCTCTGCTCGTAAGACTTTTCATAAGGGGGAGTGAACCTTACAGTATGTGAGGGAGAGTAACTCTGTAGTAGGCTACACAAGTACCCAGTTAAACTTGTGGGTTGTAGCGGCTTTTCTTGTGCCCAGTTAAACAAGAAAATAGTAGATTGGAAATCTCAGAAGGAGCCTGGGGACTGGACGTAGGTCATCGTGGATTGGACCGAACCAGGATAAATCACAGTTTGCATATTCTCTTCCCTAAAGTTTTACATTTCCAGCATATAAGATTTATATATCTGCATATGATTTTATAGTTCCATATGTATTGATTTCATAAGTTGCGAAAAGATTTTAAAAGATCAGACTTTATTATCATACACCCAATTCACCCCCTCTTGGGTGTCAGCCAGGTCTAACAGGGTGTAAGGTAAAAAACTTAAGAACTTTAAAAGTCTTTTCACATCCTCGTGAAAATAATAATTAAGAGAGTAATCAAGCATAAATCAATAGCCAGTCATTTAAGTAATGTATGCTGGAAATATAAGAGCTTAAGGAAGAGAATATGCAAACTGTGTTTTATCCTAGTTCGGTTCAATCCTCGATGACCTACGTCTAGTCCTCAGGCTCCTCCTAATATTTCCAATCCTCTATCTTCTTGTTTAACCAGGCATAAGAAAAGCTTCTACAATTCCACAAGTTCAGCCGGGCACTTATGAAGCCGTTTACAAATTTTTCATCAAGATACTCCCCCTTACTCACGGTAAGGATATAACCTTTATAATGAAGGATTATAATCAATCTTCTCTCTCATAAGTGGATAAAATAAATACTGAAGTACATTACAAATAAGCTCACTCTCTAAAGTAAATTGTGTAGTCACTGAGAAAACAGAGAGGAAATGAGAGAAACATCAGAGTGTCGGCATTTTGACAGCGTAGGTACAAGCTCTTATCTTTGACTTTGAATGCTTTTTTATTTTATAGTTGATATAGCTCTGATAACCGTTGGAAATGTTAAATTACCATTAAGCATAAAGGTATTCTCATTGTGATTTTGTTTCTTTACAGAAATATGACTGTTGGAGATTCTGACACAAATTGCTTTTTGGCCGTTGAGCTCTAATCTAAGTTCAATCACCTATAATCCTCATATAAACTTGAGTAGTGATGATTAGGAATGTTTGGAAGCAACATAATCAAGGTTTAAGTGAATTTGTAAGATTATAGAGAAATCAGATATGGCGATTAAGAGAATATGCTATCAGTATCACTCAAGTGCATGAGAAATAACTTGAGTGGGAACTATAATCTTATCTTGAGTTTCCTGAGGGTGACTTATCATAGATGGCAAGTGGAGGATTTGTAACTCGGGTGATTGCTTGTCACTTAGGAAAACTTCTGATATAACTTCCTCATCTGATGTGAGTGACTTATACAGGATCTGAGAAAGACTTACTTCACTCGAATGATCACTTATTAACTCGAGTGAGTGCTCTTCATACCTTATGGTAACTAGCGAGTGAGAACATTTCACTTGAGTGATAATCATGTCACTTGAGTGATCCTTTCTCATAACCTTTGAAAAACCAGGAAGTAACTTTTAAAAATAGCAAGTGGATATATTTACTCGAGTGGCAGCTCTTCAAACATTCAGAACACATGAGAGTGACTTATAGAAGCCTTGCGAGTGATGCTGAATAATTCTGAACCACTTGAGTGGCATAAATCCTCACTCGAGTGATCTTCTTCCAACTCTTAGATCACCTTGTAAGTAACCTCCAAATTCCCACGAGTTAACACCATCACTCGAGTGTTTATTTATCTACTCGAGTGAACTTGCACAGCCTCAGATGAATGACTTGAAAAACTGAAGGTTAGGATCTTCACTCGTCAGTATCACTCAGGTGTTTACTTAAAGTTATTTATATATTTTACCTCTAAATATGGCAAATGACCCATCATCAAAAATATCTTGTCATTTATATTCCAATCCAAAAAAGATCAGATCCAACTCAATTGTATGTTGTAAGTTATGATCAAAAGAGTACAGATTGTGTATGCATTTTTGAGATCCAACTTCCAGAAGACATAACTCCTTGAATATAACTCTAAAATTATCATATTATATATCAATGAAAGCTCTTTGAGTCTAGTTTCATATGGCACTAGTTTGAACTCATTTGGACTTTTAGTTTGAGAGATATGTCTAAAATAGAAATATGGTCTGGAAAGTGATAGTGATTTGAATGTCAACTTCAAAAATTCATATCTCCTTCAAATGACCTTTTATGATTTTAGTTCTAGTTTCAAAATAACGCATTTGGATTCTAGTTTTATATACCACTGGTTTCGTCTCAATCAGAGTTGTGGTTTGAGAGATATGATTGAATTATTGAAGCTGGCTCAAGCTGGACGAAGAACAGAGCTCATCAGAGTAGCTGAAACAATGAATTCACTCGAGTGATTGATGTTCCACTCGAGTAAATTTGAGTGAATAGTGTTTTCACTCACAGATATCACTTGAGTGGCATTTTAGAAGCTCAGGAGTGATCAACTATAGCTCAAGAAATCACTATCCTTTGTAAAGCTTGAAATAGCTCATTTTAACTCCGAATTGAGCCATTCCAACTTCCATTTGATCGTAGAGACTTCCATTATCAAATCTAATAACTTGAATACTGATATTCCCATTATATTTTACAACTTCTTCTTTCTCTTTCTTCTTGATCATTCTTCATAACCCAACTCAACTAGATAGCTTATTTGTTTTCTTCAATATCTTCAATCTTTTTCTTCTTCTTCCTCTTGATCAATCCAAATAACTTCTTTCTTAATTTTATTTTTGATCATTCTCCTTAAATCAACTTAATATCTTATAATCTACATTAAATATAGCAGATAGTCAAGTTAAGGTAGGAGATAAATATAATGCAAACTTTTTGCCCTCAATGTTTAATATTTATGTTTGACATCATCAAAACTAATCACATCTAACAGTAGTTAGATAGAGTAATAACCCAATCATTCCTCTATATTTAGTTATGTTAGAGTGTAATATCCCAAATTTTGGGCCTAGAGACTTGAGGATAAGCCTGTATCAAGAAAATGACTAAACCCAGTTTGGGAAGAGTCACAAGAATGATGAGATATATAAAGACTCTCAGAGACTATGCGATTTGGTCCTATCGGGTAGAGGGCTCAGTATTTGCAGGAAGTATGATTAAAGTGTTGATGCATATGTGTATAGGACACATATACGGCACCATTGGGTTGGTAGAAAGATGCCACCCAACTATGTCATGATGTAAGGGACCGACTTGTCAGGCAAAATAAGCCGATGTAGATGTGAATATGCCATTTTAAGGCATGCATGTGTACCCTGCGTTTTGAAACTAGATACTGGTATGGGGCACCATACAGGGTCTACATACACATCTGACCTGATAATATTTGACGGGCCTCGATATGCATCTCATAGTCCCGAGCAAAACCTGAGTAGAATCTCGAGGAGATACCGATAGAGTGACTTTGTTAAAGTAACTTTAATAAAGTAAGAAATCATGACACACCTTTTATATTGGCTAGATGAGAACATGACACTTGTCCTCTCATGATCAAAAAGTAATCTTGCCTTTTGAGTGGTCACCGCCAGAGAGTGACACCTAGCGCGCAATGGTAAGGGAAATCCACCGGTGTCTAGTCTGGTCAACCGACCAACTTTCTCCAACACTGAGCCCAAAAGCCAAGGAAAATCACTAGACCCCTACTATTCCTAACATGTTGGATGGCTAAAGGCTTGAGAAAAGAGACGGGACCCACTTTATTAAAGGAAGTGATACGTGTCACCAAACCAATAGAACATTGAACAAATGGCACCACAGGAACGCGACACGTGGCGGATACTTCTAAGACCTCTTTATGGCCTTATAATTTCGTCCACACCACCCACAAAAGTCAAAAAAATGATGGAAAATCAAGGAAAATGTTAGAGAGATGAAGAGGTAAACAGTAAATTTTCACAACTTCAATCCTCCGAAACACTACTGAATCGGCGTTTTCTCTCAAAGTATCAATCACAAACCTTCTTCAACTCATCCCAAGCTTCATTTCTAAGGTTTAAAATTTTCATTTAGAGGTGTTTGGTGCTGTATCACCTTCTAGAGTACTGCCAAAATTTCGAATCGACTACGGAAACATGTAGAGGTAAGATTAAGTTTTCTTTTAAATCGATTGATTTATTGTTTATATGAGTTTTTGTAAGGGTGGGGTACTATTCATTTTTAGTCCAAGGGGTATTTTTTAGGTTTAATCACGTATTTATGGTTAGATTATGATTTATGATGATATTGGACCAAGTGGTTGGATAAAATTATGTTTTGGTGAATTGTTGTCTTGTGAGGTTCTGTTTTGGTCAGAACAAGGCATAAAGAAGGAATGAGAATCTTATAAATTTGAGGTTTACAATGGATTCCTTGGGAAAATTTTTATGGTGTTAAGGTTTGATTTTGATTTTAGAAGGGTTGTATTGAAAACCTAAGAATTTAACTTAAAAGAACAAAGCTACCAGATTTAGTTTTCTGAAGGCAAGTTCATTTTGACGTGTTTTTGAGTGTCCAAATGTTATCCAATGACCTTAAAAATTAGGCATCCTAAGCTTTAACTTTATATATAATATGTGCCATTTGGGTTAGTATATTGTGAGTTACAAATTTTTGAAGTTAGGCATTAATTCTGAAATCAATTTTGTGGCAGTAAAGATAAATTAAGAATTCTGGAATTCTGGACATGTGATTGTTATCATGAGGTATTTTTCCCATAAATTACACTTAAAAAGGGTTATGTAAAACTTGGAACCACCTAATTTAGAATTGTTTGGATTTAGTTATCATTTTTGGAAGTTCAGCTAAGAAGCAGAGGTATTCTAGGCTGCGATCAAAAGGAGATCAGTAACTTTTTGGCTGTGGCCAATCCCCCAAATTCCAGTATTTCATGTTTTTGAAATAAATTGACCCATTTAACCCTTCCTAACTTCTTAGGCCTTAATATACACTTCGAATGACTCGTAATTATGGCTTTAATGATGTGATTGGGTTTCTAGGGCCATAGAGAAGTCAAGAAGAAGAATGGAAGATGCTTCAAGTAACCCCGATGGTGGGAAGAAGAAGACACAAAGAATGGACATCGGTCCACAAGTTGGTAAACTTTCCTAACTTGCATGTGTTTGATGTGTTTTCTTGTGTATTGATATGTTTAATTGCTTGATGAATTGTATGAAGCATATATGAATTATTGAAGCTCTATTTTACTTATACTGTGGCCATTAGTGTAATGTATTAAACATTGAGCATGTGAATATGTCATTTGTTAGCATGAATTTATTTAAGCAAGCATATCATACACAAAGCATTTCTTTTATGCATAGTTAGCAATGTTTGCTACTGAGATTCTCTTGAATCTCACTCTCCCTCACCCAGCCATATAGGTATGATGAGATTGAAGGGCAATTTACTCTTTATGTATTTTGATTAGATTTGTATATGAATAAACTAAGAATGAGCAAATAAATACTCTGGTAAATATACAAGAAATTAAGAAACAATGAGTTACTAAGAAGTTATGAACCACTTTATGATGATGTTAAAAACAAAGTTTTTAAACTATTCAGAAAAAACCACTCAACTACATGTTCGAATCCTATATTGAGGTTGGAAATTGAAACAACTTTGCAAAGAAAGATCGCTTAGTGGTTCGAATCCGCTGTGTAAAACTCATTAGAATGATTACAGAAGTAGGGTGTTACATACAATCTCCACCCTTAACATCTGCATCAAGAAAAGTAATTGAGCTCATAGGCGAATCTTCTCTGTTTCCTTGATCCATCCCGTACTTCTTTAATAGCTCTTTTAAATACTTAGTTTGAGATATGAAATTTATGTTCTTCCTTTGTTTGATTTGCAAACCAAGGAAGAAGTTCAATTCTCCTATCATTGACATCTCAAACTCCCCCTACACTATATCAAAAAATTCCTTACACAACAGATCATTAGTAATATCGAATATAATATCATCAACATATATTCGAACTACCAAAATATCATTTCATTTTCGTTTTGTAAACAATGTTGTATCAAATTTTCCTCATACATAACCTTGATCAATAAGGAATTTAATAAGTCTTTCATACCATGCTCTAAGGGCTTGTTTCAAACCATATAAAGCTTTTCTTAGTTTGAAAACAAGATCAGCTTTAGTTACATCCTCAAATCCTAGAGGTTGTTCTACATATAATTTTCCATAATATAGCAATTTAAAAATGCACATTTTATGTTCATTTGATAAAGTCTGAATTCCTTGATACATGCAAAGGCTTAGAGTACTCGTATTGCTTCCAATCTTGCTACCGCAGCATACGTTTCCTTATAATCAATACCTTCTTGTTTATAGCATTTGCCTACCAATCTTGCCTTGTTTCTAACAATGATTGCAGATTCATCAAGTTTGTTTTTGAATACCTATTTAGTACCAATGACCAGATGATCTTTAGGCCAAGGTACCAAATCCCAAACATAATTTCTTTCAAATTGATTAAGTTCTTCTTGCATTGCTGTTACCTAATCATTGTCTAATAGAGCTATGTCAATGTTAGAAGGTTCAATCATAGAAATAAATGCAGAGAAACTAACTTCATTTAAAACTTTGTTTCTAGTTTTTACTCCTTCATTTACTTCTCTTATAACTTGATCTAGAGGATGGATCTTGTTATATTTCCAGGCTCTAGGTTGTCTTTTTTTTTGTGTTTCATCTTCTTTTTTAGTCTTATCAACCATTAGATTGGAAGAGCTAGGAATAGACTGACTATTTGGTTGATTAATAATTATATCCAACTCACCGTTAGTGATTTTGTCAGAGGATTTAAATTCATCAAATACAACCTGAATTGATTCTTCAACTACATATGTTTGTTTAATGAAAACTCTATAGGCTTTGCTTTGGTTAGAATAGCCAAGGAATATTCATTCATCAGCTTTAGAATCAAATTTTCCTAGTTTTCTTTCCAGTTATTATGAATAAAACACTTATAACCAAAGATGTGCAGATGAGCAAGATTTGGCTTCCTTCCTTTATAGAGTTCATAGGGTGTCTTTCTAAGTTTAGTTCTGATATATGCTCTATCAGAGATATAGCATGGAAAACTTATAGCATCTACCTAGAAAACTTGTGACATAATCTTTTCATTCAGCATGACTCTGCCCATCTCTGTAAGTACTTTGTTCTTTCTCTCTACGACTCCATTTTGTTATGGTGTCATTAGTGCAGAGAAATTGTGATCAATGCCATTGGTGTCACAATAATTGTAACACCTTATATTTACACTAGTTCTGATGAGTTTTATGTAGCAAATTCGAACAACTAAGCAATCTTATTTTATAACGCTTTTCCAAATCTCAATCTCAAAACAGGATTCGAACTTGTAGTTGAGTGGTATTTTCCCTATATTTTCAAACTTTTTTGGAAGCGTATTCGAGTGGTTCGTGACTTCGTTATTACTCATCGGTTCTTATCTTTTTCCTTTAATTCAATTAGGGCGATTCTCTGCTCAAAATTTATTCATTCATTTACATACACAACTGTGTAGCCACATAAGGCTACCAAAGTGTCTAAGTTTTTCTTAAAAAATATACAATACTAGACCCTTAAATCTTCGGTCCACCATCACGTTCTCTTCTTACTCAACTTCTAGCATCCCACCTGTATCCACCTGTCTAAATTGTTGGTTGGGGGAGGGTGAGATTCAGAGGAATCTCAGTAGTAAACAATGCTAACTAATGCATACAATAAAGGCTTTATGCATGACATGCTTGCTTACATAAAATCATGCCAACATAATGACATATATGCATGCTCAATGTTTAACTTGTTACACTAATGACCATAGTACAAATAAAATAGAGCTTCACTCATTCACATATGCTTCATAAAATTCATCAAAGTAATTAACACATTAATACACAAGCACACATATCAAGTTATGCAAGTTAGGAGAGTTCACTACCTTTTGGACTTTGCGTCCTTCTCTTGTACCTTAACCTTCTAGTCATTGCCTCTTCTTTGTCACTTCATGGCCCTAGATAAGTATTGACATTATTAGATCCATGAAAATTAAATTCCAAATGGGCTACATTAGCCTTAAAACTTACTTTCACCCATGGAGTTCATGCTAATTACGTTTGACCCTTTCCTTCTTAAATTCGCATTGTAGCCAAAAGCTGCAAGCATTTTGACCAAACTTTGAAAATTCATATCTAATTGTATAGAGGTCCAATTGGTATGGTTCTAAATTCTATATGACCCGTATTAAGTATATTGTTAAGAAACAATATAGCCTTTAGCCAACTAGAAGCTCAAAATTCTCAAAATTACCATTTTTTGACGTTGCCAAAGAAACTTTTCATTTTTACTAGGCGAACTTTAAAAATACATAACTCTTTGTGTACAGCTCCAAATGACTTAAATGACCTATTAAATTCAAGCTTGATAAGTCTACTTTAATCCTAGAAAACTTCACAATTTTTAGACATCAGTTTCCTATTTAAAAGCGTCATGTAATCTGACTGCCCTTCACAAGATACACCCTAGCAGCATTATTCCAACTTTAGGAATTCAAATCCATTCTGCTACTTATGCCTTCTAGGTACACTTGATAAATCGAGGCTTAGTAGTCCACTTAATTTGGGCTTATCCTCAAGCCTCTAATGCTAAAATTTGAGATATTACAATAATCTCCAAAGGCTTGATTCTCAAATTCTTCACCGTGATCTGTCTTGAAACAGTAATGGATATACCTTTCTCATTTTGCACTATCTTGGAAAATACAACAAATTAAAAAAAGAGTTTCATCTTTAGATGACAAGAAAATAGTCCACGTAAATCTAGAAAAATCATTAACAATGACTAACGAATATAAATTTCCACCAAGGCTTTTGACTCTTGCTAGATCTATTAAATCCATATGAAGCAGTCAAAGTGGTTTGTTTGTTATGATTTCATTTTTTTGATTTAAAGTATGATTTGTTTGTTTATATTTTTGGCATGCATCACAAATAAAATCATTTTTGAAATTCACTTTAGGTAAACTAATTACTAAATCCTTTTTGAGTAACTTGTCTAGTTAATGCATATTGACATGGGCTAGTCTCTTATGTCATAACCAACTCTCATGGGTGTTACTTAGAAAACAATTTTCAAAGGCCTTTTTTTCATGTTAAGGGTATGGCAGTTACCTTCCCTTTTTGCTCTGAGTTTTGCTTTAAGATTCTTCTATTCTATTTACAGTCATTCTTGCTTACGATCAGATATTCCTCTGAGTCAAATATCACCCAATTGTCTTTATCTATGCTTTGGCTCATACTTAGCAAGTGGTGACATAAGCCTTCAACGTAATATATGTTATAGCACCCGAAATTTGAAAAATATAAAGCCGCCATCAAAATTTTAAAAAAGGGTAATTTTGAAAACCTTTTTAAAAAATGGAAACTGGTCCACAAAAACCATTTAGGGTTTGGTTCGGGAGTCGATTTGTGCATGGCGAAGGTGTTAGGCACCGCACAACACCCATTCATAAGAATGGTTACCCTAAGTTAACTATTTAAAAATAAATATGGCCTTTTGAAATTTCATCAAAATTACCCAAAATGTGTTAAAATCACATTTTTAAAATGTGTTAAAATCATAAGAATGGAAGAGAGCTTTTCCATTTTATTTTCATTGATAAAACTGTGTTAAAATCATTTTTTTTGAAAGAGAACCTAGGAAAGGGATAAAGAAAAAAAGAAAAAAAACAACACAAGTTAAGAGAATGGGAAGCCAAAGATTTGGAGATTTGTGCATACCTTTTATCCTTGCATATTTATAACTTGTAAGCTACATGAGGCACCAAAGTAAGGGGGTAAAAAGAAACATAGAAGAAATATACAGTCATATGCAATTCATTCATAAGAAAACTCACCCCTTAATTCATATCAAGGTGCAACTGATATATTCATCATGAAAGACAAGCATACAATAATAATCAAAATGCAAACAAGACACCTCAAGAAGTACACGTGGCCCACAAGCATTACTTTAGTCACAAGCCATTATTTTATAAACCAAATGTTGCTAGGTAAGAAGAGAATAGAGAAAGTAACAAAAACAACAAGTAATATACTTGTGGAGATTTGCCCAATATTTCAGTAAGAATGCCTCCATCTCTATATAGAGATGTTCATTGGCTTGGCAAAGAATCTCTTTCTAAATAAAGACAAAATGGCTCTATCCTTAACTACCCTTCCCTATGCACATGATGCTTGAGTAAGAAATGAGAAAAGCATATTAGCTCTCTACCTTGCCTCTCTTTTCTCCCAAGATTCTTGTTTTTTTTTTCCTTTGCTTCAACCTTTGATTCTCTATTTATAGTCTCAAGGTAGGGTTTTTTTCTAATTTTTTTTATTTTTTATATTTTCTATTAATAAAACTTTCTAGTTTGACCTAATCACCATCAATGATTTTTTTTTTAATTTTCATTTTTAATTTTTTTATTATTCTTCCCACAAGTAATCTCCTAACATAAATGAGAGATATTTTTTTATTTTTTCATTTACTTTCTTATATTTTCCCTACAAGCAATTTCCTAATTTAAACCTTTGAATGAGGGTATTATTTTATATTTTTTTAATTTTCCCTTAATGAATGACAATGCCAATTTAGACATCAATCATCATTAATAAGAATTTTTTTATTTTTTCTTTATTTTTCCCTTTAATGATGATTGTCAATTTAGACATTAATCATCATCAATAAGAGGACTTTCAATTTAGACACCAATAATCATTAATAAGAGGATTTTCCTACTTTCTCTTTTTTTTCCCTTTAATGATGATTGCCAATATAGACACCGATCATCACCAATGAGAGGATTTTCATTTATATTTTATTTTTATCACTTTTATTTTTTAAGCAGGGCTTGGATAAAATAGGGCGTTCACATACGACCTTGACTTGTATACCTTTGTCACTTTTGATTTCGTCAATTTCTGCTATTTTTTCGGATTGATTTCCTCTAAATTTTACCTTAGCACCTTCTTTCATTTCAAGTGTGGTAAAATTTTTAGGATCATCGATCATATGTCGAGAGCATCCACTATTAATATACCATTTGTTGGCTCTGGATGCTCTGAAGCATATCTGCAATTAAGGATAGTTAAGTTTTAGGTAGCCATATCTTTTAGAGTCATTTTGGGTTAGTATAAATTATTTTCTGAATATATGAATCTTTAGGTACCTATTTGTAGGTTCCTATGTATCTTTTCTTTCTATAAATGCATGAGGAAGTATAGCGTCCCTTCCTATTGTAGAAATTACAATGTGCGAAAGGATTGGAAATATGTATAGAATGCCTAAAATAATTCAAATATGTTTTGCTTCATGTTTTCTTTCTTCCTTTCTTTTTCTCTGATTTGAGATCTTATCCAATACTAGACTGATCATTTACAAAATGTTGAGCTTTTAGAATGACATTTAACATCCCACTTCCTTTTGTAAATTTTTCAAGAGTCTTAGTGAGATTAGTATTTTTCTTTTTCAAAGAAAGACAACTTTCACAATTTTTTTTGAAACTTCCTTTACTTTTTTTCAGGCATTTTTTTCTTTTTGAATGCAAAAAGTTCTTTAACTACATCAGTGAATTCAAAATGTAAAGCATTATATTCAGAATATAATTCATTAAAGGTAAGGTCAGATTCATTTACCTCTTCTTGAGAACCAGGCAGATGTTGGCCGTCTCTTTATCATCTCTATCTTTATTTAAGGAATTGTCTCCCCATATTGCAGATACAAAGGCTTTCTTTCTGTTGAAGGATTTACCTTTTCTCTTCTCTTTATTTTTCTATAGTAGTTCAGGACATTCTAATTGGATATGTCTTGGTTTTCCGCATTCATTCAAAATGATGCTTTCTTTCATTTCCCTTCTGCTATTGGTTCCTCCTTTTTGGGGATTTTTAAAGCCTTGGCCTTTCTTATAAAATTTCTTAAATCTCTTTATTATGAGGCTTATTTTTTCATTGTCAAACACTTCATTATCTTCTTGATTTTCCTCCTTTGTCATGTTCAATACGAGGCTTTTCTTTTTCCTATCGCTGACTTCCTCTAGTTCTCGTTTGAATTTTAATTTTCTTTCATACTCTGACAGACTTCCAAATAGAGAAGCTACGGATCGCATTAACTCTCCTTTTACCTCCTCGATTGCTGTAACTTTAGCCTCCCATTCTTTAGAGAGTATATTCAGTATCTTCCTTACTTAGGTATTTTGATCATAAAATTTTCCAAGTGCTGCAAGTTGATTCACAAGATGAGTGTATTTGAGTTCAAATTAAGCTATTGACTCACTTGATTTCATTCGAAGTAGATCAAACTCAGTAACTAGAGTATTGATCAAGTTTTCTTTTATTCCTGAAGTTCCTTCATGAGCTATCTACAGGGCTTGCCACATTTCCTTAGCAGATAAAAGTGTGCAAATCTTAAAATACTCTTTTTAGCTTAAAGCACTTTGAATCATCAAGATTGCTTTACTGTTAAGGGTTGCAAGTTTTTTTTCATTGTCATCATATTCTGCTGGTGACTTAGGAACTTTGCATGATTCTTCAATTTTTACAAGCATATAGTTTCCATTTTCAATCACGTCCCATTGTCCATATTTTGTATCCATTACAAATACTCTGAACTTTGCTTTCTAGAAAGAAAAGTGTTTTTCATTGAAACCTAGTAGTCTGGTGATAGAACCTCTATCAGGAAGTGTTCATTCACCCATGCTTCATGATCCTAAAACTGGTTCGATATTTCGACAGCACCGACCCTAGGTAGATGCCTTTAAATACCTCAGATTAGAAATTTGAAACCATAGAAAGGAAGCCCACACCAAGTAGAAGAAGATTAGTAAAGACTCTATCAGCCTAAAACAATGATTTATCATTAAAATCAAAGGTTGAGTTCAAGAATACTTTGGTTTTTCTCTCCTTCTCTCCTCTTTCTTTTTCTTGGAATTTCTCCTATTTTTCCTTTTCTTTCTCTTGGTTGGCCAAACACTTAAGGAGAATTGGATGGCTAGGATTTGATCTTGCATTGTCCAAAGTCTCCTAGTTTGACATGTGTCTTGTAATTAGATCATAGAGTGACAAGTATCCACTTTAATTTACCTTTCTTCTATCTTCTCTCTCTTAGGCATCCTTTTTGGGTCTGGGGAAGAGAAGCCTGATGAATTCCCCTGACTCCTGGGTTTGGTGTTTAGGAAAGTCAAGTACAGGACCAGACCTAAGACCAGTGGATTCCCATGACTCAGAAGCCGGGTGGCACCTCTTCAGAGTGCCAACTCAAAAGGCAAAAAGCAAGTACAATCATGAGGGACGCTTGGCACCTTCTTATCAAGCCAACACAAAAATAGAAAAGGTGAGTGTAATGATTAGGGACAAGTGTCATTTTCCTATGGTACCAACCATAAAGTGGAATCATCATTAAACATCATTACTACTATGTAAAGCTACTTTATTAAAGTTACATTAATAAAGCTGCTTTATCGGTTTTTACTCGAGATCTTACTCAACTTTTCCCATGAATGCAACTCATAATTTACTCAGGATTTATTAAAAAATTGCGTTGTGTATTCATGGGCCTTCCAAATGGTGCCCTTGTGCACCCATGTCTCAAAAGATGGTGCCAGATATCCTTATAGGGCCTGGATGGTGCCACGTGTCTTATAGACACTAATAATTTCTTTAGACTAATTTTACACACCGAGCCATTATACAATCTATATAATCATTCTCTACCTGGATATAGTTCCTAAAAATCATTCTATCTCTCGGGCATTCTTGGAACTTTTCCCAAACCGGGGCTTAATCGTCTGCTTGATATAGGCTTATCCTCAAGTCTCTATGTCCAAAATTTAGGATATTACACCCCTTTAGTACACATATGGAAGTGCTAATGTTCTTGTTATGACTTAGGAAAATGATAATTAAAACTCCTAGATAAAATTTATACAATTATTTTCTTGGGACACTATTCATTTGGTAAAACTGTACTTTCAAATTGCTCAACTTAATTTTGAGAAAATCATAACTTTTACCATTTCTATTTCTTATTCATATTTATGTATGTCACGAACACCATATCTAGCAATTTCATTTCTCTCATCATGCTTACACAATTATTCACTTTACACGATAATTTACACAATCACAGATTATCATGTATTAGTCTTCATTTCTTTCTTCACAAATTCCTCTAGCATATCATCATGCACTCCTCTTATGCTCAAATACCTATATAGTTGGGTGAGGGAGGGTGAGATTTAGGAGAATCTCAGTAGCAAACAATACCAATTGTGTATGCAAGATAAATACTTTGTGCATGACATGATTGCCTTATCTTAATTTATCCTCACATAATGACTTATTTGCATGATCAATGATGCACATCTCATACATATGGCTATAGCATCAATAGAAACAAAGATTCAATCATTCATATATGTTACAAATAATCAAGAAAATCAATCATGCATATCAATACATAAACATACGTATCAATACATGCAAGTTAGGTAAGTCTACTATCTTTTGTCTTTGAGTCCTTCTCTTGTTCCCCTTTTCTTCAAACCATTGTAGTTGCTTGGAAATCCTTCCATTTTCTCTTCATTGAAATCTCATGGCCCTAGATAGATAACTACATCATTAGAGCCATCAAATTAAATAATTACTCATGGTCTCACTCATCACAATTACCTTCCAAAGCTTCAAATTCGTAAGTCTTTCCTAGTCTGCTAGATTTGATCGGTCAACTTTGAAAATTCATAACTAATTATAGGGAACTCTAAATAGAGTGGTACAAGTCCTAATTTTAAGCTCTTCAAGTCCTATATAAAGGGAAAATACCACTCAGTTCTAATTATAGGGGTAAGACCTCTGTTAGAGAAAGCTTTTCACCCAAGAGGGGGGTGAATTGGGTGATTAGAGAATAACAAGATACTTAATAAAAATTATGAAACTTTAAATCACAGTTATAAGTAAGAAGAGATATCACTGAAGTAGACACAGGAGTTTATACTAGTTCAGT
Source organism: Albizia julibrissin (assembly GCA_037074505.1). Lineage (NCBI taxonomy): Eukaryota > Viridiplantae > Streptophyta > Magnoliopsida > Fabales > Fabaceae > Albizia > Albizia julibrissin. The sequence continues at coordinate 44,986,463 of CM073477.1, forward strand.
CACAATCACTTGACCTACGTCCAGACCTCAGAAATCCTTCTGAGCCTTTCACTATATCTTCCAAGATTCAGTGGGTTCTTGGTACCTCAGTACAATAGCAAGTTCCTCTTTGGACACTCGCTCCCCCATACACAATGTAATCTCAAATCCCAACTTAAGGTTCCTCAACCTTAAGTTATCACTATCAGAAATAAAGTGTTTATGAAAGAAGAAACTCTCTTATAGAGTATATAGATGAAAACTGAAGTACAGATGAAAAAATAATCAGAGACAAAGCACTTATGACTATAATGTTTGTAGTGAGTTCAAGTGTCGTCCGTCTGTCTTGATTTTCGAATGGATGGACTTATCTATCAGGAGCTTTGAGGACCGTTGTGGATTTTTCCATTCATCGATTGTGCTTCTGACATATTGATAGTTATTTATTAATATTGATGTTGCCCACGATAAGTTGTCGTTGAGTGTTGTTCAGTTGCTTGTCATGTGGGTGGTAGTGGAGTACACCTGTAATACACTCAGGAAAATGCCCGTTAGAAAATACTTTGAATATTACTGGAGTGATCGTGATTCACTGGGAGTGATTCCTAAAAATCAAAGCATCATCAGAAATGAGCTTGCTTTCACCGTAGATGAATTGTAGCAGCTTGCTGTGATTTTAATGAAATAATATTCCACATGATTATGAAAGTAATTTGGATTAACTAGCAATGATTATCACTACCAATATCTTACTAACCAAACTTGTTGATTTACGTGGAAGAGGTTGCAAGTGGATCACAGTAACTGTTTGAGAGTGAAACTGATAAACTGACATATCACTGGAGTGAATTTCATGTCACTAGAAGTTATTAAGAAAATAATGAAATTTTCTCTAAGTGATTATAGATCCACTGGAAGTGATTAGTGATTATGAGATTTCATATATCACTCGAGTGAATTTAGCATCACTGGAAGTGATTTTGCAAACAGTGAATTTTTCTTGCAGTGATTTTCAATCCATTGGAAGTGAATCTGGAAACTTCAAGGATCACTCGAGTGATCTGCCTATCACTGGAAGTGATTTTCAAAATAGTGAATTTTTCTTGCAGTGATTTTCAATCCATTGGAAGTGAATCTGGAAAATTCAAGGATGACTCGAGTGATCTGCCTATCACTAGAAGTGATTTTCAAAATAGTAAATTTTTCTTCCAGTGATTTCAGATGCACTGGAAGTGATTCAGCAGAAGTCACACATCACTCGAGTGATTTCAAATCACTGGCAGTGAAATCCAGAACAGTGAATTTTTCTTGCAGTGATTTTCAATTCACTGGAAGTTATCTGCAAATTTACCAGCATCACTTGAGTGATTTCATGGATCACTCGAGTGATCTGGTATTTTTTTATATCACTCAAGTGATTTTTAATGATCACTCAAGTGATCTTCATAATCACTCGAGTGATTACACAAATCACTCGAGTGATCTTGCTCAGATCACTTTTCTCACTTCCTTTGCTGATGTATTCCTTTTAATCAAATCCAAGACTATCCAAAGCATGATTTGTTATCATCAAAACATGAAGTCTAACATTCTCCCCCTTTTTGATGATGACAAAACATACTATATGATTATTTCCAAAATTTAGTTTTCTAAAGGAAAATTTTTTGCAATAACTCAACCACTGCAAAGGAATAAAATCTTTGTTTTAAATATTGAAAGTTTTTCACTTCTGATTGAAAATATCAGTTCAAAATTCAAAACCCATTATTTGAAGAATCATCACAGAATTAGAACTATTCTTGTAAAAGCACGAGATAAAATTGTTTACTAAAATCAACTTAAACATGTACGTTTAAAGCATAAATTCTTGCTTTCCATGAGATCATATAGATAGCTGCAAAAACAAGCAAAACCACATCCTCATTAGATCAGATACTTTTGACAAGTACATAGTCAGTTCAGAAAGCATACTGAAACTACACTACATGACAATATGAACATAAACAAAAACTACATAAGACACATATGATCATATCAGTTCTTCTCCCCCTTTTTGGCATCATCTGAAGTAAAAAGAGAGGCAGAGGGCACAGATGGCTGGGTAGATGGAGAGATAAAGAAGGAGATAGGTAGAACATATCGAATAAGTAAGAGCTGGATAGGAGACTGGAAGGAAAAGATCGTAGAAGAGGGCTCAACAGGGGTGGTGTTAGTGCAATGAGTAGGCCCTATGATCTCTGTGGCAGCATCCTCAATGATAATCTCCTCAGTATGAGAATGGAAGAGGTGTGGTGTGATAAAGATGATGGAGTCTGGAGGATAGGATTAACTTGTGGAAGATCACCAGCAGAGATATGGTCAGAAATAAAAGATGTGGAAGGTGCAAGAAGAGGAGTATTTGTAGGAATGATAGGAGGATCAGAAAGTGAAGGATCTGGAAGTGGAAGGTCTGAGGTAAAAGGTACATATGTGGTGGCTGGTGGAAGGTCAGTGAAGGGAATATGAAGGTGAGACCTGAGTGTATCCTCAATCCTCTGGATCCTCTGTGTTTGATCTGCCTGGCGATCTAAAAGAATATTGAAGTTGTGGTTCATTGCCTCTACTAACACTTTAACTTGGTAGTTGACTTGATCAATCAATTCAATGTTAGACTTCTTCAATTGAGATACAGCTGACTGGATGGCATCCTGAATATATGTCTGAATGGCAGCCTGAAGGAATAAAGGACCAGGAAATACTGCTCTGGAAGATTGTGCCTCATCCATCTTGGAAGGTGAAGGATCCATCTTCTTAGCATGAGGATCTCTCTGGCTTGCCTCAGGAGGTGGTGAATGAGGACTCTGAGTCTGTGAGAAAGCTTCAGCTGGTATAGTGATTCCTATCTGTGTAAGGTGAACCTTCCCAAACTTAGGAATCCTCACTATGTCCCCCTCAGGTGTCAAGTGCCAAGTGTTGTGCATAGAGAGGATGTAGGATACAAGCTGAGGATAGGGAATCGTAGTGGACTTGGAGGAGTGAAATCTGAACCTCTTCATTTCTTGAAAAATGAGCTCATTTGTAGATGAGAGATGCCATCATTTGTAGATCCTTCCCGATGATATGAGTAAAGTTCTTTGCCTTGTTAACCATGCTACAGGAGTAAATGTATAACATTGCTCTCTGATCATTGGTTAGGGCTACTGGAGAAGTAGGTAAAGGCACACCAGGTTGTCCTATTCTAAATATATCAACTAACTCATGGATATAGAAGACACGGGGAGGGTTCACAGGAACTTCCTCTATGCCTAGGTAGGTGTTTATTAGATCTCCAGATAACAAAATTTTTTGGTCTCTCACATTTGTCTCAATTCATTCTACAATAATGTTTCCATGGCTATCCTTTACATCGGCAATTTTCATATTACAGTAAAAATGCTTAACAACCAAGGGATTGTAAGACCTTCTCAGTCTTAACCATGGTTCATATTGCTTCAAATATGTTGACAAATCAATATGAAATTCCTTTTTAAGCTCACCCAAATCTACCCAAACAACAGGACAGAAATCTCTTTTGGCAAATTGAGAAGTAAACAAAATGATGTTTAAAATTATGAGATTACCCGTGTTAAACCTAGGAGGAGGATCAAGTAGTTCGGGAGATTCTTCAACCATAGACCCAGAAGGAATCTGACTACCAAAAGATTTATATTGAGACGTCTGGGGAACAGAAGCAGCAAGAATATTCACAACTTGAGCAATTTTTGTTTGCAATGTAGAGTCTTGGATTTCTGCTTCTCTTTGCTTCTTTTTCCCTTTTCCTTTAGAACTAGCTTGAGATCGTGTAACCATCCCAGTAGGTTCTTCGATGCGAATCCCTTTAGGTTTTGGAACAGCATGATCTTCAGGTTCTTGTGGTGGTGATGTTCTCAGCTTCTTAGACGGAGGACATTGACCGGGTCTTTTGGTTTTAGCCATTTTAGAACGAGAAAATCTGTTTAGGGTTCTGTCAGATGATTTAGACGCAAAACTGGAAAAGATTAAAAGGGTCTGACGGAGAGTGATGAATCGGTGAAACAGAGAGTGAAATTTGAGCTTTGATTTCTTGGGTTTCTGGGTTTTGAAAAGTTAGAGAGGATTTGGGAGTGATTGTCCGAGTGTGAGTTATTGAGAGAGTGAACTAAACAGTCATGGGAGAAACAACTGATATAATCATATTCTTAACATTCACTCGAGTGATTTTGTTATTCACTCAAGTGATTTTGGTTTTCACTCGAGTGAATTGTAAAAATCACTCGAGTGAAGTCCAAAATTACTTCACAAAAACTCAAAAATGTTGTAACTGCTTACCTCACTTGAATATTTTGATCAAAAACACTCGAGTGACCTGCCTGTAGTGACATTATCAGTAAGATCACTTGGTTGTAGTATTTTACTGTTCACTCACTCGAGTTGGCCTTTATCATCACCCAAGTGTTTTCCTCTCTGTTTATCTCTGTTATTTGAAGAGAGTAAAGAGCATCCTGCAAAACATCTTTATAGATACTCTGATCCTTAAGTCAATTATAGAATCATCAAAACATTATGAAATCAATATTTATAAGGGCTAAACAACTTACAATTCATTGGGATTTATCATTCTCAATTCCCTTCGTATATACATGAATTGTTCTCAGGCGAGAGGTTTGGTGAAAATATCTGCTAATTGTAAATGTGTTGGAATGAACAACACTTTGACATCTTTCTTTTGAATATGATCTCTAATGAAATGATGTCTTACATTAATATGCTTGGTTCTTGAGTGTTGTACAGGATTTTTTGCTAAACTTATTGTACTCGTGTTGTCACCGTAGATGGGAATTTCCTTAAGATAAATGCCAAGATCCTACAGTTGCTATTTTAGCCACAATACTTATGCACAATAGATTGAGGCTGCTATATATTCTGCTTCCATTGAAGATAAGGATACTGTAGTTTGTTTCTTACTGAACCAAGAAACAACTGCACCTCCAAGGAATTGGCATTGCCCACTTATGCTCTTCCTATCTGTTTTATAACCACCATGATCAGAATCAGAATAGGCAACTAGATATTCATTACCTCTTTTGGGATACCATATACCCAATTCTTTTGTGTCTGCCAGATATCTAAAAATTATTTTCACTACTTCAGCATGTGAAACTTTGGGGTGTTAGAACTGGCTGACACCCAAGAGGGGGGGTGAATTGGGTGTGTGATAAGAAAGTATGAACTTTTAAAATCTTTTCGCAACTTATCAAATCAATATACATGTGGAAATATAGAAACATAAGCTGATATGTAAATCATATATGCTGGAAATGTAAAAGCTTAGGGAAGAGAATATGCAAACTGTGATTTATCCTGGTTCGGTCCAATCCACGATGACCTACGTCCAGTCCCCAGGCTCCTCCTGAGATTTCCAATCCACTATCTTCTTGTTTAACCGGGCACAAGAAAAGCCTCTACGAATTTCTTACGAAGTTACTCCGCCTTACTCACTGTAAGGTTTACACCCTCTTACGGTAAGTTGAGCAAAGAAATCCCAAAGTCCTTTCTCTCTTGCTTACCCGTGCAAGTCTTACGAGCAGCAACGTTCTCTCCTACTTACACCACTGTAAGTCTTACGAGCAGCAACGTTCTCTACTGCTTGCACCTTGTAAGTCTTGCGAGCAGAAAGTACTACTAGCAATTCTCTCTACAACTTTCCCGTAAGGTAATCAACCCTCTCAAGGTCCCTATACCTTGAGTTCAATACAGAAATATATTTGTAAGGATTTACAGACTCTCTCACAGAGTAGATAGGATACACACTGAAGTACAATACAAATATTATCACTCTCTCAAATATACATAATATAGAAGATGAAGTAGAGCAAAGAGTGGTCGGAGGTAGAAGACTTAGAATATCAGCATGTTCATGTTCTCATCGTATTGCTTGCTGTTTTGTGTTTGAATCCTCTCCTATTTATAGCTGAGTTGTGGAAGATGACCGTTGTAAACATCCATCCGCTAGAGTCTGTTGATTCATTTGACCGTTGAGCCCATTCGGATATTTTTCTGTTGTAATCCCATCTGATGCTTAGACAGACTCTACTTCATTTTCGGTTGGAGTCCCATTGCTTTGTATGGTCGTTGAGTGTATTTAAATATTTTCCCGTTGATCGTGCTCTGACATATGCTTCAGCATTTCTTACAGTTTTCCCATTGGTCTGACATATGCAATAGTATTTGTCTTCCGTTACTTATGAATTTTGCTGCCGCCCATGAATAGTTATCGTTTGAATATTGATCCGTGTAAGCCATGTGATCGGTAGTGCATAACACCTGTAAAAGCACTCAGAGAAATAGTTGTTAGAAAATATCACTCGGGTGATTACAGACTTCACTAGGAGTGATTTCAGAAAATAGAAGAATCATTGGAAGTCAACTTGATTTCACTGGAGGTGATTTTCAGAAGATAATATTCCACAGGCAATTATCAGCATCCCTTGAGTGTACCATGAAATCATTTGAGTTGTTTCCTTGTTTCTGTCATACTTCTGGAAGTGATTTTACAGAAGCATTTCACTGGCAGTAGCTTTCTAAGAGTAAGCATATCATTGACTCGATAATAATGATCCCTTGAGTAATTTCCATGATTCTGTAAAGAATAGTGAATCACTCTAGCTATCAGTAAATTTTCTTGCGGTGATATCAATTCACTTGAGTGCAGCATTACTTCACTGAAGGTGATTTTCATGAAACAATATTTCACTTGGATAGCTCACGATATTATTCTGGTGATCTCATGTTTCTGTCAAACCTGGAAGTGATTTATCAAAATCAACACATCACTTGAATTATCAGTTCATTGGAAGTGATCTGGTGCATATTGGTATTCTCTGGAAATGATCAGTTAAGGCACTGGAGGTGATCTCAGGAATTTTAATATTCACCGGAAGTGATTCAGCAATCACTGGAAGTGATATGAGAAAGAGTGAAATTCACTGGAAGTGATCTACGAAAACAACATAATCACTCGAGTGATTTTGGCATCACTGGAAGTGATTTTGCAAACAGTGAATTTTTCTTGCAGTGATTTCAGGCGCACTGGAAGTGATTCTGAAAAAATCTCAAATCACTCGAGTGATTTTGCCATCACTGGAAGTGAAATCCGGAACAGTGAAAAATTCTTGCAGTGATTTTGGCGCCACTGGAAGTGATTATCCATATCACTCAAGTCAATTCTGGAATCACTCGAGTGATCTTCAATATCACTCGAGTGATTAAAAATCACTCGAGTGATCTGTTGTTCAGATCACTTGCGTTTCCAATTCTTCAGCAAACAGGGCTAAACTTCCAGATAACATAACTCTTCGAATATGGCTCCCAAATTTCTGTATAATATATCAATGGAAAGCTCTTGAAGTCTAGTTTCATATGGAACCATTTCTAGCTCAATTGGATCTGTGGTTTGAGAGTTATAGCCAAAATACCAAGTCTGTTCCAGAAAGTGACGCTGATATTAAGGACAAATTAGAACAGTGATATCTCCCTCATCTGAGCTCCTTTGATGTTGCTTTTGGTGTCAAACGGACGCATTGGGAGTCTATTTTCATATTCAACTAGTTTTGTCTCAATCGGAGTTGTATTGTGAGAGATATGATCGAATAACCAGACCTTTATCAGTTGGACGAAGAACAGATTCTGAAAAACTGAACATCACTCGAGTGAATTAGAGAATCACTCGAGTGATTTCATTTTTTTCATAATCACTCAAGTGATTCTGAAAATCACTCGAGTGATTCATTAAATCACTAGATGCTACAGTTCCAAACAGTGCCAAAAAGTGCCAATTGCTACAGTAACCGTATTGCTACAGTGCCCACTGCTACAGTACCCATAAAACTTGAATCTTCATATTTTTCATTAATTCTTGCAAGTTCTTTATTCCTCAATTTCTTTCTTCCATTGCTTGACTAATCTATAATATATGCAACATCAAATAGTTAGTCAATGTATTAGAAAAGTATACTATGCAAACTTCTTATGCTTAATATTTGACATCTATATTTGTCATCATCAAAACTAATCATATCTAACATTCTCCCCCTTTCTGATGATGGAAAATCCTTAAAGAAAAATATGCTTGAATGTGAATAGACAAATTGAATGCAACATATGTTTCCATTTCTCTCCCCCTATTTGACATTAGCAAAAAGTTTGAAGTATAAAGAAGAAGGTTTCATGGAGAAGTAATTATGAAAATACATTTGAAATATCATTTTCTCCATTAATCAATATAAACAATTGTTTCTCCCCTTTTTGTGAGTAATGCTATATGAATGTGATACAAATGAAAAATACTTTTCAAGAAAGCTTTCATGATAAAAGATATGCAAGGTATTCATAAAACATATAGAGAGAGAGGGTTTAGAAATGCTCAATTGGATTTTGGCAATCTGATGATAGATTCAGGAAGTTCAGCTTATGCCACATTCTCGGCGCAACTCTGAAGTATATGTTGTCTTCAAGATACTCCTTATTGTAGTTCCCTTGATTCATCGTTAAAACATATGTCCTCAAGATTGATATATTCTTCTTATAGAGTACTGAGGAATGATCTTGTATAAAGCAAGTTCTCCTGTAAAAAAATGTTCTTGCAAGGAGAAAGGTTAGTGCAATCAAGTATCAAAAATTCCCTTTCTATAAAGTATATGCAAATTAAGATCATGGAAAAGAAAATGGATAAGTATCTCATCATCAAAACTAATCAATTGAGGGTAAATGAAGATGAGTATGATTTTCTAAATAAAGGAGATAAGCTTTTAAGATATAAAACACATGTGAATATGAAGCTCCCCCTTAATGTATGCATGGTCTTGAAAATTATCATGAGAAATACATTTAAAAATTCTTATGGATTTGGAAAACCATTGAAACCTTTGAGTGTGAAAATCAAGTGAGAAATCAAAGTTTTGAAAATGATGATGCTATTAAGGAATTTTAATAATTATATCCCAATATCACTCGATCCTCACTTTAGTGCTTGCTCAAGTGATGCAACTCAGAGGATTTGGATTAAGAGGGAATGCAATACCTCACTCAAGTAATATTGTAATTACTTGAGTCATGATCCTCTTATTGATGCACTGTTGCCAATCATCGTCTGGTGACTTGATCAGTACTAAAGAACTCTGAGGGTGTGATCTCTATGGAATACTCATGATACTAAGATGATCACGCAATAAGGCCTTATGTGTATCTATTAGCTTTGTTTGTTCCCCTTACTCAAGAAACACCATCGGGAAATTTTGATTTCATCATATAACATAGCTCCCTTATTTTGTCATCTATCAAGTCAAATAGAACTTTGAAGTTATGGTTCACAGTTCCCTCATTTGATGCAATCTTGTATCATATATTCTTCTTTTAGCTTTTACTACAACACTGCTAGTCATGCCTACTTTATTGACCTATGATCTTTACATCCTTAAGTAGAGCATTTTGGTCAACTCCTGCAAAAGTATAAATACATGCTCCCTCTTTGGTACCCAACTTCTCTTGGGTCCACAATATTAGATATAACAACTCTTATGCTCTTATACAATTGAATCATATGATAATGAAGCTAAGAGTATCATTAACCAACATTTATGAGATGATAAATCATGAATGAAAATATGCAAATTGTTTCAAAATCTCAAATGTTCTTTTGAATCATGAATATGCATTATGACACTAAGATTTTGAATGCATGAAAACTTATTTAAGAAATTTGTTAAATATCAATGCTCATGCTAAAAATGGTGGAATTCAATAGTTTAAGTGTATACATGTACCAAAAAGCTTCCTTCTTAAAGAACAATTAAGATAGTAAGTTCGAGAATATTTCTAAGAGCAAAAGTCATATGTAAAATGAATTGGCCAAAAAGAATTAACTCAATAGAAATATATGAGTACAATGACTTTGCTATATTGACTAAGAGATAATCTTGCCTTTTAGAATTGTGTCAAGAAACATACGAGCATTCATGGTAAGAATTTGAATACAAGGCTCTAGTTACTCAAAAATATATGAGGATAAATGTTGATGTAATTGAGTAACAAAATGAGTATAAGGATTTATAGATGATAAAGCACATACTCATTAGTCCAAATAACTAAAGTTCCAAAACATCATCCTAATATGTTATTCCACTATAATGGTTAATGCATTAGCATTCATTCAATGCATTAATGAACATTTATAATGCTTGGAATAACTTTAACCAATAAGGATTTATGCTTTAGGAACAATGCTTTTCATAAATTCAATTCATTTCTAGGATATAAGCTTGAAACTCATATAGATGCCTAACTTATTAGACATGAAGTCTAACATGTTAGAAAATAGAGGCTAAGGAGTTTAAATATTAGATAGCAAGATCAATGATTAATATCTCGATGATAGGGAAATACTCAGGAAGCAATTATGACATTCATAATACAAAAGAATTAACTTCCAATTTTCTGAAAATGGTTTGAATGCAAATGTGATATGAATAATTTTCAAATTATCTGTATGCACTTTTATAAACAAGATGAATTGAAATCAAGACACATTTTTAGATTTTGCATTTCAAACTCAAATTCATAGAAAGATTATGCACAATTTCATTTTCAGTCCATTTAGCAATCTGAAATATTTTGAAAGCCACAAATAATTAATTGCTCATGATGTGCAGTAATGATCAAGTATTTATCACTCAAATTGAGTTGGAAAGAACGAGTGCTACTAGGAGTTTTAAAAGCAAGGTCGTGATACTCAAATTCTGTAGAAAGTTTTTACAAACTGATACATCGTACCTGGCTTGAGTGTAACTTGTAGACACCCAAGTTAATTTCCAATTTCTTGTTTCTTTGTACTCAAGTCCTCCAAGATCACTTGAGTAATCCATGCATTTGATTCAAGCTTTACTGCATTTTCTTCTCAAAATTCATGTGTGTTCTATTCATCCTTGTTTTACTGACCGAGAGCATGACATTCCTTTCTTCTTCCTACAAAACCGTATAACCCTTTTTTCTTCCTAAGGTATCCAGTTTTACTTGGATCCACATATAGTTAGCTCATAGGAATCATAACAGAATTCACATACTCTATGAATATAATTAAATAAATTGATGACTTTATGCATTAGAAGAGTTTTGAAACATGCGTGTATGCATAAATAACTAAACTATTGAACATTGCAGTCCCTTTGTAAATGAGTTTACAAGATGAGTTTTTCAAAGGATTTGAAAACATATTTCTAAGATAGTTTGCAATGCTTATTCCTAAGGTAACATGTATAAACCTCAATAAATATTACTGATAATGACATACGAGGTTTTATCATTGTGTACCTTTACTTTAAGTACTTGGAGGATTGGCTTTGCTTACCCACTGTCTCTTTCTGTTATGTTGATCATTCATATGTATTTCCAAGGGTGTCTGCAAAGCTCTCTCAAAAGATATAGACTTCAAAAGTCTTATGTTTGATACCTGAGAGATTTTCCTTTTCTTGTTCTGCTCAAGATATTTGAATGGCACTCTATGATAGTTCATTCTTGAGGTAGAACATACGCCTTTTCTCCATTGCTTCTTTTGGTGGTTATGCTTTACAGCTCTAGCAACGGATGCTTTAAGAGTTCTCTTTTGCAATGATACAAACCTCTTAATTGGTGCATGAAAAACTCTTGGCTTTTTCTTCATCTTCTCTGTACCCTTTTGTCCATTTCTTTCCTTATCATCCTGCATACTTAGAGTAATGGATGGACATTTTGGTACCCACATATACTTGGGTCCTTTATTGTTAGCATTCGAACTTATATGTCCTTTAGGAACCCAAATATATTTATTTCTCATATTAGAATTTCTTCTGATATAGCATGCGTGAGAAATATGACCAGTCTTACCATAATAATTGCATATTCTATAATGATATGCCATTTGAGGTTTTATACAAGCATTGGGTTGTTTGAGGGAAGACAATTTAAAATATCCATCTTGCCTACAATCTTTCTTCACATATAAGTTTCCAGCATATTTGAAGATATTTTTGCTTTTCACAGTAGAGTCAACCATTGGTGTAAAAATAGTTTTATGTAAGATTTGAAAATCAGTTTTACAAAGATCATAGGAAGAATTGGAACTTGTTACCTCAATTTTATCTTGAGCTCTAGAGGGTGAATTGTCACAATTGTTTATGATGAGTTTCGTTTGGGAATCCTCTTCTTCTTTTTCTTCTGTGTTAACTGCATCATGGAAGTGCTTTATAATTCCTTCTTCATTCTCAACTTCCATTTGTTCACTGATTCTGGATACGCAGCTAATAGTTTCAAGTGAATGATCTATACTGTCAACTTCAACATGCTCATTAGAAGTATATATAGAATCAAGAGTATCCCAGATATCTTTAGCATTAGTGCAAAATCTAATTTTCTCAAAATCATTTTCTGTCACAGCATTATACAAAATCTTCATTGCTCAAATATTTAATGAAGACATTTTCTTTTCTTTGTCTGTCCAATCCTTTCTTGGTTTATGATCAAAAGCATTGTAAAAACATTCCACATATCAAAATCATGTGCTTTTATAAAACTAGTCATTCTAGCTTTCTAAAACCAAAAATCTATATCTTTCAAAATTGGTGGGATGGTATAATCGAAACCTTCAGAAAGTGAGCAACACTCAAAATCAGCCATTGAATACTCTTGAGACGGTTAAGTCCTTTAAACAAGAGTCCGGCTCTGATACCAAATGTTAGAACTGGCTGACACCCAAGAGGGGGGGTGAATTGGGTGTGTGATAAGAAAGTATGAACTTTTAAAATCTTTTCGCAACTTATCAAATCAATACATGTGGAAATATAGAAACATAAGCTGATATGTAAATAATATATGCTGGAAATGTAAAAGCTTAGGGAAGAGAATATGCAAACTGTGATTTATCCTGGTTTGGTCCAATCCACGATGACCTACGTCCAGTCCCCAGGCTCCTCCTGAGATTTCCAATCCACTATCTTCTTGTTTAACCGGGCACAAGAAAAACCTCTACGAATTTCTTATGAAGTTACTCCCCCTTACTCACTGTAAGGTTTACACCCTCTTACGGTAAGTTGAGCAAAGCAATCCCAAAGTCCTTTCTCTCTTGCTTACCCGTGCAAGTCTTACGAGCAGCAACGTTCTCTCCTGCTTACACCACTGTAAGTCTTACGAGCAGCAACGTTCTCTACTGCTTGCACCTTGTAAGTCTTACGAGCAGAAAGTACTACTAGCAATTCTCTCTACAACTTTCCCGTAAGGTAATCAACCCTCTCAAGGTCCCTCTACCTTGAGTTCAATACAGAAATATATTTGTAAGGATTTACAGACTCTCTCATAGAGTAGATAGGATACACACTGAAGTCAATACAAATATTCTCACTCTCTCAAATATACATAATATAGAAGATGAAGTAGAGCAAAGAGTGGTCGGAGGTAGAAGACTTAGAAGATCAGCATGTTCATGTTCTCATCGTATTGCTTGCTGTTTTGTGTTTGAATCCTCTCCTATTTATAGCTGAGTTGTGGAAGATGACCGTTGTAAACATCCATCCGCTAGAGTTTGTTGATTCATTTGACCGTTGAGCCCATTCGGATATTTTTCTGTTGTAATCCCATCTGATGCTTAGACAGACTCTACTTCATTTTCGGTTGGAGTCCCATTGCTTTGTATGGTCGTTGAGTGTATTTAAATATTTTCCCGATGATCGTGCTCTGACATATGCTTCAGCGTTTCTTACAGTTTTCCCATTGGTCTGACAGATGCAATAGTATTTGTCTTCCGTTACTTATGAATTTTGTTGCCGCCCACGAATAGTTGTCGTTTGAATATTGATCCGTGTAAGCCATGTGATCGGTAGTGCATAACACCTGTAAAAGCACTCAGAGAAATAGTTGTTAGAAAATATCACTCGGGTGATTACAGACTTCACTGGGAGTGATTTCAGAAAATAGAAGAATCATTGGAAGTCAACTTGATTTCACTGGAGGTGATTTTCAGAAGATAATATTCCACTGGGAATTATCAGCATCCCTTGAGTGTACCATGAAATCATTTGAGTTGTTTCCTTGTTTCTGTCATACTTTTGGAAGTGATTTTACAGAAGCATATCACTGGCAGTAGCTTTCTAAGAGTAAGCATATCATTGACTCAATAATAATGATCCCTTTGAGTAGTTTCCATGATTCTGTAAAGAATAGTGAATCACTCTAGCTATCAGTAAATTTTCTTGCGGTGATATCAATTCACTTGAGTGCAGCATTACTTCACTGAAGGTGATTTTCATGAAACAATATTTCACTTGGATAGCTCACGATATTATTCTGGTGATCTCATGTTTCTGTCAAACCTGGAAGTGATTTATCAAAATCAACACATCACTTGAATTATCAGTTCATTGGAAGTGATCTGGTGCATATTGGTATTCTCTGGAAATGAACAGTTAAGGAACTGGAGGTGATCTGAGGAATTTTAATATTCACCGGAAGTGATTCAGCAATCACTGGAAGTGATATGAGAAAGAGTGAAATTCACTGGAAGTGATTCATCATCTACTGGAAGTGATCTACGAAAACAACATAATCACTCGAGTGATTTTGGCATCACTGGAAGTGATTTTGCAAACATTGAATTTTTCTTGCAGTGATTTCAGGCGCACTGGAAGTGATTCTGAAAAAATCTCAAATCACTCGAGTGATTTTGCCATCACTGGAAGTGAAATCCGGAACAGTGAAAAATTCTTGCAGTGATTCTGGCGCCACTGGAAGTGATTTTCCATATCACTCGAGTAAATTCTAGAATCACTCGAGTGATCTTCAATATCACTCGAGTGATTAAAAATCACTCGAGTGATCTGTTGTTTAGATCACTTGCGTTTCCAATTCTTCAGCAAACAGGGCTAAACTTCCAGATGACATAACTCTTCGAATATGGCTCCAAAATTTCTGTATTATATATCAATGGAAAGCTCTTGAAGTCTAGTTTCATATGGCACCGTTTCTAGCTCAATTGGATCTGTGATTTGAGAGTTATAGCCAAACTACCAAGTATGTTCCAGAAAGTGACGCTGATATTAAGGACAAATTATAACAGTGATATCTCCCTCATCTGAGATCCTTTGATGTTTATTTCGGTGTCAAACTGACGCATTGGGAGTCTATTTTCATATGCAACTGGTTTTGTCTCAATCGGAGTTGTATTGTGAGAGATATGATCGAATAACCAGACATTTCTCAGCTGGACGAAGAACAGATTCTGAAAAACTGAACATCACTCAAGTGAATTAGAGAATCACTCGAGTGATTTCACTTTTTTCATAATCACTCGAGTGATTCTGAAAATCACTCGAGTGATTCTGAAAATCACTCGAGTGATTCATTAAATCACTAGATGCTACAGTTCCAAACAGTGCCAAACAGTGCCAATTGCTACAGTAACCGTATTGCTACAGTGCCCACTGCTACAGTACCCATAAAACTTGAATCTTCATATTTTTCATTAATTCTTGCAAGTTCTTTATTCCTCAATTTCTTTTTTCCATTGCTTGACTAATCTACAATATATGCAACATCAAATAGTTAGTCAATGTATTAGAAAAGTATACTATGTAAACTTCTTATGCTTAATATTTGACATCTATATTTGTCATCATCAAAACTAATCATATCTAACATGGGGCACGATTGAAATCTCGCACATAAACCAACACTAAACTGAATATTAGGTCTGCTAGCTCTGAGGTAGAGTAATGATCCAATCATTCCTCGATACTGAGTTATATTGAAATCAACTCCTTTTTCATCAGCATCCATAAGGATCATTGAACTCATAGGGGTATCTACACCATTAGCTTCATCCAATCCAACCTTTTTGAGCAACTCTTTTAAATATTTAGTCTGGGATATGAATATTCCATTCTTTCTTTGTTTAATTTGTAAACCCAGAAAGAATGTCAATTCTCCCATCATAGACATTTCAAATTCTCCCTGCATTATCTCAGAGAATTCTTTGCACATGGAATCATTAGTAGCACCGAATATAATATCATCAACATAAATTTGAACTACCAAAATATCATTCAGTTTTCGTTTAATAAACAATGTTGTATCGACTTTTCCTCATGTAAAGCCAAGTTCGATGAGAAATTTGTTCAACCTTTCGTACCAAACTCTAAGAGCTTGCTTCAAACTATATAAGGCCTTTTTTAATTTGAAAACATGATTTGGTTTGGATACGTCTTCAAATCCTAGAGGTTGTTCTACATAGACTTCTTCCGTGATGCACCCGTTTAAAAAAACACTTTTCACATCTATTTGATAAAATTTGAATCCTTTTATGCAAGCAAAGGCCAAGAGTATTCGTATAGCTTCCAATCTTGCTACAGGAGCATACGTTTCCTCATAATCAATACCTTCTTCTTGATTATAGCCTTTGGCGACCAATCTTGCCTTGTTTTTTACAATAGCTGCGGATTCATCAAGTTTGTTTTTGAATACCCATTTAATGTCAATAACCGAATGATCTTTAGGCCGGGGTACCAAATCCCAAACTTGATTTCTTTCAAACTAATTTAATTCTTCTTGCATTGCTAACACCCAATCATTATCTCTTAGGGCTTGGTCAATGTTAGAAGGTTCCAATTGAGAAATGAATGCAGAAAAGCTAACTTCGTTCAAAACTTTATTTCTAGTTTTAACTCTTTCATTCACTTCTCCAATGACTTGATCTAGAGGTTGACTCTTGATATATTTCTAGGCTCTAGGTTGTTCTGGTTGACTTGATTCAACTTCTTTTCAATATCATCAACTTCTAGATTGGGAGAGTTAAAAGAATATTGGTTATTAATTATCTCATCGTCAAGGTTTTTACTAGTGGACACATATTCATCAAATACAACATGAATTGATTCTTCTACTACACATGTTCATTTATTGAAAACTCTATATGCTTTACTTTAATTTGAATAGCCTAAGAAAAGTCCCTCATCAGCCTTAGAATCAAACTTTCCAAGATTATTTTTACCGTTGTTATGAACAAAACACTTACAACCAAATATATGTAGAAGAGTGAGGTTTGGCTTCCGTCCCTTGTAGAGTTTGTATGGTGTCTTTCCAAGTGTGGTTATGACATACGCTCTATTTGATATGTAGCATGCGGTGCTCATAGCGTCTGCCCAGAAGACTTGAGACACATTCTTTTCGTTGAGCATTGTTCTAGCCATTTCTGTAAGAACTCTATTCTTCCTTTCCACGACTCCATTCTGTTGTGGAGTTCTTGGTGCTGAAAAATTGTGATAAATGCCATTTTTATCACAATATTCTTCGAAGGCTTGATTATCAAATTCTCTACCATGATCTTTCTGGATGCCTGCAATCAACATACCTTTCTCATTTTGCACTTTCTTGGCAAAGAAAATAAATTTACCAAAAGTTTCATCTTTGGAAGACAAGAATATATTCCAGGTAAATCTAAAGAAATCATCAACAATAACAAATATGTATAAATTTCCACTGAGACTCTTAACTCTTGCTGGACCAATCAGATCCATATGTAATAATTAAAGTGGTCTGTTGGTGGTAATTTCATTTATTGATTTAAAGGAAGATTTTGTTTGTTTACCTCTTTAGCAAGCATCACAAATTAAATCATTTTTGAAATTTACATTAGGTAAACCAATTACTAAATCTTTTCTGAGTAATTTACTTATTTGATGCATATTGATATGAGCAAGTCACTTATGTCATAACCAACTCTTATCAGTGTTACTTAAAAGGCAGTTTTCAAAAAAATTTCATTCATATCAAGAGTATAGCAGTTACCTTCCCTTTTTTCCTTGAGTCTTGATTTCAAATTCTTCTTTTCAATATGCATATCCTTCTTGCTAACTATCAGGCATTCTTCTGAGTCAAATATTACCCAGTTGCCTTTATTCGTGCTTTGGCTCATACTTAACAAATTGTGACACAAGCCTTCAATATAATATACGTCTTTGACTTGTATTCCTTTATTACTCTTGACTTCCCCAAGTGCTGCTATCCTTCCAGTTTGATTTCCTCCAAATTTTACCTTGCCACCTTCCTTTGGTACTAATATGGTAAAATTCTCAGGATCACTGGTCATATGTCTAGAACATCCACTATCTATATACCATTTGTTGGACTTGGATGCCCTAAAGCAAACTTGCAATTAAAGATAATTAAGTTTTAGGTATCCATTTCTTTTTGGGTCCTTTTGAGTTAGTACAAACAACTTCATGATCATGAGACTTCTTAGGTACCAATTTTTAGGTTTCTACAATTCCTTTCTTTTTATGAAAATATGAAGAAGTGTAATGTCATTTCCTATTACAATAATTACAATAAGCAAAAGGATTAGATGTATGCCAAGAATGTGTGAAATAACTTAAATAAGTTTTACCTCCTGTTTTCTTCTTACCTTGTCTTTTGTCTAAATTTGGATCATATCTAATACAGACTTATCATTCACAAAATGTTGTACTTTTAAAATAACATTTAACATCTCACTTCCTTTTGTAAACTTTTCAAGAGTTTTGATAAGGTCAATTTTTTTCTTTTCAAGAGAGAAACAATTTTCGCAACTTTTATCTAAAGACTCTTTAATTCTTTCTTCAAGAGATTTGTTTTTCTTTTTATAAGCAATTAGTTCTTTAACTATCTTGACAAATTCAGAATGTAAAGCATTATATTCATCTTGTAATTCATCATAAGTAGGATCAGGATCATTTACCTCTTCATCTGCTTCCTCTTGAGCAACCAAGCATATATTGGCTATCTCTTCATTATCGCTTTCTTCATCTGAGGAACTATCTCCCCATATTACAGAAACAAATGCCTTCTTCATGTTGAAAGATTTGACATTTCTCTTTTCTTTTTTTTCTATAATAGTTTCGGACATTCTAATTTGATATGTCTAGGTTTACCACATTCGTAGCAGATAATCTCCATGGTTTCTCTTCTGCTACTAGTTCCTCCTTTTTGTGAATTTCTGAAACCTTGGCCTTTATAAAATTTCTTGAATCTTCTTATCATCAAGCCTATCTTATCATTGTCAACCTCATCGTCTACTTCTTGACTTTCAGCCTTTGTTTTTGCACATTTAGTGTAAGACTCTTCTTTCTCCTGTCACCAACTTTCTCTAGCTCTCGCTTGAATTTTAGTTTTCTTTCATATTCAGAAAGACTCCTAAACAAAGAAGCTACATATTGCATTGATTCTTCTTTGGCCTCCTCCTCTATTACTGTGACATTGGCCTCCCATTCTTTAGAGAATATGTTTAATATTTTTCGTACTTGGATATTCTGATCATAGATTTTTCCAATTGCTGTAAGTTGATACACAAGATGAGTATATCTAAGTTCAAATTCAGCTATTGACTCACCTTCCTTCATACGAAGTAGATCAAACTCTGTAACTTGAGTATTGATTCAATTTTCTTTTATTCCTGATGTTCCTTCATGAGCTACTTCCAAAGCTTGCCACATCTCTTTATCAGTTTGAAGTGTATAGATTCAGAAGTATTCTTTTTGACTGAGCGCACTTTAAATCATCAGAATTGCTTTACTATTGAGGGTCATGAGCTTTTTGTCATTGTCATCAAATTCTGTAGGTGACTTAGGAACTTTTTGAGATTCTTCAGTCTTTGTAGGCACATAGTTTCCAGTTTCAAATACATCCCATGTCCCATATTCTGTGGCCATCACGAATACACGAAACTTAGATTTCTAGAAAAAAAATGCTAACTATTGAAACCTAGTGGTCTAGTGATAGAGGCTCCATCAGGAAGAATTCCTTCACCCATGCTTGCCATCGGATTCTTTTAAGGTTGTTATACCTGAACAAGAAGACCTGCGCTCTGATACCAAATGTTAGAGCAAGCTTTTCACCCAAGAGGGGGGTGAATTGGGTGATTAAAGAATAACAAGATACTTAATAAAAATTATGAAACTTTAAAGCACAGTTATAAGTAAGAAGAGATATCACCGAAGTGGACACAGGAGTTTATACTGGTTCGGTCACAATCACTTGACCTACGTCCAGTCCTCAAAAATCCTTCTGAGCCTTTCACTATATCTTCCAAGATTCAGTGGGTTCTTGGCACCTCAGTACAGCAGCAAGTTACTCTTTGGACACTCGCTCCCCTTACACAAGGTAATCTCAAATCCCAACTTAAGGTTCCTCAACCTTAAGTTATCACTATCAGAAATAAAGTGTTTATAACAGAAGAAACTCTCTTATAGAGTATATAGATGAAAACTAAAGTACAGATGAAGAAATAATCAGAGACAAAGCACTTATGAGTATAATGTTTGCAGTGAGTTCAAGTGTCGTCCGTCTGTCTTGATTTTCGAATGGTTGGACTTATGTATCAGAAGCTTTGAGGACCATTGTGGATTTGTCCGTTGATCAATTGTGCTTCTGACACATTGATAGTTATTTATGAATATTTCTGCTGCTCACGATAAGTTACCATTGAGTGTTATTCAGTTGCTTGTCATGTGGGTGGTAGTGGAGTACACCTGTAATACACTCAGGAAAATGCCAGTTAGAAAATACTTTGAATATTACTGGAGTGATCGTTATTCACTGGGAGTGATTCCTAAAAATCAAAGCATCATCGGAAATGAGCTTGCTTTCACCGTAGATGAATTGTAGCGGCTTGCTGTGATTTTAATGAAATAATATTCCACATGATTATGAAAGTAATTTGGATTAACTAGCAATGATTATCACTACCAATATCCTACTAACAAAACCTGTTGATTTACGTGGAAAAGGTTGCAAGTGGATCACAGTAACTGTCTGAGAGTAAAACTGATAAACTGACATATCACTGGAGTGAATTTCATGTCACTGGAAGTGATTAAGAAAACAGTGAAATTTTCTCCAAGTGATTACAGATCCACTGGAAGTGATTCTGAGATTTCATATATCACTCGAGTGAATTTGGCATCACCGGAAGTGATTTTACAACCGGTGAATTTTTCTTGCAGTGATTTTCAATCCACTAGAAGTGAATTTTGAAAATTCAAAAATCACTCAAGTGATCTGCCTATCACTAGAAGTGATTTTCAAAACAATGAATTTTTCTTGCAGTGATTTTCAATCCACTGGAAGTGAATCTGGAAAATTCAAGGATCACTGGAGTGATCTGCCTATCAATGGAAGTGATTTTCAAAACAGTAAATTTTTCTTCCGATGATTTCAGATGCACTGGAAGTGATTCAGCAGAAATCACACATCACTCGAGTGATTTCAAATCACTGGCAGTGAAATTCAGAACAGTGAATTTTTCTGGCAGTGATTACATAAATCACTCGAGTATTCTTTCTCAGATCACTTTTCTCACTCCATTTGCTGATGTATTCCTTTTAATCAAATCCAAGACTATCCAAAGCATGATTTTTTATCATCAAAACATAAAGTCTAACAACCTCAAGAATCCTCGACCAACCTTACTGCCACAAAATGCATTCTAGTGTTTGTTCCTAAATTCAATTGATCATAACTTATAATATATCAAGAAAAATTGTCCATTCTATATATCAGTTGAAAGAATAGGATATCTACTGACACCATGTAAAATATCACAATCATTGGACAATGTTTGTCTACTAAAAAACAACCCACAAGCAACGTAACTTAAATTTGGTATAATCTAACTTTAACACTTTGAGTTCCAAAATTAGGGTTTTACAACCAATCATCCAAAGATCATATCCATAAACTATTCTTACATAATTTTGACCATAGAATCCATTTCCAACCTCAAATTTACCAAAATTTAGTCCAACCCCATGAACTAAGGCTAGCTGAATATGAACTCTAATTGGCATAAGTTGTGTTCTTGCAGTTCCAACCTTAAGACATGCTATTAATAATCATAAAACCTTATCTAACATCATATCATCATGAAAACACCATTATAGATTTAAATTCTCCTCTTGGCCGAAGCCCTAGAGGACTCATAACTTCCAAAATACTCATCAAAACATCAAGACACTATACTCAAATTGAAGCTTACAATTACCTCTATTTGATTCTATTATCGGTTCTTGATTTCGGCAGTACTCCGACAATGGAGGTAGCACCAAACTCCTATGATCAAGAATTTGAAACCATAGAAATGTAGCTGTCGATAAATAGAAGAAGATTCTTAGAGGCATCAGAAGCTAAAAACACCGATTTAGAGGTGAAATTGGCTCGGGAGCTCAAGAACACTCAAACTTCTCTTTGCTTTTTTTTTCTCTTAATTTTCTCTATTTTCCCCTTACTTTTCTAGGGCTGCATGAATTTAATGAGTCTTGTAAGAGTACTAGATGGTATTATGATGACATTTGCCCAAGTACAAAAATCTCAAGGTGCCAGGCGCTCCTTCTTAAAAATCTGATTGACCTAAACACTGGGGAATTCATCCGACTAACTCGAGGAGTCTGGGGAAAGGACATGTGTGAAGATGTCATCCCTCTCTTTCCTCCTCCCTCTTAGCCAACTTTTATGTTAGGGAGGTGAAGCTCGGTGATTTCATCCGACTTTTATGATCAGTGTCGGGGAAAGTCGAACACGTGGCCAGACGAGGGACCGGTGAGTTGTCCCAGTAATTCAACATGTGTTAATTATGTCTTTAAGAGGTGTTATCACATGATTGGCTAGCCATAAAGTAGGGTTTGACATTGTCGCAATATGATTGGCTTCTAAAAAAATGAGTCAAAAAGTAACTTTAATAAAGCTACTTTTATACAGAGTCACTCGATTTTGCACCATGTGTCCCCTAAGCCTCATGATTTTGCCACATACATGCCTGGGTGTCTCAAACAACAAACACTAAACCGTATCTCTCTAAAAACGTAGGGTACCTGCACCTGCCTTGAAAATGCCATGTGTGCACTTACACCAACATATTCTATCCGACTAATTAGCCATATATGTCTATATCTTCAAGCATGCACCATATATGTGTCTCTGTGTGGCATAAGATAGCGCCACATACCTTAAAAACTACCACGTGTGCCCCTGTATGTCATATGGCACATCGAGTGTATATAGACATTGATAACTTTTATCCGACTACACACATACACAGCCACTTCTCATTACGCCAACTCAAAAGCTTCTTCATAGATGTGGGACCTAAATGATGCCGCACATACCTCTTAGTACCACCAAAATGGCACCAAGTATGCCAAAGTACCTATACACTAGTATCTTTTATCCGACTACGTATATGCACTAAGCCTCATGTAATCTGGAGACTCGTTCTTAACCCAGAGGGCTAAATCATATAGTCCCATTGTTATGAGTGTAGGATGGTGTATTTAGAAGTGCAAGTGCACACTGTCGTAACCAAGTAATATAGAGGTGAGTAGAGTATCATTCCCACAAGGATTGATCACTAAGTACCAAAATTGATAATTTTAATACTATTTATCCGATCGATTAGTTGGTGGTTAAGATTGCAAGATAAAAAAGATTAAATGAAAATGCAATTGTTGTAAGGACAAATATAATAAAAAGGCCCTAGGGATTAGATTTCACTTAGCAAACTCTGGATTGAATCACTTATCTATTCTCGTCCAATTTATTCCACATGATTGATAGTCGAGTTTCCCTATTGTAATTACTAGCCTCTTCCAAGGTCAAGTAATTCTATAATTAATTGCTAACCCAATATATTCCTATATGAATTTAAGCAATCAATCATGCATTAAGATTTATGGAACTCAATTAAGACTACATAACCCATATGAATATATTCCTATTTCATATGCAAATTATGGTTTTAATTATAGGATCCACACACATGTATCTCCTTCCGGTCTCAACATGCATATTGAAATCATCCAAAAGGTGGCCAATCAATTGAAAGCATTAAGAACAATAATTAAAACTCAATCATGAAAGAAAAATTAAAACTAGATTTAATAAGTTAATATTCAATCCGTCATTAGTAAGCTACGTCATCACCCTAGGAAAATGAAAATTTAGCTCATGATGAATTTAAAAACAAAACCAAAATAAATTGAAAACTTCATAAATATTGTAGAAAACATGATTATTAAATTCTAAAACATAAAGATACAACTACAAGATACATAAAAATAGAAGAATCTAGCCTTCCATATAGGAGGTAAAACCTTCCATGTAGGAGGCAACCTATACCATCCATAAAAGAGGACTACCTAAACCTTCCATGTAGGAGGTATGAAATAACAACAAAAATGCATGAAATTAAACTCTAAGATCGTGTCCTCCCTTCTGCCTTCAACTCCTCTATTTATAGATGAATTGGGTGTAAGAATTTCCACATGTTAGGTAAGAATCTTGACTTTAAGCCACCAATATTGACTTTGTGACCACCTTTCTCCTTGATTGCAACTAACGTTTGGCAATTAAAATGTTGGAATATCACTTTGTTGTCTTCATAAAAGTTATAGATCTTGATCTTATCTTGAAAACGCAAGTAAGAGCTACTCATTTCAATATTTTTAGCTCCAGTTATGGTCAAATTAGTGGACAAAGGTCAAACTTGGACAAAATCATGTGTTCAAATTCAAAGAAAAATTCGGAGCTCTTAAGGACAAAACTGGGTTTTTTCCATAACATAAAAGTTGTAGGAATTTTTCTCAACTTTCTATCCATATAAAGAATGTCTTAATTTGACATCTAGAGCTTCAGATATTGCATAAAAACGAAACAGGGTCAAAATTTAGTATTTTCCAATAAATTCTATTTTATGTCAAATCATTATTTATTTATCAATTACATCTAAATTCATTACATTAAGCTCAAATGTCACCCAAAAACGCTTCATATAAGGAAAATAAATGTGCAGATATTTTACTTATCAAATTCTCCCACACTTAGTTCTTGGACGTCCTCGGACAAGAAGGATTGACTAATAAGTGCTTCCAACAAAATCAGAAGTGTCAAGTTATAAGGACACAATTAAAGAATAAAGAGATCATAGTATTCTTGAATCAACAAAAGTAGAAACTGGTAACTTCATTTGAAAATGAATGAACCAAATTCATAATTGTGACTCGTCCTCTCAATCTCTCAAGTGTTTAAGGGTAAGTGTTTCGCTCAAATTCACCTAAAAAAGTTGCACTACCATAAGCTTGATAAAAATCTCAATCTCCACTACCGAATTCACATGCATAATTCGAATCAAAATGACTTATTGAAGGTTGTAATGGGGTTAGGGTAAAAGGAATGTAAATAGTGATATGAAGGGTTACATCTAAGAAATAAACAAAACAATTGAAAAATGGGCTATCTTATGAATAGACTTATCACGGCAACCCACAATTTTTATTCCAAAACTAAATATCCTCTTTTTCTTTTTTTTTAACTTCTCTCTTTTTTTTCTTTTTCTTTTCTTTTCTTTTTTTTTACTTATGCAATTCTACAGTTGATAATATACACACCCCCACACTTGTCAAAAGCCCATTTCACAAAGATTTCAAATGCTCTATTAGTCTTTTGAACTAAGTAAAAGCACTTGATATATCATTAAAACACATTAATGGGTTGACAATAAAGAAATAATCAATCAGGCTCAAAGGGGCTTATCAATGGTGTAATTGTAAGGTTGGCTTTTTTGCTCTTGCTAAAGAAAATGAATGCCTTTATCATTTTAGAATGTGCATGTGATGTGACGACCGTCCTTACGAGCATAAATCTATCTTATGCTCTGATACCAAAACTGTAAGGACCCTCACATAGGAGCATAAACTTGCTCAACGCACTTGTCCAATCATGGATAGTACTCAGAGTAGTATAATGCAGAAGAATTGTAGGGATCTCATCCCATCAATTATATTACTAAGAGTCGCGATTACACAACACAGGGCACATAGCAATAGAATAAATACTGATGTTATTACAACAACAATAATGATAACAATAATGCTTGATAATGCTACATAGTTTTCATAGGGGTTACAAATAACCACAACCTTAAAATCATACACAACCTTCAGATAACCAACGTCCTCTTCTTGCTCTAGTCTGTAAACTCCAGTTGACGGAATCGTCCTCCTCGCATATCGAGCCATCGACAACTGCTGAAAACTTACATTTTGTATGGAAAGGGTGAGATTCGAGAGAATCTCAGTAGTAACATGCTTACATACAAATAGAATGTGAAATAGATATGCAATGTCATGGCATGTAAGATGATCGTATGTTTGTGTGTACACTTGCCCAAGGCGAAACTATACGTCCGTACCTTGGGCGACTTAGTGCCCCTGTTGGGTCCCCGACCGCAACATGGTGAATGGTTGTTTAGAACATTAGTTCATGCTACAATGGATGACATTCATAATAGTTATCACATAGTATATGTAAGAACGAAGTTACTACCTAGAATATGACCTTTCTAGCTCGTCCTTAGTCCAGCTTCAATTTCGGCTCGTATATTGATATATCCTAAAATGCACATTTAGGATAAATGAGTTATTGATTGCTCGTAGCTCATTCTAGACTCATAGTGTTTATTATCATACCTCATGGTTGTAGAATTACCAAAATACCCCTAAGACTTAGCGTATGCCCATTTGTACCCAATTATTGACTTAAGGTGATCCTACACAATTTCACGTGTAGAATCTATTGGTGACCTCGGTTTACTAAAATTCAGGACCTAAATGATGAAAATACCCCTTGACAGCTATTAATTAGCTCTTGAAGGGCAATTCGGTCATTTCACACACCAGGCCTTTTCTCACTCCGGCATCAACATGAACTTACTCATTTAGCTCTTCTGAACTCAATGGAACCATCTGATTGATGAAATTCCAATTCCTTAATCATGCCACACAATTAGTAGCAATTATGAGTTCCCAGAAGAGTTATGTCGGTTTCTTGTTCTGACTTGCCTAATCATCTCCTTTTTACTTAGCATCACATGATTAACTAGTTAGGCAAGCATTAAATATCGTTTTAACCATTAAAATGCATAATTGAATGAGAGATGAATAGTACCCAAATTCTCCTATACTCATCCAATCAACAAACTGGAATGGTGGAAAGGAAGCATACGCTTACCTTAACTCGTTTATGAATTTGGTTCGTAATTCCGGTGATACTTCGACCAGTGAGACGGCACCAACGGCCTCCAATCAAGAATCTGAATCCATAGAATTGAAGCTCGTGATGAGTAGAAGAATGTTAGAAAAGGGTACTTGGAGAGAAGATGTCGTTTTGATAGAGATTCAGTGCTCTAAAGATTTCTCTCTCTTCTCTCTCTCCTCCTCGTTCGTTCTCGTTCTCGCTACGTTCTTTCATTTTCTCATTCTGTCTCAATTTCTTGTTCATTCTGCGTTCTTATCTGATTCATTCTGCACGCAGGAATGAATAAAGAAGAATGATGAGTCATTAATAGCAACTCTTATGTGGCTATAATCATTAGTCCACTTCTTTAGCTTTCTTGCATGATATTTCATCGAATAAATTAGTGAGATATATATAGAGAATTATTATTCTCAAACTATCTCATTATAACCATTATACCACCTTCATGTGGTTACTCATAGCCTTTGCTTAATGGCTCTTTGTCTTTTCTTAGGTATTAATTCACTTAGTATTTGTTTCCCTTCCTTTTTAGTTCCCATCTCATTACAATCATTAGGAAAAATACCCATTTCTTGCTTTATTGGAAAAATTACCATTTTTCCCTTACATTATTGGTGAGAATTGCTCGTACCTATTTATGTCACTGGCCAAATAAGGGCCTAGTAGTTCTCTTAAATTAGGCTTCTTCTCAATTTCCTTGTCTTAAAATTTTGGGATGTTACATGTGACATGTAATTTCAACCAGATTTGAAGCAAGTTCTAGAGTAACAACTCAATAGATAAATATCACACACAAGAAAGATAATCATTATTGATCATATAGGCTTAAAAACTCATAGTTAGGGACTTTCAAATTCAGCTCATTCAATCTCAAAATTCATCACCAATCCCAACAATCCGTTGTTCAATCATGCTATGAAATCTCTAAATTTAATTGATCCTTACTTCGAACTTATATACTCCTTAAAATCATTAAAAAAGCACACAAAAATTTTTTTTTAGGTCGGACCTTTTTTTTTGCAAAAAAAAATGTAACTGATAAGATGCGTCTCAAGATTTAAAAATAACTCTTTACTCTGTCATCTTTTCACACCCCATACATCTAATGTTTTACTAACTAACTATCTAAAAGAGAAATTATGAATTTTTTTTCCTCCCCCAACCTAAATCAGACATTGTCCACAATGTCTTCTAAAGATTAGAGAAAGTTTTTTTTTATTTGAAAACATAAACAAACAATAAAGTAAACTAAAATGCTAAGAGTAAAACCATTAAGATCAAGGAAAGTTTATAACCGAAGAGTGGTATCTTGATTCTGCTTTCGACTGCTGTCTGAAGATTGCCCACCTTTTTCTTTTACTAATAGATCTGGTGTAGGTTCATAGGTTTGTAGTTCATCAAGTAGTTGATCAGCAATTGGTGCAGAAATGATGGAATGACGAGTCACTTAGGGTATGAATCCTGTTTCCACATGATCAAGAAAAGACAACAGGTTATCATAAAAACCATTAACATTTAACAATCCTAATGGCTTTTTGTGAAAGTTAAGTTTAGCTCAATATGCAACGCTCGAGATCCCATCTAATGTTTCCAAACCACCAGGTAAAGCGATCAAAGCTTCAATACGGTAGAACATACATCCCATTCGTTTAGGTAGGCTTAAAACCTCTAACTCTTGCCCTAAGAAGAAGATGTGATATTCTAACTCCTTCACCCTTACACACAAACCCTTGCTACCATTAACGGTTGCAAGAATAGCCATACTTAACTTCAGGCCCTGGAGTCCTCCCCTGTATACAAAATTGATTTTCCTAGCAGCTAATGCACGTCTCAGTTCCTGTGCTGTAGGTATAAACTCTCCATCCTTTCCTGAGTCAGTTTCACCGAAAATGCAAATAGATGTAAATCTACATTTTTGGGTGACACCCTTGCTCTCTATTTTTCTCTTAGATATTTTTTTTGTTTTTATAAATGGAAGAATACATATTTATACTACTAAAACAATGACAACAAGATCATGCAAATCAGACATTTTTCCAACAAGTTTGAAAAAATATCCGACACGAATGACCGGTAGCCTTTACGTAAAGAAATTAAACAAAAGGAGTAACGAAAGTCAAAAAGTTACTAAAAAGATACGACAGATTAGACAAAAGCATGATTATGTATAGTAGTTGTGATTGTGGTTCACATCTTCCTCTAGTTTTACGTCCAGTAACGGCTTAAACACTTTCTATGAATCCAGGATTTGCTTCCCATCCAGTTTTCTTATAAACTGGAAAACAGGGTCTTTTAACGTTAGATTCCCAAGACGATAGCGCTCTTTTTCTTTGTTGAATATGTCAAATAAATTGAGAAGAACACGATGAACATCACCACTAGGATACATCTCAAGAGTCTGAATGATATCATCCAATGATTCCTTACTCAGTCCATCCTCTATAAATTGAATTTTATCTTCTCGATTAATCAAAACCATACCTTTGCTTTGACAGCGCTGATCACAATTCCACCTTGCACATCTAGAACAGACCTGTATTCTTTTATCTCTTCTCTTTTTGGAATAAGAGCTTCTTCCTATTCCTGGCATAGGTTTAATAAATGATTCATGAATCTCACCTATTAAATGTACCTTAGCTTCGATGATCCAGCGGACATCCTCAGGAAGGCCTAAACACTTGAATTTGTTCATTCTTTCAAGTCGACAGCAATAGATCTTCCCAAGCACATCTTTGGTAAGAGTAGGAAACCTGTTCTTGAGATTTGCAAGAAATTCCTCCATGACAATAATGAGAATTAAGATTTAAGGATGCAGTGTAGAGTGCTTTAGTGAGTAGGAAAGAAAAATAAAAGTGTAGGAAAAGAAATTTTAGTTTGCCTCCTAAATAGCCGTCCTTCTTTAACGTCTTTAGCTAGACAAAGACCAAACCAATACTTCTTTTTTTAAATTTTTTTTATATATATATTTTTATTTATTTCTTTTATTTTTTTAGGGCTTACCTGTTGTTTTCTCAAAAGTGATGACAGTTTTCAAAGTGTTAAGTGCACCGTCATTATACTCTTTCAGCCTTTGCTCTTTCACTTTGAATTTTCGATCACCATCTTGAATCTCCACTGCTCCATATGGCTATACTTGAACCACAGTAAAAGGTCCTGACCTCCTTGATCTCAGCTTTCTTGGAAATAGCTTTAGCCTTGAGTTATACAACAACACTTTTTGTCCTGGTGTGAACTCTCTCCATAAAATTCTCCTGTCATGCCACATTTTTGTCTTCTCCTTGTATAACTTGGCATTCTCATAAGCTTGTTGTCTAAATTCTTCAAGCTCATTAAGTTGGAGAAGTCTCTTTTCACCAACTTCCTTTAAGTCAAAATTTAAGGCTTTTATTGCCCAATATGCTCTGTGCTCCATTTCTACTGGAAGATGGCATGCTTTTCCATAGACCAATTGATACAGAGATGTACCAATAGGTATCTTAAAGGTAGTTCTATAAGCCTAAAGTGCATCATCTAATTTTCTTGCCCATTCCTTTCGATTGAAATTCACCGTCATTTCTAAGATCCATTTCAATTCTCTGTTTGAGATTTCCACTTGCCCGTTAGTTTGTTGATGATATGGAGTTGCAACCTTATGAGTGACTCCATATTTAGAAAGCATAGATTAAAGTTGTTGATTGCAAAAATGCCTTCCTCCATTACTGATAATAGCTCTAAGCACTCCAAATCGGGTAAAAATATTTTTCCTTAAAAACTTCACAACTACCAGAGAATCATTTGTAGGAAAAGCAGCTGCTTCAACCCATTTGGAGACATAATCAATAGCTACTAAAATAAATTGGTTGCTGAATGAGGATGGAAAAGGCCCCATAAAATTGATCCCCCATACATAAAAAAGCTCAACTTCTAAGATGTTAGTTAAAGGGGCTTCATATCTCCTTGAGATATTTCCTGTTCTTTGACATCTGTCACAGGTTGTCACAATCTTATGGGTGTCCTTGAAAAGTGTAGTCCAGTAAAACCCAGATTGAAGGACTTTAGTAGTTGTTCCATTTGCTTCAAAATGACCACCATATGGGGATGAATGGCATTGATTTAAGATGCTGGCCATTTCTTCCTCAGGAACACATCGTCTGATAATTCGATCTGGGCATTGTTTATATAAGAAAGGATCCTCCCAAATGTAATGCCTCACATCAGCTAGAAACTTTTTCTTTTGTACTTTAGAAAGTTCATAAAGCATTACTCCGCTTGCTAAATAATTAATAAAATCAGCATACCAAGGGGTGGGTTGTGATTGCATGGCAAATAGTTGCTCATCTGGGAAATTCTCCTGGATGGGTGATTCTCTATTTTGTTCAACTGGCTCTAACCGAGAAAGATGATCTGTAATGAGATTCTCGGTCCCTTTTTTATCTTTAATTTCTAAGTCTAATTCTTGTAGCAGAAGCACCCATCTGATCAATCTAGGCTTAGCATCTTTCTTCTTGATCAAGTATTTGATTGCAGAATGGTCCGTCGAGACAATGACCTTTGACCCAATCAAGTAGGCTCTGAATTTTTTAAAAGCAAACACCACTGCTAGAAGCTCCTTTTCTGTTGTTGCATAATTCAATTGTGCGTCTGAGAGTGTCCTGCTGGTATAATATATGGCATGAAAAACCTTTCCTCTTCTTTGGCCTAAAACAGCTCCGACTGCATAATCACTTGCATCACACATCATTTCGAATGGAAGGTTCTAATCTAAAGCTGTGATAATTGGTGCAGACGTCAATGCTCTTTTTAGAGTCTGGAAGGCTGATAAACAATCCTCATTAAACACAAAAGGAGTGTTTTTCTCTAACAGCATGCAAAGTGGCTTTGTGATTTTACAGAAGTCCTTTATGAATCTTCTATAGAAACCCGCATGTCCTAAAAACTCTGAATGCCCTTGATTGAGGATGGAGGTGGTAACTTTTCAATTGTTTCAACCTTGGCTTGGTCCACTTCAATGCCTCGATCAGATACCTTGTGATCCAGTACAATTCCTTCTTTCACCATGAAATGGCATTTCTCCAAATTTAGAACCAAATTTGTCTCCACGCAATATTGTAAGACTTTTTCCAGGTTTGCAAGATAGTGATCATATGATTCTCCAAAGATTGAGAAATCATCCATGAACACCTCAATGAATTTTTCCACCATATCTGAAAAGATCACTATCATGCTTCTTTGAAATGTTGCCGGTGCATTACATAGACCAAATGGCATCTTTCTAAAGGCAAATGTACCATATGGACATGTAAAAGTTGTTTTCTCTTGATCCTCTAGTGCAATTATGATTTGATTATATCCTGTGTACCCATCCAAAAAATAGTAGTAGGCTTTTCCAGATAGTCTATCAAGCATTTGGTCTATAAATGGCAGTGGAAAGTGATCTTTTCTAGTAGCTTTACTGAGCTTTCTGTAATCAATGCACACTCTTCATCCCGTCACTGTTTGTTGTGGAATCAGTTCATTTTTCTCATTAGGAACCACCGTCATTCCACCTTTCTTTGGCACAACTTGAACTGGACTTACCTACTAACTGTCAGAGATTGGGTAGATTATACCAGCATCCAGCCACTTTATTACCTCCTTTCTTACCACCTCCTTCATATTCGGATTGAGTCTTCTCTTGTGCTCAACTGATAGCTTATAGTTATCTTCCATTAGGATCTTA
The DNA here is from genome assembly GCA_037074505.1 of Albizia julibrissin. Taxonomy (NCBI): domain Eukaryota; kingdom Viridiplantae; phylum Streptophyta; class Magnoliopsida; order Fabales; family Fabaceae; genus Albizia; species Albizia julibrissin. Next base: position 45,019,272 of record CM073477.1, read on the forward strand.
TGCATACAAATGGAAGGATTGATTCCTTTTATATCATCTATCGACCATCCAAATGTTGTTTTATACTCCCTTAATACTCTTAATAACTTTTCTTCTTTTTCGGGAGTAAGAGTTGCAGAGACAATCACTGGTAATGTTGAGTTTTCTCCCATATAAGCATACTTTAAGTGGGATGGTAGTGTTTTCAACTCTAGTTCTAGTGGCTTTTCTACTGATGGTACCGACTTACTCAGTCTTTCTCCCAAATCTTTAAATGGTTTCTTGATAAAAATTGGGGAATTTGCATCAAGGTACCTAATCTGCTCCAAGACTTCAGGATTAGTAGATTTTGATCCATCTACCATTCCCATTACTAATGGTTGATGCATGCAAATTTCATTCACCATGTCTTTTGTGCAGCTGGTCAATGTATCTACTCTGTAACAGGCGTCACCTTCATTTGGAAAGGACAAAGCCTTAAAGATGTTGAAGGATACTTGATCATCTTGAACTCGCAAGGTTAACTTTCCCTGTTGTACATCTATTAAAGTTCTCCCAGTTGCTAAGAATGGCCTCCCAAGAATGATAGGAAATTCTTAGTCTTCTTCCATGTCGAGTATGATGAAATCAGCTGGAAATATGAGTTTGTCCACCTTGACCAGAACATCTTCCAAGACACCTCTCAGATGTTTTATTGATCGGTCAGCTAGAAGTAATGAAAATGTCGTAGGCTTCACCTCTCCAAGACCGAGTTTTCTGTAGACAGATAGAGGCATAAGATTTACACTTGCTCCTAGGTACAAAGTGCTCTTTCAAAGTTGCATTGACTTGTGGTGCAAGGTATGTAAAAGCTTCCTAGATCTACTCTAGTCAAGGATTAATTAAGTACCAAAATTGATAATTTTAATACTATTTAGCCGATCGATTAGTTGGTGGTTGAGATTGCAAGATAAAAATGTTTAAATGAAAATGCAATTGTTGTAAAGACAAATATAATAAAAAGGCCCTAGGGATTAGATTTCACTTAGCAAACTCCGGATTGAATCACTTATCTACTCTAGTCTAATTTATTCCACATGATTGATAGTCGAGTTTCCCTATTTTAATTACTAGCCTCTTCCTAGGTCAAGTAATTCTATAATTAATTGCTAACCTAATATATTCCTATATGAATTTAAGCAATCAATAATGCATTAAGATTTATGGAACTCAATTAAGACTACATAACCCATATGAATATATTCCTATTTCATATGAAAATTATGGTTTTAATTATAGGATCCACACACATGTATCTCCTTCCGGTCTCAACATGCATATTGAGATCATCCAAAAGGTGGCCAATCAATTGAAAGCATTAAGAACAATAATTAAAACTCAATCATGAAGGAAAAATTAAATGACATATAATTAAAAGGTGGCCAAGTACAGGTCACACATTATTTACTTTATTGTTCAATTTTTTTGTTTCATATAATTACAATCTAACAAATTATGTTTGTTTATTGTTACAGAGCTATTTTATTATTGAGGGTGATGATCAAAAGCACTTCGTGCTGAGAAAAGCTGGTAAACTTATGAGAAAGTTTTGTGCTGATCTTGTAAAATACTTCATGAGGGATGATAATGAGAATATCATCCCTACACCACCAAATTTATATGAAGGAATCATTACTCAAGAAATTTAGGATGAGTTTTTTAGAACACATACAACTCAGAAATCCAGGTAATATAATATATTAGATTTTACCTACTACTTATAATCTATTTATAAATAATATTTATTGATGTGAACCATTTGGATCTAAATAGGAGTTGAGCAAGAAAAATCGCTCTAACATGACCAATATGGCATACCGGTATACACAAGGACCTGTTTCATACGGACAGTTAGAAAAAAAATTGTAAGAATTAATGATTATTTCATATTTAGATATGTTGTATGAATAAAAATTAACTTCAACTAACTTTGATATGAAGATAGAAGAATCAAATTTAGATATTACACAAGTACTACGACATGATCTGTAGGTAGTCAGTTGCACAAACCAAAAAGGTGAAATTCATAATGAAGAAGCAAGAAGAGTAGCAGAATATTGTGTAAGTATTGGATTATGCTTTCAATAAATAATTAGCTTTACTTAAATAAATCTAATTTATAATAACTACTATTGTTGTATTCTTTTGATGATAGCGATTAATGACATAGAAGGAGCCTGAGTTAGTGGGCTATGTTGGTCTAGATGATTTATTGACCAGAGCGTTTATCACTATTATTATTATTTATCATTCAATTTTTTGGTTTTAATGACATTGTTTGTTTTATACAAGTCACTTGTACCATGACATCTTAATAGATACAGACAGGGTCCAGTTCTCACTTGTCAACCCTTATCTCGTTGGCCAACATGGGGGCAGAGTAGATATGCTTGTATAATCTAATGATCTGAAAGATTACTTTAGAAAGAAAGTAACACCAACTACACTATTTCTAGTGCCATATCACGTGTAAGTTAGTAGTAGTAGTATTTCAATGTATGTTGTTTTATTGTTTAACTTTTACCATAACATGATTGTTGAAGAAAAAATTTTAATATATTTTAGTGCACATTGGATATTGATTGTTATCAATCCAGCAGAACCTTCAAGCCCTCACATTTACTATATGGATCCTCTAATTGGAGGTCTTCTAGAAAACTATCCTAATATGTTGCGATTGTTCAATAGGTAAGCGTATGCGTGCATGTGTAAATATTTGCATGTATGATTACATAACCAAAAGTAATATGTTTCTGTTTGTTTTGTTAGCGCAATGACTGCATATTGATCATCTGCCTCCTTAAGCTATTCTAAAATTGATGACCCTGTCAATAGCTATGTCTGGAAGAAGATATGGGTATTGATATATGAATTTACTTAAATTTTGATATTAAACAATTTTTATTCAAAAATTGAGTTAATTATCTCATTATATTGTTGAAGTTCTCTTTCCAGCCCAATAACAATGATTGCGGGTATTACATCATGAAATTCATGAAGGATGTAATTACTCATGATCATCCTTTTATTCCTCAAAAAGTATGTCATTTAGTTGCAATTCATATTGTGTTTTAAATTTAATTAATTAGTGCTTGATAATAAAGTTTTAGAGATTTTAATTCGTTTTGTGCATGATTGTGCATATATGTAGTACTATAAAGTTCAACATTGTGATAATTTGACTGACCATCAAGTCAACAAATTGATCGGGAATGGTGTGAATATGTGCTTAGGCAAACCTCTAGCTAGCTACTATTTAATTAACTAGCTTAGGTGTTGTTTCTTGTTAATTGTTGTGTTGTTTATTTAAGTTGAATTTGTTGTATTTCATTTACAATTGTTGTAAATATATTTAGCATTGATTTGGTTAATTAGTTATTTGTTTATATCATTTTGGAGTTATTTCATTGTTGTTTTCTTTTCTTCATTTTGTTGTATAGAAATTTGTGTTTAAAGCAGTCCACTACTGTAATTATAGGGCTATCAGTTAAAAATACAAAAAATATAATTTAAAAAAAATACTTCCTGTGGCACTTCCTTAAAAAAGGGCCATAAGAAGCAAACAAAAAAAAAAACAACCACTTCCTGTGGCGCTTCCCTGAGGAAGGGCCACAGGATGTCTCCCTTCCTATGGCCATTCCTCCACGAAGCGCCACAAGAAGGGGTGTTTTAAAAAAAATTATATGCTTAGGCGCTTGGAAGCGCCACAGCTTCTTTTAGTGGCGCCTGGATATGTGGCACTTTTTAAGCGCCACAGCTGCATTTCTTTCTTCTTCTTTTTTTGTAGTAGTGGTAGTAGGCCTAAATTGCAACTTCAGTACCAAATAAACATTTTGACCACATTTCATTTTTCTTACGAAGTCAATCCATTCAAGAAAACTCATAATTAAAAGCTTGTACTCCTCTTATCCTTAAAATAAGAGCTCATTTGATTCAAAGAAAGAGTTGGAAATGAATAGAAGAGAAAGGAATGGAAAATATTTTGTCACAAAGATGTTTGCTATGCAAAGAAAAGAAAAGGAAAATGTAAATTAAAAATAAAAATAAATGGAATTAAAAAATGAAATGTCTAATTTATCCTCATTTGAGAGCACACAATTTCTTTCCTCTTCCTCCTATCCTTATCTTCTGATATATATGCTCCAATAAACTAAATCAGTTGAAAAAATCATAGAATCTAGGAAGTCCTCCATATCAAAACAATAAAAATCAAATCCACAATCCAAAAAATCACCAAAGAAAATTTATATTCATAATTTGATAATAAAAAAACATAATCGAAGATAACAAAAATTGAAACAGTTAATCTCTAAATTAGAACCACCGTTTCTTACAGTTTCTGACTTCTCAACCCAACTTGACGTCGAGGATGACTCCTCAACCCATCAACTCAACCAACGGCAATAAAAAAATGTGGAGAGAGGGGAATCGAAAGAGTCAAAGGGCACAATTTCATCATATCTCTTCCACACAACCCAACATATCCCATAACATAAAAACAATAAATTAATATAGTTTTTGAAAACATTTACAAGATTATCATTTCTTATACAATATTCCATCCCGAACAGCATAATCATCACAACAGTAACAATCTTAATAATAATCTCCACTCATATATACAAGTTGGAAAAAACATTTCTTCACTGAACTAAGTTCATATTCAAATATAAACATAATCATCCAAAACACATACAAGTAGTATAGATGAAAGTAAGGTTCAGAAAACACCTTACAGTCCAAATCAAGCATATAAAAAAAATTAACCCCAGTTACCTCAACTCCAAGCTTAACCTTAACTTGAGTAGTAAAACACGAGTAATCACCGATCACAATAAAACTCTACATTAGCAATAACCTTAATGTAGATACCAATTTACCATAAACATTTCTAGACTAACTAAATCTCTTTTTTTCTAATTTATATTAGTATAATCCAATTATTAAACAATTCTTCAAACCTCCACATAATCAAAATCATATCAAACTCTAATTTAAATATTAAATTCTAACTCATATTTTCACATAGCTTAAACCTAAAAAAAATAAACCGATTAAAACCTCAATAATACCTCCAATAATCTAAATAAATTATTTAAACAAATTTTCATCGGTAAAAACACCTTATAGAAACTAATTTATGACCTACATCCAGTTCTCAAAGTTTATCTAACTTCTCACTATTCTTCCAAGATTCTACGGCTTCTTGGCACCTCAATATAACAACGTATGTAACAATGAATGAACCTCTACAGGACTCGCTCCCCCTTACACGTTGTAATCCAACCCCTATACTCAAGGTCCCACTACCTTGAGATTTTACAGAGTGAAAAGATGTTCGGTAATGACTCTTTCACAGAGCAGATAAATAATCACTGAAGAACTAAAGGAATATCAGAGAATGTTATAGAGAATGAACGGAGCAATAAATGAAAAAAGTTTGTTGTTGCCTTCATTAGTTCCTCTGTATTGAATGCTCGGCTATTTATAGGTAATCTGCATTAATGATCGTTGATGACCGTTGAGAGTTTTCAATCTCCCGTTAGATTCGCTTTATAGCTGTTGAGGGATTTCAGCATTGAGTCGCTTTCATCTCTGCTGTGATAAATCTCGGATGTAATCCTTCTGGTGTGTCTGCTCTTTTTTATGGTTGAACATTTAATGCTTCTGAGACAAGTCTACTTTTTGGAGAATTTGAATTTTCTCCAAGGTTTAAGCTTCTGAAACTTATACATATACATGATTAGTAATATTGAATTGATGAATAATTGATAATCAATGCTTAATAAAGTTTATCGTGAGTTTAAAATAAGCGGAGACATTGATTCTAAAAGAGATGATGAACTTGCACTTCAGTAGATTCTTGATCACTCAAGTTCCTGATAAATATTTGAGTTCTGGTAGTGACGTGTTGAAGAAATAAAAGGTTGTTGTAAAAGAATTCAACACTACTATACTCGAGTGCTTATTTGGATCACTTGCATTTGGCTGCAAGTGGCCTTAAATCACTCGAGTGACAGCCAAAGCACTTGAGTTAATTCTATTTGAAAATCATTGTACTCTTGCTTTACCAGGAAGTGACTCGATGAAGGCTCGCAAGTTGCTTGTCATCACTTGAGTGACAACTTGCTTACTCGAGTGAATTCTATTTATAACCTGCTAAACCATCAGAGTGACTTGCATAGGTACTGAGAGTTGACACCATCACTCGAGTGATAACTTACTCACTCGAGTAATCCTTATCTACAACTTGCATAGCCATCATGAGTCAACTACAAAACACCGCTAGTTAATGTTTAGAACTCGAGTGCTTATTGAGAACTCCAGTTCTGCCAAGTCTGCATGACACAAAGAGCTTTCGGGTAGAAACTCTCATTTCAAAACTTACAGGACTTGAGTTCAATTCACACAAGAACTCGAGTGTTCCTTTATAACACAAGTGTATCAGATTGAAATTGCTTTTTACATTGTTCAATACTCAAGTGCTAACTGATAAACTCGAGTGAAGAATTATAACTTTCTAAAATCTTGTCAGTGACTTGACAAAATAGTGCAAGTGATCATTGACACTCGAGTGGTCACTTATTCACTTGAGTGACCTTCTATCTTAACTCTCAGAGAACCTGCAAGTAACTTGATAAAATATTGCAGGTAAGAGAGAATCACTCAAGTGCTGACTTAGCCACTCGAGTGATTTTGCATCACTCTTGAGTTTTCAACAAGTGACTTACAAAATCACTGAAAGTTAAAGATCATCACTCAAGTACATTACCTATCACTTGAGTGATCATCTCTGATCATTGAAGGTGAGTAACTTCACTTATTCAAGTTTTGATTCCTAAATTGTTATTTCACTTTAAGTGACCAGAAACTCACTTAAATGTCTTGAATCATAAGTCCTCATTGTCTATCAAGATTTGTTATCATCAAAACATATCTTGAGAACTATTCAAAAAAACTTACTTCATTAAGAATACTCTTCTAGTTTTTACTCCTTCTTCAACATTGCCCATGACCTGGTTTATTGGTCAATTTCTAACAAATTTCCAAGCTTTAGGTTGTTCAAAAGAGAATGGTTGACAGGAATTTTCATTATGGTCAAAAGACTCATGAGAAGATTTTGAAACAGCTTGATTTGATTCAAAACTAATCAACTCTGGCTCATCATCTATGGTTTTGACAGAGGAATCAATTTCAGAAAACATGACATGTACAAATTCTTCAACAACACAAGTTCATTTATTAAAAACTCTATAAGCTTTACTTCTATTAGAATATCCTAAAAAAGTACCTTTATCATCTTTGGGATTAAATTTCCCTAAGTTATCCTTACCATTATTGTGAATAAAACACTTACAGCCAAAGATATGCAAATAACTGATGTTAGGTTTTCTTCCCTTGTAAAGCTCATATGGTGTTTTCCCATTTTTGATCTGATATAAGCTCGATTGGAGATATAGCTGGCAGTACTCATTGCATCTACCCAGAATACTAGTGAAACTTCCTTTTCATTAAGCCTAGCCCTCGCTATTTCAGTGAGAACTCTATTCTTCCTTTCTACGATACCATTCTATTATTGAGTCCTTGGTGTGAGAAGTTATGATCAATGCCATGTGTCACATAAGTTCTCAAATGCTTCGTTGTCAAATTCTCCTCTATGATCTGTTCTAATTGCTACAATTGACATACCTTTCTTATTGCACTTTCTTGGCAAAGATAATAAATTCATTAAATGTTTCATCTTTTGATGACATAAAGATAGTCCATGTAAACCAAAAAGAAATCATCAACAATAACCAAAGTATATAGGTTTTCCCTAAGGCTTTTTACCCTTGCTGGTCTAACCAAATCCATGTGGAGCAACTCTAATGGTCTCTTTGTTAATATTTCCTTTTTGGTTTTAAAAGAGGATTTAGTTTGTTTTCCCTTTTGACAGGAATCGCATACTAAATCATTTTTGAAATGCAGTTTAGGTAAACCTATCACTAAATCCTTTTTGATAAGTTTATCTAAATGATGTATATTTACATGTGCTAATCTTTTATGCTAAAGCTAGGTTTCATCATTGTTACTGAGAAAGCAATTTTCACTCACATGATTATTGATATCAATAATATAATAATTACCTTCTCTTCTGGCTTTGATTTTTACCTTCAGGTCATTCTTTTTTATTGGTAGATCCTTTTTGCTCACTATAAGACATTCCTTAGAATCAAATATGACCCAGTTGTCTTTGTCAGCACTTTGACTGACACTGAGAAGATTGTGTATTAATCCTTCTACATAATAGACATCTTTGATCTGTATCCCGTTATCGACTCCAACTTCACCAATCCCAGCAATTTTTCCAGACTGGTCTTCACCAAATTTGACTCTACCTCCTTCTCTTGGAATTATGGAAGTGAACCTTTCTATGTCGCTAGTCATGTGTCGAGAGCATCCACTATCAATGTACCATTTGTTGGTTTTTGATGCTCTCAAACATACCTACAGATAATGATAATCAAGTTTTCGGTACCCATCTTTTCTTGGGTCTTTTATGGTTAGTATGGAATGTAGGAGGAACATACAATCCCTTTAGAATCCATTTATAAGTGCCTATTGGTTTTTCTTTTCTGTGAAAGCATGAGGAAGTATAATGTCATTTTCTGTTGCAATAAGCATAAGGGTTAGATAAGTGAACAAACTTTTGAAAATAGTTCAAATATGATTTACCTCCCTTTTTCTTTTTCCCTTTCCTTTTGTCTAGGTCTGCATTGTAACCAATACCATATTTTTCATTTGTGAATTTCTGAGCTTTCAGAATAATATTGAGCATTTCACTGGCTCTCATGAATTTCTCAAAAGTTCAATTAAGATTAGAATTCTTCTTTTCTAAAATAGGACATAATTCACACGCACTTTTCGTATTTTCATTAAGCTGAAGTTCAAGGGCTCTAACCCTTTTCTTTGAACTAACTAATTCTTTGACAATTTTACTAAACTTAGTACATAAAGCATTATATTCAGATAATAATTCATTGTAAGAAGGTTCAGATTCATTTACCTCTTTGCTTTCGGATTCATCCTGGGCTACGAGGCAAATGTTGGATACTTCTTTTTCATCACTTTCCTCATCTAATGAGTTGTCTCCCCAGATGGAAGAGACATAAGCTTTCTTTTTGAAATAATTGCTCTTCTTTTTCTCTTTATTTTTCAGTAGTGGACATTCAGGCTTGATATGTCCTGATTTTTCACATTCATAACATATGATTTGGTCTCTTGATTCTTTCCTGTCACTTGGCATACTTTATGAAACTTTTAGAATCCTTGATCCTTCTTATAGAATTTTCTGAATCTTCGAACAATCATTCCGAGCTTATCTTCTTCATCTTTGGGTTCATTTATTTCTTTGGGCTCTTTCTCCTTGACCACATTGAGAGCTACACTCTTCCTCTTGTTGTCATCAATTTCATTTAATTCTCGTTTGAATTTCATCTTTCCTTCATATTCAGAAAGACTGCCAAATATTGCAGCTACCGAATTCATTGATTCTCCTCTAGCTTTTTCTATGGCAGTTACCTTAGCCTCCCATTCCTTCGTGAGAATATTTAAGATCTTTCTTACTTAAGAATTTTGTTCATATGTTTTTCATAATGCAGCCAGTTGATTTATAAGATGTGTATATCTGAGTTCAAACTCAGTTATACTCTCACCAGGTTTCATTCAGAGTAAGTCATATTCAGTGACAAGAATGTTAGCTCTATTTTCTTTGATGCCAGAAGTTCCTTCGTGGGCAATCTCCAGTGCTTCCCATATTTCTTTGGATGTTAAGAGATTGTAAATTTGGAAATACACCTTCTAACTTAGTGCACTCTAAATCATTAAGATAACTTTGATATTCAAAGTTACCAGTCTTTTGTCGGCATCATCGAACTCAGCAGGAGATTTTTGTACCAATCGTTCTTCCACCTTCTTCATAGGAACAAAATTTCTATCTTCAATTACCTGACATAGCCCGTATTCTGTTGCCATAAAAAATACTTTGAATTTTTCCTTCTAGAATGAAAAGTGTTCTCCGTTGAAGCCAGGAGGTCTTGTTATAGAGGCGTTGTCTTAAAATGAGAAGAACTTACTCTGATACCAAATGGTAGTTTCAATGTTCACCCAAGAAGGGGTGAATTGGGTGATAATAAAAAACTTTTGATTAAACATTACTAAGTGAAAGGTATTATAGAGAATGAAAGTAAGCAAGATATCATCGTAGAATGCACAGTGGATTATACTCGTTCGGTCTTAACTCATTGACCTACGTTGAGTTCTCAAAGCTTCTCTGACTTCTCACTATTCTTCTGAGAATCTACGGGTTCTTGGCACCTCAGTACAACAATGTATGTAACAATGAATGACCCCCTACAAGACTCACTCCCCCTTACACATTGTAATCCAACCCCTATACTCAAGGTCCCACTACCTTGAGATTTTACAGAGTGAAAAGATGTTCGGTAATGACTCTTTCACAGAGCAGATAAATAATCACTGAAGAACTAAAGGAATATCAGAGAATGTTACAGAGAATGAACTGAGCAATAAAAGATGAAAGTTTGTTCGTTGGCTTCATTAGTTCCTCTGTATTGAATGCTCGGCTATTTATAGGTAATCTGCATAAATGATCGTTGATGATCGTTAAGAGATTTCAATCTCCCGTAAGATTCGTTTTAGAGCCGTTAAGGGATTTTGGCGTTGAGTCACTTTTGTCTCTGCTCTAATAAATCTCGAATGTAATCCTTTTGGTATGTCTATTCCTTTATATGGTTGAGCATTTAATGCTTCTGACACAAGTCTTCTTTATGAAGAATTTGAATTTGCTCCAAGGTTTAAGCTTCTGAAACTTATACATATACATATACATGATTAGTACTATTGAATCTATGAATAATTGATAATCAATGCTTAATAAAGTTTATCATGAGTTTGAAATAATTGGAGACATTGATTCTGAAAGAGACGATGAACTTGCACTTGAGTGGATTCTTGATCACTCAAGTTCCTGATAAATATTTCAGTTCTGGTAGTGAAGTGTTGAAGAAATAAAAGGTTGTTGTAAAAGAATTCAACACTACCATACTCGAGTGCTTATTTGGATCACTTGTATTTGGATGCAAGTGGTCTTAAATCACTAGAGTGACAACTAGGGCATTCAATTAATTCCATTTGAAAATCACTGTACTCTTGCTTTACCAGGAAGTGACTCGCTAAAGTCTTGCAAGTTGCTTGTCATCACTCGAGTGACAACTTGCTCACTTGAGTGAATTCTATTTGTAACCTGCTAAACCATCACAAGTGACTTGTAAAGGTACTGAGAGTTGACACCATCACTCAAGTGACAACTTACTCACTCAAGTGATCCTTGTCTAAAACTTGCATAGCCATCACGAGTTACCTACAAAACACCGTGAGTTAATGTCTAGAACTTGAGTACTTATTGAGAACTCGAGTTCTGCCAAGTCTGTATGACACAAAGAGCTTCCGGGCAGAAACTCTCATTTTAAAACTTCCAGGACTCAAGTTCAGTTCACACAAGAACTCGAGTGTTCCTTCATAACTCGAGTTTATCATATTAAAATAGCTTTTTACATTGTTCATAATTCGAGTACTAACTGATAACTCAAGTAAAGAATTATAACTTTCAAAAATCTTGCAAGTGATGAAAAAATGGTGCAAGTGATCATTGACACTCGAGTGGTCACTTATTTACTCGAGTTACCTTCTATCTTAATTCTCAGAGAACCTACGAGTAACCTCCTAAAATACTGCAGGTAAGAGAGAATCACTCAAGTGCTGACATAGTCACTCGAGTGATTTTGTATCATTCAAGTTTTTAGAAAGTAACTTGTAAAATTACTAAAAGTTAAAGTCCATCACTCGAGTGCATTACCTATCACTCGAGTGATCATCTCAAATCACTGAAGGTGAGTAACTTCACTGATTCAAGTTTTGATTCCTAAATTGTCATTTCACTTCAAGTGACCAGAAACTCACTTAAATGTCTTGAATCATAAGTCCTCATTGTCTATCAAGATTTATTATCATCAAAACATAGCTTGAGAACTAACTTATATAACCCCCTCCCTCTGTCAAACCACCACTACCTACCTAAAAAAACATAAAATAAAATAAAAGTCACAACGGTGGTGTGACTTTTATTATATTTTATGTTTTTTTAGGTAGGTAGTGGTAGGAACCACTACTAGCGCCACCCTTTATTATTATTTTTTTTTTAATTTTTTTTAAAAAAGACATATTTTAATCAGATCCCTCTTTTCTTTTTATCCCAAAAAGATTACTATTAAATTCATAATTATCTCTAAATTATAATTATATCCTAAAAATAAAAATAAGGATGTTACAATTCTCCCCACCTAAATAGAATTTTGTCCCCAAAATTCACAATGAACCAAAAATATGGCAACCTACAACACAATATTCCCACACAACATCAAAGTCAAAGCAAAGTTTTCACAACACAAATGGCACTCCAAGCACAATAAAACACAAGTTACCAATACAAACTTAATCATAACATCACAAATTCGATTACAACACAATACAAACATAAATATCAACACTACTAAAACATAGAAACATACCAAAGTAAATAAGTTAGGGAAATCACGTTGCATTCTCTCTTCAGTTTCCTGGGTGGAATCTCCAGAAGACATACCCTTCCAGAAAACTTTTAGGAGTCGGATTGATCTATTTCACAACTACTTGTCCTTCACATCTAAGATCCTCTCTGGCTCAGATATATAGGTCAAATTCTCCCTCAACTCAACCTCTTCAAGCTCAATCACATGGGAAGGATCCGTATGATATTTCTTAAGTTGTGACACGTGGAACACGTTGTGTACACCCGACAGGTACGGCGACAAGGCAATTCGATAAGCAACCAGTCCAATTCGTTCTAGATTTTTGTATGGCACAATGAATTAGGGAGTCAACTTCTTGGTTTTAATAGATTTACCAATACCAGTGACCAAAGAAACTTTAAGGAACACATGATCACCCACTCCAAACTCTAAAGGTCAACACCGCACATCTGTATAGCTCTTTTGTCTGCTCTGAGCAATCAACAACTTTTGGTGAATTATCTCTTTTTTTTTATAGTTTCATCTACCAAGTCCGATCCAATCACGGTTCTCTCACTCAATTTAGTCTAACATAAAGGTGATCTACACTTTCTGCCTTATAATTCCTCAAAAGGTACCATCTAAATACTCGAGTGATAACTATTATTGTAAGCAAATTCTGTCAAAGGCGGGTGATGATCCCAACTACCAGGTAACTCAATGGCATAAGCCCTCAACATATCCTCAAGGGTCTGACTTGTTCTCTCTGTCTATCTATCAGTCTAGGATCACTATAAAAGTCAAAATTTATTAGTACTGTACACATAATCACCTCTGATTTTAGTTCAAGATAAACTTCTGATAACCTTTCTAAGAGGTTATGCTTAGTCACACAAATATAAAACATGTGTACTGACTTCTGACTCAAGCCATCTGCAACTACATTCACCTTCCCTAGATGATACTTCAACTCATAGTCATAATCTTTCAAGAACTACATCAATCTCCTATGTCAGTTGTTCAACTCTTTTTTATCCATGAGATACTTCAAGGTCTTATGGTCACTAAAGATCTCGAATTGGGACCCATATAGGTAATGCCTCCAGATCTTTAAAGCAAAAATGATAGCTACAAGCTCTAGATCATGCGTCGAGTATTTCTCTTCATGAGGCCTCAATTGGTGAGATGCATAAGCAACAACTTTACCATCTTTCATGAGCACACATTCCAAGCCTTTCAATGATGCATCTGTATACACTATGTATGGTTTGTTTGGGTCAGGTATGATGAGAATAGGTACGGTAGTTAAATACGTTTTCAGCTCCTGAAAAGCTACCTCACACTTCTCATCCCAAACAAAGAGTTGTTCTTTCTTAGTCAATCTGGTGAGTGGCACGGCATCCCACCAGAATCCCTCTATAAAATGACAGTAATAACCAGCTAACCCAAAAAACTCCGCACCTCTGTCACGGACTTAGGAGGTTCCCACTTTAATAGCGTTAACCTTGATAGGGTCTACTACTACTCCCTTTTCTAAGACACCCCATAGCCCAAAAACTTCACCTCTCTCTATAATATCCCAAATTTTAGGATAAGAGGCTTGAGATTAAGCCTAGATCAAGAGGACTGCTAAACTCTGGTTTAGCAAGTGTCCCTGTGAGGCATGAGTAAATTTCCTACAATTTATTTATACCCTTAGGGGTATTAAAGAGTATTAGAAGTGACAAAAAAAGCAATTATAAGTCATACACAATATAGTAAAGTGGAACACAAACTAGTGTTTCTACTGGTGAAATTCCCTGTGTGACAGTGGTGATTGTGTGAAATTTTTCAATGGGTAAATGATGTTGAGAAATTATGAAAATTTTTGGAGTGAAATTAGACTTATAAAGCTTTAATTGTGTAGGTCTTATAAGTCATTTAGAGCTTTACACAAAGAGAAATGAATTTTTGAAATTAGCCCAGTGAAATTAACTATTTTCTAGGGCAGCATCCAAAGATTAAAATTTTGGAAAAATTGAGCTTCCAATTGGCCAAATGTTATATTTTTTCTTAAAACTATACTTAACAAGAGTCGCATAGCCTTTGGAACCACCCCAATTGGATATCACACAATTAGATATGAATTTTCAAATTTTGATGAAAATTCTGTCAAATTTAGCATTATGTGCGAAAATATAATTTAAGGACCAACTAGAAATTGACACGTAACAAGCTCTTTTTGAAAATTCATTTAAAATTCAACATCTCTTCTCTTCCTCTCATTTTCATGCAACAATCTAAAATTAGAGAGGGAGAGAGCTTGAGAACATGGAGAGCAACAAGCATATAAGAAGAGCTAGATTTCTCCAAAAATTTGAGATAAGAAGCTTGTAATCTTGAAGTTTAAGCTTCCTAATCACTCTCTAATCTCCTCTAATATCTTCTCCTCTATTAAATTTATGGATTCAAGACTGAAATTCCAAGATAGGAGAGAGAGACAGAAAACGTTTTAGAGAGAGAAACCACAAGAATTAAAGGTAAACTTCCAAAACTTGCTTCTTGTGCCTTTGTTGTGGCTGTTGTTGTTGGTTTGGATTGGGATGTTTTGTGGAATATGGATGTTCAAAACCCTAAGGGGTCCTAATGCTCAAATTGCTTCTCATCATGTGTAATGAGTGTTTAAATAGCTAATCATTTGATTAGAAGTAGCAAGGAAGTAATTAATCAAGAGAAAATCAGAAAACAACAAACTTTTTCTGAGAATCTCGATTTTCTGCCTGTACTATTTCATGTAGAATTCCATTAGCTTTAGAGGGAAAAATTGTGAAGGTATATAAGTTTCATTATTTTTGGATGCTTGTATATGAATTTAGGAATTTATGAATTAAGATTGCTCATAGTGTGAATCTGCCCTGCCTGAAGCACTTTTACTGTGCGTGATAATTCAAAGGGTAAACCTTGTCTAAAAATTCTGAAACTTTCCCATTTAAAATTAGACATATATACCTTTAATTTTATAGGTCATAAAGCTCCATTGGACTTGTGTGCTAGAAGTTCTACATTTTTGAAATTTGGTCATGTAAAGCTGGAAATTTCTGGAATAATGTGTAGAAAGTTAAAATACTGTATTAAAGTGTGTACATATAGCTAATATCTATATTTTTCCTTGCTATTATATTTAATAAGGGTAAATTATGACTTAGAACCACCTCAATTGGATTTTTTTGTATTTAGAAATGAATTTGTGAACTTGTACCCTATTTCTAAAATATAATCTGGACAAGTTGAGTTTGGTGAAATTCTAGGAATATTGTGGCTGTGATAGATAGAATTTAATATTTTTATTTGAAATTAAAATGAAATATATTTATATTTAATTTGAAACCACTCAATTCTAAATTTCCAATAATTAATGGTGAACTTTTGAAGTTATGCCTGAATTCTAGGAAAGAATCTGGAATAGTGATTTTTAACGAATTTCTGAGAAGTATTAGTCTACATTGGGAATATCTAACTATTTTTCCTCAAATTTATATTTAAATATATTATTTTAGGCTTTGGAATCAATCAAATTATATTTTTTTAGAATTTATTATGAATTTCTAAAGTTGACTGAAAAATCTGTCAGTTTCTTGAAAACAGTGAAATTGCACTGTACATAATTGTATTAGGTAGAAACTGTTATAACTGCTTTAGATAACCAACAAAATTTTATTTAAAGGAATTAATAGTGCAAGTAATAACCAGTTACTTGTAACTTTAATTTTGATAAGAACTAGAACTTGCCCGAGCTCAAATAAACAGTTGGATATTACTCAAGGGAAGCAACCAGGTAGTAACTTGTCTTTCATATATTATATCATGCATGGTGTGTTGTGTGGATTCATTACGAGATGTCTAACACATTCTGGTTATGTGGAGTGGTCACCCGGGGCCTATTGTGCGGGTGGACGCTCGGGCTAATAACGTTCTATGATGCACAAGTGGATCATGGGGCCTATGTGCGGGTATCCCTCAGGGCCTTTAACATGCCTAGCATTATGGTTGTTTATTATGAACTGCATGTGATGCATTGAATGTTGTTGTGATAGTTCTGTTGTATGATATCTATATAGCATGCTTTGTGATGATATATATGTATAATTGGCATTGCATTACTACTGAGATTCTTTTGAATCTTACTCTTTTTCATAAACCTTCTACAATACAGGGAGACAGCTCGAGGGGTAAGAAGAAGGTAAATACAGACACCTAGAGTCTGTGAATACATAAGACTTTAGTCTTTTGTTGGTTGTCTATTTTGATATTTTTGGAATTGTATATAATGTACATGACTATGTAAATGCGACAACTGTACAAGAATAGCTCTAGTAATCCGACTAGCCACTAGATGAATGATAGTTTGATAGTTTTAATGCTTTCGATCACTAACGAAACTTAACTAAGGTATGAAATGTGAAAGCTAAGTAGAGAATCGCTCACAAACTCTGATAAAATGAAAAGAGAAACCGGTGAGACTTAGTGAGATAGTGAGTGTTTGTGAAATTGTTTAAGACAATTTTTATTACTCCCTAAAACCCCTCTCAATCCCAGGTTCAAATCCTAAGATAGAATTGTGGAATTGTAAATATATTTCTAAAATTTCTTAATCCGGGACCCGATCCTAGTTTCACAAATGATTTTACTACTCTTTTGTACTCATATGAGGTTATAGGAAATGAGGTATCACACTCTTAGTTAAAATTTACACTCACTTAGCTTCACATATAGCTTATACTCTCTCAAAATTTGCAGTACAATTTGAATATGTTTTTGGTGTTCCTATTCACTCTTCGAATAGATAAGGATATCATCAATGAACACTACCATAAATTGATCTAAATAAGATCTACAAATCCGATTCATATAATCCATAAACACCGCTAGCACATTAGTTAACCCAAAAGGCATGACAAGGAACTCATAATGGCCATATCCAGTATGGAAGCCTGTCTTTGGAATTTCTTCTGCCTTTACCCTAAACTGATGATAGTCCAATCTCATCAATTTTTGAAACCATCGACGAACCTACAAGCTGATCTAACAAATCATCTATTCTCAACAATGGATACTTATTCTTAAGAGTGAAATTATTCAGCTGTCGATAATTAATGCAAAGCCTCAAGCTTCCATTTTTCTTCTTCACAAACAAAATTGGTTCACTTCAGGGAGATATACTCAGACGGATAAAACCCTTTTCTAACAAATCTTCAAATTGCTTCTTCAATTCAGCCAACTCCGAAGGTGACATCTAATAAGGAGCTTTAGAGATCAGTTCAGTCCCTGGTTCTAACTCAATGGCAAACTTAACTTCTCATTCTGGAGGTAATCCGATTAACTCTTCAGCGAACACATCAGGAAACTCTTTAACCACTTTGATCTGGTCAATATTTTCCTAGGATTATACCTGAACTGAGAAAAACACCACGAAGGCTTCACACCCCTTCCTTACACTTCTCTCCACCTGGGCCACTGATAACATTATCGGACATTAGGGAATTTCTTTAATTACTGTGAAAGTGTTAAATTGCACAGCTCTTACATTGCAGGGTTTACATCATTAGATGATAACCAATCCATGCCCACAATCATGTCTATACCCCGCATGGGTGGATAAATCAAATCAATGGTCGTTTCACGACCCTCACATACAAACATCAATTTCTTACACACATAACTGTTTTCACATGTATACCAGTAGGAGTAGACACAAATAGATCATATGGTAGATCACTCATAATAAGCTTTAATTTTTCCACACAGTCATAGGAAATGAAAGAATGAGTAGCACCAAAATCATATATAACACATAAAGGATGACCTTAAAGAAGAACATTACCTCGGATCAAATTTGGAGTGGCTCTCGCCTCTTTAGAAGTCAAGGAAAACACTCACCTGGGTATCGACGGTCTAGATATCTGGTCCTCTGTCCTTTCCTTGAAGCAATATTTCACAATATAACCTTTCTCCCCACAATTAAAACAAGTCCAACAATCGTCAGGATGTGCTCTCCAACAACGAGTACAATGAGGGAGATGGGTCACACTAGGAGTTGATGCTACTGATCCTTACCGGGAGCCTTGATTTACTGTGGTATGGATTCTACGGCTTTAACTCATAGGAGGACGATTCCTCTGCTAGAAGCTCTCCTGATGGAAACTCCTTCTGCTCCCAAATCCACTAGAACTCGAAAAGTGACTCTTCTTATTGACACCCCCTGATATTCCCACATGTCTATTAAATCGGCCTTAAGAATCCTTTCTCATAGATCTCTCAGCATCTCTATACCTTCTACAGACCTCTCAAATTTTTGCTATCAACTCCTTGAGGGTAGTGATGTTATAGGTGCACATACTTACCTTGACATTATCATTACATTTCTCAAACATCTGTCTAGCCAACTAATTGTTGTGCGCCTTATTTGTTCTGTCTAAATGCAACACCCCATAAATTGAGCTATAAATGTGTTTTCATCCATCTCCCCCTGTCGAAGAATGATGAACTCAGCTTCTTTTTGGTGCCTCATCTCAATAGGGAAATACTAATCAAAGAACATTCTCTTAAATTCATCCCACTCAAGTTGATGCCCATCAGCAGGCTTCACAGTGTTCCACCAATCCAATGCACCACCCACTAACAGGGTTTTCGCAGCTATCACCTTTTGATATTTATCACACATAATTGACTCGAATAACATTTCCAACTTATCAATCCAACTCTCAGCATCTGTTGACAATCCTTCCGAGAATGTCTCATGATGGAAATGATCTAAATATTTCCATACAGTAAACATGTCTGAAGCAATCCTTCGCTCTGTTGACTAGTCCGTCTCAGAGTATGGTGGATATAGAAATGGCTTCTCCTTCCTCCGTTTCAAAATTAACTTCTTAGGTACGGCACTTGTTTACCCAACTCGGCCCTTCATTGGCTCTACCCTCCTTGAGTCTTCTCAACCGTTCATATGTCGTAAGGGTCTATCCATACAGATGTCGCAACATTTCAGCCTCAATTAAATGCGCATGGTGCCCATTAGGTCTCTATTGACTGTTGTCACTGATATCTGTACGCCTGGTATTCACCATCACTCCCCACTTATAGGTAAAACCTACCCAAAGATGGGGAATAGTAAGAACAAGAAACAAAACATAACACAAAAGGGAAGTAGGTGTGTACAAATTCTATATTGTCATACTCTAAATGCAATGCATGACAAAGCCAGGAAAATCTTAAATGCAGTGCTCTGATACCAAATTGAAAAGACCCTTTTTACAAACAACTATATACCAAATTAGTTTTACAAAACCAAATTAACCAGTGATAATTGAAAACTATTTTTTTTCAAAACATATCAGAGTTTTTGGCACAAAACCCGCCCATAAACTCACTACAGATAAATTTATTACTCTGATCACACATCACAAACATGAGAAAATCATAGCCTACGAGTCTTACAATGCACACAAAACAATTTTCAACACATATGTGGTTGTGGGTCCATCAAAATGTTAGACTACGCAAAATAAGGCCTTAGACCTAACAAGGGTTAAACATTTATTCCAAAACAGTTACCCAAATAGTAAATGTGGTATTCTAAAAACATGAGGGCCCTATAATGACAATATAGAAATTAATACAACACCAATACTGAGAGAGGGTTACAAGGTTCTCAACGCCTATGCCTCTAGTTGCTTCCCTTGACCTCTAGCTGTGTTAGAGGTCTCACCTAAAAAATTATTTACAATGATAGGGTGAGACATAAAGTCTCAGTAAGCAAAATCAATTTACAAAATATGCAGGAAAATATTGTAAGTCAAAGAAGTAGGTTTAACTAACATCATAATAATATTCTCAATAATTAATTATTATATAATACTTTCAACATTGAGAGTCATCCCCACTCATCCATTATGCTCCTCCTTATATCTTCCGGACATGGTACAACCTATCAGTGCTAGTATACCCGGCCAAAGGTTAGCTAGTCACCTCAAGAATATTGCCCCCTCCCATGCCACCACCGATATACCGTAAGAGGGAGGTGTCCGCCCAAAACACTCAACTCAAAATCTGGGCCAGGAATGAGAGAGTCGATGGGCACAATTTCATCATATCTCTTCCACACAACCCAACATATCCCATAACATAAAAACAATAAATTAATATAGTTTTTGAAAACATTTACAAGATTATCATTTCTTATACAATATTCCATCCCGAACAGCATAATCATTACAACAGTAACAATCTTAATAATAATCTCCGCTCATTAATACAAGTTGGAAAAAACATTTCTTCACTAAATTAAGTTCATATTCAAATATAAACATAATCTTTCAAAACACATACAAATAGTATAGATGAAAGTAAGGTTCGGAAAACATCTTGTAGTCCAAATCAAGCATATAAAATAAATTAACCCCGGTTACCTCAGCTCCATGCTTAACCTTAATTTGAGTAGTAAAACACGAGCAATCACCAATCACAAGAAAACTCTACATTAGCAATAACCTTAATGTAGATACCAATTTACCATAAGTAATAATAAAATAGATAATTTACGCAATTCAACTCTCAAAAACCCAATTACTTCTACAACCATTATCCTCAATTGTTCCAATTTCCTTAAAAATCCTTAGCCATAGATCATTCCTCATGAGCTCAAATCATTCATTAAAATCCTTAAATAACCTTTATATCATTCTCTCACGTCAACCAGTTAATTTTATAAATTAAAGTTTCACATTTATCATACCTATAGTCATAAAATCATCAATATCAACCTTCTAGACTAACTAAATCTCTTTTTTTCCTAATTTATATGAGTATAATTCAATTATTAAATAATTCTTCAAACCTCCACATAATCAAAATTATATTAAACTCTAATTTAAATATTAAGTTCTAACTCATATTTTTACATAGCTTAAATCTAACAAAAATAAACTGATTAAAGCCTCAATAATACCTCCGATAATCTAAATAAATTATTTAAAAAAATTTTAATTGGTAAAAAACCCTATAGAAACTAATTTATAACCTATTTATAAAATAAATTAATTATAAAATCACATAACAACCAAATAATAAATCTAAATCGATTAAAATTAAGCATTAATTATTCTCTATATTTCTATAGTTATATATTGATAAAAATTCAAAACTTGCCTAAAATCATATCCCAAAATATTTTCTAACTAGCAGAAAATTACTATCATAGGCAAGAGAAAATTATTTAAAACATCTTTCATAAAAGAAGTTTTGTTGTTAGAAGAGAATTTAAGTACCTTATTGATCTCTAAAACTGCAAAAACTAGGACTTTATGACTTTCTTCTTCCAAAAATTTTGCTTTAACTTACTAACAAAGTGAAGAAGGGGTGGGGTTTATATAAACCCCTCCCTTTGGTGGTGTGACTTTTAATTTTTTTTTAGGTAGGTAGTGGCGGGCACCGGCACTACCTTTTGTTCGGCGTCACCCTCTTTTTTTCGTTTTTTAATTATTATTGTATTATTTTTTTTCTTAAAATATATTTCTTAAATTTTTTAAAAAATATATATTTTGGCCGGATCCCTCTTTTCTTTTTATCCCAAAAAACTTACTACTAAATTCATAATTATCTGTAAATTATAATTATATCCTAAAAATAAAAATAAGAATGTTACAGAACTAGTCATCGCCAACAACCACGGAGAAAAAGCCACAACTGCAATAAGCATATCTGCAACGACTAGAAAAAGAAGAAGATCGATCAAGCGAAGACACAAATCTATTAAGAAGAGCAGTGGAGAGAAAGAAGACAAAGAGATATTTGGGAATTTCTTACCTAGAAAAATTGGTTCCCACCAATAATGGGAAGAAAATCAATTCCCATGGTTGTTGGAAAATTGGCTACCACCGAAATTTGCCTTCTCAATAACACGGTGAACTAAACGTCCTCAGCTAATGGAAAATCTTAGATTTTCCGATTCCTTAGTAAATTTTCTTCGAACCAAATGGGCTCAAAAATATATTTGGATAGTTGATATTGGTTCTAAATATAAGATATAATTTTTATATTTGTCAATATTTTCCTAATTTACCCCTATTGATGCTCCCTTAACAACAATTAAGGAGGAGAAAGAATTAGGGAATTAAGGAAGATGACTAGGGTGTTTTAGAAAATACACGTGATTTTAATTAATTTAACTAAATTTTTAATTTAATCAAATTAAATAAATATATCTTATATTAAGGACCAGAAAAGAATATATTTAGACCCCGATCTTAGTTCTTATGTCTAACGAACCACATCATTTTGTGATATCTATAAAAAGTCAAGTGAAGTCGAGCTCGTTTGGAATAATGACTGGAGTTTTTAAAAGCATCTTTTCAATTGTGATTTACGGTATACGAGGTAAGTATGTGAGAGAAGTGTTGTCTCAATGTACATAAGCACTTATAAGCTTTTGAAACGTTGATCCAAACAAGCTAGTGAACCCTTTATTACCAAAAGAATAATGTTTGTATTGGATCTGTGTATTAAATCCTTGTTAAAAAAATTAAAATATAGGACAACTTTCATAAAAAATCCTGAAAATATCAAAATTATAAATCAGTTTTAATTATTGGCATACAGTTTATTAGATATTTACTACCTTAATGAATAAATAACATCAAGTTTTATCATAAATTATTGATTATTAATTTGGGATTTTCAAAATTTAAAATTCATGAATTGAAATTGAGAAAATTGTTTAAAAATACCTCATTGAAAACTTATTTGCCAAATGAGACCTTTGTGTGCAAACAATCTTCTCATGTGTAAAAGATATTCCCTTGTGTTCAAAAAATCTTCCATGTATTCAATATATCTTCCCTATGTATATACGAACAATCTTCTCTTATATGTAAAAAATATTCCCTCTGTCTCATTTAGTAAATAAATTTTCAATGGGTCTAAATTCTCCCATTAAAATTTTACCGAAAAATAGTAAAATAACCGAGTTTAAATTATATTTTAATTCAATATGACAAGAGATTTCTTAGTTATTTAATATGTTTTTTCAGTGTCCTTGATCAGTCAGATTCCCCAAGAGGATGGAGATTCCTTTAGCTGCTGTGTCCAAGATAATAGGACACAGCCTGTAGCCCATAGGAAACATGCAGTTCATTTTAGAGAGAGCCATGCCAGTTTGCTCATTCGAATCCGAGAGAACTAGCACTGTAAACTTGGTAAAATCACTCCTTACTGCACACAACAACTCAAAATATTAGAAAGTTCAGTTAATACAATATTTAGTCCTCATATTTTACTTTTTTTTTTGTCTCTCAAATTTTATATATACTATAGGTTTTAATTCCTCAAGTTTCATTTCATTTAAAAATATTGGTCCTTATAATTTTGATAAAATGATTAATACAATCTTTGGTCTCTCATATTTCTAATCATAAGTTTTGATCCTTTAAATTTCATTTTATTTAAAACATGAGTCCCTTATAATTTAATAAATACCTAGATCATTTTATTTAAAACTCATTGTTTGAAACTTAAGGAACAAAAAAAAGATGAGGGAAAATTTGAGGGACTAAAGATTATATTAACTCTTAGTAAAATTTTGGATCATTTTGCCCCTTAAAGTACTAAAACCCATAGTTTGAAATTTGAGGCAACTAAACCAAAATAAAAGCAAACTTAAGGGAGCAGAGATTGTATTAACCCTAAATTTTTTTTAAAAATCATTAAATTATTATGAGATTCTCATGAATGAACTTAATAACTAAAAAGTCTCAATAATAACTTATGAGCATGTAATGACAAGTTTCAATGTTAAAAATGACAACACCTTACTTATTATTAGAACTTTTTGATAATTAAATGCCTTCCTTGAAACTTAATAGTGATTCTCCCTTTAAAATTTCATATCCTTTAATTATAAACCAGTTTATTACGCAATTACAAAATTAATCTTAACTTAAAAAAAAAATCTTCCCTCCTTACATTTAGTTAACACAATTTGTAAATAAATTTAGTTCATCATCAATTACTAGTTATTTGCAATTGTAGATGAAAGCTTCCATTAATAACTTTAATTTCTTCTCAAAATTAACAACTTCTATGACTAATTGCAACCTAATTTTAATAAGATAATTGTCAACTGAACAATTCTACCAATAATTATTTAGTAGTATTTGACAATTTTAATATAATAAATCAACAACCATTTTTTATAAGTTTACTAGTCACTTGCAAGTGAAAATAAAAGCTTCCATTGACAACTTTCCTATCATATTTAACAAATATTTTAAAATTATACATAGTTGTTTTAAAAAATGTAGTACTCAAATAAACAACACCATTAACTGAATTTTTTTAGTTAAGGATATTCTTATAATACACACTAAATTTATTACAATTAAAAGGTAAGAGATTTGAAAATAATTTGGAAATTTTAAAGAACTTTTTATATTGTGAATTGTTGAGTGGTACTTGAGAGTGATTTTGCCTCATGACACTGTATTATTAGTTCATATGTCATTCTCACTGAAGAGTAGGGTAAAATTGTCGAGTGTCAGATCAGAATAAGTCCCATTTTATACATTTCATCTTACCCAAAAGCTGATACAGATATGTTCAAATTTATTTTTTAAAATTTAAATAGAAAACATACTGTGCGTTCTGACAACTATACAAGTTTATAGATGTAGTACAATGATGCTGATTAATCAATTTTTGTAATGGGAGAATTATATTGAGGTCCCAATAAAAAATAATATGAAGAAATTGTTCTACAAAATCGTAAAATAAAAAAATGGTCATAAGGAGTTGTTAATTGAGCATCCTCAGAAAATGTTCCATTAACAACTCTTTGGGATCATTTTTTTCATTTTATAATTTTATGGACCATTGTTTTATATTTTTATTTATTTGGGACCACAGTGTAATTTTCCTTTTTTTTAATCAACATGAGAAATATACCACTGGCAGCTATAAACTCCAGCCACAAGCCCACAATGGGGTCCAAACTTTATTTACCATCATTAGCCAACACGGTATGTAAGAGATAGTATTCTTTATTATTGTATTTTTTTTTAATTATTGTTATATTTGTTACTATTATTTTTTAATAGTTATATTTTACTCAACAAATTTTTTTTATTTTACTAAAAACGCTTTATTTTATTTGATATAACGAATTATTTATAACCTTTTTAAATTTTGAATCCACTTAATATATACATAAAAACGGATCGTATTCGAAATATATATACACACATATATATTACAAAACATAATGATAAGACTAAACATATTTGAAAATATTTTATTAAATCTTTTGAAAAGGGAAAATGTTGAAACTAAAATTTTTAACTTGTTTCTGAATTATAGATTTTAATCTCAATTTTTATTAACAAAATCACTATTAAATTTAAAATTCTAAATATAAATATATTCATCTGAATACACACACACACTAACGCAATGCATCATTCATGAACCGCAACCAATGCAACTCATATATCTATAATATACTATAATAAATTTTATTGGTGATAACTGTTTTATTACATTAAAAAAAATGACTTTGATTAGTACTTATACTTCAACCAATGTGGGGGTGGCCATAATTTAATGATAGACTTGGCATCAGGCACATGCATGGAATCAGAGTGTTGGAAGCTAAGGAGCCAGAGATAATGAAAATTATTGGAAAATAAGATGGAAAAAGCAAAGATCTAGATCCATCTTTTTGTCAACATGTGCAAAAAAAATTTTTTTTTTTTTTGCCTCAATCTCAAATCTATTATATATATATATATATATAATCTCTTCTCAATCTCATTTAGTTGCATCGCATCTTCTAGCACATGCTTCCTTTATGATTAGCTTCCATAGACAAGATTGATATAGTTGCTTCCCAGCTTCATTTTTCCTTGAAAACTAATTCACTTTCACATACACTTCTAGCTACTTGTAGTTTTTTTTGTCTAATTTGTAATTTTATTAAAAAAAGTTATTGTGCAAGTCTCTATAATTATACTGTATTCTTAATGAGGCTCTTGTGGGTTTTTTTTTTAATTGAGTGCTTATAATTTTTTCAATTATGAATATTGGTCTGTGTAATACTAATAATTTGTTAGAGAAATGAAGTTAGTAGCTTATTATGACATGGCTCTCACTTAACATAAATAAAGTCAAAATTAACTAGATTATAGAATTTGTGTGTGTGTGTGTGTGTGTGTGAAATTAAAGGAAACATGTATGTGTATAATAAATTTGTTTCCTTATCTAATTTTTAAGAATCCACTTTTTTATTTTGTATGTTGAGGCAATTTACATATATCTTTTATTTAGCTTTCACATCAATCTTAATTAACAAATTGTGAGCACAGGGACTAATGCCATAATTAAGAAAATTTTAACGACCCAATAAAAAAAAGGAAAACTTATAAATTAGGTAAAATTTTATCTTTTTGTTTTTTCTAGTTTGTATTTTGCTGTGTCGGTAATGCATAATCTTCATCATCTCACTCAACTTTAATAAATTTTATTCACTTTAGTTATGATGATTATTGAAAGAAGATGCATGATGAGTGAAAAACAATCATAGAGTTGTTTTATTTATAAGATGTGAAAGTGTGTTGTTGATAAACTCATAAAAAGTACGAGTACTATATTAATTTCAAGTTTTGTATAAAGGCATGTGCCAACACTAGTGAAAATAAAAAAATTTAAAGGATTGCACGAATTATATATTAGTTATGAGTATATCTTGAATTTCATATAAATGCTCAAGATCCACTTTTAATTGTAAGAATATATTTTTATCAAATATATTTTTTTACCTGAATTTTTATCAAATATATAAACAATACAACTTGTTACAAATTATATATTAAGTAAATATATAAATAGTTGAAACATCAATGTAGTCTAAAAAGAAATTTTTCCTAAAGAAATATAAAATCAATAACTACAAACAGGATCAACCACAATTCTACCATCCACACTTAGATATATGTATGACTTAATCGTTTCATTTTTGCCTTATATATAATACAAGGATGATGAGTTAATTTGAAGCAAGATTATTTATTGTGACTTCTTTAAAGCAATTAATTAATAATATTCATAATTAACAAACATTTTTAGGATTATCCTTTTATCAAATCTATCAAGAAGATTAGAGCCCTCGCTAGATTGGCTTCTCTTCATTACCATTCCCATAATTTTCCTCTCCTTTACCCTCCTACTCTGCCATTGGATTAAAATTTCAATGGTTTAAATTTAACTTTTTATAAAAATATTATTATAATTTTACTTAAAAATACATAAATAAATTTAATTTGCTAAAATTTGATCTGAAGATCTCTATATTATTATTATAAAGTAGAAATTTCTTCCTACTTTTTTCACTGAGTTGCCAATTGTTCAGATCATATTTTAGTAGTTTAAATTTATTCATGTATCTTTAATTAAAATAATAATAATAATTTTATAAGATGTTAAATCTGGATCATTAAAATTTTAATCTAATGGCAAAAAGAGAAGAGGAGGGTAAATGAGGGGAAAATGATGAAAATAGTAATGAAGAAAAGAAAATTTTGTAAAATAAGGCTATCATCTCACAACTACAAAATATAGATTTAGCGGCTCTACTCTTATGACACTTCTTCAAAAAGCATCGGAGGAGACTTTTATTTTTTAGAAAAAAATACATATAGTAGTTATGACGTTTGACTAGAAAAACGTCGTAGCTACCTAATTACCTTGTATGACACTTGTCTAGGGAAGCGTCATACAAGGGGTTATTTAAAAAAAATAAAAATTTAGACCCCTTGTATAACGCTTACCCAAATAAGCGTCATAGATGACCTTCTTCTTTTTTTTAAAAAAATATAGAATTTATATGACGTTTATTTAACACCCTTAAAAATTTCAGAACGTCGTAGTTTGAAAATTAAAAATTTAAAAGGAAAACCTTTAACAGCGGTTGATGAGTAAGCGCCGTTGAAAAGATGATATATTTATGCCTAAGTATATGCTTAAAATGGTGCTTAATCTCAAACGTCGTTTTATACATAAAATATATGCCTTAAACGGCGCTTGAGATCAAGCGTCGTTTATATTTATGCCTAAAATGGTGCTTGATCTCAAGTGCCATTTTAGGCAAATATTGCCAATATTGCCTTGGCCTTCAACGGCCAAGGCAATATATTATTTATTTATTTATTTATTTATTATGGTATATAATATTATATTTTTTAAGGTAATATAAATCTATTTATCTTCAATGATGCTTATTCAATTAAGGTCATTACTTTTTTATTTTTTTTTTCAATTATTGAAAGTTGTGACGCTTGTTAGGAAAGCGCCAAAGTTTCTTTAGATTTTATATGCCACTTGTATATCAAGCATCATATAAGATTCTATTTTAACTTTTCACTAGCCCGCCATTATCATCTTCCTCACGCGCCCTCCAGCTCCCAATTTCCTAGAAATTCATTACTCCACCATCTTGTCTATTCCTTCAGTTCCCACTCTTTCGTTTTGGTCCCTATTTCCTCCAAAAGCCCCTTAGCTTGTAAATGTTTTTTTATATACATAAGCTTAAATCTATATGTTTTCTTCTTCTTCTTTTTTTAGTTAAAATCTGTCATGAATCTTATATGTATGCTTAATTTTTTTCTAGGTATTTACTTGAAGTTTCAACTATGCCTTCTTAAACTTTCTATAAACTATAAGTTTTTTTAGTTTTTGAGCTTAAATCTGTATGTTTTCTTCTTCTTCTTTTTTTAGTTAAAACATGTTATGAATCTTATATGTATGCTTAATTTTTTTTCCAGGTATTTACTTGGAGTTCTTCCATGCTTGATAGATAAATATGGGAATTCAATATTGTAAAGGGTACCTGCAAGTTTGATGATGGATTTGAATGTAAATACAAATCTAGGGTTTCATTAGAAAAAAGAAACAATTACACAATTTTTTTTTAAAATGGACCTTTTATGACGCTTCTAGTAGAAGTGCTGTAGGAAGTGAATGACCTCCTACGGCGCTTCCCCAGGGAAGCGTTGTAGGAGGTCATACACTTCCTACCGCACTTTTTTGGGGAAGCGTCGTAGGAAATGTATTTTTTTAAAAAAAATAAAAAAAAAACCTATAGCGCTTTTAGAAATTTAAGAAGCGTCGTATGTTATTTTTATGGCACTAGAATCTACGCGTTTCTCAAGCATCATATAGGACAACAATACTACGTTTTGAAACTTCTCGGTGACATTGAACCTAAAAAAACTTTCAGGACAACTTGCTTCTCAACAAAAACTTCTAGAATAGATTTGTATCTTAACATTTTTATTATCTATTGCATGACTGAAATGTGGCCTTGTTATTAAAAAAAGAAAGAAAAAGAAAGAAAGAGAAGAAATACAGTGTGGGGATTTGGCTTTCATAATTTACCATTTATATTTGTTATTTGTCTCCACCTAATGATTGAAATATAAATGTCCAAATTTAATACTTTATAAAATTATTAATAAAATATCAAATTATCAATAAATAAATCAATCAATCCACCCAAACTTTAATCTGAACAACTTAAAATTGTAATAAAAATATTTTTAAAAAATGATTTTATAAAACATTAGATACAAACCGTATAATTTTCAATCTACCAATCGAGATATATAGGCAGTGGAGAGGAAAATGTTAGAGTGTGTTTGACAACCACTTTTGAAACCATGGTTTTCTTAAAACCATGGTGTTGTAAGAAAATTGTCAAACACCCTATGTTTTGTGCAAAACACTTTTTTTATCCAAACCATGGTTTTGGATCAACCATGATTTGGAAAAAAACTACAATTTTTAGCTTTTTCTCTTTCCTCTTTCTCTTTCTTTCCCCATTTCCCTCTTTCCTCTTTCCCTTCTCTCTCCCCCCCAAGGTAAGTAAACTCGTATTGGTCATTGAACCGGTCGGGGTACTGGGTCAAGAGTCAGTGAGTCAGACCAGAGTCAAACCAGAGCTAATCCGGAACAAAACCGGTGAGAAAATGAAGATTTTATGTATGAAATTAAAGAAAAAATTAAAACAATTGATTTTTTTTAAAAAAGACCAGGTACCATGGACTAGATCGGTTTCTCGATCAGTTCATCGGTTTCTGGACCGATTTTTTTATGTTAGATAATTGACTAATGTTATAATTTTACTTTTTTTTAGATAAATTTATTTCATTTTTGGTATTTTTTATAAAGTTAAATGTCAAATAATACATAAAATATAAATCTTATCATTTATATGTAATTATCACAAAAGCTAATGTCCTTTTTGGTAAATTGACCAATAAAAAAAGTGATTCTCAACCTAATACCCAAACACTCTCATTTTATCAAAATCACTTTTTCCCATTATCTATTATTCTTAGAATAATAACCACTTTTGAAACCATGGTTTTGTGAGAAGATTGTCAAATACCTCATTTTTTGTGAAAAACACTTTTTTTCCCCAAACCATCGTTTTGGATCTAAAACCATGGTTTGGGAAAAAGCTACAATTTTTAATTTTTTTCTCTTTCCTCTTTATCTCTCTTTCCCCATTTTCCTCTTTCATCTTTCCCTTCTCTCTCCCCCTCAAGGTAATTAAACTTGGACTGGTAATTGAGCTGGCCGGAGTACTGGATCAAGGGTCAGTGGGTCGAGTTGGAGTCAAGCCGGAGATAACCCAGAACAAAACCGATGAGAAAATGAAGATTTCATGTATGAAATTAAAGAAAAAATAAAAAAAATTGATTTTTATTTAACAAAGACTGGGTACCCCGGACTAGACTGGTTTTTCGATCGGTTAGTTAGTTTCCAAGCTGATTTTTTTTATGTTAGATAATTGACTAATGTTATAATTTTATATTTTTTAAATAAATTTATTTCATTTTTGGTATTTTTTATAAAATTAAATGTCAAATAATACATAAAATATAAATCTTATCTTTTATATGTAATTATCACAAAAGCTAATGTTCTTTTTGGTAAATTGACCACTAAAAAAAGTGATTCTCAACCTAATACCCAAACACTCTCAATTTATCAAAATCATTTTTTCCCATAATCTATTATTCTCAGAATCTATGAAAAAAAAAAGCATTTTTTTTTCATTTTTTCTCCAGAAGCTATTCTCAATAGCTATATCCAAACACACTCCAAATCCCCCGCACTTAGTACATTGCCTTAGTGATAAAGTAGTCCGTTTGCATGAGGAGGTGGAGGGTTCGATCCCCTACTGAGCCCATTTGGCCTCATTTTTAAAAACAAATTCCAAAAAAAGGAGCCAAATCCTAATAATAATGAAGATTGGTGGCTTAATTTGATGGGTAACTGCGGTTGGAAGCAAACAATTACTTATTTATGAAACCTATCAAACAAAGTAATATTCCATTGGACTAAAGTATAAATATCCTTCTTATCTTAATCATCAACTATGATGAGAGGGACAAAAGATAAGAGAAGCAAGTTCAAACTAGAAAACTACTTCTCCGGTTTTTAATATAAGACATATTTGGGGAGTTGATCTTAGTTTTAAAATAAGACAAAGTTTTTGTATTTTTCAATCTTTTCCTAATTTACCCCTATTGATGCTCCCTCAACAATAATCAAATATGAGAAGGAATGAACGAATTGAGAAAGATGACTGGAGCATTTTAAAAAACATATGTAATATCAACTAACTTCCTTAATCTAATCAAATTAGGTAAATATGTTGTATATTAAGGATCAAAGAGAGTCTTATAGATGTGAACATCAACAAAGAAAAAATAATCCACATAAGTTGGTCCACTTAATTAGAACAAAATGAGAGTATTTTGGTAAGAATTTTTTTATGCATGCATAAGTACTTTTGTTATATAATTCATGTGGATTGCCTTAATCTTCACAAGCATGTAAAGTGTGTTTGACAACTTGTCATTTGTAGTTTAAACCAAAATAATATGAAAATAATTATGTCTCAATTATGACATATTGGTGTCAAATATTAGATAATTATTAATTACCAATGGTTAATGGAGCTGTAGGCCATAATTGACCGTAGCAGCTGGCTAAGGTGGCTAACGAGAGCCAATAATGGTGGTGGCTATAGCATTTACTTTTTTACAAAAAATTAAAGGAGAATGCACTAATTAGATTATAGGCAAATTGAACTCGCAACCTCTCACTTATATGAGAATTTTCATGTCATAAGGCTACAAGATTATCTGTACTAGCTATGACTAATGGTGATGGCTGAAATGGTCAATAACAGTGGCTAGCAATGGCCTGTGAAGGTTGTTGATGGTGGCAACAATGACTAATGTTGATGGCCAATGGTAGTGGCAACTGTCGTTGACATGGTAATTAAAATCAGACCGAACCGACTGGTTCGACCGCAAAACTGGAGAACCGGTCACCAAACTGGTCATGTCCGACCGGTTTAAATAATTTACTGGTCATTCATAATTCTGTGACTTCAAAAATTTTCTTACTAAATTCTTCATATTTTCAAAAATTATAAATTAAAACTCTATAAAAAGCTTGAGATGTCTACTTTTTTTTTTGTAAGATGGGGAAAAACCCAGTCAACTATTATTCAACAAAAATGCTCCTTGGCAACGAAAATCCCAAGCAGTCATCATTTAATACATCCCTGATTTCAATAGGAGGATCCTCTAAATGCACAAAATTAAAATCATGATTAAAACTCATATTAGCTAACCTATAAGCTACTCGATTACCTTCCCTGTATGTGTGAGAAAAGGACAGATTCCAGTCTAAGAAAATGAGTTCAGCTATCTTCTGTTGCAATCCACATTGCGCCTCAACTCCATTTTGAATTGCAGAGAGAGCAGCAACAATGGCTTTTGAATCACCTTCAACAATTAGATTAGCTATACCCCTCTCCTTAGGCATACGCAAGCCCCACAAAACCCCCTATAACTCCGCATAGAATGCATTACAAATGCTAAGCTTCACCATATAACCCCCACCCAATTTCCTTGATAATCCCGTAATACTTCACCACAGCCTACCATTCCTGAATTTCCCATTACAGAGCCATCAAAACTCAACTTCAGCCAACTTCCAAAAGGAGTCATCCAGCATATCTGTACCATCTGTTTCTTATGGCACATCAGATTACCTTGGCCTACAATATTCTCTATTTCCCAAATATACCTGTCAATGACAAAAACAGATCTAGGAGGCATAGTAAAACCCTCCTCAAATAAAAACTTATTTCTCCAATGCCATAGCCACCAGCATGTAACCATAAACTTACTCTTCCAAGGGGCCTCCCTACTTATATTCTTTAATATCCATTCCCTGTGCTGTAAATTGTAAAACTGACTATCAATATAAATTCTACCTACCTCTTTCCAAATATCCATTGCCATCTTGCAATCCCTTAACACATGCAACATATCCTCCTCACCTTCACTGCATCTAACACAGCTCAGATTCCCTCCAAATAACCTTGCCCTCCTACTGGCCGTGAGCAGTCTATCATGAATACATAACCACAGGTGAACTTGCACCCTCCTTGGCCCTTTCCAATCCCACACTTTATTCCAAATAGCATCTGAACAGTTAGTGTCCCACCCCTCAACTTTTTATACATATCAGCAACACAATATTTATTCCCACCAGCACCCCTCCATTTGATCACATCATCTCCTACTTCAGCACAAGGGGTCAAGGTCGCCCTTAATTTCACTAAATCTTACTCCCCCAGATAGTATTTTAAGAAAACAAATTCTCATTCCTCCCTTTCATTAATCATATCCTTTACCTTACAGTCAGTGAGTATACCTGAAGGTTTTTGCACAGCTTTCTGAAACAGAAGACTGTCATCACTCATCCATAGATCCTTCCAAAACTTGACTTTGCTTCCATCCCTAAAATCCCACGAAACCTGCTCCACAATGTCTCCCTATAGATCAGTTAATTCCTTCCATAGCCTAGAATCAGATTTCTTTACTATACACTCCATACAAAGATCAACTTCTCTCTTATATCTCTCCCTTAAGATGACCGAAACAAGACTCTGAGGCTTAACCAGCATGTTCCACGCAAGCCTACCAATGAGGGCTTTATTCATACCTTCCATATCCCTTAAGCCGTATCCCCCCTACTCCTTCTCCAAACACAGAATATTCCAGCTCATAGCAAGCAACCTTTTCCTTTCCGTGGAAGACCCCCAGATGAACTCCCTTTGTAATCTTTCTATTTCCCTACATACCCCTACCAGAATTATCTCATGCTGCATGGTGAAGACAGCTAGCTGAGAAGAAACTAACTGTACAAGATTCAACCTCCCAGCTAGAGATAGGCATTGCTTTTTCCAATTGCCAAGTTTTGATTGCACTTTATTAATGAGATACTGAAACTTATTCCTTGTAACACGACCATTAATAATAAAAGCACCTAAATACCTCCCAAGCTCTTCCTTTCTTTGGAAGCTGCAAGCTGCACATAGTTCCTCCCTCTTGCCTCTGTCCACATTACATGAGAAATAGATAATAGCCTTCTGTTTATTTACCTTATGCCCTGAGACCATACCAAAAAGATCCAAACAATCCATTAAATTGCAGAGTTTCCCTATATCTACTTCACAAAATAGCAATAGATCATCCGTGAACATCTAATGAGAAACTGGCACACCCTGCCTCCCAAATTTCAGGGGACTCCATCTCCTACCTTCTATTGCATCTGCAATCATATGAGATAACTTCTCCATCCCTAGTACAAAAAGGTAAGGAGACGACAGATCACCCTACCTCACTTCCCTATAAGGAAGAAAAACTTTACCCTTCTCACCATTCCACAAAATTGACATGCTAACTGAGGAAATGCACCATCTAATGAGATTAACCATTCTGTCCAGAACCCCAATTTCATGCAAAAACTTCAAGAATAAAGTTCCAATTCAACCGATCATAAGCCTTTTCTAAGTCAATCTTCACAGCCACATACCCCTTCCCTCCTTTCATTCTATTCATCATATGCGCTGCTTCCTTAGCTATAACAATATTATCATGAATACTCCTCCCCGGGATAAAACTAGCCTGGAAAGGTGATACTAGTTTATCCATTATCCCTCTCAAATGTTAAACCACAATCTTTGTGATTCCTTTATAAAGCACATTACACAAATCGATCGGTCTGAACTGTGCCACAACTTCTGGATTTTCAACCTTCGGTATCAACACAAAGAGAGTCTTATTGATCTCCTCAATTTTCCTCGGCTCCTCCCAAACTTCCCTCACATACTTGTACACATTCTCCCCCACAATTCCCCAGTTCTACTAAAAAAATACAGCCTGATAGCCATCCTCACCAGGTACTTTAAAACCCCCCATGCTAAAGAAAGCCTTCCAGATTTCAACATTACTTATAACCCTATCCATCCTTCTTAGCTCCCTCTCCTCCACAAATCCCCACCTCTGCCTCATATAATGCCAGCCCCTAATTCTCTCCTCTTCATAAAATAGATCACGTAAAAATCCGTCACCAATTTTTTAACATTCTCCTCCTCCACTACCTACAGCCCCTCACGATTCTTCAACATCAAAACCTTATTCCTCCTTCTTCTTACAATTGTCTTTATGTGATAATACTTTGTGTTTCTATCCCCTTGCTCAATCCATCTCCCTCTTGACTTTTAGAACCATATCACTTCCTCTTGCTTAAGCATTTTAGCCAGCTCCCTTTGTAACATCCTCTCTTCTTCCACCAACCTCTCACTCTCCCTTCTCTCCAATTTCTGTTGAATGTCATAAATCCATCTATTTATCTCCCTCTTCTTCCTACCAATTCTTCTAAACACTATATTATTCCATTGCTTCAGCTCCTTTTACAGATCCCTTAAACTTGGGGTCTCCTCCGCATCAATCCATTTATCCAATAGAAAATCCTTAAAATTATCATGCAGTAACCATGCAGCCTCAAACCTAAAAGGCCTTCTAGTATATCGCCTATGAGGATTTGTGTCAATAAGAAAAGGATGATAATCAGAACATGTATGCACACCAACCCTCACAGTCGCATCTACAAACCTCACTTTCCATTGTAAGTTACAAAGACACCTATCTAGCTTCCTATACACCCTCTCATGACCCCTCCACTTAGGTCCCTTCCAAGTGTATTGAGGCCCTTTCATTTTTACCTCTAGACATCCTCATTCCTCTACAATCTCATAAAACCTATTGCACTTATGCACATTTGCCCCAACACCCCTTTTTGCTCAATAAGATCAACAATATCATTAAAATCACCAGCTAAAAGCCACTTCCCATTCATGTTTTGCGTAATTTGATTGACTTTTTACCGTCACTCCCTTCTTCCCTCTTCTTGTGGGCACACATATATTGCTGAGAAAAACTATTCCTCCTCCACTATCAATTTGTCAAAATAGCAGTGAATAAACTGAGTATTTTTCTCCAGGATCTTTACATTAATACTGACTCCCTCCACAACAACCATATCCCCCCTGCAAACCCTCTCGCCTCCATTACCTCAAAAAACTCAAACCCTAAGCTTTTAATCACTCTTCTTGCCTTTACCCCACTCACTCTAGGCTCAAGCAAGACAACCAAGTCAGTTTTAAATTCAGAGTTCATACTTCTCAAGGTCGCCACAAATCCTTTCTTCACGGCTCCCCTACAATTCCATATTATGATCTTCATATTTAGGATATAATCAAAACACTTCCCTCCTCCCATCACTTCTGACCTGCCCTGAATCAACAAGCATAACACTCCCTTCCCTGGGGCCACTTCCTCCCTCCTCCCTAGATACATCAACAACCATCTTAAAACAACCCTTTTATCCTAGCATAACCCCACTACTCTGAAGCACATGACTCTCTTCATTCCTTACCTCCTTACCACCTCCAACACCTATGTGATTTCCATCCCTCGAGTTATTAACCGCCCCTTGCATCTGCTTGTTACTTCCTCTCTGCAAAACAGGACTTCTCTCTTTATACCCTTCCTTGTGTAACCTTCTAACCAAAATACTTCTACCCCCTCTACCTTCAACTAATTTACCTCCATTCGTAATATCAACTAGAGGGCTAAATCAAGACCCAGCCCCCGTACCTCCACCACTACCTTCACTCCCATTAGTCTCTTTTTTGTTATCTGATAAGTAAAATATCTGCACATTTATTTTCCCTTATATGAAGCATTTTTAGATGACATTTGAGCTTAATGTAATGAATCTGGGTGTAATTGATAAATAAATAATGATTTGACATAAAATAGAATTCATTAGAAAATACTAAATTTTGACCCTGTTTTAGTTTTTAGGCAATATCTGGAGCTCTAGAAGTCAAATTGGGACATTCTTTATATGGATAGAAATCTGAGAAAACTTCCTACAACTTTTATGTTGAGGAAAAAACCCAGTTCTGTCCCTAAGAGCTCCAAATTTTGCTTAGCAGTTGAGCACGTGATTTTGTCCAGGTCTGACCTTTGTCCACTAATTTGACCATAACTGGAGCTACAAATGTTGAAATGAGGAGCTCTCATATTAGTTTTCAAGCTAAGATCCAGATCTACAACTTTCATGAAGACAATAAAGTAAGATGCCAACGTTTTAATTGCCAAACGTTAGCTGCAATCAAGGAGCAAGGTGGTCACAAAGTCAATATTGGTGGCTTAGAGTCAAGATTCTTACCTAACATGTGGAAATTTTTACACCCAATTCATCTATAAATAGAGGAGTTGAAGGCACAAGGGAGGACACCATCTTAGAGTTTAATTTCATGCATTTTTGTTGTTATTGCATACCTCCTGCATGGAAGGTTTAGGTAATCCTCCTTTATGGATGGTATAGGTTGCCTTCTACATGGAAGGTTTTACCTCCTATATGGAAGGCTAGATTTTTCTATTTTCATGCATCTTGTAGTTGTATCTTTATGTTTTAGAATTTAATAATCATGTTTTCTGCAATATTTATGAAGTTTTCAATTTATTTTGGTTTTATTTTTAATTTCACCATGAGCTAAATTTTCATTTTCCTAGGGTGATGACGTAGCTTACTAATGACGGATTGAATCTTAACTTATTAAATCTAGTTTTAATTTTTTCTTCCTGATTGAGTTTTAATTATTGTTCTTAATGCTTTCAATTGATTGGCCACCTTTTGGATGATTTCAATATGCATGTTGAGACCGGAAGGAGATACATGTGTGTGGATCCTATAATTAAAACCATAATTTGCATATGAAATAAGAATATATTCATATGGGTTGTGTAGTCTTAATTGAGTTCCATAAATCTTAATGCATGATTGATTGCTTAAATTCATATAGGAATATATTGGGTTATCAATTAATTATAGAATTACTTGACTTTGGAAGATGCTAGTAATTAAAATAGGGAAACTCGACTATCAATTATGTAGAATAAATTGGACTAGAATAGATAAGTGATTCAATCCGGAGTTTGCTAAGTGAAATCTAATCCCTAGGGCCTTTTTATTATATTTGTCTTTACATTAATTACATTTTCATTTAATCATTTTTATCTTGCAATCTCAACCACCAACTAATCGATCGGCTAAATAGTATTAAAATTATCAATTTTAGTACTTAGTGATTAATCCTCGTGGCAATGATACTCTACTCACCTCTATATTACTTGTTTACGACAGTGTATACTTGCACTTCTAAATACACTATCCTACACTCATAACATTATCTATCATAGATCTTGCCCTCTTCTGGCGCCACGATTTTTGCACTAATCTCCACCGACTCTCCCCACCTAAATCTTCCTCTACCATCTCTCTGTTACACATACTTCCTTGCTCCTTCTCCATGCTTCCCCTCTCTGCCTTCGCTTTTTGATTTTTTTAACAAATCCTCATAATGTTCCCTAACATGCCCCACTCTACCATAGTGTAAACAGAGTAAGTTCATGCATTCATATTCGGTAGGCTGAATCATACCATCAATGCTAAACTGAGGAACTAGCGGTTTAGACAAATCCAGTTTAACACACAATCTAGCAAACTTTCCCCTTCCCTTTTGTGCCATTGGGATATCAACCTTGATAGCCTTCCCCAGAACATTACCCAAATTGAACAAAAATTTCTTATCATAATACATAGCTGGAAGCTCTGGAAGTCTTACCCACGCAACAACTTGGTCGACCACCTCTATCTTTGGATTGAAGTCAGCCCTCCAACGCATGACTCTTAGATAACTGCCAGCAATTACTAATGGTCCATCAGTCAGCGCCACATCATAATCAACCTGGATTTTGAATTTCACTAGATAGAAATCATTAGGCAAGTTAAATACTAGGATTTCCCCTGTTCTGGCCCACATCTGACTAAACTTCTTGAGGAATTCGTAATTTGGAGTAGCACCTAACAACTTGACAATCAACATTCTTCTAAATGGTTTCTGTAGGCACTCCCTCTCAGCTTCATCCAGCATAATCCTTGGACATAGAGGATCACTCATATCGACAGAGATTACTCTCACTGGATCTTCCACATCATCGAATCCAGTGGTAACCTTGCCTTCCTTCTCAGCTACATCGTCATCTAAATCACACCATGCCGGAATCATATTCCTCATTAGAGAATCTTTATATTGCGACTGACTGCCCTTCGATCCTTCCTCCTTCATCCAATCCATCCGAACGTTGTGTGCCTCCTCTCCTTCAAATCCTTCACCGTCCGTCTCCCCTTTCCTCCTTTTCCTATAAGCCACAGTTCTCTCCACCTTCGATTTTGCCACCATCGACGGTGATGAGCCTCCAAAAACGAACACCATATCTCACAATTGCCCCGCCACGCACAGATCATGAACAGAGCACACTCTTTTACCCCGCTGTAGTAGGCGGCGGAGTCCCTCCGATAACCGTCGCAAATACTTGGCTCCCTTCGTCCGAGCCCGGAGATTACTAGCTCTCTGTGCTGCTGGTTTTTTTAGATGTCTACTTTCTAAAACAAAAAGAATAACTCAAAAATATTATCATTTGACCCTTAAATATTCTCAAATTTCAAAAATATTCTAAAAAATATTATTGTTCAACTTCACTTCCTCACCGATGTAACTCCAGGCTATCTCTGGTTTAACTTCGATTTGATCCACTATTTAGACCGGTTCAGTAACTAGTTTGGGTTTAATAACGATGGCGGAAAATTGCAATGTTTGGTAGTGGCGGTCAACGAAAGGTGGCCAGTAGCTACGGTGGATGAGCGATGATATTAAATTAGTAAGGTTGGTGGCAATATACAGTTCTGAATGACTGAATAAGGTGTGTTTTAAAAAAACAAGAGGAAAAACAAAGATAATATGAGATGTTTCCATTTCCTTACTTTAAAAACAAAAACTAAAAAAATACTGAAAACTATTTAAATCCAAAACACTTACTCAAAATGAGGTTTTTTAATCTTTTTATTTTACAAAATTGAAAATAATTTTTTTGAAAATGAAACTCAAACAACCCCAATATAATAAGCTTTTTTGGGATACATATATAACGAATTTTGTCTCAGCCCTCATGAATAATAATAATAATAATAATAGAGTTTGACAACTTTTAAATATGGTTTGATAATAGAGAAAATCTAAAAAAAAAAAGACCTCCAATTTTTTTTTAAAAAAATTGAATTGATCAAGGGTGTGATACCTTATTTCCCAACACTACGGTAGAGTACTAAATAGCTAATACTCACCGACTATAAACATCAGAGTGTGGAAAATGCTAGAAATTCCATACAATACCTCTGTTGGATATACATATTCACATACATGCACAATTCATACACAATTCACTTACAACTCATAGTCTTCATATACAATCTCAAAATACATACAAAGTTCTCAAAACACATAATGGAAACTTGGCAACCTAGACTAAGCTCTCCCGCTGTCCGGCCTCGACTTGACATCATTTACCTTCTCCTTGCCCCACGAGCTTCCTCCCTGTACTGAAGATTTGTTTTTGGGAAAAAGGATGAGATTCATGGGAATCTCAGTAGTAACACATACAACATACAAGATAACACATACATAGCATGCTCATCATATACTCATCAATCAAATTATCATAACATCATTTAGTGGAATTAATGCAAATCACACATCATGCTAACGTTAGACAAAGACTTGGCCCCGAAGGGTACCCGCGCAAAGATAGGCCCTGGGAACCGCTCGTTCAATATAAATATTATCGTATGAGTATCAACCCGTGTAAAGATAGGCCCCAAGTGATTTCTCTACTTAATATAAATATGTATGACATTTGATGATAACAAACCACACATATACATGCTATGTCATATGAAGACGGTTACTACCTGGTTGCTACTCTACGTAACTCTCCCACTTGATTCAAGCTCGGGCAATCTAGAGGCCAAACCGGTTGTCAAGTCCTGAAATTTCCAAACATCATCAAACGGATTATTACTCATCCATACACCTTTCCAAACTCATATCATTGGTAAATTTAGCCTATTGGTGCCAAATTACCAAATTACCCCTTAAGTCCTCATTATCAGTATTTTCTCAAAATCAGGATTTAGGCCATTCCTACACATTTTCACGTGTAGAATTCATTTTCGACCTCGAATTGGCCAAAATCAAGCCCAAATGACGAAAATACCCTTGGCAGCCCTCAAATAAGGCTTAGAAAAGGCAATTTTGTCATTTCGCTCTGTGGGCCTTTTCTCACTTTGGGGTCAACATAGACCCTACACAATTCGGCCTCCTGAATCCAATGGAAGCATCGAATTGGTCAAATTCCCATTCATTCATCACGTCCAACACAGGGAAGGGAAAATAAATTCCTAGAAAAGTTGTGTCGGATTCTCGTTTTCTTTTGCCTAATCACCTCCTTTTTACTTATAACAAATATATTAACTAGTTAGAAATTCATTGGACTTGATTTGGAGACACTTACATATTAAGGTCTCTTTGGCTTTCTTGAATTATCTTGTACCAAATGAACCATAATCAAGCCCAAAACAACTCTACTAACCTTAATCAAGCAAGAGGAACAAGTTTGAGAGTTACCTCTTGATTTCTTGGACTTTCTCTCTCCTGGACATTTTCTCTCTCTCTCTACCACCACGTTTGATTCAGCTGAACATCATGAAAATAAGTGGTAGGAAGATGAGGAGAAGAGACCATAGAGGAATTAGGAACCTTTAATCACAAGGTTCAAGCACCTTACCTCAAGATTGGATGATCCCTAACTCTCCGTCATTCTTCCCGTTTAGTTTCGTTCTCCAGCTCTCTATTACTCTTTCTGGATCAATTCAGTCGAGAATGAGAGCTGATGGAATGAATGAGATAATATAACCTTAGAGATTAATTAACCATGACATGTGTCATGCCATGATTGGCTAATAAATGCATTATCTCTTTAATTAATCTCTCATTTCCCTTTCATTCTTCTTATATGTCGAAAATCACATGAAAATAAGAGGGAAGTATTGATTCTTCAATTATCTCATTGTGCCCACACGTAACTTGTTGACCAAGTCATTGATTTTTTGACTAGTTGACCATTTTTTACCATAATTCACCAAA
Organism: Albizia julibrissin; assembly: GCA_037074505.1. Lineage (NCBI taxonomy): Eukaryota > Viridiplantae > Streptophyta > Magnoliopsida > Fabales > Fabaceae > Albizia > Albizia julibrissin. The sequence goes on from CM073477.1 coordinate 45,062,466, forward strand.
ATTAATCCATTAATGATCAATTAGTCATTTTTCTCTTTTTAATTCTCATTTAGCTCAAATCATTGGGAATTTAAGGAAAAATAATTGTTTTGCATTTTTTGGCAAAATTACCGTTTTGACCCTGTATTTATGATTTACCGAATAAATCACTTTTTGCCCATTTCTTCGTCTTAACCCCATTTTGACTCTTAAATAAGGCTATTAATCATGTCATTAAATTTTGTAAATTTTGGTTACCATATTGAGCCTTTACCGGTCTCTTAGACCCTTATTCGGTCAATTTACGTATAACCGGCGATTGGAATATTTTCCATAAATTCGCATAATTACATTCTCATCATTTTTCACCATTTTTATTCCATTAAATATACATCAAATATACACATAAGTGTATTGGTGAAAAATGAGGTATTACAAAGGGTTTGCCATTTGGGCTTAAGAGGCAAAGGGTTCTCACCTCTCCTAATAAGTGCGTTTTCTGTGATTCGAACATGTGGTCTCCTTCTTACGGGGGCCTCCACCTCAACCAACTACTTGGTGGTCCAAATTTCAAAATTTTTAAATTAGGTTTGTTTGCTACAATTGACAAGGAATTTACTATTATTTACATCTCATTTTAATAGGAAATTGATGATTTGAAATTTTAAAATTTTGGAGGTCTTTTCTGATATTTTTCTTTAATAATATCACACAAAAACAAGGGAACAAAAGAGAGTAAAACTAGTCAATGAGGTGAGTTGCTTGAGAATTATTGGATTCTTTGGACTAAGAAGATAAGTGAAAGACAAGTCAGAAGAGGAACAGTGGAGAGTATAAAGGGGGAGATGAAGGAATAGTAAAAGAAAATCATTTAAACCTCAAAATTTTAAATAAGTTATAACTCATTTCAATAGAAAATCACTAGTTTAAAATTTTTAATGAGTATTTTCTTATTTTTTTTCAATCTATAAATAATGGAAGTGTAGAGAGAGAAAGAGAGTGTACGAAAGGGGAAAACAAAGGAATAGTAAACAATGGAGTCTAGTACCGGTAATATGGGCCGGGCTAATAGGTTCGGCCCGTTAACCCGGCCAAATAAACAGACTCGGGCCTAAAAATCCGAGCCCGTTTATTATTCGGGCTAAATGGGCGAACGGGCCGGCCCGTTTAACTATTTAAAAAAAATAAAAAAAAATTTCTTATATTTTTCAGATAAGTTAGATCTCAATGTTTTCAATTCTCAGTGATGTTGTGTTTAAAGACTTCCTAATTTTTTTATTTGACACTTTTTTCATATTATATTTATTTATTTTACTATTATTAAATTTAAAAAAATGTGTTCATATGTTTTTGTAATGTGAGTAGATGAAAAAAAAAGAAAGTAAGAACGAAATTGATTCCGTAGTATGAATGTATAAAAAAAATAAGTGTGACATGAGTAAATGAAAGAGAAAGGGAATGAAATTTTTTTAAAAAAAGTAAATTTAAAAAAAAAACAGCCGTTAGCCCATCTAAATAAATTTGGGTTGACAAAATGACAGCCCGCTATAAACAGGTTTGAGCCCGTTAGCCCAACGGGCATGCCAGCACTAATGGAGTCTAATGAAAGTGGTCCCTTGTGAATGACTGCCCTGAGTCCAAGTCATGAATGGATGTAGCTAGCTATCACAATTAAGAAGGTGTGTTGTTTCGTGACACTGGGCAGTGTCTGCATCGCTGGCAACGAATACATAAAGCTACTTATTTTGAGTAATTTGCATTTTGGTCCCTCTCTACCTTTTTCATTTCCCTTTTTCCTTTTCCTTTTTGTGGTGTAAACCCTTTTAGCATAAGAAAAATGTTCCGAACAAAGTGAAATGAAATGGTAAACATAAAATAAAACAAATTGAAGAAAAAATGTAATACTAAAATAGAAGTGAACTAAAAAACAACAATCATCGCTGAGTAAGAGAACAATAAATACAACAAAGATTAGGGAAAATTGTTCAAAAATATTATTATTACAAAATATATGGATTAAAAGATATCTGAAATTTGTTTAAGTATTTTGAGGCAAACCTATCTTTAGCTGGTATAACTCTTTTTTTTATTTTTTGCAGTTTGTAACTATCTGTAAAATAAAAGGTATTTATATATAGCTAAATATATGTTTCACATACGCAAAAAAGAGTTATACTCATTTAAGACGTGAGTCCTTAGATATTTCTGGTTTAAATGAAAGTAAAATTTAAGAAATTATTCAAACAAAAGGGTGATAATTTTAGTTTCCTTCCTTATAAATAAAAAATAGTAAACAGGTCAATGAAAAAAAGGCTAAACTATATTTATAGTCAATAAAATTTACATAAGATATATTTTTAGTTTTTTAACTTTATAAAATATATTATTGGTTCTATAATTCTAACACCGTTAATGTTGTTAGCAGAAAATGCTGACGCAGTAAACTCAGGTGATGAATATGTAAACTTAAGTGTTGACTATGTAATTAAATGTTTTAAACCTTAAATTTAAAATATTGTGAATTAAAAAATATCTAAGAACTTAATGAAACAATCAATATAAAAACCTCGATTGTATTAAAAAATTTAGTTTAATAATCTAAATATACTATCTTAATAATCTAAATATCAAAACTTTGATTTCATTTATAGCTACTAGTCGGTTAAATTTATTTTAGTTTAATAATTTAAATATATTATATTAAGAAATTAAAACTTAATGTCAGCTGCACAGTTATCATTTGAGTTTACTGCATCAATATTTTTTGTTAAAAATATTAACTATGTTAGAAATATAAGATTAAAAGTATACTTTATAAAATTAAGAGACTAAAGGTATACCTCATATAAAACTTAAAAAACTAAAACTATCCTTTATAAGTGAAACGAAGGAGGAGAAGGAGTAAATAGTAAACAGGTCGGGGAAAAAAGGTGCAAATAGTAACAGGCCCTAAAATGTAAAAGGGAGAAAAAGACCAAAAAAAAAAGGGCCTCTGACCAATTCTCAAATATGCACACTTAAAATGTTGGGTTAAGTTGCAAAAATGCACATATGATTTTTGTAAAAGTGCAGCCAATAACAAATGTTTTTTTTAGGTGCAAAAGTAACTATGTGGTTTACCAAATAGCTGCAAAAGTCACACTATCTGTTAAGATTGAAATGTTGACCGTGAAATGAGAGTTTGTTGACTAATTGTGGTGAGGTGGATGGTGAGTTGGTAGGTGAAATTGCTGACTGTAATACTTTAGTATTGACAAGGAAAAAAAACTCTCACTTGTAAAATGTGGGTGAAAGAGCTGAGGGCTAAAAAAACAATTACTAGGTTAAAAAAATAGAAAGAGCATCGGACGACAGTGACGGCGAAGCAAGCATAGTGGCAACGAAATCAAATCAGAGGCTTAAGAAAAACAAAATCAAATTGAAGGGTGAATAAAAACGAAATCGAATTGGAGGGGGAAGGAAGATAAATCAAATTGGAAGGGGAAGAGCGAGAGGCAAATCGAAGGGTAAAGGAAGAGGATACCGAAGGGAAGGTGGATGGCAGCATCTTCGACTTCGACTACTGGGAGATGCAGAAGAAGGGTTGTTTTGATGAGGCAGCCCAATCGCAAGGAGGAGTATGAGGGTTCAACGAGGCGCTGCCATCATGGCTTTGTTGCTCCGCGGTGGACGTCGTGGACGGAAGGCAACCCATGTAGGAGGTTCTAATCGAAGCTTACTTGGTGTTCCTGTTGTCTCTTCTTGTCCGAAACGTTGTTTAGAAGATTTCCTCTGCCACTCGTTCTCCATTTCCAAACTTTGAAACCTTACATTCTTAAACTCTTTTAGAAAACTCCGATTCGAAAATGTAGGTTCATATTTCTCCATTTCTCGCTCTTTCCCTTCTGATTCGATACCTCTTCCTTCCCCCTCCAATTCGATTTCGTTTTTATTCACCCTTCGATTTGATTTCGTCGCCACTGTGCTTGCTTCGCCGTCGCTCTCATCCGATGCTCTTTCTATTTTTTTAACCCAGTAATTGTTGCTTTTTGCCCTTAGCTCATTTCACCCACGTTTTATAAGTGAGAGTTTTTTTTTCAACACTAAAGTATTACAGTCAACAATTTCATCTGCCAACTCACCATCCACATCACCACAATTAGTCAACAAACTCTCATTTCATGGTCAACATTTCAATCTTAACAGATAGTGTGACTTTTGCAGCTATTTGGTAAACCACATAGTTACTTTTACACCTAAAATAAACATTTGTTGTTGGCTGCACTTTTACAAAAATCATGTGTATTTTTGCACCTTAACCCTAAAATATTCTAATAACTATGAAGCTTCTAGAGACTAGCTTGCCATGAACTTTATAATGAAATTACTCAAGTCCCTGCTTTTCAAAAATGGAATTTCAACAACTGAGCAATTCTTAAATATGCACACTTAAAATGTTCTAATAACTATGAAGCTTCTAGAGACTAGCTTGTCATGAACTTTATAATGAAATTACTCAAGTCCCTGCTTTTCAAAAATGGAATTTCAACAACTGACCAATTCTCAAATATGCACACTTAAAATGTTCTAGTAACTATGAAGCTTCTAGAGACTAGCTTGCCATGAACTTTATAATGAAATTACTCAAGTCCCTGCTTTTCAAAAATGGAATTTCAACCACTGACCAATTTTCAAATATGCACACTTAAAATGTTCTAATAACTATGAAGCTTCTAGAGACTAGCTTGCCATGAACTTTATAATGAAATTACTCAAGTCCCTGCTTTTCAAAAATGGAATTTCAACAACAGTTTAATATGAAACAACTTCGATAAATAAAAACAAATTTTGGGACTGCTTGATCGGATATTTAATTTTGTAGTGAAATTACTTAAATCCTTTAATTTGAAAAAAACGAAATGACAATAACAATTTAACAAATAAGTACTTTAATTTATTAAATCACAGCCACGGCCAATGAGTGATGACTAATTTCTTGTTAAATGTCAAGACTAGCAACGATTTTGTAACAACTTTAATTTATAAAATGCTAAAAATTAAGGATAATTAATTTCACAAAAGAAAATAAGATCATTAACAAGAAAACTTAATTTCAAAATATTCCTCTGCTCTTATTAGTTATAAGATTGCTCTTGATTCTTTTTTTTTTAACTCTAGGGATCTACTACCGGTAGCATTAACTAATCCTCTTGAACTGTAAATTTTTCGAAGGGCCTTTAGTGTTAGTCATGAGATCCTCTCCATATGCACCGTCATGGTCTTGATTCTAAATATAATATCTCAATCTATTTTAACTATAATATTTTATATTTTTTCTTAAATAAATTTACCTAACATATAAATTAATATATAATTTAGTGTTATATAGGATATTTTAGAAAAAATCAAGTTACATTTATTATAGTTAAATAATTTATCTAACTTCTTTAGTTTATCCAAATTAATTAAGTTATTCTTATTTGAAGGATAAGCGGAATAATCCCCCCCCCCCCTAAAATCATAAAAGGAATGGAGTTATTAGATCAAATCTCATATTTTCGTTTTTTTTTTTTAAAAAAACTCATATTTTAGTGGTCCTTTCGGTGGCTTTTGTTTCTTCCTCTTGAACAACGACAAAGTTTGCTTTATTCAGGGCAGACAACTCTGGTGTGCCACACAGATGGAGCCATCCTGACCTTTTTAACTTATTTACCATTTCCAAATCACAGCCGTCCAATCTTCTCCGACTATGGACCAGTCTCGTGTTATCATTTCTGTGTCGGCAGGGAGGTGATATTTTTCTGACCGCAAATATTAAAAAAAAAAAAAAACGAAGACAAATTTTCTTTTTCTTGGCCTTAGTTTAAGTCTATGGTCTTCGCTGAAAAAAATAGTTCATGGTCCATTTAAGCAAAAAAAGGCGAGTACGGCGAAACAAGACCTTGGAAGGAGAGAGGAAGATTTTGAATAATATTGCCTGTTGTTCGGTACATCTATTCATAATTTTGATTTTTAACGATGAAAAAGGAAAAAATATATATATTTGAAATATATAAAAGAAAAATAATAATATTAAATTTCAATAATTACAAATAAATTGATTTAGAATTTTGAAATATTGAAAAATATGAAAAATTACATAATTACCATTACCATTTTCTTAAAAAAGTCTTTAAAATCCCTTGTTAGTTATCAGTGGCAACCCATCATCAGAGCTCTGGTATCTACGCCAGCGACCATCCGCTGGAGTTTTGATAGTCTTATATATATATTGAATTTTTTTAATAAAAGTAATTAATATAGAAACTCGAGTAGTTAACAGTGAAGTTAAAGCAATAAATAGAATATTTATTGAACATTTCCTAACAAAAAATTTTGTTTCGCTATAAACTACTCAAGTTTCCATATTGAATGCTATATCCGATACTTAATATAAAATATATTTGGAGAGTTAATTATGATCCTAAATATAAGACATAGTTTTTATATTTGTTAATTTTCCCCCTAATTTACCCCTATTGATACTCTTTCAACAATAATCAATGAGGAGATGGAATGAGGGAATTGAGGAAGATATCACTAGGGTGTTTTAGACAATACGTGCCATATTAACTAGCTCAACTAATTTTCTAAATCTAATCAAATTAGATAAATATGTTTTCTATTGAGGAACGGGGGAGTACTTTAGTTTCGATATTGACTATTTTTCCTGGCTACCGGCAAACTGTAACATCTCGAAAATTTAGTAACCGGTATGCTTAGTGTATATGTAACGAGTCGGATGAAACATACTTGTGTCTGTGTACACTTGGCGTCACTTTAATATACATACATGAAGTGGCTTTTGTTTGGAGCTATAGAAAAACGCCACCTAGCTTCCTTATGAAATATATGTCCAATTTGTCGGGTGAAATACGCCGGTATAGGTGTGCACATGGAATTTTTAGGACAGACACTTACACCCTACATTTTTGGAAGGAGACACATCGGCACGGATACTTGGCAACTCCCTGAGGCTTGTGGCGCCATCTTGTGCCACATACAAGGACACATGGCGCCATCTTGAGGGCACATACACGTGGTGCGATTTTGGGAAGCCATGCATAAAGTAATTTTTTCATAAAAGCAGCTTTAATAAAGTAGCTTTAATAAAGCGACTTTTGATTTGGCACACCAATAAGGTGCCACATACACCCCTTCACTTTATGTCTAACTTTTTCTTTTTGGTTGGCATAATGAGAAAGTGCCACCTAGCCCTCTGTGACATATGTCCAAGTAGCCGAGACAACTTGCTGGTCTTCGGTCCAGCGATGTGTCCGATCATCCCGAGCACAACATATGGAAACCAGATGAAATTATCGAGACTCCTCTCCCTTAATCCATTAAGGTCGGTCAAGTATGTGAGAGAGGGAGAAGATGGATTTTTAAAGTGGTGTACCAGGCACCCTATGACTTAGACACTTAAGACATGTGTTACCATATTAACCGAACACTTAGGTACATGTGGCAATTAAGCCCCCAACACTCCTCCACTTATTAAAAAGGTCTAAGAGGCAAAAAAAAAAAAGCAAGGGAAAATTAGAGAAAATAGAGAGAACATGAAAAAGGAGAGAATGTAGAGAGTTTGAAGAACCTTAAGTGTTCCCGAGCCGATTTCACCCCCGAAATCATGTTTCTAGCCCGTAGATCATTCACAAATCTTGTTCCTCTCGTCGAGGGCTATGTTTCTACGGTTTAGATTCCTTAATAGAGGATTTTTGTGATGCCTCTAAGGTGTGGGTGCAGCTGAAATCAAGAACTAGTCGTAGCATCGAATAGAGGTAAGCGTGAACTCTAATTTGAGTATAATATTTTGAGATTTTACTAAGTTTCCATTAGATTATGTTGCTGCCCTAAATTTCATCTAAGAGGTAATATTAGGTTTATGATGATCTTATGAACATGAATATGGTGTTAAATAGGGCTTAAGCATAGTAGGAATGGAATCAGACAAGTCTTGTGGATTGCGATTGCAAAATCACTTTGTGGTGAGCCTAAGGTTGATTTCGTCTAGAACAAGGCATAGAGAAAGAATGATATTTTAATGATTTTTGAGGTTTCTAATGGATTTAGAATAAAAAGTTATGTGGGATAAAAGTGAGAAACCGATTCTGGAGGCATTGGAATAAAAAACGTAATTTTGACCCGGGAAACCCTAAGTTTCAGCCCTAGCATGGTTCTTAGAGTAGGAACTAGATTTTGTTAAATTTGAGGTTAGAAATGGATTCTACATGAAAAATTGTGTGGGAATAGCTTGTGGTTATGATTTTAGAAGGGTTGGATTGAAAACCTTAAATTTGGAATTAAAGGTTGCTTGTGGTTAGTGCTGCCAGATTCATTTTCTGGAAACCAATCTACTTTAGGTTGCGTTTTGATGGACCACACCTTGTCCAATGACTGTGATATTTTATAGGCTAATAGTATACATCCTAAGCCTTAATATGCATTATTTGGGTTAGTAGTTTGTAAGTTATGATTTGTTAAAGTTTAGGCACTGAATCTGGAATGAATTCTGAACCAATTGGGTTTGTCAAGGTTCTTAGAGTTTTATGGCCATAATTAGTGCCGGGTGATATTTTTCCTTTGCAGAGGGCTTAGAGAGCTTAACATAGAAATTGGAATAACCACATTTAGAATTTTCTAGATTAAGTTATAAATTTTCAAAGTTGATCAATAAAATATGGTATATTAGGGTTAATACCCAAATTTTTAGTAATTGAAGGGAATTGTGAATGGTAAGGTCATGAGGATTAGAGGCGTGACTTAGAGACTAATGTGTTTTAGTCTAGATACTCATTTGACCTAACACAAGAGTCTTAAAGATACCAACAAAGTTAGGATAAGAATGGGTCAAGAACAACATAACGTTCATTATGTTGATAGCATTGGAATGAATAATGACCTATTTGTCTATGAATTCTAAATTATAGGATTTAACATTTTCCAGAGCTCGAAGAAGAAAAAAGTTGCTGGTAAAGGTAAAGGACCATAAAGACGTTCAGGTAACAACTCTTACTCTCATATTCTGCATGTATATTTTTACCATCTGTATATTAGTTTCATGAATATATTCTATATGTGTGAGAAGCTTTCAATGTCAAACCCCTAATTATTTTGACATTTATCAGAGTATTAACGCGTAGTTCAATGAGCACACAAAAATAACATAATATATTGATATAACATTCTTGATTACATTACAAAATATCCACACATGGTTTGTACAAGTTACAATATATATCCCAATATAAATAAATACTATCAGATAACCAACAAAGTAATTCTTGAACCAGCACCGTACCTTCATATGCTAGCATAAGCTATTTTGCCTTCTGAGCCATTTCTACTTGCTGAATAAATTTTAAATTTATGGAAAAGGGTGAGATTCAAAAGAATCTCAGTAGTAACGATATATCAATCATATAAAATGGGAAAAGTAAACATGCAGTGCAGTATTTATCATGATATAGCAATCAAAATGCCAACGCCTATCTGACAATGCTTAGGAACTAAATGATGATTTTGCTCGGGTACAAAATGATCATCCGTTCTTGATCTGCACAAATCATAACTCATACATAGGAATTCACTACGGAATTCACCTATGTAATGTGATCACATAACAACTTGGAGCATGCCTATACTTGTCCTTACATATCAAGCCACTCAACTGGGTCCACTTGGCCACATGGTACCCTAAAAGTCCCATCGGGTGGTTTAACTCATCATCCACACCCAGAGAGTTTCAGCACCACAAGCAACACATTGAACAAATCATGGCAATCATTGCATATTAACATTCATATAGTATATGTAAGATAAAGCTATTACTTGAGCTCCTTTCCAAAGTTTAGCTACTACCGGTCCTTTAATCTTTCGTTTGGCTCGGGAAATTACCACATTCTTAAAATTCCCAAAGTAATTGTAAATGAGTTATTACTCGTTCATACTTTATTGTAGAATTTACAAGTTGGTTATTATAGCCTAAAATAGCATATTTACCAAAATGCCCCTGGGGACCCAGCCTGGCCCCTTCCTGTACCCGGTATTTTTGTACTTTTCCAAAAATTGCAACTTAGGTCCATTCTACCTACTTTCAAATGTAGATTCTATATTTGACCTCAAATCAAGTCAATTTAAACTCCAATTACAATTGTGCCCTTGACAGCCTTATCTTGGGATTTAAGGGACAAAATTGTCATTTCACAATATGGGGCTTTTCACACTTCGCACTCAACATAAACTCTAAATAATTTTCTATTATAAACATCATGGAATCATTAGAATCATGAAATTCCAACTCTATCCTTCATTTTTTTACCTTGGCTGAAAATTAGAGAAAAATTAGGGAAAATTATATTTTCATAACTCTAACTCCTAGAATGCCTTTTTTCCACTTGTATTCCTTTGTTTAGCCATAAATTCTCAAGTTTAATATAATCAATGGAAATTTAGGCAGAATTTCCCCTAAGAAAATAAACATCCTAAATTTACAAAAACACCAGAAAAAGTCCAATAATCAACCAGAATATATTCACAACTCAATTTTCGGTAAGAATCTCAGAGTTTGAGTAACTTACCTCACATTTTCTTCTTCTTCTTCCCTTTGGCCGAAGTGACTTCCCTTTTCCCTCTAGATTTTTTAGCTAAATAACTAACCTAAGAGGAAAGAGAGATTATGGAAGAGGTTTCTCAAGTTAAAGGGCAAGATTGAGCAGAGATTTCGGCGTACTTACCTTGTACTGGCTCCTGAACCTCTGCTTTTCCTCCTCTTCTCCTTCTTCTTTCAGCTTTCTCTTCTTTCCTTTTCTTCCCTTCTTTGGTCGACTAAAGACTTAAAATAGGCTAAGGGCAGAATTTTTGAGAAGACTTCAGAGATCGACAAGACTTGGCATCACCTTATTGGCCATCACTTATATATCTTGTGATAATTACATATTTAATTATATAATTATTTTATAAATTCAATATTTCCCCCCTTTTCTATAATTATTTATGAAATAATCCAGATTATTTTGATGTGGGTAAAAAAGACCATTTTTCCCTTGCAATTTCTTCCATTTTTGCAACATTTGAGAAAATTGGTAGAATTCTCACCAAACTTTGAAAATTCATATATAATTGTGTAGATATCCAATTTGAGTGGTTTTAAATTATGTGTGACCCTTATTAAATCTATTTTTATGGAAAAATATAAAATTTAGCTAATTGGAAGCTTACCCATCCCATAATATTTATTTTGAAGTCTGCATCTGAAAAATGTCAAATTCACTGGGTAAAATTCAAAAATTCATATCTCCTTGTATACAAATCCAAAAATTTCATATGACCAATAAAATTAAATCCTATCATGTCTAATTTTATACTATAAATTTTCTTAATTTTTGGAGGTCATTTACTAATTTAAAAGTGTCACATAATCCAACTGCCTCATCATGAAATACACCAACTATCTTGTATAACAACTATTTGGTTATGTGTGACTTTATTGGCTTTATTTTGCCACTTTTCATGCTCTTTTATAATGAAATACCATAATAGTTACTGATACTTAGTGATTAAAATTTGGAACATTACATTCAGCATTGTGTTCGACACTGTATCAAGGCAATAAGACCCTGGATCGGGCCATAAGACCGGGCGGTACAGTTTGTCGTTTAACAGTGTACTGGTGGAATAAGACCTTAGAGAGAGCCATACGACCGGGGTGATACAATTTGTTTTTCAACATTGTATCGGGGCAATAAGACCCAAGAGAGGGTCGTAAGAGGCAGTAAGACCCGGTGTGCTTAATTGCATGGGCTGTGTCCTTGGGTTGTAAGACCTAGAATGTCAACTATGCAGTGTGGACCAGTGAGTGCAGTGTTGTGAATTGTTGATTGCTATTTGTGTATGATGGTTGGTCTAGCATGCTCTGTGAACTTGCATATGTTATGGGTGTTTGTTATCACTAATGATATTCTCGCGAATCTCATCCTTTCCCTAAACTAACACGCAGCAGAAGCAAACAGCTCAAAGGGAAAAAAAGTAATTGCAGATCGTTAAGAGATGAAGATGTTGGTTCACAAGTTCTGGTGGTTATATGTATCTAGTTTTGTATAAGTATGTAAGAATATAGTCATAATGAGACTAGTATAGTAGTAATGTATACATTGTATAGCGTAGTTTAACCAATTTCTTTGTGTAAACAGTGAACCTGCCCAAGTATGATAAATGTATTAGAACAAGGCAATTACATGATAATGGCCCATAGAATATCTATCAATATACTGGTAAAGCAGAGAGGTGCAATGAGATACTATGATAATAGTATCTGAAGTTTACCAAATTGAAATGGGGTTTACATAAAGTTCTTAATATATTTTTTAATTTCCAAAATAAGAGTAGTTAATATCGAAAGTTCAGTAGTAAATAACAAAATAAAAGTAGTCATTAAAAGTTACTTTGCAAAAGAGACTCTATTTAGTATTTACTACTCTTATTTTCAGTTTTAACTACTCTAATTTCACTATCAATTACTCTTATTTCGAAAATTCAAAAAAATATATTAAAAACTTTGTTGTTAATCAGGTAAAGCAGTCAATATTGAAACTAAAATAGGGTAAAAATCAGATGGTGTGTAATGTGTTTAATGTTTTGATTGAACTTGGAGAAATGTTTTTTTTTAAAAAACTAAAACATGTTAGATGATTATTTTGAATGTAAACTACTATCTACAAAAACCATTTTTTGAAAAACTGGACTGGACCGGCCTGTTCAGACCAAAAATCAGTGAATCGGCCGGTGGTTCGGTCCAGATAGCTGAAGAAAACTAGAACCGGGTTGAACCGGGGTGACCCGGTCAAACTAGTGTGAATCGGGGTGACCCGATTTTCCCTTTTTTTGTTGATTTTTTTATACTCCAAACGATGTCATTTTTGCTTTTTTTTCACTACTACAAAAATAGGCATTAGTGGCGTACCTTTTGTGACGCTTCTTTAAAGAAGCGCTACAGCTTCTTCCAGATTTTTTAAATGTTTTTTTTAAAAAAAAGACTTTAGGTGGCGCTTCCTTGAGAAAGCGTCACAACTTCCTAGTGACTTTAGGTCGCCTTCCTTGAGGAAGCGCCACCTAAAGTGTTTTTTTTAAATAAAAATTGAAGCAACAGCTGTGGCGCTTGTTCAAGGAAGTGTCACAGCTGCTACGTACTTTGTGTGGCACTTAGCCTAGCAAGCGCCACAAAAAGTATTATTTTCTTTAAAAAAAAATTCAAACCCTTCTCTTTCCCGCAATTTGCTTCCATCACCTTTATCCTCTTAGTTTTCAATCTTCATCCAACACATACCATCACCCTTATCCTTTTAGTTCCCACGTTTCCTCCTTCTCCTCTACTAATGACTGTCCAAAAGTTTGATTTACACTTATCTCATTTTTTTGTTCCATCACTTCTCACATTTTCTCTTCCTCCTCTTTTTATTTTCACGACACTCCTTGCTCATTTCTTTTTGTCTCATTTATTGCACCAAACTGACCCTACTCCTTCTCCCTCTTGGTCTCATTTCATCTTCCTTATAGTTTCATTTCGTCCTGTAAGTTGTATCCACTCATTTTTTCCTTTTTTTTTATATTTTGAAGCTACGTATAACACATTGTCTTATTAACCACTTTTTTTTTTAAATTTAAACATATATGCAACTTTATCATTCTCTTTTTTCCTTTATCAATTTTTTTTCAGGTGTTGTGTTTGAGATTTCCACTCACTTCATTCAAGCTTCCTCTATTAATTTTATTAGTAGTTTAATTTGCTCAATATCTTTTATATTAATTTATTATGAAATATGAAAAAAAATTATTCTCATTTTTGTATGCCGAAAAATAAATGAGATAAAATTAAATGTTATAATATATAGATTATATGTGAAGATATGTAGTATTTATAATATTTTATTGTTGCAATAATTGTTAACATTATATTGATGAGTTGCATAAATAATATAATTATTTATTTTTAACACTTGTATTTTACTTATTAGTGATTTTGTTAATTAGTTATTTGTTAATTTATATCATTTTGCAGTTATTTGATTTTGATTTGTTTTCCTTCATTTTGTTGTAGAGATACAAAAATATGTTTAAAGTGTATTATTAATTATAATTATACGTTTCTAAAAGAAAAATATGAAAAAAATTATTTTTTTTTAAAAATGATTTAAGGTGGCGCTTCCTTGAGGAAGTGCCACATGAAGTAACTTCCTGAGGAAGCGTCACCCTAGACTTTTTTTAAAAAAAAATTAAAAAAATAATTTTTAAGAAAAAAAAATAATTTTTTTAAAAAGGCCTAGGGTGGCTTTCCTTGAGGAAGTGCCACCCTAGGTGGTATATAAATAAAATATATATATATACATGATGTGGCGCTTGTGGGTAGCGCCACAGCTTCTTTTAGTGGCGTTAGGATATGTGACGCTTGTTAAGTGCCACAAATAATATTAAAATAAGCGCCACAGCTATATTTATTTGTAGTAGTGTTTTAAGAAAAAAATATTTTTCTAAAACTTTTTCATTTATAAGGAGCTTTAAAAGGATTGTGGAATAATTTTAGCATTGGTTGGAGAAAAATTCTTATGTACTTAATGACATTTTTGTGGATATTAGGTTTAGGAGGTTATATTGGACTATTTGTTGAAAAAAAACTCTTATGTAGTTTTTTAAATGATATGCATGAACATTTAAATTATATATATATTTTTTGTAATTGACCCCGGTTTAACCCCTGGGTTGACTCCGGTCTAAACCACTGACACTTAATTCAGTACTTCGACCGATTCAATGTCCGATCCATTTTCAGTACCTTGACGAAAACACGATATGACAATGGAAGAATGATCCTAGTGCAATGGACGGTAACCATCAAGCATGTTTTAGTAGATTAAGTACATCTAATCGTAGATCCAAACACACCCGATCTAAAGATAGAGTGTGATAAACGTTTCATTAGAAAATATCTCATTAATTACTTATAAATTGATATCAGAATATGTTTGAGATGATACTTATTTACAACTTACAAATAATTTTACTCGTTTTCAATTATATATAATACATACAACCATTTTAGTTCAATATAAAATATGTAAAAAACTCATTTTTATAAATCATAGTCAATTTTATTGTGTTGTCAAAATTTATTATAAGGTTAAGGTGGAAACCTTCCTCAAGAGGTTTTAGAAAACCATTTATTTCCTTGCAATGCTTTAGAGCATCTTCGTATTGGATTTCAAAGTCTTTTTTTTACTTCCATCTCTAATAGGAGACTCTAGGTATATTGTATTAGGAAGTTATTTCTACCACCTCAAGGGATCAAGGAGTACTCGGCTAACATTTTGTATAGGACATAGAAAATTTACTGAGACCATTTGATTTTGGCAAGATATGTGGGATAAGACAAATTAGCCATAATGTTTACAATTCTCTAAAATTATGTTACAATATGATTGTAGACTTATGATGTACACTCATTTTACCTGTTAATGGAAATTGTTGTTTATTAAAAAAAAAGTGCAAAAAAATCATAAAAACGGCTTGTTTGATTCTATTCTCTTTTTCCCCCCATCAAAAACAGTTTTATAAAATAATTTTTGGAAACAAGTTTTAAAAATAAAAAAAATTTGTTTGGATATATTGTTTTGAAAAATTTGTTTTTGAAATGACGTGGTGGTATGGTTGCCGGTGATGACATGTCGGTAGTCATCACTAGTAGTGTAGTGTCGATAGTGGATAAGTGATGGCCTCAAAAAATAAAAAATAGAAAAACAAAAACAAGAAAACAACTAAACCTATTTTTGTTTTTTTAGTTTTTAAAAACAACTTTTTTTAAAAAAAATAATTTTTTGAAAACAGTTTACAAAATAGGTTTTATTATTTTATTATTTTTTTAAAAAAAATTTTAAAAATAAAATCAAACAGCTCTATGATGGTTACTTTTGTACCCTTAGAAAAAAATGTGGGCCCCAAACAAAATTTAACAGATATTAGCTGTTATGGCATTTTTGTAAACATTGTAGAATGTTCATGCCCATTTTTGCGCTCAACAAAATTCTGGTTCTAATTGGACATTTACAAACACTTGATTTATACCTTGAACCCTTCATTATAATATTATGATAAAGTATAAAAATATACATGTGATTTTTTTAAGAGTGTATCTAATATTAAATATTTTTTTGAGGGGTAAAAGTAACTATGAACTTTTAAAATAGGTACAAAAATATATATTGATGATTAATTGACTGTTTGTTTGAATTTTTTAAGGGTTAAGGTGAAAAATTATTTTTCCAAAAGTACACTTGACACAAATGTTTTTTTTACGGGACAAGAATAACTATAAACTTCCAAAATAGGTGCAAAAGTATATATTGACCATTAGTTGATAGTTTGTTTAAATTTTTGACTGAAAATAATGACATGGAGGATAATATGGATGATAAAGAAACAACCTAAAATAATAATTTGCTGACTAGGCAAGAAAAATGAATTTCCACCTAACCCTTCACTACTACAAAAAAGGGACTTAACAACGCTTATTTTAAAGAATACTATGGCCCTTAAGAAGAGCAAAAGTTTTCAACGCCATTAAAAATACACATGGCGCTTCTTGAATTTATGGAAGCATCATAGTAACATTTTCAAAACTAATATTTTAAATAAATACATATGGCACTTCTATAAGAAATGCTAAAGGAGGTATGTCACCTCTTTTGACGTTTTATGACGAAGCGCTAAAGGGGTGGCATAGCTCTTTTGGTGCTTGGTCGTCAGAGCCTTTGCTAGGACCCTCCTTTTACCTCCTTTGACACTTAAACATAAAGTGCCAAAGGAGGTCCTTTTTCTTAATAATTTTTTTAATTATTTTCTTATCCTGATGAAACAGGAAAATTACAATACGATGGTAAAATGCAAAAAAAATAACTACAATAATTTGTATTACAATAAAATCACTACAAAATGTATTATATTACAATAATTATAATGTATAGCTACTTTTAAAATGAATAAACAAAACAAAATAGGTAAGAAAGAACCTATATGCCTAAATTAACTAATTTTTTGACAATATATTTACACCATTTTTCAATAATTTCATCTACTTGATGGTTATTTAACTCAGCAAAATGTTGATCTTCATAATACTACATAAATAATCATGCAAACAAAGAATTAAAATCACTAAAAGTCAATCAGCTTAGTCACTTGTCAATTAAATTTAAAACACAAAGTTAATTGCAAGTAAAGGAACTTACTTTAACAGGAACAAAATTTTCTCGATGAGTAATTACATCTTTAATAAATTTCATAATATAATATATGCAATCATTATTATTTGGTTGGAATGGGCACTGCAACAAAACAATAAAATAATTAAGTCAAGTTTTGAATAAAAAATTTTTGACTAACAAAATTTGAGTAAATTCATATATAAGTACCATAATCTTCCTCCACGCATAGCTATTGACCGAGTCATTATAGCTAGAAAAACTCAATCCAACCTGGCTTCTATATGCGGTCAATGCACTAATAAAACTAGTGATTGATTAATTTTGGTTATTCAATAATCACACAGGAAAATATTTACACATAAACTCATACACTTACTTATTGAAGATAATATGCATATCAGGACGGTTCTCTGGATAACCAGATGATACAGGATACAGATAGAAAATGAGGGGACCTTCTGTTGTCATTGGATAGACAACAATTAATATCCAATGTGCCCTAAAAAATAGTTTGAAAATTTTACTTCGACAATCATTTTATGGTAAAAGTGAAAGAATAAAAAAGCATACATTCAAATATTGTCGTAAATTACTTACCCTGGATTGTATGGCACAAGAAAGAGCTTATAAGGGTTTCTCTACGCATAAAGTAGTATCTAAGATCGTTAGATTGTGCTTCCAAATCTCTCCCCCTATGCTGGCCAAGGAGGTGTGGGCTGACAAAGACGAATCTATGCATCCTATCCTTGCCTACTATCACATTATGGTACAAAAGCCTTTAAAGAAAACAAACAATGTTATTAACACCAAAAAATTGAATGATGATTAATAATAACAATAATAGACGATGATGATTAAGTACATAATCCATACATTGATGGCCGTTGCACTAAGCCATCCATGAGTAAGCACTTCGTTAGCACATCACCATTGACATGATCAGTTACATCTATATCATAGATGTTGAAATCAAAAGGTATTTCTTGACCACCTTGGCGGATCAAATATGGTGCCATTGATGCCAATTGTTGGCAGTATGAGCCCATTTGTCTGTTGCTTCGGTTGTTGGTTGAGGGTTAGGACTTCGATTGGGTTGTTGAATACTTTGAGTTCTTCACATGCCCTTCAACTTGTTTTCCTTTAGGATGAGCAGCAACAACCTATAAAGATGTTGAAAGTAAATCATACAGCTTTAGATGGAAGTGCATAGAAAAAGTGGAAGGAATTGTAAATTAACTACTTTTTGGAATGACAATCAAACCTATTGGCCATGCAACATAACCATCGAAAACATCTTTCACCATTGTTTCTTCATGCTGAGAAGAGATTGGTAAGAGGGCATCTTCATTTGTGCATACGTCAACCCTTACTCGGAGTGTGTTTGTGGGCAATGGTGAAATATGAAGTGTATCATTGTCAGTATTGTAGGCCACGCCCATAGTAACTGTGTGCTTGAAAGATTCATCAACGCGCAACTTGCACATTGATTCGCCCTATGAAAAATAGAGTTAATATATTAAGGTAAACTAATTTAAAAACCTAAGGAAAGCCTATACTCTTGTGATGATTATCACATATTTAAGTTTAAGCATTAATGGCTAGAGGGTGAATTCAATATGAAATTTGGATTGATTTGTTTTCTTATTATTCTTCATTTTCTCTCTCTTCTATTTTTATTATTTCATCACTATACCATGGAAAGCATATGCTCTTGTAATTGTTGTCACCTTTTGTGAGCTACAACATTATTGCTAGAGAGTGCAATCCAATATGATTTGGATTATTTTATCTTGTTTTTCTTTCAATTTTTTCTCCTTATATCTTTCCTCTCTATTCTTTTTTTTCTTTTTTTTTCTATTTAATCATTTTAATCTCATATGATTGTACCACTCATCCCTCTTTCTTTTTGTTTCTTCACTCTACCACCCTAACAACATTTATGCTACTCTCTTCTTGTTGATATTGTGAGGATATGCCCAACGATGTTTGTGTATTACTTGGACCATGAAGAAGGTACGCGTCCTTCATTCATTGACTTGACATGTGATGCTTTGCTTCCACCATTTATTTTCACTGTTTGGATGTGTATTACCTATTTGTTATTTTCATCTTTCCCTCTAACATAAGTTTTCTTTATAAAAAAGAAAAAGACAAATGATTGTGACCCATTTTCATGAATGAAAATAACAAAGAAGAAAACTTCTCTTTTTATCAAAATAAATGAAATTGATTTTAAAAGGGATTTTTACCGTGTAAGGTTTTAGAGCCTCCTTAGGTAAGAATTAATTATTCTTCCGTGTGAGATTATGAAAATCTCCTCAAGAAGTTTAGTCCAAGAGCCTTCTAAAAACCTCTCTTTAACTCAATAAAAAAAATAGAAGAGTTGTTTTTGTAAAATAAAAAATACTAAAAAAATAAAAAATCATTTTCTCAAATAAATTAAAGGAAGATTTTCCTTAAAAAAATATAAACAAAGTGACACGCACTTCTACTCTGAACTATGTGGGCTTTGATCCCCTTAAAGGGTATGTAGGCTCTAGGATCTCTTCCTAGGTCAAGTTCAACAATGTAAATAATTAATTTTATTTTCTCATTTTTTAAATATTTTGTTTTTGGGTAATTATGATAAAATTTAAAAGGGCCATATTTATTTTTAAATAATTAACTTAGGGTAACCTTTTTTATTAATGTGTGCTGTGGGGAGCCTAATACCTTCCCCATGCACAATCGATTTTCGAACCCTAATCTGATTTTCTTATAATAGCAAAGGTTTCCAAAATTATCCTTTTCTAAAATTTTGGTGGTGGCTCCATGTTTTCCAAAATTTCAGGCGCTACAATTTGGCGACTCCATTGGGGACAGTTTGAGAGTTAAGCCCATTTAAGTTAAATGTTTAAAAATAATGTGGTTTGAATTTTTTTTAATTACCCTTTTTTATTTTATTTTATTTTGTGTGCTTGTTTGTTTTATTTATTAAATCCTTTATTCATTTATATGTTTATTCTTTTTCTCTATCTATCTTGTGATTTGCTTAGCAGATGAGAGTTGGGTAGAACTTAGGCCATAGGTTGGTATGCTTTCCACACACACATTTTGGGCCCTATACCCAGGTCTGTGAGTTCCTTAGGTGAGTGGAAGTTTCTAGCGGTCTCCCCGTGGGGTTTACAAAACCCCCTGAGGTTACTGTAAAGACTTCATCCTAGTTGTTACTTATTTAGAGAGGTTGGTCCTTGTAGGGTTTTTAGAACCCCCTGAAGGTCAAATTCGTCAAATGGGATCTTCATCTTTACGATGAGGGCAGTTAGGAGACCTTTATATGTAAGAATTAGAACCACCTTGAAACTATGACACATATTAGTAGAAATTATTGACCTGCACTATTAATTAGGACCCACCTTTCTTAGGGTAGATATCCCCCAATCTAGGGTTATTCCTAAAATAGAACATCAGAGGGAGTTTATTTATTGTTGACAATATTATTCATCATCCATGCATAATCAAGGAAACCCCTAGGATTAAGTAGTTAATTGTCACTTTACTTGAGTATGTATCTAGCATCATTCCACATATAGATACATCATAAGGATGATGTATGCATTAGATAGACAACTATAGTCTAAGGGTTTGTGACCCTAAAAGACCATGAGCTCATCATATCCACCATGTTAGAAAATATCTTAATAAGAGAGAACTCTTTTACGGCTCACATAGCATTATTACATCATATATAGGTAATTACCTTCATTTGATATGGGCCTTGGACATAATCATCCTTTTTAAAACCCTTAGCCGCATGATGGCTTGGGCCGTTCGCAGGTTAATGGGTACTTCATTCTCTATATGAGGTAATGGATCTCTTGAGTAGGTGGATTTCTTTTTTCTCAATATCCATCAACCATATCAAAACTTGAGGTACATGTCATCACTCTTTCATATCTCATGAGGCATCCTTACATCATTCATTAGTATTTAGATTCATTTTATATGGGCCTTGGACATAATAAACATAATTGAATATGGAGGTAGAAAGAGGGAAAAATGAGCATGCAAATAAAAATGAAAAAAATAAAAAAAGTAAAACAATGTAATCATATCTTTAGTTAATAATGCTTACATAAAATATCTTTCCTTAAAAATGACTTAATATACCATTGTCAATGTCATCCCTCCTTCACATAAATAGTTGTTCCTTATTCCTGATGTGAGGCTAAAATTTTTGTCTCTCTTTTCACTTTCTGAGAGTGTTATTCTTGATTGGGGGAAACTGTCAATGGTCTAAAAACTTGTTTTGTAAAATTTGCTTATATAGAGGTAATATAATACTCTGAAGAAACTCAGTTTTGAAAATGACTTGACCCCACCTTGATTAGGCTAGTTTTAAAGGGTAAATTGTTTAACTTGGACGTAATGTGATGATGATTACATAAGCCATGTGAGGATTTGAGCCTATTGATATGATTTGATTTTTATGTGTGTAACACTTATCCTTTATCCAATCTAGAACTTGGCACGTATCTTGTTTAAAGTCAAATTTGATGTTTATTTGCTTGATATAGAGAGGACTAATGCATTCATTTTTCATCCTTAATAAAAACAAAGCCAAATAGCCACCCTTACATGATAGTCATTTGAGCCTGTGTGATATTTCGTACACTTGCTTGTTTGGTTCTTATTGCTCTTAGTTGTCATGAGTATCTACTTCGATTCTTAGATATCCTTTATCTTCTACTTAGGGTACTTTTTGTCTCTAAGAGTACCTTATCTTCTTGTTTAGGGGAGCATATGTACATTTTTACAATTTTTGAGGCCATCAAGGTAATCTGGTAGTAAGGCTTACTCTCTTTTGGAAATTTTAAAGTTTGAAAAGTGGCTAAAAATAATGAAAATAAATGAATTAGTTGAAAAAAATAGGAAAAAAAGAAAGAAAAGAATCTCGATAAGTTGAAAACTCGTAAGGGCAGCTTAGGCAAAAGTTAAAGCAAAAAAAGAAAAAGAAAAAGAAAAGACAAAAAGCTTGCTAAGTTGAAAACCTGAAAGGGCAGTTTAGGCAAAAGTTAGAGCAATAAAAAAGAAAAGAAAATCAAAAGAAAGATAGAGAAATGACTAGGGAAACATGGAAAGAGCTTCCTTTAGTTGTTCTTTTGTTTGAAAAGTGGCTAAAAATAATGAAAAGCAAAGAAATAGTTGAAAAAAGAAGGGAGAAGAAGAGAAAAGAAGAAAGAAAGGAAACAAAAAGATCGCTAAGCTGAAAACTGGAAAGGGCTACTTAGGCAAAAGTTAGAGCGAAAAATGAAGAAGAAAGAAAAAAACAAGAAGAAAAAATCAGAAGAGAGATTAACAAATACATAAAATATAAGAATAAAAACTAGATATTTTTCATCTTCTCTTTACCCTTTGTTTGTACCCCATGCCCACATAAAAAGTCCTTATGATCTATGTTAGCATATGACTCTTTTAGTGATGGAGAACTTAGATTATTGCCAAGCTTATTTAACAGGAATTGGATAATTTGGATATAGAGAGCAAACACTAACCTTTAAAACATTGAGTGATGAGAGTAAACACTATATCTGGTGAGGGAAATCATTAGAGCATTGCACTCTTGTTAAATATTTTACCTTGAAAGTGGCTAACTTGAGGTAGGTGATATGATTTAGATGGCAACACATTGGTATATTTGTGGATCCTCTATTCTTGTGACTTGGACATAGTCTTCTATGTTTCAATTCATTAAATTTTATGACCAGTTGTTAACACCTTAATAGGTTTCTTGAGTTATGCTGGGAGGTCTTTTCTCAAACATTTGGATATAAGAAATTCTTCTATTTCAATTCTTTTCTACTCTTAATGCGGTATGTGAGCTTTTTCCAGTTGTGTCACTTTACATCTGGGGCATTACCTTCATTTTCTGCCTTTCTATAAAGGGAAACAAGTTGGAATTTGGAGCTCCTCCTTAATTCTATCGCTCCACTAATTTCTTAAGACAACATTGACATTGTTAAATGAAGTTTTTTTTAAATGACTATGCAAGCATTAAAGATGAAGATAAACAAAAAAAATATGTGCTACATAAATTAAAATAAGCAAAGGAAAAGTTGAATATTTAAAATTTGGCTTATTGCTCAAAAGTCCTTTCATTTATTCAAAGTTAGCACTAAGTTATATCCAAAGAAATATTGTAATATCTTGTCAAATTGGGTAAAATTTTCTTGCATGGGGCTTTGCATCAATCATACCCTTACCTTACTTAACATGTTTGTATGCCATTTCACAAATTGGGGGTAAATTTGGAATTAATTTTTCAACCAAAGAGGCTTTTATTAATATTATGTCATGTATTGCCTTGAAATGTGCTTTTGCTAAGACTGGGAAAAATCTAAAAGCTTCTCAACAAGAGTCATAATGGCCTAAACAAGAATGACATCATACATGAACAAGTAAGTGAAGAGGTTTTGAATAGGACTGAGGCTAAAGTAGGAGCAACATCATTAGTTAGGTAGCTCTTCATCATTTTTATCATCATCATTACCATCACTCATAATTTCCATTATCATCTTCATCATGATCATCTCCTTATCATCTTCATCATCCTCATTAGCATTTCATTGTCATCATTCTCATTAGGGTTTTCTCATAACTGTCATAATTATTTAACATACTGCATATAGGGGACACTACATGATTAGTGTGACAACACCACCACCATTTACATGAGCACTTTATCATCACTACTGTCATCATTATCAATATCATCACCTTTATCATGATCATCTTTACCATTATCATAATCTTCTCGTTATCACGGCTATCACCATCCTCTTCATCATCATTGTTGTCATCCTCATTAGGATTTCATCATCATTACCATCATCATTATCAGTGTCGTCACCTTCATCATGATCATCTTGACTATTATCATAATCTCCTCGTAATCATGGCCATCATCAAAGCCTAGTAACAGCTGGCACCCTTTCAAAGCCCTGTATTGGCAGGTACCCTCAAAGGCTAATAATGCTTGGCACAATTCTTTTAAAGCCCTGTAACGGTAGGCGTTATTCTTTCAAAGCCCTATAACGGCATGCACTATTCTTTTAAAGCCCTGTATCGGCAGGCACCCTCAAAGACCAGTAACGGCTGGTACCTTTTCAAAGCTCTGTATCGGCAGGCACCCTCAAAGCCCAGTGACAACTGGCACCCTTTCAAAGCCCTGTATCAGCAAGCACCCTCAAAGCCCAGTAATGGCTGACACAATTCTCTTAAAGCCCAATAACACTTGGCACAATTCTTTTAAAGCCATGTAACGTCAAGCACTATTCTTTCAAAGCCCTATAATGGCAGGTACTATTCTTTTAAAGCCCTGTATCGGCAGGCACCCTTAAAGCCTAGTAACGGCTGTCATCATTTCAAAGCCCTGTATCAGCAAGCACCCTTTAAGCCCAATAACGATTGGTATAATTCTTTTAAATCCCTGTAATGGCAGGCACTATTCTTTCAAAGCCCAGTAACGGCCAGCACAATTCTTTTATGCCCCACCAAAGTCTTATGTAATTAGGTGCTTCACTTCTACTCTAGGTAATCATCTAGCTCCATCGGCGTTCTTCTCTCTTATGAACCAATTAAAGAGGGGCATGAGCACTATATTTTGTCTAAACCTCTTTGGCTCCAAAGGGGGGCACTTTGTTCTATTGGGCAGACAAAATACGTATTCTTATCTTTACTTGCTTCATAGACAAGAATCTCACTTTTATCAGCTACGAAACAAGTAAAGAGGGGAAACTCTGAACACCCTATTTTGTCCAGGCCTTACTTAAAAAATAAAAATAATAAAAAATAAAATAAATGAAAATAATCTCATTAATGATGATTGGTGTTTAAATTAAAAATCATCATTAAAGGGAAAAATAAAATAAAAATAAAAAAGGTCTTCTTATCGATGATGATTGGCATCTAAATTGGCAATCATAATTAAAGGGAAAAAATATTAAAAAAATTCTCTTATTGATGATGATTAGTGTCTAAATTGACAATCATCATTAAAGGGAAAAATAAAAAAAATAAAAAAGTGCTCTTATTAATGATGATTGATGTCCAAATTGGCATTGTATCTCATTTATGTTGATAGGTTTAAATTAGGAAATTACTTGTGGGGAAAAAATTTAAAAAATCTCATTGATGGTCAAATTAAGAAGTATTATTAATAGAAAATACGAAAATTAAAAAATAATTTTTTTTAAAAAAGTCTCTCATTGATAGTGATTGGGTCAAGTTAGGTAGTTTTATTAACATAAAAAAAATTTAAAAAATGAAAATTCAAAAAAGCAGGAGCATTTATGAAGAAAATCATAATTGAAGACTATAAATAGGGGAGCAAGAGTTGAAGCAAGGGAGAAAAACAAATTGAAAGAGCAAAGACAAAAGAAAGAAGGAGAGTAAAGTCTATTATTCATCTTTTTTATCTTGTTTTTTCTCATACACCCAAGAAAAGCCGATGCTCTTATGGTTGTTGTCTCATATGTGATGCTTCAACACCAATAACTAGAGGATGGAATCCAATACGATGAGGATTAATTCATTTTTCTTTTATTTTTCATTTTTCTTCTCTCTTATATTTTCCTTTTCTTATCTCTTTTTTGAAAACCCAAGGAAAGCCTATAATCTTGTGATGATTATCACATATGCAAGTTTAAGCATCAATGGCAAGAGGGTGAATCCAATATGAAATTTGGATTGATTTGTTTTCTTATTATTCTTCATTTTCTCTCCTATTTTTATTGTTTCATCTCTATGTCTAAGGAAATCATATGCTCTTGTGATTGTTGTTACCTTTGTGAGCTACAACATTATTGCTAGAGGATGCAATCCAATATCATTTGGATTATTTTATCTTCTTTTTCATTTCTTTCTTTTCTCCTTATATCTTTCCTCTCTATTCTTTCTTTAATTATCTTTTATATTTAATATTTTTAATCTCATATGATTGTACCACTCATCCCTCTTTCTTTTTGTTTCTTTCACTCCAGCACCCCAACAACATTTATGCTACTCTCTTCTTGTTGATATTGTGAGGATATGCCCAATATAATATCCCACTTTCTCACCAATATTCCTCATATGTATATTTGTGATATTTTATGGAATAAAATGGTGAATCATGGTGTGCCTAAATTTACAGAAAAATCCCAATCGTCGGTTACACATAATTCAGCCAAGAAAGGACACAAAGAGGCAATTAATGTCCACTTAAAGGCATGATATGGTAATAAAAATTTGAGGATAAAATGACACAAATAATGGCTTCATATAAGTGTCAAAAATTGGCCAAACCAAAGAGAAAGGAAGGAAGAAATGATTTATTTTGATAAATCATAAAATGTAAGGGAAAAACGATAATTTTGCCATAAAATAAGAGAATAAATATTTTTCTTCAATATTCCCAATAATTTTAGTTAAATGGGAATTAAAAATAAGAAAATGGCTATTTTTTAAATAATAAGTCTAATTTAGTGAATTATTATTAAGGAAAGTCAAAGGGCCAATAAGCAAAGGCATATGACTTTGGTCAACAATTTGCGGTCAACAAAGTACAAAGATGACACATAGGATAATGCAAGACCAAAATATACTCTCTCACACCCATTATGGATGGCATAAGTGAGAGAAAAAGAGGAAAATGGATTATGGAAATATTTAACCAAAAACCATATATTTGGACCAATAGGAAGTAGTCACTTGTAAAGTAAACTTGACTAATGCATTAAGTTCTCATTTCTTTATCTTCACATGCTCATTCCTGTGCAAGTTGTATCAGAAAAGAAGAAAAGCGAGAGCTGAACGTGAAGGGCAAGAAGCACAAGGAAAGCTAGGGTTCTTCCAAAATCTAAGGTAAAACTTGAAAAATCTTGTGATTTTTGCCTCCTAATCACTCTATAACCTCTCCTAACCTCTTCTACTCCATTAAATCCATGATTTTCAAGATAAATCAAGGGTGTAGAGAGAGATTTCAAAAACTTCCAGGAGAGAGAAGGACCAAGAATTAAGAGGTAAACTTCAAAACTAGCCTCTCTTGCCTTGTTGGATGTTGTTGGTAGATATTAGCTTGTTTCTTTTGTTTTCAAATTTGGGCTGATAAAACCCTAGGGGAAATGCTGCCAAAATTTCCCCTAAATCATGTTCATTTAGTGTTTAAGTAGCGAATCATTTGATTAGAAGTAGAAAGGAAGTGATTAAGCAAGAGAAAACAAGAAAACAACAACTTTCACATAAGAATCTTCAATTCTGCCCTGTGTTGTAACATGATGAAGATATAAGAATTTGGTAATTTTGATAATTTCATTGGCTTTATAAGTCAAAATTATGTAGGTATACAAGTGTTCATGATTTTTGGATGCTTCTATATCAATTTGGAAATTTAAGAAATGTGTATGAACATGTTGGTTAATCTGCCTGTCAGAACTGGTGTTGTTGTGCTTGGTATATCAGGGGTCAAACCTTATCCAAAAATTATGAAACTTTCCAAAATTAAATTAGAGATATAGAGATTTAATTTTATAGGTACTTTTGTAATTTTTGGACAAGTACATTGAGAGATATGAATTTTCAAAGTTATGCCCTATTTCTGGAAGAAAACCTGGAAAAGATTATGTGTAGAAAACTTCTGGGAATTCTTTGGTAGTGGTAGCCAAAATTGAGTATTTTTATGTGAAACTATACTGAAATATATTTTTATATAATTTGTAACCACTCAATTTGGAGTTTCCTAGAATTAATGGTAAATTTTTGAATTTATGACCTGTTTTCTGGAAGCAATCTGGGACAGTGATATATAAAAAATTTCTGGGAATGATTTGTCTACATTGGAAAAACCTAACTATTTTTCCTTAAATTTACATTGAAATAGATTCATTTATGCTTTGTAATCATTTAAATTATATTTTTTTAGAATTAATTATGAATTTTTAAAGTGGACTGAAAAATCTACCAGTTTCAGAAAAACAGTGAAACTGTACTGTATAGAATTGTATTATACAGAAACTGTTATAACTGCTTTAGATAACTAACAAAATTTGATTTAAAGGAAGTAACAATGCAAGTAATAACCAGTTACTTGTAACTTTAATTTTGATAGGAACTAGAATTTGTCCGAGCTCAAAGAAATAGTTGGATATTGCTCAAGGGAAGTAACCAGGTAGTAACTTGTCTTTCATATGTTTATAATATACACTATATGTTGTGTGAATCATCATGCATTATCTAACACATTCTGGTTATGCGGAGT
This sequence comes from Albizia julibrissin, assembly GCA_037074505.1. Taxonomy (NCBI): domain Eukaryota; kingdom Viridiplantae; phylum Streptophyta; class Magnoliopsida; order Fabales; family Fabaceae; genus Albizia; species Albizia julibrissin. Next base: position 45,090,990 of record CM073477.1, read on the forward strand.
GGTTTCATGGGGCCTATTACGGGGGTGGACGCTCGGGCCAATAACATTCTGTGATGCACGAGTAGATCCCAGGGCCTAATGCGCGGGTATCCCTCAGGGCCTATAACTTACCTAGCGCTATGGTAGTTCATAAATTTCATGTGATGCACTGAATGCTGTCGTGATAATTCTGTTGTATGATGACTGTGTAGCATGCTTTGTGATGTGATATATGTATGATTGCCATTATGTTACTACTGAGATTCTGTGGAATCTCACTCTTTTTTTATAAACCATCTACAGTACAGGGAGATAGGTCAAGGGGCAAGAAGAAGGTACATACGGACAACTAGAGACTGGGAACGTGAGAGACTTTAGTCCTTTTGTTGGTTGTATGTTTTTTGTACTTTTGATATTTTGGATCTGTATATAGTACAAATAGCCTGTAACTCTAACATGCTACAATAGTGAAACGGGTAATGCCGACATATTGCTAAAAGAACAGTTTAACTATATTATGCTTCTGATCACTAACAAAACTTAACTAAGGTATGAAACGTAAGAATTAAGCAGAGAGTCGCTCGCAAACTTTGATAAAATGAAAAGAAGAACCGGTGAGACTTAGTGAGATAGTGAATATTTGTGAAATTGTTTGAGAAAATTTTATTACTCTCAAAAAATTCTTTCCAGTCCCAGGTTCAAATCCTGAGTTAGGTTTGGAATTTGCGAACATTTTCAGAAGTTACTTAATACGGGACCTGATCCTGGTTTCACAAATGATTTTACTACTCTTTTACACTCATCTGAAGCTATAGGAAATAAGGTATCACACCCAACGATGTTTGTGTGTTACTTGGACCATAAAGAAGGTATGCGTCCTTCATTCATTGACTTGACATGTGATGCTTTGCTTCCACTACTTATTTTCACTGTTTGGATGTGTATTACCTATTTGTTATTTTCACCTCTCCCTCTAACATAAGTTTTCTTTATAAAAAAGAAAAAGAAAAATGATTGTGACCCATTTTCATGAATGAAAATAACAAAGAAGAAAACTTCTCTTTTTATCAAAATAAATGAAATTGATTTTAAAAGGGATTTTTATCGTGTGAGGTTTTAGAGCCTCCTTAGGTAAAAATTGATTATTCTTCCGTGTGAGATTATGAAAATCTCCTCAAGAAATTTAGTTCAAGAACCTTCCAAAAACCTTTCTTTAATTCAATAAAAAGTGAACATTTTCCTTAAAAAATATAAACAAAGTGACACGTATTTCTACCTTGAACTACATGGGTTTTGATCCCCTTAAAGGGTACGTAAGCTATAGGATCTCTTCCAAGGTCAAGTCCAATAATGTAAAATAATTAATTTCGTTTTCTCATTTTGTAAATATTTTTTTTGGGTAATTATGATAAAATTTAAAAGGGTCATATTTATTTTTAATTAATTAACTTAGGGTAACCATTCTTATTAATGTATGATGTGGGGTGCTTAATACCTTCCCCATGCATAATTGACTCTCGAACCTTATCTGGTTTTCTTCTAATAAAAAAGGTTTCCAAATTATCCTTTTCTAAAACTTTGATGATGGCTCCATGTTTTCCAAAATCCAGGCGCTACATACACAATATTTTGCAACTTGTCTAGCTTGTTCGCTTGGAATTTCTTCTTTTTTATTTGTACAGCCGGCCAGTCACAAATGATGCTGTGGTATATGCGTGACATCATAATGTGATTCTTGGATCTTCATATCAAAGTTAGTTGTAGTTAAAAATTAGTCATAGAAATTATATTCATATGAAATAATGATAAGTTCTTACCAATTGTTGCTCCAACGTTGCATATGATACCGGTCCTTTTATGTACCGGTATGGCATGTTGCTTGCGTTTTCACAATTTTGCTTGCTCCGTTCCTGTTTAAATCCAAATGATTCATATCAGTAAATATTAATTACAAATACATTACAAGTAGTCTATAAAGGCTAATATTATATTACCACAAATTCTGCAGTAGTATGTGAGCTTACAAACTCATCTCATTGCTCTTGAGTTATTATTCCATCGTAAAACTTTGGCAGCGTAGGAATGATATTGTCATTGTTGTCCTACAAGTAGAATTTGAGAAGATTGTAATGGAAACGTCTCAAAAGTTTGTCGTATTTTTCCATACAAATTTTTCTTTATCTTCTTCAATAATGAAACAAGAATGTAAGAAAAAACCACACATACTTTGTTAGATTGTAATTCATGAAACAAAAAAATAAGAATAATAAAGTAAATAATGTTTACCTTGACTGAACCAAAGATGATACCAGCATAATCTTTTTTCGCCCGTCTCCAATTTGAAACTGTAATAGGGACTCTTTCTCTGACAGTAGTCCCAATATAATTATTAAAGGAGCTAGCATTCGGTCTAACTGGATTTCCCTTTTCATTCCATTGAAGGTCTAACCTAATGCCCTTACTCCTTAGTTTGGACATTACAGTCCTGCCTCGAGCTATATTGGCCTCAAATGCTGCCTGACCATTATTTTCAACAAGAACAACTTCATGTCTATTGTGGGGATCCATTTTCCTACAAGTTAAATAAATAAAACAAAACATCAGCGTATAGTAACAATCATGGCAATTAAAGTAAATTAAGTTAGAATATATGAATACATGTAATAAAACATACAAGGGAAAAAAGTCAAGGCACTCATTGTCATCTTTTCCTCTTTGTTGTTTGATTTAAAAACCAAGTCTCCTCTTCGTGATCATCTTAAAAAAAATTATTGACTCTTGCAGTTACTTATCTTTAGTTATTTATTTTTAAAAAAATTCAGCAGTATAACATTGTAAAATTTAATTTTTTTCAAATATTAAACAGTCTTTATTAAATCAAAATTAATCAAACAATTAATCCCGCAGCATAATAATTTTTCAAAACTCACAACAAAATAAATCGTATTTGCCAACACAACATATCATAGTTAAAGTAATTCATTCTATAACAAGCCAGGAAAAATACTGTTAGCACAAGCGTTTCACCCAAGAGGGGGGTGAATTGGATGATAATAAAAATTTAACCACAATTAACAAATAATGAAAATTTTTCATAACACCAAGTTTAAGGGTTAGAGAGATTTCACCGAAGTATACACCAGGGATTATACTAGTTTGGTCTCAACAATTCTGACCTATGTCCAGTCCTCAGATTCCTTCTGAGCTTTTCACTATAACCTTCAAGATTCACTGGGTTCTTGGCACCACTTTACAAAGCAAGTTCCTTCTCAGGACACTTCGCTCCCCCTTACTCTATGTAAGATGATACCCAACTTCAGATTCCACAATCTTAAGTTTTCTTTCAATGAAGAGTATTGAAATTAATGTAAAATCTCTCTAACATAGTAGATGAAATAATCACTGAAGTACAATTATCTCAAATGAATAAAATAGAGTACTTAATACATAAATGAATATTTGTCAGTTTGGTCGTTTGGTAGATGCTCCGTTTTGAATGCTCTCGTATTTATAGTTGTACTGGATTTAATAACCATTGAGAGACATCCCATTTGTCTGTTACTCAGTAAATTTTCTCAGTTTATTCTTTATAATATTTGGATATAGCCGTTGCAGCAGAAGCAGCAGAAAGAATGTGTGTCGGTTGAAGTTCAACTTCGCATTAAATGCTCTTGACACAGTATCCACTTTTCTTTAATTTCAAATAACTGAAGCATAAGCTGCACGAAACTTGCTTTATACAAATGTTAATCATGAAAGAGAGTAATAACAAGCAAGATTAGCATATATAACAAAAGTTATATTGATTTCATGATTCTTTGTGAAATGCTCTGTTTTCTGGAAAAAACATAGTATTCAGATACAAGCAACATTATCAGGATAAAATAATAAATTCATAGTTGTGTACTATTTGGATAGTTATCCAACTATTCGAATAGCATTGAACATAATTGAACTGGGACTATTTGAATAATTTGTGCTACTATTCGAATAGTACTTTTGAAAACACAAAAGAGTTTATCTTGATACAAGTACTAACTATTCAAATACCTTTTCATTGAGTGAATTGAATACATTGTATTTGAAAGCTTCATACTATCTGAATAGTTGCCATACTATTCAAATGATCTTCTAGTTAGGTAATAAGAAATTATCCTGATACGATATGAGGATATTTGAATAGAATTTTGAAGATAGTTTTCCTCAAGTTAAACTACTATTCAAATAGTTATTTAGCTATTCGAATATTCTTTTCAAAAAAAATTGGGAGTAAAAGAGATGAGTAACACAATACTATTCGGATAGTTATCTACTATTCGGATAGTTCCAGTAATCTATTTTGATAAATTCCATGGTATCCAAATACTTCGAGACCTCAATTGTGAAACATTATTCGAATACACAGGTTACTATCCGAATAGTATCCTTACTATTCAAATAGCTAACATATTATCCGGATAGCATTTTTAATAAAGATATTGAAAGCAAACATATTACTATTTGGATAAAGCTCTGGCTATTCGAATACATTTTTACAAAATATATTTTAAGCTGTTTGAATCAATATACTATTTGGATAATCAATTTAGTATTCAAATACTATTGAGTTGTCACAGATTATTAGTATTCAAATACTTTGGATGCTATTCAGATAATACTCTAACTATTCGAATAGTCTAAGAACCATCAGGATAGTTTCCAACTAAGAATAGCTTATACTATTCGAATAGTGACACGACTATTCGGATAGTCCATAGTATAAAAACTTGAAACACATGACTTCAAATAGTCTGATAATACTCTGACTATTCGAATAGTCTGAGAACCATCAAGATAGTTTCCAACTAAGAATAGCTTATACTATTCAAATAGTGACACGACTATTTGGATAGTCCACAGTATAAAAACTTGAAACACATGAATTCAAATCCTTATTCGAATAATCTAAGTTTGTTATCATCAAAACCTTGAATCTAACATTCTCCCCCTTTTTGATGATGAAAAAACTTAGTGAAAACTCAATAGATCAAGACAAATATAAATTCAGATAAGAATAAGCAGATACTCAGAATGCACAAGATCAATTGCAAACATAATAATCCATAACTAGCTTTAAAGTAAAGACAGAAATTAAGAAAGGAAAAATATTAAATAATTAGAAAATAAACATCTCTTAATGGTCATTGGATCAAAGTGTAGGTGACTGCTCCCCATTTTTGTCATTATCAGAAAGGGAAGGAAGAGAGGAGGAAGTGGGTTGCTCTCTGAGAGAGGCTTAAGGAGGAGTGGTGGTGGAAATCAAAGGATGAACAGTAGGTGTTTGAAGTGGATCAGAGTGAGGAGGGTCCATGTTAAATGAAGGAGTGGAGGGAGGATAATTTATAGGTTAGACTACAGAGAAAGTTAAAGGGGTGAGAATAGGAGATTGCTCTAGGGAGTGAGGCAGAGGAGTATTTTCAGGATTAGAGACTTCCTGAATTTCCTTAGAGGAGCTGGATCTTGGTTGAGGGACATGTTGATGAGGAGAAGTGGTAGGTTATTGTGGAGGATTAATAGTGATTTGAATAGGAGAAGAGGATTGATTGATTTGCATAGAGAAAAGTACATTGGAAGGCTTTAAGGGCTAAGTGGGAGAGGTGGCTGAGGAAGGTTGAGAGGTAGAGGCAGTAGGTAAGTTTGTATATGTTGGTACATCCTGGACAGGGCCTTTGGAGAGTGGACCTTCAGTAATGTGGGTCTTTAAACAATCAAGCCTGAATTTGATGTCAGAAATATGCTGAAGATAGTTGGCTTGTAACTTGTAGAGAGACTCAAAATTTTGATTGACCCTACCAATCACAGCTCTCACTTGATTCTGGATATCTTCCATCATCAGTTGATTGGACTTTAGTATTTGCTCTACAACTGGTTTCAGAGCTTCCTGAATTTGATCTTGAATTGAAGCATTCAAGAATGAGAGAGGAGGAGATGGAGCTCTCGAAGAGTAAGCTTCATCTACCTGGGATGCTTTTGGCTCTACTCTCTGCTTCTTGGATAGGGGTTCTTCAGGTAGGTCCATTGGCAGTGCAATCTTAATTTTCTTAATCTGGGTCTTACTAAATTTGGCAAGCCTACCTTGCTCTCCTTCTAAGTACCAGATATTATTCATCTTGAGAAACAAGGATACCAACTATAGAAAAGGAGCTGGAGTTGTCTTGTTGGAAACCAGCCTATATTTGTTAATTTCTTGATAAATGAAGTCTCCAACATTCATTTTGACTCCAGAGACTTAGGCTGCCATGTAGTTGAAATCTCAGTTTGAAAAGAAGTTAAAATTCCGGTACTTGTTGATAGAGGCTCTGGTATAAATGTACCATAGAGTCCTTTGATCAACACTAAGACACATGGAAGAGAACTTCTTGGCTTTCCTCACAGGTTTGGTGATATGAAGAATTTGGTCTTTAGTGTAGTCTGGGGTCTCATCAAATGTAGTCTGGGGTCTCATCAAATTCCTCTTCATCATACCCAAGGAAAGAGTTGATGATAGAAGGTGAAAGCTAAATTTTTTGCCCCATAACTGTTGTCTCTAATCTTTCCTCAACCCTTCTTGTTTCCCTAGATCTTTATAGAAAATAGTTTGGAATAGAAGGTTCTGATGACTGAAATACTATAGGATAGATCAATTTAGAGCCATCTTTGGTAATTCTCCAGATATTCATACATATTAAAGCCTAAATTGTCCCTTAAATAAGGTAGATCAACATAGACTACAGGGCATATAAGCCTAGTAGAAAATAAGTCCATATACCTTTTTTTTCATCAGATTGAAGAAGGGGTCTATTGTTGAAATTAGGAGGAGGTCCAACAACCTCTTCTTTTATGAAGCTCCTTGAAATTTCAGGCATACTCCTATGAGATTGAGCTTGTGAAGCCTTTCTTGGTCCTGCTTCTATATTATGCACTATTCCCTTCACCACATTTCTGATTGTTCTATCCAGACTTTCACTCTCAGTGGAAGGATCTTTGGATGAGGTTTGAGCAATATTCTTATCTTTAGAGGTGGAGATAAGAGCGGTGGATTTGGACCTTGTCTGCATAGGCTCTTTGATGACAATGCCCTTTAGCCATGGAGCTGTTTTGCCAGAATCGTGAGCTACCTTGGGTCTGTATTTCTCTAAATTTTTTTGAGCAGATACCTTCTTGGAGGATGATTTATGAGGTGGCGTAGTGTCTCCTTTCTCAACATTAGCTCTTTTACTTCTCATCTGAATTTCTCGATAGTATCGCTAGTTTAGGTTTCTTGAGAGTTGTATGAGATTTTGATGTAACTTTTATGGAAAGGAGTGTTTTTAGGAGGGTTTTATTTGTAAAAGAGAGGCAAATTTGATGAAGGAAACTTGTATTCAGAGGATAGGTGAGACAATATTCGAATAATGAGCACACAAGAGATTAGTTTCGTTATATTTAGACCTAGATGTATTCGAATAGTTTCATGAGTATTTGAATAGTAAAGGGGTTATTTAGATACTTATGAACTTATTTGGATACTTTGAGAGTTGAGGCACATACTTTTATTTGGATAGTCCTGGTGGTATTCGAATAATCTTGGCTCTGTGCATTCCAACTATTTGAATAGTTGGTAAAGTATTCGAATAGTCCTTGTTCATTTGAATCCTTCATTATCTGAATAGTGTGAATAATATTTAGATAGTAATTTTACTTTGTCCCTTATTTTCTCTATTTGAATAATGCTCTAATTATTTAGATAGTTCCCTATCTTTTGCTTCTTTGTGTATTCGAATAGTCTTTGTAATATTCGAATATGCTTCTTATAATTCATTGGAATTTACCATTCTCAATTCCCTTCTTATGTATAGAAATTGCTCTTTAGCTAATAGCTTGGTAAATACGTTAGCTAGTTGTAGATGGGTAGGTATGAATAGAACTTTGACATCATTCTTTTGTATATGATATCTTATGAAGTGATGTCTTACATCAATGTGTTTAGTTCTTGTACGTTGAACTGGATTTTTGGCTAAGCTAATAGTACTGGTATTGTCACAGAAGATAGGAATTTCTTTGAGAAAGATGCCAAGATCTTGTAATTGTTGCTTCAGCCATAGCACTTGAGCACATCAACTCGATACTGCTACGTATTCAGCTTCTGTTGAGGATAGTGACAAAACAGTTTGTTTCTTGCTTAACCATAAGACAACTGCTCCCCCTAGAAATTGGCATTGACCACTTGTGATTTTCCTATCTGTCTTGTAACCACCATGATTTGAATCTGAGTAAGCGATCATATATTCACTACCTCCTTTGGGATACTATATCCCTAGTTCAATTGTGTCAGCAAGGTATCTGAAGATTCTTTTCACTTTTTCAGCATGAGATACCTTGGTACATGATTGGAATTGAGCACACATGCAAATGCTGAACTAAATATCTGGCTTGCTTGCAGTGAGATAAAGCAATGAACCAATCATTCCTCTATTCTTTGTTATATTGAATTTCTCTCCCTTTTCATCTGCATCTAGTAAGGTTTTTGTACATATGGGAGTATAAACTCCATTAGCCTCTTCCATTCCATATTTCTTGAGCAGCTCTCAGAGATATTTAGTTTGGAAAATAAATATCCCATTCTTTATTTGTTTTATTTGCAAACCTAGAAAGAATGTTAATTCCCCCATCATTGACATCTCAAACTCTCCTTTCATGAGCTCACAAAATTCCTTGCATAAATATTCATTAGTAGATCCAAAAATGATATCATCAACATAAACTTGACCAACTAATAAATCATTTTTCTTTCGTTTTATGAAAAGAGTTGTGTCTACTCTTCCTCTATTAAACCCATGATCAATGAGAAATTTGTTAAGTCTTTCATACCAAGCTCTTGGAGCTTGCTTAAGACCATAAAGAGCTTTTCTTAATCTATAGACATGATCAGGTTTAAAGAAATCTTCAAAACTATGAGGTTATTCAACATAAACTTCCTCTATTATATAACCGTTAAGAAAAACACTTTTAACATCCATTTGATTGAGTTTGAATCCCTTGATGCACACAAAGGCTAAGAGTACACGTATGACTTCCAATCTAGTTATTGAAGCATATGTTTCCTCATAATCAAATCCTTCTTCCTAATTATAACATTTGGCCACCAATCTTGCCTTGTTTTTGACAATGATTGCGGATTCATCAAGCTTGTTCTTGAATACCTATTTGGTGCCAATGATTGTATGATCCTTAAGCCTCAGTACTAAGTCTCAAACTTGATTTCTTTTGAACTGATTAAGTTCCTCTTGTATTGCTATTACCCAATCATTATCAGTAAGGGCTTCATCAATGCTAGAAGGTTTTAATTCAGAAATAAATGCAGAGAAGCTTACTTCATTTAAAACACCTTTTATGGTTTTAACTCCTTCTTCAATATTACCTATGACCTAATCTATAGGATGATCTTTATTAAATTTCCAGGCTATGGGTTTAGAAGAAGTTGACTGAAGATGTTTTTCTTCAGATTCAAAAGATTCAGGAAAAGATTTTGAAATAGTTTGTCTTGACTCAGGGTTAAGCAATTCTGGCTCATCATTTATTAGCTTGATAGAGGAATAAACTTCAACAAATACAACATGTATAGATTCTTCAACAACACAAGTTTGCTTATTAAAAACTCTAAAAGCTTTACTTCTATTAGAATTACCTAAGAAAATACCTTCATCGACTTTGGGATCAAATTTCCCTAGATTATCCTTACCATTATTATAGATGAAGCACTTATATTCGAATATGTGTAGATGACCAATATTTGGCTTCTTGCCCTTGTAAAGCTCATATGGAGTTTTTCCTAGCTTTGTTTTGATATAAGGCCTATTGGAAATGTAGCCGGAAGTACTCATCACATCGGCCCAAAATACTTGCAAAACTTCTTTTTCATTAAGCATTGCTCTTGCCATTTCGGTGAGTACCCTATTCTTCCTTTCTACGACACCATTCTGTTGAGGAGTTCTTGGTGCTGAGAAGTTGTGTTCAATGCCATTTGTATCACAATACTCCTTAAAAGCTTGGTTATCAAATTCTCTTCCATGATCTGTTCTTATTGCTGCAATTGACATACCTTTCTCATTTTTTACTTTCTTGGCAAAGATAATAAATTCACTAAATGTTTCGTCTTTGGTTGACAGAAAGATAGTCTATGTGAATCTAGAGAAATCATCAACAATAACCAATGTATATAGGTTTCCCCAAGGCTTTTTACCATTACTGGTCCAACTAAATCCATATGGATCAATTGTAATGGTCTATGTGTTGATATTTCCTTTTTGGTTTTAAAGGAAGACTTAGTCTATTTTCCCTTCTGACAAGAATCACACACTAAATCATTTTTAAAATGAAGTTTTGGTAAACCTATCACCAAATCCTTTTTGATAAGTTTATCTAATTGATGTATATTCACATGTGCTAATCTTTTATGCCAGAGCCAACTTTTATCACTATTACTTAGAAAACAGTTTTCAGAAATATGATTATTGATATCGATGGTATAGCAATTACCTTCTCTTCTGGCTTTGATTTTTACCTTAAGTTAATCTTTCTTCAATGGTAGATCTTTCTTGCTAACTATGAGGCATTCCTTAGAGTTGAATATGATCCCGTTGTCTCTGTTAGCACTTTGACTTATACTCAATAGGTTGTGCATTAATCCTTCCATATAATAAACGTCTTTGATCTGGATCCCGTTCTCGACTCCAACTTCACCAATCCCAGCAATCTTTCTTGATTGATCTCCTCCAAACTTGACTTTGCCTCCTTCTCTTGGACTTATGTAGGTGAATCTCTCTATGTCTCCAGTCATGTGTCATGAGCATCTACTATCTATGTACCATTTGCTACTTTTGGATGCTTTGAAACATACCTACATAGTATAATATTCAAATTTTAGGTACCCAGACTTTCTTGGGTCCTTTTTAGTTAGTTTGGGATTTTATCAATAAATAGGATCCTTTGGGTATCCATTTGTAGGTTCCCATAGTTCCTTCTTTTTTATGATAACATGAAGAAGTATAGTGCCCTTTTCTATTACAGAAATTACAGTTAGCAAAAGGATTGGAAACATGTACAGATTTTTGAAAGCAGTTTAAATATGTTTGTTTACCAATCTTTTTATTCCCTTTTGACTTGTTTGTGTTTGGGTTGTATCAAATTCCAGACTTGTCATTAGTGAACTTTTGATTTTTCAAAATCACCTTGAGCATTTCACTTCCTTTTGTGAATTTTTCAAGGGTTTTAGTAAGATCGTTATTTTTTTCAAATTCTGATAGGATTCACATGAAACTAGTTTCGAATCCTTGAGTTGTTCCTCAAGTACCTTTACTCTTTTCTTGTGATTTACAAGTTCTTTTACAATTTTTATAAATTCTGTATGCAATGTAATATATTCATCATGTAATTCATCATAGCTAGGATTTTCTGTTACCTCTTCTTCCTCTTATTGTTCTTGAGCTATGAGACATATGTTGGCAACTTCTTCCTCATCACTCTGCTCATCATCTGAAGAGCTATCTCCCCTGAGATAAAAGGCTCTTTTCTTGGCAAACTTGTTTTTCTTCCTTTCTTTATTCTTCTGATATTCTGAACATTTGGATTAGATGTGTCCAGGCTTCCCACATTTGTAGCATATGATTTATTCCTTTGTTCTATTGCTACTACTTCCTTTGTCAAAATTTTTGAAGCCTTGACCCTTTTTGTAGAATTTTTTAACTCTTCTTACCAATATTCCGATTTCATCGTCGTCAATTTCCTCTTTTGCTTTTGGCTGTGTTTCATCTTTGATGGTGTTTAGAGCAACTCCCTTCTTCTTCTTGTCATTAACTTCTTCCAGTTCACGTTTGAACTTCAACTTTCTTTCTTATTCTGACAGGCTTCCAAAAAGGGATACTACTTATCACATCAACTCGCCTTTAGCTACTTCTATTGCTGTCACCTTAGCTTCCCATTCTTTAGAAAGGATATTTAATATCTTTCTAACTTTTTTGTTCTGGTCGTAGACCTTTCTAAGAGCTCTAAGTTGATTTACTAGATGAGTCTATCTGAATTCGAATTCTGCTATTGATTCGCTGGATTTCATGAGGAGCAAATCATACTCAGTAACAAGGGTATTAATACGATTTTCCTTAATACTTGAGGTTCCTTCATGAGCTATTTCAAGCGCTTGACACATTTCTTTTGTTGTTTCAAGAGTACAAATCCTGAAGTATTCCTTCTGACTCAGAGCACACTGAATCATTTAGATAGCTTGTTGTTGAGAGTCATGTTCTTTTCATCATTATCATCAAACTCTTTTGATGTTTTGGAAACTACTCGCCCTTCTATAGTCTTCATAGGTACATATTTTTCATTTTGAATCACCTCCCATAGTCCATATTCCATTGACATAACGAACACTATGAACTTAGCTTTCCAGAATGAAAAGTGTTCTCTATTAAAGCCTGGAGGTCTGGTAATTGAGGCTTCATCGGGGAGTATTCCTTTACCCATACTTGCCATAGGATTCTTCTTAGGTTGTTAGACCCGACAAATAAGACCCTCTCTGATACCAAATGTTAGCACAAGCATTTCACCCAAGAGGTGGGGGTGAATTGAGTGATAATAAAAATTTAAATACAACTAACAAATAAAAGAAATTTATTGCACCACCAAGTTTAAGGGTTAGAGAGATTTCACCGAAGTGTACACTAGGGATTATACTAGTCCAGTCTTAACAATTTTAACCTACATCCAGTCCTCAGGTTACTTCTGAGCTTTCCACAAAAACCTCTAAGATTCACTGGGTTCTTGGCACCACTTTACAAAGCAAGTTCCCTCTCAGGACACTTCGCTCCCCCTTACACTATGTAAGATGATACCCAACATACGATTCCACAATCTTAAGTTTTCTCTCAATGAAGTGTTTTGAATTTAATGTAAATCTCTCTCACAAAGTAGATGAAATAATCTCTGAAGCACAAAAACAACTAAACAATAAAACAGAGCACTTAATACATAAATGAATATTTGACAGTGTGGTAGTTCGGTAGGTGCTCCATTTTGAATGCTCTCGTATTTATAGTCAAACTGAATTTAATAACCGTTGAGAGACTCCTCATTTGTCTGTTACTCAGTAAATGCTCTCAGCTTATTCTTTATAATATTTGGATATAGCCGTTGCAGTAGAAGCAGTAGAAACAATGTGTGTTGGTTGAAGTTCGGTTTCGCATTAAATGCTTCTAACACAGTATCCACTTTTCTTTGATTTCAAATAACTAAAGCATAAGATGCATGAAACTTTCTTTATACAAATGTTAATCATGAAAGAGAGTAATAACAAGAAAGATTATCACATATAACAGAAGTTATAATGATTTCATGATTCTTCATGAAATGTTATGTTTTCTGGAAAAACATAGTATTAGAATACAAGCAATATTATCAGGATAAAATAATAAATTCATAGTTGTGTACTATTCGGATAGTTATCCAACTATACGAATAGCATTGAATATAATTGAACTGGGACTGTTCGAATAATCTGTGCTACTATTCGAATAGTACTTTTGAAAACACAAATGAGTTTATCCTGATACAAGTACTAACTATTCAAATACCTTTTTATTGAGTGAATTGAAAACAGTGTATTTGAAAACTTCATACTATTCAAATAGTTGTCACACTATTCGAATAGTCTTGTACTTAGCTATTGAGAAATTATCCTGATGCATTATGAGGATATTCAAATAGTATTCTTAAATAGAATTTTGGAAAATGGTTTTCCTTAAGTTAAGATACTATTCAAATAGTTATTTAACTATTCAATATTCTGTTAAAAAATAATTGAGAGTTGAAGAGATGAGCAACATAAAACTATTCGGATAGTTGTCTACTATTCAAATACTCTTACCAATAATTTATTCTGATAATTTCCATGGTATCCGAATACTTTGAGACCTCAGTTGTGAACCATAATTCAAATACTTAGGTTACTATTTGAATAGTATCCTTACTATTTGAATAGCTAACATATTATTCGGATAGCATTTTCAATAATGATATTGTAAGGCAACAGATTACTATTCAGATAAAGCTCTGGCTATGCGAATAGATTTTGAACAGTTTGAATCAATATAATATTTAGATAATCAATTTACTATTCAAATACTATTGAGTTGTAACAATTCATTAGTATTCGAATACTTTGGATGCTATTTTGATAATCCTCTGACTATCTGAATAGTCTGAGAACTATTAGGATAGTTTCCAACTAAGAGTAGCTTAAACTATTCAAATAGTGACACGACTATTCGGATAGTCCACAATATAGAAAATTGAAACACATGAATTCAAATCCTTATTCAAATAATCTAAGTTTTTTATCATTAAAACCTTGAATCTAACAACAAGAAGAAAAATAAATTTTGGGAATTTTGATAATGATGGGATTCTAATTGGCCAAAAGTTATATTTTTACCTAAAACTAGACTTAATAAGGGTCACATATCCTTTGGAATTATCCCAATTAGACATCTACACAATTAGATATGAATTTTCAAAGTTTGATGAAAATTCTGCCCAATTTTCCTTAAGTGCGAAAATGGGAAAAATAATGTAAGGGCAAAACGGTAATTTTTTCATAAAGTAAGAAATTGATTGTTTCTCCCTAATATTCCCAATAATTTCAGTTGAATGGGAATTAAAAAGAGGGAAATGACTACTTGACAATTAATAAGCCTATTTTGGTAAATTATTATCAAGGAAAGTCAAAGAGTCACAAGTATAATTTTTTGGTCAACAACTTGCAAGATGACATAATGGGATAATTTGAGAGTAATTTATAATTCCTCATTTCTCATTGCATTTTCAGTAAACAAAGGAAGGAAATATTATGTAAAGAGTCAAAAGTTGGACTAAGGAAATGCTACCACTTGCAAAGCTCTAGATGATTTATTAAATCATCATCTCTTCATCTCTTTCTCATTCTCGTGTAGAATCAGAAACGAATAGAGAGAGGGGGGTTGGACGAAGAGGAGAGAAATCATAGAGAATTCAAAGATTAAGCCAAAATCCAAGGTAAGGAGCTTGTAATCTTGAAATTTAAGCTTCTTAATCACTCCAAAACCTCTCCTAATCTCTTCTTCACCACTGAATTCATGGTTTTCAAGGAAAAATCTTAAGAGAAGAGAGAGATAGGGTTGATATTTAGGAGAGATAAAGTGGAGGAATCAAGAGGTAAATTTCAAGACTTGCTTCCTTTGCTTTATTTGATGATTGTTGTTGTTGTTGTTGGTAGATATGGTGTTGTTTTCTCTTGTTTTGGGGAAAGTGGGCTAAACTAAATTATGGGAAGATATTGCTCAATTTCCTTCTAAATCATGTCCAATAGGTGTTTAAATAGCTAATCATGTAATTAGAAGTAGAAAGAAAGTGATTAGGCAAGAGAAAACGAGAAACCAATACAACTTTTCTGAGAATCCTAAATTGCTGCCTTATGTGTTGCATGAATAAAGAGCTGGAATTTCATCAATTTGATGATTTCATTGATTTTAGAAGGGAATTGTATAGGATTATCATGGGTCATAATTTCTGGTATGGTAGACTTGGACTGAGTATAGAGGGGCGTAGGCCGAGTCTCTGGGGCATTTTGATAATTTAGCATTGTTAAGCTAAGTTAACCAATAATATGAGATTGGAATGATACATGGATGAGTAATGACTCATTTATTGTACATTTGGGAATTTTAGGACCCGACGGTTATGCCCGAGTCGGAGCAAAAATGGTGGGTCAAGAGGAGGACACAAAGTCTAAGACGTAGTAAACTTACCAAGCCTGCATGTATTTGATATGTATGTTTTTGCATTGTTATATGTGACTGCTTTACCTATTTGTGTTGAGCATACTTGATTGATTGAAGCTTTGTTATATTTATGCGATGATCATGAGTATGTCATAACATTGAGCATGCAGATATGTCATTATGTTGGCATGAAGTTATGAAAGGCAAGCATGTCATGTATTAAATATATATCTTACATGCATAGTGGTACTGTTTACTACTGAGATTCTTCGAATCTCACTCTTCCTCACCCAACCATATAGGTAATTGAGTATAGGTGAAGAATGCATGGAGAAATGCAAGAGGACTTGTGAAGGTGAATTGAAGATTGTAGTGCAAGGCACTATTTTTGTATTTGATGTAAAATGTTTGATAGTTTATGTGAAATTATAAATGTATGTATAAGAATGAATGAGTAAATTTTAAGTAGAGAATAGCTCAAATTTAATTATAAAGAAATCGCTTGCATACTCTGATATATTGAAACTAAGAGCCGATGAGGTATTGGTGACATGGTGAATCTTGTGGGAATGATGGCAAAGTTTTCTACCCTTTGAAAAATCCTCTCGACTCTAGGTTCAAATCTTGAGTTGAGAGTGGGAACTTGTGAATGATTTTGAAAGTTGGGTAGTTTGGGTTCATATCCTGGTTCCACAATGGATTTCACTACTCATTTAGGGCTATTGTAGATAGGGCATCACATTACTTATGTTTCAATACTTACACAATATTCTGCAACTCTTCTTGCTTCTTCACTTCGAATTTCACCCTTTTTATTTGTGCAACCTGCTACCCACAAGTCATGTTGTGAAACCTGTGTAATATTTGAATTTGATTCTTCTATCAACATATGAAAATTAGTTGAAGTTAAAAATTAGTCATACAAATTATAGAAATAATTATTAGTTCTTACAATCTTTTGCTCTAACTTTCCATAAGATACAGGTCCTTGTGTATAGCAGTATGGCATATTGATTGCATTGGAGTGATTCTTCTCACTTAACTTCTATTTAGATCTAAATGATTCATATTAATAAATATTAATTACAAACATATTACAAGTAGTTTGTAAAGTATAATATCACATCATCTGAAATTCTTGACTTGTGTGTGTTCTCACAAACTCATCCCACATTTCTTGACTGATGATCCCATCATATAATTCCAGCAGTGTTGGAATGATATTCTCATTATCACCCCTCAAGAAATATTTCACAAGATCATAACGAAACTTTTTTATGAGTTTTCTGGCTTTTCTGAGCACGAAGTTCTCGTGATCATCACCATCAATAACAAAACAAAACAGTAACATAAAACCAAAGATAATTTGTTAGATTGTATTTATATGAAACAAAACAACCTAAATAATAAAGTAATTAATATCTTACTTGGACTTCACCCCATATTTCGTTCCCATATTGTTTCTTCACTCATCTTCAATCTTGAATTGTAATAAGAACTCTGTCTCGAACTATAGTCCTAATGAAATTATTGAGGGAGCTATTGTTCGGTCCAATTAGATTTCCTTTTTCATTCAAATCAAGTTATAACTTAATGCCCTTGCTTTTCATTTTGATTAACCTCGCCATTATAGTCCTGCCACAGGTGACGCACTCAACAAATCTTTCTCTACCAACATGAGTGGAAACATTATCATCTTCATGTGTAGAATCCATTTTCCTGCAAGTTAAACAAATAAAAGAAAATATAAGTGCACAGTGACAATCATGTCAATGAAAGTAAATGAAGTTGACATATATGAATACAAGTAAAACATATAAGTAAACAAGTCAAGCACTCATTATCTTTTCCACTTTCTTGTTTGATTTAAAATTTTCTTCTTCATTATTCTTATTGAATTGACAGTTGTGTATCCCTTGAGTCTCCTAGTAGATGGAATTGAAAGCTTGACCCAAGTCCCCTCATCATGATCATGTCTTATATACAAGGGTTCATCTTCATCTTCATCTATATCGATATCTTCTGACCCCAAAATCTCAAAAGAAATACCATCCTCAATAATATTCAAATACTCATGACTTTCAATATCAACTTCTTGACGATTCTTGTTTGATAGGAGTACAATAGACCAATTCGTCTTAGCAGGATCCGAAATGAAGAACACTTGTTTTGCTTGTGATGCTAAAATAAAAGGATAATCTTTATACCAAACTTTAGAAAGGTCCACTTGAACAAAGCCAAACTCATGTGTCCACAATCCACTGTTGTTGTTAACCTACTTACATATGAAGACAGGGACCCTCAACATAGAGTAATCTAACTCCTATATATGTTCAATGACACTAAAGAATGACATTGGTGCGTAGACAAGATGTATGTCTTTAGCACTGGATCTATGCCAAGAATCAGCAACAAGTGTTACTCCACTATTCTGCATCGTACTCTGTGTATCCTGTTCTTGTGTATAGAAGGTGTAACCATTGATTGCATAACCATTGTAAGATAATATATTTAAGTTTGGTCCCTTCGACAACCATATCAATTTCTCAGAAACTAAATTAGGATTCCTCTCCATCTCATCATTAATGCACTTTTTCAACCAACTTGAAAAATGTTGATTGTGTTCTTTTGTTATTAAGTTTTCATTCCTATCACCATATAATTGTTGAAGAGCTTCTTTGTGTTTATCAACAAATGGTTCAACCTCATCAGTGTTATGTAGCACATACAGGTGAGCTTGCTCCCATTCAATCATTGTTATCTTTATTACATCTTGCCTGCTTGTTCCTTTTCCAGATCTTCAGCCATCATGACGAGACTTTGGGATCCCCACAGGGTCAACATTTGATAGAAAATCAGCACAGAAGTCACTTGCTTCTTCAACCATGTATCGGTAAGTAATACAACCTTTTGGTCGATATCTATGTTTCATATACCCTTTTAAAATTTTCATAAATTTCTCATTAGGGTACATCCATCTCAAGTAGACTGGACCCCACAATTGAACTTCTTTCACCAAGTGTACAGTTAGGTGGACCATAATGTCAAAAAATAAAGGTGGAAAATACATTTCAAGTTCACACAGAGTATAAACAATTAGCTTTTGTAAATTTTGCAATTTGGTTGAATCAACCACTTTACTACATATCAACTTGAAAAACATTCAAAGTTTAGTGATGGTCTTACATTTTTTAGTAACATGGACCGTATACCAACCGGTAAGAAATTATGTATGAACACATGACAGTCATGAGATTTAAGGTTCTTTAACTTCAACTCTTTCACTGATACAAGATTTTTGATATTTGAAGAGTACCCCTCTGGAACTTTAATTCCTTGTAGAAACTCACAAAACATTTTTTTTCTCTTTCCTTGACGTAGTGTAAGCCGCTGGAAGTAGATAAGTACGTTGCCCTTTCTCAACAGGTGCCAACTCTTTTCTTATTTCCAAATTCACCAAATCCAACCTCGTATTGACACCACCCTTACTTTTTCCTTGCATATTGAGCAACGTGCCAATTAGACTATCACATATTTTTTTTCAATGTCCATCACATTAAGAAAATGCCTAACATATAAGGACTTTCAATATGGAAGTTCAAAGAAAATAGACTTCTTCTTCCAACCACTTTTCCCGCTTTGATTTGCATAAGGCTTGCTAAAATTATTATCCAGCTCTTTTATCTTTTTAAAAACCTGAACACCAGTTAATATCTTTGGTGGTCTACCTTCTTCTGAGTCACCATTAAAAGCCTTTTTCCACTTCCTCCAACGATGTTTTGATGGTAAGAATCTCTAATGTCCCATATAGACATGTTTCTTACAATTATCTAGTTGCACTGAATGAGTATCATCTTCACATATAGGGCATGCACAATATCCTTTGATGCTGTATCCGGACAAATTACCATAAGCTAGGAAATCATTAATTGTGCCACACAACATGGCATTCAAAGTGAAACTTTCTTCTCTATACCCATCATACACATTGACACCATCTTCCCAAAGTAGCTTCAAGTCATCAATTAAATGAGTTAAGTATACATCTATATCATTCCCAGGCTGCCTTGGCCCAGAAATTAACATCGACAACATCATAAACTTACGTTTCATGATCAAGTATGGAGGAAGGTTATAAATCATCATTATCACCAACCATGTGCTATGTGTACTACTTTAAATGTTGTACGAATTGATTCCATCACTTGACAGTGCAATACGTAGGTTCCTAACCTCGTTCGCAAAGTTCGGGTACTCATGATCAATTTTTTTTCCATTAAGGGGCATTTGCAGGGTGTCTAAGCTTTGTGTCTTCAATCATTTCATCTGCATGCCATGTCAACTGCTTAGAGATCTCTACATTACTATACAGATGCTTGAATCTCAAAATAATAGGAAAATACCATAGGACCTTCAAGGGACTTTTTCCTTTATTCTTCCCATATCGAGATGCATTGCATTTAGGGCACTTCTCTAACATTGAATATTGTTTCTAAAATAATATGCAATTGTTAGGACATGGATGTATCTTCTCATATCCCATACTAGTTGTAGAGCAAAGAATTCACTTTGCCTCGTATATCTTCATAGGAAGTACATTTTCTTATGGAAGCATACCTTGCAAAAGTTCAAGCAGTGCGGTGAAACCCGAATCACTCAACTCATAGCGTGCTTTAAAGTTGTACAATTTCTATACTGCTAGCAATCTTGTGTATTTTGTACAACCGGCATATAAGGATTTTTCTGCATCACCTTTCAACTTCTCAAATTCTTTAGGACAGTTATGAGTACCTCTTCGACCTCATTTAGCATTTCTTCAAGACCATCATCTTCATCACACATACTTCAGTCAAACTCATTCAAACAACCACCCGTGGTATGCACCTGATTACTACAGGGGTCATTTGTCTCACAATGCCTTGTCCATCGTGTATATATTTGATCAATCCCATCACACACTAAATGATCTGGAAAATCAAGTGGACTAATCCGCTTTCCATAACAACAAGATAAGCAGGGACACAAGATTTTGTTAGGATCTTTTGTATGCTTAATTGCAAATCTAATAAACTTTATCACCCCATCTATATATGTTGGAAATTGTTCCCTAGGGGCCAATCATTGCATTTTGAACATTGTTATTCAATGAATTTCTTCATTTAGTTATCACATTATTCGCATGTTCACTATGATAATTGTATCCTTGGATAAATCATAATGATTGTCCTAAATGTCCTTATTCGATCATCTGTGTGGGAGCAAAGATAAAATAAGACAAGTATGACTTTGAAATGTATGGGGATACGAATCAAAGTCTTAGGCACTTGTAAGAGTACAAGGTGCTGGATCGACCCGCTGTGAGAAAGCTGCATGGATCAAGTCATAAGCTTATCTCATGTATAACCAAGTCACAATGCCCTTTGACCTGAGATCATCATGGATTCCTACATGAGAGTCACTAAGCTTTGACTTAGTCAAAAGTCACCTTTAACAGGGTGATGATAAAGGCTACAATCGAGCTTAGTGGTTTTCATGCAGAAGAATGTGAATGGTTAAGATGAAATTTGTCCCTCACATTAGTAGAGAGATATTACTGGGCCCCTCGATGAGTGAGTCTGAGAAATGTATGGCCATACTACAATAGAAAGGAGATTCCATTTCTATAGTCAGACTACTCAAGGATCGAGAAAGTAATAGTTAGGAATAGTTGGATGACATTCTCCATGCCTCATCCTTGATCGAAATATCGTGTGACAAAAGAGACGTGATATAGTTATACGACAGGTTGTATCGTATTGTCGATCCTCATATGAATTGGGTAGTCGTAATGTCTTGCTAGAGGCCGCTTACGACTTGTGGGTTAGTATAGTCATTGGCCTACTGCCAACTTTGTATGAGCCTACAGAGTTGCACACAAGAATAGCCCAACACGAGCTACAATGTCGAGATTTATTGAATCTAAGATGCGTCTAAAATTCAATAAATACAATGTTTAATCTAGGGTGAATGAATTTTAGATATATATATTTATTATACACACATGTGTTGTGAATATTTATTTGATAAATATTTATATGTGTGTGTGTGTATATATATATATTTGAAAAGAAAATTAATAATATTATATATACACATATGTATTTTTGAAATACATATATACATATATAATATATATTATTTGATAATATTGATAATATATATTATATGAAAATATTATATTATATATATTATATTATATGATTATATGATAATATTATATTATATATATATAATATATATTATTTGATAATATATATTAAATATATGATAATATTATTACATTGTGTATCTATATAAAGATATTATATGATAATATCTCAGATTTAATTTATAAAGATAAATTAAATCTAATTCGATTGGCTCTTTATTCTAATTAAATAAATAGATTAAATTAAAACTGTTGGACAGATTTAATTAAACCAGATTTATTTAATTAGCTTATCAAAACAATTAAGTGTTAATTGATATGATAAGGATTTTAAAATTAATTAAGATTAATTTTAAAAATCCAATATCCATCATAAAATAGATAACTCTGATTAGTTATAAAAGGTAAGAGTTAGGGTTTTCTACGGATGATGAAAAAATAGAGAGCCGCAAGAAAACCCTAGAAGGATATTGGAGATGCTAGCACGCTGCCGGTGTTGGGTCATGTTCATGTAGATACCAGTAGAGGAGATGATCTGAGTAGTTAGCTCCTCAAGATCCAAAAGGCAAAACTCTAAAGAAGAACTAGCCAATATGTTGATATTGGGGATGGTTAATCTCACACTCATAGAGTTTGCTTCTCTTTTAAGAAAAATTAGCGGACATGTAGATGCCGGAGAAATTATTTTATGAGCAGCCAAGCATGGAGATTTGTGAACTCGCAATACGTTGATGATTGTGGGCATTCAAACAAACATGAATAAGGTACGACTCTTTCTAACTCGATTTAAATGCCTTTGATAGATCCGCAATTGGGATTGGTAAACTTTTGCAATTTTAAATTTTAATTCTTCCGCTGTGTGCCTATCAATCCCAACAATATATTTCCTTGAACACCGATCATATGACATCCATTTTCGATCAATCTATGCCTTCAACCAATTTTTAAATAGTGGTTAGTTGCTAGAATACTTCATTTACTAATTACTTTTACCCTCTCTGATTTATTGTAAAATAAATTCGGCAACATAACATCTTAAAAATAATACCTTAATTATAATAGCTAGGGGTAGGGTTTGCATTAGTCATAAACATATATAATACATCAATCCTATTTGCTAAACTATCTCTATTTTTTATACATATTAAACATTTATGAATAAAACATCCATATAAACTATACATAATCTAAGAAGACAGTGTTAGTAATTAAGGCATAAATAAAATGGATTATTATTTTTTCACTCATAACGTTTTAGTCTTAGCAAGGAATATAAAAATATAAAATTTAACCCAATCAATCCACTCAAAACTCTTGACCAAATTACCTTATTGTTTAATTCACAGTCCTACCACAAGAATATACTATTCACTGTATTCTTTTGTTCAATTCAAAAGGAGGTTGTCATGCGTGTGTGTGTGTAACAATTTAAAAAAAAAAAAAGAGCATGTATGAGTGTGTACAAGAGCACAAGAAAAATTTAAAAAAAATATACGTTAAATTCATTCGTTTATTGGAAACCCTTGAAGAAAGTAAATGCAATGCATTCTTTGAATAAGGCACCAAGCATTAAACATTTAGTACTTGAAATGCCTAAATGGGTTGCGTGGGTGGAACCCTAATATGCTTTCATTGCTCAATAGTATAAATGTGTAATATTTCTCAAAATTCTAGTTATATTTTTATTTAATGACATTGATTTCTTATCTGCTTCACACTTCACATTCTCTATATTTACATGAGTGGATGTAAATGATTCACTTTTAGAGATAAAACCAAAAGGTTGGATGAGAAAATTAAAATAAAAATTAAGTAATAGGATAAAATCCCATTTGAAACAACTGTAAATGATTCACTTTTAGAGATTTTTTTTTAAAAAAAAATTGGGAGGCACTAAAGTCGTTTTCACAAAATCTGAAATCTTATTTTGGTGCAAATTAAATGACTGACATTTTCTTACTCGCATGTTTTTCTTAAAATGAGTGGTCATAAATTGAATTGTGATCATTTTCTTAAATTGCTATTGCTTCCTTCAAAATTTGGAAAATGAAAAAAATATGGACAACATCTCATCATTTCTATAGTTTGAAGTACTTATTGTAATGGTTTATACCATACTTTTCATCAACTCTAATTGTTATTGATTATGCTTTTGACTTGAATTAATATATTTTCTTTTCTTATTTTGTCGGCTACTCTAAAAACTGCACTTATCCTGGCGGCGGGTGTTATCATACAAACCCATGTATGCGTGTATGTGTATAACAATTAAAAAAAAAAAGATAGAGTATGTATGCGTGTGTGTACAGAGCACAACAAAATTAAGAAAAAAAACACGAGAAGGGGCGGCATGACAGAGCATGTAGTATATAACAATTAACAAAAAAAAAAGAAAGAAAGAAAAAGGGCACACAAGATCCAAATGTATAGGTTCTCAATAAAACAAAAAAAAACATAAAGGGATGTATAACTTATAAATTTGTACTAGGGATCAAATGTAAACTTGAGTGGGGACCAAAAGTGGAGAGCTAGTGGAAGAGGACGAGAGAGCTTGTGGTTGTGGTGGTGAGTTGAGTAAGAGACGGAGAGTCACGGTCGCGAGAGTGAGGGAAAAAAGGAGGGAGTGAGTGAAAAAAGGAGGAGGGAGTAAGTGAATGGAGGGAAAGATAAAAGATAAGAGAGAGTGATTGGCGAGGAGTGGATTTTTATCCACTCCCCGCCAATGGTTTTGGGCAGCGCTTTCTAAGGAAAGGGCTACCCAAAGTATGTATAGGATAGTGCTTATTTGATTAAGCGTCACCTAATACAATTTTTTTAAAAATGTATAAAAATAGAAAATTAAAAAAAACACTATAGTAAAATCATAAGCATAGGGTAGCGCTTCCCTGATTAAGCGCCACCCTATTAAAAGAAAAAAATCAAATTTAAGATAATAGAGTATATATATATATATATATATATATATATAAGAATATATAAATATATAATAAAAAAATATACTATGTCGACAACGAATTCACCCTAAATAATTAAAAAAAGGACAAATTATAATAAAGAAAATCAAATTAAAAAAACACTACTATGTAGCTACAACCATGTCATTGACAAAAAAAAATAATTAATTAAATAACCATGACATGTTAGGTGCAACTTGTTATATGTTTGTTACAAAAATTCATAATCAAATAGCATGAAACACGTTTAGATTATATTTCCCTAGGTGATCACGAGATAAAGAAGACAAACTATATTAATTCATATCACACACACACATTCAGAGTAATCCCCTTTTGCTTTCTATAGTTAGAAGCCACCCAAATATAAATTTCATCGGAAAATTTATTATAAAGAAATTGTAAAAAAACATCAAATTTATAAAAAAAAATATTTGGGTGGCGTTTGGTCACTCAATGCCCACATGCAGCTGTGACACTTTCTTTGGGAAGCGCCACAACTGCTAAATAATTTTTTTTTAAAAAAAATATTGATTGTGTAATACCTCATTTCCTATAGCCTCAGATGAGTATAAAAGAATAGTGAAATCATTCGTGAAACTAGGATTAAGTCCCAGATTAAGAAATACCGAAAAACTTTTGCAAATTCCAAACTTATCTCAGGACTTAAACCTTGGATTGGAAAAGATTTTCGAGGGTAGTCAAATTTCTCAAACCATTTTTCACAAACATTCACTATCTCACTAAGTCTAATCGCGCTCTTCTTTTCATTTTATCAGAGTTTGCGAACGATTCTCTGCTTAGTTATCATGTTCCATATCTTAATTATGATTCATTAACAACCGGAAGCGTAATATAACTAAACCGTTCTTTTACTAGTCTACTGGCATTACCAGTTTAACTATTGTAACATGTTAGAGTTACAGGCTATTTATAGTATGTACATATCCAAAATATTCAAAATGTATATAGCAGACAACCATCAAAACTAAAATCTTCAGCATTCAAGCGTCTAGCCGTCCGCATTTACCT
Organism: Albizia julibrissin; assembly: GCA_037074505.1. NCBI lineage: Eukaryota > Viridiplantae > Streptophyta > Magnoliopsida > Fabales > Fabaceae > Albizia > Albizia julibrissin. The sequence goes on from CM073477.1 coordinate 45,116,951, forward strand.
TCTTCTTACCTATTGAGCTCTCTCCCTGTACAGTAGAAGGGTTTTTGAAAAAGAGTGAGATTCAAAAGAATCTCAGTAGTAACGTAGTGCCAATCATACAAATATAACATCACAAAGCATGCAACATGTAATACCTTGAATTTTGGGATTAAAGGCTTGAGGTTTAGCCTAGATTAAGTGGACTACTAGACCCCGGTTTAGCGAATGTCCAAGTGAGGAATGATATTTATCCCAAAATTCCTTAATATCTTTGGATGTTAAAATTGAAATAAAAGGTAACGGCAAAATGATAATTTTTCCAAAAGATTAGAAATGAGGATTTTCCCCTAATATTCCCGATGATTTGAGTGTAATAGGAATTAAAAGGAGGGAAATGACTACTTGATGATTAATAAGCCCAAGCGGGTGAATTATTATCAAATAAAGTCAATAAACGGAGAAGCTTAAGGCTTCGGTTGACCACTTGAGGTGGTGTAATAGGATAATTTGAGAGTGAATTATACTCTCTTATTTCTCATTAATATTAGTGGAATGATGAAGGAAAAGATAAAGGAAACTTGTTGTGTAAGAAATGAGATAGGTGGACTAATTGAGTAAAGGTCACCTAGATGATTTTAATTAATCATCATCCTTCATCCTTAATTTTCCTCTTTCTCGTTGGATTAAAAGAGAAAAAAAGGAAAGAGAAACAGAACGGATCATATGAGAATGAGAAACGAAAGAACGAGAACACGGACGGAGAACAAGAAGAGAGAGAAAGTTGTAATTCGACGGAACTCTACCGAAACAGCGTTTTCTCTCAAAGTACCCAGTACAAACATTACTCTACTCATCCTGAACTTTGATTCTATGGTTTTGGATTCTCGTTTGGAGATGGTTGGTGTCGTCTCGCCGGCCGGAGTGTCGCCGGAATTCCGAACCGAATTCAGAAAGGAGTAGAGGTAAGCGTGAGCTTCCTTTCCACCATTTCGGTTTGTCGTTTGGATGAGTATTTTGAGAGTATGGTATTGTTCATCTCTTGTTCTATTTGTGCTTTGGAGGCCGAAATGATGTCCAAAAGATGTATAAACGGCTAATCATGTAAGTATAAGTAGAAAGGAAGATATTAAGACAAAGAAAGGGAGGAACCGACACAACTCTTCTGAGAACTCTATATGGGCTGTCATGCGTGGGGTGTAAGCCATGAGTTAGAATTTCATCAATTGGATGATTCCATTGAGTTTAAAAGAGAAAATTGTGCAAGGTTCATGTTGAAGGGAAAGTGAGAAAAGGCCTGGAGGGTGAAATGACTAAATTAACCTTATAGCTCTAAGTAGGGACTGTGAAGGGGTATTTCTGTCATTCGGGCCTAAATTTGACTGATATTAAGTCATAAATGGATTCTACAAGTGAAATTGTGTAGGATTGGCCCATGTTGTGATTTCGGTAAAAGTACAGTCAGGCCGGGCTTTCGAGGGCATTTTGGTAATTTGGCATAATTGGGCTAAGTTATCAACTAAAATGAGTCTAGAATGTTATACGGATGAGTAGTGACTCATTTATCGTGTTTGGACTTCTAGGACTCGATGGATGGTCGTGCTCGAACCGGAGCAAGGACGAAGGTTTGAGGAAGGACATGAAGTCCTATAGGTAGTGAACTTACCTTTCATACATGTGTATGATATGTATATCTTGCTTTGATTATATGACTGCTTTGCCTATTCGTGTTGAACATGTTGATTGATTGAAGCTCTGTTATATTTGTGCAATGGCCATATGTATGTCATAACATCGAGCACGCAACATGTCATTATGTTAGCATGAAATAGTGTAGGCAAGCATGTCATACATTCATATATATCTGCCATGCATAGTGGTACTGTTTGCTACTGAGATTCTCTCGAATCTCACTCCTCCCAAACAACCATTTTAGACAGGTTGAAGAGTGCCTGGAGAAGTGCACGGAGGAGATATGAAGATGAGTGAAGATTAAAGCGCAAGGCGCTATCTTCTGTATTTGGTATAAAGGTTGTATTGGTTTTGTGTTTATACATTCGATGTATATGTGTATATATGAATGTATGAATGTTGTATAAGCAGAGGATCGCTCTAGTGTAAATGTAGTGAACGATTTTTAGTTTATTTATATTATCGCTCGCTTACTCTGATTTAATGGAACTAAGAGCCAGTTAGGTGTTGAAAGTGAGGGTGTTACACAACACAGTCATCATACAGCAGAATTATCACAACAGCACTCAGTGCATCACATGCAGTTCATAAATTACCATAGCGCTAGGTAAATTCAATGGCACTGAGGGATACCTGCACAAAAGGCCTCGGGAATCCACTCGTGCCTCACTGAACGTTATTGGCCCGAGCGTCCACCCGTGCAGAAAGGCCCCGAGCGACCACTCTGCATAACCAAAATATGTCAGACAATTCATGTTGATTTCACACAACATACAATGCATATTATAAATATATGAAAGACAATTTACTACCTAACTGCTTTCCTTGAGCAATTTCCTCCCATTTGTCTGAGCTCGGGCAAGTCTTGAACTTCAAACCGCTATTAGGTCCTATAATTGGAATTTACGGACGACAGGTTATTATTCCGTCCAATACTTGCATAATGCAATTAGTCAAGTTGGTTGTCATTAAAATTATTATACTAAACTAAAATCAAAGTCAAGGGGGCCCAACCATCCCAAGTTGGTTATTTCCACCCTTGCTCTCAAATCTACTAGCTTTTTGCTTAAATTCAAAAATTCATCATTATTTCTAGAAAACTCCAAATTGAGTGGTTCCAAATTCTATGTAAATATATTTTAATATAATTTTACATAAAAATACTCAATTTTGGCCACCACAACTACAACACTCCCAGAATTTCTCCAAACATTATTGTTTCATATTTCTTTCTAGAAAAAAAGGCATGACTTCAATAATTCATATCTCCTAATATACTTGACCAAAAATTACAAAAAATCTATCAAATTAAAGCTCTATGTCTCTAATTTAATTCTGGAAAGATTTAGAACTTTTAGACAAGGTTTGGATCATGAAACACCATGCACAATAACACTGCTCCAAACAGGGCAAATTAACATCATACACAACCATACTTCATAAATTTCCAAATTCATATACAAAGCATCCAAAAATCATGAACACTTGTATACCTACACAATTTTTTCCTTCTAAAGCCAATGGAAGTATCAAAATTATCAAATTCTTACTTCTTTTCCACGTCACACACAAGGCAGAAAATTAAGTTCTTAGGTGACTTATGTTGTTTTCTTGTTTCCTCTTACTTAATCACTTCATTTCTACTTCTAATAACATGATTAGCTATTTATACACTATTAGATATATTTTGAAGAAGTTTGGACAATAAGACCTCTTAGGGTTTCATCATCCAATCTTCACAAAACAACCAATTCCAAGCCAATAACAACATCAACAACAACAACTAAGGCAAGAGAAGCAAGTTTTGAAGTTTACCTCTTGATTCTTGTTGCTTCTCTCTCTAAAAATGTCAACCCCCCTCTCTCTTCTCTTGAGATTTTGTCTTGAAACCATGAATTTAATGGTGAAGAAGAGATTAGAAGAGGTTATAAAGTGATTAGGAAGCTTAAACTTCAAGATTACAAGCTTTCTTACCTTTGATCTTTGGAAAACCTAGCTCTTCTTGAAGCATTAAGCTCTCTTTTGTCCCAGCAGCTCCCTCTCTCTCTCTTTGATCAGATTTTGCACGAAAATGACAAGAGAAAGATGAAGGAATGATGACTTAATGAATTTGCAAAAAGGCTTTACAAGTGGTCCATTCTTATTGGTCCATATTTTGACTTTTGCACAATATTATCGTATAAAATTCATTTCCCTTTTTCTTCTTCATTCCTACCAAAATGAATGAGAAATAAGAGAGAAAAATATTAGTCTTGAGTTATTCTAATGTCATCTTGTAAATTGTTGATCTTTGGACCTTTGACTTTTGACTCTTTGACCTTCCTTGATAATAATTCACTAAAATAGGCTTATTAATTATCAAGTAGTCATTTCCCTCTTTTTAATTCTCATTCAACTGAAATTATTAAGAATATTAGGGAAAACTAATTATTTCTTGTTTTATAGCAAAATTATTATTTTGCCCTTACGTTTTATGATTTATCGAAATAAATCATTCATTGCTCCTTTTCTTTGGTTTGACTGAATTTTTTTTTACACTTGTATGAAGCCATTATTTATGTCATTTTATACTCAAATTTTGGTTACAATATTAGGCCTTTAAGTGGGCATTAATTGCCTCTTTGTGTCCTTACTTAGCCGAATTATGTGTAACTGGCGATTAAAATATTTCTGTAAATTTATGTACACCACAATTCACCATTTTATTCCACTAAATATCATAAGTATACACATAAGGAATATTGGTGAAAAAAATAGGGTATTACAGATTGGGTGGCGCTTATTTAATAAAATGTCATCCAATCCCTCATGCAGTTGTGCCCTTCCTTAGGAAAGCACCACAACTGCTTCAAATTTTTTTAAAAAAAAATTAACTACAAACTATGTCACTTCTTAAAAAAAATGTTATAAAACGTGTTCCACTTATCTAGCTTTTTATAGTAGTGTTAGATTCAATACAAAACCACCTACAGTGAACAAATCAAATAAAAGAACGTTGGATGAGGCAGCTTCCACACTGAGAAGGTGCAGTCATTGTGACATGGAGAAGATCATGTAGTGATGGACAGGACCACTGTCAGCAAAAACGTTGTGCAATGTATGTGTGTGGGGACTATTTGTTAAACGGTTACCATTGGTTGAATAAACGACAATGTTACTTTTAATATGTACCATTTTATAAACCTATGTGTATTTTTTTACTATTTTTTTTACTGACATCTTTGCTAAAGTTAGTTAATTTAATAGCCGTGTCATTGTTAGACCATTTAGAAAATTTTATATGCACTTTTACACCCAAGAAACTTTTTGGTGCGGACAGAATTATTTTATGGGTAGAGTTGCACTTTAATCTTATTAACATGAGACATTGTAGAGTAATTTATATTTATTTGGCATCCAAAATATAGTAGAATGAAAAAAGAATGAAATGGAAAAAAATATATTTTCATAGAGAAAATGACTCTTATATCCTTTTACGATCTTACCATAAAATAAAAAGAACTTATTATGTAACCTTGGGACAGGGGGAGCAGACGCAGATCGATCTTATTGACGAATGTTTAATTCACATAGAATCTTTTGCCAAAAAGAAAACAAAATGTTTAAAGGCTACGCTAAATCTTGATGTGTGGCCTTTTAAGGACTTTTCTTCCCATCGTGCAGACACGTTGAAAATAATTATTGTCCCACATCACATGCTCCCAGTTTTAAATTGTTTTTGTCGTGCCATTATTCACACACACACACACACAAATATATATATATATATATATTTTTTTTTTTTTTTTTTTTTTTTGTATCGCTTATTTTTAAATGAATTATCCTCACTTCTTTATTTTATTTTTTAATTTTACTTAAGCTTGAAATGATATAATCAGATGCATTTAGGTGAGAAGTCATGTCTCTGCATGTTGATGACAAAAAAGAATGGGCTAAGAGGCACAAGGTCTTCTCTAGAACAAACTCAAACAAGTTCGTAGTTGGTAGGTCTAAAAATAGGGAGAGAGTCATATAATGATTATTAAAATATAAAAATTTCAAAATATACTCGTGAAGTTTTTAGGAAGTGTTATAAATTATGGCTTTTTATAATATGACCTAGTTACAAAGAAATTATTATCACTCTCTTATAGTCCGTTTGGTTTACGGAATCGGAAGTAATGTAATATAATGATGATTACATGAATTTGTTTGGTTTGTCATTAAGGAAAGATGATGTATATGCATAAAAATGTTTGGGGTGATTACATCGAATATAAAAATATATGAGAATAATATAGCAAAAGACAAAATTACCCTTATCTACACATATATGTATAATGTACAATTGAGTTCTTGGTAATTTTTTTTTATTTTATGTAGTGTAGATGTTCAGTTCATCATAATTTTTTAATATTTAATGGTGAAAATATTATAATGTGTACAGGTTAGGTGCACGATGATTTTTTAGTATTTAATTGTGAAAATATTATTTAATGAAATATTTTAATATTTTTTAACGCTGGAATATATATATTTTATTTTTAATGGGGGAATTTTGTTTAAAATTTCTATATTATTAATTATTTTTTTAATATTTAATGCTAATAATTATTTAATATTTAACAAGATTTATGGGTAGGCACTTTGGTCAATTTAAAACATTATAATGTCAACAATGCCTTTTTTATTTGATTATAGGATGTCTATATCTTCATTCATCAGTCATAACAATATAATCCTGATTATATCAAATGATATAATTGAGATTACAAAATATAATCCTCTTTACATTATATAATCTCAATCAAATGTTGTAATCGGTCTATTATACATATAACCCTCTCTCATAGAATCGAAGCAAACAAGCTATTAGTTTTGTCATTGATAAGTTAAAGTTATCACTTTGATTATATTAGTGTTGTCATTAATATTTAGTAAGAAATTTCACTAAAGTTAGTTGTCATAGTCTTAATTTTTCGTTGTCATTTGAAAATTGTTTCTTATTAAACAATTTTTATTATTTCACTTTTAAGGGAAAATGACATCAAGGTCTCAATTAAGAAAAAATAATATAAAAAAGTCTCATAAATTGTCCATGATATCTCTTTCATTTATCAATGACTGTTCTTTCACTTGTCAAAGACTGCTCATTCACTTATTATTGACAAGTTATTGGACTTTACTAATATTATTTTTCTTAATTGGGACATTAGTGTCATTTTCCTTTTTTCTTTTTTAACTAAGAGCATTTAGGTGAAGTTTCTTATATGGATTAGGTTAAATTTTTCAATCACACTTAGCTTCACCATGCCTAATCTTTATTATTTATAAGGCTTAAAGTGTATCTAGTACCCTAAAGTATAGTCCATCCAACACCCTAAAATATTTTGAAGTGTATTTAATCAACTCCCTAAAGTATTTTTAGGTGGTCCAATATCCTAAAATATTTTTTATGCTTTAGTGCTCGATGCACCAAAATATATTTTAGGATTTTTGACGCTCCTAAAAAAATATTTTATGATGTTGTATGCATCTGAAAATACTTTATGGTGTTGGAGGGACATGAAAAAAAAAACTTCAAAATATTAGATATACTACAAAATACTTTAGAGTGCTGGATGCACCTTAATACTATTAATAATTGTCCAACAATATTTTGAAATTTTATCAATATAAATTTTTATTTTAAAAAAAGTCACATAACAAGATTTGATTTGAGAACTTAACCTAATGGATATAAATAATTTCATCTGAGTCTTATCCGATGAAAATAAGAAGATCATGAAAATCTCTAAAAAATTAAATTAGCTTTCAGAAAATCTTTCAACTATCCAAAAATTATTATTTATTTTCTATGTTTAATGAGTCCTAAAAGAACTAGAAAACTAAACGAATATAAATTACTGTCAATCTCAGACGTGAACAGTTTGATCTCTATAGCTTCGCGTAAAACATGACGGGACCTAAAATTTAGTTCAAAACTTCAAATGAAATAGCACAACACACATCTTTTTAATGCTCATCTGTGAATAATAATAGAGAGAATAATAATTGAGAAATAGTCAAAACCTATTTATTAGTAATAATTTACTTTTTTTCATTATTGACCCATCCATGTGTGGAAAAACATCAAATTGCATTTTTATTAATCTTTTATTTATATTTATTCTTTTTCTTTTTCTTCGTACCCAGAAGCAAAGTAGGGAAAGATATGACATTAGAATAATTAAAAGTGCCAGGAAGTGCTCTTCTCGGGAGAAGAGATAAATTAAATCGTTAAACGACACACTCTATCTCCTTAAATCTGGACTTAGTTGTTCAAATATTTGAATCATGCTGAAGAAGGTCAGGTTCAAGGAAAGGCACCGGATACTCATTGATGATGATTTCTCTTTTATATATATATATATATATAATAGGTACTTTAATACACATGTCTTACATACAACTAATCCAATTAATTTTACTAATATTTATGAATTCATTATATTAGTTTTTTTTTTACTAATATTTAAAGAATACGGACCGGATCAAATTTAAAAGGAGACACTAAGGCCTAATGCCTTCCCACTAAACTACGCAGTGATAGACAATTCATTATATTATTTGAAACCAAAGAAGTAGATCTTAATACTTTCAAATACCCGAGGGACGGCTTTGTGTCACATGCAAAAGGCCCACCGGTACTGCTCATTGGCATCTCTATGATTGTTGATGGTCAACCACGGCGGGCAGATAATGCCAAACCTTTTGTTCAAAAATAATATTAATAATTAATAATCATCTCTCTTTCTGTTCAAAATAAAAATAATAATTGAATAAAAAAAAGACCTTGGCAAATAATTGTTGTCTTAGATGGTACCTTCTCCTTCACTATTATTATGACGGTGACGGTGACGGTGATTATAAAAATTTGCTTTGATCTCCGATACATACATTATTGTTTTCTTACAACTTTTTGTTTGTAGAATCAGTTCACCATGTTTATTTTAATATTTAATTTTTTTTTCTGTGTGCTGACTAGTAGTTTGTTATATGATACAAGATTATTTGTAATACCATAATAAAGATATTAAATTAATTTCTTTTGCCAAGAAAGATAACAGATAAAAGTTGATGTTACATTATAATATCAAACCAACATAATTTGACCTTTCAAAGTAACAATAGTTAGTTAAGTAAAAAAAATTATTGAAAGAAATAAATATTTTTTGTAAAAAATCTATCTTGATGAATTTAAGACTAAAGTACTAAAAAACAGAGTAGCCAATAAATTGGTTAAGATATTGTTAAAGGTTAATGGTCGTACGTGCTGGAACAAGTGGTTGGCCCAAACACATAATCTAAATTTAAACATACAAAAAATAATCATATATAACAAGGAATAAAAAACCGGACCGGACAATGAACCGGTCACGGCACAGGTTTAATAGTCAATGGTTTAATCGGGATTGGACCGGTGGTCGAACCAGTCATATTAAAATATTATAATTTATTAGTGGTAATATATATATTAATATATTTTTAAACTTCTATAGATAAAAATGAAGATTTTTAGAAAAAAAAATGCTTAAAATTTATTAGTATTAGTTATGGTGCATGTACTTATGCAATAATATCTCATTTTCTAAAATTAATTAATTATTATATCTCCAAAAATCTTCTTTTTTCTAAATTTATTCTTTCTTTACTTACCTTTCTCTTTATTTTGGTCTTCAAACTTTCATTTTCCCCTAAAAAATAACGCGAGATAGTAGTTAGAGGAATAACAAAATGTATTTTAAAAAAAAGGGGACCAGTTCAACCACCGGTTTTGATCGGTTCGACCGGTCCACTGGTTTTTCACCCCAACTGGACCGGACCACCGATCGGTTTTTCGGTCCGACTAGCCGGTCCGGTCCGATTTTTTGTACATTGATATATGAAACTTAAAATAGTAGTATTTAAATAAAAAGATATTAGTCCACACGTAAATTGAATGCTCTAGTGTAAACCACAAAGCAGTCACTAAAGTGTAAATATGACATACTTATATTGTTTTCAATTCAAAACGAAAACATTTTATACTCAATAGAGAAAGGAAAAACTATAAAAGTCAACATGATCATCCCTCTAAAACTCTTGACCGTCTGATTAGAGGATTGATTTATTGGTTTGATCGGTTGATCAGTGTTCACTACTAAAATAGAAGCTGTGACACTTATAAAAATAATGTTAGTGGCACTTCACAAGCGTCACATATTGGAACACCACTAAAACTAACTGTGGTGCTCCATCAAAAGCGCCAAAGTAAATATGTTTTTTTTAATTCAATAAACCAAGGGTGTCGCTTTTTCAAAAAAGCGCCACAGCTGATACCGCACTTTCTGTGACGCTTTCGTTCATAAGCGCCACCCTATATTTAAGATCAATTAAAAAATTATTTTTTTATTGCAAAATTTTTTAAATTTTTTTGTAAATTATTTTTAAAAAAATTTTAACACATCTTTTTTTAAAATAAAAACATATTAAAAATAATATATATATGGTGGCGCTTGTGAAAGTAAGCGCCACCATATATTTATTTTTTAAAAAATTAAATATATAGGGTAGCGCTTTTTGAAAGAAGCATCACCCTATATTTTTTTTATTTTTTCACTAGGAAAATTTTTTAACCTAGGGTGACGCTTTTTTAAATAAGCGCCACTTTAGGCTCATTTAATTATTTTTTAAAAAATTAATATGCGTAAAAATATATTTTTTAGGGTGGCGCTTTGTTGAATAAGCGCCACCATAAGTATATTTTTTTTAATATAGGGTGGTGTTTGCTGAAGAAAGCGTCACCCTAAGTTTTTTTTATATATATAATTTTTTCTATATTTTTGTCAAACCTTGCCTATAACACAAAAAATTTTATACCCATGGAAACCACAATGGAATAACTAAATTGACACATACAGATAGGTAATTAACAAAATCACCTCTAAACATATATTTAGTCAAATGTGAATACACACACACACACACACACACACACATTAATTAATTCAGCTATTTAAAACCACAGTAAATGCAATAGGCAAATAAACAACATAACACTTGCTAGCCAGGACAGTGCCTCAACAAATACTCACACCATTCTTTGATGAGTTCATTGATTTGGTTGTCAGTCAAACTACCAGAACGCTGATCTTCATAATACTACACCAAAACAATAATGCAAATAATGAATTAATATAACTAAACATTAGTTATCAGATAATTAATTAAATCTAAAACACAATATGTATTGTACTAAAATGACTTACTTTTAGTGGAACCTGAAGCTGATCATGAGTAATGACATCCTTCATGAATTTCATTACATAATACCCGCAATCATCGTTATTGGGCTGGAAAGGGCACTGTAACAATATAGTAAAATAGTTAAATAAATTTGAAAATACAATTTTTTTTAAAATCAAAATGCAATTAAATTCCTAAATCAGTACATGTATCCTCTTCCAGGTATAACTATGGGCAGGATCTGCAGATTTAGAATGGCTCAAGCTGGCATAGGCTCTATATACAATCAGTGCACTAAGAAAATAAATAAATGTTGATTACGTTAGGGTATTTAATGGCTTGCACAAGTATATATTTACACACACTGCATATATATGCTCACCTACTAATCAGCCGCAACAAATGAGGACGGTCTGAAGGAACACCTCCACTTAGAGGATCTATATAGTAAGTGTGAGGGCCAGAAGGTGTTGCTGCATTGATCACAATCAAGATCCAATGTGCCCTAAAAGATTTTGAAAGTTTTTCTTCAATCATGGATGATATAGTAAAAGAAATGCAAAGTGAAATACGACCAATAATAATATATTTATTACCCCGCATTGTATGGCACCAGAAATAACATATTTGGGTTTGCTCTTTGTCTGAAGTATTCTTTTATATCATTGGATTGGACATTGGGATCTACTCTACCCCTGTGTTGTCCAATGAGATAATGGTTGACAAAAGAGAACTGGACCTTTTGTGTGTGTACCAAGATGTCATGGTACAAGTGCCTTTACAAAGAACAAAAAATGTGATGGCGACAAAAAAATTGAAAGATGAATAATAATAACAACGGTAAATGATGACAATAAAGTACCTAATCCAGATATTGATGATCGAAGCACCAATCCATCCACGATTGAAAATTTCACCCAACACATCAGTTTTCCGGAACAAAACTTTCTCATGAGTTTACTGGCTTTTCTAAGCACGAAGTTCTCGTGATCATCACTATCAATAACAAAACAAGACTGTGCCATAGAACCAAAGCTAATTTGTTACATTGTAATCATATGAAACAAAACAACTCGAATAATAAATTAATTAATGTCTTATCTGGACTTCACCCCATATTAAATAAATTAAAGTCATCAGAAACAACACTTAATTATAAATTAAATAATAATTAATATATTAATAATAGGACCTTGGGTGGCACTTATTGGTAAAAGCGCCACCCAATCCCCTATTTAATACATTAATTAATTCAACTAATATATATATATATATATATATATATATATATATATATATATATATATATATTTATATCATCATATTATCAATAAATTAAATAATAATTAATATATTAATAATAGGACCTTGGGTGGCGCTTATCCCAATAAGCGCCACCCAATGTAATTTTTTTAATTTTTCATATACTAATTAATATATTAATATATATTATTATATAATCATATAATAAAATAAATAAAACATTAATAAAAGGATATTGGGTGGCGCCTTTACCAATAAGCGCCACCCAATGTAATTTTTTTAATTTTCCATATACTAATTAATATATTAATAAATATATTATTATATAATCATATAATAAATAAATAGAACAATAATAAAAGGAAATTGGGTGGCGCTTTTACCAATAAGCGCCACTCAATGTAATTTTTTTTAATTTTTCTTATGCTAATTAATATATTAATAATTATATTTTTATATAATCATATTATTAATAACCCAATGTCATTTTTATAATTTTCAGTATACACATAATTTTTGTTTTATTAATTTATATATATATATATATATATATATATATATATATTAATATAATCATATTATTAATTTATTATATAATATAATATAGTTTCGGACAACTTTAGGTGGCGCTTATATCAATAAGCGCCACCCAAGATACATTTATTCATATTAGTTGTATATGGTATTAAATTATTAATTTAAAAATTAGTAGTATTCATATATGTTTATTATTTAATATAATAGATCTAATATATGTTTATTCATATTAGTTGTATATGGTATTAAAATTTATCATTTGTTATTTTATTATAGATTTTAATTTTTATAATCAATACCCACGTGTATAATTTTCATTTCAATAAGCATAAATTTTAAAAAAATTGGAAAAGAAAAAAATTATTGGGTGACGCTTATTTAAATAAGTGTCACAGCTTCTTTTAATTTTATTTTCTTAAATTTTTTGGGCAAAATACATTAGGTGGCGCTTAATTAGGAAAGTGCCACCTAATATCACCAACTAGCTGTGGCACTTATGTAAATAAGCGCCACCTAATGTTCATCCACAAAAAAAAATTTAGATAAAAAAAATTAGTTAAAGTTGTGGCACTTTTTCAAATAAACGCCATAAAAGGTGCGCCACTAAATCTGTTTTTTGTAGTAGTGGTTGGTTTTGTTTTTATATGGCTGAGTTCTAATATATCATGTAAAAAACTAAAAATATGTTAGTATGTTGATTTATGTATCTAGAATTAAGGATTAATACTATTGTTAGTCCTTATAATTTGATCAAATTTTAGTTTTGGTCTTTATAGTTTCAAATCGTTGGTTTTTGAGATTATATAGTTTTCATAAGAATTTGGCATGAGTTTGTTGACTGGTCTTCATACTTTTAATGATCTTTTATTTTGGTCCCTATTCTTAAATTTAGACCAAGTTATCATGAAAATTATACGAATAAAAACTAACGATTTGAAATGATACAGATTAAAACTAAAATTTAACCAATATGTAATGATCCATAATGATACTAACTGTAGAATCCATAATGATACTAACTGTAGAATTAATCTACTTAAGAATTGGCTAATTTTGTTAGGGTAAAGATGCAGTCAGCACTTCAAATTATTTTTTAAGATGCAATCAACATTGTAAAATATTTAGGGGTGTAATTTTGACCCTGATGTATTTTAAATGGAGCAATTCTACCCTACAGCTCCGTTTAAAATACATTAGGGTCGAAATACTTTAGGGTTATGATTATAATTTAAAAAATAGTTCGTATGCTGACCTTTACCCATTTTTTTATTCTTTCTAGTTTTAAATATAAGATAAAATTGACTTTTTGAAGAAATTAAAGAAGTTAATTAAATTACTTTAAAGTATTTATATTTATCATTTTTTCTCCAAACTATTTTGTTTAACTTATAAACTGATATATAATCTTATGATACACAACATATGATATAATTCAATAACTTATTTAATTTTTTTAATCTCTAAAAAAAATTATATATATATATATATATATATATATATATATATATATATATATTATATTTAGGATCAGAGATAATATGATAATAAAATAACCCAAAACGTCTTTGTCTCTCAACTAATTGGTAGCTAGCTAGATTAGTATAGGGAATATTGTACTTTGAATAGTATGCGTGGCTTGGTTATATACACAATTACAGTCTTTCATTTTATTGCAATATTACTCCTCATTCGATAGTTCTCGTGAAGGAGCCGTAGGTTGGTGCGTCCTTAATCAAGTAACATTTTGTTTTATATAAAAAATATATGCTCATAAGTTCAAAAGCTGCGAAGTGCTATATGTTAACATTACTAATTATCTTTGTCTTGTACCGAAGCTCCACTTTGGGATATGTTGAGACCAAGATCCTATATGCTTGATTTTTCATATATATATATATATATATATATATATATATATATATATATATAAGTTGTGCAGTTCAAGATTAAATTCAATCAGAATATAAAATGAACGTTTAAAATGTAAGGGTTAGTACCATTGTGAGTATTTATATATAATTTGATCAAATAATTTCACATTTAGTCTCTATAATTTTAAATAATTAGTTTTTGTCCCTATAGTCTTATAAGAATTTGATCTATGTTCAATGACTAATTCATATACTTTTAATAAGTTTTTAAATTTTGGTCATTATACTTAATCTCAAACTAAGTCTTTATGAAACTTTACAGAATAAAACCAACAATTTGAAACTATAAGAACCAAAACAAAAATTCAATCAAATTGGAAGAGCCAACAATGATATTAACCCAAAATGTAATTAATTAGAGTCCAATATAATTCAAGTTTAATTAACCAGAATTTAAAAATGATAAATTGATGCTCTAGGTTGTTGAAAATCACTGGTAAATCATGTGAATTAATTGTTTCTTCGTAGAGTAAAATGACTTTTGTGGTTATGAATAAAAGCAAAATAAAAAAAATATTTTTTGGGACAATATTATTAATTCAAATTTGAGTTGTCAAACCTAGGGAATAACTATCAGCATGGTTTCTCCACCTATATTTAGATCAAACCAATAATAATTTTAATTAAAAGGTAGTGAAATCATTTTTTTTTTGGGCCTGGGAAAAGTGGAAAACCCTTCTATTTCTCCTAACCAATTGAAATAAATTATCTGGTTAAAACCTGTAGAACATTCACACAATTTCCCCCCGTCTTTTCTTTGATCAATTATATTTATTCTAATTATGGCATTTTTACTGTTAGTAATTTACATTGTAGTGTTTTTAATTCTTTACAATCATGCCCGGTCATGATAGTACACTACTATAAAAAACATCATAAATTGTGCTTATTTTTATAAATATTATGGTGTTTGGAAAGCATCACAACTTCCACCGTCATGAAAGCAACCTACTACGCTTCTTGAATTTCTGAAAGTGCTGGTGCTTTTTATTTTATTTTTTGTTTTAAATATACCTCTTACAACGCTTTTGTGGGGAAGCGTTATAGGAAGATGGACCTCCTACGGCACTCTTAATGGAAGCGCCGTAGGAGGTGAACACCTCCTAGGGAAGCGGCATCAGAGGTAGTAGTTTTTTTTTATTGTGTTTTACGGAAAATCCTTTGCCTGAAATCATACCAATTGAAATCCACAGCAATTTACAATACAAATAGATAGTAAAAAAAGCAAACCAAATCAGAATTAAATAACATATAACTAGTTCATAAAATCAGTACTAAATGTATCTAATTACAACATAACAATTGTATGTACAACTAATTTAAGGAAACTAAACAACACAAGAAATATGCAAGAGAAACAATCTAACTAACATATGTGTCTAAATATTAGGTGATATTTGTCTGACCATGTATTCACACATTTCTTCAATGATTTCATCTACTTGTTGATCAGTCAATTGTGCATAACGTTGATCTTCATAATACTGCATAAATATCACGCACAGAACGAATTAAAATCACTATAAATCAATTAACTTGGACACTTCTCAATTAAATTCAAAACACAGTATAAACTGTAAGTAAAAGTACTTACTTTTACGGGAACATATCTTTCATAAATTTCATGACGTAATAACCGCAATCATTATTGTTTGGTTAAAATAGGCACTGCAACAATACAAAAAAAATAGTTAAGTCATTGTTTGAAGAAAAATTTATGAATAAAAAAATTTGAGTAAATTCATATATTGTAATCTTCCTCCAGGTATAGGTCGTGGTGCAATCACTGCATTTAGAATAGCTCAATCCAACATTGCTTCTATATGCGGTTAATGCACTAACATAACAAGTGGTGGCTGATTAATTTTGGTTATTCAATAATCACACACATAAATATTTACACATACACCCATACATTTACCTATTGATCATAATCATCATATCAAGCCGATTCTCTAGATAACCAACATATAGAGGATCCAAATAAAAAATGCAGAGGCCTCCAACTATCGCAGGCTGATCACAATCAAAATCCAATATGCCCTAAAATATTTTAAAAATTTATCTTTGACAATAATGTTATGGTAAAAGTAAAAGAATACAATAATGTCGCAAATAACTTACCCCGGATTGTATGGCACAATAAACTTGTTAGTAGGGGTTTCTCTCCGCATGAAATGGTCCTTAAGATCATTGATTTGTATTTCCAAATTACTCTCCACATGCTGGCCAAGGATATGTGGGCTGACAAATACAAATCTATTCGCCATTTCCGTGCCCACTAACAGATCGTGGTATAAGTGCCTTTATAGAAAATAAACAGTGTCATTAAAACCAAAAACTTGAATGATAAATAATAATAACAGTAATAGACGATGATGATAAAGTACCTAACCCATATGTTAATAGTCATTGCACTAAGCCATCCATGACTAAGCACTTCATTTAGGACACAACCATCGACATGATCAGGTACATTTATATGATAGATTTTGATATTGAAAGGTATTTCCTGACCTCCTTAGTGGATCAAATCTGGTGCCATTAATGCCAATTGTTGGCGATATGAGCTTATTTGTCTATTGCTTTTGTTGCTGGTTGAGGGTTGGGACTTCTGTTGTGTTGCTGAGCAGTTTGAGTTCTTCCCACACCCTTCAACTCGTTTTCCTTTAGGACGAGCAACCTATAAAAATCATGAAATTAAATTATGTATTCTTAGATGAAAGTGCATAGAAAAAGTAGAATGAATTGTAAATTAACTACCTTTTTTAGTGGCTTCATTAGACCTATTGGCTATGCAACATAGCCACCAACAACATCTTTCACCATTATCTCTTTATCCTGAGAAGGGATTGGCAGGAGGGCATCTTCATTTGTGATATGTCAACCCTGACTCGGAGTGTGTTCGGGGGCAATGGTGAGTTATACAGTGTATCGTTGTCGGTGTTGTAGGCCACGCTTATAGCAACCACATGCTTGAAAGAATCATCGCGTGCATACTTTTAGTCTCTTAATTTTATAAATATGATGCTATTGGATTAATTGGTTGATTATTTGTCACTTAAAGAAAATGTTTAATATTTGGAAAACTTCAAATTTTAGGATGTTATGCTGCCAATTTTTTTAAATAAATAATAAAAGATAAAAGTAATTAGTAACTGCAATAAGCAAGCAACTAACCACTTATAAAAATATGTTTAAGGTATAGATAGATTGGAAATGGATGTCATCTAATTGATACTTAAGGGAATATATAGATGGCGTGAAAGAATTTATTAGATTTGTAAGAGAGCATACATATGATCCTAACAAAATCTTATGTCCTTACTTATCTTGTTGTTATAGAAAGTGGATTAGTTCACTTGATTTGCTAGATCATTTAGTATATCATGGAATTGATCAATCATATATACGATAGACAAGATACAGTGAGACGGATGATACACGTAGTGATCGGGTGCATACCACGATCGGTGCTTCGAATGAGTCTGACCGAAACATGTGTGATGAGGACAATGGTCTTCAAGAAATGCTAAATGCTTTCGAAGGGGTGCTTCATAATTGTCCTCAAGAACAAGTTTTTTTCATTCCATATCCTGCTAAGAAGAATTGGTCCATTATACTTCCATCGAACAAGAATCATCAAGAACAAGTTGATACTGAAAGTAATGAATATCTGAATATTTCTAAGGATTATCTTTCTTTTGAAATGTTGTGGTCAAAGTATATTGATATAGATGAAGATAAAAATGAAAATGAAGATGAACCCTTATATATGAGACATGATCATGAAGAGGGGACTTGATTTTTAAATTAAACAAGAGGAAAAGATGATTATGAGTGCATTATTTTTTGCCTTGTATGTTTTATTACATGTATATTTCATATATTTTAACTTAATTTACTTTCATTGTCATGATTGTCACTGTGCGCTAATGTTTTGTTTGGTTTATTTAACTTGTAGGAAAATGGATTCCCACAATGGAGATGAAGTTCCTCCTATTGAAAATTATGGTCAGGCCACATTTGAGGCTGACATAACCTGGGACAAGTCCATAATTTCATTAGGACAAGGGAAATCCAATCGGAACAAATGCTGGCTCCTTTAATAATTTCATTAGGACTACAGTCAGAGAAAGAGTCTCCATCACAATTTCAGATTGGGGACTGGCGAAGAAAGATTATGCAGATATCGTCTTGGGTTCAGTTAAGGTAAACAGTATTTACTTTATTATTCAAGTTCTTTATTTTCATGAAATTACAATCTAACAAGTTATGTGTGCTTTTTTTGTTATAGTCTTGTTTTATTATCGAAGAAGATAAATAAAAATATGTGCTGAAAAAATGTGGCAGAATTTTGCAAAATTTTCGTTATGACCTCATCAAATTCTACTTGCGCTACAACAATGATAATATCAATTGTACACCTACAGAGTTGTACAATGGAGTAATAACCCAAGAGAAGTGGGATGAGTTTGTGAGCTCACATACTACAACAGAATTTATGGTAACATAATATTTACTTTTACGAACTACTTGTAATGTATTTGTAATTAATATTTATTGATATGATTCATTTTGATCTAAATAGGAAAGAAGTGAGCAAACTCAAGAAAACATGTCCAACGTGCTATACTGGTACATGAAAGGAGAAGTATCTTATGGAGTGTTGGAGCAACGATTAGTAAGAACTAATCATTATTTCATAGGAATATAATTTCTATGAGTAAGTTTTCACTACAACTAATTTTAACATGCAGATACAAGAGTCCCATTCTGATGTCACACATTTACCACAATATGATTTGTGGCTGGCCAACTGCACAAATAAAAAGGGCAAAATTCACAGCGAGCAAGCCAGAGCAATTACGGATTACTCTATAAATAGTAGATTATACATACAATAAAGATTTAACTTTACTTAAATGATTCTATTATATAATAACTAATATTGTTGTAATTCTTTTTATGATAGCACACAATGACGCATGAACAGCCAGAGTGGGTGAACTATGTTAGGCGTAACGACTTGCGCTGTAGAGCACTTGGAGCTCCTGAGTATGATGGTCGTCTTCAGGGTACTGGTTTTAGAGTAACCCAAACAACGCACTTTAGCTCCCAAAAGCGACCCAACAAGAATAACTTTCTTTAACTAAAGGAGGAGATTTCTTGCTACAAGCAGCAAGTAGATTAGCAGATGAGTAGCTACAAGCATGACGTAGAACAGAAGATTAGTAGCTATGAGCATCAATAACAATTTATAGTTATATGTGAAACCTTTGATAAATTCATTCCCACGAAATCA
This sequence comes from Albizia julibrissin, assembly GCA_037074505.1. Classification (NCBI taxonomy): domain Eukaryota; kingdom Viridiplantae; phylum Streptophyta; class Magnoliopsida; order Fabales; family Fabaceae; genus Albizia; species Albizia julibrissin. The sequence continues at coordinate 45,136,901 of CM073477.1, forward strand.
TGAGTTTCACAATTTATTTTGAATAAGAGTAATTGAATACAATATTTTCCCTACATTTCTTATAAAAAAAGTGTACCCTTTAACTACATAAATCAAATGGATGTAATAAACAATTTGAAGATGATGAACTTTCCCCTGGAGCCTCTATACTCCACAGAGTGAATCAAAATAAGTAGATCGAGAATGAAAGATCTTAGACATTCAATAACAAAGTAGCTAACAATCTCTCCAATTGCCCAAAGCAAATTAATGCAACCTCGACGTGTAATATTGGAAGTGAAAGTGTATTTATATGAAAGAAGAGCCCAAAACGACAAACAAAAATGGTTTTCCCCAAATTTTGAGGAAAAGAAAGGCAAAGAAAAGAAGGCATGAAAAGAGAAATTAGAAGGAAGCTAACTTGGGAGAAGCGAGCTCAAAGAATTCTAGGCTTCCTAAGGGGCCTCAAACTAAAATTATTGCTTAAGTCAAAATGAAAAGCATGCAAAATGAAGAGAGAAGAAATGACGATATAAGCACAAATGATAGATGAAGCATTTAAAAAAAAATAGCATTCGGTTGCTTTTGAAAAGAAAAAAAAAGCTTTTTAAAATACCTTGGCCTACACTTTTACTTAAAGTGTCGGCTACGACATTATGTTGGAAATTGTGCCCTATAGGCCAAGCATTGTACTTTGAACATTTCTATTAAATGAATATCTCCATTTAGTTATCATATTATTTGTATGTTCACTATGATAACTATATCCTTGGATAAATCATAATGATTGTCCTAAATGTACCTAGTCGGTCATCTATACGGGAGAAAACATGAAATAAGACCAGTATGACTTTAATAAGGTATGGGGATACGAATCAAAGTCTTAGGCACTTGTAGGAGTACAAGGTGTTGGACCGACTCGCTATGACAAAGCTGCATGGATCAAGTTATAAGCTTTTCTCATGTATAACCATGTCATTATACCCTTTAACCTTAGATCATCATGGATTCCTACATAAGAGTTGCTAAGCTTTGACCTAGTCAAAAGTCACTTTTGACTGGATGATGATAAAGGCTACGATCGGGCTTGGTGGTTTTTATGCAGATGAATGTGAATGGTCAAGATGGAATTTGTCCCTCATATTAGTAGAGAGATATTACTGGGCCCTTCGATGAGTCAGTCTGAGAAATGTATGGCCACACTATGATAGAAAATAGTTTCCATTTCTATAGTCAGACTACTCAGGGATCAAGAAAGTAATGGTCAGGAATTGGATGATGACATTCTCCATGCCTCATCCTTGACCAAAATATCATATGACAAAAGGGATGTGATACAGTTGTATGACAGGTTGTATCGGTTTATCGATCCTCATATAAATTGGGTAGTAATAATTTCTTGTTAGAGGCAGCTTACGACTTATGGGTAGTGCAATTATTGGCCCACTACTAACTTCATATAGGCCTACAGGGTAGCACACAAAAATAGCCTAACACGAGTTATAATGTCCAGATTCATTGAATCTAAGATATGTCTAGATTTAATAAATGTAATGGTTAATCTAGGGTGTATGAATTATATATATATATATATATATATATATATATATATATATATATATATTATATGACAATATATAATATATGATAATATTATTATATTGTGTTAGTTTTATCTGATAAATTAAATTTAATAACTAATATGATAACGATATAATATCTTTGATTTAATTTATAAAGATAAATTAAATCTATTCCATTGGCTCTTTATTCAGATTAAATAAATAGGTCAAATTAAGACTGTTTGACAGATTTAATTAAACCATATTTATTTAATTTTCTTATAAAAAACAATTAAATGTTAATTGATATGATATGGATTTCAAAATTAATTAAGATTAATTTGAAAATCAAATATCCATCATAAAATAGATAACCCTGACTAGTTAATCCATCATAAAATAGATAACCCTGACTAGTTATAAAAGGTGAGAGCTTGGGTTTTCTATGGATGATGAAAATATAGGGAGCCACAGCAAAACCCTAAAGAGACATTGGAGGCGTTAGCATGCTGACCGTGTTGGAGTCGTATTCATGTGGATACCGGTAGAGGGAGCTGATCTGAGGTGTGAGCTCTTTGAGATAAAAAAAGGAAGAAACGTAAAGGTATGATTCTAACTACTCAATTTGAATGCCATTGATAGATCCACAATTGGGATTGGAAAAATTTGCAATTTTAAATTTTAAATTCTTCCGTTGTGCCTCCCAAACCCAATAGTGGCATCAGAGCCAGGTCAATGGTACGTTTAAATTGAGTTTGAGTGCATATTGTGTGCATATATACGTGATATATAAGTTGAACATGATTTTAGAAGGGTTGAATTGAAAACCCAAAGATTGAAGTTAAAGTAGTAGTGCTGCCTGATTTCATTTTCTGAAAGCAGTCTATTTGTGATGAGTTTTTGAATGACCAAATATTGTCCAATGACCATGAAATTTTCAAAAATGAAAGTAGACTTATTAAGATTTAATTTGATATATATAATATGTTCCATTTGGGTCAGTACATTAAGATATATGAATTTTTGAAGTTAGTCATTGAATTGGAATGTTTTTTGTGACAATAAGGACTAATTGGAATTTTTGGAATAGTGTACATATAATTTTATGAAGGATATATTTTTCTTCAAAAATAGACTTAATTAGGGTCAGATAGAACTTTGAATAACTGCAATTGAATTTTTTTAGATTTAATTATGATTTTTCAAATTTAGGTGAAAAATATGGCAGTTTAGCAGGACCGCCGTAGCTATCTATTCGTAGCGCGATATAACCTAATCACGATATTTATTACTTTTCATATTGTATGAACTATTTCTTGTTATGGTTTATTTTCAAACTTGTTTGGGTATGGTGAACAACATGGCTTTAGTGTTTACAAGGGTTATAATATTTAAATACGGCCTACATGTCGTGCCTTCCTCTATATAGTCTCGATGTACATTCTCTTCTCATCTCACTCCCCTCGTATGTTTAAACGAGGTGTCTCTCAATGTATTTCTTTTTCTTATTTAGAGAAGTCCTCTCATTAGCTTAAGAGGATTTTAGATTAGGTGAGCCATGTTGTGTCACATTTAAATTATGCTTTTGATTAGATCATTGATTCCATACTTTTGTGTTTATATGTATTTATTTATATGAGATACAACCACGATTACATTCATATAAAAAAAACTAATTGATTAAGCCCTCTGAATAAAACCTTAAGTCATAATGTCGTGAACTAATGAATACTTGCCAAAACCTAGATTGCTCAATTGTAGGCTCCACCAAAGTGGATACATTTGAGTTATCTTGGTGAGACAAGCATGAGTAATGATGATAGTCACAAAATTTATTATTATTTTGACTTAATTGAGATTAACAAAATGGTTTTAGATCTCAAGGCATTAACTGGGATTAAACATGCCGGATCATATGATGATTGAATCCTATAAAGATCTAAGAGTTACATGTGATGTAATTGGTAAAGAGGTTACCTACCTAAATAACTTGAATTTAAGCATCTTGCCAAAGCAGAATTAAATTTAAGTGAAATATGGATCTTAGCCCACTAATTATTATATTGAACGTTGTTAATTTAGTGGGAAATTACTAACTAACTTTGCATATTTTAATTGTAGAATCATGTCGACTAGTAATACTACTACACTATCATTGCGATCATTCCTTGAGTAGGACAAACTCAATGGGACAAACTTTCTTGACTGGTACAGGAACTTGAGAATTGTTTTCAAGCAGGAAATAAAGGCATATGTCTTAGATTAAACCATTCCTAAGGAACCTGCAGCCAATGCTCCAAGAGCTCAGAAAGATACTTACACAAAGCATAAGGAAGACTCTGTGGATATAGGTTGCTTGATGCTTGCCACCATGGTTCCAGAGATCCAAAGGGATCTAGAACTCATAGAGGCTCATAAGATGATTGTGTATCTCAAGGAAATGTTCCAGCAATAGGCAAGGCAAGAGAGGTATGAGACCAAAAAGGCCTTATATTCCTGCAAGATGGCTGAAGGTACATCAGTTAGTGCTCACGTCTTAAGGATGAAAGGCTACATTGATCACCTTGAGAGGCTTGGATTTCCCATGAGCCAGAAGTTAGCTACAGATATGATTTTGAACTCACTCCTAGAAAGTTATGACTATTTTGTTATGAATTACAACATGAACAACATGGAGAGATCAATTTATAAACTGCATGGGATGCTTAAAAACTATTGAGCAGAGCATTAAGAAAAGGCCCAACACTGCTGAGCCCGAAACTAAGCTTGCAACCAAGAAGGCAAACCTCCAAAGGAAGGAGTATGCTTCTTCTGCAATAAACCCATTCATTGGAAGAGGAATTGCAAATTTTACCTTGAAGATCTGAAATAAACCAAAAAGGACCAAGTCAAACGATTTGAATCCAACATACTTGTGGCATTGTTGTCTAGGCCATATAAATGAGAAATACATTTCTAAACTCTATCAAGATGGATTTCTTAACTCATTTGATTTTGAATCATATGATACATATAAATCTTGCTTATTAGGAAAGATGACAAAGGCACATTTTACTGGGCATAGTAAGAGGGCCTTATACATACAGATGTATGTAGACCACTGAATACCTCTGTCAGAGGAGGTTATTAACCATCTTAGGAGCTGTGGGATAAATCTATCTAATGATATATAGATGACTTTAGTAGATATGGATATATCTATCTAATAAAACATAAATCTGAATCTTTTGAAATGTTCAAAATATTCCAAAATGAAGTACAAAACCAACTTGACAAAACAATTAAAGCACTTCAATTTGATCGAGGTGGTGAATATTTGAGCCAAGAGTTTATTGACCATCTTATGAGCTGTGGGAAAATATCACAATTGACTCCTCTAGGAACACTACAATGGAATGACATTTCTGAGAGGAGGAATCAAACACTATTAGATATGGTTCGATCTATGATGAGTCAAACAAATCTTCCATCGTCCTCTTAGGGCTATGCTCTAAAGACAATTGCGTTCACACTAAATCATGTTCCATCTAAGGTAGTTGAAAAGAAACCATATGAGATATGGACTAGAAAGAAACCTAGTTTGTCTTTCCTCAAAATTTGGGGATGTGAGGTTTATGTTAAACAACAAGCCTATGATAAATTAGCGCCCAAATCCTTAAAGTGCTTTTTGTGAAGTATCCTATGGAAATGAAGGGATACTATGTCTACAATCCCACCAATAACAAAGTGTTTGTTATCTGGAACGGTATCTTTCTCGAAAGAGAGTTTATCTCTAAAAGAACCAGTGGGAACAAGGTACATCTCAAGGAAGTTTGAGACTCACAAGATAGCATAGAACCACAGTTGGAAAATGGAGAAGACTCATAACAAGTTGTTGAGCCTCCTCAAGTAACACAAGGCCCATGAAGGTTTAATAGGATACAGAAATAGCCTCAAAGATATGGATTTCTGATCATTAAAAGTTGTGATGTATTTCTCATTGAGAAGAATGAGCCAACCACCTATCAAGAAGCCATAGTGGGACCAAACTCCAAAAAATGGCTAAATGCCATAAAGCCTGAAATGCAATCCATATACGATAATTAATTATAGACCTTAGTCGATCTACCTAAAGGTATAAAAACCATCGGGTGCAAGTGGATTTTCAAGGAGAAAACCGACATAGATGGAAAAGTAGACGTCTTGAAGGCACGAATGGTTGCAAAAGGATTCACTTAAACTCATGGTGTCGACTATGATGAAACCTTTTCCCCATTTCCAATGGCCAAATCAATCATAATTCTGTTGGAAATTATGCCCTAGGGGCCAATCATTGTACTTTGAACATTGTTATTCAATGAATTTCTCTATTTAGTTATCACATTATTTGCATGTTCACTGTGATAACTGTATCCTTGGATAAATCATAATGATTGTCCTAAATATCCTTATTCGGTCATTTGTGTGGGAGCAAAGATGAAATAAGATCAGTATGACTTTGAAAGGTATGGGGATACGAATCAAAGTCTTAGGCACTTGTAGGAGTACAAGGTGCTGGACCAACCCGCTATGAGAAAGTTGCATGGATCAAGTCATAAGCTTATCTCATATATAAGCATGTCACAATGCCCTTTGACCTGAGATCATCATGGATTCCTACATGAGAGTCACTAAGCTTTGACTTAGTCAAAAGTCACCTTTAACCGGGTGATGATAAAGGCTACAATCGGGCGTAGAAGTTTTCATGCAGAGGAATGTTAATGGTCAAAATGGAATTTGTCTCTCACATTAGTCGAGAGATATTACTGGGCCCCTCGATGAGTCAATCTGAGAAATGTATGGCCATACTACGATGTAAAGGACTTTCCATTTCTATAGTCAGACTACTCAAGGATCAAGAAAGTAATGGTCAAGAATAGGAGGATGACATTCTTCATGCCTTATCCTTGACTAAAATATCATGTGACAAAAGGGACGTGGTATAGTTATACGATAGGTTGTATCGTATTATCGATCCTCATATGAATTGGGTAGTCGTAATGTCTTGCTAGAGGCCGCTTACGACTTGTAGGTTAGTATAGTCATTGGCCCATTGCCAACTTCGTATGAGCCTACAGGGTCGCACATAAGAATAGCCCAACACAAGCTATAATGTCCAGATTCATTAAATCTAAGATGCGTCTAAGATTCAATGAATACAATGTTTAATTTAGGGTGGAAGAATTTTATATATATATATATATATATATATATATATATATATTATACACATGTTGTGTGAATATTTATTTGATAAATATTTATGTGTGTGTGTGTGTGTTTATGTATTTGAAAAGAAAATTAATATTATATATATACATGTATTTTTGAAATACATACATACATATATAATATATATTATTTGATAATATATAATATATTATATTATAATATAATATTATTATATTAAGTATATATATATAAAGATATTATATGATAATATCTCATATTGAATTTATAAAGATAAATTAAATCTAATTCGATTGGCTTTTTATTCTAATTAAATAAATAGGTTAAATTAAAACTGTTGGACAGATTTAATTAAACCATATTTATTTAATTAGCTTATTAAAATAATTAAGTATTAATTGATATGATAAGGATTTAGAAATTAATTAAGATTAATTTTAAAAATCCAATATCCATCATAAAATAGATAACCCTGACTAGTTATAAAAGGTAAGAGCTAGGGTTTTCTACGGATGATAAAAAAATAGAGAGCTGCAAGAAAACCCTAGAGGGGCATTAGAGGCGCTAGCACGCTTCCGGTGTTAGGTCCTATTTGTGTGAATACTAATAGAGGGAGCTGATCTAAGTAGTTAGCTCCTTAAGATCCAAAAGGGCAAAACTCCAAGAAGAACTAGCTGACATGTTGATGTTGGGGATGGTTAATTTCATACTCATGGAGATTTACGCTCTTCTAAGAAGAATTAGCAGACATGTAGATGTCGGGGAAATTGTTTCAGGAGCAACCAAGCATGGAGATTTGAAAAATGAAAATATGTTGATGATTATGTGAATTCAAACAAACATGAACAAGGTACGACTCTTTCTAACTTGATTTACATGTCGTGGATAGGTCCGCAATTGGGATTGGTAAACTTTTACAATTTTTAATTTTAATTCTTCCGTTGTATGCCTAGCAATGCCAATAGTGGTATCAGAGCCAGGTCAATTGTATATTTAAATTTAGTTTGAGTGATTATTGTGTGCTTATATATGTGATATATAAGTTGAACATGATTTTAGAAGGGTTGGATTTAAAACCTAAAGATTGAAGTTAAAGTAGTAATGCTGCCATATTTTCATTTTTTGGAGGCATTATGATTGTGACAAATTTTTGAATGATCCTATTTTGTCTAATAATATTCAAACTTTTCAAAATTAAAGTAGACATCATATTCTTTAATTTGATATATAATATGTGCAATTTTGATTAGTACATTAGGATATATCAATTTTTGAAGTTCGGCTTTGAATCTGAAATGTTTTTTATGGTAGCGAAGATTAATTTTAGTTTCAGGAAAATTGTACCTATAATTTTTTGAAAGCTATATTTTTCATAAAAAATAGACCTAATGAGGGTTACATAGAACTTTGAACTACTATAACTGGATTTTTCTAGTTTTAATTATGATTTTTCAAATTAAGGTGAAAAATATGGTTGTTTAGCGGGACTGCTATAGCTAACAGTTTGTAGCTTAATATAACATAATCAAAACAATTATTGCTTTTCATATCGTATGAACTGTTGATTGTTGTAATTTACTTTTCAAAATTGTTTGGGTATGGTGAACAACATGGCTTTAGTTTTTACAAGGGTTGTAAAATTTAAATACGGCCTACGTGCCATGCCTTCCTCTAAATATTCTCGAGGTACATTCTCTTCTCATCTCACTCCCCTCGTATGTTTAAATGAGGTTTCTCTCAATATATTTCTTTTTCTTATTTAGAGAAGTCCTTTCATTGGCTTAGGAGAATTTTAGGTTAGGCGAGCCATGGTGTCACGTTTAAATTATGTTTTTGATTAGACCATTGCATGAATACTTTTTACGTTTATATGTGTTTATTTGTATGAGATACAACTATGATTGCATTCATATAAACGAAACTAATTGATCAAGCCCTCTAAATAAAATCTTAAGTCATAATACCATCAATTAATGAATACTTGTTAAAACCTAGATCGCTCAATTGTAGGTTCCACCAAAGTGGATGTATTTGAGTTATCTTGGTGAAACAAGCGTGAGTAATGGTGCTACTCACAATGATTCATTATTGTTTTGACTCAATTGAGATTAGAAAAATGGTTTTGGGTCTCAAGGCACTGATGGGATTAAACATGCCGGATAATATGATGATCGAATCCTATAAAGATCTAAGAGTTACATATGATGTAATTGGTAACATTAAGGGTTGCATATGATCGAATCCTAAATAACTTGAATTTAAGCGTCCTGCCATAGCGGACTTAAATTTACGCAAAATATGGATCTTAGCCTATTAATTATAACATTAAGGGTTGTTAATTTAGTGGGAGATTACTAAATAACTTTGCATATTTTAATTGTAGAATCATGTCGACTAGTCCTTGAGAAGGACAAACTCAATGGGACAAACTTTCTTGACTGGTTTAGGAACTTGAGAATTGTTCTCAAGTAGGAAAGAAAGGCATATGTCCTAGATCAACTCATTCTTGAGGAGTCTACAACCAATGCTCCAAGAGCTAAAAAAGATGCTTACACGAAGCATAAGGACGACTCTATGGATGTAGGTTGCCTAATGCTTGCCACCATGGTTCTTGACCTCCAAAGAGATCTAGAACTTATAAAGGCTTAAGAGATAATTGCACATTTCAAGGAAATATTCCAGCAACAGGCAAGGTAAGAGAGGTATGATACCACAAAGGCCTTACATTCTTATAAGATGGCTGAAGTTGCATCAGTTAGTACTCATGTGTTAAAGATGAAAGGATATATTGATGACCTTGAGAGGCTTGGATTTTCCATGAGCCAAAAGTTAGCTACAAATTTGATCTTGAACTCACTCCTGAAAGTTATGACCAATTTGTCATGAACTACAACATGAACAACATGAAGAAATCAATTTTTGAATTACATGGGATGCTCAAAGCTGTTGAGCATAACATTTAGAAAATCCCAGCACTATTTTGATGGTTCAGAAAGGAAAGGGTATTAAAAGGAAAGGCAAGGGCAAGGGAAAGGGTAATGGCTCAGGTGGTAAGACCAAAGAGTCAAACAAGCCTGAAATTAAGCCTGCAACCAAGAAGGTAAAGCCGCAAAAGGAAGGAGTATGCTTCTTCTACAATGAACCTGTTCATTGGAAGAAGAATTGCAAACTCTACCTCGAAGATGTGAAAAGAAAAACCAAAAGGGTCAAGTCAATCGATTTGAATCCGACCTACCTATGGCATTGTCGTCTAGGCTATATAAATGAGAAACACATTTCTAAACTCCATCAAGATGGATTTTTTAAATCATTTGATTTTGAATCATATGATACATGTGAATCTTACTTATTAGGAAAGATGACAAAGGCCCCTTTTACTGGGCATAGTTAGAGGGCCACTGATTTATTAGGCCTCATATATATAGAGATATAGACTGGGAAGAAACCTAGTATTTTTTTCTTCAAAATTTGGGGATGTGAGGTTTATGTTAAACAACAAGCCTTTGATAAATTATCTCACAAATCCTTAAAGTGCCTTTTTGTGGGGTATCCTAAGGAAACTAAGGGATACTATGTCTATAATCCCACCGATAACAAAGTGTTTGTTATCCGAAACGGTATATTTCTAGAAAGGGAGTTTATCTCTAAAAGAACCAGTAGGAGCAAGGTACATCTCGAAGAAGTTCGAGAGTCACAAGATAGCACATATCCACAAATGGAAAATAGAGAAGACTAACAACAATTTGTTGAGCCTCCTCAAGTAACACAAGGCCCATGAAGGTCTGATAGGACATGACATCAGCCTCAGAGATATGGATTTCTGATTACTAGAAGTCGTAATGTCTTGCTCATTGAGCAGAATGAGCCAACCGCCTATCTTGAAGCCATAATAAGACCAAACTCTGAGAAATGGTTGAACACCATGAAGTCTGAAATGTAATCCATGTACAACAATTAGGTATGGACCTTAGTTGTCAATCCACCTGAAGGTGTAAAAATCATTGGGTGCAAGTGGGTTTTCAAGGAGAAAACCGACATGGATAACAAAGTAAATGTCTTCAAGGCACGACTGGTTGTAAAAGGATTCATTCAAACTCAAGGTGTAGACTATGATGAAACCTTTACCCAAGTTACAATGGCCAAATCAATTAGAATCATTCTTGTCATCGCAGCATATTATGATTATGAAATATGGCAGATGGACGTTAAAACAACCTTCCTTAATGGAAAGCTCCTTGAGGATGTGTACATGACACAACCTGAAGTTTTCGTGCGTCCAAAGGATTTTGGTAAGGTATGCAAGCTTCAAAAATCCATTTATGGATTAAATCAAGCATCTCGGAGTTGGAATTGATAAAGTGGTCAAAGAGTTTAGATTCATTCAAAACATCGATGAACCTTGTGTTTACAAGAAGGTTAGTGGGAGCACAGTTGTATTTCTAGTGCTTTATGCAAATGACATCTTACTCATTGGGAATGACATTCCTACCTTGCAGAGTGTTAAGTCTTGGTTAGGGAAGTATTTCTCGATAAAAGACTCAGGCAGAGCCCCTTATATCCTAGGGATTAGGATCTATAGAGATAGATCCAAGAGGCTAATAGGCCAAAGTCAGAGTAGTGAGGGTCGTTGGACTGTTGTCAAGAATATCCTAAAGTATATGAGAATGACTGAGGACTTATTCTTCGTATATGGTGGATTGGATGATGAGCTATGTGTAACTGGTTATACATATACAAGTTTCCAAACTGACCAAAATGATCTTAGATTACAATCTAGATATATATTCCTTTTGAATAGTGGTGTAGTAAGCTGGGAGAGCTACAAGTAGAGTACTGTAGCAGATTATGCAATAGTAGCTGAGTATATAGCAGCATCAGATGCAGCTAAAGAAACCATTTAGAACACAAAATTTGTTATTGAACTAAGGGTGGTGCCTACCATCCCAAATCCAATAGATTTGTTCTGTGATAATAGCGAAGCTACTGAGGACCAAACTTATACTCAGGAGATTTCATCTTATCAGAGAAATCAATGATATAGGTGATATAAAAATATGCAAAGTAGCAGGAGAAGACAATATTGCTAATCCTCTTTTTAAGCCGCTTGCACAGGAAAAGCATGAGCGTTATTTTAGGATAATGTGAAGTAGATAAATTAATGATTATACCTAGTGCAAGTGGGAGGATGTTGGAAATTGTGCCCTAGGGGCCAATCATTGTACTTTGAACATTGTTATTCAATGAATTTCTCCATTAAGTTATGACATTATTCGCATGTTCACTGTGATAACTGTATCCTTAGATAAATCATAATGATTGTCTTAAATGTCCTTATTCGATCATCTATATGGGAGCAAAGATAAAAGAAGACTAGTATGACTTTGAAAGGTATGGGGATACGAATCAAAGTCTTAGGAACTTGTAGGAGTATAAGGTGCTGGACCGACCCGCTATGAGAAAGCTGCATGGATCAAGTCATAAGCTTATCTCATGTATAACCATGTCACAATGCCCTTAGACATGAGATCATCATGGATTCCTACATGAGAGTCACTAAGCTTTGACTTAGTCAAAAGTCACCTTTAACCGGGTGATGATAAAGGTTACAATCGGGCTTAGTGGTTTTCATGAAGAGGAATGTTAATGGTCAAAATGGAATTTGTCCCATTCATTAGTCGAGAGATATTACTGGGCCCCTCGATGAGTCAGTCTGAGAAATGTATGGCCATACTACAACGGAAAGGAGTTTTCAATTCTATAGTCAGACTACTCAGGGGTCGAGAAAGTGATGGTCAGGAATAGGAGGATGACATTCTCCATGCCTCATCCTTGACCGAAATATCGTGTGACAAAAGGGACGTGATATAGTTATACGATATGTTGTATCATATTGTCAATCCTCATATAAATTGGGTAGTCGTAATGTCTTACTAGAGGCTGCTTACGACTTGTGGGTTAGTATAGCCACTAGCTAACTACCAACTTTGTATGGGTCTACAGGGTCGTACACAAGAATAGCCCAACACGAGCTATAATGTCCAGATTCATTGAATCTAAGATGCGTCTAAGATTCAATGAATAAAATATTTAATTTGGGATGGACAAATTACACACACACACACACACATATTTGAAAAGAAAATTAATAATATTATATATACACTTATGTATTTTTGAAATACATACATACATATATAATATATATTAAATATATGATAATATTATATTATAATATCTCAGATTTAATTTATAATGATAAATTAAATAAAATTCAATTGGCTCTTTATTCTAATTAAATAAATAGGTTAAATTAAAACTGTTGGAGAGATTTAATTAAACCATATTTATTTAATTAGCTTATCAAAACAATTTAGTGTTACTTGATATGATAAGGATTTTGAAACTAATTATGATTAATTTTAAAAATCCAATATTCATGATAAAATAGATAACCCTGACTAGTTATAAAAGGTAAGAGATAGGGTTTTCTACGGATGATGAAAAAATAGAGAGCCACAAGAAAACCCTAGAGGGGCATTAGAGGCGCTAGCACACTGTCGGTGTTGGGTCCTATTTGTGTGATACCAATAGAGGGAGCTGATATGAGTAGTTACCTCCTCAAGATCTAAAAGGGCAAAACTCTAAGAAGAACTAGCTGACTGTTGATGTTGGGGATAGTTAATCTCATACTTATGGTGATGCTCCTCTAAGAAGAATTAGCGGACATGTAGATACCGGGAAAATTATTTCAGGAGAAACCAAGCATGGAGATTTGAGAAATGGCAATATGTTGATGATTGTGGGCATTCAAACAAACATGAACAAGGTACGACTCTTTCTAACTCGATTTAAATGCCGTTGATAGATCCGCAATTGGGATTGGTAAAATTTTACAATTTTTAATTTTAATTCTTCCGCTGTGTGCCTACCAATCCCAACAAATCCTTCTTTCCATTGTAGCATATTATGACTATGAAATATGGTAGATGGACATCAAAACAACCTTCCTTAATGGAAAGCTCCTTGAGGATGTGTACATGACACAACCTGAAGGTTTTGTGCATCTAGAGGACTCTGGTAAGGTATACAAGCTTTAAAGATCCATTTATGGATTGAAAGCAAGCATCTTGAAGCTGGAATCATCGTTTTGATGAAGTAGTCAAAGAGTTTGGATTCATTCAAAATATCGATGAACCTTGTGTTTATAAGAAGGTTAGTGGGAGCACAGTTGTATTTCTAGTACTTTATGTAGATGACATCCTACTTATTGGGAATGAAATTCCTACCTTACAGAGTGTCAAGTCTTGGTTAGACAAGCCTTTCTTGATGAAAGACTTAGGTGAAGCCACTTACATCCTAGGGATTATAATCTATAGAGATAGATCCAAGAGGCTAATAGGCCTAAGTTAGAGTACATACATAGACAAGATACTGTATAAGTTCAATATGCAGGATTTAAAAAAGGGTTACATACCCATGTCTCATGACATCCTTCTCAGCAAGGATCTATGTCCTAGTACACCTTATCAAAGAGATCGCATGCGCAAGGTTCCATATGCCTTAGCCATTGGATCCATCATGTATGCCATGTTATGTACTCAACCAGATGTCTCATTTACCTTAAGTATGACCAGTAGATATCAACAAGATCCTGGTGAGGGTCATTGGACTGCTGTTAAGGATATCCTAAAGTACCTGAAAAGGACTAAGGACTTATTCTTGGTATATGGTGGATTGGATGATGAGCTTTGTGTAACTAGTTACACTGATGCAAGTTTCCAAACTGGCCAAGATGATCTTAGATTGCAATCTGGATATATATATTCCTTTTGAATGGTGGTGCGATAAGCTGGAAGAGCTACAAGCAAAGTACTTTAGCAGATTTTGCAACAGAAGCTGAGTATATAGCAGTATCAGATGCAGCTAAGAAAGCTGTTTGGATCAGAAAGTTTGTTTCTTAACTAGGGGTGGTACCTACCATCTCAAATCAAATAGATTTGTTTTGTAACTATTATGAGTGTATATGGTTTATTAAAAAGTGCAAGTGTACACTATCATAAAGAAGTAATATAGAAGTAAGTAGAGTATCGTTCCCACAAGGATTGATCACTAAGTACCAAAATTCATAATCTTAATACTATTTAGCCGATCAATTAGTTGGTGATTGAGATTACAAAATAAAAATGATTAAATATGAATACAATTCATATGAAACAAATATGAGAAAAAGCCCTAGGGATTAGATTTCACTTAGCAAATTTCTGATTGAATCACCTATTTATTCTAGTCTAATTTATTTCACATAATTGATAGTCGAGATTCCCTAATTTAATTACAAGCCTCTTCCAAGGTCAAGCAATTCTATAATTAATTGCTAATCCAATATATCCCTATTTGAATTAAAACAATTAATCATGCATTAAAATCAATGGAACTCATTAAGACTAACTAACCCATATGAATATATTCCTATTTCATATGCAAGTTATGGTTTTAATTATAGGATCTACACACATGCATCTCCTTCCGGTCTCAACATGCATATTAAAATCATTCATAAGATGGCCAGTCAATTGAAAGCATTAAGAACAATAATTAAGACTCAATCATCAAGAAAAAATTAGAACTAGATTTAATAAGTTAAGATTCAATCCGTCATTAGTAAGCTACGTCATCACCCTAGGAAAATTAAAATTTAGCTCATGATGAAATTAAAACAACACCAAAATAAATTGAAAACTTCATAAACATTACAGAAAAATTGATTATTAAATTCTAAAACATAAAGATACAACTACAAGATGCATAAAAATGGAAAAATCTAGCCTTCCATATAGGAGGTAAAACCTTCCATGTAGGTAGCAACCTATACCATCCATAAAAGAGGACTACTTAAACCTTCCATGAAGGAGGTATGCAAGAACAATAAAATGCATGAAATTAAACTCTAAGATGGAGTGTCTCTTTGTTTCTTCTACTCCTCTATTTATAGATGAATGGGGTGCAAAAATTTCTACTTGTTAGGTAAGAATCTTGACTAAAAGCCACCAATGTTGACCTTGTGACCACCTTACTCCTTGATTACAAAAAACTTTTGACAATTAAATAGTGGAATCTGACTTTTTGTCTTCATAAAAGTTGTAGATTTGGATCTTAGCTTGAAAATGCATGTGAGATCTCCTTATTTCAACATTTGTAGCTCCAATTATAGCCAAATTAGTGGACAAATGTCAGACTTTAACAAATTCACGTACTCAACTTCTAAGCAAAATTCAAAACAATTGAGGGTAGAACAGGGTTTTAACCTCAACATTAAAGTTGTAGGAATTTTTCTTTACTTTCTATCTGTTAGATATGATTAGTTTTGATGATGCCAAATATATATATATCAAATATTATGAGAACAAAAGTTTGCATAATATACTTATCTCTTATATTGACTAGCTATTATATTTAATGTTATATATCTTATAGATTAGTCAAAGAGATTGGAGAATGAAGAGCTTGAAGAATTAATGGGAATATCAAGATTCAAGCTTGTAGAAGAAATACTGGATGTTTCTATGCTCATAAGGGAATTAAGAAGTACTGTAGCAGTACTGTTTGGCACTGTAGCATTATCACTGTAGCAATATGGTTACTGTAGCAATCGAGTGATTTTAATAATCACTCGAGTGATGTTCAGAATCACTCAAGTGATTCTCTAATTCACTCGAGTGATGTTCAGTGTTTCACACTCTGTTGTTCGTTCAGCTGAGCAAGGTCTGGTTATTTGATCGTATCTCTCACAATACAACTCCGATTGAGACAAAACCAGTTGCATATGAAAATAGACTCCCAATAAGTCATTTTGACACCATAAGTAATATCAAAGGAGCTCAGATGAAGGATATATAAGTGTTCGAATCTGGCCTTCAAATCAGCATCACTCTCTGGAACAGGTTTGGTATTTTGGCTATAACTCTCAACATACTGATCCTATTGAGCTGAAACCGGTGCCATATGAAACTAGACTTCAAGAGCTTTCCATTGATATATAATAAAGAAATTTTGGAGTCATATTTGAAGAGTTATGTCATCTGGAAGTTTACCCCTGTTTGCTAAAGAACTGGAAACGCAACAATGAAGAGATCACTCGAGTGATTTCAGAATTCACTCGAGTGATATGGTAAATCACTTCCAGTGGCGTCAGAATCACTGCAGGAATTTTTCACTGTTTCAGATTTCACTTCCAGTGATCCTGAATCACTCAAGTGATTTGTGATTTCTGCTAAATCACTTCCAGTGATCTCCAAATTACTTCCAGTGATATCTCAGTTTTGCAATTTCACTTCCAGTGATACCGGAATCACTCGAGTGATATGAGATTTTTCAGAATCACTTCCAGTGCGAGCCAAATCACTGCAAGAAAAATACACTGTTTTGGAAATCACTTCCAGTGATGTCAGATCACTCGAGTGATATTGTGAATTTCCAAATTCACTTCCAGTGGATTGAAAATCACTGCAAGAAAAATTCATTGTTTGCAAAATCACTTCCAGTGATACCAAATTCAGTCGAGTGATATATGAAATTTGTCATATCACTTCCAGTGATTGTTAAATCACTTCCGGTGAATATTAAAATTCCTCAGATCACCTCCAGTGCTGTAACTAATCATTTTCAGAGAATACCAACATGCACCAGATCACTTCCAATGAACTGATATTCCATTTTCTCAGTTTCACTTCCAGTCTCAGATCACTTCCAGTCAAGTGTTATCTAGTCAATGATATGCTAATCTTTCAGTAGCACTTCCAGTGATATCCAAGTCATTACAGTGAACTGAATACCTTCAAGTCAGATCAGATTCGTTTGAGTGATATGGGTATTTTGATACACAACTTCCGGTGATCACTCAGTATACTCTCCACTGTGACAGAATTAGTTCCAGTAGTAGCAAATCAGAATCACATCTGGAAATCAAGATCACTACCAGCGAAATGCTTATACAGTCGAGTGATTTATCAAAATCACCTCCAGTGAAATCAAAATCACTTCGAGTGATTCTTCCATTTTCTGAAATCACTCCCAGTGAAGACTGTAATCACTCGAGTGATGTTTTCTAACGGCTATTTCTCTGAGTGGATTTACAGGTGTTATGTACTACCGATCACATGCCATACAACTGATCAACATTTAGTGATAACAAATCATGGGCAACATGAATATTCAATAAACGTTTCAGCGAACGTGCACAACAGAAAGAAATCAATGCTGAAGCATATGTCAAAGCACGATCGACGGGAAAATATTTAAATACACTCAACAACCATACAAAGCAATGAGACTCCAACCGAAAATGAAGAAGTGTCAGTTTAAGCATCAGATGGGATTACAACATAAAAATATCCGAATAGGCTCAATGGTCAAATGAATCAACAGACTCTAACGGATGGATGTTTACAACGGTCATCTTTCACAACCCAGCTATAAATAGGAGAGGATTCAAACACAAAACAATGGGAAATACGATGAGAACATGAACATGCTGATATTCTAAGTCTTCTACCTGCGACCACTCTTTGCTCTACTTCATCTTCTATATTATGTATATTTGAGAGAGTGAGAATATTTGTATTGTACTTCAGTGAGTATCTTATCTACTCTGTGAGAGAGTCTGTAAATCCTTACAATTATATTTCTGTATTGAACTCAAGGTAGAGGGACCTTGAGAGGGTTGATTACCTTACGGGAAAGTTGTAGAGAGAATTGCTAGTAGTACTTTCTGCTCGTAAGACTTACAAGGTGCAAGCAGTAGAGAATGTTGCTGCTCGTAAGACTTACAGTGGTGTAAACAGGAGAGAACGTTGCTCGTAAGACTTGCACGGGTAAGCAAGAGAGAAAGGACTTTGGGATTGCTTTGCTCAACCTACCGTAAGAGGGTGTAAACCTTACAGTGTGTAAGGAGGAGTAACTTCGTAAGAGATTTGTAGAGGCTTTTCTTGTGCCCGGTTAAACAAGAAGATAGTAGATTGGAAATCTCAGGAGGAGCTTGGGGACTGGACGTAGGTCATCGTGGATTGGACCGAACTAGGATAAATTACAGTTTGCATCTTCTCTTCCCTAAGCTTTTACATTTCCAGCATATATGATCTATATATCTGCATATGAATTTATAGTTCCATATGTATTGATTTGATAAGCTGCGAAAAGATTTTAAACAATCAGACTTTACTATCGTACACCCAATTCACCCCCCCTCTTGGGTGTCAGCCAGTTCTAACACTATCTATATAAAGAATGTCCCACTCTGACATCTAGAGCTCTAGATATTGCTTGAAAACTGGAATAGGGTCAAAATTTAGTATTTTCAATAAATTCTATTTTATGTCAAAATCATTATTTATTTATCAATTACACTCAAATTCATTACATTAAGCTCAAATATCATCCAAAGAATCTTCTCATAAGGGAAAATAAAAATGCAAATATTTTACTTATCAAATTCCCCCACAGTTAGCTTTTGGACATCCTCGGACAAGAAGGAGTGACTAATAAGTTCTTACTATGCTTTCAACAAAATTAGAAGTATAAAGTCATAAGTAAGAACACAATTGAGGAATAAAGAAATCATAGTATTCATGAATCAACAAAAGTATAAACATGTAACTTTATTTGAAATTGAATGAACCGAATTCATAATTGTGACTCATTCTCTCAATCTCTCAAGTTTTTAAGGTTAAGTGTTTCGCCCAAATTCACTTGAAAAATTTGCACTACCATAAGCTTGCTAAGAATCTCAATCTCCACTACCTAATTCACATGTATAATTCAAATCAAAATGAATTATTGAGGGTTGTAATAGGGTTAAGATAAGAGGAATGTAAAATGTGATATGAAGGGTTACATTTAAGAAGTAAATAGAGCAATTGAAAAATGGGCCATCTTATGAATAAATTTATCTCATTACAACAACCCACAATTTTTATTCAAATACTTAATATCTTTTCTTTTCTTTTTCTCTTTCTCTTTCTTTTTTTTTCACCCTCTTTTTCTTTTTTTTCCTTTTTTTTCATAACTTCTGTAATTCTATAGTTGATGATATATACACCCCCACACTTGTCAAAATCTCATTTCATAAAAAATTCAAATGCTCTGCTAATCTTCCGAATTAGGTAAAAGTACTTGATATATCATTAAAACACTTGTTAATGGGTTGATAATAAAGAAACAAGCAATTAGGCTCAAAGGGGCTTATCAACGATATAATTGCAAGGTTGGCCATTTGGCTCTGGCTAAAGAAAGAAATGAATGCCTTTATCAGTTTTTAATATGCATGTGACATGTAATCTCAACCAGATTTTGAGCAAGTTCTAGAGTGACAACTTAATAGGTTAATATCACACACAAGAAAGATAATCATTATTAATCAAATAGGCTCAGAAGCTCATGATCAGGGGCTTTCAAATTCAGCTCATTTAATCTCAAAATTCATCACCAATCTTAACAATCAACTATTCAATCAAGCTATGAAATCTCTAAATTCAATTGATTCATGCTTAAAACTTATATACTTCTTAAAATCATTGAAAAACACCTATACAATATGTTCTTTTTTAGTTCGGACCTTTTTTTAAGATGAAACAAAAACATGCAATTAATGAGATGCATCTCAAGAGTTAAGAATAACTCTTTACTCTGCCATCTTTGCACACCCCTTGCATCTAATGGTTTTACTGACTAACTATCTAATGAAGAAATTATACTTTTTTTACTACTCCTCCCCCAACCTAAATCAAACATTGTCCCCAATGTCTTATAGAGTTTAGAGAAAGTTTCTATTTAAAAACATAAGCACACAATAAAGTAAACCAAAATGCTAAGAGTAAAACCATAAGATTAAGGAAAGTTACAACCGAAGAGTGGTATCTAGATTCTGCTTTTGATTGTTGTTTGAAGATTGTCCACCTATTTTCTTAATTGATAGATCTGGTCTAGGTTCATAGGTTTGTAGTTGATCAGCAGTTGGCATAGAAATTATGGAATGGCGAGTCGCTTGGGGTATGAATCCTGTTTCCACAGCATGTCAAAAAAAGACAATAGATCATCATAAAAACCATTAACATTTAACAATCCTAATGCTTTTTTGTGAAAGTTCAATTTAGCCCAATATACAACGCTAAAGATCACATCCAACGTTTCCAAACTACTAGATAAAGCGATAAAAGCTTCAGCATTGTAGAACATATGTCCCATTTGTTTAGGCAAGCTTGAAATATGTAACTCTTGTCCTGAGCAAAAGATATGATTTTTCAACTCCTTTACCCTTACACTCAAACCCTTGCTACCGTTAATGGTTGCAGAAATAGCCACACTTCCCCTTAGGCCCTGGATGCCTCCTCTGTATATAAAGTTGATCTTTCTAGTAGCTAATGCACTTCCAAGTTCTCTTGCTACAAGTAGAAACTCTCCATCCTTTCCCAAGTCAGTTTCACCAAAAATGCAGATAGATTTAAATCAACATTCTAGTGTGATACCTTTGTTCTTTTCTTTTCTCTAAGATATTTTATGTTTACAAGTGGAAGAGTGCATATTTATAATACTAAAATAGCGACAACAATATCATACAAATCATGCATTTTTTAAATAAGTTTGACAATTTTTTCGAAACGAATGACCGGTAGGCTGTTGCGTGAAGAAATTAAACAAAATAAGTAAAGAAAGTCAAAAGTTACTGAAAAGATAAGACAAATTAGACAAAAGCATAATTATGTACAGTAGCTGTGATTGTGGCTCACATCTTCCTCTGGTTTTATGTCCAGTAACGGCTTAAACACTTTCTATGAATCAAGGATTTACTTCCCATCCAGTTTTCTTATAAACTGTCAAACATGATCTTTTAACGTCAGATTCTCAATATGGTAACACTCTTTTTCTTTATTAAATATGTCCAATAAATCGAGAAGAATACAATGAACATTACCACTCGGATGCGTCTCAAGAGTCTGAATAATATCATCCAGTGACTCCTTACTCACCCATCCTTTATAAATTGAATTTTATCATCTTAATTTATAGAAACCATACATTTGCTTCGACAATGATTATCACAATTTCACCTTGCACATTTAGGATAGACTTGCATTCTTTTAGCTCTTCTCTTTTTGGAGTAAGAACTTCTTCCCATTCCTAGCATATGTTTAATAAATGACTCCTGAATCTCATTTGCTAAACGTACCTTAGCTTTAATTATCCAGCGTACATCCTTAGGAAGGCCTAAACGCTTAAATGTCTTCATTCTTTCAAGTTGACAACTATAGATCTTCCTGAACACATCTTTTGGAAGAGTGGGAAACCTATTTTTAAGCTGTGCAAAAAATTCCTCCATGAAGATTATGATAACTAAAATTTTTAACACAGTGTAGTTTGCTTTAGTAAGTAGGAAAGAAAGAGTAATGAGTAAGGAAAAGAAGTTTTGGGTTGCCTCCCAAATAGCCGCCCTTCTTTAACGTCTTTAGCTAGACAATAAAAAAAATTTCTTTTCATTTTTTTTTGTTTTTTTAAGGTTTAGAACTTACCTGTTGGTTCCTCAAACGTGATGACAGTTTTCAAAGTGTTAAGTGCACCATCATTATACTCTTTTAGCTTTTACCCGTTCACTTTGAATTTTTTATCACCATCTTGAATTTCCACGGTTCCATATGGCCATACTTGAACCACAGTAAAATGTCCTGACCACCTTGATCTCAGCTTTCCTAGAAAGATCTTTAACCTTGAGTTATACAACAACACTTTTTGTCCTGGTGTGAACTCTCTCCTTAACATTCTTCTGTCATGCCATATTTTTATCTTCTCCTTGTATAACTTGGCATTCTCATAAGCTTGTTGTCTGAATTCTTCAATCTCATTGAGTTGGAGAAGTCTCTTCTCACCAGCTGCCTTTAAGTCAAAATTTAAGGCTTTTATTGCCCAATATGCTATGTGCTCTATTTTCACTGGAAGATGACATACTTTTCCGTAGACTAATTGATATGGGGATGTACCAATTGGTGTCTTGAAGGAAGTTCTATAAGCCCAAAGTGCATCATCCAATTTCCTTGCCCAGTCCTTCCAATTGGAATTCACCATCTTTTCTAAGATCCATTTCAGTTCTTTGTTTGAGATTTCCACTTGCCCTCTAGTTTATGGATGATATGGAGTTACAACCTTACGAGTTACTCCATATTTAGCTAACATTGATTGAAGCTGTTGATTACAAAAATGCGTTCCTCCATCACTGATAATAGCTCTGGGCACTCCAAATCTTGTAAAAATATTTTCCTCAAAAAACTCAACCACTCAAGAATCATTTGTAGGAAAAGCAGCTGCTTCAACCCACATAGAGACATAATCAACAACTACTAAAATAAACTGATTGCTGAATAAGGATGGAAAAGGCCCCATAAAATAGATCCCCCATACATCAAAGAGCTCAACTTATAAGATATTCATTAAAGGAGCTTCATGTTTCCTAGAGATATTTCCCGTTCTTTGACATCTGTCATAGGTTGCCACAATTCTGTGGGCATCCTTAAAGAGTGTAGGCTAGTAAAACCCAGATTGAAGGACTTTAGTAGCTGTTCTATTTGCTCCAAAATGACCACCATATGAGGATGAATGATAGTGATTTAAGATACAAACCATTTCTTCCTCAAGAACACATCACCTGATAATTCGATATGTGTATTGTTTATATAAGAAAGGATCCTCCCAAAGGTAATGCCTTACATCAGCTAGAAACTTCTTCTGTTGCACTTTAGAAAGTTCACAAAGAATTACTTTGCTTGCCAAATAATTTATGAAATCAGCATACCAAGGGGTAGGTTGCGATTGCACGACAAAGAGTTGCTCATCCAGGAAATTCTCCTAGATAGGTGATTCCTTCTTTTGTTCAAATGGCTCTAACCGAGAAAGATGATTTGTAATGAGATTCGCGGTCCCTTTTTTGTCTTTGATTTCTAAGTCAAATTCTTATAACAGAATCACCCATCTGATCAATCTAGGCTTAGCATCTTTCTTCTTGATCAAGTATTTGATTGCTGAGTGGTCCGTCCAGACAATGACTTTTAACCCGATCAAGTAGGCTCTAAATTTTTCAAATGTAAACAATACTACTAAAAGCTCCTTTTCTATTGTTGCATAATTTAGCTGTGCATCTAAAACTGTCTTACTATCATAATAGATAGCATGAAAAATATTTCCTCTTCTTTGGCCTAAAATTGCATAACTGGGCATTTGGGCAAGAGCATCTGTGAAAGGGATGTTGATATGTAACTTTTTGAAAACCTCCAGAAACTTTCTAAACTGCTTGTCTAGCTTTGCCTTCACAAGTCTCTAAGGGTATGAAACTGGTGGTACATATGGAGGAGGGTTATTTGGAAAGCTAATTCTTCCTGGTACCACATCATCCTCTTTAGGTTTCTCTACTTCCTCCTTCTTTTCTTCTTCGATTTCTTTTTCTCTGTCATTCTTCTTTTTCATTACAGGATCTTTCATTTTTTTCCCACTCCTTAATGCAACGGCCTTAACATGCTCTCTTGGGTTTCTTTTAGTGTCACTTAGAAGAGTACTTGGTTGTCTGGAATTTAGCATATTTTCAATTTGGCCCATTTGGATCTCCAAGTTCTTTATTTAGGCTTATTGGCTTTTGAGTGCTGCGTCAGTTCTAGCCATGAATCGAGATGTATTCATGATTAGTTAAGCCAATCCATCTTCTATATTCACTTTCTACTGTGGTAGATTTGGTGGTTGAAGAGATTGTTGCTGGTAGTTCCCTTGCTGCTTGAACACATTTTGATTATTCCTCCAACCAAAGTTTGGATTATTCCGTCAACCTGGATTGTAAGTGTTTGAGAATGGGTCATTTCTTTGATTTTCGATGTAATAAGCTTGCTCAAACTGAGAAGGAATGGATAGGTGTCCTTCTTGACATTGCGTGCTCACATGAGGTCCTCCACATCGATCACAGGTTTCATAAGGAGTGCTGATTACATTTTCTTGGCTTGTCAATGAGCTCACTTACTTGGATATAGATGCAACTTGAGAAGACAAAGTTGTAAGGATATCCAGCTCATGCACTCCAAGTACTTTCTTTGAAATGTTATGTTCAGAAGGCCATTGGTATGTATTGGCTACCATCTCCTCAAGTAGATTGTAGGCATCATCTAGACTTTTTCCCATTAAAGATCCTCCAGATGCAGCATCTATAAGAATTTTGGTGGTATGCGTCATCCCATTATAGAATGTTTGCAGTTGCCACTAATCTGGTAATCCATGATGAGGACATCTCCTTAGCAACTCCTTATATATTTTCCAGGCTTCAAAGAGGCTTTCTAGTTCATACTGGGTAAATGAGGTAATTTCTATTCAATTTAGCATTTTTTCTTGAAGGAAAGTATTTTGTCAAAAATTTATGCTCTAAGGCATCCC
Source organism: Albizia julibrissin (assembly GCA_037074505.1). Lineage (NCBI taxonomy): Eukaryota > Viridiplantae > Streptophyta > Magnoliopsida > Fabales > Fabaceae > Albizia > Albizia julibrissin. Next base: position 45,162,100 of record CM073477.1, read on the forward strand.
TTGTAGTTATTCTTCCCATTGGTAGAGAGTGTAACCAACTCTTAGCCTTATCCCTGAGTGAAAAAGGGAAAAGTCTTAGCTAATGGCATCATCAGTAACACCATTATGCTTGAATGTGTCACAGATTTCTAGGAAGCTGGTTATATGTGTGTTAGGATCTTCTGTTGGTAAACCACCGAACTGATTTTCTTGCACATCTGGATAATTGCAGGCTTGATTTCAAAATTATTGGCTGCTACTGGAAGTTTTCTGATTTCAGAAGTTATCTCCATAACTGTTGGTGTTGCATAGTCACGGAGGGTTTTGGTATTTGTTGCTCCTTCTCCTAGATTTGCCATCGGATTGCTTAGGATTGAAGTAGACTGCTTTCAAACTTTTCAATTTCTTTGACAATTTCTCTCGATCTTAGAATCAAAAGGTTGTAATTCAGTCTCCTTCGATTTGGTCATGCACTAAGCAAAAGCCTAAAAAGAAACACAAGCCACCAAAGAGAAAACAAATGTAATATGAAGACCAAATTAGTATTAAAATTACTTTATATTGATATTAATGACAACAATCCCTGGTAACGGTGCCAAAAACTTGTTATGAGTGTAGAGGGTTTATTAAAAAGTACAAGTATACACTGTCATAAACAAATAATATAGAAGTGAGTAAAGTATCGTTCCCATGAGGATTGATCACTAAGTACCAAAATTCATAATCTTAATACTATTTAGCTGATCAATTAGTTGGTGATTGAGATTACAAAATAAAAATGATTAAATATGAATGCAATTCATATGAAACAAATATGAGGAAAAACCCTAGGGATTAGATTTCACTTAGCAAATTTTGGATTGAATCACCTATCTATTCTAGTCTAATTTATTTCACATGATTGATAGTTGGGCTTCCCTAATTTAATTACAGGCCTTTTCTAAGGTGAAGCAATTCTATAATTAATTGCTAATCCAATATATCTCTATTTGAATTAAAACAATTAATCATGCATTAAGATCAATGGAACTCATTAAGACTACATAACCCATATGAATATATTCATATTTCATATGCAAGTTATGGTTTTAATTATAGGATCTACACACATGCATCTCCTTCCGGTCTCAACAAGCATATTGAAATCATTCATAAGATGGCCAGTCAATTGAAAGCATTAAGAAAAATAATTAAAACTTAATCATCAAGAAAAAATTAGAACTAGATTTAATAAGTTAAGATTCAATCCGTCATTAGTAAGCTACGTCATCACCCTAGGAAAATTAAAATCTAGCTCATGAAAAAATTAAAAACAACACCAAAATAAATTGAAAACTTCATAAACAATGTATAAAACTTGATTATTAAATTCTAAAATATAAAGATACAACTACAAGATGCATGAAAATGGAAAAATCTAGCATTCCATATAGGAGGTAAAACCTTCCATGTAGGTAGCAACCTTTACCATCCATAAAAGAGGATTACCTAAGCCTTCCATGAAGGAGGTATGCAAGAACAATAAAATGCATGAAATTAAACTCTAAGATGGTGTGTCTCTTTGTTTCTTCTACTCCTCTATTTATAGATGAATGGAGTGCAAAAATTTCCACTTGTTAGGTAAGAATCTTGACTATAAGCCACCAATGTTGACCTTGTGACCACCTTACTCCTTGATTGCAGCAAACTTTTGATAATTAAATAGTGGAATCTGACTTTTTGTCTTCATAAAAGTTGTAGATGTTGATCTTATCTTGAAAACGCATGTGAGAGCTCCTTATTTCAACATTTGTAGCTCCAATTATAGCCAAATTAGTGGACAAAGGTCAGACTTTAACCAATTCACATACTCAACTTCTAAGCAAAATTCAAAACTCTTGAGGGTAGAACAGGGTTTTAACCTCAACATGAAAGTTTTATGAATTTTTCTTAGCTTTCTATCCATATAAAGAACGTCCCAATCTGACATCTAGAGCTCTACATATTGCCTAAAAACTAGAACATAGTCAAAATTTAGTATTTTCAATGAATTCTATTTTATGTTAAAATCATTATTTATTTATCAATTACACCCTAATTCATTACATTAAGCTCAAGTATCATCTAAAGAATCTTCTCATAGGTAAAATAAAAATACAAATATTTTACTTATCAGTGACAACAGTAGTGCTATTGCATAGGCCAAGGAGGCTAAGTCACATCAAAGGACCATGTTGCTGATCAATGATAGAGGTGATATAAAAATATGTAAAGTATTAGGAGAAGACAATGTAGCTGATCCTCTTACTAAGTTGCTTGCATAGGTAAAACATGAGTGTCATGTTAAGACAATGTGAATTAGGCAAACTAATGATTGTACCTAGTACAAGTGGAAGGATGTTGAAAATTGTGCCCTATGGGCCAATCATTGTACTTTAAGCATTTCTATTCAATGCATTTCTCCATTTATTTAACATATTATTCGTATGTTCACTGTGATAACTATATCCTTGGATAAATCATAATGATTGTCCTAAATATCCCTGGTCGATCATCTATGTAAGAGCAAAGATAAAATAAGACTAGTATGACTTTGATAAGGTATAGGGATACGAATCAAAGTCGTAAACACTTGTAGGAGTACAAGGTGCTAGACCAACCTGCTATGAGAAAGCTACATGGATCAAGTCATAAGCTTATCTCATGTATAACCACGTCACTATACCATTTGACATGAGATCATCATGGATTCCTACATTAGAGTAGATAAGCTTTGACCTAGTCAAAAGTTACCTTTGACCTGGTGATAATAAAGGCTACGATCGGGCTTAGTAGTTTTCATGCAGAGAAATGTGAATGGTTAAGATGGAATTTGTCCCTCACATTAATAAAGAGATATTATTAGGCCCCTCGGTGAGTGAGTCTGAGTATAGCCATACTATGATGAAAAGGAGTTTCCATTTCTATAGTCAAACTACTAAGGGATCGAGAAAGTAATGGTCAGGAATTGGAGGATGACATTCTTCATGCCTCATCCTTGACCGAAATATTGTGTGACAAAAGGATGTGATATGGTTGTATAACAGGTTGCATCAGTTTATCGATCCTCATATGAATTGGGTAGTCATAATGTCTTGCTAGAGGCCGCTTACAACTTGTGGGCTAGTGCAGTTATTGGCCCACTGCCAACTTCATATGGGCCTACAGGGTCATACACAAAAATAGCCCAACACGAGCTATAATGTTCAGATTCATTGAATCTAAGATATATCGAGATTTAATGAATGTAATGGTTAATCTAGGCTGGTCGAAATATATATATATATATATATATATATATATATATATTCAAAAATAATAATATTATTATATATACATATATGTATTTTTGAAACACACACACACACACACACACATATATATATAATGACAATATATAATATATTATTATATTGTGTTAGTTTTAAATTTAGTTTTATCTGATAAATTAAATTTAATAACTAACATGATAAAGATATAATATCTCGGATTTAATTTATAAAGATAAATTAAATCTATTTTCATTGGCTCTTTATTCAGATTAAATAAATATGTTAAATTAAAAATATTGGACATATTTAATTAAACCATGTTTATTTAATTTTCTTATAAAAAATAATTAAATGTTAATTGATATGATATGGATTTCAAAATTAATTAAGATTAATTTGAAAATCCAATATCCATAATAAAATAGATAACATTGACTAGTTATAAAAGGTGAGAGCTAGGGTTTTCTATGGATGATGAAAAAATAGAGAGCCGTAGCAAAACCCTAGAGAGACATTGGAGGGCTAGCACGCTGACCGTGTTGGAGTCATATTTGTATGGATACCAGTAGAGGGAGCTGATCTGAGGCGTGAGCTCCTTAAGATCAAAAAAGGAAAAAACGTAAAGGTATGATTATAACTACTTGATTTAAACATCGTTGATAGATCCGCAATTGAGATTGGTAAACTTTTTCAATTTTAAATTTTAAATTCTTCCGTTGTGCCTCCTAATCCTAACAAATTATCCTTGGCTGGTGCCTTAACGTTTAGCGCTAACCAAGGCTGCTGACCTTAGTTGGCGCTTTCAAAGAAAGTGCCGGCTAAGTTCTGCACCTTGGCAGTTATGCCTGCCAAGGCGTAGGCTAGCTTGGCAGCCTTTGGCCTTGGCAGGTGCCAAGGCCATACTGTGGGTCTAGATTTCCTTATAAGGCTGATTAATTTGGTTCTAAGGATAAAAATTTTGCTATGTTTTTAGATAAACTGTTTGTTTATATCTTTTCAAACATTATAAAACAATCTATAAAAAAGTTGGGATTTAGATTTATATATACTTAATATACTTTTTTAGTTTTTACTTTGTTTAATTTTACTTCATAATTAAAAGTCTATTTCAAATTATATCTTTGAAGACAATTATCATATATATATAACCAACCCAAATTCTATATGGTATTTTTTGTTGTTGCATCATATCATAATTTGAAACATTAAATTCTTACTCACAAATGGCTTATTGGTAATGTAATATGAAATAATGTAAAACTTGAGAATAAATAAGTTATCGATGCGACTAAAAAGAAGACAAAAAATTAAATGTGACCAATAAATTAGTAAATATACACAATGTTACTAAAATTTTTAAAAAAAGTAATGTTAAAAAAATTATTTGTGATTTAATAATTTAATCTTGCAAACGAATTTTTAAAAAAACTATGGACCTATTTTTAAAGGAAATTTTCCCTTAGTTTATATATCATCTCCCACTGTATGGCTTCCCCTCAACTCACCCATAGAGTTGTGAATGGATTCCAGGTAGTATTGCCCAATTTGGAGACAGTATGGCACCCCATCCTTTATCTAAATTCCATGGACAACTTCAAAACGTTGGAAATAAATAAGTGTGAGAAAGTTGAGACTACATGTCCATTATTTTACAAATAATTTTAAAACCTTGGAAGGCGCTTCCCTGGGGAAGCACCAACCAAGGCTTTATACCAACTATGACGCTTTACTACAAAGCATTATAACTAATACTTAATTTAAAAAAATAAAAAAGGTCTTGTATGATGTTTTTTTAAGAAAGTTTCATACAAGCCTAACACTAAGCAATGATGCTTATAATAGGAAGCATCATAGCTTCTAATTTTTTTAGAAAAAAAATAATTATTTACGGCGTTTCTTTGAAGAAGTTCCATTATATGTGCGCCACTAAAAGCCTCTTTTGTAGTAGTGGTAGACTACTGATGTCAAACCCCTTATTATTTTGACATTTATCAGAGTATTAACGCGCAGTTCAATGATCATACAGAAATAGTACAAATATACTAATATAGCATTCTTGATTACATAAAAGAAATTTCCCACAGGGCTTGTACAAATTTCAATACAAATCCCAGATACAATAAGAAACTAAGAGATAACCAACAAAATTCCTTGCTCTGCTCTGGACCTTCTATTTCCGATATTCTCTATTATGCCTTCCGAGTTGCTTCTTCTAACTGAGCAAATTTATGAATTTATGGAAATGGGTGAGATTTAAAAGAATCTCAATAGTAACAGTATATCAATTATATAAAATGTGAAAAGTAAACATGCAATGCAATATTTATCATGATGTAGCAATCAAAATGCCTAAGCTTATCTGACAATGCTCAGGAAACAAATGATGATTATGTCTGGATCAAAATAATGATCTATTCCTGATATGCACAATATCATATCATAATGTGATCACAACAACAACTTGGAGTAGGCCTATACATGTCCGTACATATTATAACTTAGAGCAGGCCAATACCTGTTTGTACATATCAAGCTACTCAACTGGGTCCACATGGCCACATGGTACCCCAAAGGTTCCATAGGGTGGTTTAACTCATTACCCATACCCAGAGAGTTTCAATACCACAAGCAATACATTGAATAGATCATGGCAATCATGGAATATTAACATTCACGTAGTATATGAAAGATAAAGTTACTACATGGACTCCTTCCCAAAGCCTAGCTACTGCCAGTCCTTAAATTTTTCATCCAGCTCGGGAAATTATCAAATTCTAAAATTTCCAAAGTAGTTGAAAATGAGTTATTTCTCATTTATATATTATTTTAAACTTATAAGTTGGTTATCTTTACTTAGAGTGTAAAATTACCAAAATGTCCTTAGGGAATCGAGTCTAATTTCCCTCATTCCCGGTATAACTGTACTTTTCCAAAATTATAATCTGGGCTATTTCTACACAATTTAATGTGTATAACCCATTTTTGACCTTATTTTGGATAAATTCACACTTAAATTACCAGATTACCCCTGACAGCCACCAATTAGGGCTTTAGGGGCAAAATTGTCATTTTTCTAGGTTTTCTAGAAATTTCCAGTATTTTTAATCAAGTTTGAATATTCATAAATAAATATATAAAATTCCAAATTGAGTGGTCTGAATTTGATAACTCTCCATTTTTAGTATATTTAAAGTGTATTTTGGAGATATTTGGAGAGTTATCTAAACAAATTTTGAAGGATTTCTATGAGATTTATTTGAGATTATGGTAGGATATCAATTGGATACATTATTTGTGGGATTTTAATTTTAAAAAATAGAATTTTTTAAGTTTAGGAATAAATAATAATAATGAGAAATTGTTCTCAAAGTAAAAAAAACAGTTATTATTATTATTATTATTACTCCTATCATATAATATTTCATTTCTCTTCTTTTATCATAGTTTGGGAGCACGTTTTGGACTTAGGCTGGAGCTTGAATGAGTTGGGCTGGTCTTACTTTAATGGACTTGGGCTAGAATTGTAAAGAAGGAAGGCCCATTCTGATTGGAGGGAGTTGGATATGCAGAGAAGGACACAGATTGGAGAAAGGAAAAAAAAGGAAACGGAGCTGAAGGGAGGTTCAGAGAAAAGGAGGAAACGAAAGAAACGAAAAGGGGGGCGGATGTTTTGAGGGGAGAGATGAGATTGAATAAGGAGGAGACTACCTCCATTTTCATCATCCTTCTCCATTCCACCATTACCACACCACCGTCATTCCATCACCATCAACCTCAGGATCATCTCTACATAATTTCATATCAGGAACTACAGCTCGTGAGGAGGAGAGTGACGAGCTGGAGATTGCTACGAGAGGCGGCAGCTGGTCTGGGTGGATTATCATCATCATCGCAAACCCGAGGGGTCTCTCTCTAGTGAGCTCAGTGGCGGTTTTTGGGCATTAAGGCAGCCGACTGGAGAGGAGAACAATGGCGGTGTGTACTGAAGAGCTTTGTCTCTTCCATTAAGCAATAACAGTTCTGGTTTTAGCTCTCATTATCACTGGTGAAGTGAGAGCTGGTGGAGAGGAGAGCCGCTGATTGGAGAGGAAGAAAAGAGAGCTAAAAGTGGCGGCATTCATGGAACCAGTGAACATGGAGAAAAGGAGAGGGTGGCGAGTTTGAGAGCATCATAGCTGGTCTTGCAAGATAGAGCTAGAGACAGCCATTAGAGATAGTGATTTCAGCGTCATTCTCGTTGGCAGAATGGCTGAATACCAGAGCAGCTGAGGTGGCGGTCTGAGAGAAGCTGGACTGTCGTTGATCTTCGTTGGAAGGCAGCTCACGATGAACTTCTGTTCAGCTTGAACCAGCAGACCTTGAGAGCGTATAACCAGAGGAGCAGCCATTGGTTCTGGAGAGCAACTTAAGGTTCTGTAGAAGAGGAGGAGGGAGTCGGCTGGACTATTCTTCATCTTCACCATTGCTGAATTGAAGGACGAGAAAAGCAGAGGAGGAATTGCTGCAATGTGTATGATTCTGGAGCTTGAACCCGAAGCTTAAGAGATCGGGGATGATGGCAATTCGTGAACCAGAGTAGGCGACAAGCTGAGATGTATTGCACAGTGATTATTTATGTTTCTCTTGCCTCTATGAATCTGATTTTAAATGTCACTGTAGCTGATTCTGCGTGTTAATGACACTAGCTGATTTTGTGTGGTAATTAACACAGTTTGGTTTTCCTTTTTACATGGAATTGGATTCTGAATTCATTGTGCCAGCGGCTGTAATGGAATTGATTATGAATATTTGTGGATAGTTGTTCTTAAATCTAGAGTAGCTATGAACTAATTTAGGGATTTGAGCATGTATGAACTCATTAATTTTGTGCTCAATATTAGTTTGTTTACTTAATCTTGTATTATTTTATCTGCTTGGTGTTTGATCACCGTTAAGTAGAAAATTAGGGAATTTATATTAGCCTTGGAAGAGGGATCTTAATTGGACCATAAGATTAAGTAATGTGGGATTAGAATCTATTCTAATTTGCCAATAGGATAGGAATATACCTATTGGACCCATATAATCATATTAGAGTGAAATTGGACATTTATTGCCTCTTGAGTAAATTAGTTAGGAATAACAATTTTAACTTGAGAGAGGGGTATTAGTAATTGGAAGATACTTATATCCATTTAAACTCTAGATTAACAAATTAACATTAAGTGCATTTAATTGGGTAAATACATGCTCTAACCTTAAAAAAGGGATTATCCACTCTAGGTTGTTTTCCTCCATTGAAATTTCAAAAATATTAAATTTAGGACTTTTGCTTTTACTTAAATTGATTTTCAAATTATTTTCTTTCTTAATTTTCTCAACTTAAATGAACATGGGAAATTTAATGCCTAATCACTAGTTTAATTGAATCTCTGTGGGATGACCTTGATTTGCTACTATATTATTTACACGGCCCGTACACTTGCGGTGCTCATTTAAAATTCAGTAGCATCAGAATTCCTATGTAAAGCTATTTCATTCCTCTTTTAAAAAAAATATCACAAGGCACCAAACATATCTAAAAAGTTCCAGAAAATTCATCCAAGCTAGTCTGCCACAGAATTTGTTCCAGACTCATGGTTAAACTTTGAAAAATCATATCTTTCAATCCATTTATCCAAATGGATTATAATACCTATAAAATTAAAGCCCAGGATGTATACTTTCATCTTGTAAAATTTCATAAATTTTTTACAAGGTTAAGCTATTCAAAAATATGTCACAACACATTCGGTAGAAAGTGGAAAAATGGAAGTTTCATGTGTTAACCTTCAAAACACTTTCCTTTTCACTTGTATTTGCTTGTTTAATCATCCAAGCATCAAATTATCATAATCAATAGAAATTTGGGCAGCATCTCCCCTTAGAAATTAGACATCACAAATTTACAAGATTCAACACAAATCAAGTATCCAGTCCAGAACAATTACTATAACTCAAAATTTCAAGGTTTCTGCAACTTACCTTGCTTCATCTCCTTCTTCTCCTCTAAACCATCACTTCCCTCTTCCTTCCTTGAGTTTGAGCTTGTTCCATATCTATTCCAAGATGATATGGAGTTTAAGAAGAGATTTCAAGAATTATAGGATAAGAATAAGTAAAAATTTCTACCTACTTACCTTGATCTTACTCTTAAAACTTTGTCCTTCCTTCTTGTTCTCCCTTTCCTCCTAGCTCTTCTTTCCTCCTTCTCTCTCTCTTTTGGACGTGTAGGAGGCCCATAAATAGAGCTTGGAAGAGCTCTCAAGAACAAGCCTATGTGTCCCTTTGTTTATATTATTTTATTACAATTTTTATCATGTGTTATAATTTTTATGTTTCTTTATTCTATGATTTTTCCTCTTGCAAATTCCATGATATTCTTCCATTTTCTTCTCCTTTTCTTTATTTCTGTCCAATCCTATTTATGAACAGAAAATTTCCAAATTTATTTATTTGGTCAAAATGACCACTTTGCCCTTGCACTTTCTTCATTTTCGCAATAGTTGGAAAAATTGGTAGAATTTTCATCAAATTTTGAAAATTCATATCTAATTTCATAGATATCAAATTTGGGTGATTCCAAAGGATATGTGACACTTATTAAGTCTAGTTTTAGTTAAAAATATAAAATTTAGCCAATTGGAAGTTTATCATTCCCAAAAGTTTTATTCTTGAAGTCTGCCCCTGAAAACATCAAATTCGCTGGGAAACTTTCAAAAATTCATATCTCCTTGTATACAACTCCAAAAATTCCATATGACCTATCAAATTGAATATTTTTATGTCTAAGTTTATGCTAGAATTTTTCATAATTTTTGGACATCATTTACTATTTTAAAAATGTCACACAATATAACTGCCTCACAGGACAATACACCGGCAACATCCTTATCTTATGTACTTGATAATTATATTATGTGTGATCCTTAATTGCCTTGTTGTGTCTCTTGATATGCTCTTTACTAAACCATTTTATTCCTTTAATACCACTAAGGTATAGGGAAATTTTGGTGACTGAAATTTGGCATATTACAACTAATGTACTAAGATTCCCTTTGGATGAAAGAAAATGTTGGAAATGAATAGAATGAAAAGAAAAATAATAGAAAGAAATGGAAAATATTTTGACACGAAGGTGTTTGGTTGGCACTGGAAAAAAAATGAGTTGACAGAAAAATTTTTGTTTGATTCAAAGAAAATAAGATAGGAAAATGAGTTAAAAAAACATTTTTTCCCTTGTTTAAAAAGTATTACTTAAAGACCCTTGTTTTAAAAATATTATTTAAAGGCCAATGTTTCACTTTAGCCCTCTAACCATATACACTCTATGGGCAACTCATAGTCATGAATCACTTTAAATAATTCCCGCATAACCATGGCTTAACCACTATAAGCTGCATGTAGTAAAAATGTGGAAGAAAAAACTATGTTTGCCCTGTTTTCTCATAACAATAGAGTAGTAACTATGAGATACCCATTGGTCGCTTGTCGTCATACATGAATAAATGAAAACAACTTTAACCACATGCATGTGATAGATGGCTTATAGTTACACACGACCAAAACAACTTTTAAGTATTACACACCCATCACTCATATGTGGTCACAACTACTTTCAATGGTCTTATTTTTCTCATGGGTATGTCATGGTTACGGGATAACTTTACTCTCACCAATTGATCCACACATTTTTCTCTTCATCTTCTCACTTCCTTCTTCTTGATTCACCAATTCCTGCAAAATGCTCAACTAGCAAGATGAACTTCCTGACATTTATGACTGTGGTTTTATGGATTATGCATTTCAAATAAAAAAACAATCCAAGCTCAAGAAGTTCACAAACCATCAAAGCCATGGCTTTCAAACCACACATAATCTCCCCAAGCTCTAATTCATCATGACCTAACTTTTGCCTTATGATTCTTCTTAATCCATTTCTCTTGCTTATGACTTTGCATTTCCTCTTTATACCTTGAATTGATTCCAGATGCTCCATTGCGCGCATTTTGGAGCTAAAGCTTCCATCGATGAAACATTGGACCACTCTCAGCTAATACAAATACTTCTTGACGATCTCAATTTTGTCAGCGAAGTAATTATATGCATATAGAATTTCAATGTTGGACTTGAGGTAATGCTTGAGAGCTTCAAGATCTATATTGTCTATATAAGGAACATTTGTGATACCTTATTTCCCAATACTCCAGTAGAGTACTAATTAGCTAATACTCACCGAGCACCAACCATCAAGATGCGGAAAAATGCTAGAAACTTTATACAATGCCTCTGCTAGATATAAATATTCACATATAAACACATTCATACACAATTTATATTACAACACTTATAATCTCTCTTTACTCCACTTCATATACAAAACCCAAAATACTCATATGGTTCTTAGAATACATATCGAAAGCTTGACAACCTAGCCTAAGCTCTCCCGCTGCTCGGCCTCGTCTCATCGTCACTTACCTTTTCTTTGCCCCGCAGCTCCCTCCCAGTACTGGAGATTTGTTTGGGAAAAGAATGAGATTCATGGGAATCTCAGTAGTAACGTAATCAAGCATATAAGATAACACACACAAGCATGCTTTACTCACATAATCATCAACAAAATCATCATAACATCATTTAGTACAAACATGCAATTCATCAACTGACTTTGCGTTAGACAGGTTCTTAGCCCCGAAGGGCGCTTGTGAACAATGTATACAATGCGACTTCATAACCGACATTGCGCTTGACAGGTTCTCTTGGCCCCGAGGGGTGCCCGTGCATAGATAGGCCCCGGGTCCCGCTTGTGCAATTATGAACATTTCGCCTGAGTGTCAACCCGACCTTCGATAGGCCCCGGGTGTTCACTCCGCTCAATTGAAACATGTTAGACATTTTGATGATGATATCAAATAATACATATGCATGTCATGTTATATGAAGACGGTTACTACCTGGTTGCTCCTCTATGCAACTTTCCCACTTGATTCAAGCTCAGGCAACTACTGAGACTAGACCGGTTGCCAAGTCCTGAAATCGCCAAACCTCACAAATGAGTTATTACTCATCCATACATCCTTCCAAACTCATAATATTGGTAAATTTAGCCTAATGATGCCAAATTACCAAAATACCCCTTAGGTCCTGATTATCAGTATTTTTTTCATAATCGTGATTTAGGTCATTCTTACACATTTTCACGTGTAAAATCCATTTCTAGCCTCAAATTGGCCAAATTCAAGCTCAAATGACCAAAATACCCTTGACATCCCTCAAATAAGGCTTATAAGGGGTAATTCTGTCATTTCACTTTCTGTGGCTTTTCTCACTTCGGGGTCAACATAGACCCTACACAATGGAAGCATCGGAATTATCAAATTCCTATCCATTTTCCACGTCTAACACAGGGAAGGGGAAATAAATTCCTAGAAAAGTTGTGTCAAATTCTCGTTTTCTTTGGCATAATCACCTCATTTCTACTTATAACCAATATATTAACTAGTTAGACATTCATTGGACTTGATTTGAAGACACTTATATATTAAGGTCTCCTTAGCTTTCTTGAATTATCTTGTACCAAATGCACCATAATCAAGCCTAAAACAACTATATTAACCTTAATCAAGCAAGATGAACAAGTTTGGGAAGTTACCTCTTGATTTCTTGGACTTTCTCTATCCTGGGAGATTTCTCTCTCTCCTTCCAGCATTTGATTCAGCTACTCATCAATGAATCCAAAGGTAGAGAGGTGAGGAGAAGAGATCATGGAGGGATTAGGTAGCTTTAGACACAAGGTAGCAACCTCTTACCTTGGATTATGTTGAACCCTAGACCTTCCTCTTTTCTTCACCGTGCTCAGCTCTCACTCTCCCTCTTTCTGATTCAATTGATCGTGATAATGGAGCTGGAGAGATGAGAGAGTGATATAATTAAAAGGGTTTAATTAAGCTTGACATGTGGCACATGATTATTGGTCCATAATTTCATAATTCTCCAATTAATCACATTGCCTTAATACTCCCTCATTTCAGCCGAAATATGCATGAGAAATGTAAGGGAAATTTGAATCTCCAATATATCATTGTGCCATCTCGTAATTTGTTGACCAAGTCATTGACTTTTTGACTATTTGACCATTTTTTACCATAATTTACCAAAGTTGATTTATTAATGATCAAGTAGTCATTTTACTCTTTTTAATTCCCATTTAACTCAAATTAGTGGGAATATTGGGGAAAATAATTATTTTTCATTTTAGGCAAAATTACTGTTTTACCCCTACATTTTATGATTTACCGAAATAAATCATTTTCCGACCATTTCTTCGGCCTAACCCCATTTTAACACTTCAATAAGGCCGTTATTCATAGCATTTAATTCCTCAAATTTTGGTTACCATAATAGGCCTTTACTGGTACATTAATTGCCTCTTTATATTCTTATTCGGTCATTTTACGCGTAACCAGCTATTGGAATATTTTCCCAAAATTCACATAAATTCATCCACATCATTTTTTACCATTTTATTACACTAATCATACATCAAATATACACATAAATGTATTGGTGAAAAATGGGGTATTACAACATTCGCCAACATTCCCAAAGCATATTTTGAGTGGCGATGGAAGCATCGAGAAATCTAATCAATCTTGCATTGCACTACTACAGAAGGTACTTTTAACGACTGTTTTTTGTCCTTTAGATTACTGTTTTTATGGGGACATGTATATGAGTGTCGTTGAAAGTTTTAAAATAGATGACTGTTTTAAAACAGTCGTTGTATGTTGAACTTACAACGACTGCTTTTTTAAAAACAATCGTTGTATCTCCAACACATATAACTACTGTTTTTTAAATAACAGTCGTTGTAAGTTGTAGAAATAACATACAACGACTATTTTTTAAAAACATTAATTGTATGTCTTGAAGATATAACGACCATTTTAAAAAAAACAGTCGTTGTAAGTTCAATATACAGTGACTATTTTTTCAAAAAAAACTGTTGTAACTTTTTTTAAAAAAAATATTATTCATTTTTCTCCCCACAACATTAAAATGCTGATAATTTCCAGACAATTATATTTTAAATTTGGAAAGAACTCAAATAAAAAATACTATGAGACTTAGGCAACTTTTGGTATGCAAGCATCCTAATTGTTAAGGACTCTCAAGCCAATAAAAGTCTGGATCATATGGTATACAAAATAATAATAAATAATAATCTCCTTGTATTATTGGGATATATGCAACACATAAGTTTTAAATTTTTCATAAGTGCTACATCCAAACATCTATCAATAGGTTTCAAGTGCTTGGAAAACTAAAAAATCCACAACATAAAGTTTGGCATTTCCAATGTATCTCATTATAGTTTGGCAAACTAAAGAATCCACAACATACAAAATCTCCCTTGTATACCAAATGGAAGTATTTCACAAAGTCTCCCTTGTATATTCCCATAGCTTAACATGGGCTTATCATAAAATAAATAATTTTATTCAAATGCTTAACCAAATTGACAGTTTAATTTAAACCATTGCAATAAAAATGATCGTGTCATTTAATGCTTCATCATAATTTTCCAAAATCTTTATAGTACTCAATATAAACAAGAAACTAAGAAATTAAACTAACATGAGGCAAAGTATTCGAGTATGGAAACATAATATACCACTGCACTATGTAAAAAGAAACCTTTACACATCATCATCTATGTGTTGTAGAAGATATCCTAACAAAAGATCTTGCATCCACTACTACAGAAAACACTTTTAACGTCCCTTTTTAGCCCTTTTAACGTCTAAAAATATAGGGACGCCTATACCAGGGATGTAAAAAAGTCAGGATACGGCATCCTTTAAAAAAGGGACGTCTAAATTTTTTTTTTAAAAAAACAAAACAAAACTTTAGACGTCCCTTTTTAACAAAAGGGACGTCTAAAGTTGTTTTTTTAAAAAAACAATTCGCTTATATTTTTCACTGCCTAACAATTATAACCTACAGAAACAAGATCGAATAGTTTTTCATAAACCAAAATGTCCTTACAGATTAATATTGGTGAAGGATGATAAACCAAAATGAATCTACAATAAAGATAAATCTAAATCTTAACACAACAAAATACATATACAATAATCTCAGTTCAAATCTTAGCCTATAAAAAGAAAAAAGTAATTATCCATACCTTTTAGCCACAATAGGAGAGGGAGGATGGAGGCCAACGGCGGGAGAGGGAGGGAGGAGGAACCAACAGCATCAAAGATCGAGGAAGAATAATGGCGACGAGCTTCAACAATGGAGAGGAAGAGAGGAAGACGGTAGATGATGGTGGTGGAGATAGAGGAAGACGACTTTCAAAAAAAGAACAACGATAATGAAAGGAAGTAAGAGAGAGAGTTATGGTGGAAAATGAGCTTCAAGAGAGTGCTGGAAGATTCAGCTTCGAGAGAAAATGAGTGTTTTGAAATTTGAATCGAGGAAGCTAGCTTGCGGAGGTAGAAATAACCTTAAAAAGAGTTATGTCAATATTAATTTGACTGATTTACATTACCTTGAGACGTCCCTTTTTGAATTTGGGACGTCTAAAGTAAAAAACAAAATTAACTTTAGATGTCCCTTTTTCAAAAAGGGACGTCTAAAGTCTAAAAAAATTTAAAAAAATTAATATTTTTTACTTTAGGCGTCCCTTTTTGAAAAAGGGACGTCTAAAAAAAATTAATTTTTTTTACTTTAGACGTCCCTTTTTAAAAAGGGACGTCTAAAGTTACTTAATTCTTACCCACAATTACAAAAATGCTACCGTCTTTATTTTTTACTTCCCTTTTTTAAAAAGAGACGTCTTTTAGGGACATAAAATTTACATTTTGTAGTAGTGATCAAATTAATATCTTTGATTGTGTAGGACTTACAAGCATCATGCTAGCCTCCATATGATAGTTTCATTGTGCTAGGTATCAATTCAAAAGCTTACCTCTATTCAGTTGACAGTTAACCAGATTCAGGTGTTTAAGTTTTCCAGTTGAAACTTAATTGAAAAACAACTAATGTAGAAAGAGTAGTTGTTTAATTGTAACAAAAACATCTCTGCTCTAAATTTTATACTACACGACACTGAAGTTCAATGAAGATCAACTTTTAAAATTTTCAAGCGTAAACTTGTGAAGATAGTGGAAACTGTAAAGTGAATGAAGAAGCTTTAAGGGAAACATTCAACAAGAAATATGTAATATAGGCCCAAATGAAAAATACACGGACTAGGTAATCAAGGCGAGCATTAATAGTTTGAATGCCTCTTAGAGGCTACAATAGATTAGCACAGAGAAGCCTTGTCCTGGAGGAAACAAATACAATGTCACATCGATAATCCTGCGTCAGAAAACAAGAATCATTCATCACATACCCTCCGATAGTTTTAGTTGTCCTCAACATGTGAAACAGACTTCTCTTTTTCTTGCTTGTTCCCAGTAGTGCAGAGTGAAATGGCTCAATAATTTCCAAATTTTGGATGCTGGCTTCAAACAGATGTAATGTAAAATGCAGACATGCTCAATTTCTACAATTAATATGTTGACCTACTTGAACGAAGATATGTTAACCACAATGAATTATTAACTGATTTTAATTTCAATAATAAAAACCTCAACCAGTTGTAAACAATCATTTTCCCACAGTACAAATACTTAAAGATAATGATATAACAACATATTTGTAGGTCAGAATACAACTCTAAATGCTTTACACTTCATTTTAGTTAGGCTCTCTAAAACGTAAATACTTACATTCATATTCAGGCGTGATATCTGTATAAAGTTCCTTCATCAAATTCATGTGCTTCTTTTTCATCAAATTCATGTGCTTCTTTTATCAGGAAGTCAAAAGAAAAAGAGCTCCCTAGGTTGATAGGTGATAAATGGAACATGCTACATACATCCGGAAAAACCCTTCGTGAGGTTAGTATTGTAGGTCCACCCGTCACTCAGACCCGAATTGGTCCGCCAGCTCATCCTGTGGTCCTGAAGCAGCACACCCGAACGCTGGTCCTCGAATAACAGTATCGCCTCCAGTATTGCGTTATGGTTATCGTGTGCGACTCTCAAATCATTCATTAACCCAGAGTGTGGTATGCGAGAGAGGGGGACGAAGCCACATACAACCGCTACTTAAGGTTCAGTGTGCACTACTAGAAAAAATATTTTTAACGTCCCTTATTTGGGACTTTTAACGTCCTTTTATTGGGGGGACGCGTATGTCAGCGACGTAATAAATTTGGACTTTAGACGTCTTTTGTGAAGGGACGCCTAAAGTGGGGACTTTAGGCGTCCCTGTTATCAAAAGGGACGCCTAAAGTCCCCGTTTAGAATTTTTTTTAAAATTAGGGACTTTAGGCGTCCCTTTTGCTAAAAGGGACGCCTAAAGTCCCCACTTTAGGGTCCCTTTTAGCAAAAGGGACGCCTAAAGGATTTTTTTACTATACGGTGCTATTTGTATTGTTTCTGGCCATTCTGAAAGCAAACAGCAACGTAGTCTCCTTATTACACAAAAAGGAAACATACAGCACACGGTATATAATTAACAAAACACAACATCCACCTCTAATGAAACATTCATGCACTACAGTGTTGACAGAAATGTTGTCCACTAATAAACAACTACTAAGTAAATGTACAGGAAACGATAAACTTCTACAAATCAACGTGTTGAAGAATCCTCCCAGCCAATAAGTCTCTGATCAAATTAATGTCTTCATATAAGTAAGCAACATCATTATCAAAGATCTGCAAATTAGAAAATATGATTATACGAAATCAATGAAATTAAATGATTGTTTAGCAATTCAATTAAAATACACCCAAAATATTATCATTTGATTACCTGTTGAAAATCACTTGTAACGCCACTTTGAATGATATTATACATGTAAAGTAGAACATAATAGCCACATTCAGTACCACCTGGCTGTTGAGGGCACTATAAATCAAAAGCAATTGGTTAAAATCAATAACATACATCATTTATAAAACAACCCTAAATAAAAGAACTTAAATTATATTGGAACCACGCATACTTTGGGATAGAACCACTTTGGCTTGAGAACAACTCTACCCTCACGTGACCCGCCAAGCATTCTATATGTTTGGGTCGCGCTACCATTAAAATGTAAAACATTTTAAGTTAGAACAATTTATTTAAATCAAACATTTCTTTAATTAATAAAAAAGAAATAACTAACGTGTTGAAGACGGATTTTGTGTCCTTGTCGGGCTTTTTTGTCAAGGAATCAAACCAATAGATTTCATTGAGGCGTAGGCAAACAACACACAGGCTCCAATGATAACTACAACAATACACAGATTAAAATGAAGTTTAGATTAGAAGTAAATTATTTCTCAAACATCCAAAAAAATTTTTTTTACTACATACCCTTGAACAATTGGCGCTAGATAACATCGCAATTTGGTCGCTGCCATTGTAAAGCCCACATAATGCGTCCTTTGTGAGACATCATTTTTATCCGATGTCGTATTTTCTGGACACAAGAATCCGTATAAATTTGGTCTTTCCATATCAATGCATATGTGGTAGAAGGACCTAAAGTAGAAATAAAATGACCAATGAATTATTGAACTTATGAAATCTTGAACTTAGAAAAGAAAAACTAACCAAATGGCAAGTTTGACCCATCCTGCATCTATCTCCTCCAAATGCAAAAACTCCTTAAGATCTTTATTGTCAATCGTGGAGGGATACGTCAATTGTGTACCCACAATCCTTAGAGGCATATTGAAGTCGACTTGGGGAATACCTTTGTAAATCTGTTGTAGTCGTGCTATAAAGGGTCATTTCAGCGCATGTTACTCCTCCTATAACCATAGAAAACAAAACCAATTATATTACAATGATGCCAATAAATGTCAAGTGATATGAATATAATTCCTATCATTGGTGGGGTTGTCAACGTGGCAATAAGATATTGAGGTCAAATGATGAAACCTCCAATTGCCTAACCTAGCGTGGCAATCTCAACGTCAGGGATAGGGATGGCTGCACCTTCTTCCCCCTCATGAACACGTGTCACTGTCACCCTACGTAAATACTGTGGAATTTGATTATGATGGTGGGTGGTAGCTTGTGTGTAAACGAGAGCATCGGCTACAACACGAATCATGGGGGCATCCAAATAGAGGATACACGATTCACTTGACTCCGGAGTGGCAGAAGGCTGGCCTAGTGGTTCTGTTATGTGAGAAGGCTGGCCACAGGGTTCTGTACTATGGGAAGGCTGGACAAGACTATGGAAATGAGCGGCAACAAGTTCTAGAGTGTGGGAAGGCTGGAAAAGGGGTTCTGGATTGTGGAAAGCCTCGGCAACGGGTTGCGGAGTGTGGGAAGGCTGTATAAGGGATTCGTCTGGCGGGTTGTGACTTCCTTTAGTGCTGGGGAAGGCCGGGGATTCCTCGTTTCTAACCCTAGTAGCCTCCATGTGATGAAAATCAAACCACGATTTCATTTTTTGTGACGCGGAGGAGGAGCTGGCGCTTGCACAACAACGGAAGGATCCGATTTTGCAGCTTCCTTCATTTTTCCAGCTCTTCTGCCATCATCGTCCGCTCCAGCTTCCTGTAGCCACCCCGAGACATGCAATGTTGGTACTGATTTGCTTCTTGCCTCTGTGTGTTCGCCGCACTTAATTCCTGTTTAAGGGAAAAAGGGAAAAACAAGTCATTAGTGCATTAACTATATTGAAATTAAAAATTTTCATACTGAAGACAGAAAATTTACCAAAAGTTCAGGAGCTTGTCATTTAGCTATAAACAACCTCCAATCCTCTAGAGATAGATATGAATATTCCTGACAAGGATCCAGATGCCTCTTGTCACCTCTAAGGTACTTCTTGGAGAGCTTATTTTTAAAATCCTTCCAGCGCAAACGAACCTCTCCCATCCAGTGGTTGTACATGTCTGTGGTGTCAGGAACATCGAACGTTTGCTGCAAAAACGAAGACAATTAAACTTAAATAGGAAGAAAGATCTAAATACATAAAATGTATCGAAAGTTTTGTACCAAAATCTGTTGTCATATCATGGCTTTCGTCTTTTTGGGAACCTGCCTCCAACTATCATAGATGATTCAGACTTTGCTTCGACCCAAAAAATCAAGATAACTAATGAAGTGGTCTTCCTCAGGACCCTCTGGATTCATGTTGGCATCAAACTCTATGTGAACCCTCTCCTGTTCATTGTAGTGGCGCTTCGCCAATACAGTCATCTTCGTGGCACCCCTTGTTCTTCTTAGAGCGGGTGGCTCTTCTTGCCTTCCATTATGCTGCTCACTGTCGCTCCCTGAGTTACTAGAACTTGACATATTCCTAGACACAAAAAAAATCATTGTCAGAGAGGTAAGTAGATTGCAGGTATCTGTATAAACTACATTAAGGGAAAAAAGCACATAGGACATAATACAGTTTTATATAGTTAAAGGTCTTACTTCATATTGTTTCCCATATTCCTTCACAATGATCATTTTTTGCAGAATAATCTTCATCATCTACCAACTTGACCTCACTTCCTATAGGTGGATTTGTTGTCAAAGGTGGTGTGTCGTCAAGGTTGAAGGTTGGATCACCATACTTTTGTTTTTTGCTTTGAAGTACAATGGACATATTTTTATTTGCAAGATCTGTGACATAAAACACTTGCTTCGCCTGGCTTGCTAGAATGAAGGGCTCTTCTCTATAACCAACTCTTCGAAGATCGACTGAGACAAATCCAAATTGTGGATCTATTACCACAGCAGCATTGCTAACCCATTACATTTGAACAAAGCAACTTTGAACTTGTTGTAGGTCATCTCCCATATTTCTTCTATAACTCCATAATAAGCCATTGATGCACATATGGGGTTTTTGTCTTTTGAACTGGAAAAGTGCATAGCTTCAGCTTCAACCATCACCCCACTATTTTGCATGGTACTTTTGTCATCTTTCTCTTTTGTGTAGAAAGAATACTCATTTATGTCATAACCAGTCCAAGTAACAACCTGAAATGAAGGCCCCCAAGCTAGCCAGTTGATTGTCTCAGACACACCGATCACATGCGAAACCTTCTCCTCAAACCACTTAACAAATGTCTTCTTTTGCTCAATAGCTATTTGCATGTCACTCTTCTTTGGATTCAAGTTCTTCAAAGTCTTTTTATGCTCATCTATGTATGGCTGAACTTCTTCCATATTATTCAAGATATACAAGTGTGCTTGCAACACCTCTTCACGATCCACAGTCTTCACTTTAAGTCCTCGTGTTCCCTTGCTTCTCCCCTCTTCATGCCGAGACTGTTCCTTTATACCAGATAGATAATCTTTACAAAAGTTCATAGCCTCTTCAACTACATATCGCTCAACTATTGAGGCTTCAGGTCGATAAGGATTTTTAGAATACCCTTTTAAGATCTTCATGTATCGCTCGAAAGGGTACATCCACCTCAAGTAAACTGGATCGCAAAGCCTTACCTCCCTTACTAAATGAACTACCAAATGCACCATTATATCAAAAAATGATGGAGGAAAATGCATCTCTAGTTGGGACAGAATTATATAACCCTCATTTTCAAGTTCATCCAACTTCTCAGTATCGATGACTTTGTTACATATAGCATTAAAGAAAACACACAATTTTGTTATAGTAGTTTGCACTTCATCTTTCATAATGCCTCTAATGGCTACTGGTAACAATTGTTACATTAACACGTGATAATCATGGGACTTCATTCCCACTAACTTCAAATCGTCCATTGACACACACCTGCGAACATTAGAAGAGTAGCCCTGTGGGACCTTAATTTAATGCAGACACCCACACAAACTTCTTTTCTCCGCTTTTGATAGCGTATGCGCAGCTGGCTCCATATATGCCCTCCTACCATCATCTCTTAGTTGTGGATGCAACCGATCTCTTATTCCCATATCAACAAGGTCAAGTCTCGCGCTCATTCCATCCTTGGTCTTCCATGGGATGTGCAAAAGCGTACTTACAAGGTTGTCACACACATTTTTATCCACATGCATCACATCAATACTGTGTCTTACATCAAGACAATGCCAATACGAAAGATCAAATAAAATTGACCTCTTCTTCCATATGTTCTTCTCACCCGTAGTCCTTTGATTTTTACCAAAGGTCACATTGACACGTTCTACCCGACTATAAACTTCCTCCCCGGTTAATGCCCTTGGTGCAACTCCATGTTCTGGTAAGCCATCAAAACGCTTTCTCAGCCTACGTTATGGGTGGAATCGATGAAGAAACCTCCTGGGGCCAAGGTACACTCTTTTTTTTGCAATGCTTAAGTTGTCGAAAGTGTGTTTCTCCTTCACAGATTGGGCATGCTTTATGACCCTTCACACTATACCTTGACAAATTTCCGTATGCAGGGAAGTCGTTTATCGTGGTAAAAATCATTGCACGCAACTTGAAAGACTCTTTCTTATAAGCATCAAACACATCCACACCTTCCTCCCATAACTTCTTCAAGTCCTCAATCAAAGGAGCCAAATACACATCGATGTCATTCCCTGGCTGTTTTGGTCCAGAGATCATCATAGAAAGCATAACGTACTTGCGCTTCATACATAACCAGGGAGGTAAGTTGTATATTACAAGGAGAACTGGCCACAAACTATGTGTACTAGTAAGAGTTCCATACGGATTTATTCCATCTGTACAAAGTCCAAGCCGAAGGTTTCTCGGCTCGCTGCCAAATTGAGGGAACATTTCATCTATCTTCTTCCACTGTGGAGAGTCGGCCGGGTGCCGAAGATATTTTCCGTCACAAATTCTCTCATCAGAATGCCATCTCAACTTCTTCGCTTTTGTTGCGGTCGCAAACAAACGCTTAAACCGTGGTATTATTGGAAGATACCATAACACCTTCGAAAGTTGCCTTTTACTTGTTGTCCCTTCTCTACAACCACCATCTTTCTTCACTTTATATCGTGACGTTTTACAGTTAGGACACTCACTAAGACCTGCATACTCATTTCTATACAATACACAATCATTAGGGCAAGCATGTATCTTTTTGTACTCCATGCCCATCGTAGACAAGATTTTCTTTGCCTCATACATACGGTTTGGAAGTACATTATCTTCTGGAAACATAGTAATGTAAAACTACTATCGGTCCATCCACAAGTTGCCTTTAAGTTTACCAAATGCAATGTTCCCGTCAGTCGTGTGTACTTACTCCCACGGTATAATAGTGTCTCCGCATCACTCCGCAGGCTATCAAATTCATGTGCCTGGGCGAAGGATTCAACCTCGACATCGTGAATCATTTTCTCCATTCTATCTTGCTCTATAACATCCACTCCTTTCTTCTTGTATGACGGACAATCAGTTACTTCCTCACCATGTCATATCCACCTTGTGTATCGAAGATTTATTCCATCACAAAGTAGGTGATCCCTTATATCATCAACATCTCGTCGACTCTCGTTTAAACAATTCACACAAGGACAAAAATACTTCCCATTTTTTGTTGGAGCATTCCTTCTAGCAAATTCAATAAACTCTTCCACCCCATTCTCATATTCTTCACTAGTTCTCAAAGCATTCATCCAACTATGATCCATTTTTAACCTAAGCCATTCTCAATAACGCTAAAGTTTAGAATAATTGACAACAATGGGATTTCCTGTTATAACTATTTTAAACATAAAAAATACAATCCACTAATTTTTCATCGTTAAACTAAAAAATTCAACAGGACATGTTAAAAAATTTATATTTATATATTACTATTATTATGACACAACAATTATTTCTCAAAAATATTTTTATTTCCAGACATATATGGCATTTCACATTTGAAATAATTAATTATTACCTTTTAATCTCATTCATTTTTCATTCTATTGCATATATACTTCATACTTCAGAGCTAATTAAACATAAGTGACATCTCAAACACTAAATTAAAATAACCGCATAAAAAACAATCCAACTATACAAAAGAAAAAAAACCTTTGCTCTTCTTGCCTCACACGGATTGGTATGACGCTGCTGGATTGTGGTGATAAAGGGAGGGGCGCCGCTGCATGCAACTTGCTGAGGACGGCCGGACTGACGTTGCTGGCCTTGTGGTGGACAGATGCAGGGTACGACGCCAGAGAGAAGATCGAGGAGGGAAATGGAAGAGTGAACGAAAGGAATGGAGGAAGAGACGGAGGAAGAGTGAACGAAAGGAATGGAGGGAAATGGAGGAATAAAGTGGAGGGAAACAACGTTTAGGCGTCCCTTCTTGGAGAAGGGACGCCTAAACATATAAATAGGCGTCCCTTCATACAGAAGGGACACCTAAAGATCTCTTTACTCGTCTCTTTTGATTTTTGGGACGCCTAAAGAGGAAAAAGTTTCTCTTTATTTACATAAATGCCACTGCGTACAGTTTTTACTTCCCTTTTCAAAGAAGGGACGTCTTTATGTGACGTTAAATCCCTATTCTGTAGTAGTGGTAGTCGGAGAGGGGGCGGGAGAAGGAGGGGAGCTGAGACAGAAAGGCGATAGAAACTCATAAACAGAGGGCTTTATGAAAATGATTCCACGACCGTTTTCATAAAACGGTCGTTGAAAGTTCCTCTATTCCTCTGCTCAGATGTCAGATTAACCTTCAAATAGTTGTAGTGTTTTCACCTCTGCTCTTTTGATCTCTTATTTGGTTCCTTTCAAAGGTGACACCGCAAACATCAATATCGATTCCTAAAATTTCCCAACCAATTTAATAATTAAACACTATATATAGAGAGAGAGAGCTAAAATCTGCAGGAGCTTTAGTAAAGCACAGTGTCACGTTCGAGGTGGTGGTTTAGTTAGAGCTTGTTTGGAATAGCTTATGAAAATTTTATAAGTACTTATGAATTGTAATTCACAGAATACGAAGTAACTTTTACGATCTACGAGGTAGCTTTTACGGTCTACGAGGTGCTTTTATGGCCTACGAAGTGCTTTTACGGTCTACGAGATAAATATGTGGAAGAGATTTGTCTCGATTTACGTGAATCGGGCTTATATAATAAACCCGATTCAGAAAAGTGATGTGAAACAAGCTCTTAAACAAGAAATGATGATGAAACTAGAGAAAGCTGAACAAGGATACTACTGGGCCTTTTTTAAACGGCGCCTTTTTTTTTACTCATTTTTTAAACGACACCTTTCAACAACTATTTTAAAAAAGGGAAAATTCTAAATAAATACCAAATAAATTTACAAAACCCCAAAATGTCTATTAACACTTTAAAAAGACTTAAAGGTACCAAGTACTAAAATGGAATTTTAAAGTACCAAAGCGGCGGCGGCCGGCGGTGGTGCTCCGGTAAGGGATATTTTTTTTTATATTTTTTAAGTAAAGGGTAAAATGGTAAAAGTGTCAAAATTTTAAAATTTCACTTTGGTACTTGGTACCTTTAAGTCTTCTTGAAGTGTTAATAGACATTTTGGGGTTTTGCAAGTTTGTTTTGTATTTATTTAAAATTTTCCTTTTAAAAAATCGTCATTAGAGATCCTTCTTTCAATGATTGTTTTCAAAAACAGTCGTCGACTATTTTTATTTAAACGGTCATTAAAAAGTTTTCTTGAATTACAAATATACCACTGAGAACTTCTTTACTTCTGTGTTTTTGAAAACGGATGTTAATTAATGACATTAAATATATTATTTATAGTAGTGCTGCCTTGTTGCAACAATCAGAGTATCTAGCTTCACCATGAGTCTTTCATTGAAGTGGCTCTTCTTAGGCAATGGAACCACCGGGAAGGCGGAGCTCTTGGTTGAATAATTCGCCACAAGGAGAGGCTTTGGAAGATGAGTGAGGGTGCTCCCATAGTAGTCTCTTCTGTCCAATGCCTTTGTGAGGGTGCCCCCATGGTTAGAGTTGGGAATCAGGGCCGGCCCGACCCTATATGACCTAAAGAAAGAAAAATTGTTGTTTTTCAAAAACCAACCCTAGAGCATGCGGGCCAGGGCCGCTTAACAAGGTCAGAAGGCATTTTCACAAGATTTAACTATACGTTTACATGTCTTATACAATAAAACAAATACAGTTACTAATTCATAATCAAAAGTAAAAAATATTGTCTACAAGTAACTCATAGTCTCACATAAAGTATAAGAAGGTAAAAAACTAAACACTCTAAACAATATGATTATGACGATTATTGTTTTCATCTTCTTTGCTACTATTATCAATTTCAAGGAAATTTGATTATATTTCACTTTAAGTAGTAGACTCTGTTTAAGGGGTAAAATATCAAGAATTAGTAAATTACCATCATATGTAAATTTGAAAATTTTAAGGTTTTTAGGAAGGAGTCAGCAAGAGTATGGGGTAGAAGAGGCAGGAAAAGAAAAACAAAAGCTAAAGGGTCGGCCCTGACCCAATTTTCTTTTGAAATTCTATTTTTTAAGTCCGACTCATAATTTAAAAAAGACCGGCCCAATTTCTCGGCTCTTCCCATGATAGTCTCTTCTGTCCAATGCCTTGTGAGGGTGCTCCCAAATTTGGAAAATTGGTAACCAATTTTAATTTAAACAGGGAAAAATGGGGGCCAGAAAATATTTTCTGGGGCAAATGATAAATCAAACAGCTACCGTTAGAAGGAAAATTCAATTTTTCTTTTTCTGCTCCTCATTTGCATCAATTCAACCGGGCCTAACGTTTTACTCTCAATGGAATTTGAATTTTTATCCATAAAAAACCAATTCCATCACAATGAACGAGGCATATTACTCTCCATAGGAGTATAAATAAAGAAAAAGAATATAATATAATTTTTGAAAATTATATAAAGCAGTAGTATCCACGTCATTTTAGACTGTCGCCTAAGAATTAGGGAGTACGATCTCGAAAAGTTATATATCCTACTTATTTTGATCGATTATAAAGAAGCAGTATCCACGTCCTTTTAGACTGTCTAGGAAAGTCTTTAAACAGGTTATAAATACTTTTATATATATATATATATTTATTTATTGAGACAACATTCATTTTATATATTTATTTTATATATTATAAATTATGATTAAAAAATTATTTTTATAAAACCACTACTTCAAACATAGATCTCATAAAATTTGTTAAGGGCATGAAATTATTTTTATTTTTCATACAGATACAAAGTTTGGTATACTTCTCTATTATTGTTGGATAAAAAAATCGTTAATGCGAAGTATCATAGCAAATAAATAAATAAATAATTCAGTAATAATATATTTTTATGCTGTTTGGAATAGTTTATGAAAATTCTGTAAGTGCTTATGAATTGTAATTTACAGTCTACGAGGTAACTTTTACGGTCTACGAGGTGCTTTCACGATCTACGAGATAAATATATAAAAAAGATTTATCTCGATTTATATAAATCGGGCTTATTATATAAACCCAATTTAGATAAGTGATAACAAACAAGCTCGAAATATCTTTCCCTTTAAAGAAAATGAACTATGCAGCCTTATTACTTTACAAAGTTAAAAGATACGAAGATAAAGTAAAAAAAAAAAAAAAATCGATTGAGGCAATGCATTGCCATGCCATGCCATGCATTAATAATAGGGGAGAGAGAGTGAGAAACGATAAAGAGAAATAACCATAAAAATATAGAATTAGAATGGCACTTAAAACTTGAGAAGACAAATAAATGAAGGGGGTATTAATAGACCATAATAATAATTTATATAGCGGATTCTATTTATTAAGATAAAATTTATTATTGTTGTAGGTGATAAGTAGCATTAAATCAAAATTGAGGGTTACATTTTAAAGTTATTTTATTATTTTATGGTTTCAATATCTTTTATCCAGATATTTTGTTAAAAACATAATAACATTTTTTTAGATTTTTCTACTGATATCCAACGCTATTAACAACGAACTAGTTCGATTTACAAGAATGTAAATCCAAGCTCAAACATGATACCACTTATTAAAAAGTAAAAGCTTAGAAATAATTTGGAAGCCTAGCTGTAAATTACCAGAAACTTCACTTGCAGGTAACCATGCATATAGAAGAGTAGGGAGAGAATGGCATACACTTCTGGAAGAGATAAATAATGACACCTGAGATATTGAATTCTAAAAATAACATTATTGAAGGACTTAGGGTTTTGGTTGATAAAAAATGGCCAAACCTAAATATTTATATTCAGTTAGAAACATATATAGCAACAATTTTAAAAATACTCGAAGCTTAATTATAAATGCTAAAAAATCGAATTGTTTTTAACTGAACTTCTAATTATTATTTTCAAAATTTATGGTTCCTAAATGTTTTGTTTTTCGTTATGAAATATGACCCAAACCTTATCATTACTAACCTTGGTTAATTACTGTAGACTGTTTTATGAGGAGAGGAAATAATAATGAACAAAAGAGAAGTACAAAGTTGAACGCCAAGACGACTTTTGAATAATATACAATTTTTTTAAATTTCAATTATTACCAATATTGCCGACACAGCCAATATATTTAAAAAATTGTCTCGGAGTTCAGTTTCTGAAAAGAAAATAAAAGATGGGTTCGACATTATTTTACTCTCTACTTTATTCCCTGCTTTAGCTAGATCGCAGCCTCCATCAAATCAGAATAAAGTTCCCAAACCCAACTCGCGTCAAATTGGTCCGACTCCGACCTAGAAAAATAATTTGTTATTCAGCCATTAAAAAGTAGAAATTAAATTAAAAATGAAAAAATATATTAAGATCCAAAATAAAAAAAATAAAAAATGGTTTCTTAAAATCATAAAATAAGAAAATGATCATTGTGAATGACATCCTTCAAGTTATTAATAATCAATACCTAGAGTTGTTAATAAGGTATTTTTTTATTTTATGATTTTAGAAAATCATTTTTTTTCATTTATCTTTTTACTTATGATTTTAATATATTTTTCCCATTAAAAATTACCCAAAGATGAGAGGTAGGGGTAGCTGGTAAGAAAGAAACTATATAAAGGGAGGTATGAGGTTGCAGAGCAGCAAAAGCAGTCCCAGTTAGGGAAGAAGAAGATGGGGTCCAAAATGGCCTCTGCCACTCTCACTCTCTTCTTAGCTATTGTGTGCGTGAGGGCTAACAACTACGTTTACTCTTCCCCTCCTCCTCCTCACTCTCCGCCGTACGTCTACCACTCTCCTCCCCCGCCTCCGGTGGTGCACACTCCTCCTAAGGCACCCTACCACTACGCATCTCCCCCTCCACCACCAAAGAAGCCTTACAAGTACCCTTCTCCTCCACCTCCGGTTCACCATTACACTCCGCACCCGGTTTACCACTCTCCACCACCACCCAAGAAGCCTTACAAGTACCCATCTCCGCCACCGCCGGTTCACGTGTACCCACCCAAGGCTCCTTACCACTACCCATCTCCACCCCCTCCTCCTAAGAAGCCTTACAAGTATCCTTCACCTCCTCCTCCGGTTCACCATTACACTCCTCACCCGGTCTACCATTCTCCTCCGCCACCAAAGAAGCCTTACAAGTACCCATCACCTCCTCCTCCTGTTCACCACGCTCCTCCCAAGGCTCCTTACCACTATGCATCTCCACCACCACCACCCAAAAAGCCATACAAATACCCATCTCCTCCACCACCGGTTCACCACTACACTCCACACCCGGTCTACCACTCTCCACCACAACCAAAGAAGCCATACAAATATCCATCTCCTCCTCCTCCGGTTCACTACGCACCACCTAAGACTCCTTACCACTACGCTTCACCACCACCACCTCCAAAGAAGCCTTACAAATACCCATCTCCTCCTCCTCCGGTTTACCACTACACACCTCACCCAGTATACCACTCTCCCCCACCACCCAAGAAGCCTTACAAGTACCCATCTCCTCCTCCTCCGGTTTACCACTACGCCCCCCACCCGGTCTACCACACCCCACCACCACCCAAAAAGCCATACAAGTACCCATCTCCACCTCCTCCGGTTCACCATTACGCTCCCCACCCGGTTTACCACTCCCCACCACCACCCAAAAAGCCATACAAGTACCCATCTCCTCCTCCTCCTCCGGTTTACCACTACGCTCCTCACCCGGTCTACCACTCTCCACCACCGGTCCACGGCTACCCTCAGCCACACCCACACCCACACCCACACCCCCACCCCCATCCTCACCCACCATACAAGTACCCATCTCCTCCATCCCCGGTTCACGTCTACCCAAAGCCACACCCACACCCACAACCTCACCCAAAACCACACCCATACCCACAACCTCACCCTCACCCTAAGCCAGTTTACCACTCTCCTCCTCCTCCGGCTCACAAACCTTACATCTACGCTTCCCCACCACCTCCTTACCACTACTAGATAGTTCCTTCTCTCTCCTCTCTCTAGCTCCACTTGGTAAGCTAATCACTATCCTCTTTTTCATCACCTGACATCTTTCTTTAACAACACTTACTACTATTGCTCTTCTTACATTGCCTGAGTTTTCCATGTTTTAATGAAAAGATCTCGTCTTACGCTCGATGTCTTGGAATTATGATTTGATGACTAACATCTCATTCTTCGAGAAACAAGTTCTCTTAGAATATAAAATATCTTCTACCTAATAGCTATGAAGTTCTGTCTTAAGTTTTGTCTGACTATATTAAGAACAATCTTCTTTTCATGCAAAAAATTACGATGATATGTGATTTGGTTGTGGGACTAGGGACCAATGATAAAGACTAGTGGGGTTTTATTTTAATGAAGGTTTTTTTTTTAAAATATGCATGTGCATGTTACAGGATTGCAGAGTCTGATGAGTAAATAAAGAAAGCGATGGACAGAACGAAACACTACTTTACAATACGGCAGAAGACGAAAGTTGAATGGAAGCAAAGTTTCCGCGTTTTGTTGAGCAAGGAAAAAAGTACTAAAAATGAAAAAAAAAATGTTGTGTTAAATTATTTATTCCACAATTTCTTTGGGTTTTTGTTTTTATTATGATGTAATGTGATCGTTATGAGGCATTTACTGGTCTCGTCTGCGTCTGGTCCATCAGATGTATTTCGTCCTTTGTTGAAATATTATTAATTTATTATTAGTAAAAACTTTGCATGTATTGTAGTTTTCAGCCTGTTGCTTTTGCAGTGGGCTGTGAAACTAAATTATATTGATAAAAAATAAATATTCTCGTTCACGCATTCTCTCTCGATTTCTCTGCCTGTCTCTCTGTCTCTTTGTACGTGGTCCACATTTTGAATTTTCCATTATGGTGTTTTCTGGGAATTATTAAGGCAGATTGGGACAGCTGGATCGGAGTTGATATATAAGCTTGATTTATGTAAATTGAGATAAATTTTTTTTATATATTTATCTACTGTAAAAGCAACTCGTAAACTGTAAAAATTACTTTGTATTCTGTGAATCATAATTCATATATTTTTTATTAGCTAATTTAACCAGTTTCATTATCTTTTTTTTTTTTTTGTTTTTGCCAGCTGGGAATTATTATCTACGTTCAAGAATTTTGCATATGCCAGACCGGGGAACATGATAGGGAAAAGAGCTCAACATTATGGGCCAAAGACTTTCCTTTGCCAATAATGATTTGACCTGTTGTCATATATCGCAGGGATAACGATATATAAATATCATTTAACACGAAAATCTAAATTTTAGGGGAGAAATAAATAAATAAATATTATTTCAACTTATAAAACCTCCAAAAATTTGTTAATACTTATAATTTTAAAGTGTTGGTAATTTTTTCATAATGCTTCTTAATTTTTTAACCTAAAAAAAAGAGGAAAGGGGTACCTCTGTAGAGCACAACTCGTCACCCAGAATGAATAATAATATTAAACAAAAACGTAATGACATTGATCAGTAATGATATTGATTAAATAACGTAAATGTATTAATTAAATGAATAATGATATTATTAAATAAATAATAGTAGTAATTAAAGATATAAATATATTGGCTAAATGAGTAAAGGTGTAAATCATATTTAAAATAAATAATGTGATTAATTGATTTAATTATTTTATAATTCTAAAATTTGAATTATTATAATAAAAATTTCTATAAAATAGAATAAAAGCCTAACTATTTATTTTTTATTTTTATAATTATCAATGTTGTCAAACAAATTACAAACATAGTAAATATGTATTGTAGTGTTGTTAAATGCTTTATTAAAATTGTTAATTTTATGTGGCTAGACCTTAAGTATTAAGTTATATTTATTTTTATATTCATATAACAAAAATGAATAGTGGCTAAACAGTCATATATATTTTACAAATCCAAAGGGTTGGGGGTTCGGGGTTCAAACCCTCCCTCAAACACTTAGGTACAGTTTAGCCAAAAATATGACTTGGCCAAATAAGCGTGAGGTACAGTTTAATCCTTATCACTTCTTTAGCCATTACAAATGTTAATAGACTTATTTTTCATTTTCTTAATTTTAAATGATATTTATTTATCTTTTTCTCTAAATTTTAGGAGGTATTTACAAATTATTTTGAAATGAAGTCCTTTTCTGAATTTTTTATTGCCATTAGTAAATTTAGTTGCTTTTACTTTATATTGTAAATTGATAAGTTGAAGTAGTTATTTGTTAAAATGTTGTCGTTAATAAGTTTGTTTGGGATGGTTTATAAGTAGCCTATGAGTGATTTTTACGTAAATCGAGACAAAACTCATCTCATATATTTACCTCGTATACTGTAAATCATAATTGAAAATATGTTTTTAAAGATTCCAATCTCTATTCTAAACAAGTAATATTTAACAATTTTTTTTAAAATTAATTGTTGTTGAAATGTTTTTAAATATTTTTTGAAATTAATTGTTGCTATTATTTGATTAGTTAAAATACCATTACTTTATTAATCTGTTGTTGCTTTTTCAATTTTCTTCGTATTTTAAATGAAGGGCATATAGGAAATTGGGCTTTATGATTTAATCTTTTTTTTCCCGACATTTGTGATTTAATCTCATGTAAGTCCTTTGAGACTTATCAAGTAATTTCAAGATCCAGGATTTTTTTTTTCTGACCTGATCAAGATCCATGATTAGAATTGAATATACATAATTTGAGAATATTTTTATGTCTTTGTAACTTTATTATTGTCACTTATGTTGGTCTATTATCAACATTAATTTATATAAATTAGAGTGGAAGTCCGCCCACGCCCTTATGATATAGTAGCATGTGGCTTGTCCTATAATACCACAATTCGCAGGTCCGAACCGCACCTGTAAGTATTTAGCTTAACAATTTAGTATCTGTTTGGATTATTGGTAGAAAAATATTTTTTTTTCAATCCGATTTTTGTAAAAGTGATTTGTGTTTGGATTAGCGGTGGCAGAAGTGACTTTTTTTTAACCTTAAACCTGTTTGGATTAGCGTTTGAAAAGCTCGTTTAGGTGAAAAATGACTGAAAATGACATGAACCTTATTGAATAATATATATATATATATATATATATATATATATATATATATATATATTGTTATAATTGATCTGAAAAATGTAAATAAAATTTTATAAAATAAAAAAAGTTCAATTATTATTTAAAAAAATAAAACTATACTGAAGTACTTAATTAAAAAAAGAATAATCATATATTTCAATCAAAATGTCATACATGGAGTGGATCATAATTGGATTATCTACTCCTAACAAGTTCGCCTCTGATCGTGTCATGAACATGATTCATGTGTGTTGAACATAATCTACATATAGTTAATGTGGATGCTATTGTTAGAACTGGCCGACACCCAAGAGAAGGGTGAATTGAGTGTATGATAATAAAGTCTGATCTTTTAAAATCTTTTTGCAGATTGTTATATGGAAGTATAAACTCACAAATAATTATGTAAATCGTATATGCTGGATGATTTAAGTAAAATATTTTCATATTAATTTTCCCTTATATGATGATTTTGTGGACTATATTTGAGCTGAATGTAATTAATTTGGGTGTAATTAATAAATAAATAATGATTTTCTTGCAGCCATGGATAGTACCGGATTAAAAAGTTTTAAAGAAGGCATTTAAGGGAAAGTTACTATTCACGCGGGACTATTCATTGTGCACTGTTCATGCGGTACTGTTCACTGTAGCGTTTCACTGTAGCGGACGGTGTGGTCGATTCACTGTAGCAGTGCGGTTCCTGTAGTAGTCGGTGCACTGTAGCATGTGGGTGGCCGGTTCACTGTAGCAGTGCGGTTCACTGTAGCAAATCACTGTAGCAGTCCGAAAATGAAGCCTATAAATAGAGCTTCTTGACACCCTAAAATAAAGAGGAAGGAGGAGGAAGGAAGAGAGATAGATAGTTTCTATTTGAGAGAGAGAGTTGTTATTTTTAGAATTTATTTCTTGCATTTTTTTTACTTCTTGCATGCCTCCTACATGGATGGTTTTACCTCCTATATGGAAGGCCTAGGTAGTCCTCCTTTATGGATGGTATAGGTTGCCACCTACATGGATGGTTTTACCTCCTATATGGTAGGCTAGATTTTCCATTTTCATGCATCTTGTAGTAGTATTTTTATGTTTTTGTAATTAATTTTTATGCAATATTTATGATGTTTGGAATTTATTTTGGTTTTGTTTTTAATTTTATCTTGAGCTAAATTTTTCTTTTCCTAGGGTGATGACGTAGCTTACTAATGACGGATTGAATCTTAACTTATTAAATCTAGTCTTAATTTTTCCTTCATGATTGAGTTTTAATTATTGCTCTTGATGCTTACAATTGATTGGCCACCTTTTGGATGATTTTAATATGCATGTTGAGACCGGAAGGAGATACATGTGTGTGGATCCTATAATTAAAACCATAATTTGCATATGAAATAGGAATATATTCATATGGGTTGTGTAGTCTTAATTGTGTTCCATAAATCTTAATGCATAATTGATTGCTTAAATTCATATAGGAATATATTGGGTTAGCAATTAATTATAGAATTACTTGACCTTGGAAGAGGCTAGTAATTAAAATAGGGAAACTCGACTATCAATCATGTGGAATAAATAGGACTAGAGTAGATAAGTGATTCAATCCGGAATTTATTAAGTGAAATCTAATCCCTAGGGCTTTTTCTCATATTTTTCTTTATATCACTTGTATTCATATTTAATCATTTCTATCTTGTAATCTCAATCACAACTAATCAACCGACTAAATAGAATTAAAATTACCAATTTTGGTACTTAGTGATCAATCCTCGTGGGAACGATACTCTACTCACTTCTATATTACTTGATTACGACAGTGTACACTTGCACTTCTAAATACACCATCCTACACTCGTAACAAGTTTTTGGCGCCGTTGCCGGGGATTGTCATTAATATCAATACCAAGTAATTTTAATATTAATTTGGTCTTCATATTACATTTTTTTGTGTCTTTTCTTTCTTTTCAGGTTTTTGCTTAGTATATGACCAGATCGAAGAAGACTAAATTACAACCTTGTGATTCTGAGATCGAGAGAACTTGTCGAAGAAATCGGAGAGTTCGGAAGCAGTCTACTTCAATCAATTCAATGGAAAATCCGGAAGGAGAAGCAGCAGATACCAAAACACTCCGTGATTATGCAACACCAACAGTCATGGAGACAACTTCTGGAATCAGAAAACCACCAGTAGCAGCCAACAATTTTGAAATCAAGCCTGCAATTATCCAGATGGTGCAAGCCAATCAGTTTGGTGGGTTATCAACAGAAGATCCCAACACACATATAGCCAGTTTCTTAGAAATATGCGACACATTCAAACATAATGGTATTACTGATGATGCCATTAGACTTAGACTTTTCCCTTTCTCACTCAGGGATAAGGCTAAGAGCTGGTTACATTCTCTACCAGTGGGAAGCATAACTACATGGGATGCCTTGGCACAAAAATTTTTAGCGAAATACTTTCCGTCAAGAAAAACTGTAAAATTGAGGAATGAAATTACCTCATTTTCCCAACATGAATTAGAAAGCCTTTATGAAGCCTGAGAAAGATACAAGGAGTTGCTAAGGAGATGTCCTCATCATGGGTTACCAGATTGGTGGACACTGCAAACATTCTACAATGGGATGACGCATACCACCAGAATTCTTGTAGATGCTGCAGCTGGAGGATCTTTAATGGGGAAAAATCTAGATGATGCCTACAATTTACTTGAGGAGATGGCGGCAAATGCATATCAATGGCCTTCTGAACATCATAATTCAAAGAAGGTACTTGGAGTGCACGAGCTGGATATCCTTACAACTTTATCTTCTCAAGTTGCATCTATATCTAAGCAAGTAAGCTCATTGACTAGTCAAGCAAATACAATCAGTACTCCTCATGAAACATGTGACCGATATGGAGGACCTCATATGAGTACACAAAGTCAAGATGGACAGTCATCTATACCTTCTCAGTCGGAGCAAGCTCATTATATCAGAAATCAAAGAAATGACCCATTCTCAAACACTTATAATCCAGGTTGGCGGAATCATCCAAACTTTGGCTGGAGGAATAATTAAAATGTGTTCAAACCGCAAGGGAACTACCAGCAACAAGCTCTTCAACCACCAAATCCACCACAACAAAAAGTGAATGTGGAAGATGCACTGGCTCAACTAACCATGAATACATTTCAATTCATGGCTAGGACTGATGCAACACTCAGAAGCCACGAAGCCTCAATAAAGAACTTGGAGATCCAAATGGGCCAAATTGTAAATATGCTGAATTCCAGACAACCAGGTACTTTTCCAAGTGACACTG
The DNA here is from genome assembly GCA_037074505.1 of Albizia julibrissin. Lineage (NCBI taxonomy): Eukaryota > Viridiplantae > Streptophyta > Magnoliopsida > Fabales > Fabaceae > Albizia > Albizia julibrissin. The sequence goes on from CM073477.1 coordinate 45,199,164, forward strand.
AGAAAAACCCAATAGAGCATGTAAAGGCTATTGCATTAAGGAGTGGGAAAGAATTGAAAGATCCTGCAATTCTACATAAGACTGAGGAAGAAAAGAAAGAAAGTGAACAAGAAAAGAAGGAGGAAGCACATAAACCTCAAGAAGATGATGTGGTACCAGGAAGAATCAGCTTTCCAGATAACCCTCCTCCATATGTACCACCAGTTCCATACCCTCAGAGACTTGTGAAGGCAAAGCTAGACAAGCAGTTTAAAAAGTTTCTGGAGGTTTTCAAAAAGTTACATATCAACATCCCTTTTGCAGACGCTCTTGCCCAAATGCCCAGTTATGCAAAATTCATGAAGGACATTCTCATAAATAAGCGTAAGCTGGAGGAATTTGAGACAGTTGCACTTACTGAGGAGTGTAGTGCCATTTTGCAAAAGAAACTACCACCAAAGCTGAAAGATCCAAGAAGCTTTTGCATACCTTGCACCATAGGTTAATGTAACTTTGAAAGAGCACTTTGTGACCTAGGAGCAAGTGTAAATCTCATGCCCTTATCTGTCTACAGAAAACTTGGTCTTAGAGAGGTGAAGCCTACCACAGTTTCACTACTTCTTGCTGATCGATCAATTAAACATCCAAGGGGTGTCTTAGAAGATGTTCTGGTGAAGGTGGACAAACTCATATTTCTAGCTGATTTTATCATACTCGACATGGAAGAAGACCAAGAAATTCCTATCATTCTTGGGAGGCCATTCCTAGCAACTGGGAGAACTTTAATAGATGTGCAATAGGGAAAGTTGACTTTACGAGCTCAAGATGACCAAGTATCTTTTAACATTTTTAAGGCTTGGTCATGTCCAAATGAAGGTGACACCTGTTACAGAGTAGATACATTAACCAGATGCACAAAAGACGTGGTGAATAAAAGCTGCATGGATCAACCACTTGCAATGGGAATAGTTGATGTTTCAAAATCAACTAATCCTAAAGTGCACAAAGAATATTGGGGAATAAAAGCTTTCAATTTTGACTCAAAGGCAGCTAGTAAAAAGAGACTTCTCCAACTCAATGAGCTTGAAGAATCCAGACAACAAGCTCATAAGAATGCAAAGTTATACAAGGAGAAGACAAAAATGTGGCAGAATAAAAGAATTTTGAGGAGAGAGTTCACGCCGGGACAAAAAGTTCTGATATGCAACTCAAGGCTAAAGCTCTTTCTGAGAAAGTTGAGATCAAGGTGGTCAGGACCTTTTACTGTGGTTCAAACATGGCCATATGGAGCAGTTGAGATTCAAGATGGTGATCGAAAATTCAAAGTAAATGAGCAAAGGCTGAAAGAATATATTGACGGTGCACTCAACACTTTGAAAACTGTCATCACTTTGGAGGAAACAACAGGTAAGTCTTAATTTTTTTAAAAAATTAAAATTAAAAAATAAAATAAAAATAAAATTTTTTATTGGTTTGGTCTTTGTCTAGCTAAAGACGTTAAAGAAGGGCGGCTATTTGGGAGGCAACCCAAAACTTATTTTCCTTAATCTTTCATTTTTCTTTCTTACTTATTGAAGCACACAAAACTGCATCTTTAAATTTTAGTCTCATCATGGAGGAAATTATTGTAAAGCTTAAGAACAGGTTCCCTACTCTTCCCAAAGATGTGCTTAGGAAGATCTATAGCTGTCGACTTGAAAGAATAAAGACATTCAAGTGTTTGGGCCTTCCTGAGGATGTCCGCTGGATTATTGAAGCTAAGGTACGTTTAATAGGTGAGATTCATGATTCATTTATTAAACCTATGCCAGGTATGGGAAGAAGCTCTTACTCCAAAAAGAGAAGAGCTAAAAGAATGAAGGTTTGTCCTAAATGTGCAAGGTGGAACTGTGATCAGCGCTGTAGGAGCAAAGGTATGGTTTCTATAAATCGAGAAGATAAAATCCAATTTATAAAGGATGGACTGAGTAAGGAGTCATTGGATGATATCATTCAGACTCTTGAGACGCATCCTAGTGGCGATGTTCATCTATTCTTCTTGATTTGTTAGATATATTCAAAAAAGAAAAAGAGCGCTACCGTCTTGGGAATCTGACGTTAAAAGACCCTGTTTGCCAGTTTATAAGAAAACTGGATGGGAAGCAAATCCTTGATTCATAGAAAGCGTTTAAGCCGTTACTGGACGTAAAACCAGAGGAAGATGTGAGCCACAATCACAACTACTGTACATAATCTTGCTTTTGTCAATCTGTCTTATCTTTTTCAGTAACTTTTGACTTTCTTTACTCACTTTACTTAATTTCTTCGCACAGTGGCCCACTGGTCATTCGTGTCAGAAATTTTTTTCAAATTTTTTTTTGAAAAATGTGTGATTTGCATGATTTTGTTGTCGTTGTTTTTGTAATATCAATATGTAATCTTCCATTTGTAAAAAACACAAAATGTCTGAGAGAGAAAAAGAGAGGAGTGGTATCACTCTAAAATGCAGTTTTAAATCTATATGCATTTTTGGTGAAACTGACTTGGGAAAGGATAGAGAGTTTATACCTGCAGCCAACGAACTGGGACGTGCATTAGCTGCAAGAAAGATCAATTTTGTCTACGGGGGAGGTATTCAAGGCCTGAGGGGAAGTGTGGCTATTGCTGCAACCATGAATGGTAGTAAAGGTTTGAACGTAAGGGTGAAGGAGTTAGAACATCAATTCTTCTTCTTAGGCCAAGAGTTAGAGGTTTCAAGTCTTCCTGAACGAATGAGACGTATGTTTTACCGTGCTGATGCTTTTATCGCTCTACCCGGTGGTTTTGAAACGTTGGATGGGATCTCTAGCATTGCATATTGGGCTAAACTGAACTTTCATAAAAAACCATTAGCATTGTTAAATGTTAATGGTTTTTATGATAACCTGTTGTCTTTTCTTGATCATGCTGTGGAAACAGGATTCATACCCCAAGCGACTCGTCATTCCATCATTTCTGCACCAACTGCTGATCAACTACTAGATAAACTGCAAACCTATGAACCTCAACCAGATCTATTAGTAAAAGAAAAAGGTGGGCAATCTTCAGATAGCAGTCAGAAGCAGAATCCAGATACCACTCTCCGGTTGTAACTTTCTTTTATCTTATGGTTTTACTCTTAGCATTTTGGTTTAATTTATTGTGTGTTTAGGTTGTTCAAAAAAAAAAACTTTCTTTAATCTTTAGAAGACATTGAGGACAATGTCTGATTTAGGTTGGGGGAGGATTATTAAAAAAAAGCGCATAGTTTCTCCATTAGATAGTTAGTTAGTAAAACCATTAGATGCATGGGGTATGCATAGATGGCAGAGTAAAGAGTTATTCTTAATTCTTGAGACGCATCTTATTAGTTGTAATTTTTTTTCTTTATTTTGGTTTCATCTAAAATAAAAAAATAAAATAAAAATAAAAAAAAATTTTGAGTGTTTTTCAATGATTTTAAGAAGTATATAAGTTTGAAGCATGGATCAATTGAGTTTAGAGATTTTATAGTATGATTGAATAATTGATTGTTGAATTTGGTGATGAATTTTGAGATTGAATGAGCTGAATTTAAAAGTCCCTAATCGTGAGCTTTTGAGCCTATATGATCAATAGTGATTATCTTTCTTGTGTGTGATATTCACCGATTAAGTTGTCACTCTAGAACTTGCTTTAAATCTAGTTGAAATTACATGTCACATGCACATTCAAAAATGATAAAGGCATTCATTTTGTTTAGCCAGAGCCAAATAGCCAACCCTGTAATTATACCATTGATAATCCCCTTTGAGCCTAATTGATTATTTCTTTATTCTCAACCCATTAATATGTGTTTTAATGATTTATCAAGTGCTTTCACTGAATTCGAAAGATTAACAGAGCATTTGAAATTTCTGTGAAATGGGCTTTTGACAAGTGTGGGGGTCTATATATCATCAACCACAAAAGTACAGAAGTTGTAAAAAAAAAAAGAAAAAAAGAAAAAAAAAAGAAAAAGAAAAAAATGTAAATTATGGGTTGTTGGGATGAGATAGGCCAGGTTTATTCATAAGATGACCCATTTTTCAATTGCTCTATTTACTTAGTAAAAATAGCCCTTCATATCACTTTTTACATTCCTTTTACCTTAACCCCATTACAACCTTTAATAAGTCCTTTTGATTTGAATTATGCATGTGAATTAGGTAGTGGAGATTGAGATTTTTGGCAAGCTTATGGTAGTGCAATTTTTTCAGGTGAATTTGAGCGAAACACTTACCCTAAAACACTTGAGAGATTGAGAGAATGAGCCACAATTATGAATTCGGTTCATTTATTTTCAAATAAAGTTACCAGTTTATACTTTTGTTGATTCAAGAATACTATGATCTCTTTATTCTTTAATTGTGTCCTTGTTTATGACTTGACACTTCTGATTTTGTTGGAAGCACTTATTAGTTACTCTTTCTTGTCCGAGGACGTCCAAGAGCTAAGTGTGGGGGAATTTGATAAGTAAAATATTTGCATATTCATTTTCCCTTATATGATGATTTTGTGGACTATATTTGAGCTGAATGTAATTAATTTGGGTGTAATTAATAAATAAATAATGATTTTTTTGCAGCCATGGATAGTACCAGATTAAAAAGAATTAAAGAAGGCATTTAAGGGAAAGTTACTATTCACGCGGTACTATTCACTGTGCACTGTTCATGCGGGTACTATTCACTGTAGCAGTTTCACTGTAGCGGACGGTGTGGTCGGTTCATTGTAGCAGTGCGGTTCCTGTAGCAGTCGGTGCACTGTAGCAAGTGGGTGGTCGGTTCACTGTAGCAGTGCGGTTCACTGTAGCAAATCACTGTAGAAAATCACTGTAGCAGTCCGAAAATGAAGCCTATAAATAGAGCTTCTTGGCACCCTAAAATAAAGAGGAAGGAGGAGGAAGAAAGAGAGAGAGAGAGAGAGAGAGTTTCTATTTGAGAGAGAGAGAGTTGTTATTTTTAGAATTTATTTCTTGCATTTTTTTTACTTCTTGCATGCCTCCTACATGGATGGTTTTACCTCCTATATGGAAGGCCTAGGTAGTCCTCCTTTATGGATGGTATAGGTTGCCACCTACATGGATGATTTTACCTCCTATATGGTAGGCTAGATTTTCCATTTTCATGCATCTTGTAGTAGTATTTTTATGTTTTTGTAATTAATTTTTATGCAATATTTATGATGTTTGGAATTTATTTTGGTTTTGTTTTTAATTTTATCATGAGCTAAATTTTCCTTTTCCTAGGGTGATGACGTAGCTTACTAATGACGGATTGAATCTTAACTTATTAAATCTAGTCTTAATTTTTCCTTCATGATTGAGTTTTAATTATTGCTCTTGATGCTTACAATTGATTGGCCACCTTTTGGATGATTTTAATATGCATGTTGAGACCGGAAGGAGATACATGTGTGTGGATCCTATAATTAAAACCATAATTTGCATATGAAATAGGAATATATTCATATGGGTTGTGTAGTCTTAATTGAGTTCCATAAATCTTAATGCATGATTGATTGCTTAAATTCATATAGGAATATATTGGGTTAGCAATTAATTATAGAATTACTTGACCTTGGAAGAGGCTAGTAATTAAAATAGGGAAACTCGACTATCAATCATGTGGAATAAATAGGACTAGAGTAGATAAGTGATTCAATCCGGAATTTATTAAGTGAAATCTAATCCCTAGGGCTTTTTCTCATATTTGTCTTTATATCACTTGTATTCATATTTAATCATTTCTATCTTGTAATCTCAATCACAATTAATCAACTGACTAAATAGAATTAAAATTACCAATTTTGGTACTTAGTGATCAATCCTCGTGGGAACGATACTCTACTCACTTCTATATTACTTGATTACGACAGTGTACACTTGCACTTCTAAATACACTATCCTACACTCGTAACACTGGAAATATAAAAGCTTAGAGTAGAGAATGTGCAAACTGTGATTTATCCTAGTTCGGTCCAATCCACGATGAGTTACGTCCAGTCCCTAGGCTCCTCCTGAGATTTCCAATCAACTATCTTCTTGTTTAACTAGGCACAAGAAAAGCCTCTACAAATCTCTTACGAAATTACTCCCCCTTACAAACTGTAAGATTTACTCCCTCTTACGGCAAGTCGAGCAAAGCAATCTCAAAAACCTTTCTCTCCTGCTTAGCTGTGTAAGTCTTATAAGCAGCAACGTTCTCTCCTGCTTACACCACTGTAAGTCTTACGAGCAGTAACGTTCTCTACTGCTTGCACCTTGTAAGTCTTACGAGCAGAAAGTCTTACTGACAATTCGCTCTACAACTTCCCCCATAAGGTGATCAATCCTCCCAAGGTCCCTCTACCTTGAGAACACTTTTGAAATACAGATGAAGTGTTTACAAGTTCTCTCACAAAGTGTATAAATGCTCACTGAAGTACAATGTAAATATTTTCACTCTCAATTATACATGACAAGGAAAACGGATATTAACGGAGAGTGTGAGAGATGAAGATTCATGACAGTAGCATGTTTGCAGTTGGGTTCTCTTTACTTCATCGTATCTGTTCACTCGTGTGTATCTCAGTTTAATGTAGTCTCTTGTTGAATGCTTCAGTTTATATAGGACATGCATGGAGAGTCGTTGGGAGCATTCAAATATTTGACCTTTGTAATATGATCGTGCTCTCGATAAGTAATTCAAACGTTGCCCATGATCGTGCTCTGACAAATGCTTCAGTTGTTTGCATGTTCATTGACTCGTCTATTAAATATTGATATTGCCCATGATTCGTCATCGTTGAATATTGGTCGGTTGCTTGCCATGTGATCTGTAGTGGAATACCTGTAATGCACTGACAGAAAATAGCCGTTAGAGAATCTTTTAAATATCACTCGAGTGGATAACTACTTCACCGGAAGTGATCCACATCAGTAGAGTGAACCATGAAATCATTCTAGTTGTTTCCTTGTTTCTGTCAAGTTTCTGGAAGTGATTCTGTTGAGAATAGTGAATCACTTGAGTTAACATCTAATTCACTGGCAGTGATATTTTGAAACATGAGAATCACTTGAGTGCGGTGTCACTTCATTGGAGGTGATTTTGATAAAACAATTAACACTTGACTGCAGAAGCATTTCACTGGCAGTAGTAATCTTGATTTCTGGATGTGACTGTCATTGGAACTGATTCCGATACAGTGAAGAGTTCACTGAGTGATCATCGGAAGTTGTGTATCAAAATACCCATATCACTCGAATGAATCTGATCTGACCTGAAGGTAATCATTTCACTGTAATGACTTGGATATCATTGGAAGTGCTTCTGAAAGATTAGTATATAATTGACTGGATAACACCTGACTGGAAGTGATCTGAGATTGGAAGTGATACTGAGAAAATGGCATATTATCGAGTGTATTTCAGATCATTGGAAGTGAATTTGCAAATAGTGAATTTTTCTTCCGGTGATTTTCAATGAACTGGAAGTGATTCTGAATTTGTCAGAGATCACTCGAGTGAACTGACAATCACTGGAAGTGATATTCCAAACAGTGAAAAATTTTAGGAGTGATCTGATTGGGCACTGGAAGTGATTTACGAAAATAGTTAATCACTCGAGTGAATTGGGCTGCACTGGGAGTGATTTTCAGCACAGTGAAATTTTCTTCCGGTGATTTCAGAGCCACTGGAAGTGATATTGAAAATTTCATATATCACTCAAGTGATTTGGAGATCACTGGAAGTGAATTTCAAAACAGTGAATTTTTCTTGTAGTGATTCTGGTGCCACTCAAGTGATCTGCCATTTGACTCATTTCACTCGAGTGATCTTCCTGATCACTCGAGTGATTATGCAAATCACTCGGGTGCTCTCTGTTCAGATCACTTGAACTCGTAGCTGCTCTTTCAATTTGACAGCAAACATGGGTCAAATTCCATATAGCATAAACTCCAAAATTGGCATATTATATATCAATGGAAGTTCTTTAAGTCTAGTTTCATATGGCACTATTTTCAGCTCAATTGGATCTGTGGTTTGAGAATTATGGCTAAATTACCAGACCTTCTCTGGAAAGTGATGCTGATATGAAGGCCAACTTGCAACATTTATATCTCCTTCATCTGAGCTCCTTTGATGTTGATTCTAGTGTCCAAATGACGTATTGGAAGTCTGCTTTCATATGTAACTGGTTTCACCTCAATCGGAGTTATGGTTTGAGAGATATGATTGAATTACCAGACCTTGCTCAGCTGGACGGAAAACAGAGCCTGAAAATTCAAAGATCACTCAAGTGAATAGTGACTCACTCCAAGTAATTTTCCCTGTTTCCAGAATCACTCGAGTGATTCTGGAAAATCACTCGGTTGCTACAGTGCTATAGTGCCAAATACGCTACAGTAACCATATGCTACAGTACCCCCTAAAGAACTTGAATCTTCATATTCTTCATTAATTCTTACAAGTTCTTCATTTCTCAATCTTTTTCTTTCATTGCTTGACTAATATACAAGATATGCAATATTAAATATAGTAGTTAGTCAATGTAAGAGATAAGTATATTATGCAAACTTCTTACTCTTAATATTTGACATCTACATTTGTCATCATCAAAACTAATCATATTTAACATTCTCCCCCTTTTTGATGATGGCAAATCCTTAGAGAAAAATATGCTTGAATGTGAATAAACAAATTGAATACAACATATTTTTCCATTTCTCTCCCTCTATTTGACATTAGCAAAAAGTTTGAAGTATAAAGAAGATATGTTCATGGAGAAGTAAGTATGAAAATACATTTAGAAATGTCATTTTCTCCATTAATCAAAATAAACAATTTTCTTTCCCCCTTTTGAAAGTAATGCTATTTGAATGTGATACAAATGAAAAATAGTTTTCACATTTTTCAAATTTGAAACAAATATGCACATTTAAAGATGTTTTCATGAAGTCCAGTCCAACATACTTTCGCAGTACTATTATGAGGATGTCTCTAGGATGCTCTTGAGCTTCTGTTTGATATTTTTATCACATATGGCTAATGTTCTTTTGTATTGGCATAGGGCTTTGAATGTTGCAGCCAATATATTTCCCTTGATTGATTGTTAAAACACATGTCCTCAAGGTTAATATATTTTCCTTTTAAGTGTGTAGAGGGATGACGATCTTACATAGCGCAAATTCTCCTGGCATAAGTTAAAAGTATTCTTGGAAGGAGAATGGTTAGTGCAATCAAGTATCAAATGTTTCCTTTCTAAGGATATATTCAAATTAAGATCAAGAAAAGAAACTGTATAAGTATCTCATCATCAAAACTAATCAATTGAGGGTGAATACAATTGAGTATACTATAATGATTTTCTTTAAATAAAGGAGATAATCTTTTAAAATATAAAATACATGTAAATGTAAAGCTCCCCCTTAATGAATGCATGGTCTTAAAGATTATCATGAGAAATACAGCTAAAAACTCTTATGTGTTTAGAAAACCATTGAAAACCTTGAGTATGAAAGTTGGAGGAATTGGAGAGAAAACAAATTTTCAAATAATGATGCTATTCATGAATTTTAACAATTGTACTCTAATATCATTCGAGTCAGAGAATTTAAATGACCTGAGCTTCAATTACTATCCAGATAGGATGGTAGAATTAAAGAATGAATATGTCTTTTAAAGCCCTTACTCAGAGAATTTCACTTATGAAAGAATACAATACCTCACTCGAGTAATGTCGTAATCACCCGAGTATTTCACTTATGAAAGAATACAATGTTAGATATGATTAGTTTTAATGATGACAAATATAGATGTCAAATATTAAGCACAAGAAGCTTGCATAGTATACTTTTCTAATACATTGACTAACTATTTGATGTTGCATATATTGTAGATTAGTCAAGCAATGGAAGAAAGAAATTGAGGAATAAAGAACTTGCAAGAATTAATGAAAAATATGAAGATTCAAGTTTTTATGGGTACTGTAGCAGTGGGTACTGTAGCAATACGGTTACTGTAGCAATTGACACTGTTTGGAACTGTAGCAGAGTGATTTTTAACAAATCACTCGAGTGATTTTCAGAATCACTCGAGTGATTCTGAAAAAATAGAAATCACTCGAGTGATTCAGCAAATCACTCGAGTGATGTTTAGTTTTTCAGACTCTGTTCTTCGTTCAGCTGAGCGAGGTCTGGTTATTTGATCATATCTCTCACAATACAACTCCAATTGAGACAAAACCAGTTGCATATGAAACTAGATACAAATGCTTCATTTTGACACCAAAACCAACATAAAAGAAGCTCAGATGAGGGAGATATAAGTGTTCTAATTGGACCTTCATGCCAGCGTCACTTTCTGGAACAGGTTTGGTATTTTCGCTATAACTCTCAAACCATGGATCCAATTGAGCTGAAACTGGTGCCATATGAAACTAGACTTCAAGATCTTTCCATTGATATATAAATCATAAATTTTGGAGCTATATTCGAAGAGCTATGATATCTGTAATTTGACCCCTGTTTGCTGTCGAATTGGAAGTGAAGTTTCGAGTTCAAGTGATCTGAACAACAGATCACTCGAGTGATTTTTAATCACTCGAGTGATATTGAAGATCACTCGAGTGATTCCAGAATTCACTCGAGTGATATGACTTATTTTGCATATCACTTCCAGTGGCGCAGAATTCACCGGAGGAATTTTTCACTGTTCTCAATATCACTTCCAGTGATATGGAATTCACTCGAGTGATATGAAATTCCAGTGATATCCAAGTCATTACAGTAAACTGAATATCTTCAAGTCAGATCAGATTCGTTTGAGTGATATGGGTATTTTGATACACAACTTCCGGTGATCACTCAATATACTCTCCACTGTGACAGAATCAGTTCCAGTAGCAGGAAATCAGAATCACATCCGGACATCCCAGATCACCTCCAGTGAAATGCTTCTGCATTTGAGTGAAATGTTGGTTTGAGAGAATCACTTCCAGTGGATTGTATAATCACTCGAGTGATTCAGTTCCTATCAGAAAACATCTTCAGAAGCTGACTGAATCAAAGTGAATTTCAGAGATCAACCTCTAATCATTATGTTTACATTTGTTGGTATACTTAAACATCATTTAACAGTCATTTCAAGTATGAAACAAGAGATCAAACATCGGATTACATCTTCATATACGAAGGTCACTCACGGAGAATATTGTCACTGAAGATGATGAAGTCCCAGAGTGTAGAAATCTTGTCTTTGATTATTGATCAAATTAAATCATGACTAATATTCTATTATATCAGTGGTTGAAGTGTTTCTCCAGATTAACCATGAAGAAATCATGAGAAGAGCTGAAAAGCTGTTTCACGAGAAGCCAAGCGTCCACTGACAACAGCAATATTCTCAAGTGTATTACAGCTGTACTCCATCATCACGCACATGACAAGTAACTGAAGTCTCCATTCAAATGACAACTATTCGTAGGCGGTAACAAAATTCATAAGTAACGGAAGACAAATACTATTACATCTGTCAGACACATGATGGGCTTTCAACGGAAAGATATTTGAATGTTCCAACGGCTCTCAACCATCTTCTATATAAACCAATGTATTCAAACAAGAAACTGAGAGAGTTATACAGAGAAATACTACAGCGAACAGAAATGATGAAGTAACGAGAACCCAACTGCCAACATGCTGCTGTGATGAATCTTCATCTCTCATACTCTCCGTTAATATCTGTTTTCATTTTCATGTACATTTGAGAGTGAATATTTGTATTATACTTCAGTGAGCATTTATCTACTCTGTAAGAGAGTCTGTAAACACACCATCTATATTTCTGTATTGATCTCAAGGTAGAGGGACCTTGAGAGGGTTGATTACCTTACGGGAAAGTTGTAGAGAGAATTGCTAGTAGTACTTTCTGCTCGTAAGACTTACAAGGTGCAAGCAGTAGAGAACGTTGCTGCTCGTAAGACTTACAGTGGTGTAAGCAGGAGAGAACGTTACTGCTCGTAAGACTTGCACGGGTAAGCAAGAGAGAAAGGACTTTGGGATTGCTTTGCTCAACTTACCGTAAGAGGGTGTAAACCTTACGGTGTGTAAGGGGGAGTAACTCTTGTGAGTTTGTAAAGGCTTTTCTTGTGCCTAGTTAAACAAGAAGATAGTGGATTGGAAATCTCAGGAGGAGCCTGGGGACTGGACGTAGGTCATCGTGGATAGGACCGAACCAGGATAAATCACAGTTTGCATATTCTCTTCCATAAGCTTTTACATTTCCAGCATATATGATTTACATATCAGCTTATGTTTCTATACTTCCGCATGTATTGATTTGATAAGTAGCGAAAAGATTTTAAAAGATCATACTTTCTTATCACACACCCAATTCACCCCCCTCTTGGGTGTCAGCCAGTTCTAACATTTGGTATCAAAGCTGGACTCTTGTTTAAAGGACTTAACCATCTCAAGAGTATTCAATGGCTGATTTTGAGTGTTGCTCACTTTCTGAAGGTTTCGATTATACCATCCCACCAATTTTGAAAGATATAGATTTTTGGTTTTGGAAAGCTAGAATGACTAGTTTTATAAAAGCATATGATTTTGATATGTGGAATGTTTTTACAAATGCTTTTGATCATAAACCAAGAAAGGATTGGACAGACAAAGAAAAGAAAATGTTTTCATTAAATATTAGAGCAATGAAGATTTTGTATAGTTCTGTGACAGAAAATGATTTTGAGAAAATTAGATTTTGCACTAATGCTAAAGATATCTGGGATACTCTTGATTATATATATACTTCTAATGAGCATGTTGAAATTGACAGTATAGATCATTCACTTGAAACTATTAGCTGCGTATCCAGAATCAGTGAACAAATGGAAGTTGAGAATGAAGAAGGAATTATAAAGCACTTCCATGATGCAGTTAACACAGAAGAAAAAGAAGAAGAGGATTTCCAAATGAAACTCATCACAAACGACCATGACAAATCACCCTCTAGAGCTCAAGATGAACTTAAGGTAAAAAGTTCCAATTCTTCTTTTAACTCTTATAAAACTGATTTTCAAAGTTTGCATAAAAATGTTTTCCAACCAATTGTTGATTCTGTAATGAAAAACAAAATTGTTTTCAAATATGCTGGTAACTTGTATGTGAAGGAAGAAAGTAGGCAAACTGGATATATGGTATTGTCATCCCTCAAACAACATAATGCTTGCATAGAACCTCACAATGTATATCATCATGTTATTTGCAATTATTGTGGTAAATCCGGTCATATTTCTCATATGTGCTATATTAGAAGAAATTCTAATGTGAGAAATAAATATGTTTGGGTTCCAAAAGGTCATAAGAAGTCTAACACTAACAATCAAGGACCCAAGTATATGTGGGTACCAAAATATCCATCTAGCACTTTATGTATGCAGGATAATTCAAAAAGAAATGGACATAACAATACAAAGAAGATGAAGCCAAGTGTTTCTCATGCACCAATAAGGAAGGTGATATCATCGAAAAAGAGAACTCATGAAAAAGCCATTGCTATAACCTCATTGTCAAAGCAAAAGAAGCAATGGATAATAGCAAGAGAAGTACATTCTACCTTAAGAAAAGGCTACCATAATGTACCATTCAACTACCTTGAGGAGAACAAGAGGAGGAGGATATCTCGTGCACAAATATTCTCAAAGCCTATATCATTTGAGAGAACTTTGCATAATCCTAAAGCTATATATGCAAAAACAAAGCTTCAAAGAAAGATGCAATGGGTATGCAAAGGCAATCCTCCAAGCACCTAAGGTAAATGTGCAAAATGGTAAAACCTCCTATATTGTTATCTTTAATATTTATTGAGGTTTATACATGTTACCTTAGGAATGAGTATTGCAAACTATCTTAGAAATATGTTTTCAAATCCTTTGAAAAACTCATCTTGTAAACTTATTTACAAAGGGATTGCAATGTTCAATAGTTTAGTTCTTTATGCATACACGCATGTTTCAAAATTCTTCTTATGCATAAAGTCATCAATTTATTCAATTGTTATGATAATTCTGTTATGATTCCTATGAGCTAACCATATGTGGATCCAAGTAAAACTGGATACCTTAGGAAGAAAAAGGGTTATACAGTTTCATAGGAAGAAGAAAGGAATGTCATGCTCTCAGTCAGTAAAACACGGATGAATAAAGCATACATGGATTTTGAGGAGAACATGCAGTAAAGCTTGAATCAAATGCATGGGTTACTCAAGTGACCTTGGAGGACTTGAGTACAAAGAAACTAGGAATTGGAAACTAGCTTGAGTGTCTACGAGTCACACTCAAGCCAGGTACGCTGAGTTAGTATGAGAATTTATTTCAGTTTCCTAAGCTTAATGTTGTACCTATTCTTCCCAACTCAATTTGATTGATAAATTCTTGCTCTTTACTGCATACCATTAGCAATCAATCATTTATGATTTTCAAAATGAAATTGTGCATAATTTTTCTATGAATTTGTGTTTGAAATGCACATTTTAAAATTCTACTTGAATCTCAATTCATTTTGTTTATAAAAGTGCATACACATGACTTGAAAATTATTCATATCACATTTGCATTCAAATCATTTTCAAAAATTGGAAGTTAATATTTTTGTGTACTAAATGTCATAATTGCTTCAAATACATCTAGAGTATTTCCCTATCATTGATATATTGATCATTGATCTTGAATTATGCTATCCAATATTTAAACTCCTTAGCCTTTATTCTCTAACATGTTAGACTTCATGTCTAATAAGTTAGGCATCTATATGAGTTTCAAGCTTATATCCAAGAAAAGAATTGAATTCATGAAAAGCATCATTCTTAAAGCATAAATTCTTATTGAGTTATTCCAAGCATTATAAATGTTCATTAATGCATTGAATGAATGCTAATGCATTAACCATTATAGTGGAATAACATATTAGGATGATGTTTTGGAACTTTAGTAATTTGGACTAATGAGTTCGTGCTTTATCTTCTATAAATTCATTATACTCATCTTGTTACTCAAATGCATCAATATTTGTCTTTATCATTTGTGAGTAACTAGAGCCTTGTGTTCGAATTCTTACCATGAATCATGACACTATTCTAAAAGGCAACATTACTTCTTAGTCATTAGCAAAGTCATTGTACTCATATGTGTCTATTGAGTTACTTCTTTTGGCCAATTCATTTTCCATGTGACTTTTGCTCTTGGGAAGATTCTCAAACATGTTATCTTAAAGAAGGAAGCTTTTTGGTACATGTATACACTTAAACTATTGACTTCCACCATTTTGAGCATGAGGATTAATCCTTCACAAATTTCATGTTTTGATAATAACAAATCATGTTTTGGAAGTTCATGGATTTCATATAAGCAAAAGAAGTGATTAAAGTGATCTGAGCAAGATCACTTGAGTGATCATTGAAATCACTTGAGTGATGTGGAAAATTTCCAGATCACTCGAGTGATATGGGAAATCACTCGAGTGATGCGCATAATCACTTCCAGTGATTAATAAATCACTGCAAGAAAAATTCACTGTTTTGAAAATCACTTCCAGTGAAGTCCAGATCACTCGAGTGATGCACCAAATTTTCCAAATCACTTCCAGTGATCCTGAATCACTCGAGTGATGCGCCTGATCACTTCAAGTGATTGAAAAATCACTGCAGGAATATTTTACAGTTTTCCAAATCACTTCCAGTGATCTTGGAGTTTTCATGCATTCAAAATCTTAATGTCATAATGCATATTCTTGATTCAAAAGAACATTTGAGATTTTGAAACAACTTTCATATTTTCATTCATGATTTATTATTTCATAAATGTTGGTCATTATAGATAGATTTTCTACTCTTTTGATCCAACTTACATAGATTGTATGAAAACCTTATCAATGGCATATTTTCAATATAAAATGTATTTACAAGTTGTCGTTGATAATTAGAAAACATCATTCTTAATTGATATCATTTGTTCATTATGCTTCATGATTCAATAACTTGAATTTATTGGATAAAATTAAATTTTGGTCTTTGTTGGATTATGATACTCCTTGCTCAAATATCATTTGATTCAATTATATAAGAGCATAAGAGTTATTATGTCTAATATTGTAGACCCAAGAACAGTTGGGTACCAAAGAACATATATTTATACTCTTGCAGGAGTTGACCAAAATGCTTGGCTTTTGGATACAAAGATTAAAGGCTAATGGAGGAAGCAGATTCTATGGTGTAAGATGCAGTAAAATAGATAAAATGATGCAGCTGTAAACAAGAACTTCAAAGTTCTACTTGAGACGATGGATGACAAAATAAGGGAGCTATGAGCAAACCAGAATTTCTAAAGAGTACTTGACAAAAGGCACATGCTAAGAAGATAAATGAATATGAAGCCTTTCTCCAAGCTCATCTTGTTGCTTCTAATCTTAAGTGTTCCATAGAGATCATACACTCAGATTCCTTCAGTATTGATCAAGTTATCAGATGAAGTTTGACAATAGTGCATCCACAAGAGGGTCATAACTCAAGTAATTACGACATTACTTGAGTGAGGTATTGTATTCTTTCATAAGTGAAATTCTCTGAGTAAGGGCCTTAAGGAGATATTCATCTTTTAATTCTATCATCCTATCTGGATAGTAGTTGAAGCTCAAGTCATTTAAATTTTCTGACTCGAATGATATTAGAATACAATTGCTAAAATCCATGAATAGCATCATCATTTTCGAATTTGATTTCTCTCTAAATTTTTCAACATTCAGTCTTAAAGTTTTCAATGGTTTTCCAAATCTATAAGAGCTTTTAACTGTATTTCTCATGATAAGTTTTAAGACCATGCATACATTAAGGGGGAGCTTCACATTCACATGTGTTTTATATTTTAAAAGCTTATCTCCTTTATTTGAAGAAAATCATTATAGTAGACCCATCTACATTCACCCTCAATTGATTAGTTTTGATGATGAGATACTTATCCATTTTCTTTTCTTCATCCTAATTTGTATGTATTTTATAGAAAGGAAATTAATACTTGATTGCACTAATCTTTCTCCTTACAAAAATATTTTTAACTTATGACAGGAGAATTTGCTCTATGAGAAGATCATTCCTCAACACACCAAAAGGAGAATATATCAACCTTGAGGAAATATGCATAATAATTAAACAAGGGAAATATATTGGCTACAACATTCAAAGTAACAAATAACTATGCCAAATACAAATTAAAGGAGCATTAAGCATACTGTGATGGAACAAGGAGTTCAACTCAGTGAGGAGTATCTTGAAGACAACATATACTTCAGAGTTGCACCGAGAATATGGCATAAGCTGGACTTCATGGATCTATCATCAACTGGCCAAATTCAAATGAGCATTTCTAAACCCTCCTCTCTCTCTTTATGTTCTATACATGCCTTGCATATCTTTCATTATGAAAGCTTTATTGAAAACATTTTTCATTTGCATCACATTCAAATAGCATTACTTTAAAAAGGAGAGAGTAAACTGTTTATTTTGATTAATGGAGAAAATGATATTTTAAATGTATTTTCATAATTATTTCTCCATGAAACCTTCTTCTTTATATTTCAAACTTTTTGCTAATTTCAAATATGTTGCATTCAATTTGTCTATTCACATTCAAGCATATTTCTCTTTAAGGATTTGCCATCATCAAAAAGGGGGAGAATGTTAGATATGATTAGTTTTGATGATGACAAATATAGATGTCAAATATTAAGCACAAGAAAATTGCATAGTATACTTTTCTAATACATTGACTAACTATTTGATGTTGCATATATTGTAGATTAGTCAAGCAATGGAAGAAAGAAATTGAGGAATAAAGAACTTGCAAGAATTAATGAAAAATATGAAGATTCAAGTTTTTATGGGTACTGTAGCAGTGGGTACTGTAGCAATACGGTTACTGTAGCAATTGACACTGTTTGGAACTGTAGCAGAGTGATTTTTAACAAATCACTCGAGTGATTTTCAGAATCACTCGAGTGATTCTGAAAAAATAGAAATCACTCGAGTGATTCAGCAAATCACTCGAGTGATGTTTAGTTTTTCAGACTCTGTTCTTCGTTCAGCTGAGCGAGGTCTGGTTATTTGATCATATCTCTCACAATACAACTCCAATTGAGACAAAACCAGTTGCATATGAAACTAGATACAAATGCGTCATTTTGACACCAAAACCAACATAAAAGAAGCTCAGATGAGGGAGATATAAGTGTTCTAATTGGACCTTCATGCCAGCGTCACTTTCTGGAACAGGTTTGGTATTTTCGCTATAACTCTCAAACCATGGATCCAATTGAGCTGAAACTGGTGCCATATGAAACTAGACTTCAAGATCTTTCCATTGATATATAAATCATAAATTTTGGAGCTATATTCGAAGAGCTATGATATCTGTAATTTGACCCCTGTTTGCTGTCGAATTGGAAGTGAAGTTTCGAGTTCAAGTGATCTGAACAACAGATCACTCGAGTGATTTTTAATCACTCGAGTGATATTGAAGATCACTCGAGTGATTCCAGAATTCACTCGAGTGATATGACTTATTTTGCATATCACTTCCAGTGGCGCAGAATTCACCGGAGGAATTTTTCACTGTTCTCAATATCACTTCCAGTGATATGGAATTCACTCGAGTGATATGAAATTCCAGTGATATCCAAGTCATTACAGTAAACTGAATATCTTCAAGTCAGATCAGATTCGTTTGAGTGATATGGGTATTTTGATACACAACTTCCGGTGATCACTCAATATACTCTCCACTGTGACAGAATCAGTTCCAGTAGCAGGAAATCAGAATCACATCCGGACATCCCAGATCACCTCCAGTGAAATGCTTCTGCATTTGAGTGAAATGTTGGTTTGAGAGAATCACTTCCAGTGGATTGTATAATCACTCGAGTTGGTATACTTAAACATTATGTTTAACAGTCATTTCAAGTATGAAACATCATTTAACAGTCATTTCAAGTATGAAACAAGAGATCAAACATCGGATTACATCTTCATATACGAAGGTCACTCACGGAGAATATTGTCACTGAAGATGATGAAGTCCCAGAGTGTAGAAATCTTGTCTTTGATTATTGATCAAATTAAATCATGACTAATATTCTATTATATCAGTGGTTGAAGTGTTTCTCCAGATTAACCATGAAGAAATCATGAGAAGAGCTGAAAAGCTGTTTCACGAGAAGCCAAGCGTCCACTGACAACAGCAATATTCTCAAGTGTATTACAGCTGTACTCCATCATCACGCACATGACAAGTAACTGAAGTCTCCATTCAAATGACAACTATTCGTAGGCGGTAACAAAATTCATAAGTAACGGAAGACAAATACTATTACATCTGTCAGACACATGATGGGCTTTCAACGGAAAGATATTTGAATGTTCCAACGGCTCTCAACCATCTTCTATATAAACCAATGTATTCAAACAAGAAACTGAGAGAGTTATACAGAGAAATACTACAGCGAACAGAAATGATGAAGTAACGAGAACCCAACTGCCAACATGCTGCTGTGATGAATCTTCATCTCTCATACTCTCCGTTAATATCTGTTTTCATTTTCATGTACATTTGAGAGTGAATATTTGTATTATACTTCAGTGAGCATTTATCTACTCTGTAAGAGAGTCTGTAAACACACCATCTATATTTCTGTATTGATCTCAAGGTAGAGGGACCTTGAGAGGGTTGATTACCTTACGGGAAAGTTGTAGAGAGAATTGCTAGTAGTACTTTCTGCTCGTAAGACTTACAAGGTGCAAGCAGTAGAGAACGTTGCTGCTCGTAAGACTTACAGTGGTGTAAGCAGGAGAGAACGTTACTGCTTGTAAGACTTGCACGGGTAAGCAAGAGAGAAAGGACTTTGGGATTGCTTTGCTCAACTTACCGTAAGAGGGTGTAAACCTTACGGTGTGTAAGGGGGAGTAACTCTTGTGAGTTTGTAAAGGCTTTTCTTGTGCCTAGTTAAACAAGAAGATAGTGGATTGGAAATCTCAGGAGGAGCCTGGGGACTGGACGTAGGTCATCGTGGATAGGACCGAACCAGGATAAATCACAGTTTGCATATTCTCTTCCATAAGCTTTTACATTTCCAGCATATATGATTTACATATCAGCTTATGTTTCTATACTTCCGCATGTATTGATTTGATAAGTTGTGAAAAGATTTTAAAAGATCATACTTTCTTATCACACACCCAATTTACCCCCCTCTTGGGTGTCTGCCAGTTCTAACATACAATACCTCACTCGAGTAATGTCGTAATCACCCTAGTCATAATCCTTTGTAAGACACTTAAGGGTACCAAGATGAGTTTGAAATACGGTCTTATGTGCATCCATTAGCTTAGTATGTGCCCCTTGCTCATCTCATCAAATTTGATGCATCTTATATCACATACTTTATTTCTGCTTATATTGCAATACTGTCAATCTTGCCTCTTTTGTTAGCCTTTGATCCTTTTTATCCGGAAGTAGAGCACTTTGGTCAATAATTATAAAAGTATAAGTACATGCTCCCTCTTTGGTACCCAACTTCTCTTGGGTCCACAATATTAGATATAACAACTCTTATGCTCTTTATACAATTAAATCATATGGAAATGGAGCTAAGAGTATTATTAACCAACAATGATTAAAGTATAATTTTACCCAATAGGTAAATTCATGCAATTGAATGATAAAGGGTAATGAGAAAATGATATCAATTAAGAATGATGTTTTCCAATGATCAATGACAACCTGTAAATACACTTTATGTTGAAAATATGCCATTGATAAGGTTTTCATGCAATCTATGTAAGTTGGATCAAAATAGTAGAAAATTTATCTATAATGACCAACTTTTATGAAATGACAACTTGTGAATGAAATCAAGTTTTCAAGAATGAAATATGTAAAGTATTTCAAATCTCAAGTGTTATTTCAAATCATAACAATGAAAATATATGCAAAACTTATTTTTAAAACATGTTTACAATCGATGCTTACGTTAAAAGTAGTAGAAGTCAATATATGTGTGTATATATCAGAAAGCTCCATGTTAGACAGTGGGGTTAACATGTTTGAGAATTTTCCCAAGAGCAAAAGTCATATGTAAAATGAATTAGCCAAAAAGGGCTTAACTATATAGACATATGTAAGCACAATGACTTTGCATTAATCAAGAGATAATCTTGCCTCTTAGAATTGAGTCATGAAACATATGAGCATGTACGACAAGAATTTGAATACAAGACTCTAGATACTCAGAAATGAATAAAGACAAATATTAATGTATATGAGTAACAAGATGAGTACAATGATTTATAGATGATGAAGCACATACTCAATAGTCCAAATAACTAGAGTTCCATAATATCATCCTAGTATGTTATTCCACTATTATGGTTAATGCATTAATAGTCAATGCATTAATGAACATTCACAAAGTTTGGAATAACTCAACCAATAAGGATTTATGCATTAAGAACAAGACTTTTCATAAATTCAATTCTTTTCTAGGATATAAACTTGAAACTCATACAGATGCCTAACTTATTAGATATAAGGTCTAACATATTGCAAAAGAGTTCAAGTATGTGATAGCACCAAGAAATAACACGATGATGGGAAAAACTCTAGCGGATGGATTTGAAGCATTTTGACATTCAGTTTACAAAAATATTAACTTCCAAGTTTGAAACCAATTTGAATGCAATCAGAGTATGAATGTTTTTCAAAAACATGTGTATGCACTTTTATAAAACAAGATAAATTGAAACAAAAACACATTTTTGATTGTGCATTTCAAAACTCAAGTGCACAGAAATATTATGCACAATTTCACTTTCAGTAAATTTAGTAATCTGGAACATTTAAAAAATCACAAGTGATTAAATGCTAATGATGTGTAATAATGAGCAAATATTTATCACTCAAATTGAGTTGGAAAGAACGAGTGCTATTAAGAGCTTTGAAATTATGAAACAAAGTCATGACACTCGAATTCTGCAGAAAGTTTTACATATTGGTACAGCGTACCTGGCTTGAGTGTAACTTGTAGACACCCAAGTTAATTTCCATCTCTTTGTATCTTTGTACTCAAGTCCTCCAACATCACTTGGATAAACCAAGCATTCTCTCCTTCTTCATACAAAACTATATAACCGTTTTTCTTCCTTCGGTATCCAATCTTACTTGGATCCACTCAGGGTTAGCTTATAGGAATCATAATTCACATGCTCAAACAATATAGTCAATTTGAAGAAATTGAGCATAATGGATTACACTTGACTTCATGCATAAAATACATTCTTTTAAAGTATACGTATATGCATAAAGAGTTAAACTATTGAACATTGCAATCCTTTTATAAATTTATTAAATGGATTTTCTAATGGATGCAAAAACATAATTTCAAAATAGTTTGTAATATTCATTACTAAGGTAACATGATATAAACCTCAATAGATATTACAGAAAATGACATGAGAGGTTTTATCATCGTGTACCTTTGCCTTAGATACATGGGGGATTGGCTTTGCTTAACCACTGCTTCTTTCTGTTATGTTGATTCTTCATATGAGTTCCCAAGGGTGTTTGCAAAGCTCTCTCAAAAGATGTAGACTTCAAAAATCTTAGAGATTCTCCCTTTCTTGCTCTTCTCAAGATAGTTGAATGGTACTCTATGATAATCCATTCTTGAGGTGGAACATACTCCTTTTCTCTATTGCTTCTTTCGATGGTTATGTTCTGTAGTTCCAGCAATGGGTGATTAAAGAGTTCTTCTAATTAATGTGAATTTCCTTTCAAGTGCATTAGCAACTATTGGAATCTTCTTAATTTCTTCTGTACCCTTATGTCCATTCTTTCTAGAATCAATCTGCACGCATGAAACACTAGACGAACATTTTGGTACCTACTTTACTTTGGGTCCTTGATTGTTAGTATTAGACTTTACATATCCTTTCGGAACCCAAACATATTCATTTCTCATACTAGAATTTCTTTTGATATAGCATGTGTGAGAAATATGACCAGATTTACCATAATAATTGCATATAACATGATAATATACATTTTGAGGTTTTGAGCAAGTATTGTGTAGTTTGAGGGAAGATGTCTTCAATTGTTCGGTTTGCTTAAATTACTTCTTCACACATAAATTTCCAGCATGTTTGAAAACACTTTTGTTTTTCTCAACAGAATCAACAATTGGTTGGAAAACTATTTTATGCAGACTTAGAAAATCAGTTTTATGAAAATCACAAGAAGAATTGAAACTTTTTACCTTAAGTTTGTCTTGAGCTCCAGAGAGTGACTTTTCATGGTCATCTGTAATGAGCTCCGTTTGAGAATCCTCTTCTTCTTTTTCTTTTGTATTAACTGGATCATGGGAGTGTTTTATGACTCATTCTTTAATCTCAACTTTCATTTGTACACTAATCGCAGATATGCAGCTTATAGTTTCAGGTGAACTGTCAACACTTTCAATTTCAACATAATTGTTAGAAGTATAAATAGAGTCAAGAGTATCCTAGATATCTTTAGCACTAGAGCAAAATTTGATTTTCTCAAAATCATTTTTAGTTAAAGCATTATACAAAACCTTCATTGCTATAATATTCAACAAAAATATTTTCTTTTCTTTTTCAGTCCAATCTCTTCTCGGTTTGAAATTAAAAACATTTATAAGAACATTCCACATATCAAAATCAGATTCTTTTATAAAACTTGTCATTCTTGCTTTCCAAAACCAGAAATCAATATCTTTTAAAAGAGGTGTGATAGTATAATTGAAACCTTCTGAAAGTGAGCAATACCCAAAATCAGCCATTGATAACTCTTGAGACGATTAAGTCTTTTAAACAAGAGTCCAGCTCTGATACCAAATGTTAGAACTGGCTGACATCCAAGAGGGGGGGTGAATTGGGTGTATGATAAGTATGATCTTTTAAAATCTTTTCGCAGATTCTTATATGGAAGTATAAACTCAAACAATTATGTAAATCGTATATGTTGGAAATATAAAAGCTTAGAGAAGAGAATGTGCAAACTGTGATTTATCCTAGTTCGGTCCAATCCACGATAACCTACGTCTAGTGCCCAGGCTCCTCCTGAGATTTCCAATCCACTATCTTCTTGTTTAACCGGGCACAAGAAAAGCCTCTACAAATCTCTTACGAAATTACTCCCCCTTACACACTGTAAGGTTTACTCCCTCTTACGGCAAGTCGAGTAAAACAATCTCAAAGACATTTCTCTCTTGCTTAGCTGTGCAAGTCTTATGAGCAGCAACGTTCTCTCCTGCTTACACCACTGTAAGTTTTACGAGCAGCAACGTTCTCTACTACTTGCACCTTGTAAGTCTTACGAGCAGAAAGTCTTACTGACAATTCGCTCTACAACTTCCCCCGTAAGATGATCAATCCTCCCAAGGTCCCTCTACCTTGAGAACACTTCTGAAATATAGATGAAGTGTTTACAAGTTCTCTCACAGAGTGTATAAATGCTCACTGAAGTACAATGAAAATATTTTCACTCTCAATTATACATGACAAGGAAAACAGATATTAACGGAGAGTATGAGAGATGAAGATTCATGACAACAGCATGTTCGCAGTTGGGTTCTCTTTACTTCATCGTATCTGTTCACTCGTGTGTATCTCAGTTTGATGTAGTCTCTTGTTGAATGCTTCGGTTTATATAGGACATGCGTTGCAAGCCATTGGGAGCATTCAAATATTTTCCGTTGTAATCTGATCGTGCTCTCCGATAAGTAATTCAACCATTGCGCATGATCGTGCTCTGACAAATGCTTCAGTTGTTTGCACGTTCGTTGACTCGTCTATTAAATATTGATATCGCCCATGATTCGTCATCGTTGAATATTGGTCGGTTGCTTGCCATGCGATCTGTAGTGGAATACCTGTAATGCACTGACAGAAAATAGCCGTTAGAGAATCTTTTAAATATCACTCGAGTAGATAACTACTTCACCGGAAGTGATCCACATCAGTAGAGTACACCATGAAATCATTCTAGTTGTTTCCTTGTTTCTGTCAAGTTTTTGAAAGTGATTTTGATGGGAACAGTGAATCACTTGAGTTAACATCTAATTCGTTGGTAGTGATAATCTAAAACATGAGAATCACTTGAGTGCAGTGTCACTTCACTCCAGGTGATTTTAATAAAACAATTAACACTTGACTGCAGAAGCATTTCCCTAATAGTAGTCTTGATTTCTGGATGTGATTGTCATTGGAACTGGTTTCGATACAATGAAGAGTTCACTGAGTGATAATCGGAAAATTACTTGAAGTGGTCACTATTCAAGTTTATTGGAACTAGAAGTGATATTCCAAACAGTGAAAAATTATGGGAGTGATCTGATTGGCCACTGGAAGTGATTTACGAAAATAGTTAATCACTCGAGTGAATTGGGCTGCACCGGGAGTGATTTTCAACACAGTGAAATTTTCTTCTGGTGATTTCAGAGCCACTGGAAATGATATTAAAAATTTCACATATCACTCGAGTGATTTGGAGATCACTGGAAGTGAATTTTGAAACAGTGAATTTTTCTTGCAATGATGCTGGTGCCACTCGAGTGATCTGCCATCTGACGCATTTCACTTGAGTGATCTTCCTAATCACTCGAGTGATTATGAAAATCACTCGGGTGCTTTCTGTTCAGATCACTTGAACTCGTAGCTGCTCTTTCAATTTGATAGAAAATATGGGTTAACTTCCAGATAGCATAAACTCCAAAATTTCCATATTATATATCAATGGAAATTTCTTTAAGTTTAGTTTCATATGGCACTAGTTTCAGCTCAATTGGATCTGTGGTTTGAGAGTTATGGCCGAATTACCAGACCTGCTCTAGAAAGTGATGCTTATATGAAGGCCAACTTTCAACATTTATATCTCCTTCATCTGAGCTCCTTTGATGTTGATTCTAGTGTCCAAATGACGCATTGGAAGTCTGTTTTCATATGCAACTAGGTTTACCTTAATCGGAGTTATGGTTTGAGAGATATGATTGAACTACCAGACCTCACTCAGTTGGACTGAAAACAGAGCCTGAAAATTCAAAGATCACTCGAGTGAATAGTGACTCACTTCAAGTAATTTTCCCTGTTTCCAGAATCACTCGAGTGATTCTGGAAAATCACTTGAGTGATGTTCAAAATCAATCAGTTGCTACAGTGCCAAAAACGCTACAGTAACCGTATGCTACAATACCCCAAAGAACTTGAATCTTCATATTCTTCATTAATTCTTACAAGTTCTTCATTTCTCAGTCTCTTTATTTCATTGCTTGACTAATCTACAAGATATGCAACATTAAATATAGTAGTTAGTCAATGTAAGAGATAAGTATATTATGCAAACTTCTTGCTCTTAATATTTGACATCTACATTTTTCATCATCAAAATTAATCATAACTAACAGCTATATCAACTAGATCATTATTATCTTCAGCGAATACATTTCCTCTTTTAGCTTGTTGAAAATCCACATCTGTTTGAGAATTTCTGCGGATAAGATTATGTATAGCCATTGTTGCACAAACAATGTGGACTTGTGTTTCAAAGCTATATGACTTCATTTCCCCCAAGAGCTGAAATATATTCTTCCATACTCCAAACGTCCTTTCGATAGTGGTCCTCAAGCTTGAATGATAATAATTGAACATCTCGTTCGGAGTTATAAATCCCTATTGTCGCTTGAAGTATGGAATGTGATAACGCTCACATCTATATGGACCAAGATATCCGATTGGTGTTGGGTAGCCAGCATCGACCAAATAATATTTTCCTGATCAATACACAATTTTGTTTAACATTGTAAAATTATAGTGAATGTCACAAAAGAAACAACTACACAATATAGATACAGGTGTTAAAGAGATACATTCAGGTGAATTGGGGAAATTCATAGATAGAGTAGAGATTGCAGTTTGGAAGACACGAGCATCATGTGCAGTTTCCTCTCACCCTACCAACACAAAAGTGAAGCACATGTCCCAATCACATACGACCATGATATTCTGTGTTGGATATCTCTTTCTGCTGATATATTTCTCTTAGACTCACTGACCACACACTTGATATGAGTTCCATCAATTGCTCCTATTGCATTCTTAAAACATGGATAATATTGCCAATCGTTAAAGTTTTTTGGGTGACAACGATGGAATTCAGGATCAAGCAATTTGATAATTTCCCCGATAGGTTCACACAAGCATCTAAAACCATGTGGAAGATTCTGCTGACAGTTTCTCTAGAATGTTGAAATCATTCTTGTATGATTCTATTTCCTTGCGCATGTCCAATTGTATATAGGAACATGGCAACCATTTCTTCTATTTCAATGTACCTAGTCCTACGTAACCCATGTTCTACCAATTTGGAGTATAAGAGATGGAAGATATGCTTTTCCACTCAGAAATTCTCAGGGCAAACTCTATCATGGCCTTCCAATACCTCTTGCACCCACTTTGCACCTATTTGCTTACTAGTTCTGTGTGGTTTTTTTGCAAACATAAGGCACGACATATTGAGCCATCAAGGCAACCACCTGCTCATACTCTGTCATCTCTTGATCTATAAGGGATATGAGTTGGGACCTTCTATCTACACAAGATGATCCTACTTCCTCTATTCGCTCTGAAATATCCTCACCACTCGAACTTGCCATGGAGTATGTAACCTGTGTGATTGCCATGATTATATGAAGATAAATACAATTATAACACTGTGCAAGAAAATTAACATCATATACCAGAGGTTAGTAACATTCACAATTGTCATAAAATAAAGTTAAGTCCATTGTGGGTTGGTAGACGTCGTCGTTGTCATTAGCTAGTGACATTTGCTATGTAGAAGACGGTGTGAACATTTTTTCTCCCGATGCCATCACATCCTTAAATAAGATGTCTAATTCTCTCACAAACATGAGCCCTTTGTATCTATACTTCGCGTAATCCGAGTTATCCTAAATGCATACAAGTTACAAAAATGAACAACTTATCTAAAATAATAATAATAATAATAATGATAATGATAATACTAATAATAATAATAATAATAATGTTGATATCATATATAATAATAATAATAATAATAATAAAAATAACAATTTTTTACCTTTATTTTCCTCTCCCACCATTCCTCTTCTGCAATCACCATATGCCTTGCAGAGTCATATGATATACCAGTATCTTTTGAGAACACTTTCTCCCACACCTTCCATTCTTTCTTCAACTTATCTAATCGATTTTTCAGTTGCTTCTTGTCATACAATTTTCCTGTTTTTTCATTAACTGCGGACAAAATGTTCTTCCACCGATCCTTCGTGAATGCAGATCCTAGACGTTCTTTCTTGTATATTTGCTCAATGCACAGGTCAACGAAAATTGCAATAGAACTTACATCCCACAAAGCTTTACCTTTTTCCTTGTTCATATTTCTATGCCAACAATTTACCAATAAACAAAAACAAATAGCTTAGGTGAAATTATAATAAAAATTCAGTATAATACATAATACTTATAGCCACCATACGTAGGATAAAAATTTATACTTTACAAGTTCTTCACATTATAAAATGAAGCCATCCCAACAAGAGATGAATTTTCATACACAATATTTTTCCACGTTATCCATTTATACCTAACTGATATGAGAAAAATGAATTAACTAGAAGGGATAAATAAAGCCTCACCCTTTATACTCAAGTTAAGAGGACTTCCAATGTGAAGGACTGGGTTTTGAGGATTGATATACTAATATGAAAAGTTAAATAATTCAAATAATGAAATTGGGTATAGGAAGACAAGAGACCAGCCAAAATGCAACGATTACAGGCCAATGGAGAAAATTATCACGTTTACTTCTTCAACAGGTAATAACAAATAGATTGATTTAGATTAATATCAAAAATATTCACACATGAGATCCTAAAGACACAATATTTCTAGCCATTAAGAGCCTCAGACTGTCATATATATTTTCTGAAGGTTCCTCACCAACTGATCTATACACCCAACCAAAAAAAATAGAAAAGAAAAGAAATATGAAGAATGACGACACTATATAGCCAAATAGCTTTCTTTATATATACATATTTCAAAAGACAAATAGCTTGTTGTACTTAACAGAAAGCAGTTTAAAGATACATAAAATTTTTTATCATCTTCGCTGAAAGAATTCTTAACCCTACCATTGGAATCTTTAATGATAGTTAATCTTCTTAAACTTTAATATGTATCTGTTCTTGTCAAGCTTTTACGAATAGAGTAAAAATGATGAAAAGGAGAAGATGTAATAGTAATGATCTTTTCCACTTTTAGCTCCATAGACGGAAAAAAAAAAAAGTTTTGTGACCAGAGCACGGCAATCAATAGCAACCATAGCACGGCAAAGGACAAATCAACAGAGCCAATATAAGAAGAAAAGATCTTTCATACCCAATATAAGTTTTGCGACAAGAGTTATATATAATAATCACAAATCAACAGCCCAAATATAAGAAAGAAGCTGCAAGATCTTCCATACCTGAAGCAACTTTCTGCAGGCCTGGAGATTTCAAGAACGGAAAAGAATAGAGCAGAGCAAAGGATACCACAAAGAAGTAGATCCGGCTACCACACCATCTCTAGCGACCCCACACCAGATCCACCGACAGCTGATGATTGCACCGACTAACAGATCTAGCTAACTGGGCGCAAGGACAAGATGTTGGACCAACAATGGAGGCTCTGTTGCTCAGGGGACACATAACGATGACCTCTCAAGGTGGACCCACCGACTATCGCTGCCTTCTTCCTACCTCCGATGAAGCTAAGACTTAACGTCACTTACGCCGTCCTTGCATACAGTAATGAATAAGGGATGGCTAAAGAGAACAACGACGCTTTCAAGTTTGGACCAACCCACCGACAGTGACCTCACTTGCCACCTCCGACTACCCCTTCCACTCAACATTGCGAACCTGTGTTAAAGATCCAACTATAAGGAATGAATGCTCTCCGGCTCTGTGTAGTAGCTGAGGACATTAACGGTTTCGTAAGGAAGATGAGAGCTGAAAGGAAGGAGAGAGCTGAGAGGTTTGGTGAGGTTTGAATGCTAATAAATGCTTTCAACGGTCTCACCTATCGCCAAAAGTTAAAAAAAGGAGCTTCTATCAAAAGCTCATTTTCTTTGAAAAGTCCAGTGCAAGCTACTGTAGTGCCAAACGGTTCCCCAACGTGCCAAATGAGCTTCTGGGTGTTTGGGAGCTCTAACTGGGCTTTTTTGCCCATTGGACGTATTCCCAAACACACCCTTAAAAAATAGTGGAGTCCAAATTTAAACATGCCTCTCTTTACGAATAGATGAAATTTGAAATTGGAGCATGTAGTGGTGAGATACATTAAGCTAAAATGTTTCTAAAACATTAAATAGAAAAATGATCGAGAATTGTCGAGTTCTCGCAAAATAACCAGTTTCAATAAGAATTTGCAGTATAGAGAACCTGGATCGTTTCCCACGGAATTCACATGCAGTCTAAAACATTCAAACTATGATCGATTGGGGGGGTTTAAATAAACTGTTAACGAATAATAAACTCAGATTAAAGACAGAAATCGAAAACGAACTAGACCAAACAAATTAAAATGACTGACCTAGGATTGGAATTCATAGTTTCCTACCATCATCGGACGAAGATTATAACGAACTCATGACTGGTTTTGGGCGAACCGAAATCTCTGCATTCGTCCAGAAAATCCCTCGACTAGACGATCGTCTAGGTTCTGTTCGTATGCATGGCGTGCTACTGTGTAATCGCACAGTAGCACTTGATAATTGAATATTTATTACACTCATTTGTATCTCTTGATTAATAAATTTAGATTGTTTAGTAATAAATAATGGGCTTTTATGCTTATTTGGGCTTTGAGTGTTTTATTGGATTTAACATATTTTAATAATAAAAATTCCAGATTTACAACCCTTATCTATTTTGATCATAACTCTTGAACCAAATATCCAAATCATCTCATTCTTGTCTCATTTTTTAGATGATTCAGAGGGAAACAATTGATATGAAGACTTGAAGGGAAGATTCGGATAAGAGGATAGTCAAAACTGTAGTCAATGTTATATGTATTTTTCTAGATTTTTATTGAACCCAAATTTTGTAATGAAGCACCATTTATTATTGATTTTCGTTTTGGGCTGAACTGATGGGCTCTGGCCTATTTGAAAATTAGGTTTTAACCTAATTTAGCTGAAACAATATAGAGAACAGATTGGTGACGTTTGGAGATTGAAATAAGAAATTTCTTGATTCCCTGAAGATGTTCTTCATGTTCTTCGCGTTCTTCATTCATTTTTCGGATTTTCTAGCCATGTCCGGCTAAGTTTCTGTGATAGACCTATGGATTGAGGATTCACGTTTCCAATCAAGAGGACACACTTAAATCGGTAACGTAACTCGTTTCTATTTTCTCTAATCAGATTCGATTTCTGGAAATAGTTTGAATGTTTGTTTTAATGTTCGGATTGGTACATCCCAAGGACATAGTTCGAATCGGGTCACAGTGCTACTGAACGATTGTACAGTAGCACGCCACATATACTAACAGAACCTAGACGATCGTCTAGTTGAGGGATTTTCTGGACGAATACAGAGATTTCGGTTTATCCAGAACCAATCACGAGTTCGTTATAATCTTCGTCCGATGATGGTAGGAAACTATGAATCACAATCCTAGGTCAGTCGTTTTAATCTGTTTGGTCTAGTTCATTTTCTATTCTGTCTTTAATCTGAGTTTATTGTTTGTTAATAATTCAACTAAACCCCCTCCAATCGATCTTTGTTTGAATGTTTTAGACCGCATGTAAATTCCTTGGGAGATGATCCAGGTTCTCTATACTGCAAACCTTTATTGAAACTAGTTATTTTGTAAGAACTCGACAAATCTCGGTTCCTGTGTCCTTGGGATGTACCAATCCGAATATTAAAACAAATATTCGAACTATTCCAGAAATCGAATTTGCTTAGGGTAAATAGAAATGAGTTACGTTATCGGTTTAAGTATATCCTCTGATTGGAAATGTGAATCCTCAATCCATAGGTCAATCACAGAAACTTAGCTGGACATAGCTGGAAAATCTGAAAAATGAATGAAGAACGCGAAGAACATGAAGAACATTTTTCAGAGAATGAAGAGCTTTTGATTTCAATCCAAAAGTCGTCCCAATTCGTTCTGCCCTAATGTTTCAGCTAACTAAAGTAAAAACCTAATTGTCAAATGGGTCAGAGCCCACTAGTTCAGCCCAAAACGAAAATTAATAATAAATGGTGCTTCATTACAAAATTTGGGCCCAATAAAATCCAGAAAAATACATATAAAATTGACTACAATTTTGACTATCCTCTTGTCCGAATCTGCCCTTCAAGTCTTCATATCAATTGTTGCCCTCTGAATCATCTAAAACATGAGACAAGAATGAGATCATTCGGATATTTGGTTCAAGAGTTATGATCAAAATAGAGAAGGGTTGTAAATCTAGAATTTTTATTATTAAGATATGTTAAATCCAATAAAACACTAAAAGCCCAAATAAGCATAAAAGCCCATTATTTATTAACTAAACAATCTAAATTTATTAATCAAGAGATACAAATGAGTGTAATAAATATTCAATTATCAAATTCCCCCACACTTATCATTTTGCACTCCTGAGCAAAACTAAAAGAAAAATTTCTCCTTTCTAACAATTGCCAACAATGTAAAATTGGAACAATGGATACAGAGCTTCAAAAGACCAACCAATTAAAACTGAAATCCCTTCATATCAAATTACAAAACATGGTAGTCTCGATCAATGATGCCACTCACACAAGGTGGTCTCTCAAAGGATTCTCTCAATAACTCTCTAAAGTGTATAGGGTAAATAAGTGTATCACTCAAATTCTACTCAAGAAATTGTCCTACCATAGGCTTGCTCAATTTCTACTTCTCCACTACTCATATCACATACATGCACAAATCAAGAGAGCTTATTATTCAAGGTTGTAATGGGGCTAAGGTGAAGGTGTGTATAAATATGGATATGTGAGGCTAAGCACCAAAGAAATTTGAAAGAGCATGACAATAATAACACTCAAATCAATGGAATATCCCCTTTCAAGTATACATCCTTCATTCTCCTTTCTTTCTTTCTTTCTTCCTCTTTTTTTTTGTTTTTTTGTTTTGTTTTTATGTTTTTTTTATGTTTTTTTTTCATGAACCAACTCCCAAATGAAACATCTAAACATCCCCCCACACTTAAATTGTGGCACTCCTGGGCAACCCCCACATGTAAACACAAAACTAAGGTGAAACCATTGCTCAGTAAATTCCAAGGTGCGGTATAACATGGTTTTACACTTTGGCTAGTAATGTGGTTGAAGAAAAGAATGAGTCAAAAAAAGGCACAAAGGGGCTAACAAAGGGAATATAATAGTGTAAGGGAAGGCTATTTGGTCAAAGTAGCAAATAAAAGAAAGAAACTAAACAAGCCTCCATCATATTTATTCATGTAAGTGAAAAATGTAGCCTTAAAAAGAAAGAGAGCAAGTTCTAGAGAACATAAATCAGGAGCAGAGACACACAGAAAAAGGAAGAATGGTAAAGATGAATCCCATTCATGTAGGCCCAAAATCTTACAAAGGTAAATACCAAATCATGCAATCAGCATCACCAAAATCAACTACCAAAAAGTAAGGAATTCAGCCCAAACAGTATGATCTATCAAAACCAATATGTCCAAGTCTACAATATACATAGCTAAACAATGATAGAAGGAGAAAGTGTATTATTTAGAAAATCTACACTAAGTGTGAAAAGAAAAGTGAAAAAGAAAGAAACACAAGAAATAAAAGAAAAGGGAAATAGGGAAAGAAGAATACTCCCCAGGTGTTTACGGAGGATAAGTGGCATCAGTGAGTATGAGGTCTGCTTCTTTAGGTTGTTGTTGTGATCCCTCATAAAATGGTTTGAGTCGATGTCCATTCACTTTGAAGGTCCTCCCTATAGGTGGATCACACAACTCAATAGCACCAAAAGGGAAAACATTAGCAATCACAAAAGGGCCATCCCATCTAGATCGAAGCTTACCGGGCATAAACTTGAGACGGGAATTGAATAGAAGAACTTTCTGGCCCACAAAAAACTCTTTCCTTAGGATTTTCTTGTCATGGAATGCCTTGGTCTTCTCCTTGTACAACCGTGAACTCTCATAGGCATCCAATCGAAGCTCATCCAACTCTTGCAATTGGAGCTTCCGTTCCATCCCAGACTTAGCCAAATCCATGTTACACTGCTTAATGGCCCAAAAAGCTTGATGCTCTAATTCAACCGGAAGGTGACATGCCTTACCAAAAACAAGCCTATATGGAGACATCCCAATTGGAGTCTTGTACGCAGTCCGATAAGCCCACAAAGCATCATCTAATCGCTTGCTCCAATCCTTCCTGGTAGAGTTAACACTCTTCTGAAGGATTTACTTAATCTCCCTATTCGAGACTTCAGCTTGACCATTGGTCTGTGGATGGTATGCTGTGGACACCTTGTGAATCACTCCATACTTCCGTAACAAAGCACCCATGCTCCGGTTACAAAAATGAGAGCCCTGGTCACTAATAATGGCTCGAGGAATGCCAAACCTGCAGAAAATGTTAGACCTGACAAAATCTACCACCACAGCAGAATCATTAGACCAGGTGGCCTTCACCTCAACCCATTTTGAAACATAGTCAACAGCAAGTAATATGTAAGTGAAACCATGAGAAACAGGAAATGGACCCATAAAATCAATGCCCCAAACATCAAAAATTTCATAAAACAATATGGGGTGTTGGGGCATCTCATGCCTATGAGAAATGATACCTGCTCTCTGACAATTATCACATGACTTACAAAACAGATGAGAATCATGAAATAGGGTTGGCCAAAATAAACCAGAGTCTAGGACTTACCTAGTAGTCCTTTGGGGTCCAAAGTGACAACCACAGGCAGAAGAATGACAAAAATGTAGTATGGAGTCAAACTCATGATCAGGTACACATCGCCTAACTACTTGGTCACTACAAAATCTCCACAGATAAGGGTCATCCCAAACGTAATATTTAGATTCACTTTTTAATTTCACAGTTTGGGCCCTAGTGGAATCAGAAGGTAAAACACTAGCAACCAAGTAATTAACTAAATCAGCATACCATGGAAGCTTACCTTGCAGCTGTAAAAGCTGCTCATCAGGAAAATTATCCTAAATGGCAGAGGGGGAAGAGGAATGAGTGACACGACTCAAATGATCAGCCACCCAATTATGTGCTCCACTCCTATCTCTGATCTCAACATCAAATTCTTAGAGCAATAACATCCACCGAATAAGTCGAGGCTTAGCATCTGTCTTTTTCAAAAGAAACTTCAAAGCAGCATGGTCAAAGAAAACAATTACCCTACTGGCTAGCAGATATGACCTAAACTTATCAAAAGCAAACACTATAGCCAAAAGTTCTTTATCAGTGGTGGTATAATTGGATTGGGCAGGATCCAAGGTCTTGGATGCATATGCAATGACATGAGAAACCTTGTTGACCCTCTAAGACAAGATAGCCCGAACAGCATAATTGGAAGCATCGCACATCAACTCAAATGGAAGAGACCAATCTTGTAGTTGGATAACTGGAGTCGTGGTCAGGCAATGCTTCAAGTGATCAAAGGCTATCTTACACTCAGTATCAAATGCAAACTTAGTGTCCTTATGTAGAAGGTTAGATAAGGGTTGGGCAATCTTGCTGAAATCCTGAATGAAGCGTCGGTAGAAACCTGTATGGCCAAGAAAAGAGCAAACTTCCCGCACAGATGTGGGATAAGGCAAAGCAGTAATAACATCAATTTTAGCAGGATCTACCTTAATACCCTCTTTAGACACAATGTGTCCCTACACTATCCCTGACTCAACCATGAAGTGACACTTTTCAAAATTAAGCACAAGATTAGATTCAATGCATCTATTCAAGACTCTAGACAAACTAGCCAAGCATGCATCAAAATCAGACCCATACACAGTAAAATCATCCATAAAAACCTCCATGCAATCCTCTAGAAAGTCAAAAAAGATACTTACCATGCAACGCTAAAAGGTACCAGGTGTATTGTAGAGGCCAAAAGGCATTCTTCGGTAAGCATAGGTTCCAAAGGGGCATGTGAAGGTCGTCTTCTCTTGATCCTCAGGAGCAATATGGATCTGGAAGTACCCCAAGTAACCATCCAAAAAGCAGTAGTGAGACTTACCAGCCAAACGCTCTAACATCTGATCAATGAAAGGTAAAGGGTAGTGATCCTTACGGGTAGCTTGGTTGAGTCTCCTGTAGTCTATGCATACTCTCCAGCTATTCTGAACTCTTGTAGGAATGAGCTCATCCCTTTGATTGGCTACCACGGTTACTCTGGACTTCTTGGGAATGACCTGGACCAGGCTAACCCACTGGCTATCAGAGATGGGATAAATGATGCCAGCCTGTAGAAGCTTAGTCACTTCCTTCTTAACCACTTCTAAAATGAGAGGATTAAGACGTCTCTGGGGTTGCCTTACTGGCTTAGCATCTGCTTCCAACAGAATTCGGTGCATGCATATAGAAGGGCTAATGCCAACAAGATCAGCTAATGTCAACCCAATTGCCTTCTTATTGGCCTTCAACAAGCTCAACAGCTTCTCTTCTTGATCAGGTAGAAGGTTATTGGCCACAATGACTGGCAGGTTCTTATCTACCTCTAGATAGGCATATTTCAAGTGATCTGGCAACGACTTCAACTCTAACTTGGGTGGCTGCTGAATGGAAGGAAGAAGCTTAGGTAATTGCACCATTTCAGAAGTGTATACACCTGCAATACCTGAAACTACATACACAGAAGCAGAACTGTGGCTAGGCAGCTCACTGTTAACATCAGGGTTCAGTTCATAATCACAACGAACATCAAAAATCAAGTCAATATCTCCATACAGTACATCATCAATCTCAATGTAAACATGGCACCTTTCAGTGTTAGAACATGCACATATCACAAAATCTCCCACCGATGCAAAATCAGGAAAATCAGCATACCAAGTAGAAAGAACATCATCAACAGTCTCATCTATCACATCAATGCACAAAATAGAATGCTCTTCCCTAGGATGTCTTATGGCATCAAATATATTAAAAGTCACAACAATGTCACCAAATTCCATGG
This sequence comes from Albizia julibrissin, assembly GCA_037074505.1. NCBI lineage: Eukaryota > Viridiplantae > Streptophyta > Magnoliopsida > Fabales > Fabaceae > Albizia > Albizia julibrissin. The sequence continues at coordinate 45,236,479 of CM073477.1, forward strand.
AAAGAGTACCAAAATGTACATATATCTTAGTCTTAGCTATTTTCAAGAAGGGTCTCCCTAAAATGATTGGGGACCTACTGCTAGGAGATTCATCCTCCATATCTAGAATGTAAAAGTCAGCAGGGAATATCAATTTATTGACCTTAACCAAAACATCTTCAATCAGACCAGCAGGATGAGCATTACTCCTATTAGCTAGTTGGACAACAACACTAGTAGGTCACAAGGGACCAAGACCAAGGAATTTATAAATAGATACAGGCATAACATTAATGGAGGTACCTAAATCAGCCATACAATTATCAAATCTATAATTACCAATAATGCAAGGGATAGAAAACGTACCTGGGTCCTTGCACTTATGAGGCATGACTTGTTGAAGAAGTGCTGAGACATTCTAGTTCAAGCTCACTCGTTCAGTCCCCCTCAGTCACCTCTTGTTGGTACATAACTCTTTTAGGAACTTGGCATACTTAGGAATCTGTTTGATGGCATCCAAGAGAGAAATGTTAATCTCAACTTTTCGGAATGTCTCAAGAATATCATTGTCTTGCACTTTTTCTGCCAGCTTCTTGGATTGAAGGGCTCTCTGAGGGAAAGGAAGAGGCATAAGAACTCCAGACTCCTCTTCACCTTGCTTTACTGCCTCTTTGTTGCTAGAGTCAATCTTCACTTTCTCTGACTCTTTTTCTAATGTGGACTCAGTCACATCTGCAGCTGGTTTATGCCCTTGTAATTGCTTACTAGACCGTAGGGAGATGGCACTAACGTTTCCCTTCGGATTGGGAATTGTTTGTGAAGGGAGAGTATTGGATCCCTAAGGCTGGAGTTGGTTCAATGATGTTGCCAACTGCCCAATCTGAGTCTCCAAACTCTGGATAGAGGCCTCAGTTTGTTGCTGGAATTGCAAACTGTTTGCTGCAAGCTGCTTCATCATTTCTTCTAGTGAGGAACCACTGCTGCTGGTCGGCTGTTGTTGTGCTGGCTGTGGAGGTGCAAATTGTTGGAAATTCTGTATGTTCTGTGGAAACTGTCTCTGTTGGTAATTTCCAGAACTCTGCTGCACATGACATTATGGTTCTGAATCTGACTCGGATTCTGGCTCCACTTAAAATTCGGATGATTTCTCCAGCTAGGGTTATATATATTGGAGAACGTATTATTTTACTACTGGTATTGTGGCTTCCCTGGAAAAATGCCCACAGCAGCAACTGACTGATCTTGGTATGTGTTGTCTTGTAAAGTGGGGCAATAATCAGTAGGATGAGAGGGATCATAACAAAAACCACATGAATAGCCCAACTGTGGAGTGGAAGACTGCACTGTTTGAGTCACTTCCAGTTGCCTCACCAAGGAGGTCAGATCATCAATTCTATTCTCCAATCTCTGGTGAGAATCATTAGATCCGCTGATCTGGAACACAACACTACTATTTGCTCTAGTGCCAAATTGTTGAGAGTTAGCTGCAATAGTGGATATTAAATCTCTGGCCTCTTGGGGTGTCTTGTTAACTAAGGCTCCACCAGATTTTGGTCATTAGGTAGAAGACCCTCATAGAAATAAGTAATCAAGAGTTGCTCAGTTATTTGGTGACGGGGGCAGCTAGCACACAACCTTTTGAATCTCTCCCAGTATTCATGCATATTTTCGCCATTAATTTTCTTGATTCCACTTATTTCTTTTCTGATTGTAGTGGCTCTTGAAGAAGGGAAAAATCTCTCTAGGAACAATCTCTGCATATCAGCTTAACTTCCAATAGATGACGATTGAAGATTATATAACCAGTCCTTCGCTCCATCCTCAAGAGAGAAAGGAAAAGCTCTCCGCTTAATGTGGTCTTCATCAATATGTTGTGGTTTCATTGTGCTGCATACCACATGAAATTCCTTCAGATGCTTGTGCGGTTCATCACCTGCAAGACCACGAAACTTGGGCAACAAATGTATAAGTCCAGATTTAAGTTCAAGGTTAGCACCAAGGGCAGGGTATTGGATACACAATGGCTGATAATTATCACCAGGTACAGTCAATTGCTTTAAAGTCCTATTATTTCCCTGACCTGCCATAGTGTCTGAGTGACTAGAAGTGCTGCCAATAGAATCAGAAGAAACAGAAGGGCCAACAGAATCATTGTCAGAATTAGAAACAGGTTCAGTAACAACCCTCTGACTTAACCTAACAGCCCTTCTAGCAGCAAGAATTGTGCATTCTATTTCAGGATTTATGTCCAACAGATCAGATGCACTAGTGCTGCTCCTAGTCATACAGCATAGGGAAAAATCAGAACAACCACCAGAACACTCAAAAAACGCAAAATCACAAGCCTACACTAGAAATTGACCAAAACAAATTCAAACACACTACCAAATGATTTTTAAAAATTATGGGACTTGCACATAACAACTTCTACACTATCCGGGAACCCAAAAATGCAATAAAAAAACTTTAAAAAAAATGAAAAAGTGGTCTAAACGATGGAATTTGGAAACGTTAGGTGGGTGCTCATAGAAAATCTATGAGTTATGCTCAGAGGCATATTTCCTTTCAGCTCACCAAAAATCAGCCCAATCAGAGTAAGTCAAAAATTCTAGTAGAAATCCTAGAAAAATTTCTGAAATACCGGCTACATCCCACCGAGACCAAAAAACAATGAAACAGTGGTCTAGATGATGGAATTTGGGAAAATTAGGGATGATCTCACTTCCTAAAGGAAATAACTTTTGCTCAGAATGCCCAATTCCTTCAAAAAGACCTGGGGCTGAGTGATTTGGTTGAGATACAAATCTGTCAAACCACCAGAACCACCTGACTCAAACACTACATTACTATTACTGCTAGACCGATGTAAATTCCCTGGCAACGGCGCCAAATTTTGATCGAGAATTGTCGAGTTCTCGCAAAATAACCAGTTTCAATGAGAATTTGCAGTACAAAGAACCTGGATCGTTTCCCACGGAATTTACATGCAGTCTAAAACATTCGAAACAATGATCGATTAGGGGGGGTTCAATTAAACTATTAATGAACAATAAACTCAGATTAAAGACTGAAATTGAAAACAAACTAGACCAAACAGATTAAAACGACTGACCTAGAATTGGGATTCATAGTTTCCTACCATCATCGGACGAAAATTATAACGAACTCGTGATTGGTTCTGGACAAACCGAAATCTCTGTATTCATCTAGAAAATCCCTCGACTAGACTATCGTCTAGGTTCTGTTCGTATGCGTGGCGTGCTACTGTGCGATTGTACAGTAGCACTGTAACCCAATTCGAACTGTGTCCTTGGGATGTACCAATCCGAATATTAAAACAAACATTCGAACTATTCCAGAAATTGAATCCGATTAGGGTAAATAGAAACGAGTTACGTTACTGGTTTAAGTATGTCCTCTGATTGGAAACGTGAATCCTTAATCCATAGGTCAATCACAAAAACTTAGCCGGACATGGCTGGAAAATCTAAAAAATGAATGAAGAACGCGAAGAACATGAAGAACATTTTTCAGAGAATGAAGAGCTTCTGATTTCAATCCAAAAGTCATCCCAATTCGTTCTGCCCTAATGTTTTAGCTACTAAAGTAAAAACCTAATTGTCAAATGGGTCAGAGCCCACCAGTTCAGCCCAAAACAAAAATTAATAATAAATGGTGCTTCATTACAAAATTTGGGCCCAATAAAAATCCAGAAAAATACATATAACATTGACTATAATTTTGATTATCCTCTTGTCCGAATCTGCCCTTCAAGTCTTCATATCAATTGTTGCCCTCTGAATCATCTAAAACATGAGATAAGAATGAGATCATTCGGATATCTGGTTCAAGAGTTATGATCAAAATAGATAAGGGTTGTAAATCTAGAATTTTATTATTAAAATATGTTAAATTCAATAAAACACTAAAAGCCCAAATAAGCATAAAAGCCCATTATTTATTAACTAAACAATCTAAATTTATTAATCAAGAGATACAAATGAGTGTAATAAATATTCAATTATCAAAAAAGCATTGAAATTTTCTCAAATTATATTTCCAAGAGTTTCCTTAGTTGTTTAATTTTTCCATATATCCATAGCTGACCCACAAATTTGCAAAACATTATTGTGTATTTTTTGTTCAACTTTCTCAGTGTATTCTTGCCTTGGAATCTTCATATGAATCAACATATAATACAAATAAATTTCACCAAAAAAATATAATGCACATAAAAAAATAGATAAATAACATTATTGGGAAAATGTCCTCTTTGTCTATAGTAAACACATGAAAATGTACAATATTTTCTAAGAGAACTTGTGTTTTTATATATTTTGGTTTTTCTTTTCGTGAACTATATTTTCGTATATCCCGTTAATCTCTTCTTTTTTTTTCCATGATATCTAATATCTTTAATGAACATAAAATAATACCCCTACCATCTCTCTCTCTATATATAAGGTCTCATCTTTTGAATGAGATTGCCCTTTTTTTTAGAAGGTCCCCATTTGAGTTGGTCTAAATCATAAATGCAATTTTATCAATTTTATCTTCAATTAATTTCATACATTGCATTAACTAAAATGTAGACATATTCCTTTTATTCTCTCACATTACCATTCCCCTATATATTCTCTTTCATAATTTTCTTATTATTACTCTCTCTCTCTCTTACTTATTTATAATGAAGGTATTTTAAGAAAAAAAAATATTTCCTACATATTTATTACTTTTAACTAATTTTAACTATTTTTTAGAATCCCACAATTCGATTAAAACAACCTTATATATAGGGACTGAGGGAGTAAAATGATACGGCATAATGTTCTCATTGCTTTTGAATTTCCTTCTCCTATAAACACTAACCACTACTACAGATTCGGGCATATATAACGCTTAATATATAACAGTCACATCGAATAAACGTCATGTATGTTAAGGTGGAGGTCGCGCAAGAATATATAATGCTTAAAAGTAATGATTAATTATATACATCGTCATGTATTGCGAGGCGGAATTTGCAAAAATAAAAAAATAATGGTGTGGTTAATAATCATAATTTATGTAGTAACAAAAATGACAGTTCTTTCGAAACAACCATCATGTAACACTAATAAACAAGTCGTCTTCTAACCTCTAATATTAACGAAGACAAAACATAATGGTCTTAAGAAACAACCGTTATTTAACATTTTCATAACCCTTTATAACATCATCAAACTTTCATAAGTCCTATTTAAACTTACATATTCCTTGTGATGCTTATTATACTTTTCTTTATTAGCCTATTCCTTCTCGCCTTCATCTAAGATCCCAGGCAGCTCCTCTGCCGCTGCCGCCCCCTCCACCACCACCTCCTCCTCTTCCTCCTCCGCCACCTCCTGAAATGGAGGCTCTGATGTAGATGTTGACAAGCCTTAACTACCAGGCAATGTGTCTCACAACATATGACAACAAGCTGAATAGGAAGTTGAACTTGATATTTCATCATAATGATATTTCAAAAATTCATATCTCACAATCTAATAACCCAAATGAAATATATTATATATCAAATTAAATATAATGATTTATAATTTAAATATGTAAAGTTTTATAGCCATTGGATATCATTTGTTCAGTCAAATACATGTCACAAGCATACTGCCTCACAGAACTCAAATCTGGCAGCACTTAAACTAGTCTTGTATTATCATCGAACACCATATATCATCATATATTCATGATTAAAATATCATTAGAACTCTGAAACTCCTTCTGGCCTAAACCTTAGGGAGGTCCAAGAGTTCATAAAAGCTTAACAAATTCACAAGACAATAGGTTCAAAATGAAGCTTAAACTTACCTCTTCATGTTTCTATAGTCGGTCTGGAATTCCTATGGTACTCCGTCTAGCTAGATGACACCAAACTCATCAGATTAAAAAATTGAGACTATATGAATGAAGATCTCAGTAAGTAGAAGAAGTTTAGTAAAGGCTTCGTAGGCTGAAAACGGCGATTCTGGGTCGGAATCAGCTCCGGAGCTCATAAACTTTCACTATTCACACACCTTCTCTCTTATTTCTATTTTCTCTCTTTTTTATCCACATTTTTTTCCTCTAATTTTTTTGCCCTTAGCTGAAATCTTAAAGAAGAATGGAGGGTTGGGATTTAATCTTGCATTTGATAGTCTCTTTATGTTCCAAGTGTCAAAGGATAAGAGCACAAGATGTCAAATCTCAATAAAGCATCGTCTCTTCCCTTTCTTTCTCCTATATGGCGTCCTTTCATGTGTCATGGGAAGGAGAGGCCTGATAATTTCTCTGGACTCTTGGGTTCGGTGTTCAGGAAATTCAAGTACATATCCGGGTTGGAGACCGGTGGATTCCCCAGACTTAGGGCTAGGTGTCACTTTTTTGGAGTGCCTCCTCAAAAGGTAAAAAACAAGTGTCATCATGAGGGACACTTGTCATCTTCTTAGTATGACAACAAAAAGTGATCTTGTACTTTATCATGATGAGAGGACACTTGTCAATTTCTTGTGGTGCCAACCAAAAAGTTATGTCATGATTAGCTATCATGACTGACTTTATTAAAGCTACTTTAATAAAGTTACTTTATCGATGTCTACTTATGACTCTACTCAGGTTTTTCTTGGGAATACGACACATATACTGAGGCCTGCCAAATGACATCCTGGTTAGAGTGTGTGTGGATTCCACATGGTGCTACATTCCAGTGTCTTTTCCAAAAACGCATGGTACACCTGTCTGCCCTAAAAATGCCATGTGTACACCTACATCGGCATATGTAGCTCAACCAATTAGTCCCATATCTCATGACATAGTTGGGTGGCATCTTTCTACCAACCCAATGTCATAGTATATGTGTCCTATGCACATCTACATCGACATTTTTATCCTCCTGCCTACATATACTGGGTCCTCTGCCCGGTAGGCCAAATCACATAGTCCCCAAGAGTCTTTCTATCTCTTGTCATTCTTGAAACTCTTCCCAAACTGGGCTTAGTAGTCTTCCTGATATAGTCGTATACCCAAGTCTCTAGGCCCAAAATTTGTGATATTACAATCAAAATATTATGAAAGCTAACACCATGAGGAGGCTTTCTAGATACCTCTCTAGTATGAACAGGAAGACCAATATCATACTTAATGAGTATGTGATTGGCCATGATCTTACAAATGATCTTGGCCACTTCTCTGGTGACGGGTAGCCTAGTAATCTCCTCAGTTCATTAATCTACTCTCCACTATTTTTTGTTTTTAAATATATTGTAAAAAAAGAACATATCTAAGAGTTCTTACAGAAAAACTGTCATGAAATCAAATAAATAATGGTTCTTAAACTGATCTTTCTTAACGATTATCATGAATTTGAAAATAAATGGCTCTTTTTAAACAACCATCATGTAACTTATGGTGTGGGAAAAAATGACGGTTTTCATAAATCTCTAATTAAATTCACCTATTTTAAGTTTTTTGTAATATAGTGGTTGATATATGCAACCATGCATGCATTAAAATAAAAAAAATGTCAAATACATAATAGTTATTAAGAAAAGTCCTTCACTTATTAGAATACCATTTCAAATTCCTAACGGTTATTAAAAACCAACCATCACCATATATAAAATGTAATGATATGTAAATCTAAAGGACACAACGGTTCGATATCCCATGAAACCCTCTCCATATAAACGTTTGAAAACTGAACTCCACTTCTCCACTTTCATTTCAACTTCTTATAGCCAATTGCAAGATTTTGTTCTTCTTCACCAATCTTATGGACATATGTAAGAGAACTTCTGCTTCATCATCTTAGGACAAACTGAAAGATGAATTCTCTCCACCAATATGCCATGAAGGGTTCTTTCACACAACCTACAAGCTCCATCATATGATTCAGGTTTACTACGAGAGCAAGGACGCATGGACTAGTGCTTAAAGGAACTTATCACTCTCATTCTCTCTTTGAACGAGAAGGTGAACAAATTACTAGAGAAGGAAGAATCTAATGATACATCAGATTCTTCAAGCATCTCCATAACTTATTAGTTTTTAGTTTTTTTATATACTTTGTCAATTTTTATTTTGTTTGTAAAATGGTGGTTGTATAATCAACCACAAAATTTTAAAAAAAGTGAAATAAGTAACGATTATTAACTAAAAATCATCACTTATTAGATTATCATGCAAATAAATAACGGTTGTTATACTAACCGTTATATTTTTTCTTAAGGAATGACGGTTGTTACACAAAAACTGTGTATATTACATAGATAAGAGTTTTCCGTGAATTCAATTTATTACTGATTTTGGGGTTTCTGTCATGGTGTCTATAAACTGTGAACCCATGACATTATATAGACGCGAGTATGGACTTAAGGGACTCTGGAATCCACAGACTTCAAACTAACTTATGACATGGTGTCTATAAACTGTGAACCCATGACATTATTGGTTTGATCGAAGGTTCCTCTCCTGTTATAGGAAGTTGTCTACCCCTTGCTTTGACTAAAGGTTCTTACTCTGTTGATCTTTTTGAAGTGACTTCAGGAGATCTGGATCCCTAAGAAAATACCTCATTTTTTGGAAGTATCCATATCTCTAGAAGTTACTTCGAAAAGATCAATAGGGATGTGATGAATAAACTAGTTTAGTTGTACCAAGAGTCATACATGAACAAGCGATACCTGCAGCATTTGTGAAGTCACGATATGATAAAGCATTCAAGGTGACATATTAAATCGCTTTTGTGAAGTTATGTTTTTTTTGGAAAACCCATTATTTCTCTAATTGAAGGTTCCTCTCCTGTTTTTGTATTGAACATTTAGAACCAAGTTAAAAGCTTTGAAATTCAACAATGTGATCAGTCCTAGAATATTCAATATGAGAGTTTTTTAGCTACTTTGCTTGACTCTATCTAATAGAATAGTATTTCCCATATCGAGTAGCCATGCAATTTGAGACGACGGATAAAAGTTTTCTAGGCTTTGTGACTATAATCACTCAATCATACTTCTGACCCATATATCTCATAATGCATATGTTTACTTATACCTTGTGTTTCTTCAGCAATTAAGCCTAGAAAGCAAAGGCAGATGGGAAAAAAATCCCTGTTAGAAATGGCACAGGGGGTATGCAAACCCTTGACCTCAACAATTTGCATACCCTTGCTCCCTTTTTGAGAGGGATATATGTTTTTTTTCCCCAAGAGGCCTTTGGTTTTTGGGTTAATTCCTGTGAAGGGATACAATTACAGGTCAATAGTTATATTATCACATATATATGTCAATAGTTGCCATTAATTCTTGCCACAAAGCCTTAAATATCTTGATCTATCTCGAATTGCATAGCCACTAGATATGGGAGGTTTTTTTCTATTATATACAAATGAGTCCAACTAGCTCAAAAACTTACTTGAAGAGTCTCACATCTATACATCATGGTTATTATATAATAATCTTCATGTACTATAAAAGTTCACAATTCTTATTTAGAAACTATTATTTATGTACTAAATACATAATGGTTGTCTACGTGAGACTATTATTTATTTTTATTGAAAGTCACGGTTCTTACATACGAACCGTTATGTATGTTACTGAATAAATAATGGTTGATAAAATGAGACCGTTATGTATGATGCAAGCATTATCATATATTATCACGATTGCTCATGTTTGCCCATTTATTATTATCATAGCAATGCGCATATCATAACCTCACGAAGGCTCAATACGTAATAGATGTTGTATCAGAATCATTATAATATGTCCAGTATAAATAATGGTTCAGAACAGTAATTTATTTGCGCTAAGCATATATTTCACTCTCATATATGATGGTTCGAAACCGTGATTTATGGGCAATAATAACCATCATATATCATGATTTTTGTAATAGTTAAGGAGTATGTTTGATACAAGAGAAATGGAGAAAGGGGGAGAAGAGAAAATTTTTATGAGTTTGATTAAAAAATAGAGAAGTGAGGTTAAAAGCTTCTCATTAATTTTCTTATCTTTTCATCTCACATATTCTCTTTGTTAAAATTTTATAGGATTTTCTTTTAAAAAAATGGGCATTAAAAGTTGATTGAGTTACTTTCACTGGCCGTAAATGTAAGAGCTAGTAGATATGTTTGCTTTGACCATGAACACTAGACTTCAATACACTTTGTCTTTTTAATTTATAATTTTTTCTTAAACTATTCATATAGATTGCAAAATCTTAAAAAAGAGTTTTTATTTGGGATAGTTTCCATTACAAATTATTAAGGTGGATACCTTATGAAAACCAACACAATTTTTTTTATAAATAACTCACTTAATATTTTTAATTATCTGGTTGATAGATTTAGCAGGGGAAAGACTACTATTCTGATCTATGTCAGGGTTACGGGAAATTTTATAGCGTGTTGGAGTTGAGATGGTAATAGATGATTGGTAAATCTGTCTTCGATTTCCTAACATTTTCAGGGAAAATCTTATCTTAAAACATTATTGAAGAGCCCCTTAGCCCCACCATCCCCCATACTTGATTTAAATGTGCCACATAACCCCCAAACCAGGTTTCAAGGCGCTCAGAACACAACAAAGAAACATGTAATTTCCGACAGATTTTTCGACGGAACGGAGGTTTTTTGCGACAGAATTCCGTCGCAAACTGTTTTGTGAAGGAATTTCCGATGGAAAAAATTCCGTCGCAAAAAATGCCGTCGCAAATTGATTTGTGATGGAATATGAATTTCAGTCTCAAATTGCGACGGAAATTCTCTCACAATTTGAGACGGAATTTGTTCCGTGGCAAATTTCCCTACGCCATTTTTTGAACGGAAACCTCTGGCAGGCAACCGCCACTGCCGACCACCGCCACCTCGCGCCTCTGACCGCCTATGTCTTGGTCAGCCGCCGCATGTCCTGGTCAACTGCCACATGTCACCCTCTATCGTGTGCCACGAGTCACCCTCCGTCGCCCGCCACGTGTTGATAGCACAAATTGGTTGCATTTTGTGACCATGTTGAGATTTGAAGCCATGACCTTTCACGTGTGTGTCAGTGCCTTTGCAAGTTGAGCTAGGAAGAACCTGTGTGATTTAAATGCAAAATCATATATATATATATATATATATTATTAAACATTACAATTTAGTTTCCTTATTTTTGTTACGTAAATATTATATCTAAATTTTTATTATTAATATATTTTTTATTCATTTTATTATATATTTTATTTTTATTGTATTTATAAAATTTTTATTTGTATATAATATATTAATTTCAATAATAAATATGAATTAATAATGTTTTTATTTATATTATAATTTAATAATTTTTTGTTGAAAATTATATTATAATTTAATAATAATTTAAATTTAAATTTATAATATAATTAATATATAATAATTAGATTAATCATTAATTAAATAAATCATAATACAAAATTTTAAAAAAATTAATTAACACATATTTCTGATGGAATTTTCTACGAATAAATTTTGTCAAATTTTATGACGGAATTTTTATATGTAAATCGGTAAAAAACTTTACGTTAGGATTTGCGACAGAATTTCCTACAGATGTTTTCCATTGAAAACTTTTTGAAGGAATTTCCGACGATCTTTAGACGATTTTAGGTAAATATAGTAAGTATACATTTTACTATATTTCACACACCCACACACAAAGAGGTTTTTTGGAATGTTTTGTATTGATGTAAACTATTTTATAAAATTTTAAGTGCCTTTTGCATCTTTTTTCTAAAATATCCATAAAAGTATATGAAATTTACACACTGCTTGTCAAAAAATAGTAATTAATATTACTAATTCATATTAAATAATTAAAATATTAAGAATTGAAATATTAACTAAATTATTTTCTAAAAAATCACATTTATGTGTTAAGAAAAATCATTCTAGTTTAAGCTAATATTGGTAAAAATGAGTTTTATTTCAATAATACTATCATGGCATGACATGCTTGAATTATTTTTTGATTATTCTCTTAAAAAACAAAAAAATTCATTTGATTTAACATATATTAATGTTGATATATAGAGGCATAAAATCATAAAGTAATAATATTTGGCCAAAAACGTTACATTAGGCTTTGCGACAGAATTCCCATTTGGAGCTTGTTATGATTCTTCCAGACTCAATTCATATCACACAACTAATTAATATTTGGTTATTCTAACAGTAATGGTTATATGTTAGTCTTATTTTCAAAAAAGAAAATCTACTTAATCTTTCTAATTTTACGTAAGTTTTTATTTTGATATCTTAATTATTAATGAAGTCAATACGTTTACAAATTTCAATGGGATCTATTTTAAATTGTAGAATACTAATTAATTTTTTTTCTAAGATGCTAAAAATAAAAAATTATGTATTGATAGAATTTTTTTAAAACTCAATCCTTTGAATATTTTGATACAAAATGCACTGTATATGATACGAATTCAATTTTCCATATGATTCTCATAATAATTAAAATTTAAACTCTTAATAAATGTGAATTCTGATAGAGGTACAAGTGGCATCTTATATGGTGTCGAAAAAGGCATCCAAGTTGGTAACCAAGGTGACATCATCCATGGCAAACACGTCATAGGTGGCACATCTAATGAACAAAATGTTGTTTATATCATACAAGAAGATTCTATGCAAGCCCAAGATCCTCATCATGACATCAAGGGCCTAATTACTAGAAGCTTAGAAAAGAGTGAGCTGTTCGAGAGGTTGGAGCAAATATTTAGGCTTCAATTTGCTTCATTAATGGCCCATAATGTTAGTATATATGTTGAGAGTGCAAATGAGGCCATAATCATGCTTATTCAAGCTCATATGCATGCTTTTACAAGACCTAGAAGCTTGAGCACGTGGCAAAGCATGAAGATCCATGAAATTGGGATAACATAAAGCAATAAGCCCAACATGATGATGTACAAGGCCCATGTGCAGTCCATATTAAAGAATTTACTTTAAATACCATGTGACAAGCATGTGCCTTGGTGGACGATTATAAGTGATGTCCAAGACAACTCAAGAAGCATCTAGAAGGCATCCTTATGCATCAAATCTAATTTGATTAGTTTCCTATTTTATTTGCATTAAATAAGGCCTTTTGGTCAAAGATTGTTCTTTGATTTAGTTTTCTATTTTTAGGTAACTAACTTAGTCTTGAAGAGTAAGTAATTTCCTCATACTTTTAGGCTTGAATGGTGCCAACCAAGGCAATCAATTATCATTAAGGCATCATTTATTGCATTTATGACTAGGTTTAGAGTTCTAGAGTGTTCTTTTGTTTCCTATATACGAAGGCTGCGTTTTTGTATTGGAGAATGGAGAAGATGATAATGATATGAATAAGAACTTTGTTCTTTGAGAATTTTATTTCTCTTGTGTGAGCTTTGCTTGCATGCTTGTATTCTCGTGCGAATACTCCGACTGTATCAAGGACCGATCATCCTTGTGGTGTCTTTATGGCTAGGGTTGTAAGAGATAGGTTCTCTTAAGGTCCTACCTTTGATCATCCGTTCCATTCGTGTTTTCAAACTTGTTTTCTAGCCGGTCTGTTCCCTCATTCATATGAAATTCCCTCTCTCTCTCTTTTTCAGATGCGCTGATTATATCATTTTATGCTCTCAATCAAGAAGATTAAGAAACATTACGTATAAGGATTAAAACAGTGAAGCTCACTTGTAGATCTACAATCCAGCTTCAAGAATTATCAAGTCAGATTTGTGAAACTCTCTTAAAAGCTCATTGATAGATTTAAAAATCTGTAATGCAACTTCAAGGACTGATCATTTCTCAAAAACGTTGGTTAGCATAAACCTTTTTTATTTCCGCTTTTCCTACCAAACAAACAAAGATTTCTCAAGAAAGTCATAAACTTGAAAATTAGTAAGAAGAAAAAATGTAGGGAAGATTAGAATTAATACATAATAAATAGATTAATAATTAATTAAATAAATCATAATAAAAAAATTAATTAACACCTATTTCCGACGGAATTTTTTATGTGAAAAATTTCCGTCGCAAATTCTGATTTTTTTTTTGGAAAATTTCCGTCACAAATTCCGTCAGAAATTTTGGTTTGCGACTGAATTTCTGACGGAATTTTTCCGTGGGAAATATTCGTTGCAAATTCTGATTTTTTTTTAGAAAGTTTCCATCGCAAATTCTGATTTGTGATTAATTGTGTGATTAGAGATTGAATGAAATTAATGGCTATATATAGTTTTTAATAAGATTTCAATTTTAATTCTATGAAGACTAATTATTCCTAAGACGACTAATTTAAGAATAATCAGTTCCCAACAAAGTTTGTGAGAGTCATAAATTTTAAAATTTTTCTTAGGAATTATCCATTTAAGTCTCATATGTTATTTCTAGTATCGAGAAATCTACAATTGAAAACATTAAATTTATAATTATTTAAATCAATTTTTGCATCTAATCTTTTATCAAATCTTTTTAGTACTTAATATTTTCAAATAATTTTTTTAAAATCTAACTGTTATTCTACTTTAATAAGTTTATCTGATTTGTATATGAATATAGTATGAGTGACTATAATTAAGTTAATAAAAGGCTACTACAACGAACATTATGTCTATTATTTTGGCCATTCTATGTTTATTTTCTGGGGTACGTAAATACGAGTAACATAGTAAGTATTTTTTATTTACATCCGTTTTAAAATAGACATCGAAAAATATTGCCACACGGACATGGCAAGTTACACTTTCCATATCCGTTTTTAAAAACTCGAAGTGGTAAGTTGCACTTTCCATGTCTTCTTCTTTTTTAAATGAATGTGGAATGTATAACTTGCCACCTTTGTCTTTCTAACAATAGATGTGAGAAGTGAATTTTCTTTTGGTTAATATGGCTTAATTACTTTCTACTGAGAAACTAACTTGTACACAACAGAACACAACCAAGTAAATATATACATCCAGCACTTCATGAACAAAGCAATATCTCTACATGGAGCACTTCATAAACAAATAAATCAAGTCCGCATAACTTCTCTAAACCACTATTCCAAAAGTAAGCTTTTTACAAAATAAACTTTAGAATTGAGTTGAAGAAGATGTCCTATCAAAAGATTTCGGATGGCATTAATTACTTAAACTTTGTAGGAGTAGTCCTTATCACCAAAAATTTTTAAATTGAAAAATAAGCTAATATAAATCAATCAACTGAATGAAATAAGTAACAATTCAATCACAACAAAAATATTATTATTTGAGATTAAAGAAGCAATTACCTATTCAAAATCTTTAGTAATTCCATTGTGAATGATTTCATATATATAAAGGATAACGTAGTATTTACACTTAGTGTTCCTTAGTTGCTGAGGGCACTTTAAATCAAAAGTAAATAGTAAAAATGAATAAAGGCATATATGAAGTGATTGTCAATAAAAGAACTTAAATTTAAACTGTTTACTTTTAGTTGGTACCACTTCTTCGCACCTCCCACTTGTCATATAATATGTCTTTAGAGCACTATCATTAGATCACAAGTTTAAAACAATTTATTTAAGTAAAAAACCTATACTTTACAAATAAACTTACTTGTTGAAGATGCAATTTATCTCATCACTTGATTTGTGACCCAAGAATCAAACTAATAGCTAGATGATGTTGTTGATGGGGCAAGTAATATACACACTCCAATGAAAACTATAATAACATATATAGATTTCAATGAAGTAAGATAACACGATAATTCTTAACAAACTGGATATATATCAATAGATATAATTAAGTTCATTGCCCTTCAATAATTGGTGCTAGATAACACGGTAATTTAATTTCTCCAATTGTTTTACCCACATATCTCATCATCTTTTTTATTGAGTTTTAATTCCTATGCAGAGTTGTAGACATAAGAATCTATATAAATTATTTTTCCTCTATTATAATGCATTTCTTGTGGAAGCATATGTCATGGAATTAAAATGAGAAAAGAATTATTCAAATATAAAGCCTAAAAATCAGTGCATTAATTGAAGTTAAAAATTAAAAAAAAAATTGATTACAAATTTAACACATCCTATGTCTATCTCCTTTAAAGATAGGAACTCCTTGAGATCTTTATTGTCAATTGCAAGAGATATGACATATCTTCACCCACAATCCCTACATACATCTGTAAGCTGATCTTCTTAATTCTTTTATACACATTATGCAGTTGTACCAACAAGGGAAATTTTATCCCATCTTCTTGGTCCTAATAAAACATAAAATATAGATCATAAGTCGGATTTCAAAGAAAATTTAAGTAATAGTAAGTTGTTTTCTATCATTTGAGGCATCATTGCAATGTAAACAAGTCTTTTGGCAATCTCATTGTGATACCTCATTTCCCAACACTACAGTAGAGTACCAATTAGCTAATACTCACCGAATATAAACGTCAGAGTGCCAAAATGCTAGAGCTTTATACAATGCCTCTGCTGGATATAAATATTCACATATAAGCACATTCATACACCATTATCTTACAATAGTCATATCCTCTCACTACTTCACTTCATATACAACCCAAAACTCATAAAAGTCCTAAAATACATAACAGGAATTGACAACCTAAACTAAGCTCTTCCGCAGCTTGGCCTCGGCTCATCATCATTTACATTCTCTTTGCCTCGCGAGCTTCCTCCCTGTACATGAGATTTGTTTTTGGGAAAAGAATGAGATTCACAGGAATCTCAGTAGTAACGCAATCAAACATATAAGATAACACACACAAGTATGCTTTACTCATACAATCATCAACAAAATCATCATAACATCATTTAGTGTGATACATGCAATTCATAAATTGACATCACGCTAGATAGGTTCTCTTGGCCCCGAGGAGTACCCGCGTAAAGATAGGCCCCAGGCTTCGCTCGTGCAATATGAATACTATCGCCTGAGTGTCAACCCGCGTAAAGTTAGGCCCCAGGTGATCACTCCGCATAATCTAAACATGTTAGACATTTTGATGATGTCAAGCAACATATATGCATGCCATGTCATATGAAGACGGTTACTACCTGATTGCTTCTCTATGCAACTTTCCCACTCGATTCAAGCTCTGGAAACTACTGAGGCCAGACCAGTTGTCAAGTCTTGAAATCTTCAAATACCACAAAAATTATTACTCATCCATACATCCTTCCAAAATCATAATATTGGTAAATTTAGCCTAATGATGCCAAATTACCAAAATACCCCTTAGGTCCTGATTATTAGTATTTTCTCAAAATTGTGATTTAGACCATTCCTACACATTTTCGCTTATAGAATCCATTTCTAGCCTCGAATTGGCCAAATTCAAGCTCAAATGATAAAAATACCCTTCACAACCCTCAAATAAGGCTTAATAGGGGTAATTTTGTCATTTCACTTTCTGTGGCTTTTCTTACTTCAGGGTCAACATAGACCCTACACAATTTGGCCTCCTAAATCCAATGAAAGCATCGGAATTATGAAATTCCTATCCATTTGCCACGTCCAACACAGGGAAGTAAAAATAAATTCCTAGAAAAGTTGTGTTGGATTTTCGTTTTCTTTGGCCTAATTACCTCCTTTCTACTATAACCAATATATTAACTAGTTAGGCATTTATTGGACTTGATTTGGAGACAATTACATATTATATTCTCTTTGGCTTTATTCAATTATCTTATACCAAATGAACTGATAAGTAAACTATTTGCATATTTATTTTCTCTTATATGATGATTTTGTGGATGATATTTGAGCTTAATGTAATCAATTTGGGTGTAATTAATAAATAAATAATGATTTTCTTGCAGCTACAAACAATATCGCATTAAGAAAAATATGTACTGTAGCATATACAACACTGTAGAAAAATATGACTGTAGTGTATTGTAGTAGTGGGCCGGTGCAAAGTGGATTTTCGCTGTAGCATTTTACTGTAGCACCCGAATTGTTCCCTATAAATAGAGGTCCTTGGAATCCTAAAATGAGGAGGAAGGAAGAGAGAGAGAGAGCTTCTATTTTAGAGAGAGAGTTGTTATTTTTAGAATTTATTTATTGCATATTTTTTACTTCTTGCATGCCTTGTACATGGATGGTTTTACCTCCTATATGGAAGGCCTAGTTAGTCCTCCTTTATGGATGGTATAGGTTTCCACTTACATGGAATGTTTTATCTCCTATATGGTAGGCTAGATTTTCATTTTCATGCATCTTGTAGTTGTATTTTTATGTTTTTGTAATTAATTTTTATGCAATATTTATGATGTTTGTAATTTATTTTGGTTTTCTTTTTAATTTTATCATGAGCTAAATTTCCCTTTTCCTAGGGTGATGACGTAGCTTACTAATGACGGATTGAATCTTAACTTATTAAATCTAGTTTTAATTTTTCCTTCATGATTGAGTTTTAATTATTGCTTTTAATGCTTTCAATTAACTGACCACCTCTTGAATGATTTCAATATGTATGTTGAGACTGGAAGGAGATACATGTGTGTGGATCCTATAATTAAAACCATAATTTGCATATGAAATAGGAATATATTCATATGGGTTGTTTAGTCTTAAATGAGTTCCATAAATCTTAATGCATGATTAATTGCTTAAATTCATATAGGAATATATTGGGTTAGCAATTAATTATAGAATTACTTGACCTTGGAAGAGGCTAGTAATTAAATTAGGGAAACTTGACTATCAATCATGTGGAATAAATTGGACTATAATAGATAAGTGATTCAATCCGAAATTTGTTAAGTGAAATATAATCCCTAGGGTTTTTTCTCATATTTGCTTAGTACATGACCAGATCAAAGATGACTGAATTACAACCTCGTGATTCTGAGATCGAGAGAACTTGTCGAAGAAATCGGAGAGTTCGAAAGCAGTCTACTTCAATCAATTCAATGAAAAATCCGGAAGGAGAAGCAGTAGATACCAAAACACTCTATGACTATGCAATACCAACAATCATGGAGACAACTTTTGGAATC
This sequence comes from Albizia julibrissin, assembly GCA_037074505.1. NCBI lineage: Eukaryota > Viridiplantae > Streptophyta > Magnoliopsida > Fabales > Fabaceae > Albizia > Albizia julibrissin. The sequence goes on from CM073477.1 coordinate 45,255,468, forward strand.
AGAAAACCACCAGTAGCAGCCAACAATTTTGAAATCTAGCCTGCAATTATCCAGATGGTGCAAGAAAATCAATTCAGTGATTTATCAACAGAAGATTCCAACACACATATAACCATCTTCTTAGAAATCTGTGACACATTCAAGCATAATGGTGTTACTGATGATGCCATTAGACTTAGACTTTTCCCTTTCTCACTCAGGGATAAGGCTAAGAGCTGGTTACACTCTCTACCAGTGGGAAGCATAACTACATGGGATGCCTTGGCCCATAAATTTTTGGCAAAATACTTTTCGTAAGGAAAAACAGCTAAATTGAGTAATGAAATTACCTCATTTTCCCAACATAAACTAGAAAGCCTTTATGAAGCCTGGGAAAGATACAAGGAGTTGCTAAGGAGATGTCCTCACCATGGGTTACCAGATTGGTGGACACTGCAAACATTCTACAATGGGATTACGCATACCTCCAGAATTCTTGTAGATGCTGTAGCTGGAGGATCTCTAATGGGAAAAAATCTAGATGATGCCTACAATTTACTTGAGGAGATGGCAGCTAATGCATATCAATAGCCTTATGAACTTCACAATTCAAAGAAGGTACTTCGAGTGCACAAGCTGGATATCCTTACAACTTTGTCTTCTCAAGTTGCATCTATATCCAAGCAAGTGAGCTCATTGATAAGCCAAGCAAATGCAATCAGTACTCCTCATGAAACCTGTGATCGATATGAAGAACCGTATATGAGTACGTAAAGTCAAGATGGACACTCATCCATGCCTTCTTAGTCGGAGTAAGCTCATTACATCAGAAATCAAATAAATGACCCATTCTCAAACACTTATAATCTAGGTTATCGGAATCATCCAAACTTTGGCTGGAGGAATAATCAAAATGTGTTCAAGACGTAAGGGAACTACCAGTAACAAGCTCTTCAACCACCAAATCCACCACAATAAAAAGTGAATGTGGAAGATGCATTGGCTCAATTAACCATGAATACATCTCAATTCATGGCTAGGAATGACGCAACACTTAAAAGCTAGGAAGCCTCAATAAAGAACTTGGAGATCCAAATGGGCCAAATTGCAAATATGCTGAATTCCAGACAACCAGGTACTCTTCCAAGTGACACTGAAAAAAATCCAAGAGAGCATGTGAAGGCTATTGCATTAAGGAGTGGGAAAGAATTGAAAGATCCTGTAATTCTACATAAGAATGACGGAGAAAAGAAAGAAAGTGAAGAAGGAGGAAGCACATAAACCTCAAGAGGATGATGTGGTACCAGGAAGAATCAGCTTTCCAAATAACCCTCCTCCATATGTACCACCAGTTCCATACCTTCAGAGACTTGTAAAGGCAAAGCTAGACAAGCAGTTTGCAAAGTTTCTGGAGGTGTTTAAAAAGTTACATATCAACATCCCTTTTGCAGACACTCTTGCCCAAATGCCCAGTTATGCAAAATTCATGAAGGATATTCTCTTAAATATGCGTAGCTGGAGGAATTTGAGATAGTTGCACTTACTGAGGAGTGCAGTGCCATTCTGTAAAAGAAACTACCACCAAAGCTGAAAGATCCAGGAAGCTTTTGCATACCTTGCACCATAGGTCAATGTAACTTTGAAAGAGCACTTTGTGACCTGGGAGCAAGTGTAAATCTTATGCCTTTATCTGTCTACAGAAAACTTAGTCTTAGAGAGGTGAAGCTTACCACAGTTTCACTACTTCTTGTTGATCGATCAATTAAACATCCGAGGGGTGTCTTAGAAGATATTCTGGTGAAGGTAGACAAACTCATATTTCCAGCTGATTTCATCATACTCGACATGGAAGAAGATCAAGAAATTCCTATCATTTTGGGAGGCCATTCCTAGCAACTGGGAGAACTTTAATAGATGTGCAATAGGGAAAGTTAACCTTGTGAGTTCAAGATGATCAAGTATCTTTCAACATTTTTAAGGCTTTATCCTTTCCAAATGAAGGTGATTCCTGCTACAGAGTAGATACATTGACCAGCTGCACAAAAGACGTGGTGAATGAAATTTGCATGAATCAACAATTAGAAATGGGAATGGTAGATGTATCAAAATCTACGAATCCTGAAGTCTTGGAGCAGATTAGGTACCTTGATGCAAATTCCCCAATTTTTATCAAGAAACCATTTGAAGATTTGGGAGAGAGGCCAAGTAAGCCGGTGCCATCAGTAGAAAGTCCACCAGAACTTGAGTTGAAAACATTACCATCCCACTTAAAGTATGCTTATATGGGAGAAAATTCAACATTACCAGTGATTGTCTCTGCAGCTCTTACTCCCGAAAAAGAAGAAAAGTTATTAAGAGTTCTAAGGGAGTATAAAACTGCATTTGGATGGTCGATAGCTGATATAAGAGGAATCAGTTCTTCCATTTGTATGCATAAGATCTTAATGGAAGATAGTTACAAGCCATCAGTTGAGCACCAGAGAAGACTTAATCCGAATATGAAGGAGGTGGTGAGAAAAGAGGTAATAAAGTGGCTGGATGCTGGTATAATTTACCCAATCTCTGACAATCAATGGGTAAGTCCAGTTCAAGTTGTGCCAAAGAAGGGTGGAATGACAGTGGTGCCTAATGAGAAAAATGAACTGATTCCACAATGAACGGTGACGGGATGGAAAGTGTGCATTGACTACAGAAAGCTTAACAAAGCAACTAGAAAAGACCACTTCTCGCTGCCATTTATAGACCATATGCTTGACAGACTAGCTGGGAAAGCTTACTATTATTTTCTAGACGGGTACACATGATATAATCAAATTATAATTACACCTGAGGATCAAGAGAAAACAACTTTTACATGTTCATATGGCACATTTGCTTTCAGAAAAGTGCCATTTGGTCTATGTAATGCACCAGCAACATTTCAAAGGAGTATAATGGCGATCTTCTCAGATATGGTGGAGAAATTCATTGAGGTGTTCATGGATGATTTCTCAATCGTTGAAGAATCATATGATCACTGTCTTGCAAACCTGGCAAAAGTTTTACAATGTTGTATGGAGACAAATCTGGTTCTAAATTGGGAGAAATGTCATTTCATGGTGAAATAAGGAATTGTGCTGGGTCACAAGGTATCTAATCGAGGCATTGAAGTGGACCGAGCCAAGATTGAAACAATTGAAAAGCTACCACCTCCCTTCTCAATAAAGGGCATTCGGAGCTTCTTAGGACATGCAGGCTTCTACAGAAGATTCATCAAGGACTTCTCAAAAATCACAAAACCACTTTGCATGTTGTTAGAGAAAAATGTTCCCTTTGTGTTTAATGAGGAATGCTTATCAACTTTCCAAACTCTAAAACGAGCGTTGACGTCTACACGAGTTATCATAGCTCCAGATTGGAATCTTCCATTTGAAATGATGTGTGATGCAAGTGATTATGCAGTTGGAGCTGTTTTAGGCCAAAGAAGAGGCAAGGTTTTTCATGCCATCTATTATGCTAGCAGGACACTCTTAGACGCACAGCTGAATTATACAACAATAGAAAAGGAGCTGTTAGCAGTAGTATTTGCATTTGACAAATTCAGAGCCTAATTGATCGGGTCAAAGGTCATTGTATGGACGAACCACTCAGCAATCAAATACTTGATCGAGAAGAAAGATGCTAACCCAAGATTGATCATATGGGTACTTTTGTTACAAGAATTTGACTTGGAAATCAAAGACAAAAAAGGGACCAAGAATCTCATTGCAAATCATCTTTCTCGGTTAGAGCCATCTGAACAAAAGAGAGAATCACTAATCCAGGAGAATTTCCCGGATGAGCAACTCTTTGCCATGCAATCACAATTCACCCCGTGGTATGCTGATTTTGTAAATTATTTGGCAAGCGGAGTAATGCCTTATGAACTTTCTAAAGTGCAAAAGAAGAAGTTTCTAACTGATGTAAGACATTACTTTTGGGAAGATCCTTTCTTATATAAACAGTGCCCAGATTGAATTATCAGGCGATGTGTTCCTGAGGAAGAAATGACCAGCATCTTAAATCACTGCCATTCATCCCCATATGGTGGTCATTTTGAAGTAAATAGAACAGCTACGAAAGTCCTTCAATTTGGGTTTTACTGGCCTACACTCTTCAAGGATGCCCAAAGAATTATGACAACTTGTGATAGATGTCAAAGAACAGGAAATATCTCAAGGAGACATGAAGCCCCTCTAACTAACATCTTAGAAGTTGAGCTTTTTAATGTATGGGGGATCGATTTTATGGGGCCTTTTCCATCCTTATTCAGTAATCAATTTATTTTCGTAGTTGTTGATTATGTATCCAAGTGGGTTGAAGCAGCTGCTTTTCCTACAAATGATTCTCGAGTGGTTGTGAATTTTTTAAGGAAAACTATTTTCACAAGATTTGGAGTGCCTAGGGCTATTATCAGTTATGGAGGGAAGCATTTTTGCAATCAACAGCTTCAATCTGTATTAGCTAAATATGGAGTCACTCATAAGGTTGCAACTCCATATCATCCACAAACTAGCGGGGAAGTGGAAATCTCAAACAGAGAACTGAAATGGATCTTAGATAAGACTGTGAATTCTAATCGAAAGGACTGGGAAAGGAAATTGGATGATGCACTTTGGGCTTATCGAACTGCTTTTAAGACACCAATAGGTACATCCCCATATCAATTGGTTTACGGAAAAGTATGTCACCTTCCAGTAGAAATGGAGCACAAAGCATATTGGGCAATCAAAGCCTTAAATTTTGACTTAAAGGCAGCTGGTAAGAAAAGACTTCTCCAACTCAATGAGCTTGAAGAATTCAGACAACAAGCTTATGAGAATGCCAAGTTATACAAGGAGAAGACAAAAATGTGGCATGACAAAAGAATTCTGAGGAGAGAGTTCACAGAAGGACAAAAAGTGTTGTTGTATAACTCAAGGTTAAAGCTCTTTCAAGGGAAAGCTGAGATCAAGGTGGTCAAGACCTTTTACTGTGATTCAAATATGGCCATATGGAGTTGTGGAGATTCAAGATGGTGATCGAAAATTCAAAGTAAACGAGTAAAGGCTAAACGAGTATAATGACGGTGTAATCAACACTTTAAAAACTATCATCACGTTTGAGGAACTAACAGGTAAGTCCTAAATTTTTTTAAAAAAATAAAAATAAATAAATAAATAAATAATAATTAAAAACAATTAAAGAAATTTGTTTTCTTTTGTCTAGCTAAAGACGTTAAAGAAGGGTGGCTATTTGGGATTCAACCCAAAACTTATTTTCCTTGCTCTTTCATTTTTCTTTCTTACTCACTGAAGCACACAACACTGCATCTTTAAATTTTAGTCTCATCATGGAGAAAATTCTTGTAAAGCTTAAGAATAGATTCCCTACTCTTCCCAAAGATGTGCTCAGAAAGATCTATAGCTGTCGACTTGAAAGAATGAAGACATTCAAGCGTTTAAGCCTTCCTGAGGATGTTCGTTGGATCATTGAAGCTAAGGTACGTTTAATAGGTGAGATTCATGAGTCATTTATTAAACATATGTCAAGTATGGGAAGAAGCTCTTACTCCAAAAAGAGAAGAGCTAAAAGAATGAAGGTCTGTCTTAAATGTGCAAGGTGGAATTGTGATCAGCGTTGTAGGAGCAAAGGTATGATTTCTATAAATCGAGAAGATAAAATTCAATTTATAAAGGATGGACTGAGTAAGGAGTCATTGGATGATATCATTCATACTTTTGAGACGCATCCTAGTGGTGATGTTCATCGTGTTCTTCTTGATTTATTAGACATATTCAACAAAGAAAAAGAGCGCTACCGTCTTGGGAATCTGACGTTAAAAGACCCTGTTTGCCAGTTTATAAGAAAACTGGATGGGAAGTAAATCCTCGATTCATAGAAAGTGTTTAAGCTATTACTGGATGTAAAACCAGAGGAAGATGTGAACCACAATCACAGCTACTATACATAATCTTACTTTTGTCTAATCTGTCTTATCCTTTTCAGTAACTTTTGACTTTCTTTACTCACTTTACTTAATTTCTTCTCATAGTGGCCCACTGGTCATTAATGTCAGAATTTTTTTTCAAATTGTTTTTAAAAAATGTGTGATTTGCATGATTTTGTTGTTGATGTTTTTGTAATATAAATATGCAATCTTCCATTTGTAAAAACACAAAATGTCTGAGAGAAAAAAAGAAGAAGTGGTATCACTCTAAAATGTAGATTTACATCTATCTGCATTTTTGGTGAAACTGACTTAGGAAAGGATGGAGAGTTTATACCTGCAGCAAAGGAACTTGGACGTGCATTAGCTGCTAGAAAGATCAATTTCATCTACGGGGGAGGTATCCAGGGCCTGAGAGCAAGTGTGGCCATTGCTGTAACCATTAATGGTAGTAAAGGTTTGTGTGTAAGGGTGAAGGAGTTAGAAAATCACATTTTCTCCTTAGGGCGAGAGTTACAGGTTTCAAACCTGCCTGAATGAATGGGACGTATGTTCTACCGTGCTAATGCTTTTATCGCTCTACCCGGTGGTTTTGAAATGTTGGATGCGATCTTTAGCATTGCATATTGGGCTACACTGAACTTTCATAAAAAACCATTATGATTTTTAAATGTTAATGTTTTTTATGATAAACTGTTGTCTTTTCTTGATCATGCTATGGAAACAGGATTCATACCCCAAGCGACTCGCTATTCTATAATTTCATCTCTAACTGCTGAGCAACTACTGGATCAAATGCAAGCCTATGAACCTAAACCAGATCCGTTGGTTAAGCAAATAGGTGGCCAATCTTTAAATAGCAGTTACAAGCAGGATCCAGATACCACTCTCCGGTTGTAACTTTCTTTTATCTTATGGTTTTACTCTTAGCATTTTGGTTTAATTTATTGTGTGTTTAGGTTGTTAAAAAAACCCTTCTTTAATCTTTAGAAGACATTGAGGACAATGTCTTATTTAGGTTGGGGGAGGATTATAAAACAAAATTATGTAAAAAAAAACATAGTTTCTCCATTAGATAGTTAGTTAGTAAAACCATTAGATGCATGGGGTATGCATAGTTGGAAGAGTAAAGAGTTATTCTTAACTCTTGAGACGCATCTTATTAGTTGTATTTTTTTCTATTTCATCTTATAAAAAAAAAGGTTCGACCTAATAAAAAAAATTATTTAAGTGTTTTTCAATGATTTTAAGAAGTATATAAGTTTGAAGCATGAATCAATTGAGTTTAGAGATTTTTTAGCATGATTGAACAACTAATTGTTGAATTGGGTGATGAATTTTGAGATTGAATGAGCTCAATTTGAAAGTCTCTAACCGTGAGCTTTTGAGCCTATATGATCAATAATGATTATATTTCTTGTGTGTGATATTCACCTATTAAGTTGTCACTTTAGAACTTGCTTTAAATCTGGTTGAAATTACATGTCACATGCACATTCAAAAATGATAAAGGCATTCATTTTGTTTAGCCATAGTCAAATAGCCAACCTTGCAATTATACCATTGATAAGACCCTTTGAGCTTGATTGATTATTTCTTTATTCTCAACCCATTAATATGTATTTTAATGATATATCAAGTGCTTTTACTTAATTCGAAAGATTAACAGAGCATTTGAAATTTTTTTGAAATGAGCTTTTGACAAGTGTGGGGGTTTATATATCATCAACTGTAAAATTGCTGAAGTTATAAAAAAAAAGAAAAAAGAGAGAAAAAAAGAGAAAAACAAAAAAAGGATATTTAGTATTTGAATAAAAATTGTGGTTTGTTGTGATGAGATATGTCTATTCATAATATGATCCATTTTTCAATTTCTCTATTTATTTCTTAAATATAGCCATTCATATCACTTTTTACATTCCTTTTACCTTAGCCCCATTACAACCCTTAACAAGTCCTTTTGATTTGAATTATACATGTGAATTAGGTAGTGGAGATTGAGATTTTTGGCAAGCTTATGGTAGTGCAATTTTTTCAGGTGAATTTGAGCGAAACAGTTACCCTAAAACACTTGAGAGATTGAGAGAATGAGCCACAATTATGAATTCGGTTCATTCATTTTCAAATGAAGTTACTAGTTTATACTTTTGTTGATTCAAGAATACTATGATCTCTTTATTCTTCAACTATGTATTTGCTTATGACTTGACACTTCTGATTTTGTTGGAAGCACTTATTAGTCAATCCTTCTTGTCCGAGGACGTTCAAGAGCTAAGTGTGGGGGAATTTAATAAGTAAAATAGTTGCATATTTATTTTCTCTTATATGATGATTTTGTGGACGATATTTGAGCTTAATGTAATCAATTTGGGTGTAATTAATAAATAAATAATGATTTTCTTGTAGCTACAGACAGTACCGCATTAAGATGAATTAAAGAAGGCATTAAGGGATTTTTTTTATTGTTCATATAGTACTATAGCATATACGACACTATAGAAAAAATATGTACTATAGCAGGGTACTGTAGTGGTCACTGTAGTAGTACTGTAGCAGTGGGTCGGTGCAAAGTGGATTTTCACTGTAGCATTTCACTGTTAAAAAATAAGGTCCTTGGCATCCTAAATGGATTTTCACTGTAGCACTGTTCAAAAATCACTGTAGCACCGGAATTGTTGCCTATAAATAGAGGTCATTGGCATCCTAAAATGAGGAGGAAGGAAGAAAGAGAGAGAGAGCTTCTATTTTAGAGAGAGAGTTGTTATTTTTAGAATTTATTTCTTACATTTTTTTTACTTCTTGCATGCCTCATACATGGATGGTTTTACCTCCTATATGGAAGGCCTAGGTAGTCCTCCTTTATGGATGGTATAGGTTACCACTTACATGGAAGGTTTTATCTCCTATATGGTAGGCTAGATTTTCCATTTTCATGCATCTTGTAGTTGTATTTTTATGTTTTAGTAATTAATTTTTATGCACTATTTATGGTGTTTGTAATTTATTTTGGTTTTGTTTTTAATTTTATCATGAGCTAAATTTCCCTTTTCATATGGTGATGACGTAGCTTACTAATGACGGATTGAATCTTAACTTATTAAATCTAGTTTTAATTTTTCCTTCATAATTGAGTTTTAATTATTGTTTTTAATGCTTTCAATTAACTGACCACCTCTTGAGTGATTTCAATATGTATGTTGAGACCGGAAGGAGATACATATGTGTGGATCCTATAACTAAAACCATAATTTGCATATGAAATAGGAATATATTCATATGGGTTGTTTAGTCTTAAATGAGTTCCATAAATCTTAATGCATGATTAATTGCTTAAATTCATATAGGAATATATTGGGTTAGCAATTAATTATAGAATTACTTGACCTTGGAAGAGGCTAGTAATTAAAATAGGGAAACTCGACTATCAATCATGTGGAATAAATTGGACTAGAATAGATAAGTGATTCAATCCAGAATTTGTTAAGTGAAATCTAATCCCTAGGTTTTTTCTTATATTTTTCTTCACATTAATTGCATTAACATTTTATTATTTTTATTTTGTATTCTCAACCACCAACTATTCGATCAGCTAAATAGTATTAAGATTATCAATTTTGGTACTTAGTGATCAATCCTCGTGGGAACGATACTCTACTTACTTCTATATTACTTGATTACGACAGTGTACACTTGCACTTTCTAAATACACCATCCTACACTCTAACATGAACCACAATCAAGTCCAAAACAACTCTACTAACCTTAATCAAGCAAGAGGCACAAGTTTAGGAAGTTACCTCTTGATTTCTTCAACTTTCTCTCTCTCTACCACCAGTGTTTGATTCAGCTGACCAATAAGGAAATCAATGATAGAGAGGTGAGGAGGAGAGGTTATGGAGAGAGTAGGAGTCTTAGATTACAAGACACAAGTCCCATACCTCAAGATTAGATGATCCCTAGCTCCCTTCTCTCTTTCGTTCTTCCCGTTCTCATCTCTTGTTGTTCAGTCTTTTTGATTCAGATTAATCGTGAATGAGCAGCTGGAGAAGAGGAATTGAATCATATAATAAAAGGTTTAATTGATCATGCCATGTGTCACTTTGTGATTGGTCCAAAATGGCATTTAACTCTAATTAATTCTATTTTCCTTCATACTCCCTCATTTCAGCTGAAATATGCATGAGAAATGCAAGGGAAATCTGAATCTCCAATATCCCATTGTGCCATCTCGTAACTTGTTGACCAAGTCATTGACTTTTTTGACTATTTGACCATTCTTAACAATAATTTACCAAAATTGATTTATTAATGCTCAAGTAGTCTTTTTACTCTTTTTAATTCTCATTTAACTCATATTAGTGGGAATATTGGGGGAAAATAATTATTTTCCACGTTACGGCAAAATTACCGTTTTGCCCCTGCATTTAATGATTTACCGAAATAAATCATTTTTTGCTCATTTCTTCTGCTTAACCCCATTTTGACACTTAAATGAGGTCATTATTCATGTCATTAAATTTTTTGAATTTTGGTTACCATAACAGGCCTTTAATAGCACATTAATTGCCTCCTTATACCTTTATTCGGCCAATTTACCCGTAACCGGCGATTGACATATTTTCCATAAATTATCATAAATTCATCCACATCATTTTCCACCATTTTATTCCACTAAATATACCTCAAATATACGCATAAATGTATTAATGAAAAATGGAGTATTACACTCATCATCAAAGAATAGGATGTCTACATACATCTGCCTTCCCCTCTCGAACAGTAAATTGACCATTAGTGTGGCTCTAAAGACCTTTTTGATAAAAAATTGATAGTAGAAAAATATAATACTTGCTGAACTAGTTAAAAAAAAATTAAGGCAAGGGGGATTAGAGATGGAGAACTTGGAGAGATGAATCTGAGGACTAGAGCTTACGCAATGCAGAGATTCCAGCGGCTGGGTCAAGCTCACATTACGCACACAGATTAGAGATAGTGCACGGTGGGGTTGAGTGTGAGTGAGAGTGTGACCCACAGACTATGATAGAAAAATGCAAAAAAACCCGGAGAGAGAATCAGATTGGGGAAGAAGGTGGAGCTCATGGGTTAAAGGCAAATATACGCTCCGTTTTTTTTTTTTTAAAAAAGAAGCTACATAAATTTTGGGCTAAAAAGATATAAAAAAGACTTTCTTTCTACGTTCATTGGGCAAAAACGGATGTAGCTTAAAAACTTGTTACGTCCATCAAATTTAACGGAGATGAAATCGATGCAATTTACGTCCGTTTTTTCAAAATAGATGTTAATGAGATTTGTTAACGTTTGTTTTTATAAAATAGACATAAATTATATATTCCACATTAGTAAGTGGATAATAGAAGTAAATTGGTGACGTAAATACTACTTTCAGTAGCAGTGAAAGCTACAGAGGTTATTTAAGTATGTAAGAATGAATCATTATAATTACGTATTTGATTAATTATAATATTGCTTTTGTTAAAGATTGTTCCCTCGACCAATTAATTGGATGAAAGCATTATATTTAATTTAATTAAAAAAGGATTTTTTATTAAGTTTTTATTTATTATATTCTTTTCTTTATAACAAGAATCCATGAATAATTAAAAGAATAATACAAAATGTCATTGGTCAATTCTTATTGTGGGAACAATAATAAATAAAGACTAGTATGATTTTGATTGACGACCAAGTGATGATCATGTCACTACTATAAAAATAGATATTAGTGACGCACCTTTTGTGGCGTTTCTTTAAACAAGGGCCACAGCTTCTTTCAAATTTTTTAAAAAATTTTTTAAAAAAAATACTTTAGGTGGCGCTTCTTTGAGGAAGCGCCACAGCTTCCTAGTGACTTTAGATGACGTTTTCTTAAGGAAGCGTCACCTAAAGTGTTTTTTTTAAAAAATAAAAAGTGAAGCAACAACTGTGGAGCTTGTTCAAGGAAGTGACACAACTGCTACGTACTTTTTGTGACACTTAGCCTAGCAAGCGCCACACAAAGTATTATTTTCTTAAAAAAAATTCAAACCCTTATCTCTCCCGCAATCTACTTCCATCACCTTTATCCTCTTAGTCTCCAATCTTTATCCAACATGTGTCATCACCCTTATCCTTTTAGTTCCCATATTGCCTCCTTCTTCTGTACTCATGACCGTTCAAAAAGTTCGATTTACACTTCTCTCATTTTTTTATTCCATCACTTCTTAGATTTTCTCTTCCTCCTCTTTTTATTTTTGCGACACTCCTTGCTCATTTCTTTTTGTCTCATTTTTTACACCAAACTGACCCTACTCCTTCTCCCCTATTGGTCTCATTTCATCCTCTTTATAGTTTCATTTCGTCCTATAAGTTGTACCCACTCATTTTTTTCTTTTTTTTTATATTTTGAAGCTATGTATAGCACATTGTCTTGTTAACCACTTTTTTTTTAATTTAAACATATATGTAACTTTGTCTTTCTCTTTTTCCTTTATTAATTTTTTTTTCAGGTGTTGTGTTTGAGATTTCAACTCACTCCGTTCAAACTTCCTCTATACTGTAAGTTTTTTATTTTTTATTTTTGAGCTTACAAATATAATTTTCTTAGTAGTTAATAGTTTAATTTGCTAAATATCTTTTATATTTAATTTATTATGAAATCTGAAAAAATTATTCTCATTTTTGTATGCTGAAAAATAAATGAGATAAAATTAAATGTTATTATATATAGGTTATATATGAAGATATGTAGTAGTTATAATTTTTTATTGTTGCAATAATTGTTAATATTATATTGATGAGTTGCATAAATAATATAATTATTTATTTTTAACACTTGTATTTTACTTAGTAGTGATTTTGTTAATTAGTTATTTGTTAATTTATATGATTTGGAGTTATTTGATTTTGATTTTTTTTCCTTTATTTTGTTGTAGATATATAAAAATATGTTTAAAGTGTATTATTAATTATAATTATAGAGTTCTAAAAGAAAAATATGAAAAAATTTATTTTTTTAAAAAAATGATATAAGGTGGCGCTTTCTTGAGGAAGTGTCACCTTAAACATTTTTTAAAAATTTTTTTAAAAAAAAATAAAAAAGGCCTAGGGTGGCGCTTTCTTGAGGAAGCGCCACCCAAGGTCTTTTTAAAAAAAATTAAAAAAGGCCTAGTGAGGAAGCGCCACCTTAAGCCTCTTCCTGTGGCGCTTCCTTGAGGAAGCACTACCCTAGGTGGTATTTAAATAAAAAAAATATACATGCTATGACACTTTTGGGTAGCGCCACAGCTTCTTTTAGTGGCGTTATGATTTGTAGCGCTTGTCAAGTGCCACAAATAATATTAAAATAAGCGTCACATCTATATTTATTTGTAGTAGTGATGTATGTATTTCTGGCAAAAAAAAAAGATAATGTATGTAGATACAAATCAAAATTATAGGCACTTGTGGGCAAAAAAAATCATAGGCACTTGGTGGAGACCAAGGCGTTGGACAGACCCATCGTGAGATAGCTACACGGACAATCTTATAAGCCAATCTCATTATAACCATGTCAATGAGTACTTTTACTTGAGTTTGAATAGATTTCTAGATGAAGAATACCATGTTTTGACATGATCAAAAGTCACTTTTAACTGAATAATCATAAAAGTCTTAATTGAGTATAATGGGATCCATGTGGAGTAAAGTGAATCACCAAGATGAAATTTGTCCCTCTTGTTTTGAGAGAGATATCTCTGGCCCCATTGATGAGTAAACTGAGAAATACATGGTTGTGCTCAAGTGAAATGAGTTTCAATTGTCTTGTTAGTTTCTTTTGAGATAGAGAAAGTGTGATTGACCAATATGAGAGTGACATCTTTATGTCTCATGCTTGATCTAGATATTCTTTGACAAAAGGGGCTTTACTTGGTTATAAGACATCTTTAATCAAATCACCAATCATCATATAATTTGGGTAATCATAATGTCTTGCTTAGATGACACTTAAAGATATTGATGAAAATTTGTCTATATATATGATATACTTAATTTGACAGGGAGGATGGGGTCTCTTTTAGAGTAAAAGAGCCAACAGAAAGAGAAAGAAAAGCTTTGTGAAATGTAACCCCAACTTGTATGTTGTAACATCCTAATTTTTATTTTAGGATTTAATTACAATTAAAAAAACATGGGTTAATGTGCAAATTTGTTTTAAAAATTTTCTTTAAGGAGCAATGTTTGTCCGGAACCTTTTTTAGGTTCAATGTTGTTTCGGAAGTTTCAAAATGTAGCAATGTTGACCTAATCATTAAAAAACTGACGTTGTCCATTAAAAAATTGATATTGTCCATTAACCTTTTAATGGTAAGGGGCCACATTATTCTATTTTAATACTTTTAGGGCAATATTAAACCTAAAAACACTTTCAAGATTACATTGATCAATAGCGAAAACTTCTAAGACAAATTTACACCTTAACATAAAAAAACAATTATATATGTTAAAGGATTTATCATGTGATTATTAAAATAAAAATGGTTTATTTAAATAATCAGGATAGCCAAAAAAGAATATGGAATAACAATAATGAAACCGAATAAAAATGTAATAATAATAATTTATTGCTATTGTTATTATTATTATAAAAACTAAAAATAAAAAAATATAAAATAGAAGATAGAAAAGGGGTTGGAAAAATAAAAGAAAAGAAATTTGAAAAAAATGAAGTGAAAATAATAGAAAAAGAATTTTGAAATTGTAAAATCCCAAATAAGGTTTGTTACCAAGAATTGATAAACACTACTACAAAAGAAGCTTTTAGTGGTGCACATTTAATGACGTTTCTTAAAAAAACGTCGTAGGTAACTGTTTTATTTTTTTTTTCTAAAAAAAATAATAACCTACGGCGTTTTCTATTATAAACGTCGTAAGTTAGAGTTGAGATGTTAGAGCTCTTCTTGAAAAAACGTCATACAAGGCCTTTTTTATGCCTTTTTTTCTTTTTTTTATATCAAGTAAATCAGTTATGACATTTTAAAGGAAAGCGTCATAAATGATGTAATAATTTAAAATTATTTTCAACGTTTAGATATATACAGGTAGTCATCAGCACATGTAAATTAAATAAACTCCCCCCAACTTCTTTATTTCTAATGCTAATAAATATTTAAAAAATAAATTAACAAAAGTATATGAAAAAAACATACCTAAATAAAATTTCACGTTGGATTCCCATAATATAAGTTGGCCTTAGCAAAAAAATAATTGCTCCATACACACACAAAAACCTTTATGTATTAAAAAAAAGCTTATGGCATAAGGCTGCCAAAAAAAACAAAAGGAATATATTCCTTTTGAAATTAAACAATTAGCTTCACGTGAAGCTAGTTGAGGCCAAGGAGCAACTTGGCCGGCGCTTTTGTAAGAAGCGTCGGCCAAGGTACTCCCTTGGCCGGCACTTTAGAAGAAGCGTCGGCCAAGGAAATGACCTTGGCTGACGCTTCTCCTGAAGCGCCAGCCAAGGTTATTACCTTGGCCCCCCTTGGCCAGAGCTTTCAATGAAAGCGCCGGCCAATGTCTATTTTTTTTTCTTTCTTCTTTTCTTACACTCATTGTCGGCATTTTTTTTTGTTCTTATCTTTTCTACTTTTCTTTTTCTATCAGTGCTTTTGTTCTATATCTTTGTTTCTATCTTCATTTTGCTTGCCATATTCATTTTGCAGACTTTAGGAACGATTTCAGTTCACTTTGAAAGCTAGCTCTCTTCTCCACCTGCAGGTAAGCTTAGCTTCCTTATAATTTATCTTTTCATTACTTACTAGATTATTTTATTTTATTTGTCTTTCTTTTTCCTAAAACGTTAGAAAAATCATTTTGATCTATTTAATTTTTTCAAGTTTTAGCTTTTCTTTGATATAAATATACTTCCACTTACAATATTACACGCCGAGGTTATATTAGTTTGGTTTGGCCAATTTGAGAGATTATTACTAATTTATTATTCAATGTTCTGTTCTGGATGAAGTTATTAGTGATGCTTTTTATGTTATTTTATTTTTTAAAAAGTGTGCTTTTGGACGGCACTTTAAAATAAAACGACGTTTAATAGCATGCTTTTTACAAAAATTTCCTTTATTACGTGCTACTTTTTTTAAAAAACACTTTGGACGGCGTTTTCTTTGAAAAACTCCTTACAAGGCTATCTAAATTCATTTCTACTGGCGGGAGTGTCATTTTTTCGCTTTCTTCCGCGTCTCCATTATATTCTATTTGAATGCGCGAAAAACAGAAGCTTCTTTGGTCAACCACCTTTTACTTTCTTTATTCTTGTCTCCTTTGATTTCTCCGTACACATGTGATTTGTTCAATATTTTGTCCCCACTTCGGTTGCAGTTCAAAGCTTCTTTGATCCCATGTGTTGTTTTCAACTTTTGTCGCCTCGAAGAGCCTTTTTTCTCTTGTAAGTGCCTTTTCCCCCCAAAATGGTGTATTTTTTTTCCTTTTTAGTTGAAATTTGTCCTAAATCTGAATCATTTAAAAAACGTGTATAACTCATACATGAACAATTTCAATACTGGAGTTTTTTAATAAATGATTTTTTTGCTGAAAAAAAGGTACAATATGAGCGATGAAAGAGAGAATGTTGAGATTGTTGAAGGAGAGAGAAATTAAAGGTGAGGATATGATAGGTGGACGGTGAGAGAAGAGAGAGAGGAAATGCAAATTAAAATAGTTGTAAATTAACATTGTTGAAGAACCTTTGTTGTCGTATATGTTGTGCTACTTATTTTTTAAACCTATGTTAATTGTAGTTATTATAAGGTTTGAATTAATTGGATGTAATTTAATTTTGGTTAAAGTGTATTTGTAGTAGTATTTTAAAGTTCATAGCAAGTATATATACTTTTAATCTCTTAATTATAAATATGATGTTGCTGGATTAATAATTGATTGATTATTTATGACCTATAGAATGCATTTATTTTTTGGAAAACTTTAAATTTAATTTTAGGATGTTATGATGTCAATTTTTTTGAAATAAATAGGAAAAGATAAAAGTAATTAATAACTAATTATAACTGCATTAGACAAGCAACTAACCACTTATAAAAATATATTTAAGGAATAGATGGATCGAAAAAGGATGTCTTCCGATCGGCGTTCAAGAGAATATATAGATGGTGTGAAAGAATTTATTAGATTTGCAAGAGAGCACACAAATGATCCTAACAAAATCTTATGTCCTTGCTTATCTTGTTGCTATGGAAAGCGGATTAGTCCACCTGATTTGCTAGATCATTTAGTCTGTCATGGAATTGATCAATCATATACATGACGGATAAGGCATAGTGAGACGGATGATGCAAGTAGTGATTGGGTGCATAGCATAACCGGTGCTTCGAATGATGAGTTCAACCCAAGCATGTGTGATGAGGATGATGGCCTTCAAGAAATGCTAAATGCGATCGAAGGGGTGCTTCATAATTGTCCTAAAGAATTTGAGAAGCTGAAAGGTGATGCAAAGAAACCATTATATCCTGGTAGCACTAAATATACAAGATTGCTAGCAATGTTGAAATTGTACAACTTTAAAGCGCGCTATAGATTGAGCGATTCTGGTTTCACCGCACTTCTTCAACTTGTGCAAGATATGCTCCAAGAAGAAAATGTACTTCCTACCAAGACATATGAGGCAAAATGAATACTTTCCTCAATAACTGGCATGAGTTTTGAGAAGATCTATGCATGCCCTAACGATTGCATATTATTTCGTAATCAGTATGCAACGTTAGAGAAGTTCCTTAAATGCAATGTATCTCGATATGGGAAGAAGAAAGGGAAAAGTCTGTCAAAGGTTGTATGGTATTTTCCCATTATTCTAAGATTTAAGTGATTATACAGTAATGCGGAGATTGCTAAGCTATTGATGTGGCATGCAGATGAACGGATTCAAGACACGAACCTTAAGCACCCTGCAGATGCCCCTCAATGGAAAAAAGTTGATCATGACCACCCTGACTTTGCATATGAAGAAAGGAACTTGCGCCTTGCACTTTCAACTGATGGAATCAATCCCACGGGGTTCAAAGCAGTACATACAGTACGTGGCCGGTGATATTGATGATTTATAACCTTCCTCCATACTTGATCATGAAACGTAAGTTTATGATGTTGTCTGATACATAAATTATTTTCATATTTATTTTCCCTTATATGATATTTTTGTGGGTGATATTTGAGCTTAATGTAATGAATTTGGGTGTAATTGATAAATAAATAATGATTTTCTTCAGTACCGTAGAAATTCACTGTTCATATAGATACTATTCATACGGTACTATAGCAATTCAATGTTTATACGGTACTATAGCAGGTCGCTGTAGCACGGTTGGTGAAATGCGTTCACTGTAGCGTCATCGTAGCACCTGAATTGAAGCCTATAAATAGAGGTTCTTGGCAGCCTGAGGAAGAAAAGGAAGAAGGAAGAGAGAGAGAGAGAGCTTCTATTTTAGAGAGAGAGTTGTTATTTTTAGAATTTATTTCTTGCATTTTTTTTACTTCTTGCATGCCTCCTACATGGATGGTTTTACCTCCTATATGGAAGGCTAGATAGTAATTTATTGCATTGTATTACTTTTTATATGCCTTCTGCATGGATGATTTTGCCTCCTATATGGAAGGCTAGATAGTCATTTCATGAATTGTATTACTTTTTGTATGCCTCCTACATGGAAGGTTTTACCTCCTATATGAAAGGCTAGATTTTACATTTTCATGCATTTTATAGTTGTATTTTTATGTTTTTGTAATTAATTTTTATGCAATGTTTATGATGTTTTTATTTTATGTTTGTTTTATTTTTAATTTCATTATGAGCTAATTTTCTTTTTCCTAGGGTGATGATGTAGCTTACTAATGATGGATTGAATCTAACTTATTAAATCTAGTTGTAATTTTTCCTTCATGATTGAGTTTTAATTATTGTTCTTAATGCTTTCAATTGATTGGGCACCTTTTGAATGATTTCAATATGTATGTTGAGACCGGAAGGAGATGCATGTGTGTGGATCCTATGATTAAAACCATAATTTGTATATGAAATAAGAATATATTCATATGGGTTGTGTAGTATTAATGAGTTCCATAAATCTTAATGCATGATTAATTGCCTAAATTCATATAGGAATATATTGAGTTAGCAATTAATTATAGAATTACTTGACATTGGAAGATGCTAGTAATTAAATTAGGGAAACTCGACTATCAATCATGTGGAATAAATTGTACTAGAATAGATAAGTGATTCAACTCGGAATTTGTTAAGTGAAATCTAATCCCTAGGACTTTTTCTCATATTTATCTTCATATAATTTTCATTTATATTTAATTATTTTTATTTTGTATTCTCGACCACCAACTAATCGATCGACCAAATAGAATTAAAATTATCAATTTTGGTACTTAGTGATCAATCCTCGTGGGAACGATACTCTACTTACTTCTATATTACTTGTTTATGACAATGTACACTTGCACTTTCTAAATACATCATCCTACACCCGTAACATTATCCATGTTAATTTCTAGACCAAGGCAACCTGGGAATGATATAGATGTATACTTGGCTCCTTTAATTGATGACTTGAAGTTGCTTTGGGAGGAAGGCGTTAATGTGTATGATAGTCACAGGGAAGAAAGTTTCACTTTGAAAGCCATGCAGTTTGGCACAATAAATGATTTCCTTGCTTATGGTAATTTGTCCGGATATAGTGTCAAAGGATATTGTGCGTGCCCTATATGTGAAGATGACACTCATTTAATGTGACTAGATCACTGTAAGAAAAATGTCTACATGGGACATCGAAGATTGTTACCATCAAAACATTGTTGGAGGAAGTGGAAAAAGTCTTTCAATGGTGATTCAGAAGAAGGTAGCCCACCGAAGATGTTGACTGGTACTCAAGTATTTGAGAAGGTTAGACACTTTGATAACAATTTCGACAAGCCTTTTGCAAAACAAATAGGGACAAACGGCTGGAAGAAGAAGTATAATTTCTTTGAACTTCAATATTGAAAGTCCTTATATGTGAGACATTTTCTTGACATGATACACATAGAAAAATATATATGTGATAGTTTAATTGGCACGTTACTTAATATGGAAGGAAAAAGCAAGGACAGTGTTAATGCGAGGTTGGATTTAGTCAAATTAGGCATCAGAGAAGAGTTGGCACCGGTTAAGCAAGGATACCATACTTAGCTTCCTCTAGCGGCTTATACTCTATCGAGGAAAGAGAAGAAGTTATTTTGTGAGTTTCTTGAAGGAATCAAAGCTCCAGAGGGCTATTCTTCAAATATAAATAATCTTGTATCAGTGAAAGAGTTGAAGCTAAAGAACCTAAAATCTCATGATTGTCATGTGCTCATATAGAATTTTGTACCTTTTGGTATACGGTCAATTTTACCTAAAAAAGTAAAGAATGCCATCACCAAAATTTGCATGTTCTTCAAGCTGATTTGTAGTAAAGTGGTTAATTCAACGAAGTTACTAGATTTGAAAAGGCTGATTGTTTGTACTCTGTGTGTACTTGAAATGTATTTTCCACCTTCTTTTTTTGACATTATGGTCCATCTAACTGTACACTTAGTGAAAGAGGTTCAATTGTGCGGTCCAGTGTACCTGAGATGGATGTACCCGAATGAGCGGTTTATGAAAATTTTAAAAGGGTATGTGAAAAATAGATATCAACCAGAGGGTTGTATAGCTGAGCGTTACATGATTGAAGAAGCAAGTGACTTCTGTGCTGATTTTCTGTTAAATGTTGACCTTGTAGGGATCCCCAAGTCTCATCACTATAGGTGAACATTTGGGAAAGGAACAAGTGGGAATGATGTAATTAGGATATCATTGACAGAATGGGAGCAAGCTCACTTATATGTGCTACATAACACTGATGAGGTTGAACCATATGTTGAAGAACACAAGGATGCTCTTCGATCGGTACATGGTGATAAGAATGAAAATTTTATAACAAAAGAGCACAACCATCATTTTCCAAGTTGGTTACAAAGGCGCATTAATGATGAGGTGGAGAGGAATCCTAATTCAATTTTTGAATACTTCAGATGGTTATTGAATGGTCCAAGCTTTAATGTGTTGTCTTTCAATGGTTATGCAATCAACGGTTACACATTCTACACACATGAACATGATACAAGGAGCACGATGCAGAACAGTGGGGTAACACTTGTTGCTGATTCTTGGCATAGAGCTAATGCTAAAGACATACACCCCATCTATGCACTAATGTCATATTTTGGTGTTATTGAAAGAATATGGGAGTTAGATTACACTGTGTTTAGGGTCCCTGTGTTAAGACGTATATGGGTAAACAACAATAATGGATTACGTACAGATGAGTTGGGGTTTGTTCAAGTGGACCTTTCTAAAGTTTGGTATAAAGATGATCCTTTCATTTTAGCATCGCAGGCCGAACAACTGTTTTATATTGTAGATCCTGCTAAGAAGAATTGGTCCATTGTGCTTCCATCGAACAAGAACCATCAAGAACAAGTTGATGCTGAAAGTGATGAATTCTTGAATATTCCTGAGCATGATCTTTCTTTTGAGATGTTGTGGTCAAAGTATATTGATATAGAGGAAGATGAACCCTTATACATGAGACATGACCATGACGAGGGGACTTGGATTTTAAATCAAACTAGAAAGAGGAAAAGATGATAACGAGTGACTCATTTTTTTACCTTGTATGTTTTATTACATGTATATATGAAAAAACTGATCAAGCTCAGGAGTAAGAGCATAAGGTTAGACCTTGAATGGAATGCGAATGAAAATCCAATTGGACCTAATGCCAGCACATTTATTTTGTTCATTGGGACTATGGTTAGAGAAAGAGTCCCGATTACATTTTCAGATTGGAGACAAGCAAAGAAACATCACTTGGATATCATATTGGGTACAATTAAGGTAAACAATATTTACTTTATTTACAGGTTATTTACTTTCATGAGATTACAATCTAACAAGTAACATGTGTTTTTTGTTACAATCTTGTTTCAATATCAAAGAAGACAGAGATAAATACGTGCTGCAAAAATGCGGTCGACTTCTTCGTAATTTTCGTTATGACCTTTTTAGATTCTACTTGCATAATAACAATGGTAATATCAATCATACACCACCGAAATTGTATGATGGAATCATAACACAAGAGCAGTGGGATGAGTTCGTGATCTCACATACTACACCGTAATTTATGGTAACATAGTATTTACTTTTACGCAGTACTTGTAATGTATTTTAACTTACATTTGTTGATATGATTGATTTGTATCTAACTAGAAAAGAAGTGAGCATAACCGGGAAAGTGCGTCGAACATGCCATACCGGTACATGAAAGGAGCGGTATCATATGCAGTGCTGGAACAACAATTAGTAAGAAAACTAATCATTATTTATTGTTAAGAATATAATTTCTATGACTAATCTTTCACTACAACTAACTTTGACATACAGATAAAAGAGTCCCACCCTGATGTCACACGTTTACCACGACATGATTTGTTTGTGGCTGGCTGCACAAATAGCAAGGGCAACATTCCCAGTGAGCAAGCTAGGGCAGTTGTGTATTATTGTGTGAGTAGTGGATTATATATATAATAAGTTTTAGCTCTACTTAAATAATTCTATAATACAATAACTAATAATGTTGTACTTCTTTTTTGTGATAGCGCACAATGACGTAAGTACAACCGGAGTTGAGGAACTATGTTGATCCTGACGACTTGCTCAGTAGAGCGCTTGAAGCTCCTGAGTATGGTGGTCATCGTTAGGGTACTGGTTTTGGAGTCATCCAAACATCTTACTTTGGCTCCCAAAAGCGACCTAACATTCTTCAACTAAAGGAGGAGATTTCTGGCTACAAGCAGTAACTAGACCAGCAGATGAGTGGCTACAACCAAGATGTAGAACAGAAGATTAGTCGCTACGAGTCACAAGTCGAACAATTTAATGATCATGTGCGCTTGCTGCAAGAGAAAAATGCGTTCTTGAAAACTCAAATTGATATCTTGATGCAATCTAGGCCAGCACCAAGTCTAATGTGTGACAACAGTAGTGCTAGAGAGAGTTACCCCTCCGCACCTAAAGTCCCAATTCCTTTGGTAATTAATTTCTTCTCTGGTTAACTTTTTGTTACGTTATAAATTATTTTAAATTTATATATTAATTAACTCTATTTTTAATAGGGTGAATTAACGTTCAAGTCGCACGTCAATGATTCTTTCAAGAATGCAGTTTCCATAGGTGTGGCCTACAATACCGACCACGATACATTGCATAACTCACCATTTCCCTCAAATACACTACGAGTAAGGGTTGACATATGCACATGTAACGATGCCGAATTGCCAATCCCTTCTCAGGATGAAGAGACAATAGTGAGAGATGTTGTCGGTGGCTATATTACGTGGCCAGTAGGTCTAATAGAGCTAGTGAACAAGGTATTTAATTTACAATTCATTAACTATTTCTATGAACTTTCATCTAGAACTACATGATTTGTTTTCATGATTTTTGTAGGTTGCTGGTCCTAAAGAAAAACGAGTTGAAGGGTGTGGGAAGAACTCAGACTACTCAACAACACAACAGAAGTCACACCCCTCAACCAGTAACAGAAGTGACAGACAAATGGCACCGGATATCATCCGTTGAGGAGGTCATGAACTAATTTTCAATGACAAAATCTATTATACAAGTACATTTGATCATCTCGGTGGTGATATCTTGACTGAAGTACTTGGTCATACATGGGCTAGTGTGACGGCTATCAACATATGGGTTAGGTACTTTATCATCATCATCTGTTACTATGATTATTATTCATCATTCAAGTTTTTGGTGTTAATAACATTGTTTGTTTCCATAAAGGCACTTATACCACGATATATTAGTGGGCATGGAAAGGGTGAATAGATTTGTATTTATCAATCCACACCTCATTGGCCACTATTTGAGGATTGATTTGGACGCACAAACCCATACTCTTAAGGACCAGTTCATGCGCAGAGCATCCCCTACTAAGATGTTCATTGTGCCATACAATGTGGTGTAAGTTATTTGCGACATTATTATCTATATTTTTTGATTATTCATTCACTTTTATCATAATAACATTATTGTCAAAGTAAAATGTTCAAAATATTTTAGGCGACATTGGATTTTGCTTGTGATCCAGCCTGCCATAACTGGGGGCCCGCGTTTATTATTTGGATCCTATAGAGACTAGTTATCCATCGAATCGCCCAAATATGGTGATTATGATTAATAGGTAAGCGTATGGGTGTATACGGTAAATATTTACGTGTGTGATTATTGAATAAAAACAAAATTAATGAGTCATTACTTCTTTTGTTAGTGCATTGGTCGCATATAGGAACAATGTTGGATTGTTCAATCCTATAAAACGCACTGACAGCACCGCAGCTTGGAAGAAGATTAAAGTATATAAATTTCCTAAAATTTTGTTATTCATAAATTTTTCTTTAAACAATGGCTTATCTATTATTTTGTATTGTTGCAGTGTCCATTCCAGCCAAATAATAATGATTGTGGTTACTACGTCATGAAATATATGAAAGATGTAGTTACTCATTATTTAAATCATGTTCCCCTAAAAGTAAGTACTTCTACTTAATTATATATAATTTATACTTTTTTTTGCATTTAATTGAGATAGCCATTTTTTTAAGTATATGTTAGGTTACGTTCTTAGTTTAACTATTTCAAATTTTGTTTTGGTTTCTCTTTTGCTATTGGTTTGTGTTTTGTTTCCTCCGTATATATTTTCATTACTGGAATAGATCTCTCTTTTGGCTTCTAGTTTAGCTATAGATTAGTCATTTTGATTACTAGAATAGATCTCTACTTTGGTTTCTACATTTACATGTATTTGTATATGTACGTAATATGCATGGAGGCTAATTGAAAATGATCCCCAATTTTTTTTTTTAAAAAAATCCACCCAAGACTTCATGGTTATTCATTAATAATCGTAATATATTGAGACATTATACCACAGTTCTTTCAAAAAACCGTGAAGGATATCAAAATATTTTACAGTTCCAAACCAACAACTATCAAATAAATACCTTACTAATTAAAACCAGAGTTGGAGTGTCTAAGTTAATCGCTTTATAGTGATTTTCATTTGTTCTATGCATGATATTTATATAGTATTATGAAGATGAATGGCGTGACCAGTTGACTGACTATCAAGTAGATGAGATCATTGAGGAATGATGTCAATACGTGGTCAGCCAAATACCACCTATTTAAATACTTAGGCACATTTTGTCTTACAAATTTCTTGTCTCTTTGTTTTAGTTTCTCTGTATATTATGTTGTAATTTGATATATATTTAACACTAATTTTATTAACTGATCCATTGTATTTAATACTGATTTGATTTGCTTTTTTCTTTTCTATTAGAATTGTATATTAATCTCTGTAGTAGATTATATTTGAATTAGAATGAGTTCATCAGGTCATGAAACAACCACGATGAAAAAAAAGGATGCAGTAAAAAAATATCACCTCTTACGATGCTTCCTGGAGAAAGCGCCGAAGGAGGTTCATTAACCTCCTACGGTGCTTCATGTGGAAGCGCCATGAGAAGTGCTTTTAGTAAGAGTCCCAAGAATATTCAGGAAATAGAATGATTTTCAGGGATTATATTCGGGTAAAAAATGAGTCTCTAGAGTTCATGAGGCTCGGGGTGCATAAGTAGTCGGATAAAGTATATCGATGTATGAGCACTTTGGCACAGTTGACGCCATCTTGAAGACCTAGATACACATGGCGCAAAATTGAGTAGACTCCATATACACGTGGCGTAAAACCAAGTGACTTCGCATAAAGTAGCTTTTTGTAAAAGTAGCAATGATTAATCTGTTATTAAAGTAACTTTAATAAAGTAGTAATGATGGCTCCACTTTAAGGTTGGATTTTTAAGAAGGCATCACATATCCCTTAATCATGAGAATCACTTTTTGACTTTTGTGTTGGCACTCTCATGAGGCGCTACCTAGCACATTAGTTAGGGGAATCTACCGGCCTCCGGTTCGGACACGTGCTTGACTTTCCCGAATACCGAACTCAGGAGTAAGGGAAATTCATCAGGCTTCCTTTCCCCTAACATTAAAGGATGCCTAAGAGAGATAAGAGAGATGAAGGATGAATTTAAAGAGGACACTTGTAACTCCAAGGACAAGCACTTGGACATATGGCACACTAGGAAGCTTTGGACAATGTAAGATTAAATCTTAGCCCTCTAATTCTCTTTAAGAATTTTTCCAAGAAAGGAAAGAGAAGGGGAAAATAGAAAATATGAAGTGAAAATGAAAGAGGAGAGAAGGTGGAGAAACTTGAGAATCCTAAGTGTTTTGGAGCCGATTTAACCTCTGAAATTGCGTTTCTAGCTCCATGAGTCTTCTCAAATGTTGTTCCTCTCAGTGAGAACAATATTTCTACTATTTTAGATTCTTGATTAAAGGTTTTTGGTGCTGTCAAAATCAAGAACGGGCTATAGTATTGTGTAGAGGTAAGCCCAAGCATTGTTTTGAAACAAATGCTTTGAGGATTTGTTGAGTTTCATGGGTTTCCTTGACTTCCTTGTTTTTTGGTCAGACCTAGAACCCTACAAAGAAATATGATTTTGATTATTTTAAGGCTTCCAATGGGTTCAGGACGAAAAAACTGTGTGGGGTTGAGGTGAGGAACCGATTCAGAGAATACCAAAATAGAAAGATGAATTTTGGCCCAAAAACCCTATAGTTTCAACCAGACTTGGAATCATAGGAAGGAGAATGGTTTTGGTTTTTTTGAGGTTGGAAATTGATTCTACACACAAAATTGTGTGGGAATAGGTTGTGAACATGATTTTGGAAAGGTTGGATAGAAGACCCTAAATTTGGAAGTAAAATAGTGCTACCATATTCGTTTTCTAGAGACAGGCTGGTTGTGGAGTGATTTCGAATAGCTAAACCTTGTCCAATAAGGATGATATTTTTAAGATTATTAGTATACTCCATAAGCTTTAAAATGAGGTATAGAATGCGTGATTCGGAGCTACAGATTGTAAGTTATGAATTGTTGAAGTTGAGGCAATGAATCTGGAATGAATTCTAGACCAATAAGGTTGGTTAAGGATTATGAAATTTAATCCCTATAGTTGGTAGTGGTTATTATTTTTACCATATGTAGGACTTAAAGATATTAACATAGAAACTTGAAAAACCTCATTTGAAATTTTGTAGATTTAGTTATGAATTTTCAAAGTCAATGGATAAATTTGGTAGACTAGGGTTGACTTGCGAATCTTGTATGCATAGTTAGCAAAGTTTTTTATTGAGATTCCCTCGAATCTCACTCTCCCTAACCCAAGCATATAGGTATGATGAGTACAAGAGAAGAATGCATGAAGATATGCAAGGGGGAAATATGAAGGAGAATTGAAGATTGAAGTGCAATGCACCGTTTATATATTTTGATTAGATTTGTGTATGTACATATCTTCAATTCTAATCATAGTTATGATTGCACTAAGAATGAAAGACAGTAAGATATGATAGACAGTATTGCACTAGAGGAGGATAAAAACTATTATAGATATGTAGTTTTCTTAGTCTTGCCATATATTGTCGGGTAGATATCTTGACTCTCGAATCGCCTAGCCATTGATAAAGCTCATGTGAATGAAAGAATTTGATGTTATGTGGGATGATAAATGTGAGAGGAGCTTTATAGAGCTAAGGGAGGGGCTAGCATTCACACCAATATTGATTATCCCAGATTCTAGTGTGAGTGTTGTGGTCTGCAGAGAAGCGACCTGAGTGGTCTACAATGATGCGACTTGAGTGGTCTGCAAATGAAGCGACTGGTATGGGTTGCAGTAAAATGAGTATACAGGATTGGGATGTGCCTAGTATAGCAAAGCAAAATGGTGGCATATGCCTCCTGAAGTCTTACGAGATAGAATACCCTACTTCTGACTTAGAATTGGTAGTAATTGTCTTGATTTGAAAGAATGAAGATCTGAATATGCCTTTAGATATCAAGGATTAAGGTAGAATTAGAACCTCATGAACAATGCTGATGCTATGAGAATATTATCCAAATGTATGAGGATTAGAATAGGAACGATCAATCTTAACGATTCCTAGTACGTGTGTTATGTGTAATTGAGGAAACCTGATTTTCAGCTAAGCTAATGTTGAGGTTCTAAGAATGGCAATCAAATGAATTAGGACCTAAGAATCAAACAATAGTTGAATTGATTCTTTAGGCATTTGAATTGACCTGAATGATTTTGTTAGAACTGGCTGACACCCAAGAGGGGGGTGAATTGGGTGTGTGATAAGAAAGTATGATCTTTTAAAATCTTTTCGCAACTTATTAAATCAATACATGTGGAAGTATAGAAACATAAGCTGATATGTAAATCATATATGCTGGAAATGTAAAAGCTTAGGGAAGAGAATATGCAAACTGTGATTTATCCTGGTTCGGTCCAATCCACGATGACCTACGTCCAGTCCCCAGGCTCCTCCTGAGATTTCCAATCCACTATATTCTTGTTTAACTGGGCACAAGAAAAGCCTCTACAAATTCACAAGAGTAACTCCCCCTTACACACTGGAAGGTTTACTCCTTCTTACAGCAAGTCGAGCAAAGCAATCCCAAAAACCTTTCTCTCCTGCTTACCCGTGTAAGTCTTATGAGCAGCAACGTTCTCTCCTACTTACACCACTGTAAGTCTTACGAGCAGCAACGTTCTCTACTGCTTGCACCTTGTAAGTCTTATAGGCAGAAACTCTTAATGGCGATTCACTCTACAACTTCCACTGTAAGGTAATCAACCCTCTCAAGGTCCCTCTACCTTGAGTTCAATACAGAAATATATTTGTAAGGATTTACAAACTCTCTCACAGAGTAGATAGGATACTCACTGAAGTACAATACAAATATTCTCACTCTCAATTATACATGATATAGAAGATGAAGTAGAGCAAAGAGTGGTTGGAGGTAGAAGACTTAGAATATCAGCATGTTCATGTTCTCATTGCGTTGCTTGCTTTTCTGTGTTTGAATCCTCTTCTATTTATAGCTGAGTTGTGGAAGATATCCGTTAGAGTCTGTTGATTCATTTGACCGTTGAGCCCATTCGGATATTCTTCTGTTATAATCCCATCTGATGCTTAGACAGTTACTATATCATTTTCGGTTGGAGTCCCATTGCTTTGCACGGTCGTTGAGTGTATTTAAATATTTTCCCGTTGATCGTGCTCTGACACATGCTTCAGCGTTTCTTACAGTTTTCCCATTGGTCTGACAGATGCAATAGTATTTGTCTTCCGTTACTTATGAAATTTGCTGCCGTCCACGAATAGTTGTCGTTTGAATATTGATCCGTGTAAGCCATGTGATCGGTAGTGCATAACACCTGTAAATCCACTCAGAGAAATAGCCGTTAGAAAATATCACTCGGGTGATTAAAGACTTCACTGGAAGTGATTTCAGAAAATGGAAGAATCATTGGAAGTCAACTTGATTTCACTGGAGGTGATTTTGATAAAACAATTAACTCTTGACTGCATAAGCATTTCACCGGCAGTAATCTTGATTTCTGGATGTGACTGTCATTGGAAGTGATTCTGATTCAGTGAAGAGTGTACTGAGTGATCATAGATGCTGACAAGAAGTGAAACTGATAAAACTTCATATAAGTTGATCTTGGCATGTCTCTGGAAGTGATTTGCAAAATCAACATAATCACTCACTTGGATATTTCTTATAGAAAGTGAACTGAGGCATACTGGCTTTTACTGGAGGTGCATTCTGGTTCACTGGAAGTGATATTGAAAATTTCATATTTCACTCGAGTGAATTTGGGATCACTGGAAGTGATTTTGTAAACAGTGATTTCTTCTTGGAGTGATTTCCAATTCACTGGAAGTGATTTGTAACTTTGCAAATATCACTCGAGTGATTCAAGATCACTGGAAGTGATTTGGTAAACAGTGAAATATTCTTGCAGTGATTTTGAATCCACTGGAAGTGATTTGCAACTTTACAAGCTTCACTCGAGTGATTCAAGATCACTGGAAGTGATTTGGAAAACTTGGCGCATCACTCGAGTGATTTGGAATTCACTGGAAGTGATTTTCAAAACAGTGTATTTTTCTTGAAGTGAATTCTCAATCACTGGAAGTGATTTGTCGCATCACTCGAGTGATTCAGAATCACTGGAAGTGATTTGGCGCATCACTCGAGTGATTCAGGATCACTGGAAGTGATTTGGAAAATTTGAGATATCACTCGAGTGATTTGGAGATCACTGGAAGTGATTTGGCAAAGTTGAAATATCACTCGAGTGATTTGGAGATCACTGGAAGTGAAATGGAAAAATTGAGATATCACTGGAAGTGATTTGGAGATCACTGGAAGTGATTTGGAAATTTTGAGATATCACTCGAGTGATTTGGAGATCACTGGAAGTGAAATCTGAAACAGTGAATTTTTCTTGCAGTGATTTTACGATCACTTCCAGTGAAATGCCATATCACTCGAGTGAATGCTGAAATCACTCGAGTGATCCGTTTCCAGTTCTTCAGTAAACATAGGTCAACTTCCAGATGTCATAACTCTTCGAATATGACTCCAAAAATGCTGTATTATATATCAATCGAAAGCCCTGGAAGTCTAATTTCATATGGCACCGGTTTCAGCTCAATAGGACCAGTGGTTTGAGAGTTATAGCCAAAATACTAAGACTGTTCCAGAACGTGACGCTGACATGAAGGTAAAATTAGAACACTGATATCTCCCTCATATGAGCTCCTTTGATGTTTGTTCTGCTGTCAAAATGACGCATTGGGAGTCTAGTTTCATATGCAATTGGTTTCGTCTGATTTGGAGTTGTATTGTGAGATAT
The DNA here is from genome assembly GCA_037074505.1 of Albizia julibrissin. NCBI lineage: Eukaryota > Viridiplantae > Streptophyta > Magnoliopsida > Fabales > Fabaceae > Albizia > Albizia julibrissin. The sequence goes on from CM073477.1 coordinate 45,286,390, forward strand.
ATGATCAAATAACCAGACCTCGCTCAGCTCGATGAAGCACAGACTCTGAAATGCTGCACATCACTCGAGTGATTTGCTGAATCACTCGAGTGATTGCGTTTTTTTCAGAATCACTCGAGTGATTCAGCAAATCACTCGAGTGATTCATTAAATCACTCGATGCTACAGTGCCAAACAGTGCCAAACAGTGCCAGTTGCTACAGTACCCGTATTGCTACAGTGATAATGCTACAGTGCCAAACAGTAACTGCTACAGTACTTCTTAATTCCCTTATGAGCATAGAAACATCCAGTATTTCTTCTTAGAAGCTTGAATCTTGATATTTCCATTAATTCTTCAAGCTCTTCATTCTCCAATCTCTTTGACTAATCTATAAGATATATAACATTAAATATAATAGTTAGTCAATGTAAGAGATAAGTATATTATGCAAACTTTTGCTCTCATAATATTTGATATATATATTTGGCATCATCAAAACTAATCATATCTAACAGATTTGAGGTATTAGAATATGGTACAAATATGTTGAGGATAGGTGGAATGCTTGAAGAAGTGTAAGAAGAAAATGTGAGGGTGAATTGAAGATTGAGATGGGGAAATGTGCTACATGTTAATTATGATGTAATTAATTGTATAAGCATGCCAAGTTTGATAATGGAAAGATAATGCTGAAGATATCAGATTGTGAATGAGATTTGAAAGGCTAAATGAATTAATTAGTTCTTAATACTTGGTAAGCTTAAAGTATAGTTTTACCAAATGAATGGTAACTCAATAATGTTAACGCTTCCATATGTGAACTAAAGGGGCGTAAAATTAAGGTGTTACAACACACACACGCACACGCACACGCACACGCACACACACATGTGCGTACACACAGAAAGAGGACTGAATTTAGGTCAAGTTAATTAGGTCAAGTATGTTTAGATATCCAATTAGCTCATGCCACATTTAATAGTTAGACAATTCATCACTTCGTTAGATATTTTATTATTTAAGATTATATAATTTAGTATTTAATGTAGATGATATATTATCATTTTTTTAATAAAATATCCTCTGATTGTGGCACACTCGTGTTTTGGATAGAAATTTGGTTAAGGTTACCTCCTAGGCTTGTAAATTATTACAAGCTTTGATGGGATGTTATAAATAGTGTACGTCAAGTCTTAGAGCAGCAACATTGAAATACATTTACTTGATTTTTAATAGTTCCTTGACAGGTGACGGCTATTCACAAACTATCACTATGCCTCATCTTCTAGTTAGAAGAATCCTGGATTATTTTCTTCTAATCTCCTTTCTTTTTTTCAGTTCTCAGGTTATGAGATATAGTTTGCAGAGTTATTATAGCTAGAGGTGCTACTGATAAAATCTTCCATTGTTACTCTTAATTTTAGAGTTTATATATTATGTATTTAGGAATTATTTATGTATTTATTCCTTACATATGGCATCAGAGCTATATCAATTCTCCTCTACCTATTATCTTGTGCATATTGTGTTCTTTTATTTTCTAGAAGGATAACATGAAACCGGTTTTGATTGATGCAAAATTTTGTTTTCTGCCAACCGTCAGATTCTCATGCTAGAGAGAGATATCTTTGATGCCTTTTGTTTTGAACATCATGCATCCTGTTAATTGTTTAAAACCTTCATGGCAATGGTTTTATTGTTCTAATCATTCTTAAATCTAGAACTTGTTGCAATTTTGCATTTTGCTGATCAATGGTTTGTGGAACATGATGCATCTTAATAATCGCTTGACTTTTTTTTTAAAAAAATTCATTTTTGTTGATGTTTTTTGAAACAAAATGATCCATGTTCTAATTGTTCTTACTTTGCTTCTGGTTTCCCTAGATTCTTTTTGATACATGCTTTTCTTGGATTCTGTTTTGAATATATGTTTGAGCTATCGGGTTAAAGGGCGAAAGAAGAATGTTTTTGTACTTCGAGTATCACCGTCACCACCTCAGAAAATCAAAGGATCAAAGAAATGCATTTTCTGTTTTGATAAAAAAATTCAAATTATCCGATTCAATCTTGGAAATTTTTCGCTAAAGCAATTGCTCATATTTTGTTCAAAATTGTTTACTATGATTATTGTTATTGAAATTTTCGGATTTTGAGCTAGAGATCGCTAGAATCTTCACTTGGAATCGATGGTCACGGCGGTGCTGGTTCGGGTCGCATTTGTGGTGACGCGTTGGGTCTAGGGATCCTACTGGGTAAGGAAGAAGCTCAAAAACAGTGTCATTTTGAGCATACAAGTGTTGTCTTCTCCAACCGCCTTAGAACGTCATTGTGAAACGATTCGTTTCACTATTTCAGTTGATTTGGGCTTCGTGTTTTTTGGGCCTTTGTTTTGCTTCATTTCTTTTATTTCAAAGTGGGCTAAGTCTATGACTTTGTTTTGGGCTTGCTATTATTATTATTTTTAAATTTCTGCTTCAGTTTTTTTTTAGTATGGGCCTGGAATTTTTGACCTTTTATTTTAGTATTTTTTTGTTTATCCTTTCTCTGCTGAGATTTGGGTTTATGCAATATTTTTTATTAATTGAAGCATGTGGGCCGAAGGGGTGCCTTTGGGAATTTTCTTAATTGTCTGGATTATTTCTAATTGCTATTCCGGCCTACATTTTTTGGGTTTTATTTTCTAAGTTGATGCCCTTTATAATTGTTTCATTTTTTGAATTTTAATCATGGGCTCATGTAATTGTTCTATTGCTTTGGGCCATGAGGATATATTCTCCCAATCACTTTTTGATTAATATTTTGGGCCAAGTATATGTTTATCTTAATTTTGGACAATCGTTGCTATTTAATATATTAAGTTATTGATATTGAAGCCTTCAAGTTTGATTGCTAGACATTATCTTGGTTCAATAAAGTTACCTTAACTTCATTTTGTTCTCAATTCTTTGGCCTCCCCCCCTTCCCGGGTGAGCTTTTCAAGAAATTAAATATTTGATTGTTTGTTTGGGTTTAATTTTTATCAAAATATTTGAATATTGATTTATTTTTTATGTGCCATGTTAATTGGTTCAATATAGGAAAATTAATTTTTTGCTATTTTTGCGTTATGGTAATTTGCAAAAATTTATTTTGGTATATCATTTAATCACCTTAATAATTATTTAATTAATTTTAGACAATTTTTCAATTGTTTGAATTTTTCAAAATTATATTTGAGTTGAAATATGCCGAAATTGATTTCTTAAACAATTTTTGGATATATAAAATAGTGGGATGGTTATCAATTTAATTACTTGATATTGATCCCTCCATTAAGATCTACATATATTATATTTAATTTTGATGTATAAAATAGTGGGAGAATTTATCTATGATGATTATTTGGTCACATTTTGTTATTTAAATTAGTCAATTAAATTCTCATTAAAGGTTTATGTATATTTGGAATTTAAATGCACATAGTTGATATTTGCGATTAGGATGCATCTTGAGGAGTAGCCATAGCATCCCCAATATTGCGTGTGTAAACAATCGCTTATGGATTTTTTGAAACATCAATTCCAATTAGTGTTTAATTAATTTAACCAAAGTGGGAGAATTTCAGTTATTGAGTCACTTTTGTCAATTAAATTAATTGTCTAAATTTTCATTAGGTTATTGGTGCATATTTATGTTTTAAATGCACATGATATTCGTGGTTAGCATGCTTGTTTCCTGGGGAGTATCCACAACATCCTCAATTCTGTTGCATGCTCATTTTAACCGCATATAGGATTATAGAATATCAATTGTAATAAAATATATGGTTATAATTAATCTTTGCCCACAGGTGGATAATTATAATTGCATTTTTAATTACGATGAAATAGAATGGCATTGTATTTTCTAAGTAACCCACATGTATTAGAAAAAGTAACTACATTTTAGATTTATCAATTCAAGATAAATTCATGCTATGCTAATGTCTTTGCCTACAGGTAGACCTTAGTGATACAAATTTATAATTGTATGATCTACATTGTGTTATATGTGATTAGTTTTGATGATGTCAAATATAGATATTAAATATTGAGAGCAAAAAGTTTGCATTATATTTATCTCCTACCTTAACTTGACTAACTACTATATTTAATGTAGATTAGAAGATATCAAGTTGAATTATGGAGAATGATTAAGAAGAAAATTAAGAAAGAAGTTATTTGGATTGATCAAGAGGAAGAAGAAGAAAAAGATTAAAGATATTCAAGAAAATAAATAAGCTATCTAGTTGGGTTGGGTTATAAAGAATTATCAAGAAGAAAATAAGAACTAAAGAGATTGAAGAATGAAGAACTTGCAAAATATCATCAGAATGTCAACATGGAAGTTCATAGATTTGATATTGAAAGTCTGGATGATCAAATGGAAGTTTGAATGGATCAATTCGGAGTTAAAATACTCAATCTGGAGGCTTTTGGATGTTCACTCGAGTGAAATTTCAATATCACTCGAGTGACACCTCTTCACTTGAGAGATATCTCATTTTCACTCGAGTGAAGTGAATTCTTAATGATTCACTTGAGTGGAACATGTGTCACTCGAGGGGAAATGTGTTTTCAGCTATTCTGTTCAGCTATGTTCTTCGTTCAGCATGGACAATGTTCGGTAATTTGACCATATCTTCCAAACCACAACTCCTATTGAGACCAAACTAGTGACATATGAAACTAGACTTACAATGCATCATTTTGAAATCAAATTCAAGCTGAAAGGAGATTAGATGAAGGAGATATTAATTTGTGAATTTGACCTTTAAATCACCGTCACTTTCCAGACCAGGTTCGGTATTTTGGACATAACTCCTAAATTACAAATCCAATTGAGCTCAAATGAGTGCCATATGAAACTAGACTTAAATAGATTTCCATTTATATATAATATTATAATTTTAGAGTTATATTAAAGGAGTTATGTCTTCTGGAAGTTGGAGCTCAAAAATGCATATACAATCTACACTCTTTTCATCATAACTTGCAACATACAATTGAGTTGGAGTTGATTCTTTTTGGGTTGGAATATAAATGACAAGAGCTTTTTGATAATGGGTCATTTGCTATATTTGGAGCTAAAATATATAAATCACTTGAAGTGAACACCTGAGTGATACTGACGAGTGAAGATCCTAACTTTCAGTTTTTCAAGTCAATAATCTGAGGCTATGCAAGTTCACTCAAGTTGATAAATAAACACTTGAGTGATGGTGTTAACTCGTGGGAATTTGGAGGTGACTCGCAAGGTGATCTGAGAGTTGGAAGCAGATTACTCGAGTAAGGATTTATGCCACTCGAGTGATTCAGAACTATTCAGCTTCACTCGCAAGGTTACTGCAAGTCACTCGTGGATTTTCTGAGAGTTCATTTGAGAAGCCACTCGAGTGCATAAGTGGCCACTCGAGTGACAAGGCTTCACTTGCAGAAGACAGCAAGTCACTCGCCAAGTTTTTGAAAGTTAAGAAGAATTCACTCGAGTGGGTAGTGGCTACTCGACTGACAAGGGATCACTTGCTGTTTTCAAAAGTCACTCGCGAGGGTCTCTAAAAGTTATGAAGAACTTCCACTCGAGTGAGTAAGTGATCACTCAAGTGGAATGTGTCACACTCAAGCTTTTCCCAAGTAGTTCGCGACAGTACTGAAAGTAAAAGGTAAAGACCACTCAAGTGATAAGATGCCACTCGAGTGATATCTTACAACTCGTGATACTCAGCAAGTCACCTTCAGAAAAACCAAGAGTGCAGTATATATCAACAGAAGATCACTCAAGTTATTTCTCATGCACTCGAGTGATACTGATAGCATATTCTCTTAATCACCATATCAGATTTCTCTATAATCTTACAAATTCATTTAAACCTTGATTATGTTGCTTATAAACATTCCTAATCATCACTAATCAAGTTTACATGAGGATTATAGGTGATTGAACTTGGATTAAGAGCTCAACAAACAAAGAGCAAATTGTGTCAGAATCTCCAATGGTCATATTTTTGTAAAGCAATAGAATCTCAACGGGAAGACCAACGTACCTAACGGATACTTCAACATCTCCAACGTTCATCTAAGCTACAACAACTATAAATTGACAAGCATTAAATTCAAAGTTGAGAGCATGCACCCACGCTACCAAAATGCTAATATTATGATGTTCATCTCATTTACTCTCTGTTTTCTTAGTGATCTTGTAATTTATCATAGAGACTGAGATTATTTGTTATGTACTTCAGTGTTCATCTTATTGACTTTTGAGAGAGAAGATTGATTGTAATCCTTTACCATAAAGATTGTATCCTTACGGTGAGTAAGGGGGAGTATCTTGGTGAGCGATTTGTAAACAGCTTAACAAGTGCTCGGGTAAACTTGTGGAATTGTAGAAGCTTCTCTTGTGCCCGGTTTAAACAAGAAGATAGTGGATTGAAAATCTCAAGTGGAGCTTAGGGACTGGACGTAGGTCATCAAGGATTGGATTGAACCAAGATAAATCACAGTGTGCATCATTTCTTCCTTAAACTCTTATATTTCCAACATACATTACTTAAATGACTGGCTATTGATTTATACCTTATTATTATCATACTTGTTGTTTTCATTGAGATGCAAAAAGATTTTCAAAGTTCTTAAATATTTATCTTACAACCAATTCACTCCCCTCTTGGGTGTCAGCCGAATTACACATTGTGTAACACCCTAAATTTTGGAACTAGAGGATTGAGAATAAGCCTGACTCAAGAGGACTGCTAAGCCCTGGTTTAGCAAGTATCCCAGTAAGGCACGATTTTATTCCCTAAAATTCCTTTATACCTTTGGGGGTATTAAAAAACATAGGGAATGGAAAAACAAGGCAATCAATAGTCACACACAACATAATTATATTTGGAACACAAAAGAGATTTGCTGCCAATGAGTACTCTGCATGACAGACATGATTTTGTGGCATTTTTCACTACACAAATGATGTTCAAAAATTATGAAAATTTTCAAAATAAAAGTAGACTTATCAATATTTAATTTGATAGGTCATATAAGTCATTTGGAGTTATACACAAGGAGTTATGCATTTTTGAATTTAGCCCAGTACAATTGGCGATTTTCAATGGTAGCGTCCAAAAAAAAGTAGTTCTGGGAATATTGAGCTTCTAATTAGCTAAAGGCTATATTTTTACATTAAACTATACTTGTCACATATCCTTTGAAACCATCCCAATTGGATATCTATACAATTAGATATGAATTTTCAAAGTTTGATGGAAATTCTGCCCAAATTTTCAACTAGTGCGAAAATAAAAATAAATGTAAGGGCAAAATGACCATTTGACCAATAAAGCAAGCATCCATTTTTTTCCCCTTTAATTGGGATAAATATTGGCTAAAGTAGGAAGCAAGAAAGGGAAATAATTTATGTGGCCTTTATTTAATTTAAGTAAAAGAAAAGCAAGAGCCAATTAGAACTAAGCACATGTTACTATCTAAAAAGGAAGAATAGATGATGCAAATGTCATTCAATTATGTCTTATTTCCCTTGACATTTTAGTCAGCAAAAAGGGGCAAGCAAGAGAAATATTCATTTAGTGAATATTAAAGCAAGAAGAGAAAAAGAAAACAATGAACAATCACAAGCTAACACATAATGAAGCAACTTGAGATATTTAACAAAAGCTATTACCTTCTCTTCATTATCTTCATTTTTGGCCAAAATCTGCACCCAAGAGAGAGAGATAGCTGAACCAAAAACATGAAGAACAAAAAGAAAGGGCAAGGATTAAGAAGCAAGATCAATGTAGGTTTTACTTGTTCTTGCCTTGTATACCATGATTAGCAAGTAAAATCAAGGGAAAAGAGAGAAGAGGAGGCCACAGTCAAGAGAGGAGAGGAAGATGAATCCAAGGTAAACTCAAGAACCTAGCTTCTTTTGTTGGTTCTTGATGGTTATTGTTGTTGTTGTGGTTGGTTTGGCTTGGTTTGTGATTTGGAGATGCCAAAACCTAAAGGGAGGTTCTGCCCAAATTCACACTAAACATGATTAATAAGTGTTTAATGGGCTGAATATGTGATTAAAGTTGAAAAGAAGGAGTTGTATGGATTAAAAACAAGAAAACACACTTTCCCTCATAATATGTTGATTTTTGGCCAGGGAATTTCATCCTATTTGGTCTAGAATTTCATCAATTTGATGGTTCCATTGTGTTTAGAAGGGAAAATTTTGTAGGGTTCATGTGGATTGTGAAGTGTGAAAAGCCATAGAATGAGAAATGACCAAACTACCCTTAAAACCCTAATAAGTTAGGGGTTGTTAGGAATAAAACTGTAATTTGGGCTGGATTTTGACTAATATGAGGTTAAAAATAGATTCTATAGGAAAAATTGTGTAAGATTAGCTCGGGTCATAATTTTTGGTGAGGTACAGTTTGACCGGGTATAAAGGAGCATAGACTGGGTCCCCAGGGGTATTTTGGTAATTTTTCACTTTCGAGTCAAGATAACCAAAAAATGAGTTTATAATGAGTTATGAATAAATAATAACTCATGTATCCTAAATTTGTAATTTTAGGATATACCGATAGCCCGAGCTGAATATGGAGCTAGACTGATTAAAAAGCAAAGAAAGGGCACATTTCAGGTAGTAACACTCTCTTTCATGCACTATGTGGTTATCTATATGTGTTAAGGATTCCATTCTTTATAACATGAGCCAAGTGTCTTGGACACACCAATTTGCCAAGTTGTGGTCAGGGACCTAACAAGGACGCCAAGTAGACCAGGGTGCAAACATGTCGTTTGACCTTAGGTAAGTGTACACACATAGTTTGATCATCTTACATGACATGGTGTATGACATATTTATTTTCAGATCGTATATGCTAGACTGCTAGTTACTACTGAGATTCCCCAAAATCTCACCCTCTCCATAAACATGTAAAGTTTCCAACATCAGGCAGCAGCTCGAAGGGCAGAATGGTAATTTCTGGAAACTGGAGGTTTCGGGCTAATATGAGAGGAGGCATTGGTTATCTGAAGACCTTTCTATTTATTTAAAGTCTGTAATTATTCTGTATATCGCTATGGGGAATTCTGTATGTAATCAAGTAATATTTTTTTAATATATCAGTATATTTATGTTATTTCTATGTGCCCATTGAGCTACGCAATTGCTACTCTGAGCAACATCAATAATAAGACGGGGTCTTACACATTGGCAAACATCCACCTTTGTTCTGTGATGGTTTTTTCTCTTGTCTCTTATATTTATTTTGTAAGCATGATTAATTTTTTATTTTGACCTTGTAGCATATGATTGTTATCTATCTATTTGTTTAGTTTAATAAAATTTATTAGAGATAATTGTTGAGCCTATAAGGATATAAATATTACTCCTTCCATTAGGATAAAATTGACATCAAGAAAGTTCTAGTACTTAATGATACTGACATAAGAGCTGAGATAACATTTATGAGATGTAATTGTCTCATTAAATTAATCTCAATTAAGAGTTGGTCATCACAGATACATAAGGATAGAGCAAAGTTAAGGGTTGCTTATAGACTAAAGGACATAATTAAAAATTCTCATGATTGTCATTACATGGTTTTGTTGATTATAAAGTGATTCTCCTTAATAGTGTAATATGCCTCCATTAATTTTGGTGGAAGAGATCCTTAGTTTATTATCTCATGAGTTGTTACTCCTTTTCATTAGTACATGCATGGATATTATGTATTCATTGCAAATGTGTATATACAAGTTTTACTCATACTTGGAAAAGAATGAGATTCTAAATTAGGGCTGTGAAGCCACTAGCTCAAAAGCCATAAAGTAATAGGCATGTAGAGAATAATGTGCTTATAGTTAAAAGGGTTGATTGGAGATAGTAATGGATATACACTTGCCATTGATTATGTTCTAATGGGTGAAATAATTCATTTCTCCTTATAGTTGATCTTTCACAATACCCAAATGTTATTTGCTTTATAATTGAGTAGTGTCATTTGATGCATTTGATGTTTATAAAGCAAAATTGCGTGGTTAATATGATAAATGGATTACTATAATGAAATTAGTTAGAAGAGGTAGGTGACATGATAAGTACATCTTTAGTGATTGGAACTTAGTCTATATGTAAAGTTTCTTCAATCTTGAACTCACCTAATATAGGTGGAATTGTTGCGAGAAGAAACATAATGTTAATGGATATTTTGCATGATATGGTTTTCCTCTTAAAGGTCACACTAAATGCAATTATGTATGTTTAAATGAGATTCCCACAAAATTTATGTTTAAATCCTCTTAAAACCTTAAAGGTTGGAAGCTCGGTTTAAAATATATTCTTACATAGAATTGTCTTATAAAAGGAAGAGTATGGAAGAAAAATATCGTGAGAGACTGCAACTACATATTTTGGTGAAAATGTAGAGATGTCTTAGGAATTTAAGTGAGTTGTCCATTATATTTTACAATTTTGTGTAGTATTTTCAAATGCTATATTATTTAGGAATGCCAAAATTAGTGGAAGTAATCAAACTTATTAAGAGTGATTATATATGGAGGATTGTCACCTCTAATTTTTGTAGAACATTGGTTTTACATGGGACTGACCTTGTTGAGCTTCAATCTATCAACATATTTAGTTGAGACTAATGGTGATCAAAGTTTGGCAATTTATGGTGACTATGTGATGTACTTTGTAACATCCCAAATTTTATTCACCAAAATTCCTTATACATTTGTTATATTAAATGAAATAAAATGGTGAAATTTGGTACACTTGAAATGGCACAAGAAATAATATTTCCATGATCAAGGCAAAAGAGGCATTTACCTTTTCATCTTGAGGTTAAGATTGAAAACCAAAATGAAGGGTCAAGATTTTTACTTTAAAAGTAAGAAGTAATTATGAGACTAGAAAACAAATCTCATCTCTCTTTTAGGCTATTAAATTCATCCAAAACAAGAGCAAATAAGGAAGGAAGACAATTTGGTCAATTGGTTAATGTTTTGTCAACTTTTGCAACTTGGAAATTAATTGCCCAATGGCAAGACAAAGTGAGGTAATTGGCCAACAATTCCTCTTCCATTTGGGTAGCACATTTTCGTCCAAAAAGAGGAAGAGAAGAGGAAAGAGAAAAGGTTACTCAATTAAATTAACCACACTTGGTTAATTAACTCCAACTTGTGCAAGAAGCATAATTCTTGACCAAGTATTTTTCTTTTTTCTTTTTGGCCCAATTTCAGCGAATTGATCAAGAGATAAGGGAAGAGAAATTTCAGAATATCTCACACTCTCTCTTACTCTCACAAGTTGGCCAAACATTTTAAGGAAAGAGAAAAAGAAGACAAGAACAAGGTATGATCTTTCACTTCGATTTTGACCTTGTAAATCACTTTTATGGCTCAAATAATCTTCATAAAAAATTTTCCCCTTGATGAGAACTTCATTTCTATGGTTTTATAATTTCAAGGGGAGGTGTTTTAAGTCTTCTAGCAAGAGCCAAAGTTGGAGAATTAAGAAAAGAGCTCAAGAAAGAGCAAGAGCATCATTTTGACATATATGTTGTCTTGATTGGTTGAGTTTTTGGGGTTTATTCTTGCTGCCCTAGTTTTTTCCATTTAGGGTTTTATAGGGTTCATGAAGGTTTGATCATATACATGTAATTATGTGATGTTTTAAAAGCATATGAGCTAAGTTTGGTTGTTAAAATGTGAATTAGTGGATTGTTATGTTGAACCCTAATTTTTGGTATGAACAGGACATCAAGAAGGAATGGAAATTTGATCAATTTTATGTTACCATTGTGTTCTACATGAAAAACTTTGTGGGAATAGCCCCTGGTTATAAATTCAGGATCATTGGAACACAAATTGTAAAATTGAAATTTTCTGCAAATTAGGGTCACATAGCCTTTGGAACCACTGCAATTGGACATTTGTAAATAGAGATATAAATTTTCAAAGTTTGATGAAAATTCTGTCAGCTTTTGGTTAATGTGCAAAATTCAAAAGGTAATGACAAAATATAATTACCTTGAACTCTAAGGGTATAAATAAGCACTTTGGGTTTGGTTGACCACATTGATCCTTCGTTTAACTTAGTGTATTAACCCTAATGATATTCAACCTTATAAATTTAGGAAATGAGACTTGAATGAGTAGTAGCTCATTTATTATAAATTTAAAATTTTAGGATTTGACATTTGCTTGAGTTGAACAAAAAATTATTAGACTGGATTAGCTAGCAATTGGAAAGGATTCCAGGTAGTAACTCTATCCTTCATACATTATATGATTGTTTATATGTTTTGTGTTGCCATGTTCTGTGATATGAATGTTTGTTAAAACACCTAGCTGTGGTATGAGAAAAGCACAAGTTCCAGCTGGTGGGAAAGCACAAGTACCATCAGGGCATATGGCACCTAGTTGTAGTAGTAAGACAAGTATGGTCAGACAGTCATCTGTACCAGAACATTACAGTAAGTAGGGGTCAATCTATTAATTGATCTTGAAAAATGTGCATAGTAAGGCCAGTAGGGACAAACAATCATTTGTTCCTGAATGCCGAACAGATAGATATGATTGCATTATATTTATTCTGTTACTTTATATGGTGCAATGCATGTTTATTTATTGCATTTTATATGATAGATTTTGTGTTACTACTTGTTAGATATGATTAGTTTTGATGATGTCAAATATATATATATCAAATATTATGAGAACAAAAGTTTGCATAATATACTTATCTCTTATATTGACTAACTATTATATTTAATGTTATATATCTTATAGATTAGTCAAAGAGATTGGAGAATGAAGAGCTTGAAGAATTAATGGGAATATCAAGATTCAAGCTTCTAGAAGAAATACTGGATGTTTCTATGCTCATAAGGGAATTAAGAAGTACTATAGCAGTTACTGTTTGGCACTGTAGCATTATCACTGTACCAATACGGTTACTGTAGCAATTGAGTGATTCTCAAAATCACTCGAGTGATGTTCAGTGTTTCACACTCTGTTGTTCGTCCGCTGAGCGAGGTCTGATTATTTGATCACATCTCTCTAAATACAACTCTGATTGAGACCAAAATAGTTGCATATGAAAATAGACTCAAAATGCGTCAAATGGACACCACAAGCAATATGAAAGAATCTCAGATGAAGGAGATATAAGTGTTCGAATCTGACCTTCACATCAGCGTCACTTTCTGGAACAGGTTTGATATTTTGGCTATAACTCTCAAACTACTGATTCTATTGAGCTAAAATTGGTGCCAGATGATACTATACTTCAAGAGCTTTCCATTGATATATAATACAACAATTTTGGAGCCATATTAGAAGAGTTATGTCATCTGGAAGTTTACCTCTGTTTGCTGAAGAACTGGAAACGTAAAAACGATCTGAAGAACAGATCACTCGAGTGATTCCAGAATTCACTCGAGTGATATGGCAAATCACTTCCAGTGGCGCCAGAATCACTGCAGGAATTTTTCACTGTTTCAGATTTCACTTCCAGTGATCCTGAATCACTCGAGTGATTTGTGATTTCCGTCAAATCACTTCCAGTGATCTCCAAATCACTTCCAGTGATATCTCAGTTTTGCAATTTCACTTCTAGTGATACCGAAATCACTCGAGTAATATGAGATTTTTCCAAATCACTTCCAGTGCGTCTGAAATCACCGGAAGAAAAATACACTGTTTTGGAAATCACTTCCAGTGATGTCAGATCACTCGAGTGATATTGTGAATTTCCAAATTCACTTCCAGTGGATTGAAAATCACTGCAAGAAAAATTCACTATTTGCAAAATCACTTCCAGTGATGCCAAATTCACTCGAGTGATATATGAAATTTGCCATATCACTTCCAGTGATTGCTGAATCACTTCCGGTGAATATTAAAATTCCTCAGATCACCTCCAGTGCCTTAACTGATCATTTCCAGAGAATACTAATATGCACCACATCACTTCCAATGAACTAATATTAATTCAAGTGATCTTCCGTTTGTGAGGTATCAGTGAATGAACTGATAATTTAAGTGATGTGTTGATTTTGATAAATCACTTCCAAGTTTGATAGAAACATGAGATCACCAGAATAATATTGTGAACTATCCGAGTGAAATGTTGTTTCATGAAAATCACCTTCAGTGAAGTAATGCTGCACTCAAGTGAATTGATATCACCGCAAGAAAATTTACTGATAGCTAGAGTGATTAACTATTCTTAATAGAATCATGGAAATCACTCAAGGGATCTTGAGCTACACTCGAGGGATACTAATCATTGCCAGTGGAATATTATCTTCTGAAAATCACCTATAGAGAAATCAAGTTTACTTCCAGTGATTCTTTAGTTTTCAAGATCACTGCCAGTGAAGTCTGTAATCACCCGAGTGATGTTTTCTAACGGCTATTTCTCCGAGTGGATTTATAGGTGTTATGCACTACCGATCACATGGCATACACGGATCAATATTGAGCGACAACAGATCATGGGCAACATGACTATTCAATAAACGATTCAACTAACGTCCAAAACAGAAAGAAAGCAACGCTGAAACATTTGTAAGAGATCAACAGGAAATGTTGAAGCATCTGTCAGAGCACCACAATCAATGGGCATAACCGTTGAACTTCTGTATAAGCACACGATCAGCTTACAACGGGAAAATACTTGAATACTCCAACGGCTCTCAACATTTTCTATATAAACTAAAGCATTCGAAAAGAAGAATGTGTGTGACAGTGACAAAATACACGAGCAAACAGAAATGATGAAGTAGCGAGAACCCAACTGCCAATATGCTGCTGTCATGAATCTTCATCTCTTACATACTCTATATTAATATTTATTTTTCCTTGTCATGTGTAATTGAGAGTGAGAATATTTACATTGTACTTTAGTGAGCATTTTACTTACTCTGTGAGAGAGCTTGTAAACACTTCATCTGTATTTCAGAAGTATTCTCAAGGTAGAGGGACCTTGAGAGGATTGATCACCTTACGGGGGAAGTTGTAGAGCGAATTGTCAGTAAGACTTTCTGCTCGTAAGACTTACAAGGTGCAAGCAGTAGAGAACGTTGCTGCTCATAAGACTTGCATGAGTAAGCAGGAGAGAAAGGTCTTTGGGATTGCTTTCCTCGACTTGCTGTAAGAAGGAGTAAACCTTACAGTGTGTAAGGGGGAGTTACTCTTGTGAATTTGTAGAGGCTTTTCTTGTGCCCGGTTAAACAAGAAGATAGTGGATTGGAAATCTCAGGAGGAGCCTGGGGACTGAACGTAGGTCATCGTGGATTGGACCGAACCAGAATAAATCAAAGTTTGCATATTCTCTTCCCTAAGCTTTTACATTTCCAGCATATATGATTTACATATCAGCTTATGTTTCTATACTTCCGCATGTATTGATTTGATAAGTTGCGAAAAGATTTTAAAAGATCATACTTTCTTATCACACACCCAATTCACCCCCCTCTTGGGTGTCAGCCAGTTCTAACACTACTGACATTCGTATGAATCTCACCCCTTTCCAAATATTTGAAAATTTATTCAACAAGAGACAACGGCTCCAAGGTTAAGGAAGCAAACACCAGACATTGAAGAACAAGGACCTGTCCAAGCAGTAGTGTTGGTTATCTATAGTTTTGTGTTATTTTGGGATTTATAAATATTATGTACCAACCCTGTGGAGAATTCTTGTAATATAATCAAGTACTTTATATAAGTATGTTTATGCTGTTTCTATTGCCTATTGAACAACACGTTATTACTCTGATAAATGTAAAACTATTGTGGGGTTTAACTACTATACATATCTTTACATATACAACCTATATATAGTAACATGTAATATTATTTCAATTAAATTTCAACATATAAAATTGAGAATAATTTTTTTAGATTTCATAATAAATTAAATATAAAAGACATTGAGCAAATTAAACTAATAACAAGTAATAAAATTATATTTGTAAGCTCAAAAATTAAAAAACTTACAATGTATAGGAAGTTTAAGAAGAGAGAGTTGTAACTTCAAGTAAATACCTGGAAAAAAAATTATAAGCACACATAAAACTAAAAGCTAAGATTCATGACTGATTTTTAAACTTAAGAAAAAAAGGAAACTATAGTGCCAATCGATGAAAGCTTCTGTATTAAAAAAAAGGCTTACAAGGGAGTTTCTGTAGGAGGAGACAAGAAGAAAAATAATGAGAGGCTAAGCTTTGTAGTACCGATGGATGTGGGGACCAAATGTTGAAGAAATATGGAGGAGGAGGGGACAAGAAACAAAAAAGATTGGGGGACCAATGAAGCTTTTACACTTGCCACTGTAAAAATAGAGAGGAGGTAGTGGGGACAATGCTGCTGGTTGTTGTTGAAAATAGAGAGGAAGGAGTGGGGACAAAGTATTTAGATGATGCAGCAGATCTAGATATGAAGATGATGTCGCAGATATAGATCTAAAGATGAAAAAGGACTTTGGGCTGCTATGGCACTTGCCTAGTTGACCATTTTTTTTAAAAAGGCGGGGGCAACTAGAAGTGGGGCACAAAAAAGGAAAAGAAAAAGGTGGGGACAAACTTCCTACAGAGCTTCATAAGGAAGGGCCATCGGAAGTCACACACTTCCTATGACACTTCCTTAGGAAGTGTGACATACACATTACTACAAAAAACACAATAAGTAGCGCTTATTTTTAAAAATACTATAGCGCTTGGGAAACACCATAGTTTCCAGCGCTATAAAGAAAAGCTATGGCGCTTCTTAATTCTATGAAAGTGCCATAACTTATTTCTTTTTTTAAAAAAAAAATAGCTTCCTATGGCGCTTCATTGGAGAAGCGCTATAGGAAGTATCTTTTGTTTTTTTAAAAAAATAATTTTATGTAATTTTTTTCCTTTCTTAATGAACTCTGTATTTTATAGTACAAATTCACTGCAAAATTAACAAAACCAAACAAGAATCAAAATAAATTAGAATGAAATAACTCCAAAAAAATAACTACATTAAGCAAATTAAACTAGTAACAACTAATAAAATTATATTTGTAAGCTTAACAAGAGAGAGTTGTAACTTCAAGCAAATGCTTGGAAAAAAATTATGTGCACACATAAAACTACAAGCTAAGATGCATGACATATTTTAAACTTGAAATAAAAAAAAAGAAAATATAGTACCAATCGATGAAAGCTTTTATATTAAGAAAAAAGAAAAAAGACTTACAAGGGAGTTTCTGTAGGAGGAGACAATAAGAAAAAAAACTTGTGAGATTTGGGAATTCAGTATATAGTTAGAGAAGAGGGTACCTGTGATACCTCATTTCCTTTAGCCTCAAATGAGTACAAAAGAGTAGCAAAATCATTTGTGAAACCAGGATCAGGTCTCGAATTAAGTAACTTCTGAAAACATTCGCAAATTCCAAACCTATCTCAGGATTTGAACCTGGGACTAGAAAGGAGATTTTGAGAGTAATAAAATTTTTTTAAACCATTTTCACAAACATTCACTATCTTATTAAGTCTCACTGCACTTTTCTTTTCGTTTTATTAGAGTTTGCGAGCGATTCTCTACTTAGTTCTCATGTTCCATACCTTAATTACGTTTCATTAGTGATCGGAAGTGTAATATAACTAAACCATTCTTCTACTAGTCTACTTATTGTAATATGCTAGAGTTACAAGACATTTATAGTATATACATATCCAAAATATATACACACATGTTTAAGATATCCAAAATACACCTAATAGACAACCAGAAAAATCATAATCTTCAGTGTTTAATCCTCTAGCCGTCAGTATTTACCTTCTTCTTTCCCCTTGAGCTTTCTCCCTATACTGAAAGTGGTTTATGAAAAAAGAGTGAGATTCAAAAGAATCTCAGTAGTAACATAATGCCAATCATATAGATATAACATCACAAGCATGCTATTCAGTCATCATACAATAGAATCATCACAACAACATTTAGTGCAATTCATGCAGTTCATATATATATCACCATAGCACTAGGAATACAATAGGCCCCGAGGGATACCCGTGGAAAATAGGCCCCAAGAACCCGCTCGTGCATCACTGAACATTATATTGTCCTGAGTGTGCACCCGTGTAGATAGTCCCCGGGTGACCACCCCGCATAATCAGAATATGCTAGACAATTTGTGATGATTTCAAACAACACACAATGCATATTATAAATATATGAAAGACAAGTTACTACCTGGTTGTTTTTCTTTACCAATTTCCTAGTTTGTCGGAGCTCAGCATTGTCTTAGGCTTCGAACGACTATTAGGTCCTATAATTGGAATTTACGGACAATGAGTCATTACTCAATCCAATCTTTTGATATAATGTAAGCTAAACTATTCTTGGTTTAGCTTGTTGGTTGTTATTTGAGTCACTTAGGTAACCCTTGGAAGTCCCAACAAAGGCCTATAGGGTTGGAAAACACTATCCCAATCTACACCTCTTGGAAAATATGAAATATTGAAAATTTTGGGTCTTGACCGCGGCTAAGCAAATCTTCTGGCCACGGCCAATAATTCTTTGTTTCTTGACAAAAATTCTAAAACTCAACTACATCTAGAAAAATTTAAATGAGGTTCTTCCAAGTTCTACATAATTCTCTTTAAGTCTAATTTTAGGGGAAAATATAGCCATAGGCTTAACGCACTCAAATAAATACAGTATTCCATTCCATTAGGCCTTACTCCAGAAATTTCCAGTTTTTAATACCCAAATTGTAGAAGATCATATCTCCCAAATTACTTATCCAAAATTTTTAAACTACCTATCAAATTAAATATCCATTCCATTATGTCGGTTTTTTGCTTTCTCTTGCTTAATCACTTTCTTACTACTTCTAATCAAATGATTAGATATTTACAAACTTATTAGACATGATTAGAAGTGATTTGAATAGCAGGACCCCTTTAGGGTTCCATCATCCAATCTTCACAAAACAACCAAATCCAAGCCAAGAACAACAACAACAACAACAAAGGTGCAAGGAGCAAGTTCTTGGTGTAATACCCCGAATTTTGGGATTAAAGGCTTGAGATTTAGCATGGATTTAATAGACTGCTAGACCCTAGTTTAGCATATGTCCCAGCGGGACATGGTTTATATCCCAAAATTCCTTAATATCTTTGGATATTAAAATGAAAATAAAAGGTGAGGGCAAAATGGTAATTTTGCCATAAGTTGAGAAATGATGGATTTTCCCTAATATTCCCAATATGTTGAGTTGAATGGGAATTAAAAGGAGGGAAATGACTACTTGGTAATTAATGAAGCCATGTTGGTAATTATTATCAAGTAAAGTAAATAAGAGGAAGAAGCTTAAGGCTTCGGTTGACCACTTGAGATGGTGTAATGAGATTATTTGAGAGTGAATTATACTCTCATAATTCTCATTAATATTGATGAAATGATGAAGGAAAAGAGAAAGGAAACTTGTTGTGTAAGTAATGAGATGGGTGGACTAATTGAGTAAAAGCCACCTGGATGATTTTAATTAATCATCATCCTTCATCAATTAATTCCCTTTCTTTCCTGTAGTCAGATTAAAAGGGAAAGTAAAGAGAAACAGATTAGAATGAGAATGAGAAAGAAGGGGAAAGAAAGAACGAGAACGCGACGGACGAATGAGAGGAGAGAGAGAAAAGAGAGAAAACTATGATTGGCCGGAACTCGTCCGAAACGACATTTTCTCTCGATATGTCCAGTACAAATGTTCTTCTACTCACCCCGAGCTTCAATTCTATGGTTTCAGATTCTCGTTTGGAGGCCGTTGGTGCCATCTCGCTGGCTGGAGTGTCGTCGGAATTCCGAACCGAATTCAGAAGCGTGTAGAGGTAAGCGTGTGCTACCTTTCTACCATTTCGGTTTATCATTTGGATGAGTATTTTGGAAGTAGTTTACTGTTCATCTCTCAATTTATCCATGTTTTGGAGGCTGAAATGATGTCCAATGGATGTCTAAACGGCTAATCATGTAATAAGGAGTAGAAAGGAGGGTATTAAGATAAAGAAAGGGAGGAACTGACACAACTCTTCTAAGAACTCTATAATGGCTGCCCTATATGGTTTATGAGGGTAGAGTTGGAATTTCATCGATTGGATGATTCCATTGAGTTCAGAAGGGAAAGTTGTGTAGGGTTCATGTTGAAGAGGAAGTGAGAAAAGGCCTCGAGGGGGAATGACCAATTTACCCTTTTAGCTCTACATAGGAGCTGTCAAAGGGGTACTTTCATCATTTGGGCCTGAATTTGACTAATCCGAAGTCATAAATAGATTCTACACGTGAAATTGTGTAGGATTGGCCCATGTGGTGATTTCTGTAAAAGTACAGTTAGGCTAGGCTTCCGGGGGCATTTTGGTAATTTAGCATAATTGGGCTAAGTTATCAACTAATACGAGTCTAGAATGTTATATGGATGAGTAATGACTCATTAAATGTATTTGGATGGAATTCTAGGACTCAACGAAGGATGTTGCCCGAACCGGAGCAAAGACGAAGGATTGAGGACGGACGTGAAGTCCGACAGGTAGTGGACTTACTTTTCCTGCATGGGTGTGAGATGTATGTTATATGCATTGATTGTGTGACTGCTATGAATATTTTTGTTGAGCATATTTGATTGATTGAAGTTCTTTTATATTTGGGCGATGGCCATTGGTATGTCATAACATTGAGCATACAACATGTCATTATGTTGGCATGAAATAGGGTAGGCAAGCATGTCATGCATTCATATATATCTGCCATGCATAGTAGTACTGTTCACTACTAAGATTCTCTCAAATCTCACTCCTCCTAAACAACCATAGTGACAGGTGAAGATGCATGAAGATGCACGAAGGAGGTATGGAGACGTGAAGTGAAGAGGAGGCCGTAGTGCGGGGCACTACTTCTTGTATTTGATATATGTGTGTATGTATGGATGTATGCGTATGTATGAATATTGTATAAGTAGAGAATCAATCTAATGTATTTAAGAAATTTTCTAGCATGAATAAGAGAACGGCTTTTTGTAAAATAATTTATCGGTCGCTTACTCTGATATAATGGAACTAAGAGTCGGTAAGGTAAGTATATGGAAGGGTGCTTACATTTTTGGTATCAGAGCTATTGAAAATAAGGTGTTACACTTGGAGTTTATCTTGGATTTCTTGTTGCTTCTCTCTCTTGGAAGTTTCTGTCTCTCTTTCCACAGCTCTTAAATTAGCTGAAAATCCATGGTTCCAAAGGTGGGAAGTGAGTAGGAGAGGTTATGGAGGGATTAGGAAGCTTAAGACATAAGGTACAAGTTCCTTACCTTGAAATTTAATAAACCCTAGCTTCTTCTTCCTCTTCCATTGTCTCAGCTATCTCTCACTCCTTTTGAATAAGTTTTGGTTGTGAAATAGGAAGGAAGAATGAAGGAAAAGATGATATAATGGAAAAGTCAATTAGCTAACACATGTGGCAATTTGTGATTGGCTCAAAAATGCCAATTTCTTTAATTAAATCTCTTGTCCCTTTCCTTTATTCATTCCAGCCAAAAATACATGAGAATGAAGGAGAATATATTGATCTCAAGTATCTCATTGTGCCAACTTGCAATATGTTGACTTTTGACATTTTGATTTGTTGACTATTTGACTTTTCTTGATAATAATTCACCAAAATAGGTTTATTAATTATCAAGTAGCCATTTTCCTCTTTTTTAATTCTCATTTAACTGACATTATTGGAAATATTAGGAAAAATAATGATTTTCTACTTTATGGCAAAATTACCGTTTTGCCTCTACGTTTTATGATTTACCGAAATAAATCATTTCTTGCTCTTGTGGTTTAGCCTAATTTTTAACACTTGAATAAAACCATTATTTCTGCCATTTCATGCTTAAATTTTGGTTACAATATTAGGACTTTAAATGGACATTTATTGCCTATTTGTATCCTTACTTGGCTGAATTATGCATAACCCGCGATTAGGATTTTTTAGTAAATTTATGCACACCACAATTCACCATTTTTTCCATAAAATATCACAAATATACATATGAGGAATATTTCTGAAAAAATGGGGTATTACAGTACCACAATCATACTTATTTTCTCTAGTACCACAAGCTTTAGTGTAAGCTTTTTAATCAAATTGGATTGCGTATTTCTTCGAACATGAGAGACTTAGGTGACAGAGCGATGACTTCTGCATCTAGATCTGTACGTGCAAGTCACAATATGAAGAAGAAAATATATGGCGGGCTAGGCAAATTTTTTAAAATAGAGCTTTGTATAGTGTAAGGTAGAAGGGAAGCTATAGCGCTTGCCTATCAAGCGCCATAGCTTTCAATAATTGAAAAAAATAAAATAAAAATAAAAAAGACTGGGAAGTTATGGCAGTTACCTATCAAGCGCCATAGCTTTCAAAAATTAAAAATAAATAAATAAAATAAAAAAGCCTTCAAAGGCGCTTGCTCTGTAAACGTTGTCAAAAGCCAAGTGCAATAGGTGATTTTTTTTATAAATAATCCCTTTTATGGCGCTTCCTAGGAAAGCGCCATATAAGGGGTCTATTTTTTTTAAATAACACCTAGTATGGTGCTTCCCTAGGAAAGGACCATATAAGGTATTGGGTAGATATGACGCTTTCCTTGTCAAGCGCCATAGCTGCCACATGAATTTGTTTTAAAAAAGTAGAAGTCTCCTTCAGCGCTTGTTTGAAAATGTGCCATATGATTAGCACCGTTAAATCTATATTTTGTAGTAGTGACACTTCCTATGACCCTTCCTTAGAAAATGCCATAGGAAGTATTTATTTTTTAAAAAATAATTTTACATAATTTTTTCCTTTTCCTAATGAACCATGTATTTTACAGTACAAATCCATCGCTAAATAAATAAAACCAAACTAGAATCAAACCAAACCAGAATGAAATAAATCCAAACAAATAAATAATTTATAAAATCACTACATATTATAGTTAAATTAATTGGTTGCATTACAAGCCAACAAAAATACAAGAAAAAAGCCTTTGGGAAAAAATAAAATAATAATAAATAAAGGGCAGCTATGGCGCTTGCCTAAGCAAGCGCAGTAGCTAACATTTTATTTTTTAAAAAAAAAGGCCGGGGTAGTTGGAAGTAGGCTTCCTATGGCGTTTCGTAAGGAAGTGCCATAAGAGGGGTGCCACTAAATCCCTATTTTATAGTACTGTGTGCACTTTGGCTTAATGTGTTATAAATGACTACGTCATCATTGTTCAAAGTTGTGATATGACTGTATTAGGTGTGGTATTCTTTTGGAATGCATAAAAAGATTATTCTTAAAATATTTGAGAATATTATGAGTAACCTACAATCACAAGTATTTGAACATTCATGGATAATGGTAGTTGTCATGAGTAACATCTATTATGAGAATATGATTAGATTGTCCATATGTCTCTAATATCTTCTTATTTCTTCTAATTAAATTTCCAAGGTGTAGGCTTGCTTAAATGTGCGTACAAATCGACAATTCCATTACAAAAGAATTTTAGAAGGATTGTTAAGCATATTCTTACTTAAATAATAACTAAAGAACAACAAGTCATGTGGTACATTATGAAATGTACACTAAGTTTTATGCTTTATATATCGTAGAATGATTAGTTTGTTTAGTTTTCTAAGATGTATGTGTTAACTATAAAAGAGTTAACATTATGATACATCTTTACACTTTGATGAACAAGTTGCATCATGTAGGGGGTATAAGATTGCTAAGCAGTCACTGATTGCTTAGTTCCACCATGCATTGCTTGACTTAGTCATTATTAAGAAGCAAGTTACAAGATTTCCAATTAAGGAATTTCATCAAAGGGTTTTTGAATTATTAAATTAATTCAAACCAATTAAGGGTGTTATATGACTGTAGAGTCAAATAGGTCATAAACACATAAATAATAGATTCTTTCAATGAAGATCATGCTTTTAGAGGAATCAAAAGGATCAAATATCTCATTAGGGATACATCACATTTAGTGATTTAGATGAGGCATTATTTAAGTGACGAAATTCAAGTTGAAGTTTGTGGTCTCAATTATTAGTACCTAAATTTTAAGATCATAGTAAACATTTAAGTTGGAACCGAATAAATATTTTAGGTTTATTCATTAATTTTTGACCCATTATGTAAAGGTATTGCTTGTGATGCATGGAAGATAATACTTGATCAAAGATAATTTATTGCCATGATTCCTGTAGTATTGCTTAAATGAACCTTACTCACAAAAAAATATTAGGTTGTGGGCTAAGTGGGAGATTGTAAGATATTTTATTATTTAATGTAGATTATATCTTATCATTGTTATTGAATAAAATATCCCCTAAATGTTGTCCGCGCGTGATTTGAATAGATATTTGGTTTAAGGTTGCCTGCCTGGCTAGTAAGTTATTACAAGTCTTGATGGAAGTTATAAATAGTGTTGGCTGGGTCTTAGAGAAGTAATGTTGAAATACACTTACTTGGTCCTTAAGGGTTTCCTGATCGGTGATGGCTATTCCTAGACCATCGCTATACCTCATCTTCCCACTAGAAGAATCCTGAGTTATTTTCTTCTAATTTCCTTTCTCTTTTTCATTTCTCAAGTTATGAGATATAGCTTACAGAGTTACTATGGCTAGAGGTATTACTAATATAGTCTTCCACTGTTACTCTTAATTTTAGAGTTTATATATTATATGTTTAATAATTATTTCTATATTTATTCCAACACACTAGACTTTGTTAACCCACGATTAGTCGTTGTGTGAGGAGATGGTAAAGCTGGTGCTCAAATCAAAGTTGACTTGCAACCAAGAAAATAAAGTCAATTGATTCGTATATCTGATTGCTTGAAGTAAGCTATTTTCTCTGATCACGCACATTATTTTCTTCCTACTTTGATTGTCTTGCAGACTTCACTCCTACAAAACAAGTCGTTATATGCAAATAACAGAATGAAGTTTGACATAGGGATGGTAGGGAGTGAAGTAGATATATCTCTTGCTTCCTAAGAAGTAAGAAAGGGAATGAATCTTCTCCTTTAGAAAGACTCATACATACATACATTATTGTTGGTGGCGGTGTTTTTTTTGGTATATTCAGTATCGGTGGTGTTTTCCTTAGGAGAAAGAGGTAGCAATGTCTAGGTGGCGGTGTTGGGTGGCAAAAAAATGGCCGGTAGGATCTGATTCCTTCTTGTTGGGAAGAGGGCACAAATCACTTCTCTTCTAAGGGCTTGAGAATGGAAACAGAAATTCTAAATGTCTGAAGGGGGTGTTGCTTTTCTTAGATGATTATCTTCCTAACTAATACAGGTGGCATAAGCTAATTGGATACTTGGACATACTTAACCTAAGTTTAGTCCATATATATGTATTATGTCAAAATTAATTACGAATCCAAAATTATGCTTACTACATAAAGTACATGTTTTCATAATTGATTTTATAATTACTTTCAATTCAACAATCAGAATCTTGATATGATTGGACAATGCAAAAAAAAATAGCTCTAATAAAATCTCAATTTGCATGCCAGGTGACCATACTAAGCATGTCAATGTATGTTCTTTTCATCTAAGTGAAGCACTTCAGCTAGACGAGGCAACCTCGCTCTCCAAGTTTGAATAGCACATCAACCCAATGACCTATAAAATAATCAAGAAATGCGCTTTCTTGATAATGCATGGTTGAAAGTTGTTTTATTGTTGAATTGAAATTTATAAAAAGAAATAATTATTTTCGTTTATTATGACTATAATTATTATATGCATAAATATTAAAGTGCTTTTTATTAATTATAAAATATATACTCAAACCATACATGTGGGGAATTTGTAAAATATGTTTTGTTCTTTACTTTACTAGTAATATGAATTTTATGAACATTCCATTGTTGTTCAATAAGTGCAAAAATTTTAAATCATTATAATATGACCTTCTCTCTGATAATATTGATGAAAACTTAAGTATAATTTAATTATTCCATTTCATATCCCTTTTTAGATTTTCCATTAACTAAATCTAGCCCTAGCCTTCAAATGCAAAGACAGGTATAAATATACTCAGCCCGTTCATCCCGTTCATATTGTAAGTTACCTCCAACTTTCTTTGTAAAACTAAAAAGATGTGATTGTTTCATTAATTTATTCTGAAAATGAAATATTTTTTTCTAACTTTTCCCTTATTTAAGAATATATAGAAACACTATATAAAACTCTAAGCCTTCTAAATAAAGTGTAATGGGTGTAATATTTGGGAAAAAATATTATAGGCCCATAAAGTAATAGACTTACATTATGGACCAAAAATTAATTTAAGAAAATATCTTATATTTATGATCGGAGGAGTAGACGTTATGGAAGATAGATTGAAATGAGAGATCAATAGATTTGTACGTGTTTTTTCATTTTATTTTTATTTTCCCTGTTAAGAGATTTCTAAGGTAACGTTTGGTATAGGGCTAATTAATTAGATGTTGATCTCGTTCATTAAACCTAAGGCTATCAATTCTTTAAATAACTAAAAGTCGTTCTCTTTATTTATGGTAGAGCAATTTTCTTATTACATTATAGTGGTTCTCTTCTTTAACAACAATCATTCATACATGCTTATACATACACATATACTTCAAGCCATAGAAGGCTATCAAATGTAAATCAATTGCATTAAACGATCTTCTCCTCAGCAATTCCTCCTCCGAGAATAACTCAATGCATCCTTCAACCTGTCTAAAATGGTTGTTTGGGAGAAGTGAGATTCGAGAGAATCTCAGTAGCGAACAATACCACTATGCATGGAAGATTCAAATGAATGCATGACATGCTTGCTTACACAATTTCATGCCAACATAATGACATACTGCATGCTCGATGTTATGACATACATATGGCCATTGCACAAATATAACAGAGCTTCAACCAATCATACATGTTCTGCACAAATAGGCATAGCAGTCACATAATCAATGCAAGACATACATATCATACACATGCAAGAAAGGTAAGTTCACTACCTGTAGGACTTCATGTCCTTCCTCAAACCTTCGTCTTTGCTCCGGTTCGGGCACCACCATCCATCGAGTCCTATAAGTCCAAACAAGATAAATGAGTTACTACTCATCCTTATAACATTCTAGACTCGTTTTATTGGGTAACCTAGCCCAATTATACTAAATTACCAAAATACCCCTGAAAGCCCGGTCCAACTGTAGTTTTACAGAAATTATGACATGGGCCAATCATACACAATTTCGGGTGTAGAATCCATTAATGACTTCATATCAATCAAATATAGGCCTGAATGACAGAAATACCCTTGACAACCCTTATTTAGAGCTAAAAGGGGTAATTCGATCATTTCGCTCCCCAGGCCTTTTCTCACTTTGTCATCAACATGAACCCTACACAATTTGCCCTTTTGAACTCAATAGAATCATCCAATCGATGAAATTCCAACTCATGGCTCACACCCTATGCATGACAGCCAATATAGAGTTCTCAGAAGAGTTGTGTCGGTTCCTCCCTTTCTTTGTCTTAATATCTTCCTTTCTACTTATACTTACATGATTAGCCATTTAGACATCCATTGGACATCCAAAACATAAATAGAACAAGAGATGAACAATACCCAACTCTTAAAATACTCATGCAAATAAAAAACCAAAATGGTAGAAAGGAAGCTTACGCTTGCCTCTACACGCTTCTGAATTCAGTTCGGAATTCCGGTAATGCTCCAGCCGGTGAGACAGTACCAACCATCTCCAAACGAGAATCCAAAACCATAGAATTAAAGCTCAGGATGAGTAGAAATATGTTTGTACTGGGTACTTGGAGAGAAAACACTGTTTCGGTTGAGTTTCGGTGAATTATCACTTTCTCTCTCCTCTCTCTCTTCTTCGTTCTCGTTCTTTCTCCGTACTCTCTCTCTCTCTTTCTCGTTTTTTCTGATTCTTTTCCCTTCTCTTTTCTGATTTAATCTGAACGCAGGAAAGAAAGAGAATAAATGATAAAGGATTTGTTAGACCTGGCTGACACCCAAGAGGGGGGTGAATTGGGTGTATGATAAGAAAGTCTAATCTTTTAAATTCTTTTCACAACTTATCAAATCAATACATATGGAACTATAAAATCATATGTATATATATAGATTATATATGCTAGAAATATAAAAACTTAGGGAAGAGAAGATGCAAACTTTGATTTATCCTGCTTCGATCCAATCCACGATGACCTACGTCCAGACCCCAGGCTCCTCATGAGATTTCCAATCTACTATCTTCTTGTTTAACCGGGCACAAGAAAAGCCGCTACAACCTACAAGTTTAATCGAGCACTTGTGTAGCCTACTACGGAGTTACTCTCCCTCACACACTGTAAGGTTCACTCCCCCTTACAACAAGTCTTACGAGTAGAGCAATCTCGAAGACCTTTCTCTATCTGACAATTCTCTCTACACCTTCCCCTGTAAGGAATTCAACCCTCTCAAGGTCCCTCTACCTTGAGATCAATATAGAGATATAGATGAAGTGTTTATAGACTCTCTTACAGAGTGGGTAATATACTCACTGAAGTACAATACAAATAATCTCACTCTCACAGATACATGATATAGAAAACTTATATTAACGGAGAGTATGAGAGACAAAGATTCATGACAACAACATGTTGGCAGTTGGGTTATCGTTGCTTCATCTCTTCGTCTTCGTTGAATGCTTCCATAAATATATATATGAGTTGAGAGAGAGTCGTTGGTAGCATTTGTCCGTTAGAGTCTGTTGATTCATTTGATCGTTGAGCCCATTCAAATATTTACCCGTTGTAAGCATTTCTCAATCCCGTTCCTTCATTTGATCTATTGTAGTTAAATATTGGTGTTCAGAAGATGAACATTGCAACTGTATCTGTTGTGGAGTGATATGGGCATTTGAATTCTTTACGGGCTGTCAGAGAGTGCAGGAGGTATTCAGTGTTGGTTGGACCCATATGCAAATATCCATATCATTGTGTCTTCCATTTTTGACTTTATAATTCATTTTGTCAATTTGAACGTTGAAGACCTGTCTCACACTTGAAACAAACATTAAACCAAGTCTAAGAGTGATAAGTGAAAGCATAATCATTGGATAACATTTAAACTTGTTCTGATCGATCGCTAGAAATCATTTAGCTTCTGTCAACTTATGGACTCGAGTTTAGTAGCTCCAACTCGAGTGCAAAACATGTAAGAACTCAAGTGCTTATGGGAGAACTCGAGTGTATAGCATTTTTCACCGTTCTGTCATTGTTTCTGATAAGAACTCTTAAGAGTTCAAAGACAAACTCGAGTGTGCAAGGGACCAAAACTCAAGTGCAAGCTTCAGGACTCGAGTGCACTTCATCTCTTCAGGATCTAGCTGCCTCTGGAACAAACTCGCATGCCAACACTCTCTAAACTCAAGTACAGTGAGATGGAGAACTCGAGTACATTACAGAGAACTCGAGTGTACTTCCTCTTTTTTACAGTTCCAAATCTCTCTGGTATAAACTCTTTATGGCAGAACTCTCAGGACTCGCGTGTAAATGCTGTATAGGACTCGAGTGCTTCTTGCCCAACTCGAGTGCAACATTTGTTTCCCAGCAACATGTCTCTCGGGTATAAACTTCCACATCAAAAGTTACAGAACTCGAGTGCATCTCCTCAAACTCGAGTGCACTTCATATCAGCTCTTTCTTGTTGAATCTCGGGAACAAACTCTCATTCCAAAACTTCCATCACTCGAGTGTATATTGTTAGATATGATTAGTTTTGATGGTGTCAAATATAGATATAAGATATTAAGAGCAAAAAGTTTGCATAATATATTCATCTCCCTATATTGACTAACTATTATATTTAATGTTATATATTTTATAGATTAGTCAAGCAATGCAAGAAAGAGATTGGAGAAAGAAGAAATTATAAGAATTAATGGGAATATCAATATTCAAGCTCATAAGAGAAATATCATATGTTTCTATGTTGAAAAATAGTTAGAGGAAAGAGAAAACATGAATAGTGAATATTCTTGAGTTCAATCCACAGAAACACTACCGAATCAGTGTTTTCTCCTAAAATTTCCTTTACAAACCTTCTTCTACTTATCCTAAGCTTTATTTCTATGGTTTTGGATTTTCATTTGGAGGTGTTTGGTGCTATGTAACTGGACAAAGTACTGCCGGATTTCTGAACCAATTGTGGATACGTGTAGAGGTAAGCATAAGCTTCATTTTAAACCGATTGGTTTTTTGTTTGGATGAGTCTTCATGAAGGTTGGGGTTCTGTTCATTTTCTTCTAGAAGGAATTTTAAAGGATTAATCATGGTTTAATCATGTATTTATGGTTAAACAATGATTTATGATGATATTGGACTAAGTTGTTCAACAAAATTTTATTTTGGTAATTTTGCTGAAAATGGATTATGTCTTGCAAGTGGGTTTTGGGGATGAAGCTTTATGATTTTGATGAATTTGATCATTCCATTGAGTTCTACATGAAAAATTATATGGAAAAGCATGTGCTTATAATTTTTGATAATTATACAAAATTATGGAATTTTTGAAAGTTAGATGACCCTGCTGTTAGCTTGTTTTTCTGAAGCAGATTTGTTGCGACGCGTTTTTCAGTAACCAAAATTTCTCCAAACCTTATTAAATTTTACATAATGAGAGTAGACATCTTGAGTTTAATTTGATGGGTAATATGAAGCAATTGGACCAGTGGATTGAGAAATATGATTTTTCAAAATTTAAGGTTGATTCTGGAATGAAATCTGTGTCAGATTGGGTTTGATGAATTATCTGGAATTGAATGGTTATAATTAGTGCTCTATAATATTTTTATTTACACTAGGACTTGAATATATTTGAATAGAATCTGGAACTAACTCATTTGGATTTTTGTAGAATTAATTATGAATTTGTAAATTTGGGCTAGGTAAATCTATCAGATTCTGGAACAGGGGACAATGAAGTAAAATACTGTATTGATCTTCTTGCAGAAGTGTAATGGTTATATTTTTCCCTAAAACTATACTAATGAAGGGTCACATTGCCATTAGAATCATCCAAATTTAATATGAGTATAATTAGTTATGAATTTTCAAATATTGAAGAAAATTCTGGCAGATTTACTCAAATGTGCGAAAATAAAAGATGCAATGGTATTATGTAATTGTAATGAACTTTAAGGGTAAAACTAACCAACTTGGGATAGTTGGACCATTTTGACTTTGATTTTGGTTAGTATTCTAACCTTAATGACAACCGACTTGAGTATTTGGATTATACATGTATTGGACGGAATAATAACTTGTCGTCCATAAATTCCATTTATAGGACCTAATAGCTGTTTAAAGTTTAAGACCTACCCGAGCTTAGTGAAATAGTTGGATATTGCTTAAGAGAAGCTATCAGTTAGTAACTTTGTCTTTCATATGTTATAAGATACATTGTGTGTGTAGTTTCATCATGAATTGTCTGGCACATTTTTGTTTATGCGGGGTTGTCGCCCGGGGCCTATTGCACGGGTTGACGCTCAGGCCATTGAATTTGTTTGTGATGCACGAGTGAATGCCGGGGCCTATTGCATGGGTAACACTCAGAGCCTTGTGATATACCTAGTACTATGATGGTATGAGAGCTACATGTTGAACCGAATGTTGTTGTGATGATTCTTTTATATGATGACTGTGTAACATGCTCTATGATTTTATATCTATATGATTGACTACTTGTTACTACTGAGATTCTTTTGAATCTCACTCTTTTTCTATAAACAAATTACAGTACAGGCTGGTAGCTCAAAGGGCAAGAAGGTAAATACGGACAGCTAGAGGATGAAGCTGAAAGATTTACTTTCTCTGTTAGTTGTCTGTTTGGATATTTTGGACATGTATATATTGTATAAATCGGTAACCTTGACACTAGTATAGTGGTTGAACTGATAGTACTTGTAGCTAGGTAAATGGATGGTAATGTAATAAAGAGATAACTTAGTTACATAACACTTCCTAATTGTTAGAGAAACATTAATGAATGAATGTAATGTGAGACTGAAGCAGGGACACACTCGTTTACTCTGATAAAGTGAAAGGAAGTATCATTGAGTCTTAATGAGACAATGAATATTTGTGACAAATGTTTGAAAAATTTGTATTCCATGTGAAAAACTTACTCAATCCTAGATTTATCTCCTGAGATAATGTTGGGATTCATTAATGTTTTCAAAGTTTATTCAGTTTGGGATTAAATCCTGGTTTCACAATTTATTTCACTACTCTTTTACACTCATATGATGTTATTGGAAATAAGGTATTACAGTTGCTAGGTAAAGCTAATTTGTAAGAGGAATAATTCAAAAAACAATGGAACTTTTTAGACCCGTTGTTAAACAACCGGTCTAAAAAGTATGATTTTTTAGACCATTTTCTTAACCTGTCTAAAAAGTAACAGACTTTTTAGACCGGCTGTATCAAGACCTAATCCAGAACCGGTCTAAAAATTCATTTTTCCACTGGTGTTACCCATTTAGTTCCATTGATAAGATGATCTTGAGGCTGGCGTACCAAATCCCAAACTTGATTTCTTTCAAATTGATTGAGTTCTTTTTGCATTGCTATTACCCAATCATTGTTTAAAAGGGCTTGGTCAATGTTAGAAGGTTCAATCTCAGAAAATAAATGCAGAGAAACTAACTTCATTTAAAACTTTGTTTCTAGTTTTTACTCAATTTACTTCTCCTATAATTTAATCTAGAGGATGGCTCTTGTTATATTTCCATGTTCTAGGTTGTCCTAGTTTTTATGATTTATCTTCTTTTTCAGTTTTATCAACCTCTAGATTGGAAGAGCTAGGAATAGACTGACTATTTGGTTGATTAATAATTATATCCTGCTCATCGTCAGTGATTTTATTAGAGGATTCAAATTCATTAAATACAATGTGAATTGATTCTTCAACTACACATGTTCGTTTATTGAAAATTCAATAGGCTTTACTTTGGTTAGAATAGCCTAGGAATATTCCTTCATAATCTTTAGAATCAAACTTTCCTAAATTTTCTTTACTGTTATTATGAATGAAACACTTATAATTAAATATGTGCAGATGAGAAAGATTTGGCTTCCTTCCTTTATAGAGCTCATACGGTGTCTTTCCAAGTTTACTTCTGATATACACTCTATTTGAGATATAGCATGTAGTGCTCATAGCGTCTGCCTATAAAACTTGAGACACGTTCTTTTCGTTCAGTATGGCTCTAGCCATCTCTGTAAGTACTCTGTTCTTTCTCTCTACGGCTCCATTTTATTGTGGTGTCCTTGGTGCAGAGAAATTGTGATAAATGCCATTGGTGTCAAAATAATCTCCGAAGGCTTGATTCTTAAATTATCTACCGTGATCTATCCTGATACCTGTAATGGACATACCTTTCTCATTTTGCACTTTCTTGGCAAATACAATAAATTCACTAAAAGTTTCGTCTTTAGATGACAAGAAAATAGTCCATGTAAATCTAGAGAAATCATCAACAATGACTAATGAATATAAATTTCCACCAAGACTTTTGACTCTTGCTGGTCCTACTAAATCCATATGAAGCAGTTGAAGTGGTTTGTTTGTTGTGATTTCATTTTTCAATTTAAAAGATGATTTTGTTTGTTTACCTTTTTAACATACATCACAAATT
This sequence comes from Albizia julibrissin, assembly GCA_037074505.1. NCBI lineage: Eukaryota > Viridiplantae > Streptophyta > Magnoliopsida > Fabales > Fabaceae > Albizia > Albizia julibrissin. Next base: position 45,320,119 of record CM073477.1, read on the forward strand.
AAATCATTTTTGAAATTCACTTTAGGTAAACCAATTACTAAATCATTGTTGAGTAACTTGCCTAGCTAATGCATATTGACATGAGCTAGTCTCTTATGCCATAACCAACTTTTATCGGTGTTACTCATAAAAGAATTTTCAGAGTCATTTTTTTTCATATAAAGTGTATAGCAGTTACCTTCGCTTATTACTCTGAGTTTTGCTTTAAGATTTTTCTTTTCTATTTGCAGATCTTTCTTGCTTATGATTAGGCATTCCCCTGAGTCAAATATTACCCAATTGTCTTTATATGTACTTTGACTTACGCTTAGCAAGTTGTGGCATAAGCCTTCAATGTAGTATATGTCTTTAACTTGTATACCTTTATCACTTGTGATTTTGCCAATTTATGCTATCTTTCAGGATTGATTTCCTCTAAATTTTACCTTTTCGCCTTCCTTCATTTTTAATGTGGTAAAATTTTTAGGATCACCGGTCATATGTCGAGAGCATCTACTATCTATATACCATTTATTGGCTTTAGATGCTCTGAAGCATATATGCAATTGAGGACAGTTAAGTTTTAGGTACCTATATCTTTTTGGGTCCTTCCGGATTAGTACATGTAATTTTCTGAACATATGAATCCTTAGGTACCCATTTGTAGGTTCCTATGTTTCCTTTCTTTTTATGAATGCACGAGGAAGTATAATGTCCTCTTCTATTGCATTAGTTAAAATGTACGAAATGATTAGATATATGTATAGAATGCCTAAAATAATTCAAATATGTTTTGCCTCATGTTTTCTTTCTTCCTTTCTTTTTGTCTGATTTGGGGTCGTATCCAATACTAGACCGATCATTTATAAAACGTTGAGCTTTTAGAATGACATTTAACATCTCACTTTTTTTTGTAAACATGTCAAGAGTCTTATTGATATCATTATTTTTCTTTTTCAGAGAGCGACAACTTTCACAATCTTTTTTTGAAACTTCTTTAATTCGCAAATCCAGAAGCCCATGGTCTTGTGCTGCTTTTTAGGTTAATAAAAATGCAGAAATAGAACGTGGAGCTCCTAGACTTGTGAATACATAGAAAATTTTTAGATAAGCAACGAAGAAATTCTTGAACCAATACCAGTCCTTCTGTTGCTGATATCCGCTACTTTGCTCTCTGAGCCATTTCTTCTAGCTGAGTACATTTTTAATTTATGGAAAGGGTGAGATTCATACGAATCTCAGTAGTAATAGAATATCAATAATATAAAATTCCAAAAGTAAACATGCAATGCAACATTTATCATGATGCATCAATCAAAATTCCTAAGCCTATCTGACAATACTCAGGAACCAAATGATTATTTTGTCCGGATCAAAATGATCATCCATTCCTGATCTACAATATCATATCTCGTACATAGGAATTCAACATGGAATTCACCTATGTAATATGATAACATAATAACTCAGAGCAGGCCTATACCTGTCTGTACTTATCATAACTTGGAGCAGGTCAATACCTGTCCGTACATTACAAGCCACTCAACTTGGTCTACCTGGCCACATGGTACCCCAAAGGTTCCATGGGGTGGTTTAACTCATCATCCACACCCAGAGAGTTTCAGCACCATAAGCAATACATTAAATAGATCATGGCAATAATTACATATTAACATGTACATAGTATATGAAAGATAAAGTTACTACCTGGACTCCTTTCTAAAGCCTAGCTATAACCAGTCTTTAACTTTCCGTCTGGCTCAGGTAATTATCAACTCCTGAAATTCCCAAAGTAATTGCAAATGAGTTACTACTCATTTATACTTTATTCTTGAATTTACAAGTTGGTTATCTTAGCTCAAAATCACATATTTACCAAAATGCCCTTGGGGAACCCGGTCTAATCCCCTTTTTACCTGGTATTTTTATACTTTTCCAAAAATTATGACCCAGGCTAATCCTATATATTTTTGTGTGTAGAATCTATTTTTGGCCTCAAATTAGGCAAATTCCAGCTCAAATTACAGTTATACCCTTGGCATCCCAAACTTGGGGTTTTGTGGGCAAAATCGTCATTTCATAATCTGAGGCTTTTCACACTTTATACTATACATGAATCCTACACAATTTTCCCTTATAAACACCATAGAATCTTAAAAAACATAAAATTCCATCTCTAACCCTTAGTTCTCATGCTGGTCAAAATGTTGGAGAATTCAAGGAAAAATAGATTCTTATGCTTTCCAACCCTTAAAACACTTTCTTATCACTTGTATCTATGTATTTAACCCTCCAATCATCAATTTAACATAATCAATAGAAATTTGAGCAGCATCTCCCCTTAGAAATTGGACATCCCAAATTTACAGAATTGTGAAAAACAACAAAATAGCCAGTCAGAACACAGTCATAACTCAGTTTCTAACAAGAATTCCATGGTTCAACAACTTACCACGCTTCTTCTTCTTCCTCTATACTTTGGCCAAAACTTCTCCTTCTTTCCTTAGAGTTTTTACTTTTCCAATAGCTATTCAAATAGATTAAGGAGACTAAGAAGAAGATTCATGTGCTAGAAGAACACAAGAATAGGTAGAGATTTCTACTTACTTAATTCTTGGCCTTTGGATTCTTGTTCTCCCTTCCTCTTTCTTTCTCCCTAGCTCTCTTCCTCTTTTATCCTCTCTTTTGCTTTAGACGAAATTGCCATACTTATAGAGAACTATGGAGTTCTCTAGAAATTGATTACTTGTCCTTAATTTATTAATATTTTATGTTAATTTAAGCATATGACCATTTTAAATTATTATCTATTCCATGATATTTTTTTGGATAATTCTCCAAGCTTCTTTCATTTCTTCCATCTGTCCATTCCATATGTGTTTATTCAGAAAATTCCCAAGATTGATTTATTTGGTCAAAATGACCATTTTGCCCTTACAACTTTTCTCATTTTCGCAATAATTGACAAGATTGGCAGAATTGTCACCAGACTTTGAAAATTCATATCTAATTGTGTAGATATCCAATTGGGGTGATTCTAAAGGCTATATGACCCTTATTAAGTATAGTATTAGAGAAAAATATAACCTTTAGCCATATGTGAAACACCTCATTTTCAATAGCTCTGATACCATAAGTGTAAACACCCTTCCATATACTTACCTCACCGGCTCTTAGTTCCATTATATCAGAGTAAGCGAGCGGTAAATTATTAAACTAAAAGCCGTTCTTTTATTCATGCTAGAAAATTTCTCAAATACATTAGAGCAATTCTCTACTTATACAACATTCATACATACACATACATCCATATACACACACATATATCTAATACAAGAAGTAGTGCCTCGCACTATGGCCTCCTCTTCACTCCACATCTCTATACCTCCTCCGTGCTCGTTAGAGCAAGCTTTTCACCCAAGAGAGCGGATGAATTGGCTTATTACAGAATAATTAGATACTTAAAATAAATTATGAAACTTTAAAACACAGTTATAAGTAGGAAGAGATATCACCGAAGTTCACACAGGGGTTTATACTGGTTCGGTCTCAATCACTTGACCTATATCCAGTCCTCAAAAATCCTTATGAGCTTTTCACTATATCTTCCAAGATTCAGTGGGTTCTTGGAACCTCAGTACAATAGCAAGTTCCTCTCTTTGGACACTCACTCCCCCTTACACAAGGTAATCTCAAATCCCAACTTAAGGTTCCTCAACCTTAAGTTATCACTATCGAAAATAAAGCGTGTATGATTGACAAATCTCTCTCACAGAGTATATAGATGAAAACTGAAGTACAGATGAAGAGTTGATAAGAGACGAAGCATTCGTTCTACTTGATTTTTCGAATAGCTAGACATATATATCAAAAGTTTTGAGGACTGTTGTAAATTTTTCTGTTGATTCATCATGCTTCTGATAGATGCAACAATATTTGTTTTCCACTTTGCACATTGATGGTTATTTATGAGTTTCGCTGCTGCCCACAATTAGTTGCCGTTTGAGTGGTGTGCTCAGTTGCTTGTCATGTGGGTGGTAGTGGGGTACACCTGTAATACACTCGAGAACATGACCGTTAGAAAAATATTTTGAATATCATCGGAGTGATTTCTAAAGATCAAGGAACCATCGGAAGTGAGCTTGCTTTCACTGGAGATGGATTTCAGTAACTGAGTAATTTTATAACAAAATAATATGCCACAAGATTTTGACAGTAATCTGGAATAACTAGCAATAATTATCACTATCAAAATTTAACTAACAAAATCTGTTGATTTCCGTGGAAGTGGTTGCAAGTTGATAACAGTGACTGTCTGAGAGTGATACTGATAAAATGAAACATCACTGGAGTGAATTTGATGTCACTGGAAGTGATTAAAATCTTCTGCAAGTGATAACATACTCACTGGAAGTGAACATGAGATTTCATATACCACTCGAGTGAATTTGGCATCACTGGAAGTAATTTTGTAAACAGTGATTTATTCTTGCAGTGATTTTCAATCCACTGAAAGTGATATAGCTATACTAGTAAATCACTCGAGTGATTCAAGATCATTGGAAGTGATTTTACAAACAGTGAAATTTTCTTGTAGTGATTTTCGTTCCACTGGAAGTGATTCTGAAAATTTTAAGCATCACTCGAGTGATCTAGTTATTACTGGAAATGATTTTCAAAACAGTGATTTTTTCTTCCAGTGATTTCAGATTCACTGGAAGTGATTTGGTAGAAATCATGAATCACTCGAGTGATTCATGATCACTAGAAGTGAAATCCGGAACAGTAAATTTTTCTTGCAGTGATTTTTGATTCACTGGAAGTGATCTGCCGCATCACTCGAGTGATTTCATAGATCACTCGAGTGATCTGGTATTTTTCATATCACTCGAGTGATTTTCAATGATCACTCGAGTGATCTTGATAATCACTCGAGTGATTACATAAATCACTCGAGTGATCTTGCTCAGATCACTTTTCTTACTTCCTTTGCTGATGTTTTTGATTTGATAAAATCCAAGGACCTCCAAAACATGATTTGTTATCATCAAAACATGAAATATAACACGTGCATCTTCATGCATCCAACACCTGTTACTATGGTTGTTTGGGAGGAGTGAGATTTGAGAGAATCTCAGTAGTCAATAGTACCACTATGCATGGCAGATATATATGAATGCATGACAACTTCTTAGGAGAATAACTAGCATTGATGGGGATAAAATGTGCCGACTTGCTACGACGGTCGACAATTACCCAAATCGCATCATGGTTTTGGATTCTTGGTAACCCCACTACTAAATCCATGGTAACGCTCTCCCAGTTCCATTAAGGAGTTTCTAGGCTTTGAAGAAGTCCTAGTGGTTGTTGGTGTTCGATCTTCACTTTCTGACAAGTGAGACATTGAGCCACATATTTGGTTGTCACTCTTTAGTCCTGGCCACCAGTACTTAGACTTCAAATTTTCATACATCTTGACCACTCCTGGATGAAGAGTATATATACTCTTATGCGCCTCATCCAGAATTTTTTGGCTCAGATCAGCCTATGGTTGTACATATACTCGCTTCTTATATCGAACCAATCCGCTAGACGAAAGATCATGATCATGAGTTTTACCCATATGATCAGATCTTGAATTTATGTGGCCTATTCATCCTTCATTTAAGTTTCTTTAATTTCTGCTATCAGATTGTTTTTCTCCTAACTAACACTAAAGTTAGCAATATGTACTTCATTGGACATGTCCAGGCCATGTTCATGAATACTTGTTTGTCAAGTTCAAATCACGAAATTCTTCTAGCAATTTCTGTTCTTGTATCATCATAAATGCCACCTGCACTGTTTTTCTACTCAGAGCATCTACAACGACATTCACTTTCGCTGGGTTATATTTAATCTCTAGGTTGTAATCTTTTGGCAACTCCATCCATCTATGCTGTCTCATATTCAATTCTTTCTATTCATGAAGATACTTGAGACTCTTGTGGTCGTAGTACAATTCTACAATGGTACTATACATGTAGTACTGCCATATTTTCAAAGCAAACATGATTGCTACGAACTCCAGATCATGAGTGGGGTAATTCAATTCATGAGACTTCAACTGTCCAGAGGCCTACGCCACTACTTTACCTTGCTGTATCAGGACACATCCCAATCCCTCTTACTAGCATCGCTATACACCATGTAGGTTTCACTGGGATCTGGAATGATTAATACCGGTGTGGATGTCAACCTCTCCCTCAGATGTATCAAGACACATCCCAATTCCTCGTGAGACTCGTCAATGGTAATACAATTCAAGAAAAAAATTGTATAAACATGTGATAGTAACCAGTAAGACCCAGAAAACTATGTACACTACTACAAAAAAGGGATTTTGTAGCATTGGTCCTACTAAGTACTACGAATGTAATGGAAGAAACATATTGTAGCTCTTAGTAACTTGAGTGCCACAGTAGGTTAATATCTATTATAGCTCCTGCCTAAAAGAGTGCTACATAATCCTTCTTTAAATAACAATTTATATACTATAGATCTTTAATAAATAAGGGCCATAAAAGGTTCAATTACTTTTTTTAAGAAAATCAATTAGTTTTAAACAAAGTCATGTATTTTTAAGAGAAATCATGTGCAAATACTCCAACATATTTTTTATATTTTTTAAATATTTAAAATAAAAATATCTATTATGAGATTTATTTAAGAAAGAGTTATAATATCTTTTTTTCTGTTTAAAATTATCTATTATTTTTTAAACGTAGTCATGTATTTTTAAGAGAAATCCTGTCAAATACTCCATCATATTTTTAATATTTTTTAAACATTTAAAAATAAAATTATCTAGTATAGCAATTATTTAAGAAAGAGCTATAATATCTTTTTTTATATTTAAAATTATCTATTGTAGCTATTTTCCATGAAAAAAGCTATAATAACATAGCTACAATAGCATTTTTTTATTTTTTAAACCGTAATGTTACCCCACTAGCCGCACCGTTAGCTCCATACTTAAATGGCCGAAACATTGTCTCTTCTTGGCGCAAACTCTGTTCTTCTTTCTTGACACCAGCAAAGCAAAATCCTTCTTTCACATTTATCTTCTACTTCTTCGGCATCATTGTTCATGTGCCTCAACACCGTTCGTGGTCTTGAAGCTCTATGCCCCCATCAAAGGTTGTACATTTGTTGAAATTTTGCATATGCTGAGGTAAGCTTTTTTCGCATCCTATTCTTTTGTTTAAGACAGATGATAGACAATCTCTTCATGGAGCAAGATGCATTTTAGTTGCTTTCAATATCTATAAAGAATCATCTTTGAAATTTTCCTCTGCTTCAAATATCAAAGACCACTTGCACATATCTTGTAAATAATCACCTTTAATTTAAAACCCAATTGATTGAGTTCATCTTGCACATGTGAGGTATTTCAACATTTTCCCTTATTTCAAATGTCAAAGACCTCTTCGATGGCTCTCTTTTTGAATGTAAGGGACCTTTTGCTTATATGACACACTCTTTTAGAGTACAAAGCAATTCATGTTGAACTTCATGCCTATATATAGTAAGGCATTTCTTACTTTCAAATTTGTTTTCATCTATGAAAGAAGCTGTAAAGACCTCATTTCCAATAGCTCTGATACCATAACTGTAAGCACCCTTCCTTACATTACCTTACCGGCTCTTAGTTCTATAATATCAGAGTGAGCGAACGAATATATCAATAAACTAAAAGCCGTTCTCATATTCATGCTAGAAAATTTCTCAAATACATTAGAGTGATTCTCTGCTTATACAACATTCATACATACACATACATGAAATATAAATGTAGTGCCTCGCACTATGGCCTCCTCTTCACTTCACGTCTCCATATCTCCTCCATTCATCTTCATGCATCTTCCCCTGTCACTATGGTTGTTTGGCAAGAGTGAGATTTGAGAGAATCTCAGTAGTGAATAGTACCACTATGCATGGCAGATATATATGAATGCATGACATGCTTGCCTACCCTATTTCATGCCAACATATTGACATGTTGCATGCTCAATGTTATGACATACCAATGGCCATCGCACAAATATAACAGAGCTTCAATCAATCAAATATGCTCAACACAAATAGGCATAGCAGTCACACAATCAATGCATATAACATACATATCATACCCATATAGAAAAGGTAAGTCACTACCTGTCAGACCTCACGTCCGTCCTCAATCCTTCGTCTTTGCTCCGGTTCGGGCACGACCATCCATCGGTCCTAGAATTCCCAAACATTTAATACATGAGTTATTACTCTTTCTTATATCATTCTAGACTCGTATTAGTTGATAACTTAGCCCAATTATGCTAAATTACCAAAATGCCCCCGGAAGCCTGTCCCAACTGTACTTTTACAGAAATTATAACATGAGCCAATCCTACACAATTTCATGTGTAAAATCCATTTATGACTTTGGATTAGTCAAATCTAGGCCCTGATATTCCCTATTTAGAGCAAAAAGAGTAAATTGGTCATTTCACCCCTAGGTCTTTTCTCACTTTCTCCTCAACATGAACCCTACACAATTTGCCCTTATGAACTCAATGGAATCATCCAATCGATGAAATTCCAACTTTACCCTCATAAACCATACAGGGCACAAATTATAGAGTTCTCAGGAAAGTTGTGTTGGTTCTTCCTTTTCTTTGACTTAATACCCTCCTTTCTACTCCTTATTACATGATTAGCCGTTTAGACATCCATTGGACATCATTTCGGCCCCTAAAATGCTAAGAGAATGAGAGATGAATAGTACACTACTTCCAAAATACTCATCCAAATGATAAACCGAAATTGTAGAAAGGTAGCACACGCTTACCTCTACACGCTTCTGAATTCGGTTTAGAATTCCGATGACGCTCCGGCCGGCGAGACGGCACCAACGACCTCCAAAAAAGAATCCAAAACCATAGAATCGAAGCTCAGGATGAGTAGAAGAACATTTGTACTGGACATTTTGAGAGAAAACACCGTTTCGGACGAGTTACGAACAATAACAGCTTTCTCTCTCTCCTCCACGCTCTCGTTCTTTCTCCATTCTCTTTCCTTTTCTCGTTCTCATCTAATCTGTTCCGATTTCTCTTTCCTTCTTTCTCTTTTAATCCGAACACAGGAAAGGAAGGGAATTAATTGATGAAGGATGATGATTAATTAAAATCATCCGGTGGCCTTTACTCAATTAGTCCACCTATCTCATTTCTTGCATAGCAAATTTCTTTTCTCTTTTCCTTCATCATTCCATCAATATTAATAAGAAATAAGAGAGCATAATCTACTCTCAAATTATCCCATTATACCACCTCAAGTGGTCTACTAAAGCCTTAAGCTTTTCCTCTTATTGACTTTACTTGATAATAATTACTAACATGGCTTTATTAATTACCAAGTAGTCATTTCCCTCCTTTTAAATTCCCATTCAACTCAACTTATTGGGAATATTAGGGAAAAATTCTCGTTTCCCATCTTATGACAAAATTACCATTTTGCCCTCACCTTTTATTTCTCTTTTAATATCCAAAGATATTAAGGAATTTTAGGATACATATCATTCCTCACTAGGACATTTGCTAAAAATCAGGGTCTAGCAGTCCACTTAATCTAGGGTTAACCTCAAGCCTTTAATCCAAAAATTCAGGGTATTACAATATGGAAGCCCACCATTCCCAGAATTATTACTTTTGAATGCTGCTACTGAAAAATGCTAGATTCGCTGGGTGAACTTTAAAAATTCATTTCTCCTTGTATACAACTCCAAAATCTCCATATGACCTATCAAATTAAAGCTTATCATGTCAAATTTCATTTTGGAAATTTTTATAATTTTTGGAGGTCATTTACTAATTTAAAAGTGTCATCCAATTTGACTGCCTCAACAGAAAATACACCAACTATCTTGTATAACAACTATTTTGTTGTGTGTGACTTTATAGGCTTTGTTTTGCCCTTTTACATGCTCTTTTATCATGGAATACAATAATAGTTATATGATACTTGGTGATCAAAATTTGGGACATTACATAAAGTCTATCAGGACTATGATCGAACAGGGAGAGACTCGGGACTACGATATTTCATCAAGTGGACTAGTTCGATACAAGAAAAGAATCTATGTTCCACTGAAAGCTAATCTGAGGCAGAAAATCCTAGATGATGCATACAAGAGTTGATACACCCTCTAACTAGGGATGGTAAAGATGTACCATGACTTGAAGGTGATGTACTAGTAGCCCATATTGAAGAAGGATGTGATGGAATATGTGGCGCGATGTCTTACCTGCCAAAAGGTAAAAATTGAGTGAGTGGAAGTAGGAGAGCGTAACCATGGATTCAACATTTTGTTTTTCTTTTTGAATGCAATAAATTCTTTAACTACTTTAATGAATTCAGATTGTAAAGCATTATATTCAGAATGTAATTCATCATAGGTTGGGTCAGAGTCAGTTACCTCTTCCTCTTTTGTCTCTTCTTGAGCAACCAGGCAGATGTTGCCCTTCTCTTCATCATCACTATTTTCATCTAAGGAACTGCCTCCCCATATTGCGGATACAAATGCTTTCTTTCTATTGAAATATTTACCTTTTCTCTTTTCTTTGTTTTTCTGCAGTAGTTTCGAACATTCTGATTTGATATGTCATAGTTTTCCATATTCATAGTAGATAATGCTTTCCTTGGTCTCCCTTTTACTACTAGTTTCTCCTTTTTGAGGATTTCTGAAACCTTGGCCTTTCTTGTATAATTTCTTGAATCTCTTTATCATCAGGCCCATTTCATCATCGTCAAACTCTTCATCATTTTCTTGGTTTTCCTCCTTTGTCACATTCAGTATGAGGCTTTTCTTTTTCCTATCACTGACTTCTTCTAGTTCTCATTTGAATTTTAATTTTCTTTCATATTCTGAAAAACTTCCAAAAAGAGAAGCTACGAATCACATTGACTCTCCTTTTGCCTCCTTAATTGCTGTAACTTTGGCCTCCCACTCTTTAGAGAGTATATTTAGTATCTTCCTTACTTGGGTATTCTGATCATAGAATTTCCCAAGTGTTGCAAGTTGATTCACAAGATGAGTATATCTGAGTTCAAATTTAGCTATTGACTCACCTGACTTCATATGAAGTAGAATGAACTTTGTAACCAGAGTATTAATCCAGTTTTCTTTTATTCCTGAAGTTCCTTCGTGAGCTATCTCCAGGGCTTGCCATATTTCCTTAGTTGTTGGGAGTGTGCAAATCCTGAAATACTCTTTTTGACTCAAGGCACTTTGAATCATTAGGATTCCTTTGTTATTAAGGGTTACGAGCTTTTTGTCATTGTCATCATATTTCGTTGGTAACTTGGGAACTTTGCATGATTCTTCAATTTTTATAGGCACATAGTTCCCATTTTCAATCACATCCTATAGTCCATATTCTGTAGCCATTACTGTTAGCGGAAGCATTCAGCCAAGAGGGGGGGGTCAATTGGGTGATAATGAAAATTTAACCATAAATTAATATTATATAAATTTAACACAAAAACAAGTTTAAGGTTAGAGAGATTTAATTGAAGTGTATACTAGCGATTATACTGCTTCGGTCTTAATAATTATGACCTACGTCCAGTCCTCATATTCCTCTGAGCTTTTCACTATCACTAGTTCTTGGTACCACTTTACAAAGCAAGTTCCTTCTCAGGACACTTCACTCCCTCGTACACTATGTAAGATGATACCTAACTTAAGGTCCCACCACGTTAAGTTATTTGTCAATAAATAATATTGAGTTTAATGTAGATCTACTATTCTTAAATTTCAAATAACTGAAGCATAAATTGCATGAAACTTGCTTTGAACAATTGTTAATCATGAAAGAGAGTAATAACAAGCAAGATTATCACTTATAATAAAAGTTACATTGATTTCTCAAATCAAGATGTAATGCTTTGTTTTCTGGATAAACATAGTACTCGGATCTTAGCATTACTATAAGGATAAAATGCTCTTTTCTTAGATATAACTATTTGGATAGTTTCCTTACTATTAGAATAGTATTGTATATTTCTAAACTCAGACTATTTGAATAGTTTGTGCTATTATTCAAATAGTATCTTTACAAATATATAAGATTATCTTGATAAACTGCTTGATTATTTTAATACATTTTGGAAACAATATCTTTTGAAAAGCTTAATACTATTCAAATAATTGTCTTACTATTCGAATGGTCTTATACGTTGGTGTTAGCAAATTATACTAATGTATTATGAAACTATTCAGATAGCATTCTGATAATGAGTTTTAGAAATATGTATTCATAAGATAAAAATTCTATTCGAATAGTTGCTTGATTACTTGAATAGTAGTCTTGTAGTATTCTAATAGTATACTCAGTATCCGAATAATCTTGGGTTTAGCAAATGAATACTATTGGGATAATAGCTTACTATTCAAATATTAACTTTACTATTTGAATACTGATTCTATTATTCAGATAACTTTGAACTTGAAACCATGCATACCATTCAGATAATACTATGGTTATTCGAACACTACCTTTTATAAAAAAGCTTTTGGAAAGTTTGGATCAACATACTATTTGAATAGTCAATTGACTATTGAATACTATTCAATTGTCATAATATATTAGTATTGAATAGTTTGAGAACCATCAGGATAGTTTCCAACTAATAATAGGCTATACTATTTGAATAGTTACATGACTATTTAGATAGTCCACAGTATAAAAACTTGAAACTTATGAATTCAAATCCTTATTCAAATAATCTAAGTTCGTTATCATCAAAGCCTTGAATCTAACATTCTCCCCCTTTTTGATGATGACAAAACTTATTATAAAATAATAGATAAGAACAATTATTAAAATTTAGATAAGGATAAATAAATGCACATAATCTATTGAAGTTATCATAATAAATTGCAGTCATCATAATAATCCATGATTAGCATGAAGGACATAAACTACTAAAGGAAAACATGATCATAAATAATTAGAAACTAATCATCTCTTAATGCTCATTGGATCAAAGTATAGATGATTTCTCCCCCTTTTTATTATTATTAGAATGGGAAGGAGGAGTAGATAAAGTGGGTTGCTTTCTGAGAGGGGCTTAAGGAGTAGTTGTAGTAGAAGTCAAATAAGGAGAAGAAGGTGTGTAAAGTAGATCAGAGTGAGGAGGGTCAAGGTTAAAGGAAGGAGGCTCTGGGTTTCTCTCTTAATGCTCATTGGTTGATACTGGTTGATAGGAGGAGGCAGTGGGTAGACCTGTGTAGGTTAGAACTGCCAAGATAGGGCCCTTGGAGAGTGGGGTACCAATAATATAGGTCTTTAAATAGTCAAGCTTGTATCTGATGTCAAAAATCTATTGAAGGTAGTTGGCTTGCAATTTGTAGAGAGACTCAAAATTTTGGTTAACCCCACCAATCACGGCTCTCACTTGATACTGGATGTCTTCCATTATCAGTTGATTGGACTTCAGAATTTGCTCCACTACTAGTTTCAGGGCCTCTTAAATCTGGATTTGGATTGAAGCACCAAATAGTAAGGGAGGAGGAGATGGAGCTCTAGAAGAGTAAGCCTCACATACCTTAGAGGTTTCAGGCTCCACCCTCTGCTTCTTGGAATAAGGCTCTTCAGGTAAGTTTATGGGCAGAGCTATCTTCATCTTTTTGATTTGAGTTTTATCAAACTTGGTGAGTTTGCCTTGCTCACCCTCAATATACCAGATATTATTTATCTTTAAGAATAGGGATACCAATTATGGGGAAGGAGTAGGAGTGGTCTTATTGGAAATCAGCCTATAACTGTTGATTTCCAATAGATAAAGTCCCCGACATTCTGCTTATCTCCAGAGGCTAGTACTGCGAGGAAATTAAAATCTCTGCTTGAAAAAAAATTAAAGTTATGATATTTGTTGATAAAGGATCTGGTATAAATGTACCACATAATCCTTTAGTAATCACTTAGGCACATGGAAGAGAACTTCTTGGCTTTCCTAACTAGCTTGATAATTTGAAGTATTTGATCTTTAGTATAGTCTGGGGTTTCATCAAACTCCTCTTCATGATACCTAAGGAAGGAATTGATGATAAAGGGTGAAATTTGAACTTTTTGACCCCTAACCATTGTCTCTAACCTTTCTTCAATTACCTCCTTCTTATTTCCTTTGATCTTCATAGAAAACAAATTGGAATAGAAAGCCCTTACCACTGAGGGACTATAAGATAGATGAATTTTGAGCCATCTTTAGCAATGCTCCATATAACCATACATATTGAAGCCTAGATTATCTCTCTGATAAAGTAGATCAACATAAACTACATGACACATAGGCCTAATAGATAATAGGTCCTTGTACCTCTTTTTCTCATCAGGTTGAAGTAGAACCCTATTGTTGAAATCTGAGGGAGGTCCAGCTACCTCTTCCTCTATCAGGATTCTTGAGGCTTTATGGATACTTCTTTAAGATTGAGCCTCAATGACCTTACTTGGTCCAGCTCCAATGTTTTGCACCATTCCCCTGATTATGTTTCTCATTGTTCTGTCCATAGTCTCATTCTCTGTAGAAGGATCTCTTGAGGAGGTTTGTACATCATCTTTATCTTTAAAGGTGCAGACGTGAGCAATGGATTTTGACCTGGTCTCTATAGGCCCTTTGATTACTATGCCTTTTGGCCATGGAGCTATTTTTTCAAAATGGTGAGCCACCTTGGGCCTGAATTTCTTGGGATTTTCTGAGTAGAGACCTTCTTGGAGGATGATTTAGGAGGTGGTGAGGCATCTCCTTTCTCAATGTTGGCTCTCTTGCTTCTCATTCTTAATCTCTCGACAATATCGCTAGCTTAGGTTTTCTAAAGATTGAGGAAGATCTTGGTGTAACTTTGATGGAAAGGAGTGATTTTAAGAGGGTTTTGATTGCAAAAAAGAGGCAAATTTGATGAAGGTAACTTGTATTTGGAGGGTAAGTGGAACAGTATTCAAATAATGAGAAAAAAGTAAGATTAGTTTTGTTATATCTAGACCTAAGTGTATTTAAATAGTTTCATGAGTATTCAAATAGTAGGGGGTTAGTCGGATACTTATAAACTTATTTGGATACTTTAAGAGTAGAGACGCGTACCTATATTCGGATAGTGAGAGTAGTATTTGAATATACTTTTGAATTAAAATATTAGACATTTTCTTCAGCTATTCGAATAATAGATATACTATTCAAATACTTCTATTGCAAAACTTGTCCTTGTATTTGTATAGTTGTTTTCCAAAACTTTGTAAGAATTATGCTATTCGAATAATACTTCCAGTATTCGAATAGTCTATTTGAAAAGTATATTTGAAATATCCGAATAATTTATCTAGTATTCGAATAGTTTTCCTTATATATTTGTTTGTTATCTAAATACTATCTCCACTATTCGATCGGTTTTCTTCAAAAACCATGAATCAATATTTGAAAAGTCCTTCCAGTATTCGAATAGGTTTATGGAATTTTGTCAGAAAATCAAGTTTATTTAAATAATCCAACTTTATTCAAATACTTTTTTTTGAAATTATTTGATGTTGTATCCGAAAAGAAACTATGTATTCAAATAGTTACTGAAATCAGGAAAAATATATATGGATAGTCAAACTTGTATTCGAATAGAATTTGCTCAAAAATCTGTTTGAGTATTCGAATACTAAGACTATTACTCAAATAGTATCTCTTCCCAGAGTTTCTGTTTTATGAAAAATCCTGAAAAACAAATAGCTAGAAACTCTGATGCTTGTTAGTCACTTTTAATCATCAAAACTTAATTAAATGAATAAATAATATATAAATTTACTTACAACTCATTGGGATTTACCATTCCCAATTCCCTTCTTATATAGAGAAATTGCTCCTTAGCTAAATGCTTGGTAAATTTGTCAGCTAGTTGCAGATGAGTTGGTAGGAACAACACTTTGATTTCCTTCTTTTGAATATGATCTTTGATGAAGTGATGTCCCATGTCAATATGGTTAGTCCGTATATGTTGAACTATATTTTTGGCTACGCTAATAGTGCTGGTATTGTCACAGAAGATATGAATTTCTTTAAGGAAAAATGCCAAGATCTTGTAATTGCTGCTTCAGCTATAGCACTTGAGCATAACAGCTTGATATTAGTATGTATTCAGCTTCTGTTGAGAATAGTGACACAACAGTTTGTTTCTTGCTAAACCACAAGACAATTGCTCCTCCTAGAAATTGGCATTGACCACTTGTGCTTTTCCTATCTGTCTTGTAACCACTGTTATCTGAGTCTAAGTATGCAGTAAGATATTCATTACCTCCCTTGGGATGCCATAACCCTAGTTCAATTGTATCAGTAAGGTATCTGAAGATTCTTTTTACATTTTTAGCATGAGATACCTTGGGACATGATTGGAACCGAGCACACATGCCAACACTGAATTGAATATCTGGTTTGCTCGCAGTGAGATAGAGCAATGATTTAATTATTCCTTTATACTTTGTTATATCAAATTTTTGTCTTTTTTCATCTGCATCCAGTAAGGTTTTTGTGCACAAAGGAGTATCAACTCTATTAGCCTTATCCATTCCATATTTCTTGAGAAGCTCTCTGAGATATTTAGTTTGGGAAATGAATATTCCATTCTTTCTTTGTTTGCTTTGCAAACCTAAAAATAATGTTAATTCCCCCATCATAGATATCTCAAACTCTCCTTTCATGAGGTCAGAAAATTCTTTGCACAAATATTCATTAGTAGATCCAAAAAAGATATTATCAACATAAACTTGAACAACTGATAAATCATTTTTCTTTCATTTTATGAAAAGAGTTGTGTCTACTCTTTCTCTGTTAAACCCATGATTAATGAGAAAATTGCTAAGTCTTTCATACCAAGCTCTTGGAGCTTGCTTAAGGCCATAAAGAGATTTTCTTTATCTATAAACATGATCAGGTTTTGAAGAAATCTTCAAAACCAGGAGGTTGTTCAACATAAACTTCCTCCATTATATACCTATTAAGAAAATCATTTTTAACATCCATTTGAAAGAGTTTGAATCCCTTGATGTACGCAAAGGCTAAGAGTACACATATAGCCTCCAATCTGACCACTGGAGCATACATTTCCTTATAATCAATTCCTTCTTCATTATGATAGCCTTTGGCCACCAATCTTGCCTTGTTTCTAACAATGATTGCGGATTCATCAAGTTTGTTCTTAAATACCCATTTGGTGCCAATAACAGTATGATCCTTAGGTTGGGGTACTAAGTCCCAAACTTGACTTCTCTTAAACTGATTAAGTTCCTCCTATATTACTATAACCCAATCATTATCAGTTAGGGCTTCATCAATGCTAGAGGGTTCTAATTTTGAAATAAAGGTTGAAAAGCTTACTTAATTTAAAACAACTTTTCTAGTTCTTACTCCATCTTTAACATTGCCTATGACCTGGTCTATAGGATGATTTATATTAAATTTACAGGTTTTGGGATGGTTAGAAGAAGGTGGTTGAAGTTGTTTTTCTTCAGGGTCAAAAGATTCAAGGGAAGTTTTTGAAAAAGTTTGTTTATGACTCAGAGTTAGTCAATTATGGCTCATCATCTATTGGTTTAACAAATGAATCAATTTCAGCAAACACAACATGAATAGATTCTTTAACAATACAAGTTCACTTATTAAAGACTTTATAAGCTTTACTTCTATTAAAATAACCTAAGAAGATACCTTTATCAGCTTTAGGATCAAATTTTCCTAGATTATCCTTACCATTATTGTGAATAAAGCACTTGCATTCCAAATATTTGTAGATGACCGATGTGTGGCTTCCTACCTTTGTAAAGTTCATATGTTGTTTTTCCCAGCTTTGATATAATATAAGCTCTGTTGGAAATATAGCTGGTAGTACTCATCACATTAGCCAAAAACACTTGTGAAACTTCCTT
This sequence comes from Albizia julibrissin, assembly GCA_037074505.1. NCBI lineage: Eukaryota > Viridiplantae > Streptophyta > Magnoliopsida > Fabales > Fabaceae > Albizia > Albizia julibrissin. The sequence goes on from CM073477.1 coordinate 45,338,076, forward strand.
CTCATTTAACATTACTCTTGCCATCTCTGTGAGAACTCTATTCTTCATTTCTACGACACCATTCTGTTATAGAGTTCTCAGAGCTGAAAAGTTGTGTTCAATCCCATTTGTATCACAATACTCCTTAAACGCTTAGTTGTCAAATTCTCCTCCATGATTTGTTCTTATTACTGCAATTGACAAACCTTTCTCATTTTGTACTTTCTTGGAAAAAAATAATGAACTCACTAAATGTTTCATCTTTTATTGACAACAAAAATAGTCCATGTGAATCTAGAGAAATCATCAATAATGACTAATGTGTATAAGTTCCCCTAAGGCTTTTTACCCTTGCTAGTCTAACCAAATCCATGTGAAGTAGTTGTAGTGGTCTTTTTGTTGATATTTCCTCTTTGGTTTTGAAAGAGGACTTAGTTTGTTTTCCCGTTTGATAGGAATCACATAATAAATCATTTTTAATCTTTTGTGCTAAAGCCAGCTTTCATCATTATTACTCAGGAAACAGTTTTTAGAAATGTGATTACTGATATCAATAGTATAGCAGTTACCTTTTCTTCTTGCTTTGATTTTCACCTTAAGTTCGTCCTTCTTCATTGGTAGATCTTTCTTGCCTACTATAAGGCACTCTCTAGAGTCAAAAATGATCCAGTTGTCTCTGTCAGCACTCTGACTTACGCTTAGTAAGTTGTGCATTAAGCCTTCCACATAGTAGACGTCTTTGATTTGAATCACATTCTTAACTCCAACTTCACCAATCCCAGCTATCTTTCTTGATTGGTCTCCACCAAACTTGACTCTGCCTCCTTCTCTTAGAATTTTGGAGGTGAATCTCTCTATGTCCTTAGTCATATGTCTTGAATATCCATTGTTAATGTACTATTTGCTTCCTTTAGATGCTTTGAAACATACCTCTTCTTCTTCTGGTTGTTCTTGAGCTATGAGGCACATGTTGGCTACTTCTTCATCAAAAGAGCTATCTCCCCGTATGGCTGAGATGAAGGCTCTTTTCTTGGCTATTTTTTTCTTTCTTTCTTTGTTTTTCAGATATTCCGAGCATTCGGATCTGACGTGTCCAGGCTTTCTGCATTCGTAGCTATGATCTGGTCTTTTATTCTGCTGTTACTACCTCCTTTAAAATTCTTAAAGCCTTGGCCCTTTTTGTAAAACTTTTTCAATCTTCTCACCAACATTCCTATTTCATCATCATCAATTTCTTCGCCTATTTTCAGCTGCTGTTATGAGTGTAGGATGGTGTATTTAGAAGTGCAAGTGTACACTGTCGTAAACAAGTAATATAGAGGTGAGTAGAGTATCGTTCCCACGAGGATTGATCACTAAGTACCAAAATTGATAATTTTAATACTATTTAGCCGATCGATTAGTTGGTGGTTGAGATTGCAAAATGATTAAATGAAAATGTAATTGTTATAAAGACAAATATGATAAAAAGGCCCTAGGGATTAGATTTCACTTAGCAAACTGTGGATTGAATCACTTATCTATTCTAGTCCAATTTATTCCACATTTGATAGTCGAGTTTCCCTATTTTAATTACTAGCCTCTTCCAAGGTCAAGTAATTCTATAATTAATTGCTAACCCAATATATTCCTATATGAATTTAAGCAATCAATCATGCATTAAGATTTATGGAACTCAATTAAGACTACACAACCCATATGAATATATTCCTATTTCATATGCAAATTATGGTTTTAATTATAGGATCCACACACATGTATCTCCTTCCGGTCTCAACATGCATATTGAGATCATCCAAAAGGTGGCCAATCAATTGAAAGCATTAAGAAAAGTAATTAAAACTTAATTATGAAGGAAAAATTAAAACTAGATTTAATAAGTTAAGATTCAATCCGTCATTAGTAAGCTACCTCATCACCCTAGGAAAATGAAAATTTAGCTCATGATGAAATTAAAAACAAAACCAAAATAAATTGAAAACTTCATAAATATTGCAGAAAATATGATTATTAAATTCTAAAACATAAAGATACAACTACAAGATGTATAAAAATAGAAAAATATAGCCTTCCATATAGGAGGTAAAACCTTCCATGTAGGAGGCAACCTATACCATCCATAAAGGAGGACTACATAAACCTTCCATGTAGGAGGTGTGCAAGAACAAAAAAATGCATGAAATTAAACTCTAAGATGGTGTCCTTCCTTGTGCCTTCAACTCCTCTATTTATAGATGAATTGGGTGTAAGAATTTCCACATGTTAGGTAAGAATCTTGACTCTAAGCCACCAATATTGACTTTATGACCACCTTGGTCATTGATTGCATCTAATGTTTGGTATTTAAAACATTGGAATTTAACTTTGTTGTCTTCATGAAAGTTGTAGATATGGATCTTATCTTGAAAACTCATGTGAGATCTCCTCATTGCAACATTTATGGCTCCAGTTGTGGTTAAATTAGTGGAAAAAGTTCAGACCTAGACAGAATCATGTGCTCAACGTCTAAGCAAAATTTGGAGCTCTTAAGGACAGAACTGAGTTTTTATCTCAACATAAAAGTTGTAGGAAATTTTCTTAGCTTTCTATCCATATAAAGAGCATCCTGATTTGACATTTAGAGCTCCAGATATTTCCTAAAAAATGAAACAGGGTCAAAATTTAGCATTTTCCAATGAATTCTATTTTATGTCAAATCATTATTTATTTATCAATTGCACCCAAATTCATTACATTAAGCTCAAATGTCATCCAAAAAATGCTTCATATAAGGAAAAATAAATGTGCAGATATTTTACTTATCAAATTCTCCCACACTTAGTTCTTGGACGTCCTCGGATAAGCAGGATTGACTAATAAGTGCTTCCAACAAAATCAGAAGTGTCAAGTTATAAACAAGGACACAATTAAAGAATAAAGAGATCATAGTATTCTTGAATCAACAAAAGTATAAACTGGTAGCTTCATTTGAAAACGAATGAACCAAATTCATAATTGTGACTCGTCCTCTCAATTTCTCAAGTGTTTAAGGGTAAGTGTTTCGCTCAAATTCACTTGAAAAAGTTGCACTACCATAAGCTTGCTAAAAATCTCAATCTCCACTACCGAATTCACATGCATAATTCAAATCAAAAGAACTTATTGAAGGTTGTAATGAGGCTAGGGTAAAAGGAATGTAAATAGTGATATGAAGGGTTACATCTAAGAAATAAACAGAGCATTTGAAAAATGGGTCATCTTATGAATAGACTTATTATGACAACCCATAATTTTTATTTCAAAACTAAATATCCTCTTTTTCTTTTTCTTTTTTCTTCTTTTTTTTACTTCTTTTTTTTCTCTTTTTTTTTTTGCAATTCTATAGTTGATAATATACACACCCCTACACTTGTCAAAAGCCCATTTCACAAAGATTTCAAATGCTTTGTTAATCTTTTTAAACTAAGTAAGAGCATTTGATATATCATTAAAACACATTAATGGGTTGACAATAAAGAAATAATCAATCAGGCTCAAAGGGGCTTATCAATGGTGTAATTGTAAGGTTGGCTTTTTGGCTCTGGCTAAAGAAAATGAATGCCTTTATCATTTTCGAATGTGTATGTGACATCTAATTTCAACAAGATTTGAAGCAAGTTCTAGAGTAACAACTCAATAGATGAATATCACACACAAGAAAGATAATCATTATTGATCATATAGGCTCAAAAACTCACGTTTAGGTACTTTCAAATTCAGCCTATTCAATCTTAAAATTCATTACCAAATCCAACAATTAGTTGTTCAATCATGCTATAAAATATCTAAACTCAATTGCTCCATGCTTCAAACTTATATACTTCTTAAAATCATTGAAAAAAACTCAAAAAATTATTTATTTATTTTTTTTTTGGACCTCTTTTTTTTAGATGAAACAGAAAGAAAGAAAAAAAATGCAACTATAAAATGCGTCTCAAGAGTTAAGAATAACTCTTTACTCTGCCATCTTTTCACACCCCATGCATTTAATGATTTTACTAACTAACTATTTAATGGAGAAACTATTTTTTTTCTTTTTTTTTCTCCCCCAACCTAAATCAAACATTGTCCTCAATGTTTTCTAAAGATTAGAGACAATTTTTTTAAACATAAACAAACAATAAAGTAAACTAAAATGCTAAGAGTAAAACCATTAAGATTAAGGAAAGTTTACAACTGGAGAGTGGTATCTGGATTCTGCTTTCGACTGTTGTCTGAAGACTGCCCACCATTTTCTTTTACTAATAGATCTGGTGTAGTTTCACAGGTTTGCAGTTTATCAAGTAGTTGATCAGCAGTTGGTGCAAAAATGATGGAATGACGAGTCGCTTAGGGTATGAATCCTGTTTCCACAGCATGATCAAGAAAAGATAACAGGTTATCATAAAAACCATTAACATTTAACAATTCTAATGGCATTTTGTGAAAGTTAAGTTTAGCCTAATATACAATGCTCGAGATCCCATCCAATGTTTCCAAACCACCGGGTAAAGCGATAAAAGCTTCAGCATGGTAGAACATACGTCCTATTCGTTCAGGAAGACTTGAAACCTCTAACTCTTGCCCTAAGGAGAAGATGTGATTTTCTAACTCCTTCACCCTTACGTTCAAACCTTTACTACCATTCATGGTTGCAGCAATAGCCACACTTCCCCTTAGGCCTTAAATACCTCCCCCGTAGACAAAATTGATCTTCCTTGCAGCTAATGCACCTCCCAGTTCATTGGCTGCAGGTATAAACTCTCTATCCTTTTCCAAATTAGTTTCACCAAAAATGCAAATAGATGTAAATCTATATTTTAGTGTGATACCACTACTCTCTATTTTTCTCTTAGACATTTTTTTTGTTTTTATAAGTGAAAAAACACATATTTATACTACTAAAACAACGACAACAAGATCATGCAAATCAGACATTTTTCCAACAAGTTTGAAAAAAATATCTGATACGAATGACTGGTAGCCGTTACGTGTAGAAATTAAATAAAAGGAGTAACAAAAGTCAAAAAGTTACTGAAAAGATACGACAGATTAGACAAAAGCATGATTATGTACAGTAGTTGTGATTGTAGCTCACATCTTCCTTTGGTTTTACGTCCAGTAATGGCTTAAACACTTTCTATGAATCGAGGATTTTCTTCCCATCTAGTTTTCTTATAAACTGGAAAATAGGGTCTTTTAACGTCAGATTCCCAAGACGATAACGCTCTTTTTCTTTGTTGAATATGTCAAATAAATCGAGATATACACGATGAACATCACCACTAGGATGCGTCTCAAGAGTTTGAATGATATCATCCAATGACTCCTTACTCAGTCCATCCTTTATAAATTGAATTTTATCTTCTCATTTATCGAAACCATACCTTTGCTTCGACAGCGCTGATCACAATTCCACCTTGCACATCTAGAATAGACCTGCATTCTTTTAGCTCTTCTCTTTTTGGAATAAGAGCTTCTTCCCATTCCTGGCATAGGTTTAATAAATGATTCATGAATCTCACCTATTAAATGTACCTTAGCTTCGATGATCCAGCGGACATCCTCAGGAAGACCTAAACGCTTGAATGTCTTCATTCTTTCAAGTCGACATTTATAGATCTTCCTGAGCACATCTTTGGGAAGAATAGGAAACATGTTCTTGAGATTTGCAAGAAATTCCTCCATGACAATAATGAGAATTAAGATTTAAGGATGCAATGCAGAGTGCTTTAGTGAGTAGGAAAGAAAAATAAAAGAGTAGGAAAAGAAATTTTGGGTTGCCTCCCAAATAGCCGCCCTTCTTTAATGTCTTTAGCTATATAGAGACCAAACCAAAAAAAATTTATTTTTTATTTTTTTAGGACTTACCTGTTGTTTCCTCAAAAGTGATGACAGTTTTCAAAGTGTTAAATACACTGTCATTATACTCTTTCAGCCTTTGCTCATTCACTTTGAATTTTCGATCACCATCTTGAATCTCCACTGCTCCATATGGCCATACTTGAACCACAGTAAAAGGTCCTGACCACCTTAATCTCAACTTTCCCGGAAAGAGCTTTAACCTTGAGTTATTTAGCAGCACTTTTTGTCCTGGTGTGAACTCTCTTCTTAAAATTCTTTTATCCTGCCACGTTTTTGTCTTCTCCTTGTATAACTTTGCATTCTTATGAGTTTGTTGTCTAGATTCTTCATGATCATTGAGTTGGAGAAGTCTCTTCTTACCAGCTACCTTTAAGTCAAAATTTAAGGCTTTTATTGCCCAATATTCTTTGTACACTTCAGGATTAGTTGATTTTGAAACATCTACTATCCCCATTGTGAGTGGTTGATCCATGCAGCTTTTGTTCACCACGTCTTTTATGCAGCTGGTCATTGTATCTACTCAGTAACAGGTGTCACCTTCATTTGGACATGACCAAGCCTTAAAAATGTTAAAATATACTTGGTCATCTTGAGCTCGTAAAGTCAACTTTCCTTGTTGCACATCTATTAAAGTTCTCCCAGTTGCTAAGAATGGCCTCCCAAGAATGATAGGAATTTCTTGGTCTTCTTCTATGTCGAGTATGATGAAATCAGCTGGGAATATGAGTTTGTCCACTTTCACCAGAACATCTTCTAAGACACCCCTCGGATGTTTTATTGATCGGTCAGCTAGAAGTAATGAAACAGTGGTAGGCTTTACCTCTCCCAGACCGAGTTTTCTATAAACAGATAAAGGCATGAGATTTACACTTGTTCCCAGGTCACAAAGTGCTCTTTCAAAGTTGCATTAACCTGTGGTGCAAGGTATGTAAAAGCTTCCTGGATCTTTCAGCTTTGGTGGTAGTTTCTTTTACAGAATAACACTGCACTCCTCAATAAGTGCAACAGTCTCAAATTCCTCCAGTTTACGCTTCTTTGAGAGAATTTCCTTCATGAATTTTTCATAACTAGGCATTTGGGCAAGAGCATCTGTAAAAGGGATGTTGATATGTAGCTTTTTGAAAACCTCTAAAAACTTTTTAAACTGCTTGTCTAGCTTTGCCTTCATAAGTCTCTGAGGATATGGAACTGGTGGTACATATGGAGGAGGGTTATCTGGAAAGTTGATTCTTCCTGATACCACATCATCCTCTTGAGGTTTTTGTGCTTCCTCCTTGTGTTCTTCTTCACTTTCTTTCTTTTCTCTATCTTTCTTCTGTTGAATTACATGATCTTTCAATTCTTTCCCACTCCTTAATGAAATGGCATTTACATGCTCTTTTGGGTTTCTTTCAGTATCACTTGGAAGAGTACCTGGTTGTATGGAATTCAACATATTTGCAATTTGGCCCATTTGAATCTCCAAGTTCTTTATTGAGTCCTCCTGGATTTTGAATCTTTCATCAGTCTTAGCCATGAATTGAGATGTATTCATGGTTAGTTGAGCCAGTGCATCTTCTATATTCATTTTCTGTTGTGGTGGATTTGGTTGTTGAAGAGCTTGTTGCTGGAAGTTCCCTTGCGGCCTGAACACATTTTGATTATTCTTCTAACTAAAGTTTGGATGATTCTGCCAACCTGGATTGTAAGTGTTTGAGAATGGATCATTTCTTTGATTTCAAATGTAATGAGCTTCCTCCATCTAAGAAGACATGTATCGGTGTCCTTCCTGATTTTGCATGTTCACATGAGGTCCTCCCCATCGATCATAGGTTTCATGAGGAGTACTGATTGCATTTGCTTGACTTGTCAATGAGTTCACTTGCTTGGATATAGATGCAACTTGAGAAGACAAAGTATTAAGGATATCCAGCTTGTGCACTCCAACCACTTTCTTTGATATATGACATTCAGAAGGCCATTGGTATGAATTGGCTGCCATCTCCTCAAGAAGATTGTAAGCATCTTCTAGACTCTTTCCCATAAAAGATCCTCCAGCTGCAGCATCTACAAGAATTCTTGTTGTATGCGTCATCCCATTATAGAATGAGTGCAATTGCCACCAATTTGGTAACCCATGATGAGGACATCTCCTTAGCAACTCCTTGTATCTTTCCGATGCTTCATAGAGGCTCTCAAGTTCATGCTGAGCAAATGAGGTAATTTCATTCCTCAATTTAGCTGTTCTTCTTGAAGGAAAGTATTGTGCCAAAAATTTCTGTACTAAGGCATCCCATGTAGTTATGCTTCTCACTGGTAGTGAGTATAGCCATTTCTTAGCCTTATCCCTGAGTGAGAAAGGGAAAAGTCTAAGTCTAATGGCATCATCAGTAACACCATTATGTTTGAATGTGTCACAAATTTCTAGGAAGCTGGATATATGTATGTTGGGATCTTCTGTTGGTAAACCACCGAACTGAATTGCTTGCATCATCTGGATAATTGCAGGCTTGAGTTCAAAATTATTAGCTGCTACTAGTGATTTTTTGATTCCAGAAGTTATCTCCATGACTGTTGGTGTTGCATAGTCACGGAGTGTTTTGGTATCTATTGTTTCTCCCTCTGGATTTGCCATCGGATTGATTGAGATTGCAAAATGATTAAATGAAAATGCAATTGTTATAAAGACAGATATGATAAAAAGGCCCTAGGGATTAGATTTCACTTAGCAAACTCCGGATTGAATCACTTATCTATTCTAGTCCAATTTATTCCACATGATTGATAGTCGAGTTTCCCTATTTTAATTACTAGCCTCTTCCAAGGTCAAGTAACTCTATAATTAATTGCTAACCCAAAATAATCCTATATGAATTTAAGCAATCAATCATGCATTAAGATTTATGGAACTCAATTAAGACTACACAACCCATATGAATATATTCCTATTTCATATGCAAATTATGGTTTTAATTATAGGATCCACACACATGTATCTCCTTCCGATCTCAACATGCATATTGAGATCATCCAAAAGGTGACCAATCAATTGAAAGCATTAAGAAAACTAATTAAAACTCAATCATGAAGGAAAAATTAAAACTAGATTTAATAAGTTAAGATTCAATCCGTCATTAGTAAGCTACGTGATCACCCTAGGAAAATGAAAATTTAGCTCATGATGAAATTAAAAACAAAACCAAAATAAATTGAAAACTTCATAAATATTGCAGAAAATATGATTATTAAATTCTAAAACATAAAGATACAACTACAAGATGCATAAAAATAGAAAAATATAGCCTTCCATATAGGAGGTAAAGTCTTCCATGTAGGAGGCAACCTATACCATCCATAAAGGAGAACTATATAAACCTTCCATGTAGGAGGTGTGCAAGAACAATAAAAATGCATGAAATTAAACTCTAAGATGGTGTCCTTCCTTGTGCCTTCAACTCCTCTATTTATAGATGAATTGGGTGTAAGAATTTCCACATATTAGGTAAGAATCTTGACTCTAAGCCACCAATATTGACTTTGTGACCACCTTGCTCATTGATTGCAGCTAGTGTTTGGCTATTAAAACATTGGAATTTAATTTTGTTGTCTTAATTAAAGTTTTGGATATAGATCTTAGCTTGAAAAAACATGTGAGATCTCCTCATTTCAATATTTGTGGCTCTAGTTATGGTCAAATTAGTGGACAAAGGTTAGACCTGGACAGAATCACATGTTCAACTTCTAAGCAAAATTCAAAGCTCTTAAGGACAGAACTGGGTTTTTTACCTTGAGATAAAAGTTGTAGGAAATTTTATCAGCTTTCTATCCATATAAAGAACGTCTCAATTCAACATCTAGAGCTCCAGATATTTCCTAAAAATTGAAACAGGGTCCAAATTTAGTATTTTCCAATAAATTCTATTTTATGCAAATCATTATTTATTTATCAATTACACCCAAATTCATTACATTAAGCTCAAATTTCTTCCAAAAAATGCTTCATATAAGGGAAAATAAATGTACAGATATTTTACTTATCAGCTGCATTTCTTCTTTGAAAGCATTTAGAGCAACTCCTTTCTTCTTCTTGTCATCAATCTCCTCTAGTTCACATTTGAACTTTAGCTTGCTTTCATACTATGATAAGGTTCCAAAAAGGGATGCGACTAATCTCATAGACTCGCCTTTAGCTTCTTCTATTGTTGTAACCTTGTCCTCCCATTCCTTAAAAAGAATATTTAATATCTTTGTAACTAGTGTGTTCTGGTCGTAGATCTTCCCAAAAGCTTAAAGTTGATTTACTAGATAAGTATACCTAAGTTCGAACTCTGCTATTGATTCTCTGGATTTCGTACGGAGCAAATCATACTCAATAACTAGGGTTATGGTTTTCCTTGATACCTTAGGTTCCTTCAGAGCTATTTCTAGTGCTTGCCACATTTATTTTGTTGTTGCAAGAGTGCAAAACCTAAAGTATTCCTTCTGGCTCAGAGCACTCTGAATCATTAAAATAGATTTGTTGTTGAGTGTCACATTCTTTTTATCAATGTCATTAAACTCATCTGGTGTCTTGGGAATAGCTCGCCCTTCTATAATCTTTACAGTTACATAAATTCCATTTTGAATAACCTCCCAGAGTCTATATTCCGCTTCCATAACGAACACTCTGAATTTAGCTTTCCAGAACAAGAAGTGTTCTCCATTAAAACCTGAAGGTATGGTAATTGAGGCTCCATTAAAACCATGCATACTATTCGGATAATACTCTGGTTATTCGAATACTACTTTTTACGAAATAGCTTTTGGAAAGTTTGGATTAACATACTATTTGAATAGTCAATTAACTATTCGAATACTATTCAATTGTCACAATATATTAGTATTTGAATACCTTAGACACTATTATGATAATACTCTAACTATTCGAATAGTCTAAGAACTATCAGGATAGTTTCCAACTAAGAATAGCCTATATGTTTCAAATAGTGACATGACTATTCTAATAATCCATAGTATAAAAACATGAAACTCATGAATTCAAATCCTTATTCGAATAATTCAAGTTTGTTATCATCAAAACCTTTAATCTAACAATTAAAAATACTCTGAACTTTGTGTTCCAGAAAGAGAAGTGTTCGCCATTGAAACCTGGTGGTTTGGTGATAGAAGATCCATCATGAAGTTATCCTTCACCCATGCTTGCCATCCTTCTTAGGTTGTTAGACCTGAACAAGAAGACCTATGCTCTGATACCAAATGTTAGTGCAAGTGTTTCACCCAAGAGGGGGGTGCATTGGGTAATTGCAGAATAATTGAACCGTAAATAAAAATCGATAGAATATAAAACAAAGTTTAGAGCTAAGAATGATATCACCGAAGTGTACATCAAGAGTAATATTGGTTTGGCCATAACCACTTTAACCAACATCCATTCCTCAAAGTTGCTCTGATCTTTGCATTATATCTTCCATAATTTAGTGGGTTCTTGACATCTCAGTACAATGCAAGTTCCTTACCTAGACACTTACTCCCCTTTACAGTAGGTAATCTCAAATCCTAACTTAAGGTTCCATAACCTTAAGTTATCTCAATAAGAAATATTGAGTTTGTAAAGCAAATCTCTATTAAAGAGTATATAGATAAACATTGAAGTATAGAGAATGAAAGAATAAGAAATATAGCACTAAGTATGAATTGATCGTTGTATATTCTGTGTTGTTCATTGGTTGGTTTTGTTTTCGTTGAATGCTTCCATTATATATATATATATATGTATGTATTTATATATATATATATGTATGTATATATAGTTGAAATGTGATAGTCATTGTCAGGATTTCAACATATCTGTTAGAGTTACGTAGCTTCTTTTGACCGTTCTTCAAATTTGAAAAACTAGCCATTGTGGTCGATGGACGCTCTGCTCCGTAAAGTAACCTTTCTTTCCTTAGTATGATCTCTTTATTGTTTTCCTAGAAAATTCTTAGAACACTAATATAATAAAGTATTAATCATAAAGATGACAGATCAATGAATAACAAATAATTATCATGCATTCTTGACTCATCACTGGAGTAATCCAGGGTTACCACTTGAGTCATAACTTTCAAATTATAGCAAAGAGTTTTAAACATATTTTCTTATCCTATCACTCGAGTTGTCACTCGAGTGATCCAGGGCCATCACTCGAGTGATTCCTTCTAAAAGCTGCCAGAGAGTATCACTAGATAAAGGACTTATTACACAACTCTTCACTCGAGTGGTCACTCGAGTGATCCAATAGTCATCACTCGAGTAATCTCTTCTAAAATAAGGTAGAGAGAAGCAATAAAAGATAATAGCTTGACTTACCTCATCACTTGAGTGATTACTCGATTTATTCCTTTTAAAATCAGGCAGAGAGTTTGGGCATTTATTATAACCTTATCACTTGAGTAATTCAGGGTCATCACTCGAGTGCTCACTTTTAGAATATGGCAGAGAGTGATGCTAAACCAAATGCTTCTTTGTTTTACTTTATCGCTCGAATAGTCACTCGAGTGATTACTCTGCATGCCTCAAAAAACTTGTTTCTTAGTTCAAAAACAGTTGTTCAATTAAGAAATTGTGTTCCAATATTCCAGGAACTACCATGCCTCAAAACACAATACAACAAATTACCACGCAGGAACTCTAATTGGTAGCAAATGTGCAATTTTACAAATTGTGTTCCAATGTTCCAGAATTTGTAACCGGGGCCTTTTCCCACATATTTTTTATGTGTAGAACATAATTGTAACATTAAATTGATCAAATTCTCATTCCTTCTTGATGTCCTATTTAGACTAGAAATTAGGGTTCAACATAACAATCCACCAATTCACATTTTAACCACCAAACTTAGCTCATATGCTTTTAAAACATCATATAATTACATATATATGATCAATGGAAAAAAGAGGATTATTTGTTATTTAATTAAACTCTATTTCCTCTTTCTTCTTGATTTTTGACTGAAATACTCAATGGAAAGTGGAGGAATAATTTGTTGACGAAATTCCTCTTGCTTTCTTACCTTTGGTCAATTCTTTTTGGTTGAACAAAAATGGAAACATGTTGACTAATTGATCAATTCTTTCTTTCTTCCATTTCCGCCCTTTGGGACATTTTTGTCTTCATGAAGGGAAAGAGTTGATTTGCTCAAATCATCTTCATTATTACTCTTGCTTTTAAAGAGCAAATCCTAGCCCTTCATTTTGTCTTCCAATTTTAACCTCAAGATCAAGTGGCAATTGTCTCTTTTGCCCTTGATCATGAAAATATTAATTTTTTTTCCATTCATTCTTTTAGTTATCTTTATTACTTCTTTCTAGACCCCATTTCCCTTTTCTTTTGGATCCAAGTTAGGTTTTATGTCATTCTGATACAATCTTAAAGGAATCGGGTACTTTCCTTCAACTAATTCGCATCAAAATTCATACTTTATTCCGAGTGCAATTTGGGATTCTTACTAAACTAGACTTAATAGTTTACTTTATTCAGGATTATTCTCTAATTTCTAGTCCCAAAATTTAGGATATTACAATTCTCTCATAGTTCAATAAATTTCGTCATCGAAATTTGCTACCAGTCCGATTCTTAATAATACTTCAAAAGGGCCATTGTAGTGAGGGTTTCATTTCTTTACTTCTATACCTTTCTAACACCTCAAATTTTAGAGATTTTCTCATTTAATTCTATTCTTATAGACCTTACTCGTCTATCCTATGTTTGAGCTTCTTCAATCTAAGTTCTCAGACTACTTTTCTCTTGACTAGTACTGTAGTTAGCAAGTACTATATGACTTAATCAGTTTAGATTTCTAGACCCTTCTGTCAGTTTCTGTCCTTGTATTATCATGACCATTAACTGCACCACTTTTTAATTCAAAGTATCAGCGATGATAATCACGTCACTGCTTTTACATTTATCTACATTGTCTCATACTCAACTTTATGATTTTTCAAACATTTGAAATTCTTGTGGTCGCATTATATTTTCTCAATCGCACCATACAAAATAGTGCTATTACATTTTCAAAGAAAACATAATTGCTGCCAGCTCAAATTCATGAGTGGGGTAATTCATCTTATGAGGTTTCATTGTTGAGAGGCATACGCTAGCATTCTGTCCTGCTTCATTAGGATATTTCCTAATCCTTTCTTCCTTATTCTTTCTCATTTCTTTATAGACCATACTAGTCGCTTCACAACAAACCACACGGGTCACATTTTCTACCAACCACATGGGTCACATTCTTTATAGACCATATAGGTCACGTTCTTTACAAACCATATAGGTCAAATTCTAGGATTGAGAATATTCAATACTGGTATGAGTTTAAACCTCTCTTACAGTCCTATGAAATCCTCTTACATATATCATCCCACTTAATCAATTATTTCTTTCAAATAAGCTTTTATTAATGGCAAAGAGATTCAAGAAAATTTCTGAATACATTTGGCAAGACCCAGCAAACTAAGTTTTCTAAAATAGTTTGTCGCCTCTTCCAATTCTATACCGATTCTACTAGTTTAGGTTCCACCGAGGATCCATTCTTTTGAGACAACATAGTTAAGAAATGACCATTACAAACATGTCATAAATTCTATTAAAAAATTATGTTCATATAAAATTCAGCTCACACAATTCACAAAGATAGCAGGTGCATTGGTCCGTTCAAAATTCAATTTTCGAAACTACACAAGAACTAGACAATTGTTCTAGAAGGTAATCAATTATGAATACATTCCAGGCTCCAACCCTTACTACTCAAGTAATTAATATACATATGTAATGTTCATGAAGCATGGAAAATAAACCGTCCCTTCTCAAGCATTCATACTCATTCACAAGACCTAACCAGTCAAGTTTAGCATTCATATTCATTCACAAGACCTAACAGGTCAAGTTTAGCATTCATAGGACACACAATCCATTGGGAAATTCTAAGGACGCATAGTCCTTTCTATTCCATCCTTCTGGTCATTCCAAGACATTACATATAATTCCCAGGCTTTGCAACCTTTTTGGGATGTTACCCGGTATTCTTAGTCTCACGACTATGGGCTTCTGCCCTTCTAATTCTAAATGTATTTTGCCAGCTGGTAAATCCTAAATTTCATATATTTTGTCCCACCTTATTCATTTATTTTGGGGACTATTTTAGGCTAGTTTGGATTTATTAGATAATATTAAGATTGTTAGCTAATTTTAGGAAATGATTTAAATTTGAGTTAAATATGAGATTATTGGGCTTCAATTGTTAATATTTTGATTGCTATCTTGTGATTGAATAATATTTCCAAATATAGGGTAGATCACAATCTCATTTAATTGTTGGAGGTTAAGGAAAAGCATATTAGGAAATCCCATAGTGCAAAATTATTTTTTGGAAGTTTAAAGAAGATATAATGGCTGAGTTTAAATGGGCCAATTCAATTCTAATGGATTCAAATATTATACCCTAGCTTTCCCATTCTCCTATAAAAAATACCTAGCAGCCTCATAATTATTCACACTCTCTATTAAGAGCCCACACTCACACTTTTACATAGAGTTAGGAAGATGATCATGGAAGCTTGAGCTAGCTTGGGAGACAACTTGGGAGTAGCATGAAGAAAGCTAGAGCCTATGACTTACACATGAAGACCACAAGAGAGTGCCTTTCCATTTATCAATTTTTTTTCAAGACTTGAGATTATTTAGTTTTAAATGATTTTGAGTTGTATTAATTGAGAACAGTCTAGTTTTAGATTGTAGACATACTTCTTTTGAATTAGATTGATATTTTGGAATGTTTTGTGCTTGAGACATTTGCTGCAATTTTTGTTTGCAAACCTTTGGATTGTTAATTAATTATTAATTGAGCTTTCATTATTAATTTAATTGTCAATTTGGGTTATCCTCTTAATTGTTTAATTGGGTTAGCTAATTGTTTAGTTGTTCAATTAGATAATTGTAAACATGATTTTCAAAATTATTTTCAAATTAATTTTGATTGGTTTTTAATGGGTTTAATTACCGCTTATTTCATTGATTTTTTTAGTGTAGTAAGTATTATTGAGCTTGAGGGTTTCCTATGCTTCAATTAGGTGATTAAATTTATTAATTACTCTCTTTTATGTATCTCCCTTAGGTCTAATTAATTAATCTGGGTTAAGAAAGCTAACTTCATGTAAATCATAAGTTGTTCCCTCCACCGTATTTGAAGAAAACCTTTGTTATATTTTCTTAATTGATTTTCTTAGATATTAGTTTATTTCTTTTCCTTAGGATTTTAATTCCCTTTTTCATAAGAACCCCCCAATTACATTTGCATTCATTTAGGTTAGTTTTATTATCATATAGGTTTTAGAGCCATTTTCATTTTTCATTTAGATAGTAGAGTCTTGCATTTTAGTTTAGGTCCATTCAATTACATTTTTCATCACCTAAATTCAATTCTAGAGAAAACCCTTAGGTTTCTCCTTGGGAGAATAACCTAGGATGCCACTATATTGCATTAGTAGGTTGTCCTAGTTATTAATTGATTGCTTTAGCAACATAAGTGACATTAATTTTGGCACTATTGTTGTGGAGCAAAAGTTAGACTTTAGGTTTGACTTTTCTTGGTGATTTCTTATATAGTTGTTTATTGCATAACTCAATCTTATCTTGAAAATTTTTTTTGAGCTTGATCCTAATGGCTTGGAATGGTTCGTCTTATGAAAATTTTTCTTACTCTTGTTTGCCTTATCATTATGACTATGGTGTTGAGGAGATTTATGACCCATGCTCAAACATATATAATTTTGGATGTCATGATCACTCAAATTTTGGATATCTCAAAGAAGTTTTTCCTATTCAAGAAGAAGATTCAAAGCTTGAGAATAAGCTTGAAACTATGATGAATCTTTTTATGGATAGGTCAAACAAGAGAAATAGATAATAAGAAGAAAGGGAGTTGCAACATAGGCAAGAGCTTCAGGCTCTACATACTCAAATTGAGGTGTTATTAAATGCAATTAACAATATGTGCATTGAAGAATTAGAAGGTCAGGGTGAATTTCAATGTGGTAATACATTGTCACCTTCTAATGATTTATGCCCTTTTTCTTCTATGACTTTAAATGTTGTGATAATTGGTATATTAGCTAAATACGCATGCATTGATGTTGTTTTTGAATTGACTAGTTCTTTTGATTTAAATCATATTGAATCTTATAGTGTTTACATTGATACTTCTTCCCATGCTTCTAGTCCTATCATTTCTATTGATTCTGATGATGAAGTTGATGAAGAAATTGTTGTTGAATCCCCATAAACTATTGATTTTAAAGATACTCTACTTAATACTAATCGTGATGATGTTTTGAATACTAAGAGTAATATCTCTTTTGATTTTATTGATACTACTTATGATTGTGACATGACTAGTCTTATGGGGATGCTATTAAGGATAAGTGTGGGGGAAGCCTTGATTTGGATATGCATTTAGATTGTAAGAGCATAATGCCTCATGATGTTTCACATGTGGAATTTGTCTTGAGTAATGATTTGAACAAGCATGGTGAGACCATTTTGAATGATCATTTGGTTACCTCTTTAGAGAATTTGACTCACACTAAGGAGAGTCATATTGATTTTGTGGGTTGTTCAAGGATCTTGGAAGCTCCAACAGTTAATGTTCATCAATTTATTTTGGGATCTTCTTGGATTGTTGATAAACCTATTAAGTTTATTGATTTTATTGTAGGATGGGGTACTGCTTGGTGGTATGATTTTGTGTAGGTATATGGATTGATTCGTCCCATCTAAACACCTTCTATACTTGAGTTGAAGTGTTATCGGAGGATCTTAAAGAGGGAGATATTTGCTGAACATCGAAAGTGAACACTACTGGTGCTTTCATGTTACCTACAACCAAACAAAGGAGATATGCCAATTATGCTACTTCCTTTGGGTTTTCAAGCTTTTGATAGTCCGGTCGTATTCCTTCCTTCCTCTTTTACTTGGATTGCTTGTTATTGTTTGTTAGATATATCTTTTGCTTTGAGGGCAATGCATGATTTAAGTACGGGGGAGGGATTTTGTTCTTACTTTTCAATTTTGTTTCTTGTTTATAAAATAAGGAAAAGAAAAATATTTTGGTTTTTTACTTTGGTATTCATTCCTTGTTTTCAAGAAAAGAAAGAAATTTTTTTGAAAAAAAAAATTGTAAGTTTTAAGTAACTTTAGTATTGTGTATTCTTGATTTGAAAAGTGATAGATCATGTTTTGAGTTAGTAGACTAAGTAGCAATGAATTTGACTTTGGTGGATTAAGGCTAGTGATCATATATACATATATACACACACCTAGTGAGATGGAGCCTAGTGAATGTTTTTCAGTGTGTACCTCCTATCTCTTTACTTGATATAGAACTTGACTTGAATCTTATTTAAGGCCACATTTTATACATGTGTATTCATAAAATATTGTAATACCTTACATTTATGCCCCTTTATTACATATACAAAAACATTTACTTGTATTCTCTTAAGGGATTATTACTTATTTCCGGCTGTTGAGCCATTATTCTTACCAAGTATCAAAGATGTTTTATTTCTCCGCTCTTACTTTTAGTGTCAGTGATCTTGATTACCGTTCAATTCTAATACGCTTTTTCATACTTTCTTATTCATACATATTCGTCAAGTGTTAATAATTTACAAATAGTAAAAATAAATACACTTGAAGACTTCAATTCTTCATCTTCTTTCCTTCCAGTTCTTCTTCAAGTATTCTTCTCTGTCGTATTCCAGTACCTATATGGTTGGTAGGGGGTGTGATTCGGGGGAATCTCAGTAGCATACATACAGACAATGCATGTAAGATGAATGCTAGTGCATGATATGCTAGCCTTACATAAGCTCATGTTCACAAAATGATATTCTGCATACTCAATGTTTTATGCAACATACTTATGGCCACAATAAAAATAGAAAAAAACCTTTATTCATTCATACATGCTTCACATAATCAAGCAAAGAAATACAACAAATACACAGTATAAATATCACATACATGCATGTAAGTTTACTACCTTTTGGACAAAGTCTTTATTCTTGCCCTCTTTTCTTCCAATCGTGGTAGCTTCTTGAAGATTCTTTCATTACTTATTCTTTCTTGAATTCTCATGGCCCTAGATATATAATCATATCATTTGGGTCATTATGGTTGTAATATCCCGAATTTTGGGACTAAAGGCATAAGATTAAGCCTAGATCAAGTGGACTGCTAAGCCCCGGTTTAGCAAATGTCCATATGAGGTATGTTTAAATTCCTCAAAATTCCTTTATATCATTGGATATTAAAATAAATTATATTGGTGAGCTAAAGAGCTCAGGGAATAACAAAACGAAGTGATTGGAAGTCACACATAATATAGTAAAGTGGAACACAAAGTAATTTTGCTATCGGTGAAATTTCCGGTATGGCAGTGATGATTGTGTGACATTGTTTGAGGGGTAAATGATTATGAAAAATTATGAAACTTTACAGAATGAAAGTAGACTTATCAAGCTTTAAGTTGATAGGTCATATAAGTCATTTGGAGTTGTACACAAGGAGAAATGAATTTTTGAAGTTAGCCCAGCGAAATTAATTATTTTCTGGGACAGCATTCAAATATTAAAATTCTGGGAAGAGTGAGATTCTAATTGGCTAAAGGTTATATTTTTCCTTAAAACTAGACTCAATAAGGGTCGTATAGCCTTTAGAATCACTCCAATTGGACATTTGTACAATTAGATATGAATTTTCAAAGTTAATGAAAATTCTGCAGAATTTGGTATTTTATGCGAAAATTCATTATTTGGGCCAATGAACTTGTGACACGTGGCAAGTTTCTTTTCCCTTCATTTAACCATTAAATCTTCTTCTTCTTCGTCATTTTTCCGTGAAAAAAACTGAAAGAAGAGAGAGAGAGAGAAGCAGAATGAAAATGGTGGAAGAGGAGAGAGGAAGTTCTTTCCTCCGAAACACTGCCGAAACGACACCCTCTCTCGAAGTACCCTTCAGGAAAGTTCTTCTACTCATCGAGATCTTCATTCCTACGGTTTCGAATTTTCATTTGGAGGTGTTTGGTGTCGTCTCCCTTGCCAGAGTATTGCCAGAATTCCGAACCGTTTGTGGAAACGGGTAGAGGTAAGCGTAAGCTTCCTTTTTAACCGATTGGTTTGTCGTTTGGATGAGTATAGAGGAAGTTGGGTACTATTCATTGATGGTTTAAAATGGTATTTCAATAGCTAAACGATGTCCAATTGAAGTATAAATAGCTAATCACTTGATTATGAGTAGTAAGGAAGTGATTAGGTAAGAGAAAACGAAGAAACAACAAACTTTTTCGGATAATCTCATTTCTTCCCTGTACTGTGACGTGGAGAAAGAGTGATAATTTGATGATTTTGATGCTTCCATTGTGGGTATACAAGTGTTCATGAATTTTGGACACTTGTACATAAATTTAGAAATTTTAGAAGTTAAAGGGTAAATGTTGTGTATTCCGTTTTCTGGAGGCAGTGTTATGGTGACATATGTTTGAGTGGTCAAATGTTATCCAATGACTATGAAACTCTCCAGTGTGAAAGTAGAGACATATACCTTTAATTTGATAGGTCATAATGGTTAATTGTACAAGTATGCTATGAGATATGAATTGTTGAATTTTGGCCCTGTTTTCTGGAAAGAATCTAAAACAGTTGATGTTTGGAAAATTTCTGGGAATGTTTTAGTGGTGGCGTTTACAATTGAGTATTTTTATATAAAACTACACTTAAAGGGCTTAAATTAGAGCTTTAAACCACCTCAATTGGAGTTCTATAGAATTAATTATGATTTTTCAAAGTTTGGTCACAAATGCTGGTAGATTGAGTACCATGCGAATTTGAGTAAGAAATTGGCCAAATATAATTGGAATGAACTCCAAGGGTGAAAGTAAGCCTATAGGGCTAATGTGGGCCATTGGGTATTCACTTTTGATGGCTCTAATGATGTTATCACTTGCCTAGGGCCATGAAGTGATAAAGAAGAAGCAATGGTTGGCGGATCAAGGGACAAGAAGAGAAGAATATAAAGTCCGAGAGGTAGTGAACTTACCTTTTCTGCATGTATGTGATATGTATGTCTTGCATTGATTATGTGACTGCTTTGCCTATTTGTGTGAAACATGTATGATTGGTTGAAGCTCTGTTATATTTGTGCAATGGCCATATGTATGTCATAACATCGAGCATGCAGCATGTCATTATGTTGGCATGAAATAGTGTAGGCAAGCATGTCATGCATTCATATATATCTGGCATGCATAGTGGTAATGTTTGCTACTGAGATTCTCTCGAATCTCACTCCTCCCAACCAACCATTCAGACAGGTGAGTATTGGAAACGTGCTGAGATCAGAAAAGAGGTATGCACGAAGAGGAATGTTGCCGGTTGTTTGAAAACCTTTTAGTTATTAAGGTCTGTAAATATTATGTATACCCCTGGTGGGGAAACTTTTGTATTATAATCAAGCAATATTGTATTAATATTATTAGTGTATTCATGCTATTCCTGTGTGCCCACTGAACTATGCATTGCTACTCTGAGTAAGATCAGTAATAAGGGATATATGAGGCGGGTCGTTACAATGGTCATTTTACCAAGTCAACCAATGAGTTAAAGTGTTCAAATTATCCTAAGGGGCTAATTTCTACCCTTAGAGTTCAAAGAAATTATAATATGCCATAACCTTTTGATTTACGCAAATTTACCAAAAGTTGGCAGAGTTTGTCAACTAACTTTGAAAATTCATATCTTTTTGTACAAGTGTTTAATTGCAGTGGTTCAAAAGGCTATATGATCCTTATTAAGTCTACTTTCACAAAAAAATATTTTATTTAGCCAAATGGAAGTAAAACATTCCAGAATTTCCATTAATTATACACTGTCCAAAAACATGCCAGTTTTCATATAATCAATTTCAAAAATTCATAATTCCTAGTGTACAAATCCAAATGGCACAAATGACCTATCCAATTAGAGCTTGATAAGTATACTTTCATACTAAAAATTTTCATAAGAATTAGATGTTAGTGCAAGCTTTTCACCCAAGAGGGGGGTGAATTGGGTGATTGCAGAATAACCAGATACTTAATAAAAATTATGAAACTTTAAAGCACAATTATAAGTAAGAAGATGTTGGGATTCGTACACGCAGCGGAAAAATTAACCGTTTAAAAACCTCGAATCCCAATCACGGATCTATCAAAGACGTCTAAATCGAGTAGTTAGAATAGTACCTTTATGTTTTTCGTGCTTTCGATCTCTAGGAGTCCACACCTCTGGTCGCCTCTCTCTACCGGTATCCACACGAACAAGACCCAATGCGGCAGCGTACTAGCGCCTCCAAGATGCCTCTCTAGGGTTTCTTGCGGCTCTCCAAGTTCTCCGTACAGCCTAGGGTTTTTCGCCCTTCGAATTTTTATATCTGATATAGGCCGTATTGGAATCTCAAAATTAATCTTAATTAATTTGAAATTCAAATTAAATCAAATAAATCTGACTTGATTAAATCTGTCAAACAGATTTAATTTATCATATTCATTTAATCTAATTAAAGAGCCAATAGATTTAATTTATCTTTATAAATTAAATCTAAGATATGATATCTGTATTAGTTTTAATTATTTAATTTATCAAATAAATTAAATATAAAACTAACATCTTATAATAATATTATAATCTATATATATTATTATTATTTTTCGAATATATATATATATATAATTCGTCCACCCTAGGTCAAATATTGTATTCATTGAATCTTAGACACATCCTAGATTCAATGAATCTGGACATCATAGCTCGTGTTGGGCTATTCTTGTGTGCGACCCTGTAGGCCCACATGAAGTTGGCAGTGGGCCAAAAAAAACTATTCTAGCCCACAAGTCGCAAGCGGCCTCTAGTAAGACATTGCGACTACCCAATTCACATGAGGATCGATGATACGATGCAACCTTTTATACAACCATGTCACGTCCCTTTTTGTCACACGATATTTTGGTCAAGGATGAGGCATGGACAACGTCATCCTCCTGTTCCTGACCATCACTTTCCCGATTCCTGAGTAGCCTGAAATTAGAAATGGAAACTCCTTTCCATTACAGTATGGCCATACATTTCTCAGGCTCACTCATCGAGGGGCCCAGTAATATCTCTCACTAATGTGAGGGACAAATTCCATCTTGACCACTCACATTCCTCTTCATGAAAACTCCTAAGCCCGATTGTAGCCTTTATCATCACCCGGTCAAAGGTGACTTTTGACTAGGTCAAAACTTAGCAACTCTCATGCAGGAATCTATGATGATCTCATGTCAGAGGGCACTGTGACATGATTATATGTATGAGATAAGCTTATGACTTAATCCATGCAACTTTCTCATAGCGGGTCGGTCCAGCACCTTATACTCCTACAAGTGCCTAAGACTTTGATTTGTATCTCTATACCTCATCAAAGTCATACTGGTCTTATTTCATCTTTGCTCCCGCATAGA
This sequence comes from Albizia julibrissin, assembly GCA_037074505.1. Lineage (NCBI taxonomy): Eukaryota > Viridiplantae > Streptophyta > Magnoliopsida > Fabales > Fabaceae > Albizia > Albizia julibrissin. The sequence goes on from CM073477.1 coordinate 45,361,474, forward strand.
TAATTGACCAGGGATATTTAGGATAATCTTTATAGTTCATCCAAGGATACAATTATCATAATAAACATGCAAATGATATGATAACAATAAGGAGAAATTCTTAAATAACAATAATGTTTAAGGTACAATGATTGGCCCTTAGGGCACAATTTCCAACAGAAGAGATATCACCGAAGTGGACATATAAGTTTATACTGGTTCGGTCACAATCACTTGACCTACGTCTAGTCCTCAGAAATCCTTCTGAGCCTTTCACTATATCTTCAAAGATTCATTGCATTCTTGGCACCTTAGTACAACAACAAATTCTTCTTTGGATACTCGCTCCCCCTTACACAAGGTAATCTCAAACCCCAACTTAAGGCTCCTCAACCTTAAGTTATCACTATCAGAAATAAAGAGTTTTTGACTAACAAATCTCTCTTACAGAGTATATGGATGAAGACTGAAGTACAGGTGAAGAAATAATAAGAGACAAAGTACTTATGAGTATATTGTTTGTAGTATGTTTAGGCGTTGTCCATCTCTCTTGATTTTTGAATGGCTGGGTTTATATATTAGAAGCTTTGAGGGCCGTTGTGAATTTGTCCGTTGATCGATTATGCTTCTGACAGATGCAACAATATTGTTTTTCACTTTTCACGTTGATAGTTATTTTTGAATATTGCTGCTGCACAAGATTAATTTTCGTTGAGTGTTGTTCAGTTGCTTGTCATATGGATGGTAGTACACCTGTAATACACTCAGGAAAATAACCATTAGAAAATACTTTGAATATCACTGGAATGATTGTGATTCACTGGGAGTGATTTCTGAAAATCACAGAATCATTGGAAGTAAACTTGTTTTCACTGGAGATGATTTTCAGCGAATGTTATTCTACTGGCAGTGATTTTAATGAAATAATATGCCACATGATTTTGAAAGTAATTTGGATTAACTAGCAATGACTATCACTACCAATATCTTAGTAACAAATCCTATTGATTTTCGTGGAAGTGATTGCAAGTGGATCACAGTAACTGTCTGGAAGTGAAACTGATAAAATGACATATCACTGGAGTGAAATTGATATCATTGGAAGTAATTTGGAAAATAGTGAAATTTTCTGCAAGTGATTACAGATCCACTGGAAGTGAATCTGGAAAATTCAAACATCACTCAAGTGATCTGTCTATCACTGGAAGTGATTTCTAAAACAGTGAATTTTTCTTCCGGTGATTTCAGACGCACTGGAAGTGATTCTGTAAAAATCATATATCACTCGAGTGATTTGAGATCACTGGGAGTGAAATTCAGAATAGTGAATTTTTCCTGAAGTGATTCTGGCTTGCACTGGAAGTGATCTGCAAAATTACTAACATCACTCAAGTGATTTCATGGATCACTGGAGTGATCTGTTAATTTTTCATATCACTCGAGTGATTTTTAATGATCACTCGAGTGATCTTCATAACCACTCTAGTGATTACACAAATCACTCGAGTGATCTTACTCAGATCATTTTTCTCACTTCATTTGCTGATGTATTCCTTTAAATCAAATCCAAGAATATCCAAATCATGATTTGTTATCATCAAAACATAAAATCTAACATTACACACCATTCAGTTACTCAAAAAACAATGCAAACCTCTCTCACGCAGGGAAACCCTAATTGGACAACACTACTTGAATTCAAAATATTGGGTTTTCTATCCAATCCTTCCAAAATCACAACCACACCATAAACCCACACAATTTTTCCCAAGGAATTCATTGGAAACCTTAAATTTGGAAAATTCCCATTCCTTCTTTATTTCCTATTGTGGCCAAAATAGAACCTCATAAGACAACAATTTACTATTTTCACAATCTAACCGCCAAACTAATTTTATATGTTCTTCTTAGACATCATATAACCACATGTATATGAACAAAGCATAATGAAACCCTAATTCCCCTTTATAACTAAAAATCTGCGCAGCACAAAAGAATCCAAAATATTCAACCAAATCACAAGATGTTAAGCTCAAATCAAAGCTTAATCTTACCTCTACTCTATTTCATAACCGGTTCTTGATTCTAGCAGCACCTCTTTTGAGTAGACGACACCAAACACATTTGATCAAAAATCCAAACTCATAGAAATATTTCTCTTGACGAGAGGAACAACATCAAAGAAGACTTCAGAAGTTGGAAACGCTGAATCAGAGGTAAAATTAGTTCCGGAGCTCAAAAACTTTCACTATTCATCCTTTCTTTTTCCTCTTTCTTTTTCTTGGATTTTGCACTATTTTTTCTGATATTTTAGGCTGTTTGGATGTTTTTAATGAATCCATATGGGTTAAATGGTCATTTTCCATATTTACCCTGGTGTACGGCTCATATAGTGCCACGTGTCTTCAAGTGAAATCCCAGAGCGCCACGTGTCCCTTCCAAGATGATTTCTCTTTTCCTTTCTAGGTATCCTAGGTGTCACCTTTATAAGGGGAAGGAAGTCCCTTCCCCTAATTCCCAGAGTTAGTATTTAGGAAAGTCAGACACGTGTCATGGCCGGAGACTGACAAGTACTGCGAGGTGTCCTATTTACTCAGTGTCTTTAATTATGTCAAGGTCAGACGGTGGCTTCTCATTAGTCTACCAAAAAAGATACTTTATTAAAGTTACTTTAATGAAGCTACTTTATCGATATTTACTTGGGATTCTACTCGGGTTTTTACTCGAGACTGCGCCACATGTGCTACATTAAGGGGTTATCGAGTGTGTATGTCAGTGTCTCTGTATATGGGACCCATATGACCTATGCCTCTTCTTCCCTTTCAAAAATTCAGGGCATATGTACTTACCCTAAAAATGCCATTTCCATACCTCTACCGATATATTTTATCCGTATAATCCTATACACTGAGCTCCCATATAATCTGGAGACTTGTTCTCTACCATGAGGAGCCAAATCACATAGTCTAGGGCCCTACATGGCCCACACATGTATTTTTCACACTATCTAAATATGGTGCCAAGTGTACCAAGGTGCCCATACACAGTGTAATATCCCAAATTTTGGGAAAGGAGGCTTGAGATTAAGCCTGGATTAAGTGGACTACTAAACCCCGATTTAGTAAATGTTATAGTAAGGCATAATTGTATTCCCCAAAATTCCTTTATACATTGGGTATTAAATGGAGTATTATGGAGAGTTGAAGAGCTCAGGTGTAATATCCCAAATTTTGGGACTAAAGGCTAGAAAATAAGCCTAAATTAAGTGGACTGCTAGACCTCAGTTTAGCAAATGTCCCTATGAGGCATATTTAAATTCCTCAAAATTCCTTTATATCCTTGGATATTAAAAGGAATTATATTAGTGAGCTAAAGATCTTGGGGAATAACAAAACAAAGTGATTGGAAGTCACACACAACATAGTGAAGTGGAATACAAAGTATTATTACTATTGGTAAAATTCCCGATCTAGCAGTCATGGCTGTGTGGCAGATTTTAAAGGGAAAATGATGTCCAAATATTATGAAATTTTCTAGAATGAAAGTAGACTTATCAAGATTTAATTTTATAGGTAGTGTTTAGCGTATCAATGCTTTGAGTGTCATCTCATTTGCCCTCCTCTAATCTTCTGTCTCTTCGAGCTGTACCAGAAGTTTCAGGGATGAAATTCCAATTACTGGTTCTTGTGATATTACTTATTATTACCTAACGAGTAACTTGATCAATAGATCATCTAAAGTCAAGAATATAATATAGAAAGAAATTACCTTTTGTATTTGTAGTTAAGATATAAGTCATTTGGTGTTGTACACAAAGAGAAATGGATTTTTCAAGTTAGCCCAGTGAAATTAACTATTTTTTGGGGCAGCATCCAAAGATTAAAATTCTGGGAAGAGTGAGCTTCTAATTGGCCAAAGATTATATTTTTCCTTTAAACTAGACTCAATGAGGGTCGGATAGCCTTTGGAACCACTCCAATTGGACATTTGTACAATTGTATATGAATTTTTAAACTTTAATGAAAATTCTGCCAGATTATCTATTTTATGCAAAAATTCAATATTTTGGACCAATCAAGAGCTGGCACGTGGAAAAGTAATTAACACCTCATTTAACCATTAAATCATCATCTTCATCAGCTATTCCATGCAGAAAGAACCAGGAGAGAGAGAGAGAGAGAAGCTCAACCAAAAATGGAGGGAGAGGAGAGAGAAAATTCCAACCTCCGAAACACTGCCGAATCGGCGTCCTCTCTCAAAGTGCCCTTCAGGAAACTTCTTTTACTCATCGCAAGCTTTATTTCTAAGGTTTTGGATTTTTTTTGGAGGTGGTTGACACCATCTCACCAGCTGGAGTGTTGCCAAAATTCCAAATCGTTTGCGGAAACGGGTAGAGGTAAGCGTAAGCTTCCTTTTTAACCGATTGGTTTGTCGTTTGGATGAGTATAGAGGAAGTTGGGTACTATTCATGGCTGGTTTAAAATGGTGTTTTCAATGGCTAAATCATGTCTAATGAGTGTTTAAATAGCTAATCATTTGATTAGAAGTAGAAAGAAAGTGATTAAGCAAGAGAAAACAAGAAAACAACATGTTACTCTTAAGAACCTTGATTTATGCCTTGTATTGTGACTTGATGGAGCAATATGAAATTTGAGGTTTCCAATGGATTCCTTGGGTAAAATTGTGTAGGTATTCAAGTGTTCATTAATTTTGGATACTTGTATATGAATTTTGAAGCTTTAGAAGTTAAAGGGTGCATGTTGTGAAATCTGGCTTCTGGAGGCAGTGTCCTTGTGATATGTTTTTGAAGGGCTGATTGTTTTCCAATGATAATGAAACTTTCTAGACTTAAATTATACATGATAAGCTTTAAAATGATATGTAATATGAAAGATTTGGACAAGTATTCTAGAAGTTATGAGTTTTCAAAGTCTGGTCATGTAAAATAGGGCAATTCTGGAGCAGTGTCCAGTTAAAGGGAACTTTGTACCTATGTGTATACATTTAGTTTGTGGTCATATTTTTCCCATAATGTACACTTAAAGAGGGTTCTATAGAACTTGGAAGAACCTCATTTGTATTTTTTTAGAATTAGTTATGAGTTTTACAAGTTCGGCCAAGAATCAAGAAAAGGGAAAATCTGTCAGCCAGATTCATGGCCGCGGCCAAACACTCTCTGACCTGATATTGGCCGTGGCCAGCCATTTTTGGCCGCGGCCAAAACCTCCAAATTCTAGAATTTCATATTTTTGAAGGAAATTAACCTATTTAGCCTTTCCTAGTTTCTTGGGCCTTAGTATACACTTCTAATGACTAACAATCATGGCTCTAATGATGTAATTGGGTATCTAGGGCCATGGAGAAGTCAAGAAAGAAGAGGAATGGAAAAATTTCTAAGAAGCTTCGATGGTTGGAAGAAAAGGGAACAATTCAAGAAGAAGGACATAAGTCCATAAGGTAGTAAACTTACTTACTTTAATGTATGTAATGTTTAAGATGTGTATTGATTTGCTTGATTATGTGAAGCATGTATAAATAAATGAAGCTCTGTTTCTATTTTTACTATGACCATAAGTATGTTGCACGAAACATTAAGCATGCAGAATATCATTATATGAACATGAGCCTATGTAAGGCAAGCATATCATGCATAAGCACTCATCTTACATGCATTGTTTGTATGTTTGCTACTGAGATTCCCTCCAATCTCACTCTCCCCCACCAACCATATAGGTATGATGAGTACAGGAGAAGAATGCATTGAGTTATACAAAAGGGAAATATGATGGTGATATGAAGGTGAATTGAAGATCATAGTGCAAGGCACTATCTTTGTATTTGATGTAAATATTGTGGTAGTTTGTGATCATACTTGTTATGTACATATATGAATGAATAGATAAAGTATTAACAGAGAACTGCTCCAATTTAATTGAAGGAAAAGCACTTATATACTCTGATATACTGAAAGTAAGAGCCGATGAGACTTAGTGACGTAGTAAAACTTGTGGAAATAATCGAAAAGTTTTCCTACCCTCTGAAAAACCCTCTCAACCCTAGGTTCAACTCCTGAGTTGAGAGTAGGGAATTTATGAACATACTAGATTTGGGTGGTCCAGGTTCAAATCATAGTTTCACAACTAATTTTACTACTCATTCGTGCTCATCTAAGGCTATAAAAATTAAGCTATTACATCAGGGAATAACAAAACAATGCAATTAGAAGACACACACAAAGTAGTGTTGCTACCGGTGAATTTCTCAGTGTGGCAGTTGTCTTGTGTGGCTTCTTTCGAGGGGAAATGATGTAAAAAAATTCTGAAATATTCCAAAATAGAAGTAGGCTTATCAATATTTAATTTAATGGGTCATATAAGTCATTTGGAGCTGTATATAAAGAGATATGTATTTTTGAAGTTAGTCAGTAAAACTGGTAATTTTCAGTGTCAGCTTTCAAAAATGAGAATTCAGGGAATGATGAGCTTCCAATTGGCCAAAGTTTATATTTTTAATTAAAAATATACTTAATAAAGGTCGCATAGCCTTTAGAACCACCCCAATTGGACATTTTTACAATTAGATATGAATTTTCAAAGTTTGGCGAAAATTCTGCCTAATTTTCAGCTAGTGCGAAAATGGGCAAAAATGTATGAGTAAAATGATTATTTGGCTAAATAAAATAAAAAGCCAATATTTTCTGTTATTATTATTTGTGGGATGTCCAAAATGAGTGAAAAAGAAGGAAATTATCATTAGGTGATAAATATGCTACAAGATGAAGCAATATGGACCAAGCAAGTTTAGGTTTGAAAAGTCAAAAGTAAAGAGTCATAAAGCAACCTTAGTATACTAATTGCAAGTAAACAAATGAAGATATTGTAAGACCATATTCCTTCTCTAATACAACGTGTATTTTCAGTCAAAAAGCCATAGGAAAGAGAAAACACATACTTGAACATAAATGGGCATTTGGAAAGTCAACAATTGCAACTAGGAGAACCAATTAAATGTAAGCATGTATTCAAGCAAAAGTAAGAAGTCATTCTTCTTCTTTTTTTCTCTTGGATATTACGGTGGCATAGGGAAATAAAGGGAACATGTATATTTAATTGGTTGGCTAAATATTAAAGCAAGAAGGAAAAAACGAGAGAGAAAAGAAAGAGAAACTCTTGACTAATTACAAAGAACCACATGTCAAAGTAAATGGATATTTCAAGAGCTCCTTTATCCATTTCATTAGCTCATTTTGGTCATATTGGAACCAAAAGAGAGAGAGAGGGTGCTGAATGAAGAACATAGGCGGTAAACAAGAGAAGAGAAGCTAGGACTTCCAAAGCAAAAATCAAAGGTAAGGAGCTTGTAATCTTGGTGTTTATGCTTCCTAATCACCTTAGAACCACTTCTAACCTCTTCCCCTCCATAAAACTCATTGATAGCAAGCTAAATCAAGGGTGTAGAGAGAGAGGGAAGAAGTCATTTAGAGAGAGAAAGAGTTGGAATCCAAGAGGTAATCACTAAAAACTTGATCCTCTTGCTGAATATTATGTTGTTATTGTTGATTTTGGCTTGGATTTGGTTGTTTTGTGAAAAATGGATGATGAAATCCTAAGGGGTCATGCTACCTAAATTCCCTCTAAACATGTCCATTTAGTGTTTAAATGGTTAATCATATGATTAAAAGTAGAAAGGAAGTGGTTCAGCAAGAGAAATCAAGAAAACAACATATTCCTCCTAAGAATCTCATTTTAATTCAAGAGGCAGAACAGGAGAAAGGAGTGAGAATTTTATAATTCTAATGATCCATTGGCTTTAGAAGGAAAAATTATGTAGGTATACAAGTTTTCATGATTTTTGGATGCTTGTATATGAATTTGGAAATTTATGAATTGTGTGTGTGCATGTTGTTAATATTCCCTGTCTAGAACAATACGGTTTTCAGTGGCTTTTCATGTGTCAAAACTTGTCAAAAAATTTTGAAAATTTTAAGAATTGAATTAGAGACATAGAGATTTAATTTTATAGGTATTTTGTAATTTTGGAACAAGTACACTAGGATATATGAATTGTTGAAGTTATGCCTTGTTTCCTGGAAAGAAATCTGTAACAGTGATGTTTAGTGAAATTCTGGGAATTTTATGGTGTTAGTAACCAAAATTGAGTGTTTTAATGTGAAATTATATTGAAATATGTTTACATAGAATTTTGAACCACTCAATTTAGAGTTTCATAGAATTAATGGTGAATTTTCAAAGTTAAGCAAAAAGCTAGTAGATTTTTGAACAAGGGTGGAAATAACTAACTTGGGATGGTTAGGCCACCTTGACTTTGCTTCTAGCTTAGTATACTAACTTTAATGACAACCAATTTGATCAATTGCATTATGCAATTATAGGACCTAACACTAGTTTGAAGTTTGAGATTTGCCCGAGCTCAGACAAACGGGAGGAAATTGCCTAAGGAAAGCAGCCAGGTAGTAACTTTGTCTTCCATATGTTTATAAGATATACTGCATGTTTTATAGATTCATCATGAATTTTATGGCATATTCTGTGATGCACGAGTGGGTATCCTGGGCCGATTGCATGGGTATCACTCGAGGCCTTATGATATACTTAGCACTATGGTGATATGTGAACTGCAGCTATACAATTAATGCTATTGTGACAATCATGTTGTATGATGACTGTGTGACATGCTTTGTGATGTTGTATCTATATGATTGACCACTTGTTACTACTGAGATTCTTTTGAATCTCACCCTTTTTCTATAAACTAATTTACATTATAGGCTTGTAGCTCAAAGGGCAAAAGGGTAAGCGCAAACAGCTAAAGGGTGAAGCTGCATAATCTATTTTCTATGTTGGTTGTGGATATTTTGATCTGCATATTGTGTATATAACTTTCTAACTCTGATGACAATATAACGGAATAACTAGTGAATGAACGGTAACTTAATATTGGTTGCTCGCATACTCTGATATAGTGAAACTCAAAGCCGATAGGACTTAGTGATGTAGTAAAACTTGTAAAAATAATTGAAAAGTTATTTTACCCTTTGAAAAACCTTCTCAACCTTGGGTTCAACTCCTAATTTGAGATTGGGGATTTGTTAACATTTTTGAAAGTTGAGTAGTTTGGGTTTGAATCCTGATTCTACAACTACTTTCACAACACATTTGTACTCATTTGGGACTATTGGAAATAAGGTATTACACACAGGCATAGTTTTTCTGACTACTTATGTGCTCTGAGCCTCATGTAACCTAGAGACTCATTCTTTACCCATATATAGTCCTTGAAAATCATTCTATCTCCTTGATATTATTGGGACTCTTGCTAAACTCAAACCTAGTGTCCAACCCCTTAATATTTTGACATTTATTACAGTATTAATGTGTAGTTCAATAGGCATACAAAGATAGTACAATATACTGATATACAATTATTGATTACATTATAGAAAATCCCACAGGGTTGTACAAAGTATAATCCAAATCTCAAAATCATAGGGAAAATTAGCAGATAACCAATGAAGAATTTCTTGAACTGCACCGGACTTCCAACCACTGATATCTGCTACTTGCCCTTTGAGCAGCTTCCTCTAGCTGAATTAATTTTTAAACTATGGAAAGGGGTGAGATTCATATGAATCTCAATAGTAACAAAAAAATCAATCATATAAAATGTGAAAAACAAACATGCAATTCAGTATTTATCATGATGCAGTGATCCAAATTCTAAACACATGTCAGACAATGCTTAAGAACCAAATGATGATTTTATCCATATCAAAACGATAATTTGTTCCTAAGGTGCACAAATCATAAACTCGTACATAGGAATTCTCCTGAATTCACCTATGTAATGTGATCTCATGAATAAATTAGAGCACCTACCTTAAAAATTACTCAACTGGGTCCCACTGGCCATATGGTACCTTGCTCGTCCCATGGGGTGGTACAACCATCTGCCCGCACCCAGTGAATATTTATACCACAAGCAACACATTGTATAGAACATGGCAAAACAATGCATACTAACATTCACAATGAATATGAGAGATATAGTTACTATCTGGACTCATTTCCAAAGCCTAGCTACTACCGGTCCTTTAACTTTTCATACGGCTTGGGTAAATATCAAATCCTAAAATTCCCAAATTGACAAAACAATGAGTTATTACTCATTTATATCTTATTTTAAACTCATAAGTTGGTTATCATTACTCAAGGAGAAAAATTACCAAAATACCCCTAGAGAATCCTGTCTAATTTCCCTTATTCTGGGTATAATGTACTTTTCCAAAATTATGACTTGGGCTATCCCTACATATTTTTATGTGTAGAATCCATTTTTAACCTTAGTTTGGACAAATTCACACTCAAATGACCAGATTACCCTTGACAGCCACCAATTAAGGTTTTAGGGGAAAATTGTCATTTTCACAGGTTTTCCAAAAATTTCCATCATTTTTAGTCAAATTTGAAAATTCACAACTAAATCTAGAAAATTCCAAATTGAGTAGTTCTAGCTCCTATGTGAAACCTTTCAATCCTATTTTATGGAAAAATATCACAAAGTACTAGGAATATCCACAAAATTCTACAGAATTTGCCTAAGCTAGTTTGCCCTATAATTTCTTTCCAGATTCATAACCAAATTTTGAAAAATCATATCTTTCAATCCAGTTATCCAAATTACTTATAATACTATCAAATTAAAGATCAGGATGTCTACTTTGATCTTGTAAAATTTATAAAATGTGGACTAGGTTTGTCCATTTAAAAATATGTCACAATAATCTGACACAAATTGGAAGAATACAATTTTCATGTTTTAACCTTTACAACATCTTCCTTTCTACTTGTAGTCATACGATTAACCCCTTTAACACAATTTTTCTATGCTTAATGTTAATTTAGGCAGCATCTCTGTTTAGAAATTGGACTTCCCAAATTATAGAAACTATTACAAATATTCAAATAACTAGCCAGAGATCCACCACAACCCAGTTTCCTACAGCAAGAATACTATAGTTTTTGCGACTTACCTTTCTTTTCCTTCTTCTTCCCTTCCAAACCGAAATCTTCCTCCTCTTTCCTTTTGAGTTTTGCTTGTCAAACAACTAGTCTAAGATGATATGAAGGTTAAGTAGAGATTTTGCGAGCTAAAGGACAAGAATAAGTAGAGATTTCAACATACTTACCTAGCTCTTGTGCCTTGGACCTCATCTTCTCCTCTTTCTCTTCTCTTCTCTTCCTCCTTGATCTCTTCCTCTTCTTCTTCTCTCTTCTCTTGGACGAAATGGCCTCTTTTTATAGAGAACATAAGAGTTCTCTAGAACTTGTCTTAGGTGTCCTTAACAAATGTTATTTTATTTAAATTTTAACATATGTCAAAAATTATATAATTTTTTATTCCATGATATTTTCTCATGATAATCCATAAGGTTCTTTCATTTTATTTGTTCATTCCAATTGTTCATACCCTCTCAATTTATAGAAAATTACCAAATTTATTTATTTAGCCAAAAATGACCATTTTGCCTTACAATTTTTCCATTTTCACACTAGTTGTAAAGATTGACATAATTTTCATCAAACTTTGAAAATTCATATCTAATTGTATAGAGACGTCGAATTAGTGTGGTTTTAAATGGTATGTGACCCTTATTAAGTATAGTTTCAAGGAAAAATATAGTCTTTAATCGACTAGAGACTTAGAATTTTAAGAATTCCCATTTTTAGATGCTGCCATAGAAAATTTCCAGTTTCACTGGGTTAACTTCAAAAATTCATATATCCTTGCGTACGACTCAAATGACATATATGACTATCAAATTAAAGCTTGATAAGTCTACTTTTAATCTGAAAAGTTTCACAATTTTTGGACATCATTTTCCAATTTAAAAATGTCACACAACAAGACTACCTCACAGGGAAACTTACTGGTAGCATCCCTAACTTGTGTACCAAATAACTATATTGTGTGTGACTTCTAATTACCTTATTTTGTCACTTATTGTGCTCTTTAATTCACCATTTTATCCCTTATAATACTACTAAGGTATAAAGGAATTTTGATGAATGAAATTTGGGATGTTACAGTTCTCCCCCAGTCAATAAATTTTTTTCCTTGAAATTTAATCATCATGTAATCTTAACTATATTTTAGGGAGTTATTTCTCATTATTTATGCTATTCTTTTATAACTTAATCTTTCTATTCCTGTGCAACTTTATAGAGTATGCAACACATCCATTAAAATTTCACAAATGTTGAGCTTCCGTAGCTCTCATACTATGAATCTAGAGTTCCAAGAATCCGTAGATATTTCCAAATATCCTCCAGGAATTATTAGAAAAAATTCCTTATATTTACTAGTCCAATACCATGATAGAGTTTTTGCTCCTTGCAACTTTGGTATACCAATTTTTTCCATATCTAGCTTATGCCCATCACAAACTATATTTCTTTTTAATTTTCCAACCTAAGGACACATCGGTCCAATAGGTTTTATGGCTTTTAGACTTCTAGTCCCAATATCTATACTAAATATATATCAATATTTATAATTATTAATACCATCTTAAAACTTTCTGGAGCATATTTCAAATTTCAATTTTACTCTTCAACCATTTAAATTGTTCAGCGATGATCAACTCTTAGTAACCATAGGACACTTAGTCCATCAATAATCATAGGGCACATTGCCCACCGATTACTAAATTCCTATAAGGTCTTATGGCCCATGGACATACTTGCCCAATAGGTCTTACTGCCTACTGTATTTTCTCAACATTTATTTTCTTACGAATGAACTCATATATACCAAGCCACTATATTAGATACGGGAACAAAAGTCCCTTTGACCTCCATTATTACTATTCAATGCATCCATAATCACATTAGCACTTCTTGGATAGTACTTAACTTCCAAGTTAAAATATTTAGGCAACTCTATCCAACATTTCTATTTCATGTTCAGCTCTTTTCAATCGCACAATTATTTAAAACTCTAGTGGTTGCAGTACAACTCTATGGTACTTCATAGAAACAATATCTTCGGATGTGTACAAACAATTGTTACTATCTCTGGATTCATATGTAGGATATTTTAGTCTATGAGGCTCCAGCTTGATGTCTAATGGCTATGAAATTTCTGAGAATGAAATTAGACTTATCAATATTTAATTTAATAGGTTAGATAAGTCATTTAGAGCTGTACACAAAGAGTAATATATTTTTCAAGTTAGCCCAGTAAAACTGGCAAGTTTCTATGGTAGCATCCAAAAATGGTAATTCTGGGAATGATGAGCTTTTAGTTCACTAAAGGTTATATTTTTTCTTGAAAATAGACTTAATAAAGGTCACATAGCCTTTGAAACCATACCAATTGTACATCTATACAATTAGATATGAATTTTCAAATTTTGATGAAAATTCTGCCAATTTACAAGCAAAGTATGAAAATGGAAATAAATGTATGGGCAAAATGGTCATTTAACCAAGAAAGCAAGAAGCAATTATTTTCTCCACATTAGGGAGATATTTTTTGGTTAAAATGAAGGAAGAGGAGGGAATTTATTTACTTGGTCCATATTAATTAAAGAAGGAATTAATGATTGCCAAGTAAAATTGCACTTGTTGGTTTGACATTAAACAATATTAAACCAAAAGCAAGAGAGATATTATTAAGTCTTCCACATCTCCTTCCTCCTTCCATTATTTGGACCAACTCAATAAAAATGGAGAGAAAGAAGAGCTTAAAGAACACAAGAACAAGAGAGAGGAGCTAGGGTTCAAGAAGCAAGAATCAAGGTAAGTAAGCTTGATTGTTAGATATGATTAGTTTTGATGATGTCAAATATAGATGTCAAATATTAAGAGAGAAAAAGTTTGCATAGTATACTTCTCTAGTACATTGACTAACTACTATTTAATATTACATATCTTGTAGATTAGTCAAGCAATGAAAGAAAGAGATTGAGGAATGAATAACTTGCAAGAATTAATGAAAAATATGAAGATTCAAGTTTTATGGGTACTGTAGCATACGGTCACTGTAGCGTATTTCACTGTAGCTTACTGTAGCAGCACTATAGCATCGAGTGATTTTAACAATCACTTGAGTGATTTTCAGAATCACTCGAGTGATTCTGAAAATAGTAAAAATCACTTGCAGTGATTCACTGTTCACTCGAGTGATTTGTAGTTTTTCATACTCTATTTTCTATCCAGCTGAGCGAGTCCTGGTTATTTGATCATATCTCCCAAACTATAACTCTGATTGAGACGAAACTAGTTGCATATGAAACTAGACTCCCAATGCATCATTTTGATACTAGAAGTAACATCAAAGGAGCTCAGATAAAGCATATATAAGTGTTCGATTTTGGCCTTAATATCAGCGTCACTTTCTGGAACAGATTTGGTATTTTTGCTATAACTCTCAAACCACAGATCCAATTGAGCTGAAATTGGTGCCATATGAAACTATACTTTAAGAGATTTCCATTGATATATAATACATCAATTTTGGAGCTATATTCGAAGAGTTATGCCATCTGTAATTTGACCCCTATTTACTGTCGAATTGGAAGTGGAGTTTTGAGTTTAAGTGATCTGAACAGAGAGCACCTGAGTGATTTTTATAATCACTCGAGTAATCAGGAAGATCACTCGAGTGATCATTAATAATCACTCGAGTGAAATGCGTCAGAATGTAGATCACTTCCAGTGGCGCATAAATCATTAATTTTTCACTATTTGCAATTTCACTTCCAGTGATACCAAAATCACTCGAGTGATATGAGATTTTTCAGAATCACTTCCAGTGCGAGCTAAATCACTGCAAGAAAAAAATCATTGTTCTGAATTTCACTTCCAGGGATCTCCAAATTACTCGAGTGATATCTCAGTTTTACCAAATCACTTCCAGTGTGTCTGAAATCTCTGGAAGAAAATACACTATTTTGGAAATCACTTCCAGTGATGTCAGATCACTCGAGTGATATTTAAAATTTATAGATTCACATCCAGTGGATTAAAAATCACTGCAAGAAAAATTCACTGTTTGTAAAATCACTTCCAGTGATGCCAAATTCACTTGAGTGATATATGAAATTTTCCATATCACTTCCAGTGGTTGCTGAATCACTTCGGTGAATATTAAAATTCCTCAGATCACCTCCAGTGCCGTAACTGATCATTTCCAGAGAATACCAATATGTACCAGATCAATTCCAATGAACTGATATGCCATTTTCTCAGTTTTACTTCCAGTCTCATATCACTTCCAGTCAAGTATCATCCATACAATAATATGCTTACTCTTACAAAGCTACTGCCAGTGAAATGCTTCTGTAAATCACTTCCAGAAGTATGACAGAAATAAGGAAACAACTCAAATGATTTTATGGTACACTCGAGGGATGCTGATCATTGCCAGTAGAATATTACTTTTTGAGAATCACTTCCAGTCCAGTGATTCTTCAGTTTTCACATATCACTGCCAGTGAAGTATGTAATCACCCGAGTGATGTTTTCTAACGGCTATTTCTTTGAGTGCTTTTACAGGTGTTATGCACTACCGATCACATGCCATATAATGGATCAACATTCAGTGACAACAAATCATGGGCAACATGAATATTCAAAAAACATTTCAGCGAACGTGCAAAAATAGAAAGAAAGCAACACTGAAACATTTGTCAAAGCACGATCAACGGAAAACACTGCAGCATCTGTCAGAGCACACGATAGGCTTAAAAGTCAAATGATTCAACAAACAACTCAACGAACGTGCAAACAGAAAGCACCACTAATGCATCTATCATAGTCAATCAATAGGAAAACTGTAAGAAATGTTAAAGCATACGTCAGAGCAGGATCAATGGAAAATACGATTATGCTCTCAACGGTCAAATGCAGTGACAGACTCTAACGGACAAAATCTCACAGTTATCTTCTTTTCTATAACTCAGCTATAAATAGAAGAGGTTTCAAACACAGACGGCGGTTAATAGAACGATGACACCAGCATGTTGTTATCATGAGTCATTCGTCTTAAATACTCTCTGCTCTTATCAGTTTATACTATCATGTACAGTTGAGAGAATATTTGTATTGTACTTCAGTGAGCATTTTACCCACTATGTAAGAGAGTCTGTAAACACCTTCATCTATATTTCTGTATTGATCTCAAGGTAGAAGAACCTTGAGAGGGTTGATTACCTTACGGGAAAGCTGTAGAGAGAATTGCTAGTAGTAGTTTATGCTCTTAAGACTTACAAGGTGCAAGCAATAGAGAACATTGCTGCTCGTAAGACTTGCACAGGTAAGAGAGAGAGAAAGGACTTTGGGATTGCTTTGCTAAACTTACCGTAAGAGGGTGTAAACCTTATAGTGTGTAAGGGGGAGTAACTTCGTAAGAGGTTGTAGCGGCTTTTCTTGTGCCCGGTTAAACAAGAAGATAGTAGATTGGAAATCTTAGGAGGAGCTTGGGGACTGGACGTAGGTCATCGTAGATTGGACCTAACCAGGATAAATCACAATTTGCATCCTCTCTTCCCTAAGCTTTTATATTTCCAGCATATATGATCTATATATCTGTATATGATTTTACAGTTCCATATGTCAAAAAGATTTTTTAAAGATCAGACTTTCTTATCTACACCCAATTCACCCCCCTCTTAGGTGTCAGCCAGGTCTAACATTGATTTCAAGTATTCTTGCCTTCTAACTCCATGAAGATCTCTTCTAATCTCTTCTCTTTCTTGAATATCATAATTAGCAAGAAAAATCTAAGAGGGAAGAAAGAGAGGAAATGAAGCCTAGAGAAAGAAAGTAAGAGAAATCAGAGGTAATCTCAAGAACCTTGGTTATCTTATTGATTATATTATGTTGTTGTGTGCTTGATTTGTGGTTGTTTCGGTTGATTTTATAAATTTGGGATGATGAAACCCTAAGGGGTTATGCTGCCCAAATGTTCAAAAATCATGATTAATGGATATTTAAAGGGTTAATCATGTGATTATAAGTGAAAAGGAAGGGTTTAAACAAGTGGAATCAAGAAACTCAATTTTCCCTTTCTCCTTAGTATGTTTCGGCCAAACCTGAAACTGTAGGAAGGAGCTGGAATTTCATGATTTTGATGATTCCATTGGATTTAGGATGGAAAGTTGTTTAGGGAACATGTATAATTTAAAGTATAAAGGCCCTTAAATGTGAAATGATGAAATTATCCTTAAAACCCCAAGTTAGGGCCTGTCAAGGTAAATCTGTAATTTGGTATGGAATTGACCAATCTGAGGTCAAAAATGGATTATACACATGAAATTGTAATGGGTTAGCGTGGGTTATAATTTTTGGTGAAGTAAAGTTTGACCGAATACAAAGGGACTTAGATCGGGTCCAAGAGGCATTTTGGTAATTTTATAGTTTTGAGTCAAGATAACCAACATAATGAGTTTAGAATGAGTTATGAATAAATAATAACTCGTATATTTCTAATTGTATGTTACTACTGAGATTCTTTGAATATCATCCTTTCCATAAATGTATAAAGTTTCAAGTAGCAGGCAGCGGCTTTAAGGGCAGAATCGTAATTACCGGCAACAGAAGGTTTCAAACTAGTATAAAAGGGGGCGTTGATTATTTGAAGACCTTTTATTTATTTTAAGGTCTATAATCAAGCAATATTGTATCATTGATATCAATATATTTATGTCATTCCTATATGCCTACTAAACTGCACATTGCTACTCTAGTTAATATCAATAATGAAGCAGGGTCTTACATTTTAGCTGTTAGAAGATAAATTTCTAAGCCATGTAGTCTCACAAGAAGAGGTCTCAGTGGATCCTAACATAGTGGAAGCAGTACTAAATCAGAAAATGCCAGAGAATGTGCAGTTTTCTGGGTCTTGACGGTTATTACAAATGATTTATATAGCATTTCTCCAGTAATGTTTTGTTGTTGACAAGGCTAACATATAAAACTTAACACTCTGTGTGGGATGATAGTTGTGAGAAGAGCTATATAAAGATTAGAGTGGGATTGACAGCAATATTAATGTTAATTATTCTCGATCCGTAATTAACTTGTGTGGTCTCAATTTGTAATTGACTTATGCAGTCTATGATAATGTGAGCAAGCATGGATTGGGATGTGTCCTAATGCAGTAGGACAGCATTGTGGCATGAGCCTCTCATCAGCTGAAGACTCACAGACTAAAGTATCCTACTCATGAATATTGAGATGGAAACAATTGTGTATGGATTAGAAATTTGGAGATATTATCTTTGTGGGGCACCGTATAACTATACTGCGACCACAAGAGTTGAACAGGAGATAGCACGGATGAATGGAGTTGCTTCAACATTTCAACCTGGAGGTTAAATACTATCCATGAAGGGTTAATTCAATTACAGATGCATTGAGCCGTAAGATAGTGTAGGCGGCAGTCTTAATGATATAAGAGTGGAAAATTGATTGAAAATTTCAAGGATCTCAATCTGTCTAATCAGATTTTGATTAGTGGCAATAATATAAGTAAGTAGAGCATGACTTGAGAACAGTGATAGTGAAAGTCAAGAAACTTCTATTCTCATATCTTATATAACCATCCTGCACATATGTCTTTACCGTTAAATATATTTGAGTTGTGAAAATATGATAGGCAATAAGATCTATTGAGCTAGTACATTCATAAGCAATAAGACATTATTGCAATCAGGGTAGGGTCATAAAACCTGCTGCGTAGCCCAAATTTGAGGTTCTAAGCAATGACTCAAGGCATGAAATTTCGGGAATGCCCGAAGCATGAGAATTCGAGCATTATTCCAAATAGGTTGTGAAGCTAGAGAATGATGGGACAGGTAATCCTAAGGCAATAAGACCCATAAGTGCAACTTATATAGAAATTTGCTCTGGTTATGGGACCTAACGGATGTCCTGTGGCAGATGGACAATGTATCTTGTAATCTCTCATTGGGTTGTGTGTCCTACGATTGCTAAGTAATAAAAGTTGGAATATGAGATATGCTCAAAATAATTGTAGGATTATATTGATAGTTATAAGTCTTAATATGCATTCAATATAGATATTGGACTAGAAGTCCAAAAGCCATAAAACCTATTGGACCGATGTGTCCTTAGGCTAGCAAATTGAGTAGCACTCAGATTGTGACGAACTGAAGCTAGTTATGGTGAAACTTGGTGTGTAAATTTGCTAGGAGTAAAGGCTATGAGCCATAATAATAGTATGTCTAGCGATATGGTATTGGACTAGTGAGTCCAACGAATATGTTTTGATAATTACTAAAGGATATTTGGAACTATCTACTGATTCTTGGGACTCCAGACCCATAATGTGAGAGTTACCGACGGTCGACATTTATGAGATTCATAATGATTGTGTTACATGCTTTGAGAACTTGCACAGGAAAAGATAGACTGAGTTATAAAAGAATGGGATGAGTAATAAGAACTCCCTAAAGCATAGTTGAATCTATACAATGTCTGAAATTTCAAGGATGAAATTTTATTGACGGGGGGAGAGCTATAATATCCCAAATTTTAATCAAAAAAATTCCTTGAATATTTAATTATATTCCATGGAATAAAGAGTGAATTTTGGTATACTTGAAGTAGTCAAAATAATGGAAATAGTTATTATATGGAATTTTTGGCCAAGTAACACCTAAAGCCCAATTTTGTTTAGGCAAAAGCCTAATATTGCGGCCTAAAATTAAGAATGAAAGAGCATAATTTTTAGGCTCAATATATTGTTAAAATTTAGTCAAGAAGAAAGGAGAAGAAGAAAATGTCAATTGTTTTAAAAATTTAAGAAAATGTAAGGGCAAAATGGTCATTTGTCCTAATAAAATAAAATAAAGTAATTTTCCTTAATAATTAAGGGAAAATTCGGTTATGAAGGGCAAGGCAAGAAGGAACAATAATTTTCTACAGAAATGGACAAGTGGAAAAATAATAATAAAAAGAAAAGATCACATGCAAAAATTAAAATAAAATATTAATTATGAAAGGAGGTGCAAGGGCACTCTAGAAAACTTCCTAAAGCTCTTCTAAAGGCTAATATTTCAGCCAAATCAAGCCAAATAGAGAGATAGTGTGTGTTTGGAGAAAACCAAGAACAAGAGAGAAAACATAAGATTGGAGAAGAAAAATGGTAAGTTTGATTGAAATTTTCTACTTGTTCTTGCTTTCTAATTCATGGAAACACCTTCTTAACATCCATGCTTTCATGAATCACATATGTAGCAAGCTCAAGTCAAGGAAAAGAAGAAAAGAGGGGGACGGATTTGAGAGAGAAAAGAAGGCAAGCAAAGGTAAGCTATAAAACCTTGATTTTCTTGTTGGATTCAAGGTTTTGATTGTTGGTTTATTTTGGTTGGATTTTTTGAATTGGGATGCTCAAATCCTAAGGAGAGATGCTTCCCAGTTCAACACTAATCATGTTCAAATGGTATTTAAGGGGTTAAACATGAAATTACAATTGAAAAGGAGGTGTTTAATTAAGGAAAATCATAAAACTTACAATTATTTCAAAATTGTCTAGATATTTGGCCAGCCATGTTTGATAAGGTTAGAACTAGAATTTTACATTTGTAATTATTCCATTATGTTTATAATGAGAAATTGTGTTAGGAGCATGTGAATTATGAACTATGAAGACTTTAGGGTGTGAAATGACAATTTTGCCCCTACAACTTTAGTTGGTGGATATCAGGGGTAAAATTGGAAATATAGTGTGAATTTGTCAAACTTGAGGTCAAAAATAGATTCTATACATGAAATTGTATAGGAATAGCCTGGGTCATAATTTTTGAAAAGTACAAATATATCGGGTATAAAGGGAAGTAAACCAGATTCCCTAGGGGCATTTTGGTAATTACGTAATTTTGAGTAATGATAACCAACTTATGAGTCTTAGAATAAGGTATGAATGAGTAATAACTCATTTGTTAACAATGAAAATTTTAGGATGTGACATTTTCCAGAGCCGGACAAAAGTGAAAGGACCGAAAAGAGCAAGCAAGTAGAAAGGAGTCCAGGTGGTAACTATATCTATCATATTCTATGTGATTATTAATATGCATTGTTTGCCATGTTCTATGCAATGATATATGGATGGCAGTAATCTAAGAGCTGGGTGTGGAAAAAGTACAAGTACCACCTGGAGGGAAAAGCACAAGTATCACCCTAAGGGAAAAAGCACAAGTACCTCTAGTGTAATATCCCAAATTTTGGGACAAGAGGCTTGAGATTAAGCCAAAATTAAGTAGACTACTAAACCCTGATTTAGTATATGTCCTAGTAAGGCATGATTGTATTCCCCAAATTTCCTTTATACCCTTAGGGTATTAAAGGGAATATTATGGTGAATTAAAGAGCTTAGGGAATAACAAAACAATGCAATTAGAAGTCACACACAAAGTAGTATTGCCACCGATGAATTTCCTTATGTGGCAGTCATATTTGTGTGGCATATTTTAAGGGGAAAACGTATCGAAAAATTCTGAAACATTCTAGAATGAAAGTAGACTTATCAAGCTTTAATTTGATAGGTCATATGAGCCATTTTGAGCTGTACACAAAGAGTTATGTATTTTTGAAATTAGCCAAGTGAAATTAGCGTTTTTCAGTGTCAGCTTCCAAAAATGAAAATTTTGGGAAGTTTGAGATTCTAGTTGGCCATATTTTTTCTTAAGACTAGACTCAATAAGGGTCGCATTGCCTTTGGAACCACCCCAATTAGATATCTACACAATTAGATACGAATTTTTAAAGTTTGATGAAAACTCTACCCAATTTTGCATCAAGTGCGAAAATGAAGATAGATATATGGGAAAATGGATCATTTGACCAATAAAGCAAGATTACATTATTTTTCTCTTCAATTGGCCAATGATTTCGGTTAAATGAAGCAAAAGGAGGGAGTTCATTTACTTAGTTCATGTTAAGCTTAAAGATGAAGCATTCTTAGCTAAGTAAAGGTAGTTGAAAAGTCAAAAACAAGGCAAGACTTAAATGACAATTATTGATTGCAAAGAGATGTGTGAAGCTAATTCAACAAGCTTTCCTTGACTCCCTTCAACATCCTTTTTCATGTCAAATGGAAGGAGAAAGGAGGAAATAAATACTTGACTATGATTGGTGCTTTTGGAAGTTATCAAAGTCAAGTGGGAAAAAGATGGAGACTTTGGTGAACAATTGCAACTAAAAGTAATTGTTGGAAGAGGAGATATTTGAGAAGCCATTTTTAATTCCTTTTCCTCTTGTATATACGGTCAATAAGGGGAAATAAAAAAGGAAAATGGATTTAAAGAGTAAGATTATAAAGAAGAAGCAAAAATGTGGACCAATTGGAAGCTAGCACTTGTAAAGCAAATTTTGCTAATTCATTTAGTCATTAGCTCTTCTTCTTCTTCCATTCAATTCAGCCAAAATCTAAATTAAGAGAGAGAGAGAGTGAACTCAAGCAAAGTATAAAGAACACAAGAAGCAAGAGTTAGGGTTTCTCAAGACCAAAGGTAAGAACTTGCAAAACTTAGTGGTTTTTGCCTCCTAATCACTCTATAACCTCTCCTGACCTCTTCTCCTTCTTGAAATCCATCCTTTTCAAGGAAAATCAAGAGAGAGGGGAGGGTAAACAGTGATTTTTTAGAGAGATAAAACCAATAAATCAAGAGGTAATTACCAAAACTTGATCCTCTTGCCTTATACTATGTTGTTGTTATGGTTGTTGGTGGATATTGTGTTGTTTTCTCTTGTTTTCAAATATTGAGCTGAAGTAAAACCTAAGGGAAATACTGCCCAAATTTCCTCTAAACATTTCCATTGAGTGTTTAAATGGTTAATCATATGATTAGATGTAGAAAGGAAGTGATTAAGCAAGAGAAAACAAGAAAACAACCTAAGCCTTCTAAGAACCCTAACTTACTGCCCTGTTCATGATGTGATGAAGGAATGAGAATTTGGTAATTTTTATGCTTCCATTGGATTTATAAGGAAAAATTGTATAGGTATGCAAATGTTCATGATTTTTGGATGGTTGTATATAAATTTGGAAATTTATGAAGTTGAAAGTGCATGTTAGTTGATCTGCCTCCTGTGAGGCAGTGACATTGTACAATGTATTTCATGGGGTAAATCTTGTCCAAAAATTATGAAACTTGGCAAGATTACATTAGAGACATAGTGCTTTAATTTTATGGTACTTTTGTAATTTTGGGACAAGTATACTAGAAGGTATGATTTTCCAAAGTCAGGCCCTGTTTCTGGAAGGTAATCTAAAATAGTGAAGGTTTGACGAATTTTTGGGAATATTATGATCTCAATAGACATACCAAAGCATTTTTACACAAAATTAAATTTAAATATCATCGTTTAGGCTTTAGAATCAATCAAATTTGATTTTTATAGAATTAATTATGATTTTCCAAAGTTGACTTAAAATCTGCCAATTTCTGGCAAAACAGTGAAATTGCATTGTGCAGAGTTGTATTATGTAGAAATTGTTGAAACTGTGATAGATAACCAGAAATGTGAGTTTAGAAGAATTATGAATAAATAATAAGTCATATTATAAATTGGGAATTTTAGGATCGAACAGTTATGCCGAGCTGGACCAAAGACAGTAGAATCGACAATAGATCAAGGAAGGGCAATTAAGGTAGTGAACATACCTTGCCTGCATGTATGTGATATGTATGTTTATGCATTGTGTTTATGTGACTGCTTTACCTAATTGAATTGAGCATGCTTGATAGATTGAAATGTTCTTATGTTTATATGATGGCCATGAGTATATTGTATCATTGAGCATGTAGATGTCATCATTGTCATGATTTTAGAAATGGCGAGCATGTCATGCATTCATATATATCTTGCATGCATAGTTGTATTGTTTACTACTGAGATTCTCTCGAATCTCACTCCTCCCAACCAACAATTTAGATAGGTGAAGAATGTATGAGGATATACATAAAGGAGATATGAAGGTGAAGTGAAAAGCATAGTGTAAGGCACTATTTTTATATTTGATGTAATTCGCTTGATAGCCATATGTGGCTTTATGTTTCATGTATATAAACGAACGAATGAATGTAGTATGAGCAGAGAACAACCCTAACTAAATTAAAAAAAACACATGCATATACTATGATATAATGAATTTAAGAGACAATGAGGCATTTATGACGTAGCGAAACTTATGGAATTAATTTGTAAAATTTTTCTACCCTTTGAAAAACCCTCTCAACCTTAGGTTCAAATCCTGAGTTGAGAGTCATAATTTGTGAAAGATTTCAAAAGTTGGGTAGTCCAGGTTCAAATCCTGGTTCCACAATGGATTTCACTACTCTTTTGTACTCATCTGGGGCTATTAAAAATAAGGTATTATAATTTTGGTATCAGAGTAGTGATTCTGGCACTAAAATTGTCTGCTCAAGAAATAAAAGACCATTCAGAGCAAAGGGTTCTAACTATAGGTTACATTCTCTACTCATGTGAATAGTATAGTGACCTCTTGTTAGTGTTACTGTAACTGGGAGTTATAGATAGCTGAGGGACCTTGCTTATTAGAACACCACTATTGTTAATCAGCCTATTGAAGGATGGGGAATAGGTCGATATACTAGAATTGGTTCCATTTGACAGAGATGTTAGCGGTGCTTTGTCCCAAAGAGGATTTATATACTAGTGACAATGACAATGAGACCTTAAGGATAGAAGAGGAAGTGCAGGATTTAGACTCTGTTGCTATCTCTAGGGCTCTTGATATTAACTTAGAGTATCACCCAGATTTTTCCCTTGTGTTATGAGAATACATAGAGGGGTTATACCAAGAAGCTGGTACTGCTTATATCTCCCTGTGGGGACACTACCAAGCATCTCTGGGGAGGCTGACATGTCATATTGGGGTTGAGGTATGTATGGGCTACCCACACCTAGTGACTTATGGTATGGTGTTAGCACTAATGCCCCGGATCTCATCAAAACTCCTTGGTTAAGTGTGCTCGAGCAAGGAAAATCTCGGGATGGGTGACCCATTGGGAAGTACCTTAGAAATTTCAAATCTTTTGATTAAAGGTTTGGAATTTTGATTAGAGGTTCTTAGATAAACTAAGGAATGATTAGAGGCATGGAGATGATAAAGTAAGTATTAATCTTTAATTCGAATCATTTCTATTGTAGTGAGTACTTCCTAGAAAAAGTTCATTTGATAGGGTTATTGAAACTTGAGGCATAGGGATTGTGTTGAGGTTTCTCCGTGCTATGTAATAATCCTTAGTAACCCGTGGGGTTAATGGTGTGTAGGTATGATATACGGTGATACATAATGAGTAGTGATTATGCTGTATATCTATCCTAAAGGATCTGAGTTGATAGTACTAAAGGTTGAGGATAGGTTTGGATCAGATTTAAGCTGAAATAGTGCTTAGGTTGAAATGTGAATAAGGTTGCACTATGGTTATGTTCCATGAAGGAAGTTTGAACCTTGTGAACCTTACGAATAATGTTAAACCTTCAATAATTGTTTGAGGATATTACTCGAAAACTGTGAAGGTTAGAATAGGTACTATCGATTTTGATTCTTAGTATGCCTATTAGTTATAATTTAGGAAACTTGATTTTTCCGACTAAGGTGATGTTGAGGTTCTAAGAATTGAATCATAACCTAAGAATCAATTGCAATAGTTG
Organism: Albizia julibrissin; assembly: GCA_037074505.1. Taxonomy (NCBI): domain Eukaryota; kingdom Viridiplantae; phylum Streptophyta; class Magnoliopsida; order Fabales; family Fabaceae; genus Albizia; species Albizia julibrissin. Next base: position 45,387,183 of record CM073477.1, read on the forward strand.
AATTGATTCTCAAGGAATTTGAAATAGCCTAAAGAGCTTGAGGTACTAGAATATAGTACAGAAACATGTATAAGGTTTTTGGAGGTTGCTAGTTGCAAATCTAGCATAAAGATCTTGACTATAGAATATTCCCTTAGAGTTGTTATTATTTCCTGGAGCGGGACCAATATCGAAAGTCCAAATAAATTGACCCCAGATAGGATGGCAGAAATTAGAGAGAGTATATTAAAGAACTGCTAGAGAAGAAGGACCTTATGAGATTTGGATTCCATTATAATAGTACTTCCATTCGGAGATGACTAACCGGATAGTGCTACCTATGGATTATTCTGATCATAAAGGGCTACCTACGGGGAATTCTGATTGGAAAAGGCTACCTATGGGGAGATATGATCAGGGAGGGCTACCTACGGAAGGTTTGACCTAGGGGGCTAGCCAATCAGGTGACTGTGTAAAGCATCGAGTGTAGTACCATAGTGTGGAGCTACCATGATGTGCAGCCGCCATGACGAAAAATTGTGGAGTGAAGCCGCCATGACGTTAAAATCGTAAAGTAGAGCTATGAGAACATTGATTCTCAATAGTGGTATATTGTAATGAGTCTTCTATCGAATAAGTTTCCTTGAGTGAGGGCTTTATATGACCCAGTGAATCGCCATAGGATGCTCCAGTGCCAAATGATGAAAGATATTATTAAGGAAGAACATGCTCGTTGGTATTAAGGAAATAACTCTTGCTCATGTATCTTTTGTAATTGTTCTACATGTATATGTTTACCATCGAGTATATTAGTGTTATGAATATATAGTAGGCAGTAAGACTTTCTAGACCAACGTGTCCTTAGGCAGTCAAACCTGATGGGCAGAGGCTTGAGGCTATAAGTCCCATAATGTCGATGGCATAGGGGTGATTCCCTGGGCAGTAAGACCTAATAAGCATTCATAAGTTGTAGGGTGGTCACTTAGGGCCTATCTTTACTCGGGTAGATGCCACAGAGATTTCTATTATGTACGAGTGGACACTCGTGGCCATGGAAACTCCTACTTTGTACAAGTGGAATCCCATGGCCTATTCTGCCGGTGAACACTTGGGGCCATGTGACTTGTGGGACCAAAAGTCCAGTGAATGCCATATGCTATATGCTAACGTGTCGAATGCTCTTGTGATGATTGTTATAGTAATGGTTTGTTTAGCATGCTTCGTGAACATTATATAAAGGTAAGAATGGTTTGAGGAGCAAAAGATGAAACCTGAAATGAATTTAGAATACCTAGTAGATAGTGTGTCCTGGGTACCTAGACTCGATATGTATTCGATAAAGGTGATGGACTGAATGTCCTGAGGCCATAAGACCTAATCAGCTAGTAAGTCCTTAGGCTGGCAGAATGTGATGTGTTGAGAATGGAGCTAAGCAGAGGTTGAGGTAATAACGTCCAATGTGCAAGTCTGCATAGAGCTGTGTCTACGGGCTGTAAGACCTTTGTGTCTAATATTGTAGTTGTTACCTAGTATGGTAACATTGGACCAATGTGTCCAAATTACACTTTGAGGCCGGTAAAATATTCAGATTGTACCAAGTTGTAGTAGAGGCAGTAAGCCTAAGATGCCTATGGCATGGGGGTGAATCCATAGGCTATAAAGCCAAAATGTCCAGCAATGTGGTAGTCAAATGAGCCATAAGGCTTGATATGCATACAGTGTGATTCGGGAGAGTCTCAAAGAGGCTGAAAAGCTTGGTATGCATATAGTGATTCGGGAGAGTCCCCAGAGGCAGTGGGGCCTGAAAAACCAAGCGTTAGGAGAATGAACCAGTGGGTCTTATGTTGAATGCTACATTTTGGGTACATAATGAATGAGAATGCTAAATGATGATTATTAAATACTATTAGGGACCTTGATTGATGATATGATGAATCATGTTGCATGCTATGTGAGCTTGCACATGAAAGAGATAGACTGAGTGTCTAGGATGATTTCCCAAGGTATGGATGTTTAAAATTTTGAGGATGAAATGCTAGCTTAATGGTTACCAGGTTCTCATGGGACTTGTACTTATCCTCAGGTTGAGGGTTTGAGGCCTGGGGAGGCGCTCTCCAAGGTGAGAGATAAGTCCTTTAGATGAGAGGACAATATCTTGCCTTATGAGCCTAGTGAGGTGGAAGTTGGTATGGGTTGTGACTTACCAATAAGCTGGGCCTAATCTGTTACATAAAAAGGTGCCTTTTTATGTAACGGACGACCCCCATGCTCACTGGGACTGACGCACCCGGACCAACTTCCACTCCCACTGGGGCTCAGAAGGCCACGCTTACGTGGAGCCTAACCACGATATTCCCTCACAGGAACTTCCCTAAGGATCGAACCTAAGACATTAGGCTATTAAGCCTTAGGTTGACCAATCTTGATACTATTGAGCTAATACTGTGAAGGTTTGAAAAAGCGCTATTGTTCTTGATTTTAGCATACTTATTAGGTATAATTGAGGAAAGTGATTTCTGATCTGGGTGATATTGAGGTTCTAGATTTTGTGATGAACCTGAAAGTTGGATGTGTATCCAGCATTTAAAGAAGGTTTACCTAGTGAATTGTAACCTAGGAATCAACTATTAAGTTTTGATTCCTTAAGAATTTGAAATGGCCTAGAATGATTTGAGGTCTTAAAATGTGTTGGAATATGTATGAGGTTTCTGGAGGTTGCTAGTTGCTAATCTAGCATTGGGAAAGATCTTGATAATAGAATATTCCTTTAGAAAGATTGAATGAGAATAGTTCTCTAATAGAATAGAGAGTAGCCATGGATTATGGTCTCATAGTTGAGACATAGAATAGAATATACTAGTGGCTTCTGGATTCCCTGTATGACATGGGTAGATTAGCCCAGTAAGGGAAGTTGTGATTATGCCTAAAACTGCACCGACATCGAAAGTCCATATAAGCTGACCCCATATGAGATGGCGAGATTAGAGAAAACAGATTACAGAACTGTAAGAGAAGAGGGACCTTATAAGATCTAGATTCTCGTTACAATGGTACTTCTATTTAGAGACAACCAACCATAAAGAGCTACCTACAGAGAATTCTGATCGGAGAGGCTACTTACAGAGGGTTCTGATCAAAAAGGGCTACCTACAGAGAGATCTGATAGAAGAGGGCTATCTACAGAGGGTTCTGACCAGAGGGGTTGACCAGTCAGGCGACTGAGTGAAGCAACAAGTGCAGTACCGTAGTGTGGAGCCACCGTGGTGTTAAACCATAGTGTTCAGCCACCGTGACGTCGAATCATAGAGTAGAGCTACGGGATATTCTCGTATCATATGTAATGGTTCTACATGTATGTGTTTACCATAAGGTATATTCATGTTATGAATATATGGTAGGGAATAAGACCTATTGGATCAGTGTATCCTTTAGTAGTAAGACCTGATGAACATTCAAAATATGTTGGGTGGTCGCCCGGGGCCTATTGCATGGGTAGACGCTCGAGGGCATTTGACTTGTTTTACACCGGGTGGAAACTCAGGGTCATATGACTTGTTTTGTACCGGGTGGATGTTCTGGGGCCATATGACTTATTTTACCAAGTGTTTTGGTATGGGACCAATGTTCCCATAGTTGCTGTTATGTTATAAGCTAATGTGCCGAATGCTCTTGTGATGAATGTTATGATGATGGTTTGTTTAACATGCTTCGTGAACATTACATAAGTGTATGGATGGTTTGAGTACTAAGAGTTAGAGCTTGGGCTGTATTTATAATACTTAATGGACTGTGTGTCTTAAGGTTGTTAGTCTTGATAGGTATTCAATAAAGATGATGGATTGAATATCCTGAGGCCATAAGACCTGAGGGACTAGTATGTCCTTAGGCCGGCAGAATATTACATGTTGAGAATTGTGACGAGCGAAGGCTCAAGGCAATAAGACCAGATGTGCAAATTTGCATGGGGCGGTATCCCTGGGTAGTAAGACCTGTGTGCCTAGTGCTATGGTTGTTGCCTAGCGCAGTGACATTGGACCAGTACGTCTAAAGTACACCTTGAGGCTGTCAAAACATTCAGACTGTACCAAGATATAGCCGAGGCAGTAAGTCTCGAGATGCCTATGGCATGGGGGTAATTCCCTAGACAGTAAGACCAAAATATCCACTGTTGTAGGAGTAGAATGATCCGTTAGGCTTGATATCCATTTATTGTGAACTGGGAAGAGTCCCAATGAGACTGTAGGGCCTGATATTGTGATTCGGACAAAGTCCTGAAGAGGTTGTAAGGCCTGAGAAACCAAGCATTGTGAGAATGGACTAGTGAGTCCTGTGTGGAAAGCTACATATTAGGTAGAAGATGAATGAAAAAGCCATATGTTAATTGTTGAATACTATATGAGATTTTATTGAGAGTATGACAATTTGAGTTGCATGGTCTGTGAACTACAAATATGAGGGATAGACTGATGAGTGTCTAGAAACGTTTCCTTGAGGAATAGATGTTCAAAATTTCTAGAACAAAACTTATTGAATGGGGGGAATTGTAATATCCCAAATTTGGGGACTATAAGGTTGAAATTAAGACTAACTCAAGCCGACTGCTAAGCCCCATTTTGCAAAAGTCCCAAGAATGTCTGAGAGATAGAATGTCTTTTAGGGACTAATTTGGGAAGACTAAAGTACGTAATTTTGTTTCAATGAGCTAAAGGAAATACCCAATTCCTTTATCTAAAGGAAAAAAATCATATAAAGCCTAATTTGGGTCTAAAAAAAGGAAGAGATATAAAATAAAAAATAAAATAACTAATGGCAATTCAATTAATATTGCCATGATCAAGGGCAAAAGAGGCAATGTCATTGAATCTTGAGGTTAAAATTGGAACCAAAGATTAAGGGCTAGGATTTTCTCTTGAAAAGAGAAGTAATTATGAGGCTCAAGAAGCAAAATTAATTCCCTCAAAATAGCCAAGAATTTCAGCCAAAAGAGAATAAATATAGAAGACAAGAAATTCAACCAAGTAACCATTGGATAATAAGCTTCCTTGTGGTCAAGAAGCTAATAAACCATTGGATAAAACATTTCCTCATCTCTCTACCTTTAATATTTGGTTAAGGAGGACAATGGAAGAGGTAATAATTGTCTTTGGTCCAACCAAAACTCATTTGGTAGGCTAACTAAACTAAACTTCAGGAAGGAATTAACTAAGGACACATCATCATTTCTTTTCTCCCTTTCTTCAAATTTCAGTTAGCAACCTTAAGAGGGACTTAAGTGACTATAAAACACATCATTACCTTCATTCTTCATCACTTTGTTCATCCAAGCAAGGAGGAGAAGAGAGAGAAAAGATATCTTGAAGTTTAAAAAGCAAAGGTAGCCTTCTCTATTCATTTTCACCCTCCTACTCACTTCCTAGCCAAAAGTGTCTTCATAAACGTTGTTCCTCTTGGTCTAAGCTTCATTTCTATGGTTTTATAATTTCAAGAGGAGGTGTTTTGATGCATTTACAAGGTCCAAAGTTGTGGAATCAAGAAATAAAGCTTAGATGAAGCAAGAGTGAGTAAGAGCTTTCTTTTGAACCATATATTGTGTGGTTTGGTTGAGTTTTCTGGAATGGGTGTTGTTACCCTAAATTTCATTTCTTTGAGTATTTTTGGGGTTTATTGTGTTTTGGTTTTATAAATAGTGTTAAATAAGGTTTAGAAATGAGAAATCACAAATTTGGAACTTAGGGGTAGTGCTACCAGATTTTGTTTCTGAAATGCAGTGATGTTGTGACGTATGACACCTTATTTCCAATACTCCATAATGAGTATAAATGAATAGTGAAATCAGTTGTGGAACCAGGATTTAACTCCGGACTACCCCAACATTTAATAACGTTCATAGATCCTCGCTCTCAACTCAAGATTTGAACCTAAGGCTGAGAGGGTTTTCAAAAGTGTAGAATACTTTAAATATGTTTCCATAAGATTCACTACATCACGAGAACTAAGAAATAGAATTAACTCTTTTATGTGGTAAGAGTAACAGCTCATTAGTCGTGAATAAGTATTGAACCCCTAAGTCAAGAAAGAATAATGCTTCTGTATGCATAATAAAGGGGTATGTAAGACGGGTCTTACATTTTCTATTTGATTTAACAAGTTCTTATTTCTAACCCTTATATCAGTTTCTATTTTCTACTAACTTAAACAAATGCACCACTTTTCAATTTAAAGCATCAATGATTATAGTTGCTTTACTGCTTTTTCATTGATCTATGATGTTTCATATTTTACTTTTCGGATTTTCAAATATTCAAAATTCTTATGGTCGTGGTACATTTTCACAACTGCACCATACAAAATAGTGATGTTACATTTTCAATGAAAACATGATTACTGCCAACTCTAATTCATAAGTGGGGTAATTTATCTAGTAAGGTTTCAACTGTTGAGAGGCATATGACACCATTCCATTCTGCTTCACTAGGACATTTCCCAATCCTTTCTTTCTTTCTCATTCTGTTGAGGCCATATTGGTTGCTTCACTACAAACCTTACGGGTCACAATTCTCTGCAGACCACACAGGTGTCCTTATTCATTCTTCGCAGTCCACACATGGGTCAAATTCACTGCAGACCACACAAGGGTCAGATTCTTGGATCGAGAATATTCAATACTGGTGTGAGTTTCAACCTCTCCTAGAGCTATATGAAATCCTCTCGTAGACATCATCCTACTTAAGAGATTTTTTCTGTAATTCTTTCTTTCAAGTAAGCTTTTATCAATGGCAAGTGATTCAAGAAAAATTCTAAGTTCATCTAGCAAGACCCAACAAATTGAGTACTTTTGCAACAGTTTCTGGTCTCTTCCAGTTTTGTACTACTCCAACTATTCTGGGTTCCTTTGAGGATCCCTTCTTTTCAAAATGACCACTATAAACTCATCAAAAATTCTATTCAAATTTTCTATTAAATAATTCTGTTAAAAAATTAAATTCTTGAAAAATTCTGTTCAGAACTCAGTTCATATAATTCATGAAACTAATAGGTGCATTGGTCAGTTCAAAATTCAATTTTCACAAATACTCAGGAACCAGACAATTGTTCTGGAAGGTCATTTATTCTGTATACATTGTAGGCTCTACTCTTGCTACTCAAGCCATTCATACTCTTATGTAATATTCATGAAGCTCACAAAACAAACCATTCATTCTCAAGCATTAATATTCATTCATATGACACGCAGTCCGTTAGGAAATTCTCAGGACACACCGTCCCTTTTATTCAAGTCTTATGGCCGTTATTTCCAGCCTTTTGGCTATTCTATTCCAACTTTTCAATCATTCTATTCTAGCTTTACAATAGTTCGAGGACACTACCTATAATTCTCAGGCTTTACAACCTCATCGAGATGCTGCCTAGTAATTCTTGGTCTTACAATCGTGGGCTTCTGCCCTTATAATTCTGAATGCTTTTGAATCTGACTTTCCTAAGAACACACTAGCCCAAAAGGTCTGGCTTCTGCCCTTATATGCACATGTTCAAAATCATTACATAAGATACGAGAGCAACAGTTCACTTGACTTTTTTCTATCGGGCCTGTTCTACCTTCATTCTCTTTTCTTTCTTTCTTTCGACAGACAGTACTGGAGCACCCCATGGCATTTAACTGGGTCACATAAACCCTTTTCTCATTTTCTATCTCTTCTGGGGTCATTCTATATGGACTTCTGATATCAGTCTATATCCAAGCATAATTCTACTTCCCTTAGCCTGGTAATCTACCCACGTCTTTTAGGGAATCCATTAGCTACTAGCATATTCTATTCTTTGTCTCAATTACGAGACCATAATTTATGGCTATTCTCATTCTTTCTATTACTCTGTTCCATCCAACAACAAATTCTTATTAATTCTTTCTAAGGAAATATTCAATGATCAAGACCTTTTCTCATGCTAGATTAGCAACTAGCAACCTTCAGAAACCTCATTCTCATCTGTACAATATTCTAGTATCTCAATTCATTCAGGTCAATTCAAATGCCTAAAGAATCAATTTAATATTGTTTGATTTTTAGGTCAAGATTCAATTGATAGCAACCCTCTGGATGTCTATCCAACTTTTAGGTTCATCAACCTAATTCTAAAATCCTCAACATCACCTAAATCAAGAAATCATTTTCCTTAGTTATACCCAACATGCATGCTAAGATCATTGTGATTCATAGCTTTGATTTTGACCTAAACAATATTTCAGCTTAGATCAAATTCAAGCCTATTCTCGACCATCACCATATTCATTCTAACATTCTCATAGCATCCTTAAGGATCACCATATTTCATACCTTAAGGCATTCAAACCTTGAATCAAGAAGTTTCATATTTCCCAAATACTTCCTGGGGTTCACCCATCCTGGGATTGCTCTTGCCTAAGCACACTTAACTATAGAGTTCTATTGGAATCTGGGTCACAGGCTAGCTTGGCATAAGATTCTTCAGAGCTCATACCCTTCTCTACTGGGTATAGATTACTAATACTCCATTTTATTCTCTATATATAGCTCTACCCCTTCTTTTATATCAGCCTACCAACTAGTGATCGGGGGAAATTCTATATTTCTGGGTTTATATCTCACCCATAGTTCATTCTAATCATGGGATCATTAACAAGGTATCGGTATACCTATTCTTAGCAGCAGAGAACATTAGCCTAATGCCAGAATCTCTAATCTAACAGCAAAAATGTAAGACCCATCTTACATGCCCCTTTATTACGTACACAAAAGCGTTATTCTTTAATTCCTTAGCGGTTAATTACTCATTCACGACTTATTTAGCCGTTATTGTTACCGAATATCAGAGTTAATTCTTATTCTCAATGATCCCAATATGGCTTAATTCAAATATGTATATTCTTAAAAATAAATATTCTCTATGTGCAAATAATGATACACACATTAATCAAAATACAATTCAGTCTCCAATTCTTCTTCTTCTTCCCTTTTGAATCATCTTTAAGCATTCTTCCATGTCTTACTGACAGACCTATATGGTTGGTGGGGGAGGGTGAGATTTGGAGGAATCTCAGTAGCAAGCAATACTAATAATGCATGCAAGATGTATGCTAGTACATGATATGCTTGCCTTACATAGGCTCATGTTCACATAATGACATTTTTGTATGCTCAATGTTTCGTGCAACATACTTATAGCCACAGTAAAAATAGAAACAGAGCTTCATTCATTCATACTTGCTTCACATAATGAAGCAAATAAATACTACAAATCAATACATAACATACACATTAAATACATGCAAGTTAAGTAGTTCACAACCTTGTAGAATAATGTCCTTCTTCTTGTCCCCATTTCTTCCAACCCTTGGAGCTTCTTAGAAATTCTTTCATTCTTCTTCTTTCTTGACTTCTCGTGAACCTATATGTATAATCATATCATTAGGGTTAATATACTAAGTTAAATGAATAATCAATGTGGTCAAACTAACCCAATGTACTTATGTCTACCTTTAGAGTTCAAGGTAATTACATTGTGCCATTACCTTTTTAATTTCGCATGTTTACTAAATGCTGGCAGAATTTTCAACCAAGTTTGAAAATTTATATCTTTTTGTACAAAAGTCTGATTGTAGTGGTTCCAAAGGCTATATCTCTAATTAAGTCTATTTTCAAGAAAAAATATTGCCCTTTTCCAATTAGATGCATAGCATTCCTGAAATACCATTCATTGGACTCTACCCCAGAATTCTTTCCAGATTCAATACCTAACCTAAAAAAATCAAAATTCTTAATGTACTAGTCCAAATGGCACAAATGACCTTTCAATTAAATATTGAAAAGTATAATTTGATTGTACAAAGTTTCATGGCCATTGGAAAACATTCTATCACCCAAAAACAGAATACAACCAAACTGCAACGCATAAACCCTACATTGGTAGAAAATTCCAGTTTTCAGAATTTAGTTCCAATAATCCAGAATTCATAACCAGGGGCTATTCCCACATGATTTTTCATGTAGAACAAGATAATGACATCAAATTTACCAAATTCCCATCCTTAGTCCATACTATGTTTAGACCAAAAATTAGGGTTCCCACACAACAATCCATCAATTCACATTTTAACCACCGAACTTAGCTTATATGCTTTTAAAACATCATATAATTACATGTATATGATCACAACTTCATGAACTCTATAAAACCATAAATGACCAAAAATAGGGCAGTAAGGAAAATTCCCAAAAATTCAACTAAACAACTTAATATATATGTTAAAAGGAAGCTTTTGCTCACCTCTTGCACTTCCTTAGGCTCTTTTCTTGATCCTCCAACTTTAGCTCTTATTGGATGACTTAAATCACCTCCTTTTTAAAAAAATAACATTGAAATAAAGCTATTGGAGAGGAGAACAATGTTTGTGAAGAAAATTTGAGTCAAAGAAGTGAGTTGGAAGGTAAAAATCAAAGTAGAAGATCTTACCTCTTCTTTGTTTTTCCACTTTCTCTTTTCTCTTTCCTTTTTTTTCTACTTTTCTCTATTCTTTTTAGCTTTGGACATTTTTTGGTGATTGGAAGAGAGATTGTGATGTTTTAAAAATTCATTCCTTGCTTTTTGAAGTGCTTGGTGTAAGAGGCAAGCTTCACCCAAGAGAGGGGTCAATTGGGTGATATTATATTTTTCAGTTGATACGACTATATGGAATTGAATGAAGAGAGTATAGAGATAACAGAAAATGCACACAAAGATGTATACTAGTTCAGCCCCAATCCTAGGCCTACATCCAATCCTCAGAGATCATCACCTTCTGAGCTTTTCACTAATCTCCAAGATTCAATTAGCTCTTAGAATGCACTGTACAACAATTGTCCTTGCAAGGACTACTAGCAGAAGTGTTCTACACTTCGAACTTTCTCTCCCCCTTATGGTAAGTCTTACGAGTAGAGCAATTCCAACGATACTTCTCTCCCACTTACTTATGAAAGTCTTACATGAAGCAACGTTCTCTCCTGCATGCACCTTGTAAGTCTTATGACCAGAAAGTCTTCCAAGGAACTCTCTCTATAGCTTCCCCTGTAAAGAAAATTTCACCCTCTCAAGGTCCCTTTACCTTGAGATTAAGATTACAATGAAAGTGTTTACAAAACTCTCTTATGTTAGAATCCATGTTTTAATGATAACAAAATAGTGGTGAATTTTTTGCAAGGAAATGATTTTTTTCAAGCACAAGGTGCTAATTTTTACAAACAAAGCTTTGCACAATCACCATTGAGATAAGCTGAGAAAGCACCGATGCACTCGAGTTCTTAACATTACACTCGAGTTCAGGTTAATTAACTCGACTGTGGTAGATACACTCGAGTCTATTTAGTATTTTCCTGTGTAAATTCCTTTGAGACTTAACTAATATTTGAATTTTGTATATGATAGGAACTATTGCACTCAATTTTACAATGATGCATTCGAGTTCTGAGAAGCTTTACACTTGAGTACTGAGAGTTCTGATATAAGAGTTTATACCAGAGAGCCTTGATGCTTTTAAACAAATGTTGCACTCAAGTTTGAAATATAGCACTCGAGTTCAATGAAGACATTACACTCGAGTCCTAAGAGTTCTAGGGAAAGAGTTTATACCTGAGAGATTTGCAACTGTTAAGAAAAAGAAGTGCACTCAAGTTCTAAGCAACACACTCGAGTTTTCAACTTCATTGCACTCGAGTTTAGAGAGTTCAACAATGAGAGTTTATACTCGATAAGACTTGGGAAAGGAAGACAAGAGGTGCACTCTAGTTCTCCATCATGCACAAGAGATTGAAAATTAATTGTACTCGGGTTTGTAACTTGCACTCCATCAAATTTGTTCCATAGTGGTTCTGAAATTCTCAAAGAAGTGAAGCACTCGAGTTTGTCTATGCAAACTAGAGTTCTGACCCCACACATACTTGAGTTCTCACTTTACACTCTCCAAAGTTTTAATCAGAAACATTTCAGAATCAAGGATAATATGAAGCACTCAAGTTTACCAAGACACACTTGAGTTCTAAGGAGATTTGAACTTGAGTCCTGAAATGCACTCCTAAGAGTTTTAACCAGAAAACCTTGTAGGAACATGAAAATATCTGGCACACTTAAGTTCTTATGGATTTTGTACTCGAGTTTGAATTTTCACTCTCGTGAGTTCCTGGCCGAGACTACTTGAAGACATTGAAGTTTCCTATACACTCGAGTTTGGTATGATAAACTTGAGTTCATATGTTGACAAAAGCTAAGTGAACTTTAGCAATCAATTTGAATATGTTTATATGTTATTCAATCCTTGTATTTTCTCATGTTATCATTCTTGGACATTATTTAATGTTTATTTCAAGTGTGAGACAGGACTTCAACGATCAAATTAGCAAAACCAACAAAAAAGTCAAAAATAGCAGACACAATTATGTGAGCTAGCTGTCACTGCACATGGGTCAACAAACACCAAGAGTAATTACCGAATGCCTTGATAGCCTGTGTAAAGAATTCAAATGTACATCCCTTTCCATAACGAACACTATGTAACGTTCATCTCCAGAACAATGATATAAAAAGTTTCCAAAGACGAACTGAAGAGACAGAGAACATATACGAAAGAGCTTACAATCTTACAAGTCTTTGATTTCTGTTGTATTCATATTTTGTGCATCAGTGATTATCATATATGCTCTGTAAGAGAGTTTTGTAAACACATTGTAATCTTCATCTCAAGGTAAAGGGACCTTGTGAGGGTTGAATTTCCTTAAAGGAGAACCTGTAGAGTGAGTTCCTTGGAAAACTTTTTGCTCGTAAGACTTACATGGTATAAGCAGGAGAGAACATTGCTGCTCGTAAGACTTACAAGGTACAAGCGAGAGAGAACGTTGCTGCTCGTAAGACTTGCATAAGTAAGCAGGAGAGAAGGGCTATTGGAATTTCTCTGCTCGTAAGACTTTTTCGTAAGGAGGAGAGAAAGTTCTAAGTATAGAACGTTTATGCACATAGTCCTTGCGAAGACAACTGTTGTACCGTGCGTTCCAAGAGCCGATTGAATCTTGGAGGATTAGTGAAAGGTGCAACAGGTGTTGACCTCTGGGGATTGGACGTAGGCTGGGGATTGAGGCCGAACCAGTATAAATCTCTGTGTACAATTTCTATCATTTCTACACTCTCTTCACTCAGTTCAACTTAGCTGTATCAACCAAAAAATTTGAACTCACCCAATTCACCCCCTTCTCTTGGGTAAAGCTTGTCTCTTACATCTTACAGAGTGGATATGATGAACACTGAAGTATAATGCAAAGTAAATTCAAAACCTTGTGCAAATTGTAAGATTTTTTCGTATTCGCTGTTCTCACTTTGTTGTTATTGTTGTCTTCATCTTTGAAAACTCTTTATATATAAGTTCTGATAATATATGTTGCAGTGTTTCCATTATGCAGCAGGACATTTGAATTTTCAGATAGGCTATCATGGTATGCGCCGGCTACTCGTGGTGTCTGTTGGCCCATATGTAATAACTGCTAGCCCATATCATTATATCCATAATTTTTGACTTCTTTATTCATTGCACCAATTTGAACGTTAAGAACCTGTTTCACACTTCGAACAAACGTTAAATGATATTTAAGATTCATAACAAGTGTAAATACAAAGATTAGATAATACTTAAGCATATTTGGATTGATCGTTGGATTTCACTTTGCTTCTGTCAACACAAGAACTCAAGTTCTTCCTACCAAACTCGAGTGCATAGTGTTACTTCAGTGTCACCAGAAGGTTTCTGCCAGAAACTCGTGAAAGTACATTTACAAACTCTAGTGCAAAATTGTCTAGAACTCGAGTGCTAGGCTAAGAACTCGAGTTCTCCATGTATTTCTAGTTTCTGCATGACTTTCTTGTTAAAACTCTTGGGAGTGCATTTCTAGACTCGAGTGAAGAAGGTCCCTGAACTCGAGTTTTGAACTCCAAACTTGAGTATACCAGGTCTTTCAGCATTCTTACCATGTTTCTAATTCAAAACTTGTGAGAGTGAGATTACAGACTCGAGTACATTAGGCTCCAGAACTTGAGTATGAACTACAGAACTCGAGTGCTTCATGTTCTTCAGGATTTTCAATACTTCTCTGGAACAAACTCTTGAGAGTGAAGAATCGAACTTGAGTGTAAAACTGCTTTGAACTTGAGTGCACCTTTTGGAACTCGAGTGTGCTTGTTATTCCTAGTTTCTGACCAACTCTGGTATAAACTCGTAGGAGTGCATTTTGTCAACTCGAGTTCTTATCGGTTAAGAACTCGAGTGCTCCATATATTATTCATAGCACCAAAACTCTCAGGTACAAACTCTTATCCCATAACTCTCAGGACTCAAGTGCATCACTCTTCAAAACTCGATTGCTTTATATGAACTCTAGTACATTGCTTCCTGACATGTACACAATTCAAATATCAGATAAAACATAATAGAAATTATACTTAAATATGGTAACTGGACTCGAGTGCTACTGCCAAATTCAAGTTCATTTCCCTGAGAACTCAAGTGCATGCACCGATACTCGAGTACACCAGCATATTGACAGATTTTACAAATGTGAGTTTATACAGTTCCTTCTTTGGTGAATTTAATATATTGTACTTAGTTTAACTTGATCATTTCTTTGCAAAAAAATTCATCACTATTTTGTTATCACTAAAACATGGATTCTAACATTCTCCCCCTTTTTTATGATGACAAAACCTTAGTGATGGATTGAGAACTTTGAAAATTTTTTAACTTCAAATTTAAGTTTCAAGTGAATAATCACAATGTTGCAAAGAGTTGTTTTTGAAAGATCAAGTTCTAGATATCAGTTTATGGCTTCTTCCTTCTTCAATACTGTACGATACTAAAATAAAGTTATAGAATCTTGAGTGCTATAAAAACTTAACATAAAACTTAAGAGTTGCATTGTTTCAAAAATATGAAATGTGATACCTCATTTCCTATAGCCTTAGATGAGTACAAAAGAGTAGCAAAAACATTTGTGAAACCAAGATCAGGTGTAGGATTTATTAACTTCTGAAAATGTTCACAAATTCCAAACCTATCTCAGGATTTGAACCTGGGACTGGAAAGAAGTTTTTGAGAGTAATAAGATTTTCTCAAACCAATTTCACAAACGTTAACTATCTCATTAAGTCTTATCGCGCTCTTCTTTTCATTTTATCAGAGTTTGCAAGCGATTCTCTGCTTAGTTCTCATGTTCCATACCTTAATTACATTTCATTAGTGATTAGAAGCATAATATAACTAAACCGTTCTTCTACTAGTCTACTTATTGTAACATGCCAGAGTTACAAGACATTTACAGTATATACATATCCAAAATATATATACACATGTTTAAGATATCCAAAATACACCTAGTAGACAACCAGCAAAATCATAATCTTCAGCGTTTAATCCTCTAGTCGTCCGCATTTACCTTCTTCTTGCCCCTTGAGCTTTCTCCTTGTACTGAAGGTGGTTTATGGAAAAAGAGTGAGATTCAAAAGAATCTCAGTAGTAACATAATGCCAATCATATAGATATAACATCACAAGCATGCTACTCAATCATCATACAACAGAATCATCATAACAACATTCAGTGCAATTCTTGCAGTTCATATATATATCATCATAGCGCTAGCAATACAATGGGCCCCGAGGGATACCCATGCAAAATAGGCCCCGGGTAACCACTCTTGTGTCGCTGAACATTATATTGGCCAGAGTGTCCACCTGCGCAGATACGCCCCGGATACCACCCCGCATAATCAAAATATGTTAGACAATTCATGATGATTTCACATAACATACAGTGTATATTATAAATGTATGAAAGACAAGTTACTACATGGTTATTTTCCTTTACCAATTTCCTCCTATTTTTTAGAGCTAATCAATGTCTTAAGCTTTGAATGGCTATTAGGTCCTATAATTGGAATTTATGGACAATGAGTCATTACTCAATCCAATCTTTTGATATAATGTAAACTAAACTATTCTTGGTTTAGCTTATTGGTTGTCATTTGAGTCACTTAGGTAGCCTTTGGAAGTCCCAACAAAGGCCTATGTGGTTGGGAAACACAATCCCAATTAACACCTCTTGGAAAATATAAAATATTGAAAATTTTGGGTCTTGGCTGCGGCCAAGAATTCTCTTTTTATTAACCGAACTTCCAAAAATCATACCTAAATCTAGAAATATCCAAATGAGGTGCTTCCAAGTTCTAAAGAACCCTAGTTAAGTCTAATTTTAGGGAACAATATATCCATAGGCTTAAAGTACTAAAATAAATTCAGTATTCCATTCCATTAAGCCTTGCTTCAGAAATGTCTAGTTTTTGATACCCAAAATTTAGAAGCTCATATCTCCCAAAGTACTTATCCACAATTTTCAAACTTCCTATCAAATTAAAGCTCTATGTCTCTAATTTAATTATGGAAAGTTTTAAAACTCTTGGACAAGTTTTGACCCTTGAAACACCATGCACAACAACAATGCTTCAGACAGGGTAGATTAACACTATGAACAATCTAACTTCATAAATTCCCAAATTCATATACAAGCATCCAAAAATCATGAACACTTGTATACCTACACAATTTTTCCTTTTGAAGCTAATGGAATCATTAAACTTATTAAATTCTTTCATCTTAATCACGTCACAATATAGGCATAAAATTGAGATTCTTAGAAAATTTTGTCGGTTTCTTGCTTTCTCTTGCTTAATCACTTTCTTTCTACTTCTAATCAAATGATTACCTATTTACAGACTTATTAGACATGATTAGAAGTGATTTGACTAGTAGGACCCACTTAGGGTTCCATCATCCAATCTTCACAACAACACTAAATCCAAGCCAAGAACAACAACAACAAAGGTGAAAGGAGCAAGTTCTTGGAGTTTACCTTAGATTTCTTATTGCTTCTCTCTCTAAGATATTTTTCTCTCTCTCTCCATAACTATTAAATCAGCTAGAAATCCATGGTTCCAAAGGTGTAGAAGTGATTAGAAGACGTTATAGAGGGATTAGGAAGCTTAAGACACAAGGTACAAGTTCCTTACCTTGATCTTTGGATTAACCCTAGCTTACTTGTGTTTCTTCTTCTTTAACGTTCAGCTCTCTTCCCTTTCTAATTTCTGATTCAACTTCCACGGGAATGAGAATGATGAAATGAAGAAGATGTTGTCTTAATGAATTAATAAAGTGGCTTTACTAATGGCAAAATCTAATTGGTCCATGTGTATTTCTTTTATTCCATTACTATAATAATGCATTTCTCTTGTCTTTTCCTCTTTAATCAGCTGAACTTCATGAGAAATAGAAGGGAAATATTACTTTGAACTCCTAATGTCAGCTTGCAATTTATTGCCCAAAGTCCTATGCAGGTTTTTTGACTTCTTTTCTTTAGTAATAATATTCCAAAATGGACTTATTAATTACCAATTAGCCATTTTCTCTTTTTAATTCCCATATAACTGAAATTATTGGGAATATTAGGGAAAAATAATTATTTCCTAATTTATGGAAAAATTACCATTTTGCCCCTACGTTTTACGATTTACCGAAATAAATCATTTCTTGCTCATTCCTTTGGTTTAGCCTAATTTTTAACACTTGAATAAAACCATTATTTGTGCCATTTCATGCTCAAATTTTTGTTACAATATTGGGCCTTTAAATGGACATTTATTGCCTCTTTGTATCCTTACTTGGCTGAATTATGCGTCACTGGCGATTAGAATTTTTTTGTAAATTCATGCACACCACAATTCATCATTTTATTCCAAAAAATATAAAAATATATACATATGAGGAAGATTGGTGAAAAAGTGGGGTATTACATGAAAAGTAGTAACAAAATTGCAAATGAAGCATACTACTCTTTATTAAACCATACATGCAACATTATACCAAGTTCTTAAATCAAAAGTACAACAGGCACATAAAATTTTAGACTTGCAACACAAACTTAAACTAAAAGTACTTGTACAATAACTCCTCCTTGAACATTCAATTCCCGCTGACTTAGACTCACAAGACTCACTCACTCCCCCTTAAATCAGCCACTATCAACACATGAGCTCAAAAAGCCATCACTCATTCTTCTCCCCCTTTTTGTCATCATCACTGAAGGAGGGAAAGGGAATGAAATATCAGATGACACCGACGGAGTATAAAGTACCAAAGAAGTAGAGGGATCAATTGGTGCCGATGTGAAAGGTGGTGATGAGGGTTGAGTTGTATAATGGTCTGGTATTAGGATAGATGCTGAGGAGGTAGAAACCATGTAGAAGGGCCAGGAATATCATGATGAGCCTAAAGAAGGGTCTCCAACTCATTGAGCCTTTTAGTATGCTCTGCCTGAGTCTAGATGATAATGTTGAAATTATGATTGATCTTCTTAACCAATGAAATTACTTGTTGTTTCATCTTATCAACCAGCCTCTCAAATTATCCTATTAACTACTGATATTGATGAATCATTTTTGTTCTTAGGCCTTCTACAGCCTTGTTAATCAATCTCCAACATATCCATGGATGGATGCTCCGATGAAGGAAGGTTGTGGAGATCTACCTCTAGCAAAAGACTGGGCTTTATTTGCAATAGCTTATTTCCAATAGCCTTATATGAGCACAAATGAGTAGTTAAATCAGTTATGGAACCAGGATTTGAATACGAACCACCCAAATCTAGTATGTTCATAAATTCCCCACTCTCAACTCAGGAGTTGAACCTAGAGTTGAGAGGGTTTTTCAGATGGTAGAAAAACTTTTTGATTATTTCCACAAGTTTCACTATGTCACCAAGTCTCATTGGCTCTTACTTTCAGTATATCAGAGTATATAAGCATTTTTCCTTCAATTAAATTAGAGCGGTTCTCTGTTTATACTTCATCCATTCATTCATATATGTACATAACAAGTATGATCACAAACTACCACAATATTTACATCAAATACAAAGATAGTGCCTTGCACTATAATCTTCAATTTACCTTCATATCACCTTCGTATTTCCCTTTTGCATAACTCAATGCATTCTTCTCCTGTACTCATCATACCTATATGGTTGGTGGGGGAGAGTGAGATTCGAGGGAATCTCAGTAGCAAACATACAAACAATGCATGTAAGATGAGTGCTTGTGCATGATATGCTTGCCTTACATAGGCTCATGATCACATAATGATATTCTGCATGCTTAATTTTTCGTGCAACATACTTATGGCTATAGTAAAAATAGAAACAGAGCTTCATTCATTCATACATGCTTCACATAATCAAGCAAAGTAATACAACAAATCAATTCACAGCATAAACATCACATACATTAAAGTAAGTAAGTTTACTACCTTGCGGACTTATGTCCTTCTTCTTGAATTGTTCCCTTTTCTTCTAACCATTGGAGCTTCTTGGAAATTCTTCTATTCCTCTTCTTTCTTGACTTCTCCATGGCCCTAGATACACAATTACATCATTAGAGCTATGATTGTGAGTCATTAGAAGTGTATACTAAGGCCCAAGAAGCTAGGAAGGGCTAAATAGGTCAATTGCCTTCAAAAATATGAAATGATAGAATTTAGGGGTTTTGGCCGTGGCCAAAATCAGGTCAAAGAGTTTTTGGTCGTGGCCAAGAACCTTTAGCCTTGGCCAAGAATCTGACTGACAGATTTTGCCTTTTCCTGATTCTTAGTCGAATTTGTAAAAATCATAACTAATTCTACAAAAATCCAAATGAGGTGCTTCTAAGTTATATGGAACCCTATTTAAGTCTAATTTATGGGACAAATATGGCCATAAGATAAATGTACACATATAGGTATAGAGGTCCCTTTAATTGGACACTACTCTAGAATTACCCTGTTTTACATGACCAGAATTTGAAAACTCATAACTTCTAGCATACTTGTCCAAATATTTAATATTACATATAATTTTAAAGCTTATCATGTGTAATTTAAGTATGAAAAGTTTCATTATTATTGGACAACATTCACCCTTAAAAAAATATCACAAGGACACTACCTCCAGAAGACATATTTCACAACATGCACCCTTTAACTTCTAAAACTTCAAAATTTATATACAAGTATCCGAAATTCATGAACACTTGCATACCTACACAATTTTACCTAAGGAATTCATTGGAAACCTCAAATTTGGAAAATTCATATTGCTTCATCAAGTCAAAATACATGGAAGAAATCAAGGCTCTTAAGAGTAACATGTTGTTTTCTGGTTTTCTCTTGCTTAATCACTTTCTTTCTACTTCTAATCAAATGATTATCTATTTAAACACTCATTATACATGATTTAGAAATTGAAAACACCATTTTAAACTAGCCATGAATAGTATCCAACTTCCTCTATACTCATCCAAATGATAAACCAATCGGTTAAAAAGGAAGCTTACGCTTACCTCTACCCGTTTCTGCAAACGGTTTGGAATTCTGGAAACACTCCAGCCGGTGAGATGGTTCCAACCACCTCTAAAAGAAAATCTAAAACTGTAGAAATGAAGCTTTCAACGAGTAGAATAAGTTTCCTGAAGGGCACTTTGAGAGAGGACGCCGATTCGGTAGTGTTTCGGAGGTTGGAATTTTCTCTCTCCTCTCCCTCCATTTTCGGCTGAGCTTCTCTCTCTCTCTTATGGTTCTTTCTACGTGGAATAGCTGATGAAGATGATGATTTAATGGTTAAATGAGGTGTTGATTACTTTGCCATGTGTCAGCTCCTGATTGGTCCACAATACTGAATTTTTGCACAAAATAGATAATCTGGCAGAATTTTCATTAAATTTTGAAAATTCATATCTGATTGGGGTGGTTCCAAAGGCTATGCAACCCTTATTGAATCTAGTTTAAAGAAAAAAATATAAAATTTGGCTAATTGGAAGCTCACTCTTCCCAGAATTTTAATCTTTGGATGCTGCCCCAGAAAATAGTTAATTTTGCTGGGCTAACTTTAAAAATCTATTTCTCTTTGTGTACAGCACCAAATGACTTATATAACCTATCAAATTAAATCTTGATAAGTCTACTTTCATTCTAGAAAATTTAAAAATATTTGGACATCATTTTCTCCTTAAAATCTGCCACACAACCATGACTGCCATATCGGGAATTTTACCAATAGCAATAATACTTTGTATTTCATTTCACTATGTTGTGTGTGACTTCCAATCACTTCATTTTGTTATTCCCTAAGCTCTTTATCTCACCAATATAATTCCTATTAATATATAAGGATATAAAGGAATTTTGGGGAATTTAAACATGCCTCATAGGGACATTTGCTAAACTGAGGTCTAGCAGTCCACTTAATTTAGGCTTATTCTCTAGCCTTTAGTCCCAAAATTTGGGATATTACATCATTAGTAGTAGCAGAAGGTGAGGGATGTTTCTCAGCCTTCAAAGGCAGTGTAATTCCCATCCTATATAGTTGTGTCATTCCAAAGCGTGGGATTCTCACCATTTCATCCTTATCAAGATACCAAATCTTGTTGTACCTTATGATGAGAGAGACTATCTAAGGCAGAGGAATGTAGGTGTTCAGAGCTGAAGAGAACCAAAAACACCTCATCTCTTGGAATATCATGTTCCTTACATTCCTTTGCTATCCAGAGAGCAAGGACACCATCATGTTGTAATCTTTATGGGTGAAGTTATTTGACTTGTTCATAATGCTCCTGGTATAAATATAGAACAAAATGTGCTGGATATTGGGCATTGTGATAGCCTTGAAGTTTAAAGGATCCATATTCTTACCGGGTCTCAATAGATGGAAAATTTGGTTAAGAGTGAATTCGGTGGTAGGACTGAAGGTTGAGTTTGATAGCCAAGGATATTGTTTATGATGGTAGGATTTATTCTGATGGTTTGACTATGAACAGTGGTCTCAATACCTTCCTCTACTCATTAACCAGTTTGCGATATTATATTTTTAACAACCATGTTATAATAGAAAGTTTGCACAATAGTTGGTGAATATAATAGATGAATACTGAGCCATAGTTCATAGAAGGCTAGGTACTCTCTCAGGTCAATACGGTAGTGGGTGTACAGGTGGTCCATATCAACATGAACAATAAGACAAAATTTTCTATGAGCAAACTCAAAATTGAATACCTTTTTTATCAAAAGGTTTCAGGGCTGAAGTGTTGACGTCTTCAGGAGCCTCAGTCTCTTCCTCTTCTTTTAGTGCCTGTGATATAGAAGGTATGACAGAATGTATAGGACCATGAGACTTCAAAGGACCAGCCCATGGTGCATAACTACCTACCTCGGATGCAATCTTTCCTACCAAGGCTTCTAGCTTGGAGTATCTTATAGATTCCCAGAGTAGTCTGACATCCTCACTGTTTGATGATGATTTATGAGACAGCTCTGTGACTGTCTCTTTGCCTTTTCCCTTCACTTTCTTGGATTTTGATCTTGTAAAAACTGGTTCTTTAATCAAAATGCCTTTGGGTTTCTTGGCTGAAGGTTCAGTCATTTTGGCTTACGGCCTCAGATGATTCTTCTTCTTGGATGTGACCTTCAATGGAAGAGGAGTTGGAGTTAAAGATTGAGTTGGGGTTGGAGTTTTTGAAGGCGTCAGAGTTTTAGTAGAGTTTGAATGTGGAAAGGATGACTGAGAAGGAGAGGGTGTGTGTTCTTAAGGAAACTTAATTCTCACCATATTGAAATCAAAAAGATGAAACACAGAGAAGAAAATAAGAGTTTACAGAGAAATGAATTACCGATGGTGATAGAGGTACAAGTGGCATGTTATATGGTGTCGAACAAGGCATCCAAGTTAGCAACCAAGGTGGCATCATCCATGGCAAACACATTGTTGGTGGCATATACAATGAACAAGATGATGTCTATATCTTACAAGAAGATTCTAAGCAAGCCCAAGATCCTCTTCATAACATCAAGGGCCTAATTACTAGAAGCCTAGAAAGGAGTGAGTTGTTCGAGGGGCTGGAGCAAATATTTAGGCTTCAATTTGCTTCATAAATGACTCATAATGTTAGTATATATGTTGAGGGTGCAAATGAGGCCATAATCATGCATATTCAATCCCATATGCAAGCTTTTACAACACCTAGAAGCTTGACCACGTGGCAAAACATGAAGATCCATGAAATTGGGATAACATGAAGCAATAAGCCCAACATGATGATGTACAAAGGCCCATGTGCAGTCTAGATTTAAGAATTTACTTAAATACCATGTGACAAGCATATGCCTTGGTGGAGGATTATAAGTGATGTCCAAGATAACTCAAGAAACATCTAGAAGGCATCCTTGTGCATCAAATCTGATTTGATTACTCTCCTATTTTATTTGCATTAAATAAGACCTTTGGTCAAAGATTGTTCTTGAAAACTTTAATCTAGTTTCCTATTTTTAGGTAGCTGACTTAGTCTTAAAGAATAAGTAATTTCCTCATACTTTTAGGCTTGAATGGTGCTAACCAAGGCAATCAATCATCATTAAGGCATCATTTATTGCATTTATGACTAGGTTTAGAGTTCTAGAGTATTCTTTTGTTACCTATATATGAAGGCTGCGTTTTTGTACTAAACAATTCAGATGATAGTGATATGAATAAGAACTTTGTTCTTTGAGAATTTTATTTCTCTTATGTGAGCTTTGCTTGCATGCTTGTATTCTCATGCGAATACTCTGACTGTATCAAGGACCGATCATCCTTGTGGTGTCTTTATGGCTAGAGTTATAAGAGATAGGTTCTCTTAAGGTCCTACCTTTGATGATCCATCCCGTTCGTGTCTTCAAACTTGCTTTCTAGCCGGTCCGTATTCCCCATTCATATCAGATGGTTAAGTGGTGTTAGGGCACTGTGGGGAGAAATTTATAGCTTAAATGTGCCATTTGAGGATGAATGAAGAGTTTTAACAGTTGATTGATGGCAATGAAGGAGACGTTTCAGTGTTCAAACAGTGGGAATTACAATCGGTTAGAGCTTCCAATGGAGAGACGTGTTTCGAGTGCAAAGAAAGAGTTTAACGTTATGAGCTCCATGAACTGATATAAGCTCGCGACACTCGAGTTTTGCCCACAGAACTCAAGTTCATATGGACTCGAGTTTGGTCCCTTAAACTCGTGTTTATATGGACTCAAGTTTACTATTACAAACTTGAGTTCTGTAGTAAAATCCCCATACCGACTCAGCGTACCTGGCTTGAGTGTAACTTGTAAACACTCAAGTTATTTTCCAAATTCTTATATCTTTATACTCAAGAACTCCAAGATCACTTGAGTAAACCAAACTGCCATTTTCACCTGTTCTCTTATTATGCTTTGAAGTTTCAGTAATGAACTTGAGTTTGTCACTGTTTACTCGAGTTTCCTTTGAACTTCTTATAAACTCAAGTTTTCACTCAGAGTTCATGTACACTCTATTAATCTGTGTTTTAATGAACATGTACAGAGCATTTCCTACAAAACAAATTTCTATACAATCCGATGCTTAAGTTAGCAAACCAATCATCAAAACATAAACATAAATACATGGAAAACATATAAAGAACTCTTTTAACTCATTAGGATTAGCCATTCTCAATTCTCTCCTTATATACAATAATTTTTCTTTTTCCAACAGTATTGTGAATATGTCAACAAGTTGAAAATCAATTGGAATGAATTCAACATTGACATCCTTTCTTTGGATATGATCATGTATAAAGTGATGTCAGACGTCTATATGCTTGGTTCTTGAATGCTGCACAGGGTTTTTCGTGAAGCTTATTATACTTGTATTGCCGCACATAATGGGTATCTCTTTCAAGTTCAAACCAAAGTCTTGAAGTTGCAGCTTTAGCCACAGTACTTGAGAACAACAACTTGTTGTAGCTATGTATTCAGCTTCAGTTCAGGATAATGAAACATTAGTTTGTTTCTTATTGAATTATGATACCAAATAGCCTCCAAGGAATTGACATTGTCCGCTCATGCTCTTTCAGTCAGTATTGTAACCTGTATGGTCTGTGTGATACCCTATTAGCAATAGCCCCATATGAGTACAAATGAGTAGTGAAATCCATTGTGGAACCAGGATTTAAACCCAAACTACCCAACATCACAAAACGTTCATAAATTCTCACCCTCAACTCAAGATTTGAACCTAGGGTCGAGAGGGTTTTTCAAAAGGTAGAAAACATTTCAATTAGAGCTACATGAGTGTTATATCAGAGTACATGAGCGTTATATTTGTAATTAAATTAGAGCTATTCTCTGCTTAAATTTCATTCATACATCCTTATACATAAAATGTATAACTTCACATAACTACCAAACCTTTACATCAAATACAAATAGTAGTGCCTTGCACTACAATCTTCAATTGAACTTTACAAGTCCTCCTCACTTATCTATAGGCATTCTTCACCTGTACTCAACATACCTATATAGTTGGGGGAGGAGGAGTGAAATTTGAGAGAATCTCAGTAGTAAACAATACCACTATGCATGTAAGATATATATATGATGCATGACATGCTTGCCTTACTAACTTCATGCCAACATAATGACATATTTGCATACTCAATGTTATGACATACTCATGGCCATCGCATAAATATAACAGAGCTTCAATCAATCAAGTATGCTCAACACAAATTGGCAAAGTTGTCACATACAACAATGCAAACACATACATATTAGATACATGCAGGCTAGGTAAGTTTACTACCTCTTGGACTTTGTATCCTTCCTTAAACCATCGTCTTTGCTCCAGCTCAGCATAATCCATTGGATCCTACAATTCCCAAATGTACATAAATGAGTCATTACTTATCCATGTATCATTCCAAACTCATGTTAATGATTAACTTAGCTCAATAATGCTAATTTATTAAAATGCCCCCAGAGACCCGGCCTACGCCCATCTGTACCTAGTCTAATTATACCATACCATAAATTATGACCCAAGCTAATCCTATATAATTTCACATGTAGAATCCATTTCTGACCTTAGATTAGTCAAAATCAGGACGAAATGAAGAAAATACCCCTTGACAACCCCTACTTAGAGCTTTAATAGTAATTTGGTTATTTTGACATTCTAAGGCTTTTCTCACTTCACCCTCAACATGAACCCTATACAATTTTCCCTTTTAAACTCAATGGAATCATCCAATTGATTAAATTCCAACTCTTTTCTTATGGAACATATAAGGCAGCAAATTAGAGTTCTCAGAAGAGTTGTGTCGGTTTCTCTTTTCTCTTACCTAATCACTTCCTTTTTACTTCTAATCATATGATTAGCTATTTAGACATCCATTGAACATCATTTATACCTTAAAATCACCATTTTAGATGAGGATGAATAGTAACCAACTCCCACCATACTCATCCAAATAACAAACTAATAGGTTGAAAAGGAAGCTTACGCTTACCTCTATACATTTCTAAATTCAGTTCGGAATTTCGGCATCACTCTGGCTAGTGAGATGGCACCAACTATCTCCAAATAAAAATCCAAAACATTAGAAATGAAGCTCGGGATGAGTAGAAGAAGGTTTGTACATGGCACTTTGAGAGAAGACACATATTCAGTAGTGTTCCAACGGATTGAAACTCTGGAAACATTGTTCACTTCTCTCACTCTCTCCTGTTCTCGTTCTCATCAAGCTCTCCCTCTCTCCTTTCTGATTTTGCATGAAAGAATGAGAAGAGGAAGGATAAAAGATGATGGTTAAATGAATTAACCAAGTGGCCTACATGTGGTCACACCTTGTTAGTCCAACTCTTTGACTTTCTTGCATGATAATTCATTTCTTTTCATGCTTCTTCATCCACTGAAAATAATGAGATCAAAAGAGAGAAATATTACTCTAAAACTATCCTATTATGCCACCTTACAAGTGGTTGACCAAAGCCTTAAGCTTTGTCCACTCAATAACTTTCCTTGATAATAATTCACCAAATTAGGCTCACTAATTACCAATTAGTCATTTTCATCATTTTAATTCCCATTCAACTGAAATCATTGGGAATTTTAGGGAAAAATACTCATGTCTTGTCTTATGGCAAAATTACCATTTTGCCCTTACATTTTTCTCATTTTCACACTTAAAGAAAGTTGAGCAGAGTTTTCATCAACTTTAAAAATTCATATATAATTCCAAAAATGTTCAATTGGGGTGGTTCCAAAGGATATGCCACCCTTATCGAGTCTAGTTTTAAGAAAAAATATAAATATTGGCCAAATGGAAGCTCATCTTTCCCAAAATTCTCATCTTTGGAAGCTTTCACTGAAAAACACCAATTTTACTAGACTAACTTCAACAATACATAACTCTTTGTGTACAACTCCAAATGATTCATATGACCTATCAAATTAAATCTTGATAAGTTTAATTTCATCCTGAAAAATTTCAGCATCTTTAGACATCATTTTCTCCTTGAAAGATGTCACACAACCACGACCGCCACACTAAGAAATCCACCGATAACAACACTACTTTGTATTCCAATTCACTATGTTGTGTGTGACTCCTCATTGCATTGTCTAATTATTCCCCCAAGCTCTTTTAACTCATTATAATATTCTCTTTAATACCCCAAAGGTATAAAGAAATTTTGGGAATACAAACATGCCTCACTAGGACAATTGCTAAACTAGGGTCTAGCACTTCACTTAATCCAGGCTTAATCTCAAGTCTCTTGTCCCAAAATTTGGGATATTATAGTCTAAATCTGTATAGGCCAACAAATACTCATTTCCTCCTTTTGGATACCATAGGCTAAGTTCTACAGTGTCTCCTCAAGTACCTAAAAATTATTTTCACATTTTCAGCTTGAGATAATTTAGGAGTATATTGATACCTTACGCACATGCCAACACTAAACTATATGTCGGGTCTACTCACTATTAGATAGAGTAATGAACCTATCATTCCTCTATAGTTGGTGATATCATAATATTTCCACTTTTCGTCAGCATCCAATGAAGTGGTTGAACTCATTGGAGTGTCAGCTCCGTTTGAATTTTCTATTCCATACTTCTTTAACAATTGCTTCAAATATGTAGTCTATGAAATAAAAATTCCCTTCTTCCATTGTTTAATTTGAAGTCCAAGAAAGAAGTTTAATTCTCCCATCATTGACATTTCAAATTCTCCCTACATCAGCTTAGAAAATTCTTGACAAAGTGATTCGTTAGTAGCTCCAAATATTATATCATCAACATATATCTCTACTACTAATAAGTCATCCTTGTTATGTTTGATGAATAGCGTAGTATCTACCTTTCCTCTGACAAAATCTTGTTCAAGAAGAAATTTACACAATCTTTTATACCAAGCTCTTGGTGCTTGTTTTAAATTGTATAAAGCCTTTATGAGTTTGAAAACAAGATCTGGTTTTAAATCATCTTTGAAACCAAGAGGTTGTTCTACATAAACTTCCTCTATGATAAACCATTCAAAAATGCACTTTTAACATTCATTTGATAGAGTTTAAAACCTTTTATACATGTAAATGCCAAGAGTACTCATATAGCTTCCAATCTTTCTACTAGAGCATATGTTTCCTCATAATCAATACCTTCTTCTTGATTATAGCCCTTGGAAACTAATATTGCCTTGTTTCTCACAATGATTGCTGATTCATCAAGTTTGTTTTTAAAACCCTACTTGGTTCCTATGACCGAACGATCTTTAGGACGAGGTACCAAATCCTAAACTTGATTTCTTTGAAGTTGGTTTAATTCTTCTTGCATAGCAATTACCCAATCATTGTCAAAAAGTGCTTCTTCAATATAAGAAGGTTCTATTTCATAAATGAATGCAGAAAATGTTACTTCATTTTGAACTCTATTTCTGGTTTTAACACCTTCATGAATATCTCCAATCACTTGTTCGGTTGGATGATATTTCATGTGTCTCCATGCTTTAGGATGAGCATATTCATTGACATTATCATTTCTTTCAAAATCATTTTGTTCAGAAATGGTTATATCCTCTGTTTTCTTTATTCAATCCATTTCTTCTTTATCAAGTAACTTTGTCTGAGGCTCTATTTCATCAAACACAACATGAACCGTTTCTTCTACAATGCATGTTCTCTTATTAAATACTCTATACACTTTCATTCTATTAAAATATCCTAAAAATAAGCCTTCATCAAATTTAGGATCAAGTTTACCAAGATTTTCTTTGCTGTTGTTGTGGATGTAGCATTTGCACCCAAAGATGTGCAAATGAGCAAGATTAGGCTTCCTTCCTTTATATAGCTCATAGGGTGTCTTTCCAAGTTTCTTACAGATATAAGCTCGATTAGAGATGTAACATGTAGTGCTCAATGCATCACTCTTGCCATCTCCGTGATGACTCTGTTCTTTCTTTCCACAACTCCATTATGTTAAGGTGTCCTAGGTGCGAAGAAGTTGTGATCTATTCCTTGATTGTTGCAGTAGTCTTCGAATACTTGATTATCAAACTCTCCTCTATGACCTATTCTAATTGGAACAATAGACATACCTTTCTCATTTTGGACCTTTTTTGAAAATGCAATGAAATTAACAAACGTTTTATCTTTAGATACAAGAAAAATAGTCCAAGCAAATCTTAAAAAATCATCAAAAATAACTAAAGTATATAGATTTCCTTTAAAACTTTTTATTCTTGCAGGTCCTACTAAATCCATATGAAGTAACTATAATGGTTTAGAAGTTGAAATCTCATTCTTAGTTTTGAAAGAAGATTTAGTTTATTTTGCCTTTTGACAAGCATCACAGATGATATCATCTTTAAATTTTAGTTGGGGAAGATCAATGACTAAATCCTTTCTAACCAGTTTTTCAAGCTAATTCATATTGATATGAGCAAGATGTTTATGCCATAGCCAACTTTCCTCAGTTTTACTTAGAAAACAGTTTTCTGAAGATATGGAATTTAAATAAAGAGTATAGCATTTACCGTCCCTTTGAGCTTGGATCTTCACTTTAATGGATTCTTTGTTAAGCTGTAGATCCTTCTTGTTTACTATTAGGCATTCTTCTGAATTAAAGATTACCCAGTTATCTTAATCAGTGCTTTAGCTCACACTTATGAGGTTGTGGCATAACCCTTGAACTTAGTATACACCATTAATTTGAACTCCATTGGTTCTTCCAATTTCACCAACTTTCGCTGTGTGTCCTAATTGGTTAGCTCCAAAGAATACCTTTCCTCCATCTTTAGTTTCCAATGTGGTGAACTTTTCTCTGTCACCATTCATGTGTCTCGAGCATCCACTATCAATATACCATTTGTTTGCTTGTGATGCTTTAACACATACCTAAAGTAATATAATTGAACTTTATACTTTCTTGGGTCCTTCATGGTTAGTATGAATTACTCTTAGTACATGTGTCCCTTTCGGAACCCATTTATACGTACCGATAGTTTTTCCTTTTAAAAAATGACATGATGAAGTGTAATGACCTTTTCTATTACAAAAATTACATGATGCAAATGGATTTGATGCATGTATGGTATTTTTGAAGTATTTCAAATATGTCTTACTTCCTCTATTTTTACCTTGTACAGGTTTATAATTAATTCCAAATTTATCATGCATAACACGTTGAGATTTTAAGATAACTTTCAAAGTTTCACTTCCCTTACTAAATTTCTCTAAGGTTTTTGTTAGATCACTAATTTTCTTATCTTTATCTTCACATGAAGTGCATGATGAATGTGATATGTTGATATTGTTTCTACTTTCAAGTTCTTTCCTTTTCTTTTTATAGCATACCATTTCCTTAGCTATCTTAATAAATTCAGAATGTAATGCATTATATTCAGATAGAAGTTCATCATAAGAAGGTTCAGAATCACTTACCTCAGAGTCTGATTCTTTCTCTTTAGCTACCAAGCATATATTACTAACTTCATCATTGTCACTTTCCTCATCTGATGAACTATCACCCCATATAGATGATATGCATGCTTTCTTTTTTCTTCTTCTTCTTATCTTTATTCATAAAGCATTCGGACCTCATCTATACCAGTTTCCTGCACTCGTAGCATACAACTTGTTGCACTTTATTTTCTTTCTTGCTCGAACCTCCTTGCTGATTTTTAAAGTTCCGTTGACCACTTCTACATAACTTCTTGAATTTCCTGACGATCATTCCCATATTCTCATCGTCAAGTTCTTCTTCGCTTTCAGATGGTTCAACTTCCTGGATAGCTTTAAGGGTGACTCTTCTTTTCTTTTTATCATCAAGCTCTTCCATTTCCTTCTTGAACTTAAGCTTTCCTTCATACTCAGAAAGGCTTCTAAAGAGTGCAGCTACTGATCTCACTGATTCACCTTTAGCTTCTTCGATGGTTGTGACCTTTGCTACCCATTCTTTTGTAAGAATGTTATGAATCTTTCTTACTTGGACATTTTGGTCAAATGTTTTCCCAAGTACTGCCAACTAGTTGACTAGATAGGTATATCTGAGTTTGAATACAGATATTGTTTCTCCAGGTTTCATCTGAAACAAATCATATTCTATAGTTAGAGTATTGACTCTATTTTCCTTAATTCCGGACATACCTTCATGTGCAATTTCTAATGCATCCCACATTTCTTTTGCTATAGGAAACGTACAGATTCTAAAGTACTCCTTCTGGCTGAGGGCACTCTGTATCATTAAAATAGCTTTGCTATTTAGAGTTACCAACCTTCTGTCGTTGTCTTTAAATTCTTCTGGGCTTTTCTTTATAACTCTATCTTCAACTTTCTTTATTGGAACATAATCTCCATCTTATATTACATCCTATAAGCTATTTTTAGTTGCCAATATAAATTCTCTGAACTTAGCTTTCCAAAAAGAAAAATGCTCTCCAGTAAAACCAGGAGGTCTAGTAATTGAAGCTCTATCTGGAAGAATGTTCTTACCTATGGTTGCCATGTGAATGGATCCTTCTCAAGTTGTTAAACTATTCCGGAAAGACCTTGCTCTGATACCAAATTTAAGAAGCAAGCTTCATCTAAGAGGAGGGTGAATTAGGTGATATTAAATTTTTTGGTTGATACGGCTATATGGAACTAAACAAAGAGTGTAGAGATGAGAGAAAATGCACACAGAGATTTATACTAGCTTGGCCCCATTCCTAGGCCTATGCCCAGTCCTCAAAGATCAACACCCTATGAGGTTTTCACTAATCTCCAAGATTTAGTTGGTTCTTGGAATGCACAGTACAACAATTATCCTCGCAAGGACTATAAGCAGAAGCATTCTACACTTAGAACTTTGTCTCCCGGTTATGACAAGTCTTACGAGTAGAGCAATTCGAACGACACTTCTCTCCTGGTTACTTAAAATACTCAATATCTTTTCTTCTTCTTCTTCTTCTTCTTTTTTTCTTTCTTTCCTTTTTTAGTCTTTTTCTTTTTTCTTTTGCAAACTTTTGCGACTCAAAAGTTGATGATATATACACCCCCAAACTTTTCAAAAGCTCATTTTACAAAAGTTTCAAATGCTTTGTTAATCTTTTGAATTAGGTAAACGCACTTAATATATCATTAAAACACATGTTAATGGGTTGAGAATAAAGGAACAATCAATTAGGCTTAAAGGGGCTTATAAACGATATAATTGCAAGGTTGGCTATTTAGCTCTAGCTAAAGAAAATGAATGCCTTTATCATTTTTTGAATGTGCATGTGAAAGGTAATCTCAACCAAATTTAAAGTAAGTTCTAGAGTGACAACTTAATGGGTGAATATCATACACAAGAAAGATAACCATTATTGAGCAAATAGGCTCAAAAGCTTATGTTCAGGGGTTTTCAAACTCAACTCATTCAATCTTAAAATTAATCACTAATTTCAACAATCAGTTCTTCATTGATGCTATAAAATCTCTAAATTCAATTGATCCATGCTTAAAATTTATATACTTCTTAAAATAATTGAAAATCACCTAAACATGATTTTTTTTAGGTCGGACCATTTTTTTTAAATGGAACAAAAACATGCAACTATTAAGATGCGTCTCAAGAGTTGAGAATAACTCTTTACTCTGCCATCTTTATATACCTCATGCATCTAATGGTTTTACTAACTAACTATCTAATGGAGAAATTATTCTTTCTTTCTTTTTTTTACTCGTCCCCGACCTAAATCAAACATTGTCCTCAATGTCTTTTGTAATACCCCACTTTTTCCACCAATATTCTGCATATATAATTGTGATATTTAGTGGAATAAAATAGTAAATTGTGGTGTACATAAAATGATGAAAGCGCTCCAATCGGTAGTTACATATAATTGGCTAAGTTAAGACACAAAGGTGTAACTTTTTGTCTACTTAAAGGCCTAATATTGTAACACAAATTGGAGCATGAAAGAGCATAAAAATTGGCCTAATATGAGTGTAAAAAATTCAGCCAAACTAAAGGAAAGGAGTAAGACATTATTTATTTCAATAAATCATAAAATGTAAAGGCAAAATGGTAATTTTTGATAAAACAAGAAGAAATTATTTTTCTTCTAATTTTCCCTAATATTTTAGTCAAAAGGGAAAAAAGAGAGGAAATGGCCTAATAAATCATAAAAGGTGTTGTTGTTAGTGGTTTATTCCTTGTTTTCTCTTGTTTTACAATTTTGGGCTGAAGCAAAACCTAGAGGAAATGCTGCCCAAATTTCCTCTAAACATGTTTATTTAGTGTTTAAGTAGTTAATCGTATGATTAGAAGTAGAAAGGAAGTGATTAAGCAAGAGAAATCAAGCAAATAACATGTTCCTCCTTAGAATCCCATTTTTGTCCAAGAGGCATAACAGGGGGAAGGAGTGGGAATTTTGTAATTTTGATGATTCTGTTGGCTTTATAAGGTAAAATTGTATAGGTATGCAAGTGTTCATAATTAATTATAAATTTCTAAAGTTGATGGAAAAATCTGCCAGTTTCCTGGAAACAGTGAAACTGCACTATACAGAATTGTATTGTGCAGAAAATGTTATAAATGCTTTAGATAACCAGAAGAATTTGAATTAAAGGCGGTAATAGTGTAAGTAATAACCAGTTACTTATAACTCTAATTTTGATAAGAATTGGAACTTTCCCGAGCTCAAAGAAACAGTTGGATATTGATCAAGGGAAGTAACCAGGTAGTAAATTGTCTTTCATATATTTATAAGATACATTGCATGTTTTGTGTGTTCATCATGAATTATCTGGCACATTCAGGTTATGAAGGGTGGTTGCCCGAGGCCATTCTACATGGGTGCATGCCAGGGCCAATAACGTTCTGTGATGCACGAGTGGATCCTCGGGGCCTTTTTGCGTGGGTATCCCTCGGGGTCTTGTGATATACCTAACCCCTGATATACTCAGTATGTGTATAGAATTGGCACATTGTACTAGAAGCAAGGATTATACAGTATAGAATTTCCAGATGAAAATCGAATCCATACAACATGAAGGTTTTCTTCGGTATCGTATTCTGGGCACGAAGAAGGAACAAATCTCTAAAGTAGGATCCATATGATAACTTTATAGAATTGGTGAAGCAAATGACCAAGTGTATAGTAGATTATATATACCGGCATAATATTGGACGCCCAAAGATGGTTGATCTGACTTATCAGGACAAGGGAAGTCCAGAGGTACTGATGCTCGGAAGCGGTTAAAGCCGGTATATGCATTTTTGCACCGGTACATGAAAGTTAAGCATGCTCAGGCCAGAGATATGCAATGATGGGTGACCCCTAGGAAGTTGTTAAAATGTTAAGTCATAAGATGCAAAGGAGTATAAACATGTTGTACGATCACTTTTCGGCAATGTATTATCCAAAAGACATTTTCAAACTGCTGTAAAGGACTGCTATATATTAATATTGAAGTAACTGTATGTCCAAACCTTGTGAAAAGACAAAAATGCCCTTGTGAACATGTGGAAATTACCTCTTCCGTACTTTTATCTAGGAAGACATAGAGATAGTATGATAAAGAGGTAACGATGCGAGGTAAGGGCAGAGAACTAGACCTAACCCAATATAGCATATAATAGGCAAGTTAACGGAGCAGTGTATAATGGAAAGATGATATAAGTAATGGACTGTAAGGAATGTAGAAAAAAATAGTAAGATGAGGATAGGGAAAGAGGAAGCAAACCTAGTAGACAGGGAAATGAGCATATATAACTCGTAAACCCTGGCCAACAAACTTTATATAGGCTTTTGCTTGAACCTGTTGATAAGGATGAAAGTTGGCAGACATGTCAGACACGGTTTTACCAACAATAATCTCTTACTTCTAAGGGAAGTTTGATCCTCATAAAGTAGAGGAATAATGACTTTGTACAAAGAAATTTTCTAGAACTCTATCACAGAATGGTTGATCATTTATAAATAAAAGAATGGGAGTGACACATTAAAAGGATACAGACAGATAAGAGTGGAGGAAATCTCTAGGATTCTATCAAAGTTATGCAGCAGAAGTGTAGAGGGCCCATAACCCAAAGAACCTAGAGACTGTGTACTGCAAGGAAGTGAATGTAACACTATTGCAAAAACCACTTTTTAGACTGGTTAAAAATGACTTTTTAGACCGGTTCTGGATCAGGTCGTGATATAGCCGGTCTAAAAAGTATCTAACTTTTTAGACCGGTTAAAAAACAGGTCTAAAATATAAACTTTTAAGACCGGTTGTATCACAACCGGTCTTAAAGTCTGACAAACAAGACCGTTAAAAGGAAATTTCAAGTTTAAAATATACTTTTAAGACCGGTTTCTCTGAGAACCGGTCTTTAAAGTATAGGGTTTTTAAGAATAGTTCAGAAAAAAAAAACCGGTCTTAAAGTTATATTTAAGACCGGTTATTATGAAAATCGGTCTTAAAAGTGTTTGTAATTTAAGACCGGTTCTCATTAGAACGGGTCTTAAATATCAATTTAAGACCGGTTATCTTGAGAACCGGTCTTAAAGATTATAATTTTAAGATCGGTTCTCATTTTAACCGGTCTTAAATATTACTTTAAGACCGGTTCTTATGAGAACCGGTCTAAATTTTTTTTAAGTTTTATTTGTTTCAATCTACCCAGGCCAATAAGCCATATTCAATGACAATCCCCTCTCCACATACACATGTATATATATATATATATTCGCAATCAGAAGCAGTGACAACAATATTTTTATTTCCATAAATACTTGGTATTTCTCATAATCAATTCAACCTAAGGCATCATGTTATCCTATATATGCAAACTTGCTCCAAATTTAGAATTATGAAACCTAAAATCCTTATTAATCCCCATTTCCCTCTTTTGTTAAATATGACCTTAGTTATCGTAATTGGTATGAAGCTATAAATGTCATTCTCTTCAAGCCAACAACACTTGGCCCTTACAACCCTCCACCCTTAACAATCACAGAATCAACATAATGAATAAAAATCATTCAAAAAAAACACATTCAATTCCAATAACTACCAATAACACATGATCAACTTATTCAATTATCAGCAATAATAGAATATTAACTATTTATAATCATCAGGCATTTTGAACCACAATGAACCACAACATAACAATGATAGCAGGAAAATCTCAACATTGTGTGCACTTTCAATCCCAAAGCTTATAAAGGAAAGCAAGAGAAGAAATATTTCTCATTATATGGAAAAAATTCCTAAGCTTTACAGAGAAATGAAAATAATGGAAGAAAATTTACAATAGTGATCTCATGCCTGTATCGATAGCCAACTAGTATCATCAATATCCAAGAAATTTTCCTGAGCAGAGATATAAACCAAGTTAGGTATATATGAAAATCATAAGTATTATTATAACAACATAGGATCTGATTCAAAAATTTACTAATCTTGTAAAAGCTCATAGATGAATTCAGCACAAAAATTACGGATGACATCAATATCTTCTTCAGGAAAGGGATCAGCAAGATCAAACATCTATATGTGTAACACCGAAGCCAAACGAAACATTAACTTACTAACTTAAAAACAATAAAGTAATACAAAATGTTTGAAATATGCATTTATTACCTTCTCGGTAAAATCAATCGTGCCTAGGCTGATAATATTGTAAATTTGCCTCAAAATATAAAGACCACATAAGTTGGAGCCCGGTGGTTGCCTACGGGTTTGAAAAAGAACATGATATCATGAAAGCAAGCATAAAAGCATAGCTTATGGAATACATCTTAAAGAAAACAAATATGTACTAACCTTTGGCGTAATCCATGTAGGGTCTTTTAAGTCACGAACATGCCTACCGCATTTAGCGTGTAGGAATGTCCGCATAGCCCTATCATCAAAATCACAAAGATTACTTATTCTGAACACAAACTTTACACACAAAAGGTAATAAAGCAAGAAAACTTACGAGTTCATGGGCTTCTTCAAGTCACTCCTCGGTTTGAAGTGGAGGGAGCATAGGAGGATGACTGTGTAACTAGCCTTACACAGAATAACCAATTGCCAATGATCCCTTAAAAAAAGAGACGAATGTTAAGCAAATATAAAGCATTATATGTGTTTTGGAATATAAATTTGATGTTTCTTACCCATGCACATAAGGAACCAAGAAACAGGAAGTTTCTGTTTCACTGAGCCTCTCTGATAAATATCTATGTCTGATGGCAGAAATGGTCCCTTTCTCTTGGACTTGAACTGGGCACATGAATCCAAATTTATTGCTCTAGCCAGAGGAGACCAAC
Source organism: Albizia julibrissin (assembly GCA_037074505.1). Lineage (NCBI taxonomy): Eukaryota > Viridiplantae > Streptophyta > Magnoliopsida > Fabales > Fabaceae > Albizia > Albizia julibrissin. The sequence continues at coordinate 45,424,880 of CM073477.1, forward strand.
CTATGATTCATGTACCTATAAAAATGCAAGCACACAAATCAAAGTTAAACAGCGTAATTTTTAAGATATTTACTTCCAATTGAAGAAGATACTTAGATCAAAAATAGCTGGACAATCCCAACCATAAGATATTGTCTATGAGCGACTAGGGACATTAAATCTTCCCTATCAAGATAGCATATCTCCCCTGACTTCCCAAAAACTGAATCCGTAGGCCAACTTCTTGTTAGGAAGGATGTATCGTATGCCATCAGAATCACTTGCTGTATCACATTTAGTGAAGGCTGTGAAACTTCATGAGGGAAGGGAGCTGGACTTGGGGCTCTGATCAAGGAATTCGCAGCTTGAATAGAAACAAGGTTCTTCGGCCATGATATGAAGGTACCCAAGAGATCACTCATAATCTTGAACTCCTCAGAAGGGATAGGGATAGGTGCGTCTGTGAAGATAACCTCCTCAGCTGACACCCTGACTTGATCATCTGTCATCTGTTGGTGGTAAACAGTTGATCCTAGGTTGTGCACACTCCCTCGTAAAACTAACCATCTAAGAGGATCCTCAACAAATATGTCACAATGCTCGCCAATGTCCTTTCTAGGACCCTCTGATGACTGTCCAATATTGCAACAACTCCCTTTGGTGATGTACTTATTACGATCGAGCGACTGTGCCTAGGCAGGAATGGTATCATGTCTTATGCTCACCATGGCATATACTTCCTCCTTCATCTTGCTTAATCGGGCATCCAATAGTGCATCAAATGATGCTTCTGTATCGACCCTTGCTTCCGCTCTCTGTGTTCAATATACGCTCCAATTCGTCTCTCGTCACCACGTTGGAGGAGGAATTGCGTGAGGATCCAAAGTAATCCTTTATACCCATCCCTCCTCCAACTCCCCTGACACGGCCTAGATGCTCACATTTTCCAGTAGCAACCGTAAGAATGTCATTCCTCCCCTCCGGCTTGAAGAATCCCTCAGTTCTCTTTTTTTGAAGTTCCTCCTGTGAGATATACAAATAACACACATGAGTAATGAAACATGTTTACCGAGACTTACAACAATGATACTTACAATTTTATTACCGACTATATGAGACTGTTCACTCATATAGGATCCACCACTCTTGTGGCGAGCATGCAACCACAACTCTTTGCGTCGTATCGGAGATGTGGAGATATCTGAACAGAAGGATCGGATTGAGATGCTTCTTCCAATCTCCTCCGTTTCATAGCCAACATGTCTTTCTCAGCCTTTGCGTATCCCCACGTGACATTGTGTGGGGGCAATCATTCTTCCTGCCACTTTCTTGTGCTTTTTGCCTTCTTGCCTGCGAATAAGAAATGGGAAAAAAGGTTTCAAACAGTCAAGAAAAATGATAAGTAAATAAAGTACAAAATAAGTAAACTCACCAAAGCCTCTGGAGTAGTCCGAAGCCTAAAAAACTCCTGCCATGTCGCTTCATTGATGTATGACTACTTGCTGCAAGGAGTAGGACGAGGCTTACCAGTTGGCACCTCGATATGCACGTAATTGTTGGCCAGATTCATCTTAAACTTCCTCCAGCGCTCACAACAATACGTTATAGTCTTGTTATACAAGATCTCACTCTGAGGAACGTCGTAGGTAAGCTGTTATTCATGAATCAAAGGAGTTAGTGACAAAAATGAAACAAATTTGATAATCATTACATACAGAGGGAACTTTATACCTAAATAGTGTCCCAAATATGCTGCTTAACTTTTTTGTCGACATACCTCCACTCCTCTATCAATATGATAGGCTTATTTCGTGCGAGGAGGCTGACAAAACTCCTATATCAGCTTGCATTGGGCCCGATCGGTTTCCAATATTGATCGAACTGAATCGGTATCTTCTCACCGGCTGACCAACTCAGGGAAACATCCCTCAACCGTGTGGCCATCCTACCCCTCCATCTGGGTTGGTGACTCAGCTCACCTTCACTCTATCTTTGATTGACACTATGAGGCTCGCTGTGCTGAGCACTAGGTGACACCTGATCCTTTGCTGTATGATGCACCGGGTCCATCATTATACTGTTTAGACAAATTGTTAAGTTAGTAAGTTATAAAATAACTATATATATAATCTGCATATAACTTATAATGATAATTACTTTAAATAGATAGCTAACTTTTAAAGTAGATTTATAAAGAGATATCCTCCCGTATCCCATCACAATGATCATTTCTTGTGTCGTGTTCATTATCAGCTTCATCTTCTTCGTTCAATACAGGAAGACCCCTGGAAAAAGAAGGATTCTCAACAAGATCATAATTTGAATGACTTTCCTCTTCAATATCAACGACCTTTTTTCCTTGGAGAGCTACATACCACATTTTATTTACCTGATCGGTAATATAGACCACTTGTTTTGCTTGATCTGCCATAATGAAAAGTTCATCTCCAAAACTTCTGTTGTTCATATCAACTAATGTAAATCCTAACTTATCAATCTTCACACCATTATTGACATCAACCCACTTATATTTGAAAATGAGAAATTTAATTTTAACATAGTCAACCACCCAAATCTCGTCAATAACCCCATAATAAGGTATGGCCGCCAATGTAGGGTTCTTATCTTTTGAACTAGAGAAGTGCATAGATTCAGCCACTAACATAACACCACTGTTCTGGACAGTACTCCTATCATCTAGGGACTTAGTGTAAAAGGTATAATCATTGATCACAAATGAAGTCTAACTTATAACATCAAACTCAGGACCACGTGCTAGCCATTTAATTGTATCAGAAACACATTTTTCTCCGTCAACCTTGTGTTTAAACCAATATGCAAAAGTTCTGATATGCTCCCTAATTAACCTTTGTTCAGTCATTCAACTGTTCGCTTTCTGTACAATTTCTTTATGAGCATTTATGTAATCTTGAACGACATCAAAATTACTCAAAATGTACAAGGGACTTGTTGTAAATCATCAGGATCCACACTTTTGACTATAGCCCCTTGCCTACCTCTTCTTCATCATGTCGTTTAGGAAGGCCGATATGTCCTACATTTGATAAATAATGTTAACAAATTCCATGGCTTCTTCAGAAACATATTTCTGAACAATAGATGCTTTAGGCCGGTTAGGGTTCTTCACATATCCTTTTAGGATTTTCATAGTTCTTTCAATTAGGTACATCCATAAAAAATAGATAGGCCCACACATTTTTATCTCCCTCACTAGATGAACAACTAGATATATCATGATGTCAAAAAAGGAAGGAAGAAAAAGCTTCTCAAGCTGGCACAAGATCAGGTATCCTTCATTTTCCAATTCCTCCAATCTTTCCATCTCAATGACTTTACTACAAATAGCATTGAAGATGAAACAAAGTCTGGTCAATATATGTTTAAGATCATATTCGGCTATACCTCGAATATCCACTGGGAGTAGTTGTTGCATCAAGACATGACAATCATGTGACTTCAGCCCTATAACTTCAAGTCTTTTATCGACACAAGCTTCTTATAATTTGAAGAATACTCTGAGGGAACTTTGATGCCATGTAAATAGTCACAAAAACTTCTTTTCTCATCCTTAGACAAAGTATGAGAAGCTGGAGGACAAAAAGTTCTCTTACCATATGGCCTCAGATGTAAGTTTGCCCGTATTCCCATTTCTTGCAAATCTAATCTTGCCTTAACGCCATCCTTAGAACTACCTTGTATGTTGAGTAGTGTCTCAACAATACTATCACACACGTTTTTCTCCACATGCATGAAATCAATACATGTCTCACATCAAGATTCTGCCAATTTGGAAGGTTAAAGAAAACAAACCTCTTTTTTTATTTTGACTCTTTGAAGTCTTACCGAAGATGACATTGATATTTTTCACCTTTTCATACACTTTCTCCCCAGTCAATAGCTCTGGAGCATCTTCAAACTCTTGGCCACCATAAAAGGCCTTCTTTAATCTGCGATATGGGTGGCCCCGTCTAAGGAATCTCCTATAACCAAGATAAATAGTCTTTCTTCCATATTGAAGTTGATGGTAGCATGTGCCTTCTTCACAAATCGGACATGCTTTATGGCCTTTAACGCTATATCCTAACAAGTTTCCATAAGCAGGGAAGTCGTCTATAATACAAAAGATCAAGGCTCACATTTTAAACATCTCCTTCTTGTTTACGTCAAAAACATTGACACCTTCGTCCCATAACTCTTTCAAGTCTTCGATCAGGGGTTCTAAGTAAGCATCTGTCATTTCCGTGTTGTTTTGGTTCCGAAATTAACATAGACAACATGATGTTCTTTTGTTTCATACATAACAAAGGTGATAAGTTGTAAATTACCAACATGATGTATACTGCTTAGGCTACCGTAAGGATTCATGCCATCTGTGCTAAGCCCAAGCCTAAGGTTCCTAGGCTCTTTACCGAAGTTAAGAAATAATTTATCAATTTTCTTCCATTGAGAAGAATCAGATGGATGTTGAAGCTTTCCATCGGAAATCCTCTCATCCGCATGCCATCTCAAATTTTTTGCATCAATTTCATTAGCAAGCCGTTTGAACCTCGGTATGATTGGAAGATACCACAACACTTTTACAAGGGCCTTATTTGATTTGTACCTGGGGGTTTCACATATCGGACACTGCTCTTTCTCTACATGCTCTTTTCTGTACAATATACAATCATTAGGACATGTATGGATCTTTTTATACTTCATCCCTAGTGGACGCAATATTTTCTTAGCATCATAGTATCGGCAAGGCAGCACGTTATCATCTGGAAGCATGTCCTTAAAGGCCTCAAGTGCTTCTTAAAAACTCCTGTCGCTCCATCCATGCCGTGCTTTCAAGCTTACCAATTTCAATACAGCTTTCAACAATTGGTATTTTTTGCATCCCGGGTACAGCGGCTACTCAACATCACTGCACATATTACCATATGCATATAATTTCTCAAAAGCCTCTTCTCTTACATCACAAATAATATCCTCTATCCGATCATTCAGATCTGTGTCATTATCATCAAAGGCGACTGCCCCTTGTTGAGCTGCGCTTGGAATTACTATTTCTTTACCATGCCATACCCATACTATATAACTCTTACAAAATCCGTCACAAATTAAAGGTGTATATATACCTGCAGTACTTAGTCGCTTCTCATTCAGACATTCTACACAAGGACAATAGAACATCCCACTATCATCATTACCAAAATTTCTTCTCACAAATTCTAAAAAATCCCTAACCCTATTATCATATTCAACACTAGTCCGTTTAGCATTTATCCAACTACGATCCATATATTGCAACACCTTTTTTTTCTTCTCTTCTGTATATTAACTCCATAGAATTATGAATGAGTTATGAGAGGAGCTTCATAAGGCTGAGAGAGGAATTGATAATACTATTGACCTATGTGTTCTTAATTTCCAGTTGACCTATGTGGTCTGTGTTAATGTGAATAAGAAAGAGTTAAAATGTATCTTGATGTAGTAGGATGACATTGTGGTATGAACCTCTCGTCAGCTAGAGCCTTACATACTAAAATATCCTACTTATGAATTCTGAGATAGTAATAACTGCTTATGTATGCAGGAATCTGGAGATATTGTCCTACAGGTGGTTTTACAGGACGCCTTAAAGTTGTGTTGCAACAACTAGAGTTTGAAATAATTGTGTGATCATAAATATTTGAATATGAGATAGCACTTATGAATATAGTTGCTTAATGATTTTAACTTGGAAGTAAAATACTTTCCAGGAAGTATTAATGTAATTGTGAATGCATGGAACAGTAACAGTGTAAGTTAAGGAATTTTGTTTCCGTATTTAAGGAAGTGGCGTGGTATGTATGAGTTCATTCGTAAGCATATAGGTGTTAAGAAAATACAGTAGGCAATAAGACCTATTGGGTCAGTATGTCTAAAGGCTATAAGACCTTTTGGTAAACAAGGCAAGATCATAAGATCTACAGTATAGCCAAATTTTGGGAATTTGAGTAATGACTTGGGCTATAAATTTCAGAAATAATATGATGTAAGAGAATATAAACAGTATCTCAAAGAAGTAGTGTAACATCAGAGGATGATGGAATAATAAGTTCCAAGATGATAAGATCCCTAGGCATAATTTGCTGGGAAAGTTACTAGGGTTATAAGACCATATAGGTATTCAATGATAAGTGAGCATTATGCTCTATGAGTATTGATGGGCTACGTATCATGAGATTACTAAAGTTAATAAGTTTATCGTTCTTGAATAAGTTATCATTGCACGTTTTGTAAACATTATACATAGACGTATAAATGTCTGAATGGTAAAAGTTAAAATTTGAGATGTGTTAAAGAAAGTTGTAAGATTGTATTGAAAGTTATAAATCTTGGATTACATTTAGTATAGACCTTGGACTGGAAGTCTAAAAGCCATAAAACCTATTGGACCTATATGTCCTTAGGTTGGCAAATTGAGAAAAGCTCAGAATGTGCTGAGTAGAAATTTGATCTAAGAGAAACTTAGTTTGTGAACTTGCAAAGAGAAAAGACTATAATGTGATATTGGACTAGTAAGTCAAGGAAATAAGGTTCAATAAATACTAAAGGTTGTTTAGGGGATTATTGGCAAAATTATGAAAGAATTACAGAATGTGAAAAGCTAGTAATGCTCAACATTTATGGAACTTTTAAGGGAAGTATTGCATACTCTGTGAAGTTACACTAAAGGGGAGATATAAATTAAGTTATAAAAAGATTGAATGAGCATAGAGGAGTAACTCCCCAAAGCATAATTAAGTCCATACAATGTCTGAAAATTTCGAGGATCAAATTTTATTGACGGGGGGAGAATTGTAATATCCCAAATTTTGATCATTAAGTGTCATATAGCTATTTTGGTATTTCATGATAAAATTAAAGATGTAATGTAGCAAAGCAAAGTCAATAAGGTCACACATGATAAAATAGTTGTTTTACAAGATAGTTGTTGAATTTCTTGTTGAGGCAGTCGGATTGTGTGACACTTTTAAATTAGTAAATCACCTCCAAAAATTCTTAAAATTTTCAAAATGAAAGTAGACATGTTAAGCTTTAATTTGATAGGTCAAAATAAAAATTCTGAATTTTTAAATGTTTCCCAGATAATTTAACATTTTTCTGGAGCAAACTTCAAAAATAAAAATTATGGCAATGGTAAACTTCAAGCTGGCTACATATTATATTTTTCCATAAAACTAGACATAATAAGGGTCGAATAGGCTTTAGAACCACCCTAATTGGATGTCTACATAATTAGATATGAATTTTCAAAGTTTGGTGACAAATCTGCTAATTTTTCAAGTATTGCGAAAATTGTAAGACAAAATGGTCATTTTGACCAATTAAATGTAATCTAAAAAATTTTATTAAATAAATACAGAAAGGGGGACAGATGGAGCATGAAGAAGTAATTATATAATTAATTATACAATTAAAATATGATATATACAATAATCAACTAAAGACCAATGGAATTGTGCCATATTTCTTCTAGAAAATTCTTCAAAATTCTGCCCCCTTGATTATTTAAGGCCAAGGTTGGCAGAGAGGGGAGGTAAATGAAGGAAGGAAGAGTGGAAAGAGAGAAATAGGAAGGAGAGGAGGAAGAGAAGCTCTGAGCTTAGATATAAGGTAAGTACGGCGAAATATCTACTCAATCTCGTGTTATAGTATTGGAACTCTCTCCTTAACCTCCATAACCTCTTGAATTAGCCATACAACAAGCAAACCTCTAAGGAATAAGAGGAATATTTTGTCAAAGGTGGAAAGAAAGAAGAAGAAGTGAGGTAAGTTACTCAAGCTTTGAGATTCTTACCGATAACTGAGTTATAACTGTATTATGGCTGGATTTTGAGTTGTTTATGGTGTTTCTTTAAATTTGGGATGTCCATTTTCTAAGGGGAAATATTGCCCAAATTTCTATTGATTATGTTAAATATGAAAATTAATGGCCAAACAAAAGAGTACAAGTAGAAAGAAGGTGTTCTAGGAGTTAAAATCATAAAAACATGATTTTTCTTGACTTTCTTATAACTTTCGGCCATGGGATAAAATTGAAATTTCATTATTATAATGGTTCCATGATGTTTAGAAGGAAAAATTATATAGGGTTCATGTTGAATGTGAAGTGTGAAATGCCCCGGATTGTGAAATGACGATTTTGCCCCTAAAACCCTAAGTTTGGGTTGTCAATGACAAAATTGTAAATTTGAGTTGGAATTGATCTGATTGAAGGTGAAATATGAGATCTACACATAAGAATATGTGGAATGAGCTCAAGTTGTAATTTTTGAAAAAGTACAAAAATACCGAATCAAAAGGGAATTAGACCCAGTTCCCTAGGGGCATTTTGGTAAATATACAATTTTGGGATAAGATAACCAACCTATAAATTCTAGTATAAAGTATGAATGAGTAATAACTCATTTACTATTAATTTGGAAATTTTAGGATTTGATATTTGCCCGAGCTAGACGAAAGGTTAAAGGACCGGTAGAAACTAGGCTTTGGAAAGGAGTCCAGGTAGTAACTTTATCTTTCATATTCTATGTGAATGTTAAGATGCAATTATTACCATGATATGTTCAATGTATTGCTTGTGGTGTTGAAACTCTTTGGGTGTGGGTAATGAGTTAAACCACCCCATGGAACCTTTGGGGTACTAGGTGGCCAGGTGGACCTAGTTGAGTAGCTTGATATGTACGGACAGGTATTGTCCTACTCCAAGTTATGATAAGTACGGACAGGTATAGGCCTACTCCAAGTTGTTGTTGTGATTACATTATGATATGATATTATGCAGATAAGGAACAAATGATCATTTTGATCAGGATAAAATTATCATTTGTTTCCTGAGCATTGTCAGATAGGCATTGACATTTTGATTGTTGTATCATGATAAATGTTGCATTGCATGTTTACTTTTCACATTTTATATGATTGATATTTTGTTACTACTGAGATTCATATGAATCTCACCCTTTCAAAAAATTTAAAATTTATTCAGTAAGCTGAAACGGCTCAGTGGGCAAAATTGCTGACGCTGACAGAAGAAGGTCTGATGCTGGCTCAAGAATCTTTTCGATGGTTATCTGATTGTCCCTATTATTATTTGAACATGTACTGTAGCTTGTACAAACCTTGTGGGGCTTTTTTTGTTATGTAATCAAGAATATTGTATCACTATAATGTATTATTTCTGCGTGCCCATTAAACTGCGTGTATATACTGTGATAAATGTCAAAATAATGAGGGGTTTGACAAATACCACATCAACACATATATGTACATATGCACTTCTCAAGATTTTCAAATACCATCACATAACAGAAGTACATCCATTATAGAAAACATTCACATTTGCATTAACGTGGTTCGGTATTTATATCAAAAGAAGCATGTTCTGCAACAAAACCAGTCACATGTACAGTAAGTGGCTTAACTTTTACATCAAAAGCAAGCCTATGCGATTTTACTAAGCATACTATCTTCATACTCCCTATTATCCCTTATGCATATTAAACAATAAATACAAAGTCATATACCCAATAAAATGTAAAACTCAAAAGGGCCTATAAATAGAATCTCATTCTTTTTCTTGATCTAGGAGGTAAAGTCAGGCAAATATGCTAACGTAGTCTGAATCCAAACGTCGTCAGGCATTATTAGCCCAAGCTCCTCCTTCTGCTCATACAACTTATGTACTGAGTCCAAAAATGTTGTGTACTGTGTTATGGTAGTAAAGAAATGATTTAAAGCTATCAGATACAAGTCTTTAAGTTGCTCCCACAATTCATGATTAGGGTGTGGGTCAAACACTAGCTTCTCAATTAGAGCATTCGACTCCGCATCTGAGTCTGAGTACAGCACACTGTCATCTGACTCTAAGTCATTCGTGTCTACTATAGTAGCTTGGTCCTTAGCAATAGGACCATAGAATACTAGTTACTTAACTCTCTTTCTGCGTGTACGCACCATCTTTGGTCCACGTCTAAGCCCTCCTCTATTAATGACTATATAAGCCTTATCCTCTGGTATCTGCTCCTCTGGTGGAGGCTGGTTAATTGATGGAAGTAACGGTGACCTACTCCTTTGTCTCCTTATCTCAACAGAAATAGGAGCTGGAACACTCTTCCTAGCAGTACTTCTTACTCTTGACATTCCTGCTATCCTATACATCACTATATTAGAATTAGTGTTTTAATGATAATAAAATAGTGATGAAAGGTTTTACAAAGAAATAATCAAGTTAAATGAAGTATAATGCATTAGAGTTTCCAAAGAAAGCATTACATAAAGTCACATTTACATTTTCCAAACATTTGCTTCTGGACTTGAATTTGGGTGCATGAACTCAAGTTCTGGCCATAAACTCAAGTCCTACAAATTACACTCGATTTTAGTTAAGACCCTGTTGAGACTTAACCGACTCTTAAAGCATGTACTGCTAAAAGGACTGTACTCAAGTTTACTACTATAAACTTGAGTTCTCAGGGACTCACACTCGAGTCATAAGAGTTCTGAAGTGAGATTTTATCCCATAGAGTTCATGGCTGTTGCAAGTAAGTTATGTACTCGAGTCTAAGAATTCACACTCGATTTTTGTGATAACAACACTCAAGTCCAACGAGTTCTTAAGAAAGAGTTTATACCCGAGACATTTTTAACTAGAAGTGAAAGGCATCAACTCGAGTTTACCACCATGCACTCAAGTTATGTGGAAACACCACACTCTAGTTTTACGAGTTTTAATGGAAGAGTTTTTACCTGAGAGATTTCCATCTATGCAGAAATGTAAGTGCACTCGAGTTTTTGGTCTTGCACTCTCATGAATTCCTACCCAAGACTACTTGGTGAATGGGAAAGTACTCAATGCACTCGAGTTCATTAGGTAGAACTCGAGTTCACCATCTGCTTAAAGCTAAGTAACCTTTAGTAATTAATTTGAAAACACTCATATGCTAGCCAATTCTTATTTCCTCATTTGTCATCATTCTTCAACATCTTCTTATCAACTACGGTTCCTAACACCAAGCTGATAACTAAGGGATTGAACCTATCAACATAAGTAGAGGCCTCTAGTAAAACCTATCATTGTCAGAATCAATGCTCTGACACCAAAAATGTGATGCCTCATTTCTTTTTATCTTATATGAGTACAAAAGTGTAGTGAAATCACTGGTGAAACCAGGACCAAGCCTCGGATTAGAAAAATGTTCGCCAATTCCAACCCATCTCAGGATTCAAACCTAGGACTGGAAAGGAAAATTCGAGGGTAATAAAAGTTCTCAAATCTTTTCCACACGCGTTCACTATCCTGTTTAGTCTCACCAATACTTAAGTCCATTTATAAGAGTGTGCGAGCGTATCTCTACTTACGTATCATGATAAGTTATTTAGATTAAATCCTTCTTTTACATCAGAAGCGTAATTACTTTATCCAAATACAATTCATTAACTAGGTTACTCTTGTAATCTCGTCATGCTTACACAGCTATATACATCATATACCTGTATCCCAAAACATCTAAAGTTATAGAAATACATGACTAACAAAACTACAATCTTCAGCGTTTAATCCTTTACTCGTCTGCATTTACCTTCCTCTTGCCCCGAGAGCTCTCTCCCTGTACTGTAAATAGGTTTTTGAAAAAAGAGTGAGATTCGAAAGAATCTCAGTAGTAACATATTGCCAATCATACAATTATAACATCATAAAGCATGCTAAACAATCATCATTCACCATAATCATCACAAAGCATTCAATGCATCACATGTAGTTTATAAGCTATCATAACGCTAGATATATTACAAGGCCCCGAGGGATACCGGTGCAATTAAGCCCCAATCACCCACTCATGCAACAATGAGCATTATATGCGTGCACCTGTGCAAAATAGGCCTCGAGAAATATTGATCTTGAACTATCCCATTGCCATCTTGCAATATGTTTACTTTTGTCCATTGACTTTTGACTTTTTCCTTCCTTGATAATAATTCACCAAAAAAGACTTATTAATTATCAAGTAGCCATTTCCCTCTTTTTAATTCCCATATAACTAAAATTATTAAGAATATTAGGGAAAAATAATTATTTCCCACTTTATGGAAAAATTACCATTTTGCCCCTATGTTTTATGATTTACTAAATAAATCATTTCCTACCTATTTTTCATTTACACACATCATAATTCACCATTTTATTCCACTAAATAACAATTATACATATAAGGAATATTGGTGAAAAAGTGGTCTATTACAGTTCTCCCCCTGTTCAATAAATTTCATCCCAGAAATTTGTTACACCTCATCTGGCATAAATCCCGAGTAACATCTTTTCATATCTTATTATGCTTTCCAAGTCACCTCCCTTGGCGATAATCCCTTCTAGACCACTTTCACAAATACTATGCTACGATGTTTGAGCCACCTTTCTCTTCTATCAATGATTCGCTCGGGCTCAACCTCATAAGTGAAATCGTCATGCATATCCACATCTTCATACTCAATAATATGCTGGGGTCTGGTTGGTACTTCTTCATTTGTGAAATATGGAAAACATCATACAATATGCTCATATTTGGAGGTAGATAAATCTGGTACGCTATAGGCCCAATTTTTGACAAAATCTCGAATGGCCCTATGTAGCGAGGGCTTAGGTTCTTTCTCTTTATCGCCCTTCCAATATCAGTGACAAGTGAAACTTTCAGAAATACATTATCACTGACTTGAAACTCTAACGGTCTTCTTCGCTTGTCGTCATAACTCTTTTGCCTACTTTAGGCTGCAAGCAATCTCTGCTTGATAACTCTGATCTGCTCAGTCATCTGATTCACTTTTTCCTACCCATACAATTTTCTTTTTGATAACTCTATCAAGCAAAGAGGGGATTGACTCTTCCTCCCATACAACGCTTCATACGGAGCCATTTGAATGCTCGCATGATATCTATTTTTGTAAGCAAATTTTCCAAGTGGATGGTAATGATCCCAACACTACTACAAAATGTAGATTTTACGTCCCTAAAAGACGTCCCTTTTTAAAAAAGGGAAGTAAAAAATAAAGACACTGACATTTTTGTAATTGTGGGTAAAAATTAAGTAACTTTAGGCGTCCCTTTTCAAAAAGGGACGCCTAAAGTAAAAAAACTTAATTTTTTTTATTTTTTTTAGACTTTAGGCGTCCTTTTTTGAAAAGGGACGTCTAAAGTCAGGACTTTAGACGTCCCTTTTCAAAAAAGGACGCCTAAAGTAAAAAAAAATTAATTTTTTTAATTTTTTTTAGACTTTAGGCGTCCCTTTTCAAAAAGGGAAGCCTAAAGTATAAAAAATTAATTTTTTTAAATTTTTTTTAGACTTTAGGCGTCCCTTTTCAAAAAGGGACACCTAAAGTAAAAAAAAATTAATTTTTTTAAATTTTTTTTTAGACTTTAGACGTCCCTTTTTGAAAAAGGGACGTCTAAAGTCAATTTTTTTTTTACTTTAGACATCCCAAATTTAAAAAGGGACGTCTAAAGGTAACGTATATCAGTCAAATTGATACTGACATCACTCTCTTAAAGCTCATTTTCCACCATAACTCTCTCTCTTACTCCCTTTCATTATCGTTGTTTTTTTTAAGTTGTCCTCCTCTATATCTACCACCATCATCTACCGTCTTCCTCTCCATTGTTGAAGCTGTTCGCCATTATTCTTCCTCGATCTTTGATGCTGTTGGTTCCTCCTCCCTCCCTCTCTCGCCGTTGGCCTCCATCATCCCTCTCCTACTGTGGCCAAAAGGTATGGATAATTAATTTTTCTTTTTATAGGCTAAGTTTTAAACTGAGATTATTGTATATGTATTTTATTGTGTTAAGATTTAGATTTATCTTCATTGTAGATTCATTTTGATTTATCATCCTTCACCAATATTAATCTGTAAGGATATTTTGGTTTATAAAAAAATGTTCGATCTTGTTTCTGTATGTTATAATTGTTAGGCAGTGAAAAATATAAGCGAATTTTTTTTTTTTAAAAAACAATTTTAGACGTCCCTTTTCTTAAAAAGGGACGTCTAAAGTTTTGTTTTAAAAAAAAACTTTAGACGTCCCTTTTTTAAAGGACGTCGTATCCTGACTTTTTTACGTCCCTGGTATAGGCGTCCCTCTTTTTTTGGACGTTAAAAGTGTTTTATGTAGTAGTGCAACTTCCTTTGAAGTTGATTACAAATCCTCTTAACATATATTCCAGTGTCTATATATATAGTTCTCTCTAATTGTCCATCCATCTGAGGATGATAGGCCATATTGAAATTTAGCTTAGTGCCCAAAGCATCATGTAGACATCTCCAAAACTTTAAAGTAAAGCGAGGATCTCTATCAGAAATTATATTCTTCGGCTTCCCATGGAGTCTTACTATCTCTTTAATATAAATTTCTACCAACTTATCAGGAGAATAGCTGGCATTGATCGGTATGAAATGTGCTGACTTTGTAAAATGATCAACAACCACCCAGATCGCATCATGATTCCAGATTCTGGGTAATCCTACCATAAGATCCATGGCTACACTTTCCCATTTCCATTCTGGAATCTCATGACTCTGAAGCAATCCTGGCAGTTTCTAGTGCTAAATCTTTACCTTTTGGGAGGTAAGACATTGTGCCACATATTCTATTACATCTTTCTTTAATCTAGGCCACCAGTACATCGGACCCCTTGGGAAGTTACATGAAAATGTTATGTTATGTGACATTCCTACCATTGGAGTGTTGCCGAAGTACCAATAAGATTTTAAGGCCAAAGGATGAAAGATCCTATCTCTTGACCTAGCATGGCAATCTCTATGTTAGGGACAGGGACGACTATACCTTCTTCCCACTCTTGAACACATGTCATAGCCACCCTACTTAAATGCTATAGAATTTGCTTATAATGGTGTGTGGTACCTTGTGTATGAATGAGAGCATTGGCAACAACACGCAGTAGTGGGCCATCTAAATAGAGGATGCAAGGTTCTCCTGGCTCCAGAATGGGAAAAGGCTAGCCAAGGGGTTCCTTCGGTGGGTTATTGACCTCTTTTTCGCCGCAGCCAAGAATTCCTTTGCTTCTTAGCTGAACTTCCAAAAATCATAACTAAATCCAAAAATTTCCAAATGGAGTGATTTAAAGTTATATTTGACCCTATTTAAGCCTAAATTAAGGGAAAAATGAGTCATTCTAATAATCACATTCCCATAATTCCAGAATTCTCAATTAATACTCATTTCCACATAATTGATTCCATAATCAATGTCTAACTTCAAAAATTCATAACTCATAATCTACTAACCCAAATGTCACATATCATGTATAAAATTAATGCTTGGGATGTCTACCTTCATTGTGGATTTTTTTATGGTCATTGGATAACATTTGTCCACTTAAAAACATGTCAAAATGAACTTACCTCCAGAAAAAAAATCCGGAAGCTTTGTTCCTTTAACTTAAATTCTTGGGTTTTCAATCCAACCCTTTTAAAATCACAACTACACCTTAACCCCACACAATTTTGCCCAATGAATATATTGGAAACCTCAAATTTGGAAAATTCCCATTCTTTCTTCATGCCCTATTCTGGAAAAAACAGAACCTCACAAGAGAACAGTTCACCAAAACAGAATTTTGTCCAACCACTTGGACCTATATCATCATAAATCATAATCTAACCATAAATACATGATTAAACACCAAAAAATACCCCTCAGATGAAAAAATAAACAGTACTACACCCCCATAAAAAAACTCATACAAAACACAAATCAATCAGTTCAAAAGGAAGCTTACGCTTGCCTTTACGCGTTTATGCAATCAGTTTGGAAATCTGGCAGTATTCCAGCCTTCGAGATGACACCAAACACCTCTAAATGAAAATATAAAACCATAGAAATAAAGCTTGGGATGAGTAGAAGAAGGTTTGTGAAGGGCATTTTGAGAGAAAACATCGATTCGGTAGTGTTTCAGCAGATTGAAGTTTTGAAAATTTACTATTCACCTCTTCATCTCTCCTCTAGCATTTGTTCTTGATTTTCCATCATTTTTCTGACTTTTGGGGGTGGCTGGACAAATTTATGGGTAGGAGGGGTCTTGGAAAAGTTATGCTATGTGTCAAAATCCTACGGTGCCACGTGTCCGATAAACTGATCAAACGGTGACATGTGTTTATAGCTTTTTGGTCTTCCCTTTTCTCTCTCTTCCAACACAAAAGGAGAAGCTTGAAAAATTCCCAAGATTCCCAGGTTCACTGTTTGGGAAGTCAAGTACATGATCGAGCCGGAGACCGGTGGATTCCCCGAATCAGGTGCTAGATGGCACGCTCTTGAGATGGCAATACAAAAGCATAAATGTGAGTATAATGATGAAGGACACTTGTCACTTCCTCAGTCTTCCAATACAAAAATTAGTCATAATTACTTACTTTATTAAAGTTACTTTACCGATGTCTACTCAATATTCTACTCAGGTTTTGCTTGGGACTGCGACACGCATATCGAGGCTAGTCAAATGACACCAAGTCAGAGTATGTAGTAGGCCCACATGGCGGCCCATACCAGTATATACTCTAAAATCGCAGGGTATATATGTATCCCTCGAAAATGGCATGTGCACACCTACACTAGCCTGTTTTTCCTGACTAATCAGTCCTTTACCTCATAACATAGTTGGATGACATCTTTCTACCAACCCAATGGCACCGTATATACATCATATGCACATCTTCACTGACACTTTAATAATATTGTATGCGATACCGAGCCCTCTACCTAGTAGGGCCAAACCACATAGTCCCTGCGAGTCTTTCTATACCTCATCTTTATTACGAAGCTTCCCACACTGGGCTTAGTCGTTTGCATGATACAGGCTTATCCTCAAGTCTCTAGTCATAAAATTCGAGATATTACAAATCTCCCCTCGTTCAATAAATTTCGTCCTCAAAATTTGCTACCAGTCCAATTCTTAATAATACTTCAAAAAGACCACCATAGCGAGGGTTTCATTTCCTTCATTCTAAATTCTATCAATACCTCAAATTCTAGAGTTTTCTCATTCAATTCTCTTCTTATAGACCTTATTCGTCAATATTGCGTTTGAGCTTCTTCAATCTAATCTCTCATACTACTTTTCTCTTGACTAGCGCTGTAGCTAGTAAGTACTATTTGACTAAATCAGTTTAGATTTATAGACCCTTCTATCAGTTTCTATTCATGTATCATTATGATCGCCAATTGCGCTACTTTTCAATTTAAAGTATCAGCAACGATAATCACATCACTACTTTTCATTCATCTACAACATCTCATATTCTAGTTTTCTGATTTTTCAAATATTCAAAATTTGTGTGGTCATAGTACATTTTCACAATAGCACCATAAAAAAATATTGTTGTTTTATTTTCAAAGAAAACATAATCATTGCTGGCTTAAATTCATAAGTAGGGTAATTAATCTCATGAGGTTTCAACAGTTGAGAGGCATACGACACTATTTCGTCCTACTTTATTGGGACGTTTCCCAATCCTTTCTTTCTTTCTCATTCTATTGTAAACCATACTGGTCGCTTCACTACAAACCACACAACGGTCACATTCTAGGATTAGGAATATTCAATACTAGTATGAGTTTCAAACTCTCCTACAGCTCTATGAAATCCTCTCATAGACATCATCCCACTTAAGAAATTCTTTCTGTAATCCTTTCTTTCAATTATTTCTTTCAATTGAGTGGTAAAGTGATTCAAGAAATATTCTAAATACATCTGGCAAGACCCAACAAACTCAGTATTTCTACAACAGTTTCTAGCCTCTTCCAGTTCTGTACTGTTTCCACAATTCTGGGTTCACTTGAGGATCGCTTCTTTTGCGACAACATAGTTCAAAGACGACCAATACAAACTGGTCAAAAAATATGTTCAAAATTCATTTCATACAAGAATTCAATTCATGCAATACACAATGAAAACATGTGCATTAGCCCATTTAAAATTCAATTTTTGAAACTACACAGGAACCTGAAAACTGTTTTAAAAGGTCATTAATTCTAATTCATTCCATGTGCTAACCCTTGCTGCTTAAGCTATTCATACCCTTATGTAATGTTTACGAAGCATGCAAAATAAACCATCCTATCTCAAGCATTCATATTCATTCACATGACACATAGTTCATTGGGAAATTATCAGGATATGCAGTCCCTTTTGTTCCACCCTTAGGGCCATTATTCTAGCCTTTCGCCAGTTATTCCAGCTTTACAGGCATTCTATTCCAGCATTTCGGCCGTTCTAGTTCTGAATGCTTTTCGGGTCTGATTGCCTAAGGACACGCTGGCCTAAAAGGTCTAACTGCCCATTGTATATTCATAATACAAATACACTTGATGATAAATACATATATACAGAACCATTATATAAGATATGAGAGCAAGAGTTTACTTGACTTTTTCTAACGAGCCTGTTCTACCTTCATTCTCTTTTCTCACTTTCTTTCGACAAACAGCTCTGGAGCACCCTATGGTGATTCACTAGGTCATATAAACCCTTTTCTCATTTTGCTATCTCCTCTGGGGTCATTTTATATGGACTTCTGATATCGGTCCAGCTCCAGGCATAATTCTACTTCCCTTATCGGGGTTTCTACCCACGTCTTTCAGGGAATCTATTACTTACTAGCATATTCTATTCTCTGTCTCGATTACGAGACCATAATTTTGTGGCTATTCTCATTCTTTCTTTCTAAGGGAATATTCTATGATCAAGATCTTTCCTTATGCTAAATTAGTAGCTAGCAACCTTCAGAAACCTCATTCTCATATGTACCATATTCTAGTACCTCAATTCATTCAGATCAATTCTAAGCCTAAAGAAACAATTCAACTATTGCTTGACTCCTATGTTACAATTTAGTTGGTAGAAACTTTTTGGATGTCTACCCAAATTTTAGGTTTATCATCCTAATTCTAGAACCTCAGCCATACTCAATAAGCTTGCTAAGATCATTATGATTCATTCATTATATTCTATTCTCTATCTTCCCCATATTCATTCTAATAGTCTCATGGCATCCCTAAAGATCACCATATTTCATACCTCAAGGCACTCGGGCCTATAATCAAGAGGTTTCAAATTTTTAGGGCATTTCCCAGGAGGTCACCCATCCCAGGATTGCTCTTGCCTGAGCACGCTTAACCAGACAATTTTTTTGGAATCCAGGACACATGCTTGCTCGGCATCTAATTCTCCGGAGCTCATACCCTTCTCTACTGGGTATACATTACTATTGTTTTTTTTCATTCTCTATATATAGCTCTACCCCATCCTTTGAACCAATCTGCCCAGTTAGTGGTTGGTGAAAATTCTATTTTCCTGGGTTCATCCCTAACCCATAATTCATTCTAGCTACAGGATCACGAATAAGGTATCAATATGCATATTCACAGCAGCAAAGCATACTAGCTAAATGCCAGAATCTATACTCTGATACCATAAATGTAACATCCTACCTCCATAATTGTTCTGATGAGTTTTACGCATCGAATTCGAACCACTAAGCAATGTTTCTTTACAAAGTTCTTTCAATTCCCAATCTCAATACAAGATTCGAAGCTATAGTTGAGTGGGTTTTTCTGAATAGTTTAAAAACTTTGTTTTTAACATCATCATAAAGTGGTTTGTAACTTCTTAGCAACTCATCATTTTTTAATTCCTTGTATATTTACCAGAGTATTTCTTTGCTCATTCTTAGTTTATTCATATACAAATCTAATCAAAATACATAAAGAGTACATGGCCCTTTAATCTTCGATTCTCCTTCATATTTCCCCTTGCATATCTTCAAGCATTCTTCTCCTGTATTCATCATACCTATATGGTTGGGTGAGGAAGAGTGAGATTCGAGAGAATCTCAGTAGCAAACATTGCTAACTATGCGTACAAAAAATGCTTTGTGCATGACATGCTTGCTTAAATAAATTCATACCAACATAATGACATATTTGCATGCTCAATGTTTAATAAATTACACTAATGGCCACAGTATAAGTAAAATAGAGCTTCAATGATTCATACATGGTTCATACAATTTATCAAGCAATTAAACATATCAATACACAAGAAAACACATCAATACACAAGCAAACACATCAAGTACATGAAAGTTAGGAAAGTTTACTACCTTGTGAACCAATGTTCATTCTTTCTTTCCTCTTCTTCCTATTATCGGGGTTACTTCAAGCATATTCCATTCTTCTTCTTGACTTCTCCATGGCCCTAGACACCCAATCACATCATATAAGCCATGATTACAAGTCATTAGAAGTGTATATTAAGGCCCAAGAAGCTTTTAGGGCAAAATAGGTCAATTTGTTTAAAAAACATGAAATGCTAGAATTTGGGGTCTTGGCAGCGGCCAAAACATTACTTACCTTCTTTTGGCCGCCGCAAAGAATTCCTCTGCTTCTTAGTTGAAATTCAAAAAATAATAACTAAACCCAAAAAATTCCAAATGAGGTGGTTCCAATTTCTACATGACCCTGTTTAAGTATAATTTAAGGAAAAAATACCTGATGATAAAAATAACACACCCATAATTCTAGAATTCTCAATTACACCTCACTACCTCAAAATTAATTCCAAAAATAATGCCTAACTTCAAAAATTCATAACTCAATCTACTAACCCAAATGGCACATATTATATATAAAATTAAAGCTTGGGATGTCTACATTCATTCTTGAAATTTTTATGGTTATCAGATAACAGTTGACTACTAAAAAACACATCAACACAAACTTACCTCCCAAAAACAAAATATGGCAGCTTTGTTCCTTTAACATAAATTCTTGGGTTTTCAATCCAACCCTTTTAAAATCATAACCACACCTTAACCCCATACAATTTTGCCCAAGGAATCTATTAGAAACCTCCAATTCAGAAAACTACCATTCCTTCTTTATGGCCTGGTCTAGTCAAAACATAACCTCACAAGACAACAATTCACCAAAACAGAATTTTGTCCAGCCACTTGGTCCAATATTATCATAAATCATAATCTAACCATAAACACATGATTAAAGCATGATTAAACCCCAAAAATACCCCTTTGATGAAAAATGAATAGTACCATACCCCCACAAAAAATTATCCAAACAACAAACCAATCAATTCAAAAGGAAGCTTAAGCTTACCTCTACGCGTTTCCGCAGTCAGTTTGGAAATTCGGCAATACTCCGGCCAGTGAGATGACACTAAACACCTCTAAATGAAAATCTAAAAAAATAGAAATGAAGCTTGGGATGAGAAGAAGAAGGTTTATGAAGGGTACCTCAAGAGAAAACGTCGATTCGGTAGTGTTTCGGCGGATTGAAGTTGTGAAAATTCACTATTCACCTCTTCATCTATCCTCTAACATTTTTTATTGATTTTCCATCATTTTTTTGACTTTTGGGGGTGGCTGGACTAAATTTATGGCTAGGAGGGGTCCTGGAAAAGTTATGCCATGTGTCAAAATCCTACGGTGCCACGTGTCTCAAAATCGATCAAACGGTGACATGTGTTTCTAGCTTTTTGGTCTTCCCTTTTTCTCTCTCTTAGGTGGTGCCATAATTGTGAGGGGAAAGGAGAAGCCAAACAATTTCCCCAGACTCCCAGGTTTGGTTTTTAGGAAGTCTAGTTGTGATTGAGTCAGAGACCGATGGATTCCCCGAATTAGGTGCTAAGTGGCACGCTCTTGAGATGTCAACACAAAAGTATAAAGTTAAGTCTAATGATGAGGGATAATTGTCACCTCCTCACTCTTCCAACATAAAAGTTAGTCATAATTACTTACTTTATTAAAGTTACTTTATCGATGTCTACTCGAGATTCTACTCGGGACTGGGACAAGTATATCATGGCCCGTCAAATGACACCAAGTCAGAGTATGTACGTAGTCCTCGCATGGTGCCCCATACTGGCATCCACTCTAAAAATGCAGGGTACACATGTATGCCCTAAAAAGTGCATGTGCACACCTATACTCACTTATTTCACCCGACTAATAGGTCCCTTACCTAATGACATAGTTGGGTAGCCTCTTTCTACCAACCCAATGGCACTACATATGTGTCCTGTGTGATACCTTATTCCCTATGACCTCAAATAAGTATAAAAGAGTAGTGAAATCATGCGGGAGACCAGGATTCAAACCCGGCTACCCAACTTTCAATAATAGGCCTTTCAAAACACGCGATCACCCACCTGCAATTCTAGCAGTCTTCTACGCTTATCAGCGTAGCTCTTTTTCTTACTTTGGGCTAGAAGTGGTCTCTGGTTGATAATTCTGACCTGCTCAGTAGTCTGATCTACCATATCTGACCCATACAACTTTATTTTTGACAACTCTGTCAAGCAGAGAGGGGATTGACACTTCCTCCCGTACAACTCTTCATATGGAGCCATCTGAATGCTTGCATGGTAGTTATTGTTGTAAGTAAACTTTGTTAGTGGAAGGTAATGATCCTAACTTCTTTTGAAGTCCATCACACACGCTCTAAAAATATCTTCTAGCCTCTGTATAGTTCTCTTTGACTGTCCATCCGTTTGACGATGATAGGCCGTACTGAAGCTCAACTTAGTACCCAAAGCATTATGCAGAGATCTTCAGAACTTTGAAGTAAATCGAGGATCTCTATTACGAATTATGTTCTTCGGCATCCCATGGAGTCTCACTATCTATTTCACATAAATTTTTGCCAACTTATCAGGATAATAGTTAGCATTGATCGGTATGAAGTGTGTGCTGACTTCATGAAATGCTCAATAATACCCAAATCGTATCATGATTCTTGATTCTGGGTAATCCCACCATAAGATCCATGGTCACATTTTCCCATTTCTACTCTAGAATCTCAAGACTTTGAAGTAATCCTGGCAGTTTCTAGTGCTCAATCTTTACCTTCTGGCAGGTAAGACATCATGCCACATATTATCTCACATCTTTCTTCAATCTAGGCCACAAGTACATCGCCCTTAAGTCACGGTACATCTTTACCATCCCTGGATAGATGGTGTAACGACTCTTGTACACATCATCGAGGATTTTCTCCCTCAAGTTAGCTTTCAGTGGAACACAAGTTCTCTTCTTGTATCGAACTAGTCCACTTGGTGACAAATCATAATCCCGAGTCTCTCCACATTCAATCATAGTCCGAATGGACCGTGCTTGCTCATCTTGCATTTAAGCTTCTGCTATGTTAGTCCTCAAATTATTCTCTACTTGGCTAATACCATAACCAATATAGATGATTTGATTTGACAAGGTTATATCTCGGATATCTTCTACAATTTCCTCTCCTGTATCATCATAACTGCAACCTGTACCGCCTTCCGACTAAGAGCATCAGCGACAACATTGGCTTTTCGTATATGATACTTAATGTCCAGGTTGTAGTCTTTCAGCAACTTTATCCACCTATGTTGTCTTATGTTAAGCTCTTTCTGTTCATACAGAAACTTAAGACTCTTGTGGTCGCAATACAGCTTAACAACCACCCCATATAGGTAGTGCCGCCAGACTTTAAGCACAAGCACAATTGCCACCATCTCCAGATTATATGTGGGATAGTTCATTTCATGAGGCTTTAGCTGTGGAGAGGTAAAGGCTACCACTCTGCCCTGCTGCATCAAGAAACATCCCAGTCCCTACTTGCTAGCACTACTATAAACCATATATAGGTCAACTCATGATCAGGGATAATCAACACAAGTATAATTTTCAACCTCTCCTTCAGCTCCATGAAGCACTTCTCACATCGATCATCCCATATGAATGGTTGATATTTCTGCATGAGCTTGGTCAATGGCAAGGCAATCTGAGAGAAATCTTGAATGAATCTCAAGTAATAGTCAGCAAGACCCAGAAAAATGTGAATCTCAGCAACATCTTCTGGCCTTTTCCAGTCTAGCACTGCTTCCACCTTACTGGGATTCATTGCAACCCCTTCTTGTAAGATAACATAGCCCAGAAATCTGATTTCTGAAAGCTAAAACTCATATTTTCTTAACTTCACATAGAGTTGCCTTTCCCGCAAAATACTTAGCACAATCCTCAAGTGCTCCTCATGCTCTTCTCTACTCTTAGAATGTATTAAAATGTCGTCAATGAAGACTACCACAGACTGATCCAGATACTGACAAAAGATGCAGTTCATATAGTCCATAAATTCGGCTGGTGCATTGGTTACCCCAAAAGGAATTACTAGCAATTCAAAGTGTCCATACTAGGTTCGGAAAGTAGTTTTTGGTATATCTTTTGCCTTTACATGTAGCTGATGATACCCTAATCTTATATAAATTTTTGAGAATACACTTTCTCCAGATAGTTAATCTAAAAGGTCGTCAATCCAGGGAAGCGGGTACTTGTTCTTGATGTTACCTCATTCAGCTCTTTGTAATCAATACAAAGCCTTAGGCTTCCATCTTTCTTCTTAACAAATAACATTGGAGCTCCCCATAGTAATACACTGGGTCAAATAAAGCCTTTCTTAAGTAATTATTCGATTTGATTCTTCAACTCAGCCATCTCATTTGGAGGCATTTGATATGGAGCCTTTGATATAGACCCTACTTTAAGAAAAATCTCGATTGCGAATTCCACTTCTCTTTCCAGAGGCAAACCACTAAGGTTATCCAGAAACACATCAGGAAATTCTCGCATAACCGGAATGTCTTTGAAGGCTAGTTCTATATCTGCCTACACAGAAAAGAACATAATGTATCCCTCGCATCCCTTCTTCAAGTATTTCTCAGCTTCTGCCAATGAAATAAAGTTGAGGCTAGCATTTATGTCACTGAACTCCCACTTAGTAGGATATATTATCCTCTTATTTCTGCAATCTACCAGCACATTATTTATCGTCAGCCAGTCAAAACCCAATATGACTTCAAGTTTTTGGAGCAGCAAACAGATCAAGTTAACAGTAGACTCATGTCCCTCAACATTTATCACACAATTTAGACAAACATCAGTAGTCAAAGTCTTGACACCCTTCGATGTTGACACAATCAAATCAAATGGCAGTTTATGCACATGCAATTTTAGATTCCTAGCAAAATCATACCCAATGAAGACGTGACTAGTACCTAAATCAATAAGGCTTACAATACACTACCATTGAGAATTATTTTACCTTACACTAGCTCTGGGGACTTCTTTGCCTCCTTTTGAGTCAAGGCAAACATTCGACCATGATTCTACTGTCTAGGCTCAACAAGTCATGTTGCTGCTTGTTAGGGACAATTTACCGCCAAATGGCCTGGCTTCTTGCAAGGATGATAAATCACTTGGTTCATAGGAAGATTACACTATTGTCCAGGATGAGACTTGGCACACCGAAGACATGTTTGAGACATCGAGGGTTTTTGGCTGCTACGGTTCCCAGACCAAAAGGGCTTTTTATTGCCTCCCTTTTGTAGTAAACCTTGTCCCTTTTGGTTCTGTGAGGTATCTCCTTGACTACGTCCACCTATTTGGCTAGTACCCATACCGACCTGTACTCTTCTCAAATTCCCTTATGTCAATAGACACACTTCTACAACTTTGTTAAACTTTTTAAACTGTCGGGCCATAAGTTTCTCTTCTATTTCAGGCTTCAATCCCCGAATCAACATATCAAAACTCCACACCTCATCCTCTTTGAGTTTTAAGTAGGAAGAGTAGTGAGACAATGGGATGAATCAAGACATATAGGCATCAAAGGTCTCAGTATCACCTTACTGAATCACTAAGAATTCTTTCTCTTACTCGATTCTTACTGATCTTGGGAAATACTTTTCATAAAATTTCTCTTGAAATAACTCCCATGTCAGAGGGATGTTCCGACCACGTAATACAAGTACTGTGGTTTTCTACTAATCGTTAGCATCACCTACTAGCTTATATATAGTCATCCTAGCTTTCATCTCTGTCAGGCATCCGAGCACCTCGAAGATTTTCTCTAGGAAATTCACCCATTCTCAGCAGCTTGTGGATTAAATTTCTCCTGGAATGCCTCATGCTGATATTTATTAAATTTGGGCATCCAATATAAGACGACATTCTCCTCAAGTTCTTGAACAATAAGGATTTTTGAGTTCACCTCATGTGACTATAATTGCTCGTCACTAGGTGGTTGTTCTCCGTCTTGATTCCCTTTAGGATGGTGTTCTTCAGGGGAATACCCCTCCGGGTTATTCCCTTCAGGTTGTGCCTCATTTACATTCCATTTTTCCCTTAATTTCTGGACTTCTTCTCGCAAGTCCTGGATCATAATCTGTTGTTGGGTCAACATTGTGAAAACTTGCTATATGAGATCAGGCTCCTTATTATTCTCAGGTTTAGGATTTAGTGGTATATTTCCCACTGATCTATGACGTACCATTATTCCTCTCCACTATTAAGAAGGAACACTACGTCAATACCACATCAACACATATATGTACATATACACTTCTCAAGATTTAAAATACCAACACACAACAGATATACATCTATTATAGCAAACACTCATATTTGCATTAAAGTGGCTTGGTATTTACATCAAAAGAAGCTTGCCTTACAACAGAAGTAAGTTATATGTACAATAAGTGGTTTAACACTCACAACAAAAGAATACTGCCCTACTACTCATTGGGCATATGAAACAGCACATACAGAAATAAATGTCTAACGAAAGGCATAAACTCAAAAGGACCTATAAATATGATATTGTTCTTCTTCTTAATCCAAAAGGTGAAATTGGGGTAATGAGCTAACGTAGTCTGAGTCCATAAATTATCTATCATCATTAGCCCAAGTTCTTCTTTATGCTCAAACAACTTCTGTACTGAGTTCAAGAACATTGTATACTATGCTGTGGGGGTGACAAAATCATTGAAGGTTG
The DNA here is from genome assembly GCA_037074505.1 of Albizia julibrissin. Taxonomy (NCBI): domain Eukaryota; kingdom Viridiplantae; phylum Streptophyta; class Magnoliopsida; order Fabales; family Fabaceae; genus Albizia; species Albizia julibrissin. Next base: position 45,451,797 of record CM073477.1, read on the forward strand.
TCAAATACAAATCCTTCAATTGCTTCCAAAGTTTATGATTCGGATGCGGGTCAAAAGCTAATTTCTCCACTGGAACTTTTGGCTCTTCATCTGAATCTACGTGCAGCACACTATCATATGACTTAAAGTCATCTGTATCCACTACAATTGCTTCATCTTTAGCAATAGGACCATAGTACACTGGGACTTGACACTCTTTCTACGTGTATGAATAATCTTTGGTCTACTTCTAGGTCCTCCTCTGTTAATGACTACATCATCCTTGCCCTATGGTATCTGCTCCTCTGGTGGAGGCTAATTAATCGATGGAAGTAAGGGTGATCTCCTCCTTTGTCTTTTACTATCCGACCCATTTCTGGTCTTGATAGTGATAGGCATTGGAACACTCTTCCGAGCAGTATGCCTCACTCTTGTCATTCATGCCTTTCTGTACACCACCAGGTTAAAATCCATATTTCGATGATAAACAAATGGTGAGGAGATATTCTGTAAGGAAATGATCAAGTTAAGCAAGGCACAATATGTTAAAGTTTCTAAAGAAAACATCACTTGAGTTCTCAGACAACTGGCACTCGAGTTTTCCTATGAGAGTTTATGTCCGAAAGTCTTGAAACTGAAAATGAAAGGCATGAACTCGAGTCCTTAGATATGTACTCGAGTTCTTAGGCAGCTTACACTTGAGTTTGACTTTTGAACTCCCACGAGTTTCTGCCCAAAACCACATATTGAGTGGGAAAATGCCTTATGTACTCAAGTTCTTTTGCACAAACTCAAGTTCTAGCTGTACAACACTCGAGTTTTCCCTGCTAAACTCGAGTTCATCAGTCGTTCCCAAGCTAAATCACTTCAGCAAACACTCCAAATACTCTCATGCTATCTAAACCATGATTTCTCCCTTATCCTCATTCTTAATCTCATTCTCATATACTCTCATACATTATGCTTCCTATCCTAAAGCCACTAACGAAAGCTAGAACCGTGCAATCAAAAATAGAAAATTCTAGCAAAGTCCATCATTGCTAGAACCAACGCTCTGATACCAAAAATATGATACCTTATTCCCTATAACCTCGGATGAGTATAAAAGAGTAGTAAAATCATGTGGGAGACCAGGACTCAAACCCAGCTACTGAACTTTCAAATATATTTGCAAATTTCTCACCCTCAACTCAGGAGTTGAACCTGGGGGTGAGAGGGTAGTAAAATTTTCACAAACCATTTTCACAATATTCATTTATCAGAGTCGGCGAGCGTTTATCTTAATTGCATTTTGTTAGAGATGGTAAGCATAAATACTTATTTCCTACCATTCAACCATTTAATATTCTTATATAGTTGTTATGCTTACAAGGCATAAATCACATATACAACACAAAACGTATACAACATATACAAATCCCATAGTATCCAAAACATATGGAATTTAGACAATCAAGATAACTAAGGTCTTCAGTATCCCCACCTTTAGTCATCTGCATTTACCTTCTGCTTGCCTATCAAGCTTTCTACCGATACTGAAAGTGGGTTTTGGAAAAAGAGTAAGATTCAAAGAATCTCAGTAGCAACATATATCAATCATATAGTTGTAGCATTTCAAGGTATGCTAAACAATCATCATTCATCAGAATCATCACAACAACAATCATGCATCATATGAAACTCTTAAACTATTGTAGCACTAGATATACTACAAGGCCTCGAGTGATACCCATGTAATAGGCCCCAAGATCCACTCGTGCATCGGTGATCATTATATTGGCCTGAGCTTCCACCCATGCAAAGATAGGCCCTAGGCGACCACCCTGCATATTCAAAATACGTCAGACAATTCTTGATGAATACATAAATTATTCAATGCATACCATAACATATTAAAGATAAGTTACTACCTGGTTGCTTTTCTCTAGCAACTTCCTCCAACCTTCCCAAGCTTAGGCAAGTCTTGAGTTACGGACAACTACCAAGTCTTGAAATCTTGAAGATACTGTAAATGAGTCATTACTCATTCATGCACAATTCCAAATTCATAGTATTGGTTAACTTAGGCTAATAGTGCTAAATTACCAAAATGTCCCTTAAGACCCGATCTTACTATACTTTACCAAATTTATGACTTGGGCCAATCCTACACAATTTTATGTGTAGAATCCATTTTTGACTTCCAATTAGTCAAAATCATGCCCAAATGAAAAAAAATGCCCTTGACAACCCTTATTTAAGGCTTTTAAAGGTAATTTGGTCATTTCACATTCTGGGGCTTTTCTCACTTTATCATCAACATATACCCTACATAATTTTGCCTCATAAACCTAATGGAAGCATCAAAACTATCAAATTTGTACTCCTTTTCCATGTCCAACACAGGGCAATCCAATAGAATTCCCAGAAAAGTTATGTCGGTTTCTCGTTTTCTCTTGCCTAATTACCTTCTTTCTACTTATAATCACACTATTAGCTATTTTGACATTCATTGGACTTGATTTGAAGAACCTTGAACATTAAGGTCTCTTAGGTTTCATGAGTTAACTCTTACTAAAACAACCAAAACCAAGCTAAGAACAACTCTAATAGCATCAATCAAACAAGTGGAACAAGTTTGGAAGATTACCTCTTGATTTCTAGCACTTTCTCTCTCTACACGCTTTTGTCTCTCTCACCATAACTCTTAATTTAGCTTGAAAACTATGGATTCTAAGGAGGAGAGATGAGTAGGAGAGGTTATGGAGAGATTAGGAAGCTTAAAGGACAAGGTACAAGCTCACTTACCTTGATTTGTGAAGAACCCTAGCTTCTTCTTCTTCACCGTGCTCTTCACCATTCTCAACTCCCTCTCACTCTTTCTAATTCAGTTTGCATGAGAAATGAAGGAAAAATGAAGGATTGAATTATATAATTAAAAGGTCAAATGGCTTAACACATGTGGCAACTTATGATTAGTCTAAAATTGCCATTTCTTATTTAAAATTTCATTTCCTCTTCACCCTTCCTTGATCAGCTGAACATGCATGAGAAATGAGAGAGTATATATTAATCTTACACTATTTAATTGCCATCATACAATATGTTGACTTTTGCACCTTTGACTTTTGACTATTTGACCTTTCTTGATAATAATTCACCAAAATAGGTTATTAATTATTAAGTAGCCATTTCTCTCTTTTTAATTCCCATTTAGCTGAAATTATTGGGAATATTAGAGAAAAATAATTATTTCCCACTTTATGGCAAAATTACTGTTTTGCCCCTATATTTTATGATTTACCGTAATAAATCATTTCTCGCTCATTTCCATTGGTTTGACCCCATTTTGAAACTTGAATGAGACCACTATTCATGTCATTTAGTTCTCAAATTTTATTTACAATAATAGGCCTTTAACTAGACATTAATTGCCTCTTTATGTCCTTGTTTGGATGAATTATATGTAACTGGTGATTGCCATTTTTCTGTAAATTCATACATATCACAATTTACCATTTTATTCCACTAAATATCACAAATATACATGTAAGGAATATTGGTGAAAAAGTCAGGTATTACAACCTGTGCACATATGCACCGTCACTTTAATCATACAGCTTACGAATACCGAGCCCTCTACCCCGGTAAGGCCAAATCGCATAGTCTCTGAGACTCTTTCTATACCTCATCATTCTTGCGACTCTTCCCAAACTGGGCTTAGTCATTTTCTTGATACAGGCTTATTGTCAAGTTTCTAGATCCAATATTTGGGATATTACACTACCTCTACTATTGATGTTGATGACGTGCAACCAATGCAGGCATCTTTGTGACGCCTATAGTTCTTCTCACAACAGGTTCACCTCTTTCCATTTGATACTCCTTATCAGTTTGTGAGTCACTAGAACAATCCATATTCCTATTAACATAAAAATCATTATTAGAGAGGTAAATATATTGCAATTAAATGAATAAACTAACTATGATTAAGAAGAAAAAGCACATAGTACTATTTTCTAAGTTAAGCACACAATACAATTTTCTAAGTAAAGGTCTTACTCTATATTGTTTCCCATATTCCTTCACAATGATCATTTCTTGCAGCATATTATTCATCATCTATCAATTCTACTTCACTTTTTCTAGGTGGATTTGTTGTGAAAGGTGATGTGCCGTCAAGGTTGAAGGTTGGATCACCATACTTCTATTTTTTACTTTGAAGTACAATGGACATTGTTTTATTTGTAGGATCTGTGACATAAAACACTTATTTCACCTGGCTTGCTAGAATGAAGGGCTCATCTCTATAACCAACTCTTTGAAGACTTACTGAGACAAATCCAAATTGTCGATCTATTACCAAAGTAGTATTCCTAACCTACTTACATTTGAATAAAGAAACTTTGAACTTGTTATAGGTTATCTCTCACATTTCTTCAATAACTTCATAATAAGCCATGAATGCTAATATGGAGTTTTTGTCTTTAGAATTGGAAAAGTGCATGGCTTCAACTTCTACCATCACCCCACTATTTTGCATGGTACTTTTTTCTTCTTGGTCTTTTGTGTAGAAAGAATACCTGTTATATCATAACTAGCCCAAGTAATAACCTGAAATAAAGGCCCCAAGCTAGCTACTCGATTGCCTCAGACACACCGGTATCATGTGAAACCTTCTCCTCGAACTACTCTATGAATGTCTTGTTTTGCTCAATAGCTATATACATGTCCCTCTTCTTTGGATTCATGTTCTTCCAACTCTTTTTTTGTTCATATATGTACGGTTAAACTTCTTCCATATATTCAGGATATACAAGTGTGCTTGCAGTACCTCTTCACGACACATTCTTCACTTTCAGTTTTTGTATTCCCTTACTTCTCCCCTCTTTATGCCAAGATTGTTTCTTCTTCCCTGATAGATAATCTTTGCAAAAGTCTATATCCTCTTCAACTACAAATCGCTCAACTATTGAGGCTTTAGGTTAATAAGGATTTTTAGAATACTCTTCTAAGATCTTCATGTGTCACTTGAAAGGGTACATCCACCTCAGGTAAATTGGACCGCAAAGCCTTACCTCCCTTACTAAATAAACTATCAAATGCACCATTATATCAAAAACTGAAGGAGGAAAACACATCTCTAGTCAGGAAAAAATAATATAACCATCATTTTTCAGTTCATCCAACTTTTTTAGTGTTAATTACTTTGTTATAGATAGCATTAAAGAAAACACACAATCTTGTTACAGCGGTTCGCACTTCATCTTTCATAATGTCTCTAATAGCTACTGGTAATAGCTATTACATCAACACATGATAGTCATAGGAATTCATTCTCTCTAACTTCAAATCATACATTGAGACACACTTGTTCACATTAGAAGAATACCCTTGTGGCACCTTAATTTCATGCAAACACCCACACAAACTTCTTTTCTCCGCTCTTGATAGTGTATACTCTGATGGCTCCATGTATGCCCTCTTACCATCATCTCTTAGCTATGGATGTAACCATTCTCTTATTCCCATATCAACAAGGTCTAGTCTCACACTAATTCCATCCTTAGTCTTCCCTGGTATGTGCAAAAGTATACTGACAAGACTATCACAGACGTTTTTCTCCACATGCATCACATCAATACTGTGTCTCACATGAACACTATGACAATATGGAAGATCAAATAAAATTGATCTCTTCTTCTGTATGTTCTTCTCACCTGTAGTCCTCTGATTCTTACTAAAGGTCACATTAATATGTTCTATCCGACTATAAACTTCCTCCCTGGTTAATGCCTTAGGAGCTATTATATGCTCTGGTAAGCTGTTAAAAAGCTTTCTTAACTTATGATACGGGTAGAACCAATGAAGAAACCTCCTGTGACTAAGGTAGACCATTTTTTTCATTCTCAAATTGATAAAAGTGTGTGTTTGCTTCAAAAATTGGACATGCTTTATACCCCTTCACACTATACCCTGATAAGTTTCCATATGTAGGGAAGTCATTTATCATGGTGAAAATCATTGCACGTAGCTTGAAGGACTCCTTCTTATATGCATCAAACACATCTACGTATTTCTCCCACAACTTCTTTAAGTCATCAATTAAAGGCGCCAAGTAGACATCAATATTGTTCCTTGGCTGTTTTGGTCTAAAAATAATCATAGAGAGCATCACATACTTGTGTTTCATATATAGCCAGGGAGGTAAGTAGTATTTATAAGGAGAACTGGCCATAAACTATGTGTACTAGTAAGAGTTCTATATGGATTGATTCCATCTGTACAAAGCCCAAGCCGAAGGTTTCTCAACTCCCTTCCAAATTGAGGGAAATTTTCATATATTTTCTTCCAATGTGGAGAGTCAGTTAGGTGTTGAAGATATTTTCTATCGGAAATTCTCTCATCAGAATGCCATTTAAACTCCTCTACTTTTGTTCCACTCGTAAAAAAATGCTTAAACTGTGGTATTATTAGAAGATACCATCTCACCGGCCAGAGTGCTGCCAGAATTCTGAACCGAATTTGGAAACGTGTAGAGGTAAGCGTAAGCTTCCTTCTGAACCTATTGGTTTGTCATTTGGATGAGTATGGTGGGAGTTAGGTACTTTTTATGTCTCATTCAAATAGTATTTTAATGACCTAAATGATGTCCAATGCTTGCCTAAAAAGCTAATCATGTGATTAGAAGTAAAAAGGAAGTATTTAGGCAAGAGAAAGAAAGAAACTGACACAATTCTTCTGAGAACTCTAAATGGTTGCCATATGTGTGGTATGAGAAAAGGGTTAGAATTTCATCGATTGGATGATTCTATTGAGTTCAAAAGGGTAAATTGTATAAGGTTCATGTTGATGATGAAGTGAGAAAAGGCATAGAGTGTGAAATGACCAAATTACCCCTTAAAGCTCTAAGAAAGGACTGTTATGGGTATTTTCATCATTTGGGCTTAAATTTGACTAATTAGAGGTCACAAATAGATTCTACACGTGAAATTGTGTAGGATTGGCCCAAGTCATAATTTTTGAGAATGTACAGTTGGGTCGGGCTTCCTTGGGCATTTTGGTAATTTAGCATAATTGGGCTAAGTTATCCACTAAAATGAGTCTAGAATGATACATGGATGAGTAGTAACTTATTTATGGTATACTTCGAATTTAGGACTCGATGCATGGTGCCTGAGCCAGAGCAAAGACGAAGGTTTGAGGATGGATGTGGATTCCGAGAGGTAGTGAACTTACCTTGCCTGCATGTATGTGATATGTATGTGTTTGCATTGTTTATATGACTACTTGATTTTTTGATGATTTGTTATGTTATACGATGGCCATGAGTTTGTGTAGTGGTATTATTTGCCACTGAGATTCTCTCAAATCTCACTCCTCCCAACTAACCATTTAGACAGGTGAAGAGGGCAGGGAGATATGCATGGAGGAGGATTCCAAAGGTGAGGTGAAGATCATAGGGTGATGTACTACTATTTATATTGATGTAATTGATTTACATTTGATAGCCTTATATGGCTTTACATTTCATGTATGTCTATGAATGTATGAATGAAGTTTAGTAGATAACCGTTGTAGTTTAATTAAAGGAGAATAGCTCTAATTTCATTAAAAAGGAAAGTAAATCACTCGCATATACTCTGATATAATAAAATTAAGAGCAAATGAGTCATTAGTGATATAGTGAGGTTAGTGGAAATGTATTTTAAAGTATTCTACCATTTGAAAACCCTATCAACCCTAGGTTCAAATCTTGAGTTGAGCGCGAGGATTTATGAATTTATTGAATGTTGGGTAGTCCAGGGTCAAATCCTGGTTCCAACATTGATTTCACTATTATTTATACTCATTATGGAGTATTGGACATAAGGTGTCACATTTTTTGCATCAGAGCGTTGATTTTGGCAATAATGGTAATTGCTAGAGTTATCAGAGCGTTGGTTCTAGCAATAATGGAATTTGCTAAAAACGTTCTCTGCTAAAGATGATAGGTTATAATCCATGGTTAGATGCCTTAAGTTAGGAGGCATGGTGGTAGAACTATGGCTAAGAGTGATGCCAAGTGAAAGATAAGGATTTGGATAACCTGCGAGTGGATTTAGAAGAACTTTTGAAGTGTTATCAGCTTAGGATAGCTAATGAACTCGAATGCAATATGGTGAACTTGAGTTCATGGGCCATTTTCTGATGGGAAAAGTAGTCTCGGGCAAGGACTCTTAAAGTTAGAAAACCCGAATTCGAGTGCAAATTAGGGTCAAAACTTAAGTTTAGTATGGAGAACTCGAGTGCATAGGGTATTTCCTTGTGTATAAGGTGGTTTGAGACAGGAACTCGCGGGAATGTAAAGCCTAAACTAGAGTATAGACAGTTGAGAACTCAAGTTTATATGGGTGAACTCGAGTTCATCTTTTGTTCTTGCTTATTGGAATTGTTTATGGTAGAAACTCTTTCCCCATAACTTGAAGGACTTGAGTGAGAGCAAGCTGAGGACTCGAGTTCATATAGTTGAACTCGAGTGCATCTCCTCTCCATGCAAATTGAAGATTTCTTGAGCAGAAACTCTCTTCCTATAACTCATGAAATTCGAGTGCAATGATTGCACAGAACTTGAGTGCAACTTGTGTCCTTGGCATTTGAGAGGTTTCTGGAACAAACTCTCACTTCCACACTTCCAGGGCTCGAGTGCATGTAGGAGAACTCGAGTGTGTCATGGTGAACACGAGTGTAAGCCTTCATGGCATGTGTAAAGATTGAAGTATCAGATAAGCCCCTATAAAAAACTAGTAGAACTCGAGTGTGGCTGGTTGGACTTAAGTATGTAGGTCAAAACTCATGTTCATGAGACTAAACTCGAGTGTAGAGGAACTTTAGCACAATATGGAAATACAACTTTGTGCAATGCTTGGTTGGAGGTTTAGGCATGTTGTTAGAGACTTTCCTAACATGTCACGTGGTGGTTGAGGCATTATGGGATGCCGATACACAGTGATGTATGATTTGATGTAAGCGACATGTCATATGGTAGTTGTGGTATTATGGGATACCGATACCTAGTGACATATGATATGAAGCTAGCACGAATGCTTGGATTCCATTGGAACTCTGTGGTTAAGCGTACTTAGAAAAGGGAATGTTGTGGGTATGCTCCACATAAGGTTGCTCAGTTAGGGGCTGGATTTCCGTTCCGTTGTGGAGGGCGCCCCGTGAGGGTAGTGCTGCAGTAAGGCCTAGTGGCGGTCCGTAGTAAAGATTCTTAGATGATCTAAGAAGTGACTAGAGGCATGGAAATAATAAAGTAAGTTGTGATCTTTAATCTGAACTCTTTTCTGTTGTAGTGATTACTGCTAAGGAAAAGTTCATTTGATGGGGGTTATGGAAGTTGAGGTATAATGATTGCATTGAGAATCTCCATGCCAAGTGATGATCCTAGTAATCCGTGGGGTTAAAGGAATGTGGGTATGGTATATGGTGATACATGATCAGTGGTGCTTATGCCGTATATCAATCCTAATGGATCCAAATTGATGATACTGGGGTTTGAAGATATGTGTGGATCAGATCTAAGCTGAGATAGTGCTTAGGTAAAAATGTGAATAAGGTTTCACTATGGTTATGTTCCATGAAGGAAGTTTGAACCTTGTGAACCTTACGAATGATGATTGAACCTTCAGTAGTGCTTTGAGGATATTACCCGAAAACCATAGAGGTTAGAATATTCACTATTGAATTTGATTCCTAGCGTACTTATTGGGTATAATTAAAGAAACTTAATTCTGACTCAGGTGATGTTGAGGTTCTAAAAGTTGAACCATAACCTGAGAATCAATTGCAATAGTTGAATTGGTTCTTCAGGAATCTGAGATAGCCTGAGTGGCTTGAGGTACTATAATGTAGTACAGAAATATGTAAGAAATCTCATGCATATTTTGAGAGGTTGCTAGATGCTAATCTAGTATTGGGAAAGATCCAATTTGTAGAATATTCCCTAAGAGATATGATTATTTCTTGGAACGGGACCAATATAAAAGTCCAAATGAATTAACCCTAGAGATAAAGAAAGCAAATGACAGAATTGCTAGAGAGGAAGGACCTTATGAGTTCTGAATTCCATTACAATGGTACTTCTATTCATAGATGACCAACCGAACAGAACTACCTGCGGAGGATTCTGATCGAAAAGGGCTACCTATGGGGAGTTCTAATCAGAAAAGGCTACCTATGGGAGATATGATATGGAAGGGCTACCTACAGAGGGTCTAATTGGGGGCTGACTAGTCAAGTAACTGAGTAAAGCACCAGGTGTAGTACTGTAGTATAGAGCCACCGTGATGTCGAACCACAGTGTGTAGCCGTCATGATGGCAAACCATGGAGTGAAGTCGCCGTGATGTTAAAACCGTAGAGTAGAGCTACGGGGACATTGACTCTCAGTAGTGGTATATTGTAATGATTCTTCCATCGTATAAGTTTCCTTAAGAAGAAGGGTTATATAACCCATTATATCGCCATGAGGTGCTTTAGTGCCGAATGATGAAAGAGATTAAGGAAGAACATGCTAAGCAATGTGAAGCTAAGTGACTCTTGCTAGTGTATCTTATGTAATGGTTCTGCATGTATGTGTTTACCATCGAGTGTATTCGTGTTATGAATATATGGTAAGCAGTAAGACCTTTTGGACCAGCATGTCCTTAGGCAGTCAGACCTGATGAGCAGAGGCCAAGGCTGTAAGTCCCTTGATGTCTACGACTTAGGGGTGATTCCCTAGGTAGTAAGACCTAATAAGTTTTCTTGAGTTGCAGGGTAGATGTCTAGGGCCTATTTTACACGAGTAGACGCCATAGAGACTTCTATTATGTGTGAGTAGTCACTTGGGGCCTAATTTGTATAAGTAGACACTCGAGGCCATAGAAAACTCCTATTATACACAAGTGAAATTCTAGGGCCTATTGCACCGATAAACACTTGGGGCCAAGTGACTTGTGTACCGAAAGTTCAGTGGATGACGTTAGGCTATATGCTGACATGTCATATGCTCTCAAAATGATTATTGTGATGATGATGGTTTGTTTAGCATGCTTCATAAACATTACATAGATGTGTAAATGAGTTGAGATGCAAGGGATGGAGCCTGTAATGAGTTCCAAGTACCTAGTAAACTGTGTTCTAAGTATTTAGACTCTATGAGTACAAACTCAATGGTACCGGGGTATGTCGAGCGTGGCTTAAGTGGAAAATGTTACATGCTTAATACCTGGGGAGGTCTCCTTTAAGGGATAATGGGAGTAGCTATCCCAAAAGTTTACTGTACTCAGTCCTAGTGGCCCAGGGGGTGTGGACTGGACATCTACGCTGCTGCAGGATGGTGCCCAGTAAGGGTAGCTCTGCAGTGGGCCTAGTGAGAGGGCTTCTATTCATAAAAAAACGTGGAGTGATTGTCTTAAGGCGATAAGACCCAAAGTGTAAGTTTACATAGGGAAGAGTCCCGGGGGTGTAAGACCTATCTATCTAGCACTATGGTTATTACCTAGTATAGTGACAATGGACCAATGTGTCTAGAGAATACATTGAGATTAGCATAATATTCAGATTGTACTAAGTTGTATCTAAGGCAATAAGCTTAAGATGCCTATGGCATGGAAAGGGTAATTCCCTAGGATGTAAAACCAAATATCCAGCATTATGGTAGTGGAATGAGTTGTAAGACTTGTGTGCATACAGTATGATTTGGGGGAGTCCCAAAGAGACTAGAAGGCCTAGTATGCATACAGTGTAATTCGGGAGAGTCACGAAGAGGCAGCGAGGCCTAAGAAACCAAACGCTGTGAGATTGGATTAGTAAGTCCTGTGAGAATGCCACATACTAGGTATAGAATGAATGAAAGTGTATGTCATGAGATTGGCATGATTTTATGAATGGCAAGCATGTCACGCATCATATATATATATATATATATATATATATATATATATATATATATATCTTACATTCATAGTGGTATTGTTTGCTACTGAGATTATCTCAAATCTCACTCCTCCCAATCAACCATCTAGACAGGTGAAGAGTACATGGAGATATGCACGGAGGAGGATTGCAAAGGTGAGGTGAATATAGTAGAGCGAGGCACTACTATTTGTATTGATGTAATTTGATAGCCTTACATGGCTTTACATTTCATGTATGTATGAATGAAGTTTAGCAGAGAACCGTTGTAGTTTAATTAAAGGAGAATAGCTTTAATTTCATTAAAAAGGCAAGTAAACCACTTGCATATACTATGATATAATGAAATTAAGAGCTAATAAGTCATTAGTGACGTAGTGAGGTTAGTAGAAATGTATTTTAAAGTATTCTACCCTTTGAAAACCCTCTCAACCCGAGGTTCAAAACCTGAGTTGAGAGTGAGGGTTTATGAATTTATTGAACGTTGGGTAGTCCATGGTCAAATCCTAGTTCGACAATTGATTTCACTACTCATTTATGCTCATTATGGAGTATTGGAAATACGGTGTCTTAGTGATCACTTAAGTGATATGAGCCAATCACTCGAGCGATCTCTTTCAAAATCTGGCAGAGGCTTCTTGGGCATATTTCTAACTTCATCACTCGAGTGATTATTCGAGTGATACCATGCCATCACTCAAGTGATCCTTAACTGAACATGCCAAAAGCTTATCCCTTAAGTCAGATTTTTATATCATACTGTATAATTGCTCTGCACACTTAAACATATTTATTAGATCGTTTAAAAACCATTTGTTTAACATGAGATCTTTCTTTTCCTCTTTTGTTATCATAAAAACATAGGATCTAACACTATATATCCACCCTAAAAACACCTTTTGCACTCATACACCGGTATGTTATATTTGACTAGTTTCCTACACTGGGCCGTCATACAGCCTAGAGATTCATTCTCTACCCAGGACTAAATCATATAGTCCCTGAAAGTTATTCTATATTTCAAACATTCTTAGACTCTTGCTAAACTGGGCATAGTAGTCTGCCCAATATAGGCTTATCCTCAAGTCTCTAGTCTAAAATCTGGGATATTAACTTAATGGCCAACGTGGATGCCTAATTTGTGAAGAAGGTACATAGTCGATTAGGTTGAAGCATGGTATAAAGAATTCCTATATAGAGCATTGCAGATGGTTTCAAAAGGTTCATCCGTATCACCTTGTGAGAAAATACTACAATGGGGAATCAAATTAAAGGATGGCACCTGAACCTTTAACTTGTGAGGAGGTTTTTGAAAAAATGAAACATGCAGGTTGTAAATTTGGGAAGCCATTTGTGAAATATGTTAGGACAGGTAGGTGGAAGAAAAGGTTTATTTTCTTCTATCTGCCACATTGAAGTTCCCTTAATGTTAGAGATTTTTTTGATGTCATACATATTGAGAAAACTATGTGTGAGAGTCTTTTTGGAATGTTACTCTATATTCTTCTGAAGACAAAGAATGACATGAATACAAGACCAGACATGGTTTAGATGGGAATAAGGGAGAAATTGGCACCAGAGAAGAGGGGTTCTCATACATTCCTTTGCCCAGCAGCTTCCACACTGTCTGAACAAGAAAAAAGAAGTTTTTATGAGTTTCTTGCTTCAGTAAAAGTGCCAGATGGTTACTTGTCAAACATTAGTAACCTTGTGTCAATGAAGGACTTGAAGCTAAAGGGTTTGAAGCCATACGATTGCCATGTGTTGATGGAAAACTTCATTCCAATAGTAATATGAGGTCTTTTACCTGATAAGGTATAAGTTACAATCATGAAGCTCTATTTCTTCTTCAAGTTACTATGTTGTATTGACTACAAGAAATTGCTGAAGCTACAAACCTAAATCGTGACTATATTTTGTGAGTTGGAGATATTTTTCCCTCTAGGTTTCTTAGACATAATGGTGTACTTAAATGTTCACTTGGTTAGAGTGGTACAACTGTATTGCCCAGTCTATATGAGATGGATGTACCTAGTCAAGTGCAAGATAAAGGACATAAAAGGGTATGTGAAAAAATAGAGCCGTCTAGAGGGTTGCATTGTTGAACAATACATTTATGAAGAGGCCTTCTGGTGTCTCATCATAATGGAAGGACATCTGGAGAAGGGTTAATGGGAAAGAAAGCTATCGCTATCTCAAACAATATTAGGAGCAAGCACACCTATACGTACATCACAATTCTAAATAGATTGATGAGTATTTAGGTATCTATATGGATGAGATTGACAAATAGACATGTGCTTTCTTTCTTAAGCTATGTCATCAATAGATACAACTTTTACTCTAAAAATTCCAGATTTACAACCCTTCTCTATTTTGATCATAACTCTTGAACCCGATATCTGAATGATCTTATTCTTGTCTCATTTTTTAGATGATTCAGAGGGCAACAATTGATATGAAGACTTGAAGGGAAGATTCGGACAAGAGGATAGTCAAAACTGTAGTCAATGTTATATGTATTTTTCTGGATTTTTATTGGGCCCAGATTTTGTAATAAAGCACCATTTATTATTAATTTCTGTTTTGGGCTGAACTGATGGGCTTGGACCCATGTGACAATTAGGTTTTTACTTTGGTTAGCTGAAACAATAGAGCTGAACAGATTTGTGACATTTTTGGATTGAAATCAAAAGTTCTTCATTCTCTAAAAAAATTTCTTCATGTTCTTCGTTCATTTTTCGGATTTTCCAACCATGTTGGGCTAAGCTTCTGTGATTGACCTATGGATTGAGGATTCACGTTTCCAATCAGAGGACATACTTAAACCGGTAACGTAACTCATTTCTATTTACTCTAATCAGATTCGATTTCTGGAATAGTTCGAACGTTTATTTTAATATTCGGATTGGTAGATCCCAAGGACACAGTTCGAATGGGGTTACAGTGATACTGTGGATCGCACTGTAGCACGCCATGCATACGAACAGAACCTAGACGATCGTCTAGTTGAGGGATTTTTTGGACAAATACAGAGATTTTGGTTCGTCCAGAACCAATCACGAGTTCATTATAATTTTCATCCGATGATGGTAGGAAACTATGAATCCCAATTCTAGGTCAGTCGTTTTAATCTGTTTGGTCTAGTTCGTTTTCAATTTCAGTCTTTAATCTAAGTTTATTGTTCATTAATAGTTTTAGTGAACCCCCCCAATCGATCATTGTTTTGAATGTTTTAGATTGCATGTAAATTCCATGGGAAACGATCCAGGTTCTCTGTACTGCAAATTCTCATTGAAACTGGTTATTTTGCGAGAACTCGACAATTCTCGATCAAAATTTGACGCCGTAGCCGGGGAATTTGCATCGGTCTAGCAGTAACAGTAGTGTAGTGTTTGAGTCAGGTGGTTCTGGTGGTTTGACAGATTTGTATCTCAACCAAATCACTGAGCCCCAGGTCTTTTTGAAGGAATTGGGCACTCTGATTGGGACGATGGGATGACTTTTTCACTGTTTTTTGGTCTCGATGGGACGTAGCCGGTATTTCAGAAATTGTTCTAGGATTTCTACTAGAATTTGTGACTTGCTCTGATTGGGCTGATTTTTGGTGAGCTGAAAGAAAATGTGCCTCTGAGCATAACTCATCGCTTTGCCATGGCACCCACCTAACTTTTCCAAATTCCATCATTTAGACCACTTTTTCAATTTTTAAGTTTTTTTATTGCATTTTTGGGTTTCCGGATAGTTTACAAGTTGTTCTGTGCAATTCCCATAATTTTTAAAAATCATTTGGTAGTGTTTTTGAATTTATTTTGGTCAATTTCTAGTGTGGGCTTGGCATTTTACGTTTTTGAGTGTTCTGGTGGTTGTGCTGATTTTTCCCTATGTTGTATGACTAGGAGCAGCACTAGTGCATCATTTTTTAGTATTCTGGTGGTTGTGCTGATTTTTCCCTATGCTGTATGACTAGGAGCAGTACTAGTGCATCTGATCTGTTGGATATAAATCCTGAAATAGAACACACAATTCTTGCTGCTAGAAGGGCTGTTAGGTTAAGTCAAAGGGTTATTACTGAACCTGTTTCTGATTCTGACATTGATTCTGTTGGCACTTTTGTCTCTTCTGATTCTATTGGCAGCACTTCTAGTCCCTCAGACACTATGGCAGATCCGGGAAATAATAGGACTTTAAAGCAGTTGACTGCACCTGGTGATAATTATCAGCCATTGTGTATCCAATACCCTGCCCTTGGTGCTAACCTTGAACTTAAATCTGGACTTATACATTTGTTGCCCAAGTTTCGTGGTCTTGCAGGTGATGAACCGCACAAGCATCTGAAGGAATTCCATGTGGTATGCAGCACAATGAAACCATATCATATTGATGAAGACCACATTAAGCTGAGAGCCTTTCTTTTCTCCCATGAGGATGGAGCGAAGGACTGGTTATATAATCTTCAACCGTCATCTATTGGAAGTTGGGCTGATATGCAGAGATTTTTCCTAGAGAGATTTTTCCCTTCTTCAAGAGCCACTACAATCAGAAAAGAAATCAGTGGAATCAAGCAAATAAATGGCGAAAATATGCATGAATACTGGGAGATATTCAAGAGGTTGTGTCCTAGCTGCCCCCATCACCAGATAACTAAGTAGCTCTTAATCACTTATTTCTATGAGGGTCTTCTACCTAATGACCGAAATCTGGTGGATGCTTCTAGTGGTGGAGCCTTAGTTAACAAGACACCCCAAGAGGCCAGAGATTTAATATCCACTATTGCAGCTAACTCTCAACAATTTGGCACTAGAGCAAATAGCAGTGCTGTGTTCCAGATCATCGGATCCAATGATTCTCACCAGCAATTGGAGAATAGAATTGATGATCTGACCTCCTTGGTGAGGCAACTGGCAGTGACTCAAACAATGCAGTCTTCCACTCCACATTTGGGCTATTCATGTAGTTTCTGTTCTGACCCCTCTCATCCTACGGATTCTTGCCCCACCTTGCAAGACAACACATATCAAGATCAGTCAGTGGCTGCTGTGGGCATTTTTCCAGGGAAGCCACAACACCAGCAGTAAAATAATGCCTTCTCCAATACATATAACCCTGGCTGGAGAAATCATCCAAATTTTAGGTGGAGCCAGAATCCGAGTCAGATTCAGAACCATAATAGTCATGTGCAGCAGAGTTTTAGAAATTACCAAAAAAGACAGTTTCCACAGAACAAACAGAATTTCCAACAATTCGCTCCTCCACAGCCAGCACAACAACAGCCGACCAGCAGCATTGGTTCGTCTCTAGAAGAAATAATGAAGCAGCTTGTAGCAAATAGTTTGCAATTCCAGCAACAAACTGAGGCCTCCATCCAGAGTTTGCAGACTCAGATTGGGCAGTTGGCAACATCATTAAACCAACTCCAGCCTCAGGGATCCAATACTCTCCCTTCACAGACAATTCCCAATCCGAAGTTAAACGTTAGTGCTATCTCCTTACGGTCTGGTAAGCAATTACAAGGGCATAAACCAGCTGCAGATGTGACTGAATCCACATCAGAAAAAGAGTCAGAAAAAGTGAAGATTGACTCTAGAAATAAAGAGGCAGTGAAGCAAGGTGAAGAGGAGTCTGGAGTTCCTATCCCTCTTCCTTTCCCTCAGAGAGCCCTTCAATCCAAGAAGGTGGCAGAAAAAGTGCAAGACAGTGATATCCTTGAGACATTCAGAAAAGTTGACATTAACATTCCTCTCTTAGATGCCATCAAACAGATCCCCAAGTATGCCAAGTTCCTAAAGGAGTTGTGTACCAACAAGAGGCGACTGAGAGGGACTGAACGAGTGAGCTTGAACCAGAATGTCTCAGCGCTTCTCCAACAACCCATGC
This sequence comes from Albizia julibrissin, assembly GCA_037074505.1. Taxonomy (NCBI): domain Eukaryota; kingdom Viridiplantae; phylum Streptophyta; class Magnoliopsida; order Fabales; family Fabaceae; genus Albizia; species Albizia julibrissin. Next base: position 45,469,574 of record CM073477.1, read on the forward strand.
CTCACAAGTGCAAGGACCCAGGTACGTTTTCTATCCCTTGCATTATTTGTTATTATAGATTTGATAATTGCTTGGCTGATTTAGGTGATTCAATTAATGTTATGCCTGCATCTATTTACAAATCCCTTGGTCTTGGTCCCTTGCGACCTACTGGTGTTGTTGTCCAACTAGCTAATAGGAGTAATGCTCATCCTGCTGGTCTGATTGAAGATGTTTTGGTTAAGGTCAATGAATTGATATTCCCTGCTGATTTTTACATTTTAGATATGGAGGATGAATCTTCTAGCAGTAGGTCCCTAGTCATTTTAGGGAGACCTTTCTTGAAAACAGCTAAGACTAAGATAGATGTGCATTCTGGTACTCTTTCCATGGAATTTAGTGATATTGTTGTGACTTTTAATATCTTTGATGCCATGATACATCCTAGGGAAGAGCATTCTGTTTTGTACATTGATGTGATAGATGAGACTGTTGATGATGTTCTTTCTGCTTGGTATGCTGATTTTCCTGATTTTGCATCGGTGGGAGATTATGTGATATGTGCATGTTCTGACACTGAATGGTACCCTGTTTGCACTGAGATTGATGATGTACTGTATGGAGATATTGATTTGATTTATAATTCTACTTTACTTGTGGATCCTGATATTGATTGCGGTAAAGCTGAGCTTTATTCTGATATTGATGATTATGAACTAAACCCTGATGTTAACAGGGAGCTTCCTAGCCATAGTTCTGCTTCTATGCATGTAGTTTCAGGTATTGCAGGTGTATACACTTCTGAAATGATCCAATTACCTAAGCTTCTTCCTTCCATTCAGCAACCGCCCAAGTTAGAGTTGAATTCATTGCCAGCTCACTTGAAATATGCCTTTCTAGAGGTAGATGACCAACTTCCAGTCATTGTGGCCAATAACCTTCTACCTGATCAAGAAGAGAAGCTGCTGAGCTTGTTGAGGGCCAATAAGAAGGCAATTGGGTGGATGTTAGCTGATCTTGTTGGCATTAGCCCTTCTATGTGTATGCATCAGATTCTGTTGGAAGCAGATGCTAAGCCAGTAAGATAACCCTAGAGATGTCTTAATCCTCTCATTTTAGAAGTGGTCAAGAAGGAAGTGACTAAGCTTCTACAGGCTGGCATCATCTATCCCATCTCTGATAGCCAGTGGGTTAGCCCAGTCCAGGTTATTCCCAAAAAGTCTGGAGTAAGTGTAGTAGCCAATCAAAGGGATGAGCTCATTCCTAAAAGAGTTCAGAACAGTTGGAGAGTGTTGGGACACATTGTATCTAAAGAGGGTATTAAGGTAGATCCTGCTAAAATTGATGTTATCACTGCTTTGCCTTATCCCACATCTGTGCGAGAAGTTCATTCTTTTCTTGGCCATGCAGGTTTCTACCGACGCTTCATTCAGGATTTCAGCAAGATTGCCCGACCCCTGTCTGACCTTCTACATAAGGACACCGAGTTTACATTTGATGCTGAGTGTAAGATAGCCTTTGATCACTTGAAGCGTTGCCTGACCACCACTCCAGTTATCCAACCACCAAATTGGTCTCTCCCATTTGAGTTGATGTGCGATGCTTCCAATTATGTTGTTGGGGCTGTCTTGTCTCAGAGGGTCAACAAGGTTTCTCATGTCATTGCATATGCATCCAAGACCTTGGATCCTGCCCAATCCAATTATACCACCACTGAGAAAGAACTTTTGGCTATAGTGTTTGCTTTTGATAAGTTTAGGTCATATCTGCTAGCTAGTAGGGTAATTGTTTTCTCTGACCATGCTGCTTTGAAATTTCTTTTGAAAAAGACAGATTCTAAGCCTCGACTTATTCGATGGATGTTATTGCTCTAAGAATTTGATGTTGAGATCTGAGATAGGAGTGGAGCATAAAATTGGGTAGTTGATCATTTGAGTCGTGTCACTCATTCCTCTTCCCCCTCTGCCATTCAGGATGATTTTCCTGATGAGCAGCTTTTACAGCTGCAAGGTAAGCTTCCATGGTATGCTGATTTAGTTAATTACTTGGTTGCTGGTGTTTTACCTTCTGATTCCACTAGGGCACAAACTCTGAAATTAAAAAGTAAATCTAAATATTACGTTTGGGATGACCCTTATCTGTGGAGATTTTGTAGTGACCAAGTAGTTAGGCGATGTGTACCTGATCATGAGTTTGACTCCATATTACATTTTTGTCATGCTTCTGCCTGTGGTGGTCACTTTAGACCCCAAAGGACTACTAGGAAAGTCCTAGACTCTGGTTTATTTTGGCCAACCCTGTTTCATGATTCTCATCTGTTTTGTAAGTCATGTGATAATTGTCAGAGAGCAGGTAGTCTTTCTCGTAGGCATGAGATGCCCCAGCACCCCATATTGTTTTGTGAAATTTTTGATGTTTGGGGTATTGATTTTATGGGTCTATTTCCTGTTTCTTATGGTTTCACTTACATATTGCTTGCTATTGACTATGTTTCAAAATGGGTTGAGGTGAAGGCTACCCAGTCTAATGATTCTGCTGTGGTGGTAGATTTTGTCAGGTCTAACATTTTTTGCAGGTTTGGCATTCCTCGACCCATCATCAGTGGCCAGGGTTCTCATTTTTGTAACCGGAGTATGGGTGCTTTATGACGGAAGTATGGAGTGATTCACAAGGTGTCCAAAACATACCATCCACAGACCAATGGTCAAGCTGAAGTCTCGAATAGGGAGATTAAGCAAATCCTTCAGAAGACTGTTAACTCTACCCAGAAGGATTTGAGCAAGCGATTAGATGATGCTTTGTGGGCTTATCGGACTGCCTACAAGACTTCAATTGGGATGTCTCCATATAGGCTTGTTTTTGGTAAGGCATGCCACCTTCCGGTTGAATTAGAGCATCAAGCTTATTGGGCTATTAAGCAGTGTAACATGGATTTGGCTAAGTCTGGGATGGAACGGAAGCTCCAATTGCAAGAGTTGGATGAAGTTTGATTGGATGCCTATGAGAGTTCACAGTTGTACAAGGAGAAGACCAAGGCATTCCATAGCAAGCAAATCCTGAGGAAAGAGTTTTCTGTGAGCCAGAAAGTTCTTCTATTCAATTCCCGTCTCAAGTTTATGCCCGGTAAGCTTCGATCTAGATGGGATGGCCCTTTTGTGATTGCTAATGTTTTTCCTTTTGGTGCTGTTGAGTTGTGTGATCCACCTACATGGAGGACCTTCAAAGTGAATGGACATTTACTCAAACCATTTTGTGAGGGATCACAGCAGCAACCTGAAGAAGTGGACCTCATACTCACTGATGCCACTTATCCTCCGTAAACACCTGGGGACTATTCTTCTTTCCCTATTTCCTTTTTCTTTTATTTCTTGTGTTTCTTTTTCACTTTTCTTTTCACACTTAGCGTAGATTTTCTAAATAATACACTTTCTCCTTCTATCATTGTTTAGCTATGTATATTGTGGACTTGGACATATTGGTTTTGATGGATCATGCTATTTAGGCTGAATTCCTTACTTACTTTTTGGTAGTTGATTTTGGTGATGCTGATTGCATGATTTGGTATTTACCTTTGTGAGCTTTTGGGCCTACATGAATGGAATTCATCTTTACCATTCTTCCTTTTTCTTTGTGTCTCTGCTCCTGATTTATGTTCTCTAGAACTTGCTCTCTTTCTTTTTAAGGCTACATTTTTCACTTACATGAATAAATATGATGGAGGCTTGTTTAGTTTCTTTCTTTTATTAGCCACTTTGACTAAATAGCCTTCCCTTACACTATTAAATTCCCTTTGTTAGCCCCTTTGTGCCTTTTTGACTCATTTTTTTCTTCAACCACATTACTAGCCAAAGTGTAAAACCATGTTATACCGCACCTTGGAATTTACTGAGCATTGGTTTCACGTTAGTTTTGTGTTTACATGTGGGCATTGCCCAGGAGTGCCACAATTTAAGTGTGGGGGGGATGTTTGGATGTTTGATTTGGGAGTTGGGTCATTAAAAAAAATAGAAAAACAAAACAAAACAAAACAAAAAGAAAGAAAAGAAAGGAGAATGAGGGATGTATATTTGAAAGGGGATACTCCATTGATTTGAGTGTTATTATTGTCATGCTCTTTCAAATTTCTTTGGTGCTTAGCCTCACACATCCATACTTATACACACCTTCACCTTAGCCCCATTACAACCTTGAATAATAAGCTCTCTTGATTTGTGCATGTATGTGATATGAGTAGTGGAGAAGTAGAAATTGAGCAAGCCTATGGTAGGACAATTTCTTGAGTAGAATTTGAGTGATACACTTGTTTACCCTATACACTTTAGAGAGTTATTGAGAGAATCCTTTGAGAGACCATTTTATGTGAGTAGCATCATCGATCGAGACTACCGTGTTTTGTAATTTGATATGCGGGGATTTCAGTTTAATTGGTTGGTCTTTTGAAGCTTTGTGTCCATTGTTCCAATTTTACATTGTTGGCAATTGTTAGAAAGGAGAAATTTTTCTTTTCGTTTTGCTCAGGAGTGCAAAATGATAAGTGTGGGGGAATTTGATAATTGAATATTTATTACACTCATTTGTATCTCTTGATTAATAAATTTAGATTTTTTAGTAATAAATAATGGGCTTTTATGCTTATTTGGGCTTTTGAGTGTTTTATTGGATTTAACATATTTTAATAATAAAAATTATAGATTTACAACCCTTCTCTATTTTGATCATAACTCTTGAACCAGATATTCGAATGATCTCATTCTTGTCTCATTTTTTAGATGATTCAGAGGGCAACAATTGATATGAAGACTTGAAGAGAATATTCGGACAAGAGGATAGTCAAAACTGTAGTCAATATTATATGTATTTTTCTGGATTTTTATTGGGCCCAAATTTTGTAATGAAGCACCATTTATTATTAATTTCCGTTTTGGGCTGAACTGATGGGCTTGGACCCATGTGACAATTAGGTTTTTACTTTGGTTAGTTGAAACAATAGGGCAGAATGGATTTGTGACGTTTTTGGATTGAAATCAAAAGTTCTTCATTCTCTGAAAAATGTTCTTCATGTTCTTCGTTCATTTTTCAGATTTTTCAGCCATGTCGGGCTAAGCTTCTGTGATTGACCGATGGATTGAGGATTCACGTTTCCAATCAGAGGACATACTTAAACCGGTAACGTAACTCATTTCTATTTACTCTAATAGGATTCGATTTCTGGATTAGTTCGAACGTTTATTTTAATATTCGGATTGGTATATCCCAAGGACACAGTTCGAATCGGGTTACAGTGATACTGTGCGATCGCATAGTAGCATGCCACGCATACGAACAGAACCTAGATGATCGTCTAGTCGAGGGATTTTTTGGACGAATACAGATATTTCGGTTTGTCCATAACCAATCCCGAGTTTGTTATAATTTTCGTCCGAAGATGGTAGGAAACTATGAATCCCAATTCTAGGTCAGTCGTTTTAATCTGTTTGGTCTAGTTCGTTTTCAATTTCAGTCTTTAATATGATTTTATTGTTCGTTAATAGTTTAATTGAACCCCCCCAATCGATCATTGTTTCGAATGTTTTAGACTGCATGTAAATTCCGTGGGAAACGATCCAAGTTCTCTGTACTGCAAATTCTCATTGAAATTGGTTATTTTGTGAGAACTCGACAATTCTCGATAAGTTCCTATTAATTCTAATAAAGAATGGTCTATTTTTTTATTATCTAAAAAAAGAGGTTGTTAGAGGTGAATTCAGTGAGGATGATCCTTTCCAAGGGTCGTCACTTGAAAGACAGTTCAATAATGATGATGATTTGTACGTTAGGCATGACCATAATGAAGAAATTTGGATATCAAAGAGGGGCAAGTTGCTTCACAAATTAAAGAAAACAATTGTAACTAAAAGAGCATTAAAGAAAATAAAAAGGTACATTTGATCATATGTATATTCCCTTACCATTGTTGTATTCATAATTATTGTATAGATAGAATCCAATGATTTGTTTTAATTTATTGGCACTTGTTGGCTGGAATTTGTTATTTTGTGTATATAGATGCAACTTGAGAAGACAAAGTTGTAAGGATATCCATCTCGTGCACTCCAACCACTTTCTTTGGAACATAACGTTCAGAAGGCCATTGGTATTCATTAGCTGCCATCTCCTCAAGAAGATTGTAAGCATCTTCTAGACTCTTTCTCATAAAAGATCCTCCAGCTACAACATCTACAAGAATTCTTATCGTATGCGTCATCCCATATAGAATGAGTGTAATTGCCACCAATCTGGTAACCCATGATGAGGACATTTTCTTAGCAACTCCTTATATCTTTCCCATGCTTCATAGAGGCTGTCAAATTCATGTTAAGTAAATAAGGTAATTTCATTCCTCAATTTAGCTATTTTTACTGAAGGAAAGTATTGTGCCAAAAATTTCTGCACCAAGGCATCCCATGCAGTTAGGCTTCCACTGGTAGAGAGTATAGCCAGCTCTTATCCTTATCCCTGAGTGAGAAAGGGAAAAGTCTAAGTCTAATGGCATCATCAGTAATACCATTATGCTTGAATGTGTTACAAATTTCTAGGAAGCTGGCTATATGTGTGTTGGGATCTTCTGTTGGTCAACCACTGAACTGAATTGCTTGCATCATCTGGATAATTGCAGGCTTGAGTTTAAAATTATTAGCTGCTACTGGCGGTTTTCTGATTCTAGAAGTTGTCTCCATGATTGTTGGTGTTGCATAGTCAAGGAGTGTTTTGGTATCTGTTGTTTCTCCCTCCGGATTTGCCATCGAATTAATTGAAGTAGACTGCTTTCAAATTCTCTGATTTCTTCGACAAGTTTTTTCGATCTCTGAATCACAAGGTTGTAATTTAGTCTTCTTCGATCTTGTCATGCACTAAGCAAAAGCATGAAAAGAAACACAAGACATCAAAAAGAAGACAAATGTAATGTAAAGACCAAATTAGTATTAAAATTACTTGGTATTGATATTAATGACAACAATCCCTTGCAACGGCGCCAAAAACTTGTTACGAATAGAGGATGGTGTATTTAGAAGTGCAAGTGTACACTGTCATAAATAAGTAATATAGAGGTGAGTAGAGTATCGTTCCCACGAGGATTAATCACTAACTACCAAAATTAATAATTTTAATACTATTTAGCCGATCGATTAGTTAGTGGTTGAGATTGCAAGATAAAAATGTTTAAATGAAAATGCAATTGTTGTAAAGACAAATATAATAAAAAGGCCCTAGGGATTAGATTTCACTTAGCAAACTTCGGATTGAATCACTTATCTATTCCAGTCTAATTTATTCCACATGATTGATAGTCGAGTTTCCCTATTTTAATTACTAGCCTCCTCCAAGGTCAAGTAATTTTATAATTAATTGCTAACCCAATATATTCCTATATGAATTTAAGCAATCAATCATGCATTAAGATTTATGGAACTCAATTAAGACTACACAACCCATATGAATATATTCCTATTTCATATGTAAATTATGGTTTTAATTATAGGATCCACACACATGTATCTCCTTCCGGTCTCAACATGCACGTTGAAATCATCCAAAAGGTGGCCAATCAATTGAAAGCATTAAGAAAAATAATTAAAACTCAATCATGAAGGGAAAATCAAAACTAGATTTAATAAGTTAAGATTCAATCCGTCATTAGTAAGCTACGTCATCACCCTAGGAAAATGAAAATTTAGCTCATGGTAAAAGTAAAAACAAAACCAAAATAAATTGAAAACTTCATAAATATTGTAGAAAAAATGATTATTAAATTCTAAAACATAAAGATACAACTACAAGATGTATGAAAATATAAAAATCTAGCCTTTCATATAGGAGGTAAAACATTTCATGAAGGAGGCTTCTATACCATCCATAAAGGAGGACTACCTAAACCTTCCATGTAGGAGGTATGCAAGAACAACAAAAATGCATGAAATTAAACTCTAAGATGATGTCCTCCATTGTAACTTCAACTCCTCTATTTATAGATGAATTGGGTGTAAGAATTTCCACACGTTAGGTAAGAATCTTGACTCTAAGTCACCAATATTAACTTTGTGACCACCTTGCTCCTTGATTGCAGCTAACGTTTGGAAATTAAAATGTTAGAAGCGTACTTTGTTGTCTTCATGAAAGTTGTAGATCTAGATCTTAGCTTGAAAACGCATGTGAGAGCTCCTTATTTCAACCTTTGTAACTCCAGTTATGGTCAAATTAGTGGACAAATGTTAGACTTGGACAAAATCACATGCTCAACGTCTAAGCAATATTTGGAGCTTGTAAGGACAGAAATGGGTTTTCTCCTTAACATAAAAGTTGTAGGAATTTTTCTCATCTTTCTATCCATATAAAGAACGTCCCAATTCAACATCTAGAACTCCAAATATTGCCTAAACACTGAAACATGGTCAAAATTTAGTATTTTCCAATAAATTCTATTTTATGTCAAATCATTATTTATTTATCAATTACACCCAAATTCATTATATTAAGCTCAAATGTCATCCAAAAGTACTCTATATAAGGGAAAATAAATGTGCAGATATTTTACTTATCACATTACATTTGAATACAGTACATGTAGCACTATGAGGCTACCTAGACATCCCAAGTTCAATGAAAATAGGAAATAGATAACCAACAGAAGCTTAAGTCCTTCATCTGCATTTTTTACTTATCAATGTTTACCTCTTTATCCTTCAAGCTACTGGCCTTTACTAAATGTGAAAAATTGAAAATTGTGAGATTCGTGAGAATCTCAATAGTAACCACAATCAAACATATAAAATGCAAGTTCACAAAGCATGCCAGATAAGCCAGAAGAGTTGTCAAAAGAGTTATCAGAAGAGTTGTGTCGGTTCCTCCCTTTCTTTGACTTAATATCCCCCTTTCTACTCCTTATTACATGATTAGTCGTTTAGACATCCATTGGTCATCATTTCGGCCCCTAAAACATGAATAGAATGAGAGATGAACAGTATACTACTTCCAAAATACTCATCTAAATGATAAACCGAAATGGTAGAAAGGTAGCATACGCTTACCTCTACATGCTTCTGAATTCAGTTTGGAATTTTGGCGACGCTCTGGCCGGTGAGACGGCACCAACGGCCTCCAAATGAGAATCGAAAACCATAAAATTGAAGCTCGGGATGAGTAGAACAATATTTGTACTGGACATTTCGAGAGAAAATGTCGTTTTGGACAAGTTCTGGCCAATAACAACTTTCTCTCTCTTCTCTCTCCTTTTAATCCAAATGCAGGAAAGGAAGGGAATTAATTGATGAAGGATGATGATTAATTAAAATCATCCGGTGGCCTTTACTTAATTAGTCCACCTATATCATTTCTTACATAGTAAGTTTGCTTTCTCTTTTCCTTCATCATGTTAGAACTGGCTGACACCCAAGAGGGGGGGTGAATTGGGTGTGTGATAAGAAGGTATGATCTTTTTAAAATCTTTTCGCAACTTATCAAATCAATACATGCGGAAGTATAGAAACATAAGCTGATATGTAAATCATATATGCTGGAAATGTAAAAGCTTAGGGAAGAGAATATGCAAACTGTGATTTATCCTGGTTCGGTCCAATCCACGATGACCTACGTCCAGTCCCCAGGCTCCTCCTGAGATTTCCAATCCACTATCTTCTTGTTTAACCGGGCACAAGAAAAGCCTCTACAAATCTCTTATGAAGTTACTCCCCCTTACACACTGTAAGGTTTACACCCTCTTACGGTAAGTTGAGCAAAGCAATCCCAAAGTCCTTTCTCTCTTGCTTACCCGTGCAAGTCTTATGAGCAGCAACGTTCTCTCCTGCTTACACCACTGTAAGTCTTACGAGCAGCAACGTTCTCTACTGCTTGCACCTTGTAAGTCTTGCGAGCAGAAAGTACTATTAGCAATTCTCTCTACAACTTTCTCGTAAGGTAATCAACCCTCTCAAGGTCCCTCTACCTTGAGTTCAATACAATAATATATTTGTAAGGATTTACAAACTCTCTTACAGAGTAGATAGGATACTTACTGAAGTACAATACAAATATTCACTCTCTCAAATATACATAATATAGAAGATGAAGTAGAGCAAAGAGTGGTCGGAGGTAGAAGACTTAGAATATCAGCATGTTCATGTTCTCATTGTATTGCATGCTTTTCTGTGTTTGAATCCTCTCCTATTTATAGCTGAGTTGTGGAAGATATCCGTTAGAGTCTGTTGATTCATTTGACCGTTGAACCCATTCGGATATTCTTCTGTTATAATCCCATCTGATGCTTAGACAATCACTATATCATTTTCGGTTGGAGTCCCGTTGAGTGTATTTAAATATTTTCCTGTTGATCGTGCTCTAACACATGCTTCAGCATTTCTTACAGTTTGCCCATTGGTCTGACAGATGCAATAGTATTTGTCTTCCGTTACTTATGAATTTTTCTGCCGCCCACGAATAGTTGTCGTTTGAATGGAGAGTTCAGTTACTTGTCATGTGCGTTTTGGTGGAGTACAGCTGTAATACACTTTGAATATAACCGTTAGAAAATATTTGTATCTCAACAGATTAATATGGATCACTGGAAGTGTTTTATAAAAGAAACAGTAATAAGACCATCGGGAGTGGTCTTGTTTTCGCAACTGAGTAGTAAAATGATATACTATATGATTTTGATAGCAATTTGGTGAAATCAATAATAATAGAATTTCACTAGCAAAATCAGTTGTTGTTTATGAAGGTAATAGCAAATGGATCATAGTGTATGTAGGAAAGTGTATACTAGAACAATAGCTCATTATATGAGCAAGTGCAATATCACTGGAAGTGAATATAATGTCATTGAGAGTGATTTTGAAAACTTTGAAAACTTCTGAGGGTGATTGCTGGTTCACTGTAAGTGATATTGAAAATTCCATATTTCACTCGAGTGAATTTGGAATCACTGGAAGTGATTTTGTAAATAGTGATTTCTTCTTGGAGTGATTTCCAATTCACTGGAAGTGATTTGTAACTTTTCAAATATCACTCGAGTGATTCAAGATCACTGGAAGTGATTTGGTAAGCAGTGAAATATTCTTGCAGTGATTTTGAATCCACTGGAAGTGATTTGCAACTTTTCAAACTTCACTCGAGTGATTCAAGATCACTGGAAGTGATTTGGAAAACAGTGAAATATTCTTGCAGTGATTTTGAGTTCACTGGAAGTGATTCAGCGAAAATGCAACATCACTCGAGTGACTGAGGATCACTGGAAGTGATTTGAAAACTTTGGCGGATCACTCGAGTGATCTGAGCTTCACTGGAAGTGATTTGCAAAACAGTGAAATTTTCTTGAAGTGAATTCTCAATCACTGGAAGTGATTTTCCGTATCACTCGAGTGATTCAGAATCACTGGAAGTGATTTGGCGCATCACTCGAGTGATTCAGGATCACTGGAAGTGATTTGGAAAACTTCATGTATCACTCGAGTGATTTGGCATTCACTGGAAGTGAAATTGCAAAACTGAGATATCACTGGAAGTGATTTGGAAAATTTGAGATATCACTCGAGTGATTTGGAGATCACTGGAAGTGAAATCTGAAACAGTGAATTTTTCTTGCAGTGATTTTTCGATCACTGGTAGTGAAATGCCATATCACTCGAGTGATTTGCCAAATCACTCGAGTGATCCGTTTCCAGATCTTCAGTAAATAGAGGCCAACTTCCAGATACCATAACTGTTGGAATATGACTCCAAAATTGCTGTATTATATATCAATGGAAAGCCCTGGAAGTCTACTTTCATATGGAACTGATTTCAGCTCAATAAGATCAGTGGTTGGAGAGTTATGGCCAAAATACTATGACTATTCCAGAAAGTGACGCTGTCATGAAGGTCAGATTAGAACACTGATATCTACCTCATATGAGCTCCTTTGATGTTGGTTCTGGTGTCAAAATGACGCATTGGGCATCTAGTTTTATATGCAATTGGTTTTGTCTCATTTAGAGTTGTATTGTGAGAGATATGATCAAATAACCAAACCTCGCTCAGCTGGACGAAGATCAGACTCTGAAATGCTGCACATCACTCGAGTGATCTGTGAATCACTGCAAGTGATTTTTACTGTACTCAGAATCACTCGAGTGATTCTCAACATCACTCGAGTGATTTCCAAAATCACTCGATTGCTACAGTGATGCTACAGTATCTACAGTGAAAATGCTACAGTAACAGTATGCTACAGTGAAAATGCTACAGTACTACTGCTACAGTAACTGTAGAACTTAAAACTTGCTATTTTTCATTGATTTTTGCAAGTTCTTCATTCCTCAATTTCTTTATTCCATTGCTTGACTAATCTACAATATATGCAATATCAAATAGTTAGTCAATGTATTAGAAAAGTATACTATGCAAACTTCTGCTCTCATAATATTTGATATATATATTTGGCATCATCAAAACTAATCATATCTAACATTCTCCCCCTTTTTGATGATGGCAAATCCTTAATGAAAAATATGCTTGAATGTGAATAGACAAATGCAACATATTTTTCCATTTCTCTCCCCCTATTTGACATTAGCAAAAAGTTTGAAGTATAAAGAAGAAGGTTTCTTGGAGAAGTATTTATGAAAATACATTTGAAATATCAATTTCTCCATTAATCAAAATAAACAGTTTATTCTCCTCTTTTTGAAGGTAATGATATTTGAATATGGTACAAAAATAGTTTTCACATTTTTCAAAATATGCACATTTAAAGATGTTTTCATGATCAAGGCATATTGGGAAAAAAATGCATAATGTTCTCAAAATATAAAGAGATGAGTTTTAGAAATGCTCAGTTGGATTTGGCAAGTTGATGGTAGATCCATGAAGTCCAGTCCATCACACTTTCGCTGTACTAATATGAGGATGTCTCCAGGATGCTCTTGAGCTTCTGTTCGATATTTTTATCACATATGGTTAATGCTCTATTGTATTGGTATAGGGCTTTGAATGTTGCAGGCAATATATTTCTCTTGATTGATCATCAAAGCATATGTCCTCAAGATTGATATATTCTTCTCGTAGTATACTGAGGAATGATCTTGCATAAAGCAAATTCTCCTGCTATGACTAAAAAGCATTCTTACAAGAAGAATGGTTAGTGCAATCAAGTATCAAAAATTTCCTTTCTATAAAGTATATGCAAATTGAGATCATTGAAAAGAAAATGGATAAGTATCTCATCATCAAAACTAATCAATTGAGGGTAGATGAAAATGAGTATACTAAAATGATTTTGTCAAATAAAGGAGATAAGCTTTTAAAATATAAAACATATGTGAATGTGAAGCTCCCCCTTAATGAGTGTATGGCTTTAAGAAAAATGAGGAGTTCAAATAAGAATTCTCATGGATTTGAAGAATCATTGAAGAAACTGTGGAGAGATATAAAGCATGAAATTTTGAAGATTTTAGTCCCGTTTTGAAAATGATGCATGAATAACTGGGAAGTGATTGAAATTAAATATGAGGAGATGAAGTTGATAGTTTGCATAAGAAGGAATACTGAATTTAAGAGAATTTCAGAGATTTTTATCATTCACTCGAGTGATTTTGCCATTCACTCGAGTGATTTTCTTCTGAACCAGAATCACTCGAGTGATAGCAACAATTCACTCGAGTGAAGTTGTAAAAAATCAATGATGTCCAGCGTTACTTCACAACTTACTCCAATCACTTACCTCATTCGAGTGCTTGACTGAGAACACTTGAGTTACCTACCTGTAGCATCATTATCACTAAAGTGATAACATCTTTCATTTGAGTACAAATTTCCTCATACCTTGATGCTTAAGTTAGTACAGCAATCATCAAGCACATGAATATATATAGAGACATTATAAGTAACAAATATTCTCTTAACTTATTGGGATTAATCATTCCCAATTGATCTTTCACAAGGATTTGAAGGTGTCTGATGCTATTTGAAGATGAAGATGAAGATGATTCAGAATGAATATGACTTTGACAACTTTCTTTTTGAATATGATTCTCTGATTACGTGATGTCACAGATTGCTTCTTTCTTTGATGTCAATATCAAGCAATGTAATTGAATTCATAGATATGTTTGCTCCATTTGCTTGGTCCACCCGTATTTCTTCAATAGCATTCTTTAGATACTTTGGTACCCAACTCCTCTTGGTTCTATAGAATAACTCTTATGCTCTTATATAAGTGAATCATATATTATTTGAGCAAAGAATATCATAAACCAATACAGACCAAAATATAATTTTACTCAGTAAATTCAAATAATTGAATCATAAAGTATAACAATCAAGTGATACCAATAGTGATAATTTTCAAAGATCAATGACAATTTATAAACACACTTTATATAGAGAATATGTCATTGATAAGATTGTCAAGCAATTCATATAAGTCGGATCAAGAGAGTAGTGAATCTTTTCATAATGATCAACTTTTATGGAATGATAAATCGAGAATATTTTCCATAAATGATAATGAGATATGCAATTTGTTTCAAAATCTCGAATGTCTTTCCAAATCATGAATATGCATTATGATGTTAAGATTTTAAATGTATATTTATGCAGTTTGTTAAATATCAATGCTCTTGCTAAAAATAGTGGAAGTCAATAGATATAACTTTGTGTCATAAAGCTTCACTTTAGAATTTCAACTAAGATAACATGTTGCTCCTCAGAATAAACATGTTGGAGAATTTTTAAGAGCAAAAGTCATATGGAAAATGAATTAGCCAAAAGGGGCTTAACTAGATACACATATATAAGCATGATGACTTTTGTTACTGATCAAGTGATAATCTTGCCTCTTAGAAATGTGTCAAAATATATATGATCATTTATGGCAAGATTTTGAGTACAAGGCTCTAGTTACTCAAAAATAGATGAAAATAAATATTGATGCATTTGAGTAACAAGATGAGTATAATGATGTATAGATGATAAAACACATATTCATTAGTCCAAATGACTAGAGTTCCAAAATATCATCCGAGTATGTTATTCCACTGTAATGGTTGATGCATTAATGAATACTTGGAATAACTTAACCAACAATACTTTCACATATTGAATTATTCTATAGGTAAAATACTTGAAACTCATATAGATAAGATCTAACTCATTAGAAAATAAGGATTAAGAAGTTCAAGCTTTGGATAGCATATTGAAGATCAATGATCAATATGCCAATGATTGGGAAATACCTTGGTGAATAGGTTTGAAGCATTTTTGACAATCAGTATACAAAAATATTAACTTCCAATTTTTGAAAATGATTTGAATGCAAATGTGATATGAATAATTTTTCAAATCATGTGTATTTACTTTTATAAAGACAATATGAATCAAAATGTATTCTTAAATTGTGCATTTCAAACTCAGATGAATAGAAGGATTATGCATAATTTCACTTTCAGTCTATTTAGAAATCTGAAACATTTTGAAAATCACAAATGATTGATTGCTAATGATATGTAGTAATGAACAGATATTTATCACTCAAGAGGAGTTGGAAAGAACGAGTGCTTCTAGGAGATTTGAAAACAATGGTCATGACACTCAAATTCTGCAGAAAGTCTTACATACTGATACATCGTACCTGGCTTGAGTGTAACTTGTAGACACCCAAGTTATTCTTTGTACTCAAGTCCTTCATAATCACTTGAGTAACCCATGCATTTGATTCAATCTTTACTGCATGTTCTCTTCAAAATTCATGTATGCTCTATTCATCCTTGTTTTATTGACCGAGAGCATGACATTCCTTTCTTCTTCCTACAAAACCGTATAACCCTTTTTCTTCCTAAGGTATCCAGTTTTACTTGGATCCATATATGGTTAGCTCATAGGAATCATAACAAAATTCACATACTCTATGAATATAATTAAATCATAACAATTGAATATAATAAATTGATGACTTTATGCATAAGAAGAGTTTTGAAACATGCGTGTATGAATAAAGAACTAAACTATTGAACATTGTAATCCCTTTGTAAATAAGTTTACAAGATGAGTTTTTCAAAGGATTTGAAAACATATTTCTAAGATAGTTTGCAATGCTCATTCCTAAGGTAACGTGTATAAACCTCAATAAATATTAAAGATAACAATATAGGAGGTTTTATCATTGTATACCTTTACTTTAAGCACTTGGAGGATTGGCTTTGCTTACCCACTGTCTCTTTCAATTATGTTGATCATTCATATGTGTTTCTAAGGGTGTCTGCAAAGCTCTCTCAAAAGATATAGACTTCAAAAGTCTTATGTTTGATACCTGAGAGATTTTCCTTTTCTTGTTCTGCTCAAGATAGTTGAATGGCACTTTATGATAGTTCATTCTTGAGGTAGAACATACGCCTTTTCTCCATTGCTTCTTTCCGTGATTATACTTTGTAGTTCTAGCAATGGATGCTCCGAGAGTTCTCTTTTGTGATGATGCACACTTCTTTATTGGTACATGAGAACCTCTTGGCGTCTTCTTCATTTTCTCTGTATCCTTATGTCCATTTCTTTTGTGATCATCCTGCATACACAAGGTACTAGATGGACATTTTGGTACCCACATATACTTGGGTCCTTGATTGTTAGTATTAGACTTTATATGTCCTTTCGGAACCCAAACATATTTATTTCTCACATTAGGATTTCTTCTAACATGGCATGTGTGAGAAATATGACCCGATTTACCACAATAATTGCAAATTGTATAAATATATGCATTTTGAGATATTATGCAAGTATTGTGTTGTTTGAGGGACGACAATCTCAAATATTCAGTTTGCCTACATTCTTTCTTCACAAATGAATTTCCAGCATGTTTGAAAATATTTTTGCTTTTCTTAACAGAATCAATAATTGGTTGGAAAATAATTTTATGCAAACCTTGAAAATCTGTTTTGCAAGAACCACTAGAAGAATTGAAACCTTTTACCTTAAGTTCATCTTGAGCTTGAGAGATTGATTTTTCATGTCTGTCTATAATGAGCTCTTTTTGGGAGTCCTCTTCTTCTAGTCTATCCGTGTTGACTGTATGGAAGTGTTCTATGATTTTTCCTTTGTCATTATCAGCTTCCAATTGTTCATGACCAATAGAGGCATATATTATAGTTTCACATGAACTGTCAACACTTTCAACTTCAACACACTTGTTAGAAGTATATTTGGAATCAAGAGTATCCCAGATATCTTTAGCATTAGAGCAAAATCTAATTTTCTCAAAATCATTTTCGGTCATGGCATTATACAGAAACTGCATTGCTCTAATATTTAATGAAAACATTTTCTTTTCTTTGTCTGTCCAATCCTTTCTAGGTTTATGATCAAAAGCATTTGTAAAAACATTCCACATATCATAATCAAATGCTTTTATAAAACTTGTCATTCTAGCTTTCCGGAACCAAAAATCAATATCTTTCAAAAGAGGTGGAACATTATAATCAAATCCTTCTGGAAGAATAAAATACCCAAAGTCAGCCATTGTAACTCTTGAGACGGTTAAGTCCTTTAAACAAGAGCCCTGCACTGATACCAAATGTTAGAACTGGCTGACATCCAAGAGGGGGGGTGAATTGGGTGTGTGATAAGAAGGTATGATCTTTTTAAAATCTTTTCGCAACTTATCAAATCAATACATGCGGAAGTATAGAAACATAAGCTGATATGTAAATCATATATGCTGGAAATGTAAAAGCTTAGGGAAGAGAATATGCAAACTGTGATTTATCCTGGTTCGGTCCAATCCACGATGACCTACGTCCAGTCCCCAGGCTCCTCCTGAGATTTCCAATCCACTATCTTCTTGTTTAACCGGGCACAAGAAAAGCCTCTACAAATCTCTTATGAAGTTACTCCCCCTTACACACTGTAAGGTTTACACCCTCTTACGGTAAGTTGAGCAAAGCAATCCCAAAGTCCTTTCTCTCTTGCTTACCCGTGCAAGTCTTATGAGCAGCAACGTTCTCTCCTGCTTACACCACTGTAAGTCTTACGAGCAGCAACGTTCTCTACTGCTTGCACCTTGTAAGTCTTGCGAGCAGAAAGTACTATTAGCAATTCTCTCTACAACTTTCTCGTAAGGTAATCAACCCTCTCAAGGTCCCTCTACCTTGAGTTCAATACAATAATATATTTGTAAGGATTTACAAACTCTCTTACAGAGTAGATAGGATACTTACTGAAGTACAATACAAATATTCACTCTCTCAAATATACATAATATAGAAGATGAAGTAGAGCAAAGAGTGGTCGGAGGTAGAAGACTTAGAATATCAGCATGTTCATGTTCTCATTGTATTGCATGCTTTTCTGTGTTTGAATCCTCTCCTATTTATAGCTGAGTTGTGGAAGATATCCGTTAGAGTCTGTTGATTCATTTGACCGTTGAACCCATTCGGATATTCTTCTGTTATAATCCCATCTGATGCTTAGACAATCACTATATCATTTTCGGTTGGAGTCCCGTTGAGTGTATTTAAATATTTTCCCGTTGATCGTGCTCTAACACATGCTTCAGCATTTCTTACAGTTTGCCCATTGGTCTGACAGATGCAATAGTATTTGTCTTCCGTTACTTATGAATTTTTCTGCCGCCCACGAATAGTTGTCGTTTGAATGGAGAGTTCAATTACTTGTCATGTGCGTTTTGGTGGAGTACAGCTGTAATACACTTTGAATATAACCGTTAGAAAATATTTGTATCTCAACAGATTAATATGGATCACTGGAAGTGTTTTATAAAAGAAACAGTAATAAGACCATCGGGAGTGGTCTTGTTTTCGCAACTGAGTAGTAAAATGATATACTATATGATTTTGATAGCAATTTGGTGAAATCAATAATAATAGAATTTCACTAGCAAAATCAGTTGTTGTTTATGAAGGTAATAGCAAATGGATCATAGTGTATGTAGGAAAGTGTATACTAGAACAATAGCTCATTATATGAGCAAGTGCAATATCACTGGAAGTGAATATAATGTCATTGAGAGTGATTTTGAAAACTTTGAAAACTTCTGAGGGTGATTGCTGGTTCACTGTAAGTGATATTGAAAATTCCATATTTCACTCGAGTGAATTTGGAATCACTGGAAGTGATTTTGTAAATAGTGATTTCTTCTTGGAGTGATTTCCAATTCACTGGAAGTGATTTGTAACTTTTCAAATATCACTCGAGTGATTCAAGATCACTGGAAGTGATTTGGTAAGCAGTGAAATATTCTTGCAGTGATTTTGAATCCACTGGAAGTGATTTGCAACTTTTCAAACTTCACTCGAGTGATTCAAGATCACTGGAAGTGATTTGGAAAACAGTGAAATATTCTTGCAGTGATTTTGAGTTCACTGGAAGTGATTCAGCAAAAATGCAACATCACTCGAGTGACTGAGGATCACTGGAAGTGATTTGAAAACTTTGGCGGATCACTCGAGTGATCTGAGCTTCACTGGAAGTGATTTGCAAAACAGTGAAATTTTCTTGAAGTGAATTCTCAATCACTGGAAGTGATTTTCCGTATCACTCGAGTGATTCAGAATCACTGGAAGTGATTTGGCGCATCACTCGAGTTATTCAGGATCACTGGAAGTGATTTGGAAAACTTCATGTATCACTCGAGTGATTTGGCATTCACTGGAAGTGAAATTGCAAAACTGAGATATCACTGGAAGTGATTTGGAGATCACTGGAAGTGATTTGGAAAATTTGAGATATCACTCGAGTGATTTGGAGATCACTGGAAGTGAAATCTGAAACAGTGAATTTTTCTTGCAGTGATTTTTCGATCACTGGAAGTGAAATGCCAAATCACTCGAGTGATCCGTTTCCAGATCTTCAGTAAATAGATGTTAACTTCCAGATGCCATAACTCTTGGAATATGACTCCAAAATTGCTGTATTATATATCAATGGAAAGCCCTGGAAGTCTACTTTCATATGGCACTGGTTTCAGCTCAATAAGATCAGCGGTTGGAGAGTTATGGCCAAAAACTATGACTGTTCCAGAAAGTGACGCTATCATGAAGGTCAAATTTGAACACTGATATCTCCCTCATATGAGCTCCTTTGATGTTGGTTCTGGTGTCAAAATGACGCATTGGGAGTCTAGTTTTATATGCAATTAGTTTTGTCTCATTTGGAGTTGTATTTTGAGAGATATGATCAAATAACCAGACCGCTACAGTGAAAATGCTACAGTAACCGTAGAACTTGAAACTTGCTATTTTTCATTGATTTTTGCAAGTTCTTCATTCCTTAATTTCTTTCTTCCATTGCTTGACTAATCTACAATATATGTAATATCAAATAGTTAGTCAATGTATTAGAAAAGTATACTATGCAAACTTCTGCTCTCATAATATTTGATATATATATTTGGCATCATCAAAACTAATCATATCTAACACATCATTCCATCAATATTAATGAAAAATAAGAGAGTATAATCCACTCTCAAATTATCCCATTATACCGCCTCAAGTGGTCCACCAAAGTCTTAAGCTTCTCCTTATATTGACTTTACCTGATAATAATTACCAACATGGCTTTATTTATTACCAAGTAGTCATTTCCCTCTTTTTAATTCCCATTCAACTCAAATCATTGGGAATATTAGGGAAAAACCCTTATTTCTCATCTTATGGAAAAATTACCATTTTGCCCTCCCTTTTATCTCTTTTAAATTCCAAAGATATTAAGGAATTTTGGGATAAATATCATGTCCTCACTTGGACATTTGCTGAACCGGAGTCTAACAGTCCACTTAATCTAGGCTTAATCTCAAGCTGAGCACGTGTTGAAAAGATGAGGCATATCATAATCCCAAAATTTGGGGTATTACACTTACTTTTTCCATTTCCGCACATGTTGAAAAGCTTAGCAGAATTTTCATCACATTTTAAAAATTCATATCTAATTGTATAGATATCGAAGGAAAATTATAGCCTTTAGCCAGCTAGAAGCTCAACATTTTTTCAGAATTTCCATTTTTGGACTATGCCCCAGAAAATTGCCAGTTTTACTAGGCTAACTTCAAAAATACATATCTCCTTATGTACACTCCAAATAACTTGTATGACCTATCAAATTAAAGCTTGATGAGTCTATGTTCATTCTATAATTGTTCACAATTTTTGGACATCATTTGACTATTTAAAAATGTCACATAACACGATTACCTCTTTGGAAAAACATACTTGTAGCAATGCTAACTTGTGTACCAAATAATTATGTTGTGTGTGACCTCTAATTGCCTTATTCTGTTACTTAAAGTTCTCTCTAATTCACCATTTTATCCCCTTTAGTACCACCAAGGTATAAAGGAATTTTGGTGACTGAAATTTGGCATGTTACAAGGGTCATCCTTCTTTAACTTATTTTGGAATTTCTTCCCCTTTCTAAAACCAGGCATAGGATTAGAAGGACTAGCATTCTCAGTGTAATAGGCTTGTCCTAGTAACGTACAAGCCACCAAGTGCTCATCCCCAAGCTCAAGGTACTTAGCCACATCATTAAAAGTAACGATGTTATCATTATGGGTCAAATTAACCTTCATATGTTGCCAACTAGAAGCGAGTGATATGATAACATCTTGAACATGTTGTTCATCATACAAGGTATGTATAGTTTCCCTCAATTCTCCAATCATGCTTGTTATCTCTCTCAAATGTGTTTCACGGTAGTATTATGCCTAAGCTTATAGCTGTCAAACTTTATAGTCAACCTTCTAAGCTTAGTTGTGGATGTGCCACCGAACTTGTCTTTTAGTGCTGCCCATATGGATTGTGTAGTTTGGTGTTTCTCATATTCACACATCAGGTTTTGTCTGCCATAGTGCTTAGCAATGTAACCCTCGCAATGCTATTTTTCTTCTTCTAGGCCACATAAGCCCTTATATATCTCTTGTGTTGAGTTATATACTCAGCTTTAGGTTTAACTATAACATTTGTCAAGGGCTCAATTGCCTCTTGTTCCTATAATATGTACTTCACTTTTTGGTGCCAAATATCCTAGTTATCACCATTCAACTTATCCCCCATTTTAACTCAGCAATAATGTTCTTTATTGCCATTTTCAATTATGCAAAAAAGTTTTCCCCCGTTGAATACAACCAAAAAAAGACATAAATTACTATATAGAACATTGCATTATACAATGTCTTATAATACTCTTGACTAGAGAAATAATAACACTACCAGATTCATGATCAAGAGTATACGTTTGTACCTCCCATCATGTAATACCCCATTTTTTCCACCAATATTCCTTGTATCTATTTGTGCTATCAATTGTGGTGTACATAAAATGATGAAAGCACTCCAATTGGTTGTTACATATAATTGGCTAAGCTTAGACACAAAGGTGTAACTTTTGTCTACTTAAAGGCCTAATATTGTAACACAAATTGGAGCAGGAAAAAGCACAATTATTGGCCTAAATAAGTAGAAAGGAAGGAAGACATGATTTAATACAAAAATCATAAAATGTAAGGGCAAAATTGTAATTTTCCAATTATGCAAGAGGCAATTAATATTTCCTATATTGCTTGAAATTTTCAGTCAAGCAAGGGAAAATATTGAAGAAAATAAATGCGTGGCTTATATGAATCAAGAAGAAAGGTTTTATAGCCAAGTAAAGTGGAAAGTTGAAAAGTCAAAAGTAATTGCCATAAATGAGCTTTTACTTCTAATTACAAGGGAATGAATAAAGATCATACAAGACCATTTTCTTTCTCCAATTCAAGATAAAGGTACGGTCAAAAAGCCATATGAAAGACAAAATATGATGACCAAGTGAATTAATATATGTTGAAATTCTATTAATGCTTATTGTGGCTTAAAGCAAGTAGATGTTTCAAGAGGTTAATAACTCCTTCTCTTCTCTCATACTTCGGTCAATAAAAGGGATTATACATATTTATTTGTTTGGCTGAATATTAAAGCAAGAAAAGTGAAAAAAAAGAAAAGAAAATAAACTCTTGACCAATCACAAAGAAGCACATGTTAAAGCTTTTGTATATTTCAAGAGCTTCTTTTATCCATTTCATTAGCTCATTTCGGTCAAGTTGGAGAAAAAAAAGAGAGAGAAGAGGTGTTGGATGAAAAGGTAGCAAGAACATAGAAGAAAGAAGAGAGCTAGCGTTCAAGTGCAAAATCTAAGGTAAGTGATGAAAAACCAAGAGCTTTAGCCTTCTAATTCTTGTAACACCTCTCATAATCCCTTCTTTTTCTTGAATACCATGGTTAGCAAGCAAAGTTTCAAGAGAAGAGAGGAAGGAGACATCAACCACAGAGAGAGGAAGTGTGAAAATCAAGAGGTAATCTTAAGAACCTTGATCCTCTTGCTTGATATATTATAGTTGTGGTGATTGTAGTTGTTGTTGACTTGTTTTGTTGGTTTTTGTAAATTTTGGATGATGAAACCCTAAGGGGTCATGCTTCCAAAATTTCTTCAAAACATTTCCAATGAGTTTTTAAATGATTAAACATGCGATTGGGAGTGAAAGGAAGGAGTTTATGGCTTGAATGCATGAAGACACATTTTTCCCTTTGAATTCCATAATTTCGGTCAGTCACAGTGTAATACCCCGAATTTTGGGATAAGAGGCTTGATATTAAGCCTGGATTGTGTGGACTGCTAGACCCTAGTTTTGTTGGGATTCGTACACGCAGCGGAAAAATTAACCGTTTAAAAACCTTGAATCCCAATCACGGATCTATCGAAGACGTCTAAATCGAGTAGTTAGAATAGTACCTTTATGTTTTTCATGCTTTCGATCTCTAGGAGTCAACATCTCTGGTCGCCACCCTCTACCGGTATCCACACGAACAAGACCCAATGCGGCAGCGTGCTAGCACCTCCAAGATGCCTCTCTAGGGTTTCTCGTGGCTCTCCAAGTTCTCCGTACAGCCTAGGGTTCTCTAGCCCTTCGAATTTTATATCTGATGTAGGCCATATTGGAATCTCAAAATTAATCTTAATTAATTTGAAATTCAAATCAAATCAAATAAATCTGACTTGATTAAATCTGTCAAACAGATTTAATTTATCATATTCATTTAATCTAATTAAAGAGCCAATAGATTTAATTTATCTTTATAAATTAAATCTAAGATATGATATCTGTATTAGTTTTAATTATTTAATTTATCAAATAAATTAAATATAAAACTAACATCTTATTATTAATATTTTTTTTTCAAATATATATATATATATATATATATATATATATATATATAATTCATCCACCCTAGGTCAAATATTATATTCATTGAATCTTAGACACATCTTAGATTCAATGAATCTGGACATCATAGCTCGTGTTGGGCTATTCTTGTGTTCGACCCTGTAGGCCCACATGAAGTTGGCAGTGGGCTAAAAACTATTCTAGCCCACAAGTCGCAAGCGGCCTCTAGGAAGACATTGCGACTACCCAATTCACATGAGGATCGATGATACGATGTAACCGTTTATACAACCATGTCACGTCCCTTTTTGTCACACGATATTTTGGTCAAGGATGAGGCATGGACAACGTCATCCTCCTGTTCCTGACCATCACTTTCCCGATTCTTGAGTAGCCTGAAATTCGAAATGGAAACTCCTTCCCATTACAGTATGGCCATACATTTCTCAGACTCACTCATCGAGGGGCCCAGTAATACCTCTCACTAATGTGAGGGACAAATTCCATCTTGACCACTCACATTCCTCTTCATGAAAACTCCTAAGCCCGATTGTAGCCTTTATCATCACCCGGTCAAAGGTGACTTTTGACTAGGTCAAAACTTAGCAAGTTTCATGCAGGAATCTATGATGATCTCAGGTCAGAGGGCACTGTGACATGATTATATGTATGAGATAAGCTTATGACTTAATCCATGCAACTTTCTCATAGCGGGTCGGTCCAGCACCTTATACTCCTACAAGTGCCTAAGACTTTGATTTGTATCTCTATACCTCATCAAAGTCATACTGGTCTTATTTCATCTTTGCTCCCACATAGATAATTGACCAGGGACATTTAGGATAATCTTTATAGTTCATCCAAGGATACAATTATCATAATAAACATGTAAATGATATGATAACAATAAGGAGAAATTCTTAAATAACAATAATGTTTAAGGTACAATGATTGGCCCTTAGGGCACAATTTCCAACAAGTTTAGCAGATGTCCAAGTGGGACATGGTTTATATCCTAAAATTCCTTAATATCTTTGGATATTAAAAGAAATAAAAGATGAGGGCAAAATGGAAATTTTTCCATAAGTTGAGAAATGATGGATTTTTCCTAATATTCCCAATATGTTGAGTTGAATAGGAATTAAAAGGAGGGAAATGACTACTTGGTAATTAATGAAGTCATGTTAGTAATTATTATCAAGTAAAGTCAATAAGAGGAAAAGCTTAAGGCTTTGGAGGACCACTTGAGGTAGTATAATGAGACAGTTTGAGAGTGAATTATACTCTCTTATTTCTCATTAATATTGATGGAATGATGAAGGAAAAGAGAAAGGAAACTTGCTATGCAAGAAATGAGATAGGTGGACTAATTGAGTAAAGGCCAACAGATGATTTTAATTAATCATCATCCTTCATCAATTAATTCCATTCCTTTCCTGCGTTCTGATTAAAAGAGAAATAAGGAAAGAGAAATCGGAACAGATCAAATGAGAACGAGAAAAGGAAAGAGAACGGATAAAGAACGAGAACGCGGAGGAGAGAAAGAAGAGAGAGAAAGCTGTTATTGGCCGAAACTCATCCGAAACGGCATTTTCTCTAGAAATGTCTAGTACAAATGTTGATCTACTTATCCCGAGCTTCGATTATATAGTTTCAGATTCTCGTTTGGAGGTCGTTGGTGTCGTCTCTACAGCCGGAGCGTCGCTGGAATTCTAAACCGAATTCAGAAGTGGGTAGAGGTAAGCGTGTGCTACCTTTCTACTATTTCAGTTTATCATTTGGATGAGTATTTTGGCAGTAGTGTACTATTCATCTCTCATTCTATCCATATTTTAGGGGCCGAAATGATGTCCAATGGATGTCTAAACGGCTAATCATGTAATAAGGAGTAGAAAGGAGGATATTAAGTCAAAGAGAGGGAGGAACCGACACAACTCTTCTGAGAATCCTTTATGGTCTGCGTTGGTCATGGCATAAGGATAGAGTTGGGATTTCATCGATTCGATGATTCCATTGAGTTCAGAAGAGCAAATTGTATAGGGTTCATGTTGATGAAGAAGTGAGAAAAGGCCTAGAAAGTGAAATGACCAAATTACCCTTATTACTCTATATAGGGGCTGTTCAAGGGGCATTTTCATTATTCGGGCCTGAATTTGATTGATATGAAGCCATAAATGGATTTTACACGTAAAATTGTGTAGGAATGGCCCATGTTGTAATTTATGTAAAGGTACAGTTGGGCCAGGCTTCCGGGGGCAATTTGGTAATTTAGCGTAATTGGGCTAAGTTATCAACTAATATGAGTCTAGAATGATATAAGAAAGAGTAATGACTCATTAAATGTATTTGGATGGAATTCTAGGACTCGACGAAGGATGGTGCCTGAACCGGAGCAAAGACGAAGGATTGAGGATGGACGTGAAGTCCGACAGGTAGTGGACTTACTTTTCCTGCATAGGTGTGATATGTATGTTATATGCATTAATTATATGATTGCTATACCTATTTGTGTTGAGCATATTTGATAGATTGAAGCTCTGTTATATTTGTGCGATGGCTATTGGTATGTCATAACATTGAGCATGCAACATGTCATTATGTTGGCATGGAATAGGGTAGGCAAGCATGTCATGCATTCATATATATCTGTCATGCATAGTAGTATTGTTCACTACTGAGATTATCTCGAATCTCACTCCTCCCAAACAACCATAGTGATAGGTGGTGATACATAAAGATGCACGGAGGAAATATGGAGACGTGAAGCGAAGAGGAGGCCGTAGTGTGGGGCACTACTATTGGTATTTCATGTATATGTGTGTATATATTGATGTATGTGTATGTATGAATGTTGTATAAGCATAGAATCACTCTAATGTATTTGAGAAAATTTCTAGCATGAATAAGAGAACGGCTTTTAGTTTAATAATTTATCGCTCGCTTACTCTGATATAATGGAACTAAGAGTCAGTAAGGTAATATAAGGAAGGGTGCTTACACATAGAACCAAGAGAAGGAGCTGAAATTTTATAATTCTGATGCTTTCGTTGGATTTAGAAGGGAAAATTGTGTAGGAATATAGGTGTTCATGATTTTTGAATGCTTGTGTGTGAATCTGGAACTTTTGGAAATTGTTGAATAAATGCTATTTAATTCTTTTTCTGGAGACAGTGTTATTGTGTAATGAATTTTGATGGTCAAACTTAGTCCAAAAATTATGAAACTTTCCAAAATTAAATTAGAGATGTAGGTCTTTAATTTGATAGGTAATTTGTAAGTTTTGGAAAGTATACTAAAAGATATGATTTTTCAAAGTTAAGCCCTGTTTCTGGAATGTAATCTAGAACAAGTTATGTTTGGTGAAATTCTAGGAGTGTTATGGCTATGATGACCAGAAATGAGTATTTTTATGTAAAATTATACTAAAATATATTTACATAGAATTTGGAACCACTCAATTCGGAGTTCTCTAGAATTAATGGTGAATTTTTTAAGTTAAGCCCAAAAGCTGGTAAATTTGAGAACAAAGGTGAAAATGAAAAATGTAATGGCTACAAGTAATTAAGTTGAACTTTGAAGGTGGAGTTAACCAACTTAAGATAGTTGAACCACCTTGACTTTACTTTTGGCATAGTGTATTAACTTTAATGACAACCAACTTGACTAATTACATTATGCAAGTATTGAACGAAATAATAACCTGTCATCCGTAAATTCTAATTATAGGACCTAACAGCTGTCCGAAGCTTAAAACTTTCCCAATCTCTAACAAACGGTTGGAAATTTCTCGAGGGAAACATCTAGGTAGTAACTTATCTTTCATATTTTATAAGATACACTACATGTTTTGTGTGTTCATCATGAATTGTCTGGCACATTCTGCTTATACGGGGTGGTCGCCCTGGGCCTTTCTTTGCAAGTGGACTCTTTGGGCAATAACGTTCTGTGATGCACGAGTGGATGCTTGGGGCCTTTTTGCGCTGGTATCCCTTAGGGCCTTGTGATATACCTAGCACTATAGTGATATATGAACTGCATGTGATGCACTTAATGCTATTGTGATGATTCTGCTATATGATGACTGTAGCACTAGTATAGAAAACACTTTTAACATCCCTTTTTTAGCCCTTTTAACGTCTAAAAATATAGGGACGCCTATACCAGAGACGTAAAAAAGTTAGGATACGGCGTCCTTTAAAAAAGGGACGTCTAAAGTTATTTTTTTAAAAACAAATTCGCTTATATTTTTCACTGCCTAACAATTATAACCTACAGAAACAAGATCGAACAGTTTTTCATAAACCAAAATGTCCTTACAGATTAATATTGGTGAAGGATGATAAATTAAAATGAATCTACAATGAAGATAAATCTAAATCTTAACACAACAAAATACATATACAATAATCCCAGTTCAAAACTTAGCCTATAAAAAGAAAAAGTAATTATCCATACCTTTTAGCCACAGTAGGAGAGGGAGGATGGAGGCCAACGGCTGGAGAGGGAGGGAGAAGGAACCAACAGCATCAAAGATCGAAGAAGAATAATGGCGACGAGCTTCAACAATGGAGAGGAAGACAGTAGATGATGGTGGTAGAGATAGAGGAGAACGACTTTCAAAAAAAGAACAACGATAATGAAAGGGAGTAAGAGAGAGAGTTATGGTGGAAAATGAGCTTCAAGAGAGTGGTGGAAGATTCAGCTTCGAGAGAAAATGAGAGTTTTGAAATTTGAATCGAGGAAGCTAGCTTACGGAGGTAGAGATAACCTTAAAAAGAGTGATGTCAGTATTAATTTGACTGATTTACGTTACCTTTAGACGTCCCTTTTTGAATTTGGGACATCTAAAGTAAAAAAAAAAATTGAAGGGACGTCTAAAGTCTAAAAAAAATTAAAAAAATTAATTTTTTTTAATTTTTTTAGACTTTAGGCGACCCTTTTTAAAAAGGGACATCTAAAGTTACTTAATTCTTACCCACAATTACAAAAATTCCACCGTCTTTATTTTTTACTTCCCTTTTTTATAAAGGAACGTCTTTTAGGGACGTAAAATCTACATTTTGTAGTAGCGTGGCATGCTTTGTGATGTTATATCTCTATGATTGGCTATATGTTGCTATTGAGATTCTTTTGAATCTCACTCTCTTTCATAAACCCATCTCTAACTTAGGGAGACAACTCAAGGGGCAAGAAGGTAAATACGGACAGTTAGAGGCTGGAGTTAAGAGACTTTAACCTTTCTGTAGGTTGTCTGATTAATATACTTTGAATATTTTAGATCTGTAAATAGTGTAAATAACTTGTAACTCTGACAATACTACCATAGTAGAACTGATAATGTCAGTAGGCCAGTAAAAGTACAATACTTAAACTAAAAGGACACTTTACCTAGATTACACTTCCGATTGCTAACGAAACATAACAAAGGTATGGAACTTGAGAACTAAGTAAAGAATCGCTCATAAACTCTGATAAAATGAAAAGAAGAGCGGCGAGACTTAGTGAAATAGTGAAAGTTTGTGAAATTGTTTGAGAACATTTTTATTACTCTAAAAAATCCTCTCCAATCCCAGGTTCAAATCTTGAGATGAGTTTGGAATTTGTGAACGTTTTTCAAAGCTTGCTTAGTCCGGGACTAGATCCTTTTTCACAAATAATTGCACTACTCTTTTGTACTCATCAGAGGCTTTGGGACATAAGGTGTCAAGCATCACATAAATATTGGAAACATTATTACATTATATCAAGAATTTTATATAACTACCTCAATAAATTACAAGATTTTAGAGGCCTCTTCTCCTAAAAGCTCCCACTTATAAGAAGCACTTTAATTTTATATAAAAATTTATGATATATTATTTGGGGATTTTAAAATTATGGAGAGGAATAGTTCACCAAAAGTGACCGAAACAATTTTAAAGTTAATTTCTAGTAATTATTGGCCTATTGTTCTTAAAATATAAGGAAAACTAATCAAAGGTTAACTTTTAGCCCTAAAATTTGGGGGAAATTATTTTATGAGCTAAAGAAACTAATTAAGGAAGAAAACCCTTATAACGTGATAGATAATTATTTTTGTAATTTATTGGTGCTTAAATTCCAATAAAGGAAGGGAAAAATTATAAATTTCCTATCATAAGCCCAAAATTTATTGGGACCAAGTTTGAGCCCATCTTGGGATATTTTGTGAGAGTGAAGGCCGAAGTTATCATTAGATTTTGAAGAAGAAATTGTTGATTTAAGTGGCACTATAAATTAGAAAAGAAAATAGAGAATCAAGGGTGAAATAAGTAGGCAACCACTAACTCCAAATAGAATATTTTAATGGTCACTTAAACACCACATTTACTCCATTCCTTCTCATTCATGTAAGTGAAATGGTAACAAGAAATATAGAGAGAAAAGGCTGAGAGGAATAAGAGAAAAGGATGAGGAAGATCAAGTTGAAACTCACATGCAATTACACTTTTGAGTAAATAAGCATGCCTAAATCACTATTCTACTACTAATTTCTTATTTAGCCAAGTATTTTTGTTAGTAAGCTTAGAAAGTGAAAGTTAAAGAACGTGAGAGATAAGGATAGATAAGCTTAAATGGAAGCTTGTATAAGTGATTTATGGCATTGTATGTTGATTAATGTGATAGCATGATAGGATTCAGATTTTTAGAAGCTAGATGATTAAAAACAAATGCTTACTATTTTGGTGTATTGTTATGCTAAAACTATTCTAAATTGGGAAATCAAATATTTTAAGCACCTAGATAACCCTGTGTGATGTATGGATAGAATGAAATTCAAATTCAAATTTTTATCCCTATCGCCTATTTAGCCAGCTATAGTTTCAACATGAATGAGATGAGTTTTGTTAAATTTAAAGCTTCCAACTAATTTAGAAGGGATTTTTGTAGAGGATAATATCCCTGGAGCAAGTTTGGAAGCATTGGAAAAGAAAATGTCATTATTTTTAGGTGCATATTGTAATATCCCATATTTTATTCACCAAAAATCCTTGTATATTTGATTATACTAAATGGAATAAAATGGTGAATTTTGGTGCATTTGAAATAGCCAAAATGGTGGAAATAGTGATTACATGAAGTTTTTTTAGGGTAAGTAAAACATAAAGCACTATTTTTATCTTCATAAAAGCCTAACATTGTGGCTTAAAATTGAGAATGGAAGAGCAGTAATTTTGTCCCAATACATTGTGAAAAATTCGTCCAAAACAAAAAGAGAAGAAGGAAAACAACACATGGTATAAAAGTTGAAGAAAAATGTAAGGGTAAAATAATCATTTGGCTAATAAAATAATAAAGAGCCAATATTTTTCCAAAAATAAAGGCCAAAGTCGGCCAAAGGAGGAAGAAGGCAAGGACAAATATGATTGGAACACTTATCATGCCATGTGGAGGCTTTCTTGCCATATGGAAAAAAAAGAAGACATGAAAAATTTCCAAGTGTAACATTTTACAATAAAATAAGAATAATTTTAAGGAGGTGGAGAGCAAAGTTTAAGAGGCTATTTTCCTCTTCCTAAGGCCTCATTTTTGGTCAACATTCAAAGAGAAGATAGAGAGAGAGAGCTTGGACAAGAACAAAGAACAAGAAGAGAGCAAGAGAGATTAACACTAGTGCAAAATAGGCTTTTTAGACCGCATCATTTAGACCGGTTATTGCGGAGAAGGTCTAAAAGAAAGGCAGAGTGGCAATTCTGTAATTAAAATCAATTTATTAGACTGATTGTTTAAAAAACTGGTCTAAAAAACCTTATTTAGACCGGTTATATAAACAAACGGTCTCAAAAAAAAATTTAAGACTGGTTGTTTAAATAACCGGTCTTAAAAGTCAATAATTTAAGACCGGTTATTTAAACAACTGGTCTGAAAAATAAAATTATTAAAATGAATAAATAAATCACGTTATTATTAAGACCGATTGTTTAAATCACGTTATTAAAATTATTCAAACCTAATTGGCTGCGAAGCTTATTTCATCAACACATTTCATTTCCCTTCTACTCTGCTTCCACCGCCACGAACAACTCAAGTCCAGGATCTCTGGTGATATTCCGCCTTATTCTCCGGCCACCGCTCCAGCCGCCGCCACCGTTTCCACCTTCTTTTCCATTTTCTGTTGTCGGCCGTTTAAAAATACTCCCTCCTTCCCCGTTCTTGTGCCCGTTGCTGCGAAGAAGTCTGCCGTGAGTACAATCGTGAAGGACAGCTGAGCTTCTTATTTCACCAGCCTTTATCTCCCTCCGGCGTGTTTTCCAGCCACTGCTACCCCTCTACTCCTGCTCCTCAAGCCACAGTCCAAGGTTACTTCAAATAGGTAATGTCCCCTATCTCAATCCTTTGTATAAATAGAAATTTAGTATTCACTGTCTATCCAAGAAGAATCTCTACTATAATTGAACTAGAAATTAACATAAAAATGGAGAAAAAAATGACTTTAACTCTAATGGAAATTAATTGGTGAAGCTTAATTAACGGTGGCCTGAACTGGTGTGATTTAATTATTTGAGGATTAGGGTACTGATAATTGCTAGTTTTCATAGTCTCTCGATTGCTTAAGTTATTGTGTCAAAATTCCTGGCATGTATGCTCATGAATGACTGATTAGAAAATTGTTACATAATATTCAGTTAGTTTTGAAACTAAATTTGAGAGGTGATTTGAGGTTTAGACTAAAGCAATTCTTGTGTATGTGGTCTAATATAAGTCTTAAAATTGCTAGTGTATGTTGATACATTTTCCATATTACTTGA
Source organism: Albizia julibrissin (assembly GCA_037074505.1). Classification (NCBI taxonomy): domain Eukaryota; kingdom Viridiplantae; phylum Streptophyta; class Magnoliopsida; order Fabales; family Fabaceae; genus Albizia; species Albizia julibrissin. The sequence goes on from CM073477.1 coordinate 45,502,544, forward strand.
AGAAAATGGAACAGACTGCAATTATATCTTATGCGGAATTCTAATGAAGAATTCTGTTAAACTAGATAAATTGATTTTCATACTCTTATCATACTCCTGCCTTTTCCAGGGTAGTTAATATACAGAAGAGAAGAAAAAAAAAGGTGCTGAAATATATGGATCGTAGTTGGATAAACGCTAAACGGGCTAGAGTTGAATATGATAATGGGGTGAGGGATTTTTTAGAATTTGCTAGAAGAAATTCTGGTAATGATGATATTGGGATGTTCTATTGTCCTTGTGTAGAATGTCTGAATGAGAAGCGACTTAGTGCTGAGATATATATATACACATTTAATTTGTGAAGGATTTTGTAAGAGTTATACAATATGGGTATGGCATGGTGAAGAAATATAAATTCCAAGCACAACTCAACAAGGGGGTCACCTTTGATGATAATGACACGGTTCTGAATGATCGGATAAAGGATATTATTCATGATGTTAGAGAAGAGGCTTTTGAGCAATCATATGCATATGGTAATATGTGCAGTGATGTTGAGAAGCCGTTGTACCCGGGGTGCACAAAATACCAATTGTTGAAAGCTGTATTGAAATTGGTAAGCTTGAAAGCACGGCATGGATGGAGCGACAAGAGTTTTTCAGAAGCACTTGAGGCCTTCAAGGACATGCTTCCAGATGATAACGTGATGCCATGCCGATACTATGATGCTAAGAAAATACTGTGTCCACTAGGGATGAAGTATAAAAAGATCCATGCATGCCCTAATGATTGTATATTGTACAGAAAAGAGCATACAGAGAAAGAGCAGTGTGCGATATGTGAAACCCCCAGGAACAAATCAAATAAGGCCCCTGCAAAAGTGTTGTGGTATCTTCCTATCATACCGAGGTTCAAACGGTTGTTTGCTAATGAAATTGATGCCAAAAATTTGAGATGGCATGCGGATGAGAGGATTTTTGATGGAAAGCTTTGACATCCAGCTGATTCTTCTCAGTGGAAAAAAATTGAAAAGTTGTTTCCTGACTTCGGCAAAGAGCCTATGAATCTTAGGCTTGGGCTTAGCACGGATGTCATGAATCCTTACGGTAGCCTAAGTAGTATACATAGTTCATGGCCTGTTCTGTTGGTAATTTACAACTTACCTCCTTTGTTATGTATGAAACGTAAGTACATCATGTTGTCTATGTTGATTTTGGGACCAAAATAACCCAGAAACGACATAGATATTTACTTAGAACCCTTGATCGAAGACTTGAAAGAGTTGTGGGATGAAGGTGTCGACGTTTTTGACACGAACAAGGAGATGTTTAAAATGCGAGCCTTGATCTTTTGTACTATTAACGACTTCCCTGCAAGTCAGGGTTTACATTAGTTAATCTGAACAACAGAAGTTTTAGAGATGAACCTTTCATTATGGCAGATCAAGCGAAATAAGTGTTCTATATTATTGATCAGGCAAATAAAATATGGTCTGTAGCTCTCCAAGGAAAAAGGGTCGTCGATATTGAAGAGTAAAGTCATTCAAATTATGATATTCTCGAGACCCCTTCTTTTTCTAGGGGTCTTCCTGCATTGAACGAAGAAGATGAAGCTGATAATGAACACGGCACAAGAAATGATCATCGTGAAGGGATATGGGAGGATATCTCTTTATAAATCTACTTTAAATGTTAGCTATCTATTTAAAGTAATTATCATTATAACTTATATGCAGATTATATATATAGTTATTCTATAACTTACTAACTAAACAATTTGTCTTAACAATACAATGACGGATACGGTGCATCCTACAACAGAGGATCAGATGCATCCTACAATAGAGGATCAGGTGCATCTTACAGCAGAGGATCAGGTGTCACCTACTGCTCAGCACAGCGAGCCTCATAGTGCCAATCAGGGGCAGTCATCGGGTGAGCCGAGTCACCAGCCTAAACAGAGGGGCAGGACAGCCACACAGTTGAGGGATATTTTCCTGAGTCAGTTGGCCAGGGAGAGGATACCGATCCAGTTCGATCAATACTAGAAATCGATTGGGCCGAATGCCAGTCGTTATAGGAGTTTTATCGGCCTCCTCGCACGGAATAAGCCTAGCATATTGATAGAGGAGTGGAGGAATGTTGACAAAAAGGTTAAGCAACATATTTGGGATACTATTCAGGTATAAAATTCCCTCTGTATGTTTCTTTTATCAAATCCATTTCATTATTGTCTCTAACTCCTTTGATTCATGAATAACAACTCACCTACGACATTCCTCAGAGTGAGATCTTGTATCACAAGACTATGACGTATTGTTGTTAGTGCTGGAGGAAGTTCAAGACGAATCTGGACAACAATTATATGCATATCGAGGTGCCAGCTGGTAAGCCTCGTCCTACTCCTTACAGCAAATATTCGTACATCGATGAAACGACATGGTAGGAGTTTTTTAGGCTTCAGATTACTCCAGAGGCTTTGGTGAGTTAACTTATTGGAGCGAGAGACGAGGTATGTTGGCCACTGCGAGGGTGGAAGCAAGGGCCGAGGCAGAAGCATCATTTGATGCACTATTGGATGCCCGGTTGAGCAAGATGAAGGATGAAGTATATGCCATGCTGAGCACAAGACAAGATACCGCTCCTGTCCAGGCACAGTCGCTCGTTCACCATAAGCAGAGGACCTAAGGGAGTTGTTGCAATATGGGATAGTCATCAGAGGGTCCTGGAAAGGACGATGCCGAGCCTTACGAATTATATGTTGAGGATCCTCTGAGATGGTTAGTTGCACGGGGGAGTGTGCACAACCTAGGGTGTCAGTTGACAGACGCACCTGTCCCTATCCCTTATGAGGAGTTCAAGATTTTTGTCGATGTCTTGGGTACCTTCATATTATGGCCGAAGAACCTTATTTCTGTTGGAGCTACGGATTCCCCGATCAAAGCCCCAAGTCCAGCTCCCTTTCCCTCGTGAAGTTTCACAGCCTCTACCACTGAAGGTGATGCAGCAAGTAATTCTGATAGCATTTGATACATCTTTCCCGACTAGAAATTGGCCTATGGATTTAGTTGTTAGGCCGTTAGGGGCGGCATGCTATCTTGAGAGGGATGATTTAATGTCCATGGTCGCTCCTAGACAAAATCTTACGATTGCGATTGTCCAGCTTTTTTTTATGTAAGCATCTTCTTCAAATGCAAGTAAATATCTTAAAAATTACGTTGTTTAACCTTAATTTATGTGCTTCCATTTTTGTAGGTACATGAATCGTAGGTTGGTTTCCTCTGGAATGAGCGCTAAATTTGGATTCATGTGCCCAGCTCATGTCACGGAGAAAGGGACCACTTCTGCCATCAGACATAGATATTTATCACAGAGGCTCAGTGAAATAGAAACTGACTGTTTCTTGGATCCTTATGTGCATGGGTAAGAAACATCAAATTTATATTCCAAAACATCACATATAATGCTTTATATTTGCTTAACATTCATCTCTTTTTTTAAGGGATCATTGGCAATTGGTTATTCTTTGTAAGGCTAGTTACACAGTGATCCTCCTCTGTTCCCTTCACTTCAAACCAGGGAGTGACTTGAAGAAGACCATGAAGTCGTAAGTTTTCTTGCTTTATTAACTTTTGTGTGCAAAGTTTGTGTGCAGAATAAGTAATCTTTGTGATTTTGATCATAGGGCTATGCGGACTTTCCTACACGCTAAGTGTGGTAGGCATGTTCGTGACTTAAAAGACCCTATATGGATCACGCCAAAGCTTAGTACATATTTGTTTTCTTTAAGATGTGTTTCATAAGCTATGCTTTTATGCTTGCTTTCATGATATCATGTTCTTTTTCAGACCCGTAGGCAACCACCGGGCTCCAACTTGTGTGGTCTTTATATGTTGAGGCAAATTTACAATATTATCAGCCTAGGCACGACTGACTTTACCGAGGAGGTAATAAATGTATATTTCAAAAATTTTGTATTACTTTATTGTTTTTAAGTTAGTAAGTTAATGTTTTGTTTGGCTTCGGTGTTACACATATAAATGTTTGATCTTGCTGATCCCTTTCCTGAAGAAGATATTTATTTCATCTACAATTGTTGTGCTGAATTCATCTATGAGCTTTTACAAGATTAGTAAGTTTTTGAATCTGATCCTATGTTGTTCTAATAATACTTATGGTTTTCATATATATCTAACTTGGTTTATATCTCTGTTCGGGACAAATTCTTGGATATTGGTAATACTAGTTGGCTGTTGATTCAGGCATGGGATCACTATTATAAATTTTCCTCCACTTTTTTCATTTCTCTGTAAAGCTTAGGATTTTTTTCCATATAATGAGAAATATTTCTTTTCCTGCTTCTCTTTACAAGCTTTGGGATTGCAAGTTCACACAATGTCGCGATTTTCCTGCTATCATTGTTTAATTATGGTGTTGTGGTTCAAAATGCCTGATAATTATAAATTGTTAATATTGAATGTGTTTGTTTTCAATGATTTTTTTTCATAATGTTCATTCTGTGATTGTTGATAGTCGAGGGTTGTAAGGGCCAAGTGTTTTCCCTTAAACAGACTGACATTTATAGGTTCATACCAATTTCGATAACTAAGGTCATATTTAACAAAAGAGGGAAAGGGGAACTAATAAGGATTTTAGGCTTCATGATTCTAAATTTGGAGCAAGTTTGCATTCTGAGAAATACCAATTGTTTCTGGAAATACCAAAAGTTTGCATTCTGATTGTCAATATATATATGCATGTATTGTTGCTTATGTATGTAATGTGGCACAGAGGGGATTGTCGTTGAATATGGCTTACTGGCCTGGGTAAGATTGAAACAAATAAAAAGAAAAAAAACACAATTTTTAGACTGGTTCTAACTATAACTAGTCTTAAATATGAATTTAAGACCGGTTAAATTGAAGACCGGTCTTAAAAGATTAAACTTTAAGACCGGTTTTAACTTTAACCGATCTTAAATTGATATTTAAGACCGGTTATTAAGAAAACCGGTCTTAAATATCAATTTAAGACCGGTTAAATTTAGAACCGGTCTTAAAGTCCTATTTTTTTATACTGAAATTTCCCTACCGTTCCGTTAGTTAAACTTTAAGACCGGTTGTTGTAGAACCAGTCTTAAAATTTCATATTTTAGACCGGTTTTTAACCGATCTAAAAAGTTAAATACTTTTTAGACCGGCTGTATCAAGACCGGATCCAGAACCGGTCTAAAATGTCTTTTTTAACCGGTCTTAAAAGTGATTTTTGTAATAGTGTAAGAAGCAAATCAAGGTAAATAGGTAGTAAAATCCATGTGTTCTTGTCTCAAAATGCTTGGAAACCTTCTCTAATCTTCATATCATTCTTGAAATCATGTAAATCAAGAAGAAAACCAAAGGAAAATAAGAGAGAAAGGTGGCATATAGAGAGATAAATCAAGGTAAGCTTGAGTACATGTCTTATCTTGATGTGTTATGATTGTTGTTGGTGGATTTTGTTATTTATTGGCTTGTTTTGTCTTGAATTTATGATTTGAGATGCATGAACCCTAAGGGGAGGTGCTATCCAATTTTTGATTAATCATGATCAAGAGGTGTTTAAGTGGTTAAATAATTGATTAGTAGTGAAAAGAAGATGTTTGGTTGGTTGGAAATTGAAAAACTTCAAATTTCCCAATTTTGCAAAACTTTTAGCTAAACCAAGTTCAGGGGGTTTGAGCTGGAATTTGATGGATTTGATGATTCTATTATGTTTAGAATGAAAATTGTGTAGGAAACATGTGAAATATAGAGTGTGAATGCTTTAGGATGTGAAATAATAATTTTGCCCCTAAAACCCTAATTGGTGGCTATCAACAGCATTTTGGTAAATGCAATGTGATTTTCCCAAAACTGATGTCAAAATAGATTCTACATGCAAAATTTTGTAGGACTAGCCTGATTCATAATTTTTGGAAAAGTACAATTATACCCGGTATAAATGGAATTAGACTGATTTCCTAAGGGTATTTTGGTAATTACATGTTTTGGGTAGATATAACCAATTTTATGAGTCTTGGAATAAAGTATTAATGAGTAATAACTCATTCATTACCCATTTGGAATTTTATGAATGAATATAAATGGAATAAGGATTGGTTTTAGCTAGGCTTTGGAAAGAATTCCAAGTAGTAACTCTATCTCTTATATACTATGTGATTGTTTATATGCTTTGTAATACCATGTTCTGTGATGTGAAAGTATATTGCGGTAGTTCCTAGGGCTTTAGTGTAGATAAAAGACAAGTACCACTAAGTAGGAAAAGCACAAGTACTACTAGGCCAGTTGGGACCCAGTCTAGATAGGCAAACATGATTGATATAATTCCTCGATGTGGTGTGGGAAAATACAAATACCACCTTATGGGAAAAGTACAAGTACCATAATGCTAGTGGGACCTAGCTGAAGTAATGTGATAAGCACGGATAGGTTAGTGCCTGCTCTGAAATATTATTGTAATCACTATGTGGCAAGTAGGGACAAAGTGGTCATTTTGATCCGGACAAAATCATCATTTTGGTCCTGAACATTGATTGACAAACATGTGCACAACATTAATTTCTGCTGCATTATATGCTACACTGCATGTTTATCTATCACATTTTACATGATTTCTAGTGTGTCACTATTGAAATTCATTTGAATCTCACCCTTTCCTTAAATTAAATTTTTTTTTTCACAAGAAGAAGTAGCTCTAAGGGCAAGGAAGTAGACACCGACAACTGAGGGTTTCGGTCTAGAGCAAGAAATTTAGTGTTGGTTATCTGTTTATCATTATATGTATTTTAGGATTTGTAATTATTATTTACAAACCTTATGGGGATTTCTTGTAATGTAATCAAGCACTTTATATTAGTAAGTTTATGCTATTTTTGTATGCCTACTGAACTATGCCTTGATACTCTATTAAATGTCGAATTATTGAGGAGTTTAACATATATGTTTTGGCCTATGTTGAAAGCTGGGGAAGGTGTTGGAATTTGAGTTAATTGAGCTTAAAAATGGATTCCTCATGCAAAATTATATAGACCTAAGGAGAGAATTCTTTATGAAGAGGAAGATTAATTTAAGAATTAAAGTTTATAGAACAAATTTGAAGAGCCCAAATTTTAAGAGTTAAAAGTTGAGCACATGACAAGTTATTTATGCAAAGATAACATATAAAAATTACATCTATTGATGTTCCTCAAGCCCAAATTTCAAGAGTTACAATTTAGAATTTTCCTTGAGCCAAGAACACACAAGAAAGTAAGAGCAAAAGGACTTGGCAAGGAGAGTAACTTTGAAAGGAAACTTTAGAGGTAGTAAAACCTGTTAACTCTTATATAGTTTATGCTTGGTTGCTTACATGTTTATTGTCATTTATGCGGTATAGTTAGGCCTTTGAACATGTAATATCATTGTTTAGTTTGTGCCATGGCCTTGTGCATTAGCTTATAAGGTGTTGTTCTTACTTGGCTATTTGCATGCTTAGTATTACTATTGCACATTATATATTGAGTTGAAGTTTTTCTACAAAGATTCACATGAATCTCTCCCTTCTTCCATGTACCAGCCATAAGTGGATGCTGTAACATCCCAACAATTTAGTAACTGATGATGCTTAGTATGAGTAATTAGTCAAATAAAATATATCAGTATATGTTTACAAGAGTACACTTGACGTGTTTCAATGTGTATGGCGTCATTTCCTTAATACGTACAACACATATGTAGTGACATATTGTTGGAGGATGACTTTTTGCCAACTTTAGCTTTTTGGGTGGCCATATATTTGGACACTACTTAGCTCCTTTTACTTTTTACCTAACTTTTCTTTTGTGTTGGTCTAATGGCAAGGTGCCACCTAACTCTCTCATGGAACACATGACCAATTAGTAAGGTGAAATATGCCTGTGTAAGTGTACACATGGCATTTTTAGGGCAAACACATGTACCTTGTGTTTTTAAGGGACACCAACTTGGCACCATCTGTAGGGGATACACAGGTATACATATGGCATCTTCCAGGGATACAAGTACATATGTGGTATAATTATGAGCAGACATACCTAAATATTTTTATGGAATCCATGTAAGTTGGATCAAAGAGAAAAGATAATCTATCCATAATGACCAACACTTATGAAATGATAAATAGTGAATGAAACCAAGTTTTCTAGAATGAAATATGCAAATTATTTTGAATCTCCAATGTTATTTCATAAAAGTAAAGCATTAGCCAACTATGCTTGGCGTAATAAGAATGAATAAGCATAATGACTTTGCTACTGTCAATAAATAGTCTTGACTTTTAGAGACGTGTACAGAAGAATAAAAATATCAAGTCAAGGCTGTTAGAGCAAGCTTTTCACCCAAGAGGGGGGTGAATTGGGTGATTACAAAATAATCGAAAGCTTAAATTCAATTTATAAAACTTAAAGCATAGTTAATGAAAGGAAGAGATATCACCGAGATTCACACAGAGATTTATACTGGTTCGGTCTCAACCACTTGACCTACGTCCAGTCCTCAGAAATCCTTCTGAGCTTTTTACTATATCTTCCAAGATTCAGTGGGTTCTTGGCACCACAGTACAACCGGCAAGTTCCTCTAGACACTTGCTCCCCCTTACACAAGGTAATCACAAATCCCTACTTAAGGTTCCTCAACCTTAAGTTAACTCTATTGAAAATAATTAAGTATGAATGACAAATCTCTCTCACAGAGTATGTAGATAAGAGCTGAAGCACAAATGATGAACTGAAGCTTTTTGTGAGGATATTGCTTGTAGAGTATTCAGGTATTTTTTCTTTTTTTTTATATTTTTCAAATGGCTGGACATATATAATAGAACCACTTGAAGACCGTTGTAAATTTGTCCGTTGATTCAAAGATGCTTCTGACAAATGTAACAGCATTTGTCTTCCGTTACTTTTGAATTTCTGCTGCTACCATGAATAGTTGTCGTTTGAGTGGAGTGTTCAGTTACAAGTCAAGTGCGTGATGGTGGAGTACAGCTGTAACACACTTATGAATATAACCGTTAAGCAATATTTGTATCTCAACAAATTAATATGGATCACTGGAGGTGTTTTCTAAAAAGTGACAGTAATAAGACCATAGAGAGTGATCCTATTTTCGCAACTAAGTATTAAAATGATATACCATATGATTTTGATAGCTATTTGGAGAAATCAATAATAATAGAATTTCACTAGCAAAATCAGTTGAAGTTTATGAAGGTAAAAGCACATGGAAACAATAGATCATTATATGAGCAAGTGCAATATCACTGGAAGTGAATATAATGTCATTGGGAGTGATTTTGAAAACTTTGAAAACTTCTGAGAGTGATTGCTGGTTCACTGGAAGTGATATTGAAAATTTCATATTTCACTCGAGTGAATTTCGAATCACTGGAAGTGATTTTGTAAAGAGTGATTTCTTCTTGGAGTGATTTCCAATTCACTCGAGTGATTCATGATCACTGGAAGTGATTTGGTGAACAGTGAAATATTCTTGCAGTGATTTCCAATTCACTGGAAGTGATTTCGCGAAAATCCAACATCACTCGAGTGATTGTGGATCACTGGAAGTGATTTGAGAATTTTGGCGGATCACTCGAGTGATCTCAGCTTCACTGGAAGTGATTTGTAAAACAGTAGGTTTTTCTTGAAGTGAAATCCCAATCACTGGAAGTGATTTGGCGCATCACTCGAGTGATTAAGAATCACTGGAAGTGATTTTTAGAACAGTGAAATTTTCTTGCAGTGATTTCTCGATCACTGGAAGTGATATGCGGATCACTCGAGTGATTTCCCATATCACTCGAGTGATCTGTTATTTTTGCGGATCACTCGAGTGATTTCAGCGATCACTCGAGTGATCTTGAATATCACTCGAGTGATTATAAAAATCACTCGAGTGATCTTGCACAAATCACCAGAATTGCTTGCTTTGCTGATAATTAATCCAGGAGCTTCCAAAACATGATTTGTTATCATCAAAACATGAAATCTAACATTCTCCCCCTTTTTGATGATGACAAAACATATCATATGATCAAGTTCAAAATTTTGATTTTCTAATACACTTTATTTGATCTTTTTCAAAAGTTCTGCAATCATTTTGATTAGTAATGGCTAAGATGAGTTTGTTTGACAGATTAAGAGTTTTTGATCTTTTGGAAAGTAAAAGATGTTAGTTTAAAGTTCAAAAACCATTGTAAGTAGAAAATGCACATATGAATTGACTTTTTCTTGAAATCATTTTGGCGGCTGCAATACATTAAAATTTCCATGAGATTATGTTGGCTACTGCAATCATAAACACAAATGCATTAAAAATACATGAGACCATATCATAAACGCATATTCTCATTAGATTAGAGTCAGTTCTAAATAACATGTTCAGATTACACAAGATGCATAATGACAAGTTCTTGGAATTACAAAGTAAAATACATAACTTTATAACCACAAAATAGAACACATATGCATCAAAAGAAAATATATCATATCAGCTCTTCTCCCCCTTTTTGGCATCATCTAAAGGAGAGGTAGACGGAGTAGAGGCTGGAGTGGATGCAGAAGCAAAGAAGGAGGTAGGTGGAACATATGGAATGATGGAAAGCTGTGCAGGGGACTGGAAGGAGAAAGTGGTAGAAGATGGTTCAAAAGGAGTGGTGGAAGTGGAGTGAGTATGTCCTATGACCTCTGTGGTGGCTTCCTCAGCTATAATTTCCTTAGTATGAGAACTAGAAGCAGTATGATGTGAGGAAGATGATGGAGTCTGGAGAATGGGGTCAATGTGTGGAATATCACCAGCAGAAATAGGATCAGAGATAAAGGTTGTGGGAGGTGCTGGAGGAGTGTCTGAAGGAATAATGGGAGGAATGATGGGAGGATCAGAAAGTGAAATCTCTGGAACTGAAGAATCTGATGGAGGAGGTTGTGAGGAGGTAGGTGGTAAGTCAGGGAAGGGGATATGAAGGTGAGTCCTGAGAGCATCCTCAATCCTCTGAATTCTCTGTGTCTGCTCAGTCAGGCGCTCAAAGAGGAGATTGAAGTTATGATCCACTGCTGCCACTAAGACTGTCACTTGATTATTGACTTGATCAATCAATTGAGCGTTAGAGTTCTTCAACTGAGTGACTGCAGACTGAATGGCCTCCTGGATATACGTCTGAATAGCAGCCTGAGTAAAAGAGGGACCATGGGAGACTGCTCTAGAGGACTGTGCCTCATCCATCTTGGAGGGTGAAGGGTCCATCCTCTGAGGTTCTCTCTGGCTAGCCTCAGGAGAAGGTGAATGGTGTCTCTGCTGTGAAGATTCTCCAGCAGGAATGGTAATTCCCATCCGAGTGAGGTGGATTTTCCCAAACTTAGGAATCCTCACAATATCTCCCTCAGGTGTCAAATGCCAAATGTTGTGCATGGAAAGAATGTAAGACACAAGCTGAGGATAGGGAATAGTAGTAGACCTGGAGGAGTAAAATCTGAACCTCTTCATCTCTTGAAAAATGAGTTCCCCCATGTTTCTTCTTTCCCTTGTCATAAGAGAAGCCATCATCTGAAGATCCTTCCCCGTGATATGAGTGAAATTTTTTGCTTTGTTAACCATGCTACGGGAGTAAATGTAGAATAAGGCTCTCTGGTCGTTGGTAAGAGAGGCTGGGGATTTGGGTAAAGGCACACCAGGCTGTCCTGGTCTAAAGATATCAACCAATTCATGAATATTAAAGACACGTGGAGGCCTCATAGGAACATCCTCTATGCCTAGATAGGTGTTGATAAGATCCCCAGACAAAGGAATTTTCTGATCTCTAATACTAGTTTCAATTCTCTCGGTAATGATGTTTCCTTGGTTATCCTTTACATCAGCAATCTTCATGTTACAGTAAAAATATTTGACAACCAAAGGATTGTAGGACATTCTCAGTCTCAGCCAAGGTTCATATTGTTTCAAATATGGGGTCAAATCAATATGGAATTTCTGTTTAAGTTCTTCCAAATCAACCCACACAACCGGACCGAAGGTTCTTTTGGAAAAGTGTGAGGCAAATACAATGGGGTTCAAAATACTGAGATTACCAGTGTTATACCCAGGAGGAGGTTCAAGAAGTTCAGTAGTTTCTTCAGCCAGGGACTCAGATTGTCGACTACCAGTGGCTTGACTTGCATATCGTGACTTTTGAGGAACTGAGGCTGCCAAGATATTCACTGCCCATGTGATTTTTCTTTGCAAAGTAGATTCTTGGACATCTGCTTCTCACTGTTTTTCTTTCCCTTTCCCTTTCATGCTGGTATGCGAACGGGTAGCCATTCCCGTTGGTTCCTCAATCCGAATCCCTTTGGGTCTTTGTCTGGGTAGATTGGGTTCTGGTTCAAAGGGGGCTTTCGCCCTCTTAGACGATGGTGAAGGTGGAGGAGATTGCCCGAGCCTTTTTGTTCTTGCCATGGGTACCGATACTTTGGTGGAGACGAGAGTTTTAACACTGGGTAGACTGAGATTTGACGCTGGGTAGACTGTCGGAAACAAAAGGCGAGTGAAATGCGAAATGGAGGCTGTCGGGAATGAAAGGCGAGACTGTCGGAATTGGGAGGAAGAATTTAAACTGAAATGGGATGGCTTTTGAGGGGATTTGTTGGTTAAGAGTAGTAAAGAAGATTTCTGTTACTGGGTTCAAGAGGTTTCAAGGGATTTGAGAGGATTTCAGCGAGTGGAGGCGACGGTTGAAGGGAGTGAACAGTCACGAGAGAGAAAAACTGATATATGAGAGTTTTTATCATTCACTCGAGTGATTTTTATATTCACTCGAGTGATATTGGGTTTCATTCGAGTGAAATTTGCAAATCACTCGAGTGAAGTCCAAAAACACTTCACAGAAACATAAATCACGCTGTAATTGTAAAATTTTAATTAAAATACTTATGTGACTTACCCATGACAAAATTATCAATTTAATTACTTAATTTACCTGTGATTGCAGTATTTCACTTTTCACTCACTCGAGTTGTTCTTTTATCAACACCCGAGTGTTTTCCTCTCTGTTTGTCCCTGTTATTTGAGGATATTACAGAGCATCCTGCAAAACAACTTTGTAGATACTCCGATGCTTAAGTTAGTAATGGGATTATCAAAACAATATGAAATCAACATTTATAAAGATTAAACAACTTACAATTCATTGGGATTTACCATTCCCAACTCCCTTCGTATGTGCGTGAATTGTTCTCGGGCAAGAGGTTTGGTGAAGATATCATCTAATTGCAAGTGTGTGGGTATGAATAACACCTTGACATCTCTTTTCTGAATATGATCTCTAATAAAGTGATGTCTCACATCAATATGCTTGGTCCTTGAATGCTGTACAAGATTTTTCGCCAAACTTATTGTACTGGTGTTGTCACAGTAAATAGGAATTTCTTTAAGATATATGCCAATATCCTGAAGTTGCTGTTTTAGCCACAGTACTTGTGCACAACAGCTTGAGGCTGCTATGTATTCTGCTTCCGTTGAAGATAATGATACTGTAGTTTGTTTCTTACTGAACCAAGAAACAACTGCGCCTCCAAGGAATTGACATTGCCCACTTGTGTTCTTCCTATCTGTTTTATAGCCACCATGATCAGAGTCAGAATAGGCAACTAAATATTCATTACCCTTTTTGGGATACCATATACCCAACTCTTTTGTGCCTGCGAAATATCTGAAAATTCGTTTCACTAATTCAGCATGTGACACTTTAGGACATGACTGAAATCTTGCACATAGACCAACACTGAACTGGATATTAGGTCTGCTGGCTGTGAGATAGAGTAATGATCCAATCATTCCTCGATATTGAGTTATGTTGAAGTCAACTCCTTTTTCATCAGCATCCATCAGTACGGTTGAGCTCATAGGTGTATCTGTACCATTAACGTCATCCAATCCAAACTTCTTAAGCAATTCTTGAAGATATTTGGTCTGTGATATGAATATTCCATTCTTCCTTTGTTTAATTTGTAAACCAAGAAAGAAGGTCAATTCTCCCATTAATGACATTTCAAATTCTCCCTGCATTATCTCAGAAAATTCTTTACACAAGGAGTCATTAGTAGCTCCGAATATAATATCATCAACATAAATCTGAACTACCAAAATATCACTTAGTTTTTGTTTTATAAATAAAGTTGTATCGACTTTTCCTCGAGTAAAACCAAATTCGATGAGAAATTTGCTCAACCTTTCATACCAGGCTCTAGGAGCTTGTTTCAAACCATATAAGGCTTTCTTGAGTTTGAAAACATGATCTGGTTTGGATACGTCTTCAAAGCCAGGAGGTTGTTCTACATAAACTTCCTCCTTGATGTACCCATTTAAGAAAGCACTTTTCACATCCATTTGATATAATTTGAATCCTTTGATGCATGCAAAGGCTAAGAGTACTCGTATAGCTTCCAATCTTGCTACTGGAGCATATGTTTCCTCATAATCAATTCCTTCTTCCTGATTATAGCCTTTGGCAACCAACCTTGCCTTGTTTCTGACAATAGCTGCGGATTCATCAAGTTTGTTCTTGAATACCCATTTAGTGCCAATAACCGAGTGGTCTTTAGGCCGGGGCACCAAGTCCCAAACTTGATTTCTGTCAAATTGATTTAACTCTTCTTGCATTGCTAACACCCAATCATTATCTGATAGGGCTTCTTCAATATTAGAAGGTTCTAATTGAGAAATGAATGCAGAAAAACTCACTTCGTTTAAAACTTTGTTTCTAGTTTTGACACCTTCATTAACTCCACCTATCACTTGATCTAGAGGATGACTCTTGATGTATTTCCAGGCTCGAGGTTGATCTGGATTACTTAGTTCAACTTCTTTTTCAAAATTGTTATTTTCAAGATTTGGAGAATTAATAGATGGTTGGTTTCTAGTTATCTCATCATCATCGTTTTTACTAGAGGATACATATTCATCGAATACAACATGAATTGATTCTTCTACAACGCATGTTCATTTATTAAAAACTCTAAATGCTTTACTTTGATTTGAATATCCTAGGAAAAGTCCCTCATCAGCCTTAGAATCAAACTTTCCAAGATTATCTTTACCGTTGTTATGAATAAAGCACTTACAGCCAAAAATGTGTAGATGAGCGAGGTTTGGTTTTCGTCCCTTATAAAGTTCATAGGGTGTCTTTCCAAGTTTGGTTCTGACATATGCTCTATTTGAAATGTAGCATGCAATGCTCATTGCGTCTGCCCAGAAGACTTGAGATATATTCTTTTCGTTGAGCATTGCTCTAGTCATATCTGTAAGAACTCTATTCTTCCTTTCCACGACACCATTCTGTTGTGGAGTTCTTGGTGCTGAAAAATTGTGATTGATGCCATTTGTATCACAATATTCTGCAAATGCTTGATTATCAAATTCTCCACCATGATCTGTCCTGATTCCTACAATTGACATACCTTTCTCATTTTGCACTTTCTTGGCAAAGGAAATAAATTTATAAAAGGTTTCATCTTTGGATGACAGAAATATATTCCAGGTAAATCTAGAAAAATCATCAACAATAACAAATGTGTACAAGTTTCCACCGAGACTCTTAACTCTTGCTGGACCAATCAGATCCATATGCAATAGTTGAAGTGGTCTATTAGTGGTAATTTTAGTTTTTGTTTTAAAGGAAGATTTAGTTTGTTTACCTCTTTGACAAGCATCACAGACTAAATCATTCTTGAAATTAACATTAGGTAGTCCAATTACCAAATCCTTTTTGAGTAACTTTTGTAATTGATGCATATTAACATGAGCAAGTCGCTTATGCCAAAGCCAACTCTCGTCAGTGTTACTCAGAAGGCAATTTTCGGAAATATTTTCATTCATATCAAGAGTATAGCAGTTACCTTCCCTTTTTTCCTTGAGTTTGGTCTCCAACTTTTTCTTTTCAATTTGCAGATCCTTCTTGCTGACTATCAGACATTCTTCTGAATCAAATATTACCCAGTTGTCTTTATCCGTGCTTTGACTTACACTTAATAGATTGTGACATAAACCTTCAACGTAATATACGTCTTTGATTTTATCTTTGACTTCCCCAAGTCCTGCTATCCTTCCAGTTTGATTTCCTCCAAATTTCACCTTGCCACCTTCCTTAGGTACTAATGTGGTGAAGTTCTCAGGATCACCAGTCATATGTCTTGAACATCCACTATCTATATACCATTTGGTTGATTTGGATGTTCTGAGACAAACCTGCAGTTAAGGATAATTAAGTTTTAGGTACCCATATCTTTTTGGGTCCTTTTGGGTTAGTACAAATAACTTTTTGTTCATGAATCTTCTTAGGTATCCATTTATAGGTTCCTATAATTCCTTTCTTTTTATGAAAACACGAAGAAGTATAATGTCCTTTTCTATTGCAGTAATTACAATAGGAAAAAGGATTAGATGTGTGCACAGAACGTGTGAAATAACTTAGATAGGAGTTACTTCCTGTTTTCTTCTTACCTTTTCTTTTGTCTAGGTTCGGATCATATCCTATACCAGACTTATCATTCACATGACGTTGTGCTTTTAAAATAACATTTAACATTTCACTTCCTTTTGTAAACTTTTCAAGAGTTTTAGTAAGATCAATATTTTTCTTTTCAAAAGACAAACACCTTTCGTAATCTCTATCCAAAGGGTTTTTAATTCTTTCTTCAAGAAATTTGTTTCTCTTTTTACAGGCAATCAAAGTATTAACAATTTTAATACAGAATGTAAAGCATCATATTCATTTTGTAACTCATCATATGTAGGGTCAGAATTCATTACCTCCTCGTCTGTTTCTTTTTGAGCAACCAGGCATATATTGGTTGTCTCCTCATTATCGCTTTCTTCTTCTTCTGAGGAGCTATCTCCCCATATTGCAGAAACAAATGCCTTCTTTCTGTTGAAGGATTTGAAGTTTCTCTTTTCTTTATTTTTCTGCAATAGCTCCGGACATTCTGATTTGATATGTCCCGGTTTACCACATTCATAGCAGATGATTTCCTTGGCGTCTCTTTTGCCACTTGTTCCACCTCTTTGAAAATTTCTGAATCCTTGGCCTCTGTAGAATTTTTTAAATCTTCTGATCATCAGGCCCATTTCATCATCATCGATCTCCTCTTCTTCTTCTTGGTTTTCTGCCTTTGTTTTTGTTACACTCAGTGCAAGACTTTTCTTCCTCTTGTCGCCAACTTCTTCTAATTCTCGTTTGAATTTTAGTTTGCTTTCATATTCTGAAAGGCTTCCAAACAAAGAAGCTACAAACTGCATTGATTCTCCTTTGGCTTCCTCTATTGCTGTGACTTTCGCTTCCCATTCTTTGGAGAGAATAGTTAGTATTTTTCTTACTTGGACATTCTGATCATAGAATTTTCCAAGTGCTGCAAGTTGATTAACAATGTGAGTATATCTAAGTTCAAATTCAGTTATTGACTCACCTTCCTTCATACAAAGCAGATCAAACTCTGTAGTTAGAGTATTGACTCGATTTTCTTTTATTCCAGATGTTCCTTCATGAGCTACTTCAAGCGCTTGCCACATTTCTTTAGCAGTCTGAAGAGTACAGATTCTGAAGTATTCTTTTTAGACTTAGTGCACTCTGAATCATTAGAATTGCTTTGCTGTTGAGGGTCACTAGCCTTTTGTCATTGTCGTCAAATTCTGCTGGTGATTTAGGAACTTTTCAAGATTCTTCAGTCTTTGTAGGCACATAGTTTCCAGTTTCAATCACATCCCATAGTCCGTATTCTGTAGCCATTACGAATACACGGAACTTAGCTTTCCAGAAGGAAAAATGTTCACCACTGAAACCAGGTGGTCTAGTGATAGAAGCTCCGTCAGGAAGGATTGCTTCACCCATGCTTGCCATCGGATCCTTCTAAGGTTGTTAAGCCTGAATTAGAAGACCTGTGCTCTGATACCAAATGTTAGAGCAAGCTTTTCACCCAAGAGGGGGGTGAATTGGGTGATTACAAAATAATCGAAAGCTTAAATTCAATTTATAAAACTTAAAGCACAGTTAATGAAAGGAAGAGATATCACCGAGATTCACACAGAGATTTATACTGGTTCGGTCTCAACCACTTGACCTACGTCCAGTCCTCAGAAATCCTTCTGAGCTTTTCACTATATCTTCCAAGATTCAGTGGGTTCTTGGCACCACAGTACAACCGGCAAGTTCTTCTAGACACTTGCTCCCCCTTACACAAGGTAATCACAAATCCCTACTTAAGGTTCCTCAACCTTAAGTTAACTCTATTGAAAATAATTAAGTATGAATGACAAATCTCTCTCACAGAGTATGTAGATAAGAGCTGAAGCACAAATGATGAACTGAAGCTTTTTGTGAGGATATTGCTTGTAGAGTATTCAAATGTTTTTTCTTTTTTTTTATATTTTTCAAATGGCTGGACATATATAATAGAACCACTTGAAGACCGTTGTAAATTTGTCCGTTGATTCAAAGATGCTTCTGACAAATGTAACAGCATTTGTCTTCCGTTACTTTTGAATTTCTGCTGCTACCATGAATAAAGTGTAAATCTATTGAACATTGCAATTCTTTATGAATAAACTTTCTAAAGATTGTGAAAACATATGTGTAATACTTATTCCTAAGGTAACAAGGTATAAACCTTAATAAATATCAAAGATGATAGTATAGGAGGCTTTACCGTTGTTTACTTTTACCTTAGGTCTTTGAAGGATTGTCTTTGCATATACAATGCATCTTTCTTTAAAGCTCTATTTTTATGTATTTGTCTTTAGGATTATGTAAAGTTCTCTCATATGATGTAGGCTTCGAGTGTATTTTTCTTTATGCATGAGAGATCCTCCACTTCTTATTCTCCTCAAAGTAATTGAATGGTACATTATGGTTTCCCTTCCTTAAGGTGGAACGTATTCCTTTTACCCATTGCTTCTCTTTGAAATTATGCTTTATAGTTCTAGCAATGGTTGCTCCGAGAGTTCTCTTTTTGGATGACATGAACCTCTTTATTAGTCCATGAGAGACTCTTGGCTTCTTCTTCATCTTCTCTGTACTTTTATGTCCATTTCTGTTCGAATCATCCTGCATACATGAAGTACTAGATGAACATTTTGGTACCCAGATATACTTGGGTCCTTGATTGTTAGTATTAGACTTTAGGACGATGGAGCAAAAATACCCATGATGATTTGTAAAAGGAGCATCCAACACCATGATAAATTTTTTGGTTAAAATGCCTATGTACATTACAAAAGGGTTTAAAAATGCCTATATACATTACAAAAGGGATCTTAAATACCACCACCGTTAAATCCTGTAACGCTGTTAAATACTTTTTATAGGAAATTGAGCAAAAATGCCTATGAGTATTTGCAAAAGGAGCAACAGGCACCATGAAATTCTTTTTTGTTTAAAAATACCTATATACATTACTGTCCATCCGGCTTGAGCTATTAATATATCCTAAAATTCCAAATTGATAATTACATTGATTTATTACTCATTCAAAATTTGTTCAAAACTCATTTTGTTAGTTATCTAAACTTAAAATTTCTAATTGACCAAAATGCCCTTTAGGACCCCGTCTAAGCCCCTTTGTACCTGGTCTAACTGTACTTTACCAAAAATTATGACCTGAGCTAATCCTACACAATTTCTCTTGTAGAATCCAATTTCGACCACAGATTTTTCAAAATCATGATCAAATTATAAAAATATCCCTAGTAGCCATTATCTTAGTGTTTTAGGGGTAAGATTTTCATTTCATTCCCTAAAGCCTTCACACTTCATAATTCACATGTACCCTACACAATGTTTCATTATAAACTCAATAGAATCATCAAAAACACCAAAATCAAGTCCAATTTTACCCTTAAAACCCTAACATAATGGCTACTAGGGGTATTTTAATAACTTGAGCATGATTTTGACAAATCTGAGGTCAAAATTGGACTCTACACGTGAAATTGTGTAGGATAGCCCATATCACAATTTTTGGTAAAGTACAGTTTGATCGGGTATAAAGGGGCTTAGACCAAGTCCTTAGGGGCATTTTGGTCAATTAGCAATTTTAAGTTTAGATAACTAACAAAATGAGTTTAGAACAAATTTTGAATGAGTAACAAATCAATAGAATCATCAATTTGGAATTTTAGGATATATCACTAGCTCGAGCCGGATGGACAGTAATGTACATAGGTATTTTTAAACCAAAAAAAATTTCATGGTGTTTGTTGCTCTTTTTGTAAATGATCATAGGCATTTTTTCTCCATTCCCAATGAAATATATTTAATGGCGTTACAGGATTTAACGATTGTGCTATTTTTGAACCCTTTTGTAATGTACATGGGCATTTTTTAACCAAAATATTTTTTATGTTGTTGGATGATCCTTTTACAAATCATCATGGGTATTTTTGCTCCTTCGCCCTAGACTTTATATAACCTTTCAGAACCCAAACATATTTACTTCTCACATTAGAATTTCTTCTAATGAGAAATATGACCCGATTTACCACAATAATTGCAAATTGTATGAAGATATGCATTTTGAGATTTTATGCAAGTATTGTGTCCATCATGAGAGTAAAAACCTGAATATATTTCATTTGAACATTCTTTCTTCCCAATAAATTTTCTAACATATTTGAAAACCTTTTTAATTTTCTCAGTAGAATATACAATTGGTTGGAAAACTATTTTATGCAGACTCTAAAAAATCAGTTTTACGAAAATTACAAGAAGAATTGGAACTTTTTACCTTAAGTTCATCTTGAGCTCCAGAGGGTGATTTTTTATGGTCGTCTATAATGAGCTTTCTTCGAGAATGCTCCTCTTCTTGTCTATCCGTGTTAACTATATAAGGGAAGTATTCTATGATTTCTCCTTCTTTATCATCTTCCAATTGTTCATGTGACGTAGACGAGCAGATTATAGTTTCACATGAACTGTCAACACTTTCAACTTCAACACACTTGTTAGAAGTATATATAGAATCAAGAGTATCGTGTAACATACTAAAATATGAACAATAAGAACTGCTTGTAAATGTAATTAGTCGGAAGAAAATTCACCAGTGCCATTGTTGTATAAATGTAATTTTGATAAAGGGGACACTTAGCAAGATTTTACTGGTTGTCATAAAGTAATAATTAAATGAAATAATCTTACTTTATGTAGGGACCATGAAGGAAGACACCTCGTAGGTGAACCCGAGGAAAATTCCCTGACTTTCCTTTCCCTGATAAAGTGGACGATTAGGTGGAGGGAAGAGATAGAGATGGGTCCCAAATAAGGGACACATGGCGTCATCTTAAGGAAGAAGAGCAAAGGTGCTTTTGACTTTAATGTGTTGGCCAAATAAGATCATGACAATTGTTTCCTCTTTTGACAAAGTTACTTTATCTTTTGAGTTGTCATCACCGGACGGTGCCACGTTGCCCCGAGCCGGGGAAATCTACGAGTCTCTGGTCTGGTCACCCGACTAACTTTTCCAAACACCAAACTCAGGAGCCAGGGAAAAATCACTGGGCTCTCAATTTCCCTGACCATTAGGATAGCTTAAGACCCATTTGATTAAAGGAAAGGACACATGTCACCGTTTGGCTAAATCACTGAATATGTGGCACTAGAAGGCTCTGACACATGTTGGAACACCTTTATGACTCTTTAAACTCCATTATTTTCATTTATCATCAGCAAAAAGAGTAAGAAATCAGAAAAAATGTTGAGAAATAGTTAGAAGAAAGAGAAAACATGAATAGTCAATGTTCTTGAGTTCAATCCACCGAAACACTACCGAATCAGTGTTTTCTTCCAAAATTTCCTTCATTAACCTTCTTCTACTCATCCTAAGCGTCATTTCTATGGTTTTTTATTTTCATTTGGAGGTGTTTGGTGCTGTCTCACTGGACGAAGTACTGCCTGATTTCCGAACCGATTGTGGAAACGTATAGAGGTAAGCGTAAGCTTTATTTTAAACCGATTGGTTTGTTGTTTGGATAAGTTTTCATGAAGGTTGGGATACTGTTTATTTTCGTCCAGAAGTAATTTTGAAGGATTAATCATGGTTTAATCTTGTATTTATGGTTAAATGATGATTTATGATGATATTGGACTAAGTTGTTCAACAAAATTCTGCTTTGGTAATTTTGCTAAAAATGGATTCTATCTTGTCAGTGGGTTTTAAGGCTGAAGCTTTATGATTTTGATGCTTTTGATTATTCCATTGAGTTCTACATGAAAAATTATGTGGAAAAGCATGTGCTTATAATTTTTGGATAATTATACAAAATTATGGAATTTTTGAAAGTTAGATGACCCTGCTGTTAGACTTGTTTTTATGGAGCAGATTTGTTACGACGCGTGTTTCAGTAACCAAACCTTATCCAAATCTTATGAAATTTTACATGAAGAAAGTAGAAATCCTTAGGTTTAATTTTATGTTAAATATAATACAATTAGACCAGTGGATTGAGAAATATGATTTTTACAACGCGTATTCTAATGTTAATGACAACCGACTTGAGTATTTGGATTATACAAGTATTGGATGAAATAATAACTTCTCGTCCATAAATTCCATTTATAGGACCTAATAGCTATTCAAAGTTTAAGACCTAACCGAGCCTAGTGAAACAGTTGGATATTGCTAAAGAGAAGCTATCAGGTAGCAACTTTGTCTTTCATATGTTATAAGATACATTATATTTGTGTAGTTTCATTATGAATTGTCTGGCACATTTTGTTTATGCGGGGTTATCGCCCGGGGCCTATTGCACAGTTGACGCTTAGGCCATTGAATTTTTTTGAAATGTACGAGTGAACGCCGGGGCCTATTGCACGGGTAACAATCAGAACCTTGTGATATACCTAGTACTACGATGATATGTGGACTACATGTTGAACCGAATGTTGTTGTGATGATTTTTTTATATGATGACTGTGTAACATGCTCTGTGATTTTATATCTATATGATTGACTACCTGTTACTACTGATATTCTTTTGAATCTCACTCTTTTTCTATAAACAAATTATAGTACAGGCTGGTAGCTCAAAGGGCAAGAAGGTAAATACGGACAGCTAGAGGATAAATCCGGACAGCTAGAGGATGAATCTGAAAGATTTACTTTCTCTATTGGTTCTCTGTTTGGATATTTTGGACATGTGTATATTGTATAAATCAGTAACCTTGACAATAGTATAGTGGTTGAACTGATAGTACTTGTAGCCATGTAAATGGATAGTAATGTAATAAATAGATAACTGAGTTACATAACACTTCCTAATCGTTAGAGAAACATTAACGAATGAATTCAATGTGAGACTTAAGCAGAGACACACTAGCATACTCTGATAAAATGAAAGGAAGTATCGATGAGTCTTAATGAGACAGTGAATATTTGTGAAAAATGTTTGAAAAATTTTATTCCACCTGAAAAACCTACTCAATCCTAGATTTATCTTCTGAGATAATGTTGGGATTCATTAATGTTTTCAAACTTTATCTAGTTTGGGATCAAATCCTAGTTTCATAATTTGTTTCACTACTCTTTTGCACTCATCTGAGGTTTTTGGAAATAAGGTATTACATATCCCATATATCTTTAGCATTAGAGCAAAATCTAATTTTCTCAAAATCATTTTCTGTCACGGCACTATAGAGAAACTTTATTGCTCTAACGTTCAACAAAAACATTCTCTTTTCTTTTTTAGTCCAATCCTTTCTTGATTTATGATTAAAAGTATTTGTAAAAACATTCCACATATCAAAATCATATGCTTTTATAAAACTAGTCATTCTAGCTTTCCAAAACCAGAAATCAATATCTTTCAAAAGAGGTGGAATTGTATAATCAAAACATTCTGAAAGCATAAAACACCCAAAATCAGCTATTGATAACTCTTGAGATGGTTAAATCCTTTAAACAAAAGCCTAGCTCTGATACCAAATGTTAGAACCAGCTAATATCTAAGAGGAGGGGTGAATTGGGTATACGATAAGAAATTAAGATCTTTTAAAATCTTTATGCAACTTATTAAATCAATAAGTATGGAAGTATAAACACACAAGCGCATATGCTAGAAATATAAAAGTTTAGGGAAGATAATATGCAAACTGTGATTTATCCTAATTCGGTCAAATCCATGATGACCTACGTCCAGTCCCCAAGCTCCTTCTGAGATTTTCAATCTACTATGTCCTTATTTATCCAGGCACAAGGAAAGCCTTTACAACCCACAAGTTTAACCGGGCATTTGTGTAACCTACTATGGAGTTACTCCGCCTCACACACTATAAGTTTCACTCCCCCTTACGGCAAGTCTTATGAGCAGAGCAATCCCGATGACCTTTCTCTCCCACTTACCCGTGCAAGTCTTACAAGCAATAATGTTCTCTCCTACTTTCACCCCTATAAGTTTTACTAGTAGCAACGTTCTCTCCCGCTTTCGCCCCTGTAAGTCTTACTAGCAGTAACATTCTCTCCTGCTTTCACCACTATAAGTCTTATGAGTAGAAAGTCTTACCAGCAATTCTCTCTATAGCTTCCTTCATAAGGGAATCAACCCTCTTAAGGTCCCTCTACCTTGAGGTCAATTCAGAAGTATAAGTGTTTAGAAACTCTCTCACATAGTGGATAAAATACTCACTGAAGTACAATATAATTAATGACTCTCTCAAAGGTAAGTAATATAGAAACTATAGAATAACAGAGAGTGTTTGGGTTAAAGTGGATAACTCATGATATTCTCATGTTGGCGTCGTCGCTCTGTTCGCTGTGCTATTTCAACTTTGAATGCTCTTCTATTTATAGCTTATGAATATCAATGACTATTAAGCTTTCTTCTTCTGGTTGAGCTTCTCTGTCTATCTTTTCTTTTCCAAAAATAACCGTTGTAAGAATTCGTCAGTCCTATTACTTCATTTGACCATTCTTCGTATTTGAAAAACTAGCCGTTATATGGGACACTTCTAACTCTCTGTAAAGTGGCTTTTCTTCTCATTGCATGATCTCTTCATTGTTTTCCTGGAAATATGCTTAGAACACTAATACAATGAAGTGTTAATCGGACGTGTGGTTTCATATGTAGGGTTTCAGCTTAATCGGACGTGTGGTTGGAGAGATATGTCCAAAATACCGAAGCTCTGTCATGCTGACAAAAAATAGAGCGCAACAGAGACTACTCGAGTGATCATGGGTCATCACTTGAGTGGTCAACCCCAAAATGTGGTAGTGGAACATCACTCAAGTGATCACCTTTGGATGTGCCATAACTTATGTATAAGTCATTTTATCTTCATATTGACCTATTTCAGCCTTCAGTATCACTTCTTACAGCTTGAATCTTGATATTCCTATTAGTTCTTGCAAGTTCTTCTTTCTTCAATCTCTTTCTTCTTGATTTTCCTCTAGATGATCATTCTCCATAACCCAATAAGATAGCTTATTTATTTTCTTGATTATCTTCAATATTCCTCTTTATTTGCTTGACTAATCTACAAGATATTTCATATTAGATATAGTAGTTAGTCAATATAGGAGATAAATATATTATGCAAACTTTTTGCTCTTAATATTTGACATCCATATTTGACATCATCAAAACTAATCATATCTAACACATGATACAGCATTTCCATTCATTATGTACCTAGTATATAGCATTACACATAGGACCCACAGGTCTATTCTCACAGCGCTTGATTTCTTAGGCCTTACAACCTCTTCTGGACTCTCTCGGTTCATATTGTATGCATACTAGGCCTTCCAGCCTCTTTGGAACTCTCCTGTATAACATTGTATTCATAACAAGCCTTACGGCTCATTCTACTCCTATAACGTTGGATATTCTGGCCTTACTACCCAGGGAATCACCCCGATGCTATAAGCATCTTAGGGTTTACTGCCTCAGCTACAACCTGGTACAGTTTGAATGTTCTACCAGCCTCAAAATATACTCTAGACATACTGGTCCAATGTCACCGTGCTAGGTAATAACCATAGTGCTAGACACACAAGTCTTACACCCAAGGGACACTACCCTATACAAACTTGTACATCGGGTCTTACCGTCTTGAGCCTCCACTCAGCATAATTCTCAAACACATCACATCATGCCACCCTAAGGACTTACTAGTCCCTAAGGTCTTATGGCCTTAGGACATTCGGTCCATTATCTTTGTTGAATATATATTGAGACTAACTACCTTAAGACACACAGTCTATTAGGTACTTTGAATATATCCTAGGGTCTAACTCTTGCTACTCAAGGCATACATATACTTATGTAACGTTCCCAAAGCATGTTAAATAAACCATCATCATAATATCATCATAAGAGCATTTAGCACATTAAAATATAGCATAATGGAAACTACTAGACCATTGGTCCCACACCAAAGCAGTTGGCATCACATGGCCCGAGCGTTACCATGTAAAGGCCCCCGGCATCCACTCGTGTATCACAGAAATTTCAATAGCCTGGGCGTCCACCCATGCAATAGGCCCCAGGTGACCACCCCACATATTATGAATAAGGTCTTACTTCCTAAGGACACACTAGCCCAAAAGGTCTTACTGTCCATAATATATTTATAACATAAATATATCTAATAGTAGAAACATACATGCAAAATCATTACATAAGATACAAGAGCAAGAGTTAGTTTCTTCTATATTGTCAAGCCCATTCTTCCTTAACTCCCTTTATCATCTCTCTTTCTATAAATAGTATTAGAGTACCCCATGGATATTCACTAGGTTATATAAACCCTTTTTCTGAAGGAAACTCATTCGATGGAAGACTCATTACAATGCACCACCGTTGAGAGTCAATGTTCCCATAGCT
Organism: Albizia julibrissin; assembly: GCA_037074505.1. Lineage (NCBI taxonomy): Eukaryota > Viridiplantae > Streptophyta > Magnoliopsida > Fabales > Fabaceae > Albizia > Albizia julibrissin. The sequence continues at coordinate 45,529,410 of CM073477.1, forward strand.
CTACTCTATGATTTGACGTCACGGTAGCTTCACTTTACGGTCTGACGTCACGACAACTCCATGTTACGGTACTACACTCGGTGTTTTACTTAGTCACTTGACTGCTCAACCACTCCAGTCAAAACCCTTTATAGGTAACCTCTCTGATCAGATCTCTCCACAGGTTGCCTTTTCCTATCAAAATCCTCTATAGGGAGCCCTCTTCGATCAGAATTCTCTGTAGGTAGCTCTTTCTTGTTGGTCAACTCTGAATGGAAGTTCCATTGTAATGGGAATCCAGATCTTATAAGGTCCCCCTTCTCTAGCGTTTCTATAATCTACTTTCTCTGATTTTTGTCATCTCATCTGGGGTCATTTTATATGGACTATCAATATCAATCTAACTCCAGGCATAATTTTACTTCCCTTACCACAGTAACCTATCCATGTCATATAGGGAATCCGGAAGCCACTAGTACATTCTATTCTCTGTCTCAACCATGATACCATAATCCGTGGCTACTCTCTTTTCTACCAGAGAACTATTCTTATTCAATATTTCTAAGTGAATATTCTATTATCAAGATCTTTCCCTATGCTAGATTAGCAAATAACAACCTCTAGAAACCTTATTCACATTCCAACAAATTTGAAGAGCTCAAATCATTCCAAGCCATTTTAAATTATTAAGGAATCAGAACATAACAGTTGATTCATGGGTTACAGTTCACTTAGTAACCCTTCTCTAGATGCTGGATAGACATCCAACTTTCAGGTTCATCACTAAATCTAAAACCTCAACTTCATACAGATCAGATTGTTGGAAATTGTGCCCTAAGGGCTAATCATTGTACTTTGAATATTGTTATTCAATGAATTTCTCCATCTTATTATCATATTATTTGCATGTTCATTGTGATAACTCTATCCTTGGATAAATCATATTGATTGTCCTAAATGTCCCTGGTTGGTCATCTATGCAGGAGCAAAAATGAAATAAGACCAATATGACTTTAAAGAGGTATGGACATATGAATCAAAGACCAGTATTACAGGTTTGAATCCTGTATTGATTTTGGGAATTGAAAGAACTTTGCAAAGAAAGATCGCTTAGTGGTTTGATTCGCTGCCTAAAACTCATCAAAACGATTACGTAAGTAAGGTGTTACAATTTTCACTTGATCTTGAGGTTAAAATTGGAGGACAAAATGAAGGACTAGGATTTTCTCTTTAAGAGTAAGAAGTAATTATGAGGATGGAAAAGAAAAAAATCTCCCTCCTCTTATGACCACAAAAACGTCCAAGGGCATAAAAGGGAGAAGAACAAGGAGTTGGGCAAAGTTTCAACTTACTTTTGAAGAAGACTTAGGTCAACTTGAATCCTTACACCAATAGGCATTTGTTTAACATTCCTCCTTCCTTTTTGATGACACATTTTGGTCAAGACTAGGGGACGGAAAGAGAGAAAGACTTAAAACAACTCTATAGTCGTTGGCCAAGCCAAAAAAGAAAAAGGAAAGAAGAGAAGAAGGAAAAGTCAATAAGTCTTGCAAGTTGGTACAACTTGGAAAGTTTGATCGAAAAGCAAGATTCAAGAGAAATTTAGTCAAAAAATTTCCCTACACTTTAAGCATGATTTTCGACCAAGTTAAGATGAGAGAAGGAAGGAGAAAATATACATCATCTAATCCAAACTATACTTGGTTAATTAACCAAGTTACTTTATGCAAGAAGCCACAAAATTTTGACACCTCACCTTCTCTCAATTCTTTCTCAAATTTCAGTCAAGTCTTATAAGTGGATGGGAATTAATCAATTCAACACACTACTCTCTCATCACATGCAAAAAGGGACTTCCAAATAGAGGGAACAAGAAATAAAAAAAGAAAAGGGAAAGAGAAAGAGGATTTTAAAGAACATAGAGTAAGGTAAGATGCTCTTGGCCAATTTTCACCCTCTTAATCATAGTTCTAGCCTTTAAGGCCTTCATAAACCTTGTTTCCCTTGATGAAAGCTACAATTTTAAGATTTTATAATTTCAAGGGGAGGTGTTTTGAGTTATCTAGCAAGGGCCAAAGTTCAAGAACCAAAGATAAAGCCTAGAAAAGTGAAAGAGGTAAGCAAGAGCTCTATTTTGACCTATATATATATTATGTTGTTTGGTGGAATTTTTGGGACTTGTTCTTGCTGCCCTAATTTTGGTTGTGTTAGGGAGTGTTTCATGTTGATTTGATCATGGAAATGGGATTATTTAATGCTCTTCACATGTTCTACAAAAACATAATTGATAGCTACAAAAACCATTCAACTTAGCTCTCTTCACATGTATTTTTGGTGATCTTCATACTCCTTTCTGTACACTATACAATTAGCTGTCAGTCGTTATTACTGGAAAAAGAATAAATTTTGTAACAAGCAAATTAAACACAAATTAATTTTAATGAAAACAATTGTTTTTCATTTACTTATTAATATACAGTCTCTTTGCACTCATATAGCCTTTGTGCAATGTATGCATGTCTTGTGTTCATTTCTATTGTAGGTTGTACCTTGTGATATATGTGGTGGTGTTGATTGGCCAGAGTTAGCACTACTTGCTTCAAATTCAACGTAAAACGTACATATATTCACAAGCCACATTGAATTTGAAGCAACCAACAAATTAAATAATCCTGGCCTACCAACACCACCACATATAACACATATCGAACATTTCTTAAGACATGGATATATGGCATGTTTAGCACTCATCTAGTCTCTATGCTATGTATACATGTCTTATGCAGATTTGTTCTCTCATTGTGATTTTATATGAATGTTCAATAAGTATTGTTATTGTGGTGCAAATGTTTGTTCTAGAGTTGGTGTACTTTGTTGAAGGCTTGTTGTGGAATTATTTGGCATAGCCTAAGCACTGATCATGACTCAAATTTTTGGGTTGTGACAGTTAGAGTGATTTTTGAATTTGATTTAGGGATTTTTAAACACCCACTACTACAAAAATAGGGGTTGGTGGCGCAACTAGAAGTGCCACAACTTCTTTTTAGATTTAAAAAAAAACACTTTAGGTGGCTCTTTCTCGTGGAAGCGCTACAGCCTGTAGCACTTCCTCGAGAAAGCGCCACCTAAAGTGTTTTTTTTAAAATAAAAATTCAAGCAGCAGTTGTGGCGCTTATTCAAGAAAATGTCATAGCTATTTCGTACTTTGTGCGACACTTAGCTTAGCAAGCGCCACCTAAAGTATTATTTTTAAAAAAAATAAAAATTCAAACCCTTCTCTCTCCTGCAATCCTCTTAGTCTTCACTCTTCATCCAACACGTGTCATCACCTTTATCCCCTTAGTTCTCACATTTCCTCCTTCTCCTCTTTATCCAACACAGGAAGTACGAAAAAAAAAATTTTAAAAAAAAATGGTCTAGGGTGGCGCCTCCTTGAGGAAGCGCCACTGTAGGTTAAATTAAAAAAAAAAAGAAGGCCTAGGGTGACGCTTCCTCATATGAAGTGACTTCCTGTGACACTTCCTCAAGGAAGCGCCACCCTAGGTAATATTTAAATAAAAAAAATATACATGTTGTGGCCCTTGTGGGTAGCGCCACAGCTTCTTTTAGTGGCGTTGAGATATGTGGCGCTTATCAAGTGTCACAGATAATATTAAAATAAGTGTCACAACTATGTTTATTTGTAATAGTGACCTTTTAATGTATGTTTTTCAAGACAGACATTAACACCTTTTTCTTAATGTGATTTTTCTTTAACAGATGTTAAAAAAATATTTCAACGTTTGTCTTTAAAAACAGACTTAAAAAGTTTAACTTTAACGTATATTTTTTTTAAAAAAGTAAACATTGAAAGGTAGGAAAAAATTTCAAAAATGTCACTGCCTAATTTTTAACGTCTATTTTTTAATACATATGTTAATTGGGGTTATTAAAAGTGTTTTCTTCAGTAGTGTCAGGTTCAATCGATAACCCTTATGTGAAGATGATGAAGTGTACCCTAGGTCCTTATTTGACATTTTCTAAATCATGGTCCTTAACTATCATTTCTGAAATTGGGGTTCATAACTGATGATTTCCAATTTTGCCAATTTTTTTTCTAAAACACCAACAATACAAAAACAAGCACAAGGTAGCATCAAAAAGTCCAAGGGAAATAGTGGCATGAATAAATAACAATATAACTTCCAACCATTTTACCTTTAATTAAGCTGAACTCAATATAAAAGTCCCTAACTCAAATTACTTCTAAATCGTGTAATAATGACTTAGAAAATGCATTAAAATCCTCACATTAGCCATGAAATAACATATCAAATAGAATATGGTATGATCGATCCAAGCCCCATTGGCGCTGCACCTTCTTGATTCTTCTTGAACATTTGGGCTCCTTGTCTTAGGCCATTTGGACATCGTAATTGTTCTGTTCATATCTTGCTCTTCACATTCTGAACCATTTGCCCATTTCAACTTACATTTAGGCATGAATTAGGAAGACTAATAAGGCCCCATTTGTTCCTTTCATTTGAACGTTTGGGCCTTGAACCTAATAATGTAACGTAATTACTATCATTTTTAAATTTTAGGTGTGAACCAGCTCCATTTATAATAAGTATTTGTTCAGTGCTTAACAATAATATAATGACAAGTTCAAGTAGTTGAAGTCCTAACAGCGTGAACATACCTTTATCGGCATTAATTAAAATTAATTATTTCAAAATGGGAAGTGTACATGTGTGTCTGCATGTGTATGTGTGTGTATATATATCTATGTTTCTCAACAAAAAGCTGGTTTAATTAATAAAGATTTGGCCATACATTATAAGTACGTGATGATGTGGGTAAGGGGCTACTAATGCATCATCCTCTAATGCTCTTTAATGCCTCTTCTATTGTCATAGTTTACCAAATATTTCTTTTTCTTTTTTCTATTGACAGTTAATTCTTTATCAAATGAGTGACATCTTGATATCTTATAAGCAAAAAAGGGTGCTGTTTTAAATTTTTTTCTGTTTAAAATTGTATTGCTTTGATTGATTTTTTAAAAAACAATCATAAAAAAATTAAAAACTGCACCATTTTTTACATCTAGAAAAATCAAAATGCCTTTCTTTTTAATTTTCTTTTTATAAACTAATGATGAAGAGAAAAGAAAAACAAGGAAAAACATTAGAGGGTTGGGCATACAAAAGACATTAGAGAGACAAATTCTCATATTCACAATTGAATTAGGAAAGGAGCTCCTAATGCGCACCCTATAATCTAACTCATCTAAGAATTTATAAAGTTAAGGGGGGAAAAGGATATTTTATAGTAATGTAGTATAGAAGAGGGGTAGAAAGCGGATCTTCAACCATATCTTGCTACGAGATTTCTTAATTGCGCTTTTTTCATTTAACAGTAACATTATTGAATTCATGGATCGTTAACGTGGTGTGGCATTAATTATATAGTCAATGTGAACCTAGGTCATTAAAATAGCCGCGAATTTGGGTTAACTGCAACTATATGATTTTTTTTTCCGACAAAAACTATGATTTATAATTTGATTGGACTGAATAAGTCTTATATACTTAACCATATTCTTTAATCTAATTAAATTAGATAAATATGTCTTACATTAAGGATAAGATGAGTAGTATAGAAGAAGTAGAGAGGGGATCTTTAACCTTATCATGCTACGAGATTTCTCAATTGCACTTTTTCAATTTAGCAGTAACACTATCGAATTTATGGATCGTTAATGTGGTGTGGCCTAAATCACATATAGTCAATGTGAACGTAGATAGGTCTTTAAAATAGCCGCGAATTCGGGTTAACTGCAACTATATGATTATTAATTTTTTTTTGGACAGAAACTGTATGATTTATAATTTGACTGGACTGAATAAGAAAAATTGTAATTTAATTTAGAAAATAGTAGTATTTTTTAAATTAATAATTATTAATTTATTAACTACTTGGAACTAGTTCACTAAGTAATAAAAGTGGGGTGGAGTTTGAGTATGTGAAAGTCAAATATTCAAATCTCCTTACGTTAACAAAAAGAATAATTATGTGTGTAAAAAACAAAAAGAACAACTGTTGTATGTAGTATAAAAAAAGAATAATTATTGAACTAAGGAAAAAAAAAACTTCTTTTCCAAAATCTTCCCCATCATAAGTGAAACACACACACAAAGTAAAGTCTTGTAAAAAAAATTCCCGGGAAAAGAATTAAAGGCGTGCATTGATCTCCTTTTAATATCAATTATGTTGGGTCATCTACCACACCCCCTAAAATAATTTGCAAAGCGTTGGATAAAAGGTTTTAAACGAATTTAGCCAAACAAGTTTTGAACCTCGGTCAGCTCCAATTTTAATGAATGTCTTAAATCAGCCTCCAATTCGGTGGTTCTTTTATAAAAGGGTAATATTTTAAAAGACAATCACTACTACAGATTTTTGGCATTTATAACATCTAATACATAATGACTACAACTAATAAATATCATGTATGTCAAGATGGCGGTGGCCCAAAGATACATAACAGTTAATTATGCGTACCATCATGTTTTATAAGATGAAATTCATGAAAACATAAAAATAACAGTTGATGTTATTAAGTGTAATTTATTTAGTGATAAAAGTAACGGTTCTTTTGAAAAAACCATCATATAACACTCACAAACGATTTATCTTCCAACCTTACATTAGAACAAACACAAATATAATAGTTATATCAATTGAATGTAAAGTATGAACGATAAAAATGATATTTCATAATAAAGAACTATCATTTAAAGTACAAATTTAAAAAGCACCTTTTTCAAAACCTCGTTCAGTCTCATACCAAGTACTAGTTCTGATAAAGTTAAATACTTTAGAATGAAGTATTCATTTTGTTCATAGTACTTTTCCAAAAAGCACCTTTTTATAACCTCTTTATTCTCTCCTGAATGATGGTCAGATGCCAAGCACTCTTTCCATTCGCCCCCTTCTTTATCTCCATGCTTGCCCTCCTCCTCCTCTTCCTCCTCCTCATCATCCTCATCGTCCTCCTCCATAATCCCCTCCTCTACCACCACCACCTTTACAAGATCGTCCCCTTCCTCCTCTACCACCACCACCTCCTTCTCCTCCACCTCCTCCTCAAATGGAGGCTCTTTTGGAGACGTTTATTGGCCAGCCTTGACCGCTCCACTAGGCATCTCGATAGACTCACCCACAATCTAAACAGGAAGTTGGACTTCATCCTTCATCACAATCAGGTTGTATATGATCACTTCCAGTCAAACCCTTCATCTCCTTCCTCGGATGTCGATGATATGCAGAGCAAGCGGGAGGGCCAGGAGAAGGCAGAGAACAATAGTAGTGGTGATGACTAAAAACTGCTGCTGCTTTTTCATTTTTTAAATATAAAAAAACAAATGGTTAGGAAAATGTAGCCCAAAAATATTAAAAAAGCAATTGTTTATTTATGGTTATTAGTAAACAACCATTGCTATTTAGGCATTTTATAATGTAATCCTTTTCATTCCAAAGGAAACATTCTTCAGGACACTACTATAGAGGGCATTTTTAACATATATTTTTAGACTCTTTTAACGTCCCTTTCCAACGGGACTTCTATATGAGCGACGTAGTAAAGTTAGGGTACAACGTCCATTAAAAAAGAGATGCCATAAGTGGGGGAACTCACGGGATTGAGGGTATTGTGCTCTTTAAAGCTTTCTTTGAGAAAAGTAGATTGAATTCTTGTGGAAGGTTTTGTCATCTTCTTCATCGTCGATTCGTCAAGAACAGTCTTTGTCGGTGTCATGGTCTTCTCTGTAGGGCTCTCTCTCGCTTCTCTTGCCACTCATACTAGAGATCGTGCTATTCAAAGATGAAAGATCGGCTTCATCTTCGCAGTCACTGCTGGAAGGCAACTAATTCACGTTGCAAGAAGGATCGACCTTCACCTCTGCATTATTTAGAATCTCAATTTCCAAGCCATAACAACACAATTTAGATTATTATTAATCAACGAAAAAAAGAGAGAAGATAAAATAATAAAAAAAAGGTAAGAAAGCAGAACAAATCTAGAGGCGAAGAAAGAGAGAGAAGAGGAAGGAGCAAGAGTTAAAAGAGAAGGAAGAGTTAAAAGGGCAGGAAGAACCAAGAAGTCTCAGATTAGAGGAGGAGGAAGCTAAGAAGAGATATAAATATAAGTATGCCAACAAGCCAGAAAAAGTTTTCTTACCATAATGAAAAGCGAGGCACACATGAGTTTGAAGAAGGCAACCATTCTGCGTCCCCAATGTTAATAGGGAAGCCAAAGCTATCTTTTGGCATCCCTAATTTCATTGGGACATCAAAAGTGGACCTTTGGCGTCCATTTTTGACGAATTAGTATGCCTAATTTGTCAAAATTGTCATCGCCTTTATTTTTTACTTTTCTTTTTGAAAAACGGATGTCCTTTAGGATAGTAGAATCTATATCTTGTAGTAGTGGGATAACCTACAAAAATATTTCCTTTTAAACATCTAAAAAATGAACTCCATTTATCCATCCACTTCAATCTATTCCAACTTCTGGCTTTTATTCTTCATCAATTACATGGAAGAGCAAGGATGCATGGACAAGCGCTTGAAGGAACTGACCCCTCTTATTCACTCTCTGATTGAGAAGGTGGACATATTACTAGAGAAGGATATGAATCTGATGATGCAGCAGATTCTTCATCCACATAACTTTCATACTTTGTTAGTTTATTCAAACTCTCGTTTTCTTTTTCTTTTTGAATTTTTTGTTTGTACTATGGGGTTGAATAATCAACTTTAAAAGTTATTTAAAAATTCAAATATGTAATGGTTATTATGTAAAACCCTTCATTTTTTAGAATATTATGTCAAATACCTAATAGTTATTAAGAAATCACTATCACTGTTTATAAAACCTAACAACTTAAAACTATGAACATTCATTCAAAGGTTCATTACGGTTGTAAATTAAGAACTATAAGAAAATGCCACCTTCAATAAAGGTTATAAGCTTATAACCATGAGCATGTTCTGTCAAGTCTTTTAAAACATGTACTTGTTACTCTCATGGCTATTTACTTTCCAAAGTTGTTACACTTAACACACTTTCCTTTGGTCGAACGTTACCCACCATCTACAACTCTGGATGACTTTTTTGGTCATCGACAGTCGCATATAGGCGAACCACATCTTCCACTACTTTCTTTGAACTTTGGTTCGATAGCTGCGCTAGTTGCTTCGGTTGCCCTAACTCATTTTTTTGTTTCAAAGCTCTAGCTAGGTTGCATTCCTTTGCGTGCTCTATTATTCTTATTTTAAGGTATGATTTCTCTTCTACATTCACATTCTTCATTCTACATTTCACATTTTCCTTATTTTCACTTTGTCCTGCCTAGGTAGGTTTTTGACCTTAGTTGTGCATCGTATTTTTTCTGGAAAACCCTTGCTCTGTTCTGTGTATCTAACTAAATGAGTTTTGTTGTACAAGTTAAAATGGCCAGTTCTACTTCTAACGGCACTCATAATACCCCTAGTTTTGATAGTGCCACTAATTCCTATAAAGTCCCCAAAGGTTCTAATCTTATCCTTAAGCCACCTAGAAACAAGACTCCATAAGAGGGGCATTAGAATAAGTTCAGGATATTATAAAGAGGGGCTGTTGCACCTTGAATTTTGTGAACCAAGCAAAGTCTTTGGGGAGAAGATTTCATGTGACATGGAACAATGATTGACAACCTTTTAAGCTGCATACTTCATCGGCTTAAAAGCAATCACCAATGTTCCTATTACGATGGGTAAGTGGCATAGGGTACAGAGAGATTATGTAGGCATTATTTTGGACAACGTCCTGTAAGGTATATATGCCTACTAATTACTTGTTATGTACTTGTAAAAAATTTTAACTTGAATTGTATGCTTTGCAGTAAGCATATCATGTAGATGGATATTACATTAGGAATTTGTTGTCAAGACGGCTGGCAATTTACTACACACATTCCATCATGCAATGATGAAAGCATATTTGCAAAATCTTGAAGAGGCTAATGAGACAAAAGTTTCTATGGATCTTCGGTCCACCATCAAACTGGATGATTGGAGGAATTTTGTCATCTCACGTAGAGACCAGGTATTCCAGGTAGTTGTTATTCACAATTCATAAGACTTGCATGTATTTGTTTAAAATTAACTAGTGTTGTGTGTTTTTGTAGCAATTACGTCAGGTGAATAGGAGGAGGGTGAAGAATAATAAGTATCCCTATAAGGGAGGGGTGAAAAGGGTATGCTCAAATTGCTGAAAAGTTAGTTGTTGAGAGTGGAGATAAGTGTAGACCTACCTCCCAGTCATGAACTTTGGTCAGAGGTAAGCCAAAATAAAGATGACTCTTATGATCATCCTTAAGTGAAGGAGGTCGTCAATAAATCCAATGCGCAAATTGGATTTGGTACTATGACTCTGTGAGTGGGGTTCCAGATAAAAGACCATACATGCAAAAGGCTTTCAACTAGTAAGTTATTCATTCATCATCTCTTATAATTTAGTTCATTTTGCATGTTTTTGTATATAAAATTTTATATTGCATATTCTCAGAGCTATCTACACTTACCACACTTAAAATGATCTCGCGAGTTCAACGAAAACAAGGTCACTGATGGCAACTACAGATGCTTCTTCCAATAGCTATGTTAGAAGCACTACTACAAATATATGCATTAGTAGCGCACCTTTTATGGCGCTTCTTCCATATTTTTTTTAAATTTTTTGTTTAAAAAAAGATTTTAGGTGGTGCTTCCTTGAGGAAGCGCCACAGCTTCCTAGTCACTTTAGGTGGTGCTTCCTCAAGGAAGCGGCACCTAAAGTGTTTTTTAAAAAAAAATAAAAATTGAATCAACAGTTGTGGCGCTTGTTCAAGGAAATGCCACAACTGCTACGTACTTTGTATGGCACTTAGCCTAGCATGCGCCACACAAAGTATTATTTTCTTAAAAGAAATTCAAACCCTTCTCTATCCCGCAATCTGCTTCCATCACCTTTATCCTGTTAGTCTCCTATCTTCATCCAACACGTATCTTCACCCTTATCCTTTTAGTTCCAACATTTCCTCCTTCTCCTATACTCATGACCGTCCAAAAGTTTGATTTACACTTATCTCATTGTTTTGTTCCATCACTTCTCATATTTTCTCTTCCTCCTTTTTATTTTTGCAACACTCCTTGCTCATTTCTTTTTATCCCATTTCTTGCACCGAACTGACCATACTCCTTCACCTCTTAGTCTCATTTCGTCTTCCTTATAGTTTTATTTCGTTCTGTAAGTTGTACCCACTTATTTTTTTCCGTTTTTTTTATATTTTCAAGCTACGTATAGCACATTGTCTTGTTAACCACTTTTTTTTAATTTAAATATATATGCAACTTTGTCTTTCTCTTTTTCCTTTATTAATTTTTTTTTCCAGGTGTTGTGTTTGAGATTTCCACTCCCTCCGTTCAAACTTCCTCTATACTGTAAGTTTTTTTTTGAGCTTACAAATATAATTTTATTAGTAGTTAATAGTTTAATTTGCTCAATATCTTTTATATTCAATTTATTATAAAATCTGAAAAAATTATTTTCATTTTTGTATGCTGAAAAATAAATGAGATAAAATTAAATGTTATTATATATAGGTTATATGTGAAGATATGTAGTAGTTATAATTTTTTAATGTTGCAATAATTGTTAACATTATATTGATGAGTTGCATAAATAATATAATTATTTATTTTTAACACTTGTATTTTACTTAGTAGTGATTTTGTTAATTAGTTATTTGTTAATTTATATCATTTAGGAGTTATTTGATTTTGATTTTTTTTCCTTCATTTTGTTGTAGAGATATAAAAATATGTTTAAAGTGTATTATTAATTATAATTATAGGTTTCTAAAAGAAAAATAAAAAATAAATTATTTTTTTAAAAAAAATGGTCTAAGGTGGAGTTTCCTTGAAAAAGTGCCACAAGAAGTAACTTCCTATGGCTCTTCCTTAAGGAAGCGCCACCCTAGTCCTTTTTTAAAAAAATTTTAAAAAAAATAAATTTATAAAATTGTTTTTAGACCTTTTTTGAAAAAATTATTTTTTAAAATTTTTTTTAAAAGGGCCTAGGGTGGTGCTTCCTCTAGGCCCTTTTTTATTTTATTTTATTTTTTTTAAAATAATTTAAAAAAAAAGAATTTTTTTTAAAACGGCCTAAGTGGCGCTTTCTTGCACTACTACAAAAATAGGCATTAGTGGCGCACCTTTTGTGTCGCTTCTTTAAAGAAGCGCCACAGCTTCTTCCACATTTAAAAATTTTTTAAAAAAAAAAGACTTTAGGTGGCGCTTCTTTGAGGAAGCGCTACAGCTTCCGAGTAACTTTTGGTGGCGCTTCCTTAAGGAAGCACCACCTAAAGTGTTTTTTTTAAAAAATCAAAATTGAAGCAAAAGTTGTGGCGCTTGTTCAAGGAAGTGACACAGCTGCTACGTACTTTATGAGGCACTTAGCCTAGTAAGCGCCACACAAAGTATTATTTTCTTAAAAAAAATTTCAAACCCTTCTCTCTCCCGCAATCTGCTTCTATCACATTTATTCTCTTAGTCTCCAATCTTCATCCAGCACGTATCATCACCCTTATCCTTTTAGTTCCCACATTTTCTCCTTCTCCTATATTCATGACCGTCCAAAATTTTGATTTACACTTATCTCTTTTTTTTTCCATCACTTCTCATATTTTCTCTTCCTCCTTTTTATTTTTGCAACACTCCTTGCTCATTTCTTTTTGTCCCATTTCTTACACCAAATTGACCATACTTCTTCTCCCTCTTGGTCTCATTTCATCCTCCTTATAGTTTCATTTCGCCTTGTAAGTTGTACCCACTTATTTTTTTTTTATATTTTGAAGCTACGTATAGCACATTGTCTTGTTAACCACTTTTTTTTAATTTAAACATATATGCAACTTTGTCTTTCTCTTTTTCCTTTATTAATTTTTTTTCCAGGTATTGTGTTTGAGATTTTCACTCACTCCGTTCAAGCTTCCTCTATACTGTAAGTTTTTTTTGGGCTTACAAATATAATTTTATTTGTAGTTAATAGTTTAATTTGCTCAAAGAAAGTGCCACCTTAGACCATTTTTTTAAAAAAAATAATGTTTTTCGTATTTTTCTTTTAGAAACCTATAATTATAATTAATAATACACTTTAAACATATTTTTATATCTCTACAACAAAATAAAGGAAAAAAAATCAAAATTAAATAACTCCAAAATGATATAAATTAACAAATAACTAATTAACAAAATCACTACTAAGTAAAATAAAAGTGTTAAAAATAAATAATTATATTATTTATGCAACTCATCAATATAATGTTAACGATTATTGCAAATTGCGGGAGAGAGAAGGGTTTGAATTTTTTTTAAGAAAATAATACTTTGTGTGACGCTTGCTAGGCTAAGTGCCTCACAAAGTACGTAGCAGTTGTGGCACTTCCTTGAACAAGCGCCACAGCTGTTGCTTCAATTTTTATTTTTTAAAAAAATGACTTTAGGTGGCGCTTCCTTAAAGAAGCGCCACCTAAAGTCACTAGGAAGCTGTGGCGCTTCTTTAAGGAAGCGTCACCTAAAGACCTTTTTTTTTAAAAAAAATTTTAAATATGGAAGAAGCGCCACAAAAGGTGCGCTACTAATGCCTATTTTTATAGTAATGATATATATATTCAGTCTGCTATATATTACAATCTCTAACTTCCATCTTGTTTTTTTTTTGCACACAGTATTTTGTTGCCTCCTGCACAATGTTTAACAACTCACAAATGGAAGAAAATGCTGAAGAGTTTGCAACATCTATGCAATATCAGTGGGAGAGTAAATACAAATAGAATGACTGTAATTTTCTAAATGCTAATGATTTGTTTGTTTTAAAGTTTTGGTTTTAATAGTGTATACATCTACATGAATGATTGTAAATATATTCTTATTTGTTGTATTGTTCTGTATATGAATGAATGTAAATATATATTGTGATTCATTTTATACAAATATATGTGCAAGGTGAATATCGAAAGCAGAACCCCTCCCCCATTTCTATTGTAAATAATTTAGCTTCGATAAATCATGGTTGTTATCTAGCAAGTGTCACTTATGTCAACTATATATAACGATTGTTAAAGCGGAATCGTTATATATGATACAAGCATTACCATATATCATGATGATTGTTGACGTATGTCCGTTAATTATTATCATAACTAATGAGCATATCAGGGTCTCACCAAGCATCAAAACATAATGGGTATTATATTATAACCGTTATAATAGGTTCTAAATAAATAACGATTCCGAACTATAATATATTTGTGTCGAGCTTTTATAGCACCTGCGTATATGACAGTTCAGAATCGTGATGTATGGTAGTTACTAACCATCATATATTATGATTTCTGTAGTAGTGAATAATATATAGATATTGATATAATAATATTGAAGAACATATGTATGTATGCAACATATATAGCTTTTCCTAGAGAGTAAACTATAGAACACGAAGGAATAATTTACTGTTTAATTATTGTGTTTGTCAGAGATTCAGATCATCCGCAAATACTTGCTTACATTAAAGTTATATAAAATCTATGCATTCCTGAAGTGTAAATTTTATGATCAACATATATATAATTATCAATATGATCAATTCAAGTATAATATTTATAACCAGAGGTATATTATATTTATGAGTTATACGAAAAATCCTGTTAGTTTATTCTTCAACCTCTTCATAACGCATGACAACTCACCTATTTGTGTGAAAAACTCGTTCTATGAGTATAATTCAATGAGATTCTGACATCCAAAAATTCTCATATTTGAAGAGAAATCTAGAGATATAAAATAATTATGATGTAAAACTTTACGCTATAAAAATTATATTGTGTACTCCTTGAATAAAAAAATTATATACTACAGCCAATGTCATTTCTTTCAAACCTGTCAAAAAAGTTTTAAAAATTGATCTGCCCCGATTTAATATCCGCATCAATAGCCTCTAATATGGAGGGTTTCTTCGATTCCCAACGTCACCTTTTTAATTTTTCTTTCATAAAACCCGTTATATATAACTAGTGTTATATGTTCTGAATATATCCGAGAGACACAAAGAAGAGGGAAACAGTAATGGAGAACGCAATGCTTCCTTTCCCAGGCGGAGAACAGGTTCTTACATTGATTGCTAACGCTATCAAACCCATCCAAAAAGAAGAAAATCAAATGGAGAAATCTTCATTAGTGATCAATGAACCCCAAATGATCAAACCTACCATCTCTGAGTTGAGTGGGATGGACACAGATGCGCACTTGAAAAATGTGATTGCAAGCTTTCTTGACACTATAACTCACAGAAGATATCGCTTCTTGGGTAAATTTTTCACAGTACTTTCTATGTTTCCACTTTAAATTTACTCCCTTTTGGTCCTAAATATAGGAGCTAGTATGGAGATTTGTTTTTGTCATAAATGTAAGACATGAATCCATTTTCTATCCCAAAATAATATTTTTTCCTCAAACTTTTTCCTCTAAATTATACTTTTTCACTGTATGTGTGCAGGGTATCCCACTAATCAAGACTTTAATTATGATGCCTTGGTGCAGTTGCTACGTTACTTCTTGAACAATATGGGTGATCCATTTATTGGGAGTAGCTTCTCTCTTAACTCACATCCGTTTGAGCTGTGTGTACTTGATTGGTTTGCCAAACTTTGGGAAATAGAGAAGAATGAGTATTGGGGATATGTTACAAATGGTGGAACTGAAGGAAATTTTCATGGGATTTTAGTAGGGTTAGTATATGCATTTGATTATTTTTTTGGGTTATATTAACAATATGATTTCAATCATATGAGCCTAATGGGTGTGATTTCCAATTAATTCCTAAAAATAATAAACTCAAGCGATTAAAAAGTATTAAAAAAAAACTAAGTGAAATGAGTTTGTCACTTTTAGAAGTAGTTTGTTTATTTACTACTTATCTATTATACACACAGGAGGGAACTACTTCCCGATGGAATTCTTTACACATCACGGGACTCTCATTATTCAGTGTTAAAAGCAGCAAGACTTTTTAGAATCAAGTGTGTGGTAGTTGGGACTCTAATCTCAGGTGAGATTGACTATAATGAACTGAAAGCTTCAGTTCTTGAGAACAAGGACAAGCCAGCCATCATCAATCTAAACCTAGGTCTCTCTCTCTCTCTCTCTCTCTCTCTCTCACACACACACACACTTACACAAACGCAAATTCTATATCTAATATTCAAAAGGAAAAAAAAAAACTTGAAGAGTGCAATGAAATCTAACTACACATTGAAATTTATATAAGTGGTGTTTCTTATTTCAGGGACACTTATAAAAGGAGGTATTGATGATGTTGATCTTGTACTACAAATACTTGAAGAGTGCGGTTTTAGTGAAGATCGGTTCTACATTCATTGCGATGCAGCTTTATTTGGACTGATGCTCCCATTTCTTAATGGGGTGAGTAATTAAACTAAAATTGAAACATTTAATTGATATCACTATAAGAAATTAAATAAACTAGAGAAAACTTGCGTTCAATACAAGCATGGAGTAGAATAAAAATTAAGTAAAATTATTAAAATATTATAGTAGGAAATTCTAAGCCTGTCGATTAAATGCATTAGGGTGAAATTCTAAAGAAATTAAAACACAAAGTTAGCACAAATAAAAAGTAGTCACACAGGTTTTATACAAAGAAAATGCTAAGTATGATATGGCATCACTTTAAATATAATCTAGGAAGCGTTTATCATAAAGTCTCCAGGGATATTGCCCCATATTTGGCTTTGAGCTACTAGTTTTGGATGAACTTGTTTTGAATTTTCTTTGAATCTAATTTAATAAACATGGTGTCTCTGGGTGGTATGTATAGGCACCAAAGATTACTTTCAAGAAACCTATTGGAAGTGTAACTGTCTCAGGCCATAAGTTTCTCGGATGTCCTATCCCTTGTAGCATCATAATAACTCGTTTAAAATACATTGACCTCCTATCTAAAGAAGTTGAATACATCTCTTCAAGAGACACCACTATCTCTGGGAGCCGAGGAGGTCATGCATCCATCTTCCTTTGGTATGCTCTCAACAAGAAAGGCTTCAACGGCCTCCAAAAAGAAGTTGAAGAGTGCAACAAGAAGACGATTTACCTTCGAAACTGCTTGAGAGGACAAGGCATTGGATCCATGCTGAACAAATTTAGCAACACCGTGGTGTTCGAGAGGCCTCTAGATGATGCATTTTCTCGTAAGTGGAGCTTGTCTAATGAAGGGAATCTATCTCATGTGATAGTGATGCAACACGTCTCTGTGAAAATGTTGGATTCCTTTGTGAGTGAGTTTGCGAAGAATCGATCGATTTGGTACAAATATAATAGCAGCAAGAAACCTCCTTGTATTGCTGAGGAGATTGGTGCTAAGAACTGTGCTTGTTTAGTCCACAAGAAGCTGATATCGTTTTGATAAATCATTGTGTGTCTAGGTAATCTAGTTCGGGTTTAATTGCATTTTCTTGTAATACCCTAATTTGTGTTTTCCATCAAAAGGATAAGAATGAATGAATTACAATAAATTCTGAAATAAATGAATGATTATTATGGAACATAATTGCATAGTAAATTTACCCTGTATATATCATTGATATGTTGTTGTTGAAATGTAATAAAAAAAAATGACGGGTGGGGTGCCGAATAATCTAGAGTCATATTTTAGGGGCCATTGTTAATGATAAGTAGTGGGTTGTTTCTAATTTATTTATTATTTTTTATTGAGAACATATCTTGTGTGGCTCCATATTTTCAGCTAGTCAAGTAAGTTGTTTAGAGTCGTTAGAAGTGGCAGTAGTGGAGTTCGAACTCTGTTGAACTTTTTCTATGTAAGCCTATAAATATAGGCACTTTTATTTCTTTCAAGGGGTTAAGGTGCAAAAATGCCCACTAAATTATATCATAAGTGTACCCAACACTATAAACTTTTTTGAGAGCAAAAGTAACCTTGAACTTTCAATAAAAGCGAAAAAGTGACAACTAATAACGGTGGTCTACTTACATGTTGGTTCCTCTGAACTGATTCATCATCTTCTTTTTCATCAACAATCTTCAACAACCACTAATAAATAATTGCTAATATATAATGCTCAATATTTTACGATTTTAGGGGAAACCGTAAAATATCACGAGGCAGAGATTGTGCAAGGCAATACTTAATTGTTGTTAAGATAACTCATGAAGTATGTTACAACATAGTTTGCGGTTTTATTTAATGGCCATGAAAAATATTTTTAAATTTTTTATTTATTAAAATATTCTCATATACTTAATGGTTTAGTTTGGAAAACTGCTAAGTATATGATATCAATACATCATAGTTTCTTTTTAAAAACCGTAAAACTTATATATTTCACAATTGTTCAAAATAAACCATGAATTATAGGGCTCTAAAATCCCATTCTAGCCATATTCATTCGTGGTTTCAGAATTCCTACTATTTTTCTACACTCTTGGTGAACACTTTAGACCACTCTTTTCTAGCCTCCCCACCGTTATTTTGCTTTCTATTGTAGCTAAACTCGTGATTCTACTTGTAACACCCATATTTTATGTCCCTTAGTACACATGGAAACGTTAATGTTCTTGTCACTACTACAAAATATAAATTAACCTGCACTAATCTTATGGCACTTCTTCAAACAAGCGTTGTAGAGACTTCTATTTAAAAAAAAAAAATACATGTGATAGTTATGGCGTTTGACCAGAAAAGCGTCATAGCTGCCTAATACCTTGTATGATGATTGCTTAGGGAAGCGCCATACAAGGGGTTATTTAAAAAAAAACAAAAATTAGACCTCTTGTATGATGCTTATCCAAACAAGCGTCAAAGCTGACCTTATTTTTAAAAAAAAGAAATATAGACCTTCTATGACGTTTACCTAGTCAAGCGTCATACAAAACCACCCTTAAAAATTTCAAAGTGTCGTACGAAGAGTTTAAACACTACTACAAAAGAGGCTTATACTAGCGCAACTCTAATTGCACTTCTTAAAGAAACGTTGTAGGTAATTATTTTTTTAAGGAAAAAAATATTATAAGCTACGGTGCTTTCTATTATAAAAGTTATAACTTAGTGGTAGAATTGTATGACACTTTCTTAAGAAACTTCATACAAGATTTTTTTTTAAAAAAAAAATTAAGCATAATCTATGGCACTTTATAGCAAAACGTCATAGCTGGTGTGAAGCCTAAAAGATTTAAAATTATTCTCAACATTAAATGCTGCCTGGCTTGTATAAATAATGAATATGCATGTACGTAGTCAGCAAACTTTCCCACACTTACTTATTTCTAATGCTTTAATTAATTATGAAGTAAAAATAAATAAAGTAAAAATTTTAAAAATAAATTAACAAAATCTAAATCTAAATCCAATTTTTTAATAATATTTTCCTTAATTATGTGACCTTCGATTCTCTGCCAAGGTTGAATAATTTGACCTTGGCAGGAGAATAATCTAAAGGCCACTTATGTGGCCTTTATAATATATATATGGCAGCTTTTGCCAAAAGGCAAAGCTGCCATATATAGCTAGCTTGCGTAATGCAGGCTAGCTATGCACCTTATCCAGCGCTTTATAAAAAGCGCCTGATAAGGCAACCGGCCAAGGCACCTTGGCAGGAGCTTCCTATAAAGCACCGGCCAATGTTCTTTATTCTTTTTCCCACCTCCTTTTCTTTTCACCTGTTACTTGCATTTGTCCTATATCTTCGTTTCTATCTTCATTTTGCATGTTATTCATTTTGCAGACTTCAGTAATAATTTCAGTTTGAAGACTCTTTGAAAGTGATCTCTCTTCTCCCCCAGGTTAGCTTCTTTATAATTTCTCTTTTCATGACTTCTTTTCTTTGTCTTTCTTTTCCCTAAAACTGTTGTTTTGGCTCTTCGCCTTTCATATAAATACACTTGCAGTTACAATATTTCACTCTGAGGTTGCATTAGTTTGCTTTGGGAAATTGGAGCTACTACTATAGAAAACACTTTTAACGTCCCTTTTTTAGCCTTTTTAATGTCCAAAATTAGGGGGACGCCTAAGCCAGGGATGTAAAAAATTCAGAATACGGTGTACATTAAAAAAGGGACGTCTAAAGTTTTTTTTTAAAAAATAACAGAACTTTAGGAGTCCCTTTTTTAAAAAGGGACGTCTAAAGTTGTTTTTTTAAAATAAAGCGCCGTCTAAGGACAACCTTTTTACAAATTTGTCTTACCCCGTTAGGACTACCCCTCCTTTTGGTCTTTCCCGTACATATAGTAATACGTTTTTTTTTTCTTTCGTTTCTTTGATAAACTAAGGCCTTAGACGGAGTTTTCTTTGCAAGCTCCTTACAAGGAAATATAAATTCATTCCCAATGCAGGGCATAGGCTTTTTTTCATTTTCTCTCCCGCGCCCTCCATCTCCTTATTTTTTGTAATCTTTAGTTGGTCCACCATCTTTGAGTATAGATTGTCTCCATTCTATTTAACGGCAGCGAGCAGAAGCTTCCATGGTCCCCTACCTTTTAATTTATTTATTCTTGTCTCTCCTCGTGCGCATTTGATTTCTTCAATATTTGGTCACCAATTCGGTTACAGTTCAAAGCTTCCTGTTCCACGTGTTGTTTTCAACTTGTGTCGCCTCCTATAAAAGAATTTTTTCCTCAAAATTTGTCCACATTTTTTTTGTCTTTAGTTAAAATTTGTCCTAAATATGAATTATGTAAAATGTGTATGGCTCAAGCTTGAGCAACTTAAATGCTGGAGTTCTTGTGAATGGTATTTAATAAATAATTTTTTGAACAATAAAAAAGGGGTAAAATATGAGTGTACAACGATCGAAAAGGGAATGTTGGATTGTTGATGGAGAGAGAGAAATTAATGTTGATGATATAGATGGATAGTGAGATGAGAGAAACGAAGTGCAAATTAAAATAGTTATAGAACATGCATACTCATTAATTTTCCTTTATATTTTTAACACATTATAGTTATTGGTTTTATCGTATACATTAAGTAATAAAGGAAGATGATGGCCTCCATATTATTGATTTTTGAATTCAACACACTACTAAAAAAAATTGATAGTTACATTATGCTACTTATTTTTTAGACCTTTATTGTTTCTAATTGTAACAAGTTTGAATTGTTTGGAAGTAATTTAATTTTGGTTAAACTATAGTTCTATTCCTTTTAAGTTTACATCAAGTATACTTTTAATTTCTTAACTTTATAAATATGATGCTGCTGGATTAATAATTGGTTGATTATTTGTGACTTAAAGAAATTGTTTAATATTTGGAAAAACTTCAAATTTTAGGATGTTATGATAGCAATTTTTTTAAATAGATTCCTAAACATAAAAGTAATTAGTAACTGCATCTAAATACCAAACATACAATTCCTTCAACTTTTTCTATGCACTTTCATCCAAAACTACATGATTTAATTTCATGATTTTTGTAGGTTGCTCGACCTAAAGAAAAACGAGTTGAAGGGCGTGGGAAGAACTCATACTACTCAGCAACACAGCAGAAGTCCCAACCCTCAACCAGCAACAGAAGTGACAGACGAATAGGCTCATATCGACAACAATCGAGGTTAATGGCACCATATTTCATCCATCGAGGAGGTCAGGAAGTAATCTCTGATGTCGAAATCTATTATACAAGTACATTTGATCATATCGGTGGTGAAGTCCTGAATAAAGCGCTTGGTCGTACATGGCTTAGTGTGACGGCCATCAACATATGGGTTAGGTACTTTATCATCATCATCTGTTACTATTATTATTATTCATCATTCAAATTTTTGGTCTTAATGACACTCTTTGTTTTCTATAAAGGCACTTATACCACGATCTGTTAGTAGGCACGAAAATAGTGAATAGATTTGCATATGTCAGTCCATACCTCTGTGGCCTACATACGGGGATGAATTTGGACGTAAAAACCCACAATCTTAAGGACCAGTTCACGTTGAGAGCAACCCCTACTAAGATGTTTATTATGCCATACAATCCAGGGTAAGCTATTCACGACATTATTGTATGTTTTTTTATTATTCTTTCACTTTTATCATACCATTATTGTTGAAGTAAAATGCTCAAAATGTTTTAAGGCACAATGGATTTTGCTTGTGATCCAGCCTGCAATAACTGGAGTCCCCCACATTTTCTATTTAGATCTTATAGAGACTGGTTATCCAGAGAACTGGTAAGATATGGTGGTTATGATTAATTGGTAATTGTATGGGTGTATGTGTAAATATTTGCATGTGTGATTATTGAATAACCAAAATTAATCAGTCATTACTTGTTTTGTTAGTGCATTAGCTGCATATAGAAATAATGTTGGATTATCCTCTCTTATTAAACGCACTAACAGCACCACAACTTATAAGAAGATTAAAGTATATGAATTTACTCAAATTTTGTTATTCACAAATATTTCTTCAAACAATGACTTAACAATTATTTTGTATTGTTGTAGTGTCTATTCCAGCTAAACAATAATGATTACGGTTACTACATCATGAATTTATGAAAGATGTAGTTACTCATAATTTAAATAATGTTCCCGTGAGAGTAAGTACTTTTACTTATATATTTATACTGTGTTCAGAATTTAACTGACAATTGAAGTGCATGTTAAGTTAATTGCTTTATAGTGATTTTAATTTGTTCTGTGCATGATATTTATGTAGTATTATGAAGATGAATGTTGGGACTAATTGAGTGATCATCAAGTGGATGAAATCATTGAGGAATAGTGCCAATACATGGTCAGCCAAATATCACCTAATACTTAGGCATATACGTTAGTTAGGTTGTGTGTCACTTACATATTTCTTATGTTGATTAGTCTCCTAAAATTAGTTGTACATACAATTATATGTTATGTTGGAATTGGATACATTTAATATTGATTTTATTAACTACTCATGTGTTATTTAATTCTAATTTGATTTGGTTTTTTATTTTTATCAATTTGTATTGTATATTGCTGTATGTGGATATCAATTAATAGGATGACTTCAGTAGGTAAAGAAATTAAAAATAAAATTATATAAAACAAAATGCCATCTCTTATGCCGCTTCCCTGGGAAGCGACATAGGAGGTGTTAACACCTCCTACGGCACTCCCATAGGAGGCTGTTATACCTCCTACGGTGCTCCCATAGGGAGCATCATAGGAGTTGTCACACCTCCTATGACGCTTCCCCAGGGAAGCGTCATAGGAGGTTTATGCTTTTGTTCAATTTAAAAAACAATAAGCACTGTAGGTTGTTTTCATGGTGCTGAAAGCTATACCGCTTGCCAAACGCTATAGTATTTTTAAAAATAAGCGCCGTTTATCATGTTTTTTGTAGTAGTGGAAAGTCAAAGATAGCCTTTAACGACGCTTGGACATCAAGCGTCATTGAAGACAAATAATAAAAGTCAATAAGACAATGCATAAGAGGCCTTCAACGGCTGTTGATATTGCCTTTATATCGGTGCTTGATAATCAAGCGCCCTTTAAGGCCTGCAATATATAATATTTCCTTAAAGAAAGGCACACTAGTGCAAAATAGCCTTTTTAGACCACATCATTTAGACCGGTTATTGCGGATAAGGTCTAAAAGAAACACGTGATGGCAATTTTGTAATTAAATGAAACTTTTTAGAACGGTTATTTAAATAATCAGTCTTAAAAATATTATTTAGACCAGTTTTCTAAACAACCGGTCTCAAAAGTAAAGTAATTAAATCAATTAAAAAATCCCTTTATTTTTAAGAGCGATTATTAAGATAACCGATCTTAAAAGTCATTATTTTAAGACTAGTTTTTAAATAACTGGTCTTAAATATCTAATTAAAATGAAAATAAAACATCCATGACATTTTAAGACCGGTTATACTGATAACCGGTCTTAAAATTAATTTTTTTAGACCGGTTATTTAAATAACCAGTCTCAAAGTTAAGACCTTTAAGACCGGTTATTTGATAATCGGTCTTAATTAGATAACTTTTAAGACCGGTTATTTAATTAACCGGTCTTAAAATTCTGGTATTCAAACCTAGCCCGCCCTCATTTCGTATCCCTTTCATGTAATATCCCGAATTTTGGGACTAAAGGCATAAGATTAAGCCTATATCAAGTGGACTGCTATACCCTGGTTTAGCAAATGTCCATATGAGGCATGTTTAAATTCCCCAAAATTCCTTTATATCATTGGATATTAAAAGAAATTATATTGGTGAGCTAAAGAGCTTGGGGAATAACAAAACGAAGTGATTGGAAGTCACACATAATATAGTAAAGTGGAACACAAAGTAATTTTGCCACTGGTGATATTCCTGGTGTGGCAGTGGTGATTGTGTGACCTTTTTCAATGGGTAAATGATGGTAACAAGTTATGAAACTTTCCAGAATGAAAGTATACTTATCAAGATTTAATTTCATAGGTTATATAAGTCATTTGGAGGTGTATACAAAGAGAAATGAATTTTTGAAGTTAGCCCAGCGAAATTAATTATTTTTTGGGACAACATTCAAAGATTAAAATTATGGGAAGAGTGAGCTTCCAATTGGCCAAATGTTATATTTTTTCTTAAAACTAGACTCAATAAGGGTCGTATAGCCTTTATAATCACTCTAATTGGACATTTTTACAATTAGATATGAATTTTCAAAGTTAATGAAAAATCTGCAGAATTTGATATTATGCAAAAATTTAATTTTTGGGTCAATCAGAGGGTGACACGTGGCAAAGACCTTTAATCCTCAATTAAATCATCTTCTTCTTCATTCCTCATCCATTTTTCACAGAAAATCTGACCAGAAGAGAGAGAAATGAGAGTGACGAAAATGGAGGGAGGAGGAGAGAGAAAATATTTTCCTCCGAAACACTGCCGAAACAGCATCCTCTCTCAAAGTACCCTTCAGTAAACTTCCTCTACTCATCGAGATCTTCATTTCTACGGTTTTGGATTTTTATTTGGAGGTGTTTGGTGCTGTCTCCCTTGCCGGAGTATTGCCAGAATTCCGAACCGTTTGTGGAAACGGGTAGAGGTAAGCGTAAGTTTCCTTTTTAACCGATTGGTTTGTCGTTTGGATAAGTATAGAGGAAGTTGGATATTGTTCATGCTGATTTAAATTGGTGTTTTGAATAGCTAAACGATGTCCAATGGATGTATAAATAGCTAATCACTTGATTATGAGTAGTAAGGAAGTGATTAGGCAAGAGAAATCGAAGAAACAACAAACTCTTTTTGAGAATCTAATTTCCTTCTGTTTCTGCCCTGTATTGTTTCGTGTAGGAGGAGTTGGAATTTGATGATTTTGATGCTTCCATTGGATTTAGGAGGTAAAATTGTGTGGGTATACAAGTGTTCATGAATTTAGGATACTTGTACATGAATTTAGAAGTTTTAGAAGTTAAAGGGTAAATGCTGTGTATTCCGTTTTCTGGAGGCAGTGTTATGGTGACGTATTTTTGAGTGGTCAAATGTTATCCAATGACCATGAAACTCTCCAGTTTGAAAGTATACACATAGACCTTTAATTGGATACGTCATAATGATCAATTGGATTTTTTTGTATTTAGATATGAATTTTTGAATGTCTGCCCTGTTTTCTGGAAGAACATCTGAAATAGTCGGTGTTTGGAAACTTTCTGGGAATGGTGTAGTGGTGGCGTTTAAAATAGAGTATTTTTATGTAAAACTAAACTTAAAGGTATTCAAATATAGCTTTGAACCACCTCAATTGGAGTTCTATAGAATTAATTATGATTTTCCAAAGTTTGGTCAAAAATGCTGGTAGATTGAGTACCATGCGAATTTAAGTAAGAAATTGGCCAAATATAATTGGAATGAACTCCAAGGGTGAAAGTAAGCCTATAGGGCTAATGTGGGCTATTGGGTATTCACTTTTCATGGCTCTAATGATGTTATCACTTGCCTAGGGCCATGAAGTGATAAAGAAAGAGCAATGGTTGGCGGATCAAGGGACAAGAAGAGAAGGACATAAAGTCCGACAGGTAGTGAACTTACCTTTTCTGCATGTATGTGATATGTATGTTTTGCATTGATTGTGACTGCTTTGCCTATTTGTGTGAAACATGTATGATTGGTTGAAGCTCTGTTATATTTGTACAATGGCCATATGTATGTCATAACATCGAGCATACAACATGTCATTATGTTGGCATGAAATAGTGTAGGCAAGCATGTCATGCATTCATATATATCTGGTATGCATAGTGGTAATGTTTGCTACTGAGATTCTCTTGAATCTCACTCCTCCCAACCAACCATTCAGATAGGTGAGCATTGGAAACGTGCTGAGATAAGAAAAGACGTATGCACGAAGAGGACTGTTGCTGGTTGTTTGAAGATATGTAAATATTGTGTAAACCCCTAGTGGGGAAACTTTTGTATTATAATCAAGCAATATTGTATTAATATTATCAGTATATTCATGTTATTCCTGTGTGCCCACTGAACTACGCATTGCTACTCTAAGTAAGGTCAGTAATAAGGGATATATGAGGCGGGTCGTTACATCTCAGTCCTTCCACAGCCGTGAAAGCTCCATTTTAGCCCTGCGCTTCTTCTCTAGTCATATTTCTTCATATTCTCTAGTCATATTTCAGCCTCTACTCCGGCCGCCGCCACCGCCGCCCCTCCCTTCTCCATTTTCCCTTCAACCCACAGGTTTTAAAATACCACCGCCGCCCCTCCTTCTCCATTTTCTGTTCATCCCCCGGCCTGTATCCACGAAATCACCATTATCTCCGGTGTGTTCTCCAACCATTGCAACCGCAGCTCCTCCTGCTCCTCAAGCCACGATCGAAGGTCACTACAACCAGGTATGAGTAATGTCTCCTTGTCTCAGTTAATTCTTCGTATAAATAGCAAAATTTAGTGAAATTGATTTTTAATAGCGGAAATGATTTTGAAGAACTCTTCGTATAAATGTTGGCACTGGCTTGTAGTTTTATTATTGGATAGGAAACAATTGTTTGATGCTGTGGTCTATGATTTACAAATTTGGATGTTATGAATTTGTTCAATCATAATTTCTTGGCCTTTCGCATTTTGCATATCAATTTCTTTCTGTTGAATATTTTGAAGATGTAATTGTGCTGTTTATCAATTTCTTTTTGTTGAATCTGTTGAAGTGGTCCCTTGAACATGTTTTGAATCTGTTGAATCATTTTCTTTCTTGAGTCTATAAATTTCACTATTTATGTCTTCAAAATCAGATGTAATTGCAGTGGTTTCTTGAATAGAAATCACAACTATGTGAATGGGGAAAAATTACTTAAAGAAAATAGAACAGACTGTAATTACATCTTATGAGGAATTCTGATAAAGAATTCTGTTAAACTAGATAAATTGATGAGTGTAATGATTTCATACTCTCATCATACTCCTTCCTTTTCTAGGGGAGTTAATATACAGAAGGGGAGAAAAAAAAGGTGTTGCAATATATGGGTCGTAGTTGGATAAACGCTAAACGAACTAGTGTTGAATATGATAATGGGGTGAGGGATTTTTTGGAATTTGCTAGAAGAAATTCTAGTAATGATGATGGTGGGATGTTCTATTGTCCTTGTGTAGAATGTCTAAATGAGAAGCGACTAAGTGCTGTAGATATATATACACATTTAATTTGTGAAGGATTTTGTAAGAGCTATATAGTATGGGTATGGCATGGTGAAGAAATAGAAATTCCAAGCGCAGCTCAACAAGGGGGAGTCGCCTTTGATGATAATGACACGGATCTGAATGATTGGATAGAGGATATTATTCGTGATGTAGGAGAAGAGGCTTTTGAACAATTATATGCATATGATAATATGTGCAGTGATGCTGAGAAGCCGCTGTACCCGGGGTACACAAAATACCAATTGTTGAAAGCTGTATTGAAATTGGTAAGCTTGAAAGCACGACATGGATGGAGCAACAAGAGTTTTTCAGAAGCACTTGAAGCCTTTAAGGACATGCTTCCAGATGATAACATGCTGCCTTGTCGATACTATGATGCGAAGAAAATATTGCATCCACTAGGGATGAAGTATAAAATGATCTATGCATGTCCTAATGATTGTATATTGTACAGAAAAGAGCATAAAGAGAAAGAGCAGTGTTCGATATGTGAAACCCCCAGGTACAAATCAAATAAGGCCCCTGCAAAAGTGTTTTGGTATCTTCCAATCATACCAAGGTTCAAACGGATGTTTGCTAATGAAATTGATGCCAAAAATTTGAGATGGCATGCGGATGAGAGGATTTCCGATGGAAAGCTTCGACATCCAGCTAATTCTTCTCAATGGAAGAAAATTAATCAATTATTTCCTAACTTTGGCAAAGAGCCTAGGAACCTTAGGCTTGGCCTTAGCACGGATGGCATGAATCCTTAAGGTAGCCTAAGCAGTATACATAGTTCATGGCCTGTTATGTTGGTAATTTATAACTTATCTCCTTTGTTATGTATGAAACGAAAGTACATCATGTTGTCTATGTTGATTTTGGGACCAAAACAACCCAGAAATGACATAGATGTTTACTTAGAACCCCTGATTGAAGACTTGAAAGAGTTATGGGATGAAGGTGTCAATGTTTTTGACACAAACAAGAAGAAGATGTTTAAAATGCGAGCCTTGATCTTTTGTACTATAAACGACTTCCTTGCTTATGGAAACTTGTTAGGATATAGCGTTAAAGGCCATAAAGCATGTCTGATTTGTGAAGAAGGCACATGTTACCATCAAATTCAACATGGAAGAAAGACTGTTTATCTTCTCGTAGGAGATTCCTTAGATGGGGCCACCCATATCGCAGATTAAAGAAGGCCTTTTTTGGTGGCCAAGAGTGTGAAGATGTTCTAGAGGTATTAACTGGGGAGAAAGTGTATGAAAAGGTGAAAAATATCAATGTCATCTTCGGTAAGACTTCAAAGAGTCGAAATGAAAAAAATATATGGAAAAAGAGGTCTATTTTCTTTAACCTTCCATATTGGCAGAATCTTGATGTGAGACACTATATTGATTTCATGCATGTGGAGAAAAATGTGTGTGATAATATTGTTGGGACACTACTCAAGATACAAGGTAGTTCTAAGGATGGCGTTAAGGCAATATTAGATTTACAAGAAATGGGAATATGGGCAGACTTACATCCGAGGCCATGTGGTATGAGAACTTTTTATCCTCCAGCTTCTCATACTTTGTCTAAGGATAAGAAAAGAAGTTTTTGTGAGTGTTTACATGGCATCAAAGTTCCCTCAAGATATTCTTCAAATTTTAAGAAGCTTGTGTCGATAAAAGACTTGAAGTTAGTAGGGCTGAAGTCTCATGATTGTCATATCTTGATGCAACAACTACTCCCAGTGGCTATTCGAGGCATTGCCGAATATGATCTTTAACACATATTGACCAGACTTTGTTTCTTCTTCAATGTGATTTGTAGTAAAGCCATTGAGATGGAAAGATTGGAGTAATTGGAAAATGAAGAATACCTGATCTTGTGCTAGCTTGAGAAGCTTTTTCTTCCTTCCTTTTTTGACATCATGGTACATCTAGTTGTTCATTTAGTGAGGGAGATAAAATTGTGTGGGCCTATCTATTTTCGATGGATGTACCCAATTGAAAGAACTATGAAAATCCTAAAAGGATATGTGAAGAACCCTAACTGGCTTGAAGCATCTATTGTTCATAAATATGTTTCTGAAGAAGCCATGTAATTTTATCAATATTATTTCTCAAATGTAGAACATATCGGCCTTCCTAAACGACATGATGAAGAAGGGGTAGGCGCGGGGCTACAGTCAAGTGTATGGATCCTAATGATTTACAACAAGTCCACTTGTACATTTTGAATAATGTTGATACAGTTCAAGATTACATAAATGCTCATAATGTTGAATAATGTACGGAAAGCGAACAGTCGAATGACTGAACAAAGGTTAATTAGGAAGCATACCAGAACTTTTATACATTGGTTTAAATACAAGGTTGACGGAGAAGAATGTGTTTCTGATACAATTAAATGGCTAGCACGTGGTCCTGAGTTTGATGTCATAAGTTGGACTTCGTTTGTGATCAATGGTTATACCTTTTACAAGAAGTCCTTAGATGATAGGAGCATTGTCCAGAACAGTGGTGTTATGTTAGTAGCTGAATCTATGCACTTCTCTAGTTCAAAAGATAAGAACCCTACATTAGCAGCCATACCATATTATGGGGTTATTGACGAGATTTGGGTGGTTGACTATGTTAAAATTAAATTTTCCATTTTCAAATGTAAGTGGGCTGATGTCAATAATGGTGTGAAGATCGATAAGTTAGGGTTTACATTAGTTGATCTGAACAACAGAAGTTTTGGAGATGAACCTTTCATTATGGCAGATGAAGTGAAATAAGTGTTCTATATTACCGATCAGGAAAATAAAATGTGGTATGTAGCTCTCCAAGGAAAAAGGGTCGTTGATATTAAAGAGGAAAGTCATTCAAATTATGATCTTCTTGAGACTCCTTCTTTTTCCAGGGGTCTTCTTGCATTGAACGAAGAAGATGAAGCTGATAATGAATACGGCATAAGAAATGATCATCGTGAAGGGATATGGGAGGATATCTCTTTATAAATCTACTTTAAAAGTTAGCTATCTATTTAAAGTAATTATCATTATAAGTTATCTGCAGATTATATATATAGTTATTTTATAACTTACTAACTTAACAATTTGTCTGAACAGTACAATGACGGACCCGGTGCATCTTACAGTAGAGGATCATGTGTCACCTAGTACTCTGTATAGCGAGCCTCTTAGTGTCAATCAAAGACATAGTGAAGGTGAGCCGAGTCACCAGCCTGGACGGAGGGGCAAGACGGCTACACGGTTGAGGGATGTTTCCCTGAGTCGGTCGACCGATGAGAAGATACCGATTCAGTTTGATCAATATTGGAAACTGATCGGGCCCAATACAAGCCGATATAGGAGTTTTGTCAGCCTCCTCGCACTGAATAAGCCTAGCATATTGATAGAGGAGTAGAGGAATGTCGACAAAAAAGTTAAGCAGCATATTTGGGATACTATTCAGGTATAAAGTTCCCTCTGTATGTAATGATTATCAATTTTGTTTCATTATTGTCACTAACTCCTTGGATTCATGAATAACAGCTCACCTACGACGTTCCTCAGAGTGAGATCTTGTATAACAAGACTATGACGTATTGTTATGAGCGCTGGAGGAAGTTCAAGATGAATCTGGCCAACAATTTTATGCATATCAAGGTGCTAGCTGGTAAGCCTTGTCCTACTCCTTGTAGCAAGTATTCATACATTGATGAAGCGACATGGCAGGAGTTTTTTAGGCTTCGGACATCTGGTCGAGTACATAACATGGTATACATGATGGATCTAATGGTCGAGGCATATGGAACCTTGCTCATGCGATCTCGTTGATTAGGTGTACTTGGACACATATCCTTGCTAAGATGGATGCCATGAGACATGAGCATGTAATCTCTTTTTGAATCATGCATACTGAACCTATGTAGTATCTTGTCTATATATGTGCTCTGACTTAGGCCTATTAGCCTCTTGGATCTATCTCTATAGATCATAATCCTTAGGATGTAAGTGGCTTCACCTAAGTCTTTCATCGAGAAAGACTTCCTTAACTAAGACTTGACATTTTGCAAGGTAGGAATGTCATTTAAAATGAGTAGGATGTTATCTACATAAAGCACTAGAAATATAACTATGCTCCCACTAACCTTCTTGTAAACATAAGGTAGATCGATGATTTGAATGAATCTAAACTCTTTGTCTACTTCATCAAAATGATGATTCCAGCTCTGATATGCTTGCATCAATCCATAAATAGATATTTGAAGCTTGCATACCTTATCAAAGTCCTCTGGACGTATAGAACCTTCAGGTTGTGTCATGTACACATCCTTAAGGAGCTTTCCATTAGGGAAGGTTGTTTTGACATCCATCTGCCATATTTCATAGTCATAATATGTTGCAGTGACAAGATGAATTCTGATTGATTTGGCCATTTCAACTGGAGCAAAGGTATCATAATAGTCTACACCATGAGTTTGAGTAAATCCTTTTGTAACCAGTCGTGCCTTGAAGATATTTACTTTGCTATCCATGTCGTTTTTCTCCTTGAAAACCCACTTGCACTCAATGGTTTTTATACCTTCAGGTAGATCAACTAAGGTCCATACCTGATTATCGTACATGGATTGCATTTCAGACTTTATAGTGTTTAGCCATTTCTCAGAGTTTGGTTCCACTATGGCTTCTCGATATGTGGTTAGCTCATTCTGCTCAATGAGCAACACATTACAACTTCTAGTAATCAGAAATCCATATGCCTAATGCTGATGCCATGTCCTATCAGACCTTCGTGGGCCTTATGTTACTTAAGGAGGCTCAATAACTTGCTGTGAGTCTTCTATGTTTTCCATCTGTGGTTTTGTGCTATCTTGTGACTCTTGAACTTCTTCAAGATGTACATTGCTCCCATTAGTTCTTTTAGAATAAACTCTCTTTCTAGAAAGATACCATTCCGAATTACATACACTTTATTATTGGTAGGATTGTAGATATAGTATCCCTTCGTTTCCTTAGGATACCCAAAAAAAAGGAACTTTGAGGATTTAGGTGCTAATTTATCATAGGCTTGTTGCTTAACATAAACCTCACATCCCTAAATTTTGAGAAAAGATAAACTAGGTTTCTTCCTAATCCATATATCGTATGGTGTCTTTTCAACTGCATTAGATGAAACATGATTTAATAGTGTTCGATTTCTCCACGCATAGCCCCAAAAAGATGGTAGAAGATTTGTTGAACTCATCATTGATCAAACATATCTAATAGTGTTCGATTTCTCCACTCATAAATGTCATTCCATTGTGGTGTTCTTGAAGGAGTTAGTTATGAGATTATCCCACAACTCTTAAGATGGCTAATAAACTCTTGGCTCAAATATTCACTACCTCAATCAGATTGAAGAACTTTAATTATTTTGCCAGGTTGGTTTTGTACTTTATTTTGGAATATTTTGAACATTTCAAAAGATTCAGAATTATGTTTCATTAGATAGATATATCCATATCTATTAAAGTCATATATAAATGTAACGAAGTACATATAACCTCTTTTGGCAGTAGTATTCAGTTATCCACATGCATCTGTATGCATGAGGGCCAATAAATCAATGGCCCTCTCACTATGCCTAGTAAAAGGTGCCTTTTGTCATCTTTCCTAATAAGTAAGATTTACATGTATCATATGATTTAAAATCAAATGAGTTAAGAAATGCATCTTGATGGAGTTTAGAAATGTGTTTCTCATTTATATGTCCTAAATGACAATGCCATAGGTAGGTCAGATTCAAATCATTTGACTTGATCCATTTTGGTGTTCTTTTAAATCTTCGAGGTAGAGTTTGTAATTTATCTTCTAATAGCCGGGTTCATTGTAGAAGAAGCATACTCCTTTCTTTGGAGGCTTTTCCTTTTTGGCTGCAGTCTTGGTTTCGAGCTTATTTAACTGTTTGGTCTTATCACCTAAGCCATTGCTCTTTCCCTTGGCCTTGCCTTTCCTTTTCATACCCTTTCCTTTCTGAACTATCAAAACAGTGCTGGGCTTTTTCTTGATGTTCTGCTCAGTAGTTTTAAGCATTCTATGCAGTTAAGAAATTGATTTCTCCATGATGTTCATGTTGTAGTTCATGACAAGCTGGTCATAACTTTTCAGGAGTGGGTTTAAGATCAAATTTGTAGCTAACTCCTGGCTCATGGGAAATCTAAGCCTCTCAAGGTGATCAATGTAGCCTTTCATCCTTAAGACATGAGTGCTAATTGATATACCTTTAGCCATCTTGTATGAATGTAAGGCCTTTATGGTCTCATATCTCTCTTGCCTTGCTTGTTGACATGCACAATCATCTCTTGTGCCTCCATAAGATCCAGATCTCTTTGAAGCACTGGAACTATGGTGGCAAGCATCAAGCAACCTGCATCCACAGTGTCATCCTTATGCTTCGTGTAAGCATCTTTCTAAGTTCTTAGACCATTGGCTGCAGGCTCCTTAGGAATAGGTTGATCTAGGATATATGCCTTTCTTTCCTACTTGAGAACAATTCTCAAGTTCCTAAACCAGTTAAGAAAGTTTGTTCCATTGAGTTTATCCTTCCTAAGGACTAATCGCAGTGATAGTGTAGTAGTATTACTAGTTGACATGATTCTACAATTAAAATATCCAAAGTTAGTTAGTAATCTCCCACTAAATTAACAACCCTCAATGTAATATCCATATTTCATTTAAATTTAAGTCTGCTTTGGCAGGACGCTTAAGTTCAAGTTATTTAGGTAGGTAACCTCTTTACCAATTACATCACATGTAACTCTTAGATCTTTATGGGATTTGATCATCATATGATCCAGCATGTTTAATCCTATCTAATCCCTTGAGATCCAAAACCATTTTTCTAATCTTAATTAAGTCAAAACAATAATGAATCTTTGTGAGTAGCACCATTACTCACGCTTGTATCACCAAGTAACTCAAATGCATCTACTTTGGTGGAACTTATAATTGAGCGGTCTAGGTTTTGACAAGTATTCATTAATTAATTGGCAGCATTATGACTTAAGATTTTACTCAGAGGGCTTAACCAATTAGTTTTTTTTATATGAATGCAATTATGGTTATGTCTCATACAAATAAATACATATAAACGCAAAAGTATATATGCATGCAATGATCTAATCAAAAGCATAATTTAAGCGTGACACAACATAGCTCACCTAACCTAAAATCCTCCCAAACCAATGAGAGGACTTCTCTAAATAAGAAAAAGAAATACATTAAGAGAAATCTTATTTAAACATATGAGGAGAGTGAGTTGAGAAGAAAATGTACATCATCGACTATTTAGAGGAAGGCACGGCACGCAGGCCGTATTTAAATATTACAACCCTTGTAAAACTAAAGTCATGTTATTCATCATACCCAAACAATTCTTAGAAGTAAACCACAAGAAGCAACTATTCATACAATTTGAAAAGAAATAAAATAAATAATTGTCATGATTAGGTTATATCGAGATACGGACAATTAGCTACAGTGGTCCCGCTAAACTGCCAGATTTTTCACCTTAATTTGAAAAATCATAATTAAATATAGAAAAATCAAATTGTAGAGTTTCAAAGTTATATTTGACCCTCATTAAGTATATTTTTTTTAAAAAAATGTCATTTAGAAAAGTATACTCCCACTTTTCCCGAAACTCCAATTAATTCATACTACCACAGAAAATGTTTCATATTCAAAGCCTAATTTCAAAAATTTATATCTCTTAATATACTGACCAAAATGGCACAAATTATATATCAAATTAAACCTAAGGATGTCTAATTTCATTGTGAAAATTTTCACGATTATTGGACAATATTTGATCATTTAAAAAGTCATCACAATCACACTACCTTTAGAAAATAAAACCTAGCAGCACTACTACATTAACTTCAATCTTTGGGTTTTCAATCCAACTCTTCTAAAATCATATTCAACTTATATATCACATATATAAGCAACAATAATCATTCAAACTCAATTTAAATTCACCATTGACCTAGCTCTGATGCCACTATTAGGATTGGTAAGCACACAGCAGAAGAATTAAAAATTAAAAATTGCAAAAGTTTATCAATCCTAATTGCGGATTTATCAACGGCATTTAAATCAAGTTAGAAAGAGTCGTACCTTTTAAGTTTTGTCTTTTTCGATCTTGAGGAGCCAACTACTCAGATCAGCTCCCTCTACTGGTATCCACACGAATAGGACCCAACACCGGCAGTGTGCTAGCGCCACCAATGCCCCTCTAGGGTTTTCTTGCAACTCTCTATTTTGTCATCATCTGTAAAAAAACCCTAGCTCTCACCTTTCATAACTAGTCAGGGTTATCTATGTTATGATTTATATTGTTTTTTAACACTTAATTGTTTTTTATAAGTTAGTTAAATAAATCTGGTTTAATTAAATCTGTCCAACAATTTTAATTTTACCTAATTATTTAATTAGAATAAAGAGGCAATGGAATTAGATTTAATTTATCTTTATAAATTAAAATTGAGATATTATCATATAATATCTATATATGCATAATATAATATAATATTATCATATTATATATATATATATATATATATATATATTATATATGTATGTACTTGACTTTTCCAAACACTGAACTCGAGATTTAGGAGAATTCATCAGGCTTCCCTTCGCCTGACATAAAAAGGATGGCAAGGAGAGAGAAAAGAAGTGGACTGGGTAGGTCAAGAACAAATGTCACACTCTAGGCCACACATGTGCGACACATGTCATCACAAGATAACTCTCTCTCTCTCTCTCCTACACTTATAATTTCGTCCAAACAGCCCAAAATGGCAGAAAAATAGAGAGAAAATGGAAGGAAAATGAAAGAGGAGAGAAGGTAGATGAATAGTAAGAGTTCTCTAATGTTGTTCCTCTCAGTGAGAGAAACGTTTCTATAGTTTTAGATTCTTGATCAAAGGTGTTTGATGCCCATACAACATGTGTGTGTGTATAATTCATCTACCCTAAATTAAACATTGTATTCATTAAATCTTAGACTCAATGAATCTGGACATTATAACTCGTGTTGGGCTATTCTTGTATGTGACCCTGTAGGCCCATACGAAGATGGCAGTGGGCCAATAACTTTACTAACCTACAAGTCGCAAGCAGCCTCTAGTAAGACATTATACCAACCCAATTCATATGAGGATCGATAATGTTATACAACCTATCATACAATTATATCACGTTTCTTTTGTGACACGATACTTAGACCAAGGATTAGGCATGGATAATGTCATCCTCCTTTTCTTGACCATTACTTTCTCTATCCCTGAGTAGTCTGACAATAGAAATGGAAACTCCTTTCTATCGTAGTATGGCCATACATTTCTCAGACTTACTCATCGAGGGGCCCAGTAATTTCTCTCTACTAATGTGAGGGACAAATTTCATATTGACCATTCATATTCCTCTGTATGAAAACCACTAAGCCTGATTGTAGTTTTATCATCACCCGGTCAAAGGTGACTTTTGACTAAGTCAAAGCTTAGCGACTCTCATATAGGAATCCATGATGATTTAGGTCAAAGGGTATAGTGATGTGGTTATACATGAGATAAGCTTATGACTTCATCATGCAGCTTTCTCATAGTGGGTTGGTTCAACACCTTATACTCCTACAAGTGCTTAAGACTTTGATTCGTATCCCATATCTTATCAAAGTCATAATAGTGTTATTTCATCTTTGTTCCCACATAGATGACCGACAAGGGACATTTAAGACAATCATTATGATTTATCCAAGGATACAGTGATCACAGTGACACTACTACAGATTAGGGATTTAACGTCACTAAAACACGTCCCTTCTTTAAAAAGGGAAGTAAAAACTGGACGCGGTGGCATTTATGTAAATAAAGAGAAACTTTTTCCTTTTTAGGCGTCCTAAAAACTAAAAGGGATGAGTAAAGAGATCTTTAGGCGTCCCTTCTTGTATAAGGGACGCCTAAAGATCTGCCTTTAGGTGTCCCTTCTCTAGAAGGGACGCCTAAAGGCAGCATGTCAGCCACGTGGTTGAGGCAGCAAACAATAGGCATCCCTTCTGTAAGAAGGGACGCCTATTGTAGGACCTTTAGGAGTCCCTTCTCCAAGAAGGGACGCCTAAAGGGACCCTTTAGGCGTCCCTTATATAAGAAGGGACGCCTTACCTTTCCCTTTCCCTCCATATTCTTCATTTCCCTCCATAACAACATTTTTGTTCTCTCTCGCTCCTTCCTCCCAGGCTCCCATGGCCATAAGACAAAGCCCTCCTCCCTCTCTCAAAAAACCCAGCTGCAAGAACTTAGCCTCCATAGCAGTATTTTCGTTCTCTCTCCTTCCTCCCAAGATTCTTAAGGCACTATCCCCTCCTCTGTCTCTCTCGCGTCGTATCCATCCCTCTCTCATCGTGTCTACCACAAGGCCAGCGTTAGTGAACCTCCTCAGCTCTAAGGTACAACGCGCCCCTCCCTTTATCTTTATTTAGGCAGCCATTATTTTCTCTGTTGCTCATTGTCAAGGATTTTGCATTGGTTTTTTTTTGTCGAGTTGGATTTTTTTAAGGTTATTTAAGGGTCTGAAATGTCACTTATGTGTTCGTGCCTTATATATTTTTGCTTCTCCTATTACATTTAGAAAAGACATATAATATTTATAATATATGATATTTATTGTTGTACTTGGGCTAGCAGGTTACATCTAAACTAAGAAAGACACTTGTGTCTTTCTATGGCTTTTACACATGACATATATATATGTAGATAATTATAAAATATTTTGTAAGTGAAAAATATGTTGGAATTTGTTGAAAAGTGACTATTAAAAAATTATAAAACTCATTACTTGTTTAGCTCTGAAGTATATATGTAATAGAATGAAAAATGAATGAGATTAAAAGGTAATAATTAATTATTTCAAATGTGAAATGCCATATATGTCTGGAAATAAAAATATTTTTGAGAAATAATTGTTGTGTCA
Source organism: Albizia julibrissin (assembly GCA_037074505.1). NCBI lineage: Eukaryota > Viridiplantae > Streptophyta > Magnoliopsida > Fabales > Fabaceae > Albizia > Albizia julibrissin. The sequence continues at coordinate 45,568,135 of CM073477.1, forward strand.
TAATAATAAATATAAGTATAAATTTTTTAACATGTCCTTTTGAATTTTTTAGTTTAATGATGAAAAATTAGTGGATTGTATTTTTTATGTTTAAAATAGTTATAACAGGAAATCTCATTGTTGTCAATTATTCTAAACTTCAGCGTTATTGAGAATGACTTAGGTAAAAAATGGATTATAGTTGGAAGAATGCTTTGAGAACTAGTGAAGAATATGAGAATAGGGTGGAAGAGTTTATTGAATTTGCTAGAAGGAATGCTCCAACAAAAAATGGGAAGTATTTTTGTCCTTGTGTGAATTGTTTAAATGAGAGTTGACGGGATGTTGATGATATAAGGGATCACCTACTTTGTGATGGAATAAATCTTCAATACATAAGGTGGATATGGCATGGTGAGGAAGTAACTGATTGTCCGTTGCACAAGAAGGAAGGAGTGGATGTTATAGAACAAGATAGAATGGAGAAAATGATTCACGATGTTGAGGTTGAATCCTTAGCCCAGGCATATGAAGACATTAATTTGGTCAGAGACTTGTTGGCTGGGAGGCTTCTTCAACACCTAGATTTGTAGAAGTTTATGGTTTCCTATACATTTACTTAGTAGTTGTTTATTAATGGACAACATTTCTGTCAACATTGTAGTGCATGAATGTTTCATTAGAGGTGGATGTTGTGTTTTGTTAATTATATACTGCGTGCTGTATGTTTCCTTATTGTGTAAGGAGACTATGTTGCTGTTTGCTTTCAGAATGGCCATAAACAATACAAATAGCACCGTATTTAAAAAAAACATTTAGGCGTCCCTTTTAAGGCAAAGGGACTCCTAAAGTCAGTAATTTTAAAAAAATTTTAAACACCATGTACAGGACTTTAGGCGTCCTTTTTCACAAAAGGGACGCCTAAAGTTTGAGGTTTAGGCTTCCCTTCTTTCATAAGGGATGCCTAAACCCTTACTTTTACACGTCCCTTTACAAAGGACGTCTAAAGTCCAAATTTACTACGTCGTTGACATACGCGTCCCCCCATAAAAGGATGTTAAAAGTCTCAGAAAAGGGACGTTAAAAGTGTTTTTTCTAGTAGTGTGAACATGCGAATAATGTGATAACTAAATAGAGAAATTCATTGAATAATAATGTTCAAAGTACGATGATTAGCCCCTAGGGCACAATTTCCAACAGAGTAATGGTAACATAATTTATTGTTGGCTTCAGGAGAAGATGACACATGTCCCTAATGATGACTTAGCTTTTTCGTTGGCATCACAAGGAGATGACACGTGTCCCTTATCATTACAATCACTTTTTGACTTTTATGTTGGCACTCTCAAGAGGCGCCATGTAGCTCAATGGTCAGGGAAATCCTTTGGTCTCCAGTCTGGTCATGTACTTGACTTTTCCAAATACTGAACTCGAGAGTTAGGGGAATTCATCAGGCTTCCCTTCCCCTGACACAAAAAGGATAGCAAGGAGAGAGAAAAGATGTAGATTGGGTTGGTCAAGGACAAATGTCACACTCTAGGCCACACATGTGCGACACATGTCATCGCAATACAACTATCCCTCTCTCTTACACTTATAATTTCATCCAAACAACCCAAAATGGTAGAAAAATAGAGAGAAAGTGGAAGGAAAATGAAAGAGGAGAGAAGGTAGATGAATAGTAAGAGTTATCTAATATTGTTCGTCTCAATGAGAGAAACGTTTCTATAGTTTTGGATTCTTGATCAATGGTGTTGATGCCATCTAGCTGGTAGGATTACTACCAAAATCAATAACCGGTTATACAATCAGGTAGAGGTACATATAAACTCTGATTTGAGTATGTTATCTTGATTTTATTGGGGTCCCTATGTTTTGGCTAGAGCTGAAATATTTGGGAGGGATGTGATTTTGCTATTTTTTAGGTTTTAAATGGATTCTACATGAAAAACTATATAGAATAACCTATCAGAGGAATTTTAGAAAGACCAGATTGGAAACCCAAAAATTGAAGTTAAGGAATAGTGCTGCCAAATTTCATTTTCTGCAAGCTGTCTACTTCTGACGAGTTTTTGAATTACCAAAATATTCTTCAATGGCCATGAAAATTTCCAAAATTAAATTAGTCATACTAAGCTTTAATTTGATATATAATATGTGCCATTTGGGTTAGTAGATTATGAGATATGATTTTTTTAATTTAGGCATTGAATCTGAAATGTTTTTTGTGGTAGTGATGTTTGTTCGAGGTTTCTAGAAATTTAGCCTTATAATTGGATGTGTTTAAAAAGGACTTAATTAGCTTTACATAGGAATTTGATCCACCCTATTTGGAGTTTTCTAGAATGAGTTATGATTTTTTAATGACAAGTGAAAAATACGACAGATTAGGGTGACCTACGAATTTATGGCATCTAAAGTTATTTGAGACAAGTATGGGGCCAAATATAAGAGATATGTTCTAAAGGCTAATGTAGCCACATTGGACATTGATTTTGTTAGAGCAAGCTTTTTACCCAAGAGGGGGGGTGAATTGGGTGATTACAGAATAATCAGATAATTAAAATAAATTATGAAACTTTAAAACACAGTTATAAGTAGGAAGATATATCACCGAAGTTCATACAGGGGTTTATACTGGTTCGGTCTCAATCACTTGACCTACGTCCAGTCCTAAAAAATCCTTCTGAGCTTTTCACTATATCTTCCAAGATTCAGTGGATTCTTGGCACCTCAGTACAACAGCAAGTTCCTCTATTTGGACACTCGCTCCCCCTTACACAAGGTAATCTCAAATCCCAACTCAAGGTTCCTCAACCTTAAGTTATCACTGTCGGAAATAAAGCGTGTATGATTGACAAATCTCTCTCACAGAGTATATACATGAAAACTGAAGTACAGATAAAGAGTTGATAAGAGATGAAGCACTTATGAATGTATTGTATGCAGTGTGTTCAAGCATTGTTCGTTCTCCTTAATTTTTTGAATGGCTGGACATATATATCAGAAGCTTTGAGGACCGTTGTAAATTTTTCCTTTGATTCATCATGCTTCTAATAGATGCAACAGTATTTGTTTTCCACTTTACACGTTGATGGTTATTTATGAGTTTCGCTGCTGCCCACAATTAGTTTCCGTTTGAGTGGTGTGCTCAGTTGCTTGTCATGTGGGTGGTAGTGGGGTACACCTGTAATACACTCGAGAACATGACTATTAGAAAAGTATTTTGAATATCATCACAGTGATTTCGAAAGATCAAGGAACCATCGGAAGTGAGCTTGCTTTCATTGGAGATGGATTTTAGTAACTGAGTAATTTTATAACGAAATAATATGCCACAAGATTTTGCTAGTAATCTGGAATAACTAGCAATGATTATCACTATCAAAATCTAACTAACAAAATCTATTGATTTCTGTGGAAGTGGTTGCAAGTTGATCACAGTGACTGTCTGAGAGTGATACTGATAAAATGAAATATCATTGGAGTGAATTTGATGTCACTGGAAGTGATTAAAATCTTCTGTAAGTGATAACAGACTTACTGAAAGTGAACATAAGATTTCATATACCACTCGAGTGAATTTGGCATAACTGGAAGTGATTTTGTAAATAGTGATTTCTTCTTGCAGTGATTTTCAATCCACTGGAAGTGATTTAGCTAAAATAGTAAATCACTCGAGTGAATCAAGATCACTGGAAGTGATTTTACAAACAGTGAAATTTTCTTGCAGTGATTTTCGTTCCACTGGAAATGATTCTGAAAATTTTAAGGATCACTCGAGTGATCTGGTTATCACTAGAAGTGATTTTCAAAACAGTGATTTTTTCTTCCGGTGATTTCAGATTCACTGGAAGTGATTTGGCAGAAATCATGAATCACTCAAGTGATTCAAGATCACTGGAAGTGAAATCCGGAACAGTGAATTTTTCTTACAGTGATTTTTGATTCACTGGAAGTGATCTGCCGCGTCACTCGAGCGATTTCATAGATCACTCGAGTGATTTGGCATTTTTCATATCACTCAAGTGATTTTTAATGATCACTCGAGTGATTACATAAATCACTCGAGTGATCTTGCTCAGATCACTTTTCTTACTTCCTTTGCTGATGTTTTTGATTTGATCAAATCCAAGGACCTCCAAAACATGATTTGTTATCATCAAAACATGAAATCTAACACATTTGTCATGACTCTAATAATGTGATTTTATATCTAGGGTTATGAGAAGACAAGGAAGGAAAAAAATGGAAGATTCTTCAAACAACCTCGGTGGTTGGAAGAAAAGGGATCAAGGAGTGGACCTAAGTCCAAAAAGTAGTGAACTTACCTAACCTATATGTATTTGATATCTATGCTTGTATATTGATTTATGTGCTTGCTTTGTCTAATTCTGTTGAGCATATTTGATTGATTGAAGCACTGTTATATTTATGCTATGGCCATGAGTATGTTGTAACATTGAGCATGCAAATATGTTATTATGTTGGCATGAATTTATGTAAAGGCAAGCATGTCATGCATTAAGTATATATCTTGCATGCATAATAGTACTTTTGCTACTGACATTTCCCTAAATCTCACCCTCCATTAACCAACCATATAGGCAGGAGAGAACGGAAGAAGAATGCAGGAAAGTGTGCAAGAAGAAGTTACGGTGAAGAATTGAAAATTAATACGCGGTAATCCGTTATGTAAATATTAGAATTTGAAGTGGCTAAATGTATAACCTACATGATGGATGAATTGACTTCCTAAGCGCCAAAAATGAATTAGGAATGTGAAATCGCATGGTATTAGCCTATTAGTTCATACACATTCCACAAATAAGAGCATATTAAGAACTCTAATAGAAATAAAAGGAGCAAAGATAGTAACCCCGTATAAAAGTTAAACAATCTTGAAAATGTGGCTTTACTAAATAAATAATGCCCCAAGAATAATTGTAAAAGATTTTTTTGCTGGAACCTTTATTTACTGACTTTCCTGAACCGTAACAATGATATGTCTCTTTCGAATGTGTTATAAAGGGGCATAAGTAATGGGTGTTACTTTTGTTGGTACCAGAGTAGAGATTCTAGCATTTGACTAGTATGCTCTAAAGATGTGAATAGTATCTGTGTTGATATGTAGATAATCCTGAGTGATGTTAGGATTAAGAGATAGGGGTGATAGACAAACCAAGAAAGATTGATATTCCCTTATCAGTTAGTTAGCCTGCCAATGGAAGAGGCAAAACTGTATATCGAGAAGGAAACGAAGCAGCAGTGATACATACCCTGGAGAAGAGGGTTCAGGCTTCGGTGAATTGAGACTCTAGAGATAGATAAGATAGCACAGGATACGGATTTTATTGCTAACTCTAGGGCTCTTGATATTGAGTTAGAATTTGATTTAGATACAGGAATACATAGGGGAGCTGTACCAAGAAGTTGGTATTGTTTATGTTTCCCTGTGGAGTCAGTACTTAGCATTTCTGGAAAGGAAGATATATTGTATTGGGATCAAGACATATATGAGCTGCCGATACCCAGTATATATGGATATGTATTGATACTAATGCCTAGATCCCATCAGAACTTTGAGGTTAAGCATGCTTGAGTGAGAGCAATTGCGGGATGAGTGACCCCTTGGGAAGTTAAGTTGGTATGGTCATGGAGACTTAAAGAATAGTAATTTCTTAAGCTTTCTCTATGACTAATTATCATCTTAGTTAGGTGAATCATATTCAAAGGCATATAAGTATAATAGATAGTATTGAACTAGAAGAGGCCAGGAACTGGTACAGAGATACGTAGTTGTTTGGGCCTTGATGGTAAGTATAACAAATTTATTGGGAATATCTCCTAAATCACTTTGCCATTAATAGAGCTCATATGAATGAAATAATTGTTTTTAAGTAGAATGGTAAATGTAAGAGTAAGCTTCTGAAAGCTGAGGGAGAGATTGATATTCACACTAGTGATGATTATCCCATATCCTAGTGCGGTCGATATGATTTGCAAAGGTGCCATATGAGTGGTCTATAAATGAAGTGACTGATATAGGTTGTAGTTAAATGAGTATATTGTATTAGGATGTGCCAAGTGTAGTAGGGTAAAATGACAATGGATGACTCTCAACTGCTAAAGTCTCATGAGATGGAATACACCACTTTATAATATTGAGGATTGAGGTAGAATTAGAACCTTATGAACATTGTTGATGCTATGAGAATATAGTTTGAATGTTTAAGGATTAGAATAGGGCTGTGAATCCTGATTCTAGTACGCGTGTATATTAGGAATTAAGGAAGGATTAGCTTGACAGAATAAAGGATAGCAACTCTTGCTCTCGTATCTCATGTAATGGTTCTACATGTATATATTTACCATTGAGTATATTTGTGTTATGAATATACGGTGTGTAGTAAGACCTATTGGATTAGCGTGTCTTTAAGCCATAAGATCTAATGGGCAGTAGGCCCCAAGGTAGTAAGACCTATTAGGCCAGTGTGTCCTTAGGCCGTAAGACCTAGTATGCATTTAGAGCACGATCATAAGACTTACTGAGCAATCCAAACTTGAGATTCTGGGTAGTGACTCGATACATGAGATTCTGGGAGTGACCCGATGAATGAGATTCTTAGCATTGCCCCGAAGAGGTTGTAAAGCCTCAGAATGATGAGACAATTATTCCTAAGGCAATAAGACCCATACGTACAAGTTGCACCGGGGTAACCCGGGGCGTCTTGAGCCACGTAGGCTTAAGGTATAAAGCCCATGAGTGCACCTTGTATGGGGAGTTACCATGGGCTATAAGACCTGATGAATATCTAGTGGAAGATGGCCAGAGTCTTAAGGCTATAAGTATCTATATGCCTATGCCATAAGGGTGATTCCCTGAGCTATAAGACGTCGTAGGTTGAAACTCTGGAAAAACTATTCACTTCTCTCACTCTCTCCTATTTTCGTTCTTGTCTAGCGCTACCTCTCTCCTTTCTGATTTTGCACACAAGAATGAGAAGAGGAGGGATAAAATATGATGGTTAAATGAATTAACCAAGTGGTCTACATGTGGTCACACTTTATTAGTCCAACTCTTTAACTTTCTTGCATGATAATTCATTTCTTTTCATGCTTCTTCATCCACTGAAAAAAATGAGATCAAAAGAGAGAAATATTACTTTCAAACTATCTCATTATGCCACCTTACAAGTGGTTGACCAAAGCCTTAAGCTTCTCCACTCTTTGACTTTCCTTGATAATAATTCACCAAACTAGGCTCATTAATTACCAAGTAGTCATTTTTCTCATTTTAATTCCCATTAAACTAAAATCATAAGGAATATTAGGGGAAAATACTCATTTCTTGTCTTATGGAAAAATTATCATTTTGCCCTTACATTCTTCTCATTTTTGCACTTAAAGGAAACTGGGTAGAATTTTCATCAACTTTGAAAATTCATATATAATTGTATAAATATCCAATTGAAGTGGTTCCAAATGCTATACAAACCTTATCAAGTCTAGTTTCAATTGGAAGCTCATCCTTCCTAGAATTCTCATCTTTGGAAGCTGTCACCGAAAAACACTAGTTTCACTAGACTAACTTCAACAATACATAACTCTTTGTGTACAGCTCTAAATGACTCATATGACCTATCAAATTAAATCTTGATAAGTTTAATTTCATCCTGAAAATTTTCAACATATTTGGACATTATTTTACCCTTGAAAGATGTCACACAACCATGACTGCCATACCGGAAAATTCACCGGTAACAATACTACTTTGTGTTCCAATTCACTATCATGTGTGACTCTTCATTGCATTGTCTTGTCATTCCCCCAAGCTCTTCTAATTCATCATAATATTCCATTTAATACCCTAAAGGTATAAAGGAATTTTAGGGAATACAACCATGCCTTACAAGGACAATTTCTAAACTAGGGTCTAACAGTCCACTTAATCCAGGCTTAATCTCAAGCCTCTTGTCCTAAAATTCAGGATATTACAATAACTATATTGTGTGTGACTTTTAATTGCATTGTTTTATCACTTAGTATGCTCTTTAATTCACCATTTTATCCCCTTTAATACCACCAAGGTATAAAGGAATTTTAGTGACCAAAATTTGGGATATTACACATGTTAGACCAGTGTGTCCCAAGAATAATTTTAAAAGCGTTTTTTGCTGGCAGCTTTATTTATTGATTTTCTTGTGCCATAACAATGAGATATGACCTTCGAATGAGGGGCACAAGTAATAGGTGTTATAGGTGGCACCATTTTAGGGTTTTTAGGGACACTTGGCGTCAATTAGGCAAAAGCAAGACACGTGTCATAAAACTAAGCGGCCTCATATCAAAAAGCTATTTTATTAAAGTAGCTTTTGACATTTCACCTTGATTAGCCTATTAGAAGTTAACATTTAGAGATACACATTAAGCATGTATTGAAAAGCCAGTCTAATTCACTGGACTTTGATCCGACTACAATCTCAATTTTCCCAAACACCACACCGGAAGCCAAATGAATTCATCAGATCTTCTTTTCCATGATTTAGGAATTCAGCCAAGCATGAGAGAGGGAAAAGGGGGTACAAATCATAAGAGGGTTATTGAGCACCCTACAATGTCAAGAACGAGCATTTAGCACCCTGAAGCACCGGGTACCGTGTAATTTCTGAAAAGAGCACCTAGAACCTTAAATTTTTACCATGTGAAACATGTAATTAATAAACATAATTTAGCCCCTCTTTAACTCATTAAAATTAGTCAACCTTTAAAAAATAGGGAAAAATTTGAAAAATTCAAGAGAAAAGGAATAAGGAGAGAAGTTTAGTGTTCTTAAGCATTCATGCTGATTTCAAGCTCGAGATTTCATTTTCAGCTGACAGAGTCTTCATAAATATTCTTCTACTCATCAAGAAATATGTTTCTATGGTTCTATATTTATGATCATAGGTGTTTGGAATCATCTTGTTAGTAGCAATACTGCCGGAATCAAGAACCAAGTGTAGAATCGAGAGGAGGTAACCGTAAGCTTCAATTTGAGTATAGTGTTTTGATGAGTGTTTTTGAAGTTATAGACCCTATAGGGTTTTTTCCAAGAAATGTATTTTGAGCTTTAATGGGTGTTTGATGATGAACATGATGTTAGATAGGTTTAATAATGATTTATCACATGTTTTGAGGTTGAAATTTGGAAAATCACAACTTGTGTCACCTATGGGTCAGATTCGGTCAGCCCTAGTTCTTAGGGTTGGAGATGGAATTTGATAAATTTAAGGTTAGAAATGGATTCTATGGCCAAAATTGTGTAGGAATAACATGTGGATATGATTTTTGGATGATTGGTTAGGAAACTCAAATTTTGGAATTCAAAGTGTTAAAATGGGATTCTACCAAAATTTGAGTAAGACTACTTATAGGTTATTTTTGAGTGGTCTAACCTTATAAATGATTATGATATTTTACAGGATGTTAGTAGACATCCTAAACTTTCCAATTATGTATAGAATGCGCCATTTGGTTATGTGAATTGTAAGTTATGATCTGTTGAATTTGAGGCATGAATATTGGAATGCATTTTAAGGCAGTAATGTTGGTCGATGATTCTTAGGGTTTTACCTCTAAGTAATACTAAGTGATATTTTTCTTTTAATGTGGATAATAGAGCTTTCGATGGGACATGGAACCACCCCATTTGGAATTTTCTATATTTAGTTATGAAATTTAAAAGTTGGATGTTGAATATGGAAGATTGAGATAATCCACAAATTTGAGATACTTAATGCATTAGAAATTAGTGTAGACCCCATTTGTTGTTTATTTGGTATAATGTAGTAGTCTTAGAAGATAACTAAGTAATTTGGAATAGGTAATAACACATTGCTCATGAATTCTAACTTATAGGATTCGATCTTTTCCTGGGCCGAACAAGAGACTGATAAACAAGGACAAGTTATCGGAAAGGCGTTCAGGTAGTAACTCTTTCTATCATATACTATGCAATGCCTTGCATGTATGTTTTACCATCAAGTATGTTGTGTCTTGAGCATGCAGAACAAGTTCAGGTGGACGCCCGAGTTTGTAACCAAGTGTCATGGTAAAGTGATTCGTGTATGTTATGCTACATGTTGATGTGCTAAATGCTCCTGTAATGCTTATTTTGTTGTGATGGTTGTAATGCATGCTTTGTATGTTTACATTTTATATGAATGGATGCCTATTATTACTAAGATTCTTCTGCATCTCATCCTTTCTCAAATTCAATATACAACAAAGGCGAGTGGCTTAAAGAAAAAAGAGCTAAGTGCTGATGAAGAAGAGGTTACATTTTTTAGTTATTTGTAACTATTACTATTTTAATAGCCTTAAATGATCATACGAGTATGTATTATATGAATTCTTGTAGACATAAATAGTAAGGATAAGGCGGTATCAAAACACTTAGTTATTTTATCAGAATATTTACATATTTGGTAATATTGGTCTATATAAAGGTAAGAACAGGACATAAGATAAGGATATTAGTACCTGAGTGTGGTATCAGAATTATCAGAGAGTAGCGGAATCAGAATGTACGACCAAGATAAGAGTATCAATAATGATATCATACTAATATATAAAAGTGAATTAAGTAATAACTTATATGTATACATTAATTAAAGAGAGGTTTTACATTTTTGGTATCAGAGTAAAGTTCTGACACTAGGCTAATATTATTTGCCTTTGTGAATGGTATGATAATATTTTGTTAGTGCCTTAGTGACTAGGAAATATGAGTGACAGTAGAGATAGGAGAGTTGTTTCACCCTCGTCAGTTAACCATCCTCGAAAAGGAAGGCATATAGATGTATTGTAATACCCTAAATTTTGGGACTAAAAGCTAGAGAATAAGCTTGAATAAAGTAGACTTGAATAAGCTAGTTCGTAATTTCGGTGGCAGTCCACCCAACTAGATGGCACAAAATACCTTGGATTAGAAAAGTAAGACCATAGAAATGATGCTCTTAGTGAGTAGAAAAAGTTTCCTGGAGGACTTACCGGTCGAAAATGATGATTCAGAGTCGAAATCAGCTCCGGAACTCTGAGGATTTTACTATTCATCCTTTCTCTTTCCTCTTCCATTTTCATTCCATTTTTATCATTATCTTTCTCTTTCCTATGGCTAGATAAAATGTGTCTTTAAAGAGGAATTAAGGGTGGTGATTTGAGCTTGCAATGTCATGGTCTTATGATGTGCCAAGTGTCACAAGTTGTAAGGTTAAGAATGCCATGTGTCATCAAGAAATTAGTCTTCTTTTTCTTTCTATTAGGTAGCTCCTTTTTCTTGTTAGAGGAAGGGAGAGGCTTGAGAATTTCCCCAGACTCCTGGGTTGGTTTTCAGGAAGTGAAGTACGCTACCAGGCTGGAGATCGATGGATTTCCTGGACTCAGGTGCTAGATGGCGTCTCCTAGAGGTGCCAACACAAAAGTGGAAAAAACAAGTGCAATGATAAGGGACAAGTGTCACTCTCTTATGAATCGAACACATAAAGTAAAAAGCACATTTAATGATTATAGCACATGTGTCACTTTCTTAAGAAGCCAACACAAAAGTTGTACCATCATGAGTCATCATTGCTAACTTTATTAAAGCTACTTTATCAATGTTTCTCGGGATTCTACTTGGGTTTTGTTCGGGAGTATGACACAAATATCGGGGCCCGCCAAATGATACCAGGTCAGAGTGTGTACATGGGCTCCGTATGGCACCATATACCAGTGTCTACTCCAAAAGCACAGCTTACACATGTCTGCCCTGAAAATTCCATGTGCACACCTACACCGACCTATTTCGCTTGACTAATCAGTCCCTTACCTTATGGCATAGTTGGGTGGCATCCTTCTACCAAACCAATAGCACCATATATGTGTCCTGTGCATATCTGCACAGACACTTTGATCCTACTATTTACGCATACTAGGCCCGCTGCTCGATAGGGCAGAATCACTAAGTCACTGCGAGTCTTTCTATCTCTTGACATTCGTAGGACTCTTCCCAAACTGAGCTTAGTCGCCTGCCTGATATAGGCTTATCCTCAAGTCTCTAGGTGCAAAATTTAGGATATTATAGAGTGTCGATGGCTCTCACATTATGGGTCCTCAAAACCCACAAGTAGACCTTTTCGATGGATGACATAAGGTACCTCAGCCACATGTTTTACGCCCATCCTCTCGACTGTAGGCAACCAGGACTATCGTGCCATAACTTCCTAGCCATATGGGGTTAAGAGCCACAACTTCTTCCATACTCTCATCAAGTGAGAACCCCCGATAATCGGGTTGCTTAATTTGCTCTGATACCAAAAATGTCAAACCCTTAATATTTTGACATTTATCAGAGTAACAACGTATAGCTCAATAGGCATGTAGAAAAAGCATAAACATATTGATATAAAGTACTTGATTACATTAAAGGAATATCCCCTATAGGGTTTGTACATAAAATTAGAAATCCCAAAATTTTTTTAAGTCTAAAAATAACTTACACAAAATTCTTGCTTCGGACCAGAACCCTCAGTTGCCGACGTCTACCACTTTACCCTTCGATCCGCTTCCTCTAGCTGAATTAATTTTATTTATAAAAAGGGTGAGATTCAAACTAATCTAGTAGTAACATGCTACCAATCATATAAAATATGAGGACAAACATGTAATGTGTGAAACGTCATTTCCTTTAGCCTCAGATGAGTACAAAAAAGCAGTGAAACCATTCGTAAAACCCAAATTAGGTCCCAGATTAAGAAATACCGAAAAAATTTCACAAATTCAAAACCTATCTCAGGACTTGAACCTAAGATTGGAAAAGATTTTCAAGGGTAATAAAATTTCTCAAACCATTTTCAAAAACATTCACTAACTCACTAAGTCTCACCACGCTCTTCTTTTCATTTTATCAGAGTTTGCGAGCGATTCTCTGCTTAGTTCTCATAGTCCATACTTTAATTATGGTTCATTAATGACCGGAAGTGTAATATAACTAAAACGTTCCAAAAATATCCTATTGGCATTACCATTTTTATTATTGTAACATGTTAGAGTTACAATCTATTTATAGTATATTCATATCCTAAAATATCCAAAGTACACATAACAAACAACCATCAAAACTAAAGTCTTCAGCATTCCAGCCTCTAACCGTCCGCATTTACCTTCTTCTTGCCCCTTGAGCTCTCTCCCTATATTGTAGATGGGTTATTTTGAGAAAGAGTGAGATTCAAATGAATCTCACTAGTAACATAGTGCTAATCATATAAATATAGCATCACATAGTATGCTACACGGTTATCATACAACAGAATTATCAAAACAGCATTCAGTGCATCACATGCAATTTATAAACTACCATAGCGCTAGGTAAATTCAATGGCTCCAAGGGATACCCAAGCAGAAAAGCCCTAGGAATCCACTTGTACATCACAGAATGTGCCAGAAAATTCATGATGATTTCAACCAACATATATTGCATTTTATAACATATGAAAGATACGTTATTACCTGGCTACTTTCCTTTAGCAATTTCCTCCCATTTGTCTGAGCTCGGGCAAGTCTTAAGCTTCAAACCACTATTAGTTCCTATAATTGGAACTTACAGAAGACAAGTTATTATTATGTCCAATACTTGCATAATGAAATTAGTCAATTTTGTTGTCATTAAAGTTAGTGTACTGAGATAAAAGCAAAGTCAAGGTGGTCCAACCATCCTAAGTTGGTTATTTCCACCCTTGTTCCCAAATCTAATAGCTTTTTGCTTAACTTCAAAAATTCACCATTAATTATAGGAAACTCAAAATTGATTTGTTCTAAATTCTATGTAAATCTATTTCAGTATAATTTCACATAAAATTACTCAATTTTGGCCACCAAAACCACAACATTCCCAAAATTTTGCCAAACTTCTCTGTTTCAGATTTCTTTCCAGAAAACAAGGTTTAACTTCAACAATTCATATCTCCTAATTTCTTGTACAAAAATTACAATCTATCTATCAAATTAAAGCTCTATGTCTCTTCTTTAATTCTGGAAATTTTCGTAATTTTTATAGAAGGTTTGACTACTCAAACACCACACAAAACACATTGTTCCAGAAAGGCCAGATTATCAACATGCACACATTCACTTCATAAATTCCCAAATTTATATACAAGCATCTAAAAATCATGAACGCTTGCATAACTACACAATTTTGACTTCTAAAGCCCATGGAAGCATCAAAATTATATAACTCTTACTCCTTCCTCACACCATACAAAGGGTGGTAAGTTAGGATTCTTAGGAGTAACATGTTGTTTTCTTGTTTTCTCTTGCTTAATCACTTTCTTTCTACTTCTAATAACATGATTAGCTATTTAAACACAAAATAGACATGTTTAGAGGGAATTTTAGTAGTATTTCCTATGGTTTAGCTTATACCCATTTTTCCCAAAAACAAGAGAAATCAACACCATATCCATCAACAACAACAAGAACAACATCAATTAAGGCAAAAGAAACAAGTCTTGAAGTTTACCTCTTGATTTCTACACCTTATCTCTCTAAAATGCAGCCCTCTCTCTCTCTCTCTTCTCTTGAGATTTGTCTTGAAAACCATGAATTTAAAGGAGTAGAAGTGATTAAGAGAGGTCACCACAATTATGTGTAACTGGCGATTAAAATATTTCTGTAAATTTATGTATACCACAATTCACCATTTTATTCCACTAAATATCACAAATATACATATAAGGAATATTGGTGAAAAAGTGGGGTATTATAATCAAGGGCAAAATAGACAATTGCCACTTGATCTTGATGTTAAAATATGAAGATAAAATGAAGAGTCAAGATTTTATCATCAAAAGCAAGCATAATCATGAGGTTGAAAAAGAAAATTAAATCCCCCTTATACATGGTTAAATTCGGTCAAGGAAGTGAAAGGGAAGAGAGTAGAAAATTGGTCAAAGTTTCAACCTACTAGCCATACACATAAATACGCATGCTCCAAGCAAGATTAAATTAACATTTCCTCTTCCCTTTACTCAAGTATTTTTTCAAAGACAAAGAGAAGAGAGGAATTAATTAATATCTTCACCTTTTATACAAGAAAATTTGGTCAAGCAAAAAGAAAATAAGAAGATAAGAAAAGTCAAATGGTCTTCATTTTGATAAAGTTGAAAGTTTGACCAAAAAGCAACATTTCAAGGAAGGAAATTGGTCAATACATTTACTCCTTTTTGCATGATGATTTTGACTAAACATGGAGAAGATAGAGGGAAGGAGTGAAGTTACATGTGACCAAACCATAGTTGTTTAATTAACCAAGTCACTATACAAGAAGCCACACAATTGTGACACATGGATTTTTCTTGCTCCCTTAGGCAAATTTTGGCCAAGCAACTGTAAGAAGCCAAGGAATGAATATTAAACATTGCACTCTCTCTCACTTACTAAAAATTCATTCAAACCAAAAAACAAAAGAAGAGAAAAAGAATGGAAAAAGAAAAAGGAAAGAGAAAGAGCAAAGTGAAGAACAAATTGACAAGGTAAGCTTCTTGCTCAAATTTCACCTTGATAATCACCTTTCTAGCTCAAAGTCTCTTCTTTAACATTGTTCTCCTATCTAAGAGCTTTAATTCTATGGTATTTTTTCAATAGGAGGTGTTTTGAGTTGTTAAAGAAGAGCCAAAGTTGAAGAATCAAAGAACTATCTTGGGAAAGTGATAGAGGTAAGCAAGAGCTTCATTTTAAGCCATATTTTGTGTTAATTGGTTAAATTTTATGGAATCCTCCTTGTTACCTTGATTTTAGTTATGTTAGGGTTTTAGTGTTTCATGTTGACTTTATCATGGAAATGGAATTATATGATGTTAAATGATGATTCTAGCAAGTATTGTGGCTAAACTTGCAAGAAGTCACTTTGTGACAATTTAGGGTTCTATTCGGTCATAACAGGGAAGGGTGAAGGCTAATGATTTTGGTGTTTTTTATGTCTCCAATAGATTCCTTGGGAAAAATTTTGTAGAAATAGGTTGTTGGCATAATTTTAGAAAAAATGGATTTGAAATCCAAAAATTGGAATAATGGTGCCAAATAGGGTTTCCTACATGGCAGTCTGAATGTGTTGTATTTTTGGGTAACATAATGTTTTTCAATGGCCATGATATTTTCTAGAATACAAATAGACTAGTTAAGCTTTAATTTGATAGGTCATTTATGCCATTCGGATAAGTACATTAGGAATTATGAATTTTTGAATTTAGGCATTGAACATGGAATGAATTTTGTCTCAGTGAGGTTTTAGTCGTAGTTATGGAATTTTGTGGCTAGAATTGGCTCTGAGTAATATTTTATCTTAAAACTGGACACAAATAGTTTTGAATAGGAATTTGAACCCCCTATTTTTTTAGTTCCCTAGAATTATTTATGATTTTTCAAAGACGGGTCAAAATTTTGGTAGCATAGTCTAAACATGTAAATTTAAGAAAGAAAGGGCCGAATGTAATAAGTGTAAACTCCAAGGGTGAAAATAAGTATATGGGTCTAAAGTAGCCCATTTATAATTCATTTATCATAGCACTAGTTATATGATTATATATCTAGGGTCATGAGTGTAATACCCCATTTTTTACCAATATTCCTGATAAGTAAAATATTTATCATATTTATTTTCCCTTATATGATGATTTTGTGGACAATATTTTAGCTTAATGTAATGAAATTGGGTGTAATTTATAAATAAATAATGATTTTCTTATGACAGCCCCGTACAACACCATATTAAGAAGATATTGAAAGGCATTTTTTAAGGGATGACTGTAGCAAAATACTGTTTATACGGTACTATAGCAAATACGAATGTAGAAGATACAAGTACTGTAGCGATCGGTGGAAAGTGGGGCAGTGCAGAAATGGATTATACTATAGCAGTGGGTTGGTGCAGAAATAGATTGTACTGTAGCATTGTCACTGTTCAAAATCGCAGTAGCACTGTAGCAACCGAATTGTTCCCTATAAATAGAGGTCCTTGGCATCCTAAAATGAAGAGCAAGTAAGAGAGAGAGAGCTTATATTTTAGAGAGAGAGTTATTATTTTAGAATTTATTTCTTACATTTTTTTACTTCTTGCATGCCTCCTACCACTACTACAAAAAACAGATTTAGTGGAGCACTTTTTGTGGCGCTTATTTGAAAAAGTGCCACAGCTTTAATTAATTTTTCTGATCTGAAATTTTTTTTTGTGGATGAACATTAGGTGGCACTTATTTACATAAGCGCCACAGATAGTTGGTGATATTAGGTGGCGCTTTCCTAATTAAGCGCCATCTAATGTATTTTGCCCAAAAAAAATTTAAAAAAATAAAATTAAAAGAAGCTGTGGCACTTATTCAAATAAGGGCCACCCAATTGTTTTTCTATTTTCTGATTTTTTTAAAATTTTTGCTTATTGAAATGAAAATTATACACGCGGGTGTTGATTATAAAAATTAAAATCTATAATAAAATAACAAATGATAAATTTTAATACCATATACAACTAATATGAATAAACATATATTAGATCTATTATATTAATTAATAAATATATATGAATACTACTAATTTTTAAATTAATAATTTAAAACCATATAAAACTAATATGAATAAACATATCTTGGGTGGCGCTTATTGATATAAGCGCCACCCAAAGTTGTCTGAAACTATATTATATTACATAATAAATTAATAATATGATTATATTAATATATATATATATATATATATGAATTAATAAAACAAAAATTATGTGTATACTGAAAATTATAAAAATGACATTGGGTTATTAATAATATGATTATATAAAAATATAATTATTAATATATTAATTAGTATATGAAAAATTAAAAAAATTACATTGGGTGACGCTTATTGTAAAAGTACCACCCAAAGTCCTTTTATTATTGTTCTATTTATTTATTATATGATTATATAATAGTATATTTATTAATATATTAATTAGTATATGTAAAATTAAAAAAATTACATTGGGTGGCGCTTATTGGTAAAAGCGCCACCCAATATCCTTTTATTAATGTTTTATTTATTTATTTATTATATTATTATATAATAATATATTAATTAGTATGTGAAAAATTAAAAAAATTACATTGGGTGGCACTTTTTGGTAAAAGCGTCACCCAATGTCCTTTTATTATTATTCTATTTATTTATTATATGATTATATAATAATATATTTATTAATATATTAAATAGTATATGGAAAATTAAAAAAATTACATTGGGTGGCGCTTATTGGTAAAAGCGCTACCCAATATCCTTTTATTAATGTTTTATTTATTTATTATATGATTATATAATAATATATTTATTAATATATTAATTAGAATATGAAAATTTAAAAAAATTACATTGGGTGGCGCTTATTGGGATAAGCGCCACCCAATGTCCAATTATTAATATATTAATTTATTATTTACATGATGATATAAAAATATATATATTAATTAATTTTAGTTGAATTAATTAATGTAATAAATAGGGGATTGGGTGGCGCTTTTACCAATAAGCGCCACCCAATGTCAACCCGCCAAAAATTTATTTTCCCACCTCCTTCAATTTATTTTCCTGGGCCCCATCAGCTTCTTCCTAAGTCCTAAACCCTCAGCTCGCGGTCTCCACCCCCAGCTCACCAACCCCCACCCTGTCCCCCAGCTGCCTACCGTGACCCCAGCTCCTTCTGTGTCCACCGTCCCCAGCTCCCCAGACTCCCAGCTCCCCGCCCCCTCCGTCCCCCAGCTCCCCGGCACCCAATCGGTCCCCCAGCTCCCCCCGGTCCGCAGCTCCCCTGGTACCCCATCTGTCCTTTAGCTCCCCCAGTTCTCTCCCTTCCCTAGCTAGCTGTCTTCTTCTCTTTTTTTTAACAGACCTTCCCTAACTGTCTGAATAACACCTCTCGCCCTCAGGTCTTCCGGTTAAGGTGTCTCATTAGCTTTCAAGGTAGGTTTTTTATATTAGTAGTCACCTCCTTTTTTATAATTAAGTGTTGTTTTTGATGACTTTAATTTATTTATTGCTGAACAGCTTCAAATTCATCGTGTCTGATCAGTTATGTCCCCATAATACTGCCAAAAGCAACCTTTTTGGTCTTGGTCCCCACTGCGAATCTGTAAGTTTGTCTTTTATTATTTTTTAATATATCTGTATTGTTGTTTGTATATTTTATCCGCTGAGACCTGCCCTTTTTGTTATTTTTTAAATTTTAAGTAATTTTATTAACTTATCATGATTTTTAGTTAAATATCGCAGCTAATTAATTTAATTCAAAAATTAAAAAATAAAAATTAGGAAACATTGGTCAACAATCAAGAATTTACATACTATGAAAATTTACTATTTTCTCCAAGAATTCAGCTGTCCTTTTTTTTTTGCATCTTAGATAAAGTCTTATTTATTTATTTATGCATAATTGGCATAGTGAATTAGGATTTATTTTGTTACCAAAAAAATAAACTAGGATTTTACTACTTATTTATTTAGATCTGTAACTTTGTCTTTTATTATTTTTTTAATATATCTGTATTGCTTTTTTGTATACTTTATCCACTGAGACCTTCCCTTTTTTGTTATTTTTTTAATTTTAAGTAATTGTATTAATTTATCATGATTGTTAGTTAAATATAATAGCTAATTATTTATTTGGATTCTATGGTGACATAAATAATGTCAAATAAGTTCCCTTTTTTTAACTTTTTTTTAAATTTTTATTATATCTGGAATGAAGTCTATTTTTTCATTTAAACCTATGGTGACCAATTGGTATAAATTGACTCACATACCCTTTGTAACGAATAGTTTTCTCATTTAGTGTGTATATAGGTTGAAGGCATAGATGACTTTCTCATATATAGCAACTAACCACTATTTAATTCTAGGTTTTTGAAACCATATATGGATAAAAAATGGATGTCATCTGATCGGTGTTCAAGAGAATATATAGATGGGGTGAAGGAGTTTATTAGATTTGCAATTGAGCATACAAAAGATCCTAACAAAATCTTGTGTCCCTGCTTATCTTGTTGTTATGGAAAGCGGATTAGTCCACTTGATTTGTTAGATCATTTAGTGTGTCATGGGATTAATCAAACATATACACGATGGACAAGGCATGGTGAGACAAATGACCCTTGTAATGATCGGTCGTATACCACCGGTGGTGCTTCAAATGAGTTTGACCGAAGCATGTATGATGGAGATGATGGTTTTCAAGAAATGCTTAATGTGGTTAAACAGGTACTTCATAATTGTCCTGAAGAATTTGAGAAGTTCAAAGGTGATGCAGAGAAACCGTTATATGCTGGTTGTACAAAATACACAAGATTGCTAGCAGTGTTGAAATTGTACAACTTTAAAGCCTGCCATGGGTTGAGTGATTCAGGTTTCACCACACTCCTTGAACTTTTGCAAGATATGCTTCCAGAAGAAAATGTACTTCCAACGAAGACATACAAGGCAAAGCGAATTCTTTGCTCAACAACTGGAATGGGATATGAGAACATACATGTATGCCCTAACGATTGCATATTATTTCAGAAACAATATGCAACGTTAGAGAAGTGGCCTAAATGCAATGCATCTCATATGGGAAGAAGAAAGGAAAAGGTCCCGTCAAGGTCCTATGGTATTTTCCTGTTATCCCGAGATTCAAGCGTCTGTACAGTAATGCAAAGATATCGAAGCAGTTGACATGGCATGTAGATGAGAGGATTGAAGACACACAGCTGAGTCACCCTGCAAATGCCCCTCAATGGAAGAAAATTGATCATGAGTATCCTGACTTTTCAAACGAGGTTAGGAACCTACGGCTTGTACTGTCAACTGATGGAATCAATCCCCATAGTGTTCAAGGTAGTACACACATCACTTGACCGGTAATATTGGTGATTTACAACCTTCCTCCATACTTGGTAATGAAACGTAAATTTATAACGCTCTCGATGTTAATTTTTGGGCCAAAACAGCCTGTGAATGATATAGATGTATACTTGGCTCCTTTAATTGATGACTTAAAGCTACTTTGGGAAGATGGCGTCAATGTTTATGATGAGTATATGGAAGAAAGTTTCACTTTGAAAGCCATACTGTATGGCACAATTAATAATTTCCTAGCTTATGGTAATTTATCTGGATACAGCGTTAAAGGATATTGTGCGTGCCCTATATGTAAAGATGATACTCATTCAGTGCGACTAGATAATTGTAAGAAAAATGTCTATATGGGACATCGGAGATTCTTTCCATTAAAGCATCATTGGAGGAAGTGGAAAAAGGCTTTCAATGGTGACTCTGAAGAAGGTAGCCCACCGAAGATGTTGACTGGGGCTCAGGTTTTTGAAAAGGTGAAAGAGCAACATAATAATTTTGGCAAGCCATATGTCAATCAAACCGGGACAAGTAGTTGGAAGAAGAAGTCTATTTTCTGTGAACTTCCATATTGGAAGTCCTTATATGTTAGGCATTTTCTCGATGTGATGCACATTGAAAAAAAATATATGTGATAGTATAATTGGCATGTTGCTCAATGTTCAAGGAAAGAGTAAGGATGGTGTCAATGCGAGGTTGGATTTAGTTAATTTGGGAATAAGAAAAGAGTTGGCACCTGTTGAGAAAGGGAACCACACTTATCTACCTCCAGCGGCTTACACTATGTCGAAAAAGGAGAAAAAAATGTTTTGTGAGTTTTTACAAGGAATTAAAGTTCCAGAGGGGTACTCTTCAAATATCAAAAACCTTGTTTCAATTTAAAGAACCTTAAATCTCATGACTGTCATGTGATCATGCAGAATTTATTGCCGGTTGGTATACGGTCCATCGTGCCAAAAAATGTCAGAAAGACAATCACTAAACTCTGCATGTTTTTCAAGTTGATATATAGTAAAGTGGTTGATTCAACAAAGTTGCGACATTTGTAAAGGCTAATTGTTTGTACTCTTTGTGAACTTGTAATGTATTTCCCACCTTCTTTCTTTTATATTATGGTCCACTTAACTATACACTTGGATGTACCCGAACGAGCGATTTATGAAAATTTTAAAAGGGTTTGTTAAAAATAGATATTGACCAGAGGGATGTATTGCTGAACGGTACATAGTTGAATAAGCAAGTGACTTCTGTGCTGATTTTCTATCAAATGTTAACCCTGTTGGGATCCTCAAGTCCCGTCATGATGGCTGAAGATCGGGAAAAGGAACAAGCGGGCAGGATGTAATCAGGATAGCAGTGACTGATTGGGACCAAGCCCACCTGTATGTGCTACATAACACTGATGAGGTTGAACTATTTGTTAATGAACATAAGGAAGCTCTTCAACAATTATATGGTGATAGGAATGAAAACTTAATAACAAAAGAACACAATCGACAATTTTCAACTTGGTTGGAAAAACGCATTAATGATGAGATGGAAAAGAATCCTACTTTTGTTTCTGAGAAATTGATATGGCTGTCAAAGGGACCAAGCTTAAACATATTATCTTACAATGGTTATGCAATCAACGGTTACACCCTCTATACACAAGAACAGGATACACGGAGCACGATGCAGAATAGTAGGGTAACACTTGTTGCTGATTCTTGGCATAGATACAGTGCTAAAGACATACATCCAGTCTACGCACCAATGTCATACTTTGGTGTCATTGAACGCATATGGGAGTTAGATTACTCTATGTTCAGGGTCCCTGTATTCAGATGTAGGTAGGTGAACAACAACAGTGGATTGCGGACAGATGAGTTTGGCTTTGTTCAAGTGCACCTTTCTAAAGTTTGGTACAAAGATTATCCTTTTAGCATCACAAGTAAAACAAGTGTTCTTTATTCCCGATCCTACTAAGAAGAATTGGTCCATTGTACTCCCATCAAATAAGAATCATCAAGAACAAGTTGATCTTGAAAGTCAAGACTATTTGAATATTGTTAAGGAAGATCCCTCTTTTGAGCTTCTGGGGTCAGAAGATATTGGTATAGATGAAGATGAAGATGAATTTGAAAATGAAGATGAACCCTTGTATTTGAGACATGATCATGCAGAGGAATCAATTTAGTAATCAATTTTCCAAGAATGATAGGAATTTCTTGATCTTCTTCCATATCGAGTATGATGAAATCAGCACGAAATATAAGTTTGTCTACCTTTACCAGAACATCTTCTAAGACACCCCTCGGATGTTTTATTGATCGGTCAGCTAGAAGTAATGAAACAGTGGTAGGCTTCACCTCTCCAAGACCAAGTTTTCTGTAGACAGATAAAGGCATGAGATTTACACTTGCTACCAAGTCATAAAGTGCTCTTTCAAAGTTACATCTAGAATTTAGCTGTGGTGGATTTGGTGGTTGAAGAGCTTGTTACTGGTAGTTCCCTTGCGGCTTGAACATATTTTGATTATTCCTCCAGCCAAAGTTTGGATAATTCCGCCAACCTGGATTATAAGTGTTTGAGAATGGGTCATTTCTTTGATTTCCGATATAATGAGCTTGCTCCGACTGAGAAGGCATGGATGACTGTCCATCTTGACTTTGCATACTTATATGAGGTCCTCCATATCGATCACAGGTTTCATGAGGAGTACTGATTACATTTGTTTGGCTTGTCAATGAACTCACTTGCTTGGATATAGATGCAACTTGAGAAGATAAAGTTGTGAGGATATCCAGCTCATGCACTCCAAGTACCTTCTTTAAATTGTGACGACTGCCATCTCCTCAAGAAATTGTAGGCATCATCTAGATTTTTTCCCATTAAAGATCCTCTAACTGCAGCATCTACAAGAATTCTGGTGGTATGCGTCATCCCAATGTAGAATGTTTGTAGTGTCCACCAATTTGGTAACCCATGATGAGGACATCTCCTTAGCAACTCCTTGTATCTTTCCCAGACTTAATAGAGGCTTTCTAGTTCATACTAGAAAAATGAGGTAATTTCATTCCTCAATTTACCAGGTTTTCCTGACGAAAAGTATTTCGCCAAAAATTTTTGTGCCAAGGCATCCCATGTAGTTATGCTTCCCACTGGTAGAGAGTGTAACTAGCTCTTAGTCTTATCCCTGAGTGAGAAAGGGAAAAGTTTAAGTCTAATAGCTTCATCAGTAACACCATTATGCTTGAATATGTCACAGATTTTTAAAAAGGCTGGCTATATGTGTGTTGGGATCTTCTGTTGATAAAGAACCGAACTGATTTGCTTACACCATCTAGATAATTGCAAGCTTGATTTCAAAATTGTTGGCTGCTACTGGTGAGTTTCTGATTCAAGAAGTTGTCTCCATGACTGTTAGTGTTGCATAGTCATGGAGTGTTTTGGTATATATCTGCTACTTCTTCTTCTGGATTTTCCATTAAATTGATTGAAGTAAACTGCTTTCGAACTCTTCGATTTCTTTGACAAGTTCTCTCAATCTCATAATCACAAGGTTGTAATTCAGTCTTCTTCGATCTGGTCATGTACTAAGCAAAAGCCTGAAAAGAAAACAAATGTAATATGAAGACCAAATTAGTATTAAAATTACTTGTTATTGATATTAATGACAACAATCCCCGGCAACGGCACCAAAAACTTGTTACGAGTGTAGGATGGTGTATTTAGAAAGTGCAAGTATACACTATTGTAAACAAGTAATATAGAAGTGAGTAGAGTATCGTTCCCACAAGGATTGATCACTAAGTACCAAATTGGTAATCTTAGTACTATTTAGTTAGTCGATTAGTTGTGATTGAGATTGCAAAATAAATATGATGAAATATGAATACAAGTGATATGAAGACAAATATGAGTAAAAGCCCTAGGGATTAGATTTCACTTAACAAATTCTGGATTAAATCACTTATCTATTCTAGTCTAATTTATTCCACATGATTGATAGTCGAGTTTCTCTAATTTAATTACTAGCCTATTCCAATGTCAAGTAATGCTATAATTAATTGCTAACCCAATATATTCCTATATGAATTTAAGCAATTAATCATGCATTAGGA
This sequence comes from Albizia julibrissin, assembly GCA_037074505.1. Lineage (NCBI taxonomy): Eukaryota > Viridiplantae > Streptophyta > Magnoliopsida > Fabales > Fabaceae > Albizia > Albizia julibrissin. Next base: position 45,593,148 of record CM073477.1, read on the forward strand.
TTTATGGAACAAATAAAAGAAAATATAAGTGTCATATGGATTTCACTTAACATCTATTATACTCCTTTTAAATGTTTCCGGTACATTACATAGACCAAATGGCATTTTTCTGAAAGCAAATGTGCCATATGGATATGTAAAAATTGTTTTCTCTTTATCCTCAGGTGCAATTATGATTTGATTATATCCTGTGTACTCATCTAGAAAACAATAGTAGGCTTTCCCAACTAGTTTTTCAAGCATCTGGTCTATAAATGGCAACAGGAAGTGGTCTTTTCTAGTGGCTTTGTTGAGCTTTCTTTAGTCAATGCACACTTTCTATCCCGTCACCGTTCGTTGTGGAATCAATTCATTTTTCTTATAGGTACCACTGTCATTCCACCCATCTTTGGAACAACTTAAACTGGACATACCCATTGAGTGTCATAGATTGGGTAAATTATACCAGCATCCAGCCACTTTATTACCTATTTTCTCACCACCTCCTTTATATTCGGATTAAGTCTTCTCTGGTGCTCAACTGATGGCTTGTAATTATCTTCCATTAAGATCTTATGCATACAAATGGAAGCACTGATTCCTCTTATATCAGCTACCAACCATCTAAATGTTGTTTTATACTTCCTTATAACTCTTAATAACTTTTCTTCTTGTTCAGGAGTAAGAGTTGTAAAGACGATCACTAGTAATGTTGAATTTTCTCCTAGATAAACATACTTTAAGTGGGATGGTAATGTTTTCAACTCTAGTTCTAGTAGATTTTTGATGTATGGGGGATCGATTTTATGGGGCCTTTTCCATCCTCATTCAGTAATCAATTTATTTTAGTAGCTGTTGATTATGTATCCAAGTGGGTTGAAGCAGCTGCTTTTCCTACAAATGATTCTTGAGTGGTTGTGAATTTTTTTAGGAAAACTATTTTCACAAGATTTGGAGTGCCTAGAGCTATTATCAGTGATGGAGGTAAGCATTTTTGAAATCAATAGCTTCAATATGTGTTAGCTAAATATGGAGTCACTCATAAGGTTGCAACTCCATATTATCCACAAACTAGCGGGCAAGTGGAAATCTCAAACAGAGAACTGAAATAGATCTTAGAGAAGATAGTGAATTCTAATTGGAAGGACTGGGCAAGGAAATTGGATAATGCACTTTGGGCTTATCGAACTACTTTTAAGACACCAATTGGTATATCCCCATATCAATTGGTTTATGGAAAAGCATGTCACCTTCCAGTAGAAATGGAGCACAGAGCATATTGGGCAATCAAAGCCTTAAATTTTATCTTAAAGGTAACTGGTGAGAAGAGACTTCTCCAAGTTATGAGAATGCCAAGTTATACAAGGAGAAGACAAAAATGTGGCATGACAGAAGAATTATGAGGAGAGAGTTCACACCGGGACAGAAAGTGCTCCTGTATAACTCAAGGTTAAAGCTCTTTTCGGGAAAGTTAAGATCAAGGTTGTTAGAACTGGCTGACACCCAAGAGGGGGGTGAATTGGGTGTATGATAATAAAGTATGATCTTTTAAAATCTTTTCGCAGCTTATCAAATTAATATATATGGAAGTATAAAATTGTAAGCAGTTATGTAAATCTTATATGCTGGAAATGTAAAAGCTTAGGGAAGAGAATATGCAAACTGTGATTTATCCTGGTTCAGTCTAATCCACGATGACCTACGTCCAGTCCCCAGGCTCCTCCTGATATTTCCAATCTACTATCTTCTTGTTTGACTGGGCACAAGAAAAGCCACTACAACCTCTTACGAAGTTACTCCCCCTTACACACTGTAAGGTTTACACCCTCTTACGGTAAGTTGAGTAAAGCAATCCCAAATACTTTTCTCTCCTGCTTACCCATGCAAGTCTTACGAGCAGTATTGTTCTCTCCTGCTTACACCACTGTAAGTCTTACGAGCAGCAACGTTCTCTACTGCTTACACCTTGTAAGTCTTACGAGCAGAAAGTACTACTAGCAATTCTCTCTACAACTTTCCCGTAAGGTAATCAACCCTCTCAAGGTCCCTCTACCTTGAGATCAATACAGATGTATAGATGGTGCGTTTACAGACTCTCTCACAGAGTAGAGAAATGCTCACTGAAGTATAACACAAATAATCTCACTCTCACAGATACATCTTATATAAACAGATAAAAACATAGAGTGCAAGAGGCGGAAGACTCAGGATATCAACATGCTTCTGTTTTTCTTTCTTCTGTACTATATGTTCTGAGTTTGAATCTTCTTTTATTTATAGCTGAGTTATAGAAGAGAACCGTTGTTAAGCATCCGTCCGTTAGAGTCAATTGCTCCATTTGACCGTCGCACGTATTTGAATATTTGCCCATTGGTCCGTTGAGCTTTCTGTTAAGTATTTCCGTTCAGAAGATGAACATTGCAACTGTATTTAAATATTTTATCGCTGATCGTGCTTTATCATATGTTTAAGCCCTTCTTACAGTTTGCCCGTTGATCCAAAAAATAGTTCAGTGTTTGTTGAATATGGTTGTTGCCCATGATTTGTTGTCACTGAATATTGGTCCGTCGTTTGCCATGTGTACTGATATTGCATAACAACTATACAACACTGAGAGAGAGAGCTGTTACGGTCAGACGCTTCACTTCTGTCAAACATCTGTTTACCTCTTCCCATGTAATCTTCATTGTTAATCTGGAGAAACACTTCAACCACTGATACAATGAAGTATTAGTCATGAATACATTGAATTAATAATCAGAAACTGAATTTATGCATTCTGGGAATTATCTCTTCGTATGATGATATTTTCCATGAGTCACCTCCGAACTGAAAGATGCAACCCAAATGTTTAATCTCCTATTTCACACTTGAAATAAATATTAAGCAATGTCTAAGAATGATAGCAAGTGAAAATACAAAGATTGCATAACATATGAACACATTCGGATTACTCACTGTATTCCATTTTGCTTCGTCAACATAAGAACTCGAGTTCCATATACAAGACTTAAGTGCACAGAGAAACTTTAATATCTCCTCCAGATGGCTTCTATCATAAACTTCCAGAGTGTATTGAAATCCACTAGTGGTGATGAACCGAAAGGACCATATTACATGAATGAAGACTTGGAGTAATTAAGAGACGGAGGTGCACTGGTCTAGCAGTACTGATAAAATCAATTAATCACTTGAGTTATCGGTTTTAGACGTGATCTGGTGCATATGGGCTTTCACTGAGGATGCATTCAGGTTTACTGGAAGTGATTTAAGAAAGAGTGAAATTCACTGGAAATGATTTAGCAATTTTCAGAGATCACTCGAGTGAAATTGGCTGCACTGGGAGTGATTTTCAAAACAGTGAATTTTTGTTACATTTATTTTTTATTCACTGGAAGTGATTCTGAAAAATCTCATATCACTCAAGTGATTTCGGTATCACTGGAAGTGAAATTACAAACAGTGAAAAATTCCTCCGGTGATTCTGTGCCACTGGAAGTGATTTGCATTCTGACGCATTTCACTCAAGTGATTATTAATGATCACTCAAGTTATCTTCCTGATCACTTGAGTGATTATAAAAATCACTCGGGTGCTCTCTGTTCAGATCACTTGAACTCGTAACTCCACTTCTAATTCGATAGCAAACAGGGGTCAAATTAGAGATGGAATAACTCTTCGAATATAGCTCTAAAATTTATGTATTATATGTAAATGGAAAGCTCTTGAAGTCTAGTATCATATGGCACCAGTTTCAGCTCAATCGGATCTGTGGTTTGAGAGTTATGGCCATAATACCAAATCTGTTCCAGAAAGTGACGCTGATATGTAGGAAAACTTCGAACACTTATATCTCCTTCATCTGAGGTCCTTTGATGTTTTTTCTGGTGTCAAAATGACGCATTAGGAGTCTATTTTCATATGCAATTGGCTTGGTCTCAATCGGAGTTGTATTGTGAGAGACATGATCAAATAACCAAACCTTGCTCAGCTAGACGAAAAACAGAGCATGAAAAACTGCAAATCACTCAAGTGAACAGTGAATCACTGCAAGTGATTTTCACTGTTTTCAAAATCACTCGATGCTACAGTGATGTTACAGTAAGTTACAGTAAAATATGCTACAGTGACCGTATGCTATAGTGCCCACTGCTACAGTACCCATAAAACTTGAAACTTGCTATTTTTCATTAATTCTTGCAAGTTCTTCGTTTCTCAATCTCTTTCTTTCATTGCTTGACAAATCTACAAGATATGCAACATTAAATATAGTAGTAGTTAGTCAAGGTAAGAGACAAGTATATTATGCAAACTTTTGCTCTCTTAATATTTGACATCTATATTTGTCATCATAAAAACTAATCATATCTAATAAAGGTGGTTAGGACCTTTTACTGTGGTTCAAATATGGCCATATGGAGCTGTGGAGATTGAAGATGGTGATCGAAAATTCAAAGTGAAAGAGTATAATGATTGTGCACTCAAGACTTTTAAACTATCACACTTTTGAGGATACAACAGGTAAGTCCTAAACTAAAAAAAATCAAAAAATCAAAAAATAAAAAAAAGTTTTATTGGTTTGGTCTTTGTCTAGCTAAAGACGTTAAAGAAGGGCGGCTATTTGGGTGGCAACCCAAAACTTCTTTTTCTTACTCTTTCATTTTTCTTTCATACTCACTGAAGTACACAACACTGCATCTTTAAATTTTAGTCTCATAATGGAGGAAATTCTTGTAAAGCTTAAGAACATGTTCCCTACTCTTCCTAAAGATATGCTCAGAAAGATCTATAGCTGTCGACTTGAAAGAATGAAGACATTCAAGCATTTGGGCCTTCCTGAGGATGTCCGCTGGATCATTGAAGCTAAGGTATGTTTAATAGGTGAGATTCATGAGTCATTTATTAAACTTATGCTAGGTATGGGAAAAAGCTCTTACTCCAAAAAGAGAATAGCTAAGAGAATGAATGTCTGTCCTAAATATGCAAGGTGGAATTATGATCAGCGCTGTAGGAGCAAAGGTGTGGTTTCTATAAATCGAGAAGATAAAATTAAATTCATAAAGGATGGACTGAGTAAGGAGTCACTGGATGATATCATTCAGACTCTTGAGATGCATTCTAGTGGTGATGTTTATTGTATTCTTCTTGATTTATTAGACATATTCAACAAAGAAAAAGAGCACTACCGTCTTAGGAATCTGACGTTAAAAGACCCTGTTTGCCAGTTTATAAGAAAACTGGATAGGAAGCAAATCCTCGATTCATATAAAGCGTTTAAGCCGTTACTGGATGTAAAACCAGAGGAAGATGTGAGCCACAATCACAACTGCTGTACATAATCTTGCTTTTATCTAATATGTCTTATCTTTTTCAGTAACTTTTGACTTTCTTTACTCACTTTACTTAATTTCTTCGCATGGTGGCCTACTAGTCATTCATGTTGGAAATTTTTACAACCTTTTTTTAAAAATGTTTGATTTGCATGATTTTTTTGTCGCTATTTTTCTAATATAAATATGCAATCTTTCATTTATAAAAACACAAAATGTCTGAGAGAAAAAAAAAGAGGAGTGGTATCGCTCTAAAATGTAGATTTACATCTATCTGCATTTTTGGTGAAACTGACTTGAGAAAGGATGGAGAGTTTATACCTGCAACAAAGGCACTGGGACGTGCATTAGCTGCTAGAAAGATCAACTTCATCTACGAGGGAGGTATCCAGGGACTAAGAACAAGTGTGGCTATTGCTGCAACCATTAATAGTAGTAAAGGTTTGTGTGTAAGGGTGAAGGAGTTAGAAAATCACATTTTTTCCTTAGGGCAAGAGTTATAGGTTTCAAGCCTGCCTGAATGAATGAGACGTATGTTCTACCGTGCTGATGCTTTTATCGCTCTACTCAGTGCTTTTGAAACATTGGATGGGATCTCTAGCATTACATATTGGGCTAAACTGAACTTTCATAAAAAAACCATTAGGATTTTTAAATATTAATGGTTTGTATGATAAACTGTTGTCTTTTCTTGATCATGCTGTGGAAACAAGATTCATACCCTAAGCGACTCGTCATTCCATAATTTCTGCTCCAACTGCTGAGCAACTACTGGATCAAATGCAAGCCTATGAACCTAAACCAGATCTATTGGTTAAGCAAATAGGTGGGCAATCTTTAGATAGCAGTCAGAAGCAGGATCTAGATACCACTCTCCGGTTGTAACTTTATTTTATCTTATGGTTTTACTCTTAGCAGTTTGGTTTAATTTATTGTGTGTTTAGGTTATTAAAAAAACCCTTCTTTAATCTTTAGAAGACATTGAGGACAATGTCTGATTTTAAGGGAGAATTATAAAAAAAATATTATGTAAAAAAAAGCATAGTTTTTCCATTAGGTAGTTAGTTAGTAAAATCATTAGATGCATGGAGTATGCATAAAAAGTAAAGAGTTATTCTTAACTCTTGAGACGCATTTTATTAGTTGCATTTTTTTTCTATTTCATCTTATAAAAAAAAGATGTTTGACCTAAAAAAAAATTTAAGTGCTTTTCAATAATTTTAAGAAGTATATAAGTTTGAAGCATGGATCAATTGAGTTTAGAGATTTTATAGCATGATTGAACAACTGATTGTTGAAATTGGTGATGAATTTTAAGATTGAATGAGCGGAATTTGAAAGTCCTTAACCGTGAACTTTTGAGCCTATATGATCAATAATGATTATCTTTCTTGTGTGTGATATTCACCTATTAAGTTGTCACTCAAGAACTTGCTTTAAATCTGGTTGAAATTACATGTCACATGTACATTCAAAAATGATAACGACATTCATTTTGTTTAGCCAGAGCCAAATAACCATCCTTACAATTATACTATTGATAAGCCCCTTTGAGCCTAATTGATTATTTCTTTATTCTCAACCCATTAATATGTGTTTTAATGATATATCAAGTGCTTTTACTTCATTCGAAAGATTAACAAAGCATTTGAAATTTTTGTGAAATGGGATGTTGACAAGTGTGGGGATCTATATATCATCAACTGTGAAATTGAAGAAGTTGTAAAAAAAGGAAAAAAAAGAGAAAAATAAAAAAAATATTTAGTATTTCAATAAAAATTGCGGGTTGTTGTGATGAGATAAGTCTATTCATAATATGACCCATTTTTCATTTGCTCTATTTACTTCTTGAATGTAGCCCTTCATATCACTATTTACATTCCTTTTACCTTAGCCCCATTACAACCCTTAATAAGTCCTTTTGATTTGAATTATGTATATGAATTAGGTAGTGGAGATTGAGATTTTTGGCAAGCTTATGGTAGTGCAATTTTTTCAGGTGAATTTGAGTGAAACACTTACCTTTAAACACTTGAGAGATTGAGAGGATGAGTCACAATTATGAATTTAGTTCATTCATTTTTAAATGAAGTCACCAGTTTATAATTTTTTTGATTCAAGAATACTATGATCTCTTTATTCTTTAATTGTGTTCTAGCTTATGACTTGACAGTTCTGATTTTGTTGGAAGCACTTATTAGTCACTCTTTCTTGTCCGAGGATGTCCAAGTGCTAAGTGTGGGGGAATTTGATATGTAAAATATTTATCATATTTATTTTCCCTTATATGATGATTTTGTGAACAATATTTGAGCTTAATGTAATGAAATTGGGTGTAATTTATAAATAAATAATGATTTTCTTCTGACAGCCCTGTACAGCACCATATTGAGAAGATATTGAAAAGGTATTTTTTAAGGGATGGTTCTGTAGCAAAATAATGTTCATACAGTACTGTAGCATATACGACACTGTAGTAAATACGAACTGTAGAAGATACAAAGTACTGTAGCGATCGGTGGAAAGTGGGCCAGTGCAGAAATGGATTGTACTGTAGCTGTGGGTCGGTGCAAAAGTGGATTTTCACTGTAGCATTGTCACTGTTCAAAATCACTGTAGTACCCGAATTGTTTCCTATAAATAGAGGTCCTTGGCATCCTAAAACGAAGAGGAAGGAAGAGAGAGAGAGTTGTTATTTATAATTTATTTCTTGTATTTTTTTACTTCTTGCATGCCTCCTATATGGATGATTTTACCAACTATATGGTAGGCTAAATTTTCCATTTTCGTGCATCTTGTAGTTTTATTTTTATATTTTTGTAATTAATTTTTATGCAATATTTATGATGTTTGTAATTTATTTTGGTTTTGTTTTTAATTTTATCATGAGCTAAATTTTCCTTTTCCTAGGGTGATGACGTAGCTTACTAATGATGGATTGAATCTTAACTTATTAAATCTAGTTTTAATTTTTCCTTCATGATGGAGTTTTAATTATTGTTCTTATTGCTTTCAATTGTTTGGCCACCTTTTGGATGATTTTAATATGCATGTTGAGACTGGAAGGAGATACATGTGTGTGGATCCTATAATTAAAACCATAATTTGCATATGAAATAGGAATATATTCATATGGGTTTTGTATTCTTAATAAGTTCTATAAATCTTAATGTATGATTAATTGCTTAAATTCATATAGGAATATATTGGGTTTGCAATTAATTATAGAATTACTTGATCTTGGAAGAGGCTAGTAATTAAATTAGGGAAACTCAACTATCAATCATGTGGAATAAATTGGACAAGAGTAGATAAGTGATTCAATCCGGAATTTGTTAAGTGAAATCTAATCCCTAGGGATTTTACTCATCTTTGTCTTCATATCACTTGTATTCATATTTCATCATTTTTTATTTTGCAATCTCAATCACAACTAATCGACTGACTAAATAGTACTAAGATTACCAATTTGGTACTTAGTGATTAATCCTCGTGGGAACGATACTCTACTCACTTCTATATTACTCGTTTACGACAGTGTACACTTTCTAAATACACCATGCTACACTCGTAACAATTCCCCATATGTATATTTATGATATTTAGTAGTACAAAATGGTGAATTGTGGTGAGCTTGAATTTCCTGAAAAATGGCAATCGCCAGTTACACATAATTCGGCCAAATAAGGACACAAAGAGGCGAGTAATGTCCATATAAGGCCTATTATTGTAACAAAAATTTGAGAAATTAAATTACATGAATGATGACCTCATTTAAGTGGTAAAATTGGGCTAAGCTAAAGAAATGAGTGAAAATTGATTTATTTTGGTATATCATGAATTGTAAGGGAAAAACAGTAATTTTGCCATAAAGTGAGAAAGAATTATTTTTCCCTAATATTCTCAATAATTTCAATTAAATGGGAATTAAAAAGAGAGAAATGGATACTTGATAATTAATAAATCAATTTTGGTGAATTATTATCAAGAAAGGTCAAAGTCAAAAAGTCAAAGGCTTGGTGAACAAGTTACAAGGTGGCATGAGATAGTGGGAGATCAATATTTTCGTCTTCAATTCTTATCATTTTTGGCTAGCATGAAGGAAGGAAAGGGAAATGAAATAATTAAATGAGAAATGAAATATTTTCCTCCTCTCTTTAGCCTCATTCACGATCAAAACTGATTCAAAAAGAGTGAGAGAGTGCTAAGGCGGCGAAGCATTCAAGGAGCTAGGGTTCTTCACAAATCAAGGTGAGGAAGTTGTTACCTTGTGTCTTAAGCTACCTAATCTCTAAATAACCTCTCCTACTTACTTCTCCACCTTTGGAACCATGGATTTCCAGCTTATTCAAGAGCTATGAAGAGAGAGACAAAAAGCGTGTAGAGAGAGAAAGTGGTGGAAATCAAGAGGTAATCTCCCAAATTTGTTCATCTTGCTTGATTAATGCTATTAGAGTTATTCTTGGCTTGATTTTGGTTGTTTTGGTAAGAGATAACTCAAGAAACCTAAAAGACCTTAATGTTCAAGTATCTCCAAATCAATTCCAATGAATGTCTAAATAGCTAATAGTGTGATTATAAGTAGAAAGGAGGTGATTAGGCTAAAGAAAACGAGAAACCGACACAACTTTTCTGGGAATCTTACTGGATTCCCTGTGTTGGACATGATAAATGAGTAGGAATTTGATAATTTTGATGCTTCCATTGAGTTTAGAAAGCAAAATTGTGTAGGGTGTATATTTACCACAAAATGAGAAAAGCCCCATAATGTGAAATGACTGAATTACCCTTTAAAAGCTCAAACTAAGGGCTGTCAACAACATTTTAATCATTTGGACTTGATTTTGACTAATCTGAGATTAAAAATGGATTCTACATGAAAAATTGTGTAGTATTGGCCTATGTCACAAAACTTGGTAAAGTGAACTGAGACCAGGTACAAAAGGGGTGTAAACCGGGTCTCTAAGGGTATTTTGGTAATTTAGCACATTTAGGCTAAGTTTCCCAATGTTATAAGTTTGGATTTGTGGATGAATTAGCAATGACTCATTTATGGTGTATTTGAAGATTTCAAGACTTGACAACCATCTGGAACGTAGAACTTGCCCGAGCTTGGAAACGTGGGAAGGAATTTATAAAGAACAGTAACCAGGTAGTAACTTGTCTTCATGTGACATAACATTCATTGTATGTTGTTTGAAATCATCACAAAATGTCTGACTCATTTTGATTATCCGGGGTTATCACCCTAGGCCTATCTTTGCGTGGGTTGATACTTAGGCCGATATAATGTTCATAATTGCACGTGCGGTGGCCGGCGCCTATCTTTGCGCGGGTACCCCTCGGGGTCAAGTAACTTGCCTAGCGCTATGGTAGTTTATGAATGGCATTAAATGCACTGAATGATGTTGTGATAATTTTGTTGATTGATGAGTGTGAAGTATGCTTTGTAATGTTATCTCTATATGTTTGACATGTGTTACTACTGAGATTTCTCCGAATCTCACCCTTTTTCCTTAAAACCCACCTTGAGTACAGGGAGGAAGCTCGAGGGGCAAGGAAAAGGTAAGCAACGATGATTAGAGGCCAAACTGCAGAAGATTCTAGCCTTATAGTTGTCTAGTCCATATATCTTTTGGATTTTGGGTGGTGTATGTTATATATGTCGTGTAAACCATGTAAAGCTAACAAGTGAATGAATGGTAGTAAATTAGTAGTTTTGCTTCCTATCAGTAACGATATGTGTATGTGTAATGGACTATATAAAGTCAATAGAGGTACGCTCGCAACTCTGATAAATATAGACTAAAAGGGAAATCGGTGAGTTATAACAAGTTAGTGAAGATTTGTGAAAAGAGTTTTGAAAAAGTTTTAGTACCCTCTTAGCTCCAGGTTCAAATCCTACATTAAGGTCACGAAATTTGTAAGTATTTTTTGAAGTTGGGTGTTCCGGGTTCAAATCCTGGTCTCCCGAGTGATTTCACTACTCTTTTGTACTCATTTGAAGCTATAGAGAATGAGGTATCATAGTTTTTGTATCAGAGCGTTGGTTCTAGCAATAATAGATATTTGGTAGAGGTCCTCTGCTTGAGTTTATAAGATTTAATTTACACTTTTGTTAGTAATTTTGGGATTGGAAATATAGGTATAGGATAAGTAGTAAGATAAAGACAAGTGGGGGAAATAAGGATTTGGATAGGTATGAGTGTATTTGGGTTCATTGTTGAACTTTATTTGGTTTTAATCAACTAATGAAGTTGAGTTCAGAATGGTAGAGTTGCAGGGTGGAGTGTGAGCGGTCAGAAGAGTTTTCAAAAATCTGTGAGGTGATCACTCAAGTAACCACTCGAGTGATGGATTGTGCAGTTGGGAAAAATACGAGGTGAAAGTTTCTAGCAGGATTTTCAAGGGATCACTGAAATGACCACTCGAGTGATGGGTTATGTAGTGTGGAAAAATGTACAGTAAAAGTCTTTGGTAGAAATTTTAAGGGACCACTCGAGTGACCACTCGAGTGATGATTTCTGCCAGTTTTTAGCAGGCATCACTCGAGTGATGACCCAATCACTCAAGTGATCACTAGGAGTGATGTGGGTAGGCTGTATGATCATCAACTAATATTTCTTTAAGAGATTCTAACCCATGGTGCTACATCTAATTTGATGATTTCCTTGTAGAATATCTCATTACTACTTGGTATCATCAAAATATGGATTCCAACATGGTGGTGTATAGAGAAGCAGGAATGTCAAGAGTGAGACGAACAGATCGGAAGAGTGCTCCAGCTCCTGTTGCTATCAAGAAAAGAAGCGAGTAGGATAGAAGGAGACAAAGGAGCCAGTCACCTTTACTTCCTTCTAATCAACCTCTACCAAAAGAGCAGATTCCCAAAGGTAGAACTTATGTGATCCTCAATAGAGAGGGACGTGGACCAAGAATGACACGCATAAGTAGAAAGAGCATCAAGTGGACATCGTTCTTTGGTCCTATTAGTAGAGATGAAGCTACGATGGTAGATACTGATGATATAGAGCCGGATGAGAGTGTACAACATCCAGACTCAGCTATGGAGTCGAATGCTCCAGTGGAGAAGTTTTCTTTTGATCTATACCCAAATGATGAATTGTGGGAAAAATTGAAGGATCTATATGTGACAGCTTTTACTGATTGCTTTACTCCCACGACCCAGTATACAACATTCTTGGAGTTAGTACAGAAGATGTATGAGCAAAGAGAGGAAATTGAGCTAATGATGGACGATGATGTTTTAGATTCAAACTACATTAGCCTATCTTCCTAATTTCACTTCTTGGATCAAGAAAAAGAATGAAGAGTTATGGGTCCTTTTGAGTTTTTTACCTTTTATTGAGCATATGATTTTGTATGTAGTGTTTGATATGCATAAGGAATAGAAGGGTAGTGATATGCTTAATCAACTAGCATAGACTTGCTTTTGATGTAAATGTTAAGCCACTCATTATACATATAACTAGTTTCTGTGATAGAACATACTTCTTTAGATATAAATACCAAAGCCACTTGAATGCAAATATGAATGCATATAAAGAATGTATGTCTATTATGTGTTGGTATTTAAAATCTTGAGAAGTGCATATGTACATATATGTGGTGATGTGGTATTAGTATGATGTTGCTTCTTGATAGTGAAAAGGAACAACGGTACAAGGTAGACCAGTGAGAAATGTGCCACAAAATCGCAAACCTGAGAATAATCCGGAGCCTAATCTCATGCAGCAAGTTTTTGCAATGTTGACTCAGCAATAAACTATGATCCAAGACTTGCGAGAAGAAGTCCAGGAATTAAGGGAAAGATGAAATGCGAATGAGGCACAGCTTGAAGGGGACAACCCTGAAGGGAAAAACCCGGAAGGGAATCTCCATTAAAGAAACCATCTTGAGGGGAATCCAGACGGAGAACATTCATCTAGTGACGAGCAATCATAGTCACATGAGGTGAGCTCAGAAATTCCCCTTGTTCAAGAACCAGAGGAGAATGTTGTTCAATACTGGATGCCTAAATTTATTAAATATCATCCTGAGGCATTCCAAGGGAGATTTAACCTTCAAGCTGCAGAGAATTAGGTGAATCATCTAGAAAAGATCTTCGAGGTACTTGGGTACTCGACAGAGATGAAAGCCAAGATGGCAATCTATAAGCTAGTAGGTGATGCTGACGATTAGTGGAAGAATACAGCGTTGCTACTATGTGCTCGGAATATCCCTCTGACATGGGAATTATTTCAAGACAAATTTTACGAGAAGTATTTCCCAAGGTCGGTGAGAATTGAACAAGAAAAATAATTTTTGGCAATCCAATAATGGGACACTGAGAGCTTTGATGCTTATCTATCTTGATTCATACGACTATCTCGCTACTCTTCCTATTTGAAAATTAAATATGATGAGAAGTAGAGCTCATACATGCTTATTTCGGGACTTAAGCCCAAGATGGAAGAGAAATTAGTGGCCCAACAGTTCAAAAAGTTCAATAAGATTGTAGAAGCATGCTGACTGATAGAATGGAACTTGAAAGGAGTGCATGCCAATAAGAGTACTAGCCAGAGAGGTGGACCTAGTCAAGGGGATATCTCACAGAAGCGGAAGGGACAAGGAGTTCCACAAAGGGGAGGTAATAAAAAGCCATTTTGGTCTAGAAATCATGGCGGCCGAAAACCCCCAACATTATAGATATGTGCTCGATATGGCAAGTCTCATCCAGGATGATGGTCCGACCTTCCTACAAGCCAAAACAGAAGCCATGCCATTTGACAGTGAATTGTGCCCAATGAGTAGTACCACAATTACCTGAGCCCAGACAGAGAGTCAGGGCTGAGTATTTGCCTTGACTCAGGAAGAAGCAAAGAAGTCCCTTGAGCTGGTTCAAGGTAAAATCTTTCTGAATAGTAGTTCATTACAAGTTTTATATGATTCAGGTGTAAATAATTCCTTTATTGCTTATGTCTGTGCTAAGCGCCTAGGATTGTATGTGAATAAACTGCCATTTGATTTGATTGTATCGACGCCAATAGGGACATGAGTCTAGGGTTGACTTGATTTGTTTGTCGCTTCAAAAACTTGAGGTTATATTGGGTTTTGACTGGCTAATGGCAAATAACGTATTGGTAGATTATGGAAACAAGAGGATAATATATCCTACTCAACGGGAGCCTAATAACAGGGATATCAGCTTGAACTTTCTCTCATTAACAGAAGCTGAAAAAAATGCCTAAGAAGAGGGTGCTAAGGATACATTGTATTCTTTTCTATGCAAATAGATACGGAAAAGACCCTGAAAGACATTCCAGTTGTACAAGAGTTTCTTGAAGTGTTTTTGGATGAACTTAGTGGTGTGCCTCCAGAAAGAGAGGTAGAATTTGCAATTGAGATTATGCCTGGAGTAGGGTCTATATCAAAGGCTCCATATCGAATGGCTCTAAATGAAATGACTGAATTAAAGAAGCAAATTGAAGAATTGCTTGAAAAAGGGTTTATTTGACCCAGCGTGTTACCGTGGGGAGCTTCGGTATTACATGTTAAGAAGAAAGACGGAACCCTGAGGTTATGTATTGATTACAGAGAGTTACAAAGGTAATCGTTAAGAACAAGTACTCACCTCCCCGGATTGACGACCATCTAGATCAACTCTCTGGAGCAAGTGTTTTCTTAAAGATTGATTTGAGGTTAGGGTATCATCAACTGCAAGTGAAGGCAGAAGACATACCGAAGACTGCTTTCAGAACCTAGTATGGACATTATGAGTTCTTGGTAACCAATGCACCAGCTGTGTTTATGGACTACATGAACCGTATCTTTCGCCAATATTTAGTTCAATTCGTGGTAGTCTTCATCAATGACATTTTGATATACTCCAAGAGTAGAGAAGAACATGAAGAGCACTTGAGAATTGTGCTAAGCATTCTGCAAGAAAGGCAACTCTATGTGAAGTTGAGCAAATATGAATTCTGGCTAGCAGAAGTTAAATTTATGGGCCATGTTATTTCACAAGAAGGGGTTTCAGTGGATCTCAGTAAAGTGGAAGCAATGCTATACTGGAAAAGTCCAAAAACTGTTGTGGAGATTCATAGTTTTTTGGGTCTTGCAGGCTATTACCGAAGATTCATTTAGAATTTATCTCGGATTGCCTTGCCGTTGACTAAGCTCACACAGAAAGATCAATCGTTTATGTGGGACGATTGTTGTAAGAAGAGCTTCATAGAGCTGAAGAAGAGGTTGACAACTACACCCGTGTTGATTATCCCTGACCCCGAGTTGATTTATGTAGTCTACAGTAATGCTAGTAAGCAGGGACTGGGATAAGTCCTGATGTAGCAGGGTAGAGTGGTGGCCTATGCCTCTCGATAGTTGAAGCCTCAAGAGTTGAATTATCCCACTTATGATCTAGAGTTGGCAGCAATTAATACCTTATTCCTAATAGGCCAGATGAGTATCAAAGAGTAGTGAAATCATTCGTGGGACTAGGATTCAAACCCGAGTTACCCAATCTTATAAAACATTCACAAATCCCCAATCTCAACTCAGGAGTTGAACCTAGGGTTAAGATGGTTTTTTTTCAAAGGGTAGAAAACTTTTCAAACATTTCCACATGTTTCACTATGTCACTAAGTCTCATCGGCTCTTAATTACATTATATTAGAGTACGCTAGCAATTTTCTTTTAATTAAATTAGAGCTACTCTCTGCTCAAACTTAATTTGTTCAATTACATATATAAAATTTATAGCCATATAAGGCTATCATAGCGTCTAATCATATACATAACCAAAATATACATTATAATCTTCAATCCACCACTGCTTCCTCTGCATGGAGACCTCTTCTCTTTTCCATGCACATCTCCTATGTTCACCTGTCTAAATGGTTGGTTCGGAGGAATGAGATTCAAAGAATCTCAATAGCAAACAGTGCTAACCATTGCATATAAAAAATACTTTATGCATGACATGCTTGCTTACATAAATTCATGCCAACATAATGATATATATTCATGCTTAATGCTTAACATGTTACACCAATGGCCATAGTATAAACAGAAATAGAGCTTCACTCATTCACATATGCTTCATACAATTTACCAAAGAAATCAACATATCAATACACAAGCACATATAGCAAGCTATGCAAGTTAGGAAAGTTTACTACCTTTTGGACTTTGTGTCCTCCTCTTGTACCTTGACCTTCCAACCATTGGCTCTTCTTTATCACTTCATGGCCCTAGATAAGTAATGACATCATTAGAGTCATGAAAAGTGAATCCCCAATGGGCTACATTAGCCTTAAGGCTTACTTTCACCATTGGAGTTCATATTAATTTTATTTGGTCACTTTCTTTCTCAAATTCGCATGGTAGCCATAAGCTGCCAGCATTTTGATCAAACTTTGAAAAATCATAATTAATTCTATAGAACTTCAATTGGGGTGTTTCAAAGCTCCATTTAACCATATTTAAGTCTAAATTTAAGGAAAAATATTACCTACTACCACTTATAAGCCCAGAATTCCAAAATTCTCAATTAACCCAACTTTGCTAGGATTTGTTCTAGATTTAGTGCCTAAACTTCAAAAATTCATAACTTCTAGCACACAAATCCAATTAACCATTGTGACATATCAAATTAAATATTGATAAGTCTAATTTAATTATGAAAAGTTTCTTGGTTATTGGATAATATTTGACCACTATAAAACATATCAAAACGACATTGCCTCCAGAAAACGAAGTACACATCATCTACTTTACAAATTTCAAAAATTCCAAATTCATACACAAGCATCCAAAAATCATGAACACTTGTACACCTACACAATTTTTCCCAATGGATACATTAGAAATCTCAAATTTGGAAAATTCCCATTCCTTCATCACATTCTATTCAGACCAGAAAACTAGAGTTTTCTACAACAATTCACCAAAACAGAATTTTGTCAAACAACTTGGTCCAATATCATCATAAATTATAATCTAACCATAAACACATGATTAAACCTTAAAAATACCCCCTTGCACAAAAATGAACAATAAAACACCCCCACAAAACCCATCCAAACAACAAACCAATCGATTTAAAAGCAAGCTTACACTTACCTCTACGCGTTTCAGTAATCGGTTCAGAAATCCGGTAGTACTCTGGCATAGGAGATGGCACCAAAAGCCTCCAAATGAAAATCTAAAACCATATAAATGAAACTTAGGATGAGTATAAGAAGGTTTGTGAATGGTACTTTAAGAGAAAACACCGATTCAGAGGTGAAATTGGCTCCGGAACTCGAGAACTTTCACTATTTATGTTTTCTCTTTCCTCTTTCAATTTCTCAACGTTGTTTCTGATTTTCTATGAATTTTTTGGGCAGCTAATTGAAATATTATGGGCCCTTAGAAACCTTGATATTTTTTTCCACGTGTCAAAATCTTATGGTGCCACGTGTTCGGTAACCCGATCAAACGGTGACAAGTGTCACTAGCTTTAATTAAGTGTGTCCCGCCTCTTTTGTCGGGCTTTTGGCCATCCAAATTGTCAGGGAAAGTAGGGGCCTAATGATTTTCCCCAACTCCTAGGTTCTGTGTTCAGCAAAGTTAGTAGGGTGACTGGACTGAAGACCTGTGGATTTCCCCGGTTCGGGGCTAGGTGTCACCTTCAGGTGATGACAACTCAAAAGATAAAGTAAATTTATCATAAAGAGGGGACACATGTCATGCTCTTATTTGGCCAACACAAAAGTCTAAAAGTGAGGGCCATGATGAAGGGACATGTGTCCTATTCTGATGGTAACAACTAAAAAGTAACGGCTAGGTGGCAATTTCTTATTGGTCCACCTCAAAAGTCACTTTTCAAAAAAGTTACTTTATTATACGGAGTCACTCAATTTTACTCCACGTGTCCCTGTAAGCCCTCTGATAGCGCCACATGGCCTCTGGCTCAGGGAACTACTGATTGTCTACTTGTGGACCCCATATAGTGCCATAAGCCAGTGTCTTTATTTTCCCAAAACGTAGGGCATACTTGTGTATTCTTAAAAACGCAGGGCATACTGGTCCATCCTGAAAACACCACATGTCCTCACATACATCATACTTTACTTGTTTAACTTGTCCCATACTTTGTAACATAGTTGGGTGGCATCTTTCTACCTACCTAATGGCACCGTATATGTGTTCTATACACATCTGCACAGACACTTTAATCATACCACCTGTAAATATCGATCCTTCAGCCCGGTAAGGATAAATCACATAGTCCCTGAAAGTCTTTATATATCCCATCATTCTTGGGACTCTTCCCAAAACTGGGCTTAGTCGTTTGCCTTACTAGGACATTTACTAAATCAGGGTTTAGTAGTCCACTTAATCTAGGCTTAATCTCAAGCCTCTTGTCCCAAGATTTGGGATATTACAATAATTGTGTTTGTGCTAAAATTTTTGTGACACTACCTATATGGGGTGGCTGTTGAACTATACTACGACTACAAGAGTCTTAAGTATCTGTATGATAAGAAAGAGCTCAGTATAAGACAACACATGTGGATGGAGTTGCTAAAAGACTACACCTTGGAGATCAAATATCACCCAGGAAAAGCTAACATCGTAATTGATGCTCTTAGTCGTAAGAAGGTACAAGCGGAAGCTATAATGATACAAGAAAGAAAATTGATAGAAGATTTCAGAGATTTGAATCTGATAAATCAAACATTCTGTGTTGGTTATGGTATTAGCCAAGTAGAAAGTGATCTGAAGACTGAGATTGCAGACGCTCAGATGCAAGATGAGAGAGTAAAGTCTATCAAGGCTATGATTGAATGAGGGGAGACTCAAGATTTTGATCTGTCACCAAGTGGATTAATTCGATATAGGAAAAGAACTTATGTTCTACTAAAAGATGATCTGAGGCAGAGAATCCTTGACGACGTGTACAATAGTCATTATACCCTTCACCCAGGGATGGTAAAGATGTACCGTGATTTGAAGGTGATGTACTGATGGCCCAGATTGAAGAAAGATGTGATAGAATATGTGGCATAATGTCTTACATGTCAGAAGGTAAAGATTGAGCACCAAAAACCGCTAGGATTTCTTCAGAGTCTCGAGATTCCATAGTAGAAATGGAAGAGTATAACCATGGATCTTGTGGTAGGATTACCCAGAATCCATAATCATGATGCAATTTAGGTAATTGTTGATTATTTTAAAAAATTAGCATATTTCTTATTGATCAAAGCTAGCTATTCTCCCGATAAGCTAGCAGAAATCTATGTCAAGGAGATAGTAAGACTCTATGGGATGCTGAAGAACATAATTTCTGACAGAGATCCACGTTTCACTTTAAAGTTCTAGAGATCTCTGTATGATGCTTTGGGCACTAAGTTGAGTTCCAGTACGGCCTATCATCCTCAGACGGATGAACAGTTAGAGAGAACCATACAGACACTGGAAGATATGCTAAGGGCGTATGTAATAGACTTCAAAGGAAGTTGGGATCATTATCTCCCACTAGCAAAGTTTGCTTACAATAATAGCTATCATGCGAGCATTTAGATGACTCCATATGAAGCGTTGTATGGGAGGAAATGTCAATCCTCTCTCTACTGGATAGAATTATCAAAAAGGAAGTTATATGGGTCGGATATACTAGATCAGACTACTGAGCATATCAGAATTATCAAGCAGAGACTGCTTGAAGCCCAGAGCAGGCAAAAATGTTAGGCCGATAAATTGAGACAACTGTTGGAATTTCAGGTTATTGACCATGTATTTCTAATGCATGTTACTGGTGTTGAAAGAGCAATAAAGAGGAAAATGATAAGTCCTCGCTATATTGAACCCTTTGAAATATTGTCAAGAATTGGGCCTGTATTGCATGCTCCTACCCTCGAATCTGAGCTGATTGCATGACGTATTTCACGTTTCGGAATTGAAGAACTACCTACCGAACCCTTAGCATATTATTGAATATGAAGATGTGGATATGCAAGATGACCTCACTTATGAGGTTGAGCCAAAGTGAATCGTTGATAGACAAGAAAGGTGTAATATCCCAAATTTTGGGACTAGACGCATAAAATTAAGCCTGGATTAAGTAGACTGCTAGACCCTGGTTTAGCAAATGTCCATATGAGGCATGTTTAAATTCTCTAAAATTCCTTTATATCATTGGATATTAAAATAAATTATATTTTTGAGCTAAAGGGCTCGGGGAATAACAAAATAAAGCAATTAGAAGTCACACATAATACAGTAAAGTGGAACATAAAGTAATTTTGCCACCGGTGAAATTCCCGGTGTGGCAGTGGTGATTGTGTGACATCTTTCGGTGGGTAAATGATGGTGAAAAATTATGAAACTTTCCAGAATGAAAGTAGACTTATCAAGATTTAATTTGATAGGTCATATAAGTCATTTGGAGTTGTACAAAAATCGAAATGAATTTTTGAAGTTAGCCTAGCGAAATTAATTATTTTCTGGGACAACACTCAAAGATTAAAATTCTGGGAAGAGTGAACTTCCAATTGGCCAAAGTTTATATTTTTCCTTAAAACTATACTCAATAAGGGTTGCATAGCCTTTGGAATTATTCCAATTGGACATTTTGACAGTTAGATATGAATTTTCAAAATTAATGAAAAATCTGCAGAATTTGGTATTTTATGCGAAAATTCAATATTTGGGCCAATCAGGTGCTGACACGTGGCAATCTTTTAACACCTGATTTAACCATTAATTCATCATCATGTTCAGCCATTCCTCATGGAAAAAGAACCAGAAGAGAGAGAGATCGATCAGGAGGAAATGGAGAAAGAAGAGAGAGGAAATTCTTTCTTCCGAAACACTGCCGAAACGGCATCCTCTCTCAAAGTACCCTTCAGGAAACTTCCTCTACTCATCAAGATCTTCATTCCTACAGTTTTGGATTTTCATTTGGAGGTTTTTGGTGCTGTCTCCCTTACCGAAGTATTGCCGGAATTCCGAATCGTTTGTGGAAACGGGTAGAGGTAAGCGTAAGCTTCCTTTTTAACCGATTGATTTGTCGTTCGGATGAGTATAAAGGAAGTTGGGTACTTTTCATGGTTGGTTTAAATTGGTGTTTTCAATGGCTAAATCATGTCTAATGAGTGTTTAAATAGCTAATCACTTGACTAGAAATAGAAAGGAAGAGATTAAGCCAAAGAAAACAAGAAAACAACATATTGCACCTAAGAATCTGATTTTCTGCCCTGTTTTAACATGGAGAAGGAGTAAGAATTTGATGATTTTGATGCTTCCATTGGCTTTAGGAGGAAAAATTGTGTTGGTATGCAAGTGTTCATGATTTTTGGATGCTTGTATATGAATTGGGAATTTTTGGAAATTGATGAATAAATGCTGTGTAATTCGTTGTCTAGAAGCAGTGTTGTTGTGCGCGTGTTTTCAATGGGAAAAACTTGTCTAAAAGTTCTGAAACTTTCCAGTTCAAAAGTAGAGACATAGACCTTTAATTTGATAGGTTATAATGGTTAATTGGACAAGTATGCTATGAGATATAAATTTTTGAAGTTGTGCCCTGTTTCTAGAATGAAATCTGGAATAGTTTCTGTTTACAGAATTTCTGGAACAATTATGACAATCATAGTCATACAAAAGTATTTTTATATAAAACTAAACTTAAATGGCTTCAAATAGAGCTTTTAACCACCTCAATTAGAGTTCTATAGAATTAATTATGATTTTCCAAAGTTTGGTCAAAAATGCTGGTAGATTGAGTACCATGCGAATTTAAGTAAGAAATTGGCCAAATATAATTGGAATGAACTCCAAGGGTGAAAAGTAAGCCTATAGGGCTAATGTGGGCCATTGGGTATTCACTTTTCATGGCTCTAATGATGTTATCACTTGCCTAGGGCCATGAAGTGATAAAGAAGGAGCAATGGTTGGCAGATCAAGGGACAAGAAGAGAAGGACATAAAGTCCACCAGGTAGTGAACTTACCTTTTCTGCATGTATGTGATATGTATGTCTTGCATTGATTATGTGACTGCTTTGCCTATTTGTGTGGAACATGTATGATTGGTTGAAGCTCTGTTATATTTGTGCAATGGCCATATGTATGTCATAACATCGAGCATGCAACATGTCATTATGTTGGCATGAAATAGTGTAGGAAAGCATGTCATGCATTCATATATATCTGGCATGCATAGTGGTAATGTTTGCTACTGAGATTCTCTTGAATCTCACTCCTCCCAACCAACCATTCAGACATGTGAGCATTGGAAACGTGCTGAAATAAAAAAAGAGGTATGCACGAAGAGGAATGTTGCTGGTTGTTTGAAGGCCTTTTAGTTATTAAGGTCTGTAAATATTATGTAAACCCCTGGTGGGGAAACTTTTGTATTATAATCAAGCAATATTGTATTAATATTATCAGTATATTCATGCTATTCTTGTGTGCCCACTAAACTACACATTGCTATTCTGAGTAAGGTCAGTAATAAGGGATATATGAGGCGGGTCGTTACAAAAGGCGGCTCAGAAATCATAGCATACCAGTTTTGAAAGTAGTTTGGAAGGGACTATCACCAAGGGAGGCAACTTGAGAAGCATAAGAAGATATGCAAAGACGTTACCTGGGATTTATGCCACAAATAGTGTAACAAATTTCGAGGACGAAATTTATTGAACGGGGGGAGAACTGTAACACCCCATTTTTCATCAATATTCCCCATATGTATATTTGTGATATTTAGTATAATAAAATGGTGAATTATGGTGAGCTTGAATTTCTTGAAAAATGGCAATCGCCAGTTACATATAATTCGGTTAAATAAGGACACAAAGAGGCAAGTAATGTCTATATAAGGCCTATTATTGTAACCAAAATTTGAGAAATTAAATGACATGAATGATAACCTCATTTAAGTGGTAAAATTGGGCTAAGCCAAAGAAATAAGCAAAAAATGATTTATTCCGGTAAATCATGAATTGTAGGGACAAAACAGTAATTTTGCCATAAAATGGAAAATAATTATTTTTTCCTAATATTCTCAATAATTTCAATTAAATGGGAATTAAAAAGAGAGAAATGGCTACTTGATAATTAATAAATCAATTTTGGTGAATTATTATCAAGAAAGGTCAATAGTCAAAAAGTCAAAGGCATGGTCAACAATTAAAAGGTGGCAATGAGATAGTCGGAGATCAATATTTTCATCTTCAATTCTCATCATTTTCGGCTGGCATGATGGAAGGAAAGGGAAATGAAATAATTAAATGAGAAATGGCATTTTTTAGCCAACCACAAATTGACATGTGTATTAGCTAATAAACCCTCTTCATTATATTATCATTCCTCCTCTCTTCATCCTCATTCACGATCAAAACTGATTCAGAAAGAGTGAGAGAAAGCTGAGGCATTAAATGCACTGAATGATGTTGTGGTAATTTTATTGATTGATGAGTGTGAAGCATACTTTGTAATGTTATCTCTATATATTTGACATGTGTTACTACTGAGATTCCTCTGAATCTCACCTTTATCCTCAAAACCCACCTTCAGTATAGGGAGGAAGCTCGAGGGGCAAGGAAAAGGTAAGTGGCGATGATTAGAGGCAAATCTGCAGAAGATTCTAGCCTTATAGTTGTCTAGTCCATATATCTTTTGGATTTTGGGTTGTATATGTTATATATGTCGTGTAAATTGTAATAGCTTATTCCCAATAGCCTTAGATGAGCACAAATGAGTAGTGAAATCAGTTGTGGAACCAGGATTTGAACTCGGACTACCCAAATCTAGTATGTTCATAAATTCCCCACTCTCAACTCAGGAGTTGAACATATGGTTGAGAGGGTTTTCAGAGGGTAGGAAAACTTTTCGATTATTTCCACAAGTTTCACTACATCACCAAGTCTCATCGGCTCTTACTTTCAGTATATCAGAGTATATAAGCGCTTTTCCTTCAATTAGATTAGAGCGGTTCTCTATTTATACTTCATCCATTCATTCATATATGTACATAACAAGTATGATCACAAACTACCACAATATTTACATCAAATACAAAGATAGTGCCTTGCACTATGATCTTCAATTCACCTTCATATCACCTCCGTATTTCCCTTTTGCATAACTCAATGCATTCTTCTCCTGTACTCATCATACCTATATGGTTGGTAGGGGAGAGTGAGATTCAAAGGAATCTCAGTAGCAAACATACAAACAATGCATGTAAGATGAGTGCTTGTTCATGATATGCTTGCCTTACATAGGCTTATGTTCACATAATGATATTCTGCATGCTCAATGTTTTGTGCAACATACGTATAGCCATAGTAAAAACATAAACATAGCTTTATTCATTCATACATGCTTTATATAATCAAGCAAAGCAATACAACAAATCAATACACATCATAAACATCACATACATTAAAGTAAGTTTACTACCTTGTGGACTTATGACCTTCTTCTTGAATTGTTCCCTTTTCTTCCAACCATCGGAGCTTCTTGGAAATTCTTCCATTCCTCTTCTTTCTTGACTTCTCCATGGCCCTAGATACCCAATTACATCATTAGAGCCATGATTGTGAGTCATTAGAAGTGTATACTAAGGCCCAAGAAGCTAGGAAGGGCTAAATGGGTTAATTTCCTTCAAAAATATAAAATTCTAGAATTTGGGGGTTTTAGCCACAGCCAAAAATGGCTGGTCATGGCCAAAATCAGGTCAGAGAGTTTTTGGCCGCGGCCAAGAACCTTTGGCCGCGGCTAAGAATCTGGCCGACAGATTTTCCCTTTTCCTGATTCTTGGCTGAACTTGTAAAAATTCATATCTAATTGTACAAATTTCCAATTGGGGTGGTTCCAAAGGCTATGCGACCCTCATTGAGTACAGTTTAAAGGAAAAATATAACCTTTAGCCAATTGGAAGCTCACTCTTCCCAGAATTTTAATCTTTTGATGCTGCCCCATAAAATAGTAAATTTCGCTTGGCTAACTTCAAAACTCCATTTCTCTTTGTGTATAGCACTAAATGACTTATATAACCTATAAAATTAAATTTTGATAAGTCTACTTTCTTTCTGGAAAGTTTCAAATATTTGGACATTCATTTGCCCCTTAAAATCTGTCACACAACCATGACTGCCACATCAGGAATTTCACCAATAGCAATAATACTTTGTATTTCACTTCACTATATTGTGTGTGACTTCCAATCACTTCGTTTTGTTATTCCTCAAACTCTTTAGCTCACCAATATAATTTCTTTTAATATCCAAGGATATAAAGGAATTTTGGGGAATTTAAACATGCCTAATAGGGACATTTGCTAAACTGAGGTCTAGCAGTTCACTTAATTTAGGTTTATTCTCTAGCCTTTAGTCCCAAATTTTGGGATATTACATAAACCATGTAAAGCTAACAATATGTGTATAAAATTAGTAGTATTTCTTCCTATTGCTAACGATATGTGTACATGTAATGGACTATATAAAGTCGACAGAGGTACACTTGCAACTATGGTAAATATAGACTAAAAGGGAAATCGGTGAGTCATAACGAGTTAGTGAAGATTTGTGAAAAGAGTTTTGAGAAAGTTTTGGTACCCTCTCAGCTCCAGGTTCAAATCTTAGGTTTAGGTTGGGAAATTTATAAGTATTTTTGGAAGTAGGGTGTTCCGGGTTCAAATCCTTGTCTCACGAGTGATTTCACTACTCTTTTGTACTCAACTAAAGCTATAGAGAATGAGGTATCGCAATGAGAAGTCAAGAAAGAAGAAGAATGGAAGAATTTCAAAGAAGCTACAATGGTTGGAATAAAAGGGGATAAGAAGAAGGACATTAGTGCACAAGGTAGTGAACTTTCCTAACTTACATAACTTGATATGGGTGCTTATGTATTGATGTGTTAATTACTTTGATGAATTGTATGAAGCATATGTGAATGAATAAAGCTCTTCTTTTTTTATACTATGACCTTTAGTGTAATATGTTAAACATTATTGAGCTTGCATATTTGTCATTATGTTGGTATGAATTAATGTAAGCAAGCATGTCATGGACAAAGTATAATACCCTAAATTTTGGGACTAGATGCTAGAGATAAAGCCTGAATAAAGTAGACTACTGAGTCTAGTTTAGAAAGAGTCCCAGGAATGAATGAGAAACATAATGAATTTTAGAAATCGCACTCGGAATAGAATATTAATTTTGGTGTGAATTAGTCGAAAGAAAATACCTGGTTCCTTTAGGATGTATTAGAATGACATAAAACCTAAACCGGATCTAAAGGAAAAGGGAAATGGTGTTTAAAAAGAAGTAAAAAAGAGAATTAAAAGAACTAATGGCACAAGAAACAATATTGTCATAATAAAAGGAAAAAGAGACAATTTCCACTTGATATTGATGTTAAAGGTGGAAACCAAAATGAAGTGTTAAGATTTACTATTGAAAAGTAAGAGTAATAATGAAGGAAGAGAAGAAATTAATTCCCTCCATTTAATTCATGAAAAAGGTTCAAAAAGGAATACCAAAAGAAAAAGGGGATTAGTCAACAAACTTTACAAGAAGACTTGGTTAAAGTTGAACCTTTACATATATGGTCAATTGGCTAACATTTTCCTTCCTCTTTGTTAGGAAATTTCAGCCAAGCTAAGGGAAAATAGGAAAGAGATAATTTCCTATTAATTAAGTCAAGAAGAGGAAGAAGGAAAGAGAATTAAGTCAACATGTTTTCACCTTTGGTCAATAATTGTGGCTAGGCATAAAAGGAAAGGAGGGAGAGAGACTTGAGTTAACAATTCCTCTTCCTTTTTGGATGATGATTTTCATCCAACATAAGAGCGAGAGAGAGAGAGAGAGAGAGAGAGAGAGGAAATGAATCTCTATTTAACCAAACCACTCTTGGTTAATTGACCAAGCCACTTTTTGCAAAAACCACCACAACTTGACACATCACCTTCTTGGCTTTTTGAGTATGAATTTTTAGCCAAATATCTAAATGGAAGAGGAATAAATGAATAAAAAATATCACTCTTCCATTATACTCAAGTTATACGGCCAAATAGAAGAAAAAAGAAAAAGGAAAGAGAAAAGAGAAAGTTGAAGAACAAAGAAGGTAAGGTGATCTAACTTAATTTTCACTTTCTAAATCGCCTCTTTAGCTCGTGAGGTCTTCATGATCCTCTTACTAATAACTTCATTTCTATGGTTTTAGTTTCTTGAAAGAAGGTGTTTTATTCTGTCTACAAATGCCAAAGTTGGAGAAACAAGGAACAACCCTTAAAAGATGAAAAAGGTGAGCTTAAGCTTTGATTTGGACAACATTGTATTACCCAAAAATACAACACATTTAGACTGCCACACAGGAAATCCTAATTGGCAGCATTATTCCAACTTTTGAAATTCAAATTCATTCTTTCTAAAATCCTGGCAACTTTCTATTCTTACACAATTGTTTCCAAGAAATCCATTAGAGACCTCAAAAACAGAAAAATAATTCTCCTTCTACCTACCCTGTTATGACCAAAATTTAGGGTTCCACACAACAATTCAACAATTCACAAAGTACCTACCAAACTAAGCTCATTTTCTTCTAAAAAAACATATAATCATATGTATATGAGGAAAGCTTCATGAACCATAACAAAGCCTAAACAATCCATAAAAACTCAATCAACCAAAGCAACACCAAAAAAGCCAATGAAACAGAGTTGTTAATGATACCAAAAAACCTGTTTCGGCTGGCCATTCCATACTACGATCTTCCCCGTAGGTAAGCCAACACTAGGAACAACACAAGGTACCTAAGAGTACATTTTATGCACCAGCCTCATGACTGTGTATAATCAATCATTAGGCAATACGTGCCCACCGGTGGCTAGCCGGCCTGGCCATATCGGGGTAAGAGCTAAGACTTCGTTTCTCAAACATCCAGTGAGAACCCCCGATCATGGTGTCAAATTAACCCTCTTTATAATATGATCTGATACCAACAATGTAACACCCATCCCTATACCTCTTTACTATGTGCTGTGGAAGAATTTTCGGTTTAGGAAAAACCTTACTTCAGCCCCCAAAAACTGAAACTTTCATTTCTTTTCTTGAGTTACTATTCATTTGGTAAAGCCATATTTACTATCTTAACTTATTAAATGGGTTACTTTTCACTTTAACTTATCAATTCTTCCATTCATCATTATCAGAGTTATTTCTTTCCTTATTAATTCATCTACTTACTTAACTAATGGGCTCGTACTATGCGATTATCCATTCCTTGTTCAATTATCGCGCTTACGAAGCAATTCATCTATCATGCAGATTATACAATTTATCACTTCTAAGTTTAATTTCTACATGACAATTAGCGTGTAGTAATCTTTAACTCTTCATTGCAACTTCTTCACTTGGCACATCGTCTTGCACTCCTCTTCTATGCTAATGTGCCTAAATGGTTGGTTGATGGAGGGTGAGATTCGGGAAAATCTCAGTAGCAAACAATACCACTATGCATGTAAGATACATACTTAATACATGACTTGCTTTCCTTATATAAATTCATGCCAATATAATGATATATTTACATGCTCAATGTTACAATATACTAATTACAATAGCATAAATATAAATAGAGCTTTAATCAATTAAATATGCTCAATACAGTTAGGCAAATCAATCACATAAATCAATGCACAATCATACATATCAAATACATGCAGGCTAGGTAAGTTTTACTACCTCTTGTCTTTGAGTTCTCCTCTTGTACCTTTTCTTCCAATCTTTGAAGTTTCTCAGGAAACCTTCCATTTCCTCTTTCTTGTCATCTCATGGCCCTAGATATATAACCACATCATTAGACCCATGACAAATGAGTATCCAATGTGACTACCTTAGCCTATAGGACATGTCTATTATCTTTGGGCCTATACTTGTCCTAAATTACTTTAAATGCCATAATTTCGTGGGTCTCCCTAAATTGCCAAAATTTTCACCTAATTTTGAAAAATCTTAATTAAATCTAGAAAAATCTAATTGCAGTTGTTCAAAAATATATCATAATTTTCATCTATATGACCCTTATTAAGTCTATTTTGAAGAAAAATATATCCTTTAACCAATTATACATACATCGCTCCAGAAACTCCAATTAATCCTCACTACCACAGAAAATGTTCCAAATTCAATGCCTAACTTGAAAAATTCATATCTATAAATGTACTGACCCAAATGACACATATTATATATCAAATTAAAGCTTAAGATATCTACTTTATTCTGAAAGTTTCATAGTCATAGAACAAGATTTAGTTATACAAGAACTCATCGCAATCATACTACCTCTAGAAAATGAAATCTGGCAGTACTACCTCCAGATTTAGTTATACAAGAACTCTCGTCCTTGCTATATGTTTAAATGTTTGGAAGGGTGAGATTCAGAGAATCTCAGTAGTAACAAGCTTTTAGTCACATAAAATGAAAATATATAAGCATGCATATCAACCATATCATCAAAAGTCAATTGTCACAGAAATAATCATCACAACATTCAATAAGTCATATGCATCATCAAGTTATCATAGGATACTCGGTTCCGTATCAAAGTGCTTGTCTCACATAATATTATTGTCATAATGGGCATCCGCCCGTCAGTCACTGAAAGCTTATCATAAACATGGAAAAACATATATACAAGTCATCACATAGTATCTAAGAGAAAGAGTTACTACCTGACAACCTTTCCAAGTCCTGTTTTTCTTCCCAGTCCTTCGAGCGTCTCGACAAATATCGAATCCTATAGGTTTCATGTACGGATGAGTTATTACTTATCCCAATATGTTGGTTATCTTTAATATTGATACATTATACCAAATGATTAGTAAATAGGCTTACATTAGCCTTACATGCTTACATTTACCCTTAGAGTTCAAACTTAATACAATTGGACCTAAGTGTCTTAAATTCGCTTATTGTCCATATGCAGCCATAATTTTGACCAAATTTTGAAAATTAATATGTGGGTCTAGAAAACTCTAATTGGGGTAGTTCTAAGTCTAATCTAACACTAATTAAGTCTAATTTATTGGAAAAATATCCACTACTTTTAGTTACATGCATATCATTATAGAATATTCAATCAATCCTCATTGTCCCATAATTAAGTCTAGATTTAATGTTCAACTTTAACAGGGCATATCTCACACTTTACTAAGCCAAATCGCACATTCTATATAAAATTGGAAAGCTCAGGTTCTCTATAAAATTTTACAGCCATTGGATAAGGTTTGACCACTCAAAAGCAACCCAAAATCAATGTAACTCAAATATAGCAGCATCGAACATTAACACTTTTAACTTCAAAATTAGGGTTTTAAAACCATTCATCCAAAAATCATATACACATGTTATTCCTACATAATTTTTCTCAAGGAATTCATTTCCAACCTCAATTTCATCAAAATCTAACTCCAACCCTAGAAACCAGGACTACACAAAATCTGACCCTAATTAACAACAAATGTGTTCTTGCAATTTCAACCTTGATACATGTTATTTCTCATCAAAAACCCTTATCTAACAGCATATTTATCATTATAAGACCAATTCAACATCAATTTCCCCCTCTTGGTTGAAACCCTAGGGGTATATATCTTCAAACATACTCATCAAAACATCAAGATACCAAGCTCAAATTCAAGCTTACGATTACCTCTATCCGATTCTACGATCGGTTCAGGACTTTGGTTGTACTTCCACCAAGTAGAAAGTACTAAACTCCTTGAATTAGATATCCGAAACTATAGAAATGAGTCTCTCATTAAGTAGAAGAAGATTAGTAAAGGGTTAATGAAAACGTGAAATCAGAGGCGAAATAGGCAAAAATGCTTAAGAACACATAACTTCTCTTCTCTTTCTTTTTCTCTTGAATTTTTCTGTTTTTTCCTCTTAATGTTTCATGGCTACATGAAATTAATAGCCCTTGGGGGTCTTGGATGATGTTTTTAATGACATGTGTCACATGCTTAAAAGAATCTAGAGTATTGGGTGCTCTTTTGGAAATTACCGGGTATCTGGCGATTCGGTGTACTAGATGCTCTTTCTTGAGACTGCAGATTGCCTAATGCACCTTCTTAAAATTTGTCTTCCCTTACCCACTATCGTGCTTCACTGACTTTATTGGTCAGATGAAAGGAAGTCTGATGAATTGATCCAGCTTCCGGTACAATATTCAAAAAAATCAGGTATGTAGCCAAACTAGGTGAATTATACAGGCTATTCTTCATATCCCTGATATATTATTGTAAATCTCTTCATATCATTAGTTAATCAGGGAAGAAGTCAAAAATTCAATTTAATAAAGCTATTTTTTATGACTGTATATGACAGTAAATGTTATCATGTGATTGTAAAACGTGTCTTGCTTTAGCATGATTAATGCCACGTCTCCTTGTGCCGTATGATTTCTCCACATACATACTTGGGTGTCTCAAGAAACTCATACCAAGCTAGTAGTTCTTAAAAAACGTAGGGTACCACCAATAACTTTCATCCGACCACTTCTTATTACGCTAACTTAAAAGTTTCTTCATACATGTGGGATCCAAATAGCGCCACACATGCGTCTGGGTACCACCAAAATGATGCCAAGTATACTAAAGTGCCTATACACTGGTATCTTTTATCCGAATACTTATATGCACTGAGCCTTACGTAATCTCAAGACTCATTCTCAACCCAGATGGCTAAATCGCATAGTCCTATGAAAATCATTTTACCTTCGGAACATTTACCAAACTAAGCTTAGTAGTCTACTTTATTCAGCCTTATTCTCTAGCCTCTAGTCCCTAAAATTCGGGGTATTACAATTCTCCTCCCATTCAATAAATTTCATCCTCGAAATTTGCTACCAGTCCGATTCTTAATATTACTTCAAAAGGACCATTGTAGGGAGGGTTTCATTTCTTTCTTTCTATATTCTATCGATACCTTAAATTCTAGAGGACACCTCAAATTCTGGAGGACACCCTAAATTCTAGAGGATACCTCAAATTCTCCACACATCAAATTCTAGAGGACACCCCAAATTCTGAGGATACCTCAAATTCTAGAGGTTTTATCATTCAGTCATATTCCTATAGACCTTATTTGTCTATCCTGCATCTGAGCTTCTTCAATTGAAGCTTACAGACTACTTTCCTCTTAACTAGCACTGTAGCTAGCAAGTACTATCTGACTTAACAAGTTTAGATTTCTAACCCTTCTATTAGTTTCTCTTCCTGTATCATCAGGATCGTCAACTGCGCCGCTTTTCAATTTAAAGTATCGGTGACGATAGTCGCGTCACTGCTTTTTCATTCATCCATGTTGTCTCATATTCTACTTTTTCTATTTTCAAATATTCAAAATTCTTATGGTCGTAGTACATTTTTCTAACCGCACCATGTAAAATAGTGTTGTTACATTTTTAAAGAAAACATGATCGCTGTCAGCTCTAATTCATGAGTGAGGTAATTTATCTAGTGAGGTTTCAACTGTTAAGAAGCACACAACACTATTCCACCTTGCTTCACTGGGACATTTCCCAATCCTTTCTTTCTTCTTTCTTTGCAGATTATACTGGTCGCTTCACTACAAACCACACACAGGTTGTAATACCATAAAATGGTTGTATTCTTTACAGACCATACAAGGGTCGCATTCTAGGATCGGGAATATTCAATACTGGTGCTAGTTTCAATCTCTCCTACAACTCTATGAAATCCTCTCGTAGACATCATCCCACTTAACAAATTC
The DNA here is from genome assembly GCA_037074505.1 of Albizia julibrissin. Lineage (NCBI taxonomy): Eukaryota > Viridiplantae > Streptophyta > Magnoliopsida > Fabales > Fabaceae > Albizia > Albizia julibrissin. The sequence continues at coordinate 45,626,246 of CM073477.1, forward strand.
TTTCTTTCAAGTGTGCTTTTATCAATGGCAAATAATTTAAAAAAATTCTAAATTTATCTCACAATACTTAACACACTAAATATTTTTGCAACAGTTTATGGCCTCTTCCAGTTCTATATTGTTCCCATTATTCTGGGTTCCTTTAATGATCCCTTCTTTTGAGACAACATAGTTCAAAAATGACCACTATAAACTGGTCAAAAATTATGTTCAATAATTATGTTCAAAAGTTCAATTCTTGAAAAATTATGTTCACAATTCAGTTCATATAATTCAAAAAATTAGTAGGTACATTGATCAATTCAAAAATTAATTTTCATAGATACTCAGGAACTAGACATCTATTCAATAAGGTAATTCATTCTATATACATTCCAAGCTCCACTCTTGCTACTTAAGCTATTCATACCCTTATGTAATGTTCATAAAGCACACAAAGTAAACCATCCATTCTCAAGAATTCATATTCATTCACAAGACACGCAGTCTATTGGGAAATTCTTAGGACATAGTCTCTTCTATTCCAACCTTACGACCATTATTTCCAGACTTTCTGCTATTATTTCCATCCTTTTAGCCGTTCTATTCCAGCTTTACAGCTGTTTTATTCCAGGTTTATAGCCATTCAAGGACACTGCCCTTAATTCTCAGGCTTTGCAACCTCTTCAGGATGCTGACCGACAATTCTTAGTCTTACAACCACGGGCATTTACCCTTTTAATTCTGAATGTATTTCGGGTCTAACTGCCTAAGGACATGTTGGCCAAAGAGGTCTAACTGCCCACTGTATATTCATAAGACGAATACACTTGATGGTATATACATACGTGTAGAACCATTACATAAGATACGAGAGTAAGAGTTCGCTTGACTTTTTCTATTGAACTTGTTCTACCTTCACTCTCTTTTTTGTCTTTCTTTTAGAAAATAGCATTGGAACACCCCTTGGCGATTCACTGGGTCACATAAACCCTTTTCTCATTCTACTATCTCATATGGGGTCATTATGTATGGACTTCTGATATTGGTCCAGCTCCAAGCATAATTCTACTTCCCTTACTGGGGTAATCGACCCATATCTTTTTGGGAATCTGTTAGTTACTAGCATATTCTATTCTCTGTCTTGATTACAAGACTATAATTTGTGGCTATTCTCACTCATTCTATTACCCCGTTCCATTGGGGAACAAATTCTCATTCATTCTTTCTAAGGGAATATTCTATGATCAAGATCTCTCCCTATGTTAGATTAGCAGCTAGCAACCTTTAGAAGCCTCATTCTCATCTGTACCACATTCTAGTACCTTAATTCATTTAGGTAAATTCAAATGAGTAAAGAATCAATTCAACTATTGTTTGATTCTTAGGTCACAGTTCAATTGGTAGCAACCCTCTAGATGTCTATCAAACTTTTAAGTTCATTAACCTAATTTTAGAACCTCAGCCATACCCAATAAGCATGCTAAGATCATTATGATTCATTCCTTCTATTTAATTCCTATAACATTCAGGTAATATCTTCAAATATTCTCCAAAGCATTACTGACAGTTCAACATTACTTACCAGGTTCACAGGGTTCATACTTTCATGTATCGGAACCATAGTGTGAGTCACTTTTCGACCTAAACACTATTTCAGCTTCGATCAGATTCAAGGCTATCCTAAATCTTCAATGTATTCATTCAAACATTCTCATGGCATCCATAAGAATCACCATATTTCATACCTCAAGGCACTCAAGCCTTTAATCAAGAGGTTTTAAATTTCTATAATACTTCCCAGGGAGTCACCCAACACAAGATTTCCCTCACCTGAGCACGCTTAACCATAGAATTCGTTGGAATTTTAGTCACAGGCCAACTCGGTATCATATTCTTTAGAGCTTATACCTTTCTCTACTAGGTATACATCACTACTGCTTCATTACATTCTCTATACACAGCACTACCCCTTCCTCTAAATCAGTTTACCACTTAGTGATCAGGGAAAATTCTATTTCTCTGGGTTCATTTCTTACCCATAATTCATTATAGCTACAGGATCACTAACAAGGTATCAATATACCTATTCTTAGCAATAAAGCATATTAGCTAAAAGCCAGAATCCCTATTCTGATACTAAATGCAAGAGTAATCATGAAGGTTGAAAAGCAAATTAATTCCTTCATTTCCCATAGTTAAAAACATCTAAGAGGGCACAAATGGAAGAAAGAAGGAGTTGGTCAAAGTATCAAACTACTTTTACAAGAAGACTTGGTCCAACTTTTATCACTTGCACCTAAAGGCTTTTGGTCAACATATTTGCTCCATTCATGAATGAGCATTTTGTCTAAAAGCAAGAAGAGGGAGGAAAGAGAAAATTTAATATCCCAAATTTAATCACCAACATTTCTTGTACATTTAATTATATTCAATGGAATAAAATGGTGAATTTTGATATAATTGAAGTAGCGAAAATAGTGGAAATAGTGATTTTATGAATTTTTTGGCCAAGAAAGACATTAAGCCTAATTTTTGTCTTGATAAAGGCTTAACATTGAAGCCTAAAATTTAGTATGAATGATCACAATTTTTGGCCGAACATGCATTGAAAATTTTGGCCAAAAGAAAAGGGGAAGAAAGAAATGACAATTGGTTCCAAAAATTCAAGAAAATGTAATAGTCATTTGGCTAAGTAAAATAAAAAGCCAATATTTCCCCTAAAATATCATGCAATGTCGGCCAAGGAAGTGAAGCACAAGGGAGCATGAGTGTTTTCCATATATATGGACATGTGGAAGCTTAAAACACTTATGGCAAATAGAAGAAACAAGAAATTGGCAAGTGTTATAAATTTACAATAAGATAATAATAAAATTTTAGGAGGTGGAAATTGAATATACAAGAGCATATTTTAGCTCATTTGACCAAATTTTAGGCCAACATCAAGAAATAAGAGAGAGAGAGAGAGAGAGCTTAGGAAAAATAGGGAGCAAGGAGAAAACAAGAAGAATCAAGAAGTAAAACAAGGTAAGTAGTAGATGAAATTGCTTGTTTTTGCCTTCAATCTCTTGTAAACTATCTCTAACTCTCATATCCATCTTGAAATCATGTAAAGAAGGAAGAAAATCAAGAGGAAGAAGAGGAGGAGGGGACAGCTAAAGAGATAAAGTTAGGAAGAATCAAGGTAAGCTTAAGAACTTGTTGTTTCTTGATGATTTATGCTTGTTCTTGGTGTTTTAGTTGGTTGTTTGGCTTGTATTGGCATGGTTTTTTGATTTGAGATGTATGGACTCTAAGGGGAGATGCTGCAAAAACTTTGATTAATTATGTACAAATGATGTTTAAGTGGTTAAATAAGTTATTAGAAATTGAAAGAAGATGTTTGATTGGTTGAAAGATTGAAATTTTCAGTTTTCCTAAAAATTGGAAACTTTTGGCCAAAGCTGGAACAAAGGTTTAGAGCTAGAATTTTATGGATTTGATGATTCCATTGTGTTTAGAATGAAAAATTGTGTGAGAAACATGTGAATTATGGAGTGTGAAGGCTTTAAGGTGTGAAATGACAATTTTGCCCCTAAAACCCTAATTGGTGGCTATCAAGGGTAAAATTGGAAATGCAGTGTATTTTGTTAAAACTACGGTCAAAAATGGATTCTACACACGAAATTGTTTAGGAATAGCCATGGTCATAGTTTTTGGAAAAGTACAACTATACCGGATATAAAGGGAATTAGATCGAGTTCCCTAATGAGGTATGAATGAGTAATAACTCATTTTTTATTAATTTAGAAATTTTAAGATTTGATATTTGGCGAGGCAGACTGAAAACTAAGGACCAATAATAGCTAGGCTAGGAAAGGAGTAAAGTAGTAACTCTCTCTCTCATATTCTATGTGATAGCTAATATGCATTGTTTGCCATGTGTCGAGCGTGTAACACCCATTCCTAGCCCCTTTATATTGCATTACGGAAGCATTACCGGCCATTTTTCTTTCATTTCGCGGGGTCGCTATTCATTAGGTAAAGCCACTTTTAGCATAATATTTAACTTTATCAATGGGGTTTCTATTCACTTTAGTTTTTCATTTCTTCTATTCATTATTATCAAGGTTTTTCCCAACTTATCAATTCCTCTGCTTATTTCACTAATGGCCTTATACTGTGCGATTACCCACTCCCGCTTAGATAATTCAATTGATTCGTCATGCAGCTTATACAATTAACCACATAAAATGTTAATACATAATAGAACAGCGCATAATAATTCATCAACTCTTTATCCGTAACTTCTTCTCCCAATGCATCATCCTGTACTTCTTTCTTATGCTAACCTACCTAGATGGTTGGTTGGGTGAGGGTGAGATTTGAGAGAATCTCAGTAGTAAACAATACCAATAATGCATGTAAGATAAATGATAGTACATGATATACTTGCCTTGCGTAGGCTTAGGTTAACATAATAACATATCTACATGCTCAATACTTCCAATTTCTTACATATGGCCATAGCATCAATAGAAAATAGAGCTTCAATCATTCAAATATGTTACACATAGACAAGTAAAGCAATCATGCACATTAACACACAAGCATATACATATCAATACACGCAAATAGGATAAGTTCACTACCTTTTGTCTTCGAATCCCCTTTTGTAACTTTTCTTCCAACTACTGAAGTTGCTTCTACTGCCTCTTCTTTGTTATCTCACGGCCCTAGATAAATGGCCATATCATTAGAGCCATGAAAAATAAATGTCCAATGGGCTTCTTTAGTCTCTAGGACTTGTCTCTATTCTTTGGGACCATACTTGTCCCAAATTACCATAAATGCCATTACTTTCTTATTTTCGCACAATTTCCAAAAATTCATAGAATTTTCAACAAACTTTGAAAATTCATATCTTTTTCTACAAATATTAAAATTAGGTGGTTCAAAGACCTAGGTGACCTTTATTAAGTATATTTTATGGGGAAAATTCATCCAATTATTACCTATAAATGAAAAGTTCCTGAATTTCCATTTTACCATTACTGCCACAGAATCATCCCAGTTTTAATGGCCTGATTTCTAAAATTCATAACTTAATATCTAAAACTTCAAATTGAGTGGTTCAAAGTCCCATGTGAATATATTTAAGTCTATTATGAAGGAAAAATATTTTCTACTCCCTATTATGAGCACACAGTTCTAGTAAGCTCAAGTAACAACCATTTCTTAGGATTCTTTCTAGATTTAATGGCCACACTTTAACAAATCATATCTCACAATATACAAACCTAAATGATAAATATTATATATCAAATTAAAGCTTATGATGTATAATTTAAATTTGGAGATTTTCATAATTTTTTGTCAAAGTATATTTTTCTAAAACTTGACACAAACAATTTGACTACTAGAAATATAATGTGACAACAACTAACTTGAAAAATTCAAATCTCCTAATATACTGACCCAAATGGCACATTACCCATCAATTTAAATGTTATCATGTCTAATTTAATTCTGGAAAGTATTATGGCCATTGGACAAGATTTTATCACTCAAAATGTCATCACAAGAAGACTGCCTCCAGAAAACAAAATCTGGCAGTAACACTATTTCAAATTCAATCTTTGGGTTTTCTATCCAACACTTCAAAAATCATGTTCACTACCTATTCCCACACAAAATCATGTGTAGAATCCATCTCTAAACTCAGAAACACAAAAATCACACTCTTTCTCCAGGTTCAAGTTTTGGACAAAAATAAAAAAAATATGAAAACTCAACAAAACCTCAAGATACTCGGTTCAAAATGAAGCCGAGGCTTACCTCTTCATGATTCTACAACCGTTTCAGAATTTTGGTGGCATTCCAACAAACTAGGTGGCATAAAAAACATTGGATTAGAAAACTAAGACCATAGAAATGACGCTCTCAGTGAGTAGAAAAGGTTCCTTGAAGGACTTAACGATCGAAAACGGCGATTCGGGGTCGGAATCAGCTCCAGAACTCTGAGGATTTTACTATTCATTCTTTCTCTTTCCTCTTGCATTTTCCTTCCATTTTTATCATTATATTTCTCTTTCCTATGGCTGGCTTAAATGTGCCTTAAAAGAGGAATGAAAGGTGGTGATTCGATCTTGCAATTTCATGGTTTTATGATGTGCCAAGTGTCACAAGTTGTAAGGTCAAGAATGCCATCTGTCATCAAGCAATTGGTCTTCTTTTTCTCTCTATTAGGTGGCTCATTTTTCTCTTCAGGGGAAGGGAGAGGCCTGAGAATTTCTCCAGACTCTCGGGTCGGTGTTCAGGAAGTCAAGTACGCTACCAGGCTGGAGACCGGTGGATTCCCTGGACTCAGGTGCTACATGGCATCTCCCAGAGGTGCCAACACAAAAGTGGAAAAAGCAAGTGTAGTGATGAGGGATAAGTGTCACTCTCTTATGAATCGAACACATAAAGTAAAAAGCACATGTAATGATTATAGAACATGTCTCACTTTCTTAATAAGCCAACACAAAAGTTGTGCCATCATGAGTCATCATTGCTAACTTTATTAAAGCTACTTTAATAAAGTTAATTTATCGGTGTACAACACATATATCGGGACCCACCAAATGACACCAGGTCAAAGTATATGCATGGGCCCCGCATAGCGCCATATACCGGCGTCTACTCCAAAAACATAGATTACACATGTCTACCCTGAAAAATGCATATGTACGCCTACACCGGCCTATTTCACTTGACTAATCAGTCCCTTACCTCATGGCATAGCTGGGTGGCATCTTTCTACTAAACTAATGGCACCATATATGTGTCTTGTGCACATCTGCATCAACACTTTGATCCTACTATTTACTCATACTAGGCCCACTGCCTGGTAAGGCCGAATCACCTAGTCCCCGCGAGTCTTTCTATTTCTTGGGACACTTCCCAAACTAAGCTTAGTCGTCTGCCTGATATAGGCTTATACTCAAGTCTCTAGGTGCAAAATTTAGGATATTATAGAGCGTCGGTGGCTCTCACACTACCGGTCCTCAAAACCCACAGGTAGCCCTTTCAGGTGGACAACATAAGGTACCTCAAGCGCATGTTTTACACCCATCCTCTCGACTATACGTAACTAGTACTATCGTGCCATAACTTTCTAGCCATATCGGGGTAAGAGCCACAACTTCGTCTACACTCTCATTGAGTGAGAACCCGCAATCATCGGGTTGCTTAATTTGCTTTGATTCTAAAAATGTCAAACCCTCAATATTTTGACATTTGTTAGAGTAACAACACATAGTTTAGTGGGCATGCAGAAAAGGCATAAACATACTAATATAAAGTGCTTGATTACATTACAAAAACATCCCCCATAGGGTTTGTACGTAAAATTAGAAATCCCAAATTTTTTTTAAAAGTGTAAAAATAACCAACACCAAATTCTTGCTTCGAACCAGAACCCTCAGTTGCCGACGTCTACCACTTTACCCTTCGAGCCGCTTCCTCTAGCTGAATTAATTTTCTTTATGGAAAGGGTGAGATTTAAACGAATCTTAGTAGTAACATGCTACCAATCATATAAAATGTGAGGAAATATTCTAAGAGGCAAGATTATCACTTGATAAATAGCAAAGTCATTATACTCATACATGTCTATTAAGCTAATGCTTTTAACTAATTCATTTTCCATATGACTTTTGCTCTTGGGAAGATTCTCAAACATGTTATCTTTAAGAAGGAAGCTTTTTGGTACATATATACACTTAAACTATTGACTTCCATCATTTTGAGCATGAGGATTGATTCTTAACAAATTTCATAAATGAGTTTTCATGTATTCAAAATCTTAATGTCATAATGCATATTGATGATTCAAAAGAACATTTGAGATTTTGAAACAATTTGCATACTTTCATTCATGATTTATTATTTCATAAAAGTTGGTCATTATAGATAGATTTTCTACTCTTCTGATCCAACTTACATAGACTGCATGAAAACCTTATCAATGGCATATTTTCAACATAAAGTGTATTTACAGGTTGTCATTGATCATTGGAAAATATCATTCCTAATTGATATCATTTTCTCATTACCCTTTATGATTCAATTGCATGAATTTACCTATTAGGTAAAATTACACTTTAATCATTGTTGGTTAATGATACTCTTACCTTCATCTTCATATGATTTAATTGTATAAAGAGAATAAGAGTTGTTATATCTAATATTGTGGACCCAAGAGAAGTTGGGTACCAAAGAGGGAGCATGTACTTATACTTTTGTAGATATTGACCAAAGTGCTCTACTTCTGGATAAAAAGGGTCAAAAGCTAACAAAAGAGGCAAGATTGATAGTGTTGTAATATAAGCAGAAACAAAGTATGTGATATAAGATGCATTAAATTTGATGAGATGAGCAAGGGTTACATATTAAGCTAATGGATGCACATAAGACCATATTTCAAACTCATATTGGCACCCTTAAGTGTCTTACAGAGGATTATGACTCAGGTGATTACGACATTAGTCGAGTGAGGTATTATATTCTTTCATAAGTGAAATTCTCTGAGTAAGGGCTTTAAAAGACATATTCATTCTTTAATTCTACCATCCTATCTGGATAGTAATTGAAGCTCAGGTCATTTAAATTCTCTGACTCGAATGATATTAGAGTACAATTGTTAAAATCCATGAATAGCATCATTATTTGAAAATTTGTTTTCTCTCTAATTCCTCCAACTTTCATACTCAAGGTTTTCAATGGTTTTCCAAACCCATTAGAGTTTTTAACTGTATTTCTCATGATAATCTTTAAGACCATGCATTCATTAAGGGGGAGCTTCACATTTACATGTGTTTTATATTTTAAAAGATTATCTCCTTTATTTAAAGAAAATCATTATAGTATATTCATTTGTATTCACCTCAATTGATTAGTTTTGATGATGAGATACTTATACAGTTTCTTTTCTTGATCTTAATTTGAATATATCCTTAGAAAGGAAACTTTTGATACTTGATTGTACTAACCATTCTCCTTGCAATAATACTTTTAACTTATGCCAAGAGAATTTGCGCCATGCAAGATCGTCATCCCTCTACACACTTAAAAGGAAAATATATCAACCTTGAGGACTTGTGCTTTAACAATCAATCAAGAGAAATATATTGGCTGCAACATTCAAAGCCCTATGCCAATACAAAGGAGCATTAGCCATATATGATAAAAATATCGAACAGAAGCTCAAGAGCATCCTGGAGATATCCTCATAATAGTACAGTGAAAGTTTGGTGGACTGGACTTCATGGATCTATCATCAACTTGCCAAATCCAACTGAGCATTTCTAAATCTCATCTCTTTATATTTTGAAAACATTATGCATTTTTTTCCAATCTGCTTTGATCATGAAAACATCTTTAAATGTGCATATTTGTTTCAAATTTGAAAAATGTGAAAACTATTTTTCATTTGCATCACATTCAAATAGCATTACTTTCAAAAAGGGGAAAGAAAATTGTTTATTTTGATTAATGGAGAAAATGACATTTCTAAATGTATTTTCATACTTACTTCTCCATGAACATATCTTCTCTATACTTTAAACTTTTTGCTAATGTCAAATAGGGGGAGAGAAATGGAAAAATATGTTGCATTCAATTTGTCTATTCACATTCAAGCATATTTTTCTTTAAGGATTTGTCATCATCAAAACGGGGGAGAATGTTAGATATGATTAGTTTTGATGATGACAAATATAGATGTCAAATATTAAGAGCAAGAAGTTTGCATAGTATACTTCTCTAATACATTGACTAACTACTATATTTAATATTATATATCTTATAGATTAGTCAAGCAATGGAAGAAAGAAATTGAGGAATGAAGAACTTGCAAGAATTAATGAAAAACATCAAGATTCAAGTTCAACGACACTGTAGCAGTGTAGCATACGGTTACTGTAGCGTATGGCACTGTAGCGCACTGTAGCAATCGGGTGATTTTAACAATTACTCGAGTGATATTTCAGAATCACTCAAGTGATTTTGAAAACAGTAAAAATCACTTGCAGTGATTCACTATTCACTCGAGTGATGTTCTGATTTTCAAGCTCTATTTTCCGTCCAGCTGAGCGAGGTCTAGTAATTCAATCATATCTCTTAAAACACAACTCTGATTGAGATGAAATCAGTTAGTTATATATGAAACGAGCCTCTATTTTTTGCATAAGAACCAACATCAAAGGAATTCATATAAAGGAGATATAAGTGTTGGAATTTGGCCTTCATATCAGCGTCACTTTCCAGAGTAGGTTTGGTAATTCTGCTATAACTCTCAAACCACAGATCCAATTGAGCTGAAACTGGTGCCATATGAAACTAGAAATAGAGATATTTCCATTGACATATAATATGGAAATTTTTGAGTTATATTCAAAGAGTTATGCCATCTAGAAATTGACCCTTATTTTCTATCAAATTGAAAAAGCAGCTACGAGTTCAAGTGATCTAAACAGAGAGCACCTAAGTGATTTGCATAATCACTCGAGTGATCAGGAAGATCACTCAAGTGGTCTTTAATAATTACTCAAGTGAAATGCGTCAGATGGCAGATCACTCGAGTGGCACCAGAATCACTGCAAGAAAAATTCACTGTTTTGGAAATCACTTCCAGTGATCTCAAATTACTCGAGTGATATCTGATATTTCCAGCATCACTTCTAATGCGTCTGAAATCACTGGAAGAAAAATACACTATTTTGGAAATCACTTCCAGTGATAGTCAGATCACTCGAGTGATGTTTGAAATTTCCAGATTCACTTCCAGTGGATAGAAAATCACTGCAAGAAAAATTCACTGTTTGTAAAATCACTTCCAGTGATGCCAAATTCACTAGAGTGATATATGAACTCTCAAAATCACTTCTAGTGGATCTGCAATCACTTGCAGAAAATTTTATTGTTTTCCAAATCACTTTCAGTGATATCAAATTCACTCCAGTGATATGTGATTTTCTCAGTATCACTTCCAGTCTAGTGTTATCCAGTCAATGATATGGTAATCTTTCAGTAGCACTTCCAGTGATATCCAAGTCATTACAGTGAAATGATTACCTTCAAGTCAGATCAGATTCCTTCGAGTGATATGAGTATTTTGATACATAACTTCTGATGATCACTCAGTGTACTCTTCACTGTATCGGAATCAGTTCCAATGACAGTCACATCCAGAAATCAAGATTACTACCAGTGAAATGCTTCTGCAGTCAAGTGTTAATTGTTTTATCAAAATCACTTCCAGTGAAGTGATACCTCACTCAAGTGATTCTCATGTTTTAGAATATCAGTGCCAGTGAATTAGATGTTAACTCAAGTGATTTACTGTTCTCATCAGAATCACTTCCAAAAACTTGACAGAAATAAGGAAACAACTAGAATGATTTCATGGTGCACTCTACTGATGTGGATCACTTCCGGTGAAGTAGTTATCCACTCAAGTGATATTTAAAAGATTCTCTAACGGTTATTTTATATTAGTGCATTACAAGTATTCTACTATAGTTCACATGGCAAGCAACCAACCAATATTCAATGACAATAAATTATGGGCAACAACCATATTCAACAAATGGATCGACAAACAATATAACGTAGCATCTGTCAGATCAACTGGCAAACAGTAAGAAACGCTGAAGCATATGTCAGAGCATGATCAATGGGAAAATATTTAAATACACTCAATGACCATACAAAGTAATGGGACTCCAACTGAAAATAAAGTAGTATCTGTCTGAGCATCAGATGAGATTACAATAGGAAAATATCCGAATGGGCTGAACGGTCAAATGAATCAACAGACTCTAACGGAAACTCAGCTATAAATAGGAGAGGATTCAAACACAGAACTACTGACAACACGATGAGAACATAAACATGTTGATATCCTAAGTCTTCCGTCTCCGACCACTCTTTGCTCTACTTCGTCTTCTATATTATGTATATTTGAGAGAGTGAGAATATTTTATATTGTACTTCAGTGAGCATTTCATCTACTCTATGAGAGATTCTGTAAACATCTCATCTATACTTTTGTATTGATCTCAAGGTAGAGGGACCTTGAGAGGGTTGGATTCCTTACGAGGGAAGCTGTAGAGAGAATTGCCGGTTAGACTTTCTACTCATAAGACATGCACGTGTAAGCAGGAGAGAAAGGTCTTTGGGATTGCTCTGCTCGTAAGACTTCTCATAAGGGGGAATGAACTTTATAGTGTGTGAGGGAGAGTAACTCCGTAGTAGGCTACACAAGTGCCCGGTTAAACTTGTGTGTTGTAGCGGCTTTTCTTGTGCCCGATTATACAAGAAGATAGTAGATTGGAAATCTCAGGAGGAGCCTGGGGACTGGACGTAGGTCATCATGGATTGGACCGAACCAGGATAAATCAAAGTTTTCATATTCTCTTCCCTAAGCTTTTACATTTCCAGCATATAAGATTTACATAACTGCTTATGATTTTATACTTCCATATATATTAATTTGATAAGCTACGAAAATATTTAAAAGATCATACTTTATTATCGTACACCCAATTCACCCCCTCTTGGGTGTAAGCCAGTTCTAACAACTATTACAAACTGGTCATACATTCTATTGAAAGATTCTGTTCAGAATTTAGTTCCTATAAAAATTCAGTTCGTACAATACACAAAGATAGTATGTACACTGGTTTGTTTACAATTCAATTTTATTTTTGAAACTTTATAGGAACTAGACAAATGTTTTGGAATGTCATCAATTCTAAATCCATTGTAGGCTCTAACCCTTGCTACTCAAGCAATTCATACACATAAGTAATATTCATGAAGCTTGCAAAGAAACCACCCATTCTCACGCATTCATATTGATTCAGAAGACCTAACTGGTAAAGTTTAGCATTCATAGGGCACACGATCCATTGGGAAATACTCAAGACACACAGTCCATTGGGAAATTCTCAGGACAGATAGTCCATTCTATTTTAGCCTTCTAGCAGTTCCAGGATACCACCCATAATTCTCAAGCTTTGTAACCTCTTTGGGATACTGCTCGATATTCTTGGTCTCATGACTGTGAGCTTCTACCTTTCTAATTCTGCTAGCTATGGACACACTGGTCCCATAGGACTTAGGGCTTTATATGAAATGTATATCAGGTCTGGCGGCCTACCATATATTCATAACACAAATATATTTGATGATATACACATACATGAAGAATCATTAAATAAGATGCATGAGTAAGGATTGTTTTCCTTTATACTATCAAGCCTGTTCTTTCCTAATTTCCTTCCTTATCTTTCTTTATACTAATAGTACTGGAGCACCCCTTGGCGATTTACTAGGTCACATAAACCCCTTTCTCTAGCAATTCTATAATATACTTTCTTCAATTCTTCCATCTCATCTGGGATCATTCTGTATGGGACTTTGGATATTGGTCCTGCTCCAACTTAGTCTCAATTGCAAACTCCACTTTCCCTTCTGGAGGTAATCCACTGATATCCTCTGGAAATACCTCAGGAAACTCATTTACCACAGGGATATTTTCAAGTGTTGTTCCAGCTTTTGACTACATGGAGAAAAACTATTATGTATCCCTGACTACCTTTACGCAAGCATCTCTGGACCTCAGCTGCCTTCAGAAAATTAAGGTTGACTTCTAGACTAATATGTGATTACAGATTAGGATAATAGTACTTTTGTTTCCCCATCCTAGTAAAACATTGTCTTCCATCAACCAATCAATTCTAAGAATTACTCCCAGTTTTTGGAGTCGTAGATGAATTAGATCATCGTTGATTCATGTCCTTCGGTATTAATTATGCAATTCAAACAAACATTGGTTGTGATAGATCTGACACCCATGGGTATAGACACAACCAGATCATATGGTAATTGATGGATACTAAGCCTAGCCATCTCACATAGTCATATGCAATAAATGAATTACTAGCACCCGAATCATACAATGCTTGTACGGAATTACTATTAAGTAAAACCGTACCTTGGATTAATTCTAGAGATTTTCTGTCTTCTTCTTGTGTCATGCAAAGACTCTACCCTGAGTTCTCTGCCTTATCCTCTCTATCCCTTGTTGCCATAGACAGTTGTTAGCAAAATACCACGACTTATGACAATTGTAACAGTTTAGGGGCCTGGCTGGAGTACCACATGGCCTTCCAGGATGATGGGGCTTACCACAATGCTAACAAGTTCTATTTCTAAAGGGTTTATGGTTATTGTGGTTAAAAGGCTGGTAAGGCTTTTTGTCATTTTCCCTATATGGAATTTATAGGTTCTTACTTTTGTGGGAAGAACTACCACTGCCAGATGCTCCCTTACTGCTAACAGTTCTATTAATGTACAAATTTAACAAGTTACTTTCTATGATTCAGCATTCTTCCATAGCCTTATTAAATTCAGTAAGCTATTTGGAGACTAATTTCTCTTTCAGTTATAGTCTTAGTCTCTGTATCATCATGTATGAGCTTTATCCCTTATCATCACGATACCACAAGTATGAAGAGTATCGAGATAATTGGATGTAGCAAGCCATATACTCATCAAAACTTTCTACCTCATCTTGATGAATAGTAAGAAACTCAGTTTCTTTTGCTATTCAGACTGACCGGGGGAAGTATTTTTCTTTAAATTTCTTCTGATCTAATTCCCAGGTGAGAGGAATATTTCGGGCTTCCAGGATCATCTCAGCGTTTTTCCACTATCTGTCCGTATCTCCTTCTAATTTATAGATTTCCAACTATACTTTAATATTATCTAGGCATTCCATAATTCTAAAAAATTTCTCCAGACAGGATAACCAGTCCTCTGCCGCCTTAGGATCAAAGTTCCCTCAAAAGGAAGGAGGTTGTTGATGACAAAATCTTGCTACCCATGTCTGTGACTCTCAGCCTCAATAATAGATCTAATCGGAGGCTGCTCCTGAACAGGATTTTAGGCTAATTAGGTTCATTTTCCTATCCACCAAGATTGTTCTCTCTTTCCCTATATGCATGTTTTGCCAGTATTACCCTCTCACCACTCATACCACTCCTCTAGTAACTATTCACAAATGGTCACTTCTCTAGATTCCACCTATCAACATCCCTGAGCCTAAACAATCATCTCCTACCTTCTCTACTCAGCAGGGTGACACCTATGACACCAAAGCCTCACATCTTGATATTCCACCTATTTCTGCCACCAAGCAATCTAGCTATAGCTCTAGCTCTAGCTCTGCCTCTCTCGATTAATCCATATTTTTTTAATGATTTCATAAAGAGGGTGAAAATTGGGAAGAAGAAGAGAAGACTTGGATAGTAATTTTGTGATGATTTGATAAAATGTGGATGTATAGCATTGGGGTGCATTCGGGTGTACATGGATTTATGGATTTTTTCATTATTTCACTATCTTATGTGTCATTTTGAATACTTTATGATATTTATACAGTGATCATGTTTAATTTATACAATTGTGTTCAATTATGGTATTCATTGTTAAATATTGCACAAAGTTATGATTTTCTACTTCCTATATCATAAATTAACTTTTCTACTTTTCAAAGCAATATTGATTTGACTCAATTATAAAATCTTTAATTAAATCACACTCAATTGGACTCAATGATAAAATCTTCAATTAAAGCATGATATTTGAATTGATTTGACAAAATCACTCTCAATGAGCATTTCAAAAACTAACTTGTTTTGTCATTATCAAAAAAGGGGAGAATGTTAGATTCTATATTTTGATGATAACAAAAGACTTTAAGGATAAATTAATGATGAACAACAGGTTTTTGAATGGTTTGATAAGTTTGCTTAAGTATGCAAAGCATTGGTGTAACAAGGGAGCACTTGGACTGATTCTGTAAGAAATCACTCGAGTGATGGTGGCAAAAAAGAGTATCCAAAACTCTGCCTGATTTTGGAAGGGATCACTCGAGTGATGACGCTTTATCAATTGAGTGACCACTCAAGTAATTAGATAAGTTTCTTTGTTAAACTTTTGAAAATACTCAGCTATGTTTTGAAATGGATCACTCGAGTGATGATCATGGTTCACTTGACTAAGCACTCGAGTGATACACTGTACAAAGAGTGATTTCATCAGGTAAAACTCTCTGGCAGAAATTCTAAGGGATCACTCGAGTGATGGTATTAAATCACTTGAGTGATGAGATAAGAAAAGAGTTTTGAACTCTCTGCTAGTTTTCAAAAAGGATTACTTAAGTGGTCACTCGAGTGATGGCCCTTGATCACTTGAGTGATTACTCAAGTGATGTGATCAATTTGCATGATAATCATTTATTCTTATTGATTTGTTATATATATCATTAACCCTTTATTGTATTAGTATTCTAAGTATATTTTTAGGGAAACAATGAAGAGATCATGCAAGAGAATGAAAAGTCAAGTTACGGAGTGTAACGTCCACCGAATAGCTAGTTTTTCAAATGTTGAAAACAGTCAAATGAAGTTGTACCACTCTAACGGACATGTTGAAATGCTACCAATAGCTATCACAACCCAGCTATAAATATGGAAGCCTTCAATGAGGGAAGAAAAGACACTTACAACACATAAACTTACATAGATTAATACATTCTTATTGTTCTATCTCTCATATTCATTCTTTATATTTTAGTATTCATATATTTACTCTATGAAGAGAGTCTTATAAACACTTTCCATTGTATTTTTCATCTCAAGGTAAAGGGACCTTGAAAGGGTAGAATTTCCTTACAGGAGAAGATGTAGAGAGAGTTCATTGGAAGACTTTCTGCTCGAAAGACTTAAAAGGTGAAAGCGGTTGAGAACGTTGCTGCTTGTAAGACTTATTGGGGTGTAAGCAGGAGAGAACTGTAATTTCTGGCAACTAGAGGTTCCATACCAGTACCATAGGAGCAATTGATTATATGAAGACCTTTTAGTATTTTAAGGTTTATAGTTATTGTGTATATCCATATGGAGAATTCATGTATATAAACAAGTATATTGTATCAATAATATCAATATATTTTTACTATTCCTATGTGCCCCCTAAACTGCGCAATTGCTACTCTGATTAATATTAGTAATAAGATGGGATCTTACATTTTTGGTATCAGAGCACCAATTGTATCAGTTCTGATAATGATATTAGAATTGATATTATGCATCTACCGATACTAATATGCAGTCTCTTCCTAGTATTTTGATGCCCAGAGGTAGTTGGCACGATGTTTGAGATAAGGACAGTCACAAGGTACCGGTAGTTAGAAGTAGCTAAAGCTGGTATCTGTGTATTTGCATGGGTACACAAAAGTTACGTGTGCTTAACCCATGAAAATCTTGGGGATGGGTGACCCCCTGGGAAGTTACATGAGAATGTTATGATATGTAACACAAGGAGCAAGAACATGTTGTATAATAGTTCAAAGGATGTATTAAGTTACAAGTTTTCCCTGTCACTGTAAACCCCTATTATATGTTATTACAAGAGTACTTGTGTACCCAACACATTATGAAATAACCGATGTACCCTTATGTTATGTGGGAATTTGAAACTTTTCGATCAAAGGTTTAGACTTTTGGTTACAAGTTCTCAGATGACATAAAGAATGATTAGAGGCATGGAGATAATGACATAAGTATTGATCCATAATCTGAACTATTTCAATTAAAGTGAGTACTTCCTATAAAAGTACATTTAATGAGGTTATGAAACCTTGAGGCATAGCAATTATTTTAAGGTTTCTCTGTGCTAAGTAATGATCCTTAGTAATCCCATGGGGTTAAAGGTATGTAGGTATAATATGTGATGATGTATGATGAGTGGTGATTATGTCGTATATCTAACCTAGAGGATCTAATTTGATGCTGAAGGTTGAGGATAGTTTAAAACAGATCTAAGCTAAAATAGTTATTAGGTCAAAATGTGAATAAGGTTGCATAATGGTTTTATTTCATGAAGGAAGTAGAACCTTGTGAACCTTATGGATGATGTTGAACCTTCAGTAATGTTTTGAGGATATTACCCAAATAGAGCAAAGGTTAGAATAGGTGCTATCGATCTTGATTATTTTTGGCATGCCTATTCGGTATAATTGAGGAAATAACACATTAGAGTGTGCAACAGAAGCATAGTGATTCTATACGTAATTCTTATGAGTTAAAGGAGAGGTTGTCAGTCTTACCAGTATTGATCATCCCACATCTCAGTATGACCTTTATAGTCTATTATGATTTGACCTGTGAGGTCAATAGTGACAAAACATATGTGGTATACAGTATGACCTATGTAGTTGCAGTGAAGCAGCTGTGTGGTATGCATTAGTGAGGCAGCCCCATCAAAGTATGTTAATCAACCCCATGATCGGGATGCACCCTTGACATGGCCAGATAAGAGTTTTAGTAACACCGGTGAAAAGCATAAGTAGCCTTGTGGTCTAGAGGCGGTGCGTAAAACATGTGGCTGAGGTGGTGTAGCCAACAATATTACATCCTGTGTGGTGTACAGTGTTATTGCCCATGTAAACTTATGTGGTTTACAGGAATAAGACCAGTATAGTCTACATTGAGACCACCTGTGTGGTCAATAGTCACACAACCTGTATGGTTTTGTGGTGACGCATGTAATAGAGATTGGGATGATCCTTAGAGTAGCAGGGCATAATGGTGGTGAATACCTCTTAACAGTACAATGTTAACAATCCCAGATCCATAGTTGACCTTTGTGGTCTACATAAATATGAGCAAACATGGATCAAGATGTGTTTTGATGCAATAGAGCTCAGTAGTAGCATATGCATCGCAATAGCTGTAGCATCACAGAATTAATTTCCTCACTCGTGTTGTAGAGATAGCAATAGTTGATTTTGAGTTGAGGAGATAAGACAAGTACAGACAGGTTGATGCCTGCTTTGGATATTAATGTGATCACAATATGATAAGTAGGGATCAAAGTGATGATGATCCTGAATAGTGCACACAGTATGATCATTAAAGGTCAGTTAGTAATTTGATCCTAAACATTACATATAGTACCGCTAGTAAGGGTCAAATAGTCATTTGAACCTAAACACCAGACAGACAGAAATGGTTATAAATAACTAGGAGTATAGACAGACATAGTGGCGACAAGTTCTAGTGTATAGGTTTGTACAGGGCAGTAAGACCATAATGTTTAGAGTTGTGAGAGTTAAATGGCATAAGCCATAAGGCTAAATATACTGGGCAATATCCCGACAAGGCAATAAGGCCTAGAGTTAGTAGTGGACTGTGTGTCCTAGAATTGTAAGACCTGTTGGACTAATATGTCTTCAGGCCAGTAGATTGCTATGCAATCAGAGTTATGTCAAACAGAGAACAGAGTCAATAAAACCTGATGTGCATGTTTGCATAGGGCAATATCCCTATGCAATAAGGCCTTATATGCATACAACAAGGATGAATCCCATTATTCTCCTAGGGATAATCAATATTATGTGATATCTAAAATTTAGAGAACAAAATTTTAATGACAGGGGGAGAAATGTAACATCTCAAATTCTATGACTAGAGGCTGGAGAATAAGTCAGAATCAAGTGGATTGTTAAGCCATGGTTTAGCAAGTGTCCCAGAAAGGCATAATTTTATTTCCTAAAATTCCTTTACACCTTTAGGGTATTAAAGGGAATAAAATGGTGAATTAAAGAGCATGTGAAATGAAAAAGCAAGGAAATTAGAGGTCACACACAACATAGTTATTTGGAACACAAATTACTATTGCTGATAGTGTGTTTTTTGAGTGAGGCAGTCTGATTTTGTGACATTTGTAAATAAGTAAATCATGTTAAATTCCTATGAAATTTTTCAAAATAAAACTAGACTGATCATGCTTTAATTTGATATAACATATAAGTTATTTAGAGCTGTGGACAAGGAGTTATGTATTTTTGAAGTTAGCCTAATAAAATTGGCAATTTTCAGTGTCATTGTCCAAAAGGGATAATTCTGGGAATTTTGGGCTTCTATTTGACTAAAGGATATATTTGTTCTTGAAAATATACTTGATAAGTGTTACATAGCCTTTACAACCACCCCAATTGGACATTTGTACAATTAGATATGAATTTTCAAATTTTGATGAAGATTCTGTTACATTTTCCAACAAGTGTGAAAATGGGAAAAAATGTAAGGGCAAAATGGTCATTTTACCAATAAAGTAAGAAGCCATTTATTTTTCCCTTTAATTGGGATGAAATTTGGTTAAAGTGGGGAGCAAGAAAGGAAAATAAAATACTTTTCCTATATTTAATTCAAGAGGAAAATCCTTAGCCAAGTAAATAAAGCACATGGTAATTTGGTATTAAATAATATTAACCACAAAGCAAGAAGAGAGATATTTGGATAAAGCTAATATCCTTTCTCTCCTTCTTCATTTTCAGTTGAAGTAAGAGAAATAGAGAGAGAGAAGAGAGGTCAAGAAGAAAAAGAAGAGCTAGGGTTCAAGAGGCACAAATCCAAGGTAAGATGCTTAAAATCAAGTGTTCTTTCCTTCTAACTTCATGGGAACTTCTTCTAATCTCTTCTCCATCTTGAAAACCATGTTTAGAAAGAAAAATCAAGAGGGAAGAGAGAGAGAAAGATGGTTCCCTAGAGAGAGAAAGAATAGAAATCAAAGGTAATCTCAAGAACCTAGTTTCTCTTATTGATTCTTGCTTGTTGTTGGTGATTGTGTTGATTTGCGGTTTTGTTTTCATGATTTTGGGATTTTTGGATGTTGAAATCCTAAGGGGAGATGCTGCCCAAATTCACATTAATCTTATGGGAAGTGAGATTAAGTGGTTAAATATGTGATTTGAGGTGAAAGGAAGGTGGTTAATGGATTAAAATCAAGAAAACACATTTCCCTCACAATTCATTAATTTCGGCCAGACCTGTTTGGGAGTGTTAGAGCTAGAATTTCATGGTTTTAATGATTACATTAGGTTTAGAATGAAAATTTATGCAGGGAACATGTATAATATGTAGTGTAAATTCTTTAGGGTATGAAATGATGATTTTACCCCTAAAACCCTAACATAGTTGCTGGCAAGGGTAAATCTATAATTTGGGCTGGAATTTGACTAATCTAAGGTCAAAAATGGATTATGTAATACCCCAATCTTTTACCAATATTTATTATGTGTATATATTTTTTATATTTATTGGAATACAATGGTGAATTGTGGTATGTATGAATTTACAGAAAATAGCAATCGCCGATTACATATAATTCGGCCAAGAAATGACACAAAGAGGCAATTAATGTCCACTTAAAGGACTACTATTGTAACAAAATTTTGAGAATTAAATGACATGAATAGTCCCTCATTTAAGTGTTGAAATTGGGTCAAACCAATGGAAACGAGCAGAAAATGATTTATTACGGTAAATCATAAAATGTAGGGGCAAAACGGTAATTTTGCCATAAAGTGGGAAATAATTAAATTTCCCTAATATTCCTAATAATTTCAGTTAAATGGGAATTAAAAAGAGGGAAATGGTTACTTGATAATTAATAAACCTATTTTGGTGAATTATTATCAAGAAATGTCAAATAGTCAAAAGTCAAAGGTACAAAAGTCAATAATTTGCAAGATTGCAATGGGATAGTTTGAGATCAATGTTTCCATCTCAATTCTCATTCATTTATTTTGGAATAAAGGAATAAAAGGGAATTAGATATTGAATTAAAGAAATTACACTTTGGACCAATAGCAAGTTGCCACTTGCAATATACTTTGATTAATTGATTATATTATCAATTATCTTCATCTCCTCACCTCATTCCCAATTGAAACTGAATCAGAAAGAATAAGAGAGCTGTTGAGAACGTGAAGAGCAAGAGGGAGCTAGGGTTCTTCAAGATCAAAGGTAAGGAAGTTGTTACCTTGTGCTTTAAGCTTCCTAATCCCTCCATAACCTCTCCCACTCATCTCTCCTTCATTGAATCCATAGTTTTCAAGCTAAATCAAGAGTTGATGAAAGAGACAGAAATGTGTAGAGAGAGAAAGTGTTGGAAATCAAGAGGTAATCTTCCAAACTTGTTCCTTTTGCTTGATTAATGCTATTAGAGTTGTTCTTGGCTTGGTTTTCGTTGTTTTGGTGAAAGATAGTTCATGAAACATGAGAGACCTTAATGTTCAAGGTTCTCGAAATCAAGTCCAATGAATGTCTAAATAGCTAATAGTGTGATTATAAGTATAAAGGAGGTGATTAGGCAAGAGAAAATAAGAAACTGACACAACTTCTCTAAGAACCTAAATTCCCTACCCTGTGTTGGACGTGTAGAGGAGTAAGAATTAGATAGTTTTGATTCTTCCATTGGATAGAGGAGGCAAACTTGTGTAGGGTTTATGTTGATGATAAAGTGAGAAAAGCCCTATAATGTGAAATGACCAAATTACCCCTTACAAGCATTAAATAAGGGTTGTTAATGGCATTTTCATCATTTGGGCATAATTTTGACCAATTGGAAGTCAAAAATGTATTCTAAATGTGAAATTATATAGGATAGGCCTAAGTCATAATTTTGAGTAAAGTACAGGTGGACTGGGTCAAAAGGGGCATTTTGGTAATTTAACGTGGTAAAGCTAAATGAACCAATAACATGAGTTCAGAAGTAATGAATAGATGAGTAATAAATCATGTATAATATTTGGGAATTGTAGGACTTGGTAGTGGTCCGAAACTCAAAGCTTGCCCGAGCTTGGACAAAACGGTTGGAAGTTGCTGGAGAAAAGCAACCAGGTAGTAACATGTCTTTCATATGTTATAAATTGCAATTATCTTTGCACGGGTGGATGCTCAGGCCAATATAATGATCACTGATGCATGAGTAGGTGCCCGGGCCCTATTGCACGGGTATCCCTCAAAACTTTGTAATATATTTAGCATTACGATAGTTTACGAGTTACATATAATGTTGTTGCGATGATTCTGATGAATGATGTTTGTTTAGCATGCCTTGTAATGTTATAACTGTGTGATTGATATATGTTGCTACTGAATTCTTTTGAATATCACTCTTTTAAAAACCCACTTACAGTATAGGGTGAAAGCTCGAGGGGCAAGCGGAAGGTAAATGCGGATGACTAAAGGATTGGGGCATTGAAAACTTTAGTCATTTTGGTTATCTAGTTTCTTGTGTTTTTTGGATATTGTGAGTTGTATATGGTGAATATATTCATGTAGGCATGATAACAATGTAAAAGTGACTTAATGAATGAATGATAGATAATGTGTGTTTATGCTTCCCATCGCTAACAAAATGTAATTAAGATAAATGCTCGCTGACTTTGATAAATGAATATAAAGAAAGAGCCAATGAGACCAAATGAGATAGTAGAGTTGGTTTGTGAAAATTTTACTGCCCTCTCAACCCTGGGTTCAAATCCTGAGTTAAGGGTGGGAAATTTGGAAATTTTTTGAAAGTTAGGTAGTCCAGGTTTGAATCCTGGTCTCCTGAATGATTTCACTACTCTTTTATTCTCATATGAGGCTATAGGAAATAAGGTATCACAGATTCTACAAGTGAAATTGTACAGGATTAACACAGGTCATAATTTTTGCTAAACTACAATTTAACCGGGTATAAAGGGACTTAGACTTGGTCCCCAGGGGAATTTTGGTAATTTTTCAGTTTTAAGTCAAGATAACAAACACATTTAGTTTAGAATAAGTTATGAATAAGTAATAACCTATTCAAATAGTCTCAGTATAAAATGACCAGATACTATTTGAATAGTGAAGAAACTATTAGAATAGTCTATAACTGAAAAAGAGCTATTTTATCCTAATAGTAAGAAGAGTATTTGAATACTTTATGTTTCCAGAAAACAGAGCATGAAACCAAAGATTAATGAAATCGAAGGAACTTTTATTGTAAACCTTAATCTTGCTTATTATTATTCTTTTACATGATTAACATATTTTTAAGCAAGTTTTAGGGAATTTATTCATCAAATATTTGAATTCTAAGAAAAGCAGATATTGTGTCAGAAGCATTAAATGCTAAGCCAAACTTCAACCAACACATTCTCTTTGCTCCAACGGCTTTATTCTAACAACATAAAGAATGTGTAGAGAAGCATTAATTGAGTGACGGACAAATGGAATGCTCACAACTATCATTAAATTTAATTCAACTATAAATACAAAAGCATTTAAAGCGAAGCACCTACAAAACTGACGAATATTCAATTTTGCATTAAGTGCTCTATTTTCATTGTCCCTTTTGTATTTTTTATACTTCAGTAATCATATTATTCACTTTTTGAGAGAGATTTTCTGTAAACTCAATACACTTCATTGAAAGATAACTTAAGGTGGTGGAACCTTAATTTGGGTCTCTGTTTACATTTTGTAAGGGGGAGCGAGTGTCTGGAGTAGGTACTTACTATGTACTGAGGTGCCAAGAGCCCATTAAATCTTGGAATTAATAGTGAAAAGCTCAGAGGCAATCTAAGGATTGGACGTAGGTCAGAATAGTTGTGATCGAACCTGTAATAGCTTATTTTCAATAGCCTTAAATGAGCACAAATGAGTAGTGAAATCGGTTGTGGAACCAGGATTTGAACCCGGAATACCCAAATCTAGTATGTAAACAAATTCCCCACTCTCAACTTAGGAGTTGAACCTAGGGTTGAGAGGGTTTTTCAAAGGGTAGGAAAACTTTTCGATTATTTCCACCAGTTTTACTACGTCACCAAGTCTCATCGGCTCTTACTTTCAGTATATCAGAGTATATAAGTGCTTTTCCTTCAATAAAATTAGAGCGGTTCCCTATTTATACTTCATCCATTCATTCATATATGTACATAACAAGTATGATCACAAACTACCACAATATTTACATCAAATACAAAGATAGTGCCTTGCACTATGATCTTCAATTCACCTTCATATCACCTCTGTATTTCCCTTTTGCATAACTCAATCCATTCTTCTCCTATACTCATCATACCTATATGGTTGGTGGGGGAGAGTGAGATTCGAGGGAATCTCAGTAGCAAACATACAAACAATGCATGTAAGATGAGTGCTTATGCATGATATGCTTGCCTTACATAGGCTCATGTTCACATAATGATATTCTGCATGCTCAATGTTTCGTACAACATACTTATGGCCATAATAAAAACAGAAACATAGCTTCATTCATTCATACATGCTTCACATAATCAAGCAAAGCAATACAGCAAATCAATACACAGCATAAACATCACATACATTAAAGTAAGTAAGTTTACTACCTTGTGGACTTGTGTCCTTCTTCTTGAATTGTTCCCTTTTCTTCCAACCATCGGAGCTTCTTGGAAATTCTTCCACTCCTCTTCTTTCTTGACTTATCCATGGCCCTAGATACCCAACTACATCATTAGAGCCATGATTGTAATTCATTAGAAGAGTATACTAAGCAGCAAGAAGCTAGGAAGGGCTAAATAGGTCAATTTCCTTCAAAAATATGAAATTTTGGAATTTGGGGGTTTTGGCCGTGGCCAAAATCAGGTCAGAGAGTTTTTGGCCGCGACCAAGAATCTGGCCGACGATTTTCCCTTTTCCTGATTCTTTGCCGAACTTGTAAAAATCATAACTAATTCTAAAAACACCCAAATGAGGTTTTTCTAAGTTATATGGAACTCTATTTAAGTATATTTTATGGGAAAAATATTTCTAGAAGGTAAATGTACACACATAGGTACAGAGTTCCCTTTAATTGGACACTGCTCCAGAATTACCCTGTTTTACATGACCAGACTTTGAAAACTCATAACTTCCAGAATACTTGTCCAAATATTTCATATTAAATATCATTTTAAAGCTTATCATGTCTAAGTTAAGTCTGGAAATTTTCATTAACATTGGACAAGATTCAGCCCTTCAAAAACATATCACAAAGACACTGCCTCCAGAAGACAAATTTCACAACATGCACCCTTTAACTTCTAAAACTTCAAAATTCATATACAAGTATCCAAAATTCATGAACACTTGCATACCTACACAATTTTACCCAAGGAATCCATTGGAAACCTTAAATTTTGAAAATTCATATTCCTTCATCAAGTCACAATACAGGGCAGAAATCAAGGTTCTTAAGAGTAACATGTTGTTTTCTGGTTTTCTCTTGCTTAATCACTTTCTTTCTACTTCTAATCAAATGATTAGCTATTTAAACACTCATTAGACACGATTTAGCCATTGAAAACACCATTTTAAACCAGCCATGAATAGTACCCAACTTCCTCTATACTCATCCAAACGACAAACCAATTGGTTAAAAGGAAGCTTACGCTTAGCTCTACCCGTTTCCACAAACGGTTCGAAATTCCGGCAACACTCCAGCCGGTGAGATGGTGCCAACCACCTCTAAATGAAAAATCTGAAATTGTAGAAATAAAGCTTGCAATAAGTAGAAGAAGTTTCCTGAAGGGCACTTTGAGAGAGGACGCCGATTCGGTAGTGTTTCAGAGGTTGGAATTTTCTCTCTCCTCTCCCTCCATTTTTGGCTAAGCTTCTCTCTCTCTCTTCTGGTTCTTTCTGCATGGAATGGCTGATGAAAATGATGATTTAATGGTTAAATGAGGTGTTAATTACTTTGCCACGTATCAGTTCCTAATTGGCCCAAAATACTAAATTTTCGCACAAAATAGATAAACTGTCAGAATTTTCATTAAATTTTGAAAATTCATATATAATTGTACAAATGACCAATTGGGGTGGTTCCAAAGGCTATGCGACCCTCATTGAGTCTAGTTTAAAGTAAAAATATAAACTTTGGCTAATTAGAAGCTCACTATTCTCATAATTTTAATCTTTGGATGCTGCCCCAGAAAATAGTTAATTTCACTAGGCTAAATTCAAAAATCCATTTCTCTTTGTGTACAACATCAAATGACTTAGATAACCTATCACATTAAATCTTGATAAGTCTATTTTCATTCTAAAAAGTTTTATAATATTTGGAGATTATTTACCCCTTAAAATCTACCACACAACCATGATTGTCACATCGGGAATTTCACCCATAGCAATAATACTTTGTATTCCACTTCACTATGTTGTGTGTGACTTCCAATCACTTCGTTTTGTTATTCCCCAAGTTCTTTAGCTCACCAATATAATTCCTTTTAATATCCAAGGATATAAAGCAATTTTAGGGAATTTAAACATGCCTCATAGGGACATTTGCTAAACTGAGGTCTAGCAGTCCACTTAATTTAGGCTTATTCTCTAGCCTTTAGTCCCAAAATTTGGGATATTACAGAACCAATATAATCCCTGGTGTATACTTTGGTGATATCTCTCTAACTCTTGAACTTGATTCTAATGCTTTAAATTTATATTATTTGTTAGTTTTAGTTAAAATTTTATTATCACCTAATTCACCCCCTCTTTGATGAAATGCTTGAACTAATATTTGGTATCAAAGGCAGGTCTTCTTGAACAAGGTATAACAACCTAAAAAGGATTCAATGGAAAATATGGATGAAGGAATACTCCCCAACAAAGCCTCAATCACCAGACCTCTAGGTTTTAATAGAGAACACTTGTCTTTCTGGAAAGCGAAGTTTAGAGTGTTCGCTATGGCCACAGAATACGAACCCTGAGAGGTTATTCAGAACTGGAATTATGTTCTTATAAAGACTGTAGAAGGGAAAGTAGTTCCTAAGTTACTAGATGAATTGATGATAATAAAAAAAGCTCTGACTCTCAACAGCAAAGCAATCCTAATGATTCAAAGTGCCTTAAGTCAAAAGGAGTACTTCAGGGTTTGCACGCTTCTAACTATAAAGGAAATATGGAAAGCATTGGAAATAGCACATGAAGGAACCTCGGGCATCAAAGAAAATTGGATCAATACTCTTGTTACTGAGTATGATTTACTTTGTATGAAATCTGGAGAATCGATAGCTGAGTTTGAACTCAAATACACTCATCTCATAAATCAACTTGGAGCTCTTGGCAAGTTCCATGATTAGAATACCCAAGTTAGAAAAGATATTGAAAATTCTTTCAAGAGAATGGGAGTCTAAAGTCACAGCAATAGAAGAAGCCAAAGGCGAATTTATGCGATCAGTAGCTTCTCTATTTGGAAGCGTATCAAAATATGAAATCAAGCTAAAGTTCAAACGTGAACTAGAAGAAATTAATGACAAGAAAAAGAAAGGAGTAGCATTAAACGTCATTAAAGAAGAAAAAAACCTGAAAACAAAAGAAGAAATTGAAGATGATGAAATAGGAATGATCGTGAGAAGATTCAAGAAATTTTACAAGAAAGGTCAAGGATTTAAAATTTTCAACAAAGGAGAAACTAGTAGCAGAACGAAAGAGTAGATCATCTGCTACGAATGCAGGAAGCGTAGACACATCAAATCAAAATGCTTTGAGTATTTAAAAAACAAACAAACAAAGAAGAGCAAATTTGCTAAGAAGAAAGCTTATATCTTAGCCATATGGGGTGATAGCTCTTCTGATAAGGAAGAAAGTGATGATGATGAAATAGCCAACATCTGCCTCATAGCTCAAGAACAATCAGAGGAAGATGAGGTAACTAAAAATCCTACTTATAAAGAATTACATAATAAGTATAATGCTTTAAATACTGAATTTATAAAAATTGTAAAAGACCTTGTGAGTCACAAAAAAATGGTCAAAATACATAAGGAAAAACTCCAGGAATCAAAACTAGTTTCTTGTGACACTTGTCAGAGTTTAGAAAAGAAGAAGAATAATCTTACTAAATTCCTTGAAAAATTTACAAAAGGAAGTGAAATACTCAAAGTAATTTTGAAAAATAAAAAATTCGCCAATGACAAGCCTGGAGTTGGATATGATCTAAAGTCAGATAAGTCAAAAGGAAGGAAATAGGTTGGAAAACAAACTTATTAGAATTATTTTCAAAAATTCTATACATGTTTCCAATCCCTTTGCTCATTGCAATTTTTGCAACAAAAAGGGATATCATACTTTATCATGATATCATAGAAAGGAAAGAACTATGGGAACCTATAAATAGGTACCCAAAGGTTCATATTTGGCCAGGAAAGTTCAAACTAACCACAAAGGCCTAAGAATGTGTGGGTACCTAAAACTTGATCATTTCTTTATATAAGTGTGTTTCAAGGCATCTAAATAAAGTAAATGGTACATAGACAGTGGATGCTCATGACACACAACTGGTGATAGAGAGAGATTTACCTCCATAATCCCAAAAGGAGACGGAGTCAAGTTTGGTGGAAATCATTCTGGAAATATTGCTGGAATATGAGAAGTTGGAGTTGAAAATGGGATGCAAATCAAATATATCTATTATGTTGAAGGATTAATTCACAATCATTTGAGTGAGTTAAAGTACTGACAAGGATAACTGGGTCATATTTGATTATGAGGAATGTCTTATAGTCAGCAATAAGAACTTACCCATCAAGAAAGATGAACTTAAACCATAAGGGAAGGTAATTGTTATACTATTAATATCAATAATCATATTTCTGAGAACTGTTTTCTTTGTAAAAACGATGAAAGCTGGTCGTGGCACTAAAAATTAGCACATGTAAATATGCTTCAGTTAGATAAACTTATCAAAAAGAATTTAATTTGGTGGTAGGTTTACCTAAGTTGTATTTTAAAAATGATTTAGTATGTGACTCTTGTAAAAAGGGGAAACCAACTAAATTTCTTTCAAAACCAAAAAGAAAATATCAACTAATAAACCATTACAACAGCTCTATATGGATCTAGTTGGACGAGCAAGGGTAAAAAACCTTGGGGGAAACCTATATACTTTGGTCATTGTTGATGATTTCTCAAGATTTACAGGACTATTTTGTTACAATCAAAAGATGAAACTTTTAGTGAATTCATTATTTTTTCTAAGAAAGTGTAAAATGAGAAAGGTATATCTATTGTAGCATTTAGAGCAGATCATGGAGAAGAGTTTGAAAACCAAGCATTTCGAGACTACCATGACATAAATGGCATTGATCACAACTTCTTAGCACCAAGCACTCATCCACAAAATCGTGTTGTAGAAAAGAAGAATAGACTTCTCACTGAGATGGAAAGAGCAATGCTTAATAAGAAACAAGACTCTCAACTGTTTTGGGTTGATTTAATGAGTACTGCCAGCTACATCTCTAATAGAGCTTATATCATATCAAAGTTGGGAAAAACAACATATGAGCTTTATAAGGGAAGAAAGCCAAACCTCAGTCATCTGCACATATTTAGATGTAAGTGCTTTATTCATAATAATGGTAAGGATAATCTAGAGAAATTGGATTCTAAAGCCGATAAAGGTATTTTCTTAGGATATTCTAATAGAAGTAAAGCTTATAGAGTTTTTAATAAACGAACTCGTGTTATTAAAGAATCTATTCATGTTGTGTTTGCTGAAGTTGATCCTCATGTCAAAAATTTAGATGATGAGCCAGAATTGATTAGTTCTGGAATAAATCAAATTGTTTCTAAACCTCTCTATGTGTCCTTTAAACCAGAAGAAAAACAGAGCCAATTATCTTCTTCTGATCAACCCAAAGCCTAGAAGTTTAATAGAAATCATCCCATAGATCAGGTCATAGTTAACGTTGAAGGAGTAAAAACTAGAAATAGTATTCTTAATGAAGTGAGTTTTTCAGTCTTTATTTTAGAACTAGAACCCTTCAGCATTGATGAAGCCTTAACAGACAATGATAAGGTCATAGCAATACAGGAGGAATTGATTAAGAAAAAACTTGATCAATTTGCAATCATTGTCAGAAACAATGCAAGATTGGTGGCTAAAGGCTATAATCAGGAAGAAGGAATTGATTATGAGGAAACATATGCTCCAGTGGCTAGATTTGAATCCGTATGTGTACTCTTAGCCTTTATGTGCATCAAGGGATTCAAACTCTATCAAATGGACGTAAAAAGTGCTTTCCTTAATGGTTACATAATGGAGGAAGTTTATGTTGAACAACCCCTTGGTTTTGAAGATTTCGCTAATCTAAATCATGCCTATAGACTAAGAAAAGCCCTTTATGGCCTTCAGCAAGCTCCAAGATCTTGGTATGAAAGACTGAGCAATTTTCTCATTGATCATGGGTTTGATAAAGGAAGGGTAGATACAACTCTATTTATAAAATGTAAGAAAAATGATATGTTAGCTATACAAATATATGTTAATGATATTATCTTTGGAGCTACTAATGATTCTCTGTGCAAGGAATTTTTTGGCATTTGAAAGGAGAATTTGAGATGTCTATGATAGGAGAATTAACATTCTTTCTGGGTTTGCAAATCAAACAAAGAAAAAATGGAATATTCATATCTCAAACTAAATATGTTAAAGAACTCCACAAGAGGTATGGAATGGATCAAGCCAATGGAGCTAATACTCCCATGAGTTCAACAACTTTACTAGATGCAGATGTGAAAGGAGATGAATTCAACATATCAAAGTATCAAGGGATGATTGATTATTGCTCTACCTCACAACCAGTAGACCAGATATACAATTCACTGTTGAAATATGTGCTAGATACTAATCATGTCCCAAGGAATCACATGTTGAAACGGTGAAAACAATTTTCAAATACCTTGCTGACATAGTGGAATTAGGGATATGATATCCTAAGGGAGGTAATGAATATCTGAATGCGTACTCATACTCAAATCATGGTGGCTATAAGAATGATAGGAAAAGTACAAGTAGACAATGCCAATTTCTTGGAGGAGCAGTAGTTTATTGGTTCAGCAAGAAACAAAACACAGTGTCATTATCCTCAATAGAAGATGAATATTATAATACCTTATATCTAATAGACACATATGAGTGTAAAAGAGTAGTGAAATCAGTTGTGAAACAAGGTTCGGTCTCGAATTAAACAGACTTTCAGAATAGTTTGTAAATCCCGATCCCAAATTAGGAATTGAACTTGGGGTTTAGAGAATTTTTCAGGGAATAAAAAAAGTTTTCAAACATTTTCATAAGGTTTACTGTCTCACTAAGTCTTAACGGTACTCAATTCTATTTTATCAGAGTGTGCGAGTGTGTCTCTGCTTAATTCTCACATTACATTTGTTAGTTGATGTTTCTTTATCATTAAGAAGCGTCATCTAGCTAAGTTATCCCTTCATTACTGGTTCTATGACTGTACTATCATTAGGTTTACATAGTTATATACATCGTATACATATTCCAAAATATCCAAAATAGACAACCAACAGGGAAAATAAATCTTGCATCTTCATCCTTTAGCTTCCTGTGTTTACCTTCTTGCCTTTTGAGCTGCTAACTTGTATTATAGATTTGTTTATAGAAAAAGAGTGAGATTCAAAAGAATCTTAGTAGTAATAGGTAGTCAACCATATAGATACAAAATCACAAAGCATACCACACAGTCATCATTTAAACAGAATTATCACAACAACATTCAGTGCACAACATGCAGTTCAACATATCACCATAGTGCTAGGTATAACAAACCACATGGCCCTGAGTATTACCCATGCAAAAGGCACCAAACATTTACTCATGCATCACAAAAAATTTTAATGGTTTGAGCATCTACCCGTGCAATAGGCCCCGGACGACTACCCGCATAATCAAAATGTGTGAGAGTAAATCATGATGAAACCACAAACATGTAGTGTATCTTATAACATATGAAAGACAAAGTTACTACATAGTCACCTTCCTTGCAAAATATCCATCTGTTTCCTTGAACTTGAACAAGTCTTAAATTCCGGACAACTGTCAGGTCCTATAATTAGAATTACGAATGACAAATTATTATTTGGTCCAATTCTCTTACAATCCAAGCACTTATGTTGGTTGTCATTAAGGTTAGAATACTAAGTTGGTTGTCATTAAGGTTAGAATACTAAGTCAAAAGTATGGTCAATGTAGTCCAACTGTCCTAAGTTGGTTAACTACACCCTTAAAGTTTAATGTAATTACATGATGCAATTACATTTTCTTATTTTCGCACCTTTATTCAAATCTGCCATAATTTTCTTCAATCTTTGAAAATTCATAACTAATTTTATAGATGTCCAATTAGGATAATTTTACTTCCAATGTGACTCATAAATAGTATAGTTTCAGTGAAAAATATATCAATTATCCATCTAGTTGCACATCAATACATTATTTCACTTTATTAACCACTACTCCAGAATTTGCGACACGACCAAAATTTAAAAATTCATAATTAATTCTAAAAAATTCCAAATGGTTTAGTTCTAGATCCTGTACAAATATATTTAAGTTATAGTTCAATGAAAAATATTACAGAGTACTAGTTATGACCACCCAATTCCATAAAATTCTTCAGACCCAGTATGCCATATATTTCATTCCATAATCAACATCAAAATTTGAAAATACATATCTTTCAATCCACTTGTCCAATTACATCATATTACTTATCCAAATAAATCCCAGGATGTTTAATTTAATCATATAAAATTTCATATAGTTTGGACTAGGTTTGAATACTGAAAACCATATCATAACAACTCTGCTCCAGAAAAATGAATCTGGCATAAGGGTCATCCAACTTCCAAAAATTCCAGAATTATGTATAATTATCAAAAAACTATAACCATATGCTTTTAACTACTACAAATAGTAGATTTAATGACACTAATAAACTTCCATTTTTTGAAAACAAAAGTAAAAATAGAGGCGGTGGCATTTTTGAAATTTTGTCTTAACAATTAACGACTGTTTCAAGAAAAACAGTCGTTGAAAGTTAAACTTTTAACAATTGTTCTTAAAAATAGTCGTCAAAAGCTACTTTCAATTACTGTTATGAAAAAAATTCATTGAAATTTAAGCTCAAAAATAAAAGGAAATTAATATTTGTGAGATTCAACGACTATTTTCTAAAAACAGTCATTGAATCTTGACATAGGGGGTGGCATTTTTTCTTGATTTTAAGTTACAATGATTGTTTTATATAAAATAGTTATTGAATATCTCAACAAGTCTAGTATTGTGGCTCTAGTTGGCTAGAGACTTTGCTTATTTTTCTTGAGGTCGAGTGTTCGAGCCTCCCTCAGCCCTTTAATATTTTTTCTTATTTAGAGTTACAACGACTGTTTTATATAAAACAGTTATTGAATTTCTCAACAAGTCTAGTGTCGTGGCGCAGTTGGCTAGAGCCTTTGGTTATTTTCCTTGAGGTTGAGTGTTCAAGCCTCCCTCACCCCTTTGATTTTTTTCCAACAATGTATGCTTTTTATTTATCTTTTGTTACAACGACTGGTTTAGAAAAACCAGTAGTTGAAAGCTATCTTATAACACCTGTTTCTAGAAATGGACGTAGAATGTGATGCCTCAGTTATTATGTATTACAGTGATGGTAGTAAATTTATTGCAGGTTGGTACATTTATTACCTCCTTCACTATCTTCCTTCACAGTAAAGTTTCTCTCTCATAGCTCTGACTTTTACATTTCCTATGCTCTCTCTACAAATGTAATCTTTTATTCAGAGAATTCGATGCTTTCCTCTATTCACACTTCACATATTTTCTTTGACTTTCGTCTTCTTTATGGTTTAGAATGTCTCTTTCATAGAGTTATGGTTTAGAATATTTTCTTAAGGAACTATTCTTCCCTAACTTCATCATCGCCGCTACTATTTCTCTCTATGCTGTGTGAGCTAGCCTGCGAGTTTTGTGAATTTCTTCATTATCCTTCATCTATGATTTCAACCTCCTCACTCACCGGTGGTGGCGGCGACCTCTGCTTGGTCATCGGCAGCAGTGACAACCTCTTTTCACTCGCCAGTGACCTCTTCACTCTACCCACCACCACCTGCTCACTCCAAAGTAGAAGACATCGATTACCATCTATCGGTTGCAGATCTATAGATTTGGGTTGCAAAAGTCTAGATCTAGTTGCAATCTTTACCATGGACATCTAAAGTAGAAGTCAGAAGTGGAATTGTTAATAATGAAAGTGGAAGATGTCTATCACAGTTAAGTCATTCAAACCTCCGTCCTCATCTATCACCCTCCACGATCTGTAGAGAAGATTTTTTAAGGAATATAACTTGATATGGTTGAATTTGGATTTTTTTATTTTGATTATAAACATTGATTTCTATTTAGAGAATATTTTGCTTTATTGTTCAAGCATGTTGATTTTCTTTCCTACGATTTTGATTGCTTTGATTTCAATTACAGCTACGATCGCTCCTTATAGTTTTTATTTATGGTTTAAGCTTCGGTCCTCTTAAGGAACCATCCTCACATTCATCCTTCTTCTTCTTCACTATCTGTCACCACTGCCACCATCTTTTCTCTTCCAGATTCACCATTACTCACCATATAAGAGAGAGAGAAAAATTTTAAAAAAAATTAAAATATTTTCAATGTTTGTTTTTTTAAAAAATAGATGTTGAAAGTCATACTATCCATGTTTGTTTTGTAAAAATAGATGTGGATAGTATGACTTTAAACGTCCGTTTTTAAAAAAAAGATGTTCAAATTGACTTTGAACGTCCATTTTTAAAAAAGGAACATTAAATATCACTTTTAACGTCTGATAAAAAACATACGTGAATAAAAAAAACTTACAACAACACTCACATAGATGTCTCTCTGAAAATAGTTGTAGAAAGGTAAAAAACCAGACGTAAAAGGTGTTTTTCTGCAGTAGTGTTTCCACATAATTTTTCATGTAGAACATAATGGAATAATAAGAAATATCAAAATCCTCTTTCTTCCTAAAATTCTGGGCAGAATATACAACCCTAACTTCTACTGAAAATGCATTCTTACAATTTTGTCAACCAGAATCATTATAAATCATCAACTAACCATAAACACATGATTAAATCATCATTAACCCTTAAAAACACCCTCTGGGAGAAACTGTACAGCCCCTCAACCCTTATGAAAAGTCATCAAAACAACAAACCAATTGGTTCTAAATGAAGCCTACACTTACCTCTATGCGTTTCCGCAACCGGTTCAGAAATCCGACAGTACTTCATCAGGCGAGATGGCACCAAACACCTCAAAAAAATTTGAAAAATATGGAAATGAAGCTTGTGATGAGTGGAAGAAGGTTTGTGAAGAGTGTTTCAGGAGGAAATACTGATTCAGTAGTGTTTCGGTGGATTGAAGCCTCAGGAAATCACTATTTACTTTTTATCTCTCCTCTAACATTTTTGTGATATTTTTGAAAATTTTTATGAATTTTATGAGGGCTTGCCAAAAATATATGGCCAAGGAGGAGTCTTGAAATGTGATGCCACGTGTCAAAATGTTGTGGTGCCATTTATCCGGTGATCCAGTGGTTCAGTGACATGTGTCACTTGCTTAAATAAATTAGGTCTCACCTATTTTATAGGGCCTTTACTATCCAACTTGTCAGGGAAAGTGAGGGTCTAATGATTTTCCCTAGCTCTTGGGTTCGGTGTTCGAGAAAGTTAGTCGAGTGGCCAGACCAGAGACCGATGGATTTTCCCGGCTTGGGGCGAGATGGCACCCTCCAGTGATGACAACTTAACAGTTAAAGTTATTTTATCATAAAAGTGAGACAAGCGTCATGCTCTCATTTAGCCAACACATAAAATCAAAAGTAACTTTATGTTCCCTCCTCTTGTATGGCGCCATGTGGTACCTATGTGTTTTTTCTCTGAGTTCCACATAACTGTCACTTTATCAGGGAAGGAAAGTCCTGAGGTTTTTCCCGAGTCTACCCATGAGGTTCCATTTTTTATGGTCCCCGCATAAAGTAAAATTAATTTAATCTATTATAACTTTATGAATAATCAAGTAGAATTTTGCCAAGTGTCTGTTCTATTTGAAAATGGTGCTACACATATTATTACTTGGCACCGATGAATTTTCTTCTGACTATTTATGCACTTTAAGCCTCATGTACCTAGACACTCGTTCTTTACCTAGATATAGTCCCTGAAACTTATTTTGTCTTCTCAATATTCTTAGGACTCTTACTAAACTTGGGCCTAGTAGTCTGTCTAATATAGGCTTATCGTCAAATTCCTAAGCCTAAAATTTAGGATATTACAATTCTCTCCCTGTTCAGTAAATTTCATCCTCAAAATTTCAAACATCTATACCTCGGGGTATCATTTTAAACAATCAATCTGTCCCTTTCTTATGTAAGCTCATTGAGCATGCAACTCAAATAAACATACCTTCAATAAAATCTTAGATAGTATTCAGTAGTCTCCATACCACATTTTCATTCATTCTGTACCCAATATGTAGCATTCTACATAAGACCCATTGGTCCATTCTCATATTGCTTGGTTCTCATACCACACAGCCTCTTTGGGACTCTACCTAGACCTCACTTGTGCATACCAGACCTTACAGTCTAGGGAATCACCCCTATGCCGTAGCCATCTCAAGACTTAATACCTCGGCTACAAACCGGTATAGTCTGAATGTTCTACCAGTCTCAAGGTGTACTTTGGACATACTAGTCCAATATTACTGTACAGGGCAATAACCATAGCGCTAATCACACATGTCTTATAGCCTAGGGACACCGCTCAGCATAAACCTGCATATAAGGTCTTACTACCTCGAGCCTCCTCTCAGCACAATTCTCAGACATATCACATGCTGCCGGCCTCTGGACTTACTAGTCCCTCAGGTCTTATGGCCTCATAACATTTAGTCCATCATCTTTGTTGAAAACCCATTA
The DNA here is from genome assembly GCA_037074505.1 of Albizia julibrissin. NCBI lineage: Eukaryota > Viridiplantae > Streptophyta > Magnoliopsida > Fabales > Fabaceae > Albizia > Albizia julibrissin. Next base: position 45,663,939 of record CM073477.1, read on the forward strand.
TGACTAACTACCTCAGGATACACAGTCTATTAGGTATTCTAAACACATCCCAGGCTTTAACTCTGTCTTCCATCAACCGGCACTGGAGCACCCCATGGCAATATACTGGGTCACATAAACCCTTCTTTCTAGGAAACCTATCCGATGTGGGACTTATTACAGTGTACCATCCTTAAGAACTGATGTGATACCTCTTTCCTATAGCCTCAGATGAGTATAAAAAATAGTGAAATTATTTGTGAAACAAGGATTAAGTCCCGGGACTACTACAAAAGAAGCTTTTAGTGGAGCACATTTAACGACGTTTCTTAAAAAAAATGTCTTAGGTAACTGTTTTATATTTTTTTTGTAAAAAAAGAAATAATAACCTACGGCGTTTTCTATTATAAGCATCGTAAGTTAGAATTGAGATGCAATGGCTCTTTCTCAAAAACTGTCATACAAGGCCTTTTTTGCCTTTTTTTTCTTGTTTTTATATCAAGTAAATTAGCTATGGCGTTTTAAAGGAAAACGTCATAAATGGTGTAATAATTTAAAATTATTTTCAACGTTTAGATATATAAAGGTAGTCATCATCAGCACACACAAATTAAATAAACTTCCTCCCAAACTTCTTTATTTCTAATGCTAATAAATATTTAAAAAATAAATTAGCAAAAGTATCTGAAAAAAACATACCTAGATAAAATTTCACATTGGATTCCCAGAATACAAGTTGGCCTTAGCAAAAACATAATTACTCCATATATAAATACACACACACACAAAACCTTAATGTATTATATTAAAAGAAAAAAAAAGCTTTTGGCATAAGGTTGACAAAAAGAAACAAAAGGAATCATTCCTTTTGAAATTATTAAGCAACTAGCTTCACGTGAAGCTAGTTAGGCCAAGGGATCCTTGGCCGGCGCTTTTTATGTGACCTTGGCCGATGCTTCACAAGAAGCGCTAGCCAAGGGATGACCTTTGTCGGCCGTTGGCCGGCGCTTCCATTGAAAGCGCCGCCCAAGGTACTTTTTATTTCCTTTATTCTTTTCTTACACTCACCATGGGAATTTTTTTTTGTTCTCCTTGTCTTTTCTACTTTTCTTTTTATGTCAGTACTTTTATTCGATATCTTCATTTCTGTCTTCATTTTGCTTGCCATATTCATTTTGCAAACTTTAGGAATCATTTCAGTTCGCTTTGAAAGCTAGCTCTCTTCTCCACCTGCAGGTAAGCTTAACTTCCTTATAATTTCTCTTTTCATTACTTACTAGATTATTTTCTTTTATTTGTCTTTCTTTTTCCCAAAACGTTAGAAAAATCATTTTGATCTGTTTAATTTTTTCATGTTTTGGCTCTTCTTTGATATAAATATAGTTCCACTTACAATATTACACGACGAGGTTATATTAGTTTGGTTTGGCCAATTTGAAAGATTATTACTAATTTATTATTCAATGTTCTATTCTAGATGATGTTATTAGTAATCTTTTTTATGTTATTTTATTTTTTAAAAAGTGTGCTTTTGGACGGCGCTTTAAAATAAAATGCCGTTTAATAGCATGCTTTTTACATAAATTTCCTTTAATTTATTACGTGGTACTTTTAAAAAAATACCTTGGACGGCATTTTCTTTGAAAAACGCCTTACAAGGCTTTCTAAATTCATTTTTACGCACGGGAGTGTCATTTTTTCACTTTCTCCCGTATCTCTATTGCGCGAAAAATAGAATCTTCTTTGGTCCCCCACCTTTTACTTTCTTTTTTCTTGTCTACTCTGATTTCTCCATGCACATGTGGTTTTTTTAATAGTTGGTCGCCACTTTGGTTGCTGTTTAAAGCTTCTCTGATCCCACGTGTTATTTTCAACTTCTGTCGCCTCGTACGGCCTTTTTTCTCCTATAAGTGCCTTTTTCCCTAAAAAATGTGTGATTTTTTTCCTTTTTAGTTGAAATTTGTCCTAAATTTGAATCATTTAAAAAATGTGTATAACTCATACATGAACAATTTAAATACTGGAGTTTTTTAATAAATAATTTTTTTGCTGAAAAAAAGGTAAAATATGAGCGATGAGTAAAAGAATGTTGAGATTGTTGAAGGAGAGAGAAATTAATGGTGAGTATATGATAGGTGGACGGTGAGAGAAGAGAGAGAGGAAATGTAAATTAAAATAGTTGCAAATTAACATTGTTGAAGAACCTCTGTTGTCGTATATGTAATGCCGTTTATTTTTTAAACCTCTGTTCTTTGTAGTTATTATAAGGTTTAAATTGATTGGATGTAATTTAATTTTGGTTAAAGTATATTTGTAGTAGTCATTTCAAGTTCATGCCAAGTATATATACTTTTAATCTGTTAATTATAAATATGATGCTGCTAGATTAATAATTGATTGATTATTTATGACTTATAGAATGTATTTATTTCTTGGAAATTAAAACTTCAAATTTAATTTTAGGATGTTATGATGTCAATTTTTTTGAAATAAATAGGAAAAGATAAAAGTAATTAATAACTAATTATAACTGTGTTAGATAAGCAACTAACCACTTATAAAAATAATTTAAGTTATAGATGGATTGAAAATGGATGTCTTCCAATCGACACTCAAGAGAATATATAGATGGTGTGAAATAATTTTAGATTTGCAAGAGAGCACACAAATGATCCTAACAAAATATTGTGTCCTTGCTTATCTTGTTGCTATGGAAAGAGGATTAGTCCACCTGATTTGCTAGATCATTTAGTCTGTCATGGAATTGATCAATCATATACACGATGGACAAGACATGGTGAGACGAATGATGCAAGTAGTGATTGGGTGCATAGCACAACCGGTGCTTCGAATGATGAGATCGACCTAAGCATGTGTGATGAGGACGATGGCCTTCAAGAAATGCTAAATGCGGTCCAAGGGGTTCTTTATAATTGTCCTAAAGAATTTGAGAAGCTGAAAGGTGTTGCAGAGAAACCATTATATCCCAGTAGCACTAAATATACAAGATTGCTAGCAGTGTTTAAATTGTACAACTTTAAAGCACGCTATAGATTGAGCGATTTTGGTTTCACCGCACTTCTTGAACTTGTGCAAGATATGCTCCCAGAAGAAAATGTACTTCCTACCAAGACATACGAGGTAAAACAAATACTTTGCTCAACAACTGGCATGGGTTTTAAGAAGATCCATGCATGCCCTAACGATTGCATATTATTCCATAATCAGTATGCAACGTTAGAGAAGTGCCCTAAATGCAATGCATCTCGATATGGGAAGAAGAAAGGGAAAAGTCCGTCAAAGGTTGTATGGTATTTCCCATTATTGTGATATTTAAGCGATTGTACAGTAATACGGAGATTGCGAAGCTATTGATGTGGCATGCAGATGAACGGATCAAAGACCAAACCTTAGGCACCCTGCAGATGCCCCTCAATGGAAAAAAGTTGATCACAACCACCCTGACTTCGTATATGAAGAAAGGAACTTACGCCTTGCACTTTCAACTGATGGAATCAATCCCCACAGGGTTCAAAGCAGCACACACAGTATGTGGCCGGTGATATTGATGATTTATAACCTTCCTCCACACTTGATCATGAAACGTAAGTTTATGATGTTGTACATGTTAATTTATGGACCAAGGCAACCTGGGAATGATATAGATGCATACTTGGCTCCTTTAATCGATGACTTGAAGTTGCTTTGGGAGGAAGGTGTTAATGTGTATGATAGGCACAAGAAAGAAAGTTTCACTTTGAAAGCCATGTTGTTTGGCACAATAAATGATTTCCCTGCTTATGCTAATTTGTTCGGATATAGCGCCAAAGGATATTGTGCATGCCCTATATGTGAAGATGATACTCATTCAATGTTGCTAGGTTACTGTAAGAAAAATGTCTACATGGGACATCAAAGATTCTTACCATCAAAACATCGTTAGAGGAAGTGGAAAAAGGCTTTCAATGGTGATTCAGAAGAAGGTAGCCCACCGAAGATGTTGACCGGTACTCAGGTATTTAAGAAGGTTAGACACTTGGATAATAATTTCGGTAAGCATTTTGTAAAACAAATAGGGACAAGCGGCTGGAAGAAGAAGTCTATTTTCTTTGAACTTCCATATTAAAAGTCCTTATATGTGAGACATTTTCTTGACGTGATGCATATAGAAAAAAATATATGTGATAGTTTAATTGGCACGTTACTTAATATGTAAGGAAAAAGCAAGGACAATGTTAATGCGAGGTTGGATTTGGTCAAATTGGGCATAAGAGAAGAGTTGGCACCGGTTGAGCAAGGATACCGCACTTATCTTCCTTCAGCGGCTTATACTCTATCGAGGAAAGAGAAGAAGTTAGTTTGTGAGTTTCTTGAAGGAATCAAAGTTCCAGAGGGCTATACTTCAAATATAAACAATCTTGTATCAGTGAAAGAGTTAAAGTTAAAGAACCTAAAATCTCATGATTGTCATGTGCTCATGCAGAATTTTGTACCTATTGGTATACGGTGAATCTTACCTAAAAAAGTAAGGAATGCCATCACCAAACTTTGCATGTTCTTCAAGCTAATTTATAGTAAAATGGTTGATTCAACGAAGTTACTAGATTTGTAAAGGTTGATTGTTTGTACTCTGTGTGAACTTGAAATGTATTTTCCACCTTCTTTTTTTGACATTATGGTCCATCTAACTGTACACTTAGTGAAAAGAGGTTTAATTGTGCGGTCCAGTGTACCTAAGATGGATGTACCCGAATGAGCGGTTTATGAAAATTTTAAAAGGGTTTGTGAAAAATAGATATCGACCAGAGGGTTGTATACCTGAGCGTTACATGGTTGAAGAAGCAAGTGACTTCTGTGTTGATTTTCTATCAAATGTTGACCCTGTAGGGATCCCCAAGTCTAGTCACTATGGGCGAACATCAGAGAAAGGAACAAGTAGAAATGATATAATTAGGATATCATTGATAGAATAGGAGAAAGGTCACTTGTATGTGCTACATAATACTGATGAGGTTGAACCATATGTTGAAGAACACAAGGATGCTCTTCAATTGGTACATGGTGATAGGAATGAAAATTTTATAACAAAAGAGCACAACCGTAATTTTCCAAGTTGGTTGCAAAGGCGTATTAATGATGAGGTGGAGAGGAATCCTGATTCAGTTTCTGAATACTTGAGATGGTTATCGAATGGCCCAAGCTTTAATGTGTTATCTTTGAATGGTTATGCAATCAACGGTTACACATTATACACACATGAACATGATACAAGGAGCACGATGCAGAATAGTGGGGTAACACTTGTTGCTTATTCTTGGCATAGAGCCAGTGCTAAAGACATACACCCCATCTATGCACCAATATCATATTTTGGTGTTATTGAAAGAATATGGGAGTTAGATTACACTGTGTTTAGGGTCCCTGTGTTCAGATGTAAATTGGTAAACAACAACAGTGGATTATGTACAGATGAGTTAGGGTTAGTTCAAGTGGACCTTTCTAAAGTTTGGTATAAAGATGATCCTTTCATTTTAGCATCACAGGCTGAACAAGTGTTTTATATTGCAGATCCTGCTAAGAAGAATTGGTCCATTATGCTTTCATCGAACAAGAATCATCAAGAACAACTTGATGCTGAAAGTGATGAATTCTTGAATATTCTTGAGGATGATCTTTCTTTTTAGATGTTGTGGTCAAAGTATATTGATATAGAGGAAGATGAAAATGAAGATGAACCCTTATACATGAGACATGACCATGACGAGGGGACTTGGATTTTAAATCAAACAAGAAAGAGGAAAAGATGATAATGAGTGACTCATTTTTTTACCTTGTATGTTTTATTTTATGTATATATGTTCATATATTTTACCTTAATTTAATTTCATTGTCATGATTGTCACTATGCACTGATATTTCATATGGTTAATTTAACTTGTAGGAAAATGGATCCCCCAAATGTGGATGAGGTTGTTGTTGTTGATGATCAGGGTCAGGCTGCCACACAGACTGTATTTGAGGCTGACGTAACCCGTTGAAGGATGGTAATGAAAAAACTGATCAAGATAAGGAGTAAGGGCATAAGGTTAGACCTTGAATGGAATGCGAACGAAAATCCAATCGGACCTAATGCTAGCACATTTATTTTGTTCATTCGGATTGTGGTTAGAGAAAGAGTCTCGATTACATTTTCAGATTGGAAACAGGAAAAGAAACATATTGCAAATATCATCTTGGGTATGGTTAAGGTAAACGGTATTTACTTTATTTGCAGGTTATTTACTTTCATGAGATTACAATCTAACAAGTAACATGTGTTTTTTTGTTACAATCTTGTTTCAATATCGAAGAAGACAAAGACAAATACGTGCTACAACAATGCGGTTGACTTCTCCATAATTTTTGTTAGAACTGGCTGACACCCAAGAGGGGGGTAAATTAGGTGTACGATAAGAAAGTCCGATTGTTTAAAATCTTTTTGTAGCTTATCAAATCAATACATATGGAACTATAAATTCATACGCAAATATATAGATCATATATGCTAGAAATGTAAAAGCTTAGGGAAGAGAAGATGCAAACTGTAATTTATCCTGGTTCGGATCCACGATGACCTACGTCCAGTCCCCAGGCTCCTCTTAAGATTTCCAATCTACTATCTTATTTAACTGGGCATGAGATAAGCCTCTACAAATCTCTTACAAAGTACTCCCCCGTTCACACTGTAAGGTTACTCTCTCTTACGGCAAGTCAAGCAAAGCAATCCCAAAGACCTTTCTCTCCTACTTAACCGTGCAAGACTTACGAGCAGCAACGTTCTCTTCTGCTTACACTATTGTAAGCCTTACAAGCAGTAACGTTCTCTACTGCTTGCACCTTGTAAGTCTTACGAGCAGAAAGTCTTATTGTCAATTCACTCTACAGCTTCCCCGTAAGGTAATCAATCCACTCAAGGTCCCTCTACCTTGAGAACACTTCTGAAATACAGATGAAGTTTTTATAGACTCTCTCACAGAGTAGATATGATACTCGTTGAAGTACAATACATATATTCTAACTCTCTCAAATATACATGATATTAGAAATAGAGTATAGCAAAGAGTGCATGAGGCAGAAGACTTATAACAACACGTTGGTATAGTTGGGTTCTCGTCACTTTGTTGCTTGTGTGTATCTTAGTTCGCTGTAGTCTCTGTTTTCAAAAGATTGAGCTTATATAGCAGAAGCTGTGAGAGCCGTTGTGTCTATTCAAATATTTTCCCGTTGAAACCTATCGTGTGCTCAGACAGATACTTCAGTATTTTCTGTTGATCGTGCTCTGACAAATGTTTCAGTGTTACTTTCTTTCTGTTTTGCACATTCATTGAATCGTTTATTTAATAGTCATGTTGCCCATGATTTTTTGTCACTGAGTGTTGATCCATTGTATGGCATGTGATCGGTAGTGCATAGCACCTGTAAAAGCACTCAGAGAAATAGCCGTTAGAAAACATCACTCGGGTCATTACAGACTTCAGTGGCAGTGATTTCTAAAAATTGAAGAATCACTGGAAGTGATTTTGATTTCACTGGAGGTGATTCTCAGAAAATAATATTCTATTGGCAGTGATCTTAATAAAGCAATATTCCACTGGCAATGATCAGCATCCCTTGAGTGTACCATGAAATCATTTGAGTTGTTTCCTTATTTCTGTCATATTTCTGGAAGTGATTTGTAGAAGCATTTCACTGGCAGTGACTTTGTAAGAGTAAGCATATCACTTGAGTGCATTGTAATCCACTGTCAATGATGTTGTAATTTCAAGGAACTAACAAATCACTTAAGCTAGATTTACTGGCAGTGATGTTGGATATCATTGGAAGTGATTCTGATTTAGTGAAAGCAATTCTAATTCTGTTGTAATTCACTAGTAGTGTATTCAGGCTTCAATTGAAAGTGTTCTGTTAAAATCATCATATCACTTGAGCTATGAGTTCATTCACTGATTTCTCACAAACAGAAGATCACTTAAATGGATATCAGTTCATTGGAAGTGATCTGGTGCATATTGGTATTCTCTAGAAATGATCAGTTACGACACTGGAGGTGATCTGAAGAATTTTAAAATTCACCGGAAGTGATTCAGCATCCACTGGAAGTGATATGGCAAACTTCATATATCACTCGAGTGAATTTGGCATCACTTGAAGTAATTTTGCAAACAGATAATGTTTCTTGCAGTGATTTTTAATCCACTGTAAGTGAATCTGTAAATTTCAAACATCACTCGAGTGATCTGACTATCACTGAAAGTGATTTATAAAATAGTGAATTTTTATTTCGGTGATTTCAGACGCATTGGAAGTGATCTGAGGAAATAGTAAATCACTTCAATGAATTCGGCTGCACTAGGTTTGATTTTTGAAACAGTGAAAAATTCTTGCAATGATTTTGGTGCCACTCGAGTGATCTTCCATGTAACGCATTTCACTCGAGTGATTATTAATGATTACTCGAGTGATCTTCCTTATCACTTAAGTGATTATGAAAATCACTCGGGTGCTCTCTGTTCAGATCACTTAAACTCGTAGCTCCACTTTCAATTCGACAGCAAACATGGGTCAACTTCCAAATGATATAACTCTTCTAATACAGCTCTAAAATTTTCATATTATATATCAATGGAAATCTCTTTAAGTATAGTTTCATATGGCACCCGTTTCAGCTCAATTGGATCTGTGGTTTGAGAGTTATGGAATAATTACCAAACCTACTCTCGAAAGTTATGTTGATATGAAGGCCAAATTCCAACACTTATATCTCCTTTATATGACGCATTTGGAGGCTCGTTTCATATGTAACTGGTTTCATCTCAATCGGAGTTGTGGTTTGAGAGATATGATTGAATTACCAGACCTCGCTCAGCTAGACGGAAAACACAGCCTGAAAATCTGAACATCACTCAAGTAAATAGTGAATCACTGCAAGTGATTTTCACTGTTTTCAGAATCACTCGAGTGATTCTGAAATATCACTCGAGTGATTGTTAAAATCACCCGATAAAGGAGTGGTATCATATGCAGTGCTAGAACAACAATTAGTAAGAAAACTAATCATTATTATTAGGAATATAATTTATATGACTAAGTTTTCACTACAACTAACTTTGACATGCAAATAAAAGAGTCCTACCCTAATGTCACACATTTACCACGGCATGATTTGTTTGTGGCTGGCTGCATAAATAGCAAGGGTGACATTCCCAGTGAGCAAGCCAAGGCAGTTGCGGATTACTGTGTGAGTAGTGGATTATATATAGAATAAAGATTTAGCTCTACTTAAATAATTCTATAATACAATAACCAATAATGTTATACTTGTTTTTTGTGATAGTGCACAAGGACGTAAGAATAACCGGAGTTGGGGAACTATGTTGGTCCTAACGACTTACTCAATAGAGCGCTTGAAGCTCCTGAGTATGGTGGTCATCTTCATGGTACTGGTTTTGGAGTCACCCAAACATCTTACTTCGGCTCCCAAAAGTGACTAACATTCATCAACTAAAGGAGGAGATTTCTGGTTACAAGCAGTAACTAGACCAGCAGATGAGTGGCTACAAGCAAGACATAGAACAGAAGATTAGTCGCTATGAGTCACAAGTCAAACAATTTCATGATCATGTGCGCTTACTACAAGAGCAAAATGCGTTCTTGAAAACTCAAATTGATGTCTTAATGCACTTTAGGCCAGCATCAAGTTCAATGTGTGACAGCAGTAGTGCTAGAGAGAGTTACCCCTCCGCGCCTAAAGTCTCCATTCCTTTGGTAACTAAATTCTTCTCTAGTTAATTTTTTGTTACGTTATAAATTAGTTTACCTTTATATACTAATTAACTCTTTTTTTAATAAGGCGAATCAACGTGCAAGTTGCACGTTGATGATTCTTTCAAGAATGTGGTTGCTATAGGTATGGCCTATAATACCGACCATGATACACTACATAACTCACCATTGCCCTCGAATACACTCAGAGTAAGGGTTGACATATGCACATGTAACGATGCCGAGTTGACAATCCCTTCTCAGGATGAAGAGACAATGGTGAGAGATGTTGTCGGTGGCTATGTCGTATGGCTAGTAGGTCTGATAGAGCCAATGAATAAGGTATTTAATTTACAATTCATTAACTTTTTCTATAAACTTTTATCTAAAACTACATGATTTATTTTCATGATTTTTGTAGGTTGCTGATCCTAAAGGAAAATGAGTTGAAGGGCGTGAGAAGAATTCAGACTAATCAGCAATACAACATAAGTCACACCCCTCAACCAGTAACAGAATTGGCAGACAAACAGCCTCATATAAACAACAATTAAGGTTAATGGCACCAGATATCATCTGTCGAGGAGGTCATGAACTAATTTTTGATGACGAAATCTATTATACAAGTACATTTGATAATCTCGGTGGTGATATCCTGACTGAAGTACTTGGTCGTACATGGGCTAGTGTGACGGCTATCAACATATGGGTTAGGTACTTTATCATCATCATCTGTTACTGTTATTATTATTCATCATTGAAGTTTTTGGTGTTAATAACACTGTTTGTTTCAATAAAGGCACTTATACCATGATATATTAGTAGGCACGGAAAGGGTGAATAGATTGGTATTTGTCAACCCACACCTCATTGGCCACTATGCAGGGATTGATTTGGACACACAAACCCATACTCTTAAGAACCAGTTCATTCGCAGAGCATCCCCTACTAAGATGTTCATTGTGCCATACAATGTGGGGTAAGTTATTTGCGACATTATTATCTATATTTTTTATTATTCATTCACTTTTATCATAAAAACATTATTGTCAAAGTAAAATGTTCAAAATATTTTAGGCAACATTGGATTTTGCTTGTGATCCAGCCTGCCATAACTGGAGGTCCCCGCGTTTATTATTTGGTTCCTATAGAGACTAGTTATCCATCGAACCAGCCAAATATGGTGATTATGATTAATAAGTAAGCGTATGGGTGTATACGGTAAATATTTACATGTGTGATTATTGAATAAAACCAAAATTAATCAGTCATTACTTCTTTTATTAGTGCATTGGTCGCATATAGGAACAATGTTGGATTGTCCTATCCTATTAAATGCACTGACAGCACCACTGCTTGGAAGAAGATTAAAGTATATGAATTTACTAAAATTTTGTTACTCACAAATTTTTCTTTAAACAATGGCTTAACTATTATTTTGTATTGTTGCAGTGTCCATTCCAGCCAAATAATAATGATTGTGGTTACTACATCATGAAATATATGAAAGATGTAGTTACTCATGATCTAAATCAAGTTCCCCTAAAAGTAAGTACTTCTACTTAATTATATATAGTTTATACTATTTTTTGCATTTAATTGAGATAGCCATTTTTTAACTATATGTTAGGTTACGTTCTTAGTCTAACTATTTCAAATTTTGTTTTGGTTTCTCTTTTGCTATTGGTTTGTGTTTTGTTGCCTCCTTATATATTTTCATTACTGGAATGGATCTCTCTTTTAGCTTCTGGTTTAGCTATAGATTAGTCATTTTGATTACTAGAATAGATATCTGCTTTGGTTTCTACATTTACATGTATATATATACGTAATATGCATGGAGACTAATTGAAAATGATCCCTAATTTTTTTAAAAACAACATCCACCCAAGACTTCATGGTTATTCATTAATAATCGTAATATATTGAGACGTTATACCACAGTTCTTTCAAAAAACCGTAAAGGATATCAAAATATTTTACAGTTCCCAACCAACAACTGTCAAGTAAATACCTTTCTAATAAAAACCAGAATTGGAGTGTCTAAGTTAATTGCTTTATAGTGATTTTAATTTGTTATGCGCATGATATTTATGTAGTATTATGAAGATGAATGACGTGATCAGTTAACTGACTATCAAGTAGATGAGATCATTGAGGAATGATATCAATACGTGGTCAGCCAAATACCACCTAGCTACATACTTAGGCACATTTTGTCTTACAAATTTCTTGTCTTTTTGTTTTAGTTTCTCTGTTTATTATGTTGTAATTGGATATATATTTAGTACTGATTTTATTAACTAATCGATGGTATTTAATACTGATTTGATTTACTTTTTTCTTTTCTATTAGCATTGTATATTAATCTCTGTAGTGGATTATATTTGAATTAGAATGAGTTGATCAGGTCATGAAACAACCGGAATGAAAAACAAATGGGATAACAAAAAATATCACCTCTTATGGCGCTTCAACATGAAGCGCCATAGGAGGTGCTAAAAAGCACCTTCTGACGGCGCTTCCATGAAGCGCCTCCAGAGGTGCACACAAGCACCTCCTACGACGTTTCATGTGGAAGAGCCGTTAGAGGTGTTTTTAGCACACCTCACGGCGCTTCATGAGCGCCGTAGGAGGTGCAAACTTAACACCTCCTATGACGCTTCCATGTAGTGCCGAAGGAGGTACTTTCGGCACTTCCAAATGCCGTAGGAGGTCAAATTTCTTTGAAAAAAAATTAAAAATTAAATACAATGTTCCGGTGTTTTATAAATTCAACAAGCGCCTTAGGTTCTTCTTATGTCACTGGATGTTGTGCCGTTTGTAAAACTCCATAATATTTTTTAAAAAAGCGTTGCTTATTGTGTTTTTTGTAGTAGTGCGGATTAAGAAATACAGAAAAACATTCACAAATTCCAAACCTATCTCAGGATTTGAACCTGGGATTGGAAAGGAGTTTCGAGGGTAATAACATTTTCTCAAACTATTTTCATAAACATTCACTATCTCATTAAGTCTTTGTGGCTCTTCTTTTCATTTTATCAGAGTTTGCGAGTGATTCTTTGCTTAATTATGTTTCGTTAGCGATCGAAAGAGTAATATAACTAAACCGTTTTGTTGTCATGGTACATAGTTATATACATTATATACAATCCAAAATATCAAAATAGACAACCCACAAAAGAGACTAAAGTCTTTTGGCATTCCCAGCCTCTAGCCACCCGTATTTACCTTCTTCTTGCCCCTTGAGCTTTTTCCCTGTATTGTAAATGGTTTATGAAAAAGAGTGAGATTCTAAAGAATCTTAGTAGTAATGTAGTGCCAATCATACAGATATAACATCACAAAGTATGCTACACAGTCAGCCTACAACAAAATTATCACAACAACATTTAGTGCATCGTAGTTCGCAAACTATCATAGCACTAGGTAAATTACAAGGCCGCGAGAGATACCCGCGCAATAGGCCCCAGGCACCCACTTATGCATCACAGAATGTTATTTGCCTAAGCAACCACCTACGCATAAAGGCCCCAAGCGACAACTCCACATAACCAAAATGTGCCAGACAATTCATGATGATTTCAAATAACAGACAATGCATGTTATAACATATGAAAGACTAGTTACTACTTGGTCGCTTCCCTTGAGCAATATCAAACTATTTCTTTGAGCTTGGGCAAGTTCTAGTTCCTATCAAAATTAGAGTTACAAGTAACTGATTATTACTTGCACTATTACTACCTTTAAATCAAATTCTGTTGGTTATCTAAAGCAGTTATAACAGCTTCTGCATAATATAATTCTGTATAGTGCAGTTTCACTATTTTCCATAAACTGGCAGATTTTTCAGTCAAATTTGGAAATACATAATTAATTCTAAAAAAATCCAATTTGACTAATTCCAAAGCCTAAATGAATATATCTTAATTCAAATTTGAAGAAAAATAGTTAGGTTTTCCAAATATAGATAAATCATTCCCAGTAATTCGTTAAACATCACTGTTCCAGATTGATTTCCAGAAAACATGCATAATTTCAAAAATTCACCATTAATTCTAGGAAAATAAAAATTAAGTGGTTCAAAATTCTATGTAAAGATATTTTAGTATAATTTTACATAAAAATACTCAATTCTAGCCATCAAAGCCATATAATTCCAAAAAGTTTTCCAAACATGACCTGTTCCGGATTACATTCCAGAAATAGGGTTTGACTTCAAAAATTCATATCTCCTAATGTACTTGTCCAAAAATGACAAACTACCTATCAAATTAAATCTCTATGTCTCTAATTTAATTCTAAAAGTTTTATGAATTCTTGGACAAGGTTTTACCCCTGATACATCACGTACAACAACACTGTTACAGACAGGGCAAATTAACTACATGCACACATACACTTCATTAATTTCCAAATTGATATACAGGCATCCAAAAATCATGACCACATGCATACCTACACAATTTTAGCTTATAAAGCCAATGGAATCAAAATTATCAAATTCTTACTGTTAGAGCAAGCTTTTCACCAAAGAGGGGGGGTGAATTGGGTGATTGCAAAATTATCAGAGATTTAAAATCAATTTATAAAACTTTAAGCACAATAAATAAAAGGAAGAGATATCACCGAGATTCACACAGAGATTTATACTGGTTCGGTCTCAACCACTTGACCTACGTCCAGTCCTCAGAAATCCTTCTGAGCCTTTCACTATATCTTCCAAGATTCAGTGGGTTCTTGGCACCACAGTACAAACAGCAAGTTCCTCTAGACACTCGCTCCCCCTTACACAAGGTAATCTCAAATCCCTACTCAAGGTTCCTCAACCTTAAGTTATCACTATTAGAAATGATTAAGTATGACTGACAAATCTCTCTCAAAGAGTATGTAGATAAAAACTAAATACAGACGAAAGCTTGAAGCACTTGTAATGATATTGCTTGTAGAGTATTCAGTCGTTTCTCTTCGTTGTTCATTTTTTGGAATGGTTGGACATATATAATAGAACCTTTAAAGAACATTGTAAATTTTTCCGTTGATTCAAATGTGCTTCTGACAAATGCACCAGTATTTGTCTTTCCGCTATTTATGAATTTTGCTACCGCCCACGAATAGTTGTCGTTTGAATGGAGAGTTCAGTTACTCGTCAAGTGCGTGATGGTGGAGTACAGCTGTAACACTTGTGAATATAACGGTTAGAAAATATTTGTATATCAACATGATTCACTTAAAGTATTTTCTGACAATCAATAAAACCATCAGGAGTGATCTTGTTTTCGCAACTGAGTGGTAAAATGATATACCATATGATTTTGATAGCAATTTAGAGAAATCAGTAATAACAGAATTTCACTAGCAACATCAGTTGTTCTTTATAGAAGTAATTGCAAATGGATCATAATGTATGCAGGAAAGTGTTTACTGGAACAATAAATCATTATTGGAGAAAATACAATATCACTGGAAGTGAATATAATATCATTGGAAGTGAATATAATATCACTGGAAGTGATTTTGAAAACGTTGAAAGCTTCTGACGGTGATTGCTAGTTCACTGGAAGTGATCTTGAAATTTTCATGTTTCACTCGAGTGAATTTAGAATCACTGGAAGTGTTTTTGTAAATAGTAATTTCTTCTTGCAGTGATTTTGAATCCACTGGAAGTGATTTGCAACTTTTCAAACATCACTCGAGTGATTCAAGATCACTGGAAGTGATTCAAGATCACTGGAAGTGATTTGGCAAACAGTGAAATATTCTTGCAGTGATTTCCAATTCACTGGAAGTGATTCAGCGAAAATGCAACATCACTCGAGTGATTCAGGATCACTGGAAGTGATTTGGAATTCTTGGCGCATCACTCGAGTGATCTGAGCTTCACTAGAAGTGATTTTCAAAACAGTGAATTTTTCTTACAGTGATTTATCGATCACTGGAAGTGATTATGCGCATCACTCGAGTGATTTAACATATCACTCGAGTGATCTGTTATTTTTCCAAATCACTCGAGTGATTTCAGTGATCACTCGAGTGATCTTGAATCTCACTCGAGTGATTAACTAAATCACTCGAGTGATCTTGCACAGATCACCATAATTAATTCCTTTGCTGATATTGAATCCATGAGCTTTCAAAACATGATTTTTTATCATCAAAATATGAAATCTAACACTTACATCTTTATCATGTCGCATACAATACAAAAAATCAAGGTTCTTAGGTGACTTATGTTGTTTTCTTGATTTCTCTTGCTTAATTACTTCCTTGCTACTTCTAATCACATGCTTAACCATTTAAGCACTCATTTGACATGTTTAAAAGAAGATTAAGTAATAGGACCCCTTAGGGTTTAATCATCCAATCTTCCCAAAATAACCAAAACCAAGCCAAGAACAACAACAACAAATGCATAAGAAGCAAGTTTTGGAGTTTACCTCTTGATTCTTGTTGCTTCTCTCTCTAAAAAGGCCAGCCCTCTCTCTCTCTTCTCTTAGAATTTTGGTCTTGAATCCATTAAGTTAAAGGAGTATAAGAGATTAGAAGAGGTTATGGAGTGATTAGGAAGCTTAAACTTCAAGACTACAACTTCCTTACCTTTGGTTTTGGAAAACCTAGCTCTTCTCTTGCTTGAACTCCTTAAACGTGGCTAAAGCTCTCACTCTCTCTTTTGATCAAATTTTGCATGAAAATGGCATGAGAAAAATGAAAGAAGGATGACTTAATGCAATTGCTTAGGTGAATTTACTTGTGGCAATTCCTAATTGGTCCCAAGCTTGACTTTTTTGTCCAATATTTCCAATAAAAATTCATTTCCCTTTTTCCCTCTTCATCTACCGAAATGCAATGAGAAATAAGAGAAAATATGTTACTTTGATTTATCCTAATGCCATCTTGCAATTTGTTGACTAAAGCCTATGCCTTTTCTTTTTGACTTCTTTTTCAAGTTTTGATTTTTTATTTGGTAATAATATTTCAAAATGGACATAATAATTACCACATGGCCATTTCCTCTTTTTAATAATCATTTTCTAGGACACCTTAAGTTTTTGGATTGGCAGGAAGATCAAATCTACTAGAGAATCATAGATAGGAAGGCATCATACCTCTGACTCTAACCCAGCTCATCTTACTTGAGCATTTACACTATTATGATCAAAGCCACAATAGCTAACTATTTTGCTCCCAAAACATTTCTATACCATTCATGCTCAAATACCTTGACCCACTCTGGGCCATATCAAATTCTTAAGGAATCAGAACTTAACAATCGACTCCTAGGTTACGGTTCATTTGATAACCCTTCTTTGGATATTGGGTAGACATCCAACTTTTAGGCTCACCACTAAGTCTATAACCTTAACCTTAAATAAAAAATCACTTTCCTCAATTATACCCAATAGGCATACTAAGAATCAGGATCAATAGTGCCTATTCTAACATTCATGGTATTCAGGAAATATCCTCAAAACATTACTGAAGGTTCACGAGGTTCAAACTTTCGTCATGTATCAAAATCATAGTGCAACCTGTTTTACATTTCGACTTAAGCATTATTTCAGCTTAGATCATATTCAAACCTATCCTTAACCTTCAATATCATCAGATTGGATCCTCTAGGATCAATATACAGCGTAATCACCACTCATCATGTATCACCGTATATCATATCTCTATTCCTTTAACATCATGGTGTTACTAAGGATTATTACTTAGCATAGAGAAACCTTAAAACAATCACTATGCCTCGAGTTTCCAGAACCCCTTTAAATAAACTTTTTCTAGGCAGCACTTACTGCAACAAAAATGGTTCAAATTAGAGATCAATACTTACTTTATCATCTCTAAGCCTCTAATAATTCTTTATATCATCTAAGGACTTCTAATCAAAATTCCAAACCTTTAATCAAAAGGTTTCAAATTTCCAAGGTACTTCCCAGGGGGTCACCTATCCCGGGATTTCTCTTACCCTAACAAGCTTAACCACAGAATTTTGATGAGATTCAGTTCATCAGTGCTATTACCTGATGAAAAATGTCGAGTTCTCACAAAATAACCAGTTTCACTGAGGATTTGCAGTACAGAGAACCTGGATCGTTTCCCACAGAATTTACAAGCAGTCTAGAACATTCGAACAATAATCGATTGGGGGGGGGGGTTTTAATGAAACTATTACCGAACAATAAACTCAGATTTAAGACAGAAATGAAAAGCGAACTAGATCAAATAGATTAAAACGACTGACCATAGGATTGGGATTCATAGTTTCCTACCATCATCGGACAAAGATTATAACGAATTCGTGATCGGATCTGGACGAACCAAAAATCTCTGTATCCGTCCAGAAAATCCCTCGACTAGACGATCGTCTAGATTCTGTTCGTATACATGGCGTGCTACTGTACAATCGTTTAGTAGCACTATAACCAGATCCGAACTGTGTCCTTGGGATGTACCGATCAGAATATTAAAACAAACATTCGAACTATTCCAGAAATCGGATCCGATTAAAGTAAATAGAAACGAATTACGTTACCCGTTGAAGTATGTCCTCTGATTGGAAACGTGAATCCTCAATCCATAGATCAGTCACAGAAACTTAGCCGGACATGGCTGGAAAATCCGAAGAACGAACGAAGAACACGAAGAACACGAAGAACACGAAGAACATGAAGAACACGAAGAACACGAAGAACATTTCAGAGAATTTAGAACTTGTGCATTTGATCTCAAAAACGGCCACACACATTATGCCTAATGTTTCAGCATAAGTTAGCTTATAACCTAATTGCCAAATGGGCCAGGGCCCAACAGTGAAGCCCAAAACAAAAATCCATACTAAATAGTGCTTTATTACAAAATTCGGGCCCAATAAAAATCCAGAAAAATACATATAACTTTGACTGCATTTTTGACTATCCTCTTGTCCGAATCTTCTCTTCAAGTCTTCATATCAATTGTTGCCCTCTGAATCATCTAAAAAATGAGACAAGAATGAGATCATTCGGATATCTGGTTCAAGAGTTAAGATCAAAATAGAGAAGGGTTGTAAATCTGGAATTTTACTATTAAAATATGTTAAATCCAATAAAACACTCAAAGCCCAAATAAGCATAAAAGCCCATTATTTATTACTAAACAATCTAAATTTATTAATCAAGAGATACAAATGAGTGTAATAAATATTCAATTATCAAATTCCCCCACACTTATCATTTTGCACTCCTGAGCAAAACTTAAAAGAAAAATTTCTCCTCTCTAACAATTGCTAACAATGTAAAATTGGAACAATGGACACAGAGCTTCAAAAGACCAACAAATTAAAATTGAAATCCTTACATAACAAATTACAAAACACAGTAGTCTCAATCAATGATGCTACTCACATAAGATGGTCTCTCAGAGTATTCTCTCAATAACTCTCTAAAGTGTATAGGATAAATAAGTGTATCACTCAGATTCTACTCAAGAAATTGTCCTACCATAGGCTTGCTCAATTTCTACTTCTCCACTACTCATATCACATACATGCACAAATCAAGAGAGCTTATTATTCAAGGTTGTAATGGGGCTAAGGTGAAGGTGTGTATAAATATGGATATGTGAGGCTAAGCACCAAAGAAATTTGAAAGAGCATGACAATAATAACACTAAACACTAAAATCAATGGAATATCCCCTTTCAAATATACACTCAAATTTTTGTTTGTTTGTTTGTTTTTTTTTTTTTTTTTTTTTTTGTTTTGTTTTTTTTGTTTTTTGTTTTTTTTTTGAATGAACCAACTCCAAATCAACCATCCAAACATCTCCCCCACACTTAAATTGTGGCACTCCTGGGCAACCCCCACACTTAAGTGAAACCAATGCTCAGTAAATTCCAAGGTGCGGTATAACATGGTTTTACACTTTGGCTAGTAATGTGGTTAAAGAAAAGAATTAGTTAAAAAGGTACAAAGGGGCTAACAAAGGGAAATTAATAGTGTAAGGGAAGGCTATTTGGTCAAAGTGGTAAATAAAAGAAAGAAACTAAACAAGCCTCCATCATATTTATTCATGTAAGTGAAAAATGTAGCTTTAAAAAGAAAGAGAGCAAGTTCTAGAGAACATAAATCAGGAGCAGAGACACACAGAAAAAAGGGAGAATGGTAAAGATGAATCCCATTCATGTAGGCTCAAAATCTCACAAAGGTAAATACCAAATCATGCAATCAGCATCACCAAAATCAACTACCAAAAAGTAAGGAATTCAGCCCAAACAGTATGATCCAATCTATCAAAACCAATATGTTCAAATCCACAATATACATAGCTAAACAATGATATAAGGAGAAAGTGTATTATTTAGAAAGTGTGAAAAGAAAAGTGAAAAATAAACAGAAGAAATAAAAGAAAAGGGAAAAAAGAAATAGGAAAAGAAGAATACTCCCCAGGTGTTTACGGAGGATAAGTGGCATCAGTAAGTATGAGGTCCGCTTCTTCAGGTTGCTGTTGTGATCCCTCATAAAATGGTTTGAGTCGATGTCCATTCACTTTGAAAGTCCTCCCTGTAGGTGGATCACACAACTCAACAGCACCAAAAGGAAAAACATTAGCAATCACAAAAGGGCCATCCCATCTAGATCGAAGCTTACCGGGCATAAACTTGAGACGGGAATTGAATAGAAGGACCTTCTGGCCCACAGAAAACTCTTTCCTTAGGATTTGCTTGTCATGGAATGCCTTGGTCTTCTCCTTATACAACCGTGAACTTTCATAGGCATCCAATCGAAGCTCATCCAACTCTTGCAATTGGAGCTTCCGTTCCATCCCAGACTTAGCCAAATCCATGTTACACTGCTTAATGGCCCAATAAGCTTGATGCTCTAATTCAACCGGAAGGTGGCATGCCTTACCAAAAACAAGCCTATATGGAGACATCCCAATTGGAGTCTTGTATGCAGTCCGATAAGCCCACAATGCATCATCTAATCGCTTGCTCCAATCCTTCCGGGTAGAGTTAACAGTTTTCTGAAGGATTTGCTTAATCTCCCTATTCGAGACTTCAGCTTGACCATTGGTCTGTGGATGGTATGCTGTGGAAACCTTGTGAATCACTCCATACTTTCGTAACAAAGCACCCATGCTCCGGTTACAAAAATGAGAACCCTGGTCACTAATAATGGCTCGAGGAATGCCAAACCTGCAGAAAATGTTAGACCTGACAAAATCTACCACAACAACAGAATCATTAGACCGGGTGGCCTTCGCCTCAACCCATTTTGAAACATAGTCAACAGCAAGCAATATGTAAGTGAAACCATGAGAAACAGGAAATGGACCCATAAAATCAATACCCCAAACATCAAAAATTTCACAAAACAATATGGGTTGCTGGGGCATCTCATGTCTACGAGAAAGACTACCTGCTCTCTGACAATTATCACATGACTTACAAAACAGATGGGCATCATGAAACAGTGTTGGCCAAAATAAACCAGAGTCTAGGACTTTCCTAGCAGTCCTTTGGGGTCCAAAGTGACCACCACAGGCAGAAGCATGACAAAAATGTAATATGGAGTCACACTCATGATGAGGTACACATCGCCTAACTACTTGGTCACTACAAAATCTCCACAGATAAGGGTCATCCCAAACGTAATATTTAGATTCACTTTTTAATTTCAGAGTTTGGGCCCTAGTGGAATCAGAAGGTAAAACACCAGCAACCAAGTAATTAACTAAATCAGCATACCATGGAAGCTTACCTTGCAGCTGTAAAAGCTGTTCATCAGGAAAATCATCCTGAATGGCAGAGGGGGAAGAGGAATGAGTAACACGACTCAAATGATCAGCTACCAAATTCTGTGCTCCACTCCTGTCTCTGATCTCAACATCAAATTCTTGGAGCAATAACATCCACCGAATAAGTCGAGGCTTAGCATCTGTCTTTTTCAAAAGAAACTTCAAAGCAGCATGGTCAGAGAAAACAATAACCCTACTAGCTAGAAGATATGACCTAAACTTATCAAAAGCAAACACTATAGCCAAAAGTTCTTTCTCAGTGGTGGTATAATTGGATTGGGCAGGATCCAAGGTCTTGGATGCATATGCAATGACATGAGAAACCTTGTTGACTCTCTGAGACAAGACAGCCCCAACAGCATAATTGGAAGCATCGCACATCAACTCAAATGGAAGAGACCAATCTGGTGGTTGGATAACTGGAGTGATAGTCAGGCAACGCTTCAAGTGATCAAAGGCTATCTTACACTCTGCATGAAATGCAAACTCAGTGTCCTTATGCAGAAGGTTAGACAGGGGCTGGGCAATCTTACTGAAATCCTGAATGAAACGTCGGTAGAAACCTGCATGGCCAAGAAAAGAACGAACTTCCCGCACAGATGTGGGGTAAGGCAAAGCAGTGATAACATCAATTTTAGCAGGATCTACCTTAATACCCTCTTTAGAAACAATGTGTCCCAACACTATCCCTGACTCAACCATAAAGTGACACTTTTCAAAATTCAGCACAAGATTAGACTCAATGCATCTATTCAAGACTCTAGACAAATTAGCCAAGCATGCATCAAAATCAGACCCATACACAGTAAAATCATCCATGAAAACCTCCATGCAATCCTCTAGAAAGTCAGAAAAGATACTTACCATGCAACGCTGAAAGGTGCCAGGTGCATTGCAGAGGCCAAAAGGCATTCTTCGGTAAGCATAGGTTCCAAAGGGGCATGTGAAGGTTGTCTTCTCCTGATCCTCAGGAGCAATATGGATCTGAAAGTACCCTGAGTAACCATCCATAAAGCAGTAGTGAGACTTACCAGCCAATCGCTCTAACATCTGATCAATGAAAGGTAAAGGATAGTGATCCTTGCGGGTAGCTTGGTTGAGTCTCCTGTAGTCTATGCACACTCTCCAACTGTTATGAACTCTTGTAGGAATGAGCTCATCCCTTTGATTGGCTACCACAGTAACTCCGGATTTCTTGGGAACGACCTGGACCGGGCTAACCCACTGGCTATCAGAGATGGGGTAGATGATGCCAGCCTGTAGAAGCTTAGTCACTTCCTTCTTAACCACTTCTAAAATGAGAGGATTAAGACGTCTCTGGGGTTGTCTTACTGGTTTAGCCTCTGCTTCCAATAGAATCCGATGCATACACATAGAAGGGCTAATACCAACAAGATCAGCTAATGTCCACCCAATTGCTTTCTTATTGGCCTTCAACAAACTCAACAGCTTCTCTTCTTGATCAGGTAGAAGGTTATTGGCCACAATGACTGGAAGTTGCTCATCTACCTCTAGAAAGGCATATTTCAAGTGAGCTGGCAATGACTTCAACTCTAACTTAGGCGGCTGCTGAATGGAAGGAAGGAGCCTGGGTGATTGGACCAATTCAGAAGTGTATACACCTGCAGTACCTGAAACTACATGCACAGAAGAAGAAATGTGGCTAGGCAGCTCACTGTTAACATCAGGGTTAAGTTCATAATCAGAATGAACATCAGAATAAAGCTCAGCCTCACCACAATCAATATCATGATGCACAAGCAAAGTAGAATCAGAAATCAAGTCCATATCTCCATACAGTGCATCATTAATCTCAGTGCAAACAGGGCACCATTCAGTGTCAGAACATGCACATATTACAGAATCTCCCACGGATGCAAAATCAGGAAAATCAGCATACCAAGCAGAAAGAACATCATCAACAGTCTCATCTATCACATCAATGCACAAAACAGAATGCTCTTCCCTAGGATGTCTCATGGCATCAAAGATATTAAAAGTGACAACAATATCACCAAATTCCATGGAAAGAGTACCAGAATGCACATCTATCTTAGTCTTAGCTGTTTTCAAGAAAGGTCTGCCTAAAATGATTGGGGATCTACTGCCAGGAGATTCATCCTCCATATCTAGAATGTAGAAGTCAGCAGGGAATATCAATTCATTGACCTTAACCAAAACGTCTTCAATGAGACCAGTAGGATGAACATTACTCCTATTAGCTAGTTGGACAACAACACCAGTAGGTCGCAAGGGACCAAGACCAAGGGATTTATAAATAGATGCAGGCATAACATTAATGGAAGCACCTAAATCAGCCAAGCAATTATCAAATCTATAATTCCCAATAATGCAAGGGATAGAAAACGTACCTGGGTCCT
This sequence comes from Albizia julibrissin, assembly GCA_037074505.1. Lineage (NCBI taxonomy): Eukaryota > Viridiplantae > Streptophyta > Magnoliopsida > Fabales > Fabaceae > Albizia > Albizia julibrissin. The sequence goes on from CM073477.1 coordinate 45,687,880, forward strand.
TGCACTTGTGAGGCATGGGTTGTTGGAGAAGCGCTGAGACATTCTGGTTCAAGCTCACTCGTTCAGTCCCCCTCAGTCGCCTCTTGTTGGTACACAACTCCTTTAGGAACTTGGCATACTTGGGGATCTGTTTGATGGCATCCAAGAGAGGGATGTTAATCTCAACTTTTCTGAATGTCTCAAGGATATCAGTGTCTTGCACTTTTTCTGGCAACTTCTTGGAGTGAAGTCCTCTCTGAGGGAAAGGAAGAGGAATAGGAGCTCCAGAGTCCTCTTCACCTTGTTTCACAGCCTCTTTGTTTCTAGAGTCAATCTTCAATTTTTCTGACTCTTTTTCTGATGTGGATTCAGGCACATCTGTAGCTGGTTTATGCCCTTGTAATTGCTTACCAGATCGTAGGGAGATAGCACTAACGTTTCCCTTCGGATTGGGAATTGTCTGTGAAGGGAGAGTATTGGATCCCTGAGGCTGGAGCTGGTTCAATGATGTTGCCAACTGGCCAATCTGAGTCTGCAAACTCTGGATAGAGGCCTCAGTTTGTTGCTGGAATTGCAAACTGTTTGTTGCAAGTTGCTTCATCATTTCTTCTAATGAGGGACCACTGCTGCTGTTGCTGCTGCTATTTGGCTGTTGTTGTACAGGCTGTGGAGGTGTGAATTGTTGGAAATTCTGTCGATTCTGTGGAAACTGTCTCTGTTGGTAATTTCCAGAATTCTGCTGCACATGACTATTATTATGGTTCTGAATCTGACTTGGGTTCTGGCTCCACCTAAAATTAGGATGATTTCTCCAGCCAGGATTATATGTATTAGAGAAAGCATTATTTTGCTGCTGGTATTGTGGCTTCCCTGGAAAAACGCCCACAGCAGCCACTGACTGATCTTGATATGTGTTGTCTTGCAAAGTGGGGCAAGAATCAGTAGGATGGGAGGGATCAGAACAGAAACCACATGAATGGGCCAACTGTGGAATGGAAGACTGCACTGTTTGAGTAACTGCCAGTTGCCTCACCAAGGAGGTCAGATCATCAATTCTATTCTCCAATCGCTGGTGAGAATCATTAGATCCACTGATCTGGAACACAGCACTGCTATTTGATCTAGTGCCAAATTGTTGAGAATTAGCAGCAATAGTGGATATTAAATCTCTGGCCTCTTGGGGTGTCTTGTTGACTAAGGCTCCACCACTAGAAGCATCCACCAGATTTCGGTCATTAGGTAGAAGACCCTCATAGAAATAAGTAATCAAGAGTTGCTCAGTTATCTGGTGATGGGGGCAGCTAGCACACAACCTCTTAAATCTCTCCCAGTATTCATGCATATTCTCGCCATTAATTTGCTTAATTCCACTGATTTCTTTTCTGATTGTAGTGGCTCTTGAAGAAGGGAAAAATCTCTCTAGGAACAATCTCTGCATATCAGCCCAACTCCCAATAGATGAGGGTTGAAGATTATATAACCAGTCTTTCGCTCCATCCTCAAGAGAGAAAGGAAAAGCTCTCAGCTTAATGTGGTCTTCATCAATATGCTGTGGTTTCATTGTGCTACAGACCACATGGAATTCCTTAAGATGCTTGTGCGGTTCATCACCTGCAAGACCACGAAACTTGGGCAACAAATGTATAAGTCCAGATTTAAGTTCAAGGTTAGCACCAAGGGTGGGGTATTGGATACACAATGGCTGATAATTATCACCAGGTGCAGTCAACTTTTTAAAGTCCTATTATTTCCCTGATCTGCCATAGTGTCGGAGGGACTAGAAGTACTGCCAATAGAATCAGTGTCAGAATCAGAAACGGGTTCAGTAAGAACCTTCTGACCTAACCTAACAGCCCTTCTAGCAGCAAGAATTGTGCGTTCTATTTCAGGATTATTATCCAATAGATCAGGTGCACTAGTGCTGCTCCTAGTCATACAGCATAGGGAAAATCAGGACAACCACTAGAACACTAAAAAACGCAAAAACACTAAAAAATAATAATAAAAAAAAACGGAAAACACTAAAAAAATGCAAAATCACACTGGAAATTGACCAAAATAAATTCAGAAAAAAATACCAAATGATTTTTAAAAATTATGGGACTTGCACAGAACAACTTCTACACTATCCGGGAACCGAAAAATGTGATAAAAAAAACTTAAAAAATCGAAAAAGTGGTCTAAACGATCGAATTTGGCCAATTTTTGGGGGAGCACATCGCGAAGCATGTGTCTTGCTCATTAGCACATTTTCTTTCAGCTCACCAAAAATCAGCCCAATCGAAGCAAGTCGGAACGTCCAAACAATTTCGGAAATACCGAATACGTCCCGCTGAGACCAAAAAATGCTTAAAACGTGGTCTAAACGATGGAATTTGGCAAAATCAGGGGTGATCTCACTTCCTAAAGGAAGTGACTTTTGCTCAGAATGCCCGATTCCTTCAAAAAGACCTGGCGCTGAGTGATTTGGTTGAGATAAAAATCTGCCAAACCACCAGAACAACCTGACTCAAACACTACTGTTACTGCTAGACCGATGCAAATTCCCCGGCAACGGCGCCAAATTTTGATGAAAAATGTCGAGTTCTCACAAAATAACCAGTTTCACTGAGGATTTGCAGTACAGAGAACCTGGATCGTTTCCCACAGAATTTACAAGCAGTCTAGAACATTCGAACAATAATCGATTGGGGGGGGTTTTAATGAAACTATTACCGAACAATAAACTCAGATTTAAGACAGAAATGAAAAGCGAACTAGATCAAATAGATTAAAACGACTGACCATAGGATTGGGATTCATAGTTTCCTACCATCATCGGACAAAGATTATAACGAATTCGTGATCGGATCTGGACGAACCAAAAATCTCTGTATCCGTCCAGAAAATCCCTCGACTAGACGATCGTCTAGATTCTGTTCGTATACATGGCGTGCTACTGTACAATCGTTTAGTAGCACTATAACCAGATCCGAACTGTGTCCTTGGGATGTACCGATCAGAATATTAAAACAAACATTCGAACTATTCCAGAAATCGGATCCGATTAAAGTAAATAGAAACGAATTACGTTACCCGTTGAAGTATGTCCTCTGATTGGAAACGTGAATCCTCAATCCATAGATCAGTCACAGAAACTTAGCCGGACATGGCTGGAAAATCCGAAGAACGAACGAAGAACACGAAGAACACGAAGAACACGAAGAACATGAAGAACACGAAGAACACGAAGAACATTTCAGAGAATTTAGAACTTGTGCATTTGATCTCAAAAACGGCCACACACATTATGCCTAATGTTTCAGCATAAGTTAGCTTATAACCTAATTGCCAAATGGGCCAGGGCCCAACAGTGAAGCCCAAAACGAAAATCCATACTAAATAGTGCTTTATTACAAAATTCGGGCCCAATAAAAATCCAGAAAAATACATATAACTTTGACTGCATTTTTGACTATCCTCTTGTCCGAATCTTCTCTTCAAGTCTTCATATCAATTGTTGCCCTCTGAATCATCTAAAAAATGAGACAAGAATGAGATCATTCGGATATCTGGTTCAAGAGTTAAGATCAAAATAGAGAAGGGTTGTAAATCTGGAATTTTACTATTAAAATATGTTAAATCCAATAAAACACTCAAAGCCCAAATAAGCATAAAAGCCCATTATTTATTACTAAACAATCTAAATTTATTAATCAAGAGATACAAATGAGTGTAATAAATATTCAATATCATTACCATACCATTTGTCACTAGGTATCGGTAGCCCATACATACCTCAATCCCAGTATGACATGTCAGCCTCCCTAGAGATGCTTGGTATTGCCCTCAAAAGGAAATATAAGTAGTACTAGCTTCTTGGTATAACCCCTCTATGTGTTCTATATAACACTATTTTCCTACCTTCAGGTGTATGCTCGTCCTTATAGGGTTGGTTAGCCGATGGAGGTAATCAAATCCTTTGCCTTCCTCTACCAGTCATACTTCTTATCATAAAGAAGCTAGCCTAAGTTTCAAACCTATCAAAATAAGCAAAGGACTCTAACAATAATCTACCGTTTCCATAATCAATGCTTTGATACCAAAATTTGCAATACCTTATATCTAATATATTAGTACAAAAGAGTAGTGAAATCAGTTGTTAAACCAGGAATTAGTCCCGGATTAAACCGACTTTCAAAATCGCTCGTAAATCCCAATCTCAACTCAAGAATTAAACCTGAGGTTGAGAGGGTTTTTCAAGGAATAAAAAATATTTATCAAATATTTTCATAAAGTTCACTATCTCCTTAAGTCTCATCGGTACTCAATTCTATTTTATCAGAGTTTGCGAGCGTGTCTTTACTTAAGTCTCATGTTACATTCGTTAGTTGATGTTTCTTTATCGTTCATAAGCGTCATCTAACTAAGTTATCCCTTCATTATGTTACCATCCATTTTCTAGACTACCTATACTACTGGTCCTATCACTATACTATTGTTAGGTTTACATAGTTATATACATTGTATACATATTCCAAAATATCCAAAATAGACAACCAACAGGGAAAATAAATCTTGCAATTTCATCCTCTAGCTATCCACGTTTACCTTCTTACCCTTTTTGCTGCTAGCCTATACAAATCTTAGTAGTAACATGATATTTGTAATGTCTTGAATTTTGATCACTAAGTATCATATGACTATTATAGTATTCCATGATAAAAGAGCATATAAACTGGCAAAACAAAGGCAATAAAGTCACATATAACAAAATAGTTATTATAGAAGATAGTTGGTGAATTTCCTGATGAGGCAACTGGATTGTATGACACTTTTAAATAAGTAAATTACCTTCACAAATTATGAAAATTTCTAGAATGAAATTATACATGATAAGATTTAATTTGATAGGTCATATGGAATCGTTTGAGTTGTGTACAAGGAGATATGAATTTTTGAAATTTGTCTAGTGAATTTGGCATTTTTCAGGGGCAGACTTAAACAATAATAATTTTGGGATTGTTGTGCTTCCATTTGTCTTAATGTTATATTTTTCATAAAAACTAGACTTAATCATGGTCACATATCCTTTGGAACCACCCTAATTGGATATCTACACAATTAGATAATAATTTTAAAATTTTAGGGACAATTCTACCAATTTTCTCAAGTATTGCGAAAATTGCAAGGGTAAAATGGTCATTTTGACCAAATAAATATAATCTGTAAATTTTATTTAATAAATTCAGAAAGGGGGAGACAGATGGAGCATGCAAAAATATTATATAATTAAATATGTAATAATATTATCACATGTGTAATAAAATAATTAAAAGCCAATAAGCTTGTAACATGTAGGCAACTCTAGATAATTCCAAAATGCTCCATCTTTGTCTACTTAAGAGGCCTTAGTCGGCCAAATAGAGAAGAGAAAGGAAGAGGAAGAGAGAGCCAAGAGGAAAAGAAGGAAGGAGGAAAAGCAAAGATTCAAGAGTCAGTGCAAGGTAAGTATGTCGAAATCTCTGCTCAATCTTACTCTCTAACTTGTGAAACATCTTCCTTAACCTCTATCTTCTCTTAGGTTAGTTATTTAGAAAACAAAAACCTAGAGAAGAGGGAAAAAATTTTTGGCAAAGGGAAGAAGAAGAAGAGGAAGTGAGGTAAGTTGCCTAAACTCTTAAATTCTTACCAAAAATTGAGTTGTGACTGCATTCTGGCTGGTTATTGGACTATTTATGGTGATTCTTTTAAATTTAGGATATCCAATTTCGAAGGGAAGATGCTGCCCAAATTTCTATTGATTATGTTAAACTTGAGATTGGATGATTAAACAATCAAATACAGATGAAAAGGAAGGTGTTTTAAGGGGTAACACATGAAACTTCCTTTTTCCAATTTGTACCAAATGTGTTCTGACGTGTTTTTGAATAGCTTAACCTGGTCTAAACTTCATGAATTTTATGGGACAAAAAGGGAAATATTGGGCTTTAATATGATAGGTATTATAAGTCATTTATATAAGTGGATTGAAAGATATGATTTTTCAAAGTTTAACCATCAATCTGGAACAAATTTTGTGGCAGACAAGATTAGACGCATTTTCTGGAAATTTGTGGATGTGTTTGGTGCCTTGTGATATTTTTCTTTAAAATAGAACTGAAAGATATTTGCATAGGAACTAGAACCATTTAATTTGGAATTTTCTAGATTTAGTTATGAATTTTTAAATTTGACCGAAAAATGCATGAAATTATTTGAAAACCTACGAAAAAGACAATTTTGCCCCTAAAACTCTAATTAGTGGTTGTTAAGGGTAATCTGGTTATTTGAATGTGAATTTTTCCAAACTAAAGTCAAAAATGGATTCTATTCATGAAATTCTGTAGGAATAGCCTGGGACATAATTTTAGAAAAGTATAATTGTACCAGGTATAAAGGAATCTGGGGCATCCTGGTAATTTTGCACCTTGAGTAAAGATAACCAACTTATGAGATTAAAATAAGATATAAATGAGAAATTATTCATTTTTCAATTACTTTGGAATTTTAGGATTTGATAATTTCCCGAGCCGGATGAAAAATTTAAGGACCAGTATTAGCTATGCATTGGAAAGAAGTCCAGGTAGTAACTCTATGTCTCATATTCTATGTGAATGTTAATATGCATTGTTTTGCCATGTTCTATACAATATGTTGCTTGTGGAATTGATACTCACTGGGTGTGGGTGATGAGTTAAACCACCCCATGTAACCTTTGGGGTACCATGTGGCCAGACGAACCCAGTCAAGTAGCTTGATATATATGGATAGGTATAGGGTATCTCCAAGTTATGATGATTATGGATAGGTATAGACCTACTCTAAGTTATTGTTGTGATCACATTATAAGATGATGATTGTGCAGATCAGGAACGAATGATCATTTTGATCCGGACAAAATCATCATTTGGTTCCTTAGCATTGTAAGACATGTGTTTGGCATTTTGATTGTTACATCAAGATAAATGTTGCATTGCATGTTTACTTTTCACATATTATATGATTGATTGTCTGTTACTATTGAGATTCGTATGCATCTCACCCCGTTCTATAAATTCAAAATTTACTCAGTTAGAGGAAATGTCTTAGAGAGGAAAGTAGCACATACCGGTAAATGAAGGTCCGGTGGTGATTCAAGGAATTCTTGTCAGTTATCTGTCAGTCCTACTTTGTATTAGATATGTACGGTATCATGTACAAACCCTTTGGGGATATTCTGTAATGTAATCAAGAACTTTATATCAGTATATTGTACTATTTCTATATGTCCATTGAACTACACATTAATACTTTGATAAATGTCAAAATATTAAGGGGTTTCACATTTTTGTTATCAGAGCATGCGGTTCTGGAAGTAATAGAATGGTACACTAATATGAACATGATTAAGTTATAATAAGAAGGACAAACGAAATATGGTGACAGAGAAGTCACCATTATCGATGAAAATTTCCCAGAAATTTGAGGATGCCTAGAGGGCAATCTAGTCGACTATGCCAATTAGAAATGGTACAAGGAAGCTGCGGGCCTCAAGGAGGGAGAAGCGACAAGAGTTAGTACTCATACTATAGACCCAAATTAGAGCCAATAGTCAAAGCCATCTATCAATTATGTGGAACAACTGCTGTCTATGGGAGTGGAACCTGATTTGTTCAAGGTTACCAGTCCTAGAGTAGAACCTGTATACATAAGATATAGCCTGCTGCCAGATCAGGGAGAGAAGATACATCAAGATAATGTGGATGTGAGCCCATAACCCACAGAGACCCCCAGTATGCACAGTACATACATAATACCAACACATTGCACCAAGAGCAGGGATTATACATTGCAGAGCTCCCATACAAAGATCATATTCTTACAATATAGAGTTTCCCTTCGGCACAACATTTAAGGCATAAAAAACAACCAACTTTATAAAGGGAGATCCATATAATTTCCTTATGAACCTGATAGAGCATATGACCATGTACGTATCAGGCTATATGTATAAGTATTAATAAATGATTTATACATAGTATTTAGACGCGAGGAGATGATTGATCCGGCTAATTAGGATGAGGGCAGTCTAGGGGTACTAATGTCCTAAAACGGTTAAAGTCGGTACTAGTATTTTTGCACTAGTACATGAAAGTTAAGCATGCTCAGTCCAGTGTAATAGAATGATGGGTGACCCCCTAGGAGGTTATTAAAAATAATTAGTCATGAGATGTAAAGGAGTAAAAACATGTTGAACAGTCACTTATAGGCAGTATAATACCCAAATGTTTTTTCCAAACTACTTAAAAATCTACTATTTGTTAGTAATGAAGTATTGGTGTGTTCAAAATTTGTAAAAAGACAAAAATTCCCTTGGGAACATGTGGAATTTACCTCTTTCCTACTTTAATATACAGAGACATAGAGATAGTAAGACAAAGAAGTAAAGATGCAGGGTAAGGTCTGGAAGCCAGACCTAGCCCAATACAGCAGGTAATAGGAAATTTAATGGAATAGTGTATAATGGAAATATGATCTGAATGACAAGCTATGAGAATACAGCAAAAGTAAGATGAGGATAAGGAAAGATGAAGCAATTCTGGTAGCAGGATAATGAACGCAGATAGCTTGTAAACTCTGACCAACAACTTTTATCAAGGATATTTCCTGGATCAGCTGATGATGATGAAAGTCTGTAGATATGGGTGGCATGATGAAGCAACTAGAAAGTTGAAATAAAATAAACTGTGAGATTGAAGAAATATTGCAAAGGACTATATGTCCTATGAATGTTGAATTTGACCAATTGGATCTTGTGAATAAATAAAAATCAATGATGTCTTGTGTGATTGCTAAGCAATGTAAATCACGAAAAGTATTTGAATACAGTACTGAGCATATTGTGAGATAAGAAACTCTATGCCAATACGAGTTTCGGCTTTTAAAAATTAAATTATGGGCCATGTAGTCTCACCAGAAGGGAACCTATTGAATCCCAGTAAAGTGAAAAGTAGTACTAAACTAAAAAAAAAGGCCAGAAAATTTTAGTTTTCTGGGTCTTGATGATTATTACGAATGAGTCATGTGGTACCTCCCCGGTATTGTTTTGCCTTTGATAATATTGACTTGATGATTCAATATTCTATATGGGATTATAGTTGTAAGAGGAGCTTCATAGAGCTGAGAGAGGAATTGATTATGATATAAATGATGTTGACCTGAGAGGTCTTGATTTGTAATTGAAATGATGTTGACCCAAGGGGTCTCGATTTGTAAATGACCTATGTGACCTGTGTTAATGTGAACAAATATGAGTTAGAATGTATCCTGATATAGTAGGATGACATTATGGTATGAACCTCTTCTTAGCTAGAGCCTCAAAGACTAAAATATCCTACGTATGAACTCTGTGATAGTAACAATTGTTTATGTATGGGGGAATCTGGAGATATTATTTCTATGGAGCACCATAGAGTTGTACTACAACCACTAGAATTTGATGTAACTATATGATCATAAAGAGTTAAACTTGAAATAGCATTGATGGATAGAGTTGCTTAAATCTGGAAGTTAAATACTGTCCAAGAAGTGCTAATATGATTGTGAAGGCATTAAACAACAATAGTGGAAATCAATGAACTTTTGATTTCATATCTAGTGTAGTGGTCTTGTATATATGAGTTCACATGTGAGAATATAGTTGTTGAGAAAATACAGTAGGCGGTAAGACATGTTAGGCTAGTATGTCCATAGGCCATAAGACCTTATGAACCAGCAAAGTAAAGTCGTAAAGAACTACAGTATAGCCCAAATGTTGAATAATGACTTAGGGCATGAGATTTCTGAGGTAACTCAATGCCAGGGAATATAAATAGTCTCTCAAAGAGATTGTAACATTAAAGGGTGATAGGACAATAAGTCCTAAGGTAATGAGACCTATAAATGTTGTATGCATGGAAAGTTATGTTGGGATTGGTAGGCACACAGCGGAAGAATTAAAAAAAATAAAATTGCAAAAGTTTACCAATCCCAGTTGCGGATCTATCAATGGCATTTAAATCGAGTTAGAAGGAGTCATACCTTATTCATGTTTGTTTGAATGCCCACAATCATCAACGTATTGCGGTTCACAAATCTCCATGTTTGGTTGCTCCTGAAATAATTTCCCCGGCATCTACATGTCCGCTAATTCTTCTTAAAAGAGCATCAATCTCTATGAGTATGAGATTAACCATCCCCAACATCAACATGTCAATTAGTTCTTCTTGGAGTTTTACCTTTTTCAATCTTGAGGAGCTAACTACTCATATCAGCTCCCTCTACTGGTATCTACACGAATAAGACCCCAACACCGGTAGCGTACTAGCGCCTCTAATATCCTTCTAGGGTTTTCTTGTGGCTCTCTAGTTTTTCATCATCTGTAGAAAACCCTAGCTCTCATATTTTATAACTAGTAGGGTTATCTATTTTATGATGGATATTGGATTTTTAAAATTAATCTTAATTAATTTCAAAATCCTTATCATATCAATTAACATTTAATTGTTTTAATAAGCTAATTAAATAAATCTGGTTTAATTAAATCTATCCAACAATTTTAATTTAACCTATTTATTTAATTAGAATAAAGAGCCAATGGAATTTAATTTATCTTCATAAATTAAATATGAGATATTATCATATAATATCTTTATATATACACAATATAATAATATTATCATATATTCAATATATATTATCAAATAATATGTATTATATATATATATATAATATAATATTATCATATGATCATATAATACAATACTATCATATATATATAATATATATTATCCAATAATATATATTATATATGTATTTATGTATTTCAAAAATACATATGTGTATATAATATTATTAATTTTCCTTTCCAAATATAAATATATATATATAACACACATATAAATATTTATCAAATAAATGTTCACGCAGCATGTGTATTAATAAATATATATTTAAAATTCATTCACCCTAGATTAAACATTGTATTCATTAAATCTTAGACGCATCTTAGATTCAATGAATCTAGACATTATAGCTCGTGTTGGGCTATTCTTGTGTGCGACCCTGTAGGCCCATACGAAGTTGGCAGTGGGCCAATAACTATACTAACCCACAAGTCGTAAGCGGCCTCTAGCAAGACATTACGACTACCCAATTCATATGAGGATCGACAATACAATACAACCTGTCATATAACCATATCATGTCCCTTTTGTCACACAATATTTCGGTCAAGGATGAGGCATGGAGAATGTCATCCTCCTATTCCTGACCATTACTTTCTCGATCCCTGAGTAGTCTGACTATAGAAGTGGAAACTCTTTTCCATCGTAGTATGGCCATACATTTCTCAGACCTACTCATCGAGGGGCCCAGTAATATCTCTCACTAATGTAAGGGACAAATTCCATCTTGACCATTGACATTCCTCTACATGAAAATCATTAAGCCCGATTGTAGTCTTTATCACCACCCGGTTAAAGGTGACTTTTGACTAAGTCAAAGTTTAGTGACTCCCATGTAGGAATCCATGATGATCTCAGGTTAAAGGGCATTGTGACGTGGTTATACATAAGATAAGCTATTACTTGATCCATGCAGCTTTCTCATAGCGGGTCGGTCCCATACCTTATACTCCTACAAGTGCCGAAGACTTTGATTAGTATCCCCATACCTTATCAAAGTCATACTGGTCTTATTTCATCTTTACTCCCACATAGATGACTGACCAGGGACATTTAGGACAATCATTATGATTTATCCAAGGATACAATTATCACAGTGAACATGCAAATAATGTGATAACCAAATGGAGAAATTCATTGAATGACAATATTCAAAGTACAATGATTGGCCCCTAGGGCACAATTTCCAACAAGTTACTCAAGTTATAGAATCTTATAAGTATTCAAGTGATAAATATGCATAATGCCCTATGATTTTCTAGAGATACGTGTCCTATGATTACTGAATGTTAATAGGCTGATTGTAGCTAGATGATTTGTCCTTTCACACCTTGTAAACAATATACATAAGGATAAAGACCAAATATCAAAAGTTATAAATTTGAGTTGTTCTCAAAATAGCTGTAAGATTATATTGATAATTATGAATCTTAATATGTAATCCATATAGATATTGGATGGGAAGTTCAACAGCTGTAAAACCTATTGGACCAATATGTCCTTAGGATGGTAAATTATGAAACAATTAAATTTATGATAAGCAGAAGCTAGAAACTTGGTGTACAAACTCGAAAATAGCAACAACTCTGTCATGGTATTGGACTGGTAAATCTAGGGAATTTGTTTTGATAATTCCTATAGAATATTTAAAAATACCAATGGACTCTTGGAACTCTAGCTCCATAGTATACGAGCTACCGACGCTCAACATTTGTGAAATTTGTAATGGATGTGTTGCATACTTTACAAACTTGCACAAGAAAAGATAGATTGAGGGTTGAAAAGGATAGAATTATCTGAAAGAAAAATGTTTGAGCTAGATATAGTTGAGAAAACAATAGAGCAACTCAAATTAATCAAGCAGAGACTGTTAGTGGCCCAAAGCACGCAAAAAAGTTATGTAGACAAAAGACAGAAATCGTTGGAGTTTGCGGTTAGAGATCATGTATTTTTGAAAGTTTCACCAGATACTGGAATTAGGAGAGCTTTAAAGACAAGGAAATTAAGTCCTAGGTACGTCAAACCATTTGAAAGTCTATCTAGAGTTAAACCAATAGCCTATCAGATAGCTTTACCCCAAAATTTGAATCATTTGCATGATGTTTTCATGTCTCTCAATTGAAGAAATATCAGCCAGATCCGGAACATGTTATGGAATATGAGGATATTGATGTGCAAGACAACCTTATTCTCGAGGTGGAGCCTGAACAAATTATTGATTGACAAGACAAGCAGCTCAAGCACAAAACAATACCCTTTGTAAAAGTGGTATGGAAAGGGTATCCCTCGAGAGAAGCTACGTGGGAGAGGGAAAAAGACATGCAGAAGTGGTATCCAGAATTTATGAATATGCTTGTACGACAAAATTTCAGGGATGAAATTTTATTGACGGTGTAAGAATTGTAATGTCCTGAATTTTGATCATTATTTATCATGTGACTATTATAGTATTCCATGATAAAAGAGCATATCAAGTGGCAAAACAAAGCCAATAAAGTCACACATAACAAAATAGTTATTTTACAAGATAGTTGGTGTATTTCCTGATGAGGCAGTCAGATTGTGTTACACTTTTAAATCCGTAAAAAAACTTCAAAAATTATGAAAATTTCTAGAATGAAAGTAGACATGATAATATTTAATTTTATAGGTGATATGGAATTTTTGGAGTTGTATAAAGGGAGATATGAATTTTTGAAATTTGCCCAGCGAATTTGGCGTTTTTCAGGGGTAGACTTCAAAAATAATAATTCAGGGAATGGTGTGCTTCCATTTGGCTTAATTTTATATTTTTTCTCAAGATTATACTTAATAAGGGTCACATAGCCTTTGGAATCACCCCAATTTGATATTTATACAATTAGATATGAATTTTCAAATTTTTGTGACAATTCTGCCAATTTTCTCAAGTATAGTGAAAATTGCAAGGGTGAAATGGTCATTTTGACCAAATAAATATAATCTGTAAATTTAATTTAATAAATTCAGAAAGGGGGGAGAGATGGAGTATTCAAAAATATTATATAATTAAATATGTAATAATATTATCACATGTGCAATAAAATAATTAAGAGCCAATAAGCTTGTAACATGTAGGCAACTGTAGATAAATCCAAAATGCTCCATCTTTGTCTACTTAAGAGGACTTAGTAGGCAAAATATAAAAGAGAAAGGAAGAGAAAAAGAAGGAAGGAGGAAGAGTAAAGATTCAAGAGTCAATGTAAGGTAAGTATGTCGAAATCTCTGCTCAATCTTACTCTCTAACTTGTGAAGCCTCTTCCTTAACCTCTATCTCCTCTTAGGTTAGTTGTTTAGCTAACAAAATCTAGAGAAGAGGGAAGCAATTTTCGGCTAAGGGAAGAAGAAGAAGAAGTGAGATAAGTTTCCTAAATTCTAAAATTCTGACCAAAATCTGAGTTGTGACTGTATTTTTGGCTAGTTATTGGACTGTTTCTGGTGATTTTGTAAATTTGGGATGTCCAATTTCTAATGGAAAATACTGCCCAAATTTCTATTTATTATGTTAAACTTGAGATTGGATGATTAAACAATCAAATACAAGTGAAAACGAAGGTGTTTTAAGGGGTAACACTTGAAACTTCCATTTTTCCAATTTGTACCAGATGTATTGTGACATGTTTTTGAATGGCTTAACCTAGTCCAAACTTTATGAAATTTTACAAGTTGAAAGGAGACATCCTGGGCTTTAATTTGATAGGTATTATAAGCCATTTGGATAAGTGGATTAAAATATATAATTTTTCAAACTTTAACCATGAATCTGGAACAAATTCTGTGACAGATCAGATTGGACGAATTTTATGGAAATTTTTGGATGTGTTTGGTGCCTTGTGATATTTTTCTTTAACAAACTAGTGAAATCGCTTTTTATAGGAACTAGAACAACTCAATTTAAAGTTTTCTTGATTTAGTTATGAAATTTCAAAGTTGAGTGAAAAATGCTAGAAATTTCTGCAAAACCTATGAAAGTGATAATTTCGCCCCTAAAACTCTAATTAGTGACTATCAAGGGTAATCTAGTCATTTGAATGTGAATTTGTCCAAAATAATGTCAAAAATGTACTCTATAGGAGAAATTGTAGAAGAATAGCCTGGGGCATAATTTGTGAAAAGTACAATTATACCTAGTATTATGGAAACTAGACCGGATTCCCTAGGGCCATTCTGGTAATTTTGCCTCTTGAGTAAAGATAACCAACTTATAAGATTAAAATAAGATATAAATGAGAAATAATTCATTTTTCAACTACATTGGAATTTTAGGATTTGATAATTGCCCAAGCCGGACGAAAAATGTATGGAAAGGAGTCCAGGTAGTAACTCTATGTCTCATATTCTATATGAATGTTAATATGCGTTCTTTTTCCATATTCTATACAATATGTTGCTTGCAAAATTTGTAATACCCCACTTTTTCACCAATATTCTTATATGTATATTTGTAATATTTAGTGGAATAAAATGATGAATTGTGGTGTGTATGAATTTACAGAAAAATGGCAATCGCCGGTTGCATATAATTCAGCTAAGAAAGGACATAATGGGGCAATTAATGTCCACTTAAAGGCTTAGTATTGTAACCAAAATTTGACAGTTTAAATGACATGAATAGTAGCCTCATTTAAGTGTTGAAATTGGGTCAACCCCATGGAAATGAGCGAGAAATGGTTAAATCATAAAACGTAAAGGCAAAACGGTAATTTTCCCATACAGTAGGAAATAATTATTTTCCCTAATATTCCCAATAATTTCAGTTAAATGGGAATTTAAAAGGGAAAAATGGCTACTTCATAATTAATAAACCTATTTTGGTGAATTATTATCAAGAAAGGTCAAATAATAAAAAGTCAAAGGTGCAAAAGTCAACATATGGCAAGATGGCAATATTGTACAAGATCAATATATACTCCCTCATTTCTAATGAAATTAAGCTGGAATGAAGAGAGTATGAAGGGAATGGAATAACTAAGCAAATAATTAATGTTTTGGTCCAATGATCACTTACCAAATGTAATAAACCATTTTGACTAAATAATATATCACTAATTCCTCCACCTCTTCAGCTCATTTCTCGTGCAAACAAGCCGAAAGAGTGAGAGTGAGAGTGAGAACTGAGATAGTGAAGAAGAAAAAGGGCTAGGTTTCTTCAAGAATCAAGGTAAGGGAGCTTGTACCTTGTGCTTTAAGTTTCTAATCCCTCCATAACCTCTTCTACTCACCTCTCTTCCTTTAAATCCATGATTTTCAAGTTAAATCAAGAGTTATGGAAAGAGAGATAGAAACGTGTAGAGAGGGAAAGTGCTGGAAATCAAGAGGTAATCTTCCAAACTTGTTCCTCTTGCTTGATTAATGCTATTAGAGTTGTTCTTGGCTTTGTTTTGGTTGTTTTGGTGAAAGATAGTTCATGTACCTTAAGGGACCTTAATGTTCAAGTTTCTCCAAATCAAGTCCAATAAATGTCTAAATAGCTAATAGTGTGATTATAAGTAGATAGGAGGTGATTAGGTAAGAGAAAATGAGAAACTGACACAATATTTCTGGGAATCCTATTGGATTTCCCTGTGTTGAATGTGGTAAAGGAGTAAGAATTTGATAGTTTTGATGCTTCCATTGGATTTAGGAGGCAAAATTGTGTAGGGTATATGATCGAGAATTGTCGAGTTCTCACAAAATAACCAGTTTCAATAAGAATTTGCAGTATAGAGAACCTGGATCGTTTCCCATGGAAGTCATATGCAGTCTAAAACATTCAAACTATGATCGATTGGGGGGGTTTAATTAGACTATTAACGAACAATAAACTCAGATTAAAGACAGAAATTGAAAACGAACTAGACCAAACAGATTAAAAACGATTGACCTAGAATTGGGATTCATATTCTCCTACCATCATCGGACGAAGATTATACCGAACTCGTGACTGGTTCTGGACGAACCGAAATCTCTGCATTCATCCAGAGAATCCCTCGACTAGACAATCGTCTAGGTTCTGTTCGTATGCGTAGCATGCTACTGTGCGATCGTACAATAGCACTGTAACCCGATTCAAACTGTGTCCTTGGGATGTACCAATCCGAATATTAAAACAAACATTCAAACTATTCCAGAAATCGAATCCGATTAGAGTAAATAGAAACGAATTACGTTACCAGTTTAACTATGTCCTCTTGATTGGAAACATGAATCCTCAATCCATAGGTCAATCACAGAAACTTAGTTGGACATGGCTGGAAAATCCAAAAAATGAACGAAGAACATGAAGAACATTTTCAGAGAATGAAGAACTTCTGATTTCAATCCAAAAAACATACCAAATTTGTTCTGCACTCTTGTTTCAGCTAACCAAAATAAAAACCTGATTGTCACATGGGTCAAAGCCCATCAGTTAAGCCCAAAACGGAAATTAATAATAAATGGTGCTTCATTACAAAATTTGGGCCCAATAAAAATCCAGAAAAATACATATAACATTGACTACATTTTTGACTATCCTCTTGTCCGAATCTGCTCTTCAAGTCTTCATATCAATTGTTTCCCTCTGAATCATCTAAAAAAAATGAGACAAGAATGAGATCATTTGGATATCTGGTTCAAGAGTTATTATCAAAATAGAGAAGGGTTGTAAATCTGGAATTTTTATTATTAAAATATGTTAAATCCAATAAAATACTCAAAGCCCAAATAAGCATAAAAGCCCATTATTTATTACTAAACAATCTAAATTTATTAATCAAGAGATACAAATGAGTGTAATAAATGTTCAATTATCAGTCTATGTTCATGATGAAGTGAGAAAAGCCCCATAATGTGAAATGACCAAATTACCCCTTAAAAGCCTTAAATAAGGGTTGTCAAGGGCATTTTTGTCATTTGGGTCTGATTTTGCCCAATCTGAAGTCAAAAATAGATTCTGCATGCAAAATTGTGTAGGATAAGCCCGAGTCATAATTTTGAGTAAAGTACAAGTGAGACTGGGTCTTTAGGGGCACTTGGTAATTTAGCACTATTACGTTAAGTTAACCAATACTATGAATTTTGAATTGTGCATGAATGGGTAATGACTTATTTATGGTATATTCGAGATTTCAGGACTTGGTAATTGTTCGGAGCTCAAGGCTTGATCGAGCTTGGAAAGGTGGGAGGAAGTTGCTAGAGAAAAGCAACCAGGTAGTAACTTATCTTTCATATGTTATGATGTGCATTAAATGATTTGTGTATTCATCAAGAATTTCCTGACGTATTCTAAATATGCGGGGTGGTCGCCCGGGGCCTATCTTTGCATAGGTAGATGCTCAAGCTAATATAACGATCACTGATGCACTAGTAAATGCCCGAGGCCTATTGCACGGGTATTCCTCGGAACTTTGTAATATATCTAGCACTATGATAGTTTATGAGCTACATGTGATGCATTGAATGCTGAGTGATGATTCTAGTGAATGATGGTTATTTCGCATGCTTTGTAGTGTTATAATTGTGTGATTGATATATATTGCTACTAAGATTCTTTTAAATCTCACTCTTTTTCAAAAACCCACTTTCAGTACAGGGAGAAGGCTCGAGGGGCAAGTGGAAGGTAAATGTAGATGACTACATGTTGGGACACTGAAGACTTTAGTCATTTTAGTTGTCTAGTTCCATATATTTTGGATATTTTGAGTTCTATATGGTATATATGTTCATGTAAGCATGACAACAATGTAAAAGTGGCTACATGAATGAATGGTAGATAATATGTGTTTATTCTTCCAATCGCTAAAAAAATGTAATTATGCTCATTTGAGGCTAAATGAGATGGTGAAAATGGTTTGTGAAAATTTTACTACCCTCTCAACCCTGGGTTCAACTCCTGAGTTGAGGATAGGAAATTTGCAAATATTTTTGAAAGTTTGGTAGTCCGGGTTTAAATCTTGGTCTCCCTAATGATTTCACTACTCTTTTATACTCATCTGATGCTATAGGAAATAAAGTATCACATTTTTGGTATCAGAGCGTTGGTTCTATCAATGATGGACTTTGCTGGAATTTTTTGCTTATGATTGCAAGGTTCTAGCTTTCGTTAGCAGTTTTGGGATAGGAAGCATAGTGTATGAGAGTATATGAGAATGAGGTATAGAATTATGACAAGGGAGAAATCATGGATTGGTTAGCATATGAGAGTATTTTGAGTGTTTATTGAAGTGATCTAGCTTAAGAACGGCTGATGAACTCGAGTTTAGCAAAGAGAACTCGAGTGTAGTTCAGCCAGAACATGAGTTTGTGCATAAGAACTCGAGTACATAAGGCATTTTCCCACAAATCAGTTGGTTTTGGGCAAAAACTCACAGAAGTTCAAAAGTATAACTTGAGTGTAAGCTACCTGAGAACTCGAGTGCATCCTTAGGAACTCGAGTTCATGCCTTTCATTTCCAGTCTCAAGATTCTCAGACAACAACTCTTATGGGTAAACTCAAGTGCAAGTTGTCTCAGAACTTGAGTGTGACCACCGGAACTTGAGTGTACGTTGTTTTTCAAGAATTTAGCTATCTCTGGGAGAAACTCTCTTGACATCACTTCCTGAACTTGAGTGCATTTACAACTAAGAACTCAAGTGCAATATTGTGAACTTGTGGTTCTCTTTGCCGTGTTTAATCCTAGTGTTAGTTGAGCCTCAGTGATAAACCAACTGGACTCAAGTGTGTAATGTAAAATTTGAGTTTGTGGCTAGAAATCGAGTTTATACAACCAAACTCGAGTGCAGTGGTAATTTTTAGAATGTGTAAATATGCCTTTGTATAATGTTTTCCTTATAAACTTTAACACATTGTGTTTTGCTTAACTTGATCATTCTTTGCAAAATCTTTCATTCCTACTATGTTATTATCAAGGCATGGATTCTAACCTGGTAGTGTATAGAAAGGCAGGAATGACAAGGGTAAGGCGTACTGCCAGAAGAGTGTTCCTGTGCTTATCACTATCAAGAAGAGAAATGGGTCAGATAGTAAAAGGCAAAGGAGTAGATCACCCTCACTTCCATCGATTAACCAGCCTCCACCAGAGGAGCAGCTAACAGAGGGTAAGGCTGTAATATCCCAAATTTTGGGACTAAAGGCTAGAGAATAAGCCTAAATTAAATGGACCGCTAGACCTCAGTTTAGCAAATGTCCCTATGAGGCATGTTTAAATTTCCCAAAATTCCTTTATATCCTTGGATATTAAAAGGAATTATTTTGGTGAGCTAAAGAGCTCGGGGAATAATAAAACGAAGTGATTGGAAGTCACACACAACATACTAAGGTGAAATACAAAGTATTGTTGCTATTGGTGAAATTCCCGATATGGTAGTTGACTTTGTGTGGCATATTTCAAGGGGCCAATGATGTCCAAATATTATAAACCTTTCCAGAATGAATCTAGACTTATCAAGCTTTAATTTGATAGGTCATATAAGTCATTTGGAGCTGTACACAAAGAGAAATGAATTTTTGAAGTTAGCCCAGCGAAATTAACTATTTTCTGAGGTAGCATCCAAAGATTAAAATTCTGGGAAGAGTGAGCTTCCAATTGGCCAAATTTTATATTTTTCCTTAAAACTAGACTAAATTTGGGTTGCATAACCTTTGGAACCACCCCAATTGGACATTTGTACAATTAGATATGAATTTTCAAAATTTAATGAAAATTCTGTCAGTTTTGCAATTAAGTACGAAAATTGGAATTTTGGGCCAATCATGGATTGACACGTGGAAAATCCATTTAATCATCAATTAAACCATCATCTCCTTCATTCCTCAGCTCATTTTCATGCAGAAAGAACCAGAAGAGAGAGAGAGAGAGAAGCTGCAGAAGTAAAATGAAGAGAAAGGAGAGAGAAACTTTGAGGCGTCGAAACACTGCCGAATTGATGTCTTCTCTCAAAGTGCCCTTCACGAACCTTCCTCTACTCATCAAAATCTTCATTTCTATAGTTTTGGATTTTTTTTGGAGGTGGTTGGCATCGTCTCACTGGACGGAGTGTTGCCAGAATTTTGAACCATTTACGGAAACGGGTAGAGGTAAGCGTAAGCTTCCTTTTTAACCATTTGGTTTGTCGTTTGGATGAGTATAGAAGAAGTTGGGACTGTTCATGGTTAGTTTAAATTGGTTTTTTTAATGTCTAATGAATGTTTAAATAGCTAATCATTTGATTAGAAGTAGAAAGAAAGTGATTAAGCAAGAAAAAACCATAAAACAACATGTTACTCTTAAGAACCTTGATTTCTGCCCTATATTTGTTACTTGATAAATGAATAGGAATTTACAAAGTTTGAGGTTTCCAATGGATTCCTTGGGTAAAATTGTGTAGGTATACAAGTGTTCATGATTTTTGGATACTTGTATATGAATTTGGAAGTTTTAGAAGTTGAAGAGTAACTGTTGTGAAATCTGTTTTCTGGAGGCAGTATCCTTGTGATATGTTTTTGAAGGGCTGAATGTTGTCAAATGATAATGAAACTTTCCAGACTTAAAGTAGACATGTAGAGCTTTTAAAAGATAGGTAATATGAAAGATTTGGACAAGTATGCTAGAAGTTATGAGTAAATATGTGTTTTCAATGGCTAAATCATGTCTAATGAATGTTTAAATAGTTAATCATTTGATTAGAAGTAGAAAGAAAGTGATTAAGCAAGAGAAAACCAGAAAACAACATGTTACTCTTAAGAACCTTGATTTCTTCCCTATATTGTGACTTGTTGAAGGAATAGGAATTTTCAGAGTTTGAGGTTTCCAATGGATTCCTTGGGTAAAATTGTGTAGGTACACAAGTGTTCATGATTCTTGGATACTTGTATATGAATTTGGAAGTTTTAGAAGTTGAAGAGTAACTGTTGTGAAATCTATTTTCTGGAGGCAGTATCCTTGTGATATGTTTTTGAAGGGCTGAATGTTGTCAAATGATAATGAAAATTTCCAGACTTAAAGTAGACATGTAGAGCTTTTAAAAGATAGGTAATATGAAAGATTTGGACAAGTATGCTAGAAGTTATGAGTAAATCTGTGTTTTCAATGGCTAAATCATGTCTAATCAATGTTTAAATAGTTAATCATTTGATTAGAAGTAGAAAGAAAGTGATTAAGCAAGAGAAAACCAGAAAACAACATGTTACTCTTCAGAACCTTGATTTCTGCCCTATATTGTGACTTGTTGAAGGAATAGGAATTTGCAAAGTTTGAGGTTTCCAATGGATTCCTGGGGTAAAATTGTGTAGGTACACAAGTGTTCATGATTCTTGGATACTTGTATATGAATTTGGAAGTTTTAGAAGTTGAAGAGTAACTATTGTGAAATCTGTCTTCTGGAGGCAGTATCCTTGTGATATATTTTTGAAAGGCTGAATGTTATCAAATGATAATGAAACTTTCCACACCTAAAGTAGACATGTAGAGCTTTAAAAGGATATGTAATATGAAAGATTTGGACAAGTATGCTAGAAGTTATGAGTTTTTAAAGTCTGGTCATGTGAATTTGGATAATTCTGGGGCAGTATCCAATTGAATGGACCTCTGTGATTATATGAGTTGATTTAGCTTGTGTTCATATTTTTCCCATAAATTATACTTAAAGAGGGTTCCATAAAACTTGGAAGAACCTCATTTGGAGTTTTATACATTTAGTTATGATTTTTACAAGTTCGGCCAAGAATCAGGATGGTGAAATTCTGAGCAGCGATATTCTTGGCTGCAGCCAAAATGTTTTTGTCTGGTTTTTGGCTGCGGCCAAAACCCCTAAATTTCATGATTTCATATTTTTGAAGGGAAATTAACCTATTTAGTCGTCCCTAGCTTCTTGGGCCATAATATACACTTCTAATGACTTATAATCATGGCTCTAATGATTTAATTGGGTATCTAGGGCCATGGAGAAGTCAAGAAAGAAGACGAATGGAAGAATTTCCAAGAAGCTTCGATGGTTGGAAGAAAAGGGAAAAATTCAAGAAGGACATAAGTCCACAAGGTAGTAAACTTACTTACTTGTATGTATGTGATGCTTATGCTGTGTATTGATTTGCTGTATTGCTTTGCTTGATTATGTGAAGCATGTATGAATGAATGAAGCTCTGTTTCTGTTTTTACTATAGCCATAAGTATGTTGTACAAAACATTGAGCATGCAGAATATCATTATATGAACATGAGCCTACGTAAGGCAAGCATATCATGTACTAGCATTCATCTTACATGCATTGTCTGTATGTTTGCTACTGAGATTCTCTAGAATCTCACTCTCCCCTACCAACCATATAGGTATATGAACAAGAAAGAAGAGAATGCTTGAAGATGGTGCAGAATAAAAGAAGACAAAGAATTGAAGACTTAATTGTGTTTAGATTACTGTGTGTATCATTATTTGCGCGCAGAGAATTTTTGGTTGTAAGAATACACGCGAATTTGAATCAAGCCGTAATTGGAATCATTGAGAATAAGAATTAACTCTATCCTTGGGTAAAAATAACAACTAAATAAGTCATGAATAAGTAATTACCCCTAATAAAGTAATAATGAATTCTTCCGTGTAAGTAACTAAGGGGTATGTAAGACGGGTGTTACAAAGGCTTATGTAATCATTAACAGAGGAGGACCTGGATGTGGACCAAAGATTGTTCATACACGCAGAAAGAGTGTCAAGCATCCAGTGTTCTATGGTCCTATTTCTAGAGATGAAGCAACTGTAGTAGACACAGACGACTTAGAGTCAGATGATAGTATGTTGCATGCAAAGTCAGATAAAGAGTTGGATTCTCTAATGGAGAAATTAGCTTTTAACCCACATCTGGATCATGAACTTTGGGAGCAACTGAAGGATTTGTATCTTACAGACTTCAATGAATTTATCACCCCTACATCACAGTATACAACGTTCTTGAACTCAGAAAAAAAGATATATGAGCAAAGAGAGGAGCTTGGGCTAAAAGATGACAGATGATGTGTGGATTCGGACTACGTTAGCATATTTTCCCAATTTCACTTCTTGGACTAGGAAAAAGAATGAGATTGTATTTTTAGGTCCTTTTGAGTTTATGGCTTTTGTTAGGCATCTTTTTTTATATGTGTTGATTAATATGCCCAATGAGTAGTAGAGCAAGGTTCTTTTGTTGTGAATGTTACACCACTTATTGTACATATGGTTGATTTTTGTTTGATAAACTTCTTCTGATGTAAATACCAAGCCATCTTAATGCAAATGTGAATGTTTGCTATAATGGATGTATGTCTGTTGTGTGTTGGTATTTAGAATCTTGAGAAGTACATATATACATATATGTGTTGATGTGGTATTAACGTAGTGTTCCTTGTTACTAGTGAAGAGGAACAATAGTACAACGTAGACCAGTGGGAAATATACCACCAAATCCTGAACCTGAGAATAATCCAGAGCCTGATCTCATGCAGCAAGTTTTCACAATGCAGACCTAACAGCAAACTATGATCCAGGACTTGCGAGAAGTCCAAAAATTAATGGAAAGATGAAATGCAGATAGGGAGTAGCCTGAAGGGAACAACCCTAAAGGAAATAACCCAGAGGGGAATCCCCCTAAAGGAAATCATCTTAAGGGGAATCCAGACAGAGAGCAACCACCTAGTGATGAGCAATCATAGTCATACAAGGTGAACTCAGAAATCCCCATTGTTCAAGAACCTAAAGAGAATGTTGTCCAGTATTGGATGCCTAAATTTATTAAATATCAGCCTGAGGCATTCCAAGGGAAATTTAATCAACAAGTTTTAGAGAATTAGCTGAACCGCCTAGAGAAAATCTTCGAGGTGCTTGGATGCCTGACGGAGATGAAAGCCAAATATATAAGCTAGTAGGTGATGCTGACAACTGGTGGAAAAACACAACACTTATATTGTGGGGCCGGAACATTCCACTAATATGGGAGTTGTTTCAAGATAAATTCTATGAGAAGTATTTCCCAAGATCAGTAAGAATCGAGAAAGAGAAATAATTCCTAGCAATTCAGCAAGGTGATACAGAGGCCTTCGATGCTTACTTATCTCGATTCATTCAGCTGTCTTGCTACTCTTCCTACTTAAAACTCAAAGAGGATGAGGAGTGGAGTTCTAATATGCTAATTCAGGGATTGAAGCCCGAAATGAAAGAGAAACTTGTGGCCCGACAATTTAAAAAGTTTAATAAGGCTATGGAAGTGTGTCGACTGACAGAAGGAAACCTGAAGATAATACAGGCTGGTAAGAGTACCAGCCAAAGAGGTAGATTTAGTCCAAGAGATACCTCACAGAAGCGAAAGGGACAAGGATTTCCATAAAGGGGAATTAATAAAAAGCCCTTTTGATCTGGGAACTATGGTGGCCAGAAACCCCCGATGTCTCAAACATGCCTTTGGTGTGGCAAGTCTCATCTTGGACGATGGTGCAACATTCCAATGAGCCAAATGATTTGTCATGCTTGCAAGAAGCCAGGCCATTTGGCAGTAAATTATCCCTAGCAAGCAGCACCACGACCTGTTGAGCTTAAACAGCAGAATCAGGGCTGAATGTTTGCCTTGACTCAGGAAGAAGCAAAGAAGTCCCCAGAGCTAGTTCAAGGTAAAATCATTCTCTATGGTAGTGTATTGCAAGCCTTATATGATTCAAGTGCTAGTCATTCCTTCATTGCCTATGACTGTATTAAGCGCCTAGGATTGCATGTGCATAAACTACCATTTGATTTGATTGTGTCGACGCCGATGGGTGTCAAGAATCTAACAACTAATACTCGTTTGAATTGTGAGATAAATGTTGAGGGACATGAGTCTACAGTAGACTTGATATGTTTGCCGCTCCAAAAACTTAGTTATATTGGGTTTTGATTGGATGACGATAAATAATGTGCTAGTAGATTGTGGAAATAAGAGGATAATATATCCTACTATTACGAGTGTAGGATGGTGTATTTAGAAAGTGCAAGTATACACTGTCGTAATCAAGTAATATACAAGTGAGTAGAGTATCGTTCCCACGAGGATTGATCACTAAGTACCAAAATTGATAATTTTAATACTATTTAGCCGCTCGATTAGTTGATGATTAAGATTGTAAGATAAAAATGATTAAATGAAAATGCAATTTTTATAAAGACAAATATAAGAAAAAGCCCTAGGGATTAGATTTCACTTAACAAATTCCGGATTGAATCACTTATCTATTCTAGTCCAATTTATTCCACATGATTGAAAGTTGAGTTTCCCTATTTTAATTACTAGCCTCTTCCAAGGTCAAGTAATTCTATAATTAATTGCTAACCCAATATATTCCTATATGAATTTAAGCAATCAATCATGCATTAAGATTTATGCAACTCAATTAAGACTACACAACCCATATGAATATATTCCTATTTCATATGCAAATTATGGTTTTAATTATAGGATCTACACACATGTATCTCCTTTCGGTCTCAACATGCATATTGAAATCATCCAAAAGGTGGCCAATCAATTGTATGCATTAAGAGCAATAATTAAAACTCAATCATGAAGGAAAAATTAAAACTAGATTTAATAAGTTAAGATTCAATCCGTCATTAGTAAGCTACGTCATCACCCTAGGAAACGGAAAATTTAGCTCATGATAAAATTAAAAACAAAACCAAAATAAATTATAAACATCATAAATATTGCATAAAAATTAATTACAAAAACATAAAAATACAGCTACAAGATGCATGAAAATGGAAAATCTAGCCTACCATGTAAGAGGTAAAACCTTCCATGCAGGAGGCATACAAAAAGTAATACAATGTAAGAAATGACTATCTAGCCTTCCATATAGGAGGTAAAACCATCCATCCAGAAGGCATGGAAAAAGTAATACAATATAAGAAATGACTATCTAGCCTTCCATATAGGAGGTAAAACCATCCATCCAGGAGGCATGCAAGAAGTAAGAAAATGCAAGAAATAAATTCTAAAATAACAACTCTCTCTAAAATAGAAGCTCTCTCTCTCTCTTCCTTCCTTCTCCCTTCTTTTCATGCCAAGAATCTCTATTTATAGGCTTCATTTCGGGTGCTACAGTAGCTGCTACAGTGAAAGCCGGCAGCTACAGTGCCGCGTTTCACCTACCACACTTTACCAACCGCACGCTACAGTGAAATACAGTGTCCGCTACAGTACCCCTGCTACAGTCGATACAGTGATTCCAAACAGTACCAGACATGAACAGTGCATAATGAATAGTACTGTATGAATAGTAACTTCCCCTTAAATGCCTTCTTTAATTCTTCTTAATGCGGTATTGTCCATGGCTGCAAGAAAATCATTATTTATTTATTAATTACACCCAAATTGATTACATTCAGCTCAAATATAGTCCACAAAATCATCATATAAGGGAAAATAAATATGCATATATTTTACTTATCAAATTCCCCCACACTTAGCTCTTAGACGTCCTCGAACAAGAAAGAGTGACTAATAAATAAGTGCTTCCAACAAAATCAGAAGTGTTAAGTTGTAAGCAAGGATACAATTGAAGAATAAAGAGATCATAGTATTCTTGAATAAATAAAAGTATAAACAAGTAACTTCATTTGAAAATGAATGAACCGGATTCATAATTGTGACTCATTCTCTCAATCTCTCAAGTGTTTTAGGGTAAGTGTTTCGCTCAAATTCACCTGAAAAAATTACACTACCATAAGCTTGCAAAAAATCTCAATCTCCACTACCTAATTCATATACATAATTCAAATCAAAAGGACTTATTAAGGGTTGTAATGGGGCTAAGATAAAAGGAATGTAAATAGTGATATGAAGGGCTACATTTAAGAAGTAAATAGAGCAATTGAAAAATGGGTCATCTTATAAATAGACTTATCTCGTCACAATAACCCACAATTTACATATGCAAATACTAAACATCTTTTTTTTTCTTTCTCTTTTTTTTTCTTTTTCTCTCTCTTTTTTTTTTACTTCTGCAATTTTACAGTTGATGATATATACACCCCCACACTTGTCAAAAGCCCATTTCACAAAGATTTCAAATGCTCTATTAATCTTTTGAATTAGGTAAAAGCACTTGATATATCATTAAAACACATATTAATGGGTTGAAACTAAAGAAATAATCAATCAGGCTCAAAGGGGCTTATCAATGGTATAATTGCAAGGTTGGCTATTTGGCTCTGGCTAAACAAAATGAATGCCTTTATCATTTTTGAATGTGCATGTGACATGTAATTTCAACCAGATTTAAAGCAAGTTCTAGAGTGACAACTTAATAGGTGACTATCACACACAAGAAAGATAATCATTATTGATCATATAGGCTCAAAAGCTCACGGTTAGGGACTTTCAAATTCAGCTCATTCAATCTCAAAATTCATCACCAAATTCAACAATCAATTGTTCAATCATGCTATAAAATCTCTAAACTTAATTGATCCATGCTTCAAACTTATATACTTAAAATCATTGAAAAACACTTGCACACTAATTTTTTTTTCGGACCTCTTTTTTTAGATGAAACAGAAAGAAAGAAAGAAAAATGCAACTAATAAGATGCGTCTCAAGAGTTAAGAATAACTCTTTACTCTTCCATCTTTTCACACCTCATGCATCTAATGGTTTTACTAACTAACTATTTAATGGAGAAACTATGCTTTTTTTCTCCCCCAACCTAAATCAGACATTGTCCTCAATGTCTTCTAAAGATTAGAGACAGTTTTTTTATTTGAAAACATAAACAAACAATAAAGTAAACTAAAATGCTAAGAGTAAAATCATTAAGATTAAGGAAAGTTTACAACCAGATAGTGGTATCTGGATTCTGCTTCCGACTGCTGTCTGAGGATTGCCCACCTTTTTCTTTCTTTTACTAATAGATCTAGTGTAGGTTCATAGGTTTGCAGTTTATCAAGTAGTTGATCAGCAGTTGGTGCAGAAATGATGGAATGACAAGTCGCTTGGGGTATGAATCCTGTTTCCACAGCATGATCAAGAAAAGACAACAGGTTATCATAAAAACCATTAACATTTAACAATCATAATGGCTTTTTGTGAAAGTTAAGCTTAGCCCAATATGCAACACTTGAGATCCCATCCAATGTTTCCAAACCACCAGGTAAAGCGATAAAAGCTTCAGCACGGTAGAACATACGTCCCGTTTGTTCAGGCAGACTTGAAACCTCTAACTCTTGGCCTAAGAAGAAGAAGTGATGTTCTAACTCCTTTATCCTTACACACAAACCCTTGCTACCATTAATGGTTGCAGGAATAGCCATACTTAACTTCAGACCCTCGAGACCTCTCCCGTAGACAAAGTTGATTTTCCTAGCGGCTAGTGCACGTCCTAGTTCCTGTGCTGCAAGTATATACTCTCCATCCTTTCCCAAATCAGTTTCAAAAAAAATGCAGATAGATTTAAATCTACATTTTAGAGTGATACCACTCCTCTCTTTTTTTCTCTCAAACATTTTGTGTGTTTTTTTTACAAATGGAAGATTACATATTTATATTACAAAAATAGCGACAACAAAATCATGCAAATCACACATTTTTCAAAAAAGTTTGAAAAAAAATTTCTGACACGAATGACCAGTGGCCCACTGTGCGAAGAAATTAAGTAAAGTGAGTAAAGAAAGTCAAAAGTTACTAAAAAAGATAAGACATATTAGACAAAAGTAAGATTATGTACAGTAGTTGTGATTGTAGCTCACATCTTCCTCTGGTTTTACGTCTAGTAACGGCTTAAACGCTTTCTATGAATCGAGGATTTCCTTCCCATCCAGTTTTCTTATAAACTGGCAAACAGGGTCTTTTAACATCAGATTCCCAAGACGGTAGCGCTCTTTTTCTTTGTTGAATATGTCTAACAAATCAAGAAGAATAGATGAACATCACCACTAGGATGCGTCTCAAGAGTCTGAATGATATCATCCAATGACTCCTTACTCAGTCAATCCTTTATAAATTAAATTTTATCTTCTCGATTTATAGAAACCATACCTTTGCTCTTACAGTGCTGATCACAATTCCACCTTGCACATTTAGGACAAACATTCATTATTTTAGCTCTTCTCTTTTTGGAGTAAGAGCTTCTTCCCATACCTGGCATAGGTTTAATAAATGACTCATGAATCTCACCTATTAAACATACCTTAGCTTCAATGATCCAGCGGACATCCTCAGGAAGGCCCAAACGCTTGAATGTCTTCATTCTTTCAAGTCGACAACTATAGATCTTCCTAAGCACATCTTTGGGAAGAGTAGGGAACCTGTTCTTAAGCTTTACAATAATTTCCTCCATAATGAGAATAAAATTTAAAGATGCAGTTTTTTGTGCTTCAATAAGAAAGAAAAATGAAAGAGTAAGGAAAAGAAGTTTTGGGTTGCCTCCTAAATAGCCGCCCTTCTTTAACGCTTTTACTAGACAAAAACCAAACCAATAAATTCTTTTATTTTATTTTATTTTATATTTATTTTATATTTTTTTAAAAAAATTAGGACTTACCTGTTGTTTCCTCCAAAGTGATGACAGTTTTCAAAGTGTTGAGTGTACTGTCATTATATTCTTTCAGCCTTTGCTCATTCACTTTGAATTTTCGATCACCATCTTGAATCTCCACATCTCCATATAGCCATGTTTGAACCACAGTAAAAGGTCCTGATCACCTTGATCTCAACTTTCCCAGAAAGAGCTTTAGCCTTGAGTTATACAGCAGCACTTTATGTCCCGGTGTGAACTCTCTCTTCATAATTCTTCTTTCATGCCACATTTTTGTCTTCTCCTTGTATAACTTGGCATTCTCAAAAGTTTGTTGTCTGAATTCTTAAAGCTTATTGAGTTGGAGAAGTCTCTTTTTACTAGCTTCCTTTGAGTCAAAATTTAAAGCTTTTATTCCCCAATATTCTTTATGCACTTCAGGATTAGTAAATTTTGATACATCTACCATTCCCATTGTGAATAGTTTATCTATGCAGCTTTCGTTCACCACGTCTTTTGTGCAGCTAGTCAATGTATCTACCCTATAACAGGTGTCACCTTCATTTGGAAAGGACCAAGCCTTAAAAATGTTGAAAGATACTTGATCATCTTGAACTCGCAAGGTTAACTTTCCCTGTTGCACATCTATTAAAGTTCTCCCAGTTGCTTGGAATGGCCTCCCAAGAATGATAGGAATTTCTTGATCTTCTTCCATGTCGAGTATGATGAAATCAACTGGAAATATGAGTTTGTCCACCTTCACCAGAACATCTTCTAAAACACCCCTCGAATGTTTAATTGATCGATCAACAAGAAGTAGTGAAACTGTGGTAGGCTTCACCTCTCCAAGACCCAGTTTTATGTAGACAGATAAGGGCATGAGATTTACACTTTCTCCCAGGTCACAAAGTGCTCTTTGAAAGTTACATTGACCTATGGTGCAAGGTATGCAACAGCTTCCTGGATCTTTTAGCTTTGGTGGTAGTTTCTTTTGCATAATGGCACTGCACTCCTCAGTAAGTGCAACTGTCTTAAATTCCTCCAGCTTACGCTTATTTGAGAGAATATCCTTCATGAATTTTGCATAACTGGGCATTTGGGCAAGAGCGTCTACAAAAGGGATGTTGATATGTAACTTTTTGAAAACCTTCAAAAACTTTTTAAATTGCTTGTCTAGCTTTGCCTTCACAAGTCTCTGAGGGTACGGAACTGGTGGTACATATGGAGGAGGGTTATCTGGAAAGCTGATTATTCCTGGTACCACATCATCTTCTTGAGGTTTCTGCGCTTCCTCCTTCTTTTCTTCTTTACTTTCTTTCATTTCTCCATCATTCTTATATAGAATTATAGGATCTTTCAATTCTTTCCCACTCCTTAATGAAATAGCCTTCACATGCTCTCTTGGGTTTTTTTCAATGTCACTTGGAAGAGTACCTGGTTGTCTGGAATTCAGCATATTTGTAATTTGGCCTATTTGGATCTCTAAGTTCTTTATTGAGGCTTCGTGGCTTCTGAGTGTTGCGTCAGTCCTAGCCATGAATAGAGATGTATTCATGGTTAGTTGAGCCAGTGCTTCTTCTATATTTAATTTTTGTTGTAGTGGATTTTGTGGTTGAAGAGCTTGTTGTTAGTAGTTCCCTTGCGGCTTGAACATATTTTAATTATTCCTCCAGCCAAAGTTTGGATGATTCCGCTAACCTGGATTATAAGTGTTTGAGAATGGGTCATTTCTTTGATTTCCAATATAATGAGCTTGCTCCGACTGAGAAGGCATGTATGACTGTCCATCTTGACTTTGCGTACTTATATGAGGTCCTCCATATCGATCACAGGTTTCATGAGGAGTACTGATTGCATTTGCTTGACTAGTCAATGAGCTCACTTGCTTGGATATAGATGCAACTTGAGAAGATAAAGTTGTAAGGATATCCAGCTCGTGCACTCTAAGTACCTTCTTTGAATTATGACGTTCAAAAGGCCATTGATATGCATTGGCCGCCATCTCCTCAAGTAAGTTGTAGGCATCATCTAGATTTTTTCCCATTAAAGATCCTCCAGCTGCAGCATCTACAAGAATTCTGGTGGTATGCGTCATCCCATTGTAGAATGTTTGCAGTGTCCACCAATCTGGTAACCCATAATGAGGACATCTCCTTAGAAACTCCTTGTATCTTTCTCAGGCTTCATAAAGGCTTTCTAATTCGTGCTAGGAAAATGAGGTAATTTCATTCCTCAATTTAGCAGTTTTTCCTGATGGAAAGTATTTCGCAAAAAATTTATGTGCCAAGGCATCCCATGTAGTTATGCTTCCCACTGGTAGAGAATGTAACCAGCTCTTAGCCTTATCCCTTAGTGAGAAAGGGAAAAGTCTAAATCTAATGGCATCATCAGTAATACCATTATGCTTAAATGTGTCGCATATTTCTAGGAAGCTGGCTATATGTGTGTTGGGATCTTCTGTTGATAAACTACCGAATTGATTTGCTTGCACCATCTGGATAATTACAGGCTTGATTTAAAAATTGTTGGCTGCTACTGGTGGTTTTCTGATTCCAGAAGTTGTCTCCATGACTGCTGGTGTTGCATAATCACGAAGTGTTTTGGTATCTGCTACTTCTCCTTCCGGATTTTCCATTGAATTGATTAAGGTAGACTGCTTTTGAACTCTCTGATTTCTTCGACAAGTTCTCTCGATCTCAGAATCACAAGGTTGTAATTCAGTCTTCTTCGATCTGGTCATATACTAAGCAAAAACCTGAAAAGAAACAAAAGACACAAAAAACAAAAAAAAAGTAATATGAAGACCAAATTAGTATTAAAATTACTTGGTATTGATATTAATGATAGCAATCCCCGGCAACGGCGCCAAAAACTTGTTACGAGTGTAGGATGGTATATTTAGCAGTGCAAGTGTACAATGTCGTAATCAAGTAATATAGAAGTGAGTAGAGTATCGTTCCCACGAGGATTGATCACTAAGTACCAAAATTGGTAATTTTAATTCTATTTAGTCGGTTGATTAGTTGTGATTGAGATTTCAAGATAAAAATGATGAAATATGAATACAAGTGATATAAAGACAAATATGAGAAAAAGCCCTAGGGATTAGATTTCACTTAACAAATTCCAGATTGAATCACTTATCTATTCTAGTCCAATTTATTCCACATGATTGATAGTCGTGTTTCCCTATTTTAATTAGTAGCCTCTTCCAAGGTCAAGTAATTCTATAATTAATTACTAACCCAATATATTCCTATATGAATTTAAGCAATCAATCATGCATTAAGATTTATGGAACTCAATTAAGACTACACAACCCATATGAATATATTCTTATTTCATATGAAAATTATGGTTTTAATTATAGGATCCACACACATGTATCTCCTTCCGGTCTCAACATGCATATTGAAATCATCCAAAAGGCGGCCAATCAATTGTAAGCACTAAGAGCAATAATTAAAACCCAATCATGAAGGAAAAATTAAAACTAGATTTAATAAGTTAAGATTCAATCCGTCATTAGTAAGCTATGTCATCACCCTAGGAAAAGGAAAATTTAGCTCATGATAAAATTAAAAACAAAACCAAAATAAATTACAAACATCATAAATATTGCATAAAAATTAATTACAAAAACATAAAAATACAACTACAAGATGCATGAAAATGGAAAATCTAGCCTTCCATATAGGAGGTAAAACCATTCATGTAGGTGGCAACCTATACCATCCATAAAGGAGGACTACCTAGGCCTTCCATATAGGAGGTAAAACCATCCATGTAGGAGGCATGCAAGAAGTAAAAAAAATGCAAGAAATAAATTCTAAAAATAACAACTCTCTCTAAAATAGAAACTCTCTCTCTCTCTCTTCCTTCCTCCTTCTTCCTCTTCATTTTAGGGTGCCAAGAAGCTCTATTTATAGGCTTCATTTTCGGAGATTCCTTAGGCGGAGCTACCTTTATCGTAGATTAAAGAAAGCCTTTTTTGGTGGCCAATATTTTGAAGATGCTTTGAAGGCATTGACTGGGGAGAAAGTTTATGCAAAAGGTACAAAATATCAATGCTATCTTTGGTAAGGCTACAAAGAGTAGAAATGAGAAAAATATATGGAAAAAGAGGTCGGTCTTCTTTAATCTTCCATATTGGCACAATCTTGATGTGAGATACTATATTGACTTCATACATGTGGAGAAAAATGTATGTGATAGTATTGTTGGGATACTGCTCAATATACAAGGTAGTTCTAAGGATGGCGTGAATGTGAGATTATATTTGCAAGAAATGGGAATACGAGAAGACTTACATCTGAGGCCATATGGTAAGAGAACTTTTTGTTCTCCAGCTTGTCATACTTTGTCCAAGGATGAGAAAATAAGTTTTTGTGAGTGTTTACATGATCAAAGTTCCCTCAGGGTATTCTTTAAATTTTAAGAAGCTTGTGTCGATGAAAGACTTGAACTTAGTAGGGCTAAAATCTCATGATTGTCATGTATTAACGCAACAACTACTCCCAGTAGCTATTCGAGGTATTGTTGAATATGATCTTCAACACATATTGACTAGACTTTGTTTCTTCTTCAATGCAATTTTTAGTAAAGTCATTGAGACAGAAAGATTAGATGAATTGGAAAATGAAGGATATCTGATCTTGTACCAGCTTGAAAAACTTTTTCTTCCTTCTTTTTTTTGACATCATGGTATACATAATTGTTCATCTAGTGAAGGAAATAAAGTTGTGTGGCCCTATCTATTTCCGGTGGATGTACCCAATTGAAAGAACTATGAAAATCCTAAATGGGTATATCAAGAACCATAACCATCCTAAAGCATCTATTGTTCAAAAATATGTTTTTGAAGAAGCCATAGAATTTTGTCAACATTATTTGTCAAATGTAGGACATATCGGCCTTCCTAAACGCCATAGAGAAGAAGGGGGTAGACCCGGGGCTATAGTAAAGAATGTGGATCCTGATGAATTACAACAAGTCCACCTGTATATCTTGAATAATGTTGATGCAGTTCAAGATTACATGAATGCTCATAAAGAAATTGTACGGAAAACAAACTGTCGAGTGACTGAACAAAGGTTAATTAGGGAGCATATCAGAAATTTTGCATATTGGTTCAAACATAAGGTTGATGGAGAAGAATGTGTTTCTGATACAATTAAATGGCTAGCACGTGGTCCTGAGGTTGATGTCATAAGTTGGACTTCATTTTTTGATCAATGGTTATACCTTTTAAACGAATTCCCTAGATGATAGGACCACGTCCATAACAGTGGTCTTATGTTAGAGGCTGAATCTATGCACTTCTCTAGTTCAAAATATAAGAACCCTAAATTGGTAGTCATACCTTATTTTGGGGTTATTAATGAGATTTGGGTAGTTGACTATGTTAAAATTAAATTTCTTATTTTCAAATGCAAGTGGGTAGATGTCAATAATGGTGTGAAGATTGATCAATTAGGATTTATATTAGTAGATCTGAACAGTAGAAGTTTTGGAGATGAACCTTTCATTATGACAGATCAATTGAGACAAGTGTTATGTATTACCGATCAGGCAAATAAAATGTGGTATGTAGCTTTCCAAGGAAAAAGGGTCTTTGATATTGACGAGGAAAGTTGTTCAAATTACGATCTTCTTGAGACTCCTTCTTTTTCCAGGGGTCTTCCTAAATTGAACGAAGAAGATGAAGCAGATAATGAACACGGCACAAGAAAGGATCATCGTGAAGGGATATGGGAGGATATCTCTTTATAAATCTACTTTAAAAGTTAGTTATCTATCTAAAGTAATTATCAATGAGTTATATCCAGATTATATATACAGTTACTTTATAGCTTACTAACTTAACGATTTGTCTTAACAGGACAATGACAGATCTGAGGCATCCTAGTTCAGAGGCTCAGGAGTCACCTAGTGCTCATTAAAGTGAGCCAGAGAGTGTTAATCAGAGCCAGAATCAAAGTGATCCAAGTAACCACTCCTTATGGAGGTATAGGAGGGCCACACAATTGAGAGACGTTACCCTCAGTCGAAGTGCCAACGAAAAGATATTGATTGAGTTTGATAAATATTGGAAACCAATCGGGACTAATGCAAGTCGATATAAGAGTTTTGTCGGCCTCCTAGCACGCAATAAGCCTAGTATCTTGATAGAGGAGTGGAGAAATGTTGACAAAAAAGTGAAGCAGCATATTTGGGATACTATTCAAGTATAAAGTTCTCTTCTGCATGTAATAATTATCAAATTTGTCACTAATTGTGTTAATGCATGTATAACAGCTTACCTACGACGTCCCTCAGAGTGAAATCTTGTACAACAAGACTATGATGTATTGTTATGAGCGATGAAAAGGCCAAGTGTTGTTGCCTTGAAGAGACTAATATTCAGCATTTATAGCTTAATACCAATTAGGATAACTAAGGGCATATTTAACATAAGAGGGAAAGGGGAACTATTAAGAATTTTAGGCTTGATGATTCCAAATTTGGAGCAAGTTTGCATAGGATAACATGATGTCATAGGCTGAATTGATTTTGAGAAATACCAAGTATTTCTAGAAATAAAAATGCTCTTATCATTGCTTCTGATTATGAATATATATGTGTTGTTGCTTGTGTATGTGGAAAGGAAATTGTCGTTGAATTGGCTTACTAACCTGGGTAAGGTTGAAACAAACAAAATTTAAAAAAAACATATTTTTAAGACCGGTTCTCAAAAAAATCGGTCTTAAAATTCATTTTAAGACCGGTTTTCTTGAGAACCGGTCTTAAAAGTCATGTCTTTTATGACCGGTTCTCAACAAAACCGGTCTTAAAGTGACTTTTAAGATCAGTTTTTTTAGAACGGTCTTGAAAGTCTTGACTTAATGCTCTTTTCAGTTCTTATTTTCAAACTTTTAAGACTAGATATGAGACAACCGGTCTTAAAAGTTTGGATTTTAGATTGATTTTTTAACCGGTCTAAAAAGTTACAGACTTTTTAGATCGGCTGTATCAAGACCTGATCCAGAATTGATCTAAAATGTCTTTTTTAATCGGTCTAAAAAGTGTTTTTTAAAATAGTGACTCCTCCACCTCTTCAACTCATTTCTCATGCAAACAGACCGAAAGAGTGAGAGTGAGAGCTAAGACGGTGAAGAAGAAGAAGGGCTAGGGTTCTTCAAGAATCAAGGTAAGGGAGCTTGTAGCAAATAGTAATGAAGTAACATTTATGTCAAACAATGTTCAGGAACAAAGCAATGATTTTGTCTGGATCTAGATATAGTCTGTCATATGGTCCTTGAACTCTGGGAAGCTATCCTTTAGGCCCCACTCCAGAATATCATTCACCTTCCAGACCCAAAACACTATATCTAAAACGAATATAGTGTGGTCTAAATCCAATAATCTTCAAGGAACTCTATGCCAAGGAACCCCTTATCCCAATATAGTGTATCTATGTCATACAACAACTACCCGTACTGAGTCATCAGAGTGTCATATATACAGTGGGCTCACATGTATAGGTTGTTGATGTATTCCCATAACTGCTCATCCGCCCTGGAGTTGGAAAAACTATATCGGTCCAACTCAGATCCATCTGATAATGGCTGGTCCGTATCACCTATAGAGGAACTAGTTTCTAGCTCTGGTCTAGGCTGGGGTTCGTAGACTGGTCTCAGTCGTACACACTTTCTTGGGGTATGCAGTAACCTAGGGCCTCTCCTATCCTGATGTGATCGTGCTCGTTATCCCTCTAAGGGCTGATTCACAAATGGCGGGGATTTGCTCCTGTGACGTCACCCTTCACTCATGATTCCCGTTATAACATAATCAAGATCATATCAATATACCATTATGTTATTGCTAGAACTGCATGCTCTGATACCAAAAATGTCAAACCTCTCAGAATTTGGATATTTATTAAAGTACCAACACATAGTTCAATGGCATACATAAATAGAATAAATATACTAATATAAAACTGTTGATTATATTATAGGAATTTTCCACAGGGTTTTTACATAGTCAATTACAAAACCTAAAGGTTCAAAAAAAGTAAGAAGATAACAAACACAACTTCTTCATCAAACCCAAATCCTTTAGTGGCCGGTGTCCACCTCTTTGCCTTTGGAGCTACTACTTCTTACTGAATAAATTTAATTTTTGGAAAGGGGTAAGATTGAATCGAATCTTAGAAGTAACAAGTAGTCAATCATATAAAATACGAAAGATAAACATGCAAATGAGCATATATGATGTAGCAAGTAGTAATGATGTGGACATGTCTGTCAAACAATGTTCAGGAGTAAAGCAATGATTTTGTCTAGATCAAAATGATTGCCTAAACCCTACTTGTCACATCGTGATCACATCAATGTTCCAGAGTAGGCAATAACCTATTCGTACTTGTCTCAATATTGTTTCGGAACAGGTAACAACCTTCTATATTAGCCTAAAGCTGGGTCCCACTGGCTTCATGGTACTTGTATTGTTACCATGTGGTGGTACTTGTGCTTTCCCACACCCAGCGAGGAATGTCATCAATCACATTGGCCAACCTAGACTATATACCCTTGGGCCAAGAAGTACTTGTGCTTTTCCCTTAGGGTGGTACTTGTTCTTTTCCCATACCCAGCTATAGGATTTACTGCCATTCACATGTCATTGAATAGAATATGGTAAAAAATTCATATTAAAAATCACATAGAATATGAGAGATAAAGTTACTACCTTATTCCTTTCCTCGCCTAGCTAGTATAGGTCCTTAATTTTTCGGTTCAACTCAACAAATATCAAATCCTAAAATTCCCAAATTAATAAAAAATGAGTTACTACTCATTCATACCTTATTCTAAAACCTATAAGTTGCTTATCTTTACTAAAAAACGTGTAATTACCAAAATGCCCTTAGGAACCTGGTATATTTGTACTTTTCTAAAAATTATGACCTGGGCTATTTCCATACAATTTCAGTTGCAAAATCCATTTTTGATCTTTTTTTTGGAAAAATCACACCGTATTTCCAATTTTACCCTTGATAGCCACCAATTAGGGTTTTAGGGGCAAAATTGTCATTTCACACCTTAAAGCCTTCACACTTCATAATTCACATGTTTCCTATGTAATTTTTCATTCTAAACATAATGGAACCATCAAATCCATCAAATTCCAACTCTAACCCCCTGTTCCAGCTCTAGCCAAAAGTTTAAACATTTTGGTGAAAATAAAGTTTTCAATTTTCAACCAACCAAACATCTTCTTTTCACATCCAATCACTTATTTAACCACTTAAACATCATTTGAACATGATTAGTTTCAATTTAGGAAGCATTTCCCCTTAGGGCTTGAGTATCCCAAATCACAAAATCCAACCAAGACAAGTGTAATATCCCAAATTTTGGGACAAGAGGCTTTAGATTAAGCCTATATTCAGGGGATTGCTAGACCCCGATTTATCAAATGTCCTATAGGGACATGATATTACTCCCAAAATTCCTATATATCCTTTGATACTAAAGAGAATATTATGGTAGATTAAAGATCTTTGGAGTGACAAAACAAAGCAATTAGAAGTCATACACAATATAATAAAGTGGAACACAAAGCAGTGTTGCTATTGGAGAAATTCCCGGTGTGACAGTGGTGATTGTGTGACATTTTTCTATAAGTAAATGATGTTGAAAAATAATGAAACTTTAAAAAATGAAATTATACTTATTAAGATTTAATTTGATATGTCATAGAAGTCATTTGGATCTGTACACAAAGAGAAATAAATTTTTGAAGGTAGCCCAATGAAATTAACTATTTTTTGGGGTAACGTCCAAAGATTAAACTTATGGGAAGAGTAAGAATCCAATTGGCCAAAGTTTATATTTTTTTTCTTAACACTAGACTCAATAAGAGTCGCATAGCCATTGGAACCACCCTGATTGAATATCTATACAATTAGATATGAATTGTCAAAGTTTAATGAAAGTTCTTCAAAATAAAGCATTAAATGCGAAAATTGGAATTTTGGTTCAATGAGAAGCTGACACGTGGCAAGCAACTTTAACACCCATTTAATGAATAATTCTCTATCTTCTTCTTTATTTTTACTACATGAATCAGCCAGAAAGAGAGAGATAGTCAGCTGAACAAAAATAGAGAAGAGAGGAGAGAGAAACTCTGAGCCGCCGAAACACTGCCGAATCAGCGTCTTCTGGAAAAGTGCCCTTCACTAACCTTCTTCTACTCATCACGAGCTTCATTTTTATGGTTTTGGATTTTCATTTGGAGGTGGCTGGTGCAGTCTCACCAGCTGAAGTGTTGCCATAATTCCGAACCGTCTGCGGAAACGAGTAGAGGTAAGCGTAAGCTTCCTTTTTAACCGACTGGTTTGTGGTTTGGATGAGTTTTTGGAAGGTTGGGTACTGTTTATGGCTGGTTTAAAATGGTATTTTTAATGGCTAAATGATGTCCAATGGATGTCTAAATAGCTAATCATTTGATTAGAAGTAGAAAGGAAGTGTATAAGCCAAAGAAAACAAGAAAACATTATAATTTTTTTGAGAACCCTAAATTTAGGTTCTGTGTGTGATAGGGTGATACACTTAGAATTTGATGATTTTGATAATTCCATTAGCTTTAGGAGGCAAAATTTTGTTGGCATGCAAGTGTTCATGATTTTTGGATGCTTGTATATGAATTTGGGGAATTATAAATAAAGTGTGTGCTTGTTGTGAAATATGTCTGGAGGCAGTGTCCTTGTGAAATGTTTTTAAGTGGCTAAATGTTATCCAATGATAATGAAACTTTCCAAACCTAAATTAGATATGATAATCTTTAAAATTATAGGTAATACGAAGGGTTTGGACAAGTATACTAGGAGTTATGATTTTTCAAAGTCTGGTCATGTGAAATTGGGCAATTCTAGAGCAATGTCCAATTTAATAGACCTTTGCAATTATGTAAGTTTATTTAGCTTGTTTCCATATTTTCCCCTTCTAGTAGACTTAAAGAGGGTCAATTAGAGCTTTTAACCACTCAATTTGGAATTTTTTGGATTTAATTATGATTCTTACAATTTCAACCAAGAATTAGGAAGTTGGAATTCTGGAATAGCAAGGTTCTTGGCCGCGGCCAAAATGTTTCTGACCTGTTTTTGGCCGCGGTCAGCCACTTTTGGCCACGGTCAAAATCCCCAAATTCCAGCATTTCATATTTTTGAGGGAAATTGACTAATTTAGCCCTCCGTAGCTTCTTGGGCCTTAATATACACTTCCAATAACCCACAATAACGACTCTAATTATGTGATTGGGTATCTAGGGCCATGTAGAAGTCAAGGAAGAATAGGAATGAAAGAATTTCCAAGAAGCTCCAATGGTTGGAAGAAGATGAAATAAAGGAAGGACAAAAATCTAAAAGATAGTGAACTTACCTAGTCTACATGTATTTGATATATATGTTTTGCATTGTTTTATGTGACTGCCTTGCTAGTTGTGTTGAACATGCTTGATTAACTGAAATGTTGTTATGTGTATATGATGGCCATGATACTGAAGGTGGATGATAGGTTTAAATCAAGATCTAAGCTAGAATAGTGCTTATGTCAAAATGTGAATAAGGTTGCACCTTGTTTCTATTCTATGATGGAAGCTGAACCTTGTGAACTTTGTGGATAGTATTAAACCTTCAATAATGTTTGAGGATATTATCAGAATGCCGTAAAGGTTAGAATAGGTGTTATTGATCATCATTTTAGCATGCCTATTGGGTATGATTGAGGAAACCTGATTTCTGACTCAAGCGATGTTGAGGTTTTAAGACTAGAATCTTAATCTGAGAATCAATTGTAATAGTTGAATTGGTTCTCCAAGAATGTGAAATAGCCTGAGTGTCTTGAGGTACTAGCATATAGTATAGAAATGTATATGAGGTTACTATAGGTTGCTATTTGCTAATCCAGCATAGGGAAAGATCTTAATCATAGAATATTCCCTCAGAGTTATGATCATGCCTGGAGCTAGACCGATATTGAAAGTCTATATTAAATGACCCCAGATGAGATGGCGGAAATGAGAGAAAGTAGATTATAGAAATGCTAGAAAAGAAGGATCTTATGAGATTTGGATTTCTATTACATGTTACTTCCATTTAGAGGTGACCAACCAGACAAAGCTACCTACAGAGGATTCTGATTGGAGAGGGCTACCCACGGGGAGTTTGATTAGAAAAAGCTACCTACGGGGAGATATGATCGGAAAGGGCTATACCTACGAAGGGTTTTGACCGGAGGGGCTGACCAGGTGCATGGACGCCTATGTAAAGCACCAAGTGTAGTACTGTAGTGTGGAGCCACCATGAGGGTTAGTGACGTAGTGAAACTAATGGAAATAATTGAAATGTTTATTTTACCCTTTGAAAAACCCTCTCAACCCTAGGTTCAACTCCTGAGTTGAGATTGGGGATTTGTAAACATTTTTAAGAGTTGAATAATCCGAGTTCGAATCCTGGTCTCACGGATGATTTCACTACTCATTTGTACTCATCTAGGGCTATGATAATAAGGTATTACAACAAGCCAATAATCAAGCACAACATGAAGAACAAGCTTAAATCATCAAGAATCATCAAGTTCTTAAGCTTACCTTACTCTCTCCTTCTTTTTGTTTCTAGGTTGTGCACCTTCCCTCTCTCTTCCCCTTGATTTTCTTCTTCTTAACATGATTTCAAGAAGGATACATGGATTAGGGAAAGTTTACAAGTGATTGATGACAAGAATACTTGAATTTTGCTACTACTTACCTTGATTTTGCTTCTTGTGTTTACTTGCTCTCTCCTTGTTCTTCAACTTGCCTAAGCTCTTCCTCTCTCTTCTCTCTCTATACTTGGATGAAAATATGGCCAAAATGGGCTGAAACAAGTGTTTAAAATATCCCTTCCACC
Source organism: Albizia julibrissin (assembly GCA_037074505.1). Lineage (NCBI taxonomy): Eukaryota > Viridiplantae > Streptophyta > Magnoliopsida > Fabales > Fabaceae > Albizia > Albizia julibrissin. The sequence goes on from CM073477.1 coordinate 45,730,980, forward strand.
TCCTTAATTTTTACTATATTTTATTGTCAAATAATTACACATGGTAATTTCTTATTCTTTCTTTTACCATTTGGTATTTTCTTGCTTCCATATGTCCATACATGTGGCAAAATCATGTGCCCTCTTGCACTCCACCGCCTTAACTGACTTTACACCTATTTGAGGGGAAATATTGGCTTTTTTATTTTATTTAACCAAATAACCATTTTACCCTTACATTTTCTTAAATTTTTGAAACAGTTGCCATTTTCTTCTTCCCTTTTAATCTTCGCCAAATTGTTTGCAATATATTGGGCCCAAAAATTGTGCTTTTTCACACTTAATTGTGGGCCACAATGTTAAGCCTTTGCTATGACAAAAATTAGGCTTTATGTCTTTCTTCGCCAAAAATTTCATATAATCACTATTTCAACAATTTTAGCTATTTTAAGTGCACAAAAATTCACCATTTTATTCCATTGAATACAATTAAATGTACAAGGAATTTTTGTGAATAAATTTGGGATATTATAGCTCTTCCCCCATCAATAAAATTTCATCCTTGAAATTTGCTACACAAATATATTCATGAACTCTGGATAACGCTTTTGCATATCTTCTTCTATTTCCCAACTAGCTTCTCTAGGAGATAACCCTTTCCAGACTACTTTAACAAATGGAATACTCTTGTGTCTAAGTTGTTTCTCCTACCGATCAATAATTTGGTCAAGCTCAACCTAATAAATGAGATCATCTGGCATATCCACATCCTTGTTAGATATGATTAGTTTTGATGATGTCAAATATAGATGCCAAATATTAAGAGCAAAAAGTTTGTATAATATATTTATCTCCTATATTGACAAACTACTATATCTAATGTGAAATATTTTGTAGATTAGTTAAGGAAATAAAGAGGAAGATTGAAGATAAAGAAGCTATCTAATTGGGTTATGAAGAATGATCATCACGAGGAAAATCAAGAAGAAAGAGATTCAAGAAAGAAGAACTTGCAAAAACTAATAGGAATATCAAGATTCAAGCTCTTAGAAATGATAAAGGAGGTTGTAATGAGTCAATATGAAGCTAAAATGACTTATACCGAAGTTATGACACCTCTAAAGGTGATCACTCAAGTGATAGGCCACTGCTACATTTTGAAGGTCATCACTCGAGTGATGACCCAGAAACAATCAAGTGATACAATACTCTGTTCCACTTTGTTTTTTGTCAACCTGACAGAGCTTTGGTATTTTGAACATATCTCTCAAACCATACATCCAATTGTGTTGAAAATGGTGGCTTATGAAACTAGGATCTCAATGCATCAAATTGACACCAAAGGAAACATAAAAGGAGTTTAAATGAAGGAGATATGAGTGTTGGAAGTTGACCTTTAAATCACCATCATTTTCTAGAATAGGTTCGGTAATTTAGATATATCTCCCAAACTACACGTCTATTTGAGTTCAAGCCAGTGGCATATGAAACTAGACTTAAAGAGCTTTCGATTGATATATATTATATCAAATATGGAGTTGTATTCAAAGCAGTATGCCTTCTGGAAGTTGATATTGGAAAACTCAAACATTGTCTAGAACAACAGTAGACACTCTTTGGATCATAACTGGAAGAATTTAAGGAGTTTGGAGTTGATTCTTTTTGTGTTTGAATTTATACGGGAAGAGCTTTCTAATGATAGGTCATTTTCCATATTTAGAGTCAAAATTAGTAGATCACTCAAGTGATGAAATAAGATCACTCAAGGCTACTCGAGTGATGCAAGTGAAAACGCCTTAAATACTGTCTACTAAGTTTTGGAAGCTATCACTAGAGTGACCACTCGATTAATAGCACTGAATTACTTGAGTGACTACTTAAGTGATGAGGTAAGTCTCTTTGCTAAACTTTGGAAAAGTCTCTCTACCAAGTTTTTCACCACATCACTCGAGAGATCAGTTGAGTGATGATCATTGATCACTCGAGTGATGCACTGTGCAAAGAGTTATTTTACTCCAAAATACTCTCTGGCAGAAATCAGAAGAGATCACTCAAGTGATCACTCGAGTGATGAGACCGAATTATGTGATAATCATCTATTGTTTATTGATTGGTTATCTATATGATTAACCCTTCATTGTATTAGTGTTATAAGCATTGTTCTAGGAATTCAATGAGGGAATCATGCAAAGAGAAGAAAAAGGTGTGTTATGAGAAGTGAAGCATCCATTGACAACGGCTAGGTTTTTTAAAATCTTGAAAAATGGTTAGAACAAGCAGTGCACCTCTAACGGATATATTGGAGTGCTTACAATAGCTATCACGACTCAACTATAAATATGGAAGCATTGAAAGAAGAGAGCAAGACATGAGAACACAACTACGTCAATATGTTGATATCATAAGTCATTCTCGTTCCAGACACTCTCTGTTCCTATCTGTTTTCTATATCATGTACATTTGAGAGTAAGATTATTTGTATTGTACTTCAATGAGCATCTTATATACTCTATAAGAGAATCTGTAAACATTCTCAATTATACTTTTAAGTTGATCTCAAGGTAGAGACACCATGAGAGGGTTGATTTCCTTATAGGGGAAGTTGTATAGACAATTTCTGGAAAGAATTTCTACTCATAAGACTTACAAGGTACAAGCAGTAGAGAATGTTGCTACTCGTAAGACTTACAGGGGTGTAAGCAGGAGAGATCGTTGCTGCTTGTAAAACTTGCACGGGTAAGAGGGAGAGAAAGGTCTTCAGGATTGCTCTGCTCGTAAGACTTGCAGTAAGGGGGAGTGAACCTTACAGTATGTAAGGGGGAGTAACTCCATAGTAGGCTTCACAAGTGTCTGGCTAAACTTGTGGATTGTAAAGGCTTTCCTTATGCTCGGATAAACAACAACATAGTAGATTGAAAATCTCAAAATGAGCCTGGGGACTAGACATAGGTCATCATCGATTGGACAAAACCAGGATAAATCACAATTTGCATATTCTCTTCTCTAAACTCTTATATTTCCAGCATATACGCTTGTGTTTTAATACTTCCATACTTGTTGATTTAATAAGTTGCAGAAATATTTTAAAAGATCTTAATTTCTTATCGTACACCCAATTCACCCCCTCTTTGGTGTCAGTCGGTTCTAACATTTAGTATCAAAGCTTGAGCTCTTGTTTAAAGGACTTAACCATCTCAAGTGCTATCATTGGCTGATTTTGGGTGTTCTATGCTTTTAGAAGGTTTTGATTATAAAATCCTACCTCTTTTGAAAGATATTGATTTTTGGTTTTGGAAAGCTAGAATGACTTGTTTTATAAAAGCATATGATTTTGATATGTGGACTATTTTTACAAATGCTTTTGATCATAAACCAAGAAAGGATTGGACTGAAAAAGAAAAGAAAATGTTTTCATTGAACATTAGAGCAATGAAGTTTCTCTATAGTGTCGTGACAGAAAATGATTTCAAGAAAATTAGATTTTGTGATATCTGGGATACTCTTGATTTTATATATACTTCTAATAAGTTTGTTGAAGTGAAAAGTGTTGACAGTTTATGTGAAACTACAACCTACTGTTGCGATTCGTACACGCAGCGGAAAAATTAATTGTTTAAAAACCTCGAATCCCAATCACGGATCTATCAAAGACGTCTAAATCGAGTGGTTAGAATTAGTACCTTTATGTTTTTCGTGCTTTCGATCTCTAGGAGTCAACACTTCTGGTCGCCTCCCTCTACCGGTATCCACATGAACAAGACCCAATGCGGCAGCGTGCTAGCGCCTCCAAGATGCCTCTCTAGGGTTTCTCGCGGCTCTCCAAGTTCTCCGTACAGCCTAGGGTTCTCTAGCCCTTCGAATTTTTCTATCTGATGTAGGCTGTATTGGAATCTCAAAATTAATCTTAATTAATTTTGAAATTCAAATTAAATCAAATAAATCTGACTTGATTAAATCTGTCAAACAGATTTAATTTATCATATTCATTTAATCTAATTAAAGAGCCAATAGATTTAATTTATCTTTATAAATTAAATATAAAATATGATATCTGTATTAGTTTTAATTATTTAATTTATCAAATAAATTAAATATAAAACTAACATCTTATAATAATATTATAATCTATATATATTATTATTATTTTTCAAATTTATATATATATATATATATAATTCATCCACCCTAGGTCAAATATTGTATTTATTGAATCTTAGACACATCTTAGATTCAATGAATCTGGACATCTTAGCTCGTGTTGGGCTATTCTTGTGTGTGACCCTGTAGGCCCACATGAAGTTGGCAGTGGGCCAAAAACTATTCTAGCCCACAAGTCGCAAGCAACCTCTAGCAAGACATTGCGACTACCCAATTCACATGAGGATCGATGATACGATGCAACCTTTTATACAACCATGTTACGTCCCTTTTTGTCACACGATATTTTGGTCAATGATGAGGCATGGACAACGTCATCCTCCTGTTCCTGACCATCACTTTCCCGATTCCTGAGTAGCTTGAAATTAGAAATGGAAACTCCTTCCCATTACAGTATAGCCATACATTTCTCAGACTCACTCATCGAAGGGCCCAGTAATGTCTCTCACTAATGTGAGGGACAAATTCCATCTTGACCACTCACATTCCTCTTCATGAAAACTCCTAAGCCTGATTGTAGCCTTTATCATCACCCGGTCAAAGGTGACTTTTGACTAGGTCAAAACTTAGCAAGTTTCATGCAGGAATCTATGATGATCTCAAGTCAGAGGGTACTATGACATGATTATATGTATGAGATAAGCTTATGACTTAATCCATGCAACTTTCTCATAGCGGGTCGGTCCATCACCTTATACTCCTACAAGTGCCTAAGACTTTGATTTGTATCTCTATACCTCATCAAAGTCATACTGGTCTTATTTCATCTTTGCTCCCTTATAGATAATTGACCAGGGACATTTAGGATAATCTTTATAGTTCATCCAAGGATACAATTATCATAATAAACATGCAAATGATATGATAACAATAAGGAGAAATTCTTAAATAACAATAATGTTTAAGGTACAATGATTGGCCCTTAAGGCACAATTTCCAACACCTACGCATCTACATCACATGAACAATTGAAAGATGATGATGAAGGATAAATCATAGAACACTTCCATGATACAGTCAACACGGATAGACAAGAAGAAGAGGATTCTCGAACAGAGCTCATCATAGACGACCATGGAAAATCACTCTCTGAAGCTCAAGATGAACTTAAGGTAAAAAGTTCCAATTCTTCATGTGATTTTCATAAAATTGATTTTTAGAATTTACATAGGATTGTTTTTCAACCAATTATTGAGTCTATTGAGAAAAGAAAAAATGTTTTCAAATATGCTGGAAAGTTTATTACGAAGGAAGAACGTAGGCAAACTGAATATTTGAGATTTTCGTCCCTCAAACAACACAATACTTGCATAAAACCTCATAATGCATATCTTCATACAATTTACAATTATTATGGTAAATCGGGTCATATTTCTTACACATGCTATATTAGAAGAAATTCTAATGTGAGACATAAATATGTTTGGGTTCCAAAAAGTCATATAAAGTATAATACTAACAATTAAGGACCCAAGTATATATGGGTACCAAAATGTCTATCTAGTGCTTTATGTATATAGGATGATCTGAAAAGAAATGGACAATAGGGGTGTAGAAAAGATGAAGAAGAAGCCAAGAGGTTCTCATGTATCAATTAAGGGGTTCATATCATCGCAAAAGAGAACTCTCAGAGGATCCATTACTGGAGCTACAGAGCATAACTAGTAAAAGAAGCAATGTATAAAAGGAGTATGTTCCACCTCAACGAAGAGCTACCATATAGTACCATTCAACTACGTTCAGGAGAACAAGAAAAGGAGGATCTCTCAAGCATCAGAAAGAAGATTTCTGGAGTCAAGATCTTTTGTGAGAAGATTGTCGGCACCTAAAGCAAGGGATTCAAACTATCATCATTACAAAAATATGCATTAAGTGAGAAAAGGAAATCCTCCAAGCAGCTAAGGTAAAGGTAAACAATGGTAAAACCTCATATACTATTATTTTTAACATTCATTAAGGTTTATACCTTGTTACCTTAACAATGAGCATTGCAAGCCATTTTGAAAAACTGTTTTAGCATCCCTTAGAAAATCTATAAAGGGATTGTAATTTTCAATAGATTAACTCTTTATGAATATACGCATACTTGAAAAGAAGATATTTTTATGCATAAAGCCATGTTTAATTCATTATGCTAAATTTCTTCAAATTGATTATATTCTTAGAGTATGTGAATTATACAAGTTAACCATGAGTGGATTCAAGTAAAATTGGATGCCAAAGGAAGAAAAAGGGTTATGTGGTTATATAGGAAGAAGAAAGGAATAATCAGTTATGTGGTAAGAAAAACAAGGATAAACAGAGGGAGCAATCACTCGAGTGACAACTTCCAATGATCAGCAGATCACTCGAGTGATAACTGGCAGTGATTGAAGCATCACTCGAGTGACTACTCGAGTAATGACCTGGTAGGGCAGAACAGTTGAGATAAATTTAAAAGAAACTGCTTAACGATTGAATATGAATAGTCAGAAGCTGAAAAGACTGATAATTTGAGTGATTACTCGATTAATGTCTCAAAATCACTCGAGTAATCATTAGTGCAGATGGGAAATTAGCGAAGTTTTAACTCAAATCTGTCATTCAGTGCCTACAAATAAACAAGGGAATATACATAGATAATTCTATATTATTCATTCCAGGTATGTTGTATTAGTCAGTAAAAGTTTTCTGCAGAACTTGAGTGTCGCGACTTTATATAAGTAATTTCAAAACTCAATCATCGCACTCATTCTTCCTAACTCAATTTAAGTAGTAACTACTTACTCATTATTTCATATCATTAGCAATCAATCATTTATAGTTTTCAAAATGTTTCAGATTGCTAAATGGACCAAAAGTGAAATTGTGCATAATCTTTCTATACATTTGAATTTGAAATGCACATTTTAAAATCTTACTTGAATTTCAATCCATCATAGTTCATACACATGATTTGAAAATTCTTCATATATTGTCTGCAATCAAATCGGTTTCAAAATGGGAAGTTAGTATATTTGTACTAAAATGTCAAAAGTGCTTCAAATCCATCCACTAGAGTTCTTCCTCATCATTCACATATTATTTATTGATCATAAACTTATTACAGCTTGAACTCGTCAATTTTTATTTTCTAACGAGTTAGACCTTATGTCTAAAACGTTAACTATCTATATGAGTTTCAAGTAGATTTCCTAGAAAAGAATTCAATATGTGAAAACTTATACTTAATGCATAAATCGTTATTGGCTAAGTTATTCCAAGCATTATGAATACTCATTAATGCATTAAATCTTAATGCATTAGCTATTATAGTGGAATAACTTATTAACTCTAGTTATTTGGACCAACTAGTCTGTGCTTCATAGTTTATAAATCTACATATTTGCTTTTATTACTAGAATGCTTTAAAAATTGACATTATCTATCTTTGAGCAACTAAGCACTCAAAGCCTTGACTTGATATTCTTATTCTTCTTAACACGTCTCTAAAAGTCAAGACTGTTTATTGGTCAGTAGCAAAGTCATTATGTTTATTCATTCTTATTAGGCAAAGCCTGGTTGGCTAGTGCTTTACTCTTATGACTTTTACTCTCAAGAAAATTCTCTCACATGTTTACTCTAATGTCTAACGTGTTATCTTAGTTATTCTCAAAGAGAATCTTTCTGATATATCCTTTTAAATATGGCAGGTTCATTAGTCAGTCTAAACGACATCACCAATAACTCAAAATGCCCAAATCTAGTTCTAAACGCAGTTTTTGGTACATCTTCTGCTTTCACCCAAAAATTGATGGTATCCTTATCTCAAATCAATCTTTGAAAATACACAAGAGCCAGATAACTAATCAAGAAGGTCATCAATTATGGGAAGTGGGTATTTGTTTTTTACGGTCGCCTTGTTCAACTCTTTGTAGTCAATACACAATCTCAGGCTTTTGTCTTTCTTTTTCACAAATACCACTGGAGCTCCCCATAGTGACACACTGGCTATATAAACCCTTTATCTAACAATTCTTCAATATGTTTCTTTAATTCTACCATCTCGTTTGAAGCCATTCTTTACAGGGCTTTAGAAATAAGGCCAGCTCCAGGAATAATCTCAAATCACAAATTCCACTTCCCTCTCCAGGGGTAATCTATTGATGTCCTCTGGAAACACTTTTGGAAAATTCATTTACCACGGGTATCTTCTCAAGTGTCATCTCTGTTTCCTCCTGTACAGAGAAAAATACCATATATCCTAAGTATCCCTTTTGTAAACATTTCTCAGCTTGAGCTACTGAAAGGAAGTTCAAATTAGCATATGCATTAGCATCATTCTGCGGAACAGGATATTCTATCTGCTTGTTTCCATAATTTAATATCACAATATTTTTTGTGAACCAGTTAAAACCTAGTATAATCTAAAGTTTATGAAGTGATAAGCAAATCAAGTCTACTAAAGAGTCATATCCCTCAACGTTTACAACAAAAATCCAAAGAAGCATCAACTATAACATATCTGACACCCATAGGCATTAACACAACCAAATCGTTTGGCAATTTATGCATATTTAATCTTAAGCGCTTAACACATTCGTATACAATAAATGAATGACTAGCACCTGAATCAAATAATGCTTGTAATGTATTACCATTAAGGAGGATTATACCTTTTATCATCTCTAGTAATTTTTGTGCCTCCTCATGAGTAATGTGGCCCATCTTTTGGCACACATAGCAAATTATCTGACTACTAGGAATAGTACAGGGTATTCTAGGATGTGGCTTGTTACACCGAGGGTATGGTCGAGGTGTAAAAGTTCCTTGATGACCTCGATTACCAGGCTATAAGGATCGTTTATTATTTCCCCTGGATGTGAATCCTTGGCCCTTACATTTATGGGAGAAGTTTCTACGATTGGGCTCACTGCGGCTATTAACATTTTTATCCGAGTACAGGTTCTTCAAGCTATATTCTGTAATTATGCATTTTTCCACAGCTTTGTTGAACTCCTCAAATTGTTTAGAGACCAAATTTTCTTTTACCTCATATTTCAACCCTCTTACAAGCATATCGGAGCTCCAGCCTTCATCATCCTTGTATCTCAAGTTGGAAGAATAACGGGACAAGCAGATGAATCAAGCCAGACACTCATCAAAAGTTTCATCACTGGTCTGTTGGATGGATAAGAATTCTACTTATTTCTCTATTCTAATAGATCTTGGGAAATACTTCACATTAAATTTGTCTCAGAATAATTCCCATGTAATTGGAAAGTTTTGAGCTTACAAGATCATCTCAGTATTCTGCCACCATTGATCTATATCTCCTTCTAATTTATAAATGGCCATTCATGCTTTTTTCTCTGTAGGATACTCCATTACTCAAAAAATATTTTCAAGTGTGACGAACGAATCCTCAACTATTTGCGGGTCAAACCTCCTTCTGAATGCTGGGGGTTGATACTTGTAGAATTCTATGATCCAGTGTTGTAGACTCTCCTTATTAGGTCTGACCGGGTTATCCTAAGGAGGAGGCTACTCGGGTGGTTGTTGTTCCCTTTCTCCCTAATCTACCTCATTAGTCACAGATTGCTCCCTATCCTCATTTTGTCTAGCTTGTACATTCCTGAGATCTTCTCTTAGCCTATAAACCTTAGTTTGTTCTTCTGTCAACATACTAATTATCCACTGTATGGGATTCGATGGATTTTGATTCCACTGCTCCTCAACCTCCAGTTCTACATGTCTGTTCCTTAGTTGAACCATTGTTTCTTTTCACTATTAAGAGGAAATTTGCACCATCAATATCACATTTGATACACACACACACATACACATATGTGTGTGTGTGTGTGTGTGTTCGAATAGTCACATTACACAGGAAATAGCAATTATGTAGCATATCAGTTAAGGGAAAGCTTTATAACTACATACAACTTTATTACACATAGCTCAGTACATAATCACTTATGTGATCCACAAAAGCATGTAATTTGAAGGGTCCCTGTGTCATAATTGTTAGATATGATTAGTTTTGATGATGCCAAATATATATCAAATATTATGAGAGCAAAAGTTTGCATAATATACTTATCTCTTACATTGACTAACTATTATATTTAATGTTATATATCTTATAGACTAGTCAAAGAGATTGGAGAATGAAGAAGTTAAAGAATTAATGGGAATATCAAGATTCAAGCTTCTAAGAAGAAATACTGGATGTTTCTATGCTTATAAGGGAATTAAGAAGTACCATAGCAGTACTGTTTGGCACTGTAGCATTATCACTGTAGCAATACGGGTACTGTAGCAACTGGCACTGTTTTGGCACTGTTTGGCACTGTAGCATCAAGTGATTTAGTGAATCACTCGAGTGATTTGCAGAATCACTCGAGTGATTCTGAAAAAAAACGCAATCACTCGAGTGATTCAGCAAATCACTCGAGTGATGTTCAGCTTTTCAGAGTCTGTTCTTCGTCCAGCTGAGCGAGGTATGGTTATTTGATCCTATCTCTCAAAATACAACTCCAATTGAGACCAAATCAGTTGCATATGAAACTAGACTCCCAATGCGTCATTGTGACACCAGAACCAACATAAAAGGAGATCAGATTGAGCTGAAACAACTGATCCTATTGAGCTGAAACTAGTTCCATATGCAAGTAGACTTTAAGAGCTTTCCATTGACATATAATACAGCAATTGTGGAGTCATATTCAAAGAGTTATGGCATCTGGAAGTTTACCTCTGTTTACTGAAGAACTGGAAACGGATCACTCGAGTGATTTCAGTATTCACTCGAGTAATATGGCATTTCACTTCAAGTGATTGAAAAATCACTGCAAGAAAAATTCACTGTTTTGAAAATCACTTCCAGTGAATGCCAAATCACTCGAGTGATACGCCAAGATTTCCAAATCACTTCCAGTGATCTCCAAATCACTTCCAGTGATATCTCAGTTTTGCAATTTCACTTCCAGTGAATGCCAAATCACTCGAGTGATACATGAAGTTTTCCAAATCACTTCCAGTGATCCTGAATCACTCGAGTGATGCGTCAAATCACTTCCAGTGATTGAAAATTCACTGCAAGAAAAATACACTATTTTGAAAATCACTTCCAGTGAATGCCAGATCACTCGAGTGATGTGCCAAGAATTCCAAATCACTTCCAGTGATCCTGAATCACTCGAGTGATGTTGCATTTTCGCTGAATCACTTCCAGTGAATTGGAAATCACTGCAAGCATATTTCACTGTGTACCAAATCACTTCCAGTGATCTTGAATCACTCGAGTGATGTTTGAAAAGTTGCAAATCACTTCCAGTGGATTCAAAATCACTGTAAGAATATTTCACTATTTACCAAATCACTTCCAGTGATCTTGAATCACTCGAGTGATGTTTGAAAAGTTGCAAATCACTTCCAGTGGTTCAAAATCACTGCAAGAAGAAATCACTATTTACAAAATCACTTCCAGTGATTCCAAATTCACTCGAGTGAAACATGGAAATTTCAAGATCACTCCCAGTGAACCAGCAATCACTGTCAGAAGCTTTCAACGTTTTCAAAATCACTCCCAGTGATATTATATTCACTTCCAGTGATATTGTATTTTCTCCAATAAATGACTTATTGTTCCAGTAAACACTTTCCTGCATACACTATGATCCATTTGCAATTACTTACATAAAGAACAACTGATTTTGCTAGTGAAATTCTATTATTACTGATTTCTCCAAATTGCTATCAAAATCATATGGTATATCATTTTACTACTCAGTTGCGAAAACAAGATCACTCCCGATGGTCTTATTACTGTTTTTCAGAAAACACTTCCAGTGATTCTCCAAGTTTTCTGAAATCACTCCCAATGAAGTCTGTGATCACCCGAGGGATATTTTCTAACGACTATTTCTCTGAGTGCTTTTACAGGTGTTATGCACTACCGATCACATGGCTTACACGGATCAATATTAAACGACAACTATTTGTGGGCGGCAGCAAAATTCATAAGTAACGAAAGACAAATACTATTACATCTGTCAGACCAATGTGCAAACTGTAAGAAACGCTGAAGCATATGTCAGAGCACAATCAACGGGAAAATATTTAAATGCACTGAACGACCGTGCAAAGCAATGGGACTTCAACTGAACATGAAGTAGTGTCTGTCTAAGCATCAGATGAGATTATAACAGAAAAATATCTGAATGGGCTTAACGGTCAAATGAATCAACAGACTACAACGGTCATCTTCCACAACTCAGCTATAAATAGGAAAGGATTCAAACACAGAACAGAAGGCAATACAATAAGAACATGAACATGCTGATATTCTAAGTCTTCTACCTCCGACCACTCTTTGCTCTACTTCATCTTCTATATTATGTATATTTGAGAGAGTGAATATTTGTATTGTACTTCAGTGAGTATCCTATCTACTCTGTGAGAGAGTTTGTAAACCCTTACAAATATATTTCTGTATTCAACTCAAGGTAGAGGGACCTTAAGAGGGGTGATTACCTTACAGTGGAAGTTGTAGAGTGAATCGCCAGTAAGAGTTTCTGCCCATAAGACTTACAAGGTGCAAGCAATAGAGAACGTTGCTGCTCGTAAGACTTACAGTGGTGTAAGTAGGAGAGAACATTGCTGCTCATAAGACTTGCACGGGTAAGCAAGAGAGAAAGGTCTTTTGGATTGCTTTGCTCAACTTGCTGTAAGGAGTAAACCTTACAGTGTGTAAAGGGGAGTAACTCTTGTGAATTTGTAGAGGCTTTTCTTGTGCCTGGTTAAACGAGAAGATAGTGGATTGGAAATCTCAGGAGGAGCCTGGGGACTGGACGTAGGTCATCGTGGATTGGACCGAACCAGGATAAATCACAGTTTGCATATTCTCTTCCCTAAGCTTTTACATTTCCAGCATATATGATTTACATATCAGCTTATGTTTCTATACTTCCACATGTATTGATTTGATAAGTTGCGAAAAGATTTTAAAAGATCATACTTTCTTATCACACACCCAATTCACCCCCTCTTGGGTGTCAGCCAGTTCTAACAATAACATCATTCTTCTTTCTAACCCATAAGGCATTGTAGGGAAAAACCATAAGATAGTACTGATCCAAGCCTCATCAGGCATCAACAACTTATAGGTATCTTTCACCCAGTTTAGCTCCTCCACCCTATTTAGAAATGACAAAAGGTGAGCTCATACCGAAGCTTGGTAACTCCCAGCAATTCGATAAAGGTACCCAATGTTCTCCCACAACAGAGGATGGGATTCTAGCTCATATTCTATCTTTGATTAAATACTCTAGAGCCAACAGTTGATTTTGAATCTGACACTCTCCCTTCCACTTATAAATTTTTCGTATCACCAACAAAGGGCTCTCCACTTGGACTAGGCCTTAGGGTAATCGTGATTGGCTCTCAGACCCTTTTCCTCGTGCAGTATACATGTAATACCTTACATTTATGCCCCTTTTATATGCATCGAAAGCGTTAATCATCAATTCACTTAGGGGTTTATGACTCATTTCCAGCCCATTAGCCGTTCTTCTTACCAAATATCAGAGTTAATTCTTATTCCCAATCATTATTCTTAGATTTAATGTTCTCGATTACCATTCAATTCTAATACATGTATTCATACTTTCATATTCATACATATTTGTCAAGTGTAAATATTTTACACACAGTAAAAATAAATACACTTGAATCTTCAATTCTTCGTTATTCTTCCTTCTGGTTCATCTTCAAGCATTCTACTCTTTCGTATTCACGTACATATTTGGTTGGTGAGGGAGGGTGAGATTTGGAAGAATCTCAGTAGCAAACAGTGCTAACAAATGCATACAAGAAATACTTTGTGTAAAACCTATCCCTTAGACCCCTTTATATTACACTGCAGAAGCATTACCGGCTTAGGGAAACATTAGATCAACCCCCAAACTCGTACTTAGTCTTTTATTCATGGGGTCACAATTCATTAGGTAAACACTATATTTACCAGATTACTTAACTTTATTCACGGGGTTACTAAATTCTATCTATTCTTTATTATCAGAGTTCTTCTTTATTTATTTCTCTGCTTATTCTTAGCTCTTTCAATTATATATATACAGAAAATGTATCTATACAAGGCTATCAAAGTGTCTAAACCAAATACATGAACAGTACTGAACATTTTAATCTTCAATTCACCATTTCATTCTCTTATTGCGCAACTTCCTGGATTCCACCTCTGTACTTCATTACACCTGTATGGTTGGTTAGGGGAAGGTGAGATTTAAGGGAATCTTAGTAGCAAACAATACCAAACAAGGCATACAAGATGAATGCTAGTGCATGGCATGATTGCCTTACATAGGCTCATATTCACATAATAACATTTCTACATGCTTAATGTTTCATGTAGCATACCTATGGCCACGGTATAAACATAAATAGAGCTTCATTAATTCATACATGCTTCACATAATCCTGCAAAGCTATACCACACATCAATACACAAAATATGTAATATCTAGAATTTTGGGACTAAAGGTGTCAAGTTTTGGCGCTTCACACAGCTTAACTACTGGTCAGCCCCTCCAAGGGACTACATAAGGTGCCTCAGAGCTAGTTTTAGGCCCTGTCTCGACTAAGGGCTAGTGCTTCACACCCATACACCTGGTCAGCCGCTCCAGCCAAGGCAACAATAGGGTGGCTAGTCCCTAAGCCGTGTTGGGGTAAGAGCCAACGTTTCACCCCACTCTTACACAATGAGAACCCCCAATCACTGTGGTGAATGATAGCCATCTTAATAACTAGTTCTAATACCAAAAATGTCAAATCTCGCTGAATTTAGACATATAATACAGTATCAAAACACAATTCAATGGGCATACAGAATTAGCTTACACATACTGCTATAATACTCTTGATTATATAACAGAAATTCATAGGGTCTTGAGCATTACATGTTACACAACCTAAAATATATGCAGAATACAAGATAACCAGTCACAAAAGTCCCTTCAAAAGCAGTCCTTTCAGCGATCTACCACTTCTTTGCCTTTTGAGCTGCTTTGTTTTGCTGTATAAATTTATTTATAGGAAAGGGATGAATTCAAATGAATCTCAGTAGTAACAGACAATCAATCATATAATATGTGAAAGGTAAACATGCAATGTAGCATTTATTATGATGTAACAACTAAAATGCCAAGTATATATCTAATAATGTTCAGGAACAAAGCGATGATTTTGTTCAGATCCAAATGATCACTCGTTCCCTACTAACACAAATCATAACAATTTTACATAGGAATATACCTATGTAATGTGATCACACCAATGTTTCAGAGCAGGAATCCACCTTTCCCTACTTTTCAAACTATTCAACTGGGTCTACCTGGCCTTATGGTATAATGCTCATACTATAGGCTGGTACTATGCTCGTCCAACACCCAGCGTGAAATTATTGTAAACACACAGGGTGACTTAGACTGGATACACATTGGCCAAGTGGTACTTGTGCTTTTCCCTCAAGGTGTACTTATACTTTTCCCACATCCAATTCTAGGATACTTACCACCTTTCAGATATCATTGCACAGAACATGGCAAACAATACATATTAACAATCACATAGTATTGGAAATTGTACCCTATGGGCCAATCATTGTACTTTGAATATTGTTATTTAATGAATTTCGCTATCTTCTTATCATATTATTTGCATGTTCACTATGATAACTATATCCTTGGATAAATCATATTGGTTATCCTAAATGTACATGGTCGGTCATCTATACGGGAGCAAAGATGAAATAAGACCAGTATGACTTTGAAGAGGTATGTAGATACAAATCAAAGTCCTAGGCATTTGTAAGAGTACAAGGTGCTAGACCGACCCGCTATGAGAAAGCTGCATGGATTAAGTTATAAGTTTAGATCATGTATAACCACGTCACTATTCCCTTTGACCTGAGATCATCATGGATTCTTACATGAGAGTCGCTAAACTTTAACCTAGTCAAAAGTCACTTTTAATCGGGTGATGATAAAGGCTAAGATCAGGCTTGGTGGTTTTCATGCAGAGGTATGTGAGTAGTCAAGATGGAATTTGTCCCTCACATTAGTAGAAAGATATTATTAGGTCCCTCGATTAGTGAGACTAAGAAATGTATGGTCATACTACAATGGAAAGGAGTTTCCATTTCTATAGTCAAACTACTCAGAAATCGGGAAAAGTAATGGTCAGAAACAAGAGGATGACATTCTTCATGCCTCATCCTTGACCAAAATATCATATGACAAAAGGGACGTGATATGATTGTATAACAGGTTGTATCAGTTTATCGATCCTCATTTAAATTGGGTAGTCGTAATGTCTTACTAGAGGCTGCTTGTGACTTTATGGGCTAGTGCAGTTATTAGCCCACTGCCAACTTCATATAGGCCAACATGGTCGTACACAAAAATAGCCCAACACGAGCTATAATTGTTAGATTTCATGTTTTGATGATAACAAATCATGTTTTGAAAGCTCATGGATTCAATATCAGCAAAGGAAGTAATTCTGGTGATCTATGCAAGATCACTCGAGTGATCACTGAAATCACTCGAGTGATTTGGAAAAATAACAGATCACTCGAGTGATATGTGAAATCACTCGAGTGATGCGCATAATCACTTCCAGTGATCGATAAATCACTACAAGAAAAATTCACTGTTTTGAAAATCACTTCCAGTGAAGCTAAGATCACTCGAGTGATGCGCCAAGTTTTCCAAATCACTTCCAGTGATCCTGAATCACTCGAGTGATGCGCCAAATCACTTCCAGTGATTGAAAATTCACTGGAAGAAAATTCACTGTTTTGAAAATCACTTCCAGTGAATGCCAGATCACTCGAGTGATGCGCCAAGAATTCCAAATCACTTCCAGTGATCCTGAATCACACGAGTGATGTTGCATTTTCGCTGAATCACTTCCAGTGAATTGGAAATCACTGCAAGAATATTTTACTGTTTACCAAATCACTTCCAGTGATCCTCAATCACTCGAGTAATGTTTGAAAAGTTGCAAATCACTTCCAGTGGATTCAAAATCACTGCAAGAAGAAATCACTATTTACAAAATCACTTCCAGTGATTCCAAATTCACTCGAGTGAAACATGGAAATTTCAAGATCACTTCCAGTGAACCAGCAATCACTGTCAGAAGCTTTCAACGTTTTCAAAATCACTCCCAGTAATATTATATTCACTTCCAGTGATATTGTATTTTCTCCAATAATGATTTATTGTTCCAGTAAACACTTTCCTGCATACACTATGATCCATTTGCAATTACTTCCATAAAGAACAACTGATTTTGCTAGTGAAATTCTATTATTGATTGTCAAAAAACAAGATCACTCCCGATGGTTTTATTGATTGTCAGAAAACACTTCAAGTGAATCATGTTGATATACAAATATTTTCTAACCATTATATTCACAAGTGTGTTACAGCTGTACTCCACCATCACGCACTCAACATGTAACTGAACTCTCCATTCAAACGACAACTATTCGTGGGCGGTAGCAAAATTCATAAATAACGAAAAGACAAATACTGGTGCATTTGTCAGAAGCACATTTGAATCAACGGACAAATTTACAACGGTCTTCAAAGGTTCTATTATATATGTCCAACCATTCCAAAAAATGAACAACGAACAGAAACGGCTGAATACTCTACAAGCAATATCATTACAAGTGCTTCAAGCTTTCGTCTGTACTTCAGTTTTTATCTACATACTATGTGAGAGAGATTTGTCAGTCATACTTAATCATTTCCAATAGTGATAACTTAAAGTTGAGGAACCTTAAGTAGGGATTTGAGATTACCTTGTGTAAGGGGGAGCGAGTGTCTAGAGGAACTTGCTGTTTGTACTGTGGTGCCAAGAACCCACTGAATCTTGGAAGATATAGTGAAACGCTCAGAAGGATTTCTGAGGACTGGACGTAGGTCAAGTGGTTGAGACCGAACCAGTATAAATCTCTGTGTGAATCTCGGTGATATCTCTTCCTTTTATTTATTGTGCTTAAATTTTTATAAATTGATTTTAAATCTCTGATAATTTTGCAATCACCCAATTCACCCCCCTCTTGGGTGAAAAGCTTGTTCTAACAATAATGTCCAAATTCATTGAATCTAAGATATGTCTAGATTTAACGAATGTAATGGTTAATCTAGGGTGGACGAATTATATATATATTCGAAAAGAAAATTAATAATATTATATACAAATATATGTATTTTTGAAACACACACACACACACACATATATATATATAGATATATATTATACGATAATATATTTTATCTATGATAATATATAATATATGATAATATTATTATATTATGTTATTTTTAAATTTATTTTTATCTAATAAATTAAATTTAATAACTAACATGATAAAGATATAATATCTCGGATTTAATTTATAAAGATAAATTAAATCTATTTCCATTGGCTCTTTATTCAAATTAAATAAATATGTTAAATTAAAACTGTTAGATAGATTTAATTAAACTATATTTATTTAATTTTCTTATAAAAAACAATTAAGTGTTAATTGATATGATATGGATTTCAAAATTAATTAAGATTAATTTGAAGATCTAATATCCATCACAAAATAGATAACCCTGACTAATTATAAAAGGTGAGATCTTGGGTTTTCTCATATGATGAAAAAATAGAGAGCCGCAGCAAAAACCCTAGAGAGACATTAAAGGCACTAGCACGATGACTGTGTTTGAGTCGTATTCGTGTGGATACTGGTAGAGGGAGCTGATATGAGGTGTGAGCTCCTTAAGATTGGAAAAGGCAAAAACATAAATGTACGATTCTAACTACTCGATTTAAATATCGTTCATAGATCTGTAATTGGGATTGGTAAACTTTTACAATATTAAATTTTAAATTCTTCCACTATGCCTCCCAATTCCAACAGTGGCATCAGAGCTAGGTCAATTGTGACATCTTATGTCCAACAGCCTCATATGAGTACAAAAGAGTAGTGCAATCATTTGTGAAGCCAGGAACCAGTCCCAGAGTAACCAACTTCATAAAACATTCACAAATTCCAAACCTATCTCAGGATTTGAACCTGTGATTAGAAAGGATTTTTTAGTGTAATAAATTTTTTTCCAAACAATTTCACAAACATTCACTATCTCACTAAGTCTCACGGCTCTTCTTTTCGTTTTATCAGAGTTTACGAGTGATTCTCTACTTAGTTCCTTCTTCCATACCTTAGTTACATTTCGTTAGTGATTGGAAGCGTAATTTAGCTAAACTATCCTTTTAGTTTAAGTACTGTACTTTTACTAGCCTACCGGCATTATCAATTCCATTACCATACTGTTGTCAAAGTTACATAGTCATGTACATCATTTACAGTTCCAAAATACTCCAAAATATTAAGAACAAACAACCAACAGAAAGTTTGAGTCTTTCTCTATCCAGCCTCTAATTGTTCACATTTACCTTCTTGGCCCTCAAGTTGCCTCACTGTACTGTAAATTGGTTTTGAAAAAGAGTGAGATTCGAAAGAATCTTAGTAGTAATGAATAGTCAATCATACAGATATAACATCACAAAGCATGTACATAGTCATCATACAGAATCATCACAACAACATTCAGTGCATCACATGCAGTTCATATATCACCATAGCGCTAGGTATATCACAAGGCCCCGAGGGATACCCGCGTAGAAAGGCCCAAGCATCCACTCGTGAATCACAAAACGTTATTGGCCCGAGCGGTGTAGAAAGGCCCCGGGTAACTACCCCGAATAACCAGAATGTGCCAGACAATTCATGATGAATACACAAACATACAATGTATCTTATAAATATATGAAAGACAAGTTACTACCTGACTGCTTCCCTTAATCAATATCCAACCGTTTCTTTCAGCTCTGGCAAGTTCCAGTTCCTATCAAAATTAGAGTTACAAGTAACTAGTTATTACTTACACTATTAATGCCTATAAATCAAATTATGCTAGTTATCTAAAGCAGTTTCTGCACAGTACACTCTGTACAATGCAGTTTTACTACAATGCTGTTTTACTGTTTTCCAGAAACTGGAAGATTTTTCAGTCAACTTTGGAAATTGATAATTAATTCTACAAAAATCCAATTTGACTGATTCCAAAGCCTAAATGGATATATTTCAATTAAATTTGTGTAAAAATACTTAGGTTTTCCCACTAGATTCATGTCATTCCCAGAAATTCGCCAAATACCACTATTCTAGATTGCATTCCAGAAACGGGGCACAATATCTGAAAATCCATATATCACAATATACTTGTCAAAAAATTACAAACTACCTATCAAATTAAAGATATATATCTATACTTTAATTATGGAAATTTTCATAGTTTTGGGACAAGTTTTAACCCATTAAACACCTTGCACAACATCACTGCCACACAGGGGCATATCAAATAGTATGTACATACACACTTCATAAATTTCCAAATTGGTATACAAATATCCAAAAATCATGACCACTTGTAAACCCAGAAATTTTTCCTTCTAAAGCCAATCATTAGAATCATAAAATTCTCACTCCTTCATCACGTCATGCTCAGAACAGAAAGTTAGGGTTCTTAGGAGGATTATGTTGTTTTCTTGTTTTCTCTTGCTTAATTACTTCCTTACCACTTCTAATCACATTATTAACCATTTAAACACTAAATAGACATGTTTAGAGTAAATTTGGGAAGCATTTCCCTTAAGTTTTGCTTCAACCCATTTTTGAAAATCAAGAGAAAACAAGGCAATATCCACCAACAACATCAAACAAGTCAAGGGAATCAAATTTTGGAGATTATCTCTTGATTCTTGCTCCTTCTCTCTTCTGGCCGAAAATCTCTTCTCTCACTAAGCTCTTGATTTGTCTTGAAAATCATGGATTTAATGGAGTAGAAGAGGTTAAGAGAGGTATCAAACCCCTTAATATTTTGATATTTATCAGAGTATTAATGTGCAGTTCAATGGGCATATAGAAATAATACAATATATTGATATAGAATTCTTGATTACATTACAAATATCCCCTACAGGGTTTGTACAAGTTACAATGCCAAAACCCGAATACAATGAAAGACTAGCAGATAACCAACAAAAAATTTTCTTAATTAAAACCGAATCCTCAGTTGCCAATATATGCTACTTTACCCTCTAGTCACTTCTTCTAACTGAGTTAATTTTGAATTATGTAAAGGGTGAGATTCATACGAATCTCAATAGTAACATACTGTCAATCATATAAAATATGAAAAATAAGCATGCATAGTAGCATTTATCATGATCCAACAATCAAAATGCCAAGCACATGTCTAACAATACTCAAGAACAAAATGATGATTTTGTCCGGATCAAAATGATTGTCCGTTCCTCATCTGCACAAATCATAACCTCATACATAGGAATCAACCTATGTAATGTGATCATATGAACAAACTAGAGCACCTACCCTAAACCACTCAACTGGGTCCATCTGGCCAAATGGTACCTTGCTTGTCCTATGGGGTGGTACCCCTACTCGCCCACACCAAGTGAGTGCTCATACCATATGCAACACATTGAACAGAACATGAAAAACAATGCATATTAACATTCACATAGAATATGATAAATAGAGTTACTACCTGGACTCTTTTCCATGAACTAGCTACTACCGTTCCTTTAACTTTCTGTCGGGCTCGGCAATTATCAAATCCTAAAATTCTCAAATTAATAACAAATGAGTTATTACTCATTCATATCTTATTTAAAGCTCATAAGTTCGTTATCTTTACTCAATGTTCCAAATTACCAAAATGCCCCTAGGGAATATAGTCTAATTTCCCTTATTCCCGGTAAACTGTACTTTTCCCAAAATCATGACTCGGGCCATTCCTATACAATTTCATGTGTAGAATCCATTTTTTACATTATTTTTGACAAATTCAGACTTAAATAACAAAATTACCCTTAACAACCACCAACTTAGGGTTTTAGGGGCAAAATTTTCATTTTCATAGGTTTTCTAAAAAATTTCCAGCATTTTCAGTCAACTTTGAAAATTCATAACTAAATCTATAAAATTCCAAATTGGGTAGTTCCAGTTCCTATGTCAAGCTCTTTTAAGTTAAAGTATCACAAAGTAACATACATAACCACAAAATTTCAAACAGTTCATCAAGTTTAATCTGCCATAAAATTCATTCCAAATTCATGGCCAAACTTTAAAAAAATCAAATCTTTCAATCCACTCATTCAAATGGCTTATAATACCTCTCAAATTAAAGCACATGATGTATACTTTCATCCTGTAAAATTTCATAAAATTTGGACTAGGTTAGGCCACACAAAAACACGCCACAAAAAATCTGGCAATGCAGCAAAAATAAGATAAGGATAGGGAAAGAGTAAACAATCCTAGTAGACAGGGAGATGAGCACATATAGCTCATGAACCCGGACCAGCAGCCTTTGTTGAGGCTTACGTCTGAACTTGCTGTTGGGAGTGAAAGTCTGCATATGACAAACATGATTTTGCCAGCAACAATCCCCTGCCTTCAAGGGAAGTTTGATCCTCAGATAGTAAAGGAGTAGTAGCCTCGTATGGAGGAAATTTCCAGAAATATGAGATGTTCAGATAATATTAAAGTTTAGCTGGCAATCTAAAATTAATAAGGTGATGTGGACAAATGGTGAAAGGACATTGAAATTTATGCGGGTTCAAAATATTCCTGTCACATGTGATAGGAATTATTTCAGCAATGGTTAAATGAAATATATTTCTCGATCAGTCTTATTGTGCTTTGATGCCGATGACTAGCTGGTCGACATGGGTATGTTGGCGAGTGTCGGTCGATAGCGCTCAGGGGGGATGGTAAGGTTATGGTTAAAAAAATGTGTGAATGCATTTATATCATTTCATTTTAATTTCAAAAGGACAAATCAGGCATAACGCTCTCTGATATTTTGAAGGGTTAACAGGAAAAAATGCTCCAGAAGTTTTCACCCAGAGGCACTGAGTGTCTTGAAGTTTTCAAGGGGCCATTTTTGCCCTAGAAATTTCAAAAATGGGGCAATGTCTCTCTCTAGTTAACATATCAAAACAGTCAAACTTTGTTGACCAAACTATGATGAGTTAGCTTTGTCACGTCACATATTGTGCCACATGTTATTCCACATATTATGCTACATCATGAAAAATAAAATAAAATAAATAAAATGACAAACATGCCCTTAAGAATTAAAACCCATTTTCTTTTCTCTTTCTTCAGTTTGAACATCTCCAATCTTTTCCTCCATTTAACTTCCCATCTCTCCCTCTTCCTACATCCCTCTCTATTCCTTCCACCATTAAAGCAAGAAAACACTTTGTAATTTTGAAATCTCCTTCATTGCGCTTTCACCGAGAAAATCAAACACCACACAACCCAAAAAATCAAACAAATCAAAGCTAAGAGAACATTTTAGCATAATAACAAATCAAACAAGCCACACCATACACAACTAAGAGCCTGTTTGGAACTCATTTGTCACCCAAAAAAGCTCATTCAGCATGTAAAAGCTCATTTGCCTTAAAAATTAGTGTTTGGAAAATCATTGAAAAGCAATGGGCTTTTAGATGTAAAACAACTTTTTTTCAAAAGCTCTCACACACAGTTTTTTTTTTAAAAAAAGTCATTTCTCCCACCGCCAATCCAAACAAAAATCACATTTTTAATCTGATTTTTTTTCAATTGGACTTTTATAAAAACCCCATTAAAATAAAGCAACTTTTTCTACCGAGTTTCCAAACAGGCCCTAGGAAGAAGAAGAAGAAGAACAGCCACCGTATGAGGAATCATACCAACAGTGTCGGGCTTTACAAAATTGAAACCCATAGTACAACCCTTCAGTTTGACGGCGTTCCATAGAACCCTTCCATGACCATTCAGTGTCCAGATTCGAAGCCCCACCAAAAACGCTTTTTCCTAGATCTATAGAACACTGCAAAGGCATGATACAGAGAATGGAGGGAGGGGTGTTCTTCGGTCCTTCACACTCAATGCCGAATTTTTTTTTTTTTTTTTTGGGATTTAGTTTTGATTCTCATGGATTGAGTGAATGGAGGGAGTGTGTTGTCGCAGATGATAAGGTTTCTTTTTTTTTTTTTTTGTTGCAGAGTTGATGGGCTTTTCTGGGGAATATGATGGTGGCAAGAAATGCAAAATGGTGTCGAGTAATTTTCCGGGGAAATGAAGTCCAGCGGATGACTTGCATTTTTTTTCCAATACAGTCAGACACACAAATTTTCTATTGCCAAATGAAACAAAATTACTCTCAAATTTCCCCCCTCATCTCCCACAAGGAAGGCACGTTTTCATTCACATTGGCAATTTTGGTTGGTAATCTGTCACTTAACAGCTGCAGTTTAACGTCCGTCTTAGTGAGGAAAAACCTTTCTTTTCCTATTTTTTAAGTTCTTTTTCTGTCTTTTTCTTTAAAGTAAAAAAATATAAAATAGAAAGCCTAATAAATAAACAGAAAGAAAAAGTCATTTCTTTAGCCCAAACAGTTTTTTTGAAATAAAAGTAACATGGCCCAAGTAATTAAAAAAACGAAACAGGGCCGCCAAACAACTTTCTAAAAAAACAAATTAAAACATAGTCCAAAAGGCAACTCACAGCATCACTATTTAAATACAAAAAATACAGGCCCAAAACAGTGGCTAAAATAAATCAGAAAATTTGAAAAACCCAAACCAGATGCCAAATACGAAAAAAGAATAAAATTTTAGTTAATGAAATAATTTAACAAGTCTAGGCTGTAAAACTTTATGAGGCCCACAACGCAAAGGCAAAAATAAAATAAATATTCGAAAAACCTAATTGATAGCCTCGGGCAAGAAGGAATTAAAATAAACGAAATAAAAATAAAACATAAATGCCCAAGACCAAAATGCGTCAGGCCCACTTGTAGAATAATAAGTGAAACGTGTGTTTCACTGGGCCTAAATGCCATTGTTTTCACCTAATTCAAAATGCGTGTTTTTGATCATCTCCCTTGCCCATCAAGATCCCTAGAACTCGACTCGCGACCCCGACATAAATCCGATTGGGGCCGCCGCTTTCTGTGATTCCAGGTGGTTTTTTTCGGCGCTCGAGTGCCCAAAATCCAGCGATTTCAACAGCGGTGGGCACGAAAAACAATCTGGGAGCAAAATACGGGCTGTGATTTAATAGTTAAACACCCAAATCATATTGAAAGATTCAAACTTTAAAAAAATAGAGATGTGTTTGAGGTCCTTTCGATTTTTCCGATGAAGGAGGTGACGATGATAATTGAAGAACAACAACGTTCTTCTCTCATGACATTGACTGACGACATAAGCATACATTTGAAAACGAATTTCAAAACACTGATTAAAAGCAATTAAGAACATTGATCAGATTTTTGAAAACCATCGAATGATTTAATCGAAAAAATTGAATCGATTAAAAAGGAGGATTTTCTTTTTCATTCCAATAATCACAGAAAATAAAGCATGAATTCGGATCCATCAAATCTTATTTAAGATGGTGATGCTTCATTGGAGAAAATCAATTCTCCTCTCATCCCAGTAATTTGAAACCAGAAAGCAAAATACAAATTAAAATAAATTGGAACGCATAGATAAGAAGATGAATTAATATATGAAGCAACTGATAACTTAATTCATCAAATCAAAATAAATTTAAAACATAAATTTGAATGGATATTATTCGATTTAAGCAATGGAATTCAATGTAAAAACGATATCTTCTTCTTATATGTTTTGATCATCCCAGATCAAAGAAAAAAGATAAATGAATCAAAAAATTAGGTTCTGATACCACATATAAAACATTTATATAATAAAAATAAAACTATAAATGATTACATGAATTCTCTTATAAATAAATAATGGAAGATTTTTATAAATATTTTTCGTCATTGCTTAGTTTTAATCTTTGAAATAGCTCAAGATCTATGACTATAGATAAGTATAAAATAAAATACTATTAGAATAGTATAGTGATGCCAACTGGAGATAGTTATTGCCAATCAAGAAACCTTACGGAGCAAATAGGGTTTTATCACTCAAATATTTGAGTGTGTGTGCTTTAAAAAATGAATTGTGTGTGTGCTTTCTCACCATTAAAGTTAACACTTATAAATAACTAATAAAATAATAACCTACCTGTATTTAGGCTTCGCATCACACTTAGCATATTTTATTTAATTACATAATTTAACATCAAAATAATTATAATATTAATAAAATATCTCACCCATACATATTAGAAATCTTATTGTTTATCTATATCCAAGTTATATGAAAATAATTATTTATGAAAACAAGTAGGATATATATGTAATCTTGAATCAAAACTCAAAGAGAAATATTGTTTAACCAGGTATAAAAAGAAGTTTTATGCAAATAAAATATTTCTCTATATATATATATATATGTGTGTGTGTGTGAGAGAGAAAAGTCATTTGAAAAAGCACTTATTTTAATTGTCATCTATATATTTAAACATTAAATTTGAGTTATAGTTAATTTCTCTAAAATTCATCATAATCAAAACTTATGTTAAAGGGAACATTTTTAAAAAATGCAACAAAAAATGGGAAAGGATAAATCAGTATAACGAAATTGAGAAATCTCAAAATAGTCAGGTGTCAGTACGGTCGATGAATCTAGGATTTTGAAATTTTGGCGAAAAGACAATTGTAATATCCCGAATTTTAGGACTAGAGGCTTAAGATTTAGCCTGGATTAAAGAGGACCACTAGACCCCTGTTTGGTAAATGTCATAGTAAAGCATAGTATTATTTCCCAAAATTCCTTTATATCCTTGGATATTAAAAGGAATTATATTGGTGAGCTAAAGAGTTCGGGGAATAACAAAAAAAAGCAATTGGAAGTCACACATAATATAGTAAAATGGAACATAAAGTGATTTTGCCACCGGTGAAATTCCTGGTGTGGAAGTGATGATGGTGTGATATTTTTCAATGGGTAAATGATTTTGAAAAATTATGCAACTTTCTAGAGTGGAATTAGACTTATCAAGCTTTAAGTTTATAGGTAATATAAGTTTATATAAGTTATTTGGAGTTGTACACAAAGAGAAATGAATTTTTGAAGTTAGCCTAGTGAAATTAATTATTTTCTGGGACAACATTTAAAGATTAAAATTTTAGGAAGACTGAGCTTCCAATTGACCAAAGGTTATATTTTTCCTTAAAACAAGACTCAATGAGGGTCGTATAGCCTTTGGAATAACTCCAATTAGACATTTGTACAATTAGATATGAATTTTTAAAGTTTAATGAAAATTCTGCCAGATTTAATACTATATGCGAAAATTAGAGTTTTGGGCCAATCATAGCTTGACACGTGGCAAAGTCATTTAATCATCAATTAAACCATCATCTTCTTCATTCCTCAGACATTATTCCTGCATGAATAACCAGAAGAGAGAGACAAGCAGCAGAACGAAAATGGAGGGAGAAGAGAGAGAAACTTACAGCCTCCAAAACACTGCCGAATCAGCGTCTTCTCTCAAAGTGCCCTTCAAGAAACTTCTTCTACTTATCGCGAGCTTCATTTCTACAATTTTGGATTCTCATTCGGAGGTATTTGGCACTGTCTCACCAGGCAGAGTGTTATCGAAATTCTGAACCGTTTGCGGAAACAAGTGGAGGTAAGCCTAAGCTTCCTTTTAACCGATTGGTTTGTCATTTGGATGAGTATAGAGGAAGTTGGGTACTGTTCATGTCTTGTTTTTAAAGGGTGTTTTCAATGGCTAAATTATGTCTAATGAGTGTTTAAAAAGTTAATCATTTGATTTGAAGTAGAAAGGAAGTGATTAAGTTAAAGAAAATAAGAAACCGACAAACTCTTTCCAGGAACTCTGATTTTCAGTTTTCTGTTATGTGTTTGACATGGTGATAGGATGAGAATTTGATGATTTTGATGCTTTCATTGGTTTTAGGAGGCAAAATTGTGTAGGTATGCAAGTGTTCATGACTTTTGGATGCTTGTATATGAATTTGGAAATTTATGAAGTTTGGGGATTCATGTTGATAATCTGCCCTGTCTGGAACAGTATTCTTGTATGTGATATTTGAGAGGTCAAAACTTGTCCAAAAATTCTGAAACTTTCCAGAACTAAATTATAGACATAGAGCTTTAATGTGATAGGTAGTTTGTAATTTTTGAATAAGTATGTTGGGAGATATGAATTGTTAAAGTTTGGCCCTGTTTCTGGAACTAAATCTGGAATAGTAGTCTTCAACAAAATTATGGGAATAATTTATCTATATTAGAGAAACCTATCTATTTTTCCTTAAATTTGCTTTGAAATAGCTTAATTTAGGCTTTGGAATCAGTGCAATTTGAGGTTTTTAGAATTATTCATGATTTTTGACATTTAGACATTGAATCTGAAAGCTGTTTTGGGGCAGTAGAGTGTAATCATGAAATCTGAACTTGTGAGCATAATTACTGCAAGAGTAATGATTTTTAATGTAAATTAGACTTGATAGGGGTCACAAAGGCCTTTGAATCACCTCAATTGAAGTTATATAGAATTGATTGTGATTTTTCAAAGTTTGGTGAAAAATTTGTTAGCTTTATGTCTTATGCGAATTTAAGACACAATGACACAAATGTAATTGGTATGAACTCCAAGGGTGAAATAAAGCCTTTAGGGCTAATGTGGGCCATTGGGCATTTACTTTTCATGGCTCTAATGATGTTATCACTTACCTAGGGCCATGAAGTGACAAAGAAGAAACAATTGTTGGCGGATCAAGAGACAAGAAGAGAAGGACATAAAGTCCGAGAGGTAGTGAACTTACTTTTTCTGCATGTATGTAATATGTATGTCTTGCATTGATTATGTGACTGCTTTGCCTATTTGCGTGGAACATGTTTGTTTGATTGAAGCTCTGTTATATTTATGCAATGACCATATGTATGTCATAACATCGAGTATGCATCATGTCATTATGTTGGCATGAAATAGTGTAGACAAGCATGTCATGTATTCATATATATCTGGCATACATAGTGGTAATGTTTTCTACTGAGATTTTCTTGAATCTTACTCTCCCCAAACCAACCATTCAGACAGGTGAAGAATGCGGGGAAATGTGCAAAGGGGTATTGTGAGGAAGATGGAAGATTGACAGAGTAAGGCACTCTGTTGTAATCGATTTAGGGATTTGATTGCCGTATGTGGCTATACATTGTATGTATGTAAATAAACACATGAAGTTGAGGAGAGAGGAGCTCTAGTTAAATTAAATGTAAGACACTCACATATACTCTGATATAACGAAATTATGAGCCAATGAGTTTTGATGATGTGATGAAAGTTGTAGAAATGTTGAAAATTTTTTGTTTACCTCTGAAAAATCCTCTAACCATATCTCACCATGTCATACTTAATATGATAATACCTCTCAAATATAATTGCTCTCAATACGAGAATATCTATACCTATAAAAAATAGAACAGTGTTGATTCATTTCAATTATTATTATTGTTGTTGTTGTTG
This sequence comes from Albizia julibrissin, assembly GCA_037074505.1. NCBI lineage: Eukaryota > Viridiplantae > Streptophyta > Magnoliopsida > Fabales > Fabaceae > Albizia > Albizia julibrissin. Next base: position 45,760,717 of record CM073477.1, read on the forward strand.
TTGTTATTGTTAAAATTGTATAAGTGTTATAAAAAATATAAATAAATTAATTTGAAATTAGAGGGTTCCACTATACAAAGTAGACGTTAACTTAAATTATTTTATATCTTTCATTGGTATGTGTGTTGTAACGCATGAGACTATGGAACAATTATGGAAGGTATACCTCTATCTTAATGAGTACTGCAATTTTTATATTTCAATATAAAGAATTCATAATGTAATAAATTAATTTCATTAAATTTTTATCAAACAAAAACATATTAAAAAAATATAGTTTTATTTTTAATACTATTATAAAGTGGGATATTATCTTCATTATCTCACACTGCTTTATTAGACACAAATTTTTATATGGTAAATAAAGTCAAAAATAATTTCTTAAATTATGTGAGTTATTTTCCTTTAAAAAACCCTTCATTACCCAAGTTCACTGAAAGCTTTTGTCGTTCCTTTCTCATCACCATAACCATAAAGTTTATGGATCCCTTCATGGTATCGTCAACCACCACTGCGCCAACGCCGGCGGTGGAAGTCGGACAGGGGTCCGGAACTCCCCAGCTTGGGTCCCACCACTGTAGTGTCCCCTCCGGCAGCAACTCCAGAGCTACCAGCTATGATGACCTGGCTCGGTTCGACCCCTTTGACATCGACTTTATCGATAGCCCTCCACTACTTCCTAACGCTCCGATTGACCCCACCATTTCCTTTTCGCCCGAGGAATTGGGCTACCTGAACCCTGGGCCAAGCATGCCAGAGGGGTCCCTTGGGGGACATATCCATAGCTGGTATATGGATTCCGATCTCCTGGACTACATTGCAGACAGCGAAGGCTTCGCCGGAGCCACCGAGGATCTGAGCGGGAACGATGCTCTTCCGGCGAACCCAATGGTGCATCAGGCGCAGGGCGTTTGCATGGATGGTTCAACCAATACTGTGTCGACTGAGACTGAGCAGCCTATGGCGAATGAAGCTGTGAAGAAAGCCATGCCCAATGAGAAGCTCGCTGAACTAGCTGTGCTAGATCCCAAGCGAGCTAAGAGGTTCATAAACTCGCTTCTCTCTTTCTCTGCTACAGCTTCATACTTTACTGCTTTTTTTGTTATAAGATGTTTGTTTCAATTTTGTACGTACAAATTGTCCATTCAGATAAACCTGACCTTGATCGCCGAATTTTCATTTTTTGTTTTACTGAATTATTTAACGAACATCTAGTGTCGTTCTTCAAATATGCTTCCTTTGCCTTTAATTTGTTTTCAGATTCGTATTTCCTTACAATTTTTTTATGCTTTATATCAGTAAATTCTAAGGGAAAGGTAAAATCATTCTAGGTGTAAAGTTGAGGCACACGTATAACTTGTACAAGATGCGAAATAGTGATTTGCTATAAATTTGGTTTTCAATTATTGACTAATAGTGGGATTTTTGTGTGTAGGATTATTGCTAATAGGGAATCTGCTGCTCGTTCAAAGGAGAGGAAGATTCGTCACACAGTAGAGCTGGAGAAGAAGGTGGACATACTTCAGTCTGAGTCAGCTGAGATCTCTGTCAACGTTGAGAAAATTCAGGTATCTGTGTAATTTTTCCATCTCGTGTATAATTAACTATCCAAGAAGTTCTTTATGTTCCCAATTATATTTGTAAGAATATTGGGCCTACCTAGAGTGATGGGGTGTGACCGCTAATCTCTTATACCCACACGTAATTAAATCACAGTTGCAAAAGCAATTATGTTGCATAGTAAATGCACCACCGACATGAAGAAGAAGAGTGAGAAATATAGTAAAGCGAATAAGGAATCAATGTGTCAGAATTTCTTTTAAAGTACCTCACATATAAACTCCTTATATCTATTTATAGTGTTCTATACACCCATTTCTCTCTACTAATGTATCATTTCATCAAAGAGACAACATATCCTTTCGATTGAGAGACATATTGTATCGGTGAAACAATACCACTTGTAGAGTCATATTCTATTGGTCAAAATAATATGACTCGTAATAATTGTAAAATATCACATATATCAACCCAAACTTTTATATTATTTATATTTTGACCCTAATCCTATTGGGCTTTGGCCTAGTCCATCAGGGCTGGACTAGACTATTTTCCAACAATCACTACTACAGAAAACACTTTTAACGTCTATTTTTTTCTTACCTTTTCTACGACTATTTTCAGAGAGATGTCTATATGAGTGTCATTGTAAGTTTTTAAATCTACGTCTATTTTTTATCAAAAGTTAAAAGTGACTTTTAACTTCCATTTTTTAAACACTACTACATAAAACACTGTTAACGTCTTTTTTTTTAAGCCCTTATAACGTCAAAAAAAAGAGGGACGCCTATACCAGGGACGTAAAAAAGTCAGGATACGGCTTCCTTTAAAAAAGGGACGTCTAAAGTTTTTTTTTTTAAAAAAAACAAAACTTTAGACGTCCCTTTTTAAAACAAGGGACGTCTAAAGTTTAGATGTCCCTTTTTTAAAAAGGGACGTCTAAAGTTATTTTTTTTTTAAAAAAAACTCGCTTATATTTTTCACTGCCTAACAATTATAACATACAGAAACAAGATCGAACAGTTTTTTATAAACCAAAATATCCTTACAGATTAATATTGGTGAAGGATGATAAATCAAAATGAATCTATAATGAAGATAAATCTAAATCTTAATACAACAAAATACATATACAATAATCTCAGTTTAAAACATAGGAGAGGGAGGATGGAGGCCAACGGCGGGAGAGGGAGGGAGGAGGAACCAACAACATTAAAGATCGAGGAAGAACAATGGCGACGAGCTTTAACAATGGAGAGGAAGACGGTAGATGATGGTGGTGGAGATAGAGGAGGACGACTTTAAAAAAAAGAACAACGATAATGAAAGGGAGTAAGAGAGAGAGTTATGGTGGAAAATGAGCTTCAAGAGAGTGATGTCAGTATCAATTTGACTGATATACGTTACCTTTAGACATCCCTTTTTAAATTTGGGACGTCTAAAGTGAAAAAAAATTAACTCTAGACGTCCCTTTTTCAAAAAGGGACGTCTAAAGTCTAAAAAAAAATTTAAAAAAAGAATTTTTTTTTTACTTTAGGCGTCCCTTTTTGAAAAGGGACGTCTAAAGTCCTTACTTTAGACGTCCCTTTTAAAAAAGGGACGCCTAAAGTCTAAAAAAAAATTAAAAAAAAAATTAATTTTTTATACTTTAGGCGTCCCTTTTTGAAAAGGGACGTCTAAAGTCAGGACTTTAGACGTCCCTTTTCAAAAAGGGACGCCTAAAGTCTAAAAAAAATTAAAAAAAATTAATTTTTTTTTACTTTTAGGTGTCCATTTTTAAAAAAGGGACGCCTAAAGTTACTTAATTCTTACCCATAATTACAAAAATGCCACCGTCTTTATTTTTTACTTCCCTTTTTAAAAAAGGGACGTTTTTTAGGGACGTAAAATCTACATTTTGTAGTAGTGAAAAACGGATGTTGAAAGTCATACTCTCCATGTCTATGTTTAAAAAACAGAAATGGATATTATGACTTTCAATGTCTGTTTTTTAAAAAAGGGATGTTGAAAATATTTTTTTTAAAAAAAAATTTCTCTCTCATATGGCGAGTAATGGTGAATCTAAAAGAGAAAAGATGGTGGTAGTGGTGACAGACGGTGAAGAAGAAGAATGATGAAAGTCAGGATGGTTCCTTAAGGGGATCAGAGCTTAAACCAGAAACAAAAACTAAAAGGAGTGATCGTGGCTGTAGTTGAAATCGGAGCAATCAAAATCGCAGGAAAAAAATCAACATGCTTGAACAATGAACCAAAATCTTCTCTGAATAGAAATCAAAATTGAAATCAATGCTTATAATCAAAATAAAAAATATAGATTCTACCATATCAAGGCATCTTAAAAAAATATTCTCTACAAATCATGGAGGGGATAGATGAGGATGCCGGAGATTGCGGAGGATGGGCGAGGAGGTTAGAATGACTTAACTATAATCGACATCTTCCACTTTCATTGACACTTCCATTTCTGACTTCCACTTCAGAGGTTCATGGTGAAGATTGCAACTATATCTAGGCTCTTATAACTTAAATCTGTAGACCTGTAACCCAGAGATGGTCATTGACGTCTTCTACTTTAGAGTGAGCAGGTGGTGGTGGGTGGAGTGGAGAGGTCACCGGTGAGTGAAAAGAGGTTGTCATTGCCACTGATGAGCACACAGAGGTTGCCACCACCGTCGTCGGTGAGTGAGGAGGTTGAAAGTATAGATGAAGGATAATGAAGAAATTCACAAAAATCCCAAGCTAGCTCACACAACAGAGAAAGAAACAGTAGCGGTGGTTATGAAGTTGGAGAAGAAGAGTTCCCTGAGAAACTACTCTAAACTATGACTCCATGAAAGAGACGTTCTAAACAATAAAGAAGATGAAAGTCAAAGAAAATGTGCAAAGTGTGAACAAAGGAAAGCATCGAATTGTCTGAATAAAAGATTACATTTGTAGAGAGAGCATGGGAAATGTAAAAGACTGATCTATGAGAGAGAAACTTTACTGTGAAGGAAGATAGCGGAGGAAGCAATAAATGTACCAACCTACCATAAATTTACTACCATCACTGTAATACACAATAACCAAGGCGTCACATTCAACGTTCATTTCTAGAAACAAATGTTGTAAGATAGCTTTCAACTACTGGTTTTTCTAAACAAGTCGTTGTAACGAAAAATAAAAAAAAGCTACGTTGTTGAAAATAAAAAAAAACATTAAAGAGGTGAGGGAGGCTTGAACACTCAACCTCAAGGGAAATAACTAAAGGCTTTAGCCAATTGCGCCACAACATTAGATTTGTTGAGAAATTCTAATATTGTGTTATATAAAATAGTAACTCTAAATAAGAAAAAATATTAAAGGGGCGAGGGAGGTTTGAACACTTGACCTCAAGGAAAATAAGCAAAGACTCTAGCCAACTAGAGCGACAATACCAAGCTTGTTGAGATATTCAACGACTATTTTATATAAAGCAGTCGTTGTAACTCAAAATCAAGAAAAATTGCCACCCTGTGTCAAGATTCAATGACTGTTTTTGGAAAACAGTCATTGAATCCCACAAATATTAATTTATTTTTTATTTTTTGGCTTAACTTTCAATAACTGTTTTTCATAATAGTTGTTAAAAGTGGCTTTTAACAACTGTTTTTCTTGAAACAATCGTTAATTGTTAAGACAAAATTTTAAAAATGCCACTGCTTCCTTTTTAACTTATGTTTTCAAAAAATGGACATTAATTTGTGTCGTTAAATCTACTATTTGTAGTGGTGAATATTTGATGAAATAATCTTCCGCATCCCCTCTATGTAATGATTCATGAACACTACAATATATATATATATATATATATATATATATATATATATATATATAACATGGGCTTTTAATTAACTTTTGTTGGAAAATGGGTTTTATCCACCCTTGGTAGATTAAGCCCAAGCCCAATTGGCCTTAGAGGCCAAACTGAAATAATTAATATTAATTGTTTTTTGTGGGAGCATCTTTATAAAAAGATGCCTTATGGTTTTTTATGCGATAAGCCTCCACTCTAGAATTAGGGTTTCCAAAACATTCTCCTTGCCTCCTCTCTCAAATTCCTCAGGTGTATTTGTCGTGTGTTATAGCTGGACTCCACTGTGATCCAGTTCGCGTTGGTATCTCAAGAGTACAAAACTACACTCTAGGTATGCCTGAAAACCTACAGTGGTATCAGAGCCAGGTTTTTTAATCTGTGAAATTGCTCCCGTCATATGCTGTTAGTATGATTTTTATATGTTTAAGCATGATTTTTCTTCTATGAGATTTCCATGAGAACATGCTTCCGCTGTGAGTCCTTTTTTCTTGAAAATATGATCTCAAATTCCTAAACCACTGATATATACCTTGCCGTATGTGTAAGTACTTCCTCAATATAGTTTAACCGTGGGAATTCATCTCTCTCTCTCTTCTGCGCTCTTTTTTTTTCTCAGCCATCACGTTTTTCTCTGTACATTGTGTTTTTAATTTTGAGTTTTAGTCTATACCTTAGTTATATAGGTATTAGTGTATTAAAGAGCCTCATAATACACATAAAACACTCTGGAATGAATGAAAACTCTAGGTTGAACGGAAAGTATGAGAAACCGGCGAACACCAAAAAGTAATTGACATTGGGTCATCTAAAAACGCTGGTTTTAGGTTCTAAAAGTTATACCATTGTGTAGAACACGAAAAAATGATAAAAATTGACTATTAGAAAGCGCAAAATGAACGTCGGATGGTGGAGAAATTGGCCCCAGAATATTCGGGTCCGATGGACCCGATCCAGAACTTCGGTCGGGTCAAGTTGACCTAGCTGGAGGTTGAAGAAGATGGGAGCAGTGAAATGACATCATTTTGCATTTAAAAAAAAAGGGCGCAGGTTGTCAGTGGCTGGACGGTGCGGGTCGGGTATTTGACTCGATGCGCAAAACAAAATAGGCTTGGGCCTTAAGGCCTAAACAAAAAAAAGGGCCATTACAACGACAAAAAAGGGGGCTAGATCGGGTCAAGCCCAACCAGATCCATAAACAATCTAAAAAAAAATTTGGGGCAAAGACACCACGTGGCGCATTAGGCCATGTGGATGACCAGATGGACACGTGGAGGGTACCATCAGACAGCTAACGGTGCGTAGAGTCCAGAAAGGTGGCATGTGTGGCAGCTGGAGACCTCTGAGGCGGCGCATGTATAACACGCGCTGATAGCATGAGTGGTTTTTGTCCCGTTTTTTATTTTTTTCTGGATTTTCTCTTCTCGGGGCGTGTGAAGGCGCGTGTAGATCCTGTTTGAGACGCAGTTTGTTTCTAAAAATTCCTAAATGTGAGATATTCATTTTGATATGTTATTTGCCTAATTTTGAGGCAATTAAGGTTCTGTTTCTGAGCCTTTCAGTGCTTATTTGAGTGTTTTTTAAGCAAATAAAAATTCCTGAAATTGCAATTTTCACTCATATCTATTTATTTAGGTGAAAATGAAGCAAGAGGCTTCTAATAGCACTGAAACACATGAGTATGGATCAATGACCATTGAGTATATAGATGATCCTGAAGAAGATCCCAAGGAGGATCTTGAAGAGGACCCTGAAGAAATTGAATTTTTCAATGAAGAGGAATTTAAGGAGCCTATGTAAGAAGAATCTCAGGTGGTTGACTCTGATCCTGAATTGAGGTCTAAACCCTCTAGTCCTGATGAGCCTCAAAACGTAGAAGAAGAGGTTGACCAACCTTATTCCGATGACATGGCTGAGAGGATAGCAGAACTTGATGCAAAAAAAACAGCCATAATAAAAAAATATAAACATCATATACTCAATCATTGCAAACTATGTAGAAAGTATAACTGACAAAACGAGTACAGAATTCTACGTAACCGTGATGATGAAATATCGAGCAGCTGTGAGAGCAAGGGGCACCTTTCCTATGACTGTCAGTTGGAATGATGCAGTAAAAAGAACAACAAATTTCATGAAGCAAAAGAATAGATTTTTTAGGAAATTAAGGAAAGCCATTATTAACTATTGTTGTTTTGACATCTAATAGTGTTTAATATTCCTAGTTTTTCTTTTTTTTTGTTAAGAATATGACTCCGTTGCAATAATTTTTTTTGTTTTACCATGGTATTTTTCATGTAATGAACTACGTTTTTTTTAATTAATGCTATTTGAATTGTGCATTATAATACCATGTGTCCTTAATAAGTGGGAGCTTTTAGAAGGTAAAACTTCTAAAAATTTAATAACTTATTTTAAAGTACTTATATGAAGTTTTTGATAAAAAATGATAGAGTTGCTAGTATTTGTGTGATGGGAGGTATAAACATATTATCCTGATCATGGATCTAGTAATAAAATCATTTTCTAGTCAAGAATGATATAAATACAGACATTGTATACTGTACTGTGCTATATAATCATTTGGTTAAGTTCTCTTAAAGAGAACAACATTTCTAAATGTGAAAAACATCACTCCAGAGCTAACAAATGGCCATGAAAGGAATCATTGCTGAACTGAACAAGGGGGAGAAATTGAATGGCGACAACTGAGACATCTGGCACCGCAAGGTCCAGTACATTTTGGAGGAACAAGAGGCTGTTGAGCCACTAACCACCATTTTGGTGGAACCTGAAGCTGGGATGGCTACTCAGCACAGGAGAAATCTGGATGCTTATCAAGCATGGAAAAGAAAGAACAATATTGCAAGAATAACCTTATTGAGCACCATGGAGAACGACCTGATGTGCCAATATGAGAAACACCAAATTTCTCAAGCCATGTGGGCTGCACTTAAACACAAATTTGGTGGCACATCAACCACTAAACTTAGGAGGTTGACGATCAAATTTGATACCTACAAGTTTAGAGGGAATGTCCCCATAAAGCAACATCTCAGGGAGATGTCTAACATGATCAGAGAACTTCAGGAAGCTGGACATACCTTGACTGATGAGTAGCAAGTCCAAGCTATGACTAGATCACTCCCTTCTAGCTGGGAACACATGAAAGTAAACTTGACTCATAATGACAACATCGTCACTTTTGATGATGCAGTGAAACACCTTGAGCTTGAAGATGAACGTCTAAAGGCATATAAGGCCTCTGGACAAGCTTACTATACTGAGAATGCTGATCCTTCTAACTCAAAGCCCGATTCAAAGAAGGGCAAGAAACCTCAAAAGAGAGGTAAGAAGGATGGCTCTTATTTCAAAAAGGGCAAAAAGCAATTCAAAAAGAAAGGCAAGTAGGGCGGCAAGAAGAAAGTTGACCTGAGTAAGGTTAAGTGTTACTCCTGCCATAAAATAGGTCACTTTGCGCAGACTTGTGCTGAGTGAAACGACCGTGAAAAGGTACTAGTGAATTATGTGAATTCACACATTTCTTTTATTTTAAGTACTGTTTTTTGAATAGAACCTGTTTTTCAACAGACCATGAGACGAGGGATCGGGGATCCTTCATGGAATACCGTCGGTTGCCATATCTAAGCAAATGGCTTTACATAGGCAATAATGCTAAGATCGAAGTCAAAGGAATTGGCACCTGCAAATTAGCTTTGCGTAGTGGAAAGACTTTGATCCTATATGATGTTCTTCATGCATCTGACATTCGACGGAATTTAGTTTTAGTTCTTTGTCTTTTAGATTATGAGTTTGATGTAAGCTTTCATGGCAAAGTTGCAGACATTTTTAACAACAAGACCTTTTATGGTTTAGCTTTCCTTTCTAGAAAGTTCTTTGTTATGGATGTTATTGGTGATTTTAATGTGCATGACTGTTTCGTTACTACCTCTAATATAACTGTTGACATGAATATCTGGCATGCTAGACTAGGACACATTAATCAAAATAGAATGATTAAACTAGCAAGAGAAGGCCTGCTAGGTGAAGTTTCAAATATGGAAATGTCATTATGTGAGAACTGTCTAGCTAGTAAGGCAACTAGAAAACCGTTCGGTAAGGGAACAAGAGCTGAGATTCCATTGCAATTAATCCTTTCTGATATATGCGGTCCAATAAGTGTGAGGGAGAGACACAGAGCTTGGTATTTCATTACCTTTATTAATGACTATTCATGATATGGTCACGTCTATTTGATCTCACATAAGTCCAAAGCTCTTGAGTGTTTTAAACGATACATAAATGAAGTAGAGAATCAAACATACCACAAAATTAAAGCTTTGCGTACTGATCAAGGTCGTGAATCTTTGTCTGATCAGTTTAAAGAGCTATGTGAAGAAAAAGGGATAATTAGGCAACTAACAATCCCTAGTACTCTACAACAAAATGGAGTTGCAGAAAGAAGAAATAGAACTCTTCTAGACATGGTTAGGTCAATGATGGCTCAAGCAAATCTGCCAATTTCATATTGGGGTGATGCTTTATTGACGGCTGCCTTTATTCTTAACCGTGTGCCCTCAAAATCAGTTACTTCTACACCCTATGAATTATGGACAAAACGTAAGCCGGATTTAAGTATTCTTAGACCCTAGGGGTCGGCTGCATATATCCATGATAATTCCTACAGGTATGGGAAATTGGGTCCTAGAGGAAAGAAATGTATCTTTATAAGGTACTCTAAATAATCAAAAGGATATGTTTTCATTGGTGAAAACGAAGATGGAACTGTGACTGAAATAGAGTCAAGAGATATCCTATTTCTAGAAAATGAATTTCCTAGTAGGGGAGATATTGATCGTACAGTATCTCTTTATGAAACACAAGAATAAGGTAGTACAAAACAAACAAATGATCCTCAATCGTCTCAATACATTGACTTGAGTGAGAGCTCAGATAGGTCTTTACAGTGACCTAGACAAGAGAAGCGTAAGAGACAAGAAACTCCTATAAGAAGGAGTGATAGGGGAAATGTACCCAGGAGACACTTCTCAATAGAAGAAGAGGCACTCATTGTTACTCCAGATGGAGATGATGAGCCACATTTTGTACTAGAACCCTTATCAAGTCCTGCTAAGGATGAATGGAAAAAGGCAATGGAAGAGGAAATTGATTCAATGAAAAATAATCAAGTTTAGGAACTAGTTGATCTACCAAAAGGGCGAAATGCCATTGGGAACAAATGGGTTCTCAAAATAAAGAAAAAAATTTATGCGTCAATTGACAAATATAAGGCTCGATTAGTTGTAAAGGGGTACACATAACAAGAAGGTGTAGATTACGAGGATACCTTCTCACCTGTTGTATGTTTCAACTCAATTAGACTTATTCTAGCAATAGTAAATAGTTTAGATTTGGAATTGCATCAGATGGATGTAAAAACTGTATTCCTAAACAGTGATCTGGATGAAGAAATCTATATGGAACAACCATTAGGTTTCATTAAGAAAGGAATGTAGAGTAAAGTTTGTAAGCTCAAGAGGTCTATTTACAGACTAAAACAATCATCCAGACAGTGGTATCTGAGGTTTCACAGAGCGATAACCTCTTATGACTTTCAAATGATTGAAGAAGACCAATGTGTCTACATTAAATGGTTTGAGGGTAATTTTGTGATATTATCCTTATATGTAGATGACATACTATTAGCTGGAGATAGTCTAAATTTGGTTTTAGCTATTAAAGAATGGCTATCATCAAACTTTGAGATGAAAGACATGGGATAAACAAAATATATACTTGGAGTTAAGATCCAAAGGGATCGCTCTAAAAGAATGCTCTCTCTTTCACAAGAGAATTACATCAATAAAATCCTTGAGCGATTCAATATGAAAGACTGCAATCCCATAGATACTCCAGTAGCTTCTGGGGTATCCTTGAGCCTTGATATGTGTCCCAAAACTGAGTCAGCAAAGAAAAGAATGGAAAGAGTTCCCTATACTAGTGCCGTTGGAAGCCTGATGTACGCAATGATGTGTACAAGACCAGATATTTGTTACGCAGTTGGACTAGTTAGTAGATTCTAGTCAAATCCTGGTGAGCAACATTGGAAAGCAGTGAAGAGGATTTTGAGATACTTAAAGGGCACATCGGATTATGCACTATGCTATCAAGGAAGTGATCTACGCTTGGTTGGATACTCCAACGCTGATTTCGGTGGAGATAAAGTTGAGCGAAGATCAACTTCAAGATACACCTTCTTACTGAACAGTGGCGCCATATGTTGGAGCAGCAAGAAGCAGACATGCATTGCCCTACATCCAATGGAAGCTGAATTCGTGGCGTGCACCTCAGCAGTGCAAGAGGCAATATGGCTCAAGAGATTCATTAAACAGCTTGGATTTGGGAATGAAAGTACCAATCCAATGTTAGTGTATTGTGAGAATATAGCAGCCATAGCCTATATGAAAGATCCCAAGTATCATAGCAAGACCAAACATATAGATATAAAGTACAATTTTGTTAGGGATTATGTAGCACAGAAAGTTGTCACTGTACAACATATTTTGACCAAGAGTATGGTTGCAGGCCCCCTAACTAAATCAATAGCTAAAGAAATGTATGACAAACATGTAAAGGCTATTGGGATGCATAAAATGTGAAATCACAAACACTTTGTAATATCTTTATGATTAATAAAAGTATTTCTTCATAAATTTATGTGTCTATGTAAAAGGTATACAAATGTCTAGTATGTCGTATAGGCAAGTAAGGTTGGCTCTCTCACACGAGCAACCGCCTTTAATACTTAGATGGAGTATGTAAAGATGAGACAATTGTGTTCACTAGTAAAATAGCAAGAATGCTAGTATGGTAGAGAAGAAACATAAGTAAAGTTGCCTCGACAAGAGTGTAGCATGTCGAGATGAGATCTAATAAACATAAATCAATATAGATCAAATCATGGACACCCATATCCATGTTGCCTATTGCTAGACAACAAATTCTTCAATATTGACGTCACAAGAGAGGAATGGAGGAGAAGAATTTGGGTAAATACTGGAAGTATCTAAACTTATGTTTGTATGGTGTTTATAGTGAGATTCAAAGTGATGTACACTCTTATAGTATAAGAGAAACACAATTACATGTGATTCATACCACATGTGTGAAAGAACCGTAAATGGGAAGCAAGTGAATAGATCCCTGCTTCGTTGCTGTATGAGTCCCAAGAAGGTTAAACACTTCTATGATGTCTTATGACTTTGACATTGTCATGGAGGTATACTTCAATGACTGCTACTTTAACATTCGTCCTATGATCATGATAGATATGATCCAAGGTATTATGTTAGGAAAGCGGTTGACGCATATCAAAATGACATATGAGCAAAAGGAAGATTACCTAGAATACACGTAACTATGCTAGTATCTGAGACATGTCCCTTATGATGTTATTTTTGGCAACTTCATAAGTGTATATGCTAAGCATATGAAAAGGCAATCTAAGTTTTATCTTGACTTGAGAGGGATTAGATTTGCCATGAGAAAGTGTATATAGGTAAATCTAGGACATATGAGGCATAACTTTAAATTCAAGCTACACAGAAGAAGGTTCTCTTGTGATGGTCCTATGAGAAGGATTCCTAGTACAGGAACCTAGGAGACGTCATGCCCATGCGGTCACGACAAAGCACTTAGTATGAAAGGATGGAAGGAGAGAGATGAGGCTTATGCTTTATAATCCACCAAGTGTGAGTGGGAGATGTTGGAAAATGGGTTTTATCCACCCTTGGTGGATTAAGCCCAAGCCCAATTGGGCCTGGGGGCCAAACTGAAATAAACAATATTTATTGTTTTTTTTTGGAGCATCTTTATAAAAAGATGCCTTAGGGTTTTTTATGCAATAAGCCTCCACTCTAGAATTAGGGTCTCTAAAACATTCTCCTTGCCTCCTTTCTCAAATTCCTCCGGTGTATTTGTCGTGTGTTATAGTCAGACTCCACTGTGATCTGGTTCGAGTGGGTATCTCGCGTGGTTTTATTCTCCTTTTCCTCAAACTGATTTTATAATATCTAGTAGTAAATACGAGCATTTTACCTAAAGGATTGTCACAAACTTCATTTATTTTGAGTATGTATTTATCTACTTATGCCTACATAACAAATCATACAACAAATGTATGATTTAAATTGGCTCTGAGGTATATTTATGTTGTTTTTAATGAGAAGTCATAGTTAAGTTCAATGGAGTGTGCATTTTAAAAAGATCTACTAGAGATATAATGAAAGTTGTAAGTATTAACTTATATAAGTTTTGTTATGAAATATTTACCCTGTATATAAGAGTTTTAAATGATTTCTAGGGAGTGAAATCGATGAACACATGAACTATATGAAAACATTTTCTAATATAATGAGCCTAATTAAAATAGAAAAAGTAAGGCATTAAATGAGAAAAGTGTGGTGATGATCGTGAAACACACAACTTCTACAAAGATAACTGAGATCTAAGAGGATGGAAATGGAATATTTAACTTAAATTAGATGAATAATTCTTTCGTTAACTTCATTTTTATTTTAAATCTGATGGTTAAAATCAGTTCAGAAAAAAACATAATCTATATGATAACTTCATTTGTGACTTATCGACATGCTTCTACTTCCCATCTAGACAAGTTATTGATCTCTAACTTATTGATTCTCTATCTAAGTTCAATTATATAAGGACTTATATAACAATAGTTAACAATTTATGAAGTGTGTTCTGTATCATTATAGTACTATAAATAGAATTAGTTCTGATGGTACAATTAATCAATGTCTAAATTTGTCTCATACACAATCGTCATGCTATATGCTTTAACATGAGCAAAATGATTGTGCCTTTAAGAAGTTAGTTGCTTTTGTTATATATTACTCCCTCTGGTCATAATATATAAGACATATTTACCTAATGTGATTTGATCAAGGAAGTTGATTTAGTTAATATGATATATATTTTTTCTAAAATACCTTAATCATCTTCCTTAATTCCATTTATCTTTCTGTTACTTGATTATTGTTTAAGGAGCATCAATACGGGTAATTTTGGAAAAAGAATGACAAATATGGGAAATCGGTCTTTTATTTAGGACTATGATCTACTCTCCAATTAGGTCCTGTATTAAAGACCGGAGGGAGTATCTGATTCATTTCCTTAGGCCATTAATTCATTTGCTTCTGCTTTCCATCTAATACAGAAGGAAAATTCAGACTTGAAAGCTGAGAAGAAGGATATCGTACGTGTTGTAGAGTCTATGGATGGAGAAGCAAAGGTTAGGGAAGGTATATGAATTGTTTCAGATTTGCTAAGTATGTAGATTTAATTGTTCTCTGGCATTAATTGTTTTAAGATTATAATAGAATTTATTGGACTGTTCTATATTTTGCTTCCAAAATTCTTCAACATGTAGGGAAAAGCACATTAATTACTCGAAGTTTGATAACTTCTTCATGATGGATATATTTTAAATTTAGTCCATGAAGATTCTTAACATGAATCCACTAATTCATCACTTTCCTACAGAATTGAACCGAACTTTAAGGGATAAGCTGAGGGTACTTAAGAAGGAATATAAACAAAAAGTTGCATATAAATGCCACAATCATGGAAGGATGGTCTCTCATTTTTCTTCCCACTTAGCAGTGTATCAGGTGAAGCTTCTTCGATCTTGGCAGGGTCAACATCAACTTAGCATGCCTCCGTCGTGCTCAGATCAGCCTGACGACTCGGAGTCGGATTCGAATGACTCGAGTTCTGGCTCAGAAAATTAGAAAATTAGAAAAGGAAGTACAATATTTGAATTAGTGAATATTCATCATAATAAGTTTATGATGGTTGAACCTTTGTGGCTAGTACTATTTGAGAGTTTAATCGCCCTCTTAATTAGTCCTATTGTGATTTTATTTCATGTTTGTTATGCTTTTGTAAGGTAAATTTACTGTTTCGTATGATGTTAAGGTCGGGCTACAGAATTTGATGGATTGATGTTTAATAAATGAAACTATTTTACTGCATAAGCTGCTTACTTCTAGAATCACTGATGAAATTTGATAAGCTTGTTTCTCATTGTTTAAGAAAGTTTATTCTCATTTTGAGAGTACTTAAATTTGAATATATATATATACACACACACACATACAAGATGATTTCTAGCTATCCAAAGAAATTTGAAGAATAGAAGGCATATTTGCCTCAAAATTTACAATTTCATTGTTTAAGAAAATGGAGTGATGAAGACAATGAAGTTGGACCCTTAAAGAATTAAGGAATAAGCATTCTTTTATCAAATAGTGATTAAAATACATATGTGAAAGGTAATTCTTACCATAAAATATGTTCACTCTTATTACATATTGATGAAGGATTTGCAGGATGTCACTTCATTTCTTGTTAAGAAATAAGAAAGATATCCAAAAGCTGAGTATGATTTCATTTCCTTTACAGTACTAAGTTGTTAATGCAGGCAAAGAAGCAACTCTAAAACTTGCATGGTTTTAAAATCATGTCAAAAAAAAAAATATGATGACCCTTTCAACTCATTAATTAGTTATCATATTATAAAATCTAGAACATATATATGTCATAAAGGAGATTCACCATATTACATACTAGCTGATGTCTCAATGACACAAGCTTGAAATCTGACGCATTTCTATGTAACATCACTAATATGTATGCAAGCGAGAGAATCATCGTTTTTCAACTTGACAACAAAAGCATCCTTCTGATGGAAAGGCAAGCATTCATTCCCTTCAATAGTAGTAGTGTATATATGAGATGCCCTAACAATTATGGTGTGATTGGCATGGAATATGAGACTACTCACATCCCTAAAGCCTCAAATATATAAATTTTCTAATATTTAAATATAGTCATATTTACCATATATATTATGAAGTTCATAAATACACAATATGTAAATATGGTCATATTAACAATAAATATAGTCATATTAACTTTTTATAGAAGATTTGGCTCTACAATAGCCTAATCCAGTCAAGAGTAACTTCGTTCCTCACCGGTAAATACACAATATGTAAATATAGTGAGGATCCTATCTATAACATACATGGAGCACTTAAGTTAGAAAAGTAAATACATAAATTTAAATTGGGTAAAGGTGTAAAAATACCTATATAAATTTCCCAAATGTGCGGCTGGCACCATATACATTACTTAAATGCAAAAATACCCAAGAACTCTTCTACATGGGGCAAAAAGGCAACCTCTGTTAAATGACCCAAACTATCATTATTTTTTTAATTTAGTGGGCCCCAAACTATTATTTTTAAATTATTATTTAATTAAAAATCCTAATATTCTTTCTCCCTCCCCGGTACTTTTCCAGTCCTACTTGTCCTCTCTCCCGAAAGCATATCCTCTCAGCAGCTTTATTTTTTAAAATCCCTTAGAAGCTCAAAATCCTGTCCATTAATATAATCAAATGGCTCATAATGCACCATATCATTACAATATTATGAAACGAATCTAGACTGTTTATGTTAACTAGATCCAAACCGTCCAATTTTATAATCTTTAAAACAAGTTCAGAATGCCTCAAATGCCAACAGAGTATCGACCTTCGGTGTAATTTTCCGAATTTTGGGACTAGAGGCTATAGAATAAGCCAGAGTAAAGTAGACTACTAGGTCTAGTTTAGTAAGAGTCCTAGGAATGCATAAGAAATAGAATGAATTTTAGAAGCCGCACTTGGAATAGAATATGAATTTTGGTGTGAATTAGTTGAAAGAAAGTACCCGATTCCTTTAGGGTATGTCAGAATGACATAAAACCTAATCCCAATCTAAAGGAAAATGGAAATGGTGTATAGAAAGAAGTAATAAAAAGAAAGAAAAGAAATAATGTCATAAGAAATAATATTTCCATAATTAAGGGCAAAAGAGACAATTACCACTTGATCTTGAGGATAGAATTAGAAGACAAAATGAAGGGCTAAGATTTGCTCTTGAAAAGCAAGAGAAATCATAAGGGTTAGAAAGAAAATTAACTCCTTCCTTTCCCATAGTTAAAAATGTCCAAGAAGGGGGCAAAATGGGAGAAGGAAAAGTGTTGGCCAAAGTGTCAACTTTTTGGCAAGAAAACTTTGGTCAAAGTGAGCATATACACAAAAGATCTTTTGGTCAACATGTCTTCCTTCCTTTTTATTTGGTAATTTAGGTCCAGACGTGAATCAAGAAGGGAAGAGTGTAATTTCATATGACCAAACAAACCCTTGGTCAATTAATCAACTCACTTTAATGCAAGACACCACAATAGCTTGACACGTCATCTCTCTTTGCTTTCTTAGGTGTATTTTCGGCCAAGCACTCTAAATGAATGAACATTCATTAAATCAAACACATTTCACACTCTCTTACTCTCCAAAAGTCATCTAAGTTGAAGAAAAAAGAGAGAAAAAGGTTGGAAAATTAAAAAGAAAGAGAAAGAAGAACAAAGAAGCAAGGTGAGTCTTCTAGTTTAATTTTCACCTTGATAATCACTTCTTTCGCTTAAATACTCTTCATAAACATTGTTCCTGTTGATGAGAGCTTCATTTATATGGTTTTATAATTTCAAAGGGAGGCTTTTTGAGTCATCTAGTGAGATCTAAAGTTCAAGAACTACAGAAATAGGCTAAGAAAGTGAAAGAGGTAAAGCAAGAGCTCCATTTTTACCTATGTATTGTCTTGTTTGTTGGAATTTTTGGGACCTGTTCTTACTGCCCTTATTTTGCTTATATTAGGGTTTTAGGGTTTCATCATACTTTGGCCATATACATGTGGATATATAATGTTTGGGAAGCATATGAGCCTAGCTTAGTGAATAAATTGTGAATTAGTGACTTGTTTTCTTAAACCTTAATTTTTGGTCAGATTAAGGTATGAAGAAGGAGAATTATTTTTCTGTTTTTGAGGTCTCCAATAGATTGCTTGGGAAAATTGTGTACGAATTGGTTGTTGGTATGATTTTAGAAAGAATGGATTTAAAATCCAAAAATTGGAATAATGCTGCCAATTATGGTTTTTTGCATGTTAGTCTGAATGTATTGTGTTTTTAGGTAATAGAATATTGTCCAATGGATATGATATTATCCATAATAAAATTATACTTGTCAAGCTTTAATTTGATAGGTCATTTGTGCCATTTGGATTATTACATTAGGAATTATGAATTTTTGAAGTTAGATATTGAATCTGGACAAAATCCTGGACCAGTGAGGATTTAGACATAGTTCTGGAATTCTGTGGCTATAATTGGTTTTGAGTAATAATGTTTTTGAAAAATATACTTAAAGATATTTGAATACGAATTTTAACCACCCCAATTAGAGTTCTATAGAATTAGTTATAATTTTTCAAATTTTGGTCAAAATGCTAGCAGCTTTTAGCTACCATGCGAATTTAAGAAAGAAAGAGCCAAATGTAATGAGTATGAACTCTAAGGGTGAAATTTTTTTGAATCCATGTTTTAATGATAACAAATGATACTAAATTTTTTTGCAAAGGAATGTCTAAGTTTA
Organism: Albizia julibrissin; assembly: GCA_037074505.1. Classification (NCBI taxonomy): domain Eukaryota; kingdom Viridiplantae; phylum Streptophyta; class Magnoliopsida; order Fabales; family Fabaceae; genus Albizia; species Albizia julibrissin. Next base: position 45,779,670 of record CM073477.1, read on the forward strand.
ATCAAGAACATTGAGTTAAATTGATTACTAAATGCATTTCATAAACTGACAAATTCATGCTGCTTCAGATTATCTGATGCACTCGAGTTTTGAAGGTAAACTCGAGTTGTGTTTGATGAAGAACTCAAGTTTAGACTGAAAGTTTCAGGTTCAAGTTAAGGCTAACACTTGAGTTATAGACACTATAAAAGTCAGAAGTAATTGTATTAATATGATGAACTTGAGTTATGGAGCAAAAATCGAGTTTTACCGTAGAGACAACTCAAGTTTTGGAAGTTCACTCTTTTGAGTTCTTGACAGAGACATATGAAGTTATGGAGACCAGGCTTACAACTCGAGTTTTCCATCTGAACTTGAGTTATGTATGATGAAGAACTAGAGTTTTAAAAGTTAACTCTTGGAAGTTTTATCTAGAAGTGACTCAGAAAATTGAACTGTTTTGAGAACTTAAGTTTTGAATCAAAACTCAAGTTATGGTCCAAAGAGAACTCGAGTTGGCTACTTAACTCTCGCAAGTTTTACATAGAAGCTGATCTAGAAACTGGAATTGTCTCAAGAACTCGAGTTTTGAAGCAAAACTCGAGTTATGGTCAGAAAGGAACTCGAGTTGGCAAAAATAACTCTCGCGAGTTTTTGACAGAGACAAACTAAAGTGGTATGTTGGCAATATTGAAAATCGAGTTTCTAAGAAGAACTTGAGTTGGAACTTTGGAAAATCAGAAAAGGAACTTGACTTTGTACTTCATAACTTAAAGGTAACTTGAAAGTTCATCCAGGAAACTCAAGTATGGATTGAGAACTCGAGTTTGGACAAAAATTCTCAATCTAAGGAGGACACTTGAAAGCTATCATTGTTCAAACATACAGAAATGAGAGAACTCGAGTTTAATGATAAAAATTGAGTTTGAACTTGTGTTTTCAGCAAGAACTCGAGTTTATCAGTTACAGAAACAGAACAAATTACAGAGTTAAAATAGACAATTTGAATATGGTTAAAAGTTATTTATTCATTATGTTTTCACTTGTTACTATACCTAAATATCAACTAACATATACTTCAAGTGTGAAATAGGAGATTAAATGTTCAGATTACAGATTCAAATAAGAAAGTCAATTATGGTGAACATCATCATTACACATCGAATATCGGCTACTTGCCACGACAATCAACTGGTATACCACAAAAGGTTGTCACTCCACAACGGGACATTTTGTTCTACAACGACTAAATTCTGATCGGCTATAAACACATAACATCAGAGATGGATAAAAACAACCAGAACAAATACGTGAACATACACTAAAAATTTACAAGAGACTTTGATTTCATATTTCTCTATGTATTCATATTGTACTTCAGTGATTATCATATCTACTTTGTGAGAGAGTCTGTAAACACTTTAATTTGTATTTTTGAATTGATCTCAAGGTAAAGGGACCTTGAGAGGGTTGATTTCCTTATGGGGGAAACTATAGAGAGAATTTCTAGTAAGAATTTCTGCTCGTAAGACTTACACAGTGTAAGCAGTAGAGAACATCACTGCTCGTAAGACTTATAGGGGTGTAAGCAGGAGAGAGCGTTGCTGCTTATAAGACTTACACGGGTAAGCTGGAGAGAAAGGTTTTTAGAATTGCTATGGTTGTAAGACTTTCCATAAGGGGGAGAGAAAGTTCTAAGTTTAGAACATTTATGATGTAATCCTTTAGAGGACATTTATTGCATTGTGGTGTTCAGAGAGTTTACTGAATCTTGAAAGACTAGTGAAAATCTCAAGAGGTATTGATCTTTGAGGACTGGACGTAGGCCTAGGGTTGGGCCGAACCAGTATAAATCTCTATGTGCAATTTCTCTCATCTCTACTCTTTCTTCATTTATTTCCATAACACCATTATGACCAAAAAATTTATTACATCACCCAATTCACCCCCTGTTGGGTGAAACTTGCCTATTTCATTTGGTATCAGAGCAAGGTCTTCTAGGAAGAGCTTAACAATTTGAAAAGGATCCATTTAATGGCAATAATGGGTGAAAATATTCTTCCAGACGGAGCTTTTATTACTAAACCTCCTAATTTTTTTGGAGAACATTTTTTGTTTTGAAAAGCTAAGTTCAAAGTGTTCGTAATGGCGAACGAGTATGGTTTATGGAATGTAATACAAGACAGTGACTATATTCTAATGAAGAAAGTTGAAGATAGAGTTGTGATAAAGAGCCCAGAGGAATATTACGACAATGAAAATAGACTAGTAACATTAAATAGCAATGCTATTTTAATGATACAGAATGCCCTTAGCTAGAAGGAGTATTTCCGTATTTGTACGTTGCCAATAGCTAAAGATATGTGGGATGCACTAGAAATCGCACACGAAGGTACGCCCAGAATTAAAGAAAATAGAATCAATACTCTAATTTCAGAGTATGATCTGTTTCAGATGAAACTTGGAGAAAGGATCTCTGAATTCGAACTTAGGTATACCCATCTTATCAACCAGCTGGGTAGCATTTGAGAAAACCTTTGATCAAAACTCCCAAGTAAGAAAGATTCTTAACATTCTTATGAAAAAATAGGAAGCAAAAGTAACAGCTATCAAAATAGCCAAAGGAGGAAACAAATATTTGATAGCCTATTCAGATTCAGATCATGGAGGATATAAAATAGATAGAAAGAGCACAAGTGCAAAATACCAATTTCTTAGTGACTCTTTGGTATCATGGTTTAACAAAAATTAGAACACAGTTTCGTTATCCTCTGAAGTTGAATACATAGCTGCAACAAGTTGTAGCTCTCAAGTACTATGGCTAAAGCAACAACTTCAGGACTTAGGAATTAACTTGAAGGAGATACCTATTTAACGCGATAACACGAGTACAATAAAGCTTGGCCAAGAATCCCATGCACATTCAAGAACCAAGCATATAGACATCCAACATCACTTCATATGAGACTATGTCCAAAGGAAAGATGTCAAAGTAGAATTCATTCCTACACATCTTTATGTTACTGATATATTCACAAAACCATTAGCTAAAGATCAATTTTTATATATAAGGAGAGAATTGGAAATTGTTAATCCCAATGATTTGTAAGAATTCTTGTTACTTATTATGTTTTTGTATGTATTTATGTACGTGTTTCGATGATTACTATACTTACTTAAGTATCAGAGTATGTCAAAGTTTGTTTTGCTGGAATGATCTGCTTACGATTATTAAAACAAAGATAAACAAAGCATATATAAACTCTGAGTGAAAACTCGAGTCCTAATCAAGTTTTGGTACAAAACTCAAGCTTCAGATGAAAACTCGAGTTCCAAACTTAAGTTTCAGTGAGAAACTCAAGTTCAGGAAAAACATTGCAGAAAGATTTAAATCAAAAGCATAGGTTTACTCATGTGATTTAGGAGGACTTGAGTATAAAGATACAAGAAGATGGAAATTAACTTGTGTGTCAACAAGTTACACTCAAGCCACATACGCTGTATTAGTCAATAGAATTTTTTTACAGAGCTCGAGTTCCTAAGTAAAACTTGAGTTCATATGAACTCGAGTTCTTTAGCAAAACTCGAGTGTCAAGGCTTTATATCAGTAAGTTTGATGCTCAATCGTCACACTTGTTCTTCGTAACTCGAATGTCCTCTCACTCGAAAACACACACCCACTCAAATTTATATGTTATACACTGAATCAACACCTCTTCTTCCTTAAATCATCCGGTACAACTCTTGAGTCCTCATCAAACCTCAAATTTCACCTTAAATTCCCTTCACCGAACCCTAAATGCTTATCAAAATTTCTCAAGTTTTCGGTGCTTTGACTTTCTTAGTAGCCAAAAGTGCTCTGTCTTTCTTCTTCTCTATGGCCTGTACTAAAATGCCTAAAGTTACTCAAGATTCATCATCATTGTCATCATCATCATCTTCCCATTTACTCTCTACTCATTCTAGTGAGTCTCCAACTCCGTTGGCGACATCGATGGTAACTCCATCTTCAACACCCACTCCTCTTCCTTCAAAGCCAATAGTCTCTAAAAAGAAGGGAAATATCAGGAAAAAGACACACCTGAGACCAAAAGTGAAGGACGTACAACCTCCTACAAAAAAGGCAAAAGGGGTTTCTATTAAGGAGCCAATTATCACATGGTCAAAAAACAAAGAGGTGAAAGGAAAAGGGAAGGGAAAGGCTACAGTAGCTCCACCTGATTCATCATCAGACAGTGAAGATGATAGGTATCTCCGAGAAGCATTGGAACAGTCAAAATTGGATGCCTTGGTTGGAAAGATTGCTTTAGGATTTGGTGGCTCTATATCTTAGCATGCTTCTGCACACTCTCAGTACTCTATGGTTTGTGTTGGTACTCAATTAGGGGCACCTTTCACTTCTCATGCACCAGTGGAAGATGAAACAGAGACTGTACCACCTGAAAACTTTAATCTAGAACTTCTGGCTCCATTCAATAAGAAGGTATGCGATAAGGAATTTGCCCACCGTAATTTCTGTCTTGTTGTCTATATTGATCTAGGCCACTTATACGCACATTGTTGTTTTAATCTTAGACAATATCTTGGCTTTTATGAGCCTTATCTCAATGTGCACCTACTATATTCACTGACTATTGTGTGGATTTTATGCTGTAACATGAAAATGAAAAACATGATGTCAACAACCAGTGAATTAGTAGAGGAAGGACTTGAGACCACTATTCATGGGCAAACCGTGATGATTACCCCTTTCATCATAAATACCATACTTAGCTATATCATTCCACCTTCTGATCTAACCCAAAAGTTTACACTAACAAAGTATTCCGTTTGTTAAGACCAAGGAAGAATTTAAGCCTGCTTTAATGCCAAACCTTCAGTGTATCATCTTTTATATTTATACTAGAAGCATTGTAAACAAATCCAAGAAATTTACCAATTTTTCATTTAAGGATTACTATATGATGGCCTCACTACTTGAGGGGCAGAAGAAGAACGCGGGAGAGATTATTTTTATTGAAATGAGGAGATTCAGGTGTTCTTCAACCAGATCCACTTACATCCCACTGCATCAAATAGTCTCCCACATCCTTCGACACAAAAAATTTGGTATTTAGATAGTGATTAGAAGGTCAAAATCCTAAGGTTTGGTATGACATATCTTAATTGTATGGGTATAACTCTTTCAATGGATGAAGTGAGACATGGACCATATTATGAGTCTACACCATCATGAGTTGATGAGGCTCAATCCTTTACAAGAGGTAGATCTCCGTCTCTATCATTTTTTAGTGTATCCATTTATTGCTATGTAGCGGATGTGATCAACCTGGCCATGACAAATCTCAATAATAAGTTGTTTCAGCAATATGAGTAGTTGGTTGATAGAATGGAACAACAAGTTACCAAATTGGTAGATAAGGCCAATCATAACTTTGATCTGATGGACAAGACCCAAGAAGTTCATACAAGGCAGCTTATTGAGTTGGGAACATTCCTACAAACACACCTTCCTGTTCCTCCTATATCAGTCCCTGCTCTAACTTTTTCACTTCCTATCACCTTATCACCTATCACCACTACCCTTCCAGCATCTCTCATCCTTGCCACATTGTTGTTCACATATATCAGTCCTATTACTTCGACCACTATGGATGTAACACTAGATGGACAATCCATTCCACAGCCTGAAATATTTACTCCTCAGCCATCTTTACCACCATTTTTACTTGATCCTATTGATCCCTCTACCATTTTGGCCTTATATACTCGACCTCCACCATCAGATATCATGTTTCTTGTTCATCCCTCTGCTAATGACAAAAAGGAGGAGAATGATGAGTGATGGCATTTGAGCTTATTGGTTATAGTTTAAGGGGGAGTCTGTCATAGTTTAAGGGGGAGCTTTGTGTTTAAGCTTGTATTTTTGTTAAACTTTGTATAATGAGCTCTGTATTTTTTATTTTGTAGTTTGATCATATAGCCATGTAATGAAATTATGAATTTCATTTATGAATTTTCTCAATAATGAATTTTTCATTTGAGTTTGTATCATATATTATACCTTAGTCTTATAACAAGCTTTGTAGTGAAAATTTTACAGCATTGAAGAAGGAAGAGCCAAATTGCAGCCAAGAACTTTGAATCCAAAACAATTCTCATATCATTCTATGTTTATGCATTTGAAACTTTAATCCATCACTAAACTACTCAATAAGGTTTCAAATCCATCATTAAGGTTTTGTCATCATCAAAAAGGGGGAGAATGTTAGAATCCATGTTTTGATGATAACAAATGCTAATGAATTGTTTTGCAAAGGAATGTCCAGGTTTAATTAAGAACATTGAGTTAAATTGATTACTAAATGTATTTAACAAACTAACAGATTCATGCTGCTGCATATTATCTGATGCACTCGAGTTTTGAAAGAAAACTCGTGTTGTGATTGATGAAAAACTCGAGTTTAGCCTAAAAGTTTTAGATTAACTCTTGCAAGTTAAGGCTAACACTCGAGTTATAGACACTTCAAAATTCATAAGAAATTGTATCAATATGATGAACTCGAGTTATGGATCAAAACTTGATTTTTACCCTAGAGAGAACTCGAGTTTTGGAAGTTCACTCCTGCAAGTTCCTAGTAGAGACATATGTAGTTATGATGACTAGGCTTAAAATCTGAGTTTACCATCAAAACTCGAGTTATGTATAATAAAGAACTCAAGTCTTGAAAGTTAACTCTTGGAATTTTTATGCAGAAGTGATTCAGAAACTTGAATTATCTTGAGAACTCGAGTTTTAAATCAAAACTCAAGTTATGGTCTAAAGAGAACTTGAGTTGGCTACTTAATTCTCACAAGTTTTATACAGACGCTAATCCAGAAACTAGAACTACCTCAAGAACTTGAGTTTTTGAGTAAAACTCGAGTTATGGTTAGAAGGGAACTCGAGTTGGAAAAATTAACTCTAGCAAGTTTTTGGCAGAGACAAATTGAAGTGGTGTTGACAAGATTGAAACTCGAATTTCTGAGAAGAACTCGAGTTGGGACTTTGGAAAATCAGAAAAGAAACTCAAGTTATGGGTAAGAAATTAAGTTTGTATTTTAGAACTTCAAGGTAACTTGAAATTTCAAACTGGAACTTGAAAGTTCATGTAGGAAACTCGAGTATGGATTGAGAACTCGAGTTTTAACAAAAATTCTCCAAACAATCTTAAGAGGACACTTGAAACCTATCACTATTCAAACATGTAGAAAATGGAGAGAACTCAAGTTTGATGATAAAATTCGAGTTTGAACTCAAGTTTTTAGTAAGAACTAGAGTTTATCAATTATAGAAACATAACAAATTACAGAGTAACAGCAGACAATCCGAATATGGTTCAAAGTTATTTATTCATTGTGCTTTCACTTGTTACTATACCTTAACAACAACTAACATATATTTTAAGTGTGAAACAAGAGATTAAATGTTTGGATTATAGATTCAAATAAGAAATTCAATTGTAGCAAACATCATCATTACACACCAAATATCGGCTACCTACCATGACAATCAACTAGTATACCACAAAAGGCTATCGCTCCACAATGGGACATTTTGTGCCATAACAACTAAATTCATATCGGCTATAAATACAGAACATCAGAGATGGATAAAAACAACTAGGACAAATACGAGAGCATACACTAAAAATTTACAAGAGTCTTTGATTTCATATTTCTCTCTGTATTCATATTGTACTTCAGCGATTATCATATCCACTCTGTAAGAGAGTCTGTAAACACTTTCATTTATATTTCTGAATTGATCTTAAGAAAAAGGGACCTTGAGAGGGTTGATTTCTTTATGGGCGAAGCTATAGGGAGAATTCCTAGTAAGACTTTATAAGCAGTAGAGAACGTTGCTGCTTGTAAGACTTACAGGGTGTAAGCAGGAAAGAACATTACTGCTCATAAGACTTACACGGGTAAGTGGAGAGAAAAGTTTTTAGAATTTCTATGATTGTAAGACATGCCGTAAAGGGGAGAGAAAGTTCAATGTTTAGAACATTTCTACTCATAGTCCTTTAGAGGAGAATTATTGTACAGTGGCGTTTTGAGAGTCTACTGAATCTTGAAAGACTAGTGAAAATCTCAAGAGGTGTTGATCTCTGAGGACTAGACGTAGGCCTGGGGTTGGGCCGAACTATAAATCTCTGTGTGTAATTTCTCTCATCTCTACTCTTTCTACATTTATTTCCATAACACCGTAACGACTACAAATTTTATTACACCACCCAATTCACCCCCTCTTAGGTGAAGCTTGCCTCTTCAAAAGTAAGTATATGGGACTAATGTAGTTCATTAAGAATTCATTTATCATGGAACTAATTATATGATTATATATCTTGGGCTATGAAAAGTCAAGAAAGAAGAAGAATGAAAGAATTTCCAAGAAGCTATAATGGTTGGAAGAAAAGGGGACACGAAGAGGACACAAGTCTAAAAGGTAGTGAACTTACTTAACCTGTATGTACTTGATGTGTATGTTTGTGTATTGATGTGTGGTATTACTTTGCTTGATTATGTGAAGCATGAATGAATGAATGAAGCTCTGTTTCTATTTACACTGTAGCCATCGAAATATTGCACGAAACATCGAGCATGCGAAAATGTCATTATGAGAATATGAACCTATGTAAGGCAAGCATATCATGCACTAGCATTAATCCTGCATGCATTGTTAGTACTGTTTGCTACTAAGATTCCCCCGAATCTCACCTTGCCCCACTAGCCATATAGGTCCGTGTGTTCGAGACAAAATGAATGCTTGAAGATGAACTAGAAGAAAAGAAGACAAAGAATTAAAGAAGAAAGAATATTTATTTTACTGTATGTAAATTATTTACACTCAATAAACAATTGAATGAATACGTGAATTAGAATTTAAGCGATAATCGAGATCGCTGAATCACTGAATCTAAGAATAACAAGTGAGAACAAGAATTAACTGTGATATATGAATTTTGTAAGAATAACAACTAATAGTCGTGAAAGAGTAATTAACCCCTAAGTAATTAAAGAGTAATGCTTCTGATACGTAACTAAAGGGGGTATATAAGGCGGGTCTTACATCCGGCAACTTCCAGGCTGATTGAACAGAGCCAAAAATCCAAAGATGTTCAAATGAAAATATATGAATTATAGGAATGCATTTTTTTTTTCAATTTAACAGAAAAGAAAGCAGAATTGAACCCATTGGCCAATTTTTTCAATATGAATAATTTCTTTTGTTATTCCCTTTTCAAACATAAACCTAAAGCTCACTCATAATCACAAAAATAGTTTTGCAGAAGATACTTTCATTTGGGAATCTATTTGCTTTGATTCCACTACTCAAGTTTAGCAGCAGCAACATCAATATTACAAGAATTTGTGTCCCATAATATTTTATTGATAAATGAAATGCTGCAGATCATTGCACTTTCATGAAAGGCTTGGGAATCATTAGTATGAGGAAAAGAGGGATGGAGAAGAAGGGTGAGGATACATAGAAGAGAAAGAGGCATGATGTAGGTTACTAAATCATGTGTAACTCTAGAGCTTCCTGTTGGCCTAGAAATTCTTGTTTGTGGCGAAGTTCCCTCTGTTATCATCGCCCAAGGGGATTAAACTTTGATAGGTTGGCCGTAATAGGGTCTTGGCTAAACATGAAATTGGATTGGTGGTTAGGATTATATCTAACACAATGTATGGTTCATATGTAATTTTGAAGGCTTTATGACGTGTCTCTTTATAAGCCCTGAGATTCATCAGAAGGATAGAATTAAAAGCTTCTAAGGGATACTGAGAAAAAGGCTTCTGAGAGAAACCTACCCCCTATCTCCCTCTTTTTAATTTCAAAGTTTTCTCTCTCTCTCTCTCTTTCCATAGATGCAGATCATTCCTACAATGAAAATCTGATTTCATAGTGGAAGGCATCAACACTATTGCAAAAATCACTTTTAGAAAAAAGACAGTTTAGACCGGTTATGGATTAGGTCTTGATACAGCCGGTCTAAAAAGTATCTAACTTTTTAGACCGGTTAAAAAATCGGTCTAAAATATAAAATTTTAAGATTGGTTGTATCACAACCGGTCTTAAAGTCTGACTAACAAAACCGTTAAAAGGAAATTTCAGGTTTAAAATATACTTTTAAGACCAGTATCTCTGAAAACTAGTCTTAAAAGTATAGGATTTTAAGAACGGTTCAGAAAAAAACCGGTCTTAAAGTTATATTTGAGACCGGTTATTATGAAAACCGGTCTTAAGAGTGTTAGTTATTTAAGACCGGTTCTCATAAGAACCGGTCTTAAATATCAATTTAAGACCGGTTATCTTGAGAACCGGTTTTAAAGGCTAGAATTTTAAGACCGGTTCTCATTTTAACCGGTCTTAAATATTACTTTAAGACCGGTTCTTATTAGAACCGCTCTAAATTTTTTTTTTAGTTTTATTTGTTTCAATCTTACCCAGGGCAATAAGCCATATTCAACGACAATCCCCTCTCCACATACACAAGCAACAACACATGTATATATATATTCACAATCAGAAGCAGTGACAACAACATTTTTATTTCCTGAAACACTTGGTATTTCTCAGAATCAATTCAGCCTAAGTCATCATGTTATCCTATGCAAACTTGCTCCAAATTTAGAATTATGAAGCATAAAATCCTTATTAGTTCCCCTTTCCCTCTTTTGTTAAATATGACCTTAGTTATCCTAATTGGTATGAAACTATAAATGTCAGTCTCTTCAAGGCAACAACACTTGGCCCTTACAACCCTCTACCCTCAACAATCACAGAATCAACATTATGAATAAAAATCATTCAAAACAAATACATTCAATTCCAATGACTACCAATAACACATGATCAACTTATTCAATTCTCAGCAACAGTACAATATTAACAATTTATAATAATCAGGCATTTTGAACCACAATGAACTACAACATAACAATGATAGAAGGAAAATCTCAACATTGTGTGCACTTTCAATCCCAAAGCTTCTAAAGAAAAGCAGAAGAAGAAATATTTCTCATTATATGGAAAAAATTCCTAAGCTTTACAGAGAAATGAAAAAAATGGAAGAAAATTTACAATAGTGATCCCATGCTTGTATTGACAGCCAACTAGTATCACCAATATCCAAGAAATTATCATGAGCAGAGATATAAACCAAGTTAGATATATATGAAAACCATAAGTATTATTAGAACAACATAGGATCTGATTCAAAAACTTATTAATCTTGTAAAAGCTCATAGATGAATTCAGCACAACAATTGAGGATGACATCAATATCTTCTTCAAGAAAGGGATCAACAAGATCAAACATCTGCATGTGTAACACCGAAGCCAAACAAAACATTAACTTACTAACTTAAAAACAATAAAGTAATACAAAATATTTGAAATATACATTTATTACCTCCTCGGTAAAATCAGTCGTGCCTAGGCTGATAATATTGTAAATTTACCTCAAAATATAAAGACCACATAAGTTGGAGCCCGGTGGTTGTCTACGGCTTTGAAAAAGAACATGATATCATCAAAGCAAGCATAAAAGCATAGCTTATGGAACACATCTTAAAGAAAACAAATATGTACTAACCTTTGGCGTGATCCATGTTGGGTCTTTTAAGTCACGAACATGCCTACCACATTTAGCGTGCAGGAATGTCCGCATAGCTCTATCATCAAAATGAAAAAGATTACTTATTTTGCACACAAACTTTACACACAAAAGGTAATAAAGCAAGAAAACTTATGAGTTCACGGTCTTCTTCAAGTCACTCCCTGATTTGAAGTGGAGGGAGCATAGGAGGATGACTGTGTAACTAGCCTTACACAGAATAACCAATTGCCAATGATCCCTTAAAAAAAGAGACGAATGTTAAGAAAATATAAAGCATTATATGTGTTTTGGAATATAAATTTGATGTTTCTTACCCATGCACATAAGGAACCAAGAAACAGTCAGTTTATGTTTCACTGAGCCTTTCTGATAAATATCTACGTCTGATGGCAGAAGTGGTCCCTTTCTCTTGGACTTGAACTGAGCACATGAATCCAAATTTATCGCTCTGGCCAGAGGAGACCAACCTACGATTCATGTACCTTCAAAATTTCAAGCACACAAATTAAAGTTAAATAGTATAATTTTTAAGATATTTACTTCCAATTGAAGAAGATACTTACATAAAAAATAGTTGGACAATCCCAACTGTAAGATATTGTCTAGGAGCGACTAGGGATATTAAATCTTCCTTATCAAAAATGTGAAAGGCCAAGTAATTGTGATTGAACAAATTCATAACATCCAAATTTGTAAATCACAGACCACAGCATCAAACAATTGTTTCATATCCAGTAATAAAACTTCAAGCTAGCGCCAACATTTATACGAAGAGTTCTTCAAAGTCATTTCCGCTATTAAAAATCAATTTTACTAAATTTTGCTATTGATACGAAGAATTAACTGAGATAAAGAGACATTACTCTTACCTGGTTGTAGTGACCTTGGATCGTGGCTTGAGGAGCAGGAGGAGCTGTGGTTGCATTCGCTGGAGAACACGCTGGAGATAATGGTGATTTCATGGATACGGGCCGGGGGATGAACGGAAAATGGAGAAGGAGGGGTGGCGGTGGTATTTTAAAACCAGTGGGTTAAACAGAAAATGGAGAAGGGAGGGGCGGTGGCCGGAGCAGAGGCTGAAATATGACCGAAGAAGAAGTGCAGGGGTGAAATGGAGCTTTCGCGGCTGTGGAAGGACTGAGAGGGATACGAAATGAGGGCGGGCTAGGTTTGAATACCGGAATTTTAAGACCGGTTAATTAAATAACCGGTCTTAAAAGTGTTTTTAAGACCGGTTATTTAATTAATCGGTCTTAAAAGTTATCTAATTAAGATCGGTTATCAAATAACTGATCTTAAAGGTCTTAACTTTAAGACCGGTTATTTAAATAACCGATCTAAAAAAATTAATTTTAAGACAAGTTATCAGTTTAAACGGTCTTAAAACACCGTGGATTTTTTATTTGCATTTTAATTAGATATTTAAGACTGGTTATTTAAAAACCGGTCTTAAAATAATGACTTTTAAGACCGGTTATTAAGATAACCGGTCTTAAGAAGAAAGGGATTTTTTAATTCATTTAATTACTTTGCTTTTGAGATCGGTTGTTTAGAAAACCGGTCTAAATAATGTTTTTAAGACCGGTTATTTAAATAACCGGTCTAAAAATTTTCTTTTAATTACAAAATTGCCACCACGTGTTTCTCTTAGACCTTTTCCGCAATAACCAGTCTAAATGATGTGGTCTAAAAAGGCTATTTTGCTTAAGCGCTTGATCTCATAAAAAGGGAAACATGGGGTAAAATCAGATTAAGGAGGAAGAAAAAAAACAAAGAACAAGGTGAGGATTGTTGGGTCTCATCGCTTTTGCCCAACACCACCAACCTCCATCTTCATCCTTCACAAGTTCAAAACAAGATAGAAATAGAACTAACTTCAACTAAGATAAAAGAGAGTCATTATCTGTGAATACATCTTTTCTTAAAGTAATGTGATCTTGTTCTCTACATTTGCCCAAAACTAGTGGTGTTTTGCTCATAACATAAGTCTGCAAATGCAATATATTCAATACATTGAAAAACAATAATTTCAATGTTGAATTGGAGCTAGATTTATAGTCCTTGTTGGTGGAAAAAATGTGGTAGTTGCTCTTGTATTTGGAAGCAAGTCAAATCTATAAAAGTGTAGGGGAGCAAGAATGTGACGATTTTTAATCCAATAATCATTTAAAAATAATAATGTATGGCCCACTAAAGTAAAAAGCAATTACAGTTTGGTTCATTTAATGGAAGTGATATTTTAGCTGCATTTATAAGAGTTCATGAGCATTTTTGCATCCAAGTAATGTATATGGTGCCAATCGCACATATGGGAAATTTACATGTGTAATTTTGCACCTTAATCGATTTTAATTTTACATTAGCTGGGAATTTTTCAGCATGATGCTTCAACTACGAACACAATATAGACCTTCAACGATCAACAAGAGGTACATAGCCAGCTGCACTGTTTGAGACCAAAATATTTTCTGGTGAATAATGTCCTATTTATAGAATTTAATAAAATACTGAAGAAAATAATTTAAACAAATTTAACCTTTAGTAATAACTACATGGGAATAAATTTCACTTCTTTAACATACGGTCATAAATATAAATAGAACTCTATAAAGGATTATTAATTGTATAAATCCAAGTATGAAATAAAAAGTTTGTCTAATAGAGTCAGTTTAAAACAATGATTTCCAAATCTTATCTTTTAGTAGGACTTCAACGGAACAAATAACAAGTGTGGACACACAGCCTACAACGGTAACTAACCAAGTGTATCATAAAAGCTATGAACATAAGCATGGACACATAGTCCACAAGGGTAAGTAACGATAAACAAGCGTGATACACCTATGAATAACAAGCGTGAAAGTGAATTCTACAAATATCATGCACGAATACTATGCCCACTAGTATCAAGCATGAGTACTATACCCATGAATGTCAAGCGAGCTCAAGGTTAACCATGGTATGCCAAGGACTAACAATATTTCTGTTAGTAACTAACGTTTTGTATTCAGTCCTCTCAAAAACATTTCAAGCATGAATGAGATCTACTTAGCATTATCAAATAGACATTTTCTTCTGACAATGAGAAATCATAAAGAATATTTCATAACAAGAGGCCCTAGCATGAAAGTTTATAAAATCTCATAAGTTTTTATTCAAATTCTATTAGTCGATAGTCTTTTTCAAATAATAGTAGCTCATGTAAGATCATTTCAGCGTAAAAGTCTACACAAGATATATTGAACACTTCCTCGTCAATTCCATACACGATTGCAGATTTTATACTATGAACTAGTTGAAGAAAAATATATAATATTGCATATAGTCCTTGTTTCATGTAAACATTGCATGTTTGATTTAATAAAAATAATCTTCCAAAACTAGAAGTAATTTGGATAAAACAAGTATCGTACATAAATATCTATAATGAATAATAACCTTAAATAAAATCATTATCCTATTTAAAAATTTAAGTATCAATAGGAAAATGAAACAATTTCAAAAAACCTATTTGCAAAAAAAATGATGCTTAAAAATTGATAATTTAATAAAAATGTAAAAAGTAGTAAAATATAAGTTATAAGGTTTCACTACTACAGATTCACTTATATATAACATTTAGTAAATAACAGTTATAATTAATAAACATTATATATGTGGAGGTGGAGGTTACACAAGAATATATAATGCTAAAACATAACAGTTAAATATGCACATCGTCATGTATTGAGAGGCAAAATTCACGAAAACAAAAATATAACGGTAGTAATTATTAACCGGCATGTATTTATTAACATAAATAATGGTTCTTATGAAATAACTATTATATAACACATTCAAAGGATTTGTTTTCACAACTTTGAATAAGCAAAATATATATATATATATATATATATATATATAATAGTTATAATAATTAATCGTAAAGTATGATTCATATATACTTGACTTTTTTAAGAATACTTAACGGTTAAAAATAATGACCGTTGTATATAAGAAGCCATGATTTTGGAAAAAATTTATTTGATAGTATTTGACAGTAATTCACAATGAACTGTTATATATTCTTCAATAATAATTAACACTAAAAAAATTATTTGACAATACATTACGGTTCTTCATAAAAAACCGTTAAGTATTATTTAATATAAATAAAAGTAGGATTTTGAAAGATATCATATATTAAACAGCAGGATCCTGAAAAATATAATTTGATTACACATTATGGTTCTTCACAAAAAAATGTTAAGTATTCATTAATATAAATAAAAGTGAGATTTTGAAAAGTATCATATATAAGGAAGTATGATCCAGAAAAAAAAATCGACAATACATTACGGTTCTTCACAAATAACTATTACAACAATAACAAAGCCTTTATCCCACAAAAGGTGAGGTCGGCTACATAGATCACACGGTGGCATTATGCTCTGTCAAAAAGCATAGATTTTGATATATTATTAATTAAAAGGTATCTCTCTATGACATCATTGAGCGTTCGTTTCGGCCTTCCTCAACCTCGTCTAAGAGGACTCCATACTGCTTATCAACCCTTCTCACCTGAGCACTCAATGGCCATCGCTGAACATGTCCAAACCACCTTAAACGATGTTCTACCATGTTTGCTTCAATAGGGGCCACTCTAATTCGTTCATGTATATGAGCATTACGAATCTTGTCTTTTCTTTTATGGCCACACATCCATCTCAACATCCTCATCTCAGCTACCCCCATTTTATATTCATGTTGTCTCTTTAAAGCCCAACATTCACTACCATATAACATTGCTGGTCTTATAGAAGTACGATAAAACTTTCCTTTTACCTTATTAGGTACTTTACGATCATAAATAACTCTAATAGCTTTTCTCCATTTATACCATTCGGCTTGAATTCTATGATTGACATCTTCATCAATTTCACCAACTTGTTGTATAATTGATCCCAAATATCTAAATTTTGTCACTTGTGGGATTACTTGCCCTCCCAATTTAACTTCTACTTCTCTTTGGCCTTGTCTCTTATCAAACATGCAATGCATATATTCAGTTTGTTAGATCTGATTAGTTTTGATGATGCCAAATATATATCAAATATTATGAGAGCAAAAGTTTGCATAATATACTTATCTCTTATATTGACTAACTATTATATTTAATGTTATATATCTTATAGATTAGTCAAAGAGATTGGAGAATGAAGAGTTTGAAGAATTAATGAGAATATCAAGATTCAAGCTTCTAGAAGAAATACTGGATGTTTCTATGCTCATAAGGGAATTAAGAAGTACTGTAGCAGTACTATTTGGCACTGTAGCATTATCACTGTAGCAATACGGGTACTGTAGCAATTGGCACTGTAGCATCGAGTGATTTTTAGAATCACTCGAGTGATTCTGAAAAAAAGGCAATCACTCGAGTGATTCTGCAAATCACTCGAGTGATGTTCAGTTTTTCAGAGTCTGTTCTTCGTCCAGCTGAGCAAGGCCTGGTTAGTTGATCATATCTCTCACAATACAACTCCGATTGAGACCAAACCAGTTGCATACCAACGTAGACTTCCAATGCGTCATTTTGACACCAAAATAAACATCAAAGGAGTTCAGATGAAGGATATATAAGTGTTCTAATCTGGCCTTCATATCAGCGTCACTTTCTGGAACATGTTTGGTATTTTGACTATAACTCTCACACCACTGATCCTATTGAGCTGAAACCGGTGCCATATGAAACTAGACTTCCAGAGCTTTCCATTGATATATAATAAAGTAATTTTGAAGCCATATTCGAAGAGTTATGTCATCTGGAAGTTTACCTCTATTTGCTAAAGAACTGGAAACGCAAAAACGTTCTGAAGAACAAATCACTCGAGTGATTCTGGAATTCACTCGAGTGATATAGCAGAATCACTGCAAGAAAAATTCACTGTTTCAGATTTCACTTCCAGTGATCACAAATCACTCGAGTGATTTGTGATTTCCGCCAAATCACATCCAGTGATATCTCAGTTTTGCCATTTCACTTCCAGTGATCTCCAAATCACTCGAGTGATATCTCAACTTTGCCAAATCACTTCCAGTGCGCCTGAAATCACTGCAAGAAGAATTCACTGTTTGTAAAATCACTTCTAGTGATGCCAAAATCACTTGAGTGATTATGTTGTTTTCATAGATCACTTCCAGTGGATGATGAATCACTTCCAGTGAATTTCACTCTTTCTCATATCACTTCCAGTGATTGCTGAATCACTTCCGGTGAATATTAAAATTCCTCATATCACCTCCAGTGCCTTAACTGATCATTTCCAGAGAATACCAATATACACCAGATCACTTCCAATGAACTGATAATTCAAGTGATGTGTTGATTTTGATAAATCACTTCCAGGTTTGACAGAAACATGAGATCACCAGAATAATATTGTGAGCTATCCAAGTGAAATATTGTTTCATGAAAATCACCTTCAGTGAAGTAATGCTGCACTCAAGTGAATTGATATCACCGCAAGAAAATTTACTGATAGCTAGAGTGATTCACTATTCTTTACAGAATCATGGAAATTACTCAAGGGATCATTATTATCGAGTCAATGATATGCTTACTCTTAGAAAGCTACTTCCAGTGAAATGCTTCTGTAAATCACTTCCAGAAGTATGACAGAAATAAGGAAACAACTTAAATGATTTCATGGTACACTCGAGGGATGCTGATAATTGCCAGTGGAATATTATCTTCTGAAAATCACCTCCAGTGAAATCAAGTTGACTTCCAATGATTCTTCCATTTTCTGAAATCACTCCCAGTGAAGTCTGTAATCACCCGACTGATATTTTCTAACAGCTATTTCTCTGAGTGCTTTTACAGGTGTTATGCACTACCGATCACATGGCTTACACAGATCAATATTCAAATGATAACTATTCGTGGGCGGCAGCAAAAGTCATAAGTAACGGAAGACAAATACTATTGCATCTGTCAGACCAATAGGAAAATTGTAAGAAACGCTGAAGCATATGTCAGAGCACGATCAATGGGAAAATATTTAAATACACTCAACGACCATACAAAGCAATAGGACTCCAACTGAAAATGAAGTAGTGTCTGTCTAAGCATCAGATGGGATTACAACAGAAAAATATCCGAATGGGCTCAACGGTCAAATGAATCAACAGACTCTAACAGATGGATGTTTACAACGGTCATCTTCCACAACTCAGCTATAAATAGGAGAGGATTCAAACACAGAATATGGATAATACAATGAGAACATGAACATGCTGATATTCTAAGTCTTCTACCTCCGACCACTCTTTGCTCTACTTCATCTTCTATATTATGTATATTTGAAAGAGTGAATATTTGTATTGTACTTCAGTGAGTATCTTATCCACTCTGTGAGAGAGCTTGTAAACACTTCATTGTATTTCAGAAGTGTTCTCAAGGTAGAGGGACCTTGAGAGGGTTGATCACCTTACGGGGGAAGTTGTAGAGCGAAATGTCAGTAAGACTTTCTGCTCGTAAGACTTACAAGGTGCAAGCAGTAGAGAACGTTGCTGCTCGTAAGACTTATAGTGGTGTAAGAAGGAGAGAACGTTGCTGCTCATAAGACTTGCACGAGTAAGCAGGAGAGAAAGGTCTTCGGATTGCTTTGCTCAACTTGCTGTAAGAAGGAGTAAACCTTACAGTGTGTAAGGGGGAGTAACTCTTGTGAATTTGTAAAGGCTTTTCTTGTGCCCGGTTAAACAAGAAGATAGTGGATTGGAAATCTCAGGAGGAGCCTGGGGACTGGACGTAGGTCATCGTGGATTGGACCGAACCAGGATAAATCACAGTTTACATATTCTCTTCCCTAAGCTTTTACATTTCCAGCATATATGATTTACATATCAGCTTATGTTTCTTTACTTCCCCATGTATTGATTTGATAAGTTGTGAAAAGATTTTAGAAGATCATACTTTCTTATCCACACCCAATTCACCCCCCTCTTGGGTGTCAGCCAGTTCAACACAGTTTTCCTCCTACTAAGACGAAAGCCCCTCAATTCCAAAGTCTGTCTCCATATCTCAAGTTTAGAGTTAATTTCTTCCCTGGGTTCAGCCAAAAGAAACTATGTCATTCGCAAAAATCATGCATTTAGGGATCTCCTCTTTTATAGGCTCAATTAGCATATCTATCACTAGATTGAACAAATAAGGACTCAAGGCTGATCCTTGATGTAGTCCAATCCTTATGGGAAAGTTATTTGTAACACCTCGAGGAGTTCTAACATTGGTTAGAACCCCCTCATAAATGTCCTGAATGGCTTTGATATATGCAACCCTTACCCCCTTCCTTTCTAAGGCTTTCCAAAGTACATCTCTTGGTACTCGGTCATACGCTTTTTCCAAATCAATGAAGACCATATGCAAATCTCTTCCTTTACTCCTATACTTTTCCATAAGCCCCCTTAATAAATAAATCGCTTATGTTGTAGACCTTCCTGGTATGAATCCAAATTAGTTTTCAACAATATCAGTCTCCAACCTCAATCTGTGTTCAATCACTTTTTCCAACAATTTCATTGTATGACTCATTAGCTTAATTCCTCTATAATTTGCACAATTCTGGATATCCCCTTTATTCTTATAAATAGGAACCAAAGTACTTTTTCTCCACTCATCCGGCATTTTCTTGGTTGGTAAGATCTCATTAAATAATTTTGTGAGACACAACACACACTCTTCACCCAAACATTTCCAAACTTGAATAGGAATATCATCAAGTCTGACAGCTTTACCATTATCCATTTTCTTAAGAGTTTTCTTAACCTCGTCAATTCAAATACTACAATAAAATGACAAGTGGAGATCACCTTCTCGAGTTGTCAAATCTTCCTAGTCATAATGCGACCCTCCCCCACCATCATTGAACATCTTATAAAAGTAGGCTTCCCACCTATCCTAAATATCTCCATCAGTAACCAAAACTTTTCCTTCGTCATCCTTTATACACCTTACTTGGTCCAAGTCTCTTGATTTTCTTTCCTTGTTTTTTGCGATCTTGTAAATCTTACACTCTCCTGCCTTTGTCCCTAACTCCTTATAAAACTCTTTATATGCTTTATTACGAGCCTCACTCACGGCCTTTTTAGTCTCCTTTTTAGCCATGCAATACTTTTCCTAATTTTCAGCATTATTACATATGTGTATGGCTTTAAAACAATCTTTCTTGAGAGGTTTTCGTCTTAGTAGGAGCAAAACTGAATATATGCATTGCAAATTTGATAAGAGACAAAGTCAAAGTGAAGTGGAAGTTAAATTGGGTGGGCAAGTCATCCCGCAAGTGACAAAAGTTAGATATTTGGGATCAATTATACAACAAGATGGTGAGGTGGATGGAGACGTCAATCACAGAATTCAAGCCGGATGGTATAAATGGAGAAAAGCTACGGGAGTTATTTGTGATCGTAAGGTACCTAATAAGGTAAAAGGAAAATTCTACCGCACTGCTATAAGACCAGTAATGCTATATGGTAGTGAATGTTGGGCTTTAAAGGGATATCATGAACATAAAATGGGGGTAGCTGAGATGAGGATGCTAAGATGGATGTGTGGCCATACAAGAAAGGACAAGATTCGTAACACTCATATACGTGACCGTGTTGGAGTGGCCCCTATTGACAAAAAAATGGTAGAAAATCGTTTGAGATGGTTTGGACATGTTCAGCGAAGGCCATTGAGTGCTCCGGTGAGAAGGGTTGATCAAACAGAATGGAGTCCTGTCAAACGAGGTCGAGGAAGACCGAAACGAACGCTTAATGAGGTCATTGAGAGAGACCTTTTAATTAATAATATATCAAAATCTATGGTCTTTGATAGAGCACAATGGCGTCGTGCGATCCATGTAGCCGACCCCACCTAGTGGGATAAAGGCTTTGTTGTTGTTGTTTCATCCCACCACCAAGTCTCCTTATCTTGTTGATCAAGATCTTTTGATTCTCCCAAAGTTGCTTTAGCAACCTGCTGGAACATTTTAGACATATTCTCCTATATGACATTAGCATTACTTTGTAACTCCCACTCCCCCTCCTCCAAGAGAGTTCTCTTAAAAATCTTCCTTTTCTCCCTCTTCAATTGCCACCACTTGACCCTTGGGTTTAAAACTTACTGGCGCTTTTGTTTTATATACTTAATATTCACATCAAGAACCAAAACCCTATGTTGTGCTGTCATGCCATCCCCAGGGATCACTTTACAATTAGTACAAAATTGTCTATCAACATTTCTTACCAAAATAAAGTCAATCTATGTCCTTATGGCTCCACTCTTGTATGTTATTCAATGCTCCTCTTATTTCTTAAAGCAAGTGCTGACAATCTTGAGGTTATATGCGAGGGAGAAATCAATAATAGATTGACCTTCATTATTGAGCGTCCCAAATCCAAAATCACTATGAGCCCTTGCATGAGGTCCTTCCTCCTTACCAACATGTCCATTAAGATCTCCTCCAATAAAAATCTTTCCGGTTAGTGGGATACTTTGAATTAGCACCTTCAAATCTTCCTAGAATTTTTCCTTAAGATGTGCTTCTGCCCCTACTTGAGGTGCATACACACTAATAATGTTTATGGTATCATTCCCAACAATCATTCTTAAGGAAATAATTTTATCATCAATCCTCTTAACATCCACCACATTCTTCCTCCATTCCTTGTCAGCGATGATACCAATACCATTCCTTCTATTGACCTTTCTTATGTACTAGAGCTTAAAACCATTAATTTCCTGAGACCATTCTTCTGACCATCTAGTTTCCTGGAGAAACAGGACATTAATCTTTCGATCCTTCATTACTCCTACCACCTTCCAAGATTTGCCGCTTAGTGTCCCAATGTTCCAAGTGCCAAATCTAATCTAGTTCTTCTGAACTAGCTTCTTTAACAGCCTTCGTTCAGAAGAGAGCAATAGCCTTTTCTTATTTAACACTATATCCAGGCGACGATGCAGCGAATCTCACTCACTTATCACTGTAGTTGAGCCATACAACGCGTTACTTACAGGCAACAACCTAGCATTAGCACAATTTTCCTCGTTGATCCATGTTCATAAGAGATTCGATAGGGTTTTACGTTGGCTGTTAGGGCCTAACACAACCCTCTTCCTTTACTCGGGCTTGGGACCGGCTATAAACATAGGTGAAGTTCACAAAGAACTTTTAAATATTCTTTAATATAAATAAAGGTGGGATTCTGAAATATAACAAATATAAGAAGGTGGAATCTTAAAAAAGAATTATTTAACAATACATTATAGTTCTTCACTTAGAACCGTTAAGTATTTTAACAATACATTATGATTTTTCACTAAGAACCATTAAGTATTCTAAAAGATAAACAAAGGTGGGATTCTGAAAGATATCAAACATAAGAAGGCATGATTCAGAAAAAAAAATTATTTGACAATATGTTACAGTTCTTCACTAAGAACCATTGAGTATTCTTTGATAAAAAGGTGGGATTTTGAAAATTTTTTATTTAACGCAACTCTTTCAACTCTTTCTCAAACGCTTTTTGAGCTTCTTTAATGGGTTTCACTCTTTTTTCCATAAGTTTTATTCTGGTATTGCAAGTCTTGTGCTCCACCATTACTATGGTTATGTACTTTGTAGCTCTTTCATTTTTTAGTTGACATTTTTAGTGTCATTTTATTTTTATATAATGAGAGCTTGCGAGTTGATGTTCAATCTCATTGATTATTATTATGATATCTAATCTAATGATGGCCATTAGTTGGAAGATTAAAAGAGAAAAAAAATTGTAATACCTTGAATTTTGGGACTAGAGGCTAGAGAATAAGCTGGAATAAAGTAGACTACTAAATATAGTTTAGTAAGAGTCCCAAGAATGCATAAGAAATATAATGAATTTTAGAAACTGAACTCAAAATAGAATATGAATTTTGGTGCAAATTAGTCAAAAGAAAGTACCCGATTCCTTTAGGATGTGTCAGAATGACATAAAACATAATCCTAATCCAAAGGAAAAGGGAAATGGTGTCTAGAAAGAAGTAAAAAGAGAAAGAAAAGAACTAATGGCACTAGAATTAATATTTCCATATTTTCAGAGGCAAAATAGATAATTTCCACTTGATCTTAAGGTTAAAATTAGAAGGTAAAATGAAGGGCTAGGATTTGGTCTTCAAAAGTAAGAAGTAATTATGAGATTGGAAATAAAATTTTATCTCTCTCTTGGGCCATAAAAAACATCATCATTAAGGGCTAAGGAGGGAAGAGAATAGTTTGGTCAATTAGTCAAGGTTTTGCCAACTTTTTCAACTTGGAGAAAAATTGACCAATGGCAAGATAAAGCAAACAAAATGGTCAACATTTCCTTTCCCATTTTGAAGAGGAAATTTGGCCAAATAGAGGAGATAGAGGAAAGAGAAAACTTCATCAAATTAACCTAACTTAGGTTAGTTAATTGACCTTGCAACTTTTCAAGAAGCCATAGATTGTTGACATATGGACTCTTCTTGCTTCCTTAGACTAAATTGTGACCAAGTAAATTGCAAGAAGGCAAGAATGAATATTAAAACATTTTACACTCCCTCACTCACATAAGAGTTCAGCCAACATCCATAAAAATAGATAAAAGAAGTGGAAAAAGAAAAAGGAAAGAGAAAGGAGCAAAAAGAAGAGCAAAGAAGTAAGGTAAGTCCTCTTGCTCAATTTTCACCTCCTTGATCACCTTTCTAGCTCTTGAGGTCTTCATAAACATTGTTCCCCTCACTAAGGGTTTCCTTTATATGGTTTTATTTTCTTTGAATAGAGATGTTTTGTGCTATCCACAAAGTACAAAAGTTGGAGAAACCAAGAACTAGCTCTAGAAAGGGCAAGAGGTGAGTATAAGCTTTGATTTGAACTATATATTGTGTTGATAGGGTGAGTTTTTGGAATTTTATTTGCTGCCCTGATTTCATTTGTAGTAGGGTTTTAGGGTTTCATGATGTTTTGTTCATATACATGTGGTTATATGATGTTTGGGAAGCATATGGACCTAGTTTGGTGGATAAATTGTGAATTGGTGAATTATTGTTTTGTGCCCTAATTTTCAGTCAGAAAAGGGCATGAAAAAGGAGTATGATGTTTATATTTTTAAGGTCTCTAATGGATTCATTGGGAAAAATTATGTAAGAATAGGTAAGAATAGGTTGTTGGTATAATTTTAGAAAGAATGGATTTGAAATCCAAAAATTGGAATAATGTTGCCAATTAAGGTTTCCTGCATGGCAGTCTGAATGTGTTGTGTTTTTGGGTGATAGAATTTTTTCAAATGGCCATAAAAATTTCCAAAATCAAATTATACTTGTCAAGATTTAATTTGATAGGTCATTTGTGCCATTTCGATTAGTACACTAGGAAGTATGAATTATTGAAGCTAGGGATTGAATCTGGAATGAATTCTATTGCAGTGAGGCTTTAGTCATAGTTTTGGAATTTTTTTGCTATAATTGTCTCTAAGTAATATTTTATATTCAAAATATACTCAAATATCTTTGAATAGGAATTTGAACCACCTTAATTGGAGTTCTATAAAATTAGTTATGAATTTTTAAAATTTGGTTAAAATGCTACTAGCTTTTAGCTACCATGCGAATTTAAGAAAAGAAGGGCCAAATGTAATTAGTATGAACGCCAAAGGTGAATGTAAGTATGAGGGACTAATGTAGCCATTTATCATGGCACTAATTTTATGATTATATATATCTAGGGCCATGAGAATTTAAGAAAGAAGGAGAACAGAAGAATTTCCAAAAAGCTATAATGGTTGAAAGAAAAGGGGACAAGAAGAAGTACATTAGTCCATAAGGTAGTGAACTTACTTAACTTGCATGTATTTGATGTGTTTGCTGTGTATTGATTTGTAGTATTGCTTTTCTGGATTATGTGAATCATGTATGAATGAATAAATCTTTGTTTCTGTTTATATTGATGATATAGATATGTTGCACGAAACATTGAGCATATAAAAATGTCATTATGTTAACATGAGCTTATGTAAGGCAAGCATATCATGTACTAGCATTCATCTTGCATGCATTGTTAGTACTGTTTGTTACTGAGATTCCCCCGAATCTCACCCTCCCCTACCAACCATATAGGTATGTAAATATGAAAGAGAAGAATATTTGAAGATGAACCAGAAGGAAGAATGACGAAGAATTGAAGATTCAAATGTATTTATTTTTACTGTGTGTAAAATATTTACACTTGATGAATATGTATGAATATGCAAGTATGAATACGCGTATTAGAATTGAACGGTAATCGGGATCGCTGATTCACTGAAACCATGAATAATAATTGAGAAATAGAACTAACTCTGATATATGTATTTGGTAAGAATAACGACTAATAGTCATGAATGATTAATCAACCCCTACGAAATTAAAGAATAATGCTTCCGATACGTAACTAAATGGGTAATGTAAGACGAGTCGTACAAAAAACGTAGGAGAAAGCAGAGAAAACAGAAAAATGATGAGGTAAAATACTAAATTTCTTATTTTTGAGCATCTCACATTTTTAAACTTTGGCAACCCAAACTATATATTGAAATCAGGTTTGTTGAATCAGGTTCTGAGATTTGTTCAAGTTTTTATATTTGCCAATTTTTACTATATTTTGATTTTCAAAGTTATATTCCAAGATTTGTTTAAGTTCTTATATTTGCTTATTTTTATTATATATATATATTCTTACTTAATATTTGTATTTATAATATCCTTTTGTAGTTAAAGGATTTGTGATGGGAACTTTTGGAGTGTAATGATATGTGATCTATAGACAATCTACAATAATGGCATTGGAGAATATTGTGGAATTTTTTATTGATTGATTTTCTTTTCAAATTCAAAAAATTGTAAGATAATGATTTACTATGAGAGTGTTTAACTTATTAATTTCTTTTAAACTGTATGATGTTTATCTCTAATGTATTGAATTATGAATCCTATAAATATAAGTTTTTATTTAATATTATTATCTTGTTATTTTCAATGATTATATTGTGTCTTATATGATAAATATTAATAGTAAAAATAAATAAGAACAAAGAATAAAAATAACTATATATTATAAAACATAAAGCTAATACATTACTATTATTAACAAAGAACCGTTGTAATATCCTGAATTTTGGGGCTAGAAGCTTGAGATTAAGCCTGAATCAAGTGGATAGCTAAGCCCAGCTTAGCGAGAGTCCTAAGAATGTCCAAGAGCCATAATAACTTTTAGAGACTAATTTTGGAATAAGGTATGGGATTTAGTTGCAATTAGTCAAAGGAAAATACTCAATTTCTTTATCTAAAGCCTAACTTGGATCCAAAAATAGAGGGAATGGCATCTTGGAAGACGGAAGATAAAAAAAATATACCTAATGGTAATTTAATTAATGTTGCTATAATCAAGGGCAAAAGAGACATTTGCCATTTGATTTTGAGGTTAGAATTGGAAGCCAAGATGAAAGGCTAGGATTTGCTCTTGAAAAGTAAGAGTAATCATGAGGTTAAAAAGCAAAATAAACTTCCTTCACTTATGGTAAAGGGGATGGCCAAGGAAGAAGGAAAAGGAAAAGTCAAAATGTCAAACTACTCTTAAGGAAGACTAAAGTCAAATATGAACTTATACATATAAGATCAATTGGTCATCATTCTTTCTTCCTTTTGTTAGAGAAATTTGGTCAAAGACTCAAGGGAAGGGAATAAGATTTAAATTAAGAAAATGTATGTCCATTGACCAAGTCAAAAAGAAAGGAAAGAAGAAGTGAAAAAAAGTCAACAAGTCTTGCAATTTGACTCAACCTGGAACATTGACCAAAAAGCAAGCTTTCAAGAAGAAATTTGGCAAAATAATTCCCTTCTTTTAGCTCTTAAATTCATTCAAGAAATGAGGAGAGAGGTAAAGAATAAGTTCAACTTAACCAAACCAAGCTATGGTTAATTAACTTGGTAACTTTTTCAAGACACCACCATATATTGACACATAATCTTTTCTTACTTTCTTGGACTCTAATTTCAGCCAAGCATTAAATAAGGATGGAGATTAATATTAAAACAACATCACACACTCTCTCACACTCCAAAAAGTTGGCCAAGATGAAAAAATAAGAGAGAAAAAGAGTGGAAAAAGAAAAAGGAAAGAGAAAGAAGAAATTTAAAGAACGAGAAGCAAGGTGAGTCTTCTTGGTCTAATTTCACCTTATAAATCACCTTTCTAGCTCTTGAGGTCTTCATAAACATTGTTATTCTCACTAAAAGCTTCCTTTCTATTATTTTTATTTCTCAAGAGAAGGATTTTTGAGCTGCCACAAAAGTACCAAAGTTAGAGAAACAAAGAACAAGCCTTAGAAAATGAAAGAGGTGAGTATAAGCTTTGATTTGAATCAAACATTTTGTTGATTTGTTGATTGTGGTGAATTTTATTGGCTGGCCTAATTTTAGTTATCTTAGGCTTTTAGAGTGGATTTGATGATGTAAATGGTAATATATGATGATGGAAATATGACTTAAAGAGCTTCAAATATGAATTTGAACCACCTCATTTGGAGTTCTAGAGATTAAGTTATAAATTTTAGAAGATTGGTGAATGAAAACTAGCAGATTAGGGTGATAAATGAATTTTAAAGTTCTTCAAGAGAACAAGTAAAGTTCAATAGCTTGCATTAATGGCTCTAATGAGTTAACACATAATGTGATTGTGTCTAGGGTCCTGAGATGACAAGGAAGAGAAATGGAAGGATTTCAAAGCAATTACAATGGTTGGAAGAAAAGGGGACAAAAGAGAAGGACTCAATAAATATGATGCTTTTGTATTGATATGTATGATTGCTTTGCTTGATTATATAAAGCATATATGAATAATTGAAGCTCTTTTTCTTTTTATACTTTTGCCATAAATATGATGCAAGATACATTGAGTGTCAAACCCCTCATTATTTTGACATTTATCAGAGTATTAAAGCGCAGTTCAATGGACATACAGAAATAGTACAATATACTGATACAATATTCTTACATTACAAAATATTCCCATAGGGTTCATACAATTTATAATGTCATTCCTGGTTACAAAATACAACTAGTAGATAACCAACATAAAATCTTCTTGATCTCCACTGGACCTTCAGCTACCAGTAACCGTTACTTTTCCCTTTGAGCCGTTTCTACTTGCTGAGATAAATTTTTAATTTATGGAAAGGGGTGAGATTCAAAAGAATCCCAGTAGTAACAGTATATTAATCATATAAAATGTGAAAAGTAAACATACAATGTAACAGTTATCATGATGCAGTAATCAAAATGCCTGAGCCTACCTGACAATGTTCAGGAAACAAATGATGATTTTGCCCGGGTACAAAATGATCATATGTTCTTGATCTGCACGGTATCATATCATAATGTGATCACAACAACAACTTAGAGCAAGCATAGACTTGTGTGTACTCATCATAACTTGGAGTAGGTCAATACCTATCCGTACATATTAAGTCACTCAACTGGGTCCACTTGGCCACATGGTACCTCAAAGGTTCCATGGGGTGGTTCAACTCATTACTCACACCCAGAGAGTATTAACACCACAAGCAATACATTGAACAGATCATGGCCAAACAATGCATATTAACATTCACATAGAATATGAGAGATAGAGTTACTACCTGGACTCCTTTCCAAAGCCTAGCTTTTACCAGTCCTTTAATCTTTCGTTTGGCTCGGGCAAATATCAAATCCTAAAATTTTCAAATTAAATATAAATGAGTTAATACTCATTAAGATCTTAATCTTGAATTTGTAAGTTTGTTATATTAGCTCATAATCGTATATTTACCAAAATGCCCTTGGGAAACCCGATCTGATTCCCCTTTTTACTCGGTATTTTATGTTTTTCCAAAAATTATGACCCGGGCTAATGTTACATATTTTTGCATGTAGAATCCATTTTTGAATTAAAATTTAGTAAATTCCAGCCCTAATTACAGATTTTCCCTTGGTAGCCCTAACTTGAGGTTTTAGGGGCAAAATTGTCATTTCAAGTTAAGGGGCTTTTCACACTTCGCACTATACATGAACCCTACACAATTTTCCCTTATTAACTCAATGGAATAATTAAAAGTACCAAAATATATTCCAAACACTGCCAAACAGCTGTTAGATGAAATTCCTTAAAAATTGAGAAAAACAGAATTTTCTTGATTTCAATCAAACACCTTTTTTCTACTTGTATTCCTTTATTTAGCCATTTATTCTCAAATTTGACATAACCAATGGAAATTTGGGCATAATTTCCCCTTAGAAAATGGACACCCCAAACTTTACAAAACCACCAAAAAACAGTTCAATAACCAGCCAGATAATCATCACAATTCAGTTTTCAATAAAAATACTAAAGTTTTTGTAACTTACCTTGCTTTCTCCTTTCCTTCTCCTTCAACTGAAACTACCCCTCTCTTTTCCTTGAGTTTTCCTTGTTTAGATGGCTTTTCCAAGAGAATAGGGAAGTTATGAGAGGATTCATGAGCTATAGCATAAGATTGATTAGCTTTTTCCACATACTTACCTAGTTCCTGCAACTTGGTTTCATCCTTCTCTTCTTATTCTCCTTTTTTATTTTTCTCTCTTCTCCTCCTTTTCTTCTTCCTTGTTGGTTGTAATGCTCTTCTTTTATAGAGAAATATGGATTTCTCTAGACATGCCAAGGTGTCCTCAATATATATTATTTTATTAGATTTAGTCATATGTCATTTTACATATTTATATTTTATTCTTTGATATTTAATCCAAGTATATTCCATAAAATATTCCATCCTCTCATCTCTTCATCCTAACCGAAAATACCCTCTTAGATTGCTGAATTTATTTGTGTGACCGAAAAGACCATTTTAACCCTACATTTTTGCATAGACAGAAATATTGATGGATTTTTCATTAAACTTTGAAAATTCATATCTAATTGAATAGGTATCCAATTAGGGTGGTTTTAAAGCCTATGTGACCCTTATTAAGTCTATTTTTAAGTAAAAATATAAAATTTAGCCAATTGGAAGTTAACCTTGCCTAGAATTTTATCTTTGAGGTCTATTTCAGAAAAACGTCAAATTCGCTGTGAAAACCTCAAAAATTCATATCTCCTTGTATACAACTCCAAAAATTCCATATGACCTATCAAAATAATTATTATCATGTCTAATTTTATTCTAGAAAGTTTTAGAAATTTTTGAGGTCATTTACTAGTTTAAATATTTCATACAACATAACTATCTCACGGAAGAACACACTGGTAGCAACACTAGCTTGTGTACCAAATAACCATATTTTGTATGACCTCTAATTGCCATGTCTTGTCTCTTAATGTGCTCTTTAATTCACCAAAATGCTACTTTTTAAAAGTAACCTGCTTACTCAGCGCTTGTAATTATAGCTAGGTCACATGGCTGCTTTTCATTGGTTCGTCAAAAATTGGTTTTCAAAAGTCACTTTAATTGTCATTATTACATCTTTATGTCATCATTGATTACTTTATTAAATCTACTTTAATAAAGTTACTTTATTGGTGTTTAACCAAGATTCTACTTGGGACTGCAGCATACATATCAAGGCCCACCAAATAACACCAAAAATTCATCATTTTTATTCCATTGAATATAATTAAATATTCAAGGAATTTTAGTGTTTAAAATTTTGGGACATTACATTGAGCATGCAGATATCTCATTATGTGAGCATGAGCCTATGAAAGGTAAGTATGTCATGTACTAGCATTCATCTTACATACATTATTGATAATATTTGCTACTGAGATTCCTCCGAATCTCACCCTTCCTACCCAACCATAGAGGTATGATGAAGCATGGAAGAGGAATGCATGCAAACGCATAAGGAGGAAATATAATGGTGATTTGGAGATTTAAGGGTGATGAATTGTTTATGTATTATGCATAAACACGTTGGTAGCCCGTATGGTTATATTAGTTGTGTATATGTAAATAAATGAACTAAGAATGTGAAGAGAAATGAGCAGAGAATCACTATGATATTAATAAAGGGAATTAATAACTGATGAGTCACTAAGAAGTTACGAATCACTTAAGACGCTTCTGAAAGGTATTGAAATATTTAGAAAAACCTATTCAACTACAGGTTCGAATGCTATCCTGAGGTTGTGGTTTGAAAGAGCTTGACAAAGAAATATCACTTAGTTGTTTGAATTCTCTACATAAAACTTATCAGATCGATTATGAAAATAAGGTGCTACATTTTTAGTATCAGAGCATGTTTGAAGATGCAGAATTCCGCCCATGATCATAGGTTCTTACTCAATGAGAGTGTGGACGAAGTCATGGCTCTTACCCTGACATAGTCAAACGACTGAGGCACCAACCTGGTTGCTTGCTGTCGAGAGGCTGGGTGTAAAACATGTGTGTTGAGGTGCCTTTTGTTGTCCACCTGGGGGTGTACCCTGAGGCTCGACATTTTTAGTATTAGAGCAAGTTTGAAGATGCAGAATTCAGCCCATAATAAGGGGTTCTCACTTGATGAGTATGGATGAAGTCATGGCTCTTACCCCGATATGGCTAGGCGGCCAAGGCATCGACCTTGTTGCTTGCATTCGAGAGTCTAGGCGCAAAATGTAATACCTCACTTTTCACCAATACTTTTTGTATGTCAATTTGTGATATTTAGTGGAATAACATGGTGAAATGTGGTGTGTATGAATTTATGTGAATTTATGGAAAATATTCTAATCGTCGGTTACATGTAATTTGGCCGAACAAGGACACAAAGAGGTGATTAATGCACAATTAAGGGCCTATTATTGAAACAAAAAATGTGAGAAATTAAATAATATGAATGATGGCCTCATTTGAGTGTCAAAATGGGGTTAAGCCGAAGAAAAGAGTGAAAATGATTTATTTCGGTAAATCATGAAATGTAGGAGCAAAACGGTAATTTTTGTCATAAAGTGGGAAATAATTATTTTTCCCTAATATTCCCAATAATTTAGGTTAAATGAGAATTAAAAATAATAAAATGAATACTTGAGCATTAATAAACCAATTTTGGTGAATTATTGTCAAGAATGGTCAAATAGTCAAAAAGTCAACAACTTGGTCAACAAGTTACAAGATGGCACAATGGGATACTGGAAGTCTAGATTTCCCTTATAATTCTCATGCATATTTTTGGCTGACATGAGGAAAGAAAAGGGAGATGGAATTAAAAATTGGAAAATGACAATTTGGACCAATAATAAGGTGTCACATGTATTGGACTAGTTAACCCTTTATTATATCATTCCTTTCTTCATTCCTTCAGCTCCATTTTCACGATCAGAACTGATTCAGCAAGAGTGAGAGAGAGCAGAGGCGGTGAAGAGAAGAGAGAGAGCTAGGGTTCATCCAAGATCAAGGTAAGATACTTGTACCTTGTGTTTTAAATTACCTAATCCCTCCATAACCTCTCCTTCTCACTTCTCCACCCTTGAATCCATGGTATTTTAGCTGATTTAAGACTTAGAGAGAGAGAGAGAGACAAAAATGTGTAGGAGAGAGAAAGTACAAGAAATTAAGAGGTAATTTCCCAAACTTGTTCCTCTTGCTTGATTAATGCTATTAGAGTTGTTCTTGGCTTGATTTTGGGTGTTTTGGTATAAGATAATTCAAGAAAACATGTGAGACCTTAGTATACAAGTGTCTTTAAATCATGTCCAATAAATGTCTAAATAGCTAATAGTTTGATTATAAGTTGAAAGGAGGTGATTAGGCTAAAGAAAACGAGAATCCGACATAACTTTTTTGGGAATCCTATTTGGTGGCCCTGTTTTGGATGTGGAAAATGATTGGGAATTTGATAATTCTAATGCTTCCATTGGATTTAGGAGGCAAAAATTTGTAGGGTCTATGTTAACTCCGAAGTGAGAAAAGCCACAAAAAGTGAAATGATTGAATTACCCCTTTAAAAGCTCTAACTAAGGGCTGTCAAGGGCATTTTTATCATTCGGGCTTGATTTTGACCAATCCAATGTTAAAAATGGATTCTACATGCGAACTTGTATAGGAATAGCCCAAGTCATAAATATTGGTAAAGTGAAAGCGAGATCGGGTACAAAGGGTTAAGCCGGGTCTCTAAGGGTATTTTAGTAATTTGGCATTTTTAGGCTAAATTTACGAGTGTTATAAATTTGGAATGATACTTGGATGAGTAATGACTCAGTTACGGTATATTTGGGTAACCCAAGACTTGACAACCAATTGGAACTCAGAACTTGCCCGAGCTTGGAAAAGCAAGAAGTTACGAAAGAAGTGCAACCAGGTAGTAACTAGTCTTTATATGACATAACATGCATCTTGTGTTGTTTGAAATCATCACAAATTGTCTAACACGTTTTCATTATGCGGGGTGATCACCTGGGGCCTATCTTTATACGGGTTGACACTCATATTATAATGTTCATATTTGCATGAGTGGTACCTGAGGCCTATTGCGCGGGTACCCCTCTAGGCCAAGTAACTCGCCTAGCGCTACGGTAGTTTATGAATTGCATTAAATGCACTGAATGATGTCACGATGATTTTGTTGATTGATAAGTGTAAAGCATGCTTTGTATGTTATCTTTATATGATTGACTTGTGTTACTACTGAGATTCCTCCGAATCTCATTCTTTTTCTCTAAAAACCCATCTTTAGTACAAGAAGGAAGCTCGAGGGGTAAGGAGAAGGTAAGCGGTGATGAATTGACGCCGAGCGGCTAAAGGATTTAGTTATGGTTGTCTAGTTCTTTATGTCTTTTTGATAATGCTTTAGGTTTTTAAGGATTGTATATGAAGAATATGATGTATATGTTGTAAAGATAACCTAGTGAATGAATGGTAGAAAGGTAGTAGTTTCGCTTCCTATTGCTAATGAATTGTGTAAAGTGGGATGGATTATATTAAGTCGGCAGAGGTATGCTCACAAACTCTGATATACAATAACAAAGGGAAAACCGGTGAGTCTTAACGAGTTAGTGAAGTTTTATGAAAATGATTGTGAAAACTTTATCACCTTCTCAGCTCCAGGTTTATATCCTGAGTTGAGGCAGGGGAATTTATAATTATTTTCTGAAGTTGGGTGTTCTGGGTTCAAATCCTGGTCTTTCAAGTCATTTCACTACTCTTTTGTACTCTACCGTAGTTAATAGAAATGAGGTATCACACAAAACATGTGTGCAAAGGTACCTTTTGTTGTCCACCGGGGGGTGTACCCCGAGGCTTGACAACCATTATATTTGCCCTTAATATATTACGATTCAGAATCGTTATTTATCTACACAAAGCATATATAGCGCTTGAATATATGATAGTTTGGAAACATCATATATGGTTGATAATAAGTGTCATAAAAGATACATTCACCAGATACATTCCCTAGTATATAATAACTTACTCGCACCTAGCCACTTTAACAATCATATTCACTCTTTAGTTCCCTATACCCAAAGCAATACCATTATCGTTCTCTTTTTCATGAACCCTATATAATTAATGAAATTCATCTAATAAAAGTCCTTCAGCAACTTAATGTACATAGTCTTAATCTAATCTCTCTATAATTTAGAAAGATGAGAGGAAGGACATTATCTCTAATCATTTTTGCTCTAATTTATTCAATGATACCACCCATATATCCAATCCCATAGATTTATTTTCTCATATTTACCCAAACACTTTATATACATTTCAAAGAATATACAATTGGTTGCCCTATAACTATCAACCAAATTCTTTCCAACAATTCCCTAATCTCATCACCAACATCATTATAAATAACAATTGCCTCTTATACCATCATTTAATCAATAATATATGCTATATCTAATTAATTATTTCAACAAGAGTCTAATCAAGCATAAGGAGAAAAAATCTCATTCTTCCTTCATATACATGCTTCAAGATTCCATTTACTGGCTCAAACTTTTTCCAAATATCAATGTATAAATTTACATCATCTTCTAACTCAGTTCTTTGTCAAGAATCAATTTAAAACAAAGGAAGTCAATTCCTAAAGTTACATTATTCCTCTTGTAACATTTAACATATACTACAAAATTTACCATTTCAAATAATCTTCCTCCTTTAATTAGTTTAGCCAAGTAGAATCACCAAGTTTCCTCCCCGATTTCAAACATTCAGATGTAGGGATTAAGAAAAATCTTAGTCCCTCAAATACACCACATCAACCAAGTTGTTAATGAAGGATTAAATTTGCTACGTAACCCCTGGACATACCAACATAACAGCAAGAAGAGGAATCAAAATCTACAAGAAATGGAAGAACTCTTCCATGCAATACCACCAACATAAGAGTAATGGATAGCAACCTAGGAATAAAAGGAATGAAGAACTAAGCTTGAGCTTGAGCTTGAGCCACCACAAATCAAATACCCACCTACCAACTATACCTATAAGACCTCGCTTCATTATTGATATTAACCAGAGTAGCAATTACGTTGTTCAATAGGCACATAAAAATAACACAAATATTGATATTATTGATACAATATTGCTAGATTATATTACAGAAATTCCCTATAGGGGTTTGTGCATAATGAATACAGATCTTAAAATAATAAAATTTCTTCAGATAACTAACTGCTTCTCCTCTAGTACCGGTTAGGAACCTTCAGTTGCTAGAAATTTACAATTATGCCCTTTGAGCCACTACTTGCTGCTGGAAACTTTATACATTTATGGAAAGGGTGAGATGCAAAGAATCTCAGTAGTAACATACAATCAGATATAGACGATGTGAAAATAAATATGTCATGCACCATGTTGTATAAGATGAAAATATTGTGCGCACACTATCCGAGGATAAACGACTGTTTGCAACCTTGGCTTATCTCTGCACTTCCGTTGGGTCCCTTACCACAATTAAGCTAATATGCGTGTCCCAGAAACTATGCTTATGTTATAGTAAATGGAATGCACAAACATACAAGTAATCACATAGTGCATGAAAGAAAGAGTTACTACTTGGAACATGCCCTTTTTTTGCCTGTCTATCAATCTAGCTCTGTCTTCGATTCTGGCTTTCGGTATATCCTAAAATTTCAAATTTTGGATAAATAAGTTATTATTTATTCATAACTCATTCTAAACTCATTTTTTTAGTTATGTATCACAATTTCAACAATTTCTGCACAACACAATTTTGCACAGTGCAGTTTCACTAATTTCTAGAAAACTTCTAGAATTTCAGTCAACTTTGGAAATTCATAATTAATTCTAAGAAATTCCAAATTGACTAGTTCCCAAGCCTATGTAAATATATTTAAGTTTAATTTTTTGGAAAAATAAACAAGTCTAGTTATTACTCTCATATCACTCCCAGAATTTCGTCAAGCTTCCCCTGTTCCAGATTGTATTCCAGAAACAGGGCTCAAGTTTGAAAAATCATATCTTTTAATATGCTTGTCAAAAAATAATGATATGCCTATCAAATAAAATCTCTACATATCTATCTTAATCTTGAAAAGTTTCATAATATTTGGACTAGGTTTTACTAATAAAATTCATTGCACAACAACACTGCCTCTAGTGAAACAAATCAAACATCATTTCCTTTCACCTTCAATAAATTCCAGATTTGCATACAAATTTCAAAAAATCATGAACACATATATTTCTACAAATTTTTCCCTTCTAAATCCGATAGAACCATCAAAATTACAAAATTACAAAATTCCAACTCCTTCCTATAGTTTTTTTACTTCTGGCCGGAACATGCAACCCTTAGAAGGGGAATTATGTTTTCTTGATTTCTCTTGATTAATCACTTCATTTTCACTTATAATGATAAGATTAACCATTTAAACACTAAATAATTATAACCCATAGAAATTTTGGCAGCATAACCCCTTAGGGTTTCATCATTCATTTTTCACAAAACAACCAAATCCAAGCCAATCACAACTACAATAACCACAACAACAACACATACTAGTACAAAATAGCCCTTTTAGACTGCTAGATTTAGACCGTTTATTGTGGATAAGATCTAAAAAGTATGACCAGTAGCAATTTTATAATTATAAAGAACTTTGAGACCGGTTCCTAAAATGTGCGATCTAAAAGATATTATTTAGATTGATTATCCAAACAACCGGTCTAAAAAATAAAAATAAAATTGAGGCATTTTAGACTGGTTGTAACTAATATTTGGTCTAAAATTTAAAATATTTTAGACCATTTATTTCTTACAACCGGTCTAAAAGATGCGGAATTAAAAAAATAACATTTTTTAAAAATTTTGATATCTTTTAGATCGGTTGTCACTAATAACTGGCTAAAAATAATATATTTTAGACTGGTTCTTTATTACAACTAGTCTAAAAGATATAGAATTAAAAAAAATTTAAAAATTTTGATACGTTTAAGATCGGATGTCACTAATAACCGATCTAAAAAATAATATATTTTAGACCGGTTCTTTATTACAACCGGTCTAAAAGATGCGAAATTTAAAAAATAATATTTTTTAAACATTTTGATACCTTTTAGACTGGTTGTCACTAATAACCGATCTAAAAGATAATATATTTTAGACCGGTTATTTCTTACAACTGGTCTAAAAGATGGATCTTCGAATCCAAAAATCAATCACTCTTAAGCCCTCTCTTCATTGTCGCATTTGTTGTGAGCTTCTTCTCACTCCACCCTCGCACCCCGCTCTTTAGTCTCCGTCCTATGTTACTCCTCGGTCGCCGTTGCATGTCTCCGTTGACTTGCTTCGGTTACGTAGTTGATGTAAAAACTTTGATACTTAGATCTCTTTTTTAAAACTTCTGTTCTATTAGAACTCCAATCCCTAATCAGTCATCAGAGAAC
This sequence comes from Albizia julibrissin, assembly GCA_037074505.1. NCBI lineage: Eukaryota > Viridiplantae > Streptophyta > Magnoliopsida > Fabales > Fabaceae > Albizia > Albizia julibrissin. Next base: position 45,818,216 of record CM073477.1, read on the forward strand.
TCCAATCCCTAAAAATTCAATCAATTCTTCTACCATGACCTAGCTCTCTAATATTCACATCTTCATTGTCACGACAACCTCACTTGTTTTGATCTTCGCCGCTGCGTCCTTCCTTGTTCAAGTTCATTTTGGGAGATTGAGCCACACTACAGCTTATTAGGCATAAACAACTGTTGCTTTGAAGGTAACAAATTTTTGATTCAATTATTTTTTATCAAATACTTTTCCCTCTATTTACAGACTACAATTTTTGCTCTAAATGGACAAATTCAGTGCGTTGATTATGTTCAGTGTTCGTGCTAAGGTGGGACCAATTTTGAGGGATTTTTGTGCTCACAGAAGCTCTCTAATTAAGGCCCCACTGACGGTATTCCCTTCTTTATGTATTTAATTTCCCTTCCGGTTAGTTCTTCCATCCTTTTCAACTTCATTTCATTTCCCTCTCAGTTTCAATTGTGATATGCTTCTCTTCTGCAAATTTTGATGAGTTCTTTGACTAGTGTGATCAAGAAGGTGAGTTTTCGAACACCCTATTCTGTATTACCATTTATGTTTCTTGAAACTCAGCTTCATTTCTTTTTCAATTCGTAAAAAGGTTGGCAAAAAAAGTAAGTATAAGCATTCAAATCTTGGCATTTTTAGTTTGAAGCTCTTTAACCATGCCACAATCAATTCCGCTCACTTAGCATTTTGTGATAAATTATTTTTAGGAAAGAAAGAAAGAAGAAAGAAATTATATTATGGGATCATTGTCAACACTTGTATCCATTTTTTTTTCTTTTCTTATGTTGAAAATACCTTGTTTAACTATTATTTTGATGTGTATTAACAAGCAGAGTTATATACACATATATTAGGAGATTTAACCAAACCCATGTAATTCATATGACGTTTCCATACATATTTCTAGTTGTATCTGTTTAATATGCATTGGGTTTATTATATGACTATTGTGATATGATTTTTGAAGTAATGAGAAATGGTAACTTGTTTCTTGATCGTGAAAATTCTCAAATGATTTAATATTCTTTAAGATTCTACTTAAATTTTGTTTTCTATATCTCAAAATGGAGGATTTCTCTATTATAAATTTGGTAATTTTTTACTCATCTGTTTCATAGTGTTCTTGACAGCTTTTGGATCATCCAAGGAATGGTGTTTGTGTCAAATATCTCAACTAGACCTGCATATGTTCTATAAATTGCTTGTGAAGCTTCATTTAGAAATTTCTATGTTGTTAATGCCGTATCAAGTATTGATAGTTAGTTTACATGGAAGCTAAGCACTATTCATATAATTCATGTTTCTATTATTTGTAGAAAAACTATATGACATCATCCTGAATTTTAGTGCCACAAATACCTTAAGACTTACAAGAATTGGGAGCACTATCAATATGTTGTGTTTATAAATTATTTTTATACACTAGTAAGTATTTTAATTTAAACCAATTGTCAGGCTTATGTCCATGTCATTATGGCCATGTAAATTTTTTTTACAAGTTCAGTTGCATAACATCTTAAATTGCATTATGATAGTTGACAGGAATTATTGGCCATTCAACACCAAGGACCTAAAGCTATTGGAATTTTTGGTCAGCTAGTTTTAAGAAGGTAAAAAAGAACAACTATTTGGAGTATGTATCAAGTTGAAGTTTCAAGGTCCTAATGTGTTTCTGAATGATTTCTTTTAGGGTTATTGGAACATTAGTCACAAGGATATTATGAAGTTTTTCCTGAATTTAGTTTTTCTTTCCTCAAAACAAGACTGTGGATGGCATGAATTATGTCTTCATTTGTATAGCTGTACATATAGTTGTATATTTCTTACAAAGTCAGAGAAATTCTTACTTTCTACTTTCTTCCTGTTTTATTTTTTTTTTGTACGAATAAGGTAGTTCTTATAGCTCACCCAGAATTTATGTAATGACAAAAATTATAAAGCATTTTTTTGTATTGGAGCTTATTTTTTAAAATAATCTCCAATACAAAAAAAGGCCCTTTTTTTTAAAATGTTACTTTTTAGACTGATTCTAATTACAACCGGTTAAAAGGTGACCTTTTAGACCGGTTATAATTAGAACCAATCTAAAAAGTCAACATTTTAGACCGGCTGTAATTAGAATAGGTCTAAAACATGGACTTTTTAGACCGGTTCTAATTACAACGGGTCTAAAAAGTGATTTTCACCCGGACTAAAAAGCGATTTTTGCATTAGTGAATATGACAAGAGGATCAAAGTTTAGGAGATTACCTCTTGATTTCCCAACTTTCTCACTCTTAAACACCACTACCCTCTCTCTCTTCTCTCTTGATTTTGCTTGCTAACCATGATTTTCAAGAAGAAGAGGTTAGAAGAGAGTCTAGGTAGATTAGAAGGCAATAACACTTTGATTTCAAGCTCTTACCTTGAATTTGTGCCTCTTGAAACCCTAGCTCCTTCTCATGTTCTTCAAGTGTTTCAAACTCTTCTCTCTCTCTATTTTCGGCTGCTTGACCAAAATGAAGAAGGAAGAGAAGAGATATTGTTTTATCAAATGATATCTCCTTGCTTTATGGTACAATATTTGTTTAATGGTAAATTAATATGTGCCCTTTTTACTTGGCCCTAATTTATCGCTTCTTGAATTAATATCCACCAAGTATTAATTTTCCTTCTTGCTCCCTCCTTTTTGACTGACTTGCTCACCAAGACAAGGAAAAAATAATGGATTTTTGCTTTATTGGTCAAATAACCATTTTGCCTATACATTTATTTCTATTTTTGCACTTACTGAAAAACTGTGTAGAATTTTCATCAAATTTTGAAAATTCATATCTAATTATACAAAGGCAAAATTAGTGTGGTTCCAAAGGCTATATGACTCTTATTAAGTATATTTTCAATTAAAATTATAGAATTTAGCCAAATAAAAGCTCAACTTTCCCATAATTACCATTTTTAGACGTTGACATTGAAAATCACCAGTTTTACTAGGCTAACTTTAAAAATACATACCTCCTTATGTACAGCTCCAAATGACCTATATAACCTATAAAATTAAACCTTGATAAGTATACTTTCATTATAGAAATTTTCATAGGCATTGGACATCATTTTCCTATTTAAAAATGCCATGTGAAGAAACACACTAGCAGCAAATACAAATTGTTACAATTTGTGATCTAAATAGTCTTGTCGTGTGACCACTAATTACCTTGTTTTGTTACTTAATATGCTCTTCAATTCAATATTTTATTCCCCTTAATACCACCCATATATAAATAATTTTTAGCGAATAAAATTATGCCTTCTTAGGGCACTTGCTAAACTGGGGCTTAGTAGTCCACTTGATTCAGGCTTATTCTCAAGCCTCTTGTCCCAAAATTTGGGATGTTACAATACTAGTGACGAATAGAGAGTCACTCATGCACAAACACTACTATAGATTCATATATATTTAACGCTTAATAAATAACTTTAGAACAAATAAATGTTATATATGCCAAGGCGGATGTTGCACAAGAATATATAACACGAAATGTCAAACCCCTCAGTAATTCGACATTTAATAGAGTACCAACTCATAGTTCAGTGGGCATACAGAAATAGCATAAACATACTAATATAAAATTCTTGATTGCATTACAGGAATCCCCACAGGGTTTGTGCATAATAAATTTTGAAACCCAAAAGTACATAAAAAGTACAAAGATAACCAAAACTAAGCTCTGTATCAGAACCAGAACCCTCAGTTTCCAGTGTCCACCTCTTTGCCTTTAAAGCTACTACCTCTTGCTGAAACCCAAAAGTATATAAAAAGTATAAAGATAACCAAAACTAAGTTATGATCGTAGTGGGATAATTCACATAGGTGAACTATGGATTTGGGATTATCAGCACTAGTGCTGTTGTCAATCTCTCTTTCAGCTATGTGAAGCTCCTTTCACAATTTTTTTCCTAAAAAAAATGTTGAGTCTTTCGTGTCAACCTTGTCAAAGGTAAAGCTATTATGGAGAAATTCTATATAAACCGCCTATAATAACCAGTAAGACCAAGAAAATTGTGTATTTCAGCAACATTCTCTAGCCTTTTTCAATTCAGTACTGCTTCCACTTTGCTGTGATCAACTGAGACACTTCTTGTGAGACTACATTGTCCAGGAATTTAACTTCCAAAAGCCCAAACTCACACTTTCTTAGCTTGGCATAGAGTTGCTTATCTATCAACGTGCCTAGCACTATTCTCAAATGCTCTTCATGTTCTGCTTTACTTCATGAATGCACAAGAATATCATCAATGAAGACTACTACGAATTGGTCTAAATAGAGATGAAAAATTTGATTCATATAGTCCACGAATATTGTAGGTGAATTTGTCAGCCCAAATGGCATTACTAGGAATTCGTAATACCCATATTTAGTTCTGAATGTGATATTCGGTACATCTTTTGCTTTTACCTGAAGCTGATGATTCCTTATCGGAGCACCGTATAGCCTACCAGGATGGTTGGCCTGCCATAGTGCCAGCAGGTTTTATTTCCAGAAGGTGTCTGATTACCAAGCTGTTATGGCTTTTTATCATTTCCTCTGGATGGTCCTCCTGAATTTTTACGTTCTTGGGAAGAACTCCCCCTACTTTGGGCTCTTTTACTGCCAGTATTTCTGTCTGTGTACAAATTTAGCAGGTTTCTTTCAGTAATTCGACATTCCTCTACTTCCTTGTTAAATTCAGTTAATTGCTTGGAGACCAATTTTTCTTTCAGCTCTAGCCTCAACCCCCGAATCATCATGTTAGAACTCCAGCCTTCATCATCCCGAAACATCAAATATGAAGAGTATTGAGATAATATAATGTAACATGCCAGGTACTTATCAAAACTCTCTTTCTCATCATGCTAGATGGTTAGGAATTCAGTTTCCTTTGTGATTTGAACTAACTGGGGGGAGTATTTTTTATTAAACTATTCCTGGAAGAATTCCTAAGTGACAGGGATATTCCATGCATGCATGATCATCTTGGTGTTTTTCCACCACCTGTCAGCGTCTCCTTTTGGTTTATAAATTGCCAACTGCACTTTAATGACATTCAAACATTCCAAGATCCTAAAAATTTTCTCTAAATGAGATAACCAATCCTTTGCTGCTAGAGGGTCAAACTTCCCTTGAAAGGCAAGTGGTTGTTGTTAACAGAATCTTGTTACCTATGTCTGTAAATTCTAAGCCCAATAGCAGGTCCAATTAGAGGCTGCACCTATACAGAATTCTTAGGCTGATTAGGTACATTCTTTTCATCAAGGTTGTTTTCTCTTTCCCTACCAGGCTCCTATTTCTACTGCACTTCTCATAGCTCATCCCTGAGATCATGAATCATAGTATGTTGTTCTGTGAGCATACCCAAAATCTATTGCATTGGGTCGAGTCTTGCTTCCTGACCTCGGCCTGCACCTCTTCCTCCTTGTCTCGCCATCTTTATAATTCACTATATTGAAACAAGGAAGAAAAAATTTAATATATTCATAAGGGCATTTTTGTCATTTCATAAAATTTTATACATAGATAGTTCAACAGTAACATACAATAGGCCTTTACAGCAGTTTAGGGAAATATTTTAATAATATATAGCCTAGGATGTAATATCCCAAATTTTGGGACTAAAGGCTAGAGAATAAGCCTAAATTAAGTGGACTGCTAGACCTCAGTTTAGCAAATGTCGCTATGAAGCATGTTTAAATTCTCTAAAATTCTATTATATCCTTAGATATTAAAAGGAATTATATTGGTGAGCTAAAGAGCTCGGGGAATAACAAAACAACGTGGTTGGAAGTCACACACAACATAGTGAAGTGGAATACAAAGTATTATTACTATTGGTGAAATTCTCGATGTGACAGTCATAGTTGTGTGGCAGATTTTAAGGGGAACATGATGTCCAAATATTATGAAACTTTTTAGAATGAAAGTAGACTTATCAAGCTTTAATTTGATAGGTTATATAAGTCATTTTGTGATGTACACAAAGAGAAATGGATTTTTGAAACTAGCCCAGCGAAATTAACTATTTTCTAGGGCGGTATCCAAAGATTAAAATTATGGGAAGAATGATCTTTAAATTGGCCAACTTTTATATTTTACCTTTAAACTATACTTAATGAGGGTCGTATAGCCTTTGGAACCACCCCAATTGGACATTTGTACAATTAGATATGAATTTTCAAAGTTTAATGAAAATTCTGCCAGATTATCTATTTTGTGCGAAAATTCAGTATTTTGGGCCAATCAGAAGTTGACAAGTGGAAAAGTTATGAACACCTAATTTAACCATTAAATCAGCATCTTCATAATCCATTCCATGCAGAAAGAACCAAAAGAGAGAGAGAGAGAGAGAAGCTCAACCGAAAATGGAGGGAGAGGAGAGAGAAAATTCCAACCTCCGAAACACTGCCGAATCGGCGTCCTCTCTCAAAGTGCCCTTCAAGAAACTTCTTCTACTCATCACAAACTTCATTTCTAAAATTTTAGATTTTTTTAGAGGTGGTTGGCACTGTCTCACTAGCCGGAGTGTTTCCGGAATTCCGAACCGTTTGCAGAAACGGGTAAAGGTAAGCGTAAGCTTCCCTTTTAACGGATGGGTTTGTCGTTTGGATGAGTATAGAGGAAGTTGGATACTATTCATTACTTGTTTAAAATAGTTTTTTCAATGGATAAATCATGTCTAATGAGTGTTTTAATAGCTAATCATTTGCTTAGAAGTAGAAAGAAAGTGATTAAGCAAGAGAAAACCAGAAAACAACATGTTACTCTTAATAACCTTGATTTCTTCCCTATATTGTGACTTGATGAAGGAATATGAATTTTCCAAATTTGAGGTTTCCAATGGATTCATTGGGTAAAATTGTATAGGTATGCAAGTGTTCATGAATTTTGGATACTTCTATATGAATTTTGAAGTTTTAGTAGTTAAAGGGTGTATGTTGTGAAATCTGTCTTCTGGAGACAGTGTCCTTGTGATATGTTTTTTAAGGGCTGAATGTTGTCCAATGACAATGAAACTTTCCATACTTAAAGTATGCATGGTTAGATTTAAAATTATATGTAATATGAAACATTTGGACAAGTATGCTAGAAGTTATGAGTTTTCAAAGTCTGGTCATGTAAAATAGGGAAATTCTGGAGCAGTGTCCAATTAAAGGGAACTCTGTACCTATGTATATACATTTAGCTTGTGGCCATATTTATCCCATAATTAAGACTTAAAGAGGGTTCCATATAAATTTGAAGCACCTCATTTTGATTTTTGTAGAATTATTTATGATTTTTACAAGTTTGGCCAAGAATCAGGAAAAGAGAAAATCTGTCGGCCAGATTCTTGGCCACGGCCAAAACCCCCAAATTCCAACATTTTATATTTTTAAAAAAAATTGACCTATTTAGCCCTTCCTAGCTTCTTGGGCTTTAGTATACACTTCTAATGACTTACAATCATGGCTCTAATGATGTAATTAGGTATCTAGGGCCATAGAGAAGTCAAAAAATAAGTGGAATGAAAGAATTTCCAGGAACTCCGATGGTTGGAAGAAAAGGGAACAATTCAAGAAGAAGGACATAAGTCCACAAGGTAGTAAACTTACTTGTATGTATGTGATGCTTATGTTGTGTATTGATTTGTTGTATTACTTTGCTTGATTATGTGAAGCATGTATGAATGAATGAAGCTCTCTTTCTATTTTTACTATGGCCATAAGTATGTTGCACGAAACATTGAGCATGTAGAATATCATTATGTGAACATGAGCCTATGTAAGGCAAGCATATCATGCACAAGCACTCATCTTACATGCATTGTTTTGTATACCAATTATAAAGAACTTTTAAGACCGGTTCTTAAAATATTCGATCTAAAAGATATTTTTTAGACCGGTTATCCAAACAACCGATCTAAAAAGTGTCTATTTTTTTTGCTGGTTCATTGATTTCGTTAGTATACCAATTGATTGGTTAGATCTCAAGAAACTAACATTGAAAAAATGAAAAACAAGTATAACAAAATTTAGTCAAACACAACATCAATTAATTGCTGACATTTGCTTAGATAACAACATATACCTACAAAAAACAAAAATCTACAGATGAATTACTGAGAACACTTACCAGTTGGCCGAATCAACCTTGGTTCACCATATATTGTCGTAAAAACAAAAGATTGGTTTGTTCCCTATCATGAATAACCTGACAAAACAAAATCATATTTCAAAATGTAGAAGAGCACCATAAAAACATATTATCAGCAAGCATAATTGAGAAAACAGGTTAACATACCCGATACTTCTGCTTTGTTGTAGGTTTCAAATGATAGTCTATAGCATATCTAAAATAATACTAGGAACTGAGTTAGAAAAGAAAGTAATTAGATCCCAAGTTGAAAGAAGATTTTTAATTAAGTAGAGCCTTGAGATAGAGAATTCAAATTAAAAAGAGTTAGAAAACAAGATAACAAATGAACTAACCAAGTGACCTCTGCGTCGACATCGGTGATGTTCAAGAACGGAGGAGAGATGTGGGAAGGAGAAGCTGTCGAGGCACGAATGAGGGGTTTACAAGAAGCTTGATAAATATCAGATTTCAAAGTTGAAATTAGGCGTGTAAGAGAAGATTTGAAATATTAAGACGGACTTTTAAGACCGGTTCTCCAAACAACCGGTCTAAAAAGTGCGACTTTTAGATCGCTTATGAAACAACCGATATAAAAAGTTTTATCTTTTAGACCGGTTATTAGTAACAACCGGTCTAAAAAGTTTTCAATTTTTTTAATTTTTAATTAATTTTATATTTTTAGACCGGGGTTTTAGATAGGGAAAATCCCATATAAAGATAGTTAGTTGAAATACACAAATTCTAATTTGGGTCATTAAATATAACAAATTATATATCAGGTTATGCGTTATAATTAAGAATTTAAATTTTAGGTCAAATTACCTCCATATCTCTTAGTTATTAGAACAAAAAAATTGAAAACATAATCCTATTATTTATTCTATTAATTACTTTTTGGGGAAGTACGGTATGACTTTGTGCTCCAACTTATTTCCAAACATTAATTATGCTTAGTATTCTTTTTTTATACAATATTCAATTTTATAGGAAAGTGGGAGTATGTATAATTGAAAAATGTGAACTCTTGTATACTATAATGTTTTAGGAATATATTTATATGGGATTTTCCCTTTTTATGAAAAATTAATAATCATAGATTATATATTCAGGATATATATACAAGATTCAAAATTTAAACTTGAGTCATAAAATTTTGAATAAAAATACAAATATCGAAAAGAAGGTAATAGATTTTTCACTTGTATACATAGATTTACTGTCACAATAGATTTCAATTTATTCTAATACATTATTATATAAAATCGAATATTATATAAAAAATAATATTGTGCATAATTTTTTTAGTGAGATAACATCAACAAACCCGTAACAGAGTTTTCATAGTTTGATGGTATATATTTCATTCATTATGCGTGGATAATTAATGTTTGGAAAGAAGTAGGACAACAAACGGTGCTCCATTATACAGTACTTCTTAAGGAATTAATTAATAGAGAAAATAATAGGGTTACGTTTTCAATTTTTCTATTTTAATAATCAAGGGATATAGAGGTAATTTGACCCAGGTCTTAAATCCCTAATTATGAAACATAACCTGGTATATAATTTATAAATTTCAATTACCCAAATTAGAATTTGAGTAATTCAATTATCTTTATATGAGATTTTCTCTTTTAGATAACTGGTCTAAATAATATCTTTTAGACCGAATATTTTAAGAACCGGTCTTAAAAGTTCTTTATAATTACGAAACTGCCACCAGTCATATTTTTTAAACCTTATCCGCAACAACCGGTCTAAAAAGAGTATTTTATACTAGTGATAGGTATACTGATACCTTGTCAGTGGTTCCATAGGTAGAATGAATTGTGGGTTAGGGAGGAACCCAGGGAAATAGAATTTTCCTCAACCTCTAACCGGGCAAACTGGTTTAGAGGGTGGGGTAGAGCTGTATATAGAGAATGAAATTGAATAGTAGTGATGTATACCCAGTAGAGAAGGGTATGAGCTCTAGAGAATCAGATGCCAAAGGGGCATATGTTCCAAATTCCAATGGAATTCCATGGTTAAGCATGCTCAGGTAAGAGCAATCCCGGGATGGGTGACCTCCTGAGAAGTACACTAGAAATTTGAAACCTCTTGAATAAAGGCTTGAGTACCCTGAGGTATGAAATATGGTGATCCCTTGGGATGCCATGAGAATGTTAGAATGAATACATTGAAGATTTATGATAGGCTTAAATCTGATCTAAGCTGAAATAATGTTTAGGTTAAGATGTGACTCAAGTTACACTATAGTTCCAATATATGAAAATATGAACCCTATGAACTTTGTGAACCTAGTAAGTAATGTTGAATTGTTAGCAGTGCTTTGAGGGAATATTTGAGGATATTACCTGAATGTTATAAGAATAGAATAGAAGGAATGAATCATGATGATCTTAGCATGCTTATTGGGTATGGCTGAGGTTCTAGAATTAGGTTGATGAACCTAAAAGTTGGAAAGACATCCAGAGGGTTGCTACCAATTGAAATGTAACCTAAGAATCAAACAATAGTTGAATTGATTCTTTAGGCATATGAATTAATCTGAATGAATTGAGGTACTAGAATATAGTACAGATGAGAATGAGGTTTTCCAAGGTTGCTAGCTGCTAATCTAGCATAGGGAAAGATCTTGATTATAGAATATTCCCTTAGAAAGAATGAATGAGAATTTGTTTCCTAATGGAACAGAGTAATAGAAAGAATGAGAATAGCCACGTACTATGGTCTCATAATCGAGACAGAGAATAGAATATGCTAGTGACTAACGGATTCCCTAAATATATATATATGGGTAGATATCCTAGTGAAGGAAGTAGAATTATGCCTGGAGCTAGACCAATATCGAAAGTCCATACAGAATGACCCCAGTGGAGATAGCGAAAGGGTTTATATAACCCAGTGAATCTCCATGGGGGTGCTCAAGTCCTATTTGTCAAAAGAAAGACATAAAAGAGAATAAAGGTAGAACAGGCTCAATAGAAAAATTCAAGTAAACTCTTGCTCTCGTATCTTATGTAATGGTTTTATACGTATGTATATATCATCGAGTATATTCGTATTATGAATATACAGTGGGCAGTAAGACCTTTCAGGCTAGCATGTCCTTAGGCATTCAGACCCGGAAAGCATTCAGAACTAGAAGGGCCAAAGCCTACGATCATATGACCAAGAATTGTCGGGCAGCGTCCCGAAGAGGTTGCAAAGCCTGGGAATGCTGGGCAACGTCTCGAAGAGGTTGTAAAGCCTGAGAATTTCCCAAAGGGTTGTGTGTCTTGAAACAGCTAAAAGGCTGGAATATAACGATTGTAAAGCTAGAATTGAAAAGGCCGAAAGGCTGGAATATAACAGCTGTAAAGCTGGAATTGAAACGGCCGAAAGGCTGGAATAGAATAGCTGTAAAGATGGAATTGAAACGGATGAAAGGCTGGAATAGAACGACTGTAAAGCTGGAGTTGAAACGGCCGAAAGGCTGGAATAGAACGGCTGTAAAGCTAAAATTGAAACGGCCGAAAGGCTGGAATAAAACGGCTGTAAAGCTGGAATTGAAACAGCCAAAAGGCTGGAATAGAAGGGACTTAATGTCCTTTAAATGAATATGAATAATTGAAAAGGGATGGTTTGTTTCACGTGCTTCATGAACATTACATATATAGATGAGTTGCTAGAGTAACAAGGGTTGGAGCATGGAATGAATTTAGAATTGATGACCTTTTAGGATAGTTGTTTGGTTCCTGTGTAGTTTTGAAAATTGAATTTTAACTAGGCCAATGCACCTACTATCTTTGTATATTGGATGAACTGAATTTTTGTAGGAAATGAATTATGAACTGAATTTTCCATGAATTGAATTTTTGAATAGAATTTTGAATACAATTGTATTTTGAACGGAATTTTTGACCAGTTTGTATGTCATTTTTGAACTATGTTGTCTCAAAAGTTGTCTCAAAAGAAGGGATCCTCAGAGGAACCCAAAATAGTGGGAGCAGTATAGAACTAGAAGAGACCAGAAACTGTTGAAGAAATACTCAGTTTGCTAGGTCTTGCCAGATAAATTTAGAATTTTTCTTGAATCACTTTGCCACTTACTTGAAAGAAAGAATTACAGAAAGAATTTTGTAAGTTGGATGATGTTTGTGAAATGATTTTATAGAGTTGTAGGAGAGATTGAAACTCATACCCGTATTGAATATTCTCGATCCTAGAATGCGACCCTTGTTTGGTTTGCAGTGAAGCGACCAGTATGGTCTACAACGAAATGAGAAAGGATTGGGAAACGTCCTGGTGAAGCAGGACAGAATGGTGATGTATGCCTCTTAACATTTGAAACCCTACGAGATGAATTACCCTACTTATGGGTTTGAGCTGGCAATAATCATGTTTTCTTTGAAAATGTGAAAGCACTATTTTGTGTAGTGTGATTGTGAAAATATACTGCGACCAAAAGAATTTTGAATATTTGAAAATCAGAAAAGTAGAATATGAGACAACATTGAGAAATGAAAAAGTAGTGATACGACTATCATCGTTGATGCTTTGAATTGAAAAGCGGTGTAGTTACTGGTTATAGAGAAATAGGAACAGAAACTAATAGAAGGGTAAGAAGTATGAACTTGTTAGGTCAGATAGTACTTGCTAGCTATAGTGCTAGTCAAGAGGAAAGTAGTCTGTAAGTGTCAATTGAGGAAGCTCAGAAGTAGGATAGAAGAATAAGGTCTATAGGAATAAGATTGAATGAGAAAACCTTGAGTATTTGAAGTACCCTCAAGAATTTGGGGTGTCCTCTCGAATTTGAGATACCGATAGAATAAAGAAAGAATGAAATGAAACCCTCGCTACAGTGGTCTTTTAAAGTATTATTAAGAATCAGATTAGTAGTAAATTTTGAGGAAGGAATTTATTGAACGGGGGGAGAATTGTAATATCCCAAATTTTGGTACTAAAGGCTAGAGAATAAGCCAAAATTAAGTGGATTGCTAGACCTCAGTTTAACAAATGTCCCTATGAGGCATGTTTAAATTCACCAAAATTCCTTTATATCCTTGGATATTAAAAGGAATTATATTGGTGAGCTAAAGAGCTCAGGGAATAACAAAACAAAGTGATTGGAAGTCACACTCAACATAGTAAAGTGGAATACAAAGTATTATTGCTATTGGTGAAATTCATGATGTGGCAGTCATGGTTGTGTGGCAGATTTTATGGGGCAAATGATGTCCAAATATTATGAAAATTTTTAGAATGAAAGTAGACTTAACAAGATTTAATTTGATAGGTTATATAAGTCATTTGAAAAGAGAAATGGATTTTGGAAGTTAGCCCAGCGAAATTAACTATTTTCTGGGGCAGCATCTAAAGATTAAAATTATAGGAAGAGTGAGCTTCTAATTGGCTAAATTTTATATTTTTCCTCTAAACTAGACTCAATGAGGGTCACATAGCCTTTCGAACCACCCCAATTGGACATTTGTACAATTAGATATGAATTTTCAAAATTTAATGAAAATTCTACCAGATTATCTATTTTGTGCCAAAATTCAGTATTTTGGGCCAATCAGGAGCTTACACGTGGCAAAGTAATTAACACCTCATTTAACCATTAAATCATCATCTTCATCAGCCATTCCACGTAGAAAGAACCAGAAGAGAGAGAGAGAAGCTCAGCCGAAAATGGAGGGACGGAGAGAGAAAATTACAACCTCCGAAACACTACCGAATCGGCGTCCTCTCTCAAAGTGCCCTTCAAGAAACTTCTTCTACTCATCACAAGCTTCATTTCTAGAATTTTAGATTTTTGTTTAGAGGTGGTTGGCACTGTCTCACTAGCCAGAGTGTTGCCGGAATTCCGAATCGTTTGCATAAACGTGTAGAGGTAAGCATAAGCTTCTTTTTTAACCGATTGGTTTGTCGTTTGGATGAGTATAGAGGAAGTTAGGTACTATTCATTACTTGTTTAAAATAGTGTTTTCAATGGCTAAATCATGTCTAATGAGTGTTTTAATAGCTAATCATTTGATTAGAAGTAGAAAGAAAGTGATTAAGCAAGAGAAAACTAGAAAACAACATGTTACTCTTAAGAACCTTGATTTTTGCTCTGTATTGTGACTTGATGAAGGAATATGAATTTTTCAAATTTGAGGTTTCCAATAGATTCATTGTGTAAAGGGTGTATGTTGTAAAATCTGTCTTCTGGAGACAGTGTCCTTGTGATATGTTTTTTAAGGGCTGAATGTTGTCCAATGACAATGAAACTTTCCATAATTAAAGTAGACATGATTAGATTTAAAATTATATGTAATATGAAATATTTGGACAAGTATGCTAGAAGTTATGAGTTTTCAAAGTCTAGTTATGTAAAATAGGGAAATTCTGGAGCAGTGTCCAATTAAAGGGAACGCTTTACCTATGTATGTACATTTAGCTTGTGGCCATATTTGTCCCATAATTAAGACTTAAAGAGGGTTCCACAGAAATTTGAAGCACCTCATTTTGATTTTTGTAGAATTATTTATGATTTTTACAAGTTTGGCCAAGAATCAGGAAAAGGGAATATCTGTTGGCCATATTCTTGGCCACGACCAAATCCCAGCATTTCATATTTTTGAAAGAAATTGACCTATTTAGCCCTTCCTAGCTTCTTGGGCTTTAGTATACACTTCTAATGATAATCATGGCTCTAATGATGTAATTGGGTATCTAGGGCCATGGAGAAGACAAGAAAGAAGAGGAATGGAAGAATTTCCAAGAAGCTCTGATGGTTGGAAGAAAAGGGAACAATTCAAGAAGAAGGACATAAGTCCACAAGGTAGTAAACTTACTTACTTGTATGTATGTGATGCTTATGTTATGTATTGATTTGTTGTATTGCTTTGCTTGATTATGTGAAGCATGTATGAATGAATAAAGCTCTATTTCTATTTTTACTATAGCCATAAGTATGTTGCTTGAAACATTGAGCATGCAGAATATCATTATGTGAACATGAGCCTATGTAAGGCAAGCATATCATGCACAATCACTCATCTTACTTGCATTGTTTATATGTTTGCTACTGAGATTCCCTTGAATCTCACTTTTCCCCACCAACCATATAGGTATGATGAGTACAGGAGAAGAATACATTGAGTTATGCAAAAGGGAAATACAGAGGTGATATGAAGGTGAATTAAAGATCATAGTGCAAGGCGCTATCTTTGTATTTGATGTAAATATTGTGGAAATAATCTAAAAGTTTTTCTACCCTCTGAAAAACCCTCTCAACCCTAGGTTCAACTCCTGAGTTGAGAGTGGGGAATTTGTGAACATATTAGATTTGGGTAGTCCAGGTTTAAATCCTGGTTCCACAACTGATGTCACTACTCATTTGTGCTCATCTAAGGCTATTGGAAATAAGCTATTACATAGGATATACTGTACAACATATTTTCACTACATAACTTAGCATTTCCAAAAGTTTCCTAGGGGGTCACCCATTCTTCTATTTTTCTGGGCTAAGCACGATTAACTCTAGAGCGTCGGTACAAAAGCACTTATACCGGCTCCAAACATTTTTGAGCGTTGGTACCCCGTGACTGCCTATATCCTAAATAGTCGTGTCGACCATCTCTAGATGACCAAAAACTGTATATGAGGCACATATCAATCCAGGTACATATATTACACTACGTATTCCATCATGTCGCCTCCAAACTTTGTAAGATTATCCCTTGGGCCGCACTCCATAATGTCGTGCTTCTTCCGGGCCCACAATGTTGTATCTGGGAAGAAACAGTGTCACATGGATCCAATAATCATCTAGAAACTCTATCCTAAGGAATCCCTGGTCCCAGTACAGTATGTCTATATCATACAGAAACTGTACATATTGAGCCATTGGAGAGTGACAAATACGAATAGCCCACCTATACAGGTTATTGATGTACTCCCACAGCTCCTCATCCAGTCGTATGTCATATCTCACATACACAGGCTCCACCCTAGAATTAGCGACACTGTATGGGTTTTACTCTGATCCTTTTGATAGTGGCTGCTCAGTATCACCAACATAAGAACTAATTTTTGTCTGTAATCTAGGCTGTAGTACATAAACTAGCCTGGGTAACACACACTTTCTTTGGGTCTGAAGCACCCTAGGACCTCTTTTGACCTGATGCGGTCGTGTTGACTCCCACTCGAATGTCCGCTGGTTCTCTAAAGGCTGGTTCACAAATAGCGGGTATCTGTTCCTCTATCGATGCATCTTGCTCATGATTCCTGTTACAACATAATCAAGATCATATCAATACACTATTTTGCTATTGCCAGAACCGCATGATCTGATACCAAAAATGTTAAACCCCTCAGTAATTCGACATTTAATAGAGTACTAACGCATGGTTCAGTGGGAACACATAAATAACATAAATATATTGATACAAAATTCTTGATTACATTACATGAAATCCCAACAGGGTTTGTACGTAGTAAATTACTAAACCCAAAAGTACATAAAAAGTACAAAGATAACCAATACTAAGCTTTCATTAGAACCAAAACCCTCAGTTGTCGGTGTCTACCTCTTTGCCTTTAGAGCCCCTACCTCTTGCGAATAAATTTTATTTACGGAGAAGGGGTGAGATTTGGGCGAATCTCAGTAGTAACATGCAATCAATCATATAAAATGCAAAAGATAAATATGCAATGCAATATATATGATGTAACAAATAAAAATATTGTGCGCATGTATGTCAAACAATGTTTAAGATCAAACGATGATTTTGTTCGGATCAAAATGACCCTTCGTTACTACTTTGTATTCCATGTTCACAATGATATTCTGCTTGACGTTCAGGTATAAATGATTGTTTGTCCTCTACTGGCCTTACTATTCACTTTGTTCAAGATCATATGACTATATAACCCCTACTTGCTATCACTACTACAAAATATAGATTTAGCGGTGCTAATCTTATGGCACTTCTTCAAACAAGCATCGAAGGAGACTTCTATTTTGTTTTAAAAAAATACAAGTGGTAGTTATGGCGTTTAACCAAGAAAGCGCCGTAGTTGCCTAATACTTCGTGTGATGCTTACCTTGGGAAGCGCAATACAAGGGGTTATTTAAAAAAATAGATCCCTTGTATGGCGTTTACCTACACAAGTGCCATAGCTGACTTTACTTTTTTTAAAACAAAAATATAGGCCTTATATGGTGTTTACCTAGTCAAGCATCATATAAATCCACCCTTAAAAGTTTCAAAACATCGTATAGAGAGTTTGAAAGTAAGAAAGATAGCCTTTAACGGTGCTTGGACACAAAGTATGAAACCTTATTTTCAATACCTCACCGGCTCTTAGTTTCCACAAATCAGAGTAAGCGAACGATTATTTGAATAAACTAAAAGCCATTCTCTTGTTTATGCTAGAGCGATTCTCTTATTACATTAGAGTGGTTCTCTGCTTTAACAACAATCGTTCATTAATTTTCATACATACACACATCATATACATGAGCAAATGTAAATCAATTACATTTAACACAACGTAGTACCCCGCCTACGATCTTATCTTCACTTCACGTCTCCATAACTCCTCCGAGCATAACTTCATACGTCCTTTAACTGTCTAAAATGGTTGTTTGGGAGGAGTAAGATTTGAGAGAATCTCAATAGCGAACAATACCACTATGCATGTAGATATATATGAATGCATGACATGCTTGCCTACACTATTTCATGCCAAAATAATGATATGTTGCGTGCTCGATGTTATGACATACATATGGCCATTGCATAAAGGATAACAGAGCTTCAATACATCAATCAAACATGTTCAACATAAACAGGCAAAGCAGTCACATAATCAATGCAAGACATACATATCATACACATGCAGGAAAGGTAAGTTCACTACCTATCGGATTTCATGTCCGTCCTCAAACCTTTGTCCTTGCTCCGGTTCGGGCACATCCATTCTGTTAGAATTGGCTGACACCCAAGAGGGGAGTGAATGATAATAAAGTATGATCTTTTAAAATATTTTCACAACTTATCAAGTTAATATATATGGAAGTATAAAATCATAAGCAGTTATGTAAATCTTATATGCTGGAAATGTAAAATCTTAGGGAAGATAATATGCAAACTGTGATTTATCCTGGTTCGGTCTATTCCACGATGACCTACGTCCAGTCCCCAAACTCCTCCTGAGATTTCTAATCTACTATCTTCTTGTTTATCCGGGCACAAGATAAGCCGCTACAACCCATAAGTTTAACCGGGCACTTGTGTAGCCTACTACAAAGTTACTCTCCCTCATACACTGTAAGGTTCACTCCCCCTTATGACATGTCTTATGAGCAGAGCAATCCCGAAGACCTTTCTCTCCTGCTTATCTGTACAAGTCTTACAAGCAGAAAGTCTAACCGGCAATTCTCTCTATAACTTCCCTCGTAAGGAATCAAACCCTCTAAAGGTCCCTCTACCTTGAGATCAATACAGAAGTATAGATGATATGTTTATAGACTCTCTCACAAAGTAGATAAATGCTCACTGAAGTACAATACAAATATTCACTCTTTCAAATATGCATGATATTAAAGACACAGAGAAGAGCAGAGAGTGGGCGGAGATAGAAGACTTAGGATATCAACATGTTTATGGTTTTCTTTCTTTTGTACGCTGTCACCTCTGTGTTTGAATCCTCTTATATTTATAGTTGAGTTATAGAAAAGGACCATTGTGATTTCTTCTTCCCGTTGAGCTTCTCTATCCATCTTTTCAGAATATAGCCGTTGTTGACATTCGTCCGTTGGAGTCCCATTTCTTCGTTTGACCATTGATCTGACATATGCTTCAGTGTTAGGTGGTTTGTTAATCCGTTTGTTGAATATGATTGTTGCCCATGATTTGTTGTCGCTGAATATTGGTCCATCATTTCCCATATCACGGATAGTGCATTGATAATGCGTAACAACTGTAAAGTACTGAGAGAGAGCCGTTGTCGGACGCTCTACTTCTGTTAAACATCTTTTTGCCTCTTCTCATGAAATCTTCATTGTTAATCTGGAGAAACACTTCAACCACTGATACAATGAAGTATTAGTCATGAATACATTAGATTAATAATCAGAAACTGAATTTCTGCATTCTGGGAATTATCTTTTCGTGTGATGATGTTTGCCGTGAGTCACCTTAGAACTTGAAGATACAATCCAAACATTCGATCTCCTGTTTCACACTTGAAATAAATGTCAAATGATGTTTAAGTATAGTAACAAGTGTAACCATAATGATTAAATGATGTTTAACCATATCCAGATTGATCTTTGAAATTCACTCAACTTCTGTTATTGGCGAACTCAAATTCTCACTATGAAACTCGAGTGCATGATGATGTTTCACTGCATTCAGGTGGTCTCGGCTATGAACTCGCAAGAGTGCACTTCTGGAACTCTAGTGCACTTTGCTTCAGCACTCGAGTATTGCACTATGAACTCGAGCGTGTTATGTGTTTTCAAGTTTATGCAACGTTCTCTGGTTGAGACTCTCAGAAGTTTCAAATTGAACTTCAGTGAAAATCTCCACAGGACTCGAGTGCATGCTGTAGGACTCGAGTGCACAGCTTGTTCCTCGCATCACAAGACTCTCGGGTACAAACTCTCATGGCCACACTCTCAGAACTTGAGTGCAAACATACTTCATGACTCGAGTGCATATCTGTAAACTCGAGTGCTCCTTATATACTTCAGTGCTTCAAACCTCTCGGGTATAAACTTTCATCTCAAAACTCTCAGGACTCGAGTGTATCTCATCCCATAAATCGAGTGCTTCATCTTGAACTCAAGTTCATGTGTTTAACTTCACCTTTTGTGTAAAGCCTGCGAGAGAGTGAACAGTGGACTCAAAACATGACCCATTCATTTTTGATTCCAAGTATGATAAATTATTTATCATTAGAGAGCTCTTGTCATTTACATTCCAATGTAAAAAGAATCAGCTCCAAACTCATTGTTTTCTCCAAGTTATGATCCAATGAGTGTAGACAGTGTATGTATTTTTCATGCATCAACTTCTAGAAGCCATACCACATTGAATATGACTCTAAATTTGACATATTATATATTCATGGAAATCTCTTTGATTCTAATTTCATATGGCACCAGCCTCAGCTCAATTGGACGTGTAGTTTTGGAGATATGTCCAAAATACGAAAGTTGTTCTGGAATATAAAGGTGCTTTGAAGTTCTACTTCAAATATTCATATCTGCTTTATCTGAGCTCATTTTATGTTTATTCTAGTGTCAAGATTCCGTATTGGGAGTCTAGTTTCATATGCCACTAGTTTCGTCTTAATCGGACTTGTGGTTTGGGAGATATGATTGAATTACTGAAGCTCACCCAAACTAAACGTAAAACAGGGATGAACAGAGTATGTTGATCTACGCTGTGAACTCAAGTTCTCAGATCCAAAATTGAGTTCAGACCAATTCTTGCAGTGCTGAACAGTCCCAAACTTGAGTTATCCATAACCAAATCGAGTACAAAACTTAGGAATCATCCGGAAGTCGCTTCTGACCAAAACTCGCATGCAAAACTCCTTGAACTCGAGTGCTACAATGCAGAACTCGAGTTCTACTATTCAAACTTGAGTGCTACAATGACAACTCGATGATACAGTTCTGAATGCTACAGTACCTCCGCTACAATACCAAATACTATAGTACCAAACAATACCACCTGCCATAATACCGCTTGAATTCCCTTCTCAGCATAGAAAATCCAGTATTTCTTTTAGGAGCTTGAATCTTGATATTCCCATTAGTTCCTTCAAGCTCTTCTTTCTCCAATCTCTTTCTTGCTTTGTTTGACTAATCTATAAGATATACAATATTAAATATAGTAGTTAGTCAATATAAGGAGATAAATATATTAAGCAAACTTTTTGCTCTTAATATCTTATATCTATATTTGACGTCATCAAAACTAATCATATCTAACACATTCGTCGAGTCCTAAAATTACAAATACATTTAATGAGTCACTACTCATCCATATAACATTCTAAACTCGTATTAGTTGATAACTTAGCCCAATTGCGCTAAATTACCAAAATGCCCCTAGAAGCCTGGCCCAACTGTACTTTTACAAAAATTATACCCTAGGCCAATCCTACACAATTTTGTGTGTAGAATCCACTTATGACTTCATATTAGTCAAATTCAGGCCTGAATGACAGAAATACCCCTTAACAGCCCCCTATTTAGAGTTATAAGTGTAATTTGGTTATTTCACCCTCTAGGCCTTTTCTCACCTCATCATCAACATGAACCCTACACAATTTTCTCTTCTGAACTAAATGGAATCATCCAATCTATAAAATTCCAACTTTATTCTCATGCCACACTCGAGGCAGCCATTTTAGAGTTCTCAGAAGAGTTGTGTTGGTTCCTCCCTTTCTTTAACTTAATACCCTCCTTTCTACTTCCAATTACATGATTAGCCATTTAGATATCCATTGGACATCATTTCGGCCTCCAAAATACTGATTGAATTAGAAATGAACAGTATCCAACTCCCATATTGGTCATCCAGACAACAAACTGAAATGGTCAAAAGGAAGCTTACGCTTACCTCTACACACTTCTAAATTCTGTTCAAAATTCCGGTGACGCTCCAGCCAGCGATGGCACCAACCATCTCCAAATGAGAATCTAAAATAACATAATCGAAGCTCGGGATGAGTAGAAGAACATTTGTACTGGGTACTTTGAGAGAAAACACCGTTTCGGTCGAGTTCAGGGTATCTCTAATTTTCTCTCTCCCCTCTCTGACCGCCTTCTCTCATTCTTGTTCTCTCTCTCTCGTTCTGTTCTGATTCCTCATTCTGTTCCAATTTCTCTTTCTGTTTTCTGTTTTAAATGAGAAAGAGGAAATAAAGGATGAAGGATAATGACTTAATTAAGTCATCTAAGTGGCCATACACCATAGTCCACTTCTTTAACTTTCTTGCATGATAAACCACTTCTTTTCATGCTTCTTCATCCATTAATAATAATGAGATCAAAAGAGAGAAGTATTACTCTCATACTATCCCATTATGTTACCACACAAGTGGTTGACCGAAGTCTTAAGCTTCTAGCTCTTTGACTTTGCTTGATATTAATTCACCCACTTGGGCTTATTAATTAACAAGTAGTCATTTCCCTCCTTTTAATTCCCATTTAACTCAAATCATAGGGAATATTAGGAAAAAACCATCATTTCTCATCTTACAGAAAAATTATCATTTTGCCCTTATGTATTACGATTTATCGTAATAAAACATTTCTTATCCCTTTCCGCTATTTCCCTATACACTTGGCTAGTTTGGGCATCAATAATAGGGAAATAATGGTTGTTAGCCATTCATTGGTCAAATGACCATTAGGCCCTTGCCTTTAATATTTCCCCAAGCTCTCCAGCTCACTTTAATATTCCCTTTAATATCCAAGGATATAAAGGAATCTTGGGAAATAATACTATTCCTCACTAGGACACTTGCCAAACCTGGGTCTAGCAGTCCACTTAATCCAGACTTATTCTCAAGCCTCTTGCCCCAAAATTCGGGATATTACACAAAGCGCCATTAAAGAAAAATATTTAAAAGCAATATATATTGTGTCAAAGCAATATATATTGCCTTAAGAGGCCTTTAACGGCGCTTGATGTTGAAGGCCTAAAGGAAATATTATATTTCCTTAAAGGCAATATTATATATTGCCTTGAAGGCCTTTAACAACCTTGATTCTAGCACTGTTAAAGGCCTATTAAGACAACATACTATTTCCTTCAACGGTGCTTGGTGACCAAGCACTGTTAAAGGCAATAAATATCTATTTGTCTTCAATGGCGCTTAGTGTCCAAGCATTGTTCAAGGTTATTAACTTTACGGTAACATTTGAATTTAAGGCCATTACTTTTTTTTTGGTCAATTATTGAAAGCTATGACACTTGTCTGGAAAAGCGCCAAAGCTTCTTTAGGCCTTGTATGCCACTTGCACATCAAGCATCATACAAGGTTCTATTTTAACTTGTCACCAGCCCGCCATTATCATCTTTTTTGTGCACCTTCCAGCTCTCCATTTCCTAAGACTCCATTGCTCTACCATCTTGTCTTATCCCTTCAATCCCTACTCTATTATCTTGGTCCTCATTCCTATAAAGCTTAGTCTCCTACATGTTTTCTTATTGCCTCAGCCTCCTACAGAAGCTCCCTAGCTTGTAAGTGTTTTTTATACAAAAGCTTAAATCTATATGTTTTCTTCTTTCTTTTTTTTAGTTAAATTCTGTCATGAATCTTATATATATGCTTATTTTTTCTTCTAGGTATTTACTTAACGTTTCAACTCCGCCTTCTTTAACTTCTTATACATTGTAAGTTTTTTAAATTTTGAGCTTACAAATATAATAATACTAGTATAGTCCTCCGTAGAATTACATGTACCAGTAACATGTATGGATACAGAGGGTTCTTGCATGCTTGACAGATGAAGACAAGAATTCAATATTACAAAGGATACAGAGGGTTTCATTAGGAAAAGAAAACAAATACGAAGAAGTAAATTTTTTTAAAAAAGAAGACCTTCTATGACGCTTCCCTAGGGAAGGGCTATAGGAGGTCCACACTTCCTATGGCGCTTTGGTGAGGTAGCACCATAGGAAGTGTATTAAAAAAAATAAAAAAAAACCTACGACACTTTCAAAAATTTAAGAAGTGCCATAGGTTGCTTTTATAGCGCTGGAAGCTACGATGCTTCCCAAGCGCCATAATATTTGTAAAAATAAGTACCGTTTATGATGGTTTTTGTAGTAGTTTATAATATTCCGGAGCAGATGTTATTCGTCTGTACTTGCCACTGACCTACCTAGACTGGGTACCTACTGTCCCTAGAGGTACTAGTGCTTTTCCCTCAGGGTGGTACTTGTGCATTTCCCACACCCAGCTCTAGGAATTACCACTATTCACATGTCATTGAAAATAACATGGCAAACATTGCATATTAATAATCACATATAATATGAGAGATATAGTTACTACCTTACACGTTTCCTTGCCTAGCTTCTATCAGTGCTTAACTTCCACTTCAGCTCGGCAAATATCAAATCCTAAAATTTCCAAATTCATAACAAATGAGTTATTACTCATTCATACCTTATTATAAGACTTATAAGTTGGTTATATTTACTCAAAAACTCAAAATTAACAAAATACCCTTAAGGATACTGGTTTAATTCCCTTTATACCCAGTATAATTGTACTTTTCAAAAAATTATGGCTGGGCTATTCCTTTACAATTTCATGTGTAGAATCCATTTTTGACCTCAGTTTTGACAAAATCATACTGTATTTCCAGTTTTACCCTTGACAGCCACCAATTAGGGTTTTAGGGGAAAAATTGTCATTTCATACCCTAAAGCCTCTACACTCCAAAATTCACATATTTCCTACACCTTTTCATTCTAAACACAATGTAGTCATCTAATCCATCAAATTCCATCTCTAATCCCCTGAACTACCTTTGGCCGAAAGTTTGAGGATTTTAAGGGAAATGAAGTTTTTCAATTTTTAACTAACCAAACATCTTCTTTTCACTTCTAATCACTTATCTAACCACTTAAACACCATTTGCACATATTTAATCAAAGTTTGGGAAGTATTTCTCCTTAGGGTTTATGCATCCCAACTCACAAGTTCAAGCCAAAACAAGCCAAACAACAACCAAATCATCAAGAACAAGCATAAATCATCAAGAAACAACAAATTCTTGAGCTTACCTTAATTCTTCTTGACTTTCTCTCTCTAGCTGTCCCTTACTCCTCTTCTTTCTCTTGATTTTCTTCTTGCTTTACATGATTTCAAGATGGATATGAAGATTAGAGAAGGTTCTCAAGAGATTGAAGGTACAAACAAGCAATTTCAACTGCTACTTACCTTGTTTTGCTTCTTAATTTCTCTAGCTTCCTTCTTACTCTTGTTCTTGCCCTAGCTCTCTCTCTCTCTTCTTTTATTGATGTTGGCCAAAAATGAGAGCAAAAGATGGGCTAAAATGTGTTTATAATATCCCTCTTCCACCTCCTCAAATTGTATATTATTTTATTTTAAAACTTTACATATGGTTTATTCTTGTTTCTTCTTTTTTCTATATGTATTTTAAGCCTTCCACATGTCCTATTATTTGGTAAAATCTTGTTCTTTCCTTGCTCTTCCCTTCCTTGGTCGACTTTCATCATTTTTAAGGAAAAATATTGGCTTTTTATTTTATTAGCCAAATGACCATTTTACCCTTATACTTGAATTTTTGTACAAGTTTTGTTTTCCTTCTTTCCTTCTCTTTTTGGCCAAAATTTTCATAATGATTTGGACCAAAAATTGTGCTCTTCCATACTAAATTTTAGGCTACAATTTAGGCCTTTATCAGTGAAAAAAATGTGCCTTATGTCTTACTTGGCCAAAATTTCACTTAATCACTATTTCCAACATCTTGGCTATTTTAAGTGCACTAAAATTCACCATTTTATTCTATTGAATCTAACTAAATGTACAAGGAATTTTGGTGAATAAAATTTGGGATATTACATTAAAACTTAATAGTTAAATATACGTACCATCAAGTATTGAGAAGCAAAATTTGTGAAAATAAAAATATAATGGTTGTAATTATTAACTGTCATGTAACAAATATGACGGTTCTTATGAAATAACCGTCATATATAAGAATGTAGGATTTTTTAAGAAAATTATTTGATAATATTTGATAGTTCATGAACAGTTATATATTCTTCAAGAATACATAACAATAAAAAACTTATTTGACAATACATTATGGTTCTTCACAAATAACCATTAAGTATTAACTAATATAAATAAAAGTGGGATTATGAAAGATATCATATATAAAGGAGGCATTATCTTGAAAAAAAAACTTGACAATGTATTACGGTGCTTCACAAACAACCGTTAAGTATTCTTTAATATAAACAATGGTGAGATTCTAAAAGATATCAAATATAAGAATGCATGATCTAAAACAAATTATTTAATAATACATTACAGTTACTCACCAAAACCATTAAGTATTTTAACAATACATAACGGTTCTTCACTAACAACTTTTAAGTATTATAAAATATAAAGAAATGTGGGATTATGAAAGATATCAAATATAAGAATGCAGGATTCTAGAAAAAAATATTTGATAATACGTTACAGTTCTTCACTAAGAACTGTTAATTATTCTTTAATAAAAGGCGAGATTTTGAAAAATATCAAATATAAGCAGGCGGCATTCTGAAAAGTAGTGGGTCCCATACTCTTTTTTCATAATTTTTGTTTTGGCACTGTAAGTCTTATCATCCACTACTACTATGGATCTTCACTCTACAACTCATTTCTCTTGTGATTTTTCCTCGTGTAAGCTTTCAATTTTTTTTTTGGTTTTTAGTTTCATGTTATTTTACATATAATGAGAGCTAGAAAGTTGATACTTAAGGTTGCCAGTTGAGATTATAATATCTAATCTAAGGATGGCTATTCATTTTAAGATTACAAGAGAGGAAACAATGCAAGAGAAAGTAGAAAATATGGGAAAACAATGAGGTAAAATGCTGAATTTTGTATTGTTGAGAATCTTTCATTCCTAAACTTTGGCAACCCAAACTGCAGGTTAAAATTTGGTTTGTTGAATCAGGTTTTGAGATTTACTCAAGTTTTTATATTTTCCAATTTTTACTATATTCAGATTTTCAAAGTTATATTCTGATATTTGTTTTAATTTTTTATATTTTCTGATTTTTATTAAATAATTCTTATTCTTATATTTATATTATCCTTCTGAACTTAAAGAATATGTGACATGAACTCTTGGAGTGCATTGATACATGATTTATGGACAATCTACAACAAAGGTATTGGAGAATATTGTGAAATTTTCTATTAATTAATTTTTAAGAATTCAAAACATTATAAGATAATGTTTAAATAATTTTTTATTGTGAGAGTGTTTAAGTTATTAATTTATTTCAAATTGTATGTATTTATCTATAATGTATTGAATTTTGAATCCTATAAATGTAAGTTTTTTATTTAATATTATTATCTTGTTATTATCAATGATTATACTATGTCTTATATAATAAATATTAATAATAAAATAAATAAGAATAAATAATAAAAATAACTATATATAATGAAAAATAAAGTCAATAAATTGCGGTCATTAACAAAGAACCGTTATGTATGCCCTTAATATATTACGATTCAAAATTGATATTTATCTACGAGGAGCACATATAGCACCTGCATATATAACGGTTCAGAATAGTGACCAAGCTAAGCCTAGAAGAACAAGATTGAACCTCTAGAACTTCTTCATGCTCTTTCTCCTCTATAATCCGATGGAAAATAGGAAAGGTATTGGGAGATAAAAAATATGAATGTTTTGAATACTAATTATGTAGATGTCCATTGGCATATATCCTAGTCAGCATTCATAAATACTTTGTTGAGAAACTAAAAGGCTATTTAATGAATAAATAATATAAATGGTCATATAGTATTAATTGTACCATCTATTGTATATTAATTGTCACCCTTGTTAGACCCTAGGTTTTGATGATAACAAAAGCTTAAGAAAGAGTTAGAAAGGTTTTGCAGGAGGTCACTATGTTTAGAAACGTGTTTTAAAACCCACAGAGGTCATATACTGCAAATATTAGTTTATCACTCAGTAGTAACTCGAGTGATGTGTTTTAGAAAATTACTCATCACTACAGTGACTACTAGAATGAAAAATACATATCATGTGATTGACCATTCGAGTGATGTTGATGTATAGAACTAAGATCACTCGAGTAATGCTAGAGAATTTGTCTTTACTTTCATACCACACGGTGACTCATCCAGTGTTCTATTTTCCAAAAAGATCACTCGAGTGACCACACAAGTGATGCTTTAAATTTCATCACCATTATGTCACTATGATGCTCCATTGCAGATATCAATTTTGTAAAAATTTTGAAAAACTGGAGTGATATATTCAAATTTTATCACTATCACATTACCACAGTGATATGTCCTAGTTATCAGTGTTCTACAAAATTTCTAAGTGTAAGACCACTCGAGTGAAGTATGAAAAGAACATAACTAACATAGCACTACAGTTATCTTGGTAGTGCATAGATAACTTAAAAATTTTCTGAGTGTAAGACCACTTGAGTGATGTGTGAAAAAATGCATCACTACTAAAACACTATAGTGATGATATCTAGTAATCTGTTACTTTTTGAAATTAAAGAGAAAAAAGATCACTCGAGTGACTGCTCGAGTGATCCTAAAATTCTCATCACTATCAGATCACCAGAGTAATGTTCCTTGTGATATGTTTCCAAAGAAACAAGATCACTCGAGTGATCATATTTTGAATATTACTACAATATCATTACAGTGACCCATCCAGTTCTCCATGTTGTTTTCAATGTACAAAGTGAAAATCATTCGAGTAATCACTATTGGGATTGATAGGGGCACAGCGGAAGAATTAAAATTTAAAATTGCAAAAGTTTACCAATCCCAATTACGAATTTATCAAAGGAATTTAAATTGAGTTAGAAAGAGTCATACCTTATTCATGTTTGTTTGCATGCCCACAATCATCAACGTATTATGAGCTCTCAAATCTCCATGCTTGGCTGCTCCTGAAATAATTTCCTCGGCATCTACATGTCTGTTAATTCTTCTTAAAAGAGCATCAAACTTTATGAGTGTGAGATTAACCATCCCCGACATCAACATTTTGTCTAGTTCTTCATTGGAATTTTTCCTTTTGGATCTTGAGGAGCTAACTACTCAGATCAACTCCCTCTACTGGTATCCACACGAACAAGACCCAACACCAGCAGCGTGCTAGTACCTCCAATGTCCTTATAGGGTTTTCTTGCGGCTCTCTATTTTTTCATCATCTGTAGAAATCCCTAACTCTTACCTTTTATAACTAGTCAGGTTTATCAATTTTATGATGGATAATGAATTTTTAAAATTAATCTTAATTAATTTCAAAATCCTTATCATATCAATTAACACTTAATTGTTTTGATAAGTTAATTAAATAAATCTGGTTAATTAAATCTGTCCAACAGTTTTAATTTAACCTATTTATTTAATTAGAATAAAGAGCCAATTGAATTAGATTTAATTTATCTTTATAAATTAAATATGAGATATTATCATATAATATCTTTATATATACTCAATAAAATAATATTGTCATATATATAATATATATTATCAAAAAATATATATTATTTATATAATATAATATTTTCATATAATATATATTATTAAATAATATATATTATATAAGTATGTATGTATTTCAAAAATACATATGTGTATATATAATATTATTAATTTTCTTTTTCAAATATAAATATAAATATATATACACATATAAATATTTATCAAATAAATATTCACACATGTTTATATATATATATATAATTCATCCACTCTAGATTAAACATTGTATTAAGTGAATCTTAGACGCATCTTAGATTCAATGAATATGGACATTATAGCTCGTGTTGGGCTATTCTTGTGTGCGACCCAGTAGGCCCATACAAAGTTGGCAGTGGGCTAATGCCTATACTAATCCACAAGTCGTAAGCGGCCTCTAGAAAGACATTACGACTACCCAATTTATATGAGAATCGACAATACGATACAACCTGTCGTATAACCATATCACGTCCCTTTTGTCACATGATATTTCGGTCAAGGATGAGGCATGGAGAATGTCATCCTCCTATTCCTGACCATTACTTTCTCGATCCCTAAGTAGTCTGACTATAGTAATGGAAACTCATTTCTATCATAGTATGGCCATACATTTCTCAGACTTACTCATCGAGGGGCCTAATAATATCTCTCTACTAATATGAGGGACAAATTCCATCTTGACCATTCACATTCCTCTGCATGAAAACCACTAAGCCCGATTGTAGCCTTTATCATCACCCGATTAAATGTGACTTTTGACTAAGTCAAAGGTTAGTAACTCTCATATAAGAATCCATGATGATCTCAGGTCAAAGGGCATTGTGACGTGGTTATACATGAGATAAGCTTATGACTTGATCCATGCAGCTTTCTCATAGCGGGTCAGTCCAGCACCTTATACTCCTACAAGTGCCTAAGACTTTGATTCATATCCCCATACCTTATCAAAGTCATACTGATCTTATTTCATCTATGCTCCCACATAGATGACCGACCAGGGACATTTAGGACAATCATTATGATTTATCCAAGGATACAGTTATCACAGTGAACATGCAAATAATGTGATAACTAAATGGAGAAATTCATTGAATAACAATATTCAAAGTACAATGATTGGCCCCTAGGACACAATTTTCAACATCATCCCACTTGCCTTAGGTACAATAATTAGTTTACCAAATTCACATTGTCCTAAAATGACGCTCATGCTTTGCTTGTGCAAGCGACTTAGAAAGAGGATCACTAACATTATCTTCTTCTGCTACTTTGCATATTTTTATATCACCTCTATCATTGATTTCTCTGATAAGATGAAATCATCCGAGTATATGTTTGGTCTTCAATAGCTTCGCTATTGTCACAAAGCAAATCTATTGGATTTGGAATGTAGGCACCACCCCTAGTTTAATAACGAACTTTATGATCTAAACAGTTCGTTTGGCTGCATCTGATGCTATTATATACTCAACTTCTATTGCAGAATCAGCTACAGTACTCTACTTGTAGCTCTTCTATCTTACTGCACCACTATTCAAAAGAAATATATATCCAGATTACAATCTAAGATCATCTGGGTCAGTTTGGAAACTTGTATCTGTATAACCAGTTACACAGAGCTCATCATCCAATCCACCATATACTAAGAATAAGTCCTCATTCATTCTCAGGTACTTTAGGATATCCTTGACAGCAGTCTAACAACCCTCACTACTTTGACTTAGGCCTATTAGTCTCTTGGATCTATCTCTATAGATCCTAATCCCTAGGATATAAGTGGCTTCGCCTGAGTCTTTCATCGAGACAGACTTCCTTAACTAAGACTTGACACTCTGCAAGGTAGGAATGTCATTCCCAATGAGTAGGATGTCATTTGGATAAAGCACTAGAAATACAACTGTGCTCCCACTAACCTTCATGTAAACACAAGGTTCATCAATGTTTTGAATGAATCAAAACTATTTGACTACTTCATCAAAACAATTATTCCAACTCTGTGATGCTTGCTTTAATCTATAAATGGATCTTTGAAGCTTGCATACCTTACCAAAATCCTTTAGACGCACGAAACCTTCAAGTTGTGTCATGTACACATCTTCAAGAAGCTTTCCATTAAGGAATGTTGTTTTGACATCTATATGCTATTTTTCATAGTCTATACTACAATGACAAGAAGGATTCTGATTGATTTAGCCATTGCAACTGGGAAAAAGGTTACATCATAGTCTACACCATGAGTTTGAGTAAATCCTTTAGCAACCAGTTGTACCTTGAAGACATTTACTTTGCTAGCCATGTCGGTTTTTCTTTGAAAACCTACTTGCACTTGATGATTTTGACACCTTCAGGTGGACCGACTAAGGTCTATACCTGAATTTCATACATGGATTGCATTTCAGACTTCATAGCATTTACCCATTTTCAGAGCTTGGTCCCATTATGGTTTCTGGATAGGCGGTTGGCTTATTCTGCTCAATAAGCAACACATTACGACTTCTAGTAATCAGAAATCCATATTTTTAAGGCTGATGTTGTGTCCTATCAGACCTTCGTGGGCCTTGTGTTACTTGAGGAGGCTCAACAACTTGTTGTTAGTCTTCTTTATTTTCCATTTATGGTGATATGCTATCTTGTGACTCTCGAACTTCTTTGAGATGTATCTTTCTCCCACTAGTTCTTTTTGAGATAAATTCACTTTCTAAAATGATACTATTTCAGATAACAAACACTTTGTATCAGTGAGATTATAGACATAGTATCCCTTAGTTTCCTTAGGATACCCCACAAAATGGCACTTTGAGGATTTGTGCGATAATTTATCAGAGGCTTGTTGTTTAACATAAACCTCACATGCCCAAATTTTGAGTAAAGATAAACTAGGTTTCTTCCCAGTCCATATCTTATATGGTGTCTTTTCAATTGCCTTAGATGGAACATGATTTAGTATGAACGCAGCTATCTCTAGGGCATGGCCCCAAAAGAACGGTGGAAGATTTGTTTGACTCATCATAGATCGAATCAAATCTAATAGTGCTCGATTTCTCTGCTTGAAAACACCATTCCATTGTGGTGTTCTTGGAGGAGTTAGTTGTGAGATTATCCCACAACTCCTAAGATGGTCACTAAACCCTTGACTCAAATATTCACCACCTCAATCAGATCGAAGTGCTTTAATTGTTATGCCAAGTTGGTTTGTACTTCATTTTGGAATATTTTGAACATTTCAAAAGATTCAAATTTATATTTCATTAGATAGATATATCCATATCTACTAAAGTCATCCATAAATATAATGAAGTACATATAACCTCCTCTAGCTGCTGTATTCATTGGTCCAGATACATTTGTATATATGAGGCCCAATAAATCAGTGGCTCTCTCCCTATGCCCAGTAAAAGAGGCATTTGTCAACTTTCCTAATAAGTAAGATTCACATATATCATATGATTCAAAATCAAATGATTTAAAAAATCCATATTAATGTAGTTTAGAAATGTGTTTCTCATTTATATAACCTAGATGACAATGCCAAAGGTAGGTCGGATTCAAATAGATTGACTTGATCCTTTTGTTTTTTCTTTTCAGATCTTTAAGGTAGATTTTGCAATTCCTCTTCCAATAAATGGGTTCATTGTAGAAAAAGCATACTCCTTCCTTTAGCGGCTTTACCTTCTTGGCAGTAGGCTTAATTTAGGGCTTGTTTGACTCTTTGGTCTTACCACCTGAGATATTACCCTTTCCCTCTCCTTTGCGTTTACTTTTAATACCCTTTCCTTTCTGAACCATCAAAATAGTGCTGGGCTTTTCTTAATCTTCCGCTCAGCAGTTTTAAACATCCCATACAGTTCAGAAATTGATTTCTCCATATTGTTCATGTTGTAGTTCATGAAAAATTGGTCATAACTTTTGGGGAGTGAGTTCAAGATCAAATATGTAGCTAACTCCTGGATCATGGGAAATCCAAGCCTCTCAAGGTCATCAATATAGCCTTTCATCTTTAACATATGAGTACTAACTGATGTACCTTCAGCCATCTTATAGGAATGTAAGGCCTTTGTGGTACCATACTTCTCTTACCTTGCCTGTTGCTGGAACATTTCCTTGAGATGCAAAATTATCTCATAAGCCTTTATAAGTTCTAGATCTTTTTGGAGGTCTGGAACCATGGTGGCAAGCATTAAGCAACCTACATCCATAGAGTTGTCCTTATACTTCATGTAAGCATCTTTATGAGCTCTTGGAGAATTGGCTACAAGCTCTTTAGGAATGGGTTGATCTAGGACATATTCCTTTCTTTCCTACTTGAGAACAATTCTCAAGTTTATGAACCAGTCAAGAAAGTTTGTCCCATTCAGTTTGTCCTTCTCAAGGACTAATCACAGTGAATAGTATAGCAGTATTACTAGTTAACATGATTCTACAATTAAAATATACAAAGTTATTTAGTAATCTCCCACTAAATTAGCAACCCTCGATGTTATAATTAGTAGGCTAAGATCCATATTTTGCTTAAATTTAAGTCCATTTTAGCGGGACGCTTAAATTCAAGTTATTTAGGTAGGTAACCTCTTTACTAATTATATCATATGTAACTCTTAGATCTTTATAGGATTTGATCATCATATGATCCGGCATGTTTAATCCCATCTTATGCCTTGAGATCCAAAACCGTTTTGCTAATCTCAATTAAGTCAAAACAATAATGAATCTTTGTGAGTAGCACCATTACTCATGCTTGTCTCACCAAGATAACTCTAATGCATCCACTTTGGCATAACTTTTTGGGATTTGTTCACGCAGCGGAAGAAATTAACCGTTTAAAAATTTTGAATCCCAAACACCGGATCTATTAACGACGTTTAAATAGAGTTGTTAGAACCGTACCTTTTACGTTTTCCGTCTTATTCGATCTCTAGGAGCCAACTGCATGAACCAGCTTCCTCTACTGGTATCCACACAAATAGGACCCCAACACCGGCGACATGCTAGCGCCTTTAAAATTCCTCTCTAGGGTTTTCTCTTACGGCTCTATAATACGTCTTACACTATATTAATGGCTAGGGTTCTCTAACCCTAGGTCTTATAACTTATGTAGGTTGTATTATATTTTCAAAATTAATCTTAATTAATTTTAAAATTTGAATTAAATTAAATAAATTTGATTTAATTAAATCTGTCCAACAGATTTAATCTAAACTATTTATTTAATTCGAATAAAGAGCCGACTGATTCAATTTATCTTTATAAATTAAATATGAGATATGATATATGTATTAGCTTTATTTAATTTATCAAATAAATTAAATATAAAACTAACACCTCATAATAATATTATTATCTGTTATATATAATAATATTATTATTAATTTTTTCAAATTTATATTATATATATATATATATATATGTGTGTGTGTGTGTGTGTGTGTGTGTATGTATGTATGTATATATGTATATGTATAAGTATAATTTGTCCACCCTAGATTAAATATTGTCTTCATTAAATCTTAGACACATCTTAGATTCAATGAATCTATACATTATAGCTCGTGTTGGGTTATTCTTGTATGCGACCCTGTAGGCCCATACGAAGTTGGCAATGGGCCCATAGCATACCGAATTACTCTATCGGTAACAGGTGAAACTTTCAAAAACATGTGATCACCCACCTGGAATTCTAGTGGTCTTCTCCATTTATCAGCGTAGCTCTTTTTCCTACTTTGGGCTGCAAGCAGTCTCTGCTTGATAATTCTGATATGCTCCGTAGTCAGGTCTACTATATCTGGTCCATACAACTTTATTTCTGATAACTCTATCCAGAAGAGAGGGGATTGACACTTCTTCCAGTATAATACTTCATTTGCTGCCATTTGAATGCTTCCATGATAGCTATTATTGTAAGCAAACTCTGCCAGTGGAAGGTAATGATGCCAACTTTCTTTGAAGTCCATCACACATGCTTTTAACATATCTTCCAGCGTCTATATGGTTCTCTCTGACTGTCCATCCATTTAAGGATGATAGGCCGTACTGCTGAACTTAGTGCCCAAAGCATCATGCAGAGATCTCCAGAACTTTGAAGTAAAGCGAGGATCTCTGTTAGAAATTATGTTCTTCGACGTCCTATGGAGTCTTACTATCTCTTTGACATAAATTTCTGCCAACTTATCAGGAGAATAGATAGCATTGATTTGTATGAAGTGCACTGACTTCGTAAAGTGATCAACAATTACCTAAATCGCATCATTATTCTGGATTCTGGCTAATAGCACACAAGATCCATGGTCACGCTTTCCCATTTCTACTCTAGAATCTCAGCACTTTGAAGTAATCCTGGCAGTTTCTGGTGCTCAATCTTTACCTTCTGGAAGATAAAACATCGTACCACATATTTTGTCACATCTTTCTTCAATCTAGGCCACCAGTATATCACCCTTAAGTTGCGGTACATCTTTACCATCCCTAGATGGAGGGTGTAACGATTCTTGTACACATCATCGAGGATTTTCTGCCTCATATCAGCTTTCAGTGGAACATAGGTTCTCTTCTTGTATCGAACTAGTTGACTTGGTGACAAATCATAATCCCGAGTCTCTCCTCGTTCAATCATAGTCCAAATGGACCGTGCTTGCTTTGAGCTTCTGCTATCTAAGTCCTCAAATCATTCTCCACTTGGCTAATAGCATAACCAGTACAGTTGATTTGATTTGACAATTTTAGATTTCAGAAATCTTCTATTAATTTCCTTTCCTGTATCATCATAAATGCAACCTGCACCAACTTTCGACTAAGAGCATCAGCGACGACGTTGGCTTTACCTAGTTGATACTTAATCTCCATGTTATAGCCTTTCAGCAACTCCATCCACCTATGTTGTCTCATATTGAGCTCTTTCTGATCATAGAGATACTTAAGACTGTTATGGTTGCAGTACAGTTCAACCACCACCCCATATAGGCAGTGTCGCCAGACTTTAAGCACAAATACAATTGCTGCCAGCTCCAGATCATGTGTGGGATAATTCAACTCATGCGGCTTCAACTGTCAAGAGGCTTAGGCCACCACTCTGCCCTGCTGCTTTAGGACACATCCCAGTCCCTGTTTGCTGGCATCACTGTAAACCACATAGGTCAACTCGGGATTAGGGATAATCAACATGGGTGCAGTTGTCAACATCTCTTTCGGCTCCATGAAGCTCTTCTCAAATCAATCATCCCACATGAACGGCTGATCTTTCCGTGTGAGCTTGATCAATAACAAGGCAATCCGAGAGAAATCTTGATTAAATCTCCGGTAATAGCCAGAAAGACACAGAAAACTGTGAATCTCAGCAACAGTTTCTAGCCTTTTCTAGTCTAGCACTGCTTCTACCTTACTGGGATCCACTGCAACCCCTTTTTGTGAGATAACATGGCCCATAAATCAGACTTCTAAAAGCCAAAACTCACATTTGATCAACTTCGTATAGAGTTACCTTTCCCACAAAATACTTAGCACAATTCTCAAATGCTCCTTATGCTCTTCACTACTCTTAGAGTATATTAAAATGTCGTCGATGAAGACTACCATGAACTAATCTAAGTATTGATGAAAGATACGATTCATGTAGTCCATAAAACACTGTTAGTGCATTGGTTACCCCAAAGGGCATTACTAGAAATGTATAGTGTCCATACCGGGTTTTGAAAGCAGTTTTCAATATATCTTCTGCCTTCACACGCAGCTGATGATACCTCGATCTTAGATCAATCTTCGAGAACACACTTGCTCTAGATATTTGATCTAAAAGGTCGTCAATATGGGGAAGCGGGTACTTGTTCCTGATGATTACCTTGTTTAGCTCTCTGTAATCAATATATGGCCTCAGGATCCTGTCCTTCTTCTTAACAAATAACACTGGAGCTCCCCACAGTGATACGCTGGGTCGAATAAACCCTTTCTCAAGCAATTGTTCAATTTTCTTATTCAACTCAGTCATTTTATTTGGAGCCATTAGATATGGAGCCTTTGATATAGACCCCGCTCTAGGAAAAATTTTGATTGCGAATTCCACTTCTCTTTCTGAAGGTAAACCACTAAGATCATCCGAAAACACATAAGAAATTCTCACACAACTGGGATGTCTTTTAGGGCTATTTCTGTATTTGCCTACACGGAGAAGAACATAATGTATCCCTGGCATCCCTTCTTCAAGCATTTCTCAGCTTCTGCCAATGAAATAAAGTTCAGGCTGGCATTTATGTCACTGAACTCCCTCTGAGTAGGATATATTATCCTCTTATTTTTATAATCGACCAGCACGTTATTTGCCGTCAACCAATCAAAACTAAATATGACTTCAAGTTTTTGGAGCGGCAAACAAATCAAGTTAACTGTAGACTCATGTCCCTCAACATGTATCGCACAATTCAGACAAACATCAGTAGTAAGAGTCTTATCACCCAACGGTGTTGACACAATCAAATCCAATGGCAGCTTATGCATACACGATTTAAGGTGCCTAGCACAATCATACGCAATGAAGGAGTGACTAGCACCCGAATCATATAATGCTTGCAATACACTACTATGGAGAACGATTTTACCTTGCACTAGCTCTAGGGACTTCCTTGCTTCTTCTTCAGTCAAGGTAAATACTCAGCCCTGGTCCTGCTGTTTAGGCTCAACCGGTCGTGGTGCTGCTTGCTGGGGACAATTTACCACCAAATGGCCTAGCCTCTTGTAAGCATGACAAATCACTTGGCTTGTATGAAGGTTGTACCATAGCCCTAGATGAGACTTGCCACACCGAAGACATGTTTTAGACGTTACAAGTTTTTGGTCGCCACGGTTCCCAGACCAAAAGGGCTTTTTATTGCCTCCCTTTTGTGGGAAACTCTGTCCCTTCCTCTTCTATGAGGTATCGCCTGGACTAAATCCATCTCTTTGGCTAGTACTCTTACCGGCCTGTACTCTCTTCATATTTCCTTTTCTCAATAGACAAACTTCCACAGCTTTATTAAACTTTTTAAACTGTTAGGCCACAAGTTTCTCTTCCATTTTGGGCTTCAGTCCCTGAATCAGCATATCATAACTCCACTCCTCATCTTCTTTAAGTTTTAAGTAGGAAGAGTAGTAAGACAGTCAGATGAATCAAGACAAATAGGCATCAAAGGTCTCAGTATCACCTTGCTGAGTCGCTAAGAATTCTTTCTCTTTCTCGATTCTTACTGGTCTTGGGAATACTTTTCATAAATTTTCTCTCGAAATAACTCCCACATCAAATGGATGTTCCGGCCCCACAATACAAGCACTATGTTTTTCCACTAATTGTCAGCATTACCTACTAGCTTATATATAGCCATCCTGGATTTCATCTCCGTCGGGCATCTAAGAACCTCGAAGATTTTATCTAGGTGGTTCACCTAATTCTTAGCAGCTTGTAGATTAATTTTCCCATGGAATGCCTCATACTGATATTTAATAAATTTGGGCATCTAATACTGGATCGCATTCTCCTCAGCTTATTGAACAATAGGGATTTATGAGTTCACCTCGTGTGACTGCGATTGCTCGTCACTAGGTAGTTATTCTCCATCTGGATTCCCTTTCGGACGGTTTCCTTCATGATCCAGATGTGGGTCAAAAGCTAATTTCTCTACTGGAGCTTCTGACTCTTCATTTGAATTTGCGTACAGCACTCTCTCATCTGACTCTAGGTCGTCTGTGTCTACTACAGTCGCTTCATCTCTAGCAATAGGACCATAGTACATTGGATACTTGACATTCTTTCTGCATGTATGAACAATCTTCAGTCCACATCTAGGTCCTCCTCTATTAATAACCACATAAGGCCTTCCCTCTAGTATCTTTTCCTCTGGTGAAGGCTGATTAATCGATAGAAGTGAGGGTGATCTCCTTCTTTCCCTTTTACTATCTAACCCATTTCTAGTCTTGATAGTGATAGGCGCTGGAACACCCTTCCGAGTAGTACGCCTTACTCTTGTCATTCCTGCCTTTCTGTACACCACCAGGCCATAATTGATATTTCGATGATAACCAAATGGTGATGAGATATTCTGTAAGGAAATGATCAAGTTAGATGATGTATAATATGCTAAAGTTTTTAAAGAAAATATCACACAGTCACATCTATGTTTTCATGCATTTGCTTCTACACTCAAGTTTGGGTGCATGAACTCGAGTTCTGGGCAGAAACTCGAGTCTTGCAAAGTCACACACGAGTCTAGTTAAGACACTGCTGGGACTCAACTGACTCTTGAAGCATGCACTAGCTAGAATGAACTACACTCGAGTTCACCATGAAGAACTCGAGTTCTTAAGGACTCACACTTGAGTCATGAGAGTCTTACAGTAAGAGTTTATACAAGAGAACTCTTGGTAGTCGCAGGTAATTGATGTACTCGAGTTTGGGAATATGAACTCGAGTTCTGTGGAAATACCACACTCGAGTATGAAGAGTATTAGGATAAGAGTTTATTCTAGAAAACCTTTAGATTCTCGTGGTATGCATTGCACTCGAGTTGACGAATCAGCACTCGAGCCTAAGCAGGTACTACACTCAAGTCCTGCGAGTTCTGGGGAATGAGTTTATACTCGAGAATCTAAGAATTGCAAGCAGTAAGCACGCACTCAAGTTCTTAGTTATACATGCACTCGAGTTCAGAAAGTGATGTCAAGAGAGTTTCTCCCAGAGAGCCAAATTCCTGAAAAACAACATGCACTCGAGTTCAAGTGGTCACACTCAAGTTCTGAGACAACTTGCACTCGAGATTTCCTATAAGAGATTATGTTCAAAAATCTTGACACTGAAAATGAAAGGCATGAACTCGAGTCTTTAGATATGCGCTCAAGTTCAGAAAATGATGTCAAGAGAGTTTTTCCCATAGACAATCAAATTCCAGGAAAAACAACGTATACTCGAGTTCAAGTAGTTACACTCAAGTTCTGAGACAACTTGCACTCGAGTTTTCCCATGAGAGTTTCTATCCGAAAGACTTGAAACTAAAAATTAAAGGCATGAACTCGAGTCCTTAGATATGCACTCAAGTTCTTAGGAAGATTACACTAGAGTTTGACTTTTGAACTCCCACAAGTTTCTGCCCAAAACCACGTAATAAGTGGGAAAATGCCTTATGCACTCGAGTTCTTTTTCATGAACTCAAGTTTTGGCTGTACAAGACATGAGTTTTCCCTACTAAACTCGAGTTCATCAGCCGTTCCTAAGCTGAATCACTTTAGTAAACACTCAAAATACTCTCATGTGCTATCCAAACCATGATTTCTCCCTTGTCCTCATTCTTAATCTCATTCTCCTATACTCTCATACATTATGCTTCCTATCCCAAAACCGCTAACAAAAGCTAGAACCTTGCAATCATAAACGAGTACAAAAGATTATACATTATGCTTTCATACATTATGCTCTCATACATTATGTCCTCATTCTTAATCTCATTCTCCTATACTCTCATACATTATGCTTCCTATCCCAAAACCTTGCAATCAAAAAATTCCAGCAAAGTCCATCATTGCCAGAACCAAGGCTATGATACCAAAAATATTATACCTTATTCCATATGATCTCGGATGAGTACAAAAGAGTAGTAAAATCATGTGGGAGACCAGGATTTAAACCTAGCTAGACAACTTTCAAAAATATTTGCAAATTTCCCACCCTCAACTTAGGAATTGAACCTAGGGTTGAGATGGTAGTAAAATTTTCACAAACCATTTTCACAATCTCATTTAGTCTCACCGGTCCTTACTTTATATTCATTTATCAGAGTCGACGATTGTTTATCATAAATGCATTTCATTAGCAATGGGAAGCATAAATACTTATTTTCTACCATTTATCCATTTGATATTCTTATATGGTTGTTATGCTTATATGGAATTAGAGAATCAACATATACAACCCAAAACGTATACAACATATAAAAATCCCACAGTATCTAAAACATATGGAATTAGAGAATCAAAATGACTAATGTCTTTAGCATCCAAACCTTTAGTCATCCTCATTTACCTTCCGCTTGCCCCTCGAGCTTTCTCCCTGTACTGAAAGTTGGTTTTTGAAAAAGAGTGAGATTCAAAGAATCTCAGTAGCAACATATATCAATCATACAGTTATAACATTTCAAGGCATGCTAAACAATCATTATTCATCATAATCATCACAACAGCAATCATGCATCACATGAAACTCTTAAACTATCATAGCGCTATATATACTATAAGGCCCCAAGGGATACCCGTGCAATAGGCCCTGGAATCCGCTCGTACATCAGTGATCGTTATATTAGCCTGAACGTCCACCCGTGTAAAGATAGGCCCCAGGCAACCACCCCGAATATTCAAAATAAGTCATACAATTCTTGATAAAAATACAAATCATTCAATGTATACCATAACATATGAAAGATAAGTTCTACCTAGTTGCTTTTCTCTAGCAACTTCTTCCCACCTATCCAAGCTCGGGCAAGCCTTAAGTTCTGGATAACAACCAAGTATTGAAATCTGGAATATACCATAAATGAGTCATTTCTCATCCATGCATAATTCCAAATTCATAGTATTGGTTAACTTAGCCTAGTAGTGTTAAATTACCAAAATGCCCCTTAAGACCTAGTCTTACTATACTTTACCAAATTTATGACCTAGGCTAATCCTACACAATTTCGTATGTAGAATCCATTTTTGACTTCCAATTTGTCAAAATCAGGCCCAAATGATGAAAATACCCTTGACAACCCTTATTTAAGGCTTTTAAGGGGTAATTGTCATTTCACATTCTAAGGCTTTTCTCACTTTATCATCAACATAGACCCTATACAATTTTTCCTCCTAAACCAAATGGAAGCATCAAAATTATCAAATTCCTACTCCTTTTACCACATCCAACACAGAGAAATCCAATAGGATTCCCAAAAAAGTTGTGTCAGTTTCTCAGTTTCTCTTGCCTAATCACTTGCTTTCTACTTATAATCACACTATTAGCAATTTAGACATTCATTAAACTTGATTTGAAGGATCTTTAACATTAAGGTCTCTTTCATGAGTTAACTCTTACCAAAACAACCAAAACCAAGCCAATAATAACTCTAATAGAATCAATCAAGTAAGAGGAACAAGTTTGGAAGATTACCTCTTGATTTCCAGTACTTTCTCTGTCTACACATTTTTGTCTCTCTCTCCAAAACTCTTGATTTAGCTTGAAAACTATGGATTCAAAGGAGGAGAGATGAGTAGGAGAGGTTATGAAGGTATTAGGAAGCTTAAAGCACAAGATACAAGCTCTGTTACCTTGATTTGCGAAGAATCCTAGCTTCTTCTTCTTCACCATACCGTTCTCAATTGCCTTTCACTCTTTCTGATTCAGTTTGTACTAGAAATAAAGGAAAAATAATGATATAATTAAAAGGTCAAATGGCTTAACACATGTGGCAACTTGTGATTGGTTCAAAATTGCCATTTCTCATTTAATATTTCATTTCCTCTTCTCCCTTCTTTGATCAGCCGAACATGCATGAGAAATGAGGGAGTATATATTAATCTCACACTATTCCATTGCCATCTTGCAATATGTTGACTTTTGTGTTGGGATTGGTAGGCACACAGCGGAAGAATTAAAATTTAAACTTGTAAAAGTTTACCAATCCCAATTCCGGATCTATCAAAGGCATTTAAATCGAGTTAGAAAGATTCGCACCTTATTCATGTTTGTTTGAATGCCCACAATCATCAACGTATTGCGAGTTCTCAAATCTCCATGCTTGGTTGCTCCTGAAATAATTTCCCCAACATCTACATGTCTGTTAATTCTTCTTAAAAGAGCATCAAACTCTATGAGTGTGAGATTGTTCATCCCCGACATCAACATGTTGTCTAGTTCTTCTTTGGAGTTTTGTCGTTTGGATCTTGATGAGCTAACTACTCTGATCTACTCCCTCTACTGGTATCCACATGAATAGAACCTAACACTGGCAGCGTGCTAGCGC
This sequence comes from Albizia julibrissin, assembly GCA_037074505.1. Classification (NCBI taxonomy): domain Eukaryota; kingdom Viridiplantae; phylum Streptophyta; class Magnoliopsida; order Fabales; family Fabaceae; genus Albizia; species Albizia julibrissin. Next base: position 45,861,645 of record CM073477.1, read on the forward strand.
CTTCTATGTCCTTCTAGGGTTTTCTTGCGGCACTCTATTTTTTCATCATATGTAGAAAACCTTAGCTCTTACCTTTTATAACTAGTCAGGGTTATCTATTTTATGATGGATATTGGATTTTTAAATTTAATCTTAATTAATGTCAAAATATTTATCATATCAATTAACATTTAATTGTTTTGTTAAGCTAATTAAATAAATCATGTTTAATTAAATCTGTCTAACAATTTTAATTTAACATATTTATTAAATTAGAATAAAGAGACAATCAAATTAGATTTAATTTATCTTTATAAATTACATATGAGATATTATTATATAATATCTTTATATATACACAATGTAATAATATTATCTTATAATAAAATACTATCATAGATTTAATATATATTATCAAATAATATATACTAAATATGTATGTATGTATTTCTAAAAAAAATATGCGTATATGTAATATTATTGATTTTAAATATATATATATATATATATATATATATATATACACACACACATATAAATATTTATCAAATAAAATTTCACACAACATGTGTGTTTGTCACACAACATGTGTGTATATATTAAATCCGTCCACCCTAGATTAAACATTGTATTCATTGAATCTTAGATGCATCTTAGATTCAATGAATATGGACATTATAGCTTGTGTTGGGCTATTCTTATGTGCGACCCTATAGGCCCATACGAAGTTAGCAGTGGGCCAATGACTATACTAACCCACAAGTCGTAAGCGACCTCTAGCAAGACATTACGACTACCCAATTCATATGAGGATCAACAATACGATACAACCTGTCATATAATCATATCACATCTCTTTTATCACATGATATTTCGGTCAAGGATGAGGCGTGAAGAATTTCATCCTGCAATTCCTGACCATTACTTTCTTGATCCCTAAGTAGTCTGACTATAGAAATGGAATCTCCTTTCCATTGTAGTATGGACATACATTTCTCAGACTCACTCATCAAGGGGCCCAGTAATATCTCTCTACTAATGTGAGGGACAAATTCCATCTTAACCATTCACATTCCTCTGCATGGAAACCACTAAGCCCGATTGTACCCTTTATCATCACCCGGTTAAAGGTGACTTTTGACTAAGTCAAAGCTTAGTGACTCTCATGTAGAAATCTATGATGATCTCAGGTCAAAGGGCATTATGACGTGGTTATACATGAGATAAGCTTATGACTTGATCCATGTGCTTTCTCATAGTGGGTCGGTCCAGCACCTTGTTCTCCTACAAGTGCCTAAGACGTTGATTCGTATCTCCATACCTTATCAAAGTCATACTAGTCTTATTTCATCTTTGCTCCCATATAGATGACCGACCAGGGACATTTAGGACAATCATTATGATTTATCCAAGGATAAAGTTATCACAGTGAACATGCGAATAATGTGATAACTAAATGGAGAAATTCATTGAATAACAATATTCAAAGTACAATGATTGGCCCCTAGGGAACAATTTCTAACATCTTCCCACTTGCACGAGGTATAATAACTAGTTTACCTAATTCACATTGTCCTAACATGACGCTCCTGCTCTGCCCGTGCAATCAACTTATAAAGAGGATCAGTAACATTGTCTTCTCCTGCTACTTTACATATTTTTATATCACCTTTATCATTGATTTCTCTGATAAGATGAAATCGCCTGAGTATATGTTTGGTCCTCAATAGCTTCACTATTGTCACAAAATAAATCTATTGAATTTGGGATGGTAGGCACCACCCCTAGTTCAATGACGAACTTTCTGATCCAAACAATTTATTTAGCTACTATATATTTAGCTTTTATGGAAGAATCTGCTACATTACTTGTAGCTCTTCTAGCTTACTGCACCACTATTCATAAGGAATATATATATAAAGATTTCAATCTAAGATCCTCTGGGTCAGTTTGGAAACTTGTATTTGTATAACTAGTTCACAGAGCTCATCATCCAATCTACCATATACCAAGAATAAGTCCTCAGTCATTCTCAAGTACTTTAGGATATTCTTGACAGCAGTTCAACGACCCTTACTACTCTGACTTAGGCCTATTAGTCTATTGGATCTATCTCTATAGATCCTAATCCCTAGGATATAAGTAGCTTCGCCTGAGTCTTTCATTGAGAAAGACTTTCCTAATCAAGACTTGACACTTTGCAAGGTAGAAATGTAATTCCTAATGAGTAGGATGTCATTTTCATAAAGTACTAGAAATACAACTGTGCTCCCACTAATCTTCTTGTAAACGCAAGGTTCATCGATGTTTTAAATGAATCCAAACTCTTTCACTACTTCAACAAAACAATGACTCTAACTCCGAGATGCTTGCTTTAATCCATAAATAGATCTTTGAAGCTTGCATACCTTACTAAAATCTTTTGGACGCACGAAAACTTCAGGTTGTATCATGTACACATCCTCAAGGAGCTTTCCATTAAGGAAGTTTGTTTTGACGTCTATCTGCTATATTTCATAATCATAATATGTTGCGATGGCAAGAATGATTCTAATTGATTTAACCATTGTAACTGGGGTAAAGTTTTCATCATAGTCTACACCATGAGTTTAAATGAATCCTTGTGCAACCAGACATGCCTTGAAGATATTTACTTTGCTATTCATGTTGGTTTTCTCCTTGAAAACCCACTTGCACCTAATGGTTTTTACACCTTCGGGTGGATCGACAACTAATGTCCATACCTAATTATTGTACATGGATTGCATTTCAGACGTATAGCATTCAACTATTTCTTAGAGTTTGGTCCCATTATGGTTTCTAGATAGGTGGTTGGCTCATTCTGCGTAATGAGCAACACATTACAACTTCCAGTAATCAGAAATCTGTATCTCTGAGGCTGATGTCGTGTCCTATCAGACCTTCGTGGGCCTTGTGTTACTTGAGGAGGCTCAACAACTTGTTATTAGTCTTCTCTGTTTTCCATTTGTGGTTATGTGCTATCCTGTGACTCTTAAAGTTCTTCGAAATGTATCTTGCTCCCACTAGTTCTTTTAGAGATAAACTCTCTTTCTAGAAATATACCATTTTGGATAACAAACACTTTGTTATAGCTGGGATTATAGACATAGTATCCCTTAGTTTCCTTAGGATACCCCACAAAAAGGCACTTTGAGGATTTGTGTGATAATTTATCAGATGCTTGTTGTTTAACATAAACCTCACATCCCCAAATTTTGAGGAAAGATAAATTAGGTTTCTTCCTAATCCATATCTTATATGGTGTCTTTTCAATTTCCTTAGGTGGAACACGATTTAGTGTGAACACAGTTGTGTCTAGGACATGGCCCCAAAAGGACGATGGAAGATATGTTTAACTCATCATATATTAAACCATATCTAATAGTGTTCGATTCCTCTAATTAGAAATGTCATTTCCATTGTGGTGTTTCTGGAGGAGTTAATTGTGAGACTATCCCATAACTCTTAAGATGGTCAATAAACTCTTAGCTCAAATATTCACTACCTCGATCAGATGATGTGCTTTAATTATTTTGGCAAGTTGGTTTTTGTACTTTATTTTGAAATATTTTGAACATTTCAAAAGATTTAGATTTATGTTTTATTAGATAGATATATCCATATCTACTAAAGTTATCCATAAATGCAATGAAGTACATATAACCTCCTTTGGCAGCTGTATTCAGTGGTCTAAATACATCTATATAAGGCCTAATAAATCAGTGGCCCTCTTACTATACCCAGTAAAAGGTGCCTCTGTCATCTTTGCTAATAAGCAAGATTCACATATAACATATGATTCAAAATCAAATGATTTAAAAAATCCATCTTGATGGAGTTTACAAACATGTTTCTCATTTATATAGCTTAGACGATAATGCCATAGGTAGGTCTGATTTAAATTGATTGACTTGATCCTTTTGATTTTTCTTTTCAGATCTTTGAGGTAGAGTTTGCAATTCCTCTTTCAATGAACATGTTCATTATAGAAGAAGCATACTCCTTCCTTTGGCGGCTTTACCTTTTTGGCTGTAGGCTTAGTTTCGGGCTTCTTTGACTCTTTGGTCTTACCACCTGAGACATTACCCTTTTCCTTGCCCTTGCCTTTCTTTTTAATACCCTTTCCTTTCTAAACCATCAAAACAGTGCTAGGCTTTTCTTAATGTTATGCTCAACAGCTTTGAGCATCCCATGTAGTTCAGAAATTGATTTCTCCATGTTGTAGTTCATGACAAATTGGTCAAAACTTTCAGGAGTGAGTTCAAGATCAAATCTGTAGCTAACTCCTAGCTTATTGGAAATCCAAGCCTCTTAAGGTCATCAATATAGCCTTTCATCTTTAACACATGAGTACTAACTGATGCACCTTCAGCCATCTTATAGGAATGTAAGGTCTTTATCATATCATACCTCTCTTGCCTTGCCTGTTGCTGGAACATTTCCTTGAGATGCACAATTTCTCATGAGCCTCCACAAGTTCTAGATCTCTTTGGAGGTCTAGAACCATGGTGGCAAGCATTAGGCAACCTACATCCATAGAGTCATCCTTATGCTTAGTTTAAGCATCTTTCTGAGCTCTTAGAGCATTGGCTGCAGGCTCTTTAGGAATGGGTTGATCTAAGATATATGCCTTTCTTTCCTGCTTGAGAATAATTATCAAGTTTATGAACCAGTCAAGAAAGTTTGTCCCATTGAGTTTGTCCTTCTTAAGGACTGATCGCAGTGATAGTGTAGCAGTATTACTAGTCGACATGATTCTACAATTAAAATATACAAAGTTATTTAGTCATCTCCCACTAAATTAACAACCCTCAATGTTATAATTAGTAGGATAAGATCCATATTTTGCTTAAATTTAAGTCCACTTTGGCAGGACGCTTAAATTCAAGTTATTTAGGTAGGTAACCTCTTTTCCGATTACATCATATGTAACTCTTAGGCTCTATTTGGTACTAGATATTGGATTTTGATGGATTGAGATTGGGGCTGGTATTGGGATTGAGACTGGTATTGGGATTGGGATTGAGGAATTAAAATTATGTTTGGTATGCGGTGATATTTAGAAGTAATACTTGAATTAATTTTATTTTATAATCCTCCATAAATTATGAAAAGACTAAAATATCTTTATTATTAAAAAAATAACAAAAAATAAAGTCTCAGGATTCAGGTTAAAATTAATAGAGGGCATTTTTGTCCAAAAAATATTATAAACAAGGATATTTTTGTGTCTGATATTTACAATCCCGGGATTGAAAATGCAATACTAGGGGGGAGGTGGCTTTGCAGCAATCACACTTTCATGGTACTCCCAATCCCTAGTTATTCATAGTCCCTCATACCAAATGATATATTCTAGCCTAATCCCTAGTCTAATTCCTATCCCTACCCTATAGTACTTCATACCAAACAGGGCCTTAGATCTTTATGGGATTCAATTATCATATGATCCGGCATGTTTAATCACATCTAATGCCTTGAGACCCAAAACTGTTTTGCTAATCTCAATCAAGTTAAAACAATAATGAATCATTGTGAGTAGCAACATTACTCACGCTTGTTTCACCAAGAAAACTCAAATGCATCCACTTTGGTGGAACCTACAATTGAACAATCTAGGTTTTAACAAGTACTCATTAATTGATGGCATTATGACTTAAGATTTTATTTAAAGGGCTTAATCAATTACTTTGGTTTATATGAATGCAATCATGGTTGTATCTCATATAAATAAAAACCTATAAATGTAAAAGTATGCATTCAATGATCTAATCAAGAGCATAATTCAAACGTGACATAACATGGCTCGCCTAATCTAAAATCCTCTCAAGCTAAGAAAAACAAATATATTGAAAGAAACCTTGTTTAAACACATAAGGGGAGTGAGATGAGAAGAGAATGTACATTGAGACTATTTAGAGGAAGGCGTGTCACACAGGCCGTATTTAAATATTACAACCCTTGTAAAAACTAAAGCCATGTTGTTCACCATACCCAAACAATTTTGAGAAGTAAACCACAACAATAAAAAATTCATGCAAAATGAAAAGCATTAAATGTCGTGATTAGGTTATATCGAGCTACGAATAGTTAGCTATGACAGTCCCGCTAGACTTACAGACCTTAATTTGAAAAATCATAATTAAATCAAGAAAAATCCAATTGCAGTGTTTCAAAGTTCTATATTCCATAATTAGGTCTATTTTTGACTAAAAATATAGCTTTCAAAAAATTATAGGTACAATTTTCCCAAAATTAAAATTAATCGTCGCTGCCACAGAAAACATTCCAGATTGAAAGCCTAACTTTAAAAATTTATACCTCCTAATGTACTAATCCGAATCACATAAATAATTTATCAAATTAAACCTTAGGATGTCTACTTTCATTCTAAAAAATTTCAATATTATTGGATAAGATTTGGTTATTAAATTATTCGTCACAATCACACTGCCTACAAAAAACAAAAATTTGGCAGCACTACTATTATAACTTCAATATTTAAGTTTTCAATCCAACCCTTCTAAAATCATGTTCAACTTATATATCACATGTATAATGACAAAATAAGTACTAAAACTCAATTTAAATATACAATTGACTTGGCTCTGATACCACTGTTGGGATTGCTAGGCACACAGCGGAAGAATTAAAATTTAAACATGCAAAGGTTTACCAATCCCAATTGTGGATCTATTAAAGGCATTTAAATCGAGTAAGAAAGATTAGTACCTTATTCATGTTTGTTTGAATGCTCAATATCATCAACGTATTGCGAGTTCTAAAATTTTCATGCTTAGTTGCTCAGGAAATAATTTCCCCGGCATCTACATGTCCGCTAATTCTTCTTAAAAGAGCATCAAACTCTATAAGTGTGAGATTATCCATCCCTGACATCAACATGTTGGCCAGTTCTTCTTTGGAGTTTTGCCTTTTGGATCTTAAGGAGCTAACTACTCAGATTAGCTCCCTCCATTGGTATCCACACGAACAGAACCCAATACCAGCAGCGTGCTAGCGCCTCCAATGTTCTTCTAGGGTTTTCTTGTGGCTCTCTATTTTTTCATCATATGTAGAAAACTCTAGCTCTTACCTTTTATAACTAGTCAGAGTTATATATTTTATGATGGATATTTGATTTTTAAAATTAATCTTAATTAATTTCAAAATCCTTATCATATCAATTAACATTTAATTGTTTTGATAAGCTAATTAAATAAATCTGGTTCAATTAAATATGTCTAACAGTTTTAATTTAATCTATTTATTTAGTTAGAATAAAGAGCCAATTAAATTAGATTTAATTTATGTTTATAAATTAAATCTGAGATATTATCATATAATATCTTTATATATATAGCCAATGTAATAATATTATCTTATAATAAAATATTATCATATATTTAATATATATTATCAAATAATATTATATATATATATATATAATCTAATATTATCATATATATAATATATATTATCAAATAATGTATATTATTTATGTATGTATGCATTTCAAAAATATATATGTGTATATGTAATATTATTAATTTTCATTTTAAATATAAATATATATATATATATACACACACATATAAATATTTATCAAATAAATATTCACACAACTTGTGTATATTATATATATATATATAATCCGTCCACCCTAGATTAAACATTGTAGTCATTGAATCTTAGACGCATCTTAGATTTAATGAATATGGACATTATAGCTCGTGTTGGGCTATTCTTGTGTGTGACCCTGTAGGCCCATACGAAGTTGACAGTGGGCCAATGACTATACTAATCCACAAGTCATAAGCGGCCTCTAGCAAGACATTACGACTACCCAATTCATATGAGGATTGATAATACGATACAACCTGTCGTATAACCATATCACGTCCATTTTGTCACACGATATTTCGGTCAAGGATAAGGCATGGAGAATGTCATCCTGCTATTCCTGACCATTATTTTCTCGATCCCTAAGTAGTCTGACTATAGAAATGGAAACTCCTTTCCATCGTAGTATGGCCATACATTTCTAAGACTCACTCCTCGAGGGGCCAGTAATATCTCTCTACTAACGTGAGGGATAAATTACATCTTGACCATTCATATTCCTCTACATGGAAACCACTAAGCCCGATTGTAACCTTTATCATCACCCGGTTAAAGGTGACTTTTGACTAAGTCAAAGTTGAGTGACTCTCATGTAGGAATCCATGATGATCTTAGGTCAAAGGGCATTGTGACGTGGTTATCTATGAGATAAGCTTATGACTTGATCCATGCAGCTTTCTCATAGCAGTTTAGTCCAACACCTTGTTCTTCTACAAGTGCCTAAGACTTTGATTCATATCTCCATACCTTATCAAAGTCATACTAGTCTTGTTTCATCTTTGCTCCCACATAGATGACCGATCAAGGACATTTAGGATAATCATTATGATTTATCCAAGGATACAGTTATCACAGTGAGCATGCAAATAATGTGATAACTAAATGGAGAAATTCATTGAATAATAATGTTCAAAGTACAATGATTAGCCCCTAAGGCACAATTTCTAACATCTTGCACCTTTGACTTTTGACTATTTGACCTTTCTTGATAATAATTCACCAAAATAGGCTTATTAATTATCAAGTAGCCATTTCTATCTTTTTTAATTCTCATTTAACTGAAATTATTGGGAATATTATGGAAAAATAATTATTTCCCACTTTATGGCAAAATTATCGTTTTTCCCCTATATTTTATAATTTACCGTAATAAATCATTTCTCGCTCATTTCCATTGGTTTGGCTCCTTGTTGAAAATTGAATGAGACCACTCTTCATGTCATTTAATTATCAAGTTTTTGTTATAATAATAGGCTTTTAAGTGGACATTAATTGCGTCTTTGTGTCCTTGTTTGGCCGAATTATATGTAACCGACGATTGCCATTTTTTCTATAAATTCATACATATCACAATTCACTATTTTATTCAACTAAATATCACAAATATACATGTAAGGAATATTGGTGAAAAAGTGGGCTATTACACCAAGTGAATCTTAAAAGTTAGTGGAAATCTCCGAAAGGCTTCGGAGGACTAGATGTAGGTTAAGTAGTTGGACTGAACTAGTATAAATCTCCTGTATCAACCTTCAATGATATCTCTTTGACTTTACTCTCTTGTTTAAGTTTGTTTTTATGTTTAAATTTTTTAATATTACCCAATTTACCCCTCTCTTGGATGAAAGGTCTGTACTAACATTTGGTATCAGAGCTACCCTTCTTGTTTTTAGGTTTAATAGCCTAAGAAGTATACAATGGAAAGTATGGGTGAAGATATACTTTCTGATGGAGCTTTAATCACTAGACCACAAGGATTTTATGGTTAACACTTCTCATTCTGGAAAGCCAAATACAAAGTGTTCATAATAGGAAATGAATATGGTCTCTGACAAGTCATACAAGATGGAGACTATGTTCCTATGGAGAGAGCGGGAGAAAGATTGATTCTAAAGACATTGGCAGAGTTTGATGATAATGACAAAAAGCCAGTGACTCTTAACAGCAAAGCCATTATAGTGATTCCAAGTGCCTTAATTTAGAAAGAGTACTTCAGAACTAGTGCCTTAATTCCAAGTGATTGCAAGTGCCATTCTAGCAGAAAGCATTATTGAGTTTGATCTCAGATATACTCACATTATCAATCATCTTGCTGCTCTAGTCAAGACCTATGATTAAAACTATCAAGCGAGAAAAATCATTAATATTCTCACAAAAAGGTGGAAAGCCAAAGTTACAGCCGTAAAAGGAGCTAAAGGAGAATCAATAAGATTGGTTGCTGCTCTATTTGGAAGTCTTTCTAAATATAAAAGGAAGCAAAATTTCAAAAGGGAGTTGAAAGAGATAGATGAGAAGAAAAAGAAAGGAGTATCCCTTAATGTAGTCAAAGAAAAGGAATCAAAAGAAGAAGAACTTGAAAATGATGACATGGGCATGATCATGAAAAGATTCAAGAAGTTTTAATGTAACGACCCTCTTACTAGGCCCACTGGACAGCTACCCTCATTGGGCGCCCTGTCCAGCCACACGGGAGTCTGTCCCCCGCTGGGACAAGCTTACCAAGAGCCTACCTCAGGTATTCTCCTTTAAGGGAACCTCCCCAGGAATCAAATCTAAGACGTTAGGCTATTAAGCCTTAGGTTGACCAACCCTGGTACCATTAAGGGGGAATATCCGAGGTAGGCTCTTGGTAAGCTTGCCCCAGTGGGGGCCAGACTCCCATGTGGCTGGACAGGGCGTCCAGTGAGGGTAGCTGTCCAATGGGCCTAGTGGGAGGGCCGTTACATTTAAAGGAAATATTAAGGATTCAATAAGCTTCATAAAGGAGGTTCTAGTGGCTGAAAAGAAGCAAAAGATCAAATCACTTGCTTTAAGTGTGATAAGCCTGGACATATCAAGTCCGAATGTCCTCTCTGTCTAAAGAACAAAGAAAAGAAGAAGAACAAGTTCTCTAAGAAGAAGGCATATGTCACTATAATCTGGGGAGATTGTTTTTCTGATGAAGATAGTAAAGATGAAGAGGTTTCCAACATATGCTTGGTAGCCCAAGAAGAAAAATGAAACTCAGAGGAGGTAATGGATTCTAAACCTACTTATAATGAACTACAATCCAAATATAATGCTTTACATTTTAAATTTTTCAAAGTAGTTAATAAGTTAGTAAGCTCTAAGAAGAAACTCAAGAAACCATATGTTGTCTCTTGAGACATGTCAATTTCTGGAGGTAATGAATACTGACCATACCAAGACACTTAAAAAATTCACTAAGGGAAGTGAAATGCTCAAGTTTATCTTAAAGAATCAGAGATTTACAAATGATAAATCTGGTATAGGATATGATCCAGAATTGGACAAAAAGAAGGGCAAAAAGAAGAAAGGTGGTAAAACCTAACTCAATATTTTGAACACACTATGCATATATATAATCCTTTTGCTCATTATAATTTTTGCAATAGAAAAGGACATCATACTTATTCTTGTTTTCATATAAAAGATGGAATCATAGGCACTTATAAATGAGTTCCAAAAGGATCACACGTCCCAAGAGTGATTCACACTAATGACCAAGGACCCAACAAAGTGTGGGTACCTAAAACTTGATTGTCTGAGTAAAGGTATGTATCAAAGCATCAAAAGCAAGCTGTTAGAGCAAGCTTTTCACCCAAGAGGGGGGGTGAATTGGGTGATTACAAAATAATTTGCAATTCTAAAATCAATATACAAAACTTAAAGCACAGTTAATGAAAGAAGAGATATCACCAAAGTTGACACAGGGATTTATACTGGTTCGGTCTCAAACACTTGACCTACGTCCAGTCCTCAGAAGTCCTTCTGAGCCTTTCACTATATCCTCCAAGATTCAGTGGGTTCTTGGCACCTCAGTACAAACAGCAAGTTCCTTCAGACACTTGCTCCCCCTTACACAAGGTAATTTCAAATCCCTACTTAAGGTTCCTCAACCTTAAGCTAATACAATTGAGAATGATTTAGTATAACTGACAATCTCTCTTTCAGAGTATGTAGATAAAAACTGAAGTACAGATGAAGTGTTAAAGCCTTTTTGAGAAGATATCACTTGTGGAAAGTTCAGGCGTATTTCTTCGTTGTTGTGTTTTTCAAAATGGCTGGACATATATAATAGAACCACTTTGAAGACGTTGTAAATTTGCCCGTTAATTCAAAGATGCTTCTGACAAATGTAACAGCATTTGTCTTCCGTTACTTTTGAATTTCTGCTGCTTCCATGAATAGTTGTCGTTTGAGTGGAGTGATCAGTTACATGTTAAGTGCGATAGTGGAGTACAGCTGTAACACACTCACGAATATGACCGTTAAGCAATATTTGTATCTCAACAAATTAATATGGATCACTGGAGGTGTTTTATAAAAGAGACAGTGAAACCATAGAGAGTGATCCTATTTTCGCAACTGAGTATTATATCATGATTTTGAAAGCTACAGTAATAATAAAATTTTACTAGCAAAATCATTTGTCGTTGATGAAGTTAAAAGCAATTGGATCAAGGTTAATGTAGAAAGATGTATATTTGATCAATAAATCCTCATATGAGAAGATGCAATATCATTGGTAGTGAATATAATGTGTTTGGAAATGATTTTGAAACCTTTGAATATTTCTGACAGTGATTGCTGGTTCACTGGAAGTGATTTTGGAATTTGGCAAATATCACTCGAGTGATTTATGATCACTGGAAGTGATTTGGTGAACAGTGAAATCTTCTTGCAGTGATTTCCAATTCACTGGAAGTGATTCAGCGAAAATCCAACATCACTCGAGTGATTGAGGATCACTGGAAGTGATTTTGAGAATTTTGGCTGATCACTCGAGTGATCTCAGCTTCACTGGAAGTGATTTGTAAAACAGTAGATTTTTCTTGAAGTGAAATCCTAATCACTGGAAGTGATTTGCTTCATCACTCGAGTGATTCACAATCACTGGAAGTGATTTGGCGCATCACTCGAGTGAATGAGAATCACTGGAAGTGAATAGCAAATCCGTGAGAATTTCTGGAAGTGAAAACAAAATCACTGGAAGTGTTAGTCAGATCACTCGAGTGATTCACAATCACTGGAAGTGATTTGGCGTATCACTCGAGTGATTCAGAATCACTGGAAGTGATTTTCAAAACAGTGAATTTTTCTTGCAGTGATTTCGCGATCACTGGAAGTGAAATTGCGGATCACTCGAGTGATTTCCCATATCACTCGAGTGATCTGTAATTTCTGCAATCACTCGAGTGATTTCAGCGATCACTCGAGTGATCTTGAATATCACTCGAGTGATTAGCAAAATCACTCGAGTGATCCACAATCACTCGAGTGATTCATTTAACCACTCGAGTGATCTTTCACAGATCACCAGAATGGATTGCTTTGCTGCTAATTATTCCATGAGCTTCCAAAACATGATTTGTTATCATCAAAACATGGAATCTAACACAAGCAAATAGTATATTAATAGTGGATGCTTGAGACACATGACTGGTGACAAGAACAAATTTGCCACAATATAATCAAAAGATTGAGGCAAAGTAAGCTTTACAGGAAATCAATCTAAAAATATTGTCAGAATTGGTAAAGTTGGGCAGAAACATGGAGTACAAGTTAAAGATGTCTACTATGTAGAGGGATTATGCTATTATTTACTTGGTGTAAGTCAAAGCACTGACATAGACAATTGGGTCATCTCTGACTCAAAAGAATGTGTCCTTGTGAGCAAGAAGTATCTTCAAATTAACAAAGATGATCTTAAAGTCAAGATTAGGGCCTCAAGGGAAAGTAACTGCTATATGTAATATCCAAAATTTTAATCACCAAAATTCCTTGTATACTTGACTATACTAAACGAAATAAAATGGTAAACTTTGGTGTACTTGAAGTAGCTAAAATGTTGGAATGGTGATTATATGAAATTTTTGGCTAAGTGAGACATAAAGCACAATTTTTTCTTCATGAAAGCTTAATATTGTAGCCTAAAATTAAGCATGGAAGAGCATAATTATTAGCCCAATTCATTGTGAAAAATTCAGCCAAAAATAAAAAGGGAAGAAGGAAAACAACCCTTAGTACAAAAATTCAAGAAAATGTAAGGGTAAAATAGTCATTTGGCTAATAAAAGTAAAAATCCAATATTTTCCCTTAAATATTGAAGAAAGTCAGCCAAGATGGAAAAATAAGGGGGGGAAATGTTATTTGAACACATTTCATGCCATATGGAAGCTTGTCTTGCCATATGGAAAAAGAAGATATAAAATAATGCCATATGTAAAAGAAATAGCAATAAAATGTTATATTTTAATGAGGTGAAGTTGGATATTTTTAAGATCCAATTAAGTTCTTCTAAAGGCCATTTTCAACTAGACATAGGCAAGAGAAGAGAGAGAGAAATTTGGAGAAAATAAAGAATAAGAGGAGGGCAAGAAAATCAAGAAGCAAATCAAGGTAAGTTGGTAGCAAAATTCATGTGTTCTTGCCTTTAATCTCATGGAAACTTTCTCTAATCCTCATCTCTTTCTCGAAATCATATAAAGCAAGAAGAAAATCAAGGGAAACAAGAAGGAGAGGATGGCGTCCTAGAAAGAGAAAGAAGAAGAAATCAAGGTAAGCTTAAAAACATGTCTTGTCTTGTTGATTCATGATGATTGTTGATGTTTTGGTTAATTGATTGCTTGATTTGTCTTGAATTTATAATTTGGGATGTATGAACCTTAAAGGCAGGAGTTTTCTAATTTGTGATTAATCATGTTCAAAAGGTGTTTAAGTGATTAAACAAGTGATTAGAAGTGGAAAGAATGTGTTTTGTTGAATGAAATCAAGAAAGTTCCATTTTTCCTAAATTCTCTAAACTTTTTGCTAGACCTAGTTCAAGGTGTTTGAGCTAGAATTTAATGGATTTGATGATTCCATTGTGTTTAGAATGAAAAATTTTGTAGGAAACATGTGAAATATAGAGTGTGAAGGCTTTAGGGTGTGAAATGAAAATCTTACCCCTTAAACCTTAATTGGAAGCTGTCAAGGGAATTTTGGTAAATGCAGTGTGATTTTTCCAAAACTGAGGCAAAAAATGGATTCTACACACAAAATTGTGTTGGAATAACTTGGGTAATAATTTTTGGAAAAGTACAATTATACCGGGTATAAAGGAGATTAGACTGCATTCCTTAGGGGAATTTTGGTAATTACATGTGTTTTGGTAGAGATAACCAACTATATGAGTTTTTTAATAAAGCATGAATGAGTAATAACTCATTTAATATGGATTTGGAATTTTAGGATTTGAAATTTTCCCAAGCCGGAAAAAGAGTAAAGGACCAGTATTAGCTAGGCAATCGGAATGGATTCAATGTAGTAACTCTATCTCTCATTCTGTGTGATTGTTTATATGTATTGAATTGTCATATTCTATGATGTGAGGTCTGTGTGACCTGATGAGAAGTCTATGTGACATAATGTGAAGCCTGTGAGGCATAATCCCTTGCTATGGTGTTTGAAAAGCACAAGTACCACCGTGTGGGAAAAACACAAGTACTATAAGGCCAGTAGGACCTAACTGAGGTGACACTATTACAAAAATCACTTTTAAGACAGGTTAAAAAAGACATTTTAGACCGGTTATGAATCTGGTCTTGATACAGCCGGTCTAAAAAGTATTTAACTTTTTAGACCGATCTAAAATATGAAATTTTAAGACCGGTTCTACAACAACCGATCTTAAAGTTTAACTAACGGAATGGTAGGGAAATTTCAGTATAAAAAAATAGGACTTTAAGACTGGTTCTAAATTTAACCGGTCTTAAATTGATATTTAAGACCGGTTCTTAAGGAAACCGGTCTTAAAAGTTTACTTCTTTAAGACCGGTTCTCTTAATAACCGGTCTTAAATATCAATTTAAGACCGGTTAAAGTTAGAACCGGTCTTAAAGTTTAATCTTTTAAGACCGGTCTTAAATTCTTATTTAAGACCGGTTATAGTTAGAACCGGTCTAAAAATTATTTTCTTTTTCATTTTATTTGTTTCAATCTTACCCAGGCCAGTAAGCCATATTCAACGACAATCCCCTCTGTGCCACATTACATACATAAGCAACAACACATGCATATAAATATTGACAATCAAAAGCAGTGACAACAACATTTTTATTTTCAGAACCAATTGGTATTTCTTAGAATGCAAACTTTCTCTAAATTTAGAATCATGAAGCCTAAAATCCTTATTAGTTCCCCTTTCCCTCTTTTGTTAAATATGACTTTAGTTATTGAAACTGGTCTGAACCTATAAATGTCAGTCTGTTCAAGGGAAAACACTTGGCCCTTACAACCCTCGACTCTCAACAATCACAGAATGAACATTATGAAAAACAATCATTGAAAACAAACACATTCAATTCCAATGACTACCAATAACACATGATCAACTTATTCAATTCTCAGAAATAGTACAACATTAACAATTTATAATTATCAGGCATTTTGAACCACAACACCACAATTAAACAATGATAGCAAGAAAATCGCGACATTATGTGAACTTGCAATCCCAAAGCTTGTAAAGAGAAGCAGGAAAATAAATATTTCTCATTATATGGAAAAAATTCCTAAGCTTTAAAGAGAAATGAAAAAGGTGGAGGAAAATTTACAATAGTGATCCCATGCCTGAATCAACAGCCAACTAGTATCACCAATATCCAAGAATTTGTCCTGAACATAGATATAAACTAAGTTAGATATATATGAAAGCCATAAGTATTATTAGAACAACATAGGATCAGATTCAAAAACTTACTAATCTTGTAAAAGCTTATAGATGAATTCAGCACAACAATTACGGATGAAATCAATATCTTCTTCAGGAAAGGGATCAGCAAGATCAACCATCTGTATGTGTAACACCGAAGCCAAACAAAACATTAACTTACTAACTTAAAAACAATAAAGTAATACAAAAATTTTGAAATATACATTTATTACCTCCTCGGTAAAGTCAGTCGTGCCTAGGCTGATAATATTGTAAATTTGCCTCAACATATAAAGACCACATAAGTTGGAGCCCGGTGGTTACCTACGGGTCTGAAAAAGAACATGATATCATCAAAGCAAGCATAAAATCATAGCTTATGAAACACATCTTAAAGAAAACAAATATGTACTAACCTTTGGCGTGATCCATGTAGGGTCTTTTAAGTCACGAACATGCCTACCACACTTAGCGTGTAGGAAAGTCCGCATAGCCCTATGATCAAAATCACAAAGATTACTTATTCTGCACACAAACTTTGCACACAAAAGGTAATAAAGCAAGAAAATTTATGAGTTCATGATCTTCTTCAAGTCATTCCCCGGTTTGAAGTGGAGGGAGCAGAGGAGGATCATTGTGTAACTAGCCTTACACAAAATAACCAATTGCCAATGATCCCTTAAAAGAAAGATGAATGTTAAGCAAATATAAAGCATTATATGTGATGTTTTGGAATATAAATTTGATGTTTCTTACCCATGCACATAAGGAACCAAGAAACAGTCAGTTTTTGTTTCACTGAGCCTCTGTGATAAATATCTGTCTGATGGCAGAAGTGGTCCCTTTCTCCGTGGCATGAGCTGGGCACATGAATCTAAATTTAGCGCTCTGCCCAGAGGAAACCAACCTATGATTCATGTACCTACAAAAATGGAAGCACACAAATTAAGGTTAAACAGCGTAATTTTTAAGATATTTACTTCCATTTGAAGAAGATACTTACATCAAAAAAAGCTGGACAATCGCAATCGTAAGATTTTTTCTAGGAGCGACCATGGACATTAAATAATCCCTCTTAAGATAGCATGCCACCCCTGACGGCCCAACAACTGAATCCATAGGTCAATATCTAGTCGGGAAAGATGTATCAAATGCCATCAGAATCACTTGCTGCATCACCTTCAGTGGTGGAGGCTGTGAAACTTTAAGAGGAAAGGGAGCTGGACTTGGGGCTCTGATCGGGGAATCCGCAGCTCCAACAAAAACAAGGTTCTTTGGCCATGATATGAAGGTACCCAAGACATCGGCCATAATCTTGAACTCTTCAGAAGGGATATGGACAGGTGTGTCTGCTATAATAACCTCCTCAATTGACACCCTAACCTGATCATCTATCATCTCGAGGTGGTGAACAGTTGATCCTAGGTTATGCACACTCCCCCGTGTAACTAACCGTCTCAGATGATCCTCAACATATAATTCACAAGGCTTGGCATCATCCTTTCCAGACCCTCTGATGACTGTCCCACATTGCAACAACTCCCTTTGGTGCTCTGCTTATAGAAATCGAGCGACTGTGCCTGGACAGGAGCGGTATCTTGTCTTGTGCTCAGTATGGCATATACCTCATCCTTCATCTTGCTCAACCGGGCATCCAATAGTACATCAAATGATGCTTCTGCCTTGGTCCTTGCTTCCGCCCTCGCAGTGGCCAACATACGCTCCAATTCGTCTTTCGTGACCACGTTGGAGGAAGAACTGCGTGAGGAGGATCCAAAGTAATCCTTTATACCCACCCCTCCTCCAACTCCCCTGACGCAGCCTGGATGCTCACGTTTTCCAGTAGCAACCGTGAGAATGTCATTCCTCCCCTCCGACTTGAAGGCTCCCTCGGCTTTCTTTTTTTGAAGTTCCTCCTGTGAGATATACAAAAAACACACATGAGTAATGAAACATGTTTATTAAACAGTTAATAAGAACAACAATACTTACAATTTTTTCACCGACTATACGAGACTGGTCACTTATATAGGATCCACTACTCTTCCAGCGAGCATGCAACCACAACTCTTCGCGCCGTATAGGAGATGGTAGAGATAGTAGAACAGAAGGATCGGATTGAGATGCTTCTTCCAATCTTCTCTGTTTGGCCGCCAACAAGTCTTTCTCGGCCTTTGCGTATCCCCCATGAGACATTGTGTGGGGGCAATCATTCTTCCTGCCACTCGCTTGTGCCTTTTGCCTTCTTGCCTACGAATAAGAAATGGGAAAAAAGGTTACAAATAGTAAAGATAAAAGATAAGTAAATAAAGTATAAAATAAGTTAACTCACTAAAGCCTCTGGAGTAGTCCAAAGCTTAAAAAACTCCTGCCATATCGCTTCATTGATGTACGAATACTTGCTGTAAGGACTAGGACGAGGCTTACCAGCTGACACCTCGATATGCACGTAATTGTTGGCCAGATTCATCTTGAACTTCCGCCAGCGCTCACAACAATACATCATACTCTTGTGATACAAGATCTCACTCTGAGGAACGTCGTAGGTGAGCTGTTATTCATTAATCAAAGGAGTTAGTGACACTAATGAAACGAATTTGATAAAAGAAACATACAGAGGGAATTTTATACCTGAATAGTGTCCCAAATATGATGCTTAACCTTTTTGTCAACATTCCTCCACTCCTCTATCAATTTGCTAGGCTTATTCCATGCAAGAAGGCCGACAAAACTCCTAAAACGACTGGCATTCGGCCTGATCGATTTCCAGTATTGATCGAACTGGATCAGTATCCTCTCCCCAGCCGACTGACTCAGGGAAACATCCCTCAACCGTATGGCCGTCCTACCCCTCCGTCTGGGCTGGTGACTCAGCTCACCTGATGACTGCCCCTGATTGACACTCTGAGGCTCGTTGTTCTGAGCAATAGGTGACACTTGATCCTCTGCTGTAGGATGCACCGGATCCATCATTGTACTGTTAAGACAAATTGTTGAGTTAGTAAGTTATAAAATAACTATATATATAATATGCATATAAGTTATAACGATAATTACTTTAAATAGATAGCTAACATTTAAAGTAGATTTATAAAGAGATATCCTCCCATATCACTTCACGATGATCATTTCTTGTTCCGTGTTCATTATCAGCTTCATCTTCTTCGTTCAATGTAGGAAGACCCCTCGAAAAAGAAGGGGTCTCGAGAATATCACAATTTGAACGACTTTCCTCTTCAATATCGACGACCTTTTTCGTTGGAGAGCTACAGACCACATTTTATTTTCCTAATCAATAATATAGAACACTTGTTTCGCTTGATCTGCCATAATGAAAGGTTCATCTCCAAAACTTCTATTGTTCAGATCAACTAATGTAAACCCTGACTTATCGATCCTCACACCATTATTAACATCAACCCACTTACATTTGAAAATGGGAAATTTAATTTTAACATAGTCAACCACCCAAATCTCGTCAATAACCCCATAATAAGGTATGTCTGCCAATGTAGGGTTCTTATCTTTTGAACTAGAGAAGTGCATAGAATCAGCTACTAACAAAACACCGCTGTTCTGGACAATGCTCCTATCATCCAGGGACTTTATGTAAAATGTATACCCATTGATCACAAACGAAGTCAAACTTATGACATCAAACTCAGAACCACGTGCTAGCCATTTAGTTGTATCAGAAACACATTCTTCTCCATCAACCTTGTGTTTAAACCAATGTGCAAAATTCCTAGTATGCTCCCTAAGTAACCTTTGTTCAGTCAATCGACTGTTCGCTTTCCGTACAATTTCTTTATGAGCATTTATGTAATCGTGAACTGCATCAACATTATTCAAAATACACAAGTGGACTTGTTGTAATTCATCAGGATCCACACTCTTGATGGTAGCCCCGCATCTACCCCCTTCTTCATCATGTCATTTAGGAAGGCCGATATGTCCTACATTTTCCAAATAATGTTGACAAAATTCCATGGCTTCTTCAGAAACATATTTCTGAACAATAGAAGCTTCAGGCTGGTTAGGGTTCTTCACATATCCTTTTAGGATTTTCATAGTTCTTTTAATTGGGTACATCCATCAAAAATAGATAGGCCCACACAATTTTATCTCCCTCACTAGATGAACAACTAGATGTACAATGATGTCAAAAAAAGAAGGAACAAAAAGCTTCTCAAGCTAGCATGAGATCAGGTAACCGTCATCTTCCAATTTATCCAACATTTTCGTCTGAATGACTTTACTACAAATCGCATTGAAGAGGAAACAAAGTCTGGTCAATATGTGTTGAAGATCAAATTCGGTGATGCCTCGAATAGCCACTAGGAGTAGTTGTTGCATCAAGACATGACAATTATGAGACTTCAGCCCTACTAACTTCAAGTCTTTCATAGACACAAGCTTCTTAAAATTTGAAGAATACCCTGACGGAACTTTGATGCCATGTAAACACTCAGAAAAACTTCATTTCTCATCCTTGGACAAAGTATGAGAAGCTGGAAGACAAAAAGTTCTCTTACCATGTGGCCTCGGATGTAAGTCTGTCCGTATCCCCATTTCTTGCAAATCTAATCTTGCCTTAACGCTATCCTTAGAACTTCCTTGTATGTTGAGTAGTGTGCCAATAATACTATCACACACGTTTTTGTCCACATGCATGAAATCAATACAGTGTCTAACATCAAGATTCTGCCAATATGGAAGGTTAAAGAAAACATACCTCTTTTTCCATATATTTTTTTCATTTCGACTCTTTCAAGTCTTACCGAAGATGACATTGATATTTTTTACCTTTTCATACACTTTCTCCCCAGTCAAAACCTCTGGAGCATCTTCAAACTCTGGGCCACCAAAAAAGGTCTTCTTTAATGTGATATGGGTAGCCCCGTCTAAGGAATCTCCTATGACCAAGATAAACAGTCTTTCTTCCATGTTGAAGTTGATGGTAGCATGTTCCTTCTTCAAAAATAGGACAAGCTTTGTGACCTTTAACGCTATATCCTGACAAGTTTCCATAAGCAGGGAAGTCGTTTATAGTACAAAAGATCAAGGCTCACATTTTAAACATCTCTTTCTTGTTCGCATAAAAAACGTCGACACCTTCATCCCACAACTCTTTCAAGTCTTCGATCAGGGGTTCTAAGTAAACATCTATGTCATTTCCGGGTTGTTTTGATCTCGAAATCAACATAGACAACATGATGTACTTTCGTTTCATAAATAACAAAGGAGATAAGTTGTAA
Source organism: Albizia julibrissin (assembly GCA_037074505.1). Classification (NCBI taxonomy): domain Eukaryota; kingdom Viridiplantae; phylum Streptophyta; class Magnoliopsida; order Fabales; family Fabaceae; genus Albizia; species Albizia julibrissin. The sequence continues at coordinate 45,883,215 of CM073477.1, forward strand.
ATTACCAACAAAACAGGCCATAAACTATGTATACTGCTTAGGCTACCGTAAGGATTCATGCCATCCGTGCGAAGCCCAAGCCTAAGATTCCTATGCTCTTTGCCGAAGTCAAGAAACAACTGATCAATTTTCTTCCACTGAGAAGAATCAGCTGGATGTCGAAGCTTTCCATCGGAAATCCTCTCATCCGCATGCCATCTCAAATTTTTGGCATCAATTTCATTAGCAAACAACCATTTGAACCTTGATATGATAGAAAGATACCACAACACTTTTGCAGGGGCCTTATTTGATTTGTATATGGGGGTTTCACATATCGAACATTGTTCTTTCTCTGTATGCTCTTTTCTGTACAATATACATCATTAGGGCATGCATGGATCTTTTTATGCTTCATCCCTAGTAGACACAGTATTTTATTTGCATTATAGTATCGGCAAGGTAGCACGTTATCATCTGGAAGCATGTCCTTGAAGGCCTCAAGTACTTCTGAAAAACTCTTGTCGCTCCATCCATGCCGTGCTTTCAAGCTTACCAATTTCAATACAGCTTTCAACAATTGGTATTTTGTGCACCTCGGGTACAGCGGCTTCTCATAATCACTGCACATATTACCATATGCATATGATTGCTCAAAAGCCTCTTCTCCAACATCACGAATAATATCCTCTATCCGATCATTCAGAACCATGTCATTATCATCAAAGGTGACCCCCCTTGTTGAGTTGCGCTTGGAATTTCTATTTCTTCACCATGCCATACCCATATTGTATAACTCTTACAAAATCCTTCACAAATTAAATGTGTATATATATATGTAGCACTAAGTCGCTTCTCATTCAGACATTCTACACAAGGATAATAGAACATCCTACTATTATCATTACCAGAATTTCTTCTAGCAAATTCCAAAAAATCCCTCACCCCATTTTCATATTCAACACTAGTTCGTTTAGCGTTTATCCAACTACGATCCATATATTTCAACACATCTTTTTTCTTCTCTTCTGTATATTAATTGCCTTGGAAAAGGCAGGAGTATGATAAAAGTATGAAAAGATTACACTCATCAATTTATCTAGTTTAACAGAATTCTTCATTAGAATTCTGCATAAGATATAATTTAAGTCTGTTCCATTTTCTTCAAGTAATATGGAAAATGTATCAACATACACTAGCAATTTCAAGACTTAAATTAGACCACATACACAAGAATTGCTTTAGTCTAAACCTCAAATCACCTCTCAAATTTAGTTTCAAAACTAACTGAATATTATGTAACAATTTTCTAATCATCCATTCATGAGCATACATGCCAGGAAATTTGACACAATAACTTAAGCAATCCAGAGACTATGAAAACTAGCAATTATCAGTACCCTAATCCTCAAATAATCAAATCACACCAGTTCAGGCCACCGTTAATTAAGCTTCACCAATTAATTTCCATCAAAGTAAATGTTATTTTTTTCTCTATTTCTATGTTAATTTCTAGTTCAATTATAGTAGAGATTCTTCTTGGATAGACAGTGAATACTAAATTTCTATTTATACGAAGGATTGAGACAGGGGACATTACCTCTTTGAAGTAACCTTAGACCGTGGCTTGAGGAGCAGGAGGAGAGGGGTAGTAGTGGCTGGAAAACACGCCAGAGGGAGATAAAGGCTGGTCAAATAAGAAACTCAGCCGCCCTTCATGATGGTACTCACAGCGGACTTCTTTGCAGCAACGGGCACAAGAACGACGGACTTTTTAAGACCATTTGTTTATATAACCAGTCTAAATAAGGTTTTTTTAGACCGGTTTTTAAATAACCGGTCTAATAAATTGATTTTAATTACGGAATTGCCACTCCGCCTTTCTTTTAGACCTTATCCGCAATAACCGGTCTAAATGATGCAGTCTAAAAATCCTATTTTGCAATAGTGTGATGTGTGGTAAGTACGTATAGGTTGGTGCCTACTCTGAAACATTATTGTGATCACTTCGTGGCAAGTAGGGACAACATGGTCATTTTGATCCGGACAAAATCATTATTTTGATCCAGAACATTGATTGACAGACATGTGCATAGCATTAGTATCTGCTACCTTATATGTTGTATTACATGTTTATCTCTCGCATTTTATATGATTGATAGCATGTTACTACTAGATTTACTTGAATCTCACCATTTTCATAAAAAAAATTAATTCAGCTAGAGGAAGTGACTCGAAGGGTAAAGCGATTGATATCGGCAATTGAGGGTTCCGATTATGATTAAGACTTTAGTGTTGGTTATCTGTCTATCTTTTAATGTATTTTCATATTTCTAAATTATTATGTACAAACCTTGTAGGGATTTCCTATAATGAATCAAGTACTTTATGTCAGTATGTTTATGCTATTTCTGTATGCCCACTAGACTATGCGTTAATACTCTAATAAATGTCAAAATATTGAGGGGTTTAACATTTGTGGTATTAGAGAAATGCAGTTCTGGAAGTAACATAACAATATACTGATATGGTCTTGATTATATTGTAACAACAATCATAAGCGGAAGTAGGCGCCAACGGAGTAGATCACCACCGTCAGTGAACCATCCCTCTGAGGACCAGTAGGTACCTGAAGGGTAGCTGGTATAACTCCATTAGGTTAGGGGTGGTCTCAGAAAGCTACGAACCCTAAGGAAATGAGTACGGCCAAGGCCAGTGTATGAGCCCCAACCTAGACCAGAGCCAATAGTAAGTTCTTTTGTTAGTGATACTGAGCAACCGCTGTTAAATGGATTGGAGTTGGATCCATACAGTGTCATTGATTCATGAGCTGAACTAGTACATGTGAGATACGACCTGCAATCAGATCTGGAGTTTTGGGAGTATGTTAAGAACATATACATGCGACTATATCCGGGATACTCGGATAACCCAATTCGTGCAGTTTTTGCATGATGTGGACATATTGTACTGGGACCAGGGACTTTTGGGTATAGAATTCTTTGACTATGATTGGATTTATACAATGCTATATTTCTTTTTGGACATTGCATTTTGGGCCCGGAAGAAGAATGGTATTATAGAACAGGGTCCAAGATAGAGTACGCGTTGAACTGCATGTACCTGTATTGATAAAGCACTATTATATAGAATCTGATCATCCGAAGACGGTTGACATGACGTTTTAGGATGAGCGAAGTTCTGGGGTGCTGATGATCTGAAGAAGATAGAGCCAGTACCAGCATTTTTGCACTGGTATAGTAGGGTTAACCATGCTCGGCCCAAGGAAATTGAATGATGGGTGACCGCTTGGGAAGTTTTTGAAAATGTAAAGTTATGTAACATAAAAGCGTAAAAACATGATTATGTGGTAATGTATAGGCTATGTATTGTTAAAAGCTTTCCCTAAAAATGTTGTAAATATCTGTTGTATTTTTGGACTATATGTGCACCAAAATTTTATGAAATGACAAACATGACCTTATAGATATGTGAAAGTTACCTCTTTCTTATTTTAATATAGTGAAACATAAAGATGGTGAGACAAAGAGGTAGAGGTGCTGGGCGAGGTCAAAGAACTAGACCTAGCCCAATGTAACATATTGAAATATGAGTGCTTGTATTGCTTGTAAATTTAGTTAGTCGAAAGAAAATTCACTGAAGCTAAACAATATGTGTATGGCACCATTTTAAGTAAAAGAGGACACTTGGAAAAATTTTACTTGTTGATTCATAAAGTAATTATTAAATAATTAAATAAATTATTCTTACTTTATGTGGGGACCATTAAAAGATGACACCTTGTAGGTGGACCCAAGGAGATCCTCTGACTTTCCTTCATCGATAAAGTGGACTAGTTAGGTGGAGGAAAGAGAAAGAGCGTGGGTCCCACGTAAAAGGGACACATCACCCATCTTAGAGGATAAGAGTATAAAGCACTTTTTGACTTTATATGATGGTGCAATTAAGGGATGACATGTGTCTGATTAATGATAAAGTTGCTTTATGGCTTTTGTGTTGGCATCACCAGAGGGCGCCACCTAGCCCCGAGCTGGGGAAATCCACCAGTCTGGCTACCCGACTAACTTTCTCGAACACCAAACTTGTGAGCCAGGGAAAATCATCAGACCCATACTTTTCCTAATAACTTAGACGGCCAAAGGCCCGAGAAAAGAGGGGGGACCCATTTAAATAAAAGTTCAGACACATGTCACCGTGTAGCTGGATTACCGAACAAATAGCACCATAGAATTGTGACATATGGCAGAAAACTTCCAAAAATCATTAAATTGACATATAGTTTAGCCAAACAGCCCCAAAATTCAGAAAAATTCCCAAAGATAACAGGAAAATGTTAGAGGAGAGAGAGAGTATGAATAGTATTTTTTCATAACTTCAATCCACCGAAACACTACCGAATCAGTATTTTCTCCTGAAACACCCTTCATAAACATTCTTCTCTTCATCATAAGCTTTGTTTCTATGGTTTTGGAATTTCATTGGAGGTGTTTGGTGACTTCTTTTCGGACGAAGTACTACCAGATTTCCAAACCGGTTGCAAAAACGCGTAGAGGTAGACATATGCTTTATTTTGGACTGATTGGTTTGTGATTTTGATAAGTTCTCTTGAGGGTTTGAGGGTTGGGTATGTTAGGATTTGTACACGCAGCAGAAGAAATTAACCGTTTAAAATTCTCGAATCCCGAACATGGATCTATCAACGGCGTTTAAACAGAGTAGTTAGAATCGTACCTTTTTCATTTTGCGTCTTGTTCGATCTCTAGGAGCCAACGTAGGAACCAGCTCCCTCTACCGATATCTACACTAACAGGACCCTAACACCTGCAGCATGCTAGCGCCTCTAAAATTCCTCTCTAGGGTTTTCTCTTGCGATTCTTTAATACGTCTCACTCTATCGACGACTAGGGTTTTCTAACCCTAGGTCTTATATCTTATGTAGGCTATATTAGATTTTTAAAATTAATCTTAATTAATTTTGAAATTTGAATTAAATTAAATAAATTTGATTTAATTAAATCTATCCAACAAATTTAATCTAAACTATTTATTTAATTTGAATAAAGAGCCAACTGATTTAATTTATCTTTATTAATTAAACCTGATATATGATATATGTATTAACTTTATTTAATTTATCAAATAACTTAAATATAAAACTAACACCTCATAATAATATTATTATCTATTATATATATTGTTATTATTATTATTTTCAAATTTATATTATATATATATATATAATTCGTCCAGCCTAGATTAAATATTGTATTCACTGAATCTTACACACATCTTAGATTCAATGAATCTGCACATTATAGCTTGTGTTGGGCTATTCTTGTGTGAGACCTTGTAGGCCCACATGAAGTTAGAAGTGGGCTAATAACTGCTCTAGCCCACAAGTCGCAAGTGGCCTCCAGCAAGAGATTACGACTACCCAATTCACATGAAGATCGATGATACGATGCAACCTATTATACAACAATGTCATGTCCCTTTATCACACGATATTTTTGTCAAAGATTAGGCATAGATAGTATCATCCTCCTGTTCCTGACTATCACTTTCCCAATTCCTGAGTAGTCTGACTATAGAAATGGAAACTCTTTTCTATCACAGTATGGCCATACATTTCTCAGACTAACTCATCAAGGGGCCCAGTAATATCTCTCTTTTGATGTGAGGAACAAATCCCATCTTTACCATTCACATTCCTCTGCATGAAAACCATTAAGCCTGATCAAAGCCTTTATCATCACCCGGTCAAATGTGACTTTTGACTCAGTCAAAGATTAGCGACTCTCATGTTGGAAACCATGATGATCTCAGGTCAAAGGGTATTGTGGACACAATTATACATGAGATAAGCTTATTACTTAATCCATGTAGCTGTTTCATAGCGGGTCGGTCCAGCACCTTGTACTCCTACAAGTGCCTAAGACTTTGATTCGTTTCTCCATACCTCATTAAAGTCATACTGGTCTTATTTCATCTTTGTTCCCACATAGATAACAGACCAGGGACATTTAGGATAATCCTTATGATTCATCCAAGGATACAATTATCATAATAAACATGTGAATGATATGATAACAAAGTGGAGAAATTCATTAAATAACAATAATGTCTAAAGTACAATGATTGGCCCCTAGGGCACAATTTCCAATAGGGTATTTTTGGCCAGAGGATGTTTTTAAGGGATAATGATGTTTAATCATGTATTTGTGATTATATAATGATTTATGATGATGGACTAAGTTGGTGGTTAAAATTCTATTTTGGTTAATTTTTGGCAAAAGAGTTATGCTCGGCCGCATGAATAGGGGTAGAAGGCTTGTGATTTTAATGTTTTTAATGTTTCCATTATGTTTAAAATGGAAAAATATGTGGAAATAACCCCTAGTTGTAAATTTTGAACCACTGGAAAGAAATACATAGAATTGGAATTCTGCCTGTGTGAATCTCTACCTGGCAGTCTGATTATATAATGTTTTTGAATAGGAAAATTATATCCAAAAATTTTGAAAATTTCTAGTCTAAAATTATACATTCAAGCTTTAATTTGATATATCATTTGTGTCAATTGAATGTGTACACTCGAAGTTCTGCATTTTTAAAAATTGGTCATGTAAAACTAGCAAGTTCTGGTGCAGTGGCTAATCAAGTGAAATTACGTATTGATGTGCATACAGATGACTAATGGCTATATTTTCCCCTAAAACTATAGTAATTAAGGGTCACATAACCTTTAAAATCATAACAATTAGACATTTGTACATAAAGTAGTGAATTTTCAAAGATTGATGAAAATTCTGGTAGATTTAAATAAATGTGTGAAAATAGAAAATATATTGGCGCCATGTATTTATGTTGAACTTTAATTGTGAAATTAACCAACTTGGAATTGTTAGACTACATTGACCATACTTTTGACTTAGTACACTAACCTTAATGACAACTAACATGTGTGTTTAGATTGTAAGAGAATTGGACCAAATAATAATTTATCGTCTGTATTTCTAATTATAGGACCTGATAGCTATCTGGGATCTAAGACCTGTCTTAGCTTGGGGAAATAGTTAGATATTTCTCAGGAAAAGCGACCAGGTAGTAACTTTGTCTTTCATATGTTATATGTTTATAGTTTCATCATTGAATTTTTCTGGCGCATTTTGATTATGTGGGGTGGTCGCCTGTGGCCTACTGCACAGGTAGACACCCAGACCATTAAAAATTTATCTGATGCACGAGTGGATGCTCGAGACCATTTGTGAGGGTAAATACTCAAAGCCATGTGATTTGTTATACCTAGCACTATGGTGATATGTTGAACTGCATGTTGTGTACTAATGCTGTTGTGATAATTTTGTTTATATGATGACTATGTTGCATGCTCTGTGATTTTATATCTATATGATTGACTGCCTGTTACTATTGGGATTCTTTTGAATCTCACTCTTTTTCTATAAGCAAATCTATAGTACAGGCTAGCAGCTCAACGAGCAAGAAGGTAAACACATACAGCTAGAGGATGAAGCTGCAAGATTTTTACTTTCCTTGTTAGTTGTCTATTTTAGATATTTCACTAAGATCCATATTTCGCTTCAATTTAAGTTCGCTTTGGTAGGATGCTTCAATCAAGTTATTTAGGTAGGTAACCTCTTTATCAAGTACATCACATGTAACTGTTAGATCTTTATGAGATTCAATCTTCATAAGATCTGGCATGTTTAATCCATCTAATTCCTTGAGATCCAAAACCATTTTGTTAATTTCAATTAAGTCAAAATAATAATGAATCTTTATGAGTAGCACTATTATTCACGCTTGTCTTACGAAGATAACTCAAATGCATCTACTTTGGTGGAACCTACAATTAAGCGATCTAGGTTTTGACAAGTGTTCTTTAATTGACGGCATTATGACTTAAGATTTCATTTGGAGGGCTTAATTAATTATTTCATTTATATGAATACATATATCACTGTTGTATCTCATACAAAAATATGGCTCACCTACCCTAAATCCTCTCAAGCCAATGAGAGGATCTCTCTAGTAAGAAAAGAAAATACATTGAGAAACCTCATTTTAACATATGAGGAGAGTGAGGTAAGAAGAGAATGTAAATCCAGACTATGTAGAGGAAGGCACGGCATAAGGCCGTATTTAAAATTTTACAATCCTTGTAAAACTAGAGCCATATTGTTCACTATACCCAAACAATTTTAGAAAATAAAATCATAACAAATAACAATTCATACAATATGAAAAGCAATAAATGTTATGATTATATCTCACTACGAATATTTAGCCATGGCGGTCCTGCTAAATATGTTGTTAGATATGTTGCTCTTTGGTTGAGCATGCATGTGGTGTAATATAATTGTCATGATTTAATAGTGTCTAAGAAAAACATCTATAACATAATTTCAAGCTCTCAAGATAGCTCAAAGGTAGAATATTGTGAACATTAGGAATTATACAAATGCATCTTGTTTTGGAAGGTACTTTCCCAAGCATTTCTTCTATATGTTAAGATGAGAGACATATATTTTACCATTGTCTATTAATTGGTGGTTGTTTAAATATATAACTCAAAATCTAATACCAATGTCTCTCAAGGTCAAGGAAATACAATTGTTAAGTAACATGCTCTCTCACAATTAAATCTAAAGCAATAATGAAAACAAAAAACAAATTATACAGTAGAGTGTTACTCGAAACAAAAATATATGCTTATCGGACCCTTTGAAAATCATATATGTAATATCCCGAATTTAGTCACCAAAGTTCTATGTATATTTATTCACAATTAATGGAATGTAATAGTGAAATTTGGTATACTTGAAATAGCAAAAATAGTGCAAAATAAATTATATGCAATTTATGATCAAGAAAGACCTAATGCCCAATTTAATTTGAGGTATAGCCTAATATTATGGCCTAAAATTTAATATTAAAAGGGCAATTTTAGGGCCCAATATATGGCAAATTTTGTTAAAGAAGGAATAAGAAGAAGGAAGCAACAATTATTTTAAAATCCAAGGAAATGTAAAGGCAAAATGGTCAATTTGGCTAAACAAATAAATTTAGCAAATTTTCCATAATAATGGAAGAGAGTTTAGTTGGAAGGGAGAAGAAAAAGGGATGAAAGAATCGTCTAGAGAATACAAGAGAAATTACATAAGAAAAAGGAAATAATAAAAAAGTATCACATGTTAAAATTATGAATAAAATAATATTAGTAAAGAAGGAAACCAGAGCATTCTAGAGAACTCTCTTACTCTCTATAAAAGGCCTCTTGGTCAGCCAAAAAAGGAAAAAGAAAGAGAGAAAGAGACTTGGAGGAAGAAAGGAGCAAGAAGAGAAGACAAAGTTCAAGAAGTAAGATCAAGGTATGTAGGTAGAAATTTCTACTTGTTCTTGTTCCCTGATTCATGAAATCTCTTCTCAACCTCTATGTCATCTTGGATTAGCCAAAAAACAAGCAAAAACTCAAGGGAAAGAAGAGGGAAGGTGATAGTTAGAGAAGAGGAAGAAGAAGAATCAAGGTAAGTCGAGTAAGACCTTGAAATTATTGTTAAAATTAAGTTGTGGTTGTTGTCCTGCTGGATATTGGATTATTTGTGATAAATTTTGTAATTTGGGATGTTCAAATTCTAAGGGGGAGATTCTGCCCAAATTTATATTGATCATGTTAATTCGGTAATTGGATGATTAAACAAGTGATTACAAGTGAAAAGAAGGTGTTTAAAGAGTTGAAAGCATGAAAATCCAATTTTTTTACAAACTTTGGAATATTTCAGCCAGATTTGAAAATAGTGGTTAGAGCTAGAATCTTGTGTTTTTAATGGTTCCATGATGTTTAGAATGGAAAATTGTGTAGGGTTTGTGTAGATTGCTAAGTATGAAATGCCTTAGAGTGTGAAATGACAAAAATATCCTTAAAATCTGAAGTTGGGGCTGCCAAGGGTAAATCTGTAATTTGGATTGGAATTTGACCAACCTGAGGTCAAAAATGGATTCTACATATGAAATAGTGTAGGATTAAGCGGGGTCATAATTTTTGGAAAAGTACAAATATACCAGGTAAAAAGGGAAATTGCACTAGGTTTCCTAGGGGTATTTTGGTAATTACGTGATTTTGAGCTAAGATAACCAAGTTGTAGATTTTATAACAAAGTATGAATGAGTAATAACTCATTTACAATTAGTTTGAGAATTTTAGGATTTGATATATGTCAAGCTGGACTAGTAAAAACTAATAAATTAGGCAAGGAAAGACAAGGTAGTAACTCTATCTCTTATATTTTATGTGAATGTTAATATGCATTGTTTGCCATGTTCTGTACAATGTGTTGCATGTGGTATGAGTAGTCACTTGGTGTGGGACAAGCAAGGTACCACCCCATGGGACAAGCAAGATAGCATGTGGCCAGGTGGACCTAGTTGAGTGATTTGATAAGTATGGGCAGGTGGATTTCTGTTCTAGATTGTTTATATAATCACATTACATAGGTGTAATACCCCACATTTTCACCAATATTCTTTATATGTATATTTGTGACATTTAGTGGAATAAAATGGTGAATTGTAGTGTACATAAATTTACAGAAATATTCTAATCGCCGGTTACACATAATTATGCCAAGTAAGGACACGAAGAGGCAATTAATTTCCACTTAAAGGCCTAATATTGTAACCAAAATTTGAGCATAAAATGATACAAATCGTGGCCTTATGCAAGTCAAAATTCAGCCAAACCAAAGGAAATGAGTAAGAAATGATTTATTTTGATAAATCGTAAAACGTAAGGGCAAAACAGTAATTTTGCGATAAAACAAGAAATAATTATTTTTCCTAAATATTCCTAATAATTTCAGTTACATGGGAATTAAAAAGAGGAAAATGACTACTTGGTAATTAATAAGCTTATCTTGGTGATTATTATCAACGAAGGTCAAAGAGTAAAAAGTCCAAAGGTCAACAATTTGCAAGATGGCATTAGGATAATTCAAGACCAATATTTTCCCTCTCATGTCTCATTCATTTCGGTAGACAAGAGAAGGAAAAGGGAAGGGAATTATATTTTATGGAATTATACAAAAAAATCCACATATTTGGACGAATTGGAAATTTCCACTTGTAAAGTAAGCTTGAGCACTTCATTAAGTCATCATCTATTCATCTTTCCATCTCTCATTTTTGATAAAAAAACCTGAACCAAGAGAGAGAGGGAGTTCAGCCATATTCCAAAGCTTCAAGAAGGATTAGGGTTCTCACAAATTAAAGGTAAGAAGCTTGCAATCTTGAGGTTTATGCTTCCTAATCACTCTATAACCTCTCTTAATAACTTCCACTCCATTAAATTCATGGTTTTCAAGAAAAATCTTAAGAGAAGAGAGCGGGAGAGGGCTGACATTAAGGAGAGAGAAGGAATAGGAATCAACAGGTAAACTTCAAGACTTGTTTCTTTTGCCTTAGTTGATGTTGTTCTTATTGTCGTTAGTGGATATGGTGTTGTTTTCTTTTGTTTTCTAATTTTTGGCTGAAGTTAAACCATGGGAAATGGTACTCAAATTCCCTATAAACATGTCCATTTAGTGTTTAAATAGCTAATCATGTGATTAGAAGTAGAAAGGAAGTGATTAAGCAAGAGAAAACAAGAAAACAACATGTTACTCCTAAGAATCCTAACTTGTTGCAAGTGTTCATGATTTTTGGATGCTTGTATATAAATTTGGAAATTTATGAAGTGTGTGCGTGCATGTTGTTAATCTACCTATCTAGAACAATGATATTGTGGGCGGTTGTTTATGATAGAAACCTTGTCCAAAAATTATGAAACTTTCTATAATTAAAGTAGAGATATGGAGCTTTAATTTTATAGGTATTTTTTTAATTTTTGGACAATTACATTAAGAGATATGAATTGTGGAAATTATGGCTTGGTTTCTGGAAAGAAATATGGAACAATGATGTTTGGAAAAATTCTGGTAATATTGTGGCTGTGGTTGTCAATATTGAGTATTTTTATGTGAAAGTATACTGAAATAAATTTACATAGAATTTAGAACCACTCAATTTTGAGTTTTCTAGAATTAATGGTGAATTTTTTATGTTAAGCAAAAAGCTAGTATATTTGAGAACAAGGGTGGAAATAACCAACTTGGGATGGTTGGGCCACCTTGACTTTGCTTTTAGCTTAGTATACTAACTTTAATGCCAACCAACTTGGCTAATTGCATTATGCAAGTATTGGATGGAATAATAACCTATCGTTCATAAATTCCAATTATAGGACCTAACAGTTGTTCAAAGCTTGAGACTTGCCAGAGCTCAGACAAACGGGAGGAAATTGCTAAACGAAAGCAGCCAGGTAGTAACATATCTTTCATATGTTTATAATATGCATTGTTTGTTGTGTGAAATCAACATGAATTGTGTGACACATTCTGGTTATGCAGATCGGTCGCCCGGGGCCTTTCTGCGTGGATGGACGCTAGGTCCAATTTGTTATGTGATACATGAGTGGATGCTCGGGGCCTTCCTGAGCGAGTATCCCTTGGGGCCATGTAACTTACCTAGTGCTATGGTAGTTTATGAACTGCATGTGATGTAATGAATGCAGTTGTGATAATTCCGTTGTATGATAATTGTGTAGCATGCTTTGTGATGTGATATATGTATGATTGGCACTACGTTACTATTGATATTCTTTTGAATCTCACTCTTTTTCAAAAGCCCATCTACAATACAGGGGGAGAGCTTAAGGGGCAAGAAGAAGGTAAATGCGGACGGTTAGAGGCTGGAACGCAGAAGACTGTAGTTTTGTTGGTTATTTGTTATGTGTACTTTAGATATTTTGGACATGTATATACTATAAATAGCTTGTAACTCTGACATGTTATAATAATTAAATTGGTAATGCCAGTAGACAATTTAAATAACGGTTTAGTTATGCTATGCTTCTGATAGCTAATGAAAAATAATTAAGGTATAGAACGTGAGAACTAAGCAGAGAATTGCAAGCAAACTTTGATAAAACAAAAAGAAGAGCGCGGTGAGACTTAGTGAGATAGTGAATATTTATGAAAATGATTTGAGAAAATCTTACTTCCCTAAAAAATTATTTCCAATCCCAGGTTCAAATCCTGAGATAAGTTTGGAATTTGTGAATTTTTTTTGGTATTTCTTAATCCGAGACTTAATCCTGGTTTCATGAATGATTTCACTACTCTTTTGTACTCATATAAGGCTATAGGAAATGAGGTATCAAAATAGGTGGATTCCTATATATGAGGTTATGATTTGAGCATGTCGGGAATAGAAGATCCTTTTGATTCGAGCAAAATCATCGCTTTGTTCCTGAACATTATTAGACATGTGCTTGGTATTTTGATTTGCTGCATCATGATAAATGTTTCATTGTATGTTTATTTTTCACATTCTATATGATTAATTTTCTATTACTACTGAGATTCCTTGAATCTCATTCCTTTCCTGTAAATAAAATGTATACAGCAAGACAAAACGGCTCGAAAGTCAAAGGTCTAGTATATCGCAAGGACTAAGGAAACTAGCTTTTGAAGGAGTTCCGGTGTTGATTATCTTGAATTTTTTTATATTTTAGAGTATATAATATGTACTTTCTAGACCCTTTGACATGTGCTGTAATATAATCAAGGATATTATATCAGTAGGTTATACTAACTCTGTATGCCCATTAAACTGTGTGTGTGCAATGATACTGTATTAAATGTCAAAATTATGTGGGGTTTGATATTTTTAGTATTAGAGCTTGTGGTTCTAACAATAACAGACTGGCATACTGATATAAACTTGATTATGTTATGAAAGGAATAAATGAGTGTGGAACTGTATTTTAGGAGTGAGTCGCTACCATCGCTGAATTGGCCTTCTAATAGACCCTAACCAAAGCAGGCCCTTAGGACGAAATGAGCTGCTAGGAAGCGGGTATCATTGAGACGGATTAATTGTAGGATCTTGATAATTGAATATTTATTACACTTATTTGTATCTCTTGATTAATAAATTTAGATTATTTAGTTAATAAATAATGGGCTTTTATGCTTATTTGGGCTTTGGGTGTTTTATTGGATTTAACATATTTTAATAATAAAAATTTCAGATTTACAACCCTTCTCTATTTTGATCATAACTCTTGAACCAGATATCCGACTGATCTCATTCTTGTCTCATTTTTTAGATGATTCAGAGAGCAACAATTGATATGAAGACTTGAAAGGAAAATTAGGACAAGAAGACAGTCAAAATTGTAGTCAACATTATATGTATTTTTCTATATTTTTATTGGGCTCGAATTTTGTAATGGAGCACCATTTATTATTAATTTCCGTTTTGGGCTTAACTGGTGGGCTATGATCCATTTTTCAATTAGGTTTTTACTTTAGTTAGCTGAAACAATAAAGGCATAACGTAATGGGACAATTTTGGATTAAAATCAGAAGTTAAGAATTCTCTAAAAAATGTTCTTCATGTTCTTCGTTCATTCTTCGAATTTTCCAGCCATGTCCGGCTAAGCTTCTGTGATTGACCTATGGATTGAGGATTCACGTTTCCAATCAAATGACATACTTAAACTGGTAACGTAACTCATTTCTATTTATTCTAATCGGATTCGATTTCTGGAAATAGTTCAAATGTTTGTTTTAATGTTTGGATTGGTACATCCTAAGGACACAGTTTGAATCAGGTTACAGTGATACTGTGCGATCGCACAGTAGCACGCCACGTATACAAAAAAAACCTAGACGATTGTTAGTCGAGGGATTCTTTGGACGAATGCAGAGATTTTGGTTTGTCCAGAACCAGTCACGAGTTTCGTTATAAATTCTTCGTTCGATGATGGTAGGAAACTATAAATCCTAATTCTAGGTCAGTCGTTTTAATCTGTTTGGTCTAGTTGGTTTTCGATTTCTATCTTTAATCTGAGTTTATTGTTCGTTAATAGTTTAATTAAAAGAAACCCCCCTAATCGATCATTGTTCGAATGTTTTAGACCGTATGTGAATTCCGTGGGAAACGATCCAGGTTCTCTATACTGCAAATTCTTATTAAAACTGGTTATTTTATGAGAACTTGACAATTCTAGATCAGATCTAACCAAGGACTTATTTACAAGTGGGGGACTTAGGACAACCAATATCGGATGGGCCAGAGTCGAACCCATACGAGGTATCCAGCTCTAGGGCGGATACTGAATATGAAAAAACATAACTTGCAACCAGATAGACAGTTATGGCACTATGTGATGGGGGAGCATAGAAAGATAGAAATGGAGCTCTAAAGCAAGAGAAAGGCATGGAGTTGGAAGCCCAAGCTCAAGTATGGAAGTCTAATGTCCTAAAGGATCCATTAGAAAGCATTGGAGGCCCAATGACAATAGCAAGGACTAAAGCTATGAAGGAGGCCCTGAATTGTTTGATAAGAGAGCTAAAAGGGTTGGAGCCCATTTATTTGGAAGAGGCATCCTATAATATGCCCAACAAGAGCCCAAGGATGGTGATCACATTGCTAGAATCCCAACAAGATGATGTACAAGGCTCATGTGGTGTCCAGATTGAAGAATTCACTTAAAATACCATGTACTGAGCATGTGCCTTGGAGGGTGATCATAAGTGACGTCCAAGGAGCATTTAGAAGGCATACTTATGCATCAAATATGATTTAATATGATTTAATTTCGTTTTTAATTATTTTCCTATTTTATTTGCATTAAATAAGGCCTTTTGGTCAAAGATTGTTCTTGAAAACTTTGTTTTAGTTTCTTACTTTTAAGTAGCTGACTTAGTCTTGAAGAATAAGTAATTTCCTAAATTTTTGTGGCTTGAATGGTGCCAACCAAGGCAATCAATCATCATTAAGGCATCCTTTATTGCATTTATGACTAGGTTTAGAGTTATATAGTACTCTTTTGTTGCCTATATATGAAGGCTGCGTTTTTGTACTAATTTTTCAGACTTGAATGATAATTGAGAATTATATTTCTCTTGTGTGAGATTTTCTTGCTTCCTTGTATCCTCGTGCGAATACTCTGATTGTATGAAGGACTGATCATCTTTGTGGTGTCTTTGTGGCTAGGGTTGTAAGAGACAGGCTTTCTTAAGGTCCTACCTTTGATCATCCATCATATTTGTAGGATTTTGGGCGTACCTGGAATCTATTGACTCGTTTGAGTACCCACACGAGATTGGAGCACTGATATAGACTCCAATCACGTTCATACGGTAGATGCACCATTAGAAGAGAGAACCAGAAAGAGCAGCTTCTATGGGAGTTTTTGCTTCAGTATATTTCCTAACTGACTCCCACAAAGATATGCCCCATATATCATGTATGGGAGGTTATCCTAATTTGAATTTCAAATCATTAGGATAAAACTCCTCATTTATACCCATCCTTCTTGATAATTATATAATAGCCCCAACTAAATTGGGCTTGGGTCCTGATCCACTAAGGGTGGACCAGGCATATTCCAACATCTCCCACTCACAATTGGTGGATCCGATGTAATGGGTCAAGTTTCTTACTCTTCCATCCTTCTTTCAAACTAGGTGCTCTGCCATAACCGTATGGGCATGACGTCTCCATTTAGGTTTCATGTACTAGGAATTCCTTTCACAGAGACCAGCACAAAACAACCTTGTAGTGCAGCTTGATCATATTAATATAATGCCTTTAATGTCCTAGATTTTAACCCATATACACTTTCTTCATGCCCAATCTAATCCCTCTTGAGTTAAGATAAAACTCAGATTGTCTTTCTCATATGCATAGTATTTACACTTACAAAATTACCCAAGTAACATCATAAGGGACCGGTCTCAGACACAAGCATAAATGTGTATATTCTAAGTAATCTTTCTTTCGCCTATATATCATATCAATATGAATCAACCGCTTTCCTAACATAATGCCTTTAGATCATATCAATCATGATCATAGGAAAAAGGCTAAAGTAGCATATGCCAAAACATATCTCCATGATATTATCAAAGTAAGAGGACATCTTGAAAGGGTCAACCTTTATGGGACTCACACAACAATAAAGCAGGGATCTATTCAATTGCTTCCCATTTGTGGTTCTCTAGCACATGTGGTATGAATCATATGCTATGGTGTTACTCTTATACTATAAGAGTGTATGTCATTTTGATCTTACTGTTAACACCGTACAGACTTAAGTATTGACACATATAGTATCAAAAACCCAAATTCTTCAGTTTTACTCACATGACGTCAAATTTTGAAGAATTTGTTTTCTGGCTACATGTATCATGGATGAAGGTATCCATGAATCGATCTATATTTATGATAACGGATCTCATCCTGACTGACTGCACTGCTAAGTTGAGGTGACATTTAGTTTTGTGTTTCTTCTCTACTATATCAGCTCTCTTATTGCTTTACTAGTGAACACATATGTCTCATCGTTGCACACTCACCTTGAGTGTCAAAGGTGGTCGCTCGTGTGAGAAAGCCAACCTCATCCACCTATACGACATACTAGACATTATATACTTTTACATACAAATGTAAAGCCATAATGAAGTATCTATACTTCACTTCCTATGCATGTCAAAGGACTCATCATTCTCTTCATGTATTTCCTTGGCCACATGCTTAGTTAGGGGACTTTGTATAGGAATGTGTTGTTCAACAACAATAACATTATGTGCTATAGTATTTCTAACAAGAATCACATCTTTGTGTTTAGTCTCAATATGATACTTGGGGTATTTTACATAAGTAATGGTTGTAGTGTTTTCATAATACATTAAGACTAAATTCCCAATTTCAAATCATAGATGTTTCCCTAAACATCATTAGCCATATAGCTACTTGTACTACCATAGTACATTAAAAAATGCGCATAATCATTATATGACCTAAAAAGATCTCAAGACCTTTTTGTGGAGACACTCTATGTCTCTCACAATGGTTTGACTAGTACCAACATACAAGTCCTACCATAAAATAGATATCTGGTCTTGTACACATCATTGCGTATATTAGACTACCAACAACGTTTACATGGAAATCATTTTCCATTTTCTATGTTGATTTAGTTCAGGGATAAATATAAAGACTCAAAGTCATTGCTGAAACTACTGGGTTATTTATGGATTTGCATTCACTCATATAGAATGCTTAAGAATCTCCTAATATAATTCTCTTGTGACAGAGAGGATTCTCTTTAGGCTCTCTCACTGGATCTCAAGTCTAAGAATATAGATTGCTTCACCCATGTGCTTCTTTTCAGAATTTATGAGTATCATTCTTTATCATGCAATACTAGATTCAAACTGTTTCTGGCTAATAGTATATCATTCATTTAAAATGATAATATCACAAATTACTTAACAATGATTATCTTGAACCATTTGAAAAAGTTACATTAGGTTATCGCTGTGATACCTCATTTCCTATAGCCTCAGATGAGTACAAAAGAGTAGCAAAAACATTTGTGAAACCAAGATCAGGTGCCGAATTAAGTAACTTCTGAAAACGTTTGCAAATTCCAAACCTATCTTAGGATTTGAACCTGGGACTGGAAAGGAGTTTTTGACAGTAATAAAATTTTCTCAAACCATTTTCACAAACGTTCACTATCTCATTAAGTCTCATGGCGCTCTTCTTTTCATTTTATCAGAGTTTCTGAGCGATTCTCTGCTTAGTTCTCATGTTCCATAACTTAATTATATTTCATTAGTGATCGGAAGCATAATATAACTAAACCGTTCTTCTACTAGTCTACTTATTGTAACATGCCAGAGTTACAAGACATTTACTTCATATACATATCCAAAATATATATACACATGTTTAAGATATCCAAAATACACCTAATAGACAACCAGTAAAATCATAATCTTCAGCGTTTAATCCTCTAGCCGTCTGCATTTACCTTCTTGTTGTCCCTTGAGCTTTCTCCCTGTACAGAAGGTGGTTTATGGAAAAAGAGTGAGATTCAAAAGAATCTCAGTAGTAACATAATGCCAATCATACTAATATAACATCACAAGCATGCTAATCAGTCATCATACAACAGAATCATCATAGCAACATTCAGTGCAATTCATGTAGTTCATATATATATCACCATAGTGTTAGGAATACAATAGGTCCTGAGGGATACCCGTGCAAAATAGGCCCCAGGCACTCGCTCGTGCATTGCTGAACATTATATTGGCCTGAGTATCCACCCACGCAGATAGGCCCAGGGTGACCACCCAGCATAATCAAAATGTGTTAGACAATCTGCGATGATTTCAAATAACACACAATGCATATTATAAACATATGAAAGAAAAGTTACTACCTGGTTGTTTTCCTTTGCTAATTTCCTCCCGTTTGTCGGAGCTCGGCAATGTCTTAAGCTTCGAATGACTGTTAGGTCCTATAATTCTAATTTACAGACAATGAGTAATTACTAAATCCAATCTTTTGATATAATGTAAACTAAACTAAACTATTCTTGGTTTGGCTGGTTGGTTGTCATTTGACTCATTTAGGTAGCCCTTGGAAGTCCCAACAAAGGCCTATGGGGTTGGGAAGCACCATCTCAATCAAAACCTCTTGGAAAATATGAAATATTGAAAATTTTGGGTCTTGGCCGAATTATGCGTAGCCGGTGATTAGAATTTTTCTATAAATTCATGTACACTACCATTCACCATTTTATTCCACAAAATATAAAAAATATACGTGTGAGGAATATTGGTGAAAAAGTGAGGTATTACAGTTCTCCCCCCTTTCAATAAATTTCGTCCCCAAAATTTGTTACACCATTTCTGGCATAAATCCCAGGTAACGTCTTTGCATATCTTCTTCTAGTTCCCAAGTTGCCTCCCTTGGAGATAGTCCCTTCCAGACCACTTTAACAAATGGTATACTACGATGTCTGAGCCACCTCTCTTGTCTATCAATGTTTCGTTCTCGCTAAGCATCATAGGTGAGATCGTCTTACATATCTACATCTTCATACTCAATAATATGCTAGGGGTCTAGTTGGTACTTCTTTAATTGTGAAACGTGGAAGACGTCATGTAATCTGCTCAGGTTTGGAGGTAGAGCAACTCGGTACGCTACGGGTCTAACTCTTGACAAAATCTCAAATGCTCCAATGTAGCGAGGGCTAAGCTTCTTTCTCTTTATCGCCCTTCCAACACCAGTAACAGATGAAATCCTTAGAAATACATGATCACCAACTTGGAACTCCAACGGTCTTCTTCGCTTGTCGGCATAACTCTTTTGTCTACTTTAGGCTGCTCGATGATTTTAATTTGTTCTATAGTTTAATCTACTATATTTAGCCCATACATTCTTCTTTCTGATAATTCTATCTAGTAAAGAGGAGATTGGCATTTCCTTCGATACAATGCTTCATACGGAGCCATTTGGATGCTCGCATGATAGCTATTGTTGTAAGCGAATTTTGCAAGTGGAAGGTAATGATCCCAACTTCCTTTGAAGTCCATTACACACGCTCTTAACATATCTTCTAGCATCTGTATGGTTCTCTCTGACTGTCCATTCGTCTAGGGATGATAGGCTGTACTGAAGTTCAGCTTTGTACCCAGAGCATCATGCAGAGATCTCTAAAACTTTGAAGTAAAGCGAGGATCTCTGTCAAAAATTATATTCTTTGGCGTCCTATGGAGCCTCACTATCTCCTTGATGTAAATCTCTACAAGTTTATCAGAAGTATAGTTGGCATTGATCAGTATGAAATGTGCTGATTTTGTAAAACAATCAACAATCACCCAGATCGCATCATGATTCTGGATTTTGGGTAATCCTACCACAAGATCCATAGTCACGCTCTCCTAATTCCACTTTGGAATCTTGGGACTCTGAAACAATCCTGGTGGTTTCTGGTGCTTAATCTTTACCTTCTTGTAGGTAAGACATCATGTCACATATTCTATCACATCCTTCTTCAATCTAGGCCACCAGTATATCGCTTTCAAATTATGGTACATCTTTACCATCCTTGGGTGAAGGGTATAACGACTATTGTGCCCGTCGTCAAGGATTCTGTGCCTTAGATCATCTTTCGGTGGAACATAAGTTCTTTTTATATATCAAACTAATCTACTTGGTGACAGATCAAAATCTTGAGTCTCCCCCCGTTCAATCATAGCCTTAATAGACTTTGCTTTCTCCTCTTGCATTTGAGCTTCTGCAATCTCAGTTCTCAGATCATTCTCTACTTGGCTAATACCATAACTAGTACAGAGAATTTGATTTGTCAGATTCCAATCTTTGAAATCTTCTATCAATTTTTGGTCTTGTATCATCATAGCTGCCACCTGCATCACTTTATGATTGAGAGCATCAGTGACTAGGTTAGCTTTTCCTGGATGATATTTGATTTCCAGGTTGTAGTCTTTTAGAATCTCCATCCACCTGTATTGTCTCATGTTGAGCTCTTTCTGATCATATATAGATACTTAAGACTTTTGTGGTCGCAGTACAATTCAACAGCCAGCCCATATAGGTAGTATCGCTAGACTTTAAGCCTAAACACAATTGCTACCAGCTCCAGATCATGTCTAGGATAATTTAACTCATGAGGTTTCAGTTGTCAAGAGGTATAGGCCACTACTCTGCCCTACTACATCAAGACACATCCCAGTCGTTGCTTACTAGCATCACTATAGACTACATAAGTTAACTCGAGATCAGGGATAATCAACACAGGTGCAATTGTCAACCTCTCCGTCAGCTCCCTGAAGCTCTTCTCACAATGATCATCCCACTTAAACGGTTGATCTTTCCATGTGAGCTTAGTCAACAGTAAGGTAATCCGAGAGAAATTCTTAATGAATTTCTGTAATAGCTAGCAAGACCTAGAAAACTGCGTATCTCTGCAACAATTTTTAGCCTCTTCAAGTCTAGCACTACTTCCACTTTACTGGGATCCACTGCAACCCCTTCTTGTGAAATGACATGGCCCAGGAATTTAACTTTTGCAAACCAGAATTCACACTTGCTCAACTTTACATAGATTTCCTTTTCTCACAAAATACTGAACACAATTCTCAAGTGCTCCTCATGCTCTTCTCTACTCTTACAGTATATCATAATGTCATCGATGAAGACTACCACGAATTGATCTAAATATTGGTGAAAGATACGATTCATGTAGTCCATAAACATAGCTGGTGCATTGGTTACACTAAAGGGCATTACTAGAAATTCATAATGTCTATACCGAGTTTGGAAAACAGTCTTCAGTATGTCTTCTGCCTAGAGTCGCAGTTGATGATACCCTGACCTCAGATCAACCTTTGAGAATATACTTGCTCCATACAGTTGATCTAGAAGGTCATAAATCCAGGGAAGTAGGTACTTGTTCCTAATGGTTACCTTGTTCAATTCTCTATAAATAATACATAACCTCAAGGTTTCGTCTTTCTTCTTAACAAATAATACCGGAGCTCCCCACAGTGATACACTGGGTCGAATAAACCCTTTTTCAATAAATACTTCAATCTGTTTCTTCAATTCAACTATTTCATTTGGAGCCATTCTATATAGGGCTTTTGATATAGACCTCGCTCTGGGCATAATCTCGATCGCAAATTCTACCTCTCTTTCTGGAGGCACACTACTAAGGTCATCAGGAAATACCTCAGAAAATTCTTGTACAACTGGAATGTCTTTCAGGGCCATTTCCATATCTACTTGCACAGAAAAGAATACTACGTACCCTTGGTATCCTCTTCTCAGGCTTTTTTCAGCTTCTGCCAATGAGAGAAAATTCATACTGACATCCCTATTATCAGACTCTCACCGAGTATGATATATTATCCTCTTGTTTCCACAATCTACTAGCACGTTATTTTCCGCAAGATAGTCAAAACCCAATATAACCTTAAGTTTTTGAAGTGGCAAAAAAATCAAGTCCACTGTAGACTCATGTCCCTCAACAGTTATGATATAGTTCAGACAAACATCAGTAGTCAAAGTTTTGACACCCATCAGCGTCGATACAATCAAATTAAATGGCAGTTTATGCACATGCAATCTTAGGCGCTTAGCACAATCATAAGAAGTAAACAAATGACTAGCACTCGAATCATACAATGCTTCCAATACACTACCATTAAGAAAGATTTTACCTTAAACCAGCTCTGGGGACTTCTTTTCTTCTTCTTGAGTCAAGGCAAACACTCAACCGTGACTTTACTGTCTAGGCTTAGCAGGTCGTAGTGCTGCTTGTTGAGGACAATTCACCACTACATGACCTGCCTTTTTGCAAGAAAAATATATCACTTGGTTCATAGGAAGATTGCACCATCGTCCTGAATGAGACTTGCCATACTGAGGGAATATTTGTGACATTGGAGGTTTCTAACTACCACAATTTCCAGACCAAAAGGGCTTCTTGTTACCTCCCTTTTACGGAAATCCTTGTCCCTTCTGCTTCTGTGAGGTATCCCCTTGACTAGGTCCACCTCTCTGGATAGTACTCTTATTGGCTTGTACTCTTTTCAAGTTCCCTTCTGTTAGTCGACATGCTTCTACAGCCTTGTTGAACTTTTTGAACTGTTGGGCAACTAACTTTTCTTCCATCTTGGGCTTCAGTCCCTGAATAAGCATATTTGAGCTCCCCTTCTCATCATCTTTAAGGTTCAGGTACGAAGGGTAACGGGACAATCGGATGAACTGAGACAGGTATGCATCAAAGGTCTCATTGTCACATTTTTGAATTGCCAGGAATTCTTTCTCTTTCCCAATCCTTACTGACCTTGGGAAATACTTCTCATAAAATCTTTCTCGAAACAATTCCTATGTCAGAGGGATATTTCGAGCACGTAGTAGCAGTGTTGTATTCTTTAACCAATCATCAGCATCACCCACTAGCTTATAGATTACCATCTTGGCTTTTATCTCTGTCAAGTATCCGAGTACCTCGAAGATCTTTTCTAGGTGATTTATCAAATTCTCTGCAGCTTGTGAGTTAAATCTCCCCTGGAATGCCTCAGGTTGGTACTTGATAAATTTTAGCATCCAGTTTTGAACAAAGTTCTCATTTGGTTCTTGAACAATAGAACTTCAGAGCTTAATCCATATGACTGTGATTGCTCATCACTAGATGATTGTTCCTCATCTTGATTTCCCTCAAGATGATTCCTTTCAGAGGAATTTCTTTCTATTAGAAACTTCTCCTTGCTTAACTGAAATAGGAGCTGGAACATTCTTCTAGGCCGTACGCCTTACTCTCGATACTCCTGCTATTCTATACACTATTGTCCTGCTATCAGCCATGCTTCCTATCACAAAGTAGCTAACGAAAGGTTAGAACTCATCAACAGAAGCAGAGGACTATAGCAAATACCTGCCGTTGCCAGAATCAACGCTCTGATATCAAAAATGTTATACTTCATTTCCTATAGCCTCAGATGAGTACAAAAGAGTAGCAAAAGTATTTGTGAAACCAAGATCAGGTGCCAGATTAAGTAACTTCTGAAAACGTTTGCAAATTCCAAACCTATCTCAAGATTTGAACCTGGGACTGGAAAGGAGTTTTTGAGAGTAATAAAATTTTCTCAAACCATTTTCATAAACGTTCACTATCTCATTAAGTCTCATGGTGCTCTTCTTTTAATTTTATCAGCGTTTGCGAGTATTTCTCTGCTTAGTTCTCATGTTTCATACCTTAATTACGTTTCATTAGTGATCGAAAGCATAATATAACTAAACTGTTCTTTTACTAGTCTACTTATTGTAACATGCCAGAGTTACAAGACATTTACTGTATATACATATCCAAAATATATATACACATGTTTAAGATATCCAAAATACACCTAATAGACAACCAGCAAAATTATAATCTTCAGCGTTTAATCCTCTAGCCGTCCATCTTTACCATCTTCTTGCCCCTTGAGCTTTCTCCCTGTACTCAAGGTGGTTTATGGAAAAAGAGTGAGATTCAAAATAATCTCAATAGTAACATAATGCCAATCATACAGATATAACATCACAAGCATGTTACTTAGTCTTCATACAATAGAATCATCATAACAACATTCAGAGCAATTCATATATATATCACCATAGTGCTAGGAATACAATAGGCCCTTAGGGATACCTGTGCAAAATAGGCCCCGGGCACCCACTTGTGCATTGTTGAACATTATATTGGCCTTAGTTTCTACCCGCACAGATAGGCCCCAGGTGACCACCTCGCATAATCAAAATGTGATAGACAATCTGTGATGATTTCAGACAACACACAATGCATATTATAAACATATGAAAGACAAGTTACTACCTGGTTGTTTTCCTTTACCAATTTCCTCGCGTTTGTTGGAGCTCGGCAATGTCTTAAGCTTCGAATGACTGTTAGGTCCTATAATTGGAATTTACGGACAATGAGTCATTACTCAATCCAATCTTTTGATATAATGTAAACTAAACTATTCTTGGTTTAGCTTGTTGGTTGTCATTTTAGTTATTTAGGTAACCCTTGGAAGTCCCAACAAAGGCCTATGAGGTTGGTAAACACCATCTCAATCAAAACCTCTTGGAAAATATGAAATATTGAAAATTTTGGGTCTTAGCCGAATTATGCATAGTCGGCGATTAGAATTTTTCTGTAAATTCATGTACACTACCATTCACCATTTTATTCCACAAAATATAAAAAATATACATATGGGAAATATTGGTGAAAAATTGGGGTATTACAATCGCTCTTACGAAACCTTATGCATTACTATCTAGATGATTGATTTAATCCATAAAAGGATCTCTGTAAAAACATGAGGTTTTTTCTCTATGAAACCTCAAATAACACTTCTGGTGAAATCTAACGTCATTGCAAATAGATTTCTTCATTCATATCACCACTTAAAGGTGTAGGTTTTACATCTTCTTGATGTATATCTAAATCTAAATAGTAAACTATTGCCAGAATAAGTCTGATTAAAACACATTACAGGTAAGATGAAAACCTTAATGTTATGCTCACCCCTTTGCAAACAAACGAGTTTTGTATTTACTAATTGATCTATCCACTCTTACTCTCTAGCTTTCAAAATTGACTAGTTCTAAATAGCCTCTTATCTTGGATTAGATTAACTAATTCTCAAACATGATTCTTTCTCAATGAATCATTACTTCCATTGCTTGCTTCTATTTTGTCTTAGCAGGAATCTTGTACAGAACACGACTCTATGTTCTAAAGTAGCCATGAACTCCTTTCTCAATTACTGCTTCTTGTTGGAGCTTCATGCTTCTCATGTTTAGATCTCTTTAAACATTCACAACCTTGATCAATTTGCAGGACCTCAAAACTCCTATATAATTGATCCAATGATTTCACAACTTATCCATTCATAGTCAAAAATATTTAAACTTCAGACTTATGCAAAAACAAACAAGTATGATCATATCGTGAATAATTCTCAACAAGAGTTATAAAATGTTGAGCTCTATGCCTTGCCCTCATACGAAGTATCAAATTTATCATAGTGGAATAATTGCAATGGAAATATGGTTCTTGTCCCTTTACTGTAAATCTTTTATTTATATAAGATATTTCAATGCCAGATATCAAAAACTGCCCCCATTTAGTTTATTAATTAATATTCTTGTTCTTGGCAGCCTTCCTTAGCTTAGTCACTTAAATCATCCCACTCATATGGTTATTCACAATTGATTTGAACCAAGAATGCCTTTTTATAGCACATTGAAGTATACAATGTCATGTACTTGTATTATTCTTGACTAGAAAGGTAATAATACTATTGGGTCTATGATCAGGAGAATACATTTGTACCTCCCATCACACAGATTTCAGCAATGCCACTATCAAGAATTTAATACAAGTATTTCACATAATATGCTCGATTATGACTTTTAGAAGCTCAATTTATGAAAGCTCCCACTTAGATTGAGCATATTGCTAGCTCCCACTGGGATAGACTGTATGATTCTCTTAGAAGACTCATTTTCCAAGAGTTTCCACTCATAAAGAGTGTTTGACATTTACTTCTTCATGTCTCTTGGAGCATTACGATGTTTATAATATCTTATTATCAGGGAATTTTGGGACAATTCAATAGTTTTCTTTGGTTTTATATTCATCTTATTTCTTCATTCTTAATCTTCAGCCAAACATATCTTCAAGAGGTAATTTTTTTTATTTCTCAAACCCAATTTGATAAGGTTCACAATAAATATTATTTTCTAAAGATGGAAGAATTTTATGTCCCATTTTATTTTAATCATCTTCTAGAGTTTCCCTATTTTCTAAAAGAGTTATTTCAAATATCTTATGCCATCTTTCCTTGTCTCTTCAAGGAAACATTAATAGTAATTTCTTTCAAGTCTTTTATAGTTTCTAATTTTGGTGGGTGGATTGAGCTCAAGGCTCTTTTTGACTCATGAAGTGGGCTCTACCTTCTGAGGTGGATCACTTTCCTGAATCTCATTTTGATATGGAGTTTTGGCGTTGGGAAGTTTCTCCATTTGAGATTCCATTTTATAGTGATTTGATAATGTCTATGTAGTATCAAATCCTCACTTTCACCTCTGTGAGATTTCTTCATATATGAATCTTGATATTCACCTTCTTAATATTCAAGAGATTCAGGTTTTTCTTTAAGTTTATCTTTTGGATTTCTTTCCGGTCACACCTCTTATTCAATTTCAGGTTTTAATGAACCTTAATTTGAATCATTTTCCTCTCGACCCTTGTTAGGATCTTCTCCTTCTTGGCTATGTTTCAAGAGCTCAAAATTAAATGAGCAAACCCCTCATTCATTTATCACTAAGAGGCTTACTTTTTTCTAAGTGATTTAGGCTTGGATCATTATTTAGAGGTAGCAACAAATAAATCTCTCCTTTTCTAATCCATTACAAAGTGGTTCATACTGATGAAAGTGTTTTTCAACACAATCATCATTTAAAAACAATTAAATGTGTTTGGTTCAATGCTTTTATAACTCTCCAAGTTCACAATTATCATAAATAAAATAATTATGAATTATTATAAATATTTTAGGATTTTTAAACTCATTAAAATCATTAAAAATAGCACTAAATGCCTCTAAAATAGGTCTATATTTACTCCAAAAATTTTCAAAACATATATCAAATTGGAGATTTTCAATTTTGAGGTTTTTAGAAACAAATCACGTCTCAATTGGAGCTCAAATGCACCTTCACGCGCCGCTAAAAGGAGAAAGAAAAATAAATTCTGGAAAAAATTAAAAAATTTTGGATCAGCCCACTCTCATCATCGGCGTGTGTTATGCACACACAGCCACAGAGCTACCAAAATGCTGCACGCACCGGCTATCTGGAGTCCACGCTCTGAGGGCTCTTAAATGGAGTTCTCCATGTGGCATCAGGCAATGTCATGGCCCCACACACGCCTGTGGCTCTATTTAAATATTTTTTTTAGTTTTGCAGATCAGGTCGGCCATGGGAACCGAACTGTGCTCGAGTCCATTACCCATGAATTTTTTTTATTTAGGCATTAAAACAACACAGTTTTCAAGCTGGAGGTTGGCTTTAACCTCCAGCCGGGTCACAACAGACCCGATAGATCCACGAGTCGGGTCCGTCAACCTGGATCCTTCTCTCCTCCGTAACTTCACCATCCGACATCCGTTTTGAGCGTTCTTAATGTTATTTTCTTTGTTTTTCGATGCTCTACACAATGAGACTAATTTTATAGCCAAAAACCCTCATTTTTAGATGACCGAATTGAACTTTAGTTTCAGTTTTTTGACGATTTCTCTGGGATTCTGTTCTACCTTTGGGTTCCTTCGATCCAAAGTCTTGTTATATGTATTATGAGGCTTTGAAAAGAATTAATACTCTTATAACCAAGGTATTAATGAAAAAAACAGAAATCTAGAGAAACTGGAATGAACAGTAAAGCATCGAAAAAGAACGACAACGTAAAGAAAATATAATCTCATCAAACATGAACTGGAGATAATCTCATACAGAGAACATATACATGTGAGTTAGAATCATATACTTCCATACAAATCCATGAACATAAACTGATTGAGGGAACAATTTTCTTTATATCACATATTTATTCGAAAGCATCACATTAGGATCTATATATGCATATACGACAATATATGAGAAACACAGCGGAAGAATATATTTGCCTCAGGACTGAGATGCTTTGATACCATTATAGGATTTTAGGTGTAACTGGAATACATTAACTCACTTGAGTACCCACGCGAGATCGAAGCACCGATATGGACTTCAATCACGTTCACACGGTAGATGCACTATTAGAAGAGAGAACCAGAAAGAGCAGTTTATACAGGACTTTTTGCTTCAGTATATTTCCTAACTGACTCTCACAAAGATATGCCCCATATAGACTCCTCATTTAGACCCATCCTTCTCCATAATTATATAATAGCCCCAACTGAATTGAGCTTGGGTCCTGATCCACCAAGGGTGGACCAGGCATATTCCAATACTGTTCGTGTCTTCAAACATGCTTTCTAGCCGGTCCGTACCCCCTTCATATCAAGTGGTATCAAAGCTTAAGGTTTGCTAGATTTCAAGTTCTATCCTTTTGTTTTTCCTTCTTTGCTTCTGTTTTCCTTCTTTGTTTGTTTCCACCGTCTTCCTTCCTTCTTGTCTTTTCCCATTCTCTTATCTTCTCTTCCACCCATATACTTTGTGTTTGTTGTGTGACTTTCTTAGCTCTTTAATTACCAAAAAATATTGTGCAGAAAAAAAACAAAAAAAAAAGTATTGTGCTGGTAAAAGAAAAACTGAGAAGACAAAAAAATGAAAAAAAAAGTGAGAGAGAGGAAAGAGCTCCAGGATTTTTGGAAATTGGAATATTGAAATCAAGTTTCCTAATTTGAGTGCTTCCATTGCAAGTTACAAAAGTTTCTTAAATCTACAAACTTGGGTAGTAAGACTCTTACTTTCCAAATTCTTCCTCCTTCCCTATTTTTATTTCCTTTCCCTTTCCTTTTTTTATGATTCCTTTTTTCCCCTTTTCCTTGATATTTTCCTTCTTCCTTTCCATTAATATTCACATTTTCTTCCCTTCCCATTTTCTTTCATCACATATTTCTCTCATTTCGTACATATTCTCTGGTTCTTACAATTTCTGGTTATGAAGATTACCACATACTAATATTGTCTCTTGATTTTATTGAGTTTTAATCAAGAATACTATAGGAGGAAAGCTTCAGTGGTAAATGGAAAGAGTGATACATCAAGTCAAAAGCCATATTTGTGTGAAACACGAGTGATTATATAACTTTTGAGTGAAACAAGTGAATAGAGTAGTAAGGTTCCATATCACTATATTTCCACATCATTATCAACTAACATTTAAAATTAAAGATTAGTGACCAAGAATCCAAAAAAGAAGAATTCACCACAGATTTCAAGTTATGATGTCCCGAATTTTGGGACTAGAGGCTTAAGATTAAGCCTGTAACAAGTGAACTACTAGACCCCTGTTTAGTAAATGTCATAGTAAGGCATGGTATTATTTCCTAAAATTCTTTTATATCCTTGGATATTAAAAGAAATTATATTGGTGAGCTAAAGAGCTCGGGGAATAACAAAACGAAGTGATTAGAAGTCACACACAACATACTGAAGTGGAATACAAGGTATTGTTGCTATTAGTGAAATTCTCGATGTAGCAGTCATATTTTTGTGGCAAATTTCAAAGAGCAAATGATGTCCAAAAATTATGAAACTTTCTAGAATAAAAGTAGACTTATCAAGATTTAATTTGATAGGTCATATAAGTCATTTCGAGTTGTACACAAAGAGAAATGAATTTTTGAAGTTAGCCTAGTGAAATTAATTATTTTTTGGGACAACATTTAAATATTAAAATTAGGGGAAGAGTGAACTTCCAATTGGCTAATGGTTATATTTTTTTCTTAAAACTAAACTCAATGAGGGTTGCATAGCCTTTAGAACCACCCCAATTGAACATTTGTACAATTAGACATGTTTTCAAATTTTAATGAAAATTATGCCAAATCAAGTATTATATACGAAAATTAGAATTTTGGGCCAATAGGAAGCTGACACGTGGCAAGCAACTTTAACACCACATTTAACCAATAATTCATCATCTTCTTCACCCATTCTGTGTGAAAATCAGATGGAAGAGAGAGAGAATGAAGCAGCCAAAAATGGAGAAAAAAGAAAGAGAAATTTCAAGCCGCCGAAACATTGCCGAATCGGTGTCTTCTCTCAAAGTGCCCTTCACGAACCTTCTTCTACTCATCACGAGCTTCATTTCTATGATTTTGGATTCTCGTTTGGAAGTGGTTGGTGCCATCTCACCAGCTAAAGTATTGCCAAAATTATGAACCGTTTGCGGAAACGAGTAGAGGTAAGCATAAGCTTTCTATTTAACCGATTGGTTTGTTGCTTGGATGAGTATAGAGGAAGTTGTGCACTGTTCATATCTGATTTTAAGGGGTGTTTTCAATGGCTAAATAATGTCTAATGGATGTCTAAATAGCTAATCACTTGATTAGAAGTAGAAAGGAAATGATTAAGCTAAAGAAAACAAGAAACTGACAAACTCTTTCCGAGAAATCTAATTTTCAGTTTTCTGTTATGTGTGTGACATGGTGATGGGCTGAGAATTTGATGATTTTGATGCTTCTATTGTTTTTAGGAGGCAAAATTGTGTGGGTATGCAAGTGTTCATGAATTTTGGATGCTTGTATATGAATTTGGAAATTTATGAAGTTTGGGGATTCATGTTGATAATATGCCCTGTCTGGAATAGTGTTCTTGTGCGTGATATTTCAGAGACCAAAACTTGTCCAAAATATCTAAAATTTTCTAGAATTAAATTACGGACATATAGATTTAATTTGATAAGTAGTTTGTAATTTTTGGATAAGTATGCTAGGAGATATGAATTGTTGAAGTTTGACCCTGTTTTCTGGAAAGAACTCTAGAACAGTGAAGTTTTCTGAAATTATGGGCATTGTTTTATTGTGGTGCCTAAAATTGATTATTTATATATAAAATTATATTGAGATATATTTACATAGAATTTAGAACCACTTAATTTAGAGTTTTCTAGAATTATTTATAATTTTTGAAAGTTGGACATTGAATCTGGAAGCTGCCCTAGGACACATTTATTTTGACATGATTTTAGCTACACTAATGAACTCCAATGTCCATGATATTTTCCAGAAATTAAGTAGACCCAACAATTTTTAATTTGGTGGGTATTTTGTAAAAATTTAACAAGTACATTGGGAGATACAAATTTGTAAAGTTTAGTAATGGTTCTGAAAGCTGTCTTAGGACAGTAGATAGTAATTGTGAAATCTGGAATTTTGTACGTGGGAACTATAGTAGTAATCATTTTTCCTGTAAACTAGACTTAACAAGGGTCACATAAAACTTTGAACCACCTCAATTGGTTGTGTGGCAGATTATAAGGGGCAAATGATGTCTAAATATTATAAAAGTTTCTAGAATGAAAGTAGACTTATCAAGATTTAATTTGATAGATTATATAAGTCATTTGGTGCTGTACACAAAGAGAAATGGATTTTTGAAGTTAGCCCAGTGAAATTAACTATTTTCTGAGGCAGCATCCAAAGATTAAAATTCTGGGAAGAGTGAGTTTCCAATTGGCCAAAGGTTATATTTTTCCTTTAAACTAGACTTAATGAGAGTCGCATATCCTTTGAGACCACCTCAATAGGAAATTTGTACAATTGGATATGAATTTTCAAAGTTTAATGAAAATTCTGCCATATTATCTATTTTGTGTGAAAATTTAGTATTTTAGGCCAATCAAGAGCTTACACGTGGCAAAGTAATTAACACCTCATTTAACCATTAAATCATTATCTTCATCATCCATTCCACATAGAAAGAACCAGAAGAGAGAGAGAGAGAGAAGCTCAGTCGAAAATGGAGGGAGAGGAGAGAGAAAATTCCAACCTCCGAAACACTACCGAATCGGCGTCCTCTCTCAAAGTGCCCTACAGGAAACTTCTTCTACTCATTGCAAGCTTCATTTCTATGGTTTTGGATTTTCGTTTAGAGGTGGTTGGCATTGTCTCACCGGCAGGAGTATTGCCAGAATTCTGAACCGTTTGTGACAATGGGTAGAGGTAAGCGTAAGCTTCCTTTTTAACCGATTGGTTTGTCGTTTGGATGAGTATAGAGGAAGTTGGGTACTGTTCATGGTGTAACATACTGAAATATGAACAACAAGAACTGCTTGTAAATGTAATTAGTGGGAAGAAAATTCACCGATGCCAGTGTTGTGTATACGGTGTTATTTTGATAAAGAGCACACTTAGCAAGATTTTATTGGTTGTCATAAAGTAATAATTAAATGAAATAATCTTACTTTGTGTAGGGACCACGAAGGAGGACACCTTGTAGGTGAACCCGGGGAAAATTCCCTGACTTTCCTTTCCCTTATAAAGTGGACGGTTAGGTGGAGGGAAGAGAAAGGGATGGGTCCCACATAAGGGACACATGGCGTCATCTTAAGGAAGAAGAGAAAAGGTGCTTTTGATTTTAATGTGTTGGCCGAATAAGAGGGTGACACTTGTTTCCTCTTTTTGACAAAGTTACTTTATCTTTTGAGTTGTCATTACCGGAGGGTGCCACGTTGCCCCGAGCCGAGGAAATCCATCGGTCTCTAGTCTGGTCACCCTACTAATTTTCCAGAACACCAAACTCAGGAGCAGGGGAAAAATCATCGGGCTCTCACTTTCCTTGACCATTAGGACAGCTCAAGACCCATTTGATTAAAAGAAAGGAGACGTATCACCGTTTGGCTAAATCACCGAATATGTGGCACCATAAGATTCTGACACATGTTGGAACACCTTTATGACTCTTTAAACTCCATTATTTTCATTTATCATCAGTAAAAATAGGAAGAAATCAGAAAAAACGTTGAGAAATAGTTAGAGGAAAGAAAAAACATGAATAGTGAATGTTCTTGAGTTCAATCTACCGAAACACTACCGAATCAGTGTTTTCTCCCAAAATTTCCTTCACAAACCTTCTTCTACTCATCCTAAGATTCATTTCGATGATTTTGGATTTTCATTTGGAGGTGTTTGGTGCCATGTCACTGGATGAAGTACTACTGGATTTCCGAACCGATTGTGGAAACGTATAGAGGTAAGCGTAAGCTTCATTTTGAACCGATTGATTTGTTGTTTGGATCAGTCTTCATGAAGGTTGGGGTACTGTTCATTTTCGTCCAAAAGGAATTTTAAAGGATTAATCATGGTTTAATCATGTATTTATGGTTAAATGATTATTTATGATGATATTAGACTAAGTTGTTCAACAAAATTCTGTTTTGGTAATTTTGCTGAAAATGGATTCTATCTTGCCAGCGGGTTTTGGGGCTGAAGCTTTATGATTTTGATGGTTTTGATCATTTGATTGAGTTCTACATGAAAAATTATGTGTAAAAGCATGTACTTATAATTTTTGGATAATTATACAAAATTATGGAATTTTTGAAAGTTAGATGACCTTGCTGTTAGACTTGTTTTCTGGAGCAAATTTGTTGCGATGCGTGTTTCAGTAACCAAACCTTGTCCAAACCTTATGATATTTTACATGATGAAATTAGACATCCTGAGTTTTAATGTGATGGGTAATATGACGCAATTGGACTCGTGGATTGAGAAATATGATTTTTCAAATTTTAAGGTTGATTCTGGAATGGAATTTGTGGCAGATTAGGTTTGACGAATTTTATGGAATTGGGTGGTTATAATTAGTGCTCTGTAATATTTTTCTTCATACTAGGACTTGAATAGGTTTGAACAGAACCTTGAACCAACTCATTTGGATTTTTTTTTAGAATTAATTATGAATTTTTAAAGATTGAAGAAAATTCTGGCAGATTTACTCAAATGTGCGAAAATAAAAGATGCAATGGTATCATGTAATTGTAATGAACTTTAAGGGTAAAACTAACCAACTTGATATAGTTGAACCATTTTTTACTTTGATTTTGGGTTAGTATTCTAACCTTAATGACAACCGACTTGAGTATTGGGATTATACAAGTATTGGACTAAATAATAACTTATCGTCCGTAAATTCCATTTATAGGACCTAATACTATTCAAAGTTTAAGACCTGCCCGAGGTTAGTGAAACAATTGGATATTGCTCAAGAGAAGCTATCAGGTAGTAACTTTGTCCTTCATATGTTATAAGATACATTGTATGTGTGTAGTTTCATCATGAATTGTCTGGCACATTTTATTTATGTGGGGTTGTCACCCAGGGCCTATTCCATGGGTTAACGCTCAGGACATTGAATTTATTTGTGATGTATGAGTGAATGTCGGGGCCTATTACACGGGTAACACTCGGAGCCTTGTGATATACCAAGTACTATGATGGTATGAAAACTACATGTTGAACCGAACATTGTTGTGATGATTCTTTTATATGATGACTGTGTAACATGCTCTGTGATTTTGTATCTATATGATTGACTTCCTATTACTACTAAGATTCTTTTGAATCTCACTCTTTTTCTATAAACAGATTACAGTACAGGCTGGTAGCTCAAAGGGCAAGAAGGTAAATACGGACAGCTAGAGGATGAAGCAGAAAGATTTACTTTCTCTGTTGTTGTCTGTTTGGATATTTTGGATATGTATATATTGTATAAATCGATAACTGTGACAATAGTATAGTGGTTGAACTGATAGTACTTGTAGCTAGGTAAATGGATGGTAATGTAATAAAGAGATAACTTAGTTACATAACACTTCCTAATCGTTAGAGAAACATTAACGAATGAATGCAACGTTAGACTGAAGCAGAGACATGCTCGTATACTCTGATAAAATGAAAGAAAGTATCGATGAGTCTAAATGAGATAGTGAATATTTGTGAAAAATATTTGAAAATTTTTATTCCATATGAAAAACCTACTAAATCCTAGATTTATCTCCTGAGATAATGTTGGGATTCATTAATGTTTTTAAAGTTTATTCAGTTTGGGATTAAATCCTGGTTTCACAATTTATTTCACTACTCTTTTGCACTCATCTGAGGTTATTGGAAGTAAGGTATTACACATGGCTAGTTTAAAATGGTGTTTTCAATGGCTAAATCATGTCTAATGAGTGTTTAAATAGCTAATCATTTGATTAGAAGTAGAAAGAAAGTCATTAAGCAAGAGAAAACCAGAAAACAACATGTTACTCTTAAGAACCTTGATTTTTTTCCCTGTATTGTGACTTGATAAAGGAACATGAATTTGCAAAATTTGAGGTTTCCAATGGATTCTTTGGGTAAAATTGTGTAGGTATGCAAGTGTTCATCAATTTTGGATAGTTGTATATGAATTTTGAAGTTTTAGAAGTTAAAGGGTGCATGTTGTGAAATCTGTCTTCTGGAGGTAGTGTCTTTGTGATATATTTTTGAAAGGCTGAATCTTGTCTAATGATAATGAAAATTTTAAGACTTAAATTATACATGATAATCTTTAAAATGATATGTAATTTGAAAGATTTTGACAAGTATGCTAGAAGTTATGAGTTTTCAAATTCTGGTCATGTAAAACAGAGTAATTCTGGAGCAGTGTCCAATTA
Organism: Albizia julibrissin; assembly: GCA_037074505.1. Lineage (NCBI taxonomy): Eukaryota > Viridiplantae > Streptophyta > Magnoliopsida > Fabales > Fabaceae > Albizia > Albizia julibrissin. The sequence goes on from CM073477.1 coordinate 45,919,873, forward strand.
AAGAGAACTCTGTACCTATGTGTGTCCATTTAGCCTGTGGCCATATTTTTTCCATAAATTAGACTTAAATAGGGTTACATAGAACTTTTAAGCACCTCATTTGGAATTTTTTAGAATTAGTTATAAGTTTTACAAATTTGGCCAAGAATCAGGAAAAGGAAAAATTTGTCTGCCAGATTCTTGGCCGCGGCCAAAAACTCTCTGACCTGATTTTGGCCGCGGCCAAAACCCCCAAATTCCAGTATTTCATATTTTTGAAGGAAATTAACCTATTTAGCCCTTCCTAGCTTCTTGGGCCTTAGTATACACTTCTAATGACTCACAATCATGGCTCTAATAATGTAATTGGGTATCTAGGGCCATGGAGAAGTCAAGAAAGAAGAGGAATGGAAGAATATCCAAGAAGCTCCGATGGTTAGAAGAAAAGGGAACAATTCAAGAAGAAGGACATAAGTCCACAAGGTAGTAAACTTACTTACTTTAATGTATGTGATGTTTATGCTGTGTATTGATTTGTTGTATTGCTTTTCTTGATTATGTGAAGCATGTATGAATGAATGAAGCTCTGTTTCTATTTTTACTATGGCCATAAGTATGTTGCATGAAACATTGAGCATGCAGAATATCATTATGTGAACATGAGCCTATGTAAGGCAAGCATATCATGCACAGGCACTCATCTTACATGCATTGTTTGTATTTTTGCTACTAAGATTCCCTCGAATCTCACTCTCCCCCACTAACCATATATGTATGATGAGTACAGGAGAAGAATACATTGAGTTATGCAAAAGGGAAATACGGAGGTGATATGAAGGTGAATTGAAGATCATAATGCAAGGAACTATCTTTGTATTTGATGTAAATATTGTAGGAGTTTGTGATCATACTTGTTATGTACATATATGAATGAATAGATGAAGTATAAACAGAGAACTGCTCTAATTTAATTGAAGGAAAAGCGCTTATATACTTTGATATAGTGAAAGTAAGAGCCGATGAGACTTGGTGACGTAGTGAAACTTGTAGAAATAATCAAAAAGTTTTCCTACCCTCTGAAAAACCCTCTCAACCCTAGGTTCAACTCCTGAGTTGAGAGTGGGGAATTTATGAACATACTACATTTGGGTAGTCCGGGTTCAAATCCTAGTTCCACAACTGATTTTACTACTCATTTGTGCTCATCTAAGGCTATTGGAAATAAGCTATTACATATGTATATGAATGTATGAATGAGGTTTTAGCAGAGAATAGCTCTAATTTCATTAAAAAGGTAAGAGAATCGATCGCATACTCTGTTGTACTGAGATTAAGAGCCGATGAGACATTGTGACGTAGTGAAACTTGTGAAAATAATTGAAATGTTTTTTCCCTCTAAAAAAAGCCTCTCAATCATAGGTTCAACTCCTGAGTTGAGATTGGGGATTTGTGAACATTTTCAAGAGTTGGGTAATCCAGGTTCAAATGCTGGTCCCACCAATGAATTCACTTCTCATTTATACTCATCTGGGGCTATTAAAAATAAGGTGTCACACAAGTTATTCATGAAGGCCATGCAGGATGATTTCTTCAAACTCAAGATGGACATGGAGGAGTTAAAGGCATCAAAAACATCTAGCAGCGAGGAGCAAGTGAGCCAATATGAATCTTCATCCTCAAAGGGCAGAAGAAGACATTATAAAGGATAATGGTGACTATGATAATGTGCATTCTAGTAGCGAAAGTGATGATGACATGCCTTCTTTAGTGACTGATTCTAAATTGTAGATTGATGAAGTTGTACCTGTTAAAGGAGAAGCATTGGTGGCTAGGAGAGCCCTCAACATGCAACTAAAGGAAGATAATAAGCAAGAGCAGCGAGAGCTTATCTTCCATACTAGGTACTTCATAAAAAATAAGGTATGTAGAATGGTTATTGCTAGTGGTAGTGTCACCAATGTTGCTAGTACCTTCTTGTTGATAAGTTAAAATTACCTACAATGAAGCATCCTAAACCTTATAAGTTGAAATGGTTGAATGATAGTGCAGAAGCTAAAGTCACTAAGCAAGTTTTGGTTTCCTTCTCTATTAGGAATTATCATGCTGAAGTTTTATGTGATGTTGTCCCTATGCTTGCTGGACATATTTTACTTGGAAGACCATGGCAATTTGATAGCAGGGCGCAATATGATTGTTACAAAAATTGTTATTCTATATCCAAGATCAAGTGAGAATTGAGCAGGAATGCAAAAAAAGAGATGAATTGAGTAAAAAAGAGAGTGTGAAAAAGAAAGAAAATAGAGTAAAAGAAAAGAAAAAGAAAGAAGAGAAAAGTGAGGAAAAGAAAGAGAGTTTATTTTTAGGGAAAAGTGAGATTAAGAGAGCATTATTGAGCGAGCAAGTCTTGGTGCTTGTATGTAAGGATGCTTATTGTAATATCCCAAAATGTACTCAAGGGCTAAATGTACAAATAGACAATGGAATTAATGATAGAATTGTCCTAGAAATTGTACAATGACTTTAGTCCCGATTAGTTATCGGTAAACTATCTAATTTCTGTCTAAAATCGAGAATGATTAAAACTTAATTAGAACATAAGATGACATAAATATTGGCTAACTATATTGTTCTAAATTCGGCCAAACCAAAGGAAAAGAACAAGAAATGATTTATTTCGATAAATCATAAAATATAAGGGCAAAAACGTAATTTTGCCATAAAACAAGAAATAAATATTGTTCTCTAATATTCTCAATAATTTTAGTTAAATGGGAATTAAAAAGAGGAAATGGCCACTTGGTAATTATTAAGTCCATTTTGGAATATTATTACCAAAGGAAAAACCAAAGCTTGAAAAAGAAGTCAAAAAAATGAAGGTATAGGACTTTGGTCAACACATAGCAAGAAGATATTACAAGTTCAACATAATATTTTGCTCTACCATTCTCATGCAATTTCAGTTGATCAAAGAGAGAAGAAAAGGTGAAATAGAAATATTGAATAAAAGGGAAATTTTGGACCAATGAGATTTGACCACATGTAAAAGCAACTTAGACCAATTCATTAAGTCTTCATTCTTCATCCTCTCATCCTCATTCATGATCATCAGCTGCACAAGAGAGAGAGAGAGAGAGAGAGAGAGCTTGAGAACAAAGAAAAACAAGAAGAACACCAAGAGCTAGGGTCTTTCAAAATTCAAGGTAAGGAGCATGTATACTTGAAATTTATGCTCCTAAATCATGTAGAAACCTCTACTAACCTCTTCTCCTCCACAAAAACCATGATTAGCAAACTCAATCAAGAGTATAAAGAGAGAGAGAGTTCAAAAGCATCGAGGAGAGAGGAAAGGATAAGAATCAAGAGGTAAACTTCAAAACTTGCTTCTATTGGCTTGGTTGTGGTTGTTGTTGGTGGTGGTGGTAGATATTAGCTTGTTTCTCTTGTTTTTTTTTTCAAATTAGGCTGATGAAACCCTAGAGGAAATGCTGCCAAAATTTCCCCTAAATCATTTCCAATGAGTGTTTAAATAGCTAATCATTTGATTAGAAGTAATAAGGAAGTGATTAAGCAAGAAAAAACAAGAAAACAACAAATTGCTTCTGAGAATTCTATATTTCTTTTTTGTGTGTGACATGGAGAAGGATTAGGAATTTGGTAATTTTGATACTTCCATTGGCTTTAGAGGGCAAAGTTGTGTAGGTATGCAAGTGTTCATGATTTTTGGAGACTTGTATATGAATTTGGGATTTTTTGAAAACAAAGAGTAAAGGTTGTGTAATCTACCTTCTAAAAGTAGTCTAGTTGGGTGATGTTTTTTAATAAGCAAAAGATGTCTAATAAATGTGAAAATTTATAGTCTAAAATTAGACTTATCAAACTTTAATTTGATAGGTCATATGATCATTTAGATGTGTATGCTGGAAGTTCTATATTTTTAAAGTTGTCATGTAAAACTGAGAAATTCTGGAATAGTGATTAATAAGAACGGATTATGTATTAATGTATGTCTATTTAACTAATGACTATATTTCCCCCTGAAATTAGACTTAATTAGGGTCACATAGAACTTAGAACCACCTCATTTGGAATTTTGTAAGTTTAGTTATGATTTTTGGAATTTTGGTCAAGAACCAGGGGATTCTTGGCCGCGGCCAAGACCCGACATTTTTTATATTTCATATTTTCTAAGAGGTGATGATTGGTATGGCCTTTCCCAACTCTATAAGCCTTTGTTTAAGCTTCCAAGGGAAACCTAAATGACTGCAATGATAACCAATAAGTTAAAACCAATGATAAACATAGAGATGAGTTAAGAATAATTTTGTTTACCTTATACAAAAGTGTTTGGATAAGTAATAACCCGTCCAATTCATGAATTCCCATATATAGGATTCGATATTTTCCCAGGACGACCAAAGAACTGGTAACATATCACGGAACATTGGAAAGGCTAAGGTGAACATGAATATTCTATATATCTCACTTCATGCATATTATTGCCATTATACATACTTGAACTGTGAACATGAATCGGGCAGAATTGCCCATTAAGCATTCAGATGATAAGGGCTTTGGCCCAATAGAATACCCAGCACTGTAGAAAGGGACAGTAAACCCTTGAATAGAATTGGTTGTTACATAAATATATCTTTAAATGTTGAATGAATATTGAATTGTTTGGTAGATGGTGGTTGATATGACATGTTGCTCTGTATGCATTTTATATGAGTGTAATTTGTTACTACTATGATTCTTTTGAATCTCACCCTTTTCCAATAATTAACTTGCAGCACGGGCAAGTGGCTCTCACGGTAAGAAGATAGCCACAGACGGGTAGAAATGAAGACTTAGAGTTTATTTTCTATTGGTTATCTAACTTTTGGATTTGTATATAATGCTGAATGATATTTTGTAAAACTAGTACCAATGGTGGTAGGAGTACACAGACTGTAGACCTAGAAGTTTCTATATAACCGTTGTAAATTAACTAGAACAAGGTAACTACACCCGGTGGACCCTTTAGTAACAAACTTAATTTCAATATCCGCTAAGAACTTCATTAAGTACTCTGATATTAATAAATGGAAACACACTTGAATGAATTAAACAGATTTTAAAATTAAAAAGAAACCACAGATAAAATATTTTGAAAATTTTTTTGAAAACCTACTTAATTATAGGATTAAACCATGTAGTGAAGTCGGGATCCCAAATGGATTGAAAACTACTTTTGGTCTCTAATCTGGCATCTGGTCACATTTTTGACTATTTTGTATGGTATAAAAGTAAGGTGTTGCACTTACTTTTCTACTAATGAACTTAACCCCTCTTTGCCTTCTATTGTTTTGTCTTTATTGCAGGAATTTGGTGATTTAATCCCCAATGAGATACCTGATGGGCTTCCTCCCTTGAGAGGAATTGAGCATAGGATTAATTTCATTCATGGAGCTTCCCTACCTAATAGACCTGCTTATAGAGCCAATCCTGAAGAAGTTAGAGAAATTCAACGTCAAGTAGATAATCTTATGAGAAATGGCTTTGTAAGGGAAAGTTTAAGCCCATGTGCTGTCCCAGTGCTCCTAGTGCTCAAGAAGGATGGTTCATGGAGGGTGTGCGTAGATTGTAGAGCTATTAATAAAATAACAGTTAAGTATTGCTATCCCATTCCTAGATTAGATGACATGTTAGATGAGTTGTATGGTGCTACATTATTTTCTAAAATTGATCTTAGGAGTGGTTATTATCAAATTTGCATGAAAGAGGAAGATGAATGGAAAACTGCATTTAAAACTAAGTTTGGATTGTATGAATGGTTAGTTATGCCCTTTGGGTTGACTAATGCACCTAGTACTTTCATAGGCTTAATAAATAATGTTTTTCGTTCATTTATTGAAAAGTTTGTGGTTGTCAACTTTGATGATATTCTTGTATACAGCAGAACATTAGATGACCATGTTATGCACTTGTGTGAGGTTTTCCAAACTCTTAGGGAGAATAGCCTATATGCTAATTTTCAAAAGTGTTCCTTTTGCATGGATTTTGTTGTGTTCCTTGGCTTTGTTATAAGTGCCCAAGGGATTCAAATAGCCGACTCCAACGAATGCTAATGAAGTCAGGAGCTTTCGTGGATTAGCAAGTTTCTATAGGAGGTTTGTTAAAGATTTTTTCACCATTGCTGCACCTCTAAATGAGCTTGTGAAAAAGCATGTGACCTTTAAATGGGGTGAAGCACAAGAAAATGCTTTTAACACCTTGAAAGTGAAATTAAATAATACACTATTATTGTATTTACCCAATTTCAACAAAGTTTTTGAAGTTGAATGTGATGATTCTGGAATTGGCATTGGTGCTGTTTTGATGCAAGAATCTAGGCCTATCGCTTACTTTAGTGAAAATTTGAGTGGAGCTTCCTTGAATTACTCTACTTATGATAAGGAACTCTATGCTTTGAAAAGAACTTTGAAAACTTGGCAGCATTATTTGTGGCCTCGAGAGTTTATCATTCATTCTGACCATGAAAGTTTGAAGTTTCTAAAGTCTCAAGGTGCTTAACAAGAGGCATGCTCTCTGGTTATAGTTCATCAAGACCTTTACATATGTGATCAATAATAAACAAGGTAAAGAGAATGTTGTTGCTAATGCTCTTTCTAGGAGGTATTGTCTTATTACCTCTCTTCATGCTAGATTACTTAGATTTGAATTGTTGAAAGGATTTCTAAGATATGGTCTTCTTGTGAAAAGCATGGTTTGTATGAATTTTATAGAAGTGATGGTTTTCTTTTTAAGAAAGATTAATTATGCATTCCCAATTGTTCTATGCGTGAACTGCTTGTAAAAGAAACTCGTGGTGGTGGTTTGATGGGTCATTTTGGTATTGAAAAGACATTAGCTCTTTTGCATGAACACTTTTATTGGCCTTATATAAGGAAAGATGTAGTTTCTATTTGTGCTAAATGTGTGACATGTAAGCATGAAAAGTCTAAGGTTCAACCCCATAGATTGTATTCCCTATTACCCGTGCCTTCCCAACCTTGGGTAGATATTTCTATGGATTTTTTGTTGGGTTTACCTAGGACTCAATCTGGCAAGGATATCATCTTTGTTGGGGTTGATAGGTTTAGTAAAATGGCTCATTTCATTGCATGTTCAAAAACAAATGATGTTGTGCATATTGCTGATTTTTTCTTCAAAGAAATTATTAGATTGCATGGATTGCCTAAACCAATTATGAGTGATAGGGATGTAAAGTTTCTTAGCCATTTATGGAGGACTCTATAAAATTAGCTAGGAACTAAGTTATTGTTTTCTACTATGGCACATCCCTAAACAAATGGGCAAACTGAGGTAGTAAATAGATACTCACTACTTTGTTGCGTGCAATAATTCAGGTGAACTTGAAAAATTGGGTAAATTGTTTGCCTCACATAGAATTTACATATAATAGAGTTGTTTATTCCTCTACTTCCTTCTCTCCATTTGAGATTGTTTATGGCTTCAATCCTTTATCTCCTTTGGATATCTTACCATTGCCATCTAGTGAACGAGCTAACCTTAATAGAGGAAGAATGAACAATATGCCAAGCAAGTAACAAAGGTTAAAGAAAGGTTGTCTTTGAGCATAGAGATTGGGGTTGGGTACACTTGCGAAAGGAGAGGTTTCCAGAAGAACGAAAATCTAAGTTGCAACCAAGATGAGATGGCCCTTTCAAAGTCTTAGAGCGCATAAATGACAATGCTTATAAAATAGATCTACCAAGCTCCTATGACAATATTAGTGCTACTTTTAATGTGGCTGACTTATCTCTCTTTTATGTTGCAGATTCCAGGATGAATCCTTTTGAGCAAGGAGGGAATGATGGGGGAGCATGGCAAGATGGAAATTGAGCTCCAAAGTAAGAGAAAGGCATGGAGTTGGAAGCCCAAGCTTAAGTATGGAAGTTCAATATCCCAAAGGATAAATTATAAAGCATAGGAGGCCCAATGACAAGAGCAAGGACTAAAGCTATGAAGTGGTACCAGAGCTTAAGGTTTGCTAGATTTCAAGTTCTATCCTTTTGTTTTTCCTTCTTTGCTTTCGTTTTCCTTCTTTCTTTATTTCCATCGTCTTCCTTCCTTCTTGTGTTTTCCCATTCTCTTCTCTCCTCTTCCACCTAAATACTTTGTGTTTGTTGTGTGATTTTGTTAGCTCTTTAATTACCAAAAAAAAATATTGTGCTGGAAAAAGAAAAACTAAGAAGACAAAAAAACTGAAAAAAAAGTGAGAGAGAGGAAATAGCTGCAGGATTTTTGGAAATTGGCATGTTGAAATCAAGTTTCCTAATTTGAGTGCTTCTATTGTAAGTTACAAAAGTTTCCTAAATCTACAAACTTGGGTGGTAAGACTCTTACTTTCCAAATTCTTCCTTCTTCCCTATTTTTATTTCCTTTCCCTTTCCTTGTTTGTTTATTCCTTTTTTCCCCTTTTCCCTTGTTATTTTCCTTCTTCCTTTCCATCATTATTCACATTTTGTTTCATCACATGTTTCTTTCCTTTTGCACATATTCTCTGGTTCTTACAATTTATGGTTATGAAGATTACCACATACTAATATCATCTCTTGATTTTGTTGAGTTTCAATCAAGAATACTATAGGAGGCAAGCTTGAGTAGTAAAAGGAAAGAGTGATACATCAAGTCAAAAGCCATATTTGTGTGAAACACGATTGATTATATAATTTTTGAGTGAAACACGTGAGTAGAGTGGTAAGGCTACATATTACTATATTTCCACATCATTATCAAACTAACATTTAAAATTAAAGATGAGTGACCAAGAATCCAAAAAAGAAGAATTCACCACATACTTCAAGTTATTCATGAAGGCCATGCAGGATGAGTTCTTTAAACTCAAGATGGACATGGAGGAGTTAAAGGCATCAAAAGCATCTAGCAGAGAGGAGCAAATAAGCCAATATGAATCTTCATCTTCAAAGGGAAAAAGAAGACATTCTAAATATGACATGGATTTATCTGATCCAAAGATCAAGTACCCTACCTTCAAGGGAAATACGAATCTGGATGCATACCTCGATTGGGAGATGAAATTTGAGCAAATCTTCAGAATGAATGATTGCCTTGAAGAAAAGAAGGTAAAATTAGCTTCATTCCAGTTTTCTGACTATGATGTTGTTTGGTGGGAAGATTTACAGCTTAAGGGGCGCCTTAAGGGCAAAAGTCCACCTCGTATGTAGGAGAAGTTGAAGAAACTTATGCGCAACAAGTATGTCCCAAGTTACTACTATCTAGAGTTAAATGGAAAGTTGTGATTGTTTAGACAAGGCTCTATGACTGTGGATGAATATGTACATGAGCTTAACCTTCTTAAGATATGTGCTGGAGTACAAGAAGGTGAAGAAGCAAGCATGACCAGAATTATTGATGGTTTGAGGCCCGAAATAAGAGACAAGGTAGAGATGTAAACTTTTGTTGATAAGGAGGAGCTGGTGCATAAAGCCATTAAAATTCAGAACGGGTTAAAGAAAAATGTTCTAAATCCTTTTCTTATGGCTGAAAGGACTCAAAATTAACCTCTAAGTGGAACGATTCTAAGGCTAAAGATGATACCAAATTTATGCCTAAAGCCAAGGAGCAATCCAAAGAAAAATCTGATGGTAGTAAGAAGTCTGACTCTAAAACTTTTTCTTCTGAAAAATTCTCTTTTCTTCAATGCTTTAAATGTCATGGAAAAGGCCATATTGCTTCCCAATGTTCCAATAAGAGAGCCATAATTCTTAAGGATAATGGTGAGTATGATAGTGTGCATTCTAGTAGCGAAAGTGATGATGACATGCCTTCTTTAGTAACTGATCTGAATTAGAGATTGATGAAGCTGAACCTGTTAAAGGAGAAGCATTGATGGCTAGGAGAGCCCTCAATATGCAACTAAAGAAAGATAATGAGCAAGAGCAGTGAGAGCTCATCTTCTATATTAGGTACTTCATAAAAAATAAGGTATGTAGCATGGTTATTGATAGTGGTAGTATCACCAATATTGCTAGTACCTTACTTGTTGATAAGTTAAAATTACCTACAATGAAGCATCTTAAAACTTATAAGTTACAATGGTTGAATGAAAATATCGAAGCTAAAGTTACTAAGCAAGTTTTGGTTTCCTTCTCTATTGAGAATTATCATGCTAAAGTTTTACGTGATGTTGTCCCTATGCTTGCTGGACATCTTTGTTAGAGCAAGCTTTTCACCCAAGAGGGGGGTGAATTGGGTGATTACAAAATAATCGAAAGCTTAAATTCAATTTATAAAACTTAAAGCACAGTTAATGAAATGAAGAGATATCACCGAGATTCACACAAAGATTTATACTGGTTTGGTCTCAACCACTTGACCTACGTCCAGTCCTCAGAAATCCTTCTGAGCTTTTCACTATATCTTCCAAGATTCAGTGGGTTCTTGGTACCACAGTACAACTAGCAAGTTCCTCTAGACACTCGCTCCCCCTTACACAAGGTAATCACAAATCCCTACTTAAGGTTCCTCAACCTTAAGTTAACTCTATTGAAAATGATTAAGTATGAATGACAAATCTCTCTCACAGAGTATGAAGATAAGAACTGAAGCACAAATGATGAAGTGAAGCTTTTGTGAGGATATTGCTTTTTGAAGTATTCAGGCGTTTTTTTTCCTTGTTGTATTTTTCAAATGGCTGGACATATATAATAGAACCACTTGAAGACCGTTGTAAATTTGCCCGTTGATTCAAAGATGCTTATGACAAATGTAACAGCATTTGTCTTCCGTTACTTTTGAATTTCTGCTGCTACCATGAATAGTTGTCGTTTGAGTGGAGTGTTCAGTTACAAGTCAAGTGTGTGATGGTGGAGTACAGCTGTAACACACTTATGAATATAACCGTTAAGCAATATTTGTATCTCAACAAATTAATATGGATCACTGGAGGTGTTTTATAAAAAGTGACAGAATAAAACCATAGAGAGTGATCCTATTTTCGCAACTAAGTATTGAAATGATATATCATATGATTTTGATAGCTATTTGGAGAAATCAGTAATAATAGAATTTCACTAGCAAAATCAGTTGAGGTAAAAGCACATGGAAACAATAGATCATTATATGAGCAAGACCAATATCACTGGAAGTGAATATAATGTCATTGGGAGTGATTTTGAAAACTTTGAAAGCTTCTGTCAGTGATTGCTGGTTCACTGGAAGGGATATTGGAAATTGCATATTTCACTCGAGTGAATTTGGAATCACTGGAAGTGATTTTGTAAATAGTGATTTCTTCTTGGAGTGATTTCCAATTCACTGGAAGTGATTTGCAACTTTTCAAACTTCACTCGAGTGATTCAAGATCACTGGAAGTGATTTGGTGAACAGTGAAATATTCTTGCAGTGATTTCCAATTCACTGGAAGTGATTCAGCGAAAATACAATATCACTCGAGTGATTAAGGATCACTGGAAGTGATTTGAAAAACAGTGAAATTTTCTTGAAGTGAATTCTAGATCACTGGAAGTGATTGGCCGTATCACTCGAGTGATTCACAATCACTGGAAGTGATTTGGCGCATCACTCGAGTGATTCAGAATCACTGGAAGTGATTTGCAAAACCGTGGAATTTTCTTGAAGTGAAATCACAATCACTGGAAGTGATTAGCCGTATCACTCGAGTGATTCACAATCACTGGAAGTGATTTGGCGCATCACTCGAGTGATTTAGAATCACTGGAAGTGATTTTCAAAACAGTGAAATTTTCTTGCAGTGATTTCGCGATCACTGGAAGTGAAATTGCGGATCACTCGAGTGATTTCCCATATCACTCGAGTGATCTGTTATTTTTCGCAATCACTCGAGTGATTTCAACGATCACTCGAGTGATCTTGAATATCACTCGAGTGATTAATAAAATCACTCGAGTAATCTTGCACAGATCACCATAATTGATTGCTTTGCTGGTAATTAATCCATGAGCTTCCAAAACATGATTTGTTATCATCAAAAGATGAAATCTAACATTCTCCCCCTTTTTGATGATGACAAAACATATCATATGATCAAGTTTAAGATTTTGATTTTCTAATACACTTTACTTGATCTTTTTGAAAACTTTTGCACTAATTTTGATTTGCAATTGCTAAGATGAGTTTGTTTAAAATATTAAGAGTTTTTGACCTTTGGAAAGTAAAAGATGTAAGTTCAAAGTTCAAAAACCATTGTAAACAGAAAATGCACATAAGAAGTGATTTTTTTTGAAATCATTTTGGCGGCTGCAATACACTAGGATTTCCATGAGATCATATTGGCTACTGCAATCATAAACACAGATACATTAAAAATTTCATGAGATCATATCATAAACTCATATTTCTATTAGATTAGAGTCAGTTCAGATTACACAAGCTATACAATGACAAGTTCTTGGAAAAGTAAAATACATAACTTGGAATTACAACCTAGAACACATATGCATCAAAAGAAAATATATCATATCAGCTCTTCTCCCCCTTTTTGGCATCATCTAAAGGAAAGGTAGACGGTGTAGAGGCTTGAGTGGATGCAGAAGCAAAGAAGGAGGTAGGTGGAACATATGGAATAATGGAAAGTTGTGGTGGAGATTGGAAGGAAAATGTGGTAGGAGATGGCTCAAGAGGAGTGGTGGAAGTGGAGTGAGTAGGTCCTATGACCTCTGTGGTGGCTTCCTTAGCTATAATTTCCTCAGTATGAGAACTAGAAGCAGTATGATGTGAAGAAGATGATGGAGTCTGGAGAATGGGGTCAGTGTGTGGAATATCACCAGCAGAAATAGGATCAGAGATAAAGGTTGTGGGAGGTGCTGGAAGAGTGTCTGAAGGGATAATGGGAGGAATGATGGGAGGATCAGAAAGTGAAATCTCTGGAACTGAAGAATCTGATGGAGGAGGTTGTGAGGAGGCAGGTGGTAAGTCAGGGAAGGGGATATGAAGGTGAGTCCTGAGAGCATCCTCGATCCTCTGAATTCTCTGTGACTGCTCAGTCAGGCGCTCAAAGAGGAGATTGGAGTTATGATCCACTGCTGCCACTAAGATTGTCACTTGATTATTGACTTGATCAATCAGTTGAGCGTTAGAGTTCTTCAACTGAGTGACTGCAGACTGAATGGCCTCCTAGATATACGTCTGAATAGCAGCCTGAGTAAAAGAGGGACCATGGGAGACTGCTCTAGAGGACTGTGCCTCATCCATCTTGGAGGGTGAAGGGTCCATCCTCTGAGGTTCTCTCTGGCTGGCCTTAGGAGAAGGTGAATGGTGTCTCTGTTGTGAAGATGCTCCAGCAGGAATGGTAATTCCCATCCGAGTGAGGTGGATTTTCCCAAATTTAGGAATCCTCACAATATCTCCCTCAGGTATCAAATGCCAAATGTTGTGTATGGAAAGAATGTAAGACACAAGCTGAGGATAGGGAATAGTAGTAGACTTGGAGGAGTGAAATCTGAACCTCTTCATCTCTTGAAAAATGAGTTCCCCCACGTTTCTTCTTTCCCTTGTCATAAGAGAAGCCATCATCTGAAGATCCTTCCCCGTGATATGAGTGAAATTTTTTGCTTTGTTAACCATGCTACGGGAGTAAATGTAGAATAAGGCTCTCTGGTTGTTAGTAAGAGAGGCTGGGGAATTGGGTAAAGGCACACCAGGCTGTCCTGGTCTAAAGATATCAACTAATTCATGAATATTAAAGACACGTGGAGGCCTCATGGGAGCATCCTCTATGCCTAGATAGGTGTTGATAAGATCCCCAGACAGAAGAATTTTCTGATCTCTAATACTTGTTTCAATTCTCTCAGCAATGATGTTTCCTTGGTCATCCTTTACATCAGCAGTCTTCATGTTACAGTAAAAATATTTGACAACCAAAGGATTGTATGACATTCTCAATCTCAGCCAAGGTTCATATTGTTTCAAATATGGGGTTAGATCAATATGAAATTTCTGTTTTAGTTCCTCCAAGTCAACCCACACAACAGGACAGAAGGTTCTTTTGGAAAAGTGTGAGGCAAACACAATGGAGTTCAAGATACTGAGATTACCAGTGTTAAATCAAGAAGGAGGTTCAAGGAGTTCTGTGGTTTCTTCAGCCAGAGATCCAGATTGACGACTACCAGTGGCTTGACTTACATACCGTGACTTCTGAGGAACTGAGGCTGCCAAGATATTCACTGCCCGTGAGATTTTTCTTTGCAAGGTAGACTCTTGGACATCTGCTTCTCGCTGTTTTTCTTTCCCTTTCTCTTTTATGCTGGTATGCGAACGGGTAGCCATTCCCGTTGGTTCCTCAATCCGAATCCCCTTGGGTCTTGGTCTGGGTGGATTGGGTTCTGGTTCAGCGGGGGCTTTCGCCCTCTTAGACGGAGGTGGAGGTGGAGGAGATTGCCCGAGCCTTTTTGTTCTTGCCATGGGTACCGACACTTGGTGGAGGCGAAGGTTTTGAGACTGAAATTTTGACGCTTGGTAAACTGTCGGAAGCAAATGGCGAGAGAAAAGCAAAAAGGAGTCTGTCGAGAATGAAGGGCGAAACTGACGGAAAAGGAAGGAAGATTTTAAACTGAAATGGGCTGGCTTTTGAGGGGATTTTTCGGTTAAGAGTAGTAAAGATGGTTTCCGTTACTGGGTTCAAGAGGTTTGAAGGAAAATGAGAGGATTTCAGCGAGTGGAGGTGACGGTTTGAAGAAAGTGAACAGTCGCGAGAGAGAAAAACTGATATAACAGAGTTTTTAACATTCACTCGAGTGATTTTTAACATTCACTCGAGTGATTTTTAACATTCACTCGAGTGATTTTGGTTTTCACTCGAGTGAAATATAAAAATCACTCGAGTGAAGTACAAAAACACTTCACAGAATCTCAAACCATGCTGTAATTCCAAAATTAATAATTAAAATACTCATGTGACTTACCAGTGACAAATTTATTAATTTAATTATTTAATTTACCTGTGATTGCAGTGTTTCACTTTTCACTTACTCCACTGTCTTCCTCTCTGTTTGTCCCTGTTACTTAAGGATATTACAGAGCATCCTGCAAAACAACTTTGTAGATACTCCGATGCTTAAGTTAGTAATGGGATCATCAAAACAATATGAAATCAACATTTATAAATATTAAACAACTTACAATTCATTGGGATTTACCATTCCCAATTCCCTTCGTATGTGCATGAATTGTTCTCGGGCAAGAGGTTTGGTGAAGATATCAGCTAATTGCAAGTGTGTGGGTATGAATAACACCTTGACATCTCTTTTCTGAATATGATCTCTAATGAAGTGATGTCTCACATCAATATGCTTGGTCCTTGAATGTTGTACAGGATTTTTTGCCAAACTTATTGTACTGGTGTTGTCACAGTAAATAGGAATTTCTTTAAGATATATGCCAAGATCCTGAAGTTGCTGTTTTAGCCACAGTACTTGTGCACAACAGCTTGAGGCTGCTATGTATTCTGCTTCCGTTGAAGATAATGATACTGTAGTTTGTTTCTTACTGAACCAAGAAACAACTGCGCCTCCAAGGAATTGACATTGCCCACTTGTGCTCTTCCTATTTGTTTTATAGCCACCATGATCAGAGTCAGAATAGGCTACTAAACATTCATTACCCTTTTTGGGATACCATATACCCAACTCTTTTGTGCCTGCGAGATATCTGAAAATTCGTTTCACTAATTCAGCATGTGACACTTTAGGACATGACTGAAATCTTGCACATAGACCAACACTGAACTGGATATCAGGTCTGCTGGCTGTGAGATAGAGTAATGATCCAATCATTCATCGATATTGAGTTATGTTGAAGTCAACTCTTTTTTCATCAGCATCCATCAGTACGGTTGAGCTCATAGGTGTATCTGTACCATTAGCGTCATCCAATCCAAACTTCTTGAGCAATTCTTGAAGATATTTGGTCTGTGATATGAATATTCCATTCTTCCTTTATTTAATTTGTAAACCAAGAAAGAAGGTCAATTCTCCCATTAATGACATTTTAAATTCTCCCTGCATTATCTCAGAAAATTCTTTACACAAGGAGTCATTAGTAGATCCGAATATAATATCATCAACATAAATCTGAACTACCAAAATATCACTTAGTTTTCGTTTTATAAATAAAGTTGTATCGACTTTTCCTCGAGTAAAACCAAATTCGATGAGAAATTTGCTCAACCTTTCGTACCAGGCTCTAGGAGCTTGTTTCAAACCATATAAGGCTTTCTTGAGTTTGAAAACATGATCTGGTTTGGATACGTCTTCAAAGCCAGGAGGTTGTTCTACATAAACTTCCTCCTTAATGTACCCATTTAAGAAAGCACTTTTCACATCCATTTGATATAATTTGAATCCTTTGATGCATGCAAAGGCTAAGAGTACTCGTATAGCTTCCAATCTTGCTACTGGAGCGTATGTTTCCTCATAATCAATTCCTTCTTCCTGATTGTAGCCTTTGGCAACCAATCTTGCCTTGTTTCTGATAATAGCTGCGGATTCATCAAGTTTGTTCTTAAATACCCATTTAGTGCCAATAACCGAGTGGTCTTTAGGCCGGGGCACCAAATCCCAAACTTGATTTCTATCAAATTGATTTAACTCTTCTTGCATTGCTAACACCCAATCATTATCTGATAGGGCTTCTTCAATGTTAGAAGGTTCTAATTGAGAAATGAATGCAGAAAAACTTACTTCGTTTAAAACCTTGTTTCTAGTTTTGACACCTTCATTAACTCCACCTATTACTTGATCTAGAGGATGACTCTTGATGTATTTCCAGGCACGAGGTTGATCTGAATTACTCAGTTCAACTTCTTTTTCACAATCGTCATCTTTAAGATTTGAAGAGTTAATAGATGGTTGGTTTCTAGTTATCTCATCATCAAAGTTTTTACTAGAGGATACATATTCATCGAATACAACATGAATTGATTCTTCTACAACACATGTTCGTTTATTAAAAACTCTAAATGCTTTACTATGATTTGAATATCCTAGGAAAAATCCCTCATCATCCTTAGAATCAAATTTTCCAAGATTATCTTTACCGTTGTTATGAATAAAGCACTTACAGCCAAATATGTGTAGAAGAGCAAGGTTTGGTTTCCGTCCCTTGTAAAGTTCATATGGTGTTTTTCCAAGTTTGGTTCTGACATATGCTCTATTTGAGATGTAGCATGCAGTGCTCATTGCGTCTGCCCAGAAGACTTGAGAGACATTCTTTTCGTTGAGCATTGCTCTAGTCATGTCTGTAAGAACTCTATTCTTTCTTTCCACTACACCATTCTGTTGTGGAGTTCTTGGTGCTGAAAAATTGTGATCGATGCCATTTGTATCACAGTATTCTGCAAATGCTTGATTATCAAATTCTCCACCATGATCTGTCCTGATTCCTGCAATTGACATACCTTTCTCATTTTGCACTTTCTTGGCAAAGGTAATAAATTTATAAAAAGTTTCATCTTTGGATGATAGAAATATATTCCAGGTAAATCTAGAGAAATCAACAACAATAACAAATGTGTACAAGTTTCCACCGAGACTCTTAACTCTTGCTGGACCAATCAGATCCATATGCAATAGTTGAAGTGGTCTATTAGTGGTAATTTCAGTTTTTGTTTTAAAGGAAGATTTAGTTTGTTTACCTCTTTGACAAGCATCACAGACTAAATCATTCTTGAAATTAACATTAGGTAGTCCAATTACCAAATCCTTTTTGAGTAACTTTTGTAATTGATGCATATTAACATGAGCAAGTCGCTTATGCCAAAGCCAACTCTCGTCAGTGTTACTCAGAAGGCAATTTTCGGAAATATTTTCATTCATATCAAGAGTATAGCAGTTACCTTCCTTTTTTGCCTTGAGTTTGGTCTTCAACTTTTTCTTTTCAATTTGCAGATCCTTCTTGCTGACTATCATACATTCTTCTGAATCAAATCTTACCCAGTTGTCTTTATCCGTGCTTTGACTTACACTTAATAGATTGTGACATAAACCTTCAACGTAATATACGTCTTTGATTTTATCTTTGACTTCCCCAAGTCCTGCTATCCTTCCAGTTTGATTTCCTCCAAATTTCACCTTGCCACCTTCCTTAGGTACTAATGTGGCGAAGTTCTCAGGATCACCAGTCATATGTCTTGAACATCCACTATCTATATACCATTTGGTTGATTTGGATGTTCTGAGACAAACCTGCAGTTAAGGATAATTAAGTTTTAGGTACCCATATCTTTTTGGGTCCTTTTGGGTTAGTACAAATAACTTCTTGTTCATGAATCTTCTTAGGTATCCATTTATAGGTTCCTATAATTCCTTTCTTTTTATGAAAACACGAAGAAGTATAATGTCCTTTTCTATTGCAGTAATTACAATAGGCAAAAGGATTAGATGTGTGCACAGAACGTGTGAAATAACTTAGATAGGATTTACTTCCTGTTTTCTTCTTACCTTTTCTTTTGTCTAGGTTCGGATCATATCCTATACCAGACTTATCATTCACATGACGTTGTGCTTTTAAAATAACATTTAACATTTCACTTCCTTTTGTAAATTTTTCAAGAGTTTTAGTAAGATCAATATTTTTCTTTTCAAAAGACAAACACCTTTCGCAATCTCTTTCCAAAGGGTTTTTAATTCTTTCTTCAAGAAATTTGTTTCTCTTTTTACAGGCAATCAAAGTATTAACAATTTTGATAAATTCAGAATGTAAAGCATCATATTCATTTTGTAACTCATCATATGTAGGGTCAGAATTCATTACCTCCTCGTCTGTTTCTTTTTGAGCAACCAGACATATATTGGTTGTCTCCTCATTATCGCTTTCTTCTTCTTCTGAGGAGCTATCTCCCCATATTGCAGAAACAAATGCCTTCTTTCTGTTGAAGGATTTGAAGTTTCTCTTTTCTTTATTTTTCTGCAATAGCTCCGGACATTCTGATTTGATATGTCCCGGTTTACCACATTCATAGCAGATGATTTCCTTGGTGTCTCTTTTGCCACTTGTTCCACCTCTTTGAAAATTTCTGAATCCTTGGCCTCTGTAGAATTTTTTGAATCTTCTGATCATCAGGCCCATTTCATCATCATCGATCTCCTCTTCTTCTTCCTGGTTTTCTGCCTTTGTTTTTGTTATACTCAGTGCAAGACTTTTCTTCCTCCTGTCGCCAACTTCTTCTAATTCTCGTTTGAATTTTAGTTTGCTTTCATATTCTGAAAGGCTTCCAAACAGAGAAGCTACAGACTGCATTGATTCTCCTTTGGCTTCCTCTATTGCTGTGACTTTCGCTTCCCATTCTTTGGAAAGAATATTTAGTATTTTTCTTACTTGGACATTCTGATCATAGAATTTTCCAAGTGCTGCAAGTTGATTAACAATGTAAGTATATCTAAGTTCAAATTCAGCTATTGACTTACCTTCCTTCATACGAAGCAGATCAAACTCTATAGTTAGAGTATTGACTCGATTTTCTTTTATTCCAGATGTTCCTTCATGAGCTACTTCAAGCGCTTGCCACATTTCTTTAGCAGTCTGAAGAGTACAGATTCTGAAGTATTCTTTTTGACTTAGTGCACTCTGAATCATTAGAATTGCTTTGCTGTTGAGAGTCACTAGCCTTTTGTCATTATCGTCAAATTCTGCTGGTGATTTAGGAACTTTTCGAGATTCTTCAGTCTTTGTAGGCACATAGTTTCCAGTTTCAATCACATCCCATAGTCCGTATTCTGTAGCCATTACGAATACACGGAACTTAGCTTTCCAGAAGGAAAAATGTTCACCACTGAAACCAGGTGGTCTAGTGATAGAAGCTCCGTCAGGAAGGATTGCTTCACCCATGCTTGCCATCGGATCCTTCTAAGGTTGTTAAGCCTGAATTAGAAGACCTGTGCTCTGATACCAAATGTTAGAGCAAGCTTTTCACCCAAGAGGGTGGTGAATTGGGTGATTACAAAATAATCGAAAGCTTAAATTCAATTTATAAAACTTAAAGCACAGTTAATGAAAGGAAGAGATATCACCGAGATTCACACAAAGATTTATACTGGTTCGGTCTCAACCACTTGACCTACGTCTAGTCCTCAGAAATCCTTCTGAGCTTTTCACTATGCAACTAAAGAAAGATAATGAGCAAGAGCAGTGAGAGCTCATCTTCTATATTAGGTACTTCATAAAAAATAAGGTATGTAGCATGGTTATTGATAGTGGTAGTATCACCAATATTGCTAGTACCTTACTTATTGATAAGTTAAAATTACCTACAATGAAGCATCTTAAAACTTATAAGTTACAATGGTTGAATGAAAATATCGAAGCTAAAGTTACTAAGCAAGTTTTGGTTTCCTTCTCTATTGAGAATTATCATGCTAAAGTTTTACGTGATGTTGTCCCTATGCTTGCTGGACATCTTTGTTAGAGCAAGCTTTTCACCCAAGAGGGGGGGTGAATTGGGTGATTACAAAATAATCGAAAGCTTAAATTCAATTTATAAAACTTAAAGCACAGTTAATGAAAGGAAGAGATATCACTGAGATTCACACAGAGATTTATACTGGTTCGGTCTCAACCACTTGACCTACGTCCAGTCCTCAGAAATCCTTCTGAGCTTTTCACTATATCTTCCAAGATTCAGTGGGTTCTTGGTACCACAGTACAACTAGCAAGTTCCTCTAGACACTCGCTCCCCCTTACACAAGGTAATCACAAATCCCTACTTAAGGTTCCTCAACCTTAAGTTAACTCTATTGAAAATGATTAAGTATGAATGACAAATCTCTCTCACAGAGTATGAAGATAAGAACTGAAGCACAAATGATGAAGTGAAGCTTTTGTGAGGATATTGCTTTTTGAAGTATTCAGGCGTTTTTTTTCCTTGTTGTATTTTTCAAATGGCTGGACATATATAATAGAACCACTTGAAGACCGTTGTAAATTTTCCCGTTGATTCAAAGATGCTTCTGACAAATGTAACAGCATTTGTCTTCCGTTACTTTTGAATTTCTGCTGCTACCATGAATAGTTGTCGTTTGAGTGGAGTGTTCAGTTACAAGTCAAGTGCGTGATGGTGGAGTACAGCTGTAACACACTTATGAATATAACCGTTAAGCAATATTTGTATCTCAACAAATTAATATGGATCACTGGAGGTGTTTTATAAAAAGTGACAGAATAAAACCATAGAGAGTGATCCTATTTTCGCAACTAAGTATTGAAATGATATATCATATGATTTTGATAGCTATTTGGAGAAATCAGTAATAATAGAATTTCACTAGCAAAATCAGTTGAGGTAAAAGCACATGGAAACAATAGATCATTATATGAGCAAGACCAATATCTCTGGAAGTGAATATAATGTCATTGGGAGTGATTTTGAAAACTTTGAAAGCTTCTGTCAGTGATTGCTGGTTCACTGGAAGGGATATTGGAAATTGCATATTTCACTCGAGTGAATTTGGAATCACTGGAAGTGATTTTGTAAATAGTGATTTCTTCTTGGAGTGATTTGCAACTTTTCAAACTTCACTCGAGTGATTCAAGATCACTGGAAGTGATTTGGTGAACAGTAAAATATTCTTGCAGTGATTTCCAATTCACTGGAAGTGATTCAGCGAAAATACAATATCACTCGAGTGATTGAGGATCACTGCAAGTGATTTGAAAAACAGTGAAATTTTCTTGAAGTGAATTCTAGATCACTGGAAGTGATTGGCCGTATCACTCGAGTGATTCACAATCACTGGAAGTGATTTGGCGCATCACTCGAGTGATTCAGAATCACTGGAAGTGATTTGCAAAATCGTGGAATTTTCTTGAAGTGAAATCACAATCACTGGAAGTGATTAGCCGTATCACTCGAGTGATTCACAATCACTGGAAGTGATTTGGCGTATCACTCGAGTGATTCAGAATCACTGGAAGTGATTTTCAAAACAGTGAAATTTTCTTGCAGTGATTTCGCGATCACTGGAAGTGAAATTGCGGATCACTCGAGTGATTTCCCATATCACTCGAGTGATCTGTTATTTTTCGCAATCACTCGAGTGATTTCAGCGATCACTCGAGTGATCTTGAATATCACTCGAGTGATTAATAAAATCACTCGAGTAATCTTGCACAGATCACCAGAATTGATTGCTTTGCTGGTAATTAATCCATGAGCTTCCAAAACATGATTTGTTATCATCAAAACATGAAATCTAACAATCTTTTACTTGGAAGACCATGGCAATTTGATAGTAGGGCGTAACATGATTGTTACAAAAATTGCTATTCTATACCCTTTAATGGGAAACACATTGTACTGAAACTACTTAGGCCTAGAGAAGCTTATGAAGATCAAGTGAGAATTGAACAGGAATGCAAAAAAAGAGATGAATTGAGTAAAAAATAGAGTGTGCAAAAGAAAGAAAATAGAGTGAAAGAAAAGAAAGACAAAAGAAGAAGAGAAAAGTGAAGAAAAGAGTTTATTTTCAGGGAAAACTGAGATTAAGAGAGCATTATTGAGTGAGCAAGTCTTGGTGCTTGTATGTAAGGATGCTTACTTTTCTACTAAAGAATTTAACCCCTCGTTACCTTTTAGTGTTTTGTCTTTATTGTAGGAATTTGGTGATTTATTCCCCAAGGAAATAAATTATGGGCTTCCTCCCTTGAGAGGAATTGAGCATAGGATTGATTTTATTCCTAGAGCTTCCCTACCTAATACACCTGCTTATAGAGCCACAAGTTTTTATGGGAAAACTGAAGATACTAATCAATTTACCTAATTTCATGATATTTTCATATGAGCCCTTCGTATACGGAAGTCCCCAGTATATGAACACAGACAGTTGTTGCACAATATGGATACTATGCATTCAGACGAAAGGTACCTCAGTATGAATTTCCCTGATGAATATTGGGTTCGGACCAAGTTGTATTTCTTTATGAAAACAACGTTCTAGGTTCATAAGGTTAATGATATTCTGGAGAAGGGACTGATGGATTACTATCCAAAGTTTAAAGCTTATATGCAGGATCTCGTATTATTACATATGTATTTTGATTAGGACTAATATATATAAGATATGTATATAGTTTTGGTCGGTCGGTGGTGACTGACATGACTAGTTAGGGTATGTATTATGGTATGATACCAAATTTTGAGGTTACATGGACTAAGTATCAGTAGTTTGAACTAAGTAACAAACGTTAAGCATGCTTGACCTAGGGAAATAGAAGGATGGGTGACCCCCTGTGAAGTTTTGGAAATGCAAAGTTATGTAATAATACTTGATGAATAAATACCTGTGTTAATTAATGTTGTAGATCTTTCTCTAAATGGTATGGATGTCTGTATATGTTATGTTTGGACTACTGGTGCAACTAAACTTTACAAAATGGTACGATTATATATTGAATTAATGTCTTCCTTATTCCAAATCTATAAAGATGGTTATACGAATAAGAAGGGGAGCGAGACTGGAACCAGAACCAAGGCTTGATCCAATATGGCACATATTGGGATTGCTTACAGAGCAGGGGAACATGAAACATGAATTAAGGGATGAATTGAGAGAAGTACGGTAGAAGCAGGAAGCAGACAGGGAAAGATTAAACAATCTGGAAAGGCTAGTGAATGAACTTGTTCAAACATAAATCATGTCCCTGAGCAAACACCAAATTGACCTGTTGCTGAGATAGAGAGCTTACCATCATAATTGAAAAAATTTAGCCAATAAGGACCACCAGTTTTTACTGGAAAATTTGACCCTCATGTAGTAGAAAACTGGTTGTCGCGACTGGAGAAAATCTTATGAATTCTTGAATGCCCTGATGATGTAAAAGTTGAACTGGCAGTTTACAACCTAGAAGGGGATGCTGAAAGATGGTAGAAAAATGTTAAGATGACTATGCAAGCTCAAAATGTTCCTCTTACTTGGGAATATTTCCTAGCACAATTTCATGAAAAGCACTTTCCCTTATTAGTTTGGATTGCTAAAAATATTGATTTCCTAACAATCGAGCAAGGGGAAAAAAAGCTTTGATGAATATCTTGCTCGTTATATCTTACTATCTAGATATTCCTCTTATATGAGATACTAAGATGATAAGGAATAGAGCTCAGACATGCTAATCTGGGGATTGAGACCTGAACTAAAAGAAAAGCTAGTCTTAAAGCAATTTACTGAGTTCAATAAAGCAGTAGAGGAATGTCGAATTACTGAGAATAACTTCTTGAGCCTCTATAATGGTAGGAATGTTAATAGCAAAATGAGCATCTAGTAGTAGAAGTTATAATTAGAAACGCAGAAATTTAAGAGGACCCTTCCGAGGAAATAATAAGAAGCCTTATCAAATCGAGAATCGTAATAATCAACGACCTTCTGGGAACCAAATATGTTGGAGGTACGACAAGTCTCCTCATCCTAGTAGACTGTGTGAACTAATTTGTTATAACTGTAATTAGCCGGGGCATATAGCTATCAATTGTCCATAATAGTAGCAAAAAGCAGAACAGTCAAGGCAGAAAACCTAAGGTAGAGTTTTTGCCATGATGCAAGAGGAAGCTAGAAAATCCCTCGAGTTAATTCAGGTACAATTTTACTTAATGGTTATCATGTGCAAGCATTATATGATTCAAGTGCTAGTCATTCGTTCATTGCCTATAATTGTATGAGACGACTAAGCCTAACAGTGCATCGATTACTATATGATTTAGTAGTATCAAATCCTACGGGTGCTCGAAGTATTACCGCTGAAGTCTACTTAAATTGTGTTGTAAGCATTGAAGGGCATGAGTCAATGATAGATTTAATTTGTTTACCCTTGCATAAGTCAGAAGTAATTCTCGGCATTGACTGGTTAACTGCTCATAATGTTCTGCTAGATTGTGGAAATAAACGAGTTGTTTATCCTAATCAACAATCATATACCAACTCAAGGGGCAATCTTAATTTTCTTTCTACAGCTCAGGCTGAAAGATATTTGCATAAAGGTTGTCATGGGTATATGGTGATTTTCTCTATGCAAACAGAAGTTAGATTAACTCTTGAAAATATCCCTGTAGTAAGGGAATTACCCGAGGTATTTTCGGAAGATATTAGAGGACAACCTCCAGAAAGGGAAGTGGAATTCACCATTAAGACTAAGCCTGGAGTTGAACCAATATCTAAGGCCCCCTATCGAATGGCTCCAAATAAGATGGAAGAACTAAAGAAGCAGATTGAGGAATTGTTAGAAAAAGGGTTTATTAGACCCAGTGTGTCACCATGGGGAGCTCTGGTGCTGTTTGTTAAGAAGAAAGACAGAAGCTTGCGCTTCTGTATTGATTATCAAGAACTAAACAAGGTAACTATAAAGAACAAGTATCCACTCCCCAGAATCGATGACTTACTTGATCAGTTATCTGGTTCATGCATATTCTCAAAAATAGATCTAACGTCTGGGTATCATTAGCTATGTGTAAAGGCAGAGGATGTGCCTAAGACTGCATTCAGAACCAGATATGGACATTATGAATTCCTAGTAATGCCATTTGGGCTAACTAATGCACCTGCAGTATTTATGGATTACATGAATCAAATTTTCTATTTGTATCTAGATTGATTTTTAGTAGTCTTTATTGATGATATATGTTACGAGTGTAGGATGGTGTATTTAGAAGTGCAAGTTTACACTATCATAATCAAGTAATATAGAAGTGAGTAGAGTATCGTTCCCACGAGGATTGATTACTAAGTACCAAAATTGGTAATTTTAATTCTATTTAGTCGGTTGATTAGTTGTGATTGAGATTGCAAGATAAAAATGATGAAATATGAATACAAGTGATATAAAGACAAATATGAGAAAAAGCCCTAGGGATTAGATTTCACTTAACAAATTCCAGATTGAATCACTTATCTATTCTAGTTCAATTTATTCCACATGATTGATAGTCGAGTTTCCCTATTTTAATTACTAGCCTTTTCCAAGGTCAAGTAATTCTATAATTAATTGCTAACCCAATATATTCCTATATGAATTTAAGCAATCAATCATGCATTAAGATTTATGGAACTCAATTAAGACTACACAACCTATATGAATATATTCCTATTTCATATGCAAATTATGGTTTTAATTATAGGATCCACACACATGTATCTCCTTCCGGTCTAAACATGCATATTGAAATTATCTAAAAGGTGGCCAATCAATTGTAAACATTAAGAGAAAAAATGAAAACTCAATCATGAAGGAAAAATTAAAACTAGATTTAATAAGTTAAGATTCAATCCGTCATTAGTAAGTTACATCGTCACCCTAGGAAAAGGAAAATTTAGCTCATGATAAAATTAAAAACAAAACCAAAATTAATTACAAACATCATAAATATTGCATAAAAATTAATTACAAAAATATAAAAATACAACTACAAGATGCATGAAAATGGAAAATCTAGCCTACCATATAGGAGGTAAAACCATCCATGTAGGTGGCAACCTATACCATCCATAAAGGAGGACTACCTAGGCCTTCCATATAGGAGGTAAAACCATCCATGTAGGAGGCATGCAAGAAGTAAAGAAATGCAAGAAATAAATTCTAAAAATAACAACTCTCTTAAATAGAAACTCTCTCTCTCTTCCTTCCTCCTTCTTCCTCTTCATTTTAGGGTGCCAAGAAGCTCTATTTATAGGCTTCATTTTCGGACTGCTACAATATTTTTCTACAGTGACTTTGCTATAGTGAATCGCACTGCTACAGTGAACCGACCACCTACTTGCTACAGTGAACCGACTGCTACAGGAACTGCACCGAACCGCCCCATGTCTACACACACCGACCGCTACAGTGATTCCAAACAGTACCAGGCATGAACAGTAGTGAATAATACCACATGAATAGTACTTCTCCTTAAATGCCTTCTTTAATTCTTCTTAATGCAGTACTGTCCATGGCTACAAGAAAATCATTATTTATTTATTAATTACACCCAAATTGATTACATTCATCTCAAATATAGTCCACAAAATCATCATATAAGGGAAAATAAATATGTAAATATTTTACTTATCAATATACTTGTTATTGGGACTGGTAGGCATAACGGAAGAATTTAAAATTAATTACAAAAGTTTTTTCAATCCCAATTGTGGATCTATCAACGACATTTAAATCGAGTTAGAAAGAGTCGTACCCTTTTAAATTATGCCTTTTTTGTACTTGAGGAGCCAACTACTCAGATCAACTCCCTCTACTAGCATCTACGCGAACAAGACCCAACACCGGCAACGTGCTAGTAGCTCTAATGCCCTTCTAGGATTTTCTTGTTGCTCTCTATTTCACGTATACCCTAGGGTTCTCTAGACCTTTATTTTTATAACTAATAAGGGTCATATTGTATCTTCAAAATTAATCTTAATTAATTTTGAAATCCATATTGGATTAAATAAGTTTAATTTAAATAAATCTATCCAACATATTTAATTTAACCTATTTATTTAATTGAAATAAAGAGCCAACAGATTTAATTTATCCTTATAAATTAAATCTGAGATATGATATCTCTATCAATGTTAGTTATTTAATTTATCAAATAAATTAAATCTAAAGCTAACATTACATAATAATATTATTATATGTATAACATTATATTTCGATAAGTGAAGCTAACATTACATAATAATATTATATATATATATATAATTTTTCTACCCTATATCATAGTCATTTAATCTAGACATGTTTAAATATCAATGAATCTGGACATTATTGCTCGTGTTAGGATATTCTTACATGCGACCCTGTAGGCCCATATGTAGTTGGCAACGGGCCAATAACTGTACTAACTCACAAGTCGCAAGCGGCCTCTAGCAACGCATTACGACTACCTAATTCATATGAGGATCGATAATATGATACAACCTTTCACACAACTATATCACGTCCCTTTTGTCACACGATACTTCAGTAAAGAATGAGGCATAGATAATGTCATCCTCTTTTTCTTGACCATTACTTTCTTGATCCTTGAGTATTCTGACTATAGAAATAGAAACTCCTTTCCATCATAGTACGACCAACATTTCTTAGACTCACTCATCAAGGGTCTAGTAATATCTCTCTACTAATGTGAGGGATAAATTTCATCTCCATTTATATTCTTCTGCATGAAAACCACTAAGCCCGATTGTAGCCTTTATCATCACTTGGTCAAAGGTGACTTTTGACTAGGTCAAAGTTTAGTGACTCTCATGGAATCTATGATGATCTCAGGTCAAAGGGTATAGTGACAAGGTTATACGTGAGATAAGCTTATGACTTGATCAATGCAGCTTTCTCATAGCGGGTCAGTCCATCACCTTGTACTCCTATAAGTGCTTAAAACTTTGATTCGTATCCTCACACCTTATCAAAATCATACTAGCCTTATTTCATCTTTACTCCCACATAGATAACCGACCAAGGACATTTAGGACAATCATTATGATTTATCCAAGGATACAGTTATCACAGTGAACATGTGAATAATGTTATAATTAAAAGGATAAAATCATTGCATAACAATGTTCAAAGTACAATAATTAGCCCCATAATTTCCAACACTTGTATATTCACAAAGTAAAGCTGAACACGAGGAGCATCTTAAGACTGCATTAGGCACATTGAGAGACAAACAACTCTATGCCAAGCTAAGTAAATGTGAATTTTGGCTTACAAAAGTAAAATTCCTAGGCCATGTAGTCTAACAGGAAGGGGTCTCAGTAGATCCCAGTAAAGTAGAAGCAATACTAAATCAAAAAAGACCAGAAAATGTGGCTGAAATATACAGTTTTCTTGGTCTAGCCGGTTATTACTAATGGTTTATATAGAACTTCTCCAAGATCGCGTTACCTTTGATGAGGTTGATGCGGAAAGCTCAACATTTTAAGTGGGATAAAGATTGTGAGAGGACCTTCACAGAGCTCAATGAGAGATTGACGACAGTGCCAGTGCTGATAATTCTTGATCCATAGTTGACCTATGTAGTCTACAACGATGCGAGTAAGCATGGGTTGGGTTGTGTCCTGATGCAAAAAGGAAGAGTGGTAGCATATGCCTCCTGTCAGCTGAAGCCCCATGATATGAACTATCTCACTCATGATCTTGAGTTAGCAGCAGTTGTGTTTGTATTAAAAATATGGAGACATTATCTTTACGGGACAACCATAAAATTGTACTGCGACCATAAAAGTTTGAAATATCTATATGATTAAAAAGAGTTAAACATGAGACAACGTTGGTGGATAGAGTTGATTAAAGACTACAACCTGGAAATCAAATATCATCTAGGAAAAGCCAATACTATTGCATATGCATTAAGAAGAAAAGTTGTACAGGTGGCAACGCTGATGATACATGAGCAAAAGCTAGTTGAGAACTTTAGAGATATCAATCTGTCTAATCAGATTATAATCAGAGTTAGCGATATTAATCAAGTAGAAAATGATTTACAAACCGCAATTGAAAAAGCTCAGTTACAAGATAAGCAAGCACAAATTATGAGGAGTATGATAGAGAAAGGAGAAACTCAAGAGCATGATCTATCTCCGAGTGAACTTGTTAGATACAAGAAACAAATATATGTTCCACTCCAAGCTGAATTATGACAACAAATTCTAGAAGAAGCACACAAAAGTAAGTATACTTTGCATCCAGGAGCCATTAAGATGTACCATGACTAAAAGACTATGTATTGGTCGTCGGGCATGAAGACGGATGTGACAAAATTTGTAGCATATTGCCATACTTGCCAAAAAGTAAAAATAAAACATCAGCGGCTATCAGGACTACTATAAAATCCTAAAATTCTTGAATGGAAATGGGAAAGCTTTATAAAGGACTTTGTAACATGATTACCTAAAGTTAGAAATTATGATGCTATCTGGGTAATTATTGACTGGTTCACTAAGACAACCCATTTCCTTCCAATTAGTATCAATTACTCTCTGGACAAGCTGGCAGATCTGTACATTAAAGAAATAGTAAGATTACATGGTATACCAAAGAATATTATCTTTGATTGAGATCCTAGATTTACTTCAAAGTTCTGGAAGTTGGTACACGAGGCTTTAGGCACCAAACTCATATTTAGTACTGCTTATCATCCTCAGACAGACGGAGAGAAAAATACAGACACTAGAAGATATGTTGAGAGAGTATGTATTAGATTTCAAAGGGAGTTGGGATAGATTCTTTCCACTTACAGAATTTGCATATAATAATAGTTATCATTCGAGCATTCAGATGGCTCCTTATGAAGCATTATACGGAAGGAAATGTCAATCACCTATATGCTAGACAGAACTCTTTGAGAGAAAGATATTTGGGCTAGATATAGTGGATCAGACTAGGGATCAAATTAAATTAATTAAGAAAAGATTGTTAACTGCTCCAAGTAAATAAAAGCGTTATGCAGATAAAAGGAAAAAGCCTTTAGAATTTTTAGAAGGAGATCACGTATTCTTAAAGGTCTCACCAGTTACTAATATCAAAAAAGCTTTAAAGATGAAGAAATTCAGCCCTAGATACGTCGGTCCATTTGAAATCCTATCAAGAGTTGGGCCAGTAGCGTATCAGATAGCTTTACCCCCAAACTTGAGTTGATTACATGATACCTTCCATGTCTCTCAAATAAAGAAGTATTAATCTGATCCTGAACACATTATTGAATATGAAGATGTTAATATGCAAGAAGATCT
This sequence comes from Albizia julibrissin, assembly GCA_037074505.1. Lineage (NCBI taxonomy): Eukaryota > Viridiplantae > Streptophyta > Magnoliopsida > Fabales > Fabaceae > Albizia > Albizia julibrissin. The sequence continues at coordinate 45,950,589 of CM073477.1, forward strand.
TACATTCAAGGTGGAGCCTGACCAGATTATTGATCGGTAAGAGAAATAACTCAGGCATAAGAGTATTCTATTTGTAAAGGTAGTTTGGAAAGGATTATCCCCTAGAGAGGCTACTTGGGAGATGGAAGAGGATATGAAGAAGCGTTACCTGAAGTTCATGAATATGCTTGCATAGCAAATTTCGGGGATGGAATTTTATTGACAGGGGAGAGCTGTAATATCCTGAATTTAGTCACCATAATTCTATCTATATTTATTCTTAATTAATGGAATGGAATAGTGAATTTTGGTATACTTGAAATAGCCAAAATAGTGAAAAAGAAATTATATGCAATTTATGATCAACAAAGACCTAATGCCCAATTTAATTTGAGGTAAAGCCTAATATTGTAGCCAAAAAGTTAATATTCAAGGGCATAATTTTAGTGCCCAATATGTTGCAAATTTTGGTAAAGAATGAATAAGAAGAAGGAAGCAACGATTATCTTAAAATTCTAGGAAATGTAAGGGCAAAATGGTCAATTTGGCTAAATAAATAAATTTAGCAATTTTTCCATGATAATGGAAGAGAGGTCAGTTGAAAGGGAGAAGAAAAAGGGAAGAAAGAATTGTCTAGAGAATACAAGAGAAATTACATAAGAAAAATGAAATAATAAAAAATTATCAAATGTTAAAATTATGAATAAAATAATATTCATAAAGGAGGAAACAAGAACATTCTAGATAACTCCTTTCCTCTCTATAAAAGGCCTCTTGGTCAGCCAAAAAAGGGAAGAAGAAAGAGAGAGAGAAACTTGGAGGAAAAAAGGAGCAAGAAGAGAAGACAAAGTTCAAGAAGGAAGATCAAAGTAAGTAGGTAGAAATTGTTAGAACCGGCTAACACCCAAGAGGAGGGTGAATTGGGTGTACGATAAGAAAGTCTAATTGCTTAAAATCATTTCGCAGCTTATCAAATCAATACATATGGAACTATAAATTTATACATAGATATATAGATCATATATGCTGGAAATGTAAAAGCTTAGGGAAGAAAAGATGCAAAATGTGATTTATCTTGGTTCAGTCCAATCCACGATGAGCTACGTCCAATCCCCAAGCTCCTCCTGAGATTTCCAATCCACTATCTTCTTGTTTAACTGGGCACAAGATAAGCCTCTACAAACTCACAAGAGTTACTCCCCCTTACACACTGTAAGGTTTACTCCCTCTTACGGCAAGTCGAGCAAAGCAATCCCAAAGACCTTTCTCTCCTGCTTAACCGTGCAAGTCTTATGAGCAGCAATGTTCTCTTATGTTTATACCACTATAAGTCTTACGAGAAGCAACGTTCTCTACTGCTTGCACCTTGTAAGTCTTACAAGTAGAAAGTCTTACTGGCGATTCTCTCTATAGCTTCCCCATAAGGTAATCAACCTCCTCAAGGTCCCTCTACCTTGAGATCACTTCTAAAATACAGATGAAGTGTTTACAAGCTCTCTTATAGAGTGGGTAAAATACTCACTGAAGTACAATACAAATAATCTCACTCTCACATATACGTGATACATAAAATAGATAAGTACTGAGAGTGTCTGGGTCGAAGTAGGTGACTTATGATATTTGCATGTTAGCATAGCTGGGTTCTCATTTTTCTATTTGCTCGTGTGTATCTCAGTTCACTGATGTCTCTTGTTGAATGCTTCGGTTTATATAGCAGATGCGTTGAGAGCCGTTGGGAGCATTCAAATATTTATCCGTTGTAATCTGATCGTGCTCTCCAATAAGTATTCAACCGTTGCCCATGATCGTGCTCTGACAAATACTTCAGTTGTTTGGACATTCGTTAACTCATTTGTTAAATATTGATATTGCCCATGATTCGTCATTGCTGAATATTGGTTTGATGGTTGCAATGTGATCGGTAGTGCATAACGCTTGTAAAAGCACTCAGAGAAATATCCGTTAGAATCACTCGGGTGATTACAAACTTCATTGGCAGTGATCTCTAAAAACTGAAGAATCACTACTGGAAGTGATTTTGATTTTACTGGAGGTGATTTTCAGAAAATAATATTCCATCGGCAGTGATCTTGACAAAATAATATTCCACTGGAAATGATCAGCATCCTCGAGTATAGCTCTAGATCCCTTGAGTGATTTCCATGATCCTGTTAAGAACACTGAATCACTCTAGCTTTCAATAAATTCTCTGACAGTGAATTCTGATTCTCTTGCAGTGAATTTAGTGTTACTGAAAGTGATTCAAATTCATTGGTGGAGGTTGATATTTCCTGGTGGTGCTCTATAAGCGATTCTAAGAAAATCCTATATCACTGGCAATGATCTTGATTTGGATGTGATTCTGATTCACTAGCAATGATTTTTATCAAAACACGATATTTTATTGGCAGTACATAGTGTGATCGCTGGAGCTGATTCTAACACAGTGGAGAGTATACTGAGTGATCACTGTAAGGTATTTGATTCACTAGAAATGCATTAGGAGTGATATACCAAAATAAACATATCACTTGAGGCATATTGGCTTTCACTAGAGGTGTATTTAGGTTCACTGGGAGTGATCTCATCTTAACAAGAAGTGATTCTGATTCAACTGATACACTGGTAGCGATTTGATTTTAACTAGAAGTGATACTGAGAAAATAGCTAATTACTCTAGTGAATTCAGCTGCACTGGGAGTGATTTTCATAACAGTGAAATTTTCTTCCAGGATTTCAGAGCCACTGGAAGTGATATTGAAAATTTCACATATCACTCGAGTGATTTGGAGATCACTGGAAGTGAATTTCAAAATAGTAAATTTTTCTTGCAGTGATTTAGCTTGCACTGGAAGTGATTTACAAAATCAACAGAATCACTAGAGTGAATTGGATGCACTAGAAGTGATTTCCAGCACAGTGAAAAATTCTGGGAGTGATCAAATAGGCCACTTGAAGTGATCTGTGAAATAAGCCATATCACTCGAGTGAATTATGAAATCACTTGAGTGATCTATAATTTTTGTCATATCACTCGAGTGATTACTAAAAATCACTCAAGTGATCTGTTGTTCATATTACTTTAACTCGTTGTTGCGTTTCAAATTCTTCAGCAAATAGGGGTCAACTTCCAGATAATATAACTCTTTTAATATAACTCAAAAGCTGGCATAATATATATCTATGGAAAGATCTTTAAGCCTAGTTTCATATGGCACCAGTTTCAGCTCAATTGGATCTTTAGTTTGAGAGTTATGTCCAAAATACCGAACCTATTATGGATTGTGACGCTGATTTGAGTTTCAACTTGCAACATTTATATCGCCTTTATCTGAGCTCCTTTAATGTTCGTTCTAGTGTCCAAATGACGCATTGGAAGTCTATTTTCATATATAACTAGTTTGGTCTCAATCAGAATTGTATTTTGAGAAATATGATTGAATAACCAGACCTTACTCAGATGGATGAAAAACAGAGACTCGCCGCTACAGTACATCACTTGCTGAAACAATGAATCACTCCAAGTGATTTTCACTATTTGTAGAATCACTCGAGTGATTCTGAAATATCACTCGAGTGATTGTTAAAATCACTCCTGTTGCTACATTGCTACAATATGCTACAGTGTCAATATGCTACAGTACCCATATGCTATATTACCACTGCTACAGTGCCATAGAACTTGAATCTTGATATTTTTCATTAATTCTTGCAAGTTCTTCATTCCTTAATTTTTTCTTTCATTGCTTGACTAATCTACAAGATATACAATATTAAATAGTAGTTAGTCAATGTAAGAGATATGTATATTATGCAAACTTTTGCTCTCTTAATATTTGACATCTATATTTGTCATCATCAAAACTAATCATATCTAACAGAAATTTCTACTTGTTCTTATTCTCTGATTCATGAAATCTCTTCTCAACCTTTATGTCATCTTGGATTAGGAAACAAACAAGCAAAAACTCAAGGGAAATAAGTGGAAAGGTGACGGTTAGAGAAGAGGAAGAAGAAGAATCGAGGTAAGTCGAGTAAGACCTTGAAATTATTGTTAAAATTAAGTTGTGGTTGTTGTCTGGCTGGATATTGGATTATTTGTGATAAATTTTGTAAGTTGGGATGTTTAAATTTTAAGGGGGAGATTCTGCCCAAATTTATATTGATCGTGTTAATTCAGTGATTGGATGATTAAATAAGTGATTACAAGTGAAAAGATGTTTAAATAGTTGAAATCATGAAAAATCCAATTTTTTTTAAAAAAAATTGAAATATTTCGGCCAGATCTGAAAATAGTGGTTAGAGCTAGAATATTTTGTTTTTAATGGTTCCATGATGTTAATAATAAATGATACATTGCATGTTTATTTTTCACATTTTTTATGATTAATTGTTTATTACTAATGAGATTCATTGAATCTCATTCATTTCCTATATATAAAATATATACAGCAAGACAAAACAGCTCAAAAGGCAAAGAAGTAATAGATCCCAAGAACTGAGGAGACTAGCTTTTGAAGGAGTTTCGGTATTGATTATCTTGAATTTCGTGTATATTTTGGAGTATATAATATGTATTTTCTAGATCCTTTGCGATTTGTTGTAATACAATCAAGGATATTATATCAGTATGTTATACAAACTCTGTATGCCCATTGAACTCTGTGTGTGTGTAATGATATTGTATTAAATGTCAAAATTTAGGGGGTTTGACAATATACAATTTATATATCACATATGTAAGCACATAATAAGCCTCAAACTCAACTTAAACGCCCAATTGACCTAGGTTTGATGCCACTATTTGGATTGGTAGACACAGCGAAAAATTTAAATTCAAAAGTTTTTCCAATCCCTATTGCTGATGTAATAACCTAATTTTTATTCACCATAATTCCTTGTATACTTGATCACATTCAATTGAATAAAATGGTGAATTTTGGTTACTTAAAGTAGGCAAAATAGCAGAAATAGTGATTATATGAAATGTTTGGCTAAGAAAGACATAAAGCCAAATTTTTGTCTTTATAAAAGCCTAACATTATGGCCTAAAATTAAATAGGGAAGACCACAAATTTTGGCCCAAAATACATTGAAAATGTCAAACTTAAGGCTTAGACTTATCCTCAGGTCCTGGCTTCGAGCCCTTAGGGAGGCATTCTCTTCCTAGTTCCTAGTGAGGGTAGAGGAAAAGGAATAAATCCCCTGGAGGTGGGGCAATACCTATATCACGTCAGTCATACGGTGGCATGGGGAGGGGGTGCTAGCACGTTGGCCTACGGTGGCTGGAGGTAGGGCCGTTACAATTTAAGTAGTTAAATAAGTGATTAGAAGTGAAAAGAAGATGTTTGGTTGGTTGGAAATTGAAAAACTTCAATTTTCCTAAAAACCCTAAACTTTCCGCCAAAGAGATTTCAAGGGGTTAGAGCTAGAATTTGATAGATTTGATAATTCTATTATGTTTAGAATGAAAAGATTGTATAGGAAACATGTGAATTATGAAGTGTAAAGGCTTTAGGGTGTGAAATGACAATTTTGCCCCTAAAACCCTAATTGGTGGCTGTCAAGGGTAAAACTAGAAATGCAATGAATTTTCTAAAACTGAGGTCAAAAATTGCTTCTACATGTGAAATTGTATAGGAATAGCCTGGATCATAATTTTTGGAAAAGCACAATTATACCGGGTATAAAGGGAATTAGCCTGGGTCCCCTAGAGGCATTTTGGTAATTACGCATTTTTGAGTAAAGATAACCAACTTATAAATCTTAGAATGAGGTATGAATGAGTAATAACTCATTTGTTATTAATTTAGGAATTTTAGGGTTTGATATTTTCTGAGCCGGACCAGAAATTAAGGACCTATAGAAGCTAGGTAAGGAAAGGAGTAAGGTAGTAACTCTACCTCTCATATTCTATGTGATTATTAATATGCATTGTTTGCCATGTTTTGTTCAATGACATGTCAATGGTAGTGATTCCTAGAGCTGGTTGTGGAAAAAGCACAAGTACCTCTAGGATCGGTAGGTACCCTATCTAGGTAGGCTAGTGGCAAGTACGGATAGAACAACATCTATGTAATATACCAAATTTTGGGCCTAAAGACTTAAGGATAAGCTTGTATCAGGCAAACAACTAAGCCCAGTTTGGGAAGAGTAGCAAGAATGATGAGATATAGAAAGACTCTTAGGGACTATGCGATTTGGCCTTATTAGGTAGAGGGCTCGGTATTTATAGGCAGTATGATTAAAGTGTTGATATGGATCTATACAGGACACATATACAGTGCCATTGGGTTGGCAGAAAGACGCAACCCAACTATATCATTATATAAGGAACCAATTTGTCAAGTAAAATAGGCCAGTGTAGGTGTGCACATGCCATTTTCGGGGCATACATGTGTACCCTTCATTTTTAGAGTAGATGCTAGTATTGGGCACCATGCGGGGCCCACGTACACACTTTGACTTGGTATCATTTGACAGGCCTCAATATGCGTGTCACAGTCCCAAGTAAAACCCGAGTAGAATCTCGAGGAGATACCAATAAAGGAACTTTAATAAAGTAAGTAATTATGACTGACTTTCGTGTTAGAAGAGTAAGGAGGTGATAAGTGTCCCTTATCTTTACACTCACCTTTATGCTTTTGAGTTGGCATCTCAGGAGCGTGCAACCTAGCACCTGATTCGGGGAATCCACCAATCTCTGACTCAATCACGTACTTAACTTCCTGAACACTGAACCCAGAAGTCTGAGGAAATTTTCTGGCTTCTCCTTTCCCCTGACAATTATGGCTCCACCTAAGAGACAGAAAAAGGGAAGACAAAAAAGCTAGAAATATAGTCACCGTTGATCGATTTATCTGACACGTGGCACTGTAGGATTTTGATACATGGAACTAACCTTTCAAGACCCTTTTTTAGGCCATACATTCCATTCAAATGGTCTAAAACAAGGGAAAAATCAGATTAGATCAGAAAAAATGTTGAGAAATGGTGGAGGAAAGAGAAAACAAGAATAGCAACTTTCAAGAACTCGAGTCCGCTGAAACACTACTGAATCGGCGTTTCCTCTCAAAGTAGTCTTCAAAAACCTTCTTCTACTCATCACAAGCTTCATTTCTATGGTTTTGGATTTTCATTTGGAGGTGTTTGGTGCCATCTCACTGACTAGAGTATTGTCGGGTTTCCAAATCGACTGCGGAAACGCATAGAGGTAAGCGTAAGCTTCTTTTTGAATCGATTGGTTTGTTGTTTGAATGAGTTTTTGTGGGGGTGTGGTACTGTTTATTTTTCATCCAAGGGGTATTTTTGGGGTTAATCATGGTTTAATCATGTATTTATGGTTAGATTATGATTTATGATGATATTGAACCAAGTGGTTGGACAAAATTTTGTTTCCGTGAATTGTTGTCTTGTGAGGTTTTGTGTTGGCTAGAATAGGGCATGAAGAAGAAATTTAAATTTTAAAAATTTAAGGTTTCCAATAGATTCCTTGGGAAAAATTGTGTGGGGTTAAGGTGTGGTTGTGATTTTAGAAGGGTTGGATTGAAAACCCAAAAACTTAAGTTAAAGAAACAATGCTGCTAGATTTCATTTTCTGGGGCAAGTTTCTTGTGACATGTTATTGAGTGGCAAAATGTTATTCAATGACCTCAAAACTTTCCATAATGAAATTAGACATCGTAAGACTTAAGTTGATATATAATATGTGCCATTTGGGTTAGTAGATTGTGAGTTACAAATTTTTGAAGTTAGGCATTGATTCTGGAATCAATTATGTGGTAGTGAGGATTAATTGAGAATTTTGGAATTTTGGGCATGTTATTATAAGCATGAGGTACTTTTCCCTTAACTTAGACTTAAACAGGGTTATGTAGAACTTAGAACCACCTAATTTTGAATTTTTTGGATTTAGTTATAATTTTTGGAAGTTCAGCCAAGAAGTAGAAGAATTCTTAGCTGTGGCCAAAAGGAGGTCAATAACTTTTTGGCCGTGCCCAAGCCCCCAAATTCTAGCATTTCATGTTTTTTAAAGAAATTGACCTATTTAGCCCTTCCAAACTTCTTAGGCCGTAATATACACTTCCAATGACTCATAATCATGGCTCTAATGATGTGATTAGATATTTAGGGCCATGGAGAAGTCAAGAAGTAGAATGGAAGATGCTTCAAGTAACCCCAATGGTGGGAAGAAGGGGAAACAAAGAATGGACATTGGTCCACAAGGTAGTAAACTTACTTACTTGTATGTATGTGATGTTTATGCTGTGTATTGCTTTGCTTGATTATGTGAAGCGTCTATGAATGAATGAAGCTTTGTTTTGTTTTACTATGGTGATAAGTATGTTGGACAAAACATTGAGCATGCAGAATAACATTATGTGAACATGAGCCTATGTAAAGCAAGCATATCATGCACTAGCATTCATCTTACATGTATTGTCTGTATGTTTGCTACTAAGATTTTTTGAATCTCACCCTCCCCCACCAACCAAATAGGTTCGTGTATACGAGACAGAAGGAATGCTTGAAGATGAACAAGAAGGAAGGGAGACGAACAATTGAAGAAACAACATTTATTTTACTGTACGTAAATTATTTATACTCGATAAAGAATTGAATGAACACGTGAATTAGAATTTAACTTGTAATTGAGATCGCTGAATCATTAAGATAAAGAATAAGAACCAGAATTGAACAACTCTGATACTTGATAAGAATAATGGCTCAACTGTCAGAAATGAGTAATAATCCCCTAAGAGAATTTAAGTAAACACTTCTCTGTATGTAATAAAGGGGAAAAAATGTAAGGTGTTACAATCTGCTTCAAAATATTATAGAAAGTAGGGGTCATACAGTCGTATGATCCTAAACAGAGCATGCACATCCATTTTGATCCGGACAAAATTGTTGTTTGATTTTGAATATTGTTTAACAGGCATGTGCATAACATTATTATTTGCTACATTATATGATGCATTTCATGTTTATCTTTCACATTTTATATGATTGATTGTTTGTTACTATTGAGATTCGTTCGAATCTCACGGCTCTCTATCTATTTTCCTCATATGTAGAAAACCATAGCTATCATTTAAATAAATAGTAAGGGTTTTCTATTTTATGCTGGATATTGGATTTTTAAAATTAATCTTAATTAATTTTGAAATCCCTATCATATCAATTAACATTAATTGTTTTGATATGCAAATTAAATAAATATGGTTTAATTAAATATGTCTGACAATTTTAATTTAAAACTAACAAAATATAATAATATTATCATATATAAATATATATCTATATATATACATATATATATGTATGTATGTATGTATTTTCAAAATACATACATATATATGTGTGTGTTTACACACACACATACATAAATATTTGTCAAGTAAATATTCACACATGTGTATATATATGTGTGTGTGTGTGTGTGTGTGTGTGTGTGTGTGTGTATACATGTATGTATGTATAGATATATGTATGAACGTCTGTTTGTATATAAAATTTTTCCACCCTAGATTAACCATTACATTCTTGAATCTAGACATATTTAAGATTTAATGAATTTGGACATTATAGCTCGTGTTAGGCTATTTTTGTGTGTGGCCCTGTAGGTCCGTATGAAGTTGGCAATGGGCCAATGAATGTACTAACAAAAAAAGTCGTAAGCGGACTCTAGCAAGACATTATTACTACCCAATTCATATAAGGGTCGATGAACCCATACAACTTGTCATACAACAATATATCACATCCATTTTGTCACATGATATTTCAGTCAAGGATGAGGCATGGAGAATGGCATCCTCATATTCTTGACCATTACTTTCTCGATCCCTAAGTAGTCTGACAATAGAAATGGAAACTCATTTCTATCGTACTATGGCCATACATTTCTTAGACTCATTCATCGAGGGGTTTAGTAATATCTCTCTACTAATGTGAAGGACAAATTCCATATTGACCATTCACATTCCTTTGCATGAAAAACACCAAACCGGAAAATAGCCTTTATCATAACCCAGTCAAAGGTAACTTTTAACTAGGTTAAAGTTGAGCTACTCTCATATAGGAATCTATGATGATCTCAAGTTAAAGGGCATAGTGACATGGTTATACATGAGACTAGCTTATGACTTGATCCATGCAGCTTTCTCATATTGGGTTGGTCTAGCACTTTGTACTCTTACAAGTGCCTAGGACTTTAATTTGTATCTCTATACATTTTCAAATTCATACTGGTCTTATTTCATCTTTGCTCCCTCACAGATGACTGATCAGGGACAATTAGGACAATCATTATAATTTATCTAAGAATATAGTTATCACAGTGAACATGCAAATAATTTGATAACAAAATGGAGAAATTCATTGAATAACAATGTTTAAAGTACAATAGTGGGCCCCTAGGGCATAATTTCCAACACAACGTACAAGAATTCATGATCTAAGAGACGAGCTGTGAAAGATACAGTAGAAACAAAATGCTGGTAGGTAAAGAGAGAACAACCCTAGTGAACAGTAGAATAATGAACCTAATTAGCCTGGGAATCCTATTCAGGAGCAACCTCTAATTAGACCTGTTGTTGAGACTAAAAGTCTACAGACATAAGTAGCATGGTTCTGCCAACAACAGCCTCCTACCTTCTGAGCAAAGTTTGATCCTCAGGAAATAGAGGACCGGTCATCTCGTCTGAAGAAAATCTTTAGAATTCTAGAATACCTATATAATATTAAAGTACAACTGGCAATTATAAACTAGAAGGTGATGCAGATAGATGGTGGAAAAATATAGAGATGATTCTACAAGCCTGAACTATTCTTGTCACCTAGGAATTATTTTAGGAGTAGTTCAATGAAAAATACTTCCCCCGATCAATCTGAATTGTAAAGGAAACAGAGTTTCTTACCATTCAACAAGACGAGAAGGAATGTATTGATGAGTACCTGGCTTGCTACATCCGATTATCTCGATACTCTTCATACTTGAGGTATCATGATGATGAGGGTTGGAGCACAGACATGATGATACGGGATTAATACCAGAACTAAAAGAGAAATTAGGCTCCAAACAGTTTACCGAATTTAATAAAGCAGTGGAGGAATGCCAGATCACTAAAAGCAACTTGTTGAATTTGTATATGACAGAAATACCGGCAATAAGGGAGCATCTGGAAGTGGGAGTTCTTCCAAAAAATGTAAGAATCCAGGAGGTCCAACAAGGAAAAATGATAAAAATCCTTATCAACTTGGTAAACATAGTAACTAGAGACCACCTGAGAACAAAACATGTTGGCCTTGTAGCATGCCCCATCATCCTATAAGGCCATATGGTGCTCTAGTAAGGCAGATAATATGTTTTAATTATCAACAACTGGGGTATTTTTCCAACAACTGTTCACAACAAAAAAGGATGGAGGAACCAAGGTAGAGACTTAGGGCAGAGTTTTCGCCATATCACAAGAGGAAGCCAGAAAATCACCGAACTAATCCAAGGTACGTTTCTACTTAATGGTAATTCTGTACAAGCATTATATGATTAGGGTGCTAGTTATTTATTCATTGCATATGAATATGTGTGATGGCTAAGCCTATGTATGTATCAGTTACCATGTGATATGGTTGTGTCCACACCAACGGGTGTCAGATCTATTACAACCAATACTTGTTTAGATTGTCTAATAAACACTGAAAGTCATGAACCAATGGGGAACAGATTTGTTTACCACTGCACAAATTGAAAGTAATTCTTAGTAATGATTAGTTTATGAAGAACAATCTTCTAATAGACAGCGGAAATAAAAAGGTTATTTATCCTAATCCGTAATCACGTATCAGTCCATGAGCCAACCTTAAATTTTCTTTCAACAGTTAAAGCTGAGAGATATCTACATAAAGGTTGTCAATGATACATGGTATTTTCATTATGTAGTCAGAGGATAGAATAGCACTTGAAAATATTCCAGCGGTAAATAAGTTTTCTACTATGTTTCCAGAGGATATCAATGGACTACCTTCGGAAAGGGAAGTGGAGTTTGCAATTGGGGTTAAGCCTGAAGCGGGACCAATATCGAAAGCCCTATACAGAATGGCTCCAAATAGAATGGCAGAATTGAAAAGTAGATTAAGGAGCTGTTAGAATAAAGGGTTTATCAGATCCAGTATTTCACCATAGGGAGCTCTAGTGCTCTTTGTCAAAATTGGAAGGGTAGAAGCCCACGGTTGTGAGACAAAGAATATCAGGCAGTGTTCTGGAAAGGCTAAAAGGCTGGAATAGAATAGACTATGTGTCCTGAGAATTTTCCAATGGACTGTGTGTCCTATGAATGCTAAACTTGACCAAATAGGTCTTACGAATGCTTCAGAATGGATGATTTATTTTGCATGCTCTGTGAACATTACATATGTGTATGCAAGGGTTGGAGCCTAGAATGCATCCAGAATTGATGATATTCATATGCATTCAAAAAATAGAGTAGAATGTGAAGAGTATTTGAGAAATATTTTAGGCACATTAAAAGATAAGCAGCTCTATGCCAAGCTGAGCAAGTGTGAGTTTTGTTTTCCAAAGTTAATTCCTGGGCCATGTAGTCTAATAAGAAGGGATCTCGATGGATCCTAGTAAAGTAGGAGCAGTACTGAATTGAAAAAGGCCAGAGAATGTTATCGAAATATGTAATTTTCAGGATCTCATTGGTTATTACAAAAGATTTATACATAATTCCTCTAGAATTGATTTGCCTTTGACAAGGTTGACACCGAAAAATCAACATTTTGAGTGGGATGAAAGTTGCGAGAAGAGCTTCACAGAGTTGAAGGAGATTTACAACAGTTAACCTATATGGTCTACAGTGATGATAATCCTTTCTAGTACTGATAATCCCCAATCCATAGTTTACCTGTGTGGTTTATAGTAATATGAGCAAGCATGATTGGAATGTGTCCTAATGCAACATGACAGAGTTACGACATATGCCTTTCATCAGTTGAAGCCTCACAAAGTAAATTATCCTACTTATGATCTTGAGTTAGCAGCAATTATGTTTGTATTGATAATCTGGAGACACAATCTCTATAGGGAAACCGTAGAGTTGCACTACGACCACAAGAGTTTGAAATATCTATGTGATTAGAAAGAGTTGAACATGAGAAAAGACTACTACAAAAGAGGCTTTTAGTGGCGCACCTCTAACAATGTTTCTCAAAGAAACGCCATAGGTAATTGTTTATTTAAAAAAAATTATAACCAACGGCGCTTTCTATTTTAAGCGTCATAACTTAGTGTTAACCTTCAATGGCCCTTTCTTAAGAAAACGCCATATAAAATTTTTCTTAAAAAAAAATCAAGTGCCAGCTATGACGCTTTGTAGCAAAGAAAAGTACAGTTCTACCGGGAATAAGGGAAATTAGACTGGATTCTCTAGGGAAATTTTGGTAATTTGGGCCCATGTGTAAATATAACTAACTTATGAGCTTTAAATAATATGTGAATGAGTAATAAGTCATTTTTCCGATAACCAACTTTAGATTACCCTTCCGTATAAGTCGGCCATTAGAATACGCTTCCGTAAAGTTTTGAAGGAAAATAATATACCCACTCAACTACAGGTTCGAATCCTCTTTTGAGGTTGGGATTTGGAAAAAGTTATAAAAGAACATCGCTTAGTGGTTAGAATTCGTTACGTAAAACTTATCAGAATGAGTGGAAATGTAATGTGTTACATTTATTTGGTATCAGAGTAGTGATTCTGGCAATGGAATTGTCTGCTCAAAGATAAAGGTCCAGTCAGCGTAAAGGGTTCTGACTATGGGTTATATTCTCTGCTCATATGAATGGTATAGTAATCCCCTATTAGTGCTACTATAATAGGGAGTTACAGATGGCAAAGGAACCTAAGAAATTAGATCACCCCTGTCTGTTAATTAGCCTGTTGAAGGAAGGGGCAAAGGTCTATATAGAGGAAGTAGCTCCGCTTGACAGGGATGTTAGCAGTACCCATTCCTAGTGGGGATTCCTCTACTGGTGACAATGATAATGAGAACCTAAGGATAGAAGAGAAAGTACATGATTCAAATTCTATTGCTAACTCTAGGACTCCTGACATTGAGTTAGGGTATGACCCAAAATTTTCCCCTGTGTTATGAGAACGCAAGAGGGGCTATACTAAGAAGCTGATACTGCTTATGTTCCCTATGGCGACAATATCTAGCATTTATGGGTAGGATAACATGATAAATTGGGATATAGGTATATGTGGGCTACCGATGCCCAGAGATGTATGGGTCGGTATAAGCACCAATGCCTCGAATATCATCGAAACTCTGCGGTTAAGCGTGCTCAGGCGAGGGAAATCCTGGGATAGGTGACCCCTATGTGATGTGTAATGTCCCAAATCTTGATCATTAAGTATCATGTAACTATTATGGTATTTCATGATAAAAGAGCATGAAAAGTGGCAAAAGAAATCCATCAAAGTCACACATAGTAAAATAGTTGTTCTACAAGATAGTTGGTGTATTTTCCTGATAAGGCAGTCAGATTGTGTAACACTTTTAAATTAGTAAATAACCTCCAAAAATAATGAAACATTCCAAAATAAAATTAGACATGATAAGATTTAATTTGATAGGTCATATGGAATTTTTGGAGTTGTATACAAGGAGATATGAATTTTTGAAATTTTCCTAGTGAATTTGACGTTTTTGAGGGGTAGACTTCAAAAGTAATAATTATGGGAATGGTGAGCTTCCAATTATCTCATAGCCCTTGGAACCACCCTAATTGGATATCTACAAAATTATATATGAATTTTCAAAGTTTAGGAACAATTCTGCAGAATTTCTTAAGTAATGCGAAAATTGCAAGGGCAAGATGGTCATTTTGACCAAAAAAATAAAATCTGGAAATTTTTATAAATAAATATAGATGTAAAAATGGAGCATGCAAAAATTTAATATAATTAAATATGAATTTATATTAGAGCATGTGAATTAAATAAGATAAGGACCAATGAGAATAAGACACCTAGAGGCACTAGAGAACTCCATAAAATTCTGCTCCCTTGGTTATTTAAGGCCTTAGGTCGTCCAAAGTGAAGAGGAAAGGAGAGAAGGGTGAGAGCAAAAGAGGAAGAAGAAGAAGAAGGGAAGTCCAAAGCTCTAATATACGGTAAGTATGTTGAAATCTCTACACAATCTTGTGTTATAGTACCAGAAACCTCTCCTTAACCTCCCTATTCTCTTGAATTAGCCATTCTAAAAGCAACAACTATAAGGAAAAAGGGGTAATATTTTGACCAAGAAGGGGGAAAGAAGAAGTGAGGTAAGTTACTCAACTCTGAAATTCTTACCGAAAACTGGTTGTGACTGTATTCTAGCTGGTTACTAGACTGTTTCTGGTGATTTTGTAAGGAGAGTCCAATTTCTAAGGGGAAATGCTGCCCAAATTTCTATTGATTATGTTAAACTTGAGATTAGAAGGTTAAGCAAGTGATTATAAGTGAAAAGAAGGTGTTTAGTTTATTGAAATCAAGAAAATTCCATTTTTCTAAATTTTTATGGAATTTTGTCCAATAGCTGTTAGGAAGTGTTTGGACTGGATTTTGGTGTTTTTGATGATTCTATTAAGTTTAAAAGGGAAAATTATGCAGGGTTAATGTAGATTGTGAAGTGTGAAAAGCCCCGGAATGTGAAATGTCAATTTTGCCCTTAAAACCCCAAGTTAGGGCTGCCAATGGCAAATTTGTAAATTGAGCTAGAATTTTCCTAATCGGATGCCAAAAATGGATTCTACACGTGAAATCATGTAGGAATAACTCAAGTTATAATTTTTGGAAAGTTACAAAAATACCGGATAAAAAGGGAATTAGATCGGGTTCCCCGGGGGCATTTTGGTAAATACGTGATTTGAGCTAAGATAACCAACTTGTAAATTCAAGAATAAAATATAAATGAGTAGTAACTCATTTGCAATTACTTTGGGAATTTTAGGAGTTGATAATTGCCTGAGCCGAACAGAAAGTTAAGGATTGGTTATAGCTAGGCTTTGGAAAAGAGTCCAGGTGGTAACTCTATCTCTCATATTCTATATGAATATTAATATGCATTGTTTGCCATTATATGTTCAATGTTTTTATTGTGGAATTGATACTCTCTGGGTGTGGGTAATGAGTTAAACCATCCCATGGAACCTGTGGGGTACCATGTGGCCAAGTGGACTCAGTTAAGTGGCTTAATATGTACAGACAGGTATTGACCTGCTCCAAGATATGATATGTACAGATAGGTATAGGCCTGTTCCAAGTTGTTATGTGATTATACTACATAGTGAATTCTGTGGTGAATTCATATGTACAAGTTATGATTTGTGCAGATCAAGAACGAATGATCATTTTGATCTGGACAAAATCATCATTTGGTTCCTGAGCATTGTTAGATAGGCGTTGGCATTTTAATTGCTGCATCATGATAAATGCTACACTGCATGTTTATATTTCACCTTTGATATGATTGATATACTGTTACTACTGAGATTCTTTTGAATCTCACACCTTTCCATAAATTTAAAATTTATTCAGCAAGTGGAAACGGCTAAAAGGGCAAAATAGTTCATGCTAGTAGATGAAGGTCCGGTGTTGGTTCAAGAATTACTTCGTTGGTTATTTGATAGGCATTATTTATATTGGGATATGTATTGTAACTTGTGCAAACCCTATGGTAATATTTTGTAATGTAATCAAGAATGTTATACCAATATATTGTACTATTTCTGTGTGCCCATTGAACTGCGCGTTAATACTCTGATAAATGTCAAAATAATAAGGGGTTTTGACAGAAAGTACCTTAGAAATCTTACTCCTTTTGCTTAAAGGTTTGGGATTCTGACTTGAAATTCTTAGATTACCTAAGGAATGATTAGAGGCATGGAGATGATGAAATAAGTATTGATCTTTAATCCGAACCATTTATTTTGTAGTGAGTACTGCCCAGAATAGTTCATTTAATGATGTTATGGAAACTCGAGGCATAGTAATTTTTTTGAGGTTTCTGTATGCTAAGTAATAATCCTTAGTAACCCGTGGAGTTAAAGGTATGGTATACGATAATGCATGGTGAGTGGTAATTATGTTGTATATTTATCCTAGAGGATTCTATTTGACGATACTGAAGGTTAATGATAGGCTTGGATAAGATCTAAATTGAAATAGTGCTTAAGTTAGAATGAGAATCAGGTTCCATTATGGTTCTATTACATGAAAGAAGTTTGAACCTTTTGAACCTTCAGTAATGTTTTAAGGATATTACCTAAAAACCGTGAAGGTTAGAATAGCTTCTATCAATTTTATTCTTAGCACATTTATTATGTATAATTGAGGAAACCTGATTTTTCATCTCAGGTAATGTTGAGGTTCTAAGAATTGAATCATAACCTGAGAATAATGCAATAGTTGAATTGATTCTCCAAGAATTTGAAATGGCCTGAATGCCTTGAGGTACTATAATGTAGTACATAAATATGTATGAGGTTTCTGGAGGTTGCTAATTGTTAATCTTACATAGGGAAAGATATTAATCATAGAATATTCCCTTGGAGTTGTGATTATGCCTGGAGCGGGACCGATATTGAAAGTTCATATAAACTGACCACAGATGAGATGACAGAAATTAGAGAAAGTATATTACAAGACTCCTAGTGAAGAGGGGCCTTATGAGATCTGGGTTCTTGTTACAATGGTACTCCCATTCAGAGACGACCAACCGGAAAGAGCTACCTACGGAGGATTCTGATTAGAGAGGGCTACCTATAAAGAGTTCTGACAAAAAAGGGCTACCTACTGAGAGATCTGATTGGAGAGGGCTACCTATGGAGGGTTTTGACCAGAGGGCCTGACCAGCCAGGTGACTGAGAGAAGCACCGAGTGTAGTACCATAGCGTGCAGCCACCATCATGTCAAACCATAATGTTCAGCCACTAGGACGACAAATCATGGAGTGAAGCCGCTGTGATGTCGAACTGTAGAGTAGAGCTACGAGAATGTTGAATCTCAACGGTAGTGTATTGTAATGAGTCTTCCATCGAATGGGTTTCCTTGAGAGAAAGGTCACACAACCTAATGAATCGACATGGGGTGCTCAAGTGCTGTTTGTATGAAAAAAAATGAAAAAGGGAGTTAAGGAAGAACAGGCTCAACAGCATAAAAGAAATCAACTCTTGCTTTCGTATCTTATGTAGTGGTTCTGCATATATGTGTTTACCATCGAGTATATTCATGTTATGAATATACGGTAGGCAGTAAGACCTATTGGGCCAGCATGTCCTTAGGCAGTCAGACCTGATGGGTAGAGGCCCGAGGCTGTAAGTCCCGTAATGCCTAGGGCATAAGGGTGATTCCTTGGGCAGTAGGACCTAATAAGCATTCATAATATGCTGGGTGGTGGCCAAGGGCCTATTGCACAGGTAATACTCAGGGCTATATGCTAACGTGCAGAATGCTCTTGTGATGATTATTGTGATGATAGTTTGTTTAGCATGCTTTGGGAACATTACATAAGTGTACAAATGGCTTGAGTAGCAAGAGTTAGAGCTTAGGATATATTCAGAGTACCTAATAAACTGTGTGTTCTAAGGTAGTTAGTCATAATAGGTATTCAACAAAGATGATGGACTGAATATCCTGAGGCCATAAGACTTGAGGAACTAGTATGTCCTTAGGCCGGCAAAATGTTACGTGTTGAGAATTATGATGAGCGAAAGTTCAAGGCTGTTAGATATGATTAGTTTTGATGATGCCAAATATATATATCAAATATTATGAGAGCAGAAGTTTGCATAGTATACTTTTCTAATACATTGACTAACTATTTGATATTGCATATATTGTAGATTAGTCAAGCAATGGAAGAAAGAAATTGAGGAATGAAGAACTTGCAAAAATCAATGAAAAATAGCAAGTTTCAAGTTCTACGGTTACTGTAGCAGTAGTACTGTAGTATACGGTTACTGTAGCATTTTCACTGTAGCTACTGTAGCATCACTGTAGCAATCGAGTGATTTTGGAAATCACTCGAGTGATGTTGAGAATCACTCGAGTGATGTTGAGAACAGTAAAAATCACTTGCAGTGATTCACAGATCACTCGAGTGATTTTCATGCTCTGTTCTTCTTCCAGCTGAGCGAGGTATGGTTATTCGATCATATCTCTCAAAATACAACTCCAATTGAGACCAAACTAGTTGCATATGAAACTAGACTCCAAATACGTCATTTGGACACCAGAAGAAACATCAAAGGAGCTAAGATGAGGGAGATATAAGTGTTCGAATTTAGGATTGATATCAGCGTCACTTTCTGGAACAGACTGGGTATTTTGGCTATAACTCTCAAACAACAGATCCAATTGAGCTGAAACTGGTGCCATATGAAACTAGACCTCAAGAGCGTTCCATTGATATATAATACAGAATTTTTGGAGTCATATTCGAAGAGTTATGGCATCTGGAAATTTACCTTGCTTGCTGAAGAATTGGAAACGAAACAAAGAGCTAAAGTGATCTGAACAACAGATCACTCGAGTGATTTTTAATCACTTGAGTGATATTGAAGATCACTCAAGTGATTCCAGAATTCACTCGAGTGATATGGCTTATTTCGCAGATCACTTCCAGTGGCGACAGAATCACTGCAGGAATTTTTCACTGTTCTCAATATCACTTCCAGTGAAATGGAATTCACTCGAGTGATATGAGATTTTCTGCATTTCACTTCCAGTGATCTCCAAATCACTCGAGTGATATCTCAGTTTTTCCAAATCACTTCCAGTGATCCTGAATCACTCGAGTGATGCGCCAAATCACTTCAAGTGATTGAAAATTCACTGTAAGAAAAATTCACTGTTTTGAAAATCACTTCCAGTGAATGCCAGATCACTCGAGTGATATCTGAAGAATTCCAAATCACTTCCAGTGATCCTAAAACACTCGAGTGATGTTGCCTTTTTGCTGAATCACTTCCAGTGAATTGAAAATCACTGCAAGAATATTTCACTGTTTACCAAATCACTTCCAGTGATCTTGAATCACTCGAGTGATATTTGAAAAGTTGCAAATCACTTCCAGTGAATTGGAAATCACTCCAAGAAGAAATCACCATTTACAAAATCACTTCCAGTGATTCCAAATTCACTCGAGTGAAATATGGAAATTTCAATATCACTTCCAGTGAACCAGCAATCACTGTCAGAAGTTTTCAACGTTTTCAAAATCACTCCCAATGACATTATATTCACTTCCAGTGATATTGCATTTTCTCATATAAATGATTCATTGTTCTAGTATACACTTTCCTACATACACTATGATCCATTTGCTATTACCTTCATAAACAACAACTGATTTTGCTAGTAAAATTCTATTATTACTGATTTCTCCAAATTGCTATCAAAATCATATGGTATATCATTTTACTACTCAGTTGCGAAAACAAGATCACTCTCGATGGTCTTATTACTGTTTCTTTTATAAAACACTTCCACTGATCCATATTAATCTATTGAGATTTAAATATTTCTTAACGGTTATATTCATAAGTGTGTTACAGCTGTACTCCACCATCACGCACATGATAAGTAACTGAACTCTCTATTCAAACGACAACTATTCATGGGCGGCAGCAAATTTCATAAGTAACGGAAGACAAATACTATTGCATCTGTCATACCAATGGGAAAACTTTAAGAAACGCTGAAGCATGTGTCAGAGCACGATCAACGGGAAAATATTTAAATACACTCAACGACCGTGCAAAGCAATGGGACTCCAACCGAAAATGATATAGTGACTGTCTAAGCATCAGATGGGATTATAACAGAAAAATATCCGAATGGGCTCAACGGTCAAATGAATCAACAGACTCTAACGGATATCTTCCACAACTCAGCTATAAATAGGAGAGGATTCAAACACAGAATATAAGGCAATACGATGAGAACATGAACATGCTGATATTCTAAAGTCTTCTACCTCCGACCACTCTTTGCTCTACTTTATCTTCTATATTATGTATATTTGAGAGAGTGAATATTTGTATTGTACTTCAGTGAGTATCCTATCTACTCTGTAAGAGAGTTTGTAAATCCTTACAAATATATTTCTGTATTGAACTCAAGGTAGAGGGACCTTGAGAGGGTTGATTACCTTACGGGAAATTTGTAGAGAGAATTGCTAGTAATACTTTCTGCTCGTAAGACTTACAAGGTGCAAGCAGTAGAAAACGTTGCTGCTCATAAGACTTACAGTGGTGTAAGCAGGAGAGAACGTTGCTGCCCGTAAGACTTGCACGGGTAAGCAAGAGAGAAAGGACTTTGAGATTGCTTTGCTCAACTTACCATAAGAGGGTGTAAACCTTACAGAGTGTAAGGGGGAGTAACTTCGTAAGAGATTTGTAGAGGCTTTTCTTGTGCCCGGTTAAACAAGAAGATAGTGGATTGGAAATCTCAGGAGGAGCCTGGGGACTGGACGTAGGTCATCGTGGATTGGACCGAACCAGGATAAATCACAGTTTGCATATTCTCTTCCCTAAACTTTTACATTTCCAGCATATATGATTTACATATCAGCTTATGTTTCTATACTTCCGCATGTATTGATTTGATAAGTTGCGAAAAGATTTTAAAAGATCATACTTTCTTATCACACACCCAATTCACCCCCCCTCTTGGGTGTCAGCCAGTTCTAACAAAGGCAATGAGTCCCGGTGTGCAAGATTCACTACTACAAAAAATACTTTTAACGTCTCTTTTTTGGCCCTTTCTACGTCCTTTTATAGGGGGACGCCTATGTGCGCGACATAGTAAAATAATGCATCTAAAGTCCCTTAAAAAAAGGGACATCTAAAAGGGTGACTTTAGATGTCCCTATTTCAAAATAGGGACGTCTAAATGTTTTTTTTTCAAAAAAAATATTTATTTATATTTTTCACTGCCCAATAATTTTTAATAAACTACAGAAACAGTATTAGATCTAAGGGGTGAGGAGCTTCAATGGAGAGAGGAAGATGACAAGCTTTAACATGTAGCTCTTCAACTTTTCAGTAGCTTGTTTTTTCTTCTTTCTCCTTATATTACCAATTCTTTTTTTCTCCCTAAAATGATGTTACTTCCTTTCTTTTAGTCAAACTTCTAAATTCAAAAATCCATTCTCTTCATCTTTACATGTACCATACTAGATCTGATTGTGAAAAAAGAAAGAAAATAATGTAATAATAATAATAAACAAAAGGACAGCTAGATCCAAATGCAAAGAGACTGTAAACAAAGGTTGGCATGTTAGCTCTAAGAAGTGATGAAGCGAGGATTACCATTGCAGGTAAGGGCAGGGGCGGGAGCGGCGGGGGGTATGACGAGAGCGAGGATAGTGAGAACACTGAAGGAAGAGCTAAAAGAAGCCATTTGAATATATAGAATATGGGTCTCTCTCTCCAAATCCTCTCAAAGAAACAAAGAAATGTCGCGGGAAAGAGAAAAAGAAGAAGTCCATTTACTACTCAGTCTCAAAACATGTTAGTTTTTTTACTAACATAATAGTTTATGTGTCCCTATTTAAAATAGGGACTCATAAACTAGGATAAATAGATGTCTATAACTAAAATACAAACGTCTAAAGTTTTTCAAATTTCTCTTCCTGTAAAAAAGCAGGTCTTTTGCCACTAATAGCTCTACTTTAGGTGTCCCAATTAATTTTTGGAACACCTAAAGTTCCCTTTACGCGTCCCTAATTTTAATTGGGATGCTTAAAGCGGCCCAATATTTCAAAATTGCAACCTATAATTATAAAAATGCCACTCCGTCCATTTTTTACTTCCCTTTTTTAAAAAGGGACGTCTTTTAGGGTCGTAGTATACATTTTCTATAGTAGTGATTGCATAGGGCGGTGTCCCTAGGCAGTAAGACCTGTGTGCTTAGTGCTATGGTTGTTGCATACCATGGTGATATTGGACCAAGGTGTCCAAAGTACACCTTGAGGCTGGCAGAACATTCAGACTATACCTAATTGTAGCTGAGGCAGTAAGCCCTAAGATGCCTATGGCATGGGGGTGATCTCTTAAACAGTAAGACAGGAATATATAGCGATATGGGAGCAGAATGGTTGTAAGGCTTGAAGTGCATACAATGTGATCCGGCAGAGTCCCAAAGAGGCTGTAAGGCCTGATATGCACTCAGTATGATCCGGGTAGAGTCCTGAAGAGGCTGTGTTACCTAAGAACCCAGCGCTGTGAGAATGGACTAGTGGGTCCTGTATGTGAATGCTACATACTATGTACAGAATGAATGAAAATGTCGTATGGGTGTTGAATACTATCTGAGATTTTGTTGCGAGTATGATGATTTGAGTTGAATGCTCTGTGAACTGCAAATACAAGGAATAGACTGAGTGTCTAGAACGATTCCCTAAGGTATAGAGGTTTGAAATTTTGATGACAAAATTTATTGAACAATGGGAGAATTGTAATATCCTAAATTTTAGGACTAGAGGCTTGAGGATAAGCCTGAATCAAGTAGACTACTAAGCCCGATTTAGAAAGAGTTCTAACAATACATAAGAAATAGATTGGCAAATAGAAACTGCACTCAAAATATAATTTAGGTTTTAGTGTGATTAGTCGAAAGAAAATACTTGATTCCTTTAGGATGTATTAGAATGACATATAACCTAACTCGGATCCAAAGGAAAAGGGAAATGGTGTCTAGAAAGAATGGATTTGAATTTCAAGAATTGGAATAATGCTTCCAGTGTGTGCTCTATGCAAGGAAGTTAGTTTTCTTGCCATTTTTAAATAGGGAGATGATGTCCAAAAGTTTTGAAAATTCCCAGAGTAAAAGTAGACTTATCGAGCTTTAGTTTTATAGGTTATATAAGTCATTTGGATTTGTACACAAAGAGTGATGTATTTTTGAAGTTAGCCAAGT
Organism: Albizia julibrissin; assembly: GCA_037074505.1. Lineage (NCBI taxonomy): Eukaryota > Viridiplantae > Streptophyta > Magnoliopsida > Fabales > Fabaceae > Albizia > Albizia julibrissin. The sequence goes on from CM073477.1 coordinate 45,974,543, forward strand.
GAAACTGGCAAGTTTTTGTAGTGACGTCTAATAAATGATAATTCTGGAATTTTGAATGTCTAATTTGCTAAAGACTATATTTTTCCTTAAGAATATACTTAATAAAGGTTAGATAACCTTTGGAACCACAACAATTAGACATCTATAAATAAAGATATAAATTTTTAAATTTCGATGAAAATTCTGTTAGATTTTAATCAATGTGCAAAAATCACAAAAAAATATAGGCAAAGTAGTCATTTGGATAATGAAAATTAAAAGGAAATATTTTTTTTCTTATCTTATGTGTTGGACTGCTAAAAGTAAGAGGCAAAGGGAAATAAATATTTGAGAATACATATGCTTAAAGATGAAGCAATTTGAGCCAAGTAAAAGAAGGTTGAAAAGTCAATAAAGTAATGAGGCAAAATATGATAATTCAAGAAGCCTTTTTCTCTTGTGCCATATTTCAGTCAACAATTGTAGGCCAAACAAAAAGATGATGACTTGAGTTTAAAGAGCCATATTTGTATAAGCATAAAGAAGGAAAGAGAGAAGATGATGATATCAATTAAAAGGCACCTGTTTATTACAATAAAATACTATATTTCCAAGGAGGTAGATGATGATATTTTTATATGCCTCTTATCTCTTTTCTTTAGCCATCAGTTGGCTAAACATATCAGCTAAGAGAGAGAGAGAGAGAGAGAGAGAGCTCATACGAAAATATGAAGAACAAGGAAAGTAAGAGAGCTTAAGAGATTTTAAGAGGAAAACAAGGTAGGTTCAAGGTGATTTTCCACTTGTTCTTGCCTTGGAATTCAGGATAACTCTCTCTAATCTCTATTATTCCTTCTTGAAACACATGTCTAGCAAGCAAAATTAAGAGGAAAGAGGACGAGGTGTGATACCCTTCCTTACAATACCTCACCGTCTCTTAGTTCCATTTAATCAGAATAAGCGAGCGATCATTTTAATAAACTAAAAGCCGTTCACTTTATTTACATTAGATTGATCCTCTGCTTATACAACATTCATACCTAAAAATATATAGAATACAAATAGTAATGCCCCGCACTACGGTCTTCACTTCACTTCGCATCTCCATATCTCCTCCGTGCATACTTTCATGCATCCTTCAACCTATCTAAAATGGTTGTTTCGGAGGAGTGAGATTCAAGAGGATCTCAGTAGTGAACAGTACTACTATGCATAGCATATACATATAAATGCATGACATGCTTGCCTATCAAATCTGATGCCAACATAATGATATACTGAATGCTTAATGTTATGACATACCAATGGCCATTGCATAAAAGATAAATGAGCTTCAACCAATCAAATATGCTCCACACAAAAAGGCAAAGAAGTCATATAATCAATGCATAAACATACATATCACACACATGCAGGCAAGGTAAGTTCACTACATGTAGGACTTCACGTCCTTCCTCAAACCATCGTCCTTGCTTCGGTTTGGGCACGACCATCCATCGACTCCTAGAAATCCAAATACATTTAATGAGTCACTACTCATCCAAATAACATTCTAGACTCATTTTCAGTTGATAACTTAGCCCAATTACGCTAAATTACCAAAATGCCCCCGGAAGCCCGGCCCAAATGTACTTTTACAAAAATTATAACCTAGGCCAATCCTACACAATTTCATGTGTAGAATCCATTTATGACTTCATACCAGTCAAATCCAGGCCTATTCTCACTTTCCCTTCAACATAAACCCTACACAATTTTCTCTTCTGAACTCAATGGAATAATCCAATTGATAAAATTCCAACTCTTTACTCATGCCACACCTCAGCCAGCTAATATAGAGTTCTCAGAAGAGTGTTATTTGTTCCTCCCTTTCATTGACTTGATACCCTCCTTTCTACTCCTTATTACATGATTAGCTATTTAGACATCCATTGGACATCGTTTCGGCCCCCAAAATACTGACTGAATGAGATATGAACAGTACCCTACTCACAAAATACTCATCCAAATGACAAACCGAAATGGTAGAAAGGAAACTTACGCTTACCTTTATGCTTTTCTGAATTCAGTTCGGAATTCTGGTGATGCTCCGGCCGGTGAGATGGCACCAACCATCTCCAAACAAGAATTTGAAACCATAGAATCAAAGCTAGGGATGAGTAGAACAACATCTTTACTGGATACTTTGAGAGAAAACGTCGTTTTTCCATAGTTCTGGTGAAATATCACTTTCTCTCTCTTCTCTCTCTCTTCTGCGTTCTCGTTCTTTCTCCATTCTCTATCTCTTTCTCGCGTTCTGATTCCTCGTTCTGATCTTTTTCCCTTTTAATTCTGCACGAGAGAATGAGAATAAATGATGAAGGGTGATGATTAATTAAAATCATCCAAGTGGCTTACTACTAATTGATCCAATTGTCTCATTACTTGTATACCAAGTTTCATTTCTCTTTTCCTTCATCATTCCACTAATATTAATGAGAAATAAGAGAGTATAATTCACTCTCAAATTATCTCATTATACCACCTCAAGTGGTCATCCGAAGCCTTAAGCTTCTCCGCTTATTGTCTTTGCTTGATAATAATTCACCCACTCAGGCTTATTAATTATCAAGTAGTCACTTCCCTCCTTTTAATTCCCACTTAACTCAAATTATTGGGAATATTAGGGAAAACCATCATTTCTCATCTTTTGGAAAAATTATCATTTTGCCCTCACCTTTTATTTCCATTTTAATACCCAACAATATAGAGGAATTTTGGGATAAATATTATTCCTCACTTGGACATTCGCTAAACCGGGGTCTAGCAGTCCACTTAATCTAGGCCTTTAATCCCAAAATTCAGGGTATTACATTTCTCCCCCCCCCAGTTCAATAAATTTCGTCCTTGAAATTTTTGAATGTCATATGGTACCACTGTACCTCGGAGAATCATCGTGAGACATTTAGTCTACCCTTTTCCATTCTATAAACGGTATAATTGCCGGTCAGCGCCCCTTCTGGAAGCCACCTGCGACACCTTAACCGCTATCTTTCAACCTCTTTCTCAATTAAGAACTAGTGCTTCACGTAGGCATTCATAGACCTTGTTAGCTCTTCCAGCCATGGTAATCATAAGATGGCTAGCCTATTACGCCATGTCGGTGAAAGCTATTACTTCGTCCCACTTTTACCTAGTGAGAATCTCTTATCACAGTGGCAAATCACTGTCATCTCATCAATTAGCTCTTCCATTTGCAAGCTTATAAAGCATGCAACTCAAGAATCGTATTCTTGAGACTAACCCTTAGATATCATTTTTCATTCAACATGCAGCATTGGCATTCATTCTATACCTAGTATGTAGCATTCTCATGGGACTCACCAGTCCAATCTCACAGCGCTTGGGTTCTCAGGCTTCACTGCCTCTTCGGGATACTCTCCCAGATCACATTGCATGTATACCAGGCCTACCAGCCTCTTGGGACTCTCCCATGTCACATTGTATGCACACCAAGCCTTATGGCTCTCTTACTACTAAGACACTGGATATTCTGGCTTAATAGCCTAGGGATTCACCCTTATGCCTTAGGTATCTAAAGTTGTATTGCTTTAGCTACAACCTGGTACAATCTGAACGTTCCGCCATTCTCAATATATACTCTGGACACATATGTCAATGTCACAGCGCTAGGTAACAACCACAACACTTAGACATATAGGTCTTATAGCCCACAGACCCTTGTCCTATGCAACCTTGCATATTGGGTCTTATTGCCTCAAGCCTCTTCTCGGCTCTATTCTCAATACATCTCATACTTTGCCAGCCTAAGGACTTACCAGCCCGTCAGGTCTTATGGCATAAGGACATCCAGTCCATCACCTTTGCTAAATAACAAACTTCTTATTAGGCCCACTGCAGAGTTACCCTCATTGGGCGCCCCCTGCAGCCGCACAGAGATTCGGCTCACACTCCCTAGTTCATCAGGACTGAGTGCGGCAAACTTGTGGAATAACCACTTCCCAACTAATTGGTTCATCATCTTTCCAGATGAGTATCTACCAAGCCTACACCCATTAGACCTTAGCTCTAGGCTCACCTGGACTAACTATGCACGGGTGCAGCATTCGGCCCAACTAAACCCCCACTAGGAGCACAGAAGGTAAAACTTCACTGGCCGCCTAACCAGCTATCCCCTGAAGGAGATCTCCTTAAGTATCGAACACGCGACATTGGACACTTAAGCCGCATTCGATAACTTTAACATCATTGAGTTAGCTACTCATTTCAGGCTCTATCTCTTGCTGCTCAATTCATTCACATTCTTATGTAATGTTCACGAATCATGCTAAATAAACCATCATCATCACAATCATCTCATGAGTATCTCGTGCAATTCATAGACTGACATAGCTCTAGACAGGTTCTCTACCCCGTAGGGCAACTGTGCATAGTATATACAAATGCAACTCATATACAGACATCGCGCTAGACAGGTTCTCTACCTGTAGGGCAACTGTGTACAGTGCATACAAATGCAACTCATATACTGACATCACGCTAGACAGGTTCTCTACCCCGTAGGGCAATTGTGCATAATGCATACAAATGCAACTCATATATTGACATCGTGCTAGACAGGTTCTCGGCCCCGAGGGACCACCTTGCAACTTATGAATATTCATAAGGTCTTACTGCCCAGAGAATCACCCTTATGTCATAGACATCACGAGACTTATAGCCTCGGTCCTCTACCCATCAAGTCTAACTGCCTAAGAACACATGGGCCCAAATAGGTCTTACTGCCTACTGTATATTCATAACACGAATATACCTGATGGTAAACACATACATGTAGAATCATTACATAGGATATGAGAGCAAGAGCTATTTAGTTTTACATTGCTGAGAATGTTCTTCCTCAATCTCTTTCATCATTTGGTACTAACGTACCGCATGACTATTCATTGGGTCATATAACCCCTTCTTCTCAAGGAAACTTACTCGATACTCGATAGAAAATTCATTACAATATACCACTATTGAGAGCCAACGTCCCCGTAGCTCTACTCTACGGTTTCAACTTCACGGCGGCTTCACGCTACGGTTTGTCATCACAACGGCTTCACACTATGGTTCAACATCACGGTGGCTTCAAACTATGATCCTATACTCAGTGCTTTACGCAGTCCCCTGACTGGTTAGCCCCTCCGATCTAACCCTTTGTAGGTAGCCTTTTTTGATCATATCTCCCCACAGGTAGCCTTTCCTGATCAAAACTCCCCGTAGGTAGCCCTTTCCAATCAGAATCCTCCGTAGGTAGTTCTATCCAATTGGTTGCCTCTAAATAGAAGTACCATTGTAACGGAATTCAAATCTCATAAGGTCCTTCTTCTCAAGCAGTTTTGTAGTCTGCTCTCCCTCATCTGGGGTTAAGTCATTGGACTTTTGATATTGATTCTACCCCAGGCAATAATCATAACTCAAAGGGATAAGTCTATAATTAAGATCTTTCCCTCATGCTAGATTTACAAATAGAAGCCTTAAAATATGTATGAGGTTTCTCATACCTCTTTGTACTATACTTTTTAGTACCTCAAGCCATTCAGGCTATCTCAGATTCCTGAAGAACCAATTCGACTTATCATAATTGATTCTCAAGGTATGGTTCAACTCTTAGAACCTCCACATCACACCAAGTGATAATTATTTCCTTAAATTACCCAATAGGTACGCTAAGATTCAAAATTAATAGCACCTATGCCAACCTTCATGATTCCAGGTAAAATCCTCAACCAATTACTGAAGGTTCATCATCATGTACAAGGTTCGCAAGGTTCCGACTTTCGTCATAAAATAGAACCAATGTGCAACCTGATTCTCATTTGGACCTAAGCACCATTTAGCTCATATCTAATTCAATCATATCTTCAACCCTCAGTATCTCAAATCAGATCCTCTAGGATCATTATATGGTATAGTCATCACTCATGAAATTCTCAAAGATTACCATACATCTTGCCTCAAGGTATTCAAACCTTGACAATGGATCCCCATTAAGTCTAACTATAACGCTACCCTTACTTTGAGCGCCTGCCATAGTGACATGGGATTCCAACCCATAGCTAGGCAAAATCACATGAAATCTACCCATGATTCTTCTCTTTTCAGCAAGCTTAGCCTCAAAGTTCCAATAAGATCCGGGCATCAGTGCTAGCTTCATCTCATATGTCACTGGGTATTGGCATCCCATAATACCTTACCCACCATGTGACAAGTCAAGTAAGTCTCCATCAATGTCCTAAAGCTTCCCTCCAAGCATTGCACAAAGTTTCATTTTCATTTTCAGCAAACTGGCACTGAACTCGAGTTTGAACTCTTACACTAAAGTTCTGGCCCAAAACTCGAGTTCCACCAGCCACACTCGAGTTCTGCTAGTTTCCTACAGAGACTTAGCTAAAACTTCAATCTTTCCACAAGCCATAAAGGCGTGGACTCGAGTTCTCAGCTTCCACAGCACTCGAGTTCTGAGAGTTTGATACTGAGAGTTCTTCCCACAAAACTCCTCAAATGCCATAAACAAGCATCGCACTCGAGTCCCGCAAGTTTCCTCCACACTCGAGTCCTAAAAGTATAGGGAAAGAAATTTGTTCCAGAGACTTCTTCAGATGCCATCATTCCATTTGACACTCGAGTTCTGCACCACGCACTTGAGTTCATTATCTTCAGTGCACTCGAGTCATGCAAGTTTCACTATGAGAGTTTTTACTCGAGAAATCTTCAACTTGTGAACCAAAGAGGTGCACTTGAGTTCTCATCCACAAACTCGAGTCCTCAGCTTATCTGCACTCGAGTTCTTCCATAGGAACTCGAGTCTTTAAGCTTCTGTACTTCAATTCTAAACTTTACACTCTCATGGGTATAGGAAATTACCACATGCACTCGAGTTCTCCATACCAAACTAGAGTTTTCAGTTATCCACACTCAAGTTCACCCTTATGAACTCGAGTTCTCAGGTATCTGCACTCAAAGTTGGGTCTTGCACTCCCATGAGTTTCGTTTTAAATCACTGCATACTCGAGTTCTATAATATGAACTCGAGTTCTCAAGCTTCTTCACTCGAGTTTAGGCTGTGCTCTCCCACAAGTTCCTGCCTGAAACTACTATGCACTCGAGTTCATCATACTGAACTCAAGTTCTGACACCATTTTGCACTCGAGTTTGTACTTCTCACCACTGAGAGTTCTTGCCTGATACTTCTTTTCATTCAGAATTTAACCTATGCACTCGAGTTCATCATGCCAAACTCGAGTTCATCAGCTATTCCAAGCTGATAAACACTTCAAAACTCATCTCAAATCTACTCTAATTTCATCCATATGCTACCTAATCCTTGTTCTTCCATGGATTATCATTCCTAGGCATAGTTCCTCCACTACACCTCCTATCATAACCAAGGATTAGTACCATCAATATAAGTAGATAACTTCTAGCAAATTCCATTATTGCCAGAATCAACGCTCTAGCTACTCTAGAAATTATCCTTCATTGCTAGAACCATTGCTCTGATACCATAAAAATATGACACCCTACCTTACAATACCTCACCAGCTCTTAGTTCCATTAAATTAGAGTAAGCAAGCATCATCTTAATAACCTAAAAGCTATTCACTTTATTTACATTAGAGTGATCATCTGCTTATACAACATTCATACCTATAAATACATAGAATACAAATAGTAGTGCCCCACACTACGGTCTTCTCTTCACTTCGTGTCTCCATATCTCCTCCGTGCATACTTTCATGCATCCTTCAACCTGTCTAAAATGGTTGTTTGGGAGGAGTGAGATTCGAGAGAATCTCAGTAGCGAACAATACCACTATGCATGGAAAATACATATGAATGCATGACATGCTTACCTACCAAATCTGATGCCAACATAATGATATGTTGCATGCTCAATGTTATGACATACCAATGGTCATTGCATAAAAGATAACTGAGCTTCAACCAATCAAATATGCTCCACACAAACAGGCAAACCAGTCATATAATCAATGCATAAACATACATATCACACACATGCAGGCAAGGTAAGTTCACTACCTGTAGGACTTCACGTCCTTCCTCAAACCATCGTCCTTGCTCCGGTTCGGGCATGACCATCCATCGAGTTCTAGAAATCCAAATACATTTAATGAGTCACTACTCATACATATAACATTCTAGACTCATTTTCAGTTGATAACTTAGCCCAATTACACTAAATTACCAAAATTCCCCCGGAAGCCCGGCCCAACTGTACTTTTACAGAAATTATAACCTGGGCTAATCCTATACAATTTGAAATGTAGAATCCATTTATGACTTCATATCAGTCAAATTCAGGCCCGAATGACTGAAATACCCCTTCGCAGCCCTTACTTAGAGCCATAAGGGTAATTTAGTCATTTCACCCTCCAGGCCTTTTCTCACTTTCCCTTCAACATTAACCCTACACAATTTGCTCTTCTGAACTCAATGGAATCATCCAATTGATGAAATTCCAAATCTTTACTCATTCCATACCTCAGGCAGCTAATATAGAGTTCTTAGAAGAATTGTGTCGGTTCCTCCCTTTCTTTGACTTGATATCCTTTTTTATACTCCTTATTACATGATTAGCCATTTAGACATCTATTGGACATCATTTTGGCCCCCAAAACACTGAATGAAAGAGAGATGAACAATACCCTACTCTCAAAATTCTCATCCAAATGACAAACCTAAATGGTAGAAATGAAGCTTACGCTTTCCTCTACGCTTTTCTGAATTCGGTTCGGAATTCCGGCGACGCTCTAGCTAGCGCGTTGGCACCAACCATCTCCAAACAAGAATCCAAAACTATAGAATCGAAGCTCGGGATGAGTAGAACAACATCTTTACTGGGTACTTTGAGAGAAAACACCATTTTGGCACAATTCTGGCAATATATCACTTTCTCTCTCTTCTCTCTCTCTTCTGTGTTCTCGTTCTTTCTTCATTCTCTCTCTCTTTCTCGCATTCTGATTCCTTGTTCTGATATGTTTCTCTTTCTTTTTCCCTTTTAATTCTACATGAGACAATGAGAATAAATGATGAAGGGTGATGATTAATTAAAATCATCCAAGTGGCTTACTACAATTGATCCAACTGTCTCATTACTTGTATACCAAGTTTCATTTCTCTTTTCCTTCATCATTCCACTAATATTAATGAGAAATAAGAGAGTATAATTCACTCTCAAATTATCTCATTATACCACCTCAAGTGGTCATCCGAAGCCTTAAGCTTCTCCGCTTATTGTCTTTGCTTGATAATAATTCACCCACTCAGGCTTATTAATTATCAAGTAGTCACTTCCCTCCTTTTAATTCCCATTCAACTCAAATTATTGGGAATATTAGGGAAAACCATCATTTCTCATCTTTTGGAAAAATTACCATTTTTCCCTCACATTTTATTTCCATTTTAATACCCAACAATATAGAGGAATTTTGGGATAAATATCATTCCTCAATTGGATATTCGCTAAATCGGGGTCTAGCAATCCACTTAATCCAGGCTAAACCTCAAGCCTTTAATCCCAAAATTCGGGGTATTACAAGGTTTCCATGGTTTAGGAGAGAGAAAGAAGAGAATTCAAAGGTAATCTCAAGAACCTAGTTTCTCTTGTTGAATCTTGATTGTTTTTGGTGATTGTTGTTGATTTGTGGTTATTTTGGCTTTGTTTTGATGATTGGGATGCACAAACCCTAAGGGAAGGTGCTTCCCAAATTTGGATTAATTATGTGTAAGAGGTGTTTAATAGGTTAAACATGGGATTAGAAGTGAAAAGAAGGTGGTTTATGGATTAAAATAATCAAAAGAATTCATTTTCCCTTAAATTTTCCAGATTTTGTCCAAGGGCATTTTCGTCCTATTGAAGTTGGAATTTAATCATTTTAATGTTTCCATTATGTTTATAATGGAAAATTGTGTGGGAAACATGTGCTTGTGACTTTTGGAAGATTATACATAATTCTAGACTTTTTGAAAGTTTGAGTTGCAACTGCCCAGATTCGTTTCAGGAAGCCAGTATTATTGTGGCATGTTGCTCAGTTGTCAAACCTGATCCAAATTGCATGATATTTTACAAGATGAAAGTAGACATCTTGTGCTTTAATTTAATAGGTTTTTTGTATCATTTGGATCTATGGATTAAGAGTTATAAGTTTTCCGGAATTGTATGGTTGATATTATGTGATTTGGATTAATTTCTGGAAACCAGTATTGTTGTGGATATGACGAATTTTTTAGAATTGTGTGGTTGATATTTGTACTCTTTGATATTTTTTTATTGAAATAAGACTTAAAGATATTTTGACAGAACCTGAAGCCAACCCATTTAGAGTTCTATAGAATTAATTTTGATTTTTCAAAGTTTGGTCAAAATGCTAGCAGCTTTTGGCTACCATGCGAATTTAAGAAGGAAAGGGCCAAATGTAATTAGTATGAAGTCCAAGGGAGAAAATAAGCCTCTAAGGCTAATGTAGCCCATTGGGCATTCACTTTTTATGTCTCTTATAATGTCATTACTTATCTAGGGCCATGAAGTGATAAAGAAGAGGCAATAGTTGGAAGGTCAAGGTACAAGAGGAGGACATAAAGTCCAAGAGGTAGTGAACTTACCCTACTTGCATATATTTGATATTTATGCTTGTGTAGTGATGTATGTAATTACTTTACTTGATTGTGTAGAGCATATTTGAATGATGAAGTTCTACTTCTGTTTATGTCATGACTATGAGTATGTTATATGAAACATTGAGCACACAGAAATGTCATTATGTGACATACATCTAGTTAAGGCTAACATGTCATACACTTAGCATAAATCATGCATGTATCATGGTAATTGTTCACTACTGAGATTCCCTTAAATCTTACCCTCCCCAACGAACCATTTAGATAAGTAAACATAAGAGGTTTGCTGAGAATAGAGAAGAGGTCCGGATACAGAGAAATGCAGTGGTGGATCGAAGATGAGAATTTATCTATTGTTTTTGTGTTAGACTTAGACACTTTGGTAGCCTTGTGTGGCTACACAGTTGTGTATGTAAATGAATGAACTAAGTTTGAGTAGAGAATCACCCTGATTGAATTAATGGGAAAAGATAAGAATTGATGAGTAATAACAAAGTTGTGAACCACTAGAATATGTTTCCGTAAAATTTTGAAAAAAATAATATACCCACTCAACTACAGGTTTGAATCCTATTTTGAGGTTGGGATTTAGGAAAACGTTATAAAAGAACATTGCTTAGTGGTTTGAATTCGCTGCATAAAACTCATCAAAACGAGTGTAAATGTAAGATGTTGCACCCTTTACATATCTTCATGCATAAACAGTGCTAACAAATGCATACAAGAAATGCTTTGTGTATGGTGTGATACCTTATTTCTTATGACCTTAAATGAGTACAAAAGAGGGATAACTCATTAAGTCTTACCATTTTCTTTCTTTTCATTTTACCAGAGTTATGAGTGATTATCTGCTTAGTTCATTAGCGATGGAAGCAAAATACAATCTATCATTGTAACATGTCAAGTAACAAGACATTTACAGTATATACATCCCAAAATATATTCGTACACAACAAAAGTTGTGCAAAATCATATAACTAACAAAACTCCAATCTTCGGCGCTCACACCTCTATCCTTCCACATTTACCTTCTGCTTGCCCCTCGAGCTCTCTCCCTGTGCTGGAGGAGGATTTTATAGAAAAATGGTGAGATTCAAAGGAATCTCAGTAGTAACATATGTCAAACATATAGATATAACATTACAAAGCATGATTCATACTCATCAATCAAAAAAATATCACAACATCATTTGATGCATTTAATGCAATTCATAAACAAACATAGCGCTAGGCAAGTTACTTGGCCCTGAGGGGTACCTGCACAAAGATAGAACCTGGGCACCGCTCGTGCAATTATGAACATTATATTGGCCTGAGTGTCAACCCGTACAAAGATAGGCCCCGGGTGATCACCTTGCATAATCAAAACATGTTAGACATTTTGTGATGATTTCAAACAACACACAATGCATGTTATGTCATATGAAGACAAGTTACTACCTGATTGCTCTTTTCTAGCTATTCCTTCCCACTTTTCCAAGCCCGGGCAAGTCCTGAGTTCTGAATTATTGTCAGGTCCTGAAATCCTCAAATATACTATAAATGAGTCATTACTCATTCATATACAATTCCAAACTTACAACATTGGTAAACTTAGCCTAAAAGTGCTTAATTACCAAAATACCCTTAGAGATCCGGTCTCACTTCACTTTACCAAAATTTATGACTTAGGCTAATTCTACACAATTTTACGTATAGAATCCATTTTTAACCTCGGATTGGCCAAAATCAAGCCCAAATGATGAAAATGCCCTTGACAACCCTTAGTTAGAGCTTTCAAAGGGTAATTCAGTCATTTCATATTCTGGGGCATTTCTCACTTCATCATCAACATATACCCTACACAATTTTGCCTCCTAAACTCAATGGAAGCATCAAAATTATCAAATTCCCACTCCTTTACCACATCCAACACATGGTGATCCAATAGGATTCCTAGAAAAGTTGTGTCGGTTTCTCGTTTTCTTTTGCCTAATCACCTCCTTTCTACTTATAATCACACTATTAGCTATTTAGACATTCATTAGACTTGATTTGGAGAAACTTAACCATTAAAGTCCTTTAGGTTTCATGAGCTATCTTGTACTAAAACAACCAAAACCAAGCCAAAAACAACTACAATAGCATTAATTAAGAAAGAGGAACAAGTTTGAGAAGTTACCTCTTGATTTCCACCACTTTCTCTCTCTACACGTTTCTGTCTCTCTCTCTCTCTACAACTCTTGATTCAGCTAAGAATCCATGGATTCAAATGAATAGAGATGAGTAGGAGAGGTCATGAAGGGATTAGGAAGCTTAAGACATAAGGTAACAACTTCCTTACCTTGATTCTTGAAGAACCCTAGCTCCTTCCTTCTCTTCACCATGCTCAGCTCTCTCTCACTCTATTTGGTTCAGTTTGATTATGAATGAAGCTGAATAGAGGAAGGAATGATGATATAATAAGAAGGGTTTATTAGTCTCAACATGTGTCACCTCCCTATTGGTCCAAAAGTGACATTTTCCTTAATTAAATCTCATTTCCCTTCATATTCCTTAATGTTCAGCTGAGAATACATGGGAATTGAGAGTGAAAATATCAATCTTGCACTATTTCATTACCAACTTTCAATAGGTTGACTTCTACACCTTTAACTTTTGACTATTTAACCTTTCTTGATACTAATTCACCAAAATTGGTTTGTTAATGATCAAGTGGCCATTTCTCTATTTTTAATTCCCCTTTAACTAAAATTATTGGGAATATTAGGGAAAAATAATTATTTCCCACTTTATGGCAAAATTACCCTTTTGCCTCTACATTTTATGATTTATCGAAATAAATCATTTTTCGCTCATTGCTTTGGCTTAGCCCAATTTTAACACTTGAATGCGGCCATTTCTTATACCATTTTATACTCATATTTTGGTTACAATATTAGGCCCTTAATTTTACATTAATTTCCTCTTTGTATCCTTACTTGGTCGAATTATGTGTAACCGGCGATTGAGATTTTTCAAGAAATTCAAGCTCACCACAATTCACCATTTTATTCCACTAAATATCACAAATATACATTTAGGAATATTGGTATAAAGTGGGTATTACAGTTCTCCCCTTGTTCAATAAATTATGTCCCCAAAATTTGTTACACCATTTGTGGCATAAATGCCAGGTAACGTCTTTTCATATCGTCTTCTACTTCCCAAGTTGCTTCCCTTGGCGATAGTCCCTTCTAGACTACTTTCACAAATGGTATGCTACAATGTCTGAGCCGCCTTTCTTTTTGTTTTATCAATGATTTATTCAAGCTCAATCTCATAAGTGAGGTCATCTCGCATATCCACATCTTCATATTCAATAATATGCTGAGGATCTGGTTAGGACTTCTTCAATTACGAAACATGAAATACATCATGCAATCTGCTTAGATTTGGGGTAGAGCAATATTATATGCTACAGGCCCAATGCCTTCCAATATCTCAAATAGCCCAATATAGCGAAGGCTCAGCTTCTTCCACTTTATCGTCCTTCTAACACCAGTAACCGGTGAAATCTTCAAAAATACATTATCACCAACCTGGAATTCCAACGGTCATCTACGCTTGTCGGTATAGCTCTTTTTCCTACTCTGGGCTACAAGTAGTCTCTGCTTGATGACCTTGATCTGCTCAGTAGTTTGATCTACTATATCCAGCCCATACAATTTTCTTTCTGATAACTCTGTCCAGTAGAGAGGGGATTGACACTTTCTTCCATATAATAGTTCATACGGAGCCATCTGAATGCTAGCATGATAGCTATTGTTGTAAGAAAACTCTACAAGTAGAAGGTAATGATCCCAATTTCCTTTGAAGTCCATCATACACGCCCTTAACATATCTTCTAGCGTTTGTATGGTTCTCTCTGATTGTCCATCCGTTTGGGGATGATAGGCCATACTAAAGCTCAACTTAGTGCCCAAGGCATTATACAGAGATCTCCAGAACTTTGAAGTAAAGCGAGGATCCCTATCAGAAATTATACTTTTCGGTGTCCTATGGAATCTCACTATCTCTTTGACATAAATTTCTACTAACTTATTGGGAGAATAGCTAGCGTTGATTGGTAGGAAATATGCTGCCTTTGTAAAATGATCCACAATTACCCTAATCGCATCATGATTATGGATTCTGGGTAACCCTACCATAAGATCCATGGTCACACTCTTCCATTTCTACTCTGGAATCTTGGGATTCTGAAGTAATCCTGGCGGTTTCTGGTGCTCAATCTTTACCTTCTGACAGGTATGACATCGTGATACATATTATGTCACATCTTTCTTCAATCTGAGCCACCAGTACATCTCCTTCAAATCACAATACATCTTTACCATCCCTGGGTGGAGGGTATAACGGCTCTTATGTGCATCGTCAAGGATTCTCTGCCTCATATCATCTTTTAGGGGAACATAAATTATTTCCTTATATCAAACTAATCCACTTGGTGACAGATCATAATCCCGAGTCTCTCCTCGTTCAATCATCATTCTAATAGACTGTGCTTGCTCATCCAATATTTGAGCTTCGCAATCTCAGTCTTCAGATCACTTTCCATTTGGCTAATACCATAACCAGCGTAAAGGATTTGATTTGTTAGATTCAAATCTATGAAATCTTCTATTAATTTTTTCTCTTGTATCATCATAGTTTCCACTTGCACCATCTTCCGACTAAGAGCATTAACGATGACGTTAGCTTTTCTTGGGTGATATTTGATCTCCAAGTTGTAGTCTTTTAGCAACTCCATCCACCTGCGTTGTCTCATGTTGAGCTCTTTCTGATCATAAAGATACTTAAGACTCTTGTAGTCGCAGTATAATTCAACAGTCACCCCATATAGGTAGTGTCGCCAGACTTTCAGCACAAACACAATTGCCGCTAGCTCTAGATCATGTATAGGATAATTCAACTCATGAGGCTTCAGCTGTCAAGAGGCATAGGCCACCACTTTACCCTACTATATCAGGACACATCCTAGTCCCTGCTTACTAGCATCACAGAAGACCATATAGGTCAACTCGGGATCAGGGATAATCAACATGAGTGCAATTATCAACCTCTCCCTCAGCTCCATGAAGCTCTTCTCACATCGATCGTCCCACTTGAACGGTTGATCTTTCCGTATGAGATTGGTCAATGGCAACGCCATTCGAGAGAAATTTGGAATAAATCTCTGGTAATAGCTAGTAAGACTCAGAAAACTGCGAATCTCAGCAACAGTTTCTGGCCTTTTCCAATCTAGCACTGCTTCTACCTTACTGGGATCCACTTCAACCCCTTCTTGTGAGATAACATGACCTAGAAATTTAACTTCTGAAAGATAAAACTCATATTTGCTCAACTTTTCATAGAGTTTCCTTTCTCACAAAATACTCAGCACAATTCTCACGTGCTCTTCATGTTCTTCTCTACTCTTAGAGTATATCAGAATCTCATCGATGAAGACTACCAAGAACTGATCTAAATACTGATAAAATATACGGTTTATGTAGTTCATAAACATATCCGATACATTGGTTACCCCAATGGGCATTACCAGGAACTCATAATGTCCATACCAGGTTCTGAAAGCAGTCTTTGGTATGTCTTCTGCCTTCACACGCAGCTGATGATACCCTAACCTTAAATCAATCTTTAAGAACACACTTACTCAAGAAAGTTGATCTAGAAGGTCATCAATCCATGGAAGTGGATACTTGTTCTTGACGGTTACCTTGTTTAGCTCTCTGTAATTAATACACAGCCTTAGGCTTCCATCTTTCTTCTTAACAAATAACATTGGAGCTCCCCACGGTGATACACTGGGTCGAATGAACCCTTTTTCAAGCAGTTCTTCAATTTACTTCTTCAACTCAGCCATCTCATTTAGAGCCATTCGATATGGAGCCTTTGATATAGACCCTGCTCCAGGCATAATCTCGATTGTAAATTCCACTTCTCTTTCTGGTGGTAACCCATTAAGATCATCCGGAAACACGTCAAGAAACTCTTGTACAACTAAAATGTCTTCCAGGGCTATTTCTGTCTCCGCCTGTACAGAAAAGAACACAATGTATCCCTAACATCCTTTCTTCAGCATTTCTTTGCCTCTGACAACGAGATAAAGTTCAGACTAGCATTTCTGTCATTTAACTTCTGCTGAGTAGGATATATTATTCTCTTGTTTTCAAAATCTACCAACACATTATTTACCATCAACCAGTCAAAACCCAATATAACCTCAAATTTTTGAAGCAGTAAACAAATCAAGTCCACTGCAGACTCATGTCCCTCAACATTTGCCACACAATTCAAGCAAACATTAGCAGTTAAAGTCTTGACTCTGATTGGCATTGACACAATCAAATTAAATGGCAGTTGATGCATATGCAATCTTAGGCACTTAGCACAGTCATAAGCAATAAAGGAATAACTAGCATTTGAATCATATAAAACTTGTAATGAACTACCATTGAGAAAGATTTTACCTTGAACCAACTTAGGAGACTTCTTCTCTTCCTGAGTCAAAGCAAATACTCGGCCCTGATTGCTCTGTCTGGGCTCAGGTAATTGTAGTGCCACTCATTAGAGATAATTCAGTGCCAAATGGCCTAACTTCTTACAGACATGACAAATCACTTGGCTTATACGAAGATTGCACTATCGTCCTGGATGAGACCTACCATACCGAAAGCATGTTAGAGAGGTCGTGGGTTTTCGGACGCCGCAATTTCTATACCAAAAGTGCTTTTTATTACCTCCCCTTTATGGGAATCCTTGTCCCTTCTACTTCTGTGAGGTATCCCCTTAACTAGGTTCACCTCTCTGGCTAGTACTCTTACTGGCTTGTACTCTTTTCAAGTTCCCTTCTGTCAGTCAGCATGCTTCTACAGCCTTATTGAACTTTTTGAACTGTTGGGCCACCAGTTTCTCTTCCAACTAAGACTTGAATCCCTGAATAAGCTTATCTAAGCTCCACTTCTCATTATCTTTAAGTTTCAGGTAGGAAGAGTAATGGGACAATCGGATGACTCGAGACAGGTAAGCATCAAAGCTCTCCGTGTCCCATTGTTGAATTACTAAAACTTCTTTTTCTTTTTCAATTCTCACCGACCTCGGGAAATACTTCTCATAAAATTTCTCTTGAAACAATTCCCATGTCATAGGGATATTTCGAGCGTGTAGTAGCATCACTGTAATATTCCACCAATCGTCAGCATCACCTACTAACTTATAAATTGCCATATTGGCTTTCATCTCTGTTGGGCATCCAAGTACCTCAAAAATCTTCTCTAGATGATTTACCCAGTTCTCAACAGCTTAGGATTAAATTTTCCTTGGAATGCCTCAGGCTGATATTTAATAAATTTAGGCATGTGGTATTGGACAACATTCTCCTCGGGTTATTAAACAATGGGGATTTCTGAGCTCACCTCATGTGACTGTGATTGTTCATCACTATATGGTTGTTCTTTGTTTGGATTCCCTTCAAGATGGTTTCCTTCAGGGGGATTCCCTTCTGGTTATTCCCTTCTGGTTATTCCCTTCAGGGTTGTTCCCCTTAGGCTGTGCCTCATTCGCATTTCATCTTTCCCTTAATTCCTGAACTTCTACCTGCAAGTCTTGGATCATAGTTTGTTGCTGAGTCAACATTGTAAAAACTTGTTATATGAGATCAGGCTCTAGATTATTCTCAGTTTCAAGATTTGGTGGTACATTTCCCCCTGGTCTACATCGTACCATTGTTTCTTTTCACTATTAAAAAGGAACATCACATTAATGCCACATCAACACACTCATGTACATACAAACTTCTCCAAATTTCAAATACCAACACATCAATTAAATGCATTCATATTTGCATTCAAGCAACTTGGTATTTACATAAAAAGAAGTATGTTCTATCACAGGAACTAGTTATATGTATAATAAGTGGCTTAACATTTACATCAAAAGTAAGCCTATATTGTCTTACTGAGCATACCATTATCCTTCTATTCCTTGTGCATATTAAACAATACATATAAAACATATGCTCAATAAAAGGAAAAAACTCAAAAGGACCAATAGCGATGATTTCATTCTTTTTCTTGATTCAAGAAGTGAAATCAGGAAGATAGGCTAATGTAGTTTGAATCCAAACATCATCGTCTATCATTAGTTCAAGCTCCTCTCTTTGCTGATATAGCTATTAGATTTCATGTTTTGATGATAACAAATCATGATTTGGATATTCTTGGATTTGATTAAAAGGAATACATCAGCAAAGGAAGTGAGAAAAGTGATCTGAGTAAGATCACTTGAATGATTTGTGTAATCACTCAAGTGATCTTTTATTTTTTTTCATATCACTCGAGTGATATGAAAAAATAAAAGATCACTCGAGTGATCCATGAAATCACTCGAGTGATGTTGGTAAATTCGCAGATCACTTCTAGTGCAAGCTAGAATCACTTCAGGAAAAATTCACTATTCTGAATTTCACTGCCAATGATCTCAAATCACTAGAGTGATATATGATTTTTACAAAATCACTTCCAGTGCTTTTAAAATCACCGGAAGAAAAATTCACTGTTTTGGAAATCACTTCCAGTGATAGACAGATTACTCGAGTGATGTCTGAAATTTCCAAAATCACTTCCAGTACGTCTGAAATCACCGGAAGAAAAATACATTGTTTTGGAAATCACTTACAGTGATAGTCAGATCACTCGAGTGATGTTTGAATTTTCTAGATTCACTTCCAGTGGTTTGAAAATCACTTCAAGTGATGCCAAATTCACTCGAGTGATATATGAAATCTCAAAATCACTTCCAGTGGATCTGTAATCACTTGCAAAAAATTTCACTATTTTCCAAATTACTTCCAGTAATATCAAATTCACTCCAGTGATATGTCATTTTATCAGTTTCACTTCCAGACAGTTACTGTGATCCACTTGTAATCACTTCCACGGAAATCAACAAGATTTGTTAGTAAGATATTGGTAGTGATAGTCATTGCTAGTTAATCCAAATTACTTTCAAAATCATGTGGCATATTATTTTGTTAAAGTCACTGCTAGTAGAATAACATTCACTGAAAATCATCTCCAGTGAAAACAAGTTCACTTCCGATGATTCTTTGATTTTCAGAAATCACTCCCAGTGAATCACAATCATTCCAGTGATATTCAAAGTATTTTCTAACGGTCATTTTCCTGAGTGTATTACAGGTGTACTCCACTACCACCCACATGACAAGCAACTGAACAACACTCAACGGCAACTAATCGTGGGCAGCAGTAATATTCAAAAATAACTATCAACGTGCAAAGAGAAAAAAATATTGTTGCATCTTTCAGAAGAACAATCGATCAACGAACAAATTCACAACGGTCTTCAAAGCTTCTGAAATATAAGCCCAGCCATTCAAAAATCAAGATACGGACAACGTTTGAACACACTGCAAACAATATACTCATAAGTGATTTGTCTCTTATTATTTCTTCACCTGTACTTTAGTTTTCATCCATATACTCTGTGAGAGAGATTTGTCAGTCAAAAATCTTTATTTCCGATAGTGATAACTTAAGGTTGAGGAGACTTAAGTTGGGATTTGAGATTACCTTGTGTAAGGGGGAGCGAGTGTCCAAAGAGGAACTTGTTGTTGTACTGAGGTGCCAAGAACCTACTGAATCTTGGAAGATATAGTGAAAGGCTTAGAAGGATTTCTGACGACTGGATGTAGGTCAAGTGATTGTGACCAAACTAGTATAAACTCTTGTGTCCACTTCGGTGATATCTCTTCTTACTTATAACTGTGCTTTAAAGTTTCATAATTTTTAATTAAGTATCTGGTTATTATGCAATCACCCAATTCACCCCCACCTCTTGAGTGAAAACTTGCACTAACATTTCATATCAGAGTGCAGGTCTTCTTGTTCAAGTATAACAACCTTAGAAGGATCTAATGGCAAGCATGGGTGAAGGAATTCTTTCTGACAGAGCCTTTATCACTAGACCACCAGGTTTCATTGGTGAGCATTTGTCCTTCTGGAAAGCTAAGTTTCATGTATTTATGATGGCTACAGAATATAGGCTATGGGACGTAATTAAAACTGGAAACTATGTGCCTACAAAGACAGAAGAATCTCGAAAAGTTCCTAAGTCACAAGAAGAATTTGACGACAATGACAAAAAGCTCGTGACCCTCAATAGCAAAGCAATTATGATGATTCAGAGTATACTGAGTCAAAAAGAATACTTCAGAATCTGTACACTTCAAACTGCTAAAGAGATGTGGCAAGCTGTGGAAGTAGCTCATGAAGGAACATCAAGAATAAAAGAAAATCGAATCAATACTCTAGTTACAGAGTTTGATCTACTTCGTATGAAGGAAGGTGAGTCAATAGCTGAATTTGAACTTAGATATACTCATCTTGTTAATCAACTTGCAGCACTTGGAAAAATCTATGATCAGAATATCCAAGTACGAAAAATATTAAACATACTCTCCAAAGAATGGGAGGCTAAAGTCACAGCAATAGAGGAGGCCAAAGGAGAATCAATGCGATCTGTAGCTTCTTCGTTTGGAAGTCTTTCTGAATATGAAAGCAAACTAAAATTCAAACGAGAGCTAGAGGAAGTGCGTGACAGGAGAAAGAAGAGTCTCGTACTAAATGTGACAAAAATAAAGGCAGAAAGCCAAGAAGAAGATGATGAGTTTGACGAAGATGAGATAGGCCTGATGATAAGAAGATTTAAGAAATTCTATAAAGGCCAAGGTTTCATAAATTCATAAAAAGGAGGAACTAGTGGTAGAAGAGAAACCAAGGGATCATCTGCTACGAATGTGGTAAACCTGGACATATCAAATCAGAATGTTCGGAGCTATTACAGAAAAATAAAGAAAAGAGAAATGTCAAATCTTTCAACAGAAAGAAGGAATTTGTTTCTACAATATGGGGAGATAGCTTCTCAGATGAAGAAAGCGATAATGAAGAGATAGTAAATATATGCTTGGTTGCTCAAGAGGAAATAGACGAGGAGGTAAATGATCCTGATCCTACTTATAATGAATTACAAGATGAATATAATGCTTTACATACTGAATTTGTCAAGATAGTTAAAGAACTAATTGCATATAAAAAGAAAAACAAATTTCTTGAAGAAAGAATTAAAGAGTCCTTAGATAAAAGTTGCGAAAATTGTTTTTCTCTTGAAAGGAAAAATATTGATCTTACCAAAACTCTTGAAAAGTTTACAAAAGGAAGTGAGATGTTAAATGTTATTTTAAAAGCGCAACATTTTGTGAATGATAAGTCTGGTATTGGATATGATCCAAATTTAGACAAAAGAAAAGGTAAGAAGAAAAAGGGAGGTAAAACGTATTTAAGTTATTTCACACATTCTGTGCATACATCTAATCCTTTTGCTTATTGTAATTATTTTAATAGGAAAGGACATTACACTTCTTCATGTTTTCATAAAAAGAAAGGAATTATAGAAACCTACAAATGGGTACCTAAGAAATCTCATAATCATGAAGTTGTCTGTACTAACCCAAAAGGACCCAAAAAGATATGGGTACCTAAAACTTAACTATCTTTAACTGTAGGTTTACTTTAGGGCATCCAAGTCCAACAAATGATACATAGATAGTGGATGCTCTAAACATACGACCGGTGATCCTGAGAATTTTACCACATTAGTACCAAAGGAAGGTGGCAAGGTAAAATTTGGAGGAAATCAAACCAAAAGGATAGCAGGACTTAGGGAAGTCAAGAGTAATAAAGGAATACAAGTCAAAGACGTATATTATGTTGAAGGCTTGTGTCACAACCTGTTAAGTGTGAGCCAAAGCACGGATAAAGACAATTGGGTAATATTTGACTTAGAAGAATGTCTGATAGTTAGTAAGAAGGATCTGCAAATAGAAAAGAAGAATTTGAAATCAAAACTCAAGGCAAAAAGGGAAGGTAACTGCTATACTCTTGATATGAATGAAAATTTTTCTGAAAACTGTCTTTTGAGTAACACTGATGAGAGTTGGTTATGGCATAAGCGACTTGCTCATGTCAATATGCATCAATTAGGTAAATTACTCAGAAATGATTTAGTAATTGGTTTACCTAATATATATTTCAAAAATGATTTAATTTGTGATGCTTGCCAAAGAGGTAAACAAACAAAATCATCCTTTAAATCGAAAAACGAAACTACCACCAACAAACCACTTCAATTATTGCATATGGATTTGATTGGTCCTGCAAGAGTTAAGAGTCTCAGTGGAAATTTATATACATTGGTTATTGTTGATGATTTCTCCAGATTTACTTGGAATATATTCTTGTCTTCCAAAGATGAAACTTTTAGTAAATTTATTGTTTTTGCCAAGAAAGTGCAAAATGAGAAAGGTATGTTAATTGTAGGTATCCAGACAGATCATGGTGGAGAATTTGATCATCAAGCCTTCGCATAATATTGTGATATAAATGGAATTGATCATAACTTCCCAGCACCTAGAACTCCACAATAGAATGGAGTCATGGAAAGGAAGAATAGAGTTCTTACAGAAATAGCTAGGGCAATGCTCAATGAAAAAAATGTGTCTCAAGTCTTCTGGGCAGATGCTATGAGCACCGCATGCTATATCTCAAATAGAGCGTATGTCAGAACCAAACTTGGGAAGACACCATACAAACTATACAAGGGACGGAAGCCAAACCTAGCTTATCTACACATATTTTGTTGTAAGTGTTTTATTCATAACAACGGTAAATATAATCTTGGAAAGTTTGATTCTAAGGCTGATGAGGGACTTTTCTTAGGCTATTCAAATCAAAGTAAAGCATATAGAGTTTTTAATAAACGAACATATGTAGTAGAAGAATTAATTCATGTTGTATTCGATGAATATGTGTCCTTTAGTAAAAGCCCTGACAATGAGATAATTATTAACCAATCTTCTTTTAATTCTCCTAATCTAGATGTTGATAATATTGAAAAAGAAGTTGAATCAAGTCAACTAGAACAACCTAGAGCCTGTAAATATATCAAGAGTCATCCTCTAGATCAAGTCATAGGAGAAGTGAATGAAGGCGTTAAAACTAGAAACAAAGTTTTGAATGAAGTTAGTTTTTCTGCATTCATTTCTCAATTGGAACCTTCTAATATTGACGAAGCCCTAACAGATAATGATTGGGTGTTAGCAATGTAAGAAGAACTAAATCAGTTTGAAAGAAATCAAGTTTGGGATTTGGTACCCCAGCCTAAAGATCATTCGGTTATTGGCACTAAATGGGTATTCAAAAACAAACTTGATGAATCCGCAGCTATTATCAGAAATAAGGCAAGATTGGTCGCCAAAGGCTATAATCAAGAAGAAGGTATTGATTATGAGGAAACATATGCTCCAGTAGCAAGATTGGAAGCTATACGAGTACTCTTAGCCTTTGCGTGCATCAAAGGATTCAAGTTTTATCAAATGGATGTGAAAAGGGCCTTTTTAAATAGGTATATCACGGAGGAAGTCTATGTAGAACAACCTCCAGGATTTGAAGACGTATCCAAACCAAATCTTGTTTTCAAATTAAAAAAGGCCATATATAGTTTGAAGCAAGCTCCTAGAGCCTGGTACGAAAGGTTGAGCAAATTTCTCATCGAACTTGGCTTTACATGAGGAAAAGTCGATACAACATTGTTTATAAAATGAAAACTAAATGATATTTTGGTAGTTCAAATTTATGTTGATGATATTATATTGGTGCTACTAATGATTCCATGTGCAAAGAATTCTCTGAGATAATACAGGGAGAATTTGAAATGTCTATGATGGAAGAATTGACATTCTTTCTAGGTTTACAAATAAAACATAGAAAGAATGGAATATTAATATCCCAGACTAAATACTTAAAAGAATTGCTCAAAAAGTTTGGATTGGATGATGCTAATGGTGCAGATACACCTATGAGTTCAACGGTCCTTATGGTTGCTGATGAAAATGGAGTTGATTTTAATATAACTCAGTATCAAGGAATGATTGGATCATTACTCTACCTCACAGCCAGTAGACCTGATAATCAGTTCAGTGTTGGTTTATGTGCGAGATTTCAATCGTGCCCCAAAGTATCACATGTTGAAGTAGTGAAAACAATTTTCAGATATCTTGTAGACACAAAAGAATTGGGTATATGGTATCCCAAAAGAGGTAACGAATATCTAGTTGCCTATTATGATTCTGATCAAGGTGGTTATAAAACAGATAGGAAGAGCACAAGTGGGCAATGCCAATTCCTTGGAGGTGCAGTTGTTTCTTGGTTCAGTAAGAAACAAACTACAATATCTTTATCTTCAACGTAAGCATAATATATAGCAGCCTCAAGCGTTGTACACAAGTATTATGGCTAAAATAGCAATTGCAGGACCTTGGCATTTATCTTAAGGAAATGCCCATCTACTGTGACAACACCAATACAATAAGTTTGGAAAAAAATCATGTACAACACTCAAGAACTAAGCATATTGATGTGAGACATCATTTCATTAGAGATCATATTCAAAAGAAAGATGTCAAGGTATTGTTCATACCAACACATCTGCAATTAGCAGATATTTTCACCAAACCTCTCGCCTGAGAACAATTTATGTACATACGAAAGGAATTGGGAATGGTAGGTCCCAATGAATTGTAAGTTGTTTAGCTTATATGAATATTGATTTCATAATGTTTTGATGATCCTATAACTAACTTAAGCATCGAAGTATCTATAAAAATGCTTTGCAGGATGCTTTGTACTCTCTTCAAATAACAGAGATAAATAGAGAACACTCGGGTGATGATGAAGGCTAACTCGAGTGAATAGTAAAAAATACAGCAACCAAGTGATCAGACTGATAATGTCACTACAGGTAGGTCACTCAAGTGTTTTTGATCAAAATACTCTAGTGAGATAGCAGTTACAACATTTTTGAGTTTCTATGAAGTAATTTTGAACTTCACTCGAGTGATTTTTACAATTCACTCGAGTGAAAACCAAAATCACTCGAGTGAATGTTAAAATTCTGATTATATCAGTTTTTCTCCTGCAACTATTTAGTTCACTCTCTCAGTCACTCACACTCTTTCAATCACTCCCAAACCCTATGTAACTTCTCAAACCCAGAAACCCAAGAAATCAAAGTTCAAATTTCACTCTCTGTTTCACCGATAAATCACTCTCCGTCAGATCGCTTTAATCTTTTCCCTTTCTGATTCTAAAACCTCTGACAGAACCCTAATAGCTTTTCTCATTCAAAAAAAATGGCCAGAACTAAAAGACCCGATCAATCTCCTCCGTCCTCTCCTCCGTCTAAGAAGTTGAGAACATCACTTCCACAAGAACCTGAAGGACAGATTGATCTTAAAGCCAAAGGTATTCGTATTGAAGAACTAACGGGGATTGTTACAAGGTCTCAAGCAAGCTCTAAAGGAAAAGGGAAAGAGAAACAACGAGAAGTAGACATCCAAGACTCTACATTGCAAACAAAAATTGCTCGCGCTGTGAATATTCTTGCTGCTTCTGTTCCCCAGAAGTCTTGGTATAAATCTCAAGCTTTTAGTAGTCAGATTCCTTTTAGGTCTATGGTTAAAGAAACTCCTGAACTTCTTGATCCTCCTCCTGGGTTTAATACGGGTAATCTCAGGATTTTAAACTCCATTGTGTTTACTTCCAATTTGCCAAAAGGGATTTCTATCCTGTTGTTTGGGTAGATTTGGCTGAGCTCAAAAAGAATTTCATATTGATTTGTCTCCATATTTGAAGCAATATGAACCATGGTTAAAACTGAGAATGTCTTACAATCCCTTGGTTGTTAAGCATTTCTACTGTAATATGAAAATTGCCGACGTGAAGGATAGCCATGGGAACATTATTGTAGAAAGAATATAGACAAATATGAGAGACCAAAAAATTCTGTTATCTGGAGATCTAATAAACACTTACCTAGGCATAGAGGAAGTTCCTGTGAACCCTCCCCGAGTCTTTCATATTCATGAGTTAGTTGATATCTTTAGACCAGGACAGTTTGGTGTGCCTTTACCTCATTCTCCAGTAGCCCTAACTAATGATCAGAGAGCCTTATTTTACATTTACTCCCGTAGCATGGTTAACAAGGCAAAGAATTTTACTCACATTACGGGGAAGGATCTTCTGATGATGGCATCTCTTATGTCTAAAGAAAGGAGAAATGTGGGTGAACTTATTTTTCAAGAAATGAAGAGGTTTAGATTTCACTCTTCCAAGTCTACTACAATTCCCTATCCTCAGCTTGTGTCCTACATTCTCTCTATGCATAATATTTGGCATTTGACACCTGGAGAGGACATAGTGAGGATTCCTAAGTTTGGGAAGATTCACCTGATATGGATAGGAATCACTATACTAGTTGGAGCTACTTCACAGAATCAGAGTCCTCATTCACCTCCTCCTAAGGCAAGCCAGAGAGATCCTCATGCTAAGAAGATGGACCATTCACCTTCCAAGATGGATGAGGCTCAGTCTTCCGGAGTTGTGTCTCCTGGTCCTTCCTTCACTCAGGCTGCCATTCAAACATATATTCAGGATGCCATCCAGTCTGATGTATCTCAGTTGAAGAAGTCTAACACTGATTTGATTAACCAAGTCAACTACCAAGTTAAAGTATTAGTAGAGGCAATGAACCATAACTTCAATATCCTTTTTGATTGCCAGGCAGATCAAACACAGAGGATTCAGAGGATTGAGGATGCACTCAAGACTTACTTCACATTCCCTTTTCTGACCCTTCACCAGCGACCACATCTGTACCTTTTACCTCAGACACTCCTCCTCTTGCACCTTCCACATCTTTTATCTTTGACCATATTTCTGCTGGTGATCTTCCACAAGGTGATCCCATCCTCCAGACCCCATCATCTTCATCACACCACACCTCTTCCTATTCTCATACTGAGGATATTGTCATTGAGGATGCTGCTACAGAGATCATAGGGCCTACTCATTCCATTGACACCATTCTTGTTGAGCCCTCTTCTACGACCTTTTCCTTCCAGTCTCTTGCCCAACTCTCACTTATTCCATATGTTCCACCTATCTCCTTCTTTGTCTCTCCATCTACCCAGCCATCTGCCTCTCCTTTTATTCTGATGATGCAAAAAAGGGGGAAGAACTGATATGATCATATGTGTTCTCATGTAGTTTCAATTTATGTTCATGTTGTGTAGTTTCAGTGTGCTTTCTGAACTGACTATGTAATTGTCAAAAGAATCTGATCTAATGAGAATATGTTTTTAATGAGATTGTGCTTGTTTTTGTAGCTATCTATATGTTCTCATGGAAATCAAGAATTTATGCTTTAAATGTGCATGTTCAAGTTGATCTTAGTAAACCGTTTTACTTCATGCTTTTGCAGTTCAGTTCTGATTCTGTGATAATTCTTCAAATAATGGTTTTTGAACTTTGAACTGATATTTTCAATTTTGAAGTCAAAAACTTTCAATATTTGAAACACAAATTTTAGTCATTTGCCGTGGTTAAGTTGTTGCAAAACTTTTGAAAAAGATCAAGTAAATTTTTTTTAGAAAACGGAATTTTAGAAATGATCATATAGTAAGTTTTGTTATCATAAAAAAGGGGGAGAATGTTAGATTTCATGTTTTGATGATAACAAATCATGATTTAGATATTCTTGGATTTGATTAAAAGGAATACATCAGCAAAGGAAGTGAGAAAAGTGATCTGAGTAAGATCACTCGAGTGATTTGTGTAATCACTCGAGTGATATGAAAAAATAACAAATCATTCGAGTGATCCATGAAATCACTCGAGTGATGTTGGTAAATTTGCAGATCACTTCTACTACAAGCCAGAATCACTTCTGGAAAAATTCACTGTTCTGAATTTCACTGCCAGTGATCTCAAATCACTCGAGTGATATATAATTTTTGTAGAATTACTTCCAGTGCGTCTGAAATCACAGAAAGAAAAATTTACTAATTTGGAAATCACTTCCAGTGATAGACAAATCACTCGAGTGATGTCTGAAATTTCCAAAATCACTTCCAGTGCATCTGAAATCACTGGAAGAAAAATATATTGTTTTGGAAATCACTTCCAGTGATAGTCAGATCACTCGAGTGATGTTTGAATTTTCCAGATTCACTTACAATGGATTGAAAATCACTGCAAGAAAAATTCATTGTTTGCAAAATCACTTCCAGTGATGCCAAATTCACTCGAGTGATATATGAAATCTCAAAATCACTTCCAGTGGATCTATAATCACTTGCGGAAAATTTCACTGTTTTCTAAATCACTTCCAGTGATATCAAATTCACTCCAGTGATATGTCATTGGTCGAGAATTGTCGAGTTCTCGCAAAATAACCAGTTTCGATAAGAATTTGCAATATAGAGAACCTGGATCGTTTCCCACGGAATTCACATGCGGTCTAAAATAGTCGAACAATGCTCGATTGTGGGGTTTTTTTTAATTAAACTATTAATGAAAAATAAACTTGGATTAAAGACACAAATCAGAAATGACTTGGAACAAATAGATTAAAATGACTGACTTAGAATTAGGATTTCACAGTTTGCATATTCTCTTCCCTAAGCTTTTACATTTCCAGCATATATGATTTACATATCAGCTTATGTTTCTATACTTCTGCATGTATTGATTTGATAAGTTGTGAAAAGATTTTAAAAGATCATACTTTCTTATCACACACCCAATTCACCCCCCCTCTTGGGTGTCAGCCAGTTC
Source organism: Albizia julibrissin (assembly GCA_037074505.1). Classification (NCBI taxonomy): domain Eukaryota; kingdom Viridiplantae; phylum Streptophyta; class Magnoliopsida; order Fabales; family Fabaceae; genus Albizia; species Albizia julibrissin. Next base: position 46,003,975 of record CM073477.1, read on the forward strand.
TAACATTTGGTATCAGAGCTTGGGCTCTTGTTTAAAGGACTTAACTGTCTTAAAAGTTATAATGGCTGAGTTTGGGTATTTTGTGCTTCCAGAAAGTTTTGATTATACTATTCCACCTCTTTTGAAAGATATTGATTTTTGGTTCTGGAAGCTAGAATGACTAGTTTTATAAAAGTATATGATTTTGATATATGGAATGTTTTTACAAATGCTTTTGATCATAAACCCAGAAAGGATTGGACAGATAAAGAAAAGAAAATGTTTTCATTGAATATTAGAGCAATGCAGTTTCTGTATAATGCCGTGACTGAAAATGATTTTGAGAAAATTAGATTTTGCTCTAATGCTAAAGATATTTGGGATACTCTTGATTCTATATACACTTCTAACAAGCGTGTTGAAGTTGAAAGTGTTGACAGTTCATGTGAAATTACAAGTTACGCATCTACGGTACATGAACGATTGGAAGTTAATGATAAATATGGAGATATCACACAACACTTCCATACAGTCAACATGAATATACAAGGAGATGAGGATTCCCGTAAAGAGCTCAGTATAGACGATCGTGACAAATCACCCTCTAAAGCTCAAGATAAACTTGAGGTAACAAGTTCCAATTCTTCCTATGATCTTTGTAAAACTGAGTTTCAAATCTTACATAAAACTGCTTTTACGCCAATTGTTGATTCTACTGTGAAAAGCAAAAATGTCTTCAAATATGCTGGAAACTTATATGTGAAGAAAGATTGTAGACAAACTGGATGTTTTAAATTGTCTTCCCTCAAACAACCCAATGCTTGCATAAAATCTCATATGGCATATCATTTTAGAATATGTAATTATTGTGGTAAGACTGGTCATATTTCTCACACATGCTATATCAGAAGAAACTCTAGTATGAGAAATGAATATGTTTGGGTTCCGAAAGGATATGTAAAGTCTAATACTAATAATCAAGGACCCAAAGTAAAGTGGGTACCAAAATGTATGTCTAGTGTTTCATGTGTGCAGATTGATTCTAGAAAGAATGGACATAAGGGTACAGAGGAAATTAAGAAGATTCCAAGAGTTCCTAATGTACTTGAAAGGAAATTCACATCAATTAGAAGAACTCTCGAATAACCCATTGCTGGAACTGTAGAATATAACCATCGAAAGAAGAAATGGAGAAAAGGAGTATGTTCCACCTCAAGAATGGATTATCATAGAGTACCGTTCAACTATCTTGAGAAGAGCAAGAAAGGGAGAATCTCTCGGGTATCAAACATAAGATTTTTGAAGTCTACATCTTTTGAGAAAGCTTTGCAGACATCCTTGGGAACTCATATGAAGAATCAACATAACAGAAAGAAGCAGTGGTTAAGCAAAGCCAATCCTCCAAGTATCTAAGGCAAAGGTACTTGATGATAAAACCTCCTATGTCACTGTCTATAATATCTGTTGAGGTTTATAACATGCTACCTTAGTAATGAGCATTGCAAACTATTTTAAAATTATGTTTTCACATCCATTAGAAAATCCCCTTGATAATTTCATGCAGGGATTGCAATGTTCAATAACTTAACACTTTATGCATATATGCATACTTCAAGAGAAAATATTTTTATGTATAAAGTCATGTTTAATTCATTATGCTCAATCTCTGCAAACTGACTATATTGCTTGAGCATTTGAATTATGTTTCCTACATGCTAACCTTGAATGGATCCAAGTGAAGTTGGATACCATGAAGAAAATTTATACAGTTCTGTAGGATAGTAAAAGCTTTCAAGTCTATAGTTGCACGAAAAAAAATTCATATATTGATTATGCTGAATTTTGGAGTTTGAATTTTGGTACTGAGTATGGAAAGGAGGAAAATCAATATTATTCCACCAAAGCCAAGCAAGTTGTCACAAGGATAAGAGGAATTATGGTGATATCTAATCCTTACCCTATACTGTGCTTATATGAATTTATTTATTTTGGGTAATGAATATTTTTCTATTATTGCATTCCTTTAGCAATCTATCTTGTTTGATCATCAAATTATTTCCAGATTGCTAAATAGACCGAAAGTGAAATGTGCATAATCTTTCTATGCTTTGAAATGCAATAAAAAAATGTGTTTTGGTTTTAGTTCATCTTATTTTATCCTAGTGCATACACATGATTTAAAAAAAATTATTCATATACTGTCTGCATTCAAACCAGTTTCAAAATTGGAAGCTAATACTTTTGTATGCTGAATGTCATAAATGCTTCAAATCCATCAGCTAGAGTTTTTTTCCCTTCATCGTGTTATTTCTTTATGTTATCACATACTTGAACTCTTTCGCAATATGTTTGACCTCATATCTAAGAAGTTAGATTTTATCTATTTGAGTTTCAAGTTTATATCCAAAAAAAAGGGGGGAATTGAATTTATGAAAAGTCTTATTCTTAATGCATAAATCCTTATTGGTTGAGTTATTCCAAGCTTTGTGAATGTTCATTAATGCATTAACTGTTAATGCAATAAGCATAATAGTGGAATAACATACTAGGATGATATTATGGAACTCAGTCCATTTGGACTATTGAGTATGTGCTTCATCATCTATAAATCATTGTACTCATCTTGTTACTCATAAGTATTAATATTTGTCTTTATTCATTTATGAGTATCTAGAGTCCTGTACTCAAATTCTTGTCGTACATGCTCATATGTTTCATGACTGAATTCTAAGAGGCAAGATTATCTCTTGATTAATAGCAAAGTCATTGTGCTTACATATGTCTATATAATTAAGCCCCTTTTGGCTAATTCATTTTCATATGACTTTTGCTCTTGGGAAAATTCTCAAACATGTTAACCCCACTGTCTAAGATAGAGCTTTCTGATACACACACACATATATTGACTTCTACTACTTTTATCATAAGCATTGATTGTAAACATGTTTTAACAATAAGTTTTGCATATATTTGAAATCTCAATTTTACAATACATTTTCATGATTTGAAATAGCACTTGAGATTTGAAATACTTTACATATTTCGTTCTTGAAAACTTGATTTCATTCAAGTTGTCATTTCATAAAAGTTGGTCATTATGGATAGATTCGCTACTCTCTTGAATCTTACTTATATGAATTGCTTGACAATCTTATCAATGACATATTTTCTATATAAAGTGTGTTTATAAATTGTCATTGATCTTTGAAAATTATCACTCTTGGTATCACTTGATTGTTATACTTTATGATTCAATGATTTGAATTTACTGAGTAAAATTATATTTTGGTCTGTATTGGTTTATGATACTCTTTGCTCAAATAATATATGATTCACTTGTATAAGAGCATAAGAGTTATTCTATAGAACCAAGAGGAGTTAGGTACCAAAGTATCTAAAGAATGCTATTGAAGAAATGCGGGTGGATCAAGCAAATGGAACAGACATATCTATGAATTCAATTACATTGCTTGATATTGACATCAAAGAAAGAAGCAATCTGTGACATCACTTAATCAGAGAATCATATTCAAAAAGAAAGATGTCAAAGTGATATTCATTCCGATCCATCTTCATCTTCATCTTCAAATAGCAGCAGGCATTTTTACAACTCCTTGTGAAAGTCAATTGGGAATGGTTAATCCAAATAAGTTGAAAGAATATTTTGTTACTGATAATGTTTCTGTATATGTTGTATATGTTCATGTGTTTGATAATTACAATACTAACCTAAGCATCAAGGTACGAGGGAATTTGTTTTGTAGATGTTTTGTTCTCTCTTCAAGCAATAGAGGTAAATAGAGAACACTCGAGTGATGGGCACAAGTTCACTCGAGTAAACAAAGAGGAGTACTATGACATAGAAGGTTACTCGAGTGATTAGTGATACCACTCGAGTGATAATGAGGCTACAGGTAGGTGACTCGAGTGATTTCAGTCAAGCACTCGAGTGAGGTAAGGAACTTAGAGTGAATGGTAAAATCAAAAATTATAACAGTTGTTCTTTCTGTGAACTTTCATTTTCAAAATTATCATCATATTCATTTCGATGAAAATCTCTAAAATTCTCTTAAACTCAGTGTTCCTTCTTATGCAAACTATCAACTTCATTTCCTCATAAATAATTTCAAACACTTCCCAATTATTCATGCATCATTTTCAAAACAGGACTAAATCTTCAAAATTTCGTGCTTTATATCTCTACACAGTATCTTCAATGGTTCTTCAAATCCATAAGAGTTCTTAATTGAATTCCTCATATTTCTTAAAGCCATGCTCTCATTAAGGGGGAGCTTCACATTCACATGTGTTCCATATCTTAAAAGCTTATCTCCTTGATTCAGAAAATCATTATACCATACTCATATGCATTCACCTTCAATTGATTAGTTTTGATGATGAGCCACTTATATATTTTCTTTCCATGATCTCCATTTGCACATACTTTATAGGAAGGAAATTTTTGATTGCACTAACCATTCTTCTTGCAAGAATGCATTTTAGTTATAGCAGAAGAATTTGCTTTATACAAGATCACTCCTCAACATACTAAAAGAGAGAATACATCGATCTTGAGGACATATGCTTTAACGATGAATTAAGGGAACTATATTGGCTACAACATTCAAAGAAACAAATTCTTATGCCAATACAAAGTAGCATCAAGCATACTATGAACAGAAGTCTGACACAATAAGAGCTTCCTAGAGATAATATGAATACACATCAAAGTTGCACAATGAAAGTGTGATGGATGGGACTTCATGGATCTATCATCAACTGGCCAAATTCAAATGAGCATCTATAAATCCTCTCTCTCTTTATGTTCTATACATGCCTTGCATATCTTCTATTATGAAAGCTTTATTGAAAACATTTTTCATTTGTATCAAATTCAAATAGCATTACTTTCAAAAAGGGGAGAGTAAATTGTTTATTTTGATTAATGGAGAAAATGATATTTCAAATGTATTTTCATAATTACTTCTCCATGAAACCTTCTTCTTTATACTTCAAACTTTTTGCTAATGTCAAATAGGGGGAGAGAAATGGAAAAATATGTTGCATTCAATATGTTGCATTCAATTTGTCTATTCACATTCAAGCATATTTTTCTTTAAGGATTTGACATCATCAAAAAGGGGGAGAATGTTAGATATGATTAGTTTTGATGATGACAAATATAGATGTCAAATATTAAGCATAAGAAGTTTGCATAGTATACTTTTCTAATACATTGACTAACTATTTGATGTTGCATATATTGTAGATTAGTCAAGCAATGGAATAAAGAAATTAAGGAATAAAGAACTTGCAAGAATTAATGAAAAATATGAAGATTCAAGTTTTATGGGTACTGTAGTAGTGGGCACTGTAGCAATACGGTTACTGTAGCAATTGGCACTGTTTGGCACTGTAGCATCGAGTGATTTTCAGAATCACTCGAGTGATTCTGAAAAAAATGAAATCACTCGAGTGATTCTCTAATTCACTCGAGTGATGTTCAGTGGTTCAGAGTCTGTTCTTCGTCCAGCTGAGCAAGGCCTGGTTATTTGATCATATCTCTCAAAATACAACTCCAATTGAGCCCAAACCAGTTGCATATGAAATTATACTCCCAATGCGTCATTTTGAGATCAGAAACAACATCAAAAGAGCTCAGATGAGAGACATATAAGTATTTGAATTTGGCCTTCATGTCAGCGTTACTTTCTGGAACAGGTTTAGTATTTTGGCTATAACTCTCAAACCACTGATCCTATTGAGTTGAAACTGGTTCCATATGAAACTAGACTTCTAGATATTTCCATTGATATATAATACAGAAATTTTGGAGTCATATTCGAAAAGTTATGTTATCTAGAAGTTTACCTCTGTTTGCTGAAGAACTGGAAACGCACAACAAAGAGATCACTCGAGTGATTTCAGTATTCACTCGAGTGATATGGAAAATCACTTCCAGTGGCGCCAGAATCACTGCAAGAATTTTTCACTATTTCAGATTTCACTTCCATTGATGCCAAAATCACTCAAGTGATTTGAGATTTTTCAGAATCACTTCCAGTACGCCTGAAATCACTGCAAGAAAAATTCACTGTTTGCAAAATCACTTCCAGTGATGCCAAAATCACTCGAGTGATTATGTTGTTTTCGAAGATCACTTCCAGTGGATGCTGAATCACTTCCAGTGAATTTCACTCTTTCTCAAATCACTTCCAGTGAACCAGAATGCACCTCCAGTGAAAGCCAGTATGCCTCAGATCACTACTGATGAACCAATATTTGCTCAAGGGATATGAAGATCTTTTACTTCAAGTCACTTCCAGTAATCATGCAATGCACTACCAGAAAAATACAGTATTTGTGAAAATCACTACCACAGAATCTGAATCACCTCCAATGATCACTCCCACTGGATATCAATTGCATCAGTTCACTGTCTGTCAGATAATATCCAAGCAAGTGATTATGATGATTTTACATATCACTTCCAGAGACATGCCAAGATCAACTGATATGAAGTTTTATCAGTTTCACTTCCTGTCAGCATCTATGTTCACTCAGTACACTCTTTACTAAATCGAAATCAGTTCCAATGACAGTCACATCCAGAAATCAAGATTACTGCCGGTGAAATGCTTCTATAGTCAAGTGTTAATTGTTTTATCAAAATCACCTCCAGTGAAGTTACACCGCACTCAAATGATTCAATGTTTCAGAATATCACTGCCAGTGAATTCTAAGTCAACTCAAGTGATTCATTGTTCTCATCAGAATTACTTCCAGAAACTTGACAGAAACAAGGAAACAACTCAAATGATTTCATGCTACACTCGACTGAAAATCACCTCCAGTGAAATCAAGTTGACTTCCAGTGATTCTTCCATTTTCTGAAATCACTCCCAGTGAAGTCTGTAATCCACTCGAGTGATATTTAAAATATTCTCTAACGACTATTTTCTGTCAGCGCATTACAGGCATTCTACTACAGTTCACATGGGAAGTAACCGACCAATATTTAACGATGATGAATCATGAGCAATATCAATATTTAACAGACGAGTCAACGAAACGTGCAAACAACTGAAGCATTTGTCAGAGCACGATCATAGGCAACGGTTAAAGAGAGCACGGTCAGATTCCAACGGAAAACACTGAAGTATCTGTCAGACACACGATGGGCTTTCAACGGAAAAATATTTGAATGCTCCAACGGCTCTCAACCTATCTTATATAAACCGAAGCATTCAAGAAGAAGAAAATGAGATTTATAGAGAAATACTACAGCGAACAGAAATGATGAAGTAACGAGAACCCAACTGCCAACATGCCATGAATCTTCATCTCTCATACTCTCCGTTAATATCTGTTTTTATTGTCATGTACATTTGAGAGTGAATATTTGTATTGTACTTCAGTGAGTATCATATCTACTCTGTGAGAGAGTCTGTAAACACTCCATCTGTATTTCAGAAGTGTTCTCAAGGTAGAGGGACCTTGAGTGGATTGATTACCTTACGGGGAAGCTGCCAGTAAGACTTTCTGCTCGTAAGACTTACAAGGTGTAAGCAGTAGAGAACGTTGCTGCTCGTAAGACTTACAGTGGTGTAAGCAGGAGAGAACGTTGCTGCTCGTAAGACTTGCACGGGTAAGCAGGAGAGAAAGGTCTTTGGATTGCTTTGCTCGACTTGCTGTAAGAAAGAGTAAACCTTACAGTGTGTAAGGGGGAGTTACTCTTATGAATTTGTAGAGGCTTTTCTTGTGCCCGGTTAAACAAGAAGATAGTGGATTGGAAATCTCAGGAGGAGCCTGGGGACTGGACGTAGGTCATCGTGGATTGGACTGAACCAGGATAAATCACAGTTTGCATATTCTCTTCCCTAAGCTTTTACATTTCCAGCATATATGATTTACATATCAGCTTATGTTTCTATACTTCCGCATGTATTGATTTGATAAGTTGCGAAAAGATTTTAAAAGATCATACTTTCTTATCACACACCCAATTCATCCCCCCCCTCTTGGGTGTCAGCCAGTTCTAACAGAATTTTTATCATTAAAATATGTTAAATCCAATAAAACACCTAAAGCCCAAATAAGCATAAAAGCCCATTATTTATTAACTAAACAATCTAAATTTATGAATCAAGAGATACAAATAAGTGTAATAAATATTCAATTATCAAATTCCCCCACACTTATCATTTTGCACTCCTGAGCAAAACTAAAAGAAAAACTTCTCCTTTCTAACAATTGCCAACAATGTAAAAATGGAACAATGAACACAGTGCTTCAAAAGACCAACCAATTAAAACTGAAATCCTTTCATATCAAATCACAAAATACGGTAGTCTCAATCAATGATGCTACTCACACAAGATGGTCTCTCAAAGGATTCTCTCAATAACTCTCTAAAGTGTATAGGGTAAATAAGTGTATCACTCAAAGTCTACTCAAGAAATTGTCCTATCATAGGCTTGCTCAATTTCTACTTCTCCACTACTCATATCACATGCATGCACAAATCAAGAGAGCTTATTATTCAAGGTTGTAATGGGGCTAAGGTGAAGGTATGTACAAGTATGGATATGTGAGGCTAAGCACCAAAGAAATTTGAAAGAGCACGATAATAATAATACTTAAATCAATAGAATATCCCATTTCAAGTATACATCCCTCCTTCTCCTTCTTTCTCTCTTTTGTTTTGTTTTGTTTTGTTTTGTTTTTTGTTTTTGTTTTTTTTATCACAATGACCCAACTCCCAAATCAAACATCCCCCCACACTTAAATTGTTGCACTCCTGGGAAACCCCCACATGTAAACACAAAACTAAGGTGAAACCAATGCTCAGTAAATTTCCAAGGTGCGGTATAACATGGTTTTACACTTTGGCTAGTAATGTGGTTTAAGAAAAGAATGAGTCAAAAAGGCACAAAGGGGCTAACAAAGGGAATATAATAGTGTAAGGGAAGGCTATTTGGTCAAAGTGGCAAATAAAAGAAAGAAACTAAACAAACCTCCATCATATTTATTCATGTAAGTGAAAAATGTAGTCTTAAAAAGAAAGAGAGTAAGTTCTAGAGAACATAAATCAGGAGCAGATGCACACAGAAAAAGGAAGAATGGTAAAAGATGAATCTCATTCATGTAGGCCCAAAATCTCACAAAGGTAAATACCAAATCATGCAATCAGCATCACCAAAATCAACTACCAAAAGTAAGGAATTCAGTCCAAACAGTATGATCCATTAAAACCAATATGTCCAAGTCCACAATATATATAGCTAAACAATCATAGAAGGAGAAAGTGTATTATTTAGAAAACCTACACTAAGTTTGAAAAAGAAAAGTGAAAAAGAAACGCAAGAAATAAAAGAAAAGGGAAATAGAGAAAGAAGAATACTCCCCAGGTGTTTACGGAGGATAAGTGGCATCAATGAGTATAAGGTCTGCTTCTTCAGGTTGTTGTTGTGATCCCTCATAAAATGGTTTGAGTCGATGTCCATTCACTTTAAAGGTCCTCCCTGTAGCTGGATCACATAACTCAACAGCACCAAAAGGAAAAACATTAGCAATCACAAAAGGGCCATCCCATCTTGATCGAAGCTTACCGGGCATAAACTTGAGACGGGAATTGAATAGAAGAACTTTATGGCCCACAGAAAACTCTTTCCGCAGGATTTACTTGTCATGGAATGCCTTGGTCTTCTCCTTGTACAACTGTGAACTCTTATAGGCATCCAATTTAAGCTCATCCAACTCTTGCAACTGGAGCTTCCATTCCATCCCAGACTTAGCCAAATCCATGTTACACTGCTTAATGGCCCAATAAGCTTGATGTTGCAATTCAACCGGAAGGTGACATGCCTTACCAAAAACAAGCCTATATGAGGACATCACAATCGGAGTCTTGTAGGCAGTCTGATAGGCCCACAAAGCATCATCTAATCACTTGCTCCAATCCTTCCGGGTAGAGTTAACAGTCTTCTGAAGGATTTGCTTAATCTCCCTATTTGAGACTTTAGCTTGACCATTGGCCTATGGATGGTATGCTGTGGAGACCTTGTGAATTACTCCATACTTCCATAACAAAGCACCCATGCTTCGGTTACAAAAATGAGAACCCTGGTCACTAATAATGGCTCGAGGAATGCCAAACCTGCAGAAAATGTTAGACCTGAAAAAATCTACCACCACAGCAGAATCATTAGACCGGGTGGCCTTCACCTCAACCCATTTCAAAACATGAGACCATGAGAAACAGGAAATGGACCCATAAAATCAATACCCTAAACATCAAAAATTTCACAAAACAATATGGGGTGTTGGGGCATCTTATGCCTACGAGAAATACTACCTGCTCTCTGACAATTATCACATGACTTACAAAACAGATGAAAATCATGAAACAGGGTTGGCCAAAATAAACCAGAGTCTAGCACTTTCCTAGCAGTCCTTTAGGGTCCAAAGTGACCACCACAGGCAAAAGCATGACAAAAATGTAATATAGAGTCAAACTCATGATCAGGTACATATCACCTAACTACTTGGTCACTACAAAATCTCCACAGATAAGGGTCATCCCAAACATAATATTTAGATTCACTTTTCAATTTCAGAGTTTGGGCCCTAGTGGAATCAGAAGGTAATATACCAGCAACCAAGTAATTAATTAATCAGCATACCATGGAAGATTACCTTGCAGCTGTAAAAGTTGCTCATCAGGAAAATCATCCTGAATGGCAGAGGGGGAAGAGGAATGAGTGATACGACTCAAATGATCAGCTACCCAATTCTGTGCACTACTCCTATCTCTGATCTCAACATCAAATTCTTGGAGCAATAACATCCACCGAATAAGTCGAGGCTTAGCATCTGTCTTTCTCAAAAGAAACTTCAAAGCATCATGGTCAAAGAAAATAATTACCCTACTGGCTAGCAGATATGACCTAAACTTATCAAAAGTAAACACTATAGCCAAAAGTTCTTTCTCAGTGGTGGTATAATTGGATTGGGTAGGATCCAAGGTCTTGGATGCATATGCAATGACATGAGCAACCTTGTTGACCCTCTGAGATAAGATAGCCCCAATAACATAATTGGAAGCATCACACATCAACTCAAATGGGAGAGACCAATCTGGTGGTTGGATCACTGGAGTGGTGGTCAGGTAACGCTTCAAGTAATCGAAGGCTATCTTACACTCAGCATCAAATATAAACTCAGCGTCCTTGTGCAGAAGGTTAGACAGGGGTTGGGCAATCTTGCTGAAATCCCAAATGAAGCGTTGGTAGAAACCTACATGGCCAAGAAAAGAATGAACTTCCCGCACAGATGTGGGATAAGGAAAAGCAGTAATAACATCAATCTTAGTAGGATCTACCTTAATACCCTCTTTAGACACAATGTGTCCCAACACTATTCCTGACTCAACCATGAAGTGACACTTTTCAAAATTTAGCACAAGATTAGATTCAATGCATCTATTCAAGACTCTAGCCAAATTAGCCAAGCATGCATCAAAATCAGACCCATACACAGTAAAATCATCCATGAAAACCTCCATGCAATCCTCTAGAAAGTCAGTAAAGATACTTACCATGCAACGCTGAAAGGTACCAGGTGCATTGCAGAGGCCAAAAGGCATTCTTCGGTAAGCATAGGTTCCAAAGGGGCATGTGAAGGTCGTCTTCTCCTGATCCTCAGGAGCAATATGGATCTGGAAGTACCCCGAGTAACCATCTAAAAAGAAATAGTGAGACTAACCAGCCAAACGATCTATCATCTGATCAATGAAAGGTAAAGCATAGTGATCCTTGCGGGTAGCTTGGTTGAGTCTCTTGTAGTCTATGCATACTCTCCAGCTATTCTGAACTCTTGTAGGAATGAGCTCATCCTTTTGATTGGCTACCACGGTTACTCCGGACTTCTTGGGAATGACCTGGATCGGGTTAACCCACTGGCTATCAGAGATGGGATAGACGATGCCAGCCTGTAGAAGCTTAGTCACTTCCTTCTTAACCACTTCCAAAATGAGAGGATTAAGACGTCTCTAGGGTTGTCTTACTGGCTTAGCATATGCTTCCAACAGAATCTGATGCATGCATATAGAAGGGCTAATGCCAACAAGATCAGCTAACGTTTACCCAATTGCCTTCTTATTGGCCTTCAACAAGCTTAGCAGCTTCTCTTCTTGATCAGGTAGAAGGTTGTTGGCCACGATGACTGGCAGTTGCTCATCTACATCTAGAAAGGCATATTTCAAGTGAGCTGGAAATAACTTCAACTCTAACTTGGGCAGCTGCTGAATCGAAGGAAGAAGCTTAGGTATTTACACCATTTCTGAAGTGTACACACCTGCAATACCTGAAACTACATGCACAGAAGAACTGTGGCTAGGCAGCTCACTGTTAACATCGGAGTCAGTTCACAATCACATCAAACATCAAAATAAAGCTCAACTTCACCACAATCAATATTAGAATCCACAAATAAAGTAGAATCAGAAATCAAGTCAATATCTCCATACAATGCATCATCAATCTCAGTGCAAACAGGGCACCATTCAGTGTCAAAACATTCACATATGACAGAATCTCCCACCGATGCAAAATCAGGAAAATCAGCATACCAATCATAAAGAACATCATCAACAGTCTCATCTATCACATCAATGCACAAAACAGAATGCTCTTCCCTAGGATGTCTCATGGCATCAAAGATATTAAAAGTCACAACAATATCACCAAATTCCATGGAAAGAGTACCAAAATGCACATCTATCTTAGTCTTAGCTGTTTTCAAGAAAGGTCTCCCTAAAATGATTGGGGACCTACTGCTAGGAGATTCATCCTCCATATCTAGAATGTAAAAGTCAGCAGGGAATATCAATTCATTGACTTTAACCAAAACATCTTCAATCAGACCAGCAGGATGAGCATTACTCCTATTAGCTAATTGGACAACAACACCAGTAGGTCGCAAGGGACCAAGACCAAGGGATTTATAAATAGATGCAGGTATAACATTAATAGAAGCACCTAAATCAGCCATGCAATTATCAAATATATAATTACTAATAATACAAGGGATAGAAAACATACATGGGTCCTTGCACTTGTGAGGCATGGGTTGTTGGAGGAGCACTGAGACATTATGGTTCAAGCTCACTCGTTCAGTCCCCCTCAGTCGCCTCTTGTTGGTACACAACTCCTTTAGGAACTTGGCATACTTGGGAATCTGTTTGATGGCATCCAAGAGAGGAATGTTAATCTCAACTTTTCTGAATATCTCAAGGATATCATTGTCTTGCACTTTTTCTGCCAACTTCCTAGATTGAAGGGCTTTCTGAGGGAAAGGAAGATGAATAGGAATTTCAAACTCCTCTTCACCTTGCTTCACTGCCTCTTTATTTTTAGAGTCAATCTTCACTTTTTCTGACTCTTTTTCTGATGTGGATTCAGTCACATCTGCAGCTGGTTTATGCCCTTGTAATTGTTTACCAAACCGTAGGGAGATAGCACTAACGTTTCTCTTTGGATTGGGAATTGTCTATGAAGGGAGAGTATTGGATCCCTGAGGCTGGAGTTGGTTCAATGATGTTGCCAATTGCCCAATCTGAGTCTGTAAACTCTGGATAGAAGCCTCAGTTTGTTGTTGGAATTGCAAATTGTTTGCTGCAAGCTACTTCATCATTTCTTCCAGTGAAGAACCGCTGCTGCTAATCGGCTATTATTGTGCTGGCTGTGGAGGTGCGAATTATTGGAAATTCTGTATGTTCTATGGAAACTGTCTCTGTTGGTAATTTCCAGAACTCTGTTGTACATGACTATTATGGTTCTGAATCTGATTCGGATTCTGGCTCCACCTAAAATTCAGATGATTTCTCCAGCCAGGGTTATATGTATTGGAGAAGGCATTATTTTGCTGCTGGTGCTGTGGCTTCCCTGGAAAAATGCCCACAGTAGCCACTGACTGATCTTGATATGTGGTATCTTGCAAAGTGGGGCAAGAATCAGTGGGACGAGAGGCATCAGAATAGAAACCACATGAATAGCCTAACTGTGGAGTGGAAGACTGTACTGTTTGAGTCACTGCCAGTTGCCTCACCAAGGAGGTCAGATCATCAATTCTATTTTCCAATCTCTGGTGAGAATCATTAGATCTACTGATATGGAACACAGCACTACTATTTGCTCTAGTGCTAAATTATTGAGAGTTAGCTGCAATAGTGGATATTAAATCTCTGGCCTCTTGGGGTGTCTTGTTAACTAAGGCTCCACTACTAGAAGCATCCACCAGATTTCGATCATTGGGTAGAAGACCTTCATAGAAATAAGTAATCAAGAGCTGCTCAGTTATCTATTGATGGGGGCAGCTAGCACACAACCTCTTGAATCTCTCCCAGTATTCATGCATATTCTCACCATTAATTTGCTTGATTCCACTGATTTTTTTTCTGATTGTAGTGGCTCTTGAAGAAGGGAAAAATCTCTCCAGGAAAAATCTCTGCATATCAGCCCAACTTCCAATAGATAAAGGTTAAAGAGAATATAACCAGTCCTTCACTCCACCCTCAAGAGAGAAAGGAAAAGCTCTCAGTTTAATGTGGTCTTCATCAATATGTTGCAGTTTCATTGTGCTGCAAACCATATGGAATTCCTTCAAATGCTTGTGCGGTTCATCACCTGTAAGACCATGAAACTTGGGCAACAAATGGATAAGACCATATTTAAGTTCAAGTTTAGCACCAAGGGTAGGGTATTGGATACACAAAGGCTGATAATTATCACCAGGTACAGTCAATTGCTTTAAAGTCCTATTATTTCCCTGATCTGCCATAATGTCTGAGTGAACAGAAGTGCTACCAGAATCAGATGAACTAGAAGTGCCAACAAAATCAATGTCAGAATCAAAACAGGTTCAGTAATAACCCTCTGACTTAACCTAACAGCCCTTCTAGCAGCAAGAATTATTCGTTCTATTTCAAGATCTCTGTCCAACAGATCAGATGCACTAGTAGTACTGCTCCTAGACATACAACATAAGGCAAAATCAGGACAACCACTAGAACACTCAAAAATGCAAAATCACAAGTCTACACTAGAAATTGACCAAAACAAATTCAAAAATACTAGCAAATGATTTTTAAAAATCATGGGACTTCCACAAAAAAACTTCTATACTATCCAGGAACCCAAAAATGTAATAAAAAACTTAAAAATTGAAAAAGTGGTCTAAACGATGGAATTTGGAAAAGTTAGGTGAGTGCTCATAGCAAAGCAATGAGTTCTGCTCAGAGGCACATTTTCTTTCAGCTCACCAAAAATCAACTCAATCAGAGTAGGACAGAAATTCTAGAGAAATCCTAGAACAATTTCTGAAATACCGGCTACGTCCCACCGAGATCAAAAAAACAGTGAAAAAGTGGTCTAGATAATGGAATTTGGGAAAATTAGGGGTGATTACACTTCCTAAAGGAAGTGATTTTTTCTTAGAATGCCCAATCCCTTCAAGAAAGACCTGGGGCCGATTAATTTGGTTTAGATATAAATATGCCAAATCACCGGAACCACCTGAATCTAACCATGGAATTCTACACTACACTATTGTTAATGCTAGACCGATGCAAAGTCCCCGGAAACGGTGCCAAATTTTGGTCAAGAATTATCGAGTTCTCGCAAAATAACCAGTTTTGATAAGAATTTGCAGTATAGAGAACCTGGATCGTTTCCCACGGAATTCACATGCGGTCTAAAACAGTCAAACAATGATCGATTGGGGGGTTTTTTTAATTAAACTATTAATGAACAATAAACTTGGATTAAAGACAGAAATCAAAAATTACTTGGACCAAACAGATTAAAATGACTGACCTATAATTGGGATTTCATAGTTTCCTACCATCATCGGACGAAGAATTTATAACGAACTCGTGACTGGTTCTAGATTAACCAAAATCTCTGCATTCGTCCAGAGAATCCCTCGACTAGACGATCGTCTAGGTTTTATTCGTATGCGTGTCGTGCTACTATGCGATCACATAGTATCACTGTAACCCGATTCGAATTGTGTCCTTGGGATGTACCAATCCGAACATTGAGACAAACATTTGAACTATTTCCAGAAATAGAATCCGATTAGAGTAAATAGAAATGAGTTACGTTACCGATTTAAGCATGTCCTCTGATTGGAAACGTGAATCCTTAATCCATAGGTCAATCATAGAAGCTTAGCCAAACAAGGCTGGAAAATCAGAAGAATGAATGACGAACACAAAGAACATGAAGAACATTTTTCAGAGAATTCTTAACTTCTGATTTCAATCCAAAATTGTCCAATACGTCCTCTACCCCATCGTTTTAGCTAACTAAAGTAAAAACCTAATTGACAAATGGATCAGAGCCTACCAGTTCAGCTCAAAATGAAAATAACTAATAAATGGTACTCCATTACAAAATTCAGGCCCAATAAAAATCCAGAAAAATACATAGAATGTTAACTACAATTTTGACTGTCCTCTTGTTCGAATCTGCCTTTCAAGTCTTCATATCAATTATTGCTCTCTGAATCATCTAAAAAAGAGACAAGAATGAGATCATCGGATATCTGGTTCAAGAGTTATGATCAAATAGATAAGGGTTATAAATATGGAATTTTTATCATTAAAATATGTTAAATCCAATAAAACACCCAAAGCCCAAATAAGCATAAAAGCCCATTATTTATTAACTAAACAATCTAAATTTATTAATCAAGAGATACAAATAAGTGTAATAAATATTCAATTATCAATCATTTTATCAGTTTCACTTCCAGACAGTTACTATGATCCACTTGCAATCACTTCCACAGAAATCAACAAGATTTGTTAGTAAGATATTGGTAGTGATAGTCATTGCTAGTTAATCCAAATTACTTTCAAAATCATTGCCATATTATTTCATTAAAATCACTGCCAGTAGAATAACATTCGCTGAAAATCATCTCCAGTGAAAACAAGTTCACTTCTGATGATTCTTTGATTTTTAGAAATCACTCCCAGTGAATCACAATCATTCCAGTGATATTTAAATTATTTTCTAACGGTCATTTTCCTAAGTGTATTACAGGTGTACTCCACTACCACCCACATGACAAGCAACTGAACAACACTCAACGGCAACTAATCGTGGGCAGCAGCAATATTCAAAAATAACTATCAACGTGCAAAGAGAAAAACAATATTGTTGCATCTGTCAAAAGAACAATCGATCAACGGACAAATTCGCAACGGTCTTCAAAGCTTCTGAAATATAAGCCCAGCAATTCAAAAATCAAGATACAGACAACACTTGAACATACTGCAAACAATATACTCATAAGTGCTTTGTCTCTTATTATTTCTTCACATGTACTTCAGTTTTCATCTATATACTCTATGAGAGAGATTTTTCAGTCAAAAACTCTTTATTTCCGATAGTGATAACTTAAGGTTGAGGAGCCTTAAGTTGGGATTTGAGATTACCTTGTGTAAGGGGGAGTGAGTGTCCAAAGAGGAACTTGTTGTTGTACTGAGGTGTCAAGAACCCACTGAATCTTGGAAGATATAGTGAAAGGCTCAGAAGGATTTCTGAGGACTGGACGTAGGTCAAGTGATTGTGACCGAACTAGTATAAACTCATGTGTCCACTTCGGTAATATCTCTTCTTACTTATAAATGTGCTTTAAAGTTTCATAATTTTTAATTAAGTATCTGGTTATTCTGCAATCACCCAATTCACCCCTACCTCTTGGGTGAAAAGCTTGCACTAACAATAGCTTCTTTACTGACTCTAAGAATGTTGTATACTGGGTCATGGGAGTGAAGAAATCAGTAAAAGTTGTCACATATAGATCCTTCAGTTGTTCCCATAATTCATCAGTTGGGTGTGGATCAAAATCCAACTCTTCTACCAGGGCATTCAACTCCACAGCTAAGTCTGGATGTTTTACATTGTCATCCAGCTCTACATCATCTGTGTCTACCATCGGAGCTTCATCTCTAGCAATAGGACCAAAGAACGGTGGCCATTTGACGCTCTTTCTATGTATACTTTCCATTCTTGGTCCACGTCCCTCTCTATTGAGGATTACATAAGTTCTACCTTCCGAAATCTGCTCTTCTGGTAGAGGTTGATTAACAGAAGGAAGTGAAGGTGACTGGCTCCTTTATCTCCTACTGTCTGATCCACTTTTCTTCTTGATAGTGATAGGAGCTGGAACATTCTTTTGAGTCATTCGTCTTACTCTTGATATTCTTGCTTCTCTGTATACTACCGTGTTGGAATCCATATTTTGATGATACCAAGTAGTAATAAAATATTTTGCAAGGAAATCATCAGGTTAAATGTAGCACCATAGGTGAAAGTCTCTAAAGAAATCATTGGTTGATAGTCATACCGCCTGCCCACATCACTCTGAGTGATCACTTGAGTGATTGGGTCATCACTCGAGTGGTCACTCGAGTGATGCCTACTGGAAATTGGCAGAAAAGTTTGAATGTCATTTCTGAAATCATTACTCGAGTGGTCACTCGAGTGATTTAAGGCCATCACTCGACTAGTCACTAGAGTGATCCCTTAGAAATTCTGCCAGAAACTTTCATCTCACATTTTTCCCCACTACACAGCCTATCACTCGAGTGATTAAGGTCATCACTCGAGTGGTTACTCGAGTGATCACCTTTTAGACTGGTAAAAACTCTTATGGCTACTCACACTTCATCACCCGAGTCTGCCATGCTAAACTCAACTTCATCAACTGATTAAAACTAAATAAAGTTCAACAATGAACCTAAATTTGCTTACACCTATCTAATCCTAATTTCCCCACTTGATATCATTTTCAACCATTATTCTAGCAATCATGCCTTCTAATACAAAATAGCTATCAAAGAACTATAACCTATCAACCATACCTCCTATTCCAAAGTCGCTAATGAAGGATTAGATCCTATCAACATAAGTAGAGGACTCTAGCACATACCCAATGTTGCCAGAACCATCGTTCTGATACCAAAAATGTGATACATTATTTCCTATGACCTTAAATGAGTACAAAAGAGGGATAACTCATTAAGTCTTACCATTTTCTTTCTTTTCATTTTACCAGAGTTACGAGCGATTCTCTGCTTAGTTCATTAGCGATGGAAGCAAAATACAATCTATCATTGTAACATGTCAAGTTACAAGACATTTACAGTATATACATCCCAAAAGATATTCGTACAAAACAAAAGTTATGCAAAATCATACAACTAACAAAACTCCAATCTTCGGTGCTCACACCTCTAGCCTTCCGCATTTACCTTTTGCTTGCCCCTCAAGCTCTCTCCCTATACTAGAGGAGGATTTTATAGAAAAATGGTGAGATTCGAAGGAATCTCAGTAGTAACATATGTCAAACATATAGAGATAACATTATAAAGCATGCTTCACACTCATCAATCAACAAAATATCACAATAGGATATAGTGCATTTAATGCAATTCATAAACTACCATAGCGCTAGGCAAGTTACTTGTCCCTGAGGGGTACCCAAGCAAAGATAGGCCTCGGGTACCGATTGTGTAATTATGTACATTATATTGGCCTGAGTGTCAACCTGCGCAAAAGATAGGCCCCTGGTGATCACCCCCATAATCAAAACGTGTTAGACATTTTGTGATGATTTCAAATAACACACAATGCATGTTATGCCATATGAAGACAAGTTACTACATGATTTCTCTTCTCTATCAACTACTCATACCACAAACGGCTTTACAAATTCTCAAACTCGGTAGCATGAGCACAACATTTCACATTAAATACCAACAATTATGGTTCCATCAAGGATGGTGATTCAGAAAAATTCCATTCCAGGAAAAATATTATCACGGTGAATGACATTAAAATATAAACATGGGAACAACATATTTCTACAGTTCTACAATATAAAAAAATACAACAAGACGTTGATACAGAACGTTCAGGGAATGGGGTAAATCACAGTATGTCTACAGTCATACATGAACAATCAAAACATCTGGGAAGCTCGGACTTTACAGAAAATGAAGTAGGTCTGCATCTATTGAAGTTGAATGATCATGTCATTTTCATTTCCCCATTTCACTACTTTCATGACCTGCAAGAGACATTTATGCAAACAAAAATATTAAGTGTATACTATATGAGTCAATTATATAGATCTGAAAAAAAAACAGTAAACAATCTGTACCATTTGAAAGTACGTGGAAAATGAAGTTTGTAGACCATTGCTATCCAATTACATGGAAATATGTGTCACCCCACAATATTTTCAAAACATCTACTCATCCTTACATTACCATTAAATCATCGTATGCAACAAAACAATTTTAGGAAACTTAGAAATAAAATACCGTTAACCAGTAAACCTAAACCATGATATGATAATCCACCATGTCATTTAATATACATAACCTTTAGGCGGGTTACTCATTAAATCAAATCTGATAAACCATAATATACATAACCAGTAAATTAAATCTGAGATATTATCATATAATATCTTTATATATACACAATATAATAATATTATCATATATTTAATATGTATTATAAAATAATATTATATATATATATATATATATAATATTATCATATTATCATATAATATAATATTATCATATATATAAAATATATTATCAAATAAAATATATTATATATATAATATAATATTTTCATATAATATATATTATCAAATAATATATATTATATATGTATGTATGTATTTCAAAAATACATATGTGGATATATAATATTATTAATTTTCTTTTCAAATATAAATATAAATATATATATATATATACACACACATATAAATATTTATCAAATAAATATTCACATAACATGTGTATATAATAAATATATATAGATATAAAATTCGTTCACCCTAGATTAAACATTATATTCATTGAATCTTAGACGCATCTTAGATTCAATAAATCTGGACATTATAGCTCATGTTGGGCTATTCTTGTGTGAGACCCTATAGGCCCATACGAAATTGGCAATAGGCCAATGACTATACTAACCCACAAGTCGTAAGCAGCCTCTAGCAAGACATTACGACTACCCAATTCATATGAGGATCGACAATACGATACAACATGTCGTATAACCATATCACGTTCCTTTTGTCAAACGATATTTCAATCAAGGATGAGGCATGGAGAATGTCATCCTCCTATTCCTAACCATTACTTTCTCGATCCCTGAGTAGTCTGACTATAGAAATGGAAACTCCTTTCCATCGTAGTATGGCCATACATTTCTCAAACTCACTGATCGAGGGGCCCAGTAATGTCTCTCTACTAATGTGAGGGACAAATTCCATCTTGACCATTCACATTCCTTTGCATGAAAACCACTAAGCCCGATTGTAGCCTTTATCATCACCCAGTTAAACGTGACTTTTGACTAAGTCAAAGCTTAGTAACTCTCATGTAGGAATCCATGATGATCTTAGGTCAAAGGACATTGTAACGTGGTTATACATGAGATAAGCTTATGACTTGATCCATGCAGCTTTCTCATAGCGGGTCGATCCAGCACCTTGTACTCCTACAAGTGCCCAAGACTTTGATTCGTATCCCCATACCTTATCAAAGTCATACTGGTCTTATTTCATCTTTTCTCCCACATAGATGACCAACTAGGGACATTTAGGACAATCATTATGATTTATCCAAGGATACAGTTATCACAGTGAACATGCGAATAATGTGATAACTAAATGGAGAAATTCATTGAATAACAATGTTCAAAGTACAATGATTGGCCGCTAGGGCATAATTTCCAACATCCTCACACTTGTACTAGGTACAATCATTAGTTTACCTAATTCACATTGCCCTAACATGACGCTCATGCTTTGCCTGTGCAAGCGGCTTAGAAAGAGGATCAGCAACATTGTCTTCTCTAGCTACTTTGCATATTTTTATATCACCTCTATCATTGATTTCTCTGATAAGATGAAATCGCCTGAGTATATGTTTGTCCCTCAATAGCTTCGCTATTGTCACAAAATAAATCTATTAGATTTAGGATGGTAGGCACCAACCCTAGTTTAATAACAAACTTTCTAATCCAAACGATTTCTTTAATTGCATCTGATGCTGCTATACACTCAGCTTCTATTACATAATCTGCTAAAGTACTCTACTTGTAGCTCTTTCATCTTACTACACCACAATTCAAAAGAAAATACATCCAGATTGCAATCTAAGATCATCTGGGTCAGTTTGGAAACTTGTATCTGTATAACCAATTACACAGAGCTCATCATCTAATCCAACCATATACCAATAATAAGTCCTCAGTCATTCTCAGGTACTTTAGGATATTCTTGACAGCAGTTCAACGACCCTTACTACTCTGACTTAGGCCTATTAGTCTCTTGGATCTATCTCTATAGATCCTAATCCCTAGGATATAAGTGGCTTCGCCTGAGTCTTTCATCGAGAAAGACTTCCCTAACCAAGACTTGACACTCTGCAAGGTAGGAATGTCATTCCCAATGAGTAGGATGTCATTTGCATAAAGCACTATAAGTACAATTGTGCTCCCACTAACCTTCTTGTAAACACAAGGTTTATCGATATTCTGAATGAATCCAAACTCTTTGACTACTTCATCAAAACAATGATTCCAACTCCGAGATGCTTGCTTTAATCCATAAATGGATCTTTGAAGCTTGCCACCTTACCAAAATCCTTTGGATGCACGAAAACTTCAGGTTGTGTCATGTACACATCCTCAAGAAGCTTTCCATTAAGGAAGGCTGTTTTGACGTCCATCTGCCATATTTCATAATCATAATATGTTGTAATGGCAAGAATGATTCTAATTGATTTGGCCATTGTAACTGGGGAAAAGGTTTTATCATAGTCTACACCATGAGTTTGAATGAATCCTTTTGCAACCATTTGTACCTTGAAGACATTTACTTTGCTATCCATGTTGGTTTTCTCCTTAAAAACCCACTTGCACCCAATGGTTTTTACACCTTCGGGTGGATCGACAACTAAGGTCCATACCTAATTGTTGTACATGGATTGCATTTCAGACTTCATGGCGTTCAGCCATTTCTCATAGTTTGGTCCCATTATGTCTTTTGGATAGGTGGTTGGCTCATTCTTCTCAATAAGCAACACATTACGACTTCCAGTAATCAGAAATCCATATCTCTGAGGATGATGCTATATCTTATCAGACCTTCGTAGGCCTTATGTTACTTGAGCAGGCTTAGCAACTTATTGTGAGTCTTCTCTATTTTCCTTCTGTGGTTCTGTGCTATCTTGTGACTCTTGAACTTCTTCTAGATGTACCTTACTCCCACTGGTTCTTTTAGAGATAAACTCTCTTTCTAGAAAGATACCATTCCAGATTACAAACATTTTGTTATTGATGGGATTATATACATGGTATCCATTCGTTTCCTTTGGATACCCCACAAAAAGGCACTTTGAGGATTTGTATGCTAATTTATTAGAGGCTTGTTGCTTAACATAAACCTCACATTCCCAAATTTTAAGAAAATATAAATTATGTTTCTTCCTGATCCATATCTCATATGGTGTCTGTTCAATTTCCTTAGGTGGAACACGATTTAGTGTGAGCACAGCTGTGTCTAGGGCATAGCCCCAAAGAATGGTGGAAGATCTATTTAAGTCATCATATATCGAACCATATCTAATAGTGTTCAATTCCTCTACTTAGAAACGTCATTCCATTGTGGTGTTTCTGGAGGAGTTAATTGTGAGATTATCTCACAACTCTTAAGATGGTCAATAAACTCTTGGCTCAAATATTTACCACCTCGATCAGATCGAAGTGCTTTAATTATTTTGCCAAGTTGGTTTTGTACTTCATTTTAGAATATTTTGAACATTTCAAAAGATTCAGATTTATGTTTCATTAGATAGATATATCCATATCTACTAAAGTCATCCATAAATATAATGAAGTACATATAACCTCCTCTGGCAGCTGTATTCATTGGTTCACATATATCTTTATATATGAGGCTCAATAAATCAGTGGCCCTCTTACTATGCCCAGTAAAAGGGGCCTTTGTCATCTTTCCTAATAAGTAAGATTCACATGTATCAAATGATTCAAAATTAAATGATTTAAAAAATCCATCTTGATGGAGTTTAGAAATGTGTTTCTCATTTATATAGCCTAGACGACAATGCTATAAATAGGTCGGATTCAAATTGATTGACTTGATCCTTTTAGTTTTTCTTTTTAGATCTTCGAGGTAGAGTTTGCAATTCCTCTTCCAATGAATGAGTTCATTGTAGAAGAAGCATACTCCTTCCTTTAGCGGCTTTACCTTCTTAGCTGCAAGCTTGTAATTTGACTCTTTGGTTTTACCACCTGAGCCATTACCCTTTCCCTTGCCCTTGCCTTTCCTTTTAATACCCTTTCCTTTCTGAACCATCAAAATAGTGATGGGTTTTTCTTAATATTATGCTCAATAGCTTTAAGCATCCCGTGCAGTTCAGAAATTGATTTCTCCATATTGTTCATGTTGTAGTTCATGACAAATTGGTCATAACTTTCAGAAGTGAGTTCAAGATCAAATCTGTAGCTAACTCCTGGCTCATGGGAAATCCAAGCCTCTCAAAGTCATCAATATAGCCTTTCATCTTTAACACATGAGTACTAACTGATGCACCTTTAGCCATCTTGTAGGAATATAAGGCCTTTTGGTATCATACCTCTCTTGCCTTGCCTGTTGCTGGAATATTTCCTTGAGATGCACAATTATCTCATGAGCCTCCATAAGTTCTAGATATCTTTGGAGGTTTGGAACCATGGTGGCAAGAATTAGGCAACCTACATCCATAGAGTCGTCCTTATGCTTCGTGTAAGCATCTTTCTGAGCTCTTGGAGCATTGGCTGCAGGCTCTTTAGGAATGGGTTGATCTAGCACATATGTCTTTCTTTCCTGCTTGAGAACCATTCTCAAGTTCCTAAACCAGTTAAGAAAGTTTGTCCCATTAAGTTTGTCCTTCTCAAGGACTGACCGCAGTGATAGTGTAGCAGTATTACTAGTCGACATGATTCTACAATTAAAATATGCAAAGTTATTTAGTAATCTCCCACTAAATTAACAACCCTCAATGTTATAATTAGTAGGCTAAGATTCATATTTCGCTTAAATTTAAGTCTGCTTTGGCAGGATGCTTAAATTCAAGTTATTTAGGTAGGTAACTCTTTACCAATTACATCATATGTAACTCTTAGATCTTTATAGGATTCGATCATCATATGATCTGGCATGTTTAATCCCATCTAATACCTTGAGATTCAAAACCATTTTTCTAATCTCAATTAAGTCAAAACAATAATGGATCATTGTGAATAGCACCATTACTCACACTTGTTTCACCAACATAACTCAAATGCATCCACTTTAGTGGAACCTATAATTGAGTGATCTAGGTTTTAACAAGTATTCATTAATTGATGGCATTATGACTTAAGATTTTATTTAGAGGGCTTAATCAATTACTTTGGTTTATATGAATCCAATCGTGGTTGTATCTCATACAAATAAATACATATAAATGCTAAAGTATGCAAGCAATTATCTAATCAAGAGCATAATTCAAACGTGACACAATATGGCTCGCCTAACCTAAAATCCTCCCAAGCCAATGAGAGGACTTCTCTAAATAAGAAAAATAAATACATTGAGAGAAACCTCGTTTAAACATACAAGGGGAGTGAGATGAGAAGAGAATGTACATCGAGACTATTTAGAGGAAGGCACAACACGCAGGCTGTATTTAAATATTACAACCCTTGTAAAAACTAAAGTCATGTTGTTCACCATACTCAAACAATTTTGAGAAGTAAACCACAATAATTAACAATCCATACAATATGAAAAGAAATAAATGTCATGATTAGGTTATATCGAGCTACGAACAGTTAGCTACGGCAGTCCCGCTAGACTTCTAGATTTTTCATCTTAATTTGAAAAATCATAATTAAATCTAGAAAACTTCAATTGTAGTGGTTCAAAGTTTTATATGACCCTCATTAGGTATATTTTTGAAGAAAAATATAGCTTTCAAAAAATTATAGGTACAATTTTCCCAAAAAAAAATTAATCGTCGCTACCGTAGAAAAAGTTCCAGATTCAAAGCCTAACTTCAAAAATTGATATCTCCTAATGTACTGATCTGAATCGTACATATTATGTATCAAATTAAAGCTTAGAATGTCTACTTTCATTCTAGAAATTTTAAGGATTATTGGACAATATTTTTCATTCAAAAATTCATCACAATCACACTGCTTCCAAAAAAACAAAAATCTGGCAGCATTACTACTTTAACTTCAATCTTTAGGTTTTCAATCTAACCCTTCTAAAATCATGTTTAACTTATATATCACATATATAAGTACAAAATAATCACTCAAACTTAATTTAAATGCACAATTAACCTAGCTCTGATACCACTGTTAGGATTGGTAGGCACACAGCGGAAGAATTAAAATTTTAAAATTGCAAAAGTTTACCAATCCCAGTTGCGGATTTATCAACGACATTTAATTTGAGTTAGAAAGAGTCATACCTTATTCATATTTGTTTGAATACCTACAATCATCAACATGTTGCGAGTTCTCAAATCTCCATGCTTGGTTGCTCCTGAAATAATTTCATCGGCATCTACATGTCCGCTAATTCTTCTTAAAAGGGCATCAAACTCTATGAGTGTGAGATTAACCATCCCCAACATCAACATGTTGGCTAGTTCTTCTTTAGAGTTTTTTCTTTTGGATCTTAAGGAGCTAACTACTCAGATCAGCTCCCTCTACTAGTATCCACACAAACAGAACCCAATACCGGCAGCGTGCTAGCGCCTCCAATATCCTTCTAGGGTTATCTATGTAGAAAACGCTAACTCTTACCTTTTATAACTAGTCAGGGTTATCTATTTTATTATGGATATTGGATTTTTAAAATTAATCTTAATTAATTTCAAAATCCTTATCATATCAATTAACACTTAAATGTTTTGACAAGCTAATTAAATAAATTTGTTTTAATTAAATCTGTTCAACGGTTTTAATTTAACCTATTTATTTAGTTAGAATAAAGAGCCAATCGAATTAGATTTAATTTACACAATATAATAATATCATCATATAATATAATATCATCATATATTTAATATATACTATCAAATAATATATGATATATATATACACACACACACACAAAATATAATAATATTATCATATAATATAATATTATCATATATATAATATATATTATATATAAAATATAATATTTTCATATAATATATATTATCAAATAATATATATTATATTATGTATGTATGTATTTCAAAAATACATATGTGTATATATAATATTATTAATTTTCTTTTCAAATATATATATACACACACACACACATAAATATTTATCAAATAAATATTCACACATAGATGAAAGTCATACTGGTCTTATTTCATCTTTGCTCCCACATAGATGACCGACCAGGGACATTTAGGACAATCGTTATGATTTATCCAAGGATACAATTATCACAGTGAACATGCGAATAATGTGATAATTAAATGGAGAAATTCATTGAATAACAATGTTCAAAGTACAATGATTGGCCCCTAGGGCACAATTTCCAACATCAGACCTGTTGGGATTCGTACACGCAGTGAAAGAAATTAACTGTTTAAAAATTTTTGAATCCCGAACACTGGATCTATCAACGACATTTAAATATAGTAGTTAGAATCGTACCTTTTACATTTTACATCTTATTCGATCTCTAGGAGCCAACTGCACGAACCAGCTCCCTCTACTGGTATGCACACCAACAGGACCCTAATACCGGCAGCGTGCTAGCGCCTTCAAAATTCCTCTCTAGGGTTTTCTCTTGTGGCTCTCTAATACATCTTACACTATATTGATGGCTAGGGTTCTTTAACCCTAGGTCTTATAACTTATATAGGCTGTATTAGATTTTTAAAATTAATCTTAATTAATTTTAAAATTTGAATTAAATTAAATAAATTTGATTTAATTAAATCTTTCCAACAGATTTAATCTAAACTATGTATTTAATTCGAATAAAGAGCTAACTGATTGAATTTATCTTTATAAATTAAATTTGAGATATGATATATGTATTAGCTTTATTTAATTTATCATATAAATTAAATATAAAACTAACACCTCATAATAATATTATTATATGTTATATATAATAATATTATTATTATTATTGAATTTATATTATATATATATATATATATATATATATGATTCGTCCAACCTAGATTAAATATTGTATTCATTGAATCTTAGATACATCTTAGATTCAATGAATCTGGACATTATAGCTCGTGTTGGGCTATTCTTGTGTGCGACCCTGTAGGCCCACATGAAGTTGGCAGTGAGCCAATAACTGCTCTATCCCACAAGTCGCAAGTGACCTCTAGCAAGACATTATGACTATCCAATTCACATGAGAATCGATGATACGATGCAACCTATTATACAACCATGTCACGTCCCTTTTGTCACATAATATTTTGGTCAAGGATGAGACATGGATAGTGTCATCCTCCTGTTACTAACCATCACTTTCGCAATTCCTGAGTAGTCTGACTATAGAAATGGAAACTCATTTCCATCACAGTATGGCCATACATTTCTCATACTCACTAATCAAGGGGCCCAGTAATATCTCTCTACTAATGTGAGGGACAAATCTAATCTTGACCATTCACATTCCTCTGCATGAAAACCACTAAGCTCGAACAAAGCCTTTATCATCACCCAGTCAAAGGTGACTTTTGACTCGGTCAAAGATTAGCGACTCTCATGTAGGAAACCATGATGATCTCAGGTCAAAGGGTATTGTGACGCGGTTATACATGAGATAAGCTTATGACTTAATCCATACATCTTTCTTATAACGGGTCAGTCCAGCACCTCGTACTCCTACAAGTGCCTAAGACTTTGATTCGTATCTCCATACCTCATCAAAGTCATACTAGTCTTATTTCATCTTTGTTCCCACATAGATAACCGACCAGGGACATTTAGGATAATCCTTACAATTCATCCAAGGATATAGTTATCATAATAAACATGCGATGATATGATAACAAAGTGGAGAAATTCATTAAATAACAATAATGTCTAAAGTATAATGATTGACCCTAAGGCACAATTTCTGACAGATAGAAGCCATTAGCTTGTAGTCTTTTATTAATAAAGTGGGTGAAGTCATTGAACTTGTTCATTATGGCTTGAGAGTATATATACCAGATGTCCTATGTAGGTCACACATCACACTTGGATTGAAGTTTAGAATTCCCATAGGATCTCCTGGTCTGAGAATTTTATACATTTCTGCAGGAGTGAATTCTTTTGGTGTTTCAAGTGGTGGGTTCTCTTAGATTAAGGTAGGGCAAAGCCATGTTTCATATTTGAGGTCCTGAAGAATCAAAATGCATAAGTATGGTAATCTAACACCCAATCCTTAGGTACTTGCATTCAATTGTAGGGATGCTCACAATATGAATTAATGTCGCTTTTGTCGCTAAAGCAATTAAATAACCTAGGATCAACTACTAATGCAATATAGTGGCAACCTAGGTCATTCTCCGAAGGAGCAATCTATGGGTTTTTCTTTAGGTTAAATTTAGGTGATGAAAAATGCAGTAGAATGAACCTAAACTAAAATGCAAATGACTACTACCTAAATGCATGATACAAATAACTTTAAAATTTATATGAGAATGAAACTAACCTAAATGAATGCAAATGCAATTTTTTTGGGGGGTGGGGTTTCTTTATAAAAGGGAATTAAATTCCTAAGCAAAAGAAATCAACTAATAGTTAAAAAATCAAATAAGAAAAAATAAGGAAGGTTTACTTCAAGTATGGTGAAGGGAACAACTCGGGATTCACATGGAGTCAACTTTCTTAACCTAATTAATTTATTAGACCAAAGGGAGATTGATAAAAAAATGAAATTAATAAATTTAATCACCTAATTGAAACATGAAAAACCCTTAAGTTCAATAACACTTACTCCACTAGAAAAATCATAATGAAATAAACGATGGCTAATTAAATCCATTAAAAATGAATCACAATTAATTTCAAAAATCATGTTTACAATTGTCTAATTAAACAATTAACCAATTCAATTAAACAATCAAGAGGATAAACTAAATTGACTATTAAGTTAATAATGAAAACTCGATTAATAATTCAATTGACAATCCAAAGGTTTGCAACTAATATCCCAACAAGTGTCTCAGCATAAGATCAATCCAAATATCAATTCAATACAAAAGAAATATGTCTACAATCTAAGACTATATTGTTTTCAAGCAATACAACTCACAATTATTTACAACTAAATAATCTCAAGTCTTGAATCAAAATAATAAATGGAAAGTCACTCCCTTGTGGTCTTCAAGTGTAAGCTCTAGGCTCTAGCTTTCTTCATGCTCCTCCCAAGTTTCCTCCTAAATAACTCATGTTGCCATGGAGTTCTCCTCTCCAAACTTCTTAGAACAAGTCACAGACATTGGAGATGTGAATAAAGGATGAGATGGGGAAGGTGTTGATATGTGATGGCTTACGAATGGACGCACAGGCTTGTACATGGTAAGAAGGAGGATATTAGTGATTGAGGGGGAAGTCCATATGTGTGAATGGAGTAAGGGAATGGTGATGAATGGCGAGTAAATCCCAAAAACTTCCATGAGATGAACTGATATGAAAAGATGAGAAATCCCCGTGGAAAA
The DNA here is from genome assembly GCA_037074505.1 of Albizia julibrissin. Taxonomy (NCBI): domain Eukaryota; kingdom Viridiplantae; phylum Streptophyta; class Magnoliopsida; order Fabales; family Fabaceae; genus Albizia; species Albizia julibrissin. The sequence goes on from CM073477.1 coordinate 46,034,813, forward strand.
TCAACGTGAGAATGAGAGAGGTTAGGCGATCCTGCCTCTTATTTTTTCTTTTTTCTTTTTTTGATAGAATCCAAATAGTATCCTCCAGTCGATAGCCAAAGACTAATCCTCCCAAAGTGTAGAGATCACCGAAGTGTGTTTTACCTCTCCCAACAAAGCCTTTTCCATGCATACGGCTTGGTTCAAACCCAATACATCATGTTTAAGGGACCCAATCATCTACCAATTGTGACAGACTTTTGTTGGTTAGATAAATGGACTTAATGAATATAAACAAAGCGTTTTTTATAAAAAAAAATTACCATTCATGTTTCAAAAGTCAAAACTAACAATCTAGGGCTTAGATTCATTATTATTAGTTATAATTATTTTTTATATCGATTGCATTTGTATTTTTAGGGTTATCTATATAATTTATATTGCATAATATAGCTTTTAGATATAATTATATCCGACAGAACAACAGGGCTTCTGTGAAATAAAATAAAATGTACATTTTTAAAAAAAAATTGGCCACATTTTAGACCAAGTATGAAATTACCGGGTTTAAAGAGTGAGAATATTTTTTAATTATAAATTGAAATTTTTTAAGACTGGTCTTTTAAATGACTGGTATGAAAAGTAACTTTTAAGACTAGTTGTATGTCCGATCTTAACAATGGTAGACTTTTTAAACTGGTAGATATAATATCAGACCTATGCCTAGTTTAAAAGGCATTTTTTTTCTAGATGTGTTTATAAGACAAATATGCATATTTACAAGACTATCTCGGCCTTCTACAAGACAAGGAGCGTATTCACAAAAATATATGATATTTACAAGATACATGTATTAATTTACAAGTCAAATATGCGTATTTACAAGACATGTGAGAGAATTTACAAGACTATCTCAACCATGTATAAGAGGAGACATGCATAAGAACATATATCATTACAAGACAAATGGGAGAATTTAAGTCAAATATGCTTATTTACAAAACAAATAAGTAAAATAACAAGACCATAGTTACGAGTGTAGGATGATATATTTTAGTGCAAGTGTACACTGTTGTAATCAAGTAATATAGAAGTGAGTAAAGAATCGTTCCCACGAGGATTGATCACTAAGTACCAAAATTGATAATTTTAATTCTATATAGTCAATCGATTAGTTGGTGGTTGAGAATATAAAATAAAAATGATTAAATATAAATGTAAATGATATAAAGACAAATATGAGAAAAATGCCCCAGGGATTAGATTTCACTTAATAAATTCCGGATTGAATCACTTATCTATTCTAGTCCAATTTATTCCATATGATTGATAGTCGAATTTCCCTAATTTAATTACTAGCCTCTTCCAAGGTCAAGCAATTCTATGATTAATTGCCAACCCATTATATTCCTATATGAATTTAAGCAATTAATCATGTATTAAGATTTATGAAACTCATTAAGACTACACAACCCATATGAATATATTCCTATTTCATATGCAAATTATGGTTTTAATTATAGGATCTACACACATGCATCTCTTTCCGGTCTCAACATGCATATTGAAATCATCCAAAAGGTGGCCAATCAATTGAAAGCATTAAGAACAATAATTAAAACTCAATCATGAAGGAAAAAGTAGAACTAGATTTAATAAGTTAGATTCAATCCGTCATTAGTAAGCTATGTCATCACCCTAGGAAAAAGAAAATTAGCTCATAATGAAATTAAAAGCAAAACAAACATAAAATAAAACATGATAAACATTGCATACAAATTAATTACAAAAACATAAAAATACAACTAATAGATGCATGAAAATGGAAAATCTAGCCTACCATATAGGAGGTAAAACCTTACATGTAGGTGGCAACCTATACCATCCATAAAGGAGGACTACCTAGGCCTTCCATATAGGAGGTAAAACCATCCATGTAGGAGGCATGCAAAAAGTAATAAAATGCAAGAAATAAATTCTAAAATAAAAAATATCTCTCTAAATTGAAATTATCTCTCTCTCTCTCTTCCTTCTCCTTCATTTTAGGATGCCAAGAAGCTCTATTTATAGGCTTCATTTTCGGACTGTTACAGTGAATTTGCTACAGTAAAAACACATTTTGAACAGTAACCCGGTACAGCATTTTGCTACAAGAAAACTCATTCTGCATCGATCGCACTCTGAACAGTAGATGCTACAGTGAATCCCGCTTGTGAACAGTCAGCTGCTACAGTGTCCGTATCTTTCTACATTTCCCGTATTTTTCTACAGTGCCGTATATACTACAGTACCATATGAATAGTAAAAATCCCTTAAATTCCTTCTTTAATTCTTCTTAATGTGGTACTGTTTGTAGATGCAAGAAAATCATTATTTTTTATTAATTACATCAAAATTGATTACATTAAGCTCAAATATCGTCCACAAAATCATCATATAAGGGAAAATAAATATGTAAATATTTTACTTATCAAATTCCCCCAAACTTAGCTCTTGGACGTCCTCGGACAAGAAGGATTGACTAATAAGTGTTTCCAACAAAATTAGAAGTGTGAAGTTATAAGCTAGGACACAATTGAAGAATAAAGAGATCATAGTATTCTTGAATCAACAAAAGTATAAACTAGTAACTTCATTTGAAAGTGAATGAACCAAATTTATAATTGTGACTCATCCTCTCAATCTCTCAAGTGTTTAAAGGTAAGTGTTTCGCTCAAATTCACCTGAAAAAAATTACACTACCATAAGCTTTCCAAAAATCTCAATCTCCACTACGCAATTCACATGCATAATTCAAATCAAAATGACTTATTGAGGGTTGTAATGGGGCTATGGTAAAAGGAATGTAAAAAGTGATATAAAGGGCTACATTTAAGAAGTAAATAGAACAACTAAAAAATGGGTCATCTTATGAATAGACTTATCTCATCACAACAGCCCACAATTTTTATTCAAATACTAAATATCTTTTTTTTTTCTTTTTCTCTTTTTTTTCTCTTTCTTTTTCCTTTTTTTTATAACTTCTGCAATTTTGCAGTTAATGATATATATACCCCCACACTTGTCAAAATCCCATTTCACAAAGATTTCAAATGTTCTGTTAATCTTTCGAATTAGGAAAAAGCACTTGATATATCATTAAAACACATATTAATGGGTTGAAAAATAATCAATCAGGCTCAAAAAGGCTTATCAATGGTATAATTGCAAGGTTGGCTATTTGGCTCTAGCTAAACAAAATGAATACCTTTATCATTTTCGAATATGCATGTGACATGTAATTTCAACCATATTTAAAGCAAGTTCTAGAGTGACAACTTAATAGGTGAATATCACACACAAGAAAGATAATCATTATTGATCATATAGGCTCAAAAGCTCACAGTCAGGGGCTTTCAAATTTAGCTCATTCAATCTCAAAATTCATCACCAATCGCAACAATCAATTGTTCAATCATGCTATAAAATCTCTAAACTTAATTGATACATGCTTCAAACTTATATACTTCTGAAAATCATTGAAAAGCACTTACACAAAATTTTTTTTTCAGGTCGAACCTCTTTTTTTTAAGATGAAATAGAAAAAAAATGCAACTAATAAGATGCGTCTCAAGAGTTAAAAATAACTCTTTACTCTGCCATATATGCATACCTCATGCATCTAATGGTTTTACTAACTAACTATCTAATAGAGAAGCTATGCTTTTTTTTTATAATTAATAATCCTCCCCCAACCTAAATCAGACATTGTCCTCAATGTCTTCTAAAGATTAAAGAATGTTTTTTTTCTAACAACCTAAACACACAATAAAGTAAACCAAAATGCTAAGAGTAAAATCATAAGATAAAAGAATGTTACAACTGGAGAGTGGTATTTGGATCCTGCTTATGACTGCTAACTGAAGATTGCTCACCTATTTACTTAACCAATGGATCTGGTTTAGGTTCATAGGCTTGCTTTTGATCCAGTAGTTGATCTGCAGTTAGAGTAGAAATTATGGAATGGCGAGTAACTTGGGGTATAAATCCTGTTTCCACAGCATGATTAAAAAAAGACAACAGTTTATCATAAAAACCATTAACATTTAACAATCCTAATGGTTTTTTATGAAAGTTCAGTTTATCCCAATATGCAATGCTAGAGATCCCATCCAACGTTTCAAAACCACCGGGTAGAGCGATAAAAGCATCAGCACGGTAGAACATACGTCCCGTTCATTCAGGTAGGCTAGAAACCTGTAACTCTTGTCCTAAGGAGAAGATGTGATTTTCCAACTCCTTCACCCTTACACACAAACCTTTGCTACCATTAATGGTTGCAGCAATAGCCACACTTCCCCTCAGGCCCTATATACCTCCCTCGTAGATGAAGTTGATCTTTCTAGTAGCTAATGCACGTCCCAGTTTCTTTGCTGCAGGTATAAACTCTCCATCCTTTCCCAAGTCAGTTTCACCAAAAATGCAAATAGATGTAAATCCACATTTTAGATTGATATCACTCCTCTTTTTTTCTCTCAGACATTTTGTGTGTTTACAAATGAAAGATTGCATATTTATATTATAAAAATAGTGACAACAAAATCATGCAAATCACACATTTTTCAAAAAAGCTTGAAAAAAATTTCCAACACGAATGACCAGTAGGCCACTGTGTGAAGAAATTAAGTAAAGTGAGTAAAGAAAGTCAAAAGTTACTGAAAAAGATAAGACAGATTAGACAAAAGCAAGATTATGTACAGTAGTTGTGATTGTGGCTCACATCTTCCTCTGGTTTTACGTCCAGTAACGGCGTAAACGCTTTCTATGAATCGAGGATTTGCTTCCCATCCAGTTTTCTTATAAACTGGCAAACATGGTCTTTTAACATTAGATTCCCAAGAAGGTAGCACTCTTTTTCTTTATTGAATATGTCTAATAAATCAAGAAGAACATGATGAACATCACCACTAGGATGCGTCTCAAGAGTCTGAATGATATCATCCAGTGACTCCTTACTCAGTCCATCCTTTATGAATTTAATTTTATCTTCTCGATTTATAGAAACCATACATTTACTCTTACAGCGCTGATCACAATTCCACCTTGCACATTTAGGATAGACCTTCATTCTTTTAGCTCTTCTCTTTTTGGAGTAAGAGCTTCTTCCCATACCTGGCATAGGTTTAATAAATGACTCATGAATCTCACCTATTAAACGTACCTTAGCTTCAATGATCCAACAGACATCCTCAGGAAGGCCCAAGCACTTGAATGTCTTCATTCTTTCAAGGTGACATCTATAGATCTTCCTGAGCACATCTTTGGGAAGAGTAGGAAACCTGTTCTTAAACTTTACAAGAATTTCCTCCATGATAAGACTAAAATTTAAAGATGCAGTGTTATGTGTGTAATATCCCAAATTTTGGGACTAAAGGCTAGAGAATAAGCCTAAATTAAGTGGACCGCTAGACCCTAGTTTAGCAAATGTCCCTATAAGGCATGTTTAAATTTCCCAAAATTCTTTTATAGCCTTGGATATTAAAAGGAATTATATTGGTGAGTTAAAGAGCTCAGGAAATAACAAAACGAAGTGATTGGAAGTCACACACAACATAGTGAAGTGGAAAACAAAGTATTATTGCTATTGGTGAAATTCTCGGTGTGGCAGTCATGGTTGTGTGGCAGATTTTAAGAGGCAAATGATTTTCAAATATTATTAAACTTTCCATAATGAAAGTATACTTATTAAGATTTAATTTTATAGGTTATATAAGTCATTTTGTGCTGTACACAAAGAGAAATGGATTTTTGAATTTAGCCCAGCGAAATTAACTATTTTCTGGGGTAGCATCCAAAGATTAAAATTCTGAGAAAAGTGAGATTCCAATTGGCCAAAGGTTATATTTTTCCTTTAAACCAAACTCAATGTGGGTCACATAGCCTTTAGAACCACCCAAATTGGACATTTTTACAATTAGATATGAATTTTCAAAGTTTAATGAAAATTCTGCTAGATTATCTATTTTGTGCAAAAATTTAGTATTTTGGGCCAATCAGGAGCTGACACATGGCAAAGTAATTAACACCTCATTTAACCATTAAATCATCATCTTCATCAGCCATTCCACGTAGAAAGAACCAGAAGAGAGAGAGAGAGAAGCTCAACCAAAAATGGAGGGAGAGGAGAGAGAAAATTACAACCTCCAAAACACTGCCAAATCGGCGTCCTCTCTCAAAGTGCCCTTCAGGAAACTTCTTCTACTTGTCGCAAGCTTTATTTCTATGGTTTCATATTTTTGGTTTGGAGGTGGTTGGCACCATCTCACCAGCTGGAGTGTTGCCAGAATTCTGAACCGTTTGCAGAAACGGGTAGAGGTAAGCGTAAGCTTCCTTTTTAACTGATTAGTTTGTCATTTGGATGAGTATAAAGGAAGTTGGGTACTATTCATGGCTGGTTTAAAATGGTGTTTTCAATGTCTAAAGCATGTCTAATGAGTTTTTAAATAGCTAATCATTTGATTAGAAGTAGAAAGAGAGTGATTAAGCAAGAGAAAACCAGAAAACAACATGTTACTCTTACGAACCTTGATTTTTGCCCTATATTGTGACTTGATGAAGGAATATGAATTTTCAAAATTTTAGTTTTCCAATGGATTCCTTGGGTAAAATTGTGTAGGTATGCAAGTGTTCATGAATTTTGGATTCTTGTATATGAATTTTGAAGTTTTAGAAGTTAAAGGGTGCATGTTGTGAAATCTGTCTTTTGGAGGCAGTGTCCTTGTGATATGTTTTTGAACGGCTGAATGTTGTCCATGATAATATTTGGACAAGTATGCTAGAAGTTATGAGTTTTCAAAGCATGGTCATGTAAAACAGGGCAATTCTGGAGCAGTGTCCAATTAAAGGGGACTATGTACCTATGTGTGTAAATTTAGCTTATGGACATATTTTTCCCATAAATTAGACTTAAATAGGGTTTCATAGAACTTGGAAACACCTCATTTTGATTTTTTTAGAATTATTTATGATTTTTACAAGTTCAGCCAAGAATCAGGAAAAGGAAAAATCTGTCGGTCGGATTCTTGGCCGCGGCCAAAAACTCTCTGACGTGATTTTGGCTGCGGCCAGCTATTTTTTGCCATGGCCAAAACCCTAAATTCCAGCATTTCATATTTTTGAAGAAAATTGACCCATTTAGCTTTTCCTAGCTTCTTGGGCCTTAGTATACACTTCTAATGACTCACAATCATGGCTCTAATGATGTAATTGGGTATCTAGGGCCATAGAGAAGTCAAAAAGAAGAGGAGTGGAAGAATTTCCAAGAAGCTTCGATGGTTGGAAGAAAAGGGAATAATTCAAGAAGAAGGACATAAGTCCACAAGGTAATAAACTTACTTACTTTAATATATGTGATGTTTATGCTGTGTATTGATTTGCTGTATTGCTTTGCTTGATTATGTGAAGCATGTATGAATGAATGAAGCTCTGTTTCTATTTTTACTATGGCCATAAGTATGTTGCACGAAACATTGAGCATGCAGAATATCATTATGTGAACATGAGCCTATGTAAGGCAAGCATATCATGCAAAAGCACTCATCTTACATGCATTGTTTGTATGTTTGCTACTGAGATTCTATCGAATCTCAGTCTCCCCCACCAACCATATAGGTATGATGAGTACAGGAGAAGAATGCATTGAGTTATGTAAAAGGGAAATACGGAGGTGATATGAAGGTGAATTGAAGATCATAGTGCAAGGCACTATCTTTGTATTTGATGTAAATATTGTGGTAGTTTGTGATCATACTTGTTATGTACATATATGAATGAATGGATGAAGTATAAACAGAGACCTGCTCTAATTTAATTGAAGGAAAAGCACTTATATACTCTGATATACTGAAAGTAAGAGCCGATAAGACTTGGTGACGTGAAACTTATGGAAATAATCAAAAAGTTTTCCTACCCTCTGAAAAACCCTCTCAACCTTAGGTTCAACTCCTGAGTTGAGAGTGGGGAATTTGTGAACATACTAGATTTGGGTAGTCCGGGTTCAAATCCTGGTTCCATAACTGATTTCACTACTCATTTGTGCTCATCTAAGGCTATTGGAAATAAGCTATTACATTTCTGGTACAGTGAGTAGAAAGGGGAAATTATGTATTAATTGGTGCACAAATAGCTAATGGCTATATTATTCTCCCCCCGTTCAATAAATTTTGTCCTCGAAATTTGCTACTCCTCCGATTCTTAATAATACTTTAAAAGACCACTGTAGCAAGGGTTTCATTTCATTCTTTCTTTATTATATCGGTATCTAAAATTCGAGAGGACACCCCAAATTCTAGAGGGTACTTCAAATACTCGAGGTTTTCTCATTCAATATTATTCCTATAGACCTTATTCTTCTATCCTACGTCTGAGCTTCCTCAATTGACGCTTACAGACTACTTTCCTCTTGACTAGCACTGTAGCTAGCAAGTATTATCTGACCTACCAAGTTCATACTTCTTACCCTTCTATCAGTTTTTGTTCCTATTTCTCCATAACCATAAACTGCACCGCTTTTCAATTCAAAGCATCAACGATGATAGTCGTGTCACTGCCTTTTCATTTCTCAATGTTGTCTCATATTCTACTTTTCTGATTTTCAAATATTCAAAATTCTTTTGGTCGCAGCACATTTTCACAATCATACTACACAAAATAGTGCTTTCACATTTTCAAAGAAAACATGATTATTGCTAGCTCAAACTCATTAGTAGGGTAATCATCTCGTAGGGTTTCAACTGTTAAGAGGCACACATCACCATTCCGTCCTGCTTCACCAGGACTTTTCCCAATCCTTTCTTTCTTTCTCATTTCATTGCAAACCATACTGGTCGCTTCACTGCAAACCACACAAGGGTCGCATTCTAGGATCGGGAATATTCAATACTGGTATGAGTTTTAACCTCTCCTACAACTCTATGAAATCCTCTCACAGACATCATCCAACTTACGAAATTCTTTCTTTCAAGTGAGTGGCAAAGCGATTCAAGAAAAATTCTAAATTTATCTGGAAAGACCTAGCAAACTGAGTATTTCTTCAACAGTTTCTGGCCTTTTCTAGTTCTGTATTACTCCCACTATTCTGGGTTCCTCTGAGGATCCCTTCTTTTGAGACAACTTTTGAGACAACATAGTTCAAAAATGACAAATACAAACTGATCGAAAATTCCGTTCAAAATTCAATTTTGTTCAAACTCATATATGTATGTATGTTCCTTTCTTGACATGGATATTTAGGTATAAGGAATATATATATATATATATATATATGTATATACATATATATATATACATATACATATATACATAACAATATGACATTAATGGTACAATCTTTTCTCTGTGATAGTGAAAAGAAATCATGGTTCGCCCGAGAAATAGACCAGTGACCCCGGAGGTTGAGATAGGGGACGGAGTGCCTCAGAACCCACCTAATTTTATTCAACAAGTACTAGCATGTTGTTAAAACAACGGACTATGATACTGGAACTTCGAGAAGAGCTTTAGGAGGTAAAAGCCAAACAAAATGAAGACAGGGTGCATTTTGAAACAGAAGACAGTAATCAAGATGAAACTGGGAATGAAGAAAGTGAATCAAATGAAGAACAGCTACAGCCTGAGGGCTAGCCTCATATACCTCAGAATAACCAGATACCACCTGCTAGAAAGACACTACAGTACTAGATTACTGAACTCAATAAACACCAGTTTTCGGTATTCGAGGTAAAGTTTAACCCAGAAGATGCTGAGAATTGGATGCTGAGGTTGGAAAAGATCTTCCAAGTACTGGAGTTCCCTACTGAGAAAAAGGCACCAATGGCAATATACATATTGCAAGGGGATGCAGATAGATGGTGGAAGAACAGAGAAATGATTTTACAAGCTCGGAACATTCCTGTCACTTGGGAAGTGTTCTAAGAAAAGTTTAGTGAGAAGTATTTCCCTAGGTCGGTCATGATTGCTAAGGAATCAGAGTTCTTAGCAATTCAATAGGGCAGTGATGAGACCTTTGATGACTACTTGGCTCGATTAATTCGACTATCTCGATATTCTCCCTACGCGAGAAACCAAAATTGTGAGTGATGGAGTTCTGACATGCTGATCAGGGGATTCTTGGCTGCGGCCAAGGGATTTCTTGGCCGCGGCCAAAATGTTTCTGACCTATTTTTGGCCGTGGCCAAAACCTAAAATTTTCCATATTTCATTTTTCCCAAGAGGTGATAATTTGTATGGCCTTTCCCAACCTTATAGGCCTTTATTTAAGCTTCCAAGGGCTACATAAATGACTCAAATGATAACCAACAAGTTAAAACCAAGGGTAAACATAGGAATGAGTTAAGGATAGTTAGTTTACCTTGTACAAAATTATTGGAATAAGTAATAACCCGTCCAATTCATGAATTCCTATACATATAGGATTTGATATCTGCCCGGGACGATTAAGGAACTGGTAACACATCGCAGAACATTGGAAATACTAAGGTAGTAACTTCTCCCTCATATTCTATGTATCATACTTCATGCATATTATTTCCATTATACATACTTGAACTGTGAACATGAATCGGGCTGAATTGCCCTTTAAGCATTCAGATGAGAAGGGCTTTGGCCCAATAGAATACCCAGCACTGTGGGAAGGGACGATACATCCTTGAATAGAATTATTTATTGAATGAACATATCTCTGAATGTTGAATGAATATTGAACTGTTTAGTATGTGGTAGTTGTTATGGCATGTTTCTTCGTATGCATTTTATATGAGTGTTATTTGTTACTACTAGGATTCTTTTGAATCTCACCCTTTTCCAATAACTAACCTGCTGCACGGGCAAGTAGTTCTCATGGGAAGAAGATAGCTATGGATAGGTAGAAGTGAAGACTTATAATTTATTTTCTGTTGGTTATCTTACTTTTGGAATTGTATATAAACCGAATGATATTTTGGTAAACTTAGTACTTGTGGTGGAAAAGTACACCAACTGTAAACCTGGAAGGTTGTATGTAACCGATGTAAATTATCTAGAACCGGGTGACAGTACCAGGTGGACCCTTTAGTAGCAAACTTATTCTGATTATCCGCTAAGAACTTCAGTAAGTACTCTGATATTAAGAAATGGAAATAGACCTGAATGAATTAAACCAATTTGAAAAATAAAAATGAGACCACAACTAAAATGTTTTGAAATACCTTTCGAAAACCCATTTAACTATAGGATCGGACCATATAGTCAAGTTGGGATCATAAATGGATTAAGAACTGCTTCTAGTCTCTAATATGGCATCAAGTCACGTTTTCAACTGCTTCGTACGGTTCAAAAGTAGGGTGTTACAATGTGCTTCAGTGAGTAGGAAAGAAAAATGAAAGAGTAAGGAAAAGAAGTTTTGGGTTGCCTCCCAAATAGCTGCCCTTCTTTAACGTCTTTAGCTAGACAAAGACCAAACCAATAATTTTTATTATTATTATTTATTTTTTTATTTTTTTTCACATTTTCCTTTTTTTAGTTTAGGATTTATCTGTTGTTTTTTCAAAAGTGATGAAGTTTTCAAAGTTTTGAGTGCACCGCCATTATACTCTTTCAGCCTTTGCTCGTTCACTTTGAATTTTCGATCACCATCTTGAATCTCCACAGCTCCATATGGCCATGTTTGAATTACAGTAAAAGGTCCTGACCACCTTGATCTTAGCTTTCCCGGAAAGAGCTTTAACCTTGAGTTATACAACAACACTTTTTGTCCCTGTGTGAACTCTCTCCTCAAAATTCTTCTATCATGCCACATTTTTGTTTTCTCCTTGTATAACTTGGCATTCTCATAAGCTTGTTGTCTGAATTCTTCAAGCTCATTGAGTTGAAGAAGTCTTTTCTCACCAACTGCCTTTAAGTCAAAGTTTAAGGCTTTGATTGCCCAATATGCTCTGTGCTCCATTTCTACTGGAAGGTGACATGCTTTTCCATAGACCAATTGATATGGGGATGTACCTATTGGTGTCGTAAAAGCAGTTTGATAAGCCCAAAGTGCATCATCCAGTTTCTTTGCCCAGTCCTTCCTATTAGAATTCATCGTCTTCTCTAAGATCCATTTCAGTTCTCTGTTTGAGATTTCCACTTGCCCGCTAGTTTGTAGATGATATGGAGTTGAAACCTTACGAGTGACTCCATATTTAGCTAACACATATTGAAGCTATTGATTGCAAAAATGCTTCCCTCCATCACTGATAATAGCTCTGGGCACTCCAAATCTTATGAAAATAGTTTTCCTCAAAAAATTCACAACCACTCGAGAATCATTTGTAGGTAAAGCAGCTGCTTCAACCCACTTGGATACATAATCAACAGCTATTAAAATAAATTAATTACTGAATGAGGATGGAAAAGGCCCCATAAAATCGATCCCCCAAACATCAAAAAGCTTAACTTTTAAGATGTTAGTTAGAGGGGCTTTATGTCTCCTTGAGATATTTCCCGTTCTTTGACATCTATCACAGGTTGTCACAATTCTTTGGGCATCCTTAAAGAGTGTAGGCCAGTAAAACCCAGATTGAAGGACTTTAGTAGCTGTTCTATTTACTCCAAAATGACCACCATATGGGGATTAATGGCAGTGATTTAAGATGCTGGCCATTTCTTCCTCAGGAACACATCGCCTGATAATTCGATCTGGGCATTGTTTATATAAGAAAGGATCTTCCCAAAAGTAATGCCTTACATCAGCTAGAAACTTATTCTTTTACACTTTAGAAAGTTCATAAGGCATTACTCTGCTTGCCAAATAACTTACAAAATCAGCATACCAAGGGGTGAATTGTGATTGCATGGCAAAGAGTTGCTCATCCGAGAAATTCTCCTGGATTGGTGATTCTCTCTTTTATTCAGATGGCTCTAACCGAGAAAGATGATCTACAATGAGATTCTCGGTCCCTTTTTTGTCTTTGAGTTCCAAGTCAAATTCTTATAACAAAAGTACCCATCTGATCAATCTTTCTTCTCGATCAAGTATTTAATTACTGAGTGGTCCGTCCAGATAATGACCTTTGACCCGATCAAGTAGGCTCTGAATTTGTCAAATGCAAATACTACTACTAATAGCTCCTTTTCTATTGTTGCATAATTCAGCTGTGCGTCTGAGAGTGTCATGTTCGCATAATAGATGGCATGAAAAACCTTGCCTCTTCTTTGGCCTAAAACAGCTCCGACTGCATAATCACTTGCATCACACATCATTTCAAATGGAAGATTCCAATCTGGAGCTATGATAACTGGTGTAGACATCAAGGCTCTTTTTAGAGTTTGGAAAGCTGATAAACATTCCTCATTAAATACAAAGGGAACATTTTTCTCTAACAGCATGTAAAGTAGTTTTGTGATTTTTGAGAAGTCCTTGATGAATCTTTTGTAGAACCCCGCATGTCCTAAGAAGCTCCGAATGCCCTTTATTGAGGAGGGAGGTGGTAGCTTTTCAATTGTTTCAATATTGGCTCGGTCCACTTCAATGCCTCGATTAGATACCTTGTGACCCAGCACAATTCCTTCTTTCACCATGAATGACATTTCTCCCAATTTAGAACCAGATTTGTCTCCACACGGCATTTGTAAGACTTTTGCCAGGTTTGTAAGACAGTTATCATATGATTCTCCAAAGATTGAAAAATCATCCATGAACACCTCAATGAATTTCTCCACCATATATGAGAAGATCGCAATCATACTCCTTTGAAATGTTGCTGGTGCATTACATAGACCAAATGGCATTTTTCTGAAAGCAAATGTGCCATATGGACATGTAAAAGTTGTTTTCTCTTGATCCTCAGGTGCAATTGTAATTTGATCATATCTTGTGTACCCATCTAGAAATTAATAGTAGGCTTTCGCAGCTAGTCTGTCAAGCATCTGGTCTATAAATGGCAGCGGGTAGTGGTCTTTTCTAGTGGCTTTGTTGAGCTTTCTGCAGTCAATGCACACTCTCCATCCCATCACCATTCGTTGTGGAATCAATTCATTTTTTTCATTAGGCACCACTGTCATTCCACCCTTCTTTGGCACAACTTGAACTGGACTTGCCCATTGACTGTCAGAGATTGGGTAAATTATAGCAGCATCCAGCTACTTTATTACCTCTTTTCTCACCACCTCCTTCATATTCGGATTAAGTCTTCTCTGGTGCTCAACTGATGGCTTGTAATTATCTTCCATTAAGATCTTATGCATACAAATGGAAGGACTGATTCCTCTTATATAAGCTATTGACCATCCAAATATTGTTTTATACTCCCTTAGAACTCTTAATAACTTTTCTTCTTTTTCGGGAGTAAGAGATGTAGAGACTATCACTGGTAATGTTGAATTTTCTCCCATATAAGCATACTTTAAGTAGGATGGTAATGTTTTCAACTCCAGTTCTGGTAGATTTTTTACTGATGGTACCGGCTTACTTGGCCTCTCTCCCAAATCTTCAAATGGTTTCTTGATAAAAATTGGGGAATTTGCATCAAGGTACCTAATCTGCTATAAGACTTCATGATTAGTATATTTTGATACATCTACCATTCCCATTGCTAATGGTTGATTCATGCAGATTTCGTTCACTACGTCTTCTGTGCAGCTGGTCAATGTATCTACTCTGTAACAGGAATCACCTTCATTTGGAAAGGATAAAGCCTTAAAAATGTTGAAAGATACTTGATCATCTTGAACTCGCAAGGTTAACTTTCCCTGTTGCACATCTATTGAAGTTCTCCCAGTTACTAAGAATGGCCTCCCAAGAATTATAGGAATTTCTTGATCTTCTTCCATGTCGAGTATGATGAAATCAGCTGGAAATATGAGTTTGTCCACCTTCACCAGAATATCTTCTAAGACACCCCTCAGATGTTTTATTGATCGGTAAGCTAGAAGTAATGAAATAGTGGTAGGCTTCACCTCTCCAACACCAAGTTTTCTGTAGACAGATAAGGGCATGAGATTTACACTTGCTCCCAGGTCACAAAGTGCTCTTTCAAAGTTACATTGACCTATGGTGCAAGGTATGCAAAAGCTTCCTAGAT
Organism: Albizia julibrissin; assembly: GCA_037074505.1. Taxonomy (NCBI): domain Eukaryota; kingdom Viridiplantae; phylum Streptophyta; class Magnoliopsida; order Fabales; family Fabaceae; genus Albizia; species Albizia julibrissin. The sequence goes on from CM073477.1 coordinate 46,049,866, forward strand.
CTTTCAGCTTTGGTGATAGTTTCTTTTGCAGAATGGCACTGCACTCCTCAGTAAGTGCAACTATCTCAAATTCCTCTAGCTTACGCTTATTTGAGAGAATATCCTTCATGAATTTTGCATAACTAGACATTTGGGCAAGAGCGTCTATAAAAGGGATGTTGATATGTAACTTTTTGAACACCTCCAGAAACTTTGCAAACTGCTTGTCTAGCTTTGCCTTTACAAGTCTCTGAGGGTATGGAACTGGTGGTACATATGGAAGAGGGTTATCTGGAGAGCTGATTCTTCCTGGTACCACATCATCCTGTTGAGGTTTATGTGCTTCCTCCTTCTGTTCTTCTTTGATTTCTTTATTTTCTCCGTCATTCTTCTTTTGAATTACAGGATTTTTCAATTCTTTCCCACTCCTTAATGAAATAGCCTTCACATGCTCTATTGGGTTTCTTTCAGTGTCACTTGAAAGAGTACCTGATTGTCTGAAATTCAGCATATTTACAATTTGGCCCATTTAGATCTCCAAATTCTTTATTGAGGCTTGGTGGATTATGAGTATTGCGTCAGTCCTAGCCATGAATTGAGATGTATTCATGGTTAGTTGAGCAAGTGCTTCTTCTATATTTACTTTCTATTGTGATGGATTTGGTGGTTGAAGAGCTTGTTGCTGGTAGTTCCCTTGCGGCTTGAACACATTTTGATTATTCCTCCAGCCAAAGTTTGGATGATTCTGCCAACCTGGATCATAAGTGTTTGAGAATGGGTCATTTGTTTGATTTCCGATGTAATGAGCTTGCTCTGACTGAGAAGGCATGGATAAGTGTCCATCTTGACTTTGCTTGCTCATATGAGGTCCTCCATATCGATCACAGGTTTCATAAGGAGTACTGATTGCATTTGCTTGGCTTGTCAATGAGCTCACTTGCTTGGATATAGATGCAACTTGAGAAGATAAAGTTGTAAGGATATCTAGCTCGTGCACTCCAAGTACCTTCTTTGAATTGTGACGTTCAGAAGTCCATTGGTATGCATTGGTCACCATCTCCTCAAGTAAATTGTAGGCATCATCTAGATTTTTTCCCATTAAAGATCCTCCAGATGCAACATCTACAAGAATTCTGGTGGTATGCGTTATCCCATTGTAGAATGTTTGCAATGTTCACCAATCTGGTAACCCATGGTAAGGACATCTCCTTAACAAGTCCTTATATCTTTCCCTGGCAACGGCGCCAAAAACTTGTTACGAGTGTAGGATGATATATTTTAGTGCAAGTGTACACTGTTGTAATCAAGTAATATAGAAGTGAGTAAAGAATCGTTCCCACGAGGATTGATCACTAAGTACCAAAATTGATAATTTTAATTCTATATAGTCAATCGATTAGTTGGTGGTTGAGAATATAAAATAAAAATGATTAAATATAAATGTAAATGATATAAAGACAAATATGAGAAAAATGCCCCAGGGATTAGATTTCACTTAATAAATTCCGGATTGAATCACTTATCTATTCTAGTCCAATTTATTCCATATGATTGATAGTCGAATTTCCCTAATTTAATTACTAGCCTCTTCCAAGGTCAAGCAATTCTATGATTAATTGCCAACCCATTATATTCCTATATGAATTTAAGCAATTAATCATGTATTAAGATTTATGAAACTCATTAAGACTACACAACCCATATGAATATATTCCTATTTCATATGCAAATTATGGTTTTAATTATAGGATCTACACACATGCATCTCTTTCCGGTCTCAACATGCATATTGAAATCATCCAAAAGGTGGCCAATCAATTGAAAGCATTAAGAACAATAATTAAAACTCAATCATGAAGGAAAAAGTAGAACTAGATTTAATAAGTTAGATTCAATCCGTCATTAGTAAGCTATGTCATCACCCTAGGAAAAAGAAAATTAGCTCATAATGAAATTAAAAGCAAAACAAACATAAAATAAAACATGATAAACATTGCATACAAATTAATTACAAAAACATAAAAATACAACTAATAGATGCATGAAAATGGAAAATCTAGCCTACCATATAGGAGGTAAAACCTTACATGTAGGTGGCAACCTATACCATCCATAAAGGAGGACTACCTAGGCCTTCCATATAGGAGGTAAAACCATCCATGTAGGAGGCATGCAAAAAGTAATAAAATGCAAGAAATAAATTCTAAAATAAAAAATATCTCTCTAAATTGAAATTATCTCTCTCTCTCTCTTCCTTCTCCTTCATTTTAGGATGCCAAGAAGCTCTATTTATAGGCTTCATTTTCGGACTGTTACAGTGAATTTGCTACAGTAAAAACACATTTTGAACAGTAACCCGGTACAGCATTTTGCTACAAGAAAACTCATTCTGCATCGATCGCACTCTGAACAGTAGATGCTACAGTGAATCCCGCTTGTGAACAGTCAGCTGCTACAGTGTCCGTATCTTTCTACATTTCCCGTATTTTTCTACAGTGCCGTATATACTACAGTACCATATGAATAGTAAAAATCCCTTAAATTCCTTCTTTAATTCTTCTTAATGTGGTACTGTTTGTAGCTGCAAGAAAATCATTATTTTTTATTAATTACATCAAAATTGATTACATTAAGCTCAAATATCGTCCACAAAATCATCATATAAGGGAAAATAAATATGTAAATATTTTACTTTTAAACCATATTGGCCAATTACAAGACAAGGGGCATATTCACAAGAACACATGTTATTTACAAGGCAAATATGTCTATTTACATTATACATATAGAAATTTACAAAACCAACTTAGACATTTACAAGATAAGGGCATAAATGTGTTTTTAGCCAAAAAAAAAACTTAATTTTAATTTAGCCCTAAAGGTATAGTAAAATTTCAAAAAGTTTTGAGAGCTGTTTGATATTAAACATCCACAATGGAGTTGCTGCGAAATTTCCCTAAACAATGGTTGGATTGAAGTAAGAAATAAAAATTAATATTTTCTTTTTATATTTCTTTTTTATTTGCGTCTCAAGAATGTGTCTATTGTTTGACCCTCGGACAATAGACAGGTGGGAATATCTTTTCTTGGTGTTTGCTTCACGGTGTCTCGTTATAGCTGTCATGGATCTTTAAAAAATAATAATAAATCAATATAAATATTAATATAAAAAATACATAATATAGAAAGTTATGTTTATCATAATTAAAAATATAGTACAACCTGTAAATTACACATCTATTTTCTTTCAAGTCTTTGTTAAATTTTATCATTGGTCTCTTGCTGTCAACAAATATTTACAAGAATAAAAAGGTATCTAGTTAAATTTATTTTAAGGAAAATCAAAAAAAAAGGAAAATGCAAAATGGCATTTTGAATATTCATAATAGCATAGAGATGTTAGTATTTGATTTGTCTTTTTTGAAATTTAAAGAAAATGACACAAATGCCCTTATATATTATCACCCTATAGGCCGTCAGCGTCGCCACTGGAGCTCTGGGGGCTGGTCGGTCGGCCGCCAATGCCACCCCCTCCCGCCATGAATGATTATTTGATAAAGTGGTACGGGGTAGGATTTGAAACCTCACCACTTTGTTTGCCAAAAATAATAGTGGCCAGTGGACACCAATACATTACAATATATATTAGGCAATTAAATATATATAAGCTAACACTTTATCTTTGATTCAAGCCCATTTACAAGTTTTGTTAAAGAATTTATGACATTTTATTAGGTTTTAACAACTTCTGTTTACCAAGTAAAAAAAAATCATACTATCACGTCACAAATTTCATGAATTTTTTAACAAAACTCTTGAATGACCTGATAGCGTGAATTTTTTTACTTGATAAATGAAAGTTTTTAAAACTTAATCAAATGTCATGAATCTCTTAACAAAGCTTGTGAATAAAATGATAGTGTGAATTTTGTACTTGGTAAACAAAAGTTGTTAAACATAATAAAATGTCATAAATTTCTTAACAAAAATGTCATATATATATATATGTGTGTGTGTGTGTGTGTGTGTGTGTGTGTGTGTGTGTGTGTGTGTTTTTGGCAAACAAAGTAGTGGGGGTTCAAATCCCATTCGACCACTTTATCAAATAATTATTCCCGCCGAAAGGCTGTATGTACAACGTTGTCAGGGGCAAGTTGCCCGTAGCTAGAGCTCCAGTGGCGGCAGCTGGCGTGGGTATTATTTTTTTTAATAAAAATATATAAGGGCATTTGCAAGGTTGTTAAAGCTGGACAGGACACTGAACCAGTCGGAGTATAGAGTCAAGGGTTAGTGAGTCAGATTGGAGTCAAATATGAGCTAATGCAGAGCCAAATCGGTAAAAAAGTGAAGATTCTAAATCATGGATTTTGTATATAGAATATGTGTGTGTGTGTGTGAGATTCAAAATTTAAACTTGGGTCATAAAATTTTGAATATAAATATAAATATCGAAAGAAGGTAATAGATCTTATGGTGATGTACAATATATTTCAATTTATTTTAATACATTATTTTATAAGACTGAATATTATATAAAAAGAAGAATATTTTGCATAACTAATGTTTGTAAAGAAATCGAGAGCAAATGATGCTTCGTCATATAGTACTTCTTAAGAAATTAATTGATAGAGCAAATACTAAGGTTTTACTTTCAATTTTGCTATTTTAATAATTAAGGAATATGGAGGTAATTTGACCTAAATTTTAAATTCCTAATCATGATGCATAACCTAATATATAATTTGTTATGTTTAATGACCTAAATTAGAATTTGGGTAATTCAATCATCTTTATACGAGATTTTCTAAAAAATGTGTAATTATTGTTAAAAAAATTTTTAAATAATTTAATTTAATTTTGATTAATCAAACTTAATGTAACTAGATATGAAGGCAAAGGTAATTCTTCCTATAAATTTATTATTTTGTATTGAGGAAATTGATGATGATAAGTTGATAACGGAACAAAAATTACTCATATAAGGTTTTATTATGAGGATATAAATTATAAATATAACAAGTATGACAATTATGGTAATTTTTTTTATATTAGCCTTATTTTCCATACATTTAATGAAATTAAAGGTGAATAGTTTATTCATTGTGTATATCATTAAAAAAAAGGGAAAATTTTAAAAAAATACCATTTAAATTTCAAAATCCCAAATAGATGATTTAACAATAAAATGTTTTGTCAATTGCATTATCATTCTTATTAATCCCATTAACGGCTTTGTCAACGAGATTTTGAAGTTTAAAATGTATTTTTTAAAATTTTCCTAAAAAAAATTCATTGTGTATTTCACTAAAAAAAATTATTCATTGTGTACGGACAAGTTGGCAAAACGGGCATTAAAGCTACCTCCAGGCTCCAGGATTGCACTTCGTTCCCATTGCTGATTTACATTCATTTTATTTGTGTTCCGTAGAGAATTCTATATCTTCATTTCCATTGTATAAAAAATAAAAAAGAATTTTTCAGCTTCTAATTAATGTTACACCCAAAAAAAATATAATTTAAATTTTAAATATAATGATTTTTTATCAAAAAAAATTGTTAATTGTTATATTCTTACATATAATACTTATATTTTTGTAAGCCAAAAAAATAATTTGAAATTTTAAAGTTTAAGTGGCCTTTAAAATTGGACAGATGAGATGCAGGAAACCATAATCAGGATATAAGGAACAAATTATGGGGTTGACCGAATATGATCCGGGTTATAGAAGGATCTATGCCCTCTTTCATGCATAGAATATATTACAAGGTGTCAATTCACAGACCCCTTACCTTCTTCCTTCAGATCATAACAGCACAGTCTTCCTTCATTTCCTACTGAAGGCGTACCATAATATATATCCCTTATATAAAAATTATAATAACATGCATCTCATAAACCCATTATAGACCGTACTCATTTAGAATATGATAAAACTACTTCCTTAAATCCCTATAAGGAGTTTAGAACTCCATACCTTAAATGTCGATAAAACTAATGTATTCTTCTTTCCACGTAAATGTTGCTGAAATGGAGGCTTTATTTGAGAAAAGGATAGAGAATACTTGAGAGATAGAGATAAGAAAACTTAGAACTTTGATTAAAAACTGGATGGATTGCTCAGAGGCTTACAATTCTTTAAATAGATTCGAATTCTAACTCTAGTTTACAGACTCTGGTTACTTTACATAACTCTGATTACTTTTATATGACTCTAGTTACATGACTCATGACCTCTTCACATGCTGTTGTTGGATTCAGATTGGGACTTCCTTCCAACTTACTCGTCTTTAATGATTCTTTCATCTTTTTCTTCTTTGTCTTCTTCTGCCGACGCTTTCAATTCTTCAATCTTCATCTTTTTCTTCTTTGTCTTCTTCTGCCGACGATTTCAATTCTTCAATCTTACTCTTTATCTTCATTAGCTTTTCCTTTATCTTGTCTCCTTTTTTCTTTATCTTTCTGAGATTCTTCTTTATTTTTCTTATCTTCTTTTGAATTTTTTCAAGTCCTTCAGTCATTGCTGTCTGCCATTACAGAATATTTTCGTCAATTGGAATTTCTCCTTCTCTTTCTCTTCTTTCTTCTTCTTTACAATATATACAATTATGAACAGGATACTCAGATAAATATTTGCACACTTTTTCAGCAGTTTCTTCATAATGTTCCACTTCATTTTTCTTGATGGATTCATACCACTTATAGAACTTTGCATGAGTTCCATTAGTAGTTTTTCCAAGTGAATAAATACAAGGTCACTTGTATGATATACCCAAGGAGTTTCTCCAACACTGGTTACAATTCGATTCATTTCCTGGAAAATTATATGATGGTCCTGAGCTCGGATATTAGAGATTTTGAATTGAAATTCATCATCATCATCCATATCCTCTTTTATTTCTGGATCAAATTCTATGGGCTTTTGGTAGTTCCAAGACGAATTAAATTAATTGGATGATAAAATTGGTCTGGTGTGACTTCCGCAACTGTGGAATAACACCTTATAAAGACTTTGTGTTGCAGGACTATTTTGAATTATTTTTCTACAGCTTCTTTAAATCTTGGTGGGAATAATTGGATTTCTTTCATGTCCTGAGATGGGTAAATGGTTTGAATTAGTCCATAGCTATATAGGGTTCTGACAATTTCTGGAGGTGTTCCTGGATAGATAATGGCTTTGTTAATGGTGTAATGAGATACATATCTAATAGTCTTATGGGTTAAGGTTAAGGTATTCAATCTCTTTACAATGGTCTTATAAAATTGATATTTCTGTGATAAGTCAAAGACTTCTGGATTACTGGGCTGTTTAGAAGTTGAGGCTTATTATAGTCTTGTCTGGTAATGAGGTTTTATATTTTGGGCTTAAACTTGGGCTTTTTTCTATTTGTTGGGCTTCTTTCTGTTTATGAGCTTGCTGGTCTTTTATTATTTGGGCTAAAGAGTTTTTTTCTTGATCTTGGGTAGATGACCCTTTTTGTTGGATTTGGGTAGATGACCCAATTAGAAGTTTCTGAGTGAATGACTCAGACTGGGTAGGAGACACAATTACTGGTAATTCCTTGTCTTTACTCGTTTTTGGCAAAAGTTCCTCAATTGGTTCCTTCTTTACTCGACTTTCCAGGTCTTGTACTCTAGTAAATAATTCATTTACTGAACTAATAAGATTAGATACAGAATTAGACAAATTCTGTACACTATTACTTACTTGGCTTCCAAGCAAACTCATATTTACTTCGAGCATATTCAATTTCATTACAAGATGTATCATAAATGGATTTTCCTCTTGTACCTCATTTAGAGGAATTTGACTTACAGGGCTGTTACTCATTCTTTTTCCTGGTTCCATCTGCTCAAATAATCAGCAATTAGATTTTTTTTCCTTTAATATATTCAACATCATAATCATAGTAAGACATATCACTATGCCATTTTAATAACATTTTATTACTCAATTTTTCATTTTTTATTCCATTTTTTAACCATCCTTTTACTTGAGTATTATCAATTCTTATTATAAACTTACAATTTACTATGAATAATTCAAATTTTTCTACTGCCTTTTTTATTGCTAAAAATTCCTTCCAATTAGAGTGATAATTACTTTGTGATTCATTAAATTTTCCACTTGCATATCTGGTTATTTTTTCTATTCCTTTACTGTATTCAAAATACAAAGCTGCACCCCAATAATTTTCAGATGCATCAGTGTATATTATTCATCTTATATTTTCTTCTAAAGGTATAGTTAATTTTGGTAATTTATTACATAAAACTTTTATTTGTTCTATAACTTTTTGGGTTTCTTCATTCCATTTCCAAATTGTTTTTTCTCCTCCTAACTTAGATATTTTAGCTGTTAATTTTGATAAATGTGGTATATAATTTCTTGTTTGGTTTACCAATCCTAAAAATGATTGTAATTCCTTTTTATTATTTATTTTTGGAAATTCTTTTACTTTCTGGCTTATATGATCTTGTAATTCCATTCCATCTTTTGAAATTATTTGACCCAAAAATCCTATTTTTTCTTTTCTTAATTCAGCTTTCTTGGGAGATATATTTATTCTTTTTTGTTCTACTAATTCCATAAATTTTTTCAAATGTTCTTCATGTTCTTTTTCATTCTTCGAGAATATTAATATATCATCAATATATATTACAACAAAATTTCTTATTGGACTTAATAATTTAGACACATATTCTTGAAATATACTTGGACTATTGTGAAACCCCATAGGTAACACATTCCATTCATATAATCCTTCTTATGTACTAAAAGCTGTATATTTTTTACTTTCTTCTTCTAATTTTATTTGAAAAAATCCTGACTTACAATCAAACTTACTGAATATAGTTTTTCCACTTATTAAATTAAACAATAATTTTATTTTAGGTATAGGATATCTATTTCTTATTGCAATTTCATTTAATTTAGTATAATTTATTACCATTATAGATTTTCCTCTTTTTTCTTCACTATGTTTTACAACTATCATTGCTGGTGATGAGTATTCAGATCTACTTTCTCTTATCAGATTATATTTTTTCATTTCTTCAATATGCATTATGAATTCATTTCTATCATTTTCTGTCCAGGGGTAAGGTTTACAGTTTATTTCTTTACTATAGTCTTTTAATTCTATTTTTGCTAATGATTTAGATTTTTCCCAATGTATTAAAGGATTTTCACTATAATTTTCTTGTAATCTTTGTTCTATTGTTTTATTTTTTCTTTCTTCTACTTCTCTTATTGTTAATGTAGCTAACATGTGTTTTATATGAACTGGTTTATTATTTGGTAGGAATTGTACTTCATTTTCATTATTTTTTAATTGAAATTTTTCATCTTTTCTACTATAAGGTTCCATTATTCTTATTCCCCATGCTTCATGTTTACAAGGTGTTGTTAATATAAATGCTTTCTCTATCATATGTATAGGATAATATTGTTCTATGAAGTCTAATCCTAGTATTATATCACACGATGGCTCATTAAACTGATTTAATACTTTTAATTTTAATTCATAACTTCCTATTTGAATATTAACATTTAAAGCTTCATATTCCATTAAATGAATTTCCTTTCCTGCACTTTCCATTCTTAAAGGTCTTTTCTTTTTCTTCCACATTATAGGTGGTAAAACATTATATTTTGCTACACTTAAATTTGCTCTTGTATCTATTAAAGCATGATATTTTCTTGATCTATATTTTTCATAATTAAATTTTGTAAGAATATAATATAACTTAGTCATTATCCATATGATAATATATTTAGTTTATTTTTCCAATATTTTATGAAATCATTTCTTCCTCTTATTCTTAAATATGCTTGGTATCTTATTCTAAATCCATTAAATGTTCTTTTTCCTTTTTCATTTTTTAATATCTCATTTATTATTCTTCTGTCATTATTATTCCAATTTCTGCATTTTTTAAGTATCTTTTTTATTAATGGTTTATTATTATGGTGTATTTTTATTACTTCTCCTTTGTGATTTCTATATAAGTCTACCATATTAACCTCTTGATAATACTTCCATTATTTTTCCAAATTTCTTTGCATAATATTTTCTTTCTACAAGATTTTCTACTGTATTTCTATATTCTTCCAGGCATAATAAAAAGTCTTGGTCATATAATTCTCTTAGTCTTCTTTTTTGTTTTATATTTTCTTTTTCAAATTTATGTTTTAGAAATCTCATAAAACTTTTATCTATATGATTTATTTTTCTTAATATTCCATCTATTTCTATATAATCTGGAGTTCCCAGATACCATTCCTCTCGTGGTTTCCATTGATTATCTTGATCATTCATTTAAAACTTTTGGGATTATTATTGTTACATTGTTTATGTTAATAATTATTCTTTTTTCTTGAATTCTATAATTATTTAATTTTTCCAAAAAATCCATTCCTAGTATTAATCCAAAATTCTTCATATCTTTATCTATTTTTATTAAAAATTCCATTATATCTCTTTGATTAAATCTTATCATTATATCTGTTTTTCCTTCTTCATTTAATATTACATTATCATCTAAATGTTTTATATCTATATTACTTTCTTTTACTTCTTCTAATATTAAGGCTTTTATAGGCATCCATCCTTTATTTTTCTTAATTTCTACTTTTATTATATTTTGTGTTTTTACTGTACTTCCTGATAGTTTTATTTCTTCCAATTTTGTCGTTAAAGGTATTTCTGGTAGTCTATTACTTGCTGTTCTTATTAATCTGTTTTCTTGCATAAGTTGTTCATTATAACTTAAACTTAATCTTGGTTCATTGTTTAATCTTCTTGGGTTAAAACTTAATGATCTTTGTCCTAATTGATTATTGGTTTGTAATCTCAGTCTTCTTATATCTTCATATTCCCTTGTTCTATCTATGTCTATTTTTAGTTGTTCTGGTAAAGTTATTGTTATTGGATCTATGGGTAATTCTTTTAATATTGGCATAAAATGTTTTTTTATACTTATTCTTCCTTTACTTTTATTATAAATTTTATGTTCATTAGTAAATACAAGTCTTATACTTATTGTTTTTTATCCTTCCATTAATCTTATTCCTCCCAGTTTATGATATACATTTATAGTTTTATCTATATGTTCATCTGTTACTGATATTGCAAAATTTGTATTTAATGTAAATTTCAATTTTTGATATATTAAATTTACTGTTAATATTCCTATTATACTATCTTTTACATCACTTATTATTCTTCCATCTGTTATAAGTAATTCTATAGGTGTATCAATTCCTTCTTTAAAATATGCTTTTACAAGTAATTGTATTCCTGCTATATAAACTTCTGTTACTTCATTCTTAAATGGTACTTTCTTTATTTCTTCTTCTATAAGTCTTTTACTTATTAAAGGTATTCTTAATACTCCTTCAGTTAATGTCGATTCTATAGGATGTCTTTTTTCTAATACTATACAATGTGTTTTATGATTTGTTTTAGATTTAAATTTTCTACTGACCATTTCTATAAACGATTCTTCTTGTAGTTGATTAGTTTTCATGTCTAGTTTTTTATCCTTTATTTTATTAAAATGTTTTGGATTAAATATCATTCTTCTTTCTACTGATCCTTCACTTACATTTCTATATTCTTCATATTCATCATTTTCATCTTCTTCTTGTTTACTTGTTTGTCCTTCTTCTAATTCTCTCATCATATATATACACATTTCTTCTTCACTTTCTGATTCTGATTCTGATTCTTCTGTTTCTGTTATTTCTTTTAATTTATATATTTCTACTTCTTCATTTTCTATATCACTAAATACTGGGATTTCTAATTCTATTGGTTTCAAATTATATTTTTCAGCTTCTTCTAATATTTTCATTTGTTTCATTTCTCTTGGTTTTTTACATTCTGTCGATATATGTCCTATTTCTCCACAATTATAACATCTGTATTTTTTAGGTCTTTTACTATAATTTATTCTTCTCTTTCCTTTCTTAAAATATTTTCTTGGTTTATATTTATTATAATATTTATATTTTGGATATCTTTTAAATTTATATTTTTTCTTTTAAATTTATTATATTTTCCAAATTTTTTCTTTCTGTATTTCTTCTTTTCATTTTCACATCACCATCTATGTGGTGTTTCATATCTATTACATTGGATTACCATTTTATTTCTTTTATAATATTTCATATTTTTTCATGCTTCTTTACATTTATTAGATAAAAATTATTTTAGAAAATATTCTCTTCTTCCCATAGTATCTACAAATATTATTAATTCTTCTCTATTTCCAAAGGCTTTATAATATTCTTCATTTATTTCTTCTGATATTAATCTTGGTAATTTTATGTAAAACATTTCTAAATAAAATTTTTGTTCTTCATCTGTTTCTAATCTTGCATCATAATAATATTTTTTTATATTCGCATATATATTGTTCTAAATATTTTGGTTCTAAAGAACATATTTCTATTTGATGTAAACATAGTTTTGCTTTTTCAATCTTTGTTTTTTCATCTGCTCCTCCACTTCTTCCTATGAATTCATTTCTTAAAACTTGTTCATATTTTCTTATTAATATTGCATAAAATTCTTTTCTTCCTTCATATGGTTCATTTATTGTTCTTACTTGTTGTCTACATTCTTCATTTTTACTCTTCCACCAATTATGCACATTTCCTAAAAATGACGCTTCTATTACTAGGCTTACAAGTCCCGTATCAATTGATTTTCCCATTAATGCTATTAAATGTGATTTATTCCATTCATCTAATATTTTTTCAATATCTATATAACAGTCCATATCTAGCCATATTCCAGAATTAGGTATTTGTCTTGTTTCAAATTGTTCTAAAGGTGGTGGTGTATACTTTGAATTTCTTGGTGTTTTAAACTTAGCTTCGAATTCCATATAATTTGATTCCTTTAATGGTTCTTTATGGTAATATTTTTCTCTTTCGAAATCTTCATTTTCTAATTGTTGGTTACTTGTTTCTTCATTATGAGGCGGTTCTGATGGTATTATTTGAGTTGGTTGAATTACAGTACTTTCTGATATATCCATTTCTTCAGCCATATTTAATTCTAAATTTTCTGGTGTTCTTATTCTTGTTACATCTTTAAATTCTCTTTTTATATTTTCCAATTCTTCTTCTTCTTTTCCCATCATTTCTTCTATTTTCAAATATTTTATTTCTTCCATCATATTTATTTTTTCTTTTGGTTTTATTATTTCTATTAATTCTTCTAATGTACTAATTTTACACATTATTTCTGCTAATCTATGTGATTCTCTCATTATTTCTTTTTCTTTTTGTTTATCAATTTTTTCTTCTTTTATTATTAACTCTTTTTGTTTTTCTTTTTCATGAGTTATCTTATTTTCTTTTATTCCTTTTTCCAATTTTTCTATTTCATCAAAAACTGTGAATATATTTTTATTTAATACTTGTTGTCCTAATGTTAAAGACGAAGTCATTAATATTGTTTGTTTTACATTTGTGTCTAAACTTTGTTCTTTTATCTGTGTCTTAGGCATTTTTTCTAATTCTTCCATTTCTCTTATAGCATCAAATATATTCATCATATTTATTTGGGGATTATCTTTTACAGGTTCTAATAAATTTCTTGACTTTATTCTTAAATATTTCATTACTTCTTTTATATCTTCTTTTATTTCAGTTACTTCTTTTTTCATATTTTTTATTTCTTTCTTAATTTCATATATTTTTTGTTCTAATGGTTTTGCTAATTCAATTAATCTTTCTTTTCTTTCTCTAGGTATTTCCTTTTTTATTATTTTTCTTATATCCTTTGGAATTTTATTTTCTATTTCTTCTATATTATATACTTTAGCCATGTCTATTATATTTTTATTTATATAAGATCCTAATTGTTTTATTATAAACATATTAGTTCAGTTTATTAGATTCCACGAATTATCACCTTCTCCTCCTAACATAAAAGGAGTTAAATTACAAATTTCTTCTTCATCTTGTCCTATATAAGAACTTTCTGGTAAATTAATAGGTTCTATTTCATATATACGAGGTTCCATTACTTCTATTAAATTCATTTTACAATTATAATTCCTAGTTATAAAGATTTTCTTTCTCTTGAAGCAGGTCAGACTAGCTGCAACTTCAGAGGATACTTAGAAGATCTTTCAAATACACTTTTAATCAACAAAACTAAAGAGATCTTAAACAATAGTATGAGATTATAGAGATTTAAGGTTTCATCTTATCATCATCTAAAAGTGAGCTCTGATATCAAAATCGGACAGATGAGATGCAGGAAACCATAATCAGGATATAAGGAACAAATTATGGGGTTGATCGAATATGATCCAGGTTATAGAAGGATCTATGCCCTCTTTCATGCATAGAATATATTACAGGGTGTCAATTCACAGACCCCTTACCTTCTTCCTTAAGATCATAACAGCACAGCCTTCCTTCGTTTCCTACTGGAGGCGTACCATAATATATATCCCTTATATGAAAATTATAATAACATGCATCTCATAATCCCATTCTAGACCGTACTCATTTAGAATCTGATAGAACTTCATCCCTATATGGAGGTAATTTGACCTAAATTTTAAATTCCTAATCATTATGCATAACCTAATATATAATTTGTTATGTTTAATGACCTAAATTAGAATTTGGGTAATTCAATCATCTTTATACGAGATTTTCTAAAAAATGTGTAATTATTGTTAAATTTTATTTTTTAAATAATTTAATTTAATTTAATTTTGATTAATCAAACTTAATGTAACTAGATATGAAGGCAAAGGTAATTCTTCCTATAAATTTATTATTTTGTATTGAGGAAATTGATGATGATAAGTTGATAACAGAACAAAAATTACTCATATAAGGTTTTATTATGAGGATATAAATTATAAATATAACAAGTATGACAATTATGGTAATTTTTTTTTATATTAGCCTTATTTTCCATACATTTAATGAAATTAAAGGTGAATAATTTATTCATTGTGTATATCAGTAAAAAAAAGGGAAAATTTTAAAAAAATACCATTTAAATTTCAAAATCCCAAATAGATGATTTAACAATAAAATGTTTTGTCAATTGCATTATCATTCTTATTAATCCCATTAACGGTTTTGTCAACGAGATTTTGAAGTTTAAAAGGTATTTTGTAAAATTTTCCTAAAAAAAAGTAATTGTGTATTTCACTTAAAAAAAATTTATTCATTGTGTACGGACAAGTTGGCAAAACGGGCATTAAAGCTACCTCCAGGCTCCAGGATTGCACTTCGTTCCCATTGCTGATTTACATTCATTTTATTTGTGTTCCGTAGAGAAGTTCTATATCTTCATTTCCATTGTATAAAAAATAAAAAAGAATTTTTCAGCTTCCAATTAATGTTACACCCAAAAAAAATATAATTTAAATTTTAAATATAATGATTTTTTATCAAAAAAAATTGTTAATTTTTATATTCTTACATATAATACTTATATTTTTGTAAGCAAAAAAAAAATAATTTGAAATTTTAAAGTTTAAGTGGTCTTTTTTTTAATCTTGTTTTTTTTATATTTTATATTAATATTAATAATATTAATCAAACATTCAAATTGAAATAATTTTCATTATATATATAACAAATGTAAAACATATTGAATAAAAAATAAAATAAAATTTTTTGAGCTTTGGACATATCTTTCTCTCAGGTCGTGTTTCTGCTTTTTCGTATTTATTCATTAGATTTTAATTTTGCCTCTTTCCCGTCTTTGACTGGTACTACTTTTACAGTCTTTGATTCTTTCTTTCGGAGTTTTCTCCCTCCTTTGCCGGAACCCGGTCGGCGACGCCGGACCCCACATTTGTCGCCGGTAATTCTCTACTGCAACCGTTCATTCTGCTGTGTTCCGTCTCTACCTTTCGGAGAGCTCGCTTTTTCCAGGTCAGGATACGCTGGTTTGCTTTTCTCTTTTGTTTTTTATTTTATTTTTTTTGGAAACCCTTCTCTGGTCCAAGTCAGTCCATGTGTTGAAGAAGTTATTCCTTGACTTGAAATTTTCAATGAAGTTGCTGGGATTTTTGATTCTGTGAAGAAGAGCAGATCTGCTTGGATTTTTGTGTTCAAGAGCGAGAAGAACGAACTTGGTTTGCTTAAGAAACAGGGAGAGGTTGTGATTGGGCGTGGAAGTGGATGGTTGTGTACGGAAGAGGTTGGAGTTGTTTATGATGACCGGAGCTCCGGCCAGCGATCGCAGAGGGTGGTGGCGTTTTCGTCAATTTCTCACATGGAATGGCAGATCTTGCTAAGTACGGGAATGCCGACCGTGATATTGAACAGGTGCCTTTGTCTCTGGGTTACAAAATTTAGTTTCGAAATAACTTGTATTTGCGTTGGCCCTGCTTTAATATTGCTGCTTTGCTTGAGTTTCTGTTTTCGAAGTTTCTCACAGGATACGTGAATTAGGTTTCTTCTTCTAGGCATCTTTGATCGATAAGAGTTTTATGATTAAGAGTGTGGCTGTGCATTTTATTATTTGGACTGCTTTGGAAATTTGGGGTTTCTTTTGACGCTTCCGGAAAGACCATGAAAGGGGAAAATGAAATATGGAGGCCGAAATATAATGAGAAAAACATTTATTTGGTCTGTTTTGTATTTGGTAATTTGACAGTGTTCGGACTACGAATTGAAGTTTTTGATCATTTTGGAGAAAGGTAGATTACATGATTTAATGCTTGTACTTGGGATAAAATTTTTGGTTGCATGATTCAATGCTTGGACATGAGATTATTATTATTATTATTATTATTGGCTCTTAGAGCCTTCATTACATTGATATATTTTGAGATTACATTACACACATATATATAGAAAGAAAAACAGAGGTGAGGACGCAGGGAGAGACGCGGGAAGAACAAGAATGATTGTAGGAGTGATTGATGGATCTGAAGAGGCTTTCGGTGCAAGTCAAGAATCTCAGGCTTGCACTGAAAGTCCCTCTGACTTTTAACACTCCCCCTCAAGCTGGAGAATATATGTCAATCATTCCCTGTTTGCAATGAAATGCTTCAAACGTGGTTCTGCTTAGTGGTTTTGTCATTATATCTGTAATATGATCTTCAGATCTGATATAGGATAGGCACATGATACCTGCTTCAATTTTCTCTTTAATAAAGTGTCTATCTATCTCAACATGTTTTGTTCGATCATGATAGACTGGGTTCTTGACCATTTCAATACTTGCCTCATTATCACACTAAACTTGTATTAGTCCTTCATGTGGAATTCCCAACTCCTTTAATAATCTGATGACCCAAATTCCTTCACATACTCCATTATTAACAGCTCTTAATTCTGCTTCTGCACTACTTTTTGACACTACAGTTTGTTTCTTGCTTCTCCATGTAACCAGATTTCCCCATACATATGTGCAATATCCTGAGATTGACCTTCTAGTTTCTCTATCCCTTGCATGGTCTGAATCGGTGTAGATTTCGATATTCTTGGCCGTGCCTTTCTTAAAGAAGATTCCTTTTCCAGGGTTAAATTTTAGATAGCTCAGAATTCTGTATACAGCCTCCATGTGTTCTTCCTGTGGCTGATGAATAAATTGGCTTACTATTCCAACTGCATAACTAATATCAGGACGTGTGGGTTAAGTATATTAATTTTCCCACAAGTCTTCTGTATCTTTCTGAGCTAGCTGGTACACCTTGTGGTTGGACACCTAAGTGACATCCTTCCTCCATTGGCGTTCCTTCTGGTTGGACACCCAACATTCCTGTTTCATGTAACAGGTCTAGAGTATACTTTCGTTGAGATACGTTGATGCCCTTTTTTAGTTCTTGCCACTTCCATGCCTAAGAAATACCTCATTTGTCCAAGATCTTTGACTTGGAATTCAGCGGACAAGTCTTGTTTTAGGTGAGTAATAGATCCTTCATCGTTTCCTGTAATGATGATGTCATCAACAGACAATCAAGATGGTAATTTTGCCATTAACACGTTTGATGAACAACGTGTCATCTGCTTGTCCCTGAGTATACCCAAGTCCTTTAACTGTTTTGGTGAATCTGTCGAACCATGCCCTAGGAGATTGTTTAAGCCCGTACAATGATTTGTTGAGTTTACACACAGAGTTATTAGAAGCGAGAATTCCATCTGGAACTTCCATGTAAACTTCTTCCTCCATGTTTCCATTCAAAAAGGCATTCTTCATATCTAGTTGATGCAATGACCAATCTAAGTTGGCTGCGATTGATAGTAGCACTTGAATGGTATTGAGTTTGGCTACTGGAGCAAATGTCTCCTGATAATCAATTCCATATGTTTGGGTATATCCTTTTGCAACAAGTCTTGCCTTGTATTTGTTGACAGTACCATTAGGATTGAATTTTGGGGTGAAGATCCACCTACATCCCACTGGTTTCTTTCCTTCGGGAAGAGTTGTAATCTCCCGAGTTTTATTTTCCTTGAGTGCCCTCAATTCTTCTTCTGCAGCTTGTTTCCAATTCGAATCAGCCATAGCCTGTTGAAATGTGTTTGAAACTTTTATCTGTGCACTGTTCACAACAAAGCTTTGCATTTTTGCAGACAAGTTACCGTATGAGACAAATTGTTGAATTGGATGCTGAGTACAAGCTCTTACCACTTTTCTTAATGCAATAGGCCAACCCAGTTCTTCAGGATTTAATTCCGGATTGGATTCATGGTCATTCCTTCGAATGGGAGAGATAGTACTACTAGTGCTTGGTTCATCTTTGGACTGTTCCTCTTGTCGTGATTCAATATCCAGCTCTGAAATGATCTCAACATTTGTTTGCAGTTCATTAGGTGTGAGTTCAGATTGGGTTGGACTATGTTCAGATTCAGAATCATGTTGGATAGGACTAGGTTGGTTTGTTGGAGCAAATAGGTCAATGGTTGCTATATGGCTAGGTTTGGGTTGTGGCGGTGATAAGCCTTTGGATTTGTGTTCTTCTGGAATTAGCCATTTAATGTCGATATACTCCCCCTGAATGGGTAATTGAGGATAATATGCTTCTTCTTCCAAGAAGATAGTATCTCAAGAGATAATAAGCTTCTTAGAAGTAGGACAGTAGCATTTGTACCCTTTTTGAGTAGAGGAGTAGCCAAGAAATATATATTTATTTGCTCGAGTAGCAAATTTATTGCCATCATTTTTGTGGACAAATACAACACAACCAAACACTTTTACAATTTGGAAAGTGTTCAAGAAGTTTTTGAATTGGTGTGGTGTAATTGAGAACTTTGGATGGCATGCAGTTAATGAGATAAGCTGCAGTGAGTACAGCATCACCTCAGAAGATGGTAGGAACATTTCGTTCCATCAATATGGTTCGGGTTACTTCCAATAGGTGACGATTCTTTCTCTCAGCCACTCCATTTTGTTGAGGGGTATAAGGGCATGAAGTTTGGTGATGAATTCCTTGTTGATCAAGAAATTCTTTAAAGGTATTACTCAAGTATTCCTTGGCATTATCACTTTGTAGTACCTTAATGGAAGTGTTAAATTGTGTGCGTGCAAATGTATAGAAGTTCTGAAATACTTTGGCTATTTCGGATTTGTCTTTCATTAAATAGACCCAGGTGGTTTTAGTGTGATCATCTATGAAAATAACAAACCACCTTGTGTTGGTAAGGGTTTTTACCCGTGCAAGACCCCAAATGTCACTATGGATTAATGTGAATGGTGAGGAGGGTGTATAGGGCTGTTTGGAATATGAAGTTCTAGTTTGCTTGGCAAGTTGGCAAGTTTCACAATGAAAAGGCATGAAATTTTTTATTAAATAAAGTAGGAAATACATGCTTCATGTATTCAAAACTAGGGTGACCTGAGCGACAATGCCACAAGTGTACATCATGATTTTGAGAGTTGGAGCTAACCGGTGCTCTTCTTGCCTTCCTTCCACTTTGTAAGCTTGATCCTTCAAGGTAGTACAGTTCATCCCATTCTCTAGAAGTCCCAATCGTCCTCCTCGATCTTAAATCCTGAAAAATACAAAGATCACCATTGAAAATTACTTTGCATGTTCTTCCTCTAGTTAGCTTGCTCACAGATATTAGATTACAGGTGAGTGCAGGTACAAATAGAACATTTTTGATTTTCAATTGATCAGATAATATGACTGTGCCAATTACTTCAACCCTTGTGAAAACACCATTAGCAACTTTTACTTTAAGGTGTTCATGACAAAGTTTAATGTTGTGAATTAAAGTTTTGTTACCTGTCATATGATCAGTAGCTCCAGAGTCAACAATCCAAGGATCTTGACTAGTCATCACTGCGTTGAGAGCTACAACATAATTACCTGATTGGGCTAGATTCACACTAGAAACAGTATTTGACTTGTTCTGCTTGTCAAGCATCTGACGAAACATTTGTATTTCTTCCTGGCTTAGGAAATCAGTATCTTCTGCTTTTTGCTCAGCTGAAATGACATTGGAAGATGGGTGTTGTTTGCTGCTTGATGGCTTGCCATGCAGCTTCTAGCATTCCTCTTTGATATGGCCCTTTTTCTTGCAGTAAGTGCACCATTTATTATTTCTTCGTTCGTCTCTTTGTCCTTTTACAGCAAGGGCTGAACTTTCAATTGTGTTGGAGCTGCTTTGAGTCAAGAGTTTCCGGCTTTCCTCAAATTGCACATGATTGACCACTTCACGTAGGGAAGGCATGGGTTTTAATCCCATAATACGACCTCTTATTTCCTCAAATGAATCATTAAGTCCAAGAAGGAAGTCATATATTCTTCCTTCATTTGTTAGTTTTCTATTTAACTGGGCATCTTTGACTGTATCCCATGGATGTACATCATAGAGGTCTTGTTGCTGCCAAAGTTTCATCAAGGCATTATAATATTCTGTAACTGTTAAGTTACCTTGTCTCAAATCTCGAAGTCGTCGTTTCAGGTGAAGTAGTGCAACATTGTTGTCGAGAGAAGAGTAAGTTTGTCTTGTTGCATCCCAGATTTCCTTTGCTGTATTGGCTAGGAGATAACTTTCACTGATGTCATCTGTCATAGAATTGCACAACCAAGTCATAACTTGATTGTTTTCAGCAAACCATGTGTCAAAATTTGGATCATTCGGAACTGGTTGAGGTGCTACTCCATTGATATATTTCTCTTTTCTCTTTACACGAATATACCTTAGCACGGTTTGTGACCACTAGAGGTAGTTTTGCCCATTGAACTTGTGACTAACAGCCATAATCTGATTATCAGAGAGATCTGGAGTTGTCACCATACTGCTAGTAACAAAAGTATTTGAAGGAGAGGATAAGCTTTGAGTTTCTGGATTTGTACTAGTCATTAATGCCATTGGAGCAGGCCTTATTGTGGCTGGATTTCTAGGAATAGAGCCAAAAAGGAGGAAATCCGGAGGGCTCCATTTTCTAAAGAAAAGGTCGCCGGAAGTACTGTAGAGGTGGTGCTTGTAACTCGCGCTGGTGAATAGTGGTGACGCGTGGTGATCACACGTTGGGATTGTGAAGGCGCGTGGATTGAACGCGCCGGTCAGTTCAGCGTCGCGCCGCTGGGTTTCACCGATCGGCACCTTCTAACCTCTTCTGGGTGGGTGGTGCACTCTCACTCGCCGGAAAACTCTTAGACCCACTCTCTATTTCTCGTTCTATCACTGTTTTCTCTCTCTCTCTTGGCCGTCACTCACGGCGGTCATCACAGACCCTGACCGCAGATCAGTGTTCGTCCATCTCTGATACCATATTGGCTCTTAGAGCCTTCATTACATTGATATATTTTGAGATTACATTACACACATATATATAGAAAGAAAAACAGAGGTGAGGACACAGGGAGAGATGTGGGAAGAACAAGAGTGATTGCAGGAGTGATTGATGGATATGAAGAGGCTTTCGGTGCAAGTCAAGAATCTCAAGCTTTCACCGAAAGTCCCTCTGACTTTTAACAATTATTATTATCTTTTTGTGGTTTTTTTTTTGGGGGGGGGGTGGTGTTCGTCTTAGATTGCAAATATGGGCATTTCCTGCTTGTATTTGAATGGAATGCACTGAGAGGTATTATGAGTAAATTGATTCTAATATTAATTTTAACTGGCTTTCTGTGAGTATGCCAAACGGTGCTTTATTCTGATAATAGAATGTGAATTGTGCAGCGCCTTGTAGCTTTTCTTGTGTTGTTTGAAATAAATTATTCAGCCTTAAATTGATATTTTTTTCTTATTCCTGTAGCATCTTCTATCAAAATAAAAAATTTCATTCATCTGAAGAATAAATTGCAGTAATTTAAGTGTGTGAGCCTTTCTTGATCTAGTTAGAATTGTGAGCCTACTTCATGTGGTGAACTAAGCTGATGGCAGTTGTTTCAATGGGCATTGCAAAATCAGTCTAATTATTTCTGACCTAAAACTTCGTACAAATATGAGTGTAGGGCTTATAGTCATAGAGACATTGATAGATGATAGATGATTAAGAAGCAAAAAATACTGACTTGGACACATGATATAATAAGAACTTGGTGAAAAGGAAAATTCTAGTGTCAGTATTATTTGAAGTGTTACATACATTTAATTGAGGATCCAACACTTGTTAGGTGCAAAAGTGCCTACCTTTCTGAAGCCTCCTTGCTTCATATTCAGTAAGAAAGGGTAAGGTCTTCAGTATTGATGCAATTACTGAAATGGAAGACTGAGAAGGGAGGGGTAAAAAGGTTGGGTACTTCTCAAGTAATCTTCAATTTGTAAAGTCTTTCCCCGTCGTTTTGAAACTTCATAATATTTACTGTATAAGATGGCTTAGGTCATCTTATTATTCATCATTAAATTCGCTTTATGTGTTGAATTTTATGTTTTCTTTTACCTCTTTGATCTTTCCTATTGTTTTGTGATTTTCAATTTTAATTTCTGTAGGCATTGATAGCTTTGAGAAAGGGTGCTCAGTTGCTTAAATATGGTCGCAAGGGAAAGCCCAAGTTTTGTCCATTTCGACTTTCCAATGTAAGTTAAAGGAGCTATGTGTATTTTGATTCTATACTTGATCGATTAACTGCCTCATTGGATAGTACGTAACTAGTCATATGTGTGGTGGTTGTTGAAATGCTTTCTGGTTTTACATGCCATCTCTGAAACACATGTCCTTTGTTCATATCCTTATACTTTTGTGCTTTTAGTGAGAGATCTTTTGATGCATTATTTATTTATTTTTGTTGGGAGAAGGTTTAAGGAGCAATGTGTAGTATGGTGATTACATAACTCGTTTGAGACTATCCACTAACTTTTGGGCTGCATACTCTGCTCCTTTTCTGTTTATGCCCATTCTCTTTCCTTTTTCTTTGGATAGGAATTGGATGACTTGATTCAGTTCCACTTTGCTTGTATTCTGCATATATCATACAACTCAAGAGTAAAATTAGGACACTATTGATCTTGACCTATGAATTTTTGTGGGTGTATGACTGCACCATAGTGGTAGGTTGCAGGCTGTTGATACCTATTCTCCTCAAATTTCATGGCTTGGAATGAATGGTTTGGTTATATTATCTACATCATCTTAGGATTAGTGGTGACTGTTTGTTTGGTCTCTTTGCCAAATACTGGCTTCAGTGATTATGGAGTGCCTTGGCTTTTGAGGCCATATTTAGTGATTTTCAAGGCAAAAGAATAATTATTATTGTTCACAAGATCAAATAAATTAAACACAATCTTATGATTTTTTGATTTAGGTCAGATTTACTGAATTGCTACTCAAGTAAATGTTATTTCCACACTTTAAGTACATATTGATAGTAATATTGATAGTGATAGTAGAGCTCTATTGCTGGGCATGTATGTTACATATTTTGATTAATGCTTTATAGTTTATATATTTTATAATGTATTCTAACATACACGCATCTTACCTATTCTCCCTTGGTTTAGATCATGAACTTATTATTTATATATTTCTACAATGTTTTTGCACATTTTTAAGTTCCTTCTGTTTGTCCTCATTAAAGTATTCTGGAAGTACAGGATGAATCATCATTAGTTTGGATATCAAGTAGTGGAGAAAGACGTCTGAAGCTATCTTCTGTCTCGAGAATTATTCCTGGACAAAGAACTGTGAGATCTCTGCACATCTATTGCATAATGCAAATGTTTTATTGTTCTATAGCTCGATGTAAACTAACTGATTTTTATGTATAATTTGATGACTTACTCCTATGTTCTTTGCTTGCTTCAATTCTATGACAGGCTGTTTTCCAACGTTATTTGCGTCCTGAGAAGGATTATCTGTCCTTTTCACTTATTTACAACAACGGAAAGCGTTCCCTTGACTTGGTTGGTGATGCGTTTTGAATTTATATGCATAAATATCTCATCATTTTGTTTCTATTTTCCTTATTTAGGGTGTTTCTATAATGTTTTTTTGTTGCTTTGAAGATTTGCAAGGATAAAGCTGAGGCAGAAGTTTGGATTGCTGGTATCAAATCACTGCTCTCTTCTGGTCAAGGTGGCCGGTCCAAAATTGATGGATGGAGTGATGGGGGCCTCTGTCTTGATGTAAACATACCTACTTGTTGTCTTTGTAGTTATTTTCTTTTAGCCTGATTATGTTTCAAGTTCTAAGATCTATGGAGTGGGAGAGATGAGTGGTTATAGTCTTGAGTGAATAGTGGTGGGTTTTAGCATCTCCTATACATGCTGTTTGGGATAAATTCAGATAATTTTCTGCCTAGCTGGTGCTTTGGGCTAGGTGCTCTGGAAGAGGATCCATAGGTTTTTCCGAAATGAGCTTATCGCCATTATTTCCTTGGTTAGCAGCTCTTGCTGGAAAGGATCCATAATGCTGGTTTTTCCGAAAATTGACTACTGCTAGTACTCATGTTTCCATTCACTTTGACCGCATCTCAGTTATTGAGTGCTTGATTACACTGGGACATTGTGACGTTTTTTATTGTGTAATTGATGCTGATTGATTACATGTTCTAAAATTTCGTTGAAGTTCATGTGTTGCTATTGGTGTCATCAAGCAGCCTTTAGTAGCATCTATGACTTAATATGCAGTCAGCCTAGTGTAATATTTTTTGGCTGAATTACTTGCAGGATAACAGGGAATTGAATTCGAATCGGCCAAGTGGAAGTTCAGTTGGTACTTCCCAAGATATTAGCTCTCCTGAAGTTTCTGTGAGTCTTAATTCAAATTCTCCTGCGAAGTCCTTTGTTCCTGAGAATACTTCTAATTCTGAAAGGTCACATGCACAATCTGATCCAACAAATATGCAAGTGAAAGGATCTGGTTCAGATGCTTTTCGTGTTAGTGTTTCAAGTGCCCCAAGTACATCTAGTCATGGGTCAGCACCTGATGATTGTGATGCCCTCGGGGATGTATACATATGGGGAGAGGTAATCTGTGAGAACATTGTGAAAGTTGGTGCTGATAGAAATGCCAACTATTTTAGCTCAAGAGCGGATGTGCTTCTACCCAGACCATTGGAATCCAATGTAGTTTTAGATGTACATCATATAGCATGTGGTGTTAAACATGCTGCTCTAGTCACAAGGCAAGGTGAAATTTTTACATGGGGTGAAGAATCTGGTGGACGCCTTGGCCATGGTGTCGAGAAGAATGTGCTTCAACCCCATTTAGTTGAAGCATTGGCTTCTACAACTGTTGATTTTGTTGCCTGTGGTGAGTTCCACACCTGTGCTGTTACAATGGCTGGGGAATTATATACTTGGGGTGATGGCACTCATAATGCTGGACTTCTTGGTCATGGCACTGATATTAGTCATTGGATACCAAAGAGAATTGCAGGTCCACTGGAGGGACTTCAGGTTTCTTTAGTCTCTTGTGGTCCATGGCACACAGCATTGGTAACTTCAAGTGGGCAACTTTTTACATTTGGTGATGGAACTTTCGGTGTCTTGGGCCATGGAGATAGGGAAAATGTTTCTTATCCTAGAGAAGTAGAATCCTTATCTGGGCTGAGGACGATAGCTGTTGCATGTGGTGTGTGGCATACTGCTGCTGTGGTAGAAGTTATAGTAACACAATCCAGTGCTAGTGTATCATCAGGTAAATTGTTTACCTGGGGCGATGGAGACAAAAATCGGCTTGGACATGGGGATAAGGAAGCCCGACTGGAACCAACTTGTGTGCCTTCACTTATTGACTACAATTTTTATAAAATTGCTTGTGGACACAGCTTGACTGTTGGCTTGACGACGTCAGGACATGTTTTTACAATGGGTAGCACTGTATATGGTCAGCTTGGGAATCCCCAGTCTGATGGAAAGGCGCCTTGCTTGGTTGAAGACAAGCTTGCTGGAGAATCTGTTGAAGAAATTGCATGTGGTGCATATCATGTTGCAGTTTTAACATCTAAAAATGAAGTCTATACATGGGGAAAGGGTGCAAATGGGAGGTTGGGTCATGGAGATATCGAAGACAGGAAAATACCAACTTTACTTGAAGCTTTGAAGGATAGGCATGTGAAATATATTGCTTGTGGTTCAAACTACTCTGCTGCGATATGCCTTCATAAATGGGTATCAGGTGCGGAACAGTCTCAGTGCTCTGCTTGTAGACAGGCATTTGGTTTCACTCGGAAGAGGCACAATTGTTATAATTGTGGACTTGTACACTGTCATGCATGCAGTTCAAGGAAAGCACTAAGAGCAGCTTTGGCTCCTAATCCTGGCAAGCCATATCGGGTTTGTGATTCTTGTTATGCAAAACTAAGCAAGGTAGCAGAAGCTGGCAGTAATAATAGGAAAAATGTGATGCCACGTTTGTCTAGTGAAAACAAGGACAAGTTAGATAAGTCTGAGATAAGAGCATCCAAGGTGGTTCCTTCCAATATGGATTTGATAAAGCAGCTTGATAGTAAAGCAGCCAAGCAGGGGAAGAAGGCTGATACATTTGCCCTAGTTCGCACCTTACAAGCACCTTCAATGCTGCAACTGAAGGATGTGGTCTTGTCTACTGCTGCTGATCTGAGACAAACAGCTCCAAGACCAGTTCTTGCACCATCCGGATTAAGTTCCAGATCTGTATCCCCTTTCTCTAGACGACCAAGCCCTCCTCGTTCTGCTACACCTATTCCAACCACATCTGGACTTTCTTTCTCCAAAACCATTGCTGACAGCTTAAAGAAAACAAATGAACTTTTAAATCAAGAAGTGGCAAAGCTACGATCTCAGGTAAATAATATTTCACCCTTTTAAATCAATTTTTTCAGCTGCATTTACCATTTCTCTACCTCCCAACACCAAATCTATGGCCTCATATCTTTTGAAGCTCATGATGCTGCCTCAGCAGTCTACATCTTTTTGGGCCACTGAGCAAGTCTTTTGTTTTGTTTTTTTTGTTTTTTTTTTTTGCTATTACGAGCAGTAGTTTATCAAATGGCCAAAAAAGTGAATTTTTTCTCTTTATGAATATAAATGTACATTTGCTTTATTGGAGGAAATTGAACTTCGAGTGCCAGTCATCAAGATAAATCTTTTCTAAATTTGGTTAGGTTGAGAGCCTGAGGCAAAGATGTGAACGACAAGATTTGGAGCTTCAAAGGTCAGCAAAGGAAACTAAGGAAGCTATGGCACTTGTTGCTGAGGAGTCTGCCAAGTGTAAAGCTGCAAAAGAAGTTATAAAGTCACTTACAGCACAGGTAATAAAGTCGCATGCAGTATTGAGATTCCTGTTCTAATTTTCATTTTCATAAAACGATATTATATACTACCTTTGATCCTTAATATAAGACTTAGTTGACTTTGTATAACTTATAAAACTGATACATAGTCAAATCATATACGACATATGCTATGATTAACCAACTTATTTAGCTTTCTTAATCTCTCTAAAAAAAGTCAGTTAGGTCTTATATTAAGGACCGGAGGGAGTACAATTGAACAAATTGTTGCAACAAAGTTTTGATGACAATTTTCTGAGCTAAATTTTTTTATTTTGAATTCGTTTATTTTCTTCATTGTATTCTTTTTTCAACATTAATATTGACGACAGTTTATCAAACAAATATAATACGATTGAGAATAAATGGGTCCTTTTATTCCTGTTCCATAGGTTTTTTTTTTTTAAATTTTACTTAGATGGGTTCGTTGGATTTTTTGTGATAGCAAGAAGAAAAGTTGTTCTTTTCTTTCTTTATCTAACAGGAATTGTTCTTGATTTTTATCTTTTTGACACAAATGGAGAACTCTGTCCTTGATCTGGAATTATTCATGATTTTTTAATGTCAATGGATTTAGAAGCGGCAAGGATTCCTCCAATCCTTTTTTCTGGCTTTTATTTTTGGTTCTTGGATCATGTCACATTATATTAGATTATTTAGTTTTGGGGTTCCAGAGTGCTTAACTTGCAGCAAGAGAGGCCTGAATTATTCTGCTTACCTTCTGTTTTTTAAGTGGAAATTTGCCCTTGCCCTATATCATTTACACTATTCCTTAATTATGATATTAGTGTCCTAGTAATCCTCATTTCACATGATTTCAGCTCAAAGATCTGGCTGAGAGGCTCCCTCCTGGAGCTAATGATGCTGACAGCATAAGACCAGCTTACCTACCAAATGGTTTGGAGTTAAATGGCATCCACTCTCCTGACTCAAATGGGCAGAGCCATTCCCGAACTGAGTCAGTCAGTGCCTCTAGCTTGGCCTCTGTAGGACTCGGATCGTCTCGGTCAAATAGACTCGAGGGAAATTTATCTGGAGCGTATGGAACTAATCTTCACTACCAAAACCGGCAGCTTGTGACCTCCAATGGCACCAATGAACCCTCAGACGTTAAATTGCCAAGTGGTGGTATGACTCCTACAAGCAACCATATGTCAGATACCATTGATAGTAGGGATTCAGGACATTTACCAGATGGAGAGGGTGGTTTGAGATCAAAGGATGTGCTGGCTGCGAACAGTAATCAAATTGAGGCAGAATGGATTGAGCAGTATGAACCTGGTGTGTATATAACACTCATGGCCCTTAAGGATGGAACACGGGATCTAAAACGAGTGCGCTTCAGGTACCAATTGTCATTTATCTTCTTAATATCTTGTTCCGGTATATTTTGCTGCATATGGTGCTATCTCTAGTGACTAAACAGTGATAACCCTTCCTTGGTGAGAGTGGTAAGGATTTGGGATAAGCTTTTGGGCATTATCTTGTTAATTCTATTATTCATTTCCACATAGATAATCCTATTTCTCCCATGCAAACTTTGTATAATGAATATTTTCTCAAGTCCACCCCCACAAAATTTGTTTTATATCTGAATTCATCTGCAGCCGGAGAAGATTTGGACAGCATCAAGCAGAGACATGGTGGTCAGAGAATCGTGAGAAGGTATACGAAAAGTACGATGTTCGCAGCAGCACCGACAAATCTTCGGGCCAAGCAACTCGAAAAGCTGAAGGTGCTGCTTCACCTGTCACCCAATCATAGGAAATTACATGGCGGATGGTAGTTCTCCTCTAACACATTTTGTTACAGAGCATGATTTTAGCGAAGCAAGGATCAATGTGAAGGAAGCAGGCACCCTTCTTTTTGCCCTTTTCTCTAGTCCTAAATTAATTATCTTCCATTTAATTTGGGCATATGCCATTCACTTATCTTTTGTAATGTAGTGTATATAAAAAAATTAAGATATTCTTGGCTCCATATCTCCTCACCTTTAATCTTACTTTTCTTCAGTTCCTTTCTTTAATGAATTTATTTTCTTCTGTTCTGGTAGTTCTTATTTTACCGTCTGTTTTGCCCCCAATCTGCGTTTCTTACTATGGCGTTGCTCAGTTATATCTCCCTCCCTCCCTCTTTTGTATGGACGTGGCTACCCTCCGTTTCCCGTGATGTCTGCCGTGGTCCTCTTCCCCTATTTGGTTTGAGGGGAAGGGATGGAGGGGAGGGGAGGGGATGGAATGAAAGCATAGAGGGTTGTCTTGTGTAGATGGTTGTCTTGTTTGGTTTGGTTGGTGGGGAGTGGTTTTTAATGATCTCTTGTTTGATTTAAGATTGGATGGGAGAGGAGGAATGATTGCAATTTACTATTCTATCTTCTTATATTTAATTATATTTTTATTTATATGTCACATAAAGTGATTTACATCTTATTTAATTAAAATAACATTTATTTATAATTAACATAAAATATTAATATATTCTTTAACTATTATAGTAATTTTTATTTATAATAACATAGTTTCATTTTAAATTAATTTCATGATAATATATTTTTGATATAAAAATAATGTATTTTTTTTAAAATATATCATTTTAAATTTAATAACATGAATATATTTTTATTATAATAATATTTTTTATTTAAAATTATATTAACATATCTTATAATCATAATATTCTTTTATTCATGAAAATTTATTATTTTAAATCAATCTTATAATAATATTTTTTATTTGAAAAAATATAAATTTTATAAAGTTTATTTCATAATAATATTTTTATATGATAAAAATATATTTTTATTTATATTAATTTAATAAAAATATTTTTTATTTAAATTTGTATGAGTATATGTTATAATTATAATAATTTTTTTATTCATAAATATATACTTTTAACATTAAATTATTTTTTAATAATATATTTTTAATTATGATAATTTTTCATAATAATATATTTTTATTTTATAATAAAATATTTTAATAATAATAATAATATTTATTATAATATTTTTTATCATGACATTATTAGAATATCACATACCTTGTAAGGATAAAGTGATTCAAAAATTTTGGCTCTCTTTCAAAACCTTCCTTCGATTTGGAGGGGAGTTAAAATAGGGAGGGGAGGGATGGAAACTTTCAAATCCTATCTCCTCCAAAATTTCAAATTTCCTCTTCTTCCATCCAACCAAAAATGCCCTCATGCCCTAAAACTACGCTGTTTTAGGGTAAAATATAGATGGTGAACCGTTTCTTTTTCATTTTTTTAAATAGCATTTAACAACTTGAAGTGTTTTCCAGTATCACCCCTTGTCCCAAAATGCTTTTTATTACACTCACCCTAAAATATGATCTAAAAGGGCTTTGTATATTTGGGTATCTAAATCTAAAACATAGAAGGCAAATCATTCAAAACAATTTATCCCAACACTAATTTTTTTATCAATTGTTATTGTTAATTTGTTGTAAATCCAAAATTAAATTATTTTTAATTATTTATTGACATGGATTTGACTAATTAGTGTGCCCAATTTATTATTGGGTGGCAATTTCCTAAATTTTTATAAAACAATTTAAAATTATTTATTATATAACATGTATTGGTCATAATTAGTCATTATATACAAATTGAAAATATTAATGGTGATTATGATAAGTTATTATAGTTCTTTAATTAAAGTTTTGAATGTGATATTATGATAAGTGTGATATAATCTTAAATTTATTCTTTATATTTATAATTTTTTTATTAAAAAATTTGATCTGCCCACTAATTAATTTAAATTAATCCAAAAATCATAGATTTAATGTTCATTAAAATAACTTATTTTAGTTTGTTAATCAAAGATCATGCAGTAATATAATTAAAGTATTTTTGATAAGATATTTGAAAAATTACATGATATGTGTAATGAAAAAAAAAAAATTTCCAACTGTTGGATGCATATATGTGCAATTGGTATAATCCTAAGCACGTGATGGAAAAAAGAACAAAATTTCATAGAATACTTGTATCTATAAAATCTTCCCATCTTCTGGTGAGATTTGATTAAAGGCGCTGAAGAATATAGGGAAAATGTTAACAAAATACGTTGAAAATAGGAAAAAGACAAATCATAGAGTTCAATATCACAAAAGTTAGACTTGTAGGAAGAATATGTGATTTACAAATGTTTCTAAATAACTAATATATTCTTATAGTATTTGGAAAGCTCAAGTTGTCAATATGTATAGTTAAGTTGTTAGTTGCAATTCTTAAGACACTACCACTCCACTCCATTAATTGTTCTTGCAATTAAGAACTTGTGTAACTCTTCACATTCCACCTCAATGAAGATTTTGGAGTCTCAAAATTTGTTACATATCAGTAGAGCCTCCCTCCAGATTGGGTTTCCTCTAAGATCTTTTGATAAGTAATATACTTACTACTTCTAAATTTCTCTTCTTATCTTCATTTTTTATGAGAAGTAAATTTGCTAGATTTTAAATTTTTAGGTGTTTAAATTTATTCTTTACCTATGGCATTATGGTGTTAGAATAAGAATGAGTGTGGTTTATGATAATGGGTCCTTTAAATTTGAAATTCTATATTTGAGGTTCATAAGGAAATGTGAGTATTATAAATTTTTGGATGAAACTTTAATGGTAGAAAATTAGGTGTTTTGAATAAATTGAGGAGGATTGTTATATTTTAGTGAGAAATAATTTATGAAGAAAAGAAATGTTATTGTAATGAATCTTAAAACATTTAACTAATTACACACACACATACATGTGTGTGTGTGTGTATATGTATGTATCTACACACACACATATGTACCGCACATATATACACATGTGTGTGTCACACACACACACACACACACACACACACACACATATATATGTGTGTGTGTGTGTGTACACACACACACATATGTATCTATACATGTGTGTACACACACACACACATACATATATGTATATATATCGAATTGTTCTACTAACTCAAAGTTATTAATGTGTGGTAAATTGATTATTGTAGATTGATTATGGCTTGTGATTGACTTCTTCAATTAGGAGAATTGTGGTATTACGTTGCTTTAGCAAAGGGTAACAACTTTCCTCTTGTTGTGTGTGCTTGTATGATATTTGTGAATGATTTTTAACTATATAAAACTATAAAATTTGCTATTACATTGCTTTGTCAAGAGGTAATCACTCAATTAGTTTGAATACTAAATTGTAATTCCAATTAATTGTTCTAGATTAATTTGTGAATTGTGGTTGAGCCTGGAAGCTTTGATTCTTGTGGTAAACTTAGCTTTGGTGAAAGATAATCACTTTTCACTTGTTATGTGTGTTGGTATGTTATTTGTGAGGATTTTGTAAAATGATCATGAGAATGAAAATGGTATATTGATATTAATTAGATATTTCAATGAGTACTTTGAAATGTTTATTGAGATTGATAAAGTTATCATGACGTTGATAAGTAGTTTGATAGAAATTTCCTTATGGAAACTTATGATGTGAATTGTGATATGTGTGTATGTAATATCCTGAATTTTGAGATTATAAACTTGAGAGTAAGTCTGAATCAGGAAGACTACTAGGCCTGAGTTTACTAAGAGTCCTAAGAATATTCGGGGAGTAGAATGATTTCTGGGGACTATATTCGGGTAGACATTGATTTTATCAATTATATGAGGGCTCTAAGGTTTTGGTTAGTTGGAGAAATAGACCGACGCATGTACTTGAGTACGTGTGGCGCCCTTAGGGGCAGAAGGGCACTTGGTGCTATCTTATGGGACACGGGTGCTTATGGTGCCATTTGGCAGGTTTCGGTATACATGATGTAGTCCTGAGTAAATCTCGAGTAGCATTTCGGGGAAAAGCTGAGTAAGATCCCGAGTAAACATTGATTTTATTAAAGTAACTTTATTAAAGTAGCTTTAATAAAGCAAGTAATGATGATTTCACTTTATAGTTGGCACCACAAAAAATTGATAAGTGTCCTCTCATTATGACAAAATACCACTTGACTTTTGTGTTGGCTTAATAGGAAGGTGAAAAGTGTCTCTTATAATGGCTCTTGCTTTTTGCCTTTTGTGTTGGCACCTCCAGAAGATGCCACCTAGCCTTTGAGTCTGGGGAATCTATCGGTCTTAGATCCGGACCTGTACTTGACTTTCCCGAACACCGAACCAAGGAGTCAGTGGAATTCATCAGTCCTCCCTTCCCCTGACATATTGAAGGACATCTAAGGAGAGAGAAGGAGAGGGACCTACCCTTTTTAAGAAACTTGTCACTCTATGACTTAAGTACTTGACACATGGCACACCAAGAGATCATCAAAGGCAAGATTAAATCTCAACCCTCCATTCCTCTTTATTATTTTGGTCATCCAAGAGAGAGGGAGATAAAAATAAGAACAAATCACAAGAAGAATAAAAAGGAGAGAAGGAGAGTGAATAATGAAATTCTAGAGTTTCGGAGCCGATTTTGACCCTAAATTGTCGTTATCGACAGGTAAGCCCTTTAAGAAAGTTTTTCTACTCACTGAGAGCTTTTTCTTTTCCTACGGTCTCAGTTTTCTTATTAGAGGTGTTTTATGTAATATCCCAAATTTTGGGACAAGAGGCTTGAGATTAAGCCTGGATTAAGTGGACTACTAAACCCCAGTTTAGTAAATGTCTTAGTAAGGCAAACGACTAAGCCCAGTTTGAGAAGAGTTCCAAGAATGGTGAGATATAGAAAGACTCTCTAGGACTATGCGACTTGGCCTTATCGAGCAGAAGGCTCGATATTTACAGATGGTATGATTAAAGTGTCGGTACAGATGTGCATATGACACATATACTGTGCCATTGGGTTGGTATAAAGATGCTACCCAACTATGTCATGAAGTATGGGATAAGTTAAACAAGTAAAGTATGATGTATGTGAGGACATATGGTGCTTTCAGGGTGGACCAGTATGCCTTGCGTTTTTAAGAATACACCGGTGTTTTGGGAAAAGACACTGGCTTATGGTGCCATGTGGGGCCCACAAGCAGACAGTCGGTAATTCCCTGAGCCAGAGATCATGTGGCACTATCTGAGGGCTTCCACGGACACTTGGCACGGTCTTGAGACCAGAGGGACTCGTGGCATAAAACCGAATGACTCCATATAATAAAGTAATATTTTTGAAAAGTGACTTTTGAGGTGGACCAATAAGAAATTGCCATCTAGCCAGTTGTTACCATCAGAAGGGGACATATGTCCCTTCATCATGGCCCTCACTTTTTGAATTTTGTATTGGCCAAATAAGTGCATGACACGTGTTCCCTCTTTATGATAAAGTTAATTTATCTTTTGAGTTGTCATTACCTGAAGGTGACACCTAGCCCCGAGCCGGGGAAATCCATCGGTCTTCGGTCCAGTCACCCGACTAACTTTTCCGAACACCGAACCCAGGAGTTGGGGAAAATCATCAAGCCCTTACTTTCCCTGACAATTTGGATGGCCAAAGGCCTAGGAAAAGAGGTGGGACCCACTTTATTAAAGGAAGTGACACATGTCACCCAATCAGTGAAATACTGAACAAATGGCATCGTAACATTGCGACACGTGGCATAATTTTTCAAAACTACTCCTAGGCCATATATTTTATTCAGCTGCCCCAATTATTAAGAAAAATTCATGAAAAAACGTTGAGAAATAGTTAGAGGAAAGAGAAAATGTGAATAGTAAAAGTTCTTGAGTTCCGGAGCAGATTTCACCTCCGAATCGGTGTTTTCTCTCAAAGTACCCTTCACAAACCTTCTTCTACTCATCCTAAGCTTCATTTCTATGATTTCATATTTTCATTTGGAGATGTTTGGTGCCGTCTCCCTTGCCGGAGTACTGCCGGATTTCCGAACCGATTACGGAAACGCGAAGAGGTAAGTGTAAGCTTCCTTTTGGACCGATTGGTTTGTTGTTTAGATGAGTTTTGTGGGAGTTTGGTACTGTTCAATTTCATGAAAGGGGGTATTTTTGAGGTTTAATCATGATTTAATCATATTTTTATGGTTAGATTATGATTTATGATGATATTGGACCAAGTTGTTGGACAAAATTCTGAATTGGTGAATTGTTGTAGAAAACTCTAGTTTCCGGTCTGAACAGAACGTGATGAAGGAATGGGAATTTTCCAAATTTTAGGTTCCCAATGGATCGCTTGGGCAAAATTGTGTAGGTATGCAAGTGGTCATGATTTTTGGATGCTTGTATATGAATTGGGAATTTTCGGAAGTTGAAGAGTAGAAGCTGTGAAATTCATTTTCTGGAGGCAGGTCAGTTGTGACGTGTTTTTGAGTAATCAAATGTTATCCAATGACTATGAAACTTTTTAGAATTAAATTAGAGACATAGAGATTTTCTTTGATAGGTGGTTTGTAATTTTTGGACAAGTATACTATGAGATATGATTTTCCAAAGTTAGGCCCTGTTTCTGAAAGGTAATCTGGAACAGTTAAAGTTAGGCGAATTGTTTGGGAAAATATGACAATAATAGTCAGACCAAAGTATTTTACATAAACATACACTTAAAGGGATCCACATAGGACTTTGAACCACCCCAATTGAAGTTCAATATAATTAATTATGATTTTTCAAAGTTTGGTCAAATTGTTGGAAGCTTTTGGCTACCATGCAAATTTAAGAAAGAAAGGGCCAAATGTAATTAGTATGAATACCAAGGGTAAAAGTAAGCCTTTAAGGCTAATGTAGCCCATTGGGCATTCACTTTTCATGGCTCTAATAATGTCATTACTTATCTAGGGTCATGAAGTGACAAAGAAGAAGCAATGGTTGGAAGATCAAGGTACAAGAGGAGGACACAAAGTCCAAAAGGTAGTGAACTTTCCTAACTTGCATGACTTGATTTGTATGCTTGTGTATTGATATGTTAATTGCTTTGATGAACTGTATAAAGCATATGTGAATGAGTGAAGCTCTGTCTCTGTTTATACTATGGCCATAAGTATGTTATATGAAACATTGAGCATGCATATATGTCATTATGTTGGCATGAATTCATGTAAGAAAGCATTTCATGCACAAAGCATTTCTTGTATTTAATGGTTAGTATTGTTTGCTACTGAGATTTCTCGAATCTCACCCTCCCCAACCAACCATTCAGACAGGTGAGTACTGGAAGTGTGCTAACAACAGAGAAGAGGAATGCGCGAAGAGGAATGTTGTTGGCTGTCTGAAGACCTTTCAGTTATTTTAAGGTCTATAACAATTATGTATACCCCTTGTGGGGGGAAACTTTTGTAGTATATTCAAGCAATATTGTGTCAATATTATCAGTATATTCATGTTATTCATGTGTGCCCACTAAACTACGCATTTGCTACTCTGAGTAATGTCAATAATAAAAGGTATGTAAGGTGGGTTCTTTACATTTTATACCATTTAGTTAGCCGGAGTACTGCCGGAATTCCAAACCTATTGTAGAATCGCAGAGAGGTAAGCCTAAGCTTCGTTTTAAACCGATTGTCTTGAGGTTTTGATGAGTTTAATGAATTTCTTTGGGCACCCTAATTTTTTGGCCAAGAGGGATCTTTGGGGATTTATTACTCATGTATAATATGATATATGATGATTAATGATGGTGTTAAACTAGTTAGTGGTAAAAAGTACAAACTTGGTTGTTGTTAGTTTGGTCTATGGTTCAGCCTCTAACACCCCAAATTTTATTTACTAAAAATCCTTGAATATTTGATTATACTTAAAGGAATAAAATGGTGAATTTTGGTGCACTTGAAGAAGCTAAAATGTTGGAAACAGTGGTTACATAAATTTTTTTGCTAAGTAAGCCATAAAGCTAGCTTTATGTTTTGATAAAGGTCCAATATTGAAGCCTAAAATTAAGTATGAAAAAGCATAATTTTTGGTCTAATTTATGATAAAAATTTCAGCCCAAATAAAAAGGGAAGAAAGAAAACAATACTTGGTACAAAAATTCAAGAAATGTAAAGGAAAAATGATCATCTGGTTAATAACATAAAAAGGCAATATTTTCCCCCTTAAAATAAGGTGTTGGACGGCCAAGAGAGGAGGAGACAAGGGAAATATAGTTTGGTGCCATCTTGCATGCCATGTGGTGGTCTTAGTTGCTATATGGAAAAGAAAGAATAAAAAAAATATTGTTAGATATGATTAGTTTTGATGATGACAAATATAGATGTCAAATATTAAGCATAAGAAGTTTGCATAGTATACTTTTCTAATACATTGACTAACTATTTGATGTTGCATATATTGTAGATTAGTCAAGCAATGGAAGAAAGAAATTGAGGAATAAAGAACTTGCAAGAATTAATGAAAAATATGAAGATTCAAGTTTTATGGGTACTGTAGATATTGGCACTGTTTGGCACTGTAGCATCGAGTGATTTAATGAATCACTCGAGTGATTTTCAGAATTACTCGAGTGATTCTCTAATTCACTCGAGTGATGTTCAGTTTTTCAGAATCTGTTCTTCGTCCAGCTGAGCAAGGTATGGTTATTTAATCATATCTCTCACAATACAACTCCGATTGAGACCAAACCAGTTGCATATGAAAATAGACTTCCAATGCGTCAGTTTTACACTAGAAGAAACATCAAAGGAGTTCATATGAAGGAGATATAAGTGTTCTAATCTGGCATTCATATAAGCGTCACTTTCTGGAACAGGTTTGGTATTTTGACTATAACTCTCAAACCACTGATCCTATTGAGCTGAAACCAGTGCCATATTAAACTAGACTTCCAGAGCTTTCCATTGATATATAATACAGAAATTTTGGAGCCATATTCGAAGAGTTATGTCATCTGGGAGTTTACCTCTGTTTGCTAAAGAACTGGAAACGCACGACAAAGAGATCACTCGAGTGATTTCAGTATTCACTCGAGTGATATGGAAAATCACTTCCAGTGGCGCCAGAATCACTGCAAGAATTTTTCACTGTTTCAGATTTCACTTCCAGTGATGCCAAAATCACTCGAGTGGTTTGAGATTTTTCAGAATCACTTCCAGTGCGAGCCAAATCACTACAAGAAAAATTCACTGTTTGCAAAATCACTTCCAGTGATGCCAAAATCACTCGAGTGATTATGTTGTTTTCGAAGATCACTTCCAGTGGATGCTGAATCACTTCCAGTGAATTTCACTCTTTCACAAATCACTTCCAGTGAATCAAAAATCACTGCAAGAAAAATTCATTGTTCTCATTTTCACTCCTAGGCAGTTGAATTCACTCGAGTGATTAGTCATTTCTACAGATCACTTCCAGTGCAAGGCGAAATCACTTCTGGAATATTTTACTGTTTTGAAAATCACTTTCGGTGACATGAATCTCACTCGAGTGATCGTCCATTTCAGCTGATCACCTCCAGCACCATTCTTGATCACTCCCAGTGATAATATCAGTATACCTCATATCACTACCAGTCAGATATTATATGATCAAGTGATATGATGTTCTTTGACAGAAGAAGCCTGAACGCACTGCTAGTAAATTCCAACTGAATCAGTATTGCTTCCGGTGAATCTCAATCAGGTTAAATGATTTGCTTGTTTCTTAAAATCACCTTCTGTTGAGTGATATGCCAATTTCTCAGTATCACTTCCGGTAAACTTCAAGTATCACTGCCAGAGAATATGAACATGAACCAGATTAACTCATAACACCTCCAGCGTCTTTAATCACTTCAAATCAGATCAGCTTCATTCATGTTATGGTTCATCACTGCCAGTGGATTACAGTACACTCAATTAATATGCCTACCCTTACAAAGTCACTACCAGTGAAATGCTTATGCAGTCGAGTGATTTATTATTTTATCAAAATCACCTCCAGTGAAGTTACACCGCACTCAAATGATTCTCATGTTTCAGAATATCACTGCCAGTGAATTATAAGTTAACTCAAGTGATTCACTGTTCTCATCAGAATCACTTCAAGAAACTCGACAGGAATAAGGAAACAACCAGAACGATTTCATGATGCACTCTACTAATGTGGATCACTTCCAGCGAAAACTGTAATCACCCGAGTGATGTTTTCTAACGGCAATATTCTCAAGTGTATTACAGCTGTACTCCATCATCACGCACATGACAAGTAACTGAACTCTCCATTCAAACGACAACTATTCGTGGGCTGCAGCAAAATTCATAAGTAACGGAAGATAAATACTATTGCATCTGTCAGACCAATGGGCAAACTGTAAGAAACGCTGAAGCATATGTCAGAGCATGATCAAACGGGAAAATATTTAAATACACTCAATGACCGTGCAAAGCAATGGGACTCCAACAAAAAATGAAGTAGTGTCTGTCTAAGCATCAGATGAGATTACAACAGAAAAATATCCGAATGGGCTCAACGATCAAATGAATCAACAGACTCTAACGGATGGATGTTTACAACGGTCATCTTTCACAACTCAGCTATAAATAGGAGAGGATTCAAACACAGAACAGCAAGCAATACGATGAGAACATGAACATGCTGATATTCTAAGTCTTCTACCTCCGACCACTCTTTGCTCTACTTCATCTTCTATATTATGTATATTTGAGAGAGTGAGAATATTTGTATTGTACTTCAGTGTGTATCCTATCTACTCTGTGAGAGTCTGTAAATCCTTACAAATATATTTATGTATTGAACTCAAGGTAGAGGGACCTTGAGAGGGTTAATTACCTTACGGGAAAGTTGTAGAGAGAATTGCTAGTAGTACTTTCTGCTCGCAAGACTTACAAGGTGCAAGCAGTAGAGAACGTTGCTGCTCGTAAGACTTACAGTGGTGTAAGCAGGAGAGAAGGTTGCTGCTTGTAAGACTTGCACGAGTAAGCAAGAGAGAAAGGACTTTGGGATTGCTTTGCTCAACTTACCGTAAGAGGGTGTAAACCTTACAGTGAGTAAGGGGGAGTAACTTCGTAAGAGATTTGTAGTGGCTTTTCTTGTGCCCGGTTAAACAAGAAGATAGTGGATTGGAAATCTCAGGAGGAGCCTGGGGACTGGACGTAGGTCATCGTGGATTGGACCGAACCAGGATAAATCACAGTTTGCATATTCTCTTCCCTAAGCTTTTACATTTCCAGCATATATGATCAGCTTATGTTTCTATATTTCCGCATGTATTGATTTGATAAGTTGTGAAAAGATTTTAAAAGTTCATACTTTCTTATCACACACCCAATTCACCCCCCTCTTGGGTGTCAGCCAGTTCTAACAAATATGACATGTGATAAATTGTAATAAATAATTATTATTTTAAGGAGGTGGAAGGAGCTTCTTGAAGAAGCCATTTTACACCTCTAAAGGGGCCATATTTCGGCCAAAGAGAGAAAAGAGAGAGAGAACAACAACTTGAAGAAGAGAAAGATCAAAAGAGAAGACAAGAGATCAAGAAGCAAGCTAGGTAAGTTTGTAAATAAAATTCACTTGTTCTTGTATTCAAATCCTTAGAAACCTCTTCTAATCCACATGTCTTTCTTGAAATCATGTAAAGCAATAAGGAAATCAAGAGAAAGAGGAGGAGGAATCCATAGTTAGAGAGAGAAAGTCAATGAGAAGCACGGTAAGCTTGAGAACTTGTAAATCTCTTGGTGATTTATGATTGTTATTGGTGTTTTGGTTGATTGTGTGGCTTGGATTGACTTGGTTTTGTGATTTAGGATGTATGAGCCCTAAGGGGAGGTGCTGGCCAAATTTTGATTAATCATGTTCAAGAGGTGATTAAGTGTTTAAACAAGTGATTAGAAATGAAAAGAAGATGTTTGATTGAATGGAAATTGAAAATCTTCCATTTTCTAAAAATTCTAGAATTTTGTCCAGGCTGATTTTTCGGTGTTTGAGCTGGAATTTGAAGGATTTTATGATTCCACTGAGTTTAGAAATGAAAAATTGTATAGGGTACATATGAAAAATGGAGTTTGGAGGTTTTAGAGTATGAATGACAATTTTGCCCCTAAAACCCTAATAGGTGGTTGTCAAGGGTAAAGCTGGCAATGCAGTGTGAATTTGGCAAAACTAAGGTAAAAAGTGCATTCTACACATGAAATTGTGTAGGAATAGCCCATGTCATAATTTTTGAAAAAGTACAATTATATTGGGTATAAAGGGAATTAGATCGGATTTCCTAGGGGCATTTTGGTAATTATGAATTTTGGGTAAATTTAACCAATTTTATGAGTCTTAGAATAAGGTGTGAATGAGTAATAACTCTTTTGTTATCAATTTGGGAATTTTAGGATTTAACATTTTTCGGAGTCGGACAAAAGTTAAAGGATCGATAGTAGCTAGGCAATTGGAAAGGAGTTTAGGTAGTAACACTATCTCTCATATTTTGTAATTGTTAATATGCATTGTTTGCCATGTTTGGTGCAATGATATATGAATGGTAGCAAATCCTAGAGCTGGGTGTGGGAAAAGTACAAGTACTACCACCTTGAGGGAAAAATACAAATACCTTTTGGCTCAATGGTACCAAGCCTAGGTAGGCTAATGTGATTGATGAGATTTCCTTACTAGGTGTAAGAAAAGCACAAGTACTACCCCATGGGAACAACACAAGTACTATAAGTCCGGTGGGACCCAGCTGAGGCATGTATGGACAAGTTGTTGCCTGCTCCGGAATATGATTGTGGTAAGCACGAATATGTTGGTGCCTACTCTGGAACATTGATATGATCAAGAAGTGGTAAGTATGGATAAGGTGATCATTTTGATCCGGACAAAATAATCACTTTAATTCTGAACATTGATTGACAGACTTGTGCACATCATATTTATCTACTGCATTGTATGTTTATCTTTCACATTTTATATGATTAATAGCATATTACTACTGAGATTCGTTTGAATCTCACCCTTTCCATAAATAAAATTTATTCAATTAAAGAAAGTGGTTCAAAGGGCAAAGCAGGCAACTGAGGGTCCAGTGTTGATCAAGAAATTTTCTATTAGTTATCTGTTAGCTTATCCTTTTTTTTAAGAATTGTATTGTATTTTGTAAAACCTTATGGGAATTTCCTGTAATGTAAACAAGAATTTTATATCAATATAATTTTTCTATTTCAGTATGCCCATTGAATTGCGCATTAGTTCTTTGATAAATGTCAAAATATTAAGAGGTTTGACACAACCAGAACCAGAAACCAGGGAAGGAGTATGATTTTGGTACTTTTGATGTTACTATTAGATTCTACATGAAATGTGGTGTGGGAGTACCCCTGGTTATAATCTTGAATGAATTGGAATGAAAAACCAAAAGTTAGAATTTTGTTATAATGCTACCAAATTTGAGTTTCTAGGAGGCAGTCCATTTGTGATGTGTTTTTGACTGACCAAATGATATTCAATGGCTATTAAACTTTCCAGATTTCAAGTAGACATGATAAGCTTTAAATATATGATATGAGGCAATTGGATTAGTACATTAGAAGTTATGAATTTTCAAAGTTAGGCAATTAAAACTGGGACGATTTTGTGGTAGTAAGGATTGAATGGGAATTCTGGATTTGTTTGAGTACAAGTGGTAGTGGGAGGCATATTTCTCTAAAAATAGACTTAATGAGTGACACACATAATTTTGAGCTACCTAATTTGGATATTTATAGAAAAAGATATGAATTTTCAAAGTTGATTGAAAATTCTGACAGCTTTTAGCTTTTGTGCGAAAAATAAGAAAGTAAGGGCAATTGGTAATAAAGTTAACTTCTAAGGGTTAAGATAAGTACTTGGAGTCAGTGTAGGCCCATTAGCTACACATTGGTCTTAGTGTATTGACTTTAAAGATAACCAACCTAAGTATTTTAAGTCACTAAAAATTGGGATAAGTGATAACTCACCCGTCCGTGAGTTATATATTATAGGATTTAACATTTGAGAGGGATGCCCACGAGATTGGGAACAAGATAGAGTTTGGAAAGGCTGCTAGGTAGTACAACTTACCTAACTTGCATGTAATTGATATGTATACTTGTGCACTAATATATGTGATTGCTTTGTTGAATTGTGTGAAGCATATTTGAATGATTGAAACAAAAACCATATAATTGTAGCTCTTAGCAAGGGGAATAATGTTTATGAAGAGGTTTTGAGTTAGAAAGGTGATTTAAGTGGTGAAAATTGATCAAGAGTACTTACCTTCTTATTTGTTCTTCAAGAAGCTCTTTCTCTTTCATTTTTCTTTTTCCTTTTCTTTTTTCTTGGTTGGCCATCCAAATGAGTGTGAGAGGGAGTGAATGGCTGATTTATTCATTGATCTTCATGTCACACCCATCTAACATACCCCTTAATATTGATATTAACTAGAGTAGCAATGCATAGTTCAGTAGGTAGGAATAACATAAATATACTGATAATAAGTATATGATTATATTACAGGAATTTCCATAGGATTTGTACATAATATGTACAAACATGCACAAGAATATAAAGGCAATATAGCCACGCATGACTACGAAAGTGTCTAAGTCTAATCCAAAAACAGTAGACACATCCCTATCTTTGTTCCACCACTGCATTCCTCTGGGAGTAGTCCTCTTCTCTATTATCAACACGCCTCCTATATTCACCTGTCTTAATTGGTTGGTTGGGGAGGGTGAGAGTCGGAGAAATCTTAGTAGTAAAAAATTACCATAATGCATTCATGATATATGCTAAGTGCATGACATGTTAGCCTTAACTAGATGCATGGCACATAATGATATTTCTGTGTGCTCAATGTTTCATATAACATACTCATGGCCATGGTATAAATAGAAGTAGAGCTTTATCATTCAATTATGCTCTACACAATCAAGTAAAGCAATCACATATATCACTACACAAGCATAGATATCAAATACATGCAAGTAGGGTAAGTTAAGTACCTTTTGGACTTTGCGTCCTCGTCTTGTACCTTGATCTTCCAACCATTGCCTCTTCTTTGTCACTTCATAGCCCTAGATAAGTGATGACATTATTAGAGCCCAGAAAAGTGAATGTACAATAAGCTACATTAGCCTTAAAGGCTTACTTTAACCCTTGGAGTTCATACTAATATTTGGCCCTTTCTTTCTTAAATTTGCATGGTAGCCAAAAGCTACCAGCATTTTGACCAAATTTTGAAAATTTATAACTAATTCCATAGAACTCCAATTGGGGTAGTTTAAATTCATA
Source organism: Albizia julibrissin (assembly GCA_037074505.1). Classification (NCBI taxonomy): domain Eukaryota; kingdom Viridiplantae; phylum Streptophyta; class Magnoliopsida; order Fabales; family Fabaceae; genus Albizia; species Albizia julibrissin. The sequence continues at coordinate 46,094,673 of CM073477.1, forward strand.
TTTAAACATATTTAATTTTAATTTCATAGAAAAATATCAAAATATGTCCATTACAGCTACAAAATTTCCAGAAAATTCGTTCAAGCTAGTTTGCCACAAAATTCATTCCATATTCATGGTCAAACTTTAAAAAGTCATATCTTTCAATCCACTAGTCCAAATAACTTATATTACCTATCAAATTAAATCCCAAGATGTATAATTTCATCTTGTAAAATTTCATACGGTTTGGAATAGGTTTAGCAATTCAAAAACACGCCAAAATAAATATGTTTCTAGAAAATGAATATGGTAGCACTATTCATCATCTTCCAAAATTCAAGATTTTCTATACAATCAATCAAAAATCATAACCGCATGTGATTCCACACAATTTTTCATGTAGAATTCAATGGAATACTAAAAAATATCAAAATATATCACCTTCCTTCTTCCATGTTTAGATAATAGAAAACCCTAACTTTTACAAAATTGTTTTGCAAATTTAACCACAAGAATCATCATAGATCATCATAAAACCTCTTTTAACATAATAATCAGCATCATATGAACATCAAACCCTAAAATGTAAAAATATAGGGTACCCAAAACAATCCACCAAAGCTCAACCAATCAAGGCAACATATATATCAAAGTGTTGCTCTTACTCACCTCTAGCTCCTTTTTGAGCTCTTTTCTTGATTATCCAACTTTGGTTCTTGCTAGAAGACTCAAAACACCTCCCCTTGAAATTCTAAAACTATATAATTGAAGCTCTCATTAAAGGGAACAAGGTTCATGAAGAACTTTTGAGCCATAGAAGTGGTAAAGTAGGAGAAAATAAAGGACGAAGCCTTACCCTTGTTTGTGTCTTCTTGTTTTCTCCAAGCTCTCTTTCTCTCTTTCCTCTCCTTGTGCTAGCCGAAATATGGCCTAAGAGAAGAGATAATGAATCTTTAAAATATCATCATCCACCTCCTTGATATATAATATTTAATTGTTATTAGCATGTGTTTGTTGACCTAAGTCATCATCTTTTTATACTTGGCTCAAAATACTTCCAAATGGCACAATTTGTGTCCAAGTAAATATTTCCCTTCTTTTTCCTTTTGTTGGCTGAAAATGGCTCTTTAATTAGTTGAAAAATAATATATTCTTACTTTATGGCCAAAAGACTATTTTTCCCTTACATTTTTTGCCCACACCTTTGTAATTTCGCACTTTGATTGAAAGCTGACAGAATTTTTATCAAACTTTGAAAATTCATATATTTATTTATAGATGTCCAATTTGTTTGGTTCTAAAGGCTATGTGACCTTAATTAAGTCTATTTTTGAGAAAAAAATATTTTCCTTAGCCAATTGGATGATCAGAATTCCCAGAATATCATTTATTGGATACTTCTACAGAAACTTGCTAGTTTTACTTGGCTAACATAAAAAATACATAAATCTTAGTGTACAGCTTCAAATGAATTATATGACCTATCAAATTAAAGCTTGATAAGTATATTTTTATTTTGAAAAATTTCATACGCATTGGAAATCATTTACCTATTTAAAAATATCACACAACTAGACTGCTACATAGGAAAACACACTGGCAGCAAATCTAAATTTTTACAATTTGTGTTCCAAACATAATCATGTTGTGTGTAACCACTAATTTCCTTGTTTTGTCATTTCCTATGCTCCTTAATTCACCATTTTATTTCCTTGAATGCGACAAAGTGCAAGGAATCTTGGTGAATAAAATTTGGGATGTCACACTTCAGTCCTTTTAATTGCTTTGCCAAAAATGATCCAATGATCCAAGAAATATAGGAAAAAGGTGATGTGTCAACATATGGTGGCTTCTTGAAAAAGTGATTGGTTAATTAACTAAGGTGAATTTGGTTAACTTGGGTGGACATTTCTCTTTCTCTCTTTGGCTTTTCTTGGACGAAATTCACCATGAAAGAGGAGAGAAAATTTTGATCAAATTGCACTTGATATATTGCTTTTAGTCAAACTTTCCAAGTTATTAAAATGTGAAGACACTTTGACTTTTCTTTCTTCTCTTCTTTCTTTTCTTTTGACTTGGTCAATGAATTTGGGATTACTTCAATTGCACATTCTCTTTCTCTTTTCCTTGGTCTTGACCTAAATTTCCTAACAAAGAGGAAGGAAAATGTTGGCCAATTAACCATATGTGTAAATGTTCAACTTTGATCAAGTCTTCTTGTAAAGTTTGTTGACTAATCCCCTTTTTCTTTTGGTATGTTTTTTGGACGTTTTTCATTAATTAAAGGGAGGAAATTAATTGCTTCTCTTCCTTCATCATTACTCTTGCTTTTCAAGAGCAAATATTGACCCTTCATTTTGGTTTCTAACTTTAACCACAAGATCAAATGGCAATTGTCTCTTTTGTCCTTGATTATGACAATATTAATTCTTGTGCCATTAATTCTTTCACTTCTCTTTCTTATTTATTTCTAGACACCACTTCCCTTTTCCTTTGGATTCTAGTTAGATTTTATGTCATTTTGACACATCCTTAAGGAATCGGGTATTTTCTTTTGACTAATTCGCATTGAAATTCATACTTTATTCCGGGTGCGGTTTCTAATAGTCATTCTATTTCTTATTCATTCCGGGGACTCTTACTAAAATGGGTATAGTAGTCTACTTTATTCAGGCTTATTCTCTAGTCTCTAGTCCTAAAATTCAGGGTATTACAATTCTCCCCCCGTTCAATAAATTTCATCCTCGAAATTTGCTACCGAGCTGATTCTTAATAATACTTCAAAAGGACCACTGTAGTGAGGGTTTCATTTCATTCTTTTTATATTTTATCGATACCTCACATTCTAGAGGACACCTCAAATTCTAGAGGATACCTAAAATTCTAGAGGTTTTCTCATTCAGTCTTATTTCTATAGACCTTATTCGTCTATCCTGCTTCTGAGCTTCTTCAATTAAAGCTTACAAACTACTTTCCTCTTGATTAGCACTATAGCTAGCAAGTACTATCTAACCCAATTAATTCAAATTCTAGACCCTTTTATCAGTTTCTGTTTATGTTTCTCCTTGATCGGTAACTGCACCGCTTTTCAATTCAAAGCATCTGTGATGACAATCGCATCACAATTTTTCTTTTCATCTATGTTGTCTCATATTCAATTTTTTGATTTTCAAATATTTGAAATTCTTGTGGTTGTAGTACATTTTCACAATCGCGCAATATAAAATAGTGTTGTACCATTTTGAAAGAAAACATAATCGCCGCCAACTCAAATTCATGAATGGGGTAATTTGTCTCATGAGGTTTCAACTGTTGAGAGGCATATAACACCATTTCGTCCTGCTTCACTAGGATATTTCCCAATCCTTTCTTTCTTCTTTCTTTGCAAACCACACAAGGGTTGCATTCTAGGATTGAGAATATTCAATATTGGTGTGAGTTTCAACCTCTCATATAGCTCTATGAAATCCTCTCATAGACATTATCACACTTAAGAAATTCTTTTTGTAATTCTTTCTTTCAATTTTTCTTTCAAGTGAGCTTTATCAATGGCAAGCGATTCAAGAAAAATTATAAATTCATCTGGCAAGACCCGGCAAACTGAGTATTTCTGCAATAGTTTCTAGCCTCTTCCAGTTCTATACTGTTCCCACTATTCTGGATTCCTCTGAGGATCCCTTCTTTTGAGATAACAAAGTTCAAAAATTACCAATACAAATTGGTCAAAAATTATGTTAAAAAAAATTATGTTCAAAAATTCAATTCATGAAAAATTCTATTCATAATTCATTTCATACCAAATTTTAGTTCATACAATACACTAAGATAGCAGGTGAATTGGCCAGTTTAAAATTCAATTTTCAAAAATACATAGAAACTAAACAACTGGTCTAGAAGGTCATCAATTCTAAATTCATTCCAGGCTCTAACCCTTCCTACTCAAGCAATTCATACACATATGTAATGTTCACGAAGCACGCAAACAAACCATCCATTCTCAAGCATTCATTTTCATTTACAGGATATGCAGTCCGTTGGGAAATTCTCAGGACACACAGTCCCTTCCATTCCATCCTTATGGCCATTATTCCAACCTTTCAACTATTTCAATTCCAGCCGTTGTAGGACATTACCCGTAATTCTCAGGCTTTGTAACCTCTTCAGGATACTGCCCGACAATTCTTAGTCTTACTACCATGGGCTTCTACCCCTTTAATTCTGAATGTTGTTCGGGTCTGATTGCCTAAGGCCATGCTGGCCCAATAGGTGTGACTTCCTGTTGTAGATTCATAATACAAATAAACTCAATGGTATGTATGTATGTGTAGAACTATTACATAAGATACGAGAGTAAGAGTTCACTTGAATTTTTTTGTTGAGCCTGTTCTACCTTCATTCTCTTTTCTATCTTTCTTTTGACAAAAAGCACTGGAGCACCCCATGGTAATTCACTGGGTCACATAAACCCTTTTCTCATTTTTCTATCTCCTCTAGGGTCCTTCTGTATGGACTTCTGATATCGGTCCAGCTCTAGGCATAATTCTACTTCCTTTACCAGGGTAATCTACCCACATTTTTTTAGGAAATCTGTTAGTTACTAGCATATTCTATTCTTTTTCTCGATTACAAGACAATAATTCATGGCTATTCTCATTCTTTCTATTACTCTGTTCCATCAGGGAACAAATTCTCATTTATTCTTTTTAAGGGAATATTCTATGATCAAGATCTTTTCCTATGCTAGATTAGATGTTAGCAACCTTCAGAAACCACATTCTCATATATACCATATGTAAGAGGAAAGCTTCACCCAAGAGGGGGTGAATTGGGTGATTTTACATTTTTTGGTTGATACAGCTATATAGAACTGAATGAAGAGAGTGTAGAGATGAGAGAAAATTCACTTAGAGATTTATACTAGTTCGGCCCCAATCCCAAGCTTACATCTAGTCCTCAGAGATCAACACCTTCTGATCTTTTCACTAATCTCTAAGATTCAGTTGGCTCTTGGAATGCATAGTACAACAATTTTCCTCACAAGGACTACGAGCAGAAACGTTCTACACTTCGAACTTTCTCTCCCCCTTACGGCAAGTGTTACGAGCAGAGCAATTCCAACGACACTTCTCTCCCACTTATTTATGCAAGTCTTACGAGTAGTAATATCCTCTCTTGCTTACACCATTGTAAGTCTTACGAGTACCAACGTTCTCTACTGCTTGCATCTTGTAAGTCTTACGAGCAGAAAGTCTTCCAAGAAACTCTCTCTATAGCTTCCCACGTGAGGAAAATTTCACCCTCTCAAGGTCCCTTTACCTTGAGATGAAGATTATGATGAAAGTGTTTACAAAACTCTCTTAGAGAGTGGATATGATGAACACTGAAGTACAAAGCAAAGAAAATTCAAAGACTTCTGTAAACTATAAGTTCTTTCGTATTCATTGTTCTAGTTGTTGTTTTTTTCTTCTTCTTTGAAAACTCTTTATATAGAAGTTCTGAAGATATACGTTGCAGTGTTTCTGTTGTGGAGTGTAATATCCTAAATTTTGGGACAAGAGGATTGAGATTAAGCTTGGATTAAGTGGACTGCTAAGCCCTGGTTTAGCAGATGTCCTAGTAATGCATAATTGTATTCCCCATAATTCCTTTATATCCTTGGGTATTAAAGGGAATATTATGGTGAATTAAAGTGCTTGGGGCAATGAAAAAATAATGCAATTAGAAGGCATACACAAAGTAGTGATGTTACCAGTGAAGCAGTTGTGTTTGTGTGGCAATTTTTAAGAGGCGAATGATGTCCAAAAATTCTAAAAATTTTCATAATAAAAGTAGACTTATCAAACTTTAACTTGATAGGTATATAGTTATTTGGAGCTGTACATAAAGAGTTATGGTTTTTTGAAGTTAGTCCAGTGAAACTAGCGTTTTTCAGTGTTAGCTTCAAAAAATGAGAATTCTGGAAATGATGAGCTTCCAATTGACAAACTTTTATATTTGTCCTAAAAAATAGACTTAATAAGGGTTTCATAGCCTTTAGAACCACCCCAATTGGACATCTACACAATTAGATAGGAATTTTCAAAGTTTGATGAAAATTCTGCCCAGTTTTGAATTAAGTGCGAAAATGGAATAAAGGTAAGGGCAAAATGGTCATTTGACCAATAAAAGTAAGCAGCCATTATTTTCACTTTTCTTGTTGCCTAGTTTAGTGAAATGATGAGGGAACTAAAGGAAAGGAGCAAGAAATGATTTATCTTGATAAATCATAAAATGTAAGGGCAAAATGATAATTTTGCCACAAAACAAGAAATAATTATTTTTCCCTAATATTTCCAATAATTTCAGTTGAATGAGAATTAAAAAGAGGAAAATGACAATTTGGTAATTAATGAGCCTATATTGGTCAATTATTATCAAGGAAAGTCAAAAAGTTAAAAGCTTAAGGCTTTGGTTAACAATTTGTGAGATTGTATAATGGGATAATGAAAGAGTAATATATATACTCTCATTTCTCATTTCATTTTTGGTGGAATGATGAAGGAAATATTATTTAAAGAGTCAAAATTTAGACCAATGAGAAAGAGGCACATGTAAACCACCTTGGTTAATTCATTTAACCATTTTGTTCATCCTTTCCATCTCATTCTTTTGATCAAACAAAACGGAAGAGAGGAAGAGAGAGAGCTGAACGAGAACGGTAAAAACGAAAGAGAAAGAGAGAAGTGAATAGTATTTCCAGAACTTCAATCCGCCGAAACACTACTGAATCAGCGTCTTCTCTCAAAGTGCCCTTCATAAACCTTCTTCTACTCATCGCGAGCTTTATTTCTACGGTTTCAGATTTTCATTTGGAGGTATTTGGTGCTGTCTCACCTGCCAGAATACTGCCGGATTTACGAACCGTCTACGGAAATGTGTAGAGGTAAGCGTAAGCTTCCTTTTGAACCGATTGGTTTGTTGTTTAGATGAGTTTTGAGGGGGGATTAGGTACTGTTCACTCTTCGTACAAAGGGAGTTTTTGAGGTCTAAATGGTGTCCAATGAACGTCTAAATTGCTAATCATGTGATTAGAAGTAGAAAGGAAGCGATTAAGTAAGAAAAAACAAGAAACCAACATAAATTTTTTGAGAACTCTAAATTGCTGCCTTATGTGTAGAATGGACAAAGAGCTAGAATTTCATCAATTTGATGGTTCCATTGAGTTCAAAGGGGAAAATTGTGCAGAGTTCATGTTCATGATGATGTGAGAAAAGCCTTAGAATGTGAAATTACAAACTACCCTTAAAACTCTAATTAGAGTGCTGCCAAGTGTATTTTCTTCATTTGGCCCTGAATTTGACCAATTTGAAGTTAAAAATGGATTCTACAAGTGAAATTGTGTAGGATTAGCTTAGGTCATAATTTATGGTGAGGTACTATTGGACTGGGTACAGAAAGGCATAGGCCGGGTCTCTAGGGGCATTTTGGTAATTTAGCGTTGTTAAGCTAAGTTAACCAATAATATGAGTTTGGAATGATACATGGATGAGTAATGACTCATTTATGGTATATTTGGGAATTTAGGACCTAACGGATTATGCCGAGCCAGAGTAAAGACGGTGATTCGAGGAAGGACATAAAGACCAAGAGGTAGTGAACTTACCTAGCCTGCATGTATATGATATGTATGTTTTTGCATTGCTTTATGTGACTGCTTTTCCTGAATGTGTTGAACATATTTGATTGATTAAAGCTCTGTTATGTTTATAGAATGGCCATGAGTATGTTGTAACATTGAGCATGTAGATGTCATTATATTGGCATGGTTTTATGAAAGGCAAGCACGTCATGCATTAAATATATATCATGCATGCATAATGGTTTTGTTTACTACTGAGATTCTCTCGAATTTCACTCTTCCTAACCCAACCATATAGGTAAATTGAGTACAGGTGAAGAATACATGGAGATATGCAAAGAGGAATTGCGAAGGTGAATTGAAGATCGTAGTGCAAGGCACTATTTTTGTATTTGATGTAAATACTTTGGTAGTTTTATGCGATTATACACTTTATGTATATAAATGAATGAGTATAGTATGAGTAGAGAATAACTCTAATTGAATTAAAAAGAGAAATCTCTTGCATACTCTCATATAGTGAAATTAAGAGCCGATTAGACATTGGTGACGTAGTGACACTTATGGAAATAAGTGATAAGTTTTCTACTTTCTGAAAAAACCATCTCGACCTTAGGTTTAAATCTTGAGTTGAGAGTGGGAATTTGTGAAAATATTTGAAAGTTGGGTAGTCCGGGTTCAAATCCTTGTTCTACAATGGATTTTACTACTCACTTGTACTCATTTGAGGTTATTGGAAATAGGGTATCACAAAGAGCGGGACGTTTGAATTTTCAGACAGGCTATCATGGTATGCACCGGTTACTTGTGGTGTTTGTTGGCCCATGTATAGTAACAGCTAGCCCATATCATTATGTCCGCCATTTTTGACTTCTTTATTCATTTTACCAATCCAAACGTTAAGAACCTGTTTCACACTTGAAACAAACATTAAATGATGTTTAAGATTCATAACAAGTATAAATATAAAGATTATATAACACTCAAGCATATTCGGTTGATCATTGAATTTCACTTTGCTTCTGTCAACACAAGAACTCGAGTTCTTCCTACCAAACTTGAGTGCAACTTCAATATCTCCAGAAGGCTTATACCAGAAACTTATGAGAGTGCACTTTCAAACATGAGTGCAAAACTATCCCGAATTCAAGTGCTGGGCTGAGAACTCAAGTTCTCCATGAATTTCCAGTTTCTGAATGCTTTTCTAGTTGAAACTCTCGAGAGTGCATTTCTGAACTTGAGTGTAGAAGGTCCCTGAACTCGAGTTTTGAACTCCAAACTCAACTTCACTCACTGTTCATTGTTTCTTCAAAACTCTCTAGAAGAAACTCACAGAAGTGTAAACTCAACTCGAGTTGTTTTATGTCTAGAACTCGAGTTTTATTAACCAAACTCGAGTGCACAAGGTCTTTCAGCATTCTGACCATGTTTCTGATTCAAAACTTGTGAGAGTGAGAAATCAGACTTGAGTGCATTAGGCTCCAAAACTCAAGTTTGAACAGCCAAACTTGAGTGCATCATGTTTTTCAGATTTTTCAATACTTTTCTTGAACAAACTCTTAAGAGTGCAGAATGAAACTCGAGTGCAAAGCTTATCTAAACTCGAGTGCATCTTGACAAACTCGAATGCACTTGTGATTTTAGTTTCTGATCAACTCTCTGGGATAAACTCGCGGGGGTGCAACTTGTCAACTCGAGTGCATGGTGAGAACTCGAGTTCTCCTCTTGTTCTTCACAGCTCCAAATATCTAAGGTACAAACTCTCATCCCTGAACTCTCAAGATTCAAGTTTATTTCTTCTCAGAAATCGAGTGCTTTATCTGAACTCGAGTGCATTGCTTCTTGACATGTACACAATTTAAATATCAGATAAAACTTCATATAATTTACACTGATATATGCTAACTGGACTCGAGTGCAGCTGCCAAGCTTGAGTTCATTTCTCTGAGAACTCGAGTGTATACAGCTAAACTCGAGTGCACCAGCATATTGACAGATTATGTTAATGTGAGTTTGTGTAATGCTTTCTTTGGTAAATTTAACATATTGTACTTGGTTAAACTGATCATTTCCTTGTAAAATAATTAATCACTATTTTGTTATCATCAAAACATGGATTCTAACATTCTCCCCCTTTTTGATGATGACAAAACCTTAGTGATGGATTTGAGAACTTTGAAAAATTGCTTAACTTCAATTCTAAGTTTCAAATGTATAAATACAATGGTGTAAAATTTTTTTTTTAAAAGATCAAGTTCTTGATGTCAATTCATGAATTCTTCCTTCTTCAATACTGCAAGATATCAAAATAAAGTTATAGAATCTTGAGTGTTGCAAAACTTAACACCAAACTTGAGAGAGTTGTATTGTTTCAAAAACATGAAGAGTAGTATCTTATAAAGATAAGAATCAAGAACAGAATTGCAAAAACACCAACTTCATTGAAACATTCACAATATCAAGTTCTTAAATCAGTAGTGCAATACATAAACTCTCAAATACAAACATACAACACAAACTTGACACCAAAAGTTCTGACACAATAATGACTCCCCCTTAAATAAAGACTTCCTAACAAAAGACTCAATACCACTCCCCCTCAAACTAGCCACTATCAGCACATGAGCTTAAAAAGCCATCACTCATTCTTCTCCCCCTTTTCGTCATCATCCGCAGAAGAAGGGACAGGGAATGAAATGTCAGATAACACCAGTGGAGTATAAAGTACCAATACAGTAGATAGATCAATTGGTGCCGATGTGAAATGTGGTAAGGATGGTTGAGTTGCAGAATGATCTGGGACAGGGATAGATGTTAGGTGAGGTGGAATTGATGTAGAACGACCAAGAACATTATGATGGGCCTGAAGAAGAGTATCTAACTCATTAAGCCTTTTAGTATGCTCTTCCTGGGTTTGGATGATAATGTCAAAATTATGATTGGTTTTGTTAACCAACGAAATCACTTGTTGTTCCATCTTATCAACCAGCCTCTCATATTGTCCTATCAATTGCTGAAATTGATGAACCATTTTTGTTCTGAGGGCTTCTACAGCCTTGGTAATCAATTCTCTAACATATCCTTGGATAGATGCTCCAATAAAGGAAAGTTTTGGAGATTTACCTCTAGTAGAAGACTGGGCCTCATCTGTAGTAGCAGAAGGAGAAGGATGTTTCTCAGCCTCCAAAGGCAGTGTAATTCCCATCCTATATAGTTGTGTCATTCCAAAGCGGGGAATTCTTACTTTTTTATCCTTATCAAGATACCAAATATTGTTGTACCTTAGGATGAGAGATATTATCTGAAGCAAAGGTATATATGTGTAATGGCCTTACCTCCCGCCACCGCAGGCCGACGTGCCGGTACCTCCGCCTCCCGCCACAGCAAGCCGATGTTGTACAGGTATTGTGCCCCACTCTAGGGGATTTATTCCTCTTCCTCTACCCTCACTAGGTACTAGGAAGAGAACGCCTCCCCAACGGCTCGAAGCCAGGACCTAAGGATAACTCCAAGCTTTAAGAGCCACTTGGTAACCACTTGCACCACATGTCAGCCTACGGTGGTAGGGGCGAGGCCGTTACAATAAGTATTTAGAGTTGAAGAGAACCTAAAACACCTCATCTCCTAGAATATCATGTTCCCTACATTCCTTTGCTGTTCATAGAGTAGGGACGCCATCATGTAGTAATCTTTGTGGGCGAAGTGGGTGAAGTTTTTTGACTTGTTCATAATGCTCCTGGTATAAATATAGAACAAAATGTACTAGATATTAGGCATTGTGACAGGCTTGAAGTTTAAAGGACCCATATTCTCACCGGGTCTCAACAAGTGGAAAACTTAGTTAGGAGTGAATTCGGTTGTAGGATCAGTAGGTGGAACTTTAAAGCCAAGAATATTATTTATGATGGTGGGGGTGATTCTGATGATTTGGCCATGAACAACAGTCTAAATACCTTCCTCTATTAATTTATCAGTTTGTGATATAGTATTTTTAACAAACATATTGCAATAGAAAGTTCACACAATAGTCGGTAAGTATAAAAGTTGAATACTGAGCTATGGTTCATAGAAGGCTAGTTACTCTCTCAGGTCAATACCGTAGTGTGTGTACAAGTGGTCCATATCAACATAAACAATAGGACACAATTTTCTATGAGCAAACTCACTATTGTATACCTTTTTATCGAAAGGTTTGAAGGTTGAAGTATTGAAGTCTTCAAAAGCCTCAGTCTCTTCCTCTTCTATTGGCACCTAAGATGTAGAAGGTGAGGATGAATGTGCAAGACCATGAGACTTTGAAGGACCAGCTTGTGGTGCAGAACCACATGCTCTGGGTGCAATCTTGCTTACTAAGGCTTCTAGCTTGGATTGTCTTATAACTTCCCAGAGTAGTCTGACATCCTCACTGTCTGATGATGATTCATGAGACGACTCTGTGACTGTCTCTTTTCCTCTTCCCTTTATTTCCTTAGATTTTGATCTTGTGACAATCGGTTCATTGATGGAAATACCTTTGGGTTTCATGGCCAAAGGTTTAGCATATTTGGTTTTCTTCCTAGGATGACTCTTCTTCTTGGATGTGTCCTTCAGTGGAGAAGGAGTTAGAGTTGAAGATTGAGTTGGGGTTGGGGTTGCTTAAGGTGTTGGAGTTTCGGTAGAGTTTAAATGAGGAGATGATGATTGAGAAGTAGAGGGTGTGTGTTCTTGAGGAAATTTTGATCTCACCATTTTGAAATAGTAGACTGGGAACACAGAAGAAAATAGAAATTACCAAGAGATGAATGTTAATGGTTGAAGAGAATGCTAGGGCTTAGTGGAGATTCATAAGCTGTCATCATATATTTGAAGTTGATTGAATGGATGAAAGTGATGAAAAATGTCAATGAATGAGTTGTTTCGAAGTTCAAACGGCAAGAATCACAACGGGTAAGAGCTTGAAGTAGAGAGACGCATTCGAGTCTGAGAACGAGTGTGACGAATAGGCTTCTGAAAACTGATATAGACTTACGACACTCGAGTTTCGCCCACAGAACTCGAGTTTGGTCCCTCAAACTCTCATTTATATGGACTCAAGTTTGCCACTACAAACTCAAGTTCTACAGTAAAATCCCTATACTGACTCAGCGTACCTAGCTTGAATATAGCTTGCAGAAACTCAAATTAGTTTCCAAATTCTTACATCTTTGTACTTAAGTCCTCCAAGGTCACTTGAGTAAACCAAGCTGCCATTTTCACTTGTTCTTCAAATCTACACTGAAGTTTCAGTAGTGAACTCGAGTTTGACACTATTCACTCGAGTTTGCCTTTAAGCTTCTTATGAACTCGAGTTTGCACTCAGAGTTCATGTGCACTCTGTTAATCCTTGTTTTACTTAACGTGTCTAGAGCATTTCTTGGAAAATAAATTTCTATATACTCTGATGCTTAAGTTAGTAACCCAATCATCAAAATATGAACATAAATACATGAAAAACATATAATGAACTCTTACAACTCATTGCGATTATCCATTCCTAATTCTCTCCTTATATACAAGAATTTTTCTTTTTCCAATGGGTTTGTGAATATGTCAGCAAGTTGAAAATCAGTTTGAATGAATTCAACATTGACATCCTTTCTTTGGATGTGATCATGTATAAAGTGATGTCTGACATCTATATGCTTGGTTCTTGAATGTTGCATAGGATTTTTTTTCCAGGCTTATTGTACTTGTGTTGTCTCACAGAATGGGTATCTCTTTCAAATTGATTCCTAAGACTTGAAGTTGTTGCTTTAGCCACAGTACTTGAGAACAACAACTTGCTGCAACTATGTATTCAGCTTCAATTGAGAATAATGAAACAACAGTCTGTTTCTTACTGAACCATGACACCAAAGAGCCTCTGAGGAATTGACATTATCTGCTCGTGCTCTTTTAGTCAGTTTTGTAACTTGCATGGTCTGAATCTGTATAGGCCAACAAATACTCATTTCCTCCTTTTGGATACCATAGGCCAAGTTATGCAGTGTCTCCTAAGTACCTGAAAATTCATTTCACATTTTCAGTATGAGATAATTTAGAAGCAAATTGATACCTTGCGTACATGCCAACACTAAACTGTATGTCGAGTCTACTCATTGTTAGATAGAGTAATGAACCTATCATTCCTCTATACTTGGTGATATCATAATCTTTACCCTTTTTGTCAACATCCAATGAAGTGATTGAACTCATTGGAGTGTCAGCTCCGTTTGAATTTTCCATTCCAGACTTCTTCAATAATTGCTTCAAATATTTAGTCTGGGAAATAAATATTCCCTTATTCCATTATTTAATTTGAAGTCCAAGAAAGAATTTTAATTCTCCCATAATTGACATTTCAAATTCTTGTTGGAATTAGAACTGAGAAGAGAGAGAACGAGAACGGAGGAGAGAGAGAAGAGAGAGAAATCTTCCAGTTGCCGGAACTCTGTCGAAATGGCGTCTTCTCTCAAAGTGTCTTGTACAAACATTCTTTTACTCATCCCGAGTTTTATTTCTATGATTTTGAATTCTTGTTTAGAGGTGGTTAGTACCATCTCGCTTGTCGGAGTGCTGCCGGAATTCCAAAACAAATTCAGAAACATGTAGAGGTACGCGTAAGCTTCATTCTGAACCTATTAGTTTGTTGTTTGGATGAGTATGGTGGGAGTTGGGACTGTTCATGTCTCATTCAAATAGTGTTTTAATGGCCTAAATGATGTCCAATACTTGCCTTAATAGCTAATCATGTGATTAGAAGTAAAAAGGAAGTGTTTAGGCAAGAGAAAGGAAGAAACCGACACAACTCTTCTGAGAACTCTTAATGGCTGCCATGTGTGGTATGAGCAAAGAGTTGGAATTTCATCAATTGGATGATTCCATTGAGTTCATAAGGGCAAATTGGGTAGGGTTCATGTTGAAGATGAAGTGAGGAAAGGCTTAGAGTGTGAAATGACCAAACTACCCCTTAAAGCTCTAAGTAAGGGCTGTCAAGGGTATTTCCATCATTTGGGCCTGAATTTAACTAATTAGAGGTCATAAAATGATTCTACACACAAAATTGTATCGGATTGACTCAGGTCATTATTTATGAGAAAGTATAGTTAGGCGGGGCTTCCGGGGGTATTTTGGTAATTTAGCATAATTAGGTTAAGTTATCCACTAAAATGAGTCTAGAATGATACATAGATAAGTAATGACTCATTTATTGTATACTTAGAATTCAGGACTTGACGAATGGTGCACGAGCCGGAGCAAGGATGATGGTTTGAGGATGGACGCGAAGTCCGAGAGGTAGTGAACTTACCTTGCCTGCATGTATGTGATATGTATGTGTTTGCTTTGTTTATTTGACTGCTTGATTGATTAATGCTTTGTTATGTTATACGATGGCCATGAGTATGTTGTAACATTGAGCATGCATGAAGATGTCATGAGATTGGCATGATTTTTTGAATGGCAAGCATGTCATGCATCATATATATATATATATATATCTTACATATATAGTGATATTGTTTGCTACTAAGATTCTCTAAAATCTCACTCCTCCCAACCAACCATTTAGACAGGTAAAGAGTGTAGGGAGATATGAACGGAGGAGGATTATAAAGGTAAAGTGAAGAGCATGGTGCAAGGCACTACTATTTATGCTTGGTGTAATTGTTTGATAATTTTATAAGAAGTTATACAATTGATGTATGTATAAAAATGTGAATAAAGTTCAACAGAGAACCGCTATAGTTTAATTAAAGGAGAATAGCTATAATTTCTTTAAAAAGGAAAGTAAATTTCTCGTATATACTCTGATGTAATGGAATTAAGAGCTAATGAGGCACTAGTGACGTAGTGAATCTTGTGGAAATGTATTTAAAGTATTCTACCCTTTGAAAAACCCTCTCAGCCTTAGGTTCAAATCCTGAGTTGAGAGCGAGGATTTATGAACGTTATTGAACATTGGGTAGTCCGGGGTCAAATCCTGGTTCCACAACTGATTTAACTACTCATTTTAGAGTATTGGAAATAGGGTGTCACATCCATACTCTAGGTTGAGCATATTCATTGACATTATCATTTCTTTCAAAATCATTTTGTTCAAAAATGGTTGTATCCTTTGTTTTCATTATTAATTGCATTTCTTCTTCATCAAGTAACTTTGTTTGAGGCTCTATTTCATCAAACATAACAGGAACAGTTTCTTCTACAATGCATGTTCTCTTATTAAATACTCTATATGATTTACTTATATTAGAATATCCTAAAAATAAACCTTCATCAGATTTAGGATCGAATTTACCAAGATTTTCTTTACCGTTGTTGTAGATGTAGCATTTGTAGCCAAAGATGTGCAGATGAGCAAGATTAGGCTTCCTTACTTTGTATAGCTTATATGGTGTCTTTTCTAGTTTCTTGCCGATATAGGCTTAATTAGATATGTAACATGCAGTGCTCATTGCATCTACCTTGAATACTTGTGACATTTCTTTATCGTTGAGCATCTCTCTTGCCATCTCCGTGAAGACTCTGTTCTTTCTTTCAATAACTCCATTTTGTTGAGGTGTCCTAGGTGCTGAGAAGTTGTGATATATATTCCTTGATTGTTGTAGTAGTCTTCAAAGAGTTGATTATCAAACTCTCCTTTATGATCTATTCTAATTGAAACAATAGACATACCTTTCTCATTTTGGACCTTTTTGAAATATGTAATTAAATTAACAAACGTTTCATCTTTAGATGCAAGAAAAATAGTCCAAGTAAATCTTGAAAAATCATCAACAATAACTAAAGTATATAGATTTACTCCAAAACTTTTTATTCTTGCAGGTCCTACAAAATCCATATGAAGTAATTGTAATGGTTTAGAAGTTGAAATCTTATTCTTAGTTTTGAAAGAAGATTTAGTCTATTTTCCCTTTTGACAAGCATCATAGATCATATCATCTTTGAATTTTAGTTTGGGAAGAACAATGACTAAATCCTTTCTAACCAGTTTTTTAAACTGATTCATGTTGACATGAGCAAGGTGTTTATGCCATAGCCAACTTTCCTCAGTTTTACTTAGAAAACAATTTTCTGAAGAGCTGGAATTTAAATCAAGAGTATAGTAGTTACCGTCCCTTTGAGCTTGTATCTTTGCTTTGATGGATTCTTTGTTAAGCTGTAGATCCTTCTTGTTTACTATTAGGCATTCTTCTGAATCGAAGATTACCCAGTTATCTTTATTAGTGCTTTGGCTCACACTTAGGAGGTTATGGCATAACCCTTCAACGTAGTATACATTGTTAATTTGAACTCCATTGGTTCTTCCAACTTTACCAAGGCTATGTGTCCATATTGGTTACCTCCAAAGACTACCTTTCCTCTATCTTTAGGTTCCAATGTGGTGAACTTTTCTCTGTCACCAGTCATGTGTCTTGAGCATGCACTATCAATATACCATTTATTTTCCAGTGATGCTTTGAGACATACCTAGAGTAATATCATTGAACTTTAGATACCCACACTTTCTTGGGTCCTTCATGGTTAGTATGAATTACATTTAGTACATTTGTCCATTTTGGAACCCATTTATGCATACCGATAGTTTTTCCTTTTCTAAAATGACATGATAAAGTGTAATAACCTTTTCTATTACGGAAATTGCATGATGCAAATGGATTTAATGCATGTATGATATTTGTAAAGTATTTCAAATATGTCTTACTTCGTCTTTTCTTTCCTCTGTTTTTACCTTGTATAGGTTTATAACCAATTCCAGATTTATCATACATAACACGTTAAGATTTTAAGATACCTTTCAAAGTTTCGCTTCCCTTGCAAAATTTCTCTAAGGTTTTTGTTAGATCACTAATTTTCTTATCCTTATCTTTACATGAAGCGCATGATGAATGTGATATGTTGAAATTGTTTCTACTTTCAAGTTCTTACTTTCTTTTTATAGCATACATTTTCCTTAGCTATCTTAATAAATTCATAATGTAATGCATTATATTCATATAGAAGTTCATCATAAGAAGGTTTAGAATCACTTATCTCAGAGTTTGATTCTTCCTCTTTAGCTACCAAGCATATATTAGCGACTTCATCATCGCCACTTTCCTCATCTGCAAACTATCACCCCATTTAGATGATATGTATGCTTTCTTTTTCTGCTTCTTCTTATCTTTATTGTTGAAGCATTCAGACCTTATATGTCCTGGTTTCCCACACTCGTAGCATACAACTTTATTTTCTTTCTTGCTTGAACCTCCTTGCTGATTTTTAAAGTTCTGTTGACCTCTTCTATAGAACTTCTTGAATTTCCTGACGATCATTCCTATATCCTCATCATCAAGTTCTTCTTTGCTTTCAGATGTTTTGACTTCCTTGATAGCTTTGAGGGCAACTCCTCTTTTCTTTTTATCATCAAACTCTTCTAGTTCCTTCTTGAACTTAAGTTTTCCCTCATACTAGAAAGGCTTCCAAAGAGTACAGCTACCGATCTCATCAATTCACCTTTAGCTTCTTCGATGCCTGTCACCTTTACTTCCCATTATTTTGTAAGAATGCTAAGAATCTTTCTTAGTTGGATATTGTGGTCAAATGTTTTCCCAAGTGCTGCCAGCTGGTTAACTAGGTAGGTATTTCTGAGTTTGAATTCAGATATTATTTCTCTAGGTTTCATCCGAAACAAATCATATTCTATAGTTAGAGTATTGACTTTATTTTCATTAATTCCGGACATACCTTCATGTGCAATTTCTAATGCATCCCACATTTATTTTGATGTAGGCAACGTACAGATTCTGAAGTGCTCCTTTTGGCTGATGGCGCTCTGTATCATTAAAATAGTCTAAATATTATGAAACTTTTTCAAGATTAAAGTAGACATGTAAAGCTTTAATTTGATAGGTAGATCATAATTTTTGGACTTGCACATTAAGAGATAAGATTTTTCAAATTTGAGCCTTGTTTCTGGAATGCAATCTGCAACAGGGGAAGTTTGATAAAATTCTGGGAATGATGTTAGCATAATAACCAGACTTTTGTATTTATACATAAAATTACGCTTAAAGATATTTGCATAGGATTTGGAACCAGTCAATTTGGAATTTCCTAGAATTA
The DNA here is from genome assembly GCA_037074505.1 of Albizia julibrissin. Classification (NCBI taxonomy): domain Eukaryota; kingdom Viridiplantae; phylum Streptophyta; class Magnoliopsida; order Fabales; family Fabaceae; genus Albizia; species Albizia julibrissin. The sequence goes on from CM073477.1 coordinate 46,113,376, forward strand.
AGTATGAATTTTTAAATTTTGACTAAAATTCTTGAAGTTTTCTGGAAAACAGTGAAACTGCATTATGCATAATTGTACAGTGCAGAAATTGCTGAAACTATGGTAGATAACCAACATAATGAGTTTAAAATGAGTTATAAATAAATAATAACTCATTTATCCTAAATTTAGGATTTTAGGATATAGCTGTAGCCCGAGCCGGATACAGAGCTGGACTAATAGTCAAGCAAGTAAAGGGCACGTTCCATGTAGTAACACTTTCATTCATGCACTATGTGATTATCTATATGCTTTGTGTATGCCATCTTCTGCAACATAACAGTGTCGAGAGCATGTTACGATGTGTAGATGGTTTATTAAAAAGTGGAAGTGTATACTATCGTAAATAAGTAATATAGAAGTGAGTATAGTATCATTCCCACGAGGATTGATTACGAAGTACCAAAATTGGTAATTTTAATTCTATTTGGTCAATCGATTAGTTGGTGATTGAGATTACAAAATAAATATGAACGCAATTGATATGAAAACAAAAGAAAATGCCATAAGGGCCAGATTTCACTTAGCAAATTTCGGATTGAATCACCTATTATTATAGTTCCATTTATTCTACATGATTGATAGCCGAGTTTCCCTAATTAAATTGCTAGCCTCTTCCAAGGTCAAAGAATTCTGTAATTAATTGTTAATCCAATATATCCCTATATGAATTAAAATAATTAATTATGTATTAAGATTTATTGAACTCATTAAGACTACATAACTCATGAATATATTCCTATTTCATATGCAAGTTATGGTTTTAATTATAGGATCAACACACATACATCTCCTTCCAGTCTCAGCATGCATATTGAAATCATTCAAAAGATAACCACTAAATTGAAGCATTAAAAACAATAATCAAAACTCAATCATAAAGGAAACATTTAAACTAGATTTAATAAGTTAAGATTCAATCCATCATTACTAAACTACATCATCACCCTAGGAAAATGAAAATTTAACTCATGATGAAATTAAGAACAAAACCAAAATAAATTAAAAACTTCATAAACATTGCATAAAACTTGATTATTAAATTCTAAAACATAAATATACAACTAAAAGATGTATGAAAATGGAAAAATCTAACCTTCTATATAGGAGGTAAAACCTTCCATGTAGGTGGCAACTTATACTATCCATAAAGGAGGACTACCTAAGCCTTCCATGAAAGAGGCATACAAAAAACAATACAATGTATGAAATTAACTCTAAGATGGTGTGTCTCCTTGTGTCTTCTACTCCTCTATTTATAAATGAATGGGATGTAAAAATGTCCACTTGTTAGGTAAGAATCTTCACTTTAAGCAACTAATATTGAACTTGTGACCACCTTGCTCCTTGATTGTAGCCAACTTTTGACAATTAAAACGGTGAAATCATAATTTTTTATCTTCATGAAAGTTGTAGATCTAGTTCTTAGCTTGAAAATACATGGAGGAGCTCCTCATTTCAACATTTATAGCTCCAATTATGGCCAAATTAGTGGGCAAAGGTCAGACTTGGAAAATTCACATGCTCAACTTATAAGAAAATTTCAAAGCTTTTAACGGCAGAACTGAGTTTTACCCTCAACATGAAAGTTGTTGAAATTTTTCTTAGCTTTCTAGCAATATAAAGAATATTCCAATCTGATATCTATAGCTCCAAATATTTTTTGAAAACTGAAACAAGTTCAAAATTAGTATTTTTCAATGAATTCTATTTTATGTCAAAATCATTATTTATTTATCAATTACACCCAAATTCATTACATTAGGGTCAAATGTCATCCAAAAAATCTTCATATAAGAGAAAATAAATATATAAATATTTTACTTATCAAGGCACATGACCTAGCTGTGATCTGGAATCCAGCAATGGTACACGCGATAAGCCAAGGGTTCAAATAGTAGTTTGACCTTGGACACGAATTAAGCCAGAGTTGCAAACAGTCGTTTTGCCTTGGACAGTGTGCACACGACATGAGTTTTCATTTTACATAACATAGTGCATGACATATTTATTTTCACATCGTATATGTCTGATTGTATGTTACTACTGAGATTCTTTGAATCTCATCATTTCCATAAATGTATAAAGTTTCCAGCAGTAGGCAACAAATCAAAGGGCAAAATCATAATTATTGGCAACAGAAGGTTTCAGATCGGTACAAGAGGAAGCAGTTGGTTTTCTGAAGACCTTTTATTATTTTGAAGGTCTACAATTATTATGTTCGAACCCCTATGTGGAATTCCTGTATGCAAACAAGCATATTGTATCAATAATATTAGTATTTGAGCTATTTCTATTTGCCCACTGAACTACGCAATTGCTACTCAGGTTAATATCAATAAATAAGATGGGGTCTTATAGTAATGGCATCTTCAAGAAGCTCCCTCTACCTCCTTAAAATATTATTTATTTAATGGAATTTTATCACATGTCTTGGAATTTTTTATTCTTCTTTTTCCACATGGCATTATTTATGTCCAAAACTTCATTTTCCTTCTTCTTTTCCTCTCTTGGATGAATTTGGCCATTAATTATAGAAAAATCAAGGGCCTTCTTGATTATTCAATAAATGACCATTTTGCCCTTACATTTTTCCAATTTTGAATTAAATGTTGTACGTCTTCCTTCTTTCCTTTCCCTTTTTGGTTGAAATTCACCTATTAAATTGGCCTGAAAATTGTGATCTTCCATTCTTCATTTTGGGCTACAATATTAGGCCTTGAAGGGTACAAAATTATACTTTTGTATCTCTACTTAGCCAAATTTCATGTAACCTCTACTTTCATTATTTTGCCATTATTTCAAGTGTTCCAAAATTCACTATATTTCTTCCTTTTAATGTCACAAAGGTATAAGGAACTTTGGTAAATAAAATTTGGGATGTTATGTAATACCTTATATCCGGTAGCCTTAGAAGAATAAAGAAGAGTAGTGAAATCAGTTATGGAACCAGAATTCATCCAGGACTAAATTTACTTTGGAAAATGTTCACAAATTCCAAACCTACCCTTGGAGTTGAACCTAGGATTGTAAGGGATTTTTTAGTAAAATAAAAATTTTCCAAACAGTTTCATAAACATTCACTATGTCACTGGGTCTTATTAGTACTTAAATCCATTTTATTAGAGTATGTGAGTGTGTCTCTGCTTACATTTCATGATACATTCTTTAGATTATGTATCTTTATCAATCGGAAGTGTTATCTCTTTATCAAATTGCCATTCATTTACTAAGCTACCAGTACTACTGGTTCTACTACTGTACTGTCGTCAAGGTTTACATAGTTATGTGCACCATTTACAGTTCCAAAATATTCAAAAATATTTGGAACAGACAACCAACATAAAGTTAAGTCTTTCTCTATCCAGCCTCTAGCTATCCATGTTTACCTTCTTTCCCCTTAAATTGACTCCCTATACTGTAAATTGGTTTTGGAAAAAGAGCGAGATTCAAAATAATCTCAGTAGTAACAGATAGCCATTCATATAGATATAACATCACAAAGCATGCTACACAGTCATCATACAATAGAATCATTACCACAACATTCAGTGTATCACATGCAGTTTATATATCACCATAGCACCAGGTATATCTCAAGGCCCTGAGGAATACCCACACAAATAGGCCCTGGGCATCCACTCATGCATCATAAAACGTTATTAGCCTGTGCGTCCACCCGCGCAAAAAGGCCCTGGGTAACCAGCCTACATAACTAGAATGTGCCAGACAATTCATGATGAACACACAAAACATGCAGTGTATCTTATAACATATGAAAGACAAGTTACTACCTGGTCGCTTCCCTGGAGCGATATCTAATTGCTTCCTTGAGATCGGGCATGTCTTCACTTTCGGACAGCTATTAGGTCCTATAATTAGAATTACGGATGACAAGTAATTACTTAATCCAATCCTTTTGGTATAATGTAACTAAATTATTCTTGATTTAGCTTGTTGGTTGTCATTTGAGTCACTCCTTGGAAGTCCCAACAAAGGCCTATAGTGTTGGGAAAGACCATACCAATCAACACTTCTTGAAAAATATGAAATATAGAAAAATTTGGGTTTTGGCCACGGCCAGAGGATTTCTTGGCCGGGCAACAAACAAGTCAGAAGGTTTTTAGTCGTGGCCAAGAATACCTTGTTTCTTGATTGAACTTCCAAAAATCATAAATATATCTACAAAAATCCAAATAAGGTGGTTCCAAGTTATACATGATCATGTTTATGTCTAATTTCAGGGAAAAAAATATCCATTAGCTAAATCTACATCATCAATACATAATTCCCTTTTATTAGACACTGCTTCAGAATTTTCCAGTTTTACATGGCCAAACTTTAAAAGTTTAGAACTTCCAGAATACATATCTAAATAGTCATTATGACCTATCAAATTAAAGCTTAATAATTCTAGTTATAGACTAAAAATTTTCATACCATTTAGACCAGTTTTGGTTATTCAAAAACATGATACAACCACACTGCTTCCAGAAAATGAATTGAACAACATTTACTCAACAATTTCCAAAAATTCCAAATTCATATACAAGCATCCAAAAATCATGAACACATGTATACCTACACAATTTTCCTTTATAAACCCAATGGAACTATCAAAATTATAAAATTCCAACTCCTTTATCACGTCTTATTCAGAACAGAAAGTTAGGGTTTAAGGAGGGAAAATGTATTTTCTTGATTTCTCTTCTTAATCACTTCCTTATCACTTCTAATCACATGATTAATCATTTAAACACTAAATGAACATGTTTAGAGGAAATTTTGGTAGCATTTCCCCTAGGGTTTGCCTCATCCCATATTGGAAAAACAAGAGAAAACAAGGCAAAATCCACCAATAATATCAACAACAACACCAAACAAGTCAAGAGGATTAAAGTTCTTGAGATTACCTCTTGATTTTCACACTTTCTCTCACTAGGGCTAATGCCTCCTCCCTCTCTTCTCTTGAAATTTTGCTTGCTAATCATGATATTCAAGAAGGAGAAGGGATTATGGGAGATTTTAAGGAGTTTAGAAGGAAAGAACACTAGGTTTCCAAGCATCTTACCTTGAGTTTTTGAACTTGGACCCTAGGCTCCTCTTCTCTTGTTCTTGGCTTCTTCCCTTTCATCCAACTCTCCCTTTCTCTCTATTCTTCACACTTAACCGAACATAATGGAAGAGGAATGAAGTATTATGTGCTTTTGTAGTATCTCTTGCTTATGTCATAATTTCATCTCTTGGTAAAATAATATATACATTTACTTGGCCCTTCTTTTTTCCTTCTCTTGGATTAATATTAGTCATATTTATTATTTCCCTTGTAATTTCCATTTTCTATCGAAATTGCAATGGAAAATGAAGCATTTAATTGCTTCTTGCCTTTTTGACCGAAACTATAAGATAAAGGGAAAGGAATTATGTGCTCATGAGTTGACCAAATTGGCTTTATGTCATCATCTTATATTTCATGGCAATTTAATTGCCTTCATCGCTTCCTCTTTCCTTTACTTTTTGATAGTAGAATGCCTCTTGAATTGGAGAAAGAAATGATCTCTTAATATCTTCATCTATTCCATTGAAATCAACATGCAAGAGAGCTCTTTATGACTCTTACTTTTAATTGGCCAAAATTCCTTCCTTCTTGATTCATTTAAGCCAAGAATTTCATTTCTTCAATATTTACCCTTACTTGACCGAAAATGTCAAGAAAAATAGGAAATATTAATTCCCTCTTGCATAATTGGAAAATTACAATTTTGCCCTTACATTTTTTTGATGTTTGTATTAAATCATGTCTTCGTTCCTTTCTCTCTATTTTGGCCAAAATTGATGCAACATAATTGGGCCAATATTTGTGTCATTTTATTCTCCAATTTAAGTTACAATATTAGGCCTTCAAGTAGGAAAAAGTTACACCTTTGTGTCTTAACTTGGCCAATTATATGTAACTACGGATTAGAGTGCTTTCATCATTTTATGTACACCATAATTCGCCATTTTATTCTGCTAAATATCACAAATATATACAAGAAATATTGGTGGAAAAAATGGGGTATTACATGATACAATTCTCCCTACTCAATAAAATTTCATCCTCAAAATTTTGAATATCACATAAAATTGATTATCCTACTTCATAAAATTAGTTTATCCCTATCTTATACATGCTCACAAAGTGTGCATAAAAAATCATCTGATAGGAATTTAACACATTTATCTGACATGTATTCAAATCATTCAAGTTATTTAGCATTCATGGGGTACACAGCTCATTACAGTACAAAGTGCTTATCAGGTCCTACTGTCTAGGGACACTGCCCCATGCAAACATGCACATCGGGTCTTACTACCTATAGTCCCTACTCGACATAATTCTGATTGCATCTCAATCTGCTGACCTGAGGACACGCTGGTCTAATAGGTCTTATGGCCTTAGAACACACAGTCTAATATCCATACTGATGCATATCAGGACTCACAGCTTCAGGACAAGTAGCCCACTGGTTATTCTAACTACATTCTAGGCTTTATCTATTGCTACTCAATATACTCATGTAATGTTTGTAAAGCATGCAAAATAAACCTTACGAACATCAGTAAGCACTCATCATTCTCAAGACACACAGTCCTCAAAATTTACTAGACATACAGTCCATGGCATTTACTGAACACACAGTTCATAGGACATACAGTCCGCTACCATAGCGCATGGTAACTCAGACCTCATTGCCTTTTCGAATTACTAAATCTAGAACCTCAACCCTCAATATTATAAGGGCAGATTCAAAATCACCATGTTTTTTGTTAGATATGATTAGTTTTGATGATGACAAATATAGATGTCAAATATTAAGAGAGCAAAAGTTTGCATAATATACTTATCTCTTACATTGACTAACTACTATATTCAATATTGCATATCTTGTAGATTAGTCAAGCAATGAAAGAAAGAGATTGAGAAATGAAGAACTTGTAAGAATTAATGAAGAATATGAAGATTCAAGTTTTTTGGGGTACTGTAGCATACGGTATTGTAGTGTATTTAGCACTGTAGCATGTAGCAATCGAGTGATTTTCTAGAATTACTCGAGTGATTCTAGAAACAGGGAAAATTACTTGGAGTGAGTCACTATTCACTCGAGTGATCTTTGAATTTTCAGGCTCTATTTTCTGTCCAGCTGAGCGAGGTCTGATAATTCAATCATATCTCTCAAACCATAACTCTGATTGAGGTGAAACTAGTTGCATATAAAAACAGACTTCCAATGAGTCCTTTTGAAACTATAATAAACATCAAAGGAGCTTAGATGAAGGATATATAAATGATGCAAGTTGGCCTTCATATCAATGTTACTTTCCATAGCAGGTCTGGTAATTCAGCCATAACTCTCAAACCAAAAATCCAATTGAGCTGAAACCAATTACATATGAAAATAGACTTAAATATATTTCCATTGATATATAATATGACAATTTTGGAGTTATATTCGAAGAGTTATGCTATTTGGAAATTGACCCATGTTTTCTGTCAAATTTAAAGAGTAGCTACGAGTTCAAGTGATCTGAACAGAGAGCACCTGAGTGATTTGCATAATCACTCAAGTGATCATTAATAATCACTCGAGTGAAATGCGTCAGATGAAAGATCACTCGAGTGGTACCAGAATCACTACAAGAAAAATTCACTGTTTCAAAATTCACTTTCAATGATCTCCAAATCACTCGAGTGATATGTGAAATTTTTAATATCACTTCTAGTGGCTCTGAAATCACCAGAAGAAAAATACATTGTTTTGGAAATCACTTCTAGTAATAGTCAGATCACTCGAGTGATGTTTGAAATTTCCAGATTCACTTCCAGTGGATTGAAAATCACTGCGAGAAAAATTCACTATTTGTAAAATCACTTCTAGTGATGCCAAATTCACTCGAGTGATATATGAAGTTTGCCATATCACTTCCAGTAGATGCTGAATCACTTCCGGTGAATATTAAAATTCCTCAGATCACCTCCAATGCCGTAACTGATTATTTCCATAGAATACCAATATGCACCAGATCACTTCCAATGAACTGATATCCATTCAAGTGATCTTCTATTTGTGAGATATCAGTGAATAAACTGATAGCTCAAGTGATATGATGATTTTGAAAGAACACTTTCAAGTGAAGCCTGAATGCACTACCAAAGAATTACAACAGAATTAGAATTGCTTTCACTAAATCAAAATCACTTCCAATGATATCCAACATCACTGCCAGTAAATCTAGCTCAAGTGATTTGTTGGTTCCTTGAAATCACTTTCTGTCAGATAATATTCTTATATGCTTATTTTGGTTCATCATCAACAGTGGATTACAATGCACTCAAGTGATATGCTTACTCTTATAAAGCCATTGCCAGTGAAATACTTCTGTAAATCACTTCTAGAAATATGACAGAAACAAGGAAACAACTCAAATTATTTCATGGTACACTCGAGGGATACTGATCATTGCCAGTGGAATATTGCTTTGTCAAGATCACTGTCAATGGAATATTATTTTTTTAGAATCACCTCCAGTGAAATCAAAATCACTTCCAGTGATTATTCAGTTTTCAGAAATCACAGCCAGTGAAGTCTGTAATCACCCGAGTGATGTTTTCTAACGGCTATTTCTTTAAGTGCTTTTACAGGTGTTATGCACTACCAATCACATGGCATACACAGATTAATATTCAGTGACAACAAATCATGGGCAACAAGAGTATTCAATAAATGTTTCAACAAACGTGAAAAAAAAGAGAGTAACGCTGAAGCATTTGTAAGAGATCAACGAGAAATGCTAAAGCATCTGTCCGATCACCACGATCAATGGGCAACGGTGTGTAACTGTTGAACTTTCTGTCTGAGCACATGATCGGCTTACAACGGAAAAATATTTGAATGCTCCAACGACTCTTAACCTATCTTATATAAACCTAAGCATTCAAGAAGAAGATATAGAGATTTACAGAAAAGGACTACAGCGAACAGAAACATGAGAACCCAACTACGCCAACATGCTATTATCATAAGTCTTCCACCTCACATACTCTTTGTGCTTATCTACTTTCTATATCATGTATTTGGAGAGTGAGATTATTTGTATTGTACTTCAGTGAGCATTTTACCCACTCTGTGAGAGAGCTTGTAAACACTTTATATGTATCTCAGAAGTGATCTCAAGGTAGAGGGACCTTAAGAGGGTTGATTACCTTATGGGGAAGCTGTAGAGAGAATCGCCAGTAAAACTTTCTGCTCGTAAGACTTACAAGGTGCAAGCAGTAGAGAACATTATTGCTTATAAGACTTACAGTGGTGTAAGAAGGAGTAAACCTTACAGTTTATAAGGGAGAGTAATTTCGTAAGAGAATTGTAGAGGCTTTTCTTGTGCCCATTTAAACAAGAAGATAGTGGATTGGAAATCTCAGGAGGAGCTTGGGGACTGGACGTAGGTCATCGTGGATTAAACCGAAGTAGGATAAATCACAGTTTGCATCTTCTCTTCCCTAAGCTTTTACATTTCCAGCATATATGATCTATATATATGCATATGAATTTGTAGTTCCATATGTATTGATTTGATAAGCTGTGAAAGGATTTTAAACAATCAGACTTTCTTATCGTACACCCAATTCACCCCTTTCTTGGGTGTCAGCCGGTTCTAACATTTTCAAATCAAAGTCAATTGCTGCCAGCTCTACAACATGAGTGGGGTAATTCATTCGGAAGGCTTCAGTTGTTTAGAGGTATTCACCACTATTATGCCCCTGCTACTCTAGAGCTCATCCCAATCTCTGCCTATATATTTCACTATAGACCACACAGATTGTAGCACTGCAGACCATACAGGTCGTGTCTCTATAAACCGTATAGGTTGTATCACTGTGGACCACACATGTGTATCATTACACACCACACAGGTTGCCTTGCTACAAACTACACAGGTTGAATTACTATAGACCACTTAGGTCATATCACTTTGACCACACATGTCACTTCATTACAAATCACACAGATTATGTCACTACAGACTACACAGGTTGTATCACTGTAGACCACAAAGATTGTATCATTACAGACCATACAGGTCACCTCATTATGGACCATACAGGTTGTATCATTACATACCACATATGTTTCTTTGCTACATATCACACAGGTCGAATAACTACGGACCACTCAGGTCATATTACTACTAACCACACAGGTCACTTCATTATAGATCACACAGATTGTGTCACTATAGACTACATAGGTTGTATCACTTGTTGGAAATTGTTCCTTACGGCCCAATCATTGTACTTTAAACATTATTATTTAATGAATTTCTCCATTTTGTTGTCACATTATTTGCATGTTTATTGTGATAACTTTATCCTTTGATAAATCATAAATATTGTCCTAAATGTCCTTGGTCGGTCATCTATGAGAGAGCAAAGATGAAATAAGATCAATATGACTTTGATAAGGTATGAAGATATGAATCAAAGTCTTAGGCACTTGTAAGAGTACAAGATGCTGGACTGACCTGCTATGAGAAAGCTGTATGGATTAAGTCATTAGCTTATCTCATGTATAACCACATAACTATGCCATTTGACCTGAGATCATCATGGATTCCTACATAAGAGTTGCTAAGCTTTAACCTAGTCAAAAGTCACCTTTGACTGGGTGATAATAAAGGCTACAATTGGGCTTAGTAGTTTTCATGCAGAGGAATGAGAATGGTTAAGATGAAATTTGTCCCTCATATTAGTAGAGAGTTATTACTGGGCCCTTCGATAAGTGAGTCTGAGAAATGTATGGCCATACTATAATGAAAATGATTTTCCATTTCTGCCGTCAGACTACTCAGGAATCAAGAAAGTAATGGTCAGGAATAGGATGATGACACTATCTATGCCTCATCCTTGGCCGAAATATCGTGTGACAAAAGGGACGTGACATGGTTGTATGATAGGTTGCATCATGTTAACGATCCTCATATGAATTGGGTAGTCGTAATGTCTTGCTAGAGGCTACTTGCGACTTATGGGCTAATATAGTTATTGGTCCACTGCCAACTTTATGTGGGCTTACAAGGTCGTACACAAGAATAACCCAACATGAGCTATAATATCTAGATTCATTGAATCTAAGATGTGTCTAAGATTCAATAAATACAAGGGTTAAGGTGCAAAAATAGCAATGAACTGTTTGTCAAAGTGCACCCAACAGAACTAACTATTTCGGGGTGCAAAAGTAGATATTATGAATTTTTGAGGTGCAAAAGTAGACATTATGAATTTTTTTTGAGCAAAAATAACAATTTTTGCACCCCAAAATAGATAACGAGATTGCTATTTTTGCTCCAAAAAAGAATTCATAATGTCTACTTTTGCACCTTAAAAATTCATAATGTCTATTTTGCACCTTAAAATAGTTAGTTGTGTTGGGTGCACTTTGGAAATTTTTTTTTGCTAAATCTGCACCTTAACCTTAAATACAATATTCAATTTAGGGTGGACAGATTTTATATATATGATATAAAATTTGAAAAAGAAAATAATAATAATATATATAACATAGAGATAAATTATATATATATATATATATATATATATATATCATATTTAATTTTTTTATGAAATTAAATTTAATATTAAACATAGAGATATAGTATCTCAGATTTAATTTATAAAGATAAATTAAATCTATTTCCATTGGCTCTTTATTTGGATTAAATAAATAGGTTAAATTAAAATTGTTGGACAGATTTAATTAAACCAAATTTATTTAATTAGCTCATAAAAACAATTAAATGTTAATTGATATAATATGGATTTCAAAATTAATTAAGATTAATTTTGAAGATCTAACATAGCCCTCATTAGTTATAGAAACGAAGGGCTAGAGAACCTTAGGGCAGAAGAGAAATAGAGAGCCACAAGAAAACCCTAAATTGGCAATGAAGGCCTAGCACGCTGCGGTGTTAGGTCGTGTTCGTGTGGATACGGTAGAGGGAGCTGATATGAGGCGTGAGCTCCTTTAGATCAAAAAGGCAAAAACGTAAAGGTACAAATCTTTCTAACTTGATTTAAACGCTGTTGATAGATCCATGTTTGGGATTGGGAAAAATTTTAAAGGCTTAATTTCTTCCGTTATGCCTTCCAATTCCAATATCACAGTAGACCACACAGATCGCCTCACAGCAGACCACATAGGTCACTTCATTGTAGTCCACACTAGTCGTATCACTGCAAACCACACAAGTTGCCTCACTGCACACCACATAGGTTGCATCACTACAGACTATATAGGCTACTTCACTACTGACTAGACAGGTCGTACTAGGATCTGGGATGATTAATGCTAGTGCGAATGTTAACCCATTCAGCAGCTCTCAGAAACTACATATAGATTCACATCCTACTCATATGATTTATTCTCTTGTAAGATCTTCAAAAATGTTAAGATGATTCTAAAGGAGTTCCATAGGAACTTTCTATAACACCTGACTGGACCAAGAAAACTGCATACCTCTACTACAGCTTCTGGCCCCTTTTAGCTCAATACTGATTCCACTTTACTAGGATCTACTGGATCCTATTTTGTGAGACAACATGTCATAGCACCACTCATAGGTGCTTCTCACATTCTTCTCTACTCCTCGACTAGCTCAAAATATCGACACTAAGTCTATCACAAGTTGATCTGAATACAATCGACAATTATATTCAAGTAATCCCCTTATATCTTCAGACAAGACAATAGGGAATTCACTAACCGTTTTTAGTAGCCATTTTGGCTTCTGCTGATATTGAGGAAATCCAAAATACCTTTGGCGTTGCATATGTAGCATTTCTCAGCTTAAGCCATTAAGAGAAAACCCAAATCACTTTTCGAAGTAGGATATGCAATTCTCTTATTTTATGCAATGTAGCAACACATGCTTTACCGTTAACTAATCAACTCTGACTACAACCTCGAGTTTATGGAACAATTCACAAAGTAAATCTACCACAGAGTTTAATCCCTTACACATATCATACAATGCAATAAATTTTCTTAGGGCAGTTTTCACACCCACAAGTGTGATCACAATAAAATTATAAGGCAATTCATGTATGTTCAGCCCTAAGTTTTTCACATAGTCAATTACAATATAGGTATGGCTAGCCCCAGTACCAATTAATACTTACAAAATATAATCGTTAAGTTAGATTGTACCTGGGGTCATCTCAGGTGGCTCTTCCACTTTCTTATGAGTCATGGCGAATACTCTGCCTTGACTCCGAGCTCTAGGCCTTGTCAGCTATTATGGGCAATCTTTAGCAATATGACCTGGCTTCCAGCAACTATAATAATTTGCTGCCTAATTGTGCATGGTCCGCCATCATATGGCTGGCCACAGCACCAACATGCTCTATTCTTAAGGAATCTTTGATTGCTGCAGCTATCAGACTGATACAATTTTTTTCATTATTCCTTACAGGGGCAACTCTCTAATTCTTGCTTTTTTGGAAAGAATTCTCATTGCCAGATGCACCCTTACATTGCATATCCTAACATGTACAAGTTACTTCCCAGGGGTTACCTATCCTGACATTTCCCTAAGCTTAGCACGCTTAACCTTAATGTACCCGTGCAAAAATGCTGATACTAGCTTTAAATACGTTCGAGCTCCGGTACCCCGTGACTGCCCTTGTCACAAAAAGTTGTACCAACTGTCTCCGGATGACCAAATACTAAATAAAGACTGTATATCAGTACAAGTACATATACTCCAACACGTTCATTATGACTCCTTGAAAGCCACAAAGCTGTCATTCGGACCCTGCTCTATAATCTCATTCTTCTTTTGAGCCCAAAATACAGTATCTGGGAAGAAGTACTCATTGTGCGGATCCATATATCATCCAAATACTCCAAATAGAGTAGACCCTAATCACACTATACTGGGATTAGATCATCCGAGTACGCTGTATACTAGTCTATAGAGGTGTCATGCTCTCGGACAGCCTGTAGGTATATTCTCCAAACGTCCTCCCACAACTCTCAATCCTATTGTAGATCATGCAGCACGTATACTGTTCCAGCTCTGGAACTGGTAACAGAATCCGGATATAACTTTATCTCATCAGTCTGTAGTTTATCGGTGTCCCTTATTGATGAGCTTTTGTACCTGAATTTTTTTGTCAAAGACAGTTTTGAATATTCTACTTGAAAAGTTAAAGTAAACCATTGTTCCTATTAAATATCTTTCCAACTATTCTTCCACAATAGGAGATTTGTATTTCTTTAAATTGTACATGATATGTGAAATTCTTGGGGGAAAAAATTGATGTTATCCTTTTTTTATTTATACAAAAAGGAATGCAAAATTTTGCAGCAAGTATAAAATCATGAAATACGAGTATTTTAATAGTTAGTGATATGAAAGTAATGATTTCTATAATTGAAGTATCGTTTGAGGTTAAAAATTTGATTTGACACTTGATCAAATATTACTATCTGAATCTAAGAGTATTACTTATGAGGTTGATAGGTGATGGTAAATTGGGTTAAATCAATAATCTTGATATGAGATTAGAAATGTGAATATATATACACATAAAATCTTTTTTGAAATTTTACCGTGATTTAGTTTTATTTATTATCAATATTTTTGAAGGATGCCTTAATAATTGAAAGATTCTTACAAATTGTGTTTTGACAGATAATATATGTTATGGACATTTACTTCTTTATTTTGTATGTGAGTGCATATATGCACATAATAGTGAACTTTACACATATTGTACAAGTTAAAATTATGTGAACTTACTAAATGTATGAGTCAAGTAACAATCTTTGATCACTTATGATGCGCACGTGCACACACTATGAACCAGAGAATATTTGATCAATTCAAATTGAGTGGAAATCATATTGTGATGAGAATTTGAATTGTTAACTACTTTTTCATTATTCTTTTTACATGATTCTTTTTACAAATATGTTGTTGTGAAATATATAAGAAATATTTTACATGTGTTCTAAAAATATGATAATTTCGAGTATGAAACATTTAACTTTTGAAGAAAAGGTTTAATTATAATTAACTTTCTTTAAGATAGGTGCATGAGGATAGACTTTCCAAAAGTAGTTGTCTTTCACTTAAATTAAAAATGTGGGAGGAAAAAAATTATGATGACTAATGATCATTTTTACGATTTATTTATTTATTTATTCTTAGAGAAGTGTTCAAAATCTAGATTTTTGAAACTCATGTTTCTTGTTTTGTTGCAAAGAAAATGATTTTTGAACTATAATTCATCTACTGTAGAATGTTTTAAACTTGTATATCCATGAATAAAGGTTTTTTCTTTTATTTTGGTTCAATTTGTTTAGTTTGTTTCTTTCATTAATAACTTTCATGAGTATTTTTATTTAGAACACACTTGAATTCCTTTGGAAAACATTTTTTTATCATGAAACTTAATGGCACAAAAGAAATTTTCAAAACTTATGATATTTACAAGTTCTTAACTATTTGGAAGAATGAAAACATTATAAAGGGGAGTTGAGTGAATGGTGTTGCTTGTAGGATGAAAATTGAAAATGTGGAGGTCTAAATAAGATAATTATTTTATAGAAACTAGATTAAAGTTGTGGGTTAGAGCCATGATAAAGATGCCATGACTTTTAATTGTCCCTATAGTGAGGGGATAGCCTTTAAGGCTTGTATATGTTTCCTCCTCACAGAGTGACTCAATTTGAGTTGTTATTTATCATTATGATTATATTAGAAACATTGATACTATGAGCCATTGAATATATTTATGATGTCATTGGAGATTGAGCTTGAGCTTAAGAGTGATCCTTATGAATTATAGATTATAAGATTTAAGTGAGAGTGTTTATGATTTAATAGCAATAGTAGGTGCATAAGAAATTTGAGTTTTCACTATAAAATAAAGAAATTCACTTAGACAAATTAAAGAAGGAAAACTTGAGTTAATAGCTAAATTGATAAAGTAGAGTTTGTTGATAGAATTCAATATTTATATATTTTTAGTAATTAATCTTAGACTTTTGTGAGACTTAATTGAATATTTTGGGCATAATTAAGTGTTAATGCACTACTACAGATTTGAGCTTTTACAACGCCTAATACATAATGGCTACATCTAATAAACAACATGCATGTCGAGGTATAGGTCGCATAAGGATATATAATGCTTAAACGTAATAGTTAATTATGTGCTCCATCATGTATTATGAGGTGGAATTCATGAAAACACAAAAAAATGGTTGTAGCTAATAAATATCATTTATTTAGTGACAAAAGTAACGGTTCTTTTGAAACAACCGTCATGTAACACTTATAAATGATTCGTCTTCCAACCTTACATAAGTGAAAACACATATATAACGGTTATGTTAATTGGCCGTAAAATATAAATAACAAAACGATGTTTCATAATAAACAATCGTTATGTAAAGTACAAATCTAAAAAGCATCTTTTCAAAACCTCATTCAGTTCGACACCAAATACCATTTCTCCCAAAGTTAAATACTTTAGAATGAAGTATTCATTTTTTTCATAGTACTTTTCTAAAAGGCACATTTTCATAATATCGTCCTTCTCTCTCTCACCACGGTCAGACACTCGAGAGTTCTTTCCATTTTCCCTCCTTCTCATCCCTATGCTCGCCCTCCTCCTCCTCCACCACCTCCACAAGATCCTCCCCCTCATCATCCTCCTCTTATGCCTCCTCCTCAAATAGAGGCTCTACTACAGATGTTGGCCATTCCTGACTGCTCCATAAGGCATCTCACCAGGCACACGCCCAGTTTGAACAGGAAGTTAGACCTGTATATTTAGTAATCCCCTACTAAACTATCAACCTTCAATGTAATAATTAGTGGGATAAGATCCATATTTCGCTTAAATTTAAGTCTGCTTTGGCAGAACACTTAAATTCAAGTTATTTAGGTAGGTAACCTCTTTACCAATTACATCACTTATAACTCTTAGATCTTTATAGGATTTGATCATCATATGATCTAGCATATTTAATCATATCTAATGCCTTGAGATCCAAAATCATTTTTCTAATCTCAATTAAGTCAAAACAATAATGAATCTTTGTGAGTAGCACTATTACTCACGTTTGTCTCACCAAGATAATCCACCTTGGTGGAACCTACAATTAAGCAATCTAGGTTTTGACAAGTATTCATTAAATGACGACATTATGACTTAAGATTTTATTAAGAGGGCTTAATGAAATTTTTTTATATGAATGCAATCGTGGTTGTATCTTATACAAATAAGTACATATAAACACAAAAGTGTGCATGCTATTATCTAATCAAAAGAATAATTTAAATGTGACACAACATGGCTCACCTAACCTAAAATCCTCCCAAGCCAATGAGAGGACTTCTCTAAATAATAAAAGAAATACATTGAGAGAAACCTTGTTTAAACATATGAGGGGCGTCAGATGAGAAGAGAAATGTACATCAAGAATATTTAGAGGAAGGCACGGCGCGCAGGACGTATTAAATATTGCAACCTTTGTAAAGACTAGAGCCATGTTATTCACCATACCCAAACAATGTTTGAGAAATAAACCACAACAAGCAACAATTCATAAAATATGAAAAGCAATAAATATCGTGATTAGATTATATCAAGCTACGAATAGTTAGCTACGGCGGTCCCGCTAAACTGCTATATTTTTTCACCTTAATTTGAAAAACAATAATTAAATCTAGAAAAATCCAATTGTAGTGGTTGAAGGCTCTATGTAAGCTTCATTAAGTCTATTTTTGATGAAAAATATAATTTTCATAAAATTATTTGCCCACTATTTCTGAAACTCCAATTAATCTATACTGCCACAGAAAATGTTCCAGATTTGAAGGCAAATTTCAACAATTCATATCTCTTAATGTACTAATCCAAATCGCACATGTTATATATCAAATTAAAGCTTAAGATGTCTACTTTAATTCTAGAAAGTTTCATGATTATTGGACAAGACTTAATCAATAAAAAATCATCACAACAACAATAATCACTTAAACTCAATTTAAATGCACAATTGACCTGGCTCTGATTCCACTGTTGGGATTGGTAGGCACACAATGAAAGAACTAAAAGAATCTCAGTAGCAACGTATATCAATCATATAGTTATAACATTACCAGGCATGCTAAACAACCATCATTTATTAGAATCATCACAACAACAATCATGCATCACATGAAACTCGTAAACTATCATAACGCTAGATATACTATAAGGCCCCGAGGGATACCCGTGCAATGGGCCTCAGGATCCGCTCGAGCATCGGTGATCGTTATATTGGCCTGAGCATCCACCTGTGCAAAGACAGGCCATGGGCGACAACCCCACATATTCAAAATACATCAGACAATTCTTGATGAATACACAAATCATTCAATGCATACCATAACATATGAAAGATAAGTTACTACCTTGTTGCTTTTCTCTAGCAACTTCCTCACACCTTTCCAAGCTTGGGCAAGTCTTGAGTTCCAGACAACTACCAAGTCCTAGAATCTCAAATATACCATAAATGAGTCATTACTCATTCATGCATAATTCTAAATTCATAGTATTGGTTAATTTAGCCTAATAGTGCTAAATTACCAAAATGCCCTTTAAGTCCCATCTCACCATACTTTACCAAATTTATTACCTGGGCCAATCCTTTACAATTTCACTTATAGAATCCATATTTGACTTCCAATTGGTCAAAATCAGGCCCAAATGATGAAAATACCCTTGACAGCCCTTATTTAAGGCTTTTGAGGGTAATTTGGTCATTTCACATTGTGGGGCTTTTCTCACTTTATCATCAACATAGATCCTACAAAATTTTGCCTCCTAAACCCAATAGAAGCATGAGAATCATCAAATTCCTACTCATTTACCATGTCCAACATAAGGCAATCCAATAGGATTCCTAGAAAAGTTGTGTCGGTTTCTTAGTTTTTCTTGCCTAATCACCTCCTTTCTAATTATAATCATACTATTAGCTATTTAGACATTCATTGGACTTGATTTGGAAAAACTTAAACATTAAGGTCTCTCATGTTTCATGGACTATCTTCTACCAAAACACCAAAACCAAGCCAAGAACAACTCTAATAGCATAAATCGAGCAAGATGAACTAGTTTTGAAGATTACCTCTTGATTTGCAGTACTTTATCTCTCTACATGTTTTTTTCTCTCTCTCCACAACTCTTGATTCAGCTTGAAAACTATAGATTCAAAGGAGGAGAGATGAGTAGGAGAGGTTATGGAGGGATTATGAAGCTTAAAGCACAAGGTAACAACTTCCTCACCTTGATTTCTTGAGAACCCTAGCTTCTTCTTCATATTCTCTGTTCTCAGCTCCCTCTCTCTCTATATTTTGATCTGTTTTCACGGGAATAAAGTTGGAGAAATGAAGGAAATGAATATAAATTGAATAAATCAAAGTTATACATGGGTTGCAATCTCTCATTGGTCCATAAATGCCATTTCTCATTTAATATTTCATTTCCTCTTCTCCCCTCCTTAATCAGATGAGCATGCATGAAAATTGAGGGAGTATATATTGATCTTGCACTATTCCATTGCCATCTTACAATTAGTTGACTTTTACACCTTTAACTATTTGACCTTTCTTGATAATAATTCACCAAAATAGGTTTATTAATAATCAAGTAGCCATTTCTTTATTCTTAATTCCCATTTAACTAAAATTATTGGGAATATTAGGGAAAAATAATTATTTCCCACTTTATAGCAAAATTACCGTTTTGCCCCTACATTTTATGATTTACCGTAATAAATCATTTCTCGCTCATTTCCATTGGTTTGACCCAATTTTAAAAATTAAATGAAGCCACCATTCATGTCATTTAATTCTCAAATTTAGGTTACCATAGTAGGCCTTTAAGTGGATATTAATTGCCTCTAGTGTCCTTGTTTGGCCGAATTGTATGTAACCAGTGATTGAATTATTTATGTAAATTCACACATATAACAATTCACTATTTTATTCCACTAAATATCACAAATATACATGTAGGGAATATTGATAAAAAAGTGGGGTATTACATAAACCAAGAAGCTTCTCACCAATAAGCGATTGATAAGAAAATGAAATGCGATCAAACAAGAAAGGAAAACATCGAGGGAGAACGGAATTACCCTACAAGCAATTGCAATTCTTAGCCTCGTTCCTCAAAACATCCAGGATAGAATCAGTGAGCTCGACTCCCTCGATGTAGTGCCCCTTGGCCTAGTTGTTACCGACACTGGACTAGCCAAAGACAAAGTTGTCAGGGCAGAGACCTAGCTGAAGGGAAC
This sequence comes from Albizia julibrissin, assembly GCA_037074505.1. Lineage (NCBI taxonomy): Eukaryota > Viridiplantae > Streptophyta > Magnoliopsida > Fabales > Fabaceae > Albizia > Albizia julibrissin. The sequence goes on from CM073477.1 coordinate 46,133,808, forward strand.
GGATTTGACGAAATCCATGGTGCCATGCTCAAGATCTACGAGGATGGCATGAGGGATGTACCTACCACCACTGGCCTCATTGTAGTAAACATTGATGCACTCAAGCTGGAGGTCGGAATCGCCGTTGTACTTGCCGGTGGGGTCAATGTCATGCTCGTTGCAGATGACCTCCTAGAACTTGGCACCGATCTGGTTACTGCAATGGCCATCCTGGATGTGAAGGATTTCTCTCATTTTGGTTAAACGAAAATAGAGAAAGGAGGGTTTCATGTTGAAGGGAGGGAAACAGAGAAAGCAAAAGCGTAACAATATCTTTCTACACGGGTTGGGTACAACCCGTGTAGAAAGTAATCATTTATTTTTAAAAAAATTTAAAAAAATTTAAAATAAAATTAAAGGCATTAATCAAGTTTTATTCTAAAAATACATCTAAAAAAATGTTAATTTATTAAAGAAAAAATATTTTAAATTTACTTTCTACACGTGTTTGCTTTTCAACACGTGTAGAAAGTTCATGTATCTTCATATATTTACGAAAATGCCACCAGTTATACTTTCTACATGTGTCCTGTTTTGACAGGTGTAAAAATAGGTGTAAAATATATATTTTGTACTAGTACAAGAAGCAACAAGATAAGATTAGTAGCAAAATTCGTGTATTCTTGCAACTAATCTCTTGTAAACCTTCTTTAATCTTCATATCCTCCTCAAAATCATGTAAAGCAAGAAGAAAATCAAGAGGAAAAGGAGGAGAGGGGATGGCTAGAGAGAGAAAGTTAAGAGGAATAAAGGTAAGCTTAAGAATTTGTTTCTTGATGATTATTACTTGTTCTTGATGAATTGGTTGGTTATTTGGCTTGTTTTGTCTTGGATTTATGAGTTGGAATGCATAAACCCTAAGGGAAATGCAGCCCAAACTTTGATTAATTATGTGCAAATAGTGTTTAAGTGGTTAAATAAGTGATTAGAAATGGAAATAAGACATATGATTGGTTGGCCAGAGCTAGAAATGGGTATTAGGGCTGTAATTTGAATGATTTGATGATTCCATTGTGTTTAGAATAAAAAATTATATAGGAAACATGTGAATTATGAAGTGTGAAGGCTTTAGAGTGTGAAATGATAATTTTGCCCCTAAAACCTTAATTGATGACTGTCAAGGGTAAAAATGGAAATGCAGTGTGATTTTGCCAAAACTAAGGTAAAAAATGGATTCTACACAAGAAATTGTATAGGAATAGCCGGAGTCATAATTTTTGAAAAAATACAATTATACCAGGTATTAAGGGAATTAGACCGGGTTCCCTAAAGGCATTTTGGTAATTATGCATTTTTGAGTAAAGATAACCAACTTATAAGTCTTAGAATAAAGTATGAATGAGAAATAACTCATTTTCTATTGATTTAGAAATTTTAAGATTTGATATTTGTCGAGCCGGACCATAAGTTAAGGACCGATAAAAGCTAGGCAAGGAAAGGAGTAAGGTAGTAACTCTATCTCTCATACACTATGTGATTGTTAATATGCAATTATTTGCCATGTTTTGTACAATGACATGTGAATGGCAATAATTCCTAGAGCTGAGTGTGGGAAAAGCACAAGTACCACCCTGAGGGAAAAGCACAAGTACCTTAGGGCCAGCAGGTACCCAGTGTAATATTATAGCAAGTAGGAGTCATACAATCATATGATCATGAACAAAGCATGCAATAAGACCAGTAAGGGACACACAATCATTTGTACCTAAACACTAGTAGAAGAGCATTGTAATCACTGATTGGCAAGTAGGGACAAACGACCATTTTGTTCCAGACAAAATCATCATTTGATCCTGAATATAGTTTGACAGACATGTGTATAGCATCATTATTTGCTGCATTATATGTTGTATTTCATGTTTATCTTTCACATTTTATATGATTGATTAGTTATTACTACTGAGATTTGATTGAATCTCACCCCTTTCCATAAATAAACTTTATTCAGTAAGAGGTAGTAGCACTAAAGGTAAGGAGGTAGACACCGGCAACTTAAGGTTCCGGTTCTGATAGAGTCTTATGTTGGTTATCTTTGTTCTTTACATGTATTTTGGGTTATGTAATTGACTATGTACAAATCCTGTAGGGGTATTCCTGTAATATAATTAAGAATTTTATATCAGTATATTTTACTATTTCTATATACATATTAAACCGTGCATTATTACTCTAATAAATGTAAAAATATTAAGGGGTTTGACACCTCTACCGGTATCCACACGAATAGGAATCCAACACAGATGGCGTGCTGGTGCCACCAACATCCCTCTAGAGTTTTCCTTTTTTCACTGCTCTTTATCTATATTTCTTCATCCATAGAAAACCCTAGCTCTCATATTTTATAACTAGTAAGAGTTTTCTATTATATGATGAATATTGGATTTTTTAAAATTATTCTTAATTAATCTCAAAATCCATATAATATCAATTAACACTTAATTATTTTTTATAAGTAAATTAAATAAATATGGTTTAATTAAATATGTCCAACAGTTTTAATTTAACATATTATTTAATTTGAATAAAGAACGAATGGAAATAGATTTAATTTATCTTTACAAATTAAATCTGAGATATTATATCTTTATCATGTTAGTTATTAAATTTAATTTATCAGATAAAACTAAATTTAAAACTAACATAATACGATCATATTATTATATAATATATATATATATATATATATATATATATATATATGTATATATATATATATATATGTATATATAGATGTGTGTGTGTGTGTACACACACACACATCTATATATGTAGATGTGTGTGTGTGTGTGTGTGTACATACATACATACATACATATATATATATATGTGTGTGTGTGTGTGTGTGTGTGAGTGTGCACACACACACACACACACACACACACATATACACATATATTTAATATTAATAATTTCCTTTTTGAATATATATATATATATATATATATATATATATATATATATAGACACACACAAATATAAATATTTATCAAGTAAATATTCACACAACATGTGTACATATGTGTGTGTGTGTGTGTATAAAATTTGTCCACCCTAGATTAACCATTACATTCATTCAATCTAGAAATATCTTAGATTCAATGAATCTGGATATTATAGTTCATTTTAGGATATTTTTGTGTGTGACTATATAGGCCCATATGAAGTTGGCAGTGGGCCAATAACTATACTAACCTATAAGTCGTAAGTGGCCTCTAACAAGACATTATGACTACCCAATTCATATGAGAATCGATAAACTAATACAACCTGTCGTACAACCATATCATGTCCCTTTTGTCACACGATATTTCAGTCAAAGATAAGGTATGAAGTATGTCATCCCCCTATTCCTGACCATTACTTTCTCGAACCTTAAGTAGTACGACTATAGAAATCAAAACTCTTTTTGATCATAGTATGGCCATACATTTCTTAGACTTACTTATCGAGGGGCCCAGTAATATCTCTCTACTAATAGGAGGGATAAATTCCATTTTGACCATTCACATTCCTTTGTACGAAAACCACTAAGCCTGAACATAGCCTTTATCATCACCTGGTCAGATGTGACTTTTGACTAGGTTAAAGCTGAGCGATTCTCATATAGGAATCCATGATGATCTCAGGTCAAATGGTATAGTGACATGGTTATACATGAGACAAGCTTATGACTTAATCCATGCAGCTTTCTCATAGCGGGTCGGTCCAGCACCTGTACTCTTATAAGGGCTTAGGACTTTAATTCGTATATCCATACCTCTTCAAAGTCATACTGGTCATATTTCAACTTTGCTCCCACATAGATGACCTACCAGGGACATTTAGGACAATCATTATGATTTATCCAATGATAGTTATCACAGTGAATATGAAAATAATATGGTAACAAAATGGAGAAATTCATTGAATAACAATGTTCAAAGTATAATGATTAGTCCCTAAGGCACAATTTCCAACATAATTACTTATAGCTCTTCATGTAGTACTTGGAACCACTTAATTTTGAATTTTATAGATTAAGTTATGATTTTTCAAAATTCAACAAAGAAACACAGGAAAAACTGGAAGTACAGTTTCATCACCTCTTATTTTTCATCACTTAATTACACATATTCGGTGATTTTTCACAATTTCGAAAGGATTCTTTGGCTGCAGCCAAGTCCCCATTTCATCACCTCTTATTTTTCTATGGAATATTAACACCTAAGTCACAAGGGAGGTATTAAAGAGTATGTAAGGGAACAAGTCATGTGTATTGACTTACTTTCATTGCTCTAATGAGAATACCCTTGACAGCCCTTATGTATCTAGGGCCATGTGTAATACCTATCTCTTTTATTTAAACCTTATGAGTTACTACGAGATTTATATAAAAAGGTGAAATGTAAGTTAATATGAATACTAGCGCCTTAGTAGTACCTCCTGATACTACTGCTCTCTGGTAATTTTGATACCACGTTCAGGTACTAATACCCTTATCTTATATACTGATCTTACCTTTACATGTATTGTTATTACCAAATTCCTCAGAATTTTGATAAAATAATTAAGTTCTCTGATACTGCTTCACACTATCATTTCATGGGTTAGTAAAAAACTTTCACTAAATATGGCATATATCCATATAAACTACATGTCCAAAATATATATAGATAGTTAGCAGAGTATCTCCATCACTATCTCCTTCCTCACTCATCGGTGCTTACCTCTTTGCTTTTTATGCCACTGGTCTTTGCTGTATAATGAATTTTAAAAAGGGTGAGATTTGGGAGAATCTCAGTAGTAACAAACATTAAATCATATAAATGCAATCATACAAGGCATGTCATACAAACCATCACAATACAATGAGAATATCAAGAGCATTTAACATCTCATTATGCAACTCAGCATATAAACAACTCATATAACAATGCTTGGTAACAAACACGGGCATTTACCCGCTACATGCTGTAATGGCACGGGCGTTCGCCCATCAAACTCACATGCTCAAACACAATCACATGGATGGTAAACATACATGCAAGGCATTACATATTATATGAGAGAAGGAGTTACTATCTAAATACCTTTCCGATCACTTGTCCTTAATTATTAGTCTCTTGGCTGGCCTTGGCAAATATCGAATCCTATAAGTTAGAATTCCTGATGAATGTGTCATTACTTGGTTAAAAATCTTCTAAGTCTAGTACATTATGTCTATAAAAAATAAATGGGGTCTACTCTAGCTTCTAGTCTATGTCATTATCCTTTGGAGTCAAACTTAGTTAAATTGACCTTAAACACCTTAAATCCGTAGATCATTCCAACTTAGCAGATTTGACACCTAATTTTGGAAATTCATAACTTAACATAGAAAATTCCAAATGAGGTGGTTCTAGATCCTATGAAAAGCTCTTTACGTTTTCCTTACAATACAAATATCACCCACTACCAATTAGAGGACCAAAATTTCAGAAATCCTCAACAAGTAACACTGCCTTAGGATTCACTTCAGATTTAATGCCTAAACTTTGGCAGATCATAACTTACAATTTACAAACTCAAATGACACATATTATATATAAGTTTAAAGCTTAAGATGTCTAATTTAAATATAAAAAATATCATGATCATTGGATAAGGTTTAGCTATTCAAAAACACCTCACAAGCAGTCTGCCTTCCAAAAACGAAATCTGGCAGCAACTAACTTTCAATCCCAAAGTTCAGGTTTTCTAACCAATCATAAAAAAAAATAATATCCACATGCTATTCCTTCACACTTTTTGCCATAGAATCCATTTCTAACCTCAAATTCATCAAAATCTAGCTCAAACCCTAAAGGGATGGTTGAATCTGACCCCTATGTAACACAAGTTGTGTTTTTCCAATTTCAACCTCAAAACATGTAATTAATCATCATTAAACCCTATCTATCATCATACTCATCATCAAAAACCCATTAAAGCTCAAAATCCCTCTATTTTCTAAAACCCTATAGGGTCCACAACTCTAAAAATACTCATCAAGACATCAAGATACTATACTCAAATCGAAGCTTACGATTACCTCTACTCGATTCTCCGATTGGTTTGGGATTCCGGTAGTACTTCCTCCAAGTAAATGGCACCAAAATCCTATGATTAGAAATCTAAAATTTTAGAAATGTGGCCCTCAATAAATAGAAGAAGATTCATGAAGGCACTTGGAGCTAGAAAAGCTGACTCGGAGGTAAAATCGGCTCCAGAGCTTAAGAACTCTAAGTTTTTCTCCACCTTCTCTCCTTTTTCATCTTCTCATGATGTTCTCCATTTTTCTTCCCTTTTTCCATGGCTGCACGAAATTATTAAGGCTTAAAGAGAGGTTGGATTGGTTTTATGACATATGTCATAAGAACTAAAATATCCCAAGGTGTCAGACGCTCTTTCTTAAAAATCCAATCGGCTAACTCACTGGGGAATTTATCTAGCTTGCCTAAGAGGTGTCATGGAAAAGGACATGTGTCAATTATTCCTTTAAGAGGTGCTGACACGTGATTAGCTAGCTGTAAAGTAGGATTCACAATGTTGCAACGTGATTGGCTAGCCGGAAAGTGACTTTCAAAAAGCTACTTTAATAAAATTGCTTTAGTAAAGCTAATTTTGCAGTATATGCTCCAAACGGCGCCACGTGTCTCAAGGGAGTGCCAAGTATGAGCCTGAGTGTCTGTATGGAACCCAAAAATGGGACCGAGCCTGTATATTGCTCAGCAAATGGCTCCTTATACCCAGGTCTTTTCCAAAAACGTAGGGTATACATTTTGCCCAGAAAATGCCATATGCATACCTATACCAGTGTATTTCACCTGACTAATGGATCACATATATATCTACACCTCCAAAATGAGCCATGTGCTTCTGAAAGATATAAAATGACATCATACATGCCTGTATAGGCCTTAAGATAATGCCAAGTGTACAACGGCACCTATAAATTTCATCCGATCACTACACACAAGGCAACTCACTATCGCGCAAACTTCAAGACTACTTCTACACATATGGGACCCAAATGGCACCACACATGCACTCATGTTAATAGACATATTAAGATTTAAAATGATGGTAATAACATGTTATTTAGAGTAATAGATTGTAAGATATGATTTATTGAAGTTGAGGCACTGAATCTAGAACAAAATCTGGAACTGTTTGGTTTTTCAAGGATTTCTAGATGTTTTTTCCTATAATTGGTAGTGGTGATATTTTTTATGTAAAGAGGACTTATAGATCTTTGTTTAGGACTTAGAACTACTCCATTTGGATTTTTATAGGTTAAGTTATGATTTTTGGAAGTTTAACCGAGAAACAGGGGAAAACCTAGAAGTACTGTTTCTTGGTTGCGGCCAGATGATTTCTTGGCTGCAACCCAAAAGTTCCTGGATACCTTTTAGCGGCAGCCAAAGGATTCTTGGCTACATCCAAGACCCCATTTTATCACCTCTTATTTTTTCATGGAATATTAACACCAAGTCACAAGAGAGGTATTAAAGAGTATGTAAGGGAACAAGTCATCTGTAATATAATGACTTGCTTTCATGGCTCTAACGAGCTAACCACATAATGTAATTATTTATCTAGGGCTATGAGAGATCAAGGAAGAGGAAATGGATGGAGTTCCAAGCAACTACCATGGTTAGAGGAAAAGGGAAACTAGAGGAAGCCTTAAAGACAAAAGGTAGTAAACTTACCTAACTTGCGTGTATTGATATGTTTGTTTGTGTATTGATGTGCATGATTACTTTACTTGATTATATGTACCATATATGAATGATTGAAGTATTGTTTCTATTGATGCTATGACCATATGTATAAGATATGAAGCATTGAGCATGCAAATATGTCATTATGTGATCATGAATTGGGATAAGGCAAACATGTCATGCATAAAGCATTTATCTTACATGCATAATTGGTATTGTTTGCTACTGAGATTTTCCTAATTGGATAAGGCAAACTAGAAGAGTTCATGATGATATGCAAGAGGAATTTGTGAAGAAAGAATTGAAGACTGATACGCGATAATCTATGATTGTGTGAATTATTGTGTAAAGTGAATAATTGTGTTCTGGAAAAAAAATAATAATTGTGTAAACATGTTGAGAGAAATGAAATTGCTAGATATGACGTTTGTGACATATATAAATAAGAATAAGAATGGAAATGGTAAAAGTTATGATTTTCTCGGCATTAAGCTAAGTAATTTGAAGGTACAGTTTTACCAAATAAATAGTACCTCAAGAAAATAATTGTATAAACTTTTAGTTGAGAGTTTTAATTATCATTTTCCTAAGCCATAACAAGAACATTAATACTTCTATATGTGTACTAAATGGGCATAAATGAAGGGTGTTACAACTTACATCATCATCTCCATGCTTCTAAGCATTCTTTAAATCATCTAAGAATAACACCTTGACTCAACACAACCTTTACGCAATATAATCTTTGGTTAAAGGTTTCAACATGAGAACTTCCCAGGAGGTCACCCATCCTAGGACTACTCTCATTTGATCATGCTTAACTACAGAGTTCTGATGGGATTCGGTGCATTAAGGTAGTTCACATCCACATATCTCTGGGCATTACCAACAATACATGTAAGATGAATGCTAGTGTATGACATGCTAGCCTTACATAGGCTCATGTTCATATAATGATATATCTTCATGCTTAATGTTTCATGCAACACACTTATGGCCACAGTATAAACAGAAATAGAGCTTCAATCGTTAATATATGCTTCACAAAATCAAGCAAAGAAATCATACATATCAATACACATCATACATATCAAGTACTTCCAAGTTAGGTAAGTTTACTACCTTTTGGACTTATGTCCTCTTCTTGTTCCCTTTTCTTCTAACCCTTGAAGTTGCTTGAAGAATCTTCAATTTCCACTTCCTTGTCATCTTATGGCCCTAGATATATAACCATGTCATTAGAGCCATGGAACATGAATATCCAATATGGCTATATTAGCCTCTAGGACATGTCTCTACTCCTTATAGTCTCACTTATCTCAATATCCTCCAAAATCTACAAATTCGCAAGTCTTCCCTAATCTGCTAGATTTCATTGATCAACTTTTAAAATTCATAACTTAATCTACAAAACACTAAATGAGGTAGTTCAAAGTTATATGTAAATATCTCCAAGTCTCCTTTAAAGGAAAAATACCATTAAGTGCTGATTATAGGGGTAAAACCCCAAGAATCAATGACTAATCTTGCTACCACAGAATGTGTTCTAGTGTTGGTACCTCAAATTCAACAGATCATATCTCACAATATAATAAGCCAAAATATGCATTCTACACATCATTTGAAAGCTTAGGATGTATAATAACACCCTCTAAAATATCACAATCATTGAACAAGGTTTGACTACTAAACAATAACCTAAAAGCAACATAACTCGAATTTGACAAAATCAAACTTTCACACTTAAAGCTTCAAAATTAAGGTTTTATAACCAATCATCCAAAGATCATATCCATAAGCTATTCTTACATAATTTTTCCCATAAAATCCATTTCTAACATCAATTTTACCAAAATCACATACCTTCCTTCAAATTCATACTTGGCCAAATCTGACCCTAAATAACTATAAGGTGATTTCTTGCAAATTTAACCACAAAAATTAATCATATTCATAATCATAGGATCGTTAAAGCCCAAATTCCCTTCTTGGCCAAAACCCTAGGGCATAAATATGACCTCTAAAAACTTATCAAAACATCAAGAACGGTGTATGCACTTGCTAGAAATATGCCATGTGCATGCCTACACTTACATATTTTATCCAACTAATTAGCTACATATGTCTATATCTTTAAGAATGCCCACATATGTGCCTATATGGCATAACATGGCACCACATACCTCAAAAAATGCCATGTGTGAGCCTGTATGTCTTATGGCATACCGAGTGTACATAGACACTGTAATACCTTATTTCCAATAACCTCAGATGAGTGTAAAAGAGTAGTGAAATAAATTGTGAAACCAGGATTTAATCCCAAATTGAATAAACTTTGAAAACATTAATGAATCCCAACATTATCTCAGGAGATAAATCTAGGATTGAGTAGGTTTTTCATATGGAATAAAAATTTTTCAAACATTTTTCACAAATATTCATTGTCTTATTTAGACTCATCGATACTTCCTTTCATTTTATCAGAGTATACGATCGTATCTCTGCTGCAGTCTCAAGTTTCCTTCATTTATTAATGTTTCTCTAATGATTAGGAAGTATTATGTAACTAAGTTATCTCTTTATTACATTACCATCCATTTACCTGGCTACAAGTACTATCAGTTCAACCACTATACTATTGTCAAGGTTACCAATTTATACAATATGTACATGTCCAAAATATCCAAACAAACAACCAACAGAGAAAGTAAATCTTTCAACTTCATCCTCTAGCTGTCCGTATTTACCTTCTTGCCCTTTGAGTTACCAGCCTGTACTATAATTTGTTTATAGAAAAAGAGTGAGATTCAAAAGAATCTCAGTAGTAACAGGTAGTCAATCATATAGATATAAAATCATAGAGCATGTTATACAGTCATCATATAAAAGAATTATCACAACAACATTCGGTTCAATATGTAGTTCTCATACCATCATAGTACTAGGTATATCACAAGGCTCCGAGTGTTACCCGTGCAATAGGCCCCTGCATTCACTCGTGCATCACAAACAAATTCAATGGCCTGAGCGTCAACCCGTGCAATAGGCCCTGGGCGAAAACCCCGCATAAACAAAATGTGCCACACAATTCATGATGAAACTACACACATACAATGTATCTTATAACATATGAAAGAAAAAGTTACTACTTAATAGCTTCTCTTGAGAAATATCCAATTGTTTCACTAAGTTCGGGTAGGTCTTAAACTTTGAACAGTATTAGGTCCTATATATGGAATTTACAGACGACAAGTTATTATTTCGTCCAATACTTGTATAATCCAAATACTCAAATCGGTTGTCATTAAGGTTAGAATACTAACCCAAAATCAAAGTAAAAAATGGTTCAACTATATCAAGTTGGTTAGTTATACCCTTAAAGTTCATTACAATTACATAATACCATTGCATCTTTTATTTTCGCACATTTGAGTAAATCTGTCAGAATTTTCTTCAATGTTTGAAAATTCATAATTAATTCTACAAAACTCCAAATGGGTTGGTTCTAGTTTATTTTCAAACATATTCAAGTCCTAGTGTAAAGAAAAATATTACAGGGCACTAATTATAACCACCCAATTCCATCAAATTCGTCAAACCCAATCTGCCACAGATTCCATTCCAGAATCAACCTTAAACTTTGAAAAATCATATTTCTTAATCCACTGGTCCAATTGCATCATATTACCCATCAAATTAAACCTCATGATGTCTAATTTCATCATGTAAACTTTCATAAGGTTTAGACAAGGTTTGATTACTGAAACACGCATCGCAACAAATCTGCTACAGAAAAACAAGTCTAACAGCAGGGTCATCTAACTTTCAAAAATTCCATAATTTTGTATAATTATCCAAAAATTATAAGTACATGATTTTCCACATTATTTTTCATGTAGAACTCAATGGAATGATCAAAATCATCAAAATCATAAAGCTTCAGCCCAAAACCCATTAGAAAGACAGAATCCTTTTTCAGCAAGATTACCAAAACAGAATTTTGTTAATAACTTAGTCCAATATCATCATAAATCATCATTTAACCATAAATACATGATTAAACCATTATTAATCCTTTAAAATTCCTTCTGGATGAAAATTAACAGTACCCCAACCTTCATGAAGACTTATCTAAACAACAAACCAATCGGTTCAAAATGAAGCTTACGCTTACCTCTACACGTTTCCACAATCGGTTCGGAAATCTGGCAGTACTTCATCCAGTGAGACAGCACCAAACACCTCCAAATGAAAATCCAAAACTGTAGAAATGAAGCTTAAGATGAGTAGAAGAATGTTTGTGAAGGAAATTTTGGGAGAAAACACCGATTCGGTAGTGTTTCGGTAGATTGAACTCAAGAACATTCACTATTCATGTTTTCTCTTTCCTCTAACTATTTCTCAACGTTTTTTTATTTCTTACTCTCTTTGTTGATGATAAATGAAAATAATGGAGTTTGAAGAGTCATAAAGGTGTTCCAACATGTGTCAGAACCTTATGGTGCCACATATTCGGTGATTTAGCCAAACGGTGACACGTGTCCTTTCTTTTAATCAAATGGGTCTTGAGCTGTCCTATTGGTAAGGAAAAGTGAGAGCCCGATGATTTTTCCCTGACTCCTGAGTTTGGTATTCGAGAAAGTTAGTCGGGTGACCAGACCAGAGACCGGTGGATTTCCCCGGCTCGGGACAACGTGGCACTCTCCGGTGATGACAACTCAAAAGATAAAGTAACTTTGTCAAAAAGAGGAAACAAGTGTCATGCTCTTATTCGGCGAACACATTAAAGTCAAAAGTAACTTTTCTCTTCTTCCTTAAGATGACGCTATGTGTCCCTTATGTGGGACCCATCCCTATCTCTTCCCTCCACCTAACCGTCCACTTTATCAGGGAAAGGAAAGTCAGGGAATTTTCCCCGGGTTCACCTACGAGGTGTCCTCCTTCATGGTCCCTACACCAAGTAAGATTATTTCATTTAATTATTACTTTATGACAACCAATAAAATCTTGCTAAGTATCATCTTTATCAAAATAACACCGTATACACAACACTGGCACTAGTGAATTTTCTTCCGACTAATTACATTTACAAGCAGTTCTTGTTGTTCATATTTCAGTATGTTATAGACACCAATAAATTTCATCCAACCACTTACACACATAACCACTTCTCATTGTGCCAACTCAGAAGCTTCTTCATACATATAGGAGCTAAATGGTGCCACACATGCCTTTAGGTGCCACCAAAATGGCGCTAAGTATGCCACAAAGTGTCCATACACTGGAATCTTTTTTCTAACTACTTATACACACTGAGCCTTATTTAATCTAGAGAATGGTTCTCAACCCGGAGGGCTGAATCACATAGTCCTATGAAACTCATGTTATCCTTAGAACTCTTACCAAACTAGGCTTAGTAGTCTTCTTAATTCAGGCTTAATCTCAAGCTTCTAGGCCCAAAATTCAAGATATTACATCTAGTCATAAAGAGTAAGATATAGTTTCTACAAGGACTTGGTACCAACAATGCAATTGAACAATGACTTTAAACTTTTACTTCAGTTGAGTCAATATAATTTGAATAGAAGGTAAGAATAAAAGCTAACTAAATAAAAGAAAAAAAATAAATCTAACTATAATTAAGACCAAGGATAAGGGTGATCCTAAATCTTAAGCAGTGACTTGGACTATTATAGCTTAGGTTAATTCTTAGTGTCTAATTTCTCCCCATAATTGCATTTAAAGTTATATTTGCTAGTCTGAAACTCTTAACTACCCAAGATTGTCTTTCAATCCCCTAAATGACATTCCAGTTATCTTAATCTCTAATGTCTTAGACGATTAGTACTCCATTGGATTAATTTAAGTGCAAGTCTAATAAGACTATGTAGAGCTGATAGGTTTATGTCTATCCTAAAGCAAATTAAGTGAAAAAATTTAATCCTACACTATTCAATTGAGGGTCTATTATGAATTTCCTATGTCTAGGCTCCTTTGAAATATCAAAATAGTCCTAATCAAATGTCTATTGTTTCAGGATAATGACATGGCTCTAAGGAAGTATCCGCTGGAGTTGTAATGCCCCACTTTTTCACCAATATTCCTTAAATTTATATTGTGATATTTAGTAGAATAAAATCATCAATTGTGGTGTGTGTAAATTTACAGAAATACTCCAATCACCGGTTACATATAATTTAGCTAAATGAAAAGAAATGAGTAAGGAAATTATTTATTTCGGTAAATCATAAAATGTAAGGGCAAAATGGTAATTTTTCCATAAAGGGGGAAATAAATATTTTCACCTAATATTCCTAATATTTTCAGTTATATGGGAATTAAAAAGAGGGAAATGAATACTTGATAATTAATAAATCTATTTTGGTGAATTATTATTAAGGAAGGTCAAATAGTCAAAAGTCAAAGGTCCAAAAGTCAACAACTTGCAAGATGGCAATGGGATAATTGAAGATCAATAATTTCTCTCTTCAATTCTCATCATTTTTGATTGAATAAGAGAGCATGAAGGGAAATGGAATAATTTGACAAAAATAGAAAGATGCTCTAATAGAAAAGTGCCACATGTTAAACCATTTGACTATTTGATTATCATCCATTTCTTCATCTCTTCATTCTCATTTTCGTGCTGAACTGAACTGAAAGAGTGAGAGAGAGTTTGAGAATGGTGAAGAAGGAAGAAAGCACAAGAGGCTAGGGTTCTTCAAATCTAAGGTAAGGAAGCTTGTAACCTTGTGATTCTTGCTTCTAATCCCTCTATAACCTCTTCTAATCACTTCTACTCCTTTGGAACCATGATTTTCAAGATAAATCAAGGTTGTGGAGAGAGAGACAGAAAATGTTGAGGAGAGAGAAAGAGTTTGAATCAAGAGGTAAATCTCCAAACTTGCTTCTCTTGCTTTAGTTGATGCTATTGATGTTGTTCTTGGCTTAGTTTAGGGTGTTTTGTGAAAGAGGGATGATGAAACCTAAGGGACCTTGCTATCCAAGTTTCTCCAAATCATGTCCAAGGAATGTCTAAATAGCTAATCATATGATTAGAAGTAGAAAAGAGGTGATTAAGTAAGAGAAAACGAGTAACCGACATAACTTTTTCTGAGAACCTTACATTTCTGCCCTGTTCTAGGCATGTTGAAGGAGTAGTAATTTGGTAAGTTTAATGCTTTCAATTAGTTTAGAAGGCAAAATTATGTAGGGTATATGTTGAAGGTGAAGTGAGAAAAGGCTTAGAATGAGAAATAACCCAATTAACCTTAAAGCTCCAATGAGGGGGCTGCGAGGGGTATTTTTATCATTTGGCCCTGGAATTTGACCAATTTGAGTTCAAAAATGGATTTTACATGTGAAATTATGTAGTATTGGCCTGAGTCATAATTTTGAGTAAAGTACAGTTAGACCGGGTACAAAGGGGTAGACCGAGTCTATAGGGGCATTTTGGTAATTTAGCATTTTTAAGCTAAGTTAACCAATATAATGAGTTTAGAGTAATACATGGATAAGTCATGACTCATTTATGATACATTTAGGGATTGTAGGATTTGACGACTGTCCGGAGTATAAAACTTGCCCAAGCTCATACAAATAAGTGGGAGTTGCTAGAGGAAAGTAACCAGGTAGTAACTTGTCTTTCATATGTTTATAATATGCAATGTATGGTTGTGTGTTCATCAAGAATTATCTGATGTATTCTGAATATGCAGGGTCGTAGCCCGGGGCCTATTTGCACGGGTGGACACTTAGGCTAGTATAATACTCACTAATACACGAGCGGGTATCTAGGGCCTATTTGCACGGGTATCCCTCAGGGCCTATAACATATTTAGCGATATGATAGCTTATAAATTACTTGTGATACATTGAGTACTGTTATGATGATTCTGTTAGATGATGACTGTGTAACATGCTTTGTGATGTTATATATATATGATTGGTATTATGTTACTACTGAGATTCTTTTGAATCTCACTCTTTTTGCAAAATCCCATTTACAGTACAGGGAGAGAGCTTTAGAGGCAAGAGGAAGGTAAATGCGGAGAGCTAGAGGATTAAACGAAGAAGATTTTAGTTATGTTGGTTGTCTATTTCTATATATTTTGGATGTTTTGAGATATATGTATATGATGTATATAGTTGTGTAAGCATGACAAGATTACAAGAATAACTTAGTTGATGAATGGTACTTTGGATAAGTAATTACACTTCTGACTTAAAAGAAGAATCTATAACTAAAGAACTTATCATGATACGTAAGCAGAGACATGCTCATATACTCTGATAAATGGACTTAAGTACTGATGAGACTTATTAAGATAGCGAACGTGTGTGGAAAAGATTTGAGAAAATTTATTACCTTCAAAATTCCTTTCCAATCCCAGGTTCAAATCCTGAGTTAGGTTTGGAAATTTGCAAACATTTTCCTAATTTGAAACTGGCTCCTGGTTCGACCAGTGATTTAACTACTCTTTTGTACTCATCTGAGGCTATAGGAAATGAGGTATCATATTTTTGGTATCAGAGCGTTGATTCTGGCAATGATAGGTTTTGCTAGAGTCTACTACTTATATTGATAGGTTCTAGCCCTTTGTTAGCGGCTTGTTGTTAGGAAGAATGGTTGATAGGATGATGTTTAAGATGTTTAAGAATGATGACAACTAAGGGAAATAAGAATTGGGTAGCATATGAGTGTTTTCGGATTGATTACTAAAAATTGATTGGTTTTAAGCAGCTGGTGAACTCGAGTTTGACCTTATGAACTCGAGTGCATTGAGTATTTTCTTATTCACCAAGTAGTCTAGGGTAGGAATTCGCAAGAGTGCAAAACCCAAACTTGAGTGCAGTTGGCTGAGAACTTGAGTTTGTATATGAGAACTTGAGTGCACTTTCATTTCTGCACAGATGGAAATCCCTCAGGTATAAACTCTTCCTTCAAAACTCGCAAAACTTGAGTGTGGTATTTCCACATAACTTTAGTGCACATTATTCAACTCGAGTGCATAACTTACCTGCAGTAACCAAGAACTATCTAGGATAAACTCTCACTTCAAAACTCTTATAACTCGAGTGTGGGTCCCTAAGAACTCGAGTTTATAATAGCGAACTCGAGTGTGATCCTTTTTGGTGAGTACATGCTTCAAGAATCAGTTAAGTCTCAGCAATTTCTTAATTGAACTCGAGTGTAACTTGTAGAACTCGAACTTATAGCCAGAACTTGAGTACATGCATTCAAACTCGGGTGTAAAAGAAAATATTTGAAAAATATAAATGCGTTTTTGTGTAATGTTTTCTTTAGAGACTTTAATACATTGTACTTCATTTAACTTGATTATTTCTTTGTAAAACCTTTCATTACTATTTTATTATCATTAAAAATATTGATTCTAATATAGTGATGTATAGGATAGCAGGAATGCCAAGAGTAAGACATACTTTCAGGAAGAGTGTACCAGCTCCTATCTCTATTTAGAAAAGGAGACAAAGGAGTAGGTCACCCTCACTTCGATCAATTAACCAGCCTCCACCAGAGGAGCAGATACTAGAGGGTGAGGCTTATGTGGTTATTAACAGAGGAGGACCTGGACATGGACCAAATATTGTTCATACACGCATAAAGAGCGTTAAGTATCCAATGTTCTATGGTCCTATCACTAGGGACAAAGCTACTGTAGTGGACACATATGACTTAGAGTTAGATAATAGTGTGTTGCACTCAGACTCAGATTCAGAGTCAAATGCTCTGGTAGAGAAGCTAGCATTATTTGACCTACACCCTTATCATGAATTATAGGAACAACTTAAAGACTTGTATCTGACAGCCTTTCATGATTTCCTTACTCCCACGACATAATACATAGGGTTTTTGGACTCAGTACATAAGTTGTACGAGCAAAAGGAGGAGCTTGGGAAAATGATGATTGACGATGTTTGGATTCAGACTACGTTAGCATATTTGCTTGACTTTACCTTCTGGATCAAGAAGAAAAATGAGATCTTATTTATGGGTCCTTTTGAGTTTTTGCCTTTTATTGGGCATATGACTTTGTATGTACTATTTAATATGCATAAAGGATAATGGGGAGAGCGATGATAGTATGCTTAGTAAAATAGCATAGGCTTATTTTTGGATGTAAATGTTAAGCCACTTATTGTACATGTGACTAGTTTTATTGTAGAATAGGCTTCTTTTGATGTAAATATCAAGCCACCTTAATGCAAATGCGAATGTTTGATATAATGGATATATATCTGTTGTGTGATGGCATTTAAAAATCTTGAGAAGTACATTTGTACATATATGTGTTGATGTTGTATTAACGTAGTTTTCCTTTTGAATAGTGTAGAGAATCATGGTGCGACCCAGAAGAGAGGGAAATGTACTACCAAATCCTAAACCTGAGAATAATACAAGGCCTGATGTCATGCAGCAAGTTCTCAGAATACTTAATCAATAGCAGACTATGATTTAAGACTTACGAGAAGAAGTCAGGGAACTAAGACAAAAGCATAATGCTGAGAGGGCATAACCTAACAACCCTAAAGGGAATAACCCAGAGGGGAATCCCCCTGGAGGAAACCATCTTGAAGGGAATCCAGACGGGGAACAACCACCAAGTGACGAGCAATCATATTCGCATGAGGTGAATTCAGAAATTCCCGTGGTTCAAGAACGTGAAGAGGATACAATTTGCTACTGGATGCCCAAATTTATTAATTATCAGTCTGAGGCATTCCAAGGGAAATTTAATCCATAAGCTGCTGAGAATTGGCTGAACCAATTAGAGAAAATTTTTTAGGTGCTAAGATGTCCTACATAGATGAAGGCTAGAATGGCTATATATAAACTAGTAGGTGATGTTGATGACTAATGGAAGAATAGGCACTCATACTACGTGTCTGGAATATCCTGCTGACCTGGGAGTTGTTCCAGGAGAAATTTTATGAAAAGTATTTCCCGAGGTTAATAAGGATTGAGAAAGAGAAAGAATTTCTAGCAATTCAACAAGGTGACACCAGAACCATTGATGCCTACTTGTCTCGATTTATTCGACTTTCCCGCTATTCTTCCTATTTGAAACTTAAAGATGATGAGGAGTGGAGCTCCGATTGCTAATTCGGGGATAAAGCCTGAGTTAGAAGAGAAATTAGTAGCTCGGCAGTTCAAAAAGTTCAATAAGGTTGTAGAAGTGTGCCGACTGATAGATGGAAACTTGAGCAGAGTGCATGTTAGTCAGAGTACTAGTCATCGAGGTGGATTTAGTAAGGGGAATACCTCACAGAAGCGTAAAGGACAAGGATTCCTATAAAAGGGAGATAACAAAAAACCCTTTTGGTCTGGGAACCGCGACGGTCAGAAACCCTCGATGTTTCAAACATGCCCTTGGTATGGCAAGTCTTATCCGGGGCGATGGTGCAATCTTGCTACAAGCCAAGTGAACTATTATGCCTGCAAGAAGCCAGGCCATTTGGTGATGAATTGTCCCCAACAAGCAGCACCACAATTTGTTGAGCCCAGACAGACGAATAATGGCCGAGTGTTTTGCTTGACTCAGGAAGAAGCGAAGGAGTCTCCTATGCTAGTTCAAGGTAAAATTATCTTCAATGGTAGTGTGTTGCAAGCTTTATATGATTCGGGTACTAGCCACTCATTCATTGCTTATGACTGTACTAAACGCTTAAGATTGTATATGCATAAACTGCCATTTGATTTAATTATATCGACGCTAATAGGTGTTAAAACTCTTACTGCTAATGTTTGTTTAAACTGTGTGATAAATGTTGAGGGACGTGAGTCTCCAGCTGACTTGATTTTGTTAGAATTGGCTGACACCCAAGAGGGAGTGAATTGGGTGTATGGAAGAATGTATGATCTTTTAAAATATTTTCGCAAATTGTTAACTCAGTATACATATGGAAGTATAAACTCACAAGAAATTATATAAATCTTATATGCTGGAAATATAAAAGCTTAGAGAAGAGAATGAGCAAACTATGATTTATCCTGGTTCGGTCCAATCCACGATGACCTACGTCCAGTCCCCAGGCTCCTCCTGAGATTTTCAATCCACTATCTTCTTGTTTAACCAGGCACAAGAAAATCCTTTACAAAACTCTTACGAAATTACTCCCCCTTACACCGTAAGGTTTACTCCCTCTGGCAAGTTGAGCAAAGCAATCCCGAAGACCTTTCTCTCCTTCTTAACCGTGCAAGTCTTACAAGCATCAACGTTCTCTCCTGCTTACACCACTGTAAGTCTTACGAGCAGAAACATTCTCTACTGCTTGCACCTTGTAAGTCTTACCAGCCGAAAGTCTTACTGTGATTCTCTCTACAGCTTTCCCGTAAGGTAATCAACCCTCTTAAGGTCCCTCTACCTTGAGAACACTTCTAAAATACAGATAAAGTGTTTACAAGCTCTCTCATAGAGTGGGTAAAATGCTCACTGAAGTACAACACAAAATCTCACTCTCTAAATACATGATATAGAAAATAGATAAGCACAAAGAGTATGTGAGTCGGAAGACTTATGATAACAGCATGTTGGCATAGTTGGGTTCTCGTGTTTCAGTTTGTTGTAGTCTTTTTCTGTAAATCTCTATCTCTTCTTCTTGAATGCTTTGGTTTATATAAGAAAGGTTGAGAGCCGTTGGAGCATTCAAATATTTTCCCGTTGTAAGCCGATCTTGTGCTCAGACAAAAAGTTCAACGGTTACACACCGTTGCTCATTGATCGTGGTGCTCTGACAGATACTTCAGCATTTCCCATTGATCTCTTACAAATGTGTCAGCGTTACTCTCTTTTTGTTTTGCACGTTTGTTAAACCATTTATTGAATACTCTTGTTGCCCATGATTTGTTGTCGCTAAATATTGATCCGTGTATGCCATGTGATAGTAGTGCATAACACCTGTAAAAGCACTCAGAGAAATAGCCGTTAGAAAACATCACTCGGGTGATAACAACTTCACTGGCAGTGATATCTGAAAACTGGAGAATTACTGGAAGTAAACTTGATTTCACTGGAGGTGATTTTCAGAAGATAGTATTCCACTGGCAGTTATCTTGATTAAACAATATTCCACTAGTAATGATGATCCCTTGAGTGATTTCCATGATTATGTGAAGTTTCTGAAGGTGATTCTGATAAGAACAATGAATCACTCGAGCTATCAATAAATTCTATGGCAGTGATATCAATTCACTTGAGTACAGCATTACTCCACTGGATGTGATTTTGATAAAACAATAAATCACTCGACTACAGAAGCATTTTCCTAGTAGTGATCTTGATTTCTGGATGTGATTCTGATTTGCTGCCACTGGAACTGATTATGTCACAGTGGAGAGTACACTGTGTGATCACTGAAACGTATTTGATTCACTGGAAATGCATTGGAAGTGATATATCAAAAATAAACATATCACTTGAGGCATATTGGCTTTCACTGGAGGTGCATTTAGGTTCACTGGGAGTGATCTCATCTTCACGAGGAGTGATTTTGATTCATACTGATATACTGACAATGATTGGATGTCAACTGGAAGTGATACTGAGAAAATAGCTAATCACTCGAGTGAATTCAGCTTCACTGGGAGTGGTTTTCATAACAATGAAATTTTCTTCTAGTGATTTCAAAGCCACTGGAAGTGATATTGGAAATTTCACATATCACTCGAGTGATTTGGAGATCACTGGAAGTGAATTTCGAAACATTGAATTTTTCTTATAGTGATTTGGCTTGCACTGGAAGTGATTCTGAAAAATCTCATATCACTCGAGTGAATTCCATATCACTGGAAGTGAAATTGCAAACAGTGAATTTTTCTTGTAGTGATTTGGCTTGCACTGGAAGTGATCTGCAAAATCAACAGAATCATTCGAGTGAATTGGATGCACTGGAAGTGATTTTCAGCATAGTGAAAATTTCTAGGAGTGATCTGATAGGCCACTGGAAGTGATCTGCGGAATAAGCCATATCACTCGAGTGAATTCTAGAATCACTTGAGTGATCTGTAATTTCTGGCACATCACTCGAGTGATTACTAAGAATCACTTGAGTGATCTATTGTTTAGATCACTTTAACTCGTTGTTGCGTTTGTAATTCTTCAGCAAACATGGGTCAACTTCCAGATGATATAACTCTTCGAATATAACTCCAAAATTGTCATATTATATATCAATGGAAAGCTATTCATGTTTAGTTGGTACTAGTTGCAGCTCAATCAGATCAGTGGTTTTAGAGTTATAGTCCAAACACCGAAGCTATTATGGAAGGCAACACTGATTTCAACTTCAAATTCAAACATTAATATCTGATTCATCTGAGCTCTTTTCATGTTGATTCTAGTGTCTAAATGACGAATATGAAGTCTATTTTCATATAAAACTGATTTTGTCTCAATCAGAGTTGTATTTTGAGAGATATGATTGAATAACCACGCCTCTCTCAGCTGACATAAAACAGAGCCTAAAAATTCAAAGATGACTCGAGTGAATAGTGACTCACTCTAAGTAATTTTCCATGTTTCCAGAATCACTCAAGTGATTCTGGAAAATCACTTGAGTGACGTTCAAAGTCACTCGGTTGCTACATGCTACAGTATGATACAGTGCCAAATACGCTATAGTACCGTATGCTACAGTACCCTAAAAAGAACTTGAATCTTCATATTCTTCCTTAATTCTTATAAGTTCTTCATTTCTCAATCTCTTTCTTCCATTGCTTGACTAATCTACAAGATATGCAAGATTAAATATAGTAGTTAGTCAATGTAAGAGATAAGTATATTATGCAAACTTCTTGCTCTTAATATTTGACATCTATATTTGTCATCATCAAAACTAATCATATCTAACATTTTCCCCCTATTTGATGATGGCAAATCCTTAAAGGAAAATATTCTTGAATGTGAATAGACAAATTGAATGCAACATATTTTTCCATTTCTCTCCCCCTGTTTGATGATAAGTAAAATATTTACATATTTATTTTCCCTTATATGATGATTTTGTGGACTATATTTGAGCTGAATGTAATCAATTTCGGTGTAATTAATAAATAAATAATGATTTTCTTGCAGCCATGGACAGTACCACATTAAGAAGAATTAAAGAAGACATTTAAGGGGAAGTACTATTCATACAGACTATTCACTGTGCACTGTTCATGTCTGGTACTGTTTGGAATCACTGTAGCGTACTGTAGCAGAGGGACTGTAGTGGACCATTGTATTATACTGTAGCGGTCGGTGTGTGTGGACGTGGGGTGGTTCAATACGGTTCCTGTAGCAATCGGTTCACTGTAGCAAGTGGGTGGTTAGTTCACTGTAGAAAAAAATACTGTAGCAGTTTGAAAATGAAGCCTATAAATAGAGCTTCTTGGCACCCTAAAATGAGGAGAAGGAAGGAGGAAGGAAGAGAGAGAGAGAGAGTTTCTATTTTAGAGAGAGAGTTGTTATTTTTAGAATTTATTTCTTGCATTTTTTTTTACTTCTTGCATGCCTCCTACATGGATGGTTTTACCTTCTATATGGAAGGCCTAGATAGTCCTCCTTTATGGATGGCATAGGTTGCCACCTACATGGATGGTTTTACCTCCTATATGGTAGGCTAGATTTTCCATTTTCATGCATCTTGTAGTTGTATTTTTATGTTTTTGTAATTAATTTTTATGCAATATTTATGATGTTTGTAATTTATTTTGGTTTTATTTTTAATTTTATCATGAGCTAAATTTTCCTTTTCCTAGGGTGATGACATAGCTTACTAATGACGGATTGAATCTTAACTTATTAAATCTAGTTTTAATTTTTCCTTCATGATTGAGTTTTAGTTATTGCACTTAATGCTTACAATTGATTGGCCACCTTTTGGATGATTTCAATATGCATGTTGAGACCGGAAGGAGATACATGTGTGTGGATCCTATAATTAAAACCATAATTTTCATATGAAATAGGAATATATTCATATGGGTTGTGTAGTCTTAATTGAGTTCCATAAATCTTAATGCATGATTGATTGCTTAAATTCATATAGGAATATATTGGGTTATGAATTAATTATATAATTACTTGACCTTGGAAGAGGCTAGTAATTAAAATAAGGAAACTCGACTGTCAATCATGTGGAATAAATTGAACTAGAATAGATAAGTGATTCAATCTGGAATTTGTTAAGTGAAATCTAATCCTTAGGGCTTTTTCTCATATTTGTCTTTATATCACTTATATTCATATTTCATCATTTTTATCTTGCAATTTCAATCACAACAATCAACCGACTAAATAGAATTAAAATTACCAATTTTGGAACTTAGTGATCAATCCTCGTGGGAACGATACTCTACTCACTTCTATATTACTTGATTACGACAGTGTACACTTGCACTTCAAAATACACCATCCTACACTCGTAACATTTGACATTAGCAAAAAGTTTGAAGTATAGACATTTTCTTTCCCCTTTTTAAAAGTAATGCTATTTGAATGTGATGCAAATGAAAGAAATGTTTTCAAGAAAGCTATAATAAAAAATATGTAAGGTATTCACAAAAACATAAAGAGAGAGGGTTTAGAAATGCTCATTTGAATTTGTCATGCTAATGATAGATCCATAAAGTCCAATTTATGCCACTTTCTCTTTGCAACTCTGTTGTATATTCATGTTGTCTCTAAGATGCTCCTCACTGAGTTGAACTCCTTGTTCCATCACAGTATGCTTAATGCTCCATTAATTTGTATTGGCATACTTATTTATTACTTTGAATGTTGTAGCCGATATATTTTCCTTTGATTGATCATTAAAGCAAATATCCTTAAGATCGATATATTCTCCCTTTTAGTATGTTGAGGAGTGAGCATGTATAGAGCTAATTTTCCTGTCATAAATTAAAATCATTCTTGTAAGGAGAATGGTTAGTGCAATCAAGTATAAAAAATTTCCTTTCTATACAAATTGAGACTATGGAAGGAAAGTGTATGAGTAACTCATCATCAAAACTAATCAATTGAAAGTAAATGCATATGAGTATATGATAAGTAAAATATTTGCACATTTATTTTCCCTTATATGAATCATTTTTTGGATGACATTTGAGCTTAATGTAATGAATTTGGGTGTAATTGATAAATAAATAATGATTTGACATAAAATAGAATTCATTGGAAAATACTAAATTTTGACCTTGTTTTAGTTTTTAGGAAATATCTGGAGCTATAGAGGTTGTATTGGGACGTTCTTTACATGGATAGAAAGCTGAGAAAAATTTCTACACCTTTTATGTTGAGGTGAAAACCCAGTTCTGTTCTTAAAAGCTCCGAATTTTGCTTAGAAGTTGAGCATGTGATTCTATGCAAGTCTGACCTTTGTCCACTAACTTGACCGTAACTGGAGCCACAAATATTGAAATGAGGACTTTTCATATGTGTTTTCAAGATAAGATCTAGATCTACAACTTTTATGAAGACAACAAAGTGAGATTCCAACGTTTTAATTGCCAAACATTAGCTGCAATCAATGAGCAAGGTGATCACAAAGTCAATATCGGTGGCTTAGAGTCAAGATTCTTACCTAACATGTGGAAATTCTTACACCCAATTTATCTATAAATAGAGGAGTTGAAGGCACAAGGAAGGACACCATCTTAGAGTTTAATTTCATGAATTTTTATTGTTCTTGCATACCTCTTACATGGAAGGTTTAGGCAGTCCTCCTTTATGGATGGTATAAGTTGCCTCCTACATGGAAGGTTTTACCTCCTATATGGAAGGCTAGAATTTTCTATTTTCATGCATCTTGTAGTTGTATCTTTATGTTTTAGAATTTAATAATCATGTTTTCTGTAATATTTATGAAGTTTTCAATTTCTTTTGGTTTTATTTTTAATTTCATCGTGAGCTAAATTTTCATTTTCCTAGGGTGATGACGTAGCTTACTAATGATGGATTGAATCTTAACTTATTAAATCTAGTTTTAATTTTTCCTTCATGATTGAGTTTTAATTATTGTTCTTAATGCTTTCAATTGATTGGCCACCTTTTGGATGATCTCAATATGCATGTTGAGATCGGAAGGAGATACATGTGTGTGGATCCTATAATTAAAACCATAATTTTCATATGAAATAGGAATATATTCATATGGGTTGTGTAGTCTTAATTGAGTTCCATAAATCTTAATGCATGATTGATTGCTTAAATTCATATAGGAATATATTAGGTTAGCAATAAATTATATAATTACTTGACCTTGGAAGAGGCTAGTAATTAAAATAGGGAAACTCTAATATCAATTATGTGGAATAAATTAGACAAGAATAGATAAGTGATTCAATCTGGAGTTTGCTAAGTGAAATCTAATCCCTAGGTTCTTTTTATTATATTTGTCTTTATAACAATTGCATTTTCATTTAATCATTTTTATCTTGCAATCTCAACAACTAACTAATCGATCGGCTAAATAGTATTAAAATTATCAATTTTGGTACTTAGTGATCAATCCTCGTGGGAACGATACTCTACTCACCTCTATATTACTTGTTTATAACAATGTACACTTGCACTTCTAGATACACCATCCTATACTTGTAACAAGTTTTTGGCGCCGTTGCCAGGGATTGTTGTCTTTAATATCAATACCAAGTAATTTTAATACTAATTTGGTCTTTACATTACATTTGTTTTCTTTTTGGTGTCTTGTGTTTCTTTTCAGGCTTTTACTTAGTGCATGACAAGATCAAAGAAGACTGTATTACAACCTTGTGTAAGGGTGAAGGAGTTAGAACATCACATCTTCTTCTTAGGGCAAGAGTTAGAAGTTTCAAGCCTACCTGAACGAATGGGACGCATGTTCTACCGTGCTGAAGCTTTTATCGCTTTACCCGGTGGTTTGGAAACATTAGATGGGATGTCGAGCATTTAATATTGGGCTAAACTTAACTTTTACAAAAAGCCATTAAGATCGTTAAATGTTAATGGTTTTTATGATCAGCTGTTGTCTTTTCTTGATCATGTTGTGGAAACAAGATTCATACCCCAAGCGACCCGTCGTTCCATCATTTTTGCACCAACTGCTGATCAACTACTTGATATAAACTACAAACCTATGAACCTACACTAGATCTATTAGTAAAAGAAAAAGGTAGGTAGTCTTCAGATAGCAGTCGGAAGCAGAATCCAGAAACCACTCTCCGGTTGTAAACTTTCCTTAATCTTAATGGTTTTACTCTTAGTATTTTAGTTTACTTTATTGTTTGTTTATGTTTTCAAATAAAAAAAACTGTCTCTAATCTTTAGAAGACATTGAGAACAATGTCTGATTTAGGTTGTGGGAGGAAAAAAAGCATAATTTTTCCATTAAATAGTTAGTTAGTAAAACCATTAGATGCATGGGGTGTGAAAAGATGGCAGAGTAGAGTTATTCTTAACTCTTGAGATCTTATTAGTTGCATTTTTTTTCTTTCTGTTTCATCTAAAAAAAAGAGAGGTCCCGAAAAAAAATAAATAAAAATTTTTTTTTGATTGTTTTTCAATGATTTTAAGAAGTATATAAGTTTGAAGCATGTAGCAATTGAGTTTGGAGATTTTATAGCATGATTGAACAACTGATTATTGGATTTGGTGACGAATTTTAAGATTGAATAAGCTGAATTTGAAAGTACCTAACCATGAGTTTTTGAGCCTATATGATCAATAATGATTATCTTTGTTGTGTGTGATATTAATTTATTGAGTTGTTACTCTAGAACTTGCTTCAAATCTTGTTGAAATTACATGTCACATGCACATTCGAAAATGATAAAGGCATTCATTTTCTTTAGCCAGAGCCAAAAAGCCAACCTTACAATTACACCATTGATAAGCCCCTTTGAGCCTGATTGATTATTTCTTTATTGTCAACCCATTAATATGTTTTAATGATATATCAAGTGCTCTTACTTAGTTCAAAAAGACTAACAAAGCATTTGAAATCTTTGTGAAATGGGCTTTTGACAAGTGTGGGGCTGTGTATATTATCAACTATTGAATTGCATTAAAAAAAGAGAAAAAGAAAAAAAAGAAGAGAAGTTAGAAAAAAAGAAAAAAGAAGAAAAGGATATTTAGTTTTGGAATAAAAATTCTGAGTTGCCATGATAAATCTATTCATAAGATGGCCCATTTTTCAAATGCTCTATTTATTTCTTAGATGTAACCCTTCATATCACTATTTATATTTCTTTTACACCTTCAATAAGTCCTTTTGATTTGAATTATGCATGTGAATTCGGTAGTGGAGATTGAGATTTTTAGCAAGCTTATGGTAGTGCAACTTTTTCAGGTGAATTTGAACGAAACACTTACCCTTAAACACTTGAGAGATTGAGAGGATGAGTCACAATTATGAATTTGGTTCATTCATTTTCAAATGAAGTTACCATTTTATACTTTTGTTGATTCAAGAATACTATGATCTCTTTATTCTTTAATTGTGTCCTTGTTTATAACTTGACACTTCTGATTTTGTTGGAAGCACTTATTAGTCAATCCTTCTTGTCCGAAGACGTCCAAGAACTAAGTGTTGGGGAATTTGATAAGTAAAATATCTGCACATTTATTTTCCCTTATATGAAGCATTTTTTGGATGACATTTGAGCTTAATGTAATGAATTTGGGTGTAATTGATAAATAAATAATGATTTGATATAAAATAGAATTCATTGGAAAATACTAAATTTTGACCATATTTCCGTTTTTAGGCAATATCTGGAGTTCTAGATGTCAAATTGGGACGTTCTTTATATGGATAGAAATCTGAGAACAATTCCTACACCTTTTATGTTGAGGTGAAAACCCAGTTCTATTCTTAAGAGCTCCAAATTTTGCTTAGAAGTTGAGTATGTGATTTTATCCAGGTCTGACCTTTGTCAACTAATTTGACCATAACTGGAGCCACAAATGTTGAAATAAGGAGATCTCACATGAGTTTTTAATATAAGATCAAGATCTACAACTTTCATGAAGACAACAAAGTGAGATTCCAACGTTTTAATTGCCAAACATTAGCTGCAATCAATGAGCAAGGTGATCACAAAGTCAATATCGGTGGCTTAGAGTCAAGATTCTTACCTAACATGTGGAAATTCTTACACCCAATTTATCTATAAATAGAGGAGTTGAAGGCACAAGGAAGGACACCATCTTAGAGTTTAATTTCATGAATTTTTATTGTTCTTGCATACCTCTTACATGGAAGGTTTAGGCAGTCCTCCTTTATGGATGGTATAAGTTGCCTCCTACATGGAAGGTTTTACCTCCTATATGGAAGGCTATATTTTTCTATTTTCATGCATCTTGTAGTTGTATCTTTATGTTTTAGAATTTAATAATCATGTTTTCTGTAATATTTATGAATTTTTCAATTTATTTTGGTTTTATTTTTAATTTCATCGTGAGTTAAATTTTCATTTTCCTAGGGTGATGACATAGCTTACTAATGACGGATTGAATCTTAACTTATTAAATCTAGTTTTAATTTTTCCTTCATGAAAGAGTTTTAATTATTGTTCTTAATGCTTTCAATTGATTGGCCACCTTTTGGATGATCTCAATATGCATGTTGAGACCGAAAGGAGATACATGTGTGTGGATCCTATAATTAAAACCATAATTTTCATATGAAATAGGAATATATTCATATGGGTTGTGTAGTCTTAATTGAGTTCCATAAATCTTAATGCATGATTGATTACTTAAATTCATATAGGAATATATTGGGTTAGCAATTAATTATAGAATTACTTGACCTTGGAAGATACTAGTAATTAAAATAGGGAAACTCTAATATCAATCATGTGGAATAAATTGGACTAAAATAGATAAGTGATTCAATCTGGAGTTTGCTAAGTGAAATCTAATCCCTAGGGCCTTTTTATTATATTTGTCTTTATAACAATTGCATTTGCATTTAATCATTTTTATCTTGCAATCTTAACCACCAACTAATCGATCGGCTAAATAGTATTAAAATTAGCAATTTTGGTAATTAGTGATCAATCCTCATGGGAACGATACTCTAGTCACCTCTATATTACTTGTTTACGACAATGTACACTTACACTTCTAAATACACCATCCTACACTCGTAACAGTATACTGTAATAATTTTCTTCAAATAAAGGAGACAAGCTTTTAAGATATAAAACACATGTGAATATGAAGCTCCTCCTTAATGAGTGCATGGCCTTAAAAATATATTATGAGGAATAGTTATGAACTCTTGTGGACTTGAAAAACTATGAAATTTTGAAAATACAGTGAGAGATCAGGTTTCGATAATGATGCATGAATTTCTGAGAGGAAAATAAGTTTAGAATAATGAAAATTGAGTTTCATAAATTCTCAGCGGAAGGAAGATGATGATAATTTTGAATATGAAAGTTCATGGGAAGAACAACTGATATAATCTGTGATTTTACCATTCACTCGAGTGATTTTGACATTCACTTGAGTGATTTCCTTCTGAACCAGAATCACTCGAGTGATAGCAACATTTCACTTGAGTGAATTTGCAGAAAATCACTTATGTCTAGTTTTACTTCACAACTTACTCAAATCACTTACCTCATTCAAGTGCTTGACTGAGAACACTTGAGTTACCTACCTGTAGCATTATTATCACTCAAGTGATAACATCTTTCATTTGAGTATAAATTTCCTTATACCTTGATGCTTAAGCTAGTAGAGTAATCATCAAACACATGAACATATAAATAAAATTATAAGTAATAAAATATTCTCTCAACTTATTGGGATTAACCATTCCAAATTGATCTTTTGCAAGGAGCTGTAAAAGTGTCTGCTGCTACTTGAAGATGAAGATGAAGATGATTCAGAATAAATATCACTTTGACATCTTTCTTTTTTAATATGATTCTCTAATTAAGTGATGTCACAGATTACTTCTTTCTTTGATGTCAATATCAAGCAATGTAATTGAATTCATAGATGTGTTTGCTTGATCCACCCGTATTTCTTTAATAGCACTCTTTAGATACTTTGGTACCCAACTGCTCTTGGTTCTATAGAATAAATCTTATGCTCTTATAAAAGTGAATCATATGATATTTGAGCAAAGAGTATCATAAACCAATACAGACCAAAATATAATTTTACTCAATAAATTCAAATCATTAAATCATAAAGTATAACTATCAAGTGATACCAAGAGTGATAATTTTCAAAGATCAATGACAATTTATAAACAAACTTTATATAGTAAATATGTCATTGATAAGATTGTCAAGCAATTCATATAAGTCAGATCAAGAGAGTAGTGAATCTATCCATAATGATCAACTTTTATGAAATGATAAATCATGAATATTTTCCATAAATGATAATGAGATATGCAATCTATTTCAAAATCTCAAATGTCTTTCCAAATCATGAATATGCATTATGATGTTAAGATTTTGAATGTACATTTATGCAGTTTGTTAAATATCAATGCTCTTGCTAAAAATAATGGAAGTCAATAGTTTAAGTATATATGTATATCTACCAGAAAACTTCTCTTTTTAAAGAACAACAAACATAACATGTTTGATAATGAAATTAACATATTTGGGAATTTTCCAAAAGCAAAATTCATATTGAAAATGGATTAGCCAAAAAGGGCTTAACTTGATAGACATGTATAAGCATAATGACTTTGCTACTGATCAATATATAATCTCGACAATGAAGAGTAAGAATACTACCAAATCAAGTATTTGAATACTTTAGTTGCTCGGAGATAGGTAAAGTCAATTGTTAAGTTCAAGTGTTCATGATTTTTGGATACTTGTGTATGAATTTGGGAATTTATGAAATAGAATTGTTTATGTTGTTGATTCTTCCCAGTCTGGAACAGTGTTCCTGTGCGTGATATTTGAGGAGTCAAACTTTGTCCAAAAAATTTGAAACTTTCCATATTTAAATTAGAGACATAGAGCTTTAATTTGATAGGTATTTTGTAATTTTTGGACAAGTATGTTGGGAGATATGAATTGTTGAAGTTTGGCCCTGTTTTCTGGAAACAAATCTAGAACAGTGATGTTTTCTGAAATTCTGGGAATTTTGTGTTGGTATTTTCCAGAAAATGATATTTTTCCTTAAAATTATACTTAAAGAGGATCAAATGAAAATTTTAAAATCCTCAATTAAATTTCTATAGAATTAATTATGATTTTCCAAATTTTGGTCAAACATGCTGGTAGTTTGATTACCATGAAAATTTAAGTAAGAAATTGGCCAAATGTAATTGATTGGAACTCCAAGGGTGAAAGTAAGCCTTTGAAGCTAATGTAGCCATTAGGAATTCACCCTTTATGGATCTAATGATGTCATTCTTTTCTAGGGTCATGAAGTGTTAAAGAAGAAGTAATGGTTGGAAGATCAAGGTGCATGAGGAGGACATCAAGTAAAAGGTAGTGAACTTACCTTTCCTGCATGTATGTGATATGTATGTCTTGCATTGATTATGTGACTTCTTTGCCTATTTATGTGGAACATGTATGATTGTTTGAAGCTCTGTTATATTTGTGCAATGGCCATATGTATGTCATAACATCGAGCATGCAGCATGACATTATGTCGGCATGAAGTAGTGTAGGTAAGCATGTCATGCATTCATATATATCTGGCATGTATAATGTTATTGTTTGCTACTGAGATTCTCTTGAATCTCACTCCTCCCAACCAACCATTTAGACAGGTGAAGAGTGTAGGGAGATATGCATCTAAGGAGAATTGAAGGTAAAGTGAAGATTGTAGTGCAATGCACTACTATTTATATTTGATGTAAGAGTGTGGTGGTTATGTGTAATTATACATTTGATGTATATGTGGCTATACATTCCATATATGTAAATGAATGTATTAAGTTTAAGTAGAGAATCGCAAGCATACTCTGATATAATGAAACAAAGAGCCGTTGAGAGTTATTGACGTAGTGAAACTCATGGAAATAATTGAAATATTTTTTTTACCCTCTGAAAAACCCTCTCAACCCCAGGTTCAACTCCTGAGTTGAGATTAGGAATTTGTGAATGTTTTCTGAAGTTGGGTAATCCGGGTTTGAATCCTGGTCCCACGAATGATTTCACTACTCATCTCACTTATCTTGGGCTATGAGAATAAGATGTTACAAGATGTACTTAAGAATCGTGCTAAGTATTTTGCGGGAAAGGCAACTCTATGCGAAGTTGAGTAAATGTGACTTTTGGCTCTCAAAAGTTAGATTTCTAGGCCATGTTATCTCACGAGAAGGGGTTGCAGTAGATCCCAGTAAGGTGGAAGCAGTGCTAGGCTGGAGAAGGGCAGAAATTGTTGCTGAGATATGCAGTTTTCTGAGTTTTATGGGCTATTATCAGAGATTTATTCAGAATTTCTCTTGGATTGCCTTGTCGTTGACCAAGGTCACATGAAAAGATCAACCGTTTAAGTGGGATGCTTGATGTGAGAAGAGATTCAAGGAGCTGAAAGAAAGATTGACAATTGCACCTATGTTGATTATCCCTGATCCCGAGTTGACCTATGTGGTCTACATTGATGCTAGCAAGCTGGGACTGGGACGTGTCCTGATGCAATAGGGCAGAGTGGTGGCCTATGCCTCTCGACAGCTGAAGCCTCATGAGATGAATTATCCCACGCATGATCTGAAGCTAGCGGCAATTATGTTTACGCTTAAAGTCTGGTAATACTACCTATCTGGGGTGGTTGTTAAACTGTACTGCGACTACAAAAGTCTCAAATATCTATATGATCATAAAGAGCTCAATATGAGACAACACAGGTGGATGGAGTTGCTAAAAGACTATAACCTGGAGATCAAGTATCACCTAGGAAAAGTAATTATTGTCGTTGATGCTCTTAGTCAGAAGGCGATGAAGGTGGAAGCTATGATGATGCAGGAGAGGAAATTAATAAAATATTTCTTAGATCTAAACCTGACAAAATAAATCACATGCGCTGGTTATGGTGTTAGCCAAGCGGAAAGTGATCTGAAGATTGAGATTGCAGAAGCTAAAATGCAAGATGAGTAAGCATATGCTATTAGAATTATGATCGAACAAGGAGAGACTCAGGATTATGATCTATCACCATGTGGATTTTTTCAATACAATAGAAGAATCTATGTTCCACTAAAAGTTGAACTAAGGCACAAGATCCTTAATGATGCGCACAAGAGTCGTTACACCCTCCACCCAGGGATGGTAAAAAAGTACTGTAACTTAAAGGTGATGCACTAGTGGCGTAGATTTAAGAAGGATGTGATAAAATATGTGGCACGATGTTTTACCTGCCAAAAGGTAAAGATTGAGCACCAGAAACCGCCAGGATTGCTGCAGAGTCCCGAGATTTCAGAATGGAAATGGGAAAGCGTAACTATGGATCTTGTGGTAGGATTACCTAGAATCTGGAATCGTGATGTGATATAGGAGGAAGGAAGCCTATAAATAGAGGTTCTTGGCATAATAAAATGAGGAGGAAGAAAGAGAGAGAGAAAGCTTCTATTTCAGAGAGAGAGTTGTTATTTTAGAATTTATTTCTTGCATTTCTTTACTTCTTGCATGCCTTCTACATGGATGGTTTTACCTCCTATATGGAAGGCCTTGGTAGTCCTCCTTTATGGATGGTATAGGTTGCCACCTACATGGATGGTTTTACCTCCTATATGGTAGGTTAGATTTTTCATTTTCATGCATCTTGTAATTGTATTTTTATGTTTTTGTAATTAACTTTTATGCATTATTTATGATGTTTATAATTTATTTTTATTTTTTTTAATTTCATTATGAGCTAAATTTTCATTTTCCTAGGGTGATGACGTAGTTTACTAATGACAGATTGAATCTTAACTTATTAACTCTAGTTTTAATTTTTCCTTCATGATTGAGTTTTAATTATTGTTCTTAATGCTTTCAATTGATTGCCCACCTTTTGGATTATTTTAATATACATGTTGAGACCGGAAGGAGATGCATGTGTGTGGATCCTTGATAATTGAATATTTATTACACTCATTTGTATCTCTTGATTAATAAATTTAGATTGTTTAGTAATAAATAATGGGCTTTTATGCTTATTTGGGCTTTGAGTGTTTTATTGGATTTAACATATTTTAATAATAAAAATTACAGATTTACAACCCTTCTCTATTTTGATCATAACTCTTAAACCAGATATCCGAATGATCTCATTCTTGTCTCATGTTTTAGATGATTCAGAGGGCAACAATTGATATGAAAACTTGAAGGGAAGATTCGGACAAGAGGATAGTAAAAAATGTAGTCAATGTTATATGTATTTTTCTGGATTTTTATTAGGCCCAAATTTTGTAATGAAGCACCATTTATTATTAATTTTCGTTTTGGGATGAACTGATGGGCTTTGACCCATGTGACAATGAGGTTTTTACTTTGGTTAGCTAAAACAATAGAGCAGAACAGATTTGTGACATTTTTGGATTAAAATCAGAAGTTCTTCATTCTCTGAAAAATGTTCTTCATGTTCTTCGTTCATTTTTCAGATTTTCCAGTCATGCCAGGCTAAGCTTCTGTGATTGACCTATGGATTGAGGATTCACGTTTCCAATCAGAGGACATACTTAAACCGGTAACGTAACTTGTTTCTATTTACTCTAATCGGATTCGATTTTTGGAATAGTTCGAAGGTTTATTTTAATATTCGGATTGGTATATCCCAAGGACACAGTTCGAATCGGGTTACAGTGATACTGTGCGATCGCACAGTAGCACGCCACGCATACGAACAGAACCTAGACGATCGTCTAGTCGAGGGATTTTCTGGACGAATACAGAGATTTCGGTTCATCCAGAACCAATCACGAGTTCGTTATAATCTTCATCCGATGATGGTAGGAAACTATGAATCCTAATTATAGGTCAGTCGTTTTAATCTGTTTGGTCTAGTTCGTTTTCAATTTTGGTCTTTAATATGAGTTTATTGTTCATTAATAGTTTAATTAAACCCCCCCAATCGATCATTTTTTCGAATGTTTTAGACTGCATGTAAATTCCGTGGGAAACGATCCAGGTTCTCTGTACTGCAAACCCTTATTGAAAATGGTTATTTTGCGAGAACTCGACAATTCTTGATCAATTCTATAATTAGAACCATAATTTGCATATGAAATAGAAATATATTCATATGGGTTGTGTAGTCTTAATGAGTTCCATAAATCTTAATGCATGATTAATTTCTTAAATTCATATAGGAATATATTGGGTTAGCAATTAATTATAGAATTATTTGACCTTGGAAGAGGCTAGTAATTAAATTAGGGAAACTTGACTATCAATTATATAAATTGGACTAGAATAGATAAGTGATTCAATTTGGAATTTGTTAAGTGAAATCTAATCCTTAGGGCTTTTTCTTATATTTGTCTTCATATCACTTGTATTCATATTTCATCATTTTTATCTTGCAATCTCAATCACAACTAATCGACTGGATGAATAGTATTAAGATTATCAATTTTGGTACTTAGTGATCAATCCTCGTGGGAACGATACTCTACTGACTTCTATATTACCTTATTACAACAGTGTACACTTGTACTTTCTAAATACAACATCCTACACTCGTAACACTTTGTATGAAGTGTTGTACGGGAGGAAATGTCAATCCCCTCTCTGCTGGACAGAATTATCATAAAGAAGATTATATTGGCCGGAAATAGTAGACCAGACTACTAAGCAGATCAGAATTAACAAGCAGAGAAGACCGTTAGAGTTCTTTGTCAGTGATCACATATTTCTGAAAGCTTCACCTGTTATCGGTATTGGAAGGGTGATAAAGAGAATAAAGCTAAGCCCTTACTACATTGGACCATTCGAGATTTTGTCAAGAATAGGGCCTGTAGTGTACCAGATTGCTCTACCTCTAAATCTGAGTAGATTGCATGATGTTTTCCACGTTTCACAATTGAATAGGTACCAACCAGATTCCCAACATATTATTGAGTATGAAGATGTGGATATGTGTGATGATGTTATCTATGAGGCTGAGCCTGAGCGAATCATTGATAGACAGGAAAAGTGGCTCAGATATCGTAGCATACTATTTGTGAAAGTGGTCTAGAAGGGACTATCGCCAAGGGAGGTGACTTGGGAAGCAGAAGAAGATATGAAAAGATGTTACCTAGGATTTATGCCACATGAGGTGTAATAAATTTCAGGAACAAAATTTATTGAACGGGGGGAGAACTGTAATACCCTACTTTTTCATCGATATTCCTTATATGTATATTTTAATATTTAGTGGAATAAAATGGTGAATTGTGGTGTGTGTAAATTTACAGAAATATTACAATTTCCGGTTACATATAATTTGGCCAAATGAAAAGAAATGAGCACGGAAATTATTTATTTCAATAAATCATAAAACGTAAGGGCAAAACGGTAATTTTGACATAAAGTGGGAAATAAATAATTTTCTCTAATATTCCTAATATTTTTAGTTATATGAGAATGAAAAAGAGGGAAATGGCTACTTGATAATTAATAAACCTATTTTGGTGAATTATTATCATGAAAGGTAAAATAGTTAAATGTCAAAGGTCTAAAAGTCAACAACTTGTAAGATGGCAATGGGATAATTGAATATCAATATTTTCTCTCTTCAATTCTCATCATTTTCGTTTCATTAAGAGAGCATGAAGGGAAATGGAATAATTAGACAAAAATAGAAAGATGCACCAATAGGAAAGTGCCACATGTTAAACCATTTGACTATTTGATTATATCATTCATTCCTTCATCTCTTCATTCTCATTTTCATGCTGAACTGAACCGAAAGAGTGAGAGAGAGTTTGAGAATGGTGAAGAAGGAAGAAAGCATAAGAGGCTAGGGTTCTTTAAATCTAAGGTAAGGAAGCTTGTAACCTTATGATTCTTGCTTCCTAATCCCTCTATAACTTCTACTCCTTTGGAACCATATTTTTCAAGATAAATCAAGGTTGGGGAGAGAGAGACAGAAAATGTTAAGGAGAGAGAAAGAGTTTGAATCAAGAGGTAAATCTCCAAACTTGCTTCTCTTGCTTTAGTTGATGCTCTTGATGTTGTTCTTGGCTTGGTTTTGGGTGTTTTGTGAAAGAGGGATGATAAAAACTATAGGACCTTACTGTCTAAGTTTCTCCAAACATGTCCAAGAAATGTCTAAATATCTAATCATATTATTAGAAGTAGAAAGGAGGTGATTAAGTAAGAGAAAGCGAGAAACTGACATAACTTTTATGAGAACCTTAAATTTATGCCCTGTTCTAGGCATGTTCAAGAAGTAGGAATTTGGTAAGTTTGATGCTTTCATTGAGTTTACTGAAAATCATTGGAATTTTATGTAACTTGTTCTTCTTGCTTCTAATCACTCTAAAACTTCATTATATTAGTGATAAAGCATTTTCCAGGTGATCAAACAAGGATTAACTCACAAATTAGAAAAAACACTTTTGTGCCAGAAGATTCAACGGCTATTTCAACGGTCATTTTTATAAGCCACAATGGGAAGAAGAAAAGCTCAACAGTCATAAATCTCTATCAACTATAAAAGGAGATACATTCAACGTGAACATATATGAGAGCCTATATACACAATATTGAAATGCCAAAACTCTAAATCTTAGCAAAAGCTCTGTAATCATACTCCTACCATGTACTTCAGTGTTAATCATCATCTACTTCATATAGAGAGAAGTATGTTGTTACGAGTGTAGGATGGTGTATTTAAAAAATGCAAGTATACACTGTCGTAATCAAGTAATATAGAAGTAAGTAGAGTATCGTTCCTACGAGGACTGATCACTAAGTACCAAAATTGGTAATTTTAATTCTATTTAGTCGGTTGATTAGTTGTGATTGAGATTGCAAGATAAAAATGATGAAATATGAATATAAGTGATATAAAGATAAATATGAGAAAAAGCCCTAGGGATTAGATTTCACTTAACAAATTCCGGATTGAATCACTTATATATTCTAGTCTAATTTATTCAACATGATTGATAGTTGAGTTTCCCTATTTTAATTACTAGCCTCTTCCAAGGTCAAGTAATTCTATAATTAATTGCTAACCCAATATATTCCTATATGAATTTAAGCAATCAATCATGCATTAAGATTTATGGAACTCAATTAAGACTACACAACCCATATGAATATATTCCTATTTCATATGCAAATTATAGTTTTAATTATAGGATCCATACACATGTATCTCCTTCTGGTCTCAACATGCATATTGAAATTATCCAAAAGGTGGCCAATCAATTGTAAGCATTAAGAGCAATAATTAAAACTTAATCATGAAGGAAAAATTAAAATTAGATTTAATAAGTTAAGATTCAATCCGTCATTAGTAAGCTACGTCATCACCCTAGGAAAAGGAAAATTTAGCTCATGATAAAATTAAAAAACTAAACTAAAATAAATTACAAACATCATAAATATTGCATAAAAATTAATTACAAAAACATAAAAGTACAACTACAAGATGCCTGAAAATGGAAAATCTAGCCTATCATATAGGAGGTAAAACCATCCATGTAGGTGGCAACCTATACCATCCATAAAGGAGGACTACCTAGGCCTTCCATATAGGAGGTAAAACCATCCATGTAGGAGGCATGCAAGAAGTAAAAAGATGCAAGAAATAAATTCTAAAAATAACAACACTCTCTCTAAAATAGAAACTCTCTCTCTCTTCCTTCCTCCTCCCTCCTCTTCATTTTAAGGTGCCAAGAAGCTCTATTTATAGGCTTCATTTTCGGACTGCTACAATATTTTTCTACAATGATTTTGCTACAGTGAACCGACCATCCACTTGCTACAGTGAACCAACTGCTACAGGGACCGTACCAAACCGCCCCACATCCACACACACCGACCGCTACAGTACAATACAATGGTCCGCTACAGTTCCTCTGATACAGTGATTCCAAACAGTACCAGACATGAACAGTGCATAGTGAATAGTACCGCATGAATAGTACTTCCCCTTAAATGCCTTCTTAATTCTTCTTAATGCGGTACTATCCATGGCTGCAAGAAAATCATTATTTATTTATTAATTATACCCAAATTGATTACATTCAGCTCAAATATAGTCCACAAAATCATCATATAAGGGAAAATAAATATGCAAATATTTTACTTATCATATGCTTTCATTGTAATCATTCTATCTTGTGAGAGTTACTCAAGGTTGGGAGATCTTGAGTGGGAAACATATTGTATCCTTACAGTGTGTAAAGGGGAGTCGTTATCTCAATATGAGAATTGTAAAGGTTTCACAATTTCCTGGATTAAACTTGTGGGATTGTAATGGTTCTCAAGTACCTAGTTAAACTTGAGGGAGATAGTGGATTGAAATCTCTGGAGAAGCCTGGGGACTGGAAGTAGGTCATCATTGATTAAACCAAATCAGGATAAATCATAGTTTGCATCTTCTCTTCCCTAAGCTCTTATATTTCCAGCATGCATGATTTAAATAATTGCTTATGATTTTACACTTCTATACTCATTGATTTAATAAGATGCAAAAAATAATTTGAAAGTTCTTAATTTCTTATTGTACACCCAATTCACCCCCTCTTAGGTGTGAGCTAGTTCTAACACAGAAGGCATCCTCAATGCCCAATAACTGTTGGCACCCCTTTCAAGCCATATACAGGCAAGCACCGTTAAAGCCTAATAACGTCTGGAACCCCTTCAAAGCCCTGTAATAGTAGGAACCCCCAAAGTCCAGTAATGGCTACACCCCATCAAGGCCTTATAGCAGCAAGCGCCTCAAAGCTTAGTAATGGATGGCACCCCTTAAAAGCCATATATTGAAAGGCACCCCTAAGCAGTAATGGCTAGCACCCTATCAAGCCCTGTTCAGCAGGCACCCTTAAAGCCTAATAATGGCTAGCATCCCTTTCAACTCTTGTACCGGTAGGTATCCTTAAAGCCTACTTATAGCTTACACAATTCTTTTAAAGCCCTATAACAGCAAGCACTATTCTTTTAATGCTCTTTATTAGCAGGCACCTGTAAAGTTCATTAATGGTTGTCACAATTCTCTTAAAGCCATGTATCAGCAAGTGTAATATCCCAAATTTTAGACCTAGAGACTTTTAGAAGCGCTTGTATCAAACAAATGACTAAGCTTAATTTAGGAAGAGTCCCAAGAATGATAAGATATAAAAAGACACTTAGGAACTATGCGATTTGACCTTACTGGGAAAAGGGCTCAATATTTACAGGCGGTATGATTGAAGTATGAGTACAGATGTGCACAGGACACATATACGATGCCATTGGATGGTAGAAAAATGCCACCCAGCTATGTCATGAGGTAAGGGACTGATTAGTCGGGTAAAGTAGGCTGATATAGGTGTGCACATGGCATTTTTCAAGTCAGACATGTGTACCCTGCTTTTTTATAGTGGATGCTAGTACATGGTGCCAAGAAGGGCCCACGCATACACTCCGACCTGGTGTCATTTGACGGGCTTCAATATGCGTGACTCAATCTTGAGTAAGTCCTGAGTAGAATTCTGAGTAGATACCAATAAAGTAACTTTATTAAAGTAAGTAATGATGACTCATGATGACACAACTTTTGTGTTGGCTTCTTGAGAAAATGACACATGTCCCTTAAAGTACCCAAAATCATGACAAGTACCACCCTTACTTTTTGTTTGGCACAACTAGAAGGTGACACTTATCCCTCATCATAAAGTGTCATTTTTTCCTTTTTTTGTTGCGTTCCAAGATGGTGACATGTGGCATAGAAGTCAGGGGAAATCAACTGGTCACCCGACTAACTTTCCCAAACACCGAGCCTAGGACACAGGGAAAATCATCAGACACTTACTTTCCCTGACAAAAAGGATGGTTGAAAACTCGAGAAAAGAGACGGGACCCACTTTCTT
This sequence comes from Albizia julibrissin, assembly GCA_037074505.1. Classification (NCBI taxonomy): domain Eukaryota; kingdom Viridiplantae; phylum Streptophyta; class Magnoliopsida; order Fabales; family Fabaceae; genus Albizia; species Albizia julibrissin. The sequence continues at coordinate 46,175,540 of CM073477.1, forward strand.
AAAGTAAGTGACACGTGTCACCGAATCACTAGCTCACCAGACAAATGGCACCACAACTTTTTGACATGTGGCACAACTTTTTCAAGACCACTAAGGGTGATGATTGAATATTTATTACACTTATTTACATCTCTTGATTAATAAATTTAGGATTGTTTAGTTAATAAATAATGGCCTTTTATGCTTATTTGGGCTTTAGGTCTTTTATTAGATTTAATTTACTTTAATGATAAAATCCCAGATTTACAATACTTTACTATTTTAATCGTAATTCTTGAACCAGATATCCAATTAGCCTAATTCTTGTTTCATGTTTTAGATGATTCAAGGAGCTACAATTGATATGAAGACTTGAAAGGCAAATTCGGACAAGAAGACAATCAAAATTGAAATACATTTTTATAGAATTTTTATTAGGCCCGAATTTTGTAATTAAAGACCATTTGTATTTATTTCCGTTTTGGGCTGGACTTGTGAGCCCTGATCCATTTTCAATTAGGTTTTTACTCTAGTTAGGAAAAACATATGTGTTATAACATTTTTGGTGAATATTGGATTGAATACAGAAGTTTGAAAATTCTCTGAAATGTTCTTCGCGTTCTTCATCCGTTCTTTGCCTTTTCTAGCCATGCTTGGCTAAACTTCTATGACTGACCCATGGATTGAGGATCCATGTTTTCATCCAAAGGACACACTTTAATCGGTAACGTAACTCATTTCTATTTACTCTAATCGGATTCAATTTCCGGAAATAGTTCGAATATTAGATTTAATATTCAGATTGATACATCCCAAGGACATAATTTGAATCAGGTTGCAGTTAATTCTGTGCAATCGCACAGTGATTCCATGAGTTCAAAAGAACCCTAGACGATCGTCTAGTCGAGGGATATTCTGGACGAATGCAGAGATTTCAGTTCATCTAAAATCAATCATAAGTTTAGTTATAACATTTTTCGTCCGATGATGGAAGGAAACTTTGGAATCCCAATTCTGGGTTAGTCATTTTAGTTTGATTGATTTCTGTCTTTATTCTGGTTTATTATTTTGTTGATAGCACAGTGAAAACCCCCCAACCAAATTCTGTTTACTGTCTCTCGACAGATAATGTTAGACCGACTGTGGATTCTGTGGGAAACGATCCAGGTTCTCTATATTGCAAAATTGTATTAAAACTGGTTATTTTGTGAGAGCTCGGCAACTCTTAATCAAAATTTGGCACCATTGTCGGGGATTTTGCATTGGTCTAGTATTAACAGTAGTGTAGACAGTAGTGGTAGTGTAGAATAGGATAGTTTAGATTAGATGGTTCTGATGACTGGGCAGATTTCTATCTCACCCAAATCACTATGAACAGGTCTTTCTTGAAGGAATTGGGCATTCTAAGCAAAAAAACTTCCTTTAGGAAATGCAATCACCCCTATTTTTCCTAAATTCCATCATCTAGACCATTTTTTCACTGTTTTTTGGTCTCGGTGCGACGTATTCGGTATTTCAGAATTTGTTCTAGGATTTCTACTAAAATTTCTAACTTTCTCTGATTGGGCTGATTTTTGGTGAGCTGGAGCAAAATGTTCCTTTGAGCACTTTTCCAAATTCCATCGTTTAGACCACTTTTTCATTTTTTTTTTAAGTTTTTATTGTATTTTTGGGTTCCCAGATGGTGTAGAAGTTGTTCTGTGGAAGTCCCATAATTTTTAAAAATCATTTAATAGTGTTTTTGAATTTATTTTGGTTAATTTCTAGAATAGACTTGTGATTTTACGTTTTTGTGTTTTAGTGGTAGTCCTAATTCTGCCTTATGCCAATGTTGTATGACTAGGAGCAGTACTAGTGCAACGGATTTGTTAGACAGAGATCGTGAAATAGAGAGAACTGTTAGATATGATTAGTTTTGATGATGTCAAATATAGATATAAGATATTAAGAGCAAAACGTTTTCTTAATATATTAATCTCTTTATATTGACTAACTACTATATTTAATGTTGTATATCTTATAGATTAGTCAAACAAAGCAAGAAAGAGATTAGAGAAAGAAGAGCTTGAAGGAACTAATGGGAATATCAAGATTCAAGCTCCTAGAAGAAATACCATATGATTCTATGTTTAGAAGGGAATTCAGAAGTCACTGTAGTGATTAGCACTATTTGGACTGTTTGGTACTGTAGCATCGAGTTGTCACTGTAGCACTCGAGTTTGAATAGTAAAACTCGAGTTATGCACTGTAGCACTCGAGTTCAAGGAGTTTTGCATGCGAGTTTTGGTCAGAAACGACTTCTGGATGATTCCCAAGTTTTGCACTCGAGTTGGTTATGGATAACTTGAGTTCGGGACAGTTCAGCACTACAAAAATTGGTCTGAACTCGAGTTTGAATATGAGAACTCGAGTTCACAGTGAAGTTCAACATACTTGATTCATCCCTGTTTTACGTTCAATTTGGGCGAGCTTCAGTACTTCAACCATATCTCCCAAACCACAACTATGACTGAGATAAAACCAGTGGTAATTGAAACTAGACTCCTAATGCGTCATTTTGACACTCTAACCAGCATCAAAAGAGCTCAGACGAATCATCTATGAATGTTTGAAGTAGAACTTCAAATCACCGTCATATTCAGGAACAACTTTTGTATTTTAGACATATCTCTCAAACTACACGTCCAAATGAGTTCAAACTGGTGCCATATGATAGTAGACTCAAAGATATTTCCATGGATATATAATATGTCAAATTTTGAGTTATATGAAATACGGTATGCCTTCTGGAAGATGATGCTTGAAAATACATACGCTCTCTGCATTCGTTGGAACATAACTTGAAGAATACATTGAGTTTGGAGCTCATTTCTTTTGCATTGGAATATAGATGATGAAAGCTTTCTAATAATCAATCATTTATCATACTTGGAGTCAAAAATGAATGCATCATGTTTTAAGTTCATTATTCATACTCCCACAAACATCTAATATACACTCGAGTGATGGAAGTTCCAGAATGAGAGTTTGTTCCAGAGAGTTCACGAGAATAAGCTAATATGAAGTACACTCGAGTTTGAGGAGGACAACTCAAGTTCTATGAAGCAACGCACTCGAGTCATGAAAGTTCTGCCAAGAGAGTTTTTGCCCGAGAGTCTTGCAATCTGAAGAAAACGTGGTACACTCGAGTCCTCATGTTTGTACTCGAGTTTTCAATCAACAATACACTCGAGTTATGAGAGTGTGGCCATGAAAGTTCGTACCTGAGAGATTTGCAACCGTGAAGAAAAGGAAGTGTACTCAAGTTCTCCGTATTGCACTCGAGTTCTCCATTTCACTACACTTGAGTTCAAAGAGTACTGGCATGCGAGTTTATTCCAGAGAAGCTTGAAAGGTCAGATTAACATGAAGCACTCGAGTCCAGTCAAACACACTCGAGTTCTGTGGAGATTTGCACTTAAGTTCAATTATGATCTTCCAAGAGTTTCAACCAGAGAACAACTCAGAAGCTTTAAAATACTTGGTGCACTCGAGTTCATCTTTATTCACTCAAGTTCATGCGTTGACAGAAACTAAGAAGACTTCAGCGATTAATTCGAATGTGCTTATATGTTATGCAATCTTTGTATTGTTATCATTATTAGACATTGTTTAACCTTTGTTTTAAGTGTGAATCAGGCAATCAACGTTTGGATAAACAAAACACAAAAGGAAGTCAAAAACGCTAGACACAACAAAATGGGCAACTGTTACTACACATGGTCTGACAAGCTTCAGAAGACTCTGACAGTTAGAAAAGAATTCAAAATGCCCATATAGTCATAACAGATACAGTTGCAACGTTAATCTTCTGAATACCAATATTCAATGGCAACATATCAAATAAAGGAACGGGATTGAGAAATGCTTTCAACAGGGAAAATATTTAAATACACTCAACGACCATACAAAGCAATGGTGTGAGACAGATATTAAAGATAATAATGGATGACACAGTATGGACACGAGAACATGCACATGGGTCGGTCCGATAGTGAGTAGTTGCTGCAAGCTATGATGATTAAAGAATTCAAATGCCCATACTACTCTCCAGCAGATACATTGCAATATGGACAGAGAAGCTCAACGGGAAGAAGAATGCTCAACGGACAAACAAAGAAATGGAACTCCAACGGGTATGTTGAGATGCTATCAACAGAATTAAATGAACAACAAGAACGTGCAAACATAAAGCAACGGTATGAGTTATCTGTTGCAAGCATGATCAACTTTTAACGGGAAAATATCCAAATACACTTAACGGTCAGAAGAAGCAATGCACTCTAACGAACGAAAGCTAACTAACAGTTCTCAACCATCTTCTATATAAACCGAAGCATTCAAAGAAGAAGAAGAGAGGATGTGACAATGACCAAATACCTAAGCAATGAGAACCCAACTTCCAGTATGCTGATATTATAAGTCATCCGCCTCAAATACTCTCTATTCTTATCAGTTTACAACATCATGTATAATTGAGAGTGAGAATATTTGTATTGCACTTCAGTGAGCATTTATCCACTCTGTGAGAGAGTCTATAAACACTTCATCTATACTTCTGTATTGATCTCAAGGTAGAGGGACCATGAGGGGGTTGATTACCTTACGGGGAAGTTGTAGAGAGAATTGTTAGTAAGACTTTCAGCTCGTAAGACTTACAAGGTGCAAGCAGTAGAGAACGTTGCTGCTTGTAAGACTTACAGTGGTGTAAGTAGGAGAGAACTTTGCTACTCGTAAGACTTGCATGGGTAAGCAGGAGAGAAAGGTCTTTGGGATTACTTCATTCAACTTACCGTAAGAGGGTTTAAACCTTACCGTGTGTAAGGAGGAGTAACTTCGTAAGAGGTTGTAGCGGCTTTTCTTGTGCTCGGATAAACAAGAAGATAGTGGATTGGAAATCTCAGGAGGAGCCTGGGGACTGGACGTAGGTCATAGTGGATTGGACCGAACCAGGATAAATCACAATTTGCATATTCTCTTCCCTAAGCTTTTACACTTCTAGCATATAAGATTTACATAACTGCTTATGATTTTATACTTCCATATATATTAATTTGATAAGCTGTAAAAATATTTTAAAATATCATACTTTATTATCGTACACCCAATTCACCCCCCTCTTGGGTGTCAGCCAGGTCTAACAAGAATAATTCTTGCTGCTAGAAGGGCTGTTAGGCTAAGTCAGAGAGTCACCACTAAACTTGTTTTTTATTCTGACCTTGATTCTGATTGTGTCCATTTTGTTGACCTTTCTAGTAGTTCATCTGATTCTGTTGACACTATGGCAGATCAAGGAAATAATATAACTTTAAAGCAATTGACTACACCTGATGTTAACTATCAACCTTTGTGTATCCAATACCCTGAACTTGATGCTAACTTTGAACTTAAGTTTGGTCTTATCCATTTGTTGCCCAAGTTTCATGGTCGTGCAGGTGAGGATCCGCACAAGCATTTGAAGGAATTCCATGTAGTTTGCAACACAATGAAATCGTAATAGATTGATGAAGATCACATTAAACTGAGAGCTTTTCTTTTCTCTCTTGATGGTGGAGCCAAGTACTGGTTGTATTATCTTCAACCTCCATGCGTGGGGAGTTGAGCCGACATGGAGAGATTTTTCCCCTCTTCAAGAGCTACTATAATCAAAAAAGAGATAAGTGGTATCAAGCAATTCAATGGAGAGAATATGCATGAATACTGGGTGAGATTCAAGAGGCTATGTGCCAGCTGTCTACACCACTACATAACTAAGCAGCTCCTGATCACTTATTTCTATGAAGGTTTTCTACCCAATGATAGAAATCTGGTGGATGCTTCTTGTAGTGGGGCTTTAGTTAACAAGACACCTAAAGAGGCCTTGCGACTTAATATCCACTATCATAGCTAACTCTCAACAGTTTGACACCAGAGCAAACAATAGTGATGTGTTCCAGGTCAATGCATCCTCTGATTCCCACCAGAGACTGGAAAGTAGAATTGAGGATTTGACCTCCTTGGTGAGGCAACTGGCAGTGACTCAAACAGTGTAGTCTTCCACTCCACAGATGGGCTACTCATGTGGGTTCTATTATGATCCCTCTCATCCTATTGATTCTTGCCCTACTTTGCAAGATACCACCTATCAAGACCAATCAGTGGCTGCTGTGGGCGTTTTTTCAGGGAAGCCACAGTACCAGCAGCAAAATAATGCCTTTTCCAGTACTTATAACCCTAGTTGGAGAAATCATCTGAATTTTAGGTGGAACTAGAATCAGAACCATAATAGTCATGTGCAGCAGAATCCTGGAAATTACCTACATAGATAGTTTCCACAGAACATACAGAATTTCCAACAATCTGCACCTCCACCGCCAGCACAACAGCTGACTAGCAGTAATGGTTCTTCACTAGAAGAAATGATGAAGCAGCTAGCCTCAAATAGTTTGCAATTCTAGCAACAAACTGAAACTTCTATACTGAAACTTCCAGAACGTCACCAAATATTATGTCCTTGTTTGACCACTTTTACTTTGTATTTTCCATTGATTAATAGGTCATTTTCATTGTTTAGAATCTCTTCTTTCCATTCATTTTGGTTTCATCTCAATCCAAAATTTCCGCAGTGAGTTATAGTCTTTTCAAAAAGGACGCTTTTCTGGAATTTCTGGGTTCAGATTGCTTGAAACTGTTTGGATAGATTGTGTATTTTATTTAAATTTCAGTAGGAAAAAAAAAGGGAAACAAAGAGAGCATCAACAAAAAAAAAGAAAAAAAATTGACAAAAAAAGAGAGAAGAAAGGTCCAATTGATGTGCTGGAAGTGTTTTATGCAAGTATCTATCTTAATATCCAGAATTTGACTAAACTTTTTTCACTCTGTGTCAATTGAACTTTTGATTTCCTTGAACTCATTTTCAATACTCACTTTGATATTCCATATTTCTAAGTGTTAGTTTGATTTCTATACATTGTGATTGCATTTGATTAAATTGTTTAGTTCTTTATAGAGCCTCAAGAAGAATCTAAGAGTGGAAAAAAGGCAAGAGTGACATACATCAATTGAAAAGCCAAATTTGAGTGACACTAAACTTGTTTGAGTGAAACACGTGAGTAAAGTGGTGAGGTCCCTTTTTCTCTAAATCTAACTTTTAGGTACCATCAATATGCATGATAAAAAAGAAATTCAAAGACATCTTCAATCCTTGTTAAAAGAACTCCAGAAGTTTACTGCTGAAAACGACCAATAGATGTCTAGTCACAACTCCATATCAAAAAGAGAATTCCAAAGAAAACTGCAGAAGTTGAAACAAAGCTCCATGAGTGTTAATGAATATTTTCAAGAGATGGAATTAGCTTTGATTAGAGCTGGAGTGAAAGAAACTTCAAAAGCCACTAAGGATCGTTTTCTAAATAGGCTTAATCCTAATTGAGCTTGTCTTTCAATGACCCTAACCTTCTTAGATATTGATATTTTAGTTCAGTTTGTTGCTGAGTATAAGCAAAAGATCAAGCGACAAAGATATTTAGAAAGTAGCTCCAATTCAAAGGAGATTGAAAGCTTGATTGTTACAGTCCTTAATGATGAGTTAGAGACAGCCAAAGAGAAAGAAGAACCTAATGTTGAAAATCAAGCTTAGAAGTGTGAAGAAGACCTTCTTGTTCCAAATATCAATCTTATGACTGAAGAAGTTCCTCTCAATCATGAAAAAAAAGTAAAAATATGAGTTAGAGTGATTTTTGTGAAACTGTTCTTGAAACAAAAATTTAGCTTGAGAGAGAAAAAAGAGTAAAAGTGAGTTTGAAAGAGAAAAAGCTATTGAGAGTATAAAGTGTTTTTAGAATAAAGAGTGTGAAGAATTGAGTGAAAAGAAAGATGAAAAGAGTTGTGAGAAAAGTGAGGGTAAGAGTGACTGCAAAGATATTGTTTTGGTTACTAATGATCTTAATCATTATTTGCCTTGTGATTTTGATGTGTTGCAGGTGTTCTTGGATTTGATTCCTAAGAAGCCACCCGATAGATTCTTATCTTCAAGAAGCATTGAATTTTCATCTCCTTCGAGTGGCATTGAAAAACATTCTGGTTCTCTAAAATGTTCTTATATGCATGCTGCAGCTTGTTTTGATGATACCCTCATTTGTACCAACAATCTTGATGATCATGTGAATCCTTTTCAATATGCGCTTGAAGTTTTAGGAAATGAACAATTGTTTTCAAATCTGGAAAATTCTGATTGTTGCATAGAAAATATTGATTTTCTTTGTTATGTGCATTTACTTGGTCAAGGTAAGCTTAACAAGAGACATGCAAGCTGGCTGAAATTTATTGAGACATTCCCATATGTTGTCAAATACAAGAAATGTGAAGATTCGATGACAAATCCTTTTGAGGAGAGAGGGAATGATGCGATCCAGAATCAACAAGTTATCTCTTCAAATTCAAGTGACGACTCTTCGACTTCAAACGATCATTTTTAAATTCCAGTTGGTCCAATCACAAGGGCACAAGCTAAAATATTTAAGGAAACATTGATTGAGCTAGTTCAAAATGCTTTTGTAAAGCTAATGGCAATTAAATCAACAATTCTGGACAAAGATGTTGAAAATGTCACTAATTTCATATAAACTGCAAATGAAGATACTAATTAAGTTTTGGGCTTGGAGACTTCAAAACAAAGAGCTTGGACCTAATACTATACATGGGAGGACTTATTTGGGCATAAATAAGCACATTTTAGGCCTTAAATGCCGATTATATTTTGTGAATTTTATTTGTACGAAAATTATTAGATAATTGGCATATTTGACTTTTGGGTTTCCTAATTAATGAATTGTATTAAGTTTTAGTTTATATTTTCTATGATGCATTTAATGCAATTAGGGTTTTTGAATACCTTGTAACCCTTTACTTGAATGTAGACTTTCAGACTTGATTATTGAATGAAAAGTTGCATTTTTCTACACCTTGTTTTTTGAGAGTGGATTCTCTCTAGTATTCTTTTTAAAACTAACAGACTTATCAAGGTTTGATCAACTTTGTAATATCTTCCCACACTTCGGGTCCTTGTTCTTTTTTGCTCAAGGGTTCAAGTGGATTATCAATTTGCTTTTAGTTTTCTTGGGGTGCGTATATTTCAATATAACAGCATAGATAAGATCTAAATTTCTCCTATTCTAGTCTGTGAAAGAAAATTGAGACTTGAAGACTTAGTCTATTCATTATAAACTTTTTTTTTGGGGGGGGGGGGGGAGAATTTGTATCTTATATCGCTGAAAGTTTGAAAACAATCATCAAGTATAAACTTTACCTTCAAGCAGGGTCACTAGTATCTTACGTTTGAAACAGAAACAAGTCTTCTTCAAAACATTACACCATCGTATATGACTGTACTCCAAGAATTGGTCTGCTTTTAGCTAATGATTACACACACATGCACACGTAGACTTTCGAAACTATTATGCAGAAAAATCAAAACTAGTCTTCTCCTGGACTGGGAAAAGCTGTTTGAGACTACAAGAATCAATTCATTTATTCCTATACTATTAACATAATCTTTAATGTTTACATCTGATAGCAAAAAAAAATTGGACACAATCATCATCTATAAGCCTGAGCAATGTAAAAAATTCCTAGTTAAAGCGGCTCCTTGGGGTCAAATAGGCAGCCTCATCAGTACTGGATCTGTCTCCCATAACATCCAATATTTCCTCAGTATCATTTGGTAAAATAGGCCTAAGTCTCACCCTTGGTTTAAATGAAGGTAACAACGGAAGTGGTGCTTCACCCTTGAGAATCCTAGCTGCATCTCTCACTCTTGGCCTGTTCTCATGATCTGGGTGCACACATATAAGCCCCACCCTGAGCATCCTCTCCATCTCTTGCACATCAAACTTCCCCATCAACCTTGGATCTCCTGATTCAACCAGCTTTCTCTTTTCCCACATCTTCCACACGTAATCTATAATCACAGTTCCATCATCTTCCACTGGCTTCCTCCCCGTAGCCACTTCTAGCACCACTACGCCGAAACTGTACACATCAGTCTTCACGGTTGGAACACCAGAATATACATATTCAGGTGCAAGGTACCCCATTGTTCCTGCAGGTAAAGTAGCTTCTCTTGTGTCACAACAACTATGCTCATAGACTTCTGCCAGGCCAAAATCACCCAGCTTGGCGTTGAAATCTGCATCAAGCATTATATTGCAGGTCTTCACATCTCTGTGAATGATATGTCTCTCACACTCTTCATGAAGATAGGTGAGGGCAGAAGCAACCCCCAGAATTATGTTCACCCTTTGCTTCCATGAAAGAACCACTGAAGAATTGTAGTTCTTGTGTAGGATTCTGTTGAGGCTACCATTAGGTAGGTACTCATAGACAAGAAGTAACTCAGACTCTTCAACGCACCATCCTTGAAGCCGAACCAAGTTTTTGTGCCTTAAGCAGCCTGCCATGGTGGCAAACTCATTATTGAAAGGATTGTGCAAATAGTCTATGCTGTTACAGCCATTAACCTTCCCAAATCTTTTCACAGCAACATCTCCCCCATATGGAAGAGAACCTTTATAGACTTTTGCCGATGTTCCTTCCCCAACAAGTCTGTCTGTACTGAATCCCCTTGTGGCCAATTTGATTTCATAGAGTGACAATCTTGAGGGGAGTTTTGTGGTTTGGAATTCACAATGTTGGTCTTCTCTCAGAGGATGTTCCACACTTGCCTTTTTCCTCTTAATCAAGAATAAGCAGATTATAAATGCAGAGACTATAAATGCAGCAATGCCTCCCAGCCCAAAAGCCATCTCCACAAGCTTTTCTTTTAGAAAGTGAGTACTATCAATCTGTTGAGTAGCTATGGTAGAATTCTCTGGATAACAAAAGAAACAATCTCCTTCCTCTACCATATCTATAGGAGTCACTGAACTAATAAACCCAAAAGTTTTGAATTGCCAATGATCAATACTATGAATACCTGAGCCCATCACGTTGGAGGCAGAGAATCCCACATGCATATACTCCTTAAGATTCTCAGAAAGGTCAATCTGAACAACCAAAATAGGCGCTGGAGGTCGAATTGGAGAGTGACCCACCCATACACGAACCATTTTCTGGGCATCTCTGTACTCAATCCAAGCAGTAATTTTTCTCCCACTCTTCAGATCGATTCCCTCAGAAATAGCATCCACTGAGGCGATAGATAAGATTGTATCAACATCAATACCAATGTGATTCCCATTTATGTCACCCAGTGAAGGGTCAAAATTGGTGTCAAATTCCACGGCAAAATAAGAATCTTGCTCATTTACAGATATAGATGGGAGACCCATATAGCCAGAGGAGAAGCTGACCAAGTCGGTGTCAGAGATAATCATGAAGGCAATTCCATCACCAGAATGAGACGAAGGGGACGAGACAATGGAAAAAGTGAAGTGGCAAGAAAAAGAAGCCGTAGAGTTCGTTTCAGAATCAAGAAACCGAACTGGGTTCACATAGAAAGCTCTTCCAACCCCAGAACAAGAAGGAGAAGATGAAAAATGGTGGCGGTGGCAACTGAGTTCTTGGGTAAGACTAATGGCGTTATTTCTGAAATTTGCGTCACCAAAGAGGGTTACGTTTTGTGAGGGCAAGTAAGGGACAGAAATTGAAGGTGAGGGGAAATTGAAGGTGATGAAGAAAAAGAAATGTACCCACAAGAAACGCAGATAGAGGGAATGCATTGCAGAATCATTAGTGTAAAAATGCAGAAATTTGAAGGGGAAAGAATGAAACAGAGAGAAAAGCTCCAGTTTTTCTTGGCTTGTTCGTTTCATGAGCTCGGAGGGAACTGGAAAGTGGAAAAGGTGGTGTGCAGGAAGCGGAAAATAGAATAGTAACGTGTTTTATTTATTCTTGGCTTAGCAACTAACTGTTTTGTTATGAGCTTGCAACACATCTAATTACTTTTGGGTTTACAAGAAGTTATAATGAATTTATTCAGAGTACATACAGTAATGCCGTTAACTTAATTTAATTTTTTTTGTTAACTTAATTTAATTTTTTTTACCTTTTTACTGTGAGTCACATCACTCTTATCATTTTTTATTATTTTAATATATTTTTAAAAGGATTAAGGTACAAATTTAGTAATAAACTATTTTTTAATGGGCATCCAATATAATTATTTTTTATAATAGTATTTATAAGATAAATATGAGCATTTATAAGATAAATAAAGAAATTTAAAAAAAACAAGTAAAGGGATTCAAACAAATCCAGGAAGTTAAAAAATTTTGATCATTCATATATTTATCTTGTAAATGATCATATTTATCATTTTACTGACAAAACTTAATTTTATTTTGACCTAATGGGGAGCAATAAAAAATTTTTAACTCACGATATTATTTTAAATCCATTTATTTGTCTTGTAGATGCTCTTGTGAAAAAATAAAGTAAGGGCATCAATGTAAATGCTCTTATGTAAATGTTCATATTTGTCTTGTATGCTCTTATGAAAAATGATTATGTTGGGTGCACATAGGAAAGTAGTTCATTGTTAAATTCGCACCTTAATCCTTTTAAAAATATATTAAAATAATAGAGAGTGAGAAGATTGATAGAATCTACAATATAAAAAGTAACGGAAGTTAAGTCTCTTTAACGATGTTGTTATATTTACTCCTATATAAATTGTTTATGTCTATTTTTACACCCTAAAATAATTAATTGTGTTAAATACCCATAAATAAATAGTTGGTTACTAAATTTACACCTCCAACCTTTATTCTTTTATTATTTGCATATAATTCTGATCATAAAAAATAAGTATATAATTATATAGTTTTAATTCTGATAATGTGTGTTTGTGTATAAAGCACAAATTTCTTTTTAGTTTCTTAATTTTTATAAATTTTATTTTCATTTATTAACTTGATTTATTTCAATTTAGTCTCATAACATCAGTTTTAATTTTTTTTTTATCTTTTAAACTTATTTTTAAAGAAAAAGACCGCTTGTATGGCATTTACCCAAAAAGTGTCATACAAGGGGTTATATTTAATAACCCGTATTATTTTTTTTAACCCATGTATGGTGCTTGCCTATAAGGATTTTTTTAAAAAAAACATTTACACACCTTGTAAGTTATTGGGTAGCTATAACATTTTTCTGGTCAAGCGACATAACTGTCACATGTATTTAAATAAATAAATAAATAAATAAAAGCTTTTTCTGATGATCATTTTTCTTTATCCTTTTTAATTGGAGACTTCGCTCATGACCCTAATCTTAAACTCAATCATCCACCCCTCCCAAAAATGAAGAGAAAAGTTCTAGAAACACCATGTTTGGAACATAACGTATTTAATTTTCTTTTTCCTTGATTTTAATTTCTCTCTAGATTTTAATTTTATATTGTGACTTGCACGTTCAGATCCAGATGTGAAAGTCGTCGCTCTATCGCCCAAGTCTCTCATGTCTCCCAAATCTAGAAACTTTTTTCTTCTTATTGTTTCCTCCTACAGAAGCTCCCTGGTAAGTCTTTTTCCTTTTTTTTTTTTTTACTACAGAAGCTTTCGTCGATTGGCATTATAATTTCTTTCTTTTTATTTTAAGTTTAAAATCTGTCATGAATCTTAGCTTGTAGTTTTATATGCATTTATACTTTTTTTTCAGGTATTTGCTTAAAGTTATAACTCTCTCTTCTTAAACTTCCTATATATATTGTAAGTTTTTTAATTTTTGAGCTTACTAGTTTAATTTGTTCAATGTAGTTATTTTTTGGAGTTATTTTATTCTGGTTTGATTTTATTCATTTTGTTGTGAATTTATACTATAAAATACAAAGTTTATTGAAAAAAATTACATACAATTATTTGTTTTTTAAAAAAAATGACTTATTATGGCGCTTCTTGGAGAAACACCATAAGAAATGAAACTTTCCTATGGTGCTTCTCCAAGAAGTGCAATAGAAAGTGTGAAACACACTTCATATGACAATGTCTGAGGAAGTGTCATAGAAGTGGGTGCGCTTCCTAAAGAAGCGCCATAAGAAGTCATCCCACACACTTTCTATATCATTTTTTTTAAGGAAACGTCATAGGAAGCTATTTACAAAAAAAAAAAAAAACAAGCTATGGCGTTTTTTGATAGATTCAATAAACGTTATAGCTTTTTTTTATAACACTGAAAGCTATAATGCTTTCCAAACGCCATAGTAATATTAAAAATAAGGGCACATATTATGTTTTTTTATAGTAGTGAATTAGTCTCTTAATATAATTTTTAAATTTCTTTTCGCCTCTTAATTTAGTTTCGTTGTTTTCTCGGGTTTCTTTTCTTTTTGACTATGGTTGCTTAAGTTTCTATAAATATTTATTTATTTATTTTTCATCCTGTTTACTATAATATGCAATTATTTAATCAATAGGTTCATTTTATTTTGCTAATGAGCCTCTTTGCTAAACAGATTAATTTAATGGTATAAAGACGAAAAATCTCTATTAAATTTTAAATTAAAAATAAATTCAACATAAAAGTAGGATCGAAAGTGAAATAAACAATAACATAAGTTTATTAAAATTATAATTTTAATTAAAACGTAAAATATCATATTTTCCTGATATAATATATGAAAATGAAAGTTCTTCAAAGTGAAATAAGAATTTAAATAGAATTAAGAGACTAAAATTATATTTTTAATTCTAAAATAACTATATTATAAGCTATAAATTTATTTTTATTATCATAAATTTTTATGAAATCAATATTTAACTTATATTCAAATTCTTAAAATACTTTTTAGCTTAATATTACATATAGATAAAGAAAAATTGTTCCAAGGACTTTTTTTTCCCCGGAGTTCCTGGGACTCGCATAAAGAAATAAAAGCAGATATATTACTCAAATTTTATTATTTGTACATAATTATGATTCTAAGAAATAGTATATAATTATATATATTTTTAAATTTTTTTGATGAAATATAATTTTGCATTAAGAAATAAAGTTATACTTTACAAAGCTATTGAGCATATGGGAGATAACTTGTATAAATGTAGTCAATCATATAGATACAAAAATCACAGAGCATGTAATATCCTAAATTTTGGGACAAGAAGCTTGAGATTAAGCCTGGATTAAGTGGACTACTAGACCCCGGTTTAACAATTGTTAGTGAGGCATGGTTGTATTTCTCAAAATTCCTTATATCCTTGGGGTATTAAAGGGAATATTATGATGAATTAGAAGAGCTTGGGGGAATGACAAGACAATGCAATGAAAAGTCACACACGACATAGTGAATTGGAACACAAAATAATGTTATTGCCGGTGAATGTTCTAGTGTGGCAATCGTGTTGGTGTTACATCTTTCAAGAAGTAAATCATGTCCAAAGATTATGAAACCTTTTAGAATGAAAGTAGACTTATCAAACTTTAATTTGATAGGTCATATGAGTTATTTGGAGCTATACATAAAGAGTTATGTATTGTTGAAGTTAGCTCAATAAAAATAGCATTTTTCAGTCTCAGCTTCCAAAGATGAGAATTCTAGGAAGGATGAGCTTCCATTTGGCCAATGGTTATATTTTTTCTTGAAACTAGACTCAATAAGGATCGCATAGCCTTTTGAACCACCCTATTTGGATATTTGTACAATTAGATATGAATTTTCAAAGTTGATGAAAATTCTTCATAGTTTTGCACTAAGTGCGAAAATGGAAAATAATGTAAGGGCAAAATGGTAATTTTGTCATAAAGTGAGAAATAAGTATTTTTCTATAATATTCCCAATGATTTCAGTTGAATGGGAATTAAAATAAGGAAAATGACAACTTGATAATTAATGAGCCTATGTTGGTGAATTATTATCAAAGAAAGTCGAAGAACCAAAAGCATAAGGCTTTGGTCAACCACTTGTAAGGTAGTATAATGAGATAGTTTGAGAATAGTATTCCTCTTGTTGGGATTTGTAGGCACACATCGGAAGAATTAAAATTTAAAATTGAAAAATTTTATCAATCACAATTGCAGATCTATCAAATGCATTTAAATCGAGTTAGACCTTATTCATGTTTGTTTGAATGCCCATAATCATCAACTTATTGCGAGTTATCAAATCTCTATGCTTGGTTGCTCCTGAAATAATTCCCCCGGCATCTACATGTTCACTAATTCTTCTTAAAAGAGAATCAAACTCTATGAGTGTGAGATTAATCATCCCCAACATCAACATGTTGGCTAGTTCTTCTTTGGAGTTTTGTCTTTTGGATCTTGAGGAGCTAACTACTCAGATCAGCTCCCTCTACTGGTATCCACATGAATATGACCCAACACGGGTAGCATGCTAGCACCTCCAATGTCCTTCTAAGGTTTTTTTGCGGCTCTCTATTTTTTCATCATATGTAGAAAACCCTAGCTCTCACCGTTTATAACTAGTCAGGGTTATCTATTTTATAATGGATATTGGATTTTTAAAATTAATCTTAATTAATTTCAAAGTCCTTATCATATCAATTAACACTTAATTGTTTTGATAAGCTAATTAAATAAATATGACTTAATTAAATATGTCCAACAGTTTTAATTTAACCTATATATTTAATTAGAATAAAGAGCCAATCGAATTAGATTTAATTTATCTTTATAAATTAAACCTGAGATATTATCATATAATATCTTTATATATATACACAATGTAATAATATTATCCTATAATATAATATTATCATATATTTAATATATATTATCAAATAATATATATTATATATAATATAATATTTTCATATAATATAAATTATATATGTATGTATGTATTTCAAAAATACATATATGTAAATATAATATTATTAATTTTCTTTTCCATATAGACACACACACACACACATATTTCGTCCACCCTAGATTAAACATTGTATTCATTGAATCTTATACGCATCTTAGATTCAATGAATTTGAACATTATAGCTCATGTTGGCATATTCTTGTATGCGACCCCGTAAGCTCATACGAAGTTGGCAGTGGGCTAATGACTATACTAACCCACAAGTCATAAGCGACCTCTAGCAAGATATTACGACTACCCAATTTATATGAGGATCGACAATACAATACAACCTGTCATATAACCATATCACGTCCCTTTTGTCATATGATATTTCAGTCAAGGATGAGGCATGGAGAATGTCATCCTCCTATTCTTGACAATTACTTTCTCGATCTCTAAGTAATCTGACTATAGAAATGGAAACTCCTTTCCATCGTAGTATGGTCATACATTTCTCAGACTCACTCATCGAGGAGCCTAGTAATATCTCTACTAATGTGAGGGACAAATTCCATCTTGACCATTCACATTCCTCTGCATGAAAACCAATAAGCCTGATTGTAGTCTTTATCATCACCCGATTAAAGGTGACTTTTGACCAAGTCAAAATTTAGTGACTCTCATATAGGAATTCACGATGATCTCAGGTCAAAGGACATTGTGACGTGGTTATACATGAGATAAGCTTATGACTTGATCCATGAAGCTTTCTCATAGTGGGTCGGTCCTACACATTGTACTCCTACAAGTGCCTAAGACTTTGATTCGTATCCTCATACCTTATCAAAGTCATACTAGTCTTATTTCATCTTTTCTCCCACATAGATGACCGACTAGGGACATTTAGGACAATCATTATAATTTATCCAAGGATACAATTATCACAGTGAACATGCGAATAATGTGATAACTAAATGGAGAAATTCATTGAATAACAAGGTTCAAAGTACAATGATTGGCCCCTAGGGCACAATTTCCAACACCTCTTTCATTTCTCATTATTTTCGATGGATGAAGAAGTATGAAAAAAGAAATGAATTGTCATGCAAGAAAGTTAAAGAATTTGACTAATAAGGTGTGACCACATGTAGGTCACTTAGATGATTCATTAAATCATCTTTTATCATCCCTCTTCTTATTATTTCGGTGAGAACATAATCAAAGAGAGAGAGGGAGAGTAGAACGAGAACGGAGAAAATGAAAGAGGAGAGAAAAGTGAGTAGTGTTTTCAGAGCTTCAATCCACCAGAATACTGTCGAATCGGCTTCTTCTCTCAAAGTTCCAAGTACAAACCTTCTTCTACTTATCTCGAGTTTCATTTCTGCGGTTTTGGATTTCTATTTGGAGGTGGTTGATGTCGTCTCACTGGCCAGAGTGCTGCCAGAATTCCAAACTGAATTCAGAAACGTGTAGAGGTAAACGTAAGCTTCATTCTAAACCTATTTGTTTCTTATTTAGATGTGTATGGTAGGAGTTGGATACTGTTCATGTCTCACTTAAAGAGTGTTTCTGAGGTCTAAATGATGTCTAATAGATGTCTAAATAGCAAATCATGTAATTAGAAGCAGAAAAGAGATGATTAAGCAAGAGAAAACGAGAAACTAACACAACTCATCTGAGAACTCTAATTTGCTGCCCTGTGTTATATAATTAAAGAGATGAAATTTCATCAATTGGATGATTCCATTGAGTTTACAAGAGAAAATTGTACAGGGTTCATGTTGAGGGCAAAGTGAGAAAAGGCTTAGAATGTGATATGACCAAACTACACTTAAAGCTTTAAGTAGGGGCAGTTAAGGGGTATTTTTGTCATTTGAGCCTTAGTTTGACCAATCCAAGGTCAAAAATGGATTATACATGCGAAATTGTGTAGGATTAGCCCAGGTTATAATTTCTAGTATGGTACAGTTGGACCAGGTACCGAGGGGTGTAGGCTGGGCCTCTGGGGGCATTTTGAGCTAATTTAACCAATAATATGAGTTTAGAATGATACATAGATGAGTAATGACTCATTTATTGTACATTTGAGAATTGTAGGACCCGATGGATTGTGCCCGAGCCGGAGCAAAGACGATGGTTTGAGGAAGGATACAAAGTCTAAGAGGTAGTGAACTTACCTAACCTGCATGTATTTGATATATATGTGTTTGCATTGTTGTATGTGACTGCTTGATTGATTGATGCTTTGTTATGTTATATGATAGCCATGAGTATGTTGTAACATTGAGCATGTAAATGTCATCATATTGCTAGGATTTTATGAATGGTAAGCATGTCATGCATCATATATATATCTTACATGCATAGTGGTATTGTTTGCTACTGAGATTCTCTCGAATCTCACTCCTCCTCCCCCAAACATATAGGTATGTTGAGTACAAGTGAAGAATGTCTGGAGATATGCGAGGAGGAATTGTGAAGGTGAAGTGAAGATTGTAGTGTAAGGCACTACCATTTTGTATTTAATGTAAATGTTAGATAGTTTATGTGTAGTTATACATTTTATGTATATGAACGAATGAATGAACGAAGTTGAGCAGAGAATAGCCTTAATTGAAATAAAGATAAGTATAACGCTCGTGTACTTTGATATAATGAAAGTGAGAAACTGATGAGGTATTAATGACGTAGTGATTCTTGTGGAAATGATTGAGAAGTTTTCTACTATTTGAAAAACCCTCTCGATCTTAGGTTCAAATCCTGAGTTAAGAGTCAGAATTTATGAACGTTTTGTGAAGCTGGGTAGTCTGGGTTCATATCCTTGTTCAACAATGGATTTCACTACTCATTTGTACTTATTTGAGGTTATTGGAAATAGGGTATCACAGAGCATGCCACACAATCATCATATAAATAGAATTATCATGACAACATTTAGTGCACAACATGTAGTTCAACATATCACCATAGCACAAGGCATCACAAATTGTCAAACCCCGCAAAATATAGATATTTCGTGTAGTATCATTGCAAAGTTCAAAAGGGCATACAGAATAAATACAACATACTGATATAATATCTTTGATTATATTACAGGGCTTTTCAGGGAAATCTAGGTATTTTATATTACATAATCGAAAAAGTAAAATGTGAGTCTTGATTCATTCAGCAGCAGAAACATCATTCCAACTAATTCTTGTTAACACCTAGAGCTACTTTATCTTTTCCTTTGGTATTGCTATATCTAGCTGATAAATATGATTCACAGGAAATGAATGAGATTTAAATGAATCTCAATAGTAACAAGAAATCAATCATATAATATCCGAAAAGTAAACATGCAATGCAGAATTTATCATGATGCAGCAATCAAAATGCTAAGCACATGCCAGACAATGCTCAGGAATCAGACAATGATTTTTTCCGGATCAAAATGATTGTCCATTCCTAATCTGCACAAATCATAACTCGTACATAGGAATTCACCAAAGAATTAACCTATGTATTATGATCACATAAATCTACAGGCTATGCAACACACAGGTAAGCACAGCCCAGCTATACAGCACACAGGCAGGTATAGCTCCCAACCGCCAAATCACACAACTACATTGTAACTACACCACATATGATTACATCCCATGGGTAACAATACCACATAGGCCCATCCGCCACACATGCAAATACATTTTACAGAACATGGCAATACAATGCATATAAACATTCACATAGAATATGAGAGATAACGTTACTACCTGGACTTCTTTTGTGTCCTAGTTGGTTAGTCTTTAGTGACTCCGTTAGGCAGATGTCAAATCCTAGAATTAACCAAATTAATTGTGAATAAAATAATTTTCATGTCCACTTTGCATTATAACTTTCAACTTTAAAATCTTCCTTAAAAATCACATAGTTACCAAAATGCCCCTAGGACCCGGTCTGACCCTGGTATTTTGTATTTTTCCAAAAATTACAACTTAAGCTCATTCTACATATTTTCACATGTACATCTCATATTTGACCTCAGATCAGATCAATTCCAACTCAATTTATAGTTTTTCCCTTGACAACCTTAACTTGGGGTTTTAGGGGCAAAATTGTCATTTCGCAATCTGGGGCTTTTCACACTTCGCACTTAACATGAACCCTACATAATTTTTCCTTCTAAACACCATGGAACCATTAGAATCATGAAATTCCAGCTTCTTTCTTTGTCACTAGCCTTGGCTGAAACTTAACAAAAGTTTTGGAAAATTGTAGTTTTTCTTGGTTTTAACTCTTAATCCACCTTGTTACACATGTTTCCATTAGTTTACTCATTCAATCACCAATTCAGCATAATCAATGGAAATTTGGGCAGCATTTCCCCTTAGAAAATGAACATACTAAATTTATAGAAACACCAGAAACAACTCAAAATACAGCCATAACTCAGTTTTCAATAAGAATTTCGGAGTTTGAGTAACTTACCTCACTTCCTCCTCTTTTCCCCCTCTTGACTGAAATGTTTCCCTTTTCTCCCTAGAGTTTTTTCTTGTTGAATGACTAATTCAATAAGGTAGGGAGGTTAAGGAGGGGTTTCTGATATTATAACACAAGATTGAGCAAAGATGTCGGCATACTTACCTTGTATCTAAACTCTGGACTCCTCTTCCTCTTCCTCTCTTCCTTTACTTTCTTTCTCTTTTCCTTTTCCCCTTTTTTCCCATGCTTGGCCGACCTTGGCCATTTTATAGACAAGAATGGAGAGTTTTAGAGAACTCTAGTAACTCTAGGTGTCATCTCCTAATTGGTTCTTAGTTTAATTATTGTATTTGGCCTAATATAATTTCATATTTAATTATATAAAAATTTTTATGAACTCCATCTGTCATCCCCTATTTAATTATTCATAAGAATTTTCTAGATTACATTTAATTGGTCGAAATGACCATTTTACCCTTGCACTTCTTCCATTTTTCGCAATAATTGGCAGAATTGTCACCAATCTTTATAAATTCATATCTAATTGTGTATATATCCAATTGAGGTTGTTCTAAAGGCTATGTGACCTTTATTGAGTCTCATTTTAAGAAAAAATATAAAATTTAGCCAATTGGAAGTTCACCATTTCCAAAATTTTTATTTTTAAAATCTGCTCCAGAAAAACATCAAATTCTCTGGGCAACATTCAAAAATTCATTTCTCCTTGTATATACAACTCCAAAAATTCTATATCAGGTCATTTACTAATTTAAAAATGTCACATAACATGACTGTCTTTCCAGAAAATTCACTGGCAACATTACCAACTTGTATACCAATTAACTTTGTTGTGCGTAACCTCTAATTGCTTTGTTTTGTCACTTAATGTGCTCCTAATTTACCATTTACCCCCTTTAATACCCTCAAGATATAAAGAAATTTTGGTGAATGAAATTTAGGATGTTACAGAAATCATATGGCCCTGAGTGTTACCTATGCAATAGGCCCCGGGCATCCACTCATGCATCACAAAAATATGAAAGATAAAGTTAATTGGTATGTATGTACGTATGTATGTATGTAGGTACGTACGTATGGATGCATGTATGTATGTATGTATGGATGCATGCATGCATGTGTATGGATGCATGTATGTATGTATGTATCTATGTATGTATGTATATTTGATGAAAATTGTCGAGTTCTCACAAAATAACCAGTTTCAATGAGGATTTGCAGTACAAAGAACCTGGACCGTTTCCTACAGAATTTACATGCAGTCTAGAACATTCAAAACAATGATCGATTGGGGGATTTTAATTAAACTATTATCGAACAATAAATTCAGATTAAAAACAGAAATCGAAAACGAACTAGATCAAATAGATTAAAACGACTGACCATAGGATTGGGATTCATAGTTTCCTACCATCATCGGACGAAGATTATAACGAACTCGTGATTGGATCTGGACGAACCGAAATCTCTGTGTTCGTCCAGAAAATCCCTCGACTAGACGATCGTCTAGGTTCTGTTCGTATGGGTGGCGTGCTACTGTACAATCGTTTAGTAGCACTGTAACCCGATCCGAACTGTGTCCTTGGGATGTACCGATCCGAATATTAAAACAAACATTCGAACTATTCCAGAAATTGGATCCGATTAGAGTAAATAGAAACAAATTACGTTACCGGGTTAAGTATATCCTCTGATTGGAAACGTGAATCCTCAATCCATAGGTCAGTCACAGAAACTTAGCCGGACATGGCTGGAAAATCCGAAGAACGAACGAAGAACACGAAGAACATTTCAGAGAATTCGGAACTCTGATTTTTCAATCCAAAAACGTCCACTAAAACATTCTCTCTATTGTTTCAGCTAACTTAGGTTAAAACCTAATTGTCAAATGGGCCAGAGCTCATCAGTTCAGCCCAAAACGAAAATCCATACTAAATAGTGCTTCATTAGAAAATTTGGGCCCAATAAAAATCCAAAAAAATACATATAACATTGACTGCATTTTTGACTATCCTCTTGTCCGAATCTTCTCTTCAAGTCTTCATATCAATTGTTTCCCTTTGAATCATCTAAAAAATGAGACAAGAATGAGATCATTCAGATATCTGGTTCAAGAGTTAAGATCAAAATAGAGAAGGGTTGTAAATCTGGAATTTTTATTATTAAAATATGTTAAATCCAATAAAACACTCAAAGCCCAAATAAGCATAAAAGCCCATTATTTATTACTAAGCAATCTAAATTTATTAATCAAGAGATACAAATGAGTGTAATAAATATTCAATTATCAATATCATATCGAGAAAGAAGGTAGATATTTTCGAATTAGGATCGTATAGCTTCGTAGGCCCACAACTGACGATTCGAATTGATTTAATAAGGATGGATTGAGGAATTGAAAGACGAAGCCTATAAATATAAAAGGAGCAACGCACAAAAAGGACGAACATGAGAAACTGGATCAATGCACATAGAGGGATGAGAAGCAAAGTCAGATCAAGATCAAGAGAGGGAGGATGTTGTTAAGGAGAGTTTGAGCTTAAGGATAAATTGTGTTAGCGCTCTATTCCTTGACATTCTTCTTTTCTTTCAAAATCTGAACTTTGCAATGATTTATTACTGCTATTGTGATTTGATTTTGATGAACATGAGTAGCTAATATTCTCATCATAGGATTTTCTCGAATCTACTTATGGATTGAACTATTTATTTACTCTCTTTTTGCATTAAATGAATTTTTTGTGTTGATTTTCTCTTGCTCTTAATGCCTCCAAATGTCTGATCACCATTTAGTTGTCTTGTTCATTTAAATTACTCTTGAGAAATAAAATTTAAGTGTAAAATTTGGGTAAAATCATGTTAGACTTGAAGTTTAGGTAATAAACGGATGGTTTTTTTAGTATCATAGAGATATAGTTACTAACCTAGCATTGTCATATTAAGATTGGCGTCTAAAGTTAGTTATTAATTGATGCAAGAGATTGATCAATTTATTAGGATAAATATTTGGTTTTGACTTGAGAGAGCATTATCGAATGTCTTTGAATCTTATACAAATACATATCTTCGTTTATTGCTTATTGAAGGTAAATTAACTAACTTATGAAATAAAAAGGGGATAGATAATCCTAGGTCTTTAATACTTGTGAAGTTAAGTCCAATTTGTTTTCCGTTATTTCCGTTGATTTTTTTCTTTTTAAAACTAAAACAAAAACTTGCTCAACTTAATTAAGAATATAATTGCAATAACTAGCTCAAGTTTTTTTTCCTTAGTTCTCGTGGGAACGATCTTTTTATATTACTTGCAACCCATACGCTTGTGGTAAAGCTAGATGGCTAACAAGTTTTTAGCGCCATTGTCGGGGACTTTGGCAAAAAGCTCATTGAACTAGTTATCTTAATAGTGTGATCAATTACGATTGAATTTTAAACTGTTATGGATTATCCTTGGTGGACTAATGGGGAAAGTAGTGGATTTAAGTATAAAAATAATTATACAACTGCTTATTATGACTCTTATGCAGGTGAATCTCCATGTGAGTATATTTGTTGTAGTTCTTGTGGATATTTTCACTTGAATGAGCAATGTCCCTATGTCTCAACCTTAGATTATAGGGAGGATGATTTTGCTAGGTATCAAACTAATTTACATGATTATACTTTTAGCCTTGGATGCAATCATGAGCAACCATTATCTTGGGATCCTAATTATTATTTTCCATCATATGCATCACATCCTCATATATCACCCAATACTCATGTAGATGAAATTAACTCCATTGAGGAGAAGCTTACAACAAAGGATTTGCTTCAACGTCTTCTAGATAGTCAAAATGAATTCTTGAGAAATTGTCAAGAAGAGAAAACTAATGATCATGCTCAAGATGTAACATTTCAAATTGATGAAACGGCTTCTAATCTTGAGTCTTTGAATCAAAAAGGAATTCTTGATTATATATCAAATGGCTCTCTTATAAAAGATGAGATATCAAATGAACAATTGACCATACGGAGTGAAGAAGTATCACTACTAGATTGTGATAATACTAGGGGTGATTGTGAGTTAGAAATTAATAAAGGAGAGAATAATATTGAGTGTCTAGAAAAGGTTTCAATTGTGGAACCTAATCCACGTGAGTTTGATGAGGAGGTTAGTGTAGAGGTCCTAAAAATTGTTACAGATGATCCTCTTATTAAAGTTATGACTTCTATTGGTGAAGTGGATTTGTTCGGGTATTCTAAATTCTTAGAAACTTCTACATTTGATTGTCTACATATGCATATTGTATCTTCTTTGAATTTAATGAATGCTTATACTCTGAAAGTGCTTATGATTGATTAAGTATATGTAGTTAATGTGAATGAGCATTTCTTCTATTTTAAACCTTGTTGCATGCAAATAAATAAAGACAAGGTGGTTATGGTGTTTAACACTTATGATTAGGTGATTGTTTTGCAAAGTTTGGCTGAAGGCAATAAAAACAAGTGCTTGTTGGGAGACAACCCAATGATTTGGTTTTCATTTATTATTATTATTATTATAATTGGTTTTCTTTTTTTTTTCTTTTCCATTATTATACAAATTCAGAGATGAGTCGCTCCTCTCGTGGCTAAATGCTCCAGCTTAAGCACTCTTTCCTCCTTTAAAATTTTGAAACATCATTGAAGTCATTAGAGGAATAACTCCACATTAAAATAAGAGACTTAAACCAGGGGAGTACTAGTTCCTTTCCCTCTTTATTGATTTTTGCAATATTGAGGATAATGTTTGATTTAAGTATGGGGGAAGGATATGATTTTTTTGGTTGTGCTTGTCCTTAGGCAATTGAAAAAATTTGTTTTTGACAAAATTTTTGCATTGCTTAGGATTGACCCTTTCAAGACAAGTACCATAGCTTTCAATAATTGAAAAAAAACAAAAAAAAACAATGTAATAGCCTTTAACGGTGCTTGGACACCAAGCGCCGTTGAAGGCAAATAGATATTTATTGTCTTAAATGGAACTTGGTCATCAAGCACCGTTGAAGGCAATATTCTTTGCCTTTAAGGGCAATATAATATTGCCTTTAGGCAAGGACTCTTAAAGGCAATATAATATTGCCTTTAAGAGGCCATCAAGCGTCGTTCAAGGCCTAAAGGCAATATTATATTGCCTTAAAAATTGCCTTTAACAGTGTTTGGTGAGTAAGCGTTGTTGAAGGCCTTAGGCAATATTTCTTTTCAACGACACTTGGTGTCTAAGCGCCGTTAAAGGCTATCTTTGACTTTCAAAGATCTTTGTACGATGTTTTGAAACTTTTAAGGGTGGTTTTGTATGATGTTTGATTAGATAAATGACATATAAGGCCTATATTTTTTTTAAAAAAAATAAATAAGGTCAACTATGACGCTTGTCCGGGTAATCACCATACAAGGGTTCTAATTTTTTTTAAAAAATAACCCCTTGTATGACACTTCCCCAGACAAGCATCATACAGGGTATTAGGCAGCTATGACGCTTTCCTAGTCAAGTGCTATAACTACCAAATGTATATTTTTTTTAAAAAAATAGAAGTCTCCTCTGAAATTTGTTTGAAGAAGTGCCATAAGATTAGGGCCGCTAAATCTATATTTTGTAGTAGTGGATGTTCAAGAGGAAAATGTGACGAAGATTCAAAGATTGATACATGATAATCTAATATGTATGAATTATTGTGAGCTATGTCTATTTTTATAAGCATGCCCTGAGCAATAAATGTATGCATGAAAAAATGAATGAGTGCGAGTTTACATGTTTGAGACGTTGAGAGTGGAAATGTAAGAATACAAATTTTAATTTGGAGGCTTAGTAATTGATTCACTTAAGCCATAATCATAACGTTAATACTTCTGATGCATAATAACAAGTTATAAAAGTAAAGTGTTACATAGAGCATTTGAAACGATCTTACGGAGATTGATAATTCCAGTTTAAGGAATTGGTGTGTTTGTGGCCACAATAATATGCCACATTAAGGGATGACGAACGTGTCTAAATGGGTAGGAGACCCATACCAGCAGACGGAGCTTTCTATGATTGGGTTTCTACACATGGGTTGGTGGATCTTAACTTTCATGGACCAAAATTTACATGGAGTAGAGGAGTGAGTTTGAGTAGGTTAGACAGAGTCATTGCCAACACGGGCTGGTTGGATTTATTCCCAGAAGCTTCAGTTACTCACTTTCCATGATTTAAATCGGATCATAATCCTCTTCTTCTTCATCTCTCGAATGAGAGTAGGAGAAGTGTGAGTAAACTATATTCAGGTTCTTTAAGCTTTAGGTGACACATGAGGATATTTATGAATGTCTTAAGAAATCGTTGGTTCCTTTCAGGAACTGGGAAGAGAATATTTCCTCTTTCACTAATAACGCACAATAGTTGAATGAATAAGTGTTTGGGGATATTAAGAGGAAGTGTTCTTTAATACGGAGGTTGGAGACTTTGCATAAGAAATTGGGTATGGTTTCCCAGAATCCATAGCTAGAAGAGGAGAGTGTAATACCCCACTTTTCACCAATACTTTTGTATGTGAATTTGTAATATTTAGTTAAATGAAAGGGTGAAATGTGGTGTGTATGAATTTATGGAAAATATTTCAATCGCCGGTTACACGTAATTTGGCTAAATAAGGACACAAAGAGGCTATTAATGCACAATTAAGGGCCTATTATTGTAACCGAAAATGTGAGAAATTAAATGATATGAATGATGACCTCACCTAAATGTCAAAATGGGGTTAAGCCGAAGAAAAGAGTGAAAAATGATTTATTTCGGTAAATCATGAAATATAGGGGCAAAACGGTAATTTTGTCATAAAGTGAGAAATAATTATTTCCCCCAATATTCCCACTAATTTGAGTTAAATGAGAATTAAAAAGAGTAAAATGACTACTTGATCATAAATAAACCAATTTTGGTGAATTATTGTTAAGAATTGTCAAATAGTCAAAAAGTCAACGACTTGGTCAACAAGTTACAAGGTGGCAATGAGATAGTGGGAGACCAAAATAATTCCCTCTATTTCTCATGCATATTCTCGGTTGAACCATAAAGGAAAGGAGAAAAGAGAATTAATTAGAAAAAATGCCATTTATGGACCAATAGGAACTTGCTACCTATACACTTCTTTGATTAACCTAATATATCATTAATCCTCACTCCATCAGCTCCTCATTCTCGCATGAAATTGATCAGAAAGAGTGAGAGTAAGAGCTGAGAACGTGAAGAACGAAAGAGAGAAGGAGAAGCTAGGGATCATCAAGAATTAAGGTAAGAGGCTTGTATCTTGTGATTTAAGGTTTCTAATCCATCCATAACCTCTTCTCCTCACTTCCCTACTCTTGAATCCATTGATATTCAGCTGAATCAAGAGTTAGAGAGAGAAAGAGAGAAGAACGACCAAGAGAGAGAAAGTTGAAGAAATCAAGAGGTAACTTTCCAAACTTGTTTCTCTTGCTTGATTGGTGTTAGTAGAGTTGTTTTGGGCTTAATTATGATTCATTTGGCATAAGATAATTCAAGAAAACTCAAGAGACCTTAATATGTAAGTGTCTCCAAATCAAGTTCAATGACTGTCTAAATAGTTAATATATTGATTATAAGTAGAAAGGAGGTGATTAGGCTAAAGAAAACGAGAATCCGACACAACTTTTTTAGGAATCCTATTGGACTTCCCTGTGTTGGATGTGGCAATTGAGTATGAATTTGATAATTCCGATGCTTCCATTGGGCTTAGGAGGCAAAATTGTGTATGGCTTATGTTGACCATGAAGTGAGAAAAGCCACGGAAAGTGAAATGACAGAATTACCCTTTAAAAACTCTAAATACGGGCTGTCAAGGGTATTTTTATTATTTGGGCTTGATTTTGACCAATCCGATGTTAAAAATGGATTCTACACGCGAAATTGTGTAGGGATAGCCCAAGTCATAAATTTTGGTAAAGTGGAGTGAGACCGGGTACGAAGGATTAAGCTAGATCTCTAAGGGTATTTTGGTAATTTAGCACTTTTAGGCTAAGTTTACAAATGTTATGAGTTTGGAATGATATAGGGATGAGTAATGACTCATTAATGGTCTATTTGGAGATTTCAGGACTCGACAACCGTTTAAGGCGCGATATTTGCCTGAGCTTGATCAAGTGGGGGAAGTTGCAAAAGAAGTGCAACCAGGTAGTAACCATCTTCATATGACATGGCATGCATATGTGTTGTTGATTTCATCACAAAATGTCTAACATGTTTAGATTATGCGGAGTGATCACCTGGGGCCTATCTTTGCGCGGGTTGACACTCAAGTAGTACCCCTCGAGGCTGAAAACTTGTTTAGCGCTAGCATAGTTTATGAATTATATTAAATGCACTGAATGATGTTATGATGATTTTGTTGATGAATGCGTGTAAAGCATGCTTTGTATGTTATCTTGTATGTATGACTTGTGTTACTATTGAGATTTCTTAGAATCCCACCTTTTTTCTCTAAAAACTACCTTCAGTAAAGGGAGGAAGCTCGAGGGGCAAGGAAAATGTAAGCGGTGATGACTAGAAGTCAAGGCGCTGAAGATTATAGTATTTTGGTTGTCTAGTCCATACATATTTTGGATTGTATATGTAGTAAATGATGTATATGGTGTATATGTTGTAAAGATGACCTAACAAATGAATGATAGAAGTTAGTAGTTTTGCTTCCTATCGCTAATTAAATGTGTACGTGGGATAGATTATATAAAGTCGGCAAATGTTCGCTCACAAACTATGATGAATAATAATAAAAGGGAAAACCGGTGAGTCTTAACGAGTTAGTGAAATTTTATGAAAATGATTATAGAAAATTTTATCACCTTCTCAGCTCTAGGTTCAAATCCCGAGTTGAGGCAAGGGAATTTATAAGTATTTTCAAAAGTTGGGTGTTTTGGGTTTAAATCCTGATCTCCCGAGTGATTTCACTACTCATTTACAGCAACATTTTGAAGTTGGAGGGGTTCGTTGGGACGTGTGGTTCGCTCTCTCATGCCGTCAAATAAGGATGGAAAGGAATCGTCGAATATTTGAGAATTATATCGATTGTTCAAAGGGCTGATAGCAAAGGTAAATGCTTGTGAGAAGTGGGGGGCAAGCTATGTGGCAAAGATTGGGCGCATTTGTCTGCTGATGGCAGGTGGATCCCACCATCCAATGGTTATATGAAGGTCAATGTGGATAGGGTCTGCTTAAGGTTAGATGGAAGATCGGCGTGTGGTGGTATCATTCGTGATAGAAGTGGGGGTGTTCTAGGAGCCTTCTAGCTAAACGTGGACATTGGTGATAGTTTTAGCGCCGTGGCATGGGGTGTGTTGTCGGGGTTGAAGTTTGCATGGGACAAGGGCTTGACACTCATTATTATTGAATCAGATTGCCTGAAGATGGTAGAGCTTAATTTTAAAGTTTAATACTTTGACGGACTTTGATCAACAGAATATTGTTATGGGGATAGCCGGCATGCTCAGCTAGGACTCGGACATACACGTTGAATGGTACGAATGAGTCAGGAAGATGGTTGCTGATGAGCTAGAGAAAGAGGCTTTAAGTATGTTTCTCTTATCATCCCTGTAATCTCTAAATTATATCCATTCAATCAATTTAAAAGGTCACAATGGTCCAGATAGGCTCATGAGGGATAATGAAAGGATCTGCTTCTGTGATCTTGTTTGTTTCACTGACCCAGTCGCTTCAGCGTACAAACTTAGGCTCTTGCTTGTCGATCTATGTAATATTTGTGCTGCTTTCATCATTTAAAGAAAAAAAAAAAAATTGGCTCAAGCAGCTCAAGTTGGGTAACCCATCAACAACCTGATTCCCTTCTCTAGACGTGTGTTGAAAGACTACACATCTCATGGATGAGCCCCATTAAACCACCCTTAGGCCCCAAATCTTCCTTTAAATCAGAATGCGTCTGACGGTCTATGCCTTTTATTTTTTTATTTTTTTTCCAAATATCAAAGATTAAAATAATAAGCCAATAAACTGCCTAACCCAACAGTTTACCCGTTTTTTGAGCGGGTCACAGAATCTCCTGACGTACAAACCAAACCAGACAAGCAGCCGTTTCTCTCTGGTTTCCAATCTTAATAACTCACTCCAGTTTTCCATTCATTGATGATTATTACTCTAAGTACAAATAAACTTCAGCATTTTATTTTAGAGATGAAAGGGAAGCAACCATTCATTGTCAATAAGATTCAGTCTCATGTTATGCAGTCAACAAATTGATTTCCCAGGACAAAGTGGAAGCCACACATGCATATCAAGAAGCCCCTCAGCTTCTTTTCTTTCCTCTTCATTTTCCAATAGTGCTCAAATGCTACAAACATCCAGTGACATAATATCCAAAGACTAACTGGTAATTCCATTGAATAGAGACAGATAATGGGGCTTCGGAAAGCAAATACAAGAAATCTCTGGTTACACATTGTCATTCAATTCTACGAAAACTGTGCACACGCGCGCGTGTGTGTAATGTCAATGTGCACAATAAATAATGTGAACTCAATATAATACTAAGATACTGAAACAGCATTCTAGACACGCAAGTGAAGAATTGAAAACTCACCCACAAAATCTGGCTATATATTTAGGTTCTGTTAACAGTTGAGTTGATGTTATCAAGTGTACTTGGAAAGGCGAAATCCAAAATATAATAGACCCGAAAGTCTGTATGCAAGTTAAAATTATTAATCTTGGCAGATCTTATAGATTCATTGGCTTATACTTCAATGTGGCACATGAAGTAGTCAGTTCAAATGAGATGAGGGAGTACTAGTGCCAGAAAGAGCAAGATGGTATTTCACAAATTCACAATATACATCCATATATATATGAATGAGTGTGTATATATACACCATAGCTTTAAAAGGAGCAAGATGGTTTGAGTTGGAAAATGTAACAGTATGAGAGAAACACAATAAGCAATAAATAAACCATTGCTCAATAAAATTCAAACCTGATAAGGATGATCTCAAACAAGTTCTCAAAAAGAAATTTTGGTGGCCCATCTGATACTTTTTGCTAAAAGCTGCAAGTTGGCCACCTATCCTCAAATGTAATCATTACAACAGATTTCAAACATATACAACACTTGAAGTAACATGAAAAGACTATTAGATGAAATCATAATAACAAGACTGGACCATTCTCCATCCCCTTCTTCACTGATCCTTATGTCACAGCACCGAATCCAAACTATTGGAAGACCAATATCGCCACAATTATTTAGAAACATCATGCAAACTATTTTCTATTATTAAAGAGAGAATTACTAGAAGGTTACAAGGAAGTAACTTAGTTACCAAAAAGTCCCAATAACAAATTAGGAGCATGCAATAACAAGTTTCAATTTAAAAAATGACAACATCTCACTTGTCATTGGTACTTGGTAATTAAGCCCTATACTTGAGACCTGATCATAATTCCCCCATGATTAAATGGAAGTACATCAAACATAGAGCATAAACATGGGTGGTTGAAATTCCTAATGCCCATTGTTCCCATTACAAACAAAAACAACTCATTCGGAAAAAAAAGAAAGAAAGAAAACGAAAAAACAATTTAAGAGAGTTGAAGAATACCGCAAATTCCGTTAACTCAGGTAGAAGAGACAGAAATTTCACTTAATTCCTTCTGTCTAAGATATTGATGCAGTATAGTAAGCCTTGCTGTTTCAAACGCAAAGTAACCCAGTGCTGAAAAGCAAGCACTATGAAGAACTCGAGGTCCCATCCCTCTTGTAAACCCAATCCAACCTTCTTCCTTCAAAATTTGCTTCACAGTAGACGAAACCCCACCGTACATAGCAGCAGCTACTTTATTCATAGCTTCCCCATGAACTTGTGTCATCAATCTGGTCTTAACCACATCTAGTGGTGTAGTGAGAGAAGCTGATATTGCCCCAGCAAGTGCCCCACACATGACACTCTGAAGTGGCTCCAAATGATTCTTCTTCGTAGTTCGCAATACTGCTGCTTTCAGATACTCAAATGATGAATAACTCAAAACCCCAGCAGGCAAATTTCTCAATAATGTAGCAGAGTACCCTGCATAGAGACCTAATATACCGTCTTTCTCCATAATCTTTAACAAAACTTCCCAAGACCTTCCTTTAGCCCCAGCTTGCATTCGCTGGGTAATCAACTCCTTTGGAACCATTATTGCAGAAGACATAATATTGCCCATTGCCCCAGCCGTTGGTGGAATCAGAACCGAAGGGTATTTCTCAAATCTCGACAAGAACGACTTTCCAAACTCACAAGTACCAAAATACACAGCAGACGAAAACGTGGAACCAACAATCACCGCCGAAACACCACTGTAAAACCCTAGAATCCCCTTTATTTGGAAGGTCTTAACAACGGCATCGAAAGCATTCTTATAAATCTCAGACGCACCTTTGGTTTGCATCTTGGTCTTGATGGTGTCTAGCGGGTGCAGACAGACGTAGGTGAATGCTCCAGCAATGCCTCCGCCAGCTGCGCCAATAAGGGCTCGCTCGAAAACCGATAGATTCTTCATTAGGGTTTGAACCTTGGGGCTGTTTCTTGAAGTGGGTTTCAGAAATTTCTGGGATGTAGGCATCGCGTGGGTCTGAGTTGCCATGGAGGCTGAAGCGAACGTGAGATTGGGAATGCGAGTGTTGCGAAATTCGAATCTGTGAGCGTCATTGGAGGTGCGAGTGATTGTGTTGAAGTAGTTTAAGAGGCCAGTGAAGTCAGTGAGACTTGAACACTCGCAGAGATTTGCGGATGGGAAGCCAAGAGCAGCTGAGATGCTGGCCTCCATTACCAGGCGCTATTTTTTTATTTTTTTTTGCCAAGATTACGAGGCGCTATTGCTTCGCTGCTCATCCAGCGAATGTGAGGAGAAAGGCAAAATGCGATTTTTTTTTAAATTTTTTTTATTTTACTATTGGAAAAACAGAGTACCCACCACCTATCAACTACCCTTCTTGTCCTCCCCTCCTCTTTTTCTAAAAAAAATAAAAAATAATAATAATCAGGGGATATATTAAGGGGACAGTTGCACAGGAGATGCAAGTTGCAACGGGGTGGGTGTAATATACTAAATTTTGGGGTAAAAGGTTTGAGAATAAATCTGAATTAAGTGGACTGTTAGACCCTAGTTTAGCAAAGCATACTTGTATTCCTCATAATTCATTTATACCTTTGTGGGTATAAAAGGGAATATTATGATAAATTAGAAGAGGTTGAGGGAATGACAGATAATGCAAATGAGGAGTCACACACGATGTAGTGAATTGGAACACAAAACAGTGTTGTTACCATTGTGGTAGTTGTGTTTATGTGACATCTTTCAAGTGGCAAAATGATCATTTGACCAATAAAAGCCAGCAGCCATTATTTCCCTTTTTGTTGTTGCCCAATTTAGTCAAATGAGGAGGGAAATAAAGGAAAGGAGTAACAAATGATTTATTTCGATAAATCATAAAACGTAAGGGCAAACTAGTAATTTTGTCATAAAGCAAGAAATGAGTATTTTTCCCTAATATTCCCTATAATTTCAATGGAATGAGAATTAAAAAGAGGAAAATTATTACTTGGTAATTAATGAGCCTAGTTTGGTGAATTATTATCAAGGGAAGTTAATGAGTGGAAAAGTTTAAGGCTTTAGTCAACTACTTGTAAGGTGGTATAATGAGATAGTTTGAGAGTAATATTCCTCTCTTATTTCTCATTTTTTTCAGTGGATGAAGAAACATGAAAAGAAATGAATTATCATGCAAGAAAGTCAAAGAGTTGGACTAATATGGTGTGACCACATATAGGCCACTTGGTTAATTCATTTAACCATCATTAAATCATTCTCTTCATCCTTTCTATCTCATTCTCGTGCCATCAGAATCAAAACACATAACGAGAGAGAAGGTTGGACGAACGGAGGAAGAAGGAAGAACAAAGGGAGCTAGGTCTCCAAAGATCAAAGTAAAAGGCTTGTAATCTTGAAGTTAAAGCTTCATAAACTCTCTACGACCTCTTCTAATCTCTTCTTCACCATTGAATCTATGGTTTTCAAGGCATAACCTCAAGAGAAGAGAAAGAGAGGGTGTAATATTCCAAATTTTGGGACGAGAGGCTTGAAATTAAAGCCTGGATCAAGAGGACTGCTAAGCTCTGGTTTAGCAAGTGTCCTAGTAAGGCATGGTTTTATTTCCTAAATTTATTTATACCCTTGGGGGTATTAAAGAGCATTGGGAGTGAAAAAATAAAGAAATTAGAAGTCACACATAATATAGTAAAGTGGAACACAAAGTAGTATTGATACCGGTGAAATTCCCGGTGTGACAGTGGTGATTTTATGACATTTTTCAATGGGTAAATGATGTCGAAAAATTATGAAACTTTCCATAATAAAATTAGACTTATCAAGATTTAATTGGATAGGTCATATAAGTCATTTGGAGCTATACACAAATGGGAATGAATTTTTGAAATTAGCCTAGCAAAACTGACTATTTTCCGTAGCAGCGTCTAAAGATTAAAATTCTGGGAAGAGTGAGATTCCAATTGGCCAAAGGTTATATTTTTTCTTAAAACTAAACTCAATAAGGGTCACATATCCTTTAAAACCACCCCAATTGGATATCTATACAATTAGATATGAATTTTCAAAATTTGATGAAAATTCTGCTAAGTTTAGCATTATGTGCGAGAATGCGATTTTTGGACCAATGAGAGCTTGACACTTGGAAAAGTGAATTGGTTAATTCATTTAACCATTTTTTCATCATCTTCTTCCTCATTCCTACATGCAGAAATCAGAAATAGAAAGAGAAGAGAGTTAGACAAAAATGAAGGAAGAGAGAGAAACTTAAGTTCGTCGAAACACTGCCGAATCGGCGTCTTTTCTCAAAGTTCCCTTCACGAACATTCTTCTACTCATCGTGAGCTTTATTTCTATGGTTTTAGATTCTAATTTAGAGGTGTTTGGAACTGTCTTACTGGCTGGAGTGTTACTAGAATTTCAAACCGTCTACCGAAACGTGTAGAGGTAAGCATAAGCTTCCTTTTGAACCGATTGGTTTGTTATTTGGATAAGTATATGGGGAGTTGGGGTACTATTCATTCTCATAAAAAAGGGTGTTTTCAATTGCTAAATGATATCCAATAGATGTCTAAATAGCTAATCATTTGATTAGAAGTAGAAAGGAAGTGATTAGGCAAGAGAAAACGAGAAAACAACAAACTACTTACGGGAATCTTTGAATTTTCCTTGTAATGTTTCATGTAGAAGGAGTAAGAATTTGATACTTTTGATGCTTCCATTGACTTTAGAAGGAAAAAATTTTTAGGTATGCAAGTGTTCATGATTTTTGGATGCTTGTATATAATTTTGGAGATTTATGAACTAAGTATGTTCATGCTGTTGATTCTGCCATGTTTGAACAATGACGTTGTGTGAGCTATTTTATTGGGTAAACCTTATCCAAAAATTTTGAAACTTTTCAGGATTAAATTAGAGACATATAGATTTAATGTGATAGGTATTTTGTAATTTTTGGACAAGCATGTTGGGAGATATGAATTGTTGAAGTTTGACCCTGTTTTTTTGAAAGAAATCTAGAACATTGATGTTTGGAAAAATTATGAGAATTTTGTGGTTATGATGGCCAAAATAGAGTATTTTTATGTGAAATTAAACTTAAATGGCTTCACATAAAATTTGAAACCACTCAATTTGGAGTTTCCTCAAATTAATGGTGAATTTTTAAAGTTAGTCATGTAAGACTGAAATTCTGAAACAGAGACTATAAAAGGGGAATTCTATGTTAATGTGTGTACATATAGCCAATGGCTATATTTTTCCTTGAAAGTAGACTTAAAGAGGGTCGAATAGAGCTTTGAATTATGGGTCTAATGATATGATTGGTTATCTAGGGCCATGAAGTGACTAAGAAGAGGCAATGGTTGGAAGACCAAGATACAAGAGGAGGACATAAAGTCCAAGAGGAAGTGAACTTTCCTAACTTGCATATCTTGATATATGTGCTTATGTATTGATGTGTTGATTGTTTTGATGAATTGTATGAAATATATGCGAATGAGTGAAGCTCTGTCTCTATTTGTACTGTGGCCATGAGTATGTCATATGAAACATTGAGCATCCATATACGTCATTATGTTGGCATGAATTCATGTAAGCAAGCATGTCATGCACAAAGCATTTCTTGTATGCATTTGTTAGCACTGTTTGCTACTAAGATTCCTCGAATCTCATTTCTTCCAACCAACCATTTAGACAGGTGAAGAATGCCTGGAGATATGCAAAAAGGAATTACAAAGGAAGATTGAAGATTGAAGTGCAAGGCATTGTGTTGTATTTGATTTAGACATTTTGATAGCTTTGTCTAGCTATGTGTTTTTTGTACGTAATAAATAAACAAAAGTGAGTCTTAAGCAGAGTACGCTCGCAAACTTTGATATAACAAAAAGAAAAGCCGATGAGACTTAGTGATGTAGTGAAACATGTGAAAATAATTGAAAAAGTTTTTACCCTCTGAAAAACTCTCTCAACCCTAGGTTCAACTCCTGAGTTGAGATTGGGGATTTTAGAACATTTTAGAAGATTGGGCAATCCGGGTTCGAATCCTAGTCTCACGAATGATTTCACTACTCATTTCTACTAATCTGGGATTCTTAGAGACAGAGTGTCGCAGAGGGAAGACGTTCTAAAGAGAGAAAGTGGAGGAATCATGAGGTAAACTCCAAGACTTGCTTCTTCTACCTTAATTGATGATTGTTCTTGTTGTTATTGATAGATATGGGGTTGTTTTCTCTTGTTTTTAGGGAATATGGGATTAAGTGAATTATGAGAAGATGTTGCTTTAATTCCCTCTAAGCATGCCCAATAAGTTTTTAAATAGCTAATAATGTGATTAGAAGTAGAAAGGAGATGATTAAGCAAGAGAAAAAGAGAAACCGACATAACTTTTCTGAGAATCCTAAATTGCTGCTGTGATACCTTATTTCTTATAGCCTTAGATGAGTACAAAATAGTAGTGAAATCATTTGTTAAACCAGGATTAAGTCCCGGATTAAGAATACAATTTCCAAACCTATCTCAGGATTTAAACATGGGATTGGAAAGGAGTTTTGAGGGTAATAAAATTTTCTCAAACTATTTTCACAAACATTTACTATCTCACTAAGTCTCACTGGTTCTTCTTCCCATTTTATTAGAGTTTACGGGCGATTCTTTACTTAGCTTTCATGTTTCATACCTTAGTTAACTTCCGTTAGCGATATGAAGCGTAATATAGCTAAACTATTCTTTTACTAGTCTACCGGCATTACCAGTTTCACTATTGTAGCATGATAGAGTTACATGTTATTCATACTATATACAGATCCAAAATACAAGAAATAGACAACCAATAAAAAGACTAATGTCTCTCGCGTTCCCGATCTCTATTTGTCCGTATTTATTTTTTTCTTGCCCCTTGAGCTATCTCCTTGTACTGTAGATGGTTTATGAAAAAGAGTGAGATTCAAAACAATCCCAGTGGTAATATAATGCCAATCATACAGATATAACATCATAAAGCATGCTATACAATCATCATTCAACAGAATCATAAAAACATCATTCAATGCATCACATGTAGTTCAAAATCCATCATAGCGCTAGATAATTACAAGGCCCCGAGGGGTACCTGTGCAAATAGGCCATGGGCATCCACTCATGCAATAGTGAGCGTTATATTGGCCTAAGCGTCCACCCATGCAAATAGGCCCCAGGCGACCACCTCACATAATCAGAATATGTTAGATAATTCATGATGATTTCAACCAACATACAATGCATATTATAACATATGAAAGACATGTTACTACATGATTGTTTCCCTTGAGCAATATCTAACTGTTTCTTTGAGCTCGGGCAAGTTCTAGTTCCTATCAAAATTAAAGATACAAGTAACTGGTTATTACTTGCACTGTTACTACCTTTAAATCAAATTCTATTGGTTATCTAATGTAATATCTTAAATTTTAGGACAAGAGGCTTGAGATAAAACCTATATTAAGGGAACTGCTAGACCCCGATTTATCAAATGTCCTAGTGGAACATGGTATTATTTTCCAAAATTCCTTTATATTCTTAGATATTAAAGCCAATACTATGGTGAATTAAAGAGCTTGGGGAAGACAAAACAATGCAATTAGAAGTCACACACAATATAATAAAGTGGAACACAAAGTAGTGTTACTACCGGTGAAATTCCTGGTGTGGCAGTGGTGATTGTGTGACATTTTTTCAATAGGTAAATTATGTTGAAAAATTATGAAAATTTTTAAAATGAAAGTATACTTATCAAGCTTTAATTTAATAGGTCATATAAGTCATTTAGAGCTATACACAAAGAGAAATGAATTTTTGAATTTAGCCCAGCAAAATTTACTATTTTCTGGGGCAGCATCCACAGATTAAAATTCTGGGATAAGTAAGCTTCCAATTGGCTAAAGGTTATATTTTTCCTTAAAACTAGAATCAATGAGGGTCGCACAGCCTTTGGAATAACTCCAATTGGACATTTTTATAATTAGATATGAATTTTCAAAGTTTAATGAAAATTCTGCCAAATCTAGTATTATATGCGAAAATTGGAATTTTGGGCCAATGAGAAGCTGACACGTGGCAAGTTGCTTTAACATCTCATTTAACCATTAAATCATCATCTTCTCTAGCCATTTTTCACGCAGAAAATCAGAAAGAAAGAAGAGAGAGAATGAAGCTGGGCGAAAATGGAGGGAGAAGAGAGAGAAAATTTTAGCTGCCAAATCAGCGTCTTTTAGCAAAGTGCCCTTCACGAACCTTCTTCTACTCATCAAGAGCTTCATTTCTATGGTTTTGGATTTTCATTTGGAGGTGGTTGGCGCCATCTCACCTGTCAGAGTGTTGTCTGAATTTTGAACCGTTTTCAGAAACGAGTGGAGGTAAGCGTAAGCTTCCTTTTTAACCGATTTGTTTGTCGTTTGGATGAGTATAGAGGAAGTTGGGTACTCTTCATATTTGGTTTAAAATTGTGTTTTCAATGGCTAAACAATGTCCAATGGATGTCTAAATAGCTAATCATTTGATTAGAAGTAAAAAAGAACTGAATAAGCCAAAGAAAACAAGGAAACAATATAATTTTTCTGAGAACCCTAAATTGAGGTTCTGTGTGTGACGTGGTGATGCACTTAAAATTTGATGATTTTGATGCTTCCATTGGCTTTAGGAGGAAAAATTGTGTAGGTATGCAGGTGTTCATGATTTTTGGATACCTGTATTTAAATTTGGAAGTTTTAGAAGTTGAAGAGTAAGTATTGTGAAATCTGTCTTCTAGAGGCAGTGTCATTGTGACATATTTTTGAGTAGCTGTATGTTATGCAATATGTTAGATTTCATGTTTTGATGATAACAAATCATGTTTTAGAAATCCATGGATTTTATATCAGCAAAGGAAGTGATAAAAGTGATCTGAGCAAGATCACTCGAGTGATAATCAAGATCACTCGAGTAATATGGAAAATAACTAGATCACTCGAGTGATATGTAAAATCACTCGAGTGATGCGCCAGATCACTTCCAGTGATTGAAAAATCACTGCAAGAAAATATCACTGTTCTAGATTTCACTTCCAGTGATCCTGAATCACTCGAGTGATACGTTATCTTTGCCAAATCACTTCCATTGAATCTGAAAACACTGGAAGAAAAATCCACTGTTTTGAAAATCACTTCCAGTGATACCAGATCACTCGAGTGATGCCTGAAAATTTCTAAATCACTTCCACTGGATTAAAAATCACTGCAAGAATATTTTACTGTTTCCCAAATCACTTCCAGTGATCTTGAATCACTCGAGTGATATAGTATTTTTGCTGAATCACTTCCAGTGGATTGAAAATCACTGCAAGAAGAAATCACTATTTACAAAATCACTTCCAGTTATGCCAAATTCACTCGACTGGCATATGAAATCTCATGTTCACTGTAATCACTCACATAAGATTTTAATGTTTTCCAAATCACTTCCAGTGACATCATATTCACTCCAGTAATGTTTCATGTTGCCAGTAACACTCTCAGACAATCACTGTGATCCACTTGCAACTACTCCCATGGAGATGAACATATTTTGTTGGTTAAATTTTGATATTGATAATCATTACTAATTACTCCAGATTACTGTCAAAATCTTATAGCATATTTTTTCGATACTCAGTTGCTGAAATCCATCTCTAGTGAAAGCAAAATCACTCCCGATGGTTTCCTTGATTTTCAGAAAACACTTCCAGTGAATCATATTACTCTGATGATATTCAAATATTTTCTAACGGTAATATTCTCAAGTGTATTACAGCTATACTCCACCATCACGCACATGACAAGTAATTGAACTCTCCATTCAAATGACAACTATTCATGGGCGGCAGCAAAATTCATAAGTAATAGAAGACAAATACTGTTGCATTTGTCAGAAGCATCTTTGAATCAATGGAAAAATTTACAACGGTCTTCAAAGCCTCTAATATATATGTCCAGCCATTCGAAAAATAAAAGAACGATGAGAAACGCTTGAATACACTACAAACAATACTTTTACTGTTGGGATTCGTACACGCAGCGGAAAAATTAACCATTTAAAAACCTTGAATCCCAATCACGGATCTATCAAAGACGTCTAAATCGAGTGGTTAGAATAGTACCTTTATGTTTTTCGTGCTTTCGATCTCTAGGAGTCAACACCTCTGATCGCCTCCCTCTACCGGTATCCACACGAACAAGACCCAATGCGGCAGCGTGCTAGCGCCTCCAAGATGCCTCTCTAGGGTTTCTCGTGGCTCTCCAAGTTCTCCGTACAGCCTAGGGTTCTATAGCCCTTCGAATTTTTCTATCTGATGTAGGCTGTATTGGAATCTCAAAATTAATTTTAATTAATTTGAAATTTAAATTAAATCAAATAAATTTGACTTGATTAAATCTGTCAAACAGATTTAATTTATCATATTCATTTAATCTAATTAAAGAGCCAATAGATTTAATTTATCTTTATAAATTAAATCTAAGATATGATATCTGTATTAGTTTTAATTATTTAATTTATCAAATAAATTAAATATAAAACTAACATCTTCTAATAATATTATAATCTATATATATTATTATTATTTTTCGAATTTATATATATATATATATATAATTCATCCACCCTAGGTCAAATATTGTATTTATTGAATCTTAGACACATCTTAGATTCAATGAATCTGGACATCTTAGCTCGTGTTGGGCTATTCTTGTGTGCGACCCTGTAGGCCCACATGAAGTTGGCAGTGGGCCAAAAACTATTCTAGCCCACAAGTCGCAAGCGGCCTCTACCAAGACATTGCGACTACCCAATTCACATGAGGATCGATGATACGATGCAACCTTTTATACAACCATGTCACGTCCCTTTTTGTCACACGATATTTTGGTCAATGATGAGGCATGGACAACGTCATCCTCCTGTTCCTGACCATCACTTTCCCGATTCCCGAGTAGCCTGAAATTAGAAATGGAAACTCCTTCCCATTACAGTATGGCCATACATTTCTCAGACTCACTCATCGAGGGGCCCAGTAATATCTCTCACTACTGTGAGGGACAAATTCCATCTTGACCACTCACATTCCTCTTTATGAAAACTCCTAAGCCCGATTGTAGTTTTTATCATCACCCGGTCAAAGGTGACTTTTGACTAGGTCAAAACTTAGCAAGTTTCATGCAGGAATCTATGATGATCTCAAGTCAGAGGGCACTGTGACATGATTATATGTATGAGATAAGTTTATGACTTAATCCATGCAACTTTCTTATAGCGGGTCGGTCCAGCACCTTATACTCCTACAAGTGCCTAAGACTTTGATTTGTATCTCTATACCTCCTCAAAGTCATACTGGTCTTATTTCATCTTTGCTCCCGCATAGATAATTGACCAGGGACATTTAGGATAATCTTTATAGTTCATCCAAGGATACAATTATCATAATAAACATGCAAATGATTTGATAACAATAAGGAGAAATTCTT
The DNA here is from genome assembly GCA_037074505.1 of Albizia julibrissin. Lineage (NCBI taxonomy): Eukaryota > Viridiplantae > Streptophyta > Magnoliopsida > Fabales > Fabaceae > Albizia > Albizia julibrissin. The sequence continues at coordinate 46,218,882 of CM073477.1, forward strand.
AAATAACAATAATGTTTAAGGTACAATGATTGGCCCTTAGGGCACAATTTCCAACATTTACAAGTGCTTCAAATCTTCATCTGTATTTCAGTTTTTATCTATATACTCTGTGAGAGAGATTTGTCAGTCATACCCATTTATTTCCAATAGTGATAACTTAAGGTTGAGGAACCTTAAGTTGGGATTTAAGATTACCTTGTGTAAGGGGGAGCGAGTGTCCAGAGGAACTTGCTGATTCTACTGTGGTGCCAAGAACCCACTGAATCTTGGAAGATATAGTGAAAGGCTCAGAAGGATTTCTGAGGACTGGATGTAGGTCAAGTGGTTGAGACCAAACCAGTATAAACCCCTGTGTGAACTTCGGTGATATCTCTTCCTCTTTATAACTTCTTACAATTGTGCCTTAAAGTTTTATAAATTTAATTTAAATATCTTATTATTTTGTGATCACCCAGTTCATCCCCCTCTTTGGTGAAAAGCTTGCTCTAACATTTGGTATCAGAGCACAGGTCTTCTTGTTCAGGTTTAACAACCTAGAAGGATCCGATGGCAAGTATGGCTGAAGGAATTCTTCCTGACGAAGCCTCTATTACTAGACCACCAGGTTTCAGTGGTGAGCATTTTTCCTTCTGGAAAGCTAAATTCCATGTATTCGTATTGGCTACAGAATACAGGCTATGGGATGTGATTGAAACTGGAAACTATGTGCCTATAAAGACTGAAGAATCTCGAAAAGTTCCTAAATCACCAGCAGAATTTGATGACAATGACAAAAGGCTTGTGACTCTCAACAATAAAGCAATTCTGATGATTCAGATTGCACTGAGTCAAAAAGAATACTTCAGAATCTGTACTCTTCAGACTGCTAAAGAGATGTGGCAAGCTTTGGAAGTAGCTCATGAAGGAACATCAGGAATAAAAGAAAATTGAGTCAATACTCTAACTACAGAGTTTGATCTACTTCGTATGAAGGAAGGTGAGTCAATAGCTAAATTTGAACTTAGATATACTCATCTTGTTAATCAACTTGCAGCACTTGGAAAAATCTATGATCAGAATGTCCAAGTACAAAAAATATTAAACATACTTTCCAAAGAATGGGAGGCCAAAGTCACAGCAATAGAGGAGGCCAAAAGAGAATCAATGCAATCTGTAGCTTCTTTGTTTGGAAGTCTTTTTGAATTTGAAAGCAAACTAAAATTCAAACGAGAGCTAGAAGAAGTTGGTGACAGGAGAAAGAAAAGTCTTACACTAAGTCTGACAAAAACAAAGGCAGAAAGCCAAGAAGAAGAAGAGGAGGTCGATGATGATGAAATAGGCCTGATGATCAGAAGATTCAAGAAATTTAATAAAGGCCAAGGGTTCAGGAATTCACAAAGAGGTGGAACTAGCGGCAGAAGAGACGCCAAGGAGATCAACTGCTACGAATGTGGTAAACCTGGACATATCAAACCAGAATGTCCAGAGTTATTACAGAAAAATAAAGAAAAGAGAAACATCAAATCCTTCAACATAAAGAAGGCATTTGTTTCTGCAATATGGGGAGATAGCTCCTCAGATGAAGAAAACGATAATGAAGAGATAGCCAATATATGCCTGGTTGCTCAAGAGGAAACAGATGAGGAGGTAAATGATTCTGATCCTACTTATGATGAATTACAAAATGAATATGATGCTTTACATTCTGAATTTGTCAAAATTGTTAAAAATTTGATTGCATGTAAAAAAAACAAATTTCTTGAAGAAAGAATTAAAGATCCATTGGATAAAGGTTGCGAAAAGTGTTTGTCTCTTGAGAAGAAAAATATCGATCTTACTAAAACTCTTGAAAAGTTTACAAAAGGAAGTGAGATGTTAAATGTTATTTTAAAAGCACAACGTCTTGTGAATGATAAGTCTGGTATAGGATATGATCCAGACTTAGACAAAAGAAAGGGTAAGAAGAAGACAGGAGGTAAACCATATTTAAGTTATTTCACACGTTCTGTGCACACATCTAATCCTTTTGCTTATTGTATTTACTGCAATAGAAAATGACACTACACTTCTTCGTGTTTTCATAAAAAGAAAGGAATTATAGGAACCTATAAATGGATACCTAAGAAGGTTCATGAATAGGAAATTATATGTATTAACCCAAAAGGACCCAAAAAGATATGGGTACCTAAAACTTAATTATCCTTAACTGCAGGTTTGCTTCAGAGCATCCAAATCAAACAAATGGTATATAGATAGTGGATGCTCAAGACATATGATTGGTGATCCTGAGAATTTCACCACATTAGTACCCAAGGAAGGTGGCAAGGTAAAATTTGGAGGAAATTAAACCGGAAGGATAGCAGGGCTTGGGGAAGTCAAGGATAAAATCAAAGACGTATATTATGTTGAAGGTTTATGTCACAATCTATTAAGTGTAAGCCAAAGCACAGATAAAGACAACTGGGTAATATTTGACTCAGAAGAATGTCTGATAGTTAGCAAGAAGGATTTGCAAATTGAAAAGAAGAATTTGAAGTCAAAACTCAAGGCAAAAAGAGAAGGTAACTGCTATACTCTTGATATGAATGAAAATATTTCTGAAAATTGTCTTTTGAGTAACACTGATGAGAGTTGGCTATGGCATAAGCGACTTGCCCATGTAAATATGCATCAATTAGGTAAATTACTCAAAAAGGATTTGGTAATTGGTTTACCTAATGTAAATTTCAAGAATGATTTAATTTGTGATGGTTGTCAAAGAGGTAAGCAAACTAAATCATCTTTTAAATCAAAAACTGAAATTACCACTAACAGACCACTTCAATTATTGCATATGGATCTTATTGGTCCAGTAAGAGTTAAGAGTCTCGGTGGAAATTTGTACACATTTGTTATTGTTGATGATTTCTCTAGATTTACCTGGAATATATTTTTGTCATCCAAAGATGAAACTTTTAGTAAATTTATTGCCTTTTCCAAGAAAGTACAAAATGAGAAAGGTATGTTGATTGCAGGTATCCGGACAGATCATAGTGGAGAATTTGACAATCAAGCATTTACAGAATATTGTGATACAAATGGCATCGATCACAATTTTTCAGCACCAAGAACTCCACAACAGAATGGAGTCGTGGAAAGAAAGAATAAAGTTCTTACAGAAATGGATAGAGCAATGCTCAACGAAAAGAATGTGTCTCAAGTCTTCTGGGCAGACGCTATGAGCACTGCATGCTATATCTCAAATAGAATGTATGTCAGAACCAAACTTGGAAAGACACCATACGAACTCTACAAGGGACGGAAACCAAACCTCGCTCATCTATACATATTTGGTTGTAAGTGTTTTATTCATAACAACGGTAAAGACAATCTTGGAAAGTTTGATTCTAAGGCTGATGAGGGACTTTTCCTAGGCTATTCAAATCAAAGTAAAGCATATAGAGTTTTTAATAAACGAACATGTGTTGTAGAAGAATCAATTCATGTTGTATTCGATGAACATGTGTCCTCTAGTAAAAACTTTGATGATGAGATAACTAGTAACCAATCTTCTGTTAAGTCTCCCAATCTTGAGGTTGATAATATTGAAAAAGAAGTTGAACTAAGTCAACCAGATCAACCTCGAGCCTGGAAATACATCAAGAGTCATCCTCTAGATCAAGTGATAGGTGAAGTTAATGAAGGAGTTAAAACTAGAAACAAAGTTTTAAACGAAGTTAGCTTGCATTCATTTCTCAATTGGAACCTTCTAACATTGACGAAGCCGTATCAGATAATGATTGGGTGTTAGCAATGCAAGAAGAATTAAATCAATTTGACAGAAATCAAGTTTGGGATTTGGTACCCCGGCCTAAAGACCACTCGGTTATTGGCACTAAATGGGTATTCAAGAACAAACTTGATGAATCCGTAGCTATTATCAGAAATAAGGCAAGATTGGTCGCCAAGGGCTATAATCAGGAAGAAGGTATTGATTATGAGGAAACATATGCTCCAGTAGCAAGATTGGAAGCTATACGAGTACTCTTAGCCTTTGCGTGCATCAAAGGATTCAAATTATATCAAATGGATGTGAAAAGTGCTTCCTTAAATGGGTACATCAAGGAGGAAGTTTATGTAGAACAACCTTCAGGTTTTGAAGATGTATCCAAACCAAATCATGTTTTCAAATTAAAAAAGGCTTTATATGGCTTGAAGCAAGCTCCTAGAGCTTGGTATGAAAGGTTAAGCAAATTTCTCATCGAATTTGGTTTTACACGAGGAAAAGTCGATATAACTTTATTTATAAAACGAAAACTAAATGATAGTTTGGTAGTCCAAATTTATGTTGATGATATTATATTCGTTGCTACTAATGATTCTCTGTGTAAAGAATTCTCTGAGATAATGCAGGGAGAATTTGAAATGTCTTTAATGGGAGAATTGACATTCTTTCTGGGTTTACAAATTAAACAAAGAAAGAATGGAATATTCATATCACAGACTAAATACCTTAAAGAATTGCTCAAGAAGTTTGGATTGGATGAAGCTAATGGTGCAGATACACCTATGAGTTCAATGTTACTTATGGATGCTGATGAAAAAGGAGTTGATTTCAATATAACTCAATATCGAGGAATGATTGGATCATTACTCTACCTCACAGCCATCAGACCTGATATTCAATTCAGTGTTGGTTTATGTATAAGATTTCAGTCATGCCCCAAAGTATCACACGCTGAATTAGTGAAAAGAATTTTCAGATATCTGGCAGACACAAAAGAATTGGGTATATGGTATCCCAAAAGAGGTAATGAATATCTAGTTGCCTATTCTGATTCTGATCATGGTGGTTATAAAACAGATAGGAAGAGCACAAGTGGGCAATATCAATTCCTTGGAGGTGCAGTTGTTTCTTGGTTCAGTAAGAAACAAACTACAGTATCATTATCTTCAACGGAAGCAGAATATATAGCAGCCTCAAGCTGTTGTGCACAAGTACTATAGCTAAAACAACAACTTCAGGATCTTGGCATATATCTTAAAGAAATTCCTATCTACTGTGACAATACCAGTACAATAAGTTTGGCGAAAAATCCTATACAGCATTCAAGGACCAAGCATATTGATGTGAGACATCATTTCATTAGAGATCATATTCAGAAAAAGGATGTCAAGGTGTTATTCATACCTACACATTTGTAATTAGCTGATATTTTCACCAAACCTCTTGCCCGAGAACAATTCATGTATATACGAAGGGAATTGGGATTGGTAAATCCCAATGAATTGTAAGTTGTTTAGTCTTTATAAATGTTGATTTCATAATGTTTTGATGATATCATAACTAACTTAGGCATCGAAGTATCTACAAAGTTGATTTGTAGGATGCTCTGTAATATTTTTAAATAACAGAGATAAACAGAGAGGAAAACACTCGGGTGATGATAAAGACCAACTCGAGTGAGTGAACAGTGAGATACTGCAACCACAGGTAAATCAAGTAATTAAACTGATAATATTATCACAGGTAAGTCACATGAGTGTTTTTAATTAATAGTCGTGTAGTTACAGCGTGATTTTAGCTTCTGTGAAGTAATTTTGGACTTCAGTTGAGTGATTTTTATACTTCACTCGAGTTAAAACCAAAATCACTCGAGTGAATGTTAAAAAACTGGTTATATCAGTTTTTTCCTTCCCACGACTGTTCATTTCACTCTTCCGTTCACTCTCACTCGCACAAACACTCTCAAACTCTCTGAAATCTCTTGAACCCAGAAACCTAAATCTTCAAAGCTCAATCTTTTACTCTTTGCTTCACCGATTAATCCCATCTCGTAAGATTCCCGACAGATTCTTCCTAGTTGCACTCATTCCTCTTAATTCCCGACAGATTCTTCCTAGTTGCACTCATTCCTCTTAATTCCCGACAGAACCCTAACACTCATTCCTAGTCGCACTCGTAAGATTCCTTTCTCGTTCAAACAATGGCGAGAACCAAAAGACCCGGTCAATCTCCTCCATCCTTTCCACCGTCTAAGAAACCAAAAGCATCATCTACACAAGAACCCAATCCGACCATTCATAAACCCAAAGGCATTCAAATCGAAGAACCAACTGGGATGACTACATGATCACATACAAGCTTTAAAGGCAAATGGAAAGAAAAACAACGAGAAGCAGACATTCAAGAATCTACATTGCAGACAAAGATTACACGTGCTGTCAATATTTTAGCTGCTTCAGTTCACCAGAAATCACGGTATGCATCTCAAGCTTCTTGTAGTCGGTACCATTATGAGTCCTTGGTTGAAGAATCCCCTGAAATCCTTGATCCTCCTCCTAGGTTTAACACGGGTAACCTCAGAATTTTGAATTCTATTGTGTTTGCTTCCCATTTTTCCAAGAGAGATTTCTGTCCTGTTGTCTGGGTAGATTTGGACGAGCTAAAAAAGAAATTTTATATTGACTTGACTCCTTATTTGAAGCAATATGAACCATGGTTGAAACTGAGAATGTCTTACAATCCCTTGGTTGTTAAGTATTTTTACTGTAACATGAAGATTGCTGATGTGAAAGATAGCCATGGAAACATTATTGTTGAAAGGATTGAAACAAGTGTGAAAGATCAAAAAGTCCTTCTGTCTGGAGATCTTATAAACACTTACCTAGGCATAGAGGATGTACCTATGAAGTCTCCCTGAGTCTTTAATATTCATGAGCTGGTTGACATTTTTAGACCAGGACAGCCTGGTGTGCCTCTACCCACTTCCCCAGCAGCTCTAACCAATGACCAGAGAGCCTTGTTCTATATTTATTCCCGTAGCATGGTTAACAAGGCAAAGAACTTCACTCATATCACGGGGAAGGATCTTCAAATGATGGCATCTCTTATGACAAGAGAAAGAAGAAATGTGGGTGAGCTCATTTTTCAAGAAATGAAGAGGTTCAGGTTTCACTCCTCCAAGTCTACTACAATTCCCTATCCTCAGCTTGTGTCCTATATTCTCTCTATTCACAATATTTGGCACTTAACACCTGAGGGGGACATAGTGAGGATTCCTAAGTTTGGGAAGATTCACCTCACTCGAATGGGAATCACTATTCCAGCTGGAACTTCTTCACAGACTCAGAGACATCATTCACCACCTCCTGAGGTAAGCTAGAAAGATCATCACACTGAGAAGATGGATCCTTCACCTTCCAAGATGGATGAGGCTCAGTCTTTCAGAGCAGTATCTCATGGTCCTTCTTTCACTCAGGCTACTCTTTAGACATATATTCAGGATGCCATCCAGTCTGCTGTCACTCAGTTGAGGAAGTCTAACATTGAATTGATTGATCAAGTCAAGTACCAAGTTAAAGTGATAGTAGAGGCAGTGAATCACAACTTCAATATACTTTTTGAGCGCCAGGAAAATCAGACAGAGAGGATCCAGAGGATTGAGGATGCACTTAGGTCTCACCTTCACATTCCTTTCCCTGACCTACCACCAACCACCTCACATGTACCTCCTACATCAGACTCTCCACTTCCAGATCCTTCACTTTCTGACCCTCCTATCATTCCTTCAGACACTCCTTCTCTTGCACCTCCCACATCCTTTATCTCTGACCCTATTCCTGCTGGTGATATTCCATAGGATGATCTCATCCTCCAGACTCCATCATCTTCATCACATCATACCTCTTCCAGTTCTCATACTGAGGAGATTATAGTTGAGGATGCTACTACAGAGGTTATAGGACCTACTCATTCCACTTCCATCACTCCTCTTGAGCCCTCTTCTACGACCTTTTCCTTCCAGTCTCCTGCCCAGCTCTCCCTCATTCCATATGTTCCACCTATCTCCTTCTTTGCTTCTTCATCTACTCAGGCATCTACGCCTTCTACATCTCCTTTATATGATGCCAAAAAGGGGGAGAAGAACTGATATGATCATATGTATTTTTTATAATGTAGTATTCTGTTTATTGTCATGTAGTAGTGCAATTTGTGTAGTTTCAGTATGTTTTCTAAACTAACATGTACTTGTTCAAAGATTCTAATCTAATGAGAATATAGTCTTAATGCAATTGTGTTTATGTTTGCAGCTGCCAATATGATCTCATGAAAAGCAAGAAGACATGCTTCACATGTGTATGTTTAAATTCTGTTTATAATGGTTTTTGAATCTTGAACTAACACTTTTTATTTTCTATATGAGGTCAAAAACTTTTAATATTTGAAACAATTCTTTTTAGTCCTTGCATAGTTAAGTTGTTGCAAAATTTTTGAAAAAGATTAAGTAAAGTTTGTTAGAAAATCAAAATTTTGAACATGATCATATAATATGTTTTGTCATCATCAAAAAGGGGGAGAATGTTAGATTTCATGTTTTGATGATAACAAATCATGTTTTGGAAGTCCATGGATTTTATATCAGCAAAGGAAGTGATAAAAGTGATCTGAGCAAGATCACTCGAGTGATTTGGATAATCACTCGAGTGATTTAGATAATTACTCGAGTGATAATCAAGATCACTCAAGTGATATGGAAAATAACTAGATCACTCGAGTGATATGTGAAATCACTCGAGTGATACGCCAGATCACTTCCAGTGATTGAAAAATCACTGCAAGAAAATATCACTGTTCCAGATTTCACTTCCAGTGATCCTGAATCACTCGAGTGATACGTTATCTTTGCCAAATCACTTCCAGTGAATCTGAAAACACTGGAAGAAAAATCCACTGTTTTGAAAATCACTTCCAGTGAATACCAGATCACTCGAGTGATGCCTGAAAATTTCTAAATCACTTCCACTGGATTAAAAATCACTGCAAGAATATTTTACTGTTTCCCAAATCACTTCCAGTGATCTTGAATCACTCGAGTGATATAGTATTTTTGCTGAATCACTTCCAGTGGATTGAAAATCACTGCAAGAAGAAATCACTATTTACAAAATCACTTCCAGTGATCCCAAATTCACTCGACTGGCATATGAAATCTCATGTTCACTGTAATCACTCACAGAAGATTTTAATGTTTTCCAAATCACTTCCAGTGACATCATATTCACTCCAGTAATGTTTCATGTTGCCAGTAACACTCTCAGACAATCACTGTAATCCACTTGCAACTACTCCCATGGAGATGAACAGATTTTGTTGGTTAAATTTTGATATTGATAATCATTACTAATTACTCCAGATTACTGTCAAAATCTTATAGCATATTTTTTCGATACTCAGTTGCTGAAATCCATCTCTAGTGAAAGCAAAATCACTCCCAATGGTTTCCTTGATTTTCAGAAAACACTTCCAGTGAATCATATTACTCTGATGATATTCAAATATTTTCTAACGGTAATATTCTCAAGTGTATTACAGCTGTACTCCACCATCACGCACATGACAAGTAACTGAACTCTCCATTCAAATGACAACTATTCATGGGCGGCAGCAAAATTCATAAGTAACAGAAGACAAATACTGTTGCATTTGTCAGAAGCATCTTTGAATCAACGGAAAAATTTACAACGGTCTTCAAAGCCTCTAATATATATGTCTAGCCATTCGAAAAATAAAAGAACGATGAGAAACGCTTGAATACACTACAAACAATACTTTTACAAGTGCTTCAAATCTTCATCTGTATTTCAGTTTTTATCTATATACTCTGTGAGAGAGATTTGTCAGTCATACCCATTTATTTCCAATAGTGATAACTTAAGGTTGAGGAACCTTAAGTTGGGATTTAAGATTACCTTATGTAAGGGGGAGCGAGTGTCTAGAGGAACTTGCTAATTCTACTGTGGTGCCAAGAACCCACCGAATCTTGGAAGATATAGTGAAAGGCTCAGAAGGATTTCTGAGGACTGGATGTAGGTCAAGTGGTTGAGACCAAACCAGTATAAACCCCTGTGTGAACTTCGGTGATATCTCTTCCTCCTTATAACTTCTTACAACTGTGCCTTAAAGTTTTATAAATTTAATTTAAATATCTTATTATTTTGTGATCACCTAATTCATCCCCCTCTTGGGTGAAAAGCTTGCTCTAACACAATGAACATGAAACTTTCTAGTTTAAAAGTAGAGACATAGATGTTTAATTTTATAGGTCATAATGGTTAATTGGACAAGTATGTTGGAGTTATGATTTAACAAACTCTGGTCATGTGAATCTAGGAAATTTTGGAGCAGTGTCTAATTAAATGGAATTATGTACTTATGAGAGTGCTTTTAGCTTATGAGTATATTTTTCCCTTAAATGGGACTTACAAATGGTTCCACAGAACTTTAAAACACCTCATTTTATATTTTGTTACATTTAGTTATGATGTTTACAATTTCGACCAAGAATTAGGACGGTGAAATTATGAACAGCAATGACCAAAATGTTTCTGACCTGAATTTGGCCGGGGCCAACCATTTTTGGCCGTGGCCAAAACCCCCAAATTTCAGGATTTCATGTTTTTGAGGGAAATTGACTTATTTAGCCCTCCTTAGCTTCTTGGGACTTAATATACACTTCTAATGACTCACAATCATGGCTCTAATTATGTGATTGGATATTTAAGGCCATGGAGAAGTCAAGAAAGAATTTCCAAGAAGCTCCAAAGGTTGGAAGATGAGGAAATAAAGGAAGGACAGTGGTTCATAAGGTAGTGAACTTACCTTTCCTGCATGTAGTTGATATGTATGTCTTGCATTGATTATGTGACTGCTTTGCCTGTTTATGTTGAACATGTTTGATTGATTGAAGCTCTGTTATATTTGTGCAATGGCCATATGTATGTCATAACTTTGAGCACGCATCATGTCATTATGTTGGCATGAAATAGTGTAGGCAAGTATGTCATGCATTCATATATATCTTGCATGCATAGTGGTAATGTTTACTACTGAGATTCTCTCGAATCTTACTCCTCCCAACTAACCATTTAGACAGGTTAAAGGTGCCAGGAGATATGCACGGAGGAGGATTGCAGAGGTGAGGTGAAGACCATAGTGTGAGGCACTACCATTTGTATTTGATGTAAGATTATTTGTGGTTATATATTTGATGTATATGTATATGAATGTATGAATGAATGGATAAGCAGAGAATCACTCTAGTTTAAGTAGAGAATGACTTTTAGTTTGATTTAAAGTAAAACGCTCGCATACTCTGATTGTAATGGAACTATGAGCCAATGAGTCTTTAGTGACGTAGTGAATCTTATGGAAATGTATTTAAAGTATTCTACACTTCGAAAAACTCTATCAGCCTTAGGTTCAAATCCTGAGTTGAGGGCGATGATTTATGAACGTTTTCAAATATTGGGTAGATCGAGGTTTAATCCTTGTTCCACAATCAATTTCACTAGTCATTTATGCTCATTTAAGGCATTGAAAGTAAGGTGCCACATCTAAAGCAGTTATAAGAATTTCTGCATAATACAATTATGTACAGTGCAGTTCACCATTTTTTAGAAACTGGCAGATTTTTCAGTAAATTTTGGAAATTTATAATTAATTCTAAAAAATTCCAATTTGACTGATTCTAAAGCCTAAATAAAGATATTTCAATGTAAATTTGAGAAAAAATATTTAAATTTTCCCAATGTAGACAAATTATTCCCAAAAATTTGTTATATATCATTGTTCCAGATTTCTTTCTAGAAAACAGGTCATAATTTGAAAATTTTAACATTAATTCTAGAAAACTCCAAATGGAGTGGTTATAAGTTCTATGAAAATATATTTCAATATAATTTCACATAAAAATACTCAATTTCGGTCACTACAACCACACATTCCCAGAATATTTCCAAACATAATCTGTTTCAGGTTTTCTTCTAGAAACAGGGGATAATTTTGAAAAATCACATCTTTTAGTATACTTGTCCAAAAGTTACAAAATACAAATAAAATTAAATATCTATGTCTCTAATTTTATTCTGAAAAGTTTCATAATTTTTGGATAAGGTTTGCTACATGAAACATTTCGTACAACATTACTGTTTCAGATTTCTTTCCAGGACACAAGGCATAACTTCAACAATTCATATCTTCTAATGTACTTGTTCAAAATTTAAAAAATACATATCAAATTAAAGCTATATGCCTCTAATTTAATTATAAGAATTTTCAGAATTTTTGGATAAGGTATGACCCATGAAACATCACGTACAATAATAGTACGCCAGACAGGGCAGATTAACACTATGAACAAACTTACTTCATAAATTCCCAAATTCATATACAAGCATCCAAAAATCATGAACACTTGCATACCTACTCAATTTTTCCTTCTAAAGCCAATGGAAATATCAAAGTTATCCAATTCCTACTCCTTCTCCACATCACATATAGCAGCAAATTAAGTTTCTTAGAAGTAGTTTGTTGTTTTCTTGTTTTCTCTTGCTTAACCACTTCCTTGCTACTTCTAATGAAATGATTAGCTATTTAAAACCTTATTTGACATGTTTAGAAGTAGATTTATGCAACAAGACCCCTTAGGGTTTTCATCATCCGAACTTCACAAACAACAAAAACCAAGCCAAAGAATAACAAGAACAACAACAACAAAGCACAAGAAGCATGTTTTGGAGTTACCTTTTGATTTCTTGTTGCTTCTCTCTCTAAAACATCAGCCCTCTCTCTCTCTCTTCTCTTTGAATTTTGGCCTTGAATCCATGAAGTTAATTGAGGAGAAGAGATTAGAGGAGGTTAGAGAGTGATTAGGAAGCTTAAACTCCAAAATTACAACTTCCTTACCTTATATTTTGGAAGACCTAAGCTCTTATATGCTCCTTGTTCTTCACCGTTCTCAGTAGCTCTCTCTCTTTCTCTTCGTTCAATTTGCACGGGAATGAGAATGAAAAAGATGAAGAAATGGTGATAAAATAAAATGGGTTAAAGGGTTTACATGTGGCAATTCCTCATTGGTCCAAAAGTATTGACTTTTCTTTCAATATCTCATTCCCTTTTCCCTTCTTTATTTCACTGTGAATTGCATGAGAGATGGAGAGAAAAATATTAATCTTAAACTATTCCATGCCATGTTGCAATCTGTTGACCAAAGCTTTTGACTTTTAACTATTTGACTTTTCTTAATAATAATTCACCCAAAATTGGCTTATTAATTACCAAGTAGCCATTTTCCTTTTTTTAATTCCCATTTAACTGAAATTATTAGGAATATTAGGGAAAAATAATTATTTCCCATTCTATGGAAAAATTACCATTTTGCCCTTACATTTTTATGATTTATCAAAATAAATCATTTTATTGCTCTTTTCCTTTGGTTTGGTTTTATTTTTGACACTTGAATGAAACCGTTATTTGTGTCATTTTATGCTTAAGTTTTGGTTACAATATTAAGCCTTTAAGTGGACATTATTTACCTCTTTGTGTCATTTCTTGGCCAAATTATATGTAACCAGAGATTGAGATATTTCCATAAATTTGTGTACACCACAATTCACCATTTTATTCTACAAAATATCACAAATATACATATAAGGAATATTGGTGGAAAAGTGGGGTATTACAGCTGCCCTGTGTGTTATATAATTAAAGAGTTGGAATTTCATCAATTGGATGATTCCATTGAGTTCAGAGGGGTAAATTGTGTAGGGTTCATGTTGAGGGAAAAGTGAGAAAAGCCTTAGAATGTGAAATGACCAAATTACCCTTAAAGCTTTAAGTAAGGGATGTCAAGGGGTATTTTCGTCATTTGGGCCTGATTTTAACTAATCCGATGTCAGAAATAGATTCTACATGTGAAATTTTGTAGAATTAACCTAGGTCATAATTTCTGGTATGGTATAGTTGGACTGGGTACGGAGAGGCGTAGGCCGAGTCTCTAGGGGCATTTTGATAATTTAGCATTATTGAGTTAAGTTAACCAATGATACAAGTTTGGAATGATACATGGATGAGTAGTGACTCATTTATTGTACATTTGAGAATTGTAGGACTAGACGGTTGTGCTCGAGCCGGAGTGAAAACGATGAATCGAGGATGGACACGAAGTCCAAGAGGCAGTGAACTTACCTAGCTTGCATGTATTTGATATGTATGTGTTTGTATTGTTATATGTGATTGCTTGATTGATTGATGCTTTGTTATGTTATACGATGGCCATGAGTATATTGTAACATTGAGCATATAGATGTTATCATATTGGCATGATTTTATAAATGGCAAGCATGTCATGCATCATATATATAACTTGCATGCATAGTGGTAATGTTTACTACTGAGATTATCTCGAATCTCACTTCTCCTCACCCAAACATATAGGTATGTTGAGTACAGGTGAAGAATGCCTAGAGATATACGAAGAGGAATCACAAATTTGAGTTGAAGTCGAAGTGCAAGGCGCCCATTTATATTTGATTTAAGCATTGATAGCCTTATGTGGCTATTCATTTGATGTATACAAACACATGTATGAATGATGTTTGAGTAGATAATAGCTTTAATTGTATTAAAGAAAAAGCAAGTATAACGCTCGTGTACTCTGATATATTGAAACTAAGAACCAATGAGGTATTAATGACATAGTGGATCTTGTAGAAATGATTGAGAAGTTTCTTCCCTTTGAAAACCCTTTCAACCCTTGGTTCAAATCCTGAGTTGAGAGTGAGAATTTATGAATGTTTTGGAATGTTAGGTAGACCGGGTTTAAATCCTGATTCCACAATGGATTTCATTACTCATTTGTACTCATTTAAGGTTATTGGAAATAGGGTATCACAGTGAGGGGAGAGGAAATTCAGAAATATTAATAGGGTATAAAATTTTCATTTAAAAAAAAAGAGAATGTCATGTGCAACTATGCATATAATGTGAGATTCAGTTAGGGTCTGTTTGTTATAACGAATAACGCCTGAGGAAATGGAAAATCCCATATTTTTCATTTCCTAACGGGTTGGCAACAATATTTTTCGGAAGACCAATCTTTATACATGGGAGGACTGCTTCCCACTCTTTTGGTAAGAACCCATTTTTAACAGCGGTAGGAAAATTTGGAAAGCAAGTTTAGCCCTCGAAATATTCATTGTTGGCCCTCCTCCTCATCAACGTAGTGCTTGTTTGGAATAGCGATCGAAGCCTTCAAACGTAACTTTTTAATCTCGATTTACGATATACTAGGTAAGTATGTGAGATGAGTGTTATCTCAACTTATGTGAATAAGCACTTTTGGGATCCCTAATCGTGATCCCAAACATGCTTGGCTTCTTCCTCCTCCTCTCCTCTATTGCTAATGAAGCTTTTGACAGAACATTGTTCTTCTCTTCAATCTCAATTCAATGATAAGTAAATATGATTTTTTGGAATGAATTTGTTTGATCTTGTTCCTACTACGTTTTCCCGATTCAAAAACAGAAAAAAATAGAGTTAATAAAGATGATAGGTCGAAATCAATTTTACGCTTGCTGGGTTAAAAGTGAGAAGCAGAAAAAATACAAAGAGGAACACAGAAAAAAAGAAGGTCCACAGGTGATTTTCTAGAATTTTTGTATTGTTGTAATTCTTGCATAAAACAAGTTTGATTACCTCGGATTGATAGATTCAGAAAAATAACTTAATTTAAATAAATAAATTAACACAAATAATAAATAAAATCAACAATTAAATTTATTCCTCATTTTCAACGATTACAATCTGGAGCACATTTTATGCTCATCATTTTGATGAGCAAAAATGTGCTCATCACCCATCTTTTCCATTAGATTGATTTTGAACGGTCTAGATTTAATTTAATTTAATTTTTATATTTTTAATATATTTTTATTTTATTATATGAAGAATTAAAAATAAAGATAATCTTATAACTTTCACTTCTCATGAAAATGAATTTATCATTTAAAAAAATCACAAATTAAAAATTTAAATTTGAACCGTTCAGATCAAAATTTAAACAGTTGAGATCTCATCACAGTGATAAGCAATTAGTTGCTCATCACTGTGATGAGCACGAAATGTGGACCTGATTACAATCACGCTCCTAATTTCAAGCTAGACATTATCTCATCAGCATCTCACACTCTAGTTGTAACATCCTAATTTTATTATTAACTACTATAAAACTTGCAAGATGCGCGGGGGCATTATAAGTAAAGTTGCAACCTGAGGCTAACATTATGTTATATAATTGGTGAGTTTCTTTTTTTTATTTTTTATGCAGTGAGAGTCTTGGAAATATATTATTCGTGAAATGAGAATTGAAATTTGAAAGTAGGGCTATTTTTACAATAGTCAAGTAATTAGATTGCAAAAGACTTCTTTATACATAATGTTACCTATTTTGTTTGTTGCACTAAAATTAGCATTTTCAATCTTTCCTTCCTATGAATACGTGAGAGTGCTATATATAGTTGACCATGGCCAAATATAGGAAGAGGAAGATATAGACCAAGATTGTGCAAGCTCTGTTCCTGGCTTTTGTTAATGGCCATTGCAAAAGATAGCATGATGGGGAATTTTCTTCGGCATAAAGTAGATGTGTCAGTAGGTGTGAAGCTTACTCTAGGAATTAATATGTTTGCACCTAACTAGTTGATGTCATTACCTCTACCCCGATAACATGTTCCAACTGAGTTACAATCAAACGGGTGCCAACATAGCCTGTTACACTTGTCAATTTTACGCATTAGCATAATGGAAGTACCCACTTTAAGCCTGAGTTTGTGATTTGGAAGACTTGACATTTGTAACATATTGAAATATGAGCGTCCGGTATTACTTGTATATACAATTAGTCAGAAGAAATTCACTGGTGCCAAGACTATGAGTATATGGTGCCAATTTATATAAAGAGGGACACTTGGTAAATTTTATTTGTTGATTTAAAAAGTAATAATTAAATAATTAATTAAATTAATCTTACTTAATGCAGGGACCACGTGTAACATACTGAAATATGAACAACAAGAACTGCTTGTAGATGTAATTAGTCGGAAAAAAATTCACCGGTGCCAGTATTGTGTATACGGTGTTATTTTGATAAAGAGGACACTTAGCAAGATTTTATTGGTTGTCATAAAGTAATAATTAAATGAAATAATCTTACTTTGTGTAGGGACCACGAAGGAGGACACCTCGTAGGTGAACTCGGGGAAAATTCCCTGACTTTCCTTTCCCTGATAAAGTGGAAGGTTAGGTGGGTGGAGGGAAGAGATAGGGATGGGTCCCACATAAGGGACACATGGCATCATCTTAAGGAAGAAGAGAAAATGTGCTTTTGACTTTAATGTATTGGCCGAATAAGAGCGTGACACTTGTTTCCTCTTTTTGACAAAGTTACTTTAGCTTTTGAGTTGTCATCACCGGAGGGTGCCACGTTGCCCCGAGCCGGGGAAATCCACCGGTCTCTGGTCTGGTCACCCGACTAATTTTCCAGAACACCGAACTCAAGAGCCGGGGAAAAATCATCGGGCTCTCACTTTCCCTGACCATTAGGACAGCTCAAGACCCATTTGATTAAAAGAAAGGACACATGTCACTGTTTGGCTAAATCACCGAATATGTGGCACCATATGATTCTGACACATGTTGGAACACCTTTATGACTCTTTAAACTCCATTATTTCATTTATCATCAGCAAAAATAGGAAGAAATCAGAAAAAACGTTGAGAAATAGTTAGAGGAAAGAGAAAACATGAATAGTGAATGTTCTTGAGTTCAATCCACCGAAACACTACCGAATCAGTGTTTTCTCCCAAAATTTCCTTCACAAACCTTCTTCTACTCATCCTAAGCTTCATTTCTACGGTTTTGGATTTTCATTTGGAGGTGTTTGGTGGCATCTCATCGGATGAAGTACTGCCGGATTTCCGAACCAATTGTGGAAACGTATAGAGGTAAGCGTAAGTTCATTTTGAACCGATTGGTTTGTTGTTTGAATGAGTCTTCATGAAGGTTAGGGTACTGTTCATTTTCATCCAAAAGGAATTTTAAAGGATTAATCATGGTTTAATCATGTATTTATGGTTAAATGATGATTTATGATGATATTGGACTAAGTTGTTCAACAAAACTCTGTTTTGGTAATTTTTCTGAAAATGGATTCTGTCTTGCTAGTGGGTTTTGGGGCTGAAGATTTATGATTTTGATCATTCCATTGAGTTCTACATGAAAAATTATGTGGAAAAGCATGTACTTATAATTTTTGGATAATTATACAAAATTATGGAATTTTTGAAAGTTAGATGACCCTGTTGTTAGACTTGTTTTTCTGTAGCAGATTTGTTGCGATACGTGTTTCAGTAATCAAACCTTGTCTAAACCTTATGAAAGTTTACATGATGAAATTAGACATCATGAGGTTTAATTTGATGGGTAATATGATGCAATTGGACCAGTGGATTAAGAAATATGATTTTTCAAAGTTTAAGGTTGATTCTGGAATGGAATTTGTGGCAGATTGGGTTTGACGAATTTGCTGGAATTGGGTGGTTATAATTAGTGCCCTGTAATATTTTTCTTTACACTAGGACTTGAATATGTTTGAAAATAAACTAGAACCAACCCATTTGGATTTTTTTATAATTAATTATGAATTTTCAAACATTGAAGAAAATTCTGACAGATTTACTCAAATGTGCGAAAATAAAAGATGCAATGGTATTATGTAATTGTAATGAACTTTAAGGGTAAAACTAACCAACTTGATATAGTTGAACCATTTTTGACTTTGATTTTGGGTTAGTATTCTAACCTTAATGACATCGACTTGAGTATTTGGATTATACAAGTATTTGACGAAATAATAACTTGTCGTCCGTAAATTCCATTTATAGGACCTAATACTGTTCAAAGTTTAAGACCTTCCCGAGCTTAGTGAAACAATTGGATATTGCTCAAGAGAAGCTATCAGGTAGTAACTTTGTCTTTCATATGTTATAAGATACATTGTATGTGTGTAGTTTCATCATGAATTGTCTGCCACATTTTGTTTATGCGGGGTTGTTGCCCGGGGCCTATTGCACGGGTTGACGCTCAGGCCATTGAATTTGTTTGTGATGCACGAGTGAATGCCGGGGCCTATTGCACGGGTAGCACTCAGAGCCTTGTGATATACCTAGTACTATGATGGTATGAGAACTACATGTTGAATCGAATGCTGTTGTGATGATTCTTTTATATGATGACTGTGTAACATGCTCTGTGATTTTATATCTATATGATTGACTACCTGTTACTACTGAGATTCTTTTGAATCTCACTCTTTTTCTATAAACAAATTACAATACAGAATGGTAGCTCAAAGGGCAAGAAGGTAAATACAGACAGCTAGAGGATGAAGCTGAAAGATTTACTTTCTCTGTTGGTTGTCTATTTGGATATTTTGGACATGTATATATTGTATAAATCAGTAACTGTGATAATAGTATAGTGGTTGAACTGATAGTACTTGTAGCCAGGTAAATGGATGGTAATGTAATAAAGAGATAACTTAGTTACATAACACTTCCTAATCGTTATAGAAACATTAACGAATGAATGCAACGTGAGACTGAAGCAGAGACACGCTTGTATACTCTGATAAAATGAAAGGAAATATCAATGAGTCTAAATGAGACAGTGAATATTTGTGAAAAATGTTTGAAAATTTTTATTCCATATGAAAAACCTACTCAATCCTAGATTTATCTCCTGAGATAATGTTGGGATTCATTAATGTTTTTTAAAGTTTATTTAGTTTGGGATTAAATCCTGGTTTCACAATTTATTTCACTACTCTTTTGTACTCATCTGAGGTTATTGGAAGTAAGGTATTACACCATGGAAGATGAAACTTTGTGGGTAGACCCGGGAAAAATCCCTAGACTTTTCTTCCCTGATAAAGTGGATGGGTAGGTGGACTAAAGAGGAAAAAAACATGGGTCCTATGGATAGGAGACACATGGCACCAGGTGGAAGAAAGCGTAAAGTCACTTTTGACTTTATGTGTTGGTCAAATAAAAGCATGACACTTATCCCCCCTTTATTATAAAGTCACTTTACCTTTTGAGTTGTCATCACTGGAGAGTGCCACTTAGCTTCGACTCGGGGAAATTCACCGTTTACAATTCGGTCACCCGACTAACTTTTCCTGAACACCAAACTTGGGAGCCAGGAAAAATCACTAGACCCCTACTTTCCTTGACTAGTTAGATGGCTAAATGCCTAGGAAAAAAGGTGGGACCCACTTAATTAAAGCATGTGACATGTATAGCCGAATAGTTAGATCACTGAACAAATGACACTACAGAATTTTGACACGTGGTGGACACTTTTCAAGACCATTTAGGGCCCTATAATTTTTGGCCAAACAGCCCAAAATTAAGGAAAAATCAGAAAAAAATAGAGAAAAATTGAAAAGGGAAAGAGAAGGAGTGAATAGTAACTTCCTCTAATTTCAATCTATCGAAACACTACCGAATCGGCATTTTCTCCAGAAACACCCTTCACAAACCTTATTCTCCTCATTATAAGCTTCATTTCTATAACTTCAAAGTTTTGTTTGGAGGTGTTTGGTGACTTCTTGCTGGGCGAAGTACTACCGGAGTTCTGAACCGATTGCGGAAACACGTAGAGGTAAGCATATGCTTTATTTTGAACCAATTGGTTTGTGATTTTGAAGAGTTTTCATGAGGGTTTGGGAGATGGGTATTTTTGGCTAGAGGTTTTTTTTAAGGTTTAATGATATTTTAATCATGTATTTGTGGTTAGATAATGATTTATTATGTTATTGGACTAAGTGGGTGGACAAAATTCTGTCTTGGTTGATTTTAGGGAAAATGGTTTTTTTTTGTCAGAAGGGTTAGAGGCTGAAGCTTTGTAATTTTGATGTTTTTTATATTTTCATTGTGTTTAAATTAGAAAATAGTGTGGGAATAGCCCTTGGTTGTAGATTCTAGACTACTGGAAATAAATACAGCAAAACTGTAATTCTGCCAGTATGAATTATGTATAGGGCAGTCTGATTGTCTGACATTTCAAACAGGCAAATGAAGTCCAAAAATTATGAAACATTCCACTATAAAAGTAGATATGTCAAGATTTAATTATATATATCATTTGTGTCAATTGGATGTGTACACTAGAAGTTTTGCATTTTTGAAAATTGGTCATGTAAAACTGATGATTTTTGGAGTAGTGACCAATAAAGTGAAATTATGTATTGATATGCTTTTAGATAGCTAATTTCTATATTTTCACCTGAAAATAGACTAATTAGGGGTCACATAGCCTTTAGAATGTTTGAAATTGGATATTTGTACATAAAGTTATGGATTTTCAAAAATTGCTGAAAATTCTGGCAGATTTGAATAAATGTGCGAAAATATGAAAATGTAATGGCACCAAGTAATTATGTTTAACTTTAAGATTGAAATTAACCAACTTGGGATAATTGGACTATATTGACTATACTTTTGACTTAGTATACTAACCTTAATGACAACTAACATGAGTGCTTGGATTGTAAGAGAATTAGACCAAATAATAATTTGTCGTCCGTAATTCTAATTATAGGACTTGACAGCTGTCTAGGATTTAAGACATGCCCAAGCTTAGGGAAGCAGTTGGATACGTCTCAGGAAAAGTGACCAGGTAGTAACGTTATCCTTCATATATTATAAGATACACTAAATGATTGTGGTTTCATCATGAATTATTCTGACGCATTCTGATTATGTGGGGTGGTCGCCCAGGGCTTATTGCACGAGTGGACGCCCAGGCTATTGAAAACTTCTGTGATGCATGAGTGGATGACCAGGGCCATGTGATTTGTTATACATAGCGTTATGGTGATATGTTGAACTGCATGTTGTGTACTAAATGCTGTTGTGATAATTATGTTTATATGATGACTATGTGGCATGCTTTGTGATTTTGTATCTATATTCATTGACTACCTGTTACTACTGAGATTTTTTTGAATCTCACTCTTTTGCTATAAATAAATCTATAATACAGGCTAGTAGCTTAAAGGGTAAGAAGGTAAAACAGTCAGCTAGAGGATGAAGCTGCAAGATTTTATGTTCCCTATTAGTTGTCTATTTTGGATAATTTGGATATGTATATAATGTACATAACTCTATAAACTTGATAATAGTATAATGGTAGAACTAGTACTACTGGTAGCCTAGTAAATAGACGGTAACATAATAAAGGGATAACTTAGCTAGATAACACTTTTGAATAAAAAAGAAACATTAACTAATGAATGCAACACGAGACTTAAACAGAAAATCCCTCACACACTCTGATAAGATGAAACTGAGAGCCGATGAGACTTAGGGAGGTAGTGAATATTTGTGAAAATATTTGAAATTTTTTTTATTACTCTTAAAACCTACTCAATCCTAGGTTTAATTCCTGAGATAAGTTTGGGATTTGCAAATATTTTTGAAATTTTATTTAATATGGGATCAAATCCTGGTTTCACAACTGATTTTACTACTCTTTTGCACTCATATGAGTTTATCGGATATAAGGTATTACAATTTGGTATCAGAGTGTTGATTTTGGTAATGATAAGTTTTTGCTAGAGTCCTCTACTTATGTTGATAGATTCTAACCTTTGACTAGCTACTTTATGTTAGGAAGCATGTCTAGTAGGGGAAGGCAGAGGAGTCATTCACCTTCGTCAGCTAACCAAACTTTTGAGGATAGGCGTGTACCTAAGGATAGGAGAGTAGTGATGTATAGAATAGTAGGAGGGGCTAAGGATGATGCGTACCACCTAAAAGAGAGTTCCAGCTTTTGTGACTATCAAGCTAGGACCTATCCCGAGTCTAGAGTCCTCTACCGAGGACAATAGTGACTTAGAGGTGAGAGAAGCAGCACGTGATATTGACTCTACGACTAGCTCTAGGGCTCCAGAGATTATGCTGGAGTATGATCCTCACCCTGATGATGAGTTGTGGCAATACATGAAGATATTGTATATCAGTTTCTGTGAGTCTATGACCTTCTCTTACTCTACCTTCAGACTGTATACCGACTTTTTGTTCGATGTGGATCTGCTGTATGATAGGCGAGAGATGTATGATCTGTGGATGCCAGACGACATATGGATCAAGACCTCACTTGCCTATTTTCCTAATACAGCTTTCTGAGTCAAGATGAAGAATGACATTATAGCCCACAGTCCCTATGCATTTTCTTCTTTTGTTGACCTTATACATAAGTATATAATGAAGTATATGTAAATAATGTAGAGACACTAGGAGCATGCTTAGTTAAGACAAAGTAGTGGTACATGCTCCTTTTGATGTAAATACCAAACCTCTGATTGTACATATGACTGGTTCCCGTAGTAGTCTAGGCTTTTTTTTAATGTAAATGCCAAGCACTTTAATGCCAATATAGTTGTTTTCTGTAATAGATCTATGTTCCTTTTTTGTGTTGTTTTTAAGCCTTGAGATATATATATATATATATATATATATATATATATATATATATATTCCTGTTGTGTGTTGGTATTTAAGTTTTGAGATATATATATGTATATATATACATATATATATATGTTCAATATAGTATTGATGTTGTGATTCCACTTTAATAGTGAAAAGGAACAATGGTGCGACGTAGGCTAGGGAACGTACCACCAAATACGGAACCCAAGAATATGTGAGGTCCGACCCTATGCAACAAATTCTCAGAATGCTGACACAGCAACAAACTATGATTCAAGACTTGCAAGAGGAAATCTAGGAAATAAGGGAAAAGCATAATGAAGATGGGGTATAAGCTGAGAACCCTAAAGGGAATAACCCTGAGGGTAATCTAGAAGGGGAACAATCTTAAAGTGATGAGCAATGACAATTGCTTGAGTCTAATCAAGAGCCTACTAATGTTCCAGCTCCAGAAGAGGAAATGTCCAATACTGGATGCCAAACTTCATCAAGTACCTGCCTCCGGCTTTCAAGGGAAGATTTAAACCACAAGTTGTTGAGGACAGGCTGAATTGCTTGGAGAAAATATTTGAGGTACTGGGGTACCTTACAGAGATGAAGGCCATAATGGCTATATACAAGTTGGAAGTGACGGAAACCGCTGGTGGAAGAATACAACAATAATTTTGCTGGCCTAAAACATTCCATTGACTTGGAAATCGTTTCAAGAAAAATCTAATAAGAAATACTTCCTGAGGTCTATAAGGATTGAGAAAGAGAAAGAATTCCTAGCTATACAACAGGGTGATGACGAGACATTCAATGAGTACCTGTCCTAGCTCATTTGATTGTCTTGTTACTTGTCCTATATGAAGTTTAAGGAAGATGAGGAATGAAGCTCTGATATGCTGATTCAGAGAATGGAGCCCAAAATAGAAAAGAAGCTAGTCGCTTGGCATTTCACCGAATTCAATAAGGCAGTGGAAGTTTGCCAGCTGAAAGAGGGTAACTTAAGGAGGATGCGTTCGAATACAAATGCCAACAATTGAGGTGGGCCTGTAAGAGGGATACCTCATAGAAGCGTAAGGGGCAGGGGTTTTTACAAAAGGGGGACAATAAGAAGCCCTTTCAGTCTGGGAACCGTGGTAACTAGAAACCCTCGACATCTCAAACGTGTCCTCTGTGTTGTAAGTCATATACATGATGAATTTATAATGTCTCTATGAGCCAGATAATCTAATATGCCTGCCAGAAGCCAGACCACTTTGTAGTAAGTTGTCCCCAGCGAGCAGCCGAGCACAGATCTAATAACAGAGCCAAGTATTTTCCTTGACTAACGAAGATTCGAAGAAGTCTCCTAAGTTGATTCAAGGTAAAATTCTTCTCAATGGTAGTTTATTGCCAGCTTTTATGATTCGGGTGCTAGTCATTCCTTTACTGCTTATGACTGTGCTAAGCACTTAGGACTGCATTTCATTAACTTGTTTGCGTCAATGCCAATGGGTGTTAAAACTATAACTGCTGATACTTGTTTAAATTGTATGGTAAACATTGAGGGACATGAGTCTATGATTGACTTGATTTGTTTACTGCTCTAAAAACTTGAGGTTATGCTGGGTTTTGATTGGCTGACAGAAAATAATGTGCTGCTAGATTGTAGGAACAAGAAGATAGCATATCCCATCTAAGGGGAGGATGATAAAGTATATGCTAGTTAGAACTTCCTCTCACTGGAAGAAGTTGAGAAATGCCTAAGGAAGGGATGCCAGGGATACATAGTGTTATTTTTTATATAGGTAGAGACAGAGGTAACCCTAGAGAATATACATGTAGTAAGGGATTTTTCTGAGGTATTTTCAGATGACCTTAGTGGTTTGCCTCCATAAAGGGAAGTAGAATTCGTGATCGAGATCATGCCTGGAATTGGATCTATATCAAAAGCCCCGTATGGAATAGCTCTAAGTGAGATGACAGTTGAAGAAATAGATTAAGGAACTTCTTGAGAAAGGGTTCATTTGACCCAGTATGTCACTATGGGAAGCTCCGATACTATTTGTTACGAAGAAGGGTGGGACCTTGAGGCTATGTATTGACTATAGAGAGCTGAACAAGGTGACCTTTAAGAACAAGTACCCTCTTCCCCGAATTGACAACCTTCTAGATCAACTATTATGGTCAAGTGTGTCCTTGAAGATTGATCTAAGTTCAGGATATCATCAGCTATGTGTGAAAGCAGAAGACATACCGAAGACTGCTTTCAAGACTAGATATGGGCACTATGAGCTTCTGGTGATGCCTTTTGGAGTAACCAATGCACCGGCCATGTTTATAGATTATATGAATCGTATTTTTTTTCAATACTAAGATTAGTTTATGGTAGTCTTTATCAACGACATTTTGATATACTCTAAGAGTAAAGAAGAGCATAAGGAGCATTTGAGAATCGTGCTGGGTATTTTGTGGGAAAGGAAACTCTATGCCAAGCTGAGTAAGTGTGAGTTTTAGCTTTCAGAAGTTATATTTATGGGTCATGTTATCTCACAAAAAGTGGTCTTAGTAGATTCAAGTAAGGTGGAAGCAGAACTAAACTAGAAGAGGCCAGAAACTGTTTCTAGGATACTCAGTTTTCTGGGTCTTGCTTGCTATTACCAGAGATTTAATCAGAATTTCTCCCTGATCACCTTGATGATGACCAAGCTTACATTAAAGGATCAACCGTTTAAGTGGGATGATTGATATGAGAAGAGCTTTATTGAGCTGAACGAGAGGTTGACAACTATACTCGTGTTGATTATCCCTGATTCCAAGTTGACCTTTGTGGTCTACAATAATGCTAGTAAGTAGGGACTGGGATGTGTCCTGATGCAGTAAGGCAGAGAGGTGGCCTATACCTCTCGACAGCTGAAGCCTTATGAGATGAACTATCCTACTCATAATCTGGAGCTTTCAGCAATCGTGTTCATGCTAAAAATCTAGCGATACTACTTATATGGTGTGATTGTGGAGTTATACTACGACTACAAGAGTCTCAAGTATCTGTGTGATCAGAAAGAGTTGAATATGAGACAATACAGATGGATGGAGTTGCTAAAATACTATAACCTGGAGATCAAGTATCACTTGAGTAAAGCCAACATTTTATTAATGCTCTTACTTGAAAAGTGGTGCAAGTGGCAGCTATGATGATATCGGAGAGGAAATTAATAGAAGATTTCCATGATTTAAACTTGTCAAACTAAATCCTCTGTGCTAGTTATGGTATTAGCCAAGAGGAAAGTGATCTTAAGACCAAGATTAAAGAGGCTCAAATGCAAGATGAACAAGCATAGTCCATCAGGACTATGATTGAACGAGGAAAGATTCGAGATTATGATCTTTCACCTAGTGGACTAGTTCAATACAAGAAGAGAATCTATGTTCTACTAAAAGCTGATCTGTGGCAGAAAATCTTGGATAAAGCGCACAAGAATCAATATACCCTCCACCCAGGGGTGGTAAAAATGTATCATGACTTTAAGGCGATGTACTAGTGGCCCATATTGAAGAGTGGATTGACTAAATATGTAGCACGGTGTCTTACCCATAGACCACTAGTACTGCTTTAGGTTCCTAAGATTCTAGAATGGAAGTGGGAAAGCGTGACCATAGATCTTGTGGTAGGGTTACCCAGAATTTGGAATCATAATGCGATTTGGGTGATTATTGATCGCTTTACTAAGTCAGTACATTTCATATCGATCAGCACTAGCTATTCTCTAGATAAACTGGCAGAGAACTACATCAGGGAGATAGTGAGACACAATGGAACTCCAAAGAGTATAATTTCTGACTGAGATCCCCGCTTTACTTCAAGGTTTAGGAGATCTTTGCATGAAGCTTTGGGCACTAAGCTAAAATTCAGTAAAACCTATCATCCTTAGATGGATGAATAGATAGAGAGAACCATATAGATACTAGAAGACATGTTGAGCGTGTGTGTGATAGACTTCAAGGGAAGTTAGGATCACTACCTTCCACTTGTGAAATTCGCTTACAATAACAGCTATCATACGAGTAGTCAGATGACTCCATATAAAGCACTTTGCAAAAGGAAGTGTCAATCCTCTCTCTGCTTTGTAGAGTTATCAGAAAGGAGGTTGTATAGGCTAGATCTAGTGGATCAGACTACTGAGTAGGTCAAAGTTATTAAGCAGAGACTGCTTGTAGCCCAAAGTAGACAAAAGAGTTATGCCGACAAGCAAAGAAGACCATTATAATTCCAAGTCGGTGATCACATATTTCTATGGATTTCATCTATTACTGGTATCGGTAGGGCGATAAAGAGAAAGAAGTTAAGCCCTCGATATATAGGGCTATTCAAAATTTTGTCAAGAATTGGGCTAGTAGCATATCGGATTGGTCTACCCCTGAACTTGAGTAGATTGTATGATGTCTTTCACATTTTATAGTTGAGAGGTACCAACCATACCCCTAGCATGTTATAAAGTATGAGGATGTGGATATGCAAAATGATCTCACATACGAGGTTGAGCCATAATAAGTTATTATGTGACAGGAGAGACGACTAAGGTATAGAAGCATTCCCTTTATAAAGGTAGTCTGGAAGGGCTTATCTCACTCAGAGAGGCAACATGGGAGGTGGAGGATGACTTATGGAAACGTTTACCAGAATTTATGTTTTAACTTGTAACAAATTTTGAGGACAAAATTTATTGTTAGAGGGAGTTGTAACATACTGAAATATGAGTGCTCGGTATTGCTTGTAAATATAATTAGTCGGAATAAATTCACGGTGCCAAGCCTATGAGTATATGGAGCCATTTTATATAAAGAGGGACACTTGGTAAATTTTACTTATTGATTTTCAAAGTAATAATTAAATAATTAATTAAATTAATCTTACTTTATGCGGGGACCACAGAAGACGATACCTTATGGGTGGACCTGGGAAAAATTGTTGGACATTCCTTCCTTGATAAAGTGGATAGTTAGGTGGAACAAAGAAGAAAAAAAGTGGGTCCCAAAGATAAGGGACACATGGCGCCATTTTGGTGGAAGAGAGCATAAAGTCACTTTTGACTTTATGTGTAGGCCAAATAAAAGCATGACACTTGTCCCTCGTTTTTGATAAAGTCACTTTAGCTTTTGAGCTGTTATCATCAGAGAGTGTGACCTAACCCCGAGCTGGGGAAATCCACCGGTCTCTGATTCGGTCACTCGACAAACATTTCTCAAACACATAATCCAGGATCTAGGGAAAATCATAAAACCCCTACTTTCCCTTCCTAGTTAGACGGCTAAAATCTCAAAAAAAGGGGTAGGACCCACTTAATTCAAGCTTGTGACATGTATCACTGAATAGCTGGATTACAAAACAAATGGCACCATATAATTTTGACACGTGGCGGCCACCTTTCAAGACCATTTAGGGCCCTATAATTTTTTTTCCAAAAAGCCCAAAATTCAGGAAAAATAAGAAAAAATAGAGAGAAATTGAAAAGGGAAAGAGAAGGAGTGAATAGTAACTTACTCTTATTTCAATCTATTAAAACACTACTGAATCGATGTTTTCTCCCGAAACACCCTTCACAAGCCTTCTTCTTCTCATCATAAGCTTCATTTCTATGATTTTTGAATTTCATTTGGAGATTTTTTTGTGAATTCTTGCTGGGCGAAGTACTGCCAGATTTCTGAACCTGTTGTGGAAACGTGTAGAGGTAAGTGTAGGCTTTATTTTGAACCGATTGGTTTGTAATTTTGATAATTTCCCATGATGGTTTGGGAGCTGGGTATTTTTGGCCAAAGGTTGTTTTTAAGGGTTAATGATGTTTTAATCATGTATTTATGGTTAGAAAATAATTTATGATGATATTGGACTAAGTGGGTAGACAAAATTCTGTCTTTGTTGATTTTAGGGAAAATGGTTCTATTAGGTCAGAAGGGTTAGGGGCTAAAGCTTTGTGATTTTGATGTTTTTCATATTGACATTGTGTTTAAAATGGAAAACTGTGTAGGAATAGCCCCTTGTAGATTTTGGACTACTAGAAATAAATACTGCAAAACTATAATTCTGCCAGTGTAAATTCTGTGCAGGGCAGTTTGATTTTATGATGTTTTAAATTGGAAAATGATGTCCAAAAATTGTAAAACATTCTAGTATAAAAGTAGACATGTCAAGCTTTAATTGGATATGTCATTTGTGTCAATTAGATGTGTACACGGGATGTTTTGCATATTTGAAAATTGGTCTTGTAAAATTGGCGATTTCTGGAGCAATGACCAATAAAGTGAAATTCTATACTGATATACGTCCAAATGGCTAATGGCTATGTTTTCCCCTAATAATAGACTAATTAGGGGTCACATAAGCTTTAGAATGGTTATAATTAGACATCTGTATATAGCTTTATGAATTTTCAAAGATTGATAAAAATTCGAGCAGATTTGAATAAATATGTGAAAATAGGAAAGTGTATTGTCACCAAGTAATTATGTTGAACTTTAAGGGAGAAATTAATCAACTTTGGATAGTTGGACTACATTGACCATATTTTTGAATAGTATACTAACCTAAATCACAACTAACATGAGTGCTTAGATTGTAAGAGAATTGGACCAAATAATAATTTATCATTCGTAATTATAGTTATATGACTTGACAGCTGTCTGGGAAAAGCAACCATGTAGTAACTTTGTGTTTCATATGTTATAACATATTGCATGTTTGTGGTTTCATCATGAATTGTTCTGATTCATTTTGATTATGCGGGGTGGTCGTCCGGGGCTTATTGTACCGGTGGATGCTCAGGCCATTGAAAACTTCTATGATGCACAAGTGGATGCCTAGGGCCTTTTACGCGAGTAACACTCGGGGATATATGATTTTTTATACCTAGCACTATGGTGATATGTTGAACTGCATGTTGTATACTAAATGATATTGTGATAATTTTGTTTATATAATGACTGTGTGACATGCTCTGTGATTTTGTTTCTATATGATTGACTATCTGTTACGACTAAGATTGTTTTAAATCTCACTCTTTTCATATAAAAAAATCTACAGTACATGATAGCAGCTCAAAGGGCAAGAAGGTAAACATGGACAGCTAGAGGATGAAGCTGCAAGATTTTTTGTTCCTTGTTAGTTGTCTATTTTTTATAATTTGGATATGTATATAATGTACATAATTCTGTAAACCTGACAATAGTACAATAGTAGAACTAGTAGTACTTGTAGCCTAGTAAATAGATGGTAACATAATAAAGGGATAACTTAGCTAGATAACACTTCTGAATGATAAAGAAACATTAACTACAAAATGCAACACAAGACTTAAGCAGAAAATCACTCACACACTCTGATAAGATGAAACTGAGAGCCGATGAGATTTAGGGAGGTAGTGAATGTTTGTAAAAATGTTTGAAATTTTTTTATTACTCTTAAAACCTACTCAATCCTAAGTTCTATTCTTGAAATAAGTTTGGGATTTGTAAATGCTTTTGAAAGTCTGCTTAATCTGGGACTGAATCTTGGTTTCACAACTGATTTCACTACTCTTTTGCACTCACACGAATATATCAGATATAAGGTATTACAATATTGATATTGTATTCAAGAACTGCATTGAATGTATGTTTTCTATAGAAGTATGCACCCTATCTTGATTGGAAATACTATCATCACTTAAATAAATTCTTTCTTACCCAGGGAGAATATCTAAAGTATAATTATTGACCTCATCAACAATTATTAGTGTGGAATTCATTTCTTGAAATATTTCTTATCATTTAAATGATGTAGCAAATTAGAATATCTGGCCTCCACAATACATTCTAGTGGTGGTAGAGTTGGGCTTTAACAGGTATTAATCTAGGATGGTAATCATTTACTCTAAATCATCTTCATAGGGATAGATCCATCGCCTATGGATATAACCTAATTAGAAAAGTCATGCACCTCTTTATTGATGGCTATAGCCTTGGAACTCATGAGCCTCATACTCCTAGTTAGTGTGAATGCCTTACAATCTCTCCACAAGTATGATGTGCTTATTATAGCATACACAATATCTTCACGACTACCTCTCTGAATGACTGGTAGTATCAATCAAAAATCACCCCAAAGCAAGATAACTTTTCCCCACATGGTTTACATGACGATTCTGAGCAATTTCAACAGATGATATCATGCATTTTTCTGTCCAGTGCCTTAAAACAATATTTGTGTGTCATAGGGATTTATCCCAAATGATGAGTGATACATGAATCAAAAGTTTTGCTAGTTGCATTCCTTGTTTTATATTACACAGAGTCTTGTTTAACTATTAAAGAGATCACAAGCTGAGAATGTGTTATCTTCCCATGTGGCAAAAGAAGTTATGCTATTCTAATTGAAGCTACATTAAGGATGATTTTCCCATTAGCTCACAATATTGTAGAGAGTGTTTACCATTTTCTTATTTCTCTATAGCCTAAATATGTGAGTAGTTTCATAATTGCAATAATAGAATCATATATTTCTTTTTGCTCATGTGTCAAGTTTGCAAGTAATAGCGCTAATGAATTCTAAAGGACTTCCCTATCAAAATTCAATTCATTATGCAAATACCTATTTCCACTTAAAGAATTAGTGGTCATTTCTAGGTAAGGAATTATGTTAAAGTCCTCCAAATTGTTGCCATTTTCTTTAAACAATTTCTCTATTTAAACTAAAACACTATTGTGCAGCTCATCTTTAGCTAGCTTGAGGTTTGTAATAACACCAAAATATATGTTAAAATAATGTCTTTCTATAAATAAATAAGAACATATATTAAGGAAGGCAGGACAATAGACAGGTGCAATGATAACACAGCAGAATAGTCCACGGTTGGAAAACTTACACTAGTGACCAGTTTGGTGTTGCTCTTGGTACATGATATCATTTGCCATCAATTTCCATGTTTATGGCTACAATATTTTTGGTCTTACAATACAATTGTAGAAAAGTTGTAATATCCTAAATTTTGGGCCTAGAGACTTGAGAATACGTCTATATCAGGCAGGTTACTAAGCCCAGTTTGGGAAGTGTCCCAAGAATGATGAGGGATAGAAAGACTCTTGGGGATTATATGATTTAGCCCTACTAAGCAGTAGGCCTAGTATGCATAGACAGTAGGATCAAAGTGTCAGTGTAGATTGCACATGACACATATACGGTGCCATTGGGTTAGTAGAAAGACGCCACTCGGCTATGCCATGAGGTAAGGGACTGATTATTCAAGCAAAATAGGCCGGTGTAGGTGTGCATATGGCATTGTCAGGGCATACATATGTAACTTGCATTTTTAGAAGAGACAACGGTATGTAGTGCCATGTGAGGAACACGCACATACTTTGACTTGGTGTCATTTGGTAGGCCTTAATATGCGTGTCACAGTTCCGATTAAGACTCGAGTAGAATCCTAGGTAAGCACTGTAAAGTAACTTTAATAAAGTAAGCAATCATAACCCAACTTTTATGTTAGCTTGCCAAGAAGGTCACAAGTGTCCTTCATGATGAGGGTTACATTTTTCCTTTTGAGGTGGCATCCCTGGGACGCGCTACCTAGCACTTAAGTCTTGGGAATCCACTAGTCTCCAACTCGGTCGTGTACTTGACTTCTTGGACACTAAACCTGGGAGTTTGAGGAAATTGTCAGGCCTCTCCCTTTCCCTAACAAATCAAGGATGGCGAGGAGGAAAGAGAAAGAGGAAAGAAGATGCTTTTAGGACACATGGCACGTTATGGCACCATTAGATCAAAGATCAAAAAATATTGCAACACAAGATTGATCACATGTAATTAAACCCTATTTAACACCCATCAACACCACATTTTACCCAACAAGAAAGAGAGAAGGAAAAATTAGAGAAAACTAAGAGAAAATAGAAAGAAGAGAGAAGGAGGAGGAATAGTAACTTTCCCGGAGTTCCTGAGTTGATTTTGACCTCGAATCATCGCTATCGTCCCGTATGTCTTTCAGGAAACTACTTCTAGTTCTGAGAGCTTCATTTCTATAGTCTCATTTTTCTAATCTGAGGTGTTTTGTGCCATATAGTTAGCTAGATTGCTGTCAGAATACCAAACTGGTTGTAGAAATACGAAGAGGTAAGCCTCAACATCGTTTTGAATCATATATGTTGTTATTTGGTTTAGTTTTCATGAACCCTTAATTTTTGTCCAGAACTAGAACCTAGAGAAAGAGTATGATTTTTGTGTTTTTGAGGTTAGAAATAGATTCTACACGATTTTGTGTAGGAATAGGAGGTGAACATGATTCTACCGTGCGTGAATTATAAATTTAGGATTTAATATTTGCTAGGATGCCCATGAGATTGGGAACAAGAGTAGAGTTGGAAAGGTTGCCAGGTAGTGAACTTATCCTACTTGCGTGTATTAATATGTATGCTTGTATGTTGATGTGCATGATTGCTTTACTTGTCTATGTGCAACATAGTTGAATGATTGAAGCTCTTTTTATTATTGATGCTATGGCCATATGTAAGAAATGTGAAGTAGTGAGCATGCAGATATCTCATTATGTTAACATGAGCTTATGTAAGGTAATATATCATGCACTAACATTTATCTTATATGCATTATTAGTATTGTTTGCTACTGAGATTCCCCTAAATCTCACCCTTCCTTAACCAACTAGACAGGCACGTAAGCACAGAAGAGGAGTGCAGGACAATGTGCTAGATGAAGAAGTTGTGATGAGGAGATAAAGATTAAGATGCGCTAATCCATTAAATATAATTAATATTTGAAATGGTTAATTGTATAATTCGCACGACGGATGGATGTTTTTCTGAAGCACGTCAATTGAACTAGGAATGGGTAATCACATTGTACGAGCCCATTAGTTAAGTAAGCAAAGCGATTTAATAAATGAAAAGATACTCTGATAATAAGAAACGAAAAGAATTGAGTAACCCCATGAATAAAGTTAAACAATATGGTAAGTACATATTTTACAAAACGAATAATGCCCCAAGAATAATTGTGAAAGTTTTTGAATAGGAGTTTATCTACTAATTCTCTTGAGCCGTAACAATAATGATATAACTTCCGATACAAAAAAAAGGGGCATAAGTAACGGGTGTTACAAAAGTAGTATGCAAAATAGAAGCCTCAAATAACCAGGGGATGCCCAACGACTTGAATCTTGCAATGCATTTATATACTCTTTGTCATCGTCTAACCTCATAAAGAAGTTAACAGAGTTTGTAATTGTCATCCCCTTGTTCAGCACCTCAGAAACAAGCTCTTTGCTTACAACATCCTCTTAGTATTCTTGGTCAAAGATCTCTCTCTCAAATTTGAAATGTGTACTCGCGCATGAAGCCAAGATCTTGCCAATGAACTCCTGGAGGGACTTCCAGGCATATTGACTAACCCGCTTATTCTGTTAGGAAGACTTCTTCCTAGATTTCTGATTAAGGGTGGGATGCTTCCTCTTCTTAGACTGATTAGGGCTTTTTGAAGTGGGCGGCTTGGACTAATTGGGGATCTTAGAAGTGGGGGGCTTGGAAAAATCAGTGGGTAACTTGTTTTGAGTAGCCATCTTCTTTTGAATGGGGGCTTCCATACTCTAACTAAACGATGAGGCCAGGCAATAAAGCTTCCCATAGCCCTTATTACTATATTTGTGTCTTTGGTGGGCTTAAGGAGAGGGTAGCTGGGGTCAATATTGGTGTTGATTTGTACCTTCACATGCTCAAGAGGGATAGACTCATTATAAAGCATGTTATCCTCTGGGAGGTTGAACATATGGCTTGTTGCAACTGTATGATATTCAAGGCTATCGGCAAAACACTCAACATCTGCCTCTCCCTTAGGAAAATCATGAGGGGAAATGTGTAGCTGCCTCTAGTACTTGGGCTGCCATTTCCCCCTTGATGTTTCATAGTATGCTCCTTCATCAACTCTCTTGTGAGAAACTATATTTGTTCTTGCATTTCATAATATTGTTTTTGGAGCTTTTTAAAACTTTTGTCCTAATTATTTTTCACTATTGCTAGTGACCATAATATTTTGTCTTGGCCAATCTAAAGCCAGTACCCCTAAGAAGATCGGGATGGTCAGGCTCCAATGTCTTTGACAATACGTCCTCATTTACAAAAAGTCAACCCCCCTATGTTGTAACTTCCTAGGACATGTCTTACTATACATTTAATAATAATATTAATATTGATAGTTAATTAACCAAAGTTCATGATGGGGAGGTCTACTGTAATATCCCAAATTTTAGGACTAAAGCCTAGAGAACAAGCCTGCATAAAGTAGACTGCCAAGCCCATTTTAGTAAGAGTCCTGGAATGAATAAGAAATAGAATGACTATCAGAAACTGCACTCGGAATAAAGTATGAATTTTGGTACAAATTAGTCAAAAGAAAAATACCCGATTCCTTTAGGATGTGTCCGAATGACATGAAACCTAACCCGGAACCAAAGGAAAAGGGAAGTAGTATTTAGAAATAATTAAGAAATATAATTGAAAGAACTAATGGCACAAGAAATTAATATTGCCATAATCAAGGGCAAAAGAGTCAATTGCCACTTGATCTTGAGGTTACAATTGGAAAGCGAAATGAAGGGCTAGGATTTTCTCTTTAAAAGTAAGGAGTAATTAGGAGGATGGGAAATAAAATTAAATCCCTCCTTTGCTTTTCAAGAGGACGGCAAAGAAGGAAGAAGAAGTTCGGTCTAAGTGTCAACACTTTCTAATAAGACCAAAGTCAAATGTGACCACATACATATGTGGTCAATTGATCAACAATTTCTTCTTTCTTTTAGTTCTTAATTTCAGTCAAGACAATCAAAAAGGGAAGGAGGAGAATTTACATGAACCCATAAGCATTGGTTAGTTAAAAAAAAGCAAAGAAATAGAAGAAGGAAAAGTCAACAATTGCAACTTAGAAATGTTGACTCTAGAAAGCAAGATACAAGGGATAAGTTGGTCAAACTTTTTCCTCTTTTTGAAGAGAAATTTTGATCAGCCTAAAGAGAAGAGGGAAAGGGAAAAGCTTAACCAATTGACTCAACCATTATATGGTCAATTAACCATCTACTTTTTTCAAGAAACCATAATTTAGTGACATGTGTGTTTTCTCTTTTTCGTTGGGTGATTTTCAGCCAAGTAAAGTGTGAAGGCTGAAATGAATTAAATAAAACACCACATACACACTTAAACACTCATTTGGGATAGAAAAAATGAGACAGAGATAAAGGAAAGAGAAAGAACAAGAAAGAAGACAAGGTTAAGGTGAGAACTTCAACTTGAATTTTCACCTTGTAAACCACTTCTCTGTCTCAAATACTCTTCATAAAGATTATTCCCCTTGATGAGAGCTTCATTTATATGTTTTTATATTTTCAAGGGGAGGTGTTTTGAGTCATCTTGCAAGAGACAAAGTTGGAGAATCAAGAAAAGAGCTTAAGAAAGAGCCAGAGGTGGGCTTTAGCTTCATTTTGAGCTATGGATTGTATTGATTGGTTGAGGATTTTGGAATGTAAAATTCTACCCTAATTTCATCGAAATATTTTATTTAGGGTTTCATCATGCTTTTGTCATATACATGTGGTTATATGAGGTCTAGAAATCATATGAACCTAGTATAGTGAATAAATTGTGAATTGGTAAACTGTTGTTTTGAAACCCTAATATTTTGGTCAGAATAGGGCATGAAGAAGGACCATGATTTTTCTCTTTTTGAGGTCTCTAATGTATTCCTTGAGAAAAATTATGTAGGAATAGGTTGGTATCATAATTTTAGAAAGAATGGTTTTGAAATCCAAAATTTAGAATTTGAACATAGTGTTGCCAGAATGTGATTTATGGGAGGCAGTGTAATTGTGTCAAGTTTTTGAATGAAAACATATTCTTAAAGGCCCATAAAACTTTCTAGAATTAAAGTAGACTTATAAAAATTTACTTTGATAGGTCATATAGGTCAGTTGGATTTGTACACGTGAAGTTATGAATTTTTGAAGTTGGTCATGTAAAACTAGCATATTTATGGAGAAGTGGAAAATAAAGTGGAATTCTGTATTGATGTGTGTCTAATTGGCTAATGGACATATTTTTCCATGAAATTAGACTTAAACAGGGTCACTTAGCATTTAGAACCACTTTATTTAGAATTTTGTAGATTTAGTTATTATTTTTGGAAGTTCGGACAAGAAATAGGGGATTCTTGGCCGCGGCCAGAGGATTTCTTGGCCACGGCCTAAAAGCTCCTAACCTGTTTTTGGCTGCGGCCAATACCCAAAATTTTCTATGTTTCATATTTTCCAAGAGGTGTTGATTGGTATCTCCTTTCCTGTCAAACCCCTTAATATTTTGAGATTTATCAGAATATTCACGCGCAGTTTAATGGATATACATAAATAGTACATATACTGATATAAAATTCTTCCTATAGGGTTTGTACATATTACAATACAAATCCCATATACATAGGAAAATCAACAGTAAATTTTATTGGTCGCCACTAGATCTTCAATAGCCTACATCTGCTGCTTTGCCCTCAGAGCCACTTCATCTAGCTAGAAAAATTTTTGAGATATGGAAAGGGTGAGATTCATATGAATCTCAGTAGTAACAGGCTATCAATCATATAAAATGTGAAAAGTAAACATGTATAGTAGCATTTATTATGATACAGCAATCAAAATGCCAAGCACATGTCTGACAATGCTTAGGAACCAAAGCAATGATTTTGTTCGGATTAAAATGATAACCCATTCCCTACTTCCATATAAGAAACCAAATAGTTATCACAACATCATACATGTTAGAACTGGCTGACACCTAAGAGGGGGTGAATTGGGTGTATGGTAAGAATGTCTGATCTTTTAAAATATTTTTATTGATTGTTAACTCAGTATATATATGGAAGTATAAACTCACAAGCAATTATATAAATTGTATATGCTGAAAATATAAAAGCTTAGAGAAGAGAATGTGCAAACTGTGATTTATCCTGGTTTGGTCTAATCGACAATGACCTACGTCAAGTCCCCAGGCTCCTCCTGAGATTTTCAATCCACTATCTTCTTATTTAATCGGGCACAAGAAAAGCCTTTACAATTCTCTTACGAAATTACTCCCCCTTACACACTGTAAGGTTTACTCCCTCTTATGGCAAGTCGAACAAAGCAATCCCGAAGACCTTTCTCTACTGCTTAACCGTGCAATTCTTACGAGCAGCAACGTTCTCTCCTGCTTACACCACTATAAGTCTTATGAGCATCAACGTTCTCTACTACTTGCACCTTGTAAGTCTTACGAGCAGAAAGTGTAATATATCAAATTTTGGGACAAGAGGCTTGAGATTAAGCTTGGATTAAGTGGACTACTAAACCCCAGTTTAGTAAATATCCTAGTAAGGAAAATGACTAAGCCCAGTTTCAGAAGAGTCCCAAGAATGATGAGATATAGAAATACTCTCTAGGACTATGCGACTTGTCCTTATCGAGAAGAAGGCTCGATATTTGCAGACGGTATGATTAAAGTGTCGGTACAGATGTGCATAGGACACATATACTGTGCCATTGGGTTGGCAGAAAGATGCTACCCAACTATGTCATGAAGTATGGGACAAGTTAAACAAGTAAAGTATGATGTATGTGAGGACATATGGTGTTTTCAAGGTGGACCAGTATGCCCTGCGTTTTTAAGAATACACCGGTGTTTTGGGAAAAGACACTGGCTTATGGTGCCATGTGGGGCCCAAAAGCAGACAGTCGGTAACTCCCTAAGCCAGAGATCATGTGGCACTATCTGAGGGCTTCCACAAAAACTGGGCATGGTCTTGAGACCACAGGGACACGTGGCATAAAACCGAATGACTCCGTATAATAAAGTAATATTTTTGAAAACTGACTTTTGAGGTAGACTAATAAGAAATTGCCATCTAGCCAGTTGTTACCATCAGAAAGGGACATATGTTCCTTCATCATGGCCCTTACTTTTTGACTTTTGTGTTGGCCAAATAAGTGCATGACACGTGTTCCCTCTTTAAGATAAAGTTACTTTATCTTTTAAGTAGTCATCACCTGAAGGTGACACCTAGCCCTGAGTGAGGGAAATCTACCGGTCTTCGGTCTAGTCACTCGACTAACTTTTCCAAACACTAAACCCAGGAGTTGGGGAAAATCATCAGGCCCCTACTTTCCCTGACAATTTGGATGGCCAAGGGCCCGGGAAAAGAGGTGGGACCCACTTTATTAAAGGAAGTGACACATGTCACCTAATCAGTGAAATACTGAACAAATGGCACCGTAACATTGCGACACGTGGCATAATTTTTTAAGACTACTCCTAGGCCATATATTTTATTCAGCTGCCCCAATTATTAAGAAAAATTCATGAAAAAAAGTTGAGAAATAGTTAGAGGAAAGAGAAAATGTGAATAGTGAAAGTTCATGAGTACCGGAGCAGATTTCACCTCCGAATCGGTGTTTTCTCTCAAAGTACCCTTCACAAACCTTCTTCTACTCATCCTTAGCTTCATTTCTACGATTTTAGATTTTCATTTGGAGATTTTTTGTGTCGTCTCCCTTGCCGGAGTAGTGCCGGATTTCTGAACCGATTACGGAAACGCGTAGAGGTAAGCGTAAGCTTCCTTTTGAACCGATTGGTTTGTTGTTTGGATGAGTTTTGTGGGAGTTTGGTACTATTTAATTTTCATGAAAGGGGATATTTTTAAGGTTTAATCATATTTTTATGGTTAGATTATGTATGATGATATTGGACCAAGTTGTTGGACAAAATTCTGAATTGGTGAATTGTTATAGAAAACTATAGTTTCTGGTCTGAACAAAACGTGATGAAGGAATGGGAATTTTATAAATTTTAGGTTCCCAATGGATCCCTTGGGAAAAATTGTATAGGTATGAAAGTGTTCATGATTTTTGGATGCTTGTATATGAATTGGGAATTTTTGGAATTTGAAGAGTTGAAGCTGTGAAATTTGTTTTCTGGAGGCAGGTCAGTTTTGACATGTTTTTGAGTAATCAAATATTATTCAATGACTATGAAACTTTTCATAATTAAATTAGAGATATAGTTATTTACTTTGATAGGTGGTTTGTAATTTTTAGACAAGTATACTAGGATATATGATTTTCCAAAGTTAGGCCCTGTTTCTGAAAGGTAATCTGGAATAGTTCAGGTTAGGCGAATGTTTTGGGAAGATATGACAATAATAGTCAGACAAAAGTATTTTTACATAAACATACACTTAAAGGTATCCATATAGGACTTTGAACTACCCCAATTGGAGTTCAATATAATTAATTATGATTTTTCAAAGTTTGGTCAAATTGCTGGAAGCTTTTGGCTACCATGCGAATTTAAGAAAGAAATGGCCAAATGTAATTAGTATGAACACCAAGGGTGAAAGTAAGCCTTTAAGGCTAATGTAGCCTATTGGACATTTAATTTTCATGGATCTAATGATGTCATTACTTATCTAGGGCCATGAAGTGACAAAGAAGAAGCAATGGTTGGAAGATCAATGTACAAGAGGAGGACACAAAGTCCAAAAGGTAGTGAACTTTCCTAACTTGCATGACTTGATTTGTATGCTTGTGTATTGATATGTTAATTGGTTTGATAAATTGTATGAAGCATATGTGAATGAGTGAAGCTCTGTCTCTATTTATACTATAGCCATATGTATGTTATATGAAACATTAAGCATGCATATATGTCATTATGTTGGCATGAATTCATGTAAGCAAGCATGTCATGCACAAAGCATTTCTTGTATGCAATGGTTAGTATTGTTTTCTACTGAGATTCCTCGAATCTCACCCTCCCCAACCAACCATTCAGACATGTGAGTACTGGAAGTGTGCTAACAACAGAGAAGAGGAATACACGAAGAGGAATGTTGTTGGCTGTCTGAAGACCTTTCAGTTATTTTAAGGTCTATAAATATTATGTATACCCCTTGTGGGGGAAACTTTTATAGTATATTCAAGCAATATTGTGTCAATATTATCTGTATATTCATGTGTGCCCACTGAACTGCGCATTTGCTACTCTGAGTAATGTCAATAATAAAAGGTATGTAAGGTGGGGTCTTTACAGAAAGTCTTACTGGTGATTCTCTCTACAGCTTCCTCATAAGGTAATCAACCCTCTCAAGGTCCCTCTACGTTAAGATCACTTTTGAGATACAGATGAAGTGTTTACAAGCTCTCTCACAGAGTGGGTAAAATGCTTACTAAAGTATGATACAAATAATCTCACTCTCCAAATACATGATATAGAAAACAAATAAGCACAGAGAGTATGTGAGGTGGAAGACTTATGATAACAACATGTTGGCGTAGTTGGGTTCTCATGTTTCTGTTCGCTGTAGTCTTTTTCTCTAAATCTCTATCTCTTCTTCTTGAATGCTTCGATTTATATAAGATAGGTTGAGAGCCGTTGGAGCATTCGAATATTTTCCCGTTGTAAGCCGATTGTGTGCTTAGATAGAAAGTTCAACGGTTACACACCATTGCCCATTGATCAGGGTGCTCTAACAGATGCTTCAGCATTTCCCGTTGATCTTTTACAAATGCTTCAGCTTTACTCTCTTTTTGTTTTGCATGTTTGTTGAACCATTTATTGAATACTCTTGTTGCCGCTGAATATTGATCCGTGTATGCCATGTGATCGATAGTGCATAACACCTGTAAAAGCACTTAGAGAAATAGCCATTAGAAAACATCACTCGGGTGATTACAAACTTCACTGGCAGTGAATTCTGATTCTCTTGCAGTGATTTTAGTGTTACTGGGAGTGATTCAGATTCGCTGGGGGATGTTGATATTTTCTGGTACTGTAAGTGATTCTGAGAAAATCCTATATCACTGGCAATGATCTTGATTTCCGGAGATGGTTTTGATTAACTAATAATGGTTTTAACAAACATAATATTTTACTGGCAGTGCATAGCGTGATCACTGGAGCTGATTCTGAGTGATTCTGATTTACTGTCACTGGAACTGATTCTTACAGAGTGAAGAGCGCACTGAGTGATCATAGATGCTGACAAGAAGTTAAACTGACAAAACTTCATATCAATTGATCTTGGCACGTCTCTTGAATTGATATGCAAAATCAACTTAATGACTTGATTGGATATTATCTGACAGAAAGTGAACTGAGGCATTTGATATCCAGTGGGAGTGATCTTGGTTTCACCGGAGGTGATTCAGATTCTCTGGAAGTATTCTGATTCTTATTGGAATTTACTGGATGTGCGTACAGGGCTTCTTCTGTCCTAAAATCCTTACATCACTCGAGTGAACTTCACATCACTGGAAGTGATTTTTGAAACAGTGAAATATTATGCCGGTGATTTCAGAGCCACTGGGAGTGATTTGGTAAAACTAAGATATTACTCGAGTGATTTAGAGATCACTTGAAGTGAAATTCATAACAGTGATTTTTTCTTGAAGTGATTCTGGCTCGCACTGGGAGTGATCTCCAAAATCAACATAATCACTCGAGTTATTTCGGTATCACTGGGAGTGATTTTGAGAACAGTGAAAAAATCTTCCGGTGATTTCTGTGCCACTTGAGTGATCTTCCATCTGACGCATTTCACTCAAGTGATTATTAATGATCACTTGAGTGATTATGGAAATCACTCGGGTGCTCTCTATTCAGATCACTTGAACTCGTAGCTAACTTCCAATTTGACAGCAAATATGGGTCAACTTCTAGATGACATAACTCTTCGAGTATAACTCCAAAAATGCTATATTGTATATCGATGGAAATCTCTTTAAGTCTAGTTTCATATGGCATTAGTTTCAGCTCAATTAAATTTGTGGTTTAAGAGTTATAACATAATTACCAAACTTGCTCTGGAAAGTGACGCTGATATGAAGGCCAAATTACAACACTTATATCTCCTTCATATAAACTCCTTTAATGTTGGTTCTTGTGTAAAAATGACGCATTTGGAGTCTCGTTTCATATGTAACTAGTTTCATCTCAATCAGAGTTATGGTTTAAGAGATATGATTGAATTACCATATCTGGCTCAGCTGAATAGAAAACAGAGCCTGAAAAACTGGACATCACTCGAGTGAATAGTGAATCACTCAAGTGATTTTCACTATTTTCAGAATCACTCGAGTGATTCTGAAAAATCACTCAAGTGATTGTTAAAATCACTCGATGCTACAGTTCGCTACAGTGCCATACGCTACAGTAATCGTATGCCACAGTACCATAGAACTTGAATCTTCATATTTTTCATTAATTCTTGCAAGTTCTTCATTCCTTAATTTCTTTCTTCCATTGCTTGACTAATCTACAATATATGCAATATTATATATAGTAGTTAGTCAATGTACTAGATAAGTATATGATACAAAATTTTTGCTCTCTTAATATTTGATATATGTATTTAACATTATGAAAACTAATCATATATAACAATATAGGCTATGCAGCACACTGATAAGCACAGTCAGTCTATACAGCACATAGATAAGTATAACCACACAGGTTATGCAGCACACATATAAGTATAGCCATACCAGTAAATCACATTGTATAGAACATACAAATAATGCATATTAACTTTCATATAGAATATGAGAGATAGAGTTACTACCTGGACTCCTTTCCAAAGCCTAGCTACTTTCGGTCCTTAAACTTTTCGTATAGCTTGGGCAAATATCAAATCCTAAAATTTCCAAATTGAAAAAATGAGTTATTACTCATTTATATCTTATTTTAAACTCATAAGTTGGTTATCTTTACTCAAGGTGCCAAATTACCAAAATGCCCTTAAGGAATCTGGTCTAATTCCCCTTATACCCGGTATAATTGTACTTTCACAAAATTATGCCTTAGGCTATTCCTACACAATTTCATGTGTAGAATCCATTTTTGAACTTATTTTGGTCAAATTCATACTTAAATGACCAGATTACCCTTGACAGCCTCCAATTAGGGTTTTAGGGGCAAAATTGTCATTTTCATAGGTTTTCCAAAAATTTCCAGCTTTTTAGTTAACTTTGAAAATTCATAACTAAATATAGAAAATTTTAAATTGAGTGGTTTCAGATCCTATGTAAATATCTTTCAGTACTATTTAAATAAAAAATATCAAAAAATACTAGATATATCCACAGAATTCTAGAAAATTCGACCAAGCTAATCTGCCACATAATTTGTTCTAAATTCATGGTTAAACTTTGAAAAATCATATCTTTTAATCCAATGGTCAAAATGGATTATAATACCTATCAAATTAAAGCTCAAGATGTCTAATTTCATAAATTTTAGATTAGGTTAAGCCACTCAAAAGTACGCTACAACAAACCTGGAACAATTGGAAATTCGGAAGTTTCATGTTTTAACCTTTTAAATATCTTCATTTTCACTTGTAATCATATGATTAACCCCTTTAACACTATTTGGACATGATTAATGTAAATTTGAGAAGCATCTCCCCTTAGGTTTTGAACATCTCAAATTACAAATTCCAACAAAAACAAACCAACAATCAACAACAACACCAAGATCAAGCTTAAATCTTT
The DNA here is from genome assembly GCA_037074505.1 of Albizia julibrissin. Lineage (NCBI taxonomy): Eukaryota > Viridiplantae > Streptophyta > Magnoliopsida > Fabales > Fabaceae > Albizia > Albizia julibrissin. The sequence continues at coordinate 46,263,807 of CM073477.1, forward strand.
AAGAATTCACAAGTTCTTATGCTTACCTTTACTCTTCTCTTCTTGGCTCCTAAAACCGCCACCCTTTCCTCTTCTTCTTCTTGGCTTTAAGCTTGATATAAATATGATTCAAGATAGTATGAGAGTTAGGGAGGTGTTTCCATGGATTAGGAGACAAGAACAAGTAGAAATTTCTATCTACTTACCTTGATATTGCTCCTTGATTCTTGTTTCTCTCCTCTAGCTCTTTACTTCTTCCAAATCTCTTCCTCTCTCTTTTCCTTGTCATTTTGAATGAAATTTGGCCTTTTAAAAGAGGTTTGGAGAGTTCTCTAGAGCTCTCTCCATTTATGCCAATTTTATTATTTTTTTATTGTGAATTCTTGCATGTGATCTTAACATAATATTTTTTTTACAAGCTTCTCCTCTTGTTCCCATGTGTCCATTTTCATAAAATATCTTCTCCTTACTTATCCCTTAAACATAAATTGATTTCTTCCTTAACAATTAAGTAAAATTTCTGAATATATTTTATGTAGCCAAAATGACCATTTTCCCTTACATTTTTTCTATTTTCACACTTGCTGGAAAAATTGGCAGAATTTTCATCAAAATTTGAAAATTCATATCTAATTGTATAGATATCTAATTGGTGTGGTTTCAAAGGCTATGTGACCCTTATTAATTTTATTTTCAAGAAAATATATATAATTTAGCCAAATGAAAGCTTGGTATTTTCATAATTTCCATCTTTAGATGCTGCCACTGAAAATTGCCAATTTTACTGGGATAACTTCAAAAATACATATCTCCTTATGTATAGCTCCAAATGACATATATTATCTATCCAATTAAATCATGATAAGTATAATTTCATTCTAGAAATTTTTGAAAGTTTTGGACATCATTTTCCTATTTAAAAATGTCACACAACACGACTGCCTCTCTGAAAAACACACTTGTAGTCACACTAACTTGTGTACCAAATAACTATGTTATGTGTGACATCTAATTGCCTTGTTTCGTCACTTAATATGCTCTTTAATTCAACATTTTATCCCCTTTAATACCACCAAGGTATAAAGGCATTTTGGTGACTAAAATTTAGGATCTTACATTTCCCAACCTTATAGGCCTTTGTTTGAGCTTCCAAGGGCTACCTAAATGACTCAAATGATAACCAACAAGTTAAAACCAAGGATAAATATATGAATGAGCCAAGAATAATTTAATTTTTTGTAAACAAAAGTATTGGGATAAATAATAACCCGTCCATTCATGAATTCTCACATATAGGATTCGATATCTGCCTAGGACGACCTAGAAACCAATAACACAATTAGGAACATTGGAAAGGCTAAGGTAGTAACTTCTCCCTCATATTCTATGAATCTTACTTCATGCATATTATTGTCATTTTGAATACTTGACCTATGAATATGAATTGGGAAGAATTTCCTGTTAAACATTCAGATGAGAAGGGCTTTGGTCCAGTAGAACACCCAGCACTGTGGGAAGGGATGGTAAGTCCTTGGATAGAATTGTTTGTTGTATGCACACATCTCTAAATGTTGAATGAATATTGAAATGTCTGGTATGTGGTGGATGATATAGCATGTTCCTCTGTATGCATTTTATATGAGTATTATTTGTTACTACTGGGATTATTTTGAATCTCATCCCTTTCCAATAACTAATTTCAGCATGAGCAATTAGCTCTCATAGGAAGAAAGTAGCTATGGACGGGTAGAAGTGAAAATTGAAAGTTTATTTTTTGTTGGTTATCTAACTTTTGGATCTGTATGTAAAGTAGATAAGTATGATGTAACCTAGTACTCATGATAGTAGTAAGTGCACTAACTGTAGAGTCGACAAGTTGTATGTATATGCGGTAAATAAACTAGAACAAGGTGACTTGCACAAGGTATACTCTTTAGTTAACAAACTTACTCTAAATATTTACTGAGAACTTCAGTAAGTACTCTGATATTGAAAAATAGAGACATGCCTGAATAAGTTAAACGAGTTTGAACAAGAAAATGAGACCATAACGAAAATATCTTGAAAAACTTTTTGAAAACCCACTTAACTACAGGATCAAACCTTATAGTGAAGTTATGATCCCAAATGGATTGAATATTGTTTCTGGTCTCTGATTTGACTTCAGGTCATGTCTTGAACTATTTTAAATCGTATAAAAGTAAGGTGTTACATTTTTGGTATCAGAGCAGAAGTTTCTGGCATTAAGTTAGAATTTCTGTTTAAGTAAGTATGCTAACCCACAGATAGTAATTTTGTGTATAATAACTATAAACAATAGGGGAAGGCAGAGGAGTCGATCACTTCTGTCAGCTAACCAATCCTCTGAGGAAAAACGTAAACTTGAGGGACTGTAATGATGTATACCCAGTAGAGAAGGGTATGAGCTCTAAAGAATCTGATGTCGAGCTAGCCTATAACCCATGTTCCAGTAGAATTCCATGGTTAAGCGTACTCAGTTGAGAGCAATCTCGGGAAGGGTGACCCCCTAGGAAGTATCATATAAATTTGAAACCTCTTGGTTATAGGCCCAAGTGCCTTGATGTATGAAATATGGTGATCGTTAGGGGTGCCATGAGGATGTTAGAATGAATACAGTGAAGATTGAGAATAGGTTTAAATCAGATCTAAGCTGAAATAGTGTTTAGGTCAGAATGTGACTCACGTTATACTATGGTTCTGATACATGAAAGTATGAACCCTGTGAACCTTACGAACCTGTTAAGTAATGCTGAACTGTCAGTAATTTTTTGAGGGAATATTTGAGGATATTACCTGAATGTTATGAGAATATAATAGAAGGAATGAACCATGATGGTTTTAGCATGCTTATTGGGTATGGCTGAGGTTCTAGAATTAGGTTTGTAATACCTTATTTCCAATAGCCTCATATAAGTACAAAAGAGTAGTGAAATCCATTGTGGAACTGGGATTTGAACCCGGACTACCCAACTTTTGAAATCTTTCACAAATTCTCATATCAACTCAGGATTTGAACCTAGGGTTAAGAGGGTTTTTCAGAGGGTAGAAAACGTTTCAGTCATTTCTATGAGTTTCACTATGTCCCCAATGTCTCATCGGCTCTTAAATTCATTATATTAGAGTATATCCGAGCGTTTTTCTTTTAATTAAACTAGAACTATTTTCTGCTCAAACTTCACTCATTCATTTATATACATCAAATGTAAAGCCACATAAGGCTACCAAATGCTTAAATTAAATAAAAAATAGTGCCTTACACCACAATCTTTAAAATCTTCTTCGTAATTCGTCTTGCATTTCCTCATGCATTCTCCACCTGTACTCAACACCTATATGGTTGGGTGAGGAAGAGTGAGATTCAGAGAATCTCAGTAGCAAACATTACCACTATGCATGAAAGATATATATAGTTAATGCATGACATGCTTGCCTTTCATACATCATGCCAACATAATAACATATTTGCATGCTTAATGTTATGACATACATATGTCCATTGCATAATATAACAAAGCTTCAATCAATCAACTATGCTCAATACAAATAGGCAAAGCAATCACATAAATCAATGCAAAAACATACATATCAAATACATGCAGGCTAGGTAAGTTCACACTACCTTGTGGACCACTGTCCTTTCTTTGTTTCCTCTTCTTCCAACCATTAGACCTTCTTGGAAATTCTTCCATTCCTCTTCTTTCTTGACTTCTCCATGGCCCTAAATACCTAATTATATCATTAGATCCATGATTGTGAGTCATTATAAGTGTATATTAAGGCCCAAGAAGCTAGGGAGGGCTAAATAGGCCAATTTCCCTCAGTAACTTTTTGGATGTGGCGAAGCCAAGAATTTCATGTTTCTTGACCAAATTTCCAAAAATCATAACTAAATCTACAAAACTCTAAATGAGATGCTTCTAAGTTCTACGTGACTCTTGTTATATGCAATTTTAGGAAAAAATATGGCCATAAGCTAGAAGCACTCAAATAAGTACAGAAGTCCTTTTTATTAGACCCTATTCCAAAAATTTCTAGTTTTTCATGCTCAAATTTTAAAAACTCATATCTCCCAAAGTACTTGTCCAAAAATTTCATATTACCTATCAAATTAAAGCTATATGTCTCTAATTTCATTTTGAAAATTTTCATAATTTTTCGACAAGGTTTGACCTATGAAACATCTGGTACAAATTTACTATTCCAGACAAGGCAAATTAACTTCATGAAGAAATATACTTCATAAATTTCCAAATTGATATACAAGTATCCAAAAATCATGAACACTTGCATACCTACCCAATTTTTCCTTTTAAAGCCTATAAAAACATCAAAATTACCAAATTCTGACTCCTTCATCATGTCATCCACATAGCAGCAAGTTTAGGTTCTTAAGGGACTTATGTTGTTTTCTTGTTTTCTCTTGCTTAATCACTTCCTTTCTACTTCTAATCACATGATTAGCTATTTAAACACTAAATGAACATGATTTAGGGGAAATTTTGGCAGCATTTCCCTTAGGGTTCCATTAGCCCAAATTTGAAAAGCAAGAGAAAACAAGCTAATATCCACCAATAACAAAACCAACAACATCCAACAAGGCAAGAGAGGCAAGTTTTGAAGTTTACCTCTTGATTCTTGGTCCTTCTCTCTCCGGGATGTTTTTGAACTCTCTCTCTACACTCTTGGTTTATCTTGAAAATCATGTATTTAATGGAGTAGAAGAGGTTAGGAGAGGTTATAGAGTGATTAGAAGGCAAAAATCACAAGATTACAAGCTCCTTACCTTAGATTTTGGGAAACCCTAGCTCTTGGTTTGCTTGGGAGTTCTTGAAAATGGCTGAAGCCTCCCTCTCTCTCTTGGCTCAGATTTTGCATGAAATGAAGATGGAATGATGAAGGTAATGGTGATTAAATGAATTGCCAAAATGCTTTACATATGGTTATTCCCTATTGGTCTAAAATTCTCTTTTTATCCAAATATTTCCCTTTCCCTTTCCTTTTCCCCTTGGTCAGCCAAAATGCATGAGAAATGGAAGAGGAAATATTGCTTTGAATCCTTAATGTCATCTTACAATTTGTTGACTAAAGTCCTATGCCTTTGCTTTTTGACTTCTTTTTCAAGCTTTGATTTTTCCTTTGGTAATAATATTCCAAAATGGACTTGATAATTACCAAGTGACCATTTCCCTCTTTTTAATTCCCATTTAACTGAAGTTATTGAGAATATTATGGAAAAATAATTGTTCCTTGATTTATTGGTCAAATGACCATTTTGCCCTTACATTTTCTTCCATTTTTCTCACTTAATGCAAAACTAGGCAGAATTTTCATCAAACTTTGAAAATTCATATCTAACTGTGTAGATGTCCAATTGGGGTAGTTTTAAAGGATATGCGACCCTTATTCAGTATATTTTTAAGAAAAAATATAAAATTTTGCCAATTGGAAGGCCATCATTCCTAGAATTCTAATTGTTGGAAGCTGTCACTGAAAATTCTCAGTTTTACAGGGCTAACTTCAAAAATACATAACTCCTTATGTACAGCTTCAAAATAACTCATATGTCCTATCAAATTAAAGCTTTATAAGTCTACTTTTGTTAAGGAAATTTCATAATTTTTGGACATCTTTTACCCCTCGAAAGATGTAACACGAGCATAACTACCACACCGGAAAATTCACTGGTAGCAACACTACTTTGTGTGTACCTTCTAATTGCATGGTTTTGTCATTCCCCAAGCTCTTTAACTCACCATAATACTCCCTTTAATTCCCAAGGTATAAAGGATTTTTTGGGAAATACCACTATGCCTTTCTAGGACATTTACTAAACAAGGGTTTAGTAGTTCACTTAATCCAGGCTTAATCTTAAACCTCTTGTCCCAAAAGTTGGGATATTACAAGGTTGGCGAACCTAAATGTTGAATAGACATCCATAAGGTAGCTCTCAACTGAATTGTAATCTAAGAATCAAACAATAGTTGAATTGATTCTTTAGGCATTTAAATTGACTTGAATGAATTGAGGTACTAGAATCTGGTGTAGATGAGAATAAGGTTTCTAAAGGTTGCTAGCTGCTAATCTAGCATAGGAAAGATGTTGATAATATAATATTTCCTTAAATAGAATGAATGAGAATTTGTTCCCTAATGGAACAGAGTAATAGAAAGAATGAGAATAGGTATGAATTATGGTCTCGTAATCGATATAGAGAATAGAATATGCTAGTAACTAACGAATTCCCTAAAAGATGTGGGTAGATTACCCTAGTAAGGGTAGTAGAATTAAGCCTGTAGCTGGACCAATATCGGAAGTCCATATAGAATGACCCTAAAGGAGATAGCAAAATGAGAAAAGGGTTTGTGACCCCGTGAATCGCCATGGGGAGCTCCATTAGCCAACTTTTCAACAATCCGAGCATACCCCTTTTGCCCTCCCTTATACAATGTGATTTGAAGAATTTCAGTAGTAATATATTATCATATGTAACGACCCGCCTTATATATCACTTATTACTGACCTTACTTAGAGTAGCAATGCGTAGTTCAGTGGGCACACAGGAATAGCATGAATATACTGATAATATTAATACAATATTGCTTGATTATAATACAAAAGTTTCCCCACTAGGGGTTTACACAATATTTATAGACCTTAATAACTAAAAGGTCTTCAAACAACCAGCAACATTCTTCCTCGTGCATACCTCTTTTCTGATCTCAGCACGTTTCCAATGCTCATCTGCCTGAATGGTTGTTTGGGAGGAGTGAGATTCGAGAGAATCTCAGTAGCAAACATTACCACTATGCATGCCAGATATATATGAATGCATGACATGCTTGCCTATACTATTTCATGCCAACATAATGACATGCTGCATGCTCGATGTTATGACATACATATGGCCATTGCACAAATATAACAGAGCTTCAACCAATCATACATGTTCCACACAAATAGGAAAAGCAGTCACATAATCAATGCAAGACATACATATCACATACATGCAGAAAAGGTAAGTTCACTACCTGGTGGATTTTATGTCCTTCTCTTCTTGTCCCTTGATCCGCCAACCATTGCTCCTTCTTTATCACTTCATGGCCCTAGGCAAGTGATAACATTATTAAAGCCATGAAAAGTGAATACCTAATAGCCCACATTAGCCCTATAGGCTTACTTTCACCCTTGGAGTTCATTCCAATTATATTTGGCCAATTTCTTACTCAAATTCGCATGGTACTCAATCTACCAGCATTTTTGACCAAACTTTAAAAAACCATAATTAATTCCATCAAACTCCAATTGAGGTGGTTTAAAGCTCTATTTGAAGCCATTTAAGTGTAGTTTGACATAAAAATACTCGAATTTAAACTCCACCACTACACCATTCCCAGAAATTTTCCAAACACCGACTGTTTCAGATTCTTTCCAGAAAACAGGACATATCTTTAACAATTCATATCTCATAGCATACTTGTCCAATTAACCATTATGACATATCAAATTAAAGGTCTATGTGTCTAATTTTCATCTGGAAAGTTTCGGAATTTTCGGACAAAGTTTACCCATTGAAAACACGCGCACAAAAACACTGCTTCCAGACAACGAATTACACAGTATTTATTCATCAATTTCCAAAAATTCCCAATTCATATACAAGCATCCAAAAATCATGAACACTTGTATACCTACACAATTTTGCCTCCTAAATCCAATGGAAGCATCAAAATCATCAAATTCTAACTCCTCCTACACGAAAAATACAAGGCAGAAACAGAAGAAAATTATATTCTCAGAAAGAGTTTGTTGTTTCTTCGATTTCTCTTGCCTAATCACTTCCTGACTACTCATAATCAAGTGATTAGCTATTTATAAATCCATTGGAAATCGTTTAGCCATTCAAAACACTAATTTAAACTAGCCATGAACAGTACCCAACCTTCCCAAAACTCATCCAAATGACAAACCAATCGGTTAAAAAGGAAGCTTACGCTTACCTCTACCCGTTTCCACAAACGGTTTGGAATTCCGGCAACACCCCGGCCGGTGAGATGGTGCCAACCACCTCCAAATGAAAATCCGAAACCATAGGAATGAAGATCTCGATAAGTAGAGGAAGTTTCATGAAGGGTACTTCGAGAGAGGATGCCATTTCGGCAGTGTTTCGGAGAAAAGAATTTTATTTCTCTTCTCACCCTCCATATTTGTCTCTCTCTCTTCTGATCCGTTTTCCGTGAAAAATAGACGATGATGAAGATGATTTAATGGATATAGGAATCAGATTTTTCATCTGCCACGTGTCAGCTCCCTATTGGCCCAAAATTACAATTTCCGCACAAAATGCTTAATCTGGCAGAATTTTCATTAAACTTTCAAAATTCATATCTAATTGTACAAATGTCCGATTGGAGTGATTCCAAAGGCTATGCGACCCTTATTGAGTATAGGTTTAAGGAAAAATATAAACTTTGGCCAATTGGAATCTCACTCTTCCCAGAATTTTAATCTTTGAATGCTGTCCCAGAAAATAATTAATTTCTATGGGCTAACTTCAAAAATTCATTTCTCTTTGTGTAGAACTCCAAATGACTTATATGACCTATCAACTTAAAGCTTGATAAGTCTACTTTCATTCTGTAAAGTTTCATAATTTTTCATAATCATTTACCCTTCAACAAATGTCACACAATCATCACTGCCATACCGGAAATTTCACCGATAGCAAAATTACTTTTTGTTCCACTTTACTATATTATGTGTGACTTCCAATCACTTCGTTTTGTTATTCCCTGAGCTCTTTAGCTCACCAATATAATTTATTTTAATATCCAATGATATAAAGGAATTTTGAGGAATTTAAACATACCTCATAGGGACATTTGCTAAACCGGGGCTTAGCAGTCCACTTGATCTAGGCTTAATCTTATGCCTTTAGTCCCAAAATTCGGGATATTACATCATACATATACAATGTGAAAATAACTATGGCATGCACTATGTTGTGTAAGATAAAACTCTTGTGTGCACACTGTTTAAGGCCAAATGACTGTTTCCAACCTTGGCTTAACTCTACGCCTTCATTGGGTCCCAGACCACAACTAAGCTAATGTGCCCCTGGCACTGTGTTTATGTCATAGAAGATGGAATATAAAAAGCATACAGATAATCACATAGTGCATGAAAGAAAGTGATACTACCTGGAATGCCCTTTCCATGGCTGAGTGTCAGTCCAGCTCTGTATATTTGGCTCGAGCTACTGATGTATCCTAAAATTCTAAATTTAGGATAAATAAGTTATTAGCTATCTATAACTCACTTTAGACTCATTATGTTGGTTATCTTGACTCAAAAACACAAAATGACCAAAATGTCCCTGGGACCCGGTTTAAGCCCCTTTGTACCCGGTTAAATTGTACTTTACCAAAAATTATGAACTGAGATAATCCTACACAATTTTGCATGCAAAATCCATTTTTGACCTTAGATTTGTCAAAATCATACTCAAATTACAAAAATACCCTTGGCAACACCTAACTATAGGTTTTAAGGGTAATTTTGTCATTTCACATTCTAAGGACTTTATACTTCAAACTTTACATGTTTCCTATACAATTTTCCATTCTAAACTCAATGGAATCATCAAAAACACTAAAATCCAGTCCAAAAATAGTGAAAATAGGTTTGGACAAAGATCATAATAAATTGGGAAAATTGGAGTTTCTTGATTCCATTCCATTAATCACCTTCCTTTCACCTCTAATCACTTGTTTAACCTCTTAAACACCTTTTAAATATGATTAATGGAAAATTGGGTAGCACCTCCCCTTAGGGTTTGTGCATCCCAATCATGAAAACAAAGCCAATCAACAACCAGAACAACAACAACAACCTTGAATCAAACAAGATAATAAGGTTTTATGGCTTTACCTTTGATTCCTCTTCTTTCCCTCTTTAGCCGTCCTCTCTCTCCTCTTTCTTGCCCTTGTTTTTGCCTGCTAGACATGTCTTTCAAGATGGAATAGGGATTAAGAGATAGTTTCCATGAATTTCAAGGCATGAACAAGTGGAAATTGCTTGCAACTTACCTTGATCGTGCCTCTTGAACTTTTGTGCTATGTGTTCTTGTGTTTCTTCAAGTTGCTCTCTCTCTCTCTCTTTCTTTCTCAATTTGGACGACATATGGCTCTTTTGAAAGAGAAAAATTGGCTTATTGAATAAGCCATTTCCACCTCCTTAATATATAATATTTAAGTGCAATTAACCATATGATAATTGACTAAAATTATCATCTTTGTTTACTTGGTCTAGAGTACTTCCACTTAGCATTATTTGTAACCAAATAAATATTTTCTTTCAAATTTAATATTTTGGAATAAAATATCCACCAATAAAGAGCCCGTTTGGTTCAACCCCATTGTATACATGCAATGGTAATCGTGATTGCATTACTATGAGAAGAGTGTTTAGTTTCTCTTTAGCATGGTAATAGGGTTTACCATGGTAATGATGATTACCAAAAAATTAGTAATCCTCATTCACACCTCCCCCTACATTACCATCCCATTGCATAGTTCAAAAAGTCCAATTTACCCTTTAGTTTCACTTCTCTTTATTTTAATTATATCTTTTCACTTAGTGAAAATTGAATATTTATTACACTTATTTGTATCTCTTGATTAATAAATTTAGATTGTTTAGTTAATAAATAATGGGCTTTTATGCTTATTTAGGCTTTGGGTGTTTTATAGGATTTAACATATTTTAATGATAAAAATTTAAGATTTACAACCCTTCTCTATTTTGATAATAACTCTTGAACCAGATATCCGACTGATCTTATTCTTGCCTCATTTTTTAGATGATTCAAAGAGCAACAATTGATATGAAGACTTGAAAGGCAGATTCGGACAATAGGACAGTCAAAATTGTAGTTAATGTTATATGTATTTTTCTGGATTTTTATTTGGCCCGAATTTTGTAATGGAGCATCATTTATTAGTTATTTTCATTTTGGGCTGAATTGGTGGGCTCTGATCCATTTGTCAATTAGGTTTTTACTTTAGTTAGCTGAAACAATAGAGACAGGATGAATTAGACAAATTTTGGATTGAAATAAGAAGTTAAGAATTCTCTGAAAAATGTTCTTCACGTTCTTCGTTCATTCTTCAGATTTTCCAGCCATGTTCGGCTAAGCTTCTGTGATTGACCTATGGATTGAGGATTCACGTTTCCAAACAGAGGACATGCTTAAACCGGTAACGTAACTCATTTCTATTTACTCTAATCGGATTCTATTTCTTGAAATAGTTCAAATGTTTGTCTTAATGTTCGGATTGGTACATCCCAAGGACACAATTCGAATCTGGTTATAGTGATACTGTGAGATCACATAGTAGCACGACACGCATACGAATAAAACCTATGTTAGAACTGGCTGACACCCAAGAGGGGGGTGAATTGGGTGTATGATAAGAAAGTCTGAATGTTTAAAAATCTTTTCGCAGCTTATCAAATCAATACATATGGAACTATAAATTCAAAAGCAGATATATAGATCATATATACGGGAAATGTAAAAGCTTAGGGAAGAGAATGTGCAAACTATGATTTATCTTGGTTCGGTCCAATCCACGATGACCTATGTCCAGTCCCCAGGCTCCTCCTGAGATTTCCAATCCACTATCTTCTTGTTTAACCAGGCACAAGAAAAGCCTTTACAAATTTCCTACGAAGTCACTCCCCCTTACACACTGTAAGGTTTACACCCTCTTACGGTAAGTTGAGCAAAGCAATCCTAAAGTCCTTTCTCTCTTGCTTACCCGTGCAAGTCTTACGAGCAGCAACGTTCTCTCCTACTTACACCACTGTAAGTCTTACGAGCAGCAACGTTCTCTACTGCTTACACCTTGTAAGTCTTACGAGCAGAAAGTAATAGTAGCAATTCTCTCTACAACTTTCCCATAAGGTAATCAGCCCTCTCAAGGTCCCTCTACCTTGAGTTCAATACAGAAGTATATTTGTAAGGATTCATAAACTCTCTCACAGAGTAGATAGGATACTTACTGAAGTAAAATACAAATATTCACTCTCAAATGTACATGATATTGTAAACTGATAAGAGCAGAGAGTATGTGAGGCGCAGACTTATGATAACAGCATGTTGGCGTAGTTGGGTTCTCGTGTTTCAGCTTGCTCGTGTGTATCTCAGTTCGTTGTTCTCTCTCATTTCTGATTTTCAAAAGATTGAGCTTATATAGCAGAAGCTGTGAGAGCCGTTGGAGTATTCAAGTATTTTCCCGTTGTAAGCTGATCGTGTGCTCAGACAGAAGGTTCAACGGTTATGCCCATTGATCGTGGTGCTCTGACAGATGCTTCAACATTTCCTGTTGATCTCTTACAAATGTTTCAGCGTAGCTTTCTTTCTTTTTTGGATGTTAGTTGAATCGTTTATTGAATAGTCATGTTGCCCATGATTTGTTGTCGCTCAATATTAATCCGTGTATGCCATGTGATCGGTAGTGCATAACACCTGTAAATCCACTCAGAGAAATAGCCGTTAGAAAACATCACTCGGGTGATTACAGACTTCACTGGTAGTGATTTCTAAAAACTGGAGAATTACTGGAAGTGGACTTGATTTCACTGGAGGTGATTCTCAGAAAATAATATTCCATTGGTAGTGATCTTGACAAAACAATATTCCACTGGCAATGATCAGCATCCCTCGAGTGTAGCTCAAGATCCCTTGAGTGATTTCCATGATTCTATTAAGAATAGTGAATCACTCTAGCTATCAGTAAATTTTCTTGCGGTGATATCAATTCACTTGAGTGCAGCATTACTTCACTGAAGGTGATTTTCATGAAACAACATTTCACTCGGATAGCTCACAATATTATTCTAGTGATCTCATGTTTCTGTCAAACCTGGAAGTGATTTATCAAAATTAACAAATCACTTGAATTATCAGTTCATTCACTGATATCTCACAAACGGAAGATCACTTGAATTAATATTGGTTAATTGGAAGTGATATGGTGCATATTGGTATTCTCTGAAAATGATCAGTTAAGGCACTGGAGGTGATCTGAGGAATTTTAATATTCACCGGAAGTGATTCAGCAATCACTGGAAGTGATATGGCAAATTTCATATATCACTCAAGTGAATTTGGCATCACTGGAAGTGATTTTGCAAACAGTGAATTTTTCTTGCAGTGATTTTCAATCCACTGGAAGTGAATTTGGAAATTCACAATATCACTCGAGTGATTTGACATCATTGGAAGTGATTTCCAAAACAGTGTATTTTTCTTGCAGTGATTTCAGACGCACTGGAAGTGATTTGGAAAAATCTCATATCACTCGAGTGATTTTGGTATCACTGGAAGTGAAATTGCAAAACTGAGATATCACTGGAAGTGATTTGGAGATCACCGGAAGTGATTTGGCAGAAATCACAAATCACTCGAGTGATTCAGGATCACTGGAAGTGAAATCTGAAACAGTGATATTTTCTTGCAGTGATTTTTCAATCACTGGAAGTGATTCTCCATATCACTCGAGTGAATCCCAAAATCACTTGAGTGATCTCTTCGTTGTGCGTTTCCAGTTCTTTAGCAAACAGGGGTAAACTTCCAGATGCCATAACTCTTCGAATATGACTCCAAAATTTCTGTATTATATATCAATGGAAAGCTCTTGAAGTCTAGTTTCATATGGAACCAGTTTCAGCTCAAATAGATCTGCGGTTTTAGAGTTATACCCAAAATACCAAACCTGTTCCAGGAAGTGACGCTGACATGAAGGCCAAATTCGAATACTTATATCTCCCTCATAGGATCTCCTTTGATGTTGTTTCTGATGTAAACATGACGTATTAGGAGTCTACTTTCATATGCAACTGGTTTGGTCTCAATTGGAGATGTATTTAGAGAGATATGATCAATTAACCAGGCCTCGCTCAGCTGGACAAAGAACAGAATATGAACCACTGAACATCACTCGAGTGAATTAGAGTATCACTCGAGTGACTTTTAGTTTTTTAGAATCACTCGAGTGATTCTGAAAATCACTCGAGTGATTGCTAAAATACTCGATGCTACAGTGCTGCTACAGTGAAATAAGCTATAGTAACCGTATACTACAGTGCTCACTTCTATAGTACCCATAGAACTTGAATCTTCATATTTTTCATTAATTCATGCAAGTTCTTCATTCCTCAATCTCTTTCTTCCATTGCTTGACTAATCTACAATATATGTAATATCAAAAGTTAGTCAATGTACTTAGAGAAGTATACTATGCAAACTTCTTGCTCTCTTAATATTTGACATCTATATTTGTCATCATCAAAACTAATCATATCTAACAACCTAGACAATCGTCTAGTTGAGGGATTCTTGGGACGAATGCAAAGATATCGGTTCATCCAGAACCAGTCACGAGTTCGTTATAAATTCTTCATCCTATGATGGTAGGAAACTATGAAATCCCAATTCTAGGTCAGTCGTTTTAATCTGTTTGGTCCAAGTCATTTTCAATTTCTGCCTTTAATCCAAGTTTATTGTTCGTTAATAGTTTAGTTAAAAAAACCCCCCAATTGATCATTGTTTGACTGTTTTAGACCGCATGTGAATTCCATGGGAAACGATCCAGGTTCTCTATACTGCAAATTCTTATTGAAACTGGTTATTTTGCGAGAACTCGACAATTCTCGATCACTTAGCAACATCGCCATTGCCTCCTCCTCCTCCACCGCTGCTGCCGCTTATTACCACCTCCTCCTCCACCACCGCTGCTACCGCCACTACCTCCTCTTCCTGCACCGCCATCGCTGCCACTACCTCCTCCTCCTCCTCTACCGCTGTTGCTGCCGGTTACCGCCTCGTCCTCCACCATCGTCGCTACCCAACGCCACCGTCGCTACCTCCTCCTCCTCTACCATCTCCGCTGCTGCTACCTCCTCCTCCTCCGCCGCCGCCACTACCTCCTCCTTTACCGCCGTCCCCGCCCCCGCCCCCGCCACCCCCTACTATTACTGCCACCACTCACTACCATTGTTGTCGCCACTACCTTATCCTACTCCATCCCCCTCCGCCACCACTACCTTCTTCTCCATCACCGCTGCCGCCACCACCTCTACCATTGCCACCACCATTATGACATCCTCCTCCTTGGCCAAACCTCATCACCACTACATCAACCATTGCCACCGCCCACCATCACAACCTCCTCCTCCACCGTTGTTAACTTTTTTTTATAAAGATTATAGTAAGGGTAAAATAGACTTTATGTGATATATTAATTTTAAATAATTGTTAAAATAATAACCCATTGCACCTTACTTAAAAATCAAACTAAACGCTAGCCCTGTAATTCATATTGCATTACCATTGCATTATATTGCATCGCATTGCACTGCACTGCAGGGTGTAATGAGATTGAACCAAATGGGCCAAAATGGGAAAAATAATTGGCTTCTTTCTTTATTGGTCATATGACCATTTTTCCTTTACATTTTTTCCATTTTTACACTTTGCTGGAAATCTGGCAGGATTTTTATTAAAATTTAAAAATTCATATCTTTATTTATAGATGTCTAATTAGTGTGGTTCTAAAGGCTATGTAACCCTTATTAAGTTTATTTTTAAGTAAAAATATAGCCTTTAGCCAACTAGAAGTTCACAATTCCTAGAATATCATTTGTTAGGCGCTGCTACAGAAACTTGCCAGTTTTACTGGGCTAACTTCAAAAATACATAACTCTTAGTGTACAGCTCCAAATGACTTATATATCTATCAAATTAAATATTGGTAAGTATAGTTTTATTTGGGAAAATTTCATAGGAATTGGACATCATTTTCCTATTTAAAAATGTCACACAATCAAACTGGTACATGAGAAAACACACTGGAAGCAAATCTAAATTGTTACAATTTGTGTTCCTAACATAGTCTTGCTGTGTGACCTCTAATTGCCTTGCTTTGTAACTCCTTGTGCTTTTTAATTCATCATTTTATGCCCCTTAATGCTACTAAGGTATAAGGAATTTTTAGGGAATAAAATTATGCCTTACTGGGACACTTGCTAAACTGGGGCTTAACAGTCCACTTGATTCATGCTATTATCAAGCCTCTAGTCTCAAAATTTGAGATGTTACATCTTCTGAATTTTGCAAATATGCCTTTATCAATTATAGTGCCCGAAATTTGGAAAACATGGAGTCGCCACCAAAATATTAGAAAAGGGTAATTTTGGAAACCTTTTTAAAAAAATGGAAATTGGTCTACAAAATCCATTTAGGATTTGAGAGTCGATTATGCATGGGGAATGTGTTATGCACCCTACAACACCCATTCATAAGAATGATTACCTTAAGTTAACTATTTAAAAATAAATATGGCCTTTTAAATTTTCATCATAATTACCCAAAAACAAAATATTTACGAAATGAGAAAATAAAATTAATTATTTACATTGTTGCACTTAACCTAGGACGAAAATCTAGGGCCTACATACTTCTTAGAGGAATCAAAGCCTACGTAATTCGTGGTAGAAATGCGTGTCACTTTTTTTTATGTTTTTTAAGGAAAATGTTCCTTTAATTTATTCAAGAAAATGATTTTTTATTTGTTTGGTATTTTTTAATTTATGAAAACAACTCTTCTATTTTTTAATTGAATAAAAGAAATGTTTTTGGAAGGCTCTTGAACTAAACTTTGTAAGGAGATTACCATAATCTCACATAAAAGAATAATCAATTTTTACTTGAGGAGGCTTTAAAAACTTCACACGGTAAAAATCCCTTTTAAAATCAATTTCATTTATTTTGATAAAAAGAGAAGTTTTCTTCTTTGTTATTTTCATTTATGAAAATGGGTGACAATCTTTTTTCTTTTTCCTTTTTATAGAGAAAACTTATGTTAAAGGGAGAGATTAAAATAACAAATAGGTAATACACATCCAAACAGTGAAAATAAGTGGTAGAAGCAAATCATCATATGTCTAGTTAATGAATGAAGGGCGCGTACCTTATTCGTGGTCCAAGTAACACAAACATCATTGGGCATATCTTCACAATATCAACAAGAAGAGAGCAACATAAATGTTGTTGGGGTGGTGGAGTAAAAGAAATAAAAAGAAAGAGCGATGAGTGGTACAATCATATGAAATTAAAAAGATTAAATAGAAAAAATAATGAAAAAAAGAATAGAGAGGAAAGATATAAAGAGAAAAAAAGGAAAAGAAACATAAGATAAAATAATCCAAATCATATTGGATTGCACCCTCTAGCAATAATGTTGTAGCTTACAAAGGTGATAATAATCACAAGAGCATATGCTTTCCTTGGGCATAGAGATGAAACAATAAAAATATAAGAGTGAGAAAATGAAGAATAATAAGAAAACAAATCAATCCAAGTTTCATATTAAATTCACTCTCTATACATTGGTGTTGAGGCATCACATATGTGACATGACCATAAAAGCATAGGCTTTCCTTGGGTATGAAGAAGAAGAAGATAAAAAGATGAATACAATCAATAATTCACCCTTATTCCTAATCTCTTTTCTCTCTCTCTTTTCTTGTGTCTTTTCTCTCCCAATTTTTTTGTGTGTATGGTTCTTCAACCCTTACTCCCCTATTTATAGTCTCAAGGTAGGGTTTCCTTCATAAATGCATTTATTTTATTTTCATTTTTTTTATAATTTTTTGTATTTTATGTTAATAAAACTTCTTAAATTGACCCAATCACCATTAATGGGAGATTCTTTTTTGAATTTTTGTTTAAAAATTTTCTTTATTTTTTGCATAAGCAATTTCCTAATTTAAACCTATCAACATAAATGAGAGATATATATATTTTTTTATTTTTAATTTTTATTTTTAATTTTTTTATTATTTTTCCCATAAGTAATTTCGTAATTTAAACCTATCAACATAAATGAGAGATTTTTTTAAAAAAAATTCCCTTTAATGATGATTTCTAATTTAAACATCAATCATTATTAATAAGAGGACCCTTTTTTATTTTATTTTTTATTTTTTATTTTCATTTTAATGATGATTGCCAATTTAGGCACCAATCATCATTAATGAGAGGATTTTCATTTTTTTTATTTTTCTTATTTTTGAGTTGAGGCCCAGACAAAATAGGGTGTTTATAGTTGCCCCTCTTTACTTGTTTCATAGTTGAGAAATGTGATATTCTCGTCTATAAATCAAGTAAAGATAAGAACACGTATTTTGTCGGGACAAATAGAAAAAAGTGCCCCCCTTTGGAACCAAAGAGGGTTTGAACAAAATACAGTGCCCATACCCCTCTTTACTTGATTCATAGGGGAGAAGAACGTCGGTGGACCTAGATGATTATTTGGAGTAGGCGTGAAATGTCTATTACATAGAACTTTGGCGGGACATAAAAGAATTGTGCCAGTCGTTACTGAGCTTTGAGAGTGCCTGCTGATGCAGGGCTTTAAAAGAATAGTGCCTTCCGTTATAGGGCTTTGAGGAATTGTGCCAAGCATTATTGGGCTTTAAAAGAATTGTGCCAAGTATTATTGGGCTTTAAAAGAATTGTACCATCCATTACTGGGCTTTGAGGGTATGTGTTGATACAGGGCTTTGAAAGGGTGCTAGCTGTTACTGGGCTTTGAGGGTGCCTGTCGGTACAGGGCTTTGAAAAAATAGTGCCTGCCATTACAAGGCTTTAAAATAATTGTGACAATTATTTGGTTTTAAAAGAATTGTGTCAGCCGTTACTGGGCTTTAAGGGTGCCTGCCGGTATAAGGCTTTAAAAAGGGTGCTAGTCGTTATAGGGTGTTGAAGGGGATCCAGTCGTTATTGGGCTTTGAGGGTGCCTGCCTGTACATGACTTTGAAAAGGTTACCAGCCTTTACTGGGCTTTGAGGGTGCCTACCGATACAAGGCTTTGAAAAGGGTGCCAGCCATTACTGAGCTTTGAGGGTGCCTGCCAGTACAGGAATTTTAAAAGAGATGCCATGAACATGTGATGCCCCCTTAGAGTAGTGATTATAATAATTCCAATGAAGAAGATGATATTGATAATGAAGATGGTAGTTGTAAGATGGTGATAAAGTATTCATAATGATGTCATGAATGATGATGATGATAGCCATAATGTGACACTAACCGTGTGATGCCTCACATAATGAGATGATGATGATGATGAAAATATATTGATAGTCATAAATAGTGATGACTATAGTGGTGATGACGGGACACTAAGCACATAGTGCCCAAACATGTAATATGATAATGACACTAATTATAATGAAGGTAAACCCTAATAGGGAAGTCATAGATGATGATGATAATGGTGGTGGTGGTGTGACACTAAGCATGTTGTGCTCCTAAGCATAATAATGACACCAATATGATGATGTGGCAATGATTACGAGGAGATTATGATAATGGTGAAGATGATCATGATGAAGGTGATGACACTGATAATGATGATGATAATGATGTGAAATTCTAATGAGGATGACAACAATATTGATAATGATGATGGTAGTGATGATGAAGTGCTCGTGTACATGGCGGTGGTGTTGTGACACTAATCATGTGATGCCTCAGATATGCAGTATGTTAGATGAACAGAAAACCCTAATGAGAATGATGACAATGAAATGCTAATGAGGATGAGTGCAATAATGGTGATGTTCAAAAATAGCCTGGCAGGTGATATTGCTCCTTCTTCGTCCAGGTGCCTAACTAAAACCCCCTTACTCGCATAGTTTTATAGGACGTATGAAGGTGCGTATAACAAGATTCACATAGATGCCACAACTTAGGATCCTCAGTTTAGATGGTGTCCCTTTGTCAACTGTTTGTCTCCATAACAAAAATTCCAGTTGGGAACTTCGCAAATGATCCTGAAATTACAAGTTAATTAGGAGTAGAGGAAACCATATATATCACCATAAATGTCTATCCAGACAAAAGTTGTTGTTTCATTAGAAAGAGTTACCCTTATACAAATCATGACACAAAGTTTGACATGTAATTTAATGGAAAGGAAAGGAATACTAAGTATGAAGATTCATTTGAAAGAAATGATCTTCCAATATTCAAGTGGATGCATAATAGTGAGGATATATTAGTGTAGATGTGATGCTATTAGGAGGTCCTTTATTTTCAGTTTTGTGTAGTCCCCTTACTGGTGTCTTGCTTAATTGACAGAGATATGCACTTTTGGTTGAGTGATAACAAAGTTACCTAAGTAAAACAAAATAGAAAGATTCATGAGGCCAGGACTAATAACCTTCTTTGACATTTATGTAAGTTTCCCTTTCGGGTTTCCAACCTAGCAAACTCCCAATTTTATGCTCTGATTTTTGCCTAAGCCTCCCTTTCAGGTTTTCAACTTAGCGAGTCCTTTTGTTTTTGCTCTAACTTTTGCCTAAGTCGCCCTTTCGGGTTTTCAACTTAGCAAGTCCTTTTTTTTTTGCTCTAACTTTTTCCTAACCCGCCCTTTCGGGTTTTCAACTTAGCGAGCCCCTCTTTTTTTCTTTTTTCTAACTTCTGCCTAAGCCACCCTTTCGTGTTTTCAACTTAGCGGGCCCTTTTTTTTCTTTTACTCTAACTTGTACCTAAGCCACCCTTTTGAGTTTTCAACTTAGCGAGCCCTCCTTTTTTATGCATAGTATTTCTTTACAGCATATAAATTGATCGGTCTTAGTAAATCTTGGCCATTCATGTCTGTCAATATCAATGTGCCTCCAGAGAAAGCCTGCTTAACAACATACGATCCTTCATAGTTTGGAGCCCATTTACCTCTATCATCTTCTTGATTTGGTAGGATCTTCTTGAGAACAAGGTCTCCTACTTAAAACCCCCTAGGCTGCATTTTCTTATTAAAAGCCCTTGCAATTCGTGATTGATATAACTGCCCATGACATATTGTTGTGAGTCTATTTTTTCAATCATATTTAATTATTCAAATAGAAAGCGTATCCATTCATTTTCATCTTGGCATGATTCAGCCAAGATTTACAGGGATGGTATTTCCATTTCAATTGGAGTGACAGCCTCCATGTCATAAACTAAAGAGTAAGGGGTCACCCTAGTTGAAGTACGCATTATGGTACGATATCCGTGTAATGCATATGGAAGCATTTCATGCCAGTCCTTATAGGTCACTGTTATTTTGCCGATAATCTTCTTAATGTTTTTGTTGGGTGCCTCAACTGCACCATTCAGCTGTGGCTTATATGGTGCAGAATTCTGATGTTTAATCTTAAACTGATCACATAATTCTTTAACTACTGCCATATTAAGGTTCAATGTATTGTCAGTTATGATCCTCTCTGGCAGCCCATATCTACAGATAATATTGGCCTTTAAGAATTTGATGAAGGCCTTCTTAGTAATACTAGCAAAGGAGTTAGCTTCCAACCACTTAGTGAAGTAGTCAATAGTAATAAGGATGAAATGATGGTCACTCGAGGCTTTCGGGTTAATCGGCCCGATGACATCAATCCCTTACATGGAAATCGGCTGTGGAGACATAGACTACGCATTAGAGTTAGAGGAGCATTAGTCTTGTTAGCATATATCTGGCGCTTATGACACTTTCTAACATAATTGATATAATCATTCTCCATAGTTACCCAATAGTAGCTGAATCTTTAAGTTTGTTTGGTTAATGAGTAGCCATTTGCATGTGTACCGCATACGCCTTCGTGGATCTCTGCCATAATCTTGCTCGCCTCTCTCATATCTACACAGTGTACTAATGTCCCATCAAAGCTTCTCTTATACAGAATGTCATTACTAATAAAAAAGCCCATGACTATTAGCCGAATATTAAAGTAAAAGGTTGGTGATCTTCTAGTCTCAATCTGAATTGGCTGAACTTAGACCCCACAATTGAGTTGGATCATAGCCACTAGGGTAGCTAAAGCATCAGCGAAGTGATTCTTTTCTCTTGCCATATGATGGAAATTGATCACTTCAAAATTTGTAACGAACTCTATCAAGTACTCTTGATAAGGGATCAAATTTGGGTCTTTGGTTCGCCATTCACCAGTCATTTGATAAATTAGAAGAGCTGAGTCACCATAGACTTTTAGGTTTTTTATTTCAAGATCAATGGCGGCTTAAAGACCATTAATACAAGCTTCGTATTCTGCCATGTTATTGGTATAGTCAAACCCTAACTTTATAGTAATTAAGAATTGCTTCCCTTCTGGGGATATAATTACTGCCCCTACACCATTGGCATGCATATTTGTTACACCATCAAAATACATCTCCTACTCCTTCGACTTGCTTTCTTTATTTGGATCCTTTGTAGCACATATGTCTTTATCTGAGAATTTGAAATATAGTGGATGGTATTCATCTACGGGGTTTCTGCTAAGTGATCGGCTATCGTACAACCTTTGACGGATTTCTAAGTGATGTACCTTATATTGTATTCAGACAATATTTCCTTCCATTTAGATACTCTTTCGGCTACGCGTGGGATTTCAAAGATGTATTTGAGTGGGTCGACTCTAGAAATTAACCAAGTGGTGTAATAAAGCATGTATTGCTACAGCCTACTTGTAGCCCAAACTAAACCACAACAAGTTCGCTCGATCATTTGGTAACATGACTCACAGTCGTTAAACTTGTTGTTTAAGTAGTAGATTGCATGTTCCCTTTTCTTATATGCATCATGTTGCCCTAGCATGGCTCCGAAGGAGTTGGGTCATATTGTCAAATACAAAATTAAAGGTCGTCTTGGTATAGGAGGAACTAAAATTAGGGGATTTAGAAAATAATCCTTGATTCTATCAAATACTTTCTGGCAATCTTCATCCCTCTTCTTTATGCAGTTTTCCTTTAAAAGCTTGATTATCGACTCATAAGTTGTGATCAGGTTGTTAATGAATCGTACAATGTAATTCAAATGCCCTAAAAAGCTTCGAACTTCTTTTTCTTTTTGAGGAGGGGGAATTTCCCGTATTGCTTTTATTTTGTCTGGATATACTGTAATCCCTTTTTGACTTACAATAAAACCTAAAAATTTCCCAGATAGAACCCTAAAGGGGCACTTGTTAGGATTTAGTCGCAGCCTGTACTTGCGTATCCTTTCAAATAACTTTCTTAGCACCATAATATGGGTCTTTCCCTCAGAAGATTTAGCTACCATATCATCCACATATACTTCAAGTTCTTTATGCATCATATCATGGAATAATGCTACCATGGCACGCTGATAAGTTACCCCTACATTCTTTAGCTCAAATGGCATGACACGGTAACAATAAGTGCCCCATTGCATAATAAAGGTGGTTTTTTATTGTCTTCTTTATCCATAGGGATTTGGTTATACCCTGAATACCCATCCATAAATGAGTACCTATAGCTACGGGCCATATTATCAACTAGGATATTAATATGAGGCAATGTAAAATCATTTTTTAGGTTAGCATTGTTCAGATCTTGATAATCAACACACATTCAAACTCTGCCATCCTTCTTTGGTACAAGAACAACATTTGCTATCCATTGTGGCTATTTAGCTACTTCCAAGAAACACGGCTCTAATTGCTTCATCACCTCATCTCAAACCACTGAAGACATGTCTGAAGTGAGCCTCCTCAATTTTTGCTTTTTAGGCTTGGCGTCCGGGAATTAGGGAATCATGTGCTAGGCAATCCCTAGATCAAGGCTTGGCATATCTTGATAAGTCCATACGAACGCATCCATGAATTCTTTAAAGAGTTAAACCATTTTCTTTCTTTTGGGATTATCTACTATCTTTAATTCTCTCTTTTCTTCCTCTGTACCCATGTTTATTACTTTAATTACGTCTTGATGTGGGCATATTCTATTGTCATCAAATTCAAGGATTTTTGTGTATAATTGAATGATCTCATCGTCATCACACTCGTAATCATGCATATCAATGGATCTAAGCGAATCATCATTGAGAGACTCGGGAACTTTTACGTTGGACAGGAGTTTGAGGAAATTGATTTCCTAGAGGCTAAAAATGAACAATGAATGAACAGAAGGGAAGAAAAAAGAAGAATGGATATAAATAGGTGAATTTTATTTACATATCATCCTTTATTCATGGTTCATATAAGAGCGTGCCTAAAGGTGCATAAAAATATAAAAGGAAAACTTTTAGCTAGACATGTTACTCTAAAGTAATAGAAATGAAGGTGTCCTTAAATTCCAAATTTTCTAGAGCCCTTCTAGAATCATCAGTTGAAATCCATGTGCAAATCTTTTCGCCTATTGGTGAAATCATTGCAATAGTCTGTTTGTTCAATACTTCAAAGGATGTCGGGAATATCTTCCTTATATGGGCTATCAAAGCATTTGTCCTTCCTCCCTATCTTCAAGCTTGCTTACTCTTTCAACTATCTTTCCAATGGTGGCTCGTATCCCAACCCTTGGTGCTTATGATTCCCTTGTAGATTTATGGGGGACTTGATGCCTTGGAGGTAAGTTCCCAATCCTCCCCCATGCTTGAACCCATTTTCTCTATTATCTTGGTTACTATGGAGTTCACATTTTTATATCCCTTGGGTCTTTCGAATTCAAAGCCTTGGAAAATTGTTCCTTCTTCGTACTCAGCAGCCTCAATGTATGGAAGAGAACTCAATTTGCTCACCATGATGTGCTCTTCTCTTTTGATTATTACTATCATCCCATTAAAATGAACTTTACCTTCTGGTGTAAGCTAGAAGGTACTGCCCCAGCTGAATGTATCCATGGCCTCCCCAATAGCATAAAGTAGGATGGATTAATGTTCTTAAGCTGAATATCTATTGTGAATGAGGTTGGTCCAATATGTAAAGGCAAGTGAACTATTCCCAACACATCCCTCCAAGTACCATCAAACCCTCTGACCACCATGTTACTCTTTTCAACCTCTGACGTCTCTACGAACAACTGCTTAAATATAGATAACGGCAAAACATTTAACGTTGACCCTCCATCTATTAGCACTTTGGCTACAATGAACCCTTTGCATTTCAAGTTAATATAGAGGGCTTTATACCGATCAATGGTTGATTGAAAAATTTATTGTCCTAAAAATTTCAAGCAAATATATATTAGCACATTCATAATGCTCACAACCTTCTCTGGGATCACACTAGACTGAATATATACTTCATCTAGGGCCTTTTGTAGTGCACGACAATACGGTTTAGAGCTCAAGAACAAACAGAGAACCTAGATCTTGGCTGGAGTTTTATTCAATTAGTATACTATGATATATTCACTATGTTTCATGATTTGAAGGATTTCTTCATCATTCTTTCCCATCTCTTTTAGACTAGAACTTGATGGAGTATCAACACTTGCTTGTTTTCCCTTCTTTGATGGTCTTACATTTTACAGCAGATAAGCTTTCCCACTTTGTGTAACTCCTTTTAGGCGAACCATTATTTTCTTGTTGGCCTCTGCTTCCATTACTTACCTTGAGGGATTCTCAACAATACCTTTATACCTCCTTGGTATAGTATGATTGCTTTGATATGGAAACGGGGTGTCAACATTAGAATTTTTTTGTACAGTTCCTTCATGACAAACTCGACATGTCTCTTTTCCACCATGCCTACTTCATTATCCTTTTGAGGTATATAACCTTCCACCTTCAAACGATCATAGATATCTTCTCCTATTGGTAAAGGATCCTTAGTGAACTCAATTTCATCAATCGCATTAGTTAGATGTGATTAGTTTTGATGATGTCAAATATAGATATTAAATATTGGGAGCAAAAAGTTTGAATAATATATTTATATCTTACCTTGACTGACTGCTATATTTAATCTAGATTATAAGATATCAAGCTAAATTATGGAGAATGATCAAGAAGAAAATTAAGAAAGAAGTTATTAAGTTAGATTGATCAAGAGGAAGAAGAAGAAAAAGATTGAAGACATTAGTCAAGAAAGTAAGAAGTCATCAAAAGATTTTTGAAGAATAACCAAGAAGAAGAGAAGAAATTAAAGAAAGAAGAATTTGGAAAATATAATGGGAATTTTAATATTCAAGTTCTTAGATTTGATTTTGGAAGTCTCTATGATCAAATGGAAGTTAGAATGGCTTAATTCGGAGTTAAAATGAGCAATTTCAAGTTTTATGATGAATAGTGATTTTTTATGCTGCAAGAAATCACTCTCGGGCTTCAAAAATGTCACTTGAGTGAGTTCTATAAGTGATAAAACTATTCACTCGAGTGGAACATGTATTTTCAACTACTCTGTTCAGCTCTGTTCTTCGTTTAGCATGGACGAGGTTCGGTAATTTGGCCATATCTCTCAAACCACAACTATGATTGAGATGAAACCAGTGGCATATGAAACTAGACTTTCAATGCATAATTTTGAATTGAATATTATGCTGAAATGAGCTCATATTAAGGAGACATTAATTTTGGAATTTGAACTTGAAATCACCGTCACTTTCAAGAACAGGTTCAGTATTTTGGACATATCTCTCAAACTACAAGTCCAATTGAGTTGAAACTAGTGGCATTTGAAAGTAGACTTAGGTAAATTTCCAAAGATATGTAATATGAAAAATTTGAAGCTCTATTTAAAGTGGTATGATCTTTACAAGTTGGTACTAAAAAATGCATACACTATCTACACTCTTTGGATCGTAACTTGCAAACTATAATGAGTTTTGGAGCTTATTCATTTTAGATTAGAATATAAATGAAAAGAGCTTTCCAATGATGAATCATTTTCCAAATTTGGAGTTATATTCAAAGACCTCTGTATTTATAGAGTTGCAGATGGATTAGAAGTGATGTCTCATTACAGTGAATGATAATTTTGACAAATATCACTTGCAGGAATCTTACAAAGTCACTCATTGCTAAAAGCTATAACTCTCTACTCAAGTTAATCAGTTGTCACTAGAGTGATCCTTCCTCACTTACAAGGATTCTGCAAGTCACTCACTCCTAAAAGTTATAGTTAAAGCTCACTCGAGTGATAAGAGATCGCTGGAGTGAAAAGAGCCCACTCACCATTTTTCAAAGATCACTCACTAATCTTGCTAAGACTTATGTGAAAATTTCACTTAAATGAGTAAGTGTCCACTTGAGTGGAAAGACATCACTTGTAGATTTCAGAAAGTCACTCGCCAGATCTCTGAAGGTTATGAAGAGAAGTCATTTGAGTGAGTAAGTAATCACTCGAGTGAAGTATGTCACTTGCAGATATTCCTTAAGTCAATCGTAGGAGATAAACAAGTTACATTTGGAGTTCACTCAAGTGACCAGCATCCACTCGAGTGACAAAGGTCCACTCTGCACCTATATACAAGTGACTCATGATAACACAACAGGTTAAAGGTAAAGATCACTCAAGTGAACATATGCCACTCGAGTGATATCTTGCAACTCGTGACATTATAGCAAGTTACCTTCTGATTTGATTAAGAGTGTAGTGTATCTCAATAGAAGATCACTCAAGTTATATCTCATACGCTCGAGTGATACTGATCGCAAATTCTCTAAATCACCATCTTGGATTTCTCCATAATCTTGCAAACTCATTTAAACCTTGATTATGTTGCTTCTAAACATTCCTAATTATCACTAATCAAGTTTACATGAGAATTATAGGTGATTGAAAATGGATTAGAGCTCATCGGCAAAAAGCAATTTGTATCAGAATCTCCAACAGTCATATTTCTATAAAGTGACAAAATCACAACGGGAAGACCAACGTGCCTAACGGATACTTCATCATCTCCAATGGTCATTTGAGCCACATAAACTATAAATTGAAAGGTATTCAAAGTCGAAGATGAGAGCTTACACCCACGCTATCAAAATGCCAATACTCTGATGTTTATCTCATTTACTCTTTGTTTTCTCAGTGATCTTATAATTTATCATAGAGAGTGAGATTATTTGTAATGTACCTCAATATTCATCTTATTCACTTCACAGAAAAAAGATTAATTGTATTCATTCATCATAAAGGTTGTATCCTTACGGTGAGTAAGGGGGAGTATCTCGGTGAGAGATTTGTAAACGGCTTCACAAGTGCGCGACTAAACTTGTGGGATTGTAGAGGCTTCTCTTATGCCCAATTTAAACAAGAAGATAGTGGATTGAAAATCTCTAGTGGAACTTGAGTATTGGACGTAGGTCATCAAGGATTGGACTGAACCAGTATAAATCATTGTTTGCATCTTTTCTTCCTTAAACTGTTATATTTCCATCAAATGTGATTTAATTAACTGACCATAGTTTTATAACTCATTTATTTAATACTTATTGATTCTGTAAGATGCGAAAAGAATTTCAAAGTTCTTAAAGTTTTATCTTACACCCAATTCACCCCCCGTCTTAGTTGTCAACCGGTTCTAACATTTGGTATCAGAGCTTAAGTCTTGTTTAAAGGACTTTATCGTCTCATGAGTTATCAATGGCTGATTTTGGGTGTTTTATGCTTTTAGAAGGTTTTGATTATATAATCCCACCTCTTTTAAAAGATATTGATTTCTGGTTTTGGAAAGCTAAAATGACTAGTTTTATAGAAGCATTTGATTTTAATATGTTGAATGTTTTCACAAATGCTTTTGATCATAAACTAAGGAAGGATTGGCCTAAAAAAAGAAAAGAAAATGTTTTCTTTAAACATTAGAGCAATGAAGTTTCTCTATAGTGCCGTGACAGAAAATGATTTTGAAAAAAATTATATTTTGCTCTAATGTTATATATATCTGGGATACTCTTGATTCTATATATGCGTCTAACAATTGTGTTGAAGTTGAAAGTGTTGACAGTTCATCTGAAACTATAAGTTGCATATCCATGATTGATGAACAAATGGAAGAGGGTGAAATCAGAAAATGCTTCTATGATCCTGTCAACATAAAAGAACAAGAGGAAGTTGATTCCCAAGAAGAGCTCATTAAGAATGAATTCGATGGATCATCCTCTAGAGCTGAAGATGCACATGTGGTAAACAATTACAATTCTCTTAGAGTTATTCTGAAAACTGATTTTCAAAGTTTGCATAAATTATTTTTTTCAACCAACTATTGATTTGAGCTTAAAAAGCAAAAATGTTTTTGATTATACTGGAAAATTTATAGGAAAGAAAGTATGTTCAAATGAAAATTACTTGAGTTTGCATTCACATAACTGACACAATACTTGCATAAAATCTCATAATACATATCATTATATAGTTTGCAATTATTATGGTAAATCGGGTCATATTTCTCATACATGCTATATTAGAAGAAATTATAATATGAGAAATAAATATGTTTGGGTTCCAAAAAGGAAAATGGATTCAAATGCTAATGTTGAAGGACCCAAAGTAAAGTAGGTAACAAAATGTCCATATGGTATTTCATGTGTGCAGATTAATTCTAGACAAAATAGACATAAGGGTATAAAGAAAATAAAGAAGATTTTAAGAGTTCCTAATGCACCTAAAAAGAGATTCACATTAGTTAAGAGAACTCGTGGAGAAGCCATTGCTGCAACTTCATTGTCAAATCAAAAGAAGTAATGGATAAAAGTAAGAGCAATACATTTTACCTCAAGAATGGACTACTACAAAGTACCATTCAACTATCTTGAGGAGAACAAGATAAGGAGGATCTCTCATACATAAAGGAAAAGACTCTCACAGTCTACATCATATGAGATAGCATTGCTTGAACCCAGGCTAAATATAAAAAGACAAAGTACCAAAGAAAGATGCATTGGGTAAGAAAAGGTAATCCTCCAAGTACCTAAGGAAAAGGTATATAATGGTAAAACCTCCTACACTATTATCTTTAGTATTTATTGAGGTCTATATCTTGTTACCTTATGAATGAACATTGTAAACTGTATTGGAAATATGATTTTCACATCTCTTAGAAAATTTGATTTGGTAAATTTATATTCAAAGGGATTTCAATGTTCAATAGCTTATTTCTTTATGCATACATGCATATTTCAAAAATGTCTCTTTTATGCATAAAGCGACCAATTGACCAATTGTGCTTAATTGTTTTGATTTGATTATTTTCTTAGAGCATGAGAATTTTATTTTGTTTCCTACAAGCTAACAATGAATGGATCCAAGTAAGGTTGGATACCAAGGAAGAAAAAGATTTATATGGTTTTGTAGGATCAAAAAAAGCTTCTCAAGAGTGCAACTATATAAAGAAATAATTCAAGTCTTGAAGAAGCTAAACTAGCTATGCTTGATGTTGATGATGAACATGGAAAAAGGAGATATATACACTAATCCATCTAGACCAAGCAAGCTACTACAAGTACAAGAGAATTTATGGATCCCCTGTTTACACGTCAAGAAACAGAGTTAAACAGAGGAAGAATGATTTGTAGAGGAACTCAAGTGACTATGAAAGTGAGGCATAATCACTCAAGTGACAAATAATTAACTCGAGTGTTGGGAGAAAGAGGTAAACTTATTACATTCATGAAACCATAAAGTACTCACATGAAGAAAAGCTAACTCAAATGGAGCACTCGAGTGAGGCACTTAAGCACTCGAGTGCTGAAGAAAAACAACAGGCATATGAAGTCAGAAAATAATAAGGAGATGTCATTCAAGTGGAGGTTATGTCACTTGAGTGAACCACAAAGTTAACTTTCAAAGGGTATTTAGTGTTCACGTTATATACTCGAGTGAGGTAAGCGTATATTTGAACCTATACTCGAGTGACAAAGGATTCACCCGAGTGAAGAGGCACCACTCGAGTGACACCTTAGCCACTCAAGTAGAAACCTAAAAGCCACTAGATTAATCAATTTCCAGAATTCAATCATTGCACTTGTTCTTCCTAAATTTGAGTAAATACATTATTGCATATAATTAGCAATCAATCATTTGTAGTTTCCAAAACATTTCAGATTGCTAAATAGACTAGAAATGAAATTGTGCATGATCTTTCTATGTATTTGAATTTGCATGCACATTTCAAGAATTTGCTTAGATTTCAATCCATCTTGTTTATAAACGTGCATACACATGGTTTGCAAAATTATTCATATTTTGTTTGCATTAAAATCGATTTCAAAATTGGAAGTTGATATATTTGTACTAAAATGTCAGAAATGCTTCAAATCCATCTACTAGAGTTCTTCCTCATCATCCACAAATTATTTCTTGATCATAAACTTATTACAGCTTGAACTCCTCAATTTTTATTTTCTAACGAGTTAGACCTAATGTTTAACTAGTCAACTATCAATATGAGTTTTCAGTATATTCTCCATAAAATAATTCAATATGTGAAAATCTTGTAGTTAATGCATAGAACCTTATTATAGAAGCTCATTAATGCATTAACCATTATAGTAGAATAATTTATTAATATTTAAGAACTCTAGTCATTTAGACTAGTGAGTATGTGCTTCATTGTCCATGAATCATTATACTCATTTTGTTGCTCGAATACATTAACATTTGTCTTCATCCATTTCTGAGTAATTAGAGTCTTGTATTCAAATTCTTGTCTTGGATGGTCATATATTTCATGACACAACTCTAAGAGACAAGATTATTTATTAGTATATAGCAAAGTCATTATGCTAAGCCTGAATGGGTAATACTTTACTTTTATGACTTTTGCTCTCGAGAAATTTTTTTCCAACATGTTAACTTCAATATTTGACATGTTCTCCTAAATTGAAGCTTTTTGATATATATAAACATGTATTGACTTCTACTTTTTTCAGCATAAATGAGTTTTAACGCATTTAAAATTTTAACGCATATTCATGATTGGAAAGAACATTTGAGATTTTGAAACAATTTACATATTTCATTCCTGAAAACCTTATTTCATTCATGATTTATCATTTCATAAAAGTTGGTGATTCTATACTCTCATTGCATGAAAATCTTATAAATGACATATTTTATATAAAGCGTATTTATAAATTGTCATTGAATATTGAAAATTATCACTTTTAATATCATTTGTTTGATATGTTTTATGATTCAATGGTTTGAATTTATTGGGTAAAATTATATTTTAGTCTTTGATGACTTATTATACTCTTTGCTCAAATATCATATGATTTAATTGTATAAGGGCATAAGAGTTGTTCTATGAAACCAAGAGGAGTTAGGCACCAAAGTATCTAAAGAGCGCTATTGAAGAAATGAGAGTGGATCAAGCAAACGGAGTAAACACATCTATGAATTCAATTATGTTGCTTGATATTGACATCAAAGAAGTAGGCTATGACATCACTTTATCAAGGAATCATATTTAAAAGAAAGATGTCAAAGTGATTTTTATTTCGATTCATCTTCAAGTAGCAGATACTTTAACAACTCCTTGAAAAAGTTCAATTGGGAATGGTTAATCCTAATAAGTTGAAAGAATATCTTGTTACTTATGATGTTTCTGTATATATTCATGTCCATGTTTTAATGAATACCGTACTAACTTAAGCATCAAGGTATGAGGAAAGTTTTTTATAGGATGTTATGTTCTTTCACTAAATAACAGAGGTAAACAGAGAATAAATCACTCGAGTGATGGTTAAAAGTTCACTCAAGTGAACCAGCAAAGACACTGTGATCATAGAAGATCACTTAAGTGAAAGGCGTTATGACTTGAGTGGTAATGATGCGGCAGGTAAGTAACTCGAGTGTTCAGAGTCAAGCACTTGAGTGAGGTAAGTAACTTGGAGTGAAAGTGACCTTTACTTGAGTGAATTGTCGCTATCACTCTAGTGAATGGTAGAATCAGTGATTATATCAACTGCTCTTACCATGACTTTTCATTTTATTTCAAATCATCATCGTCTTCCTTCTGCTGCTCTCTGAACCTCTCTAAAACTCAGTTTTTTTTCTTATATAAACAATCAACTGCAGACGCTTTCAAACATTTCCCAATTATTCATGCATCATTTTCAAAACTTGATTTGTCACAAAATCTTTAGACTTTCAGGCTTAATTCCTTTCTAAAGTTTTTCCAATAGATTTTCAAATCCATGAGAGTGTTTAACTCCATTCCTCATAATGATTTTTTTAAGCCATGTATCGATTAAGGGGGAGCTTCACATGTGCTTTATATCTTATAATATTATCTCCTATATTTGAAGAAAATCATTATAGCATACACATTTGCTTTCACTTTTAATTGATTAGTTTTGATGATGTGTTACTTATATACTTTCTTTTCATGATCTCAATTTGCATATACTTTATAGAAAGGAAGTTTTTGATGCTTGATTGTACTATCCATTCTCTTTGCAAGAATGCTTTTAACTTAGGACAGGAGAATTTGCTCAAGATCATTCCTCAACACACTAAAAAAGAATATATCAACTTTTAGGACATATGCTTTGACGCTCAATCAAGGGAAATATATTGGCCGCAACATTCAAAGTTACAAATAACTATGCCAATACAAAGGAGCATTAAGCATACTGTGATAAAAATATGGAACAAGAATCTCAACTCAGTAAGAGCAATAGCATATGGAGATACCATGAAATACACATTAGAGTTGCACAGCGAAAGTATGGTGAACTGGACTTCATGGATCTATCATCTCAAATCCAAATGAGCATTTCTAAGCCCTTTCTCTTTATATTTTGTGAATATTTTGCACATCCTTGGTATCAATTTGATTTTGATGATGAAAGTTTTATTGAAAATCTCTCCAAATTGTTTCAAACTTGTTTTCATGAAAATCTTCCCTTATTTACATTGCATTAAAACTAAAACTACTTTCAAATAGGGGGAGAGAAACTTATTTTCTTGACACATTCATTAATGAAGAGAAATACATTTCTAATTTGTTTTCATATTTACTTTTCTACAAGCATTTCTTCCTTATACTTCAAAACTTTTTCTGGAGTCAAATAGGGGAGAGAAAGGAAAGAAAAATATGTTAGATATGTTGCTCTTAATTTGTTTTCATAACTCATACATATTTTTCATAAGGTATTTGTCATCATCAAAAAGGGAGAGAATGTTAGATGTGATTAGTTTTGATGATGCCAAATATAGATATTAAATATTGGGAGCAAAAAGTTTGCATAATATATTTACCTCCTACCTTGACTAACTGCTATATTTAATATAGATTAGAAGATGTCAAGCTGAATTATGGAGAATGATCAAGAAGAAAATTAAGAAAGAAGTTATTAAGTTAGATTGATCAAGAGGAAGAAGAAGAAAAAGATTGAAGACATTAGTCAAGAAAGTAAGAAGTCATCAAAAGATTTTTGGAGAATAACCAAGAAGAGGAGAAGAGATTAAAGAAAGAAGAATTTGGAAAATATAATGGGAATATCAATATTCAAGTTCTTAGATTTGATTTTTGAAGTCTCTATGATCAAATGAAAGTTGGAATGGCTAAATTCAGAGTTAAAATGAGTGATTACAAGTTTTATGATGAATAATGATTTTGTTACGCTGCAGGAAATCACTCTCGGGCTTCCAAAATGTCACTTGAGTGAGTTATGCGAGTGATAACATAGTTCACTCAAGTGGAACATATGTCACTCAAGTGGAACATGTATTTTCAGCTAATCTATTCAGGTCTGTTCTTAGTTCACGATGGACGAGGTTCATTAATTTTGCCATATCTCCCATACCATAACTCCGATTGAGATGAAACTAGTATAATATGAAACTAGGCTTCAAATGAGTCATTTTGAGATGAAGATCAAGCTGAAAAAATTTCAGATGAATTAGATATGAATTTTAGAAGTTGACCCTTAAATCATTATCACTTTCCAGAACAGGTTCGGTATTTTAGACATATCTCCCAAACTACAAGTCCAATTGAGTGATCCTTCCTCACTTGCAAGGATTATGCAAGTCACTCACTCCTGAAAGTTATGATTAAAGATTACTCGAGTGATAAGAGACTACTAGAGTGAAAAGAGCCCACTCACCATTTTTCAAAAGTCACTCAGTGATCTTGGTAAGAGTTATGTAAAAAGTTCACTCGAGTGAATAAGTATCCACTTAAGTAGAAAGACATCACTTGCAGATTTGAGAAAGTTACTTGCGGGATCTTTAAAGGTTATGAAGAGGAGCCATTCGATTGAGTAAGTAATCACTCGAGTAAAGTATGTTACTTGTAGATATTCCTTAAGTCACTCGCGGGAGATAAGAAAGTTACATATGGAGTTCACTCGAGTAACCATCATCTACTCGAGTGAGAAAGGTCTACTCTGCACCTGTGTACAAGTGACTTACGATAACACATCAAGTTAAAGGTAAATATCACTCGAGTGAACATATGCAACTCGAGTGATATCTTGCATCTCACGACATTACAGCAAGTCACCTGCTGATTTGATCAAGAGTGCGGTGTATCTCAACCGAAGATCACTCAAGTTATATTTCATGCACTCGAGTGATACTGATCTCATATTCTCTTAATCATTATCTTGGATTTCTCCATAATCTTGCAATCTCATTTAAACATTGATTATGTTACTTCTAAACATTCCTAATCATCGCTAATCAAGTTTACATCAGAATTACATGTGATTGAACATGGATTAGAGCTCATCGGCCAAAAAGCAATTTGTGTTAGAATCTCCAACGGTTATATTTCTATAAAGTGACAAAATCACAACGAGAAGACCAACGTGCCTAATAGATACTTCATAATCTCCAATAGTCATCTGAGCTATATCAACTATAAATTGAAAGGTATTCAAAGTCGAAGATAAGAGCTTGCACCTACACTGTCAAAATGCCAATACTCTGATGTTCATCTTATTTACTCTTTGTTTTCTCAGTGATCTTATAATTTATCATATAGAGTGATATTATTTTTAATGTACTTTATTATTCATCTTATTCATTTCTTACAGAGAAAATTAATTGTAATCCTTCATCATAAAGGTTGTATCCTTACGGTGAGTTAGGGGGAGTATCTCAGTGATAGATTTGTAAACGGCTTCACAAGTGCCAGGCTAAAGTTGTGGGATTTTAGAGGCTTCTCTTATTCCTAGTTTAAACAAGAAGATAGTGTATTGAAAATCTCAAGTGGAGCTTGGGGACTGGACGTAGGTCATCAAGGATTGGACCGAACCAGTATAAATCATTGTTTGCATCTTTTCATCCTTAAACTGTTACATTTCCAGTATATGTGATTTAATTAACTGAACATAGTTTTATAACTCATTTCTTTAATACTTATTGATTCTATAAGATGCGAAAATGAATTTCAAAGTTCTTAATTTTTTATCTTACACCCAATTCACCCCTCTCTTGGGTGTCAGCCAGTTCTAACAGCATTTACTTGGCTTTCATGACTTTAAAGAGGGTTGGCGTTGATAGCAGAGCTATCATTCTTTTTCAATTGAATGTGATTAGAATCAATTAATTCTAATACATTCCTTTTGAATATTGCACAGTTTTCTATTGAGTGCCTTGGGACGCCTATATGGTATTCACATTGAACATTTAAGTCATTCCAAGCGGGGTATGACGGTTGAAACTTCTTGTAAGTATGTGGCCCTATCAATTTAGATTCTAAAATTTGGCGATATAGCTTAGTATTCATCATGCCAAAGTCTGGCCATTAGCGATTACCTCGCTACTACCAATTCCTTCGCCCTCCAATTTGACCTTGGCAATTCGGTATCGAATCATTCTTCGTCTGTTGAAACCCATCATTGCCACCTTGATGTATTGCTTGGGGCTGTCTAGTGGTTTGGATGAAGTTGACATTGCCTTCCTTTTTCTTCTCGTTATTCCCCTTTCTGATATTGCTTTCATTTTGACAAATCCTGACGTCACGTATATCAGTATTGATTCGCTCATCAATCTCGATCAAACCAGAAAAGTTAGTAACATGCGTCTTAACCTTGTATCTGTAGTAAGGTTCCTGTAAGGTACAGATGAAATAGGAATTGAGCTGAGATGGTATAAGAGGAGGTTGAACTTGTTCTGCGACTATCCTCCATCTTTAGGCATAATCTTTGAAAGCTTCAGTGGCTTTCTTGATCTTTGTTTGATCAAGCTACATGTACCATTCTAGTGCTAGCCCCTTCAAGCTCTGATGGAAGAAGATTAGCAAAAAGTTTGCATCTTGTTACCATACCAACATCTTAGTGCAATAAGCCTTAAGATGGTATATCGGATTTCTTGTACTATTGTACTTATTGAAGTCCGGCACCTTGAATTTCTTGGGAATTGAGACATGTGGAGCCAACCATAAATCCTTTAATCAAGTAAACCCTAAGTATTTAGTCCTTGGAGGGCTTTTAGTTGGTCTTTCACTTTACCTAACTCTTTCTTCTATTCCTCCTTTTCAGCTAATAGGGAGGGAATGTTGAAAGTGTATGTTGAATCTTCACCTGGTTGCTCCTCCTTAGTGCTCAAAATTCAAGGATTCTGTTTATTCTAAGGCTCTTCTGTCTTTTTTTCTCTAGCTATTTTCTAGTATGTTTGTGTCAACATTTTTTAACGGATTAGATGTTCCTGACTCGTTCTCATTATTCTAGGCTTGAAAAGCTATAGTCAAGGTAGAAATCATTTCTTTCAAATCTACTATTTGTGCGCCTATACTAGACATCTGATGATTCAGATTAGATTTAGATTCACTGGTATTGGCTGCCATCTGATAACTACATAAGCCCGTGTTGTATGAATGCACAAGGGGTAACTAGTTAGGACGTTTAGATGGAGCAATATTGTATCACCTGCTTAAAAAGGAAAAAAATATCATTAGTTTATTTGAACTCATATTTCAAGCAGGTATAGTGAGTTATCCATGATGTATTGGCATAAAGGTCTTCTAGCACAAGTATCCTCTAGCTTTCTTAGGGAATCTATTATTCCAAAGGGAGATCCATAGTTGATCATTAGATAGGAGGGACCTTGAGTCTCATCCTAGCCAAGATCTTGTCATTAATGAGTGCTGAGTCAGCAATAGTCTTTCAAAGAAAATATACTCTAGCCTCCTCAGAGAATCCATTATTCTACAAGGAGAACTAGAGTTGATCATTAGATAGGAGGGACCTTGAATCCCGTCCTAGCCCAAGATCTCGTTATTGATTGTAGTGATAAGCAAACAATAAAATGATAGTAAATGGAACGATATATACTTTTATTTGATAATATCAAAATTTAGTTACAAGCTTGAGTTCCTCTACTATTTGATTACATAAGTTGAAAAATTCAACAATCTCTACCAGTGGATTCAAAGGAATAATCATGCCTTCTGCACGCTTGAATGTGCTAGCAAATTTTGGGATCCTAGTGTTAGCAAAGTTGATTAAGTTACTACACCTCTTTATCCATTCTTCTGTCACAACAACTTGTCTGTGGTAGAGGAGTTTGCAGTTGGCCAAAACTTCCCTTTCATGATTTAGCTTGTCCACGAGGCTCTAGATGGTTTCAGCACTACTGGCTCTTACAGCAACTAATTCACCCTTCTTTCTTTCAAAGAGTTAAGTAAGAATATCAAGTTCTCATTGCAATTCTTAAGGGGCCATTGCTTTCAGTTTATCTTCGAGCAACTCTTTTTCTATAGTTATCTTCAATAGTTGAACTCTATTTCTCTTCATTTGCTTGTCGTTTTCTTGCATAGCCTTTTTTAGCTTTTGTTTTCTTCTTCTAGCTTTATGATTCTTGAGTGTTCTTCTAAGTCTCTTCTCTTTCTCTTTTTGGCCAATTCTTTTAGAGGGATGTGATGGAAATTGTGCCCTTGGAGCTAATCATTGTATTTTGAACATTATTATTCAATGAATTTCTCTATTTAGTTATCACAATATTTGCATGTTCATTATGATAACTGTATCCTTAGATAAATCATAATGACTATCCTAAATGTCCTTGGTCGATCATCTATGCGGGAGCAAAGATGAAATAAGACTAGTATGACTTTGATGAGGCATGGGGATATAAGTCAAAGTCATAAGCACTTATAGGAGTAGGAGTACAAGGTATTGGACAGACCCGCTATGAGAAAGCTGCATAGATCAAGTTATAAGCTTATCTCATGTATAACCACATCACTATACCCTTTGACATGAGATCATCATAGATTTCTACATGAGAGTCGCTAAGCTTTGACCTAGTCAAAAGTCACCTTTGACCGGGTGATGATAAAGGCTACAATCGGGCTTAGTAGTTTTCATGCAGAGGAATGTGAATCGGACATAGATTCAATGAATACATTGTTTAATCTAGGGTGGACGATATATACATGTTGTGTGAATATTTATTTGATAAATATTTATATGTGTGTGTATATATTTACATTGGGAAAGAAAATTAACAATATTATATATATACATATATGTATTTTTGAAATACATACATACATTTATATATAATATATATTATTTTATAATATATATGATATATGATAATATATATTATTTGATGATATATATAATATATGATAATATTATTACATTATGTATATATATAGATATTATATGATAATATCTCATATTTAATTTATAAAGATAAATTAAATCTAATTCTATTGACTCTTTATTTTGATTAAATAAATGGGTTAAATTAAAACTATTAGATAGATTTAATTAAACTAGATTTATTTAATTAGTTTATCAAAACAATTAAGTGTTAATTGATATGATAAGGATTTTCAAAATTAATTAAGATTAATTTTAAAAATCCAATATCTATCATAAAATAGATGACCCTGAGTAGTTATAAAAGGTAAGGTCTAGGGTTTTCTACGAATGATGAAAAACAATAGAGCCGCAAGAAATCCTTAGAGGGGTATTGGATGCATTAGCACACTGCCAGTGTTGTGTCATGTTTGTGTAGATACAAGTAGAGGGAGATGATCTAAGTAGTTGGCTCCTTAAGATCAAAAAAGGACAAAATTAAAAGATGACTAAAGGTTGGGATACTAAAGACTTTCGTCATTTTGGTTATCTGGTTCCATATGTTTTTGGATATTGTGGGACTTGTATATGTTGTATGTGTTTTTGAGTTGTATATGGTGTATATGGCCATGTAAGCATGGCAACAATGTAAAAGTAGCTTGGTAAATGAATGATAGATAATGTGTGTTTATACTTCCCATAACTAACAAAATACAATTAAGATAAACGCTCACCGACTCTGATAAATGAATATAAAGAAAGGACTAGTGAGATTAAATGAGATAGTGTAAATGGTTTGTGAAAATTTTACTACCCTCTTAAGCCTAGGTTCAACTCCTGAGTTGAGGATGGGAAATTTACAAATATTTACAAAAGTTGGGTAGCCGGGTTTGAATCCTAGTCACCCGAATGATTTTACTACTCTTTTATAGTCA
Organism: Albizia julibrissin; assembly: GCA_037074505.1. NCBI lineage: Eukaryota > Viridiplantae > Streptophyta > Magnoliopsida > Fabales > Fabaceae > Albizia > Albizia julibrissin. The sequence goes on from CM073477.1 coordinate 46,304,074, forward strand.
TCCGAGGTCATAGGAAATGAGGTATCATAGTTTGGCTCTTTATTATGATGTCACTACCGAAGAGCACAAATGTGGGTTCTAACGCCTTATTGAGAACTTTATAGGTTGGATCCTTATTTGGCCTCTGGTACCTCTTCAATATCTATAATAAGCAAGTATTGTATCTCAAGTCCTATCTTAGAACTACTTCGTTCTTTCTATTTTTGCGTTTTAATCTACCTAAGGAAAAATTATCGAGATTTTATGACAAATTAGTGCTTTCTTTTTATTAATTCTGATGGTAAAAGGCCAGAAATTTATGCAATTTTGAATCATTGTTGGTGTACATTGAACTGCTGAGAATGCATAACATATTATTGGTTCCTTTGAACATTTGAATTATGCCATATTAATTCAACATCTCAGTCTGGATTCCAATATGCTGTAATATTTCTCGTTTGTGTTCTTCAAGCGCTTTTTCAGTTGTTGTGATAAATGATAAATGTTATTCAAAAAACTTTCTAATGCTGTCAATTAATATTCGTCTGAAGGCAAACGTTGACGTATAGTATTAGTTACAGAGCCTTGCAGTTGAAAACCATAAGCTTTCAAGTGCAAATGGTAGTTGATTTGCAATTTTTTAAGGCTCCAATAAACTTGATATGTGGCTTGTTGGAAAGCTAACGATGCCTTTTATTAGAGGCATGTTCCTTAATTTTATGGCTTATTCTCCCTGTGTCTAAATTGTTCTTCTCTGGTTCCCACTGAATTTCCTTTCATCCTGTTATTTCTTCTTTGCAATTGTTTCTTCTTCTGTGCTTTTGAAACTTGATTGTGTTTGCTTTTTCTTCAGTTTTATGAGAGAAATTTGTGTTTAACCTAAGAGACTTATTACCCACAGTAAATAGCTTAGTAGGAAAACCAGTTATGCTAAATGGTCATCATGTTGATGTACTTTTGGAGCTTTAATATAGTACATCTTTTCCAAAAAGTACTTTATACATATGTATAAGATCAAAGTCGCATTAGCTGGCTGGCTGGCTAGGCATCTCATTGGCCATCTAGAATTGAAGTTTTTTGTGAGTGAGAGTAAGTGAGTGAATTAATCATTTTGGTACTTTGGTATTTTCTCCATTGTAATCTAAAGCGAAGGAACTCTCGCTCAAGAGAAGATATTCAAAGATGGTTTTTCATTTCACTCACTGATTTTATTTATACTTGCTTAGTTATCTAATGTCTAAGAAACAGGCTACTCATTTAGCTAAGAGCTAGTGTTTCTGGTATTTTATATAGCCAACATACTCTTTAAAATGAAGCTGAATAGGTTATGTTATGTTATGTATAAATAAATCTACATATCATTTTTTAAAAAAAAACTTGATAAGAAACAAGTTGAAATTGCTCACCAAAACAATTCCTTAAATTCTAATGATGTATATATCCAGCTCTTCAAGATTTACTCAGGAGGGAGATAGAGAGGCTAAGGCAAGTATGTCACCAACAAAAACTCAACAACATTGAAAATGTTGCAGGTTCAACATTCCCCTCACCAAATTCAAAATGTCACGGTCAAGCTGAAACGGAATAGCTGCGAAACAAGTTTGAACAAATAGGACTGGTTTTTACCCACTAATGCAAAGGATATATCTTAAATATTGATGATTAATGCAGCATTATTGATCATTTGTTGGTTGTTCTGCAATTTAAGCAATGGAAAAATGGAGTGCATGAAAGTAAGGTATTGTAAAGTCTTTTAGGGTTAAAATCCTCTTATTGTAATGTTAAACATGTTTTGTTAATAACTATTTGGGATTTGACTTGACTTTAATTGTACAAATTTTATTGTAAAAGTGAGGCCAAGTTTGCTTACCTACATTGATATAGCTTTGTTAATATTTTGGATTGGAATTTATAATAAATTCGATATTTGATATTAGTTTTGTTGTAATTTTTTTTATTTCTCAGGTGTTTGGTTATTTATTATCATGTAAACGGGTTTGTAGCATAATAAACAAACAATTTACTTTTCAAAAAATGAGTTTCTACACTTGATGAAAATGAGAGGTGTAGAAAGTGAGATTTTCTACACTTGATGAAAAGGAGAGGTGTAGAAAGTCCCACTTTCTACATGTGTTTTGAGGCATCACGTGTAGAAAGTCAGACTTTTTACACCTGTTGTGCTATACAACACGTGTAGAAAGTAAGACTTTCTACACGTATTTTAGAACAGGTGTAGAAAGTGAGACTTTCTACACCAGTTCTTTCTCACGTGTAAAAAGTCTTTTCTGCACTAGTGTTGATTTCTCTAATAGCTTCCTTCTTGCTTTAGTTTTTACCCTGACTCTTTATCTTTCTTCTTGGCTGAACATGAGGGTTAATGTGCGTTGAATTATGTTTATATCATTCCTCTTCCACCTCTTTAATTTTATATATCATTTTATTAAAAAGTTTTACACATGGAAATTTCCTATCATTTCCATTTTCAATATGGCATTTTATGCTTTCTACATAACCATTTTACCCTTACATTTTCTTGAATTTTTTGAACTAATTGCCATTTCCTTCTTCCCCTTTTCTTTTTGGCCGAATTTTCAATGTTTATTGGGCCAAAATTGTTCTCTTTCATACTAAATTTTGGGCTTCAATGCTAGGCCTTTGTCAAGACAAAAATTGTGCTTTATGTCTTATTTGGAAAAAAATTAACAGAATCACTATTTCCAATATTTTGGCTACTTCAAGTGCACCAAAGTTCACCATTTTATTCAATTGAACGTAATTAAATGTACAAGAAATTTTGGTGAATAAATTTGGGATATTACTACTCTCCCCTTGTCAGTAAAATTTCATCCCCAAAATTTGTTACACAGACATATTCATAAACTCCGGATAACACCTTTGCATGTCTTCTTCCATCTCCTAAGTAGCCCCATAGGAGATAACCCCTTCCAAACCACTTTTATAAATGGAATACTCCTGTGCCTGAGTTATTTTTCCTGTTGTTCAATAATTCAATCAGTTTCAATCTCATATATGAGATCATCTCACATATCAACATCTTCATACTCAGGGTTGTGTTAAAATTTCTTCAGTTAGAAGACATGGAAGACATCATGCAATCAGCTCAACTTTGGGGGTAAAGCAATCTAGTATGCTACTAGGCCAATTCTCGATATGATTTCAAATAGACTAATGTACCTAGGGGTTTAACTTCTTTGTTTTCAATACCCTACCGATTCTTGTGACCAATGAAACCTTCAGGAACATATAATCTCCTATTACAAATTCTAAAGGTTTTCGCCTCTTAACACCATAACGTTTATGCCTGATTTGAGTAGCTAACAATCTTTGCTTAATTATTTGATCTGCTCTGTCGTCATATCAACTTTGTCTGGCCCATACATCTTCCTTTCAGATAATTCTACCGAATATAATAGTGATTGACATTTCCTTCCATAAAATACTTCATATTGAGCCATCTGAATGCTCGAATGATAACTGTTGTTATACACAAACTCTGCTAAAAGAAGGAATCGATCCCAACTTCCTTTTGAAATCCAACATACAAGCTCTCAACATATCTTCTAGCATCTGTATTGTTCTTTTTGTTTGTTCGTCTGTCTGAGGATGGTAAGCTGTACTAAATATGAGTTTGGTACCCAAAGCCTTATGTAATAACCTCTGAAACTTGGCAGTAAACCAAGGATCTCAGTCAGAAATCATATTCTTAGCGTACCATGCAGCCATACAATCTCCTTGATATAAATCTCTGCTAGCTTATCAAGAGAATAGTTTATGCTAATCAGTAGGAAATTGGTTATCTTTGTGAATTGATCAACAATGACCAAAATTGCATCATGATTTCTAACCTTAGGTAATCATGTTACAAAATCCATAGTAATTATTTCCTATTTCCACTCAGGAATTGCAAGGTTTTGTAGAAGCCCTGATGGCCTTTGATGCTCAACTTTCACTTTTGGCATGTGAGACAATGAGCCATAAATTCTGTTACATCTCTTTTCATCCTTGCCCACCAATATATGGACTTCAAGTCATGATACATTTTAATTGCTCCTGAGTGCATGGTATACTTACTCTTGTATGCCTCATCTATGATTTGCTATCTTAACTCAACCTATGGTGGAAATATATCTGCTTCATATAGCTGACTAGTCCACTTGGTGATAGGTCATATTCCTGAGTTTTACTCTTCTCAATCATACTTTTGATTGATTGTCCTCTTTCATCATACATCTGAGCTTTCTCAATCTCTGATCTTAGGTCATTTTGTACAAGACTAACAATGCTGCTACTGATCAGAATCTGATTTGACAGATTGAGATCTCTAAAATCCTTGATCAGTTTCTGCTCTTATATCATTAGGGATGCCACTCACATTGTCTATTTTCTCAATACATCTACAACTATATTAGCATTTTTTAGATGCTATTTAATCTCCATCCTGCAGTCTTTAAGCAACTCCATCCATCTACATTTTCTTTCTGATCGAACAAATATTCAAACTACTATTGTTGCAGTACAACTTTAGGTTGCCCTATAAAATTTCATCCGTAAAATTTGTTACACAGACATATTCATAAATTATAGGTAACGCTTTTGCATGTCTTTTTCCATCTCCCAAGTGACCCCCTAGGGGATAACCTCTTCCAAACCACTTTTACAAATGGAATACTCTTGTGCCTGACTTGGTTTTCCTACCGGTCAATAATTTGGTCAGGTTCAATCTTATATGTTAGATCATCTTGCATATCAAGATCTTCATAGTCGATTATATGCTTAGGGTTGGACTGATATTTCTTCAGTTGGGGGATATGGAAGACATTTTAACATCCCAAATTTTGGGACTAGAGGCTTGAAAATAAGCCTGAATCAAGTAGACTGCTAAGCCTGGGTTTAGCAAGAATCCCAGTAAGACATAATTTTATTCCCTAAAATTCCTTACACTTTGGTGGCATTAAATGGGATAAAATAGTGAAATCAAGAGCACATGTAAGGATGAAACAAGGCAATTAGAAGTCACATACACAACATAGTTATTTGGAACACAAATAAGTGTTGTTGCTAGTGTATTCCCTAGCGTGTCAGTAATGATTGTGTGGCCTTTTTATATCAGAATATGGTGTCTAATGCCTATGAAACTTTCCAGAATTAAAGTAGACTTATCAAGTTTTAATTTTATAGGTCATATAAGTCATTTGGAATACTATACACGAGGAGTTATGTATTCTTGAAGTTAGCCCAGCAAAACTTGTGATTTTTAAAGCCAGCGTCCAAAACAATAATTCTAAGAATTGTGAGCTTCCAGTTGGCTAAAGGCTAGATTTGTCCTTAAAAATAAAATTAATAAGGGTCACATATCATTTAGAACTATACCAATTAGACCTTTGTACAATTAGATATGAATTTTCAAAGTTTGATGAAAATTCTCCCCAGCTTTTTAGCAAGTGTGAAAATGAAAATAAATGTATGGTCAAAATGATCATTTGATCAATAAAGCAAAATGCCACTTATTTTTCCATTTAATTGGGATAAATTTTGGCTAAATTGTGGAGAAACAAAGGGAATTAATTTACTTGGCTTATATTAATTCAAGAGAGAAATGATGTTGGCCAAGTATTTCATGCACATGCTAATATGCAATATTATTACATAAAGCAAAAGAGATATTTTAAGAAGCTAATATCCCTTTATCCTTTATCATTTTTGGTCAAAAAAAGAGAGCAAGAGAGAGAGGGAGGTTGAGAAACATACAAGAACAAGGAGAAAGAGAAATGATCAAGAAGCCAAGCCAAGGTGAGACACAAGAAATTTCCTCTTGTTCTTGCCTTCTAATGCTTGTAGAACCTCTCCTAATATCTTCTCCATCTTGGAAAAAAATTTTAGAAAGCAAAATCAAGAGGGGAAAGGGAGAGCAAGAAAGAACCTAGAGAGAGGAAGAGAAATCAAAGGTAAAGCCATAAACCTTGCTCCTCTTGTTGATTCTTGCTTGTTGTTGGTTGTTGTGGTTGTTGATTGGCTTTACTTTGGCTTTGTTTGAGAGTTGAGAATGTCAAACCCTAAGGGGAGGTGCTACCCAAATTCACATTAATCATGTGGGAAGTGTGTTTAAGTGCTGAAACATGTGATTAGACGTGAAAGGAAGGAAATTAATGGATTTAAATCAAGAAAACATTATTTTCCATCACAATGTGATATTTTGGTCAAACCTGTTTGGGAGGGTTAGAGCTTGAATTTCATCAATTTGATGGTTCCATTGAGTTTATAAGGGAAAATTATGTAGGGTACATTTAAAGCTTGAAGTATAAAGGCCCTAAAATGTACAATGACACAATTACCCTTAAAACCCTAAGTTAGGGGTTGTCATGGGTAAATCTATAATTTGGACTAGAATTTGACTAACATGGGGTCAAAAATGTATTCTACACTCAAAATTGTCTAGGATTAGCCTGGGGTCATAATTTTTGGTAAAATACAGTTGGACCGGGTATAAAGGTACTTAAATTGGGTCCCTAAAGGCATTTTAGTCATTTAGCATTTTTTAGTCAAGATAACCAACATATTGAGTTTACGATGAGTTATAAATAAATAATAACTTAGTTATCCTAAACTTCAAATTATAGGATATATCAGTAGCCAGAGCCGGATAAGCACAGCTGCGCAGATAACTAGGCAAGGAAAGGATGCATTCCAGGTAGTAACACTTTGTTTCATGCACTATGTGATTATTATATGCTTTGAGTATGTCATTTTTGTGTGACATGAGCATAGTATCTTGGACACATATATTAGCATAGTTGTGGTCTGGTACCCAACGAGGTGTACAGTTAAGCCATCACAACATTCAATCATCTTGCACAAGATGGTGCATGTCATATTTATGTTCATATAGTATATGTTTGATTGTATGTTACTACTAAGATTTGCCCGAATTTCACCATTTCTAGAAATGCATAAAGTTTCCAATAGCAGGCAGTAGCTTGAAGGGCAGAATTGTGATATCCAGCAATTGAAGTATCCGAATCAATGCGATCGGAGAAGCTATTGGTTATCTGAAGACATTTTATTATTTTAAGGTTTGTAATTTTTATGTACAAAATCCCTGTGGTAAATTCCTGTATATAAACAAGCATATTATTTCAATAATATCAGTATATTTTTGCTATTCTATGTGCCCACTCAACTACGCAATAATGAAGCGGGATCTTACATTTTTTGTATCAGAGTAGTGGTTTTGGACACAGTATGTGCAGTTCTAACAATATGATAGTATACTGATATACTTGATTATATAGTGACATAAACAAGAAAGTGAATTACTTTGAATGGTTCACAGTTAAGCCCCGTGAAAGGAATAGACAAGCCTTAGAGAAACAGTGGATACCCAGAGGGCAGCCAGGCTCATAGTACTAGTCTGAAGGTGGTACAAGGATGACCTGGACCTATTGGATAAGGCCAAGTTATGGACCTCATTTGACAGTAGAAACATATGATCTTATTGATGTCATTAGTGGGAGACACTGATGAGCTATACACAGGCAAGACGGTGTCAGACAGATAAGTCACAAACATATAAGACAGAGTAGGATTTGGATTCTGTTACTGATTCCAGAGCTGGAATGGTATATGTGATGCATGATCGGCGATATTAGTATGTTATCAGTTATATCAAGGTGGTATCAGTGGTGTCAAAAAATAGTGGTATTAGTGCACTCAGAGCTGGTACTAGTACCCAGTTGGTGGTATCAGTGGTACCAGTGCACATAGGAGTAATATCAGCACTCGTGATAGTGGTATCAGGTTGGTATTAGTGGTATCAGATAACAGTGGTATCAGTACACACAAAGGCAGTACCAGTACCCAGTTAGTGGTATCAATGGTAGTTTAAAAATACCAACGGTATTGGTTCTAATAATGGTATCATAATTGATAGCATGTATTTATTAGCACTGATAAGCAACCTATACATAGTATTTTGATGCCTAAAGGCAGTAGACACAACTTTTGAGGCAAAGGGCAGGCATAGGGTACCGATGGTCAGAAGCAGTTCAAGCCGGTATCTGTATTTTTACATGGGTACATAAAAGTTAGGCGTGCTAAACCTAGGGAAATCTCGGGATGGGTGACCCCCTTAGAAGTTAGATAAACATGTTATGTTAAGTAACTTATGGGAGCAAGAACATATGATAGAGTAGTACAGAGGTTGTATATTGTTACAGGTTTTCTCTAGCTACTGTAAACCCTTGTTAAATGTTATGATTAGAATACTTGTGTACCCAACAAATTGTGAAATGACCAATATACCCTTATGTTATGAGGCGATTTGAAACATTTCGATTAAGGTTTAGAATTTTGATTAGCAGTTCTCAGGTAACAAAATGAATGATTAGAGGCAAGGAGATGATAAAATAAGTATTGATTTTTAATCTGAACCATTTTTGTCGCAGTGAGCACTGACCAGAAAAGTTCATTCAATGAAGTTATGAAAATTTGAGGTACAGTGATTATTTTGCAGTTTCTCCGTGCTAAGTAATTATCCTTACTAATCCTGTGGGGTTAACGGTATGTAGGGATGATATGCGGTTATGCATGATGTTTGGTGATTATGCCGTATATCTAACCTAGAGGATCTGATTTGATCGTACTGAAGGTTGAGGATAGGTTTAAAATAGATCTAAGCTGATATAGTGCTTAGGTCAAGATGTGATTGAGGTTGCACTATGGTTCTTTTTCATGAAGTTTGAACCTTGTGAACCTTATGGATGATGTTGAACCTTCAATAATGTTTGAGAATACTACCCAAATATCGTGAAGGTTAGAATAGGCGCAATCGATCTTGATTTTGTTTTAGCAAGCCTATTGGGTATAATTGTGGAAAGTGATTTCTGACTTGTGTGATGTTCAGGTAGTAAGACAGGTAAGATATATATTGCAGTCCCACCTATATTGTATTTGATAGTGTATATTTGGGTTCAATTAGATGTAATAGGAGGTTTCTATGGAACTCCTATTGGATTATCTTGACATTGTTAGCTCTCATGAGGAAATAAAAATTTAGAATGGCGTAGCAGAAGTATAGTGAATCTATGCGCAATTTTTAAGAGCCACAAGAGAGGTTGTCAGTCACACCAATGTTGATCATCTCACGTCGTAGTGTGACCTGTGTGGCTTATCATAATTTGACCTGTGAGGTCAATAGTAACACAACATATATGGTATACAGTATAACCGTGTAGTCACAGTGAGACACCTATATGGTGGTTAGCAGTAAGGCAGCCCCATTAGAGTATGTTAATCATCCCCATGATCTGGATGCACCCCTGATATAGCCAGATAAGAGTTCTGGTTGTACCGGTAAAAAGCACAAGTAGCCTTGTGGTCGAGAGGAGGTAAGTAAACCATGCTGCTGAGGCGATGTGGCCAATAGTATTACATCCTTTGTGGTGTATAGTGTTATTGCCTATGTAAACCTATTGGACTAGTATATCCACAGGCTAGTAGATTACTAAGCAATCAAAGATATGCCGAATAGAGAACAGAGGCAATAAGACCCGATATGCATGTTGGCATGGGGCAGTGTCCTTGGGCTGTAAGACCTAATAGACAAACAATGCAGTACTGGTTATGTAACCCTTAAGTACAAAATAGCCTGAATGTGTGGGTGCTGATTGGAATTTCACATGTACATCAGATCATTTGTGATGTATGTTTCGAAGACATGCACATAGCAAGGATAGATTGCATATTAAGATGGAATTCTCCCGAGAATAATCAATATGATTTGACTCTGAAATTTTGAGGACAAAATTTTATTGATAGTGGGAGAAATGTAACATCCCAAATTTTAGGACTAGAGACTTGAGAATAAACCTGAATCAAGTGGACTGCTAAGCCTTTGTTTAGCAAGTATCCTAGTAAGACATAATTTTATTCCCTAAAATTCCTTACAATTTGGTGGCATTAAAGGCAATAAAATGGTGAAATCAAGAGCATATGAAAGGATGAAACAAGGTAATTAGAGGTCACACACACAACATAGTTATTTGGAATACAAATTAGTGTTGTTCCCAGTATGTTTCCTAGTATGGCAGTCATAATTGTGTGACATTTGTAAATAGGAAAAGAGTGTTCTATGCCGATGAAATTTTCTAGAATAAAATTAGACTTATTAAGCTTTAATTTGATAGGTCACATAAGTCATTTGAAGCTATAAACAAGGAGTTATGTATTTTTGAAGTTAGCCTAATAAAATTGGTGATTTTTAGTGGCAGCGTCCAAAACAATAATTCTAGGAATTGTGAGCTTCCAGTAGGCTAAAGGCTAGATTTGTCCTTAAAAATAAACTTAATAAGGGTCACATAGTGTAATACCCCACTTTTTCACCAATATTCTTACATGTATATTTATGATATTTAGTGGAATAAAATGGTGAATTATGGTGTGTATGAATTTACAGAAAAAGGGCAATCACCGGTTACATATAATTGGGCCAAACAAGGACACAACAAGGCAATTAATATCAACTTAAAGGTCTACTATTGTAACCAAAATTTGAATATTAAATGGCATGAATAGTGGCCTCATTTAAGTGACAAAATTGGGTCAAACCAATGAAAATGAGTGAGAAATGATTTATTACAATAAATCATAAAATGTAGGGGTAAAATGATAATTTTGTCATAAAGTGGGAAATAAATATTTTTTCCTAATATTCCTAATAATTCTAGTTATATGAGGATTAAAAAGAGGGAAATGACTACTTGATAATTAGTAAACCTATTTTGGTCAAATATTATCAAGTAAGGTCAAATAGTCAAAAATCAAAGGACAAAAGCCAACAATTCGCAAGTTGGCAATGGAATAGTACAAGATCAATATTTCTCTCCTAACTCTTATTCATTTTCGGTTGGAATGAAGAGAGCATGAAGGGAAGTGAATATGAAACAAAAGAATTAGCATTATTTTCCAATGAAAAGATGTCATGTGTATGTTAAACCATTTAATCCTAATATATCATTAATTCCCTTCATTTCTTCATCTCATTCTTGTGTAAACTGAATCAGAAAGAGTGAGAGAGAATTTGAGACGGTGAAGCATACGGTGAAGAAGGAGAGAACTAGGGTTCTTCAAGATCAAAGATAAGAGACTTGTAACCTTATGCTTTAAGCTTCCTAATCCCTTCACAACCTCTCCTACTCATCTCTACTCCTTTGAATCTGTAGTTTTCAAGAGAAATCAAGGATTGTAGAGAGAGAGGAAGAAAACGTGTAGAGAGAGAAAAAGGTGGAAATCAAGAGGTAATCTTCCAAACTTGTTCCTCTTGCTTGATTGATGCTATTATAGTTGTTCTTGCCTTGGTTTTGAATGATTTGTGGTAGTTAGAGAAAGAAACCTAAGGGACCTTAATGTTTAATTTCTCTAAATAAAGTCCAATAAATGTCTAAATAGCTAATAGTGTAATTATAAGTAGAAATGAGGTGATTAGGCAAGAGAAAATGAGAAACCGACAAACCTTTTTTGGGAATCCTATTGGATTGCCCTGTGTTTGGCGTGTGAAAGAGCAGGAATATGATAATTTGGATGCTTCTATTGGGCTTAGAAGATAAAATTGTGAAGCGTTTATGTTGATGATAAAGTGAGAAAAGCCCCAGAATGTGAAATGACTAAATTACCCCTTAGAAGCTCTAAGTAAGGGTTGTCAGGGGTATTTTGGTCATTTTGGCCTTTTTTTCTGTCAATCTGAAGTTAAAAATGGATTCTACAGACAAAGTTGTCTAGGATTAGCCCAGCTCATAACTTTTGGTAAAGTATAGGAACATCGGGTCTTAATGGGCATTTTGGTAATTTGACATTGTAAAGCTAAATGAACTATTAGCATGAGTTCAGAAGTAATGGATAGATGAGTAATGACTCATGTATAATATATTTAGGAATTGTAGGACTTGGTTATTGTCCAGAACTCAAGACTTGCCTTAGCTTGGAAAGGTGGGAGAAAGTTGCTTCAGAAAAGCAACCAGGTAGTAACTTGTCTTTCATATGTTATGATATGTAATGTGTGGATTGTATGTTCATCATTAATTGTATGACGTATTTGAATATGCGGGGTGGCAGCCCGGGGCCTATCTTTACACGGGTGGACACTCAGGCCAATATAATAATTAATGTTTCATGAGTGGGTGCCCGGGGCCTATTGCACGGGTATCCCTCAGAGCTTTATAATATATCTAGCGCTACGATAGTTTACGAGCTACATGTGATGCATTGAATGCTGAGTGATGATTCTGATGAATGATTATTGTTTAACATGCCTTGTAGTATTATAACTGTATGATTGATATATGTTGCTACTAAGATTCTTTTGGATCTCATTCTTTTTCCAAAAACCAATTACAGTACATGGAGAGAGCTCAAGGGGAAAGCGGAAGGTAAATGTTGATGACTAAAGGTTGGGATGCTGAAACTTCAGTTATTTTAGTTGTCTAGTACCATATGTTTTGGATTTCATGAGTTGTATATGGTGTATATGTTCATGTAAGCATGACAACAATGTAAAAGTGGCTTAGTAGATGTGTAATGTCCCAAATTTTGATCATTAAGTGTCATGTATCTATTATGGTGTTTCATGATAAAAGAACATATAAGGTGACAAAGTAAAGTCAATAAGATTACATATGACAAAATAGTTATTATACAAGTTAGTTGGTGAATTTCATGTTGAGCCAGTTGGATTGTGTGACACTTTTAAATTAGTAATGACCTCAAAAAATTCTGAAATTTTTCAGAATGAAAATAGACATGAAAAGCTTTAATTTGATAGTTCATATGTAATTTTTAGAGCTGTATATAAAGATAAATGAATTTTTGAATTCTGCTCAGCGAAATTGATGTTTTCTAGGACAGGTTTCAAACAAAATATTCAGGGAATAGTGAGCATCCAATTGGCTAAAATTTACATTTTCCCCTAAAACTAGACTTACTAAGGGTTACATAGGCTTTGGAACCACCCCAATTGGATATCTACACAATTAGCTATGAATTTGCAAAATTTGGTGATAATTCTGCCAATTTTTGCAAATGTTACGAAAAATTACACAAGTTGCAAGGGAAAAATGGTCATTTTAGCCCACATAAAAATAATCTGGGATATTTATATATACATTACAGAAAAGGGAGGACACATGGTAATTTTATGGTAATTTTATAATAATTACATAATTAATTATGTAATTACTACAATGTATACATTTTGACAAATGTAAAATCTCCAACAAATGTCTCTAGAATTCTCCACATGTCTCTCCCTTGCCTATAAACGAACCAAGTCGGCCAAGAGGGATGGAAAGGAAGGTAGGAAGAGTGGTAGGAGGAAAAAGAAGAAGGAGAAGAGGAAGAGAAGCTCTGATCTTAGATATAAGGTAGGTATGCCGAAATCTCTGCTCAATCTTGTTTTATAGTTCGAGAAGCCTCTCCTTAACCTCCCTATTCTCTTGGGTTAGGCATTCAGAAGAAAAATTTATACGAGAAGGGGGAAAGATTTTGGCCAAAGCTAGGAAGAAGAAGGAAAATCAAGGTATGTTGTTAGAACTTTAGTATTCTTGATGAAACTGAGTGGTAATGAACTTCTGGCGGGTTATTTGATTGTTTCTGGCAACTTTTGTAAATTTGGGATGTCCATTTTCTAAGGGGAAATGCTGCCCAAATTTCCATTGATTATGTTAAAATAGTAATTGGATGAATAAATCAATGGAAACAAGTTACAACAAAGTGAATTAGGGATTTAAAACCAAGAAAAATTCAATTTCCTTAAAAATTTATAAGTTTCAGCCAAGGTTGAAAATAAGGGAAGGAGTTAGAATTTCATAATTGTAATGGTTCCATGATGTTTAGGAGGAAAAATTATGTAGGGTTCATGATGAATACAAAGTGTAAAAAGCCGTGGATTGTGAAATGACGATATTGTCCCTAAAACCTCAAGTTGAGCTATTAAGGGCAAAATTGTAATTTGAGTTGGAATTGATCTGAGGTCAAATATGAGATTTACACATGAAAAATATATGGAATGGACATAAGTTATAATTTTTGGAAAAGTACAAAATACCGGGGCCGGACTGGGTCCCGAGGGACAATTTGGTAAATTTTGAGAATTTGAAGGAAATGCTGAAGTTATAGATTTCCAAGTGGAATAAACTTAAATAGTAGTTAATTGTAACTATTTTGATCAATTTTAGGATTCGATATCTATTTAGTGGGACCCTCAAAGTTAGATAGAATAGAGAAGGAAAGGCAACAAGGTAGTAACTCTATCTTTCATATACTATGTGAGTGTTAATATGTGATGATTGTCATGATTTGTTCAATGTAATGCTTTGTGGTGTTGATACTCTCTAGGTGTGGATAATGAGTTAAAACACCCCATGGGACCTTTGAGGTACCATATGGCCAGGGGGACCCAGTTGAGTGACTTGATATGTACAGACATGTATTGACCTGCTCCAAGTTATGATGAGTACGGACAGGTGTATGCCTGCTCCAAGTTGTTACTGTGATCACATTATGATATGATATTATGCAGATCAAGAACAAATGATCATTTTGATCCGGAAAAAATCATCGTTTGTTTCCTGAGCATTGTCAGATAGGCTTAGGCATTTTGATTGCTCCATCATGATAAATGCTGCATTGCTTGTTTCCTATTTGCATTTTATATGAATGATTTTCTGATTACTACTAAGACTCGTTCGAATCTCTTTCCTTTCCTATATAAAAATTATCCAGCTAGGAATAACAATTCTAAAGGCAAGAAGAAAGTCGAATACAAAGACTGAAGACAAGCAGTTGATGAAGTTATCTCAATGCGCAGCATAGTATAGGCTACTAAAATTTTTGGATGTAATATATAACTTACTAATACTTTTTAGTTTCCTGTATTATAATCAAGAAACATGTATTAGTATATTTGTATAAATTATGTTTGCCTGTTTGAACTATGTATTGATGCTTGATGAAATGTCTAAATCCTGGGGGGTTTGACATTTTTGGTATCAAAGCATGCGGTTCTAGCATTAACATAATAGTATACTGATATGATCTTGATTATGTTATGACAGGTACTATGAACACCGAACAATATAAGAAGTGCGATTCACAAGCATCGGTCAACTGGCTAGAGGATCGACCTCCAAGGAGGGAACTTCTAAGGACTAAGCGATGTGCCAAGAAGAGAACCTGTTATAAGCAACCCTCTTGGAGGAAGAGAAGAAAGACATGTCGTAGGACTCCGATTATGACAACGAAACCTTGTCAAGAGATTGCATTGAAAACATGTTCGAAGGTCGGAGACTCAAAACAAGCGATATCAGATAAGACTGAATCAGAACCTTATGAGGTCACAAGCTTTGAGGCAAATGATGAGGATGAGAAATATGATCTGCAACCATATCGGCATTTATGGCATAACATTCATGAAAAGTTCCATCTTGCTCTTCTTATTTGAGCCACTCCAACTGAGCAATATCTATAGTTGTTACATGATGTAGAAATATAGTACCTAGACCAGAGATATCAAGGAACAAACTACCCTGATGAATATTGGGTTCGTACTACACTATACTTCTTACCGAAGACAAAATTCTGGATCCAGGAAGTTAATAGTATTGTGGAGGACGAACTGGGAAGTAACTTACTGAGGTTTAAAGCTTACATGAAGGGTCTTGTAAAACTATGTATGGACCGTGATTAGGGTAATTATAAGTTATATTGGTCAATCTAGGACAGCTGACATGTTCAAATAATATATGTACAGTAGTATGATGTACGAATCTATAATTAGAAATGATCTGTATTAGATCTTAGGGTAGAATAGTAAAAGTTAAGTGTGCTCATCCTGGGGTAATGGAAGGATGGGTGACCCCTGGGATGTTTTAGGAAATGTAAGTTTATGTAAGAGAAACTTGATGTATAAAGACTTATATGTTAAGCAATGTAAAAAGGTTTGAATAAATAGTATTTTCCACTATGTATATTATTTGTGAATTACTTGGATGCTTAAAATTTTTATGAAATGACAAAATTACCCCTATAAGTGTATGTAAAGCTTATTGTTTCTATGTTTGAAATATAGTAGGACCCAAGAATGGTAACTCGCGGAGGAAAAAGAACAGGGTTAGGGCAGGAAGAAAGGCCTGATCCTATAGAGCAAATGTTGGGAATGCTTACTCAGTAAGGTACGATGATGAAATGAGGGAGATACGTTCAAAACAGGAAGCTGATGGTGAAAGGTTGGATCACCTAGAAAGGTTGACAAATGAACATGATACATCAGAGCACTCTGAACAATCTATACATGAACTGCAACCCAACAGACCTATAGTAGAAGTGGAAAGTTTATCTACCTGGTTGACTCGGTTCAGTCAGCAGACACTACCAGGTTTTAAAGGGAAGATTGACCCGCAAGATACAGAGAATTGGATGTCTAAGCTCGAGAAAATTTTTTGAATCCTAGAGTGCCCTGATAATGTGAAAGCTGAACTAGCAATATACAAATTGAAAGGAGATGCAGATTCATGGTGGAAAAGTATGGAGATGATTATGAAAACCCAAAATATTCCCCTCACCTGGGAATATTTTTTGGCACAGTTCTGTGAAAAGTATTTTCCCCATTCAGTATATATCACAAAGGAAACGGAGTTTCTAATGATTGAACAAGGCGAGAAAGAAAGTTTTGATGAATATCTTGCTCGTTATCTCTAGTTGTATAGATATTCCTCTTATTTGAAAGTTAGGGATGATCAAGGATGGAAGTCTAATATGTTGATTCGAGGGCTGAAGCCAGAGTTAAAGGAAAAGCTAGTTTCAAAGTGATTCAAGAAGTTCAACAAGGCAGTGGAAGAGTGCAGAATCTCGGAGAATAATCTACAAAACCTCTATGTTAGTAAAAGTGCTAATACTAACAAAGGGGCCTCTGGTAGTGGGAACTTTAGTCAGAAATGTAGAAACTCTAGAGGATCATATCGTGGAAACAATAAGAAACCTTATCAACCGTAGAATCGTAGTAGTCAACGACCTACTGGAAATCCACAATATGGAAGATGTGGCAAACCTTTCCATCCTGGCAGACGATGTGAAGTAATTTGCTATACTGCAATTAACAAGGACATATTGCTACCTATTGCCCTCAGCAACAGCGAAAGGTAGAACAACTAAGATAGAGGGCCCAGGGGAGAGTCTTTGCCATGATTAAAGATGAGGCCAGAAAATCTCCTGAGTTAATTCAAGGTACTATTTTGCTTAATGGAAATTACGTGCAATCATTATATGATTCGGGTGCCAGTCATTCATTTATTGCTTATGATTGTGTAAGACGATTGGGTCTAGTAATATATCGGTTACCATATGATCTCGTTGTATCAACACCTACGGGTAATCAATCTATTACCGCTGAAGTCTGTTTAAATTGTGTTCTGAATGTTGAGAAACGAGAGTCGATGATGGATTTAATCAGTTTGCCCCTTCAAAATTTAGAAGTAATAATTGGCATTGATTGGCTAACTGCCAATAATGTATTATTGGATTGTGGAAATAAATGAATTGTTTGTCCTACTCCACAACCAACAACTAGTCATTGTAACCTTAACTTTCTTTTAGTAGCTAAGGCTGAAAAACAATTACAGAAAGGATGTCAAGGGTATATAGTATTCTTTTCTATCCAGATAGAAGGTAGATTAGCCCTGGATGATATCCCTGTAGTGAGAGAATTTCCTGAGGTATTCCCAAAAGACATTAGTGGACTACCTCTAGAAAGAGAAGTAGAGTTTACGATCGAGACTAAGCCTGGAGTAAAGCCAATTTCAAAAGCTTCGTACCAGATGGCTCCAAACAAGATGGAAGAGCTAAAGAAGTAGATTAAGGAGTTACTCGAAAAATGGCTCATTAGACCCAGTGTATCACCATGGGGAGCCTTAGTTCTCTTTGTTAAAAAGAAAAATGGAAGTCTACTATTGTGCATAAACTACAAGGAGTTAAATAAAGTGACTATAAAGAATAAGTACCCACTTCCTCGGATTGATGATTTACTTTATCAATTATTAGGCTCATGTGTGTTTTCAAAAATTGACCTGAGGTCAGGGTATCATCAATTACGTGTGAAAGTAGAAGATGTACCCAAGACTACCTTTTGAACTAGATATAGACATTATGAATTCTTAGTGATGCTGTTTAGGTAGACGAATGCACCTGCTATGTTTATGGACTATATGAATCGAATCTTCCATCCATATTTAGACCTGGTTGTAGTGGTCTTTATTGATGATATACTCGTATACGCGCAGACTACGGCTGATCATGAAGAACATCTGAGGATGGTATTGGGAACGTTACGTAGCAAACAACTTTATGCCAAGCTAAGTAAATGTGAGTTTTGGCTTTCAGAAGTAAAATTTCTTGGCCATATAGTCTCTCATGAAGGGATCTCCGTGGATCCCAGTAAATGGAAGCAGTGCTAAATTGGAAAATACAAGAAAATGTAGCTGAAGTGCGCAGTTTTCTTGGTCTAGGTGGTTATTACCAGCGATTTATACAAAATTTCTCTAGGATTATGTTACCTTTGACAAGGTTAACTTCGAAAGTTCAACGTTTTGTGTGGGATGAGAATTGTAAGAAAAGCTTCATAGAGCTGAAGGATAAATTGAGAACAGCACCAGTGTTGATAATTCTTGATCCACAGTTGACCTATGTGGTTTACAGTAATGCTAGTAAGCATAGATTGGGCTGTGTCCTGATGCAGTAGGGCAGAGTGGTAGCGTATGCCTCCCGTCAGCTAAAGCCACATAAAACAAACTATCCTACTCATGACCTTGAGCTTGCGGCTGTGGTATTTGCATTGAAAATCTAGAGACACTATCTCTATGGTGCAATTGTAGAATTATACTGCGACCATAAAAATCTAAAATATCTGTATGATCAGAAAGAACTAAATATGAGACAACGTCGATGGATGGAGTTGCTCAAAGACTACAACTTGGAGATTAAGTATCATCCAGGTAAGACTAATGTTGTTGCAGATGCCTTAAGCAGAAAAATGGTGCACGTAGCAGCCCTGATGATACAAGAACAAAAATTGATCAAGGATTTCCGAGATCTTAATCTGGTTGATCAGGTTTTAATTAGTGGCATTAGTCATATAGAAAATAACCTACAAACTGCCATAGGAGAAGCTCAGTTACATGACAATCAAGCTCAGAAGATGAAAGATATGATAGGAAGAAAGGAGACCCAAGAGTATGACCTTTCTCCAAGTGGATTTGTCAGGTACAAGAAGCGAATATACATCCCACTAAAAGCTAAGTTAAGGTGACAAATCCTGGAAGAGGCACAAAAAGTAGATATACTTTACATCAAGGAGCAATTAAAATGTATCATGATTTGAAGTCTGTATACTGGTGGCCAGGAATGAAAAAGGATGTAACCCAGTTCTTAGCTTGTTGCCTTACTTGTCAGAAGGTCAAAGTTGAACATCAGCGACCATCAGGATTGCTACAAAACCCTGAGATTTCTAAATGGAAATGGGAAAGTGTTACAATGAATTTTGTAACAGGTTTACCCAAAATACGGAATTATGATGCTATTTGGGTAATCATTGACCGATTTACCAAGACTACTCATTTTCTGCCTATAAGTATCAATTACTCTCCATAAAGGTTAGTAGATCGTTATATAAAGGAGATTGTACGATTGCACAGTATTTTGAAGAACATCATTTCTGATTGAGACCCTTGATTTACCTTAAAATTTTGGAGGGTAGTACATGAAGCATTAGGCACAAAACTTAATTTTAGTACTGCATACCATCCTCAAACAGATGGAAAGATGGAGAGAACGATACAAACAGAGATTGTTTAGGCCAGATATAGTTTATGCAGACAAAAAATGGAAACCATTGGAGTTTATAGTGGGAGATAATGTATTTCTAAAGGTTTCACCGATCACTGGAGTTGGGAGAGCTTTAAAGACAAGGAAACTAGATCCTCGATATATCAGACCATTTGAAATTCTATCTAGAGTCGGACTAGTAGCCTATCAAATAGCTTTACCCCCAAATTTAAGTCATCTTCATGATGTTTTCCATGTCTCGCAATTGAAGAAATATCAACCAGATTCGGAACATGTTTTGGAATATGAAGATATTGATGTGCGAGATGACCTTACTTTTGAAGTAGAGTCTGAACAAATTATTGATCGACAAGAGAAGCAGCTCAGGCACAAAACTATAGCATTTGTAAAAGTGGTATGGAAAGGGTTATCTTCAAGGGAAGCTACGTAGGAAATGCAAGAAGATATGTGGAAGCGATGGCCAGAGTTTATGAATATGTTTGTATGACAAAATTTTGAGGACGAAATTTTATTAACGAGAGGAGAATTGTAATTTCACAAATTTTGATCATTAAGTGTCATGTATCTATTATGGTGTTTCATGATAAAAGAACATATAGGGTGACAAAGTAAAGTCAATAAGATTACATATGACAAAATAGTTATTATACAAGTTAGTTGGTGAATTTCCTGTTGCGGCAGTTGGATTGTATGACACTTTTAAATTAGTAATGAAATCCACAAATTCTGACATTTTCCAAAATGAAAGTAGACATGATAAGCTTTATTTGATAGGTCATATGTAATTTTTAGAGCTGTATATAAGGAGAAATTAATTTTTGAATTCTACTCAGTGAAATTGACAATTTCTGGGACAGGTTTCAAAAATAAATATTTTGAGAATAGTGAGCTTCTAATTCACTAAATTTTAAAATTTTCCCTGAAACGAGACTTAATAAGGGTTAAATATGCTTTAGAACCATCCTAATTGGATATCTACACAATTAGATATGAGTTTTAAAAATTTGGTGATAATTCTGCTAATTGTTGCAAATGTTGCGAATATTAAAGAAGTTGCAAGGGCAGAATGATCATTTTGGCCCACATAAACATAATCTGGGATATTTATATATACATTAGAGAAAACAGAGGATACATGGTAATTTTATGGTAATTTTAGAATAATTACATAATTAATTATGTAATTACTACAATGTATACATTTTGACCAATGAAAAATCTCTGACAAATGTCTCTAGAATTCTCCACATGTCTCTCCCTTGCCTATAAATGAACCAAGTCGGCCAAGAGGGATGGAAAGGAAGGAAAGAAGAGTGGTAGGAGGAAAAAGAAGAAGGAGAAGAGGAAGAGAAGCTCAAAGCTCATATATAAGGTAGGTATGCTGAAATCTCTACTCAATCTTGTGTTATAGTTCGAGAAACCTCTCCTTAACCTCCCTATTCTCTTGGGTTAGGCATTCACAAGAAAATTTCAAGGAGAAGGGGGAAATATTTCAGCCATAGCTAGGAAGAAGAAGGAAAAGCAAGGTATGTTGTTAGAGCTTTAGTATTCTTGATGAAACTGAGTGGTAATGAACTTCTGGCGGGTTATTTAATTATTTCTGGCAACTTTTGTAAATTTGGGATGTCCATTTTTTAAGGGAAAATGCTGCCCAAATTTCCATTGATTATGTTAAAATAGTAATTGGATGAATAAATCAATGGAAACAAGTGACAACAAAGTGAATTAGGGATTTGAAACCAAGAAAAATCCAATTTCCTTAAAAATTTATAAGTTTCAGCCAAGGTTGAAAATAAGGGAAGGAGTTGGAATTTCATAATTCTAATGGTTCCATGATGTTTAGGAGGAAAAATTATGTAGGGTTCATATTGAATGCGAAGTGTGTGAAAAGCCCCGGATTGTGAAAAGACGATTTTGCCCATAAAACCTTAAGTTGAGCTATTAAGGGCAAAATTGTAATTTGAGTTGGAATTGATCTGATCTGAGGTCAAATATGAGATTTACACATGAAAAATATGTGGAATGGACATAATTTATATTTTTTGGAAAAGTACAAAATACCGGGGTCGGACTGGGTCCCCAGGGACAATTTGGTAAATTTTGAGATTTTGAAGGAAATGCTAAAGTTATAGATTTCCAAGTGGAATAAACTTAAATAGTAGTTAATTGTAACTATTTTGATCAATTTTAGGATTCGATATCTGTTTAGCGGGACCCTCAAAGTTAGATAGAATAGAGAAGGAAAGGCAACAAGGTAGTAACTCTATCTTTCATATACTATGTGAGTGTTAATATGTGATGATTGCCATATTTTGTTCAATGTAATGCTTTGTGGTGTTGATACTCTCTAGGTGTGGATGATGAGTTAAACCACCCCATGGGACCTTTGAGGTACCATATGGCCAGGGGAACCTAGTTGAGTGACTTGATATGTACGGACATGTATTGACCTGCTCCAAGTTATGATGAGTACGAACAGGTGTATGCCTGCTCAAAGTTGTTACTGTGATCACATTATGATATGATATTGTGCAGATCAAGAACAAATGATCATTTTGATCCGGACAAAATCATCGTTTGTTTCCTGAGCATTGTCAGATAGGCTTAGGCATTTTGATTGTTGCATCATGATAAATGTTGTATTGCATGTTTCCTATTTGCATTTTATATTAATGATTTTTTGGTTACTACTGAGATTCGTTCGAATCTCATTCCTTTCCTATAAACAAATTATCCAACTAGGAATAACAATTCCAAAGGCAAGGAGAAAGTCGAATACAAAGACTGAAGACAAGCAGTTGATGAAGTTATCTCAATGCACAACATAGTATAGGCTACTAAATTTTTTAGATGTAATATATAACTTACTAATACTTTTTAGTTTCCTGTATTATAATCAAGAAACATGTATCAGTATATTTGTATAAATTATGTTTGCCTGTTTGAACTATGCAATGATGCTTGATGAAATGTCTAAATTCTGTGTGGTTTGACAAGATGAATGGTATTTTATGTGTTTATGCTTCCCATCGCTAACAAAATGTGTATATGTAATGGAATATGAGAATTAAGCAGAGGCACACTCGCAAACTCTGATAAACAAATAAAAGGAAGAACCGATGAGACTTAATGAGATAGCGTGTATTTGTGAAAATGGTTTGTGAAAATTTTGCTACCTTCTCAACCCTAGGTTCAACTCCTGAGTTGAGGGTGAGGATTTATAAGTATTTTTAGATATTGGGTAGTTCGGGTTCAAATCATGGTCTCCTGAATGATTTCACTACTCTTTTGTACTCAAAGTTTAATGAAAATTCTCCCCAGTTTTTTAGAAAGTGTGAAATTGAAAATAAATGTATGGTCAAAATGATCATTTGACCAATAAAGCAAAAAGCCACTTATTTTTTCCTTTAATTGGGATAAATTTTGGCTGAATTTGGGAGTAAGAAAGGGAATTAATTTACTTGGCTCATATAAATTCAAGAGAGAAATGATCTTGGCCAAGTATTTCATGCACATGCTAATATGTATTAAATAATATTATTACATAAAGCAAAAGAGATATTTTAAGAAGCTAATATCCCTTTATCTTTATCATTTTTGGTCAAACAAAGAGAGCAAGAGAGAGAGGGAGTTGGAGAAACATACAAGAACAAAGAGAAAGAGAAATGATCAAGAAGCCAAGCCAAGGTGAGACACAAGTAATTTCCTCTTGTTCTTGCCTTCTAATGCTTGTAGAACCTCTCCAAAAAAATTTAAGAAAGCAAAATCAACAGGGAAGAGGGAGAGCAAGATAGCACCTAGAGAGCGGAAGAGAAATCAAAGGTAAAGCCATAAACCTTGCTTCTCTTGTTAATTCTTGCTTGTTGTTGGTTGTTGTGGTTGTTGATTGGCTTTGTTTTGGCTTGGTTTGAGAGTTGGAAATGTCAAACCCTAAGGGGAGGTGCTACCCAAATTCACATTAATCATGTGGGAAGTGTGTTTAAGTGATTAAACATGTGATTAGAGGTAAAAGGAAGGTGATTAATGGATTTAAATGAAGAAAACATTATTTTCCATCACAATGTGATATTTTGGCCAGACCTGGTTGGGAAGGTTAGAGCTTGAATTTCATCAATTTAATGGTTCCATTGAGTTTATAAGGGGAAATTGTGTAGGGTACATATAAAGCTTGATGTATAAAGGCCCTAAAATGTAAAATGACACAATTACCCTTAAAACACTCATTTAGGGGCTGTCAAGGGTAAAACTTTAATTTGGGCTGGAATTTGACTAATCTGAGGTCAAAAATAGATTCTATACGCATAATTGTGTAGGATTATCATGGGGTCATAATTTTTGGCACAGTACAATTAGACCGGGTATAAAGGGACTTAGACCGAGTTCTGAGGGGCATTTTGGTCATTTAGTGTTTTTGAGTCAAGATAACCAACACATTGAGTTTAGAATCATTTATGAATAAATTATAACTCATTTATCCTAAATTTGAAATTTTAGGATATATTAGTAGCCCTATCTGGATAGGCAGAGCTCGACAGATAGCCAAGCAAGGAAAGGGCGCATTCCAGGTAGTAACACTTTCTTTCATGTACTATGTGATAATTATATGCTTTGAGTATACCATTTTTTATGACATGAACACAGTGTCTTGGACACACATGTTAGCTTAGTTATGCTCTAGGACCCAATGAGGCGCAGAGTTAAGTCGGCAAAACATTCTTTCATCTTACACAACATTGTACATGACAGATTTATTTTCACATCGTATATGTTTGATTGTATGTTACTACTGAAATTCCCCTGAATCTCACTATTTCCACAAATGCATAAAGTGTCTAGCATAACTGTAATTTCTGGCAACTGAAGGTTCCGGATCAGTTTGAGCGGAGAAGCAGTTGGTTATCTGAAGACTTTTATTGTTTTAAGGTCTGTAATTTTTATGTACGAACCCCTGTAGGGAATTCCTATATATAAACAAGCATATTGTTTCAATAATATCAGTATATTTTTCTATTCCTATGTGCTCACTAAACTACGCAATTGCTACTCTAAGTAATATCAAAAATGAAGCAGGGTCTTTACTGACATCATGCAATCTACACAAATTTGGGTGTAAAGCTATCTAGTATGCTACTGGCCCAATTATCGATAGGATTTCAAATGGACCAATATTCCTAGGGCTTAACTTCTTTGTTTTCAATGCCCTACCAATTCCAGTGACCGATGAAACCTTTAGGAACATATGATCTCCGACTGAAAATTCTAAAGGTTTATGCCTCTTATCAGCATAACGTTTCTACCTATTTTAAGTAGCTAACAATCTTTGGTTAATCAATTTGATCTGCTCTATTGTCTAATAGACTTTGTCTGGCCTATACATCTTACTCTCAGATAGTTCTTCCTAACATAACAATGATTGACATTTCCTTCCATATAGTACTTCATATGGAGCCAGCTGAATACTCGAATGATAACTATTGTTATATGCAAACTCTGCTAGAAGAAGGAATCGATCCCAACTTCCTTTGAAATCCAATACACAAGCTCTAACATATCTTCTAGCATCTGTATTGTTCTTTCTGTTTGTCCGTCTGTTTGAGGATGGTAAGCTGTACTAAATTTGAGTTTGGTACCCAAAGCCTCATGTAATGACATCTAAAACTTGGAAGTAAACCGATGATCTCGATCATAAATTATAGTATTTAATATACCATATAGCTGTAAAATCTCCTTGATTCAAATCTCTTCCAGCTTATCAAGAGAATAGTTTATGCTAATCGATAGGAAATGGGTTGTCTTTGTGAATCGATCAACGATTACCCAAACTGCATCATGATTTCTAATAACCTATGGAAAATTGTTACAAAATCCATAGTAATACTTTTCCATTTCCACTCAAGAATCTCAGGATTTTGTAGAAGCCCTTATAGCCGTTAATGCTCAATTTTCACTTTTTGGCATGTGAGACAATGAGCTAAAAACTCTGTTACATCTCTTTTCATCCCTTAACACTAACACATAAACTTCAAGTCATAAAGGCATTGTAATTTTTCCTGAGCGCATGGTATACTTATTCTTGTGTGCCTCATCTAGGATCTGCTGCCCCAACTCCACCTATAGAATATATATCCGCTTCTTGTACTTGACTAGTCCACTTGGTGATAGGTCATATTCTTGAGTTTCACTCTTCTCAATCATGCTTATGATTGACTGTGCTCTTTCATTATGTATTTGAGCTTTCTCAATCTCTGCTCTCAGGTCATTTTCTACCTGACTAACATTACTGCTACTGATCAGAATTTGATTCGACATATTGAGATCTCTAAAATCCTCAATCAATTTCTACTCTTGTATCATTATGGCAGCCACCTACACTGTCTTTCTACTCAATGTATCTTTAACTACATTAGCCTTTCTTTGACGATATTTAATCTCCAAGTTGTAATCTTTAAGAAACTCCATCCATCTGTGTTTCCTCATATTCAGTTCTTTCTGATCGTACAAATATTTCAAACTCTTCTGGCTGCAGTATAGCTCTACGGTTGCCCTAGAGAGATAATGTCTCTAGATTTTCAATGCAAATAGAATTGTTGCTAACTCAAGATCATAAGTGGGATAATTCAATTCATAAGGCTTCAGCTGATGAGAGGCATATGCTACATCTCTACCCTGTTGCATCAGGACACATCCTAATACGTGCTTGCTTGCATAACTGTAGATCACATAGGTCAACTGTGGATTGGGGATTATCAGGACTGGTGCGATTGTCAATCTCTCATTCAGCTCTATGAATCTCCTCTCATAACTTTCGTACTACATATTATACCTTATATCCATTAGGCTCATATGAGTGTAAAAGAGTAGTGAAATAAGTTATGAAACTAGGATTCGGTTCCAGATTACTCAAACTTTAAAAAACATCACACAATCCGACTACCACGCAGAGAAACTCATATTGGCAGAATTCCAGTTTACAGTATTTATTTCCAATGGTCAGGAATATACAACAAGGGGCTATTCAAATATAGTTTTCCATTTTAAATATAATGGCAACATCAAAATATCAAAATCACAAGTCTTCTGCCCCTATTCATGCTGGCTAAAAAGAACCTCGTTTTGCCAAAATTTACCCAAAACAATATTTTTACCACCAACTTGGTCCAACATAATCATAAATCATTATCTAACCATAAAATACATGATTAAAACACCATTAACCCTTAAAAATACCCTCTAGCCAGAAAAAACCCAGCCCTAAACCCTCATAAAACCTTATCAAAATCACAAACTAATTGGTTCAAAACAAAGCTTATGCATACCTCTACGCGTTTCTGCAATTGGTTCAGAAATCTGGCAGTACTTCGTTTGGCAAGAAGTCACAAAACAGCTCTAAAAGAAATTTTAAAACCATAGAAACAAAGCTTATGAAGAGGAGAAGAAGGTTTATAAAGGTTATTTTGAGATAAAACGCCGATTCGATAATGTTTCGGCTTATTGAAGTAAAAGGAAAATACTATTCATACTCTCTCTCTCTTCTACAATTTTTTCTCTATTTTCTGATTTTTCCTGATTTTTTTATGATAATTGTCAAAATATATGGCCTTTAATTGTCTTAAAAAATATCCGCCATGTGTTGCAAACCTGCGGTGCCATTTGTTTGGTGATTCTGTTAATTGGTGACATGTGTCACTAGCTTTAATTAAGTGGGTCCTGTCTCTTTTCCCCAGCCTTTGGCTATCCTTTTTGTCAGGGAAAGTGAGGGTCTGATGATTTTCCCCATCTCCTGGGTTTGGTGTTCAGAAAATTTAGTCGAGTAGCTGGACCAGAGATCGGTGGATTTCCTCGGCTCGGGCTAGGTGGCGCTCTCCGATGATGCCAACATAAAAGAGATAAAGAAACTTTATCATTAATGGGACAAATGTCATCCCTTGATTGCACCAACGCATAAAGTTAAAAAGCACTTTATGGTGTTTACCTCTAAGATGCCACCACGTGTCCTTTTTATATGCACTAGCACAAAATATATATTTTACACCTATTTTTTATACTTGACCAAATATGACACGTGTAGAAAGTGTGACCGGTGGCATTTTCGTAAATATAAGAAGATGAAGGAACTTTCTACACGTGTTGAAAAGACAACACGTGTAGAAAGTAAATTTAAAATTTTTTTCTTTAACATAAATGCATTTAATTTTATTTTCAAATTTTTTTATTTTTTTGAAAAAAATTGAAAATTGAAAAGGAATTGTTTAAGACTTTCTACACCATAAGAGAGTCATACCTTCGGCAGAGGCTCTGTAAAGATGGAAAAGAGTGCTACCTAGCGCCATATGTTCAAGAGTAAGAAAAAGTTTGTAATTCATACCTCTTTTGCAACACTCATTGGCAGTTAGTGGTTCTATGTCCAAAGCAGAATGTCATCGTTCTTTTATGTTGATTACATTATAATCTGGGAAATGATTTGAAGAAAATGATGGACACGTAAGTATACTTTGACAATGACATTTTATTTGCAATATGTAAGTTTTTTATATAATCTACCCTCTTTTATATATTTTTCCACAGGGCAATGGAAACGTACCAAGAGTGGTTAAGAAAAAGCATACACACAAGCTTAAGGAGACTATCTGGATACAACCAAAGGTAAATAGTTTCAATCCTTCTATGAACATAGTTATCTTGTTCACATATATAATTAATATAATATAATGCATGTTCTTCTATAACGCCATCGTCAAAAGGGGAATAAGACTTGTCGATATTATGTGATGAGGCACATGTTAAACATCATCCTCTTAGGTAGTACAGAATTTACAGAAGAGGTAATTATATTTAATTATATTTTTTTTATTAAGTTCATTTCATAGTTATTAAATTGATGTGATTTTTTATTTTAAAATCTGTAGATGTTTAACATTACGGATACATTTTCTGAAGAGGACATTGATGACGTTCGCACATGTTGGGCAACTTATTTTGTAGAGATCACAAACTTGTGAATGTAATGTTAAACATGTAAAGCTAAAAACTATTTGGTATTAGACATGTTGAAGTCAGGTTTAGAAAGTCCCACTATACCACTTTCTACACTTGACTTGAGAGGTCACGTGTAGAAAGTCCACACTTTCTACACGTGACCTCTCACTTTCTACACCTGACTTGAGAGGTCACGTGTAGAAAGTGTGGACTTTCTACATATGACCTCTCACGTAAGGTGTAGAAAGTCCCACTTTTTACACTTTCTACACTTGACATTTTACGTCAGGTGTAAAGAGTCCACACTTTCTATACCTGACGTGGTAGGTCAGGTGTAGAAAGTGGGACTTTCTACACATGGTTTATGACACATGTAGAAAGTTTGGATTTTCTACACCTATTGTTTCTACACGTGTTTTATGTCAGGTGTAAAAATTCCTTTCTGTCACATGTAAAAAGTCTTTTCTGTACTAGTGATGGGTCTCACGCTCTTTCTCTTTCCTCTACCTAACCAATCCATTTTATTGGGGAAAGGAAGGTCAAGGGATTTTCTCAGGTCCAACTATAAGGTGTCATCTTTTGTGGTCCCCACCAAAGTACAATTAGTTTATTTAATTATTACTTTATGAATCAACAAATAAAATTTTGCCAAGTGTCCTCTTTTATTTAAAATAGCGCCATATATAGTATTACTTGCACCGGTAAATTTTCTTCTGACTCTTAATGCACTCTAAGCCTCATGTACCAAGAGACTCGTTCTTTACCTGGATATAGTCCTTAAAAATCATTCTATCTCCTCAATATTCTTGGAACTCTTACTCAACTCGAGCCTAACATTCTGTCTGATATAAGCTTATCCTCAAGTTCCTAGACCCAAAATCTGGGATATTACAATTCTCCCTTCGTTCAATAAATTTCATCCTTAAAATTTAAAACATTTATACCTAAGGAAATCATTCTAGACATTGAATCTATCCCTTTCTTAGTTGAGCCTACAACTCAAATCATCATACTCTCAAAATAATCTCAGATAGTATTCAGCAATTACCATATGGCATTTCCATTCATTCTGTACCCATTATGTAGCATTTAACATAGGACCCACTGGTCCATTCTTACAATGCTTAGATTATTAAGCCATCCAGCTTCTTTAGGACTTTGCTCGGGTCATACTATAAGCATATCAAGCCTTACAGCTTGTTCTATTCCCATAGCATTGGGTATTCCGGCCTTACTAGCTAAGGAATCACCCTCATGCCATAGGCATCTCAGGGTTTACTATCTCAGCTACAACTTGATAGAGTCTAAATGTTTGGCTAGCCTCAGGTGTACTTTGGACATACTGGTCCAATGTCACCGCGGTAGGAAACAACTATAGTGCCAGGCACACAGGTTTTACGGCCTAGGGATACCACCCCATGCAAACTTTCACACCGATTTTTACTGCCTCAAGTCTTTGCTCAAAACAATTATCAAATACATATCATTCTGCCCGCCTAAGGACATACTAGTCCCCTAGGTCTTATGGCCTCAGGACAATTGGTCTATCATTTTTGCTAAACACCTATCGAGACTAACTACCTCAAGACATACAGTCCATTAGGCATTCTGAATACATCCTAGGCTCTAACTCTTTCTACTCAAGACATTCATATACTTATGTAACATTCCTAAAGCATGCTAAATAAACCATTATCACAAGAGCTTGTTCTACCTTAATTTCTTTCCTTATCTTTCTTTCATCACCCGGCAGTGGAGCACCCCATGGCGATACACTTGGTCATACAAACCGTTCTTTCTAAGAAACCTATCTGACATAGTACTTATTACAGTGTACCATCCTTAAGAGCTTATGTCCCAGTAGCTATACTCTACGGTTCAATGTCATGGTGGCTTCACCCTACGGTTTGATATCACAGTGGCTCCATGCTAGGGTTTGACATCACAGTGGCTCTACACTACGGTACTGTACTCGGTGCTTCACTTAGTCACCTGACTGGTCAGCCCCTCTGGTCATAATTCTCCATAGGTAGCCCTCTTTGATTAGAACCCTCCATTGGTAGCCTTTTTCGAACAGGACCTTCCGTAGGTAGCCTTCTCTGATCAAAATCCTCCGTTGGTAGCTCTCTCTGGTTGGCCGTCTCAAAATAAAAGTACCTTGTAACGGGAAATCTAGATCTTATAAGGTTCCTCTTCTTTAGCAGTTCCACAATCTACTTTCTTTAAATCTGCCATCTCATCTGGGGTCATTCGGTAAAGAGTTTGAATATCGGTCTAGCTCCAGGCATAATTCTACTGTCCTTACCGGGGAAATCTACCCACATCATACTGGGAATCCAATAGCCATTATTACATCTTCTAATAGTTGTAATACCTTATATCTAATAGACTCAGATGAGTACAGAAGAGTAGTGAAATAAGTTATGAAACTAGGATTCAGTCTCGGATTACTTAAACTTTAAAAAATGTTTGCAAATACCAATCTCAACTCAAGATTTGAACCTAGGGTTGAGAGGGTTTTTCAGAGGATAAAAAAAATTTCAATTATTTTCAAAAAGTTTCACTACGTCACTAAGTCTCATCGGCTCTCAGTTCCATCATATCAGAGTATATGAGCGATTCTCTTCTTAAGTTTCACATTAAATCGTTAGTTAATGTTTCATTATCCTTCGGAAGCATTCTCCAACTAAGTTATCCCAATATTTGGTTACTGTCCATTTACTAGGCTACCGGTACTGCTAGTTCTACCACTGTATTACTGTCATCTTAACTGAGTTATGTACATCATATACATATCCTAAAATATCCAAACTAAACTACTACTAGAAAGTAAAATTTTTCAGCTTCATCCTCTAGCTGTCCATATTTACCTTCTTGCCCTTTGAGCTGCTAGCTTGTACTGTAGATTGTTTATAGGAAAAGAGTGAGATTCAAAAGAATCCCAGTAGTAACAAACAGTCAATCATATAGACACGAATTCATAGAGCATGCCATACAATCATCATCTAAACAGAATTATCACAGTACACAACAAGCAATTCAATATATCACCATAACGCTAGGTATATCAAATCACATGGCCTCGAGTGTTACCCGTGCAAAAGGCCCTAAGTATCCAATTGTGCATCACATAAATTTTCAATGGCCTGAGCGTCTACCAATACAATAGGCCTCGGTCGACTATCCCTCATAATTAGAATGCGTCTTACGATACATGATGAAACCAGAAACATGTAGTGCATCTTATAGCATGAAAGACAAAGTTACTACCTGGTTACTTTTCCTGTGAAATATCCAACTACTTCTCTAAGCTCGAGAAGGTCTTAAATCCTAGATAGCTGTCAGGTCCTATAATTAGAATTACGGATGATAAATTGATATTTGGTCCAATTCTCTTACAATCCAAGCATTCATGTTGGTTGTCATTAAGGTTAGTATACTACGTCAAAAGCATTGTCAATGTATTCCAACTATCACAAGTTTGTTAGTTTCACCCTTAAAGTTCAAAATAATTACTTGGTGCCATTACATTTTCCTATTTTTGCACATTTATTCAAATATGCCTGAATTTTCATCAATATTTGAAAATTCATAACTCTATGTACTGATGTCCAATTACACCCATTCTAAAGTCTATGTGATATCTAATTATTATAATTTTATGGAAAAATATAGTCATTAGTCATATGGATACACATCAATAAATAATTTCACTTTATTAGCCACTACTCCAAAACTTACCAGTTTTAGATGACTAATCTTTAAAAATGTACAACTTCCAGTGTACACATCCAATTGACACAAATGATATATCAAATTAAAGCTTGACATGTCTAATATTAGACTAGAAATTTTCACAATTCTTGGACATCATTTTCCTATACAAAAACATCACACAATCAAATTGCCTTGTACAAAATTCACATTGGCAGAATTACAGTTCTGCAGTATTTGTTTCCAGTTGTCCAGAATCTACAAATAGGGGCCATTTCCACACATTTTTTCATTTTAAACACAATGGAAATATAAAAAACATCAAAATCACATGTATTCAGCCCCTAACCCTATTTGGCCGTACATAACCATTTTTACCAAAATTAACCAAAACAGAATTTTGTTTACCAACTTAGTCCAATATCATCATAAATTATTATCTAACTACAAATACATGATTAAAACATCATTAACTATTAAAACACCCCCTTTTAAAAAACAAACAACCCCCAAACCCACATGAAAACTCATTTAAATCACAAACCTAACATTTCAAAATAAATCCTACGCTTACAGCAATGAGTTTTCACAACCGGTTCTAAAATCCGGCAGTACTTCATCCCACAAGAAGTTACCAAACACCTCCAAATGAAATTCCAAAATCATAGAAATAAAGCTTATGATGAGAAGAAGGTTTGTAAAACATATTTTGGGAGAAAACACCGATTTGGTAGTGTTTCGGCGGATTCAAGTCATGAAAAATTATTATTCATGCTTTCTCTCTCTTCTAACATTTTTTGTATTTTTATTTTATTTTTCCTTTACTTTTAGGAAGGTTAGATGAAAGTATATGGCCCTTAATGAGTCTTGAATTTGTTCGCCATGTGTCAAAAGCCTATGGTGCCATTTGTTCAGTGATCCAACTATTTGGTGTCAAGTGTCACTAGCTTTAATTAAATGAGTCTCGCCTCTTTTTCCAGGCCTTTAGCCATCCAACTAGTCAAGGAAAGTAGAGTCTGATGATTTTCCCTGGCTCTCAGGTTCGGTGTTCAAAAAAGTTAGTCAGGTAATCGGACCGGAGACCGATGGATTTCCTTGGCTTGGGGCTAGGCGGCGCCCTCCGGTGATGCCAATACAAAAGTGATAAAGCAACTTTATCATTAATGGGAAACATGTCATCCCTTGGTTTCACCATCACATAAAAGTCAAAAAGCACATTATGCTCTTATCCTCTAAGATTGTGCCATGTGTCCATTTTACGTGGGACCCATGCTCTTTCATTTTCCTCCATCCACCAGTCTACTTTATCGGGGAAAGAAAAGTCAGGGGATTTCCCCAGGTCCACCTACGAGGTGTCATCTTTCATGGTCCCCGTATAAAGTAAAATGAGTTTATTTAATTATTACTTTATGGATCAAACAATAAAATTTTACCAAGTGTCCTCTTTTATTTAAAATGGTGCTACACATAGTTTTACTTAGCACCAATGAATTTTCTTCTGATTATTTACATGCTCTGAGCCTCATGTACCTAGAGACTTGTTCTTTACCCGGATATAGTCCGTGAAAATCATTCTATCTCCTCAATTTTCTTGGGACTCTTACTAAACTTGGGTCTAGTAGTGTGCCTGATATAGGTTTATCCTTAAGTTCCTAGGCCCAAAATTTGAGATATTACACCACACAAAATGTTGTGTTTTTTTCGTGTCAACCTTGTCAAAGGTAATGCTATTCTAGAGAAATTCTATATAAATCGTCTGCAATAACCAGCAAAACGCAGAAAACTGCGTATTTCAACAATATTCTCTAGTCTTTTCCAACTCAATACTGCTTCCACTTTAGTGGGATCCACCGAGACCCCTTCTTATGAGACTACATGGCACAAGAATTTAACTTCCAAAAGGTAAAACTCATACTTGTTCCACTGGGCATAGAGTTGCTTATTTCTCAATGTGCCTAGCACTATTCTTAAATGCTCTTCATGTTCTACTTTTCTTCGTGAATACACAAGTATATCATCGATAAAGACTACTAAGAATTAGTCTAGATACAGACGGAAAATTTGATTCATGTAGTCCATGAATACTGTAGGTGCATTAGTCAGCCCAAATGGCATTACAAAAAATTCATAATGCTCATATCTAGTTCTAAATGTGGTATTTGGTATATCTTCTACTTTTACCTAGAGCTGATGATACCCTAATCTCAAATCAATTTTTTAGAATATATAGGAACCAGACAACTAATCGAGCAAATAATCAATTCTAGGAGGTGGATATTTATTCTTGATAGTCACCTTATTCAGTTCCCTGTAATCAATACATAAGCACATGCTTCCATCTTTCTTCTTGACAAAAAGCACTAGAGCACCCCATGGTGAAATACTGGGTCGAATGAACCCTTTCTCAGGTAGATCCCCAATCTGCTTCTTTAGTTCTACCATTTCGTTTGGAGCTATTCTGTATGGGGCTGTAGATATTGGTCCAGCTTCAGGCTTAGTATCAATTACAAATTCCATTTCCCTTTCTAGAGGTAATCCACTGATATCATCCGGAAACACCTTTGGAAACTCATTAAATATAGGGATATTCTCAAATGTTATCCCAGCCTTTGACTGCATAAAAAAGAATACTATATATCCCTGATAACCTTTATGCAAACTTCTCTCAACCTTGGCTGCCGAAACAAAATTAAGATTGGTTTCTAGAATAATATGTGATTATGGATTAGGATAGATAACCTTCTTGTTTCTATAATGTAATAGAACATTATTCGTTGTTAACCAATTAATACTAGGATCACTTCTAGCTTATGTAGTGGTAAACAAATCAAATACACCGTTGATTCATGTCCCTTAGCATTAATTATGCAGTTTAAATATACATTGGTGGTTTTAGATTTGACACTTGTGGGTGTAGACACTATCATGTCATACGGTAATTGATTCACACTCAGGCCTAGTTGCCTCACACAGTTATATGCAATAAATGAATGGCTAGCACCCGAATCATACAATGCTTGTACGGATTACCATTAAGTAGAACCATACATTGGATTAGCTCTGAGGATTTCTTAAACTCCTCTTGTGTCATGGCAAAGACCCTGCCCTGAGCTCCTCTATTCTCCATTCTTATAGATAATTGATAGCATAATGCCCTGGTTGCTGACATTTGAAATAGATTAACTCGTATGGCCTGCCAGGATGGTAGGGCTTGCTATAGTGCCAGCAAGTTCTATTTCCAAAACGTCTCTGATTTTCGTGATTACCAAGTTGGTATGGATTTTTATCATTCCTTCTGGATTGTTCTCCTGAATTTTTATATTTTTGGGAAGAACCCCCACTGCTAGATGCTCCTTTACTACTAGTATTCCTATCATGTATAAATTCAGCAGGTTGCTGGTCTCAGTGAGTTGGCATTCCTCTACTGCCTTGTTAAATTTAGTGAATTGCTTGGAGACCAATTTTGCTTTCAGCTCTAGCCCCAGCCTCCGAATCATCATGTTGGAACTCCAACATTCATCATCCCAAAACCTCAAATATGAAGAGTATCGAGATAAGTGAATGTAATGTGACAGGTACTAATCAAAACTCTTATTCTCATCCAATTGGATGGTTAGGAACACAATTTCCTTGCGATTCAAACCGACCAGGAGAAATTATAATATCGTCTCTTATAGAGCGTGTGATGAGTTCTGGTTATATAATGTTTACAAACTTGAGACACTATTCAACAACAAGTTGTCAAAATCTTAACTTCAATATAGGGTTTGATTCTGTAATTAATTGGGTATTTTGAAAACTTTTAAAAATAATTATGTACGGTCTCATACCAGTTTACAAAATCATTACTCTCATCAGTTTCAAAATCATTTGTTAAAAATGCAGAGCGTTCTTTGGTAATAGCCCATGTAGTGGTGGTTAGCTTAAGGCCTTTTAGTGTTTGGTTGCCTAATTATAGTGCAATTGTCGCTTTTTAATACTAGGGTGTTTCTAAAATTTCATCATACAGACTGCAACTATTACGGTTAGTGTCATGGTTACTATCAGTACTACCACTACTTCTACTTAATCATAGACATATTTTATAGTCGTCTAAAATAGAATGATAACCATCAGCGTCTATAATCACTCCACCTTCTCTTCTTTTGTCCGTATTACCTCCTTTCCCTTGGAGCTGGGCGCGTTTGTTGTGTATCATTTTGTTGAAAAAGGGTGAGATTTCAAAGACTTTCAGAAGTACACCAATCACAAATATGATATATAGAATGCCAAATATGTAAAACAAAGCATCATATAGTACTTACAAATTATACAACAAACAAATGGCCTACCCGGTCCCTTATCATAGAATCACAGCGCTTGATGTTATAGTTTGGCTACCCAGGGCCTCTCCCCCATACAAGGTGCAGTCACGGGCTTTTTGCCTTAAGACTTCCTGGCTAAAGACACCCCCAGGTAACTCCCGGTGCAATTTGTACTTACGGGTCATACATCCTAGGGGCTAACTGTCCCGCATATACACAGATAATAGAGAATACATACAGAGCATCACATATGCTATAAGTAATAGGGTACTACCTGGCAATCCTTCCCATTTAGCTTCTTGTTTGCTATCTCTCGAGCATCCCAAGCAAATATCGAATCCTATAATTTATAATTCATGGACGGGCATGTTATTACTTATTCCAATTCTTTATAACTCATAACACTTAGTTTGTTATCATTTAGGTTAGTGCTTAGGACCAATTAAGTATTTAATATGGTTACACTAGGCTTAAGTACTAATCTTCACCCTTAAAGTTCTCCCTTATTATTTTTGGCCCAAAGCCTATTAAATTCGCATGGACTAAATGTTGGTAGGATTTTTCATTTAACTTTAAAAAATCATAACTAATTATACAAACCTTCAATTAGGGTGGTCAAAAGCCCTATATGACCCTTATTAAGTCTACTTTAAAGGAAAGATTATTATTTTGCAACTCTCATATATATAATCCTAGACTTCATAATTACTCACTACTGTCACAAGACAGCTTCCACAATCATTACCAAATCTTAAAAATTTGTATATCCCAATGTACTTGTCTATTTATTATAAACTTAAAGATTGTTGGGTCTACTTTATTTCTGGAAAATTTTATGGACATTAGAGTTAATTTGTCTAGACAAAAAGACGTCACAACCAATCTATCAAAAAAAAGCTTCCAGATTTAATGTCCAAATTTTAAAAATCATAACTAATTCTAGAAAATTCAAAATTGACTGGTTCTAAGCAAATTGTAAACCTTGTTAAGTATACTATCAAGGAAAATATCATTGCTAGAAAATATGACAAAGAAATTTGCAAAAATTTACCAAACCTTAACTGTCCCATATTTTGTTCCAAAAACAAGGCCAAATTTGAAAAATCATAACTCTAAATCCATAGGTCCAAAAATTACATTCTACCTATCAAAATGAATCTCAATGTGTGTACTTTCATTCTAGAATTTTTCATAGCATTTAGACTAGGTTTGGTTATTCAAAAGCATGATGAAACACTTCTACCTCTAGAAAACAATTTCTGGCAACACAGAACCCTAACTTCCAAAATTTGGCATTTTCCACACAATCACCAAAAATAACAACCACATGTTATTTTACATAGTTTTTCATTTAGAAGCCATTGGTGAACTCCAATATGACAAAAATTCACTCATTCTACCCCTTTTTCCCTCTAATCGAACAACTACCCATAAGCAACAATCATCAAGGTTCAAGTTTTAGAACATAGCTTTCCTATACTCATCATTTAACACCATATTTAACCATTTGCAAGACCAAAATGACATCAAATCCTATTTTCTCATATGAACTGAAACCTAGGGTAGAAGTGAGAAACCAAAAGACACCACAAATGATAGAAATACTTATCTCAAAACAAAGTCCTAACTCAGCTCTTGCTTCTTTTAGGCTTTGTTTTTTGCTTCTACCACTTTGGGTCTTAGAAAATAGCTCAAGAAACCTCCTTTTCAAAAGCTATAGATTTGAAGCTTAAGATGATGGGAATGATGTTCATGTAGAATATTTCAGCGAAAAATGTGAGGAATCTAGTAAAAATTTGAAAAGAAGTACCTTAGTGTCCTTGAATTTCTCCTTCTCTCTCTCTTGTTCTTCAACTTAGCCACCTAAATGGGTGAGGAAATGAGTGTTTAATTCATTGGTTTCTCTTTTTTATGTGTGCTAAACAAAATTACAAGATAGAGAGAGAGAAAATATTTTGACCAACTTGCCCTTAGTTAGCGCAAGTATAACTAGCATGCCATTTGGTTGAATTTCAACTACTCTTTCCTTCTTCCTTTCCAATTTGACCGAATTGCTTAGCTTAATTAGGAGTAAAGAATTTAATTTTTGAGCCTCCTACTTACTCCATTTTCCAAGAGCAAAATCCTTGCCCTTAATCGTGGGTTCAAATTTTTAACTTTAAGATCAATTAGCAATTGTTTCTTTGGCCCATGATTATGGTAATGTTAATTAAATTGCCATTAACTATTTTATTAAATTATATTTTCTTTTCCATACACCATTTTCTCTTTTCTTTCTAGGTTCAAATTATATTTTGTATCTCACTAGACACATTTTGGAGGAATTAATTCTTTTCCTTAATTAATTCGAATTAATTTTGTACAAAATTCCTAAAGTGGTTGCGCTATTATTATCTACACTAGCTTTTGGGATTCTTAGCCCTTATATGCTTTTGTAAACATTATAAATCATTTTATTCCTCTAGTTAAATATTTACAAATTCTACTGATTACAGAATTTAGTATATTACAGCTCTCCCCTTATACAATAAATTTCATCCCCAAAATTTGTTACACATCATGAGGAATATATTCCGGGTAACATCTTTTCATATCTTCTTCTGCTTCCCATATTGCCTCCATTGGATATAATCCCTTCCAGGCCACCTTCACAAATGATATGTTACGATGCCTGAGCCTCCTTTCTTACGTATCGATTATTCGTTATGGCTTAGGATGGTAAGTGAGATCATCTCACATATCTACATCTTCATACTTAATAATATGTTCGTGGTCTAGTTGGTATTTTTTCAACTATGAGATATGGAACATGTCATGGAATCTGTTCAAGTTCAGGGGTAAGGCTATTCGGTATGCCACTGGTCTAATTCTAGCTAGAATCTCAAATAGACCAATGTAGCATGAGCTAAGCGTCTTTCTTTTGATTCCCCTACCAATTATGGTAACCGCAGACACCTTTAAAAATACATGGTCTCTTACTTCAAAATGTAGAGGTCTTCTCCTTTTATCAGCGTGGCTTTTCTATCTTCTTTGCACTATTAATAGCCTCTGTTTGATGATCTTGATTTTCTCTATGATTTGATGTACCAGATCTCACCTATTAAAGCTTTACTTGAACAATTCCACCTAGAAGAGAGGTGATTGACACTTCCTTCCGTATAGTGCTTCAAATGGAGCACATGAATGCTCACATGGTAGTTGTTGTTATAGGAGAACTCAGCGAGTGGAAGGAAATGTTCCCAGCTCCCCTAAAAAAATAATACACATGTTCTTAACATATCTTCCAGCATCTATATGGTCCTGTCTGACTGTCCATCTGTCTGTGGATGATAGGCCGTACTGAATTTCAGTTTCGTACCCAGAGCTTTATTTAAAGCTTTCCAGAATCTTGATGTGAATTTGGGATCTCTATAATACCCCAATTTTTTACCAATATTCCTCATATATATAATTGTGATATTTTATGGAATAAAATGGTGAATTGTGGTGAACATAAATTTATAGAAATATTTCAATCGTCAGTTACATATAATTTGGCCAACTAAGGACACAAAGAGGAAATTAAGCAACTTGACCATTTCATTAAGCCATTACCTCTTCATCTTTCCATCCTCATTTTTGTGCAAAAATTGAACCTAGAGAGAGAGGGAGTTTTCAGCCATATTGCAAGAGCAAGAAGCACACAAGAGCTAGCGTTCTCACAAATCCAAGGTAAGAGGCTTTCATTCTTGTGATTTTTGCCTCCTAATCACACTATAACAACTTCTAACCTCTTATCCTCCTTAAAAACCATGGATAGCAAGTTGAATCAAGAGTTTAGAGAGATAGTTCAAAAACATTTAGGAGAGAGAAGGACCAATAATCAAGATGCTTTATGGATTTAATGTTGAATATTGTTGTGGGAAAGATGGATTTCAAATCTAGAATTTATGTTTTAATGAGAATATAATGGTGATGGGTTCCTTAATAGAAATGGAGAAGAAAGCTTAAATGTTATTGTAGACAAGGTATATACAAATATTGTTTATGATATTTGGTGCATGTTGAAGTAGAAATTTGGAGTGGAATCAAAGGGAACTTACTGTTTTTATGGCTCTCAATGTTAACAGGTGTCTTAAATTATTAAAGCATGATTAAAGACTCTAATATGTTGTTTAGGATGGTATTTTTAATGCTGCACAATTTCTAGTTTACATAGGAATGCAATCCAAGAATTTTGAAGAAGTTAGAACATTCATATGTCAGTTTACTAGCATTATTTAAGTACCAATGGGTGTATGAAGTAGAATGCTATGGAGCTTGAAAAATTGAAGCTCCATGTTTAAGAAAAGCTCAATGTTTTAATGCTTTATCATGTGCTAAAGTCATATGCCAGTGAAAATAAAGTAGTGTCCTAAGCTCTAGAATCTCCAATATGCTAAGTTATATGAATTATGATAAATGCATGTGAAATACAAATTCTTAGAACAACCTAAGGCAATTGACAATCAATATATATAATATTATAATATATATAATTATATTATAATATATTAATATATAATTATAATATATAATATATATTAATATATTATGTAATTATACATAATATATTAATATATATATCATAATATTATATTATATATAATATTAGATATTTTTAGACAATATGTATCTTTGAACGGTGTTTAAATGTCAAGCATCGTTAAAGATTATTAACTTTGAATTTAACGTCATTGTTTTATTATTTTTTATTTTAATTATTGAAAGCTATGACGCTTGGTGAGGAAACTGCCAGAGCTTCTATAGATTTTGAATTTAAGGTTCTATTTTAACTTTTCACCAGCCCGCCATTATCGTCTTCTACGCGCGCCCTCTAGCTCTCAATTTTTTAAATCTCCATTACTTCACCATCTTGTCTTATCCCTTTAGTCCCCACTCTATTATCTTGGTCTCTATTTCCTATAGAAGCCCCTTAGCTTGTAAGTGTTTGTTTTAGATACAAAAGCTTAAATCTGTATGCTTTCTTCTTCTTCTTTTTAGTTAAAATCTATCATGAAAATTATATTTATGCTTATTTTATTCCAAGTATTTGCTTGAAGTTTCAACTCTGCCTTCTTAAACTTCCTATACATT
This sequence comes from Albizia julibrissin, assembly GCA_037074505.1. Classification (NCBI taxonomy): domain Eukaryota; kingdom Viridiplantae; phylum Streptophyta; class Magnoliopsida; order Fabales; family Fabaceae; genus Albizia; species Albizia julibrissin. Next base: position 46,346,064 of record CM073477.1, read on the forward strand.
GTAAGTTTTTTAATTTTTGAGTTTAAATCTGCATGCCTTCTTCTTCTTTTTTAGTTAAAATCTGTCATGAACCTTATATGTATGCTTAATTATTTTTCCAGATATTTACTTGGAGTTCTTCCATGTTTAATTCATAGATGAAGATGTGAATTAAATATTGCAAAGAAAACCTACAAGTTTGATGATGGATTTGGACGTAAATACAGATCGAGGGTTTCATTAAAAAAAATCAGTCATTCAATTTTTTTAAAAAGGGACATTTTATGACGCTTCGTGTAGAAGCGACCTAAGAGGTGCAATAACCTCCTACGGCGCTTCCAACTGGAAATGCCATAAGAGATCAATCTTTGTTTAAAAAAATAATAATAATTAAATAAAATGTTCCGGCATTTTTTAAATTCAACAAGCGTCGTAGGTTCTTCTTATGGTATTGGATGTTATGCCGTTTGTAAAACTCCATAATATTTTTTAAAAAAGTGCCACTTGTCGTATTTTTTGTAGTAGTGAGTAAATTACTCAAACTCTGAGATTCTTATCGATAATTGAGTTATTACTGTATTCTGGATTATTTTTTATGTTTTTGTAAATTTGGGATGTCCATTTTCTAAGGGAAAATGCTACCCAAATTATTTCCATTGATTATGTTCAAAAGGTAATGAAATGATCAAACCAATGGAAGCAAGTGTTAACAAGGTGTTTTTAGGATTAAAATCATGAAAACCCAATTTTCTCCAAAATTTGCTTAAGTTTCAGCCATGTCTAAAAATAAGGGTTAGGGATGGAATTTCAAGTTTTAATGGTTCTACGATGTTTAAGAGGGAAAATTATGTGGGGTTCATGTTGTTGAATGTGAAGTATGGAAAGCCCCAGATCGTGAAATGATGATTTTGCCCCTAAAACCCTAACTTAGGCTGTTAAGGGAAAAATTGTAATTTAAATTGGAATTGATCTGATACGAAGTCAAATATGAGATTTACATATGAAAATATGTGGAATGCACCAAAGTTGTAATTTTTAGAAAAGTACAAAATACCGAGGCCGAACCGAGTCCCCAGGGGCATTTTGGTAAATTTTGTGACTTTGAAGGAAATGCTAAAATCATCACTTTCAAAGTAAAATAAACTCAAATAGGAGTTTGATTGCAATTATTTTGACTAATTTTAGGATTTAGAATTTTCTTAGCGGGACCCACAAAGACACATAAATGAGAGAAGGAAAGGCACCCAGGTAGTAACTTTATCTTTCATATACTATGTGAACGTTAATATGTGATGATTGCCATGATCTGTTTAATGTATTGCCTATGATGTTGATACTCTCCGGGTATGGATGATGAGTTAAACCACCCTATAGAACCTTTGAGGTACCATGTGGCCAGGTGGACCCGATTGAGTGACTTGATATGTACGGACATGTATTGACCTACTCCAATTTATGATAAGTATGAACAGATATAGGCCTCCTCCAAGTTGCTGCTGTGATCACATTATGATATGATATTATGTAGATCAGGAACATATGATCAATTTGTTTTGGACAAAATCATCATTTGTTTCCTGAGCATTATCATATAGGCTTAGGCATTTTGATTGTTGCATCATGATAAATGCTACATTGCATGTTTACTATTTACATTTATATGAATGATTTATGGTTACTACTAAGATTCGTTTGAATCTCATCCCTTTCCTGTAAACAAATTATCCAGCTAGGCATAACAATTCCAAAGGCAAGGAGAAAGTCGAACACTAGGACTGAGGACGAGCAGTTTATGGAGCTATTCCAACGTTAATCATAGTATAGACTACTTAAGTTTTGGGATGTAATATGTAATACTTAGCTACTTTTCGAACTCCTGTATTATAATCAAGAAACATATATTAGTATATTTGTATAAATTTTATTTGCTTGTTTGAACTATGCAATAATACTTTATGAAATGTCTAAATTCTGCGGGGTTTGACAAAAGTAATTGTTTCTTGTTTTATGGAAAAATTACCATTTTGCCCTTACATTTTAAGATTTATTAAAATAAATCATGTCTTGCTTCTTTCCTTTGGTTTGGCCAAATTTTTTGCGCTCATATTAGGCCATTATTTGCGTCATTGTCTATTCCAATTTAAGTTACAATATTAGGCCTTTAAGTAGACAAAAGTTACACCTTTATGTCTAAACTTAGCCAATTATATGTAACTATCGATTGGAGTGCTTTCATCATTTTATGTACACCACAATTCAACATTTTATTCCATTAAATATCACAAATATATACAAGGAATGTTGGTGGAAAAAGTGGGGCATTAGAACTCCAGATTCTATGACTTATGCAAAACATAGTAATTTCAATATCTTGTAAAAATGTCCATCCAGTTAAACTTGTCTACAATTCAAAAGAGCAGACAAATAAAAAAAGACAAAGAAAAAAATCATGCGAGAATCAGGGATCCAACAAATAGTATACCCAAAATTCAGCAGAAGACACCGGACTCTCGTCTATCGACGATGTAAGAAAATGAGAAGAGAGTGTGAAACCGTCGACACAAACCTCGCAACTGGAAGAAAATTAGGGATTCACCAAAGAGTGCACCCAAATTTCACCAAAAAATGTTGAACTCTCGCAAATCAAAGATGCAAAAAAATGAGAAGAGCGTGTGTAAGTGGCAAGGAAATTTTGTCAACACCAATCTTACATACCCCTTAATATTGATACTAGTCAGACTAGCAATCAGCAGTTCAGCGGGCACATAGGAATAGCATACATATACTGATAATATTGATACAATGTATACAATGTGCTTGATATAATACATGAATTACCTATGAGGGTGTACATAATGAATACAAACCTTAAAATAATAAAAAGTCTTCAGATAACCAACATCTCCTCTGGTACTGGTCAGGAACCTTCCATTGCCAATAATGATAGCCCTGCCCTCAGAGCCACTGCCTACTGCTGAAAACTTTATACATTTATGGAAAGGGTGAGATTCAAAGAATTTCAATAATAACATACAATCAGACATATATGATATGATAATAAATATGTCATGCACCATGTTGTGTAAGATTAAAATGTTGTGTGCACACTATCCAAGGCCAAACGACTATTTGCAACCTTGGCTTAACTCAGTGCCTCCATTTGATCCCAGACCACAAATAATCATAGTGTATGAAAGAAAGAGTTACTACCTGGAATGTGCTCTTTCCTTGCCAGTCTATCAGTCCAGCTCTGTCTATTTGGCTTGGGCTACTAATATATCATAAAATTCCAAATTTTATGATAAAAGAGTTATTACTCATTCAAATTCCTTTTAAACTCATTATGTCGGTTATCTTAGCTTAAAAATGTTAAATGACCAAAATGTCCTTGGGAACCCAATTTAAGTCCTTTTATACCTGATCAAATTGTACTTTACTAAAAAATATGACCCGGGCTAATCTTACACAATTTCACATGTAGAATCCATTTTTGACATCAGATTAGTCAAAATCATGCTTAAATTACAAACTTACCCTTGGCATCCCCTAACTTAGGGTTTTAAGGGTAATTTTGTCATTTCACATTCTAAGTCCGTTATACTACATATTATACATGTTCCTTGCACAATTTTCCATTCTAAACCATATGCAATCATCAAAACCATGAAATTTCAGCTCTAACCCTCTCAAACAGGTCTGGCAAAAAATATGAAATATTTAGGAAAAATGTGTTTTCTTGATTTCAATCCATAAACCACATTCTTTTCACTTGTAATCTCATGATTAACCACTTAAACACTCTTTAAACATGATTAGTGTGAATTTGAGCTTACATCTTGTCTCTTCCACTTTCTCTCTCTAGGCCCGAAAATTTTCTCTCTCTTCCCTCTTAATTTTTCTTGCTAAACATGGTTTCTAAGATGGAGAAGAGATTAGAAGAGATGTAGAAGCGATTGAAGACAAGAATAAGTGAATTATACAACCAAACTCGCCTTGATCTTGCTCCTTGCACCTTGCTCTTTCTCTTTGTTCTTGTTTTACATTAAAGCTTTCTCTCTCTCTTGTTCTTGGTGCTGGCCAAAATAATGGCCAAAGGAAGAGATAAGAGCTTAAAAAATATCCCAACTCTACCTCCTCAAAATATTATATTTAATTGTAATAAGCATGTGCCAGTTTAATTAAATCATCATCTTTTTCAAACTTGGCCAAAAATGCTTCCATGTGGCACAATTTACGTCAAAGTAAATAGTTCCCTTATTTAAAGAGAAAAATAAAGACATCTTGCTTTATTAGTCAAATGACCTTTTGCTCTTACATTTTTTTCCATTTACACACTTTGCTGGAAAATTGGCAGAATTTTCATCAAACTTTGAAAATTCATATCTAATTGTATAGGTGTCCAATGGGTATGGTTCTAAAGGCTATATAACCCTTATTAAGTCTATTATTAAATAAAATTATATTATTTAGCAAAGAGAAGCTCAGATTTCCCAAAATTACCATTTTTGGACGCTGCCATAGAAAATTATCAGTTTCATTGGGATAAATTAAAAAATACATAACTCTTTGTATAGCTCCAAATGTCTTATATGGCCTATAAAATTAAAGTTTTATAAGTCTCATTTTATTCTAGAAAATTTCATAGTTTTTGAACATCATTTTTCTATTTAAAAATGTCACACAATCAGACTGCCACGTGGAAAAACACACGGCAGCAAATCCAAATTGTTACAATTTGTGTTCCAACATAATTATGTTGTGTATAACCTCTAATTGCTTTGTTTTGTCATTGTCTATACTCCTTAATCCACCATGTTATTCCCCTCAATACCCCCAAAGGTGTAAAGGAACTTTAGGGAATAAAATTATACCTTTTTGGGCTACTTGCTAAACTGTGGCTTAGCAATCCACTTAATTTAGGCCTATTCTCAAGCCTCTAGTCCCAGAACTTGGGATGTTACACATTTGTGTAGCGAGGGAAAAGTGAAAGTAATAAGGATGAAAGATTTAAGATTTGCAAAATACTGGAGGAAAAAGTACTGAAGTATCAGACCTTTAAGACCGTTTGTTGAAATAACCGGTCTTAAATCAACCATTTTATTTTTTTTTCTAGGAAACTTTTTAGATCAGTTGTAATAAACAACCGGTCTAAAAAGTTTAATATTTTAGACTGGTTGTGTCAAACCCCTTAACATTTAGATATTAACAAAGTAATAAGCGCAAAGTTCCATATGGCATACATAAATAGCAAAAACATACTGATATGAAGTAGTAATTTACATTACAAGAGTATCCCCACATGGTTTGATAAATATATACAAATATACAAAGCAAACAGAAACAAGCAAATTTTTTGTCAACTTTGGAAATTCATAATAAGTCTACAAAAATCCAATTTTATTGATTTCAAAGTCTAAATAAAGCTCTTTAAATTTAAATTTGAGTAACAACACTTAGGTTTGATCACTGCAACCATATCATTCCTAGCAATTCTCCAAACTCTATTATTCCAGATTGCATTCTAGAAACAGGACACAATTTCAAAAATTCATATATTTCACTTTTATTGTCAAAAAATTACAAAATACCAATAAAATTAAAGCTATATGACACTAATTTAATCATGCCAGGTTTTAGAATTTTTGGACAAAGTTTATCCTACAAAATGCATTACACAACATCACTGGCTCACAGAAAGCAATCAAACAACATACATCTTCAACTTCATAAATTTCCAAATTTGTATACCAACATCTAAAAATCATGAACACATGCATACCTATACAATTTCCCCTACTAAATGGAATGGAATAATTAGAATCACAAAATTCTAGCTCCTTACCCCTGTTCTGCCTCTGACCAAAAGTTAGGGTTCTTACTAATAAAGTTGTGTTTTCTTGATTTCTTTTGCTTAATCACTTCCTTTCTACTTCTAATCACGTAATTAGCTACTTAAACACTAAATAAACATGATTAGATAAAATTTTGGCAGCATTTCCCCTAAGGTTTGCTTGAGCCCAAATTCACAAATCAAGAGAAACCAAGGCAAAACCACTACTAACAACAACCACAACATCATACAAGACAAAAGGATCAAGCTTTGAAGATTACCTCTTGAATTCCAGCTCTTTATCTCTCCTGGACGTCACTTCTCTCTCTCTACACTCTTGATTTTTCTTGAAAAACATGAATTTCATGGACGAGAAGAGGTTAAGATAAGTTGTAGAGAGATTAGGAAGCATAAACATCAAGTTTTCAAGCTTCTTACCTTTGATCTTGCACTTGGAACCCTATAGCTCTTCTTCTTATGTTCTTAGCTTTATGAACTCACTCTTTCTCTCTCTTGGTTCAGTTTGGCCAAAATGTAATGAAGAGGAATTGAGAGATGATAGTTTAATTAATTACCTCATGTTGCTTTACCATAATATAGGTTATTTCGAAAATGCTTGTGCTTGCATTTTCTCCACCACACATTTGCTTCTTCTTTTAATAACCACCAAGTAAATTCCTTTTTCCCTTTATTTTCCCTCTTGACCTTCCATATTTAAGAGAAAATGGAATTTGGTTTGTTTTTGAATATCCACAATTGCTTCTTAAATTATCACAACTTGCTTTACATAGGTGTTATCTTGTGATTGGTTCTTTTCCCCTCTTCTTGCATTAATATAATATAATCTTATATATATTTCTCTTCCAATTTCCTTTTTTGACCAAAAATTTGAAGAGGGAAAGGGAATATTTAATACTTGCAACTCTCACAATTGCAACTTCTAAGTTGTTAAATTCTTGTCATATTGTTTGCTTTTTGACTTTTTGCTTCTCCTAAAATTTGCACTTGGTAATAATACTCCAAATTATGCTTGTTAATTACCAAGTATCCATTGTCCTATTTTTAATTCCCTCTTGGCCGAAATTATTTGGAAAATTAGGGGAAAATAATTGCTTCTTGTTTTATGGAAAATTACATTTTATGATTTATTGAAAAAGTCATTCCTTGCTCTTTTTCCCTTATTTTAGACAAATTTTTGACATGTATTTTAGGCTACTATTTGTGTCATTTTATGTTTTAATTTTAGTTACCATGTTAGGCCTTTAAGTGGACATTAATTGCTCCTTAGAGTATTAACTTTGCCAATTTGTGTGTAACCGGCAATTGGAATGTTTCTGAAAGTTGATGTACACTACAATGCACCATTGTATTCCATTAAGTGTATCAATTATATACAAGGAATATTGGTGATTGAAAATATGGTGTTACAACTTTCCCCCTTAAATAAATATTGTCCTTGAAATTTGCTACAAGTATTGACTCATAAATTCTGGGAAACGCTTTTGCATGTCTTCCTTAACTTCCTAAGTAGCTTCTCTAGGAGATAACCCCTTCCACACTACTTTGATGAATAGGATACTCCTGTGCCTCAGTTGTTTCTCCTGTCGATCAATGATTTAGTTAGGTGTGACCTCAGACGTCAAATCATCCTACAGGTCTACTTCTTTATATTCTATCACATGCCCGGGATTAGGTTGATATTTCTTCAACTGTGACACATGGAAGACATCTTGTAGCCTGCTTAAGCTTGGGGCAAAAGCTATTTGGTACACTACTGGCCCAATCTTTGATAAGATCTCAAAAGGACCAATGTACCTAGTGGTTAGCTTCTTCACCTTCAACGCCTTGCCAATACTAGTAATAGGCAAAACCTTCATGAATATGTGATCTCCCACTTTAAACTTGATTGGTTTCCACCTCTTATAGCATAGTTCTTTTATCTTCTTTGTGCAACTAGTAGCCTCTGCTTGATCAGCTTTGTCTACTTCGTTGTTTTATCTACTATATCTGGCCCATGCATCTACCTCTCAGATAGCTCTATCAACATAAGGACGACTGACATTTCCTTCCATGCAATGCTTCATAAGGAGCCATTTGGATGCTTGAACGATAACTGTTGTTGTATGTGAATTTTGCCAAGGAAAGGAATTGGTGCCCACTGCCTTTGAAATCTATTACATACGTGCAAAGCATATCCTCTAGTGTTTGGTTTGTTCTTTCAATTTACCCATCTTTATGAGGATGATAGGTAATATTGAACCAAAGCTTGGTGCCTAAAGCCTCGTGTACCGCCTTCCAAAACTTGCAAGTGAATAAAGGATCTCTGTCTAATATGATATTCTTTAGCGTACCATATAGACGCATTATCTCCTAGATATAAATATCAATAAGTTTATCTGGAGAGTAGTAAATGCTGATCAGGAAAAAATTATTTGTCTTCTTGAATCGGTCTACTATCACCCAAATTGCATCATGATTTCAGACCTTTAGTAGTCCTGTCATGAAATCCATAGTAATGCTCTCCATTTCCACTCAGGAATTTTAGGGTTTTGCAGTAATCCTGAAGGTTGTTGATGTTCAGCTTTGACTTTCTCGCAAGTAAGGCAACAATCAACGAATCTTGACACGTCCCTTTTCTTGCCTGGGCACCAATATGTAGACTTCAGATTATGATACATCTTAGTTGCTCTTGGGTGTAGAGTATATTTACTCTTATGTGCTTCCTTTAGGGTTTTCTGTTTCAGCTCTGCTTACGATGGAACATATATCCACTTGTGGTGCTCAACTAGCCCAGTTGGTGATAAGTTGTGCTCCTAAGTCTCTCCCTTTACAATCATATTTTTGATAGGCTAAGCACGTCTATCCTGCATCTGAGCTTCTTCTATGATCGCTCTCAGGTCATTCTCTACCTGACTCACATTGCTGTTGTTGATCATGATTTGATTTGATTTGATAAATTAAAATTTCTAAAGTTCTCAATTAGCCTTTACTCGTGTACCATGAGGGCTGCCACCTACACTACGTTATGGCTCAATGCATCTGCCACCACATTTGCATTTCCTGGATGATACTTAATCTCCATATTATAGTCTTTGAGAATCTCCATCCATCTGTGTTATCTCATGTTAAGCACTTTCTGATCGTATAGATATTTCAAACTCTTATGGTTGTAGTACAACTCTACAGTTGCCCTATTAACATAGTGTCTCTAGATCTTTAGTGCGAATACAATCACTGCCAACTCAAGATCATGTATGGGGTATATTTGCTTGTGAGGCTTCAGCTGTCAAGTTGCATATGCCACTACACGACCTTGCTATATTAGGACACATCCCAATCCATACCTACTAGCGTTTGTGTAAACCACGAAGGTTAATTACAGATCTGGTATTGTCAAAACTGGTGCTTTTGTTAACTTTTGTTTTAGCTCTATGAAGCGTCTCTTACAGTTGTTGTCCCACATAAAATGCTAAGTTTTTCATGTTAACTTTGTCAACGACGAAGCTATTCTGGAGAGGTTGTGTATGAATAATTTGTAATACCCTGTGAGACCCAGAAAGCTGCGTATCTCAAATATTGTTTCTAGCCTCTTATAGTTCATTACTGCTTCCACTTTGTTTGGATCTACTAAGAGCCCTTATTGTGAGACCACATGGCCTATACATTTCACTTATGAAAGCCTAAACTCGCATTTGGTTAGCTTGGCATAGAGTTGATTGCTCCATAATATGTTAAATATTATTCTCAGATGGTGTTCATACTCTGCTTTGCTTTAGGAGTACAACAAAATATCATCGATAATGACTACCTCAAATTGGTCTAAGTACGGATTGAAAATTCAATTCATGTAGTCTATAAACACTGCAGGTGCATTGGTTAGCCCAAATGACATTACCAGAAACTCATAATGGCCATATCTTATTCTAAAAGTAGTCTTTGATACATCATTTGCCATCACTTAGAGTTGGAGATACCTAGATCTCATATCAATTTTCAAGAACACACAGGATCCCGATAGTTGATCGAGCAAATCGTCGATTCTGGGAAGTAGGTAGTTGTTCTTAACAATCACCTTGTTTAACTCCATGTAATCGATACAGAGTCACATGCTTCCATCTTTCTTTTTCAAAAATAGCAGTGTGTCTCCCTATAGCGAGACACTGGGTCTAATAAACGGTTTCTCTAGTAGCGCCTCGATCTGCTTTTTTCAGTTTTGTCATCTCGCATGGCGCCATTCTATATGAGGCTTTAGATATCAGGCTTAGTTTCAATCGTGAATTCAACTTCTATGTCTAGAGGTAAGCTACTGATATCCTCTGTAAATATGTCAGGAAACTCATTTACCTCTAATTGCATGGAGAAAAACATAATGTACCTCTTACCACCTTTGTGTAAGCATCTCTCGGCTTTGGCTGCAAAGAGAAAATTAAGTTTGATTTCTGCATTAGCCTTTGTTCGTAGATTAGGGTAAATGAACCTTTTACTTCCACAGTCTAGCAACATATAGTTCGCAGCCATCCAGTCGATATTAAGAATCACTTCTAGTCGTTTCAATGGCAAGCAAGTCAAATCTAATATAGACACGTGTCCCTCTGCGGTTATGATGCAATTTAAGCAGACTTCTATTGTGACGAATTTATTACTTGTAGGCATGGATACCGTCAGGTCATAAGGTAATCGATATAACTCAAGCCTAGCCATTTTACTGAATCATATGTAATAAATGAATGACTAGCTCCTAAATCATATAATCCTTATCCCTGATTACCATTGAGAGAAATCGTACCTCGGATAAACTCTAGTGATTTTTGGGCTTCCTCATGTGTCAAGGTGAACACTCTACCCTGCACTTGCACCTAGGCTCTCTAGACTCTTGTCATTGTTGATCATCCTTGGTAATATGTCCCGACTTATTGTAGTCATAACAGACAGTCTGCCTTACTGCTGCCAATGCTTATTTTGCTTGCCCGTATGTCTAGCCAAGATGGAGAGGGTTTCCACAATACCTGCACATTCTATTCTAAGAGGGTCTTTTATTACCGTAGTCGTCAGGCTGGTATGGCTTCTTATTGCTGCCACTCGAAGAACCACCTTGATATTGGCGCTTCTAGGAATTCTCACAGCCAAATGTGTTTTTGCTACAAATACTTTTATGGTTGTGCAGCTCCAGTAGGCTATGCTCTATTATTCAATACTCTTCGACTGCCTTATTAAACTCCGTGAAGTACCTAGAAACAAGTTTCTCTTTCAGCACTGGCTTCAACCCTCAAATTATCATGTCCAAACTCCACTCTTCGTCATCACAGTATTTTAAGTAGGAGGAGTATCGAGACAGCCATATGTATCTAGCCAGGTATTTGTTGAAACCTTCATTTTCCCCTTGTTGGATTGTTAGAAATTTTGTCTCCATGGTCAACCTCACTGACTGGGGAAAATACTTCTCATTGAATTTATCTTGAAAAACTTCCCTGGTCACAGGAATATTTCAAGCTAGCAAGATTGGCTCAGTGCTTACCCACCATCTGTCAGCATCACCTTCCAGCTTATATATAGCTAGTTGGGCTATTATGTCGTTTGGGCACTCTAAGAGCTTGAAAATCTTCTCCAACCGAGACAACCAGTCCTTCGTGGTTTGGGGGTCAAACTTCCCTCAAAATATGGTTGGCTGGTACTAATTCAATCTGGTTACCCAGGTCTGCATGCTATCAACTTCCATAACAAGACCCTTAGGTACCTCTGGCTCAAGCTTTAGAGGCTACAGGTGACCTCCTCCCTGTCCACTAGGATTATTATGAGCTTCTACATTGGTGTTTTGCTTCTGTTGTACTTCTCTCAAGCTATTACATAATTCATTCAGTGTGTTCTGTTGTTACATTATCATTCCTATTAGTTGTTGCATCAGGTCGGGTCTAGTGCCCAATTTGTCATTATTATCCCCGTGTCTACCACTAACTCTACCGCTAGCTCGACCTCTACCACCAGTCCTCGTACGTTCCATTTTCTATAGTTCACTATATAAAAAATAAAAAAGAAATAAATTTCATATAGATGCAAGGGCATTTTTTTCATTTCACAAAAATTTCAAGTACACAAGTTTGTCATCCACAGTACATAACATGTATATACAGTAGTTAGGCAGTCATACCACACATCATACATCCTAAATCTATTGTACTATAAGTCTTTGTTACTTTTATACATCAAGTCCTAATTGCATATAGCTTTCTAGGGGGTCACCCATCACAGGATTTCCCTGAGGCAAGAACGCTTAACTTTGACTATACCTGATCAAAATGCAGTTACTGGCTTTATTAGCTTCTGTCTACTTATTCCCTATGACTACCCTTTCCTTAAAAGATGTGTCGACTACCTTTGGTCACCCAAAATATGATGTCTGGACCCCACACTATACCTGGTATGTGTTCATACACATACTTTATGATGTGCTCCATGAACTCCTCGAAATGGTCATTCGGGCCTCTGTTGATGATATTGTTCTTCTTGGTATTCTAGAAGTATGTGTCTGGGAAGAAGTCCATGGTAGTAAAAATCCAAAACTTGTCTGGCAGATCAATCTCTAGTAGCACCTGCTTCTAGTATAGGCTATCAACTGCGTCTAGCTAGGCTATCAACTGCGTCTAGCTAGGCTAAGTACTGCTCGACTGGGGTGGCAAGTGCCTATACTGCATGTTTGTATTGGCCCCCCATATACTCTTACAGCTCCTTATCTGGCTGTAGGTCGTATGGCACATATACTCTCGTTATCCTAGAGCCCCGACCAGTAGGTGGGTTGTACGCTGGCCGTCTGCACGTGGCTGCTCTGAGTCACTAATTATTGCATCTAAGATCACCTCTAGGGGTAGGTGTAGTCCGTACACTAATATAGGCTTGATGTACTTCTGGCATGTCTTCAGTACTCTACGATCTCCCGGTCTTGTAAGCCATATGCCATGTTGCCCTTCTAGAATATGGTCCTTAGGAGGACACTGATTCATGGAAGAAGGTGATTGATCTCGCTGTCGTCATTGATTGCTCATGATTCTGAGTCACGATGCAAACAAGGCCATATCAGTATTCCATTCTATAAATTCCAGAACCACTTTAAGCTTTGATACCAAAAACGTCATGTTAGGATTATAGGCACACAGCGGAAGAATTAAAATTTTAAAATTGCAAAAGTTTACCAATCCCAATTGCGGATCTATCAACGACATTTAAATCAAGTTAGAAAGATTCGTACCTTATTCATGTTTGTTTGAATGCCCACAATGATTAACGTATTGCGAGTTCACAAATCTCTCATGTTTGGTTACTCCTGAAATAATTTCCCTGGCATCTAAATGTCCGCTAATTCTTCTTAAAAGAGCATCAATCTCTATGAGTATGAGATTAACCATCCCCAACATCAACATGTCAACTAGTTCTTCTTGGAGTTTTTCCTTTTTCAATCTTGAGGAGCTAACTACTCATATCAGCTCCCTCTACTGGTATCCACACGAATAGGACCCCTATACCGGCAGCGTGCTAGCGCCTTTAATATCCTTCTAGGGTTTTCTTGTGGCTCTCTAGTTTTTCATCATCTGTAGAAAACCCTAGCTCTCATATTTTATAACTAGTAGGGTTATCTATTTTATGATGGATATTGGATTTTTAAAATTAATCTTAATTAATTTCAAAATCCTTATCATATCAATTAACATTTAATTATTTTAATAAGCTAATTAAATAAATCTGGTTTAATTAAATCTGTCTAACAGTTTTAATTTAACCTTTTTATTTAATTAGAATAAAGAGCCAATGGAATTTAATTTATCTTCATAAATTAAATATGAGATATTATCATATAATATCTTTATATATACACAATATAATAATATCATCATATAATATAATATTTGTTAGAACTGGCTGACACCCAAGAGGGGGGTGAATTGGGTGTATGATAAGAAAGTATGATCTTTTAAAATATTTTCGCAACTTATCAAATCAATACATGCGGAAGTATAGAAACATAAGCTGATATGTAAATCATATATGCTGGAAATGTAAAAGCTTAGGGAAGAGAATATGCAAACTGTGATTTATTCTGGTTCGGTCCAATCCACGATGACCTACCTCCAGTCCCCAGGCTCCTCCTCAGATTTCCAATCCACTATCTTCGTGTTTAACCGGGCACAAGAAAAGCCTCTACAAATCTCTTATGAAGTACTCCCCCTTACTCACTGTAAGGTTTACACCCTCTTACAGTAAGTTGAGCAAAGCAATCCCAAAGTCCTTTCTCTCTTGCTTACCCGTGCAAGTCTTACGAGCAGCAACGTTCTCTTCTGCTTGCACCTTGTAAGTCTTACGAGCAGAAAGTACTACTAGCAATTCTCTCTGCAACTTTCTCGTAAGGTAATCAACCCTCTCAAGGTCCCTCTACCTTGAGTTCAATACAGAAGTATATTTGTAAGGATTTACAGACTCTCTCACAGAGTAGATAGGATACTCATTGAAGTACAATACAAATATTCACTCTCAAATGTACACGACAATGAAAACAGATATTAACGGAGAGTATGAGAGATGAAGATTCATGACATCAGCATGTTGGCAGTTGGGTTCTCATTACTTCATCATTTCTGTTTGTTGTAGTATTTCTCTGTAAATCTCTCTATCTTCTTCTTGAATGCTTCGGCTTATATAAGATAGGTTGAGAGCCGTTGGAGTATTCAAGTATTTTCCCGTTGTAAGCCGATCGTGTGTCTGATAGATACTTCAGCGTTTTTTATTGACCTGACAGATGCTTCATTCGTTGCTTACAATTAGCACGTTATTTGTTATTTGTTGAATATTGCTAGTGCCCATGAGTAGTTGCCGTCGAATGTTGTTCTGATGAGTGGTAGTGGATAACACCTGTAATACACTAACAGAAAATAGCCGTTAGAGAATCTTTTAAATATTACTCGAGTGATTATACATTTCACTGGGAGTGTTTTCTCAGAAGCAATATTTTACTCGGGTGAATTTTAACTTCACTGGCAGTGATTTCTGAAAACTGGAGAATCACCGGAACTGAACTTGATTTCACTGGTGGTTATTTTCAGAAAATAATAATCCACTAGCAGTGATCTTATCTTGGAAGTGATTCTGATTCTCTAGTAGTGATTTTCATAAACACAATACTTTTATGGTAGTGTATTGCGTGATTACTGGAAGTGACTTTTCTCAAGACAGTATTTTACTCAAATGTTCAGACAGCTTCTGGAGGTGTTTCTGATAAGAACAATGAATCACTCAAGCAATTAGTAAATTCTCTGGCGGTGATCTCAATTCACTTGAGTGTGGTGTCACTTCACTGGAGGTGATTTTGATAAAACAATAAACCACTCGACTGCATCAGTATTTCACTAGCAGTGACATTGTAAGAGTAAGTATATCACTTGAATGCATTTTAATGCACGGAAACAATACTGATTCAGTTGGGATTCATTGGCAGTGCGTTCAAGCTTCTTCTATCAAAAATCATCATACCACTCGATCATATAATATCTGACTGGTAGTGATCTGAGGCATACTAGCTTTCACTGGAGGTGTATTCTAGTTCACTGGAAGTGATTTGAGAGAGTGTGTAATTCGCCGGAAATGATTCAGCAATTTTCAGAGATCACTCAAGCGAAATTGGCTACACTGGGAGTGATTTTTGACACAGTAAATTTTTCTTGCAGTGATTTTTTATTTACTGGAAGTGATTCTGAAAAATCCCATATCACTCGAGTGATTTCGGTATCACTGGAAGTGAAATTGCAAACAGTGAAAAATTCCTCCGGTGATTTTTGTGCCACTGGAAGTGATCTATATTCTGACACATTTCACTCGAGTGATTATTAATTATCACTCGAGTGATCTTCCTGATCACTCGAGTGATTGTAAAAATCACTCGGGTGCTCTCTATTCAGATCACTTGGACTCGAAACTTTACTTCCAATTTGACAGCAAACAGGGGTCAAATTACAGATGGTATAACTCTTCAAATATAGCTCCAAAATTGCTTTATTATATATCAATGGAAATCTCTTAAAGTCAAGTTTCATATGGCACCAGTTTCAGCTCAAAAGGATCAGTGGTTTGAGAGTTATAGTCAAAATACCAAACTTGTTCCAGAAAGTGACGCTGATATGAAGGCCAGATTATAACACTTATATCTCCTTCATCTGAGTTCCTTTGATGTTGATTCTGGTGTCACAATGACGAATTCTAAGTCTATTTTCATATGCAACTAGTTTGATCTCCATCGGAGTTGTATTGTGATAGATATGATCGAATAACCAGACCTCGCTCAGCTGGACGAACAACAGAGCATGAAAAAGCTGAAAATCACTCGAGTGAACAGTGAATCACTGCAAGTGATTTTCACTGTTTTCAGAATCACTCGAGTGGTTCTGAAATCACTCGAGTGATTTTTAAAATCATTCAATGCTACAGTGCTGCTACAGTAAGCTACAGTGAAATACGCTACATTAACCGTATGCTACAGTGCCCACTGCTACAGTACCCAAAGAACTTGAAACTTGCTATTTTTCATTAATTCTTGCAAGTTCTTCATTCCTCAATCTCTTTCTTTCATTGCTTGACTAATCTACAAGATATGCAATATTAAATAGTAGTTAGTCAAGGTAAGAGACAAGTATATTAGCAAACTTTTGCTCTCTTAATATTTGACATCTATATTTGTCATCATCAAAACTAATCATATCTAACAATATTATCATATATTCAATATATATTATCAAATAATATATTATATATATATATATATAATATAATATTATCATATGATCATATAATATAATACTATCATATATATAAAATATATATTATCAAGTAATATATATTATATATGTATTTATGTATTTCAAAAATACATGTGTATATAATATTATTAATTTTCCTTTCCAAATATAAATATATATATACACACACATAAATATTCACACAACATGTGTATATAATAAATATTGTATTCATTGAATTTTAAAATTCATTCACCCTAGATTAAACATTGTATTCATTGAATTTTAGACTCATCTTAGATTCAATGAATCTGGACATTATAGCTCGTGTTGGGCTATTCTTGTGTGTGACCCTGTAGGCCCATACGAAGTTGGCAGTGGGCCAATGACTGTACTAACCCACAAGTCGTAAGCGGCCTCTAGCAAGACATTACGACTACCCAATTCATATGAGGATCGACAATACGATACAACCTGTCATATAACCATATCACGTCCCTTTTGTCACACGATATTTCGGTCAAAGATGAGGCATGGAGAATGTCATCCTCCTATTCCTCACCATTACTTTCTCGATCCCTGAGTAGTCTGACTATAGAAATGGAAACTCCTTTCCATCATAGTATGGTCATACATTTCTCAGACTTACTCATCAAGGGGCCCAGTAGTATCTCTCACTAATGTAAGGCACAAATTCCATCTTGACCATTCATATTCCTCTACATGAAAACCATTAAGCCCGATTGTAGCCTTTATCACCACCATGTTAAAGGTGACTTTTGACTAAGTCAAAGCTTAGTGACTCCTATGTTGGAATCCATGATGATCTCATGTCAAAGGGCATTGTGACGTGGTTATACATGAGATAAGCTTATTACTTGATCCATGCAGCTTTCTCATAGCGGGTCGGTCCAGCACCTTATACTCCTACAAGTGCCTAAGACTTTGATTCGTATCTCTATACCTTATCAAAGTCATACTGGTCTTATTTCATCTTTGCTCCCGCATAGATGATAGATCAGGGACATTTAGGACAATCATTATGATTTATCCAAGGATACATTTATCACAGTGAACATGTGAATTATGTGACAACTAAATGGAGAAATTCATTGAATAACAATGTTCAAAGTACAATGATTGGCCCCTAGGGCACAATTTCCAACACGTCAAACCCCTTAACATTTCGATATTCACAGTGTAACAAGCGCAAAGTTTTGTAAGGTATACAGAAACAGTAGAAACATACTGATATTAAGTACTAGTTTATATTATAGGAAAATCTCCGCAAGGTTTGTTAAATATATACAAATGTACATAGCATTAAAAAGTAGCTTAATTTAAATGCATCAATAACTATAGTAGCAATAGAGTGCTCTGCGACCCTAATCACCAGTAGCCACCATCTTGCCTTTTAATCCGCTCGCCTCATCTGTAAAGTTTTTGGTTTGAGAAAGAAAGAGATTTAAGAGAGTCTTAATAGTAACATGCCTTTCAAGACATATAAAATGTTAAAGTAAATATGCAATGCCACGTCATGTAAGATGATCGAAAACTGTGTGTACACTGGTCCAAGGCCAAACTACATGTTTGCACTCTGGCTTAACTCGACACCCCTATTGAGTCCTTGACCACAATTTGCCTAATATGCGTGTCCAAGACACTTGGCTCATGTTACAAATAATGACATACTCAAACATTTAATAATCACATAGTATATGTATGAAAAAGTTACTACTTGCATATTTTCCAAATTTTATTGTATGTCCTACACTTGGATTGTGGCTTCGGCTATGTCCAATTGTATAAAAATTAAAGTTACAAGTAACTAGTTATTACTTGTAGCATTAATGCTTTTAAGTTATATGCTGCTGGTTATTTAATGCAGTTATAACAGTTTCTGCACAATACAAATTCTGTACAGTGCAGTTTCAATGTTTTCCAAAAATTGGCATATTTTTTTGTCAAATTTGAAAATTCATAGTTAATTCTAAAAAACCTCTAATTTGACTGATTCTAAAGCCTAAATGAAGCTATTTCAATGTAATTTTAAGAAAAAAGATTTAGGTTTTTTCACTACAACCATATAATTCCCAGCAATTTTCCAAACTCTACTCTTCAAGATTGCATTCCAAAAACAGGGCTCAATTTTAAAAATTCATATCTTCCAATTTTCTAGTCCAAAAATTACAAAAGACCAATAAAATTAAATATCTATGTCTTTAGTTTACTCTTGCCAAATTTCAGAATTGTTGGACAAATTTTGGCCTATAAAATGCATTGTACAACATCACTGCCTCACAGAAAACAATCAAACAGCACACACCTTCAACTTCATAAATTTCCAAATTTGTATACTAACATTCAAAAATCATGAACACGTGCATAATTACACAATTTTCCCTTATAAATTCAATGGAACCATTAGAATCACAAAGTTCTAGCTCCTCCCCCTGTTCTTCCTCTGACCGAAAGTTAGGGTTCTTAGGAAGAAAGTTGTGTTTTCTTGATTTCTGTTGCTTAATCACTTCCTTTCTACTTCTAATCATATAATTATCCACTTAAACACTAAATGAACATGATTAGAGGAAACTTTGGAAGCATTTCCTCTAGGGTTTGCTTCAGCCCAAATTCACAAATCAAGAGAAACCAAGGCAAAACCACCACTAACAACAACCACAACATCATACAAGACAAAAGGATCAAGCTTTGAAGATTACCTCTTGAATTCCAGCTCTTTATCTCTCCTGGACGTCACTTCTCTCTCTCTACACTCTTGATTTATCTTTAAAAACATGGATTTCATGGAGGAGAAGAGGTTAAGATAAGTTGTAGAGAGATTAGGAAGTATAAACATCAAGTTTTCAAGCTTCTTACCTTTGATCTTGCACTTGGAACCCTATAACTCTTCTTCTTATGTTCTTAGCTTTATGAACTCTCTCTCTCTCTTCTTTCTCTTTTACGCCAAAATATGCCTTCTTGAGAGTGCAAATTGGCTTCTTGAATAAGCTATTTCTATCTTCTCAAAATAATAATTTTTTATTAAAATTTTTGCACATACCATAATATTTTATTCTTTCTTTTCTTTTCTACTTGGCTAATAAGGCTTCCATACGGCATGAAATGTGTTCCAATCACATGTTTGCCTTTCTCTTCCATTCTTGTTCATCCAAAGCCTTAAACAAATGGAAATTATTGGCTTTTAGTTTTTATTTAGCCAAATGACTATTTTACCGTTACATTTTCTTGAATTTTTGTATCAAGTGTTATTTTCCTTCTTCCCTTTTCATTTTGGCAGAAATTTTCATCATAAATTGGTCCAAAAATTGTACTCTTCCATACATAATTTTAGGCTACCATGTTAGGCCTTTATTAAGACAAAAATTGTGCTTCATGTCTTGGCCAAAATTTCACATAATTACTATTTCCAACATTTTGACTACTCCAAGTGTACCAAAATTCACTATTTTATTCAATTGAATATAATTAAATGTTTAAGAAAGTTTGGTGAATAAAATTTGGGATGTTATATTAGGAATTCATGATGATCTCAAGTCAAAGGGAATAATGACATGGTTATATATGAGACAAGCTTATAACATGATCTATACAGCTTTCTCATAGTGGGTCGGTCCAGCACCTTGTACTTTTACAAGTGCCTAAGACTTTGATTCATATCTCCATACCTTTGCAAAGTCATACTAGTCTTATTTCATCTTTGCTCCTATATAGATGATCGATCAGCGACATTTAAAACAACCATTATGATTTATCCAAGGATATAGCTATCATAGTGAACATGCAAATAATATGATAACAAAATGGAGAAATTCATTGAATAAAAATATTCAAAGTATAATGAATGGCCCCTAGGGAAAAAATTCTAACACTTCATTACCAATGTTGTCACTTGCTTTACCGGTATGCACACGAATAGAAATCCAACACGAACAGTGCACTGGCACCACCAACGTCCTTCTAGAGTTTTTCTTTTTCCCACGGTTCTCTATCTATTTGTCATCATCCGTAGAAAACACTAACTCTCACCTTTTATAACTAGTCAGGGTTTTATATTTTGTGATGGATATTGGATTTTTAAAATTAATCTTAATTAATTTTAAAATCTATATCATATCAATTAACACTTAATTGTTTTTGATAAGAAAATTAAATAAATATGGTTTAATTAAATATGTCTAACAGTTTTAACTTAACCTATTTATTTAATATGAATAAAGAGCTAATGAAAATAGATTTAATTTATCTTTATAAATTAAATCTGAGATATTATATCTTTATCATGTAAGTTATTATATAATTTATCGGATAAAACTAAATTTAAATATAACACAATATAATAATATTATCATATAATGTATATCTGTGTGTGTGTGTGTGTATACATATATGTATATATCATATTATAAATTTTCTTTTTGAATATATATACATACATACATATATATATATATATATCAAGTAAATATTCACACAACATGTGTATGTATGTGTGTATAAAATTCGTTCACCCTAGATTAACCATTACATTCATTAAATCTAGACATATCTTACATTCAATGAATCTGGACATTATAGCTCATGTTGAGCTATTTTATGTGCAACCCTGTAGGCCCATATGAAGTTGGCAGTAGGCCAATGATTATACTAACCCACAAGTCCTAAGCATCCTCTAGTAAGACATTAGGATTACCTAATTCATATGAGGATCGATAAAACCGATATAACCTGTCAAACAACCTTATCATGTCCCTTTTGTCGCATGATATTTTGGTTAAGGATGAGGCATGGAGAATGTCATCCTCCTATTCCTGACCATTACTTTTTCGATCCCTGAATAGTCTGACTATAGAAATGGAAATTCCTTTCCATTATAGTATGGCCATACATTTCTCAAACTTACTTATCGAGAGGTCTAGTAATGTCTCTCTACTAATGTGAGGAACAAATTTCATCTTAACTATTTACATTTCTCTACATGAAAACCACTAAGCCTGAACATAGCCTTTATCATCATCTAGTCAAAGGTGACTTTTGACTAGGTTAAAGCTGAGCGACTCTTATGTTGGAATCCATGATGATCTTAGGTAAAAGGGCATAGTAACGTGGTTATACATGAGACAAGTTTATGACTTGATCCATACAGTTTTCTCATAGCGGGTCGGTCCATCACCTTGTACTCTTACAAGTTCCAGGACTTTGATTCGTATCTCCATACCTCTTTAAAGTCATACTGGTATTATTTCATCTTTACTTTTGCATAGATGACCACCAGGGACATTTAGGACAATCATTATGATTTATCTAAGGATAGTTATCATAATGAACATACAAATAATATGATAAAAAATGGAGAAATTTATTGAATAACAATGTTCAAAGTACAATGATTAGCCCATAGGGCACAATTTCCAACATAATTCTCTAATTTCCTCTACTATCCGTAACTCCCAATTACAATAGCACCAAAAAAGGATTACTATTCTATTTATATGAGCATATAATATATCCTAGAGAAAGAACCCTTTGCTCAGACTGGACCTTTATCCCTGAGTAGACAATTCCTTTGTCATAATCACTGCTCTGATACCACTAAATGTAACACCTTAATGACATTATCATTTTGATGAATTTTACGCAGTGAATCTGAATCACTAAGTGATATTTCTTGGTAAACAATTTCAAATCCCAACTCCAATATAGGATTCAAACCTGCACGTGAAGGGCGTTTTTAGAATAACTTAAAACTTTTTGAACATTTTCATCTTGGTTTTCTACTCATTGTGACTCATATTTTTTTGAATCCCTTTATTATCTTAATCAGAGTGATTCTTTACTCATTTCTCTGCCCATTCTTATGTGTGAAAGGTTTATTAACTAATGGGCTCACACCATGTGATTTCCCATTCCTATTTTTTTTATCGCATTTAGGATAACATTCATCCATCATGTAAGTTATACAATCAACTACAACAAACTTTAATATTTACATTACAAATTAGCACGTACTACTCTTTAAATCTTCATTTGTCACACCGTTCTGCATTTCTCTCTTGTGTTCATGTGCCTATATGGTTGGTTGTAGGGGTGAGATTCGGGGGAATCTCAGTGGCAAACAATACTACTTAGCATGTAAGATAAATGCTTAATGTACGACATGCTTCCCTTACATGAATTCATGCTCAATGATTCATTTAACATACCCATGGCCATAACATAAATAGAAATAGAGCTTCAATCATTCAAATGTGCTTCACACAATTCAGTAAAGCAATCACATATATCAGTCCTCAAGCATACATATCAATTACATGCAAGTTAGATAAGTTGTACTACCTAGCACCCATTCTAAACTCTATTCTTATTCCTAATCTCATCGGCGTCCAGGGAAAATGTCAAATCCTATAGTTTATAATTCACTGGCAGGTGAGTTATTACTTGTCCAAATTTTTAGTAACTCAAAACACTTAGCTTGGTTATCTTTAAAGTCAATGCACTAAGCCCAATGTGTAGCTAATGGGCCTACACTAACTCCAAGTGCTTATCTTAACTATTGGAAGTTAACTTTAGCACCAATTGCCCTTACTTTCTTATTTTTGCACAAAAGCTAAATGCTGGCAGAATTTTCAATCCAATTTCAAAATTAATATCTTTTTCTATTAAATACTTGTACTCACACATATCCTGAATTCCCATTAAAACCTCACTACCACAAAATCGTCCCTGTTTTAATTGTCTAACTTTCAAAATTCATAAATTCTAATATACTAATCCAATTGACTCATGTTATATATCATTTTAAAGATTATCATGTCTACTTGAAATCAAGAAAGTTTCGTAGCCATTGGATATCATTTGTTTAGCCAAAAACACTTCACAAGGAGATTGCCTCCATAAAACAAAAATCTGGCAGTACTTTACCGAAATTCCAACTTTTGGTTTTTCATTCTCATTCATTCAAGATTATAACCAAGGGCTACTCCCACACTATTTTTTATGTAAGATCCAATGGTGATACTAAAAACACCAAAATCAAACTTCTTCCCTAGTTTCTGATTCTGGCTAAACCATAGGACCAAACTAACAATAACCAAGTTTGCATTTTTGACCACTAACTTGTCTAACACCATCATTAATCATCATATATCATCTTATACATGATTAAAACAACATTAATCAACAAAGATCCCTCTTGGATGAAATATTAGGGTGCACCAAGAAATTCATAAAACTTATCAAAACCTCAAGACAATCGGTACCAAATGAAGCTTAGGCTTACCTTAACACGATTCTACAATCAATTTAGAATTTCGGTGTCACTCTGGCTAACAAAATGGCACAAAACACCTCTAATCAAAAAATTGAGACCTTAGAAAAAAAATCTCTCAGTAAGGAGAATAATATTTGTGAAAGGCTTACTAGTCGAAAATGGTGTTACGAGGTTGGAATTGGCTCTGGAACTCTTGAACTTTCACTATTTACTCTCATTCTCTTCTCTTCCAATTTCTTGATGTTTTTCTCATTTTTTACATCTTATTTTGGCCCTTGGCCGAACACTTAAAGGAGGATAGAGGGTGAGGATTAAATCTTGCTATTGGTTGCTTCTTAAGGTGACATGTGGAAGGTGATTAAGCTATAAGATGACATATGTCCTTCAAACATTTTCTTTTCTCTTTCTTCTCTCTCTATGCATCCTTTCATGTTAAGAGAAGGAAGGTCTAATGAATTCCCCTGACTCCCAAGTTTAGTGTTTGGGAAAGTCAAGTATGGGTCTAGGCCAAAGGGCAGTGGACTCCCCGGACTCAAAGGCTAGGTGGCACCTCTATAGAGTGCCAACTAAATAGGCAAAAAGCAAGTGTCATGATTATGGACAAGTGTTACTTTCTTATAAAGCCAACACAAAATTAAAGTGGTACTTTATCAAGATTAGAGGACACTTGTCACTTTCTTGTGGAGCCAACATAAAAGTTTTGTCATCATTAGTCATCATTAATTATCATTACATGCTTCATTAAAGCTACTTTAATAAAGTTACTTTAATAAATCTTATTTTATCGGTGTTTACTTGGGATCTTACTCAACTTTTTCCTGAAATGCTGCTCAAGATTTATTTGGGATTGCATCACATACCAAAACCTACCAAACAGAACCATAAGTACTTGTATCCCATAAGATAGCACCAAGTGCCCTTAGAGCCCCTAAGGACGCCACATGTACTCAAGTACATGCATCAGTCTATTTCTCCAACTAACTAAAACCTCAGAGCCCTCATATAACTGAGAAAATCATTATTTACCTATATATAGTCCCCAAAAACCATTCTACTCCCCGCATATTCTTGGGACTCTTACTAAACTTGGGATTGGTAGTCTGCTTGATTCAGACTTATTCTCAAGTTTCCAATCCCAAAATTCAGGATATTGTTGGAAATTATGCTTTAGGGGCCAATCATTATACTTTAAACATTACTATTATTTAAAGAATTTCTCCATTTTTGTTATCATATCATTTGCATGTTTGTTATGATAATTGTACCCTTAGATATATCATAAATAGTTTCCTAAATGTCCCCGGTCAGTTATCCATGCGGGAGCAGAGACAAAATAAGACCAATATGATGCAATGCCCTTTGAGCTGAGATCATCGATGAGTGAGTCTGAGAAATTTATGGCCGTACTATGATGGAAAGGAGTTTCCATTTCTATAATCAGACTACTCAAGAATCAGGAAAGTAATAGTAAGGAACATGAGGATGACACTATCCTTGCCTCATCCTTGACCAAAATATCATGTGACATAAGGACGTGACATGGTTGTATGATAGGTTGCATCGTATCAACGATCCTCATGTGATTTGGGTAGTTGTAATGTCTTTACTAAAGGCCGCTTGCAACTTATGGGCTAGTACAGTTATTGGCCCACTGCCAACTTCATGTAGGTCTACAGAGTCGCACACAAGAATAGTCCAACACGAGCTATAATATCCAGATTCATTGAATCTAAGATGTATATAAGATTCAATAAATAGAATGTTTAATCTAGGGTCGACGGATTATATATATATATATATATATATATATATATATATATATATATATTATAAATTAAAAAATAATAATATTATTATTATGTAGTGTTAGTTTTATATTTAATTTATTTGATAAATTAAATAACTAAAGCTAATAGAGATATCGTATCTTAGATTTAATTTATAAAGATAAATTAAATCAGTTGGCTCTGTATTCTGATTAAATAAATAGATGAGATTAAATATGTTGGACATATTTAATCAGATCAAAATTCATTTAATCCAATTTAAATTTCAAAATTAATTTAGATTAATTTTGAATATCTAATATGGCCCATATTAGTTATTAAAAAAAGTTAGGTTAGAGAACTCTAGGGCTGAAGAAGCATATTAGAGATCCGGAAGAGTAAAACACTAGAGAGGCATTGGAGGCGCTAGCACATTGCCATTGTTGGGTCTTGTTCATGTGGATACCAGTAGCAGGAGTTGGTTCGTGCAGTTTGCTCCTAGAGATCAAAAAATTACAAAATATAAAGGTACAATTCCTTCTAACTTGATTTAAACGCCATTGATAGATCTGTATTTGGGATTGAAAAAATTTTTGCAATTTAAGTTTTGAATTCTTCCATTGCGTGGCTTCCAATTCCAATAAATATTACACCTAACGTGAACAAAAGTTTATAGCTGTCTCCTTGTAGAGTTTTCAGAACCCCCTGAGTTTATTGTTAAGACTTTATCCTAGCTGTCACTCATTTGGCAAGGTTAATTCCTGTGATTCCACTATTCTTAACGAGATCTAATAAGTCATTAAAGAATGAATTTGAATTACCAAGCCTTGTTTTTATCTTGGGACACAAGTTTATTCGAATTCTTTTAAGCTTCCAAAATTGTCATGTAGGGGATTCGCTCTCCATTATGACTCATCAGTACTCAACGTTATTAATTATGATTATCAGAGTACTTCTCTGCTTGTAAGCTAGAATAGTGACAATTAATTTTTGGGCCCTTTCCTTACTTAGTTCAGTTATCGCGCTAGAGGAATTTATAGTTCAATAATTGTAATAAATAGACTAAAGTTATTCCAATCTACGCACATTATACCATCTTTACAAGTACTAGCTTTACTATGGTATGACTTTACATTACAGACATTACATACGAAATTGGTCAACATATAACTAACAATGTCATAACCCTTCATCTTCATGCTTTACTTATTAAGGACTACCTTATTGGCCTTCGAGCCACTTGCCTTCACTGTGTGTGAATTATTGGGAAGGGTGAGATTTGTGAGAATCTCAGTAGTAAACACAATCAATTACATAAAATTCAAGTTCATAAAGTATGCTAGACATGCCGTCTCATATTCATCACATATCATAAATAGCATTCAATAATCAGTATACAACATAAACATAATCATGACCCCCGGTCCAATATGTAGTATAAACATAATCATAGGACCCCAGGTTCAATACCACAGTACTTGGTACTCAAGTCTTACAGCCCAGGACTTCTGCCTTATACAAACTTGTACTCTTGGGTCTTACTACCTTGGGTCCTTACCCAACTCAGGTCTTATTGCCCAGGGCCTCTACCTAATATGAACTTGTACTCCTAGGTCTTACTGCCTTAGGCCCCTGGCCCATTACAATCTGAATACTTATAAGGTCATACTACCTAAAGACATACTGGAAGGTCTTACTTCCTACCATATATATTCCTGAAATGAATATCCATGATGGTGCAAACATATATGCAAAATACTAAATAGTATATGAGAGAAAGAGTTACTACTTGAATGCCTTTTTGGTCTTTTACCTTTACTAACCACGTCCTTCTCCGGCTCGGGCAAATGTTAAATCCTATAATTTAGAATTCACAAATAGATGGGTCATTACTTATCCTAACTCTTTTGACATAATAAATATTATGTCATTTTTGACCCATCTCTATTCTTGTTCTTTACTTAGCTTTGTTGGTTATCTTTTGAGTGACTCAGGGAGCCATTAGAAGCACCAATCAAGGTGGAAAGGAGTTTTTATGTCAATATAGTATTGGCCGCGGCCAAAAGGCGTCTATAAACTTTTAGGATGCAGCCAAGAAATCATCTGGTTACAACCAGGAGACCATCTAAGGTGCTTGGCCATAGCCAGAACTTGTACTTCTAGATTTTTCCTTCTCTACCAAAATTTTAGTCAATTTTGAAAATTCATAACATAATCTAGAAAAATCCAAATGAGGTAGTTATAGTTCATATGCTAAGCTCTTTAAGTAGTCGACAAAGGAAAAATATCATCTAGTGCCAATTATATCCATAAAATTCTAGGAACCTCAATATACCTGATTGCCTCAAGATTCATTCCAGATTAATTGCCTAAAATTCAACTGATCATAACTTACAAACTACTAACCCTAATAATGTATTCTATACATTGTTTTAAAGCTTAAGATGTCTAATAATATTTTTTAAAATATCACAGTAATTGGACAATGTTTGATCATCAAAATGCAATCCAAAACAAGCTGATTTCCTAAACCCGAATGTGGTAGCACTAACCACAAGAAAAAATCGAATTCCAATTTTAGGGTTTCTATTCTAATTCAATCCAAAATCATAACCACAAGCTATTCCTATATAATTTTGTGTATAGAATCCATTTTCAACCTCAAATTTTACAAAATCCAATTCTTTCCCTATGAATCTGCTTTGCCTGAAACTTAGGGTTTCCCCAGCAAAAATTCTGTTTTCGATTCTAATGCTTCTCACCTTTGTCCCACACATTTTTTTATTCTAAACCCATTGGAAACCTCAAAATCAAATTCTTTCCCTATTCCCTATTCTGGCCAAAATCAACCTTAAGGTTACCACAAAGTGATTTTGCAATAATAATCTACAAGACTTGTTGAATTTCATTTCTATCAGGCTAAAACCTCAATTAATATCATATTTATGTTCATATAATCATCAAAACCCTAATATTCCATCTTTCCTAAAATTATTACAGTAAAATAATCTCATGAAAACTCAACTAAATCTCAAAATACTATAGTCAAATCAAAGCTTAGGCTCACCTCTATCCAGTACTATAGCCCATTCTTGATTCTCTTGACTCCCAAATCTTTTAGACAGCACCAAAATCCTCTTTTCAAGAATCTAAATTGGTGGAAATGTTGATATTGATAAGAGGAAAAAGTTTGGTGAAGACTCTGGGAGCTAAGAACATGAATTCATGGGTGAAATTGACTCAAGAACACTTTCTCTTTCTCTTGTGTTCTTTAATTTTATCATCCTTCTCTCTTCTTTATTTTTCTCTGTATTTTCCCCATAATTTTTAGCCTTGGACAACATTTATTAAGTGTGAGGGAGTGTTGGAATGATTTAATCATGTGTCATAAGTGTATAGATCTTACGGTGCCATGTGTTCAAGTGCTTAACTCATAGGGTGCCTTATGCCCCTTCTAAATTTGGTCTACTCCCCTATTAAGTCCTTGGCCAACCTAATGGTTAGAGAAAAGGGAGGTCCGATGATTCCATCTAACTTTCATGTTTGGAGTTTAGTAAGGTCAGACATGTGGCCAGATTAGAGACTGCCGAGTTGTCCCAGCTAATTTGAGCATGTGATACATGAGGGCTTCTATAGCACAATCTCATTCGTCTACCCTAAAAGTAAAAGTTAGGTACAAATTTAGGGGTCCTGGGATTCAACTTCTCATTACACCAACCCAAAAGCCAAAGGTAGGTAAAAAGTTTAGGGGATTGAGGTGTCACCGTAGTTCGGTTCCAACCAAAAGGTTAGGTAAAAATCTACTTTATGTGTGTGGGACCTATATGACACCACATATGTACTTGTATCTCAGGAAGGCACAATATGTATAGTTTTGTGTCCCTTGTAAATGGCACCAAGCCGGTATCTCTTTAAAAACGCAAGTTGTATGTGTTAGCCCTGAAAATGTAATGTGTACACTTACATCGGCATATTTCACCTGACTAGTTGGTCATGTGTTTCATGAGAGAGTTAGGTGGCACCTTGTCATTAGACCAACACAAAAGAAATTTTGGTAAATTATTGTTAAGAATGGTCAAATAGTCAATAAGTTAATGACTTGGTCAACAAGTTACGAGACGGCACAATGGGATATTGGAGATTCAGATTTCCCTTGAATTTCTCATGCATATTTCGGCTGACATGATGGAGTATCAAGGAAAATAGAATTAATTGGAGAATTATGTTATTATGGACCAATGAAAGCATGCCAAGTGTCAAGTTTAATTAATCAAAGGTTTATATCATCCTTTTCTTCATTCCCATCAGCTCATTTCGCATGATCAAACTGATCCAGAAAAAGTGAGAAAGAGCTGGAGAACGAGAATTGAACGGAAGAAGAAGGAAGAAGCTAGGGTTCATCCAAGATTAAGGTGAGAAGCTTATATCTTGTGATTTAAGCTATATATCTCTCCATGATCTCTTCTCTTTATTTCCTTACCATTAGAACCAAGGTATTTCAGCTGAATCAAACATTGGTGGTAGAGAAAGAGAAAATGTGTAGGAGAGAGAAAGTTGAAGAAATCAATAGGTAACTTTCCAAACTTGTTCCTCTTGCTTGATTAAGGTTAGTAGAGTTGTTTTGGGCTTGATTATGGTTCATTTTGTATAAGATAATTGAAGAAAGCCAAAGAGAACAAAATTTGTAAGTGTCTCCAAATCAAGTCCAATGAATGTCTAACTAGTTAATGTATTGGTTATAAGTAGAAAAGAGGTGATTAGGCCAAAGAAAATGAGAATCCGACACAACTTTTATAGGAATTTATTTTTACTTCCTTGTGTTGGATGTGGCAAATGGATATGAATTTGATAATTTCGATGCTTCCATTGGATTTAGGAGGCCAAATTATATAGGGTGTATGTTGACCCGAAGTAAGAAAAGCCATGAAAAGTGAAATGACAAAATTATCCCTATTAAGCCTTATTTGGGGCTGTGAAGGGTATTTTCATCATTTTAGCTTGAATTTGGCAATTCGAGGCTAGAAATGGATTCTACACATGAAAATGTGTAGGAATGGCCTAAATCACGATTTTGAGAAAATACTGATAATCAGGACCTAAGGGGTATTTTGGTAATTTGGCGTCATTAGGCTAAATTTACCAACATTATGAGTTTGGAAGGATGTATGGATGAGTAATAACTCATTTGTGGTATTTGAAGATTTCAGGACTTGACAACAGGTCTGGCCTCAGTAGTTGCCTGAGCTTGAATCGAGTTTGAAAGTTGCATAGAGAAGAACCAGGTAGTAACCATCTTCATATGACATGACATGCATATGTATTGTTTGTATCATCATCAAAATGTCTAACATGTTTAGATTGAGCTGAGTGATCACCCAGGGCCTTCCAGAGGTCGGGTTGACACTAAGGTGAAATGTTCATAAATGCACGAGCGGTGCCTGGGGTCTATCTATGCACGAGTGCCCCTCGGGGCCAAGAGAACCTGTATAGCATGATGTCAGTTATGAGATTGCATTATATGCACTGTACACAGATGCCCTTACGGGCTAAGAACCTGTCTAGCGCGATGTCAGTTTATGAATTGCATGTAATACACTAAATGATGTTATGATGATTTTGTTGATGATACTATGAGTAAAGCATGCTTGTGTGTATTATCTTATATGCTTGATTGCGTTACTACTGAGATTCCTGTGAATCTCATTCTTTTCCTAAAAACAAATCTTTAGTACAGGGAGGAAGCTCACGGGGCAAAGAGAAGGTAAATGATGAAGAGCCGAGGCCAAGTGGCGGAAGAGCTTAGTTTAGGTTGTCAATTCCTGTTATGTATTTTAGGACTTTTATGAGTTTTGGGTTTGTATATGAAGTGGAGTAGTGAGAGGATATGAGTATTGTAAAATGAATTGTGTATGAATGTTCTTATATGTGAATATTTATATCCAGCAGAGGCATTGTATAAAGTTCTAGCATTTTGGCACTCTGACGTTTATATTTGGTGAGTATTAGCTAATTGGTACTCTACCGTAGTGTTGTGAAATGAGGTATCACATTTTTGGTATCAGAGCTATGGTTCTGAAAACTATAGATATTGTCGCAGTCATAGAGCATAGCTTTTGGTAATAAGTTTGTAATTGCTAGAAATCCTCTACTTGGACTTAAGAGAATTGCACAATTCATTAGTATTGAATGGTTAGGATGGTTAAGAATATGAGTATTAAGTGCGGTGAAAGAGTGGAGGAAGTGATGGAGTTGATTTGAGGATTGTGACGAAGTTTAAGAAGATTTGAAAGAGAATTTAGATGGGAAAACGACTAGTGAACTCAAGTTTATCAGGTTGAACTCAAGTGCATCTCAGCCTAGAACTCGAGTTGATGGTTGAGAACTTGGGTGCAAGAGGAATTTTTCCACAAATCATGTGCTTTTGGGCATAAACTTATGAGAGTTCAAAAGTGAACTCGAGTGGGATATGCCTAAGAACTTGAGTGCCAAGTGAAGGACTCGAGTGCATGATGGTTTTCGCTAGGCATTGAGCTCTCAGGTGAAAATTTCCAAGTCCAAACTCAAGTGACTCAAGTGTGATAGAGTCTGAGAACTCGAGTGTGGATCTGAGGACTCAAGTGTATGACTTCTATTTTCACTCTCAGGGTTCTCAGGTGGGAACTCTTATGGGTAAACATGGTGAACTTGAGTGTATGCCCGTTACTTCAAGTGTTGGAGGTTCTCGGGTACAAACTCGTTCCTCAAAACTCTCGGGACTTAAGTGTGATAATCTATCAGAACTCAAGTGCTGACCAGTAGACTCGAGTGCAACACTTGTTGCTAAAATCTAAAGTTTTCTGGAATGAACTCTTATTCCAACACTATTTAGACTCGAGTACCTGATTTAGAGGAGGACTCAAGTTTGCTCTTGTAAACTCGAGTGTGATAGTATAGAATCAGTTGGGTTTCAGTGGTAAACAATTCTGAGATATGCTCACCCCAAGAAAGCTAAACAAAGATCTACGATCCACTTGAACCCTTGAACATGAAAGAATAAGGACCCGAAGTGTTGGAAGACGCCACAAGGTTGATCAAGTCTTGATAAGTCTGTTAGTTCTAAGAAGAACCCTAGAGTGAATCCACTCTCAAGAAACAAAGTGTAAAAATGCAACTCTAATTCATATATCAAATCTCAAGTGTGTCTTACAAATGAAGAAGCACAAGGTATTTATAGAGAAATACTACCTAATTGTAATAATTGCAACTACAAAGTCTAATACCATATGCTAGGAAACTCAAATGTCTAATACAATGTTCTAGAAAACACAAAAGTCTAATATAGTGTGCGAGAGAACCCAAAAGTCAAATATGGTAACTTATTTAATAATTTCACACAAATAAAATCCATAAAATATAATCAGCATTTAAAGCCCAAAATGTGTTTATTTAGGCCCAAATAGGTCCTCCCATGTGTAGTACTAGGTCCAAGCTCTTCAATTTCAAGACGTCAAGCCCAAAACTTGATCAACATCTTCATTCATAGCCCAAATGAATCAATATGTCTAGAGAACTCTTTAGTTCTCTATATAAATGGCCTAATTCAGCTAAAGGAAAGGACGGGAAGAAGAGAAAGAAAGCTAGGGAAAAGAGAAGAGAAGGAAAAGGAGCTAGGGTCTAAGAAGCAAGATCAAGGTAAGTAGGTAAAAATTTCTACTTATTCTTGTTCTATAGTTCTTGAAACCTCCTCTTGATCATCATATCCTCTTGGAGTAGTTATTGAACAAGAAAAAACATAAGGAAAAAAGGGGAAAACTCACGGCTAAGAGAGGAAGTAGAAGAAAGAATAAGGTATGTTGTTGGAACTTTAGAATTCTTGATGAAAACTGAATTGTGGTGGATCTATGCCTGGTTATATGGTTGTTTGTAGCAATTTTGTAAACATGGGATGTTTAATTTTTAAGGGGAAATGCTGCCCAAATTTCTATTGATTACGTTAAACTAGTGATTTAAAGGTTAAATAAGTAAAAGAAAGTGTTTTAAAGTTGAAATCATGAAAATCCAAGTTTTCCCTAAAATTTGAGATTTTTGGCCAGCACTAGAAATAGGAATTGGAGCTGGAATTTCATGTTCATAATGGTTCCATGATGTTTAGAAGGGAAAATTGTGTAGGGTTCATGCAAATTGTGAAGTGTGAAAAGCCCCATAATGTGAAATGGCAATTTTACTGCTAAAACCCAGAATTAGGGCTGCCGAGGGAAAATTTGTAATTTGACCTGGAATTAACTTAAGTGGAGATAAAAATTGGCTCTACTTGCAAAAATATGTAAGATAAGCCCTGGTTATAATTTTTGGAAAAGTACAAAAATACTGGGTAAAAAGGGAATTAGACCGGATTCCCCATAGGTAATTTGGTAAATAAGCGATTTTGGGATAAGATAACCAACTTATAAATTTGAAAATGAAGTATGAATGATTAATAACTCATTTTTAATTATTTTGGGAATTTTAGGATTTGATAATTGCCCGAGCAGGACGGAAAGTTAAAGGAATTGTAATAGCTAGGCTTAGAAAGGAATCCAGTTAGTAACTCTATCTCTCAAATTCTATGTGAATGTCAATATGCATTGTTTTACCATGTTCTGTACAATCTGTTGTATGTGTGGTGGGTGGGCCTATGTGGTATTGTTACCCATGGGATGTAATCACATGTTGTGTGGTTACAATGTAGTTGGGTTATTTGGTGGTTGGGAGCTATACTTACCTGTGTGCTATATACTCGGGTTGTGCTTACTTGTGTGCTGCATATCCTATAGATTGATGTGATCACATTACATAGGTGAATTTTATGGTGAATAATAGAATTGGCTAACATCCAAGAGGGGGTGAATTAGGTGTACAATAAGAAAGTCTAATCTTTTCATAGCTTATCAAATCAATATGTAAGGAAATATAAAATCATAAACAACTATTTAAATCATATATGCTAGAAATGTAAAAGCTTAGGGAAGAGAAGATGCAAACTATGATTTATCCTAGTTCGGTCTAATCCACGATAACCTACGTCCAGTCCCTAGGCTCCTCCTAAGATTTCCAATCGACTATCTTCTTGTTTAACCGGGCACAAGAAAAGCCTCTATAATCCACAAGTTTAGAAGAGCACTTGTGAAGCCTAATATAAAGTTACTCCCCCTCACACACTGTAAACTTCACTCCCCCTTACGACAAGTCTTACGAGCAGAGCAATCCCAAAGATCTTTCTTTCCCACTTACCCGTACAAGTCTTACGAGCAGAAACGTTCTTTCCTACTTACACCCCTATAAGTCTTACGAGCAGCAACATTATCTACTGCTTGCACCTTGTAAGTCTTACAAGCAGAAAGTCTTACCAGCAATTCTCTCTATAAATTCCCCCATAAGGAAATCAACCTTCTCAAGGTCCTCTACCTTGAGATCAATTCAGAAATACTGAAGCACTAAATAAATAATCACACTCTCAAATATACATGATATAGAAAACAGAGAAGAGCTTATAGTAGTTGGGTCAGAGTAGATGACTCATGTTATAAGCATGTTAATGTCGTTGTATTCTCATGTTTGACTATTCTTTGAATGCTTCCATATTTATAATTGAGTTGTAGAAGATAACCGTTAAGCTTTCTTCTTCCCATTGAGCTTCTCTTTCCATCTTTTATTTTCAAAATATAACTGTTCTATACACTCGTCAATCCCATTGCTTTGTTTGACTGTCGAGCACATTTGAAAAAACTAGTCTTTATGTTGGTAGATGCTCCACTTCCGTAAAGTCATTTTTCCTTACTGCATGATCTCTTCATTGTTCTTTCTGTAATAATACATCAAACATTAATACAATGAAGTATTGTTCATAAATATGTTGAATGATTGGGCAAAGACTGTATTTCTTCTTTCGAGGTCTCATCATTTCGAGTGATGATGAATGCCATGAGTGACCTTTATATATAAAGATGCAACCCGAATGTTTGATCTCCTGTTTCATGCTTGAAATATATGTTTACTAATGTTTAAGTATAGCAACAATTGTAAGCATAATGATTAGACAATGTTTAAGCATAATCATATTGATCATTGAAATTCACTTTGCTTTTTTGTCTGGCAAACTCGGGTTCTTCCTCTAAAACTTGAGTGCATAGTATTGTTTCCATATCTCCATGTAGTCTCAAGCAAGAACAAGCAAGAGTTCGTATTCAAACTCGAGTGCAAAAGGCATTAGAACTTGAATTTGAACCACAAACTTGAGTGCTCTAACTCTTCATTGATTCTATATATCTTTCTAGAACAAACTCGCGGAAGTGTAAATTCAAACTTGAGTGACTTATCTTTATAACTCTAGTTTCACAAACCAAACTCGAGTACATAAATGATTTATGATTCTGACCATGTCTGTGACCAAGAATTACAAGAGTAAAGATTCAGACTCGAGTGCATTTCATGCCAGAACTCAAGTATGAATGCGAAACTCGAGTGCTTCAGGATTTACTGGTTTCTGAGTAACTTCTAGAAGAAACTCTCGAGAGTGCAAATGCAAACTCGATTGCAAAGCTCACCAGAACTCAAGTGCACATTGGAAACTCGAGTTCTCCTCTTTTATCTTCATAGCACCAAACTCTCAGGTACAAACTCTTTTTCCAGAACTCTCAAGACTCAAGTGTATCTCATGCCAGAACTAGAGTATATTTGTTAACTTCAGTTTCTAGCACTGCTTCTGTGTAAAACAAACTTGCGAGAGTGTGAATAGTCAACTTGAGCACTCTTCGAACATGATCTATTCATTTTGACTCCAAATATGGAAAATTATTTATCATCGAAAAGCTTCAATCTAAAAAGAATTAGCTCCAAACTCTTTGTATGCTGCAAGTTATGATTCAAAGAGGGTAGACAGTGTATGTATTTTTGAGTACCAAATTCTAGAAGCCATAACACTTTGCATATAAATCCAAATTTGATATATTATATATCCATGTAAATCTCTTTAAGGCTAGTTTCATATGCAACCAACTTCAACTTAATTGGATATGTATTTAGAGAGATATTTCAAAAAATATCGAACCTGTTTTGGAAAGTGATAGTGATTTGAAGGTCCAATTCAAACACTCATATCTCCTTTATATGAATTTCTTTGAAGTTTGTTTCTATTTTCATGTGACGTATTAAGAGTCTAGTTTCATATGCCACTGGTTTCATCTTAATTGGATGTGTGGTTGGAGAGATATATCCAAAACACTAAAGTACTGTCATACTGAACGTAAAACAGAGATGAATAGAGTACATTTTTCTTCATCCTGAACTCGAGTTCTGACCCATTTTTATAATTTTCAACAGTTCCAACCTAATTTTCCCATAGCTAACTTGAGTTATCAACTTTGGCAATGTCAGATGGTTAGTTTCTACCAAAAACTCGCGAGAGTGCAACAGTAAACTCGAGTTGCTACAGTGCCAAAACTTGAGTTGCTATAGTACAAACTCGAGTGCTATAGTTCTTTGACTACTATAGTACCTGCATGCTATAGTGTCTAATATGTTATAGTCCCAAAAGTACTATCTGCTACAATGCCTCGAGTGCTACAGTGCCAAAC
Source organism: Albizia julibrissin (assembly GCA_037074505.1). NCBI lineage: Eukaryota > Viridiplantae > Streptophyta > Magnoliopsida > Fabales > Fabaceae > Albizia > Albizia julibrissin. Next base: position 46,383,290 of record CM073477.1, read on the forward strand.
TGCTATAGTGCCACCTGAATTCCCTTCTGGCCATAGAAATTCCAGTATTTCTTCTAAGAGCTTGAATCTTCATATTCCAATTAGTTCTTGTAAATTCTTCTTTCTTCAATCTCTTTCTTTCTTTGCTTGACTAATCTATAAGATATGCAATATAGTAGTTAGTCAATATAGGAGATAAATATATTATGCAAAATTTTTGCTCTTAATATTTGACATCATCAAAACTAATCATATCTAACAGTGATTTCTGATGTACGAGTTATGATTTATATAGATCAGGAATGGGCAATCATTTTGATTTGGATAAAATCATCACTTGGTTCCTAAACCACTGTCTGACAAGTGCTTGGCATTTTGATTACTGCATCATGATAAATGCTGCATTGCATGTTTATATTTTACATTTTATATAATTGATTGTTTGTTACTACTGAGATTTGTATAAATCTCACCCCTTTCCATCAATTTAAAATTTACTCAGCTAGAGGAAATGGCTCAAAGGGAAAATTAGTGGATACTGACAACAAAAGGTCTAGTGCTGACGAAGATATTTGTCGCTGGTTATTTGTTAATTTCCTATGTATACGGAAATTGTATTATATTATGTACAAAACCTGTAGGGATTTTCTGTAATGTAATCAAGAATTTTATATTAGTATAATTTACTATTTATGTACGCCCTTTAAACTGCGTGTGGATACTCTGATAAATGTCAAAATACTAAGGGGTTTGACATTTTTGGTATCAGAGCTAATTAAGCTGATGGCGAATTTGACTAATGATCGGGGGTTCTAACTGGATGATTTGAGGAACAAAGTCCTGCCTCATACCCCAACATGGCCAGCAGGCTAGCCACCTGGCTGGTTACACCGACTGGAGGGGCTGACTAGGTGTATGGGCACTTGTGTGAAGTGTCAGTACTAGGTTTTGTTGTTCCCAGAGGCGTGACACCCAATTTTCACATCATTAATACCTCATCGGTTCTTAAATTCATTAAATCAGAGTACGCTAGCATTATACTTGTAATTACATTAGAGCTATTTTCTGCTTAAACTTTATACATGCGTTTATATACATACAAATGTATAACTTTTCATAAAATACAATCACCAAATAAAAAAGTAGTGCCTTGTATTATGCGCTTCACTTCACCTTCATATCTCCTCTGTACACATCCTCATGCATTCTTCACCTGTACTTAACACCTATATGGTTGGGGGTGGAGGAGTGAGAATCGAGAGAATCTTAGTAGTAAATAATACCACTATGTATGTAAGATACATATATGATGCATGACATGCTCACCATTTCTAAAATCATGTCAATGATGACATCTACATGCTCAATGATACAATATATTTGTGGCCACCGTATAAACATAACAACATTTCAATCAATCAAGCATGCTCAATACAATTAGGCAAGGTAGTCACAAAAACACAATACATAACATACATATCACATACATGTAGTCAAGGTAAGTTCACTACCTTTGGACTTCATGTTCTTCCTCAAACCTTCATCTTTGCTCTAGCTTGGACACAATTCATCGGATCCTAAATTCCAAATGTACATTCAATGAGTTATTACTCATCCATGTATCATTCTAGACTCATTTTAGTGGATAACTTAGACCAGGTACGACCCTCCGTATCTGGTCCAACTGTACCATACCAAAAATTATGACTCAGGCTAATCATATACAATTTCTTGTGTAGAATCCATTTCTGACCTCAGATTAGTCAAATTCAGGCCTAAATGATGAAAATAACCTTGATAGCCCTTATTTATAGCTTTAAGGGGTAATTTGGTCATTTCACACTCTAGGCCTTTTCCCAGTTCATCATCAACATGAACCCTACACAATTTTTCCTTCTAAACTCAATGAAATCATCCAATTGATGAAATTCCAACTCATGGCTCACGCCACACATAAGGAAACCATTCAGAGTTGTCGGAAGAGTTGTGTCAGTTTCTTCCTTTCTCTTGCCTAAACACTTCCTTTTTACTTCTAATCAAACGATTACCTATTTAGGCAAGCATTGGAAATTGTTTGGACCTCAAAAAAACCCCTTTAAGATGAGACATGAACAGTACACAACTCCCCAATACTCATCTAAACAATAAACCAATAGGTTCAAAAGGAAGCTTACACTTAACTCTACATATTTCTGAATACGGTTCGGAATTACGGCTGCACTCGGACCAACAAGAAGGCACCAACCACCTCTAAACTGTAGAAATGAAGCTCAAGATATGTAGAGGAAGTTTTGTACAGGGCACTTTGCGAGAAGACGTTGATTCGGTAGCGTTTTGGCGGCTGGAAGATTTATCTCTCTTTCATTCTCTCGTTTTCTTTGTTCTCGTTCTCTCTTTCTCGTTTTCTGATTTCTCTTCTCTTTCTCTTTGGTTCTGATTTGAACGAAGGAATGAGAATAAGAAAGGATGAAGAATGATAGTTAAATGAATTAACCAAGTAGTCATACCCTATTTAACTTTCTTGCATGACAATTCATTTCTTTTTATGCTTCTTTATCCATTGAAAATAGTGAGATCAAGAGAGAAATATTACTCTCAACTTGCAAGTGGTTGACTAAAGCCTTAAGCTTTTCCACTTATTGACTTCCCTTGATAATAATTCATCCAATTAGACTCATTAATTACCAAGTAGTCATTACCCTAATTTAAATTCTCATTCAACTGAAATCATAGGGAATATTAGGGAAAATACTCATTTCTTGTCTTATGGAAAAATTACCATTTTACCCTTACATTTTATTTTTCCCCATGCACGATGCCACACACACGACTGCCACGCCAGGAAATTCATCAGTAGCAACACTCCTTTGTGTTCCAGTTCACTATGTCATGTGTGACTCCTCGTTGCATTGTCATGTTATTCCTCGAGGTCTTTAGCTCACCATAATATTCCCTTTTAATATCCAAAGATATAAAGGAATTTTGGGAAATAATATTATGGCTTGCTAGGACATTTACTAAAATAGGGTCTAGCAATCCCCTTAATCTAGGTTTAATATCAAGCCTTTTGTCCCAAAATATAGGATAATACAGGAAGGGCAGACTAGTCAGGTGACTGAGTAAAGCGCTGAATTAGACCATTTTTGGTATTAGAGCATGCGGTTCTAGAATGACAGAATTGTATACTGATATGATCTTGATTATGTTATAATGAGAAAGACAAACGGAATATGCTGACAGAGAAGTAAGTCACCGTTATAAGTAAATTTTCTTACAGGACCAAAGGATGCTTAAAAGGCAATCAGGACGACTATACCCAGTTATAAATGGTGCCAGGAAGCAGGGGGCTTTAAGGAAGTTAATGCGGCAAAAGTCAGTATATAGACCCTAATCTAAATCAGAGCCAACAGTCACTACTACAAAAACAAGCTTTTACTTCCCTAAAATACGTCCCTAATTTAAAAAGGGAAGTAAAAAGCTAACATGATGGCATTTATGTAATTTTGAAGGGAAACTTCAAACTTTATGTGTCCCAAATCACAGATGGGACGCCTAAGGTACTTCATTTGGCGCCAGAAAAATACTTTAGGCATCCCAAACAATTTTAGGGACACCTAAAGGTAAATTTCGCTTACTTTAGGCATCCCCATTTGTAATGGGGACACCTAAAACCTGTCATGGCTGATAAGACAGCCATGATAGTTTGCAGGTCCCTTTATGGGGACCAGCAAAGCTTTATGCGTCCCCAAAATTTCTTGGGGATGCATAAAGCTGGTTTAGGAGTCCCTAAAAATGGCTAGGGATGCCTAAACCTCAATCGATCCTCTCTCCTTCCTCACTCCCTCCTTCTCCTTTCTCACACACAAACACAATCACTCCCTCCCTCTGTCCCTCCTTCCCTTCGTCGTCATTCCCTCTCCTTCCTCACACACACACACACACGGTCACTCCCTCCTCCGTCCCTCCCTCTCATTCCTCTTACAAACACACACGGTCACTCTCTCCTCTGTCCTTCCCTCTCCTTCCTCACTCCCTCCCTCCGTCCCTCCCTCTTCTTCCTCACACACACACACATAGTCATCCCTCCTCTATCCTTACGCATACACAGTCCTCATTGTCCACTCCCTCTCCAATGTCACACGCGCGCACACACACACACAGAGACGGCTATCTCACAAGACGGAAAACGCAAAACAACACTGAATTGCATTAATGCTTCCTTCAAATTTTTGGTACGTAGTTCAGCTTATTTTCCTTTGTTATTAAATATATTAGAAATCTTTTCCCTTTTAATTCATTTGGTTTTTTAGAATTATATTTGTGTTATGAAGGATATTGCTAGTTTGATTGGATTGATAGGAACCTTTGGAATTATTGAAATATTAACTTACATTAGAATTTTTTTTTTTGAAATTATTGTTGTGGGTATAGGAAACTCTAAGATTTTTGTCCAAATAGCTTGTTAATTATGACTTATGAGTTAGAGTGTTTGTGTGTGTGAAGAACCAAACCTATTCAACATCACAGCATGATATATATGCACATGACCTTATTATATCTTGTTTGTGCTATGCCCTTTTTATATGACAATTTCATGAATATTCCTCTATTATAATTGCATAAAATAGTTTTAAATTACCTTAATTAGTTAGTTTTATTAAAATTAAGTTGAAATGATTTGTTATTGGAATTTTGGAGTGTCTCATGTTTAAGGGGAAATACTGCCAATTTTTTTTAAAAAAATTATAATAAAAAGAAAACCTTACAATTGTTCTAAGCTTGAATGTTATAGGGAAAAACTTTGGTGGCAATAAAATGGATCATAGTTGGATGAATGCTTTGAGAACTAGTGAAGAATATGAGAATGGGGTGGAAGAATTTATTGAATTTTCTAGAAAGAATGCTCCAACAAAAAATGGAAAGTATTTTTATCCTTGTGTCAATTGTTTAAATGAGAGTCGGTGGGATGTTGAAGTTATTAGGGATCACCTACTTTGTGATAGAATAAATCTTAGAGGAAGTAACAGATTGTCCGTCTCACAAGAAGGAAGTTTTGGATGCGATAGATGAAGACAAAATAGAGAAAATGATTAACGATGTTGAGGTAGAATCCATTGTACAGTCGCATGAATATGATAGCCTGCTGAGTGAAGCAGAGACAACTTTATACCATGGGAGTAAGTACACACGGCTGATAGGAACATTGCATTTGGTCAACTTAAAGGAAACTTGTAGGTGGATCGATAGTAATTTCATATTGCTACTTGAATTGTTGTGTGATATGTTTCCAGAAAATAATGTACTTCGAAACCGTATGTATGAGCCAAGAAAATCTTGTCTACGGTGGGTATGGAGTAAAAAAAGATACATGCTTGCCCTAATGATTGTGTATTATACAGAAAGGAGTATGAAGGTCTTAGTGAGTGTCCTAAGTGTAAAACGTCATGATACAAAGTAAAGAAAGATGGTAGCTGTAGTTAAGGGACAACTAAAAGGCAACCCTCAAAGGTGTTATGGTATCTTCTAATATTACCACAATTTAAGCGGTATTTTATGAGTCCAACCAAAGCAAAGAAGTTGAGATGGCATTCTGATGAGAGAATATATTACAGAAAATGTCTTCGGCACCCAGCTGACTCTCCATAGTGGAGGAAAATAGATGAAATGTTCCCTTAATTTGGCAGCGAGCTGAGAAACCTTCGCCTTGGGCTTTGTACAGATGGAATCAATCTGCATGGAACTCTTACTAGCATACATAGTTCGTGGCCAGTTCTCCTTGTAATATACAACTTACCTCACTAGGTATGTATGAAACGCAAGTATGTGATGCTTTCTATGATGATCTCTGAACCAAAACAACCAGGGAATGACATTGATATGTATTTGGCGTCTTTGATTAAGGACTTAAAGAAGTTATGGGAGGAACGTGTATATATGTTTGATGCATATAAGAAGGAGCATTTCAAGCTACGTGTAATGATTTTCACCACAATAAATGACTTCCCTGCATACGGGAACTTGTCAGGGTACAGTGTGAAGGGGCATAAAGCATGTTCGATCTATGAAGCAGACACACACTTCTACTAACTCAAGCATGGGAAAAAAATAGTCTACCTTGGTCATAGGAGGTTTCTTCATCGATTCCACCCGTATCGTAGGTTAAGAAAGCATTTTAACGGCTTACCGGAGCATGGGATAGCTCCAAAGCGATTAACCAGGGAGGAAGTTTATAGTCAGGTGGAACATATCAATATCACCTTCGGTAAGAATTAGAGGACTACGGGCGAGAAAACATATAGAAGAAGAGATCAATTTTCTTTGATCCTCCATATTGGCGTATCCTTGATGTAAGACACAGTATTGATGTGATGCATGTGGAGAAAAATGTTTGTGATAGTCTTATCAGTACGCTTTTGCATATACCAGGGAATGCTATAAATGGAATCAATATGAGATTAGACCTTCTCGATATGCGAATAAGAGAACGATTACATCCACAACTAAGAGATGATGGTAGGAGGGCATACATAGAGCCAACAATGCATACACTATCAAAAGCGGAGGAAAGAAATTTGTGTGGGTGTCTGTATGAAATTAAGGTCCCACAGGGGGTATTCTTTTAAGGTGAGAAGATGCGTCTCAATGGACGATTTGAAGTTAGTGGGAATGAAGTCCCATGACTATCATGTGTTGTTGCAACAACTATTACCAGTAGCCATTAGAGGGATTATGAAGGATGAAGTGCGAACTACTATAACAAGATTGTGTGTTTTCTTTAATGCTATATGTAACAAAGTCATTAACATTGAACATTTTGATGAACTGGAAAATGAGGGTTATATTATTTTATCCAAACTAGAGATGCATTTTCCTCCATTTTTTGATATTATGGTTGTTTTGATAGTTCACTTAGTAAGGGAGGTAAGGCTCTGTGGTCCAGTTTACCTGAGGTGGATGTACCCATTTGACCGATTCATAAAGATCTTTAAAGGGTGTTCTAAAAATACTTATCAACCTGAAGCCTCAATAGTTGAACGATATGTAGTTGAAGAGGTAATGCATTTTTTCAAAGATTATCTATCATGGAGAAAGGAACAGTCTCCGCATGAAGAGGGGAGAAGTAAGGGAACATGAGGTCTAAAAGTGAAGAATGTGCCTCGTGAAGAGGTGTTGCAAGCACATTTATATATCCTAAATAATATGGAAGAAGTTCAACCGTACATAGATGAACACAAAAATAGTTTAAAGAACATGAATCCAAAGAAGAGTGACATGCAGATAGCTATTGAGCAAAACAAGACATTCATAGCGTAGTTTGAGGAGAATGTTTCGCATGAGACCGGTGTATCTGAGATAATTGAGTGGCTAGCTTGGGGGCCTTCATTTCAAGTTATTACTTTAACCGGTTATGATATAAACGAGTATTCTTTCTACACAAAAGACCAAGATGACAGAAGTACCATGCAAAATAATGGGGTGATGGTAGAAGCTGAAGCCATGCAATTTTCTAGTTCTAAAGACAAAAATCCAATATTAGCATCCATGGCTTATTATGGAGTTATAGCAGAAATATGGGAGATAACTTACAACAAGTTCAAAGTTTCTTTATTCAAATGTAAGTAGGTTAGCAATACTACTGTGGTAATAGATCAATAATTTGGATTTGTCTTAGTTGATCTTCGAAGAGTTGGTTATGGAGATGAGCCCTTCATTTTAGCAAGCTAGGCGAAGCAAGTGTTCTATGTCACAAATCCTGTAAATACAAATATGTCCATTGTACTTCAAAGTAAAAAATAGAAGTATGGTGATCCAACCTTCAACCTTAATGACACAACACGTTTCACCACTAATCCAATTAGAGCAAGTGAAGTAGAATTGGTAGATGATGAAGAATATGCTGCAAGAAATTATCATTGTGAAGGGATACAATATAGCATAAGACCTTTACTTGGAACTTATTTACCTCTCTGACAGTGAGTTTTTCTTAAACTATAAAATAGTATCGTGTGCTTTTTTCCTTAATCCTACTTAGTTTTTTTAATTATTTAGAACTTATTTACCTCTCTGACAGTGATTTTTGTGTAAATAGGAATATAGATAATTCTAGTGACTCGCAAAGTGATAGGGAGCATCAAGTGGAAGGTGGTGAACCCGTTGAGAGAAGAACTAGAGGCGTCACAAAGATGCCTGCATTGGCTGCATGTTATCAACATCAATAGGATAGGCTGCATGTGGACTTAGATGCCAACATAAATCCACTTGGCCCTGAGGAAAACCATTTCATTAGCTATCTAGGCTATTTAGGTCAAAGCAAAGTTTGCTTCATCTATGATGATTGGAAGCGGGTTCCCCCAAAGATGAAAACAATGATTTGGCAACAAATTTTGGTACGTCATTTTTGACACATCTACATTTTGATCTTTAATCCTGTTGCTTAAAATATAATTTCCTTTATTCCTCCAGCAAACATTCGATATCCCAGACACGACAGAGATGTACAAGCACCTGATGGGGGAGGTACGTCTGCGATGGAAATATTTCAAAAACAAGCTCACAGAAAGATATATTCAAGGGGAAAAGAGTGGTAAGGACCTATGTACACATTATTCATACTTGTCTCCAAAGGACTGGAGGTTATTCGTGGTATCACGAAAAGATCCTAAATTTTTGGTAAACTTTCTTTCTTCATAGTATAAAACTCTTTATTTAAATATACTTGACAACATTGACTCATTTTTCATTGTTTTCCTTTCACAGAAAGTAAGTGTAGTGAATACCGAGAGGTAAGCAATAAATCAGTATCAACATTGCATTTCTTGTGGTGGTTATCGAAAGCTTGAGTAGAGGATGATGGAAAAAGAGTTAGAGAAAATTAAGGAAGCAACTAAATCATATCCTAGCGCTATTATGCAGGCCCGGCTCCTCCTCCGCATCACAAAAAATGGAAAGCAGCGAGGATTAAGGGTGGGAAGTTCATAAATCCTGTTGTTGCTGATGTTGCCTCGAGAATTGTAAGTAGTTAAAGTATAAGTATATAATTTTGACAATATGTTATATTGCTAGTGTTTAATTTTTGTTTACAATAAATTGTATGCTATAGGATGAACTCGAAGAGTAGAGCAGCCAAGGTTTGTTCACTCCTAGTGCACGGATGGACATATTGTCAACAGCGATTGGGAAGCCTAATAACCCCTATCGAGTTCGAGGGGAGGTTAGAGGAGTTAGTGTGGTGAATTTTTTTGGATGAGCCTCGTACGCTTCATCACAAGCTGAACCCAGTAAAGAACTTATGGCCCAGATCGAACAAAATCTTAAGGTTAAATTTCACGACAAGCTCCAAGAAGAGCTGTTGGTAGAGCTACATGGTGAAATGAAAACTATGTTTGACTCAAAGATTCAAAGTGATGGGCATAGAACCCACGAATCCCCAGCTTTCCCCAGCACCAAAGGAAGTTACCACCCACCAGACCCACTGGAGGAACCCCTTATCCAGCCTTCTGCCATTCTGGAACCATTGGGCCAGCCATCTACTCTATAGCCAGGAGAACCTTGCATCCTCTATTTGGATGCCCCACTGCTTCGTGTTATTGCCGATGTTGTTGTTCACAAACAGGCTACCACCCACCATCATAATCAGATTCTACACCATTTATGTAAGGTGACATCATATGTGTTCGAGAGGGGAAAGAAGGTACATCCATCCCTGTCCCTGACGAAGAGGTTGTCACGCTGGGTCAGGCGATTGGATATTTCATCCTTTGGCCCTATAATCTTATTGGAACATCCGCAACCCCTCTAATAGTAGGAACTACCTTTGTATTACTTCATATCTGTTGTCATCCTACTAATAATCGGTTTTTAATGTTATAATAATAGGATGAGCAAGATGTAGGGAAATGGCCCTCTTGGCACGACTGCAACAGATTTATAAAGGTGTGCGTCATATTGACTTGCATATGCCTCCAAGGACTGTGGGCCAACAATTGACGTATCCCTTTATGATTGACAATAAGGATCTCAGGGACTTTATGCATTTGGAGGAGATAGATGCAAGATAGGTAAAACTTGATATACGATTAGTTTTTCTTTCATTCAATTAATATAGTGGTGTTTTGGTTTCATGCGTTCGATATCTTATTTATCATTTGATTTCTATTTTAGGTCCTTTAACCACACATGCATCAATATGGGAAGGGAGAATTTATATAGATTCTTGTGTCCGGAAAATACAACAAGGGATGGCAATGATGTGTCAAAAAAGATGCATTATGTTGGCTATACAATGGGAGAGGCCAAACTTCATTGTTATCTAGTACCAATTGTTCAAGGGTATGTACTTTAATTTTGATTTTGTAGAAAGTTTAAGAAATAATTGCCTTGTCAATTAACTTCATTTAAATATATATGCTGTTGTAGTTTTCATTGGAGTCTGTGTGTTGTTTGTCCTCGCATTAATCAAGTCTATTGGTTTGATTCCTTGGGTAAAAAGCCAGACAAGGGAACAAAATCCGTCTTCAACACGTAAGTTATTTTATTTTTATTTCATTGATTATTGACTTAAATGAATTATTCTAATTTTTGTGGTTTTACATTTTAATGGTAGTGCAACCCAGACATATAGATTGCTTGGTGGGTCACGTGAGGGCAGAGTTGTTAAATACAAGGAGTGGTTTTTTCCAGCAGTATATGGTTTCAATTCAAGTTCTTCTATTGACGATTGTTTTAGATATGACTTTATAGATTTTAACCAACTACTTTTGATTTATAGTGCCCTTGACAGCTAAGGAATACTGAATGTGGCTACTACATTCTCCTTTACATGTATAACATCATTCAGAGCATGTGGTGTTACAAATGATTTTCAGCAGGTAATCAAATGATAATATTTTTAGTATTGTGATTGAAATGAGGATTCTTTACTGATTTTATCTAATCTTATTTTCAAATTTGTAGATTTTTGATAATGAAGATACCTACTTATATGAAGACATTAATTTGATCATAGACTATTTAGCTAAGTAGCTTCTTCAACACATAGATAAGTAAATGTGTGTGTTTATTTTAGGTAGCGCAGACAACATTTTTGACAACTCTTTGTTGCATGTGGTTATTGTACTTTGATAGTATTAGGAGTTAATTATGTACTGATGGATGTTTACTTACCACTTGTAAAGATATATGCCTTATTCTAATATCCTGTTTCTGTAGTTTCAATTTTCGGGCAGACCCGATTATAAACAAAAAATTTTAAAAAAATTAGTTTTTATGTCCATAAGAAAAAAGGATGTCTAAAGACACTTTAGACGTCCTTTTTAGACAATGGCGAAGCCTAAAGACTCCCACATGTATGGTGGAAGGGGACTTTAGGTGTCCCTAAATTCATTAGAGACGCCTAAAGTCTTTTCTTTCTACGACCCCTGAATAGGCGTCCCATAATAAAAGGACGTTAAAACTTCTTTTTGTAGTAGTGAGTTATAGTCATATGTTGATGATACGGAGTAACTGCCATCTATGGGAGTGGACCTGAATTTATACAAGGGTACCAGTCCTGGAGTAGAACCCGTATACATGGGATATAACCTGCAGCCGGGTTGGGAGTTGAGAAGATGTATCAGGATTACATTGAGGTGGACCCATAACCTACAAAGAGCCCCCAGTATGTACAATATATGTATAATGTTGGCACATTGTACTAGAAGTAGGAATTATATGTTAGAGCAAGCTTTTCACCCAAGAGGGGGGTGAATTGGGTGATCACAAAATAATAAGATATTTAAATTAAACTTATAAAACTTTAAGGCACAGTTGTAAGAAGTTATAAGGAGGAAGAGATATCACCGAAGTTCACACAGGGGTTTATACTGGTTCAGTCTCAACCACTTGACCTACATCCAGTCCTCAGAAATCCTTCTGAGCCTTTCACTATATCTTCCAAGATTCAGTGGGTTCTTGGCGCCACAGTACGATCAGCAAGTTCCTCTGGACACTCGCTCCCCCTTATACAAGGTAATCTTAAATCCCAACTTAAGGTTCCTCAACCTTAAGTTATCACTATTGGAAATAAATGGGCATGACTGACAAATCTCTCTCACAGAGTATATAGATAAAAACTGAAATACAGATGAAGATTTGAAGCACTTGTAAAAGTATTGTTTGCAGTGTATTCAAGCGTTTCTCATCGTACTTCTATTTTTTGAATGGCTAGACATATATATTAGAGGCTTTGAAGACCGTTGTAAATTTCTCTGTTGATTCAAAGATGCTTCTGACAAATGCAACAATATTTATCTTCCCTTACTTATGAATTTTGCTGCCACCCATGAATAGTTGTCATTTGAATGGAGAGTTCAGTTACTTGTCATGTGCGTGATGGTGGGGTACAGCTGTAATACACTTGAGAATATTACCGTTAGAAAATATTTGAATATCATCAGAGTAATATGATTCACTGGAAGTGTTTTCTAAAAATCAAGGAAACCATCGGGAGTGATCTTGCTTTCACTAGAGATGGATTTCAGCAACTGAGTATCGAAACAATATGCCATAAGATTTTGACAGTAATCTGGAGTAATTAGTAATGATTATCAATATCAAAATTTAACTAACAAAATCTGTTGATCTCCCTGGGAGTAGTTGTAAGTGGATCACAGTGATTGTCTGAGAGTGTTACTGGCAACATGAAACATTACTGGAGTGAATATGATGTCACTGGAAGTGATTTGGAAAACATTAAAATCTTCTGTGAGTTATTACAGACTTACTGGAAGTGAACATGAGATTTCATATGCCACTCGAGTGAATTTGGCATCACTGGAAGTGATTTTGTAAATAGTGATTTCTTCTTGCAATGATTTTCAATCTATTGGAAGTGATTCAGCAAAAATACTATATCACTCGAGTGATTCAAGATCACTGGAAATGATTTGGCAAACAGTAAAATATTCTTGCAGTGATTTTTAATCCACTGGAAGTGATTTAGACATTTTCAGGCATCACTCGAGTGATCTGGTATTCACTGGAAGTGATTTTCAAAACAGTGGATTTTTCTTCCAGTGTTTTCAGATTCACTGGAAGTGATTTGGCAAAGATAACGTATCACTCGAGTGATTCAGGATCACTGGAAGTGATATCTGGAACAGTGATATTTTCTTGCAGTGATTTTTCAATCACTGGAAGTGATCTGGCGCATCACTTGAGTGATTTCACATATCACTCGAGTGATCTGGTTATTTTCCATATAACTCGAGTGATTTTAATGATCACTCGAGTGATCTTGATTATCACTCGAGTGATTATCCAAATCACTCGAGTGATCTTGCTTAGATCACTTTTATCACTTCCTTTACTGATATAAAATCCACGGACTTCCAAAACATGATTTGTTATCATCAAAACATGAAATCTAACATTCTCCCCCTTTTTGATGATTACAAAACATATTATATGATCATGTTCAAAAGTTTTATTTGCTAACAAACTTTACTTGATCTTTTTCAAAAATTTTGCAACAACTTAACTACGCAAGGACTAAAAAGAATTGTTTCAAAGATTAAAAGTTTTTGACCTCATAAAGAAAATAAAAAGTGTTAGTTCAAGATTCAAAAACCGTTATAAACATAATTTAAACATGCACATGTGATGCATGACTTCTTGCTTTTTATGAGATCATATTGGCAGCTGCAAACATAAACACAATTGCATTAAGACTATATTCTCATTAGATTAGAATCTTTGAACAAGTACATGTTAGTTTAGAAAACATACTAAAACTACACAAATTGCACTACTACATGACAATAAACAGAATACTACAGTATAAAAAATATATATGATCATATCAGTTCTTCTCCCCTTTTTTGGCATCATCTAAAGGAGACACAGAAGGCGTAGATGCCTGAGTAGATGAAGAAGCAAAGAAGGAGACAGGTGGAACATATGGAATGAGAGAGAGCTGGGCAGGAGATTGGAAGGAAAAATTCGCAGAAGAGGGCTCAAGAGGAGTGGTAGAAGTGGAATGAGTAGGTCCTATAACCTCTGTAGTAGAATCCTCAACGATAATCTCCTCAGTATGAGAACTAGAAGAGGTATGATGTGATGAAGATGATGGAGTCTGGAGGATGGGATCATCCTGTGGAATATCACCAGCAGGAATAGGGTCAGAGATAAAGGATGTGAGAGGTGCAAGAGGAGGAGTGTCTGAAGGAATGATAGGAGGGTCAGAAAGTGAAGGACCTGGAAGTGGAGAGTCTGATGTAAGAGGTACATATGAGGTGGTTGGCGGTAAGTCAGGGAAAGGAATGTGAAGGTGAGACCTGAGTACATCCTCAATCCTCTGGATCCTTTGTGTCTGATCTGCCTGGCGCTCAAAAAGTATATTGAAGTTGTGATTCATTGCCTCTACTAACACTTTAACTTGGAAGTTGACTTGATCAATCAATTCAGTGTTAGACTTCCTCAACTGAGTGACAGCAGACTGGATGGCATCCTGAATATATGTCTAAAGAGCAGCCTGAGTGAAGGAAGGACTATGAGATACTGCTCTGGAAGACTGAGCCTCATCCATCTTGGAAGGTGAAGGATCTATCTTCTTAGTATGATGATCTCTCTGGCTTGCCTCAAGAGGTGGTGAATGATGTCTCTGAGTCTGTGATGAGACTCCAGTTGGAATAGTGATTCCCATCCGAGTGAGGTGAATCTTCCCAAACTTAGGAATCCTCACTATGTCCCTGTTGGGATTCGTACACGCAGCGGAAAAATTAACCGTTTAAAAACCTCGAATCCCAATCACGGATCTATCAAAGACGTCTAAATCTAGTAGTTAGAATAGTACCTTTATGTTTTTCGTGCTTTCGATCTCTAGGAGTCAACACCTCTGGTCGCCACCCTCTACCGGTATCCACACGAACAAAACCCAATGCGGCAGCGTGCTAGCGCCTCCAAGATGCCTCTCTAGGGTTTCTTGTGGCTCTCCAAGTTCTCCGTACAGCTTAGGGTTCTCTAGCCCTTCGAATTTTATATCTGATGTAGGCCGTATTGGAATCTCAAAATTAATCTTAATTAATTTGAAATTCAAATCAAATCAAATAAATCTGACTTGATTAAATCTGTCAAACAGATTTAATTTATCATATTCATTTAATCTAATTAAAGAGCCAATAGATTTAATTTATCTTTATAAATTAAATCTAAGATATGATATCTGTATTAGTTTTAATTATTTAATTTATCAAATAAATTAAATATAAAACTAACATCTTATAATAATATTATAATATATATATATTATTATTTTTTTCGAATTTATATATATATATATATATATAATTCATCCACCCTAGGTCAAATATTGTATTCATTGAATCTTAAGCACATCTTAGATTCAATGAATCTGGACATCATAGCTCGTGTTGGGCTATTCTTGTGTGCGACCCTGTAGGTCCAAATGAAGTTGGCAGTGGGCCAAAAACTATTCTAGCCCACAAGTCGCAAGCGGCCTCTAGCAAGACATTGCGACTACCCAATTCACATGAGGATCGATGATACGATGCAACCTTTTATACAACCATGTCACGTCCCTTTTTGTCACACGATATTTTGGTCAAGGATGAGGCATGGACAACGTCATCCTCCTGTTCCTGACCATCACTTTCCCGATTCCTGAGTAGCCTGAAATTAGAAATGGAAACTCCTTCCCATTACAGTATGGCCATACATTTTTCAGACTCACTCATCGAGGGGCCCAGTAATATCTCTCACTAATGTGAGGGACAAATTTCATCTTGACCACTCACATTCCTCTTCATGAAAACTCCTAAGCCCGATTGTAGCCTTTATCATCACCCGGTCAAAGGTGACTTTTGACTAGGTCAAAACTTAGCAAGTTTCATGCAGGAATCTATGATGATCTCAGGTCAGAGGGTACTGTGACATGATTATATCTATGAGATAAGCTTATGACTTAATCCATGTAACTTTCTCATAGCGGATCGGTCCAGCACCTTATACTCCTACAAGTGCCTAAGACTTTGATTTGTATCTCTATACCTAATCAAAGTCATACTGGTCTTATTTCATCTTTGCTCCCGCATAGATAATTGACCAGGGACATTTAGGATAATCTTTATAGTTCATCCAATGATACAATTATCATAATAAACATGCAAATGATATGATAACAATAAGGAGAAATTCTC
This sequence comes from Albizia julibrissin, assembly GCA_037074505.1. NCBI lineage: Eukaryota > Viridiplantae > Streptophyta > Magnoliopsida > Fabales > Fabaceae > Albizia > Albizia julibrissin. The sequence goes on from CM073477.1 coordinate 46,399,462, forward strand.
AAGTAACAATAATGTTTAAGGTACAATGATTGGCCCTTAGGGCACAATTTCCAACAGTTCCCCTCAGATGTCAAGTTCCAAATATTGTGCATAGAGAGAATATAGGACACAAGCTGAGGATAGGGAATTATAGTAGACTTGAAGGAGTGAAACCTAAACCTCTTTATTTCTTGAAAAATGAGCTCACCCACATTTCTTTTTTCTCTTGTCATAAGAGATGCCATCATTTAAAGATCCTTCCCCATGATATGAGTGAAGTTCTTTGCCTTGTTAACCATGCTATAGGAATAAATATAGAATAAGGCTCTCTGGTCATTAGTTAGAGCTGCTGGGGAAGTGGGTAGAGGCACACCAGGCTGTCCTGGTCTAAAAATGTCAACCAGCTCATGAATATTAAAGACTCGGGGAGACTTCATAGGTACATCCTCTATGCCTAGGTAAGTGTTTATAAGATCTCCAGACAGAAGGACTTTTTGATCTCTCACACTTTTTTCAATCCTTTCAACAATAATGTTTCCATGGCTATCTTTCACATCAGCAATCTTCATGTTACAGTAAAAATACTTAACAACCAAGGGATTGTAAGACATTCTCAGTTTCAACCATGGTTCATATTGCTTTAAATAAGGAGTTAAGTCAATATGAAATTTCTTTTTCAGCTCGTTCAAATCTACCCAGACAACAGGACAGAAATCTCTCTTGGCAAAATGGGAAGCAAACACAATGGAATTCAAAATTATGAGGTTACCCGTGTTAAACCCAGGAGGAGGATCAAGGATTTTAGGGGATTCTTCAACCAAGGACTCATAATGGTACCGACTACTAGAAGCTTGAGATGCATACCATGATTTCTGGGGAACTGAAGCAGCTAAAATATTGACAGCACGTGTAATCTTTGTCTGCAATGTAGATTCTTGAATGTCTGCTTCTCGTTGTTTTTCTTTCCCTTTGCCTTTAAAGCTTGTATGTGATCGTGTAGTCATCCCAATTGGTTCTTCGATGCCAATGCCTTTGGGTTTATGAATGGTCGGATTGGGTTCTTGTTCAGATGATGCTTTCGGCTTCTTAGACGGTGGAGAGGATGGAGGAGATTGACCGGGTCTTTTCGTGCTCGCCATTGTTTGAATGGAAACGGAATCTTACGAGAGAAATGAGTGTTAGGGTTCTGTCGGGAATTGAGAGGAATGAGTGCGACTAGGAAGAACTTGCAAGATGGGATTAATCGGTGAAGCAGAGAGTAAAAGATTGAGCTTTGAAGATTTGGGTTTCTGGGTTCAAGAGATTTCAGAGAGTTTGAGAGTGTTTGTGCGAGTGAGAGTGAACGGATGAGTGAAATGAATAGTTGCGGGAGGAAAAAAGCTGATATAACCAGTTTTTTTTAAGATTCACTTAAGTGATTTTGGTTTTCACTCGAGTGAAGTACAAAAATCACTCGAGTGAAGTCCAAAATTACTTCACATAAGCTAAAATCACGCTCTACCTGTACGACTATTAATTAAAAATACTCATGTGACTTACCTGTGATAATATTATCAGTTTAATTACTTTATTTACCTGTGGTTGCAGTATCTCACTGTTCACTCACTCGAGTTGGTCTTTATCATCACCCGAGTGTTTTCCTCTCTGTTTATCTCTGCTATTTGAAGATATTACAGAGGATCCTGCAAAACAACTTTATAGATACTCCGATGCTTAAGTTAGTTATGAGATCATCAAAACAATATGAAATCAACATTTATAAAGATTAAACAACCTACAATTCATTGGGATTTACCATTCCCAATTCCCTTCGTATATACATGAATTGTTCTCGGGCAAGAGGTTTGGTGAAAATATCAGCTAATTGCAAATGTGTAGGTATGAATAACACCTTGACATCCTTTTTTTGAATATGATCTCTAATGAAATGATGTCTCACATAAATATGCTTGGTCCTTGAATGCTGTACATGATTTTTCGCCAAACTTATTGTACTGGTGTTGTCACAGTAGATAGGAATTTCTTTAAGATATATGCCAAGATCCTGAAGTTGTTGTTTTAGCCATAGTACTTGTGCACAACAACTTGAGGCTGCTATATATTCTGCTTCCGTTGAAGATAATGATACTGTAGTTTGTTTCTTACTGAACCAAGAAACAACTGTACCTCCAAGGAATTGACATTACCCACTTGTGCTCTTCCTATATGTTTTATAACCACCATGATCAGAATGAGAATAGGCAACTAGATATTCATTACCTCTTTTGGGATACCATATACCCAATTCTTTTGTGTCTGCCAGATATCTGAAAATTCTTTTCACTAATTCAGTGTGTGATACTTTAGGGCATGACTGAAATCTTGCACATAAACCAACACTAAACTGAATATCAGGTCTGCTGGCTGTGAGGTAGAGTAATGATCTAATCATTCCTTGATATTGAGTTATATTGAAATCAACTCTTTTTCATCAGCATCCATAAGTACTGTTGAACTCATAGGTGTATCTGCACCATTAGCTTCATCCAATCCAAACTTCTTGAGCAATTCTTTTAGGTATTTAGTCTGTGATATGAATATTCCATTCTTTCTTTGTTTAATTTGTAAACCCATAAAGAATGTCAATTCTCCCATTAAAGACATTATAAATTCTCCCTGCATTATCTCAGAGAATTCTGCTAGATTTCATGTTTTGATAATAACAAATCATGTTTTGAAAGCTCATGGATTCAATATCAGCAAAGGAAGTAATTTTGGTGATCTGTGCAAGATCACTCGAGTGATTTAGTTAATCACTCGAGTGATATTCAAGATCACTCGAGTGATCACTGAAATTACTCGAGTGATTTGGAAAAATAACAGATCACTCGAGTGATATGTGAAATCACTCGAGTGATGCGCATAATCACTTCCAGTGATCGATAAGTCACTGCAAGAAAAATTCACTGTTTTGAAAATCACTTCCAGTAATGCTCAGATCACTCGAGTGATGCGCCAAGTTTTCCAAATCACTTCTAGTGATCCTGAATCACTCGAGTGAATTTGGAATCACTGGAAGTGATTTTGTAAATAGTGATTTCTTCTTACAGTGATTTTGAATCCATTGGAAGTGATTTGAAACTTTTCAAACATCACTCGAGTGATTGAGGATCACTGGAAGTGATTTGTTAAACAGTAAAATATTCTTGCAGTGATTTCCAATTCACTGGAAGTGATTCAGCGAAAATGCAACATCACTCGAGTGATTCAGGATCACTGGAAGTGATTTGGAATTCTTGGCGCATCACTCGAGTGATCTGAGCTTCACTGGAAGTGATTTTCAAAACAGTGAATTTTTCTTGTAGTGATTATGCGCATTACTCGAGTGATTTAACATATCACTCGAGTGATCTGTTATTTTTCCAAATCACTCGAGTGATTTCAGTGATCACTCGAGTGATCTTGAATATCACTCAAGTGATTAACTAAATCACTCGAGTGATCTTGCACAGATCACCAGAATTACTTCCTTTGCTGATATTGAATCCATGAGCTTTCAAAACATGATTTGTTATCATCAAAACATGAAATCTAATATTCTCCCCCTTTTTGATGATGACAAAACATATTATATGATCAAGTTCAAAATTTTGATTTTCTAACAAACTTTACTCGATCTTTTTCAAAAATTCTGCAACAATTTTGACTAGCAATAACTAAGAGGAGTTGTTTTAAAGATTAAGAGTTTTTGACCTTTTAGAAAATAAAAGATGTTAGTTCAAAGTTCAAAAACCATTATAAGCAGAAATTAAATATGCACATATGAAGTAACTTCTTGCTTTTTCTTGAGATCATTTTGGCAGCTGCAATACATTAAGATTTTCATGAGATCATGTTGGCTACTGCAAACATAAACAAAAAAGCATTAAGGCCATATTCTCATTAGATTAGAGTCAAGTACATGTCAGTTCTGAAAAGCGTACTGAAACTACAAAACTACACAAGTTGCACAACTACATGACAAGTACTGAAACTTCAAACTAAAAGAAAATACATATGATCATATCAGTTCTTCTCCCCCTTTTTGGCATCATCTAAAGGAGAGGTAGAAGGTGTAGATGCCTGAGTGGATGCAGAAGCAAAGAAGGAGATAGGTGGAACATATGGAATAATTGAAAGCTGTGCAGGAGACTGGAAGGAAAAGGTGGTAGAAGATGGCTCAAGAGGAGTGGTGGAAGTGGAATGAGTAGGTCCTATAACCTCTGTAGTAGCTTCCTCAACTACAATTTCCTCAGTATGAGAACTGGAATCAGTGTGATGTGAAGAAGATGATGGAGTCTGGAGGATGGGATCAGCTTGTGGAATATCACCAGCAGGTATAGGGTCAGAGATAAAGGATGGTGCAGGAAGAGTGTCTGAAGGAATGATAGGAGGATCAGAGAGTGAAGGATCTGGAAGTGGAGAGTCTGATGGAGGAGGTACATGTGAGGTGGTAGGTGGTAAGTCAGGGAAGGGAATATGAAGGTGAGACCTGAGTGCATCCTGAATCCTCTGTGTCTGCTCTGTCTGGTGCTCGATGGGTAAATTGAAGTTGTGATTGACTGCCGCTACTAATACTGTAACTTGATCGTTGACTTGATCAATCAGTTGAGCGTTAGACTTCTTCAACTGAGTAATAGCAGACTGGATTGCATCCTGAATATATGTCTGAAGAGCAGCCTGAGTAAATGAGGGAACATGAGATACTGCTCTGGAAGACTGAGCCTCATCCATCTTGGAAGGTGAAGGATCCATCCTCTGAGGATCTCTCAGGCTTGCCTCAGGAGGTGGTGAATGATGTCTCTGAGGCTGTGAAGAAGCTCCAGCTGGAATAGTAATTCCCATCCTAGTGAGGTGAATCTTTCCAAACTTAGGAATCCTCACTGTGTCTCCCTCAGGTGTCAAATGCCAAATATTGTGCATAGAAAGTATGTAGGACACAAGCTGAGGATAGGGAATAGTAGCAGACCTGGAGGAGTGAAACCTGAACCTCTTCATTTCTTGAAAAATGAGTTCCCCCACATTTCTTCTTTCTCTTGTCATTAGAGATGCCATCATCTGAAGATCCTTCTGAGTGATATGAGTGAAGTTCTTTGCTTTATTAACCATGCTCCGGGAATAGATATAGAACAAGGCTCTCTGGTCATTAGTAAGAGCAACTGGGGAAGTGGGTAAAGGCACTCTAGGCTGTCCTAGTCTAAAGATATCAACCAGCTCATGAATATTAAAGACACGTGGAGGCTTCATAGGAACATCCTTTATGCCTAGATAGGTATTGATAAGATCTCCAGACAGTAGGACTTTTTGATCTCTTATATTTGTTTCAATTCTCTCAGCAATGATGTTTCCATGGCTATCCTTTACATCCGCAATTTTCATGTTACAGTAAAAGTATTTGACAACCAAGGGATTGTAGGACATTCTCAGTCTCAGCCATGGTTCATATTGTTTCAAATATGGAGTCAAATCAATATGGAATTTCTGTTTCAGTTCTTCCAAGTGAACCCACACAACAGGACAGAAGTTTCTTTTGGAAAAATGTGAGGCAAACACAATGGAATTCAAAATGCTGAGGTTACCAGTGTTATACCTAGGAGGAGGTTCAAGAAGTTCAGCGGTTTCTTCAGCCAGGGACTGAGAATGTCGACTACCAGAGGCTTGACTTGCATACCGTGATTTTTGAGGAACCGAGGCTGCTAAAATATTGACAGCCCGAGTGATTTTCCTCTGCAATGAAGACTCTTGGATGTCTGTTTCTCGCTGTTTCTCTTTCCCTTTCCCTTTCAAACTTGTATGCGATCGAGTAGTCATTCCTGTCGGCTCTTCAATCCGGATTCCTTTGGGTCTTTGAATGGGCGGATTGGGTTCTGGTTCTGAGGGTGCTTTTGGCCTCTTAGACGGTGGTGAGGATGGAGGAGATTACCCAGGCCTTTTGGTTCTCGCCATAGGTACAGACGCTGGGTATAGACGAGAGTTTGCGAGGGAGTGTTGTCGGCAACTGACAGAAATTGAGAGGCAAGATTGAGACTACAATGAACTTGCTTAGAGGGGATTTGTCAGAGAAGGAGAGTAATGAGGATTTGGGTTTTTTGGTTCAAGAGATTTCAGAGAGTTTGAGAGAATTTCAGCGAGTGACAGTGAACGGTGGAAGTGAAATGAACAGTCGCGAGTTGAGAAAACTGATATAACCAAGTTTTTAATATTCACTCGAGTGATTTTTACATTCACTCGAGTGATTTTGGCTTTCACTCGAGTGAAGTATAAAAATCACTCGATTGAAGTCCAAAATTACTTCACAAAAGCTAAAAACACGCTGTAACTCCAAGGTAATTAATTAAAACACTTTATGAGACTTACCTGTAATAAGATTATCAATCTAATTGCTTGATTTACCTAAGATTGTAGTATTTCACTGTTCACTCACTCGAGTTGGTCTTTTATCATCACCCGAGTGTTTTCTTCTCTGTTTGTCTCTGTTATTTGAAGATATTACAGAGCATCCTGCAAAACAACTTTATAGATACTCTGATGCTTAAGTTAGTTATGGGATTATCAAAACAATATGAAATCAACATTTATAAAGATTAAACAACCTACAATTCATTGGGATTTACCATTCCCAATTCCCTTCGTATATACATGAATTGTTCTCGGGCAAGAGGTTTGGTGAAAATATCAGCTAATTGCAAGTGTGTAGGTATGAATAACACCTTGACATCCATTTTCTGAATATGATCTCTAATGAAATGATGTCTCACATCAATATGCTTGGTCCTTGAATGTTGTACAGGATTTTTCGCCAAGCTTATTGTACTAGTGTTGTCACAGTAAATAGGAATTTCTTTAAGATATATGCCAAGATCCTGAAGTTGCTGTTTTAGCCACAGTACTTGTGCACAACAGCTTGAGGCTGCTATATATTCTGCTTCCGTTGAAGATAATGATACTGTAGTTTGTTTCTTACTGAACCAAGAAACAACTGCGCCTCCAAGGAATTGACATTCTCCACTTGTGCTCTTCCTATCTGTTTTATACCCACCATGATCAGAGTCAGAATAGGCAACTAGATATTCATTACCTCTTTTGGGGTACCATATACCCAGCTCTTTTGTGCCTGCCAGATATCTGAAAATTCTTTTTACTAATTCAGCATGTGACACTTTGGGGCATGACTAAAATCTTGCACATAGACCAACACTGAACTGAATATCAGGTCTGCTAGCTGTGAGATAGAGTAATGATCCAATCATTCCTCGATATTGAGTTATGTTGAAGTCAACCCCTTTTTCATCAGCATCCATAAGTACGGTTGAACTCATAGGTGTATCTGTACCATTAGCTTCATCCAATCCAAACTTCTTGAGCAATTCCTAAAGGTATTTGGTCTGTGAGAAGAATATTCCATTCTTTCTTTGTTTAATTTGTAAACCCATAAAGAATGTCAATTCTCCCATCAATGACATTTCAAATTCTCCCTGCATTATCTCAGAGAATTCTTTACACAAAGAATCATTAGTAGCTCCGAATATAATATCATCAACATAAATATGAACTACTAAAATATAATTTAGTTTTCGTTTTATAAATAAAGTTGTATCGACTTTTCCTCGAGTAAAACCAAATTCGATGAGAAATTTGCTCAACCTTTCGTACCAGGCTCTAGGAGCTTGTTTCAAACTATATAAGGCTTTCTTTAGTTTGAAAACATGATTTGGTTTGGATACGTCTTCAAAGCCTGGAGGTTGTTCAACATAAACTTCCTCCTTGATGTACCCATTTAAGAAAGCACTTTTCACATCCATTTGATATAATTTGAATCCTTTGATGCATGCAAAGGCTAAGAGTACTCGTATAGCTTCCAATCTTGCTACTGGAGCATATTTTACCTCATAATCAATTCCTTCTTCCTGATTATAGCCCTTGGCAACCAATCTTGCCTTGTTTCTGATAATAGCTGCGGATTCATCAAGTTTGTTCTTGAATACCCATTTAGTGCCAATAACCGAGTGGTCTTTAGGCCGGGGCACCAAATCCTAAACTTGATTTCTGTCAAATTGATTTAGTTCTTCTTGCATTGCTAACACCCAATCATTATCTGATAGGGCTTCTTCAATGTTAGAAGGTTCCAATTGAGAAATGAATGCAGAAAAACTAACTTCGTTTAAAACTTTGTTTCTAGTTTTGACTCCTTCATTAACTCTACCTATCACTTGATCTAGATGATGACTCTTGATGTATTTCCAGGCTCGAGGTTGATCTGGATGACTTAGTTCAACTTCTTTTTCAAAATTGTCAACCTCAAGATTGGGAGAGTTAACAGAGGGTTGGTTTCTAGTTATCTCATCATCAAAGTTTTTACTAGAGGATACATGTTCATCGAATACAACATGAATTGATTCTTCTACAACAGATATTCATTTATTAAAAACTCTATATGCTTTACTTTGATTTAAATAGCCTAGGAAAAGTCCCTCATCAGCCTTAGAATCAAAATTTCCAAGATTATCTTTACCGTTGTTATGAATAAAGCACTTACAGCCAAATATGTGTAGATGAGCGAGGTTTTGGTTTCCGTCCCTTGTAGAGTTCATATGGTGTCTTTCCAAGTTTGGTTCTGACATAAGCTCTATTTGAGATGTAGCATGCAGTAATCATTGCGTCTGCCCAGAAGACTTGAGACACATTCTTTTCGTTGAGCTTTGCTCTAGCCATATCTGTAAGAACTCTATTCTTTCTTTCCACGACGCCATTCTGTTGTGGAGTTCTTGGTGCTGAAAAATTGTGATCGATGCCATTTGTATCGCAATATTCTGCAAATACTTGATTATCAAATTCTCCACCATGATCTGTTCTGATTCCTGCAATTAATATACCTTTCTCATTTTGTACTTTCTTGGAAAAGGCAATAAATTTACTAAATGTTTCATTCTTGGATGACAAAAATATATTCCAGGTAAATCTAGAGAAATCATCAACAATAACAAATGTGTACAAGTTTCCACTGAGACTCTTAACTTTTGCTGGACCAATCAAGTCCATATGCAATAGTTGAAGTGGTCTGTTAGTGGTGATTTCAGTTTTTGATTTAAAGGAAGATTTAGTTTGCTTTCCTCTTTGACAAGCATTACAGATTAAATCATTCTTGAAATTTACATTAGGTAATCCAATTACCAAATCCTTTTTGAGTAACTTACCTAATTGATGCATATTAACATGGGCAAGTCGCTTATGCCATAGCCAACTCTCATCAGTGTTACTCAAAAGGAAATTTTCAGAAATATTTTCATTCATATCAAGAGTGTAGCAGTTACCTTCCCTTTTTGCCTTGAGTTTAGTCTTCAAATTCTTCTTTTCAATTTGCAGATCGTTCTTGCTGACTATCAGACATTCTTCTGAATCAAATATTACCCAGTTGTCTTTGTCTGTGCTTTGGCTTACACTTAATAGATTGTGACATAAGCCTTCAACATAATATACGTCTTTGATTTTATCCTTGACTTCCCCAAGCCCTGCTATCCTTCCAGTTTGATTTCCTCCAAGTTTTACCTTGCCACCTTCCTTGGGTACTAATGTGGTGAAGTTCTCAGGATCACCAGTCATATGTCTTGAACATCCACTATCTATATACCATTTGTTTGGTTTGGATGCTCTGAGAAAATCCTGCATTTAAGTATAATTAAGTTTTAGGTACCCATATCTTTTTGGGTCCTTTTGGGTTAGTACAGATAACTTCCTGTTCATGAGCCTTCTTAGGTATCCATTTATACATTCCTATAATTTCTTTCTTTTTATGAAAACACGAAGAAGTGTAATGTCCTTTTCTATTACAGTAATTACAATAAGCAAAAGGATTAGATGTGTGCACAGAACGTGTGAAATAACTTAGATAAGGTTTACCTCCTGTCTTCTTCTTCCTCCTGTCACCAACTTCTTCAAGTTCTCGTTTGAATTTTAGTTTGCTTTCATATTCTGAAAGGCTTCCAAACAAAGAAGCTACAGATTGCATTGATTCTCCTTTGGCCTCCTCTATTGCTGTGACTTTGGCTTCCCATTCTTTGGAGAGTATGTTTAATATTTTTCGTACTTGGATATTCTGATCATAGAATTTTCCAAGTGCTGCAAGTTGATTAACAAGATGAGTATATCTAAGTTCAAATTCAGCAATTGACTCATCTTCCTTCATACGAAGTAGATCAAACTCTGTAGTTAGAGTATTGACTCGATTTTCTTTTATTCCTGATGTTCCTTCATGAGCTACTTCCAACGCTTGCCACATCTCTTTGGCAGTCTGAAGAGTACAGATTCTGAAGTATTCTTTTTGACTCAGTGCACTCTGAATCATTAAAATTGCTTTGCTGTTGAGAGTTACTAGCCTTTTGTCATTGTCATCAAATTCTGCTGGTGATTTAGGAACTTTTCGAGATTCTTCAGTCTTTGTAGGTGTTACGAGTGTAGGATGGTGTATCTAGAAGTGCAAGTGTACACTGTCGTAATCAAGTAATATAGAAGTAAGTAGAGTATCTTTCCCACGAGGATTGATCACTAAGTACCAAAATTGGTAATTTTAATTCTATTTAGTCGGTTGATTAGTTGTGATTGAGATTACAAGATAGAAATGATGAAATATGAATACAAGTAATATAAAGATAAATATGAGAAAAAGCCCTAGGGATTAGATTTCACTTAATAAATTCCGGATTGAATCACTTATCTACTCTAGTCCTATTTATTCCACATGATTGATAGTCGAGTTTCCCTATTTTAATTACTAGCCTCTTCCAAGGTCAGTAATTCTATAATTAATTGCTAACCCAATATATTCCTATATGAATTTAAGCAATCAATTATGCATTAAGATTTATGGAACTCAATTAAGACTACACAACCCATATGAATATATTCCTATTTCATATGCAAATTATGGTTTTAATTATAGGATCCACACACATGTATCTCCTTCCGGTCTCAACATGCATATTAAAATCATTCAAAAGGTGACTAATCAATTGTAAGCATTAAGAGCAATAATTAAAACTCAATCATGAAGGAAAAATTAAAACTAGATTTAATAAGTTAAGATTCAATCTGTCATTAGTAAGCTAAAAATTATAAAATTTAGCTCATGATAAAATTAAAAACAAAACCAAAATATATTCCAAACATCATAAATATTGCATAAAAATTAATTACAAAAACATAAAAATACTACTACAAGATGCTTGAAAATGGAAAATCTAGCCTACCATATAGGAGGTAAAACCATCCATGTAGGTGGCAACCTATACCATCCATAAAGGAGGACTACCTAGGCCTTCCATATAGGAGGTAAAACCATCCATGTAGGAGGCATGCAAGAAGTAAAAAAATGCAAGAAATAAATTCTAAAAATAACAACTCTCTCTCTAAAATAGAAACTCTCTCTCTCTCTTCCTTCCTCCTTCTTCCTTTTCATTTTAGGATGCCAAGAAGCTCTATTTATAGGCTTCATTTTCGGACTGCTACAGTGATTTTGCTACAGTGCACCGACTGCTACAGGAACCGCACTGCTACAGTGAACCGACCACACCGTCCGCTACAGTGAAACTGCTACAGTGCACAGTGAACAGTACGCATGAACAGTGCATAGTTAATAGTACCGCATGAATAGTACTTCCCCTTAAATGCCTTCTTTAATTCTTTTTAATCCGGTACTATCCGTGGTTGCAAGAAAATCATTATTTATTTATTAATTACACCCAAATTAATTACATTCAGCTCAAATATAGTCCACAAAATCATCATATAAGGGAAAATGAATATGCAAATATTGTACTTATCAAATTCCCCCACACTTAGCTCTTGGACGTCCTCGGACAAGAAAGAGTAACTAATAAGTGCTTCCAACAAAATTAGAAGTGTCAAGTCATAAACAAGGACACAATTAAAGAATAAAGAGATCATAGTATTCTTGAATCAACAAAAGTATAAACTGGTAACTTCATTTGAAAATAAATGGACCGAATTCATAATTGTGGCTCATTCTCTCAATCTCTCAAGTGTTTTAGGGTAAGTGTTTCGCTCAAATTCACCTGAAAAAATTGCACTACCATAAGCTTGCCAAAAATCTCAATCTCCACTACCTAATTCACATGCATAATTCAAATCAAAAGGACTTATTAAAGGTTGTAATGGGGTTAAGGTAAAAGGAATGTAAAAAGTGATATGAAGGGCTATTTTTACTAAGTAAATAGAACAATTGAAAAATGGGTCATCTTATGAATAAACCTGGCCTATCTTATCCCAACAACCCATAATTTACATTTTTTTTTCTTTTTTTTCTCTTTTTTTTCTTTTTTTAACAACTTCTGCACTTTTGTGGTTGATGATATATAGACCCCCACACTTGTCAAAAGCCCATTTCACAAAAATTTCAAATGCTCTGTTAATCTTTCGAATTCAGTGAAAGCACTTAATAAATCATTAAAACACATATTAATGGGTTGAAAATAAAGAAATAATCAATTAGGCTCAAAGGGGCTTATCAATGGTATAATTGCAAGGTTGGCTATTTGGCTCTGACTAAACAAAATGAATGCCTTTATCATTTTTGAATGTGCATGTGACATGTAATTTCAACTAGATTTAAAGCAAGTTCTAGAGTGACAACTTAATAGGTGAATATCACACACAAGAAAGATAATCACTATTGATCATATAGGCTCAAAAGCTCACGGTTAGGGATTTTCAAATTCAGCTCATTCAATCTCAAAATTCATCACCAAATTCAACTATCAATTATTCAATCATGCTATAAAATCTCTAAACTCAATTGATCCATGCTTCAAACTTATATACTTCTTAAAATCATTGAAAAATACTCAATTTTTTTTTTATTTTTTATTTATTTTAGATGAAACAGAAAGAAAGAAAAAAAAATTACAACTAATAAGATGCGTCTCAAGAGTTAAGAATAACTCTTTACTCTGCCATCTTTTCACAACCCATGCATCTAATGGTTTTACTACTAACTACATAATGTAGAAATCATGCAATTTTTTTTTTAATAATCCTCCCCCAACCTAAATCAGACATTGTCCTTAATGTCTTCTAAAGATTAAAGAAAGGTTTTTTTTTTGAACAACCTAAACACACAATAAATTAAACCAAAATGCTGAGAGTAAAACCATAAGATAAAAGAAATTTACAACCGGAGAGTGGTATCTGGATTCTGCTTCTGACTGCTATCTGAAGATTGCCCACCTTTTTCTTTTACTAATAGATCTGGTTGAGGTTTATAGGTTTGCAGTTTATCTAGTAGTTGATCAGAGTTGGTGCAGAAATGATGGAATAACGAGTCGCTTGGGGTATGAATCCTATTTCCACAGCATGATCAAGAAAAGACAACAGGTTATCGTAAAAACCATTAACATTTAACAATCCTAATGGTTTTTTATGAAAGTTCAGTTTAGCCCAATATGTAATGCTAGAGATCCCATCCAACGTTTCAAAACCACCGGGTAGAGCGATAAAAGCATCAGCACGGTAAAACATACGTCCCATTCGTTCAGGCAGACTTGAAACCTCTAACTCTTGCCCTAAGGAGAAAATGTGATTTTCTAACTCCTTCACCCTTACGTTCAAACCTTTACTACCATTCATGGTTGCAATAATAGCCACACTTCCCCTCAGGCCTTGAATACCTCCCCCGTAGACAAAATTGATCTTTCTTGCAGCTAATGCACATCCCAGTTCCTGTGCTGCAGGTATAAACTCTCCATCCTTTCCTGAGTCAGTTTCACCAAAAATGCATATAGATTTAAAACTGCATTTTAGAGTGATACCACTCCTCTCTTTTTTCTCTCTCAGACATTTTGTGTTTTTTTACAAATGGAAGATTACATATTTATATTACAAAAACAGCGACAACAAAATCATGCAAATCACACATTTTTCAAAAAAAAAATTTGAAAAAAAATTTCCGACACGAATGACCAGTGGGCCACTATGCCAAGAAATTAAGTAAAGTGAGTAAGGAAAGTCAAAAGTTACTGAAAAAGATAAAACAGATTGACAAAAGCAAGATTATTATGTACAGTAGTTGTGATTGTGGCTCACATCTTCCTCTGGTTTTACGTCCAGTAACGGCTTAAACGCTTTCTATGAATCGAGGATTTGCTTCCCATCCAGTTTTCTTATAAACTGGCAAACAGGGTCTTTTAACGTCAAATTCCCAAGATGGTAGCACTCTTTTTCTTTGTTGAATATGTCTAATAAATCAAGAAGTACATGATGAACATCACCACTAGGATGCGTCTCAAGAGTCTGAATGATATCATCCAATGACTCCTTACTCAGTCCATCCTTTATAAATTGAATTTTATCTTCCCGATTTATAGAAACCATACCTTTACTCCTACATCGCTGATCACAATTCCACCTTGCACATTTAGAACAAACCTTCATTCTTTTAGCTCTTCTCTTTTTGGAGTAAGAGCTTCTTCCCATACCTGGCATAGGTTTAATAAATGACTCATGAATCTCACCTATTAAACGTACCTTAGCTTCAATGATCCAACGGACATCCTCAGGAAGGCCCAAACGCTTGAATGTCTTCATTCTTTCAAGTCGACAACTATAGATCTTCCTAAGCACATCTTTGGGAAGAGTAGGGAACCTGTTCTTAAGCTTTACAATAATTTCCTCCATGATGAGACTAAAATTTAAAGATGCAGTTTTATGTGCTTCAGTAAGTAAGAAAGAAAAATGAAAGATTAAGGAAAAAAAGTTTTGGGTTGCCTCCCAAATAGCCGCCCTTCTTTAACGTCTTTAGCTAGACAAAGACCAAACCAATAAATTTTTATTTTATTTTATTTTTTTATTTTTTATTTTTAAAATAAAATTAGGACTTACCTGTTGTTTCCTCCAAAGTGATGACAGTTTTCAAAGTGTGGAGTACACCGTCATTATATTCTTTCAGCCTTTGCTCATTTACTTTGAATTTTCGATCACCATCTTGAATCTCCACAGCTCTATATGGCCATGTTTGAACCACAGTAAAAGGTCCTGACCACCTTGATCTCAACTTTCCCGGAAAGAGCTTTAACCTTGAGTTGCATATCAGAACTTTTTGTCCCAGCGTGAACTCTCTGCTCAAAATTCTTTTATCCTGCCACATTTTTGTCTTCTCCTTGTATAACTTTGCATTCTTATGAGCTTGTTGTCTGGATTTTTCAAGCTCATTGAGTTGGAGACGTCTCTTCTTACCAGCTGCCTTTAAGTCAGAATTTAAGGCTTTTATTACCCAATATTCTTTGTGTACTTCAGGATTAGTTGATTTTCAAACATCTACTATTCCCATTACAAGTGGTTGATTCATGCAGCTTTTGTTCACCACGTCTTTTGTGCATCTGGTTAATGTATCTACTCTGTAACAGGTGTCACCTTTATTTGGACATGACCAAGCCTTAAAAATGTTAAAAGATACTTGGTCATCTGAGCTCGTAAAGTCAACTTTCCCTGTTGCACATCTATTAAAGTTCTCCCAGTTGCTAGGAATGGCCTCCCAAGAATGATAGGAATTTCTTGGTCTTCTTCCATGTCGAGTATGATGAAATCAGCTGGAAATATGAGTTTGTCCACCTTCACCAGAACATCTTCTAAGACACCTCTTGGATGTTTAATTGATCGATCAGCAAGAAGTAGTGAAACTGTGGTAGGCTTCACCTCTCCAAGACCAAGTTTTCTGTAGACAGATAAGGGCATCAGATTTACACTTGCTCCCAGGTCATAAAGTGCTCTTTCAAAGTTACATTGACCTATGGTGCAAGGTATGCAAAAGCTTCCTGGATCTTTCAGCTTTGGTGGCAGTTTCTTTTACAGAATGGCACTGCACTCCTCAGTAAGTGCAACTGTCTCAAATTCCTCCAGCTTACGCTTATTTGAGAGAATGTCTTTTATGAATTTTACATAACTGGGCATTTGGGCAAGAGCGTCTGCAAAAGGGATGTTGATATGTAACTTTTTGAAAACCTCCAGAAAAGCTTTAAACTACTTGTCTAGCTTTGCCTTCACAAGTCTCTGAGGGTATGGAACTGGTGGTACATATGGAGGAGGGTTATCTGGAAAGCTTATTCTTCCTTGTACCACATCATCTTCTTGAGGTTTATGTGCTTCCTCCTTCTTTTCTTGTTCACTTTCTTTCTTTTCTCCGTCATTCTTATGTAGAATTACAAGATCTTTCAATTCTTTTCCACTCCTTAGTGCAATAGCCTTCACATGCTCTATTGGGTTTTTTTCAGTGTCACTTGGAAGAGTACCTGGTTGTCTAGAATTCAGCATATTTACAATTTGGCCCATTTGGATCTCCAAGTTCTTTATTGAGGCTCCGTGGCTTCTGAGTGTTGCATCAGTCCTAGCCATGAATTGAGATGTATTCATGGTTAGAAGAGCCAGTGCATCTTCCACATTCACTTTTTGCTGTGGTGGATTTGGTGGTTGAAGAGCTTGTTGCTGGTAGTTCCCTTGCGGTTTGAACACATTTTGATTATTCCTCCAGCCAAAGTTTGGATGATTCCGCCAACCTGGATTATAAGTGTTTGAGAAGGTATGGATGACTGTTCATCTTGACTTTGTGTACTCATATGAGGTCCTCCATATCGGTCACAGGTTTCATGAGGAGTACTGATTGCATTTGCTTGACTAGTCAATGAGCTCACTTGCTTGGATATAGATGCAACTTGAGAAGATAAAGTTGTAAGGATATCCAGCTCGTGCACTCCAAGTACCTTCTTTGAATTATGACGTTCAGAAGGCCATTGATATGCATTTGCCGCCATCTCCTCAAGTAAATTATAGGAATCATCTAGATTTTTTCCCATTAAAGATCCTCCAGCTGCAGCAACTACAAGAATTCTGGTGGTATGCGTCATCCCATTGTAGAATGTTTGCAGTGTCCACCAATCTGGTAACCCATGATGAGGACATCTCCTTAGCAACTCCTTGTATCTTTCCCAAGCTTCATAAAGGCTTTCTAGTTCATGCTGGGAAAATGAGGCAATTTCATTCCTCAATTTTGCAATTTTTCCTGACGGAAAGTATTTCGCCAAAAATTTATGTGCCAAGGCATCCCATGTAGTTATGCTTCCCACTGGTAGAGAATGTAACCAGCTCTTAGCCTTATCCCTGAGTGAGAAAGGGAAAAGTCTAAGTCTAATGGCATCATCAGTAACACCATTATGCTTGAATGTGTCGCATATTTCTAGGAAGCTAGCTATATGTGTGTTGGGATCTTCTGTTGATAAACCACCAAACTGATTGGCTTGCACCATCTGGATAATTGCAGGCTTGATTTCAAAATTATTGGCTGCTACTGGTGGTTTTCTGATTCCAGAAGTTGTCTCCATGACTGTTGGTGTTGCATAATCACGGAGTGTTTTGGTATTTGCTGCTTCTCCTTCCGGATTTGCCATTGAATTGATTGAAGTAGACTACTTTCGAACTCTCCGATTTCTTCGACAAGTTCTCTCGATCTCAGAATCACAAGGTTGTAATTCAGTCTTCTTCGATCTGGTCATATACTAAGCAAAAACCTGAAAAGAAACAAAAGACACACAAAAAATGTAATATGAAGACCAAATTAGTATTAAAATTACTTAGTATTGATATTAATGACAATCCCCGGCAACGGCGCCAAAAACTTGTTACGAGTGTAGGATGGTGTATATAGAAGTGCAAGTGTACACTGTCGTAATCAAGTAATATAGACGTGAGTAGAGTATCGTTCCCACGAGGATTGATCACTAAGTACCAAAATTGGTAATGTTAATTCTATTTAGTCGGTTGATTAGTTGTGATTGAGATTACAAGATAGAAATGATGAAATATGAATACAAGTAATATAAAGATAAATATGAGAAAAAGCCCTAGGGATTAGATTTCACTTAATAAATTCCGGATTGAATCACTTATCTACTCTAGTCCTATTTATTCCACATGATTGATAGTCGAGTTTCCCTATTTTAATTACTAGACTCTTCCAAGGTCAAGTAATTCTATAATTCATTGCTAACCCAATATATTCCTATATGAATTTAAGCAATCAATTATGCATTAAGATTTATGGAACTCAATTAAGACTACACAACCCATATGAATATATTCCTATTTCATATGCAAATTATGGTTTTAATTATAGGATCCACACACATGTATCTCCTTCCGGTCTCAACATGCATATTAAAATCATCCAAAAGGTGGCCAATCAATTATAAGCATTAAGAGCAATAATTAAAACTCAATCATGAAGGAAAAATTAAACTAGATTTAATAAGTTAAGATTCAATCCGTCATTAGTAAGCTACATCATCACCCTAGGAAAAGGAAAATTTAGCTCATGATAAAATTAAAAACAAAACCAAAATATATTCCAAACATCATAAATATTGCATAAAAATTAATTACAAAAACATAAAAATACTACTACAAGATGCATGAAAATGGAAAATCTAGCCTACCATATAGGAGGTAAAACCATCCATGTAGGTGGCAACCTATACCATCCATAAAGGAGGACTACCTAGGCCTTCCATATAGGAGGTAAAACCATCCATGTAGGAGGCATGCAAGAAGTAAAAAAATGCAAGAAATAAATTCTAAAAATAACAACTCTCTCTCTAAAATAGAAACTCTTTCTCTCTCTTCCTTCCTCCTTCTTCCTTTTCATTTTAGGATGCCAAGAAGCTCTATTTATAGGCTTCATTTTCGGACTGCTACAGTGATTTTGCTACAGTGAACCGCACTGCTACAGTGAACTGACCACTCACTTGCTACAGTGCACCGACTGCTACAGGACCGCACTGCTACAGTGAACCGACCACACCGTCCGCTACAGTGAAACTGCTACAGTGAACAGTGAACAGTACCCGCATGAACAGTGTATAGTGAATAGTACCACATGAATAGTAACTTTCCCTTAAATACCTTCTTTAATTCTTTTTAATCTGGTACTATCCATGGCTGCAAGAAAATCATTATTTATTTATTAATTACACCCAAATTAATTACATTCAGCTCAAATATAGTCCACAAAATCATCATATAAGGGAAAATAAATATGCAAATATTTTACTTATCAGTAGGCACATAGTTTCCAGTTTCAATCACATCCCATAGTCTGTATTCTGTAGCCATTACGAATACACGGAACTTAGCTTTCCAGAAGGAAAAATGCTCACCACTAAAACCTGGTGGTCTAGTGATAGAAGCTATGTCAGGAAGGATTGCTTCACCCATGCTTGCCATCGGATCCTTCTAAGGTTGTTAAACCTGAACTAGAAGACCTGCACTTTGATACCAAATGTTAGAGCAAGCTTTTCACCCAAGAGGGGGGTGAATTGGATGATTGCAAAATTATCAAGATTTAAAATCAATTTATAAAACTTTAAGCACAATAAATAAAAGGAAGAGATATCACCGAGATTCACACAGAGATTTATACTGGTTCGGTCTCAACCACTTGACCTACGTCTAGTCCTCAGAAATCCTTATGAGCCTTTCACTATATCTTCTAAGATTCAGTGGGTTCTTGGCACCACAGTACAAACAGCAAGTTCCTCTAGACACTTACTCCCCCTTACACAAGGTAATCTCAAATCCCTACTAAAGGTTCCTCAACCTTAAGTTATCACTATTGGAAATGATTAAGTATGACTAACAAATCTCTCTCACAGAGTATGTAGATAAAAACTGAAGTACAGACGAAAGCTTGAAGCACTTGTAATGATATTCCTTGTAGAGGATTCAGGCGTTTCTCTTCGTTGTTCATTTTTTGGAATGGTTGGACATATATAATAGAACCTTTGAAGACCGTTGTAAATTTGTCCATTGATTCAAATGTGCTTCTGACAAATGCACCAGTATTCGTCTTTCCGTTATTTATGAATTTTGCTACCGCCCACGAATAGTTGTCATTTGAATGGAGAGTTCAGTTACATGTTGAGTGCGTGATGGTGGAGTACAGCTGTAACACACTTGTGAATATAACAGTTAGAAAATATTTATATATCAACATGATTAACTTAAAGTATTTTCTGACAATCAATAAAACCATCGGGAGTGATCTTGTTTTCGCAACTGAGTGGTAAAATGATATACCATATGATTTTGATAACAATTTGGAGAAATCAGTAATAACAGAATTTCACTAGCAAAATCAGTTGTTCTTTATGGAAGTAATTGCAAATGGATCATAGTGTATGCAAGAAAGTGTTTACTGGAACAATAAATCATTATTGGAGAAAATGCAATATCACTGGAAGTGAATATAATATCACTGGCAGTGATTTTGAAAACGTTGAAAGCTTCTGACAGTGATTGCTGGTTCACTGGAAGTGATCTTGAAATTTCCATGTTTCACTCGAGTAAATTTGGAATCACTGGAAGTGATTTTGTAAATAGTGATTTCTTCTTGCAGCGATTTTGAATCCACTGGAAGTGATTTGGAACTTTTCAAACATCACTCGAGTGATTGAGGATCACTGGAAGTGATTTGGTAAACAGTAAAATATTCTTGCAGTGATTTCCAATTCACTGAAAGTGATTAGCGAAAATGCAACATCACTCGAGTGATTCAGGATCACTGGAAGTGATTTGGAATTCTTGGCGCATCACTCGAGTGACCTGGCATTCACTGGAAGTGATTTTCAAAACTGTGAATTTTTCTTGCAGTGAATTTTCAATCACTGGAAGTTTCTTTACACAGAGAATCATTAGTAGCACCGAATATAATATCATCAACATAAATTTGGACTACCAAAATATCATTTAGTTTTCGTTTTATAAATAAAGTTTTATCGACTTTTCCTCATGTAAAACCAAATTCGATGAGAAATTTGCTCAACCTTTCATACCAAGCTCTAGGAGCTTGCTTCAAACCATATAAAGCCTTTTTTAATTTGAAAACATGATTTGGTTTGGATACGTCTTCAAAACCTAGAGGTTGTTCTACATAAACTTCCTCCTTGATGTACCCATTTAAGAAAGCACTTTTCACATCCATTTGATATAATTTGAATCCTTTGATGCACGCAAAGGCTAAGAGTACTCGTAGAGCTTGCAATCTTGCTACTGGAGCATATGTTTCCTCATAATCAATACCTTCTTCCTTATTATAGCCCTTGGCGACCAATCTTGCCTTATTTCTGATAATAGCTGCGGATTCATCAAGTTTGTTCTTGAATACCCATTTAGTGCCAATAACCGAGTCGTCTTTAGGCCGGGGCACCAAATCCCAAACTTGATTTCTGTCAAATTGATTTAGTTCTTCTTGCATTGCTAACACCCAATCATTATCTGATAGAGCTTCTTCAATGTTAGAAGGTTCCAATTGAGAAATGAATGCAGAAAAACTAACTTCGTTTAAAACTTTGTTTCTAGTTTTGACTCCTTCATTAACTCCACCTATCACTTGATCTAGATGATGACTCTTGATGTATTTCCAGGCTCGAGGTTGATCTGGATGACTTAGTTCAACTTCTTTTTCAAAATTGTCAACCTCAAGATTGAGAGAGTTAACAGAGGGTTGGTTTCTAGTTATCTCATCATCAAAGTTTTTACTAGAGGATACATGTTCATCGAATACAACATGAATTGATTCTTCTACAACACATGTTCGTTTATTAAAAACTCTATATGCTTTACTTTGATTTGAATAGCCTAGGAAAAGTTCCTCATCAGCCTTAGAATCAAACTTTCCAAGATTATCTTTACCGTTGTTATGAATAAAGCACTTACAGCCAAATATGTGTAGATGAGCGAGGTTTGGTTTCCATCCCTTGTAGAGTTCATATGGTGTCTTTCCAAGTTTAGTTCTGACATATGCTCTATTTGAGATGTAGCATGCAGTGCTCATAGCGTCTACCCAGAAGACATGAGACACATTCTTTTCGTTGAGCATTGCTCTAGCCATTTCTGTAAGAACTCTATTCTTTCTTTCCATGACTCCATTCTGTTGTGAAGTTCTTGGTGCTGAAAAATTGTGATCGATGCCATTTGTATCACAATATTCTGCAAATGCTTGATTGTCAAATTCTCCACCATGATCTATCCGGATACCTGCAATCAACATACCTTGTTTGGTTTCCATCCCTTGTAGAGTTCATATGGTGTCTTTCCAAGTTTGGTTCTGACATACGCTCTATTTGAGATGTAGCATGCAGTGCTCATAGCGTCTACCCAGAAGACTTGAGACACATTCTTTTCGTTGAGCATTGCTCTAGCCATTTCTGTAAGAACTCTATTCTTTCTTTCCATGACTCCATTCTGTTGTGAAGTTCTTGGTGCTGAAAAATTGTGATCGATGCCATTTGTATCACAATATTCTGCAAATGCTTGATTGTCAAATTCTCCACCATGATCTATCCGGATACCTGCAATCAACATACCTTTCTCATTTTGCACTTTCTTGGCAAAGGCAATAAATTTACTAAAAGTTTCATCTTTGGATAACAAAAATATATTCCAGGTAAATCTAGAGAAATCATCAACAATAACAAATGTGTACAAATTTCCACCGAGACTCTTAACTCTTGCTGGACCAATCAGATCCATATGCAATAATTGAAGTGGTCTGTTAGTGGTAATTTCAGTTTTTGATTTAAAAGATGATTTAGTTTGCTTACCTCTTTGACACGCATCATAAATTAAATCATTCTTGAAATTTACTTTAGGTAAACCAATTACCAAATCCTTTTTGAGTAATTTACCTAATTGATCCATAGCCAACTCTCATCAGCGTTACTCAAAAGACAATGTTTAGAAATATTTTCATTCATATCAAGAGTATAGCAGTAACCTTCTATTTTTGCCTTGAGTTTTGACTTCAAATTCTTCTTTTCAATTTGCAGATCCTTCTTGCTAACTATCATACATTCTTCTAAGTCAAATATTACCCAGTTGTCTTTATCTGTGCTTTGGCTTACACTTAATAGATTGTGACATAAACCTTCAACATAATATACGTTTTTGATTTTATCCTTGACTTCCCCAAGCCCTGCTATCCTTCCGGTTTGATTTCCTCCAAATTTTACCTTGCCACATTCCTTGGGTACTAATATGGTAAAATTCTCAGGATCACCAGTCATATGTCTTGAGCATCCACTATCTATATACCATTTGTTTGATTTGGATGCTCTGAAGCAAACCTGCAGTTAAGGATAATTAAGTTTTAGGTACCCATATCTTTTTGGGTCCTTTTGGGTTAGTACATATAACTTTCTGTTCATGAACCTTCTTAGGTATCCATTTATAGGTTCCTATAATTCCTTTCTTTTTATGAAAACACGAAGAAGTGCAGTGTCCTTTTCTATTACAGTAATTACAATAAGCAAAAGGATTAGATGTGTGCACAGAACGTGTGAAATAACTTAAATATGGTTTACCTCCTGTCTTCTTCTTACCCTTTCTTTTGTCTAAGTCTGGATCATATCCTATACCAGACTTATCATTCACAAGACGTTGTGCTTTTAAAATAACATTTAACATCTCACTTCCTTTTGTAAACTTTTCAAGAGTTTTAGTAAGATCAATATTTTTCTTTTCAAGAGACAAACACTTTTCGCAATCTCTATCCAAAGGATCTTTAATTCTTTCTTCAAGAAATTTGTTTCTCTTTTTACATCCAATCAAAGTATTAACAATTTTGACAAATTCAGAATGTAAAGCATTATATTCATTTTGTAATTCATCATAAGTAGGATCAGAATCATTTACCTCCTCGTCTGTTTCCTCTTAAGCAACCAGGCATATATTGGCTATCTCTTCATTATCGCTTTCTTCATCTGAGGAGCTATCTCCCCATATTGCAGAAACAAATGCCTTCTTTCTGTTGAAGGATTTGATGTTTCTCTTTTCTTTATTTTTCTGTAATAACTCTGGACATTCTGATTTGATATGTCCAGGTTTACCACATTCGTAGCAGATGATCTCCTTGGCGTCTCTTCTGCCGCTAGTTCCACCTCTTTGTGAATTCCTGAACCCTTGGCCTTTATAAAAGTTCTTGAATCTTCTAATCATCAGGCCTATTTCATCATCATCGACCTCCTCTTCTTCTTCTTGGCTTTCTACCTTTGTTTTTGTCACACTTAGTGCAAGACTTTTCTTTCTCTTGTCACCAACTTCTTCTAGCTCTCGTTTGAATTTTAGTTTGCTTTCATATTCAGAAAGACTTCTAAACAAAGAAGCTACGGATTGCATTGATTCTCCTTTGGCCTCCTCTATTGCTGTGACTTTGGCCTCCCATTCTTTGGAAAGTATGTTTAATATTTTTTGTACTTGGACATTCTGATCATAGATTTTTCCAAGTGCTGCAAGTTGATTGACAAGATGAGTATATCTAAGTTCAAATTCAGCTATTGACTCACCTTCCTTCATACGAAGTAGATCAAACTCTGTAGTTAGAGTATTGACTCGATTTTCTTTTATTCCTGATATTCCTTTATGAGCTACTTCCAAAGCTTGCCACATCTCTTTAGCAGTCTGAAGAGTACAGATTCTGAAGTATTCTTTTTGACTCAGTGCACTCTGAATCATCAGAATTGCTTTACTGTTGAGAGTCACAAGCCTTTTGTCATTGTGATCAAATTTTGCTGGTGATTTAGGAACTTTTCGAGATTCTTCAGTCTTTGTAGGCACATAGTTTCCAGTTTCAATCACATCCTATAGCTCGTATTCTGTAGCCATTACGAATACATGGAATTTAGCTTTCCAGAAAGAAAAATGCTCACCACTGAAACCTGGTGGTCTAGTAATAGAGGCTCCGTTAGGAAGAATTCCTTCGCCCATGCTTGCCATCGGATCCTTCTAGGTTGTTAAATCTGAACAAGAAGACCTGTACTCTGATACCAAATGTTAGAGCAAGCTTTTCACCCAAGAGGGGGGGTGAATTGGGTGATCACAAAATAATAAGATATTTAAATTAAATTTATAAAACTTTAAGGCACAGTTGTAAGAAGTTATAAGAAGGAAGAGATATCACCGAAGTTCACACATGGGTTTATACTGGTTCGGTCTCAACCACTTGACCTACATCCAGTCCTCAGAAATCCTTCTGAGCCTTTCACTATATCTTCCAAGATTCAGTGGGTTCTTGGTACCACAGTACAATCAGCAAGTTCCTCTGAACACTCGCTCCCCTTTACACAAGGTAAGCTTAAATCCCAACTTAAGGTTCCTCAAGATTAAGTTATCACTATTGGAAATAAATGGGTATGACTGAAAAATCTCTCTCACAGAGTATATAGATAAAAACTGAAATACAGATGAAGATTTGAAGCACTTGTAAAAGTATTGTTTGCAGTGTATTCAAGTGTTTCTCATCGTACTTGTATTTTTTGAATGGCTGGACATATATATTAGAGGATTTGAAGACCGTTGTAAATTTCTCCGTTGATTCAAAGATGCTTCTGACAAATGCAACAGTATTTGTCTTCTGTTACTTATGAATTTTGCTGCCGCCCATGAATAGTTGTCGTTTGAATGGAGAGTTCAGTTACTTGTCATGTGCGTGATGGTGGAGTACAGCTGTAATACACTTGAGAATATTACCGTTAGAAAATATTTGAATATCATCAGAGTAATATGATTCACTGGAAGTGTTTTCTAAAAATCAAGGAAACCATCGGGAGTGATCTTGCTTTCACTAGAGATGGATTTCAGCAAATGAGTATCAAAACAATATGCCATAAGATTTTGACAGTAATCTGGAGTAATTGGTAATGATTATCAATATCAAAATTTAACTAACAAAATATGTTGATCTCCATGGGAGTAGTTGCAAGTGGATCACAGTGATTGTCTGAGAGTGTTACTGGCAACATGAAACATTACTGGAGTGAATATGATGTCACAGGAAGTGATTTGGAAAACATTAAAATCTTCTGTGAGTGATTACAGACTCACTGGAAGTGAACATGAGATTTCATATGCCACTCGAGTAAATTTGGCATCACTGGAAGTGATTTTGTAAATAGTGATTTCTTCTTGCAGTGATTTTCAATCCACTGGAAGTGATTCAGCAAAAATACTATATCACTCGAGTGATTCAAGATCACTGGAAGTGATTTGGAAAACAGTAAAATATTCTTGCAGTGATTTTTAATCCACTGGAAGTGATTTAGAAATTTTCAGGCATCACTCGAGTGATCTGGTATTCACTGGAAGTGATTTTCAAAACAGTGGATTTTTCTTTCAGTGTTTTCAGATTCACTGGAAGTGATTTGGCAAAGATAACGTATCACTCGAGTGATTCAGGATCACTGGAAGTGAAATCTGGAACAGTGATATTTTCTTGCAGTGATTTTTCAATCACTGGAAGTGATCTGGCGCATCACTCGAGTGATTTCACATATCACTCGAGTGATCTGGTTATTTTCCATATCACTCGAGTGATTTTAATGATCACTCGAGTGATCTTGATTATCACCCGAGTGATTATCCAAATCACTCGAGTGATCTTGCTCATATCACTTTTATCTCTTCCTTTGCTGATATAAATCCATAGACTTCCAAAACATGATTTGTTATCATCAAAACATGAAATCTAACATTATACAGTATAGAGTTTCCATATGAAGAACAGATCTATACGACATGGAAGATTTTCTTCAGCACTGCATTCTGGGCTCGGAGAAAGATGACCTTATAAAGTGGGATCTATATAATTGATAGCTTTATGGAGTTGGTGGAGCATATGACCCAGTATATGTCTAATTATATGTACCGGTACTAATAAATGATTCCTACATAGTATTTGGATACCCGGATATGGTTGACCCGACTAATCCGAACGAGGGCGGTCCAGGGGTACCGATGCTTGGAAGTGGTTTAAGTTGGTACCAGTATTTTTGCACTGGTACATGAAAGTTAAGTGTGCTCAGCCCAGTGAAATAGAATGATTGGTGACCCCCTGGGAAGTTGTTAAAAATGTTAAGTCATAAGATGCAAAGGAGTATAAACATGTTGTACAATCACCTTTGGGCAGTATAATACCTAAAAGTTTTTTCCCAAACTACTGCAAAGATTTACTGTATGTTATTAATAAAGTATCTGTGAGTTCAAACTTTGTAAAAAGACAAAAATACCCTTGAGAACATATGAAATTTACTCTCCCCTATTTTAACATAGGGATAGTAAGACAAAGAGGTAAAGATGCAGTGCAAGCTCAGAAACTAGACTCGACCAAATACAACAGATAATAGGCAAGTTGATGAAGCACATATAGCTTATAAACCCGGAACAACAACTTTCCTCTAGGTTTTTACCTGGATCTAATATTGACAATGGAAGTTTGCAAACATGAAAGATACAATTTTGCTACTAGCAACCTTCGACTCTAAGATGGAAGTAGACCTAGGGAATTGCGAACCTTAGGGAAATTTGGACAACCAAGACTCATGTTCAAGCCTTATCATATTTCGGCAACTACAATCAATTCATTTGTTGGTGATGAGGAATAAAGTACAGACATGATGATACTGGGATTGAGATAAGAAATTGATCTCCAAGTAGTTAGAGGATGAAATAGCATTAGGAAATGTCTTGACAAAAAATGGATTCCCTGTACTATTCCAAAGGATATGAATAAGATATCTATGGAAAGGGAAGCGGAGTTTATAAGCAAGATTAAACTTAGAGCAAGAGCAATGTCTAAAGACCCATGTGGCATGGTTTTAGATTAAGTGACAGAGTTAATAAATGATCATCTCACTAAGTGGAGTTCTAGTACTCGTTGTCAAAATTAGGAAAGAATAAGCTTGAAAGTTATGAGCATCATTCTGAAGCAGCTAGAAAGCTAAAATAAAATAAACTGTGAGATTAGAGAAATGTTGTAAAGGACTATATGTCATATGAATGTCAAATTTGACCAATTGGGTCTTGTGAATAAATGAGAATTAATGTTGTCTTGTGTGATTGATAAGCAAGGTAAATCACTAAAAGTATTTGAAAACAGTATTGAGAACAATGTGAAATAAGCAACTCTATACCAATGTGAATTTTGGCATTGAACAATTAAACTTATGGGCTATGTAGTCATATAAAATGGGAGACTTGTTAAACTCCGTAATGTGGAAGTAGTACCGAACTGGAAAAGGCCACAAAATTATAGTTTTATGAGTCTTGATTACTATTGTGAATAAGTTACGTGGTATTTCTCCAGTATTGTCTTGCCTTTGATAAGGCTGATTTGATGACTCAATACTTT
Source organism: Albizia julibrissin (assembly GCA_037074505.1). Classification (NCBI taxonomy): domain Eukaryota; kingdom Viridiplantae; phylum Streptophyta; class Magnoliopsida; order Fabales; family Fabaceae; genus Albizia; species Albizia julibrissin. The sequence continues at coordinate 46,427,693 of CM073477.1, forward strand.
ATGTGGGATAAAAGTTGTGAGAAGAGATTCATAGGAATGAGAGATAAGTTGATGATATTATTGACCTGAGTGGTCTTAATTTGTGATTGACCAGTATAGTCTTGATTTGTAATTGACCTATATGGTATGTGTTAATTTGAATAAAATTTGAATTGGAATGTGTCTTGATGTAGCAGGATAACATGGTAATGTGAACCTCTCATCAAATGAAGCCTCACAGACTAAGATATCCTACATATGATGAGATAGTAACAATTGTTTATGTAAGGGGGAAATCTAGAGATAGTGTTTCTATGTAGTACCGTAGAATTGTACTGCAACCACTAAGGTTTAGAGTAGCTGTGTGATCATAGATAGTTAAACATGAGATAACACTGATGGATAGAGTTGCTTAAAGATTTTAACCTAGAAGTTAAATACAACAATAGTGGAGATGAAGGAACTTTTGATTCAGTATCTAATGTAATGACTTGGTATATATGAGCTTATTTGTAAATTTATATAAACGTATAAATGGTTGAATAGTAAAAGTTGAAATTGGAGATGTACTCTGGAAAGTTGAAAGAGCTTATTGATAGATATAAACCTTGATGTGAATTTAGTGTATATATGGGACTGGAAGTCCAAAATACATAAAACCTATTGGATCGATGTGTCCTTTGGTTGGCAAATTAAGAGACATTAAGTTTATGACGAGCAGAAGCTAGACACTTGGAGTACAAACTTGCACAGAGCAAAAGATCTATCAAGATATTAGACTGGTGAGCCTAGGGAATTTTTTTTATAATTCCTACAGAATATTTGAAAATAACTGCGGATTCTTGGAACTCCATATCAGTAGTATAAGGGCTACCGACACTCAACATTTGTGAAACTCTTAATAGATGTGTTGCATACTTTGCGAACTAGCACAAAACTAGATAGATTGAGGTATGAAGAGGATGGAATGAGTAACGAAAATAACTCCCTAAAGCATGGTTTAATTTATGCAATGCTCCAAATTTCAAGGACGAAATTTTATGGGGGGAGAACTGTAATATCCCAAATTTCAATTACTAAAATTTCTCTCTACCTTAGTGGTATTAAAGGGATAAAATGGATAATTAAAGAGTATATTAAGAGACATGACAAGGCAATTAGAAGTCACACACAACATAGTTATTTTGTGCACAAGTTAGGAATGCTACCGGTAAGTTACCCTGTAAGGCAGACCTGTTCTGTGACATTTTTGAATAGGTAAATGATGCTAAAAAATTATGAAAATTTCTAGAATAAAATTAGACATAACAAGATTTAATTTGATAAGTCATATAGAACTTTTGAAGTTGTACACAAGGAAATATGAATTTTTGAATTTAGCCTAGTGAAACTAGGAATTTTTTGTGGCAGTGTTCAAAAACAAAATTCTGGAAATTATGGACTTCCATTTCATTAAATACTATATTTTTTAGTCAAACTAGACTTAATAGGGTCATATATCCTTTAGAACCTTCCCAATTTAATATCTATACAATTATATATAAATTTTTAAAGTTTGGTGAAATTTCTGCCAATTTTTCTAACTCTTGCGAAAATGGAGAAAGTGCAAGGCAAACTGGTCATTTTGGCCGCATACATAAATTCAGTAATTTTCTATAATCTAAGAGGGAAGTACGGTCATGAAGGAAAAGAAGGAAAGTGAAAGAATGTTATGGAAATATCATTGGAAAATATCATAGAATAAAATAACAATAGAATTTTGGCATATGCAAGAATTGAAATAAAATATTATTTTCCATGGACACCTAAGCATATGTCTAGAGATCTCATTAGTTCTCTATATAAAAGGGCCAATTCAGCCAAGGGAAAGAAAGGGAAAAAGAGGAAGAGAGCTACGGAGAAAAGAAGAAAAGGAAAAGGAGCTAGGGTTCAAGAAGTAAGATCAAGGTAAGTAGGTAAAAATTTCTACTTATTCTTGTTCTATAGTTCTTGAAACCTCTTCTTGATCATCATATCCTCTTGGAATAGTTATTGAACAAGAAAAAACTTAAGGGAGAAAGAGGAAAACTCACAGCTAAGAGAGGAAGAAGAAGGAATAAGGTATGTTGTTGGAACGTTGGAATTCCTGATGAAAGCTGAACTATGGTAGATCTCTAGTTGGTTATTTGGTTATTTCTAGCAATTTTGCAAATTTGGTATGTTCAATTTTTAAGGGGAAATGTTTCCCAAATTTCTATTGATTACGTTAAACTAGTGATTTGAAGGTTAAATAAGTAAAAGAAAGTGTTTTAAAGTTGAAATCATGAAAATCCAAGTTTTCCCTAAAATTTGAGATTTTTGGCTAGGACTAGAAATAAGGATTGGAGATTTAATTTCATGTTTATAATGGTTCCATGATGTTTAGAAGGGAAAATTGTGCAAGGTTCATGTAGATTGTGAAGTGTGAAAAGCCTTGGAATGTGAAATGATAATTTTTCCCCTAAAACCCTAAGTTAGAGCTTCTAAGGGAAAATCTGTAATTTGAGCTGGAATTAGCTTAATTTTAGATAAAAAATGGACTCTATAGGAAAAAATTTGTAAGATAAGTCCTGGTTGTAATTTTTGGAAAAGTACAAAAATACCGGGTAAAAAGGGAATTAACTGGATTCCCTAGGAGCATTTTGGTAAATAAGCAACTTTGAGCTAAGATAATCAACTTATAATCTTTAAAATGAAGTATGACTGATTAATAACTCATTTGCAATTTTTTTGGGAATTTTAGGATTTGATAATTTCCCGAGACGGATGGAAAGTTAGGCTCAGAAAGGAGTCTAGGTAGTAACTCTATCTCTCATATTCTATGTGAATGTCAATATGCATTATTTTTCCTTGTTCTGTACAATGTGTTGTATGTATGGCGGATGGGCCTATGTGGTATTGTTACTTATAGGATGTAATCACATGTTGTGTGGTTACAATGTAGTTGAGTTATTTGGTGGTTGGAAGCTATACTTACCAGTGTGCTATATAGCTGGGATGTGCTTACGTTGTGCTGCATAGTCTGTGGATTGATGTGATCACATCACATAGGTGAATTACATGGTAAATTCCTATGTACGATTTATGATTTGTGCAAATTAGGAGAGGGCTATCATTTTGATTCGGACAAAATCATCATTTGGTTCCTAACCCATTATCTTACATGTGCTTGGCATTTTGATTGTTGCATCATGATAAATGTTGCATTGCATGTTTATATTTCACAATTTATATGATTGATTGTCTGTTACTTTTGAGATTCTTATGAATCCTACCCCTTTCCATCATTTTAAAATTTACTAGCTAGAGGAAATGGCTCAGATGGCAAAGTAGCGGATATAGGCAACAGAAGGTCCGATGCTGACCAAGATATTTGTCGTTGGTTATCTTTTAATTTCCTATGTATACAAAAATTGTATTGTAATATGTACAAAACATGTGGGGATTTTCTGTAATGTAATCAAGAATTTTATATCAGTATAATATACTATTTCTATATGCCCATTGAACTGCACATGGATACTCTGATAAATGTCAAAATATTAAGGGGTTTCACATAATTCATCAAAGCAATCATACACATCAATACATATCAAGAACATGCAAGTTAGGAAAGTTCATTATCTTTTGTCTTTAAGTTCCCTTCTTGTTTCCTTTTCTTCTAACTGTTGTAGTTTCTATCAAAACCTTTTATTTGCTATTCCTTGACATCTCCAGGCCCTAGATACATATCCACATCATTAGAGCCATGAAAAATGAATGTCTTATGTGGCTATATTATCTTCTAGGTCATTACTGTACCCTTGAAAGTCACTCTTATTACAATTCATTCCAAGTATCTCAAATTCACATGATAAGCCTTTGTTGCCAGAATTTTCACCTAAATTTGAAAAATCATAACTTACTTTACAAATTGCCAATTAAGGTGGTTAAAAGTCATATGTGTCCATCTTTAAGTATATTTTAAATAAAAAATATCCTCTATGCCAATTACATACATATTGTTCCAGAAACCTCAATCAATCCTTACTGCCACAAAAATCATTCCAGATTCAATGCCTAATGTTAACAACTCATATCTCCTAATGTTTTGATCCAAATGGAACATATTACATATCAAATTAAACCATAGTATGTCTACTATCATTATGGAAAATATTGTGACCATTGGAAAACATTTGATTAGTAAAAAACAAGCCACAATCAACAGCCTTGATTCTGGCAGCATTTAACTATAGCAACCTTAAGTTCCAAAATTAAGGTTTTGCTATCCAATCTCACCAAAATTATAAGAACACCATAATCACACAAATTTTTTCATGGAGAATCCATTGGTGACCTTATATTCACAAAATCATTTTCCTTCCTACAGTGCTATTATTGGTTGAATAAAACCCTAAATTGTCAATAGGTAAGTTCTTACAATTTTAACCACAAGACTCGTTGAATATCATCACTAAACCTTATTTAACATCATGTTCATGCTCTTAACATCATCAAAACCCTAAGGTTACCATTTCCTAAAAATAGGGCCACACAACAATAGGCCAAAAACCTAACCAAATCTCAAGACACTAAGCTCAAATCATAGCTTAAGCTTTCCTCTTTCTCTTACCCCAACTCTTTCTTGGTTCATCCAACTTCAATACCTTGTATATAGCATCAAAATCCTCTCCTGAAGAAACTAAAACCATGGAAATTTTTTTCTTGATGAGAGGAACAATGTTTATGAAGTCACTTTGAGCTAGAAAGGTGATCTCGAGGGTGAAAACAGGTGATGATCTCTTACCTTCTTCTTTGTTCTTCAACATAGAGCCTTTCTCTTTCCCTTTTCTTTTTCCTCTTCTTTTTTCTTGGTTTAGGTGACTTTTTGAGTACATGATTAAATATTAATCCTCTTTACTTATGTATACTTAGCCAAAAATAAGAGTGAATTGGTAGAGAAAGATGATGTGTCAAACTCTTAGGGTGGCTTGTAAAAAGCAAGTTGGTTAGTTAGCCAAAGAATGGTTTGGTTAAATTGGAATGGTCTTCTCTCTTTCCTCCTTAATTTTGATTGAATTGCATAATAAAATGGAAGGAAAGAATGTTGACCAATCAAGTTGACCAAAGTCTTATTCAAAAGTAGTTTGGCACTTTGACGAACTCCTTCTTTCTTCCAATTGTGCCCTTAGACATTTTTACCATCTTAAGAGGAGGGAGTTTATTTTTCTTTTTCATCCTCATGATACCGTTGCCTTTTCATTGGAAAAATATTAACCCTTCATCTTTGTTTCCAATCCAAACCTCAAAATCAAATTGTAAATGTCACTTTTACCCTTAATTATCGCAACATTAATTAAATTACCATTAGTTCTTTTGTTCCACTTTATTTTCCTCTCCAAATATGCCATTCCCTCTCTTTTTAGGTCCCAATTAGGCTTCATATAATATTTGCCTTTAGATAAGGGAATTTGGTACTTTCCTTCAACTAATTTGAACTAAATCGCATACTTAATTCCAAATTAGTCTATAAAAGTCATTATGGCTCTTGGACATTATTGGGACTCTTGCTAAACTGAGGCTTAGCAGTCTGCTTGATTCAGGCTTATTCTCAAGCTTCTAGGCCTAAAATTCAGTGCAATATCCCAAATTTTTGGACTAAAGGCTTGAGAATAAGCCTGAGTAAAGAAGACTACTAAGCTCAGTTTGGAAAAAGTTTTAAGAATGCCTAAGGGCCATAATGACTTTTAGAGGATAATTTGGGAACTAAAGTATTGGATTTAGATCTAAATAGTCAATGGAAATTACTCGATTCCTTTAGGATGTATTTGAATGGCATAAAACCTAACTCAAATTCAAAGGAAAAGGGAAGTAATGTCTAGAAAGAATTAAGAAATAGAAATCAAATAATTAATGATACAAGAATTAATAGTGCCATAATCAAGGGCAAAAGAGTCAATTGCTACTTGATCTTGAGGTCAAAGTTGGAAGATCAATTGAAGGGCTAGGATTTGCTCTTCAAAAGTAACAAGTAATTATGAGAATAGAAAGGAAAATTTTTTCTTCCTTAAGGTCACAAAAAAGGTCCAAAATGTAAGGGCACATTGTAATTTCTTTAAACTCTAAGGATATAAATTAGTCCCTTAGGATAATTTGACCACTTTAATATATTAGTTAACTTAGTAAAATGACCATAATTACCCGAATGATATTATTATATATCTAGAGCTATGAGAAGTCAAGATAGAAAAGAATGGAAGAATTTATAAGAAGCCTCAGTGGTTGAAAGAAAATGGGACAAGAAGAAAGGCTTTGTTTACAAGGTAGTTAAACTTTCCTAACTTGTAAGTATTTGATATGTGTATGCTTGTGTATTGGTGTGTGTTATTGCTTTGATGAATTGTGTGGAATATACATGAATAATTGAAGCTTTATTTTTACTTATGCTATGGCCATAGGTATAATAAGTAAAACATTGAGCATGCATATATTATTATGTTGGCATAAATTTATGTAAGCAAGCATGTCATACACTAAGCATTATCTTGCATGCATAGTTAGAGCATTGTTTACTACTGATATTCACTCGAATCTCACTCCTCCCTCACCAACCATATAGTATGATGAGTATAGGTGAAGAATGCATGAAGATATGCAAAGGGGGAAATATGAATAAGAATTAAAGATTGAAGTGCAATGCACTATTTATGTATTAGACTTAAACACTTTAGCGTATATTTGTTTATGAATAAACTAAGAATGAAAGAGAAATACTTTAGTATTTATTAAAGAAATAAAGAGATGATGAGTCACTAAGAAGTTGCAAACCACCTTATAATAGTTTTAAAAAGTTTTAAATTATTATTAAAAAACTCACTCAACTACAAGTTTGAATCTTGTCTTGAGGTTGGGAATTGAAAGATTTTTGCAAGAGAATATCATTTGGTGGTTTAAATTCGCTACGTAAAACTCATCAGAACAATTATAAAAATAAGGTATTAGATTCGGGATATTGCAATTCTCCCCACGTTCAATAAATTTCATCCTCAAAATTTCAAACATCGTATAGAATCAACTATACCTCGGGGAATCACTTCTTATTATTGAGTTCTATCTCTTTCCTATGCAAGCTCAAGTAGCGTGCAACAAGAATCATCATATCATTAACAATGATCCCAGATAGCATTCAGCAATCATCATATCAAATTCACTGGACTCACTGGTACAATATCACAATGCTTGGAAACAACCATAGTGTTATACACCAAGGTCTTACAGCCCAGGGCTATATCCTCCAGAAGATGCGCATCGGGTCTTACTGCCATTCGGTGACCTACAGTTTCCGCCCCATGCAAACTTGTACACTGGGTCTTACCGCCTTAAACCTCTTCTTGTCAATCTACTGGCCTAACGACACACTAGTCCAACAAGTTAATACATAGTACAACATCCATGCTGAATGTATATTGGGTCTTACACCCTCAGGATATACAATCCACTAGGTACTCTAAAAGCATTATAGGCTCCATCTTGTAATGTCCCACTTTTCCACTAATATTCCTTATATGTATATTTGTGATATTTAGTGGAATAAAATGGTGAATTAGGGTGGGCATAAAATTGCAGAAATGATTTATTTCAATAAATCATAAAACATAAGGGCAAAACGGTAATTTTATCCTAAAACAAGAAACAATTATTTCCCCCCTAATATTCCTAATAATTTTGGCCAAATGAGAATTTCAAAGGGGAAATGGCCACTTGGTAATTGAAAAGCCTATTTTGGAATATTATTACCAAGGAAAAATTCAAAGAGTCAAAAAAGGTCAAAAAGTCCAAAGGTTACATAGCTTACGACTTTGGTCAATGACTTGTGAGATGACATTATGAGATATTTCAAAAACAACATATAATCTCTCATATCTCATTAATTTTGGCAGAAAAGAGAAGAGAAAGGGAAATGGAATTATTTTGTGATGTTATAAAAAAACCACATTTTTGGACCAATAGGGTTTGAGCACTTGTAAAGCAAGTTTGGAAGGTCCTTTAAGTCATTAATCCTTCATCTTAAGCTTCATTCATTTTCAATTAAAATAGACCCAAAAAGAGAGAGAGAGTTCATCCATATCTACAGAACACGAGAAGCACAAAGAACTAGGGTTTCCATAAATCCAAGGTAAAAACTTGCTAAACCTTGAGATTTTGCCTCCTAATCACTCTATAACCTCTCCTGACCTTCTCTAGTCTATTAAATCCATGATATTCAAGATAAATCAAGCGTGTAGAGAGAGGGGTAGAAAATTTGTAGAGAGAGAAAGAGTTGGAACCAAGAGGTAATCACCAAAACTTGATTATCCTGACTTGTTTGGTGTTGTTATTGTTGTCGGTGGTGGATATTGCTTTATTTTCCCTTATTTTTAAATTATGGGCTAAAGCTAAATATAAGGTAAATACTGCCCAAATTTCCTCTAAAAATGTCCATTTAGTGTTTAAATGGTTAATCATGTGATTAGAAGTGGCAAGGAAGTGATTAAGCAAGAGAAAACAAGAAAACAACATAAACCTCCTAAGAACCCTAACTTTTTGCCCTGTGTGTGACGTGATAGAGTGAGAATTTGGTAATTTTGGTGATTCCATTGGCTTTAAAAGGAAAAATTGTGTAGGTATGCAAGTTTTCATGATTTTTGATGATTGTATATGAATTTGGAATTTTTGAAAATTGTGAAAATTATGTTACTATTGAGATTGTTTTGAATCTCACTCTTTTTTGTAAACCCATCTACAATACAGGGAGATAGCTCATGTGGCAAGAAGAAGGTAAACGCAGACGGCTAGAGGCTGTGAATGTGAAAGACTTTAGTTTTGTGGATTGTCTATTTTAATGTACTTGGAATATTTTGAATTTTTAAATAGTGTAAACAATCTATAACTTTGACAATGCTACTATAGTGAAACTGGTAATGTCGGTAGGATAATAAGTGGACAGTAATTAATTCAAAAGGTCTGTTTAGCTAGTTTACACTTCTAAATGCCAATGAAGCACAACTAAGGTATGGAATGTGAAAAGAGCTGGTGATACTTAATGAGATAGTGAACGTTTGTGAAACTGTTTAAGAAAATTTTATTACTCTTAAAAACATCATTTCTAGTCCTAGGTTCAAGTCCTGAGTTATGTTTGGAATTTATGAACACTATCCAAAGTTTCTTAATCCAGGTTTGGATCCTAGTCTCATGAATGATTTCACTACTCCTTTGCACTCATCTAGGGCTATTGGACATAAGGTGTCACAGTTTAGTGCAAATGGTTACCATGGAGCAATTAAGGCATGACTTAACCCCTAGGTCACGACCTCGAGTCCCTGGGGAGGCATATTAAATCCCCTTAGGGAGAGGATAATACTTGGCCTTTTGAGCCACAGAGGAGGGTGGAACTTGGTCAGACCGCCAGCCTGCGGTGGTAGGGGGCCGTCTGTTACACATCTCTTGTTACTCAAGCTATTCATACTATAACACCTTAAATTTATTCCCCTTTATTATGCATATGGAGGCTTTAACAAAATTATTTCCTTGGGGAACTATTCATCTATTACTCTCAGAGCACTTCTCTGCTTATATCATTTACAAATTTTTTAAACAGTTATTCATAACACATGATAATTTACAAATAACAAATTATCATGTATAAATCTCCCATTCTTCAATCACACTTTCCCGTCTGCACATCTTCTTGCTTTTAACTTCTGTACTTCATCACACCTATATAATTGGGAAGGGATGGTGAGATTTGAGAGAATCCCAGTAGTAAACTTTGCTAACTATACATACAAGATACAAGCTTAATGCATGACATGCTTGCTTACATAAATTCATGCTAGCATAATGAAAATATTTTCATGCTCAATACTTTATACATTACACCTATGGCCATAGCATAAGTAAAACAGAGCTTCAATTATTCACATATGCTCTATACAACTCATCAAAGCAATTATACACATCAACACATAAGCATACATATCAAGTAAATGCAAATCAAGAAAGTTTCACTACCTTTTGTCTTTAAGTCACTTATTGTTTCCTTTTCTTCTAACCATTGTAATTGCTCTAAAATTCTTCCATTCTTCTTCTTTCTTGACATCTCATGGCCCTAGATGCATAACCACATTATGTGGTTAATTCGTTAGAGCCATAGAAGTAACTCATCACTCAGGACTTATCTTAACCCTTGGAGTTCAACTTTATTACCATTTACCCCAAGTATATTCTACCCTTTGATATCCATCTTATTACAGTTCACCCAAGTAGTTGAACATATATCTCTACACATAGGTTTTAATCTTATTACAATCTAATCCAAGTACTAGCACTTATTTCTACCCCTTGCAAGTTACTCTTATTTACCATTCAATCCAATTCCTAATTTTCAGATAATAGCCTATGCTGCCAGAATTTTCACCTAACTTTGAAAACTCATAACTGAATCTACAAATCTCAAATTGAGGTGGTTCAAAGTCATTTGTGAATGCATAATTAAACCCTAAGGAAATAAGTAATTAATGCTTCTGACCCTACCTTGAATGCACATAAGGTCTTATGGCCTAAGGACTTGGCCCTATCGGGCAAAAGGCTAGGTATTTGCAGGTAGTACGGTTAAATGGTTAATGCAGATATGCACATGACACTTATATAATGCTATTGGGTTGGTACAGAGATGCCACTCAGCTATGTCATAAGGTAAGGGACTGATTAGTTGGGTGAAATAGGCCAGTGTAGGTATGCACATGCCATTTTTAGCGCTAACATGTGTACCCTGCATTTTTAAACTGGATACTGGTACGTAGTGCCAAGTAGGACCCACACACACACTCTGACCGGTATCATTTGAAGGGCTTTGATATGCATGTTGTTGTTCCAAGTAAAACTCGAGTAGAATCCCAAGTCGACACTGATAAAGTAACTTTATTAAAGTAACTTTCATAAAGTAAGCAATCATGACCAAGCTTTTGTGTTGGCTAAGCAAGAGGATAACAAGTGTCCCTTAATTATTACAAAGGACAATGACTCTTATGTATTGGATAAATTAGGAGGTGACAAGTATCCCTCATCATTACACTCACCTTTGTGCCTTTTGTGTTGGCATCTCTAGAGCGCGTCACCTAGCACCTAAATCTGAGGAATCCATCGATCTCAGGTTCAACTACATACTTGACTTCCTAAACACCAAACCAGGGACTCTAGGGAAACTTTCAGGCCTCTCCCTTCCCCTGATAATTGTGGCACCACCTAAGAGAGAGAGAAAGGGAAGATCAACCAAGCTTGATGACACATGACACCTTGAAAGCTTATCATGTGTTACTTAGCACACCTTAAACCCATTAGATCTAAAGATTAAATCACCACCTTTCCTTCTTCTTTAAGGGCCATTTCGGCCAAGCAAGAGAAAGAGAAGGAAACGTCAGAAAAATAGGAGAGAAAATATAAAGAAGAGAGATAGAAGGTGAATAGTAACTTTTAAGAACTTCAATCCACTGAAACACTACCAAATTGACTTTTTCTCTTAAAATAGCCTTCACAAACCTTCTTCTACTTTTCCCAAGCTTTATTTCTACATTTTTGGATTTTCATTTGGACATGTTTGGTGCCGTCCCACTTTCAGAATACTTCCAGATTTTTGAACCGATTGCAGAAATGTGTAGAGGTACGCATAGACTTCCTTTTGAAATGATTGGTTTGTTGTTTAGATGAGTTTTTGTGAGGGTGGGGTACTGTTCATATTTTAGCCAAAAGGTATTTTCAAGGTTTAATCTTGTGTTTATGTTAGATGGTGATTTATGATTATATTCACTACTACAGAAAATACTTTCAACGTCCCTATTTTGGGCCTTTTAAATTCCCTATATGGGAGACGCCTATGCGAGTGATGTAAAAAATAATGGAAATAACGTCCCTAAGGGAAGGGACGCTTAAAGGGTGGACTTTAGGCGTCCTTAATGGAATAGGGACGTCTAATGTCCTAGTGTGAACTTTAGGCATCCCTATTTCTATTAGCGACGCCTAAAGTCAGCCTGAGTGATTATTGGAATTAGGGTTGACTATAGTTGCATTATTGGGATTATGAACCTTTTTATTGTATATAATTTTACTAAAATATTAATGTTGTTGTCTCCTATGCTCTATAACCCACCCCATAGCCAATTGCTTATTAACCCACTAGAATGGAAGCTCCAAGCATATGCAAGCTTATAATCTCAAGCGTACACTCTGCTAGCTACTTAAATTTGAAGAAATTTGTTATATTCTAAAAGCTACCAAGCATATGCAATAACATACTTCATCAAGACTGTTGGCAAAAAAATACTTCACCGAGACTATCGAGAACTTGAAAGTAAAAAAAAAATTGAAATATTCCAAGCACTTTACTAACACAAGCTAACATGTGGATGTAAAGGAAGCAACCTACTGTGGTGAGGGGAGGAAGACGGTGGTGAATAATCTCCTTCCTTGTTCTCACAGAGAATTTGGCGATGCCACTAATAGTTACAGAATGAGGTGGCTTGAGAACGTGAGACAGATAAGAGATGGAGAAAGAAGAGCATCGAGTTTTAACTTTTAAGTGAATGAGAGATGGAGAAAGAATAATAGAGCTTAGTTTTAAGTGAATGGAGATAGATAAGAGAGCAAAGGAGATGCTGAGAGAGAGAAGAGTAGAGGACTATTTGCAACAGAGATGAAAGCAGGGAGATAGGACAGTACTTATGCATCCCTATTCATAACAGGAATGCATATTGTGTTGCTGAAAACTATAGGCGTCCCTAATCTAATTAGGGAAGCCTATTCAAGGACTCTTTTTTTATACATAACATGATTTTGAATAGTATTTGTAGGTTGGTTGATATGAGATTTATGGCAACAATTAATGGCCCCTACATGGTGAGTACAGAATGAAAGAATTAGAATGGGAGAAAGATAGACTAAATGTCTAAAAAATAGTTCTCCGAGGTACAGATAGTACCATTTGATGTTGAAATTTTGAGGACGAAATTTATTAAACGGGGGGAGAACTGTAATATCCCAAATTTTGGGACTAGAGGCATAAGATTAAGCCTGGAATTAAGTGGACTGCTAGACCGTGGTTTAGCAAATGTCTCTATGAGGCATGTTTAAATTCCCCAAAATTTCTTTATATCATTGGATATTAAAATTAATTATATTGGTGAGCTAAAGAGCTCGGGGAATAACAAAATGAAGTGATTGGAAGTCACACATAATATAGTAAAGTGGAACACAAAGTAATTTTGCCTCCGGTGAAATTCCTGGTGTGGCAGTGATGATTGTGTGACCTTTTTTTTGATGGGTAAATGATGGTGAAAAATTATAAAACTTTCCAGAATGAAAGTAGACTTATCAAGATTCAATTTGATAGGTCATATAAGTCATTTGGAGTTGTACACAAAGAGAAATGAATTTTTGAAGTTAGCCCAGCGAAATTAATTATTTTCTGGGACAACATTTAAAGATTAAAATTCTGGGAAGTGTGAGCTTCCAATTGGCCAAAGGTTATATTTTTCCTTAAAACTAGACTCAATAATGGTCGCATAGCCTTTGGAATCACTCCAATTGAATATTTGTACAATTAGATATGAATTTTCAAAGTTTAATGAAAATTCTGCAAATTAAGCATTTTGAACGAAAATTGGATTTTTGGACCAATGAGGTGCTGACACGTGGCAAGGCAATTTGACACCACATTTAATCAATTCATCATCATCTTCTTCGTCATATTTCACGGAGAAAGCCACTGGAAGAGAGAGAGAACGAAAATGGAAGAGGATGAGAGGTAAAGTTCTTTCCTCCAAAACACTGCCGAAACGGCATCCTCTCTCAAAGTACCCTTCAGTAAACTTCCTCTACTCATCGAGATCTTCATTCCTACCGTTTCGGATTTTCATTTGGAGGTGTTTGGTGTCGTCTCCCTTGTCGGGGTGTTGCCGGAATTCCGAACCGTTTGTGGAAACGGGTAGAGGTAAGCGTAAGCTTCCTTTTTAACCGATTGGTTTGTCGTTTGGATGAGTATAGAGGAAGTTGGATATTATTCATATTAATTTAAATTGGTGTTTTGAATGGCTAAATCATGTCTAATGAGTATTTAAATAGCTAATCACTTGATTATGAGTAGTAAGGAAGTGATTAGGCAAGAGAAATCGAAGAAACAACAAGCTTTTTCGGATAATCTCATTTCTGCCCTGTACTGTGACGTGGAGAAAGAGTGATAATTTGATGATTTTGATGCTTCCATTGGCTTTAGGAGGCAAAATTGTGTGGGTATACAAGTGTTCATGAATTTTGGACACTTGTACATAAATTTAGAAATTTTAGAAGTTAAAGGGTAAATGCTGTGTATTCCGTTTTCTGGAGGTAGTATTATGGTGACGAGTTTTTGAGTAATCAAATGTTATCCAATGACCATGAAACTTTACAGTATAAAAGTAGAGACATAGACCTTTAATTTGATAGGTCATAATGGTTAATTGGACAAGTATGCTATGAGATATGAATTGTTGAATTTTGGTCCTGTTTCCTGGAAATTTCTGGAACAGTTGGTGTTTGGAATAATTCTGGGAATGGTTTGGTGGCAGCGTTTGAAGTCGATTATTTTTATGTAAAACTAAACTTAAAGGGCTTCAAATAAAGCTTTGAACCACCTCAATTGGAGTTTGATAGAATTAATTATGATTTTTTAAAGTTTGGTCAAAAATGCTGATAGATTGAGTACCATGCGAATTTGAGTAAGAAATTGGCCAAATATAATTGGAATGAACTCCAAGGGTGAAAGTAAGCCTATAGGGCTAATGTAGGCCATTGGACATTCACTTTTCATGACTCTAATGATGTTATCACTTGCCTAGGGCCATGAAGTGACAAATAAGGAGCAATGGTTGGCGGATCAAGGGACAAGAAGAGAATGACATAAAGTCCAAGAGGTAGTGAACTTACTGTTTCTGCATGTATGTGATATGTATGTCTTGCATTGATTATGTGGCTGCTTTGCCTATTTGTGTGGAACATGTATGATTGGTTGAAGCTCTGTTATATTTGTGCAATGGCCATATGTATGTCATAACATCGAGCATGCAGCATGTCATTATGTTGGCATGAAATAGTGTAGGCAAGCATGTCATGCATTCATATATATCTGGCATGCATAGTGGTAATGTTTGCTACTGAGATTCTCTCGAATCTCACTCCTCCCAAACAACCATTCAGACAGGTGAGCATTGGAAACGTGTTGAGATCAGAAAAGAGGTATGCACGAAGAGGGCTGTTGCTGGTTGTTTGAAGGTCTGTAAATATTGTGTAAACCCCTGATGGGGAAACTTTTGTATTATAATCAAGCAATATTGTATTAATATTATCAGTATATTCATGTTATTCCTGTGTGCCCACTGAATTACGCATTGCTACTCTGAGTAAGATCAATAATAAAGGATATATGAGGCGGGTCGTTACACAAAGGGTCCTAATTTTCATCAACCCAAGAAGATGTTGGGCTTTTGGTGCCTAAAGTGAAAGTTTAGGTGTCCCAAATAATTTTAAGGATACCTAAAGTTCCTTTTACACGTCCTAAATTTTAATAAGGATGCTTAATGCTCAAAATTGCTATTTAGAATTACAAAAGTGCCATTCAGTCCATTTTTTACTTCCCTTTTTTTTTAAAA
Source organism: Albizia julibrissin (assembly GCA_037074505.1). NCBI lineage: Eukaryota > Viridiplantae > Streptophyta > Magnoliopsida > Fabales > Fabaceae > Albizia > Albizia julibrissin. The sequence goes on from CM073477.1 coordinate 46,443,388, forward strand.
GAGACGTCTTTTAGGGTAGTAATATATATTTTTTGCAGTAGTGATTGGACCAAGTTGTTGGACAAAATTCTATTTTTGGAAAATTTTGGTTCATTAAGGGTCTGTTCGGTCAGGGCTATATGGGCATAGAGCTTTGTGATTTTGATAATTTTGATTGTTGAATTGTGTTCTACATGAAAAATTATGTAGAAGAGCATGTGGTTATAATTTTTAGATGGTTATACATAATTTTGGAATTTATGAAAGTTATATAGCCCTATTGCCATAGTCCAAACCTTATGAAATTTTATATGATGATAGTAAACATCTTGAGATTTAATTAGATAGGTAATATGACATAATTGGACCAGTATATTGAGAGGAATATTTTTTCAAAATTTGATGTTGATTCTGGAATGAATTATCTGGTAGTAAGGATTAATTGACAATTCTGGATTTCTGAACATGTAATTGTTAACAAGAGGTATTTTTCAATTAAATTAGACTTAAATTGGGTCACAAAGAAGTTTGAACCACTCAATTTGGGATTTTTCATATTTCATTATGATTTTTGGAAGTTCATCCAAGAAGCAGGGGAGTTATTGGCTGCAACGAGAAGAATTCTTGGCTGTGGCCTAAAAACTTCTGAGCTCTTTTGGCCACGGCCAAGACCTTAAATTCTAGCATTTCATGTTTTTGAAAGAAAGCAACCTATTTGGCCCTTCTTAATTTGTTGAGCCTTAATATACACTTCCAATGACTTGCGATCATGGCTCTAATGATGTGATTGGGTATCTAGGGCCATAGAGAAGTCAAGAAAAAGAAGAATGGAAGATACTTTAAGCAACTCCGATGGTTGGAAGAAGAGGAAACAAAGGAAAGACATTTGTCCACAAGGTAGTAAACTTTCCTAACTTGCAGAACTTGATATTTGTGCTTATGTATTGATGTGTTAATCGCTTTAATGAATTGCATGAAGCATATGTAAATAAGTGAAACTCTGTTTTTGTTTATACTATGGCCATTAGTATAATATGTTAAACATTGAGCATGCATATATGTCATTATGTTTGGCATGAGTTAGGTAATCAAGCATGTCATGCACAAAGCATTTCTTGTATGCATTTGTTAGCATTGGTTACTACTGAGATTCTCTTGAATCTCACTCTTCCTTACCCAACCATATAGGTATGACAAGTATAGGTGAAGAATACATGAAGATATACAAAGGGGAAATACGAAGGATAATTGAAGATTAAAGTGTAATGCACTATTTATGTATAGAATTAAATACTTTGGTCTATATTTGTATATGAATAAACCGGGAACGAGCAAAGAAATACTTTAGTATTTACAAAAGGAATTAAAAGACGATGAGTCACTACAAAGTTACAAACCACTAGAATACGCTTCCGTAAGATTTTGAAATTTTCAGAAAAACCCACTCAACTACAGGTTCAAATCCTATTTTGAGGTTAGGATTTAAAAGAGCTTTATAAAAGAACATTGCTTAGTGGTTCAAACTTGCTGCGTAAAACTCATTAGAATGAGTGTAAATGTAAGGTGTTACACCAATCTAATAGGTTTTATGGTCTTTGGACACTCAGTTCTACATCCACACTGAACGCATATCAAGACTTATAACCTTAATATATAATTGTAGTCATTTTGAGCACATCTCAGGCTCCAATTCTTTCTACTCAGTCGTTCATACACTTTTGTAATGCTCGTAAAGCATGTAAGAACAAACCATTCATTGACAATCAATTAATTAGCATTCAGCATTCATAGAACACACAATCCAATGAGAAATCACAAGACACATTGTCTATCTACCATCGGATATTCATTAGGTCTTATAACCCAAGGTAATTCCCCATACAGGGTCCACTTACGGGCTTTTTACCTTAACCCTACCTTGCTCAAGAGTCCTCGAGTTACTCCTAATGCAGCTTGTACTTATAGGTCTTACTACCATAGGACTAATTGTCCCATCATTCTCAGGCTTTAAAATCTCTTTAGGATACTGGTTAGACTCTCATGTATTGGTCATTCCTGAAATTTCATGCCTCGAGTCCTTACCTAGAATCTCAAATTTGGACTACACAACAAGTCTTATGACTATGCCCTTGTTGCACATAAGGTCTTATGGTCTATGAACAAACGGGCCAAATAGGTCTTCCTGCCTACCATACTTTTACAAAAAGAATATACTTAATGGTAAACACATATATGTAGACCCATTACATATGATATGGGAGCAAAATTTTCTTGACTTTCACTATTGTTGTGCTCAAGTTATGTTCTGCCTAACCAATGTTGTTGCCATTGATCAAAATCTAACTAGAGAGATTGAGATCCTTGAAATTTTTAATCAATTTTCTACTCTTGAATTACTAGGGCAACCACCTACACCGTCTTGTGGCTCAATACATCTATAATTATATTAGCCCTTCCTGGATGGTATTAAATATCTAGGTTATAATCTTTACTCAACTCCATCCATTTGTGCTATCTTATACTCAGCTCTTTTTATTCACAGATATTTTTCAAGCTCTTGTGGTCACCGTACAACTCTACAGTTGCCCCATAGAGATAATGTCTTAAGATTTCCAGTGCAAACACAGTTGCTGCTATCTGAAGATACAAGAGTGGGATACTTTAGTTTGTGAGGCTTCAGCTAATGAGAGGCTCATACCACAATTCTATCCTTCTACATTAGGATAAATCCTAATCCATGCTTGCTCACATCACTATAAACCACATAGGTCAACTGTGAATTGAGACCATACAAGTCAATTGTGGATCAGGATTATCAACATTGATATTATTGTCAATCTCTCCTTCAGCTCTGTGAAGCTCCTCTCACAACTATCATCCCACATAGAATACTGAGTTTTCATGTCAACCTTATCAAAGGCAAAACAATACTAGAGATATTCTGTATAAATCATTTGTAATAACTAACAAGACCCAGAAAACTGCATATTTCAACAACATTTCCAGGCCTTTTCTAGTTTAGTACTGCTTCTACTTTGCTAGGATCTACTAAGATTCCTTTTTGTAAGACTTCATGGCCCATAAATTTAACTTCTAAAAGCCAAAACTCACATTTGCTTAGCTTAGCACAGAGTTGCTTATCTCTTCATGTGCTCAACATTACTTTCAAATGCTTTTCATGTTCTGCTTTGCTTTATGAATACACAAGAATATTATCAATTTTCAATCATTCCCAAGCCCTAACCAGTCAAGTTTAGCATTCATTGGACATATAGTCTATTGAAAAATTCTCAAGACACAGTTTATTTTATTTTAGCCTTCCAGCTGTTCAAAGATACCGCCCATAATTCTTGGGCTTCTGCCTTTCTAATTTATGACAAAGAGTACTGAAGCTCCCCAGAGTGAAACATTGATCCAGATAAAACCCTTTCTTTAATAGATCCTTAATCTACTTTTCAGTTCTTCCATGTCATTTAAAGCCATTCCTTATAGGGCTTTAGACATTAGTCCCCCTCCAGGCTTATTCTCAATTATAAACTTCACTTCCCTTTCTGGAGGTAATTCACTGATCATCTTCTGGAACATTACAGGGAACTCATTTACCATGGGAATATTTTCAAGTACTACTCCAGCCTCTATCTGCATGGAGTAAAGTATCATGTACCCCTGACAACCTTTATGCAGACCCCTTTCAGCTTTAGCTACAGAAAGAAAATTAAGGTTGACTTCTGGACTTATATATATTATTGTAAATTAGGGTAAATAAACCTTTTGCTTTCATAATATGGTAGAACATTATTCACCGCCAACCAATTATTACCAAGAATTACTCCCAATTTGTTTAGTGATAAATTAATTAGATCCACCGCTGATTTATGTCCTTTGGCGTTTATTTTACAATTCAATAAACATTGGCTATAATGGATTTAACACCCGTGGGTGTAGACACAACCAAATTATAGGGTAACTGATACATATTCAAGCTTAGCCATCTCACACAGTCAAATGTAAATGGATGACTAGCATCCGAATCATACCATACTTGTATGGAATTACCATTAAGTAGAACCGTACCTTAAATTAGTTCGGAAGATTTTCTGGCTTTCTCCTATGTCATGGAAAAAATTCTACCCTGAGTTCTCTACCTCAGCTTCTCTGTCCATTTGTTTCCATGGATAGTTGTTGGCTAAATGCCCTGGTTACCGATAATTATAATAGATTCATGGTCTGTTAGAGCACTACATGGCCTCCAGAATGATAAGGCTTGCCACAATGCCAACAGGTTCTATTTCCAGAGGGTTTCTGATTGTTGTGGTTACCATATTGGTAAGGTTTTTGTCATTTCCTCTAAATGAGCCTCCCAAATACATACTCTTCAGGGGGAGAACTCCCACTACCAAATACTCCCTTATTCCTAGTATTTCTATCAGTGTACAAATTTAGTAAGGTGCTTTCAGTAGTCCAGCATTCCTTCACTGCTTTATTAAATTTGGTAAACAGTTTTGAGGCCAATTTTTGTTCTAGTTTTGGTCTCATTCCCCATATCATCATGTCTGAGCTATACCCTTAATCATCACGATACCTAAGATAAGAAGAGTATTGGGACAATCGGATGTAGTGTGCCAGGTACTCATCAAAACTTTCCTTCTTATCTTGCTATATGGTAAGGAATTCTTTGTCCTTTACATTTTAGACTAATCGGGGGAAGTAGTTTTTATTGAACTGCTCCTGAAATAATTCACAAGTGACAGGAATATTTTAAGCCTACTGAATCATTTCAGTGTTTTTTCCTTCTATTTGTCTGCATCTCCCTCTAATTTATAGATTGTCAGCTAAACTTTGATATTATCTAGGCATTCCAAGAGTCTGTAAATTTTCCCTAAACGAGACAACCAATCCACTGCCACCTGAAGATCAAACTTCCCTTGGAAGGCAGGAGGTTGTCACTGGCAAAATTGAGCTACCCATGTCTACAGAACTTTAGCCTTAACAATAGGTTAATTAGAGGATACTCCTGAGCATGATATAGGCTAATTAAGCTCAGTCTCCTGTCTACCAGGATGGTTCTCTTTCTTTCCCTATCTTTATCTTGTTTTTTCTATACCTCTCACAACTCATCACTCATATTAGGTTAGGTCTAACTCCCTGACCCTTCTCAGTACCTCAACCTCTTTATCTTACCATCTCTATACCTCATTATTTAAAGATAAGGAAGAGGTAAATTCCACATGTTCACATGGGCACTTTTGTCACTTCACAAAATTTGAACACATAGATACTCCAATAATAGCATACAACAACTTTTATAGTAGTTTAAGGAAAAATTTTAGTAATATACAGCTCATACACAATTGTGCAATATATTTCTACTCTTTTGTATTACATGACTTAACATTTTCAAAACTTCCCAGAGAGTCACACATCCTTACATTTCCCTGGGCCGAGCATGATTAACCTTAATGTACTGGTGTAAAAATGCTAATACTGGTTCCAACCACTTTTGGGCCTTGGTGTAACACTTTATATTTACACTCATTCTGATGAGTTTTACTCAATGAATTTGAACAACTAAGTGATATTCTTTTATAACGCTTTTCAAATCCCAATCTCAAAACAGGATTCAAACCTGTAGTTGAGTAGGTTTTTAAAAAACTTTTAAAACTTTTGCAGAAGCATACTCTAGTAGTTCACAACTTTGTTATTACTCATCATTTTTTTAATTTTTCTTTAATTCAATTAGGGAGATTCTCTGCTCAAACTTAGTTTATTCGTTTACACTTATAAATTGTGTAGCCACATAAACCTATCAAAGTATCTAAGTCAAATAAATTTACAATTCTGGACCCTTAAATCTTCGGTCCACTATTGCATTCTCTCCTCACACAACTTCTATTATTCCACCTTTATCCACTTGTCTAAATGGTTTGTTGAGGTATGTGAGATTCAGAGGAATCTCAGTAGTAAACAATGCTAACAAATGCATACAAGAAATGCTTTATGCATGACATGCTTGCTCCTATAAATTCATGCCAACATAATGACATATATGCATGCTCAATGTTTAACATGTTACAATAATGGCCATAGTATAAAGAAAAAAAAGCTTCACTTATTCATATATGCTTGATACAACTCATTAAAGAAATTAACACATCAATACACAAGCACACATATCAAGTATGCAAGTTATGAGAGTTCACTACCTTTTGGACATTATGCCCTCCTCTTGTACCTTGACCTTCCAACCATTACTTCTTCTTTGTCACTTTATGGCCTTAGATAAGTAATGACATTATTAGAGCCATGAAAAGGGAATGCCCAATGGGCTACATTAGCCTTAAAGGCTTACTTTCACTCTTGGAATTCTTACTAATTACGTTTGGCCCATTTCTTTCTCAAATTCGCATGGTAGTCAAAACTGCTAGTATTTTGACCAAATTTTGAAAAATCGTAATTAATTTTATAAAACTCTAATTAGGGTGGTTTAAAGTCCTATGTGAAGCTCTTTAAGTGTAAGTTTGTGTAAAAAATGCTTTAATTGCTATAATGAACTTTTATCTGAATAGAATGCATTGTATTCTGAATTCATTAAGATAGCTAACGAAATGTTTTGTTATAAAAAGAAAGTGAAAGAACTTGAAAGTAGAGACAACATCAACATATCACATTCATCATATGTATCATGTAATGATAAAGATAAGAAAATTAGTGATCTAACAAGAACCTTAGAAAAATTCTGTAAGAGAAGTAAAACTTTGAAAGTTATTTTGAAATCCCAACATGTTATGCATGATAAATCTGGAATTGGTTATAAACCTATTCAGAGTAAAACCAAATGTAAGAAACATGGCAGTAAGACATATCTGAAGTATTTTAGTAATTCATTTCATGAATCAAATCCATTTACATTATGTAATTACTGCTATAGAAAAGGTCATTATACTTCATCATGTCATTTTAGAAAAGGAAGAAACATTGGTACATATAAATGGGTTCCAAAAGGGACATATGTACCAAGAGTGAGTCATACTAACCATGAAGGACCTAAGAAAGTGTGGGTGCCTAAAACTCAATGATATCACTCTAGGTATGTCTCAAGGCATCACTGGAAAAAAAATGGTACATTATTAGTAGATGCTCGAGACACATGACTAGTGACAAAGAGAAGTTCACCAAACTGGAACCAAAAGAAGGTAGAAAGGTAACCTTTGGAGGTAACCAATCTGGATGCATAGATGAAATTGGTGAAGTTGGAAAATCCAATGGAGTTCAAATCAATTAAGTTTACTATGTTGAAGGATTATGCCACAACCTCCTAAGTGTGAGCCAAAGTACTGATAAAGATAATTGGGTGATCTTTGATTCAGAAGAATGCCTAATAGTAAACAAGAAGGATCTGCAGCTTAACAAAGAATTTTTCAAAGCAAAGATCCGAGCTGAAAGGGACGGTAACTATTATACTCTTGATTTAAATTCCAATTCTTCAGAAAACTATTCTCTACATAAAACTAAGGAAAGTTGGCTATGGCATAAACGTCTTACTCATGTCAACATGAATCAGCTTGAAAAGCGTGTTAGAAAAGATTTAGTCATTGGTCTTACTAAATTAAAATTTAAAGATGACATGATTTGTGATGCCTATCAAAAAGGAAAACATACCAAATCATCTTTCAAAACCAAGAATGTGATTTCAACTTCAAAACCTTTACAATTACTTCATATGGATTTAGTAGGACCTACAAGAATAAAAAGTTTTGGAGGAAATCTTTATACATTAGTTATTGTTGATGATTTTTCAAGATTCACTTAGACTATTTTGTTAGATATGATTAGTTTTGATGATGCCAAATATAGAAGTCAAATATTAAGAGAGCAGAAGTTTGCATAATATACTTGTCTCTTACCTTGACTAACTACTATTTAATATTGCATATATTGTGGATTAGTCAAGCAATGAAAGGAACAGGTTGAGGAATGAAGAACTTGCAAGAATTAATGAAAAATATGAAGATTCAAGTTTTATGGGTACTGTAGCATACAGTACTGTAGCGTATTTCACTGTAGCAACACTGTAGCATCAAGTGATTTTTAGAATCACTCGAGTGATTTTCAGAATCACACAAGTGATTCTAAAAATAGTGAAAATCACTTGCAGTGATTCACTGTTCACTCAAGTGATTTGCAGTTTTTCATGCTCTGTTTTCCGTCCAGTTCAGCGAGGTCTGGTTATTCAATCATATCTCCTAAACTACAACTCCAATTTAGACGAAACTAGTTGAATATGAAAATAGAGTCCCAATGTGTCATTTTGAAACTAGAATCAACATCAAAGGAGCTCAGATAAAGGAGATATAAGTGTTCGAACTTGGCCTTCATATCAGCGTCACCTTATGGAACAGATTTGGTATTTTGGCTATAACTCTCAAACCACAGATCCAATTGAGCTAAAACTGGTGCCATATGAAACTGGACTCCAAGAGATTTCCTTTGATATATAATATAGCAATTTTGGAGTGATATTCGAAGAGTTATGTCATCTGGAAATTTACCCCTATTTACTGAAGAATTGGAAATGCAACAAAGAGCTAAAGTGATATGAACAACAGATCACTCGAGTGATTTTTAGTAATCACTCGAGTGGTATGCCAGAAATTGTAGATCACTTGAGTTATTTCAGAATTCACTCTAGTGATACGGCTTATTCCACAGATCACTTCCAATGGCGCAGAAATCACCGGAAGAATTTTTCACTGTTTGCAATTTCACTTCCAGTGATACTGAAATCACTCGAGTGATATGAAATTTTCCAGAATCACTTCCAGTGCGTCTTAAATCACTGCAAGAAAAATTCACTGTTTGCAAAATCACTTCCAGTGATGCCAAAATCACTCGAGTGATTATGTTGTTTTCGTAGATCACTTCCAGTGGATGCTGAATCACTTCCGGTGAATTACACACTTTCTCAAATCACTTCCAGTGAACCTGAATGCAACTCTAGTGAAAGCCAGTATACCTCATATCACTACCAGTCAGATATTATATGATCAAGTGATATGATGATTTTTGACAGAAGAAGCCTGAACGCACTGCCAGTGAATTCCAATTAAATCAGTATTGCTTCCGGTGAATCTCAATCAGGTCGAATGATTTGCTTGTTTCTTAAAATCACTTTCTCTCGAGTGATATCCCAATTTCTCAGTATCACTTTCGGTGAACTTCAAATCACTACCAGAGAATATGAACATAAACCATATTAACTCAGAACACCTCCAGCGTCTTTTAATCACTTCAAATTAGATCAGCTTCATTCATGTTATATGGTTCATCACCACCAGTGGATTACAGTACCCTCAATTAATATGCCTGCCCTTACAGAGTCACTACCATCGAAATGCTTATGCAGTCGAGTGATTTATTATTTTATCAAAATCACCTTCAGTGAATCAAATACCTTCCAGTGATCACTCAGTGTACTCTCCACTACTAAATCAGTTCCAGTGGCAGCTTATAAGAATCACCTTCAGAAACCTCACAGAATCATGGAAATTACTCAAGGGATCATTATTACCAGTCACTGCCAGTAGAATACTATCTTCATAAAATCACTACCAGTGAAGTATGTAATCACCCGAGTGATGTTTTCTAACGGCCATTCTTTGAGTGCTTTTACAGGTGTTATATATTACCGATCACATGGCATACACAGATCAATATTCAGTGACAACTAATCATGGGCACTAGCAATATTCAACAAACTGCCTAACGCTGAAGCATCTGTCAGACCAATGGGCAAACTGTAAGAAATGCTGAAGCATATGTCAGAGCACGATCAATGGGAAAATATTTAAATACACTCAACGACCATACTAAGCAATGGGACTCTAACCGAAAATGAAGTATTGTCTGTCTAAGCATCAGACGAGATTACAACAGGAAAATATCCGAATGGGCTCAATGGTCAAATGAATTAACAGACTCTAACGGATGGATGTTTACAACGGTCATCTTCCACAAGTCAGCTATAAATAGGAGAGGATTCAAATACAGAACTACTGGAAATATGATGAGAACATGAACATGTTGATATCCTAAGTCTTTAGCCTCCGACCACTCTTTACTCTACTTCATCTTCTATATTATGTATATTTGAGAGAGTGAGAATATTTTGTATTGTACTTCAGTGAGCATTTATACACTCTGTGAGAGAACTTGTAAACACTTCATCTGTATCTTAGAAGTGATCTCAAGGTAGAGGGACTTTGAGAGAGTTGATCACCTTATGGGGGAAGTTGTAGAGCGAATTGTCAGTAAGACTTTCTGCTCGTAAGACTTACAAGGTGCAAGCAGTAGAGAACATTGCTGCAGGAGAAAACATTGCTACTTGTAAGACTTGTACAGGTAAGCAGGAGAGAAAGTTCTTCGGGATTGCTTTACTCGACTTACTGTAAGAAGGAGTAAACCTTACAGTGTGTAAGGGGGAGTAACTCTTGTGAATTTGTAAAGGCTTTTCTTGTGCACGGTTAAACAAGAACATAGTAGATTGGAAATCTCAGGAGGATCCTGGGGACTAGACGTAGGTCATCATCGATTAGACTGAACCAGGATAAATCATAGTTTTCACATTCTCTTCTCTAAGCTTTTATATTTCCAGCATATACGATTTATATAATTGCTTGTGAGTTTATACTTCCATATATATACTGAGTTAACAATCTATGTAAAGATTTTTAAACAAAAGACATTCCTACCTTACACCCAATTCACCCCCCTCTTGGGTGTCAGCCAGTTCTAACATATATTTCCTGCCTCTAAAGATGAAACATTTGTTAATTTCATTACATTTGCCAAAAAGGTCCAAAATGAGAAAGGTATGTCTATTGTGTCTATTAAGACAGATCATGGAGGTGAATTTGACAATCAACTTTTTGAAGATTACTGTAACAATCAAGGAATTGATCACAATTTCTCAGCCCCCAGAACACCTCAACAGAATGGATTGTAGAAAGAAAGAACAGGGTCCTCATTGAGATGGCAAGTGCAATGCTTAACGATAAGCAAATGTCTAAAGTATTCTGGGCAGAAGCAATGAACACTGCATTCTACATCTCTATTTGAGCCTATATCCGCAAAAAAACTTGAAAAGACACCCTATGAATAAAAGAAGGAAGCCTAATCTTGCTCATCTGCACATCTTTGGCTACAAATGCTTTATCCATAACAACAATAAAGAAAATCTTGGTAAATTCGATCCTAAATTTGATAAAGGTTTATTATTAGAATATTCTAATAGAAGTAAAGCATATAGAGTATTCAATAAAAGAATATTTATTGTAGAAGAAACATAGAGCCTTAGATAAAGTCTAATATCCCAAATTTTGGGACAAGAGGCATAAGATTAAGCCTCGATTAAGGAGACTACTAGACCCCAGTTTAGTGAATGTCTTGGCGAGGCATGGTATTATTTCCCAAAATTTCTTTATATACTAGGATATTAAAAGGAAATACTATGGTGAGCTAAAGAGCTCGGGGAATGACAAATAATGCAATGTGGAGTCACATACGACATAGTTAATTGGAACACAAAGAAGTGTTGCTACCGATGAGTTTCCCAGTGTAGCAGTTGTGTTATGCGACATTTGTCAAAGGGACAAAATGGTCATTTGACCAACAAAAGGCTAGCATCCATTATTTCCTTATTATTGATGCCCAAATTAGTTAAATGTAGAGGAAATAAAGGAAAGGGGCAAGAAATGATTATTAAGATAAATCATAAAATGTAAGGGCAAAATGGTAGTTTTGCCATAAGATAAGAAATGATCGGTTTTCCCTAATATTCCCAACAATTTGAGGGGAATGGGAATTAGAAAGAGGAAAATGACTACTTGGTAATTAATAAGTCTATTTTGGTGAATTATTATCAAGGAAAGCCAATGAGTAGGAAAGCTTAAGGCTTTAGTGAACCACTTGTAAGTTGGTATAATTGGATAGTTTGAAAGTAATATTTCTCTCTTTTGATCTCATTATTTTAGTGCATGAAGAGAAATGAATTGTCATGCAAGAAATTTGAAGTTTGGACCTATAAGGTGTGAGCACATGATAGCTCCTTAAGATGATTCATTTAAATAATCATTTATCATCATCTCTTTCTCATTCTTACATGAATTAGAACTGAGAAGAGAGAGAATGAGAAGAAGAACAGAGAGAACAGAGTAGAGAGAGAAATCTTCCAATCGTCGGAACTCTGTCGAAACGGCGTCTTCTCTCAGAGTGCGTTGTACAAACATTCTTCTACTCATCCCAAACTTCATTTCTACAGTTTTGAATTCTCGTTTAGAGGTGGTTGGTACCAGAGTACTGCCGGAATTTCGAACCGAATTCAGGAACGTGTAGAGGTACGCGTAAGCTTCCTTCTGAACCTATTGGTTTGTCATTTAGATGAGTACGGTGGGAGTTGGGTACTATTCATGTCTCATTCAAATAGTATTTTAATAGCCTAAATGGTGTTTAATGCTTGCCTAAATAGCTAATCATATGATTAGATGTAAAAAGGAAGTATTTAGGCAAGAAAAAAGAAGAAACCGACACAACTCTTCTGAGAACTCTAAATGGCTGCCATGTGTGTGGCATGAGCAAAGAGTTGGAATTTCATAAATTGGATTATTTCATTGAGTTCAAAAGGGAAAATTGTGTAGGGTTCATGTTGATGATGAAGTGAGGAAAGGCCAAGAGTGCGGAATGACCAAATTACCCCTTAAAGCTCTAAGTAAGGGTTGTTAAGAGTATTTCTGTCATTTAGGATTGAATTTGAGTAATTAAAGGTCAAAAATGGATTCTACATGCAAAATTGTATAAGATTGGCCTAGGTCTTATTTTCTGAGAAAGTACAATTGGGCCGGGCTTCGGGGGGTATTTTGGTAATTTAGCATAATTGGGCTAAGTTATCCACTAAAATGAGTCTAGAATTATACATAGATGAGTAATGACTCATTTATTGTATACTTGTGATATGTATGTGTTTGCATTATTTATGTGACTGCTTTATTGATTAATGCTTTGTTACGTTATATGATGGCCATAAGTATGTTGTAACATTGAGCATGCATGAAGATGTCATGAGATTGGCATGATTCTATGAATGTCAAGCATGTCATTCATCATATATATATCTTATATGCATAGTGATATTGTTTTCTATTGAGATTCTCTCGAATCTCACTCCTCTTAACCAACCATTTAGACATGTAAAGAGTGCAGGGAGATATGTGTTACGAGTGTAGGATGGTGTATTTAGAAGTGCAAGTGAACACTGTCGTAAATAAGTAATATAGAGGTGAGTAGAGTATCGTTCCCACGAGGATTGATCACTAAGTACCAAAATTGATAATTTAATACTATTTAGCCGATCGATTAGTTGGTGGTTGAGATTGCAAGATAAAAATTATTAAATGGGAATGCAATTGTTATAAAGACAAATATAATAAAAAGGCCATAGGGATTAGATTTCACTTAGCAAACTCCGGATTGAATCACTTAACTATTCTAGTCTAATTTATTCCACATGATTGATAGTCGAGTTTCCCTATTTTAATTACTAGCCTCTTCCAAGGTTAAGTAATTCTATAATTAATTGGTAACCCAATATATTCCTATATGAATTTAAGCAATCAATCATGCATTAAGATTTATGGAACTCAATTAAGACTACACAGCCCATATGAATATATTCCTATTTCATATGAAAATTATGGTTTTAATTATAGAATCCACACACATGTATCTCCTTCCGGTCTCAACATGCATATTGAGATCATCCAAAAGGTGGCCAATCAATTGAAAGCATTAAGAGCAATAATTAAAAATCAATCATGAAGGAAAAATTAAAACTATATTTAATAAGTTAAGATTCAATCCGTCATTAGTAAAGGTGAAGTGAAGAGCGTGTTACAAGGCTTTACTATTTGTATTTGGTGTAATTGTTTGATAATTTTATGAGAAGTTATACATTTGATATATGTATAAAAATATGAATGAAGTTCAGCAGAGAACCACTCTAGTTTAATTAAAGGATAATATATCTAATTTCATTAAAAAGGCAAGTAAATCGCTCGCATATACTCTGATATAATGGAATTAAGAGCTGATGAGGCATTAGTGACGTAGTGAATCTTGTGGAAATTTATTTAAAGTATTATACTCTTTAAAAAACCCTCCCAGCCTTATGTTTAAATCCTGAGTTGAGAGTGATGATTTATGAACGTTATTGAACGTTGGGTAGTATGGGGACAAATCCTAGTTCTACAACTGATCCACTGCTCATTTATACTCATTTTGGAGTATTGGAAATACGGTGTCACATTTTTGGTATTAGAGTGTTGATTCTGGTAACAATGGTAATTGCTAGAGTTATTAGAGCATTGATTCTGACAATAATAGAATTTTCTAGAAGTTCTCTGCTAATGTTGATAGGTTATAATCCTTAGTCAAATGCCTTGAGTAAGGAGGCATGGCGGTAGAACTATGGCTAAGAGTGATGCCAAGTGAAAGTCAATGATTTAGATAACTTATGAGTGGATTCAGAATGATTTCTAAAGTGAACTCGGCTTTAGATAGCTGATAAACTCGAGTTCATGGACCTTTTTCTGATAGGAAAAGTGGTCTCAGGTAAGAACTCTCAAAGGTTAAAAGTGTAAACTCAAGTGTAAATTAGGGTAAGAACTTGAAATCAGTGTGGAGAACTCGAGTGCATGGGGTATTCCCTTATGCATAAGTTGGTTTCAGGCAGAAAGTCGCGGGAGTGCAAAGCCTGAACTTGAGTGCAGACAGTGGAGAACTCGAGTTCATATGGGTAAACTCGAGTGCATGTGCTATTCTTGCAGTTGGAATAGTTTCTCGTAGAAACTCTTTCCCCATAACTTAAAGGACTCAAGTGAGAGCAAGCTGAGGATTCGAGTTCATATAGGTGAACTCGAGTGCATCCCCTCCTTTTGATGTGAAAGATCTCTCGAGCAAAAACTTACTTCCCAAAACTCACAGAACTCGAGTGTTGACGTTCAAACTTGAATGTAACCTGTGTCCATAGCATTTGAGAGCTTTATGGAACAAACTCTTATTTTCAGACTCTCAAGACTCGAGTGCACAAGGAGAACTCGAGTTTGTGATGGTAAACTCGAGTGCAAGTCTTCATGGCATGTTCAAAGATTGAAGTATCAGTAAGTCTAAGTGGTAAATCACCAAAACTCGAGTGTGACTTCTAAGACTTGAGTTTGTGGGTCAAAACTCGAGTTCATGAGACCAAACTCGAGTGCAGAGGGACTTTTGCACAATATGGAAATATGACTTTGTCCAATGCTTGGTTGGAGGTTTTGGCATATTGTTAGAGACTTTTCTGACATGTCATGTTGTGGTTGAGATATTTTGAGATGCCGATACCCAGTGATGAATGATATGAGATGAAGCTAGCACTGATGCCCTTATCTCATTAGGACCACATGGTTAAGTGTGCTTATGAGAGGGAATAATATGGGTATGCTCCATATAAGCTTACCCAGTTGTGGGCTGGATTCCTATACCGCTGTGGCAAGTGCCCAGTGAGGGTAGCGCTGTAGTAGGGCCTAATGGCGGCCTGTAGTGAAGGTTCTTAGATGATCTAAGAAATGGTTAGAGGCATGGAGATAATAAAGTAAGTTGTGATCTTTAATACAAACCCTTTTATGTTGCAGTTATTACTGCTCAAGAAAAGTTCATTTGATTGATGGGTTGTGGAAATTGAGGCATAGTGATTGCATTGAGACTCTCCGTGCCAAGTGATGATCCTTAGTAATCGTGTGGGGTTAAAGGGGTGTAGGTATGATATATGATGATGCATAATGAGTGGTGATCATACTGTATATCAATCCTAAAGGATCCAAATTGATGATATTGAGGGTTAAAGATATGTTTGGATCAGATCTAAGCTGGAATAGTACTTAAGTCAAAATATGAATGAGGTTGCAGTATGGTTTTGTTCCATGAAGGAAGTTTGAACCTTGTAAACCTTATGGATGATGATTGAACCTTCAGTGATTGTTTGAAGATACTACCCAGACACCATGGAGGTTAGAATAGTCACTATTGAATCTGATTCTCAACATACTTATCGGGTATAATTAAGGAAACTTGATTCTGACTTAGATGATGTTGAGATTCAAAGAATAGAATCATAATCTGAGAATCAATTGCAATAGTTGAATTAGTTCTTCAAGACTCTGAGATAGCCTGAGTGGCTTGAGGTACTAGAATGTAGTACATAAATGTTTAAGAAATCTCATACGTATTTCGGGAGGTTGCTAGCTGCTAATCTAGCATAGGGAAAGATCTAATTTGTAGAATATTCCCTAAGAATTGTGATTATTTCCTGGACGGGACCGATATGAAAAGTCCAAATAAATTGACCCCAGAGATAAAGAAGATTATAAAACTGCTAGAGAAGAAGGACCTTATGAGATCTGAATTCGATTACAATGGTTCTTCCATTAAGAGATAACCAACAGGACAGAACTACCTATGGAGGATTCTGATCGGAAAGGGCTACCTACTGGGAATTCTAATTGGAAAAGGCTACCTATGGGAAGATATTAATGGGGTTGGCTACCTACGAAAGGTCTAACTGAGGGGGCTGACTAGTCAAGTGACTGAGTAAAGCACCGAGTACAGTACCATAGTGTGGAGCCACCATGATGTCAAACCATAGTATGCAGCCGTTGTGACAATAAACCATGGAGTGCAACCACCGTGAAGTTGAAACCGTAGAGTAGAGCTATGGGAACATTGACTCTCAGTAGTGGTATATTGTAATGAGTCTTCCATCTCATAATTTTCCTTGAGAGAAGGGTTAAATGACCTAGTGAATCACCATGAGGTGCTTTCAGTGCCGAATGATGAAAGAGACTGAGGAAGAATAGGCTCAGCAATGTGAAGCTAAGTGACTCTTGCTCACGTATCTTATGTAATGATTCTGCATGTATGTGTGTACCATCGAGTATATTCGTGTTATGAATATATGATAGGTAGTAAGATGTTTTGGACCAGCGTGTCCTTAGGTAGTCTTACCTAATGGGCAGAGGCCAAGGCTGTAAGTCCCGTGATGTCTATGACATAAGGGTGATTCCCTGGTCACTAAGACCAAATGAGCATTCCTAAGTTGTAGGGTGGTCGCCTGGGGTCTATTTTGAGTGGGTGGACGCCATGGAGACTTCTATTATACACGAGTAGTCGCTCGAGGCCTATTTTACGTGAGTGGACACTCGGGGCCATGGAAACTCCTGTTATGCACAAGTAGAATTCTGGGGCCTATAGCGCGGTTGAATACTTGGGGCCAAGTTACTTATGGACTGAAAGTCCAGTAGATGTCGTTAGGCTATATGCTCACATGCCGAATGCTCTTGTGGTGATTGATGTGAGGATGGTTTGTTTAGCGTACTTCATGATCATTACAAAAATGTGTGAATGAATTGAGCAGCAAGAGATGGAGCCTGAAATGAGTTCAAAAGTACCTAAGAAACTATATGTTCTAGGTAGTTAGGTTGAATGAGTAGTTAAACTCAATGGTACCAAGGTATGTCGAGCGTGTGATACCTTACTTTCAATGACCTTGGGTGAGTTTAAAAGAGTAGTGAAATCATGCGGGAGACCAAGATTCAAACCTGGCCACCCAAATTTTCAAAAATATTTGCAAATTTCCCACCCTCAACTTAGGAGTTGAACCTAGGGTTGAGTGGGTAGTAAAATTTTCACAAACCATTTTCACTATCTCATTTAGTCTTACTAGTCCTTTCTTTATATTCATTTATCAGAGTCAAAGACCGTTTATCTTGATTGTATTTTGTTAGCGATGGGAAGCAAAACCACATACATAATTAAATATCATTCATACATTACATTCCACTCATGTTCTCAACATGTTGATATAGCTATATACATCAAACACAACCCAACATATCCAAATAACTAAAGCCTTCAGTGCCTCGACTCTTGTCATCCACATTTACCTTCCGCTTACCCCTTGTGCTTTCTCCCTGTACTGAAAGTGGGTTTATGAAAAAGAACGAGATTCAAAACAATCTCAGTAGTAACGTATATCAATCATACTGTTATAACATTACAAGGCATGCTAAACAAACATCATTCATCAGAATCATCACAACAGCAATCATGCATCACATGAAACTCGTAAATTATCGTAGCACTAGATATACTATAAGGCCCCGAGGGATACCCGTGCAATAAGCCCTGGGATCCGCTCGTGCATCGATGATCGATATATTGGCTTAAGCATCTACCCGTGTAAAGATAGGCCCCGGGCGACCACCCCGCATATTCAAAACACGTCAGACAATTCTTGATGAATGCACAAATCATTCAATGCATACCATAACATATTGAAGATAAGTTACTACCTAATTGCTTTTCTCTAGCAATTCTTTCCCACCTTTCCAAGCACGGGCAAGCCTTGAGTTCCAGACCACAATCAAGTCCTAAAATCTTGAATATATCATAAATGATTCATTACTCATTCATGCATAATTCTAAATTCATAGTATTGGTTAACTTAGCTTAATAGTGCCAAATTACCAAAATGCCCATTATGACCTAGTCTCACTATACTTTACCATATTTATGACCTAGGCTAATCCTACAGAATTTCACGTGTAGAATCCATTTTTGACTTCCAATTGGTCAAAATCATGTCGAAATGATGAAAATGCCCTTGACAACCCTTATTTAAAGCTTTTAAGGGGTAATTGGTCATTTCACATTCTGGGGCTTTTCCCACTTTATGAGCAACATAAACCTTACACAATGTTTCCCTCTAAACTCAATGGAAGCATCAGAATTATCAAATTTTTATTCCTTTACCACATGCAACATAAGGAAATCCAATTGGATTCCCATAAAAGTTGTGTTGGTTTCTCAATTTCTCTAGCCTAATCACCTCTTTTCTACTTATAATCACACTATTAGCTATTCAGACATTCAATGGACTTGATTTGGAAAACTTGACCATTAAGGTCCTTTAAGTTTCTTAAGCTATCTCTTACCAAAACAACCAAAACTAAGCTAGGAACAACTCTAATAGCATCAATCAAGTAAGAGGAACAAGTTTGGAAGATTACCTCTTGATTTCCAACACTTTCTCCCTCTACACGTTTTCAACTCTCTCTCTCCACAACTCTTGATTCAGCTTGAAAACTATGGATTCAAAGGAGGAGAGGTTATAGAGTGATTAGGAAGCTATTCATGACATGAAAAATTACACTCGATTTCACCATGGCGCACTGGAGTTCACATGCACTCGAGTCCATGGATCAACACTCGAGTTCTGGTGAAAGGTTACACTTGAGTCTAGCGAGTTTGGAGGATCAAGTTTCTACTAGGGAAACTCCAATGCTCGAAACAATAGACATGAACTTGAGTTCACCATTGTACACTCGAGTTCTGCACCAAGAACACACTCGAGTCACGCAAGTCATGGCTTAGAAGTTTCCACCTGAGAAACTCCAACACTTGGAACAACAGACGTGCACTCGAGTTCACCATGCAGCACTCAAGTTCTCCCTGAGAGTGCACTCGAGTTCCGCAAGTTCACCCTATGCGAGTTTCTTCCAGACAACCTTGAGGGTGAGGATGGAAGACACCAACTCGAGTTCACAATTATGCACTCGAGTTCACAGCCTTCACAACACTCGAGTCACGCGAGTTCCAGCTTGGAAGTTTTCCCTAGAGAGCTCCAAGTTTAGCAAAATCCATCATGCACTCAAGTTCTGTCCTTAGCACTCGAGTTCCTAGGCACTTCAAACTCGAGTTCAATTTTGAACTCTCGTGAGTTTCTGCCTGAAAACACGTGATTTACGGGAAAATTCCTCTTGCACTCGAGTTCTGGGCTGCAATGCACTCGAGTTGTGCCTGTTAAACTCGAGTTCACCAGCCGTTTCTTACCTAAAACCACTTTCAAATCTTCCAAAACTTCCTCACAACTACCAAATCAACTTCAACACTTTCTCCACCTTTTCACCCCCTTTCACTGCACCTCTTAACCACGTTCCTAATCATCAGAACTTGATCATGACAATTATGATGAATGTGCAATTCTCTTAAATTCAAGCAGAGGATTCGTAGCAAGTACTAGCCTATTGCCAGAACTATTGCTCTGATACCAAAAAAAATGTGATGCCTTATTTTCCAAACACTACGGTAGAGTACTAACTAGCTAATACTCACCGAATATCAACATCAGAGTTAAAAAATTGCTAGAACTTTAAACAATTCCTCTGCTGGATATAAATATTAACATATAAGCACATTCATACACAATTTATATTACAACACTTATATTCTTTCTTTTACTCCTCTTCTTACACAAACCCAAACCCATAAAAGTCTTAAAATGCATAACAGGAATTGACAATCTAAACTAAGCTCTGCCGCCGCTCGGCCTCGGCTTATCATCATTTACCTTCTCTTTGCCCCACGAGCTTTCTCCCTGTACTGGAGATTTGTTTGGGAAAAGAATGAGATTCATGGGAATCTCAGTAGTAACGCAATCAAGCATATAAGATAACACACACAAGCATGCTTTATTCACACAATCATCAATAAAATCATCAAACATTATTCAGTACAAACATGCAATTCATAAACTGACTTCGCACTAGACGGGTTCTTAGCCATGAAGGGCACCTGTACATAACGCATACAATGCGACTTCATAACCAACATCACGCTTGACAGGTTCTCTTGGCCCTGAGGGGTGCCCGTGCAAAGATAGGCCGCGGGTCCCACTCGTGCAATTATGAACATTTCGCCTGAGTGTCAACCCGACCTTCGATAGGCCCCGGGTGTTCATTCCACTCAATCTAAACATGTTAGCCATTTTGATGATGATAACAAACAACACATATGCATGTCATGTTATATGAAGACGGTTACTACCTGGTTGCTACTTTATGCAACTTTTCCCCTTGATTCAAGCTCGGGTAACAGCTACTGAGGCCAAATCGGTTGTCAAGTCGTGAAATTTCCAAACATCACAAATGAGTTATCACTCATCTGTATACCTTTCCAATCTAAACATGTTAGACATTTTGATGATGTTAACAAACAACACATATGCATGTCATGTTATATGAAGACGGTTACTACCTGGTTGCTACTTTATGTAACTTTTCCCCTTGATTCAAGCTCGGGCAACAGCTACTGAGACCAAATCGGTTGTCAAGTCGTGAAATTTCCAAACATCACAAATGAGTTATCACTCATCCGTATACCTTTCCAAACTCATTTCATTGGTGAATTTAGCCTATTGGTGCCAAATTACCAAAATACCCCTTAGGTCCTTGTTATCACCATTTTTCTCAAAATCATTATTTAGCCCATTCCTACACACTTTCACGTGTACAACTCATTTCTGACCTCGAATTGGCCAAAATCAATCCTAAATGACGAAAATACCCTTGACATCCCTCAAAAAAGGCTTAAAAAGGGCAATTTTGTCATTTCGCTCTCTGATCCTCTTCTCACTTCGGGGTCAACTTAAACCCTATACAATTCGGCCTCCTGAATCCAATAGAAGCATCGAATTGGTCAAATTCCTACTCATTTTCTCAGTCCAACATAATGAAGGGAAAATAAATTCCCAGAAAAGTTGTGTCGGATTCTTATTTTCTTTGGCCTAATCACCTTCTTTCTACTTATCCTTACAATATTAATTTATTAGAAAATCATTGGACTTGATTTAAAGACATTTCCACATTTCGTTCACTTTGGTTTTCTTGAATTATCTTGTACCAAATGAACCATAATGAAGCCCAAAACAACTCTACTAACCTTAATCAAGCAAGAGGAACAAGTTTAGAAAGTTACCTCTTAATTGTCTTGACTTTCTCTCTCTTACACATTTTCTCTCTCTCCTCCACCTGCGCTTGATTCAGCTATCCAGCAGGAAAATAATGGTGGAGAGGTGAGGAGAAGGAACCTTAGAGGAGATATGAAACTTAGATCTCAAGGTACAAGCTCCTTACCTTGATCTTTGGCAATCCCTAGCTTCCTCTTCGTTCTTTCGTTCAGTTCTCGTTCTCAACCCTCTCTCACTCTTTTAGATTAGTTTCGTGCGAAATGGAGCTAATGAGAATGAGAATTGTATAATATAATGCATGATTAATTAAGTTGGACACTTGGCATGCATTCATTGGTCCATAAATGTAATTATCCTCCAATTAATTATATTTCTTCTTACTTCCTCATTCCAGCCGAAATCATGCAGGGAAATATGGGAAAAGCTGAATCTCCAATTATCTCAGTGTCAACTTGTAACTTGTTGACTAAGTAATTAACTTTTTGACCATTTGACCATTTTTCATAATAATTCACCAAAATTAATCTATTAATGATCAATAAGTCATTTTTCTCTTTTTAATTCCCATTTATCTCAAATCAATGGGAATTTGAGGAAAAATAACTATTTTCCACTTTTCGGCAAAATTACCGTTTTGCCCCTACATTTAATGATTTACCGAAATAAATCATTTTCTGCCCATTCCTTTGGTTAGACCCTATTTTGACGTTTAAATGAGGCCATTAGTCATTTCATTAAATTTTGTGAATTTTGGTTACCATATTGGGCCTTTATTGGTCTCTTATACCCTTATTCGACCAATTTACGCGTAACCGGCGATTGACATATTTTCCATAAATTCTCGTAAATTTATTCACATCATTTTTCACCATTTTATTCTACTAAATATAAATCAAATATACACATAAATGTATTCATGAAAAATGGGGTATTACAAGCTAAAGAGCTCAGGGAATGACAAATAATACAATGAGGAGTCACACACGATATAGTGAATTGGAAGACAAAGAAGTTTTGCTACCAGTAAGGTTCACCGTGTATCAGTCGTGTTGTACGACATTTGTCAAAGAGACAAAATGGTCATTTGAGCAATGAAAGGCTAGCAGCCATTATTTCCCTATTATTGATGCCCAAATTAGTTAAATGTGGAAGGAAATAAAGGAAAGGGGCAAGAAATGATTTATTACGATAAATCATAAAATGTAACGGCAAAATGGTAATTTTTCCATAAGACAAGAAATGATGTGTTTTCTCTAATATTCCCAACAATTTGAGTCAAATGGGAATTAAAAAGAGGAAAATGACTACTTGGTAATTAATAAACCTATTTTGGTGAATTATTATCAAGGAAAGTCAATGAGTGGGAAAGCTTAAGGCTTTGGTTAACCACTTGTAATGTGGTATAATGTGATTGTTTGAGAGTAATATTTCTCTCTTTTGATCTAATTATTTTAGTGCATGAAGAAGCATGAAGAGAAATGAATTGTCATGCAAGAAAGTTGACGTTAAGACCTATAAGGTGTGAGCACATGATAGCTCCTTAAGATGATTCATTTAAATAATCATTTATCATCATCTCTTTCTCATTCCTGCATGAATTAGTACTGAGAAGAGAGAGAATGAGAATAAGAATGGAGAGAACGGAGGAGAGAGAGAAGAGAGAGAAATCTTCCAACCGCCGGAACTCTATCGAAATGACGTCTTCTCTCAAAGCACCTTATACAAACATTCCCTTACTAATCCTGAGCTTCATTTCTGTGGTTTTGAAGTCTTGTTTGGAGGTGGTTGGTGCCGTCTCGCCGGGCAGAGTGTTGCCAAAATTTTGAACAGAATCCAGAAACGTGTAAAGGTACGCGTAAGCTTCCTTCTGAACCTCTTGGTTTGTCATTTGGATGAGTATGGTGAGACTTGGATACAGTTAATGTCTCATTCAAATAGTGTTTTAATGGTCTAAAGATGTCTAATGCTTGCCTAAATAGCTAATCATGTGATTAGAAGTAAAAATGAAGTTTTTATGCAAGAGAAAGGAAGAAACCGGCACAACTCTTTTAAGAACTCTAAATGGCTGTCATATGTATGGCATGAGCAAAGAGTTAGAATTTAATCAATTGGATGATTCCATTGAGTTCATAAGGACAACTTGTGTAGGGTTCATGTTGATGATGAAGTGAGGAAAGGCCTAGAGTGTAAAATGACAAAATTACCCCTTAAAGCTCTAAGTAAGGGTTGTTAAGAGTATTTATGTCATTTGGGCTTAAATTTGAGTAATCAGAGGTAATTAATGAATTATACACATGAAATTGTATAGAATTGGCCCAGGTCATAATTTATGAGAAAGTACAATTGAACCGAGCTTCTGGGGGCATTTTGGTAATTTAGGATAATTGGGCTAAGTTATCCACTAAAATGAGTCTAGAACGAGACATGGAAGAGTAATTACTCATTTATTGTATACTTGGAATTCAGAACTCAACGAATGGTGCCTGAGCCGGAGAAGGACGATGGTTTGAGGATGAACGCGAAGTCTGAGAGGTAGTGAACTTACATTGCCTGCATGTATATGATATGTATGTATTTGCATTGTTTATGTGATTGCTTGATTGATTAATGCTTTGTTATGTTATACGATGGCTATGAGTATGTTGTAATATTGAGCATGCATGAAGATGTCATAAGATTGGCATGATTTTATGAATGGCAAGCATGTCATGCATCATATATATCTTACATAGATAGTGGTATTGTTTGCTATTGAGATTCTCTCGAATCTCACTCCTCCCAACCAATTAATTAGACAGGTAAAGAGTACGGAAGATATGCACGGAGGAGGATTACAAAGGTGAAGTGAAGAGCGTGGTGCAAGGCACTACTATTTGTACTTAGTGTAATTGTTTGATAATTTTAT
Source organism: Albizia julibrissin (assembly GCA_037074505.1). Classification (NCBI taxonomy): domain Eukaryota; kingdom Viridiplantae; phylum Streptophyta; class Magnoliopsida; order Fabales; family Fabaceae; genus Albizia; species Albizia julibrissin. The sequence goes on from CM073477.1 coordinate 46,468,161, forward strand.
GAGAAGTTATACATTTGATGTATGTATAAAAATGTGAATGAAGCTCTGCAGAGAATCACTGTAGTTTAATTAAAGGAGAATAGCTCTAATTTCATTTAAAAGGCAAGTAAATCTTCGCATATACTCTGATATAATATAATTAAGAGCTGATAAGGCATTACTGACATAGTAAATCTTGTAGAAATGTATTTAAAGTATTCTACTCTTTGAAAAACCCTCTCAGCCTTAGGTTCAAATCTTGAGTTGAGAGAGAGGATTTATGAACGTTATTGAATGTTGAGTAGTCTGGGGTCAAATTTTGAGTCCACTGTTCAGACACCCGCAAGATGTTCCAGATGCACTTAAGTCATGCGAGTTATGATGTGAGAGTTTATTCTAGAGATGTACCAAGATCAGTTGATATGAAGTATACTCGAGTTTGGAGGCAAGCACTCGAGTTCCGTAACAAACTTGCACTCGAGTGATGGAAGTTTTCAGGTGAGATTTTATACCTGAGAGATTTGAAGCACTGGAGTATATACGAAGCACTTGAGTTCTCATCAATGTACTCGAGTTCCGTACGGTGTTGCACTCAAGTTGTGAGAGTGTGGCCATGAGAGTTTATACCAGAGAGCCTTAATGCTGTAAAAGAAGCGTTGCACTCGAGTCTTCAAATAAACACTCGAGTTTTGTATAGCATTAGCACTCGATTCCTGCAAGTTCTGTGGAAAGAGTTTGAAACCGAGAGTATTGCAACTGGGAAGAAATGAACCATACTCAAGTTATCCATAATGCACTCGAGTTTAGAGAGTGAAGACAAGAGAGTTTTTTCCAGAGACAGCCAAATCCTGATGAGATCACGATGCACTCGAGTTCGTCAGCTAGCACTCGAGTTCTTATGGATTTTGCACTCGAGTTATAAAAGTGAATTCTTGCGAGTTCATGGCCGAGACTACCTGGAGATGTGGAAACATCACTAAACACTCAAGTTTCTTTGTGTGAACTCGAGTTTACCAGATGCAGAAGCAAAGTGAAATTCAGTGATCGATCCGAACAAGTTTAAATGATATCCAATGATTATGTTCTCACTTGTTATCATTATTAGACATTGCTTAACCTTTGTTTCAAGTGTGAATCAGGCAATCAATGTTCGGATAGACAAAACACATAAAGAAGCCAAAAACACCGGTCACAATGAAATGGGTAACTATCACTACACATGGGTCTGACATGCTCCACAACACTTTGCCATACATTCTGACAGCCTATAAAGAATTCAATTCACCATACCATTCTCCAGCAGATACAATGCAATATGGACAGAGAAGCTCAATGGGAAGAAGAATGCTCAACGGACAAACGAAGCAGTGCGACTCTAACGAAAATTGAAGAAGTATTTGTTTTAGCATCAGATGGGATTACAACAGGAAAATATCTGAATAGGCTCAACGGTCAAATAAATAAGTAGACTCTAATGAACGGATGTTGCAACGGTCATCTTCCATAACTCATCTATATATATGTGAAAAGATTTAAAGCTAAGAGAGAGCATGCGACAGAAACAAACTGATGGAGGGACAAGAACCCAACTATGCTAACATGCTGCTATCATAAGTCTTCACCTCACATACTCTCTGTTCTTATCTGTTTATACTATCATGTACATTTGAGAGTAAATATTTGTATTGTACATCAGTGAGTATTTCATCTACTCTGTGAGAGAGTCTATAAACACTGCATATATACTTCTGTTTTGATCTCAAGGTAGAGGGACCTTGAGATGGTTGATTACCTTACGGGGAAGTTGTAGAGGGAATTGCTAATAAGACTTTCTACTCGTAAGACTTACAAGGTGCAAGCAGTACAGAACGTTGCTACTCGTAAGACTTATAGTGGTGTAAGCAGGAGAGAACGTTGCTGCTCATAAGACTTGCACGGGTAAGTAGGAGAGAAAGGTCTTTGGGATTGCTTTACTCAACTTACCATAAGAGGGTGTAAACCTTACAGTGTGTAAGGGGGAGTAACTTTGTAAGAGTTGTAGCGGTTGTTCTTGTGCCCGATTAAACAAGAAGATAGTAGATTGTAAATCTCAGGAGGAACCTGGGGACTGGACGTAGGTCATCGTGGATTGGACCAAACCAGGATAAATCACAGTTTGCATATTCTCTTCCCTAAGCTTTTACATTTCCAGCATATATGATCTATATATATGCATATGATTTTATAGTTCCATATATATTGATTTGATAAGTTGTGAAAAGATTTTAAAAGATCAGACTTTATTATCGTACACCCAATTCACCTCCCCTCTTGGGTGTCAGCCAGGTCTAACATTTGGTATCAGAGCTTGGGCTCTTATTTAAATGACTTAACCGTCTCAAGAGTTATAATGGCTGACTTTGGGTATTTTATGCTTCCAGAAGGTTTTGATTATACTGTTCCACCTCTTTTGAAAGATATTGATTTTTGGTTCTGGAAAGCTAGAATGACTAGTTTTATAAAAGCATATGATTTTGATATGTGAAATGTTTTTACAAATGCTTTTGATCATAAACCAAGAAAGGTTTGGATAGATAAAGAAAAGAAAATGTTTTCATTAAATATTAGAGCAATGAAGATTTTGTATAGTGCTGTGACAGAAAATGATTTTGAGAAAATTAGATTTTGGTCTAATGCTAAAGATATATGGGATACTCTTGATTTTATGTACACTTCTAACAAGTGTGTTGAAGTTGAAAGTGTTGACAGTTCATGTGAAATTACAAGCTGTACATCTATGGTGCATGAACAATTGGAAGTTGATGATAAAGATGGAGATATCATACAACACTCCTATACAGTCAACATGGATAGAAAAAGAGAAGAGAATTCCCAAAAAGAGCTCATTATAGACGAACATGAAAAATACTCTCCAGAGCTCAAGATGAACTTAAGGTAAAAAGTTCCAATCCTTCTTGTGATTCTCGTAAAACTGTTTTTCAGAGTCTACATAAGATTGTTTTCCAACCAATTGTTGATTCTATTGATAAAAACAAAAATGACTTCAAATATGCTGGAAACTTACATGCGAAGATAGAACATAGGCAAACTGTAGATTTAAGATTATCATCCCTCAAATAACACAATACTTGCATATAACCTCATATGGATTATCATCATACAATCTGCAATTATTGTGGTAAATCTGGTCATATTTCTCACACATGCTATATTAAAAGAAATTCTAATGTGAGAAATAAATATGTTTGGGTTCCAAAAGGACATATAAAGTCTAATACTAACAATCAATGACCTAAGTATATGTGGGTACCAAAATGTCCATCTAGTGCTTTATGTATGCAGGATAATCCAAAAAGAAATGGACATAACGGTACAAAGAAGATGAAGCCAAGAGTTTCTCATGCACCAATAAGTAAGGTGATATCATTGAAAAAGAGAACTCATGGAAAAGCCATTGCTATAACCTTATTATCAAAGCAAAAGAAGCAATGGATAATAGCAAGAGAAGTACATTATACCTCAAGGAAGGGCTACCGTAATGTACCATTTAAGTACCTTGAGGAGAACAAGAAGAGGAGGATCTTTCATACAAAAATACTTACAGAGTCTTGAACACATGAGAGAACTTTGCACAACCTGAAATCAAAATATGCAAAAACAAAGTTCCAAGGAAAGATGCATTAGGTGAGCAATGGTAATCCTCCAAGCACCTAAGGTAAATGTGCAAAATGGTAAAACCTCCTACATTGTTATCTTTAATATTTATTAAGGTTTATACATGTTACCTTAGGAAAGAGCATTGCAAACTATTTTAGAAATATGTTTTCAAATCATTTGAAAAATTCATCTTGTAAATCTATTTGCAAAGGGATTGCAATGTTCAATAGTTTAGTTATTTATACATACAAGTTTGTTTCAAAAGAAAATATCTCTACTTCAATGCATAAAGTCATTCATTATATTCAATTTCTTAAAATTGAATGTATTGCTAGAATATGTGAATTATGATTCTTACAAGCTAACCATGAGTGGATCCAAGTAAGATTGGATACCGAAGGAACAAAATGGGTTATACAGTTTTATAGGAATAATTTTGCAGAAAAGCTTGTTTCATGAGCATGGGTTACTCAAGTGATCTTGGAGGATTTGAGTACAAAGAAACAAGAAATTAGAAACTAACTTGAGTGTCTACGAGCCACACTCAAGCCAGGTACGTTGGATCAATATGTGAGTTTAACTACAGAACTTGAGTTTGCAGTGGCAAACTCGAGTCCATATAAACTCGAGTTTGGAGGGCCAAACTTGAGTGCAGATGAACTGGAGTTCTGTAGGAAGAACTCGAGTGTTGGGAGTTTATTTCAGTTTCCTGAGCTTAATTGTTGCACCTATTATTCTTCCCAAAACAATTTGTGTGCTAAATACTTGCTCATTATTACATATCATTAGCAATCATCATTTATGGTTTTCAAAATATTTTAGATTGCTAAATGAATTGAAAATGAAATTGTGCATAATCCTTCTATTCATTTAAGTTTGAAATGCACAATTCAATAATACATTTTGATTCATAATGTTTTTATAAAAGTGCATACAAATGATTTGAAAATTATTCATATATTGACTGCATTCAAATCGATTTCAAAATTGGAAGTTAATACTTTTGTATACTGAATGTCATAATTGCTTTCAGAGTATTTCCCTATCCTTGACATATTGATCATTGATCTTCAATATGCTATCCTAAGCTTGAACTCCTCAATCCTTATTTTCTAACGAGTTATATTTTATGAGTTTGAAGTATATTTCCCTAGAGATTAATTCAATATGTGAAAGTATTGTTCCTAATGCAAAGATCTATATTGGTTGAGTTATTCCAAGTATTATAAATGCTCATTAATGCATTGAATATTAATACATCAACCATTACAGTGGAATAACATACTTGGATGATACTTTGGGTTTCTAGTCATTTGGACTAATTAGTATGTGTTTCATTATCCTTATACTCATCTTGTTACTCAAATACATCAACATTTGTCTTTATCCATTTTTGAGTAGCTAGAATCTTGTATTCAAATTCTTGCCTTGAACATTTATAGACACAAGATTATCTGTTATTCAAAAGAAAAGTTTTTATGCTTATATATGTCTATCTAATCCTTTTGGATAATTCATTTACCATATGACATTCGCTCTTGGGAAAATTCTCCAACATGTTTATTCTAGGGAGCAACATGTTATCTTAGTTGAACTCCAAAGTGAAGCTCTATGACACAAAGTTTATATCTATTAACTTCCACCATTTTTAGCATGAGCATTGATATTTAACAAATTTAATAAATGAGTTTTCATGCATACAAAATCTTAATGTCATAATGCATATTCATAGTTCAAAAAGAACATTTAAGATTTTAAAAGAACTTGCATATTTCATTCTTGAAAACTTGATTTCGTTTACAAGTTATCATTTTATAAAAGTTGGTCATTATAGATAGATTTCTACTCTTTTTGATCCAACTTAAATGATTTGTATGAAAATCATATCAATGACACATTTTCAATGTAAAATATATCTACAAATTGTCATTGATCATTAAAATCATCATTCTTGATATCATTTGCTCATTATGCTTCATGATTCATTGACTTGAATTTATTGGGTAAAATTATATTTGGTCTTTGTTGGTTAATGATACTCTTAGCTCCATTATCATATGATTTAATTATATAAGAGCATAAGAGTTGTTATGTATAATATTGTGGATCCAAGAGAAGTTGGGTACCAAGGAGCATGTATTTATTCTTTTACAGGTGTTGACCAAAATGCTCTATTTTTGGATACAAAGATCAAAGGCTAATAGAGGAAGCAGAATATGTGGTATAAGATGAGTAAAATATATAAGATGAGGCAATTGTAAACTAGAACTTCAAAGTTCAATTTGAATAGCAAGAGATAGAAATAAGGGTGCTTTAGTGAAATCAGAATTTCCCGATCGTGCTTTCCAAGCTAATGGATGCACATATGCACATGAGGGCTTATTTCATGCTCATCTTGATATCCTTAAGCGTTACACAGAGATTATGCCTTCAGATCACATAATTAGACAGTGACTAGCCAATGATGCATTAATGGACTACAAATGACTATACTTGAGTAATTACGACATTACTTGAGTACAGTATAGTATTCTTTCTTAATTCAAATTCTCTGAGTTGCATCATTCAAAGTAAACACTTGAGTGATGATTGAATGATATTAGAATACAATTGTTAAAATCTATGAATAGCATCATCATTTTCAAATCTGATTTCTCTCCAATTCCTCCAACTTTCACACTCAAGGTTTTCAATGGTTTTCCAAATCCATAAGAGTTTTTAACTGTATTTCTCATGATAATTTTTAATACCATGCATACATTAAGGGGGAGCTTTTCATTCACTTGTATTTTATACCTTAAAAGCTTATCTCCTTTATTTACAAAATCATTATAGTATACTCATTTGCATCTACCCTCAATTGATTAGTTTTGATGATGAGGTACTTATCCATTTTCTTTTCTTGATCTTAATCTGAATATATCCTATAGAAAGGAAAACTTTGATTACACTAACCATTCTCCTTGCAAGAATATTTTTAACTTATGACAAGAGAGTTTACTCTGTGCATGATCACTCCTCAACACACCAAAAAGAGTTTATATCAACTTCAAGGACATATGCCTTGATCATCAATCGAGAGAAATATTGGCTGCAACATTCAAAGCAACAAATACCTATGCCAATACAAATGAACATTAAGCATATTGTGATAAAAATATGAAACAAAAGCTTAACTTAGCAAGAGCATCCTGGAGACATCATCAGAGTTATACAGCAAAAGTGTGGTGGACCGGACTTCATTAATCTATCATCAGCTTGCCAAATCCAAATGAGCATCTCTAAACCCTACCTCTTTAAATTTTAAAGATGTTGTGTATCTCTTTGATTCCATTATGATAATTTTTCTTGAAAATATCTTTAAACTATTTATTCATTTGTATCACTTTAAAACATAAAGGGGGAGAGAGAAAATTGTTTTCTTGATTTGTTTATTTTGATGAATAGAGAGAAAGACATTTCAAATTTTTTTTATATATATCTCTCTATAAGCATGTATTCCTTATCCCTCAAACTTTTTTCTAATGACAAATAGGGGAGAGAGAGGCAAGAAGAATATGTTGCATAATATTTGTACAAGTCACATTTATACATATTTTTCTTGAAGGATTTGTCATCATCAAAAAGGGGGAGAATGTTAGATATGATTAGTTTTGATGATGTCAAATATAGATATAAGATATTAAGAGAAAAAAGTTTGCTTAATATATCAATCTCCAATATTGACTAACTACTATATTTAATGTTGTATATCTTATAGATTAGTCAAGCAAAGAAAGAAAGAGATTGGAGAAACAAGTACTTTAAGGAATTATTGGGAATATCAAGATTCAAGCTCCAAGGAGAAATACCGTACGTTTTAAAAATGGACATTAAAAGTAAGAAAAAAATTACAACGGTGCCACCGCCTACTTTTTAATGTCCATTTTTTTAAAATGGTCGTTAAATCTCTACTTTGTAGTATTGATGTATTTATGTTGATGTTTTGATTATTGGTTTACTGACTTGAGCACTGGAGTATGTAGAATTTTGTTTTATAGGAAATGCTCTGTATATGTTCAGTGAAACAGGGATTAACAGAGTGCATATAAACTCTAAGTGAAAACTTAAGTTCATAAGAAGTTCAGGGATAGAAAACTCAAGTTCAATGTAGAAAACTTGAGTTCACTAAGAAAAATTCAATGCAAAACTATAAAACAGGTGGAAAATGGTAGCTTGGCTTACTTAAATGATCTTGGAGGACTTGAGTACAAAGAAAGGAGGAGTTGGAAATTAACTTGAGTGTCTACAAGTCACACTTAAGCCAGGTACGCTAGTTTAGTATGGGAGTTCAACTGCAGAATTCGAGTTTGCAGTTGAAAACTCGACTCCATATGAACTCAAGTTTGGATAACCAAACTCGAGTGAAATAGAACTCGAGTTCTTAAATGAAGAACTTTAGTGTTGGGGGCTTATATCAGTTCCAAGAGTTTAGAACCATCATACTTCTTCACTCACTCGATTGCGTCTCTTTACTCCTTCACTGACCAGTTGAGATTCCACCATTTCAATCTCCAAACGGCTCCATTAGTGTCTTCAATCATCAGTTACATTTGTTTAATCATCTCCAAACGACATATTTCCTTCTATAAATCTCTCTAAGCCCTAAGCATAAGATCATCCATCGGCATTCTCATTCTTTATGATTTCTGATTCATTTCTTCTTAAAGCTTCTTTGTATAATTTATTTCTTCAAGATTAGGAGCAAGAATCCAGAATTACATTCATCCTCTTCTACCCACTCCATTTCAAACTCCGCTGTATCACCGTTAGACTCCGCTTCTGGGTCCCAATCACCATCTCACTCACTAACTCAATCTTTAACTTCTACTCTAACTTCTTCACCGAAAGTTCCATCTAAAAGGAAGAGTCATCCTAAGTCAAAATCCAAAGCCTCTGAGTCTCCAGCCAAAAAGCCCAAAGCTCTCTTGATCAAAGAGCCGATTGTTTCAAGATCGAAAAACCAAAGAGGTAAAGGGGAGAGGCAAACAACCTGCACAAGAATCATCTCATGAACCTTCCACTGACAATAAAGAGGTTAACTTCTCCGGGAATTGATTAGAAAATTGAAGCTCAGAGTAGTACTTGTACTTTTCACATACCCAGCTCTAGAAATTATACTGCCATTCATATGTCATTACACAGAACATGACAAACAATGCATATTAATAATCACATAAAATATGAGAGATATAGTTATTACCTGGACTCCTTTCCATGCCTAACTAATATAAGTCCTTTAACTTTTCATTTGGCTTTGGCAAATATTAAACCCTTAAATTCAAAATTGATAAAAAATATGACTTATTTTTCATTCATACCTTATTCTAAGACTCATAAATTCAGTTATCTCAACCCAAAATGTGTAATTACCAAAATGCCCCTACGAAATCCGGTCTAATTCCCTTTATACCCAGTATAATTGTACTTTTCAAAAAATTATGACCCAGACTATTCCTACATAATTTCATGTGTAGAATCCATTTTTGACCTCATTTTTAGGAAAATCACACTACATTTCTAGTTTTATCCTTGACAACCACCAATTAGAGTTTTAGGTGTGATGAGAAATGTCGAGTTCTCACAAAATAACCAGTTTCAATGAGGATTTGCAGTACAGAGAACCTGGATCATTTCCCACAGAATTTACAAGCAGTCTAAAACATTCGAGCAATAATCGATGGGGGGGTTTTAATCAAACTATTAATGAACAATAAACTCAGATTAAAGAGAGAAATCAAAAATGAACTAGATCAAACAGATTAAAACGACTGACCATAGGATTGGGATTCATAGTTTCCGACCATCATCGGACGAAGATTATAACGAATTCATGATCGGATCTGGACGAACCAAAAATCTCTGTATCCGTCCAGAAAATCCCTCGACTAGACGATCGTCTAGATTCTATTCGTATGCCTGGCGTGCTACTGTACAATCGTTTAGTAGCACTATTATAACCAGATCCGAACTGTGTCCTTGGGATGTACCGATCCGAATATTAAAACAAACATTCGAACTATTCCAGAAATCGGATCCGATTAGAGTAAATAGAAACGAATTACGTTACCCATTTAAATATGTCCTCTGATTGGAAACGTGAATCCTCAATCCATAGATCAGTCACAGAAACTTAGCCGGACATGGCTGGAAAATCTGAAGAACACGAAGAACATTTCAGAGAATTTAGAACTTCTGCATTTAATCCTAAAAATGGCCACACAACATTCTCTGTAATGTTTCAGCTAAGTTAGCTTATAACCTAATTGCCAAATGGGCCAGGGCCCAACAGTTCAGCCCAAAACGAAAATCCATACTAAATAGTGCTTTATTACAAAATTCGGGCCCAATAAAAATCCAGAAAAATACATATAACATTCACTGCATTTTTGACTATCCTCTTGTCTGAATCTTCTCTTCAAGTCTTCATATCAATTGTTGCCCTCTGAATTATCTAAAAAATGAGATCATTCGGATATCTGGTTCAAGAGTTAAGATCAAAATAGAGAAGGGTTGTAAATCTGGAATTTTATTATTAAAATATGTTAAATCCAATAAAACATTCAAAGCCCAAATAAGCATAAAAGCCCATTATTTATTACTAAACAATATAAATTTATTAATCAAGAGATACAAATGAGTATAATAAATATTCAATTATCAAATTCCCCCACACTTATCATTTTGTACTCCTGAGCAAAACTTAAAAGAAAAATTTCTCCTTTCTAACAATTGCCAATAATGTAAAATTGGAACAATAGACACAGAGCTTCAAAAGACCAACAAATTAAAATTGAAATCCTTGCATATTAAATTACAAAACACAGTAGTCTCGATCAATGATGCTACTCACATAAGATGGTCTCTTAGAGTATTCTCTCAATAACTCTCTAAAGTGTATAGGGTAAATAAGTGTATCACTCAGATTCTACTCAAGAAATTGTCCTACCATAGGCTTGCTCAATTTCTACTTCTCCACTACTCATATCACATACATGCACAAATCAAGAGAATTTATTATTCAAGGTTGTAATGGGGCTAAGGTGAAGGTGTGTATAAATATGGATATGTGAGGCTAAGCACCAAAGAAATTTGAAAGAGCATGACAATAATAACACTAAAATCAATGGAATATCCCCTTTCAATTATATACTAAAATTTTTGTTGTTTTTTTTTGTTTGTTTGTTTGTTTTTTTTAATAGAGAATTTAACTCCCAAATCAACCATCCAAACATCCCCCCATACTTAAATTGTGGCACTCCTGGGCAACCCCCACACTAAGGTGAAACCAATGCTCAGTAAATTCCAAGGTACGGTATAACATAGTTTTACACTTTGGCTAGTAATGTGGTTGAAGAAAAGAATTAGTCAAAAAGGCACAAAGGGGCTAACAAAGGGAAATTAATAGTGTAAGGGAAGGCTATTTGGTCAAAGTGGTAAATAAAAGAAAGAAACTAAACAAGCCTCCATCATATTTATTCATGTAAGTGAAAAATGTAGCTTTAAAAAGAAAGAGAGCAAGTTCTAGAGAACATAAATCAGGAGCAGAGACACACAGAAAAAGGAAGAATGGTAAAGATGAATCCCATTCATGTAGGCTCAAAATCTCACAAAGGTAAATACCAAATCATGCAATCAGCATCACCAAAATCAACTACCAAAAGGTAAGGAATTCAGCCCAAACAGTATGATCCAATCTATCAAAACCAATATGTCCAAATCCACAATATACATAGCTAAACAATGATAGAAGGAGAAAGTGTATTATTTAGAAAGTGTGAAAAGAAAAGTGAAAAAGAAACAGAAGAAATAAAAGAAAAGGGAAAAAGGAAATAGGAAAAGAAGAATACTCCCCAGGTGTTTACGGAGGATAAGTGGCATCAGTGAGTATGAGGTCCGCTTCTTCAGGTTGCTGCTGTGATCCCTCATAAAATGGTTTGAGTCGATGTCCATTCACTTTAAAGGTCCTCCCTGTAGGTGGATCACACAACTCAACAGCACCAAAAGGGAAAACATTAGCAATTACAAAAGGGCCATCCCATCTAGATCGAAGCTTACCGGGCATAAACTTGAGACGGGAATTGAATAGAAAGACCTTCTGGCCTACAGAAAACTCTTTCCTCAGGATTTGCTTATCATGGAATGCCTTGGTCTTCTCCTTATACAACCGTGAACTCTCATAAGCATCCAATCGAAGCTCATCCAACTCTTGCAATTGGAGCTTCCGTTCCATCCCAGACTTAGCCAAATCCATGTTACATTGCTTAATGGCCCAATAAGCTTGATGCTCTAATTCAACCAGAAGGTGGCATGCCTTACCAAAAACAAGCCTATATGGAGACATCCCAATTGGAGTCTTGTATGCAGTCCGATAAGCCCACAATGCATCATCTAATCGCTTGCTCCAATCCTTCCGGGTAGAGTTAACAGTTTTCTGAAGGATTTTCTTAATCTCCCTATTCGAGACTTCAGCTTGACCATTGGTCTGTGGATGGTATGCTGTGGACACCTTGTGAATCACTCCATATTTTTGTAACAAAGCACCCATACTCCGGTTACAAAAATGAGAACCCTGGTCACTAATAATGGCTCGAGGAATGCCAAACCTGCAAAAAATGTTAGACCTGACAAAATCTACCACAACAGCAGAATCATTAGACCGGGTGGCCTTCGCCACAACCCATTTTGAAACATAGTCAACAGCAAGCAATATATAAGTGAAACCATGAGAAACAGGAAATGGACCCATAAAATCAATACCCCAAACATCAAAAATTTCAAAAAATAATATGGGTTGCTGGGGCATCTCATGTCTACGAGAAAGACTACCTGCTTTCTGACAATTATCACATGACTTACAAAACAGATAGGCATCATGAAACAGGGTTGGCCAAAATAAACCAGAGTCTAGGACTTTCCTAGCAGTTCTTTGGGGTCCAAAGTGACCACCACAGGCAGAAGCATGAAAAAAATGTAATATAGAGTCACACTCATGATGAGGTATACATCGCCTAACTACTTGGTCACTACAAAATCTCCACAGATAAGGGTCATCCCAAATGTAATATTTAGATTCACTTTTTAATTTCAGAGTTTGGGCCCTAGTGGAATCAGATGGTAAAACACCAGCAACCAAGTAATTAACTAAATTAGCATACCATGGAAGCTTACCTTGCAGCTGTAAAAGCTGCTCATCAGGAAAATCATCTTGAATGGCAGAGGGGGAAGAGGAATGAGTAACACGACTCAAATGATCAGCTACCAAATTATGTGCTCCACTTCTATCTCTGATCTCAACATCAAATTCTTGGAGCAATAACATCCACCGAATAAGTCGAGGCTTAGCATCTGTCTTTTTCAAAAGAAACTTCAAAGCAGCATGGTCAGAGAAAAAATAACCCTACTAGCTAAAAGATATGACCTAAACTTATCAAAAGCAAACATTATAGCCAAAAGTTCTTTCTCAGTGGTGGTATAATTGGATTGGGCAGGATCCAAGGTCTTGGATGTATATGCAATGACATGAGAAACCTTGTTGACTCCCTGAGACAAGACAGCCCCAACAGTATAATTGGAAGCATCGCACATCAACTCAAATGGAAGAGACCAATCTGGTGGTTGGATAACTGGAGTGATAGTCAGGCAACGCTTCAAGTGATCAAAGGCTATCTTACACTCTGCATCAAATGCAAACTCAGTGTCCTTATGTAGAAGGTTAGACAGGGGCTGGGAAATCTTACTTAAATCCTGAATGAAGCGTCGGTAGAAACCTGCATGGCCAAGAAAAGAACGAACTTCCCGCACAGATGTGGAGTAAGGCAAAGCAGTGATAACATCAATTTTAGAAGGATCAACCTTAATACCCTCTTTAGAAACAATGTGTCCCAACACTATCCCAGACTCAACCATGAAGTGACACTTTTCAAAATTTAGCACAAGATTAGACTCAATGCATCTATTCAAGACTCTAGACAAACTAGCCAAGCATGCATCAAAATCAGACCCATACACTGTAAAATCATCCATGAAAACCTCCATGCAATCCTCTAGAAAGTCAGAAAAGATACTCACCATGCAACGCTGAAAGGTGCCAGGTGCATTGCAGAGGCCAAAAGGCATTCTTCGGTAAGCATAGGTTCCAAAGGGGCATGTGAAGGTTGTCTTCTCCTGATCCTCAGGAGCAATATGGATTTGAAAGTACCCCGAGTAACCATCCATAAAGCAGTAGTGAGACTTACCAGCCAAACGCTCTAACATCTGATCAATGAAAGGTAAAGGATAGTGATCTTTGCGGGTAGCTTGGTTGAGTCTCCTGTAGTCTATGCATACTCTCCAACTGTTCTGAACTCTTGTAGCAATGAGCTCATCCCTTTGATTGGCTACCACAGTAACTCCAGATTTCATGGGAACGACCTGGACCGGGCTAACCCACTGGCTATCAGAGATGGGGTAGATGATGCCAGCCTGTAAAAGCTTAGTCACTTCCTTCTTAACCACTTCTAAAATGAGAGGATTAAGACGTCTCTGGGGTTGTCTTACTGGTTTAGCCTCTGCTTCCAACAGAATACGATGCATACACATAGAAGGGCTTATACCAACAAGATCAGCTAATGTCCACCCAATTGCCTTCTTATTGGCCTTCAACAAGCTCAACAGCTTCTCTTCTTGATCAGGTAGAAGGTTATTGGCCACAATGACTGGAAGTTGCTCATCTACCTCTAGAAAGGGATATTTCAAGTGAGCTGGCAATGACTTCAACTCTAACTTAGGCGGCTGCTGAATGGAAGGAAGGAGCCTAGGTGATTGGACCATTTCAGAAGTGTATACACCTGTAGTACCTGAAACTACATGCACAGAAGCAGAACTGTGGCTAGGCAGCTCACTGTTAACATCAGGGTTAAGTTCATAATCACAATGAACATCAGAATAAAGCTCAGCTTCATCACAATTAATATCAATATCTCCATACAGTGCATCATCAATCTCAGTGCAAACAGGGCACCATACAGTGTCAGAACATGCACATATTACAGAATCTCCCGCCGATGTAAAATCAGGAAAATCAGCATACCAAGCAGAAAGAACATCATCAACAGTCTCATCTATCACATCAATGCACAAAACATAATGCTCTTCCCTAGGATGTCTCATGGCATCAAAGATATTAAAAGTGACAACAATATCAGCAAATTCCATGGAAAGAGTACCAGAATGCACATCTATCTTAGTCTTAGCTGTTTTCAAGAAAGGTCTGCCTAAAATGATTGGGGATCTACTGCCAGGAGATTCATCCTCCATATCTAGAATGTAAAAGTCAGCAGGGAATATCAATTCATTGACCTTAACCAAAACATCTTTAATCAGACCAGTAGGATGAACATTACTCCTATTAGCTAGTTGGACAACAACACCAGTAGGTCGCAAGGGACCAAGACCAAGGGATTTATAAATAGATGCAGGCATAACATTAGTGGAAGCACCTAAATCAGCCAAGCAATTATCAAATCTATAATTACCAATAATACAAGGGATATAAAATGTACCTGGGTCCTTGCACTTGTGAGGCATGGGTTGTTGGAGAAGCGCTGAGACATTCTGGTTCAAGCTAACTCGTTCAGTCCCCCTCAGTCGCCTCTTGTTGGTACACAACTCCTTTAGGAACTTGGCATACTTGGGGATCTGTTTGATGGCATCCAAGAGAGGGATGTTAATCTCAACTTTTCTGAATGTCTCAAGGATATCACTGTCTTGCACTTTTTCTGCCAAATTGTTGGAGTGAAGTGCTCTCTGAGGGAAAGGAAGAGGAATAGGAATAGGAACTCCAGACTCCTCTTCACCTTGCTTTACAGCCTCTTTGTTTCTAGAGTCAATTTTCACTTTTTCTGACTCTTTTTCTGATGTGGATTCACTCACATATGCAGCTGGTTTATGCCCTTGTAATTGCTTACCAGACCGTAGGGAGATAGCACTAACGTTTCCCTTCGGATTGGGAATTGTCTGTGAAGGGAGAGTATTGGATCCCTGAGGCTGGAGTTGGTTCAATGATGTTGCCAACTGCCCAATCTGAGTTTGCAAATTCTGGATAGAGGCCTCAGTTTGTTGCTGCAATTGCAAACTGTTTGTTGCAAGCTGCTTCATCATTTCTTCTAATGAGGGACCACTGTTGCTGCTACTACTGGTCGGCTGTTGTTGTGCTGGCTGTGGAGGTGTGAATTATTGGAAATTCTGTCTGTTCTGTGGAAACTGTCTCTGTTGGTAATTTCCAGAATTCTGCTGCACATTACTATTGTTGTGGTTCTGAATCTGACTTGGATTCTGGCTCCACCTAAAATTGGGATGATTTCTCCAGCCAGGATTATATGTATTAGAGAAGGCATTATTTTGTTGCTGGTATTGTGGCTTCCCTGGAAAAATACCCACAGCAGCCACTGACTGATCTTGATATGTATTGTCTTGCAAAGTGGGGCAAGAATCAGTAGGATGGGAAGGATCAGAAAAAAAACCACATGAATGACCTAAATATGGAGTGGAAGACTGCACTGTTTGAGTCACTGCCAGTTGCCTCATCAAGGAGGTTAGATCATCAATTCTATTCTCCAATCGCTGGTGAGAATCATTAGTTTCACTGATCTGGAACACAGCACTGCTATTTGATCTAGTGCCAAATTATTGAGAGTTAGCTGCAATAGTGGATATTAAATCTCTGGCCTCTTGAGGTGTCTTGTTGACTAAGGCTCCACCACTAGAAGCATCCACCAAATTTCGGTCATTAGGTAGAAGACCCTCATAGAAATAAGTAATCAAGAGCTGCTCAGTTATCTGGTGATGGGGGCAGCTAGCACACAACCTCTTAAATCTCTCCAAGTATTCATGCATATTCTCGCCATTAATTTGCTTAATTCCACTGATTTCTTTTCTGATTGTAGTGGCTCTTGAAGAAGGGAAAAATCTCTCTAGGAACAATCTCTGCATATCAGCCCAACTCCCAATAGATGAGGGTTGAAGATTATATAACCAGTCCTTCGCTCCATCCTCAAGAGAGAAAGGAAAAGCTCTCAGCTTAATGTGGTCTTCATCAATATGTTGTGGTTTCATTGTGCTGCAGACCACATGGAATTCCTTAAGATGCTTGTGCGGTTCATCACCTGCAAGACCACGAAACTTGGGCAACAAATGTATAAGTCCAGATTTAAGTTCAAGGTTAGCACCAAGGGTAGGGTATTGGATACACAATGGCTGATAATTATCACCAGGTGCAGTCAACTGTTTTAAAGTCCTATTATTTCCCTGATCTGCCATAGTTTCTGAGGGACTAGAAGTGCTTCCAATAGAATCAGTGTCAGAATCAGAAACGAGTTCAATAAGAACCTTCTGACCTAACCTAACAGCCCTTCTAGCAGCAAGAATTGTGCGTTCTATTTCAGGATTATTATCCAAAAGATCAGGTGCACGAGTGCTGCTCCTAGTCATACAGCATAGGGAAAATCAGGACAACCACTAGAACACTCAAAAACGGAAAAAACGCAAAATCACACTAGAAATTGGCAAAAATAAATTCAGAAAAAATACCAAATGATTTTTAAAAATTATAGGACTTGAACAGAACAACTTCTACACTATCCAGGAACCCAAAAATGCGATAAAAAACTTAAAAATCGAAAAAGTGGTCTAAACGATGGAATTTGGCAAAATTTTGGGGGAGCACATGGCAAAAATTAGAATGCCATTTTCTTTCAACTCACCAAAAATCAGCCCAATCGAAGCAAGTCGCAACGTTTAAACAATTTCGGAAATACCGACTACGTCCCGCTGAGACCAAAAAGCAGCAAAAAAAGTGGTCTAGATGATGGAATT
Source organism: Albizia julibrissin (assembly GCA_037074505.1). NCBI lineage: Eukaryota > Viridiplantae > Streptophyta > Magnoliopsida > Fabales > Fabaceae > Albizia > Albizia julibrissin. The sequence continues at coordinate 46,485,690 of CM073477.1, forward strand.
TGGCAAACTCAGGGGTGATCTCACTTCCTTAAGGAAGTGATTTTTGCTCAGAATGCCCGATTCCTTCAAAAAGACCTGGTGCTGAGTGATTTAGTTGAGATGAAAATCTGCCAAACCACCAGAACAACCTGACTCAAACACTACTGTTACTGCTAGACCGATGCAAATTCCCCGGCAACGGCGCCAAATTTTGATGAGAAATGTCGAGTTCTCACAAAATAACCAGTTTCAATGAGGATTTGCAGTACAGAGAACCTGGATCGTTTCCCACAGAATTTACAAGCAGTCTAAAACATTCAAACAATAATCGATGGGGGGGTTTTAATCAAACTATTAATGAACAATAAACTCAGATTAAAGAGAGAAATCAAAAATGAACTAGATCAAACAGATTAAAACGACTGACCATAGGATTGGGATTCATAGTTTCCTACCATCATCAGACGAAGATTATAACGAATTCGTGATTGGATCTGGACGAACCAAAAATATCTGTATTCGTCCAGAAAATCCCTCGACTAGACGATCGTCTAGATTCTGTTCGTATACCTGGCGTGCTACTGTACAATTGTTTAGTAGCACTATAACCAGATCCGAACTGTGTCCTTGGGATGTACCGATCTGAATATTAAAACAAACATTCGAACTATTCCAGAAATCGGATCCGATTAGAGTAAATAGAAACGAATTACGTTACCCGTTTAAATATGTCCTCTGATTGGAAACGTGAATCCTTAATCCATAGATCAGTCACAGAAACTTAGCCGGACATGGCTGGAAAATCTGAAGAACACGAAGAACATTTCAGTGAATTTAGAACTTCTGCATTTAATCCTAAAAATGGCCACACAACATTCTCTGTAATGTTTCAGCTAAGTTAGCTTATAACCTAATTTCCAAATGGGCCAGGGCCCAACAGTTCAGCCCAAAACGAAAATCCATACTAAATAGTGCTTTATTACAAAATTCGGGCCCAATAAAAATCCAGAAAAATACATATAACATTGACTGCATTTTTGACTATCCTCTTGTTTGAATCTTCTCTTCAAGTCTTCATATCAATTGTTGCCCTCTGAATCATCTAAAAAATGAGACAAGAATGAGATCATTCGGATATCTGGTTCAAGAGTTAAGATCACAATAGAGAAGGGTTGTAAATCTGGAATTTTATTATTAAAATATGTTAAATCCAATAAAACATTCAAAGCCCAAATAAGCATAAAAGCCCATTATTTATTACTAAACAATCTAAATTTATTAATCAAGAGATACAAATGAGTGTAATAAATATTCAATTATCAAGGTGCAAAATTGTCATTTCACACCCTAATGCCTCCAAACTCCATTTTTCACATGTACCCTATAAAATTTTCCATTATAAACATAATGGAATCATCAAATACATCAAAATCTAGCTCAAACACTGAAAAAAAAACCCTGGCTGAAATTCATGAAAATTTACGAAAAATTGAATTTCTTGATTTCTATCAACAAAACACCTTCCATTCACCTTAAATCACTTCTTAAACCCTTTAGTTACACTTCCCATATGGTTAATCAAAATTTGGGCAGCACCTCCTCTTATGGTACTTGCATCCCACATCATAAAATCAAGCCAACCAAACCAAGAATTCAATAAATTTCATCAACAATAACAACTAACCAACAAGTTAAACAAAGTTTCATGATTACCTCTTATCTCCCTTCTTTCTCCACAAAAAATGACCACCCTTCTCCTTGCTTCCCTTTGATTTTATTTTTGTTTCATGTGATTTCAAGAAGGATTTAAGGATTAATAGAGGTTTTCAAGAGTTAAGAGACAAGAATATATGAATTTTGCTTGCAACTTACCTTCATTTTCTTCTTGATCTCTTGTTCTTTCTCTTCTTCCAACTTGATCTCTCTCTCTCTTCTTTATCTTTTATGCCAAAATATGGCCTATAGGCTTCTTCAATAAGCTATTTCCACCTCCTCAAAATAATATTTTTTTAATTAAAATTTTTGCATGTGTACTAATATTTTATTCTTTCTTTTTTCCATTTGGCACAAAGACCTTCCAAATGGCATGCTAGGTGGCTAAGTCTTATTTTTCCCTTGCCCCTTCCTTATTTAGCTGTCCAACTTTATAATCAAAAGGGAAAAATTTTGGCTTTTTTATTTATTTTCCAGATGACTATTTTACCCTTACATTTTCCTTTAATTTTGTACCAATTGTTATTTTCCTTCTTTCCTTTTCTTTTTGGACAAAATTTTCATCATATATTGGGAAAAAATTGTTCTCTTCCATACTTAATTTTAGGCTATCATGTTAGGCCTTTATCAAGACAAAAATTATGCTTTATGTCTTAGCTAAAATTTCACATAGTCGCTATTTACCACATTTTGGCTAACTCAAGTGCACCAAAATTCACCACTTTATTTGTTGAATATAATCAAATATACAAGGAATTTTGGTGAATAAAATCTAGGATATTTCAGCCTTGTTTTATGGTAATGTTAGCCTTATGGCTTTGGTGATTTTAAGAGCATAATGATAGTGTTAAATAAGGGTTAATAGCGATATATGATGAGTCTTATGGTTGAAAGTGGAAAGAAGCCAATTTATGGTAATTTAAGGTTTGGTTCGGTCAGGACCATAACCTAGGGAAGAAATGTGATTTTGCCAAATTTTAGTTTTCCAATGTATTTTATGGGAAAAATCGTGTAGGAGTAGTTCGATAGGAAACCATAAATTTGGAATTAAGTAGTGATTCCATATTGTGTTTTCTGGGTGGTAGAGTACTTATGGCGTCACTTTGGATGACCAATGTTATCCAATTTCCGTAAAACTTTATAGAATAATAGTAGCTATAATATTTTTTACTTTGATATATAATATGTGGCATTTGGAGGATTACATTGGGAGTTATGACCTGTTAAAATTAGACATTAAATCTGAAATGATATTCATGGAAGAGGATTGATTGGAGTTTTTGGACCAGTGTACGTGTAATTAGTAGTAAGGGGTATTTTTCCCTTAAAATAGACTTAAAGAGTGTCATATATGACTTTGAATGACCCCAATTGGAGATTTCGAGATAGTTATGAATTGTCAAATTTAGGTGAAAATTTTGGCAGCATAGGCTTGATATGGGAGAATAAGGAATTAGAGTGAATTGTAAATAAGAGTGACTTCCAAGGGTAGAGCAATGTCCTAGAGGCTAATGTAGCCATATTGAACATTCATTTGTCATGACTCTAATGATGCAATTATATATCTAGGGCCATGAGATGACAAAAAAGAGGAATGTAAGAATCTTCAAGCAACTTCAATGGTTGGAAGAAAAGGGGACAAGAAGAGGACTTAAGTCCAAAAAAGTATTAAACTTACCTAACTTACATGTACTTCATAAGTATGCTGTGTATTGATATGTATGATTACTTTGCTTGATTATGTGAAGCATATATGAATGATTGAAGCTTTGTTTCTGTTTATACTGTGGTCGTAGGTGTGTTGCATGAAACATTGAGCATGCAGATATGTCATTATGTTAGCATGAGCCTATGTAAGGCAAGCATGTCATGCACTAGCAATTATTTGGCATGCATAGTTGGTATTATTTGCTACTGAGATTCTCCTAAATCTTACCCTCCCTCACCAACCATATAGGTATGTTGAGTACAGGAGAAGAACGCATGAAGAGATACAAGAGGAAGATGGGAATGTGTGAAATGTTTATGTATCAATATCAAACACTTTGGTAGCCATGTGAGGCTATACACTTGTGTATGCATGTGTATAGATGAACTAAGAATGAGAAGAGAAATTGAATGATGTATGTATGTATACAAGAATAAATGAGTACGAGTTTGCACATTTAAGAATTTTAAAATGGTGAGGTAAATATGCAAGTTTAAATTTGTAGCTTAATAATTGATTTCCCTTAGCCTTAACAATAAAGTTCACACTTCTGATAAGTAATAACATGATATAAAAGTAAGGTGTTACAATTTTGGTATCAGAGCAAAGGTTCTGACATTTGTCTAGTATGCTCTGCTGATGTGAATAGTGTAATACCTTGAATTTTGGGGCTAGAGGCTAGAAAAGAAGCCTGAATAAAGTAGACTGTTAGGTCTAGTTTAGCAAGTATCCCAATAATGCATAAGAAATAGAATAACTTTTAGAAACTGTACTTGGAATAAAGTTTGAATTTCAGTGTGAATTAGTTCAGAGAAAGTACCTGATTCCTTTAGGATGTGTCAGAATGACATAGTGTAATGTCCTAAATTTTTATCATTAAGCGTCATGTAGCTATTATGGTATTTCATGATAAAAGAACTTGTAAGGTAGCAAAGCAAAGTCAGTAAAGTCACACATGACAAAATAGTTATTTTACAAGATAGTTAGTGAATTTCCTGTTGAGATAGTTGGATTGTGTGATACTTTTAAATTAGTAAATGACCTCAAAAAATTTTGAAAATTTCCAGAATTAAATTAGACATGATAAGATTTAATGTGATAGGTTATATTGAATTTTTGGAGTTGTATACAAGGAGAAATGAATTTTTTGACTTTTGCCCAGTGAATTTGACATTTTTCTGGAGCAAACTTCAAAAATAAAAATTATGGGAATGGTGAACTTCAATTTGGCTATAGGTTATATTTTTTCCTAAACCTAGACATAATAAGGGTCACATAGCCTTTAGAACCACCCCAATTGGATATCTATACAGTTAGATATGAATTTACAAAGTTTGGTGATAATTCTGCCAATTTTTGCAAATGTTGCGAAAATTAAAGAAGTTGCAAGGGTAAAATGGTCATTTCATAAAAATAATCTGGATTATTTTATACATATATTACAAAAAAGGGAGGACATATGGTAATTTTTGAACAATTATACAATTAATTATGTAATTATTACAATATATACATATTGACCAATGAGAAAATGCCAACCAAGTGCCTCTAGAATTCTCCACAAGTCTCTCCCTTGTCTATAAGCTGGCCAAGTCAGCCAAGAGAGATGGAAAGGAAGGAAAGAAGAGTGGTAGGAGGAAAAAAAAAGGAGAAGAGGAAGAGAAGCTCTGAGCTCAGATATAAGGTAGGTATGCCGAAATTTCTACGCAATCTTGTGTTATAGTACCAGGAATCCCTTCCTAACCTCCCTATCCTCTTGAAATAGCCATTCAACAAGCAAAGCTCCAAGGCAGAAGAGGAATATTTCATCCAAGTAGAAAGGAAGAAGAAGAAGTGAGGTAAGTACTCAAACTCTGGGATTCTTACCGATAACTGAGTTATAATTGTATTCTGGATCGATTCTGAATTATTTTTGGTACTTTTGTAAATTTGGGATGTCCATTTTCTAAGGGGAGATGCTGCCCAAATTTCTATTGATTATGTTTAAGTGGTGATTTCATGAACAAACCAATGGAAACAAGTGTAATATGGTGGATTAAGGGCTAAAACCAAAGGAAAATCCAATTTCCCTAAAATTTGTGTAAGTTTCGGCCAAAACCAAAACTAGGGAAAGGAGCTAGAATTTTATGATTCTAATGGTTCCATGATGTTTAGGAGGAAAATTATGTAAGGTTCATGTTGAATACGAAGTGTGAAAAGCCCCGGATGGTGAAATGACTATTTTGTCCTTAAAACCCTAAGTTGGGCTATTAAGAACAAAATTATAATTTGACCTGGAATTGATCTGATATGAGGTCAAATATTAGATTTACATATGAAAATATGTGAAATGGACCTAAGTTGTAAGTTTTGGAAAAGTACAAAATATCGGGGCGGACCGGGTCCCTAGGGGCATTTTGGTAAATTTTGTGATTTTGAAGGAAATGTTGAAGTTATAAGTTCCAAAGAGAAAGAGGCTTAAATAGTAGTTTAATGGCAGTTATTTTGATTAATTTTAGGATTTGATATATGTTTAGCGGGATCCATAAGGACAGATACATTAGGAAAGGAAAGGCACTCAGGTAGTAACTCTATCTCTCATATTCTATGTGAATGTTAATATGCATTGTTTTACCATGATCTGTTCAATATATTGCATGTGGTATTGGTACTCTCTGGGTGTGGGTAATGAGTTAAACTACCCTATGGAACCTTTGGGGTACCATGTGGCCAGGAGGACCTAGTTGAGTGACTTAATATATACGGACAGGTATTGGCCTGCTCCAAGATATGATATGTACGGACATGTATGTTAGAATTGGCTGACACCTAAGAAGGGGGGTGAATTAGGTGCACGATATGTACGGACAGATATGATTGTTTAAAAGAGAGTATGTGAGAGATGAAGATTCATGACAGCAGCATATTAGCAGTTAGGTTATCGCTACTTCATCATTTATGTTTGCTCGTGTATTTGGTCACTGTCATATATATCTTCTTCTTGAATGCTTCAGTTTATATAGAAGATAGGTTGAGGGCTGTTGGAGCATTCAAATATTTTTCCGTTGAAAGCCCATCGTGTGTCTAACTCATACTTCAGTGTTTTCTGTTGATCATGCTCTGACAAATGTTTCAAAGTTACTTTCTTTCTGTTTTGCACGTTTGTTGAATCGGTTATTGAATAGTCATGTTGCCCATAATTAGTTGTCACTGAGTGTTGATCTATTGTATGGCATGTAATCGGTAGTGCATAATACCTGTAAAAGCACTTAGAGAAATAGCCGTTAGAAAACATCACTCGGGTGATTACAGACTTCACTGGCAGTGATTTCTGAAAACTGAAGAATCACTGGAAGTGATTTTTATTTTACTGGAGGTGATTCTCAGAAAATAATATTCCATTGGCAGTGATCTTGAAAAAAAAATATTCTACTGGAAATGATCAACATCCCTCGAGTGTAGCTCAAGATCCCTTTAGTGATTTCCATGATTCTATTAAGAATAGTGAATTACTCTAGCTATCAGTAAATTCTCTGGCGGTGATATCAATTCACTTGAGTGTAGCATTACTTCACTGAAGGTGATTTTCATGAAACAATATTTCACTCTGATGGCTCACAATATTACTCTGGTGATTTCATATTTCTGTCAAGCTTGAAAGTGATTTATCAAAATCAGCACATCACTTGAGTTATCAGTTCATTCACTGATATCTCACAAATAGAAGATCACTTGAATGGATATCATTTCATTGGAAGTAGTCTGGTGCATATTAGTATTCTCTAGAAATGATCAGTTACGGTACTGGAGGTGAACTGAGGAATTTTAATATTCACTGGAAGTGATTCAGCATCCACTAGAAGTGATATGGCAAACTTCATATATCGCTCGAGTGAATTTGGCATAACTGGAAGTGATTTTGCAAACAGTAAATTTTTCTTACAATGATTTTCAATCCACTAGAAGTGAACCTAGAAATTTCAAACATCACTCGAGTGATCTGACTATCACTGGAAGTGATTTCCAAAACAATATATTTTTCTTCCTATGATTTCAGATGTACTGGAAGTGATTCTGGAAAAATCAGAGATCACTCAAGTGAACTGACAATCACTGGAAGTGATATTCTAAACTGTGAAAAATTCTAGGAATGATCTGATTGGCCACTGGAAGTTATTTGCGAAAATAGTTAATCACTCGAGTGAATTGGGTTGCACTGGGAGTGATTTTCAGCACAGTGAAATTTTCTTCCGGTGATTTCAGAGCCACAGGAAGTGATATTGAAAATTTCACATATCACTCGAGTGATTTAGAGATCACTAGAAGTGAATTTTGAAACAGTGAATTTTTCTTACAGTGATTCTGGTGCCACTGGAGTGATCTGCCATCTGATGCATTTCACTCAAGTAATTATTAATGATCACTCGAGTGATTATGCAAATCACTCGGGTGCTCTCTGTTCAGATCACTTGAACTCGTAGCTGCTCTTTCAATTGGACAGCAAATATGGGTCAACTTCTAGATAGCATAATTCTTTGAATATAAGTCCAAAATTTCCATATTATATATCAAGGAAACGATCTTTAAGTCTAGTTTCATATGGCACTAGTTTCAGCTCAATTGGATTTGTGGTTTGAGAGTTATGGCAGAATTACCAAACTTGCTCTGGAAAGTGACGCTAATATGAAGGCCAAATTCTAACACTTGTATCTCCTTCATATGAACTTCTTTGATGTTGGTTCTTGTGCGAAAATGATGCACTTGGAGGTTCGTTGCATATGTAATTGGTTTCATCTAAATCGAAGTTGTGGTTTGAGAGATATGATTGAATTTCCAGACCTCGCTCAGCTGGACGGAAAACAGAGCCTGAAAATCTGAATATCACTCGAGTGAATAGTGAATCACTGCAAGTGATTTTCATTATTTTCAGAATCACTCGAGTGATTGTTAAAATCACCCGATTGCTACAGTGCACTACAGTGCCAAACACTATAGTAACCGTATGCTACAGTGCCCACTGCTACAGTACCCATAGAACTTGAATCTACATATTTTTCATTAATTCTTGCAAGTTCTTCATTTCTCAATTTCTTTCTTCCATTTCTTGACTAATCTACAATATATGAAATATTATATATAGTAATTAGTCAATATACCAGAGAAGTATAGTATGCAAACTTCTTGCTCTTAATATTTGACATCTATATTTGTCATCATCAAAACTAATCATATCTACAAGGTATAGGTCTGCTCCAAGTTGTTATGTGATCACATTACATATGTGAATTCCTTGTTGAATTGCTATGTACGAGATATGATATTGCATATTAGGAACGGATGATCATTTTGATTCGGACAAAATCATCATTTAGTTCCTGAGCATTGTCAAATAGGCTTAGGCATTTTGATTGCTGCATCATGATAAATGTTGCATTACATGTTTACTATTTACATTTTATATGATTGATATTATGTTACTATTGAGATTCATATAAATCTCACGCTTTCCAAAATTTCAAAATTTGCTCAGCAAGTGGTAACGGCTCAGTGGGTAAACTAATGGATACCGGTAACTAAAGGTCCGGTGAAGATCAAGGAACGTTTAGTTAGTTATCTATTAGTTGTGCTCTGTAACTAGGATTAGTATGTAAATTGTACAAACCCTGTAGGATCTTTTTGTAACCTAATTATGAATTTTATATCAGTATATTGTATTATTTTTGTATGCCCATTGAACTAAGTGATAATATTATGATAAATGTCAAAATAATGAGGGGCTTGACATTTTTGGTATTAGAGCATGGGGTTCTGGCAATGATAGAATAGTATACTAATGTGATCTTGATTACGTTATAATGAGAAAGATGAATGGAATAAGGTGACCAAAGAATAGGTAAATTTTCACAAAGGACCAGAGGATGCCTAGAGGGCAGTCAAGACGACTATAGCTAATCAAAAATAGTGCGAGGAAGCTGCGGGCCGTAACCAAAACCATGTTCGACAGCCAAGTTATTTTTAGATGATGCGAAGTGATCACTGTCTATTGCAATAAAGCCAGATTCAGACAAGTTACCAGCCTCAGAACTGAACCCGTACAAATGGAATGGGATTTGTAGTTAAATTATAAATTGAGAAGATGTATCAACATTATGTTATAGAATCAGTTACTAAGTACGTGCAAGGAATCGGCCCATTGCACTTGAAGTAGGGATTATACGTTATAGAATTTTCAGATAAAAACGAACCCATACGATATGAAGGTTCTTCTTTATCACTGTATTCAGGGTATAAAGAAAGAGTGACTTTATAAAACGGGATTCATATGATAACTTTGTGGAGTTAGTGGAGCATATGACCAAGTACATAGCTAATTATATGTACCAGTATTGATAAATAATTTAAACATAATATTGGACACCCGAAGATGGTTGACCCATCTAATCAGGACAAGGGCAGTCTAGAGGTACTGATGCTTTGAAGCGGTTAAAGCCGGTACACACATTTTTGCACCAGTATATGAAAGTTAAGGGTGCTCAGCCCAGGGAAATGGAAGGATGGGTGACCCCCTGGGAAGTTGTTGAAATGTTAAGTCATAAGATGCAAAGGAGCATAAACATCTTGTACGATCACTTTTAGGCAATGTATTACCCAAAAAGCATTCCCAAACTGCTGTAAAGGACCGCTATATGTTAATATTGAAGTAACTGTGTGTCTAAACCTTATGAAAAGACAAAAATGCCCTTGTGAACATGTGGAAATTACCTCTTCCCTACTTTCATCTACGAAGACATAGATATAGTATGACAAAGAGATATAGATGTGAGGTAAGGGCAAGGAACTGACCTGACGCAATACAATAGATAATAGGCAAGTTAACGGAGTAGTGTATAATGGAATGATAATTTGAGTAATGGACTGTAAGGAATGCAGAATAATAATAATAATAAGATGAGGATAGGGAAAGAGGAAGCAAACTTAGTAGACAGGGAAATGAGCGTATATAATCCATGAGCCTTGACCAGCAAACTTTGTCTAGCCTTTTGCTTGAACCTGCTGATGAGAATAAAAATTGGCGGACATGTCAGACATAGTTTTGCCAACAATAATCTCTTACTTCCAAGGGAAGTTTAATGCTCATAAAATAGAGGAATAATGACTTTGTATAAACAAAATTTCTAGAATTATTTCATAGAATGATTGGTAATGTATAAACAAGAGAATGGTAGTAACACATTAAAAGGGTACAGATAGATTAAAGAGGAGGAAATCCCCAGGATTTTATCAGAGTTGCACAACAGAAGCATAATGGGCCTATAACCCACAAAACCCTGGAGACTGTGCATAGTAAGGAAGCAAGGATGGCCAAGGCTAATGTTCAACCCTCACCTCAGCTTAACATCGACAGTTAATATATCTATCGCTAATTGGAAGTGAATACATATATGACAATACAGAGAATGAGATCGGGGCTAGAAAAGGAATTAGTCCCCTAACAATACATTAAATTTAATGCAATAGTAGAGAAGTAACCTACTAAATGTATATACGAGCAATAAAACTGGCAAGAGGAAATGAAGCCTGTGGGCATAATGATAAGCCCATTATTTTGGAGGCCATATAGTGTTTTAACTAGATTATTAACCTATTACAATTATTGGCAACTAAGGCGTTACCGGTAACTTTCTACTATGATGATGGACGAAAGAAATGAGGCAGAGAACTTAGAGTAGAGATCACAACGACATAGAAGAAAACTAGCGAATTTTGAGAACTAATCCAAAGTGCAAATCTACCTAATGGTAATTCCGTACAAGTATGATATGTGATCTAGATAATAGTACTCCCTTTATGGCATAAGCTTAAGTGAAATAGCAACCCCAGAGTATACAATTGCTACTCCATGAATTGATCATGTTTACACCAAGAGATGTTAAATCTATTAGAGCTAATGTTTATGAAACATGTACTAAACACCAAAAGACAAGCGGTGGCCATGAATGTGAATAGCCTATAGGGATATGAATTGGGAGTATTCTTGATAATATTTGATTAGTAATAATGATGTTTGCTAGGTTGTGGAAGCAAAGATAATTGATTTACAATCATATGTTGATGCAAAAGGCTGGAGTAGCATTTAGGAATATTCTGACAATGAATGGATCCCTCGTAATAGTATAAAGAATATCAATATGATACCTCCGAAAAGGGAAGTGGAAGTTATAATTGAGATTAAACTTAGAGCAAGAGCTCTAGTGCTCTTTGTTAAATTTAGAAAAGTAGAAACCCGAGAGTTACAGACATCATTCTGAAACAGTCAAAATAAAATGAGCTATGTGATTTGAGGAATAGCGTAGCGGACTGTATGTCCTATGAATAATAAACTTGACCAACTAGATCTTGTGAATGATTAAGAATTGATGATGCTTTGTATTTATTAAGAAAAGTAAAACACATAAGCGTCGAAAGCAGTACTGAGCATATTGTAAAATAAGTAATTCTATGCTGATTTGAGTTTTGGCTTTTAGAAATTAAGTTATGGGCCATGTAGTCCCACAAGAAGGGGACCTATTGGATTCCAGCAAGTGGAAGCAGTACGGAACTGAAAAAGGCAAGAAAAGTTGTATTTTTTTGGATCTTAATGATTATTATGAATGAGTCATATATTATTTCTTCAGTATTATTCTGCCTTTGATAAGGTTGGTGTGATAACACAACACTCTATGTGGGATAATAGTTGTGTGAGAAGCTTCACAAGGCTGAGAGAGGAATTGATGATACTATTGACCAATATGGTCTTAAGTTGTTATTAACCTATGTAGTCTTGATTTGCAATTAACATGTATGGTCTTGATTTACAGTTAACCTATGTGGTCTGCGATAATGTGAGTAAGATATGATTGGAATGTGTCCTGATGCAGCAGATAACATGGTGGTGTGAACCTCTCGTCAGCTGGAGCCTCCCAAACTAAGATATCCTACATATGATTGGATAGAAAAAATTATGTGTATGGGAAAGCTGGAGATATTGTTTCTATAGTTGTTTCTATGGGACACCGCAGAGTTGTACTACAACCACTTGAGTTTAAAATAACTATGCGATCATAAAGAGTTGAACATGAGTTAGCACAAATGGACAAAGTTGCTTAAAGATCATAATCTGGAAGTTGAATATTGTCCAGGAAATGTTAATATGATTATATGAAGGTGAGGGAAATTTTATTTCCATATCTAATGTAGTGATTTGGTATATATGAGTACATTCGTGAACAATATATATAGACGTATAAGTAGCAAAATAGCAAAAGTTGAAAATTGGAGATGTACTCCGGAAGGTTTTAAGATTGTAATGATGATTATAAATCCTGAATTGCATTCAGTATAGATATTGGACTGGAAGTCCAAAGGCCATAAAACCTATTGGACCAATATGTCCTTAGGTTGGCAAATTAAGAAGACGTCCAGAATATGCCGAGCAGAAGTTAGATATGGGAAAGTGTCACTACTACAAATAACAGATTTAGTGACGCACCTTTTGTAGCGCTTATTTGAATAAGGGCCACAGCTTTAACTCATTTTGTTGACCTTAAATTTTTTTTTGTTAATAAACATTAGGTGGCGCTTATTTAAATAAGCGTCATAGTTGGTTAATAATCTTAGGTGGCACTTTCCTAATAAAGCGCCACCTAAAGTATTTTTTCCCAAAAAAAATTAAAAAAATAAAATTAAAAAAATTGTGGCCCTTATTCAAATAAGCGCCACCCAATATTTTTTCTATTTTAAAATTTTTTAAAAGTTTCTACTAAGATTATATCATATTTTATATAGTTTCTCTTATTGAAATGAAAATTATACACGCGGGTGTTGATTATAAATATCAAAAATATATAATAAAATAAAAAATGATAAATTCTAATATTATATAAAATAATATAATAGATTGAATGAGAAAAAAATATAAATTAATAATTTTTTACAATACATAATTTTGTAGAAGTATATATTCTTTAATGATATAAATTCATATAACTATATTAGTTGTTAAATATACAATATTAATAATAATATCTTTTAATTTAATTATAAAATATTAATATATAATATATATTATTTTATATATTGTAATAGATTACTGTATATGTCTTACATTTATTTCTCATTTAAATTTTAAAAATTAAAGTCGTCTATGCATCCAAATGATAAATTTTTTAATTAAAATATAATTAATAAAAAACATAATATATATTAATATATTTAAAGGCATCTCATTTAATTCATTGTAATAAATTAATTTAAAAAATGTTTTATTAAAAGAAATATAATATTTTAGTTTTAGTAAAATTATATTAATTAATAAACATATATAAATAATAATACTTTTTAAATTAATTATTTAATTTAATATTAGATTAGGTGGCGCTTATTGAACCTAGCGCCACCCAATATAGTCTGAAAAATTTATAATATTATTATATAATTAATTAGTAATATAATTTTATTAAAAAATATATATTAATATATTAATTCATATAAAATATATTAAAAATGGAGTTTGGGTGGCGCCACCCAAGATGTACTGAAATCATTTTATAATATATGATATTATTATAATTAATTAATATAATGAATATTATAAATATTAATATAATGAATATATTAATTAATATAATGAATATTATAAAAAAGGAGATTGGGTAGCGCTTATTGGATTAACCGCCACCCAATGGTCATTGTAATCATTATTTATTAGTAATTGATATTATTATATAATTAATTAATAATATAATTTTATAAAGATATATATATTAATATATTAATTAATATGGAATATTAATTAAAAATGGATATTGGGTGGCGCTTATTTCAATAAGCGCCACCCAATGGCTACCCAAAAAATTTTACCCGCCAATTATTTAATTTCCCCTCCCCCAATTTAATTTCCCGGGCTTACAGCTATCCCTAACTCCTTAGCTCGCACCTGATCCCTAGCTCACGCTACATCGATCCATTTGAAATTCTTGCAAGAATTGGACTAGTGGCATACAGAATAGCCCTACCCCCAAACTTGAGCAGACTCCATGATGTATTCCATGTCTCATAATTGAAGAAGTACCAACCAGACCCCGAGCATATTATCGAATACGAAGATATTGACGTGCAAGAAAATTCCACTTTTATGGTAGAGCCAGAATGAATCATTGATCGACAAGAAAAATGGCTCAGAAACCGAAGCATTCCATTTGTGAAAGTGGTATGGAACGGAATCTCCCCAAGGGAAGCAACCTGGGAAGCAGAAGAAGACATAAAAAGGCGTTACCCGGAGTTTATGCCTCAAGATGTGTAACAAACTTCGAGGATGAAATTTTTTTAAAGGGAGGGAGAATTATAAAATCCCAAAATGTACTCAAGGGCTATATGTATAAATAGATAGTGAAATTAATGAAAGAATTATCCTAAGAAATTGTACAATGACTTTAGCCCGATTAGTTATCGACAAATGACCTAAGTTTTGCCTAAAATCGGGAATAGTAAAAAACATAATAGAAACACAAGAATAAAAGAGAAATCAAAGAAAAAGAAAAAAAGAGATTAATGGCATATGAATTATAATTGCCAAGATCAAGGGTAAAGAAGAAATAATAAGCTTAGTCAAATGGTCTTCATTTGATTAAGTTGAAAAATTGACCAAAAGGCAAGATCACAAGAGCAACTTGGTCAATGTAGTATCCTCCTTTTGGAATACCTAAAACATACAAGACTAGGGCGAGAGAGATCATCCAAATTGAAACTATCTCATATTCATGTAACAAGTCAAAAAGGAAGAAGGAAATGTCAACAATTGCAACTTAGGAAAAGTTGACTCCAAAAAAGCAAGACAAAATGGAATATTCTAACATCTTAATTTTCTTTGATTTTTCTCATATTTCAGTCAAAAAAATCAAAGAGAAGGAAAGAGAAGAGATGACCAACAACTAACCACCTTAGGTTAATTAACTCTTCACCTTTTCAAGAAACCACATGAAGTTGACAAATGGCATATTTCCTTTTTCTTTCTTGGTGATTCACGGCCAAGAGATGGGAGCTGAAGCCAAATGAATTAAAACACATCAAACACTCCCTCACACAACTCCAAATTCGGCCAAGTGAAGAGAAGAAGAAAGAGAAAGAGCCAAGGTGAAGAACAAGGGTTTAGGTAAGAGTTCTAGCTTGATTTTCACCTAGTAAATCTCTTTTATAGCTCAAACACCCTTCATAAATATTGTTCCTCTTGATAAGAGCTTCAATTCCATGGTTTTATAATTTCAATAGGAGGTGTTTTGAGTCATCTTGCAAAAGCACAAGTTCAAGAAACAAAGAAAGAACCTAAGGAGGAGCAAGATGTGAGCTTTAACTTCATTTTGATCTATAGATTGTGTTGGTTGGCTGAGGATTTTTCCATGTGAATTTCTATCTTGTTTTTGGTCAAGATAAGGTTTTAAGGAGTCATGGTGTTTTCATTGCATTCATTGTATTTTATGATGTTTAGAAGGCATATGAAACTAGTTTGAGGCTTAAATTGCAAGTTTGGTAATTGTTGGACTATATATCAAACTTCTGCCCTGTTCATGATGTGGTGAAGGAATTAGAATTTGGTAATTTTGATATTTCAATTGGCTTTAGAAGGAAAAATTGTGTAGGTATGCAAGTGCTCATGATTTTTGGGTACTTGTAAATGAATTGGAGATTTTTGGAAGTAAAGAATCAATGTTGTGTAATCTGCCTTCTGGAAACAGTTTTCTTGCAATGGGTATTTCGTTGGTCAAATGATGTCCAAATTTTATGAAAATTTCCAGTCTATAAGTAGACCTATCAAGCTTTAATTTGATATATCATAATGGTCAATCAAATGTTTGTACTGAGAGTTCTTCATTTTTAAATTTGGGTCATGTAAAACTGGAACTTTCTGGTACAGTGAGTAGAAAGGGGAAATTCTGTATTAATTGGTGCATAAATAGCTTATGGCTATATTTTTCCTTAAACTTAGACTTAATGAGGGTCAAGTAGAACTTGTAACCACCATATTTAGATTTTTCTATAATTAGTTATGAATGTTTTAAATTTGATTACGAATTAGGGGATTCTTGGCCGCAGCCAAAATGTTTTTGACCTGTTTTTGGCCGCGGACAAAACCCAAAATTTTCCATATTTCATATTTTCCAAGAGGTGATGATTGGTATGGTATTTCCCAACCTTATAGGCCTTTATTTAAGCTTCTAAAGGCTACGTAAATTATTTCATATTTTCCAAGAGGTGATGATTGGTGTGGCCTTTCCCAACCTTATAGGCCTTTATTTAAGCTTCCAAGGGCTATGTAAATTACTCAAATGATAACCAACAAGTTAAAACCAAGGGTAAACATAGGAATGAGTCAAGGATAGTTTGTTTACCTTATACAAAATTATTGGAATAAGTAATAACCCGTCCAATTCATGAATTCCCATACATATAGGATTTGATATCTTCCCGGGAAGACCAAGGAACTGATAACACATTGCAGAACATTGGAAATACTAAGGTAGTTACTTCTCCCTCATATTCTATGTATCCTGCTTCATGTATATCATTTCCATTATACATACTTGAACTGTGAACATGAATCAGGTCGAATTGCCCTTTAAGCATTCAGATGAGAAGGGCTTTGGCCCAATAGAATACCCAGCGCTGTGGGAAGGGATGGTACGTCCTTGAATAGAATTATTTATTGAATGAATATTGAACTGTTTGGTATATGGTGGTTGTTATGTAATTTTTCTTCATATGCATTTTATATGAGTGCTATTTGTTACTACTGTGATTCTTTTGAATCTCACCCTTTTACAATAACTAACCTGCGGCACGGGTAAGTAGTTCTCATGGGAAGAAGATAGCCACAGATGGGTAGAAGTGAAGACTTATAATTTATTTTCTGTTGGTTATCTTACTTTTGGAATTGTATATAAACCGAATGGTATTTTGGTAAAGTTAGTACTCATGGTGGAAAAGTACACCAACTGTAAACCTGGAAGGTTGTATGTAACCGATCTAAATTATCTAGAACCGGGTGATAGTACCAGGTGGACCCTTTAGTAGCAAACTTATTCTAATTATCCGCTAAGAACTTCAATAAGTACTCTGATATTAAGAAATGGAAATAGACCCGAATGAATTAAACCAATTTGAAAAATGAAAATGAGACCACAACTAAAATGTTTTAAAATACCTTTCAAAAACCCACTTAACTATAGGATCGGACCCTGTAGTCAAGTTGGAATCATAAATGGATTAAGAATTGTTTCTGGTCTCTAATATGGCATCAAATCATGTTTTCAATAGCTTCGTACGGTACAAAAGTAAGGTGTTACATTTTTGGTATCAGAGCAGAAGTTCTGGCATTAAGTTAGAATTATTGCTAGGTAGGTATACTGACCCTTGGATAGTAACCCAGGGGTAGGAGAGGTAGTATATGGTAATGGCTCCGTGACTAGCTTTAGGGCTCCAGAGATGAAGCTGGTTTATGATTCTACCTTCAATCCTGAGTTATGGATGTAGATGTAAAACCACTGTTGATATGTATATAATTGTTCAAACTCAAATATGTATGTTCCTTTCTTGACATGGATATTTAGGTATCAGGAATATATATATACATATATACATAACAATACGACATTAATGGTACAATCTTCTCTCTATGATAGTTAAAAGAAATCATGGTTCGCCCGAGAAATATACCAGTGACCCCGTAGGTTGAGAAATATACGACATTAATTTTATGCAACAAGTATTAGGCATGTTGACAGAACAACGGACTATGATACTGGAACTTCAGGAAGAGCTTCAGGAGGTAAAGGATAAACAAAATGAAGACAGGGTGCATTCTGAAACTGAAGATAGTAATCAAGATGAAACTAGGAATGAAGAAAGTGAATCAAATGAAGAACATCCATAGCCTGAGGGTTAGCCTCATATACCTCAGAATAACCAGATACCACCTGCTAGAGAGACACTACAGTACTGGATTACTGAACTCAATAAACACCAATTTTCGGTATTTGAGGGAAAGTTTAACCCAGAAGATGCTGAGAATTGGATGCTAAGGTTGGAAAAGATATTCTGAGTACTGGAGTGCCCTACTAAGAAAAAGGCACCAATGGCAATATACATGTTGCAAGGGGATGCAGATAGATGGTGGAAGAACACATAAATAATTGTACAAGGTCGGAACATTCTTGTCTCTTGGGAAGTGTTCCAAGAAAAGTTTAATGAGAAGTATTTCCCTAGGTTGGTCATGATTGCTAAGGAATTAGAGTTCTTGGCAATTCAACAGGGCAGTGATGAGACCTTTGATGACTACTTGGCTCGATTCATTCGACTATCTCAATATTCTCGCTACGCGAGAAACTGAAATTGTGAGCGATAGAGTTTTGACATGCTGATAAGGGGATTGAAGTATGAGATCAAGGATAGGTTGGTCTCACGAAAATTCAATGAATTCAACAAGGCGGTAGAGGAATGTTGGATCATTGAGAATAATCTGAAAGACTTGCATGCGATGAAGAATGCCAATAGCTGCAGTGAGTCAAGTCGAGGGAACTCTTTCAGAAGAGGAAATGGCAAGGGTTCAAGCCCCGAGAAAACAATAAGAAATCCTCTAAATCGGAGAAGAAAGGCTACCAAGGGCCCCAAACACTGTGACCCTGTTCTCGATGTGGTAGGACACACCATGGTAGGTCATGCGATGGGCAATTGATTTGTCATGCTTGTAAGAAGCCTGGACACTTTATCAAAGATTGTCCACAACGACCAATGGAGCCCAGAGCCCGAAATCAAGGCATAATTTTTGCTATGACCCATGAGGAGGCCCAGAAGTCCCCAAAAATGATCCAATGTACTATCCTCTTCTATGGTAATACTTTGCAAGTATTGTTTGACTCGGGTGCTAGTCATTATTTCATTGCATGTGATTGTGCTAGATGCTTAAGACTGAGTACCCATAAACTGTCGTATGATTTGATTGTCTCAACGATTTTCGGTAGCAAGACAGTTGCTACTGATGCATGTTTGAATTGTATTGTAAATGTTATGGGACATGAGTCTACGATAGATTTAATTTGTCTACCACTACATATCTCAAAGTCATATTGGGTTTGAATTGGCTGATGGCAAATAATGTGTTATTGGACTGCGGTAATAGAAGGCTTGTGTATCCTGATCTGTAGAAGAATGGCAATGCAAGTATGAATTTGAATTTCCTCTCAGTAGCTGAAGTTGAGAAATGTTTGGAAAGAGGATGCCAAGGATATATGGTATTTTTCTCCGCACAGACAGAAGTGGAAACCACACTTGAGAATATACCGATAGTAAATGAATTTCCTGAGGTATTTCCAGAAGACATTAGTGGATTGCCTCCAGAATGGGAAGTCAAATTTACTATTGAAATTGTGCCAGGAGCTAGATCGATATCCAAAGTACCTTACCGAATGGCGCCGAATGAAATGGAAGAATTAAAGAAGCAAATAGAGGAACTACTGAAGAAAGGGTTCATACAACCCAGTGTTTCACCATGGGGAGCTCCAGTATTATTTGTTAAGAAGAAAGATGGAAGGCTACGGTTATGTAACGATTACCGAGAGCTGAACAAGGTAACCATCAAGAATAAAAAGTCACTCCCCAGGATTGATGATCTACTTGATCAGTTGTTTAGTTCTAGTATGTTCTCTAAGATTGATCTAAGATTAGGCTATCATCAACTGCAAGTCAAAGTAGAGGATGTTTCGAAAATAGCCTTTAGAACCAGATATGGGCACTATGAATTCTTGGTGATGCCATTTGGCTTAACCAATACACCTGTCATGTTTATGGACTACATGAACTGGATCTTTCATCAATACCTAGATTAGTTTGTAGTAGTCTTCATTGACGACATTCTGATATACTCGAAGAGTAGAGAAGAGCATGAGAATCATCTGAGAATAGTATTGAATATTCTGAGAGAAAAACAACTCTACACCAAACTGAGTAAATGTGAGTTTTGGCTTACAGAGGTCAAATTCTTGGGCCATGTTATCTCACAAGAAGGGGTTTTTGTAGATCCTAGTAAAGTATAAGCAGTGCTGAACTAGAAGAGACCAGAAACTGTGGCTGAGATACGCAGTTTTCTGGGTCTTGCTGGGTACTATTACAGGTTTATACCAAAGTTTTCCTAAATTGCCTTACCATTGACAAAGCTTATAAGAAAGAACCAATCATTTGTGTGGGATGAGAA
The DNA here is from genome assembly GCA_037074505.1 of Albizia julibrissin. NCBI lineage: Eukaryota > Viridiplantae > Streptophyta > Magnoliopsida > Fabales > Fabaceae > Albizia > Albizia julibrissin. Next base: position 46,506,350 of record CM073477.1, read on the forward strand.
ATGTGAGAAGGGCTTCATACAGCTAAGGGAGAGGTTAACATCCACACCAGTATTAATTATCCCAGATCCCAGTGAAACCTACGTGGTGTATAGCGATGCTAGTAAACAGGGATTGGGATGTGTCCTGATGCAACAGGGCAGAGTTGTAGTGTATGCCTCTCGACAGCTGAAGCCTCATGAATTGAATTACCCCACTTATGATCTAGAACTTACAGCAATCATCTTTGCTTTAAAGATATGGTGGCATTACCTGTATGGTACCACTGTAGAATTGTATTGCGACCATAAAAGTCTCAAGTATCTTCATGAACAAAAAGAATTGAATATGAGACAACGTAGATGGATGGTGTTACTGAAAGATTACAACCTAGAGATTAAATATAATCCAGGGAAAGCAAATGTTGTTGCAGATGCTCTAAGTAGAAAAGCGATGCAGGTGGCATATATGATGGTGCAAGAACAGAAATTGCTAGAAGAATTTTGAGATATGAACTTATCAAACCAAGTATTCATGAATATGAGTGTGCCCAATGAAGTCTTCATCGCTAACTTTAGTGTTAGCTAGGAGGAAAACAATCTGAGAACAGAAATTGAAGAAGCTCAGATGAAAGATGAACATGCCACATCTATTCGAGATATGATCACATGGGGTAAAACTCATGATCATAATATTTCGCCTAGTGGATTGGTCCGGTATAAGAAGCGAATATATATACCCTACAGGCTGATATAAGGCAAAAAATTCTGGATGAGGCACATAAGAGCAGATATACACTTCATCCAGGAGTGGTCAAAATATATCAAAATTTGAAGTATGAATATTGGTGGCCAGGACTAAAGAGTGATGTAACCAAATACATGGTTCGATGTCTCACCTATCAGAAAGTGAAGATAGAACATCAACGACCACCAGGACTTCTTCAAAGCCCATAAATTCCTGAATGGAAGTGGGAGAGTGTTACCATGGATTTGGTAGTGGGGTTACCTAGAATCCGAAACCATGATGCCATTTGGGTGGTTGTCGATCATCTTACCAAGTCAGCACATTTTCTCCCCATCAATGCTAGTTATTCTCCTGAGAAGTTGGCAGAAATTCACATGAGAGTAGTTTGCAAATGGATCACAGTGATTGTTTGAGAGTGTTACTAGCAATAGGAAACATTACTAGAGTGAATATGATGTCACTGGAAGTGATTTGGAAAACATTAAAAACTTCTGTCAGTGATTACAGACTCACTGGAAGTGAACATGAGATTTTCATATTCTACTCGAGTGAATTTGGAATCACTGGAAGTGATTTTGTAAATAGTGATTTCTTCTTGCAGTGATTTTCAATCCACTGGAAGTGATTCAACGAAAATACTATATAACTCGAGTGATTCAAGATCACTGGAAGTGATTTTGCAAACAGTAAAATATTCTTGCAGTGATTTGTATTCCACTGGAAGTGATTTGGAAATTTTCAGGTATCACTCGAGTGATCTGGCATTCACTGGAAGTGATTTTCAAAACAGTGAATTTTTCTTCCAGTGTTTTCAGATTCACTGGAAGTGATTTGGCAAATATAACATATCACTCGAGTGATTCAGGATCACTAGAAGTGAGATCTGTAACAGTGATATTTTCTTGCAGTGATTTTTCAATCACTGGGAGTGATTTGGAGCATCACTCGAGTGATTACACATATCACTCGAGTGATCTGGTTATTTACCATATCACTCGAGTGATTTTAAAGGTCACTCGAGTGATCTTGATTATCACTTGAGTGATTATCCAAATCACTCGAGTGATCTTGTTCATATCACTTTTATTACTTCCTTTGCTGATATAAAATCCATGGACTTCCAAAACATGATTTGTTATCATCAAAACATGAAATCTAACATTCTCCCCCTTTTTGATGATGACAAAACATATTATATGATCATGTTCAAAATTTTGATTTTCTAACAAACTTCACTTGATCTTTTTCAAAAATTTTGCAACAACTTAACTATGCAAGGACTAAAAGGAGTTGTTTTAAAGATTAAGAGTTTTTGACCTTATATAGAAAATAAAAGATGTTAGTTCAAGGTTCAAAAACCATTATAAACAGAATTTAAACATGCACATATGAAGTATAACTTCTTGCTTTTCATGAGATCATATTGGCAGCTGCAAACATAAACACAATTGCATTAAGACTATATTCTCATTAGATTAGAATCTTTGAACAAGTACATGTTAGTTCAGAAAACATACTGAAACTACACAAACTGCACTACTACATGACAATAAACAGAATACTACATACTATAAAAAATACATATGATCATATCAGTTCTTCTCCCCCTTTTTGGCATCATCTAAAGGAGAGGTAGAAGGCATAGATGCCTGAGTAGATGAAGGAGCAAAGAAGGAGACAGGTGGAACATATGGAATAAGGGAGAGCTGGGCAGGAGACTGGAAGGAAAAGGTAGTAGAAGAGGGCTCAAGAGGAGTGGTGGAAGTGGAATGAGTAGGTCCTATAACCTCTGTAGTAGCATCCTAAACTACAATCTCCTCAGTATGAGAACTGGAAGAGGTATGATGTGATGAAGCTGATGGAGTCTGGAGGATGGGATCAACCTGTGGAGTATCACCAGCAGGAATAGGGTCGGAGATAAAGGATGTGGGCGGTGCAAGAGGAGGAGTGTCTGAAGGAATGATAGGAGGGTCAGAAAGTGATGGATCTGAAAGTGGAGGATCTGATGTAGGAGGTATATGTGAGGTGGTTGGTGGTACATCAGGGAAAGGAATATGAAGGTGAGTGCTGAGTGCATCCTCAATCCTCTGGATCTTCTGAGTCTGATCTTGCTGGCGCTCAAAAAGAATATTGAAGTTATGATTCACTGCCTCGACTAACACTTTAACTTGGTAGTTGACTTGATCAATCAATTTAGTATTAGACTTCCTCAACTGAGTGACAACAGACTGGATGGCATCCTGAATATATGTCTAAAGAGTAGCCTGAGTGAATGATAGACCATGAGATACTGCTCTGGAACATTGAGCCTCATCCATCTTGGAAGGTAAAGGATCCATCTTCTTTGTATGATAATCTCTCTGGCTTGCCTCAGGAGGTGGTGAATGATGTCTCTGAGGCTGTGAAGAAGCTCCAGCTGGAATAGTGATTCCCATCCGAGTGAGGTGAATCTCCCAAACTTAGGAATCCTCACTATGTCTCCCTCAGGTGTCAAGTGCCAAATATTATGCATGGAGAGAATATAGGACACAAGCTGAGGATAGGGAATTGTAGTAGACCTGGAGGAGTGAAACCTGAACCTCTTCATTTCTTGAAAAATGAGCTCACCCATATTTCTTCTTTCTCTTGTCATAAGAAATGCCATCATTTGAAGGTCCTTCCCTGTGATATGAGTGAAATTCTTTGCCTTGTTAACCATGCTACGGGAATAAATATAGAACAAGGCTCTCTGGTCATTAGTGAGAGCTGCTGGGGAAATGGGTAGAGGCACACCAGGCTGTCTTGGTCTAAAAATGTCAACCAGCTCATGAATATTAAAGACTCGAGGAAACTTTATAGGTACATCCTCTATGCCTAGGTTGGTGTTTATAAGATCTCCAGACAGTAGGACTTTTTGATCTCTCACATTTGTTTCAATCCTTTCAACAATAGTGTCTCCATGGCTATCTTTCACATCCGCAATCTTCATGTTACAGTAAAAATACTTAACAACCAAGGGATTATAAGACATTCTCAGTTTCAACCATGGTTCATATTGTTTCAAATAGGGAGTCAAGTCAATATGAAATTTCTTTTTCAGCTCTTCCAAGTCTACCCAGACAACAGGAGATAAATCTCTCTTGGCAAAATGTGAGGCAAACACAATGGAATTCAAAATTCTTAGGTTACCCGTGTTAAACCCAGGAGGAGGTTCAAGGATTTCAGGGGATTCTTCAACCAAGGACTCAGACTGGTACCAACTACTAGAAGCTTGAGATGCATACCGTGATTTCTGGGGAACTGAAGAAGCTAAAATATTGACAGCCCGTGTAATTTTCGTCTGCAATGTAGATTCTTGAATGTATGCTTCTCGTTGTTTCTCTTTCCCTTTGCCTTTCAAGCTTGTATGAGATCGAGTAGTCATCCCATTTGGTTCTTCAATGCGAATGCTTTTGGGTTTGAGAATGGTCGGATTGGGTTCTTATGCAGATGGTGCTTTTGGCCTCTTAGACGGTGGAGAGGATGGAGGAGATTGACCGGGTCTTTTGGTTCTCGCCATTGGTATTGTCGTTAGGGTACTGTTGGGAACTTGCAAGATGAGTGTTAGGGTACTGTCGGGAATTGAGAGGAATGAGTGCGACTAGGAGGAACTTGCGAGATGGGATTTATCGGTGAAGTAGAGCTATAAGGATTTGGGTTTCTGGGTTCAAGAGATTTCAGAGAGTTTGAGAGAATTTGTGCGAGTGAGAGTGAACGGATGAAGTGAAGTGAATAGTCGCGTGAGGGAAAAACTGATATAACCAGGTTTTTAACATTCACTCGAGTGAAGTATAAAAATCACTCGAGTGAAGTCCAAAATTACTTCAAAGAATCTAAAATCACGCTGTAACTGCAAGATTATTAATTAAAACACTCATGTGACTTACCTATGACAATATTATCAATCTAATTATTTGATTTACCTGTGGTTGCAGTATTTCACTATTCACTCACTCAAGTTGGTCTTTTATCATCACTCGAGTGTTTTCCTCTCTGTTTATCTCTGTTATTTGAAGATATTACAGAGTATCCTGCAAAACAACTTTATAGATACTACGATCCTTAAGTTAGTTATGGGATCATCAAAACATTATGAAATCAACATTTATAAAGATTAAATAACTTACAATTCATTAGGATTTACCATTCCCAATTCCCTTCGTATATACATGAATTGTTCTCGGGCAAGAGGTTTGGTGAAAATATTAGCTAATTGCAAATGTGTAGGTATGAATAACACCTTGACATCCTTTTTCTGAATATGATCTCTAATGAAATGATGTCTCACATTAATATGCTTGGTCCTTGAATGCTGTATAGGATTTTTTGCCAAACTTATTATACTGGTGTTGTCACAGTAAATAGGAATTTCTTTAAGATATATGCCAAGATCCTAAAGTTGCTGTTTTAGCCATAGTACTTGTGTACAACAGCTTGAGGCTACTATATATTCTACTTCCGTTGAAGATAATGATACTGTAGTTTGTTTCTTACTGAACCAAGAAACAACTGCACCTCCAAGGAATTGACATTACCCACTTGTGCTCTTCCTACCTGTTTTATAACCACCATGATCAGAATCAAAATAGGCAACTAGATATTTCTTACTTCTTTTGGGGTACCATATACCCAACTCTTTTGTGTCTGCCAGATATCTCAAAATTCTTTTCACTAATTCAGCATGTGATACTTTGGGGCATGACTGAAATCTTACACATAAACCAACACTGAACTGAATATCAGGTCTGCTGGCTGTGATGTAGAGTAATGATCCAATCATTCCTTGATATTGAGTTATATTGAAATCAACTCCTTTTTCATCAACATCCATAAGTACCGTTGAACTCATAGGTGTATCTGCACCATTAGCTTCATCCAATCCAAACTTCTTCAGCAATTCTTTTAAGTATTTAGTCTGTGATATGAATATTCCATTCTTTCGTTGTTTAATTTGTAAACCCAGAAAGAATTTCAATTCTCCCATTAAAGACATTTCAAATTCTCCCTGCATAATCTCAGAGAATTCTTTACACAGAGAATCATTAGTAGCAAAGAATATAATATCATCAACATAAATTTGAACTACCAAAATATCATTTAGTTTTCGTTTTATAAATAAAGTTGTATCGACTTTTCCTCGAGTAAAACCAAATTCGATGAGAAATTTGCTCAACCTTTCGTACCAGGCTCTAGGAGCTTGCTTCAAACCATATAAGGCCTTTTTTAGTTTGAAGACATGATTTGGTTTGGATACATCTTCAAAACCTGGAGGTTGTTCTACATAAACTTCCTCCTTGATGTACCCATTTAAGAAAGCACTTTTCACATCCATTTGATATAATTTGAATCCCTTGATGCACGCAAAGGCTAAGAGTACTCGTATAGCTTCCAATCTTGCTACTGGAGCATATGTTTCCTCATAATCAATACCTTCTTCCTGATTATAGCCCTTGGCGACCAATCTTGCCTTGTTTCTGATAATAGCTGCGGATTCATCAAGTTTGTTCTTGAATACCAATTTAGTGCCAATAACCGAGTGGTCTTTAGGCCGGGGTACCAAATCCCAAACTTGATTTCTGTCAAATTGATTTAATTCTTCTTGCATTGCTAACACCCAATTATTATCTGATAGGGCTTCATCAATGTTAGAAGGTTCCAATTGAGAAATGAATGCAGAAAAGCTAACTTCGTTTAAAACCTTGTTTCTAGTTTTAACTCCTTCATTAACTTCTCCTATTACTTGATCTAGAGGATGACTCTTGATGTATTTCTAGGCTCGAGGTTGATCAGGTTGACTTAGTTCAACTTCTTTTTCAATATTATTATCCTCAAGATTAGGAGAGTTAACAAAAGATTGGTTACTGATTATCTCATCGTCAATGTTTTTACTAGAGGACACATATTTATCGAACACAACATGAATTGATTCTTCTACAACACATGTTCGTTTATTAAAAACTCTATATGCTTTACTTTGATTTGAATAGCCTAGGAACAAACCCTCATCAGCCTTATAATCAAATTTTCCAAGATTATCTTTACCGTTGTTACGAATAAAGCACTTACAACCAAATATGTATAGATGAGCGAGGTTTGGTTTCCGTCCCTTGTAGAGTTCGTATGCTGTCTTTCCAAGTTTGGTTCTGACATACGCTCTATTTGAGATGTAACATGCAGTGCTCATAGCGTCTGCCCAGAAGACTTGAGACACATTCTTTTCGTTGAGCATTGCTCTTGCCATTTCTGTAAGAACTCTATTCTTTCTTTCCATGACTCCATTCTGTTGTGGAGTTCTTGGTGCTGAAAAATTGTGATCAATGCCATTTGTATCACAATATTCTGCAAATGCTTGATTATCAAATTCTCCACCATGATCAGTCCGGATACCTTCTCTTTTTGCCTTGAGTTTTGACTTCAAATTCTTCTTTTCAATTTGTAGATCCTTCTTGCTAACTATCAGACATTCTTCTGAGTCAAATATTACCCAGTTGTCTTTATCTGTGCTTTGGCTTACACTTAATAGATTGTGACATAAACCTTCAACATAATATACGTCTTTGATTTTATCCTTGACTTCCCCAAGCCCTGCTATCCTTCCGGTTTGATTTCCTCCAAATTTTACCTTGCCACCTTCCTTGGGTACTAATGTGGTGAAGTTCTCAGGATCACCAGTCATATGTCTTGAGCATCCACTATCTATATACCATTTGTTTGATTTAGATGCTCTGAAGTAAACCTGCAGTTAAGGATAATTAAGTTTTAGGTACCCATATCTTTTTGGGTCCTTTTGGGTTAGTACATATAACTTCCTGTTTATGAACCTTCTTAGGTATCCATTTCTAGGTTCCTATAATTCCTTTCTTTTTATGAAAACACGAAGAAGTGTAGTGTCCTTTTCTATTGCAGTAATTACAATAATCAAAAGGATTAGATGTGTGCACAGAACGTATGAAATAACTTAAATATGGTTTACCTCCTGTCTTCTTCTTACCATTTCTTTTATCTAAGTCTGGATCATATCCTATACCAGACTTATCATTCACAAGACGTTGTGCTTTTAAAATAACATTTAACATCTCACTTCCTTTTGTAAACTTTTCAAGAGTTTTAGTAAGATCAATATTTTTCTTCTCAAGAGACAAACACTTTTCACAACCTTTATCCAATGGATCTTTAATTCTTTCTTCAAGAAATTTGTTTTTCTTTTTACATGTAATCAAATTTTTAACAATTTTGACAAATTCAGAATGTAAAGCATCATATTCATTTTGTAATTCATCATAAGTAGGATCAGAATCATTTACCTCCTCGTCTGTTTCCTCTTGAGCAACCAGGCATATATTGGCTATCTCTTCATTATCGCTTTCTTCATCTAAGGAGCTATCTCCCCATATTGCAGAAACAAATGCCTTCTTTATGTTGAAGGATTTGATGTTTCTTTTTTCTTTTTTTTCTGTAATAACTCCGGACATTCTGATTTGATATGTCCAGGTTTACCACATTCGTAGCAGATGATCTCCTTGGCGTCTCTTCTGCCGCTAGTTCCACCTCTTTGTGAATTCCTGAACCCTTGGCCTTTCTAAAATTTCTTGAATCTTCTGATCATCAGGCCTATTTCATCATCATCGACCTCCTCTTCTTCTTCTTGGCTTTCTGCCTTTGTTTTTGTCACACTTAGTGCAAGACTTTTCTTTCTCCTATCACCAACTTCTTCTAGCTCTCGTTTGAATTTTAGTTTGCTTTCATATTCAGAAAGACTTCCAAACAAAGAAGCTACATATTGTATTGATTCTCCTTTGGCCTCCTCTATTGCTATGACTTTGGCCTCCCATTCTTTGGATAGTATGTTTAATATTTTTTGTACTTGAACATTCTAATCATAGATTTTTCCAAGTGCTGCAAGTTGATTAACAAGATGAGTATATCTAAGTTCAAATTCAGCTATTGACTCACCTTCTTTCATACGAAGTAGATCAAACTCTGTAGTTAGAGTATTGACTCGATTTTCTTTTATTCCTGATGTTCCTTCATGAGCTACTTCCAAAGCTTGCCAAATCTCTTTAGCAGTCTGAAGAGTACAGATTCTGAAGTATTCTTTTCGACTCAGTGCACTCTGAATCATCAAAATTGCTTTGCTGTTGAGAGTCACTAGCCTTTTGTCATTGTCATCAAATTCTGCTGGTGATTTAGGAACTTTTCAAGATTCTTCAGTCTTTGTAGGCACATAGTTTCCAGTTTCAATCACATCCCATAGTCCGTATTCTGTAGCCATTACGAATACACGGAACTTAGCTTTCCAGAAGGAAAAATGCTCACCACTAAAACCTGGTGGTCTAGTGATAGAAGCTCTGTCAGAAAGGATTCCTTCACCCATGCTTGCCATCGGATCCTTCTAAGGTTGTTAAACCTGAACAAGAAGACCTGCGCTTTGATACCAAATGTTAGAGCAAGCTTTTCACCCAAGAGGGGGGTGAATTGGGTGATTACAAAATAATCAAAAATTTAAATACAATTTATAAAAATTTAAGGCACAGTAATAAAAAGGAAGAGATATCACCAAGGTTCACACAGGGGTTTATACTTGTTCGGTCTCAACCACTTGACCTACTTCCAGTCCTCAGAAATCCATCTGAGCCTTTCACTATATCTTCCAAGATTCAGTGGGTTCTTGGCACCACAGTACAACCAACAAGTTCATCTGGACACTCGCTCCCCCTTACACAAGGTAATCTTAAATCCCAACTTAAGGTTCCTCAACCTTAAGATATCACTATTGGAAATAAATGCGTATGACTGACAAATCTCTCTCACAGAGTGTATAGATAAAAACTGAAATACGAATGAAGATTTGAAGCACTTGTAAAAGTATTGTTTGCAATGTATTCAAGCGTTTCACTTCGTACTATTATTTTTCGAATGGCTGGACATATATATTAGAGGCTTTGAAGACCTTGTAAATTTTTCCGTTGATTCAAAGATGCTTCTGTCAAATATAACAGCATTTGTCTTTCGTTGCTTATGAAATTTGCTGCCGCCCATGAATAGTTGTCGTTTGAATGGAGAGTTCAGTTACTTGTCATGTGCGTGATGGTGGAGTACAGCTATAATACACTTTGAGAATATTACCATTAGAAAATATTTGAATATCATCAGAGTAATATGATTCACTGGAAGTATTTTCTGAAAATCAAGAAAACCATCGGGAGTGATCTTGCTTTCACTAGAGATGGATTTCAGCAACTGAGTATCGAAATAATATGTCATATGATTTTGACAGTAATCTGGAGTAATTAGTAATAATTATCAATAACAAAGATTAACTAACAAAATCTGTTGATTTCCATGAGAGTAGTTTGCAAGTGGATCACAGTGATTGTTTGAGAGTGTTACTAGCAATAGGAAACATTACTGGAGTGAATATGATGTCACTGGAAGTGATTTGGAGAACATTAAAAACTTCTGTCAGTGATTACAGACTCACTGGAAGTGAACATGAGATTTTCATATTCCACTCGAGTAAATTTGGAATCACTGGAAGTGATTTTGTAAATAGTGATTTCTTCTTGCAGGGATTTTCAATCCACTGGAAGTGATTCAACGAAAATACTATATCACTCGAGTGATTCAAGATCACTGGAAGTGATTTTGCAAATAGTAAAATATTCTTGCAGTGATTTGTATTCCACTGGAAGTGATTTGGAAATTTTCAGTTATCACTCGAGTGATCTGGCATTCACTGGAAGTGATTTTCAAAACAGTGAATTTTTCTTCCAGTGTTTTCAAATTCACTGGAAGTGATTTGGCAAATATAACATATCACTCGAGTGATTCAAGATCACTGGAAGTGAGATATGTAACAGTGATATTTTCTTGCAATGATTTTTCAATCACTGGGAGTGATTTGGCATATCACTCGAGTGATTACACATATCACTCGAGTGATCTGGTTATTTACCATATCACTCGAGTGATTTTAAAGATCACTCGAGTGATCTTGATTATCACTCAAGTGATTATCCAAATCACTCGAGTGATCTTGCTCAGATCACTTTTATCACTTCCTTTGCTGATATAAAATCCATGGACTTCCAAAACATGATTTGTTATCATCAAAACATGAAATATAACAGAATTGGGTGTAAGAATTTTCACATGTTAGGTAAGACTATTGACTCTAAGCCACCAATATTGACTTTGTGACCACCTTGTTCATTGATTGCAGCTAATGTTTGGCAATTAAAACATTGGAATCTCACTTTGTTGTCATCATGAAAGTTGTAGATATATAGATTGTAGCTTGAAAACGCATGTGATAGCTCCTCATTTCAACATTTGTGGCTCCAGTTATGGTCAAATTAGTAGATAAAGGTCAGACTTGGACAAAATCACATGCTCGACTTCTAAATCACATGCTCCAGTTAAGGACAGAATCACATGCTCCAGTTAAGGACAGAACTGGATTTTTAGCTCAACATAAAAGTTGTAGGAAATTTTCTTAGCTTTCTATCCATATAAAGAACGTCCCAATTAGACATCTAGACCTCTAGATATTGCCTAAAAACTGAAATAGGGTCAAAATTTAGTATTTTCCAATGAATTCTATTTTATTTCAAATCATTATTTATTTATCAATTACACCCAAATTCATTACATTAAGCTCAAATGTCATCCAAAAAATGCTTCATATAAGGGAAAATAAATGTGTAGATATTTTACTTATCAAATTCCCCCACACTTAGTTCTTGGACGTCCTCGGACAAGAAGGATTGACTAATAAGTGCTTCCAACAAAATCAGAAGTGTCAAGTTATAAACAAGGACACAATTAAAGAATAAAGAGATCATAGTATTCTTGAATCAACAAAAGTATAAACTGGTAACTTCATTTGAAAATGAATGATCCAAATTCATAATTTTGACTCGTCCTCTCAATCTCTCAAGTGTTTAAAGGTAAGTGTTTCGCTCAAATTCACTTGAAAAAGTTGCACTACCATAAGCTTGTTAAAAATCTCAATCTCCATTACCGAATTCACATGCATAATTCAAATCAAAAGGACTTATTGAAGGTTGTAATGGGGTTATGGTAAAAGATATGTAAATAGTGATATGAAGGGTTACATCTAAGAAATAAACAGAGCATTTGAAAAATGGGCCATCTTATGAAAAGACTTATCATGGCAACCCACAATTTTTATTCCAAAACTAAATATCCTCTTTTTCTTTTTTTCTTTTTTTTTCTTTTTCTCTCTCTTTTTTTTATGCAATTCTACAGTTGATAATATACACACCCCCACACTTTTCAAAAGCCCATTTCACAAAGATTTCAAATGCTTTGTTAGTCTTTTTGAACTAAGTAAGAGCACCTAATATATCATTAAAACATATTAATGGGTTGACAATAAAGAAATAATCAAATCAGGCTCAAATGGGCTTATCAATTGTGTAATTGTAAGGTTGGCTTTTTGGCTCTCGCTAAAGAAAATGAATGCCTTTATCATTTTCGAATGTGCATGTGACATGTAATTTCAACCAGTTTGAAGCAAGTTCTAGAGTAACAATTCAATAGATGAATATCATACACAAGAAAGATAATCATTATTGATCATATAGGCTCAAAAACTCACGGTTAGGTACTTTAAAATTCAGCTCATTCAATCTCAAAAATCATCACCAAATCCAACAATCAGTTGTTCAATCATGCTATAAAATCTCTAAAATCAATTGCTCTATTCTTCAAACTTATATACTTCTTAAAGTCATTGAAAAACACTCATACAAAAAAAAAATTTTTTTTTACCTCTCTTTTTTTAGATGAAACAGAAAGAAAGAAAAAAAAATACAGCTAATAAGATGCGTCTCAAGAGTTAAGAATAACACTTTACTCTGCCATCTTTTTACACCCCGTACATCTAATGGTTTTACTAACTAACTATTTAATGGAGAAACTATGTTTTTCTTTTTGTTCTCCCCCAACCTAAATCAGACATTGTCCTCAATATCTTCTAAAGATTAGAGACAATTTTTTTTTATTTGAAAACATAAACAAACAATAAAGTAAACTAAAATGCTAAGAGTAAAACCATTAAGATTAAGGAAAGTTTACAACCGGAGAGTGGTATCTGGATTCTACTTCTGATTGCTGTCTGAAGACTACTGATGAGAAATGTCGAGTTCTCACAAAATAACTAGTTTCCATGAGTATTTGCAGTACAGAGAACCTGGATCGTTTCCCATAGAATTTACATACAGTCTAGAACATTTAAAACAATGATCAATTGGGGGGGTTTAATTAAACTATTATCAAACAATAAATTCAGATTAAAGACAGAAATCAAAAATGAACTAGATCAAACAGATTAAAACAACTGACCATAGGATTGGGATTCATAGTTTCCTACCATCATCGGACGAAGATTATAACGAATTCGTGATTGGATCTGGACGAACCGAAATCTCTATGTTCGTCCAGAAAATCCCTCGACTAGACGATCGTCTAGATTCTGTTCGTATGGGTGGCGTGCTACTGTACAATCGTTTAGTAGCACTATAACCAGATCCGAACTGTGTCCTTGGGATGTACCGATCCGAATATTAAAACAAACATTCGAACTATTCCAGAAATCGGATCAGATTAGAGTAAATAGAAACGAATTACGTTACCGGTTTAAGTATGTCCTCTGATTGGAAACATGAATCCTCAATCCATAGGTCAGTCACAGAAACTTAGCCAAACATGGCTGGAAAATCCGAAGAACGAACGAAGAACACGAAGAACATTTCAGAGAATTTAGAACTTCTGAATTCAATCCCAAAAATGTCCATACAACATTCTGTCTATTGTTTCAGCTAACTTAGATTAAAACCTAATTGCCAAATGGGCCAGAGCTCATTAGTTCAGCCCAAAACAAAAATCCATACTAAATAGTGCTTCATTACAAAATTTAGGCCCAATAACAATCCAGAAAAATACATATAACATTGACTGCATTTTTGACTATCCTCTTGTCTGAATCTTCTCTTGGATAGATGATGCCAGCCTGTAGAAGCTTAGTCACTTCCTTCTTAACCACTTCTAAAATGAGAGGATTAAGACGTCTCTGGGGTTGTCTTACTGGCTTAGCATCTGCTTCCAACAGAATCCGATGCATACACGTAGAAGGGCTAATACCAACAAGATCAGCTAATGTCCACCCAATTGCCTTCTTATTGGCCTTCAACAAGCTCAACAACTTCTCTTCTTGATAAGGTAGAAGGTTATTGGCCACAATGACTGGAAGTTGCTCATCTACCTCTAGAAAGGCATATTTCAAGTGAGCTGGCAATGACTTCAACTCTAACTTAGGCGGTTACTGAATGGAAGGAAGGAGCTTAGGTGATTGGACCATTTCAGAAGTGTATACACCTGTAGTACCTGAAACTACATGCACAGAAGCAGAACTGTGGGTAGGCAGCTCACTGTTAACATCAGGGTTAAGTTCATAATCACAATGAACATCAGAATAAAGCTCAGCTTCACCACAATCAATATCATGATCCACAAGCAAAGTAGAATCAGAAATCAAGTCAATATCTCCATACAGTGCATCATCAATCTCAGTGCAAACAGGGCACCATTCAGTGTCAGAACATGCACATATCACAAAATCTCCCACCGATGCAAAATCAGGAAAATCAGCATACCAAGCAGAAAGAACATCATCAACAGTCTCATCTATCACATCAATGTACAAAACATAATGCTCTTCCCTAGGATGTCTCATGGCATCAAAGATATTAAAAGTCACAAAAATATCACCAAATTCCATGGAAAGAGTACCAGAATGCACATCTATCTTAGTCTTAGCTGTTTTCAAGAAAGGTCTCCCTAAAATGATTGGGGATCTACTTCCAGGAGATTCATCCTCCATATCTAGAATGTAAAAGTCAGCAGGGAATATCAATTCATTGACCTTAACCAAAACATCTTCAAGATCTTATGGTATTTTCCTATTATCCTGAGATTCAAGTGTATGTACAGTAATGCAGAGATATCGAAGCAGTTGACATGGCATGCAGATGAGAGGATTGAAGACACGCAGCTAAGGCACCCTGCAGATGCCCCTCAATAGAAGAAAATTGATCATGAGTATCCTAACTTTTTGAACGAGGAAAGGAACCTACGATTTGCACTGTCAACTGATGGAATCAATCTTCACAGTATTCAAAGTAGTACACACAGCACATGGCCAGTAATATTGATGATTTACAACCTTCATCCACACTTGATAATGAAACGTAAGTTTATGATGCTCTCGATGTTAATTTCTGGGCCAAAACAACCTGGGAATGATATAGATGTATACTTGGCTCCTTTAATTAATGACTTGAAGTTACTTTAGGAAGATGGTTCGGAAGCTTAAACTACTTTTGACAAAAGTAGTACTTCCATCTTTTAATATATGTAGGATTATTGTATAATGCCACATTAGGGCTCATCTTGCATACTCTGATCCATTTCTGAGAACTTGATATATTAACTATATATTTTTAATTGATTCTAATGATGTTAGAAGGCTTGTATGGCTTATGATGTGTTCTAAACTTGTGGATCCATAATTTGATCTGATAAGGATATTTTAATATATGATGAGATACTATTCAGCAAGGAAAAATGGTTTTATTTTCCATGGTAAATTTTATAAACCATGGTAGAGTTTTCAAATGGTTAGTTGAACTCTTTTTCTACCATGGTTAATTTTTTAAAAGATGAGCTATAATCTTTTCTACCATGGTAGACTTTTGGAGAATTGAGTTATAATAATAGGATTTTACAGTGTTAAGGAAAGGATTTTACAGAAAAGCCCCTAATGGTGAAATGATTGTTTTGCCCCTAAAACCATAAGTTTGGCTATTAAGGACAAAATTATAATTTGACCTGGAACTGATATGATCTGAGGTCAAATATGAGATTTACATAATGTGACATGGACCTAAGTTGTAATTTTTTGGAAAACTACAAAATATCGGGGCTGAACTGAGTGTCCAGGGGCATTTTGGAAAATTTTGTGATTTTGAAGGAAATGTTGAAGTTATAAGTTTCAAAGACAAAGAGGCTTAAATAGTAGTTTAATGGAAGTTATTTTGATTAATTTTAGGATTTGATATCTGTTTAGTGGGATCCACAAGGACAGATACATTAGGGAAGGAAAGGCACTCAGGTATTAACTCTATCTCTCATATTCTATGTGAATGTTAATATGCATTGTTTTGCCATGATCTGTTCAATGTATTGCTTGTGGTATTGATACTCTCTGGGTGTGGGTAATGAGTTAAACTACCCTATAAAACCTTTGGGGTACCATGTGGCCAGGAGGACCTAGTTGAGTGACTTAATATGTACAGACAAGTATTGTCCTGCTCCAAGATATGATATGTACGGACAGGTATAGGCCTACTCCAAGTTTTTATGTGATCACATTACATATGTGAATTCCTTGTTGAATTCCTATGTACGAGATATGATATTACATATCAATAACGGACGATCATTTTGATCCGGACAAAATCATCATTTGGTTCCTCAGCATTGTCAGATAGGCTTAGGCATTTTGATTGCTGCATTATAATAAATTCTGCATTACATGTTTACTATTTACATTTTATATGATTGATATTATGTTACTACCGAGATTCGTATGAATCTCACCCTTTCCAAAATTTCAAAATTTACTCAGCAAGTGGAAACGGCTCAGTGGGTAAAGTAATGGATATTGGCAACTAAAGGTCCAGTGAAGATCAAGGAACATTTAGTTAGTTTTTATGAATTTTATATCAGTATATTGTGCTATTTCTGTATGCCCATTGAACTACGCTATAATACTCTGATAAATGTCAAAATAATGAGGGGTTTGACACATAGAACCTAACCTGGATCCAAAGGAAAAGGGAAATGATATCTAGAAAGAAGTAATAAAGATAAAGAGAAGAACTAATAGCACAAGAAATAATATTGCTATAATCAAGGGCAAAAGAGACAATTGCTACTTGATCTTGAGGTTAAAATTATAAGACAAAATGAAGGGCTAGGATTTTCTCTTCAAAAGTAAGAAGTAATTATTAGTTTCAAAAAGAAAATTAACCCTCCTCATATAAGGGTTAAATTTAGTCAACAAAGGGAAAAGAATCAAGAGAAAGTTTGGTCAAAGTGTCAACTCTCTCTAATAAGACCAAGGTCAAATGTGACCACATACACATGTGGTCAATTGGTCAATAAATTCATCTTCCCTTTTCAGTAATAATTTGGCCAAGACTCACAAAAAGGGAAGGAAGAGAATTTAAATTTAATCATAAGCATTAACAAGACAAAAACAAAAGAAAGAAGAAGAGAAGAAAAGTCAACAAGACATGCAATTGGTTATAATTTAGTAGGTTAACCAAAATGTAAGGCGACAAGAACAATTGGTCAACAAATTGTTCCCTTCTCAAGATCCTAATTTTGGTCAAGCAAGAGGGAAGAGAGGAGAAAAAATTTTGACCTAATGAAACTAAACCATAATTGGCAAATTAACCGTATAACTTTTACAATAAGCCATAACATTGTGACATATCACCACCTTAGCTTTTTAGAGTGAAATTATGGCCGAGTGTTATAGGAGCTAAAGCAAAATGATTTAAAACACAATACACCTCCCCACACATCACAAAAGTTAGCCAAATAGAGAAAAGATGAAAAAACAAAAAAGGAAAGAGAAAGAAGAGTTGGAAGAACAAAGTGTCAAGTTATGTGTTCAAGCTCAATTTTCACCTCCTAAATCACCTTTATAGCTCAAAACCTCTTCATAAATCTTGTTCCCCTTAATGAGATCTACAATTCTATGGTTTTATATTTTCAAAGGGAGGTGTTTTATGCTTCTAATATAGGGCCAAAGTATAAGAAACAATAAACAATCAGTAGGAAGTGTAAGAGATGATCTTTAGCTTCATTTTGACCTATACATTGTGTTGATTGGATGAATCTTGTAGACTTTGGATTTCTGCCCTAAATTTGGTTATATGGGGTTTTAGGGTTTAATAAAGCTTTTTTCATATACATATGGTTATATGATGTTTGAGAAGCATATAAGACTAGTTTAGTGAATAATTTGTGAACTTGGTGAATTGTTGTCTTGTACCCTAATTTCTGGTCAGAACAACATGACCAAGGAGTGGGAATTTGGTAAATTTGATGTTACCATTATTTTCTACATAAAAAACTGTGTGGAAATAGCCCCTGGTTAGGAACCTTGGATCATTCGAACACAAACTGTAAAATTAGAATTTGCTGCTAATTAGCGTTTTGTGTGGCAGTCTGTATGTGTTGTGTTTTTGGGTAATTGAATATTTTCCAATGTCTATGTAAATTTCTAGAATAAAATTAGACTTGTCAAGCTTTAATTTGATAGGTCATTTGTGACATTTGGATTAGTACACTAGGAATTATGAATTATTGAAGTCAGGCATTAAATCTCGAATAAAGTCTGTGGCAGTGAAGATTTAGTCATAGTTCTGGAATTTTATGGTTAAAATTGGCTCTGATAAATTTTTTTCCTAGAAAATAGACTTGAATATATTTGAATATAACTTTAAACAACCCCAATTGTAATTCTATAGAATTAATTATGATTTTTCAAAGTTTGGTCAAAATGCTGACAGCTTTTAGCTACCATGTGAATTTAAGAAAAAAAGGGTCAAATGTAATAAGTGTGAACTCCAAGGGTAGAATAGTGTCCTAGAGGCTAATGTAGCCATATTGGACATTTATTTTACATGGTACTAAGATGTGGTATTTATCTATGGCTATGTGAAGCCAAGAAAGAAGAAGAATGGAAGAATTTCCAAGAATCTATAATGGTTGGAAGAAAAGGGGACAAGAAGAGGACATATGTCCAAAAGGTAGTTAACATACTTAACTTGCGTGTATTTGATATATATGCTATGTATTGATGTGTGGTATTACTTTGCTTGATTATGTGAAGCATGTATCAATGAATGAAGCTCTGTTTCAATTTATACTGTGGCTATAGTTATGTTGCACGAAACATTGAGCATACAGAAATGTCATTATTTGAACAAGAGCCAATGTAAGGCATGCATACCATGTAGTAGCATTCATCTTGCATACATTGTTAGTATCATTTGCTATTGAGATTCCCCTGAATCTCACCCTCCCACACCAACCATATAGGTACATGAATACGAAAGAAAAGAATGCTTGAAGATGAACAAGAAGGAAGAATTACAAAGAATTGAAGATTCAAGTGTATTTTATTTATACTATATGTAAAATATTTACACTTGAAAAATATGTATGAATATGCAAGTATAAATATGCATATTAGAATTGAACGGTAATCTGGATTATTGAACCTATGAATAAGAATGAACTATGATATTGGGTAAGAATAACGGCTAATAGTCATGAATGGGTAATTAACCTCTAAGTAATTAAAGTGTAACGCTTCCGATATGTAACTAAAGGGGTATGTAAGGTGGGTCTTACAAATAGTATCTGTGTTGATGCTTAGATAATCCTGAATGATACCAGGATTAAGAGATATGCATGATAGACAAACCTAGAGAAATACAACTTCCCCCAACCACTAATTGGCAGGCCGGTATTGAGGAAAAAGTGTAGAGATGTATATGGAGAATGAAACGAAGTAGCCATGATGTATACCCAATAGAGAAGGGTATGAGCACTGAAGAATCTGATGTCGAATTGGTCTGTGACCCATATTCTAATAGAACTCTGTGGTTAAGAGTGCTTAGGCAAGAGTAATTCCGAGATGGTGACCCCCTGGGAAGTTAAGTTGGAAAGATTATGGAGACTTGAGGAATAGTGATTGCCTTGAGAGTTCTCCATGATTAATGATCATCTTAGTTAGATGAATTGTATTTAAAGGAATATAAGTATAACATACAGTATTAAATGGGAGGAGGCTAGATACTGTTGTAGAGATACGCAGTTGTTGTCTGAGTCTTACCAGATATTGTTGGGGAGATATCCTGACTCTCGAATCTCCTAGCCATTGATAGAGCTCATGTGAATGAAAGAATTCGATGTTATGTGGGATGCTAATACTACTACAAAAAACACCATAAACTGTGCTTATTTTTACATAAACGGTGTTTATTTTTTCAAATACTATGGCACTTAGAAAGTGTCATAGCTTCCAGCGCCATAAATGCACCTATGGAACTTCTTGAATTTCTGAAAGCGTCGTAGCTTTGTATTTTATTTTATTTTTTAAATGTATTCCTATGGTGCTTCTTCAGGGAAGCATCATAGGAAGTATGGACCTGTTATGCCACTACCCTAGGGTAGTGGCATAGGAGGTATCACACCTCCTACGGTGCTTCCATTGGAAGCACTATTGCAGGTGATGCACCTTATGGGGAAGCGATATAAGAGGTGACAATTTTTTTTAAAATATTGTTTGACATAATTGTTTCCTTTTCCTGAATCCATGCCAATTCAAATCCACAACAATTTATAATATACAAATCAACAACAAAAAAGTAACCCAAATCAGAATTAAATAACACAACTAATTCATAAAATCAGTACTAAATGTATGTAATTACAAGGTAACAATTGTATGTAAAACTAATTTTAGCTTAATAAACAACACAAGAAATATGCAAGAAACAACCTAACATATGTACCTAAATATTAGCTAATATTTGCCTGACCATATATTAACACCATTCCTCAATGATTTCATCCACTTGTTGGTTAGTCAATTGGGCACAACGTTGATCTTCATAATACTACATAAAAATCATGCACAAAATGAATTAAAATTCCTAAAAATCAATTAACTTAGACACTTGTCAATTAAATTTAAAACACAGTGTGAATTGCATGAAAAAGAACTTACTTTCACGGGAACATAATTTAGATGATGAGTTACTACATATTTCATAAATTTCATGATGTAATAATTGCAATCATTATTGTTTGGTCAGAAAGGGCACTGCAATAATATAATGAAATAGTGAAGTCTTTGTTTGAAGAAAAATTTGTGAATTACAAAATTTGAGTAAATTCATATACCATAATCTTCCTCTAAGTATAGGCAATGACAACGTCATTGCATGTAGAATAACTCAATCCAACATTGCATCTATATGCGGTCAATGCACAAACAAAATAAGTAGTGACTGATTAATTTTGGTTATTCAATAATTATACACACAAATATTTACACATATACCCATACACTTACCTATTGATCATAATCATCATATCAAGCCTGTTCTCTAGATAACTAGCCTCTAGAGGATCTAAATTCAAAATACGGCAGGCCTCCAGCTAACGCAGGCTGGATCACAATCAAAATCTAATATGCCCTAAAATATTTTGAAAATTTTACTTTGACAATCATGTGATGGTAAAAGTGAAAGAATAAAAATATATATTAAAATATTTTCGCAGATAACTTACCCCAGATTGTATGGCACAATAAACATCTTATTATGGGTTGCTCTCCGCATGAACTAGTTTTTAAGATTTTTAATTTGCATCTCCAAATTACTTCCTCTATGTTGGCCAAGGAGGTGTGGGTTGACAAATACAAATCTCTGCATCAATTTTGCGCCTACTAACAGATTGTGATACAAGTGCCATTATAGAAAAAAAATAATGTCACTAAAACCAAAAAATTGAATGATGAATAATAATTATAGTAATAGATGATGATGATAAAGTACCTAATCCATATGTTGATGGCTATTGCACTAAGCCATCCACGTTTTAGGACACTACCATTGACATAATCAGTTATATCTATATGATAGATTTTGATATCGAAAAGTATTTCCTGACCTCCTTGGTAGATGAAATCTGGGCCATTAATGCCAATTGTAGGTGATACGAGTGTTGGAAATTGTGCCCTAGGAGCCAATCATTGTACTTTGAACATTGTTTTTCAATGAATTTCTCTATTTTGTTATCATAATATTCCCATGTTCATTGTAATAAATGTATCCTTAAATAAATCATAATGATTGTCCTAAATATCCCTAGTTGATCATCTATGTGGGAGCAAAGATGAAATAAGACCAGTATGATTTTGATAAGGAATAGGGATATGAATCAAAGTCTTAGGCACTTGTAGGAGTACAAGGTGCTGGACCGACCCGCTATGAGAAAGCTGCATGAATCAAGTCATAAGCTTATCTCATGTATAACCACGTCACAATGCCCTTTGACCTGAGATCATCATGGATTCCTACATGAGAGTCACTAAGTTTTGACTTAGTCAAAAGTCACCTTTAACCGGGTGATGATAAAAGCTACAATCGGGCTTAGTGGTTTTCATGCAGAGGAACGTGAATGGTCAAGAAGGAATTTATCCCTCACATTAGTAGAGAGATATTACTTGTAGGAGTACAAGGTGCTGAACCGACTCGCTATGAGAAAGCTGCATGGATCAAGTCATAAGCTTATCTCATGTATAACCACGTCACAATGCCCTTTGACCTGAGATCATCATGGATTCCTACATGAGTGTCACTAAGTTTTGACTTAGTCAAAAGTCACCTTTAACCAGGTGATGATAAAATCTACAATCGAGCTTAGTGGTTTTCATGCAGAGGAATGTGAATTGTCAAAGGGAATTTGTCCCTCACATTAGTAGAGAGATATTATTGGGCCCCTCGATGAGTAAGTCTAAGAAATGTATGGCCATACTACAATGGAAAAGAGTTCCCATTTCTATAGCCAGACCACTTAGGGTTCGATAAAGTAATGGTCAGGGATAGAAGGATGACATTCTTCATGCCTCATCCTTGATCAAAATATCTTGTGACGAAAGGGACGTGATATGGTTGTATCGTATTGTCGAACCTCACATGAATTGGGTAGTCGTAATGTCTTTCTAAAGGCCGCTTACGACTTGTGGATTAGTATATTCATTGGCCCACTGCCAACTTCGTATGGGCCTACAAGGTCGCACATAAGAATAGTCCAACACAAGCTATAATGTCCAGATTCATTGAATCAAAAATTCAATGAATATAATGTTTGATCTAGGATGGACGAACTTTATATATATATATATATATTTATTATATACACATGTTGTGTGAATATTTATTTGACAAATATTTATATGTATGTGTGTGTGTGTGTATTTGAAAAGAAAATTAATAATATTATATATACACATGTTTTTTTGAAATACATACATACATATATAATATATATTATTTGATAATATGTATTAAATATATGATAATATTTTATTAAATATATATAATATATATTATTTGATAATATATATTAAATATATGATGATATTATATTGTATGGTAATATTATTATATTGTGTATATATAAAGATATTATATGATAATGTCTTAGATTTAATTTATAAAGATAAATTAAATCTAATTCAATTGGCTTTTTATTCTAATTAAATAAATATGTTAAATTAAAACTGTTGGACAGATTTAATTAAACCAGATTTATTTAATTAGCTTATCAAAACAATTAAGTGTTAATTGATATGATAAGATTTTGAAATTAATTAAGATTAATTTTAAAAATCCAATATCCATCATAAAATAGATAACCTTAACTAGTTATAAAAGATGGGAGTTAGAGTTTTCTACAGATGATGAAAAAATAGAGAGACGCAAGAAAACCCTAGAAGGACATTGGAGGTGCTAGCACCTGCCGATGTTGGGTCCTGTTTATGTGGATACTAGTAGAGGGAGCTGATCTGAATAGTTAGCTCCTCATGATCTAAAAGGAAAAACTCCAAAGAAGAACTTGCCAACATGTTGATGTCAGGGATGGTTAATTTCACACTCATAGAGTTTGATGCTCTTTTAAGAATAATTAGCAGACATGTAGATGCCGGGAAAATTATTTCACGAGCAACCAAGCATAGAGATTTAAGAACTCGCAATACGTTGATGATTTTGGGTATTCAAACAAACATGAATAAGGTACGACTCTTTCTAACTCGATTTAAATGCCTTTGATAGATCCGCAATCGGGATTGGTAAACTTTTGTAATTTTAAATTTTGATTCTTCTACTGTGTGCCTACCAATCCCAATAGTGGTATCAGAGCCAGGTCAATTGTGCATTTAAATTGAGTTTTAGTGCTTATTGTAGTCTTATATGTGTGATATATAAGTTGAACATAATTTTAGAAAGATTGGGTTATAGTAGTAGTGCTGCCAGATTTTTGTTTTTTGGAGGCAGTGTGATTGTGACGAATTTGTGAATAACCAAATCTTATCCAATAATCCTGAAACTTTCTAGAATCGAAGTAGACATCCTAAGCTTTAATTTGATATATAATATGTATGATTAGGATCATTACATTTTGAGATATCAAGTTTTGAAGTTAGGCTTTGAATCTGAAATGTTTTCTATGGTAGCGATGATTAATTTTAGTTTCAGGAAAATTGTACCTATAATTTTTTTAAATCTATATCTTTTTCCAAAAATAGATCTAATGAGGGTCACATAGAACTATGAACCATTGTAATTGGATGTTTCTACATTTAATTATGAATTTTAAAATTAAGGTGAAAAATCTGGCAGTTTAGCGGGACTGCTATAGCTAACAATTTGTAGCTTGATATAACCTAATCACAACATTTAATGCTTTTCATATTGCATGAATTGTTGATTGTTGTGATTTACTTCTCAAAATTGTTTGGGTATGGTGAACAACATGGCTTTAGTTTTACAAGGGTTGTAAAATTTAAATAAGGCCTGCGTGCCGTGCCTTCCTCTAAATATTCTCATATACATTCTCTTCTCATCTCACTTCCCTCATATGTTTAAATAAGGTTTCTCTCAATATATTTCTTTTTCTTATTTAGAGAAGTCCTTTCATTAGCTTGGGTGGCCATGTTGTGTCACGTTTGAATTATGCTATTGAGTAGATCATTGCATGCATACTTTTGCGTTTATATGTATTTATTTGTATGAGATACAACCACGATTGCATTCATATAAACAAAAGTAATTTAATAAGCCCTATAAATAAAATATTAAGTCATAATTCCATCAATTAATGAATACTTGTTAAAACCTAGATCGTTCAATTATAGGTTCTACCAAAGTGGATATGCATTTGAGTTATTTTAGTGAAACAAGCGTGAGTAATGGTGCTACTCACAATGATTCATTATTGTTTTGACTTAATTGAGATTAGCAAAATGGTTTTGGGTCTCAAGACATTAGATGGGATTAAACATGCCGGATTATATGATAATCGAATTCTATAAAGATCTAAGAGTTACATATGATGTAATTGGTAAAGAGGTTACCTACCTAAATAACTTGAATTTAAGCGTCCTGCCAAAGCAGAGTTAAATTTAAGCGAAATATGGATCTTGGCCTACTAATTATAACATTGAGGGTTGTTAATTTAATAGGAGATTATTAAATAACTTTGCATTTTTTAATTATAGAATCATGTCGACTAGTAACACTGCTACACTATCACTGCGATCAGTCCTTAGGAAGGACAAACTCAATGGGATAAACTTTCTTAACTGGTTTAGGAACTTGAGAATTGTTCTCAAGCACGAAAGAAAGGCATATGTCCTAGATCAACCCATTCCTATGGAGCCTATAGCCAATGCTCCAAGAGGTCATAAAGATGCTTACACGAAGCATAAGGACGACTTTATGGATGTAGGTTGACTAATGCTTGCCACCATGGTTCTAAACCTCCAAATAGATCTAGAACTTGTAGAGGCTCATGAGATAATTGTGTATCTCAAGGAAATGTTCCAGCAACAGGCAAGGTAAGAGAGGTATGATACCATAAAGGCCTATATTCCTACATTATGGTTGAAGGTGCATCAGTTAGTACTCATTTGTTAAAAATGAAAGGCTATATTGATGATGTTGAGAGGCTTGGATTTCCTATGAGCCAGGAGTTAGCTACAAATTTGATCTTGAACTCACTCCCGAAAGTTATGACCAATTTGTCATGAACTACAAAATGGAGAGATCAATTTCTGAATTGTATGGGATGCTCAAAGCTGTTGAGCATAACATTAAGAAAAGCCCAGCACTGTTTTGATGGTTCAGAAAGGAAAGGGTATTAAAAGGAAAGGTAAGGGCAAGAGAAAGGGTAATGTCTCAGGTTGTAAGACCAAAGAGTTAAATAAGCCCGTAGCCATTTCTTCTACAATGAACCCTTTCATTAGAAGAGGAATTGCAAACTCTACCTCGAAGATCTGAAAAGAAAAAACAAAAGGATCAAGTCAATCGATTTGAATTCGATCTACCTATGGCATTGCCGTCTAGGCTATATAAATGAGAAACACATTTCTAAACTCTATCAAGATGGGTTTTTTAAATCATTTGATTTTGAATCATATGATACATGTGAATCTTACTTATTAGAAAAGATGACAAAGGCCCCTTTTACTGGGCATAGTGAGAGGGCCACTGATTTATTGGGCTTCATATATATAGATGTATGTGGACTAATGAATACAGGTGCCAGAGGAGGTTATATGTACTTTATTATATTTAAGGATGACTTTAGTAGATATGGATATATCTATGTAATGAAATATAAATTTGAATCTTTTGAAATGTTTAAAATATTCCAAAATAAAGTACAAAACCATCTTGGCAAAACAATTAAAGTACTTCGATTTGATCGAGGTAGTGAATATTTGAGCCAAGGATTTAGTGACCATCTTAGAAGTTGTGGGATAATCTCAAAACTAACTCCTCCAAGAACACCATAATGGAATGACATTTTTAAGCAGAGGAATCAAACACTATTAGAGATGATTCGATCAATGATGAGTCAAACAGATCTTCCACCATTCTTTTGGGGCCATGCCCTAGAGATAGCTGCGTTCACACTAAATCATATTCCATCTAAGGCAGTTGAAAATACACCATATAAGATATGGACTAGGAAGAAACCTGGTTTGTCTTTCCTCAAAATTTAGGGATGTGTGGTTTATGTTAAACCACAAGCCACTGATAAATTATCGCACAAATCCTCAAAGTGCCTTTTTGTGGGGTATCCTAAGGAAACTAAGGGATATTATGTCTATAATCCTACCGATAACAAAGTGTTTGTTATCTGAAATAGTATCTTTCTAGAAAGGGAGTTTAACTCTAAACGAACAAGTGCGAGCAAGGTACATCTCGAATAAGTTTGAGAGTTACAAGATAGCACATAACCACAAATGGAAAACAGAGAAGACTAACAACAAGTTGTTGAGACTCCTCAAGTAATACAAGGCTCACGAAGGTCTAATAGGATATGACATCAGCCTAAGAGATATAGATTTCTGATTACTGGAAGCCATAATGTGTTGATCATTGAGCAGAATGAGCCAACCGCCTATCCGAAGCCATAATGGGATCCAACTCTAAGAAATGGTTGAACGCCATGAAGTCTAAAATGCAATCCATGTACGACAATTAGGTATGGACCTTAGTTGTCAATCTACCCAAAGGTGTAAAGAACATTGGGTACAAGTGGGTTTTCAAGGAGAAAATCGACATGGATAGCAAAGTAAATGTCTTCAAGGCACGACTGGTTGCTAAAGGATTCATTCAAACTCATGGTGTAGACTATGATGAAACCTTTACCTTAGTTACAATGGCCAAATCAATTAGAATCATTCTTGCCATCGCAGCATATTATGATTATGAGATATGGCAGATGGACGTCAAAACAGCCTTCCTTAATGGAAAGCTCCTTGAGGATATGTACATGACACAACATGAAGTTTTCATGTGTCTAAAGGATTTTGGTAAGGTATGCAAGCTTCAAAGATCCATTTATGGATTAAAGCAAGCATCTCGGAGTTGGAATCATTGTTTTGATGTAGTCAAAGAGTTTGGATTCATTCAAAATATCGATGAACCTTGTGTTTACAAGAAGGTTAGTGGGAGCACAGTTGTATTTCTAGTGCTTTGTGTAAATGACATCATACTCATTAGGAATGACATTCCTACCTTGCAAAGTGTCAAGTCTTGGTTAGGAAAGTTTTTCTCGATGAAAGACTTAGGCGAAGCTACTTATATCCTAGGGATTAGGATCTATAGAGATAGATCCAAGAGACACTAGTGCAAAATAGCCTTTTTAGACTACATCATTCAGACCGGTTATTACGGATAAGGTCTAAAAGAAACACACGGTGGCAATTTTGTAATTTAAAAAAACTTTTTAGACCGGTTATTTGAATAATCGGTCTTAAAGTTAAGACTTTTAAGACCAGTTATTTAAATAACCTGTCTTAAAGTTAAGACCTTTAAGACCGGTTATTTGATAACCAGTCTTAATTAGATAACTTTTAAGACCAGTTAATTAAATAACCGGTCTTAAAGTTAAGACCTTTAAGACCGGCTATTTGATAACCAGTCTTAATTAGATAACTTTTAAGACCGGTTAATTAAATACCTGGTCTTAAAAGTTAAAAGTATTTTTAAGACCGGTTATTTAAATAACCGGTCTTAAAAGTCCGGTATTCAAACCTAGCCCGCCCTCATTTCATATCCTTCTCAGTCCTTCTACAGCCGCAAAAGCTCCATTTCAGCCCTGCGCTTCTTCTCTGGTCATATTTCTCCATCTTCTCCGATCATATTTCAGCCTCTGCTCCAGCCACCGCCACCGCCACCGCTACCCCTCCCTTCTCCATTTTCCCTTCAACCCACTGATTTTAAAATACCACCGCTGCCTATCTTTCTCCATTTTCCTTCATCCCCCGACCCGTATCCAAGAAATTACCATTATCTCCGGCGTGTTCTCCAGCTACTGCAACCGCAGCTCCTCCTGCTCCTCAAGCCATGATCCAAGGTCACTACAACCAGGTAAGAGTAATGTCTCCTTGTCTCAGTTAATTCTTCATATAAATAGAAAAATTTAGTGAAATTGATTTTTAATAGCGGAAATGATTTTGAAGAACTCTTCGTATAAATGTTGGCGCTGGCTTGTAGTTTTATTACTGGATAGGAAACAATTGTTTGATGCTGTAGTCTGTGATTTACAAATTTGGATGTTATAAATTTATTCAATCACAATTGCTTGGCCTTTCGCATTTTGCATATCAATTTCTTTCTGTTGAATATTTTGAAGATGTAATTGTGTTGTTTATCAATTTCTTTCTGTTGAATCTGTTGAAGTGGTCCCTTGACTTGTTTTGAATCTGTTGAATCATTTTCTTTATTGAGTCTATAAATTTCACTGTTTATGTCTTCAAAATCAGATGTAATTGCAGTGGTCTCTTGAATAGAAATAACAACTATGTGAATGGGGGAAAATTACTTGAAGAAAATGGAACATATTGTAATTACATCTTATGAGGAATTCTGATGAAGAATTCTGTTAAACTAGATAAATTGATGAGTGTAATGATTTCATACTATTATCATACTCCTGCCTTTTCTAGGGGAGTTAATATACAGAAGGGAAGAAAAAAGAGCAGTTGCAATATATGGATCGTAGTTGGATAAACGCTAAACGAACTAGTGTTTAATATGATAATAGGGTGAGGGATATTCTTGGAATTTGCTAGAAGAAATTCTGGTAGTAATGATAGTGGGATGTTCTATTGTCCTTGTGTAGAATGTCTGAATGAGAAGCGACTAAGTGTTGCAGATTTATATACACATTTAATTTGTGAAGGATTTTGTAAGAGTTATATAGTATGGGTATGGCATGGTGAAGAAATAGAAATTCCAAGTGCAACTCAATAAGGGGGAGTCACCTTTGATGATAATGACACGGATCTGAATGATCGGATAGAGGATATTATTTGTAATGTAGGAGAAGAGGCTTTTGAGCAATCATATGCATATGGTAATATGTGCAGTGATGCTAAGAAGCCGCTGTACCCAGGGTGCACAAAATACCAATTGTTGAAAGCTGTATTGAAATTGGTAAGCTTGAAAGCACGACATAGATGGAGCGACAAGAGTTTTTTAGAAGCACTTGAGGCCTTTAAGGACATACTTCCAGATGATAATGTGATGCCTTGCCGATACTATGATGCTAAGAAAATATTGTGTCCACAAGGTATGAAGTATAAAAAGATCCATGCATGTCCTAATGATTGTATATTGTACAGAAAAGAGCATAAAGAGAAAGAGTAGTGTCTGATATGTGAAACCCCCAGGTATAAATCAAATAAGGCCCCTGTAAAAGTATTGTGGTATCTTCCAGTCATACCGAGGTTTAAACGGCTGTTTGCTAATGAAATTGATGCCAAAAATTTTAGATGGCAAGCGGATGAGAGGATTTCTGATGGAAAGCATCGACATCCAGCTGATTCTTCTCAATGGAAGAAAATTGATCAATTATTTCCTAACTTTGGCAAAGAGCCTAAGAACCTTAGGCTTGGGCTTAGCACGAATGACATGAATCCTTACGGTAGCCTAAGCAGTATATCTAGTTCATGGCCTATTCTGTTGGTAATTTACAACTTATCTCCTTTGTTATGTATGAAATGAAAGTACATCATGTTGTCTATGTTGATTTCAGGACCAAAACAACCCAAAAATGACAGATGTTTACTTAGAACCCCTGATCGAAGACTTGAAAGAGTTGTGGGACGAAGGTGTCATTGTTTTTTATGCGAACAAGAAGGAGATGTTTAAAATGTGAGCCTTGATCTTTTGTACTATAAACGACTTTCCTGCTTATGGAAACTTGTTAGGATATAGCGTTAAAGGCCACAAAGCATGTCCGATTTGTCAAGAAGGCACATGTTACCATCAACTTCAACATGGAAGAAAGATTGTTTATCTTGGTCATAGGAGATTCCTTAGACGGGGCCACCCATATTGCAGATTAAAGAAGGCCTTTTTTGGTGGCCAAGAGTTTGAAGATGCTCCAGAGGTATTGATTGGGGAGAAAGTGTATGAAAAGATGAAAAATATCAATGTCATATTTAGTAAGACTTCAAAGAGTTGAAATAAAAAAAAATACATGAAAAAAGAGGTATGTTTTCTTTAACCTTCGATATTGGCAGAATCTTGATGTGAGATACTGTATTGATTTCATGTATGTGGAAAAAAACGTGTGTGATAGTATTGTTGGGATACTACTCAACATACAAGGTAGTTCTAAGGATGGTGTTAAGGCAAGATTAGATTTGCAAGAAATGGGAATACGAGCAGACTTACATCCGAGGCCATATGGTAAGAGAACTTTTTGTCCTTCAGCTTCTCATACTTTGTCTAAGGATGAGAAAATAAGTTTTTGTGAGTGTTTACATGGCATCAAAGTTCCCTCAGGGTATTCTTCAAATTTTAAGAAGCTTGTGTCGATGAAAGACTTAAAGTTAGTAGGGCTGAAGTCTCATGATTGTCATGTCTTGATGCAACAACTACTCCCAATGGCTATTCGAGGCATTGCCAAATATGATCTTCAACACATATTGACCAGACTTTGTTTCTTCTTCAATACGATTTGTAGTAAAGTCATTAAGATAGAAATATTGGAGGAATTGGAAAATGAAGGATACCTGATCTTGTGCCAGCTTGAGAAGCTTTCTCTTCCTTCCTTTTTTGACATCATGGTCATCTAATTGTTCATCTAGTAAGGGATCTATTTTCGATGAATGTACCCAATTGAAAGAACTATGAAAATCCTAAAAGGATATGTGAAGAACCCTAACCGGCTTGAAGCATCTATTGTTGAGAAATATGTTTCTAAAGAAGCTATGGAATTTTGTCAACATTATTTGTCAAATGTAGGACATATCGGCCTTCCTAAATGACATGATGAAGAAAGGGGTAGGCGTGGGGCTACAGTCAAGAGTGTGGATCCTGATGATTTACAACAAGTCCACTTGTACATTTTGAATAATGTTGATGCAGTTCAAGATTACATAAATGTTTATAAAGAAATTGTACAGAAAGCAAACAGTCAAATGACTGAACAAAGGTTAATTAGGGAGAACACCAGAACTTTTGCACATTGGTTTAAACACAAGGTTGACGGAGAAGAATTTGTTTATGATACAATTAAATGGCTAGCACATGGTTCTGAGTTTGATATTATAAGTTGGACTTCGTTTGTGATCAATAGTTATACCTTTTACACGAAGTCCTTGGATGATAGGAGCACTGTCCAGAACAGTGGTGTTATGTTAGTAGCTGAATCTATACACTTCTCTAGTTCGAAAGATAAGAACCCTACATTGGCAGCCATACCTTATTTGGGGTTATTGACAAGATTTGGGTGGTTGACTATGTTAAAATTAAATTTCCCATTTTCAAATTAAGTGGGTTGATATCAATAATGGTGTGAAGATCGATAAGTTAGGGTTTACATTAGTTGATCTGAACAACAGAAGTTTTGGAGATGAACCTTTCATTATGGCAGATCAAGCGAAACAAGTGTTCTATATTACTGATCAGGCAAATAAAATGTGGTCTGTAGCTCTACAAGGAAAAAGGGTCATTGATATTGAAGAGGAAAGTCGTTTAAATTATGATATTCTTGAGACTCCTTCTTTTTCCAGGGGTCTTCCTACATTGAATGAAAAAGATGAAGCTGATAATGAACACGACACAAGAAATGATCATCGTGAAGGGATATGGGAGGATATCTCTTTATAAATCTACTTTAAAAGTTAGCTATCTATTTAAAGTAATTATCATTATAAGTTATATGCAGATTATATATATAGTTATTTTATAACTTACTAACTTAACAATTTGTCTGAACAGTACAATGACGGACCTGGTGCATCATACAGCAGAGGATCACGTGTCACCTAGTACTCAGCACAACGAGCCTCCTAGTGTCAATCAGAGATAGAGTGAAGGTGAGCCGAGTCACCAGCCCTGACGGAGGGGCAGGACGGCTACACAGTTGAGGGATGTTTCCCTGAGTCGGTCAGCCAGTGAGAAGATACCGATTCAGTTTGAACATTTTTGGAAACCGATCGGGCCTAATGCAAGCCGATATAAGAGTTTTGTTGGCCTCTTCGCACGAAATAAGCCTAGCATATTGATAGAGGAGTGGAGGAATGTCTACAAAAAAGTGAAGCAGCATATTCGGGACACTATTTAGGTATAAAGTTCCCTCTGTATGTAATGACTACTAAATTTCTTTCACTATTGTTACCAACTCATTTGATTCATGAATAACAGCTTACCTATGACGTTCCTCAGAGTGAGATCTTGTATAACAAGACTATGACATATTATTGTGAGCGCTGGAGGAAGTTCAAGACGAATCTGGCAAACAATTACGTGCATATCAAGGTACCAGCTGGTAAGCCTTATCCTACTCCTTGCAACAAGTATTCATACATCGATGAAGCGACATAGCAGGAGTTTTTTAGGCTTCGGACTACTCCAGAGGCTTTGGTGAGTTTACTTATTTTGTACTTTATTTACTTATCATTTGTCTTGACTGTTTGTAACCTTTTTTCCCATTTCTTATTCACAGGAAAGAAGGCAAAAAGTATAAGAGAGTGGAAGGAAGAATGATTGCCCCTACACAATGTCTCGTGGGGATATGCAAAGGCTGAGAAAGACTTGTTGACTACCAAACGAAGGAGATTGGAAGAAGCATCTCAATCCGATCCTTCTATTCTGCTATCTCCACCATCTCCAATACGGTATGAAGAGTTATGGTTGCATGCTCGCCGAAAGAATGGTGGATCCTATACGAGTGAACAGTCTCATATAGTTGGTGAAAAAATTGTAAGTATCGTTGTTGTTATTAACTATTTAGTAAACATGTTTCATTACTCATGTGTGTTATTTGTATATCTCACAGGAGGAACTTCAAAAAAAGCAAGCCAAGGGATCATTCAAGTCGGAAGGGAGGAATGACATTCTCATGGTTGCTACTGGAAAATGTGAGCATCCAGGCCATGTCAGGGGAGTTAGAGGAGGGGTAAGTATAAAGGATTACTTTGGATCCTCTTCAAGCAATTCCTCCTCCAACGTGGTTACAAGAGATGAATTGGAGCGTATGTTGGCCACTGTGAGGGATGAAGTAAGGGCCGAGCCAGAAGCATCATTTGATGCACTATTGGATGCCCGGTTAAGCAAGATGAAGGAGGAAGTATACGCCATGGTGAGCACAATATAAGATACCATTACTTCCCAGGCACAGTCGCTCGATCGTAATAAGCAGAGCTCTAAAGGGAATTGTTACAATATTGGACAGTCATCAGAGGGTCCTGGAAAGGACATTGATGAGCCTTGTGACATATTTGTTGAGGATCCTCTGAGACAGTTAGTTACACGGGGGAGTGTGCATAACCTACGATCAACTGTTCACCATCAACAGATGACAGATGATCAAGTCAGGGTATAAGTTGAGGAGGTTATCATCACAGAGCATCTGTCCCTATCCCTTTTGAGGAGTTTAAGATTGTGGACGATGTCTTGTGTACCTTCACATCATGGCCGAAGAACCTTGTTTTTGTTTGAGCTTCATATTCCCCGATCAGAGCCCCAAGCCCAGCTCCCTTCCCTCATGAAGTTTCACAGCCTCCACTGAATGTGATGCAGCAAGTGATTCTGATGGCATACGATACATCCTTTCTAACAAGAAGTTGGCCTACAGATTTAGTTGTTGGGAAGTTAGGGGCGATATGCTATCTTGATAGGGAAGATTTAATGTCCCTAGTCACTCCTAGACAATATCTTACTGTTGGGATTGTCTAACTATTTTTTATATAAGTATCTTCTTTAATTGGAAGTAAATATCTTAAAAATTATGCTGTTTAACTTTAATTTGTGTGCTTGCATTTTTGTAGGTACATGAATCGTAGGTTGGTCTCCTCTGGCCAGAGTGATAAATTGGATTAATGTGCCCAGTTCAAGTCTAAGAGAAAGGGACCACTTCTGCCATCAGACATAGATATTTATCAGAGAGGCTCAGTGAAACAGAAACTGACTGTTTCTTGGTTCCTTATGTGCATGTGTAAGAAACATTAAATTTATATTATAAAACACATATAATGCTTTATATTTGCTTAACATTCATCTCTTTTTTTAAGGGATAATTGGCAATTGGTTATTCTATGTAAGGCTAGTTACACAGTCGTCCTCCTATGCTCCCTCCACTTCAAACTGGGGAGTGACTTCAAGAAGACCGTGAACTCGTAAGTTTTCTTGCTTTATTACCTTTTGTGTGCAAAGTTTGTGTGTAGAATAAGTAATCTTTGTGACTTTGATGATATGGCTATACAGACATTCCTACACGCTAAATGTGGTAGCCATGTTCGTGACTTAAAAGACCTTACATGGATCACGCCAAAGGTTAGTACATATTTGTTTTTTTAAGATGTGTTCCATAAGCTATGCTTTTATGCTTGCTTTGATGATATAATGTTCTTTTTCAAGGCCGTAGGCAACCACCGGGCTCCAACTTATGTGGTCTTTATATTTTGAGGCAAATTTACAATATTATCAGCCTAGGCATGACTGATTTTACCGAGGAGGTAATAAATGTATATTTCAAAAATTTTGTATTACTTTATTTTTTTAAGTTAGTAAGTTAATTTTTTGTTTGGCTTCGGTGTTACACATACAGATGTTTGATCTTGCAGATCCCTTTCCTGAAGAAGATATTGATATCATCCGCAATTGTTGTGCTAAATTCATCTATGAGCTTTTACAAGATTAGTAATTTTTTGAATCAGATCGTAAGTTGTTCTAATAATACTTATGGTTTTCATATATATCTAACTTGGTTATATCTCTACTCAGGACAACTTGGATATTGGTGATACTAGTTGGCTGTCGATATAGACATGGGATCACTATTATAAACTTTCTTCCATTTTTTTCATTTATCTGTAAAGCTTAGGAATTTTTTCCATATAATGAGAAATATTTATTCTCCTACTTTTCTTTAGAAGCTTTGGGATTGAAAGTGTACACAATGTTGAGATTTTCCTGCTATCATTGTTATGTTGTGGTTTATTGTGGTTCAAAATGCCTGATGATTATAAATTTTTAATATTGTACTGTTGCTGAGAATTGAATAAGTTGATCATGTGTTATTGGTAGTCATTAGAATTGAATGTGTTTGTTTTGAATGATTTTTATTCATAATGTTGATTCTGTGATTGTTGAGGGTGGAGGGTTGTAAGGGCCAAGTGTTGTTGCCTTGAAGAGACTGACAGTTATAGCTTCATACCAATTAGGATAACTAAGGTCATATTTAACAAAAGAGGGAAAGGGGAACTAATAAGGATTTTAGGCTTCATGATTCTAAATTTGAAGCAACTTTGCATAGGATAACATGATGCCTTAGGCTGAATTGATTCTGAGAAATACCAAGTATTTCTGGAAATAAAAATGTTGTTGTCACTGCTTCTGATTGTGAATATATATATACATGTGTTGTTGCTTATGTATGTGGAGAGGGGACTGTCGTTGAATATGGCTTATTGGCCTGGATAAGATTGAAACAAATAAAACTAAAAAAAAAATTAGACCAGTTCTCATAAGAATCGATCTTAAAGTAATATTTAAGACCGGTTAAAATGAGAACCGGTCTTAAAATTCTAGCCTTTAAGATCGGTACTCAAGATAACCGGTCTTAAATAACTAACACTTTTAAGACCGGTTTTCATAATAACCGGTCTTAAATATAACTTTAAGACCATTTTTTTTCTGGACTGTTCTTAAAATCCTATACTTTTAAGACCGGTTTTCAGAGAAACCGGTCTTAAAAGTATATTTTAAAACTAAAATTTCCTTTAAACGGTTTTGTTAGTCAAACTTTAAGACAGGTTATGATACAACCGGTCTTAAAAGTTTGTATTTTAGACCGTTTTTTTAACCAGTCTCAAAAGTTAGATACTTTTTAGATCGGCTGTATCAAGACCTGATCCAGAACTGGTCTAAAATGTCATTTTTAATCGGTCTAGAAAATGTTTTTTGCAATAGTGAGATTAATAGGCCTAAGTTAGAGTAGTAAGGGTTATTGAACTGCTGTCAAGGATATCCTAAAGTACCTGAGAATGACTGAGGACTTATTCTTGGTATATAGTGGATTGGATGACGAGCTTTGTGTAACTGGTTATACAGATATAAGTTTCCAAACTGACCCAAATGATCTTAGATTGCAATCTGGATATATATTCCTTTTGAATAGTGGTGCAGTAAGCTGGAAGAGCTACAAGTAGAGTACTGTAGCAGATTCTACAATAGAATCTAAGTATATAGTAGCATCGGATGCAACTAAAGAAACCGTTTCGATCAGAAAGTTTGTTATTGAACTAGGGGTGGTGCCTACCATCCCAAATCTAATAGATCTGTTCTTTGACAATAACAAAGCTATTAAGGACCAAACTTATACTCAGAAAATTTCATCTTATCAGAAAAATCAATGATAGAGGTGATATAAAAATATGTAAAGTAGCAGGAGAAGACAATGTTGTTGATCCTCTTTCTAAGCTGCTTGCACAAGCAAAGCATGAGCGTGATGTTAGGACAATGTGAATTAGGTAAACAAATTAGTGTACCTAGTGCAAGTGGGAGGATGTTGAAATTGTAACCTAGGGGCCAATCATTGTACTTTGAACATTTTTATTCAATGAATTTATCCATTTAGTTATCACATTATTCGCATGTTCATTGTGATAACTGTATCCTTAGATAAATCATAATGATTGTCCTAAATGTCCCTGGTCAGTCATCTCTGTGGGAGCAAAGATGAAATAAGACCAGTATGACTTTGATAAGGTATAGGGATATGAATCAAAGTCTTAGGTGTTAGATTTCATGTTTTGATGATAACAAATCATGTTTTGAAAGCTCATGGATTCAATATCAGCAAAGGAAGTAATTCTGGTGATCTGTTCAAGATCACTAGAGTCATTTAGTTAATCACTCGAGTGATATTCAACATCACTCGAGTGATCACTGAAATCACTCGAGTGATTTGGAAAAATAACAGATCACTCAAGTGATATAGGAAATCACTCGAGTGATGCGCATAATCACTTCCAGTGATCGATAAATCACTGTAAGAAAAATTCACTGTTTTGAAAATCACTTGCAGTGAAGCTTAGATCACTCGAGTGATGAGCCAAGAATTCCAAATCACTTCTAGTGATCCTGAATCACTCGAGTGATGTTGCATTTTCGCTGAATCACTTCCAGTGAATTGGAAATCACTGCAAGAATATTTTACTGTTTACCAAATCACTTCCAGTGATCCTCAATCACTCGAGTGATGTTTGAAAAGTTCCAAATCACTTCCAGTAGATTCAAAATCACTGCAAGAAGAAATCACTATTTACAAAATCACTTCTAGTGATTCCAAATTCACTCGAGTGAAACATGGAAATTTCAAGATCACTTCCAGTGAACCAGCAATCACTGTCAGAAGCTTTCAACGTTTTCAAAATCACTCCCAGTGATATTATATTCACTTCCAGTGATATTGTATTTTCTCCAATAATGATTTATTGTTCCAGTAAACACTTTCCTGCATACACTATGATCCATTTGCAATTACTTCCATAAAGAACAACTGATTTTGCTAGTGAAATTCTGTTATTACTGATTTCTCCAACTTGCTATCAAAATCATATGGTATATCATTTTACCACTCAGTTGTGAAAACAAGATCACTCTCGATGGTTTTATTGATTGTCAGAAAACACTTCAAGTGAATCATGTTGATATACAAATATTTTCTAACCGTTATATTCACAAGTGTGTTACAGCTGTACTCCACCATCACGCACTCAACATGTAACTAAACTCTCCATTCAAACGACAACTATTCGTAGGCGGTAGCAAAATTCATAAATAACGGAAAGAAAAATACTGGTGCATTTGTCAGAAGCACATTTGAATCAACGGACAAATTTACAACGGTCTTCAAAGGTTCTATTATATATGTCCAACCATTCCAAAAAATGAACAAAAAAAAGAGAAACGCCTGAATACTCTACAAGCAATATCATTACAAGTGCTTCAAGCTTTCGTCTGTACTTCAGTTTTTATCTACATACTCTGTGAGAGAGATTTGTCAGTCATACTTAATCATTTCCAATAGTGATAACTTAAGGTTTAGGAACCTTGAGTAGGGATTTGAGATGACCTTGTGTAAGGGGGAGAGAGTGTCTAGAGGAACTTGCTGTTTGTACTGTGGTGCCAAGAACCCACTTAATCTTGGAAGATATAATGAAAGGCTCAGAAGGATTTTTGAGGACTGGACGTAGGTCAAGTGGTTGAGACCGAACCGGTATAAATCTCTGTGTGAATCTCGGTGATATCTCTTCCTTTTATTTATTGTGCTTAAAGTTTTATAAATTGATTTTAAATCTCTGATAATTTTGCAATCACCCAATTCACCCCCCTCTTGGGTGAAAAGCTTGCTCTAACATTAGGCACTTGTAGGAGTACAAGGTGCTGGACCGACCCGCTATGAGAAAGCTGCTTGGATTAAGTCATAAACTTATCTCATGTATAACCACGTCACAATGCCCTCTAACCTGAGATCATCATGGATTCCTACATGAGAGTCACTAAGTTTTGACTTAGTCAAAAGTCACCTTTAACCGGGTGCTAATAAAAGCTACAATCGGGCTTAGTGGTTTTTATGTAGAGGAATGTGAATGGTCAAGAAGGAATTTGTCCCTCATATTAGTAGAGAGATATTACTAGGCCCTTCGATGAGTGGGTCTAAGAAATGTATGGACATACTACGATGGAAAGGAGTTTCCATTTCTATAGTTAGACTACTTAGGGATCGAGAAAGTAATGGTCAGGAATAGGAGGATGACATTCTCCATGCCTCATCTTTGACCAAAATATCATGTGACAAAAGGGACGTGATATAGTTATATGACAAGTTGTATCGTATTGTCGATCCTCACATGAATTGGGTAGTCGTAATGTCTTGCTAGAGGTCGCTTACGACTTGTGGGTTAGTATATTCATTAGCCCACTGCCAACTTAGTGTGGGCCTACAGGGTCGCACATAAGAATAGCCCAACACAAGCTATAATGTCCAGATTCATTGAATCTAAGATTCAATGAACATAATGTTTAATCTAGGGTGGATGAACTTTATATATATATATATATATTTATTATATACACATATTGTGTGAATATTTATTTGATAAATATTTATATGTGTGTGTATCTATATATATTTATATTTTAAAAAATTAATAATATTATATATACACATATGTATTTTTCAAATACATACATACATATATAATATGTATTATTTGATAATATATATTAAATATATGATAATGTTATATTGTATGATAATATTATTATATTGTGTATATATAAAGATATTATATGATAATATCTCAGATTTAATTTATAAAGATAAATTAAATATAATTCAATTGTCTCTTTATTCTAATTAAATTAATAGGTTAAATTAAAACTGTTGGACATATTGAATTAATCCAGAATTATTTAATCAGCTTATCAATACAATTAAGTGTTAATTGATATGATAAGGATTTTGAAATTAATTAAGATTAATTTTAAAAATCCAATATCCATCATAAAATAGATAACCCTGACTAGTTATAAAAGATGAGAGCTAGTGTTTTCTATAGATGATGAAAAAATAGAGAGCCATAAGAGAACCCTAGAAAGACATTGGAGGCGCTAGTATGCTGCCGGTATTAGGTTCTATTCGTGCGGATACCAGTAGAGAGAGCTGATATGAGTAGTTAGCTCTTCAAGATCCAAAAGGTAAAACTCCAAAGAAGAACTAGCAAACATGTTGATGTTGAGGATGGTTAATTTCACACTCATAGAGTTTGATGCTCTTTTAAGAAGAATTAGCAGACATGTCGATGCTGGGGAAATTATTTTAGGAGCAACCAAACATGGAGATTTGAGAACTCAGAATACGTTGAAGATTGTGGGCATTCAAACAATCATGAATAAGGACCGACTCTTTCTAACTCGATTTAAATGCCTTTGATAGATTTGCAATTGGGATTGGTAAACTTTTACAATTTTAAATTTTGATTCTTCCGCTATGTGCCTACCAATCTCAATAACGAGCCTATTTGTCTGTTGCTTCAGCTGTTGGTTGAGGGTTGGGATTTCTGTTGTGTTTCTGAATAGTTTGATTTTTTTTCCATGCCCTTCAATTCATTTTCCTTTAGGACGAGCAACCTACAAAAATAATGAAATTAAATCACATAGTTTTAAATGAAAGTGCATAGAAAAAGTTAAAGGAATTGTAAATTAACTACCTTTCGAAGTGGCTCAAATAGACCAATTGGCCATGCAACATAACCATGTTGGAAATTGTGCCCTAAGGGCCAATCATTGTACCTTAAACATTATTGTTATTTAAGAATTTCTCCTTATTGTTATCATATCATTTGCATGTTTATTATCATAATTGTATCCTTGGATGAACTATAAAGATTATCCTAAATGTCCCTGGTCAATTATCTATGCAGGAGCAAAGATGAAATAAGACCAGTATGACTTTGATGAGGTATAGAGATACAAATCAAAGTCTTAGGCACTTGTAGGAGTATAAGGTGCTGGACCGACCCGCTATGAGAAAGTTGCCTGGATTAAGTCATAAGCTTATCTCATACATATAATCATGTCACAGTGCCCTCTAACCTGAGATCATCATAGATTCCTGCATGAAACTTGCTAAGTTTTGACCTAGTCAAAAGTCACCTTTGACCGGGTGATGATAAAGGCAACAATCGGGCTTAGGAGTTTTCATGAAGAGGAATGTGAGTGGTCAAGATGGAATTTATCCCTCACATTAGTGAGAGATATTACTGGGCCCCTCGATGAGTGAGTCTGAGAAATGTATGGCCATACTGTAATAGGAAGGAGTTTCCATTTCTAATTTCAGGCTACTCAGGAATCGGGAAAGTGATGGTCAGGAACAGGAGGATGACGTTGTCCATGCCTCATCCTTGACCAAAATATCGTGTGACAAAAAGGGACGTGACATGGTTGTATAAAAGGTTGCATCGTATCATCGATCCTCATGTGAATTGGGTAGTCGCAATGTCTTGCTAGAGGCCGCTTGCGACTTGTGGGCTAGAATAGTTTTTGGCCCACTGCCAACTTCATATGGGCCTACAGGGTCGCACACAAGAATAGCCCAACACGAGCTATGATGTCCAGATTCATTGAATCTAAGATGTGTCTAAGATTCAATGAATACAATATTTGACCTAGGGTGGACGAATTATATATATATATATATATATATATATATATATATATATATATATATATATATATAAATTCAAAAAAAATAATAATAATATATATATAGATTATAATATTATTATAAGATGTTAGTTTTATATTTAATTTATTTGATAAATTAAATAATTAAAACTAATACAGATATCATATCTTAGATTTAATTTATAAAGATAAATTAAATCTATTGGCTCTTTAATTAGATTAAATGAATATGATAAATTAAATCTGTTTGACAGATTTAATCAAGTCAGATTTATTTGATTTAATTTGAATTTCAAATTGATTAAGATTAATTTTGAGATTCCAATACGGCCATATATCAGATATAAAATTCGAAGGGCGAAAAACCCTAGGCTGTACGGAGAACTTGGAGAGCCGCGAGAAACCCTAGAGAGACATCTTGGAGGCGCTAGCACGCTGCCGCATTGGGTCTTGTTCGTGTGGATACCGGTAGAGGGAGGCGACCAGAGGTGTTGACTCCTAGAGATCGAAAGCACGAAAAACATAAAGGTACTATTCTAACTACTCAATTTAGACGTCTTTGATAGATCCGTGATTGGGATTCGAGGTTTTTAAACGGTTAATTTTTCCGCTGCGTGTACGAATCCCAACAAACCACTGACAACATGTCTCACTATTGTTTCTCATCCTAATAAGGGATTAGTAGGAGGGCATCTTTATTTGTGAATACATCAACCCTGACTCACAGTGTTTCGGCCCAATGGTGAATTATGCAATGTATCATTATTGGTGTTGTAGGCCGTGCCTATAGCAATTGTGTGCTTGAAAGAATTATCGGCATACATCCTTCATGTTGATTTGTCCTATTAAAAGTATAATTAATATATTCAGGTGTACTAATTTATAACGTAACAAAAATTTAACTAGAGTAGAAATAAATTACTAAAGGTATGGGGACTTTAGGCATGGAGGGGGGATTATCCCTGGCACTTATTCTGTCATGCATTGGACTTGGTGTTGGCCTAAATTGTAGCAAACCATCAATTTGAGCCCTCAATAATGCATTTAGCTCTTGCAGCAAGCGCATATAATCGTTAAATTGTTCAACTTGATGCTCGTAGCCATTACTCTTCTGTTCTACATGATCCTTGTGGTTACTTATTTGCTATTCTACTTGCTGCTTATAGCCAAAATTCTCCTCCTTTAGTTAGACAAAGTCATTATTGTTAGGTTGCTTTTGGGGGCCAAAGTACGCTGTTTGGGTGACTCCAAAATCAGTACCATGAAGACAACCATCATACTCAGGAGCTCCAAGCGCTCTATTGAGTAAGTTGTCATGACCAACATAGTTCACTAATACTGGTTGTTCCTATGTCATTGTGCACTATCACAAAAAGAATTACAACAATATTATTGGTTGTTCCTAGGAATTTCGTCTTTTTTATTTATGCAGCCAGCCAGTCGCAAATCACGTTATGGTAATGTGTGACATCAAAATGAGACTCTTGTATCAGCATGCCAAAGTTATTTGTAGTTAAAACTTAGTCATATAAATTATATTCCTATGAAATAATTATTAGTTCTTGCTAATTGTTGCTCAAACACTGTATATGATACCAATCCTTTCATGTACCGGTAAGCATATTGGATGCGTTTTCCTGATTTTGCTCATTTTTTCCTGTTTAGATCCAAATGAATCATATCAATAAATATTAATTACAAATATGTTACAAGTAGTCCATAACGGTAAATATTATGTTACCATAAATTTTGCAGTAGTATGTGAGCTAACAAACTCATTCTACTGCTCCTGAGTTATTATTCAATCGAACAACTTCGGTGGTGTATGATTGGTATTATCATTGTTGTCACGCAAGTAGAATTTCACGAGGTCATGAAGAAAATTTTGCAAAATTCTACCACATTTTCACAGCAAAAATTTCTCTTTATCATCTTCGATAATAAAACCATATTGTAACAAAAAACCACACATAACTTGGTAGATTGTAATTTCATGAAACTAAACAAGCATAATAATAAAGTAAATACTATTTACCTTAACTGAACCCAAGATGATGTCTGCGTAATCTTTCTTCACCCGTCTCCAATTTGAAATTGTAATGGGAACTCTTTCTCTGACCGTAGTCCCAATGCAATTATTAAAGGAGCTAGCATTCGGTCCAATTGGATTTCCCTTGTCATTCCATTGAAGCTCTGACATAATGCCCTTACTCCATTTTCCTACGAGTTAAATAAACCAAACAAAACATCAGCGCACAGTTACAATCATGACAATGAAAGTAAATTAAGTTAAAATATATGAATATACATGTAATAAAATATAATAAAAGGAAAAAAATAAGGCACTTATTATAATCTTTTCCTCTTTCTTGTTTGATTTAAAAACCAAGTCACCTCTTCATGAACATGTCTCATGTATAAGGATTCATCTTCATTTTCATCTTCATCCATATCAATTATACTTTGACCATAATATCTCAAAAGAAAGATCATCCTCAGGAATATTCAAATATTCATTACTTTCAGCATCAATGTGTTCTTGATGATTCTTGTTCGATGGAAGTATAATGGACTAATTCTTCTTAACATGATCCGAAATGAAAAACACTTGTTTGCCTAGTGATGCTAAAATGAAAGGATCATGTTTATACCAAACTTTAGAAAGGTATACTTGAACAAACCCTAACTCATCTATCCACAATCCACTATTGACCCACTTACATCTGTAGACAGGGACCCTCAACATAATGTAATATAACTCTCATATTCGTTTAATGACACCAAAGTATGACATTGGTGTGAAGATGAGGTGTAGGTTTTACATACTAGCTCTATGGCAAGAATCAGAAACATGTGTTACCCTAGTATTCTGCATCATGCTCCTTATATCATGTTCTTGTGTGTAGAATGTGTAACTGTTTATTGCATAAATATTATAAGACAACACATTTAAGCTCGTTCCATTCGATAAACATATCAAGTTTTCAAAAACTGAATCAGAATTCCTCTCTATCACATCATTA
Organism: Albizia julibrissin; assembly: GCA_037074505.1. NCBI lineage: Eukaryota > Viridiplantae > Streptophyta > Magnoliopsida > Fabales > Fabaceae > Albizia > Albizia julibrissin. The sequence goes on from CM073477.1 coordinate 46,551,298, forward strand.
ATACGCCTTTTTAACCAACTTGGAAAATGTTGGCTGTGCTCTTTTATTATAAAATTTTCATTCCTTTCACCATATACCAATCGAAGAGCATCCTTATATTCTTCAACCTCATCAGTGTTAAATATCACATACAAGTGAGCTTGCTCCCATTCAGTCATTGATATCATGATTACATCCTTCCCACTTGTTCCTTTCCCTGCTGTTCGCCCATTGTGACGAGACTTCGGGATCCTTACAGGGTTTACACTTAATAGACAACTAGCATATAAGTCACTTGCTTCTTCAACCATGTACCACTCAACTATACAAACCTCTATTCGATATCTATTTTTCACATACTCTTTTAAGATTTTTGTAAATCACTCATTTGGGTACATCCATATCAAGTATACTGGACTGCATAATTGAACCTCTTTTACCAAGTGTACGATGAGATGGATCATAATGTCAAAAAATGAAGGTGGAAAATACATTTCAAGTTCACACAGAGTACAAACAATTAACCTTTGTAAATCTTGTAACATCATTGAATCAACCACTTCACTACAAATCAACTTGAAGAACATGCAAAGTTTAGTGATGATATTCCTTACCTTTTTGGGTAAGATTGACCGTATTACCAACGGGTATGAAATTCTACATGAGCATATGACAATCATGAGATTTAAGGTTCCTTAGCTTAAACTCTTTCACTAATAAAAGATTCTTTATATTTGAAGAATAGCCCTCTAAAACTTTGATTCCTTCAAGAAACTCACAAAATAACTTTTTCTCTTTCCCCGACAGAATGTAAGCTGCTAGAGGTAGATAAATACAGTGCCCTTACTCAACTAGTGCCAACTCTTCTCTGATGCCCAATTTAACCAAATCCAACCTTACATTAACACTATCCTTATTGTTTCCTTGCATATTGAGCAATGTGTCAATTAAACTATCACAAATATTTTTTTCTTTGTCCATCACATCAAGAAAATGTCTCACATATAAGGACTTCCAATATGGGAGTTTAAAGAAAATTGACTTCTTCCAGCCGCTTGTCCTGATTTGTTTTACAAAAGGCTTGCCAAAATTGTTATCCAAGTTTTTGACCTTCTTAAATACTTGAGCACTAGCCAACATTGTAATACCCGAATTTTAGGATTAAAGGCTTGAGATTACGCCTGGATTTAATGGACTGCTAGACCCCGATTTAGCAGATGTCCAAGCAGGACATGATATTTATCCCAAAATTCCTTAATATTGTTGGGTATTAAAAAGGAAATAAAAGGTAAGGGCAAAATGGTAATTTTGCCATAAGTTGAGAAATGATGGATTTTCCCTAATATTCCCAATATGTTGAGTTGAATGGGAATTAAAAGGAGGGAAATAACTACTTGGTAATTAGTGAGGCCATATTGGTAAATAATTATCAAGTAAAGTCAATAAGCGAAGAACCTTAAGGCTTTGGTGAACCACTTGAGGTGGTATAATAGGATAATTTGATAGTGGATTATACTCTCTTATTTCTCATTAATATTGATGGAATGATGAAGGAAAAGAGAAAGGAAACTTGCTATGCAGCAAATGAGATAGGTGGACTAATTGAGTAAAGGCCACCGGATGATTTTAATTAATCATCATCATTCATCAATTAATTCCCTTCCTTTCCTGCGGTCAGATTAAAAGGGAAGAGAAACGGAATAGATCATATGAGAACGAAAGAGAGAAAAGAAAGGACAAGAATGTGAACGGAGAACGAGAGGAGAGAGAAAAAGTTGTTATTGGCCGAAACTCATCCGAAATGGCGTTTTCTCTCGAAATGTCCAGTACAAAGGTTGTTCTACTTATCCCGAGCTTCAATTCTATGGTTTCAGATTCTCGTTTAGAGGCCGTTGGTGCCATCTCACCGGTCGGAGCATCACCAAAATTCTGAACCGGATTCAGAAGCGAGTAGAGGTAAGCGTGTGCTACCTTTCTACCATTTCGGTTATTATTTAGATGAGTATTTTGGAAGTAGTGTGCTGTTCATATCTCATTCTTTCCATATTTTGGAGGCCAAAATGATGTCCAATGGATGTCTAAACGGCTAGTCATGTAATAAAGAGTAGAAAGGAGGATATTAAGATAAAGAAAGGGAGGAACCGACACAACTCTTCTAAGAACTCTATAATGGCTGCCGTATATGGTTTATGAGGGTAGAGTTGGAATTTCATCGTTTGGATGATTCCATTGAGTTAAGAAGAGCAAATTGTGTAGGGTTTATGTTGAAGGGGAAGTAAGAAAAGCAAGATTATTAAACCGGGATCGGTCAGGGAACCGGTCGGGATACTGGGTTAAGGGTTAGTGGGTTAGACCGGAGTTAAACCGGAGCTAACCCGGGACCAAATTGGTGAGAAAATGAAAATTTCAAGCTTATTAATATGAAATTATAAAAAAAGGTAGACCGATTCACTACCTGGACCGAACCGGTTTCTTGCCTGGGTCGCCGGTTTCTGGGCTGGACCGGCCGGTCCGGTCTGGGTTTAATAACCATGAAGAAAAGGCCTAGAGGTTAAAATAACCAATTTACCCTTTTAGCTCTAAATGGGGGGCTGTCAGGGGGTATTTTCATTATTTAGGCTTGAATTTGACTAATCTAAAGTCATAAATGGATTCTACACGTGAAATTGTGTAGGATTGGCCCATTTTGGTAATTTAGCATAATTGGGCTAAGTTATCAACTAATACGAGCCTAGAATGATATAAGAAAGAGTAATAACTCGTTAAATGTATTTGGATGGAATTCTAGGACTCGATGGATGGTCATGCCCGAACCGGAGTAATGACGAAGGATTAAGGACGGACGTGAGGTCCGACAGGTAGTGGACTTACTTTTCCTGCATGGGTGTGATATGTATGTTATATGCATTGATTGTGTGACTGTTATGCCTATTTGTGTTGAGCATATTTGATTGATTGAAGCTCTGTTATATTTGTGCGATGACCATTGGTATGTCATAATATTGAGCATGTAGCATGTCATTATGTTGGCATGAAATAGGGTAGGCAAGCATGTCACGCATTCATATATGTATGCCATGCATAGTAGTACTGTTCACTACTGAGATTCTCTCGAATCTTACTCCTCCCAAACAACCATAGTGACAGGTGAAGATGCGTGAAGATGCACGGAGGAGGTATGGAGACGTGAAGTGAATAGGAGGCCGTAGTGCGGAGCACTACCTCCTATAGTTCATGTATGTGTGTATATATGGATGTATGTATATGTATGAATGTTGTATAAGCAGAGAATGACTCTAATGTATTTAAGAAATTTTCTAGCATGAATAAGAGAACGGCTTTAGTTTAATAATTTATCGCTCGCTTACTCTGATATAATGGAACTAAGAGCCGGTAAGATAAGTATATGGAAGGGTGCTTACATTTTTGGTATCATAGCTATTGAAAATGAGGTGTTTCCTTTGGTGGTATCAGAGCACTGGTTCTCGCAGTGATGGATAGTTGCTAGAATTATTAGAGCGTTGATTCTAGCAATATTGGATAATTGCTAGAAGTTCTCTACTTATGTTGATGGGTTACCATCCTTGGTTAGATGCCTTATGGAAGGAGGCATGGTGGTGAAGTTATGGCTAAGATTGATGCCATGTGGAAAATAAGGATTTGGGTAACCTATGGATGAAATTGGAGTGGATTTGAAATGAGTTTTGAAGTGTTTATCAGTTTGGAATAGCTTATGAACTCGAGTTTGGCTTGGTGAACTCGAGTTCATGGGTGAAATTCTGAAGGAAAAGGAGTTTCGGGCGAGAACTCTCACCTCGCACTTCTAGAACTCGAGTGTAAATTAGGGCAGAACTCGAGTTCATTATTGAGAACTCGAGTGTGCAGTGGTTTCAAGCGAAACTCATGAAAGTGCATAACCTGAACTCGAGTTCATTGTGAAGAACTCGAGTGCAAGATGATTTTCGCTGGGTATTCAGCTTTCAGGTGGAAATTCTCAGGCTATAACTTACGAGACTCGAGTGCAATGGAGACTGAGAACTCGAGTTCATTGTAGGGAACTCAAGTGCATGGGGTATTTCCTCGTTCATGTGATGGTTTCAGGAAGGAACTCACGAGAGTTTGAAGCCTGAACTCGAGTGTCGAAGGTTGAGAACTCGAGTTCATATGGGTGAACTCGAGTCCATGTGTTGATATTACACGTTGAGATTGCTTATGGTAGAAACTTCTTCTCCTGAACTAACAGTACTCGAGTGTGGATAAGCTGAGAACTCGAGTTCATGGTTATGAACTCGATTGCATATGGAAAATTCCTATACCCGCGATGGTGCAAGGTTCAGATTAAAGTGTAAAAGCCTGAGGACTCAAGTTCATATGGGAGAACTCGAGTGTAAATGAATTAAGGACTCAAGTTTATGGATGAGAACTCGAGTTCACCTCTTATGGTTGCAAGTTGAAGGCCTCTCGGGAAGGAACTCTTGTAATGGAACTTGTGGAACTCGAGTGCTGAGATTTGGACTCAAGTGTGGATGATGATGAGAACTCGAGTGCGCTGTGGTGAACTCGAGTATGAGTCTTCAGGTCATGTAAGGAAAAAAAAAGTCCTGGTAGAGATACCCGCAGAACTCGATGTGTTGGAAAAACTCAAGTGCGAAGCCAAAAGCTTGAGTTCAGTGGCAGTTGACTGAAATGAAAATATGACCTTGTGCAAAGTTTTATGGGATGCTTTAGCACATTGTATGAGACTTATCTGACATGTCATGGTATGGGTAAGGTATGTATGGACTGCAAACACCTAATAACATATGAGATGGTTAGAGGCATGGAGATGATAAAAGTAAGTATTGATTTTTAATCCAAACCCTTTTTGTTGCAGTGGCTACTAGTCAGAAAAGTTTATTTATAGGGTTATGGAATTTGAGTTTGAGGTTTAGTGATTGTGTTGAAACTCTCCATGCTAAGAGATGAACCTTAGTAACCGTGGGGTTAATGGTATACGGTAATACATGATGATTGATGATCATGTCGTATATCAATCATAGAGGATATGATATAATGATACTGAAGGTTGAGAATACGTTTAGATTAGATCTAAGCTAATATGGTGCTTAGGTCGAAATGAGAATAAGGTCGCACCTTGGTTCTATTTTATGACGAAAGTCAGAACCTTGTAAACCTTATGGATGATGGTGAACCTTCAGTAATTAGTTGAGGATATTACCTGGAACCGTGAAGGTTGGAATATGTACTATTGATTTGAATCTTAGCGTACCTATTAGGTAATTTGAGGAAATGATTATCGCTTAGGGCGATGTTAAGGTTCTAAGAGTATAATCTTGATTTGAGAATTTGAGAATCAAGAATATGAGATAGCCTGAGTGGCTGAGGTACTAGAGTATAGTACAGAGATGGGTGAAATCCTCATTTGGAGGTTGCTAGTTGTAAATCTAGCATAAGGGAAAGATCTTAATCATGGACTTATCCCTTAAGTTATGGATATTGCCTGGAGTAGAGTTAATATTGAAGTTTAAATGAACTGACTCCAGGGAGTGAACAAATTACAGAACTGCTAGAGAAGAAGGATTTTATGAGATTTGAATTCCATTACAATGGTACTTCTATTTGGAGGCAACCAACTAGACAGAACTACCTGCGGAGGATTCTGATTAGAAAGGGCTACCTACGGGGAGTTTTGATCGGAGAAGGCTATCTGTGGGGAGATTTGATCGGAAAAGGCTACCTACAAAGGGTTAGATCGGAGGGGTTGACAAGTCAAGGGGACTGCGTAAAGCACCGAGTATAGGGTCGTAGTGTTAAGCCGCCGTGATGTTGAACCATAGTGTGCATTCACCGTGATGACAAACCGTGGCGTGAAGCTGCCGTGAAGTTGAAACCGTAGAGTAGAGCTACGAGGACGTTGGCTCTCAATAGTGGTATATTGTAATGAGTTTTCTATTGAGTAAGTTTCCTTGAGGAGAAGGGGTATATAACCCAATGAATAGCCATGCGGTATGTTAGTACCAAATGATGAAAGAGATTGAGGAAGAACATGCTCAACAATGTTAAGCTAAATAGCTTTTGCTCTCGTATCTTATGTAATGGTTCTGCATGTATGTGTTTACCATCAGGTATATTTGTGTTATGAATATATGGTAGGCAGTAAGACCTTTAGGGCCAGCGTGTCTTTAGGCAGTCAGACCTGACGGGCAGAGGTTAAGACTGTAAGTTCTGCGATGTCTAAGACATAATGGTTATTCCCTAGACAGTAAACCTAATGAGCATTCATGAGTTACAGGGTAGTCGCCCGGGGCCTATCTTTATGCAGGTGGACGCCACAAATATTTCTATTATGCACGAGTAGTCGCTCGAGACCTATCTTTACACGAGTAGACACTCAGGGTCATGGAAATTACTGTTTTGCACAAGTGGAATCCCGGGGCCTATCTTGCGCGGGTGAACACTTGGAGCCATGTCACTTGTGAACCGAAAGTCCAGTGGATGCCTTTAGGCTATTTACAGATGTTCCAAATGCCTTGTGATTATGATGGTGATGGTTTGTTTAGCATGCTTCGTGAACATTACATAAGAATGTGAATGAGTTGAGAAGCAAGAGTTGGAGCCTGAAATGAGTAAATGAAACTCAACGATGCCAAAGTTGTCGAGCGCAGCTTAAGTGTCCAACGTCGCATGTTCGATACTTAAGAGGATCTCCTTTGGGGGGATAGCTGGTTGGGCGGCCAGTAAAGCTTTGCCTTCTGTGCTCCTAGTAGGGGTTCAGTTAGGCCGAATATTATACCTGTGCACGGTTAGTCCAGGTGAGCCTGGAGTTGAGGCCTAATGGGTGTAAGCCTAGTGGGTACTCATCTGGCAAGATGATGGATCAATTGGTTGGAAAGTGGTTATTCCATAAGTTTGTCATACTCAGTCCTGGTGAGCCAGGGAGTGTGGGCTGAACTCCCGTGCCGCTATAGAGGGCGCTCATTAAGGGTAGCTTTACAGTTGGGCCTAGTGGGAAGGGTTGTGTAATGACTCCTGTGCCGTTGTAGAGGGCGTCCATTGTTGGTAGCTTTACAGTTGGGCCTAGTGGGAGGGCTGTGATTCAGCAAAGATAATGGACTAATTGTCCTGAAGCCATAAGACCTGATGGGCTTGTGAGTCCTAAGGCTGGCAACAGGAGATATGAATGAGAATAGAGTTGAGAAGAGGCTCAAGGCCATAAGACCCAATATGCAAGTTTGCATAGGACGAGTGTCCGTAGGCTGCAAGACCTATATGTCTAAGTGCTATGGTTATTACTTAGCACGGTGACATTGGACATACTTGTCCAAAGTGTATATTAAGAATGGTAGAACATTCAGATTGTACCGAGTTATACAAAAGGTAGTAAGCCTAAGATGCCTATGGCATGGAAGGGTGAATCCCTAGGCTGTTAAGCAAAAGCATCCAGTGTCTTGGTAGTAAGTGAGCCGTAAGGCTTGATGTGTATACAGTGTGATATGGGAGAGTCCCAAAGAGGCTGGAAAGCCTAGTATGCATACATGATGATCCAGGAGAGAATCCTGAAGAGGCAGTAAGGCCTAAGAACCCAAGCGCTGTGAGATCGGACTGGTGAGACCTGTGGTAAATTCTATAAATTGGGTACAGAAGGAATGAAGGTGCTGTATAGTGAATGCAAAATGCCATTTGAGATTTGATCTCAAGAATATGATTCTTGAGTTGCATGCTCTATGAGCTTGCAAATGAAAAAGCTAAATGAGAAGATGGCTAAAATTTGCCACCGTGATCGGGAATTCTTACTAAGTGAAAGTGGGAGGAAGTGTTAGCTTCTACCGACACGGCGTAAAAGGCTAGCCATCCTATAGTTACCATAACTGGAAGATCTGACCAGGTATATAGGTGCCTGTGTGAAGCACCAGTTTTGGTTGAGAAAAAGGATTGAAAGATGGTAGCTAAGGTGCTATATGTGGCCTCTGAAAGGGGGCTAACCAGCTGTTGTGCCTTTTATAGATGGAAAAGAGAGAGACATAATGTCTCAGGATGATTCCTAGAGGTACAATGGTACCATATGACGTTCGAAATTTCGAGGAAGAAATTTATTGAACGGGGGGAGAAATGTAATACCCGAATTTTGGGATTAAAGGCTTGAGATTAAGCCTGGATTTAATGGATTGCTAGACCCCGGTTTAGTAGATGTCCTAGTAGGACACGATATTTATCCCAAAATTCCTTAATATTGTTGGGTACTAAAAAGGAAATAAAAGGTAAGGGCAAAATGGTAATTTTTCTATAATTTGAGAAATGATGGATTTTCCCTAATATTCCCAATATGTTGAGTTGAATGGGAATTAAAAGGAGGGAAATGACTACTTGGTAATTAATGAGGTCATATTGGTAAATAATTATCAAGTAAAGTCAATAAGCGAAGAACCTTAAGGCTTTGGTGGACCACTTGAGGAGGTATAATGGGATAATTTGAGAGTGGATTATACTCTTTTATTTCTCATTAATATTGATGGAATGATGAAGGAAAAGAGAAAGGAAACTTGCTATGCAAGAAATGAGATAGGTGGACTAATTAAGTAAAGGCCACCGGATGATTTTAATTAATCATCATCCTTCATTAATTAACTCCCTTCCTTTCCTACGGTCAGATTAAAAGGGAAGAGAAATGGAACAGATCAGATGAGAACGATAGAGAGAAAAGAAAGGACAAGAACGCGAACAAAGAACGAAAGGAGAGAGAGAAAGTTGTTATTGGCCGGAACTCGTTTAAAATGGCATTTTCTCTCAAAATGTCCAGTACAAAGGTTGTTTTACTCATCTCGAGCTTCAATTCTATGGTTTCATATTCTCGTTTAGTGGCCATTGGTGCCGTCTCGCCGGTTAGAGCGTCGCCGGAATTCTGAACCGGATTCAGAAGCGGGTAGAGGTAAGCGTATGCTACCTTTCTACCATTTCGGTTATTATTTGGAAGTAGTGTACTGTTCATCTCTCATTCTTTTCATGTTTTAGGGGCCGAAATGATGTCCAATGGATGTCTAAACGGCTAATCATTTAATAAGGAGTAGAAAGCAGGATATTAAGATAATGAAAGGGAGGAACCGACATAACTCTTTTGAGAACTCTATAATGGCTGCCCTATATGGTTTATGAGGGTAGAGTTGTAATTTCATCGATTGGATGATTCCATTGAGTTCAGAAGAGCAAATTGTGTAGGGTTCATGTTCAAGGGGAAGTGAGAAAAGGCCTAGAGGGTGAAATGACCAATTTACCCTTTTAGCTCTAAATGGGGGTTGTTAAGGGGTATTTTCGTCAGTTGGGCCTGAATTTGATTAATCTGAAGTCATAAATGGATTATACATGTGAAATTGTGTAGGATTGATATAAGAAAGAGTAATAGTACAGTCGGGCCAGGCTTTCGGGGGAATTTTGGTAATTTAGCATAATTGGGCTAAGTTATCAACTAATACGAGTCTATAATGATATAAGAAAGAGTAATAACTCATTAAATGTATTTGGATGGAATTCTAGGACTCGATGGAAGGTCGTGCCCGAACCATAGCAAAGACAAAGGATTGACGATGGACGTGAGGTCCGTTGGTAGTGGACTTTTCCTATATAGGTGTGATATGTATGTTATATGCATTGATTGTGTGACAGCTATACCTATTTGTGTTGAGCGTATTTGATTGATTGAAGCTCTGTTATATTTGTGCGATGGTCAATGGTATGTCATAACATTGAGCATGCAGCATGTCATTATGTTGGCATGAAATAGGGTAGGCAAGCATGTTATGATTCATATATATCTGCCATGCATAGTAGTACTGTTCACTATTGAGATTCTCTCGAATCTTACTCCTCCCAAACAACCATAGTGACAGGTGAAGATGCATGAAGATGCACGGAGGAGGTATGGAGACGTGAAGTGAAGAGGAGGCCGTAGTGCGGGGCACTACCTCCTATATTTCATGTATGTGTGTATATATGGATGTATGTGTATGTATGAATATTGTATAAGCAGAGAATCGCTCTAATGTATTTAAGAAATTTTCTAGCATGAATAAGAGAACAGCTTTTAGTTTAATAATTTATCGCTCGCTTACTCTGATATAATGGAACTAAGAGCTGGTAAGGTAAGTATATGGAAGGGTGCTTACATTTTTGGTATCAGAGCTATTGAAAATGAGGTGTTACAAACATTGTCTGTGGGCTACCTTCTTCTAACTCACCATTCAAAGCCTTTTTCCACTTCTTCTAATGATGTTTCGTTGGTAAGATTCTTCGATGTCTCATGTAAACATTTTTCTTCCAATTATTTAGTCGCACTGAATGACTGTCATCTTCACATATAGGGCACGCACAATATCCTTTAATGTTGTACCCAAACAAATTACATTAAGCAAGGAAATCATTTATGGTCCCAAACAACATGGCTTTCAAAGTAAAACTTTCTTCCCTGTGCCCATCATACACATTGACGCCTTCCTCCTAAAGCAGCTTCAAGTCATCAATTAAAGGAGCAAGTATACATCTATATCATTCCCATGTTGCCTTGTGCTAGAAACTAACATGGATAGCATCATAAACTACATTTCATGATCAAATACGAAGGAAGATTATAAATAATCAATATCACCAGCTACATACTGTGTGTACTGTCAAACCCCTTGATATTTTGACATTTATCAGAGTAATAACGCAAAGTTTAATAGGCATACAGAATTAGTACACTATACTAATATAAAATTCTTAATTACATTATATAAAATCCCCACAACGTTTATACACATTACCATACATATCTAAAAAAAAAGTAAGACTAACTGATAACCAATAAAAATTTCTCAAACCAACATCAGACCTTCAACTGCCGATATCCACTACTTTGCCTTCTGTGTCGTTTCCTCTAGATGAGTAAATTTTGAATTTTAGAAAGGGTAAGATTCATACGAACCTCAATAGTAACAGGCTATCAATCATATAAAATGTGAAGAGTAATCATGCAATGCATCATTTATCATGATGCAGCAATTAAAATGCCAAGCACATGTCTAATAATGTTCAGGAACCAAAGCGATGATTTTGACTGGGATCAAAATGATTGTTCATTCCTGATCTGCACAAATCATAACCTTATACATAGGAATACACCTATGTAGTGTGATGACATTAATAAATTGGAGCACCTGCCCCAAACCACTCAACTCAATCTATTTGGCCATATCATACCTTACTTGTCCCATGGGGTGGTACCCCTACTCACCCACACCCAGTTAGTACTCATACTATATCAAACACATTGAAGAGAACATGGAAAACAATACATATTAATTTTCATATAGAATATGACACAGAGTTACTACCTAGAGCCCATTCCAAAGCCTAGCTACTACCGGTCCTTCAACTTTTCATCCAGCTCGGGCATTATCATATCCTAAAATTTTCAAAGTAATTGTAGATGATTTACTACTCATTAACATATTATTTAAAACTTATAAGTTGGTTATCTCTACTCAGGGTGCCAAATTATCAAAATACCCCTAGGGAATCCGGTCTAACTTTCCTTATTCCTGGTATAACTGTACTTTTTGCAAAATTATGACCCAGGCTATCCCTACACAATTTCATGTCTAAAATCCATTTTTTACCTTATTTTGAACAAATTCACACTCAAATGACCAAATTACCCTTGGTAGCAACTAATTTAGGGTTTTAGGGGCAAAATTGTCATTTTTAAAGGTTTTCCAGAAATTTCTCGTATTTTCAATCAACTTTGAAAATTCATAACTAAATCTAGAAAATTTCAAATTGAGTGTTTCTAGTTCCAATGTATGTCTCTTTTAGTCCTCTTTAAAAGAAAAATATCTTAAAGTACCATACATATCCACAAAATTCTAGAATATTCAACCAAGCTAATCTTCCACCGAATTTGTTCCAAATTCATCGTTAAACTTTGAAAAATCATATCTTTCAATCCACTAATCCAAATGGTTTATAATGCCTACAAAATTAATGCCCATGATGTCTAATTTGATCATATAAAATTTAATAAGATGTGGACTAGGTTTGTGCATATAGAAACACACCACAACAATCTGGCACAAATTAGAAGAATAGAAATTTCATGTTTTAACCCTTAAAACACCTTCCTTTTTACTTGTAATCATATGATTAACCCCTTTTTAAACTATTTGAATATGATCAGTGTTAATTTGGGCAGCATCTCTTCTTAGGGTTTGAACATCCTAAATCATAGAATTTATCACAACCAACTAATATCTAGCCAGGCATTAACCACAACTTTAATTCTAACAAGAATTTCAAAGTTTCCTTACCTTAGCTTACCTTGATTCTCCTTCTTCTCCTCCTCCAAACCGTCACACCTCTTCTCCTTTCCCTAGGTTTTGGCTTGTTTACTGGCTAATCCAAGATGATATGGAGGTTAAGAAGAGATTCCATGAATTAGAGAACAAGAACAAGTAGAAATTTATACCAAGTTACCTTGTTCTTGCTTCTTGCACCTTGTCTTCTCTTCTTATTCCTAGCTTGCTTCATGACTCCTCCTCCCTTTACATCTTTCATTTTTGGTCAATCTTAGCCTTTTATTTAGAGAGACAAGAAGCACTCTAGAACTCTCTTCCTTCTTCTTGTTTTATTATTATTTTATTTTAAATTTAACATGTGATTAATATTTTAATATTTTCCCTTTCACATGCTTCTTTCCTTTGCTTCCACTTGTCCACTTTCATAAAAAAATATTCCGCTTGCTAAATCCTCAAGCCAAGACCAACTTCTTCCTTAATACTTAAGGAAAATTGGTGATTTTATTTTATTTAGCCAAAATGACCATTTTGCCCTTACATTTTTCCATTTTCGCATTTCCTGGAAAAATTGGAAGAATTTTCATCAAATTTGAAAATTCATATATAATTCTGTAGATGTCCAATTGATATGGTTTAAAAGGATATGTGACCCTTATTAAGTGTATTTCCATAGAAAAATTTAGCCTTTAGCCAAAATGGAAGCTTAGCATTTCCAACATTTCCATTTTTGGATGCTGACACAGAAAATTGGTAGTTTTACTGGGCTAACTTAAAAAATACATATCTCCTTGTGTGCAGCTTCAAATAATACATATAACCTATCAAATTAAAGCTCAATAAGTATTATTTTTGTTTGGAAATTTTCAAAATTTGTAGACATCATTTTCCTATTTAAAAATGTCACACACACAACTGACTCACAGGGAACTTACTGGCAGCATCACTAACTTGTGTACCAAATAACTATGTTGTGTGCATCCTCTAATTGCCTTGTTTTATTACTTAATGTACTATTTAATTCACCATTTTAATACCACCAAGGTATAAAGGTGTTTTTGGTGACTGAAATTTAGGATATTATAGTTCTCCCTCCATCAATAAAATTTCATCCTCGAAATTTTGGACATTGTATAAATTCAATTATGGTTTAGGGAGTTACTTCTCATTACCCATCTCTTTCTTTTCGTAACTTAGTATTCCTGCTTGTGTGCAACTTCTCATAGTATGGAATACATTCATTAAGAATCTTACAAATGTTGAGCATTGGTAGCTTTCACATTATGGATTTGGAGTTCCTATAATTTGCAGATATTTCCAAATATCCTTTAATAATTATCAAAAAAAATTCCTTTGATTCGCTAGTCCAATACCATATCAGAGCTTTTTCTACTTACAGTTTGCACATCAATTTTAGTCGTATTTAGCTTCTACTTGTCACAACGTGAATGTTTCTCAGTTTGCCGGCCTAAGGACATATCAGTCCAATATGTTCCATGGCATTTGGACTTCCAATCCAATATTTATACTTGTAATTTGTAACTATCAATATGTACAACTATTCAGCACATATTTCATATCCCAACTTTTGCTACATAGCCATTATACGTGAATCATCTAGCAACAATCAATCCATTGACATTAAGTAACAACATAACTCACAGTCCTTAGAAAATCATAGGGCACTTTGCCCATCACCATTACTCATCGCTACTGAATACTTATAGGGTCCTATAACCCAATAACTTTTCATACAAACTACTCTTACGGGTCGTTTTGCCATGGAACTTATCATTCCATCATCCTTTAATGTTACCACCTCTTTGAGATACTGCTTGTACTCTCTTACATTAGGTTATTTCTAAAATTTCATGCTCTAAGTCATTACTTAAAATTCCCAAATTTGGGCTATATTGTAGGTCTTACGACCCTGTCCTGCTTGCGTATAAGGTCTTATGACCTATAGACATACTAGCTCAATAGGTCTTACTACCTACTGTATTTTCTCAACACCTATATGCTTACGAGTTAACTCATATATATAGAGTCACTACATTAGATATGGAAACGAAAGTTCCTTGACCTTCGCTATTGCTGTTCAATGTATCTATAATTACATTAGCTCTTCCTGGATAGTATTTAACTTACAGGTTTTAAATCTTTAAGCATCTTTATCATCTGTGCTATCTCATGTTCAACTCTTTATGATCACACAATTATTTCAAATTCTAGTGGTTACAGTACAACTCTATAGTGCCCTATAGAAGTAATATCTCTAGATTTCCCGTGCACATACAGCTGTTACTATCTCAAGATTTATATGTAGGATATTTTAGTCTGGGAGGCTCCAGCTAACGAGAGGCTTATACTACCATGTTATCCTACTACATATTAGGACACATTCCAATTCATATTTTATTCACATTAACATAGACCATATAGGTCAATTGTATTTCAAGACCACTCAAGTCAACATCATTTATATTGTCATCAATTCCTCTATCAGCCCTACGAAGCTCTTCTCACAACTAACATCATACATAGAATGTTGAGTCATCATGTCAGCCTTATCAAAGGCAAAACAATACTGGAGCAATACTACATAACTCATTTGTAATAATCATCTTGACCCAGAAAACTACAATTTTCTGGCCTTTTTCTAATAAAGTACTGCTTCTACATTGCTGGAATCAAACAAGATCCCTTCTTGAGGCTACATGGCTCATTTACTTAATTTCTGAAAGCAAAACTCTTACCTGCTCAATTGGCATAGAGTCGCTTATTTCTCAATGTACCCAACACTACTTCCAACACTTTTAGTGTTTTACCTTGCTTATGAATACACAAGATATAATCAATTTTATATCATTTTCAAGACCAAATTGGTCAAGTTTGATATTCATAGGACATACAGTCCATTGCCATATTTCTCAAGTCATACAGTTCATTTTATTTCATCCTTCTGGCTGTTCCAGAATGCTGCCCGTAACTATCGGGCTTCTGCCTTTCTAACTTTGACAAAGAGTACTGGAATTCCTCATAGTTCTATTGCAACATTTATCAACTTTAGATGTTGAAAGAAAATTAAGATTCCCTTTTATGTTGACATATGATTGTAGATTAGGTTAAATACCTTTGCTTCCACAATCTAGCTGAACATTATTTTCCATCACTCAATCATTACTATGAATTATTCTCAATTCATACAATTATAGGCTAATTAGATCCATTACCGGCTCTTATCCTTTAGTGTTTATTACATATTTCATAAGCATTAGCTTTAATAGATCTGACACATGTGGGTGTGGACATAACCATATCACGGAGTAGCTAATATTTATTTAGGGGTAGCCATCTCACTTAATCATATGTAATAAAGGAATGACTAGTACCTGAATCACACAATACCTGTATGGAATTTCTACCTAGTAAAACTCCTACTCTGGATCAGTTCCAGAGACTTGTTGGCTTTCCCTCAACTCCTCTGTCCATTGTTGCCGTAGATAGTTGCTGGCTAAATGCCCCAGTGGCCAACAATTATAATAGATCAATAATCCAACTAGAATACTACATGGCCTCTTGAATAATTAGGCTTACCATAATGCCAACACGCTTTGCTCCCTTATTTCCTATTTTGTTGCTCGTGTAATCATTCAGTAAGTTACTTTTGATGACTCGGTGTTACTTCCTATCCGTTTGCATTATCCTCTAGTTTATGAATTACCATCTTTACTTTGATAGAATTCTAGAAATTTCCTCCATACGAGGCCACTACTCCTTTATATCTGAGGATCATACTTCCCTTGAAGGCAGGAGGTTGTTGCTGGCAAAATAGAATCTATCATGTCTGCAGACTTTCACTCTTAACAGCAAGTCTAGGAAGAAGCCTAGGCGAAGGTTGCAAGTCAGGATTCATAAGGTATATGCGCTCATTCCCCTATCTACTAGGATTGTTTCCTCTTTTCTCCTATCCACATCTTATTTTACTGTACCTTGAAAAATTGTTACTCATTTCATATAATATTGTATATTGATATGTTAGCATACCTAGTATCTGTTGTATTTGGTCAAGTCTAGCTCCCTAGCCTTACCCCGCGTCTTTACCTCTTTGACTTTCTATCTCTATGTTTGCTTATATTAAAATAGGGAAGAGGTTAATTCTACATGTTCACAAGGGTATTTTTGTCCTTTCACAAAATTTGAACACACACATACTTCATTAATAACATATAGCAAATTTTTACAACAGTTTGGGGAAAACTTTTGGTTATACACTACTCATAAGTGACTTTAAAATATGTTTCTACTTATTTGTATCTCATGACTTACATTTTCAACAACTTCCGAGGGGATCTCCCATCCTTCCATTTCCCTGGGCTGAGCACACTTAATTTTTATGTACTGGGGCAAAATGTTGGTACTGACTCCAACTCCTTCCAATCACCAGTTTCCCTGGATTGCCTTCGACCTGTTTAGTCAGGTCAACCTTCTCTGGTGACCAAATACTGTGTATGAATCATTTATCAGCATCGGTACATATAGTCCAATATATACTCAATCATATGCTTTACCAACTCTATAAAGTTATCATATGAACCCCACTTTATAAGGTCATTCCTTCTCCGTGCCCAGAATGCAGTACCGAAGAACTTATGTGTCATATTGATCTAATTTTTGTATGGGAACTCTATACTGTATAATCCCTGCTCCTAGTGTAATGTGTCAATATCATGCACGTACTGTGCATACTGGGGGGTCGGAGTACCCTAAACACGGAGAGCCCACATGAATATAATCCTAATGCATCTTCTCAACTCCTAACCCATCTACAGGTCATATCCCATGCATATAGGTTATACTCTAGAACTGGTAACCCTATATGTGTTTGACTCTATTCCTATAGAAAACAATTGCTTTGTATCATCAATAGATGACTTTGACTATTGACCATGATATAGGTTGGGGCCCGTATACTAACTTTTTCCACATCTACTTCCTTAAAGCCCGCAGCTTCTTGGCACCATTTCCAACTGAGCATAGTCATCCTTTTAGGTATCCTCTAATCCTCTGAGAAAATTTACCAATAGTGGTGACTTACCTCTTTGTCACCATATTCCGTTCATCTTCATCATTATAACGTAATCAAGACCATATTAATATACTATTCTATCATTGCTAGAACTACATACTCTAATACCAAAAATGTCAAAACCCTTGATATTTTGACATTTATCAGAGTAATAACACGCAGATCAATAGGCATACAGAATTAGTACACTATACTAATATAAAATTCTTGATTACATTACATAAAATCCCCACAGGGTTTGTACACGTTACCATACATATCAAAATACAAAGTAGGACTAACTAATAACCAATCAAAATTTCTTGAACCAGCATCAGACCTTCAATTCTCGATATTCGCTACTTTGCCCTCTAAGTCGTTTCCTCTAGCTGAGTAAATTTTGAATGTTGGAAAGGGTGAGATTCATACGAATCTCAGTAGTAAAAGGCTATTAATCATATATGATGCAGTAATCATATAAAATCCGTCCTCCCTAGATTAAACATTATATTCATTGAATCTTAGACACATCTTAGATTCAATGAATATGGACATTGTAGCTCATGTTGGGCTATTCTTGTGTGCAACCCTGTAGACCCACATGAAGTTGGCAGTGGGCCAATACTGTACTAGCCCACCAGTCACAAGCGGCCTCTAGCAAGATGGGTTGGGCTCACTCGCTTAGCTCAATATAATCCTATGATTATATATATATATATATAATATTTGAAATAATAATAATAATATATATATAGATAATAATATTATTATGTAGTATTAGTTTTATATTTAATTTATTTGATAAATTAAATAACTAACATTGATAGAGATATCATATCTTAGATTTAATTTATAAAGATAAATTAAATCTATTGGCTCCTTAATTTAGATTAAATAAATATGATAAGTTAAATCTGTTGGATAGATTTAATCAAATCAGATTTATTTGATTTAATTTGAATTTCAAAGTTATTAAGATTAATTTTGAAAAACCAATATGGCCCACATCAGTTATAAAATTTGAAGGGCTAGAGAACCCTTGGCCATACGGATTTTGAGATAGCCGCAAGAAACCCTAACGAGGATTAGAGGCACTGGCACGCTACCGTGTTGAGTCTTGTCCGTGTGGATACTAGTAAAGGGAGACGATCAGAAATATTGACTCATATAGATTAAAAGCTCAAAAAGCATAAAGGTACCATTCTAATTACTCAGTTTAAATGCCATTGATAGATCCTCTGTCGGGATTCAGGAATTTTAAACGGTTAATTTCTTCTGCTGTGTGTACGAATCCCAGTACCTCCTCCCTTTCCTTCTTTCATTTTTGGCTAACCTTGGCCTTTTATTTAGATAACCAAGAAGCACTCTAGAACTCTCTTCCTTCGTCTTGTTTTATTATTATTTTATTTTAAATTTAACATATGATTAATATTTTAATATTTTCCCTTTCACATGTTGCTTTCCTTTGCTTCTACTTGTCTACTTTCATAAAAAAAAGTCTTCCTCTGGCTTAATCCTCAACCCAAGACCAACTTCTTCTTTAATAGTTAAGGATAATGGGTGATTTTATTTTATTTAGCCAAAATGACCATTTTTCCCTTACATTTTTCCATTTTCTGATTTTGCTGAAAAATTTGGCAGAATTTTCATCAAACTTTGAAAATTCATATCTAACTGTATAGATATCCAATTGATGTGGTTTTAGAGGATATGTGATCCTTACTAAGTATACTTCCCATAAAAAATATAGCCTTTAGCCAAATGGAAGCTCAGCATTTCCAAAATTCCATTTTCAAACACTTCCACAGAAAATTTTCAGTTTTACTGGGCTAACTTCAAAAATACATATCTCCTTGTGTACAGCTCCAAATAACCTATATGACCTATCGAATTAAGCATGATAAGTATTATTTCATTCTGGAAATTTTCATAATTTTTGGACATCATTTTTTGATTTAAACATGTCACACAACATAACTGCCTCACATGCAACTTACTGGGAGCATCACAAACTTGTGTACCAAATAACTATGTTGTGTGCGTCCTCTAATTGCCTTGTTTTGTTACTTAATATACTCTTTAATTCACCATTTTATCCCTTTTACTGCCACCAAGGTATAAAGGAGTTTTCGGTGGCTGAAATTTGGGATATTACATGTACTACTCTTAACCCCGTGAGGATTGCTTCAATCAATTGAAAGTGCAAGGCATAAGTTCCTTACTTCATTCGCGAAGTCAAAGTGGTCATGAAATTTTTTCTACTGAGGGGCATCTACAAGGTGCCTAAGGTCCGTTTCTTCAATGCTTTCATCTGCACACCACATAAACAACTTAGCAATCTCCACATTACTGTACAGTTGCTTGAATCTCAGAATAATAGGAAAATACCATATGACCTTCCACAGACTTTTTCCTTTCTTCCTCCCATATCGAGATGTATTATATTTAGGGCACTTCTCTAATATTGCATACTGATTATGAAATAATATGCAATCGTTAGGGCATGCATGTATCTTCTTAAAACTAATGTGAGTTGTAGAGCAAAGTATTCGCTTTGCCTCGTACATCTTGGTAGGAAGTACATTTTCTTCTGGGAGCATAACTTGCACAAGTCAAGGAGTAAGGTGAAACCGAAATCACTCAATCCATAGCATGCTTTAAAGTTATACAATTTTAATACTGCTAGCAATCTTGTATATTTAGTACTACCGGCATATAATGGTTTCTCTGCATCATGTTTCAACTTTTCAAATTCTTGACCACAATTATGAAGCACCCCTTCGACTGCATTTATCATTTCTTAAAGACCTTCATCCTCATCATACATGCTTGGGTCAAACTCATTCAAAGCACAAATATTGGTATGCAACCGGATCACTATGTGCATCATCCATCTCACCGTGCCTTATCGGTCGTGTATATGAATGTTTAATTCCATGACACACTAAATGATGTAGTAAATCAAATAGACTAATCCGTTTTCCATAACAACAAGATAAGACAGGACACAAGGTTTTGTTCGGATCATTTGTATGCTCTCTTACAAATCTAATAAACTCTTTCACCCCATCTATATATTCCCTTGAGTACTTATCAGATGACATCTATTTGTGATCTATCTATAACTTAAACATATTTTTATAAGTGGTTAGTTGCTTGCCTATTACAGTTACTAGTTACTTTTAACTTTATAAAAAAATTATCAGCATACCGTCTTAAAATTTGAAGTTTTCCAAATATTAAACACTCTCTTTAAGTTACAAATAATCAACCAATTGATCCAGCAACAACATATTTATAAAGTTAAGAGACTAAAAGTATACTTGATGTAAACTTAAAGGACTAAAAGCATAGTTTAACCAAAATTAAATAGATCCAAACATTTCAAACTTGTAACAACTAAAAACAACAGAGGTTTCAAAAATAAGCACCATAATGTAACTATCCCTTTTTTTAGTAGTGTGTTGAATTCAAAAACCAATAATGTGGTCACTACCTTCCTTTGTCTCATCAATATATATGACAAACCAATAATTATTGTGACATACTTCGTTGTACCCCTTTATTACGCATGCTAAAAAAAATCAAGATCAATAGTGCCTATTCTAACCTTCACGGTATTTAGGTAATATCCTCAAAATATTATTGAAGGTTTAGCATCATCCATAAGGTTCACAAGGTTCAAACTTCCTTCATGAAACAGAACCATAATGCAACCTTATTCAAATTTTGACCTAATCACTATTTTAGCTTAGATCTGATTTAAACCTATACTTAACCTTCAGTATCATCATATTGAATCCTCCAGGATCAATATAAGGCATAATCATCACTCCCCATATAGCATTGTATATCATACCTTTAACACCACAGTGTTACTAAGGATCAATACTTAGCATTGAGAAACCTCAAAACAATCATTATGCCTCAAATTTTCATAACCCTATCAAATGAACTTTTTTTCGGACTGTTCTCACTACAACAGAAAAGGTTTAGATTTAAGCCTTTACTCAAAAGGTTTCAAATTTTCAAGATACTTCCCGGGGGTCACCTATCCCAAGATTTCTCTTGCATGAGCAAGCTTAATCACAGAGTTTCAATAGTATCCAAGGCATTAGGCTCGTAGTGATCTTCATATCTCTAGGCATCAGTATCCCACATATACGTCGATACTAGTATACCATGTTATCCTACTTATAAATGCTAGATACTATCCCTACAGGGAAACATAAGCACTATTAGCTTCTTAGTATAGCCCCTCTATGTGTTCTCATAACACAGGGGAAAATCTGGGTCATACTCTAAATTAAGGTTTTGTGTCTGACGTGGTGATGTACTTGTAATTTGATGATTTTAATGTTTTCATTGGCTTTAGGAGGTAGAACTATGTAGGTATTCAAGTGTTCATGATTTTTGGATGCTTGTATATGAATTTGGAGAATTATGAATAAAGGGTGTTCATGTTACTTAAATCTGCCATGTGTGACAGTCAATGTTATGCATGATGTTTTAAGGTCTAAAACTTGTCCGAAAATTTTAAAATTTTGCAGGCTTAGAGTAGATATATATAGCGTTAAAAGGATAGGTAATATGAAGGATTTTGACAAGTATGCTAGGAGTTATGATTTTTCAAAGTTTTGTCATGTTAAACTGGGCAATTTTAGAGAAGTGTCCAATTAAATGGAATCTTGTACTTATGAGAGTGTTTTTAGCTTATGACTATATTGTTTCCTAAAGGTAAACATAAAGAGGGTTCCATAGAACTTATAAGCACCTCATTTAGATTTTTGTACATTTAGTTATGTTTTTTACAAGTTCGGCAAAGAATCAAGACGGTGAAATTCTAAACAGCGAGATTCTTGGCCATGACCAAAATGTTTATGTCTGGTTTTTGGCCGTGGCCAACCACTTTTGGTCGTGGCCAACACCCCAAAATTCTAGCATTTCATTTTTTTTGAAGGAAATTGACTTATTTAGCACTTCCTAACCTCTTGAGCCTTATTATATACTTCCAATGACCCACAATCATGATTCTAATAATGTGATTGGGTATCTAGGGCTATGGACAAGTCAAGAAAGAAGAAGAATTTCCAAGAAGCTTCAATGGTTAGAAGAAGAGAAAACAAAAGAAAGGACTATGGTCTACCAGGTAGTGAACTTACCTAACCTGCGTGTATGTGATATGTATGTTTTTGCATTAAATATGTGACTGCTTTCCCTATTTGTGTTGTGCATATTTGATTGATTGAAGCACTGTTATATTTATACAATGGCCATATGTATGTCATAACATTGAGCATGCAACATGTCATTGTGTTGGCATGAAGTAAGGTAGGCAAGTATGCCATGCATTCATATATATCTGGCATGCATAGTGGTAATAGTTGCTACTGGGATTCTCTCGAATCTCACTCCTCCCAACCAACCATTTTAGACAGGTGAAGGATACATGGAAAGATGCACGGAGGAGATATAGAGGTAAAGTAAAGATCGTAGTGCAAGGCATTAATTTTATATTTGATGTAAATGTTTTGGTAGTATTTATGTGATTATACATTTTGGTGTATATGTATATGAATGTATGAAGAGATTGGTAGAGAACCACTCTAGTTTAACTAAAGGAGAACAACTCTTAGTTATTTAAAGTAAACGCTCGCATACTTTGATTGTAATGAAACTAAGAGGGATGAGATATTAGTGACGTAGTGAATCTAGTGGAAATATATTCAAGTGTTCTACCCTTTGAAAACCCTCTCAGTCTTAGGTTCAAATCATGAGTTGAAAGCAAGGATTTATAAACGCTTTGTAATTTGGGTAGTCCGGGGTCAAATCCTAGTTCTACAATTGATTTCACTACTGATTAATACTTATTTGGTACTGTTGAAGATAAGGTATCACAATTTACTTGGCTATTCTTTTTCCTCTTGAATTAATTATGGCCAAGTATATTTATTACCCTTTATCTTCTCTTACTTGGATGAAATTGAGGGCTCTTGGAAGAGCAAAATTGGCTTCTGAATAAGCCATTCCTAACATATTACTTTTAGTTGCAATTGTTGACCAAAGTCATCATCTGTTTATGCCTTGGTCAAATTGTCTGCACAAGTCATATTCAATAACTAATATCTATTCCCTCTCTCTTTATCCCATGTCATACAAAATATAGCATAGTAAAGATGATGATGATGTTATAAAAATATCATCTTGCTTTTGGAAATAATATTGTTTAATACAAACCAACATGTATGTGTTGTTTTTACTTGGCTACAATTAATCCCTCTTGAATTATTTTGGACTAAGTGAATTAGCTACCTCATTTTCCTTCATTTTAACTGAAATTATTGGCCAATTGAAGACAAAAATAATGTCATATTGCTTTATTGGTTAAATGCTCTTTTTGCCCATACATTTATTTTCCTTTTCACCCTTGTTGAAAAACTAGGCAAAATTTCTATCAAACTTTAAAAATTTATATCTAATTGCACATATATCTAATTAGTGTGGTTCTAAAGGCTATGTGACCCTTACTAAGTCTATTTTTAAGGAAAAAAATATATCATTAAGCCAAATAGAAGCTCAACATTCCCAAAATTATTGTTTTTGGACGCTGACACTGAAAATCACCATTTTTACTGGGTAAACTTCAAAAATATATAACTCCTTGTGTACAGCTCTAAATAACTAATATGACCTATCAAATTAAAGCTTGATAATTTTTATTTTTATTTTTTGAAAATTTTAATGGGCATTGAACAACATTTTCCTATTTAAAAATGACACACAATCATGATTGCCAAGCAGGAAACTTGCTGGCAGCAAATCACAAATTCTTACAATTTATATTCCAACTTAATTATGTTGTGTGACCTCTAATTGCCTTGCTTTTCCATTTCTTGTGCTCATTAATTCACCATTTTATTCTCCTTAATGCCATAAATATATAAGAAATTTTAGGGAATAAAAATCATGCCTTGCTGAGACACATGTTAAACCGGGGCTTAGCAGTTCACTTGATTCAGGCTTATTCTCAAGCCTCTAGTCCCAAAATTTGGGATATTACAATCAAACACCCATTAAAGCTTAAAATCCTTCTATTGGCAAAAACCCTAGAGGGTCTATAACTTAAAAAACACTTATCAAAACATCAAAACACTATACTTAAATTGAACCTTATGATTACCACTACCCGATTGTGCGAACGGTTCTTGATTTCGGAAGTACTTCCACTAACAAGGTGACTCCAAACACCTCTAATTAGAAATTTTGAATTGTAGAAATGTAGCTTTTGATGAGTAGAAGAAGATTTGTGAAGACTCTGTTGGTAGAAAACGTGATCTTGGGCTAGAAATCGACAAGAATGCTCAAGAACACTAGACTTCTCTCCTCTTTCTTTTTTCCCTTGAAGTTTCTTAATTTTCCCCCTATTTCTCTAAATTTTGGCTGAATTTTAATGAGGCTAAGACGTGGTTGGATGATGGTTTCTAATTACATATGTCACATGCTAAAAATTTTGGGTGCTAGGTGCTCGTTTTGGAAATTATAGGGAACCCAGTGCTCCAGGGTGCCAAATGCTCGTTCTTGACATTGCAAGGTGCTCAATAACCCTCTTAGAATTCATCCCCCCTCTCCCTCTCTCATACATGGAAAAATTCCTAGGTCAGGGAAAATAAGATCTGATGAATTCATTCGGCTTCTTGTGTGGTGTAATATCCTGAATTTTGGGACAATCACTACTACAAAAAGTAGTTTTAACGTCTCTATTTTAGGCCTTTTAAAGTCCTTTTATTGTGGGACGCCTATTCAAGGGTCGTAGAAAGAGGAGACTTTAGACATCCCTAACTCTTAGGGATGCCTAAAGTCTCCCACAAGTATAGAGAAAGGGGAATTTAGGCGTCCCTAAAGAGTTAGGGACGCCTAAAGTCTCCATGTTATGGACTTTAGGCATCCCTAAATTCATTAGGGACGCCTAAAGTCCCCTTCCATGGTACCTCTGGGGACTTTAGGCGTCCCTAATGAATTTAGGGACGCCTAAAGTCCATAACATGGAGAGTTTAGGCGTCCCTAACTTTTTAGGGACGCTTAAAGTCCCACTTTAGGCGTCCTCATATTCTAAAAGAGACGTCTTAAGTTTCTTTAGACCTCCTTATTTCTTATTAAGGTCAAAACTAAATTTTTTTAAAAAAGGTTTTGTTATAATTTGGTCTGCCAAAAATTTGAAATTACAGAAATAGGATCGAGAATAATGCATATATCTTTATAAGTTGTAAGGAAACATCCAGTAGTACCTAATTAACCCCTAATACTATCAAAGTATAAGAACCACATGCAACAAAGTGTTGTCAAAAATGTTGTCTACACTACCTAAAATAGACATACAATTTACTGATCTATGTGTTGAAGAAGCTACCCAGCCAAATAGTCTCTGATCAAATTAATATCTTCATGTAAGTAGGAATCTTCATTATAAAAAATCTACAAATTAGAAAATAAGATTAGATAGAATCAGTAAAGAATCCACATTTCAATCACAATACCAAAAATATTATCATTTGATTACCTACTGAAAATCAATTGTAACACCACTCTGAATTATGTTATACATGTAAAAGAGAATGTAGTAGCCGCATTCAGTGTTCTCTAGCGATCGAGGGCACTATAAATCAAAAGCAGTTGGTTAAGATCAATAAAGTCATATCTAAAATGATTGTCAATAAAAGAACTTGAATTCAAACCACAGACTGCTGGAAAAAACCACCTCGGGTATTTAACAACTCTACCCTCGCGTAAGCCACCAAGCATTCTATATATCTGGGTTGCACTACCATTAAAATGTAAAACCATAAAAATTAGAACAATTCATTTAAGTCAATAATCAATAAAATAAAAACAAAATAACTTATGTATTGAAGATAGATTTTGTTCCATTGTATGGCTTTTTACCCAAGGAATCAAACCAATAGACGTGATTAATGCGAGGACAAACAACACACAGACTCCAATGGAAACTACAACAGCATATGGATATAAATGACGTTAGTTGACAAGGCAATTATTTCTTAAACTTTCTACAAAATCAAAATTAAAGTACGTACCCTTGAACAATTAGTGCTAGATAACAATGAAGTTTGGTCTCTCTCATTGTGTAGCCCACATAATACGTCCTTTTGGGCACATCATTGCCATCCCTTGTCATATTTTCCGGACACAAGAATCCGTATAAATTATCTCTCCTCATATTGATGTATGTATGGTTAAAGGACCTAAAATAGAAATCAAATGATAAATAAAATATTGAACGCATGAAACCAAAAAACCATTATATTAATTGAAGGAAAGAAAAACTAATTGTATGATAAGTTTTACCCATCCTACTTCAATTGTTGACCCACAATCCCTGGAGGCATATTTAAGTCGATCTAATGAACACCTTTATAAATCTGTTGCAGTCGTGCCAAAAGGGGCCATTTCCTTGCATCTTACTCATCCTATTATTATAACATAAAAAACCGATTGTTAGTAGGATGCCAACAGATATCAAGTAATACAAAGGTAGTTCCTACTATTGGAGGGGTTGCGAACTTACCAATAAGATTATGGGGCCAAAGGATGAAAGATCCAATCGCCTGACCCAGTATGGCAACCTCTTTATCAGGGACATAGATGGTTGTACCTTCTTCGCCCTTTCGAACACATATGACTGTCACCCTACATAAATGGTATGGAATCTGATTATGATGGTGGGTGGTAGCATGTCTGTGAACAAGAGCATTGGCAATAACATGAAGCAGTGGGGTATCCAAATAGAGGATGCAAGGTTCTCTCGGCTGCAAAGTAGAAGGCTGACCCAATGGTTCCGGAATGGTAGAAGCCTGGATAAGGGGTTCCTCCAGTGGGTGGTAACTTCCTTTGGTGCAAGGGAAGGTCGGGGATTCCTGGGTTCTATGCATATCACTTTGCATCTTAGAGTCAAACATAGTTTTCATTTTACCAGGTAGCTCTGCCAATAGCTCTTCTCAGAGCTCTTTACGAAATTTAACCTTGAGCTTTTGTTCGATCTGGGCCATAAGCTCTCTACTGGGTTCATTTTGTGAATGAACCTCCCCTCGAACTCGATTGGGGTTATTAGGCTTCCCAATCGCTGTTGATAATATGTCCATCCGTCAACTAGGAGTGAATGAACCTTGGCTGCTCTCTCTTCAAGTTCATCTGATAAGATACAATTTATTTGTAAACGAAAATTAAACACTAGCAATACAACACATTGTCAAAATTATATACTTATACTTTAACTACTTATAAATCTCAAGGCAACCTCATCAACAGCACGATTTATAAACTTGCCACCCTTAATCCTCGCTGCTTTCCATTTTTTGTGATGCGGAGGAAGAGCTGGGGCCTATACAACAGCGCTAGGATATGATTTGGTTGCTTTATTCATTTTCTCTAACTCTTATTCTATCATCCTCCGCTCAAGTTTCCGATAACCACCACAAGACTTGCAATGCTGATACTGATTTGCTGCTTGCCTCTTGGTATTCGCTACACTTACTTTTTTTGAAAGGAAAACAATAAAAAATGAGTCAATGTTGTCAAGTATATTGAAATAAAAAGTTTTATACTTTGACGAAAGAAAGTTTACCAAAAATTCAGGATCTTCTCGTGATGCCACGAATAACCTCCCATCCTTTGGAGACAAGTATGAATAATGTGTACATGGGTCCTCACCCCTCTTTTCCCCTCGAATATATCTTTGTGTGAGCTTGTTTTTGAAATCTTTCCATCGCAAACGCACCTCCCCCATCCAGTGCTTGTACATCTTTGTAGTGTGGGATATTGAATGTTTACGGGAGGAATCAAGGAAATTATATTTTAAGCAACAAGATTAAAGATCAAAATGTAGATGTTTTAAAACTGATGTACCAAATTTGTTGCCAAATCATTGCTTTCATCTTTGGGGGAACCCGCTTCCAATCATCATAGATGATGTGAACTTTGCTTCGACCCAAATCGCCTAGATAGCAAATGAAATGGTCTTCCTCAGGGCCAAGTGGATTCATGTTGCCATCGAAATCCACATGCAGCCTATGCTATTGATGTTGATGACGTGCAGCCAATGCAGGCAGCATCTTTATGACGCCTCTAGTTCTTCTCTCAACGGGTTCACCACCTTCCACTTGATGCTCCTTATCACTTTGCAAGTCACTAGAATTATCCATATTCCTGTTTACACAAAAATCACTGTCAGGGAGGTAAATAAGTTCCAAATTATTGAAAAAACTAAGTAGGATTAAGGAAAAAAAGCACACGATACTATTTTATAGTTTAAGAAAAAACTCATTGTCAAAGAGGTAAATAAGTTCGAAGTAAAGGTCTTACACTATATTGTTTCCCATATCCCTTCACAATGATCATTTCTTGCAACATATTCTTCATCATCTACCAATTCTACTTCACTTGCTTTAAGTGGATTAGTTGTGACAGGTGGTGTGTCGTCAAGGTTAAAGGTTGGATCACAATACTTCTGTTTTTTACTTTGAAGTACAATAGATATACTTTTATTTGCAGGATCTGTGACATAAAAAACTTGCTTTGCTTAGCTTGCTAAAATGAAGGGCTCATCTCTATAACCAACTCTTTGAAGATCGACTGAGATAAATCCAAATTGTTGATCTATTACCATAGCAGTATTGCTAACCCATTTACATTTGAATAAAAAACTTTGAAATTGTTGTAGTTTTTCTCCCATATTTCTTCTATAACTCCATAATAAGCCATGGATGCTAATATTGGATTTTTGTCTTTAGAACCGGAAAAGTGCATGGCTAGAGCTTCTACCGTCACCCCACTACTTTGCATGATACTTCTGTCATATTGGTCTTTTTTATAGAAAGAATACCTATTTATATCATAACCGGTCCAAGTTATAACCTGAAATGAAGGCCCCCAAGCTAGCCACTCAATTGTCTCAGACACACTGGTCTCATACGAAACTTTCTCTTCAAACCACGCTATGAATGTCTTGTTTTGCTCAATAGCTATCTGCATGTCACTCTTCTTTGGATTCATGTTCTTTAAACTATTTTTGTGTTTGTCTATGTACGATTGAACTTCTTCCATATTATTTAGGATATACAAGTATGCTTGTAATACCTCTTCACGAGGCACATTCTTCACTTTCAGACCTCGTGTTCCCTTGCTTCTCTCCTCTTCATGTCGAGACTGTTCCTTTCTCCCTGATAGATAATCATTGCAAAAATCCATTGCCTCTTCAACTACATATCGCTCAACTATTGAGGCTTCAGGTCAATAAGGACTTTTAGAATACCCTTTTAAGATCTTCATGAATCGTTCAAAAGGGTACATCCACCTCAGTTAAACTAGACCACAGAGCCTTACCTCCCTTACTAAATGAACTATCAAATGCACCATGATATCAAAAAATGAAGGAGAAAAATGCATCTCTAGTTGGGACAACATAATATAACCTCATTTTCCAGTTCATCCAAATGTTCAATGTCAATGACTTTGTTACAGATAGCAAATTCAAAAAATTCTTCCACCACATTCTCATATTCTTCACTAGTTCTCAAAGCATTCATCCAACTATGATTCATTTTATTGCCACCTAAGTCATTCCCAATAACACTCAAGCTTAGAACAATTGTAGGGTTTTCTTTTATTATAATTTTTTTAAAACAAATTTGGCAGTATTTCCCCTTAAACATGAGACTCCAAAATTCCAATAACAAATCATTTCAGCTTAGTTTTAATAAAACTAACTACTTAAGGTAATTTGGAACTTTTTAACGTAATTATAATAGAGGAATATTCATGAAATTGTCATATAAAAAGGGCATAACATAAGCAATATATAATAAGGGCATGTGCATATATATCATGTTGTGATATTGAATAGGTTTGGTTCTTCACACACACAAACACTCTAACTCATAAGTCATAATCCATAAGCTATTTGGACAAAAATTATAGAGTTTCCTATACCCACAATAATAATTTCAGAAAAATAATTCCAATGTAAGTTAATATTTCAATAATTCCAATGGTTCCTATTAATCCAATCAAACTAGCAATATCCTTCATAACACAAATATAATTCTAAAAAACCAAATGAATTAAAAGGGTAAATATTTCTAATATATTTAATAAATAAAGAAAATAAGCTGAACTACATACCAAAAATTTGAAAGAGCATCAATATAATTCAGTGTTGTTTTGTGTCTTCTGTCTTGCAAGATAGCCATCTGTGTGTGTGTGTTTGTATGTGTGTGTGCGCGTGTGACAATGGAAAAGGAGTAGATAGTGAGACTCTGTGTGTGTGTGTGTGAGGAAGGAGAGGGAGGGACAGACAGAGGGAGTGAGGAAGGAGAGGGAGGGACCGTGTATATGTGTGAGGAAGGAGGGAATAGCGACGGAGGAGGGAGTGAGGAAGGAGAGGGAATGGTGACAGAGGAAGGAGTGAGGAAGGAGAGGGAGGGACTGTGTGTGTGTGTGTGAGGAAGGAGGGAATGGCGACAGAGGAGGGAGTAAGAAAGGAGAGGGAATGGCGACAGAGGAGGGAGCGAGGAAGGAGAGAGAGGGAGGGAGAAGGGAGTGACCGTGTGTGTGTGTGTGTAAGGAATGAGAGGAAATGATAACGGAGGGAGGGAGGGACAGAGGGAAGGAGTGATTGTGTGTGTGTATGAGGAAGGAGAAGGAGGTAGTGAGGAGGGAGAGAGGGCCGGTGGTAGAGGTTTAGGCGTCCCCATTTGTAACTACTACTTTAGGCGTCCCCAAATTAAAGTTGCCAAAATTTACCTTTAGGTATCCCTAAAATTGTTTGCGACGTCTAAAGTGTTTTTCTGGCGCTAAATGATGTACTTTAAGCGGCCCATCTGTGATTAGGGACGCATAAAGTTTGAAATTTCCCTTCAAAATTACATAAATGTCATCATGTTAGCTTTTTACTTCCCTTTTTAAAATAGGAACGTATTTTAGGGAAGTAAAAGCTTGTTTTTGTAGTAGTGAAGAGGCTTGGGACTAAGCATGGATTAAGGGGACTGCAAGACCCTAGTTTAGCGAATATCCTAACAAGGTATGGTATTATTTCCCAAAATTCATTTATATCCTTGGATATTAAAAAGGAATATTAGGGTGAGCTAAAGAGCTAGGGAATAACAAGACAATGCAATGAGGACTCACAAACTACAGAGTGAATTGGAACACAAAGAAGTGTTGCAATCGATAAGTTTCCCGGTGTAGCAGTCGTGTTATGTGACATTTGTCAAAGGGACAAAATGGTCATTTGACCAATGAAAGGCTAGCATCCATTATTTCCCTATTATTGATGCCCAAATTAGTCAAATGTAAAGGAAAATAAAGGAAAGGGGCAAGAAATGATTTATTACAATAAATCATAAAACGTAAGGGAAAATTGGTATTTTTTTTCCATAAGACAATAAATGATGGGTTTTCCCTAATATTCCCAATAATTTGAGTGGAATGGGAATTAAAATGAGAGGAATGACTACTTGGTAATAAATGAGCCTATGTTGGTGAATTATTATCAAGGAAAGTCAAAAACTAGAGAAGCATAAGGCTTTGGTCAACCTAAAGTGGTATAATAGGATAGTTGAGAGTAATATTTCTCTCATTTGATCTCATTGTTTCAGTGGATGATGAAGGAAAAGATAAATGGAACTTTTCATTCAAGAAATGAGATAGTTTGGACCAGTTGGCTTGTGAGCCACTTTAATGACTCATTAAAAGTCATCATTCATCACCCTGTTCTCATTTAATCGGTGGAAACCAATCAAAAGAGAGAGAGCGTGAGAGAGGGCTGGAGAATGAGAAGGAGAGAATGAAGGAAGAGAGAGAGAAGAGATAGAAATCTTCTAATCGTCGGAACTCTACCAAAGCGGTGTCTTCTCTCCAAGTGCCTTGTATAAACATTCTTCTACTCATTCCGAGCTTCATTTCTGTGGTTTTGGATTCTCGTTCGGAGGTGGTTAGTGCCATCTCACCGGCCGGAATGCTGCTGAAATTCCAAACCGAATTCAGAAATGAGTAAAGGTAAGTGTAAGCTTCCTTCTTAACCTATTGGTTTGTCGTTTGGATGAGTATAGTGGGAGTTGGGTACTGTTCATGTCTTATTCAAATGGTATTTTAATGGTCTAAATGATGTACAATGATTGCCTAAATAGCTAATCATGTTATTAGAAGTAAAAAGGATGTATTTAGCCAAGAGAAAAGAAGAAACTGATACAACTCTTATGAGAACTCTAATTGGCTACCTTGTGTGTGGCATGAGAAAAGAGTTGGAATTTCATTGATTGGATGATTCTATTGAGTTCAAAAGAGAAAATTATGAAGGGTTCATGTTGATGATGATGTTAGAAAAGGCCTAGAGGGTGAAATGACCAAATTACCCCTCAAGGCTCTCTAAGTAAGAGTTGTCAAGGATATTTTCATCATTTGGGCCTGAATTTGACTAATCAGAGGTCATAAATAGATTCTACATGCAAAATTATGTAGGATTAGCTCATGTCATAATTTCTAAGAAAGTACAGTTGGGCGGGGCTTCTGGGGGCATTTTGGTAATTTAGTATAATTGGGCTAAGTTGCCCACTAAAATGAGTCTAGAATGATACACGGATGAGTAGTGACTCATTTATTGTATACTTAGAATTAAGGACTCGATGGATGGTGCCCGAGCAGGAGCAAGAATGATGGTTTGTGGGCAGACGCGAAGTTCGTGAGGTAGTGAACTTACCTTACCTGCATGTATGTGGTATGTATGTGTTTGCATTGTTTATGTGACAACTTGATTGTTAGATCCTTTGTTATGTTATACAATGGCCATGAGTATGTTGTAACATGAGCATACATGAAGATGTCATGAGATTGGCATGATTTTATGAATGGCAAGCATGTCATGCATCATATATATATATATCTCTGACATACATAGTGGTATTTATTTGCTACTAAGATTCTCTTAAATCTCACTCCACCCAACCAACCATTTAGACAGGTAAAGAGTACAAAGAGATATGCATGGAGGAGGATTGCTGAGGTGAAGTAAAGATTATATGTAGTTATACATTTGATGTATATAAATGCATGAATGAACTTTAGCAGAGAACCGTTCTAGTTTAATTAAAGGAGAATAGCTCTAATTTCTTTAAGAAGGCAGGTAAGCCGCTCGCATATCCTGAGTTGAGAGCAATGAGTTATGAATGTTATTTATACTGATTCCACAACTGATTTCACTACTCATTTATACTCATTTTGGAGTATTGGAAATAGGGTGTCACATTTAGTCACTAGTGCAAAATAGGCTTTTTAGGCCGCATCATTTAGACCGGTTATTGCGGATATGGTCTAAAAGAAAGGTAGAGTGGCAATTCTGTAACTAACATCAATTTATTAGACCGGTTGTTTAAAAAATCGGTATAAAAAAACCTTATTTAGACTGGTTATATAGACAAACGGTCTCAAAAAAAAAATTAAGACCGGTTGTTTAAATAACCAGTCTTAAAAGTCAATAATTTAAGACTGGTTATTTAAACAACCGGTCTGAAAAACAAAATTATTAAAATGAATAAATAAATCACGTTATTATTAAGACCGGTTGTTTAAATAACCGGTCTTAAAAGTCAATAATTTAAGATCGGTTATTTAACTAACCAGTCTTAAAAGTCTAATATTCAAACCTAATCGGCCGCAAAGCTCATTTCATCAGCACATTTCATTTCGCTCCCACTCTGCTTCCACCGCTGTGAATAGCTCAAGTCCAGGATCTCTGGTGATATTCCGCCTTATTCTCCGGCCACCGCTACCGCTTCCACCTTCTTTTCCATTTTCTGTTGTCGGCCGTTTAAAAATACTCCCTCCTTCCTCGTTCTTGTGCCCGTTGCTGTGAAGAAGTCTGCCATGTGTACCATCGTGAAGGGCGGCTGAGCTTCTTATTTAACCAGCCTTTATCTCCCTCCGGCATGTTTTCCAGCTACTGCTACACCTCTCCTCCTGCGCCTCAAGCCACGGTCCAAGGTTACTTCAAATAGGTAATATCCCCTATCTCAATCCTTCGTATAACTAGAAATTTAGTATTCATTGTCTATCCAAGAAGAATCTCTACTATAATTGAACTAGAAATTAACATATAAATGGAGAAAAAAATGACATTTACTCTGATGGAAATTAATTGGTGAAGCTTAATTAACGGTGGCATGAACTGGTGTGATTTGATTATTTGAGGATTAGGGTACTGATAATTGCTAGTTTTCATAGTCTATGGATTGCTTAAGTTATTGTGTCAAATATCCTGGCATGTATGCTCATGAATGGCTTATTAGAAAATTGTTACATAATATTCAGTTAGTTTTGAAACTAAATTTGAGGTTTAGACTAAAGCAATTATGGTGTATGTGGTCTAATTTAAGTCTTGAAATTGCTAGTGTATATTAATACATTTTCCATATTACTCGAAAAAAATGGAACAGACTGCAATTATATCTTATGCGGAATTCTAATGAAGAATTCTGTTAAACTAGATAAATTGATGAGTGTAACCTTTTCATACTCTCATCATACTCCTGTCTTTTCCAGGGTAGTTAATATACAGAAGAGAAGAAAAAAAAGGTGTTGAAATATATGGATCGTAGTTGGATAAACGCTAAATGGACTAGTGTTGAATATGATAATGGGGTGAGGATTTTTTGGAATTTGCTAGAAGAAATTCTGGTAATGATAATAGTGGGATATTCTATTATCCTTGCGTAGAATGTCTGAATGAGAAGTGACTTAGTACTGCAGATATATATACACATTTAATTTGTGAAGGATTTTGTAAGAGTTATATAGTATGGGTATGGCATGGTGAAGAAATAGAAATTCCAAGCACAACACAACAAGGGGGGTCGCCTTTGATGATAATGACATTGTTCTGAATGATCAGATAGAGGATATTATTCGTGATGTTGGAGAAGAGGCTTTTGAGTAATCATATGCATATGGTAATATGTGTAGTGATGCTGAGAAGCCGCTGTACCCAGGGTGCACAAAATACCAATTATTGAAAGATGTATTGAATTTGGTAAGCTTGAAAGTACGGCATGGATGGAGCGACAATAGTTTTTCAGAACCACTTGAGGACTTAAGGACATGCTTCCATATGATAATGTGCTGCCTTACCGATACTATGATGCGAAGAAAATACTTTGTCCACTAGGGATGAAGTATAAAAAGATCCATGCATGCCCTAATGATTGTATATTGTACAGAAAAGAGCATATAGAGAAAGAGCAGTGTTCGATATGTGAAATCCCCAGATACAAATCAAATAAGGCTCCTGCAAAAGTATTATGGTATCTTCCTATCATACCGAGGTTCAAACGACTGTTTGCTAATGAAATTGATGCCAAAAATTTGAGATGGCATACGGATGAAAGGATTTCCAATAGAAAGATTCGACATCCAGCTGATTCTTCTCAGTGGAAGAAAATTGATCAGTTGTTTCCTGACTTCGGCAAAGAGCCTAGGAATCTTAAGCTTGGGCTTAACACGGATGGCATGAATCCTTACGGTATCCTAAGCAGTATACATAGTTCATGGCATGTTCTGTTGGTAATTTACAACTTATCTCCTTTGTTATGTATGAAACGAAAGTACATCATCTTGTCTATGTTGATTTCAGGACCAAAACAACCCAGAAATGACATAGATGTTTACTTAGAACCCCTGATCGAAGACTTGAAAGAGTTGTGGGACGAAGATGTCATTGTTTTTTATGCGAACAAGAAGGAGATGTTTAAAATGTGAGCCTTGATCTTTTGTACTATAAACGACTTCCCTGCTTATGGAAACTTGTCAGGATATAGCATTAAAGCCACAAAGCTTGTCCTATTTGTGAATAAGGCACATGCTACCATCAACTTCAACATGGAAGAAAGATTGTTTATCTTGGTCATAGGAGATTTCTTAGACGGGGCCACCCATATCGCAGATTAAAGAAGGCCTTTTCTGGTAGCCAAGAGTTTGTAGATGCTCCAGAGGCTTTGACTGGGAAGAAAGTGTATGAAAAGGTCAAAAATATCAATGTCATCTTCGGTAAGACTTCAAAGAGTCGAAATGAAAAAAATATATGGAAAAAGAGGTATGTTTTCTTTAACCTTCCATATTGGCAGAATCTTGATGTCAGACACTGTATTGATTTCATGCATGTAGAGAAAAACATGTGTGATAGTATTGTTGGGACACTACTCAACATATAAGGAAGTTATAAGGATGGCGTTAAGGCAAGATTATATTTGTAAGAAATGGGAATACGGGCAGACTTACATCTGAGGCCATATGGTAAGAGAACCTTTTATCCTCCAGCTTCTCATACTTTGTCCCAGGATGAGAAACAAAGTTTTTGTGAGTGTTTACATGGCATCAAAGTTCCCTCAGGGTATTCTTCAAATTTTAAGAAGCTTGTGTCTATGAAAGACTTGAAGTTAGTAGGGATGAAGTCATATGATTGTCATGTCTTGATGCAACAACTACTCCTAGTGTCAATTCGAGGCATCGCCAAATATGATCTTCAACACATATTGACCAGACTTTGTTTCTTCTTCAATGTGATTTGTAGTAAAGTCATTGAGACGGAAAGGTTGGATGAATTGGAAGATGAAGGTTACCTGATCTTGTGCCAACTTGAGAAGCTTTTTGTTCCTTCCTTTTTTGACATCATGGTACATTTAGTTGTTCATCTAGTGAGGGAGATAAAATTGTGTGGGCCTATCTATTTTCGATGGATGTACCCAATTGAAAGAACTATGAAAATCCTAAAAGGATATGTGAAGAACCCTAACCGGCCTGGAGCTTCTATTGTTCAGAAATATGTTTTTGAAGAAGCCATGGAATTTTGTCAACATTATTTGGAAAATGTAGGACATATCGGCCTTCCTAAATGACATGATAAAGAAGGGGGTAGGCGCGGGGCTACAGTCAAGAGTGTCGATCCTGATGAATTACAACAAGTCCACTTGTACATTTTGAATAATGTTGATACAGTTCAAGATTACATAAATGCTCATAAAGAAATTGTACTGAAAGCGAACAGTCGATTGACTGAATAAAGGTTAATTAGGGAGCATACCAGGACTTTTGCACATTGGTTTAAACACAAGGTTGACGGAGAAGAATGTGTTTCTGATACAATTAAATGGCTAGCACGTGGTCCTGAGTTTAATGTCATAAGTTGGACTTCTTATGTGATCAATGGGTATACCTTTTACACAAAGTCCCTGGATGATAGGAGAACTATTCAGAATAGCGGTGTTATGTTAGTAGCTGAATCTATGTACTTCTCTAGTTCAAGAGATAAGAACCTTACATTGGTAGCCATACCTTATTATGGGGTTATTGACGAGATTTGGGTGGTTGACTATGTTAAAATTAAATTTCCCATTTTTAAATGTAAGTGGGTTGATGTCAATAATGGTGTGAGGATCGATAAGTCAGGGTTTACATTAGTTGATCTGAACAACAGAAGTTTTGGAGATGAACCTTTCATTATGGTAGATCAAGCAAAACAAGTGTTCTATATTATTGATCAGGCAAATAAAATGTGGTCTGTAGCTCTCCAAGGAAAAAGGATCATCGATATTGAAGAGGAAAGTCATTCAAATTATGATATTCTCGAGACCTCTTCTTTTTCTAGGGGTCTTCCTGCATTGAATGAAGAAGATGAAGCTGATAATGAACACGGCACAAGAAATGATCATCATGAAGGGATATGGGAGGATATCTCATTATAAATCTACTTTAAATGTTAGCTATCTATTTAAAGTAATTATCGTTATAACTTATTTGAATATTATATATATAGTTATTTTATAACTTACTAACTCAACAATTTGTCTTAACAATACAATGACGGATCCGGTGCATCCTACAGCAGAGGATCAGGTGCATCCTACAGCCGAGGATCAGGTGCATCCTACAGTAGAGGATCTGGTACATCCTACAGCAAAGGATCTAGTGCATCCTACAGCAGAGGATCTGGTGTCACCTACTGCTCAGCACAGCGAGCCTCAGAGTATCAATCAGGGGCAATCATCGGGTGAGCCGAGTCACCAGCCCAGACGGAGGGGTAGAACGACCACACGGTTAAGGGATGTTTCCCTAAGTCGGTCGGTCGGGGAGAGGATACCGATCCAGTTCGATCAATACTGTAAACCGATAAGGCCGAATGTCAGTCGTTATAGGAGTTTTGTCGGCCTCCTCGCACGGAATAAGCCTAGCATATTAATAGAGGAGTGGAGGAATGTCGACAAAAAGGTTAAGCAATATATTTGGGATACTATTCAGATATAAAATTCCTTTTGTATTTTTCTTTTATCAAATTCGTTTCATTACTGTCACTAACTCCTTTGATTCATGAATAACAGCTCACCTACGATGTTCCTCAGAGTGAGATCTTGTATCACAAGACTATGATGTATTGTTGTGAGCGCTGGAGGAAGTTTAAGATGAATCTGGCCAATAATTACATGCATATCGAGGTGCCAGCTGGTAAGCCTCATCCTACTCCTTGCAGTAAGTATTCGTACATCGATGAATCGACATGGCAGGAGTTTTTTAGGCTTCGGACTACTCCAGAGGCTTTGGTGAGTTAACTTATTTTGTACTTTATTTACTTATCTTTGTCTTTACTGTTTGTAATTTTTTTTTACATTTCTTATTCGCAGGCAAGAAGGCAAAAGGCACAAGAGAGTGGCAGGAAGAATGATTGCCCCCACACAATGTCTCGTGGGGGATACGTAGAGGCCGAGAAAGACTTGTTGGCAGCCAAACGGAGGAGATTGGAAGAAGCATCTTAATCTGATCCTTCTGTTCTGCAATCTCCACCATCTCCGATACGGCTCGAAGAGTTATGGTTGCATGCTCGCCGGAAGAGTGGTATATCATATACGAGTGACCAGTCTCGTATAGTCGGTGAAAAAATTGTTGAGTATCATTGTTCTTATTACCTGTTTAATAAACATGTTTCATTACTCATGTGTGTTTTTTGTATATCTCACAGGAGGAACTTTAAAAAAAGAAAGCCGAGAGAGCCTTCAAGTCGGAGGGGAGGAATGACATTCTCACAGTTGCTACTAGAAAACGTGAGCATCCAGGCCGTGTCAGGGTAGTTAGAGGAGGGGTGGGTATAAATGATTACTTTGGATCCTCCTTACGCAGTGCCTCCTCCAACATGGTCACGAGAGATGAATTGGAGTGTATGTTGGACGAGGTATATGCCATGGTGAGCATCATTTGATGCACTATTAGATGACCGGTTGAGCAAGATGAAGGACGAGGTATATGCCATAGTGAGCACAAGACAAGATACCGCTCCTGTCCAGGCACAGTCTCTCGATCGCCATAAGCAGAGCACCAAAGGAAGTTGTTGCAATATGGGATAGTCATCAGAGGGTCCTAGTAAGGACGATGCCGAGCCTTGTGAATTATATGGTGAGGATCCTCTGAGATGGTTAGTTGCACGGGGGAGTGTGGACAACCTAGGATTAACTGTTCATCACCTCGAGATGATAGATGATCAGGTTAGGGTGTCAGTTGAGGAGGTTATTATCGCAGACGCACCTGTCCCTATCCCTTATGAGGAGTTTAAGATTATGGACGATGTCTTGGGTACCTTCATATCATGGCCGAAGAACCTTATTTTTCTTGGAGCTGCGGATTCCCCGATCAGAGCCCCAAGTCCAGCTCCTTCCCTCGTGAAGTTTCACAGCCTCCACCACTGAAGGTGCTGCAGTAAGTGATTTTGATGGCATTTGATACATCTTCCCCGACTAGAAATTGGCCTATGGATTCAGTTGTTAGGCCGTCAGGGGCTGTATGCTATCTTGAGAAGGATGATTTAATGTCCATGGTTGCTCCTAGACAAAATCTTATGATTGCGATTGTCCAGCTTTTTTTTATGTAAGTATCTTCTTCAAATGGAAGTAAATATCTTAAAAATTATGCTGTTTAACCTTAATTTATGTGCTTCCATTTTTGTAGGTACATGAATCGTAGGTTGGTTTCCTCTGGGCAGAGCGCTAAATTTAGATTTATGTGCCCAGCTCATGCCATGGAGAAAGGGACCACTTCTACTATCAGACATAGATATTTATCACAGAGGCTTAGTGAAACAGAAACTGACTATTTCTTGGTTCCTTATGTGCATGGGTAAGAAACATCAAATTTATATTCCAAAACATCACATATAATGCTTTATATTTGCTTAACATTCATCTCTTTTTTTAAGGGATCATTGGCAATTGGTTATTCTGTGTAAGGCTAGTTACACAGTGATCCTCCTCTGCTCCCTCCACTTCAAACCGGGGAGTGACTTGAAGAAGACCATGAACTCATAAGTTTTCTTGCTTTATTACCTTTTGTGTGCAAAGTTTGTGTGCATAATAAGCAATCTTTGTGATTTTGATCATAGGGCTATACGGACTTTCCTACACGCTAAGTATGGTAGGCATGTTCGTGACTTAAAAGACCCTACATAGATCACGCCAAAGGTTAGTACATATTTATTTTCTTTAAGATGCATTTCATAAGCTATGCTTTTATGCTTGCTTTGATGATATCATGTTCTTTTTCAGACCCGTAGGCAACCACCGGGCTCCAACTTATGTGGTCTTTATATGTTGAGGCAAATTTACAATATTATCAGCCTAGGCACGACTGACTTTACCGAGGAGGTAATAAATGTATATTTCAAAAATTTTGTATTACTTTATTTTTTTTAAGTTAGTAAGTTAATGTTTTGTTTGGCTTGGGTGTTACACATACAGATGTTTGATCTTGTTGATCCCTTTCCTGAAGAAGATATTGATTTCATCCGTAATTGTTGTGCTGAATTCATCTATGAGCTTTTATAAGATTAGTAAGTTTTTGAATCCGATCCTATGTTGTTCTAATAATACTTATGGTTTTCATATATATCTAACTTGGTTTATATCTCTGTTCAGGACAAATTCTTGGATATTGGTGATACTAGTTGGCTGTTGATTCAGGCATGTGATCACTATTTTAAATTTTCCTCCACTTTTTTCATTTCTCTGTAAAGCTTAGGAATTTTTTCCATATAATGAGAAATATTTCTTTTCCTGCTTCTCTTTACAAGCTTTAGGATTGCAAGTTCACACAATGTCGCGATTTTCCTACTATCATTATTTAATTATGGTGTTGTGGTTCAAAATGCCTGATAATTATAAATTGTTAATGTTGTACTGTTTCTGAGAATTGAATAAGTTGATCATGTGTTATTGGTAGTCATTGGAATTGAATGTGTTTGTTTTCAATGATTTTTTTTCATAATGTTCATTCTGTGATTGTTGAGAGTCGAGGGTTGTAAGGGCCAAGTGTTTTCCCTTGAACAGACTGACATTTATAGGTTCATACCAATTTCGATAACAAAGGTCATATTTAACAAAAGAGGGAAATGGGAACTAATAAGCATTTTAGGCTTTATGATTCTAAATTTGGAGCAAGTTTGCATTCTGAGAAATACCAATTGTTTCTGGAAATAAAAATGATGTTGTCACTGCTTCTGATTGTCAATATATATATGCATGTGTTGTTGCTTGTGTATGTAATGTGACACAT
Organism: Albizia julibrissin; assembly: GCA_037074505.1. Taxonomy (NCBI): domain Eukaryota; kingdom Viridiplantae; phylum Streptophyta; class Magnoliopsida; order Fabales; family Fabaceae; genus Albizia; species Albizia julibrissin. Next base: position 46,593,313 of record CM073477.1, read on the forward strand.
ATTGGATTGTCCTTGAATATGGCTTACTGGCCTAGGTAAGATTGAAACAAATAAAACAAACAAAAAACATAATTTTTAGACCGGTTCTAACTATAACCGGTCTTAAATATGAATTTAAGACCGGTTAAATTGAAGACGTTCTTAAAAGATTAAACTTTAAGACCGGTTCTAACTTTAACCAGTCTTAAATTGATATTTAAGACCGGTTATTAAGAGAACCGGTCTTAAAACCGGTCTTAAAGAAGTAAACTTTTAAGACCGGTTCTCTTAATAACCGGTCTTAAATATCAATTTAAGACCGGTTAAATTTAGAACCGGTCTTAAAGTCCTATTTTTTTATTCTGAAATTTTCCTACCATTCCGTTAGTTAAACTTTAAGACCGGTTGTTGTAGAATCGGTCTTAAAATTTCATATTTTAGACCGGTTTTTTAACCGGTCTAAAAAGTTAAATACTTTTTAGACCGGCTGTATCAAGACTGCATCTAGAACCGGTCTAAAATGTCTTTTTTAACCAGTCTTAAAAGTGATTTTTGTAATAGTGAGTGGTATTAGAGCATTGATTCTGGAAACAATGGTAATTGCTTGAGTTATCAGATAATTGATTCTGGCCATGTTGAGTTATTGCTAGAGTTATTAGAGCGTTGATTCTGGCAATAATGGAATTTGCTAGAAGTTCTTTGCTAATTTTGATAGGTTATAATCCTTGGTTAGATGCCTTGAGTTAGGAGGCATAGTAGTAGAGCTATAGCTAAAAGTGATGCAAAGTGGAAAGACAAGGATTTACATAACCTATGAGTGGATTCAGATTGATTTTTTGAAGTGTTTATCAGCTGTGGTTAGCTAATAAACTAAAGTTCATTTTGGAGAACTTGAGTTCATGGAGCATTTCCAAGTGCAGATTGTCGTGAGAACTCGAGTGCATGTTGGAGAACTCGAGGTTATGGGTCATTTTCTGATGGGAAAAGTGGTATAGGGCAAGAACTCTCACGGGTGAGAAGTGCAAACTCGAGTGCAAATTAGGGTCAAAACTCGAGTTTAGTGTAGAGAACTCGAGTGCATAGGGTATTTCCTTTTGCATGAGATGGTTTTAGGCAGGAACTCACAGGACTGCAAAGCTTGAACTCGAGTTCAGACAGTGGAGAACTCGAGTTCTTGTGAGTGGACTCGAGTGCATGTGTTGTTCTTGTAATTGGAATTGTTTATGGTAGAAACTCTTTATCTAGAACTTGAAGGACTCGAGTGTAAGCAAGTTGAGAACTCGAGTTCATATAGTTGAACTCGAGTGCATCTTCTGTCCTTCCAAGATGGAAATTTCTCGGGCAGAAACTCTCTTCCTATAACTCGTGTGCAATGATTGCACAAAACTTGAGTACTGATATTTAAACTCTAGTGTAATCTGATTCTATAGCATCTAAGAGGTTTCTGGAGCAAAATCTCATCTCTGCACTTCCAAGACTTGAGTGCATGTGTGAGAACTCAAGTGTGTCATGGTGAACTCGAGTGCAACCCTTTATGGCATGTGTAAAGATTGAAGTATTAGGTAAGTCTCCATGGGAAACCAGCAGAACTCGAGTGTGGCCGGTAAGACTCGAGTTTTGAGTCAGAACTCGAGTGCAGAGGCAGTTTGTTGAAGATGGAAATGTGACCTTGTGCAATGCTTGGTTGGAGGCTTTAACACATTGTTGGAGACTTCCCTGGCATGTCACATGGTAGTAGAGGTATTATGAGATATCGATACCTAGTGATGAATGGTATGAGATGAAGCTAGCATTGATGTCTGGATTTTATTGGAACTCTGTGGTCAAGCGTGCTTAGGAAAGGGGATATGCGGGTATGCTCTACATAAGCTGCTCCTTTTGAGCTAGATTCCTGTGACGTTGTGGAGAGCGCCCGATTAGGGTAGCGCTGTAGTTGGATCAGTGGAGGTCCTTAGCAAAGTTTCTGAGATAACCTAAGAAATGATTAGAGGCATGGAGATGATGAAGTGAGTTGAGACCCTTGATCCGAACCCTTTTCTGTTACAGTGATTACTACTCAGGAAAAGTTTATTTGATTTATGGGTTATGGAAATTGAGGCATAGTGATTGCATTAAGGCTCTCTGTGCTAAGTGATGATCCTTAGTAACCTGTAGGGTTAAAGGAAAGTGGGTATGATATACAATGATGCATAATGATTGATGATTATGCTATATATCAATCCTAAAGGATCTAATTTGATGATACTGAGTGTTGAAGATATGTGTATATCATATCTAAGCTGGAATATTGCTTAGGTCAAATGAGAATAAGGTTGCGCTATGGTTATGTTCCATGCAGGAAGTTTGAACCTTGTGAACCTTACAAATGATGATTGAACCTTCAGTAATTGTGTAAGGAAATTACCAGAAAACCGTGGAGGTTTGAATAGTAGCTATTGAATTTAATTCTTAGCGTACTTATTGGGTATAATTGAGGAAACCTGATTCCGACTCAGGTAAGGTTGAGATTCTAAGAATAGAATCATAAATTAAGACTCAATTGCAATTGTTGAATTGGTTCTTTAGAAATTTGAGATAGCCTGCGTAGCTTGAGGTACTAGAGTATAGTATAGAAAGGTGTAAGAAACCTCACACATATGTTGAGAGGTTGCTAGTCGCTGATCCAATATAGGGAAAGATCTAATTTGTAGAATATTCCCTAAGTAATGTGATGATTCCTGGAACGGGACTGATATTAAAAGTCCAAATGAATTGACTCCAGAGAGTGAGCAGATGACATAACTGCTAGAGAAGAAGGACCTTATGAGATTTGAATTCCGTTACAATGGTACTTCCATTCAGAGATGATCAACCGGACAGAACTACCTGCGGAGGCTTCTGATCAGAAAGGGCTACCTACAGGGAGTTCAAATCGGAAAGGGCTACCTATGGGGAGATATGATCTAGAGGGCTACCTACTGAAGGTCTAACTGGGGGGCTGACCAGTTAGGGGACTAAGTAAAGCACCGAGTACAATACCGTAGTGTAGATCCACCGTGATGTCAAACCACAGTGTGCAGCCGCCATGATAGCAAACCATGGAGTGAAGCCGTCGTGATGTTGAAACCATATAGTGGACCTACGGGGACGTTGACTCTCGTAGTGGTATATTGTAATGAGTCTTCCATCACATAAGTTTCTTTGAGAAGAAGGGTTATATGACCCAGCAAATCGCCGTAAGGTGCTTCAGTGCTGAATGATGAAAGAGATTAAGGAATAACAGGCTTAGAAATGTGAAGCTAAGTGACTCTTGCTCGAGTATCTTATGTAATGGTTCTGCATGTGTGTGTTTACCATTGAGTATGTTAGTGTTATGAAGATACGGTAGACAGTAAGACCTTTTGGACCAGTGTGTCTTAGGCAATTAGACCTGATGATCAGAAGCCAAGGTTGTAAGTCCTGTGATGTCTATGACGTAGGGGTGATTCCTTGGGCAGTAAGACCTATTCAGCATTCAGGGTTGCAGGGTGGTCACCCGGGGCCTATTTTGCGCGGGTAGATGCCATGGTGTAATACCCCATTTTTTCACCAATATTCCTTACATGTATATTTGTGATATTTAGTGGAATAAAATGGTGAATTGTGATATGTATGAATTTACAGAAAAAATGGCAATCATCGGATACATATAATTCGGCCAAACAAAGACACAAAGAGGCAATTCATGTCTACTTAAAGGCCTATTATTGTAACCAAAATTTAAGAATTAAATGACATAAATAGTGGTCTTATTCAAGTGTCAAAAAGGGGTCAAACCAATGGAAATAAGCGAGAAATGATTTATTACGGTAAATCATAAAATGTAGAGGAAAAAGGGTAATTTTGCCATAAGTGGGAAATAATTATTTTTCCCTAATATTTCCAATAATTTCTGTTAAATGGGAATTAAAAAGAGAGAAATGACTACTTGATAATTAATAAGCCTATTTTGGTGAATTAATATCAAGAACGGTCAAATAGTCAAAAGTCAAAGGTGCAAAAGTCAACATATTGCAATATGGTAATGGAATAGCGTAAGATTAATATATACTCCCACATTTCTCATGCATGTTCAGATGTTCAAGGAAGGGAGAAGATGAAATGAAATATTAAATGAGAAATGGCAATTTTGGACCAATCACAAGTTGCCACATGTGTTAAGCTATTTGACCTTTTAATTATATCATTCAATCATTCATCCTTTCCCTCATTCTCGTGCCAACTAAATCAGAAAGAGTGTGAGAGAGTTTGAAATGGTGAAGCATACGGTGAAGAAGAAGAAGCAAGGGTTCTTCAAGAATCGAAGTAAGGGAGCTTGTACCTTGTGCTTTAAGCTTCCTAATCCCTCAATAACCTCTCCTACTATCTCTACTCCTTTGAATCCATTGTTTTCAAGCTAAATCAAGAGTTGTAGAGAGAGAGATAAAAATGTGTAGAGAGAGAAAGTGCTGGAAATCAAGAGGTAATCTTCCAAACTTGTTCCTCTTGCTTGATTGATGTTATTAGAGTTGTTCTTGGCTTGGTTTTGGTTGGTTTGGTAAGAGTTAACTCATGAAAACTAAGAGACCTTAATGTTCAAGTTTATTCAAATAAAGTCCAATGAATGTCTAAATAACTAATAGTGTGATTATAAGTAGAAAGGAGGTGATTTGGCAAGAGAAAATGAGAAACCGACATAACTTTTCTGGGAATCCTATTAGATTTCCCTTTGTTGGACGTGGTAAAGGAGTAAGAATTTGATAGTTTTGATGCTTCCATTGGGTTTAGGAGGCAAAATTGTGTAGGGTATATGTTGATGATAAAGTAATAAAAGCCCCAGAATGTGCAATAACCAAATTACCCTTAAAAGCATTAAGTAAGGGCTGTCAAGGGTAATTTCATCATTTGTGCCTGATTTTGATCAATTGGAAGTCAAAAATTGGATTCTACGCACGAAATTGTGTAGGATTAGCCTTAGTCATAATTTTGAGTAAAGCATAAGTGAGAACGAGTGTGACACCTCACTTTTAACACCTCACCGGCTCTTAGTTTCCACAGATCAGAGTAAATGAGCGATTATTTTAATAAACTAAAAGTCGTTCTCTTTATTTACGCTAGAGTGATTCTGTTATTACATTATAGTGGTTCTCTGCTTTAACAACAATCGATCATACATGCTCATACGTACACATATACATCAAGCCACACAAGGCTATCAAATAAAAATCCATTACATCAAATCCAGATAGTAGTGCCTTGCACCACTATCTTCACCTTAGCAATTCCTGCTCCGAGCATAACTCCATGCATCCTTCAACCTGTCTAAAATGGTTGGTTGGGAGGAGTGAGATTCAAGAGAATCTAAGTAGCGAACAATACCACTATGCATGTAGATATATATGAATGCATGACATGCTTGCGTATACTATTTCATGCCAACATAATGACATGTTGTGTGCTCAATGTTATGACATACATATGGCCATTACACAAATATAACAGAGCTTCACTACATCAAACATGTTCAACACAAATAGGCATAGCAGTCACATAATCAATACAAGACATACATATCATACACATGCAGGAAAGGTAAGTTCAATACCTGTCGGACTTCACATCCATTCTCAATCCTTCGTTCTTGCTCCGGTTCGGGCACGTCCATTCATCAAGTCCTAGAATTCCCAAACATAGCATACATGAGTCACTACTGATCCTTATAAGATTCTAGACTCGTATTAATTGATAACTCAGCCCAATTATGCTAAATTACCAAAGTGCCCCCGGAAGTCCGGCCCAACTGTACTTTTACAGAAGTTATGACATGGGCCAATCCTACACAATTTCAAGTGTATAATCCATTTATGACTTTATATTAGTCAAATTCACGCCATGATGATAGAAATACCCCTTGACATCTCTTATTTAGAGCTTAAAGGGTAATTTGGTCATTTCACACCCCAGGCCTTTTCTCACCTTGTTATTAACATGAACCCTACACAATTTGCTCTTATGAACTCAATGGAATCATCCAATTGATGAAATTCTAACTCTATCCTTATGCCACACATAAGGCAGCCATTATAGAGTTATTAGAAGAGTTGTTTCGGTTCCTCCCTTTCTTAGGCTTAATACCTTCCTTTCTACTTCTAATTACATGATTAGCCATTTAGACATCCATTGGATATCATTTTGACCCCCAAAACACTGATTGAATGAGAGATGAACAACACCCTACTTCCATAATACTCATCCAAATGACAAACTGAAATGGTAAAAAGGAAGCTTACGCTTACCTCTACACTTTTCTGAATTCGGTTCGGAATTCTGGCAACGCTCCGACAGGCGAGACAGCTCCAATCATCTCCAAACGAGAATCTGAAACCATATAATCGAAGCTTAGGATAAGTAGAAGAATGTTTGTACTGGGTACTTTGAGAGAAGACGCTGTTTCGGTAGAGTTTCAGCGATCTCAAACTTTCTATCCCTTCTCTCTCTCTTCTGCATTCTCGTTCTCGTCCGTTCTCTCTTTCTCATTCTCGCATTCGGTTCTGTTTCTCTTTCTTTTTCCCTTTTAATTCTGCACGAGAGAATGAGAATAAATGATGAAGGATGATGATTAATTAAAATCACCCAAGTGGCTTAGCACCCATTGATCCAACTGTCTCATTACTTGCATAACAAGTTTCATTTACCTTTCCTTCCATCATTCCATTAATAGTAATAAGAAATAAGAGAGTATAATTCACTCGCAAACTATCCCATTATACCACCTTAAGTGGTCGACCAAAGCCTTAAGCTTCTCCGCATATTGACTTTCCTTGATAATAATTTACCCACATAGGCTTATTAATTATCAAGTAGTCATTGCCCTCCTTTTAATTCCCATTTAGCTCAAATCATTGGGAATATCATGGAAAAATCGTCATTTCTCATCTTATGGAAAAATTACCATTTTTCCCTCACCTTTTATATCCATTTTAATACCCAACAATATAGAGGAATTTTGGGATAAATATCATTCCTCACTTGGACATTTGCTAAATCGGGGTCTAGCAGTCCACTTAGTATAGACTTGACATCAAGCCTCTTATCCCAAATTTTAGAGTATTACAACGAGTGGGTGCCTGTGGCATATTACACGAGTATCCCTCGGAGCATTGTAATATATCTAGCGCTACAATAGTTTACAAGCTACATGTGATGCATTGAATGTTGAGTGATGATTTTGATAAATAATGATTGTTTAGCATGCATTATAGTGTTATAATTGTATGATTGATATACGTTGCTACTGGGATTCTTTTGAATCTCACTCTTTTTTAAAAACCCACTTTCAGTACAGGGAGAAAGCTCAAGGGGCAAGCGGAAAGTAAATATGGATAACTAGAGTTGAGGCACTGAAGGCTTTAGTAATTTTGGCTTTTTTGAGTTGTATATGGTGTATATGTTCATGTAAGCATGACAATAATGTAAAAGTAGCTTCATGAATGAACGATAGATAATATGTGTTATGCTTCCCATTGCTAACGAAAACCAATTAAGATAAACGCTCGTCGACTCTGATAAATGAAAACGGTAAGACTAAATGAGATAGTGAAGATGGTTTGTGAAAAATTTTACTACCCACTCAACCCTAAGTTCAACTCCTAAGTTGAGGGTGGGAAATTTGTAAATATTTTTAAAAGTTGGGTAGTCCAGGTCTGAATCCTGGTCTCCCGTATGATTTCACTACTCTTTTATAATCATTTGATACTATAGGAAACAAGGTATCACATTTTTGGTATCAAAGCATTGGTTATAGCAATGATGGACTTTGCTGGAATTTTCTATTTATGTTGCAAGGTTCTAGCTTTCTTTAGTGGCTTTGGGGTAGGAAGCACAAGGTATGAGAGTATATGATAATAGTATGAAGGGAGAAAATGAAGAGTGGATGGTATAGGAGTGAATTTAGAATGATTTCTTGCATCTCTTGGGTTTTGGCCAGATGATGAACTCGCCAAACTTGAGTCCATATGCCATTTCCATGCGTATCAGCTATTTTCAGGTAAGAACTCGTGGGAGTGCAGTGCCTGAACTCAAGTGTGAATAGCTGATAACTCAAGTTCAAACATGTGAACTCGAGTGTATCTCTTTTCCTGACACATGTGAATTCTCTTGAGTATGAACTTTCTCCTCATAACACAGAATTCGAGTGGAGTGAGCTGGGAACTTGAGTGCACCCCATTTTTATCACAGTTGGAAAACTTTCAGGTTGAAACTCTTTTCCCTAAACTCGTATAACTCGAGTAAAACGTTCCCGTAGCACTCGAGTGCAAATACTCAAACTCGAGTACAATACTTTATCATGGTATTAGAGCATTTTTTGGAATACACTTCCACTTCAAACTTGTATGACTTGAGTATGGTATTTCCATAGAACTCAAGTTGATATTTTCAAACTCAAGTGCGTCAATTACCCGTGACTACCAAGAGTTCTCAGGTGTAAAATCTCACTGCAAGACTCTTATGACTCAAGTGTGAGTCCTTGAGAACTCGAGTTCTTCATGGTGAACTCGAGTGTAGTTCATTCTAGCAAGTGTATGCTTTAAGTGTCAGTTGAGTCCCAGCGGTGTCTTAACTAAACTCGAGTATGATTTTGTAGGACTCGAGTTTCTTGCCAGAACTTGAGTTCAAGTACCCAAACTCGAGTGTAGAAGCAATTGTGTAGAAATATAGATGTGACTTTGTGTGATGTTTTCTTTAGAAACTTTAGCACATTGTACATCATCTAACTTGATCATTTCCTTACAGAATATCTCATCACCATTTAGTTATCATCGAAATATGGATTCTAACCTGGTGGTGTACAGAAAGGCAGAAATGACAAGGGTAAGGCGTATTGCCCGAAACGGTGTTCCAGTGCCTATCACAATCAAGACTAAAAATGGGTCGGATAGTAAAAGGAAAAGGAGGCGATCACCCTCACTTCCATCAATTAATTAGCCTCCACCAAAGGAGTGAGATACCAGAAGTTAAGGCTTATGTGGTCATTAATAAAGGAGGACCTGGATGTGGACTGAAGATTATACGTACACGCAAAAAGAGTATCAAGTATCCAGTGTTCTATGGTCCTATTTCTAGAGATGAAGCAACTATAGTGGATACAGATGACTTAGAGTCAGATGACAGTGTGTTGCACGCAAATTCAGATAAAGAGTTGGATGCTCTAGTGGAGAAATTAGCTTTTAACCCATATCCGATTCATTAACTTTGGGAGCAATTGAAGGATTTGTATTTGAAAGCCTTCAATAATTTTGTCACCCCCACAGCACAGTATACAACGTTCTTGAACTCAATACATAAGCTGTACGAGCAAAAAGAGGAACTTGGGCTAATAATGATAGATGATGTGTGGATTTGGAATACGTTAGCTCATTTCCCCTATTTCACCTTTTGGACTAAGAAGAAGAACGAGATCATATTTATAGGTCCTTTTAGGTTTATGCCTTTTGTAAGGCATCTGTTTTTATGTGTTGTTTAATATACCTAATGAGTAGTAGGGCAAGATTCTCTTATTGTGAATACTAAACAACTTATTGTACATATAACTTACTTCTGTTGTAAGACAAGCTTCTTTTGATGTAAATACCAAGCCATCTTAATGCAAATATGCATGTTTGCTATAACGGATGTATATCTATTGTGTGTTGGTATTTAAAATCTTAAGAAGTGCATATGTACATATATGTGTTGATGTGGTATTGACATAGAGTTCCTTCTTAATAATGAAGATAAACAATGGTGAGACGTAAACCAGTGGGAAATGTACCACCAAATCCAGAACCTGAGAATAATGCGGAGCCTAATCTCATGCAGCAAGTTTTCACAATGTTGACCCAGCAACAAACTATGATCTAGGACTTGGGAGAAGAAGTCTAAGAATTAAGGGAAAAACAGAATGCATATGTGGCACAGTCTAAAGGGAATAACCTAGAGGGGAATCCCCCTGAAGGAAACCATCCTAAAGGGAATCCAAATAGAGAACAACTACCTAGTGATGAGCAATCGTAGTCACATGAGGTGAATTCAGAAATCGCTATTATTCAAGAACTTGAGGAGAATGCTGTTTAGTATTGGATGCCAAAATTTATTAAATACCAGCCTGAGGCATTCCACGGGAAATTTAATCCACAAGCTACAGAGAATTGGGTGAATCACCTAGAGAAAATCTTTGAGGTGCTTGGATGCCCGACGGAGATGAAAGTCAGTATGGCCATATATAAGCTAGTAGGTGATGCTGATGATTGGTGGAAAAATATGGCTCTTGTATTATGTAGTTGGAACATCCCTCTAACATGGGAGTGCTTTCAATAGAAATTCTATGAAAAGTATTTCCCAAGGTCAGTAAGAATCAAGAAAGATAAATAATTCTTAGCAATTCAGCAAGGTGATACTGAGACCTTTGATATTTAATTGTCTCGATTTATTCGACTGTCTGGCTACTCTTCCTATCTAAAACTCAAAAAGGATAAGGAGTGGAGTTCTGATAAGCTAATTCAGATATTGAAGCCTAAAATGGAAGAGAAACTTGTAGCCTGACAGTTTAAAAAGTTTAACAAAGCTATAGAAGTGTGCCGATTGACAGAAGGAAATTTGAAAAGAGTACAGACCGGTAAGAGTACTAGCCAAAGAGGTGGATTTAGTCCAGACGATACATCACAGAAGCGTAAGTGACAGGGTTTACCATAAAAGGGAGCTAATAAAAAGCCCTTTTTTTTTGGGAGTCGTGGTGGCTGAAAAGCCCCAACTTCTCAAACATGTCTTTGGTGTGGCAAGTCTCATCCAAGGTGATGGTGCAATATTCCTACAAGCCAAGTGATTTGTCATGCTTGCAAGAGGCCATGCCACTTGGCAGTAAATTGTCCCCAGTAAATAGCACCATGACCTGTTGAGCCTAGACAGCAGAATCAGGGCTGAGTGTTTGCTTTGACTCGGGAAGAGGCAAAGAAGCTCCCAGAGCTAGTTCAAGGTAAAATCATTCTCAATGGTAGTGTATTGCAAGCCTTATATGATTCGGGTACTAGTCACTCCTTTATTGTGTATGATTGTGTTAAGCACCTAAAAATGCATATGTATAAACTTCCATTTGATTTGATTGTGTCAACACTGATGGGTGTTAAAACTCTTACTACTGATATTTGTATGAATTATGTGATAAATGTTGAGGGACTTGAGTCTATAGTTGAGTTGAACTTTTTGTTGCTCCAAAAACTTAAAGTCGTATTGGGTTTTGATTGGTTAACGACAAATAACATACTGGTAGATTGCAGAAATAAGAGGAAAATATATCCTACTCAGCTGGAATTCAGTGACATAAATTATACCCTGAACTTTATTTCATTGGCAGAAGCTAAGAAATGCTTAAAGAAGGGATGCTAGAGATACATTATGTTCTTTTCCATGCAAGCAGATACAGAAATATCCCTGAAAGACATTATAGTTTTGTGAGAATTTCCTAGTATGTTTCTAGATGACCTTAGTAGGTTGCCTTTAGAAAGAGAAGTAGAATTCGTAATTGAGATTATGCCTGGAGCAGGGTCTATATCAAAGGCTCCATATCGAATGGCTCCAAATGAAATGGCTGAGTTGAAAAAGTAAATTGAAGAATTGCTTGAGAAAGGGTTCATTTGACCCAGTGTATCACCTTGGGAGCTCCGGTGTTATTTGTTAAGAAGAAGGATAAGAGCCTGAGGCTATGTATTGATTACAGAGAGCTAAACAAGGTAACGGTCAAGAACAAGTACCCGCTTCCCCGTATTGATGACCTCTTAGTTCAACTATCTGGAGAAAGTGTGTTCTCAAAGATTGATCTAAGATCGAGGTATTATCAGCTACTTGTTAAGGCATAAGATATACCAAAAACTGCTTTCAAAACCCTGTATAGACACTATGAATTTCTAGTAATGCCCTTTGGGGTAACCAATGCACCAGCCGTATTTATGGACTACATGAACTACATTTTTTATCAGTATTTGGATCAGTTCATGGTAGTCTTTATTGACGACATTTTAATATACTCTAAGAGTAGACAAGAGCACGATGAGCACTTGAGAATTGTGCTAAGTATTTTGAGGGAAAGGCAACTCTATGCAAAGTTGAGTAAATGTGAGTTTTGGCTTTTAGAGGTGAAATTTCTGGGCCATGTCAACTCACAAGATGGGGTTACAGTGGATCCAAGTAAGGTGGAAGCAGTACTAGACTGGAAAATGCCATAAACTGTTACTGAGATTTATAGTTTTCTGGGTCTTGCTAGCTATTATTTGAGATTAATTCAGAATTTCTCTCGGATTGCCTTGCCATTGACTAAGCTCACGTAAAAAGATGAACTGTTCATGGAGCTGAAAGAGAGGTTGACAACTACACCTATGTTGATTATCCCTTATCCTGAGTTGACCTATGTAGTCTACAGTGATACTAGGAAGCAGGGATTGGGATGTGTCCTGATGCAACAAGGCAGAGTGGTGGCCTATACCTCTCGACAGTTGAAGCCTCATTAGTTGAATTATCTCTCGCGTGATCTGGAGCTAGCGGCAATTATGTTTGCACTTAAAGTCTGGTGACACTACCTATATGGGGTGGTGGTTGAACTATACTGTGACTATCACAAGAGTTTGAAATATCTATATGATCAGAAAGAGCTCAACATGAGACAACGCAGGTAGATGGAGTTGCTGAAAGACTACAACCTGGAGATTAAGTATCATCCAAGTGGCGGCTATGATGATACAGGAGAGGAAATTAATAGAAGATTTCTGAGATCTAAACTTGTCAAATTAAATCATCTATGCTAGTTATGGTATTAGCAAGATGAGCAAGCACGGTTCATTCAGACTATGATTGAACGAGGAAAGACTCAGGATTATGATTTATCACCAAGTGGACTGGTTCAATACAAGAAGAGAACTTATGTTCCTTTGAAAGCTGACCTGATGCGGAAAATCCTCAATGATATGCACAAGAGTCATTACACCCTCCACCCAGGGATGATAAAGATGTATCACGACTTAAGGGCGATGTACAAGTGGCCTAGATTGAAGAAAGATGCGATAGAATATGTGGCACAATGTCTTACCTACCATAAGGTAAAGATCGAATACCAGAAACCGTCAGGATTGCTTTAAAGTCCTGAGATTCCAGAGTGGAAAAGGGAAAGCGTAACCATGGATCTTGTGGTAGGATTACCCCGAATCTGGAATCATGATGCGATTTGGGTAATTGTTGATCGTTTCACAAAGTCAACGTACTTCATATCGATCAACGCCACTTATTCTCCTGATAAGTTGGCAGAAATTTATGTCAAAGAGATAGTGAGACTTCATGGGATGCCGAAGAACATAATTTCTTATAGAGATCCTCATTCCACTTCAAAGTTTTAGAGATCTCTGCATGATGCTTTGGGCACTAAGTTGAGTTTCAGTATAGCCTATCATCCTCAAATAGATGGACAATCAGAGAGAACTATACAGATGTTGGAAGATATATTAAGAGTGTGTGTGATGGACTTCAAAGGAAATTGGGATCATTACCATCTACTTACAGAGTTTGCTTACAACAATAGCTATCATGCTAGTATTCAAATGGTTTCATATGAAGCATTGTATGAGAGGAAGTGTCAATCCCCTCTCTGCTGGACAGATTTTTCAGAAAGAAAGTTGTATAGGCCAGATATAGTAGATTAGAATACTGAGCAGATCAGAATTACCAAGCAAAGACTGCTTGCAGCCCAAAGTGACCAAAAGAGCTACGTTGATAAGCGAAGAAAACCACTAGAATTCCAAGTGGGTGATCATGTATTTTTGAAAGTTTCACCTGTTACCGGTATAGGAAGGGAAAAAAAGAGAAAGAAGTTGAGTCCTCGCTATATAAGGCCATTCAAGATTTTGGCAAGTGTTGGGCCCGTAGCATACTGAATTGCTTTACCCCTAAATCTGAGCAGATTGCATGACGTGTTCCATATTTCGCAATTGAAAAAGTACCAACCAGACCCCCAACATATTATTAAGTATGAAGATGTCGATATGCGTGATGATCTCTCTTATGAAGCTGAGCCCAAGTGAATCATTGATAGACAACAAAGACTGCTCAGACATTGTAGCATACTATTTTTAAAGGTGGTCTGGAAGGGGCAATCGCCAAGATATGAGAAGACGTTACCCGGGATTTATCCCATATAAGGTGTAACAAATTTCTGGGATGAAATTGATTGAATAAGGGGAGAACTGTAATACCCTACTTTTTCACCAATATTCCTTACATGCATATTTATGATATTTAGTGGAATAAAATGGTGAATTGTGATATGTATGAATTTATAGAAAAAATGGCAATCACCGGTTACATATAATTCGGCCAAACAAGGAACAAAGAGGCAATTAATGTCTACAAAAAGGCCTATTATTGTAATCAAAATTTGAAAATTGAATGACATGAATAGTGGTCTCATTCAAGTGTCAAAATGGGGTCAAACCAAAGGAAATGAGCGAGAAATTATTTATTATGATAAATCATAAAATGTAGCGGCAAAACGGTAATTTTTCCATAAAGTGGGAAATAATTATTTTTCCCTAATACTCCCAATAATTTTAGTTAAATGGGAATTAAAAAGAGAGAAATGGCTACTTGATAATTAATAAGCCTATTTTGGTGAATTATTATCAAGAAAGGTCAAATCGTCAAAAGTCGAAGGTGCAAAAGTCAACATATTGCAAGATGGTGTACTTTAATGAGTCACTACTCATCCATATAACATTCAAGACTCGTTTTCAGTTGATAACTTAGCCCAATTACGCTAAATTACCAAAATGCCCCCAGAAGCTCGCCCCAACTGTACTTTACAGAAATTATAACATGGGCCAATCCAACACAATTTTACATTTAGAATCCATTTATGACTTCATATCAATCAAATTCAGGCCTGAATGACAGAAATACCCTTGACAACCCTTATTTAGAGCTAAAAGGGGTAATTCAGTCATTTCACTCCCAAGACTTTTCTTACTTCGACATCAACATGAACCCTACACAATTTTCCCTTCTGAACTCAATGGAATCATCCAATCGATGAAATTCCAATGCATGGCTCATGCCTCATGCATGATAGCCCAAATAGGGTTCTCAGAAGAGTTGTGTCGGTTCCTACCTTCCTTTGACTTAATACCCTCCTTTCTACTCCTTATTACATGATTAGCTATTTAGACATGCATTGGACATCATTATGGCCCCTAAAACATAAATAGAATGAGAGATAAACACTACCCAACTCTCAAAATATTCATCAAAACGACAAACCGAAATGGTATAAAGGAAGTTTGCGCTTACCTCTACACGCTTCTGAATTCGGTTCAGAATTCTGACGACGCTTCGGCCATTGAGATGGCATAAACCATCTCCAAACGAGAATCTGAAACCATAGAATTGAAGCTCGAGATGAGTGGAGTAATGTTTGTACTGGGTACTTTGAGAGAAAACTTTGTTTCTGTCGAGTTCCAGCGAATCACAACTTTCTCTCTCTTCTCTCTCTCCTCCATGTTCTCTCGTTCTTTTCGCCTCTCTCTCTCTTTCTCGCGTTTTATGATTCTTTTCCCTTCTCTTTTCTGTTTTAATATGAACGCAGAAAATAATGAGAATAAATGATGAAGGATGATGATTAATTAAAATCATCTAGGTGGCCTTTACTCAATTAGTCCACCTATCTCATTTCTTACACATCAAGTTTTATTTCTCTTTTCCTTCATCATTCCACCAATATTAATGAGAAATAAAAGAGTATAATTTACTCTCAAATTATCCCATTACACCACCTCAAGTGGTCAACCGAAGCCTTAAGCTTCTCCGCTTATCGACTTTACTTAATAACAGTTTACCCGCTTGGGCTTATTAATCATCAAGTAGTCATTTCCCTCCTTTTAATTCCCATCCAACTCAAATCATA
Organism: Albizia julibrissin; assembly: GCA_037074505.1. Taxonomy (NCBI): domain Eukaryota; kingdom Viridiplantae; phylum Streptophyta; class Magnoliopsida; order Fabales; family Fabaceae; genus Albizia; species Albizia julibrissin. The sequence continues at coordinate 46,609,262 of CM073477.1, forward strand.
GGGAATATTAGGGAAAAGCCATCATTTCTCACCCTTTGGAAAAATTATTATTTTGCCCTTACCTTTTATTTCCATTTTAATACCCAACAATATAGAGGAATTTTGGGATAAATATCATTTCTCACTTGGACATTCGCTAAATCGGGGTCTAGCAGTCCACTTAATCTAGGCTTAACCTCAATCCTTTATTCCCAAAATTTGGGGTATTACAATATTTGTGCAGATCAGGAACAGATGATCATTTTGATCTGGACAAAATCATCATATGGTTCCTGAGCATTATTTGACATGTGCTTGGTATTTTGATTGCTACATTGCATGCTTACTTTTCACATTTTATATGATTGAAATTTTTTACTACTGAGATTCGTATGAATCTCACCCCTTTCCATAAATTCCAAAATTTATTCAGCAACTATAAGCGGCTCAAAGGCAACATGGAAGAAGTTGGAAATGGAAGGACCGGTGCAAATCAATATTATATCGTTAGTTATCAACTAATCTTTTTGTGTTCATGAGATTTGTAATGTAAATTGTATAAACCCTGTAGGGACATTTTGTAATGTAATCAAGAATTTTATATCAGTATAATGTACTATTTTTGTATGTCCATTGAATTGTACATGAATACTCTAATAAATGTTAAAATAATAAGGGGTTTGACACTAATAATATCATTACTTATCTAGGGCCATAAAGTGTTAAAGAAGAGGCAATGGTTGGAAGACCAAGATACAAAAGGAGGACATAAAGTCCAAGAGGTAGTGAACTTACCCTACTTGCATGTATTTGATATTTATGCTTGTGTAGATATGTATGTGATTGCTTTACTTGATTGTGTAGAGCATATTTGAATGATGAAGCTCTGCTTCTATTTATTCCATGGCCATGAGTATGTTACATGAAATACTAAGCACACAGAAATGTCATTATGTGGCATGCATCTAGTTAAGGCTAACATGTCATGCACTTAGCATATTGTTAGATATGATTAGTTTTGATGATATCAAATACAGATATCAAATATTAAGAGAGTAAAAATTTTGCATCATATATTTATCTCTTACATTGACTAACTACTATATTTAATGTTGCATTTCTTGTAGATTAGTTGAGCAATGAAAGAAAGAGATTGAGAAATGAAGAACTTGTAAGAATTAATGAAGAATATGAAGATTCAAGTTCTTTGGGTACTGTAGCAGTGGTACTATAGCATATGGTTACTATAGCGTATTTGGCACTGTAGCACTGTAGCACCGTAGCACCGAGTGATTTTAAACATTACTCGAGTGATTTCCAGAATCGCTCGAGTGATTCTGGAAACAGGGAAAATTTCTTGGAGTGAGTCACTATTCACTCGAGTGATCTTTGAATTTTCATGCTCTATTTTTTGTCTAGCTAAGCGAGGTCTAGTTATTCAAACATATCTCTCAAACTACAACTCCGATTGAGATAAAACCAGCTGCATATGAAAATAGACTCCTAATTCGTCATTTTGACACTAGAACCAACATCAAAGAAGCTCATATAAAGGAGATATAAATGTTACAATTTGAAACTCAGATCAGTGTCACCTTCCAGAACAAGTTTGGTGTTTTGGACATAACTTTCAAACCACAGATCCAATTGAGCTGAAACCTATGCCAATATGTATCTAGACGTAAACAGCTTTCCATGGATATATAATATTGCAATTTTAGAGTTATATTCGAAGAGGTATGTCATCTGGAAGTTGACCCCTGTTTGCTGTCGAATTGGAAGTGGAGCTACGAGTTCAAGTGATATGAACAGGGAGCACCCGAGTGATTTTTATAATCACTCGAGTGATCATTAATAATCGTCAAGTGAAATGCCTCAGATGGCAGATCACTCGAGTAGCACAAAAATCACCGAAAGAATTTTTCACTGTTATCAAAATCACTCCCAGTGATATCGAAATCACTCGAGTAATTCTGTTGATTTTGCAAATCACTTCCAGTGCAAGCCAAATCACTGCAAGAAAAATTCACCGTTTTTAATTTCACTTCCAGTGATACCGAAATCACTCGAGTGATATCAGATTTTTTAGAATCACTTCTAGTGCAAGCCAAATCACTGCAAGAAAAATTCACTGTTTCGAAATTCACTTCCAGTGATCTCCAAATCACTCGAGTGATATGTGTAATTTTCAATATCACTTCCAGTGGCTCTGAAATCACCGGAAGAAAATTTCACTGTTCTGAAAATCACTCCCAGTGCAGCCGAATTCACTCTAGTGATTAGCTATTTTCTCAGTATTACTTCTAATTGACATCAAATCACTGCCAGTATATCAGTATGAATCAGAATCACTCCCAGTGAACCTAAATACACCTCCAGTGAAAGCCAATATGCCTCAAGTGATATGTTTATTTTGGTATATCACTCCCAATGTATTTCCAGTGAATCAAATACCTTACAGTGATCACTCAGTGTACTCTCCACTATGACAGAATCAGTTCCAGTGGCAGCAATCAGAATCACATTCAGAAATCAAGATCACTGCTAGTGGAATACTATCTTCTGAAAATCACCTCTAGTGAAATCAAGTTTACTTCTAGTAATTCTCCAGTTTTTAGATATCACTGCCAGTGAAGTTGTAATTCACCTTAATGAAATGTTGTTTTGTGAAAATCACTACTAGAGAAGTATGTAATCACCCGAGTGATATTTTCTAACGGCTATTTCTCTGAGTGCTTTTACAGGTGTTATGCACTACCGATCACATGGCATACATGAATCAATATTCAGTGACAACAAATGATGGGCAACATGACTATTCAATAAACGATTCAACGAACGTGCAAAACAGAAAGAAAGCAACGCTGAAACATTTGTCAGAGCATGATCAACAGAAAACACTGAAGTATGAGTTAGACACACGATGGGCTTTCAACGGAAAAATATTTGAATGCTCCAACAGCCCTCAACCTATCTTCTATATAAACTGAAGCATTCAAGAAGAAGATATATATGACAGTGACCAAATACACGAGCGAACATAAATGATGAAGTAGCGATAACCTAACTGCTAATATGCTGCTGTCATGAATCTTCATCTCTCACATACTCTCTTTTAATATCTGTTTTTCCTTGTCATGTATAATTGAGAGTGAGAATATTTACTTTGTACTTTAGTGAGAATTTATACACTCTGTGAGAGAGCTTGTAAACACTTCATCTGTATTTCAAAAGTATTCTCAAGGTAGTGGGACCTTGAGAGGATTGATCACCTAATAGGGTAGTTGTAGAGCGAATTGTCAGTAAGACTTTCTGCTCGTAAGACTTACAAGGTGCAAGCAGTAGAGAACGTTGTTGCTCGTAAGACTTACAGTAGTGTAAGCAGGAGAGAACGTTGCTGCTCATAAGACTTGCATGGTTAAGCAGGAGAGAAAGGTCTTTGGGATTTCTTTGCTCGACTTGCTGTAAAAGGGAGTAAACCTTACAGTGTGTAAGGGGGAATAACTCTTGTGAGTTTGTAAAGGCTTATCTTGTGCCCAGTTATCGTGGGGACTGGACATAGGTTATCGTGGATTAGACCGAACGAGGATGAAATACAGTTTGCATCTTCTCTTCCTAAGCTTTTATATTTCCAGCATATATGATTTACATAATTGCTACTTCCATATATACTAAGTGAACAATCTGTGAAAAGATTTTAAAGATTAGACTTTCTTTTCATACACCCAATTCACCCCCTATTAGGTGTCAGCCAGTTCTAACACATGTATCATGCATGCATTATGGTAATTGTTTACTACTGAGATTCCTCTTAATCTCACCCACCCTAAACCAACCAATCAGACAGGCGGACATAGGTGGAATACTGGAAGTTGTACGAGAAGAAAATGGAATAGTGGACCAAAAATTTAAGGGTCTGGTATTGTATATTTATAAAACTTAGACACTTTGGTAGCCTTGTAGGGCTGCACAGTTGTGTATGTAAATAAATAAACTAAGTTTAAGCAGAGAATTTCTCTAATTGAATTAAAGGGAAAGAGAAAATAATTGATGAGTAATAACAAAATTGCAAACCACTAGAATACGCTTCCACAAAGTTTTAAATTTTCAAAAAAATCCACTCAACTGCAGGTTCAAATCTTGTCTTAAGGTTGGGATTTGAAAAAGCGTTATAAAAAACCATCGCTTTATGGTTCGAATTCGCTGCATAAAACTCATCAGAACGAGCGTAAATGTAAGGTGTTACATAACATGTATACTTTTAGGCCAGAAAGTTTCACAATTTTTAGACATCATTTTCCTATTCAAAAACATCATACAAACAAATTGCCTTGTACAAAACACACTCTGGCAGAATTATTGTTTTGCAATATTTATTTCTAGTGGTCTATAATTTACAACCAGGGGCTATTCCTACACGTTTTTCCATTTTAAACACAATGAAAATGTCAAAATCATCAAAATTACAAAGCTCCAGCCCCTAACCCTCCTTACTGAACATAACCTTTTGTAGCAAAAATTACCAAAACAGAATTTTCTCCAACAATTTGGTCCAATATCATCACAAACCAATATATAACCATAAATACATGATTAAATAATCATCAAACCTTAATAATACCCTCTGGAAAAAAAATTCAAGGCCCCAAACCCTCATGAAAACTCATCAAAATCACAAATCAATCTGTTCAAAATAAAGCCTACTCTTACCTCTTCGCGTTTCAGCAACCGGTTTGGAAATCTGGCAGTACTTTGTCCGGTGAGAAGTCACCAAAAATCTCCAAAAAAATTTTTAGAATCATATAAATGAATCTTGTGATGAGTAGAAGAAGGTTTTGAAGGGTGTTTCGGAAGAAAACACCAGTTCAGTAGTGTTTCAGTGAATTTAAGTTATAGGAAATCACTATTCACCCTCTCTCTCTTCTAATAATTTCTTATGATCATAGGCATGTCTCTTTGTTTTTATGATGCTTGGCCAAAAAGTATGAGGCCTTAAAGTGTCTTGAAAAATGTCCGCCACGTGTCATTTTCTTGTAGTGCCATTTTTCCGGTGATCTAGTGATTCGGTGACACGTGCCACTTACTTTAATAAAGTGGGTCTTGCCTCTTTTCTCAGGCCTTTAGCCATCCAAGTAGTCAGGTAAAGTAGGGGTCTGATAATTTTCCACGGCTCCCAGGTTCAATGTTTAGGAAAACTAGTCTGCTGATAGGATAAGAGACCGTAGCATTTCCCTAGCTCGAGGGCTAGATGTCACCTCTAAAGAGTGCCAACACAAAAGTCACTTTATGAATCTCATGATGAAGGGACAAGTGTCACCTTCTTGTGGTGACAACCTAAAAGTTAGGTCATCATTACTACTTTATTAAAGCTACATTAATATAGTTACTTTAATAAAGCAACTTTATCGGTGTTTACCCAGGATTCTACATGGGGTTTTACTTAGGACCGCGCCACATGTGCTTCCTCAGGGAATTTATGAGTGTGTATGTCGGTGTGTCTACATATGATACCCACATGGCCTATGTATCTTTTTCCTTTTCCAAAAACGCAGGGTATATGTACTTGCCCTAAAAATGCCATATGCACACCTCTATTGACATATTTTATCCGTCTAATCGTACCCACTGAGCTCCCATATAATCCAAAGACTTGTTCTCTACCTTGTGGAGCTGAATTTCACAGTATAAGGCCCCACATGGCCCACACATGTATTTTTTTACGATATCCAAATATGGCACCAAGTGTGTAAAGACCCGCCTCATATATCCCTTATTACTGATTTTACTCAGAGTAGCAATGCGTAGTTCAGTGGGAACACAGGAATAACATGAATATATTGATCATATTAATACAATATTGCTTGATTATAATACAAAATTTTCCCCACAAGGGGTTTGCACAATATTTACAGACCTTCAAACAACCAGCAACAGTCCTCTTCGTGCATACCTCTTTTCTGATCTCAGCACGTTTTCAATGCTCACCTGTCGTACATGTGGCCATTGTACAAATATAACAGAGCTACAACCAATCATACATGTTCCACACAAATAGGCAAAGCAGTCACATGATCAATGCAAGACATACATATCACATACATGCAGAAAAGGTAAGTTCACTACCTGGTGGACTTTATGTCCTTCTCTTCTTGTCCCTTGATCCGCCAACCATTGCTCCTTCTTTATCACTTCATGGACCTAGCCAAGTGATAACATCATTAGAGCCATGAAAAGTGAATACCCAATAGCTCACAGTAGCCATATAGGCTTACTTTCACCCTTGGAGTTCATTCCAATTATATTTGGCCAATTTCTTACTCAAATTCACATGGTACTCAATCTGCCAGCATTTTTGACCAAATTTTGAAAAATCATAATTAATTATATAGAACTCCAATTGAGGTGATTCAAAGCTCTATTTGAAGCCCCTTAAGTCTAGGTTTACATAAAAATACTCGCTTTTAAACTCCACCACCACACCATTCCCAGAATATTTCCAAACACCAACTATTTTAGATGTTCTTTCAGAAACCAGGGCAGACATTCAAAAATGCATATCTCCCAATATACATGTCCAAAAATTACAAAATACCCATAATATTAAATCTATATGTCTCTAATTTAATTCTAGAAAATTTGAGAATTTTTAGATAAGTTTTGGTCCCTAAAACATCACGCACAAACATACTATTCAAGAAAATTCCAGTTTTGCATGACCTAATTTCAAAAATATAGAACTTATAGCACTCAAATCCAATTGAGCATTATGACATATCAAATTAAACGTCTTTGTGTCTACTTTTCATCTGGAAAGTTTCGGAATTTTCAGACAAGGTTTGCCTATTGAAAACACACGTACAACAACACTGCTTCCAGACAACGAATTACACAGCATTTATTCATTAATTTCCAAAAATTCCCAATTCATATACAAGCATCCAAAAATCATGAACACTTGCATACCTACACAATTTTTCCTCCTAAAGCCAATGGAAGCATCAAAATCATCAAATTCTTACTCCTTCTCCATGTCAAAACAGGGCAGAAAATCAGATTCTTCGGAAAGGTTTGTTGTTTCTTCGTTTTCTCTTACCTAATCACTTCCTTGCTACTCCTAATCAAGCGATTAGATATTTAAACACTCATTAGACATGATTTAGCCATTGAAAACACTAATTTAAAAAATCCATGAACAGTACCCAACTTCCTTTATACTCATCCAAACGACAAATCAATCGGTTAAAAAGGAAGTTTATGCTTACCTCTACCCGTTTCCACAAACGGGTTGGAATTCCAGCAACACCCCGTCCTGTGAGACGGCGCCAAGCACCTCCAAATGAAAATCCAAAACTGTAGAAATGAAAATCTCGATGAGTAGAGGAAGTTTCCTGAAGGGTACTTTGAGAGAGGATGCCATTTCGGCAGTGTTTCGGAGGAAATAATTGTCTCTCTCCTCACCCTCCATTTCTCATCCGATCACTCTCTCTTTCTTTTCTGGTTTTATGCATGAAATGGAGGTGGAAGATGATGATTTATTGGAAATATGAATTAGATATTTCATCTGCCACGTGTCACAAGCTCATTGGCCCAAATAATAAACTTTCGCACAAAATACCAAATTCTGCAGAATTTTCATTAATTTTGAAAATTCATATCTGATTCTGTAGATATCCAATTGGAGTGATTCTAAAGGCTATGCGATCCTTATTGAGTCTAGTCTTAAGGAAAAATAAAAAATTTGGCTAATTGGAATCTCACTCTTTCCAAAATCTTAATCTTTGAATGTTGTCCCAGAAAATAAATAATTTCGCTAGGCTAACTTTAAAAATTCATTTCTCTTTGTATACAACTCCAAATGACTTATATGACCTATCAAATTAAAGCTTGATAAGTCTACTTATATTCTGGAAAGTTTCATAACTTTTTACTATCATTTACCCATAAAAACAGGTCACACAATCACCACTGTCACACCGGGAATTTCACCGGTGCAAAATTACTTTGTGTTCCACTTTACTATATTATGTGTGACTTTCAATCACTTCGTTTTGTTATTCCCTGAGCTCTTTGTTAGATATGATTAGTTTTGATGATGACAAATATAGATTTTAAATATTAAGCACAAGAAGCTTGCATAGTATACTTTTCTAATACATTGACTAACTATTTGATGTTGCATATATTGTAGATTAGTCAAGCAATGGAAGAAAGAAATTGAGGAATAAAGAACTTGCAAGAATTAATGAAAAATATGAAGATTCAAGTTTTTATGGTTACTGTAGCAATTGGCACTGTTTGGCACTGTTTGGAACTGTAGCAGAGTGATTTTTTACAAATCACTCGAGTGATTTTCAGAATCACTCTAGTGATTCTGAAAAAATAGAAATCACTCGAGTGATTCAGCAAATCACTCGAGTGATGATGTGTAGTTTTTCAGACTCTGTTCTTCATTCAGCTGAGCGAGGTCTGGTTATTTGATCATATCTCTCAAAATACAACTTCAATTGAGACCAAACTAGTTGCATATGAAACTAGACTCCCAATGCGTCATTTTGACACCAGAACCAACATCAAAGGAGCTCAGATAAGGGAAATATCAGTGTTCGAATTGGACCTTCATGTCAGCGTCACTTTCTGGAACAGGTTTGGTATGTTGGCTTTAACTCTCAAACCACGGATCCAATTGAGCTGAAACTAGTGCCATATGCAACTAGACTTCAAGATCTTTCCATCGATATAAAATTCAGAAATTTTGGAGCTATATTCGAAGAGTTATGATATCTGTAATTTGACCCCTGTTTGCTGTCGAATTGGAAGTGAAGTTTCGAGTTCAAGTGATCTGAACAACAGATCACTCGAGTGATTTTTAATCACTCGAGTGATATTGAAGATCACTCGAGTGATTCCAGAATTCACTCGAGTGATATGACTTATTTTTCATATCACTTCCAGTGGCGCAGAATTCACCAGAGGAAACTTTCACTGTTCTCAATATCACTTCCAGTGATATGGAATTCACTCGAGTGATATGAAATTCCAGTGATATCCAAGTCATTACAATAAACTGAATACCTTCAAGTCAGATTAGATTCGTTTGAGTGATATGGGTATTTTGATACACAACTTCCGATGATCACTCAGTATACTCTCCACTGTGACAGAATCAGTTCTAGTAGCAGGAAATCAGAATCACATCCGGACATCCCAGATCACCTCCAGTGAAATGCTTCTGCATTCGAGTGAAATGTTGGTTTGAGAGAATCACTTCCAGTGGATTGTATAATCACTCGATTGATTCAGTTCCTATCAGAAAACATCTTCAGAAGCTGACTGAATCAAAGTGAATTTCAGAGATCAACCTCTAATCATTATGTTTACATTTCTTGGTATACTTAAACATCATTTAACAGTCATTTCAAGTATGAAACAGGAGATCAAACATCAGATTACATCTTCATATACGAAGGTCACTCACGGAGAATATTGTCACTGAAGATGATGAAGTCCCAGAGTATAGAAATCTTGTCTTTGATTATTGATCAAATTAAATCATGACTAATATTCTATTATATCAGTGGTTGAAGTGTTTCTCCAGATTAACCATGAAGAAATCATGAGAATAGCTGAAAAGCTGTTTCACGAGAAGCCAAGCGTCCACTGACAACAACAATATTCTCAAGTGTATTACAGCTGTACTCCATCATCACGCACATGACAAGTAACTGAACTCTCCATTCAAATGACAACTATTCGTGGGCGGCAGCAAAATTCATAAGTAACGGAAGACAAATACTATTGCATCTATCAGACACACGATGGGCTTTCAACGGAAAGATATTTGAATGTTCCAACGGCTCTCAACCATCTTCTATATAAACCAATGTATTCAAACAAGAAACTGAGAGAGTTCTACAGAGAAATACTACAGCGAACAGAAATGATGAAGTAATGAGAACCCAACTGCCAACATCCTGCTGTGATGAATCTTCATCTCTCATACTCTCCGTTAATATCTGTTTTCATTGTCATGTACATTTGAGAGTGAATATTTGTATTATACTTCAGTGAGCATTTATCTACTCTGTGAGAGAGTCTGTAAACACACCATCTATATTTCTGTATTGATCTCAAGGTAGAGGGACCTTGAGAGGGTTGATTACCTTACGGGAAAGTTGTAGAGAGAATTGCTAGTAGTACTTTCTGCTCGCAAGACTTACAAGGTGCAAGCAGTAGAGAACGTTGCTGCTCGTAAGACTTACAGTGGTGTAAGCAGGAGAGAACGTTGCTGCTCATAAGACTTGCACGGGTAAGCAAGAGAGAAAGGACTTTGAGATTGCTTTGCTCAACTTACCGTAAGAGGGTGTAAACCTTACGGTGTGTAAGGGGGAGTAACTCTTGTGAGTTTGTAAAGGCTTTTCTTGTGCCCAGTTAAACAAGAAGATAGTAGATTGAAAATCTTAGGAGGAGCCTGGGGACTGGACGTAGGTCATCGTGGATAGGACCGAACCAGGATAAATCACAGTTTGCATATTCTCTTCCCTAAGCTTTTACATTTCCAGCATATATGATTTACATATCAGCTTATGTTTCTATACTTCCGCATGTATTGATTTGATAAGTTGCGAAAAGATTTTAAAAGATCATACTTTCTTATCACACACCCAATTCACCCCCCTCTTGGGTGTCAGCTAGTTCTAACACTCTTTAGCTCACCAATATAATTCATTTTAATATCCAAGGATATAAAGAAATTTTGGGGAATTTAAACATGCCTCATAGGGACATTTGCTAAACTGGGGCTTAGCAGTCTACTTGATCTAGGCTTAATCTTATGCCTTTAGTCCCAGAATTCAGGATATTACAGTTCTCCCCCGTTTAATAAATTTCGTCCTCGACATTTCAACATCAAATGATACTATCTGTACCTCGGAGAACCATCGTTAGACAGTTAGTCTATCTTTCTCCCATTCTAATTCTTTCATTCTGTACTCACTATGTAGTACTTTCATTCATTTTGTACCTAGTATGTAGCACTCACACATGACTCACTAGTCCGACCTCACAGCGTTTGGTTTCTTAGGCCTTACTGCCCATTTGAGACTATCCTGAATCATCTTTTATGCATACTAGGCTTTACGACCCTTTTGGGATTCACCCATATCATACTGTATGCACATCAAGCTTTACAGCTTATTCAACTTCCAAGATGCTGGATATTATGGCTTTACAGCCTAGGGATTCACTCTCTATGCCATAGGCATCTTAGGCTTACTGCCTCTACTACAATCTGGTACAATCTATACACTCTATCAATCTCAATATATTTTTCTAGACACATTGGTCTATGTCACCGTGCTAGGTAACAACCATAGCACTTAGACATATAGGTCTTATGGCCCTCGGACATTTGTCCAATGCAAACTTACATCTCGGGTCTTATTGACTCAAGCCTCTACTCAGCTTCATTCTCAACACATCTCATATTTTAACAGCCTAATGATTCACTATCCCACTAGGTCTTATGGCCGTAGGACATACCGTCCATCATCCTTACTGAATACGGCCCTCCCATTAGGCCAACTGCAGAGCTAGCCTCATTGGGCGCCCCCTACAGCCGCACGGGAGTCTGGTTTACACCCCCTGGCTCACCAGGTCTGAGTGCGACAAGCTTATGGGATAATCATACCCATTATGCCCCAAAGGAGACCTTTTAAGGTATCAAGCACACAACATTCACCACTAAAACTGCGCTTGACAAACCCTGATATCATTTTTATGTAACATACTGCCCCACTAGGCCCACTACAACGGTGTTCGGCTCACACTGCAGTCGCACGGGACATCCGACCAACTTTCACCCCTCCACGAGGCTCAACTTTTTATATAACGGACTGCCCCACTAGGCCCACTACAACGGCGCTCGGTTCACGTTGCAGTCGCACGGGACATCCGACCAACTTCCACCCCTCCATAGGGTTTAACGTTTTGTGTAACGAACTACCCCACTAGGCCCACTACAACGGCGCTCGGCTCACGCTGCAGTCGCACGGGACATCCGACCAACTTCTCATTTCATGCTCTATCTCTTGCTACTCATCTCATTCATACTCTTATGCAATATTCACGAAGCATGCTAAACAAACCATCATCACAACAATAATCACATGAGCATTCGGCCCCAAGTGTTCAACCGCGCAATAGGCCCCGGGATTCCACTTGTGCATCATATGAGTTCCATGGCCCCGAGTGTCCACCCGCACAATGCGTCTACTACGCAATAGGCCTCGGATGACTGCTCGTGCAAAATAGGAATCTCTATGGCCTGAGCATCCACCCGCGCAATGCGTCTACTCACGCAATAGGCCCCGGGCGACCACCCCGTAAATTATGAATGCTCATCAGGTCTTATTGTCTAGGGAATCACCCCTATGCCAGAGGCATTACGGGACTTACAACCTCGGGCCTCCGCCCGTCAGGTCTGACTGCCTAAGGACACGCTAGCCCAAAAGGTCTTACTGCCTACCTTATATTCATAACATGAATACATGTGATGGTAAACACATACATGCAGAACCATTACATAGGATATGAGAGTAAGAGTAGCTTTCCTTAATCTCTGTCATCATTCGGCACTGGAGCACCCCATGACAATTTATTGGGTCACTCGACCCTTCTTCTCATGGAAACTTATGCGATATAAGACTTATTATAAGATACCACTATTGAGAGTTGACATCCCCGTAGCTCTACTTTACAGTTTCAACATCACAGCGGCTTCACTCCACAGTCTGTCGTCACGACAGCTACACACTATAGTTCGATGTCATGGTGGCTTCACACTACAATACCGTACTCGGTACTTCACGCAGGCGCCCATACACCTGGTCAGCCCCCCGGTCAAAATCTTTTGTAGGTAGCCCTTTTCCAATCAGATCTCCCCATAGGTAGCCCTTTCTGATTAGAACTCCCTGTAGGTAGCCCTTTTTGATCAGAATCCTCCATAAGTAGCTCTGTCCGGTTGGTCGTCTCTGAATGGAAGTATCATTATAACGGGATCTATACCTCATAAGGTCCTTCTTCTTTAGCAGTTCTATAATCTGCTATCTCATTTGGGGTTATTTAATATGGACTTTCAATATCGATCCAACTCCAGGAAATCATCACAAGTTTAAACGAATATTCTATGATCAAGATCTTTCCCTATGCTAGATTAGCAACTAGCAACCTCCAAAAACCTCATACTCTTTTCTGTACTATATTCTAGTACCTCAAGCCACTCAGGCTATCTTAACTTCCTGAAGAATCAATTCAACTATGACATTTGATTCTCAGATTATGGTTCAACTCTTAGAACCTCAACATCACGTAAATCAAAAAATTCACTTTCCTCAATCATACCCAATAGGTACGCTAAGAATCAAAATCATTGGCACCTATTCTAACTTTCACGGTTTCGGGTAATATCCTCAAACAATTACTGAAGGTCCATCATCATCTATAAGGTTCACATGGTTTAGACTCCCATCATGGAATAGAACCCTAGTGTAACCTTATTCACATTCTGACCTAAGCATTATTTAAGCTTAGATCTGATTCAACCATATCCTCAACCTTCAGTATTATCAATTCAAATCCTCTAGGATAGACATACGACATAATCACCACTCATCATGCATCACCGTATATCATGCCTATATGACTTTAACCCCACGGGTTACTGAGGATCATTATTTAATATGGAGAAACCTCAAAACAATCACTATGCCTTGAGTTCTCGTAACCTTATTAGATGAACTTTTCTGGCAGTAATCTCTGCAACAGAAATGGTTTAGATTAAGGATCAACACTTATTTCATCATCTCTATACCTATAGTCATTCCTTAGGTCATCTAAGAATCTCATATCAAAATTTCAAACCTTTAATCAAAAGATTTGAGATTTTCAAGGTACTTCCCAGGAGATCACCCATCCTAGGATTTTTCTGGGTTGAGCACGCTTAACTTTTGTGTACTCATGCAAATATAAAGATACCAGTTTGAGCTGTTTTTAACTACCGGTACCCCATGGTTGCCCTTATCCAAACCATTATGCCCACCGCCTTCGGGCATCAAAATAATATACTTGGGCCGCATATTAGTATTTGTAGATGTACTTAGACACATACTTTGTAATATGCTCCCAAAAGTCCATAAGGTTGTATGTGACTTATCTGTCCGACTCTGGTCAGCCCATTGGTGATCCTACTCTAGAATGAGGCTCACACTTTGGCCTTACCCAACGGATCCAAGATAATTTTATACCGCCCACCAGGCTTAATTGTGAACTAGCTGAAGTAATCCACTTTGCTGTTCTTGTCATGTCATAATCAAGCATATCAGTATACTATCCTGTTGCTAGAACCGCTTGCTCTGATACCAACTGTAACGACCTGCCTCATATATCCCTTATTACTAATTTTACTCAGAGTAGCAATGCGTAGTTCAGTGGGCACACAGGAATAACATGAATATACTGGTGATATTAATACAATATTTCTTGATTATAATACAAAAGTTTCCCCACAAGGGGTTTACACAATATTTACAGACCTTCAAACAACCAGCAACAGTCCTCTTCGTGCATACCTCTTTTTTGATCCCAGCACGTTTCCAATGCTCACCTGTCTGAATGGTTGTTTGGGAGGAGTGAGATTCGAGAGAATCTCAGTAGTAAACATTAAAACTATGCATGCCAGATATATATGAATGCATGACATACTTGCCTACACTATTTCATGCCAACATAATGACATGTTGCATGTTCGATGTTATGACATACATATGGCCATTGTACAAATATAACAGAGCTTCAACCAATCATACATGTTCCATACAAATAGGCAAAGCAGTCACATAATCAATGCAAGACATACATATCACATACATGCAGAAAAGGTAAGTTCACTACCTGGTGGACTTTATGTCCTTCTCTTCTTGTCCCTTGATCCGCCAACCATTGCTCCTTCTTTATCACTTCATAGCCCTAGGCAAGTGATAACATCATTAGAGAAATGAAAAGTGAATACCCAATAGCCCACATTAGCCCTATAGGCTTACTTTCACCCTTGGAGTTCATTCCAATTATATTTGGCCAATTTCTTACTCAAATTCACATGGTACTCAATCTGCCAGCATTTTTGACCAAATTTGGAAAAATCATAATTAATTATATAGAACTCCAATTGAGGTGATTTAAAGCTCTATTTGAAGCCCCTTAAGTCTAGGTTTACATAAAAATACTCGCTTTTAAACTCCACCACCACACCATTCCCAGAATATTTCCAAACACCAACTGTTTTAGATGTTCTTTCAGAAACCAGGGCAGACATTCAAAAATGCATATCTCCCAATATAATTGTCCAAAACTTACAAAATACCTATCATATTAAATATATATGTCTCTAATTTAATTCTAGAAATTTTGAGAATTTTTAGATAAGTTTTGGTCCCTAAAACATCACGCACAAACATACTATTCAAGAAAATTCCAATTTTGCATGACCTAATTTCAAAAATGTAAAACTTCTAGCACTCAAATCCAATTGAGCAATATGACATATAAAATTAAAGTTCTTTGTGTCTACTTTTCATCTGGAAAGTTTCGGAATTTTCAGACAAGTTTTGCCTATTGAAAACACGCGCACAACAACACTGCTTCCAGACAACGAATTACACAGCATTTATTCATTAATTTCCAAAAATTCCCAATTCATATACAAGCATCCAAAAATCATGAACACTTGCATACCTACACAATTTTTCCTCCTAAAGCCAATGGAAGCATCAAAATCATCAAATTCTTACTCCTTCTCTATGTCAAAACAGGGCAGAAAATCAGATTCTCCGGAAAGGTTTGTTGTTTCTTCGTTTTCTCTTACCAAATCACTTCCTTGCTACTCCTAATCAAGCGATTAGATATTTAAACACTCATTAGACATGATTTAGCCATTGAAAACACTAATTTAAAAAATCCATGAACAGTACCCAACTTCCTTTATACTCATCCAAACGACAAATCAATCGGTTAAAAAGGAAGTTTACGCTTACCTCTACCCGTTTCCACAAACGGGTTGGAATTCCAGCAACACCCCGGCCGGTGAGACGGCGCCAAGCACCTCCAAATGAAAATCTAAAATCTTGGAAATGAAGACCTTGATGAGTAGAGGAAGTTTCCTGAAGGGTACTTTGAGAGAGGATGTCGTTTCGGCAGTGTTTCGGAGGAAATAATATTCTCTCTCCTCACCCTCCATTTCTCATCCGATCACTCTCTCTTTCTTTTCTGGTTTTGTGCGTGAAATAGAGGTGGAAGATGATGATTTAATGGATATATGAATTAGATATTTCATCTGCCATGTGTCACAAGCTCATTGGCCAAAATAATAAATTTTCGCACAAAATACCAAATTCTGCAGAATTTTCATTAATTTTGAAAATTCATATCTGATTCTATAGATATCCAATTGGAGTGATTCTAAAGGCTATGCGATCCTTATTGAGTCTAGTCTTAAGGAAAAATACAAACTTTGGCCAATTGGAATTTCACTCTTTCCAAAATCTTAATCTTTGAATGTTGTCCCAGAAAATAATTAATTTCACCGGGCTAAATTTAAAAATTCATTTCTCTTTGTATACAACTCCAAATGACTTATATGACCTATCAAATTAAAGCTTGATAAGTCTACTTATATTCTGAAAAAAATTTATAACTTTTTACCATCATTTACCCATCAAACAAGGTCACACAATCACCATTGTCACACCAGGAATTTCACCGGTGGCAAAATTACTTTGTGTTCCACTTTACTATATTATGTGTGACTTTCAATCACTTCGTTTTGTTATTCCCCGAACTCTTTAGCTCACCAATATAATTCATTTTAATATCCAAGGATATACAGAAATTTTGGGGAATTTAAACATGCCTCATAGGGACATTTGCTAAACTGGGGCTTAGCAGACCACTGATCTAGGCTTAATCTTATGCCTTTAGTCCTAGAATTTAGGATATTACAAAGTATACTAAGGTGCCCATACACCTCTATACTTTGTTCGATTAATTATATGCTATGTGCTTTATATAACCTAGAGACTCGTTCCTTGATCGGATAAAGTCCCTGAAAAATCATTCTATCTCATCAATGTTCTTGGGACTCTCACTAAACTCAGGCCTAGTAGTATGCCAGATATAGGCTTATCCTCAAGTTCCTAGGCCCAAAATCTGTGATATTACAATTCTCCCCTTGTTCAATAAATTTTATCCTCAAAATTTCAAATATATATACCTCGGGGAGTCATTCTAGATATTCAGTCTATCCCTTTCTTAGATTATCATACTCTCAACAAAATCTTAGATAGTTTTGAGCAATAACCATACGAAATTTCCATTCATTTCGTACACAGTATGTAGCATTCACACACAGGACCCACTGGTCTACTCTCACAGTGTTGGGATTCTCAAGCTATACAGCCTTTTCGAGACTCTACCTGGATCACACTGTTTGCATATTAGGCCTTACAGCATCTTTGGGACTTCGCTTGGATCACACTGTATGCATTTCAAGCCTTATGGCTCATTCTGCTCCTACAACATTGAGTATACAAGCCTTACTTCCTAGGGAATTAACCACATATCATAGGCATCTCCAAGATTACTGCCTCAACTACAAACTGGTATAGTCTGAATGTTCTGTCAGCCTCAAGGTGTACTCTGAACACACTAGTCTAATGTCACTGTGCTAGGCAACAACCATAGAGATAGGCACATAGGTCTTGTGGCCCAAGGACACTACCCTATGCAACTTTCATATCGGGTCTTACAGCCTCAACCTCTACTCGCAACAATTCTCAAATACATAACATTCTGCCATCCTAAGGACATACTAGTACCTCAAGTCTTATGGCCTAAGGACAATCGATCCATCATCTTTGCTAAATACTTATCGAGACTAACTACCTCAGGACACAGTCTATTAGGTATTCTTAATACATCATAAACTCTAACTCTTACTACTCAAGCCATTCATACACTTATGTAATGTTCACGAAGCATGCTAAACAAACCATCATCACAACATTCATACAAGAGTATTTGACACGTTAGCATACAACATATTGACAACTACTGGACATTGGTCCCACACCAAAGCGCTTGGTAAAACAAGACATATGGCATCGAATGACTACCAGTGCAATAACCCCTGGGTGTCTACTCGTACATTAAAAGAAATCTCCATGGCCAAGGCGTCTAGCCATGCAATAGACCCCGGACGACTACCCCACATATTGTAAATGCTTATTAGGTCTTATTACCCAGGGAATCACCCTTTATGCCATAGGCACTATGGGACTTACTCCATCTGAGCCTCCACCCATCAAGTCTGATTGCCTAAGGATACAATGATCCAATAGGTCTTACTGCCTACCATATATTCATAATACGAATATAACTGATGGTAAACACATACATGCAGAACCATTACATAAGTTATGTAAACAAGAGTTGCTTTCCTTTATACCGTCGAGCCTGTTCTTCCTTAACTTAATTCCTTATCTTTCTTTCATCCACTAGCACTGAAGTACCCCATTGCAATACACTGGGTCACACAAACCCTTCCTTTTAGGAAACCTATTTGATGTGGGACTCATTGGAGTACACCACCATTAAGAGATGACATCCCGGTAGCTTTACTTTATGGTTTAACGTCACGGTGGCTTCACACTACAGTTCAACATCACAGTGGCTCCACGACACGGCTCGACATCACAGTAGCTCCACACTACAGTACAGTACTTGATGCTTCACTCAGTCATCTGATTGTTCAGCCCCTCTAATTAGAATTCTTTATAGGTAGCCCTCTCTTATCAGAACACTCCCACAGGTAGCCCTTTCTTATCAAAACCCTCCATAAGTAGCCCTCTTCGATTAGAATCTTCCATTACCAGAATCAATGTTCTAATACCAAAATATAATACCTTATTTCCAATAGATTAGATGAGTGCAAAAGAGTTGTGAAATTAGTTATGAAACTAGGATTTGGTCCCGGATTAAATTGACTTTCAAAATCGTTCGTACATCCCAATCTCAACCAAGAATTAAACCTAGGATTGAGTGGGTTTTTTAGAGAATAAAAATAACTTTCACAAACATTCACTACCTTACTAAGTCTCATCGGTACTCAATACCAATTTTTCACAGTGTGTCATTCAAATTCATGATAAAGCCATGAAACATATAATGTATCTTATAACATATGAAAGACAAAGTTACTACCTGGTCACTTTTCTTGAGAAATATCCAACTGTTTCCCTGAGTTCGGGTAGGTCTTAGATCCCAAAAAGTTGTCAGGTCCTATAATTAGAATTACGGACAATAAATTATTATTTAGTCCAATTCTCTTACAATCCAAACACTTACGTTGGTTGTCATTAAGGTTAGAATACTAAGTAAACAATGTGGTCAATGTAGTCCAACTATCTCTACATAGTTAAAATCACCCTAAAAGTTCAACATAACTACATGATGCCATTACATTTCCCATTTTTGCACATTTATTCAAATATGCTAGATTTTCATAAGACTTTGAAAATTCATAACGCTATGATGTCTAATTGTACCCATTCTAAAGGCTATGTGACTCTAATGAGTCTACTTTTAGGATAAAATATGCCCATTACCCTTGTGGACACACAACAATACAAACTTCCACTTTATTGACCACTACTTCAGAATTTCCCAGTTTTAAATTACCAAAATTTAAAAATACATAACTTATAATCTAACCATAAATACATGATTAAAACATCATCAACCCTTAATAATACCCTCTAGCCAAACATCTCAAGGCCCCAAACTCTTAAGAAAAATCATCAAAGTCATAAACCAATCAGTTCAAAATAAAGGCTATGCTTATCTTTTCGCGTTTCCACAATCTGTTTGGAAATCCGGTAGTACTTTGTCAGGCGACAAGTCACCAAACACCTCAAAACAATATTCCAGAACCATAGAAATGAAGCTTATGATGAGTAGAAAAAGGTTTGTAATTGGTATTTTGGGAAAAAACGCAGATTCGATAGTATTTTGGCGGATTCAACTTCTAGGAAATCACTATTCACCCCTCTCTCTCTCTCTTAAAAATTTATTGTGATTTTAGCATTTTTTTCTGATTTTTATGATACTTAGCTAAAAATTTTATGGCCTTAAAGAGTCTTAAAAAATGTCCACCATATGTTGCATTCATGTGGTGCCATTTGTTCGGTGATCCAGTGATTCGGTGCCACATGTCACTTGCTTTAATAAAGTATGTCCTGCCTCTTTTCTTGGGCCTTCATCCACCCAACTAGTTAGGGAATCTAGGGGTATGATTATTTTCTCTGGCTCTTGGGTTCGGTGTACAGGAAAGTTAGTTCAGTGACCGGACAGGAGATCAGTGCATTTCCCCGGCTCAAGGGCTAGGTGTCGCTTCCAAAGAGTGCCAACAAAAAGTCACTTTATGAATCTCATGATGAAGGGACACATGTCACATTCTTGTCGTGCCAACCCAAAAGTTGGTTCATAATTACTACTTTATTAAAGCTACTTTAATAAAGCTACTTTATCGGTGTTTACTCTGGATTCTACTTGGCTTTTTACTCAGGACCACTCCACATGTGCTACCTCAGGGAATTTTCTAGTGTGTATGTCAGTATGTCTATATATGGAACCCATATGGCCTATGTCCCTTTTTCCCTTTCAAAAAAATTAGGGTATATGTACCTGCTGTAAAAATGCCATGTGCACACCTATACTAACATATTTTATTCGTCTAATAACACCCATTGAGCCCCCATATAATCTAGAGACTTGTTCTCTACCCTGAGGTGTTAGAAATTATGCCCTAGGGGTCAATCATTGTACTTTCAACATTGTTATTCAATGGATTTCTTTATTTAGTTATCACATTATTCGCATGTTCACTGTGATAACTATATCCATGGATAAATCATAATGATTGTCCTAAATGTCCCTGGTCGGTCATCTATGTGGGAGCAAAGATGAAATAAGATCAGTATGACTTTGATAAGGTATGTAGATACGAATCAAAGTCTTAGGTACTTGTTGGAGTACAAGGTACTGGAATGACCCGCTATGAGAAAGCTACATGGATCAAGTCATAAGCTTATCTCATGTATAACTATATCACAATGCCCTTTAACCTGAGATTGTCATGGATTCTATATGAGAGTCACTAAGCTTTGACTTAGTCAAAAGTCATGTTTAACCAGGTGATGATAAAAGCTATAATCGGACTTACTGGTTTTCATGCAGAGGAATGTGAATGGTTAAGATGGAATTTGTCCCTCACATTAGTAGAGAAATATTACTGGGCCCCTCGATGAGTATGTTTGACAAATGTATGGCCATACTACGATGGAAAGGAGTTTCCATTTCTATAGTTAGACTACTCAATGATCGAGAAAGTAATGGTCAAGATAGGAGGATGACATTCTCCATGCCCCATCCTTGACCGAAATATCGTGTGACAAAAGGGACGTGTTATGGTTATATGACAAGTTGTATCGTATTGTCGATCCTCAATGAATTGGGTAGTCATAATGTCTTACTAGAGGCCGCTTACAACTTGTGGGTTAGTATAGTCATTGGCCCACTACCAACTTCGTATGGGCCTACAGGGTCGCACACAAGAATAGCCCAACACGAGCTATAATGTCTAGATTCATTGAATCTTAGATGCATCTAAGATTCAGTGAATACAATGTTTAATCTAAGGTGGATGAATTATATATATATATATATTTATTATATACACATGTTGTATGAATATTTATTTGATAAATATTTATATGTGTGTGTATATATATTTATATTTGAAAATAGAATTAATAATATTATATATACATATATGTATTTTTGAAATACATACATATAAAGAACATTCCAATTCGACCATATAAAGAACGTTTCAATTTGACATCTAGAGCTCCAGATATTGCCTAAAAACTGAAATAGTGTCAAAATTTAGTATTTTCCAATGAATTCTATTTTATGTCAAATCATTATTTATGTATCAATTACACCCAAATTCATTACATTAAGCTCAAATGTCATCCAAAAATGTTTCATATAAGGGAAAATAAATGTGCAGATATTTTACTTATCACAAGGTATGTAGTAGTTGGAATTGCTTCTTTTTGCCTTCAATCTCTTGTAACCCTCTGTAATCTTCATATTCATCTTTAAAACATGTAAAGCAAGAAAAAAATCAAGGAAAAAGAGTGAGGAAGTGCACGGCCAAGTGAGAGAAAGAAGGGGAAATCAAGGTAAGCTTGAATACATGTCTTATCTTGATATTTTATGATTGTTGTTGGTGACTTTGCTTGGTTATTGGCTTGGTTTGTCTTGAATTTGTGATTTGGGATGTATAGACCTTAAGGGAGGTGTTGACCAAACTTTGATTAATCATGTTTAAGAGGTGTTTAAGTGGTTAAAGAAGTTATTAGAAGTGAAAAATATGTTTAGTTGGTTGGAATTTGAAAAACTCAAATTTTCCTAAAATTTAATAACTTTCAACCAGAGTTAGATATGGGTGTTTGGGTTGGAATTTGATAGATTTGATGGTTCCATTGTGTTTAGAATGACAAATTTTGTAGGAACATGTAAGATATAGAGTATGAAGGCTTTATAATTTGAAACGACAATCTTCCCCTATGTCAAGGGTATTTTGGTAAATGCAATGTGATTTTGCCAAAACTGAGGTCAAAAATGGATTCTACACGTGAAATTGTGTAGGCATAGCATGGGTTATAATTTTTGGGAAAGTACAACTATACCGAGTATGAAGGGAATTAGACTGGATTTCCTAGGGTATTTTAGTAATTATGCATTTAGGGTAGAGGTAACCAACTTTATGAGTCTTGAAATAAGGTATGAATGAGTAATAACTCATTTATTATCCATTTGAAATTTTAGGATTTAATATTTGACCGAGCCGAACAAAGAGTTAAAGGACTGATATTAGCCAGGTCGAGGAAAGGATTACAGGTAGTAACTCTATCTCTTGTATACTATGTGATTGTTAATACACCTTGTAATGTCATGTAATTCCTAGAGCTGTGGTATGGGAAAACTACAAGTACCACTAGGCCAGTTTGGACCCAATCTATATAGGCCAATCTGTGTGATATAATTCCTTGTTGTGGTGTGGGAAAAGCACAAGTGCAACCCTATAAAAAAGGCACAAGTACCATGAGGCCAGTGGGACCCAGCTGAGGTAGTGCGACAAGTACGGAGAGGTTGGTGCCTGCTCTGGAATATTATTGTGATCACTGTGTGGTAAGTAGGGAGAAGACGATCATTTTGATTCGGACAAAATCATCATTTTGGTCCTGAACATTGATTGACAGACATGTGCACATCATTAATTTATGCTACATTATATGATACATTGCATATTTATTTATCACATTTTATATGATTGATTACATATTACTACTGAGATTCATTTGAATCTCACACTTTCCATAGATTAATATTTATTCAGTAAGAGGAAGCGACTTTAAGGGCAATGAAGTAGATAAGGCAACTGAGGGTTCTTGTCCCGAACAAGAATTTTGTGTTGGTTATTTGTAGACTTTTATGCATTTTGGGATTTGTAATTACTATGTATAAACCCTATAGGGATTTTCTTGTAATGTAATCAATAATTTTATATCAATTTGTTTATGTTATTTCTGTATTCCTACTGAACTATGCGTTGGTACTCTGTTAAATGTCGAATTACTGAGGGGTTTCACAATATAAATGTTTGTGTTTATGTGAAAATAAAGATTTTCACAAAGCCTAATGATGTTAATGATGGGACATATGATATTGCGGTGGATAAATTAAATTTAATATATTATTAATCTGACAGTATATGAAAGAAAAATTATGTGTCTGTTAGATATTGTTATATATAACATATGCATATGGCTTACTAAATAATGAAATTTAAGATAAGTAAAATATCTGCACATTTATTTTCCCTTATATGAAGCATTTTTTGGATGACATTTGAGCTTAATGTAATGAATTTGGGTGTAATTGATAAATAAATAATGATTTGACATAAAATAGAATTCATTGGAAAATACTAAATTTTGATCTTGTTTTGGTTTTTAGGCAATATCTGGAGATCTTGATGTTGAATTGGGACGTTCTATATATGGATGAAAGCTGAGAAAATTTCCTACAACTTTTATGTTGAGGAGAAAACTTAGTTCTGTCTTTAAGAGCTCCGAATATTGCTTAGAAGTTGAGCACGTGATTCTGTCTAGGTCTGACCTTTATCCACTAATTTGACCATAACTGGAGTCACGAATGTTGAAATTAGGAGTTCTCATATGCGTTTTCAAGCTAAGATCTAGATATACAAGTTTTATGAAGACAATAAACTGAAATTCGAACGTTTTAATTGCCAAACATTAGCTGGAATCAATGAGCAAGGTGGTCACAAAGTCAATATTGGTTTCTTAGAGTCAAGATTCTTACCTAACATGTGGAAATTCTTATACCCAATTCATCTATAGATAGAGGAATTGAAGGCATAAGGAAGGACACAATCTTAGAGTTTAATTTCATGCATTTTTATTGTTCTTGCATACCTCCTACATGGAAGGTTTAGGTAGTCCTCCTTTATGGATGGTATAGGTTGCCTCCTACATGAAAGGTTTTACCTCCTATATGGAAGGCTAGATTTTTCTATTTTCATGCATCTTGTAGTTGTATCTTTTTGTTTTAGAATTTAATAATCATGTTTTCTGCAATATTTATGAAGTTTTCAATTTATTTTGGTTTTTGTTTAATTTCATCATGAGCTAAATTTTCATTTTCCTAGGGTGATGACGTAGCTTACTAATGACGGATTGAATCTTAACTTATTAAATTTAGTTTTAGTTTTTCCTTCATGATTGAGTTTTAATTATTGTTCTTAATGCTTTCAATTGATTGGCCACCTTTTGGATGATCTCAATATGCATGTTGAGACCAGAAGGAGATACATATGTGTGAATCCTATAATTAAAACCATAATTTTCATATGAAATAGGAATATATTCATATGTGTTGTGTAGTCTTAATTGTGTTTCATAAATCTTAATGCATGATTGATTGCTTAAATTCATATAGGAATGTATTGGGTTAGCAATTAATTATAGAATTACTTGACCTTGGAAAAGGCTAGTAATTAAAATAGGAAAACTCGACTATCAATCATGTGGAATAAATTAGACTAGAATAGATAAGTGATTCAATCCAGAGTTTGCTAAGTGCAATCTAATCCCTAGGTCCTTTTACTATAATTGTCTTCATATCAATTACATTTTCATTTAATCATTTTTATTTTGTATTCTCAACCACCAACTAATCGTTCGACCAAATAGAATTAAAATTATCAATTTTGGTACTTAGTGATCAATCCTCGTGGGAATGATACTCTACTCACTTCTATATTACTTGTTTACGACAGTGTACACTTGCACTTTTTAAATACACCATCCTACACTCGTAATAAGTTTTTGGCGCCGGTGCCGGGGATTGTTGTCATTAATATCAATACCAAGTAATTTTAATACTAATTTTGTCTTTACATTACATTTGTTTTCTTTTTGGTGTCTTGTGTTTCTTTTCTAGCTTTTGCTTAGTACATGACAAGATCGAAGAAGACTAAATTATAACCTTGTGATTCAGAGATCGAAAGAACTTGTCAAAGAAATCAGAGAATTTGAAAGCAGTCTACTTCAATCAATCTGATGGAAAATCCGGAGGGAGAAACATCAGATACCAAAACACTCTGTGACTATGCAATACCAACAGTCATGGAGACAACTTCTGGAATCATAAAACCGCCAGTAGCAGCTAATAATTTTGAACTCAAGTCCGCAATTATCCAGATGATGCAAGCAATTCAGCTCGGTGGTTTACCAATAGAAGATCCCAACACAAATATAGCCAGCTTCCTAGAAATTTATGACACATTCAAACATAATGGTGTTACTGATAATGCCATTAGACTTAGACTTTTCCCTTTCTCACTCAGGGATAAGGCTAAGAGCTGGCTATACTCTCTACCAGTGGGAAGCATAACTACATGGGATGCCTTAGTACAGAAATTTTTGGCACAATACTTTCCTTCAGGAAAGACAGCTAAATTAAGGAATGAAATTACCTCATTTGCTCAACATGAATTTGAGAGCCTTTATGAAGCATGGGAAAGATACAAGGAATTGCTAAGAAAATGTCCTCATCATGGGTTACCAGATTGGTGGCAATTACACTCATTCTATAATGGGATGACGCATACGACAAGAATTCTTGTAGATGTTGTAGCTGGAGGATCTTTTATGGGAAAAAGTCTAGAAGATGCTTACAATCTTCTTAAGGAGATGGCAGCTAATGAATACCAATGGCCTTCTGAACGTCATGTTCCAAAGAACGTGGTTGGAGTGCACGAGATGGATATCCTTACAACTTTGTCTTCTCAAGTTGCATCTATATCCAAGCAAGTAAACTCATTGACAAGTCAAGCAAATGCAATCAGCACTCCTCATGAAACCTGTGATCGATGGGGAGGACCTCATATGAACATGCAAAATCAGGAAGGACACCCATCTATGTCTTCTCAGATGGAGCAAGCTCATTACATTGGAAATCAAAGAAATGATCCATTCTCAAACACTTACAATCCAGGTTGGCGGAATCATCCAAACTTTAGTTGGAGGAATAATCAAAATGTGTTCAAGCCGCAAGGGAACTTCCAGCAACAAGCTCTTCAACAACCAAATCCACCACAACAGAAAATGAATATAGAAGATGCACTGGCTCAACTAACCATGAATACATTTCAATTCATGGCTAAGACTAATGAGAGATTCAAAATCCAGGAGGCCTCAATAAAGAACTTGGAGATTCAAATGGGCCAAATTACAAATATGCTGAATTCCAGACAACCAGGTACTATACCAAGTGATACTGAAAGAAAACCAAAAGAGCATGTGAGTGCCATTTCATTAAGGAGTGAGAAAGAATTGAAAGATCTTGTAATTCAACAGAAGAAAGATGGAGAAAAGAAAGAAAGTGAAGAAAAACACAAGGAGGAAGCACAAAAACCTCAAGAGGATGATGTGGTACCAGGAAAAATCAGCTTTCCAGATAATCCTCCTCCATATGTACCACCAGTTCCATATCCTCAGAGACTTATGAAGGCAAAGGTAGACAAGCAGTTTAAAAAGTTTCTGGAGGTTTTCAAAAAGCTATATATCAACATCCCTTTTACAGATGCTCTTGCCCAAATGCCCAGCTATGCAAAATTCATGAAGGAAATTCTCTCAAAGAAGCAAAAACTGGAGGAATTTGAGACAGTTGCACTTACTGAAAAGTGCAGTGCCATTCTGTAAAAGAAACTACCACCAAAGCTGAAAGATCCATGAAGCTTTTGCATACCTTGTACCATAGGTCAATGCAACTTTGAAAGAGCACTTTGTGACCTGGGAGCAAGTATAAATCTTATGCCTTTATCTGTCTATAGAAAACTTAGTATGGGAGAGGTGAAGCCTACCACTATTTCATTACTTCTAGCTGACCGATCAATGAAACATCCAAGGGGTATCTTAGAAGATGTTCTGGTGAAGGTGGAAAAACTAATATTTCCAGCTGATTTCATCATTCTCGACATGGAAGAAGATCAAGAAATTCCTATCATTCTTGGGAGGCCATTCTTAGCAACTGGGAGAACTTTAATAGATGTGCAACAAGGAAAGTTGACTTTACGAGCTCAAGATGACCAAATATCTTTTAACATTTTTAAGGCTTGGTCATGTCCAAATGAAGGTGACACCTGTTATATAGTAGATACAATGACCAGCTGCATAAAAGACGTGGTGAACAAAAGCTGCATGGATCAACCACTCGCAATGGGAATAGTAGATTTTCAAAATCAACTAATCCTGAAGTGCACAAAGAATATTGGGCAATAAAAGCCTTAAATTTTGACTTAAAGGAAACTGGTAAGAAGAGACTTCTCCAATTCAATGAGCTTGAAGAATCCAGACAACAAGTTCATAAGAATGCAAAGTTATACAAGGAGAAGACAAAAACGTGGCAGGATAAAATAATTTTGAGGAGAGAGTTCACACCGGGACAAAAAGTTCTGATATGCAACTCAAGGTTAAAGCTTTTTCTGGAAAAGCTGAGATCGAGGTGGTTAGGACCTTTTACTGTGGTTCAAGTATGGCCATACAGAGCAGTAGAGATTCAAGATGGTGATCGAAAATTCAAAGTGAACGAGCAAAGGCTGAAAGAGTATAATGACAGTGCGTTTAACACTTTGAAAATTGTCATCACTTTTGAGGAAACAACAGGTAAGTCTTAAAAAAATAAAAAATAATTAAATAATTAAAAATTAAAAATAATTTTTTTTTGGTTTGGTCTTTGTCTAGCTAAAGACGTTAAAGAAGGGCGGCTATTTTGGAGGCAACCCAAAATTTCTTTTCCTACTCTTTCATTTTTTTCTTTCCTACTCACTAAAGCACTCTGCACTGCATCCTTAAATCTTAATTTTCATTATTGTCATGGAGGAATTTCTTGCAAATCTCAAGAATAGGTTTCCTACTCTTCCCAAAGATGTGTTTAGGAAGATCTATAAATGTCGACTTGAAAGAATGAAGACATTCAAGCGTTTGGGCCTTCCTAAGGATGTCTGCTGGATCATCGAAGCTAAGGTACATTTAATAGATGAGATGCATGAATCATTTATTAAACCTATGCCAGGAATGGGAAGAAGCTCTTATTCCAAAAAGAGAAGAGCTAAAAAAATACAGGTCTGTTCTAGATGTGCAAGGTGGAATTGTGATCAACGCTGTCGAAGCAAAGGTATGGTTTCGATAAATCGAGAAGATAAAATTCAATTTATAAAGGATGGACTGAGTAAGGAGTCATTGGATGATATCATTCAGACTCTTGAGACGCATCCTAATGGTGATATTCATCGTGTACTTCTCGATTTATTTGACATATTCAACAAAGAAAAAGAGCACTATCATCTTGGGAATTTGACGTTAAAAGACCATGTTTGCCAATTTATAAGAAAACTGGATGGGAAGCAAATCCTCAGTGTTTAAGCCGTTACTGGACGTAAAACCAGAGGAAGATGTGATCCATAATCACAACTACTGTACATAATCATATTTTTGTCTAATCTATCATATCTTTTCAGTAACTTTTTGACTTTCGTTACTCCTTTTTTCTAAATTCTTCACGTAACGGCTACCGGTCATTCGTGTCGGATATTTTTTTCAAACTTGTTGGAAAAATTTCTGATTTGCATTATCTTGTTGTCATTGTTTTAGTAGTATAAATATGTATTCTTCCACTTATAAAAACAAAAAAAAATGTCTAAGAGAAAAATAGAGAGCAAGGGTGTCACCTAAAAATGTAGATTTACATCTATTTGCATTTTTGGTGAAACTAATTTGGGAAAGGATAGAGAGTTTATACCTGTAGCCAATGAACTGGGACGTGCATTAGCTGCATGGAAGATCAATTTTGTCTACGGGGGAGGTATTCAAGGCCTGAGGGGAAGTGTGGCTATTGCTGCAACCATGAATGGTAGTAAAGGTTTGAACGTAAGGGTGAAGGAGTTAGAAAATCACATCTTCTCCTTAGGGCAAGAGTTAGAAGTTTCAAGTCTACCTGAACGAATGGGACGTATGTTCTACCGTGCTGAAGCTTTTATTGCTTTACCCGGTGGTTTGGAAAGATCTCGAGCATTGCATATTGGGTTAAACTTAACTTTCACAAAAAGCCATTAGGATTGCTAAATGTTAATGGTTTTTATGATAACCTGTTGTCTTTCCTTGATCATGCTATGGAAACAGGATTCATACCCTAAGCGACTCGTCATTCCATCATTTCTGCACCAACTATTGATCAACTACTTGGTAAACTGCAAACCTATGAACCTACACCAGATCTATTAGTAAAAGAAAAAGGTGGGCAGTCCTCAACAGCAGTCGAAAGCAGAATCCAGATACCACTCTCCGGTTGTAAACTTTCCTTAATCTTAATGGTTTTACTCTTACCATTTTAGTTTACTTTATTGTTTGTTTATGTTTTCAAATAAAAAAAATGTCTCTAATCTTTAGAAGACATTGAGGACAATGTCTTATTTAGGTTGGGGGAGGAAAAAAAAGCATAGTTTCTCCATTAAATAGTTAGTTAGTCAAACCATTAGATGCATGGGGTGTGAAAAGATGGCAGAGTAAAGAGTTATTCTTAACTCTTGAGACGCATCTTATTAGTTGCATTTCTTTCTTTCTTTCTGTTTCATCTAAAAAAAGAGGTTCGAAAAAATAAATAAATAAAAAATTTTTTATGAGTGTTTTCAATGATTTTAAGAAGTATATAAGTTTGAAGCATGGAGAAATTGAGTTTAGAGATTTTATAGCATGATTGAACAACTGATTGTTGGATTTGGTGATGAATTTTTGAGATTGAATGAGTTGAATTTAAAAGTACCTAACCGTGAGTTTTTGAGCCTATATGATCAATAATGATTATCTTTCTTGTGTGTGATATTCATCTATTGAGTTGTTACTCTAGAACTTGCTTCAAATCTTGTTGAAATTACATGTCTCATGCACATTCGAAAATGATAAAGGCATTCATTTTCTTTAGCCAGAGCCAAAAAGCCAACCTTACAATTACACCATTGATAAGCCCCTTTAAGCCTGATTGATTATTTCTTTATTGTCAACCCATTAATGTGTTTTAATGATATATCAAGTGCTCTTACTTAGTTCAAAAAGATTAACAAAGCATTTGAAATCTTTGTGAAATGGGCTTTTGACAAGTGTGGGGGTGTGTATATTATCAACTGTAGAATTGCAAAAACAAAAAGGGAGAGAAAAAGAAAAGAAAAAGAAAAAAAGAAAAAGAGGATATTTAGTTTTGGAATAAAAATTGTGGGTTGCCATGATAAGTCTACTCATAAGATGGCCCATTTTTCAAATGCTCTGTTTATTTCTTAGATGTAACCCTTTATATCACTATTTACATTCATTTTACCCTAGCCCCATTACAACCTTCAATAAGTCCTTTTGATTTGAATTATGCATGTGAATTCGGTAGTGGAGATTGATATTTTTAGCAAGCTTATAGTAGTGCAACTTTTTTAGGTGAATTTGAGCGAAACACTTACCCTTAAACACTTAAGAGATTCAGAGGACAAGTCACAATTATGAATTTGGTTCATTCATTTTCAAATGAAATTACCAGTTTATACTTTTGTTGATTCAAGAATACTATGATCTCTTTATTTTTTAATTGTGTCCTTGTTTATAACTTGACACTTCTGATTTGGTTGGAAGCACTTATTAGTCAATCCTTCTTGTCCGAGGACGTCCAAGAACTAAGTGTGGGGGAATTTGATAAGTAAAATATCTACACATTTATTTTCCCTTATATGAAGCATTTTTTGGATGACATTTGAGCTTAATGTAATGAATTTAGGTGTAATTGATAAATAAATAATGATTTGACATAAAATAGAATTCATTGGAAAATACTAAATTTTGACCCTGTTTCAGTTTTTAGGCAATATCTGAAGCTCTAGATGTTTAATTGGGACGTTCTTAATATGGATAGAAAGCTGAGAAAATTTCCTACAACTTTTATGTTGAGGAGAAAACCCAGTTCTGTTTTTACGAGCTCCAAATTTTGCTTAGAAGTTGAGTACGTGATTCTATCCAGGTCTGACCTTTATCCACTAATTTAACCATAACTGGATCCATAAATGTTGAAATGAGGAGCTCTCACATGTTTTTTCAAGCTAAGATCTAGATCTACAACTTTCATGAAGACAACAAAGTGAAATTCCAACATTTTAATTGCCAAACATTAGCTGGAATCAATGAGCAAGGTGGTCACAAAGTCAATATTGGTTTCTTAGAGTCAAGATTCTTACCTAACATGTGGAAATTCTTACACCCAATTCGTCTATAAATAGATGAGTTGAAGGCATAAGGAAGGACACCATCTTAGAGTTTAATTTCATGCATTTTAATTGTTCTTGCATACCTTCTACATGGAAGGTTTAGGTAGTCCTCCTTTATGGATGGTATAGGTTGCCTCCTACATGGAAGGTTTTACCTCCTATATAGAAGGCTAGATTTTTCTATTTTCATGCATCTTGTAGTTGTATCTTTATATTTTATAATTTAATAATCATGTTTTCTACAATATTTATGAAGTTTTCAATTTATTTTGGTTTTGTTTTTAATTTTATCATGAGCTAAATTTTCATTTTCCTAAGGTGATGACGTAGCTTACTAATGACGGATTGAATCTTAACTTATTAAATATAGTTTTAATTTTTCCTTCATGATTGAGTTTTAATTATTGTTCTTAATGCTTTCAATTGATTGGCCACCTTTTGGATGATCTCAATATGCATGTTGAGACCGGAAGGAGATACATGTGTGTAGATCTTATAATTAAAACCATAATTTTCATATGAAATAGGAATATATTCATATGGGTTGTGTAGTCTTAATTGAGTTCTATAAATCTTAATGCATGATTGATTGCTTAAATTCATATAGGAATATATTGGGTTAGCAATTAATTATAGAATTACTTGACCTTAGAAGAGGCTAGTAATTAAAATAGGGAAACTCGATCGACTATCAATCAGGTGGAATAAATTGGACTAGAATAGATAAGTAATTCAATCCGGAGTTTGCTAAGCGAAATCTAATCCCTAGGTTCTTTTACTATAATTGTCTTCATATCAATTTCATTTTCATTTAATCATTTTTATTTTGTATTCTCAACCACCAACTAATCGTTCGACCAAATAGAATTAAAATTATCAATTTTGGTACTTAGTGATCAATCCTCGTGGGAACGATACTCTACTCACTTCTATATTACTTGTTTACGACAGTGTATACTTGCACTTTTTAAATACACTATCCTACACTCATAACAGTTTACATAAGAATCTTTAAAACTTCCAAAATGCCAGAAGCATGTTCAAAGATGGTTTTGCTAGCAAAATATATATTGGATATGATATTCTAGAAGTACCTTATATTGTATGAGAATATTTATATATCATGTTAATATTGTATTTATTATGATTTTATTGGTAAAATTTAGTTCTTGCAGATACACAATGGATAATGAAAATAAGATTTGGTGATTTTCATAATGATTTTCTTTTATTGTTTCCATTGTGAATAAGATCAAGGTAGAATATATTGAGATTTTTACATGTCTAAAAGATAGTCAGTTGAATATATTTTAGCAGAACATTTGGTAACAATGATTAATTAAAAAATTGGCGGCTAAAAGGAAGATATGCTTGAAAAGACATTGGAAGTGATGTTATTAGGAAGAGTAAAAGTGATATTGTCTTCAAAGGGAGCAAAGACTATGTTGTACTCTTTTCCTTTACTAACATTTTGTCCCACAAGGTTTTCTTGGTAAGGTTTTTAATGAGGCAGCTTTAATATATATCGTATACTCTTTTCTTTAGCTAGGTTTTTATCCCACTGGGTTTTTCCTAGTTAAAAATTTTAATGAAGCACATTCATAATGAATATTTAAGGGAGAGTGTTATGAATATTAATTATGTGGGTGTCTATTGAATCATATCTTAGTCATAATTCAAAATACATGTTGGGAAATTAAAAACCTAATTAATGGTGACTATTCATAATATCCCAAATTTTATGCACAAAAAGTCCTTGTATACTTGCTTATACTAAATGGAATGAAATGGTGAATTTTAGTGCACTTGAAATAGCCAAAAAGTTGGAAATAGTGGTTACATGAAATTTTAGCTAAGTAAGACATAAATAACAATTTTTGTCTTCAAAAAAGCTTAATATTGTATCCTAAAATTAATAATGGAAGAGCACAATTTTTTGCCCAAAATATGGTATAAATTTAGGCCATACAGATTAGGGTAGAAGGAAGACAACAATTGGTTCAAAAATTGAAGAAAATGTAAGGGTAAAATAGTCATTTAGCTAATAAAAATTAAAAGCCAATATTTTCACTTGATTATTATTGAAGAAATTTGGTCAAAGGAAGGGGCAGCAAGTAAGGAATAGGATTTGGCCATACAATGAGCCATGTGGAAGTCTTACAAGCCATATGGAAAAAGGAAGTGATAAAGAAATACCATGTATAAAATTTGGCAATAAACTATTATATAATTTAAGGAGGTGGAAGATGATTTTTATAAGAGCATTTTAGCCCTTCTAAGGTCATATTTTGGCCATACTTGAAAGAGAAGAGAGAGAGAGAGAGTTTGGAAAACAACAAAGAACAAGAAGAGAACAAGAAAAATTAAGAAGCAAATCAAGGTAAGTAGGTAGCAAAACTCATGTGATATTGTCTCTAAATTCATGGAAACCACCTCTAATCCTCATATTCCTCTTGAAATCATGTAAAGCAAGAAGAAAATCAAGGGAAAGGAAGAGGAAGAGTGATCAGTATTGAGAGAGGAAGAAGAAGAAAGCAAGGTAAGCTTGAAAACATGTCACCTCTTGTTGATTTATTATTGTTGTTGGTGTTTTGGTTAGTTGTTTGGCTTGTATGGTCTTAAATTTTTGATTTAGGATGCATGAATCCTAAGGGGAGGTGCTGTCCAATTTGTCATTAATCATGTTCAAGAGATATTTAAGTAGTTAAACAAGTTATTAGAAGTGGAAAGAAGATGTTTGGTTGGATAGAAATTGAAAAACTTCAATTTTTCCAACTTTGTGTAAGTTTCAGCTAGACCTAGTTTTGGGGGGTTGAGCTGAAACTTGATGGATTTGATGATTCCATTGTGTTTAGAATGAAAAAATGTGTAAGAAACATGTGAAAAATGGAGTATGGAAGCTTTAAGGTGTGAAATGACAATTTTATCCCTAAGGCCTTACTTTATGGATGTCAATGGAATTTTGGTAAATACAATGTGAATTTGTTAAAACTAAGGTCAAAAATGGATTATACACGCGAAATTGTATAGGAAAAACTTGGGTCATAATTTTTGAGAAAGTACAGTTATACAGAGTATACGGGGAATTAGACCGGATTCCCTAGGGACATTTTGGTAATTACGTGTTTTTGGGTAGAGATAACCAAATATATGAGCTTTGGAATAAAGCATGAATGAGTAATAACTCATTTATTATAAATTTGGAATTTTAGAATTTGACATTTGCTCGAGCCGAACCAGAAATTAGAGGACTAATATTAGCTAAGCACCGGAAAGGATTTCAAGGTAGTAACTATATCTCATGCATTATGTGATTATTTATATGCATTGTATTGCCATATTCTATGTTGTGAAATGAATGTGATATAATTCCTAGAACTGTAGTATGGGAAAAGTACAAGTACCACCTAGTGGGAAAAGCATAGGTACTACTAGGCTAGTTTGGACGCAGTCTAGGTAGATGATATAATTCTTCGCTATGGTGTGGAAAAATCACAAGTACTACCCCATGGGAAAAGTATAAGTACCATGAGGCTAGTGGGACCTAGCTAAGGTAGTGAGACAAGTACGGACAAGCTGTTGCTTGCTCCAGAACATTATTGTGATCATTGTATGGCAAATAGGGACAAAACGGTCATTTTGATCTGGACTAAATCATAATTTTAATCCAGAACATTGGTTGACAGACATATGTACATCATTAGTTTCTGCTGGATTATCTAGTGCATTGCATGTTTATTTAACATATTTTATATGATTGATGGTGTATTACTACTGAATTCAGTTGAATCTCACCCTTTCCATAAATTAAAATTTATCAAGCAAGAGAAAGCAGTTCAGAGGGAAAGAAGGTAGATACCGGCAACTGAGGGTTCTAGTCCTGAGCAAGAATTTTATGTTGGTTATCTATGGTTTTTTTATGTATTTTAGGATTTGTAAATATTATGTACAAACCATATGGGGGTTTCCTATAATGTAATCAACTACTTTATATCAGTATATTATGCTATTTTTTATACCCATTGAACTATGTGTTGATACTCTGTTAAATGTAAAATTATTGAGGGGTTTGACACTCTTGTTATTAACTCTTAAAGGAAATTAAATAGAGACCATGTAATATCCCAAATTTTATTCACCAAAATTACTTGTATATTTGATACATTAAATGGAATAAAATAGTGAATTTTGGTACACTTGAAATAGAAAAATATTAGATGTAGAGGTTACATGAAATTTTGGCCATGTTAAGACAAAAAGGCCCAATTTTTGTCTTCTTAAAGGTCTAATTTTGCAACCCAAAATAAATAAAGGAAGAGCACAATTTTTGGCCCAATTTATTGTGCAAAATTTCAGCAAAAAAGGAAAAGGAAGAA
Source organism: Albizia julibrissin (assembly GCA_037074505.1). Classification (NCBI taxonomy): domain Eukaryota; kingdom Viridiplantae; phylum Streptophyta; class Magnoliopsida; order Fabales; family Fabaceae; genus Albizia; species Albizia julibrissin. The sequence continues at coordinate 46,645,679 of CM073477.1, forward strand.
GGAAGATAATATTTAATTCATAAATTGAAGAAATGTAAGGGCAAAATGGTCATTTGGCTAATAAAGCAAGAAACTCTTATTTTTCTCATAATTAAAGGACAAAGTCGGCCAAGAAGGAGGAAGGGAAAAGAAAATAAATATTTGGACATAAATTAAGCAATGTGGAAGCATTTAGGACCAAGTAGAAAAAGAAGAATCAAAAAGTAAGAAAAATCATATGCAAAAATTCCAATAAATAAGTATTATTTTGAAGGAGGTAGAAGGTGATATTATAAGAGTCATTTAGCTCTTCCAAAAGGCCATATTTTTGGCCAGATAGAGAAAGAAGAAAGAGAGCACAAGTTTGAAGAACTCAAGCACAAAGAGAAGAGACAAGAGATCAAGAAGGAACTTAGGTAAGTTTGTAAGCAAAATTCACTTGTTCTTATCTCTAAATCATTAGAAACCTCTTCTAATCCTCATATCCTTCTTGAAATCACATGAAGCAAGAAGAAAAACAAAGAAAAACAACAAGGAGAGGAGAAAAATTTTCAAGGAAGAAGAGAAATCAAGAGGTAATCATGAAACCTTGTTTAACTTCTAGATTTGTGGTTGTTATTGGTAATTTGGTTCATTGTTTGGGTTGGGTGTCATGATTTTGTAATTTGGAAGGCATAAACCCTAAGGGAAGGTACTGCCCAAATTTTGATTAATCATAAATAAAGTGTAGTTAAAGGGTTCAAGAAGTGATTTAAGATGAAAATGAGGTGTTTTGATGAAAGAAAAACATGAAACTTCAACTTCCCTAAAATTCCTTGATTTTTGGCCAGGGGTGTTTTGTAGTGTTTGGGACAGAATTTGATGGATTTTATGATTCCATTATGTTTGGAATGAAAAATTGTTTAGGGAACATGTGAAAAATGGATTATGGAGGCTTTAGGGTATGAAATGACAAGTTTACCCTTAAAAACCCTAACATGTGGCTGCCAAGGGTATTTTTGGGAATGGAGTATGGTTTTGGAAAAACTAAGGTCAAAAATGGATTCTACTCACAAAATTATGTAGAAATAGCTCAGGTCATATTTTTTGGTAAAGTATAATTATACCGGGTATAAAGGGAAGTAGACCAGATTCTAAAGGGCATTTTGGTAATTATGAGTTTTTAGGTAGAGATAACCAACTATATGAGTTTAGGAATAAGACATGAATGAACAATAACTCATTTATTATAAATTTAGAATTTTAGGAATTGACAATGCCCGAGCTGAAAAAAGAATTATTAGACCGGATTAGCTAGTAGTTGAAAAGGATTCTAAGTAGTAACTCTATCTTTCAAACACTATATGATTGTTTATATATTTTGTGTTTCCATGTCTTGTGATATGAATTGCATGTTACAAAACCTAGCTGTGGTGTGGGAAAAGCATAAGTACCATCAGGCTAAGTGGGACCCAGCTAAGGTAGTGAGACAAGTACAGACAGACAGTTATCTGCCCCAAAACATTACAACAAGTAGGGGTCAAATAATCATATAATCCTAAAAAGTAAACACAATATGGCTAGTAGGGACAAGATAGTCATTTGGTCTTAAATGTTGAGCAAACTGACAAGTTTACTGTATTTTATTTATGTTACATGATATGGTGCATTGCATGTTTATTTATCACATTTTATATGATTGATTGTGTGTTATTACTGAGATTCGTATGAATATCACCGCTTTCCAAAAATTTAAAATTTATTCAACTAGAGGAAATTGCCCCAAGAGCACAGAGGTAGATAGCGGCAACTGAGAGTTCCAGTCTTGTCCAAGTGTTGATGTTGGTTATCTGCTATTTTATTTCATCTTTTGGGATTTGTAAATATTATGTACAAACCCTGTGAGGATTCCTGTAATGTAACCAAATACTTTATATCTATATGATTATGCTATTTCTGTTCGCCTACTGAATTGTGTGTTATTAATCTTATAAGTGTCAAAAATTAAGGGGTTTGACATTTTTAGTATCAGAGCAAGTGGTTCTGACACTACCAAAATAGTATATTTATATGGTCTTGGTTATATGATAACAGGAAATATGTGTGGAAGGAAGCACTAGAGGAGTGGATCACCACCATTTGTAAACCAACCCCTAGAGGATGAACGAATATCCGAAGGGCAACGAGTACTACAATGCCGGATTTGGGGTGTGTCAAACCCCACAAAATTTAAACATTTCATAAAGCATCATTGCATAGTTCAAACCAGCAAACATAATTTATACAAATATACCGATATATGTTTCTTGATTACAATACAGGAGTCCGAAAAGTAGCCAAGCGTTACATATTACATCCTAAAAACTTGAGTAGTCTCCACTATAATTAACACTGGAATAATTTCATAAACTGCTTGTCTTCAGTCCTTGTGTTCGAATTTCTCCTTGCTTTTGGAGTTGCTATGCCTAGCTCGATAATTTATTTATAGGAAAGGAATGAGATTTGAACGAATCTCAGTAATAACCAGAAATCATTCATATAAAATGCAAATAGTAAACATGTAATGTAGCTTTTTTTTATGATGCAGCAATCAAAATTCATAAACCTACTTGACAATGCTCAGGAAACAAATGATGGTTTTGTCCAGATCAAAATGATCATCTATTCCTGATATGCACAGTATCATATCATAATGTGATCACAACAACTATTTGGAGCAGGCCTACACCTGTCCGTACTCATCATAACTTATAGCAGGTCAGTACTTATCTCGACATATCAAGTCACTCAACTAGGTCCTCCTGGCCACATGGTACCCCAAAGGTTCCATAGGGTAGTTTAACTCATCATCCACACCTAGAGAGTTTCATCACCACATACAATACATTGAACAGATCATGGCAATCTTTGCATATTAAAATTCACATAGCATATGAAAGATAAAGTTACTACCTTGTAGCCTTTCCTTCTCTAATGTATACCATCTTCGTCGGTCCAGCTATGCAGATATCAAATCCTAAAATTAACCAAAATAGTTGCAATTAAGCTACTACTTAAGTATATTCCACTTTAAGACTTGTAACTTTAGCATTTCCTTCAAAATCATGAAATTTACCAAAATGCCCCTGGGGACCCGATCTGGCCCCAATATTTTGTACTTTTCCAAAAGTTACAACTTAGGTCCATTCCACATATTTTCATGTGTAAATCTAATATTTGACCTCAGTTCATATCAATTCCAACTCAAATTACAATATTTCCCTTAATAGCCTAACTTAGGGTTTTAGGGGCAAAATCGTCATTTCACAATCCAGGATTTTTCACACTGCATTCAACATGAACCCTATATAATTTTCCTTTCCAAATGTCTTGGAGTTATTACAATCATGAAATTCCAACTCTATCCCTCATTTTCTCACTTGGCCGAAAGTTACAAGAGAATTGAGAAAATTATGTTTTCATTATTCTAGCTCCTAGAACACTTTCTTTCTACTTGTATTCATTTGTTTAGCCATTAATTCTCATACTTGACATAGTCAATGGAAATTTGGGTAGCATTTCCCCATAGAAAATGGATATCCCAAATTTACAAAAAACTTCAAAACAATCCAGAATCCAGCCAGAATACAGTGATAACTCAGTGATCGGTAAGAAGCTCAGAGTTTGAGTAACGCACCTCGTTTCTTCTTCTTCCTTTCCACTTGGCTGAAACTTCACTCCTTCTTCCTTGAAGTTTTTTCTGATTATATAGCTAATTCAAGAAGGTATGGAGGTTCAGGAGAGGTTTCCAATGCTATAACACAAGATTAACCAGAGATTTCAGCATACTTACCTTATATCTGAGCTCTGGACTTCTCTTCCTCCTCTCCTTCTTCTTTTTCTCTTTTCACTCTTCCATCCTTTATTTCCCTTCCCTCTTGGCCGAACTTGGCATGAAATAGACAAGGAAAAAGTTGTGGAAAATTCAAGAGCCATTTTGTTGGCATTTTCTCATTGGTCCATGTGTATATATTGTAATAATTACATAATTAATCATATAATTATTCTAAAATTTCCATTTGTCCTTCATTTTCTGTAATATAGATAAAATAATCCAGATTATTTTTATTTGGGTCAAAATGACCATTTTTCCCTTGCAATTTCTTTTATTTTCGCAACATTTGCAAAAATTAGTAGAATTATCACCAAACTTTAAAAATTCATATCTAATTATATAGATATCCAATTGAGGTGGTTCTAAAGGCTATTTTACCCTTACTATATATATTTGTATGAAAAAAAATATAATCTTTAGCCAATTGGAAGCTCACCATTTCCAGAATTTTTTATTTTTGAAGTTTACTCCAAAAAAATGTTAAATTCGCTAGGTAAAATTCAAAAATTCATTTCTCCTTGTATATAACTCTAAAAATTCGATACGACCTATCATATTAAAGCTTATCATGAATAATTTCATTATAGAAAATTGCAGAATTTTTGGAGGTCATTTACTAATTTAATAATGTCACACAATGGCATAAGAGCATCTCCATACTCTTGATAGCCATAGAATATAGACATCTTTTTCCATACATTTTTATCAACTGCACTCTTTTGCATCTTTCCAAATATAACATTGATGTCTTTCGCCCGTTGATAAAATTGCTCTCCTTCCAATGGCATAAGAGCATCTCCATACTCTTGATAGCCATAGAAAGCTTTCTTTAATCTATAATAAGGGTGATTCCAGCTGAGAAATCGCCGGTGGCCAAGATAGACTTTCTTCTTTCCATGTTTAGGTTAATGGTGGCATGTGCCAGCTTCACAAATTGGACATGCTTTGTATCCCTTGACACATACCCAAACAGGTTGATATATGCAGGGAAGTCGTTTATGGTATAGAAGATCATGGCACGCATCTTGAATACCTATTTTCGATTCGTGTCAAACACATCCATATCTATCTCCCACATCTCTTTCAAGTCTTCGATCAAAGGGGCTAGGTAAATATCAATGTCATTTCCTTGCTGTTTTGGACCCGAAATCAACATAGACAACATAATATACTTGCGTTTCCCTTTTCGAAACCGAGGAGACAAGTTGTAAATCACTAAGAGAATAGGACATGAACTATGAGTAATGCTAAGGCTGCCATAAGGATTCATGCCATCTGTACACAGCCTAAGCCTGAGGTTTATTGGCTCCTTTTCGAACTCAGGAAACATCCCATCAATTTTCTTCTATTGAGGAGAATCGGCCAGATGACAAAGCTTCCCATCAGATATTCTCTTATTTGCATGCCATCTTAAGTTATTTACATCATTCATATTAGCAAATAATTGCTTGAACCTTGGTTTCACTAGAAGATACCACAAAATCTTTGCAGGAGGGCCCTTAGTAGTCTCGTCAAACTCTGTATCGCAATTCCCTTTCAATTTGTACCGTGAAGCCCCATATTTTGGATACTTATGCTCCCCTTTGAACTCTTTTCTATATAATATACAATCGTTAGGACATGCATGTATGTTTTTGTACTGTTGACCCAAGGGATACAATATTTTCTTTGCCTCATAGTTACACTTTAGTAATTCATTACCTTCTGGAAGCATGTCTTTCAGAAACTCAAGCAATTCTATAAAACTCTTGTCACTCCACCCATTTTTTTCTTTCAAGTAGACAAATCTCACCATAGCTGACAACAGTTTAAATTTTGTATATCCCGGGTACAAGGCATTTCTCTATTACTAGACAAGTTATCATATGCATGTGATCGCTCAAAGGCCTCTTCGCCAATATCACGGATCATGTCCTTTAGTCTATCATCCATGTCCACATCGACTTCCACCTCTTTGGATGCACTAAACTCTTCTACTAATTCACCATGCCATACCCATCGTGTATAACTCTTTAAGAACACGTCACAAATCAAATGTTCTCTTATTTATGTGACATATAATCGCCTCAAATTTAAACAATTTACATAAGGACAATAAAAATTCCCAGATTTATCACCACCAGTATTTCTTATAGCAAATTCCAAAAAATTATTCACCCCATTGTCGTACTCATCACTAGTTCGTCTAGCATAGATCCAGCTATGATCCATGTAACACCCCAATTCTCAATCATAAACAATTCCCTTTATGTATTTGATGTCCTTAATGGAATTATATGGTGAATGGTCATGTGCATGAAATGTTCCATAATATTTCAATTGTTGGATAATTATAAATTGGCCAAACCAAAGGAAACGAAGCAAGAAATGATTTACTGGGATAAATAATTAATTTGAGGGGCAAAATCGTAATTTTGTTGAAAAGTGGGAAACGATTATTTTTCCTTAATTCATCCAACAATATCAATTATATGGGATCCAAAAAGAGGGAAATGACCACTTGATAACAAATAAGTCTATTTTTGGAGAATTATTATCAAGAAAGGTCAACTAGTCAAAAGTCAATAACTTGGTCAACAAGTTACAAGTTGACACAATGGGGTAATTGGATATTCATATTTTCCCTCTATTCTCATGTATCTCACGTGGAATGGTGAAGCAAAGAAGGGAAATGAGATTTATGGACCAATGGAATAGTGCCACCCATGTTAAGTTAATTATTTAACTTAACTCAATATTTATATATATATTTTTCCCTTCCTCGTTCATTTATCCATTCTTCATTCCATCGGGCAATCTGAACGAAACAGAACACAAGAACGAGCGAGAGTGAGACGCGAGAATGAGAAGCTAGGTTTGAATTCAGAATCAAGGTAAGAAGCTTGGAACTTCTGGTTTAAGCTTCCTAAACTCTATTTGATCACTCTTGCTCATCTCTCCATCTTTGTATATGTGGTTGCTCAGTGTTTTCAAGAGGAGAGAGAGAGAGAGGTCAGACATTGAGGAGAGAGAAAGTTGTGAAACTCAAAGGTAACTCTCTAAGCTTGATTCTATAGCTTATATGGATGCTATTAAAGCTATTTATGGTTTGGTTTGGTTGTTATTATGAGTGGAAGATGAAGAAAACTAAAAGACTTTGAAATTCAAGTTTCTCCAAACCTTAACCAATGATCTTTTTAATAGTTAATAAGTTGTCTATAAGTAGAAAGGAGATGATTAAGACAATCAGAACGAGAAACCGACACAATTTTTCTGAGAATCTAAAATTTGAACCTTGTCATGAATATGATAAAGGATATGGAATTTTGCAATTCTAAATATTCCAATGGGTTTAGATGATAAAATTGTGTAGGGTTTATGTTGACGACTTAGTGAGAAAAGCCCCAGAACGAGAAATGACATAATGAGCTTTAAAATGTAAAGGAATGAGTCACTAAGGGTATTTTCGTCATTTGGCCCTAAATCTAACCAATCTGAGGTCAAAAATGGATTTTACACGCGAATTTGTGTAGGAATAGCCCGTGTCATGAATTCTGGTAAGGACCGGATATACCGGGGCTATAGGGGCATTTTGGTAAATTGTCATCGTTCAGCTAAGATAACCACTGTTATGGAATCAAAGTAGGTTCAAATGAGTGGTAACTCATCTATGATGATTGGATATTGTAGGACTTGAGGACAGTCTGAAGTCTAAGAATTTCCTGAGCTTTGAAGAACGTTTAGGGATATTGGAAAAGCTAACAGGTAGTAACTTCCTTCATACTATATTATGTGATATCATTATGGATGTCATACATTGTAACATGAGCTAGTGTCATAGACACACCAATCCGCCATGTTGTGGTTGAGGTCCTGACACGGGTACCAAGTCAACCAAGGGAAAACATATAGTTTGACCTTGGGCTAGTGTACACACTCACGTTCGATCATCTTACATGTCATGACATTGCATATCTACTCTTCGCATTTTATTTGTATGTAAGATTTTTGCTACTGAGATTCTCCGAATCTCATTATTTTCCACAACAAAAACCATTTCAGCTGAAGCAGGAAGCTCTAAAGGCAAAGCAGCGGCTACCAGTGATTAGGATCCCAGAGTTTGTTTCTTTTGGTTATGTATTTGTGTATTTATGTGTGTATGTTAGTGTAAGCAGACCCTTTGCAAGGTAACCTCCATAATATAAACTGATATCATCTATTACCAAGTTTTAGCTGTGTTATACGCTTTATGTGAGATTATGTGCTTTTTGATCTATAATTATTGATATGGAAAAGGGACGCCACAATCCATATATTCAAACATGCTTAAAGAGCAAATGAAATTGTTTAAAATTTTAGGTGTTCAAGTTATAGGACTATTGAAGGACATGGAATGAAAGAGGAATGAAATTGCAAAGATAAGAACAAAAAGTTCTCTCCAGTTGGGAGAAACAAAAGAGGAAGCAAAGAACATGCATAGTGAAACCCTTTGGTTGTGAACAACTAGCAAGTAAGTCATCAAACTGAACCAAAATCTAGAGGTTGGTGTCCATTAGCTACAAGACGTATGGCAATGGAAAAGAAAAGGAGGGAGGCTACAAGTATATCAATTCATAGGTGGCATTGGAGTAAGAAACATAATATAGTCAAAGAGGAAGCACAACACAAGCACATTAAAACCACATGTGTATTTATTTCCAACTAGCAAGCAAGTCATCAAACTGAACCAAATCCAACCTCTAGTTAAAGTCATTCAAGAATATCTAAACATATGCAAGGCAGAAGAACGAAAATCGAAGCTTACTGCTAGTTAAAGTCATTCAAGAGGATAATGAATTGCTAAATATCCATCTTGATCATTTAGTCAAAGGCACATGAATTTATGACTGCAACACTATTTCAAATATGCATATATTCATGCACAGATGAGTTTAGACCAAAATGCATTTGCCAACTAGTAAGGCCACAACTGATCATAGTAGCTCATGAAATCAATAGATGACGCTTCAAAATTCAATAGCAAAAGTGGGTTGGGAGCCCAAACAATGTAGAAGGTTACTTTCTACACCGGTTGGGAGCCCAACCGGTATAGAAAGATTACTTTTTACACAGGTTGGTCTCCCAACCCATGTAGAAAGTAATCTTTTATTTTTTAAAAAAATTAAAAAATTTTTAAAATAAAATTAAAGGCATAATCACCCTTGATTCCAAAACCACATCTAAAAAATATTAATTTATTAAAGAAAAATATTTTAAATTTACTTTCTACACATGTAGAAAGTTCCTACATCTTCATATATTTACAAAAATGCCACCGGTCACACTTTCTACACATGTCCTGTTTTGGCAGGTGTAAAATTTATATTTTGTACTAGTGTCAATTCTGTACCCAATGTATAGCATTTAACAAAGGACCCACTAGTCCATTCTCACAACGCTTGGGTTCTCAGGCCTTATAGCCTGTTCAGGACTCTGCCCAGATCACATTGTAAGCATATCAAGCCTTACTGCTCATTCTATTCCCATAGCACTAGGTATTTTCGGGCTTACTACCCAGGGAATTGTTGGGATTCGTACACGCAGCGGAAAAATTAACCGTTTAAAAACCTCGAATCCCAATCACGGATCTATCAAAGACGTCTAAATCGAGTAGTTAGAATAGTACCTTTATGTTTTTCGTGCTTTCGATCTCTAGGAGTCAACACCTCTGGTCGCCTCCCTCTACCGGTATCCACACGAACAAGACCCAATGCGGCAGTGTGCTAGCGCCTCCAAGATGCCTCTCTAGGGTTTCTCGCGGCTCTCCAAGTTCTCCGTACGGCCTCTGGTTTTTCGCCCTTCGAATTTTATATCTGATATAGGCCGTATTGGAATCTCAAAATTAATCTTAATAAATTTGAAATTCAAATTAAATCAAATAAATCTGACTTGATTAAATCTGTCAAACAGATTTAATTTATCATATTCATTTAATCTAATTAAAGAGCCAATAGATTTAATTTATCTTTATAAATTAAATCTAAGATATGATATCTGTATTAGTTTTAATTATTTAATTTATCAAATAAATTAAATATAAAACTAACATCTTATAATAATATTATAATCTATATATATTATTATTATTTTTCGAATATATATATATAATTCATCCACCCTAGGTCAAATATTGTATTCATTGAATCTTAGACACATCTTAGATTCAATGAATCTGGACATCATAGCTCGTGTTGGGCTATTCTTGTGTGCGACCCTGTAGGCCCACATGAAGTTGGCAGTGGGCCAAAACTATTCTAGCCCACAAGTCGCAAGCGGCCTCTAGCAAGACATTGCGACTACCCAATTGACATGAGGATTGATGATACGATGCAACCTTTTATACAACCATGTCACGTCCCTTTTTGTCACATGATATTTTGGTCAAGGATGAGGCATGGACAACGTCATCCTCCTGTTCCTGACCATCACTTTCCCGATTCCTGAGTAGCCTGAAATTAGAAATGGAAACTCCTTCCCATTACAGTATGGCCATACATTTCTCAGGCTCACTCATCGAGGGGCCCAGTAATATCTCTCACTAATGTGAGGGACAAATTCCATCTTGACCACTCACATTCCTCTTCATGAAAACTCCTAAGCCCGATTGTAGCCTTTATCATCACCCGGTCAAAGGTGACTTTTGACTAGGTCAAAACTTAGCAACTCTCATGCAGGAATCTATGATGATCTCAGGTCAGAGGGCACTGTGACATGATTATATGTATGAGATAAGGATATGACTTAATCCATGCAACTTTCTCATAGCTTACTACCTCGGCTACAACTTGGTACAATTTGAATGTTCTGCTAGCCTCAAGGTGTACCTGGACATACTGGTCTAATATCACCGCGATAGGTAACAAATAGTGCTAGGCACACAAGTCTTACGGTCCAGGGACATCGCCCTATGCAAACTTGCACACCGGATCTTACCGCCTCGAGCCTCCACTCAAACAATTCTCAAATACATGTCATTTTGTCGCCCTAAGGACATACTAGTCCCTTTGGTCTTATGGCCTTCGGACAATAGGTCCACAATCTTTGCTAAATACCTATCAAAACTAATTAACTCAGGACATATAGTCCATTAGGTATCCAAAATACATCCCAGGCTCTAACTCTTGCTACTCAAGCCATTCATATACTTATGTAATGTTTACAATGCATGCTAAACAAACAATCATCAGAAGAGCATTTGGAACGCTAGCATATAGCATAACGACAACTATTGGACTATTGGTCCTACACCAACAAGCTGGGTAAACAAGTCATATGTGTTGGAAATTGTGCCCTAAGGGCCAATCATTGTACCTTAAACATTATTGTTATTTAAGAATTTCTCCTTATTGTTATCATATCATTTGCATGTTTGCTATGATAATTGTATCCTTGGATGAACTATAAAGATTATCCTAAATGTCCCTGGTCAATTATCTATGCGGGAGCAAAGATGAAATAAGACCAGTATGACTTTGATGAGGTATAGAGATACAAATCAATGTCTTAGGCACTTATAGGAGTATAAGGTGCTGGACCGACCCGCTATGAGAAAGTTGCATGGATTAAGTCATACGCTTATCTCATACATATAATCATGTCGCAGAGCCCTCTGACCTGAGATCATCATAGATTCCTGCATGAGAGTTGCTAAGTTTTGACCTAGTCAAAAGTCACCTTTGACCGGGTGATGATAAAGGCTACAATCGAGCTTAGGAGTTTTCATGAAGAGGAATGTGAGTGATCAAGATGGAATTTGTCCCTCACATTAGTGAGAGATATTACTGGGCCCCTCGATGAGTGAGTCTGAGAAATGTATGGCCATACTGTAATGGGAAGGAGTTTCCATTTCTAATTTCAGGCTACTCAAGAATTGGGAAAGTGATGGTCAGGAACAGGAGGATGACGTTGTCCATGCCTCATCCTTGACCGAAATATCGTGTGACAAAAAGGGACGTGACATGGTTGTATAAAAGGTTGCATCGTATCATCGATCCTCATGTCAATTGGGTAGTCGCAATGTCTTGCTAGAGGCCGCTTGCGACTTATGGGCTAGAATAGTTTTGGCCCACTGCCAACTTCATGTGGGCCTACAGGGTCTCACACAAGAATAGCCCAACACGAGCTATGGTGTCCAGATTCATTGAATCTAAGATGTGTCTAAGATTCAATGAATATAATATTTGACCTAGGGTTGATGAATTATATATATATATATATATATATATATATATAAATTCGAAAAAAAAATATATAATAATAATATATATAGATTATAATATTATTATAAGATGTTAGTTTTATATTTAATTTATTTGATAAATTAAATAATTAAAGCTAATAAAGATATCACATCTTACATTTAATTTATAAAGATAAATTAAATCTATTGGCTTTTTGATTAAATTAAATGAATATGATAAATTAAATCTGTTTGACAGATTTAAATCAGATTTATTTGATTTAATTTGAATTTCAAATTAATTAAGATTAATTTGAAATTCAAATACGGCACACATCAAATATAAGAAAATTTGAAGGGTTAGAGAACCCTAAGGCCGTACGAAGAACTTGGAGAGCTGCGAGAAACCCTAGAGAGACATCTTGGAGGCGCTAGCACGCTGCCGAATTGGGTCTTGTTCGTGTGGATACCGGTAGAGGGAGGCGACCAGAGGTGTTGACTCCTATAGATCGAAAGCACGAGAAACATAAAGGTACTATTCTAACTACTCGATTTAGACGTCTTTGATAGATCCACGATTGGGAATTGAGTTTTTAAAGGGTTAATTTTTCCGCTGCGTGTATGATTTCCAACAGTGGCATCAGAGCCAGGTCAATTGTACGTCTAAATTGAGTTAATGTTCTTATACATGTGATATATATGGGATATATATGTATGTTTATAAGATGCGTCCGAATATGTATCTGAGCATGAGATTCTCGTTTTCGATTATCTGCGAAAATGTCAATAAGAAATTGTTTCAATCACATGCGACATATTTCCTTCTGATTAGCGTCGTTGTTCTCGTGATTTTGGTTCTAGATGAGATCTGAAACTAAAAATCGTATGGATTTTTCGAAAAGTTTTGCTGCGTATTGAATGACGGTCGGGTCACCTGGGTCTCTAATCGGGTTTTAGGGATCCGAAGCTTGAAGAAAAAGGCTAGTACGACGTCGTTTTATGTGGATCACTGAAGTGTTCAGATCACGACATAGAATGACGTCGTCTCTTTGTTGCCCAAAACGCGTAGTTTCATTAGGTCTAGAAGAGTTCTGGGCGTTAATGAAACTGGGCTGAAAATTTTAAAAACTGGGCCGAAACAAAACATTTTTTACTAAACAAGTATGCCTTTTTCAAATTGTATGAATTATTACTTGTTCTGGTTTATTCTCCAAAATTGTTTGGGTATGGTGAACAACATGGCTCTTAGTCTTTACAAATGTTGTAATGTTTAAATATGGCCTGCGTGCCATGCCTTTCTCTAAATATTCTCATTGTACATTCTCTTCTCATCTCACTCCCCTCGTATGTTCAAACGAGGTTTCTATCAATGTAATTTTTCCTCTTCTTATTTAGAGAAGTCCTCTCATTGGCTTGGGAGGATTTAGGTTAGGTGAGCCATGTTGTATCACGTTTAAAATTATGCTTTTGATTAGATCATAACATGCATACTTTTATAGTTATGTGTATGAGATACAACCACGATTACTTTCACATAAATGAAACTAATTAGTTAAAGCCCTCCGAATAAAATCTTAAGTCATAATGCCGTCAATTAATGAATACTTGTCAAAACCTAGATCGCTTAATTGTAGGTTCCACCAAAGTGGATGCATTTGAGTTATCTTGGTGAGGCAAGCATGAGTAATGGTGCTACTCACAAAATTCATTGTTGTTTTGACTTAATTGAGATCATCAAAACGGATTTAGATCTCAAGGCATTAGATGGGATCAAACATGCCGGGTCATATGATGATCGAATCCCATAAAGATCTAAGAGTTACATGTGATGTAATTGGTAATGTAGTTACCTACCTAAATAAACTTGAATTTAAGTGTCCTGCCAAAGCGGAACTAGATTTAAGCGAAATATGGATCTTAGCCCACTAATTATATTGAGGGTTGTTAACTTAGTGGGAGATTACTAATCAACTTTGCACATTTTAATTGTAGAATCATGTCGACTAATAACACCGCTACACTATCACTGCGATCAGTCCTTGAGAAGGACAAGCTTAATGGGACAAACTTTCTTGACTGGTTCAGGAACTTGAGAATTGTTCTCAAGCAGGAAAGAAAGGCGTATGTCCTCGATCAACCCATTCCTGACGAGCCTGCAGCTAATACTCCAAGAGCTCAGAGAGATGCTTACATGAAGCATAAAGATGACTCTGTGGATGTAGGATGCCTGATACTTGCCACTATGGTTCCAGAGCTCCAGAGAGATCTGGAACATATGGAGGCATATGAGATGATTGTCCATCTTAAGGAAATGTTCCAGCAACAGGCAAGGCAAGAGAGGTATGAGACCACAAAGGCCCTATATTCCTGCAAGATGGCTGAAGGTGCATCAGTTAGTCCTCATGTGTTAAAGATGAAAGGCTACATTGATCACCTTGAGAGGCTTAGATTTCCCATGAGCCAGGAGTTAGCTACAGATTTGATCTTGAACTCACTCCCCGAAAGTTATGACCAGTTTGTCATGAACTACAACATGAACAACATGGAGAAATCCATCTCTGAACTGCATGGGATGCTCAAAACTGCTGAGCAGAGCATTAAGAAAAGGCCCAGCACCGTTTTGATGGTTCAGAAAGGAAAGGGGATGGAAAGGAAAGGTAAGGGCAAGGGAAGGGGTAATGGCTCAGGTGGTAAGACCAAAGAGTCAAACAAACCCGAACCTAAGCCTCCTGCCAAGAAGGCAAAGCCTCCAAAGGATGGAGTATGCTTCTTCTGCAATGAACCCGGTCATTGGAAGAGGAACTGCAAACTCTTCCTTGAAGATCTGAAAAAGAACAAGAAGGATAGCGGGGCTATCTCTTCAGGTATTTATGTTATAGACATTCACTTTTCTGCTTCCTCTACATGGGTATTAGATACTGCATGTGGTTCTCACATTTGTATAAATGTGCAGGGTCTCAGGGACAGTAGAAAGTTGAAGAAGGGCGAAGTGGACCTACGAAGTGGACCTACGAATTGGAAACCGAGCAAGAGTTGCTGCTTTAGCCGTAGGCACTTATGAATTAGTTCTGCCCAGTGGGCTTTTGTTAATTTTGAACAATTGCTTTTATGTTCCTTCTTTGAGTAGTAACATTGTTTCTCTTTCTTATTTGGATAAGGAAGGTTTTACTTCCATTACTGGGAATGGAAAATGTTCTATTTATCGTAATGACATTTTTTATGCTGATGGTGATTTGCATGTTGGTCATTATTTTTTAAATTTAGAACATCCTAATAATGGAAACATCTATAACATAACTACCAAAAGGATCAAGTCAAACGATTTGAATCCGACCTACCTATGGCATTGTCGTCTAGGCCATATAAATGAGAAACACATTTCTAAACTCCATCAAGATGGATTTCTTAACTCATTTGATTTTGAATCATTTGATACGTGTGAATCTTGTTTATTAGGAAAGATGACAAAGGCACCTTTTACAGGGCACAATGAGAGGGCCACTGATTTATTGGGCCTCATACATACCGATGTATGTGGACCAATGAATATAGCTGCCAGAGGTGGTTATATGTACTTCATCACATTTATAGATGATTTTAGTAGATATGGATATATCTATCTAATGAAACATAAATCTGAATCTTTTGAAATGTTCAAAATATTCCAAAATGAAGTACAAAACCAACTTGGCAAAACAATTAAATCACTTCGATCTGATCGGGTTGGTGAATATTTGAGCCAAGAGTTCACTGACCATCTTAGGGGTTGTGGAATAATCTCACAACTCACTCCTCCAGGAACACCACAATGGAATGGGGTTTCTGAGCGGAGGAATCGAACACTATTGGATATGGTTCGATCTATGATGAGTCAAACAGATCTTCCACCTTCCTTTTGGGGCCATGCCCTAGAGACTGCTGCGTTCACACTAAATCGTGTTCCATCTAAGGCAGTCGAAAAGACACCATATGAGATATGGACTGGGAAGAAACCTAGTTTGTCTTTTCTCAAAATTTGGGGATGTGAGGTTTACGTAAAACAACAAGCCTCTGATAAATTATCGCACAGATCCTCAAAATGCCTTTTTGTGGGGTATCCTAAAGAAACGAAGGGATACTATGTCTACAATCCCACCGATCACAAAGTGTTTGTTATCCGAAATGGTATCTTTCTAGAAAGAGAATTTATCTCTAAGAGAACCAGTAGGAGCAAGGTACATCTCGAAGAAGTTCGAAACTTACAAGATAACACAGAACCACAGATGGAAAATAGAGAAGACTCACAACAAGTTGTTGAGCCTCCTCATGTAACACAAGGCCCACGAAGGTCTGATAGGATACGGCAACAACCTCAGAGATATGGATTTCTGGTTACTGGAAGTCGTGATGTGTTGCTCATTGAACAAAATGAGCCAACCACCTATCAAGAAGCCATAATAGGACCAAACTCCGACAAATGGCTAAGTGCTATGAAGTCTGAAATGCAATCCATGTATGACAATCAGGTATGGACCTTGGTTGATCCACCCGAAGGTGTAAAAACCATTGGGTGCAAGTGGGTTTTTAAAGAAAAAACTGACATGGATGGCAAAGTAAATGTCTTCAAGGCACGACTGGTTGCAAAAGGATTTACTCAAACTCATGGTGTAGACTATGATGAAACCTTTTCCCCAGTTGCAATGGCCAAATCAATCAGAATCCTTCTTGCCATTGCAGCATATTATGACTATGAAATATGGCAGATGGACGTCAAAACAGCCTTCCTTAATGGAAAGCTCCTTGAGGATGTGTACATGACACAACCTGAAGGTTTCGTGCATCCAAAGGACTCTGGTAAAGTATGCAAGCTTCAAAGATCCATTTATGGCTTGAAGCAAGCATCTCGGAGCTGGAATCATCGTTTTGATGAAGTAGTCAAAGAGTTTGGATTCATTCAAAACATCGATGAACCTTGTGTTTACAAGAAGGTTAGTGGGAGCACAGTTGTATTTCTAGTGCTTTATGTTGATGACATCCTACTCATCGGGAATGACATTCCTACCTTGCAGAGTGTCAAGTCTTGGTTAGGAAAGTCTTTCTCAATGAAAGACTTAGGTGAAGCCACTTACATCCTAGGGATCAGGATCTATAGAGATAGATCCAAGAGGCTGATAGGCCTAAGTCAGAGCACATACATAGACAAGATACTGCATAGATTTAGCATGCAGGATTCAAAACGGGGTTACATGCCCATGTCTCATGGCATCCATCTTAGCAAAGATATGTGTCCTAGTATACCTGATCAAAGAGATCGCATGAGTAAGGTTCCATATGCCTCCGCCATTGGATCCATCATGTATGCCATGCTATGTACTCGACCAGATATCTCATTTGCCTTAAGTATGACCAGCAGATATCAACAAGATCCCGGTGAGGGTCATTGGACTGCTGTCAAAAATATCCTTAAGTACTTAAGAAGGACTAAGGACTTATTCTTAGTATACGGTGGATTGGATGATGAGCTCTGTGTAACTGGATATACAGATGCGAGTTTCCAAACTGACCAAGATGATCTCAGATCGTAGTCTGGATATATTTTCCTTTTGAATGGTGGTGTGATAAGCTAGAAGAGCTCTAAGCAAAGCACTGTGGCAGATTCTACAACAGAAGCTGAGTATATAGCAGCATCAGATGCAGCTAAGGAAGCCGTTTGGATCCGAAAGTTCACTACTGAACTAGGGGTGGTACCCACCATCTCAAATCCAATAGATTTGTTCTGTGACAATAGCGGTGCTATTGCACAGGCCAAGGAGCCTAGGTCACACCAAAGGACCAAGCATATACTCAGGCAATTTCATCTTATCAGAGAAATCAATGATAGAGGTGATATAAAAATATGCAAAGTACCAGGAGAAGACAATGCTGCTGATCCTCTCACCAAGCCGCTTGCGCAGGCAAAACATGAGCGTCATGTTAGGACAATGGGAATTAGGCAAATTAATGATTGTACCTAGTGCAAGTGGGAGGATGTTGGAAATTGTGCCCTAAGGGCCAATCATTGTACCTTAAACATTATTGTTATTTAAGAATTTCTCCTTATTGTTATCATATCATTTGCATGTTTGCTATGATAATTGTATCCTTGGATGAACTATAAAGATTATCCTAAATGTCCCTGGTCAATTATCTATGCGGGAGCAAAGATGAAATAAGACCAGTATGACTTTGATGAGGTATAGAGATACAAATCAATGTCTTAGGCGCTTATAGGAGTATAAGGTGCTGGACCGACCCGCTATGAGAAAGTTGCATGGATTAAGTCATAAGCTTATCTCATACATATAATCATGTCGCAGAGCCCTCTGACCTGAGATCATCATAGATTCCTGCATGAAACTTGCTAAGTTTTGACCTAGTCAAAAGTCACCTTTGACCGGGTGATGATAAAGGCTATAATCGGGCTTAGAAGTTTTCATGAAGAGGAATGTGAGTGATCAAGATGGAATTTGTCCCTCAGATTAGTGAGAGATATTACTGGGCCCCTCGATGAGTGAGTCTGAGAAATGTATGGCCATACTGTAATGGGAAGGAGTTTCCATTTCTAATTTTAGGCTACTCAGGAATCGGGAAAGTGATGGTCAGGAACAGGAGGATGACGTTGTCCATGCCTCATCCTTGACCGAAATATCGTGTGACAAAAAGGGACGTGACATGGTTGTATAAAAGGTTGCATCGTATCATCGATCCTCATGTCAATTGGGTAGTCGCAATGTCTTGCTAGAGGCCGCTTGCGACTTGTGGGCTAGAATAGTTTTGGCCCACTGCCAACTTCATGTGGGCCTACAGGGTCGCACACAAGAATAGCCCAACACGAGCTATGATGTCCAAATTCATTGAATCTAAGATGTGTCTAAGATTCAATAAATATAATATTTGACCTAGGGTTGATGAATTATATATATATATATATATATATATATATATATATATAAATTCGAAAAAAATATATAATAATAATAATATATATAGATTATAATATTATTATAAGATGTTAGTTTTATATTTAATTTATTTGATAAATTAAATAATTAAAGCTAATAAAGATATCATATCTTAGATTTAATTTATAAAGATAAATTAAATCTATTGGCTCTTTGATTAAATTAAATGAATATGATAAATTAAATCTGTTTGACAGATTTAAATCAGATTTATTTGATTTAATTTGAATTTCAAATTAATTAAGATTAATTTGAAATTCAAATACGGCACACATCAAATATAAGAAAATTTGAAGGGTTAGAGAACCCTAAGGCCGTACGAAGAACTTGGAGAGCCGCGAGAAACCCTAGAGAGACATCTTGGAGGCGCTAGCACGCTGCCGAATTGGGTCTTGTTCGTGTGGATACCGGTAGAGGGAGGCGACCAGAGGTGTTGACTCCTATAGATCGAAAGCACGAGAAACATAAAGTTACTATTCTAACTACTCGATTTAGACGTCTTTGATAGATCCACGATTGGGAATCGAGTTTTTAAAGGGTTAATTTTTCCGCTGCGTGTACGATTTCCAACAATATGGCCCCAGGCATCTACCTGGTGTAAAACAAATCATATGGCCCCGATCATCCATCCATGCAATAGCCCTCGAGTGTCTATTAATGCATTAAAAGAAATCTCCATGGCCTGGGTATCTACCCGTGCAATTGGCCCTGAGCGACCACCCTGCATATTCTAAATACTCATTAGGTCTGACTTCCTAAGGATACACGTCACTAGTGTAGAAAAGATTTTTACATGTGACGAAAATGACTTTTTACACTTGATGCATGACAGGTGTAGAAAGTCTGGATTTTCTACACCTGTTATAAAACAAGTGTAGAAAGTTGGACTTTCTACACGTGACCCCTAACAACACGTGTAGAAAGTGCTGCTACAAAGCCGGTAAAAAGTCTTACTTTCTACACGTGTTTTAAGGGGTCAGGTGTAAAAAATAAGACTTTCTACACGTGATATCTTACAACACGTGTAGAAAGTAGGACTTTCTACACGTGTCTTTAGTGATCACGTGTAGAAAGTCTTACTTTCTACATGTTATCTGTTACAACACGTGTAGAAAGTCCTACTTTCTACACCTCTCTTTTTTTATCAAGTGTAGAAACTCAAATTTTGGGACTTTCTACACGTAATATCACTCAACACATGTAGA
Organism: Albizia julibrissin; assembly: GCA_037074505.1. NCBI lineage: Eukaryota > Viridiplantae > Streptophyta > Magnoliopsida > Fabales > Fabaceae > Albizia > Albizia julibrissin. The sequence continues at coordinate 46,665,893 of CM073477.1, forward strand.
AAGTCCACTTTCTACACCTCCCTTTTTCTGTCAAGTGTAGAAACTCATTTTTTTAAAAAAATTGTTTGTTTATTATGCTACAAGCCTATTTACATTATAATAAACAACCAAAAAGTTGTCAAATAAATACAATTACAACAACACTAATCTAAAATATCAAATTTATTCTAAATTCCAATCCAAAATATTGAGAAAGCTATATCAATACAGGTAAACAAACTTGGCCTCATTTTACAATGAAACTTGTACAATCAAAGTCAAATTCAATACCAAACAGTGACAATGAAATTCAACATATACAATATCAAATAGTTATTAACATGTTTGACATTACACTCACAAGTTTGTGATCTCTAATAAAAAAGTTACCCAACATGTGCGAACATTATCAATGTCCTCTTCAGAAAATGCATCCATAATGTCGAACATCTACAGATTTTAAAATAAAAAAACACATCAACGTAATAACTACAAAATGAACTTATTAAAACAAAGAACATAATAAAACAAATATAATTAAATACAATTACCTCTTCAGTAAATTCTGTACTACCCAAGAGGATAATGTTTAACATGTGCCTTGTAATATCCCAAATTTTGGGATAAGAGGCTTGAGATTAAGCCTGGATTAAGTGGACTACTAAACCAAAGTTTAGTAAATGTCCTAGTAAGGCAAACGACTAAACCCAGTTTGAGAAGAGTCCCAAGAATGATGAGATATAGAAAGACTCTCTAAGACTATGCGACTTGGCCTTATCGAGTAGAAGGCTTGATATTTATAGACGATATGATTAAAGTATCGGTACAGATGTGCATAAGACACATATGTTGTACCATTGGGTTGGCAGAAAGATGCTACCCAACTATGTCATGAAGTATGGAACAAGTTAAACAAGTAAAGTATTATGTATGTGATGACATATGGTGTTTTCAGGGTGGACTAGTATGCCCTGCGTTTTTAAGAATACACCGGTGTTTTGGGAAAAGACACTAGCTTATAGTGCCATGTGGGGCCCACAAGCAGACAGTCGGTAATTCCCTGAGCCAGAGATCATGTTGTTAGAGCAAGATTTTCACCCAAGAGGGGGGTGAATTGGGTGATTAGAAAATAATCAGAAATTTAAAACAAGTTTATAAAACTTTAAGCACAGTAAATAAAAAGGAAGGGATACCACCAAAGTTCACACAGGGATTTATACTGGTTCGGTCTCAACCACTTGACCTACGTCCAGTCCTAAGAAATCCTTCTGAGCCTTTCACTATATCTTCCAAGATTCAATGGGTTCTTGGCACCACAATACAAACAGCAAGTTCCTCTAGACACTCGCTCCCCCTTACACAAGGTAATCTTAAATCCCTTCTTAAGGTTCCTCAACCTTAAGTTATCACTATTGTAAATGATTAAGTATGACTGACAAATCTCTCTCACAGAGTATGTAGATAAGAACTGAAGTACAGACGAAAGCTTGAAGCACTTGTAATGATATTGCTTGTAGAGTATTCATGTGTTTCTCATTGTTGTTCATTTTTGGAATGGCTGGACATATATAATAGAGACTTTGAGGACCGTTGTCAATTTGTCCGTTGATTCAAATGTGCTTCTGACAAATGCACCAGTATTTGTCTTTCCGTTATTTACAAATTTTGTTGTGGCCCATGAATAGTTGTCATCTAAATGGAGAGTTCAGTTACTCGTCATGTGCGTGATGGTGGAATACAGCTGTAATACACTTATGAATATCGCCGTTAGAAAATATTTGTATATCCACAGAATAATATGATTCACTGGAAGTGTTTTCTGAAAATCAATAAAACCATCAGGAGTGATCTTGTTTTTGCAAATACCATATGATTTTGACAGCAATCTGGAGCAATCAGTAATGATTATTAATATCAAAGACTGACTAACAAAATCTACTGACTTTCATGGGAGTAATTGCAAATGGATCACAGTATATGTTTAAAAGTATTTACTGGAGCAATAAATCATTATTGGAGAGAATACAATATCACTGGAAGTGAATTTAAAAACGTTGAAAGCTTCTGACAGTGATTACTGATTTTCTAGAAGTGATCATGAATTTTCATATTCAACTCGAGTGAATTTGGAATCACTGGAAGTGATTTTGTAAATAGTGATTTCTTCTTGCAGTGATTTTGAATCCACTGGAAGTGATTTGGAAGTTTTCAAACATCACTCGAGTGATTCAAGATCACTGGAAGTGATTTGGCAAACAGTAAAATATTCTTGCAGTGTTTTTTAATTCACTGGAAGTGATTCAGCGAAAATGCAACATCACTCGAGTGATTGAGGATCACTGGAAGTGATTTGGAATTCTTCAAGTATCACTCGAGTGATCTGGCATTCACTGGAAGTGATTTTCAGAACAGTGAATTTTTCTTGCAGTGATTTATCAATCACTGGAAGTGATTAGGCGCATCACTCGAGTGATTTCACATATCACTCGAGTGATCTGGAAATTTTCCACATCACTCGAGTGATTTCAATGATCACTCGAGTGATCTTGAATATCACTCGAGTGATTAACTAAATAACTCGAGTGATCTTCCTCAGATCACTTTAATCACTTGTTTTGCTGATATAAGATCCATGGACTTCCAAAACATGATTTGTTATCATTAAAACATGAAATCTAACATTCTCCCCCTTTTTGATGATGACAAAACATATTATATGATCAAGTTCAAAATTTTGATTTTCTAACAAATTTTTCTTGATCTTTTTCAAAAATTTTGCAACCACTTGACTAGCAAGGACTAAAAAGAGTTGTTTTAAAGATTAAGAGTTTTTGACCTTATATAGAAAATAAAAGATGTTAGTTCAAGGTTCAAAAACAATTATAAACAGAATTTAAACATGCACATATGAAGTAACTTCTTGCTTTTCATGAGATCATATTGGCAGCTGCAAACATAAACACAAATACATTAAGACCATATTCTCATTAGATTAGAGTCAAGTACATGACAGTTCAAAAAACATACTAAAACTACACAAGCTGCATAACTACATGATAAATAATAAATACTGAAACAAGCTACACAAGCTGCACAACTACACGATAAATACTGAAGCTACATACTAAAAACATATGATCATATCAGTCATTTCTTCTCCCCCTTTTTGGCATCATCTAAAGGAGAGGTAGATGGCGTAGATGCCTGAGTGGATGCAGAAGCAAAGAAGGAGATAGGTGGAACATATGGAATGATAGTAAGCTGGGCAGGAGACTGGAAGGAAAAGGTCGTAGAAGAGGGTTCAAGAGGAGTGGTGGAAGTAGAAATAGTAGGTCCTATGACCTATGTAGTAACATCCTCAGCAATAATCTCCTCAGTATGAGAACTGGAAGAAGCAGTATGATGTGATGAAGATGATGGAGTCTGAAGGATGGGATCAGCCTGTGGTATATCACCAGCAGGAATAGGGTCAGATATAAAGGATGAAGGTGGTGCAAGAGGAGGAGTGTCTGAAGGAATGATAGGAGGGTCAGAAAGTGATAGATCTGGAAGTGGAGGATCAGATGTATAAGGTACATGTGAGGTGGTAGGTGGTGAGTCAGGGAAAGGAATGTGAAGGTGAGACCTGAGTGCATCCTCAATCCTCTGGATCCTCTGTGTCTGCTCTGTCTGGTGCTCAAAGTATTTGAAAGTTGTGATTCACTGCCGCTACTAATACTGTAACTTGATAGTTGACTTGATCAATCAGTTAAGCGTTAGACTTCTTCAACTGAGTAACAGCAGACTGGATTGCATCCTGAATATATGTCTGAAGAGCAGCCTGAGTAAAAGAAGGACCATGAGAAACTGCTCTGGAAGACTAAGCCTCATCCATCTTGGAAGGTGAAGGATCCATCCTCTTAGTCTGTTGATCTCTCAAGCTTGCCTCAGGAGGTGGTGAATGATGTCTCTGAGGATGTGAAGAAGCTCCAGTTGGAATAGTGATTCCCATCCTAGTGAGGTGAATCTTCCCAAACTTAGGAATCCTCACTATGTCTCCCTCAGGTGTCAAGTGCCAAATATTATACATGGAGAGAATATAGGACACAAACTGAGGATAGGGAATAGTAGTAGACCTGGAGGAGTGAAACCTGAACCTCTTCATTTCTTGGAAAATGAGCTCACCCACATTTCTTCTTTCTCTGGTCATAAGAGATGCCATCATTTGAAGGTCCTTCCCCGTGATATGAGTGAAGTTCTTTGCCTTGTTAACCATGCTCCGGGAATAAATATAGAACAAGGCTCTCTGGTTATTGGTAAGAGCTGCTGGGGAAGTGGGTAAAGGCACACCAGGCTGTCTTAGTCTAAAGATATCAACCAGCTCATGAATATTAAAGACTCGTGGAGGCTTCATAGGTACATCCTCTATGCCTAGATAGGTGTTTATAAGATCTCCAGAAAGTAGGACTTTTTGATCTCTTATACTTGTTTCAATTCTCTCCACAATGATGTTTCCATGGCTGTCCTTTACATCCGCAATTTTCATGTTACAGTAAAAGTATTTGACAACCAAGGGATTGTAGGACATTCTCAGTCTCAGCCATGGTTCATATTGTTTCAAATAAGGGGTCAAATCAATATGAAATTTCTGTTTCAGTTCTTCCAAGTCTACCCACACAACAGGACGGAAGTTTCTTTTGGCAAAATGTGAGGTAAACACAATGGAATTCAAAATGCTGAGGTTCCCAGTGTTAAACCCAGGAGGAGGTTCAAGAAGTTTAGGAGTTTCTTTAGCCAGGGACTCAGAATATCGACTACCAGAAGCTTGACTTGCATACCGTGATTTCTGAGGAACTGAAGCTGCTAAGATATTGACAGCCCGAGTGATTTTCCTCTGCAATGTAGAGTCTTGAATGTCTGCTTCTCGTTGTTTCTCTTTCCCTTTCCCTTTCAAGCTTGTATGCGATCGGGTAGTCATTCCCGTCGGCTCTTCAATGTGAATTCCTTTGGGTTTGTAAATGGTCGGATTGGGCTCTTGTTCAGTTGGTGCTTTCGGCCTCTTAGACGGTGGAGAGGATGGAGGAGATTGCCCAGGCCTTTTGGTTCTCACCATGGGTACAGACGCTGGGTATAGACGAGAGTTTGCGAGGGGGTGCTGTCGGTAACTGAAGGAAATTGAGAGGCAAGATTGAGACTAAAATGAACTTGCTTAGAGGGGATTTGTCGGTGAAGGAGAGTAATGAGGATTTGGGTTTCTGGGTTCAAGAGATTTCAGAGAGTTTGAGAGAATTTTGAGCGAGTGAAAGTGAACGGTGGAAGTAAAATGAACAGTCGCGTGTTGAGAAAAATGATATAACCAAGTTTTTAATACTCACTCGAGTGATTTTTACATTCACTCGAGTGATTTTGGTTTTCACTCGAGTGAAGTATAGAAATCACTCGAGTGAAGTCCAAAATTACTCCACAGAAGCTAAAAGCACGATGTAACTCTAAGATAATTAATTAAAACACTTCATGTGACTTACCTGTGCTAAGATTATCAATCTAATTACTTGATTTATCTGTGGTTGTAGTATTTCACTGTTCACTCACTCGAGTTGGTCTTTTATCTTCACTCGAGTGTTTTCCTCTCTGTTTGTCTCTGTTATTTGAAGATATTACAGAGCATCCTGCAAAACAACTTTATAGATACTCTGATGCTTAAGTTAGTTATGGGATCATCAAAACAATATGAAATCAACATTTATAAAGATTAAACAACTTACAATTCATTGAGATTTACCATTCCCAATTCCCTTCGTATATACATGAATTGTTCTTGGGCAAGAGGTTTGGTGAAAATATCAGCTAATTGCAAGTGTGTAGGTATGAATAACACCTTGACATCCTTTTTCTGAATATGATCTCTAATGAAATGATGTCTCACATCAATATGCTTGGTCCTTGAATGTTGTACAGGATTTTTCCCCAAGCTTATTGTACTGGTATTGTCACAGTAAATAGGAATTTCTTTAAGATATATGCCAAGATCCTGAAGTTGCTGTTTTAGCCATAGTACTTGTGCACAACAGCTTGAGGCTGCTATATATTCTGCTTCCGTTGAAGATAATGATACTGTAGTTTGTTTCTTACTGAACCAAGAAACAATTGCGCCTCCAAGGAATTGACATTGCCCACTTGTGCTCTTCCTATATGTTTTATACCCACCATGATCAGAGTCAGAATAGGCAACTAGATATTCATTACCTCTTTTGGGGTACCATATACCCAGCTCTTTTGTGCCTACCAGATATCTGAAAATTCTTTTTACTAATTCAGCATGTGACACTTTGGGGCATGACTGAAATCTTGCACATAGACCAACACTGAACTGAATATCAGGTCTGCTGGCTGTGAGATAGAGTAATGATCCAATCATTCCTCGATATTGAGTTATGTTGAAGTCAACCCCTTTTTAATCAGCATCCATAAGTACGGTTGAACTCATAGGTGTATCTGTACCATTAGCTTCATCCAATCCAAACTTCTTGAGCAATTCTTGAAGGTATTTGGTCTGTGATATGAATATTTCATTCTTTCTTTGTTTAATTTGTAAACCCAGAAAGAATGTCAATTCTCCCATTAATGACATTTCAAATTCTCCCTGCATTATCTTAGAGAATTCTTTACACATAGAATCATTAGTAGCTCCGAATATAATATCATCAACATAAATTTGAACTACCAAAATATCATTTAGTTTTCATTTTATAAATAAAGTTGTATCGACTTTTCCTCGAGTAAAACCAAATTCGATGAGAAATTTGCTCAACCTCTCGTACCAGGCTCTAGGAGCTTGCTTCAAACCATATAAGGCCTTTTTTAGTTTGAAAACATCATTTGGTTTGGATACATCTTCAAAACCTGGAGGTTGTTCTACATAAACTTTCTCCTTGATGTACCCATTTAAGAAAGCACTTTTTACATCCATTTGATATAATTTGAATCCTTTGATACATGCAAAGGCTAAGAGTACTCGTATAGCTTCCAATCTTGCTACTGGAGCATATGTTTCCTCATAATCAATACCTTCTTCTTGATTATAGCCCTTGGCGACCAATCTTGCCTTATTTCTGATAATAGCTGCGGATTCATCAAGTTTGTTCTTGAATACCCATTTAGTGCCAATAACCGAGTGGTCTTTAGGCCAGGGTACCAAATCCCAAACATGATTTCTGTCAAATTGATTTAATTCTTCTTGCATTGCTAACACCCAATCATTATCTGATAGGGCTTCGTCAATGTTAGAAGGTTCCAATTGAGAAATGAATGCAGAAAAGCTAACTTCGTTTAAAACTTTGTTTCTAGTTTTAACTCCTTCATTAACTCCACGTATCACTTGATCTAGAGGATGACTCTTGATGTATTTCCAGGCTCGAGGTTGATCTGGATGACTTAGTTCAACTTCTTTTTCAAAATTGTCAACCTCAAGATTGGGAGAGTTAACAGAGGGTTGGTTACTAATTATCTCATAATCAAAGTTTTTACTAGAGGACACATGTTCATCGAATACAACATGAATTGATTCTTCTACAACACATGTTCGTTTATTAAAAACTCTATATCCTTTACTTTGATTTGAATAGCCTAGGAAAATTCCCTCATCAGCCTTAGAATCAAACTTTCCAAGATTATCTTTACCGTTGTTATGAATAAAGCACTTACAGCCAAATATGTGTAGATGAGCGAGGTTTGGTTTCTGTCCCTTGTAGAGTTCATATGGTGTCTTTCCAAGTTTGGTTCTGACATACGCTCTATTTGAGATGTAGCATGTAGTGCTCATAGCATCTGCCCAGAAGACTTGAGACACATTCTTTTCGTTGAGTATTACTCTAGCCATATCTGTAAGAACTCTATTCTTTCTTTCCACGACACCATTCTGTTGTGGAGTTCTTGGTGCTGAAAAATTGTGATCGATGCCACTTGTATCGCAATATTCTGCAAATGCTTGATTATCAAATTCTCCACTATGATCTGTCCTGATTCCTGCAATTAACATACCTTTCTCATTTTTCACTTTCTTGGAAAAGGCAATAAATTTACAAAAAATTTCATCTTTGGATGACAAAAATATATTCCAGGTAAATCTAGAGAAATCATCAACAATAACAAATGTGTACAAGTTTCCACCGAGACTCTTAACTCTTGCTGGACTAATCAGATCCATATGCAATAATTGAAGTGGTCTGTTAGTGGTAATTTTAGTTTTCGATTTAAAGGAAGATTTAGTTTGCTTACCTCTTTGACAAGCATCAAAAATTAAATCATTCTTGAAATTTACATTAGGTAATCCAATTACCAAATCCTTTTTGAGTAATTTACCTAATTGATGCATATTAACATGGGCAAGTCACTTATGCCATAGCCAACTCTCATCAGTGTTACTCAAAAGACAATTTTCAGAGATATTTTCATTCATATCAAGAGTATAGCAGTTACCTTCTCTTTTTGCCTTGAGTTTTGACTTCAAATTCTTCTTTTCAATATGCAGATCCTTCTTGCTGACTATCAGACATTCTTCTGAGTCAAATATTACCCAGTTGTCTTTATCTGTACTTTGGCTTACACTTAATACATTGTGACATAAACCTTCAACATAATATACGTCTTTCATTTTATCTTTGACTTCCCCAAGCCCTGCTATCCTTCCGGTTTGATTTCCTTCAAATTTTACCTTGCCACCTTCCTTGGGTACTAATGTGGTGAAGTTCTCAGGATCACCAGTCATATGTCTTGAACATCCACTATCTATATACCAATTGTTTGATTTGGATGTTCTGAGGCAAATTTGCAGTTAAGGATAATTAAGTTTTAGGTACCCATATCTTTTTGGGTCCTTTTGGGTTAGTACATATAACTTCCTGTTCATGAACCTTCTTAGGTATCCATTTATAGGTTCCTATAATTCCTTTCTTTTTATGAAAACATGAAGAAGTGTAATGTCCTTTTCTATTGCAGTAATTACAATAAGCAAAAGGATTAGATGTGTGCACAGAACATGTGAAATAACTTAGATATGGTTTGCTTCCTGTCTTCTTCTTACCTTTTCTTTTCTCTAAGTTTGATCATATCCTATACCAGACTTATCATTCACATGACGTTGTGCTTTTAAAATAACATTTAACATCTCACTTCCTTTTGTAAACTTTTCAAGAGTTTTAGTAAGATCAATATTTTTCTTTTCAAAAGACAAGCACTTTTCGCAATCTTTATCCAAAGGATCTTTAATTCTTTCTTCAAGAAATTTGTTTCTCTTTTTACATGCAATCAAAGTATTAACAATTTTGACAAATTCAGAATGTAAAGCATCATATTCATTTTGTAATTCATCATAAGTAGGATCAGAATCTTTTACCTCCTTGTCTGTTTCTTTTTCAGTAACCAGGCATATATTGGTTGTCTCTTCATTATCGCTTTCTTCATCTGAGGAGCTATCTCCCCATATTTCAGAAACAAATGCCTTCTTTCTGTTGAAGGATTTGAAGTTTCTCTTTTCTTTATTTTTCTGTAATAACTCCGGACATTCTGATTTGATATGTCCAGGTTTACCACATTCATAGCAGATGATCTCCTTGGCGTCTCTTCTGCCACTAGTTCCACCTCTTTATGAATTTCTGAATCTTTGGCCTTTATAAAATTTCTTGAATCTTCTGATCATCAGGCCTATTTCATCATCATCGATCTCCTCTTCTTCTTCTTGGCTTTCTGCCTTTGTTTTTGTCACACTTAGTACAAGACTTTTCTTCCTCCTGTCACCAACTTCTTCTAGTTCTCGTTTGAATTTTAGTTTGCTTTCATATTCTAAAAGGCTTCCAAACAAAGAAGCTACATATTGCATTGATTCTCCTTTGGCCTCCTCTATTGCTGTGACTTTGGCCTCCCATTCTTTGGAGAGTATGTTTAATATTTTTCGTACTTGGACATTCTGATCATAGAATTTTCCAAGTGCTGCAAGTTGATTAACAAGATGAGTATATCTAAGTTCAAATTCAGCTATTGACTCACCTTCCTTCATTCGAAGTAGATCAAACTCTGTAGTTAGAGTATTGACTCGATTTTCTTTTATTCCAGATGTTCCTTCATGAGCTACTTCCAACGCTTGCCACATTTCTTTAGCAGTCTGAAGAGTACAAATTCTGAACTATTCTTTTTGACTCAGTGCACTCTGAATCATTAAAATTGCTTTGCTATTGAGGGTCACTAGCCTTTTGTCATTGTCATCAAATTCTGTTGGTGATTTAGGAACTTTTCGAGATTCTTCAGTCTTTGTAGGCATATAGTTTCCAGTTTCAATCACATCCCATAGACCGTATTCTGTAGCCATTACGAATACACAGAACTTAGCTTTCCAGAAGGAAAAATGCTCACTACTAAAACCTGGTGGTCTAGTGATAGATGCTCCGTCAGGAAGAATTGCTTCACCTATGCTTGCCATCGGATCCTTCTAAGGTTGTTAAACCTGAACAAGAAGACCTGCGCTTTGATACCAAATGTTAGAGCAAGCTTTTCACCCAAGAGGGGGGGTGAATTGGGTGATTAGAAAATAATCAGAAATTTAAAAAAAGTTTATAAAACTTTAAGCACAGTAAATAAAAAGGAAGGGATACCACCAAAGTTCACACAGGGATTTATACTGGTTCGGTCTCAACCACTTGACCTACGTCCAGTCCTCAGAAATCCTTCTGAGCCTTTCACTATATCTTCCAAGATTCAATGGGTTCTTGGCACCACAATACAAACAGCAAGTTCCTCTAGACACTCGCTCCCCCTTACACAAGGTAATCTTAAATCCCTTCTTAAGGTTCCTCAACCTTAAGTTATCACTATTGTAAATGATTAAGTATGACTGACAACTCTCTCTCACAGAGTATGTAGATAAGAACTGAAGTACAGACGAAAGCTTGAAGCACTTGTAATGATATTGCTTGTAGAGTATTCAGGCGTTTCTCATCGTTGTTCATTTTTGGAATGGCTGGACATATATAATAGAGACTTTGAGGACCGTTGTCAATTTGTCCGTTGATTCAAATATGCTTCTGACAAATGCACCAGTATTTGTCTTTCCGTTATTTACGAATTTTGCTGTGGCCCATGAATAGTTGTCGTCTGAATGGAGAGTTCAGTTACTCATCATGTGCGTGATGGTGGAATACAGCTATAATACACTTGTGAATATCACCGTTAGAAAATATTTGTATATCCACAGAATAATATGATTCACTGGAAGTGTTTTCTGAAAATCAATAAAACCATCAGAAGTGATCTTGTTTTCGTAACTGAGCAGTAAAATAATATACCATATGATTTTGACAGCAATCTGGAGCAATTAGTAATGATTATTAATATCAAAGACTGACTAACAAAATATACTGACTTTCATGGGAGTAATTGCAAATGGATCACAGTATATGTTTAAAAGTGTTTACTGGAGCAATAAATCATTATTGGAGAGAATACAATATCACTGGAAGTGAATTTAAAAACGTTGAAAGCTTCTGACAGTGATTACTGATTTTTGGAAGTGATCATGAATTTTCATATTCCACTCGAGTGAATTTGGAATCACTGGAAGTGATTTTGTAAATAGTGATTTCTTCTTGCAGTGATTTTGAATCCACTGGAAGTGATTTGGAAGTTTTCAAACATCACTCGAGTGATTCAAGATCACTGGAAGTGATTTGGCAAACAGTAAAATATTCTTGCAGTGTTTTTTAATTCACTGGAAGTGATTCAGCGAAAATGCAACATCACTCGAGTGATTGAGGATCACTGGAAGTGATTTGGAATTCTTCAGGTATCACTCGAGTGATCTGGAAATTTTCCACATCACTCGAGTGGTCTTGAATATCACTCGACTGATTAACTAAATCACTCGAGTGATCTTCCTCAGATCACTTTAATCACTTGTTTTGCTTATATAAGATCCATTGACTTCCAAAACATGATTTGTTATCATCAAAACATGAAATCTAACACATGTGGCACTATTTGAGGGTTCCACAGACACTTGGCATGGTCTTGAGACCACAGGGACACGTGGCATAAAATTGAATGACTCTGTATAATAAAGTAATATTTTTGAAACGTTACTTTTGAGGTGGACCAATAAGAAATTGCCATCTAGCCAGTTGTTACCATGAGAAGGGGACATATGTCCCTTCATCATGGCCCTCACTTTTTGACTTTTGTGTTGGCCAAATAAGTGCATGACACGTGTTCCCTCTTTATGATAAAGTTACTTTATCTTTTGAGTTGTCATCACCTGAAGGTGACACCTAGCCCCGAGCCGGGGAAATCCACTTGTCTTCGATCCAATCACCCAACTAACTTTCCTGAACACTGAACCCAGGAGCTGGGGAAAATCATCAGGCCCCTACTTTCCCTGACAATTTGGATGGCCAAAGGCCCAGGAAAAGAGGTGGGACCCACTTTATTAAAGGAAGTGACACATGTCACCCAATCAGTGAAATACTGAACAAATGGCACCGTAACATTACGACACGTGGCATAATTTTTCAAGACTACTCCTAGGCCATATATTTTATTCAGCTGCCCCAATTATTTAGAAAAATTCATGAAAAAACGTTGAGAAATAGTAAGAGGAAAGAGAAAATGTGAATAGTAAAAGTTCTTGAGTTTCGTAGCAGATTTCACCTCCGAATCGGTGTTTTCTATCAAAGTACCCTTCACAAACCTTCTTCTACTCATCCTAAGCTTCATTTCTATGGTCGTGGATTTTCATTTGGAGATGTTTGGTGCCGTCTCTCTTGCTAAAGTACTGCCGGATTTCCGAACCGATTACGGAAACGCGTAGAGGTAAGCGTAAGCTTCCTTCTGAACTCATTGGTTTGTTGTTTGGATGAGTTTTGTGGGAGTTTGGTACTGTTCATTTTCATGAAAGGGGGTATTTTTGAGGTTTAATCATAATTTAATCATATTTTTATGGTTAGATTATGATTTATGATGATATTAGACAAAGTTGTTGGACAAAATTCTCAATTGGTGAATTGTTGTAGAAAACTCTAGTTTCTAATCTGAACAAAATGTGATGAAGGAATGGGAATTTTCTAAATTTTAGGTTCCCAATGGATCCCTTGGGCAAAATTATGTAGGTATGCAAGTGTTCATGATTTTTGGATGCTTGTATATGAATTCAGAATTTTTGGAAGTTGAAGAGTAGAAGCTGTGAAATTCGTTTTCTGAAGGCAGGTCAGTTGTCACGTGTTTTTGAGTAACCACATGTTATCCAATGACTATGAAACGTTTTACAATTAAAGTAGAGACATAGAGATTTACTTTGATAGGTGGTTTGTAATTTTTGGACAAGTATACTAGGAGATATGATTTTACAAAGTTAGGCCCTGTTTCTGGAAGGTAATCTGGAACAGTTCAGGTTAGGCGAATGTTTGGGAAAATATGACAATAACAGCCAAACTAAAGTATTTTTACATAAACATACACTTAAATGGATCTACATAGGACTTTGAACCACCCCAATTGAAGTTCAATAGTATTAATTATGATTTTTCAAAATTTGGTCAAATTGTTGGAAGCTTTTGGCTACCATGCGAATTTAAGAAAGAAAGGGCCAAATGTAATTAGTATGAACACCAAGGGTGAAAGTAAGCCTTTAAGGCTAATGTAGCCTATTGGGCATTCACTTTTCATGGCTCTAATGATATCATTACTTATCTAGGGCCATGAAGTGACAAAAAAGAAGCAATGATTAGAAGATAAAGGTACAAGAGGAGGACACAAAGTCCAAAAGGTAGTGAACTTTCCTAACTTGCATGACTTGATTTGTATGCTTGTGTATTGATATGTTAATTGCTTTGATGAATTGTATGAAGCATATGTGAATGAGTGAAGCTCTATCTCTATTTATACTATGGCCATAAGTATGTTATATGAAACATTGAGCATGCATATAGGTCATTATGTTGGCATGAATTCATGTAAGTAAGCATGTCATGCACAAAGCATTTCTTGTATGCAATAGTTAGTATTGTTTACTACTGAGATTCCTCGAATCTCACCCTCCCCAATCAACCATTCAGACATGTGAGTACTGGAAGTGTGCTAACAACAGAGAAGAGGAATGCATGAAGAGGAATGTTATTGGCTGTTTGAAGACCTTTCAGTTATTTTAAGGTCTATAAATATCATGTATACCCCTTGTGGGGGGAAACTTTTGTAGTATATACAAGCAATATTGTGTCAATATTATTAGTATATTCATATTATTCATGTGTGCCCACTGAACTGTGCATTTGCTACTCTGAGTAATGTCAATAATAAAAGGTATGTAAGGTAGGGTCTTTACATGCCTTATCACATAGTATCCACAAGCCGTATTCCCCATTTGACGATGGCACTATAGAAGAACATGCATTATATGAATTATCTGAACAAGATAACTATGTTCATAGAATATTAGGATTCAAACCATTTACCTTTGGTTGTATCCAGGTAGTCTCTTTAAGCTCGTGGGTGTGCTTTTTCTTAACCACTCTTTGGTATGCTTCTATTGCCCTGTGATAAATTATATACAAGAGGCTAGATTATATAAAAAAACTTACATATTGAAAATAAAATGTCATAGTCAAAGCACACTTACGTGTCCATCGTTTTCTTTAAATCCTTTCCCGGTTTATAATGTAAGGAACATAAGAGAACAACGACGTTCTGATTTGGACATACAAGCACTAACTGCCAATGAGTACTGCAAAAAGAGGTATGAATTATGAAAATTCACAAAAACAAGGTATGAATTACAAAAATTTTCTTACTCATGAACATGTGGTGCCAGGTAGCACTCTTTTCCATCTTCACAAAGCCTCTGCCGAAGGTATGACTCCCTTATCGTGGAAGTGTTTCCTTTTGTCTGGATGTGAAGCGGGCAAAGGAATCCAAACTTATCACCGTTACCTGATAAAGTATAAAGGCGATGGAGGTACCTAAAATAGTGAAACCATATTAGATTCAATATTTGAATACTTAGTAATATTGATAAAAATATACGTACATAATAAATAAGTGAACGTGCGCAACAGTAATCTGATCCTTCATTAACATCCGCACCACATCCTCCTGGTCGATATGCATGAATATGTCCCTCTTACCCATAACGTCTAGATCCATCATCAATACTTCAAATGAGAAGGATCCATCAAATGCCAGTAGACAAAGACGTTGAAGCGGCTTCACTTGGGTTTACATCCGGGATTGGGGCTGGAGTTGTAGAACCATTTTATTGGATAGAGCAGTTTGTTAAATAAAAAAAATTTAATAAGTCTGAGTTAGTAATAATTGCATGTTATAAATGTGTAATATGAAAAAATTAAAACACATCAAGAAGACAAATATTTTCATACTTCAGCATGAACTGCAGCTGGAACTACCCAGACAAGTCTCTTTGGCCACCTAAGGAAACTTTTGAGGGCTTTACCCATAATCTTCACCTCATCATTAGGAATCCACTGATATACGCATAAGAACACAACTCCCATTTGTGCTTTGAACTGCAGGAGAATGAGTCGGATGGATAGTTGTGTCTTGTCGTGAGCTTAGGATGCTCATCATTTCTTCCTTCAGTTGTAACATCTGGGCAGCCGTCTGCTTCCTTTCATACTCTAATATCACTTGCATCTGCTTCCTTTCATTCTCTAGCATCAATTCAATCTCTTGCTTAGTCACCATTCCCGTGGAGGCATAATGTGTATGTGCTCCATTAAGGAGAATCGGCTGGATGGCGAAGCTTCCCATCGGATATTCTCTCATATGCATGCAATCTTAAGTTCTTTGCATCATTCACATTAGCAAATAATCGCTTAAACTTTGGTTTTACTGGAAGATACCATAACACCTTCGCATGAGGGCCCTTAGTAGTCTCGTCAAACTCTGCATCACAATTCCCTTTCAATTTGTACCATGAAGCACCACATTTTGGACACTTATGCTCCCCTTCTAACTCTTCTCTATATAATATACAATCGTTAGGACATGCATGTATCTTTTTGTACTACAAACCCAAGGGACACAACATTTTCTTTGCCTCATAGTTACGGTTAGGTAATTCATTACCTTCTGGAAGCATGTCTGTCAACAAATCAAGCAATTCTATAAAACTCTTATCACTCCACCCATTCCTTGCTTTCAAGTGGACCAATCTCACCACAGCTGACAGCAACTTGAATTTTGTACATCCCGGGTATAAAGGCTTTTCTGTATCACTAGACAAGTTATCATATGCATGTGATCCCTCAAAGGCCTCTTCGTAAATATCAGATACACTCAGCTCTTCTACTAATTCACCATGCCATACCTATCGTGTATATCTCTTCAAGAACCCATCAAAAATCAAATGCTCTCTTATTTCTTCGACATATAGTCACCTCAAATTTAAGCAATTTACACAAGGACAATAAAACTTCCTAGATTTATCACCACCAGCATTTCTTATAGAAAATTCCAAAAAAATATTCATCCCATTATCGTACTCATCACTAGTTCTTCTAGCATAGATCCATCTACAATCCATATGTGCAAAAAAACTTCATTAGAAAATGAAATTGTTTAAAATTGTGTTCAAATTATAGGAGGACTATTGAAGGACATGGAATAAAGGAGGAATATAATTGCAGAGATAAGAACAAAAGGGTCTCTCTAGTTCGGAGAAACAAAGGAGGAAGCAAATCACATGCATAGTGAAACCACTTGTGTGTTTGTGTCCAACCAGCAAGCAAGTCATCAAACTTAACCAAAATCCAGAGGTTGGTGTCTATTAGCTACAACACGTGTGGCAATGGAAAATCAAATGAGGAAGGCTATAAGTAAATTGATTCACAGGTGGTGTTGGAGTAAGAAACATAATATAGTCAAAGAGGAAACAAAGCACATGCACAGTGAAACCACTTGTGTGTTTGTGTCCAGCCAGCAAGCAAGTCATCAAACTTAACCAAATCCAACCTCTCCTCACACCGAAGCTATTTTAACTATAGTTATCATGAAATCTTGTCATTCATAAGACACATATGATAGCATACATGTTTTCAATCAGGAAAATTGAAGTTTGGAAAATTGAAGAAGACAAAATGATTTAATTTAGAGTGTACCTTATGGATTTAGTTTGTGGCTGCTAGCCTCCCGACGAAACTAATAGGTGATGAAAGTGGCGACAAGAAGTGTTGATAGCAAATGTGTGTCCAAAATTAAGACCTTTTTAGCTACCAAGAAAATGCCAAATTTCATAAAGTCATACATTCAATTTATGAAAAAATAAAGCGAAAACAAGGAAGTTGCAAAAAGTCTTTAAACAAGGAAGTTGAAAAAGTCTTTAAACCATTGAAAAATTATGGTTTGTATTGATAACAAAGGAGGCAAAAAATTATACTTACAATATTTTTCTTGTTTTCCTTTAAAAATCCACTGGCCCTATTGCAATCGTACTCAACTCTTTCATCATCACCACGTATACATGTCCCTATCAGCAGTAAGTCGATTATGCTTGTGTGCAGGCGATGACAAGTAAGTCTTGGTGTGGATGATAGAGAGAACCGTTGAATTTGTCTGAACAAATATGTAGGCCACTTAGTGTCAGACACCTATTTTTATTCTTATTATTGGGTATCCAAACAATCAACTACTTAGGATTAAGACTTTATAATTAGGATATCTCTCCTTAAGGTCTTTTTAGAACAAGATGATATTTAAACTCAATTCGTCAATTTTGTAATCCAACTGGTCGATCACTGGATCAAGGATCCTTAGTTCTCTCTCTTGGTTTTAAAGCAACATTTACAAAAATGTTAATCAATTGCTATCATGTTCCACAAAGCAAAAATGCCAATATGTTTTGCATAAGTTATCACCATATTGAACAAGCTATGTACATGTTCTATAAAAGTTGATTTACTGAAACGCCTGTCTATTTACATGGATTATACTTTATTTATACTAGACTTATTCATTGATCTATCAATTTGTTTCACTATATGATGGATTTGTAAACTTAATAACACTAAAGCCTTTAACAAACATGTTTTCATTGTCATTTGCATATATTGCGCTATCATTTTGCAAGGAAAACAAGGTAAAGATTAACAGAAACATGACATGACATGCTACATCATCGCAATTTCCTCAAACTCGACAGTTATCCAGATCTAGACAGAATACAGCTCAGATTTTGTTATGGCAGTGAACTTAATCCTTAATAAGCCTCTAACTATGTTCTGTTAGATATGATTAGTTTTGATGATGACAAATATAGATGTCAAATACTAAGAGAGCAAAAGTTTACATAATATACTTATCTCTTGCATTGACTAACTACTATATTTAATATTGTATATCTTGTAGATTAGTCAAGCAATGAAAGAAAGAGGTTGAGGAATGAAGAACTTGCAAGAATTAATGAAAAATATGAAGATTCAAATTCTATGTGTACTGCAGCAATGGTTACTGTAGCATATGATTACTGTAGCGTATTTCACTGTAGCTTACTGTACCAGTACTGTAGCATCGAGTGATTTTAACAATCACACGAGTGATTTTCAGAATCACCCGAGTGATTCTGGAAACAGGGAAAAATTCTTGGAGTGAATTACTATTCACTCGAGTGATCTTTCAATTTTCATGCTCTGTTTTTCATCTAGTTGAGCGAGGCTTGGTTATTCGATCATATCTCTCAAACTACAACTCCGATTGAGACGAAACCAGTTGCATATGAAAATAGACTCCTAATGCGTCATTTTGACACCAGAAGCAACATTAAAAGAGCTTAGATGAAGGATATATAAGTGTTTGAATTTGGCCTTCATATCAGCGTCACTTTCTGGAACAGGTTTTGTATTTTGGCCATAATTCTCAAAACACAGATCCGATTGAGCTGAAACCAGTGCCATATGAAACTAGACGTAAACAGATTTCCATTGATATATAATATAGCAATTTTGGAGTCATATTCAAAGAGTTATGTCATCTGAAATTTTACCCCTATTTGCTAAAGAATTGGAAACGCAACAAAGAGCTAAAGTGATCTGAACAACAGATCACTCCAGTGATTTTTAGTAATCACTCGAGTGATATGCTAGAAATTGTAGATCACTCGAGTGATTCTAGAATTCACTCGAGTGATATGGCTTATTCCATAGATCACTTCCAGTGGCGCCAGAATCATTACAAGAAAAATTCATTGTTTCCAATTTCACTTCCAGTGATACCGAAATCACTCGAGTGATAAGAGATTTTTCAGAATCACTTCCAGTGCGAGCCATAATCACTCCAGGAAAAAATCACTATTCTGAATTTCACTTCCAGTTATCTCCAAATCACTCGAGTGATATCTCAGTTTTGTCAAATCACTCCCAATGGCTCTGAAATCACCGGAAGAAAAATACACTGTTTTGGAAATCACTTCCAATGATGCTAAATTCACTCGAGTGATATATGAAGTTTTTCATATCACTTCCAGTGGTTGCTGAATCACTTCTAGTGAATATTAAAATTCCTCAGATCACCTCTAGTGCCGTAACTGATCATTTCCAGAGAATACCAATATGCACCAGATCACTTCCAATAAACTGATATGCCATTTTCTCATTTTCACTTCCAGTCTCAGATCACTTCCAGTCAAGTGTTACCCAGTCAATGATATGCTAATCTTTATGTAGCACTTCCAGTGATATCCAAGTCATTACAGTGAATTGAGTACCTTCAAGTCAGATCAGATTCGTTTGAGTAATATGGGTATTTTGATACACAACTTCCGATGATCACTCAGTGCACTCTTCACTGAATCAAAATTAGTTCTAATGACAGTCACATCCTGAAATGAAGATTACTGCTAGTGAAATGCTTATGCAGTCAAGTGTTAATTATTTTCTCAAAATCACCTCCAGTGAAGTGACACCGCACTCAAATGATTCTCATGTTTCAGAATATCATTGCCAGTGACTAGATGTTAACTCAAGTGACTCACTGTTCTTATCAGAATTACTTCCAGAAACTTGACAGAAACAAGGAAAACAACCAGAATGATTTCATGGTGCACTCTACTGATATGGATCACTTCCGGTGAAGTAGTTATCCACTTGAGTGATATTTAAAATATTCTCTAATGGCTATTTTCTGTCAGTGCATTACAGATATTCCACTACAGTTCCATGGGAAGAAACCGACCAATATTTAACAGATGAGTCAACAAACGTGCAAACAACTGAAGCATTTGTTAGAAGAGTAATATCCCGAATTTTGGAACAAGCGGCTTGAGATTAAGCCTGGATTAAGTGAACTACTAAACCCCAGTTTAGTAAATGTCATAGTAAGGCAAACGACTAAGCCTAATTTGAGAAGAGTCCCAAGAATGATGAGATATAGAAAGACTCTCTGGGACTTTGCAACTTGGCCTTATTGAGTAGAAGGCTCGATATTTGCAGGCGGTATGATTAAAGTGTCGGTACAGATGTGCACAGGATACATATATGGTGCCATTGGGTTGACAGAAAGATGTTACC
Organism: Albizia julibrissin; assembly: GCA_037074505.1. Taxonomy (NCBI): domain Eukaryota; kingdom Viridiplantae; phylum Streptophyta; class Magnoliopsida; order Fabales; family Fabaceae; genus Albizia; species Albizia julibrissin. Next base: position 46,686,406 of record CM073477.1, read on the forward strand.
CAACTATGTCATGAAGTATAGGAAAAGTTAAACAAGTAAAGTATGATGTATGTGAGGACATATGGAGTTTTCAGGGTGGACTAGTATGCCCTGCGTTTTAAGAATACACCGGTGTTTTGGGAAAAGACACTGGCTTATGGTGTATTGTGGGACCCACAAGAAGACAGTCGGTAATTCCCTGAGCCAGAGATCATGTGGCACTATCTGAGGGCTTACATGGACACTTGACACGGTCTTAAAGCCACAGGGACACGTGGCATAAAACCGAATGACTCTGTATAATAAAGTAATATTTTTGAAAAGTGACTTTTGAGGTGGACCAATAAGAAATTGCCATCTAGCCAGTTGTTACCATCAGAAGGGGACATATGTCCCTTCATCATGGCCCTCACTTTTTAACTTTTGTGTTGGCCAAATAAGTGCATGATGTAACACCCGTCTTACATACCCCTTAGTTACTTACACGGAAGTATTCATTACTACTTTATTAGGGGTAATTACTTATTCACGACTTATTTAGCCGTTATTCTTACTGAATATCAGAGTTAATTCTTATTCTCAATGATCCCGATTATAGCTTAATTCAAATTCGCGTGTATTCTTACAACCAGATATTATCTATGCGCAAATAATTATACACACAGTATTCTAAACATAATTCGGTCTTCAATTCTTCGTCTTCTTTCCTTCTGAATCATCTTCAAACATTCTCTTCTTCCCTGTTCATATACCTATATGGTTGGTGGGGGAGGGTGAGATTCGAGAGAATCTCAGTAGCAAACATACAGACAATGCATGTAAGATGAATGTTAGTGCATGATGTGCTTGCCTTACATAGGCTCATGTTCACATAATGATATTCTGCATGCTCAATGTTTTGTACAACATACTTATGGCCATAGTAAAAATAGAAACAGAGCTTCATTCATTCATACATGCTTCACATAATCAAGCAAGGTAATACATCAAATCAATACACAGCATAAACATCACATACATACAAGTAAGTAAGTTTACTACCTTTTGGACTTTGCCTCCTCCTCTTGTACTTCGATCTTCCAACCATAGTTTCTTCTTTGTCACTTTATGGCCCTATATAAGTAATGAAATTATTAGAGTCATGAAAAGTGAATGCCCAATGGGCCACATTAGCCTTAAAGGCTTACTTTCACCCTTTGAGTTCATACTAATTACATTTGGTCACTTTCTTTCTCAAATTCGCATGGTAGCCAAAAGCTGCCAGCATTTTGACCCAACTTTAAAAAATCATAATTAATTCTGTAGAACTCCAATTGGGGTGGTTCAAAGTCCTATTTGAAGATCCTTCAGTATAATTTCACATAAAAATCCTCAATTCGGGACATCAAAGCCACAACATTCCCAGAATTTCTCCAAATATAACCTGTTCCAGATTTCATTCCAGAAACAGGACACAACTTCAAAAATTCATATCTCCCAATGTACTTGTCCAAAAATTACAAAATACCTATCAAATTAAAGCTTAGGATATCTAATTTAATTCTGGAAAGTTTCTGAATTTTTGGACAAGGTTTACCCTATGAAAAATCTCGCACAATTTCACTGTTCCAGACAGGGCAGATTCAACAACATGTACTCTTTACTTCCAAAAATTCCCAATTTATATACAAGCATCCAAAAATCATGAACACTTGCATAACTACACATTTTTTTCGTGTAGAATAATGGAATCATCAAAATTACAAAATTCTTACTTCTTCTTCACGTTCTATTCAGACCAGAAAAACAGTATTTTCCACAACAATTCATCAATTCAGAATTTTGTCCAACAACTTGGTCCAATTTCATCATAAATCATAATCTAACCATAAATATATGATTAAACCTCAAAAATACCCCTTGGACAAAAAATGAACAGTACCCCACCATTACAAATACTCATCCAAACAACAAACCAATCGGTTCAAAAGGAAGCTTACGCTTACCTCTACGCATATCCGCAGTCGGTTCGGAAATCCGGCAGTACTCCGGGAAGAGAGACGGCACCAAACACCTCCAATCAAAAATCTGAAACCATAGAAATGAAGCCTAGGATGAGTAGAAGAAGGTTTGTGAAGGGTACTTTGAGAGAAAACGCCCATTTGGTAGAGTTTCGGCGGATTGAAGTTCTTGGAAAATACTATTCACTCTTCATCTCTCCTCCACCATTTCTCAACGTTTTTCCATCATTTTTCTGAATATTTGGGGCATCTTGGATGAAAATATAAGGCCAAGAAAGGGTCTTGAAAAATTATGCCACGTGTCGCGATGTTACGGTGCCATTTGTTCGGTATTCCACTGATTCGGTGACACGTGTCACTTCTTTTTTCTAAAGTGGGTCCCACATCTTTTCTTGGGCCTTTAGCCGTCCAAAATGTCAGAGGAAGTAAGGGTCTAATGATTTTCCCCGACTCCCCCGCTCAGTGTTCGAGAAAGTTATCGGTGACCTGACCGGAGACCGGTAAATTCCCCTAACTTCTGTGCCACATGTCACCATCTTAACATGCCAACACAAAAGGCAAAATGACATTTCATCATTAATGGGACATGTGTCACCTTTCCATTTAGCCAACATAAAAGTTATGTCATGATTACTTACTTTATTAAAATTAATTTAATAAAGTTACTTTATCGGTGTCTACTCGGGATTCTACTCGGGACTTACTCGGGATTGCATAACGCATATTGAATCCCGTCAAATGACACCAGGTCAGAGTATGTATGTGGGCCCCACATGGCACCACATATCAATGTCCAATTCAAAAACGCAGGGTACACATATATGCCATGAATATGACATGTGCACACCTACATCGGCATATTCCGCCCGACTAATCGGTCCCTTACGTCATGACATAGTTGGGTGGCGTCTTTCTACCAACCCAATGGCATTATATATGTGTTCTGTGCACATCTGCACCGACATTCTAATCATACTGTCTACAGATACCGAGCCCTTGAGAGTCTTTCTATATGTCATAATTTCTGGGACTCTTACTAATGTGGGCTTGGTAGTCTACTTTATTCAGGCTTATTCTCAGGCCTTTAGTACCAAAATTTGGGATGTTACACATGACACGTGTCCCCTCTTTATGATAAAGTTACTTTATCTTTTGAGTTGTCATCACCTGAAGGTGACACCTAGCCCCAAGTCGGGGGAATCCACCGGTCTTTGGTCCAGTCACCCAACTAACTTTCTAGAACACCGAACCCAGGAGCTGGGGAAAATCATCAGGCCCCTACTTTCCCTGATAATTTGGATGGCCAAAGGCCCGGGAAAAGAGGAGGGACCTACTTTATTAAAGGAAGTGACACATGTCACCCAATTAGTGAAATACTGAACAAATGACACCGTAACATTGCGACACGTGGCATAATTTTTCAAGACTCCTCCTAGGCCATATATTTTGTTCAGCTGCCCCAATTATTCATAAACCTTAATGAAAAAAACATTGAGAAATAATTAGAGGAAAGAGAAAATGTGAATAGTGAAAGTTCTTGAGTTCTGGAGCCGATTTCAGCTATGAATTGGTGTTTTCTCTCAAAGTGCCCTTCACAAATCTTCTTCTACTCATCCTAAGCTTCATTTCTACGGTTTTGGATTTACATTTGAAGGTGTTTGGTGCCGTCTCCCTTGCCGGTGTACTGCCGAATTTCCGAACCGATTATGGAAATACGTAGAGGTAAGCGTAAGCTTCCTTTTGAACCGATTGGTTTGTTGTTTGGATGAGTTTTGTGGGAGTTTGGTACTGTTCATTTTCATGAAAGGGGGTATTTTTGAGGTTTAATCATATTTTTATGGTTAGATTATGATTTATGATGATATTGGACCAAGTTGTTGGACAAAATTCTGAATTGGTGAATTGTTGTAGAAAACTCTAGTTTCTGGTCTGAACATAACGTGATGAAGGAATTGGAATTTTCCAAATTTTAGGTTTCCAATGGATTCCTTGGGCAAAATTGTATAGGTATGCAAGTGTTCATTATTTTTGGAGGCTTGTATATGAATTGGAAATTTTTGGAAGTTGAAGAGTAGATGCAGTGAAATTCATTTTCTAGAGGCAGGTCAGTTGTGACGTGTTTTTGAGTTACCAAATGTTATTCAATAACTATGAAACTTTTCAAAATTAAAGTAGAGACATAGAGCTTTACTTTGATAGGTAGTTTGTAATTTTTGGACAAGTATATTAGGAGATATGATTTTCGAAAGTTAGGCCCTGTTTCTGGAAGGTAATCTTAAATAGTTCAGGTTAGGTGAATTTTTGCGGCAAATATGACAATAATAGTCAGACCAAAATATTTTTACATAAATATACACTTAAAGGGCTCCACATAGGACTCTGAACCACCCAAATTGGAGTTCGATAAAATTAATTATAATTTTTCAAAGTTTGGTCAAATTGCTGGAAGCTTTTGGCTACCATGCGAATTTAAGAAATAAAGGGCCAAATGTAATTAGTATGAACTCCAAGGGTGAAAGTAAGCCTTTAAGGCTAATGTAGCCCATTGAGCATTCACTTTTCATGGCTCTAATGATGTCATTACTTATCTAGGGCCATGAAGTGACAAAAAAGAAGCAATGGTTGGAAGATCAATATACAAAAGGAGGACACAAAGTCCAAAAGGTAGTGAACTTTCCTAACTTGCATGAATTGATTTGTATGCTTGTGTATTGATGTGTTAATTGCTTTGATGAATTGTATGAAGCATATGTGAATGAGTGAAGCTCTGTCTCTGTTTATACTATGGCCATAAGTATGTTATATGAAACATTAAGCATGCATATATGTCATTATGTTGGCATGAATTCATGTAAGCAAGCATGTCATGCACAAAACATTTCTTGTATGCAATGGTTAGTATTGTTTGCTGTTGAGATTCCTCGAATCTCACCCTCCCCAACCAACCATTCAGACAGATGAGTACTGGAAGTGTGCTAACAACAGAGAAGAGGAATGCATGAAGAGGAATGTTGTTGGCTGTCTGAAGACCTTTCAGTTATTTTAAGGTCTGTAAATATTATGTATACTCCCTTTGGGGGAAAAATTTTGTAGTATATTCAAGAAATATTGTGTCAATATTATCAGTATATTCATGTTATTCCTGTGTGCCCACTGAACTGCGCATTTGCTACTCTGAATAATGTCAATAATAAAAGGCATGTAAGGTGGGGTCGTTACATTCGGTGTTGAAGAAGGGTTGGCAGGATTTGTAGCAAGGATATGGGTTTAGAAGATTGTGGGTTGGGGGTCTTGATTAATGGTAGTAGGAGGCGGTGGTGGCAACAAAAAAGGGGCTAGTCATTGGCAACAACGAAAAATGGGGAACGAGGAAGAAGAAGATCGAGCATGCTGGGAACAAGGAAGACAAATTGATTGAGGAAGAAGAAGAGGGTTATTTTGGGAATTTCTTACCTGGGAAGATTGGTTCCTACTAAAAATGGGGGGAAGCAAGCTTCCATGGATGAGGGAAGATGTCTTGCCGCCAAAACTTGACTTCCCAGAAGATGGTGCATCCAAACGGTTCTTTGCCAAGAAAGATGGTGCATCTTCCTTTTCCTTCTCAAATCTTCCGCATACCAAATGCGCTCATATTATCATTTAATGGCATTGAGGGATCAAATCATACAAGTATTGTTTTGTCATTTTTTAGTACTCTTGTAAAAGTTAAGGTGCAATCAACAACCTGAGTTATTTTTTCATTTGCATCTAGTGCTTTAAAATATTTTATAGTGTACCCAATACTTTAAATTATTTTTTTAAGACGACAATCACCTTAAAGTAGTATTATACAATCTTACCCTTAACATTTAATAACTTAGGCTATTGGATATACCTAAAAATTACGGTGTTTGATGTATTAGAAAAAAAAATTGATGTACTTGAAATTGTACTAAGAAAAAATAGGTAGCGGAAAAATGGTTCGGATGGTGGATGCAATTTAACCGATTTGAATTTAATACTAAATTTTTAGCCTCGTGGCTGTTCCCTTTTTCTCAGGATCTGGACTCACACTCCAAAAGACTCCTTTCTTCTGCCTCGCCGTAATTGGGCTTCAATTCGACTGTAACTATCACGATTCAGGAGTCTTTTGCTTCGAAAAGCTACTGTGGGATCCTTGATGCGGCGACCATGGTAATTTTTCTTCTGTTTTGTATTTTACTCCCCTTCCTCCATGGATGATGTAGAAGTAGGGCGCAGTTTCAGGGAAAGGGTTTACATATTTTGTCACCCACTGCAGATATATTTCCCCTAGTTTTGGATTTTGTATCATCGTTTCTATTTGTGTTCGTAAACTCGGCAGTTTTTTATGACAAACGTTTCATTCTATTCCCTGTTGTGTCTATTTAAGAACTAGGGACGTTATTTTGAATTAACTCGATCCTTGATGTTTTCATGCAAATTTATCCGGCATTGCGGTCTATAGATTTGATAAAATTGTCCTTTCTCTATAAGCTTGATGCATTTAAGTCAAACTTTAGTGCAATATCAGTGCGTGAATGCATTTGGGAGATAGTGAGAAAAGAGATACTGGGCATATAGACGGGATGTGAGACGGACAGGATAGCCTTGTGATTTGTAGCGAAAGCTTGGCCTGAATAAGCGAAAGATTTGTCTTTGGAAATCTTATTAGTAAGAGTGATCAGAGGAGATCTTCTCGTTTTCTCAATGTGTGTGTGCGTGTATGTTTGTTCCATGAGGTAATATGTTATGGTATTGGAAGAAGAATAGAAAAGATAGAACAAGAGGAAGAGAGAAGAACAGAAGATTGAGAGAAACAGAGAGGAATTAAGAGCAGAAAGTAGAGAGAGACAGAGAGAAAGACTGAATAGTGCATATTCTCATTAGGCAACACAACAATGATCTGAATACAATAGGTGATTATGAGTATATATGGGCTTAATCCCCTTTTAATCACCGCTTCTAACTATAACGGTATTTTCTAACAGCTAGTGCCTAACAGACTTAACTAACTAGTAACTACATTTCTTATTCACATTATTATTCCATATCAATACCCCCTCCCAAAAACATGCCCTCAAGGATGGATGACAATAAGATACAAAACTGGACAGTAAAAGTACAAATCTGATAGACTGATGGAACTGCACTAGTTCTGTGAACAACATTTCCTTGAATTCTTGACTTGATCTTGCCGGTCACTTCGCCCTTGACTTGTCCTTTCTATTTATAGAACAGCTCCTTCCAAAGAGCATTGCAAAGAGCTTCCCTTTGAACCATATGTGCAGCAGAGTTCTTGTACAAACAAGCATAACATGAAAGGCCCAATTAATAGACATGTATACAGGCTTGGCTGAATTCACCCACTGCGCAATGAAGTTGGGCCATTTTCTTGAAAAATAAAGCCTATATACTGATATGATAGGACCCAACCCAATGTGTCTCCAAAATTCTCTTGACACAGAGGAAATGCTGTCCAGCCGTAACCTTCCAAAATACTTCTGCAGCTTAAAGAGAGTGGCATCTAGCTGTATGTTTGACTGTTCTACCTCATCTTTAGTCAGCCACGTATACTTTTGAACACTCCACAAACCTGGTCCCCTACTTCTTGAAACATGTGCATAACTATTGCTAGACAAAGTCATTAGGCCAAACAACGGAAACAGAGCCAGAGAAGAAGAAAAAGAACTTAACTGCAAGAAACAGCCGAGACTAAATGACCCACTGACTCCATATGCCACTTTTGCATTCTTCCACGTTTCTGGGGTGCGAAAATCTTAGACAAGTTCATATGTTGGAAACTCACTTCTACCAGAATTCATCTTCGTCTCTTTATTCTTCTCGGTCGCATCTTCCATTGCGTCCGTTTCACTCGACGCACTCTGGGTAGGTCCAAGAATTCCAATATTCGACACGTTTCCATATCGATAAACGTCATTCGTGTCTTTGGTCTTCTTAGTTGTAGTTGAAAGCTCAATCACTCCACAACTCGTCTTTGTATTGTCATTCTGCTCTGTCGCATATAGCGTGACTCAAGCTTCATCATGACTCTCGGTTTCTTGCTCAAGATCAGAGGCTTCAAGGCTTTCTTTTCCATCTATCATCTTGTTGGATTTCTCACGCACATCTTCTCCAACATCGTCCAGTTTAATAAACAATTCTTGCTCTTTGTCATCTCGCTCTGAGCAACGGAAGTCTCGGTCTTGATGAACAGAGTCATCTGCTGCTGCCTTTGATCTTTCCAAGCCTTTCTTGCCTTCTTGGCTTGCCTCTACAAGAATATCTCTTGTACTCTAGCCATGGAATGAGCCTCCCGCATCACGCAAGGGTAAAACAATCGGACTGAATCTGCGATCTCTTTCTTTAGCCCCGCCACATATGTCATGACAAGATATCGTTCTGAAAGCTGCAATTTACTTGTGGCTTCATCAAAAATGGCATTAAATTCATTGACATTGCCTTTTTGCCGAACCCACATTTTATTTTCATCTGAATTTGGGGATTGAGGAGCCATAGAATTTTTTTTCTGGGTTTTAATCGAGACAGAAGCAGAAAGGGTGGGAGAGACGGCCAAGGAAGGACTGCTCTGATACCTTTGTTATGGTATTGGAGGAAGAATAGAAAAGATAGAACGAGAGAAAGAGAGAAGACCAAAAGATTGAGAGAAACGAAGAGGAATTAATAACAGAAAGTAGAGAGAGACAGATAGAAAGACTGAATAGTGCATATTCTCATTAGGCAACACAACAATGATCTAAATACAATAGGTGACTATGAGTATATATAGGCTTCATCCCCTTTTAATCACCGCGTCTAACTATAATGGTATTTCCTAACAGCTAGTGCTTAACAGACTTAACCAACTAATAACTACCTTTCTTATTCACATTATTATTCCATACCATAATACAAAGGCCTGTGTAACATTTTGAAGAACTCATTAATTTGTTTGGAAACGTAAAGGTGCTTACATGTTTGACGCTTGTTATTTTTTCCCCAAGGTCATGGGTTCCAGTCCAACAAACTTATCCAACCGATTTGAGTGGTCCAAATGGTTAGTTCAGAGATCTGAACTTGGTCAATCAAGACAGTCCTCTGTCAAGATTCCAAGATGGCATGATTTTACATTATTTATTTATTGTTCTTGTTATCAAACAAAATACATATTATAATGGAACTATGGAAGTAGTGGTGGTATGTTGTTGGCTTTCTTCTTTTTATGGATTAGGGCCTACGAACTGTATTAATGAATTTGTTCTTATTGATAAATGATATTTTGGGCTGCCTTGGCTGGATTGCTGCCCTGTTGTTTATGGGAACTTGTATTGGATTTTGAGGATGAAGTTTTGTCTTTTAACTTGACACATTTTCTTGTTTATTACATGAAATCTTAAGAAAGAGTTGTACTGCTTATGGCATGTGAATAGTGTGACTTGCTATAGATTTTATTGTATATGTTTATATATTGATATATTGATACCTTAATATGTTTGTTGATTTACATTGCAATTTCTAAAGTGAAGCAAGACATCTATAATAAGTTCAATAAGTCCTTGGACTTGTTGTTCAGGTTATATATTATAAATTTCTGTTCTTCTGGTTGTATTTGTTACTCCCTCTTTGTATATATTGTCCCTTCCTCTCTTTGTTGAAATGATGATGGTTACCCCATGAGAAGCAACAAGAGGTTGCAATTATTAATATCAGAAGTTCAATTGCAATGCTACTGGGACAATTGGTGTTATATGATAAAAGAAATTGAAATAAATGGCAGAGGAGAATGTCATGCTAAAGTCACTGATTTCTCTCTCTCTAAGTATCTTCATTAACTTCTTAAGGAAAGCTCCAAAAGCTAATATACAAATGTCAAGGCAATGTTAGTTAAAGAATTTTTAGGTTACGATTGAATTCTCTGAAAAGTTCATGAAATTAATATGGCTGAAGAGCAAACTAAGATATAACTCCTAAAAACAGAGGTGATTGACATGAGGTGTGCGCTGTTTAGAAAAGCAGAATGGGAAAACAAGGGGAGTGTGTGTGGCGAGAGAGAAGTGATTGCCATTAGTAGGAAAGTTTGAGAGTGTCATGAAGTGTGCAAAGTGAGGAAAAGCAATAAAGTGAGGGCATGTGTAGTTTATATTTTGTGTGAACAATTTTTTCTGTTTTTAAAGAATTCCTTGTCTCTCCTAAGTTCTGGCCTAATTTGAAGCTTTTACCACTCAAATTTAACATGCATGCATTTTGCATGTGCTTTTGAAAATATTTGTTATCTCTATAGGGAAGCAGAAAATACGGTGAATGTTATGAACATTTTTTAAAATCAGACTCATCATCAACCATACATGATATAAATTTCTACTTATGGCTTGCATCCTCCATGTGCTGCTCTTGTGCTATTATTCTGGTCGGTTCTATAAAACTCCATATGCCTATTGTAGGTATCAGTTTGTCTCACATGTGGCAGCGAAGGCTTTCCAGAGTGGTTGGTTTTTTGCAAGAAGTGTCAGGTCTGCGCATTGCATAGGTACTTGTTATATATACCCTTTCCTTCCTACAATGTGTTGAAATATCTACTTTTGGCTTGTAATATTTCAAACGTGTCAGACTTCAAAACTTCAATGCATATTTGACATGCATACAAATGTTTCAGGACAAAAATAGTTATTCTTAATTTTCAAATTTGTACACGGATGACACCAAAAATTGGGTGCTCAACCAAAAGAAAGTAGAATGACAAGGTAGAAATCCCATCTTAATAGGATAATTAAGGTTCTTTCCCCTAGTATATTTTCTTTCTTTTCCTGGATGAATAATTAGAATGATATGGTTTTACCAGTTATAATTTAGTAGCTCACTTTTCAAGAACATAATATTTAAAACATCTGTGATATGTGATGATACCGGTTGTTTTTCTATCTAGATGTATATTCCTAAGGAAATGCTTACATACGATAAGGGATATCATATGCACATGATTGTGTGAGATACAACAACAACAACAAAGCCTTTATCCCACTAGGTGGGGTCGGCTACATGGATCGCACAACGTCATTGTACTCTATCAAAGACCATAGATTTCGATATATTATTAATTAAAAGGTCTCTCTCAATGACCTCATTGAGCGTTCGTTTCGGTCTTTCTCGACCTCGTTTGACAGGACTCCATACTGCTTGATCAACCCTTCTCACCGGAGCACTCAATGGCCTTCGCTGAACATGTCCAAACCATCTCAAATGACTTTCTACCATTTTTTCTTCAATAGGGGCCACTCCAACACGATCACGTATATGAGTGTTACGAATCTTGTCTTTTCTTGTATGGCCACACATCCATCTTAACATCCTCATCTCAGCTACCCCCATTTTATGCTCATGATATCCCTTTAAAGCCCAACATTCACTACCATATAGCATTGCTGGTCTTACAGCAGTGCGGTAGAATTTTCCTTTTACCTTATTAGGTACTTTACGATCACAAATAACTCCCGTAGGTTTTCTCCATTTATACCATCCGGCTTGAATTCTGTGATTGACGTCTCCATTCACCTCACCATCTTGTTGTATAATTAATCCCAAATATCTAAATTTTGTCACTTGCGGGATGACTTGCCCACCCAATTTAACTTCCACTTCACTTTGACTTTGTCTCTTATCAAATTTGCAATGCATATATTCAGTTTTGCTCCTACTAAGACGAAAACCTCTCAATTCCAAAGTCCGCCTCCATATCTCAAGTTTGGAGTTAATTTCTTCCATAAATTTAGCCAATAGCACTATATCATCCGCAAAAAGCATGCATTTAGGGATCTCCTCTTTTATAGGTTCAATTAGGACGTCTATCACTAGGTTAAACAAATAAAGACTTAAAGCTGATCTTTGATGTAGTCCAATCCTTATAGGGAAGTCCTTTGTAACACCTCCAGACGTTCTAACATTGGTTGTAACCCCCGCATACATGATTGTGTGAGATATAGGGCATAAAACCAAGGAAGATGGTTATGCATATTTTATTACTTACCAAGTAATATATTTATTCACATTGTGTATGTGTGTGTGAGAGATAAGCCATGTCAACGTGTCCATTTCTTTGTTTTGTTTCAAGTCTGTGCTTTTAATAGCCCATTCTTTCTGCAAGCTTTGATGCACACATGTCATGTTTTTGTTTCCCCATGGCCATCAAACTACTATTTGTAGATGCATATGAAATTCAATCCAAGTTTTCATTCAAGTGAATTAGAAATATGAATACTACTACCTACTTATGCTGTTGAAGCTGAAGTATAAACTGCAATTCAGCTTTGTTGTTTCTATCTTTTTTCCTAACAACTTAATAATGTAAAAAATACAGGGATTTGACATTTTGTAGCTACAATTTTTAAAAACTTTGGCTTTTGACTTCTGAGGTTTCCTATTTCAGGTATTGTTTAGATGGACCTATGGTAATTCATGATGATGTTACATGGTTTTGTGATGATTGTGAACCTAACAAGCTACCATCTCTCGAAAATTCTACACCTCAACCATGCAGAAGAAGCCACAATCAGAAGTTGGAAAAAGATACAATTCCAGCCTACTTAAAACTCAAGAATCGTGTAAAAAGAGTGAAGAAAAACTATAGAAAGCGACAAAAGATAATGAAGAAGCAGAAGGAATTAAAAGATACCTCTGGTTGTCTTTACCAACCAAAGGTGGCAATAACTAATTGTTCCAGTTCCTCTTCTCATCGTGATCAAAATCACTTAAAGAGATCGGAGGATGACAATCATAAGGAACAAAAGAAGTTTATGAAGAAGCACAAGGAAACTGCTGATATCTCCGGCTATGTCAGTACAAGAAAGGAGTTGTCTCCTGATTGTTGCACTTCTAATCATGATCGGATTCTATCTAGCAAGCCATGTGATCAGACTCAGTGTAGTGATAAGGAACAAAATAAGCTTATGGAGAAGCACAAGGAACCAAAGAAGTTTATGAAGCAGCACAAGGAACAAAAGAGGCATAAGGAACAAGAGAAACTTATGACGAGGCACAAGGGAACTGCTGATATCTCTGGCCATGTCATTATAGGTTCTGAGTCATCTCTTGATTGTCACACTTCTAATCATAATCAGATTCAATGTAGTGAGCCATGTGATCTGACTCAGTATGGTGATAATTTTGAAGATACTGCTAATTCTAACAAGGTGTCCAACTCTGCACAAGACTCTGGAACATCTTTGAACAAGAATTTAAATATTTTTAAACTAGATTGTAGGGGTGAAGCGCAGCCTGTTGCTCAACCAATCTGGAGGTAAGAAATTTGTTGTGTCCATTTATTGGAATGTTAAACTTCGTAGTTTGTGTGGTTAACGTTGTTTGGTGTTGAATTATCGGGTTGAAAGGGGAAGCTTCTTCATCTCCAACCAAGGTATTAATGGTCCCGTTAGGGGACTTGCGGCTCATGCATCCACTTTAGCATGTTCCAGAGTTTGGGATGAGACAAAACTATTCCCAGAGGTGCTTTGTGCAGACTTGATTAATAGATCTGCTGTGTGGCCCAAAGGTTTCAAGGGGTTGGGCCCAACCACGCAGAGTATTGCTCTTTATATCTTTCCTGAAACTGAAAGGTGATGCTTTAGGCAGGGTTAATGACTTTCATCTTTTCTACTCTTTAATGTCGGTTTTGAATAAATGTTACTTGCCTTTGCAGAGACGAAAAAGCTTTCGACAAGCTCGTTTGTGAGATAATTTTCCTTGACCTTGCAATAAGAGTGGAAGTTGTAAATGCAGAGCTTTTAGTGTTTCCTTCTACTGTTCTACCAACCCCATATTGGAGTGAGCTTTATTTTATTCTGATTCTTCAGTTGTAAATTTTTATGCATTTATCTGATGAAAAGTTAATTTATATACTGACTTTTTTTATTATCTTCTGGGCAGGATATAAGACAAAGTATTATCTATGGGGTGTCTTTAGATCAAAGCAAGATTCAAAGACAAACTGATAAATGCAGACAGAACTGATAAATGCAGACAGAACACGGATGTATAAAATGCCTTAGCTGGTCTATAACCATATTTTTAACATTATACTTTAAAGCTAGACTTGTTGATATGGCTATAACTCACATGGTTACTGTTTTTGGTTTAGATGTTTAGTTGTGTCTGTAGATGTCCCTCAACCTTGTAAAAAAGTATGGTAGTGTGATAGAAATTTGGAGTGGGGAAAAAATGTTTCCTTTTGGGGGCTTAGTTATTTAGTAGGGACGACAAGAACCTGACAAAAGATAGACAAATAAATTTGCAAATATCTTATTAATTATTGCATGTTTTGTTCTGGTAGTTCTAGCTCGTTTAGTTTTTTTTTTTCCTTTTCTTTTCTCTAATTTAAATAGGGTGAAGATGCAAATTTAGCAATGAACTATTTCCTCTTGTGCATCCAACAAAATTTTTTGTTGGGTCTAAAAGTAGACATAATCAATTTCATAGGTAACTGATATAGCAAGGCCTTCTTACTTTCTCACTATTATTTTAGTATATTTTAAGAAATACATGCCTTTTTGTTAATGTGAAAATATCAAGGTCCAAAAAGATGGACCAAACATTGATTTGGTTGAGGACGTGGTTCAAGGTTCAGTGGGTACAAATGGAGTCTATTTGAGGTCAATCCGGTCATAATTAAAATAATGTAATTTAATTAAAATACTTATGTTTAACTATAAATATTTGTATATGTATTTAAAATGGTCTCTGAGAGATGAAATTCATGCATTGAGGATATGTAAAAGGGGAAAAAAGTCATTTCCTTTGAAAACAACCCCCCTCCCCCAAAAAAAATAAAGCCTATCTGAATGTGTCTTTTCCTTTTTTTCTTAAAAAAAATAAAACATAAAAATCTATCAAAGTCTATTAAATCCGGCGTGTACCATTGAAGATTTTGAATAGTTTATTTTTCCAAAAAAAAAAAGAATAGATTTTTTCTTTTAATTTATTTTTCATAATATTTTAATTTAATTTATTTAAATGTGGGAAAACAAAAGACCCACTATCTGTAACATCCTAATTTTCTTAAATCCTAAATTAAAGTAACATTATAAATGAATTATTTTATGATAAAAAGAATTTATCATGTAATTATATAATTAATTGGAACTTACAATATTATTTATAAAAATTAAGAGATTAAAATAATTTATTATTATCACTTTTATTATTATTAGTAGCAGCAGCAGCAGAAATATTAAAATAAATGAGATTGAAAGCAAAGCAAAAAAGAAATAAAGAAAAGGGAAAAATGGAAATAATTGGGTCATGTGTGGTAATTTGCCCCTTTGGTATTATTTAATTATTTCTTCCCTCATAATTACTGCGCGAGAGAAAGAAACGCGGAGAACATTTCGTCTCCTTCCTCTCGTGATCCGCCTTTTTTTTTCTGAGCTCCCGGCAAACTTTGGAATTCAATAAGATATTTAAAATAACTTATAATTATAAAATTCCCTTCATAAAAACTGTTCTAAATAGTTTTCTCTGTTTTGTTATGATAGTAATTTTATATTGATTAAAAAATATTTTAGGTTTAGGATTTTCAAGTAAGTTTTGAGTTTTATTAATAGTAGAGAATTATTAATAATTAATTTTAATCATTTTATTTTTATTATTTACTTGGTATAAGATTTTATAACGAATTTTCTATATAATCAATCTATAAATAATTCTATATTATACTTTTTAACCGATTAAATTTAGGTTAAAAGATTTATTTGGATTTGTTGAAGGTATTATTGAAATTTTAATGGTTTAGTTTTGAGATTTAAACTTGAAATTTGAACGTTTAAATTTTAATAGAATTTTGGGATTTTTGTTAAAGTAAGATATTTGGGAATTGTTAATAATTTAATTCAGTGATTTAGATTATTAGAGAAAATCAAAATTTGTGTTAAAATAATTAGTTATGGTCTATGAGAGATTTGATAATATTTCTTTACTTGGAGAGTACACACTTTAACTATGTAAGTTAATATATAGTTAAAATGTCTTGGTTAATATATATATATATATATATATATATATATATATAAAGATAATAATTATTAATTAGTAATTTGGAAATTAGAAGTTAGTAATAAATTATCTCAAATAACTCAATGAGTTATTAATGTGTTCTTATATAATTGTGTAGACTGAAAGTGAAAGGTCGGTATTGAGCACGTGACGTTTTGTTTGTGGTAATATCTCCTTATTTGGCTAGAGGTAACCACTTTTCACTTGTTATGTGTGTTGGTATGTTGTTTGTGAGTATTTTTGAAATTGTTTATGACAATGAAAATAGTATATTGATATTGGTAAGATATTTTAATGAGTACTTTGAAATGTTTATTGAGATTGAGAAAGTTATTATGATGTTTATGAGTATTTTGATAGAAAATGCCTAGTGGAACCTTATGATTTGAATTCTTATGTGTGTGTGCGCACGCGCGGGTGTGTGTGAGTTGAAAATTAAGATGTTATGACACGCGTAATAAAATGATTTGAATACCATGATATTAATTAATGTAAAAATCTTGAGAAATTCTTGTTGAATTATTTATTGATAATTATTGTGATGGTTGGATTGACAAGAGATGGAGTGGTTTGTTTTACTATGTGGTATAGCTTCCATTGTGTATAATAGTTGGTTTTATATTGTCCTACTAGTTCAATGAGGGACTGCCCCATTGGTTCAATGAGGGGCTACGACACCTTACTAGTCTAATAAAGGGAAAAGACCCATGGTATGAGCATGTGCTCTATGGAAAAGACCCATGGTTGAATGGTTTGTGATAAGTAAAATATTTGCATATTCATTTTCCCTTATATGATGATTTTGTGGACTATATTTGAGCTGAATGTAATCAATTTGGGTGTAATTAATAAATAAATAATGATTTTCTTGCAGCCATGGATAGTACCGGATTAAAAAGAATTAAAGAAGGCATTTAAGGGAAAGTACTATTCACGCGGTACTATTCATTATGCACTGTTCATGCGGTACTGTTCATTGTGCACTGTAGCAGTTTCACTGTAGCGGACGGTGTGGTCGGTACTGTAGCAGTGCGGGTCACTGTAGCAAATCACTGTAGCAGTTCGAAAATGAAGCCTATAAATAGAGCTTCTTGGCACCCTAAAATGAAGATGAAGGAAGAAGAAGGAGGAGGAAGGAAGAGAGAGAGAGTTTCTATTTTAGAGAGAGAGTTGTTATTTTTAGAATTTATTTCTTGCATTTTTTTACTTCTTGCATGCCTCCTACATGGATGGTTTTACCTCCTATATGGAAGGTCTAGGTAGTCCTCCTTTATGGATGGTATAGGTTGCCACCTACATGGATGGTTTTACCTCCTATATGGTAGGCTGGATTTTCCATTTTCATACATCTTGTAGTAGTATTTTTATGTTTTTGTAATTAAGTTTTATGCAATATTTATGATGTTTGGAATATATTTTGGTTTTGTTTTTAATTTTATCATGAGCTAAAATTTCCTTTTCCTAGGGTGATGACGTAGCTTGCTAATGACGGATTGAATCTTAACTTATTAAATCTAGTTTTAATGTTTCCTTCATGATTGAGTTTTAATTATTGCTCTTAATGCTTACAATTGATTGGCCACCTTTTGGATGATTTTAATATGCATGTTGAGACCGGAAGGAGATACATGTGTGTGGATCCTATAATTAAAACCATAATTTGCATATGAAATAGGAATATATTCATATGGGTTGTGTAGTCTTAATTGAGTTCCAGAAATCTTAATGCATGATTGATTGCTTAAATTCATATAGGAATATATTGGGTTAGCAATTAATTATAGAATTACTTGACCTTGGAAGAGGCTAGTAATTAAAATAGGGAAACTCGACTATCAATCGTGTGGAATAAATTGGACCAGAATAGATAAGTGATTCAATCCGGAATTTATTAAGTGAAATCTAATCCCTAGGGCTTTTACTCATATTTGTCTTTATATCACTTGTATTCATATTTCATCATTTCTATCTTGCAATCTCAATCACAACTAATCAACCGACTAAATAGAATTAAAATTACCAATTTTGGTACTTAGTGATCAATCCTCGTGGGAACGATACTCTACTCACTTCTATATTACTTGATTACGACAGTGTACACTTGCACTTCTAAATACACCATCCTACACTCGTAACAAGTTTTTTGGCGCCGTTGCCGGGGATTGTCATTAATATCAATACCATGTAATTTTAATACTAATTTGGTCTTCATATTACATTTTTTTGTGTCTTTTGTTTCTTTTCAGGTTTTTGCTTAGTATATGACCAGATCGAAGAAGAATGAATTACAACCTTGTGATTCTGAGATTGAGAGAACTTGTCGGAGAAATCGGAGAGTTCGAAAGTAGTCTACTTCAATTAATTCAATGGCAAATCCGGAAGGAGAAGCAGCAGATACCAAAACACTTCATGATTATGCAACACCAACAATCATGGAGACAACTTCTGGAATCAGAAAACCACCAGTAGCAGCCAACAATTTTGAAATCAAGCCTGCAATTATCCAGATGGTGCAAGCCAATCAGTGTGGTGGTTTATCAACAGAAGATCACAATACACATATAGCCAGCTTCTTAGAAATATGCGACACATTCAAGCATAATGGTGTTACTGATGATGCCATTAGGCTTAGACTTTTCCCTTTCTCACTCAGGGATAAGGCTAAGAGCTGGTTACATTCTCTACCAGTAGGAAGCATAACTACATGGGATGCCTTGGCACAAAAATTTTTGGCAAAATACTTTCCGTCAGGAAAAACTGCAAAATTGAGAAATGAAATTACCTCATTTTCCCAGCATGAACTAGAAAGCCTTTATGAAGCCTGGGAAAGATACAAGGAGTTGCTAAGGAGATGTCCTCATCATGGGTTACCAGATTGGTGGACACTGCAAACATTCTACAATGGGATGACGCATACCACCAGAATTCTTGTAGATGCTGCACCTGGAGGATCTTTAATGGGAAAATCTAGATGATGCCTACAATTTATTTGAGGAGATGGCGGTAAATGCATATCAATCGCCTTCTGAACGTCATAATTCAAAGAAGGTACTTGGAGTGCACGAGCTGGATATCCTTACAACTTTATCTTCTCAAGTTGCATCTATATCCAAGCAAGTGAGTTCATTGACTAGTCAAGCAAATGAAATCAATACTCCTCATGAAACCTGTGACTGATATGGAGGACCTCATATGAGTACACAAAGTCAAGATGGACTGTCATCCATACTTTCTCAGTCAGAGCAAGCTCATTATATCGGAAATCAAAGAAATGACCCATTCTCAAACACTTATAATCCAGGTTGGCGGAATCATCCAAACTTTGGCTGGAGGAATGATCAAAATGTTTTCAAATCGTAAGGGAACTACCAGCAACAAGCTCTTTAACCACCAAATCCACCACAACAAAAAGTGAATGTGGAAGATGCACTGGCTCAAGTAACCATGAATACATCTCAATTCATGGCTAGGACTGACGCAACACTTAGAAGCCACGAAGCCTCAATAAAGAACTTGGAGATCCAAATGGGCCAAATTGCAAATATGCTGAATTCCAGACAACCAGGTACTCTTCCAAGTGACACTGAGAAAAACCCAATAGAGCATGTGAAGGCTATTGCATTAAGGAGTGGGAAAGAATTGAAAGATCCTGTAATTCTACATAAGAATGATGGAGAAAAGAAAGAAAGTGAACAAGAAAAGAAGGGGGAAGCACAGAAACCTCAAGAAGATGATGTGGTACCAGGAAGAATCAGCTTTCCAGATAACCCTCCTCCATATGTACCACCAGTTCCATACCCTCAGAGACTTGTGAAGGAAAAGCTAGACAAGAAGTTTAAAAAGTTTCTGGAGGTTTTCAAAAAGTTACATATCAACATCCCTTTTGCAGACGCTCTTGCCCAAATGCCCAGTTATGCAAAATTCATGAAGGACATTCTCTCAAATAAGCGTAAGCTGGAGGAATTTGAGACAGTTGCACTTACTGAGGAGTGCAGTGCCATTCTGCAAAAGAAACTACCACCAAAGCTGAAAGATCCAGGAAACTTTTTCATACCTTGCACCATAGGTCAATGTAACTTTGAAAGAGCACTTTGTGACCTGGGAGCAAGTGTAAATCTCATGCCCTTATCTGTCTACAGAAAACTTGGTCTTGGAGAGGTGAAGCCTACCACAGTTTCACTACTTCTTGCTGATCGATCAATTAAACATCCAAGGGGTGTCTTAGAAGATGTTCTGGTGAAGGTGGACAAACTCATATTTCCAGCTGATTTCATCATACTCGACATGGAAGAAGACCAAGAAATTCCTATCATTCTTGGGAGGCCATTCCTAGCAACTGGGAGAACTTTAATAGATGTACAACAGGGAAAGTTGACTTTACGAGCTCAAGATGACCAAGTATCTTTTAACATTTTTAAGGCTTGGTCATGTCCAAATGAAGGTGACACATGTTACAGAGTAGATACATTAACCAGATGCACAAAAGACGTGGTGAACAAAAGCTGCATGAATCAACCACTCGCAATGGGAATAGTAGATGTTTCAAAATCAACTAATCCTGAAGTGCACAAAGAATATTGGGCAATAAAAGCCTTAAATTCTGACTTAAAGGCAGCTGGTAAGAAGAGACTTCTTCAACTCAATGAGCTTGAAAAATCCAGACAACAAGTTCATAAGAATGCAAAGTTATACAAGGAGAAGACAAAAATGTGGCAAGATAAAAGAATTTTGAGGAGAGAGTTCATGCCGAGACAAAAAGTTCTGATATGCAACTCAAGGCTAAAGCTCTTTCCGAGAAAGTTGAGATCAAGGTGGTCAGGACCTTTTACTGTGGTTCAAACATGGCCATATGGAGCAGTGGAGATTCAAGATGGTGATCGAAAATTCAAAGTAAATGAGCAAAGGCTGAAAGAATATAATGACGGTGCACTCAACACTTTGAAAACTGTCATCACTTTGGAGGAAACAACAGGTAAGTCCTAATTTTTTTTTGAAAAAATAAAAAAAAAATAAAAAAAATAAAAAATAAAAAAAATTTATTGCTTTGGTCTTTGTCTAGCTAAAGACGTTAAAGAAGGGCGGCTATTTGGAAGGTAACCCAAAACTTATTTTCCTTAATCTTTCATTTTTCTTTCTTACTTACTGAAGCACACAAAACTGCATCTTTAAATTTTAGTCTCATCATGGAGGAAATTATTGTAAAGCTTAAGAACAGGTTCCCTACTCTTCCTAAAGATGTGCTTAGGAAGATCTATAGCTGTCAACTTGAAAGAATGAAGACATTCAAGCGTTTGGGCTTTCCTGAGGATGTCCGATGGATCATTGAAGCTAAGGTACGTTTAATAGGTGAGATTCATGATTCATTTATTAAACCTATGCCAGGTATGGGAAGAAGCTCTTACTCCAAAAAGAGAAGAGCTAAAAGAATGAAGGTTTGTCCTAAATGTGCAAGGTGGAATTGTGATCAGCGCTGTAGGAGCAAAGGTATGGTTTCTATAAATCGAGAAGATAAAATCCAATTTATAAAGGATGGACTGAGTAAGGAGTCATTGGATAATATCATTCAGACTCTTGAGACGCATCATAATGGTGATGTTCATCATGTTCTTCTTGATTTATTAGATATATTCAACAAAGAAAAAGAGCGCTACCGTCTTGGGAATCTGACGTTAAAAGACCCTGTTTGCCAGTTTATAAGAAAACTGGATGGGAAGAAAATCCTCGATTCATAGAAAGCGTTTAAGCCGTTACTGGACGTAAAACCAGAGGAAGATGTGAGCCACAATCACAACAACTGTACATAATCTTACTTTTGTCAACTTGTCTTATCTTGTTCAGTAACTTTTGACTTTCTTTACTCACTTTACTTAATTTCTTGGCACAGTGGCCCACTGGTCATTCGTGTCAGAAATTTTTTTCAAATTTTTTTTGAAAAATGTGTGATTTGCATGATTTTGTTGTCGCTATTTTTGTAATATAAATATGTAATCTTCCATTTGTAAAAAAACACAAAATTTCTGAGAGAGAAAAAGAGAGGAGTGGTATCACTCTAAAATGCAGTTTTAAATCTATATGCATTTTTGGTGAAACTGACTCAGGAAAGGATGGAGAGTTTATACCTACAGCAAAGGAACTGGGTCGTGCATTAGCTACTAGAAAGATCAACTTCATCTACGGGGGAGGTATCCAAGGTTTGAGAGCAAGTATGGCCATTGCTGCAACAATTAATGGTAGTAAAGGTTTGTCTGTAAGGGTGAAGGAGTTAGAAAATCACATTTTCTCCTTAGGGCAAGAGTTAGAGGTTTCAAGCCTGCCTGAACGAATGGGACGTATGTTTTACCGTGCTGATGCTTTTATCGCTCTACCCGGTGGTTTTGAAACGTTGGATGTGATCTCTAACATTGCATATTGGGCTAAACTGAACTTTCATAAAAAACCATTAGGATTGTTAAATGTTGATGGTTTTTTATGATAAACTGTTGTCTTTTATTGATCATGCTGTGGAAACAGGATTCATACCTCAAGCGACTCGTCATTCTATAATTTATGCTCCAACTGCTGAGCAACTACTGGATCAAATGCAAACTTATGAACCTAAACCAGATCCATTGGTTAACCAAATAGGTGGGCAATCTTCAAATAGCAGTCAGAAGCAAGATCCAGATACCACTCTCCGGTTGTAACTTTCTTTTATCTTATGGTTTTACTCTTAGCATTTTGGTTTAATTTATTGTGTGTTTAGGTTGTTCAAAAAACAAAACCTTTCTTTAATCTTTAGAAGACATTGAGGACAATGTCTGATTTAGGTTGGGGGAGGATTATTAAAATAAAGCATAGTTTCTCCATTAGATAGTTAGTTAGTAAAACCATTAGATGCATGTGGTATGCATAGATGGTAGAGTAAAGAGTTATTCTTAACTCTTGAGACGCATCTTATTAGTTGTATTTTTTGTTATTTCATCTTAAAAAAAAAGAAGAGGTTCGACCTAATAAAAAAATATTTTATTTAAGTGCTTTTCAATGATTTTAAGAAGTATATAAGTTTGAAGCATGGATCAATTGAGTTTAGAGATTTTATAGCATGATTGAATAACTGATTGTTGAATTTGGTGATGAATTTTGAGATTGAATGAGCTGAATTTGAAAGTCCCTAATCGTGAGCTTTTGAGCCTATATGATCAATAGTGATTATCTTTCTTGTGTGTGATATTCACCTATTAAGTTGTCACTCTAGAACTTGCTTTAAATCTAGTTGAAATTACATGTCGCATGCACATTCAAAAATGATAAAGGCGTTCATTTTGTTTAGCCAGAGCCAAATAGCCAACCTTGCAATGATACCATTGATAAGCCCCTTTGAGCCTAATTGAATATTTCTTTATTCTCAACCCATTAATATGTGTTTTAATGATTTATAAAGTGCTTTTACTTAATTCGAAAGATTAACAGAGCATTTGAAATTTTTGTGAAATGGGCTTTTGACAAGTGTGGGGGTCTATATATCATCAACCACAAAAGTGCAGAAGTTGTAAAAAAAAGAGAAAAAAAAATGTAAATTATGGGTTGTTGGGATGAGATAGGCCAGGTTTATTCATAAGATGGCCCATTTTTCAATTGCTCTATTTACTTAGTAAATATAGCCCTTCATATCACTTTTTACTTTCCTTTTACCTTAACCCCATTACAACCTTTAATAAGTGTTTTTGATTTGAATTATGCATGTGAATTAGGTAGTAGAGATTGAGATTTTTGGCAAGCTTATGGTAGTGCAATTTTTTCAGATGAATTTGAGCGAAACATTTACCCTAAAACACTTGAGAGGTTGAGAGAATGAGCCACAATTATGAAGTCGGTTCATTTATTTTCAAATGAAGTTACCAGTTTATACTTTTGTTGATTCAATAATACTATGATCTCTTTATTCTTTAATTGTGTCCTTGTTTATGACTTGACACTTATGATTTTGTTGGAAGCACTTATTAGTTACTCTTTCTTGTCCAAGGACGTCCAAGAGCTAAGTGTGGTGGAATTTGATAAGTAAAATATTTGCATATTCATTTTCCCTTATATGATGATTTTGTTGACTATATTTGAGCTGAATATAATCAATTTGGGTGAAACTAATAAATAAATAATGATTTTCTTGCAGCCATGGATAGTACCGGATTAAGAAGAATTAAAGAAGGCATTTAAGAGGAAGTTACTATTTATGTGGTACTATTCACTATGCACTATTTATGCAGTACTGTTCACTGTGCACTGTAGCAGGGATATTGTAGCGGACCATTGCGTTGTACTGCAGAGGTCGATGTCTGTGGAAGTGGGGCGGTTCAGTGCGGTTCCTGTAGCAGTCGGTTCACTGTAGCAGTGCGGTTCACTATAGAAAAATACTGTAGCAGTCCAAAAATGAAGCCTATAAATAGAGCTTCTTGTCACCCTAAAATGGAGAGGAAGGAAGAGAGAGAGAGAATTTCTATTTTAGAGAGAGAGTTGTTATTTTTAGAATTTATTTCTTGCATTTGTTTACTTCTTGCATACCTCCTACATGGATGGTTTTACCTCCTATATGGAAGGCCTAGGTAGTCCTCCTTTATGGATGGTATAGGTTGCCACCTACATGGATGGTTTTCCCTCCTATATGGTAGGCTAGATTTTCCATTTTCATGCATCTTGTAGTTGTATTTTTATGTTTTTGTAATTAATTTTTATGCAATATTTATGATGTTTGTAATATATTTTGGTTTTGTTTTTAATTTTATCATGAGCTAAATTTTCCTTTTCCTAGGGTGATGACGTAGCTTCCTAATAAAGGATTGAATCTTAACTTATTAAATCTAGTTTTAATTTTTCCTTCATGATTGAGTTTTAATTATTGCTCTTAATGCTTACAATTGATTGGCCACCTTTTGGATGATTTTAATATGCATGTTGAGATCGGAAGGAGATACATGTGTGTGGATCCTATAATTAAAACCATAATTTTCATATGAAATAGGAATATATTCATATGGATTGTGTAGTCTTAATTGAGTTCCATAAATCTTAATGCATGATTGATTGCTTAATTCATATAGGAATAGATTGGGTTAGCAATTAATTATAGAATTACTTGACCTTGGAAGAGGCTAGTAATTAAAATAGGGAAACTCGACTATCAATCGTGTGGAATAAATTGGACCAGAATAGATAAGTGATTCAATCCGGAATTTATTAAGTGAAATCTAATCCCTAGGGCTTTTACTCATATTTGTCTTTATATCACTTGTATTCATATTTCATCATTTCTATCTTGCAATCTCAATCACAACTAATCAACCGACTAAATAGAATTAAAATTACCAATTTTGGTACTTAGTGATCAATCCTCGTGGGAACGATACTCTACTCACTTCTATATTACTTGATTACGACA
This sequence comes from Albizia julibrissin, assembly GCA_037074505.1. Classification (NCBI taxonomy): domain Eukaryota; kingdom Viridiplantae; phylum Streptophyta; class Magnoliopsida; order Fabales; family Fabaceae; genus Albizia; species Albizia julibrissin. Next base: position 46,711,831 of record CM073477.1, read on the forward strand.
GTGTACACTTGCACTTCTAAATACACCATCCTACACTCGTAACAAGTTTTTGGTGCCGTTGCCGGGGATTGTCATTAATATCAATACCATGTAATTTTAATACTAATTTGGTCTTCATATTACATTTTTTGTGTCTTTTGTTTCTTTTCAGGTTTTTGCTAGTATATGACCAGATCGAAGAAGAATGAATTACAATCTTATGATTCTGAGATTGAGAGAACTTATCGGAGAAATCGGAGAGTTCGAAAGTAGTCTACTTCAATTAATTCAATGGCAAATCTGGAAGGATAAGCAGTAGATACCAAAAGACTTCATGATTATGCAACACCAACAGTCATGGAGACAACTTCTGGAATCAGAAAACCACCAGTAGCAGCCAACAATTTTGAAATCAAGCCTGCAATTATCCAGATTGTGCAAGCCAATCAGTTTGGTGGTTTATCAACAGAAGATCCCAACACACATATAGCCAGCTTCTTAGAAATATGCGACACATTCAAGCATAATGGTGTTACTGATGATGCCATTAGGCTTAGACTTTTCCCTTTCTCACTCAGGGATAAGGCTAAGAGCTGGTTACATTCTCTACCAGTGGGAAGCATAACTACATGGGATGCCTTGGCACATAAATTTTTGGCAAAATACTTTCCGTCAGGAAAAACTGCAAAATTGAGGAATGAAATTACCTCATTTTCCCAGCATGAACTAGAAAGCCTTTATGAAGCCTGGGAAAGATACAAGGAGTTGCTAAGGAGATGTCCTCATCATGGGTTACCAGATTGGTGGACATTGCAAACATTCTACAATGGGATGACGCATACCACCAGAATTCTTGTAGATGCTGCACCTGGAGGATCTTTAATGGGAAAATCTAGATGATGCCTACAATTTATTTGAGGAGATGGCGGTAAATGCATATCAATCGCCTTCTGAACGTCATAATTCAAAGAAGGTACTTGGAGTGCACGAGCTGGATATCCTTACAACTTTATCTTCTCAAGTTGCATCTATATCCAAGCAAGTGAGTTCATTGACTAGTCAAGCAAATGAAATCAATACTCCTCATGAAACCTGTGACTGATATGGAGGACCTCATATGAGTACACAAAGTCAAGATGGACTGTCATCCATACTTTCTCAGTCAGAGCAAGCTCATTATATCGGAAATCAAAGAAATGACCCATTCTCAAACACTTATAATCCAGGTTGGCGGAATCATCCAAACTTTGGCTGGAGGAATGATCAAAATGTTTTCAAATCGTAAGGGAACTACCAGCAACAAGCTCTTTAACCACCAAATCCACCACAACAAAAAGTGAATGTGGAAGATGCACTGGCTCAAGTAACCATGAATACATCTCAATTCATGGCTAGGACTGACGCAACACTTAGAAGCCACGAAGCCTCAATAAAGAACTTGGAGATCCAAATGGGCCAAATTGCAAATATGCTGAATTCCAGACAACCAGGTACTCTTCCAAGTGACACTGAGAAAAACCCAATAGAGCATGTGAAGGCTATTGCATTAAGGAGTGGGAAAGAATTGAAAGATCCTGTAATTCTACATAAGAATGATGGAGAAAAGAAAGAAAGTGAACAAGAAAAGAAGGGGGAAGCACAGAAACCTCAAGAAGATGATGTGGTACCAGGAAGAATCAGCTTTCCAGATAACCCTCCTCATATTTGACCTTGGAAAAGGCTAGTAATTAAAATAGGGAAACTCGACTATCAATCATGTGGAATAAATTAGACTAGAATAGATAAGTGATTCAATCCGGAATTTATTAAGTGAAATCTAATCCTTAGGGCTTTTTCTCATATTTGTCTTTATATCACTTGTATTCATATTTCATCATTTCTATTTTGCAATCTCAATCACAACTAATCAACCGACTAAATAGAATTAAAATTACCAATTTTGGTACTTAGTGATCAATCCTCGTGGGAACGATACTTTACTCACTTCTATATTACTTGATTACGACAGTGTATACTTTCACTTCTAAATACACCATCCTACACTCGTAACAGCTCCCAACCCATGTAGAAAGTGATAAATTGTTAAAAAAAATATTAAAACTCGTGCCTTTATTTCCTCAAACCCGCCAGAAAATTCGTGTTCTTATTCTCATCTATCAATCTCTCTATCTCTCTCACTCTTACCGCTCATTCCCAGTAAATTCTTCAAATTCAATCTCGGGAATCCATCGCCCTCCTCCTTTCAATCCTTGGCCTTCTCTCAAGGTATGACTTATTTATTTTTAACATCATCTACTAAACATGACTTTTAATGATTTATATTTTCTCTACACTTCGTACCAGTTTAGATCTTATTCCTCTATTCCTTAATCTTCGCTTCCTTTGACTTTTATTTCCTTAATCTGCATTTTCTTCAAATGCATAAATGCTATAGATAGATAGTGAAGCTATTACCCTTCTCGCTTGTAGAAAACAGAGGATTTTCCATGGATGAAAAGAAAAGAATCATCGTAAGGCCACGCAGGAGAAACAACGCCGAACAAGTACAAGTGTGAGGTTTAATTTGTTTATGCCCGAGTAAGTGTTTACTTGTTTGCCTTCCAAACTATTTCATATCCACCGCAATTTCATATGGGTTTTGTGTTTCTTTCTTTCTTCTTCAAATAATTACCCCTAATTCCCTCTTAGCGATGTAAACGAGAAATTCATACTGCCCTTTCCCATTAACGTGGCCACCATCAAGCTTCACCTCTTCTTCTTCTTGAATTTCTTTGCCATTTCAACCATCAAACCTTTATTGGAGGAGGACCAGTCACCTCCATCGCCATAAGAGATGCTTTATTTTTTGGTTTTTTTGTTATCGTATATTGAGTTGGAAGAATAGACTAGGATTTGACTGGCAGTTTCTCTCGCAAGTGCAATTTTGATTTCCTCATTTGTTCTCCCAACAAGGCACTAATTTATTTGAAAAGTTTAGTTGGAAATCTAAAAATTTCCTAAAAGTAAGATTTTCTTTGCGGACAGTAGTACCTAACATAATAAATATTTGTGAGCACTGAAGTTCCATAGCCAAATGATGCACTTCCCCTAATATTTGTTTTTGGTAGGGATGACTCTTAATACTAAAAAGTGAAAACAACTAAAAACTTATTCTCATATTGTAGCATGGTTTCTTTGTTTGAAACAAGATTCTGTTATGATATGAGCACATGCATAAAATGGGGATCAATTTTTGTTGATTTAGAATAATGACTTAGGAGGAAATAAGGGTGGCAGTATTCTGTATTGGTACATAGTTTCTGTTGTGATCTTTTATATTTGGTTATAGAGGAATATCATAATTTTTTTATGGAGCCTTGGATACTTTAAATGACTCAAGCGAACTCAGCTACTCTAGATTATTTAAGGGAGGGGTCATTTCCATTCCATCAACCCTTCGCTCTTTTGTTAATAGTTGTTCTTGTGTTCATAGTGTTTCTTTTAAAATGCAGAGCAAGAGTAGAATGGAAAGTCCAAGAAAAACTTACATGTGAAAATAAGGTTAATTTGAGGAAAACCATTTCATTTCTTAGATTGAAAACAAGAAGTCCAAATTAAAAAGAAAAATATGAATAACCAAAATCAACATCTTTAAACACAAAAAATGAAAGCACACATGTCAGTTGGTAATAATTCTAGCTTCATTTAGAGTTTCTTTTTACCCATTTATCAATTCCTTTTCCTAATGCAATGCAAGTACACAGGTATCTAGCTCCAAACTATTTTTTTGCTTGCTACTTGAAATCATTACAGGTCATATGGCTGCTGAATCTGATAGTATAGGCAAAGTCTTGTGATTTGCGTATGACTTCACGACTTGAAATTCAAACAAAATTACACGTAATTATCTTCCTAGCTGAACTAAATAAATTCATCTTTGATAAGATTGAGATTAACGTTAATTATTAGATGTTATTAAACTTGTGAGTTTGAACACGTGTAGAAAGTCCTAATTTCTACACTTGTTGAGCTATTTTTAGAACAGGTGTAGAAAGTATGACTTTCTACACCTGTTGTACGTCAAGTGTAAAAAGTCCTTTCCGTCAAGTGTAAAAAGTCTTTCCTGCACTAGTGTTGTCAAAAAATTACAAACTATCTATCAAATTAAAGCTCTATGTGTCTACTTTAATTCTAGAAAGTTTCAGCATTGTTGGACACTATTTTACCCATGAAACATCTCACACGACATCACTGTTCCAGATAAGGCAGATCAATAATATGTACATACATACCTCATAAATTTCCAAATTGATATAAAAACATCCAAAAATCATGAACACTTGTATATCTACACAATTTTCCTTTCTAAAGCTAATGGAATAATCAAAATTATAAAATTCCCACTCCTTTGTCACGTCATCTACAGAACAGTAAGTTAGGGTTTCTAGGAGTAACATGTTGTTTTCTTGTTTTCGCTTGTTTAATCACTTCCTTTCTACTTCTAATTACATGATTAACTACTTAAACACTAAATGGACATGTTTAGAGAAAACTTGGGAAGAATTTCCGCTATATTTAGCTTCAGTCCATAATTATAAAACAAGAGAAAACATCACAATATCAACCAACAACATCAACTAAGGCAAGAGAAGCAAGTGTTGAAGTTTAACTCTTGTTTCCTACTCCTTCTTTCTCTAAAATGTTAGCCCTTCCTCTCTCTTCTCTTGAGATTTGTCTTGAAAACCATGAATTTAATGGAGTAGAAGTGGTTAGGAGAGGTTATAGAGTGATTAGGAGGCAAAAATCACAAGATTACAAGCTTCTTACCTTAGTGATTTAGAACCCTAAGTTCATCCTCCTTTGCTCTCCAAGTATATGAAGCTCTCTCTCTTTCTTTGTTGTAGATTTTTGACGGAAATGAAGAGCAAACGAAGAGGAACTAATGACTTAATGTAGTCTCTAATTGCTTTACATGTGGTTAGTTTTCTTTGGTCAACATTTTCTATTTTGCTTTTCCTCTTGCTTTAATATCACCATATATATATATATATATATACCCTTTATATATACATATATATATATATATATATATATATATATATTTCTCTTGCTCCTTCTTAATTTGATTGAAATGTGTAGAGGAAAGAGGGAATTCATTTGCTTCTTGCAATTGCCTTAGTCAAAGTTGCATGTTTTTGCTTTTTCTCCTTTGACTTATTGACTTCTTACCTTATTTTTTTTCACTCCTTTTCTTACTTTAATATGACCAAGCCATTCAATTTCTCTTTTTTTTCTTTATTACACCAAAATTTGAAGAGGAAGGGAATTAAATAGCTAACCAAGATCATATCACCTTTTGACTTTTTGCAACTTTTATTTCACTTGGTAATAATATTACAAAATGGACTTATTAATTACCAACTAGCCATTTCCCCTTTTTAATTCCAATTTGGACAAAATTATTGGGAATATTAGGAGAAAAATAATTGTTTATTGTTTTATGGAAAAATTACCGTTTTGCCCTTACGTTTTATGATTTATCAAAATAAATAATTTCTTGCTCTTTTTCTTTTGTTTGGCTGAATTTTTGACATTCATATTAGGCCATTACTTGTGTCATTTTGTGTTCTAATTTTGATTACAATATTAGGCCTTTAAGTGGACAGTAATTGCTTCTTTGTGTCTTTGGTTGGCTGAATTATGTGTAACCTGCGATTGGAATATTTCTGTAAAATGATGCACACCATAATTCACCATTTTATTCTACTAAATATCACAAATATATACAAGAAATATTAGTGGAAAAAGTTGTTAGAGCAAGCTTTTCACCCAAGAGGGGGGGTGAATTGGGTGATTACAAAATAATCGAAACCTTAAATTCAATTTATAAAACTTAAAGCACAGTTAATGAAAGGAAGAGATATCACCGAGATTCACACAGAGATTTATACTGGTTCGGTCTCAACCACTTGACCTACGTCCAGTCCTCAGAAATCCTTCTGAGCTTTTCACTATATCTTCCAAGATTCAGTGGGTTCTTGGCACCACAGTACAACTAGCAAGTTCCTCAGACACTCGCTCCCCCTTACACAAGGTAATCACAAATCCCTACTTAAGGTTCCTCAACCTTAAGTTAACTCTATTGAAAATGATTAAGTATGAATGACAAATCTCTCTCACAGAGTATGAAGATAAGAACTGAAGCACAAATGATGAACTGAAGCTTTTGTGAGGATATAGCTTTTTGGAGTATTCAGGCGTTTTTCTACGTTGTTGTATTTTTCAAATGGCTGGACATATATAATAGAACCACTTGAAGACCGTTGTAAATTTGCCCGTTGATTCAAAGATGCTTCTGACAAATGTAACAGCATTTGTTTTCCGTTACTTTTGAATTTCTGCTGCTACCATGAATAGTTGTCGTTTGAGTGGAGTGTTCAGTTACAAGTCAAGTGCGTGATGGTGGAGTACAGCTGTAACACACTTATGAATATAACCGTTAAGCAATATTTGTATCTCAGCAAATTAATATGGATTACTGGAGGTGTTTTATAAAAAGTGATAGAATAAAACCATAGAGAGTGATCCTATTTTCGCAACTAAGTATTGAAATCATATGATTTTGATAGCTATTTGGAGAAATCAGTAATAATAGAATTTCACTAGAAAAATCAGTTGAGGTAGAATCACATGGAAACAATAGATCATTATATGAGCAAGAGCAATATCACTGGAAGTGAATATAATGTCATTGGGAGTGATTTTGAAAACTTTGAAAGCTTCTGTCAGTGATTGCTGGTTCACTGGAAGTGATATTGGAAATTGCATATTTCACTCGAGTGAATTTGGAATCACTGGAAGTGATTTTGTAAATAGTGATTTCTTCTTGGAGTGATTTCCAATTCACTGGAAGTGATTTGCAACTTTTCAAACTTCACTCGAGTGATTCAAGATCACTGGAAGTGATTTGGTGAACAGTGAAATATTCTTGCAGTGATTTCCAATTCACTGGAAGTGATTCAGCGAAAATGCAACATCACTCGAGTGATTGAGGATCACTGGAAGTGATTTGAAAAATAGTGAAATTTTCTTGAAGTGAATTCTAGATCACTGGAAGTGATTGGCCGTATCACTCGAGTGATTCACAAACACTGGAAGTGATTTGGCGCATCACTCGAGTGATTCAGAATCACTGGAAGTGATTTGCAAAACCGTGGAATTTTCTTGAAGTGAAATCACAATCACTGGAAGTGATTAGCCGTATCACTCGAGTGATTCACAATCACTGGAAGTGATTTGGCGCATCACTCGAGTGATTCAGAATCACTGGAAGTGATTTTCAAAACAGTGAAATTTTCTTGCAGTGATTTCGCGATCACTGGAAGTGAAATTGCGGATCACTCGAGTGATTTCCCATATCACTCGAGTGATCTGTTATTTTTCGCAATCACTCGAGTGATTTCAGCGATCACTCGAGTGATCTTGAATATCACTCGAGTGATTAATAAAATCACTCGAGTGATCTTGCACAGATCACCAGAATTGATTGCTTTGCTGGTAATTAATCCATGAGCTTCCAAAACATGATTTGTTATCATGAAAACATGAAATCTAACATTCTCCCCCTTTTTGATGATGACAAAACATATCATATGATCAAGTTTAAGATTTTGATTTTCTAATACACTTTACTTGATCTTTTTGAAAACTTTTGTAATAATTTTGATTTGCAATTGCTAAGATGAGTTTGTTTAAAAGATTAAGAGTTTTTGACCTTAGGAAAGTAAAAGATGTAAGTTCAAAGTTCAAAAACCATTGTTAACAGAAAATGCACATAAGAAGTGAATTTTTTTTGAAATCATTTTGGCGGCTGCAATACACTAGGATTTCCATGAGATCATGTTGGCTACTGCAATCATAAACACATATGTATGAAAAATTTCATGAGATCATATCATAAACTCATATTTCCATTAGATTAGAGTCAGTTCAGATTACACAAGCTACACAATGATAAGTTCTTGGAAAAGTAAAATACATAACTTGGAATTACAAACTAGAACACATATGCATCAAAAGAAAATATATCATATCTATCATATCAGCTCTTCTCCCCCTTTTTGGCATCATCTAAAGGAGAGATAGACGGTGTAGAGGCTTGAGTGGATGCAGAAGCAAAGAAGGATGTAGGTGGAACATATGGAATAATGGAAAGTTGTGGAGGAGATTGGAAGGAAAATGTGGTAGGAGATGGCTCAAGAGGAGTGGTGGAAGTGGAGTGAGTAGGTCCTATGACTTCTGTGGTGGCTTCCTCAGCTATAATTTCCTCAGTATGAGAACTAGAAGCAGTATGATGTGAAGAAGATGATGGAGTCTGGAGAATGGGGTCAGTGTGTGGAATATCACCAGCAGAAATAGGATCAGAGATAAAGATTGTGGGAGGTGCTGGAGGAGTGTATGAAGGAATAATGGGAGGAATGATGGGAGGATCAGAAAGTGAAATCTCTGGAACTGAAGAATTTGATGGAGGAGGTTGTGAGGAGGCAGGTGGTAAGTCAGGGAAGGGGATATGAAGGTAAGTCCTGAGAGCATCCTCAATCCTCTGAATTCTCTGTGACTGCTCAGTCAGGCGCTCAAAAAGGAGATTGGAATTATGATCCACTGCTGCCACTAAGATTGTCACTTGATTATTGACTTGATCAATCAGTTGAGCATTAGAGTTCTTCAACTGAGTGACTGCAGACTGAATGGCCTCCTGGATATACGTCTGAATAGCAGCCTGAGTAAAAGAAGGACCATGGGAGACTGCTCTAGAGGACTGTGCCTCATCCATCTTGGAGGGTGAAGGGTCCATCCTCTGAGGTTCTCTCTGGCTGGCCTCAGGAGAAGGTGAATGGTGTCTCTGTTGTGAAGATGCTCCAGCAGGAATGGTAATTCCCATCCAAGTGAGGTGGATTTTCCCAAACTTAGGAATCCTCACAATATCTCCCTCAGGTGTCAAATGCCAAATGTTGTGTATGGAAAGAATGTAGGACACAAGCTGAGGATAGGGAATAGTAGTAGACTTAGAAGAGTGAAATCTGAACCTCTTCATCTCTTGAAAAATGAGTTCCCCCACGTTTCTTCTTTCCCTTGTCATAAGAGAAGCCATCATCTGAAAATCCTTCCCCGTGATATGAGTGAAATTTTTTTCTTTGTTAACCATGCTATGGGAGTAAATGTAGAATAAGGCTCTCTGGTTGTTGGTAAGAGAGGCTGGGGAATTGGGTAAAGGCACACCAGGCTGTCCTGGTCTAAAGATATCAACTAGTTCATGAATATTGAAGACACGTGGAGGCCTCATGGGAGCATCCTCTATGCCTAGATAGGTGTTGATAAGATCCCCAGGCAGAAGAATTTTCTGATCTCTAATACTTGTTTCAATTCTCTCAGCAATGATGTTTCCTTGGTCATCCTTTACATCAGCAGTCTTCATGTTACAGTAAAAATATTTGACAACCAAAGGATTGTATGACATTCTCAATCTCAGCCAAGGTTCATATTGTTTCAAATATGGGGTTAGATCAATATGAAATTTCTGTTTTAGTTCCTCCAAGTCAACCTACACAACAGGACAGAAGGTTCTTTTGGCAAAGTGTGAGGCAAACACAATGGAGTTCAAGATACTGAGATTACCAGTGTTAAATCCAGAAGGAGGTTCAAGGAGTTCTGTGGTTTCTTCAGCCAGAGATCCAGATTGATGACTACCAGTGGCTTGACTTGCATACCGTGACTTCTGAGGAACTGAGGCTGCCAAGATATTCACTGCCCGTGAGATTTTTCTTTGCAAGATAGACTCTTGGACATCTGCTTCTCGTTGTTTTTCTTTCCCTTTCCCTTTTATGCTGGTATGCGAACGGGTAGCCATTCCCGTTGGTTCCTCAATCTGAATCCCCTTGGGTCTTGGTCTAGGTGGATTGGGTTCTGGTTCAGCGGGGGCTTTCGCCCTCTTAGACGGAGGTGGAGGTGGAGGAGATTGCCCGGGCCTTTTTGTTCTTGCCATGGGTACCGACACTTGGTGGAGGCGAAGGTTTTGACGCTGGGTATACTGTCGGAAATAAATGACGAGAGAAAAGCGAAAAGGAAACTGTCGGGAATGAAGGGCGAAACTGACGGAAAAGGAAGGAAAATTTTAAACTGAAATGGGTTGGCTTTTGAGGGGATTTGTCGGTTAAGAGTAGTAAAGACGGTTTCCGTTACTGGGTTCGAGAGGTTTCAAGGAAAATGAGAGGATTTCAGTGAGTGGAGGTGACGGTTTGAAGAAAGTGAACAGTCGCGAGAGAGAAAAACTGATATAACAGAGTTTTTAACATTCACTCGAGTGATTTTTAACATTCACTCGAGTGATTTTGGTTTTCACTCGAGTGAAATATAAAAATCACTCGAGTGAAGTACAAAAACACTTCACAGAATCTCAAACCATGCTGTAATTCCAAAATTAATAATTAAAATACTCATGTGACTTACCAGTGACAAATTTATTAATTTAATTATCTAATTTACCTGTGATTGCAGTGTTTCACTTTTTACTTACTCCACTGTCTTCCTTTCTGTTTGTCCCTGTTACTTAATGATATTACAGAGCATCCTGCAAAACAACTTTGTAGATACTCCGATGCTTAAATTAGTAATGGGATCATCAAAACAATTATGAAATCAACATTTATAAAGATTAAACAACTTACAATTCATTGGGATTTACCATTCCCAATTCCCTTCGTATGTGCATGAATTGTTCTCGGGCAAGAGGTTTGGTGAAGATATCAGCTAATTGCAAGTGTGTGGGTATGAATAACACCTTGACATCTCTTTTCTGAATATGATCTCTAATGAAGTGATGTCTCACATCAATATGCTTGGTCCTTGAATGCTGTACAGGATTTTTCGCCAAACTTATTGTACTGGTGTTGTCACAGTAAATAGGAATTTCTTTAAGATATATGCCAAGATCCTGAAGTTGCTGTTTTAGCCACAGTACTTGTGCACAACAGCTTGAGGCTGCTATGTATTCTGCTTCCGTTGAAGATAATGATACTGTAGTTTGTTTCTTACTGAACCAAGAAACAACTGCGCCTCCAAGGAATTGACATTGCCCACTTGTGCTCTTCCTATCTGTTTTATAGCCACCATGATCAGAGTTAGAATAGGCTACTAAATATTCATTACCCTTTTTGGGATACCATATACCCAACTCTTTTGTGCCTGCGAGATATCTGAAAATTCGTTTCACTAATTCAGCATGTGACACTTTAGGACATGACTGAAATCTTGCACATAGACCAACACTGAACTGGATATCAGGTCTGTTGGCTGTGAGATAGAGTAATGATCCAATCATTCCTCGATATTGAGTTATGTTGAAGTCAACTCCTTTTTCATCAGCATCCATCAGTACGGTTGAGCTCATAGGTGTATCTGTACCATTAGCGTCATCCAATCCAAACTTCTTGAGCAATTCTTGAAGATATTTGGTCTGTGATATGAATATTCCATTCTTCCTTTGTTTAATTTGTAAACCAAGAAAGAAGGTCAATTCTCCCATTAATGACATTTCAAATTCTCCCTGCATTATCTCAGAAAATTCTTTACACAAGGAGTCATTAGTAGATCCGAATATAATATCATCAACATAAATCTGAACTACCAAAATATCACTTAGTTTTCGTTTTATAAATAAAGTTGTATCGACTTTTCCTCGAGTAAATCCAAATTCGATGAGAAATTTGCTCAACCTTTCGTACCAGGCTCTAGGAGCTTGTTTCAAACCATATAAGGCTTTCTTGAGTTTGAAAACATGATCTGGTTTGGATACGTCTTCAAAGCCAGGAGGTTGTTCTACATAAACTTCCTCCTTGGTGTACCCATTTAAGAAAGCACTTTTCACATCCATTTGATATAATTTGAATCCTTTGATGCATGCAAAGGCTAAGAGTACTCGTATAGCTTCCAATCTTGCTACTGGAGCATATGTTTCCTCATAATCAATTCCTTCTTCCTGATTGTAGCCTTTGGCAACCAATCTTGCCTTGTTTCTGATAATAGCTGCGGATTCATCAAGTTTGTTCTTGAATACCCATTTAGTGCCAATAACCGAGTGGTCTTTAGGCCGGGGCACCAAATCCCAAACTTGATTTCTGTCAAATTGATTTAACTCTTCTTGCATTGCTAACACCCAATCATTATCCGATAGGGCTTCTTCAATGTTAGAAGGTTCTAATTGAGAAATGAATGCAGAAAAACTTACTTCGTTTAAAACCTTGTTTCTTGTTTTGACACCTTCATTAACTCCACCTATTACTTGATCTAGAGGATGACTCTTGATGTATTTCCAGGCACGAGGTTGATCTGAATTACTCAGTTCAACTTCTTTTTCACAATCGTCATCTTCAAGATTTGAAGAGTTAATAGATGGTTGGTTTCTAGTTATCTCATCATCAAAGTTTTTACTAGAAGATACATATTCATCGAATACAACATGAATTGATTCTTCTACAACACATGTTCGTTTGTTAAAAACTCTAAATGCTTTACTATGATTTGAATATCCTAGGAAAAGTCCCTCATCAGCCTTAGAATCAAATTTTCCAAGATTATCTTTACCGTTGTTATGAATAAAGCACTTACAGCCAAATATGTGTAGATGAGCAAGGTTTGGTTTCCGTCCCTTGTAAAGTTCATATGGTGTTTTTCCAAGTTTGGTTCTGACATATGCTCTATTTGAGATGTAGCATGCAGTGCTCATTGCGTCTGCCCAGAAGACTTGAGAGACATTCTTTTTGTTGAGCATTGCTCTAGTCATGTCTGTAAGAACTCTATTCTTTCTTTCCACTACACCATTCTGTTGTGGAGTTCTTGGTGCTGAAAAATTGTGATCGATGCCATTTGTATCACAGTATTCTGCAAATGCTTGATTATCAAATTCTCCACCATGATCTGTCCTGATTCCTGCAATTGACATACCTTTCTCATTTTGCACTTTCTTGGCAAAGGTAATAAATTTATAAAAAGTTTCATCTTTGGATGATAGAAATATATTCCAGGTAAATCTAGAGAAATCATCAACAATAACAAATGTGTACAAGTTTCCACCGAGACTCTTAACTCTTGCTGGACCAATCAGATCCATATGCAATAGTTGAAGTGGTCTGTTAGTGGTAATTTCAGTTTTTGTTTTAAAGGAAGATTTAGTTTGTTTACCTCTTTGACAAGCATCACAGACTAAATCATTCTTGAAATTAACATTAGGTAGTCCAATTACCAAATCCTTTTTGAGTAACTTTTGTAATTGATGCATATTAACATGAGCAAGTCGCTTATGCCAAAGCCAACTCTCGTCAGTGTTACTCAGAAGGCAATTTTCGGAAATATTTTCATTCATATCAAGAGTATAGCAGTTACCTTCCCTTTTTGCCTTGAGTTTGGTCTTCAACTTTTTCTTTTCAATTTGCAGATCCTTCTTGCTGACTATCAGACATTCTTCTGAATCAAATATTACCCAGTTGTCTTTATCCGTGCTTTGACTTACACTTAATAGATTGTGACATAAACCTTCAACGTAATATACGTCTTTGATTTTATCTTTGACTTCCCCAAGTCCTGCTATCCTTCCAGTTTGATTTCCTCCAAGTTTCACCTTGCCACCTTCCTTAGGTACTAATGTGGTGAAGTTCTCAGGATCACCAGTCATATGTCTTGAACATCCACTATCTATATACCATTTAGTTGATTTGGATGTTCTGAGACAAACCTGCAGTTAAGGATAATTAAGTTTTAGGTACCCATATCTTTTTGGGTCCTTTTGGGTTAGTACAAATAACTTCTTGTTCATGAATCTTCTTAGGTATCCATTTATAGGTTCCTATAATTCCTTTCTTTTTATGAAAACACGAAGAAGTATAATGTCCTTTTCTATTGCAATAATTACAATAGGCAAAAGGAATAGATGTGTGCACAGAACGTGTGAAATAACTTAGATAGGATTTACTTCCTGTTTTCTTCTTACCTTTTCTTTTGTCTAGGTTCGGATTATATCCTATACCAGACTTATCATTCACATGATGTTGTGCTTTTAAAATAACATTTAACATTTCACTTCCTTTTGTAAATTTTTCAAGAGTTTTAGTAAGATCAATATTTTTCTTTTCAAAAGACAAACACCTTTCGCAATCTCTTTCCAAAGGGTTTTTAATTCTTTCTTCAAGAAATTTGTTTCTCTTTTTACAGGCAATCAAGGTATTAACAATTTTGATAAATTCAGAATGTAAAGCATCATATTCATTTTGTAACTCATCATATGTAGGGTCAGAATTCATTACCTCCTCGTCTGTTTCTTTTTGAGCAACCAGACATATATTGGCTGTCTCTTCATTATCGCTTTCTTCTTCTTCTGAGGAGCTATCTCCCCATATTGCAGAAACAAATGCCTTCTTTCTGTTGAAGGATTTGAAGTTTCTCTTTTCTTTATTTTTCTGCAATAGCTCCGGACATTCTGATTTGATATGTCCCGGTTTACCACATTCATAGCAGATGATTTCCTTGGCGTCTCTTTTGCCACTTGTTCCACCTCTTTGAAAATTTCTGAATCCTTGGCCTCTGTAGAATTTTTTGAATCTTCTGATCATCAGGCCCATTTCATCATCATCGATCTCCTCTTCTTCTTCCTGGTTTTCTGCCTTTGTTTTTGTTACACTCAGTGCAAGACTTTTCTTCCTCCTGTCGCCAACTTCTTCTAATTCTCGTTTGAATTTTAGTTTGCTTTCATATTCTGAAAGGCTTCCAAACAGAGAAGCTACAGACTGCATTGATTCTCCTTTGGCTTCCTCTATTGCTGTGACTTTCGCTTCCCATTCTTTGGAGAGAATATTTAGTATTTTTCTTACTTGGACATTCTGATCATAGAATTTTCCAAGTGCTGCAAGTTGATTAACAATGTGAGTATATCTAAGTTCAAATTCAGCTATTGACTCACCTTCCTTCATACGAAGCAGATCAAACTCTGTAGTTAAAGTATTGACTCGATTTTCTTTTATTCCAGATGTTCCTTCATGGGCTACTTCAAGCGCTTGCCACATTTCTGCTGGTGATTTAGGAACTTTTCGAGATTCTTCAGTCTTTGTAGGCACATAGTTTCCAGTTTCAATCACATCCCATAGTCCGTATTCTGTAGTCATTACGAATACACGGAACTTAGCTTTCCAGAAGGAAAAATGTTAACCACTGAAACCAGGTGGTCTAGTGATAGAAGCTCCGTCAGGAAGGATTGCTTCACCCATGCTTGCCATCGGATCCTTCTAAGGTTGTTAAGCCTCAATTAGAAGACCTGCGCTCTGATACCAAATGTTAGAGCAAGCTTTTCACCCAAGAGGGGGGGTGAATTGGGTGATTACAAAATAATCGAAACCTTAAATTCAATTTATAAAACTTAAAGCACAGTTAATGAAAGGAAGAGATATCACCGAGATTCACACAGAGATTTATACTGGTTCGGTCTCAACCACTTGACCTACGTCCAGTCCTCAGAAATCCTTCTGAGCTTTTCACTATATCTTCCAAGATTCAGTGGGTTCTTGGCACCACAGTACAACTAGCAAGTTCCTCAGACACTCGCTCCCCCTTACACAAGGTAATCACAAATCCCTACTTAAGGTTCCTCAACCTTAAGTTAACTCTATTGAAAATGATTAAGTATGAATGACAAATCTCTCTCACAGAGTATGAAGATAAGAACTGAAGCACAAATGATGAACTGAAGCTTTTGTGAGGATATAGCTTTTTGGAGTATTCAGGCGTTTTTCTACGTTGTTGTATTTTTCAAATGGCTGGACATATA
The DNA here is from genome assembly GCA_037074505.1 of Albizia julibrissin. Taxonomy (NCBI): domain Eukaryota; kingdom Viridiplantae; phylum Streptophyta; class Magnoliopsida; order Fabales; family Fabaceae; genus Albizia; species Albizia julibrissin. The sequence goes on from CM073477.1 coordinate 46,727,657, forward strand.
TAATAGAACCACTTGAAGACCGTTGTAAATTTGCCCGTTGATTCAAAGATGCTTCTGACAAATGTAACAGCATTTGTTTTCCGTTACTTTTGAATTTCTGCTGCTACCATGAATAGTTGTCGTTTGAGTGGAGTGTTCAGTTACAAGTCAAGTGCGTGATGGTGGAGTACAGCTGTAACACACTTATGAATATAACCGTTAAGCAATATTTGTATCTCAGCAAATTAATATGGATCACTGGAGGTGTTTTATAAAAAGTGACAGAATAAAACCATAGAGAGTGATCCTATTTTCGCAACTAAGTATTGAAATCATATGATTTTGATAGCTATTTGGAGAAATCAGTAATAATAGAATTTCACTAGAAAAATCAGTTGAGGTAGAATCACATGGAAACAATAGATCATTATATGAGCAAGAGCAATATCACTGGAAGTGAATATTGTTAGATATGATTAGTTTTGATGATGACAAATATAGATGTCAAATATTAAGTATAAGAAGCTTGCATAGTATAATTTTCTAATACATTGACTAACTATTTGATGTTGCATATATTGTAGATTAGTCAAGCAATGGAAGAAAGAAATTGAGGAATAAAGAACTTGCAAGAATTAATGAAAAATATGAAGATTCAAGTTTTTTATGGGTACTGTAGCAGTTACTGTTTGGAACTGTAGCATTATCACTGTAGCAATACGGGTACTGTAGCAACTGGCACTGTTTGGCACTGTTTGGCACTGTAGCATCGAGTGATTTAATGAATCACTCGAGTGATTTAATGAATCACTCGAGTGATTCTGAAAAAAACGCAATCACTCGAGTGATTCAGCAAATCACTCGAGTGATGTGCAGCAATTCAGAGTCTGTGCTTCGTCGAGCTGAGCGAGGTCTGGTTATTTGATCATATCTCTCACAATACAACTCCAAATCATACGAACCCAATTGCATGTGAAACTAGACTCCCAATGCGTCATTTTGACACCAGAACCAACATCAAAGGAGCTCATATGAGGGAGATATCAGTGTTCTAATTTTACCTTCATCTCAGCGTCACTTTCTGGAATAGTCTTAGTATTTTGGCTATAACTCTCAAACCACTGGTCCTATTGAGCTGAAACTGGTTCCATATGAAAGTAGACTTCCAGGGCTTTCGATTGATATATAATACAGAATTTTTGGAGTCATATTCGAAGAGTTATGACATCTGGAATTTGACCTATGTTTACTGAAGAACTAGAAACGGATCACTCGAGTGATTTCAGCATTCACTCGAGTGATATGGCATTTCACTGGAAGTGATCGTAAAATCACTGCAAGAAAAATTCACTGTTTCAGATTTCACTTCCAGTGATCTCCAAATCACTCGAGTGATATCTCAAAATTTCCAAATCACTTCCAGTGATCTCCAAATCACTTCCAGTGATATCTCAATTTTTCCATTTCACTTCCAGTGATCTACAAATCACTCGAGTGATATTTCAACTTTGCCAAATCACTTCCAGTGATCTCCAAATCACTCGAGTGATATCTCAAATTTTCCAAATCACTTCCAGTGATCCTGAATCACTCGAGTGATGCGCCAAATCACTTCCAGTGATTCTGAATCACTCGAGTGATGCGACAAATCACTTCCAGTGATTGAGAATTCACTTCAAGAAAAATACACTGTTTTGAAAATCACTTCCAGTGAATTCCAAATCACTCGAGTGATACGCCAAGTTTTCCAAATCACTTCCAGTGATCTTGAATCACTCGAGTGAAGCTTGTAAAGTTGCAAATCACTTCCAGTGGATTCAAAATCACTGCAAGAATATTTCACTGTTTACCAAATCACTTCGAGTGATCTTGAATCACTCGAGTGATATTTGCAAAGTTACAAATCACTTCCAGTGAATTGGAAATCACTCCAAGAAGAAATTACTGTTTACAAAATCACTTCCAGTGATCCCAAATTCACTCGAGTGAAATATGAAATTTTCAATATCACTTCCAGTGAACCAGAATGCACCTCCAGTAAAAGCCAGTATGCCTCAGTTCACTTTCTATAAGAAATATCCAAGCGAGTGATTATGTTGATTTTGCAAATCACTTCCAGAGACATGCCAAGATCAACTTATATGAAGTTTTATCAGTTTCACTTCTTGTCAGCATCTATGATCACTCAGTACACTCTTCACTGAATCAGAATCACTTCCAATGACAGTCACATCCAGAAATCAAGATTACTGCCGGTGAAATGCTTATGAAGTCAAGAGTTAATTGTTTTATCAAAATCACCTCCAGTGAAATCAAGTTGACTTCCAATGATTCTTCCATTTTCTGAAATCACTTCCAGTGAAGTCTTTAATCACCCGAGTGATATTTTCTAACGGCTATTTCTCTGAGTGGATTTACAGGTGTTATGCACTACCGATCACATGGCTTACACGGATCAATATTCAAACGACAACTATTCGTGGACGGCAGCAAATTTCATAAGTAACGAAAGACAAATACTATTGCATCTGTCAGACCAATGGGAAAACTGTAAGAAACGCTGAAGCATGTGTCAGAGCACGATCAACGGGAAAATATTTAAATACACTCAACGACCGTGCAAAGCAATGGGACTCCAACCGAAAATGATATAGTAACTGTCTAAGCATCAGATGGGATTATAACAGAAGAATATCCGAATGGGCTCAACGGTCAAATGAATCAACAGACTCTAACGGATATCTTCCACAACTCAGCTATAAATAGAAGAGGATTCAAACACAGAAAAGCAAGCAACGCAATGAGAACATGAACATGCTGATATTCTAAGTCTTCTACCTCCGACCACTCTTTGCTCAACTTCATCTTCTATATTATGTATATTTGAGAGAGTGAATATTTGTATTGTACTTCAGTGAGGATTTATCTACTCTTTGAGAGAGTCTGTAAACACACCATCTATACTTCTGTATTGAACTCAAGGTAGAGGGACCTTGAGAGGGCTGATTACCTTACGGGAAGTTGTAGAGTGAATTGTCAGAGACTTTCTGCTCATAAGACTTACAAGGTGCAAGCAGTAGAGAACGTTGCTGCTCGTAAGACTTACAATGGTGTAAGCAGGAGAGAACGTTGTTGCTCATAAGACTTGCACAGTTAAGCAGGAGAGAAAGGTCTTTGGATTGCTTTGCTCGACTTGCTGTAAGAAGGAGTAAACCTTACAGTGTGTAAGGGGGAGCTACTCTTGTGAATTTGTAGAGGCTTTTCTTGTGCCCGTTTAAACAAGAATATAGTGGATTGGAAATCTCAGGAGAAGCCTGGGGACTGGACGTAGGTCATCGTGGATTGGACCGAACCAGGATAAATCACAGTTTGCATATTCTCTTCCCTAAGCTTTTACATTTCCAGCATATATGATTTACATATCAGCTTATGTTTCTATACTTCAGCATGTATTGATTTGATAAGTTGCGAAAAGATTTTAAAAGATCGTACCTTCTTATCATACACCCAATTCACCCCCCCTCTTGGGTGTCAGCCAGTTCTAACATTTGGTATCAGAGCTGGACTCTTGTTTAAAGGACTTAACCGTCTCAAGAGTTATCAATGGCTGATCTTGGGTGTTGCTCTCTTTTGGAAGGCTTTGATTATACTATCCCACCTCTTTTAAAAGATATTGATTTCTGGTTTTGGAAAGCAAGAATGACAAGTTTTATAAAAGCATCTGATTTTGATATGTGGAATGTTTTTATAAATGTTTTTGATTTCAAACCGAGAAGGGATTGGACAGACAAAGAAAAGAAAATGTTTTCATTAAATATTAGAGCAATAAAGATTTTGTATAGTGCTGTGACAAAAAATGATTTTGAGAAAATTAGATTTTGCACTAATGCTAAAGATATCTGGGATACTCTTGATTCTATATATACTTCTAATGAACATGTTGAAGTTGACAGTATAGATTGTTCACTTGAAATTATTAGCTGCGTATCCAGAATCAGTGAACAAATGGAAGTTGAGAATGAAGAAGGAATTATAAAGCACTTCCATGATTCAGTCAACACAGAAGAAAAGAAAGAAGAGGATTTCCAAATGGAGCTCATTACAGACGACCATGAAAAATCACTCTCTGGAACTCAAGACAAACTTCAGGTAGAAAGTTCCAATTCTCCTTGTGATTTTCATAAAACTGAATTTCCAAGTCTGTATAAAATAGTCCTCCAACCAATTGTTGATTCTGTTGAGAAAAGCAAAAGTGTTTTCAAACATGCTGGAAATTTATGTGTGAAGAAGGAATTTAAGCAAACTGAACAACTAAAGACTTCTTCCCTCAATCAACACAATACTTGCATAATACTTCAAAATTCATATATTTATACAATTTGCAATTATTGTGGTAAGTCGGGTCATATTTCTCACACATGCCATGTTAGAAGAAATCGTAATGTGAGAAATAAATATGTTTGGGTTCTGAAAGGACATATAAAGTCAAATACTAACAAATATAATGTCATTGGGAGTGATTTTGAAAACTTTGAAAGCTTCTGTCAGTGATTGCTGGTTCACTGGAAGTGATATTGGAAATTGCATATTTCACTCGAGTGAATTTGGAATCACTGGAAGTGATTTTGTAAATAGTGATTTCTTCTTGGAGTGATTTCCAATTCACTGGAAGTGATTTGCAACTTTTCAAACTTCACTCGAGTGATTCAAGATCACTGGAAGTGATTTGGTGAACAGTGAAATATTCTTGCAGTGATTTCCAATTCACTGGAAGTGATTCAGCGAAAATGCAACCTCACTCGAGTGATTGAGGATCACTGGAAGTGATTTGAAAAACAGTGAAATTTTCTTGAAGTGAATTCTAGATCACTGGAAGTGATTGGCCGTATCACTCGAGTGATTCCCAATCACTGGAAGTGATTTGGCGCATCACTCGAGTGATTCAGAATCACTGGAAGTGATTTGCAAAACCGTGGAATTTTCTTGAAGTGAAATCACAATCACTGGAAGTGATTAGCCGTATCACTCGAGTGATTCACAATCACTGGAAGTGATTTGGCGCATCACTCGAGTGATTCAGAATCACTGGAAGTGATTTTCAAAACAGTGAAATTTTCTTGCAGTGATTTCGCGATCACTGGAAGTGAAATTGCGGATCACTCGAGTGATTTCCCATATCACTCGAGTGATCTGTTATTTTTCGCAATCACTCGAGTGATTTCAGCGATCACTCGAGTGATCTTGAATATCACTCGAGTGATTAATAAAATCACTCGAGTGATCTTGCACAGATCACCAGAATTGATTGCTTTGCTGGTAATTAATCCATGAGCTTCCAAAACATGATTTGTTATCATCAAAACATGAAATCTAACAAAAGTGGGGTATTACATGGTGCAAATGATTACCAAGTGGCTCATAAGGCATGGATTTATCCTCAGGTAATGGCTTCAAGCACTTGGGGAGGTGATTATGTGATACCTCATTTCCTATAGCTTTGGATGAGTAAAAAAAGAGTAGTGAAATCATTCGACAGATCAAGATTGGAACCCGGACTACCCTACTTTGAAAATACTTACAAATCCCTACCCTCAATTCAGGAGTTGAACCTAGGGCCGAGAGGGTGGTACAATTTTCACAAACCATTTTTTTCAAAATATGCACTAACTCTTTACGTCTCACCACGCTCTTCTTTTTATTTGTTTATCAGAGTCAGCGAGCGTTTATCTTAATTACATTTCATGAACGATTGGAAGCATAAATACTTATCAAAATATCATTCGTATATTAAATTGCACTCATGTTCTCGTCATGTTTGTATAACTATATACATCATATACATCCCAAAATATCCAAAACATAAGGAAATAGATAACCAAAATGACTAAAGTCTTCAGCGTCCCAACCTTTAGTCATCCACATTTACCTTCCGCTTGCCCTTTGAGCTCTCTCCCTGCACTGTAATTGGTTTTTGGAAAAAGAATGAGATTCAAAAGAATCTCAGTAGCAAGATATATCAATCATACAATCATAACACTACAAGGCATGTTAAACAATCATCATTCATTAGAATCATCACTTAGCATTCAATGCATCATATACAACTTATAAGCTATCGTAGCGCTAGATATTTTACAAAGCTCTGAGGGATATCTGTGCAATAGGACGTGGCACCCACTCGTGCAACAGTGATTGTTATATTGGTATGAGCGTCCACCCGTGCAAAGATAGGCCCCAGGCGACCACCTCGCATATTCATAATACATCAGACAACTCATGATCAACATACAATCCACACATTGCATATCATAACATATGAAAGACAGGTTACTACCTGATTGCTCTCCTCTAGCAATTTCTTCCCACCTTTCCAAGCTCGAGCAAACCCTAAGTTCTGGACAACTACCAAGTCTTGAAATCTCAAATATACCATAAGTGGGTCATTACTCATTCATGCACATTTCCAAACTCGTAGCATTGATCAAATTAGCTTAACAGTGCCAAATTACCAAAATGCCCCTTAAGACCCGGTCTCACTATACTTTACCAAAGTTATGACCTGGGCTAATCCTATACAATTTCACGTGTAGAATCTATTTTTAACTTTAGATTAGCCAAAATCAGGCACAAATGATGAAAATGCCCTTGACAGCTCTTACTTAGAGCTTCTAAGGGGTAATTTAGTCATTTCACATTTTGGGGCTTTTCTCACTTTATCATCAACATAAACCCTACAAAATTTGGCCTTATAAATCTAATGGAATCATCAAAACTATCAAATTCTTACTCCTTTACCATGTCCAACACAGGGCAATCAAATAGGATTCCCAGAAAAGTTGTGTCGATTTCTTGTTTTCTCTTGCCTAATCACCTATTTTCTACTTATATTCATACTATTAACTATTTAGACATTCATTGGACTTGCTTTAAAGAAACTTGAACATTAAGATCTCTTAGGTTTCATGAACTATCTTTAACCAAAACCAAGCCAAGAACAATCCTAATAGCATCAATCAAGCAACAAGAACAAGTTTGGAAGATTATCTCTTGATTTCCACCTCTTTCTCTCTCTACATGTTTCTGTCTCTCTCTCCACAACTCTTGATTTAGATTGAAAACTATGGATTCAAAGTAGAAGAGGTGAGTAGGAGAGGTTATGGAGGAATTAAGAAGCTTAAAGCATATGTCTACAACTTGCTTACCTTAATCTTGAAGAACCCTAGCCCTTGTATGCTTCACCGTGTTGTCCAGCGTTCTCAACTCTCTCTCTCATTATTTTGATTAGATGGCACGAGAATGAAGGAAAAGATGAAGAACTTAGTGATATATTATGTATTAGTCAAATACTTTGACAAGTGGCAACTTCCAATTGGTCCAAAAATGCCATTTTGTCCATTTATTTTATTTTCCTTTATACTCCTCTTGATCAGCCAAAAATGCATGAGAATTGAAGAAGTATATATTGATCTTGCATTATTCCATTGCCATCTTACAATAGGTTGACGCTTGACTATTTGACCATACTTGATAATATTTCACCAAAATAGGCTTATTAATTATCAAGAAGTCATTCCTCTCTTTTTATTTCCCATTTAACTGAAATTCTTGGAAATAATAAGGAAAAGAAATTATTTCCCATTTTATGGAAAAATTACCGTTTTACCCCTACATTTTATGATTTACCGTAATAAATCATTTCTCGCTCATTTCCTTTAGTTTGACCCAATTTTGACCCTTAAATAAGCCCACTATTCATGTTTTGATCTCTCTCAATATCTCTCTCAATTCGAAAATCCAGAATTTTAATTGATGTCCTCTCATAGAGTCCTCCTAAATTGCATTTAATTCTCAAATTTTGGTTACAATAGTAGGCCTTTAAGTGGCATTAATTACCTCTTGTGTCATTGTTTGGCTGAATTATATGTAACCAGAAATTACCATTTTCTGTAAATTCATACACATCACAATTCACTATTTTATTCACTAAATATCATAAATATACATGTAAGGAATATTGGTGAAAAAGTGGGGTATTATAGTTCTCCCCCCGTTCAATAAATTTCGTCCCTGAAATTTGTTACACATCATTTAGCATAAATCCTGGGTAATGTCTTTTCATATCTTCTTCTGCTTCCTAAGTTGGCTCCTTTGGCGATAGTCCATTTCAGACCACTTTCATAAATAGTATGCTACGATGTCTGAGCCGCCTTTCTTGTCTTTTAATGATTCGCTTGGGCTCAGTCTCATAAGTTATATCTTCTCGAATATCCACATCTTCATATTCAATAATATGTTGGGGGTCTGGTTGGTACTTCTTCAATTGCGAAACATGAAACACATCATGTAATCTGCTCAAATTTGGGGGTAGAGAAAATCGGTACGCTACAGGCCCAACTCTTCACAAAATTTTGAATGGCCCAATATAGCGAGGACTTAGCTTCTTTCTCTTTATTACCCTTCCTATACTGGTAACAGGTGAAACTTTCAAAAACACATGATCACCCATATGGAATTCTAGCGATCTTCTCCACTTATCAACGTAGCTCTTTTGCCTACTTTAGGTTGCAAGTAGCCTCTGCTTGATAATTCTGATCTATTCAGTAGTTTGGTCTATAATATTCGGCCCATACAACTTTCTTTCTAATAGCTCTGTTCAATAGAGAGGGGATTGACACTTCCTCCCGTACAACGCTTCATACAGAGCCATCTGAATACTCGCATGATAGCTATTGTTGTAAGCAAACTTTGCAAGTGGAAGGTAATGATCCCAACTTCCTTTAAAGTCAATCATACACGCGCTTAACATTTCTTCTAGCGTCTGTATAGTTCTCTCTGACTGTCCATCTGTCTAAGGGTGATAGGCCATACTAAAATTCAATTTAGTGCCCAAAGCATCATGCAGAGATCTCCAAAACTTTGAAGTGAATTGAGGATATTCTTCATCGTTCATCGTCTCATAGAGCCTCACTATCTCTTTGACATAAATTTCTACTAACTTATCAAGAGAATAGCTAGCGTTAGTCGATATGAAGTATGCTGACTTCGTAAAATGATAAACAATAACCCATATCGCATCATGATTCTAGATTCGAGGTAATCCTACCGCAAGATCCATGGTTACATTCTCCCATTTCCACTCTAAAATCTCAGGACTCTGAAGTAATCCTGGCAGTTTCTGGTGCTCAATCTTTACCTTCAGGTAGGTTAGACATCGTGTCACATATTCTGTCACATCTTTTTTCAATCTAGGCCACAGTACATCGCGCTTAAGTTGTGATACATCTTTACTATCCCTGGGTGGAGGGTGTAACGACTCTTGTGCGCAGCATCAAGATTTTCTGCCTCAAGTCAGCTTTTAGTGGAACATAGGTTCTCTTCTTGTATCGAAGTAGTCCACTTGGTGATAAATCATAATACCGAGTCTCTCCTTGTTCAATCATAGTCTAAATGAATTGTGCTTGATCATCTTGCATTTGAGCTTCTGCTATCTCAGTCCTCAAATCATTATCCACTTAGGTAATACCATAACTAGCACATATGATTTGATTTGACAAGTTTAGATCTCCGAAATCTTCTATTAATTTCCTCTCATGTATCATCAAAGCTGCCACCTGCACCGCCTTCCGACTAAGAGCATCAGCGACGATATTGGCTTGAACATGATAATACTTAATCTTCAGGTTGTAGTCTTTCAGCAACTCCATCCACCTGTGATGTCTCATGTTGAGCTCTTTCTAATCATACAGATACTTAAGGCTCTTATGGTCGTAATATAGTTCAACAACCACCCCACATAGGTAGTGTCACCAGACTTTAAGCGCAAACACAATTGCTGCCAATTCTAGATCATGCGTAGGATAATTCAACTCATGAGGCTTCAGTTGTCAAGAGGAATAGGTCACCACTCTGCCCTACTGCATCAGGACACATCCCAGCCCTTGCTTGCTAGCATCACAGTAAACCACATAGGTCAGCTCGGGATTAGGGATAATCAACACGGGGGCAGTTGTCAACCTCTCCTTCATGAAGCTCTTCTCATATTGATCATCCCACTTGAACAGTTGATGTTTCTGCATGAGATTGGTCAATGGCAAGGTAATCTGAGAGAAATCCTGAATAAATCTCTAGTAATAGCCAACAACACCCATAAAACTGTGAATCTCAGCAATAATTTCTGGCATTTTCTAGTGTAGCACTGCTTCCACCTTACTGGGATCTACTACAACCCCTTCTTGGGAGATAACATGGCCTAAAAATCTGACTTCTAAAAGAGCCAAAACTCACATTTGCTCAACTTAGCATAGAGTTTCCTTTCCCGTAAAATAATTAGCACAATTCTCAAATGCTCCTCATGCTCTTCTTTACTCTTAAAGTATATTAAAATTTCGTTGATGAAGACTACCATGAACTGATCCGAATACTAGCAAAAGATGCAATTCATGTAGTCCATAAACACGGCTGGTGCATTAGTTACCCCAAAGGGCATTACTAGAAATTCATAGTGACCATACCGGGTTCTTAAAGTAGTTTTTAGTATATCTTTTGCTTTTACATGCAGCTGATGATACCTTGATCTTAGATTAATCTTCGAGAACATACTTGCTCCAGATAGTTGATCTAAAAGGTCATCAATCTAGGAAAGCAGGTACTTGTTCTTGACGGTTACCTTATTCAGCTCTCTGTAATCAATACATAACCTCAGGCTCTCGTCCTTCTTCTTAACAAATAACACTAGAGCTCCCCACGGTGATATGCTGGGTTGAATGAACCCTTTTCCAAGAAATTCTTCAATTTGCTTCTTTACCTTAGCCATTTGGAGCCATTCGATATTGAGCCTTTGATATAGATCTCATTCCAGGCATAATCTCGATTGCAAATTCCACTTCTCTTTCTGAAGGCAAACTACTAAGGTCATTCAGAAACACATTAGGAAATTCTCACAGAACTGGAATGTCTTTCAGGGCTATTTCTGTATCCGCCTGTATGAAAAAGAACACAATGTATCCTTGGCATCCCTTCCTCAAGCATTTCTCAACTTCAACCAATAAAAATAAAGTTCAGGCTAGTATTATGTCATTGAACTCTCACTGAGTAGGATATATTATCCACTTATTTTCAAAATATACCAACACGTTATTTACCGTCAGCCAGTCAAAAACCAATATGACTTCAAGTTTTTTGAGTGTTAAACAAATCAAGTCAACTATAGACTCATGTCCCTCAACATTTATCATACAATTCAGAAAAACATCAACAGTAAGAGTTTTGACACCAATCATTGCTGACACAATCAAATCAAATGGTAGTTTATGTACATGCAGTTTTAGGTACTTAGCACAATCATACGCAATGAAGGAGTGGCTAAGACCTAAATTATATAATGCTTACAATACACTACGATTGAGAATGATTTTACCTAGAACTAGCTCTGGGGACTTCTTTGCTTCTTCCTAGGTCAAGGCAAACACTTGGCCTTGATTCTGCTGTTTAGGCTCAACAGGTCGTGGTACTGCTTGCTGGGGACAATTTACCGCCAAATTGCCTGGCTTTTTGCAAGCATTACAAATCACTTGGCTCGTATGAAGATTCCACCATCATCGTGGATGAGACTTGCGACACTGAAGACATGTTTGAGACGTTAGGGGTTTTTGGTTGCCACGGTTCCCAGACCAAAAGGGCTTTTTATTGCCTCCCTTTTATAGGAAACCCTGTCCCTTCCTCTTCTGTGAGGTATCTCCTAGACTAAATCCACCTCTTTGGCTAGTACTCTTACCGGCCTGTACTCTTTTCAGATTTCCTTCTATTAGTCGACACACTTTCGTAGCTTTGTTAAACTTTTTAAATTGTCAAGCCACAAGTTTCTCTTCCATTTTGGGCTTCAGTCCTTGAATTAGCATATCGAACCTCCACTCCTCATCCTCTTTGAGTTTTACATAGGAAGAGTAGCGAGAAAGTCGAATAAATCGAGACAGATAGGCATCAAAGGTCTCAGTGTCACCTTGCTGAATTGCTAATAATTCTTTTTCTTTCTCAATTCTTACTGACCTTGGGAAATACTTTTCATAGAATTTCTCTTGAAACAACTCCCATGTCAGAAGGATGTTCCGGCCATGTAATATAAGTGCTGTATTTTTCCACCAATCATCAGCATCACCTACTAGCTTATATATAGCCATCCTGGCTTTCATCTCTATCAGGCATCTAAGCACCTCAAAGATTTTCTCTAGGTGGTTCATCTAATTCTCAGCAGCTTGTGGATTAAATTTCCCTTGGAATGCCTCAGGAAAATATTTAATAAATTTGGGCATCCAATACTGGATAACATTCTCCTAAGGTTCTTGAATAATGGGGATTTCTGAGTTCACCTAGTGTAACTATGATTACTCATCACTAGGTGGTTGTTCTCTGTCTAGATTCCCCTCAAGATGGTTTCCTTCAGTAGGATTCCCCTCCGGGTTATTCCCTTCAGGCTGAGCCCTATCTGCATTTGGTCTTTCCCTTAATTTTCAGTCTTCTCACAAGTCCTGGATCATAGTTTGTTGTTGGGTCAACATTGTGAAAACTTGCTGTATGAGATCAGGTTTCGGATTATTCTTAGGTTTAGGAATTGGTGGTACATTTCCCACTAGTCAACGTCACACCATTATTCCTCTTCACTATTAAGAAGGAACATTACGTTATTACCACATCTACACATATATGTGCATATGTACTTCTCAAGATTTTAAATACCAACACACAACAAATATACATCCATTATAGCAAACATTCACATTTGCATTAAGATGGCTTGGTATTTACATCAAAAGAAGCTTGTCTTACAACAGAAATAAGTTATATGTATAATTAGTGATTTACTATTCACAACAAGAGAACCCTGCTTTACTACTTATTAGGAATTTTAAACAACACATACAAAAATAGATGCTTAACAAAAGGCATAAACTCAAAAGGACCCATAAATATGATCTCATTCTTCTTCTTGATCGAAGAGGTGAAATCAGGAAAATGAGCTAACGTAGTCCGAATCCATACATCATCTGTCATCATTAGCCCAAGTTCTTCCTTTTGCTCATACAGCTTTTGTTCTGAGTTCAAAAAAGTTGTATATTATACTGTAGGGGTGACAAAATCATTGAAGGCTGTCAAATACAAATCCTTCAATTGCTCCCAAAATTCATGATCCGGATGTGGGTCAAAGGCTAATTTCTCTACTAGAGCATCCGACTATTTATCTGAATATGTATGCAGCACTCTGTCATCTGACTCTAAGTCATCCTTGTCTACTACAGTAGCTTCATCTCTAGCAATAGAACCATAGTACACTGGATACTTAAATCTCTTTTCGCTTGTACGAACAATCTTCGGTCCACGTCCAGGTCCTCCTCTGTTAATGACTATATAAGCCTCACCCTTTGGTATCTGTTCCTCTGGTGGAGGTTGCACTAGTGCAAAATAGGCTTTTTAGACTGCATCATTTAGACCGGTTATTGCGGATAAGGTCTAAAAGAAACGCGGGGTGGAAATTCTGTAATTAAAATCAATTTTTTAGACCGTTTGTTAAAAAAACCAGTCTAAAAAAACTTATTTAGACCGGTTATATAAACAACCGGTCTCATAAAGAAAATAATTAAAATGAATAAAAAAATCACTTTATTATTAAGACCGGTTATTTAAATAACCGGTCTTAAATATCTAATATAATTCAAATTAAAATCTATGTTGTTAAAATTAATTATTTAGACCGGTTATTTAGACAACCAGTCTTAAATTGTGGAACTTTAAGACCGTTAGTTAAATAACCGATCTTAAAAGTCTAATAATTCAAACCTAACCTGCCGCGAAGCTCATTTCATCAGCACATTTCATTTCCCTCCCACTCTCCTTCCATAGCCACGAAAGTTCATTTCAGCTCAAGTCCAAGATCTCCGGTGATATTCCCCCTTATTCTCCGGCCACTGCTCCAGCCGCCGCCGCCACTTCCACCTCCTTCTCCATTTTATGTTCTATGCTGTTTAAAAATACTCCCTCCTTCCTTATTCGTCTGCCCGTTGCTGCGAAGAAGTCTGTCGTGAGTACCATTGTGAAGGCCGGCTGAGCTTCTTATTTCACCAGCCTTTATCTCCCTCCGGCGTGTTCTCCAGCCACTGTAACCCCTCTCCTCCTGTTCCTCAAGCCACGGTCCAAGGTTACTTCAAACAGGTAATGTCCCCTGTCTCAATCATTCGTATAAATAGAAATTTAGTATTCACTGTCTATCCAAGAAGAATCTCTACTATAATTGAACTAGAAATTAACACAGAAATGGAGAAAAAAATGACATTTACTCTGATGGAAATTAATTGGTGAAGCTTAATTAACGGTGGCCTGAACTGGTGTGATTTAATTATTTGAGGATTAGGGTACTGTTGATTGCTAGTTTTCATAGTCTCTGGAATGCTGAAGTTATTGTGTCAAATTTCCTGGCATGTATGCTCATGAATAGCTGATTAGAAAATTGTTACATAATGTTCAGTTAGTTTTGAAACTAAATTTGAGAGGTGATTTAAGGTTTAGACTAAAGCAATTCTTGTGTATGTGGTCTAAATTAAGTCCTGAAATTGCTAGTGTATGTTGATACATTTTCCATATTACTTGAAGAAAGTGGAGCAAACTGCAATTATATCTTATGTAGAATTGTAATGAAGAATTCTATCAAACTAGATAAATTGATGAGTATAACCTTTTCATACTCTCATCATACTCCTTCCTTTTCCAGGGGAGTTAATATACAGAAGAGAAGAAAAAAAGGTGTTGAAATATATGGATCGTAGTTGGATAAACACTAAACGGACTAGTGTTGAATATGATAATGGGGTGAGGGATTTTTGGAATTTGTGAGAAGAAATTCTGGTAATGATGATAGTAGGATGTTCTTTTGTTCTTGTGTAGAATGTCTGAATGAGAAGCGACTTAGTGCTGCAGATATATATACACATTTAATTTCTGAAGGATTTTGTAAGAATTATACAGTATGAGTATGGCATGGTGAAGAAATAGAAATTCCAAGCGCAACTCAACAAGGGGGAGTCGCCTTTAATGATAATGACACAATTCTGAATGATCGGATAGAGGATATTATTTGTGATGTAGGAGAAGAGGCTTTTGAGCAATCATATGCATATGGTAATATGTACAGTGATGCTGAGAAGCCGCTGTACCCAGGGTACACAAAATACCAATTGTTGAAAGTTGTATTGAAATTGGTAAGCTTGAAAGCACGGCATGGATGGAGCGACAAGAGTTTTTCAGAAGCACTTGAGGCCTTAAAGGACATGCTTCCAGATGATAACGTGCTGCCTTGCCGATACTATGATGCTAAGAAAATACTGTGTCTACTAGGGATGAAGTATAAAAAGATCCATACATGCCCTAATGATTGTATATTGTACAGAAAAGAGCATACAGAGAAAGAGCAGTGTCCGATATGTGAAACCCCCAGGTACAAATCAAATAAGGCCCCTGAAAAAGTGTTGTGGTATCTTCCTATCATACCGAGGTTCAAACGACTGTTTGCTAATGAAATTGATGCCAAAAATTTGAGATGGCATACGAATGAGAGGATTTCCTATGGAAAGCTTCGACATCCAGCTGATTCTTCTCAGTGGAAGAAAATTTATCAGTTGTTTCCTGACTTCGACAAAGAGCCTAGGAATCTTAGGCTTTGGCTTAGCACGGATGGCATGAATCCTTACGATAGCCTAAGCAGTATACATAGTTCATGGCCTGTTCTGTTGGTAATTTACAACTTATCTCCTTTGTTATGTATGAAACGAAAGTACATCATGTTGTCTATGTTGATTTCGGGACCAAAACAACCCAGAAATGACATAGATGTTTACTTAGAACCTCTGATCGAAGACTTGAAAGAGTTGTGGGACGAAGGTGTTGACGTTTTTGACACGAACAAGAAGGAGATGTTGAAAATGCGAGCCTTGATCTTTTGTACTATAAACGACTTCCCTGCTTATGGAAACTTGTCAGGATATAGCGTTAAAGGCCATAAAGCTTGTCCTATTTGTGAAAAAGGCAGATGGTACCATCAACTTCAACATGGAAGAAAGACTTTTTATCTTTGTCATAGGAGATTTCTTAGACGGGGCCACCCATATCGCAGATTAAAGAAGGCCTTTTTTGGTGGCCAAGAGTTTGAAGATGCTCAAGAGGCTTTGACTGGGGAGAAAGTGTATGAAAAGGTCAAAAATATCAATGTCATCTTCGGTAAGACTTCAAAGAGTCGAAATGAAAAAAAATATATGGAAAAAGAGGTCTGTTTTCTTTAACCTTCCATATTGGCAGAATCTTGATGTCAGACACTGTATTGATTTCATGCATATAGAGAAAAATGTGTGTGATAGTATTGTTGGGACACTACTCAACATACAAGGAAGTTTTAAGCATGGCGTTAAGGAAAGATTAGATATGCAAGAAATGGAAATACGGGCAGACTTACATCCTAAGCCATTTGGTCAGAGAACTTTTTGTCCTCCAGCTTCTCATACTTTGTCTAAGGATGAGAAATGAAGTTTTTGTGAGTGTTTACATGGCATCAAAGTTCCCTCAGGGTATTCTTTAAATTTTAAGAAGCTTGTGTCGATGAAAGACTTGAAGTTAGTAGGGCTAAAGTCTCATGATTGTCATGTCTTGATGCAACAACTACTCCCAGTGGCTATTCGAGGCATCACAGAATATGATCTTTAACACATATTGACCAGACTTTGTTTCTTCTTCAATGCGATTTGTAGTAAAGTCATTGAGATGGAAAGGTTGGATGAATTGGAAAATGAAGGTTACCTGATCTTGTGCCAACTTGAGAAGCTTTTTGTTCCTTCCTTTTTTGACATCATGGTACATCTAGTTGTTCATCTAGTGAGGGAGATAAAATTGTGTGGGCCTATCTATTTTCGATGGATGTACCCAATTGAAAGAACTATGAAAATCCTAAAAGGATATGTGAAGAACCCTAACCGGCCTGAAGCTTCAATTATTCAGAAATATGTTTCTGAAGAAGCCATAGAATTTTGTCAACATTATTTGGCAAATGTAGGACATATCGGCCTTCCTAAACGACATGATGAAGAAGGGGGTAGGCGCGGGGCTACCGTCAAGAGTGTCGATCTTGATGAATTACAACAAGTCCACTTGTACATTTTGAATAATGTTGATGCAGTTCAAAATTACATAAATGCTCATAAAGAAATTGTATGGAAAGCGAACAGTCGATTGACTGAACAAAGGTTAATTAGGGAGCATACCAAGACTTTTGCACATTGGTTTAAACACAAGGTTGACGGAGAAGAATGTATTTCTGATATAATTAAATGGCTAGCACATGGTCCTGAATTTGATGTCATAAGTTGGACTTCATTTGTGTTCAATGGGTATACCTTTTACACGAAGTCCCTGGATGATAGGAATACTGTCTAGAACAACGGTGTTATGTTAGTAGCTGAATCTATGCACTTCTCTAGTTCAAAAGATAAGAACCCTACATTGGCAGCCATACCTTATTATTGAGTTATTAACGAGATTTGGGTGGTTGACTATGTTAAAATTAAATTTCCCATTTTCAAAATGTAAGTGGGTTGATGTCAATAATGGTGTGAGGATCGATAAGTTAGGGTTTACATTAGTTGATATGAATAGCAGAAGTTTTGGAGCTGAACCTTTCATTATGGCAGATCAAGTGAAACAAGTGTTCTATATTATTGATTAGGAAAATAAAATGTGGTCTGTAGCTCTCCAAGGAAAAAGGGTCGTCGATATTGAAGAGGAAAGTCGTTCAAATTATGATCTTCTTGAGACCCCTTCTTTTTCTAGGGGTCTTCCTACATTGAACGAAGAAGATGAAGCTGATAATGAACACGGCACAAGAAATAATCATCGTGAATATCAAAATATTAAATTGGAAGCATAAATACTTATCAAAATATCAATCGTATATTAAATTGCACTCATGTTCTCGTCATGTTTGTATAATATATACATCATATACAACCCAAAATATCCAAAACATAAGGAACTAGATAACCAAAATGACTAAAGTTTTCAGCGTCCCAACCTTTAGCATTCACATTTACCTTCCGCTTGCCCTTAGAGCTCTCTCCCTATAATGTAATTGGTTTTTGGAAAAAGAATGTGATTCAAAAGAATCTAAGTAGCAACATATATCAATCATACAATTATAACACTACAAGGCTTTTTAAATAATCATCATTCATTAGAATCATCACTTAGCATTCAATGCATTACATATAGCTCGTAAACTATCGTAGAACTAGATATATTACAAAGCTCTGAGGGACACCAATGCAATAGGCCCCCGACACCCACTAGTGCAACAATGATCGTTAAATTGGCATGAGCGTCCACCCGTGCAAAGATAGACCCTGAGTGACCACCCCGCATACTCTTAATACATCAGACAACTCATGATCAACATACAATCTACACATTGCATATCATAACATATGAAAGACAAGTTACTACCTGATTGTTCTCCTCTAGCAATTTCTTCCCACCTTTCCAAGCTCAAGCAAGCCTTGAGTTCCGGAAAACTACCAAGTCCTGAAATCTCGAATATACCATAAATAAGTCATTACTCATTCATGCACAATTCCAAACTTGTAGCATTGATCAACTTAGCCTAACAGTGTCAAATTACCAAAATGCCCCTTAAGACCCAGTCTCACTATACTTTCCCAAAGTTATGACCTGAGATAATCCTCTACAATTTCACGTGAAAAATCTATTTTTAACTTCAGATTGGTTAAAATCAGGCCCAAATGATGAAAATGCCCTTGACAACCCTTACTTAGAGCTTCTAAGGGGTAATTTAGTCATTTCACATTCTGGGGCTTTTCTTACTTTATCAACAACATAGACCGTACACAATTTGGCCTCCTAAATCTAATGGAAGCATCAAAACTATCAAATTCTTACTCCTTTACCACGTTCAACACATGGCAATCTAATAGGATTCCCAGAAAAGTTGTGTCAGTTTCTTGTTTTCTCTTGCCTAATCACCTCCTTTCTGTTAGATATGATTAGTTTTGATGATGTCAAATACAGATATAAAATATTAAGAGAGTAAAAAGTTTGCATTATATACTTATCTCTTACATTGACTAACTACTATATTTAATGTTGCATATCTTGTAGATTAGTCAAGCAATGAAATAAAGAGATTGAGAAATGAAGAACTTGTAAGAATTAATGAAGAATATGAAGATTAAAGTTCTTTGGGGTACTGTAGCGTATTTGGCACTGTAGCATACTGTAGCACTTTAGTACCGAGTGATTTTCAGAATCACTCGAGTGATTCTGGAAATAGGGAAAATTTCTTGGAGTGAGTCACTATTCACTCGAGCGATCTTTAAATTTTCATGCTCTGTTTTTCATCCAGCTGAGTGAGGTCTGGTTATTCGATTATATCTCTCAAAATACAACTCCGATTGAGACGAAACTAGTTGTATATGAAAATAGACTCCCAGTGCGTCATTTTGACACCAGAAACAATATCAAAGGAGCTCGAATGAAGGAGATATAAATGTTGCAAGTTGAAACTCAAATCAGCGTCACCTTCCAGAACAAGTTTGGTATTTTGGACATAACTCTCAAACCACATATCCAATTGAGCTGAAACATATTCCATATGAAACTAGACGTAAACATCTTTCCATGGATATATAATATTGCAATTTTAGAGTTATATTCGAAGAGTTATGTCATCTGGAATTTGACCCCTGTTTGCTGTCGAATTGGAAGTGGAGCTACGAGTTCAAGTGATCTGAACAGGGAGCACCCGAGTGATCAGGAAGATCACTCGAGTAATCATTAATAATCCCTCAAGTGAAATTCATTAGATGGAAGATCACTCAAGTGGCACAAAAATCACCAAAAGAATTTTTCACTGTTCTCAAAATCACTCTTAGTTATATTGAAATCACTCGAGTGATTCTGTTGATTTTGTAAATCACTTCCAGTGCAAGCCAAATCACTGCAAGAAAAATTCACTGTTTACAATTTCACTTCCAATGATATCAAAATCACTTGAGTGATGTGAGATTTTTCATAATCACTTCCAGTGCAAGCCAAATCACTGCAAGAAAAATTCACTGTTTGCAATTTCACTTCCAGTGATACCGAAATCACTCGAGTGATATGTGATTTTTCAGAATCACTTCTAGTGCAAGCCAAATCACTGCAAGAAAAATTAACTGTTTCAAAATTCACTTCCAGTGATCTCCAAATCACTCGAGTGATATGTGAAATTTTCAATATCACTCCCAGTGAACCTAAATGCACCTCCAGTGAAAGCTAATATGCCTCAAGGGATATGTTTATTTTGGTATATCACTCCCAATGCATTTCTAGTTAATCAAATACCTTCCAGTGATCACTCAGTGTACTCTCCACTGTGATAGAATCAGTTCCAGTGGCAGTAAATCAGAATCACATTCAGAAATCAAGATCACTGCCAGTGGAATACTATCTTCTGAAAATCACCTCCAGTGAAATCAAGTTTACTTCCAGTAATTCTTCAGTTTTTAGATATCATTGCCAGTGAAGTTGAAATTTACCTAAATGAAATGTGTTTTGTGAAAATCACTACCAGAGAAGTATGTAATCACCCGAGTTATGTTTTCTAACGGCTATTTCTCTGAGTGCTTTTACAGGTGTTATGCACTATTAATCACATGGCACACACGAATCAATATTCAGTGACAACAAATCATGGGCAACATGACTATTTAATAAAAGTTTCAACGAACGTGCAAAACAGAAAGAAAGCAATGCTGAAACATTTGTCAGAGCACGATCAACAGAAAACGCTGAAGTATCTGTTAGACACACGATGGGCTTTCAACGGAAAAATATTTCAATGCTCCAACGGCTCTCAACCTATCTTTTATATAAACTGAAGCATTCAAGAAGAAGATATATATGATAGTGAGCAAATACACGAGCGAACAGAAATGATGAAGTAGCGAGAACCCAACTGCCAATATGCTACTATCATGAATCTTCGTCTCTCACATACTCTCTGTTAATATCTTTTTTTCCTTGTCATGTATAATTGAGAGTGAGAATATTTACATTGTACTTCAGTGAGCATTTATACACTCTGTGAGAGAGCTTGTAAACACTTCATCTATATTTCAGAAGTGTTCTCAAGGTAGAGGGACCTTGAGAGGATTGATCACCTTATAGGGTAGTTGTAGAGCAAATTGTCAGTAAGACTTTTTGCTCGTAAGACTTACAAGGTGCAAGCAGTAGAGAACATTACTGCTTGTAAGACTTACAATGGTGTAAGCAGGAGAGAACGTTGCTGCTCATAAGACTTGCATAGTTAAGCAAGAGAGAAAGGTCTTTGGGATTGCTTTGCTCGACTTGCTGTAAGAGGGAGTAAACCTTACAGTGTGTAAGGGGGAGTAACTCTTGTGAGTTTGTAGAGGCTTATCTTATGCCCAGTTAAACAAGAAAATAGTGGATTGGAAATCTAAGGAGGAGCCTGGGGATTGGAAATAGGTCATCGTGGATTGGACCGAACCAGGATAAAACACAGTTTGCATCTTCTCTTCCTAAGCTTTTATATTTTTAGCATATATGATTTACATAATTGCTACTTCCATATATACTAAGTGAACAATCTGTTAAAAGATTTTAAAGATCATACTTTCTTTTCATACACCCAATTCACCCCCCTCTTGGGTGTCAGCCAATTCTAACACTTTCTACTTATAATCACACTATTAGCTATTTAGATATTCATTGGACTTGATTTAGAGAAACTTGAAAATTAAGGTCTCTTAGGTTTCATGAACTTCTTTCACCAAAACAACCAAAACCAAGTCAAGAACAACCCTATTAGCATGAATTAAGCAAGAGGAAGAAGTTTGGAAGATTACCTCTTGATTTCCATGCTTCCTCTCTCTCTCTCCTCAACTCTTGATTTACCTTGAAAACTATGGATTAAAAGGAGGAGAGGTGAGTAGAGGTTATGGAGGGATTAGGAAGGTTAAAGTACATGTCTACAACTTGCTTACCTTGATCTTGAATAACCCTACCCCATATATGCTTCACAATGTTCTCCAATGTTCTCAACTCCCTCTCTCGTTATTTCGATTAGATGGCACGAGAATGAAGGAAATGATGAAGAACTTAGTGATATATTATGAATTAGTCAAATACTTTGACAAGTGGCAACTTCCAATTAGTCCGAAAATTCCATTTCTTCTATTTATTTCATTTTCCTTCATACTCCTCTTGATCAGCCAAAAATGCATGAGAATTGAGGAAATATATATTGATCTTATACTATTCCATTGTCATCTTACAATAGGTTGACTTTTGACTATTAGACCTTACTTGATAATATTTCACCAAAATAGACTTATTAATTATCAAGTAGCCATTCCTCTCTTTTTAATTCCCATTTAACTAAAATTATTAGGAATAATAAGGAAAAATAATTATTTCCCCCTTTATGGAAAAATTATCGTTTTGCCCTTACATTTTATGATTCACCGTAATAAATTATTTCTCGCTCATTTACATGGGTTTGACCCAATTTTGGTCCTTAAATGATCCCACTATTCATGTCATTCAATTCTCAAATTTTGGTTACAATAGTAGGCCTTTATGTGGAATTAATTGCCTCTTTGTGTCATTGTTTGGTCGAATTATATATAACCAGCGATTTCCATTTTCTGTAAATTCATACACATTACAATTCACCATTTTATTCTACTAAATATTATAAATACACATGTAAGGAATAGTGGTGAAAAAGTGGGGTATTACAGATTAAATCCCCAAGATGGGGGATAATTCTTGGCCAACTCAGTGCCTAGTGAGGGTTGGGTTGGTCCAGAATGCTAGTGCCTTGTGAGTATGGGGCCGTTTATTACATAAAAAGGCACCTTTTTATGTAACGGCCCAGCCTCTTGCCATCGCAGGCTGACGTGCCCGGTGATCATGGTGTAAATGGTTACTAAGTGGCTCTTAAGGCTTGGACTTATCCTCAGGTCTTAGCTTCGAGTCCCTGGGGAGGCGTATTAAATCCCCAAGAGGAGGGGATAGTTCCTGGCCTTCTGAGCCCTAAGAGGGGGTAGAAATTGGTCTGGACCGCCAGCCTGCGGTGGTAAGGGGATGTCCATTACAGATTCAATGTATAAGATTCCATGTTAATAATCACAAAGAAAGGTTTTGTAATATCCAAAAATTTGGGGCTAAAGGCTAGAGGGTAAGCCTTAATAAAGAAGAGTACTATGCCCAGTTCAGAAAGAGTTCCAAGAATGCCCAAGAGCCATAATGACTTTTAGAGGCTAATTTGGGAACTAAAGTATGGGATTTAGTTCCAAATAGTCAAAGGAAATGCCTGATTCTTTTATCTAGAGTCAAATAGGATCTTAAGCCTAACTTGGATCCAAAAAGAAGAGGAAATAACATCTTAGAAATGGAAAGAAAGATGAAAGTTGAAGAACAAGTTTAAGGTAAGGGCTTCTTCTTTGATTTTCACCTTCCAAATCATCTTTCTAGCTCTTGAGGTCTTAATAAATGTTGTTCCTCTGATCAAGAGCTTCATTTATATGGTTTTAGTTTCTTGAGAAGAGGTGTTTCGTGCTATTTACAAAATACCAAATTTGGAGAAATCAAGAAGTGAAAGAGATGAGCTTAAGCTTCATATTGATGTAAGTATTGTGTTGGTTAGTGGACTTTTATGGCTTTTCTCTTACTACCCTATTTTTGGTCATTTAGGGTTCTTGGGGTTTCATGATGCTTTGATCATATACAAGTCGTTATATGATGTTTGGGAAGCATATGAACCTAGTTTGGTAGTTAAAATGTGAATTGGTAAAGTTTTGCTTTGAACCCTAATTTCTGGTCTGAACAGGGTAGGTAGGAGGAGAATTATTTTGCCTATTTTGAGGTCTTCAATGGATTCCTTGGGCAAAATTTTATAGGAATAGGTTGTTGGTATGATTTTAGAAAGAATGGATTTGAATTTCAAAAGTTGGAATAATGTTGTCTAGTTATGGTTTCCCTACGTGGCAGAGGTTTGCATTGTATTTTGAGTAACTTAATGGTGTCTAATGCCTATGAAACTTTCTATTATGAAAGTATACTTATAAAGCTTTAATTTGATAGGTTATATAGGTCGTTTGGAGCTGTACACTAGGAGTTATGTATTTTTGAAGTTGACAGATTTTATTTTCTGCTGTTTGTCTATTTTGGATATTTTGGGGAAATGTACATGATGTATATAATTCTTTAAACCTAACAATAGTATAGTGGTAGAATTGGTAGTATGATAACATAATAAAGGGATAACTTAGCTAGGTAACGCTTCTGATTGACAAAGAAACATTAACTAATGAATGTAATGTGAGACTTAAGCAGAGACACACTCGTGCACTCTGATCAAAACAGAATTGAGTACCGATGAGACTTAGGGAGATAGTGAACTTTGTGAAAATGTTTGAAGAGTTCTTTTTATCCTTTGAAAAATCCACTCAATCCCAGGTTCAACTCCTGAGATATGTTTGGAACTTGCGAACTTTTTCCAAAGTCAGTTTAATCCAGGGCCGAATCTTGGTTTCATAACTAATTTCACTACTCTTTTGCACTCATTTGAGTCTATTAGAAATAAGTTATTACAGGTTTTAGCTTTTATGTTTATATTTCATTTCTTCCTTTGGAATAAAAAATTTTCACTTCCTCAATATAAATCCCAAAGTAGTACACCGACTTGAATGATCAAATAATTAAAATTAAATTGACCGGTTGATTATAAAATAATATGAGAATTTAAAATTTCAATACCTTGTTTTTAATTTAAAAAATTTAAACCTTCTTATGAAAGGAAGTGTGGATAAAAATAAAAAGATATGTACTTTTGATAGTAGTAATAAACATATAGTAACTTTTGTTTATGGTTTTTCCTCATGTTGCCAAGAGACATATATTGTGAGACTGCCTTTGCAATATTTCCTCTAGTATATATAAGCCTTATTTAATTATCAGTGAACTCAATCAAATTGGTGACTTATACAGTATATAGATACAATGCTTTATTGGTTTTGGGAAGTGTGGATATAATGTAATCTATATTTTAGAATGTAATTCATGAAAAACAATATGTTAGAATTTAATGAATGGATGGCAATCTCAAAGTTTCATACACATTCATAAATCAAAGTTAATGAGGAGACTCGTATGTTTGTCGATTTGGCAACAATTTAAAATTGACAATATAAATAAAAAACACCAATAAATAAAAACAATTCTAGCAATTATTAAACATTTTGAATAAACACTGTTAAGTGATGTAATTAATAAGTAGTTGGTAGATAGTAGTTAATGGTAGATATAATTAATAAGTAGTTCGTAGATAGTAGTAGTTCGTAGATAGTAGTTAAGGGCATTTAATACGCATGTAAAAGGCTCCCTCTATAAATACCCATGTAAGTCTTGTAAATGAAATCAACAGAAACATTTTTCCTCAAATACTTTGTCATGGTATCAGAGCTTGGTTGGCTCTAAACTCTAGTTTCTAGTTTCTGAAACTTTGTTAAAAATCCTATTCTTCCTATGAAAAACCCATCTACCTTATCCAAACCCAACTTGTCCTGACCTTCGTTCAAGATACGTGCCCCATCACCGTGTTCAGAGGCTACCGACAACCAAACCCTGCTACTGTCGAAGATTCCGGCATGATACATGTTCACAATCATGGGTACTTTTCTCAGTCACTGGTCAAGTTTTCTCAGAATCTCCTTCTCTTTCTGTTCTAAGCCATATCTAAGAAAAAAAAGCTTCTAAAAGTACTGGATTTTCTACAATCAGTGTTCTAAGTATTATGGAGACTGGTAGAGTGTTCTGGCTTCTTATAAGCTAAACGGAACTAATTTTTTAAGTTGGTCTCAGTTTGTTCGCACTTTCTTTAAGGGTCATGGAAAACTTAGTCATTTGCTTGGAATAGGTCCTAAACTAGGAGATCCATGTTTTGATGCTTGGGATAAAGAAGACTCCATGGTTATGTCTTGGTTATGCAGTTCCATGACTCCTGATGTTAGTCAAACATGCTTATTATTATCTTTAGGAAAGGAAATCTAGGATACTGTTCATCAAACCTATTTAAAGGTGAAAGATGCAACTCAAATATATAAGATTAAGACCAAGATTTTAAACACTGAGTAAGGAAGCAAGTCTTTTACTGAGTACTCTATGGCTATGAAGAGTTTATGGCAACAACTAGATTACTAACACCGTATTACTATAAAAAGTAGTGAAGATGCTATAACCTTCAAATGCTTTGTTGAGAAAGAATTGATATTTGAGTACCTTGAAGGGCCAAATGCAGAATATGATCCTATGAGAGTAAAAATTATTGGAATGAAGGATATACCATCTCTCATTAAAACCATTGCCATTTTTTTAGTAGAAGAAGGACGAAGAAATGTGATGATGAAACCTCAACAGCTGGAAAGTTCAGCCCTAGTCTCTAAGCATGTCGCTAATTGTAAACAAGGTGATCACTCAAAAGTCTCTAATAAGAAAATCTTATGGTGTACTTATTGTTGGAAATTGTGCCCTAGGGGCCAATCATTGTACTTTAAACATTGTTATTGAACTAATTTCTCCATTTTGTTATCATATTATTTGAATAATCATTATGATAACTATCCTTGGATAAATCATAATGATTGTCCTAAATGTCCCTGGTCGATTATCTATGTGGGAGCGAAGATGAAATAAGACCAGTATAACTTTGAAGAGGTATGGAGATATGAATCAAAGTCATAGGCACTTGTAAGAGTACAAGGTGCTAGACCGACCTGCTATGAGAAAACTGTATGGATCAAGTCATAAGTTTATCTCATGTATAACCACATCACTATACCTTTTGACTTGAGATCATCATGGGTTCCTGTATGAGAGTCACTCTGTAACATCTAAATTTTTATTCATCAAAATTCCTTACACCTTATGCCATTAAAAAGGAATAAATGGTGAATTATGAAGCACATGAAATGACAAAACAATGCAATTAGTAGTCACACACAACATGATTAAATTTGGGACACAAGAGTGCAATTCTTTCCCTTAAAGACTTAATATTGAAGCCGAAAATGTAGAACAAAAGAGCACAAATTTTGGCTCAATTATCTTGCAAAAATTTGGCTAAAAGAAAGAGAAAAGGAAGTAGACATAAGATGATACAAAAATCACAAAAATGTATGGGCAAAATGGTCATTTGCTAATAAAGCAAGAGTCCAATTAGTTTTTCCTTTGTTTAGTGGATATTTTTGGTCAAAAATAATAAAAGAAGGGGAAAATAAATATTGGCTATTAAACATGACATGTGGAAGCATTTTTTACCAAGTAGGAAAAGAAGGGAAAAGTCAAATTACACGTGTTAATTTGCAATTAAATATAATATTTCAAGAAGGTAGATGATGACATTTTTAAGAGCTCTTATCTCTTTTCCAAGAGCTACTTTCGTCCAACCATAAGAAGCAAGAGATAGAGAGTATGTCTTGAAACATAGAGAACAAGAAAGAGAGAAGGAGCAAGATCAAGAAATCAAACAAGGTAAGTTTGGTTGTGAATTTCCATTTGTTTATGCCTTCTAATTCATGGAAACTCTATCCTAATCTCTATGTCTTCTTGAAATACACATGTAGCAAGGTAAAACAAGAGCAAGAAGGAGGAGAGAGGGATGATTTTGGAAGGCTTAGAGACAGAAACAAGAGGTAATCACAAACAACCTTATTTTCTTGATAATTCAAGGTGTATATTATTGTTGTGGTTGAGATTTATAGCTTTGGTTGGCTTGATTTCGTGATTGGGATACACAAACCCTAAGGGTAGGTACTATCCAAATTTTGATTAATCATGTTTAAGAGGTTTTAAGTGGTTAAACAAGTGATTAGAAGTGAAAGAAAGGAGTTTGGTTGAATGGAATCATGAAACACAAATTTTCCCAAATATTTCCAAATTTTCTTCCAGACCTCTTTTGGGTGTGTTTATGCTGGAATTTCATAGATTTGATGATTTCGTTGTGTTCTACACGAAATTTTGTGTAGGAATAACCTATGGCTATAAATTATGGATCATTGGAATTAAATACTGAAAATTGTAATGTAAACTGTGCTGCTAGTGTGATTTTCTGCGTGACAGTATTATTGTAATGTTTTTTTGAATAGGCAAAAAGATGTCTAATGAATATGAAATTTTTCAGAATAAAATTGGACTTATTAAGCTTAAATTTGATAGGTCATATAAGTCATTTGGACCTGTATACTAAGAGTTATGTATTTTTAAAATTAGCCAAATGAAACTAGCATGTTTCTATGGAAGTATCTAGTAAATGATAATTCTAGAATCTTGTGCTTTAGTTAGCTAGCTAAGGACAATATTTTTACTCAAAAATAGACTTAATATGGGTCACATAGTCTTTGGAACCACTACAATTGGACATTTGTAAATAAAGATATGAATTTTTAAAGTTTGATGAAAATTATGGCATATTTTAATCAATGAGCGAAATTGAAAAGGTAATGGGAAAATGTAATTGCCTTGAACTCTAAGGGTAAAGATAACCAACTATATGAGTTTAGAATGGGAATATGAATGAGTAATAACTCATGTATTATAAAATTTAGAATTTTAGGATTTGTCAGTTGCCCAAGCCGGACGACAAGTTGTGAATTGATAGTATAAGCAGGGAAAGGGATTTCATGTAGTAACTCTATCTCTCATATACTATGTGATTATTTGTATACTTTGGATATGCCATATTCTGTGATATAAACAGTGCCTAGGGTATAATATATAGTTGTAGTGTAGGAAAAGCACAAGTACTATCCGATGGGAAAGGCAGAAGTACCGTCTGGCCTAGTGGGACCCAGTTATGATATACATAGTATGAATAGAACCTAGCTGTGATCTTGGACCTAGTTGATGTTGGAAATTGTACCCTAGGGGCCAATCATTGTACTTTGAACATTGTTATTCAATGAATTTCTCCATTTAGTTATCACATTATTCGTATATTCACTGTGATAACTGTATCTTTGGATAAATCATAATGATTGTCCTAAATGCCCCTGGTCAGTCATCTATATGGGAGTAAAGATGAAATAAGACCAGTATGACTTTGATAAGGTATGGGGATACGAATCAAAGTCTTAGGTACTTGTAGGAGTACAAGGTGCTTGATCGACCCACTATGAGAAAGCTGCATGGATTAAGGCATAAGGTTATGTCATATATAACCACGTCACAATGCCCTTTGACCTGAGATCATCATGGATTCCTACATGACAGTCACTAAGCTTTGACTTAGTCAATAGCCACCTTTAACCAGGTGATGATGAAGGCTACAATCGGGCTTAGTGGTTTTCATGCAGAGGAATGTGAATGGTCAAGTTGGAATTTATCCCTCATATTAGTAAAGAGATATTACTGGGCCCCTCGATGAGTGAGTCTGAGAAATGTATGGCCATACTATTATATACATATTATATATATATATTATATACACATGTTGTGTGAATATTTATTTGATAAATATTTATATGTGTGTGTGTGTGTCTATATATATATATATGGAAAAGAAAATTAATAATATTATATATACACATATGTATTTTTGAAATACATACATACATATATAATATATATTATTTGATAATATATATTATATATATGATAATATTATATTATATGATAATATGATTGTATTATATTATAGGATAATATTATTACATTGTATATATGTATAAAGATATTATATGAAAATATCTCATATTTAATTTATAAAGATAAATTAAATCTAATTCGATTGACTCTTTATTCTAATGAAATAAATAGGTTAAATTAAAACTGTTGGATATATTTAATTAAATAAGATTTATTTAATTAGCTTATCAAAACAATTAACTGTTAATTGATATGATAAGGACTTTGAAATTAATTAAGATTAATTTTAAAAATCCAATATCCATCATAAAATAGATGACCCTGTTTAGTTATAAAAGGTAAGAGCTAGGGTTTTCTGCGGATGATGAAAAAATAGAGAGCTGCAAGAAAACCCAAGAAGGACATTGGAGGCGCTAGCACACTGCCGGTGTTGGGTCCTGTTTGTGTGGATACCAGTAGAGGGAGCTTATCTGAGTAGTTAGCTCCTCAAGATCCAAAAGAAAAAACTCCAAAGAAGAACTAGCCAACATGTTGATGTCGGGGATAGATAATCTCACACTCATAGAGTTTGATGCTCTTTTAAGAAGAATTAGCAGACATGTAGATGCCGGAAAAATTATTTCAAGAGCAACCAAGCATGGAGATTTAAGAACTTGCAATACGTTGATGATTATAGGCATTCAAACAAACATCAATAAGGTACGACTCTTTCTAACTTGATTTGAATGCCTTTGATAGATCCGCAATTGGGATTGATAAAATTTTACAATTTTAAATTTTAATTCTTCCGTTGTGTGCCTACCAATCCTAACAGCTGAGGTGACAGACAAGTCGGGGATAAAATAATCATTTAGCCCTGAATAGTGTGCATAAACATGTTACAATATGAATTTTTTGTTACACTATATGGTGCATAGCATTTTTACTTATCACATTTTATATGATTGATTGTGTGTTACTACTGGGATTTGTATGAATTTCCCCCTTTCCATAAATGAATATTTATCTAGTTAGAGAAAACGGTTCTTAGGGCAAAAATATTATGTACAGTTCAAGCAGTGTTGTTGGTTATCTACAAGCTGTTTTATTATTTTTAAGGACTATAAATATTATATACAAGATGTAATACCCCATTTTGACCAATACATTTATGTGTATATTTGATGTATATTTAGTAGAAAATAATGGTGAAAAATGATGTGAATGAATTTATGAGAATTTATGGAAAATATTCCAATCGCCGGTTACAAGTAATTTGGCCGAATAAGGATATAAAGAGGCGATTAATATACTGACTAAGGCCTAATATGGTAACCAAAATTCAATAAATTAGGTGACATGAATAACGGCCTCATTTAAGTGCCAAAATGGAGTTAAGCCAAAGAAAAGGGCGATAACCGATTTATTTCGGTAAATCAGGAAATGTAGGGGTAAAATGGTAATTTTGCCGTAAAATGGAAAATAATTATTTTTCCCCAATATTCCCATTAGTTTGAGTTAAATGGGAATTAAAAAGGGTAAAATGACTGCTTGATCATAAATAAATCAATTTTTCGTAAATTATGGTAAAAAATGATCAAATAGTCAAAAAGTCAATGACTTGGTCAATAAGTTACGAGTTGGCACAATGGGATATTGGAGATTCAGATTTCCCTTGTATTTCTCATGGGATTTCAGCTGTTATGTGGCATGGAAAGGGAAATGGTCAAGTAGTAAAAAATGCTTATACCTTGTGTCTAAAGCTACCTAATCCCTGTATGATCTCTCTTCCTCACCTCTTAACCCTTGGATTTCTTGTTGAGCAGCTGAATCAAGAGTTAGAGAGAGAGAGTCAAAAATGTCCAGGAGAGAGAAAGTTGCAGAAATCAAGAGGTAACTTCCCAAATTTGTTTCTCTTACTTAATTGTTGTTAGTATGGTTGTTTTTGGCTTGATTATGGTTCATTTGGTATAAGATAAATCAAGAAAACTCAAGAGAACATAATGTGAAAGTATCTCTAAATCAAGTCCAATGAAGGTCTAACTAGTTAATATATTGGTTATAAGTAGAAAGGAGGTGATTAGGCTAAAGAAAATGATAATTCGACACAACTTTTCTGGGAATTTATTTTCTCTTCCTTGTGTTGGACGTGGCAAATGGATAGGAATTTGATAATTCTGATGCTTCCATTAGATTTAGGAGGCCAAATTGTGTAGGGTCTATGTTGACCCTGAAGTGAGAAAAGGCTTGGAGAGTGAAATGACAAAATTGCCCTTTCTAAGTCTTAATTGAGGGCTGTCAAGGGTATTTTCATCATTTCAGCTTGATTTTGGCCAATTTGAGGTTGGAAATGGAATCTACACATGAAAATGTGTAGGAATGGCCTAAGTCACGATTTTAAGAAAAATACTGATAATCAGGACCTAAGGGTTATTTTGGTAATTTGACACCATTAAGCTAAACTTACCAATATTATAAGTTTGGAAGGATGTATGAATGAGTAATAACTCATTTGTAGTATTTGAAGATTTCAGGACTTGACAACTGGTCTGGCCTCAGTAGTTGTCCGAGCTTGAATCGAGTGGGAAAGTTGCATAGAGGAGCAACTAGGTAGTAACCGTCTTCATATGACATGACATGCATATGTATTGTTTGTATCATCATCAAAATGTTTAACATGTTTAGATTGAGCGAAGTGATTACCTGGGGCCTTTCAGAGGTTGGGCTGACACTCAGATGAAATGTTCATAAATGCACGAGTGGTGCCCGGGGCCTATCTATGCAGGGGTGCCCCTCGTGACCAAGAGAACCTGTCTAGCGCAATGTCAGTTATGAGATTGCATTATATGCACTGTGCATAGATGCCCTCATGGGCTGAGAACCTGTCAAGCGTAATGTCAGTTTATGAATTGCACGTTTTGCACTAAATAATGTTCTGATGATTTTGTTGATGATTGTGAGTAAAGCATGATTGTGTGTGTTATCTTATATGCTTGATTGCGTTACTATTGAGATTCTTGTGAATCTCATTTTTATTCCAAAAACAAATCTCCAGTATAGGGAGGAAGCTCACGGGGCAAAGAGAAGGTAAATGACGATGAATCGAGGCCAAGAAGCAGAAGAGCTTAATTTAGGTTGTCAAATCCCTGTTATGTATATTAAGAGTTTTGAATTGTATATGAAGTATTGTAAAATGAATTGTGTATGAATGTGCTTATATGTGAATATTTATATGCAGCAGAGGCATTGTATAAAGTTCTAGCATTTTGTCACTCTGATGTTTTATATTCGGTGAGTATTAGCTAATTGGTACTCTACCGTAGTGTTGGTAAATGAGGTATCACACAAGACCCTGTGGGGATTCCTGTAATATAATAATAGACTTATTATCAGTATATTTATGCTATTTCTGTAAGCTCATTGAACTGCGCCTTGTTATTTTGATAAATATAGAAATAAATAAGGGGTTTGACACGCTCAGCTTTGACCGAGTCAAAAGTCACCTTTGACTGGGTGATAATAAAGGCTATGTTCGGGCTTGGTGGTTTTCATGTAGAGGAATGTGAATGGTCAAGATGGAATTTGTCCCTCACATTAGTAAAGATATATTATTGGGCCGCTCAATGAGTCAGTCTGAGAAATGTATGGCCATACTACAATGGAAAGGAGTTTTCATTTCCATAGTCAAACTACTCAGGAAGGACATTGGTGGCATTAGCATGTTGTCCTTGTTGGATTCCTATTCATGTGGATATTAATTGAGGGAGCTAATCAAAGTTGTTACCTCCTCGAGATTGAAAGGAAAGACCGAGAAGCATCAGAAAGATCAGGCATGTCAAGCTGATTTGTTTAAGCCTGTTTAAGTTGAGGATCGAGCTCATGATTTAATGTCTCCAGTACAGTGTAATGTTTACATAGCTGGACTGAGAAGCATAAGAAAGGTACATTTTTTCTACTACTTGATCTAAACGCCGTTGACAGATCCACAGTAGGGATTGAAAAATTTTTGAATTTAATTTTCCACTGTGCCTACCAATCCAACACTTATTGCAACAAACCCTATCATACCAAGGAGAAGTGTTGGATGCTTATTGGTAGGCCTCCAAATCTAAAGAAGAGTCAAGCTCATATTGCTTCACATGGTGAAAGCAAATATAGCCCTGCTAATCTTAAGGGGAAGATAGAAGGACTGAGTGTCTTGTTGAAGACACTCAAAAAAGATTGTTCTCCTAATACAGGTACTTGTGCTTTGGGGTTCATAGGTATTTCCTTTTAATCATCGTTTGCCTTATTCTCATCTGCACTTAATGCCTCAAATAAAGATTTCCTTCACTGTTAGATCATCGATTCAGGAGCCACAAATCATATGACTAACTCTTCTAAGTGCTTTATTTCTTATAGTCCTTATATTAGTAATAGGAAAATTACTGTGGCTGATAGATCTATAATGATTGTGGCTGGTCAAGGAGATGTTTGTCTAAATCCTACCCTTGTCTAAAAGAATGTCTTACATGTCCTAAAACTTTGCACCATTCTTATTTCTATCAAAAAACTTGTTGCTGATTCTAATTGCCATGTATCCTTTTCTTCAACATCTTGTATCCTTCAAGAGCAGGACATGAAATAGATGATTGGACTTGCTGAGTAAAAAGATGGAATTTATTTTCTAGATGAACATAATAAATGTGGTAGAGTTCAAAGTTTATTGTCTTCCTCTCAACCTAGAGATATCAAATCAAATGAGGAATATATTTGGCTTCATCATTGCCGTCTTGGTCACCTTCTTTTAACGTCCTTAAGATCTTGTTTCCTTCTTTGTTCAAAAATGTACCTGTTGAGTCTCTTCATTTGATATTTGTGAGTTTGCAAAACACAAGCGATCCTCCTATCCTAGTAGTAGTAGCATAAGTTATGTTCCTTTCGACTTGATTCACAGGGATATTTGGGGTTCTTCTAGTATTCCTAATGTTTCAGGGTCTCGTTAGTTTGTGTCCTTCGTTAATGATTGCACATGTGTTACATGGATCAACTTGTTGAAACAAAAGTCTGATGTTACCTCTGTTCTCCCCTCCTTTTATAATATGATAACACCCTATTTGGAGTTCGGATAAAAAGGTTTTGTTTTGATAATACAAAAGAGTTATTCAATTAATCTTTGTCTACAATTTTTGATAAATAAGGGATCCTACACGAGTCATCTTGTGTCAACACTGTAATATCCCAAATTTTGGGTATAGAAACTTACGGATAAGCCTGAATCAGGTAAACGACTAAGCCCAATTTAGGAAGAGTCCTAAGAATGATGAGATATACAAAGACTCTCAGGGGCTATGAGATTTGGCCTTACTGGGTAGAGGGCTCAGTATCTATAGACAACATGATTAGAATGTCAGTGCAGATGTGCACATAACACATATATAATGTCATTGGGTTTATAGAAAGACACCACCCAACTATGTCATGAGGAAAGGGACCAATTAGTTGGGCAGAATAAGCCAATGTAAGGGTGCACATGCCATTTTCAGGGCATATATGAGTACCCTGCGTTTTTGAAGTGGACATCGGTATGTGGTGCCATATGGGGCCTATATACATAATCCGACTTGGTGTCATTTGATGGGCTTCGGTATGAGTGTCACAATCCCGAGTAAGCCTCGAGTAAAGCTGAGCAGACACTGATAAAGTAACTTTAATAAAGTAATGATGTCTCATGATGACTAGCTTTTGTGTTGGCTTCTTGAGAAAGTGACACATGACACTTAATCATGATAAAGGACAAGCCACTTTTGTGTTGGAAGATTGAGGAGGTGACAAGTGTCCCTCATCATTACCATCACATTTATGCTTTTGTGTTGGCACCTCCGGAGCTCGCCACCTAGCACCGAAGTTTGGGGAATCCTCCAGTATCCAGTTTGGTCACATACTTGACTTCTCAAACACCGAACCTAGGAGTCTAGGGAAATTTTCAGGGCTCTCCCTTTGCCTAACAATATGGTGCCACATAAGAGAGAGAAAAGAGGTGGAACCCATTTTATTAAAAGAAGTAACACGTGTCACCAAATCATTGGTTTATCGGACATGTGGCACGGTAGGATTGTGACATGTGGAAAAAGCTTTCCCAAGACTCCTCCTTAGCTATTTATTCGGTCAAATGGCTGAAAAGTAAAGGGAAATCAGATTGAGAATGAAAGAACATGGAAGAAGAGAGAGAAGTGAGTGAATAGTATTTTCCAAAAACTTCAATCGGCCAAAATGCTACCGAATCGGCGTTTTCTCTCAAAATACCCTTCACAAACATTCTTATACTCATCCCAAGATTTATTTATAAGGTTTTAGATTTTCACTTGGAGGTGTTTGGTGCCATCTCGTCGGCCAAAGTATTGCTGAAATTCGAAATCGACTGCGGAAACGCGTAGAGGTAAGCATAAGCTTCCTTTTGAACCAATTGGTTTGTTGTTTGGATGAGTTTTTGTAAGGGTTTGATACTGTTCATTTGCGTCCAAGGGGTGGTTTTGAGGTTTAATCATATATTTATGGTTAGATTATGATTAATGATGAGATTGGACTAAGTTGTTGGACAAAACTCTATTTTGGGTAATTTTGGTTGGTTGGTGGTTCTGTTTTGTTAGAGGGGAAGGGGATGAAACTTTGGGAGTTTGGTGATTTTGATCATCCCATTGTGTTCTACACAAAAAATTGTGTGGAAATAGCCTTGATTATTAATTTTGAATTATTAGGACACAAGTTGTAACTTTGTGAATTTCTGCCCTGTTAAGGTTCCTGGGTGGTAGTCATCTTGTATGGTGTTTTTAAGTGACTAAATGATTTCCAAATCTTGTGAAACTTTCCAATATGAAATTAGACTTATCAAGCTTTAATTGATAGGTCATAATGGTCAATTGGATTTGTGTGCTGGAAATTCTACATTTTTAAAGTTTGGTAATGTAAAACTGGGTAATTCTGGAGTAGTGTCCAATAAAAGGAAACTCTGTACCTATATGTGTACATTTAGCCTATGAATATATTTTTCCCTGAAATTAGACATAACAAGGGTCACGTAGAACTTGGAATCACCTTCTTTGTATTTTTTAGAATTATTTATGATTTTTACAAATTCGGTCAAGAATCAGGAAAGGAGAAAATCTATCTGCCAGATTCTTGGCCGCGGCCAGAGGTTCTTGGATACGGCCAAAAGGTCTCTGACCTGATTTTGGCCACGGCGAAGAGCCCCAAATTTCAGTATTTCATATTTTTGAAGGAAATTGACCTATTTAGCCCTTTCTAGCTTCTTGGGCCTTAATATATACTTCCAATGACTTAAGATCATGGATCTAATGATGTGATTGGTATATACTTTTGGGGTAAAGCAGTCTTAATTGCAACATATCTTATTAACTGACTTTCAACTCCATTTCTTAGATCAAAAAGTCCCATAGAGGTTCTCACTACTTTCTTTCCAAATTTCAATGCATCAAATGGTCTCATACCTAGAATATTTGGGTGTGTTGCATTTGTTCATGTGCGTTCTCAACAAAGAACAAAACTTGATCCTAGGTCTGTCAAATGTATGTTTGTTGGATATTCCTCCATCCAAAAGGGATATAAATGTTACCATCCTCCTTGTAGGAATTTCTTTGTTTCAGCTGATGTCACATTTTCTAAATTTGAGTCTTATTTTAGTACCCCTATTATGAGGGAAAGTCCAATTGATGATGATCAAAATAATGATCTCTTTCTTGGTGACTTTCCACAATCTCATCCAAGTGAATCTCCAAAAGCTCACCCAACTTCTCTAAGTGAGTCTTCCAAAGCTCTAGTAACTCTGAGCTTTACTCATTCACTCTAAAAAGAAAGCATCTCAACCACTGCCTGTTCAATCATCTGAGTATGTTACTATTGAGACACCAAGACCATCTCCTGAGAATACCAAGGTAACTCCATCCCTTTCTAATATTCCTGAAAGTCATAATGATATTCCTAATGACTTTGATCTATCCATTGCCTTAAGGAAAGAAGTTTGAAGTTGCAGTAAGCATCCTTTATATCATTTATCTTTATTTCTTTCATATGATAGGTTGTCTTGCAGTCACATAACCTTTCTCACTCATCTCCAATCCATTTCAATACAAAAAACCTTATATGAGGTATTAGTAGATGATAATTGGGTCCAAGCAATAAAAGTTGAAATGGAAGCCCTAGAGAACAACAAAACATGGGAGATTGTTCAATTACCAAAAGGAAAAAAACTTGTTAGATGAAAATGGGTCTTTACTCCCAGATACAATTCTGATAGTACTCTAGAATGGTATAAAGCTCGATTGGTTGCCAAGAGATACACTCAAACCTATGGGGTAGATTACGAAGGAACTTTTGCTCTTGTTCTAAAGGATGAATACCTTTTGTATTTTATTATTTTTAGCTGCTAATCAAGATTGGAATATAATGTAGTTTGATGTAAAAAATTGCATTTTTACATGGTGATTTGAAGGAGGATATCTATATAGAGGTTCTACCTAATTTTAACTCTTAACTAGCTCTTGGTATAGTATGCATCCTTAAAAAGGAACTTTATGGCTTAAAATAGTCACCATGGGTATGGTTTAGGAGATTTACAAAATCCATAGTTCACATGGGATACAAATAGAGCCAGGGTGACCATACTTTGCTTATTAAACATTAAGCTTCAGGGGGAGTGATAATCTTACTTGTCTATGTTGATGACATCATTGTGACAGGACATGACATGGAAGGCATTAACTCTCTGTGAGCACAGTTGATAAAGGAATTTACAATTATGGATTTAAGGAGGCTCAAATATTTCTTGGGCATCGAGGTTGCTTATTCTAAACATAGTATCTTCATATATCAACAAAAGTATTTTCTTGATCTTTTCGTAGAAACAGGAAAGTCAGGTTGTAAGCTAATGGACACACCAATAGAACAAAATCACATGCTGTTTGCAGCTGGAAAATGAGCTTCCAAGCCAAAGAAAAATAAAAAGAATAATAAACCACAAAAATCTCCTTTAATCAATAAGAAATCTTATCAAAATCTTGTTAGTAAGTTAATTTATTTAGCACACACAAGGCCTGATATCGCATATGCAGTCAGTGTGGTGATTCAATATATGCACGATCCTAAAGAATCATATCTATAGGTAGTATATCGAATACTGCATTACCTAAAGGTACTCCAGGAAAAGGAATCTTGTTCAAAAGGGGGATAAGATTGACAATTGAAGCTTATATTGATGCAGATCAAGGTGGAAATCTTGATGATAGGAGATCTACAGTAGATTATTGTATTTTTCTTAGTTCAAATCTCATTACATTGAGAAGCAAGAAGCAGAATGTGGTATCTATATCCAGTACTGAAGCTTTGTTTAAAGCTTTAGCACATGGAATTGTGAATAATTGTACATTAAAATCCTTCTATTAGATTTAAAGATCAAATGGGAAGGTCTTATGAAGTTCTATTGTGATAACAAGTTAGCTATCAGTATCACTCATATTCTAGCTGATCATGATTGGACTATACATGTTGAGATTGATTGACATTTTATCAAGGAGAAATTGGAAAGTGGCCTAATATGTACTCTATTTATTCCTTCAGGAGATAATTGTCAGCTATTCTCTCAAAGGGATTATCAAGTGAGCACTTTAAAAACTTAGTGTCTAAGCTGGGAATGGATAATATCCACACTCTAGCTTGAGAGGGAGTGTTAAGTGAAGTAATAAATAAGTAATTGGTAGAAAGTTGGTGTTATATCTCATGTTTTAATGATAACAAAAGGTGTTACACATGATTTTATAATTGAACAAACATTTTTAAACTAGGAAACAAAGTGCTCCAAGGCATATACAACCATCACTCAAGTGACCACTCGAGTGATAAACTGAGAAAAAATAACATATTTCAAGACATGCTCTCTGCCTATTTTTAGAAGGGATAACTCGAGTGATGTCCCTAGATCACTTGAATGACCACTCGAGTGATGAGGTAAGAGAAGTTGTTATTTTTCAGTGCTATTCTCTGCCATGTTTTTGAAGAGATTACTCGAGTGATCACTTAAGTGATAACCACTAGATTACTCAAGTGATTACTCGAGTGATGAGCTAAGAAAAGAGACTTTTTATCCAATGATGGTCTCTAGCAAATTTTGAAAGGGATCACTCAAGTGATGGCCCTAGATCACTCGAGTGATATGATAAGAAAAACAGCTTGAACTCTGCTAGAATTTAGTAGTGATTACTTGAGTGATGACCTTGGATCACTCGAGTGATGAGTACCAGAATGCATAATAATTGTATGTTAATCATTGATTTATTATCATTATATCTAACATCTCATTTTATTATTAGTATTATAAGCATTTGGCTAGGAAAATAATTACAGAACATGCTGAGAGAAGGAAAGCCACTTTACAAAGTGGAGCGTCTACCGACCGCAACGACTATTTTTTCAAATATGAAGAACGGTCAAAAGAAGTTGCGTAACACTAACAGATATGTTGAAATGCTAACAACGGCTATCATAATTCAACTATAAATATGAAAGCATTCAACAGAGAAATAACAACACAGAGAATTATCAACGATCAAATTATATGTTCTTACTTGCTCTGTTTCTCATTCATTGATTCTGTACTTCAGTGATTCCATATTTACTCTTTGAGAGAGATCTTCATTACAAACTCAATACTTCCTATTGAGATTACTTAAGGTTGTGGAACCCTAAGTTGGGATTGGATTACATCATGTAAGGGGGAGCAAGTATCTAGAGAAGGAACTTGCTGTGTATTGAGGTGCCAAGAACCCATTGAATCTTGGAATATATAGTGAAAATCTCAGATGAACTCCGAGGACTAGACGTAGGTCAAAGTGGTTTTGGCCGAATCAGTGTATACTTCAGTTGTCAAACCCCTTAATATTTTGACATTTATCAAAGTATTAATGTGCAGTTCAATGGACGCACAGAAATAAAAAATTTATACTGATATAAAATACTTGATTACATTACAAGAGAATTCCCATAGGGTTTGTACATATTACAATACAAATATCAAATACAAAGAAAGGCTAACAGAGAAACAACATAAAATTTCTTTAACAGCACTAAACCTTCAATTACCAGTTACTGACACTTTTCTCTTTGAGCCACTTCCTCTAGCTAAATTAATTTTAAATTATGGAAAGGGTGAGATTCAAATGAATCTTAATAGTAACATGCTATTAATTATCTAAAATGTGAAAGGTAAACATGCAATACAACATATATGATGCATCAAATAATAATGTTGTGCACATGTTTGTCAATGTTCAAAATCAAAGTGATGATTTTGTTAAGATCAAAATGTTCACCTTATCCCTACTTTCCACATCGTGATCACATCAATGTTCTGGAGCAAGCAACAACCTGTCCGTACTTGTCTCAATACTGTTCTAGAGCAGGCAACAATCTATACTTATCATGTCACCTCAAGCTTTATCTCCCTAGCCTTATGGTACTTATGCTATTCTCATAAGGCGGTACTTGTGCTTTTCCCATACCTAGCTAGGAATTATGCCACATAGGCTTTTCATCAATCACATAAGCCGACCTAGACTTGATACCCTTAGGCTAAGAGGTACTTGTGCTTTTCTCTTATGGTGGTACTTCTGTTTTTCCCATACCCAGCTCTAGGATTTACCACCATTCACATATCATTGCATAGAACATGACAAAAAATTCATATTAACAATCACATAGAATATGAGAGATAGAGTTACTACTTTGAATCCTTTCCAAAGCCTATCTAATACTAGTCATTTAACTCTGTCTGGCTTGGGCAATGTCAAATCCTAAATTTCCAAATTCATAATAAATGAGTTATTACTTATTCAAGCTTTATTCCTAGACTCAAATAGTTGGTTATCATTACCTAAAAAAGCATAATTACCAAAATGCCCCTAGGGAATCTAGTTAAATTCCCTTTATATCCGGTATAATTGTACTTTTCCAAAAATTATGACCTGGGCTATTCCTATATGATTTCATGTAAATAATCCATTTTTGACCTCATTTTTCAAAAATTCACACTACATTTCAAGAATTTCCCTTAACAGCCACAAGTTAGGGTTTTAGGGGTCAAATTATCATTTCACACC
The DNA here is from genome assembly GCA_037074505.1 of Albizia julibrissin. Classification (NCBI taxonomy): domain Eukaryota; kingdom Viridiplantae; phylum Streptophyta; class Magnoliopsida; order Fabales; family Fabaceae; genus Albizia; species Albizia julibrissin. Next base: position 46,769,512 of record CM073477.1, read on the forward strand.
CTAAAGCCTCCAAACTCTATTTTTAACATGTACCATACACAATTTTCCATTCTAAACATAATGGAATAATAAAATTCATAAAAATCTAGCTCAAACATACCCAAAAAAGGTCTAGATGAAAATCTGGAAAAATTGAAAAAACTTAAAGTTTCTTGATTTCTTTCAACAAAACACCTTCTTTTCACTTCTAATCACTTATCTAATCACTATACCCCACTTGAACATGATTAATGAAAAATTGGACAACACCTCCCCTTAGGGTTCATGAATCCCAAATAAAAAATTTGAGACATACCAAGCCAAATAACCAACCAAAACCACCACCAACAATCATAAAACAACAAGAGGAATCAAGTTTTCAAACTTACCTTTATTCTTCCTCTTTCTCTCACTAAAACTGACACCTTCATCCCTTATTTTCCCTTGATTTTCTTCTTTATTTGCATAATTTCAAGAAGGATATGAAGATTAGAGTAGGTTTTCCAAGAGATTGAAGGCAAAAACAAGCAATTCCAACTACAAATTACCTAGTTTTTGCCTCTTGATTCTTCCTCCTTCTTCTTTGTTCCTTATTATTCAGCAAGACTCTTTCTCTATCTTTTGTCTTTCTAGTTGAACAAAAATGAAGCCTTGGAGGAGCTTAATTACTGTTAAAAATATCGACCTCTACCTCTTTAAAAATATAATATTTTATTGCAATTTTATCACATGTCACTTACTTTTTCTTCTTCTTTTTCCATATTGCATCACAAGGTGGGATAATATGATTTTTCCTTGCCTCTTCTTCCTCTTGGAAGTCCTTAACCATAATAAAAGGGAAAACATGGGCTTTTTAATTTTTGTTGGCCAAATGATTATTTTACCCTTACATTTTCTTGTACTTTTCAATTAATTGCATTTTCTTCTTTTTTCTTTTTGGCTGACTTTTTCAATGCATAATTGGACAAAAATTGTGTTCTTCCATACTTAATTTTAGGCCACAATATTAGGCTTCTATTAAGATAAAAGTTGGGCTTTATGTCTTTCTTAGCCACAAATTTTATATAATCACTATTTCCACAATTTTGGCTACATCAGTGAAATTTTTCTTAGCTCTTAACCTCATTTAAAATTATGTCGATTATTATTTACAGTTCAATTATTTTGTCATCACCCAATTCAACCCCCCTATTGGGTGAAACGCTTGCATAAACATTTGGTATCAGAGCATAGGTCTTCTTGTTCAAGTATAACAGCCTAAGAAAGATCCAATGGCAAGCATGGGTGAAGGAGTACTTCTTGATGGAGCTTTTATCACCAGACCACCAGGTTTTAACGGCAAACACTTTTCTTTCTGGAAAGCAAAGTTAAGAGTGTTCAGGATGGCCACAGAATATGGACTATGGGAGGTAATTGAAAATGGGAACTACGTACCTGTAAAATTGAAGAATCAAACAAAGTTCCCAAGTCACCAATAGAGTACAATGATAATGATAAGAAGCTTAACACTCTCAATTGCAAGGCAATCCTGATGATTCAGAGTGCTTTAAGTTAAAAAGAGTATTTTAGGATTTGCATACTTCCAACTGCTAAGAAAATATTGCAAGCCCTATGTTAGATATGATTCATTTTGATGATGTCAGATATGGATGTCAACTATTAGGAGGAGCTTGGGGGCTGGACATAGGTCATCATGGATTAGACCGAACCAGAATAAATCACAGTTTGCATATTCTCTTCCCTAAGCTCTTATATTTTCAGCATATACAATTTACATAATAACTTGTGATTTTATACTTCAATACTTATTGATTTCAATAAGTTGCAAAAAGATTTTAAAAGATCTTAATTTCTTATCGTACACCCAATTTACCCCCTCTTGGGTGTTAGCCGGTTCTAACATTTTGTATCAGAGCTAGACTCTGTTTAAAGGACTTAACCATCTCAAGAGTTATCAATGGCTAATTTTGGGTGTTGTATACTTTCAGAAGGTTTTGATTATACAATCCCACCTCTTTTAAAAGATATTGATTTTTGGTTTTGGAAATCTAGAATAACTAGTTTTATAAAAACATCTTATTTTGATATGTGGAAACAAATGCTTTTGATCACAAACCGAGGAAGGATTGGACTGAAAAAGAAAAGAAAATGTTTTCGTTAAACATTAGAACAATAAGGATTCTCTATAGTGTTGTAACATAAAATGATTTTGAAAAAATTAGATTTTGTTCTAATGCTAAAGATATCTGGGACACTTTTGATTCTATGTATACTTCTAACAAGTGTGTTGATGTTGAAAGTGTTGACAATTCATGTGAAACTACAAGCTGCGCATCTACGGTGCATGAATAATTGGAAGTTGATGATGAAGAAGGAGAGTTTATAGAGCACTTCCATATAGTCAATATGGATTGACAAGAAGAAGAGGATTCCTGAAAAGAGCTTATTATAAGGTAAAACTATTTTTCAGAGTCTACATAAGATTTTTTTCCTGAACTTAAGGTAAAAAGTTCCAATGCTTCTTGTGATTTTCGTAAAACTGTTTTTCAGAGTCTACATAAGATTGGTTTTTAGCCTATTGTTTATTCTATTGAGAAAAGTAAAAATATTTTCAAATATGCTGGAAAGTTTATTAGGAAGAAAGAATGTTCAAATAAAATCCATTCGAGTTTCTACTTTTATGACCAACATAATACTTGCATGATATCCCATAATGCATATCTTCATACAATTTGCAATTATTGCGGTAAATCCGGTTATATTTCTCGCATATGCTATATTAGAAGAAATTCCTATGTGACAAATAAGTTTGTTTAGGTTTTGAAAGGACATGTAAAGTAGAATGATAACAGCCAAGGACCTAAGTATATGTAGGTACCAAAATGTCCATCTAGTACTATATGTATAAAGGGCAATTCGAAACAAAATGGATATAACGGTATAGAGAAGATGAAGAAGAAGCCAAGAGGTTCTCATGCACCAATAAAGAGGTTCATATCATCCAAAAAGAGAACTCTCAGAGTAACCATTACTGGAACTACAAAGCATAATTTCAAAGAAAAGCATTAGATAAAAGGAATAAGTTCCACCTCAAGAAGGGACTACCATAATGTACCATTCAATTACCTTGAGGAGAACAAGAAGAAGAGGATCTCTCATATACAAAGAAAAATACTCTTGAAGCCTACATCATATGAGAGAGCTTTGCATAATCTCAAAGCCAAATACATAAAAACAAAGCTTTAAAGAAAGATACAGTAGGCATGTAAAGGCAATCCTCTAAGCACCTAAAGTAAAAGTAAACAATGGTAAAACCTCCTACACTATCATCTTTAATATTTATTGAGGTTTATACCTTGTTACCTTATGAATGATCATTACACATATGTTTTCACAATCTTTAGAAAATTCATCATAAAGAATTGCAATATTCAATAACTTAACACTTTATGCATATATGCATATTTCAAGAGAAAATATTTTTATGCATAAGGTCATGTTTAATTTATTATGCTCAATTTTTTCAAATTGACTATATTCTTAAAGCATGTGATTTATGATTCCTACAAGCTAACCATGAGCTGATCCAAGTAAAATTGGATACTGAAGGAAGAAAAAGAACTATATTGTTTTGTAGGAAGAAGAAAGGAATAGCTTCATCTCAAGATTGTGACTACATAGAAATTATTTCAAATCTTGATGAGGTTGGACATTGAAGCTTGATTTTTGATGATTGAGCATGCAAAATGGAAGTAGAACTTGAGACATCATGAGGAGTATCTAGCTAGTGATGAAGGAAGAAAAGATGCACAGTAAAGCATCACTAGAGTTACTACTCAAGTGATCTTCATCACCGCATGACAACTGGGAGTGACTATCTATGTTATCAGACTAATCAGAAGATTGGGAGGAGAAACTTAAGGAATTATGCCCAACTGAACCTCAAAGGATAATTTCTCGAGTAATTACAAGATTGCTTGAGTAAGGTATTGTTTTCTTACTCCATCAAGATGTTCAGGATTCTATCACTTGAGTGACCACTAGAGTGATACATGATCATTCTAGTAACCACTCGAGTGATATCGGGTCCCTGAAGTTAAAATCCCTATTACAGTATCACTTCTCACCCTTACTCAAAGATTTACTTTCAGTGCTCTATTCAAATCATCTCACTATATCTTTTCATATCTTATGCTTATATGAATTATTTATTTTGAGTAACAAATATTTGTCCATTATTACCTTCCTTTAGTAATCAATCTTGTTTGATCATCAAATTATTTCCAAGTTGCTAAATGGACCGAGAGTGAGTTTGTGCATAATCTTTCTATGTATTAGAGTTTTGAAATGCATACTTTAAAAACTTTCTTAGATTTCAATCCATCCTAGAGCATACACATAATTTTAAAATTATTCTTATATTGTCTGCATTCAAATTAGTTTCAAAATTAGAAGTTAATATTTTTGTATAATAAATGTCAGAAATGCTTCAAATTCATCCACCAGAATATTTCCCTATCATTGACACATTGATCATTGATCTTAAATGTTCTATCCAATGCTTGAACTCCTTAGTCTTTATTCTCTAACATGTTAGACCTCATGTCTAATAAGTTAACCATGTATATGAGTTTCAAGTTTATATCCTAGAAAAGAATTGAATTCATGTAAAGCCTTGTCTCTAATGCATAAATTCTTATTGGTTGAGTTATTCCAAGCATTATGAATGTTCATTAATGCATTAAATGTTAATGCATTACCATTATAGTGGAATAACATGCTAGGATAATATGCTAAAAACTGTAGTCATTTGGGCTAATGAATATGTGCTTCATCATCTAGAAATCATTGTACTCATTTTGTTGCTCAAATGCATTAACATTTGTTTTCATCTATCTCTAACTAACTAGAGCATTGTGTTCAAATTTTTGCCTTGAATGCTTATATATTTCATGAAACAATTCTAAAAGGTAAGATTATCTCTTAGTCAATAGCAAAGTTATTGTGCTTATATATGTCTCTCAAGTTAAGCCTCTTTTGGCTAACTCATTTTCTATATGACTTTTGCTCTTGGGAAAATTCTCAAACATGTTATCTTAATTGTTTTTTTTAAAAGAGAAGCATTCTGGTACATATATATATATACTTAAACTATTGACTTCCACTATTTTTAGCATGAGCATTGATATTTAACAAAAATGAATTTTCATGCATCCAAAATCTTAATGTCATAATGCATATTCATGATTCAAAAGAACATTTGAGATTTGAAACAATTTTCATATTTCATTATCATTCTTGGAAAATATGATTTCAATCATGATTTATTATTTCACAAAAGTTGATGAAAAATTTTATGGATATATCTACCACTTTCTTTTGATCTCACATACAAGTCTTGCATAAAGAATCATATCAATGACATATTTTCTATATAAAGAATATTTACAAATTGTCATTGATCATTGAAAATCATCATTCTTAATATCAATTGTTTGTTACCCCTTATGATTTAATGGCTTGAATTCATTTAATTGGGTAAAATTATATTTTTGACTTTATTGGTTTATTATACTCTTTGTTCAAATATCATATGGTCTAATTATATAGGAGGATAAGATTTGTTATGTATAATATTGTGGACCCAAAAGAAGTTGGGTACCAAAGAGCATGCATTTATATTTTTTCCAGGAGTTAACCAAGATGCACTGCTTTCAAAGAATAAAGATCAAAGGAAAACAAGATTTGAGCTTTAGAAGATCTTATCTGAGATTACCAATACCAATGAGAAGCTTATCGAGATAATGGATGACAGAGTAAAGGAGCTATGTGTCAACCAAAATTTCCAGATTATGCTTTACAAATTGCACATGTTGTTCAACCCCTTAATATTTTGACATTTATCAGAGTATTAACGCGCAGTTCAATGGGCATACAGAAATAATACAACATACTGATATAATATTCTTGATTACGTTACAGAAAATACCCGTAGGGTTTATACAAGTTACAATGAGAAACCAACAGAAAATTCCATGAAATACACCAAATCCTCAATTGCCAATATTCGCTACTTTTCCCCTTGAGCCGCTTCCACTTGCTAAATAAATTTTAAATTTATGGAAAGGGTGAGATTCATACGAATCTCAGTAGTAACATACTACCAATCATATAAAATGTGAAAAGTAAACATGCATAGTAGCATTTATCATGATGCAGCAATCAAAATGCTAAGCACATGTCTAACAATGTTTAGGATCAAAGCGATAATTTTGCCCGGGATCAAAATGATCTCCTGATCCCTACTTGCACACAGCAAATCATATTGTGATCACCCTGCATACACCATATTTTTATGATGACATCTACTTATATTATAATCACCCTGCGCACAACATATTTTTGTGATTACACCCAATGGGTAACAACGCCACATAGGCTCAGAATACCACACATGCAACACATTGTACAAAATATGGCAAACAATGCATATTAACATTTACATAGAATATAAGAGATAGAATTATTACCAAGACTCCTTTCCAAAGTCTAGCTATTACAAATCCTTTAACTTTCCATCCAGCTCGGGCAATTATCAAATACTAAAATTCTGAAAGTAATTTCAAAAGAGTTACTACTCATTCATACTTCATTCTAGAGTTTATAAGTTGGTTATCTTACCAAAATGCCCCTAGGAAATCCGTTCTAATTCCCTTTTTATTTGGTATATTGTACTTTTCCAAAAATTATAACTAAGGCTATCCCTACACGATTTCAGATGTAGAATCCATTTTTGACCTCAGATTAGGCAAATTCAAACCCAAATTACAAATTTACCCTTGACATCCGTAACTTCAGGTTTTAGGGGAAAATTTGTCATTTCACATTCTAGGGCTTTTCGTGCTTCACAATCCACATGGCATATATTATATATCCAATTACTTTCTCGATCCCTGAGTAGTTTGACTATAGAAATGAAAACTCTTTTCTATCGTAGTATGGCCATACATTTCTTAGACTTACTCGTCGAAGGGCCTAATAATATCTCTCTACTTATGTAAGGGACAAATTACATCTTGACTATTCACATTCCTCTGCATGAAAACCACCAACCCTAATTGTAGCCTTTTTTATCACCCGATTAAAGGTGACTTTTGACTAGGTCAAAGCTTAGTGACTCTCTTCTAGGAATCCATGATGATCTTAGGTCAAAGTGCCTAAGACTTTAATTCGTATCCCCATACCTTATCAAAGTCATTATGGTCTTATTTCATCTTTGCTCCTACATAAATGACTGACTAGGGACATTTAGGACAATCATTATGATTTATCTAAGGATACTGTTATCACAATTAACATGTGAATATTGTGATAACTAAATGAAGAAATTCATTGAATAATAATGTTCAAATTACAATGATTGGCCCCTAGGGCACAATTTCCAACACACATCCACTTATATTGTAATCACCTTACACAAAACATATTTTTGTGATTACACCTAATGGGTAATAACGCCACATAGGCTCATATTACCACACATGCAACATATTGGACAGAACATGACAAACAATACATATTAACATTCACATAGAATATGAGAGATAGAGTTACTACCTAGACTCCTTTCCAAAGCCTAGCTATTACAAATCCTTTAACTTTCCGTCTGGCACGGGCAATTATCAAATCCTAAAATTCCCAAAGTAATTTCAAATGAGTTATTACTCATTCATACTTCATTCTAGAATTTATAAGTTGGTTATCTTAGCCCAAAATCACATATTTACCATAATGCCCTTGGGGAACCTGGTCTAATTCCCTTTTTATCCGGTATATTGTACTTTTCCAAAAATTATGACCTGAGCTATACCTATATGATTTGACGTGTAGAATCCTTTTTTCACCTCTGATTAGGGAAATTCCAACCCAAATTACAGATTTACCCTTGACAGCCCTAACTTAGGTTTTTAGAGGCAAAATTGTCATTTCACATTCTAGTGCTTTTCATTCTTCACAATCCACATGAACCCTACATAATTTTCCATTATAAACATTATGGAACCATAAAAAACACAAGATTTCAGTTCTAATCTCCATTTTCCAGATCTGGCTGAAAGTTTATAACCCTTGGGAAAATTGGATTTTCATGGTTTTAATCCTTAAAACACATTATTTTCACTTGTATTTGCTTATTTAATTATCCAAACATCAATTAAATATAATCAATATAAATTTGAGCAGCATATCCCCTTAAGTTTTGAACATCATAAGTTACAAAATTTACCACAAACAAACCAATATCCAGCCAGACAACAACCGCAACTAGAATTTCAACAAGAATTTCAAGATGTTTGTAACTTACCTCACTTCTTCTTCTCCTTCCTCTCTAAAACGTCACCCTTCTCTTCCTTTTCTTGAGTTCTTGCCTGTTGGATAGCTAATCCAAGATGATATAAATATTAAGAAGGGATTTCATGAACTAGAGAATAATAATAAGTAGAAATTTCTACATAATTACCGTGTTCTTGCTCCTTGACCCTTGCCTTAGCTTCTCTTCTTGGCCTTTCTTTCCTCCTAGCTTCTTTCTCTCTTTCTTCTTTCCCTTCTTGGATGACTTAGGCCTTATATAGAGGAGGGGGAAGATGTTCTAGAGTTCTCTTGGTTCTTCCTTATAAATTATTATTTAATTAGGTATTTTAGCATGTGAATTTTTTTATATTATTTTCCTTCTTCCTTGATTTCTCTAGTATTCTCTTCCTTAGTTCCATGTGTCCACCTGTTAAAAATATCTTCTCCTTCTTATCCATTCCTCTAAAGCTTTCCCTTCCTTAATTATTAAGGAATATTTGCTTAATTTAGCCAAAACGACTATTTTGCCCTTACATTTATTCTTCATTTTCGCAAATACTGAAAAACAGGGCAGAATTTTCATCGAATTTTAAAAATTCATATCTAATTGTATAGATATCTAATAAGGGTGGTTTTAAAGGATATATTACCCTCATTAAGTCTATTTTTAAATAAAAATATAGCATTTAGCTAATTGGAAGCTAAACATTTGCATAATTTCCATTTTCAGACGCTGCTATAGAAAATTATCATTTTTACTAGGCTAACTTCAAAAACACATATCTCCTTGTGTACAGCTCCAAATGACTTATATGACTAATCAAATTAAAGTTTGATAAGTGTAACTTCATTATGGACAGTTTCACAATTTTTGGGCATCATTTTCTTATTTAAAAATGTTACACAACATAACTGCCTCATTGGAAAACACACTGAAAGCAACACTAACTTGTGTACCAATTAACTATGTTGTGTGTGTGACCTCTAATTGCCTTGTTTTATCGCTTTTTTAATTCACCATGTTATCCCCTTTAATACCACCAAGGTATAAAGGAATTTTAGTGACTGAAATTTGGGAAGTTACAATTCTTCCCCTATCAATAAAATTTCATCCTCAAAATTTTGGATATTGTATAGATTCAACTATATTTTGGGGAGTTATTTCCCATTACTCATCCTGTTCTTTTCATAACTCAGTCTTTCCTTCATGTTTAATTTCTCAACAGGAATATGCTTAAGTATAAACTCATATATATATAATCATTACATAAGATACGGTTGCAAAAGTCTCTTGACTTATGCAATTGCTATTCTTAGACTATTCTTTGCTTCACTAATATCGTTGTCATAAAACAAAATCTAACTAGATAGATTAAGATCCTCAAGATCTTCAATCATCTTTCTACTTTTGTACCATTAGGGCTGCAACTTGCACTTGTCTTGCTGTTCATTACCTTCGTAATTACATTAATCTTCCTTGAATAGTATTTTAACTTCCAAGTTGAATCTTTAAGAAACTCTATCTATCTATATTGACTCATGCTTAACTTTTCTGTTCACACAGTTATTTTAAATTCAAGTGGTTACAGTACAACTCTTTGGTACCTCATAGAAACAATATCTCTAGATTTCCCATACACAAATAAGTGTTGCTATCTCAAGATTCATATTTGGGATATTTTGGTAGTCTGTGAGGCTCCAGTTGATGAGAGGCTCATACCAATATGTTATCCTGTGCATCAGGATACATTCCAATTCATGTTTTCACAATAACACAGACCATATAGGTCAATTGTAAATCAAGACCACACAAGTCAATAACAAATCGATACCACTCCGGTCAATATCATTCATATTGTCATCAATTTCTTTATCAGCCCTGTAAAGCTCCTCTCACAGCTATCATTCCACATAGAATGTTGAGCGATCATATCAGCCTTATCAAAGGCAACACAATACTAGAGAAATACTGTATAACTCATTTGTAATAATGATCAAGACCCAGAAAATAATAAATTTCTATCCTTTTCTAATTATGTACTACTTCTTTAATGGGTTCCGACAAAATCATTTCTTGTGAAATTACATGGCGCAGAGACTTGATTTTTGGAAACAAAAACTCAATTAGCATAGAGTTGTTTATTTCTTAATGTGCTAAGCTCTTCTTTCAAATACTTTTCATGTTTTACCTTGCTTAATGAATATACAAGATATCATCAATTCTCAATCATTTCCAAGACCTAAATAGGTCAAGTTTGATATTCATTAGTCACACAGTCTATCACAACATTTCTCAAGTTACAAAATTCATCAATTTCAACCTTCTAGCTATTCCAGAATAATGTCCATAACTCTCGGGCTTCTACCTCTTTGTCTCACCATCTCTATGTTTCATTACTTAAAGATAATGAGGAGGTACATTCCACATGTTTAGAAGGGAACTTTTGTCATTTCATAAAATTTGAACACGTAGATAGTTCTTTAATAAATAATAATAAACCTTTATAGTAGTTTGGTAAAGACCTTGGGTAACACACTGCCCCAAAGTTAGTATACAATATGTTTCAACTTCTTTGCATCTTATGAATTAACATTTTCAACAACTTCCCAAGGGGTTACCCATCCTTCTATTTCTCTAGGCTGAGCACGCTTAACTTTCATGTACCAATGCAAAAATGCTAGTACCGACTCCCACCGCTTCCAAATATTGATAGCCCTGGACTGCCCTTGGCCTGATTAGTCGAGTCAACCATCTCCGGTTGTCCCAATACTATGTATAAATCATTTATCAGTACCAGTACATATAGTTCAATATATACTCAGTCATATGCTCTACCAACTCCTTAAAGTTATCATATGGACCCCATTTTATAAGGCCATTCCTTCTTCGTGCCTAAAATCCAGTACTGAAGAAGAACTTCCATATTGTATGGATATGATCTTCGTATGAGAAATCTAAATTGTATAACCCCTGTTCCTAGTACAATGTGTCAATATCGTGTATGTACTGTGCATATTGAGGGGGGTTCAGAGTATCCTAAACATAGAGAGCCAACATAATCCTGATGCATCCCCATAACTCCTGATCCCACTCCCTTATATATGAGTTCAGTTTTGGAACTGGTAACCCTATATGAATCCAGCTCTATTCTAGAAGACAACAGTTACTCAGTATTTTCAGCAGATGACTTGACGGTCAACCCTGGTCTAGATTGGGCTCGTATACTAACCGTTGCCACATCTACTTCTTTAGAGCGTACAACCTCCTGTAACCATTCCCAACTTAATATAGTCATCCTGACTGCCCTCTAAATATCCTTTGACCTTCTAAGGGAAATTCACCGGTAATGGTAATTTACTCTTCTGTCACCTTATTCTGCTCGTATTTCTTATTATAACATAATCAAGTTCATATCAGTATACTATTCTGTCATTGTCAGAACCGTATGCTCTGATACCAAAAATGTCAAACCGCTTAATATTTTGACATTTATCAGAGTATTAACGCACAGTTCAATGAGCATACAGAAATAATACAACATACTGATATAATATTCTTGATTACGTTACATAAAATACCCGCAGGGTTTATACAAGTTAGAATGAGAAACTAACAGATAACCAACAGAAAATTCCCTGAAATACACCAGATCCTTAATTGCCAGTATTCGCTACTTTGCCCCTTGAGCCGCTTCCACTTGCTAAATAAATTTTAAATTTATGGTAAGGGTGAGATTCATATGAATCTCAGTAGTAACATACTACCAATCATATAAAATGTGAAAAGTAAACATGCATAGTAGCATTTATCATGATACATCAATCAAAATGCTAAGCACATGTCTAACAATGTTTAAGATCAAATTGATGATTTTGCCCGAGATCATTATTATTTAGTAGTGCTATGTACTTGTTTATTATTATTTAGTAGTTAAACTAGGTAGTTGATGAGTGTAACAATTGCATGCTCTCACCATATTCCTGCCTTTTCCAGGTGAAAAAATAGAAAAGGAAAAGGTGTTGAAATATATGGATCATAGTTGGATAAAAGCTAAACGAATGAGTGTTGAATATGATAATGGAGTAAGGGGCTTCTTAGACTTTGCTAGAAGAAATGCAAAATGATGATAGTGGGATGTTCTATTGCCCTTGTGTAGAATGTTTGAATGAGAAACAACTAAGTGCTGCAGAAATATATACACATTTAATTTGTGAAGGTTTTTGTATGAGTTAGAAGTATGGGTATGACATGGTGAAGAATTAGAAATTCCAAGTGCATCTTAACAGGGGGAGTCGCCTTGGATGATACTAATACGGACCTAGATGATCCGATAAAGGATATTATTCATCATGTAGGAGAAGAGGCTGTTGAGCAAGCACATGCATATGGTAATATGTGTAGTGATGTTGAGAAGCCGTTGTACCCGGGCTGTATAAAATACCAATTGTTGAAAGTAGTATTGAAATTGGTAAGCTTGAAAGCATGACATGGATGGAGTGATAAGAGTTTTTCTAAAACGCTTGAGGCCTTTAAGGACATGCTTGCAGATGATAATGTGATGCCTTGTCGATACTATGATGCTAAGAAAATATTGTATCTACTAGGGATGAAGTATAAAAGATCCATGCATCCCTTAATGACTGCATATTGTACAGAAAAGAGCATGAAGAGAAGCAGTAGTGTTCAATATGTGAAACCCCGAGGTACAAAGCCAATAAGGCCCCCGTAAAAGTGTTGTGGTATCTTCCAATCATACTGAGGTTCAAACGCCTGTTTGCTAATGAAATTGATGCCAAAAATTTAAGATGACATGCGGATGAGAGGATTTTCGAAGGAAAGCTTCGACATCCGGCTGATTCTTCTCAATTGAAGATAATTAGTCAATTATTTCCTATCTTCGGTGAAGAACCTAGAAACCTTAGGCTTGGGCTTAGCATGAATGACATGAATCCTTATGGTAGTTTAAGCAGTTATATAGTTTATGGCCAGTTCTGTTGGTAATTTACAACTTATCTCCTTTGTTACGTATGAAACGAAAGTATATCATGTTATCTATGTTGATTTCGGGACCAAAACAATCTGAAAATGACATAGATGTTTACCTAGAACCCTTGATCGAAGACTTGAAAGAGTTGTGGGATGAAGGTGTCGATGTTTTTAACGCAAACAAGAAGGAGATTTTTAAAATGCGAGCCATGATCTTTTATACTATAAATGACTTCCCTGCATACGGAAACTTGTCAGGATATAGTGTTAAAGGTCACAAAGTATGTCTGATTTGTGAAGAAGGCACATGCTACCATCAACTTCAACATGGAAGAAAGACCATTTATCTTGGCCATAAGAGATTCCTTATATGGGGTCACCGATATCAATGTTATCTTTGGTAAGACTTCAAAGAGTATAAATGAGAAAAATATATGGAAAAAGAAGTCTGTCTTCTTCGATCTTCCATATTGGTGCAATCTTGATGTGAGACATTGTATTGATTTCATGCATGTGGAGAAAAACATATGTGATAGTATTGTTAGGACACTGCTCAACATACAAGGTAGTTCTAAGGATGGTGTGGAGGCAATATTAGATTTACAATAAATGAGAATACAAGAAGATTTACATCCGAGGCTATATAGTAAGAGAACTTTTTATCCTCCAGCTTCTCATACCTTGTCTAAGGATGAGAAATGAAGTTTTTATGAATGCTTACATGGCACCAAAGTTCCCTCAGGGTATTCCTCAAATTTTAAGAAGCTTGTGTCAATGAAAGACTTAAAGTTAGTAGGGCTAAAGTCTCATGATTGTCATGTCTTAATGCAACAACTACTCCTAGTAGCTATTTTAGGCATTGCCAAATATGATATTCAATATATATTGACTAGACTTTCTTTCTTCTTCAATGGTATTTGTAGTAAAGTCATTGGGACATAAAGGTTGGATGAATTGGAAAATGAAGGATACCTGATCTTGTGTCAGCTTGAGAAGCTTTTTCTTCCTTCTTTTTTTGACATCATGGTACATCTAATTGTTCATCTAGTGAGGGAGATAAAGTTGTGTGGGCCTATCTATTTCTAATGGATGTATCCAATTGAAGGAACTATGAAAATCCTAAAAGGGTATGTGAAGAACCCTTTCCGACCTGAAGCATCTATTATTCAGAAATATGTTTCTGAAGAAGCAATTGAATTTTGTCAACATTATTTGTCAACATTATTTTCAGTTTTAGCAACGATTCATATTGCTTCAAATATGGAGACAAAATCAAGATGAAATTCCTTTTTGAGCTCAACTAAATCTACCCAAACAATAGGACATAAATCCCTATTGGAAAATTGGGAAGTAAACACTATGGAGTTTAAAATTCTGAGATTATCCATATTAAACCCAGGATGAGGATCAAGAAGTTCAGGAGTTTATTCAAACATGGACCTAAAAGGAACCTGATTATTATAGGCTTTAGATTTAGAACTGTACTGAGACTTCTGGGGAATAGAAGAAGCAGCAAGAATATTCACAGCGTGAGCTATTTTTGTTTGCATTATAGAGTCTTGAATGTTTGCTTCTTATTGTTTCTTTTTTCCTTTTCCCTTAGAGATAGCTTGAGACTTTGTTACGATCGCAGTTGGTTCTTTGATACAAATTCCTTTAGCTTTTGGAATAGCCTGGGCTTCGGGATCTTGTGGAGATGGTATTTTCTATTTCTTTGATCGAGGAAAGGGAAGAGGAGATTGACTGGGTCTTTTGGTTCTGGCCATTTCTAGAGTGGCCGAAGATTATCCAAACTGAAAGATGTTAGGGTTTATATGCGGAAACAAAATAAGGGGAAAGATTGAAGAGATCTGACGGAAACTGAATTATCAGTGAAATAGAGAGTGAAATTTGGGCTTTGATTTCTTAGGTTTCTGGGTTTGAGAGGTTACAGAGTTTGGGAGTGTTTGAGTAAGTGAGAGTGATTGAGAGAGTGAACTGAATAGTCACAGGAGAAAACTGATATAATCAGAAATTTTAACATTCACTCGAGTGATTTTGGTTTTCACTCGAGTGAATTGGAAAAATCACTCAAGTAAAGTCCAAAATTGCTTCACATAAACTCAAAAACATTTTAACTGCTTATCTCACTCGAGTACTTTGATCAAAATCACTCGAGTGACCTACTTGTAGTGACATTATCAGTTTAATCACTTGGTTGCATTATTTTTCGTTGTTCACTCAAGTTAGCTTTTATCATCACCCGAGTGTTGTCCTCTCTGTTTATCTCTATTATTTGAAGAGAGTACATAACATCATGTAAAACAGATTTCTAGATAGTCCGATGCTTAAGTCAGTTATAGAAGTATCAAAACATTATGAAATCAATATTCATAAAAGCTAAACAACTTACAAATCATTGGGATTTACCATTCCCAATTCCCTTCGTATGTACATGAATTATTCTCTGGTGAGAGGTTTGGTGAAGATATCTGCTAATTGTAGATGTGTTGTAATAAATAACACCTTGACATTTTTCTTTTGAATATGATCTCTAATGAAATGATGTCTCACATCAATATGTTTGGTTCTTGAGTGTTGTACAATATTTTTTGCCAAACTTATTGTACTGTTGTTGTCACAGTAGATGTGTTCCTTGAGATAAATACCAAGGTCCTGTAATTGCTATTTTAGCCACAATACTTGTGCACAACAGCTTGAGGCTGCTATATATTATGCTTCTGTTGAAGATAATGACATTGTAGTTTGTTTCTTGCTGAACCAAGAAATAACTACACCTCCAAGGAATTGGCATTGCCCACTTGTGCTATTCCTTTCTGTTTTATAACCACCATGATCAGAATCAGAATATGTAACTAGATATTCGTTACCTCTTTTGGGATACCTAATTCTTTCGTGTCGGCAAGATATCTGAAAATTCTCAGCATGTGATACTTTGGGGACATTTCAAATTCTCCCTGCATTATCTTAGAGAATTCTTTACACATATAATCATTAGTAGCACCGAATATAATATCATCAACATAAATATGAACTACCAAAATATCATTTAGTTTTTATTTTATGAACAATGTTGTATCGACTTTTCCTTGAGCAAAACAAAGTTCGATGAGGAATTTGCTCAACCTTTCGTACCAAGCTCTAGGAGCTTACTTCAAATCATATAAGGCCTTTTTTAATTTGAAAACACGATTTGGTCTGGATACATCTTCAAATCCTGGAGGTTGTTCCATATAGACCTCCTCCGTGATGTACCTGTTTAAGAAGGCACTTTTTACACCCATTTGATACAGCTTGAATCCTTTGATGCACACAAAGGCTAAGAGTACTTGTATAGCTTCCAATCTTGCTACTGGAGATTGCGTTTCCTCATAATCAACACCTTCTTATTGATTATAGCCTTTGGTAATCAATCTTGACTTGTTTCTGACAATAGTTGCAGATTCATCAAGTTTGTTTTTGAATACCCATTTAGTGCCAATAACCGAATGATCTTTAGGCCGGGGTACCAAATCCAAAACTCAATTTCTTTCAAACTGATTTAGTTCTTCTTGTATTGCCAACACCCAATCATTATTTGTTAGGGCTTTGTTAGTGTTAGAAGATTCCAATTGAGAAATAAATGCAGAAAAGATGACTTCGTTCAAAACTTTGTTTGTAGTTATAACACCTTTATTCACTTCTCCTATGACTTGATCTAAAGGATGACTCTTGTTATATTTCTAGGCTCTAGGTTGTTCTGGTTGACTTGATTCAACTACTTTTTCAATACTATCAACCTCTAGATTGGGAGGGTTAAAAGAAGATTGGTTATTAATTATCTCATCGTCAAAGCTTTTGCCAGAGGACTCAAATTCATTGAATACAACATGAATTGATGCTTCTACTACACATTTTCGTTTATTAAAAACTCTATATGCTTTACCTTGATTTGAATAGCCTAAGAAAAGTCATTCATCAGCCTTAGAATCAAACTTTCCAATATTATCTTTACCGTTGTTATGAATGAAACACTTACAACCAAATATGTGTAGATGAGCAAGGTTTGGCTTCTGTCCCTTGTAGAGTTCCTATGATGTCTTCCCAAGTTTGGTTCTGACATACACTCTATTTGAGATGTAGCATGCGGTGCTCATAGCGTCTACCCAGAAGACTTGAGACACATTCTTTTCATTTAGCATTACTCTAGCCATTTCTGTAAGAACTCTATTCTTCCTTTCCACAACTCCATTATGTTGTAGAATTCTAGGTGCTGAGAAATTGTGATTAATGCCATTTGTATCACAATATTCTACAAAGTCTTGATTATCAAATTCTCCACCATGATCTGTCCGGATACCTACAATCAACATACCTTTCTCATTTTGCACTTTCTTAGCAAAGACAATAAATTTACTAAAAGTTTCATCTTTGGAAGACAAGAATATAATCCAGGTAAATATGGAGAAATCATCAACATTAACCAATGCATATAAATTTCCACCGAGACTCTTAACTCTTGCTGGACCCATCAAATCCATATGCAATAGTTGAAGTGGTCTGTTGGTGGTAATTTCATTTTTTTTATTTGAAAGATGATTTTTTTGTTTACCTCTTTAACAAGCATCACAAATTAAATTATTTTTGAAATTTACATTAGGTAAACCAATTACTAAATCCTTTCTCAGTAATTTACCTAGTTAATGCATATTGACATGAGCAAGTCGCTTATGCCATAACCAACTCTCATCAGTGTTACTCAAGAGGCAGTTTTCAGAGAAATTTTCATTCATATCAAGAGTATAGCACTTACCTTCCCTTTTTTCTTTGATTTTGGTTTCAAATTCTTCTTTTCAATTTGCAAATCCTTTTTACTAACTATCAGATATTCTTCTGAGTCAAATATTACCTAATTATCTTTATGCGTGCTTTGGCTCACACTTAACATATTGTGGCACAAGCCTTCAATATAATATACATCTTTGACTTGTATTCCTTTATTACTCTTGACTTCCCCAAGTCCTGCCATCCTTCCGGTTTGATTTCCTCCAAATTTTACCTTGCCACCTTCCTTTGGTTCTAATGTGGTAAAGTTCTCAAGATCACCGGTCAAATATCTAGAGCATCCACTATCTATGTACCATTTGTTGGACCTGGGTGCTTTGAAGCAAACCTCAGTTAAAGACAATTAAGTTTTAGGTACCCATATCTTTTTAGGCCCTTTTGGGTTAGTACAGACGACTTTATGATCATGAGACTTCTTAGGTACCTATTTGTAGGTTCCTATAACTCCTTTCTTTTTATGAAACCATGAAGAAGTGTAATGTCCTTTACAATTAAAATAATTACAATAAGCAAAAGGATTAGATGTATGCACAGAATGTGTGAAATAGCTTAAATACGTTTTACCTCCTGTTTTCTTCTTACCTTTTCTTTTGTCTAAATTTGGATCATATCTAATACCAGACTTATCGTTCACAAAACGTTGCACTTTTAAAATAACATTTAACATCTCACTTCCTTTCGTAAACTTTTCAAGAGTTTTTGGTAAGATCAATATTTTTTTTTTCAAGGGAGGAACAATTTTCACAATTTTTATCTAAAGACTCTTTAGTTCTTTCTTCAAGTAATTTGTTTTTCTTTTTACATGCAATTAGTTCTTTAACTATCTTGACAAATTCAGAATGTAAAGCATTATATTCATCTTATAATTCATCATAAGTAGGATCATGATCATTTACCTCTTCGTCTGTTTCCTCTTGAGCAACCAAGCATATATTGGCTATCTCTTCATTATCGCTTTCTTCATATGAGGAGCTATATCCCCATATTTCAGAAACAAATTCCTTCTTTCTATTGAAGGATTTGACATTTCTCTTTTCTTTATTTTTCTGTAATAGTTCCAGACATTATGATTTGATATGTTTAGGTTTACCACATTCTTAGCAGATAATCTCCTTGGTTTCTCTTTTGCCACTAGTTCCTCCATTTTGTGAATTTTTGAAACCTTAGCTTTTATACAATTTCTTGAATCTTCTTATTATCAGGCCTATCTCATCATCGTCAAACTCATCGTCTTCTTCTTGGCTTTCTGCCTTTGTTTTCGTCACGTTCAGTGTGAGACTCTTCTTTCTCCTGTCACCAACTTCCTCTAGCTCTTGTTTGAATTTTAGTTTGCTCTCATATTCAGTTGATTCAAGTTGATTCACAAGATGAGTATATCTAAGTTCAAATTTAGCTATTGACTCACCTTCCTTCATACGAAGTAGATTAAACTCTGTAACTAGAGTATTGATTCGATTTTCTTTTATTCCTGATATTTCTTTATGAGCTACTTCCAGAGCTTGCCACATCTCTTTAGCAGTTTGAAGTGTACAGATTTTGAAGTATTCTTTTTGACTCAGCGCACTTTGAATCATCAGGATTGCTTTACTATTGACGGTCACGAGCCTTTTGTCGTTATCACCAAATTCTGCTGGTGACTTAGGAACTTTTTGAGATTCTTCAGTTTTTGTTGGCATATAGATTCCAGTTTCAATTACGTCCCATAGCCTATATTCTGTAGCCATCATGAGTACACGAAACTTAGCTTTCCAGAAGGAGAAATGCTCACTATTGAAACCTGGTGGTCTAGTGACAGAGGCTCGGTCAGGAAGAATTCCTTCACCCATGCTTGCCATTGGATCCTTCTAAGGTTTTTATACCTAAATAATAAGACTTGCGCTCTGATACCAAATGTTAGAGCAAGCTTATCAACCAAGGAGGAGTGAATTGGGTGATTACAGAATAACAGGATATTTAATAAAAATTAAGAAACTTTAAAGCACAATTATAAGTAAGAAGAGATATCACCGAAGTGTACACATGAGTTTATACTGGTTCTGCCATAATCACTTGACCTATGTCCAGTCCTCAGAAATCCTTCTGAGCCTTTTACTATATCTTCCAAGATTCAGTGGGTTCTTGGCACCTCAGTACAACAACAAATTCCTCTTTGGACACTCGTTCCCCCTTACACAAGGTAATCTCAAATCCCAACTTAAGGCTCCTTAACCTTAAGTTATCACTATCAGAAATAATAAGTTTTGACTGACAAATCTCTCTCACAAAGTATATGGATGAAAATTGAAGTAAAGGTGAAGAAATAATAAGAGACAAAGCACTTATCAGTATATTGTTTGCAGTGTGTTCAAGTGTTGTCCGTGTCTCTTAATTTTGGAATGACTGGGCTTATATATCATATGCTTTAAGAACCGTTGTGATTCTGTAGATATTTTTCGTTGATCGATTGTGCTTCTGACAGATGCACCAGTATTATTTTCTTTTAATTTGCACGTTGATGGTGGTTCTTTGAATAATGCTACTACCCATGATTAGATGTCATTGAGTGTTGTTCAGTTGCTTGTCAAATGGGTGGTAGTTGTAATATCCCGAATTTTGGGACTAGAGGCATAAGATTAAGCCTGGATCAAGTGGACTGCTAAGCCCCGGTTTAGTAAATGTCCCTATGAGGTATGTTTAAATTCCCTAAAAATTTCTTTATATCCTTGGTGGTATTAAAGAGCTTGGGGAATAACAAAATAAAGTGATTAGAAGTCATACATAATATAGTAAAGTGGAACACAAAGTAATTTTGCCACCGGTGAAATTCCAAGTGTGACAATGGTGATTATGTGACCTTTTTCGATAGGTAAATGATGGTAAAAAGTTATGAAAATTTCCAGAATTAAAGTAGACTTATCAAGATTTAATTGGATAGGTCATATAAGTCATTTGGAGTTGTACACAAATAGAAATGAATTTTTGAAGTTAGCCCAGTGAAATTAATTATTTTCTGGATAGTATTCAAAGATTAACATTCTGGGAAGAGTGAGATTTGAATTGGCTAAATTTTACATTTTTCCTTAAAACTAGACTCAATAAGGGTTGCATAGCCTTTAGAATGACCCTAATTGGACATTTGTACAATTAGATATGAATTTTCAAATTTTAATAAAAATTCTGTCAGATTATCTATTTTGTACGCAAATTCAATTTTTCAACCAACCAGGTGCTGACACGTGGCGGATGAGAAAACTGATCCATTTATCCATTAAATCATCATCTTCCTCCTCATTTTTTTACGCAGAAAGAACCAGAAATGAGAGAGAGAAAGAGTTGATCTAAAATGGAGGGAGAGGAGAGAGAAAACTTAGAGCCTCTGAAACACTGCTGAATCGGCGTCCTCTCTCAAAGTACCATTCAGAAAACTTCTTCTACTCATTGAGAGCTTCATTTCTATGGTTTCGGATTTTCATTTGGAGGTGGTTGGTGCCATCTCACCGGCTGGAGTGTTGGCGAAATTCCGAACCGTTTGCGGGAACGGGTAAAGGTAAGCGTAAGCTTCATTTTTAACCGATTGATTTGTTGTTTGGATGAGTAAATTGGAAGTAGGGTACTATTCATGGCTGGTTTTAAAGGATTTTTTAATGGCTAAATGATGTCCAACGAGTGTTTAAATAGCTAATCACTTGATTAGGAGTAGTATGGAAGTGATTAGGTAAGAGAAAACGAGAAAACAACAAACTATTATTGGGAATCCTTAGATTTTCCTTGTACTGTTTCGTTTAGGAGAAGTTGAAATTTGATGATTTTGATGCTTTCATTGGCTTTAGGAGGAAAACTTGTGTAGGTATGCAAGTATTCATGATTTTTGGATGCTTGTGTATGAATTTGGGAATTTATGAAATAGGGTTGTTCATGTTGTTGATTCTGCCCTGTTTGAACAGTGACGTTGTTCAAGCTGTTTCATATGGTAAATCTTGTCCAAAACTTCTGAAATTTTTCATGCTTAAATAAGACATATAGAGCTTTAATTTTGTTGGTATTTTTTAATTTTTGGACAAGTATGCTAGGAGATATGAATTTTTGAAGTTGTGCACTGTTTCTGGAATGAAATCTGGAACAGTGCCTGTTTTCCAAATTTCTGGGAAACATATGACAATAATAGTCATACCGAAGTATTTTTATATAAAGCTAAACTTAGAGGGCTTTAAATATAATTTTTAACCACCTCAATTTGAGTTCTATAGAATTAATTTTGATTTTTCAATGTTTGGTGAAAAATATGTCAGCTTTATGTCTTATGCAAAATTAAGACTTAAGGGCACCAATGTAATTGGTATGAACTCTAAGGGTAAAAGTAAGCCTATAGGGCTAATATGGGCCATTGGGTATTCACTTTTCATGACTCTAATGATGTTATCACTTACCTAGGGCTATGAAGTGACCAAGAAGAAGCAATGGTTGGCGGATCAAGGGACAAGAAGAGGAGGACATAAAGTACGAGAGGTAGTGAACTTACGTTTTCTGCATGTATGTGATATGTATTTCCTATATTGATTATGTGACTACTTTACCTATTTTTGTGGAACATGTATGATTGGTTAAAGCTCTGTTATATTCGTGCAATGGCCATATGTATGTCATAACATCGAGCATGCAATATGTCATTATGTTGGCATGAAATAGTATAGGCAAGCATGTCATGCATTCATATATATCTCGCATGCATAGTGGTAATGTTTGCTATTGAGATTCTCTCGAATCTCACTCCTCCCAACCAACCATTTAGACAGGTAAAGAGTGCAGGAAGACATGCATCGGAGGAGATATAAAGGTGAAGTGAAGATCGTAGTGTAAGGCACTATTATTTGTATTTGATGTAAGAGTGTGGTGGTTATGTGTAATTATACATTTGATGTATACGTGGCTATTGAAAATAAGGTATTACAGTAGTGGAATACACCTATAATACACTCAGAGAAATAGTCGTTAGATAATATTTTTAAATAACACCGGACTGATCTTGAGATTTACTGGGATTGATTTTCTCAGCACAACAAATCACTCAAGTGAATTGCAATTTCACTACTAGTGATTTCCATAAATCAGATAATTACTTATGTGCAAGTATGGTGATGTTTCTCTGCAGTGATTTTGATTTAACTGGAGATGTATTTCACAAAATAATTATTTAACCAATGACAAATAATATCCATTTGTAGTGATCTTGTCTGGAAGTGATTCTTGATTCACTAGCAGTGATTTATAGAAGTGTCATTGCATGATAACTGGAAATGAAACTGAGAAACTATCATATCACTGGAGTGAATTTGATATCACTGGAAGTGATTTGGAGAATAGTGAAATTTTCCACAAGTGATTACAAATCCACTGGAAGTGATTTTAAGAAGTTTATATATCACTCGAGTGAAATGCAAGTCACTGGGAGTGATTTTCAAAACAGTGAATTTTTCTTCTTATGATTTTCATTCCACTAGAAGTTAATCTGTAAATTTCAGATATCACTCAAGTGATTTGACTATCACTAGAAGTGATTTTCAAAATAGTGAATTTTTCTTCAGGTGATTTTAGAGCCATTGGAAGTGATTTTGCAAAAATTAGATATCACTCGAGTGATTTGAGATAACAGGAAGTGAAATTCAGAACAGTGAATTTTTCCTACAGTGATTCTAGCTTGCACTGGGAGTGATCTATGAAATAACCATAATCATTCGAGTGATTTCATGGATCACTCGAGTGATCTGTTCACTTTTGCATATCACTCGAGTGATTTTTAATGATCACTTGAGTGATCTTTCTAATCACTCGAGTGATCTTACTCAGGTCACTTTTTTCACTTCCTTTGCTGGTGTATTTGTTTTTGATGATGACAAATCAAGATTTGTTTTAATCAAATCTAACAATGTAAACCTACGACAAGCTAATGATTAACCACTTTGTTTTTGTTGTGTTGTTATGCTCTCATTACTTTGAAATCTAAAGTTTTGTCATCATCAAAAAGGGGAAAAATGTTAGCTCCCACACCATAATGTTTTGATGATTACAAAACTTTAAGACTATGGAGAAAGAAATCAATTCAGCAAGCAAATGACAAATCCTGCAGAAAATGCTAAGTGTTAAATAGGGAGTAAATCGATTTACTTATGATAGCAAGATCTTTTGTACTGTGAAGTAAATTGATTTACATGTGTTGTAAATCGATTTACCAAATCTGGCAGAGAGCAACCAAGTTTTCAAATATTAAGTAAATCAATTTATGGATGCTGTAAATCGATTTATGAAAGATGGCCGAGAGCAACTAAGTTATTAGATGTGAGGTAAATCGATTTATTGATAATGTAAATCCATTTACACAAGATGGCCAAGAGTTGTCAAATTTTCAAATATGAAGTAAATCTATTTATGAATGTTGTAAATCAATCTACCAAAACTGACCGAGAACTATATGTTTTTCCAAACTCAAGTAAATCAATTGACCACTGCTCAAATCGACTTACCAAACTTAATAATGCAAAGTAAATTGATTTATTAATAAATAAATCAATATACGTAAGCTGGCCAAGATGAGACAAACTTTGAAAAAGTGGTAAATCAATTTATGATATAGGCAAATCGATTTATGTCATTATGACATGAATGATAAATCAATTTACCAAGAAAAAAAATCAATTTATAACCTGTCTCTGTTTTATATCCGTTACAAGAATTTTTGCAAATAATGATTTATATTCTTTTTCATTATTAAACCAATAAAAGGAGAAAGTCGCACGATTAAGATCAAAACTTCTAATGACTATCAAAAGGAAAAATCTCGCCAACAAAAGGAGAAAGAAGCACGACTGTGATTAAAGCTTCCAACGATTCTCTAATGGATATATTTTGGAAATCATGAAATCTTCTAACAGTTACCAATTCTACTATTATAAAAGAGGAAGTGATCGACACGAAGCAACATACACTTGAACAAAGCAACAATTCATATTAGGCTTTTACTCTGCATTTTTGTTACAAGTTTTACATTAGTGTCTATACTTCAGTGTTTATTTATCTTCTCTATAAGCTAGAAAATTTGATTCAAATTCATTTACTCTAGCTGAGAGTAGCTCAAGATAAGTAGGATCTTGAGTGGTGTTCTACATTACAACATGTAAGGGAGAGTGAGTATCCGATAAGGAACCTTGCTTACTGTTGTAAAGGTGCCAAGAACCTGGTTGAATCTTGGAAGATAGTGAAACACTCAGAAGAACTCTGGGGACTAGACATAAGTTAAGAGGTTATACTGAACCGCTATAAAATCCTCTTGTACACTTTGGTGAAATCTTTCTACACTCTTACTCTTTATTTACTCAAATTGTAATTTATAAGTTTAAATTTTTATTCTCACCCAATTCACCCCCTCTTGGGTGATACATGGACCTAACAAAAAGCAACTTTATACATGTAGAACCTATATAGTGCCATACATGCACTCATGTAGACCAACCAATTGACACCATATTTATGTCCTATGCACATCTACACTAACACATTTATCCAATTAATTTAACATATTGAGCCCTCATATAATTCAGGGAATTACTTTCTAGCCGAAGGACTAAATCATATAGTCCCTGAAAATCATTCAATTTCTCATATACTATCGAACTCTTGCCAAACTAGGCTTAGTAGTCAACTTGATTTAGATTTATTCTCAAGCTTCTAGGCCTAAAATTTCGGATATTACATAAATCACCAATCACAAACAATCTATGCAATCAAATATCACTATACATTATATTACAATTTAATTGAGTAGTTAACAACGATCAACTAGAGGTTCAAACCCCTCTAGAGTACAACTTCTCACCATAACAATAACTCAATCTACTCGACACCAAACTTAGTATTCTAGTAGCTCAATTGGCTCATCTAACTCAATCATTAGCCTCCAACTGCTCTATGTTAGAACAAGCTTTTCATCCAAGAGGGGGGTGAATTGGGTGATTAAAAAATAATCGGAAGTTTAGATACAATTTATAAAACTTTAAGGCACAGTAATAAAAAGGAAGAGATATCACCAAGGTTCACACAGAGATTTATACTAGTTCGGTCTCAACCACTTGACCTACGTCCAGTTCTCAGAAATCCTTCTGAGCCTTTCACTATATCTTCCAAGATTCAGTGGGTTCTTGGCACCATAGTACAACCAGCAAGTTCTTCTGGATACTCGTTCCCCCTTACACAATGTAATCTTAAATCCCAACTTAAGGTTCCTCGACCTTAAGTTATCACTATTGAAAATAAATGTTTATGGCTGATAAATCTCTCTCACAGAGCATATAGATAAAAACTGAAATACGAATGGAGATTTGAAGCACTTGTGAAAATATTGTTTGCAATGTATTCAAGTGTTTTTCTTCGTACTCTTATTTTTTGAATGGCTGGACATATATATTAGAGGCTTTGAAGACCGTTGTAAATTTGTCCGTTGATTCAAAGATGCTCCTAACAAATGTAACAGCATTTGTCTTCCGTTACTTATGAATTTTGCTGCTGCCTATGAATAGTTGTCGTTTGAATGGAGAGTTCAGTTACTTGTCATGTGCGTGATGGTGGAGTACAGTTGTAATACACTTCGAGAACATTACCGTTAGAAAATATTTGAATATCATCAGAGTAATATGATTCACTGGAAGTGTTTTCTGAAAATCAAGTAAACCATCGGGAGTAATCTTGCCTTCACTGGAGATGGATTCCATCAACTGAGTATTGAAATAATATGCTATATGATTTTGACAGTAATCTGGAGTAATTAGTAATAATTATCAATAACCAAGTTTAACTAACAAAATCCGTTGATTTCCATGAGAGTCGTTTGCAAGTAGTTCACAGTGATTGTTTGAGAATGTTACTAGCAATAGGAACATTACTGGAGTGAATATGATATCACTGGAAGTGATTTGGAAAACATTAAAATCTTCTGAGAGTGATTACAGACTCACTGGAAGTGAACATGAGATTTTCATATTCCACTCGAGTGAATTTGGAATCACTGGAAGTGATTTTGTAAATAGTGATTTCTTCTTGCAGTGATTTTCAATCCACTGGAAGTATTCAGCAAAAACACTACATCACTCGAGTGATTCAAGATCACTGGAAGTGATTTTGCAAACAGTAAAATATTCTTGTAGTGATATCTATTCCACTGGAAGTGATTTGGAAGTTTTTAGGTATCACTCGAGTGATCTGGAATTCACTGGAAGTGATTTTCAAAACAGTGAATATTTCTTCCAGTGTTTTCGGATTCACTGGAAGTGATTTGGCAAATATGACATATCACTCGAGTGATTCATAATCACTGGAAGTGAAATTTTCTACAGTGAAATTTTCTTGCAGTGATTTTTCAATCACTGGGAGTGATTTGGCGCATCACTCGAGTGATATCTGATACCACTCGAGTGATCTGGTTATTTACCGGATCACTCGAGTGATCTTGCTTATCACTCGAGTGATTTTAAGGATCACTCGAGTGATCTTGATTATCACTCGAGTGATTGTCCAAATCACTCGAGTGATCTTCCTCATATCACTTTTATCACTTCCTTTGCTGATATAACATCCATGGACTTCCAAAACATGATTTGTTATCATCAAAACATGAAATCTAACACTCTAAGCAAACAAAATCTCTAATTTCATACTTAGGGATCCAACGTCAAAATACCCAATTGTAAAAATCAAGTTTAGACAACAACATAAACCAATTAAATCGCAAATTTAACTCATATAAATATACTCAATCATGAAAATCACAATTTGAACAATTACATATTCAATATCAACAAAAAAATTGTAATACCCCATTTTTTACCAATACATTTATGTGTATATTTGATGTATATTTAGTGGAATAACATGGTGAAAATGATGTGAATGAATTTATGAGAATTTATGGAAAATATGCCAATCGCCGGTTACGTGTAAATTGGCCGAATAAGGATGTAAGAATGCATTAAATGTGCCATTAAAAGCCTATTATGGTAACCAAAATTCAAGAAATTTAATGACATGAATAATGGCCTCATTTAAGTGTCAAAATGGGGTTAAGTCGAAGAAATGGACGAAAAATTATTTATTTCGGTAAATCATTAAATGTAGGGGCAAAACGGTAATTTTTCCGTAAAGTGGAAAATAATTATTTTTCCCCAGTATTCCCACTAAATTGAGTTAAATGGGAATTAAAAAGAGTAAAATGACTACTTGATCAAAAATAAATCAATTTTGGTAAATTATGGTAAAAAATTGTCAAATAGTCAAAAAGTTAATGACTTGGTCAACAAGTTACGAGATGACACAATAGGATATTGGAGATTCAGATTTCCCTTACATTTCTCATGCATATTTCAGCTGAAATAAGGGAGTATTAAGGAAATGTGATTAATTAAGGAATTATGTCATTATGGACCAATTAGATTGTGACACATGGCAAGATTATCTAAAGCCATTTTAATATATATCAATCTTTATTCTCATCAGCTCCATTCTCACAATCAATTGAATCAGAAAGAGTGAAGAACGAGAGCTGAAGTGTGAAGCATGGAGGAGCTAGGGATCATCCAATCTCAAGGTGAGAAGCTTATACCTTGTGGTCTAAGACTTCTAATCTCTTCCTAGCCTCTCCACCTCACCTCTCTACCATTGATTTCCTTGTGGAACAGCTAAATCAAGAGCTAGTGGAAGAGAGAGAGAAAACGTGTAGAGGGAGAAAGTTGAGGAAAATTAAGAGGTAAGTTCCCAAACTTGTTCCTCTTGCTTGATTAAGGTTAGTAGAGTTGTTTTGGGCTTGATTATGGTTCATTTGGTATAAGATAATTGAAGAAAGCCAAAGAGAACATAATATGTAAGTGTCTCCAAATCAATTCAAATGAATGTCTAACTAGTTAATATATTGGTTATAAGTAGAAAGGAGGTTATTAGGCCAAAGAAAACAAGAATCCGACACAGCTTTTCTGGGAATTTATTTTTAATTCCCTATGTTGGACGTGAAAAATGGATAGGAATTTGATAATTTTGATGCTTCCATTAGATTTAGGAAGCCAAATTGTGTAGGGTCTATGTTGACCCTGAAGTGAGAAAAGCCACGGAAAGTAAAATGACAAAATTACCCCTTATAAGCCTTATTTAAGGGCTGTCAAGGGTATTTTCGTCATTTGAGCTTGAATTTGGCCAATTTGAGGCTTGAAATGGATTCTACATGCAAAAATGTGTAGGAATGGCCTAAATCACGATTTTGAGAAAATACTGATAATCAGGACCTAAGGGGTATTTTGGTAATTTGGAGTCATTAGGCTAAATTTACCAATATTATAAGTTTGGAACGATGTATGGATGAGTAATAACTCTTTTGTGGTATTTGAAGATTTCAGGACTTAACAACCGGTCTGGCCTCAGTAGTTGCCCGAGCTTGAATCGAGTGGGAAAGTTGCATAGAGAAGCAACTAGGTAGTAACCGTCTTCATATGACATGGCATGCATATGTGTTGCTTGACATCATCAAAATGTCTAACATGTTTAGATTATGCGGAGTGATCACCTGGGGCCTAACTTTACACTGGTTGATACTCAGGCGATAGTATTCATATTGCACGAGCGGTGCCCAGGGCCTATCTTTGCGCGGGTACCCCTCGGGGCCAAGAGAACCTGTCTAGCGCGATGTCAATTTATGAATTGCATGTATTTCACTAAAAGATGTTATGATTATTTTGTTGATGATTGTGTGAGTAAAGCATGCTTGTGTGTGTTATCTTATATGCTTGATTGCGTTACTACTGAGATTCCTGTGAATTTCATTCTTTTCCCAAAAACAAATCTCCAGTACAGGGAGGAAGCTCGTGGGGCAAAGAGAAGGTAAATGATAATGAGCCGAGGCTGAGCGGCGGAAAAGCTTAGTTTAGGTTGTTAAATTCCTGTTATGTATTTTCAAACTTTTATGAGTTTTGGGTTGTATATGAAGTGAAGTAGTGAGAGGATATAACTATTGTAAGATAATGTCATATGAATGTGATTATATGTGAATATTTATATCCAGCAGAGGCATTGTATAAAGTTCTAGCATTTTGGCACTCTGACGTTTATATTCGGTGAGTATTAGCTAATTGATACTCTACCGTAGTGTTGGGAAATGAGGTATTACAAAACTAGCTCTAAAATCAAATCATTTCTCAAATCTTCATAAAACATCAAAACTAACAAAAGTAAACTAATCAAATATCTTATCTAGTCTATATAATCTATTTAAGTTCAAAAGATTCAATAAAAACATCACAAATTTTTGAATTTAGCTCAAACACTAGATGTTCAAAACTTTAAATATGAATTAAAAAGAAAGAATAAGAGAAATGAAGTTTGAGATGCTTAATATAGTGCTAGAAAGTTCCAAAATACTCCTAAGAAGTTAGAAATCAAAGTTCTAATAGAGAAAACGTAGTCTTTCACTCCCTCTCTTTCTGATTTTTACATCTGCAACCTATCTTTAAAAGTAAAATTTTGACGTGTGTGGTTTGGCAAATAGCACTTTTTTGCTATAGCAAACAACAAAAAGAGCTATGCCTTTGCTTTGTAATGTTCGCTATAGTAAACAACACCTTTTGATATAGTGTACAATACAAAAAACTCATTCGCCAAGAATTTCAATCTCAAACTTATACCTTACACCTCTAAAACATATATAATCATAATTAAATACCTAATTACCTTATTACTACATAGATTACAACTTAATTAACACAAAGGCTAATCCTCAAGATTGAAAACTAGTATATTACACTTTACATTCTCATATATCATTTTAAACCATAAATATCTTTTCATTCTAGTAAACAAACTCTCAAAATTGTATTTTCAGAGATTTCAAGTATAAGTCAAGCTTGGAGATGGGCTAATATAATGGAGGGGGCCTAGCTAAGGGGAAAAAGGAATCAAGAATCAAAGGACCAACTGAGTACTTAATACAACTCACAAACTGAGAGAGTGATAGATGATAGATTGCGAGTTATACCTTGTTAGTGTGAATGAAGTAGAAGAGGAGGAAAAGTGGAGGATAGTGACTGTGACCACAAACCAAGAATTAAAGAGTAATATAGAAAATTTATGGCAACTAGTGACTGTGAGGTGACAATAACCGACTCTGATGCTAGCGAGTTCTTGCATTAATCACAACTTCACATAATAGAGAATAAGAGAGTATAAAGTAGAGGTGGAGGAATAGATTGATGAGTAAGGTAGTAAGGAATTAAGGTTGTAACGTGGAATCTCAAAAGGAGTTAGGATTTTTAGTTTTTGGTTTTTTTAAATTGATTTGAAAGAAAGAAAAAAAGTGGTCCACTAAACCCACCCTAATGAGCTCAAGTTGGCTCTTAAGCTACCAATTTAGTTGAAATTAACGTTCAAAATTGAAAAGCAAAATTATAATATTGTTTTACTTTATAGGAACAAATATAAATATATTATTTTTATATTATACAAACACAGAAATATAGATTTATATATATTATTAATATTTATTTTTAATAGTTTTTCTTATGTAAATTTTTATTTATATTTAATAACCCATTTTATTAAAAAAGCATTTGGTACAATCATATTTATTTTTTAAATTTTATTTGCATTTATAATTTATAATTTTTTATTTATAATAACATATTATTAAAAGTTTTGCATATTATATTATAGGGTTAAAGGGCTTAAATGTCCTGAAAGGTTTTGCTAATGCGCATTTAGCACCTGAAAGTTTTCGAGAGAGCAGATGTGCCATGAAAGTTTCAAAAGGGAGGCAATTTTGTCACTTGGTTAACCAGCCCTAACAGTCAACATTTGTTGACCAAATAATCGAAGGTAGCATGCCTATGTGGCATCCACCTCACCCTTTTTTTGTCCAAGTCTATCACCAGATTTTTTAGTAGGATTGTTTTTTTAAAAAATCAAATCCTCTCCTGCAATGTCTCCGGTCATTAATAATTTTTCTATATCATGAGTTATTTGATCAATTATTTTGATTGTTTTTAATCTGAATTTGATTGATCATTAAATTTCAAAATTCCCTTCAAATTTAGCTTGGTTAATGATTATAAATAGAGTTGTGTACATATAAGCCTATTTTCCATGAAGGAAAAGGAAAATGGTTAAGGTGCATCCAATACCTTGAAATATTTTCATAGGTGCATCCAATTCCCTAAAGTATTTTATGGTGCACCTAGCGCCCTAAAGTATTTTTTTCTAGTGCACCTAGCACCTAAATTATTGTTTCATATGCATACAATACCATAAACTATTTTTTTGGTTCATTTAACACTCTAAAATATTTTTTTAGTTGTATTTAATACCATAAATTATCTAAATTGTAAAGCACAAAGTTGAATAAAAATGTACTTTAAGGTGTTGGATGCATCTAAAAAAAATACTTTTGAGTATTGGATGTAGCACAAAAAACTTTAGGCACTAAATACACTTGAAAAAAAAATACTTCAAGCGGATGCATCTTAACCCAAAAGAAAATGCTTGTTTGACCTCTTTGGATTGTTTTTGTGGAAATTTTAGTTTAGCATCAAAATATTTAGAGTTAGGAATGTAGATGGGTCAGGCCAGATTTAAAGCTCTAGCTAGAAAGCCTCATTCTCCTTATTTTCACCATTTCATGAAGCCCTAACCCAAATTGATCAAACTTGAGGTTGGACTGAAAGCTTGATAAATAATACAAAAACAAAGTTCTAAAATCTATCCACTAGTTGACACCTTACTATCACTTATTGATTTATATGTTGTTTTATTTCACCCTTGTTTCCTCTAGTGTGTTGAACCAATATAATATGTAATTCTTCAAAAAATTTTATGAAAAGCTAACAATAGATGCTTAAAAGCTAGTAGTAATGCATAAACTCATTATGCAAAACTTGTTTGTGGCAAATACACAAAGCATCGTCAGAGGAGTAAACCTTCTATAGAACCTATGTTAATTGTTTTACTTTAAAAGTATTTTTTATTTTTTAAAAATCAAATTGTTCGTATTGTGCCTATGGCTGTATGTGAAATATATCCTTTTTATTTATTTATTTATAGGTGAACATGGTTTCTGTCCCTTAAGTTTGCTCCATTACAAACTATTAGTTCCTGAAGTTTTGTAAGGACTTGGAATCGGAATTGACATCATTAATTAAGCTTATGAGGCATTAACACAATCAAATATACTTATGTGGTTGATGACTGGCCAAGCTGAGGTGGCAAAATGAATGTGTCATGTTGACTAGGACATTTGATAAAAGAGAAAAAATGACCAGGGGAGGCTACGAAATCATTCAAAGAAAATGTTGCAAAAATGATGAGCAGAAGGAATGAGGTTGCAAAAATGATGAGCCTAATGTTTTAGTAGACTATAGATTTAGGGTCAAATCCAAGATAATAAGAGAGGTGTGTGCTAGTATTTTGAAACTATTAGATTCCAATCTTATCATGCCTGCTTTAGCCAGCAAGTTTAAGGTCTTTTACATGAAAATCAAAGAGGATTATCATGAGTTTTGTTAAGTTTAAGATTATAAAACAACATATCAGTCTACAAGAATTGATTTTTGGTGCTCGACAAGGTCAACATAGGTAATTATTTTGGAAATCAATGTACTTTATAGAAGAAAAGTAAAAGGATATCAACAGGTGTATTGTCAAACCCTTTAATATTTTGACATTTATCAGAGTATTAATGAGCAGTTCAATGGGCATATAGAAATAGTACAATATACTGATAAAAAATTCTTGTTTACATTACAAGAAATTCCCACTGGGTTTGTATATAACTAATTACAAAGCCCAAAATATATAAAGGGGACATAGATAAGCAACTCAAAACACTTTCTCCCAATCGGAACCCTTGGTTGCCGGTGACCATATCCTTGCCCTTTGATCTAGATCCGCTTCTTCTAGCTAAATAAGTTTTGAATTATAAAAAGAGGTGAGATTCAAATGAATCCTAGTAGTAACAAGCTATCAATCATATAAATGCGAAAGATAAGCATGCAATGCAGCATATATGATGCAGCAAATAATTATGTTGTGCTTATGTCTGTTAGTGTTCAAGATCAAAGCGATGATTTTGTCCAAATCAAAATGATCACATTATCCCTACTTACTCATCACTGATCACATTCCAAATATGCTTGGCGTTCAGATACAAATAACAATTTGTACCCTACTGACCTTACTACATGCTCAATTCAGGATTATATAATGTTATGACCCCTACTTGCTTTAATATTTCAGAGTAGATGTTGTTCTGTCCATACTTGCCAATCACCTCAGCTGGATCCCACTAGCCTCATGGTACTTGTGCTTTTTCCCATGGGGTATTTCTTGTGCTTTTCCTACACCACAGCAAGGGATATCATCAATTACATTGGTAGACCTAGACTGGATACTATTGGGCCAAGAGACACTTGTGCTTTTTACTTAAGATGGTACTTGTGCTTTTGCCATACCCAGCGCAAGGAATTATCGTCATTCACATGTCATTGCATAGAGTATGGAAATCAATGTATATTAACATTCACATAGAATATATGAGAGATAGAGTTACTACCTGGATTCCTTTCTAATTGCCTAGCTACTTTCGATTCTTTAACTTTTGTCTGGCTCAAGCAAATGTGAAATCCTAAAGTTTCCACATTGTTAACAAATGATTTTTTACTCATTCATACCTTATTCAAAGACTTATAAGTTGGTTTTATTTACTCAAAATCTTGTAATTACTAAAATGCCCCTAGGAAATCCAGTCAAATTCCCTTTATACCTAAATAATTGTACTTTTCCAAAAATTATGACCTGGGTTATTTCAACACAATTTCATGTGAAGAATCCATTTTTTAACTCAATATTGACAAAAACCCACTGCAATTCTAGAATTACCCTTGGCAACTACAAAGTTTGGGTTTTACAGGCAAAATTGTCATTTCACACCCTAAAGCCTTCAAACTCCATTTTTTACATATACCCTACACAATTTTCCATTCTAAACACAATGGAATCATCAAAATCCAGCTCAAACACCTAGAAATAGCCTTATACAAAATTCAAGAATTTTTTTGACAAATGAAAATTTTTCAATTTCCATTCAATCAAACATCTTTTCACTTCTAATTACTTGTTTAACTACTTAAACACCTCTTGAACATGATTAATGAAAAATTGTACATCATCTCTCCTTAGTTTTCATGCATTCTAAATAAGAAATTCAAGCCAATTAAAGCCAAACAATAAACCACACACCAAGAACAAGCATAAATCATCAGAAGATTACAAGTTCTTAACCTTACCTTGCTTCCTCCTTTTTCTCTATATGCCGTCCTTTCCTCCTCCTCCTCTTGATTTTCTTGTTTTACATTATTTCAAGGAGGATATGAGCATTAGGGAAGGTTTACAAGTGAACGGAGACAAAAATACATGAATTTCACTACTTACTTACCTTGTTTGCCTTCTTGAATCTTCTTGCTCTCTTCTTGTTCTTGTTTTCTCCAAACTCTCTCTCTCTCTCTTCTCTTGTTCATATCTGGCCAAAAATGGCCCTTAGAGGAGCTAAATGGGTTCTCAAAATATCCATCTTCATGTCCTTAAAAATATATTATTTTATTGCAATATTTGCACATGTCTTGAATTCTTTATTATTTCTTTTCCATATGGCATATTCTTCTTCCACATGGCATGATATGTGGCAAAATTTCATTTCCCCTTATTGTCTCCCTTCTTGAAAAAAATTTAATGCCTCTTGAAGGAGTAAAATGGCTCCATGAAGAAGCATTTTCCACCTCCTTAAAATAATACTAATTTATTTCAATTTATCACGTCTTAGAATATTTTATTCCTTCTTTTTACACTTGCCTTCTTATGCTTCCACATGGTATTATTTATGTCCAAAAATTCATTTTCCATCCCCTTTTCCTCTCTTGGTCGAAATTGGCCATTAATAATGGAAAAATCAAGAGCCTTCTTGATTTTCCAACAAATGACCATTTTGCTCTTAAATATTTTCCTATTTTGTATTAAATGTTTTATGGCTTCTTTCCTTTTCTTTTGGCCAAAAGTTTCAATGCTAATTGGGCCAAAAATTGTGCTCTTTCATATTAAATTTTAGGCTTCAATATCAAGCCTTTGTGAAGCCAAAAATTGTACTTTATGTCTTTCTTGGCCAAAAATTCTCAAAATAATTTTTTTCCAGTATTTTGCCTACTTTATACGCACAAAAAATTACCATTCTATTCCATTGAGTATAGTCAAATATTCAAGGAATTTTTATGTTTAAAATTTGGGGTGTTACAGCTCTTCCCCCGTCAATAAAATTTCATCCTCGAAATTTCAGACATTGTATAGATTGAACTATACTTTGGGAAGTTACTTCTTATTATTTATCCCATTCTTTTTATAACTTAGTCTATCTCTTCCTATGCAGGTTCTCAGAGTATGCAACACAATCATTAAGAATCTCATAAATGTTGAGCGTCGGTAGCTCTCACACTATGGGTCTGGAGTCCCTAAAATCCGCAGATAGTTCTAAATAAGCTCTGGACTCCCTAGTCTAATACCATATCACTGGGCAATAGCTATAAAGCTAGGCTTACTGATATTATGGATTAGAGCCTTTGCTCATTATGAATTTGCACACCAAGTCTTACCTGTTGAAAATTATGCCCTAGGGGCCAATCATTATACTTTGAACATTGTTATTCAAATAATTTCTCTATTTAGTTATCACATTATTTGCATGTTCACTGTGATAACTATATCCTTGGATAAATCATAATGATTGTCCTAAATGTCCCTGGTCGGTCATCTGTGTAGGAGGAAAGATGAAATAAGACCAATATAACTTTGATAAGGTATGGGGATATGAATCAAAGTCTTAGGCACTTGTAGGAGTACAAGGTGCTGGACTGACTCAGTATGAGAAAGCTGCATGGATTAAGTCATATGCTTATCTCATGTATAACCACGTCACAATGCCCTTTGACCTGAGATCATAATGGATTCCTACATGAGAGTCACTAAGCTTTGACTTAGTCAAAAGTCACCTTTAACCGGGTGATAATAAAGGCTACAACCGGGCTTAGTGGTTTTCATGCAGAAGAAATGTGAATGGTCAAGATGGAATTTATCCCTCACATTAGTAGAGAAATATTACTGGGCCCCTCGTTGAGTGAGTCTGAGAAATGTATGGTCATACTATGATGGAAAGGAGTTTCCATTTCTATAGTCAGACTACTCAAGGATTGAGAAAGTAATGGTCAGGAATAGGAGGATGACATTCTACATGCCTCATCCTTGACTGAAATATCGTGTGACAAAAGGGACGTGATATGGTTATAGGATAGGTTGTATCCTATTTTCGATCCTCATATAAATTGGGTAGTCGTAATGTCATGCTAGAGGCTACTTACGACTTGTGGACTAGTATAGTCATTGGCCCACTACCAACTTCGTATGGGCCTACAGGGTCGTGTAATGTCCCAAATTCTTATCACTAAGTATCATGTAACTATTATAGTATTTCATGATAAAATAGCATATAAATTAGCAAAACAAAGCCTATAAAGACACACACAACAAAATAGTTGTTATACAAGATAGTTAGTGTATTTTCTGTTGAGGCAGTCGGATTGTGTAACACTTTTTAATTAGTAAATAACTTCTAAAAATTGTGAAAATTCCCATAATCAAAGTATACATGATAAGATTTAATTTGATAGGTTATACAGAATTTTTGAAGTTGTATACAAGGAGATATGAATTTTTGAAATTTGCCCAGTGAATTTGACGCTTTTCAGGGGCGGACTTCAAAAATAATAATTCTGGGAATTATGTCCTTCCATTTGGCTTAAGATTATATTTGATTCCTAAATCTAGACTTAATAAGGGTCATATAGCTTTCAGAACTATCCTAATTGGATATCTATACAATTATATATGAATTTTCAAAATTTGGTGACAATTCTACCAATTTTTACGAAAATGGGAAAAAATGCAAGGGAAAAATGGTCACTTTGACCAAATAAATAAAATTTCGTAATTTTCTGTATAAAAATACATGGAATGGACAGATGGGATATGCCTAAACAAAATACTCAAGGATAAAATAATAATATGTAATGTGGCATATGATTGAATTTGATAAAAAAATAATTTCCAAGGGACACTTGTGCTATCTCTAGAGAATTCTAAAATTCTCTTCCTTTGTCTATTTAAGAGGCTATTCGGCCAAAATGAAAAGGGAGAGGAAATAAGAGAGAACTTGGGAGAAAAGAGAAGGAAGAGGAAGAACAATAATTCAAGGTTCAAGCACAAGATAAGTACATGGAAATCTCAATCTTGTGTTCTAGCTCAAGCAATCCCTTCTTAACCTCCCTGTTCTCTTGGATTAGCCATCCATCAAATAAAAAATCCAAGGAAGAAAAAGAAAGGTTCAGCCAATGAGGAGAAGGAGAAGAAGAAGTGAGGTAATATACTCAAACTCTGAGATTATTACCGAAAACTGAACTGTGATTGTGTTATGGATGGTTATTAGTTGTATTTGTCAATCTTTGTAAATTTGGGATGTCCAATTTCTAAGGAGAGATGCTACCCAAATTTTCATTGATTATGTTCAATTGGTAAATAAGTGATTAAATCTATGGAATCAAGAAGGAAGGAAGTGTTTTAGAGTTGAAATCAAGAAAAAAATCCTATTCTCCCAAATATTCTCTATGTTTTGGCCAGATTCAAAACCAAGGGTAGGGGCTGGAATTTCTTAAATCTCATGGTTCCATGATGTTTAGAAGGGAAAATTGTGGAGGGTTCATGTTGAGTGCAAAGTGTGAAAAGCCCGGAATGTGAAATGACAATTTTACCTCTAACACCCCAAGTATGTAGGATTAGCCTGGGTCATAATTTTTGAAAAAGTACAAAAGTATAGGGTAAAAAGAGAATTAGATCGGGTTCCCAGGAGCATTTTGGTAAATATGTGATTTTGGGCTAAGATAACCAACTTGTCAATTTTAGAATAAAGCATGAATGAGTAATAACTCATTTACAATTATTTTGGAAATTTTAGGAATTTGGTATTTACCGAGCCAGACAAAAGGATAAAGGACCGGTAAAAGCTAGGCGATGGAAATGAGTCCAGGTAGTAACTTTATCTTTCATATACTATGTGAATGTTAATATGCGATGATTTCCATGATCTGTTCAATGTATTCCCTATGATGTTGATACTCTCTGGGTATGGATGATGCGTTAAACCACCCCATGTGGCCAGGTGGACCCAGTTGAGTGACTTGATATGTACGGATAGCTATTGACCTGCTCCAAGTTATAATGAGTACGAATAG
Organism: Albizia julibrissin; assembly: GCA_037074505.1. NCBI lineage: Eukaryota > Viridiplantae > Streptophyta > Magnoliopsida > Fabales > Fabaceae > Albizia > Albizia julibrissin. The sequence continues at coordinate 46,809,025 of CM073477.1, forward strand.
GTATAGGCCTACTCTAAGTTGTTGTAATTACATTATGATATGATATTGTGCATATCAAGAACGGATGATCATTTTAATCCGGACAAAATCATCATTTAGTTCCTATGCATTATCAGATAAGCATTGGCATTTTGATTGCTGCATCATGATAAATTTTGCTTTGCATGTTTACTTTTCACATTTATATGATTGATATTTTGTTACTTAACCAAATAGTGCGGTGAAGAGGAAGAAGGCTAGGGTTCTTCATGATCAAAGGTAAGAAGTTGTTACCTTGTGTCTTAAGCTTCCTAGTCCCTCTATTAACTCTCCTACTTACTTCTCCACCTTTAGAACCATAGATTTCTAGCTAATTCCAAGAGCTATGGAGAGAGAAAGGCAAAACATGCAGAGAGAGAAAATGGTGGAAATCAAGAGGTAACTTCCCAAACTTGTTCCTCTTGCTTGGTTAATGCTATTAGAGTTGTTCTTGGCTTGGTTTTGGATGTTTTAGTGCAAGATAGCTCATGAAACCTAAGGGACCTTAATGGTCAAGTTTCTCCAAATCAAGTCCAATGAATGTCTAAATAGCTAATAGTATGATTACAAGTAAAAATGAGGTGATTAGGCAAAAGAAAACGAGAAACCGATACAACTTTTCTGTAAACCTAAATTCCCTGCCTTGTGATAGATGTGGTAAATGAGTAGAAATTTGATAATTTCGATGCTTCTATTGAGTTTAGGAGGCAAAATTTTGTATGGTCTATGTTGATCATAAAGTGAGAAAATCCCCAGAAAGTGAAATTGATGAATTACCCTTTAAAAGCTCTAACTAAGGTATGTTAGGTGTATTTTTGTCATTGAGGCTTGATTTTGACCAATACGAGGTTAAAAATGGATTCTACACTCAAAATTGTGTAGGATTATCAATGGATGCTAAGTTACAAATGTTGGCAAAGTGGAGTGAGACCGGGTACAAAGAGGATAGACCGGGTCTCTAAGGGTATTTTGGTAATTTAGCACTTTTAGGCTAAGTTTATCAATGTTATAAGTTTGGAATTATACATGGATGAGTAATGACTCGTTTATGATATATTTAAGATTTCAAGACTTAACAATCGTCCGAAATATAGAACTTCCCCGAGCTTGAACAAGCGAAAAGAAATTGCTAAAGAAGAGCGACCAGGTAGTAACTTGTCTTCATATGACATAACATGCATTATGTGTTGTTTGAAATCATCACAAAATATCTAACACGTTTTGATTATGCTGGGTGATCACCTAAGGCCTATCTTTGTGCGGGTTGACACTCAGGCCAACATAATGTTCATAATTGCATGAGCGGTGCCTTGGACCTATCTTTACGTGCGTACCAATCGGGGCCAAGTAACTTGCCTAGTGGTCCGGTAGTTTATGAATTGCATTAAATGCACTAAATGATGTTGTGATATTTTGTTGATTGATGAGAGTGAAGCATGCTTTGTAATGTTATCTCTATATGTTTTACATGTGTTTTGTACTGAGATTCCTCCGAATCTCACCCTTTTTCTTTAAAACCATCTTCAATACATGGAGAAAGCTCAAGGGGCAACAAGAAGGTAAATGGCAATGACTAGAAGTCGAGGTGCTGGAGACTTCAGTCATTTGATTGTCTGGTCCCATATGTTGTATGAGTGCTTTTGGATTTTGGGGTTGTATGTGATGTATATGATGTATATGTCGTGTAAGCAATGTAAAGGTAATCTAGTGAATGAATGGTAGAAAAATTAGTAGTTTTGCTTCCTATCGCTAACAAAATTTGTATGTGAAATGGACTATATAAAGTTAGCATAGATAAGCTCACAAACTCTGATAAAAATGAAATAAAGGGAAAATTGGTGAGTCTTAACGAGTTAGTGAAGATTTATGAAAGAGCTTTTGAGAAAAGTTTACCACCCTCTCAGCTCTAGGTTCAAATCATAGGTTGAGGTTGGGAAATTTATAAGAATTTTTAGAAGTCGGGTGTTCTGGGTCTAAATCCTGGTCTCCTGAGTGATTTCACTACTCTTTTGTACTCAACCGAAGCTATAGAAAATGAGGTATCACAGTGCTCATCTTAAGCTTTAACCAAAACCTTACTGTAGACTTCTCTTTCTTTCTGTCGTTAACCGACTCTAAAGGATACGGAAAAGCCTAAGAATGGATGAACTTAACCCGTGGATATGCGTCCTCATTTGCTAAAATGTAGGTGTAAGCTTCAACTTGGTGTATATGATATGCTCGAATCTTTGCTTTTAATGGTGGTTTCTGCTGATTATTATAAAACAAATAGGTAAAATCATTAATTGAGTAGGTTTTTTATGAATTGATACCTTTGTTTTATGAGTAAATTTTGGCTTGCTGTAGGTGTTTGATAAAATGTTTGACAAAAGGGCAAATGTTTTAGTTTAGGGGACATTATGATCATATGGCTGTTTAGAGTTGTTTGGTTTGTAATATGAGATAATAGTAATTGTTTTGTGAATTGTTCTTTTAAATGCTGCCAAGGTGTTTGGGAAATATATACAAGAGGAATTTGTCAAGTTAATATTGTTCAATAGCTATGTGGAGACTTAAAAGCTATACAACTTGTTTGAATGCATATATTGTTGTGGTAAAGTTTGGGCTATTAACAAGACTAATATATATGTATCCTATTCCTAACACAATCAACTTATGAGAATGCAAATAGGAGATAAAAAAATTTATCGATTTGGGAAGATGCCATTTTGCTTATAAACCAACTAAACTAGGATAGAACATTCCTAAAAAAATTATTGAAATGCTTCATGCTGGCAATAATCATAAGCCCCTCCCTTACACAACAATCAAAATAAGTAGTATTGCTTACAAAGAATGGTCTAAAAGTATTAGGAGTTCTAAAGTGGATGGTGATGAGGGTATAATAAATTAGAAAAAGTCATATGAAGATAGATGGTTGGTTAGTCTATAACTTTTTCTTGATAGTATTAAATATGTGATTTAATATATCAGTTCTTTCTAATACTTCTCATCATAAACACTTGGCTTCAGGAAAAATAAATAAATTAATAAATACAAACCCTTAGCTATGGACTATTCATAGAATTTGATAATTGTATAAAATATCATTTCTTTTTTCTATTTTAGCTTCACTATCTATTTCTCCTCTCCTCCTTTTCTTCCAATTCTACCATCAATACTTAGTTTTACACACTATTGACATACCCCCAGACGCGGATCACTAAAGGAAAAAAATGCTAAGGCCATGTTCATGGAATCCCAAACTTCTATCTTATGAAAACATAATTACTCCTTAGTCCATATATCCATTACATGTATATGAGTTACTACAACGCACAAATTGAATACTTGAACTGTTTTAAACATCTTAGTTACTTATGGCATGACAAAGGCAAAGACAACAAAAAGGCTGTTAAGAGAAAAAATAATATACATAGACAATATTTTTTCTAGAACAAACAACACAAAGGACCAGAACAGTGAGCCATTAAAAACTTATAACAATAAAAATGTGTGTGCATATAGCTCCATTTAATAAAGAACGGAAACCAAAGACTAGAGGTTGATTAAAATAGCTTGTTACCAACCTCATTGATTATCCTATCTCCACCTACAAATATAATTCCATCAGGACAAGTGTGTCAAAGTTTGGGCTATTAAATGAAATCTTGAAGCATACATATAAAAGAAAGGAAGAGATGCTGTTTTTTCATGCTTGACTTGACTGTATATTGTTCTTAATTTACATTAAACTAGAACTGTGGATGAGTTTATTGCACCATAAAAAAAATCAAGTTCAAATTAACCTCCTTTCTTTGAACCGTGAATAAATGTTATTATAGTGATTGTAGAAATTTTAGGAGATTCAGTTTATAGTGGAGACTTCAAATGTGATTGTAGTAAAGATTGCCTCCTCCTCCTTTCTTCTATTTGTTGGGTTGTATGAATCAATACTTTAATTATATTTTCTTTGCTTCTGGTAGGATATTACTAGTTTTGTACTATCTTCAGCAGTGTCTGTTACCTTGGCAAAAACATTGCTTGTTTCAACTCAAACTTGAAATATTATGTTTACAACAGTTTCATAAGACATGAACTATCATGAGACATATACTATCATTTAACTTCAATCAATCATGATTGTATGTGAATATGGGTTTTATTATTGCTAAAGTTTAGCTTTCCTATTGTTGCGCTGAGGCTTATTTTGCATTTGGTTATTGCTGTGTAGTTTTCATGATCTTCAAAGCCTTTCTTCCTACATGCAATCCTCCCCATCATACCAAGCTGATCTTTGATGTGTAGTTTCTAGCCTTCATAGCCTTTGTTTCAATGATTGACAATTAATTTAATTACTCTTTGCCATTACATAATTGAAGTGATGCCTAGCACATAATGGTTTATGATTAAATGAGCTTATATATTTATGGTTTTTTATGCTTTATTTCTTTCCTTAGTTGTATCCTCAAATCATATCTCTTATCTTGTTTTAGTAGAGTTGGTTTTATTTTTCAGACATAAATATGAAATGAAATAAACTCTTTGGTGCCCAAGATACTCCATTTAGTCCACAATGTAAATCACTTCTAGAAGAATAGTTTAGCCCATAGTATAAGTTACTTAGAAAGTAATTAATGCTTATTTGTCTCTTTATATTTTTCTTGCTCCTTTAGTACCTCATTTAACATGGGTAGAAAAAGAAATTTTGTTCAATCGAAGACGAATTTAATGAGTTAATTACTCTTTCTTGATTCTGATAAATTAGTTAAAGTATGTTATATTGTGGACCAGAGAGAGTAATTATTCACCCTTCGACCCCTAGCAAACTAATCTTTGCTATCTAAAATGAATTATAATCTAAAATTTGTTATGTACTTGTTCAATATGTAGTAGTTAAACTAGGTAGCTTGATGAGTGTAATGATTATGTGCTCTCATCATATTCTACCTTTTCTAGGGAAAAAATATAAGAGAGAAAAAAGGTGTTGAATATGATAATGGGGTGAGGGAATTTTTAGACTTTGCTAGAAGAAATGCCGATAATGACAATAGGATGTTCTATTGTCCTTGTGTAGAATACTTGAATGAGAAGCGACTAAGTGCTGCATATATACACATTTAATTTGTGAAGGATTTTGTAAGAGTTATAAGTATGGGTATGGCATGGTGAAGAATTATAAATGCCAAGTGCATCTCAATAAGGGGGAGTGGCCTTTGATGATAATGACACGGATCTGGATGATCAGATAAAGGATATTATTCATGATGTAGAAGAAGAGGCTTTTGAGCAATTACATGCATACGGTAATATGACCAATGATGCTGAGAACCCGTTGTACCTGGGGTGTACAAAATACCAATTGTTGAAAGCAATATTAAAGTTGGTAAGCTTGAAATCATGACATGAATGGAGCGACAAGAGTTTTTCAAAAACGCTTCAGCCTTTAAGAACATGCTTCCAGATGATAATATCCTACCTTGCCGATACTATGATGCTAAGAAAATGTTGTGTGTACTAGGGATGAAGTATACAAAGATCCATGTATGCCCTAATGATTGCATATTGTATAGAAAAAAGCAGGAAGAGAAGCAACAGTGTCTGATATATGAAACCTCGAGGTAAAAATCAAATAAAGCCCCTGTAAAAGTGTTGTGGTATCTTACAATCATACCGAGGTTCAAGTGTTTGTTTGCTAATGAAATTGATGCCAAAAATTTAAGATGGCATGCGGATGAGAGGATTTCTGATAGAAAGCTTCGACATCTGGCTGATTCTTCTCAGTGGAAGAAAATTGATCAATTATTTCCTAGCTTCGACGAAGAACCTAGAAACATTAGGCTTGGTGATAATTGAATATTTATTACACTCAATTGTATCTCTTGATTAATAAATTTAGATTGTTTAGTAATAAATAATGGGCTTTTATGCTTATTTGGGCTTTGAGTGTTTTATTGGATTTAACATATTTTAATAATAAAATTCCAGATTTACAACCCTTCTCTATTGTGATCTTAACTCTTGAACCAGATATCTGAATGATCTCATTCTTGTTTCATTTTTTAGATGATTCAGAGGGCAACAATTGATATGAAGACTTGAAGAGAAGATTCGGACAAGAGGATAGTCAAAAATGCAGTCAATGTTATATGTATTTTTCTGGATTTTTATTGGGCCCGAATTTTGTAATAAAGCACTATTTAGTATGGATTTTCATTTTGGGCTAAACTGTTGGGCCCTGGCCCATTTGGAAATTAGGTTATAAGCTAACTTAGCTGAAACATTAGGCATAATGTTGTGTGGCCGTTTTTAGGATTGAATGCAGAAGTTCTAAATTCTCTGAAATGTTCTTCGTGTTCTTCGTTCGTTTTTCGGATTTTCCAGCCATGTCCGGCTAAGTTTCTGTGACTGATCTATGGATTGAGGATTCACGTTTCCAATCAGAGGACATACTTCAACGGGTAACGTAATTCGTTTCTATTTACTCTAATCGGATCCGATTTCTGGAATAGTTCGAATGTTTGTTTTAATATTCTTATCGGTACATCCCAAGGACACAGTTCGGATCTGGTTATAGTGCTACTAAATGATTGTACAATAGCACGCCATGCATATGAACAGAATCTAGACGATCGTCTAGTCGAGGGATTTTCTGGACGAATACAGAGATTTTTGGTTCGTCCAGATCCGATCACGAATTCGTTATAATCTTCGTCCGATGATGGTAGGAAACTATGAATCCCAATCCTATGGTCAGTCGTTTTAATCTATTTGATCTAGTTCGTTTTTGATTTCTTTCTTAAATCTGAGTTTATTGTTCGATAATAGTTTAATTAAAACCCCCCCAATCGATTATTGTTCGAATGTTCTAGACTGCTTGTAAATTCTGTGGGAAACGACCAAGGTTCTCTGTACCGCAAATCCTCATTGAAACTGGTTATTTTGTGAGAACTCGACATTTCTCATCACTTGGGCTGAGCATGGATGGCATGAAGCCTTATGATAGCCTAAGTAGTATACATAGTTCATGGATTGTTCTGTTGGTAATTTACAACTTATCTACTTTGTTATGTATGAAATGAAAGTACATCATGTTGTCTATGTTGATTTTAGGACCAAAACAACCCAAAAATGACATAGATGTTTACCTAGAACCCTTGATCAAATATTTGAAATAGTTGTGTGACAAAGGTATTGATGTTTTTTAAGTGAACAAGAAGGAGATTTTTAAAATGTGAGCCATGATCTTTTGTACTATAAATGAATTCCCTGTATGTGGAAACTTGTTAGGATATATCGTTAAAGACCACAAAGCATGTCTAATTTGTGAAGAAGGCACATGCTACCATCAACTTCAACATGGAAGAAAGATCATTTATCTTGGCCATAGGATATTTCTTAGACGAGGCCACCCATATCGTAGATTAAAGAAAGCTTTTTTTGGTAGCCAAGAGTTTGAAAATGCCCTGGAGGCATTGACTGGGGAGAAAGTTTATGAAAATGTGAAAAATATTAATGTTATCTTTGGTAAGACTACAAAAAGTATAGATGAGAAAAATATATGGAAAAAGAGGTATGTCTTCTTTGATCTTCTATATTGGAACGATCTTGATATGAGAAACTGTATTGATTTCATGCATGTGGAGAAAAATGTATGTGATAGTATTATCGGGACACTGCTCAACTTACAAGGTAGTTCTAAGGATAGCGTGAAAGTAAGATTAGATTTGCAAGAAATGGGAATACGAGAAGACTTACATAAGCTATATGGTAAGAGAACCTTTTTGTCTTCCAGCTTCTCATACTTTTTCTAAGAATGAGAAAAGAAGTTTTTGTGAGTGTTTACATGACATAAAAGTTCCCTCAGGGTATTCTTCAAATTTTAAGAAGCTTGTGTCGATGAAATACTTGAAGTTACTAGGGCTAAAGTCTCATGATTGTCATGTCTTAATGTAGCAACTACTCCCAGCTATTCAAGACATTACTGAATATGATCTTCAACACATATTGACTAGACTTTGTTTCTTCTTTAATGCTATTTGTAGTAAAGTCATTAAGACAAAAAGATTGGATGAATTGGAAAATAAAGTATATCTTATCTTTATGCCAGCTTGAAAAGCTTTTTCTTCCTTCCTTTTTTGACATCATGATACAACTAATTGTTCATCTAGTGATGGAGATAAAGTTGTGTGGCCTTATTTATTTCTGATGGATGTACCCATTTAAAAGAACTATGAAAATCCTAAAAGGGTATATGAAAAACCCTACCCGGCCTGAAGCATCCATTGTTCATAAATATGTTTATGAAGAAGCCATGAATTTTGTCAACATTATTTGTCAAATGTAGGACATATTGGGCTTCCTAAATGCCATGATGAATAAGGGGGTAGACGAGGGGCTATAGTAAAGAATGTGGATCCTGATGAATTACAACAAGTCTACTTGTACATCTTGAATGTTGGTGAAGTTCAAGATTACATGAATGCTCATAAAGAAATTGTACATAAAGTAAATAGTCGAATGATTGAACAAAGGTTAATTAAGGAGCATATTAGAACCTTTACACACTGGTTTAAACAAAAGGTTGACAAAGAAGAATGTGTTTCTAAAACAATTAAATGGTTAGCACGTGGTCCTGAGGTTGATGTCATAAGTTAGACTTCATTTATGATTAATGGTTATACCTTTTACAAGAAGTCCCTAGATGATAGGAGCATCGTCTAGAACAATAGTGTTATGTTAGTGGCGGAATCTATGCACTTCTCTAGTTCGAAAGATAAGAACCCTAAATTGGCAGCTATACCTTATTATGGGGTTATTGAAGCTATCTAGGTAGTTGACTATGTTAAAATTAAATTTACCATTTTCAAATGTAAGTGGGTTAATGTCAATAATGGTATGAAGATCGATTAGTTAGGATTTACATTAGTAGATCCAAATAGTAGAAGTTTTGGAGATGAACCTTTTATTATGGAAGATCAGGCGAAACAAGTATTCTATATTACCGATTAGGAAAATAAAATGTGGTATGTAGCTCTTCAAGAAAAAAAGGTCGTTAATATTGATGAGGAAAGTCATTCAAATTACAATCTTCTCGAGACTTCATTTTTAGGGGTCTACTATAATTAAATGAAGAATATGAAGCAAATAATGAACATGGCACAAGAAATGATCATCATGAAGAGATATGGGAGGATATCCCTTTATAAAACTACTTTGAAAGTTAGCTAGCTAAAGTAATTATCATTATGAATTATATCTGAATTATGTATATAGCTATTTTATAGATATAGTCTTTTCATGTTATAACTCAAGGATTAATCTTTTTTTGTTGTCTTAATAGGAAACTGAAAGATCTAAGGCGTTATAGTGTAAAGGTTTTGAAGCCACTTAGTGCTCATCAAAGCGAGCCAGCTAGTATTAATCAGAGTAAGCTAGCTAGTGTTAATCAGAGTGAGCCTAGTAATGCTCTGAGCCTAAATCAAATTGAGCTGAGTAACCATGCTGTACGGAGGGATGGAAGTGGTATACAGTTGAGAGACATCGCCCTCAGTCAAAATGCCGGCAGAAAATACTGATTGAGTTTGATAGATATTAGAAACCAATCAGGCCTAATGTAGGCCGATATAGGAGTTTTGTCGGCCTCCTTGCACGCAACAAGCCTAGCATCTTGATAAAGGAGTGGATAAATGTCGATGAACGTGTGAAGCAACATATTTTTTGGGACACTATTCAGGTATAAAGTTCTTTTCTACATATAATGATTATCAAATTTGTCATAAATTTGTTACTAACTCTTTCAATACATGCATAACAGCTCACCTACAACGTTCCTCAGAGTGACATCTTGTACAAGAAGACTATGACATATTATTGTGAGTATTGGAGGAAGTTTAAGACAAGTCTAGCCAATAATTACATGCATATCTAATTGGAAGATGGTAAGCCTCGTCCTACTCTGTGCAGTAAGTATTCATACATTGATAAAGTGACTTGGCAAGAATTTTGTAGGCTTTGGACTATCTAAAAGCTTTAGTGAGTTGACTTATTTTTTATTTTATTTACTTATCAATTGTCTTTTTTGATTGTAACTCTTTTTTTCAATTTTCTATTCACAAAAAAAGGTAAAAAACACAAGAGAGTGGTAGAAAGAATGATTACCCTCATACAATGTCTCGTGGGGGTTATGCAAAGGCTGAAAAAGACTTATTGGCGGCTAAACAGAATAGATTGGAAGAAGCATCTCAATCTGATCCTTCTGTTTTTATTTATCCACCATCTCTGATACGTAATGAAGAAATATGGTTGTTTGGTTGCCAAAAAAGGAGTGGGTTTTATATGGGTGAGCAATCTCGTATAGTAGGTGAAAAATTGTAATTATCATTGTTGTTATTAACTATTTAGTCAACAGGTTTCATTACTTATGCGTGTTATATGTATCTTATAGGAGGAACTTTAAAGAAAACAAGCTGAGGGATCCTTTAGGTTAGAGGGGAGGAATATCATGACGGTTGCTACTAGAAAACATGAGCATCTAAGCCATGTCAAGGGAGTTGGAGGAGGGGTAGGCAAAAGGGATTACTTTGGAGCCCCCTCACACCATTCCTCAAGCATGGTTACTAGGGAGGAAATGGAACATATGTTGGCCACTGCAAGGGAGAAAGAAAGGGCCGAGGAAGAAGCATCATTTGATGCACTATTAGATGACAGGTTAAGCAAGATGAGAGAGGAAATGATTGCCATTGTGAGCACACGATAAGATACTAGTACTCCCTAGGCACAATCGCTTGCTCCTAATAAGCAAAGCACTAAAGGGAGTTTGTTACAATATTGGGCAGTTATTAGAGGGTCCTAAAAAAGAAATTGATAAGTCTTGTGACATTTTTGTTAAGAATCCTTTGAGACGGTTAGTTGCAAGGGGGAGTGTGTATAACCTGGCATCAACTGTCTACCACCAACAAATGAAAGATGATCAAGTCAGAGTGTTAGTTGAAGAGGTGATCATTGCAGATGCACTTATCCTTATCCCTTCTAATGATTTGAAGGTTGTAAGCGATGTCCTTGGTACATTCATCTTGTGGCCAAAGAACCTTGTTTCTATTTGAAATGAGGAAACCCCGATCACAGCCCCAAGTCCAGCTCCTTTCACGCAAGAAGTTTCATAGCCTTTATTGAATGTCATACAATAAGTGATTCTAATGGCATATGATAAATCCTTTCAAACAAGAGATTGTCCAATAGATTCAGCTATCGGCAAGTCACAGGTGACATGCTATCTTGAAAGGGATGGTTTAATGTCCCTAGTTGCTCCTAGACAACAACTTACGATTGCAATTGTCCAACTATTTCTAATGTAAGTATCTTCTTTAATTGGAAGTAATAAATATTTTAAATATTACGCTGTTTAACTTTGATATTTGTGCTTACATTATTGTAGGTACATGAATCATAGGTTGGTCTCCTCTAGCAATAGCGATAAATTTGGATTCATATGCCAAGTTCAAGTCTAAGAGAAAGGGACCAATGCTGCCATCAAACATAGATACTTATCAGAGAGGCTTAGTAAAACCAATCCTGAGTATTTCTTAAATCCATATGTGTATGGGTATGAAACAAATTTATATTTCAAAACACATATAATGCTTTATATTTGCTTAACATTCATCTCTTTTTTTAGTGATCATTGACAATTGGTTCTTCTATGCAAGAATAGTTATATTGTTATCTTCTTATGCTCCCTCCACTTCAAACCAAGGAGTGAATTGAAGAAGACCATGAACTCGTAAGTTTTCTTGCATTATTACTTTTTGTATGCAAAGTTTATGGAATTATTGCAAAATAAGTCATCTTTGTGATTTTGATGATAGGGCTATATGGACATCCCTACATGCTACTTGTGGTAAGCATTTTCATGACTTAAAAGACCCTACATGGATCATCCCAAAGGTTAGCACATATTGTGTAATAATGTGTTGATTCTCAATGAGTTTTATTGATATTGCATATGTGAAATGTGGGGTGAAGTAATGCTACTATTGTTGCTTTTGATTGTGTGTGATATATGTTGTTACTTCTATGGAATTTGAGATTGTTGTTGAAATGGCTTGTTGGCCTGGGTAAAGCTAGGTTGTAAGAAGAATATATTTAAAAAATGTAACTTTTTAAACCGGTTATGGCCACAACCGGTCTAAAAAGTTTGACATTAGGTCTTAACGTCTTGATTTTTAGACTGGTTTTGGCCACAACCAATCTAAAAAGTATGCTTAACCGGTCTAAAAGGTAACAGACTTAAGACCGGTTGTATCAAGACCTAATCCAGAACCGGTCTAAAAAGTCATTTTTCCACTAGTAGTAAGTAGTGAAATTCATGTGTTTTTGCCTCCAATCATTTGTAAGCCTTCCCTAATTCTTATATCCTCATTGAAATCATGTAAAGCAAGAAGAATTCAAGAGGAAGAAGGAAGATGAGGGATGAGTTTAGTGAGATGAAGTGAGAGAAATAAAGGTAAGCCATAAAACCTTGCTTTCTTGTTGATTGAAGGATGCTTCTTGTTGTTGTGGTTGAATTATTGTCTTGCATTGGCTTGGTTTTGTGTTTTGTGTTTTGTGATGCATAAACCCTTAGTGAAGATGCTGTCAAAACTTTAATTAATCATGTAGAAAAGGTGTTTAAGTGGTTAAACAATTGATTAGAGGTGAAAGAAAGGAGTTTTGTTGATTAAATTGTGAATTGTTAAATCATTGAAATGAAACCCTAATTTCTGGTATGAACATGGCATGTAGGAGGAGCATGATTTTTCAATTTTGAGGTATCCAATAGATTCCTTAGGCAAAATTTTGTAGGAATTGGTAGTTGACACAATTTTAGAAAGAATAAATTGGAATTCCAAAAATTGGAATATTGCTATCCAGTTAGGTTTTCCTTGCGTGGCAAATATTTGTATTATGTTTTCAGTAATTGAATGATATTCAATGCTTATGGTATCTACTATAATGAAACTAGACTTATCAAATTGTAATTTGATAGGTCATAAGGTCATTTGGAGCTGTACAATAAGAGTTATGTATTTTTTAAGTTGGTCATCTGAAAACTAGCATGTTTTTGGATAGTACCCAATAGCTAGAAATTCTTGATTGATTAGTGTCCAATTGGCTTGGAGCAATTTTTTCCTTAAAACATACATAATAAGGGTCACATTGCCTTTAGAATCACTACAATTGGACATGTGTACATAAAGATATGAATTTTCAAATTGTGATGAAAATTCTGCCAGCTTTTAGTAAATGTGCAAAATTAAAAGAAAAGGTATTGGCACAATGTCATTACCTTGAATTTTAAGGGTAAAGATAGCCAACTATATGAGCTTATAATACGGTATGAATGAGTAATAACTCATTTGTTACCAACGTGAAAATTTTAAGATTTGACATTTTCCTGAGCCATACAAAAGTTAAAGGATCAAAAGTAGCTAGGGTATAAGTAGTAATGATATGTGAAAGGAATCCAAGTAGTAACTCTATTTCTCATATTCTGTATGATTGTTTGTCATGTTTTGTACAATGATATGTGAATGGCAGTAATTCTTAGAGCGGGGTGCAGGAAAAGTATAAGTACCACCTTGAGGGAAAAGCATAAGTACCTCTTGGCCAGTAGGTATCCAATCTAGGTCAGCCAATGTGACAGATAATAAGCCTGTGGGGCATAATTTCTTACTGGGTGTGGGAAAAGCACATGTACCACCTTATAGGAACAACATAGTACCATCAAGCCAGGTGGACCCAATTGAGTGGCATGACAAGTACGGACAAGTTGATGCCTACTCCAGAACATTTATGTGGCAAGTATGAACAAAACGACATCTACTACGAAACATTGATGTGATCACAATGTGACAAGATGTGACAAGTAGGGATCAGACAATCATTTTGATATGGACAAAATCATTGCTTTGATCCTGAACATTGACAGACATGTGCACAACATTATTAATTGCTACATCATATATGTTGTATTGCATGTTTACCTTTCACATTTTATATAATTGATCGTATGTTACTACTGAGATTCATATGAATCTCACCCTTTACATAACCTAAAATTAATTCAGCTAGAGGAAGCGGCTTAGAGGGCAAAGTGCTAGTAATTGTCAATTAAGGATCTATTCTTAATCTAGAAATTTTCTATTGGTTATCTGATAGTCTTTCTTTGTATTTGGGATTTATATTGTAATATGTACAAACCCTATAGGGATTTCTTATAATGTAACTAAGAATTTTATATAAGTATATTGTACTATTTTTGTATGCCCATTAAACTGCACGATAATACTCTGATAAATGTTAAAATATTAAGAGGTTTGACACTTTTCCCACCAAGTGGTACTTGTGTTTTTCCCACACCATAGTAAAGAATTGTAACAAACTTGTGTCACTACCTAAGATGGGTCCCACTTGGCCTGATGGTACTTGTGCTTTTTCCATACGGTGATACTTGTGCTTTTCCCACACTACAGGTAGGGTTTTACAACATGCATTTCATATAATAGAACATGGCAATACAAAGCATATAAACAATCACATAGTGTATGAAAGATAGAGTTAATTGACTTTAAACTTTTCAAATCCGTAGGTCAACCCAACTTAGCAGTTTTGACCCCCAACTTTGAAAAATTCATAACTTGATGTAGAAAAATCCAAATAAGGGTTTTCCAAGTCATATGGAAATATATTTAAGTCATTTTACAAGGAAAAATACCACTCAGGGCCAATTATAGGGTCACAACCTAAAGAACTCATGACCAACATCACTGACTGAAAATACATTCTAGTGCTTGTGTCTTAAATTCAACAGGGCATAACTCACAATTGGCAAGCCCAAATGATGTATATTACATATGATTAGAAAGATTAGGATGTATACTACAAGCTTGAAAAATATCATAGCAACTATAAAAGTTTTGAACATTCAAAAATAGCTCATAATCAGACTACCATGAATCTGGCAGATTCAGCAACACCCTTTTGAATTCTAAAATTTGTATTTTTCTAAAAAATCATCCAAAATTCATGACCACATACTATCTCTACACAATTTTTGATATAGAATCTATTTCTAACATCAAATTAATCAAATTCTAGATCAATCACCATGAAATAGGGCTGGCCAAATCTAAACCCTAAAACACAAATTGTGTTTTTGCAACTTTTAGCCTTAAAAATTGTAATTAACCACCATAAACACTTTATTAACCATATATTCATCATCAACCAGCCATTAAAGGCCAATTTTAGCACCTCTTACAAAACCCTAAAGGGTCAATAACTCCAAGAATACTCATCAAAACAACAAGATATTATACTAATATTAAAGCTTACAGTCTATGCGTCTATCTAATTGGTTCAGAATTTTGGCAGCACTTCCTCCAAGTAGATGTACCAAACACCTAATATCATAATTCCAAAACTATAGAAATATTTCTCTTGATGAGTAGAAGAGGATTAATGAAGTTTACGAAAGCTGAAAATGTGATTTCAGGCTTTGAACCGGTAAATAACGCGAAGAACTCGAAAACTTCTCTCTTCTTTCGTTTTATTAGTATTTTTTCAAATTTCTCTTGATTTTATGAGGTGGCGGAAATTTTTTTAGGCTAAAAGGAGGTACTGGAATATGAAAATAAGTTATGCCATATGTCACAACAAGTAAGGGTGATGGATGCTCCTTTTTGGGAATTATCGGGTAACCGGCAATTCTGTGTACAAGATATTCTTACTTTATACTGCAGGGTACCCGGTATACCTCATAAAATTTTTCTTCATTTCCCCTTTAACATAATTTGGTAAATTCAACTATCAAGGAAGAAGGATTTATCCAGCTTCCGATACCAAAATCGGGTATATAGTTAGACTGAAGACAAGTGGGTTACACTAGCTTTTCCACCTCTATTAGATGTCCAATGGTAGATGCCCACATTTGATTGGCTAATTAGGGGAAATGTCAAAAGATACTTTAATAAAACTACTTTATTAAAGCTGCTTTAATAAAGCTAATTTTGATATAGGGTCGCTGGTTTTATGACACGTATCCCTCTTTAAGCTGAGTGGTGCCATGTGTCCCCCTGAATGCTATAAGATGGCTCTACCTACCCCTATGCCTCTGGGGACTATCTAGTATGTGCATTGATATGCCTAGGGAAATGTCAGGTCTTCGTATGGGTCCCACATTTAGTTGTGGTGCCATATATGCTTACATTTCCCTATATTGCGCCTTCCTTAAATCTCAAAAGAATGACACCAAGCCAGTAGTTCTTCATAAATAAGGGTACATGCACCTTCCAGGAAAATTCCATGTGTACTCACACATCGACATATTCTATCCGGCTAATTAGCCATATATGTCTATATCTTTAAAAATGCACTAAATATGTACTTGTATGGCATAAGATGGTGCCACATACCTCAAAAATTGCCACATACACTTGCATCTTTTATCCGACTACTTATACAGACTGAGCCAAATATATTCTAAAGACTCAGTCTTAACTCAGAGGACTGAATTATATAGTCCCATAAAACTCATTCTATCTTTAACTCTAACAAAAATGGGCTTAGTAGTCTTCTTGACTTAGGATTATCCTCAAGTCCATAGGCCCAAAATTCGGGATATTACACTTCTCCCATCATTCAATAAATTTTGTGCTTGAAAAAAATTTTAAACCTTTTTTATAGATTTATGTATACCTCGGGGAATTAATCACTCATCTATCTCTTTTATTACTCAGTCTATCTCTTTTTTATGCAAGCTCACAGAGCGTGCACATAAATCATCATATCTTCAACAAAGATCCCATATATCATTCAGCAATCCTCAGAACACATTCTCTAGACTCACTAATGCAATACCACAGCACTAGGCATATAGGTCATATTCCTAAGTTTCTCCCCTTTCAATCATGCTTTTGATGATTTTTCACATTCATCATGCATCTGAGCTTTTTTAATTGTTGTTCTTAGATCATTTTCTACCTGACTCACATTGCTGCCACTAATCATATTCTGATTAGACAGATTGAGATCCCTAAAATCCTCAATCAGTTTCTGCTCTTGAATCATTAGGGCTGCTATCTAGACTGTTTTGTAGCTCAATACATCTAAATCTACATTAGCCTTTCCTAGATGGTATTTAAGTTATAGGTTATAATCTTTAAGAAACTTTATCCATCTGTGTTATCTTATGTTCAACTCTTTTTTATCATACAAGTATTTCAAGCTCTTGTGGTCCCAGTACAACTCTACGATTGCCTTATAGATATAGTGTCTCCAGATTTTCAGTGAAAACACAATTACTACTAACTCAAGATCATGAGTGGGATAATGTAATTTGTGAGGCTTTAGCTAATGAGAGTCATATGCTAAAACTCTGCCCTAATGCATCTGGACATATCACAACCCATACTTGTTTACATCATTATAAACCACGTAGGTCTAATGTAGATCGAGGATTGCTAATAATGGTGATGTTGTTGTTAGGATTAGTAGGCACAATGGAAAATTAAAATTCAAAATTTTTCTAATCCCTATTGTGGATCTGTCAATGATGTTTAAATCAAGTAGTAGAAGACGGACCTTGTTCATGTTTGTTCGAATGCCCACATTCATCAACACATTGCTAGCTTTCAAATCTCTACGCTTGGTTGCTCTTGAAAAAAATTCGACAGTATCAGCAAGTTGGTTAATTATTCTTTAAAGCATATCAAACTCTGTGAAACCTCATTTTTTAATAAACCAAAATGAGTAGTGAAATCAGTTGTGGAACCAGGATTTAACCCCAGACTACCAAACGTTCAATAACAATCACAAATGTTCGCCCTCAACTCAGGATTTGAATCTAGGATTAAGAGGGTTTTTCAAAGGGTAGAATACTTTAAATACATTTCCATAACCTCACTACAACACTAATGACTTATTAGCTCTTAGTTTCATTACAATCAGAGTATACGAGCGCTTACTTTAAATAAACTAAGAGCTATTATCCTTTAATTAAACTAGACCGGTTCTCTGCTGAACATCATTCATACATTCATATACACATATGAAATGTAAAGCCATGTAAGTCCATCAAATGTATAACTACACATAACCTTACATCAAATACAAATAGTAGTGCCTTGTGTAATATCCCAAATTTTGGGACAAGATGCTTGAGATTAAGCCAGGATTAAGTGGACTACTAAACCCTGGTTTAGAAAATGTCCTTGTGAGGCACGATTAAATTCCCTAAAATTCATTTATACCCTTGGGGGTATGAAAGAGCATAGGGGATGAAAAAAATAATGCAATTAGAAGACATACACAATATAATAAAGTGAAACACAAAGTAGTGTAGCTACTAGTGAAATTCCTAGTGTGGCGGTCGTGTTTGTGTGACATGCTTCAAGGATAAAATGATGTTGAAAAATTATGAAAATTTCCACAGTAAAATTATACTTATCAAGCTTTAATTTGATAGGTAATGTAAGTCATTTGGAGCTGAACTTAAAGAGAAATGAATTTCTTAATTTAGCCCAGTGAAATTAACTATTTTCTAGGGCAGAGTCCAAAGATTAAAATTATGAAAATAGTGATCTTCCAATTGGCCAAGTTTTATATTTTTTTTCAAAACTAGACTCATTAAGGGTCACATAGCCTTTTAAACCACCCCAATTAGACATTTTTATAATTAGATATGAATTTTCAAAATTTAATAAAAATTTTGCCAAGTTTAGTATTATGTGCAAAAATGGGATATTTGGACCAATGGAGGGATGCCAAGTGGCAAGTGGTTAGTTAATTATATTTATCCATTACCTTCATCTTCTTCATCCATTTCATGCATGAAAATCAGAAGTAGAGAGAGAGAAGAGAGCTGATGAAAATGGAGAAAAGAAGAGAGAGAAACTTTAGTCCTCTGAAACACTGCCGAATCGGCATTTTCTCTCAAAATATTCTTCACGAACTTTCTTCTACTCATCAAGAGCTTTATTTCTATGGATTTGGATTCTCGTTTGGAGGTGCTTGGCACTATCTCAGTGGTCGGAGTGTTGCCAGAATTTTGAACCATCTATGGAAACATGTAGAGGTAAGTGTAAGCTTCCGTTTGAACCGATTGGTTTGTTGTTTGGATGATTTTTTGGAAGGTTGGGCACTGTTCTTATCTTGTTTAAAGGGTGTTTTTGATGCCTAAATGATGTTCAATGGATATATACATAGCTAACATTTGATTAGAAGTAGAAAGGAAGTGATTAAGGCAAAGAAAATAAGAAACCAACAAACTCTTCCCAATAACTCAAATTTTCTGTTCTGTGAGTGATTTGGTGATAGACTAATAATTTGATGATTTTGATGCTTTCATTAACTCTTGGAGGCAAAATTTTATAGTTATGTAAGTGTTTATGATTTTTAAATGCTTGTATATGAATTTGATAATTTATGAAGTAGGATTGTTCATGTTGTTGATTCTGCCATGTTTGAATAGTGACGTTGTGCATAGTATTTCATTAGATGAACTTTTCCAGCAATACTTACTGCAACAGAAATGGTTTAGATTAAAGATAAATACTTATTTCATCATCTCTTTGACTTTAATCATTTCTTAGGTCATTTACAAACTTCTATTTAGAATTCCAAACCTTTAATTGAAAGATTTGAAATTTCAAGGTACTTCCCAGGGGGTCACCCATCCCAAGATTTTTCTAGGTTGAGCACGTTTAACTTTAGTGTGCCAATACAGAAATGTAGATACTGGCTTTAACTTCTTTTAACCACTGGTACCCTGTGACTGTCCTTGTCTAAAAAATAGTGCCCACTATCTCCGAGCATCAAAATACTGTGTAGGGATTGTATATCAGTGTCAGTACATACACAATATCAATTCTGATACCATTGGTATACTGATACCACCATTGTGTGCATTGATACTACTATCAAACGTATTGGTTCCATCAAAACTATCAACTAGTCACTGGTACCACCTCTGCTCATACTGATACCACTATTTTCTGATACCTCTGATACCGCTAGTACTATCCTGATACCATGATCATGAGTGTTGGTACCATTACTATGTGTATTGGCACCACCGATACCATCAACTAGGTACTGGTACTATCTTGGTATGTATTGATATCATTTTGATACCACTAATACCATTATGATACCACTACCATAAATGTTGGCATCACTCTGTGTGTACTGATACTTTCGATACGATCAACTAGGTATTGGTATTACCTTTGACATATTGATACCACTACAGTCTAATACTAATGATACCATACTGATACCATGGGTACGGGTACCGGTATTGGTATCATCTCCATGTACACTGGTACCACCAATAGCACTACCTAAGTACTAGTATCACCTCTGAGTGCACTGATATCGTTGTCTCTTTGATACCGTCCTCATATCGATATTGTACTACTAGTTTCCCTTCGGGTCTTATCTGTTTCTTAGGGGCTTGTCTGTAAACCAACTGAAGAAATTAACTTCGCTATTCCTGACACTTTATCATCAAGCATATCAGTATACTATCCTGTTGCCAGAACCACTTGCTCTAATACCAACAATTGTAAGACCCCGCCTTACATAACTCGTATTATGACACTAACCATAGTAGTAATGCACAATTCAATAGGCACATAAAAATAGCATAAATACACTGATAATATTGATACAATATTGCTTGATTATATATAAGAATTCCCCACAGGGAATGTACACAATGATTATAGACCTTACAATAAATAAAAGGTCTTCAGATATCAATTGTATTCCTCTACGTTCAGTCTTCTTCTCTACTCCCAGTACACCTTCTATATTCACCTATTTAAATGGTTGGTTGGGGAGGCTGAGATTCAGAGAATCTTAGTAGCAAACAATTACCATAATGCATGCATGATATATGCTGAGTGCATGATATGTTAGCCTTAACTAGATACATGCCACATAATGACATTTCTGCGTACTCAATGTTTCATATAACATACTCATGGCCATGGTATAAATAGAAGCAGAGCTTCATCATTCAAATATGCTTTACACAATCAAGTCAAGCAATCACATACATCGCCACATAAGCATAAACATCAAATACATACAAGTAAGGTAAGTTCACTACCATAATCGCCCTTCCCTGATGCATAGAAATACAACTGTGCTCCCACTAACCTTCTTGAAAACACAAGATTCATCAATAATTTGAATGAATCCAAACTCTTTGACTACTTCATCAAAACGATGGTTTCAACTCTGATATGCTTGCTTTAATCCATAAAAAGGATCTTTGAAGCTTGCGTACCTTACCAGAGTCCTCTGGAGGCATAAAACCTTCAGGTTGTGTCATGTACACATCCTCAAGGAGCTTTCCATTAAGGAAGGTTGTTTTGACGTCCATCTACCATATTTTATAGACATAATATGCTACAATGGCAAGAAGGATTATGATTGATTTGTCTATTGCAATTAGGGAAAAGGTTTCATCATAGTCTATACCATGAGTTTGAGTGAATCCTTTTACAACCAGTCGTGCCTTGAAGACATTTACTTTGCTATCCATGTCGGTTTTTTCTTTAAAAACCCACTTGCACCCAATGATTTTAACACCTTCAGGAAGATCAACCAAGGTCCATACCTTATTATGATACATGGATTGCATTTCAGACTTCATAGCACTTAGCCATTTGTCGAAGTTTGGTCCTACTATGGCTTATTGATAGGTGGTTGGCTCATTGTGTTCAATGAGTAACACATCACGACTTCCAGTAATCGGAAATCCATATGTCTGAGGCTGTTGTCGTATCCTATCAGACCTTCGTGGGCCTTATGTTACATGAGGAGGCTCAACAACTTGTTGTGAGTCTTCTCTGTTTTCCATCTGTGGTTCTGTGCTATCTTGTAAGTCTCGAACTTCTTTGAGATGTGCCTTGCTCCCACTAGTTCTCTTAGAGATAAATTCTCTTTCTAGAAAGATACCATTCCAGATAACAAACACTTTATGATTGGTAGAATTGTAGACATAGTATCCCTTTGTTTCATTCGGATACCCCACAAAAAGGCATTTTGAGGATCTGTGTGATAATTTATTAGAGGCTTGTTGTTTAACGTAAACCTCACATCCCCAAATTTTGAGAAAAGAAAAACTGGGTCTCTTCCCAGTCCATATCTCATATGGTGTCATTTCAACTACCTTAGGTGGAATACGATTTAGTGTGAACGCAGTTGTTTCTAGAGCATGGCCCTAAAAGGACGGTGGAAGATTTGTTTGACTTATCATAGATCGAACCATATCTAATAGTGTCCGATTTCTTCGCTCAGAAACACCATTCCATTGTGGTGTTCCTAGAGGAGTTAGTTGTGAGATTATCCCATAACTCCTAAGATGGCTAATAAACTATTGACTCAAATATTCACCACCTCGATCAGATCGAAGTGCTTTAATTATTTTACCAAGTTGGTTTTGTACTTCATTTTGGAATATCTTGAACATTTCAAAAGATTCAGATTTATGTTTCATTAGATAGATATATCCATATCTACTGAAGTCATCTATAAATGTAATGAAGTACATATAACCTCCTCTGGAAGCTGTATTCATTGGTCTACATACATTGGTATGTATGAGGCCCAATAAATCAGTGGCCCTCTCACTATGCCCAGTAAAAGGTGCCTTTGTCATTTTTCCTAATAAACAAGATTCACATTTATCAAATGATTCAAAATCAAATAAATTAAGAAATCCATCTTGATGGAGTTTAGAAATACGTTTCTCATTTATATGGCCTAGACGACAATGCCATAGGTAGTTCGGATTCAAATCGTTTGACTTGATCCTTTTGGTAGTTATGTTATAGATGTTTCCATTATTAGGATATTCTAAATTCAGAAAATAATGACCAACATGCAAATCACCATCAGCATAAAAAATATCATTACGATAAATAAAACATTTTCCATTCCCAGTAATGGAAATAAAACCTTCCTTATCTAAATAAGAAAGAGAAACAATGTTACTACTCAAAGAAGGAACATAAAAGCAATTGTTCAAAATTAACAAAAGCCTACTGGGCATAACTAATTCATAAGTGCCTACGGCTAAAGTGGCAACTCTTGCTCAGTTTACAACTTGTAGGTCAACATCGCCCTTCTTCAACTTTCTACTTTCCTTGAAACCCTACACATTTATACAAATGTGAGAACCACATGCAGTATGTAATACTCGTGTAGAGGAAGTAGAAAAGTGAATGTCTATAACATAAATACCTGAAGAGATAGCCCCGCTATCCTTCTTGTTCTTTTTTAGATCTTCAAGGTAGATTTTGCAGTTCCTCTTCCAATAACCAGGTTCATTGTAGAAGTAGCATACTCCATCCTTTTGGAGGCTTTGCCTTCTTAGCATCAGGATTAGTTTCGGGTATGTTTGACTCTTTAGTTTTACGACCTGAGCCACTACATTTTCCCTTGCTCTTGCCTTTCCTTTTCATACCCTTTCCTTTCTAAACCATCAAAACGGTGCTGGGCCTGTCTACTCAGCAGTTTTGAGCATCCCATGTAGTTCAGAAATGGATTTATCCATGTTGTTCTTGTTGTAGTTCATGAAAAACTGGTTATAACTTTTCGGGAGTGAGTTCAAGATCAAATCTGTAGCTAACTCCTAGCTCATGGGAAATCCAAGCCTCTCCAGGTGATCAATGTAGCCTTTCATTTTTAACACATTAGGACTAACTAATGCACCTTCAACCATCTTGCAGGAATGTAGGGCCTTTGTGGTCTCATACCTCTCTTGCCTTGCCTATTGCTGGAACATTTCCTTGAGATGGACAATCATCTCATAAGCCTCTATATGTTCCAGATCTCTCTGGAGCTCTAGAACCATAGTGGCAAGCATCAGACATCCTACATCCACAGAGTCATCCTTATGTATCATGTAAGCATCTCTTTGAGCTCTTGGAGCATTGGTTGCAGGCTCGTCAGGAATGGGTTGATCGAGGACATACGCCTTTCTTTCCTGCTTGAGAACAATTCTCAAGTTCTTGAACCAGTCAAGAATGTTTGTCCCATTAAGTTTGTCCTTCTCAAGGGCTGATCACAGTGATAGTGTAGCAGTATTATTAGTTGACATGATTCTACAATTAAAATATGCAAAGTTGATTAGTAATCTTCCACTAAATTAAAACCCTCAATATAATTAGTGGGCTAAGATCCATATTTTGCTTAAATTTAATTCCGCTTAGGCAGGACACATAAATTCAAGTTATTTAGGTAGGTAACCTCTTTACCAATTACATCACATATAACTCTTAGATCTTTATAGGATTCGACCATCATATAACCCAGTATGTTTGATCCCATCTAATGCCTTAAGATCCAAAACCGTTTTGATGATCTCAATTAAGTCAAAACAATAATGAATTTTGTGAGTAGCACCCTTACTCATGCTTGCCTCACCAAGATAACTCAAATGCATCCACTTTGGTGGAACCTACAATTAAGTGATCTAGGATTTGACAAGTATGTTAGAACTGGCTGACACCCAAGAGGGGGGGGGTGAATTGGGTGTGTGATAAGAAAGTATGATCTTTTAAAATCTTTTCGCAACTTATCAAATCAATACATGCGGAAGTATAGAAACATAAGTTGATATGTAAATCATATATGCTGGAAATGTAAAAGCTTAAGGAAGAGAATATGCAAACTGTGATTTATCCTGGTTCGGTCTAATCCACGATGACCTACGTCCAGTCCCCAGGCTCCTCCTGAGATTTCCAATCCACTATCTTCTTGTTTAACCGGGCACAAGAAAAGCCTCTACAAATCTCTTACGAAGTTACTCCCCCTTACACTCTGTAAGGTTTACACCCTCTTACGGTAAGTTGAACAAAGCAATCCCAAAGTCCTTTCTCTCTTGCTTACCCGTGCAAGTCTTACGAGCAGCAACGTTCTCTCCTGCTTACACCACTGTAAGTCTTAGAGCAGCAACGTTCTCTACTGCTTGCACCTTGTAAGTCTTACGAGCAGAAAGTATTACTAGCAATTCTCTCTACAACTTTCCCGTAAGGTAATCAACCCTCTCAAGGTCCCTCTACCTTGAGTTCAATACAGAAATATATTTGTAAGGATTTACAAACTCTCTCACAGAGTAGATAGGATACTCACTGAAGTACAATACAAATATTCACTCTCTCAAATATACATGATATAGAAGATGAAGTAGAGCAAAGAGTAGTCGGAGGTAGAAGACTTAGAATATCAGCATGTTCATGTTCTCATTGTATTGCTTTCTTTTCTGTGTTTGAATCCTCTCCTATTTATAACTGAGTTGTGGAAGATATCCGTTAGAGTCTGTTGATTCATTTGACCGTTGAGCCCATTCAGATATTCTTCTATTATAATCCCATCTGATGCTTAGACAGTCACTATATCATTTTCGGTTGGAGTCCCATTGCTTTGCACGGTTGTTGAGTATATTTAAATATTTTCCCGTTGATCGTGCTCTGACACATGCTTCAGCGTTTCTTACAGTTTGCCCATTGGTCTGACAGATGCAATAGTATTTGTCTTCCGTTACTTATGAAATTTGCTGCCGCCCACGAATAGTTGTTGTTTAAGTGGAGTACAGCTGTAACACACTTATGAATATAACCGTTAAGAAATATTTGAATCTCAACAGATTAATATTGATCACTGGAAGTGTTTTATAAAAGAAACAGTAATAATACCATCGAGAGTGATCTTGTTTTCGCAACTGAGTATTAAAATGATATACCATATGATTTTGATAACAATTTGGAGAAATCAGTAATAATAGAATTTTACAAGCAAAATCAGTTGTTGTTTATGAAGGTAATAGCAAATGGATTATAGTATATGTAGGAAAGTGTATACTGGAACAATAGATCATTATATGAGCAAGTGCAATATCACTGGAAGTGAATATAATGTCATTGGGAGTGATTTTGAAAACTTTGAAAACTTCTGACAGTGATTGCTGGTTCACTGGAAGTGATATTGAAAATTCAATATTTCACTCGAGTGAATTTGGAATCACTGGAAGTGATTTTGTAAATAGTGATTTCTTCTTGGAGTGATTTCCAATTCACTGGAAGTGATTTGGAACTTTTCAAATATCACTCGAGTGATTCAAGATCACTAGAAGTGATTTGATGAACAGTGAAATATTCTTGCAGTGATTTTGAATCCACTGGAAGTGATTTGCAACTTTTCAAACTTCACTCGAGTGATTCAAGATCACTGGAAGTGATTTGGCAAACAGTGAAATATTCTTGCAGTGATTTTTGATTCACTGGAAGTGATTTGGAAACTTTCAGGTATCACTCGAGTGATTCAAGATCACTGGAAGTGATTTGGAAAACTTGGCGCATCACTCGAGTGATTTGGCATTCACTGGAAGTGATTTTCAAAACAGTGTATTTTTCTTCCGGTGATTTCAGGCGCACTGGAAGTGATTTGGCAAAGTTGAGATATAACTCGAGTGATTTGGAGATCACTGGAAGTGAAATGGAAAATCTGAGATATCACTGGAAGTGATTTAGAGATCATTGGAAGTGATTTGGCAAAGTTGACATATCACTCGAGTGATTTGGAGATCACTGGAAGTGAAATCTGAAACAGTGAATTTTTCTTGCAGTGATTTTCCGATCACTGGAAGTGAAATGCCATATCACTCGAGTGAATGTTGAAATCACTCGAGTGATCCGTTTTCAGATCTTCAGTAAACAGAGGTCAACTTCAAGATGCCATAACTCTTTAAATATGATTCTAAAATTGCTGTATTATATATGAATGGAAAGCCCTGGAAGTATACTTTCATATGGCACCGGTTTCCGCTCAATAGGATCAGTGTTTAGAGAGTTATAGCCAAAATACCAAGACTGTTCCAGAAAGTGACGCTGACATGAAGGTCAAATTAGAACACTGATATCTCCCTTATAGGAGCTCTTTTGATGTTGGTTCTGGTGTAAAAATGACGCATTGGGAGTCTAGTTTCATATGCAATTGGTTTCGTCTCATTTGGAGTTGTATTGTGAGAGATATGATCAAATAACCAGACCTCGCTTAGCTGGATGAAGCACATACTCTGAAATGCTGAACATCACTCGAGTGATTTGCTGAATCACTCGAGTGATTTCTATTTTTGCTGAATCACTCGAGTGCTTCCTCAAATCACTTGATGAACAGTGAAATATTCTTGCAGTGATTTTGAATCCACTGGAAGTGATTTGCAACTTTTCAAACTTCACTCGAGTGATTCAAGATCACTGGAAGTGATTTGGCAAACAGTGAAATATTCTTGCAGTGATTTTTGATTCACTGGAAGTGATTTGGAAACTTTTAGGTATCACTCGAGTGATTCAAGATCACTGGAAGTGATTTGGAAAACTTGGCGCATCACTCGAGTGATTTGGCATTCACTGGAAGTGATTTTCAAAACAGTGTATTTTTCTTCCGGTGATTTCAGGCGCACTGGAAGTGATTTGGCAAAGTTGAGATATCACTCGAGTGATTTGGAGATCACTGGAAGTGAAATGGAAAATCTGAGATATCACTGGAAGTGATTTGGAGATCATTGGAAGTGATTTGGCAAAGTTGACATATCACTCGAGTGATTTGGAGATCACTGGAAGTGAAATCTGAAACAGTGAATTTTTCTTGCAGTGATTTTCCGATCACTGGAAGTGAAATGCCATATCACTCGAGTGAATGCTGAAATCACTCGAGTGATCCGTTTCCAGATCTTCAGTAAATAGAGGTCAACTTCAAGATGCCATAACTCTTTGAATATGATTCCAAAATTGCTGTATTATATATGAATGGAAAGCCCTGGAAGTATACTTTCATATGGCACCGGTTTCCGCTCAATAGGATCAGTGTTTAGAGAGTTATAGCCAAAATACCAAGACTGTTCCAGAAAGTGACGCTGACATGAAGGTCAAATTAGAACACTGATATCTCCCTTATAGAAGCTCTTTTGATGTTGGTTCTGGTTTCAAAATGACGCATTGGGAGTCTAGTTTCATATGCAATTGATTTCGTCTCATTTAGAGTTGTATTGTGAGAGATATGATCAAATAACCAGACCTCGCTCAGCTGGACGAAGCACAGACTCTGAAATGCTGAACATCACTCGAGTGATTTGCTGAATCACTCGAGTGATTTCTATTTTTGCTGAATCACTCGAGTGCTTCCTCAAATCACTTGATGAACAGTGAAATATTCTTGCAGTGATTTTGAATCCACTGGAAGTGATTTGCAACTTTTCAAACTTCACTCGAGTGATTCAAGATCACTGGAAGTGATTTGGCAAACAGTGAAATATTCTTGCAGTGATTTTTGATTCACTGGAAGTGATTTGGAAACTTTTAGGTATCACTCGAGTGATTCAAGATCACTGGAAGTGATTTGGAAAACTTGGCGCATCACTCGAGTGATTTGGCATTCACTGGAAGTGATTTTCAAAACAATGTATTTTTCTTCCGGTGATTTCAGGCGCACTGGAAGTGATTTGGCAAAGTTGAGATATCACTCGAGTGATTTGGAGATCACTGGAAGTGAAATGGAAAATCTGAGATATCACTGGAAGTGATTTGGAGATCATTGGAAGTGATTTGGCAAAGTTGACATATCACTCGAGTGATTTGGAGATCACTGGAAGTGAAATCTGAAACAGTGAATTTTTCTTGCAGTGATTTTCCGATCACTGGAAGTGAAATGCCATATCACTCGAGTGAATGCTGAAATCACTCGAGTGATCCGTTTCCAGATCTTCAGTAAATAGAGGTCAACTTCAAGATGCCATAACTCTTTGAATATGATTCCAAAATTGCTGTATTATATATGAATGGAAAGCCCTGGAAGTATACTTTCATATGGCACCGGTTTCCGCTCAATAGGATCAGTGTTTAGAGAGTTATAGCCAAAATACCAAGACTGTTCCAGAAAGTGACGCTGACATGAAGGTCAAATTAGAACACTGATATCTCCCTTATAGAAGCTCTTTTGATGTTGGTTCTAGTTTCAAAATGACGCATTGGGAGTCTAGTTTCATATGCAATTGATTTCGTCTCATTTAGAGTTGTATTGTGAGAGATATGATCAAATAACCAGACCTCGCTCAGCTGGACGAAGCACAGACTCTGAAATGCTGAACATCACTCGAGTGATTTGCTGAATCACTCGAGTGATTTCTATTTTTGCTGAATCACTTGAGTGATTCCTCAAATCACTCGAGTGATTTGTTAAAAATCACTCTGCTACAGTTCCAAATAGTGTCAAACAGTGCCAATTGCTACAGTACCGTATTGCTACAGTACCCACTGCTACAGTACCCATAAAAACTTGAATCTTCATATTTTTCATTAATTCTTGCAAGTTCCTTATTCCTCAATTTCTTTCTTCCATTGCTTGACTAATCTACAATATATGCAACATCAAATAGTTAGTCAATGTATTAGAAAAGTATACTATGCAAGCTTCTTATGCTTAATATTTGGCATCTATATTTGTCATCATCAAAACTAATTATATCTAACAAAGTATTCATTAATTAACGGCATTATGACTTAAGATTTTATTTAGAGGGCTTTAATTAATTAGTTTCGTTTATGTGAATTTAATCACAGTTGTATCTCATACATATAAATGCAAAAGTATGCATGTTATGATCTAATCAAAAGCATAATTTAAACGTGACACAAAATGGCTCACCTAACTTAAGATCCTCCTAAGCCAATGAGAGGACTTCTCTAAATAAGAAGAAAAAGTTACATTAGGAGGAACCTCGTTTAAACATATAAGGGGAGTGAGATGAGAAGAGAATGTACATTGAGAATATTTAAAGAAAAGGCATGGCACACAGGCCATATTTAAACATTACAACCCTTGTAAAGACTAGAGCCATATTGTTCACCATACCCAAACAACTTTGAAGAATAAATCACATCATGTAACAGTTCATACAATATGAAGGAAACAATAATTATGGTAATTAGGTTATATCACGTTGCGAACAGTTAGCTACGGCAGTCCCGCTAATTGTGCGTTTTGGCCTAGTTTCAACAACGTTGAGAACTCTTCTTGACTTAATGAAACTGTGCGTTTTGGGCAATGGGATAGATGGTGTCATTCTATGTTGTGATCTGAACACTTCAGTAGCCCACACAAAATGGCGTCGTCATAGCCTTCTTCTTTAAGCTTTCGGATCCCTAAGATCTGACTAGAGATCCAAACATGACCCATTTTGTATATTCAAACGTGACCCAGGGAATCACCCTTATGCCAGAGGCATTACGAGACTTATAGCCTCGAGCCTGGCCATCAGGTCTAACTGCCTAAGGGAACAATGGCCTAAAAGGTTTTATTGCCTACTGTATATTCATAACATGAATATACCTGATAGTAAACACATACATGCAGAACCATTACATAAGATACAAGAGCAAAAGTAGCCTTCCTTAATCTCAGTCATCATTTGGCACTGGAGCACACCATGACAATTTACTAGGTCACCTGACGTTTCTTCTCAAGGAAACTTATACAATAGAAGAATCATTATAATATACCACTATTGAGAGTCGACGTCCTCGTAGCTCTACTCTACAGTTTCAACGTTAGGGTTTGTCATCAAGGCGGCTAAGCACTATGGTTTGACATCATGGTGGCTCCACGCTACGGTATCACACTCGGTGCTTCATGCAGGCGCCCATACACCTAGTTAGCCCCTCTGATCCAAAACTCCCCATAGGTAGCGCTTTTTTATCAAATCTCCCTACAGATAGCCTGTTCCGATCAAAACTCCCCACAGGTAGCCCTCTCCGGTCAAAATCCTCTGTAGGTAGTTCTGTTTAGTTGGTCGTTTCTGAATAGGAATATCACTATAACGGGATCTAAATCTCATAAGGTCCTTCTTCTTTAGCATTTTTGTAATCTGTTATCTCATTTGGGGTTAATTTATTGGACTTTTGATTTCGGTCCTACTCCAGGCAATCACAACTCTAAGGGAAATTCTATAATTAAAATCTTTCCCTATGCTAGATTAGCAACTAGCAACCTCTAGAAATGTGTATGAGGTTTCTCATATTTCTCTGTACTACACTTCAGTACCTCAAGCCACTCAGGCTATTTTAACTTCCTAAAGAATCAATTTAACTATGACATTTGATTCTTAGGTCACGGTTCAACACCTAGAACCTTAACATTACCCAGTAAGTATCCTAAGAATCAAAATCAATAGCACTTACTTTAACCTCGACGGTTCTAGGTATTATCCTCAAACAATTACTGAAGGTTCATCATCATCCATATGGTCCATATGGTTCCAACTTCTGTCATAAAATAGAGCCAAAGTGCAACCTGATTATCATCTTGACCGAAGCACCATATCAACTTAGATCTGATTCAAACATATTCTTAACCTTCAGTATTATCAATTCGGATCCTCTAGGATCGATACATGGTATGATCACTCATCATGCATCACCATATATTATACCTGCATTCCTTTAACCCCCCACGGGTTATTAAGGATCATCATTTAGCATGGAGAGTCTAAACACAATTACTAAACCTCATACTCAAATTCCATAACCCCATCAATGGACTTTTACGTGCAGTACCTACTGCAGCAGAAAGGGTTTGGATTAAAGATCAATACTTACCTTATCATCTCTATACCTCTAACATCATTTCTTAGGTCATCTAAGAATTTCTATTCATAGTTCCAAGGAGATCCGTGCATCAACACTAGTATTATCTCATATGTCACTGGGTATCACCATCCCATAATACCTTACCCACCATGTGACAGGTCAAGTAAGTCTCCAACAATGTGCTAAAGCTTCCAATAAAACTTTGCAAAAGGTCACATTTCCATGTTCAACATAACATCATAGCACTCGAGTTTGAACTCATGCACTCGATTTCTGGACTACAACTCGAGTTTTAATAATCACACTCGAGTTTTGTAGGTTTTCTACGTAAACTCAGCTAAAACTTCAATCTCGGCATATGCCATAGAGGCATGTACTCAAGTTCCCTCATGGCACACTCGAGTTCTCAGCTTCAACAGCACTCGAGTTATGCGAGTTGTACCATGAGAGTTTCTTCCCAAGGAATCTTCAACATCAAGAGGAGAAGGATGCACTTGAGTTTTCGTACGCAAACTCAAAACCTCAACTCATCTGCACTCGAGTTCTCTCATATGAACTCGAGTCCTCAGGCTTCTGTACCTCAAATCTGAACCTTACACTCTTGTGAGTACAAGATTTCACTACGTGTACTTGAGTTTATATAAATAAACTCGAGTTCTCAGCCTAATATACACTCGAGTTCTTTGAGTTCTGGGGGAGAGTTTCTGCCAGAAATAATCCCATCATGCAAGAATAGGACATGCATTGAAGTTCACCATTATGAACTCGAGTTCCCGACTGTCCGCACTCGAGTTCAGGCTTTTCACTCCTGTAAGTTCTTTCCTGAAACCATCTCACACACAAGGAAATCCTCATGCACTCAAGTTCTCCATACCAAACTCGAGTTTTCAGCTATCCACACTAGAGTTCACCATTATGAACTCGAGTTCTCAGGCATCTGCGCTCGAACTTGGGTCTTCACCTGTCTAAAAAGGTTGGTTGGGAGGAGTGAGATTTAAGAGAATCTCAGTAGCAAACATTACCACTATACATGCCAGATATATATGAATACGTGACATTCTTGCCTACACTATTTCATGCCAACATAATGACATACAGCGTGCTCAATGTTATGATATACATATGGCCATTGCATAAGTATAACAGAACTTCAACTAATCATACATGTTCCACACAAACAGGCAAAGCAGTCACATAATTAATGCAAAAACATACATATCACATACATGCAGGCAAACTACCTGTCGGACTTCACGTTCGTCCTCAATCTTTTGTTCTTGCTCTGGTTCGGGCACGTCCATTCATCAAGTCCTAAAATTCCCAAACATATCATACATGAGTCACTACTCATCCTTATAACATTCTAGACTCGTATTAGTTGATAACTTAGCCCAATCATGCTAAATTACCAAAATGCCCCTAAAAGCCCAGCCCAACTATACTTTTACATAAATTATGACATAGGCCAATCCTACACAATTTCATGTGTAGAATCCATTTATGAGTTTATATTAGTCAAATTCACTCCTGAATGATGGAAATACCCCTTGACATCCCTTATTTAAAGCTTAAAGTGTAATTCGGTCATTTCACACCCTAGGCTTTTTCTTACCTCGTCATCAACATGAACCCTACACAATTTTCTCTTCTGAACTTAATGGAATTATCCAATTGATTAAATTCCAACTCTATCCTTATGCCACACACAAGTCAGTCATTATAGAGTTCTCAGAAGAGTTGTGTCGGTTCCTCCCTTTCTTCAGCTTAGTCCTTCATTTCTACTTCTAGTTATATGATTAGCCGTTTAGACATCCATTGGACATCGTTTTGGCCCCCAAAATACTGATTAAATGAGAGACGAACAGTACACTACTTCCATAAGACTTATCTAAATAAAAAAATAAAATGGTAAAAAGGAAGCTTACACTGACCTCTACACTTTTCTGAATTCGGTTCGGAATTCCGGCCACGCTCCGGCCGGCAAGATGGCACCAACCATCTCCAAACGAGAATCCAAAACCATAGAATCAAAGCCCGAGATGAGTAGAAGAATGTTTGTACTGGGTACTTTGAGAGAAGACGTCGTTTCGGTAGAGTTTTGGCAATCTCAAACTTTCTTTCTCTTCTCTCTCTCTTCTGCGTTCTCATTCTCGTCCGTTCTCTCTTTCTCGTTCTCGCGTTCTGTTCTGATTTCTCATTCTGATATGTTTCTCTTTATTTTTACCTTTTTAATTTTGCACGAGAGAATGAGAATAAATGATGAAGGATGATGATTAATTAAAATTACCCAAGTGGTTTACCACCCATTGATCCAACTATCACATTACTTGCATAACAAGTTTTATTTCTCTTTTCCTCCATGATTCCATTAATATTAATGAGAAATAAGAGAGTATAATTCACTCTCAAACTATCCCATTATACCACCTTAATTGGTAGACCAAAGCCTTAAGCTTCTCTACTTATTGACTTTCCTTGATAGTAATTCACCCACATGGGCTTATTAGTTATCAAGTAGTCATTTCCCTCCTTTTAATTCCCATTTAGCTCAAATCATTGGGAATATTAGGGAAAAATCATCATTTATCATCTTATGGAAAAATTACCATTTTGCTCTCAACTTTTATTTCCATTTTAATAGCCAACAATATTAAGGAATTTTGAGATAAATATCATTCTTCACTTGGACATTTGCTAAACCGGGGTCTAGCAGTCTACTTAATATAGGCTTAACATCAAGCCTCTTGTCCCAAAATTCAGGGTATTACATAATCCATATTGAGATATGAGGGAGTATATGTTGCTTTAGAAATATCCCATAATACCATCTTGCAAATTGTTAACTTTTGGTCTTTTTACTTTTTGACATTCCATGATAATAATTCACCAAAATAGGCTTATTAATTACCAAGTAGCCATTTTCCTCTTTTTAATTCCCATTTAACTGAAATTATTGGGAATATTAAGGAAGAATAATTATTTCTTATTTTATGGAAAAATTACCGTTTTGTCCTTACGTTTTATGATTTGTCGAAATAAATCATTTCTTACTCATTTCCTTTGGTTTGGCCTAATTTTGACACTTGTATGAAGCCATTATTTATGTTATTTTATGCTCAAATTTTGGTTACAATATTAGGCCTTTAAGTGGACATTAATTGCCTCCTCGTGTCATTACTTTGTCGAATTATGTGTAACCGACGATTGGAATATTTCTATAAATTTATGTGCACCACAATTCACCATTTTATTCCACTAAATATCACAAATATACATATAATAAATATTGGTGAAAAAGTGGGGTATTACAATTCTCCCCTAGTTTAATAAATTCCGTCCTTAAAATTTGTTACACCTCATGTGACATAAATCTCGGGTAACATCTTTTCATATCTTCTTCTGCTTCCTAGATCGCCTCCCTTGGTGATAGTTCCTTCCACAACACTTTCACAAATGGTATGCTACGATGTCTGAGGCGCCTTTCTTATTTAACAATGATTTGTTTTGGCTCAGCCTTATAGGTAAGATCGTCTCGCATATCCACATCTTCATATTCAATAATATGTTTGGTACTTCTTCAAATGTGAAATATGGAAGATGTCATGCAATCTACTTAGATTTTGAGGTAGAGCAATTTGGTACGCTACGGACCCAATTCTTGGAAAAATCTTGAATGGCCCGATGTAGTAAGGGCTTAGCTTCTTTCTCTTTATTTCCCTTCCAATACCGGTGACAGGTGAAAATTTTCAGAAATACATTATCACCGACCTGGAACTCTAATGGTCTTCTCTGCTTATCGGCATAACTCTTTTACCTATTTTGGGATGCAAGCAGTCTCTATTTGATAATTCTAATATGTTCAATAGTTTGATCTACTATATCTGGCCTGTATAATCTTCTTTCTGATAACTCTGTCTAGCAAAGAAGGGATTGACACTTCCTCCCATACAATGCTTCATACAAAGCCATATGGATGCTCACAAATTTCCTTTGTAAGCAAATTCTGCAAGTGGAAGGTAGTGATCCCAACTTCCTTTATAGTCAATCACAAACAATCTTAACATATCTTCCAGTATCTGTATGGTTATCTCTATCTGTCCAACCGTCTGAGGATGATAGGCCATACTAAAATTCAACTTAGTGCCTGAAGCATCATGTAGAGATCTCCAAAACATTGAAGTGAATTGAGGATCTCTGTCAGAAATTATATTCTTTGATATCCCATGGGGCCTCACTATTTGCTTAATGTAAATTTCTGCCAGTTTATCTTGAGAATAGCTGGCATTGATTGGTATAAAATGCGCTAACTTTGTAAAATGACCAACAATCACCCAGATCGCATCATGATTCCTGATTCTGGGTAATCCTATCACAAGATCCACAGTTACGGTCTCCCATTTACATTCTGGAATCTTGAGGCTCTGAAGCAATCCTGGTAGTTTCTAGTGCTCAATCTTTACCTTCTTACAGGTAAGAAATCGTGCCACATATTATGTTACATCATTTTTCAATCTGGGCCACCAGTACATTGCCTTCAAGTCATGATACATCTTTACCATCCCTGGGTGGAGGGTGTAACGATTCTTGTGCGCATCATCAAGGATTTTCTGCCTTATATCAGCTTTCAATGGAACATAGGTTCTCTTCTTGTATCGAACTAGTCCACTTGGTGATAAATCAAAATCCCGATCTCTCCTCGTTCGATCAAAGTCTGAATGGACTGTGCTTGTTAATCTTGTATTTGAGCTTCTGCAATCTCAGTCTTCAGATCACTCTCAGCTTGGCTAACACCATAACCAGTACAGAGGATTTGATTTGTCAAGTTTAGGCCTCAGAAATCTTCTATTAATCTCCTTTCCTATATCATCATAGCTACCACCTACACCATCTTCCTAATAAGAGCATTAGTTACGATATTGGCTTTCCCTGGGTGATACTTGATCTCTAGGTTGTGGTTCTTTAGCAACTCCATCCACCTACGTTATCTCATGTTGAGCTCTTTCTGCTCATACAGGTACTTAACACTCTTGTGAACATAATACTGTTCAACAACCACCCCATATAGGTAGTGTGGCCAAATTTTAAGTATAAACACAATTGCCGCCAGCTCCAGCTCATATGTGTGATAATTCATCTCATGAGGCTTTAGCTGTCGAGAGGCACATGCTACCACTCTGCCCTATTACATCAAGATATATCCCAGTCCTTGCTTGCTAGTATCATTGTAGACCATATAGGTCAACTCAAAATTAGGGATAATCAACACAAGTACAATTGTTAACCTCGCCTTCAGCTCCATAAAGCTCTTCTCACAACAATCGTTCCACTTGAACTGTTAATCTTTCTGTGTGAACTTGGTCAAGGACAAGGCAATCTGAGATAAATTCTAAATAAATCTCTAGTAATAGCCTGCAAGACCCAGAAAATTGTGTATCTCAACAATAGTTTATGGTCTTTTCCAATCTAGCGCTGCTTTCACTTTACTAGGATCTACTGTAACCCATTTTTATGAGATAACATTACCCAGAAATCTGACTTTTGAGAGCTAAAACTCATATTTACTCAACTTTGTATAAAGTTGCCTTTCCCGCAGAATACCTAGTACGATTCTCAAGTGCTCCTTGTGCTCTTCTCAACTTTTGGAGTATATCAGAATGTTGTCGATGAAGACTACCACAAATTGATCTAAACAATGACGAAAGATGTGGTTCATGTAGTCTATAAACATAGCTAGTGCATTGGTTTCCCTAAAGGGCATTACCAGGAACTTATAGTGTCCATATTGGGTTCTGAAAGCATTCTTCAATATGTCTTCTTCCTTCACATACAGCTGATGATACCTGGACCTTAGATCAATCTTTGAGAACACACTTGCTCCATAAAGTTGATCTAGAAGGTCATCAATATGTGGAAGCGGGTACTTGTTCTTGACAGTTACCTTGTTTAGCTCTTTGTAATCAGTACATAGCCTCAGGCTCCCATCCTTCTTCTTAAGGAATAGTACCGAAGCTCCCTACGCTGACGCACTGGGTCGAATAAACCCTTTTTTAAGGAATTCTTTGATCTGGTTTTTCAGTTTAACCGTCTCATTTGGAGCCATTCAATACGGGGCTTTTGATATAAACCCAGCTTCAGGATGTTCTTGATCGTGAATTCCACTTCTCTTTCCTGAGGTAAACCACTAAGGTGATCCATAAACACTTTAGGAAATTATTTTACAACTAAAATATCTTATATGGTTATTTTTATCTCCGCCTATACGGAAAAGAACATGATATATCCTTGGCATCCCTTCTTCAAGCATTTCTCAGCTTCTGCCAATGAGATAAAATTCAAACTAGCATTTATGTCATTGAACTCCTGCTGAGTAGGATATATTATCCTGTTATTTTTACAATCTACTAGCACATTATTTTCCATCAGCCAGTCAAAACCCAGTATAACTTCAAGTTTTTTTAGCGATAAATAAATCACATCAACTATAGACTCACATCCCTCAACATTTTTCACACAGTTTAAACAAATGTTAGCAGTCATAGTTTTGACACCCATCGGTGTTCACACAATCAAGTCAAATGATAGTTTATGCACACGTAATCCTAGGAACTTAGCACATTCATAAGCAAAAAAGGAGTGACTAGCACCCGAATCATATAAAATTTGCAACTAACTTCCATTATGAAAGATTTTACCTTAAACTAGCTCAGGAGACTTCTTCGCTTCTTCCTGGGTTAAGGAAAATACTCGGCTATGATTCTTTTGTCTGGGCTCAATAGGTTTTGGTGCTGCTCCCTGATAAGAAAAATATTTGCATATTTATTTTCCCTTATATGATGATTTTGGGGACAATATTAGAGTTTAATATAATGAATTTGGGTGTAATGGATAAATAAATAATGATTTTCTTTTGATAGGCCATACAACACCGTATTAAGCAGATATTGTGAAAAGCATTGAAAAATGGTGTAGCAAAAAATTGTTCACACGTACTGTAGCAAAATATGACTATAGAAGACACGGTACTATAGCGTGACTGTAGTTGCTGGTGGTTTAGACGTGGGATAGTTCAGTGTAGTTCACTGTAGCGAGTGGGTGGTCGGTTCACTATAGCGGTGCGGTTCACTATAGCACTGTAGCAAAATTTACTGTAAAAAAAAGTATAGTTTCTCCATTAGATAGTTAGTTAGTAAAACTGTTAGATGCTTGGGGGTATGCATAGATGACAGAGTAAAAAGTTATTCTTAACTCTTGCAATGCATCTTATTAGTTGCATTTTTTTCTATTTCATCTTATAAAAAAAAGATGTTTGACCTAAAAAAACTTTATTTAAGTACTTTTCAATGATTTTAAGAAGTATATAAGTTTGAAGCATGGATTAATTGAGTTCAGAGATTTTATAGCATGATTGAAAGCCCCTGACTGTGAGCTGAATTTGAAAGCCCCTGACTGTGAGCTTTTGAGCCTATATGATCAATAATGATTATATTTCTTGTGTGTGATATTCACCTATTAATTTGTCACTCTAGAACTTGCTTTAAATCTAGTTGAAATTACATGTCGCAAGCATATTCAAAAATGATAAAGTCATTCATTTTATTTAACCAGAGCCAAATAGACAACCTTGCAATTATACCATTGATAAACCCCTTTGAGCCTAATTGATTATTTCTCAACCCATTAATATATGTTTTAATGATATATCAAGTGCTTTTTCCTAATCCGAAAGATTAACAGAGCATCTGAATTCTTTGTGAAATGGTCTTTTGACAAGTGTGGGGGTGTGTATATTATCAACTGTAAAATTGCAGAAGTTATAAAAAAAGGAAAAAGAGAAAAAAAATTAAAAAATAGAGAAAAAAAGATATTTAGTATTTGAATAAAAATTGTGGGTTGTTGTGATGAGATAGATCTATTCATAAGATGACTCATTTTTCATTTGCTCTATTTACTTCTTAAATGTAGCCCTTCATATCACTATTTACATTCCTTTTACCTTGGCCTTATTACAACCCTTAATAAGTCCTTTTAATTTGAATTATGCATGTGAATTAGGTAGTGGAGATTGAGATTTTTGGCAATCTTATAGTAGTGCAATTTTTTTCAGGTGAATTTGAGTGAAACACTTACCTTTAAACACTTGAGAGATTGAGAGGATGAGTCACAATTATGAATTTGGTTCATTAATTTTCAAATGAAGTTACTAGTTTATACTTTTGTTGATTCAAGAATACTATGATCTCTTTACTCTTCAATTGTGTCCTTGCTTATGACTTGACACTTCTGATTTTGTTGGAAGCACTTATTAGTCAATCATTCTTCTCTGAGGACGTCCAAGAGCTAAGTGTGGGGGAATTTGATAAGGAAAATATTTGCATATCTATTTTCCCTTATATGATGATTTTGGTAATGATATTAGAGTTTAATATAATGAATTTGGGTGTAATGGAAAAATAAATATTGATTTTCTTCTGACACTCCATACAACACCGTATTAAGCAGACATTGAGAAAAGCATTGAAAAATATTGTAGCAGATACAACATTGTAGCAAAATACGACTGTAGAAGAAATGGTACTGTAGCATGACTAGTGGTTCACTGTAGAAGACATGGTACTGTAGCAGATACAACATTATAGAAAAATACGAATGTCGGTGGTTTAGACGTGGGACGATTCAATGCAGTTCACTATAGCTAGTGGGTGGTCGGTTCACTGTAGCAGTGTAGCAACCAAAAATAAAGCCTATAAACAGAGCTTATTGGCATCCTAAAATAAGGAGGAGGAAAGAGGAAGGAAGGAAGAGAGAGAGAGAGCTTCTATTTTAGAGAGAGAGTTGTTATTTTATAATTTATTTCTTGCATTTTTTTTACTTCTTGCATGCCTCCTTCATGGATTGTTTTACCTCCTATATAAAAGGCCTAGGTAGTCATCCTTTATGGATGGTATAGGTTGCCACCTACATGAAAGGTTTTTCCTCCTATATAGTAGGCTAGATTTTCCATTTTCATGCATCTTGTAGTTGTATTTTTATGTTTTTGTAATTAATTTTGCAATATTTATGATGTTTTCAATTTATTTTGGTTTTGTTTTTAATTTCATTATGAGCTAAATTTTCCTTTTCTTAGGGTGATGACTTAGCTTAATAATGATGGATTGAATATTAACTTATTAAATCTAGTTTTAATTTTTCCTTCATGATTGAGTTTTAGTTATTGATTTTAATGCTTTCAATTGCCTGACCACCTTTTAGATGATTTTAATATGCATGTTGAGACCAGAAGGAGATGCATGTGTGTGGATCTTATAATTAAAACCATAA
Organism: Albizia julibrissin; assembly: GCA_037074505.1. Classification (NCBI taxonomy): domain Eukaryota; kingdom Viridiplantae; phylum Streptophyta; class Magnoliopsida; order Fabales; family Fabaceae; genus Albizia; species Albizia julibrissin. The sequence goes on from CM073477.1 coordinate 46,850,037, forward strand.
TTTGCATATGAAATATGAATATATTCATATGGGTTGTGTAGTCTTAATTAGTTCCATAAATCTTAATGCATGATTAATTTCTTAAATTCATATAGGAATATATTGGGTTAGCAATTAATTATAGAATTACTTGACCTTGGAAGAGGCTAGTAATTAAATTAGGGAAACTCGACTATCAATTATGTGGAACAAATTGGACTAGATTAGATAAGTGATTCAATCTTGAATTTGTTAAGTGAAATCTAATCCCTAGGGTTTTTTCTCATATTTGTCTTCATATCACTTGTATTCATATTTCATTATTTTTATTTTGAAATCTCAATCACAACTAATCAACCGACTAAATAGTACTAAGATTACCAATTTTGGTACTTAGTGATCAATTTTTATGGAACGATACTCTACCCACTTTTATATTACTTGTTTACGACAATGTACACTTGCACTTTCTAAATATACCATCCTACACTCGTAACACTCGCTAAGGACAATTTACTGCCAAATGGCCTAGCTTCTGGTAGGCATAACAAATCACTTGGCTCGTAGGAAGATTGCACCATCGTCCTGAATGAATATGAATGCTTGAGAAGGGATAGTTTGTTTTGCGTGCTTCATGAACATTACATATGTAATAAGTTGCCAGAGTAACAAGGGTTGGAGCCTGGAATGAATTTAGAATTGATGACCTTCTAGGGTAGTTGTTTGGTTCCTGTGTAGTTTTGAGAATTGAATTTTAAATAGGCCAATGCACCTGCTATCTTTGTATATTGGATGAACTGAATTTTTGTAGCAAATGAATTGTGAACAGAATTTTCCAAGAATTGAATTTTTGAATAGAATTTTGAACAAAATTGAATTTTTGAATGGAATTTTCGACCAATTTGTATTTGTCATTTTTAAACTATGTTGTCTCAAACGAAGGGATCCTCAAAGGAACCCATAATAGTAGCGGCAATACAGAACTAGAAGAGGCCAGAAACTATTGAAGAAATACTCAGTTTGCTAGGTCTTGCCAGATAAATTTAGAATATTTATTTGTAAGAATATAAGTATTTGAATTAACCAGTATTGGGATCATTGAGAATAAGAAATACTTGAGAAATTATACAAGGAATTAAGAAACGATGAGTTGCTAAGAAGTTACGAAACACTTTGGGATGATGTCAAAAATAAGGTTTTTAAACCATTCAGAAAAGCCCACTCAAGTATAGGTTTGAATCCTATATTGAGGTTTGGAATAAAAAAACTTTTCAAAGAAAGATCACTTAGTGGTTTGATCCGCTGCCTAAAACTCATCAAAACGATTATGTAAGAAAACTGGTTTAGAGGGTGGGGTAGAGCTGTATATAGAGAATGAAGCGGAGCAGTAGTAATTTATAACCAGTAGAGTGGGTATGAGCTCTGGAGAATCTAATCCAAGTGAGCATGTGACCCGGATTCCAATGGAATTCTGTGGTTAAGCGTGCTCACGTAAGAGCAATCCCGGGATGGGTGACCTCCTGGGAAGTAGCCTAGAAATTTGAAACCTCTTTATTATAGGCCTGAGTACCTTGAGATAAGAAATTTGGTGATCCTGAGGGATGCCTTGAGAAGTTTAGAATGAATAAATTGAAGATTTATGATAGGCTTGAATCTGATGTAAGCTGAAATAATGTTTAGGTCAAGATGTGACTCAAGTTACACTATGGTTCCAATACATGAAAGTATGAACCCTATGAGCTTTGTGGACCTAGTAAGTAATGTTGAATTGTCAACAATTCTTTAGGGGAATATTTGAGGATATTACCTGAATGTTGTAAGAATAGAATAGAAGGAATGAATTGTGATAATCTTAGCATGCTTATTGGGTATGGCTGAGGTTCTAAAATTAGGTTAATAAACCTAAAAGTTGGATAGACATCCAAAGGGTTGCTACCAATAGAACTGTAACCTAAGAATCAAACAAATAGTTAAATTGATTCTTTAGGCATATGAATTGACCTGAATGAATTGAGGTACTAGAATATAGTACAGATGATAATGAGGTTTTTGAAGGTTGCTAGCTGCTAATCTAGCATAGGGAAATATCTTGATTATAGAATATTCCCTTAGAAAGAATGAATGCGAATTTGTTACTTAGTGGAACAGAGTAATAGAAAGAATGATAATATCCATGAACTATGGTCTCATAATTGAGACAGAGAATAGAATATGCTAGTAATTATCAGATTCCCAGAAAATATACGAGTAGATACCCCGGTGAAGGAAGTAGAATTATTCCTGGAGCTGAACCAATATCGAAAGTCCATACATAATAACTCCATAGGAGATAGAAGAATGAGAAAAAAGGGTTTATATAACCCAGTGAATCGCCATGGGATGCTCCAGTGCTATTTGTCAAAAGAAAGATAGAAAAGAGAATGAAGGTAGAACAAACTCAACAGAAAAATTCAAGTAAACTCTTGCTCTCGTATCTTATATAATGGTTCTGCACGTATGTATATGCCATTGAGTATATTTATATTATGAATATACAATGGGCAGTCAGACCTTTAGGGCCAGCGTGTCCTTAGGAAGTTAAACCCGAAGAGCATTCATAATTAGAAGGGCTAAAGTCCACGGTCGTAAGACCAAGAATTGCCGGGTAGCGTCCTGAAGAGGTTGCAAAGCATAAGAATGCAGGACAACATCCTGAAGAGGTTGTAAAGCCTGAGAATTTCCCAAAGGGCTGTGTGTCCTGATACAGCCGAAAGGTTGGAACAGAACGACTGTAAAGCTGGAATTGAAACGGTCGAAAGGCTGGAATAGAACAGCTGAAAGGCTGGAATATAACGGTTGTAAAGCTGGAATTGAAATGGACGAAAGGCTGGAATATAACTACTGTAAAGCTGGAATTGAAATGGCCGAAAGGCTGGAATATAACGACTGTAAAGCTGGAATTGAAACGGCCGAAAGGCTGGAATAAAAGGGACTGCAAGTCCTGTGAATGAATATGAATGCTTGAGAAGGGATGGTTTGTTTTGCGTGCTTCATGAACATTACATATGTAGATGAGTTGCTGGAGTAACAAGGGTTAGAGCCTGGAATGAATTTAGAATTAATGACGTTATAGGATAGTTGTTTGGTTCCTGTGTAGTTTTTAAAATTGAATTTTAAACAGGCCAATGTACCTGCTATCTTTCTATATTGGATGAACTGAATTTTTGTAGGAAATGAATTGTGAACAGAATTTTCCAAGAATTGAATTTTTGAATAGAATTTTGAACAAAATTGAATTTTTTAACGGAATTTTTGACCAGTTTGTATTTGTCATTTTTGAACTATGTTGTCTCAAAAGAAGGGATCCTCAGAGGAACCCAGAATAGTAGGGGCAGTACAGAACTAGAAGAGGCTAGAAACTGTTAAAGAAATACTCAGTTTGCTAGTCTTGCCAGATAAATTTTGAATATTTATTGAATCGCTTTGCCACTCACTTGAAAGAAAGAATTTCGTAAGTGGGATGATGTCTGTGAGAGGATTTCATAAAGTTGTAGGAGAGGTTGAAACTCATACCAGTATTGAATATTCTCAATCCTAGAATGCGACCCTTGTGTGGTTAGAAGTAAAGCGACCAGTATAGTCTGCAACAGAATGAAAAAGAAAGAAAAGGTTGGGAAACGTCCTGGTGAAATAGACGTAATGGTGACGTGTGCCTCTCAACAGTTGAAACCTCAAGAGATGAATTACCCTACTTATGAATTTGAGCTGGCAATAATCATGTTTTCTTTGAAAATGTTAAAGCACTATTTTTTGTAGTATGATTGTGAAAATGTACTGCGACCAAAATAATTTTCAAATATTTGAAAATCAGAAAAGTAGAATATGACACAACATAGATGAATGGAAAAGTAGTGACGCGACTATTGTCGTTAATGCTTTGAATTGAAAAGCGGTGCAATTACTGGTCATAGAGAAACAGGAGTAAAAACTTATAGAAGGGTTAGAAATTTGAACTTATTAGGTCATATAGTACTTGCTAGCTACAGTGCTAGTCCAGAGGAAAGAAGTATGAGAGCTTAGATTGAAGAAGCTCAGACACAGAATAGACGAGTATGGTCTATAAGAATAGAATTGAATAAGAAAACATCTAGAATTTAAGGTGGGGGAAATTTGAGAATACCTCTAGAATTTGGTGTGTCCTCTCGAATTTGAGATACCGATAGAATAAAGAAAGAATGAAATGAAACCCTCGCTACAGTGGTATTTTGAAGTATTATTAAGAATCAGACCAGTAGTAAATTTTGAGGATGAAATTTATTGAACGGGGGGAGAATTGTAATATCTCAAATTTTGGGACTAAAGGCTAGAGAATAAGCCTAAATTAAGTGGACTGCTAGACCTCAGTTTAGAAAATGTCCCTATGAGGCATGTTTAAATTCCCCAAAATTCCTTTATATCCATGGATATTAAAAGGAATTATATTGGTGAGCTAAAGAGCTCGGGGAATAACAAAATGAAGTGATTGGAAGTCACACACAACATAGTGAAGTGGAATACAAAGTATTGTCGCTATTGGTGAAATTTCCGATGTGGCAGTCGTGGTTGTGTGGCATATGTTAAGGAGAAAAATGATGTCCAGATATTATGAAACTTTCCAAAATGAAATTAGACTTATCAGAATTTAATTTGATAGGTTATATAAGTCATTTGGAGCTGTACACAAAGAGAAATAGATTTTTGAAGTTAGCCTAGTGAAATTAACTATTTTCTGGGGCAGCATCCAAATATTAAATTTCTTGGAAGATTGAGCTTCCAATTGGCCAAATTTTATATTTTTCCTAGAGTCACATAGCCTTTGGAACCACCCCAATTGGACATTTGTACAATTAGATATGAATTTTCAAATTTTAATGAAAATTCTGCCATATTAGATATTATGTGCGGAAATCAATTATTTGGGCCAATCAGAAGCTAACACGTGGCAAGGCAATTTAACACCTCCTTTAATCATCAATTATCATCTTCCTCAACTCATTTTTCACGCTCAAAATGCAGGAAAGAGAGAGAGAGAAGCTGTAGAGAAAATAGAGAGAAAATTCTATTCACCGAAACTCTACCGTAACGGCGTTTTCTCTCAAATTTCCCTTCAAAAAACTTCTTCTACTCATCACAAGCTTTATTCCTATGGTTTTAGATTTTCTTTTAGAGGTGGTTGGCGCTGTCTCACCGACCAAAGTGTTGCCGAAATTCTTAACCGTTTGCGGAAACGATAGAGGTAAGCGTAAGCTTCCTTTTTAAACGATTGGTTTGTCATTTGGATGAGTATAGAAAAAGTTTAGTACTGTTCATGGTTTGTTTAAAAAAGTGTTTTCAATGGCTAAATCATGTCTAATGAGTGTTTAAATAGCTAATCACTTGATTAGAAGTAGAAAGGAAGTGATTAAGCCAAAGAAAACAAGAAACAAACAAACTCTTTCTGGGAACTCTGATTTTCAGTTTTTTGTTCTGTATGTGACGTGGTGATGGGCTGAGAATTTGATGATTTTGATGCTTCCATTGGATTTAGGAGGAAAAATTGTGTGGGTATGCAAGTGTTCATGAATTTTGGATACTTGTGTATGAATTTTGAAGTTTTAGAAGTTGAATGTGCACATGTTGTGAAATCTATCTTCTGGAGGCAATGCCTTTGTGATGTGTTTTGAGTGGCTAAATGTTGTCCAATGATAGGTAATTTGAAGGATTTGGACAAGTATGCTAGGAGTTATGATTTTTCAAATTCTGGTCACGTGAAATCCGGCAATTCTGGAGCAGTGTCTAATGAAATGGAATTTTGTACTTATGAGAGTGCTTTTAGCTTATGGGTATATTTGTTCCTTAAATTATACTTAAATAGAGTTCCATAGAACTTGAAATCACCCCATTTAGATTTTTGTACATTTAGTTATGATTTTTACAAGTTCGGCCAAGAATCAGGACAGTGAAATTCTGAGCAGCAAGATTCTTGGGCATGGCCAAATGTTCTTGGCCGCGACCAAAACTCCCAAATTCAAGAATTTCATATTTTTGAAGGAAATTGGCCTATGTAGTCCTTCCTAGCTTCTTGAGCCTTAGTATATACTTCCAATGACTCAAGATCATGGCTCTAATGATGTGATTGGGTATCTAAGGCCATGGAGAAGTCAAGAAAGAAGAGGCATGGAATAATTTCCAGGAAGCTTTAATGGTTGGAAGAAGAGGAAACAAAGGAAGGACATTGGTCCATAAGGTAGTAAACTTACTTACTTGTATGTATGTGATGTTTATACTGTGTATTGCTTTACTTGATTATGTGAAGCATGTATGAATGAATGAAGCTCTGTTTCTGTTTTTACTATGGCCATAAGTATGTTGTATGAAACATTGAGCATGCAGAATATCATTATGTGAACATGAGCCTATGTAAGGCAAGCATATCATGCACTGGCATTCATCTTACATGCATTGTCTGTTTGTTTACTATTGAGATTCTCTCGAATCTCACTCTCCCCCACCAACCATATAGGTATATGAACAGGAAAGAAGATAATGCTTGAAGATGATTCAGAAGAAAAGAAGACGAAGAATTGAAGACTAAATTGTGTTTAGTTTATTGTATGTATCATTATTCGCACATAAAGAATATTTATTTGTAAGAATATAAGTATTTGAATTAACCAGTATTGGGATCATTGTGAATAAGAAATACTTTAGTAATTATACAAGGAATTAAGAAACGATGAGTTGCTAAGATGTTACGAACCACTTTGGGATGATGTCAAAAATAAGGATTTTAAACCATTCAGAAAAGCCCACTCAAGTACAGGTTCGAATCCTGTATTGAGGTTGGGAATTGAAAGAACTTTGTAAAGAAAGATCGCTTAGTGGTTTGATCTGCTGCCTAAAACTCATTAATACAGGATAAAAATGACTTTTTAGACCGGTTTTAGATGAGGTCTTAATACAGCCGATCTATAAAGTGTGATATTTTTTAGACCCGTTATGCAACTGGTCTAAAAAGACACACTTTTTAGACCAATTGTTTAGAGAACCGGTCTAAAAAGTGCGCATTTCATACTAATGAACCAGCAAAAAAAAGGACACTTTTTAGACCGGTTGTTTGGAGAACCGGTTTAAAAAGTCTTTTTTAGACCGGTTCTCCAAACAACCAGTCTAAAAAGTGTCTTTTTTTTGCTGGTTCATTGATTTCGTTAGTATACCAATTGATTGGTCAGATCTCAAGAAACTAACATTGAAAAAATGAAAAACAAGTATAACAAAATTTAGTCAAATACAACATCAATTAACTGCTGACATTTCCTTAGATAACAACATATAACTACAAAAAATAAGAATCTACAGATGAATTACTTAGAACACTTACCAGTTGGCTAAATCAACCTTGGTTCACCATATATTGTCGTAAAAACAAAAGATTGGTTTGTTCCCTATCATGAATAACCTGACAAAACAAAATCATATTTCAAAATGTAGAAGATCACCACAAAAACATATTATCAGTAAGCATCATCGAGAAAACAGGTTCACATACTTGATACTTCTGCTTTGTTTTGTTGTAGGTTTCAAAGGATAGTCTATAGCATATCTAAAATAATATTAGGAAATTAGTTAGAAAAGAAAGTAATCAGATCCCAAGTTGAAAGAAGATTTTTAATTAAGTAGAGCCTTGAGATAGAGAATTCAAATTAAAAAGAGTTAGAAAACAAGAGAATAAATGAACTAACCAAGTGACCTCTGCGTCGTCATAGGCGATGCTCAAGAACGGAGGAGAGACGTGGGAAGGAGAAGCTGTCGAGGCATGAATGAGGGGTTTACAAGAAGCTTGATAAATATCATATTTCAAAGTTGAAATTAGGTGCACAAGAGAAGATTTGAAATATTAAGACAGACTTTTAAGACCAGTTTTTTGGAGAACCGGTCTACAAAATCTTTTTTAGACCGATTCTCCAAAAAACCGGTCTAAAAAGTACGTTTTTTAGATCGGTTGTGTAACAACGGATCTAAAAAGTTTTATCTTTTAGACCGGTTATTAGTAACAACCGGTGTAAAAAGTTTTCAATTTGTTTAATTTTTAATTAATTTTATATTTTTAGACCGGTTGTTTAGATAACCGGTCAAACTAATATCTTTTAGATCGCATATTTTAAGAACCAGTCTTAAAAGTTCTTTATACTTACAAAACTGCCACCGGTCATATTTTTTAGACTATATTTGCAACAACTGGTCTAAATGTTACAGTCTAAAAAGAGTATTTTGTACTAGTGTTTCTTGTTTTCTTTAGCTTAATCACTTCATTTATACTTCTAATCAAATGATTAGCTATTTAAACACTTATTAGACATGATTTAGCCATTGAAAACACCATTTTAAACCAACCATGAATAGTACCCAACTTCTTCTATACTTATCCAAACGACAAACCAATCGGTTAAAAAGGAAGCTTACGCTTACCTCTACTCATTTCCGTAAACGGTTCAGAATTCAGGAAACACTCCAGGTGGTGAGAAAGTGCCAACCACCTCCAGGCGAAAATCTGAAACTGTAGGAATGAAGCTCGCGATGAGTAGAAGAAGTTTCCTGAAGGGCACTTTGAGAGAAGAATTTTGGCGAGTAGAATTTTCTCTCTCTTCTCTCTCCATTTTCTCTGCAGCTTCTCTCTCTCTCTTCTCTGCATTTTCAGCGTGAAAAATGTGATGAGGAAGATGATAATTGATTATTAAAGGAGGTGTTAAATTGCCTTGCCATGTGTTAGCTTCTGATTGGCCGAAATAATTGATTTTCGCATATAATATCCAATCTAGCAGAATTTTCATTAAACTTTGAAAATTCATATCTAATTGTACAAATGTCCAATTGGGGTGGTTCTAAAGGCTATGCGACCCTCATTGAGTCTAGTTTAAAGGAAAAATATAAAATTTGGCCAATTGGAAGCTCAATCTTCCCAAAATTTTAATCTTTTGATGCTGCCCCAGAAAATAGTTAATTTCGCTGGGCTAACTTCAAAAATCCTCTTTGTGTATAGCTCCAAATGACTTATATAACCTATCAAATTAAACCTTGATACGTCTACTTTCATTATGGAAAGTTTCATAATATTTGGACATCATTTTCCCCTTATGATCTGCCATACAACCACGACTGCCACATCGGAAATTTCACAAATAGAAACAATACTTTGTATTCCACTTCACTATGTTGTGTGTGACTTCCAATCACTTCGTTTTGTTATTCCCCTAGCTCTTTAGCTCTCCAATATAATTCCTTTTAATATCCAAGGATATAAAGGAATTTTGGGAAATTTAAACATGTCTCATAGGGACATTTGCTAAACTGAGGTCTAGCAGTCCACTTAATTTAGGCTTATTCTCTAGCCTTTAGTCCCAAAATTTGGGATATTACATGCACAATGGTTCCCCTTTACTTATTAAGAAGGAACACTATGTTAATATCACGTCAACACATATATGTATATATGTACTTCTCAAGATTTTAAATACCATCACACAACAGATATATATATCCTTTATAGCAAACATTCACATTTACATTAAGGTCGGTTGGTATTTACATTAAAAGAAGCCTGTCCTACACAGAAACCAATCACATGTACAATAAGTTGCTTAACATTTACACCAAAAGAAAGTCTATGCTATCTTACTAAGCATACTATTATCCCTTCTGCATATTAAATAGGACATATAAAATCATATGCCTAATAAAAGGCAAAAACTCAAAAGGACCTACAATTATGGTCTCATTCTTTTTCTTGATCCAGGAGGTAAAGTCAGGTAAATAGGCTAACGTAGTATGAATCCAAATAGAATCTATCATGATTAGCCCAATATCCTCCCTCTGCTTGTACAACTTCTTTACCGAGTCCAAAAACATTGTGTACTGTGTTATGGGAGTGAAGAAATCACTAAAAGCCGTCAGATAAAAATTCTTAAGTTGCTCCCACAATTCATGATCAGGATGTGGGTCAAATGCTAACTTCTCTACTGGAACACTCTAGGAGAGCATATACAAATGTTCACTATCCTCTGACTCTAAGTCATCCGTGTCCACCACAGTAGCTTCATCCCTAGCGATAGGACCATAGAACAATGAATATTTAACACTCTTCCTTTGGTCCACGTCTAGGCCCTCCTCTGTTAATGACCATATAGGCCTCACCCTTTGGTATCTACTCCTCTAGTGGAGGCTGGTTAATCGATGGAAGTGAGGAAGACCTACTTCTTTGTCTTCTTAACTTGATTGAGATAAGAACTAGAACACTCTTCTGGGCAGTATGTCTTACTCTTATCATTCCTGCTGTTCTATACACCACTATATTATAATCAGTGTTTTAATGATAACAAAATAGTGATGACATATTTTATAAGGAAAAGATCAAGTTAAATGAAGTACAATGTGTTAAAGTCTCTAAAGAAAACATTGCACAAAGTCACGTTTATATATTCTGCATAACTGCATCTGTACTCGAGTTTGAATGCAAGAACTCGAGTTCTGGCCAACAAACTCAAGTCTTGCAAGTCACACTCGAGTTTAGTTGGTATACTGTTGATACTTAACTACTTCTTGAATTGTGCACATGTCAGGAAGACTTGCACTCGAGTTATAAACTGACTTCACTTGAGTTCTGCGAGTTCTGGTGAAAGAGTTTATACCCAAGATATTGATAACTATAGAGAAAATGCGATGCACTCGAGTTCACACATATGAACTCGAGTTCTGGTTTCGCACTCTCGCGAGTTTATGCCCAAAACTACTTGGTGAATGAGAAAATACTCAATGCACTTAAGTTCATCAGGTAGAACTCAAATTCACTAGATGCTCAAAACTAAATAACCTTCAGTAATTAATCCAAAAACACTCATGCTACCCAATCCCCGTGGTTCCACTTGTTCTCATCTTAGATATCATTCTATCCACCATGCCTCCTAACACATAGTAGCTAATGAAGGGCTAGAACCTATCAACATTAGCAGAGGACTCTAGCAAATACCTATTGTCGCTAGAATCAATGCTTGGATACCAAAAATATGATACCTCATTTCCTATAGCTTCATATGAGTACAAAAGAGTAGTGAAATCATTCGTGAAACAAGGATTTAAGTCCCAGATTAAGAAATACTAAAAACTCATTCGTAAATCTCCAAACCTCAGGACTTGAACTTGGGATTGGAAAATTTTTTAAAGATAATAAAACATCTCAAACCACTTTCACAAACATTCGCTAACTCATTACGTCTCACCGTACTCTTCTTTTTATTTTATCAGAGTTTGTGAGCGATTCTCTACTTAGTTTTCAAGTTCCATACCTTAATTATGATTTTTTAGCGATCGGAAGCATAATATAACTAGACTAGCCTTTTACTAGTCTACAGGCATTACCAGTTTAACTATTGTAACATGTCAGAGTTACAAGCCATTTGTAATATATATAAAAATCCAAAATAACAATAATATAAATAATAGAGAACCAGCTAAAACTAAAATCTTCAGATTAAGCCTCTAATTGTCCACATTTACCTTCTTCTTGCCTCTTGAGCTCTCTCCCTAGACTATAAATAGGGTTTTTGAAAAAAGAGTGAGATTCCAAAGAATCTCAGTAGTAACTAGCATCAATCATACAAATATAACATCACAAAGCATGCTACACAGACATCATACAACAGAATTATCACAACAACATTTAGTGCATTACAGGTAATACACAAACTACCACAGCGCTAGGTAAATTCAATGGCTCCGAGGGATACTCGCGCAAATAGGACCCGGGCACCCCTCATGCATTATAGAACGTTATTAACCCGAGCGTCCACTCGCGCAGAAAGGCTCTGGTCGACCACTCCGTGTAACCATAATGTGCTAAATAATTCATGATGATTTCAACCAACATATAGTGCATATTATAACATATGAAAGACAAGCTACTACCTGGCCACTTTCCTTTAGCAATTTCCTCCTGTTTGTCAGAGCTCGGGCAGATCTCAAGCTTCGAACCGCTGTTAGGTCCTTTAATTGGAATTTACAGATGATAGGTTATTATTTTGTCCAATAATTGCATATTGTAATTAATCAAGTTGGTTGTCATTAAGGTTAGTATATTAAGCTAAAAGCAAGGTCAAGGGGGCCCAACCATGCCAAGTTGGTTATTTCCACCCTTGCTTTGAAATCCACTAGCTTTTTGCTTAATTTCAAAAATTCACCATTAATTATAGGAAACTCTAAATTGAGTGATTCTAAATTCTATGTAAAGCTATTTCAATATAATTTCATATAAAAATACTCAATTTTGGCAATCATAAACACATCATTCCCAAAATGTTTCCAAACATGAATGTTCCAGATTTATTTTCAGAAAATAAGTTATAAATTCAATATTTCATATCTCCTAATGTACTTGTTCAAAAATTACAAACTACCTATCAAATTAAAGCTCTGTATCTCTACTTTAATTATCAAAAGTTTCATAACTTTTGGAATGGGTTTGGATCATGAAACTCCACGCACAACAACATTGCTCTAGACAAGGTTGATTATCATCATGAACAACCATACTTCCTAAATTTCCAAATCCATACACAAGCATCCAAAAATCATGAATACTTTACAATTTTTCCTTATAAATCCAATGGAAGTATCAAAATAATCAAATTATCACTTCTTCTCCATGTCACACACTGGCAACAAATTAAGTTCTTAGGTGATTTATGTTGTTTTCTTGTTTCCTCTTATTTAATCACTTCCTTTTTACTTCTAATCATATGATTATCTATTTAGAAGCTCTTTGGACATGTTTTGAAGGAAGTTTAGACAACAAGACCCCTTAGGGTTTCCTCATCCATTTCCACAAAACAACCAAACCTAAGCCAAGAACAACAACAAAGGCACAAGGAGCATGTTTTGGGGTTTACCTCTTGATTCTTGTTGCTTTTCTCTCTAAAAACGCCAGCCCTCTCTCTTTCTCTTCTCTTGGGATTTTGGTCTTTAATCCATGAATTTGATAGAGTATAAGAGATTAGAAGAGGTTATGGATTGATTAGGAAACTTAAACTTCAAGTTTGCAACTTCGTTACCTTGGATTTTTGGAAATCCTAGCTCGTGATGTGCTTGAATGCTTCCTCTATCCAGCAGCTCCCTCTCTCTCCTTTGGGTCAGTTTTTGCACGAGAATGAAAGGAAAAAGATGAAGAGAATGGTGATCTAATTGAATTGATCAAATGGCTTTACATGTGGAAATTTTTCATTTGTCCATAATTTGACTTTCTTGCATAATATAACAAGTAATTCATTTTTCCTTTTTCCTTCTCTTTTCTGCCATCCATAACGAGATATGAGGTAGTATATGTTGCTTTTGAAATATCCCATAATACGATCTTGTAAATTGTTGACTTTTTGACATTCCTTGATAATAATTCACCAAAATAGGCTTATTAATTACCAAGTAGCCATTTTCCTCTTTTTAATTCTCATTTAACTGAAATTAATGGGAATATTAAGGAAGAATAATTATTTATCATTTTATGGAAAAATTACCATTTTGCCCTTACATTTTATGATTTATCAAAATAAATAATTTCTTGCTCCTTTCCTTTGGTTTGGCCTAATTTTGACACTTGTATGAAGCCATTATTTGTGTCATTTTATGCTCAAATTTTAGTTACAATATTAGGCCTTTAAGTGAACATTAATTTCCTTTTCGTGTCCTTACTTGGCCGAATTATGTGTAACCGGCGATTGGAATATTTCTATAAATTTATGTGCACCACAATTCACCATTTTATTCCACTAAATATCACAAATAACTAATATAAGGAATAGTGGTCAAAAAGTGGGGTATTACATATATGGTTGTGAGGGAGGTGAGATTTGAAAGAATCTCAATACCAAACTTTGCTAACTATGCATACAAGATACAAGCTTAATGCATGACATGCTTGCTTACATAAATTCATGCTAGCATAATGACATACTTGCATGCTCAATACTTTATAATTTACACATATGGCAATAGTATAAGTAAAAAAAAAGCTTCAATCGTTCATACATGCTTCATATCATTCATCAAAGCAATTAAACACATCAATGCATAAGCATACTTATCAAATGAATGCAAGTCAGGAAGGTTTTACTGTCCTCATATACTCTTCTTGTCCCCTTTCTTCCAACCATTAAGGTTGCTTCCATTTCTTCTTCTTTGTCACCTCATGGCTCTAAAAACATAATCACTACCTTGTTAGAGCCATGAAGGTGAGCCATGTCGTCAATTCTCACAATTCCTTTCAACCCTAATCTAACAGTTTTCTTTGATCAAATTTAAAAATTCATAACTTTGTCTAGGAATCTCCAATTGGGTTGGTTCAATGTCCCATGTTACCCTATTTAAGTTTGTTTTAAAGGTACAATACTTCCTTTTGCCAATTACATGTACACAGTTTCAGAATCATCAATCAATTCTCACTGCCACAGAACTCATTCCAGTTTTAATGCCTAACTTCAAAAATTAATAACTTTCTGCCTAGATGTCCAATTGACACATTTTAGGACTCATTTTAAATAACTATGTGTGTACTATTAGCTTGCAAAATTTCATAGCCATTAAAGAACATTTGGCCATTAAAAATAACACCACATTACATCTAACTCTTAGAAACCCTAATCTGGTAGCATGACTTCCTCATTTTGACTTTTCAATTCAATGCTCCCAAAACTGTGCCAACTAGCTAATTCTACATAATTTTTTCATTTTAAACCTATTGGAAACATTAAATTCCTCAAAAACTCATTTCTTCTCTTAGCTTTTGATCTAGCCAAAATATTCTAAAGAGAAGAACAAAGTGATTTTTACAACTTTCACTCACAAGGCTTGTTAAACCTTAGTCTACCATGCCTAAACCACGTTTAACTTCATGTTTATGCCCTTAATTTCAATAAAACTCTAAGTTTACTATTCATAAAAAATAGGGCAGCATGTTATCTCCACAAAAACTCAACCAAATTTTATAAAACTTGGTTCAAATAAGAGCTTATACTCACCTTTCTCCTTTGCCTTAGCTCTTTCTTGTTCCTCCAACTTCAATACCCTTTAGATAGTACCAAAATACTCTCCTAAAGAAGCTAAAACCATAAAAATAAAGCTCTTTATGAGAGGAACAATAGTTATGAAGGCCTTAAGAGCTAGAAAGGTGATTTAGAAGGTGAAAGTCGGTCAAGAACACTCACCTTTGCTCTTTGTTCATCAAAATAGCCCTTTCTCTTTCCTTTTCCTTTTTTTGAATCTTTTCTCTCTTTTTGGCCATCCAAATGAGTTTGAGTGATAGATTTTTTTGTTTATTCATTAATTTCTTTCCATTCATTAATGCTTGTCCAAAATTGTGAAAGCATTGAAAGAGAGGTGATGTGTCAAATGCTTGAAGCTTCATGCAAAAAGTTGTCTAGTTAATTAACCAAGAATGGTTTGGTTAATTCAACTATACTCCTTCCGCCTCTCTTCTTCATTTTTTGATTGTAATACACAATCAAAAGGGGGGTGAAAATGTTGACCCAAAAGCCTCAAGGTGTATGTGATCAAATTTGACCACAGTGTTGTTATAGAAAGGGTTGACACTTTGACGAAATCCCTCTTTCTTCCTCTTTTACCCTCTTAGACATTTTTAACAACTTAAGGGGAGGGAATTAATTTTCTTTTTCATCCTCATGATTGCTCTTGCCTTTCAAGAGTAAATCCTAGTCCTTCATCTTGGTTTCGAATTCTAATGTCAATATCAAATGGCTAATGTCTCTTTTGCCCTTAATTATGGCAACATTAATTAACTTGCATTTAATTCTTTCGTTTGTTTTGTTTTTCCTCTTCCAAGATGCTATTTCCTCTTCTCTTAGATTCAAGTTAGGCTTCAGATCGGATTTGACTTTAGATAAAGGAATTTGGTACCTTCCTTTAACTAATTGGAACTAATCCTATACTTAATTCCAAATTAGTTCCTAAAAGTCATTATAGCTCCTGGACATTCTTTGGACTCTTGCTAAACTGGGGCTTAGCAGTCTACTTGATTCTTGCTTAATCTCAAGCTTCTACTCCCAAAATTTTGGATATTACAGGGGGTAGGAGGAGGATAACAATAGTGGTAATGACTCAAAACCACTATTTGTCAAACCCCTTAATATTTAGACATTTATCAGAGTACCAAGGCGCAGTTCAATGAGCATAAATAAATAATACATTATACTTATAAAATATTCTTGATTACATTACAGAAGATCCCTACAGGGTTTATACAATTTACAAAACAACTCCTAGTTACAAAGAGAAGTTACAGATAATCAACAGAAAATTCCTTGTTCTGCACTAGACTGACATTCACCGGTATTCGCTACTTTGCCGTCTGAGTCGTTTTGTTTAGCTGAATTAATTTTGAATTATGGAAATGGTCATATTTATATGAATCTCAGTAGTAACATGCTATCAATCATATAAAATGTGAAAAGTAAAATTCAATGCAACATTTATCATGATGCAGCAATCAAAATTCCAAGCACAAGTCTGACAATGTTCAGGAATAAAGTAATGATTTTACCCAGGATCAAAATGATTGCCCATTCCCTACTTACACATATAACAAATCATATAGTGATCACAACGTCACACAGGCTATACATTGCGCACAGGTAAGCATAGCCAGGCTATACATCGTACATAGGTAAGCATAGCCACATTGGCAAATCATATTGGCCTACCTAGACTGGGTACCTATAAGTCCTTGAGGTATACTACTTGTCCCTCAAGGTGGAACTCTAACTTGACCAATTCTAAAACTAGGAATTACCGCCATTCACAACTAATTGCACAAAACATGGAATACAATGCATGTTAACAATCACATAATATGAAAGATAGAGTTACTACCTAGGATCCTTTCCAAACCCTAGCTTCTACTAGTCCTCTAACTTTTCATCTGGCTCGGTCAAAGTTTAAATCCAAAAATTCCTGAATTCATAACAAATGAGTTATACTCATTTGTATCTTATTTTAAAATGCATAAACTTGGTTATCTTTACTCTAGGTGCCAAATTATCAAAATTTGCCTAAGGAATCCGATCTCATTCTCCTTATACCCAGTATAATTTTACTTTTCCAAAAATTAGGACCCAGGCTAACCCCATATAATTATATGTGTTTAATCCATTTTTGACCTTAGCTTTGAAAAAATCACACTCAAATGACTAGACTACCCTTGGCAACCACTAGTTTAGGGCTTTAGGGGCAAAATTATCATTTTCATAGGTTTTCCAGAAATTATCCAGCTTTCTAATCAACTTTGAAACTTCATAACTAAATCTAGAAAATTCTAAATTGAGTGGTTCTAGTTCCTATGTAAAGCACTTTTAGTCATATTTTAAGGAAAAATATCATAAAGCATAAAACATAACGACAAAGCTAGTCTACCACATAATTTGTTATAGATTCATATTCAAATTTTGAGAAGTCATATCTTTTAATGCACTCATCTAAATGGCATATGATACCAATCAAATTAAAGCCAAGATGTCTACTTTCATCCTGTAAATTTTCATAAATTTTAGACCAGGTTAAGCCACTCAACAACACGCCGCAACAAATCTGGTACAAATTGGAAAAAGTGAAAGTTTCAGGTTTTAATCTTCAAAACATCTTCCTTTCCACTTGTAACCATATGATTAACCCACTTTAACACTATTTGAACATGATTAATATAAATTTGGGTAGTATCTCCCCTTAAGGTTTGAACATCCCAAATTACAAATTGCAAACCAAATCAAGCCAACAACCAACAACAAAGTTTTCACATGCTTTCATATTGATAAGGATTCCTACAAAAGGGAGACAACAAAAAGCCCTTTTGTCTGGGAATCGCAGTGGCCAGAAACCTCTGATATTTCAAACATGCCCTCAGTACGGTAAGTCTCATTTGGGGTGATAGTGCAATCTTCTTATGAGCCAAGTAATCTATTATGCCTACGTGAAGCCAAGCCATTTGGCAGTAAATTATCCCAAGCAAGCAGCACCAAAACCTACTGAGCCCAAAGAGAAGAATCAAGGCCGAGTATTTACCTTGACCCAAGAAGAAGCAAAGAAGTCTCCTGAAATAGTTCAAGGTAAAATTTGTCTTAATGGATGTTAGTTGCAGGCTTTATATGATTCAAGTACTAGTCACTCTTTCATTGCTAATGATTGTGCTAAGTGCCTAGGGTTGCATGTATTTAAATTGTCATTTGACTTGATTATGTTGACACTGATGGGTGTCAAAACTATGACTGCTGACGCTTGTTTGAACTATGTGATAAACATTGAGGGACGTGAGTCTTCAGTTGATTTGATCTGTTTGCAGCTCTAAAATCTTGAAGTTATACTGGGTTTTGACTAGCTAATGGCAAATAATGTGCTAGTAGTAGATTGCTAAAATAAGAGGATAATATATCCTACTTAACGGGAGTTCAATAATATAAATGCTAGTCTGAACTTTATCTCATTGTTAGAAGCTGAGAAATGCCTTAAGAACGGATGCATGGGATATATTGTGTTCTTTTTCGTATAAGCGGAGACAGAAATAGCCTGGAAGACATTCCGGTTGTAAAAGAATTTCCTGATGTGTTTCCGGATGACCTTAGTGGTTTGCCTCTAGAAAGAGAAGTGGAATTCACGATTGAAATCATGCCTGCAGCTGGGTCTATATCAAAAGTGTTGGGATTGGTAGGCACATAACGTAAGAACTAAAAAAAATTTAAAAATTGCAAAAGTTTCACAATCCCAATTACGGATCTATCAACGGCATTTAAATCAAGTTAGAAAGAGTGGTACTTATTCATGTTTGTTTGAATGCCTACAGTCATATATATATATATATGCATTTAAATCAAGTTAGAAAGAGTCGTACCTTATTCATGTTTGTTTGAATCCCCACAGTCATCAACACATGGCCAACTCTCAAATCTCCATGCTTGGTTGCTCCTGAAACAAATTCCCTAGCATCAACATGTTGGCTAATTCTTCATCAGAGAGCATTAAACTTCATGAGTACTAGATTAACCATCCCCAGCATCAACAAGTTGGCTAATTCATCTTTTGAGTTTTTCCTTTTTTGATCTTGGAGCCAACTACTCAAATCAACTCCCTCTACTGGTATCCACACAAATAGGACCCAACACCGGTAGTGTGCTAGCGCCTCCAATGCCCCTCTTGGGTTTTCTTGCAGCTCTCTACATTTTCATCATCCATAGAAAACCCTCGCTCTCACCTTTTATAACTAGTCAGGGGCATCTATTTTATGATGGTTATTGGATTTTTTAAAATTAATCTTAATTAATTTCAAAAATCATTATCATATCAATTAACACTTAATTGTTTTGATAAACTAATTAAATAAATATGGTTTAATTAAATTTGTCCAACAGTTTTAATTTAACATATTTATTTAATCAGAATAAAGAGCCAATGAAATTATATTTAATTTATCTTTAGAAATTAAATTTCAGATATTATCATATAATATCTATATATATACAATGTAATCATATTATCATATAATATTTATATATTATATTTAATATAATATTACCGTATATAATATATATCATCAAAAAATATATATTATATATAAATGTATGTATGTATTTCAAAAATACATATATGTATATATATAATTTTATTAATTTTATTTTCCAATGTAAATATACATATACACATATAAATATTTATCAAATAAATATTCACACAACATGTATATATCGTTTACCCTAGATTAAACATTGTATTCATTGATTCTTAGACGCATCTTAGATTCAATGATTCTGGACATTATAGCTTGTGTTGGACTATTCTTGTGTGCGACCTTGTGAGCCCATACGAAGTTGACAATGGGCCAATAACTATACTAGCCCATAAGTCGCAAGCGGCCTCTTGCTAGACATTGCGACTACTTAATTCATATAAGGATTGTTAACACAATGCAACCTGTCATACAACCATGTCACGTCCCTTTTGTCACACATTATTTCGGCCAAGGATGAGGCATGGAGAATGTCATCCTTCTATTCCTGACCATTACTTTCTCAATCTTTAAGTAGTCTGACTACAGAAATAGAAACTCCTTTCCATCGTAGTATAGCCATACATTTCTCAGACTCACTTATTGAGGGGCCCAGTAATATCTCTCTACTAATGTGATAGACAAATTCCATCTTAACCATTCACATTCCTCTACATGAAAACTACCAAGCCCAATTGTAGCCTTTATCATCACCCGATCAAAGGTGACTTTTGACTAGGTCAAAGCTTATAGACTCTCATATAGGAATCCATGATGATTTCAGGTCAAAGGGTATAGTGACATGGTTACACATGAGATAAGCTTATGACTTGATCTATGCAGCTTTCTCATAGCAGGTCGGTCCAACACCTTATACTCCTACAAGTGCCTATGAATTTGACTTATATCCCCATGCCTTATCAAAGTCATACTAGTCCTATTTCATCTTTACTCCCATATAGATGACCGACTAGGGACATTTAGAACAATCATTATGATTTATCCAAGGATACAATTATCATAGTGAACATACAAATAATATGATAACTAAATGGAGAAATTCATTGAATAACAATATTGAAAATACAATGATTGGCCTCTAAGGCACAATTTCCAATAAAGTCCCTGTATCAAATGGCTCCAAATGAGATAGATGGGCTGAAGAAGCAGGTTGAATAATTGCCTAAAAAAGGGTTCATTCGACCCAGTGTGTCACCGTAGGGAGCTCCGGTGCTATTCCTCAAGAAGAAGGATGGGAGCTTAAGGCTGTGTATTAATTACAGAGAGCTAAACGAGGTAACTGTCAAGAACAAGTACTCGTTTCCTTGGATTGATGACCTTCTTGATCAACTATCTGGAGTAAGTGTGTTCTCGAAGATTAATCTAAGGTCGAGGTATCATCAGCTGCATGTGAAGGCAAAAGACATATCGAATACTACTTTTTGAACCCGTTATAGATACTACAAGTTCCTAGTAATGCCCTTCGAGGTAACCAATGCACCAGCCATGTTTATAGACTACATAAACCGTATCTTTTACTAATATTCAGATCAATTCATGGTAGTCTTCATTAACAACATTCAGATATACTCCAAAATTATAGAGGAGCATGATGAGCACTTGAGAATCATGCTAGGTATTCTGCGGGAAAGGAAACTCTATGCAAAGTTAAGCAAATATGATTTTCGACTTTCAGAAGTTAGATTTATAGGCCATGTTATCTCAAAATAAAGGGTTGCAGTAGATCCCAGTAAGGTCGAAGCAGTGCAAGATTGGAAAAGGCCAGAAACTGTTGATGAGATATGCTGTTTTCTGGATCTTACTAGCTATTACCGAAGATTTATTCTAAACTTCTCTCAAATTGCCTTGCTGTTGACCAAGCTCAGACGGAAAGATCAACCGTTTAAGTGGGACAATGTTATGAGAAAAGCTTCATGGAGCTGAATGAGAGGTTGACAACTGGACCCGTGTTGATTATCCCTGATCTCGAGTTGACCTATGTGGTCTACAGAGATGCTAGCAAGTAGGGACTGGGATGTGTACTAATACAATATGGTAGAGTAGTAGCCTATACCTCTCGATAGTTGAAGCCTCTTAAGATGAATTATCCCACACATGATCTGGAGCTAGCGATAATTGCGTTTGCGCTTAAAATCTGGTGACACTAGCTATATGGGTTGTTGTTGAACTGTACTGCGATAATTGATAATTGAATATTTATTACACTCATTTATATCTCTTGATTAATAATTTTAGATTGTTTAGTTAATAAATAATGGGCTTTTATGCTTATTTGGGCTTTGGGTGTTTTATTGGATTTAACATATTTTAATAATAAAAATTCCAGATTTACAACCCTTCTCTATTTTAATCATAACTCTTGAACCAGATATCTGACTGATCTCATTCTTGTCTCATTTTTTAGATGATTCATAGAGAAACAATTGATATGAAGACTTGAAAGGCAAATTCGGACAAGAGGACAGTCAAAATTGTAGTCAACATTATATATAGTTTTCTGGATTTTTTATTGGGCCTGAATTTTGTAATGGAGCACCATTTATTAGTAATTTCCGTTTTGGGCTGAACTGGTGGGCTCTGATCCATTTGTCAATTAGGTTTTTACTTTAGTTAGCTGAAACAATAGAGGTAGAACGAAATTGGACAATTTTTGGATTGAAATCAAAAGTTAAGAATTCTCTGAAAAAATGTTCTTCATGTTCTTCGCGTTCTTCGTTAATTCTTCAGATTTTCCAGCCATGTCTAGTTAAGCTTCTGTGAATGACCTATGGATTGAGGATTCATGTTTCCAACCAGAGGACATACTTAAACCGGTAGCATAACTCATTTCTATTTACTCTAATCGGATTCGATTTCTGGAAATAGTTCGAATGTTTGTTTTAATGTTCGGATTGGTACATCCCAAGGACAAGGTTCGGATCGGGTTATAATGATACTGTGCGATTGCATAGTAGTACGCCACGCATATGAAAAAAACCTAGATGATCATCTAGTTGAGGGATTCTCTGGACGAATGCAGAGATTTCGGTTCGTCCAGAACCAGTCACGAGTTTTGTTATAAATTCTTCGTCCGATGATGGTAGGAAACTATGAATCCTAATTCTAGGTCAGTCGTTTAAATATGTTTGATCTATTTCATTTTTGATTTCTATCTTTAATATGAGTTTATTGTTCGTTAATAGTTTACTAAACCCCCCCAATCGATTATTGTCCGACTATTTTAGACCGCATGTGAATTCTGTGGGAAATGATCCAGGTTCTCTATACTACAAATTCTTATTGAAACTGGTTATTTTGCAAGAACTCGATAATTCTCGATCAAAATTTGGCACCATTACAGGGGAATTTGCATCGGTCTAGCATTAATAGTAGTGTAGTGTAGAATTCTATAGTTTGAGTCAGGTGGTTCTGCTGATTTGGCAGATTTGTATCTTAACCAAATCACTTGGCTCCAGGTCTTTTTGAAGGGATTGATCATTCTGAGCAAAAAAAACATTTCCTTTAGGAAGTGAGATCACCCCTAATTTTTCCAAATTCCATAATCTAGACCATTTTTTCATTGTTTTTGGTCTCGGTGGGACGTAGCCGGTATTTTAGAAATTGTTCTAGGATTTCTACTAGAATTTCCGACTTGCTCTGATTGGGCTGATTTTTAGTGAGCTGAAAGAAAATGTGCCTCTAAGCATAACGCATGGCTTTTCCATGAGCACCCACCTAACTTTTCCAAATTCCATCATTTAGACCACTTTTTCAATTTTTAAGTTTTTCATTGCTCTTTTGGGTTCCCAGATAGTGTAGAAGTTGTTCTGTGGAAGTCCCATAATTTTTAAAAATCATTTGGTAGTGCTTTTGAATTTGTTTTAGTCAATTTCTAGTATAGACTTGTGATTTTTATGTTTTTGAGTGTTCTAGTGGTTGTCCTGATTTTGCCCTATGCTGTATGACTAGGAGCAGTACTAGTGCATCTGATCTATTGGACAGAAATTCTGAAATAGAACGCACAATTCTTGCTGCTAGAAGGGATGTTAGGTTAAGTCAGAGGGTTATTACTAAACCATTTTCTGATTCTGACATTGATTATGTTGGCACTTCTGTTTCATCTGATTCTGGCAGTACTTATAGTCACTCAGACACTAAGGCAGATCAGGGAAATAATAGGACTTTAAAGCAATTGACTACGCCTGGTGATAATTATCAGCCTTTATGTATCCAATACCCTGCCCTTGGTGCTAACCTTGAACTTAAATCTGATCTTATCCATTTGTTGCCCAAGTTTCATGGTCTTGCAGGTGATGAACCGCACAAGCATCTGATAGAATTCCATGTGGTTTGCAGCACAATGAAACCGCAACATATTGATGAAGACCACATTAAACTGAGAGCTTTTCCTTTCTCTCTTGAGGATGGAGTGAAGGACTGGTTATATAATCTTCAACCTTCATCTATTGGAAGTTGGGCTGATATGCAAAGATTGTTCCTGGAGAGATTTTTCCCTTCTTCAAGAGCTACTACAATCACAAAAGAAATAAGTGGAATCAAGAAAATTAATGGCGAGAATATGCATGAATACTGGGAGAGATTGAAGAGGTTGTGTGCTCGCTGCCCCCATGACCAGATAACTGAGCAGCTCTTGATTACTTATTTCTATAAAGGTCTTCTACCCAATGACCGAAATCTGGTGGAGCCTTAGTTAACAAGACACCCCAAGAGGCCAGAGATTTAATATCCACTATTGCAGCTAACTCTCAACAATTTGGCACTAGAGCAAATAGTACTGATGTGTTCCAGATCAGTGGAGCTAATGATTATCACTAGAGATTGGAAAACAGAATTGATGATCTGACCTCCTTGGTGAGGCAACTGGCAGTGACTCAAATAGTGCAGTCTTCCAATCCACAGTTGGGCTATTCATGTGGTTTCTGTTCTGATCCCTCTCATTCCACTGATTCTTGCCCCACTTTGCAAGATAACACATATCAAGATCAGTCAGTGGCTATTGTGAGTTTTTTTCCAGGGAAGCCACAGCACCAGCAGCAAAATAATGCCTTCTCTAATACATATAACCCTAGCTGGAGAAATCATCTGAATTTTAGGTGGAGCCAGAATCCAAATCAGATTCAGAACCATAGTAGTCATGTGCAGCAGAGTTCTGGAAATTA
The DNA here is from genome assembly GCA_037074505.1 of Albizia julibrissin. Taxonomy (NCBI): domain Eukaryota; kingdom Viridiplantae; phylum Streptophyta; class Magnoliopsida; order Fabales; family Fabaceae; genus Albizia; species Albizia julibrissin. The sequence continues at coordinate 46,874,778 of CM073477.1, forward strand.
CCAACAGAGACAGTTCCCACAGAACAGACATAATTTCCAATAATTCGCACCTCCACAGCCAACATAATAATAGTCGACTAGCAGCAGTAGTTCTTCACTGGAAGAAATGATGAACCAGCTTGCAGTAAACAGTTTGCAATTCCAGCAACAAACTGAGGCCTCTATCCAGAGTTTGCAGACTCAGATTGGGCAGTTGGCAACATCATTGAACCAACTCCAACCTCAGGGATCCAATACTTTTCCTTCACAGACAATTCCCAATCCGAAGGGAAACGTTAGTGCTATCTCCCTACTATCTGGTAAGCAATTACAAGGGCATAAACCAGCTACAGATGTGACTGAATCCACATCAGAAAAAGAGTCAGAAAAAGTGAAGATTGATTCTAGAAACAAAGAGGTAGTGAAGCAAGGTGAAAAGGAGTCTGAAATTCCTATTCCTCTTCCTTTCCCTCAGATAGCCCTTCAATCCAAGAAGTTGGCATAAAAAGTCCAAGACAGTGATATCCTTGAGACATTCAGAAAGGTTGAGATTAACATTCCTCTCTTGGATGCCATCAAACAGATTCCCAAGTATGCCAAGTTCCTAAAGGAGTTGTATACCAATAAGAGGCGACTGAGGGGGACTGAACGAGTGAGCTTGAACCAGAATGTCTCAGTGCTCTTCCAACAACCCATGCCTCACAAGTGTAAGGACCCAGGTACATTTTCCATCCCTTGCATTATTGGTAATTATAGATTTGATAATTGCATGGCTGATTTAGGTGCCTCCATTAATGTTATGCTTGCATCTATTTATAAATCCCTTGGTCTTGGTCCATTGCGACCTACTGGTGTTGTTGTCCAACTAGCTAATAGGAGTAATGCTCATCCTGCTGGTTTGATTGAAGATGTTTTGGTTAAGGTCAATGAATTGATATTCCCTACTGACTTTTACATTCTAGATATGGAGGATAAATCTTCTAGCAGTAGGTCCTTAATCATTTTAGGGAGACCTTTATTGAAAACAACTAAGATAAAGATAGATGTGCATTCTGGTACTTTTTCCATGCATCCTAGGGAAGAGCATTCTATTTTGTGCATTGATGTGATAGACGAGACTACTGATGATCTTTTTTCTTCTTGGTATACTGATTTTCCTGATTTTGCATTAGTGGGAGATTCTGTCATATGTGCATGTTCTGACACTGAATGGTGCCCTGTTTGCACTGAGATTGATGATGCATTGTATGGAGATATTGACTTGATTTCTGATTCTACTTTACTTATGGATTCTAATATTGATTGTGGTTAAGTTGAGCTTTATTCTGATATTCGTTGTGATTATGAACTGAACTCTGATGTTAACAGTGAGCTGCCTAGCCACAATTTTGCTTCTGTGTATGTAGTTTCAGGTATTGCAGGTGTGTACACTTCTGAAATGGTGCAATTACCTAAGCTTATTCCTTCCATTCAGCAACCGCCTAAGTTAGAGTTGAAGTCATTGCCAGCTCACTTGAAATATACCTTTCTAGAGGTAGATGAGCAACTGCCAGTCATTGTGGCCAATAACCTTCTACCTGATCAAGAAGAGAAGCTGTTGAGCTTGTTGAAGCCAATAAGAAGGCAATTAGGTGGATGTTAGCTGATCTTGTTGGCATTAGCCCTTCTATGTGCATACATCGGATTCTGTTGGAAGCAATGCTAAGCCAGTAAGACAACCCCAGAGACGTCTTAATCCTCTCATTTTGGAAGTAGTTGAGAAGGAAGTGACTAAGCTTCTACAGGCAAGCATCATCTATCCCATCTCAGATAGCTAGTAGGTTACCCCAGTCCAGGTTATTCCCAAGAAGTCCAGAGTAACTGTGGTAGCCAATCAAAAGGATGAGCTCATTCCTACAAGGGTTCAGAACAGCTGGAGAGTATGCATAGACTACAGGAGACTCAACCAAGCTACCCGCAAGGATCACTATCCTTTACCTTTCATTGATCAGATGTTAGAGCGTTTGGCTAGTAAGTCTCACTACTACTTTTTGGATGGTTACTCGGGGTACTTCCAGATCCATATTGCTCCTGAGGATCAGGAGAAGACGACCTTCACATGCCCATTTGGAACCTATGCTTACCGAAGAATGCCTTTTGGCCTCTGCAATGCACCTGGTACCTTTCAGCGTTGCATGGTAAGTATCTTTTCTGACTTTCTAGAGGATTGCATGGAGGTTTTCATGGATGGTTTTTCTGTATATGGGTCTGATTTTGATGCATGCTTGGCTAATTTGTCTAGAGTCTTTAATAAATGCATTGAATCTAATCTTGTGCTAAATTTTAAAAAGTGTTACTTCATGGTTGAGTCAGGAATAGTATTGGGACACATTGTGTCTAATGAGGGTATTAAGGTAGATCCTACTAAGATTGATGTTATTATTGCTTTACCTTATCCCACATCTGTGCGGGAAGTTTGTTCTTTTCTTGGCCATACAGGTTTCTACCGACGCTTCATTCAGGATTTCAGCAAGATTGTCTGACCCCTATCTAACCTTCTACATAAGGATACTGAGTTTGCATTTGATGCTGAGTGTAAGATAGCCTTCGATCACTTGAAGCATTGCCTGACCACCACTCCAATTATCCAACCACCAGATTTGTCTCTCCCATTTGAGTTGATGTGCGATGCTTCCAATTATGTTCTTGGGGCTATCTTGTCTCAAAGGGTTAACAAGGTTTCTCATGTCATTGCATATGCATCCAAGACCTTGGATCCTGCCTAATCCAATTATACCACCACTGAGAAAGAACTTTTGGCTATAGTGTTTACTTTTGATAAGTTTAGGTCATATCTGCTAGCCAATAGGGTAATTGTTTTCTTTGACCATGCTGCTTTAAAGTTTCTTTTGAAAAAGACAGATGCTAAGCCTCGACTTATTCGGTGGATGTTATTGCTTCAAGAATTTGACGTTGAGATCAGAGGTAGGAGTGGAGCACAGAATTGGGTAGCTGATCATTTAAGTTGTATCACTCATTCCTCTTCCCCTTCTGCCATTCAGGATGATTTTTCTGATAAGCAGCTTTCATAACTACAAGCTAAGCTTCCACGGTATGCTGATTTAATTAATTACTTGGTTACTGGTGTTTTACCTTCTGATTCCACTAGGGCCCAAACTCTGAAATTGAAAAGTGAATCTAAATATTAAGTTTGGGATGACCCTTATTTGTGGAGATTTTGTAGTGACCAAGTAGTTAGGCGATGTGTACCTGATCATGAGTTTGACTCCATGTTACATTTTTATCATGCTTCTTCCTGTTGTGGTCACTTTGGACCCTAAAGGACTGCTAGGAAAGTGCTAGACTCTGGTTTATTTTGGCCAACCCTGTTTCATGATTCTCATCTGTTTTATAAGTCATGTGATAACTGTCAGAGAGTAGGTAATATTTCTCATAGGCATGAGATGCCCCAGCACCCCATATTGTTTTGTGAAATTTTTTATGTTTGGGGTATTATTTTATGGTTCCATTTCCTGTTTCTCATGGTTTCACTTACATCTTGCTTGCTGTTGACTATGTTTTGAAATGGGTTGAGATGAAGGCTACCTGGTCTAATGATTCTATTGTGGTAGTAGATTTTGTCAGGACTAACATTTTCTGCAGGTTTTGCATTCCTCGAGCCATTATTAGTAACTATGGCTCTCATTTTTGTAACCGAAGCATGGGTGCTTTGTTACAGAAGTATGGAGTGATTCACAAGGTGTTCATAGCATACCATCCACAGATCAATGGTCAAGTTGAAGTCTGGAATAGGGAGATTAAGCAAATCCTTCAAAAGACTGTTAACTCTACCTGAAAGGATTAGAGTAAGCGATTAGATGATGCTTTGTGGGCTTATCGGACTGCCTATAAGACTCCGATTAGGATGTCCCCATATAGGCTTGTTTTTGGTAAGGCATGTCACCTTCCGGTTGAATTGTAGCATCAAGCTTATTGGGCCATTAAGTAGTGTAACATGGATTTGGCTAAGTCTGGGATGGAACGGAAGCTCCAGTTGCAAGAGTTAGATGAGCTTATATTGGATGCCTGTGAGAGTTCACGGTTGTACAAGGAGAAGACCAAGGCATTCCATGACAAACAAATCCTGAGGAAAGAGTTTTCTGTGGGCCAAAAAGTTCTTCTATTCAATTCTCGTCTCAAGATTATACCCGGTAAGCTTCGATCTTGATGGGATGGCCCTTTTGTGATTGCTAATGTTTTCCCTTTTAGTGCTGTTAAGTTATGCGATCCACCTATAGGGAGGACCTTCAAAGTGAATGGACATCGACTCAAACCATTTAATGAAGGATCACAGCAGCAACTTGAAGAAGCAGACCTCATACTCACTGATGCCACTTATCCTCCGTAAATACCTGGGGAGTATTCTTCTTTCTCTATTTCCCTTTTCTTTTATTTCTTGTGTTTCTTTTTCACTTTTCTTTTTCACAGTTAGCGTAGATTTTCTAAATAATACACTTTCTCCTTCTATCATTGTTTAGCTATGTATATTGTGGACTTGGACATGTTGGTTTTGATGGATCATACTGTTTGGACTTAATTCCTTACTTTTGGTAGTTGATTTTGGTGATGCTGATTGCATAATTTGGTATTTACCTTTGTGATATTTTGGGCCTACATAAATGGGATTCATCTTTTACCATTCTTCCTTTTTCTGTGTGTCTCTGCTCCTCATTTATGTTCTCTAGAACTTGCTCTCTTTCTTTTTAAGACTACATTTTTCACTTACATGAATAAATATGATGGAGGCTTGTTTAGTTTCTTTCTTTTATTTGCCACTTTGACTAAATAGCCTTCCCTTACACTATTATATTCGCTTTGTTAGCCCCTTTGTGCCTTTTTGACTCATTCTTTTCTTCAACCACATTACTAGCCAAAGTGTAAAATCATGTTATACTGCACCTTAGAAATTTACTGAGCATTGGTTTCACCTTAGTTTTGTGTTTACATATGGGGGTTGCCCAAGAGTGCAACAATTTAAGTGTGGAGGGGATGTTTGATTTGGGAGTTGGGTCATTGTGGTAAAAAAAACAAAAAAACAAAAACAAAAGGAAAGAAAGAATAAGGAGGGATGTATACTTAAAAGGAGTGCAACAATTTAAGTGTAGGGGGGATGTTTGATTTGAGTGTTATTATTATCGTGCTCTTTCAAATTTCTTTGGTGCTTAGCCTCACATATCCATACTTATACACACCTTCACCTTAGCCCCATTACAACCTTGAATAATTAGCTCTCTTGATTTGTGCATGCATGTGATATGAGTAGTGGAGAAGTAGAAATTGAGCAAGCCTATGGTAGGACAATTTCTTGAGTAGAATTTGAGTGATACACTTATTTACCCTATACACTTTAGAGAGTTATTGAGAGAATCCTTTGAGAGACCATCTTGTGTGAGTAGCATCATTGATCGAGACTACCATGTTTTATAATTTGATATGAAAGGATTTCAGTTTTAATTGGTTGGTCTTTTGAAGCTCTGTGTCCATTGTTCCATTTTTTCATTGTTGGCAATCGTTAGAAAGGAGAAATTTTTCTTTTAGTTTTGCTCAGGAGTGCAAAATGATAAGTATGGGGGAATTTGATAATTGAATATTTATTACACTAATTTGTATCTCTTGATTAATAAATTTAGATTGTTTAGTTAATAAATAATGGTCTTTTATGCTTATTTGGGCTTTGGGTATTTTATTGGATTTAACATATTTTAATAATAAAAATTCCAGATTTACAACCCTTCTCTATTTTGATCATAACTCTTGAACCAGATATCTGACTAATCTCATTCTTGTCTCATTTTTTAGATGATACAGAGAGCAACAATTGATATAAAGACTTGAAGGGTAGATTCAGACAAGAGGATAATCAAAATTGTAGTCAACGTTATATGTATTTTTTTGGATTTTTATTGTACCCAAATTTTGTAATGGAGCACCATTTATTAGTAATTTCCGTTTTGGGCTGAACTGGTAGGCTCTGATCCATTTGCCAATTATGTTTTTACTTTAGTTAGCTGAAACAATAGAGGAAGAACGAATGTTAGACAATTTTGGATTGAAATCAGAAGTTAAGAATTCTCTGAAAAAATGTTCTTCATGTTATTCGCGTTCTTCATTTATTGTTTGGATTTTCCAGCCATGTCCTGCTAAGCTTCCATGATTGACCTATAGATTGAGGATTCATGTTTCTAATCAGAGGACATGCTTAAACCAGTAATGTAACTCGTTTCTATTTACTCTAATCGGATTCGATTTCTGGAAAAAGTTTGAATGTTTGGTTTAATGTTCGGATTGGTACATCCTAAGGATACAATTTGAATCGGGTTACAGTGATACTGTACGATCGTACAGCAGCATGCCACGCATACCAACAAAACCTAGACGATCGTCTAGTTGAGGGATTCTCTGGACGAATGTAGAGATTTTGGTTCGTCCAGAACCAGTCACGAGTTTGTTAATAATTCTTCATCCGATGATGGTAGGAAACTATGAAATCCAAATCCTAGGTCAGTCATTTTAATCTGTTTGGTCCAAGTCATTTTTGATTTCTGTTTTTAATCTGAGTTTATTGTTTGTTGATAGTTTACTAAAACCCCCCCTCAATCGATCATTGTTCGACTGTTTTAGACCATATGTGAATTTTGTAGGAAACGATCCAGGTTCTCTATACTGCAAATTCTTATTGAAACTGGTTATTTTGCAAGAACTCAACAATTCTCGATCAGGGATTACTATTGTAACTTTTCTTCCATTTTTTTCATTTCTCTATAAAGCTTAGGAATTTTTTCCATATAATGAGAAATATTTCTTCTCCTGATTTCCTTTATAAGCTTTGGGATTGAAAGTGCATACAATGTTGAGATTTTCCTGCTATCATTGTTATGTTGTGGTTCATTGTGGTTCAAAATGCCTGATGATTATAAATTATTAATATTGTATTGTTGCTGAGAATTTAATAAGTTGATCATGTGTTATTGGTAGTCATTGGAATTGAATGTGTTTGTTTTGAATTATTTTTATTCATAATGTTGCTTCTGTGATTGTTGAGGGTGGAGGGTTTTAAGGGCCAAGTGTTGTTGGCTTGAAGAGAATGACATTTATAGCTTCATACCAATTACGATAACTAAGGTCGTATTTAACAAAAGAGGGAAAGGGGAACTAATAAGGATTTTAGGTTTCATGATTCTAAATTTGGAGCAAGTTTGCATATATAGGATAACATGATGCCTTTGGCTGAATTGATTCTGAGAAATACCAAGTGTTTCTGGAAATAAAAATATTGTTGTCACTGCTTCTGATTGGGAATATATATATACATGTGTTGTTGCTTGTGTATGTGGAGAGGGGATTGTCGTTGAATATGGCTTATTGGCCTGGGTAGATTGAAACAAATAAAACTAAAAAAAAATTTAAATCGGTTCTCATAAGAACCGGTCTTAAAGTAATATTTAAGACCTGTTAAAATGAGAACCGGTCTTAAAATTATAATCTTTAAGACCGGTTCTCAAGATAACCGGTCTTAAATTGATATTTAAGATCGGTTCTTAAGAGAACCGGTCTTAAATAACAAACACTTTTAAGACCGGTTTTCATAATAACCGGTCTTAAATATAACTTTAAGACCGGCTATTTTCTGAACCGTTCTTAAAATCCTATACTTTTAAGACCGGTTCGCAGAGAAACCAGTCTTAAAAGTATATTTTAAACCTGAAATTTCCTTTTAACGGTCTTGTTTGTCAAACTTTAAGATAGGTTGTGATACAACCGGTCTTAAAAGTTTATATTATAGACTGGTTTTTTAACTGGTCTAAAAAGTTAGATACTTTTTAGACCGGCTATATCAAGACCTGATCCAAAACCGGTCTAAGAAGTCATTTTTAACCGGTCTAAAAGTGGTTTTTGCAATAGTGGCATCTATGATCACTCAGTGCACTCTTCACTGTGTAAGAATCAGTTCTAGTGACAGTAAATTAGAATCACTCAGAATCAGCTCCAGTGATCACACTATGCACAGCCAGTAAAATATTGTGTTTGTTAAAACCATTGTTAGTGAATCAAAACCATCTCCAGAAATCAAGATCATTGCCAGTGATATAGGATTTTCTCAGAATCGCTTACAGTGCACCACCAGAAAATCACTCCCAGTAATACTAAAATCACTGTAAGAGAATCAGAATTCACTGCTAGAGAACTTATTGATAGCTAGAGTGGTTCACTGTTCTTAACAGAATCATGGAAATCACTAAAGGGATCTTGAGCTACACTCAAGGGATGCTGATCACTGCCAATGAAATATTGTTTTCTGAAAACCACCTCCAGTGAAACCAAGTCCACTTCCAGTGATTCTCCATTTTTTAGAAATCACTGCCAGTGAAGTCTTTAATCACCCGAGTGATATTTTCTAACGGCTATTTCTCTGAGTGCTTTTACAGGTGTTATGCACTATCGGTCATATGTCAAACAATGGATCAATCTTTAGTGACAACAAATCATGGGCAATATGACTATTCAATAAATGATTCAACGAACGTGTAAAACAGAAAGAAAGCAACGCTGAAACATTTGTCAGAGCACGATCAACAGAAAATGTTGAAGTATCTGTCCGAGCACACGATGGGTTTCAATGGGAAAATATTTTAATAGACACAATGGCTCTTACAGCTTCTGCTATATAAGCTCAGTCTTTTGAAAACCAGAAATGAGAGACAACAACAAACTGAGATACACACGAGCAAATAGAAACACGAGAACCCAACTACGCTAACATACGAATATCATGAGTTACCGACTTTGATCCAGACACTCTCAGTACTTATCTATTTTATGTATCATGTATCTATGAGAGTGAGATTATCTGTATCGTACTTCAGTGAAAATCATATCCACTCTGTGAGAGAGCTTGTAACTACTTCATCTGTATTTTAGAAGTGATCTCAAGGTAGAGAGAACTTGAGAGGAATGATCACCTTACGGGGGAAATTGTACAACGAATTGTCAGTAAGACTTTATACTCGTAAGACCTATAAGGTGTAAGCAGTAGAGAACGTTGCTGCTCGTAAGACTTACAGTGGTGTAAGTAGGAGAGAACGTTGATGCTCATAGGACTTGCAAGGGTAAGTAGGAGAGAAAGGTCTTTGGGATTGCTTTACTTGACTTGTCGTAAGAGAGAGTAACCTTACAGTGTGTAAGGGGTAGTACTTTGTAAGAGATTTGTAGAGGCTTATCTTGTGCCTAGTTAAACAAGAAGATAGTGGATTGGAAATCTCAAGAGGAGTCTGTAGACTGGACGTAGGTCATCGTGGATTGGACCGAACCAGGATAAATTACAGTTTGCATCCTTTCTTCTCTAAGCTTTCACATTTCCAGAATATATGATATATATATATCTGCTTATGAATTTATTTGTTCTATATGTATTGATTTGATAAGCTGCAAAAAGATTTTAAACAATTAGACTTTCTTATTGTACACCCAATTCACCCCCTCTTGGATGTCAGCTTGTTCTAACATTTGGTATCAGAGCCAGGTTCTTGTTTAAAGGACTTAACCGTCTCAAGAGTTATCAAGAATTATCAATGGTTGATTTTGGGTGTTGCTTACTTTCTGAAGGTTTCAATTTACCATCCCACCTATTTTGAAAGATATTGAGTTTTGGTTTTGGAAAGCTTGAATGACTAGTTTTATAAAAGTATATGATTTTGATATATGGAATGTTGTTACAAATACTTTTGATCATAAACCGAAAGAGAATTGGACTGACAGAGAAAAGAAAATATTTTCGTTGAACATTAAAGCAATGAAAATTCTATATAGTGCTTTAACTAAAAATGATTTTGAGAAAATTAGATTTTGTTCATCCACTAAAGCTATATGGGATACGCTTGATTCTATATATACTTCTAACAAGTGTGTTAAAGTTGAAAGTATTGACAGTTCATGTGAAACTATAATCTTTGCATCTGCTGCTCATGAACAATTGGAAGCTGATAATGACAAAGGAGAAATCATAGAACACTTCCATACAGTCAACACGGATAGACAAGAAGAAGAGGACTCCTGAAAATAGCTCATTATAGACAGACATGAAAAATCACTCTCTGAAGCTCAAGATGAACTTAAGGTAAAAAGTTCCCATTCTTCTAGTGATTTTTGCAAAACAGATTTTCAAGGTTTGCATAAAATTGTTTTCCAACCAATTATTGATTCTGTTGAGAAAAGCAAAAACATTTTCAAACATGCTGGAACTTCATTTGTGAAGAAAGAACGTAGGCAAACTGAATACTTGAGATTTTTGTCCCTCAAACAACACAATACTCACATAAAACTTCATAATACATATATTTATAGAATCTGCAATTATTGTGGTAAGTCTGAACATTTTTCACACACATGCTATATTAGAAGAAATTCTAATATAAGACATAAATATGTTTGGGTTCCAAAAGGTCATGAAAATTCTAATCCTAACAATCAAGGACCCAAGTATATGTGGGTACCAAAATGTCCATCTATCACTTTGTGTAAGCGGGATGATCAGAAAAGAAATAGACATAAGGGTACAGAGAAGATGAAGAAAAAGCCAAGAGTTTCTCATGCACCAATTAAGAGGTTTGTATCATTGCAAAAGAGAACTCTTAGAGGATTCGTTGCGAGAGCTACAGAGAATAACCACCAAAAGAAGCAATATAGAAAAGACGTATGTTTTACCTCAAGAATAAACTGCTATAGAGTGCCATTCAACTATCTTGAGCAGAACAAGAAAAGAAAAATCTCTCAGGTATCAAACATAAGACTTTTAAAGTCTATATCTTTTGAGAGAGCTTTGCAGACACCTTTGGGAACACATATGAATAATCAACATAATAGAAAGAGACAAAGGGTAAGCAAAGCCAATCCTCCAAGTACTTAAGGCAAAGTTGTAACATACTGAAATATGAATAACAAGAACTGCTTGTAAATGTAATTAGTCGGAAGAAAATTCACCGGTGCCAGTGTTGTGTATACGGTGTTATTTTGATAAAGAGGACACTTAGCAAGATTTTATTGGTTGTCATAAAGTAATAATTAAATGAAATAATCTTACTTTGTGTAGGGACCACGAAGGAGGACACCTCGTAGGTGAACCCGGGGAAAATTCCCTGACTTTCCTTTCCCTGATAAAGTGGATAGTTAGGTGGAGGGAAGAGATAGGGATGGGTCCCATATAAGGGACACATGGCATCATCTTAAGGAAGAAGAGAAAATGTGCTTTTGACTTTAATGTGTTGGCCGAATAAGAGCGTGACACTTGTTCCCTCTTTTTGACAAAGTTACTTTAGCTTTTGAGTTGTCATCACTGGAGGGTGCCACGTTGCCCTAAGCCGGGGAAATCCACCGGACTCTGGTCTGGTCACCCGACTAATTTTCCCGAACACCGAGCTCAGGAGCCGGGGAAAAATCATCGGACTCTCATTTTCCCTGACCATTAGGACAGGTCAAGACCCATTTGATTAAAAGAAAGGACACGTGTCACCGTTTGGCTAAATCACCGAATATGTGGCACCATAAGATTGTGACACATGTTGGAACACCTTTATGACTTTCTTTAAACTCTATTATTTCATTTATCATCAGCAAAAATAGGAAAAAATCAGAAAAAATGTTGAGAAATAGTTAGAGGAAAGAGAAAACATGAATAGTGAATGTTCTTGAGTTCAATCCACCGAAACACTACCGAATCAGTGTTTTCTCCTAAAATTTCCTTCACAAACCTTCTTCTACTCATCCTAAGCTTCATTTCTACGGTTTCGGATTTTCATTTGGAGGTATTTGGTGCCATCTCACCAGACGAAGTACTGCCGGATTTCCGAACCGATTGTGGAAACGTATAGAGGTAAGCGTAAGTTTCATTTTGAACCGATTGGTTTGTTGTTTGGATGAGTCTTCATGAAGGTTAGGGTACTGTTCATTTTCGTTGGTTTAATCATGTATTTATGGTTAAATGATGATTTATGATGATATTGGACTAAGTTGTTCAACAAAATTTTGTTTTGGTAATTTTGCTGAAAATGATTCTGTCTTGCCAGTGGGTTTTGGGGCTGAAGCTTTATGATTTTGATGATTTTGATCATTCCATTGAGTTCTACATGAAAAATTATGTGGAAAATCATGTACTTATAATTTTTGGATAATTATACAAAATTATGGAATTTTTGAAAGTTAGATGACCCTGCTGTTAGACTTGTTTTGCTGGAGCAGATTTGTTGCGGTGCATTTTTCAGTAACCAAACCTTGTCTAAACCTTATGAAATTTTACATGATGAAATTAGACATCCTGAGGTTCAATTTGATGGGTAATAGGACGCAATTGAATCAGTGGATTGAGAAATATGATTTTTCGAAGTTTAAGGTTGATTCTGGAATGGAATCTGTGGCAGATTGGGTTTGACGAATTTTCTGGAATTGGGTGGTTATAATTAGTGCCTTGTAATATTTTTATTTACACTAGGACTTGAATATGATGGAGTAGAACCTGGAACCAACTCATTTGGAGTTGTGTAGAATTAATTATGAATTTTCAAATATTGAAGAAAATTCTGGCAGATTTACTCAAATGTACGAAAATAAAGGATGCAATGGTATTATGTAATTGTAATAAACTTTAAGGGTAAAACTAACCAACTTGATATAGTTGAACCATGTTTGAATTTGATTTTGGGTTAGTATTCTAACCTTAATGACAACCGACTTGAGTATTTGGATTATACAAATATTGGACGAAATAATAACTTGTCGTCCGTAAATTTCATTTATAGGACCTAATACTGTTCAAAGTTTAAGATCTGCCCGAGCTTAGTGAAACAATTGGATATTGCTCAAGAGAAGCTATCAGGTAGTAACTTTGTCTTTCATATGTTATAAGATACATTGTATGTGTGTAGTTTCATCATGAACTGTCTGGAATATTTTGTTTATGCGGGGTTGTCGCCCGGGGCCTATTGCACGGGTTGACGCTCAGGCCATTGAATTTGTTTGTGATGCACGAGTGAATGCCGGGGCCTATTGCACGGGTAATACTCGGAGCCTTGTGATATACCTAGTACTATGATGGTATGAGAACTACATGTTGAATCGAATGATGTTGTGATGATTCTTTTATATGATGACTGTGTAACATGCTATGTGATTTTATATCTATATGATTGACTACCTGTTACTACTGAGATTCTTTTGAATCTCACTCTTTTTCTATAAACAAATTACAGTACAGGCTGGTAGCTCAAAGGGCAAGAAGGTAAATACGGACAACTAGAGGATGAAGCTGAAAGATTTACTTTCTCTGTTGGTTGTCTGTTTGGATATTTTGGACATGTATATATTGTATAAATCGGTAACTATGACAATAGTATAGTAGTTGAACTGATAGTACTTGTAGCCAGGTATATGAATGGTAATGTAATAAAGAGATAACTTAGTTACATAACACTTCCTAATCGTTGAGAAACATTAACGATTGAATACAATGTGAGATTGAAGCAGAGACACGCTCGTATACTCTGATAAAATGAAAGGAAGTATCAATGAGTCTAAATGAGATAGTGAATATTTGTGAAAAATGTTTGAAAAATTTTTATTCCATATGAAAAACCTACTCAATCCTAGATTTATCTCTTGAGATAATGTTGGGATTCATTAATGTTTTTAAAGTTTATTCAGTTTGGGATTAAATCCTGGTTTCACAATTTATTTCACTACTCTTTTGCACTCATCTGAGGTTATTGGAAGTAAGGTATTACAAAAGGTACACAATGATAAAGTCTCTTATGCCATTGTCTGTAATATCTATTGAGGTTTTGCAATTCAAAATTTTAGGAATGAGTATTGCAGAAATTATGTTTTTGCATTCTTTTAGAAATCCATTTAATAAATTGTGCATAATCTTTCTGTGTATTGAAAATTTGAAATGCACATTTCAAAATTTTACTTGAATTTCAATCCATCCTGGTGAATACACATGATTTAAAAATTATTTATATATTGTTTGCATTCAAAACGATTTCAAAATTGGAAGTCAATGTATTTATACTAAGATGTCAGAAGTGCTTCAAATAATCCATCCATTAGAGTTCTTCTTCATCATTCATATATTATTTATTGATCATGAACTTGTTACAACTTAGCTCCTTAATCTTTATTTTCTAACGAGTTAGACCTTATGTTTAACAAGTTAACTATCTATATGAGTTTCAAGTATATTCCCCAGAAAAGAATTCAATATGTGAAAATCTTGTAGTTAATGCATAGAACCTTTTTACATAAGCTTGTTAATGCATTAACTATGGAATGACTTATTCTAATCATTTGGACTAATGACTAAGTGCTTTATCATCCATAAACCATTATACTCATTTTATTGCTCAAATGCATTCGTATTTGTCTTCATCCATTTTTGAGTAACTAGGGCCTTATAATTAAAGTCCTGCCTTAAATGCTCATGTATTTCTAAAAACAACTCTAAAAGGCAAGGTTATTTGTTAGTCAATAGCAAAGTCATTATGTTCATCCATTCCTGTTATGCTAAGCATGTTTGGCTAATGTATTCTTATGACTTTTGCTCTCAAAAAAAAAATTACTCCAACTCATGCTCTCCAAGAATGAAGCCTCCTGATATATTTATAAACATATATTGACTTCTACTATTTTGAGCATAAGGATTGATATTTAACAAATTTCATAAATGAGTTTTCATGCATTCAAAATCTTAATGTCATAATGCATATTCATGATTCAAAAGAACATTTAAGATCTTGAAAGAATTTGTATATTTTCATTCATGATTTATAATTTCATAAAAGTTGGTCATTATAGATTCATTTTCTACTCTTTTGAACCAACTTACTTAGATTGCATGAAAATCTTATAAATGACGTATTTTCTATATAAAGTGTATTTACAAGTTGTCATTAATCATTGGAAAACATCATTTTTAATTGATATCAGTTGCTCATTACCTTTTATGATTCAATTGTATAAATTTAGTTATTGGGTAAAATTATACTTTAATCATTGTTAGTTAATGATACTTTTAACTCCACTGTCATATGATTTAATTGTATAAGAGCATAAAAGTTGTTATATCTAATATTGTGGACCCAAGAGAAGTTGGGTACCAAAAGAATATATATATACACTTTTGCAGGAGTTGACCAAAATGCTCTACTTATGGATGTAAAGATCATAGGACAATAAAGTAGGCATGACTAGCAGTGTTGTAGTAGAAGCTAAAAGAAGAATCTATGATACAAGATTGCATCAAATTTGAAAAATGAGGGAACTGTGAACCATAACTTCAAAGTTCTATTTGACTTGATAGATGAAAAAATATGGGAGCTATGTTATATGACGAAATCAAAATTTCCCGATGGTGTTTCTTAAGCAAGGGGAACAAACAAAGCTAATGGATACACATAAGGCCTTATTGCGTGATCATCTTAGTATCCTAAGTATTCCATAGAGATCACACCCTCAGAGTCCTTCAGTATTGATCAAGTCACCAGACAATGATTGGCAACAGTACATCAATAAGAGGATCATAACTAAAGTAATTACAATATTACTTGAGTTAGGTATTGTATTCCTTCTTAAATCCAAATCCTCTGAGTTGCATCACTTGAGCAAGCACTAAAGTGATTATCGAGTGATATTAGGATATAATTGTTAAAATCCCTAAATAGCATCATCATTTTCAAAATTTGATTTCTCACTTGATTTTCACACTCAAAGTTTTCATTGGTTTATCAAATCCATAAACGTTTTTAACTACATTCCTCATAATATTTTTAAAGACAATGCATTCATTAAGGGGGAGCTTCACATTCACATGTGTTTTATATTTTAAAATATTATCTCCTTTATTTAAAGAAAATCATTATAGTATACTCATTTGTAATTACCCTCAATTGATTAGTTTTAATGATGAGATACTTATACAATTTCTTTTCTTGATCTTAATTTGAATATATCCTTAGAAACGAAACTTTTGATACTTGATTACACTAACCATTCTCCTTGCAAGAATGATTTTAATTTATGACAGGAGAATTAGCTCAATACATGCTCACTCCTCAACATACTAAAAGGGAGAATATGTCGATCTTGAGGACATTTGCTTTAATGATCAATCAAAGGAAAATATGTTGGCTGCAACATTCAAAGTAACAAATAACTATGCCAATACAAATTAAAGGAGCATTAAGCATACTGTGATGGAACAAGGAGTTCAACTCAGTGAGGAGTATCTTGAAGACAACATATACTTCAAAGTTGCACCGAGAATAAGCTGGACTTCATGAGTCTATCATCAACTTGCAAAATCTAAATGAGCATCTCTAAACCCTCTCTCTCTTTATGTTTTATGAATACCTTGCATATCTTTTATTATGAAAGCTTTCTTGAAAAACATTTTTCATTTGCATCACATTCATATAGCATTACTTTCAAAAAAAAGGGGAGAGAAAACTATTTATTTTGATTAATGGAGAAAAATGAATTTCTAATTTATTCTCATACTTACTTCTCCATGAACATATCTTCTTTATACTTCAAACTTTTTGCTAATGTCAAATAGGGGGAGAGAAATGGAAAAATAGGTTCCATTCAATTTGTCTATTCACATTCAAGCATATTTTTCTTTAAGGATTTGCCATCATCAAAAAGGGGGAGAATGTTAGATATGATTAGTTTTGATAATGAAAAATATAGATGTCAAATATTAAGAGAGCAAAAGTTTGCATAATATACTTGTCTCTTACATTGACTAACTACTATATTTAATGTTCCATATATTGTAGATTAGTCAAGCAATGAAAGGAAGAGATTGAGAAATGAAGAACTTGTAAGAATTAATGAAGAATATGAAGATTCAAGTTCTTTGGGGTACTGTAGCATATTTGGCACTGTAGCATACTTTAGCACTGTAGCAACTGAGTGATTTCGAACATCACTTGAGTGATTTCCAGAATCACTTGAGTTATTCTGGAAATAGGGAAAATTTCTTGGAGTGAGTCACTATTCACTCGAGTGATCTTTAAATTTTCATGCTCTGTCTTTCGTCCAGCTAAGCGAGGTCTGGTTATTCGATCATATCTCTCAAACTACAACAACGATTGAGACGAAACAAGTTGCATATGAAACTAGACTCCTAATGCGTCATTTTGACACCAGAAGAAACATCAAAGGAGCTCAGATGAAGGAGATATAAATGTTGCAACTTGAAACTCAAATTAGCGTCACCTTCCAGAACAAGTTTGGTATTTTGGACATAACTCTCAAAAGATAGATCCAATGGAGCTGAAATTGGTGCCATATGAAACTAGACTTAAAGAACTTTCCAAAAATATATAATATGCTAATTTTAGAGTTATATTCGAAGAGTTATAACATCTGGAAGTTAAATCATGTTTGCTGTCAAATTGAAAGAGCAGCTACACTAGTACAAAATACTCTTTTTAGACCGGTTGTTGCGGATAAGGTCTAAAAAATATAACTGGTGGCAGTTTCATAAATATAAAGAACTTTTAAGACCGGTTCTTAAAATATGCGGTCTAAAAGATATTATTTAGACCGATTATCTAAACAGCCGGTCTAAAAATATAAAATTAATTAAAATTAAAAAAATTGAAAACTTTTTAGACCGGTTGTTACTAATAACCGGTCTAAAAGATAAAACTTTTTAGAAGATTTGAAATACTAAGACGGACTTTTAAGACCGGTTATTTGGAGAACCGGTCTAAAAAGGACTTTTTAGACCGATTCTCCAAATAACCTGTCTTAAAAGTCCATCTTAGTATTTCAAATCTTCTCTTGCCGCGCCTAAAAATATAAAATTAATTAAAATTTTAAAAATTTAAAAATTTTAGACCGGTTATTACTAATAACCGGTCTAAAAGATAAAACTTTTTAGAAGATTTGAAATATTAAGACAGACTTTTAAGACCGGTTGTTTGGAGAACCGGTCTAAAAAAGCCTTTTTAGACCGGTTCTCCAAACAACCGGTCTTAAAAGTGCGTCTTAATATTTCAAATCTTCTCTTGCGAGCCTAATTTCAACTTTGAAATCTGATATTTATCAAGCTTCTTGTAAACCCCTCATTCGTGCCTCGACAGCTTCTCCTTCCCACGTCTCTCCTCCGTTCTTGAACATCACCGATGTCGACGCAGAGGTCAATTGGTTAGTTCATTTGTTTTCTTGTTTTCTAACTCCTTTTTTATTTGAATTCTCTATCTCAATGCTCTACTTAATTAAAAATCTTATTTCAACTTGGGATCTTATTACTTTCTTTTCTAACTCATTTCCTAATATTATTTCAGATATGTTGTAGACTATCCTTTGAAACCTAAAACAAAGCAGAAGTATCAGGTATGTGAACCTGTTTTCTCGATGATGGTTGCTAATAATATGCTTTTGTGGTGCTCTTCTACATTTTGAAATATGATTTTGTTTTGTCAGGTTATTCATAATAGGGAACAAACCAATCTTTTATTTTTACGACAATATATGGTGAACCAAGGTTGATTCGGCCAACTGGTAAGTATTCTCAGTAATTCAACTGTAGATTCTTGTTTTTTGTAGGTATATGTTGTTATCTAAGAAAATGTCAGCAATTAATTGATGTTGTTTTTGACTAAATTTTGTTTTACTTTTTTTTTTGGTTTTTCAATGTTAGTTTCTTGAGATCTGACCAATCAATTGGTATACTAACAAAATCAATGAACCAGCAAAAAAAAGACACTTTTTAGACCAGTTGTTTGGAGAACCGGTCTAAAAAATACTTTTTAGACCCGTTCTCCAAACAACCGGTCTAAAAAGTGTATATTTTATTTTGCTGGTTCATTAGTATAAAATGCGCACTTTTTAGACCGGTTTTCCAAACAACAGGTCTAAAAAGTGTGTCTTTTTAGACAGGTTGTATAACCGGTCTAAAAAACATCACACTTTTTAGACCGACTATATTAAGACCTCATCTAAAACTGGTCTAAAAAGTCATTTTTACCCGGTCTAAAAAGTCATTTTTCTACTGATGCTAGGAGTTCAAGTGGTCTGAACAGAGAGCACCCGAGTGATTTACATAATCACTCGAGTGATCAGGAATATAACTCGAGTAATCATTAATAATCACTCGAGTGAAATGCATCAGATGGCAGATCACTCAAGTGGCACATAAATCACCAAAAGAATTTTTCACTGTTCTCAAAATCACTCCCAGTGATATCGAAATCACTCGAGTGATTATGTTGATTTTGCAAATCACTTCCAGTGCAAGCCAAATCACTGCAAGAAAAATTCATTGTTTGCAATTTCACTTCCAGTTATATGGAATTCACTAGAGTGATATGAGATTTTACAGAATCACTTCCAGTGCGTCTGAAATCACTAGAAGAAAAATACACTGTTTTGGAAATCACTTCTAGTGATAGTCAGATCACTCGAGTGATATTTTAAATTTCCAGATTCATTTCTAGTGGATTGAAAATCACTGCAAGAAATATTCACTACTTGCAAAATCACTTCTAGTGATGCCAAATTTACTCAAGTGATATATGAAGTTTGCCATATCACTTCCAGTAGATGTTGATTCACTTTCGGTGAATATTAAAATACCTTAGATCACCTCTAGTGCCATAATTGATCATTTCCAGAGAATACCAATATGCACCAGATCACTTCTAGAGATGTGCCAAGATCAATAGATATGAAGTTTTTGTCAATTTCACTTTTTGTCAGCATCTATGATCACTCTGTGCACTCTTCACTGTGTAAGAATAAGTTCCAGTGACAGTAAATTAGAATCACTCAGAATCAGCTCCAGTGATCACGGTATGTACTACTAGTAAAATATTGTGTTTGTTAAAACCATTATTAGTGAATCAAAACCATCTCCGGAAATCAAGATCATTGCCAATGAATCGCTTACAGTGCACCACCAGAAAATATCAACTTCCACCAGCGAATCTGAATCACTCCTAGTAACACTAAAACCACTACAAGAGAATCAGAATTCACTGCCAGAGAATTTATTGATAGCTAGAGTGGTTCACTGTTCTTAACAGATCATGCAAAACCACTCAAGGGATCTTGAGCTACACTTGAGGGATGCTGATCACTGCCCATGGAATATTGTTTTCTGAAAACCACCTCCAGTGAAATCAAGTCCACTTCCAGTGATTCTTCAGTTTTCAGAAATCACTGCCAGTGAAGTCTGTAATCACCCGAGTGATGTTTTCTAATGGCTATTTCTCTGAGTGCTTTTACAGGTGTTATGCACTATCGATCACATGCCATACAATGGATCAACATTTAGTGACAACAAATCATGGGCAATATGACTATTCAATAAATGATTCAATGAATGTGTAAAACAGAAAGAAAGCAACGCTGAAACATTTGTCAGAGCATGATCGACAGAAAATGTTGAAGTATCTCTCAGAGCACACGATGGGTTTTAATGGGAAAATATTTTAATAGACATAATGGCTCTCACAGCTTCTGCTATATAAGCTCAGTCTTTCAAAAACTAGAAAGGAGAGATAACAGCGAACTGAGATACACATGAGTAAACAGAAACACGAGTACCCAACTACGCTAATACGAATATCATGAGTTACCCACTTCGATCCAGACACTCTCAGTACTTATCTATTTTATGTATCATGTATCTGTGAGAGTGAGATTATTTGTATTGTACTTTAGTGAAAATCATATCCACTCTATGATAGAGCTTGTAAGCACTTCATCTGTATTTTAGAAGTGATCTCCAGGTAGAGAGAACTTGAGAGGATTGATCACCTTACGGGGGAAATTGTACAACGAATTGTCAGTAAGACTTTATACTCGTAAGACTTACAAGGTTTAAGTAGGAGAGAAAATGTTGCTGCTCGTAAGACTTGCATGGGTAAATAGGAGAGAAAGGTCTTCGGGATTGCTTTGCTTGACTTGCCGTAAGAGAGAGAAACCTTACAGTGTGTAAGGGGGGTACTTTGTAAGAGATCTGTAGAGGCTTATCTTGTGCCCAGTTAAACAAGAAGATAGTGGATTGAAAATCTCAGGACGAGCCTGTGGACTGGACGTAGGTCATTGTGGATTGGACCGAACCAGGATAAATAACAGTTTGCATCCTTTCTTCCCTAAGCTTTTACATTTCTTGCATATATGATATATATATATGCTTATGATATTATAGTTCCATATGTATTGATTTGATAAGCTGCAAAAAGATTTTAAACAATCAGACTTTCTTATCGTACACCCAATTCACCCCCCTCTTGGGTGTCACCTAGTTCTATTATTTTATGAATAATAGATGCTTCAGACCAGTTAGGACCATGTGCTAGCCATTTATTTGTATCAGAAACACATTATTCTTCGTCAACCTTGTGTTTAAACCAATGTGCAAAAGTTCTGGTATGCTCCTTAATTAACCTTTGTTCAGTCATTCGACTGTTCGCTTTCCGTACAATTTCTTTATGAGCATTTATGTAATCTTGAACTGCATCAATATTATTTAAAATGTACAAGTGGACTTGTTGTAAATCATCAGGATCCACAATTTTGACTGTAGCCCCGCGCCTACCCCCTTCTTCATCATGTCGTTTAGGAAGGCCGATAAATAATGTTGACAAAATTCCATGACTTCTTCAGAAACATATTTATGAACAATAGATGCTTCAGGCCAGTTAGGGTTCTTCACATATCCTTTTAGGATTTTCATAGTTCTTTCAATTGGGTACATCCATCAAAAATAGATAGGCCCACACAATTTTATCTCCCTCACTAGATGAACAACTAGATGTACCATGATGTCAAAAAAGGAAGGAAGAAAAAGCTTCTCAAGCTGGCACAAGATCAGGTATCCTTCATTTTCCAATTCCTCCAATCTTTCCATCTCAATGACTTTATTACAAATCTCATTGAAGAAGAAACAAAGTCTGGTCAATATGTATTAAAAATCATATTCAACAATGCCTCGAATAGCCACTGGGAGTAGTTGTTGCATCAAGACATGACAATCATGAGACTTCAGCCCTACTAATTCAAGTCTTTCATTGGCACAGGCTTCTTAAAATTTGAAGAATACCCTGAGGAAATTTTGATACCATGAACTATGTGTACTGCTTATGCTACCGTAAGGATTCATGATATCTGTGCTAAGCCCAAGCCTAAGGTTCCTAGGCTCTTTGCCTAAGTTAGGAAATAATTGATCAATTTTCTTCTATTAAGAAGAATCAGCTGGATGTCGAAGCTTTCCATCGGATATCCTCTCATCCGCATGCCATCTCAAATTTTTGGCATCAATTTCATTAGCAAACAGCCGTTTGAACCTTGGTATGATTGGAAGATACCATAATACTTTTATAGGGGCCTTATTTGATTTGTACCTGGGGGTTTCACATATCGCACACTGCTCTTTCTCTTCATGCTCTTTTCTATACAATATACAATCATTATGACATGCATAGATCTTTTTATACTTCATCCCTAGTGGACACAATATTTTCTTAGCATCATAGTATCGGCAAGGCAGCACGTTATCATATGGAAGCATGTCCTTAAAGGCCTCAAGTGCTTTTGAAAAACTCTTGTTGCTCCATCCATGCCATGCTTTATAGCTTACCAATTTTAATACAGCTTTCAACAATTGGTATTTTATGCACCTTGGGTACAACGGCTTCTCAGTATCACTGCACATATTACCATATGCATATGATTGCTAAAAAGCCTCTTCTCCTACATCATGAATAATATCCTATGTCCGATCATTCAGATCCGTGTCATTATCATCAAAGGCGACTCCCTCTTGTTGAGCTGCGCTTGGAATTTCTATTTCTTCACCATGCAATACCCATACTATATCACTCTTACAAAATCCTTCACAAATTAAATATATGTATATATATATCTGCAACACTTAGTCACTTCTCATTCAAACATTATACACAAGGACAATAGAAAAGGCAGGAGTATGATCCATATATTGCAACACCTTTTTTTTCTTCTCTTTTGTATATTAACTCCCCTAGAAAAGGCAGGAGTATGATGAGAGTATGAAATCATTACACTCATCATTTTATCTAGTTTAACATAATTCTTTATCAGAATTCCTCATAAGATGTAATTACAGTCTGTTCCATTTTCTTCAAGTAATTTTTCCCCATTCACATAGTTGTTATTTCTATTCAAGAGACCACTGCAATTACATTTGATTTTGAAGACATAAACAACGAAATTTATAGACTCAAAAGAAAATGATTCAACATATTCAAAACTTTGTTCAAGGGACCGCTTTAACAGATTCAACAGAAAGAAATTGATAAACAACACAATTACATCTTCAAAATATTCAACAAAAAGAAATTGATATGCAAAATACAAAAGGCCAAGCAATTGTGATTGAACAAATTCATAACATCCAAATTTGTAAATCATATACCACAACATCAAACAATTGTTTCCTATCCAATAATAAAACTACAAGCCAACGCCAAAATTTATACGAAGAGTTCTTCAAAATCATTTCACTATTAAATATCAATTTCACTAAATTTCGCTATTTATACGAAGAATTAACTGAGACAAGGAGACATTACTCTTACCTGGTTGTAGTGACCTTGGATCGTGGCTTAAGGTGCGGAGGTGGCGGCGGTCGGAGCAGAGGCTGAAATATGACCAGAGAAGATGGAGAAATATGACCAGAGAAGAAGCGCAAGGCTGAAATGGAGCTTTCACGGCTGTAGAAGGACTGAGAGGGATACGAAATGTGGGCGGGCTAGGTTTGAATACCGGAATTTTAAGACCGGTTAATTAAATAACCGGTCTTAAAAGTGTTTTTAAGACCGGTTATTTAAATAACCGGTCTTAAAAACACTTTTAAGACCGGTTATTTAATTAACCGGTCTTAAAAGTTATCTAATTAAAACCGATTATGAAATAGCCAGTCTTAAAGGTCTTAACTTTAAGACCGGTTATTTAAATAACCGGTCTAAAAAACTTAATTTTAAGACTGGTTATTAGTATAACCGATCTTAAAATGCCGTGGATATTTTATTTTCATTTTAATTAGATATTTAAGACTGGTTATTTAAAAATAGGTAATAAAATAATGACTTTTAAGACCGATTATCTTAATAACGGGTCTTAAAAATAAAGGGATTTTTTAATTCATTTAATTACTTTACTTTTGAGACCGGTTGTTTAGAAAACCGGTCTAAATAATGTTTTTAAGACTGGTTATTTAAGTAACCGGTCTAAAAGGTTTCTTTTAATTACAAAATTTCCTCCACGTGTTTCTTTTAGACCTTATCCATAATAACCGGTCTAAATGATGTGGTCTAAAAAGGCTATTTTGCACTAGTGACTCAAACATTTAATCAAGAGGTTTCAAATTTCTAGTGTACTTCTCAGGGGCTCACCCATTAAAGGATAGCTCTCTCCTAAACACGCTTAACTATGGAGTTTCACTAGAATCTGAGTCACGGGCCAACTCGGCATCAAATTATTCAAAGCTCATACCCTTCTCTACCAGGTATACCTCACTAATGCTCCATTTGATTCTTTATACAGCTCTACCCCCTTCCTTTAACCCAGTTTGCCAATTACTGGTTGGGGGAAAATTCTATTTCTCTGGGTTTCCATCACCCATAACTCATTCTAGGCATGGGATCACCAACAAGGTATCAATATACCTATTCTCAGCAGCAGAGCATACTAGCCAAATGCCAAAATCTCTGCTTTTATACCAAAAATGTAACACCTGCTTTCTATAGCCCTTTACAATACACTATGGAAGCATTACTGGCTTAAGGAAGCAATAGTTAAGCCTAAACTTGGACTTAGTCCTTAATTCATGGGGTCGCTATTCATTTGGTAAAACCGTATTTACCATATTGCTCAATGTTATTCATGAGGTTACAATTCAGTTTTTTTCTCCATTCATTACTATCAGAGTATTTCTTTATTATTAATCATTATACTTACTTAACTAATGGGCTCATACCATATGATTACACATTTCTAATTCAATTACCGTACTTAGAAAATTTGATTCATTCATCATGCAATGATATACAATTAACCGCTCAAACGTTAATTTATACATGATGATTAGTGTGTAGTAATCTTCAACTCTTCATTGCAACTTCTTCACCTGGCACATTGTCATGCACTCTTCTCATGTGCTCATGTACCTATATGGTTGGTGGGGGAGGCTGAGATTCAAGGGAATCTTAGTAGCAAACATTACAGATAATGCATGTAAGATGAATGCTAGTACATCATATGCTTGCCTTATGTAGGCTTATGTTCACATAATGATATTCTGCATACTCAATGTTTTGTGCAACATACTTATGGCCATAATAAAAACAGAAACAAAGCTTCATTTATTCATACATGCTTCACATAATCAAGCAAAGCAATACTGCAAATCAATACACATCAAATACATGAAACTAAGTAATTTTACTACCTTGGTCTTTTTGGTCTTGTTCTTGTTTTGATTCCTCGTACTCCAGACAGATTTCAAGTCTTATAATTGGAATTTATAAACAACGAGTTATTACTTAGTCTAACTCTTTCATAATTCAACACTCAAGTTGGTTATCATTAGGGTTATTTTACTATGTCAAATGGAGAACCCTTAAGGTTAAACTAATCCAAATTGGTTATTTCTCTAACCTTAGAATTCTAGGTAATTACGTTGGGCCATTACCTTTTTATTTTATCACACTTATTAAAAGCTGGCAGAATTTTCAACCAACTTTGAAAATTTATATCTTTTTGTACAAAAGTCCATGGTAGTAGTTCCAAAGGCTATGTGACCCTTATTAAATCTAGTTTCAAGAAAACATATTTTCCTTTTCTAATTCGACGTACGACATTCCATAATTATCATTCAGTGGACTCTGCCCCAGAATTCTTTCCAGATTCAATACCTAACCTTACAAATTCACAATTCTTTATGTATTAGTTCAAATGACACAAATGACCTATCAAATTAAAGCTTGACATGTCTACTTTCATTCTGAAAAGTTTCATGGCCATTGGACAACATTCTATTACCTAAAAACACCACACAAAAAGACTTCCACGAAAAACCTTTATTGGGTAGCAACATTCCACTTTTTAGATTTCAAATCGATTATTTGTAAAAAAATACCAACAACCTATTCCTAAAAAATTTTGACCAAGGAATCCATTGGAGACCTTAAAAATAGCAAAATTATACTCCTTCTTCATTCCTATTCTGACTGAAAATCAGGTCATAAGGCAACAATTCACCAATTCACAATTTATTCACTATACTAGGTTCATATGCTTCCTAAACCTCATAAAACCACATGTATATGAGAAAAGTATGATGAAACCCTAAATACACTATCTGGCCAAAATTAAGGCAGCACAAAAATGGCCCAAAAATTCCACCAAACAACACAATACTTAGGTCAAAATTAAGCTTATACTCACCTCTTTCCTTTTCTAGGACTTATTCTTGAGTTCTCCAACCTTGGTACTTTACAGACAGCACAAAACACCTCTTCTAAAGAAAATGAAACTATAGAAATGAAGCTCTTAATGAGAAGAATAACATTCATGAAGACCTCAAAAGCAATAGGAGTGATTTGGAAGGTGAAAATGAAGAAAGAACACTTACCTTGCTTCTTTGTTCTTCTTTCTCTTTCCTTTTTTCATTTTCTCTTATTTTTTCCATTTTTCCCTAGCTTGGCCAACTTTTTTCATGTAGGAGGGAGTATAATGGTTTATTATTCACTTCCATGCTTCTTGACTTTACTTGGCCTAAAATTGCCAAGGAAAAAAGAGAAAAATAACATGTGTCACATTCTCATGGTTTATTACAAAAGTTACTTCGTTAATTAACCAAGTGTTGGTTTGGTAAAATAGGTTGATATTTTCCCTTTCCATTTTTGGCTTGTCTTGGCTAAAGTATTCAAAGCAAAAGGAGGAGGATTTGTTGATGAAATTCCCCTTGCTTTCTTGCTTTTTGGTTTAACTTCCAAGTTGTAACCATTTGCAAGACATGCTGACTTATCTTCTTTTCTTCTTTCTTTTCTTTGTTATTGACCAAATTTTCTTGTATAAAAGGTGAGGACATTAATTGATTCCTCTCTCCTCTTAGTCTTGCATGAAATCCACCTTCAAAGAAGAGGAAATATGTTGACCAATTGATCACATAAACATGAGCTCAAGTTGAACCAAAGTAATCTTCAAAAGTGAGTTGTGTGATACCTCAATTCCTATAGCCTCAGATGAGTACAAAAGAGTAGCAAAATCATTTGTGAAACTAGTACCGGGTCCTAGATTAAGAAATTTTAGAAAAATGTTCATAATTCCATAAATCTATCGTAGGATTTGAACCTGGGATTGAGAGGGGTTTTTGGGAGTAATAAAAATATTATTAAACAATTTCACAAACATTCACTATCTTACTAATTCTCACCGGTTCCTCTTTTCATTTTATCAGGGTCTGCAAGCGATTCTCTGCTTAGCTTTCATGTTTCATACCTTAGTTAAGTTTCGTTAGTGATCGAAAGCATTAAAACTATAAAACTATCATTATCTACTGAGCTACTCGGATTACTAGAGCTATTCATGTACGGTTGTCACGTTTATATAGTCATGTACATTATATACAATTCCAAAAATATCAAAATAGACAACTAACAAAAGACTAAAGTCTTGTGTATTTGCAGCCTCTAGTTGTCTGTATTTACCTTCTTCTTGCCCCTCGAGCTGTCTCCCTGTACTATAGATAGTTTATGAAAAAGAGTGAGATTCAAAAGAATCTTAGTAGTAACGTAATGAAAATCATTCATATATATCATCACAAAGCATGCTATATAGACATCATACAGCAGAACTATCACAACAACATTTAGTGCATCATATACGGTTCATAATAAACAACCATAGTGCTAGGCATGTTAAAGCCCCCGAGGGATACCCGTATAATAAGCCCTGGGCACCCACTCGTGCATTACAGAACATTATTGGCCTGAGCATCCACCCCCACAATAGGCCCTGGGCGACCACTCTGAATAACCAGAATGTGTTAGATAAGGCATGATGATTCACATAACATACAGTGTATATTATAAACATATGAAAGATAAGTTACTACCTGGTTGTTTCCCTCAAGTAATTTCCAACCGTTTGTTTGAGCTCGGGCAAGTTATAGTTCCTATCAAAATTGTAGTTAAAAGTAACCGGTTATTACTTGTACTATTACTATCTTTAAATAAAATTATGTTGGTTATCTAAAACAGTTATAACAGCTTCTGCATAATAGAATTCTATACAGTGCAATTTCACTGTTTTTCAGAAACTGACAGATTTTTCACTCAACATTAGAAATTCATAATTAATTCTAAAAAAATATAATTTGACTGATTCCAAAGCCTAAATGAAGTTATTTAAATGTAAATTTGAGGAAAAATAATTAGGTATTCCTAATGTAGACAATTTATTCCCAAAAATTCGTTGGAAGCCACTATTCCAGATTCCTTCCCAGAAATCAGGCATAACTTCAAAAATTCACCATTAATTATAGGAAACTCTGAATTGAGTGGTTCCAAATTATTCTTAAAGATATTACATTCTAGTTTTACATAAAAATACTAAATTATAATTATCATAGTCACATTATTCCCATAAGTTTTCCAAACTCAACCTGTCCAGATTACATTCAAGAAACAGGGTACAAGTTCACAAATTCATTTCTAAATCCAAAAAAATCCAATTGCAGTGGTTCTAAGTCCTACTTGACTCTTATTAAGTATAATATCAAGGAAAAATATATTCATTAGTTATATGTACACACATTAATACAGTATTTCAACTTTCTACAAATTATTCCAGAAATTCCAGTTTTGCATGACCTAAATTCAAAAACGTAGAACTTCCAGCACACATGTCCAATTGACCATTATATCCTATCAAATTAAAGATATTTGTGTCTAATTTTGAACTGGAAAGATTCAGAATTTTTAGACAAGCTTTACCCCTTGAATTATCATGCACAGTAACAAGGCTCCAGACAGGCAGATTAACATTATGAACACATATGCTTCGTAAATTCTCAAATTCATATACAAGCATCCAAAAATCATGAACACTTGTAGACCTATACAAATTTTCCTTATAAAGCTAATGGAAGCATCAAAATGGTCAAATTTCCACTCCTTCTACATGAAAGAGTATAGTGCATAATTTAAGATTCTTAGAAAAAGTTTGTTGTTTTCTCGTTTTCTCTTGCTTAATCACTTCCTTGCTACTTCTGATCAAATGATTAGCTATTTAAACACTCATTACACATGATTAGAAGAAATTTGAGCATTAGGACCCCTTAGGGTTTCATCCTCCAATCTTCACAAAATAATCAATTCCAAGCCAAAGAATAACAAGAACAATAACAACAAAGGTATAAGGAGCAAGTTCTTGGAGTTTACCTTGGATTTCTTGTTGCTTCTCTTTCTAAATCATTTTTTTCTCTCTATCCTCTCTTGGAATTTTATCCTTGAATCCATGAAGTTAATAGAGGAGAAGAGATCAGAGGAGGTTAAAGAGTGGTTAGGAAGCTTAAACCTTAAGATCACAAGGTCCTTACTGTTAGACCTGGCTGACACCCAAGAGGGTGGTGAATTGGGTGAACGATAATAAAGTATGATCTTTTAAAATATTTTCATAGCTTATCAAATTAATATATATGGAAGTATAAAATCATAAGCAGTTATGTAAATCTTATATGCTGGAAATGTAAAAGCTTAAGGAAGAGAATATGCAAAATGTGATTTATCCTGGTTCGGTCCAATCCACGATGACCTACGTCCAGTCCCCAGGCTCCTCCTGAGATTTCCAATCTACTATCTTCTTGTTTAACCGGGCACAAGAAAAGCCGCTACAACCTCTTACGAAGTTACTCCCCCTTACACACTGTAAGGTATACACCCTCTTACAGTAAGTTGAGCAAGGAAATCCCAAAGACCTTTCTCTCCTGCTTACCCGTGCAAGTCTTACGAGCAGTAACATTCTCTCCTCCTTACACTACTGTAAGTCTTACGAGCATCAACGTTCTCTACTGCTTGCACCTTGTAAGTCTTACGAGCAGAAAGTATTACTAGCAATTCTCTCTACAGCTTCCCCGTAAGGTAATCAACCCCCTCAAGGTCTCTCTACCTTGAGATCAATACAGAAGTATAGATGAAGTATTTACAGACTCTCTCACATAGTCGATAAATGCTCACTGAAGTGTAATACAAATATTCACTCTCAAATGTACATGATATATATATATCAGCATGTGTCAGTTTTTCATTCTTCTGTTCGCTGTGTCCTTCTTTGAATGCTCTTCCATATATAGCTAAGCTGTAGAAGATAACCGTTGTTAAGCATCCGTCTGTTAGAGTCTATTGCTCCATTTGACCGTTGCACGTATTTGAATGTTTGCCTATTCGTCCGTTGAGCTTTCTTCTTCCCGTCAAGCTTCTCTGTCCAACTTTTCTTCTTAAAATATAACCATACTGAAGGTAGTCATTGTAAGGTGTCTGTTGTGGAGTGAGCTGTTTAAATCTTCAGACAAGTTGTAATAGGTTGCGTTAGTTAACCGTAGTGGTTGTTCGATGCATGTGCGCTGACAGCTAGGCCATATCATTATGTCTGCCATCTTTGACTTCTTTAAGTCTTTAAACAATCTGAGTGCCAACAACTTATCTCACAATTTGACAAACATTAAACGATGTCTATGAATGATAACTAATATAGGTTTAACAGTTAAATGATGTATAAACGTGTTCAGATTCATCCGTGATTTTACTCTTCCTATGCTGACTCATGAACTCGAGTGCATGATCCCAAACTTGAGTGCATAGTATATTTTCACATTCTCCATATGGTTTATGTCATAAACTTCTAGAGTACACTTCCATAATTCGAGTGCAAAATGACTCAGGACTCGAGTGCTATCTGACGAACTGGAGTGCACATCATTTCTTCAAGTTTACAAATCTCTCGGGTACATACTTTTACCGTAAAACTCTTATCACTCGAGTGCAAGTGATATATAGGACTTGAGTGCTTCAATCCCAACTTAAGTGCAACATTTGTTTCCCAGCAACATGACTCTCGGGTATGAACTTTCACATCAAAACTCACAGAACTCGAGTGTAAATTGTATGTAGAACTCAAGTACGTAAATCTTTGACTCGAGTGCATTCTTATACTTCACGGTTTCAACTCTCTCGGGTAGAAACTCTCATCTTAGTATTTTAGAACTCGAGTGCTAGATGAATAAGGAACTCGAGTGTAGAATTCCAGACTCGAGTGTAGTACTAGTATCTCTTATCTCAGTGTAGAATTCCAAACTCGAGTGTAGAATTCCAGACTAAAGTATAGCACTAGTATTTTAGAAGTCTCGGGTAGAAACTCTCATCTCAGTAAAAGAAGACTCTCTGAAATGAACTCTTTCGTCGGAATTCTCAAGACTCAAGTGCTTCTTGTGTTGTGTGAACAGTGGACTCAAAATATGATCCATTCATTTTTGACTCCAAACATGGTAAATGAATGATCATCAGAAAGCTCGTATCATTTACATTCCAATGCAAAAGGAATCACCTCCAAACTCATTGTATTCTTTAAGTTATGACTCAATGAGTGTAGATAGTGTATGTATTTTCGTGTATTGACTTCCAGAAGCCATACCACATTGAATATGACTTCAAATTTGACATATTATATATGCATAGAAAGCCCTTTGAGTCTATTTCATATGGCACCAGTCTCGTCTGCATTAGAGTTGTGGTTTGGGAGATATGGTTGAATTACTGAAGCTCGCCCAAATTGAACGTAAAACAAGGATGAACAGAGTATGTTGATCTACGCTGTGAACTCGAGTTCTCAGATCCAAACTCGAGTTTAGACCAATTTTTGCAGTGCTGAATAGTCCCGAACTTGGGTTATCCATAACTAACTCAAGTACAATACTTGGGAATCATCCGGAAGTTGTTTCTGACCAAAACTTGCATGAAAAACTCCTTGAACTCAAGTGCTAGCTACAGTGCAGAACTCGAGTTCTACTATTCAAACTCGAGTGCTACAGTGCCTGCGTGCTACATTATCTTATTGCTATAGTGAAATGCTACAGTACCAAACAATATATCTACTACAGTAACTTCTGAATTCCCTTTTGATCGTAGAAACGTAGGGTATTTCTCCTAAGAGCTTGAATCTTGATATTCCCATTAATTCCTTGAAGCTCTTCTTTCTCCAATCTCTTTGACTAATCTATAAGATATACAACATTAAATATAGTAGTTAGTCAATATAAAGAGATGAATATATTAAACAAACTTTTTTCTCTTAATATCTTATATCTATATTTGACATAATCAAAACTAATCATATCTAATAGTACTTACCTTTGATTTTGAAGAACCCTAAGCTTTCTTGTGTGTTCTTCCGTCCACCACCACTTCAGCTCTCACTCTCACTCTTCCGTTCAGTTTTGGCATGGGAATGAGTAGAAGAGATGAGAGGAATTGATATATAAGCTCTGATTAAAGTGGTTTAATACATATGGCACCTTTTTATTGGCTAATAATTTCCATTTCTTCATTTAATATTTCATCTCCCCTTCCTTCCTTCATTCCAGCCGAGAATTACATGAGAATAAGAGAATATATATATATTCTCCAACTATCCCATTGCCATCATGTAATTTGTTGACCAAAGTCCTATGCCTTTGCTTTTGACTTCTTTTTTTTCAAGCTTTGATTTTTCCTTTGGTAATAATATTCCAAAATGACTTAATAATTACCAAGTGGCTATTTCCTCTTTTTAATTCCCATTTAACAAAGATTTTTGGGAATATAGGAGAAAAATATTTATTCTCTTATTTTATGGAAAAATTACCATTTTGTCCCTACATTTTATGATTTATTGTAATAAACCATTTTTTGCCCATTTCTTTGGTTTAACCCTATTTTTGACATTTAAATGAGGCCATTACATGTATCATTTTATGCTCAAATTTTGGTTACAATATTAGGCCTTTAAGTAGACATTTAAATGAGATTCATTTAAACGACCATTGAAATATTTATGTAAATTTATACACATCATAATTCACCATTTTTATTCCACTAATTATCACAAATATATACAAGAAATATTAGTAGATAAATGAGGTATTACAAGTTAAAACTTTGACCAACCTGTCTCTTCCTTCTTTGCCCCTCTTAGACCTTTTTTATGAGTTAAAGGGAGGGAGTTAATTGCTTTCCAAACCTCATGATTACTTTTTCTTTTCAAAAGTAAATCTTGACCCTTCATTTGGTCGTCCCATTTAACCTCAAGAACAAGTGGCAATTGACTTCTTTACCCTTGATCAAGGCAATATTATTTCTTGTGCCATTAGTTCTTTTCTTTCTCTGTATTACTACTTTCTAGAAACTATTTCCCTTTTCCATTGGATCTGAGTTTGGCTTCATGTGATACTGACATATCCAAAAGGAATTAGGAATTTTCTTTCGACTACTTCACACCAAAATTCATACTTTATTCTTGGTGCAGTTTCTAATAGTCATTATATTTATTATTCATTCCTAGGAGTTTACTAAAATAGGCTTAGTAGTTTATTTTATTCAGGCTTATTCTCTAGCCTCTAGTCCCAAAATTTGGGGTATTACAATGGGAGTGGAGAGCTAATTCCCTAAGCCTAGTCTAACATCTCACCATTTCTTCCTTTTATAATTTATTTTTTAAGCTTAAATTCCATTTTGTATTTATTCTTGAATAGAAAATTTTAAAATTTCTTTGCCAAATTAAAGAAAGAACTTCACTGTATTCGATATTCTTAAGATTGGAAAAGAATTGTGCGCTATGGAGTTACTGCTCAAACATTTGTTTTGGTGTTTTCTTATAGAACTCTTTTTTCATTTTTTAAATTCTCTTTTGCTCTTAAAAAGAAATACAAAAGTTATATAGTAGATTTTTTACTAATATAAACTAGAGGAGATAGTAGGCCCAAAAGCCTGATTTGTGAGGCCTTCTTAAAAAGGTTTCAGGCTAAATCAGGCCTACTACAAGCTCATGCTTTATGTTCCTTTTATAGGCTCAAGCCTATTTGACCAAAGCCTAGCCCCGCCTAGCCTATTTCTACCCCTACTTCCTGAAGATCTTCGATCCATAATCAAACACTATGAGTGGAGATAATTTGTCATCTCATATTGCCAGAAGTCACTCAAGCGAATAGTTATTTGCAATTCATAAGATTTGCATGTATATGTTTAATATTAACTGGAGTGTTGCACGTTTTCATAGATAATAAGTCTGGAAAATAAGGAGAGGGGGAAGATATTAGAAATTATGCCCTAGGGGCCAATCATTGTACTTTAAACATTGTTATGCAATTAATTTCTCCATTTTGTTATCTTCTTATTTGTATGTTCACTGTAATAACTATATCATTGGATAAATCTTAATGATTGTCATAATATCCTTGGTCGGTCATCTATTTGGCAACAAAGATGAAATAACACTAGTATGACATTATAAAGCTATGGACCGACCTGCTATGAGAAAGCTGCATGGATTAAGTCATAAGCCTCTCCCATGTATAACCAAGTCACTATGCCTTTTGACTTGAGACCATCATGGATTCCTACATAAGAGTCACTCAGCTTTGACCTAGTCAAAAGTCACCCGAGACCGAATGATGATAAAGGATATATTTAGGCTTGGTGATTTTCATGCAAAGGAATGTGAATGGCCAAAATGGAATTTGTCTCACACATTAGTAGAGAGATATTACTGGGCCCCTCGATGAGTAAGTATGAGAAATGTATGGCCATACTACGATATAAAGGAATTTCTATTTCTATAGTCAGACTACTCAGGGATCGAAAAAGTAATGGTCATGAATAGGAGGATGACATTCTCCAAGCCTCATCCTTGACCGAGATATCATGTGACAAAAGGGTCATGATATGGTTGTATGATAGGTTGTATTGGTTTATCAATCTTTATATGAATTAGGTAGTCGTAATGTCTTGCTAGAGACCGCTTACGACTTATGGGTTAGTATAGTCATTGCTCCACTGCTAACTTCATATGGGCCTACAGGGTTGTACACAAAAATAATCCAACATGAGTTATGATGTCTAGATTCATTGAATCTAGAATGTCTAGATTCAATGAATGTAATGATTAATCTAGGGTGGACAAATTTCACACACACACACACACATGTTGTGTGAATATTTACTTGATAAATATTTATATGTACGTACGTATGTATGCATGTATGTGTGTGTGTGTCTATATATACATATATATAATATAAAAACATTTAGAAAAGAAAATTAATAATATTATATATACATTCATATATATATATATATATATATATATATATATAATTTCGAAACACACACACACACATATATATATAGTCTGTTATTATAGTTTTTGATATTAATCTTGGTAATTTCTATAAAACATATCTAAATAAAATCTTTGTCTTTCATCTTCACTTATTCTTGCTTCAAAATAATATTTTTGATACTCACAAATATATTGATTTAAATATTTAGGTTCTAGTGAACATATTTCTATTTAATGCATATTCTGTATTGCTTTTTCTATCTTAGTATTTTCTTCTGCTCCTACACTTCTTCCTATAAATTCATTTCCTAATACTTGTTCATATTTTCATACGGCTAATGCATAATATTCTTTTCTATTTTCATGTGGTTCTGTTATAGTTCTTAGTACTTCTCTAAATGTTTCAGTTATACTTTCCCACCAATTATGTACATTTCCTAAGAAAGATGCTTCTACTATCATAGGAACTGCATTAGTCTCTATTACTCTTGATATTAATGCTAATGATTTTACTTTAGCCCATTCTTCAAGTCTTTTTTCATTATCCAAATTACAGTCTAAATATAACCATATTCCTGCTGTTGGAATTTGTCTTTTTTCAAATTGTTCTAAAGGAGGTGGTGTAAATTCTGTATTTTTGGATGTATTAAACTTTGCTTCAAATTGTAATTTTTCTGATTTTAAAGGTTCTTTTTTATAATATTCTTCTTTTTCTTCTTCATTAACATTTATATTTATACTAGCTCCTTCTTGTGCTCTCTTTCTTTCTACTTCTGATGTTGATAATTGCATGTTTAATTCCTTTTCCTTTATAATAGTAGCATATTGAAATTCTCTTCTTATTTCCTCTAATTTTTCTTCTTCTTTACCCATTAATTTTTCTATATCACGATAATATTTATCTGATTCTATGTCAAATTCCTCTTCATATGCATTCATCATTTTTAATTTCTTTTCTTTTATTGGTTTAAATATTTCTATTAATTCATCTATTTATGTCTCTATATAGCATACTAATTCTGCCAATCTTCTTCCTTCTTTTAATTCTTTCTTTTATTTCTTCTTTTATTATGATTTTTCCTTCTGTCTCTTCATGTGATACCTCTTTTCCTATAGCCTCAGATGAGTACAAAAGAGTAGTGAAATCATTTGTGAAACCAGGATTAAGCCCCAAATTAAGAAATACTAAAAAATATTCACAAATTCCAAACCTATCTCAGGATTTGAACAAGGGATTGGAAAGGAGTTTTGAGGGTAATAAAATTTTCTGAAACTATTTTCACAAACATTCACTATATCATTAAGTCTCACCGGTTCCTCCTTTCATTTTATTAGAGTTTGCGAGCGATTCTCTGCTTAGCTTTCATGTTTCATACCTTAGTTAAGTTTAGTTAGCGATCATGAGCATAATATAGCTAAACTATTCTTTTACTAGTCTACCGGAAATACCAGTTTCACTATTGTGGCATATTAGAGTTACAGGCTACTCATACTATATACAAATCCAAAATATCCAAAATACAAGAAATAGACAACCAACAAAAAGACAAAAGTCTCTCGCGTTCCCGATCTCTAGTCGTCCGTATTTACCTTCTTCTTGCCCTTTGAGGTATCTCCCTGTACTGTAGATGGTTTATGAAAAAGAGTGAGATTCAAAAGAATCTCAGTAGTAACATAATGCCAATCATACAAATATAACATCACAAAGCATGCTACGTAATCATCATACAACAGAATTATCACAATAGCATTTAGTGCATCATATGCAGTTCATAAACTACTATAATGCTAGGCAAATTAAAGGCTCCAAGGGATACCCACGCAATAGGCCCCTGGATCCACTGGTGCATCACATAATGTTATTGGCTATAGCATCCACCCGCATAGAAATGCCCCGGGCGGGCACTCCACATAACAAGAATGTGCTAGACAATTTATGATGATTTCAATCAACATACAGTGCAATTATAACATATAAAAGACAAGTTACTACTTGGTCGCTTCCCTTGAGCAATATCTAACTGTTTCTTTGAGCTCGGGCAAGTTCTAGTTCCTCTTGATTCTTGGTCCTTCTCTCTCCTAAACATTTTTAAACTCTCTCTCTCTAAACTCTTGATTCAACTTGCTATCCATGGTTTTCAATGAGGAGAAGAGGTTAGAAGTAGTTATAGTGTGATTAGGAGGCAAAAGTCACAAGCTTACAAGCCTCTTACCTTGGATTTGTGAGAACCCTAGCTCTTGTGTGCTTCTTGCTCTTGCAATATGGTTAAACACTCCCTCTCTTTCTAGGTTCAGTTTTTGCACAAAAATGAGGATGGAAAGATGAAGAGGTAATGGCTTAATGAAATGGTCAAGTTGCTCTACATGTGGTCAAGTTTTTATTGGTCCAAAATTGTGGTATTTTGCATAATATTATGAAATGATTCTATTTCCCTTTTCCTTCTCTCTTATGTCGACTTTAATGAGATATTAGAGTGTATATATATTGCCCTTAGCTTGACCAAAAGTGTAGGGGAAAAAGAGTCTTAATTGCTTCTTGCAATTTATCAACCAAAACCACATTGCTTTTTGACCATTTTGACTTATACTTCCTTGTGATTGGTTCTTTTTTTTCCTCTTCTTGCATTAAAATATGTATGTCTCTTGCTATTTCCCTTTTGTCCACCGAAATTAAAGAAGGATAAGAGAATATATATTGATCTTGCATTATCCTATATGTCATATTACAATTTGTTGACCAAAGCCCATGCCTTTGCATTTTGACTTCTTTTTCAAGTTTTGATTTTAAATTTGATAATAATATTCCAAAATGGACCTAATAATTACCAAGTGGCCATTTCTTCTTGTTAATTCTCATTTAACTGAAATTATCAGGAATATTAGGGAAATAATTATTTCCTTATTTTATGGCAAAATTACCGTTTTGCCCTTACATTTTCTTCCATTTTCGCAATTAATGTAAAATTGGGCAGAATTTTCATCAAACTTTAAAAATTTATATATAATTGTACAAATGTCTAATTGGGGTGATTCTAAAGGATATGCAACCATTATTAAGTATATTTTTAACTAAAAATATAGCCTTTAGCCAAATCGAAGCTCATCATTCCCAAAATTCTCATTTTTGGAAGCTGACATAGAAAACTCCAATTTCATCGGGCTAACTTCAAAAATATATAACTCTTTGTGTATAGATCCAAATAACTCATATGACCTATAAAATTTAAGATAGATAAGTCTACTTTAATTATGAAAATTTTCAGAATTTTTAGACATCATATGCCTCTTGAAAGATGTCACACAATACGACTGCCACACAGGGAATTTCACCGATAGCAACACTACTTTGTGTTCCAATTAACTATGTTGTGTATGACTTCTAATTTCATTTTTTGTCATTCCCTATGCTCTTTAATCCACCAAAATATTCACTTTAATATCCCAAGGGTATAAAAGAATTTTGGAGAATACAATTATACCTTACTAGGACATTTGCTAGACCGGGGCTTAGTAGTCCACTTACTCTAGACTTAATCTCAAGTATTTTGTCCCGAAATTTAGGATATTATACTTCACTTTGTTCATATCATCCTTTTTCTAATTTTTCTATTTCTTCATATATTGTCCACAAATTTTTATTTATTACTTCATGTCCTTTTTGTAATTCTTCAAATATTATTCTTCTTTGTTTTATGTTCTCATCCATTGACTGATTTCTTACCTGCTCCTGTGATAATTATAGATTTTTGAATTCTTTTATGGCTTTCATCATATTTATCTATACTCTTTGTTACGAGTGTAGGATGGTGTATTTAGAAGTACAAGTGTACACTGTCGTAAACAAGTAATATAGAGGTGAGTAGAGTATCGTTCCCACGAGGATTGATCACTAAGTACCAAAATTGATAATTTTAATACTATTTAGCCGATCAATTAGTTGGTGGTTGAGATTGCAAGATAAAAATGATTAAATGAAAATGCAATTGTTATAAAGATAAATATGATAAAAGGCCATAGGAATTAGATTTCACTAAGCAAACTCCGGATTGAATAACTTATCTATTCTAGTCCAATTTATTCCACATGATTGATAGTCGAGTTTCCCTATTTTAATTACTAGCCTCTTCCAAGGTCAAGTAATTCCATAATTAATTGCTAATCCAATATATTCCTATATGAATTTAAGAAATCAATCATGCATTAAGATTTTGGAACTCAATTAATACTACACAACCCATATGAATATATTCCTATTTTATATGCAAATTATGGTTTTAATTATAGGATCCACACACATATATCTCCTTCCGGTCTCAACATGCATATTGAGATCATCCAAAAGGTGGCCAATCAATTGAAAGCATTAAGAACAATAATTAAAACTCAATCATGAAGAAAAAATTAAAACTAGATTTAATAAGTTAAGATTCAATCCGTCATTAGTAAGCTACGTCATCACCCTACGAAAATAAAAATTTAGCTCATGATAAAACTAAAAACAAAACCAAAATAAATTGAAAAATTTATAAATATTGCAGAAAAAATGATTATTAAATTCTAAAACATAAAGATACAACTACAAGATGCATTAAAATAGAAAAATCTAGCCTTCCATATAAGAGGTAAAACCTTCCATGTAGGAGGCAACCTATACCATCCATAAAGGAGGACTACCTAAACCTTCTAGTAGGAGGTACGCAAAAATAATAAAAATGCATAAAATTAAACTCTAAGATGGTGTCCTTCCTTGTGCCTTCAACTCCTCTATTTATAGATGAGTTGGGTGTAATAATTTCCATATGTTAGGTAAGAATCTTGACTCTAAGCCACCAATATTGACTTTGTGACCACCTTGCTCATTGATTGCAGCTAATGTTTGGCAATTAAAACGTTGGAATTTCACTTTTTCGTCTTCATGAAAGTTGTAAATCTGGATCTTAGCTTGAAAATGCATGTGAGAGCTCCTCATTGCAACATTTGTGGCTCCAGTTATGCTCAACTTAGTGGACAAAGGTCAGACCTGGATGGAATCACGTGCTCAACTTCTAAGCAAAATTAGAAGCTCTTAAGGACAGAACTGGGTTTTTACCTCGACATAAAAGTTGTAGGAAATTTTCTCATCTTTTTATCCATATAAACAACGTCCCAATTTGACATCTAGAGCTCTAGATATTTCCTAAAAACTGAAATAGGGTCAAAATTTAGTATTTTCCAATGAATTCTATTTTATGTCAAATCATTATTTATTTATCAATTACACCCAAATTCATTACATTAAGCTTAAATGTCATCCAAAAAATGCTTCATATAAGGGAAAATAAATGTGCAGATATTTTACTTATCACTCTTTCTTGAATTAGTACAACTTTTAGGGTTAATCCTAATGCTTTCATTATCTGTTCTATATTATTTTTCAATTTTTCTAATTTTTTATTTATATTCTTTATATCTCCTTTTAAATCATATAATTTTTGTTTAATCGGTTTAGATAATTATATTAATCTATCTTTTATATTATTGAGAGGTTCTTGTAATATTTTATTAGCTATGTCTTCTAGTCTTATACTTTCTATTACATCATCTATATTATATACCTTTATAGATTCCTCTATGTTTTTATTAATATATGATCCAAAATGGTTCTTTAAGTACATATTAGTCCAATTTATTAAATTACATGTATTACAACCTTCTCTTCCTAGCATAAATGGAGTTAAATTACAAGTATCTTCATTTTCTAGAATTACATGTGACCTTCCTAGTAACTTATTAACTTCTATTTCATATATTGGAGGTTCTAACTCTTTTATTATATTCATTATTATTCTAACTAAACATCTTAAATTAATTTATACAACTATTCTTAATGGCAAACAGATACACTTAA
The DNA here is from genome assembly GCA_037074505.1 of Albizia julibrissin. Classification (NCBI taxonomy): domain Eukaryota; kingdom Viridiplantae; phylum Streptophyta; class Magnoliopsida; order Fabales; family Fabaceae; genus Albizia; species Albizia julibrissin. The sequence goes on from CM073477.1 coordinate 46,916,101, forward strand.
TAGACAAACAAATATTCAACAACTATAATTATAACAAACTTGTAGATCAAATGATAATTATAGGAATTAAGGATTCATCTTATCTTAACCAAACAAGCTGTGATACCAAAAGATGACAAACAGGGTTTATGAACTTATAATCAGATAATAAGAAGAGCACTTCCAGAATTTGACCGAAAATGATCCGGGTTATGGAAGGATCTATGTCATTTTTCATAGATAGATTCTATTACGGAGATCCCTTTTCTGGGACTTGGACCTTTCTCTTTTAGATTATATCAGCATAGCCTTCCTTCGTTTCCTACTGGAGGCGTAATTGTAATGCTTTATTTTATAATATCGATTATAAGAACATAAACAATATAATCCTTTAATGGATCATCTCCATTTGGAGTGAAATAAGACTATCTTTATAACTCCTATATAAGCTTTTCCAACAATTGTTATAGCTGGGATCACTGCCGCTACTACTCACTGTTTTTACTGGAACTTAGATTTTATTGACGGTAAGAATTTTACAAGTGAAAGAGAAAATATTAGAAGAGCATACCAGAATTCAAGGAGTGTGAAGCTTGATAGATTGCTCAATGATCTCTCACAGATATTACATGGCTTAATATAGAGTTGGCATTCCAATACTGGTTACATGACTCGAGTTACATTATAGACTATGGGGTTACAAGAATATTCCTGTAGTACGTTTTCTTCTTCTCTTCTTTTCTTCTTTTCCTTGTCGACCATACATAGTCCTATTGCTTGTAAGTTTCTGCCGACACCTTTTTTATTTGTTTTCTTATATGCCTAATCTTCTTGCCAATGTACTTTCCCTTTTTCTTTATTTTCTTTATTCGCTATCCTATCTCCTTTATCCTCTTTTCTATCTTCTACAGTCCTTCACTTTTTTCTTTGTTTTCTTCTTTAAAGCACAATAGGATCAAGTGGAATCCTCTGTTCCTTCTCTACTTTTTCATGTTCCTTGCAATAATGGCATTCATGATAAGGACCTCAGATAATAGGTGGCATATTTTTTGTCTGGTTTCTTCAGTATTTTCCAGGCTATTACTCTTGATCTTCTCATACCAATTATAGAAGACTATATCAGTATTACCTATCTTTCTAAGGGAATAGATACAAGTTAAATAACTCTTTATGATATACCCATGGTATTTCATCATGGCTTACTGCAATTCTCTTCATTTCTCGGAAAATTATATTATAATCCTCTACCCGGATATTGAACATTCTATATTGGAATTCTTCATCCTCTTCAATTTCTTCTTTCAACTCATGCTCATATTCAATTGGTTTTGTTGTAGTTCCTAACCTGATTAGATTTATTGGGCTGTAAAACTTATTAGGAGTTATTTTTGCTACAATTGATTAATACCTAATAAATACTTGATGCTGGGTTACAAAATAAGTTTCTACTGCATTCCTTATTGGGAGTGGTAATTCAACTACTTCTTCTATAGTGGCTGAAAGATATATAGTCTTGATTAAACCATAACTATACAAAATCTGCACAATACTAGGAGGTGTTCTTGCATAAATGGTGCCTTTATTGAAGGCATAATGAGAGATATACTTAATGGTTTTTTGAGAAAGGGTTAATTGGTTTAATTTTTGAACACTTAGTTTATAATACTTGTACTATTGGGGTAAATCAAATACATTGGTGTTAGAAGTATAAGTCTTGGTAGTTCTTGTCACCATAACTGAGGATTTACTGGTCTGGGCATCTTTTTCTTTTTTTCTAGCCCTTTATTATTTCTGCCCTTAGGATAGTTTCTTTTTCTTTTGGGCTCTTAAACTTAGGGCTTATTGGTTGGTTAGACCCTAATGATCCACTTACTTTCTGGGTAGATGACCTATTTGGGTAGGTGACCTAATTATTCATGATTCTTGGTCCTTATTGTTTTCAACCATTGAAGATTCCTTAGATGGTTCCTTCTTATGCGTCTTTTCCTCTAGGCGAGAATATAAATCATTTACAGCATCTATTAAACTAGCAGCAGGACTTGATAAATTTTGAATGCCATTGTTTAACTGGCTGGTTAAAAGATTTACATTTATTTCAAGTACATTCATCTTCATTAGAAGATGAGTAATTGTTGGAGATTCTTCATGTTCTGTTATTCGGCTTACTGGGCTACTGCTCATTCTTGTTGGGTCCATTTGCTCGTATAATCAGAGATTAAATTATGTTTACCCTTAACATATTCAACCTCATAATCATAATATGACAAAACCCCATGCCATTTTACTAACATTTTATTACTTAGTTTTCCATTTGTTATTCCATTTTTCAACCAAATTTTTACTTGTGTATTTTCTGTTTTTATTGTAAACCTTGTATTTACTATAAATAATTCAAATTTTTTTCTACTGCTTTTTTTATTGCTAAAAAATTATTTCCAGTTAGAATGATAGTTACTTTGTGATTCATTAAATTTTGCACTTGAATATCTAGTTATATTTTCTTTTCATTGTTTGTTTTTGAAATACAAGGATGCTCCCCACTAATTATCAGAGGCACCGGTATATATAATCCATTTTATATTTTCTTCCAGTAGAATAATTAATTTAGCTAAAGTCTTACATAATATTTTTATTTTTCTATTATATTATGAGTTTCATCATTCCATCTCCATAAAGTTTTTTCTCCTGCTAATTTTGATATTTTTGCTATTAATTTTGACAAATTTGGAATATAATTTATAGCTTAGGTTACTAATCCTAAAAAGGCTTGTAATTCTTTTTTATTACTTATTCTTGGAAAATGTTTTACTTTTTGGCTTTGTGATCTTATAATTCTATACTATCCTTAGATATAATTTGTCCTAAGAAAGGTATTTTAGTTTTTCATAATTCAGATTTCTTTGTTTATATATTAATTTCTTTTTGTTCTACTAATCTCATAAACTGCTCTAAATGGTCCTCATGTTCTTCCTTGTTCTTTGAGAATATTAGTATATCATCTATATATATTACTGCAAAATTCCTTATTGGTAATAATAGTTTGGATACATGTTCCTGAAATATACTGGGACTATTATGGAATCCCATAGGTAAGACATTCCATTCAAATAGCCCTTCAGATGTACTAAAAGCAGTATACTCACTAGTACATTTAGACCGTTTTTCGCGGGAAAGGTCTAAAAAAACGCGGTGGCAATTTTGTAATTAAGAGAAACTTCTAAGACCGGTTTTTTAACCGATCTTAAAAAAATTATTTAGACCGGTTATTTAAATAACCGGTCTTAAAAATAACAAATAAAAATTATTTAAAGAGAAAATAATTTTTTTAATTTTTTAGACTGGTTAAAATAAAAACCGGTCTAAAATATACCATTTTTTAGACTGGTCATCATTTAGAACTGGTTTAAGACGGGTTATTGGGATAACCAGTCTTAAATACCAGACTTTTAAGATTGGTTATCTAAATAATCAGTCTTGAAATTCCGGTAATTCAAACCTAGTCCCCCTCCATTTCGTTTCCCTCCCCGTCATTTCCACTGCCATGAAAGCTTCATCACAACTCTGCACCTTCTTCTCCGGTCATATTCCACCATTTTCTCTGCCCTCTGCTCTAGCCACCACCACCGCTGCCTCCTCCTTCTCTATTTTCTGACCTAAAATCCTCCCGCCTTCCGATCATTGTACCCATTGCTGTAGAATCTTCGACTGTGCGCTATCTTTTCACCGTTATCTCCTCCGTGTTCTCCAACCGCTGCAACCGCTGCTCCTCCTTCTCCTCAAGCCATAATCGAACGTCACTACCTCCAGGTAAGAGTAATGTCTCCTCTATCTCAGTTAATTCGTTGATGATGTGGTATGTGATTTACGAATTTGGATGTTATGAATCTCTTCAATCACAAGTGATTGACCTTTCATATTTTGTATATCAATTTCTTTCTGTTTAATCTGTTGAAGTGGTCCCTTGAAGATGTTATGAACCTGTTTAATCTATTGAATCAATTTCTTTCTGGAGTCTATCAATTTCGTTATTTATGTCTTTAAAATCAAATATAATTGTAGTGGTCCCTTGAATAGAAATAAGAACTCTATGAAAGGGAAAAAATTACTTGAAGAAAATGGAACAAACTGTAATTACATCTTATGAGGAATTCTAATGAAGAATTATATTAAACTAGGTAACTTGATGAGTGTAATGATTTCATACTCTCATCATACTCCTGCCTTTTCCAGGGGAAAAATATACATAAGAGAAGGAAAAAAAAAGGTGTTGAAATATATGGATCGTAGTTGGGTAAAAGCTAAACGGACTAGTGTTGAATATGATAATGGGGTGAGGGATTTTTTGGAATTTGCTAAAAGAAATTCCGGTAATGATAGTGGGATGTTCTATTGTCATTGTGTACAATATTTGAATGAGAAGCGACTAAGTGCTGCAGATATATATACTCTTTAATTTGTGAAGGATTTTGTAAGTGTTATACATTATGTGTATGGCATGGTGAAGAATTATAAATTCCAACCGCAACTCAATAAGGGGGAGTAGCCTTTGATGATAATGACACAGATTTGGACGATTGGAAAGAGGATATTATTCATGATGTAGGAGAAGAGGCTTTTGAGCAATCACATGCATACGATAATATGTACAGTGATGCTGAGAAGGTGTTGTACCCAGGGTGCATAAAATACCAATTGTTGAAAGCAGTATTGAATTGGTAAGTTTGAAAGCACGGCATGGATGGAGCAATAAGAGTTTTTCATAAACACTTGAGGCCTTTAAGGACATGCTTCCAGATGATAACTTGCTGCCTTGCCGATACTATGATGCTAAGAAAATACTGTGTCCACTAGGGATGAAGTATAAAAATATCCATGCATGCTTTAATGATTGCATATTGTAAAGAAAAGAGCATGAAAAGAAGCAGCAGTGTCCGATATGTGAAACCCCTAGGTACAAATTAAATAAGGCCCCTGAAAAAGTGTTGTGGTATCTTCCAATCATACCGAGATTCAAACACCTGTTTGCTAATGAAATTGATGCCAAAAATTTGAGATGGCATGCGGATGAGAGGATTTTCGATGGAAAGCTTCGACATCTGGCTTATTCTTCTCAATGGAAGAAAATTGATAAATTATTTCCTACCTTCGTTGAAGAACCTAGGAACCTTAGACTTGGGCTTAGCATGGATGGCATGAATCCTTATGGTAGCCTAAGCAATATACATAGTTCATGGTCTGTTCAGTTGGTAATTTACAACTTATCTCCTTTGTTATTCATGAAACAAAAATACATCATGTTATCTATGTTGATTTTGGGACCAAAACAACCCAAAAATGAAATAGATGTTTACCTAGAACCCTTGATTGAAGACTTGAAAGAGTTGTGGGATGAAGGTGTTGATGTTTTTGACACGAACAAGAAAGAGATTTTTAAAATGTGAGCCATGATCTTTTGTACTATAAATGACTTCCCTGCATATGGAAACTTGTGAGGATATAGTATTAAAGGACACAAAGCATGTCCGATTTGTAAAGACGGCACATGCTACCATCAACTTCAACATGGAAGAAAGATCATTTATCTTGGCCATAGAAGATTACTTAGATGGGGCCACCCATATCGTAGATTAAATAAAGCCTTTTTTGGTGGCCAAGAGTTTGAAGATGCTCCGGAGGCATTGATTGGGGAGAAAGTTTATGAAAAGGTGCAAAATATCAATATTATCTTCGGTAAGGCTACAAAGAGTAGAAATGAGAAAAATATATAGAAAAAGAGGTCGGTTTTCTTCAATCTTCCATATTGGCGCAATCTTGATGTGAGACACTATATTGACTTCATGCATGTGCAGAAAAATGTATGTGATAGTATTATTGGGACACCGCTCAACATATAAGGTAGTTCTAAGGATGGCGTGAATGCAAGATTAGATTTGCAAGAAATGGGAATACGAGAAGACTTACATCCAAGGCCACATGGTAAGAGAACCTTTTGTCCTCTAGCTTGTCATACTTTGTCCAAGGATTAGAAAATAAGTTTTTGTGAGTGTTTACATGGAATCAAAGTTCTGTCAGGATATTCTCAAATTTTAAGAAGCTTGTGTCGATGAAAGACTTGAAGTTAGTAGGGCTAAAATCTCATGATTGTCATGTATTAATGCAACAACTACTCCCAGTAGCTATTCAAGGCATTGTTGAATATGATCTTCAACATATATTGACTAGATTTTGTTTCTTCTTCAATGCAATTTGTAGTAAAGTCATTGAGATGGAAAGAATGGATGAATTGGAAAATGATGGATACCTGATCTTATGCCAGCTTGAAAAGCTTTTTCTTCCTTCTTTTGTTGACATTATGGTACATCTAATTGTTCATCTAGTGAGGGAGATAAAGTTGTGTGGCCCTATCTATTTCTGGTGGATGTACCCAATTGAAAGAACTATGAAAATCCTAAAAGGGTATGTGAAGAACCCTAACCGTCCTGAAGCATCTATTGTTCAAAAATATGTTTCTGAAGAAGCCATGGAATTTTGTCAACATTATTTGTCAAATGTAGGACATATCGGCCTTCCTAAACGTCATAATGAAGAAGAGGGGTAGACGCGGGGCTATAGTAAAGAGTGTGGATCTTGATGAATTACAACAAGCCCACTTGTACATCTTGAATGATGTTGATGCAATTCAAGATTACATGAATACTCATAAAGAAATTGTATGGAAAGTAAATAGTCGAATGACTGAACAAAGGTTAATTAGGGAGCATATAAGAACTTTTGCATATTGGTTCAAACATAAGGTTGACAGAGAATAATTTGTTTATGATACAATTAAATGGCTAGCACGTGGTCCTGAGGTTGATGTCATAAGTTGGACTTCATTTGTGATCAATGGTTATACCTTTTACATGAAGTCCCTGGATGATAGGACCACTATCCAGAATAGTGGTGTTATGTTAGTGGTTGAATCTATGCACTTCTCCAGTTCAAAAGATAAGAACCATAAATTGGCAGCCATACCTTATTATGGGGTTATTGAGGAGATTTTGGTGGTTTACCATGTTAAAATTAAATTTCCAATTTTCAAATGCAAGTGGGTTGATGTCAATAATGGTGTGAAGATTGATCAGTTAGGATTTATGTTAGTAGATCTGAACAGTAGAAGTTTTGGATATGAACCTTTCATTATGGCAGATCAGGCGAAATAAGTGTTCTATATTACCGATCAGGCACATAAAATGTGGTCTGTAGCTCTCCAAGGAAAAATGGTCTTTGATATTGATGAGGAAAGTTGCTCAAATTACGATCTTCTCGAGACTCCTTCTTTTTCTAGGGGTCTTCCTGAATTGAACGAAGAAGATGAAACAAATAATGAACACATCACAAGAAATGGTCATCGTGAAGGGATATGGGAGGATATCTCTTTATAAATCTACTTTAAAAGTTAGCTATCTATCTAAAGTAATTATCATTATGTGTTATATCCAGATTATATATATAGTCATTTTATAGCTTACTAACTTTAAGATTTGTCTTAACAGGACAATGACGGATCTGAGGCGTCCTAGTGAGGAGGCTTAGGAGTCACCTAGTGCTCATCAAAGTGTGCCAGCGAGTATTAATCAGAGCCAGAACCAAAGTGAGCCGAGTAACCAGTCCGTACGGAGGGGTAGGAGGGCCACACGGTTGAGAGATGTTACCCTCAATCGGAGTGCCGGTGAAAAGATACCGATTGAGTTTAGTCAATATTGGAAACCAATCGGGCCTAATGCAAGCTGATATAGGAGTTTCGTCAGCCTCCTAACACGCAATAAGACTAGTATCTTGATAAAAGAGTGGAGAAATGTCGATAAAAAAGTGAAGCAGCATATTTGGGATACTATTCAGGTATAAAGTTCTCTTCTACATGTTATAATTATCTAATTTGTCACAAATTTGTCACTAACTGTGTTAACACATACATAACAGCTTACCTACTACGTCCCTCAGAGTGAAGTCTTGTACAACAAGACTATGACGTATTGTTGTGAGCGTTGGAGGAAGTTCAAGACGAATCTTGCCAACAATTACGTGCATATTAAGGTGGAAGCTGGTAAGCCTCATCCTACTACGTGTAGCAAGTATTCATATATCGATGAAGCCACCTAGCAAGAGTTTTTGAGGCTTCAGACTACTCCAGAGGCTTTGGTGAGTTAACTTATTTTGTATTTTATTTTCTTATCAATCGTCTATGCTGATTGTAACCTTTTTTTTTCCTAATTTATTATTCGCAAGCAAGAAGGCAAAAAGCACAAGAGAGTAGTAGGAAGAAGGATTTCCCCCAGACAATGTCTCGTGGGGGATACATAAAGGCTGAAAAGGACTTGTTGGCGGCCAAACGGAAGAGATTAGAGGAAGCATCTCAATCCGATCCTTCTGTTCTTCTTTCTCTACCATCTCCACTATGACGGAAAGAATTATGGTTGCATGCTCGCCGAAAGAGTAGTGGGTCATATACGAGTGAACAATATCATATAGTTGGTGAAAAATTGTAAGTATCTTTGTTGTTATTAACTATTTAGTAAACATGTTTCATTACTCATGTGTCTTCTCTGTATATCTCACAGGAGGAACTTCAAAACAAGTGAGCAGAGGGATCGTTTAAGGCGGAGGGGAACGATGATATCCTTACAGTTGCTACTGGAAAACATGAGCATCCAGGGCATATCAGGGGAGTTGGAGGAGGGGTGGGCATAAAGGATTACCTTGGAGCCCCCTCACACTATTCCTCAAATATGGTGTCGAGAGACGAATTGAAGCGTATGCTGGCCACTGCGAGGGAGAAAGCAAGGGCCAAGGCAGAAGCATCATTTGATGCACTATTGGATACCCGGTTAAGCAAGATGAAGGAGGAAGTGTATGCCATGGTCAGCACTAGACAAGATACCAGTGCTCCCCAGGAACATTTGCTCGATCCTAAAAAGTATAGCACTAAAGGGAGTTGTTGCAATATTGGACAGTCATCAGAGGGTCCTGGAAAATAAATTGCTGAGCCTTATGAAATTTTTGTCGAGGATCATTTGAGATGGTTAGTTGCACGGGGGAGTGTACACAACCTGGGAACTGTTTACCACCAGCAAATGACAGATGATCAAGTCAGGGTGTCAATTGAAGAGGTTATCATCGCAGACGCACTTATCCCTATCCCTTCTGATGAGTTCAAGATTATGAGCGATGTCCTGGGTACTTTGATATCATGGCCAAAGTACATTGTTTCTATTCGAGCTGGGAAATCCCCAATCAGAGCCCCAAGTCTAGCTCCTTTCCCTCATGAAGTTTCACAGCCTATATTGAATGTCATACAACAAGTCCTGGGTGTCAATTGTTTCTTGGTTCCTTATGTGCATAGGTAAGAAACAAATTTATATTCCAAAACACATATAATGCTTTATATTTTCTTAACATTCATCTCTTTTTTTTAAAGGGATCATTGGCAATTGGTTCTTCTGTGTAAGGCTAGTTACATAGTCATCCTTCTATGCTCCCTCCACTTGAAACCGTGAACTCGTAAGTTTTCTTTCTTTATTACCTTTTGTGTGCAAAGTTTGTGTGCAAGATAAGTAATCTTTGTGATTTTGATGATAAGGCTATGTGGACATTCCTACACGCTAAATGTGGCAAGCATGTTCGTGACTTAAAAGACCCTACATGGATCACGCCAAAGGTTAGTACATATTTATTTTCTTTAAGATGTGTTCCATAAGCTATGCTTTGATGATGTCATGTTCTTTCACAGAGCCATAGGCAACCACCGGGGTCCAACTTATATGGTCTTTATATTTTAAGGCAAATTTATAATATTATCAGCCTAGGCACGACTGATTTTACCGAAGAGGTAATAAATGTATATTTCAAAAATTTTGTATTACTTTATTGTTTTTAAGTTAGTAAGTTAATGTTTTGTTTGGCTTGTGTTACACATACAGATGTTTCATCTTGCTGATCCCTTTCTTAAAGAAGATATTGATTTCATCCACAACTGTTGTGCTGAATTCATCTATGAGCTTTTGCAAGATTAGTAAGTTTTTTAATCCAATTTTGTTCTAATAATAATTATGGTTTTCATATCTAACTTGTCTTATGTCTCTGCTTGGGACAATTTCTAGGATATTGGTAATACTAGTTGCGGTTGCTAATACAGTCATGAGATCACTATTGTATATTTCTTCCACTTTTCTGTAAAGCTTAGGAATTTTTTGCACATAATGAGAAATTGCTCTTCACCCTCTTTTCCTTGGAAGTTTTAGGATTGAAAGTGTATAATGTTGAGATTTTTCTTTTATCATTGTTAAATTGTGCTTCATTGTGTTTCAAAATGCCTAATGATGATAAATTGTTGATATTGTTGCTGAAAATTGAATGAGTTGATAATGTGTTCTCAGTTGTCATTGGAATTGAATGTATTGATTTTGAATGATTTTTATTGATAATGTTGCTTCTGTGAAATATGGGTGTAGTAATGCTGTTACCATTGCTTCTGATTGTTAATATATATGTGTTGTTGCTTGTGTGGAAAGGGAATTGTCGTTAAAATGGCTTACTGACCTGGGCAAGGTTGAAACCAAAAATAATGATAATAAAAAATCATATTTTTAAGACCGGTTGTCAATAAAACCGGTCTTAAAGGTTATTTTATGACTGGTTTTGTTGACAACCGGTCTTAAAAATAATGTATTTTTAAGACCGGTTATCAACAAAACCAGTCTTAAAGGTCGTCTTTTGTAGTTTACAGTCTTATTGTCAAACTTTTAAGACTCGTTGTGATCACAACCAGTCTTAAAAGTTATGATTTTTAGACCGGTTTTTTAACTGGTCTAAAGAGTCACAAACATTTTAGACTTGCTGTATCAAGACCGTTTCTAGAACCAATCTATAATGTCTTTTTGAACTGGTCTAAAAAGTTTTTTTTGCAATAGTGACTTCTTACTTTCTTCTTCTAGTTTTATTTGGAAAACACCTGATTTACAATCAAACTTACTGAATATTGTTTTTCCTCTTATTAAATTAAACAATAGCTCAATCTTTGGTATAGGATATCTATTTCTTACAATTATTTCATTCAATTTTGTATAATTAATTATCATTATTGATTTTCCTCTCTTTTTTTCACTATGTTTAATTTCTATCATTGCTAGTGATGAATATTCCGATCTACTTTCTCTAATTAAATCATTTTTTTATTTCTTCTATATGCATTATGAATTCATTCCTGTCTTTTTCTGTCCAAGAATATGGTTTACAATTTATTTCATGACTATAATATTTTAATTCTATTTTTTCTATTTTTTTGGATTTTTCCTAATGTATTAAAGGATTTTCACTATAATTATCTATTAATATTTGTTCTATAGTTTTTACTTTTCTTATTTCTAGGGTGGCTAATATGTATGTTATTTCCACAGGTTTTTGATTGGGTAAAAATTGTACTTCATATTCATTTGTTTTTCTTTGAAATTTTTCATCTTTTCATCTATATGGTTTATCTATTCTTACTCCCCATGCTTAATGTTTACATGGAGTTGTTAATATTAAAGCTTTTTTAATCATATGTAAGGGATAATATTATTCTATAAAATCTAATCCTAATATTACATCACATGATGGCTCATTATATTGGTTTAATTCTTTTATTAATAATTCATATTATCCTATCTCAACATTTATATTTGATGCTTCTAATTCAATCATATGAATTTCTTTTCCTACACTTTCCATTCTTGTTTTTTTCATCCATAATTCTAGTGGTACAACATTATAATTAGCTACTGTTAAGTTTACTTTTGTGTCTACTAGTGCATGATATTTTTTGGCTTTATATTTTTTATAATTGAAATTTATTAAGATATAATATAGGTTTCTCATTTTATACTCTTGATAATAGTTCTAATTTATTTTTAAGATATTTTACATAGTTTTGTCTTACTTCTATCCTTAATATTATTTGATATCTTGTTCTAGTACTCTCTTCTATATTAATTCCTCTAGTACTTTCATAAGTTATTATATCATGTTGATTAAATCTTTTCATTCTTCTTATTAAATATTTCATAAAGTACCTATTTGTATTTGGCATTAATATTCTTTGATTTCTTATTGTGTAATAATTCATTTCTAATATCCTAGGTCTTTCATTCATTTAAAACCTTGGGTATTATAATTGTTAAATGGTTGATATTAATTACTATTCTATCTTGTTGTATCCTATAAGGTTTTACTTTCTTTAGAAAATCTTGTCCTAATATTAATGGATAATTTAACATATCTTCTTTTACTCCTAATGTTACTTCTATAATAAACTATTTGTTTTTTCTCCTTCTATACTTATTTCTATACTGTATATCTTAAATCGATTAAACTTTCTTATCTATCTTCATCTATTTTAGCTTTTATTTCTATCCATGTAGCTTCCTTCTGTATTTCTAATTTTATGATATTTTGTCTTATTAAACTTGTGGATGGTGGCCTTATTTCTGCCAAATTTGTAATTATTGGTAGTTCTACTAATAAATTTATTTGATAATTATCATTTAAACTGAGAGATCTGATTAGTCTTTACTTTTGCTTATTGGTCGTACTCCTTCTAGAATTAATCTTTGTGGATTAATATTTATATTTAATTTTGATGATTTGTAGGGGTATTTACTCTTAATGATCTTCGTCTTAATTGATCATTTGTTATTATTCTTCTAGGATTTATTTCTTGATAATTTATTGTATTATCTAATTCTATTTGTAACTGTCTTGGTAAAGTTATGTTTATTGGATCTACAAGTATTTCTTATAATATTGGCATAAAATGTTTTTCTATACATATTCTTCCTTGTGATTTATTATATATTTTATTCTCATTTGTAAAAACAAATCCTGCCATTGTTGTTATACTTATTGTCCTTGCTCTTGGTAATAATTTAATTCCTCCTAGTGTATGCAATATTATTATTGATTGGTTCATATGTTCTTCATTTATAGATATTGAAAAATTAGTATTTAATGTGAATTTTAATTTTTGGTACATTAAGTTTCTTGCTAACATTCCTAATATAACATCTTGTACATTGCTTATTATCCTTCCATCTGTTATTAGCAACTCAATTAGTGAATTTATTCCTTCCATAAAATATGCTTTTACTAAAATATATAGTCTTGCAATATATTTTTTTGTTCATACTTGAATGGTAATTTAGATATTTCATTTTATATTAATGGCTTTGATGTGAATGAATTTATAAGAATTTATGGAAAATATGTCAATCGCTGGTTACGCGTAAATTGGCCGAACAAGGGTATAAGGAGGCAATTAATGTGCCATTAAAGGCCTATTATGGTAATCAAAATTCAAGAAATTTAATGACATGAATAATGGCCTCATTTAAGTGTCAAAATGGGGTTAAGCTGAAGAAATGGGCGAAAAATGATTTATTTCGGTAAATCATAAAATGCATGGGCAAAATGGTAATTTTGCTGTAAAATGGAAAATAGTTATTTTTCCCCAGTATTCCCACTAAATTGACTTAAATGGGAATTAAAAAGAGTAAAAGGACTACTTGATCATAAATAAATCAATTTTGGTAAATTATGATACAAATGGTCAAATAGTAAAAAAGTCAATGACTTGGTCAACAAGTTACGAGATGGCACAATGGGATATTTGAGATTCAAATTTCCCTTGCATTTCTCATGGGATTTTTGGCTGGAATGATGGAGTATGAAGGAAAATATAATTAATTAAAGTTTAATGCCATTTTAGACCAATCACAAAGTGACATATGGCATGATCAATTAAACCTTTTATTATATGATTCAATTCATCTTCTCTAGCTGCTCATTCACGATTAATCTGAATCAGAAAGAGCTGAGAACGAGAACTGAATGAAAGAAAGAAGGGAGCTAGGGATCATCTAATCTTGAGGTATGAGACTTGTGTCTTGTGATCTAAGACTCCTAATCTCTCCATAGCCTCTCCTCCTCACCTCTCTATCATTGATTTCCTTGCTGGATAGCTGAATGAAACGCTGGTAGTAGAGAGAGAGAAAACATGTAGGAGAGAGAAATTTGAAGAAATCAACAGGTAACTTCCTAAACTTGTTCCTCTTGCTTGATTAAGGTTAGTAGAGTTGTTTTGAGCTTGATTATGGTTCATTTGGTATAAGATAATTGAAGAAAGCCAAAGAGAACATAATATGTAAGTGTCTTCAAATCAAGTCCAATGAATGTCTAACTAGTTAATATATTGGTTATAAGTAGAAAGGAGGTGATTAGGCCAAAAAAAACGAGAATCCGACACAACTTTTCTAGGAATTTATTTTTACTTCCCTGTGTTGGACGTGAAAAATGGATAGGAATTTGATAATTCCGATGCTTCCATTGGATTTAGGAGGCCAAATTGTGTAGGGTCTATGTTGACCCTGAAGTAAGAAAAGCCACGGAAAGTAAAATGACAAAATTACCCCTATTAAGACTAATTTGGGGGCTGTCAAGGGTATTTTCATCATTTGATCTTGAATTTGGCGAATTTAAGGCTAGAAATAAATTCTACATGCAAAAATGTGTAGGAATGGCCTAAATCACCATTTTCAGAAAAATACTAATAATCAGGACCTAACGGGTATTTTGGTAATTTGGCATCATTAGGCTAAATTTACCAATATTATGAGTTTGGAAGGATGTATGGATGAGTAATAACTCATTTTTGGTATTTGAAGATTTCAGGACTTGACAACCGGTCTGGCCTCAGTAGTTGCCCGAACTTGAATCGAGTGGGAAAGTTGTATAGAGGAGCAACCAGGTAGTAATCGTCTTCATATGACATGACATGCATATGCATTGTTTGTATCATCAAAAAATGTCTAACATGTTTAGATTGAGTGGAGTGATCACCCGGGGCCTTCCAGAGGTCAGGCTGACACTCAGGTGAAATGTTCATAAATGCACGAGCGGTGACCGAGGCCTATCTTTGCGCGGGTACCCCTCGAGGCCAAGAGAACCTGTCTAGAGCGATGTCAGTTATGAGATTGCATTATATGCACAAATGCCCTCGAGGCCACGAGAACCTGTCTAGCGCGATGTCAGTTTATGAATTGCATGTATTACACTAAATTATGTTATGATGATTTTGTTGATGATTGTGTGAGTAAAGCAAGCTTGTGTGTGTTATCTTATATGCTTGATTGCGTTACTACTGAGATTCCTCTTAATCTCATTCTTTTCTCAAAAAAAATATCCAGTACAGGGAGGAAGCTCGTGGGGCAAAGAGAAGGTAAATGATGAAGAGCCTAGACTGAGCGGCGAAAGAGCTTAGTTTAGGTTGTCAATTCCTGTTGTGTATTTTAGGACTTTTATGAGTTTTGGGTTTGTATATGAAGTGGAGTAGTGAGAGGATATGAGTATTGTAAAATGAATTGTGTATGAATGTGCTTATATGTGAATATTTATATCCAGCAAATGCATTGTATAAAGTTCTAGCATTTTGGTACTCTGACGTTTATATTCGGTGAGTATTAACTAATTAGTACTCTACCATAGTGTTGGGAAATGAGGTATCACAATTATTTTGATTACTACTTTCTTCCTCATCTATTACATTCATCATATAACATTGGTATTCTTCTTCTTCTATTGAAGAATGTTCTGTTTCTGTTTCTTCTTCAGTTTCACTTAATATCTTTAACTTATATAATTCTATTTCTGGATTTTCTATATCACTATATATAGGTTCTTCAAATTCTATTGGTTCCAATTCATATTGTTCTGCTACTTCTAGTATCGTCATAGCCTTCTTATTTTTAGGTTCATTACAATTAGTTGATATATGCCCTATTTTTCCAAAATTATATCATCTACATTTTTAGGGTTTTTATTATAGTTTATTTTCCTTTTCTCCGTTTTGAAATATTTTCTGGGTTTATATTTGTTATAAAATTTGTTTTTTGGATATTTCTTAAATTTATATTTCTTATATTTACTCATTTTCCTTTTCTTCCTTTCATCTTTACATCCCCATTTATAAGGTACTTCTAGTTCTCCACATCTTAATATAGTCTTATTCGTTTTATAATACTTTATATTTCTCCATGCTTCTTTACATTTATCTGATAAATAATTTCTTAAGAAGTTTTCTCTTCTTCCATCGTATCTATATAAGGTATTAAATATTGTCTTTCTCTAAAGGCTTTTATATAGTTTGTTATTATAGTTTCTGATATTAGTCTAGGTAATTTTCTATAAACATATCTAAATAAAATATGTCTTTCATCTTCATTTATTCTTGCTTCGTAATAATATTTTTTATACTTACAGATATATTGATTTAAATATTTAGGTTCTAGTGAACATATTTCTATTTGATGCATATTTTGTAATGCTTTTTCTATCTTAGTATTTTCTTTTGCTCTTACACTTCTTCCTATAAATTCATTTCTTAATACTTGTTCATCTTTTCTTACAGCTAATGCATAATATTCTTTTCTATTTTCATGTGGTTTTGTTATAGTTCTTGTAACACCTCATTTTCAATAGCTTTGATACCAAAAATGTAAACACCCTTCCTTATATTACCTTACCGGCTCTTAGTTCCATTAAATCAGAGTAAGCGAGAGATAAATTATTAAATTAAAAGCCGTTCTCTTATTCATGCTAGAAAATTTCTTAAATGCATTAGAGTGATTCTCTGCTTATACAACATTTATACATATACATACATCCATATATACACACATATATCAAATAAAAGAAGTAGTGCCCCGTACTATGGCCTCCTCTTCACTTCACGTCTCCATACCTCCTCCGTGCATCTTCATGCATCTTCACCTGTCACTATGGTTGTTTGGGAGGAGTGAGATTCGAGATAATCTCAGTAGTGAATAGTACTACTATGCATGGCAGATATATATGAATTCATGACATGCTTGCCTACCCTATTTCATACCAACATAATGGCATGTTGCATGCTCAATGTTATGACATACCAATGGCCATTGCACAAATATAACAGAGCTTCAATCAATAAAATATGCTTAACACAAATAGGCATAGCAGTCACACGATCAGTGCATATAACATACATATCACACCCATGCAGGAAAAGTAAGTCCATTACCTTTCGGACTTAACGTCCGTCCTCAGACCTTCGTCTTTACTTCGGTTCGGGAACGACCATCCATCGAGTCCTAGAATTCTCAAACATTCAATACATGAGTCATTGCTCTTTCTTATATCATTCTAGACTCGTATTAGTTGATAACTTAACCTAATTGCGCTAAATTACCAAAATGCCCCCGGAAGCCTGGCCCAACTGTACTTTTACAGAAATTACAACATGACCAATCCTACACAATTTCACTGTAGAATCTATTTATGACCTCAGATTAGTCAAATTCAGGCCCAAAAGACAAAAATACCCCTTAACAGCCCCTATATAGAGCTAAAAGGGTAAATTAGTCATTTCACCCTCTAGGTCTTTTCTCACTTTGTCTTCAACATGAACCCTACACAATTTGCCCTTTTGAACTCAATGGAATCATCCAATCGATGAAATTCCAAATCTACCCTTATAAACCATACAGGGTAGCCATTATAGAGTTCTTAGAAGAGTTGTGTCGGTTCCTCCCTTTCTTTATCTTAATATCCTCCTTTTCACTCCTTATTACATGATTAGCCGTTTAGACATCCATTGGACATCATTTCAGCCCCCAGGACACGGATAGAATGAGAGATGAATAGTATGCTACTTCCAAAATACTCATCCAAATGATAAACCAAAATGGTAGAAAGGTAGCACACGTTTACCTCTACACGCTTCTGAATTCGGTTCGGAATTGTGGCGACGCTCCGGCCGGCGAGACGGCACCAACGGCCTCCAAACGAGAATCCAAAACCATAGAATCAAAGCTCAGGATGAGTATAACAACCTTTATACTGGACACTTCAAGAGAAAACGTCATTTCGGACGAGTTCCAGCGAATCAACACTTTCTCTATCTTCTCTCTCTCTCGTCCGTTCTCCGTTCTCGTTCTCGTTCTCGTTCTTTCTTTCTCTTTCTCTTTCTGATCTGATCTGATTCTCTTTCCTTTACCTTTTAATTTTCATGCAGGAAAGAGTGAGAATTAATCGATGAAGGATGATGATCAATTAAAGTCATCAGGTGGCCTTTACACAATTAGTCCACCTATCTCATTACTTGCACATCAAGTTTCCTTTCTCTTTTCCTTCATCATCTCATTAATATTAATGAGACTTATGAGAGTATAATTCACTCTTAAATTATCCCATTATGCCACCTCAAGTGGTCCACCAAAGCCTTAATCTTTTCCTCTTATTGACTTTACTTGATATTAATTCACCTGTTTGGGCTTATTAATTACCAAGTAGTCATTTGCCTCCTTTTAATTCCCATTCAACTCAACATATTGGGAATATTAGGGAAAATCCATCATTTATCAACTTATGGCAAAATGACCATTTTTCCCTCACCTTTTATTTCTTTTAATATTCAAAGATATTAAGGAATTTTGGGATATAAACCATGTCCTCACTTGAACATTTGCTAAACCGGGGTCTAGCAGTCTATTAAGTCTAGGCTAAACCTCAAGCCTTTGATCCTAAAATTCGGGGTATTACAATTCTTACTGCTTCTCTAAATGTTTCAATTATACTTTTCCACCAATTATGTACAATTCCTAGGAAAGATGCATCTACTATCATAGGAACTGCATTAGTCTCCATTCTTCGAGTCTTTTTTCATTATCTAAATTACAGTCTAAATCTAACCATATTTTTGTAGTTGGTATTTGTCTTATTTCAAATTGTTCTAAAGAAGGTGGTGTAAATCCTGTATTTTTTGGTGTATTAAACTTTGTTTCAAATTCCAATTTTTCTGATTTTAAAGGTTCTTTATGATAATATTCTTCTTTTTCTTCTTCATTAACATTTCTATTTATACTAGTTCCTTCTTGTGCTCTCTTTCTTTCTACTTCTGATGTTGATAATTGCATGTCTAATTCTTTTTTATCTTCCTTACCCTTTATAATAGTAGTAGCATATTGAAATTCCCTTCTTATTTCCTCTAATTTTTCTTCTTCTTGACCCATTAATTTTTCTCCATCAGGATAATCTTTATCTGATTCTATCTCAAATTCTTCTTTATATGTATTCATCAATTTTAATTTCTTTTCTGTTGGTTTAAATATCTCTATTAATTCATCTATTTCTGTCCCTATATAGCATACTAATTCTGCCAATCTTCTTCCTTCCTTTAATTCTTTAGCTACTTCTTTTATTTCTTCTTTTATTATGATTTTTCCTTGCCTCTCTTCACTTTGTTCATATCGTCCTATTTCTAATTTTTCTATTTCTTCATATATTGTCCAGAAATTTTTATTTATTACTTGTCCTTTATGTAATTCTTCAGATATTATTCTTGTTTGTTTTATGTTCTCATCCATTGACTGATTTCTTACTTGCTCCTTAGATTATTCTAGTTTTTTAAATTCTTCTATAGCTTCCATCATATTATCTATACTCTTTCTTGAATTGGTTCAACTTTTGGGGTTAATCCTAATGCTTTCATTATTTGTTCTATATTATTTTTCAAGTTTTCTAATTTTTTATTTATATTACTTATTTCTCCTTTTAACTCGTATAATTTTTGTTCCATCAGTTTAGATAATTCTATTAATCTATCGTTTCTATTATTGAGATGTTCTTGTAATATTTTATTAATTATGTCTTGTAGTTGTATACTTTCTATTACATCATCTATATTATATACCTTTATATATTACTTTATGTTTTTATTAATATATGATCCAAATTGTTTCATCAAATACATATTAGTCCAATTTATTAAATTTCATGTATTATCACCTTCTCCTCCTAACATAAATGGAGTAAAATTACAAGTATCTTGGTTTTCTAGAATTACATGTGAACTTCCTGGTAACTTATTAGCTTCTATTTCATACATTCGAGATTCTAGCTTTTTTATTATATTGACTAAACTTCTTAAATTAATTTGTACAACTATCCTTAATGGCAAACATATACACTTAATAGACAAACAAATATTAAACAGATATAATTATAACAAACTTATAGATCAAATGATAATTATAGGAATTAAGGATTCATCTTATCTTAACCAAACAAGCTCTGATACCAAAAGATGACAGACAGGGTTTACGAACTCATAATCAGATAATAAGAAAAAGCACTTCCAAAATTTGACCGAAAATCATCCGGGTTATGGAAGGATCTATGTCTTTTTTCATACATAGATTCTATTACAGAGATCACTTTTCTGGGACTCGGACCTTTCTCCTCCAGATCACATCAGCATAGCCTTCCTTCGTTTCCAACTGGAGTCGTAGCTGTAATGCTTTATTTTATAATACTGATTATAAGAACATAAACACTGTAATCCCTTAATGGATCATCTCCATTTGGAGTGAAATAAGACTATCTGTATAACTCCTATTTAAAATTTAGTTACACATACCTTATATAAGCTTTTCCATGAATTGTTATAGCTGGGATCATTGCCGCTGCTACTAACTGTTTTTACTGGAACTTAGATTTTATTTATGGTAAGAATTTTACAAGAGAAAGAGATAATATCAAAAGAGCATACAACACTACAAAAAAACATATAATTTCCGACATATTTTCTGACAGAATTTGAGACGGAACGGAGGTTTTTTACAACGAAATTTCGTCGCAAACCTTTTTACGACGGAATTTCCGACGGCAAAAATTCCATCATAAATTGATTTGCGACGGAATATGAATTTCCGTCTCAAATTACGACAAAAATTTCCATCTCATATTGCGAGTGAATTTGTGACGGAACAAATTTCGTCTCAAGTTGTGAGGGAATTTGCAACGGAACGTTCTGTCACAAATTGTGAGGGAATTTGCCACGAAAATTCCATGGCAAATTGCGACAGAATTTGTTCGGTCGCAAATTTCGTGGCAAATTTGAGACCGGCCAGCAATCGCCACCGCCGACCACCACCACCTCGCGCCTCCAACCACCTATGTCTTGGTCAACCGCCGCATGTCCCGGTCAACTGCCACATGTCAGCCTCCATCGTGTGCCATGTATCGCCCTCTGTTACCTACCACATGTCGATAGTACAAATTGGTTGCATTTTGTGACCATGTCGAGATTCGAAGCCAAGACCTCTCATGCGTGTGCCAATGCCTTTGCCAGTTGAGCTTGAAAGAACCTGTGTGATTTAAATGCAAATCATATATATATATATATATATATATATATATATATTATTAAACATTACAATTTCGTTTCCTTATGTTTTGTTACGTAAATATTATATCTAAATTTTATTATTAATATCTTTTTTATTCATTTTATTATATATTTTATTTTTATTGTATTTATAAAATTTGTATTTGTATATAATATATTATCAAAAATTTATATATATATGTATATATTAATTTCAATAATAAATATGAATTAATAATTTTTTTATTTATATTATAATTTAATACTTTTTTGTCAAAAATTATATTATAGTATAATAATAATTTAAATTTTAAATTATAATATAATTAATATATAATAATTAGATTAATCATTAATTAAATAAATCATAATAAAAAAATTAAAAAAAAAATAATTAACACATATTTCCGACAGAATTTTCTACGAATAAATTTTGTCAAATTTTCCGACGGAATTTCCATATGTAAATCAGTAAAAAACTTTAAGTTAGGATTTGCGACAGAATTTCCTATTAACGTTTTCCATCAGAAACTTTCTAACAGAATTTCTGACGATGCTTAGACGATTTTAAGTAAATATATTAAGTATACATTTTACTAAATTTCACACACCTACGCACAAAGAAGTTTTTTGGAATGTTTTGTATTGATGTAAACTATTTTATGAAATTTTAAGTGCCTTTTGCATCTTTTTTCTAAACTATCCATAGAAGTATATGAAATTTACACACTGCTTGTCAAAAAAAAGTAATTCATATTACTAATTCATATTAAATAATAAAAAACTTAAAAATTGAAATATTAACTAAATTATTTTCTAAAAACTCACATTTATGTGTTAAGAAAAATTATTCTAGTTTAAGCTAATATTGGTAAAAATGAGTTTTATTTCAATAATACTATCTAGGCATGACATGCTTGAATTATTTTTTGATTATTCTCTTAGAAAAAAAAATCATTTGATTTAAAATATATTAATGTTGATATATAGAGGCATAAAATCATAAAGTGATAATATTTGGCCAAAAACGTTACGTTAGGTTTGCGACGGAATTCCCATTTGGAGCTTGTTATGATTCTCCCAGAATTCATACCACACAACTAATTAATATTTGGTTATTCTAATAGTAATGGTTGTATGCTAGTCTTATTTTAAAAAAATAAAATCTATTTAATCTTTCTAATTTTACGTAAGTTTTTATTTTGAACTCTTAATTATTAATGAAGTCAATACGCTTATAAATTTCAATGGGATCTATTTTAAATTGTAGATTACTAATTAATTTTTTCTAAGATGCTAAAAATAAAAAATTACGTATTGATAGAATTTTTTAAAATCTCAATCCTTTGAATATTTTGATACAAAATGCACTATATATGATACGAATTCAATTTTCTATATGATTCTCATAATAATTAAAATTTAAACTCTTAATAAATGTGAATTCCCTCTCTCTCTCTTTTCCAGATGCACTGATTATATCATTTTATGCTCTCAATCAAGAAGATTAAGAAAACTTAGGTATAAGGATTTAAACGGTGAAGCTCACTTGTAGATCTACAATCTAGCATCAAGAATTATCAAGTCAGATTTCTGAAACTCTCTTAAAAGCTTATTGATAGATTTAAAAATCTGCAATGCAACTTCAAGGACTGAGCATTTCTAAAAAACGTTGGTTAGCATAAACTTTTTTCATTTTCACTTTTCCTACCAACCAAACAAAGATTTCTCAAGAAAGTCATAAACTTGAAAATTAGTAAGAAGAAGAAATGCAGGGAAGATGAGAATTAATACATAATAAATAGATTAATCATTAATTAAATAAATCATAATAAAAAATTAAAAAATTTAATTAATACCTATTTCCGACGAAATTTGAGACAGAAATTTCCAATGCAAAATTTCTGTCGCAAATTTTGATTTTTTTTTGGAAAATTTTCGTTGGAAATTCTGGTTTACGATGGAATTTCCGATGGACTTTTTCCGTGGGAAATTTCCGTCGCAAATTTTGATTTGTGACAGAATTTCTGACGGACTTTTTCTGTCACAAATTCCGTCTCAAATTTTGTTGGAAAATTTCTGACGGAATTTCTAACGATTTTTGGATGACTTTTTTGACGGAATTTTTTTCCATCTCAAATTCAGTCAGAAATTGATGGTTTTTTTGTAGTGCAAGACTTCAAGGAGTATGAAGCTTGATAGATTGCTCAATGATCTCTCCTGGATATTACATGGCTTTATATAGAGTTGGCATTCCAATCCTAGTTACATGACTCGAGTTACATTACAAACTATGGGTTTACAAGAATCTTCCTCTAGTTCGTCTTCTTCTTCTCTTCTTTTCTTGTCTTATCCTATATTTTTGGACTAGAGGCTTAAGATTTATCCTGGATTAAGGGGACTGCTAAACCCCAGTTTAGTAAATGTCCTGGCGGGGTATGGTATTATTTCCTAAAATTCCTTTATATCCTTGGATATTAAAAATGGAATATTATGGTGAGCTAAAGAGCTAAGGGAATAACAAAATGATGCAATTGAGAGTCCCACACGACATAGTAAATTTGAACATAAAGTAGTATTGTTACCGGTGATTTCCTGATGTGGCAGTCGTGTTTGTGTGACATCTTTCAAGGAGCAAGAAATGATTTATTTCGATAAATCATAAAACGTAAGAGCAAAATGATAATTTTTCCATAAGACAAGAAATGAGTATTTTTCCCTTGTATTCGCAATGATTTCAGTTAAATGGGAATTAAAATGAGGAAAATGACTACTTGGTAATTAATGAGCCTAGTTTGGTGAATTATTATCAAGGAAATTCAATGAGTGAAAAAGCTTAAGGCTTTAGTTAACCACTTGTAGGGTGACATAATGGGATAGTTTGAGAGTAATATTTCTCGCTCTTGATCTCAATATTTTTAGTGGATGAAAAAGTATGAAAAGAAATGAATTATCATGCAAGAAAGTCAAAGAGTTGGACTAATATGGTGTGACCACGTAATGGCTACTTGGTTAAATGAATTAACCATTCTCTTAATCCTTTAATTTATCATTCTCATGTGAATCATAATCAAAAGAGAGAGGGAAGAGAGAACAAATGATAGAATGAGAACGGAAGAGAGAGAAATTTTCCAACCGCCGAAACACTATCGAATTGGCGTCTTCTATCAAAGTTCCCTGTACAAACCTTCTTCTACTCATCTCGAGTTTTATTAGTGTGGTTTTGGATTTCTATTTGGAGGTAGTTGGTGCCATCTCACTGGCCAGAGTGCTGCCAGAATTCTGAATCAAATTCTGAAACATGTAGAGCTAAGCGTAAGCTTCCTTTTAAACCTATTGGTTCGTTGTTTGGATGAGTATTATGGGAGTTGGGTATTGTTCATGTATAGTTTAAAGGGTTTTTAATGGCCTAAAAAATGTCCAATGGATGTCTAAATAGCTAGTCATATGATTAAAAGTAAAAAGGGAGTGTTTATGCAAGAGAAAGGAAGAAACCAACACAACTCTTATTGGCTACCTTATGCGTGGCATGATCCATGGTTGGAATTTCATTAATTGGATGATTCCATTGAGTTCATAAGGGGAAATTTTGTAGGGTTCATGTTGTTGATAAAGTGAGAAAAGGCCTAAAGTGTGAAATAACCAAATTACCCCTTAAAGCTTTAAGTAAGGGCTGTCAAGGGTATTTTCATCATTTAGGCCTGAATTTGACTAATGAGGTTAGAAATTGATTCTACATGTAAAATTATATAGGATTAGCCTGGGTCATAATTTCTGAGAAAGTGCAGTTGGACCAGGGACGAATGAGTGTAGGTCGGGCTTCCGGGGCATTTTGATAATTTAGAATAATTAAGCTAAGTTAGCCAATATAATGAGTTTAGAATGATACATGGATGAGTAATGACTCATTTATTGTATACTTGGAATTTAGGACTTGACCGATGGTGCCTGAGCCGGAGCAAAGACGAAGGTTTGAGGAAGAACACGAAATCCAAAGGTAGTAAACTTACCTTACCTGCAAGTATGTAATATGTATGTTATGCATTGTGTTTATGTGACTGCTTTGCCTAATTGTTTTGAGCATGCTTGATTGATTGAAATGTTATTATGTTTATACTGAGGCCATGAGTATATTGTATCATTTAGCATGTAGATGTCATCATTGACATGATTTTAGAAATGGCGAGCATGTCATACATCATATATATATCTTATATGCATAGTGGTATTATTTACTACTGAGATTCTCTCGAATCTCACTCCCCCCAACCATATAGGTGCTGAGTACAGGCGAAGAATGCCAGGAGATATGGAGGAGGAATTGTGAAGGTGAATTGTGTTAGACATGATTAGTTTTGATGATGACAAATATAGATGTCAAATATTAAGCACAAGAAGCTTGCATAGTATACTTTTCTAATACATTGACTAACTATTTGATGTTGCATATATTGTAGATTAGTCAAGCAATGGAAGAAAGAAATTGAGGAATAAAGAACTTGCAAGAATTAATGAAAAATATGAAGATTCAAGTTTTTATGGTACTGTAGCAGTGGGTACTGTAGCAATACGGTTACTGT
This sequence comes from Albizia julibrissin, assembly GCA_037074505.1. Classification (NCBI taxonomy): domain Eukaryota; kingdom Viridiplantae; phylum Streptophyta; class Magnoliopsida; order Fabales; family Fabaceae; genus Albizia; species Albizia julibrissin. The sequence continues at coordinate 46,941,934 of CM073477.1, forward strand.
AGCAATTGACACTGTTTGGCCTGTTAGGAACTGTAGCAGAGTGATTTTTAACGAATCACTAGAGTGATTTTCTGAATCACTCGAGTGATTCAGCAAATCACTCGAGTGATTCAGCAAATCACTCGAGTGATGTTTAGTTTTTTAGACTCTGTTCTTTGTTCAGCTGAGCAAGGTCTGGTTATTTGATCATATCTCTCATAATACAACTCCAATTGAGACCAAAACATTTTTATATGAAACTAGACTCCTAATGCGTCATTTTGACACCAGAACCAACATCAAAGGAGCTCCGATGAGGGAGATATCAGTGTTTGAATTGGACCTTTATGTCAGCGTTACTTTCTGGAACAGGTTTGGTATTTTGGCTATAACTCTCAAACCACGGATCCAATTGAGCTGAAACTAGTGCCATATGAAACTAGACTTCAAGATCTTTCCATTGATATATAATTCAGAAATTTTGGAGCTATATTCGAAGAGTTATGATATCTGTAATTTAACCCCTGTTTGTTGTCGAATTGGAAGTGAAGTTTCGAGTTCAAGTGATCTGAACAACAGATCACTCGAGTGATTTTTAATCACTCGAGTGATATTGAAGATCACTTGAGTGATTCCAGAATTCACTCGAGTGATATGAATTATTTTGCATATCACTTCCAGTGGCGCAGAATTCACCGGAGGAATTTTTCACTGTTCTAAATATCACTTCCAGTGATATGGAATTCACTCGAGTGATATGAAATTCCAGTGATATCCAAGTCATTACAGTAAACTGAATATCTTCAAGTCAGACCAGATTCGTTTGAGTGATATGGGTATTCTGATACACAACTTCCGGTGATCACTCAGTATACTCTCCACTGTGACAGAATCAGTTCCAGTAGCAGGAAATCAGAATCACATCCGGATATCCCAGATCACCTCCAATGAAATGCTTCTGCATTTGAGTGAAATGTTGGTTTGAGAGAATCACTTCCAGTGGATTGTATAATCACTCGAGTGATTCAGTTCCTATCAAAAAACATCTTCAGAAGCTGACTGAATCAAAGTGAATTTCAGAGATCAACCTCTAATCATTATGTTTACATTTGTTGGTATACTTAAACATCATTTAACAGTCATTTCAAGTATGAAACAGGAGATCAAACATCGGATTACATCTTCATATACGAAGGTCACTCACGGAGAATATTGTCACTGAACATGATGAAGTCCCAGAGTGTAGAAATCTTTTCTTTGATTATTGATCAAATTTAATCATGACTAATATTCTATTATATCAGTGGTTGAAGTGTTTCTCCAGATTAACCATGAAGAAATCATGAGAAGAGCTGAAATGCTGTTTCACGAGAAGCCAAGCGTCCACTGACAATAGCAATATTCTCAAGTGTATTATAGCTGTACTCCATCATCACGCACATGACAAGTAACTGAACTCTCCATTCAAATGACAACTATTCATGGGCGGCAGCAAAATTCATAAGTAACGGAAGACAAATACTATTGCATCTGTCAGACACACGATGGGCTTTCAACGAAAAGATATTTGAATGTTCCAACGGCTCTCAAGCATCTTCTATATAAACCAATGTATTCAAACAAGAAACAGAGAGAGTTCTACAGAGAACAAAAATGATGAAGTAACGAGAACCCAACTGCCAACATGCTGCTGTGATGAATCTTCATCTTTCATACTCTCCGTTAATATCTGTTTTCATTGTCATGTACATTTGAGAGTGAATATTTGTATTATACTTCAGTGAGCATTTATCTACTCTGTGAGAGAGTCTGTAAACACACCATCTATATTTTTGTATTGATCTCAAGGTAGAGGGACCTTGAGAGGGTTGATTACCTTACGGGAAAGTTGTAGAGAGAATTGCTAGTAGTACTTTCTGCTCGCAAGACTTACAAGGTGCAAGCAGTAGAGAACGTTGCTGCTCGTAAGACTTGCACGGGTAAGCAAGAGAGAAAGGACTTTGGGATTGCTTTGCTCAACTTACCGTAAGAGGGTGTAAACCTTATAGTGTGTAAGGGGGAGTAACTCTTGTGAGTTTGTAAAGGCTTTTCTTGTGCCCAGTTAAACAAGAAGATAGTGGATTGGAAATCTCAGGAGGAGCCTGGGGACTGGACGTAGGTCATAGTGGATAGGACCGAACCAGGATAAATCACAGTTTGCATATTCTCTTCCCTAAGCTTTTACATTTCCAGCATATATGATTTACATATCAGCTTATGTTTCTATACTTCCGCATGTATTGATTTGATAAGTTGCGAAAAGAGTTTAAAAGATCATACTTTCTTATCACACACCCAATTCACCCCCTTTTGGGTGTCAGCCAGTTCTAACATTTGGTATCAGAGCTGGACTCTTATTTAAAGGACTTAACCGTCTCAAGAGTATTCAATGGCTGATTTTGAGTATTGCTCACTTTCTGAAGGTTTTGATTATACCATCCCACCAATTTTGAAAGATATAGATTTTTGGTTTTGGAAAGCTAGAATGACTAGTTTTATAAAAGCCTATGATTTTGATATGTGGAATGTTTTTACAAATGCTTTTGATCATAAACCAAGAAAGGATTGGACATACAAAGAAAAGAAAATGTTTTCATTAAATATTAGAGCAATGAAGATTTTGTATAGTGCCGTGACAGAAAATGATTTTGAGAAAATTAGATTTTGCACTAATGCTAAAGATATCTGGGATACTCTTGATTCTATATATACTTCTAATGAGCATGTTGAAATTGACAGTATAGATCATTCACTTGAAACTATTAGCTGCGTATCCCGAATCAGTGAACAAATGGAAGTTGAGAATGAAGAAGGAATTATAAAGCACTTCCATGATGCAGTTAACACAGAAGAAAAAGAAGAAGAGGATTTCCAAACGAAACTCATCACAAGCGACCATGACAAATCACCCTCTAGAGCTCAAGATGAACTTAAGGTAAAAAGTTCCAATTCCTCTTATAACTCTTATAAAACTGATTTTCAAAGTTTGCATAAAAATGTTTTCCAACCAATTGTTGATTCTGTAATGAAAAACAAAATTGTTTTCAAATATGCTGGAAACTTGTATGTGAAGGAAGAAAGTAGGCAAACTGGATATATGGTATTGTCATCCCTCAAACAACACAATGCTTGCATAAAACCTCATAATGTATATCATCATGTTATTTGCAATTATTGTGGTAAATCCGGTCATATTTCTCATATGTGCTATATTAGAAGAAATTCTAATGTGAGAAATAAATGTGTTTGGGTTCCAAAAGGTCATAAGAAGTCTAACACTAACAATCAAGGACCCAAGTATATGCGGGTACCAAAATATCCATCTAGCACTTTATGTATGCAGGATAATTCAAAAAGAAATGGACATAATAGTACAAAGAAGATGAAGCCAAGAGTTTCTCATGTACCAATAAGGAAGGTGATATCATCGAAAAAGAGAACCCATGAAAAAGCCATTGCTATAACCTCATTGTCAAAGAAAAAGAAGCAATGGATAATAGCAAGAGAAGTACATTCTACCTTAAGAAAAGGCTACCATAATGTACCATTCAACTACCTTGAGGAGAACAAGAAGAGGAGGATCTCTCGTGCACAAATATTCTCAAAGCCTATATCATTTGAGAGAACTTTGTATAATCCTAAAGCTATATATGCAAAAACAAAGCTTAAAAGAAAGATGAAATGGGTATGCAAAGGCAATCCTCCAAGCACCTAAGGTAAATGTGCAAAATGGTAAAACCTCCTATATTGTTATCTTTAATATTTATTGAGGTTCATACATGTTACCTTAGGAATGAGTATTGCAAACTATCTTAGAAATATGTTTTCAAATCCTTTGAAAAACTCATCTTGTAAACTTATTTACAAAGGGATTGCAATGTTCAATAGTTTAGTTCTTTATGCATACACGCATGTTTCAAAATTCTTCTTGTGCATAAAGTCATCAATTTATTCAATTGTTATGATAATTCTGTTATGATTCCTATGAGCTAACCATATGTGGATTGATAACTGAATATTTATTACACTCATTTGTATCTCTTGATTAATAAATTTAGATTGTTTTGTAATAAATAATGGGCTTTTATGCTTATTTGGGCTTTGAGTGTTTTATTGGATTTAACATATTTTAATAATAAAAATTCCAGATTTACAACCCTTCTCTATTTTGATCTTAACTCTTGAACCAGATATCCGAATGATCTCATTCTTGTCTCATTTCTTAGATGATTCAGAGGGCAACAATTGATATGAAGACTTGAAGGGAAGATTCGGACAAGAGGATAGTCAAAAATGCAGTCAATGTTATATGTATTTTTCTGGATTTTTTATTGGGCCCAAATTTTGTAATGAATCACTATTCAGTATGGATTTTCGTTTTGGGCTAAACTAATGGGCTCTGGCCCATTTGACAATTAGGTTTTAACCTAAGTTAGCTGAAACAATAGACAAAATGTTTTAGTGGACGTTTTTAGATTGAAATTAGAAGTTCTAAATTCTCTGAAATGTTCTTCGTGTTCTTCGTTCGTTCTTCGGATTTTCCAGCCATGTTCGCCTAAGTTTCTGTGACTGACCTATGGATTGAGGATTCACATTTCCAATCAGAGGACACACTTAAACCGGTAATGTAATTCGTTTCTATTTACTCTAATCGGATCCGATTTTTGGAATAGTTCGAATGTTTGTTTTAATATTCGGATCGGTACATCCCAAGGACACAGTTCGGATCGGGTTACAGTGCTACTAAACGATTGTACAGTAGCACGCCACCCATACGAACAGAACCTAGATGATTGTCTAGTCGAGGGATTTTCTGGACGAACACAGAGATTTCGGTTCGTCTAGATCCAATCACGAGTTCGTTATAATCTTCGTCCGATGATGGTAGGACACTATGAATCCCAATCCTATCGTCAGTCGTTTTAATCTGTTTGATCTAGTTCATTTTCGATTTCTGTCTTAAATCTGAATTTATTGTTCAATAATAGTTTAATTAAAACCCCCCCAATCGATCATTGTTTTGAATGTTCTAGACTGCATGTAAATTCTGTGGGAAACGATCCAGGTTCTCTGTACTACAAATCCTCATTGAAACTGGTTATTTTTGTTAGATTCCATGTTTTGATGATAACAAATCATGTTTTGGAAGCTCATGGAATAATTAGCAGCAAAGCAATCCATTCTGGTGATCTGTGCAAGATCACTCGAGTGATTTATTTAATCACTCGAGTGATTGTGGATCACTCGAGTGATGTTGTTAATCACTCGAGTGATATTCAAGATCACTCGAGTGATCGCTGAAATCACTCGAGTGATTGCGGAAAATTAAAGATCACTCGAGTGATATGGGAAATCACTCGAGTGATCCGCAATTTCACTTCCAGTGATCGCGAAATCACTGCAAGAAAAATTCACTGTTTTGAAAATCACTTCCAGTGATTCTGAATCACTCGAGTGATCCGCCAAATCACTTCCAGTGATTGTGAATCACTCGAGTGATCAGGCTAATCACTTCCAGTGATTTTGTTTTCACTTCCAGAAATTCCCACGGTTTTGCTATTCACTTCCAGTGATTCTCATTCACTCGAGTGATGCGCCAAATCACTTCCAGTGATTGTGAATCACTCGAGTGATGAAGCAAATCACTTCCAGTGATTAGGATTTCACTTCAAGAAAAATCTACTGTTTTACAAATCACTTCCAGTGAAGCTGAGATCACTCGAGTGATCCGCCAAAATTCTCAAATCACTTCCAGTGATCCTCAATCACTCGAGTGATGTAGGATTTTCGCTGAATCACTTGCAGTGAATTGGAAATCACTGCAAGAAGATTTCACTGTTCACCAAATCACTTCCAGTGATCATAAATCACTCGAGTGATATTTGCAAAGTTCCAATATCACTTCCAGTGAACCAGCAATCACTGTCAGAAATATTCAAAGGTTTCAAAATCATTTCCAAACACATTATATTCACTACCAATGATATTGCATCTTCTCATATGAGGATTTATTGATCAAGTATACATCTTTCTACATTGACCTTGATCCAATTGCTTTTAACTTCATCAACGACAAATGATTTTGCTAGTGAAATTTTATTATTACTGTAGCTTTCAAAATCATGATATAATACTCAGTTGCGAAAATAGGATCACTCTCTATGGTTTCACTGTCTCTTTTATAAAACACCTCCAGTGATCCATATTAATCTGTTGATATACAAATATTGCTTAACGGTCATATTCATGAGTGTGTTACAGCTGTACTCCACTATGACGCACTTAACATGTAACTGAACACTCCACTCAAATGACAACTATTCATGGTAGCAGCAGAAATTCAAAAGTAACGAAAGAAAAATGCTGTTACATTTGTCAGAAGCATCTTTGAATTAACTGGCATATCTACAACGGCATACAAAGGCTACACTATATATGTCCAGCCATTTGAAAAACACAATAACGAAGAAATACGCCTGAACTTTCCACAAGTGATATCTTCTCAAAAAGGCTTTAACACTTCATCTGTACTTCAGTTTTTATCTACATACTCTGAAAGAGAGATTGTCAGTCATACTAAATCATTCTCAATTGTATTAACTTAAGGTTGAGGAACCTTAAGTAGGGATTTGAAATTACCTTGTGTAAGGGGGAGCAAGTGTCTGAAGGAACTTGCTGTTTGTACTGAGGTGCCAAGAACCCACTGAATCTTGGAGGATATAGTGAAAGGCTCAGAAGGACTTCTGAGGACTGGACGTAGGTCAAGTGTTTGAGACCGAACCAGTATAAATCCCTGTGTCAACTTTGGTGATATCTCTTCTTTCATTAACTGTGCTTTAAGTTTTGTATATTGATTTTAGATTTGCCAATTATTTTGTAATCACCCAATTCACCCCCCTCTTGGGTGAAAAGCTTGCTCTAACAATTTTGTGAGAACTCGATAATTCTCATCAAAATTTGGCGCCGTTGCCAGGGAATTTGCATCGGTCTAGCAGTAACAGTAGTGTAGTGTTTGAGTCAGGTGGTTCTGGTGGTTTGGCAGATTTATATCTCAACCAAATCACTCAGATCTATGTTTTTGTGAAGGAATCGGGCATTCTGAGCAAAAGTCACTTCCTTTAAGAAGTGAGATCACCCCTGATTTTCCTAAATTCCATCATCTAGACCACTTTTTCGATGTTTTTTGGTCTTAGTGGGACGTAGTCGGTATTTCCGAAATTGTCTAAACTTTGCGACTTGCTCCGATTGGGCTGATTTTTGGTGAGCTGAAAGAAAATGGCATTCTGAGCATAACTCATCGTTATGCCATGAGCTCCTCTAAAATTTTGCCAAATTCCATCGTTTAGACCACTTTTTCGATTTTTAAGTTTTTTTATTGCATTTTTGGGTTCCCGGATAGTGTAGAAGTTGTTCTGTGCAAGTCCCATAATTTTTAAAAATCATTTGGTAGTGTTTTTGAATTTATTTTGGTCAATTTCCAGTGTGATTTTGCGTTTTTTTTAGTGTTCTAGTGGTTATCTTGATTTTTCCCTATGCTGTATGACTAGAAGCAGCACTAGTGCATTTGATCTGTTGGACAATAATCCTGAAATAGAACGCACAATTCTTGCTGCTAGAAGGGCTGTTAGGTTAGGTCAAAGGATTATTACTGAACCTGTTTCTGATTCTGACACTGATTCTATTGGCAGCACTTCTAGTCCCTCAGACACTATGGCAAATCATGGAAATAATAGGACTTTAAAACAGTTGACTGCACCTGGTGATAATTATCAGCCATTGTGTATCCAATACCCTACCCTTGGTGCTAACCTTGAACTTAAATCTGGACTTATACATTTGTTGCCCAAGTTTCGTGGTCTTGCAGGTGATGAACCGCACAAGCATATAAAGGAATTCCATGTGGTGTGCAGCACAACGAAACCACAACATATTGATGAAGACCACATTAAGCTGAGAGCTTTTCCTTTCTCTCTTGAGGATGGAGCGAAAGACTGGTTATATAATCTTCAACCATCATCTATTGGCAGTTGGGCTGATATGCAGACATTGTTCCTGGAGAGATTTTTCCCTTCTTCAAGAGCCACTACAATCAAAAAAGAAATAAGTGGAATCAAGCAAATTAATGGCGAAAATATGCATGAATATTGGGAGAGATTCAAGAGGTTGTGTGCTAGCTTCCCCCATCACCAGATAACTGAGCAGCTCTTGATTACTTATTTCTATGAGGGTCTTCTACCTAATGACCGAAATCTGGTGGATGCTTCTAGTGGTGGAGCCTTAGTCAACAAGACACCCCAAGAGGCCAGAGATTTAATATCCACTATTGTAGCTAACTCTCAACAATTTGGCACTAGAGCAAATAGCAGTATTGCGTTCCAGATCAGCGAATCTAGTGATTCTCACCAGCGATTGGAGAATAGACTTGATGATCTGACCTCCTTGGTGAGGCAACTGGCAGTAACTCAAACAATGCAGTCTTCCACTCCACAGTTGGGTCATTCATGTGGTTTCTATTCTGATCCCTCCCATCCTACTGATTATTGCCCCACTTTGCAAGACAACACATATCAAGATCAGTCAGTGGCTGCTGTGGGTGTTTTTGCAGGGAAGCCACAACACCAGCAGCAAAATAATGCCTTCTCCAATACATATAATCCTGGCTGGAGAAATCATCCCAATTTTAGGTGAAGCCAGAATCCGAGTCAAATTCAAAACCACAATAGTCATGTGCAGCAAAATTCTGGAAATTACCAACAGAGACAGTTTCCACAGAATAGACAGAATTTCCAACAATTCACACCTCCACAGCCAGCACAACAACAGCCGACCAGTAGTAGCAGCAGCAGTGGTCCCTCATTAGAAGAAATGATGAAGCAACTTGCAACAAACAGTTTGTAATTCCAGCAACAGACTGAGGCCTCTATCCAGAGTTTGCAGACTCAGATTGGGCAGTTGGGAACATCATTGAACCAACTCCAGCCTCAGGGATCTAATACTCTCCCTTCACAGACAATTCCCAATCCGAAGGGAAACGTTAGTGCTATCTCCCTACGATCTGGTAAGCAATTACAAGGGCATAAACCAGCTGCAGATGTAACTGAATCCATATCAGAAAAAGAGTCAAAAAAAGTGAAGATTGACTCTAGAAACAAAGAGGCCGTGAAGCAAGGTGAAGAGGAGTCTGGAGTTCCTATTCCTCTTCCTTTCCCTCAGAGAGTACTTCAATCCAAGAAGTTGGCAGAAAAAGTGCAAGACAATGATATCCTTGAGACATTCAGAAAAGTTGAGATTAACATCCCTCTCTTGGATGCCATCAAACAGATCCCCAAGTATGCCAAGTTCCTAAAGGAGTTGTGTACCAACAAGAGGCGACTGAGGGGGACTGAACGAGTGAGCTTGAACCAGAATGTCTCCGTGCTTCTCCAACAACCCATGCCTCACAAGTGCAAGGACCCAGGTATGTTTTCTATCCCTTGTATTATTGGTAATTATAGATTTGATAATTGCTTGGCTGATTTAGGTGCTTCCATTAATGTTATGCCTGCATCTATTTATAAATCCCTTGGTCTTGGTCCCTTACGACCTACTGGTGTTGTTGTCCAACTAGCTAATAGAAGTAATGTTCATCCTACTAGTCTGATTGAAGATGTTTTGGTTAAGGTCAATGAATTGATATTCCCTGCTGACTTTTACATTTTAGATATGGAGGATGAATCTCCTGGTAGTAGATCCCCAATCATTTTAGGGAGACCTTTCTTGAAAACAGCTAAGACTAAGATAGATGTGCATTCTGGTACTCTTTCCATGGAATTTAGTGATATTGTTGTGACTTTTAATATCTTTGATGCCATGAGACATCCTAGGGAAGACCATTCTATTTTGTGCATTGATGTGATAGATGAGACTGTTGATGATGTTCTTTCTGCTTGGTATGCTGATTTTCCTGATTTTTCATCGGTGGGAGATTCTGTGATATGTGCATGTTCTGACACTGAATGGTGCCCTGTTTGCACTGAGATTGATGATGCACTGTATGGAGATATTGACTTGATTTCTGATTCTACTTTGCTTGTGGATCATGATATTGATTGTGGTGAAGCTGAGCTTTATTCTGATGTTCATTGTGATTATGAACTTAACCCTAATGTTAACAGTGAGCTTCCTAGCCACAGTTCTGCTTCTGTGCATGTAGTTTCAGGTATTGCAGGTGTATACACTTCTGAAATGGTCCAATCACCTAAGCTCCTTCCTTCCATTTAGCAGCCGCCTAAGTTAGAGTTGAAGTCATTGCCAGCTCACTTGAAATATGCCTTTCTAGAGGTAGATGAGCAACTTCCAGTCATTGTGGCCAATAACCTTCTACCTGATCAAGAAGAGAAGCTGCTGAGCTTGTTGAAGGCCAATAAGAAGGCAATTGGGTGGACATTAGCTGATCTTGTTGGTATTAGCCCTTCTATGTGTATGCATCGGATTCTGTTGGAAGCAGATGCTAAGCCAGTAAGACAACCCCAGAGACGTCTTAATCCTCTCATTTTAGAAGTGGTTAAGAAGGAAGTGACTAAGCTTCTACAGGCTTGCATCATCTATCCCATCTCTGAAAGCCAGTGGGTTAGCCCGGTCCAGATCGTTCCCAAGAAGTATGGAGTAACTGTGGTAGCCAATCAAAGGGATGAGCTCATTCCTACAAGAGTTCAAAACAGTTGGAGAGTATGCATAGACTACAGGAAACTCAACCTAGCTACCCGCAAGGATCACTATCCTTTACCTTTCATTGATCAGATATTAGAGCGTTTGGCTGGTAAGTCTCACTACTGCTTTTTGGATGGTTATTTGGGGTACTTTCAGATCCATATTGCTCCTGAGGATCAGGAGAAGACAACCTTCACATGCCCCTTTGGAACCTATGCTTACCAAAGAATGCCTTTTGGCCTCTGCAATGCACCTGGCACCTTTCAGCGTTGCATGGTGAGTATCTTTTCTGACTTTCTAGAGGATTGCATGGAGGTTTTCATGGATGATTTTACAGTGTATGGGTCTGATTTTGATGCATGCTTGGCTAGTTTGTCTAGAGTCTTGAATAGATGCATTGAGTTTAATCTTATGCTAAATTTTGAAAAGTGTCACTTCATGGTTGAGTTAGGGATAGTGTTGGGACACATTGTTTCTAAAGAGGGTATTAAGGTAGATCCTACTAAAATTGATGTTATCACTACTTTGCCTTACCCCACATCTGTGCTGGAAGTTCGTTCTTTTCTTGGCCATGCAGGTTTCTACCGACGTTTCATTCAGGATTTCAGTAAGATTGCCCAGCCCTTGTCTAACCTTCTACATAAGGACATTAAGTTTGCATTTGATGCAGAGTGTAAGATAGCCTTTGATCACTTGAAGTGTTACCTGACTATCACTCCAGTTATCCAACCACCAGATTGGTCTCTCCCATTTGAGTCGATGTGCGATGCTTCCAATTATGCTGTTGGGGCTGTCTTGTCTCAAAGAGTCAATAAGGTTTCTCATGTCATTGCATATGCATCCAAGACCTTGGATCCTGCCCAATCCAATTATACTACCACTGAGAAAGAACTTTTGGCTATAGTGTTTGCTTTTGATAAGTTTAGGTCATATCTGCTAGCTAGTAGGGTAATTGTTTTCTCTGACCATGCTGCTTTGAAGTTTCTTTTAAAAAAGACAGATGCTAAGCCTCGACTTATTCGATGGATGTTATTGCTCCAAGAATTTGATGTTGAGATCAAATATAGGAGTGGAGCACAAAATTTGGTAGCTGATCATTTGAGTCGTGTTACTCATTCCTCTTCCCCCTCTGCCATTCAGGATGATTTTCCTGATGAGTAGCTTTTACAGCTGCAAGGTAAGCTTCCATGGTATGCTGATTTAGTTAATTACTTGGTTGCTGGTGTTTTACCTTCTGCTTCCACTAGGGCCCAAACTCTGAAATTAAAAAGTGAATCTAGATATTACGTTTGGGATGACCCTTATCTGTGGAGATTTTGTAGTGACCAAGTAGTTAGGCGATGTGTACCTCATCATGAGTTTGACTCCATATTACATTTTTGTCATGCCTCTGCCTGTGGTGGTCACTTTGGACCCCAAAGGACTGCTAGGAAAGTCCTAGACTCTGGTTTATTTTGGCCAACCCTGTTTCATGATGCCCATCTGTTTTGTAAGTCATGTGATAATTTTCAGAGAGTAGGTAGTCTTTCTCGTAGGCATGAGATGCCCCAGCACCCCATATTGTTTTGTGAAATTTTTGATGTTTGGGGTATTGATTTTATGGGTCTATTTCCTATTTCTCATGGTTTCACTTACATATTGCTTGTTGTTGATTATGTTTCGAAATGGGTTGAGGTGAAGGCCACCCGGTCTAATGATTCTGCTGTGGTGGTAGATTTTGTCAGGTCTAACATTTCCTGCAGGTTTGGCATTCCTCGAGCCATTATTAGTGACCAGGGTTCTCATTTTTGTAACCGGAGCATGGGTGCTTTGTTACGGAAGTATGGAGTGATTCACAAGGTGTCCACAGCATACCATCCACAGACCAATGGTCAAGCAGAAGTCTCGAATAGAGAGATTAAGCAAATCCTTAAGAAGACTGTTAACTCTACCCGGAAGGATTCGAGCAAGCGATTAGATAATGCTTTGTGGGCTTATCGGACTGCCTACAAGACTCCAATTGGGATGTCTCCATATCGGCTTGTTTTTGGTAAGGCATGTCACCTTCCTGTTGAATTAGAGCATCAAGCTTATTGGGCCATTAAGCAGTGTAACATGGATTTGGCTAAGTCTGGGATGGAACGGAAGCTCCAATTGCAAGAGTTGGATGAGCTTCGATTGGATGCCTATGAGAGTTCACGGTTGTATAAGGAGAAGACCAAGGCATTCCATGACAAGCAAATCCTGAGGAAAGAGTTTTCTGTGGGCCAGAAGGTTCTTCTATTCAATTCCTGTCTCAAGTTTATGCCCGGTAAGCTTCGATCTAGATGGGATGGCCCTTTTGTGATTGCTAATGTTTTCCCTTTTGGTGTTGTTGAGTTGTGTGATCCACCTACAGGGAGGACCTTCAAAGTGAATGTACATCGACTCAAACCATTTTATGAGGGATCACAGCAGCAACCTGAAGAAGCGGACCTCATACTCACTGATGCCACTTATCCTCCGTAAACACCTGGGGAGTATTCTTCTTTCCCTATTTCTTTTTTCCCTTTTCTTTTATTTCTTGTGTTTCTTTTTCACTTTTCTTTTCAAACTTTCTAAATAATACACTTTCTCCTTCTATCATTGTTTAGCTATGTATATTGTGGATTTGGACATATTGATTTTAATGGATCGGATCATACTGTTTGGGCTGAATTCCTTACATTTTGGTAGTTGATTTTGGTGATGCTAATTGCATGATTTGGTATTTACCTTTGTGAGATTTTAGGCCTACATGAATGGGATTCATCTTTACCATTCTTCCCTTTTCTGTGTGTCTCTGCTCCTGATTTATGTTCTCTAGAACTTGCTCTCTTTCTTTTTAAGGCTACATTTTTCACTTGCATGAATAAATATGATGGAAGCTTGTTTAGTTTCTTTCTTTTATTTGCCACTTTGACCGAATAGCCTTCCCTTACACTATTAATTTCCCTTTGTTAGCCCTTTGTGCCGTTTTGACTAATTCTTTTCTTCAACCACATTACTAGCCAAAGTGTAAAACCATGTTATACCGCACCTTGGAATTTACTAAGCATTGGTTTCACCTTAATGTGGGGGTTTCCTAGGAGTGCCACAATTTAAGTATGGGGGGATGTTTGGATGGTTGATTTGGGAGTTGGGTCTTTCTGAAAAAAACAAAAAAACAAAACAAAAACAAAACAAAAAAAAAACAAAAAAAAACAAAATTTGAGTGTATATTTGAAAGGGGATATTCCATTGATTTGAGTGTTATTATTGTCATGCTCTTTCAAATTTCTTTGGTGCTTAGCCTCACATATCCATATTTATACACACCTTCACCTTAGCCCCATTACAACCTTGAATAATAAGCTCTCTTGATTTGTGCATGTATGTGATATGAGTAGTGGAGAAGTAGAAATTGAGCAAGCCTATGGTAGGACAATTTCTTGATTAGAATTTGAGTGATACACTTATTTACCCTATACACTTTAGAGAGTTATTGAGAGAATCCTCTGAGAGACCATCTTATGTGAGTAGCATCATTGATCGAGACTACCATGTTTTGTAATTTGTTATGCAAGGATTTCAATTTTAATTGGTTGGTCTTTTGAAGATCTGTGTCCATTGTTCCAATTTTACATTGTTGGCAATTGTTAGAAAGGAGAAATTTTTCTTTTAAGTTTTGCTCAGGAGTGTAAAATGATAAGTGTGGGGGAATTTGATAATTGAATATTTATTACACTCATTTATATCTCTTGATTAATAAATTTAGATTGTTTTGTAATAAATAATGGGCTTTTATGCTTATTTGGGCTTTGAGTGTTTTATTGGATTTAACATATTTTAATAATAAAAATTCCAGATTTACAACCCATCTCTATTTTGATCTTAACTCTTGAACCAGATATCCGAATGATCTCATTCTTATCTCATTTTTTAGATGATTCAGAGGGCAACAATTGATATGAAGACTTGAAGGGAAGATTCGGAAAAGAGGATAGTCAAAAATGCAGTCAATGTTATATGTATTTTTCTGGATTTTTTATTGGGCCCAAATTTTGTAATGAAGCACTATTCAGTATGGATTTTCGTTTTGGGCTGAACTAATGGGCTCTGGCCCATTTGACAATTAGGTTTTAACCTAAGTTAGCTGAAACAATAGACATAATGTTTTAGTGGACGTTTTTAGATTGAAATCAGAAGTTCTAAATTCTCTGAAATGTTCTTCGTGTTCTTCGTTCGTTCTTCGGATTTTCCAGCCATGTCCTGTTAAGTTTCTGTGACTGAGCTATGGATTGAGGATTCACGTTTCCAATTAGAGGACATACTTAAACCGGTAACGTAATTCGTTTCTATTTACTCTAATCGGATCCGATTTCTGGAATAGTTCGAATGTTTGTTTTAATATTCGGATCGGTACATCCCAAGGACACAGTTCGGATCAGGTTACAGTGCTACTAAACGATTGTACAGTAGCACACCACCCATACGAACAGAACCTAGACGATCGTCTAGTCAAGGGATTTTCTGGACGAACACAGAGATTTCGGTTTGTCCAGATCCAATCACGAGTTCGTTATAATCTTCGTCCAATGATGGTAGGAAACTATGAATCCCAATCCTATGGTCAGTCGTTTTAATCTGTTTGATCTAGTTCGTTTTCGATTTCTGTCTTAAATCTGAATTTATTGTTCGATAATAGTTTAATTAAAACCCCCTCAATCGATCATTGTTTTGAATGTTCTAGACTGCATGTAAATTCTGTGGGAAACGATCCAGGTTCTCTGTACTGCAAATCCTCATTGAAACTGGTTATTTTGTGAGAACTCGACAATTCTCATCATGGATCCAAGTAAAACTGGATACCTTAGGAAGAAAAAGGGTTATACAGTTTCGTAGGAAGAAGAAAGGAATGTCATGCTCTCAGTCAGTAAAACACGGATGAATAAAGCATACATGAATTTTGAAGAGAACATGCAGTAAAGCTTGAATCAAATGCATGGGTTACTCAAGTGACCTTGGAGGACTTGAGTACAAAGAAACTAGGAATTGGAAACTAACTTGAGTGTCTACGAGTCACACTCAAGCCAGGTACGCTGAGTTAGTATGGGAATTTATTTCAGTTTCCTAAGCTTAATGTTGTACCTATTCTTCCCAACTCAATTTGATTGATAAATTCTTGCTCTTTACTGCATACCCTTAGCAATCAATCATTTATGATTTTCAAAATGAAATTGTGCATAATTTTTCTATGAATTTGTGTTTGAAATGCACATTTTAAAATTCTACTTGAATCTCAATTCATTTTGTTTATAAAAGTGCATACACATGACTTGAAAATTATTCATATCACATTTGCATTCAAATCATTTTCAAAAATTGGAAGTTAATATTTTTGTATACTAAATGTCATAATTGCTTCAAATACATCTAGAGTATTTCCCTATCATCGATATATTGATCATTGATCTTGAATTATGCTATCCAATATTTAAACTCCTTAGCCTTTATTCTCTAACATGTTAGACTTCATGTCTAATAAGTTAGGAAACTATATGAGTTTCAAGCTTATATCCAAGAAAAGAATTGAATTCATGAAAAGCATCATTCTTAAAGCATAAATTCTTATTAAGTTATTCCAAGCATTATCAATGTTCATTAATGCATTGAATGAATGATAATGCATTAACCATTATAGTGGAATAACATATTAGGATGATGTTTTGGAACTTTAGTCATTTGGACTAATGAGTTCGTGCTTTATCTTCTATAAATTCATTATACTCATCTTGTTACTCAAATGCATCAATATTTGTCTTTATCATTTGTTAGTAACTAGAGCCTTGTGTTCGAATTCTTACCATGAATCATGACACTATTCTAAAAGGCAACATTACTTCTTAGTCATTAGCAAAGTCATTGTACTCATATATGTCTATTGAGTTACTTCTTTTGGCCAATTCATTTTCCATGTGACTTTTGCTCTTGGGAAGATTCTCAAACATGTTATCTTAAAGAAGGAAGCTTTTTGGTACATGTATACACTTAAACTATTGACTTCCACCATTTTGAGCATGAGGATTAATTCTTAACAAATTTCATGTTTTGATGATAACAAATTTCATGTTTTGATGATAACAAATCATGTTTTGGAAGTTCATGGATTTCATATCAGCAAAAGAAGTGATTAAAGTGATATGAGCAAGATCACTTGAGTGATTTAGTTAATCACTCGAGTGATATTCAAGATCACTCGAGTGATCATTGAAATCACTCGAGTGATGTGGAAAATTTCCAGATCACTCGAGTGATATGGGAAATCACTCGAGTGATGCGCATAATCACTGTAAGAAAAATTCACTGTTTTGAAAATCACTTCCAGTGAAGTCCAGATCACTCGAGTGATGCGCCTAATCACTTCAAGTGATTGAAAAATCACTGCAGGAATATTTTACAGTTTTCCAAATCACTTCCAGTGATCTTGGAGTTTTCATGCATTCAAAATCTTAATGTCATAATGCATATTCTTGATTCAAAAGAACATTTGAGATTTTGAAACAACTTTCATATTTTCATTCATGATTTATTATTTCATAAATGTTGGTCATTATAGATAGATTTTCTACTCTTTTGATCCAACTTACATAGATTGTATGAAAACCTTATCAATGGCATATTTTCAACATAAAATGTATTTACAAGTTGTCGTTGATCATTGGAAAACATCATTCTTAATTGATATCATTTGCTCATTATGCTTCATGATTCAATAACTTGAATTTATTGGATAAAATTAAATTTTGGTCTTTGTTGGATTATGATACTCCTTGCTCAAATATCATTTGATTCAATTATATAAGAGCATAAGAGTTATTATGTCTAATATTGTGGACCCAAGAACAGTTGGGTACCAAAGAACATATATTTATACTCTTGCAGGAATTGACCAAAATGCTTGGCTTTTGGATACAAAGATCAAAGGCTAATGGAGGAAGCAGAATCTATGGTATAAGATGCAGTAAAATAGATAAAATGATGCAGCTGTAAACAAGAACTTCAAAGTTCTACTTGAGACGATGGATGACAAAATAAGGGAGCTATGAGCAAACCAGAATTTCTAAAGAGTACTTGACAAAAGGCACATGCTAAGAAGATAAATGAATATGAAGCCTTTCTCCAAGCTCATCTTGTTGCTTCTAATCTTAAGTGTTCCATAGAGATCACATACTCAGATTCCTTCAGTACTGATCAAGTTATCAGACGAAAATTGACAATAGTGCATCTACAAGAGGATCATAACTCAAGTAATTACGACATTACTTGAGTGAGGTATTGTATTCTTTCATAAGTGAAATTCTCTGAGTAAGGGCCTTAAGGAGATATTCATCTTTTAATTCTATCATCCTATCTGGATAGTAGTTGAAGCTCAAGTCATTTAAATTTTCTGACTCGAATGATATTAGAATACAATTGCTAAAATCCATGAATAGCATCATCATTTTCGAATTTGATTTCTCTCTAAATTTTTCAACATTCAGTCTTAAAGTTTTCAATGGTTTTCTAAATCTATAAGAGCTTTTAACTGTATTTCTCATGATAAGTTTTAAGACCATGCATACATTAAGGGGGAGCTTCACATTCACATGTGTTTTATATTTTAAAAGCTTATCTCCTTTATTTGAAGAAAATCATTATAGTAGACTCATCTACATTCACCCTCAATTGATTAGTTTTGATGATGAGATACTTATCCATTTTCTTTTCTTCATCCTAATTTGCATGTATTTTATAGAAAGGAAATTAATACTTGATTGCACTAATCTTTCTCCTTGCAAGAATGTTTTTAACTTATGACAGAAGAATTTGTTCTATGAGAAGATCATTCCTCAACACACCAAAAGGAGAATATATCAACCTTGAGGAAATATGCATAACAATTAAACAAGGGAAATATATTGGCTACAACATTCAAAGTAACAAATAACTATGCCAAATACAAATTAAAGGAGCATTCAGCATACTGTGATGGAACAAGGAGTTCAACTCAGTGAGGAGTATCTTGAAGACAACATATACTTCAGAGTTGCACCGAGAATATGACATAAGCTGGACTTCATGGATCTATCATCAACTGGCCAAATTCAAATGAGCATTTCTAAACCCTCCTCTCTCTCTTTATGTTCTATACAAGCCTTGCATATCTTTCATTATGAAAGCTTTATTGAAAACATTTTTCATTTTCATCACATTCAAATAGCATTACTTTCAAAAAGGGGAGAGTAAACTGTTTCTTTTGATTAATGGAGAAAATGATATTTCAAATGTATTTTCATAATTACTTCTCCATGAAACCTTCTTCTTTATATTTCAAACTTTTTGCTAATGTCAAATAGGGGGAGAGAAATGGAAAAATATGTTGCATTCAATTTGTCTATTCACATTCAAGCATATTTCTCTTTAAGGATTTGCCATCATCAAAAAGGGGGAGAATGTTAGATATGATTAGTTTTGATGATGACAAATATAGATGTCAAATATTAAGCACAAGAAGCTTGCATAGTATACTTTTCTAATACATTGACTAACTTTGCATATATTGTAGATTAGTCAAGCAATGGAAGAAAGAAATTGAGGAATAAAGAACTTGCAAGAATTAATGAAAAATATGAAGATTCAAGTTTTTATGGGTACTGTAGCAGTGGGTACTGTAGCAATACGGTTACTGTAGCAATTGGCACTGTTTGGAACTGTAGCAAAGTGATGTTTAACAAATCACTCGAGTGATTTTCTGAATCACTCGAGTGATTCTGAAAAAATAGAAATCACTCGAGTGATGTTTAGTTTTTCAGACTCTGTTCTTCATTCAGCTGAGCGAGGTCTAGTTATTTGATCATATCTCTCATAATACAACTCCAATTGAGACCAAAACAGTTGTATATGAAACTAGACTCCCAATGCATCATTTTGACACCAGAACCAATATCAAAGGAGCTCAGATGAGGGAGATATCAGTGTTCGAATTGGACCTTCATGTCAGCGTCACTTTCTGGAACAGGTTTGGTATTTAGGCTATAACTCTCAAACCATGGCTCCAATTGAGCTAAAACCGGTGCCATATGAAACTAGACTTCAAGATCTTTCCATTGTTATATAATTCAGAAATTTTGGAGCTATATTCGAAGAGTTATGATATCTGTAATTTGACCCCTGTTTGCTGTCGAATTGGAAGTGAAGTTTCGAGTTCAAGTGATCTGAACAACAGATCACTCGAGTGATATTGAAGATCACTCGAGTGATTCCAGAATTCACTCGAGTGATATGACTTATTTTGCATATCACTTCCAGTGGCGCAAAATTCACCGGAGGAATTTTTCACTGTTCTCAATATCACTTCCAGTGATATGGAATTCACTCGAGTGATATGAAATTCCAGTGATATCCAAGTCATTACAGTAAACCGAATATCTTCAAGTCAGATTAGATTCGTTTGAGTGATATGGGTATTCTGATACACAACTTTCGGTGATCACTCAGTATACTCTTCACTGTGACAGAATCAGTTCCAGTAGCAGGAAATCAGAATCACATCCGGATATCCCATATCACCTCCAGTGAAATGCTTCTGCATTCGAGTGAAATGTTGGTTTGAGAGAATCACTTCCAATGGATTGTATAATCACTCGAGTGATTCAGTTCCTATCAAAAAACATCTTCAGAAGCTGACTGAATCAAAGTGAATTTCAGAGATCAACCTCTAATCATTATGTTTACATTTGTTGGTATACTTAAACATCATTTAACAGTCATTTCAAGTATGAAACAGGAGATCAAACATCGGATTACATCTTAATATACGAAGGTCACTTACGGAGAATATTGTCACTGAACATGATGAAGTCCCAGAGTGTAGAAATCTTGTCTTTGATTATTGATCAAATTTAATCATGACTAATATTCTATTATATCAGTGGTTGAAGTGTTTCTACAGATTAACCATGAAGAAATCATGAGAAGACCTGAAAAGCTGTTTCACGAGAAGCCAAGCGTCCACTGACAACAGCAATATTCTCAAGTGTATTACAGCTGTACTCCATCATCACGCACATGACAAGTAACTGAACTCTCCATTTAAATGACAACTATTCATGGACGGCAGCAAAATTCATAAGTAACGGAAGACAAATACTATTGCATCTGTCAGACAAATGATGGGCTTTCAACGGAAAGATATTTGAATGTTCCAACGGCTATCAACCATCTTCTATATAAACCAATGTATTCAAACAAGAAACAGAGAGAGTTCTACAGAGAAATACTACAGCGAACAAAAATGATGAAGTAACGAGAACCCAACTGCCAACATGCTGCTGTGATGAATCTTCATCCCTCATACTCTCCGTTAATATCTGTTTCCATTGTCATGTACATTTAAGAGTGAATATTTGTATTATACTTCAGTGAGCATTTATCTACTCTGTGAGAGAGTCTGTAAACACACCATCTATATTTCTGTATTGATCTCAAGGTAGAGGGACCTTGAGAGGGTTGATTACCTTACGAGAAAGTTGTAGAGAGAATTGCTAGTAGTACTTTCTGCTCGTAAGACTTACAAGGTGCAAGCAGTAGAGAACGTTACTGCTCGTAAGACTTACAGTGGTGTAAGCAGGAGAGAACGTTGCTGCTCGTAAGACTTGCACGGGTAAGCAAGAGAGAAATGACTTTAGGATTGCTTTGCTCAACTTACCGTAAGAGGGTGTAAACCTTACAGTGTGTAAGGGGGAGTAACTCTTGTGAGTTTGTAAAGGCTTTTCTTGTGCCCAGTTAAACAAGAAGATAGTGGATTGGAAATCTCAGGAGGAGCCTGGGGACTGGACGTAGGTCATCGTGGATAGGACCGAACTAGGATAAATCACAGTTTGCATATTCTCTTCCCTAAGCTTTTACATTTCCAGCATATATGATTTACATATCAGCTTATGTTTCTATACTTCCGCATGTATTGATTTGATAAGTTACGAAAATATTTTAAAAGATTATACTTTCTTATCACATACCCAATTCACCCCTCTCTTGGGTGTCAGCCAGTTCTAACAAATTGAAGATCATAGTACGAGGCACTATTGTGTATTTAGTGTAATTGTTTAGTAGTTTTATGCGATTACACATTTTATGTATAAGAATGTATGAATAAAGGTTAAGTAGAGAATAGCTCTAATGTAATTAAAGTACAACACTCGCGTACTCTAATATATTGAAACTAAGACCCGATGAGGTATTAATGATGTATTGAATTTTGCTGAAATAATTGAAAGGTTTTCTACCCTTTGAAAATCCCTCTCAACCTTAGGTTTAAATCATGAGTTAAGAGGGGGAATTTATGAACGTTATTGAATGTTGGGTAGTCCGGGGTTAAATCCTGGTTCCACAATGGTTTTTACTACTCATTTGGGGCTGTTGAAAAGAGGGTATCACATTTTTGTTATCAGAGTGTTGATTCTGGCAATAATGGAATTTGCTTGAGATCTTTTCTTAAGTTTAAAGGTTAAAATCCTTAGATAGATGCCTTGAGTTAGGAAGCATGGTAGTAGAACTATTTTTAAGAGTGATGACAAGTGGAAGAACAAAGATTTAGATAACCTATGAGTGTATTCAGATGGAATTCTAAAGTGTTATCAGCTTGGGATAGCTGATGAACTCGAGTTTAGCTTGGAGAACTCGAGTTCATAGACCATTTTTTGGTGTATTAAGTGGTCTCGGGTGAGAACTCTCAAGGGTAGGAAGGGTAGACTCGAGTACATTTTGGGGTAAGAACTCAAGTTCAGTGTGGAGAACTCAGTGCATAGGGTATTTCCTTATGCATCAGATAGTTTCACGTGGGAACTCGTGGGAGTGTGAACCTAGAACTCAAGTGCAAATAGTTGAGAACTCGAGTTTATATGGGTGAAATTGAGTACATCTCCTTTTCTTGCAGTTGGAATCCTTTCTGGTAGAAACTCCTTCCCCATAACTCGAAGGACTAAAGTGTAAGCAAGTTGAGAACTCGAGTTTATATGGGTGAACTCGAGTGCAATTTCTCTTCTTACAAGTTGAAAATCTCTCGGGTAGAAACTCTTTATGCCAGACTCGTAGAACTTGAGTGTTGATGTTTAAACTCGAGTGCAACACTTGGCCAAAGCATTTGAGAGCTTTCTAGAATGAACTCTCATCTCCACCTTCCAAGACTCGAGTGCATGCAGGAGAACTTGAGTGTGTCATGGAGAACTCAAGTGCAAGCCTTTATGGCAAGTGTAAAGATTGAAGTATCAGCTAAGTGTCTGTGGAAAACCAGTAGAACTCGAGTGTGGTTGGAAAAGACTTGAGTTTTGGGCTAGAACTCAAGTGCATGGATGCAAACTCAAGTGTAGAGGTAGCTTTGCTGAACATGGAAATGTGACTTTGTGCAATGTTTCTTAGGAGACTTTAGCACATTATTGGAGGCTTTCCTGATATGTCACGTGGTGGTTAAGGTATTATGGGATACCAATACCCAGTGACGTATGATATGATGTTAGCGACATGTCACGTGGTGATTGAGGTATTATGGGATACTCATACCTTATGATAAATGATATGGTATGAAGCTACCAATAATGCCCGGATCTCACTGGAACTCCATGGTTAAGCATGCTTAGGAGAAGGAATATTGTGGGTATGCTCCATATAGGCTTGCTCAGTTATAGGCTGGATTCCCGTGACGCTGTGACGGGCGCCCAGTGAGGGTAGCCCTGCAGTTCGGCTAGTGGGGGTTCGTTGTAAAGGCTTGGAATTGTGATTTGAGATTCTTAGATGACCTAAGAAATGACTAGAGGCATGGAGATGATAAAGTAAGTTTTGATCTTTAATCCGAACCCTTCCTGCTGCAGAGATTACTGCTCAGGGAAAGTTCATTTGATAGGGGTTATGGAAAATTGAGACATAGTGATTGTATTGAGATTCTCCATGCTAAGTGTGTTAGATATGATTAGTTTTGATGATGACAAATATAGATGTCAAATATTAAAAGCAAGAAGTTTGCATAATATACTTATCTCTTACATTGACTAACTACTATATTTAATGTTCCATATCTTGTAGATTAGTCAAGCAATGAAAGAAAGATATTGAGAAATGAAGAACTTGTAAGAATTAATGAAGAATATGAAGATTCAAGTTCTTTGGGGGTACTGTAGCAGTTGTACTGTAGCATACGGGTACTGTAGTGTGTTGGCACTGTAGCTATACTATAGTACTGTAGCAACCAGAGTAATTTTAACAATCACTCAAGTGATTTTTCAGAATCACTCGAGTGATTTTTCAGAATCACTCGAGTGATTCTGCAAACAATTGAAATCACTTGGAGTGATTCACTGTTTCAGCAAGTGATGCACTGTAGCAGCGAGTCTCTGTTTTTTGTCTAGCTGAGTAAGGTTTGGTTATTCACTCGTATTTCATAAAATACAACTCCGATTGAGGCAAAATCAGTTTCATATGAAACTAGACTTCCAATATGTCATTTTGACACTAGAAAACACATAAAAGGAGCTTTGATGAAGGAGATATAAACGTTTCAAGTTCAAACTCAAATTAACGTCACTTTCCAAAGCAGGTTTGGTAATTTGGCCATAACTCTCAAACAACAGATCTAATTGAGCTGAAACCGGTACCATATGAAACTAGATTTAAAAGCTTTCTATTGATATATAATATGGAAATTTTAGAGATATATTCTAAGATTTATCTCATCTGGAAGTTGACCCCTGTTAGCTGAAGAATTGGAAATGCAATAACGAAGTTAAAGTGATCTGAAGAACATATCACTCGAGTGATATGCCCAAAACTGTAGATCACTTGAGTGATTCCAGAATTCACTCGAGTGATATGGCTTATTTCACATATCACTTCCAGTGGCCTATCAGATCAGTCTCGGAAATTTTCACTATGCTGAAAATCACTTCTAGTACATCCAATTCACTCGAGTGATTTTGTTGATTTTACAAATCACTTCTAGTGCAAGCCAAATCACTGCAAGAAAAATTCATTGTTTCCAATTTCACTTCCAGTGATATAGAATTCACTCGAGTGATATGAGATTTTTCAGAATCACTTCTAGTGTGCGACAAGATCACTACAAGAAAAATTCACTGTTTCGAAATTCACTTGTAGTGATCTCTAAATCACTTTAGTGATATGTGAAATTTTCAATATCACTTCCAGTGGCTCTGAAATCACCAAAATAAAATTTCCATGTTCTAAATATCACTCCCAGTGCAACCGAATTCACTCGAGTGATTAGCTATTTTCTCAGTATCACTGCCAGTATATCAGTATGAATCAGAATCACTTCCCGTGAAGATGAGATCACTCTCAGTGAACCAAAATACACCTCCAGTGGAAGCCAATATGCCTCAAGTGATATGTTTATTTTGGTATATCACTCTTAATGTATTTCCAGTGAATTAAATACCTCCTAATGATCACTTAGTGTACTCTTCACTGAATCCAAATTAGTTCCAATGGCAGTAAATCAGAATCACATATGGAAATCAAGATCAATACCAAGAAAATGCTTCTGCAGTTGAGTGATTCATTATTCTTATCAGAATCACCTTCAGAAACTTCACATAATCATGGAAATCACTTAAGGGATCATCATTACCAGTGAAATATTGTTTAATCAAGATCACTGCAACTGGAATATTATCTTTTGAAAATCACCTCCAGTGAAATCAAGTTTACTTCCAGTGATTCTTCAGTTTTTGAAGATCACTACCTGTGAAGTCTATAATCATACGAGTGATGTTTTCTAACGGCTATTTCTCTAAGTGCTTTTACAAGTGTTTTGCACTACTGATCACATGCCATACAACGAATCAATACTCAGTGACAATAAATCATGGGTAATATGACTATTCAATAAACGATTCAACGAACGTGCGAAACAGAAAGAAAGTAACGCTAAAACATTTGTCAGAGCACGATCAACAGAAAAGGCTGAAGTATCTGTCAGAGCACACGATGGGTTTCAACGGGAAAATATTTGAATAGACACAATGACTCTCACAACTTCTGCTATATAAGCTCAATCTTTCAAAAACCAGAGAGGAGAGACTATAGCGAACTGAGATACACACGAACAATAAAGCGATAAGAACCCAACTACACCAACATGCTGTTATAAGTCTTCTGCCTCACGCACTCTCTGTTACACTCCATTTCCAATATCATGTATATTTGAGAGAGTGAGAATATATGTATTGTACTTCAGTAAGTATCATATCTACTCTATGTGAGAGTCTATGAACACTTCATCTGTATTTTAGAAGTGATCTCAAGGTAGAGATAACTTGAGAGGATTGATCAACTTACGGGGGAAGTTGTAGAGTGAATTGTCAGAGACTTTCTACTCATAAGACTTACAAGGTGCAAGTAGTAGAGAATGTTGCTGCTCGTAAGACTTATAGTGGTGTAAGCAGGAGAGAACGTTGCTGCTCATAAGACTTGCACAGGTAAGCAGGAGAGAAAGGTCTTTGGGATTGCTTTGCTCGACTTACTGTAAGAGGGAGAAAATCTTATAGTGTGCAAGGGGGAGTGACTCTTGTGAGTTTGTAGAGGTTCATCTTGTGCCCAGTTAAACAAGAAGATAGTGGATTGGAAATCTCAGGAGGAGCCTGGGGACTGGACGTATGTCATTGTGGATTAGATCGAACCAGGATAAATTACAGTTTGTATCTTCTCTTCCCTAAGCTTTTACATTTCCAGCGTATATGATCTATATATCTACATATGAATTTATAGTTCCATATGTATTGATTTAATAAGATGCAAAAAGAATTTAAACAATCAGACTTTCTTATCATACACCCAATTCACCCCCTCTTGGGTGTTAGCCAGTTCTAACATTTGGTATCAGAGCCAGACTTTTGTTTAAAGGACTTAACCGTCTCAAGAGTTATCAAGAATTATCAATGGCTGATTTTGGGAGTTGTTTACTTTCTGAAGGTTTCGATTATACCATCCCACCTATTTTGAAAGATATTGATTTTTGGTTTTGGAAAGCTAGAATGACTAGTTTTATAAAAGTACATAATTTTGATATGTGGAATGTTGTTACAAATACTTTTAATCATAAACCGAAAGAGAATTGGACTGACAGAGAAAAGAAAATATTTTCACTAAACATTAAAGCAATGAAAATTATGTATAGTGCTTTAACTAAAAATGATTTTGAGAAAATTAGATTTTGTTCATCCGCTAAAGCTATATGGGATACACTTGATTCTATATATACTTCTAACAAATGTGTTGAAGTTGAAAGTGTTGATAGTTCATGTGAAACTATAATCTGTGCATCTGCTGTTCATAAACAATTGGAAGCTGATAATGACAAAGGAGAAATCATAGAACACTTCCATACAATCAACACGGATAGACAAGAAGAAGAGGACTCCCAAAAAGAGCTCATTATAGACAGACATGAAAAATCACTCTCTGAAGCTCAAGATGAACTTAAGGTAAACAGTTCCAATTCTTCTAGTGATTTTTGCAAAACAGATTTCAAGGTTTGCATAAAATTGTTTTCCAACCAATTATTGATTCTGTTGAGAAAATAAAAAACATTTTCAAACATGCTGGAAATTCATTTGTGAAGAAAGAACGTAGGCAAACTGAATATTTGAGATTGTCGTCCCTCAAACAACACAATACTTGCATAAAGACTCAAAATGCATATATTTATACAATTTGTAATTATTGTGGTAAATTGGGTCATATTTCTCACACATGCCATGTTAGAAGAAATCCTAATGTGAGAAATAAATATGTTTGGGTTCCAAAACGACATATAAAGTCAAATACTAACAATCAAGGACCCAAGTATATGTGGGTACCAAAATGTCCATCTAGTACTGTACGTATGCAGGATGATCCAAAATGAAATGGACATAAAGGTATAGATAAGATGAAAAAGAAGCCAAGAGTTTCTCATGCACCAATAAAGAGGTTCATACCATCGAAAAAGAGAACTCTCAAAGCATCCATTGCTGGAGCTACAGAACATAACCACCAAAAGAAGCAATGGAGAAAAGTTATATGTTCCACCTCAACGAAGGACTACCATAGTGTACCATTCAACTATATTGAGGAGAACAAGAAAAGGAGGATCTCTCATACAAGAATACTCTCGAAGCCTACATCATTTGAGAGAGCTTTGCATACATCCTTGGGAACATATATGAAGAATCAACATAACAGAAAGAGGCAGTGGGTAAGCAAAGCCAATCCTCCAAGTACTTAAAGTGAAGGTACACAATAATAAAACCTCCTATGTCATTGTCTAATATCTATTGAGGTTTATATCATGCTACCTTAGTAATGAGCATTGCAAACTATTTTGAAATTATGTTTTCACATCCATTAGAAAATCTACTTGATAATTTCATGCAGGGATTGCAATGTTCAATAGCTTAACACTTTATGCATATATGCATACTTCAAGAGAAAATATTTTTGTATAAAGTCATGTTTAATTCATTATGCTCAATTTCTGCAAATTTACTATATTGCTTGAGCATTTGAATTATGATTCCTACAAACTAACCATGAGTGGATCCAAGCAAAATTGGATACCGAAGGGAGAAAAACGATCATATAGTTTTGAAGGAAGAAGAAAAGAATGCTCTGATGTTGATTACTAAAACAAAGATGAATAGAGCATACATGAGCCTTGAGGAAAACACTGCAAAAAAATATGGTTTACTCAAGTGATCCTGGAGGACTTGAGTAAAAGGATACAATACGATGGAGATTAACTTAGGTGTCTACAAGTTACACTCAAGCCAGGTACGATGTATTAGTATCTAAAACTTTCTGCAGAATTTAAGTGTCACGACCTTGTTTTCAAAACTCCTAGTAGCACTCGTTCTTTCCAACTCAATTTGAGTGATAAATACTTGATCATTACTGCACATCATTAGCAATTAATCATTTGTGACTTTCAAAATGTTTCAGATTTCTAAATAGATCGAAAGTGAAATTGTACATAATCTTTTTATGTATTTGAGTTTGAAATGCACAATTCAAGAATTTTCTCAGATCTCAATTCATCCTGTTTATAAATGTGCATACACTCATATATTTTCTACATTCAAATCGGTTTCAAAATTGGAAGTCAATGTATTTATACTAAGATGTCAGAAATGCTTCAAATCGATTCGTTAGAGTTCTTCCTCATCATTCACATATTATTTCTTGATCATAAACTTGTTACAGCTTGAACTTCTCAATCTTTATTTTCTAACGAGTTAGACCTTATGTTTAACAAGTTAACTATCTCTATGTGTTTCAAGTATATTCTCCAGAATTCAATATGTGAAAACCTTGTAGTTAATGTATAGAACCTTATTACAGAAGCTAGTTAATGCATTAACTGTGGAATGACTTATGAATATTTAAGAACTCTAATCATTTGGTCTTATGAGTATGTGTTTCATCGCCCATAAACCATTATACTATTTTTATTGCTCAAATGCCTTAACAATTGACTCTATCTTCGAGCAACTAAAGTATTCAAATACTTAACTTGGTAGTATTCTTACTCTTCATTGTCAAGATTATCTTTTGATCAGTAGCAAAGTCATTGTGCTTATACATGTCTATCAAGTTAAGCCCTTTTTGGCTAATCCATTTTCAATATGACTTTTGCTTTTGGAAAATTCCCAAACATGTTAATTTCATTATCAAACATGTTATGTTAGTTGTTCTTTAAAAAGAGAAGTTTTCTGGTAGATATACATATATACTTGAACTACTGACTTCCACTATTTTTAGTAAGAGCATTGATATTCAACAAACTGCACAAATGTACATTCAAAATCTTAACATCATAATACATATTCATGATTTGGCAAGACATTTGAGATTTTGAAGCAGATTGCATATCTAATTATCATTTATGGAAAATATTCATGATTTATCATTTCATAAAAGTTGATCATTATGGATAGATTTGCTACTCTCTTGATCCGACTTATATGAAATGCTTGACAATCTTATCAATGACATATTTTCTATATAAAGTGTGTTTATAAATTGTCATTGATCTTTGAAAATTATTACTCTTGGTATCACTTGATCGTTATCTTTATGATTCAATGATTTGAATTTATTGAGTAAAATTATGTTTTGGTATGTATTGGTTTATGATACTCTTTGCTCAAATATCATATGATTCACTTGTATAAGAGCTTAAGAGTTATTCTATAGAACCAAGAGGAGTTGGGTACTAAAGTATCTAAAGAGTGCTATTGAAGAAATGCGGGTGGATCAAGCTAACGGAGCAGACACATCTATGAATTCAATTACATTGATTGATATTGACATCAAAGAAAGAAGTAATCTGTGACATCACTTAATCAGAGAATCATATTCAAAAAGAAAGATGTCAAAGTGATATTCATTCCTGATCATCTTTATCTTCATCTTCAAGTAGCAGCAGACACTTTTACAACTCCTTGCAAAAGATCAATTTGGAATGGTTAATCCCAATAAGTTGAGAGAATATTTTGTTACTTATTTTTTTCCATGTGTTTGATGATTACTGTACTAACTTAAGCATCAAGGTATGAGGAAATTTTTACTCAAATGAAAGATGTTATCACTTGAGTGATAATGATGCTACAGGTAAATAAATCAAGTGTTCTCAGTCAAGCACTCGAATGAGGTAAGTAATTGGAGTAAGTTGTGAAGTAACTCTGGACATCAGTGATTTTTTGTAACTTCACTCGAGTGAATTGTTGTTATCACTCGAGTGATTCTGGTTCAGAAGGAAATCACTTGAGTGAATGTTAAAATCACTCGAGTGAATGGTAAAATCACATATTATATCAGTTGTTATTCCCATGAACTTTCATCTTCAAAATTATCATCATCTTCCTTCTGCTAAAAATTTATGAAACTCAATTTTCTTTATTCTGAACTTCTTTTCCTCTCAGAAATTCATGCATCATTATCGAAATCTGATCTCTCACCAATTTTCAAAATTTCATGGTTTTTTCAAGTCCACAAGAGTTCATAACTATTCCTCATAATATATTTTTAAGGCCATGCACTCATTAAGGGGGAGCTTCATATTCACATATGTTTTATATCTTAAAAGCTTATCTCCTTTATTTGAAGAAAATTATTATAGTATACTCACTTGCATTTACCCTCAATTGATTAGTTTTGATGATGAGTTACTCATACACTTTCTTTCCATGATCTTAATCGACATATACTTTATAGAAAGAATTTTTTTTATTGCACTCACCATTCTCCTTGCAAAAATGATTTTAATTATGACAGGAGTTACTCTTTGCAAGATCATTCCTTAACACACTAAAAAGAGAATGTATCAATTTTGAGGACTTACGCTTTGATGATAAAGCAAGGGAAATATATTGGCTATAACATTTAAAGCAACAAATACCTTTGCCAATACAAATGAGCATTAAGCATATTGTGATAAAAATAAGGAATAGAAGCTCAAGAGCATCCTGGAGACATGATCAGAGTTGTATAGTGAAAGGGTGGTGAACTGGACTTCATGGATCTACAATCAACGTACCAAATCCGAATGAGCATTTCTAAACCCTCATCTCTCTCTTTATGTTTTATGCATACCTTGCATATCTTTTATTATGAAAGCTTTCTTGAAATCATTTTTCATTTGCATAACTACTTTCAAAAAGGGGAGAGAAGATTATTTATTTTGATTAACGGAGAAAATTACATTTCTAATCTATTTTTATACTTACTTCTCTATGAACATATCTTCTCTATACTTTAAACTTTTTGCTAATGTCAAATAGGGGGAGAGAAATGGAAAAATATGTTGCATTCAATTTGTCTATTCACATTCAAGCATATTTTTCTTTAAGGATTTGCCATCATCAAAAAGGGGGAGAATGCTAGATATGATTAGTTTTGATGATGACAAATATAGATGTCAAATATTAAGAGCAAGAAGTTTGTATAATATACTTATCTCTTACATTGACTAACTACTATATTTAATGTTGCATATCTTGTAGATTAGTCAAGCAATGAAAGAAAGAGATTGAAAAATGAAGAACTTGTAAGAATTCATGTAGAATATGATGATTCAAGTTCTTTGGGGGTACTGTAGCAGTGGTACTGTAGCATACGGTTACTGTAGTATACTATAGCACTGTAGCAACCGGAGTGATTTTACAATCACTCGATTGATTCTGCAAACACTAAAAATCACTTGGAGTGATTCACTATTTCAGCAAGTGATGCACTGTAGCGGCAAGTCTCTATTTTTCGTTCAGCTGAGTAAGGTGTGGTTATTCACTCATATTTCTTAAAATACAACTCCGATTGAGACCAAACCAATTGCATATAAACACTGGAATTCCAATGCGTCAATTTGACACTAGAAGAAACATCAAAGGAGCTCAGATGAAGGAGATATAAACGTTTTAAGTTGAAACTAAAATCAGCGTCACTTTCCAGAGCAGGTTTGGTAATTCGGCCATAACTCTCAGACCACAGATCCAATTGAGGTGAAACCAGTACCATATGAAACTAAACTTAAAGGCTTTCCATTGATATATAATATGGATATTTTATAGATATATTCTAAGAGTTATGTCATCTAGAAGTTGACCTCTATTTGCAGAAGAATTGGAAACGCAACAACGAAGTTAAAGTGATCTGAAGAACAGATCACTCGAGTGATTCCAAAATTCACTCGAGTGATATGGCTTATTCCATAGATCACTTCCAATGGCCTATCACATCATTCCCAGAAATTTTCACTATGCTAAAAATCACTTCCAGTGCATCCAATTCACTCGAGTGATTCTGTTGATTTTACAAATCACTTCCAGTGCATGCCAAATCACTGCAAGAAAATTCATTGTTTGCAATTTCACTTCCAGTGATATAGAATTCACTCGAGTGATATGAGATTTTTCAGAATCACTTCTAGTGCGCGACAAGATCACTGCAAGAAAAGTTCACCGTTTTGAAATTCACTTCCAGTGATCTCCAAATCACTCGAGTTATATGTGAAATTTTCAATATCACTTCCAGTGGCTCTGAAATCACCAGAAGAAAATTTCACTGTTCGAAAAATCAATCCTAGTGCAACTGAATTCACTCGAGTGATTAGCTATTTTCTCAGTATCACTTCCGGTTGACATCAAATCACTGCCAGTATATCAATATGAATCATAATCACTTCCTGTGAAGATGAGATCACTCCTAGTGAACCAAAATGCACCTCCAGTGAAAGCCAATATGCCTCAAGTGATATGTTTGTTTTGGTATATCGCTCCTAAAGTATTTCCATTGAATCAAATACCTCCCAGTGAGCACTCAGTGTGCTCTTCACTAAATCCGAATCAGTTCTAATGGCAGCAAATTAGAATCACATCCAGAAATCAAGATCAATACTAGGAAAATGCTTCTACAGTCGAGTGATTCATTGTTATTATCAGAATCACCTTCAGAAACTTCACAGAATCATAAAAATCACTTAACGGATCATCATTACCAATAAAATATTGTTTAATCAAGATCACTACCAGTGGAATATTATCTTCTGAAAATCACCTCCAGTGAAATCAAGTTTACTTCCAGTGATTCTTCAGTTTTTCAAGTTCACTACCAGTGAAGTCTGTAATCACCCGAGTGATATTTTCTAACAGCTATTTCTCTGAGTGCTTTTACAGGTGTTATGTACTACCAATCACATGCCATACAACGAATCAATACTCAATGATAACAAATCATAGGAAATATGACTATTCAATAAACGATTCAACAAACGTGCGAAACAGAAAGAAAGCAACGCTGAAACATTTGTTAGAGCACGATCAACAGAAAATACTGAAGTATCTGTCAGAGCACACGATAGGTATCAACGGGAAAATATTTGAATAGACATGATGGCTCTCACAGCTTTTTCTATATAAGCTCAATCTTTCAAAAACCCAAGAGGAGAGACTATAGCGAACTGAGATACACACGAGCAATAAAGCAACGAGAACCCAACTACACCAACATGCTGTTATAAGTCTTCTGCCTCATGCACTCTCTGCTATACTTCATTTCCAATATCATGTATATTTGAGAGAGTGAAAAGATATGTATTGTACTTCAGTAAGTATCATATCTACTTTGTGAGAGAGTCTGTGAACACTTCATCTGTATTTTAGAACTTGAGAGGATTGATCAACTTACGGGGAAGTTGTAGAGTGAATTGTCAAAGACTTTCTGCTTATAAGACTTACAAGGTGCAAGCAGTAGAGAACATTACTGCTCATAAGACTTACAGTGGTGTAAGCAGGAGAGAACGTTGCTGCTCATAAGACTTGCACGGGTAAGCAGGAGAGAAAGGTCTTTGGGATTGCTTTGCTCGACTTACTGTAAGAGGGAGAAAATCTTATAGTTTGCAAGGGGGAGTGACTCTTGTGAGTTTGTAGAGGTTCATCTTGTGCCCAGTTAAACAAGAAGATAGTGGATTGGAAATCTCAGGAGGAGCATGGGGACTGGACGTAGGTCATTGTGGATTGGACCGATCCAGGATAAATTACAGTTTGCATCTTCTCTTCCCTAAGCTTTTACATTTCCAGCATATATGATCTATATATCTGTGTATGAATTTATAGTTCCATATGTATTGATTTGATAAGCTGCGAAAAGAATTTAAACAATCAGACTTTCTTATCATACACCCAATTCACCCCCTCTTAGGTGTCAGGCAGTTCTAACAAAGTGATGATCCTTAGTAACCCATAGGGGTTAAAGGAATATGGGTATGATATGCAGTTATGCATGATGATTGGTGATTATGCTGTATATCAATCCCAGAGGATTTGATTTTATGATGCTGATGGTTGAGGATATGTTTGGAATAGATCTAAGCTAAAATGGTGCTTAGGTTGAAATGTGAATAAGGTTGCACTATGGTTCTGTTCCATGAAGGACGTTTGAACCTTGTAGAATGGTTAAGCATTCAGTAATTGTTTGAGGATATTACCCGAAAACTGTGGACGTTAGAATAGTACCTATTGAATTTGATTCTTAGTGTACTTATTCGGTACAATGGAAGAAACCAGATTTCTACGACTCAGGTAAGGTTGAGATTCTAAGAATATAATCATAATTTGAGAATCAATTGCAATAGTTGAATTAGTTCTTCAGGACCTTAAGATAGCCTGAGTGTCTTGAGGTATTAGAGTGTAGTATATAAATGTGTAAGAAACCTTATACATATTTTAGGAGATGCTAGTTGCTAATCTAGCATAAGGGAAAGATCTAATTTAAAGAATATTCCCTAAGAATTGTGATTATTGCGTAGAGTGGGACCAATGTCAAAAGTCCAAATGAATTAATCCCAGAGAGAAAGCATATTACAAAATTGCTAGAAAAGAAGGACCTTATGAGACTTGAATTCCCATTACAATGGTACTTCCATTCAGAGGCGACCAACAGGACAGAGCTAACTATGGGGGATTCTGATCGAAAAGGGCTACGTATAGGGAGTTCTAATTGGAAAAGGCTACCTTTGGGGAGATATGATCGGGGAGGACTACCTATGGAGGGTTTGACTGGGGGCTGACTAGTCAGGTGACTGAGTAAAGCACTGAGTATAGTACCATAATGCGGAGCCAACTGATGTCAAACTATAGTGTGCAACCACCGTGATGACAAATCGTAGAGTGAAGCCGTCGTGATGTTGAAACTGTGGAGTTGAGCTACCGGAACGTTGACTCTTAATAGTGGTATATTGTAATGAGTCTTCCATCAAATAAGTTTCTTTGAGAGAAGGGTTTAAATAACCCAGTGAATCACTGTGGGATGCTCCAGTACCAAAAATGAAAAAGATTGAGGAAGAACATGCTCAGTAATGTGAAGCTAAGTGACTCTTGCTCGTGTATCTTATGAAATGATTATGCATATATGTGTTTACCATCAAGTATATTTATGTTATGAATATATACGATAGACAGTAAGACCTTTATGGCCAGCATGTCCTCAGGCTGTCAGACCTAATGAGCATTCAAAAGTTACAGGTGGTTGCCCAGGGCTTATTTGCGCGGGTAGACGCCATCATGATTCCTATTATGCACAAGTAGTCGCTCGGTGCCTATTTTTATCGGGTAGACACTTGGGGCCATGGAAACTCCTATTTTGCACAAGTGGAATCCCAAAAGTCTAGCAGATACCGTTAGGGACCGAAAGTCTAGTTTGGGACCGTAAGTCTAGCAGATGTCGTTAGGCTATATGCTAACACACCGAATACTCTTGTGGTGATAGTTGTGATAATGATGGTTTGTTAGCATGCTTTGTGAACATTACATAAATGTCTGAATGAGTGAGCAGTATGAGATGGAGCATGAAATGAGTTCAAAGTACCTAGTGAACTATGTGTTCTAGGTAGTTAGACTCGATGAGTAGTAAACTCAAAGGTACTAGGGTTTGTCGAGCGCTGCTTAAGTGGCGAATGGAACGTGCTCGATACTTGGGGAGGTCTCCTTTAGAGGATAATGGGAGTGGCTTTCCCTTAAGCTCACTACTACAGGAAATACATTCTACTTACCTAGAAGACATCCGTTTTTGAAAAAGGGAAGTAAAAAGGAAACGCGATGGCAATTTCATAATATTGGAGGAGATTTCAGAGTTTAAGGCGTCCCTTTTAATTTTGGGGATGTGTATGGGAGACTTTAGACATTCCTTTACTCAAAAGGGATGCCTAAAGGGACCATTTAGGCGTCCTTTTTCCTTGAAGGGATGCCTAAAGGTATACTTTAGGCGTCCCTTTAGGGAAAGGGAGGCCTAAATTACCCTATAGGCGTCCTTTTTCCCTCAAAGGGATGCCTAAAGGTCTGAGCATGTTAGATACTTGTCTGACATGCACAGCCCCCACCCCTATTTTCAATAAACCCAAAAGCTCCCCCTCCCTCTCTATTTTCAGTTGCCTCCTTTTTACAAACCCACGGTACTCATTCATTGTTCCACCCAAAGCTCCCCCTTTGTTCCTCCCTCCTTCTTGTTCCTTCGTGTTCACGTCTCCTCCTCCATTCCTCTTCCCTTCCTCTCCACTATAAGCTCTCTCCTCCACCCATTGTCTCCTCCTCTCCATCTTTCCATTGTTCCTAGCTCAAACTCTCTCCCCCTCTCTCACCGATAGCTCCTATTGGTTTCCCTCTCTCTCCTCACACTCCTCCCTCTAAAGCTCCCCTTCCCCCTCAAAGCAAGTCTGACAGCCTCCCTCTCTCTATCTCTCTCTCATGCTGTTGTACGGTGAACCCTCCCTCTCACAGTGTTTGAAGGTAAGTGGTGAATATTTTATTTAATTTAGTATTATTTTCTTGATTATATATATGTGAATATTTTGCTTTTCTTTTTTTTTTTGGGATGAGGAAACTCATTAACAGTTAAATACTCTATGGAGTTAGAGAGAATATAGGAGGTGATATAGTTATGAGCATTTTAGTATTTTTAAATTTATATTTTATTGTTTGATCTTTCTAAATAATTATAATTTTTATGGTATTAATATTATTTTTCCTTAGTCCTTCTTTGTAATTTTTCCTATAAATTAAATTAAATGTTAATTAAAATGTAATTTATGCTTGTAAAGGTTTAAATAGTTACTTGTTGACTACTAATATCGATTAAAAAAATTGGTAACTAAAAACAAAATAAAATTTAATTTAGTAATATTTTATTTAATTTAGTAATATTTTCATTATTATATATATGTGTGAATATTTTGATATATTTAAATTTAATTATATTATTGTAATCACGATTGGTCCAATTTTTTGTAGATACCCTGTTTAAGATTAGCACTTTCTTATTATTGGAACATTAATTGTAATTACTTGTTCAAACTTCAAAGAGTTAAGGTAATCAATATGTAGATTGGTGGGCTTGAGAAGCTTATAAAACTGATAATGTTGGTTTTGTGTGCTTTATCAATTCCTCTATTATTGGGCAAGGAGTTGATTGATGTGGACAAATAGAGTATATCACATTGATCATGGTTCTCTATTTTGGTCGTTTTGTATGTATGTAATTACTCGACTATACTATATATAAGTCTTCACTATTATAAAAATAAAAGAAATTCCTAAACAACACAAATTGAGCTGGAGCTATGTTAGGAATTAACGTTGATTTTATTATATATTTCCCTTTATTGCTTTGTAGTTTGGTGCGTTGTGCTTTGATATTTTCTTTTGTTTGAATTAAGCTGAACTGGTTTGTTATTGACATTTTGGGATGTCTTACTTTTAAAGGGAAATGCTGCTGAATTATTTTATTTTATTTTTTTTGTAAAAAGTGATTAAAGGAAATCTCATTACTCACAATTGTTCTAAACTTGAGTGTTATTGGGAATGGCTTAAGTGGTAATAAAATAAGTCATAGTTGGATGAATGCTTTAAGAACTAGTAAAGAATATGAGAATGGGGTGGAAGAGTTTATTGAATTTGCTAGAAGGAATGCTCCAACAAAAAATGGAAAGTATTTTTGTCCTTGTGTCAATTGTTTAAATGAGAGTCGACGGGATGTTGATGTTATAAGGGATCACCTACTTTGTGATGGAAGAAATATTTGATACATAAGGTGGATATGGCCTGGTGAGGAAGTAACTGATTGTTTGTCGCACAAAAAGGAAGTTGTTGATGTGATAGATGAAGTCATATGGAGAAAATGATTCATGATGTAGAGGTAGAATCCTTTAAGCAGTCACATGAATATGACAGCCTGCGGAGTGATGCAGACACACCTTTATACCCTGGGAGTAAGTACACACGGCTGACAGGAACATTACATTTGGTTAACTTAAAGGCAACTTGTGGGTGGACTGATAGTAGTTTCACATTACTACTTGAATTCTTGTGTGATATGTTTCCAGATGATAATATACTTCCAAACCGTATGTATGAGGCTAAGAAAATCTTGTCTACGATGGGTATAGAGTACAAAAAGATACACGCTTACCCTAATGACTGCATATTGTACAGAAAGGAGTATGAAGGTTTTAGTGAGTGTCCTAAGTGTAAAACGTCATGATACAAAGTGAAGAAAGATGGTGCTTATAGCAAAGGGACAACTAAAAGGCAACCTACAAAGGTGCTATGGTATCTTCCAATAATACCGTGTTTTAAGCATTTGTTTGCGAGTGCAACAAAAGCGAAGAAGTTGAGATGGCATTCTAATGAGAGAATATCTTAGAGAAAATATCTTCGGCACCAGGCTGACTCTCCATAGTGGAAGAAGATAGATGGAATGTTCCTTTAATTTGGCAACGAGCCAAGAAACCTTCAGCTTGGCCTTTGTACAACTGGAATCAATCCATATGGAACTCTTACTAGCACACATAGTTTGTGGCCAGTTCTCCTTGTAATATACAACGTACCTTCCTGGCTGTGTATGAAACACAAGTATGTGATGCTTTCTATGATGATCTCTAGACCAAAATTGAAACGACCCTTTCTCACAAATAACAATTATCCAATACAGTTATACAAAATCAGTGATAAATTTTTTTCAATACATATCATAGTTCAATCCAATACATATCAAAGTTCAGGACACAGACTCGCCCACAAACTCACTACAAATAAATTTATTATTCTGATCTCACATCATAATTAACCCATGAGTCACAAAATGATTTCCAACACAAATATCCAAATAGTGAATGTGACATTTTAAAAACATGTGGGCCCTATAATGGCAATATAGAAATTAACACAACACCAATACCAAAAGAGGCCTACAAGATTCTCAACTTCTATGCCTCTGGTTGCTTCTCATGGCCTCTAGCCAGATTAGAGGTCTCACCTGAAAAATTATTTATAATGACGGGGTGAGACATAAAGTCTCAGTAACCAAAATCAATTTACAAAATATGCAGGAAAAGATTGGAAGTCAGAGAAGCAGGTTTAACTGACATAGAATAGTAATATTCTTATAAATTAAAACTTAACATAATATAATCAATGAATAAAACCATCCCCACTCATCCATCATACTCCTCCTTATCTCCTCTAGACTGGTACAGTCTATCAGTGCTAGTATACCCGGCCAAAGGTTTGCTAGTCACATCAAGAATACTGCTGTAATACCCCATTTTCACCAATACATTTATGTGTATATTTGATGTATATTTAATGGAATAAAATGATGAAAAATGATGTGAATTTATGGAAAATATTTCAATCGCCAGTTACGCGTAAATTGGCCGAATAAGGGTCTAAGAGACCGGTAAAGGCCCAATATGGTAACCAAAATTTATAAAATTTAATGACATAATTAATGGCCTCATTTAAGCATCAAAATGGGTTTTATTTGAAGAAATGGGCATAAATGATTTATTTTGGTAAATCATAAAATGCAGGGGCAAAACGGTAATTTTATCGAAAAGTGGAAAATAATTATATTTCCTCCAATTTCCAATGATTTGAGCTAGATGGGAATTAAAAAGAGAAAAATGACTAATTGATCATCAATGGATCAATTTTGGTGAATTATTGTGAAAAATGGTCAAATAGTTAAAAAGTCAATGACTTGGTCAACAAGTTACATATTGGCACAATGGGATAAATGGAGATTCAGCTTTTTCCCATAATTCCTTGCATGTTTTCTACTGTCAAGAGTGAAGAAAGGAGAGTTGGAATTAATTAATGGAATTTAGCATTTTTGGGTCCAATGAGAAGGTGACAAGTGTTATGATCAATTAAATCATCTCTTATATCATTAATCTTCATTCTCTAGCTGCTCATTCACGCACACACAGAATTGAAATAGAAAAGAGAGAGCTGGAGAATAAGAACTTGACGGAAGAGAAGGAGAGGAGCTAGAGATTTCCAAAGATCAAGGTAAGGGACTTGCTACCTTGTGAATTAAGGCATCAACTCCTTGTATGATCTCTTCTCCTCATCTCTCTACTATTATTTTCCTTGATGCTCAGCAGAATCAACCATGGGAAGGAGAGAGAGAAATTGACCTAGAGAAAGAAAGTCCAAGAAATCAAGAGGTAACTTCCCAAACTTGTTCCTCTTGCTTCATTAAGGTTAGTAGAGTTGTTTTGGGTTTGATTATGGTTCATTTGGTACAAGATAATTCAAGAAAGCCAAAGAGACCTTAATATGTAAGTGTCTCCAAATCAAGTCCAATAAATGTCTAACTAGTTAATATATTGGTTATAAGTAGAAAGGAGGTGATTGGGCTAAAGAAAATGAGAATCCGACACAACTTTTCTGGTAATTTATTTTCCCTTCTATGTGTTGGACGTGGGGAATGACTTGGAATTTTACCAATTTGATGCTTCTATTGGATTTAGGAGGCCGAATTGTGTAGGGTCTATGTTGACCCCGAAGTGAGAAAAGGCCTAGAGAGCGAAATGACAAAATTTCCCTTTCTAAGCCTTATTTGAGGGCTGTCAAGGGTATTTTTGTCATTTGTGATTGATTTTGTCTAATTCGAGGTTGGAGATGGATTCTACACGCAAAAATGTGTAGGAATGGCCTAAATCATGATTTTGGAGAAAATACTGATAATAAGGACCTAAGGGGTATTTTGGTAATTTGGCACCAATAGGCTAAATTTACCAATGATATGAGTTTGAAAAGGTGTATGGATGAGTAATAACCCCTTTGGTGATGTTTGACAATTTCAGGACTTGACAACCAGTTTGGCCTCAGAAGCTATTGCCCGAGCTTGTATCAAGTGGTAAAGTTGCGTAAAGTAGCAACCAGGTAGTAACCATCTTCATATGACATAGCATGTATATGTGTGGTTTGTTATCATCAAATGTCATACATATTTAGATTAAGTAGAGAAATCACACAGGGCCTATCTTTACGCAGGTTGATACTCATACGATAATATTCATATTGCACGGGCAATGCCCGGGGCCTATCTTTGCGCGGGTACCCCTCGGGGCCAAGCCTTTGTCTAGCGCTAGCATTATGTATGATTTGCATTAATTGCACTAAATGATGTTTTGATGATTTGATTGATGAGTATGCTATGTATGTCTTATCTTGTATGTTGTATGTGTTACTACTGAGATTCCTGTAAATCTCATTCTTTTCCCAAAACAAATATCTAGTTCAGGGAGGAAGCTCGCGGGGCAAAGAGAAGGTAAAAGATGATAAGATGAGGCTGAGCGGTGGGAGAGCTTAGTTTAGGTTGTCAAGTTTTCGTTATGTATTTTGAGAATATTGTAAAGTTGTGGTTTTTATATGAAATGAAGCGAAGAATGAATATATGTGTTGTAATATGAATTGTGCTTGAATGTGTTCATATGTGAAAATGTATATCCAGCAGAGGCATTGTATGGAATTTCTAGCATTTTCCGCACTCTGATGTTTATATTAGGTGAGTATTGGTTATTGAGTACTCTACTGTAGTGTTTGGAAATAAGGTATCACAACTGCCCCCTCCCATGCTACCACCAATATACCGTAACAGGGAGGTGTCCGCCCAAAACACTCAACTCCAAATCTGGGCCAAGATTGAGAGAGCCGATGGGCACACAATTCATCATATCTCTTCCACACAACCCAACATATCCCGTAATATAAAAATAATAAATTAATACATCTTTCGAAAACAATTACATTAATTCCAAATTCTTATACAACATTCAATCTCAAACAACATATCCATCATAACAGTAACAATTTAATAATAATTTTCACTTATATATTTTAATTGGAAAATTCCCTGCTTCACTGAAATAAATTCATATTCAGACATAAATATAATCTTGCAAAACACATAAAAGTAATATAGATAAAAGTAAGGTTTATAAAATACCTTACAGTCCAAAACAAGCATATAAAATAAATTAACCCTGGTTACCTCAACAACAAGCTTAACCATAGTTGAATAATAAAACCCGTGCAATCACCGATTACAAGTTGACTTTACATTATCAATATAGATACCAATTAACCACAAATAACAATAAAATAATTAATTTTCATAATTTAACGCCTACAACCAAATTTTCTCTACAACTACTATCCTCAATTATTCCAATTTTCTTAAAAATCTTTAATCATAGATCATTCCTCATAAACTCAAATTACTCAATAAAAATCCTTGGTCACAAATGATTCCTGAAAATCCTTAAATAACCTTTAATATACCTATAATTACAAAATCCAACATATCAACTTTCTGAATAATTAAATCTCCTTTTCATAATTTATATGGGTATAATCCAATTATTAAACAACTCCTCATATATCCACATAATTTAAATCATATAAAATTC
This sequence comes from Albizia julibrissin, assembly GCA_037074505.1. Classification (NCBI taxonomy): domain Eukaryota; kingdom Viridiplantae; phylum Streptophyta; class Magnoliopsida; order Fabales; family Fabaceae; genus Albizia; species Albizia julibrissin. The sequence continues at coordinate 46,984,952 of CM073477.1, forward strand.
TAATTCAAACATTAAGACCTAATTTATATTTTATACATAGCTCAAATCTAATAAAAATAAACCGATTAAAACCTCAATAATATCTCGAATAATTAAAATAAAATATTTAAACTAATTTTTATCGGTAAAAACGCCCTATAGGGATTAATTTATACCCTATTTATAAAATAAATTAATTATAAAATCACATGACAATTAAATAATAAATCTAAACCGATTAAAATTATCTACTAATTATTCTCTATATTTCTACAGTCTTATATTGATAAAACTCAAAACTTGCCTAAAATCATATCCTCAAAATATTCTCTAACTAGCATAAAATTACTATCATAGGAAAGAGAAAATTGTTTAGAATATATTCCATAAAAGAAGCTTTGTGATTAAAGAGAGTTTACTTACCTTATTGATCTCTAAAGTTATAAAAACTGGGACTTTACAGCACCATTTTCTTCAAAATCCTCTCTACTTCGTCAGATGAAGTGAAGAATTTGAGTGGGTTCATATAGAATACCCCTCCCTTCAATTCATGTAGTAGGTGGCAAGGCCACCTACCATTTTTTTTGGAAAAGGGGTTCCCTCCCCCTTTTCTTTGTCAAAGGGTGACACCGAACGCACCACCCTTTTTGAAAATTTATATATATAAATATTTATTTAATATAATATTATTTACAACATATCAGTGAATAAAATATGAAGAAAAAGATTGTAAGTCAGAGAAGCAGGTTTAACTGACATAGAATAGTAATATTCTTATAAATTAAAACTTAACATAATGTAATCAATGAATAAAACCATCCCCACTCATCCATCCTGCTCCTCCTTGTCTCCTCTAGATTGGTACAGCCTATCAGTGCTAGTATACCCGGCCAAAGGTTAGCTAGTCACATCAAGAATACTGCCCCCTCCCATGATACTACCAATATACCGTAATAGGGATGTGTCCGCCCAAAACACTCAACTCTAAATCCGGGCCAGGATTGAGAGAGCTGATGGGCACACAATTCACCATATATCTTCCACACAACCCAACATATCCTATAATATAAAAATAATAAATTAATATAGCTTTCAAAAACAATTACAAGAGTTCTAAATTGTTATACAATATTCCATGTCAAACAACATATCCATCATAACAATAACAATTTAATAATAATTTTCACTTATATATGTAAATTGAAAAATACACTGCTTCACTGAAATAAATTCATATTCAGACATAAATATAATCTTACAAAACACATACAAGTAATATAGATAAAAGTAAGGTTGATAAAACACCTTACAGTCCAAAAGAAGCATATAAAATAAATTAACCCCGGGTACCTCAACTCCAAGCTTAACCATAGTTGAATAATAAAACCCATGCAATCACCGATTACAAGTTGACTCTACATTATCAATATAGATACCAATTAACCACAAATAACAATAAAATAATTAATTTACATAATTTAACGCCTACAACTAAATTTTCTCTACAGCTACTATTCTCAATTATTCCAATTTTCTTAAATATCCTTAATCATAGATCATTCCTCATAAACCCAAATTACTCAATAAAAATCCTTGGTCACAAATGATTCCTGAAAATCCTTAAATAACTTTTAATATACCTATAATTACAAAATCCAACATATCAACTTTCTGAATAATTAAATCTCCTTTTCATAATTTATATGGGTATAATCCAATTATTAAACAACTCCTCAAATATCCACATAATTTAAATCATATCAAATTCTAATTCAAATATTAAGTCCTAATTTATATTTTTCACATAGCTCAAATCTAATAAAAATAAACCGATTAAAACCTCAATAATACCTCCAATAATTAAAATAAAATATTTAAACTAATTTTTATCGGTAAAAGGGCCCTATAGGGATTAATTTATACCTTATTTATAAAATAAATTAATTATAAAATCACATGACAACTAAATAATAAATCTAAAATGGTTAAAATTAACTATTAATTATTCTCTACATTTCTATAGTCTTATATTGATAAAACTCAAAACTTGCCTAAAATCATATCCCCAAAATATTCTCTAACTAGCATAAAATTACTATCATAGGAAAGAGAAAATTATTTAGAATATATTATATAAAAGAAGCTTTGTGATTAGAAGAGAGTTTACTTACCTTATTGATCTTTAAAGTTATAAAAACTGGGATTCCCTTTAATTCACGTAGCAGGTGGCAAGGCCATCTACCATTTTTTTTTGGAAAAGGGGTTCCCTCCCCCTTTTCTTTGTCAAAGAGTGGCACCGAACGCGCCACCCTTTTTGAAAATTTATATATATAAATATTATTCAATATAATATTATTTACAACATATCAGTGAATAAAATATGCAGGAAAAGATTGTAAGTCAGAAAAGCAGGTTTAACTGACATGGAATAGTAATAGTCTTATAAATTAAAACTTAACATAATATAATCAATGAATAAAACCATCCCCACTCATCCATCCTGCTCCTCCTTATCTCCTCTAGACTAGTACAGCCTATTAGTGCTAGTATACCCAGCCAAAGGTTAGCTAGTCACATCAAGAATACTGCCCCCTCCCATGATACCACCAATATACTGTAACAAGGATGTGTCCGCCCAAAACACTCAACTCCAAATCCGAGCCAGGATTGAGAGAGCCGATGGGCACACAATTCACCATATCACTTCCACACAACCTAACATATCCCGTAATATAAAAATAATAAATTAATATAGCTTTCAAAAACAATTACAAGAATTCTAAATTCTTATACAATATTCCATGTCAAACAACATATCCCTCATAACAGTAACAACTTAATAATAAGTTTCACTTATATATGTAAATTGGAAAATACACTGCTTCACTGAAATAAATTCATATTCAGACATAAATATAATCTTGCAAAATACATACAAGTAATATAGATAAAAGTAAGGTTTATAAAACACCTTACAGTCCAAAACAAGCATATAAAATAAATTAACCCAAGTTACCTCAACTCCAAGCTTAACCTTAGTTGAATAATAAAGCCCGTGCAATCACCGATTACAAGATGACTCTTTATTATCAATGTAGATACCAATTAACCACAAATAACAATAAAATAATTAATTTACATAATTTAACGCCCACAACCAAATTTTCTCTACAACAATTATCCTCAATTATTCCAATTTTCTTAAAAATCCTTAATCATACATCATTCCTCATAAACCCAAATTACTCAATAAAAATCCTTGGTCACAAATGATTCCTGAAAATCCTTAAATAACCTTTAATATACCTATAATTACAAAATCCACAATATCAACTTTCTAAATAATTAAATCTCATTTTTCATAATTTATATGGGTATAATCTAATTAATAAATAACTCCTCAAATCTCTACATAATTAAAATCACATCAAATTATAATTTAAATATTAAGTCCTAATTCATATTTTCCATAGAGCTCAGATCTAACAAAAATAAACCGATTAAAACCTCAATAATACCTCCAATAATCTAAATAAATTATTTAAACAGATTTTGACAGGTAAAAACACCCTATAGAGATTAATTTATATCCTATTTATAAAATAAATTAATTATAAAATCACATGACAACTAAATAATTTATATCCTTCGAGTTTTGGTGCATCTGGAAGCAGAATGAGTTTTCACCAGGGAAGCTTCCAGCAGAGGAATCGTCCTTTTACAAATCAGATCAGGAGGAACAATACCAGGGCAAATCAAGGCTCCCAGCAAAGTTCAACAACATTAAGTCCTAGCGTGACTCAGCGTCTTCCTTATACTCATTGTGGAAGAATACATCCTGGCATGTGTTTGACTTGTTTTAATTATAGGGAGAAGGGTCATATTTCAAGATATTGCTTTAAGGGAAGGAAAGAGGATTAGACATCTAGACCGTCGATGCCTAGACGAGTGTTTGCTTTGACTGCTGAGGAGGCGATGATCGCTCCAAATCTGATCCGAGGTAATGTTCTTCTTCAAGGACATCCTTTATCTATTATATATGATTCTGGTGCTACCCATTCTTTCATTTCCTATGATTGTGTGGAAAAATTAAAGCTTGTTATGAGCGATCTACCATATGATCTGTTTGTGTCTACCCCTGCCGGTGTACATGTGAAAACTGTTACGGTGTTTAAGAAATTGATGTTTGTATTATTTGATTTGTCTACCTTTACAAGGTATAGACGTGATTGTGGGCATGGATTGGTTATCATCTAATGATGTAACCTTGCAATGTCAGACACGAACTGTGCAATTTAACACTTGCACAGTAGTTAAAGATATTCCCCAAGATCCAATATGATGTCAACAGCCAAGGTGGAGAGAAGTGTAGGGAAGGGGTGTGAAGCTTTTGTGGTGTTTTTCTCGGTTCAGGTAGAATCTCAGTAAAATATTGACTAGATCAAAGTGGTTAAAGAGTTTCCTGATGTATTCCCTGAAGAGTTGATTGGATTACCTCTGGAAAGAGAAGTCGAGTTTGCTATTGAGTTAGCACTAGGGACAGAGCCGATCTCTAAGGCTCCTTACAGAATGTCACCTTCAGAGTTTGCTGAATTGAAGAAGCAGATCAAAGATTTGTTAGAAAAGGGTTTTATTTGTCCAAGTGTATCTCCCTAGGGTATACCAGCTTTGTTCGTGAAGAAGAAAGATGGCAGCTTGAGGCTTTGCATTGATTATCGGCAGCTAAATAAAGTCACTATTAAAAAAAGTATCAATTGCCGAGGATAGATGACTTGCTAGATCAACTCGTAGGTTCGTTGGTGTTTTCAAAAATTGATCTGAGGTCAGGATATCATCAGTTGATGGTACAAACAGAAGACATTCTAAAGACTTCCTTCCGTACTAGATATGGTGATTATGAGTTCCTTGTTATGCCTTTTGGGCTAACTAATGCACCAGCAGTGTTCATGGATTATATGAATCGGATCTTCAGACCATATTTGGATCAATTTATGGTGTTCACTGATGACATTCTTATCTATTCAAAGAGCGAAGAGGAACATCGGAAACATCTTCAAATAGTACTACAAATTTTGAGAGAACATAAGTTGTTTGCGAAGCTGAGTAAATGTGAATTTTCGCTTAAAGAGGTGAAGTTTTTAGGTCATGTGGTCTCAGAAAAAGGAGTAGCAGTAGACCCCAACAAGGTTGATACTGTGTTGAAGTGGGAACCACCTAAGTCCGTGACAGAGGTGCGCAGTTTTCTGGGATTGGCTGGTTATTACCGTCATTTTATAGAGGGATTCTCTTGGATTGCCACGTCACTCACCAGATTAACTAAGAAAGACCAACCGTTTGTTTGGGATGAGAAGTGTGAGGCAACTTTTTAGGAGCTAAAAACTCGGTTAACAACTGCACCTGTTCTCACCATCCCTGACCAACACAGACCATACACGGTGTACACAGATGCATCATTTAAAGGTTTGGGATGTGTGCTTATACAAGATGGTAAAGTTGTGGCTTATGCATCTCGTCAATTGAGGCCTCATGAGGAGAAATACCCTATGAATGATTTAGAGCTTGCAGCTGTCATTTTTGCGTTAAAGATCTGGAGACATTATCTGTATGGGTCCCAATTCGAGATCTTTAGTGACCATAAGACATTGAAGTATCTCTTGGATCAAAAAGAGTTGAACAACCGACAGAGGAGATGGATGGAATTCTTGAAAGATTATGACTACGAGTTAAAGTATCATCCAGAGAAAGCGAATGTTGTTGCATATGCTTTAAGCCGGAAGTCAGTACATGTTTTATATGTGTGTGAGTGAGTATAATCTTTTAGAAAGATTATCAGAAGTTTATATGGAACCAAGGTCAGAAGTGATTTTGAGTACAATAGTTGGAAATTTTGACTTGTACGGTGATTTGAAGAAGGCCCAAATTGAAGATAATTGATTGCTACAGATTCGAAAAGAGTTGGAAAATTGTGTAATACCTGATTATGATATTGGAGATACAGGTATATTGAGGTACAAGAAAAGGATTTGTGTTCCAGACAACAAGGAAATCAAGAAGAAGATTATGGAGGAGGCTCACCAGACTAAATATACCATTCATCCAAGAATCCCTAAGATGTATCGAAATTTGAAGCAAGGATATTGGTGGCCTAAGATGAAACATGACATGACAACCTTTCGTACTGAAGTGTTTGACTTGTCAAAAGGTGAAGATTGAGCATCAAAAACCTCAAGGGCTACTTCAACCTTTAGAGATTCCTCAGTGGAAGTGGGACAATATTTCTATGGATTTTATCGTAGGATTGCCTGAGACTGCAGCACATCATAACGCCATATGGGTCATTTTGGACAGATTAACGAAACCGGCCCATTTCTTATCGATCCATATTGGCTATAGCTTGGAGAGATTAGCTAAATTGTATGTGGATTGGATTGTTAGGTTGCACGGTGTGCCTACTAAGATTGTGTCAGATCATGATCCGAGATTCACATCAAACTTTTGGAAGGCATTACAGGAGGCCATGGGAACTAGGTTGAAGCATAGTACGGCTTATCATCCACAGACCGATAGACAAACAAAGAGAATAATTCAAACTCTTGAGGATATGTTGAGGGCTTGTGCCATTGAGTTATTTGGTAGTTGGGATCATCACCTGCCTTTGGCAGAATTTGCTTACAATAGTAGTTATCACTCAAGTATTCAGATGGCACCTTTTGAGGCATTATATGGCAGAAAGTGTAGATCTCCTCTCTATTGGATTGAGTTAAGCGAAAGGATCGTGATTGGACCGGATTTAGTAGATGAAACTACAAAGAAAATTGAGATGATTCACCAAAAGTTTTTAACCGCTCAGAGCAGACAAAAGAGCTATGTGGATAGGCGGCGTAGACCTTTGGAGTTTGGAGTAGGTGATCACGTGTTCCTTAAAGTTACTCCGGTGACTGGTATTGGTATATCTATTAAAGCCAAGAAGTTGACTCCCCAATTCATTGGGCCGTACAAAATTCTAGAACGAATTGGACCAGTTGTTTATCAAATTGCATTACCGCCACACTTGTCGGGTATTCACAATGTGTTCCATGTGTCACAACTTAAGAAATATCATCCAGATCCTTCCCATGTGATTACACCTGAAGAGATTGAGTTAAGGGAGAATTTGACCTATATGTTTGAGCTAGAGAGGATCTTAGATGTGAAAGACAAACAGCTGCATAATAGAACTATTCAACTCCTAAAAGTTTTCTGGAAGGGTATGTCTCCTGGAGATGCCACATGGGAAACTGAAGAGCGAATGCGGCATGATTTGCCTAACTTATTTACTTAAGTATGTTTCTATATTTTAGTAATATTAATATTTATGTTTGTGATGTGTTGTGTTGCAATCGAATATGTAATGTTATGATTAAATTTTGTGTTGATGACTTGTGTTTTATTGTGATTGAAGCGTCAATTGTGTTGTGAAAATTTTGTTTTGACATATATGTGTTGTTAGGAATTTTGGGGACAAAATTCTATTTAGATGGGAAGAATTGTGACATCCTAAAAAAAATAAAAATAAAAATAATATATATATATATAATAATTAAATATTAAATATATATAATAAAATAAAATAATATTATTATATTATAATATACTAATATAATATAATATTATTTTCAAAGTTGGTAGGTGCCATTTCGGCGCCTACCAACAATGATGATAAGGGGGATGCCCCCTTATCATAAAATAAAAAAAAATTCTTAAGGCGCCAAAGCATAAAGATGAAGGGGAGGGGGTATTATAAATACCCCTCAGCTAAACACTTCACGCATGTGAAGTGTTTCGTGAAGAGAAGAGATGGTGAGGTTCAATAAGGTACGTAAACTCTCTTTTAATCATAAAGTTTCTTTTATGAAATATATTCTAAATAATTTTCTTTTTCCTATGATAGTGATTTTATGCTAGTTAGAGAATATTTTGGGGATATGATTTTAGGCAAGTTTTGAGTTTTGTCAATATAAGACTGTAGAAATGTAGAGAATAATTAATAGTTAATTTTAATCGGTTTAGATTTATTATTTAGTTGTCATGTGATTTTATAATTAATTTATTTTATAAATAGGATATAAATTAATCTCTATAGGGTGTTTTTACCGATCAAAATTTGTTTAAATAATTTATTTAGAGTATTGGAGGTATTATTGAGATTTTAATCGGTTTATTTTTATTAGATCTGAGCTCTATGGAAAATATGAATTAGGACTTAATATTTAAATTATAATTTGATGTGATTTTAATTATGTAGAGATTTGAGGAGTTATTATTTAATAATTAGATTATACCCATATAAATTATAAAAAAGGAGATTTAATTATTTAGAAAGTTGATATTGAGGATTTTGTAATTATAGGCATATTAAAAGTTATTTAAGGATTTTCAGGAATCATTTGTGACCAAAGATTTTTATTGAGTAATTTGGGTTTATGAGGAATGATTATGATTAAGGATTTTTAAGAAAATTGGAATAATTGAGGATAGTAGTTGTAGAGAAAATTTGGTTGTAGGTGTTAAATTATGTAAATTAATTATTTTATTGTTATTTGTGGTTAATTGGTATCTACATTGATAAGGTTGAGTCATCTTGTAATCGGTGATTGCAGGGTTTTATTATTCAACTAAGGTTAAGCTTGGAGTTGAGGTAACCAGGGTTAATTTATTTTATATGCTTGTTTTGGACTGTAAGGTGTTTTATAAACCTTACTTTTATCTATATTACTTGTATGTGTTTTGCAAGATTATATTTATGTCTGAATATGAATTTATTTCAGTGAAGCAGTGTATTTTCCAATTTACATATATAAGTGAAAATTATTATTAAATTGTTACTGTTATGATGGATATGTTGTTTGCGATGGAATGTTGTATAAGAATTTAGAAATCTCGTAATTGTTTTCGAAAGCTATATTAATTTATTAGTTTTATATTACAGGATATGTTGTGTTGTGTGGAAGAGATATGGTGAATTGTGTGCCCATCGGCTCTCTCAATCCTGGCCCAGATTTTGAGTTGAGTGTTTTGGGCGGACACCTCCCTGTTACAATATATTGGTGGTATCATGGGAGGGGGAAGTATTGTTGATGTGACTAGCTAACCTTTGGCCGGGTATACTAGCACTGATATGTTGTACCAGTCCAGATGAGATAAGGAGGAGTGGGGATCATTTTATTCATTGATTATATTATGTTAAGTTTTAATTTATAAGAATATTACTATTCTATGTCAGTTAAACATGCTTCTCTAACTTACAATCTTTTCCTGCATATTTTGTAAATTGATTTTGGTTACTGAGACTTTATGTCTCACCCTGTCATTATAAATAGTTTTTTCAGGCGAGACCTCTAATCTGACTAGAGTCCAAGGGAAGCAACCAGAGGCATAGACGTTGAGAATCTTGTAGGCCTCTTTTGGTATTGGTGTTGTGTTAATTTCTATATTGCCATTATAGGGCCCACATATATTTAAAATGCCACATTTACTATTTGGATATTTATGTTGGAAATCATTTTGTGACCCATGGGTTACTTGTGATGTGAGATCAGAATAATAAATTTATCTGTAGTGAGTTTATGGGCGAGTTTGTGCCCTAAACTCCGATATGTTGTGAAAGAGTTTGTGGGCAAGTATGTGTCCTGAACTCTGATATGTATTGGATTGAACTCTGATATGTATTGAAAAAAAATCACTGATTTTGTATAATTGTATTGGATAATTGTTGTTTGTGAGAAAGGGTCGTTACAATATAGTCAGGGAATGACATTGATGTCTACTTGGCGCCTTTGATTGAGGACTTAAAGAAGTTGTAGGAGGAAGTCGTAGATGTGTTTGATGCATATAAGGAGTCATTCAAGCTGGGTACAATGATTTTCACCACGATAAACGACTTCCCTGCATACGGAAACTAGTCAGGTTATAGTGTGAAGGGGTATAAAGCATGTCCGATCTGTGAAGCAGAGACACATTTCCATCAACTTAAGCATGGGAAAAAAGGGTATACCCTTGGTCATAGGAGGTTTCTTCATCGTTTCCATCCGTATTGTAGGTTAAGAAAGCATTTTAACGGGTTACCGAAGCATGGAATAGCTCTATAGGCATTATATGGGGAGGAAGTTTATAGTTAGGTGGAACATATCAATATCACCTTCTGTAAAAATCAGAGGACTGCGGGTGAGAAGAACATATGGAAGAAGAGATCAATTTTCTTTGATCTTCCATATTAGTGTAGTCTTGATGTAAGGCAAAGTATTGATGAGATTCATGTGGAGAAAATTGTTTGTGATAGTCTTGTCAGTACACTTTTACACATCCTAGGGAAGACTAAGGATAGAATGAGTGCGAGACTAGACCTTCTTGATGTGTGAGTAAGAGAACGTTACATCCATATGTAAGAGATGATGGTAGGAGGGCATACATGGAGCCAGCAGCACATACACTATCAAAGTGGAGAAAAGAAGTTTGTGTGGGTGTCTGCACGAAATTAAGGTGCCACAGGGGTATTCTTCTAATGTGAGCCGGTATGTCTCAATGGATGATTTAAAGTTAGGGGGGATGAAGTCCCATAACTATTATGTGTTGATGCAACAACTATTACCAATAGCTGTTAGAGGCATTATGAAAGATGAAGTGCAAACCACTATAACTAGATTGTGTATTTTCTTTAATGCTATATGTAACAAAGTTATTGACAATAAAATGTTAGATGAACTAGAAAATGATGGTTGTATTATCTTGTCCCAACTAGAGATGCATTTTCCTCCTGCAGTTTTTGATATAATGGTGCATTTGGTAGTTTATTTGGTCAGGGAGGTAAGGCTCTTCGGTCTAGTTTACCTGAGGTGGATGTACCCTTTCGAGCCATACATGAAGATCTTAAAAGGGTATTCTAAAAATCCTTATCAACCTGAAGCCTCAATAATTGAGTGATATGTAGTTGAAGAGGCTATAAACTTCTGCAAAGATTATCTATCAAGGAAGAAGGAATAGTCTCAGCATGAAGAGGGAAGAAATAAGGGAACACGAGGACTGAAAGTGAAGAGTGTGCATCGTGAAGATGTGTTGTAAGCACACTTGTATATAGTGAATAATATGGAAGAAGTTCAACCATACATAGATGAACACAAAAAGAGTTTGAAGACCATGAATCCAAAGAAGAGTGACATGCAGATAGCTATTGAGAAAAAACAAGACATTTATATAGTGGTTCGAGGAGAAAGTTTCTCATGAGACTGGTATGTCTAAGACAATCGAGTGGCTAGATTGGGGGCCTTTGGTTCAGGTTATTACTTGGACCGGTTATGATATAAACGGGTATTCTTTCTACACAAAAGACCAAGATGACAGAAGAACTATGCAAAATAGTAGGGTGATGGTAGAAGCTGAAGCCATGAACTTTTTCAGTTCGAAAGACAAAAAACCCATAGTAGCATCCATGGCTTATTATAGAGTTATAGAAGAAATATGGGAGATAACCTACAACAAGTTCAAAGTTGTTTTATTCAAATGTAAGTGGGTTAGCAATACTGTTGTGGTAATAGATCAACAATTTGGATTTGTCTCAATTGATCTTCGGAGAGTTGGTTATGGAGATGAGCCCTTCATTCTGGCAAGCCAGGCGAAGCAAGTGTTTTATCTCATATATCCTGCAAATAAAAAAATGTCCATTGTACTTTAAAGTAAAAAATAGAAGTATGGTGATTCAACTTTCAACCTTGACGATACACCACCTTTTACAACAAATCTACCTAGACCAAGTGAAGTAGAATTGATAGATTATGAAGATATGCTGCAAGAAATTATCATTGTGAAGAAATATGGAAGACAATATAGAGCAAGACCTTTACTTAGAAAATTGTATTATGTGATTAACTTAGAAAAAATTACTATATGCTTTTTTCCCTTAATCCTGGTTAGTTCATACATGTACTTGCAATTTATTATTTGCCTCTCTAACAATGATTTTGTGTTAACAGGAATATAGCAAGTTCTAGTGACTCAAAAAGTAATGGGGAGCAGTAAATGCAAGTAGGTAGACCCGCTCCAAGAAGAACTAGAGGCATCACAAAGATGCCTGCATTGGCTACACGTCATCAACATCAACAAGAGAGGTTACATGTGGACTTCGATGCCAACATGAATCCACTTGGACATGAGGAAGACCATTTCATTAGCTATTTAGGTTATTTAGGTCAAAGCAAAGTTCGCATCATCTATGAAAATTGGAGACGGGTTCCCCCGAAAATGAAAGACATGATTTGGCAACAAATTTTAGTATATAAGTTTCGATACAATTGCATTTGGATCTTTATTTCTCTTACTTCAAATATAATTTTCTTTATTCATGTAGCAAACGTTCGATGTCCCAAACACCAGGGAGATGTACAAGTACTGGATGGGGGAGGTTCGTCTACGATGTAAAGATTTCAAAAATAAGTTCTCACAAAGCTATATTCGAGGGGAAAAGAGAGGTTTGGACCCGTGTTAGGAATATTCATATTTGCCTCAAGAGGACTGGAGGTTTTTTGTGGCATCATAGGTAGATAGATCCTGATTTTTTAGTAAACTTTTTTTCATGATAGTATAGAACTTTTCATTTCAATACAATTCAATTCACATTGTTGACTCGTTTTTCATTGTTTTCCTTTCACACGAAGTAAGTGTAGCAAATACAGAGAGCCAAGCAGTAAATCAGTATCAACATTACATGTCTCGTGGGGGTTGTGGGAAGCTTGAGCGGAGGTTGATAGAAGAAGAGTTGGAGAAAATGAAGGAAGCAGCCAAATCAAATCCAAGTGTTGTTGTGCAAGCCCCGGCTCCTCCTCCACGTCATAAAAAATGGAAAGCAAGGAGGATTAAGGGTGGAAAGTTCTTAAATCTGGCTATTACTGAGGTTACTACGAGGATTGTAAGTAGTTAAAGCATAAGTATTTAATTATGAAATTATTTTATATTGGTAGTGTTTAATTTTCATTTACGACAAATTATATACTATAGGAAAAACTCAAAGAGCAGAGCAGCCAAGGTTTGTTCACTCCTAGTGGACGGATGGACATATTGTCAACAGTGATTGGGAAGACTTATCACCCTGGTCGTGTTAGAAGGGAGCCAAGAGGAGTTGGTATCATGAAGTATTTTGGCAGAGGCTTACAAAATTCATCACAAGCTGAACCCAGTAGAGAGTTTGTGGCTAAGCTTTGCGACCAGCTCCAAGAAGAACTCCGAGAAGAGCTATTGGCAGAGCTGTGTAGTGAAATGAAATATATGTTTAACTCGAAGATAGGAAGTGATGGAAATAAAACCCATGAATCCCTGGCCTTCCCCAGCACCAAAGGAAGTTACAACCCGCCGGAGGAACCCCTTAGCCAGCCTTCTCTCACTCTGGAACCCCTTAGCCAACCTTCTCATACTTCAAAGTCGAGAGAACCTTGCATCCTCTATTTAGCTGCCCCACTGCTGCATGTTGTTGCCAATGCTCTCATTCACACACAAGCTACCACCCACTATCATAATCAAATTCCACAGTATTTACGTAGGGTGGCAGTGCTATGTATTCGAGAGGGGGAAGAAGGTTCAGCCATCCATGTCCCTAAAGTAGAGGTTTCCACACTAGGTCAGGTGATACGAGCTTTCATCCTTTGGCCTCAATATCATATTAGCACGTCGAAAACCCCTCCAATAGTATGAACTACCTTCGTATTACTTGACTTTTATTGGTATCCTACAAATAATCGATTTTTTATGTTATGATAATAGGATGAGCAAGATGCGTTGAGATGGTCCCTCTTGGCACGACTCCAACAAATTTACAAAGGTATTCGTTAGATTGACTTGTAGATGCCTCCAGGGATTGTGGGCCTACAATTGATGTATCCCTTCACAATTGACAATAAAGATCTCAGGGAGTTTATGCATTTGGAGAAGATAGATGCAGGATGGGTGAAACTTGCTATCCAGTTAGTTTTTCTTTCCTTCAATTAATATAGTGGTTTTTTGATATCATACGCTTAATAATTCATTTATTATTTTATTTATATTTTAAGTCCTTCAACCACACATGCATTGATATGGGAATACAAGGTTTATACGGATTCTTGTGTCTGGTAAATACGATAAGGGATAGTAATACTGTGCAAAAAAGGACACATTATGTGGGCTATACAATGGGAGAAACCAAATTAGCTTGTTATCTAGCACCAATTGTTCAAAGGTACATACTTTAATTTTCATTTTATAGGAAGTTTAAGAAATAATTGTCTTGTTATCTAACTTTATTTTAATCTATATGTTGTTGTAGTTACCATTGAAGCCTATGTGTTGTTTGTCCTCGCATCAACCAGGTCTATTGGTTTGATTCCTTGGGTAAAAAGGCAGACAAAGAAACAAAATCCGTCTTCAACACGTAAGTTATTTTATTTTTTTTCATTGATTATCGACTTAAATGAATTGTTCTAATTTCTGTGGTTTTATATTTTAATGGTAGAGGGACCCAGACATATAGAATCCTTGGCAGGTCACGTGAGGATAGAATTGTTAGAAGGTCGTAGTGGTTTTATCCTAAAGTATGTGGTTAATTCAAGTTCTCTCATTGACAGTTGTTTTAGATATGACTTTATTGATTTTAACCAAATGCTTTTGATTTATAGTAGGCTCGACAGTCAGGGCTACTGAATGAGGCCACTAAGTTCTCTTTTATATGTATAACATTATTCAGAGCAGAATTACAAATGATTTTTAGTAGGTAGACAAATGATAACTTACATTTTCGATATTGCAATTGAATTACTAATTGATTATAGCACTTGCTAGATTTTATCTAAGCTTATTTTCTATTACGCAGATTTTTTATAACTAAGCTACCTACTTACATGAAGAAATTAATTTGATCAGAGACTTTTTAGCTGGGCAGATTCTATAACACACAGATCAGTAAAAGTGTATGTTTATGTTAGCTAGTATAGTTGTGTAGTAGACATACATTTCTGACAACACTTTGTGGCTAAATGATGTTACACATGTACATAGATGGTAGTAGGACTTAATTAGCTACTGCTTGATGTTTCCTTACCATTTGTAAGGAAATTGTGGCTTATTCTTTGACCCTCTTTCTATGGTTTTCAATATGTATGGAAGCCAAAATATAAAAATAAAATTAAATAAAATAAAAACTTTAGGCGTTTCTTTTTGAGAAAGAGACGCCTAAAGTGGAATATAAAAATAAAATAAAATAAAATACTTTAGACGTCCATTTTTAAGCAAAACGGACGGCGTCCCTTTTTGAGAAAGGGATGCCTAAAGTGGAGACTTTAGGCATCCCTTTTTCCACAAGGGACGCATAAAGTCTCAACTTTAGCATCCCTTTTTCAAAAAGGGACGCCTAAAGTCTCACTTTAGGTGTCGTTCCTTAACGAACATAGTTTCTGTAACACCCGTCTTACATACCCCTTAATTACCTACACGGAAGCGTTCATTATTACTTTGATAGGGGTAATTACTTATTCACGACTTATTATTACTGAATATCAGAGTTAATTCTTCTTCTCAGTGATCCCGATTACGGCTTAATTCAAATTCTCCTGTATTCTTACAACCAAATATTCTCTGTGCGTAAATAATGATACACACAGTAATCTAAACATAATTCGGTCTTCAGTTCTTCATCTTCTTTCCTTCTGAATCATCTTCATGCATTCTTCTTTTTCTTGTTCTTGTACCTATATGGTTGGTGGGGGAGGGTGAGATTCGAGAGAATCTCAGTAGCAAACATACAGACAATGCATGTAAGATGAATGCTAGTGCATGATATGCTTGCCTTACATAGGCTCATGTTCACATAATGATATTCTGCATGCTCAATGTTTCGTACAACATACTTATGGCCATAGTAAAAATAGAAACAGAGCTTCATTCATTCATACATGCTTCACATAATCAAGCAAAGCAATACAGCAAATCAATACACAGCATAAACACCACATACATACAAGTAAGTTTACTACCTTTTGGACTTTGCCTCCTCCTCTTGTACTTCGATTTTCCAACAATAGTTTCTTCTTTGTCACTTTATGGCCCTAGATAAGCAATGACATTATTAGAGCCATAAAAAGTGAATGCCCAATGGGCCACATTAGCCTTAAAGGCATACTTTCACCATTGGAGTTCATACTAACTACATTTGATAATTTTCTTTCTCAAATTCGCATGGTAGCCAAAAGCTGCCAGCATTTTGACCAAACTTTGAAAAATCATAATTAATTCTATAGAACTCCAATTGGGGTGGTTCAAAGTCATATTTGAATATATTTCAGTATTATTTCACATAAAAATACTCAATTCGGTATATCACAGCCAAAACATTCCCATAATGTCTCCAAATATAACCTGTTCCAGATTTCATTCCAGAAACAAAACACAACTTCAAAAATTCATATCTCCCAATGTACTTGTCCAAAAATTACAAAATACCTATAAAATTAAAGCTTAGAATGTCTAATTTAATTCTGGAAAGTTTCAGAATTTTTGGACAAGTTTTACCCTATGAAAAATCTCGCAAAATTTCACTGTTCCAGACAGGGCATATCAACAACATGTACATTCAACTTCATAAATTTCCAAATTCATATACAAGCATCCAAAAATCATGACACTTGCATACCTACACAATTTTTCGTGTAGAATCCAATGAAATCATCAAAATTATAAAATTCCTACTTCTTCATGACGTTCTGTTCAGACCAGAAAAACAGGGTTTTCTACAACAATTCACCAATTCAGAATTTTGTCCAACAACTTGGTCCAATATCATCATAAATCATCCTCTAACCATAAATACATGATTAAAGCTCAAAAATACCCCTTGGACCGAAAATGAACAGTACCCCACTCTTACAAATACTCATCCAAACAACAAACCAATCGGTTCAAAAGGAAGCTTACGCTTACCTCTACGCATATTCGCAGTCGGTTCGGAAATCTGGCAGTACTCCGGGAAGGGAGACGGCAACAAACACCTCCAATCAAAAATCTGAAACCGTATAAATGAAGCTTAGGATGAGTAGAAGAAGGTTTGTGAAGGGTACTTTGAGAGAAAACGTCGATTCGGTAGAGTTTCGGCGGATTGAAGTTCTTGGAAAATACTATTCACCTCTCCTCTCTCCTCCAACGTTTTTTCTTTATTTTCTATGATTTTTCTTGCCTTTTTGGGCTGCTGGATGAAAATATATGGCCTTGGAGGAGTTTCAAAAAGTTATGCCACGTGTCGCGATGTTACGGTGCCATTTGTTCGGTATTCCACTGATTCGGTGACACGTGTTACTTCTTTTTTCTAAAGTGGGTCCCACATCTTTTCTTGGGCCTTTAGCCGTCCAAAATGTCTGAGGAAGTAAGGGTCTAATGATTTTTCCCGGCTCCCCGGCTCGGTGTTCGAGAAAGTTGTCGGTGACCTGACCGGAGACCGGTAAATTCCCCTGATTTCTGTGCCACATGTCACCATCTTAAAATGCCAACACAAAAGGCAAAATGTCATTTCATTATTAATGGGACACGTGTCACCTTTCCATTTAGTCAACATAAAAGTTATGTCATGATTACTTACTTTATTAAAGTTACTTTAATAAAGTTACTTTATCGGTGTCTACTCGGGATTCTACTCGGGACTTACTCAGGATTGCATCACGCATATCGAAGCCCGTCAAATGACACCAGGTCAGAGTATGTATGTGGGCCCCACATGGCACCACATACCGATGTCCAATTCAAAAACGCAGTGTACACATATATGCCCTGAATATGGCATATGCACACCTACATCGGCATATTCCGCCCGACTAATCGGTCCCTTACTTCATGACATAGTTGGGTGGCGTCTTTCTACCAACCCAATGGCATTATATATGTGTTCTGTGCACATCTGCACCGACATTTTAGTCATACTTTCTACAGATACTGAGCCCTTTGCCCAGTAAGACCTAAATCTCATAGCCCCTGAGAGTCTTTCTATATGTCATAATTTATGGGACTCTTACTAATATGGGCTTGGTAGTCTACTTTATTCAGGCTTATTCTTAGGCCTTTAGTCCCAAAATTTAGGATATTACAGTTTCCATTTTTTATTTCATCGCTCGGATAGGCGTCCCCTCATAAACAGATGTTAAAAGACCCTCAAAATAGACGTTAAAAATGATTTATGTAGTAGTGGCTTGCCGCACTTTGTCCTAGTCAGCTAGGGGGTGTGGGCTAAACTTTAACACTGCTACAGGGGGCGCTCAATAGGGTAGCTCTGCAATAGGCCTAGTAAGAGGGCTGTTATACAGAAAGATAGTCGACCGAGTATCTTAAGGTCATAAGACCTGGTGGCCTAGTAAGTCCTTAGGGCAGCAGTATGTGATGTGTTGAGAATGGAGCTGAGTAGGGGCTCGAGGCAATAAGACCCGAGGTGCAAGTTTGTATAGGGTAGTGTCCTGGGGCAGTAAGACCTATCTGTCTAGCATTGTGGTTATTACCTTGTGCGATGGCATTAGAGCAATGTGTCCAGATAATATATTGAGATTAGCAAAATATTCATATTGTACCAGGTTGTAGCAGAGGCAGTAAGCCTTGAGATGCCTATAGCATCGGGGTGATTCCCTATGCTATCAAGCCGTAATGTTCAGCGCTTTGGTAGTTGACACTACTATAAAAAAAAACTTTTAACGTCCCTTTTTTAGCCTTTTCTACGCCCTTTTATAGGGGGACGCCTGTGTGAGCAACGTAGTCAAATATGGCATTTAACGTCCCTTAAAAAAAGAGACGTCTAAAGGGTGACATTAGACGTCCTTATTTTGAAATAGGGAAATCTAAAGTCACACTTTAGATGGACTTTAGACGTCCCTATTTCAAAATAGGGACGTCTAAATGTTTTTTTTTCAAAAAAAAAAATTTATTTATATTTTTCACTGCTCAACAATTTTTAATAAACTATGACGAGTTTCAATAGAGAGAGGAAGATGAAGAGCTTCAACATATAGTTCTTTAGCTTTTCAATAAACTTGTTTTTTCTTCTTTCTCCTTATGTTACCAATTCATTTTTTTTCTCTTGAAAATGATGTTACTTCCTTTCTTTTAGTCAAACTTCTGAATTCAAAAATCCATTCTCCTCATCTTTACATGTACCATTCAAGATATGATTGTTAAAAAGGAAAGAAAATTATATAATAATAATAATAAGCAGAAGAAGAGTCAGATCCAAATGCAAAGATAATATAAAAAAAGGTTGGCATGTTAGATATGAGAAGTGATGAAGTGAGGATTACCGTTGCAGGGGCGGGAGCGGCGGAGGGCATGGCAAGAGCGAGGATGGCGAGAACATCGAAGGAAGAGTTGAAAGAAGACATTTGAATATATAAAGTATGAGTCTCTTTCTGCAACTCCTCTCAAAGAAATAAAGAAATGTCGAGGTGAAGAGAAAAATAAAAAATCCATTTACTACTCGGTCTTAATATTTAAAAATATGGGACTTTTATCATCCCTAATTTAAATTAGGGACGCCAAAAGTGACGTCCTAAAAATATAAATATTAGGGACGCCACTTTTGGCGTCCCTATTTAGAAAACATGGACGCCAAAAGTGGCGTCCATATTAGATATCAAGGACACCACTTTTGGCGTCCCTATTATCTAATGTAAGGGACGTCACATTGGCGTCCCTTATTTTATATAGAAACGTCTATTTGATTTTATAAGTCAAAATATGTCAGTTTTTTGACTAACATAATAGTTTATGCGTCCCTATTTAAAATAGGGACCCATAAACTAAGACAATTAAGCGTCTATAATTAAAATAGGGACATCTAAAGTTTTTTAAATTTCTCTTTCTATAAAAAAGTAGGTCTTTTGCCGCTAATAGTTTTAGTTTAGGCGTCCCAATTAATTTTTGGAACGCCTAAAGTTCCCTTTACGCGTCCTCAATTTTAATTGGGACGTCTAAAGCGACCCAATATTTCAAAATTACAGCTTATAATTACAGAAATGCCACTTCGTTCATTTTTTACTTCCCTTTTCTAAAAAGGGATGTCTTTTAGGGTCGTAGTATACATTTTCTGTAGTAGTATGAATGAGCCGTAAAGCTTGGTATGCATATAGTATGATATAGGAGAGTCCCAAAAAGGCTGGAAGGCCTAGTATGCATACAATGTGATCCAGGAAAGTCCCAAAAGGCCATAAGGTGTGATACCTTATTTCCCAACACTACAGTAGAGTACTAAATAGCTAATACTTACCGACTATAAACATCAGAGTATGGAAAATGCTAGAAATTCCATATATTACCTCTACTGGATATACATATTCATACATGCACAATTCATACACAATTCACTTATAACTCATAGTCTTCATATACAATATCAAAATACATACAAAGTTCTCAAAATACATAATGGAAACTTGGCAACCTAAACTAAGCTCTCCTGCTGTCCGGCCTCGACTCGACATCATTTACCTTCTCCTTGCCCCGCGAGCTTCCTCCCTGTACTGGAGATTTGTTTTTGGGAAAAAGGATGAGATTCATAGGAATCTCAGTAGTAACACATACAATATACAAGATAACACATACATAGCATGCTCATCATATACTCAGCAATCAAATCATCTTAACATCATTTAGTGTAATTAATGCAAATCATACATCATGCTAGCGCTAGACAAAGACTTGGCTCCGAGGGGTACCCGCGCAAAGATAGGCCCCGGGCACTGCTCGTGCAATATGAATATTATCGCCTGAGTATCAACCCGCGCAAAGATAGGCCCCGGGCACCGCTCGTGCAATATGAATATTATCGCCTGAGTATCAACCCGTGCAAAGATAGGCCCCGGGTGATTACTCTGCATAATCTAAACATGTTAGACATTTAATGATAACACATCACACATATGCATGCTATGTTATATGAAGACGGTTACTACCTGGTTGCTTCTCTACGCAACTTTCTCGTTTCGTACAAGCTCGGGCAACTACTGAGGCCAAACTGATTGTCAAGTCTTGAAATTGCCAAACATCACCAAAGGGGTTATTACTCATCCATACACCTTTCCAAACTCATTACATTGGTAAATTTAGCCTATTGGTGCCAAATTACCAAAATACCCCTTAGGTCCTTATTATCAGTATTTTCTCTAAAATCATGATTTAGGCCATTCCTACACATTTTCGTGTTTAGAATTCATTTGCGACCTCGAATTGGCCAAAATCAAGCCCAAATGATAAAAATACCCTTGACAACCCTCAAATAAGGCTTAGAAAGGGCAATTTTGTCATTTCGCTCTCTAGACCCTACACAATTCGGCCTCTTGAATCCAATGGAAGCATCGAATTGGTTAAATTCCCATTTATTCATCACGTCCAATACAGGGAAGGAAAAATAAATTCCCAGAAAAGTTGTGTTAGATTCTCGTTTTCTTTGGCCCAATCACCTTCTTTCTACTTATAACCAATATATTAACTAGTTAGACATTCATTGGACTTGATTTGGAGACACTTACATATTAATGTCTCTTTGGCTTTCTTAAATTATCTTTTACCAAATGAACCATAATCAAGACCAAAACAACTCTACTAACCTTAATCAAGCAAGAGGAACAAGTTTTGGAAGTTACCTCTTGATTTCTTAGACTTTCTCTCTCTAGGTTAAATTCTCTCTCTCCTTCTTGAGTTTGTTTCAACTAAACATCATGGCTCCAATGGTAAGGAAGTGAAGAGAAGAGATCATAGGGGAGATATGTAACTCTAAACACAAGGTAACAACTCCTTACCTTGAGATTGGATTATCCCTAGCTTCTCTCCTTCTCTTCCGTCAAGTTCTCATTCTTCAGCTCACTCTCTCGCTCTTTAGGTTAGTTTAATCATGAATGAGCAGCTGATGGAATGATGAAGATTGATATATTAATGAAGATTATATTGATCATGCCAAGTGTCACATTCCAATTGGCCTATAATTGTCATTATTCACTAATTAATCAAATCTCCCTTTTCTTCATCCATTTCAACTAAATCATGCAGGGAAATATGGGAAAAGCCGAATCTCCATTTGTCCTATTGTACCAACATGTAACTTGCTGACCAAGTAATTGACTTTTTGACCATTTAACCATTTATGACCATAATTCACCAAAATTAGCTTAATAATGATCAAGTAGTCACTTTTCTCCTTTTAATTCCCATTTAACCATTTACCGTTTTGCCCCTGCATTTATGATTTACCGAAATAAATCACTTTTTGCCTATTTCTTTGGCTTAAACCTATTTTAACTCTTAAATAAGGCTATTAACCATGTCATTAAATTTTGTAAATTTTGGTTACCATATTGGGCCTTTACCAGTCTCTTAGGCCCTTATTTGGTCAGTTTACGCTTAACCGGCGATTGGAATATTTTCCATAAATTCACATAATTACATTCTCATCATTTTTCACCATTTTTATTCCATTAAATATACATCAAATATACACATAAGAGTATTGGTGAAAAATGGGGTATTACAAAAGGCATGGGAAACCAAGCATTGTGAGATTGGACTATCTAGTTACTTTATGATTCATTAAATTTTACACTTGAATATCTAGTTATATTTTCTTTTCCTTCTTTGTTTTTGAAATACAAGGCTACTCCCCAATAAATATCAGAGGCTTCGGTATATATAATCCATTTTATATTTTCTTCCAGTAGAATAATTAATTTACGTATAGTCTTACATAATATTTTTATTTTTCCTATTATATTATGAGTTTCATTATTCCATCTCCATAAAGTTTTTTCACCTGCTAATATTGATATTTTTGCCTTTAATTTTGACAAATTTGAAATATAATTTCTAGCTTGGTTTACTAATCCTAAAAAGGCTTGTAATTCCTTTTTATTACTTATTCTTGGAAAATATTTTACTTTTTGGCTTATATGATCTTATAACTCTATACCATCCTTAGATATAATTTTTCCTAAGAACGGTATTTTAGTTTTTCTTAATTCAGCTTTCTTTTATGGTATATCAATTCCTTTTTCTTCTACCAATCTCATAAACTACTTTAAATGGTCCTCATGTTCTTCCTTGTTTTTTAAGAATATTAGTATATCATCTATATATATTACTGCAAAATTCCTTATTTGTAATAATAGTTTGGATACATGTTCCTGAAATATACTGGGACTATTATGGAATCTCATAGGTAGGGCATTCCATTCATATAGCCCTTCAGATGTACTGAAAGCAGCAAATTCCTTACTTTCTTCTTCTAGTTTTATTTGAAAAAATCATGATTTACAATCAAACTTACTAAACATTGTTTTTCCTCTTATTAAATGAAACAGTAGATCCATCTTTGGTATATGATATCTATTTCTTACAGCTATTTCATTTAATTTCGTATAATTAATTACCATTCTTTATTTTCCTCTTTTTTCTTCACTAGGTTTATTAATTACTATTATTGTTGGTAAGGGATATTCCGATCTACTTTCTCCAATTAAATCATATTTTTTCCTTTCTTCTATATGCATTATGAATTCATTCCTATGTTTTTTTGTCCAAGGATATGGTTTACAATTTATTTCTTTAGTATAATATTTTAATTCTATTTTTGCTATTGGTTTCAATTTTTCCCAATATATTAAAGGACTTTCACTATCATTATCTATTCATCTTATATACAAACACATATATACATATGTATATGTATGTGTATGTGTATGTGTGTGTATACATATATGTATATGTATACACACATATATACATATGTATATGTATAAGTATATGTATATATACATATTATATGTATACACACACATACACATACATTTATATGTGTGTGTGTGTATAGACACATATCTATATGTATGTATGTATGTGTGTGTGTATGTGTGGGGGGTAATATTATTATACTGTGTTAGTTTTAAATTTAGTTTTATCTAATATATTAAATTTAATAACTAACATGATAAAGATATAATATCTCATATTTAATTTATAAATATAAATTAAATCCATTTCCATTGGCTCTTTATTCAGATTAATTAAATAGGTTAAATTAAAATTGTTGGACACATTTAATTAAACAAGATTTATTAAATTTTCTTATCAAAACAATTAAGTGTTACTTAATATGATATGGATTTTGAAATTAATTAAGATTAATTTTAAAAATTCAATATCCATCATAAATTAGAAAACCTTGACAAGTTATTTAAGTGGGAGCTAGGTTTTCTACGGATGATGAAAAATAGAAAGAGAGAGCTATAAGGGAAAAAACTCTAGAGGGATATTGGTTGTGCTAGCACGCTACCTGTATTGGATTTCTATTTGTGTGGATATAGGTAGATGAAGTTGATCCGAGTTGTTAGCTTCTTTAGATCAAAAGGAAAAACTGAACACATAAGAAGGATATGTTTTCTAGTACTCGATTTAAATGCCGTTGACAGATCCGTAGTATGGATTGAATTTTTTTTTGAATTTTAATTTTCCACTGTGCCTACTATAACACCTTAGATTTACACTCGTTTTGATGAGTTTTATGCATTAAACTCGAACCATTAAGCGATGTTCTTTTCTAACACTTTTCTAAATATCAACCTTGAAACAAGATTCGAACCTGCAGTTGAATGGGTTTTTCTGAAAATTTTAAAACTTTGGGGAAGCATACTCTAGTGTTTTGCAACTTCGTTATTACCTATCAGTTCTTATCTTTTTATTTAACTCAATTAAGTCGATTCTCTGCTCAAACTTAGTTCATTCATTTACATTCACAACTATGTAGCTCTACAGGGCTACCAAATTGTCTAAGTTTTATAAATATACAATACTGGACCCTTAAATCTTCAGTCAACCATCGCATCCTCTTCTCACGCAACTTCCAGCATTCCACCTATCTCTGCCTGTCTGAATGGTTGGTTGGGGGAGGATGGTATTCAGAGGAGTCTTAGTAGCAAATAGTTACCATAATGCATGCATGATATATGCCAAGTGTATGACATATTAGCCTTAACTAGATGCATGCCATACACTACTACAGAATGTAGATTTTATGTCCCTAAAAGACGTCCCTTTTTAAATAAGGGAAGTAAAAAATAAAGATGGTGGCATTTTTGTAATTCTGGGTGAGAATTGAGTAACTTTAGACATCCCTTTTTCAAAAAAGGACGCCTAAAGTCAACTTTAGACGTCCTTTTTAAAAAAAGGGACGTCCAAATTTTTAAAAAAATATTTAAAGAATTTTTTCTTACTTTATACTTCCCTTTTTAAAAAAGGGACGTCTAAAGTTGATTTTATACGTCCTTTTTTGAAAAAGGGATGTCTAAAGTTACTCATTTCTCACCCAGAATTACAAAAATACCACCGTCTTTATTTTTTACTTCCGTTTTCCAAAAAAGGACGCCTAAAGGTAAAAAAAATTAATTTTTTTAATTTTTTTAAACTTTAGGCGTCCCTTTTTGAAAAAGGGACATCTAAAGTCAATTTTTTTTTACTTTAGACGTCCCAAATTCAAAAAGGGACGTCTAAAGGTAACGTAAATAAGTCAAATTGATACTGACATGACTCTTTTCAAGGTTATGTCTACCCCCGCATGCTAGCTTCCTCAATTTAAATTTTAAAACTCTCATTTTCTCTTGAAGCTGCTTCTTCCACCACTCTCTTGAAGCTCATTATCCACCATAACTCTCTCTCTCTCACTCCCTCTCATTATCGTTACTATTTTTTTAAGGTTGTCCTCCTCTCTCTCCACCACCATCCTCTACCATCTTCCTCTCCACTACTGAAGCTCGTCGCCATTGTCCTTTCTCGATCTTTGATGCCGTTGGTTCCTCCTCCCTCCCTCTCCCGTCGTTGGTCTCCCTCCTCCCTCTCCTACTGTGGCCAAAAGGTATGGATAATTACTTTTTCTTTTTATAGACTAAGTTCTGAACTGAGATTATTGTATATGTATTTTGTTGTGTTAAGATTTAGATTTATCTTCATTATAGATTCATTTTGATTTATCATCCTACCAATATTAATCTGTAAGGACATTTTGGTTTATGAAGAAATCTTCGATCTTGTTTCTATAGGTTCTAATAGTTAGGCAGTGAAAAATATAAGCGAATTTTTTTTTAAAAAAACAACTTTAGAAGTCCCTTTTTACGTCTAAAGTTTTGTTTTTTTTAAAAAAAATTTAGACGTCCATTTTTTAATGGATGCCGTATCCAGAATTTTTTGTCCCTAGCGTAGGCGTCCCCCTATTTTTAGACGTTAAAAGGGCTAAAAAAGGGACGTTAAAAGTGTTTTCTGTAGTAGTGACATAATGACATTTCTGCATGCTCAATGTTTCATATAATATACTTATGGCCATGGCATAAATAGAAGCATAGCTTCATCATTCAAATATGCTCTATACAATCAAGTAAAGCAATCACATACATCACTACACAAGCATAAATATCATATACAAGCAAGTAGGGTAAGTTCACTACCTTTTGGATTTTGCATCCTCCTCTTGTACCTTGACCTTTCAACCATTGCCTCTTCTTTGTCACTTTATGGCCCTAGATAAGTAATGACATTATTAGAGCCATGAAAAGTGAATTCATAATGGCTACATTAGCCTTAAAAGCTTACTTTCACACTTGGAGTTCATATTAATTACATTTGGCCCTTTTTAAATTCGCATGATAGCCAAAAGCTGCCAGCATTTTGACCAAACTTTGAAAAATCATAATGAATTCTATAGAACTCCAATTGGGGTGCTCTAAATTCTTATTTAAATCTATTTTAGTTTAATTTAAGGGAAAAATATCACCTACTTCCATTTATACGCCCCGAATTCTAGAATAATCAATTAACACAACTATGCTAGGATTTGTTCCATATTCAATGCCTAAACTTTCAAAATTCATATCTCTGAATCTACTAACCCAAATGGCACATATTATATATTAAATTAAGGCCTATCATGTCTACTATTATTCTGGAGAGTTTCACGGCCATTGGATAATATCTGGTCTTTCATAAATATGTTACAAGCCAAATGAGTCCCAGAAACCTAAATTTTGCAGCAATGTTCAATTCCAAATTTAGAGTTTTCAATCCAACCCTTCTAAAATCACATCCACACCTTAAATCCATAAATTTTTTCCCAAGTAATCTATTAGAGACCTCAAAATTAGCAAAATATTAGTCCTTTTATGTCATGTTCTAGCCAAAAATGGCCTTCATAAGGCAACAATCCACCAATCCCCAAATCATCCACCAAACAAGTTTCATATGCTTCATAAACCACATATATTCACATGTATATGATGAAAGCTTCATAAAACCCTAAAAACCATAAATAGGGAACCATAGAAATGTCCCAAAAATTCAACTAGACAACCCAATACATAGGTCAAAATGAAGCTTATACTCACCTCTTTCACTTTCTAGGGCTTGTTCTTGATTTCTCCAACTTTGGTATTTTGTAGAGAGCATAAAAGTCCTGCTTTCAATAAAATAAAACCATATAAATGAAGATCTTAGTGAGAGGAACAACTTTTATGAAGACCTCAAGAGCAATACAGGTGGTTGAAAGGTGAAAATTGAGCTAGAAGCTTTTACCTTGTTCTTGAACTCTTCTTTTCTCTTTCCTTGCTTGCTTGGCCGACTTTGTACATGTGTGTGAGAGAGTGTGATGTCTTAATTTTTATCTTCCCTTACGTCTTGAAGACTTGGCCAAAATTGGCCCAAAAGAAATGGGAGAAAGATGAATAATAACATGTGGCTACAATTTTATCTTCTTGCACTAGTTGGAGTTAATTAACCATGTGTGGTTAATTCCACTTTATTTACTTTTCTTTCTTCTTTCTTGTCTTTTATTTGGTCAAAATTTCTCATCAAGAAGGAGAGGAATTATTGACCAAAATGATCTTGAATTAATGGCTTCTTGCTTTATTGGAAAATGACCAATTTGCCCTTACTTTTTTCTCATTTTCACACATATACTCAAATCTACCAGATTTTTCTTCAAATTTTGAAATTTCATAACTAATTGTACTGATGTCTACTTGTGATGATTCTAAAGGCTATGTGACATTTATTAATTTTATATTTGAGGAAAAATATATTCCTTAGCCAATTCGATGATTAGAATTCCAGAATCACCATTTGTTAGACACTATCACAAAAACTTGCCAGTTTTACTTGGCTAACTTCAAAAATACATAACTCTTAGTGGACAGCTCCAAATGACCTATATGACCTATGAAATTAAAGCTTGATAAGTCTACTTTTTATTCTATAATGTTTCATAATTTTTTTTCATCATTTTCCTATTCAAATGCTTCATGAAAACTGACTTCTTTGCACAAGATACACACTATCAGCATTATTCCAACTTTTGGAATTGAAATGCATTCTTTCTAGACAATAATTCCCTTTTCATTTGGATCTAAGTTAGGTTATATGTCATACTGACATATCCAAAAGGAATTGGGTACTTTCTTTTGCTAATTCGCATGGAAATTCATACTTTATTTTGGGTACGATTTCTATAAGCCATTCTGCTTCTTATGCCTTCCAGGGACACTTGCTAAACCAAGGCTTAGCAATCCACTTAATTTGGGCTTCTCCTCAAGCCTCTAAACCCAAAATTTAGAATATTACAACTCTCTCCCTGTTCAATTAATTTCATTCTCGAAATTTTGAACATTTATACCTTGAGGAATCATTCTAGATACTCAGTATATCTCTTTCATGTGCAAGCTCACCTAGCATGCAACACAATTCATCATATCATCAACCAAGATCCCTGATAGTATTTAGAAATTATCATACATCATTCTCATTCATTTTGTACACTGTATGTATCATTTAACCACAGGAACCACTGGCCCATTCTCATAGCGCTTGGTTTCTCAAGTCTTACTACCTCTTCATGACTTTCTCATATCACACTGTATGCACACCAGGCCTTCTAGCCTCTTTGAGACTCTCCCATATCACAATGTATGCATATCAAGCCTTACAGCTCATTCTACTCCCACAACACTGGATATTCCAGCCTTACTACCTAGGGAATCACCCCAATGCCATAGGCATCTCAAGGCTTATTGCCTTAGCTACAACTGGGTACAGTCTGAATGTTCTGCCAGCCTCAAGGTATACTTTGGACACACTGGTCCAATGTCACTGTGCTAGGAAACAATCATAGCGCTAAGTACACACGTCTTACTGCCCAGGCACACTGCTCTATGAAAACTTGCATATCGGGTCTTACTTCATCGAGCCTCCGCTCGGCACCATTCTCAAATACATGACATGCTGCCGCTCTAAAGACATAATAGTTTATCAGGTCATATGGTCTTAGGGCATACCGTCTATCATCTTTGCTGAATACTCATCAAGACTAACTATCTCAGGACACACAGCCTACTAGGTATTCCATATACATTCCAGGCTCTAACTCTTGCTACACAAGTTATTCTTACACTTATGCAATGTTCACGAAGCATGCTAAACAAACCATCTTCACAACATTCATTACAAGAGCATTTGGAATATTAGCATATCCCATACCAAAACAATTTTTAAAACAAGTCACATGGCCTTGAGCGTCGACCCTTATAATAGGCCCGAGTATTTGGTCGTGAATAAATGAAATCTACATAGCCTGATTGTCCAGCCATGTAATAGGCACTGAGCGAAACCCTGCATACTTTAAAGCCTATTAGGTCTGACTGGCCAAGGAATTACCCCTTTCCATAGGCATTATAGAACTTACAGCCTCAGGCCTCTGCCCGTCAGGTCTGCTTGCCTAAGGACACGCTGGCCCAATAGGTTTTACTGCCTACAGTACATAACACGAATATACTTGATGGTAAACACATACATGCAAAACTGTTACATAAGATACGAGAGCAAGAAATTCTTTCCTTTATAACGTTGAGCCTGTTCTTCCTTAATTTATTTCATTAATCGGTACTGGAACACCACATGGAAATTTGCTGGGTTATATAAACCCTTCTCTTGAGGAAACCTATTTGATGGAAGATGCATTACAATGTACCGCTGTTGAGAGTCAACGGTTCCGTAGCTTTACTCTACAGTTTGACATCACGGCGCTTCACTCTATGGTTTGTCGTCCCGACAGCTGCATACTATGGTTCAACATCATGGTGTCTCCACGCTACTGTACTACACTTAGTACTTTACTTAGTCACTTAACTGGTCAGCCCTTCTGGTCAGAACCTTCGTAGGTAGCCCTTTCTGATTATAACTCTCCCTAGGTAGCCCTCCTCGATCAGAATCCTCCATAAGTAGCTCTTTCCAGTTGGTCATCTCTAAATAGAAGTACCATTGTAACAGGAACCCAGATCTCATAAGATCCCACTTCTCTAGTAGTTCTATAATATGATTTCTCTAATTTCTTCCATTTTATCGGGGGTTAGTTTATATAGACTTCTGATATCGGTCCCGCTCTAGGAAATAGCATAACTCTAAGGGAATATTGTATGATTAAGATCTTTCCCTATGCTAGATTAGCAACCAGTAACCTCCAGAAACCTCATACACATTTATGTACTATATTCTAGTACCTCAAGCCATTCAGGCCATTTCAAATTCTTGGAGAATCAATTCAACTATTGCATTTGATGCTCAGGTTATGATTCAACTCTTAGAACCTCAACATTACCTGAGCCAAAAAAATCAGCTTTCCTCAATTATACCTAATAGGTGCGCAAAGGATCAAAATCAATAGCACCTATTCTAACTTTTACGGTTTTTAGGGTATATCCTTAAAACATTACTGAAAGTTCAATATTATTTGCAAGGTTCACAATGTTTAAACTTCTATCATGAAATAGAACCATAATGCACCCTGATTCTCATTTCAACCTACGCACTATTTTAGCTTAGATATGATCCAAACCTATATATCCTCAACTTTCAGTATCATCAGATCAAATCCTCTAGGATAGATATACGGGATAATCACCATTAATCATGCATACCCACATATCATAACTACATACCTTTAATCCCACATGGTTACTAATGATCGTTACTTAGCACAGAGAAACCTTATTTGTTCCTGATTTTCTTCTAAAAATAAGGCATAACTTTGAAAAATCATATCTTTTAATCTACTAGTCCAAATAGCTTATATTACCTATCAAATTAAAGCCCATAATGTATACTTTCATCTTGTAAACTTTCATAAGGTTTGGACTAGGTTTGGACATTCAAAACCATGCCAGAAAAAAATCTATTTCTGGAAAACGAATAAAGCAACACTTTTGTCTTAACTTCTGACAATTCTATAATTATGTATAATTATCCAAAAATTATAACCACATGCTTTTTCATACAATTTTCCATTCTAAACATAATGGAATCATCAAATTAAGAAAATTCTAACTCCAGCAATATGAAAATGCCCCTGGAAAAAATCTAGAAAATTGAAGGGAAAATGAGTTCTTTTGATTTCAGTCTATAAACCACCTTCTTTTCACCTCTAATCCCATGTTTAACCCATTAAATACCTCATGCACATAATTAGCCCATATTTGGCCAGTACCTCCCCTTAGGGTTTGTGCATCCCAATAATCACTAACAACCATCAAGATTCAACAAGAGAAACTAGGTTCTTGAGATTACCTTTGAGTTCTCTTCTTTCTCTCTCTAAAACCATAGACACCTCCTCTTCTTTCCTCTTGATTTTGCTTGCTATACATGTGTTTGAAGAAGGAATGGAGATTAGAGAGAGCTGTCATGAATTCCAAGGCAAGAACAAGTAGAAAATCACCTTGAACCTACCTTGTTTGCCTCTTGAATTCCCTTAAGTTCTCCCGCTTTCCTTGTTCTTCCAACCATTACCACTTCTTTGTCACTTCATGGCCCTAGATAAGTAATGACATTATTAAAGCCATGAAAAGTGAATGCCTAATGGCTACATTAGCCTTAAAAGCTTACTTTCACCCTTGGAGGTCATAGTAATTACATTTGGCCCTTTTCTTCTTAAATTTGCATGGTAGCCAAAAGCTACCAGCATTTTGACCAAACATTAAAAATTCATAATTAATTATATAGAACTCTAATTGGGGTGGTTCAAATTCCTATTTAAAGCTATTTCAGTTTAATTTGAGGGAAAAAGATCACGTACTACCAGTTATATGCCCAAAATTCTAGAAAACTCAATAAACAACTATGCCAAGACTTGTTCCAGATTCAGTGTCTAAAATTTAAAAATTCATATCTCACAATCTACTAACCCAAATGGAATATAATTTATATCAAATTAAAGCCTATCATGTCTACTATTATTCTGAAGAGTTTTATGACTAATGGATAACATTAATCACTTATAAACACATCACAAACTAACTGCTTCCCGGAAACCAAAATTTGGTAGCACTATGTTCAATTCCAAATTTAGAGTTTTCAATCCAACCCTACTAAAATCACATTCACACCTTAAACCCCCATAATTTTTCCCAATGAGTCCATTAGAGACCTTAAAATTGGCAAAATCCCAGTCTTTCTATGTGTCCTATTATGGCAGAAAATGGCCTTCACAAGGCAACAATCCACTAATTCATAAATCATCCATTAAACTAGTTTCATATGCTTCTTAAACCACATATACTCACATGTATATAAAGATAGCTTCATGAAACCCTAAGAACCCTAAATGATTGAAAATAGGGCAGTATAGGAAAGACCCAAAAATTCAGCCAACCAACCCAATACATAGGCCAAAATGAAGCCTATACTCTTTTTTTTTTACTTTCTTGGGCTTGTTCTTGATTTCTCCAACTTTAATATTTTGTAGAGAGCACTAAACACCTCCTTTTAAGAAAATAAAACCATATAAATGAAGCTCTTAGTGAGAGGAACAACTTTTATGAAGACCTCAAGAGAAATAGAGGTGGTTCGGAAGGTGAAAATTGAGCTAGAAGATCTTACCTTGTTCTTGAACTCTTCTTTTCTCTTTCCTTGCTTGCTTTGCCGACTTTGTGCATATGAGAGAGTGTGTGTAATGTTTTAATTTTTCTCTTCCCTTACTTCTTGAAGACTTGGCCAAAAATTGCCTAAAAGAAATAGGAGAAAGATAAATAATAACATGTGGCCACAATTTTATCTTCTAGCACAAGTTGGAGTTAATTAACCAAGTGTGGTTAATTCCACTTTATTGACTTTTCTTTCGTCTTTCATTCCTCTTGTATTTAACCAAAATTCCTCATAAAAAAAGAGAGGAATTATTGACCAAAAAGATCTTGAATTAATGGCTTCTTACTTTATTGGCAATTGACCAATTTGCCCTTACATTTTTCTCATTTTCACACATATACTCAAATCTGCCAAAATTGTATTCAATTTTTGGCAATTCATAACTCATTGGACACATGTCCAATTGTGATGATTCCAAAGGCTATATGACACTTATTGAGTCTACTTTTGAGAAAAAATATTTTCCTTACCCAACTCGGCACTTAGAATTCTAGAATAACCATTTGTTGGATGCTATCACAGAAACATACCTGTTTTACTTGCCTAACTTCAAAAGTACATAACTCTTAGTGTACATCTCCAAATTACTTATATGACATATTAAGTTAAAGCTTGATTAGTCTAATTTCATTCTGAGAAGTTTCACAATTTTTGGATATCATTTGCATGTTTAAATGCATCATGCAAACTGACTTCCTTTTAAAGTATGAAACCTCATTTCTTATATCAAAAGATTAGTGTAATCATTCGGGAGACCAGGATTTAAACCCGAACTACCTAATATTTGAAAATACTTGCCAATTTCTACCCTCAACTTAAGAGTTGAACCTAGGGTTGAGAGGGTGCTACAATTTTCACAAACCATTTTTCTCAAAATATGCACTAACTCTTTATGTCTCACTACGCTCTTTTTTTTACTTGTTTTTTAGAGTTAGTGAGTATTTATCTTGATTACATTTCATTAGCTATAGGAAGCATAAACACATAATCAACTATCATTCATATATCAAATTTCACTCTAGTTCTCATAATGTCTGTATGACTATATACATCATATACAACCCAAAATATTCAAAATATATGGAATTAAATGACTAAAATGACTAAAGTCTTCAGCCTTCCAACCTTTAGTCATCCGCATTTACCTTCCGCTTACCCCTCGAGCTTTCACCTTGTACTAAAAGTGGATTTTTGAAAAAGAGTGAGATTCAAAAGAATCTCAGCAGCAACATATATCAATCATACAGTTATAACACTAAAAAACATGTGAAATAATAATCATTCATCAGAATCATCACTCAGCATTCAATACATTACATGTAGCTCATAACTATCATAGTACTAGATATATTACAAAGTTTCAAGGGATACCCGTGCAATAAGCCCTGGGCACCTACTCATGCATCAATGATTGTTATATTGGCCTGAGCGTCCACCCATGCAAAGATAGGCCCTTGGCGACCACTCCCCATATTCAAAACACGTTAGACAATTCTTGATGAATACACAAATTTTTCAATACATATCATAACATATGAAAGATATGTTACTACCTGGTTGCTTTTCTCTAGCCACTTCCTCCCACCTTTCCAAGCTCGGGCAAGTCTTGTGTTCTAGATAACAACCAAGTCCTAAAATCTCGAATACACCGTAAATGAGTCATTACTCATTCATGCATTATTCAAAATTCATAATATTGGTTAACTTAGCCTAATAATGCTAAATTACCAAAATACCCCTTAAGACCCGGTCTCACTATACTTTACAAAATTTATGACCTAGGACAATCCTACACAATTTCGCATGTAGAATCCATTTTTGACTTCCAATTGGTCAAATTCAGGCTCAAATGATGAAAATGACCTTAACATCCCTTACATCAAAACTATCAAATTCTTACTCCTTTACCATGCCCAACATAGGGCAATCCAATGGGATTCCCAAAAAAGTTGTGTCGGTTTCTCGTTTTCTCTTGCCTAATCACCTCCTTCCTACTTATAATCACACTATTAGATATTTAGACATTCTTTGGACTTGATTTGGAGACACTTGACCATTAAGGTCTCTTAGGTTTCATGAACTATCTTTTACCAAAACAACCGAAACCAAGCCAATAACAACTCTAATAGCACCAATCAAGCAAGAGGAACAAGTTTGGAAGATTACCTCTTGATTTCCTGTACTTTCTCTCTCTACATGTTTCTGTCTCTCTCTCCATAACTCTTGATTTAGCTTAAAAACTATGGATTCAAAGGAGGAGAGATGGGTAAGAGAGGTTATAGAGGGATTAGTAAGCTTAAAGCACAAGGTACAAGCTCCCTTACCTTTGATTTGTGAAAAACCCTAGCTTCTTCTTCTTCACCGTGTTCTCCAGCATTATCAACTCCTTCTCTCTCTATTTTGAACAGATGGCACGAGAATGAAGGAAAATATGAAGGAAATATGATATATTAGGATTAGCCAATGGTTGAATACACATGGCATCTTTTCATTGGCTAATAATTGCCATTTTCTTTATTTAATTCTATCTCCCTTCTCCCTTCATGTTCAGTCGAGAATGAGTGAGGACTAGGAGGGAAATATTGATCTCAAATATCCCATTATGCCAACTTGCAACATTTTGACTTTTTGACCTTCCCTTGATAATAATTCACCAAAATAGGCTTATTCATTATCAAGTAGTCATTTTTCTCTTTTTAATTCCTATTTAACTGAAATCAATGGGAATATTAGGGAAAAACAATTATTTCCCACTTTATGGTAAAATTAACGTTTTGCCCCAACATTTTATGATTTACAGTAATAAATCATTTCTCGCTCATTGCCATTGGTTTTGACCTAATTTTGATATTTAAATGAGGCCATCATTTGCATCATCTTATACTTGTATTTTGCTTACAATATTAGGCCTTTAAGTAGACATTAATTGCTTCTTTATGTCCTTTCTTGACCGAATTATATGTAACCGTTGATTGTCATTTTTCTGTAAATTCACACACCACAATTCACCATTTTATTCTACTAAGTATTACAAATATACACATAATGAATATTGCTGAAAAAGTAGGGTATTACAGTTCTCCCTCTGTTCAATAAATTTCGTCCTCGAAATTTGCTATACCTCATATGGCATAAATCTCAAGTAACATCTTCTCACATCTTCTTCTACTTCCCATGTCACTTCCCTTGGCGATAGTCCTTTCTAGACCACTTTCATAAATAGTATGCTACGATGTCTGAGCCGCCTTTCTTGCCTATCAATGATTCGATCGGGCTCAGCCTCAAAAGTAAGATCATCTCACATATCCACATCTTTATATTCAATAATATGCTGGGGGTCTGGTTAGTACTTCTTCAATTGTGAAACGTGGAACACATCATGCAATCTACTCAGATTTGGGGGCAGAGCGATCCGGTACGCTATAGGCCCAACTCTTGATAAAATTTCGAACGGCCCAATATAGCGAGGGCTTAGCTTCTTTCTCTTTATCACCCTTCCTATACCTGTAACAGGTGAAACTTTTAAAAAAACATGATCTCCCACTTGGAATTCTAGTGGTCTTCTCCACTTATTAGCGTAGATCTTTTGCCTACTTTCGGTTGCAAGCAGTCTCTGTTTGATAATTTTGATTTGCTCAGTTGTCTGATCTACTATATCCGGCCCATACAACTTTCTTTCTGACAACTCTGTCCAGCAGAGAGAGGATTGACACTTTCTCCCATACAACACTTCATACGAAGCCATCTGAATACTTGCATGATAGCTATTGTTGTAAGGAAACTCTACTAGTGAAAGATAACGAACCCAACTTCTTTTGAAGTCCATCACACACGCTCTTAACATATCTTCCAGTGTCTGTATAGTTCTCTTTGACTGTCTATCCAATGAGGATGATAGATCGTAATGAAACTCAACTTAGTGCCTAAAGTGTAATATCCTGAATTTTGGGACAAGTGGCTTGAGATTAAGCCTGGATCAAGTGGACTGCTAAGCCCCGGTTTAGAAAATGTCCATATGAGGCATGTTTAAATTCGCTAAAATTTATTTGTACCCTTGGGGGTATTAAATAGCATTGGGAGTGATAAAATAAAACAATTAGAAGTTACACATGATATAGTAAAGTGAAACACAAAGTAGTATTGCTACCGGTGAAATTCCTGGTGTAGCAGTGGTGATTGTATGACATTTTTCAATGGGTAAATAATGTTGAAAAATTATGAAACTTTCCAGAATGAGATTATACTTATCAAGCTATAATTTGATAGGTCATATAAGTCATTTGAAGATCTACACAAAGAGAGATGAATTTTTGAAATTAGCCCAGCGAAACTTGCTATTTTTCATGGCAGCGCCCAAAGATAAAACTTTTGGGAAGATTAAGATTCCAATTGTCTAAAGGTTATATTTTTACTTAAAAATAGACTCAATAATGGTGTATAGCCTTTAGAACCACTATAATTGAACATTTGTACAATTAGATATGAATTTTTAAAGTTTAATGAAAATTCTGCCAAGTTTTGAATCATATGCGAAATTGGGAAAAATTGTAAGGGCAAAATGGTCATTTGACCCATAAAATCAATCAGCCATTATTTTTCCCATTTCTTGCTGCCCAATTCATTCAAAATGGAGAAAAAAGATGGAGCTAATTTACTTAGACCAAAATAATTCAATTAAAGCCAAGTAAAATGCACATGTGGTCAAATAGTCAAAGTAACATTAATCAAAAGCAAGAGGGATATTTTGCAAACCAATTATCCCTTCTTTCTGCATCATTTTTGTTCAGTTCAAACTAAAAGAGAGAGAGAGAGAGAGAACTTGAACACTTAAAGAGCATGAGAAGGAAAAAGTTAGAGTTCCAAGTCAAAATCAAAGGTAAGAAGCATGAAAACCTTGTGATTATGCCTTCTAATCTCTTACAACCTTCTCAAACCTTTCCTCCTCCATGAAATCCATGTTTTTCAAGAAAAATCAAAAGAGAGGAGAGAGTGAACAGTGACGTTTTAGAGAGAGAAAGTGGAGAAATCAAGAGGTAATAACCAAAACTTGATCCTCTTGCTATATTTTTTGTGTTGTTGGTGGTTATTGTTGATTTTGTGGTTGTTTTGGCTTGGTTTGTGATTTTAGGAAGCTCACACTCTATAGGGTTATTCTGCCCAATTTTATAATAATCATGTGTAAAAGATGTCTAAATGGTTAATCATGTGATTAGAAGTGGTAAATAGGTGATTAAGCAAGAGAAAACAACAAAATCTTCCTAAGAACCCTAACCTTATGTTCTGAACAGAACATGGAGAAGGGGTGGGAATTTTGTAATTTTGATACTTCCATTAGCTTTAGGAGGAAAAATTGTGTAGATATGCAAGTGTTCATGAATTTTGGATGCTTGTATATGAATTGGGAAGTTTTGGAAGTTGAAGAGTAGATGCTGTGAAATTTGTTTTCTGGAGGCAGTGTCATTTTAATGAGTTTTTGAGTGACCAAATGTTATCTAATGACCATGAAAGTTTCCAGAATTAAAGTAGACATGTATATATTTAATATGGTGGGTAGTTTGTTATTTTTTTGGAAAAATATATTAGGAGATATTAATTTTTGAAATTCTGCCCTGTTTTCTAGAAAGAAACCTAGAACAGTGTGGTTGGGTGAAATGCTGGGAATTTTTTAGTTGCGTTGTCCACAATTTAGTATTTGTATGTGAAATTATATTCAAATATCTTCACATAGGAATTGTAACCACTCAATTTGGAGTTTCTTAGAATTAATGGTGAATTTTCAAAGTTAATCATGTTAACTGAAATTATGGAACAGAGATTAGAAAGGGGAAATTCCATGTTAAAGTGTTCACATATAGCTAATGGCTATATGTTCCTTTGAAAGTAGACCTAAAGAGTGTTGAATAAAGCATTGAATCATGGATCTAATCATGTGATTGGTTATATAGGGCCATGAAGTGATAAAGAAGAGGCAATCGTTGGAAAATCAAGATACAAGAGGAGGACATAAAGTCCCAAAAGGTAGTGAACTTTCCTAACTTGCATGACTTGATTTGTATGCTTGTGTATTGATGTGTTAATTGCTTTGATGAATTGTATGAAGCCTATGTGAATGAGTGAAGCTCTATCTCTGTTTATACTATGGCCATGAGTATGTTATATGAAACATTGAGCATACATATATGTCATTATGTTGGTATGAATTCATGTAAGAAAGCATGGTATGCACAAAGCATTTCTTGTATGCAATGGTTAGTATTGTTTGTTATTGAGATTCCTCGAATCTCACCCTCTCCAACCAAATATTCAGACAGGTGAGCACTGGAAGTTTGCTGAGAACAGAGAAGAGGAATGCACGAAGATGAATGCTGCTGGTTGTCTGAAGACTTTTTAGTTATTTTAAGTTCTATAAATATTATATATAACCCCTGCGGGGGGAAACTCTTGAATTATATTCAAGCAATATTGTATCAACATTATCAATATATTCATGCTATTCTTGTGTGCCCACTGAACTACACATTGCTACTCTGAGTAATGTTATTACATAAGAGGTATGTAAGGCGGGGTCTTTACACAAAGCATCATGCAGAGATCTCGAGAACTTTGAAGTAAAGTGAAGATCTCTATCAAAAATTATACTCTTTGGCGTCCCATGGAGCCTCACTATTTCCTTGTTATAAATTTCTGCCAACTTATCAGGAGAATAGCTAGCATTGATCAGTATGAAGTGCACTGACTTTGTAAAATGATCAACAATTAAATCGCATCATGATTTCGGATTCAGGTAATCCTACCGCTAGATCCATGGTCACGCTTTCCCATTTCCACTCTGGAATCTTAGGACTTTGAAGTAATCCTGGCGGTTTATGGTGCTCAATCTTTACCTTCTGGCAGGTAAGACATCGTGCCACATATTTTGTCACATCTTTCTTCAATCTAGGCCACCAGTACTAATATTAGTCCTTGATTTATGAAAGTAATGTCTTCAATTAACTATCAATATTAACATTATTATGTTAAATGCATAACAAGCCATGTCCCATAAAGTTACTACACAGGGCTACCTTCCTACGTAAGAGGACATAATGGTCAAAACATTAAGGCCTAACTATATTGGCCTTCTTTCTATTATTTGCTTAGGATTGGAAAAAAAATTATGGTCACTGGAAACCTCAAAGAAAAAAGAAGGACAAAAATATGGAAAGATCCAAAAACAATTTGATGAAATGCAAAAAACAAATATAGTTTCTCATGTAAGAACTTATGAAGGAGCAAAGTGTGAAGCAACAAGGGACAAATGGTAGCCCAAGTACTAGAGGCAACTGTACATTCTCCGCTGTTGGTTTACCTTAGAGATTGAAATTTGTAGAATGTTTACCGATAACCTTGGATGCCATACAATTGCAATAAGTCGTATGTACAACCGACCAAAGGATAAGATCATTCATAACGAGCCTTTGTCTCCTAAGCATGTGAAGGTACAAATCAATACCAACTTGGACCCCAAGTATCAGCTCCTTGTGGCCCTTAAACATGCAAAAATGGTGGAATAGGCTAAAGGCAACTTTATTATGTCACCATACCATCTAGTTGAAGTATGCAAACTACCAAAGAAGTCTACCACTTAGAAGAAGCTACCCACCAGTCTAAGTCCCTTGCTCATTCCAAGACCCCCAGTCCAAGAAGATAAAGCATCCTTTACCCAATGATCAATCAAGAAAAAGTCATTCTTGGTGAATAAGCCTATTGGTCAATCTACTTGGAAGTTCCTTAAGGAGCTCACTAACAAGCTTTTTGCTTAGAATTTTATCTCATTTTCAATACTCCAATTTAAGATAGTGGTCTTGAACCTACGGAGTAAAAATGAATCTATAAGCCAAGAGTTTGTTAATGAGGTCCTGCATAAGGAGATAGCAAGTACAAGCTCTGTCAACTTCTTTATAAGGTATTTCTTCAACTATGATTAAATAGTTAGTTGCTTAGAACGTTGATTATATTTTGATATAATGGTTTCAACATTTCATGCACCTATACCATACTTGTAGAATTTCGGGCGTACCTGGAGTGTAGTTTCGTACTCTCGAGATACCCACGTGAATCGGATCACATCAGGGTATAGCTATAATACACATCAAATGTACTGAAGGAATGAGAGAAAAATCTGTCTGAAAAGTTGTTCTCACAATGTGTTACGTTTCTGAAGGGGGAGGTACTCTATTCACACAACCCACGTATATGTTAGCTGTTCCCACCAAATGTTACTGCAAAAATAGTTCCCTCTATTTGTTTCAAATATTTGGAGAATATTACCAAAAATACCCAAGAATATTGTCAACAAATGCCCCATAAAATTAAGTATTTAATTTTGGCCCCAAGGCCAATGGGTTTGGGCCTAATCGACTAAGGGTGAATCAAGCCCATTTTCAAACATCTCCCACTCTTACTTGGTGGATTAGATACGATGAGCCTTGTCTCTCTCTTTTCCTTCTTTCATACAAGGTGCTTTGCCGTGACCGCATGGGCATGACGTCTTCTAGGTGCTTGTATTAGGAATCCCTTACATAGGACCAGTACAAGACAACCTTCCTCTGTGTAGTTTGAATTTAATGTTATGCCTCATATGTCCTAGATTTACCAATATACACTTTCACATAGCAGATCTAATCCCTTTCAAGTCAAATAGATTACCTTTTCATATGCTTAGTATCCACACTTATGAAATTACCAAAATTAATATTATAAGGACATGTCTCAGATACCAGCATAGGTGTGTATATTTCAAGTAATATTCCTTTTGCTCATATATCATTTTGATATATGTCAATTGCTTTCCTAACATAATACCTTGGATCATATCCATCATGATCATAAGACCAATGTTAAGGTAGTAGTCATTGAAGTATACCTCCATGACAATGTCAAAGTCAAAAGGACATCATAGAAGTGTTTAACCTCCTTGGGACTCACAACAACAAAGTAGGGATCCATTCGCTTGCTTCCCATTTGCGGTTCTTTCGCATATGTGGTATGAATCACATGCAACAGTGTTTCTCTTATAATATAAGATCGTACGTCATTTTGAATCTTATTATTAACACCGTACATATATAAGTTTATATACTCCTGATGAGAAATGTCGAGTTCTCACAAAATAACCAGTTTCAATGAGGATTTGCAGTACAGAGAACCTGAATTGTTTCCCACAGAATTTACAAGCAGTCTAGAACATTCGAACAATAATCAATTGGGGGGGTTTTAATTAAACTATTACCGAACAATAAACTCAGATTTAAGACAGAAATCAAAAACTAACTAGATCAAATAGATTAAAATGACTGACCATAGGATTGGGATTCATAGTTTCCTACCATCATCGGATGA
Source organism: Albizia julibrissin (assembly GCA_037074505.1). Taxonomy (NCBI): domain Eukaryota; kingdom Viridiplantae; phylum Streptophyta; class Magnoliopsida; order Fabales; family Fabaceae; genus Albizia; species Albizia julibrissin. The sequence continues at coordinate 47,027,321 of CM073477.1, forward strand.
AGATTATAACGAATTCGTGATCAGATCTGGACGAACCAAAAATCTCTGTATCCGTCCAGAAAATCCCTCGACTAGACGATCATCTAGATTCTGTTCGTATGCCTGGCGTGCTACTGTACAATCGTTTAGTAGTACTATAACCAGATCCGAACTGTGTCCTTGGGATGTACCGATCCGAATATTAAAACAAACATTCGAACTATTCCAGAAATCAGATCCGATTAGAGTAAATAGAAACGAATTACGTTACCCATTTAAGTATGTCCTCTGATTTGAAACGTGAATCCTCAATCCATAGGTCAGTCACAGAAACTTAGCCGGACATGGCTGGAAAATCTGAAGAACGAACGAAGAACACGAAGAACATTTCAGAGAATTTAGAACTTCTGCATTCAATCCTAAAAACGGCCACACAACATTATGCCTAATGTTTCAGCTAAGTTAGCTTATAACCTAATTGCCAAATGGGCCAGGGCCCAACAGTTTAGCCCAAAACGAAAATCCATACTAAATAGTGCTTCATTACAAAATTCGGGCCCAATAAAAATCCAGAAAAAATACATATAACATTGACTGCATTTTTGACTATCCTCTTGTCCGAATCTTCTCTTCAAGTCTTCATATCAATTGTTGCCCTCTGAATCATCTAAAAAATGAGACAAGAATGAGATCATTCTGATATCTGGTTCAAGAGTTAAGATCAAAATAGAGAAGGGTTGTAAATCTGGAATTTTATTATTAAAATATGTTAAATCCAATAAAACACTCAAAGCCCAAATAAGCATAAAAGCCCATTATTTATTACTAAACAATCTAAATTTATTAATCAAGAGATACAAATGAGTGTAATAAATATTCAATTATCAAATTCCCCCACACTTATCATTTTGCACTCCTGAGCAAAACTGAAAAGAAAAATTTCTCCTTTCTAACAATTGCCAACAATGTAAAATTGGAACAATGGACACAGAGCTTCAAAAGACCAACAAATTAAAATTGAAATCCTTGCATAACAAATTACAAAACACAGTAGTCTCGATCAATGATGCTACTCACATAAGATGGTCTCTCAGAGTATTCTCTCAATAACTCTCTAAAGTGTATAGGGTAAATAAGTGTATCACTCAGATTCTACTCAAGAAATTGTCCTACCATAGGCTTGCTCAATTTCTACTTCTCCACTACTCATATCACATACATGCACAAATCAAGAGAGCTTATTATTCAAGGTTGTAATGGGGCTAAGGTGAAGGTGTGTATAAATATGGATATGTGAGGCTAAGCACCGAAGAAATTTGAAAGAGCATGATAATAATAACACTAAAATCAATGGAATATCCCCTTTCAAATATACACTCAAATTTTTGTTTTGTTTTTGTTTTTTTGTTTTTGTTTTTGTTTTTGTTTTTGTTTTTTTTTTTTTTCAGAGAATTTAACTCCCAAATCAACCATCCAAACATCCCCCCCACACTTAAATTGTGGCACTCCTGGGCAACCCCCACACTAAGGTGAAACCAATACTCAGTAAATTCCAAGGTGCGGTATAACATGGTTTTACACTTTGGCTAGTAATGTGGTTGAAGAAAAGAATTAGTCAAAAAGGCACAAAGGGGCTAACAAAGGGAAATTAATAGTGTAAGGGAAGGCTATTTGGTCAAAGTGGTAAATAAAAGAAAGAAACTAAACAAGCCTTCATCATATTTATTCATGTAAGTGAAAAATGTAGCTTTAAAAAGAAAGAGAGCAAGTTCTAGAGAACATAAATCAGGAGCAGAGACACACAGAAAGGGAAGAATGGTAAAGATGAATCCCATTCATGTAGGCTCAAAATCTCATAAAGGTAAATACCAAATCATGCAACCAGCATCACCAAAATCAACTACCAAAAAGTAAGGAATTCAGCCCAAACAGTATGATCCAATCTATCAAAACCAATATGACCAAATCCACAATATACATAGCTAAACAATGATAGAAGGAGAAAGTGTATTATTTAGAAAGTGTGAAAAGAAAAGTGAAAAAGAAACAGAAGAAATAAAAGAAAAGGGAAAAAGGAAATAGGAAAAGAAGAATACTCCCCAGGTGTTTACGGAGGATAAGTGGCATCAGTGAGTATGAGGTCCGCTTCTTCAGGTTGCTGCTGTGATCCCTCATAAAATGGTTTGAGTCGATGTCCATTCACTTTGAAGGTCCTCCCTGTAGGTGGATCACACAACTCAACAGCACCAAAAGGGAAAACATTAGCAATCACAAAAAGGCCATCCCATCTAGATCGAAGCTTACCGGGCATAAACTTGAGACGGGAATTGAATAGAAGGACCTTCTGGCCCACAGAAAACTCTTTCCTCAGGATTTGCTTATCATGGAATGCCTTGGTCTTCTCCTTATACAACCGTGAACTCTCATAGGCATCCAATCGAAGCTCATCCAACTCTTGCAATTGGAGCTTCCGTTCCATCCAAGACTTAGCCAAATCCACGTTACATTGCTTAATGGCCCAATAAGCTTGATGCTCTAATTCAACCGGAAGATGGCATGCCTTACCAAAAACAAGCCTATATAGAGACATCCCAATTGGAGTCTTGTAGGCAGTCCGATAAGCCCACAATGCATCATCTAATCGCTTGCTCCAATCCTTCCTGGTAGAGTTAACAGTTTTCTGAAGGATTTGCTTAATCTCCCTATTCGAGACTTCAGCTTGACCATTGGTCTGTGGATGGTATGCTGTGGACACCTTGTGAATCACTCCATATTTCCGTAACAAAGCACCCATGCTCCGGTTACAAAAATGAGAACCCCGGTCACTAATAATGGCTCGAGGAATGCCAAACCTGCAGAAAATGTTAGACCTGACAAAATCTACCACAACAGCAGAATCATTAGACCGGGTGGCCTTCGCCTCAACCCATTTTGAAACATAGTCAACAGCAAGCAATATGTAAGTGAAACCATGAGAAACAGGAAATGGACCCATAAAATCAATACCCCAAACATCAAAAATTTCACAAAACAATATGTGTTGCTGGGGCATCTCATGTCTACGAGAAAGACTACCTGCTCTCTGACAATTATCACATGACTTACAAAACAGATGGGCATCATGAAACAGGGTTGGCCAAAATAAACCAGAGTTTAGGACTTTCCTAGCAGTCCTTTGGGGTCCAAAGTGACCACCACAGGCAGAAGCATGACAAAAATGTAATATGGAGTGACACTCATGATGAGGTACACATCGACTAACTACTTGGTCACTACAAAATCTCCACAGATAAGGGTCATCCCAAACGTAATATTTAGATTCACTTTTTAATTTCAGAGTTTGGGCCCTAGTGGAATCAGATGGTAAAACACCAGCAACCAAGTAATTAACTAAATCAGCATACCATGGAAGCTTACCTTGCAGCTGTAAAAGCTGCTCATCAGGAAAATCATCCTGAATGGCAGAGGGGGAAGAGGAATGAGTAACACGACTCAAATGATCAGCTACCAAATTTTGTGCTCCACTCCTATCTCTGATCTCAACATCAAATTCTTGGAGCAATAACATCCACCGAATAAGTCGAGGCTTAGCATCTGTCTTTTTCAAAAGAAACTTCAAAGCAGCATGGTCAGAGAAAACAATAACCCTACTAGCTAGAAGATATGACCTAAACTTATCAAAAGCAAACACTATAGCCAAAAGTTCTTTCTCAGTGGTGGTATAATTGGATTGGGCAGGATCCAAGGTCTTGGATGCATATGCAATGACATGAGAAACCTTGTTGACTCTCTGAGACAAGACAGCCCCAACAGCATAATTGGAAGCATCGCACATCAACTCAAATGGGAGAGACCAATCTGGTGGTTGGATAACTGGAGTGATAGTCAGGCAACGCTTCAAGTGATCAAAGGCTATCTTACACTTTGCATCAAATATAAACTCAGTGTCCTTATGTAGAAGGTTAGACAGGGGCTGGGCAGTCTTACTGAAATCCTGAATGAAGCGTCGGTAGAAACCTGCATGGCCAAGAAAAGAACGAACTTCCCGCACAGATGTGGGGTAAGGCAAAGTAGTGATAACATCAATTTTAGCAGGATCTACCTTAATACCCTCTTTAGAAACAATGTGTCCCAACACTATCCCTGACTCAACCATGAAGTGACACTTTTCAAAATTTAGCACAAGATTAGACTCAATGCATCTATTCAAGACTCTAGACAAACTAGCCGAGCATGCATCAAAATCAGACCCATACACTGTAAAATCATCCATGAAAACCTCCATGCAATCCTCTAGAAAGTCAGAAAAGATACTTACCATGCAACGCTGAAAGGTGCCAGGTGCATTGCAGAGGCCAAAAGGCATTCTTCGGTAAGCATAGGTTCCAAAGGGGCATGTGAAGGTTGTCTTCTCCTGATCCTCAGGAGCAATATGGATCTGAAAGTATCCTGAATAACCATCCATAAAGCAGTAGTGAGACTTACCAGCCAAACGCTCTAACATCTGATCAATGAAAGGTAAAGGATAGTGATCCTTGCGGGTAGCTTGGTTGAGTCTCCTATAGTCTATGCATACTCTCCAACTGTTCTGAACTCTTGTAGGAATGAGCTCATCCCTTTGATTGGCTACCACAGTTACTCCGGATTTCTTGGGAACGACCTGGACCGGGCTAACCCACTGGCTATCAGAGATGGGGTAGATGATGCCAGCCTGTAGAAGCTTAGTTACTTCCTTCTTAACCACTTCTAAAATGAGAGGATTAAGACGTCTCTGGGGTTGTCTTACTGGTTTAGCCTCTGCTTCCATTAGAATCCGATGCATACACATAGAAGGGCTTATACCAACAAGATCAGCTAACGTCCACCCAATTGCCTTCTTATTGGCCCTCAACAAGCTCAACAGCTTCTCTTCTTGATCAGGTAGAAGGTTATTGGCCACAATGACTGGAAGTTGCTCATCTACCTCTAGAAAGGCATATTTCAAGTGAGCTGGCAATGACTTCAACTCTAACTTAGGTGGCTGCTGAATGGAAGGAAGGAGCCTAGGTGATTGGACCATTTCAGAAGTGTATACACCTGCAGTACCTGAAACTACATGCACAGAAGCAGAACTGTGGCTAGGCAGCTCACTGTTAACATTAGGGTTAAGTTCATAATCACAATGAACATCAGAATAAAGCTCAGCTTCATCACAATTAATATCAATATCTCCATACAGTGCATCATCAATCTCAGTGCAAACAGGGCACCATTCAGTGTCAGAACATGCACATATTACAGAATCTCCCACCGATGCAAAATCAGGAAAATCAGCATACCAAGCAGAAAGAACATCATCAACAGTCTCATCTATCACATCAATGCACAAAACAGAATGCTCTTCCCTAGGATGTCTCATGGCATCAAAGATATTAAAAGTGACAACAATATCACCAAATTCCATGGAAAGAGTACCAGAATGCACATCTATCTTAGTCTTAGCTGTTTTCAAGAAAGGTCTGCCTAAAATGATTGGGGATCTACTGCCAGGAGATTCATCCTCCATATCTAGAATGTAAAAGTCAGCAAGGAATATCAATTCATTGACCTTAACCAAAACATCTTCAATCAGACCAGTAGGATGAACATTACTCCTATTAGCTAGTTGGACAACAACACCAGTAGGTCGCAAGGGACCAAGACCAAGGGATTTATAAATAGATACAGGCATAACATTAATGGAAGCACCTAAATCAGCCAAGCAATTATCAAATCTATAATTACCAATAATACAAGGGATAGAAAACGTACCTGGGTCCTTGCACTTGTGAGGCATGGGTTGTTGGAGAAGCGCTGAGACATTCTGGTTCAAGCTCACTCGTTCAGTCCCCCTCAGTCGCCTCTTGTTGGTACACAACTCCTTTAGGAACTTGGCATGCTTGGGGATCTGTTTGATGGCATCCAAGAGAGGGATGTTAATCTCAACTTTTCTGAATGTCTCAAGGATATCACTGTCTTGCACTTTTTCTGCCAAATTGTTGGAGTGAAGTGCTCTCTGAGGGAAAGGAAGAGGAATAGGAATAGGAACTCCAGACTCCTCTTCACCTTGCTTCACAGCCTCTTTGTTTCTAGAGTCAATTTTCACTTTTTCTGACTCATTTTCTGATGTGGATTCAGTCACATCTGCAGCTGGTTTATGCCCTTGTAATTGCTTACCAGACCGTAGGGAGATAGCACTAACGTTTCCCTTCGGATTGGGAATTGTTTGTGAAGGGAGAGTATTGGATCCCTGAGGCTGGAGTTGGTTCAATGATGTTGCCAACTGCCCAATCTGAGTCTGCAAATTCTGGATAGAGGCCTCAGTTTGTTGCTGGAATTGCAAACTGTTTGTTGCAAGCTGCTTCATCATTTCTTCTAATGAGGGACCACTGTTGCTGCTGCTGCTGGTCGGCTGTTGTTGTGCTGGCTGTGGAGGTGTGAATTGTTGGAAATTCTGTCTGTTCTGTGGAAATTGTCTCTGTTGGTAATTTCCAGAATTCTGCTGCACATGACTATTGTGGTTCTGAATCTGACTCGGATTCTGGCTCCACCTAAAATTGGGATGATTTCTCCAGCCAGGATTATATGTATTAGAGAAAGCATTATTTTGCTGCTGGTGTTGTGGCTTCCCTGGAAAAACACCCACAGCAGCCACTGACTGATCTTGATATGTATTGTCTTGCAAAGTGGGGCAAGAATCAGTAGGATGGGAAGGATCAGAACAGAAACCACATGAATGACCCAAATGTGGAGTGGAAGACTGCACTGTTTGAGTCACTGCCAGTTGTCTCACCAAGGAGGTCAGATCATCAAGTCTATTCTCCAATCGCTGGTGAGAATCATTAGATCCGCTGATCTGGAACACAGCACTACTATTTGATCTAATGCCAAATTGTTGAGAGTTAGCTGTAATAGTGGATATTAAATTTCTGGCCTCTTGGGGTGTCTTGTTGACTAAGGCTCCACCACTAGAAGCATCCACCAAATTTCGGTCATTAGGTAGAAGACCCTCATAGAAAAAAGTAATCAAGAGCTGCTCAGTTATCTGGTGATGGGGGCAGCTAGCACACAACCTCTTAAATCTCTCCCAGTATTCATGCATATTCTCGCCATTAATTTGCTTAATTCCATTGATTTCTTTTCTGATTGTAGTGGCTCTTGAAGAAGGGAAAAATCTCTCTAGGAACAATCTCTGCATATCAGCCCAACTCCCAATAGATGAGGGTTGAAGATTATATAACCAGTCCTTCGCTCCATCCTCAAGAGAGAAAGGAAAAGCTCTCAGCTTAATGTGGTCTTCATCAATATGTTGTGGTTTCATTGTGCTGCAGACCACATGGAATTCCTTAAGATGCTTGTGCGGTTCATCACCTGTAAGACCATGAAACTTGGGCAACAAATGTATAAGTCCAGATTTAAGTTCAAGGTTAGCACCAAGAGTAGGGTATTGGATACACAATGGCTGATAATTATCACCAGGTGCAGTCAACTATTTTAAAGTCCTATTATTTCCCTGATCTGCCATAGTGTCTGAGGGACTAGAAGTATTGCCAATAGAATCAGTGTCAGAATCAGAAACGGGTTCAGTAAGAACCTTCTGACCTAACCTAACAGCCCTTCTAGCAGCAAGAATTGTGCGTTCTATTTCAGGATTATTATCCAAAAGATCAGGTGCACTAGTACTGCTCCTAGTCATACAGCATAGGGAAAATCAGGACAACCACTAGAACACTCAAAAACGAAAAAAAAAACGCAAAATCATACTAGAAATTGACCAAAATAAATTCAGAAAAAATCACAAATGATTTTTAAAAATTATGGGACTTGCACAGAACAACTTCTACACTATCCGGGAACCTAAAAATGCGATAAAAAAACTTAAAAATCGAAAAAGTGGTCTAAGCGATGGAATTTGGCAAAATTTTGGGAGAGCACATCGCGACAATGTGTATTGCTCAGAATGCCATTTTCCTTCAGCTCACCAAAAATCAGCCCAATCGGAGCAATTCGCAAAGTTTAGACAATTTCGGATATACCGACTACGTCCCGCTGAGACCAAAAAACAGTGAAAAAGTGGTCTAGATGATGGAATTTGGCAAAATCAGGGGTGATCTCACTTCCAAAAGGAAGTGACTTTTGCTCAGAATTCCCGATTCCTTTAAAAAGACCTGGCGCTGAGTGATTTGGTTGAGATAAAAATCTGCCAAACCACCAGAACAACCTGACTCAAACACTACTGTTACTGCTAGACCGATGCAAATTCCCCGGCAACGGCGCCAAATTTTGATGAGAAATGTCGAGTTCTCACAAAATAACCAGTTTCAATGAGGATTTGCAGTACAGAGAACCTGGATTGTTTCCCACAGAATTTACAAGCAGTCTAGAACATTCGAACAATAATCAATTGGGGGGTTTTAATTAAACTATTACCGAACAATAAACTCAGATTTAAGACAGAAATCAAAAACGAACTAGATCAAATAGATTAAAATGACTGACCATAGGATTGGGATTCATAGTTTCCTACCATCATCGGATGAAGATTATAACGAATTCGTGATCGGATCTGGACGAACCAAAAATCTCTGTATCCGTCCAGAAAATCCCTCGACTAGACGATCATCTAGATTCTGTTCGTATGCCTGGCGTGCTACTGTACAATCGTTTAGTAGCACTATAACCAGATCCGAACTGTGTCCTTGAGATGTACCGATCCGAATATTAAAACAAACATTCGAACTATTCCAGAAATCAGATCCGATTAGAGTAAATATAAACGAATTACGTTACCCGTTTAAGTATGTCCTCTGATTTGAAACGTGAATCCTCAATCCATAGGTCAGTCACAGAAACTTAGCCGGACATGGCTGGAAAATCTGAAGAATGAACGAAGAACACGAAGAACACGAAGAACATTTCAGAGAATTTAGAACTTCTGCATTCAATCCTAAAAACGGCCACACAACATTATGCCTAATGTTTCAGCTAAGTTAGCTTATAACCTAATTTCCAAATGGGCCAGGGCCCAACAGTTTAGCCCAAAACGAAAATCCATACTAAATAGTGCTTCATTACAAAATTCGGGCCCAATAAAAATCCCGAAAAAATATATATAACATTGACTGCATTTTTGACTATCCTCTTGTCTGAATCTTCTCTTCAAGTCTTCATATCAATTGTTGCCCTCTGAATCATCTAAAAAATGAGACAAGAATGAGATCATTCGGATATCTGGTTCAAGAGTTAAGATCAAAATAGAGAAGGGTTGTAAATCTGGAATTTTATTATTAAAATATGTTAAATCCAATAAAACACTCAAAGCCCAAATAAGCATAAAAGCCCATTATTTATTACTAAACAATCTAAATTTATTAATCAAGAGATACAAATGAGTGTAATAAATATTCAATTATCAACTCCCAGTATCTAAACCAAAATTCTTCTACTCCATTTATCTCTTATGACGTGAATGTTGAAGAATTTATTGTCTGGCAACATACAACATGGAAATGGGCTTTCATGATTTGATTTATATTTATATTTATATTTATTAGATCTCATCTAGACATGCTACACTCTTGTTGAGTGACTTAATTTGTGTTTCTTCTATACCATATCAGCATCTATTTCACTGGTGAACATAACTGTCTAATCTTTACATACTCCTCCTGAGTATTAAAGGCAGTTGCTTGTATGAGAGAGCTAACCTCACCTGCTTATATGACATACTAAACATTGTATACCTTTTATATAGACACATAAATTTATGAAGAAATACTCTCATTAATCATAAACATATTACACAGTGTCTGTAATTTTACATTTTGTGTATCTCAATAGCCTTTACATGTTTGTCATATATTTCCTTGGCTATTGGTTTGGTTAGGGGGTTTGTGACCATAATCTTGGTTGAAATATGTTGTATAGTAACAACTTTCTTTGCTACATAATCTCTCACAAAATTATGCTTTATATCTGTGTGTATGGTCTTGCTATGATCTTTGGGATCTTTCATATAAGCTATGGCTGCAATATTATGACAATGCACTAACACCAGATTGGTGCTTTCATTTCTAAATCCAAGGTGTTCAATAAACCTTTTGAGCCATATAGCCTCTTATGCTGCTAAGGTATATGTCACAAATTCAGCTTCCATAGGATGTAAGGCATTGCACGTCAACTTCTTGCTGCTCCAACATATGGCGCCATTGTTCAGCAAGAAGGTATATTCTAAAGTTAATCTTCACTCAACTTCATCTCCACCCAAATTAGTGTCAGATTATCCAACCAAGTATAGATCGCTTCCTCGATAGCATAGTGAATAATCTAATGTTCCTTTCAAGTATCTCAAAATCCTCTTCACTGCTTTCCAATGTTGCTCTCTGGGATTGGACTAGAATATGCTAACCGGTTCAATTGCGTAACAAATACTAGCCTTGTACACAACATTGCATACATTAAACTTCCAACAACACTAGCATAAGGAACTCTTTCCATCTTTTCTTTTCTTTGCTGACTCAGTTTTGGGACACATATCAAGACTCAAGGCTACTCCAAAAGCTACTGGAGTATCTAAGGGACTGTAATCATTCATATTGAATCGCTCAAGAATTTTCTTGATATAATTCTCTTTTGAAAGAGGATTCTTCGATAGTGATTCCTTTTAATCTTAACTCCAAGTAAATACTCTGCTTTACCCATGTCTTTCATCTTAAAATTTGATGATAGCCATTCTTTAATAGCTAAAATTGAATTTAGACTATTTCCAGCCAATCGTATGTTATCTACATATAAGGATAATATCACAAAATTATCCTCAAAACTCTTAATCTAGACGTAGTGGTCATCTTCAGTCATAAGAGGTTATCACTTTGTGAAACCTCAAATACCATTGTGTGGATGATTGTTTCAGTCCATAAATGGACCTCTTAAGCTTACAAACTTTGTTCTCCATTCCTCTCTTAATGAAACCTAATAGTTGTCCCATATAGATTTCTTTATACAGATCACCATTTAGAAATGCTTTTTTTACATCCATCTGATGCAGTTCCAAGTATAAACTATTTACTATTGCCATAATAAGTCTTATAGAATTGAAACATACAACATGTGAGAAGGTATCCTCATAATCTATACCTTACTGTTGTGTGTACCCCTTTGCAACTAATCGAGCCTTGTATTTATCAATTGATCCATCAACTTTTCTTTTTATTTTGAGAACCCATTTGTTCCCAATGGCTTTTTCGCCCTTTTGGTAGATCAACTAGTTCCCAAACTTGATTCTTTTTCATTGAATCAATTTCCTCTTCTATTGTCTTCTTCCATTCATCCTTAGTAGGGCTTGATAAGGCTTCTTGTATAGAACGTGGCTCATCATCTCCATCTAGAGTAACAATAAGTACCTATCCCTCTATTGAGAAGCATCTATTTGGTACATTTCCCCAGTCACTCCTTCTTATAGGAGTCTCTTGTCTCTTTCTCTTCTTTTGTACAGGCCTTTATAAAGACCTTTCTGAGCTCCTACTTAAGTCAATGTATTGAGGATCATTTATTTATTCTGTACTACCTTGTTCTTGTGTTTCATAAAGAGATACTGTATGATCAATATTTCCCCTACTAGGAAATTCATTTTCTAGAATTACGGTATCTCTTGATTCAATTTCAGTTATGGTTCCATCTTCATTTTCACCTATGAGAATATATCCTTTTGATTGTTCAGAGTTTCTTATAAAGATACACTTCTTTCCTCTAGGACCCAACTTCCCATACCTATGGGAATCATTATGGATATATGCAGCCGACCCCGAGGGTCTAAGAATGCTTAAATCCGGCTTGCATTTTGTCTCAGTGTGTAGAAGTGATTGATTTTAAGGGTACACGGTTAAGAATGAATGTAGCCATCAATAAAGCATCACCCCAATATGAAATTGGTAGATTTTCTTGAGCCATCATTAACCTAACCATGTCTAGAAGAGTTCTATTTCCACTTTCTGCAACTCTATTTTGTTGTGGAGTGCCAGGGATGGTTAGTTTCCTAATTATCCCTTTTTCTTTAGAGAGCTCTTTAAACTAATCAGATATGTATTCTCGACCTCGATCAATATGCAACGCTTTAATTTTATAGTTTGTTTAATTCTCTACTTATTCATGTATCGTCTAAAGCACTCAAGAGCTTCAGACTTGTATGAGATCAAATAGACGTGACCATATCGTGAATAGTCATTAATAAAGGTAATGAAATACCAAGCTCTGTATCTTTCCCTCATACTCATTGGACTGCATATATTAGAATGGATTAATTGCAATGGAATCTCAACTCTAGTTCCCTTACCGAAAGGTTTTCTAGTTGCTTTATCAGCTAGACAATTCTCATACAAGGACATTTCCATATTTGAAATTTCTTCTAGTAAGACCTCTCTTGCTAGTTTAATCATTCTATTTTGGTTAATGTGTCCTAGTCTAGTATGCCAGATATTCATGTCAATAGTTATATTGGAGGAAGTAATGAAACAATCATGCACATAAAAATCACCAACAATATCCATAACAGAGAACTTTATAGAAAGGAAAGCTAAACGATAAAATGTCTTGTTGCTAAAATTTTTTTCAACTTTGCCATGAAAGCTTACATCAAACCCATATTCTAAAAGACAATGTACTAAAACTAAATTCTGTCAGATGTCAGGTGCATAAAGAACATCATGTAGGATCAAAGTCTTTTAACCACGTAAAGCTTACTTGCAAGTGCCAATTCCTTTGACTTTAATCTGTGCATTGTTGCCTATGTAAGGCCATTTGCTTAGATACGACAACCGATGATATTCCATGAAGGATCCCCGATCTCTCGTCACATGGTCTGTTGAGCCTGAATCCAAAATCCAAGAAGAACAAACAGGTTATATTAGAAAAAAATACTTAAAACAAAAAAAAAGTGTGAATTCACATAATTCACTAGTACTTTTTCACGGTCATTTCGTTCAATACAGTCCTATACGAAGTGACCCATTTTCAAGCAGGCGTAATACTTGACCTTAGTCAGGTCAAATTTCTTCTCGCCGCTCTTCTTTACTTTCTGCTTGAATTACCTTTCGCCCTTTTTGAACTTAGAGCCATCCTTCTTGCCTCTCTTATGAGATTTCTTACCCTTTTTGGAATCAGGCTTTGCATTAGGAGGGCTAGCATTCTCAGTATAGTAGGCTTGTCCAGAAGCCTTATATGCTTCTAGGTGTTTATCCTTAAGCTAAAGGTGTTTCACTACATCATTAAAAGTGACAATGTTGTCAATATGAGTCAAGTTCACTTTCATGTGCTCCTAGCTATAAAGGAGTGATCTAATCACAACCTGAACTTGTTGTTTATGAGTCAAGGTATGTCCAGCTTCCTGAAGTTCTCTAATCATGTTAGACATATCTCTAAGATTCTACTTCAAAGGAGTATTCCCTCTAAGCTTGTAGGTATCAAACTTGAATATAGCCTACATAGCCTGAGCAATTTGGTATTTCTAATATTGGCAGATCAAATCATTCTCCATAATGCTTAATAAGGTAACTCTTGCAATGATGTTCTTCTTTTTCCATGCTTGGTAAGCTTCCAAGTTTCTCCTGTGCTGAGTAGTCGTCCTAGCTTCAAGTTCCACCAAAATAGTGGTAAGTAGCTCAACAACCTCCTATTCCTCCAAAATGTACTAAACCTTGCTGTGCTAGATATCCTAGTTATCGCCATTCAATTTCTCCCCCTTATTCAGTTCAGTAATGATGCCTTTCATGGCCATTTATCAATTCTGGAGCAACATTTTTCACATTTAGAAATGTTGTTCTCTTCAAGAGAACTTAACCAAATGATTATATAGCACAGCATTGTATACAATGTCTGTACTTATATCATTCTTCACCAAAAAATAATTTTATTACTAGATCCATGATCAGGAGAATACGTTTGTACCTCCCATCACATTAAATACTAGCAACTTTATTATTTTCTATCAAAAACTTCATATAAGTACTTTAAATAAGTCATCAAACTTTTTGAAGTTTCATCTTCTAAAAGCGTCCACTTATCAGGGTTACATGATATTATAATACATAATTAAAAAATAGCATTAACTAAAAATATAATTTATTACATGAAAAATACCATATCAATACATAAAACATTATAACAACAATATATAGAGTCATATTCTCAATACAACAAACATTAAAGGAAACAAGAACATTATACACCATTTAAATGTCAGAACAACAGTAGTCAATAATGGCTTTCCTTAGTTTCCTAAAAAATCTTCTCTTTTTCTTCATGAATCTTGTCATTTTTCTTACAGCATCAACCCAAGAAACAATAATAGAGAAGGCACCCCTTGCTCTTACAGCTGCTCGATATTTCATCATTACGCTTACATAGAATTTTGCACTCTTTTATCAGTTATGCTTTCTACATAGTTCGCAATGATTTAGTATATGATTTTTATATTGTTTATTCTAGCTTTTTTCTCTGCATCAAGTTCCGCTATCTTCTCAACTATAGCAGTAGAATAGGGTTGGTCGATCTCTTCTTCTAAATTTTGAGGTTCATCAAGATAGGAGGGTTCAAACTTTGGTCCAGAATCAAAGTAGACCACTTGAGGTTCCTCTTGTATAGGCTCCTCAAGATCATCTTCAGGAATAAGAAAATCATCATCGAAATCTTCCTAAAAAAATCAATTATTTTAGGATCCTCTTCAGGATCATCCATATGAGCTTGATCATCCACAAACTCAATGTTCAATGATCCATATTCATATGTTTCAGTGCAGTTAGAAGCCTCTTGATTCATTTTTACCTAAATAAATAAATGTAAGTCATAATTGTAATCTTTAGGATTTTTAAATGCACATAAACACTTAAATAAGCATTGAAAAACTCACAAACAGATCCTGAATTGCCTCTAAAATAGGCAAATAGCATATCATCATGAAGATCTTGAATTTAGGAATTTTTAGAAAAAAAAACTGTGTCTCAAACAGAGTTCACATGCACCTGCACGCCCACCAAGAAGAATAAATCCTAAAAAAATGGAAAATCATGTTAATCTCACTCTCGCTATCGACGCGTGTATGTCATGTGCCACTCTGGAGGACTCCAATTGCAACACACGTTGCTGATTTGTACTCCTTGCGCTGTCTGCAGTCCAGTCATGCCTGCTACTTGTCAAACGGGTTAGCCACGTGGCCTCACGCACCACATGGCATTTCTTCCCCCTTTTCTATAATTTATAAATGTTTTTTTTGTTTTATTGATCGGGTTGGGCTTTCTAACCTGGCTGACCCAATCCATTTTTTTTTGTTTGGGTTTGGCCAACTTAGACCCAAATTGAAATTCTTTCTTTTTTTTTTAAATTTTATGGATTCGGGTCAGATCTAGTATCCAACCCAGGACCAACCTGTATTGTATTTTTAACTTATGCCTAAAACGACATCATTTTATTTTTTTTAACTTCATCTTCAACCTCTAGCCGGGTCAACCTTACTCAACTGGAGAGATAGGTCGGGTCTGATTCTTCTCTCCTCTATATCTTTGTCGTTTGACGTCTTTTTTGCGCGTTATTGGTGTCATTTTCTTCATTTTTTCAAGCTCTACACAATAGGATCAATTTAAAAGCCTAAATTTATCATTTTTAGATGACCTAATTTGTTTCAGTTTCATTTTTTTGTTGGTTTCTCTTAGGATTTTGTTCGACCTTTGGGTTCCTTCGATCTAGAGTCTAATTATATGTATTATGAGGCCTTTAAATTCACTTATACTCATTGAACCAAGGCATAAACTAAAAAACAAAAATTAACCAAAACTGAAGTGTACACAAATAAAAAGCCTGAAAAACAAAAAGGGAACCAAACTCAGACAAAAAAATAACACATTTACCGTCGCAATAAACATATCTCATACAAAAATATCTACATGTGAGTGAGAATAATATGTTCAGCATTCCTCATGAAACACAGTGGCAGAGTGGAAGTTTTTCTATATAAATATATATACTTGAAGAGAGTGTATTTTTACTCATAAATATGTTCAGCAGAAGAAATTCAGCCTCAGGACAGGCCAAAAACAATACTCTTATACCAATGTAGAATTTCAAACATACCTAAAGTGTAGTTTCATACTCTCTAGATACCCATGTGAACCGGATCATGTCAGAGTCCGGCTAGAATACACAGTAAAAGCACTGATGTAAGGAGAGAAAAATCTTACTGAAAATGTTTTCTCACAGTATGTTGCATTTCTGAAAGAGGAGAGTACTCTAACCACACAACCCATGTAAATATTTAGAGAATATTACTAATAAATACGGTAGAATATTATCAACAAATGCCCCATAAAATTGGGTATTTCATTTTGGCCCTATGGTCAATGGGTTTAGGCCTAATCCACCAAGGGTAGATCACGCCCATTTACCAACAATACTTACTGTAACACCCTAAATTTTAAGACAAGAGAACTAAGAATAAGCCTAATTTAAGAAAACTACTAGGCCCTAGTTTGGGCAGTGTCGCAAATAGGGGCGAGTAAGTTCTCAATATTTCTTGATACCTTGGGGGTATTAAAGAACACAAGGAATGAAAAAATGAAGCAATTGGGACACACACGACATAGTTATGTTATAAAGCAAGGTAGTGTTCCTACCAGCAAATATCTATGTGGTGGTCGCAATCGTGTGATGATTTTCCAATGAGGCATAACGTAAGGGAAATATAGTAATTTTTCCATAAAGCAAGAAATGAGTATTTTTCCCAATAATTTCAATGAGATGGGAACTAAAAAGGAGGGAAACAAATACTAAGTAAATTAATACCCAAGAAAAGTCAAGAGCCATGAAGCATAAGGCTACAATTAACCACGTGTAAGGTGGTGTAATGAGATAGTTTGAGAATAAGAATAATAATTCTCTCTATATATATCTCACTAATTTATTGGATGAAGAAGCATGACAAAGGAAATGAATTATCATGCAAGAAAGCTAAAGAAGTGGACTAATAAGTTTGACCACATAAGAGTCACTTTTAATGACTCATCAATATCATTCTCCATCCCTTATATCTGATTCATTCCGTAAAACATATCAGAACGAGAGAAAACAGAGAACGAGAATGGAGGAGAGAGATAAATCTTCGTAAGGCCGAAACGCTATCTAAACGACGTCTTCTCTCCAAGTATTGTTCTACTCATCACGAGCTACAATTCTATGGTTTCATATTCTTGATTGGAGGCCATTGATGCCATCTCGCCGGCTGGAGTGTCACCAGAATTCCGAACTGAATTCATAAATGAGTTAAGGTAAGCATATGCTTCCTTTCTACCATTTCAGTTTGTTGATTGGATGAGTATAGGAGAAGTTGGGTACTATTGATCTCTCATTCAAATATGTGTTTTAACGGTCCAAACGATATCTAATGCTTGCCTAACTAGTTAATCATATGATTAGAAGTAAAAAGGATATGTTTAGGCAAGAGAACACGAAGAATCGACATAACTCTTATGGGAACTCAATAATTGTTGCTAGGGATGTGGCACAAAGATGCAGTTGAAATTTCATCAATTGGATGATTCCATTGAGTTCAGAAGAGCTAAATGAGTAAGTTTAATGTTGATGTCAAAGTGAGAAAAGACCTGGTGTGTGAAATGACTGAATTGCCCTTAAAGTACTAATTAATGGCTGCCAAGGGGTATTTTCATCATTTCGGGCCTGAATTTGAGTAAACTAAAGTCACCAATAGATTCTACACGTGAAATTGTGTAGGATCACTTCAAATCAATATTTTGGGTAAAATGCAAGTAATTGGGTACAAATGGGCATAAGCCAAGTTTTATGGGTATTTGGTAATTCTACAACTATGAGCCATGATAACCAATACTATGAGTCTAGAATGAGTTACGAGCAATCAATAACTCATTTATCCTAAATGTGTAATTTTAGGATATATCGATGGACGAGCCGAATCAGAGCTGGACTAAGGACGAGTAAGGAAAGGACATATTCCAGGTAATACATCCTTCATACTTAGACTATGTCATACTTGTTAGACCTGGCTGTCACCAAAGAGGGGGGTGAATTTGGTGTACGATAAGAAAGTATGATCTTTTAAAAATCTTTTCACAACTTATCAAATCAATACATATGGAACTATAAAATCATATGCAGATATATAGATCATATATGCTGGAAATGTAAAAGCTTAAGGAAGAGAATATGCAAACTGTGATTTATCTTGGCTCGGTCCAATCCACGAACCTACGTCCAGTCCCCAGGCTCCTCCTCAGATTTCCAATCTACTATCGTTTTGTTTAATCGGGCACAACAACAGCCGCTACAAATCTCACGAAGTCACTCCCCCTTACACACTGTAAGGTTTACACCCTCTTACGGTAAGTTGAGTAAAGCAATCCCAAAGTCCTTTCTCTCCTACTTACCCGTGCAAGTCTTACGAGTAGCAACGTTCTCTCCTGCTTACACCACTGTAAGTCTTACGAACAACAACGTTCTCTACTGCTTACACCTTGTAAGTCTTACGAGTAGAAAGTACTACTAGCAATTCTCTCTACAACTTTCCCGTAAGGTAATCAATTCTCTCAAGGTCCCTCTACATTGAGAACACTTATGAAATACAGATGAAGTGTTTACAAGCTCTCTCACAGAGTTGATATGATTCTTACTAAATTACAATACAAATAATTTCACTCTTACATGTACATGATATTGTAAACTGATAAGAACAGAGAGTATGTGAAGCAGACGACTTATAGTATCAACATATTAGAATAGTTGGGTTCTCATCCCTCCATTAATTTGTTTCTGTCGCATCATCTCTTGGTTTCTTGTTTGAATACATTGGTTTATATAGAAAATGGTTGAGAGCCGTTGGAAGCATTCAAACATTTTGCCCGTTGGAATCTGATCGTGCTTCTAACAGATAACTCATATCGTTGCTTTCTGTTTGCACGTTCTTGGTTGTTCATTTAATTCTGTTGCTGCCCATGATTCATTGTCAGATAGGTCTTTAAACATTGATCTATTGATAGCATCTCAACATACCCGTTGGAGTCACACTGCTTGTTCTGACAGATTTCCAGTTTAGAAAACTAGTCGTTATCAGTGGATGCTTGGCTTCTCGTGAAATAGCTTTTTCGGATCTTCTCATGATTTCTTTATGGTTAATCTGGAGAAACACTTCAGTCATTGATACAATGAAGTATTAGACATGAGTATATTGAACCATTGGTCAAAAGATGGTCTTATGCTTTATGGGTCTCATCATTTTCAATTGCCGAAGATTGCCGTGAGTCACCTCCAAACTTGAAGATTCAACCCAAACATTTGATCTTCTGTTTCACACTTGAAATAAATGTCAAATGATGTTTAAGTATAGCAACAAGTGTGAACATACTAATTTAGAGATTGAACTCTGAAATTCACTCTGATACAGTCAGCTTCTGAAGGTGCTTCTGATAGGAACTGAATTACTCGAGTGATTATACAATCCACTGGAAGTGATTTTCTCAAACCAACATTTTACTCGAATGCAGAAGCATTTTACTGGAGGTGATCTGAGACGTTGGAGTTGCACTGGGTTACTTACACTGGAAGTGATTTTGAAACGTCTTTCGCTGGAGGTGCATTGGACTGCTAACACTAGAAGTGATCTGCAGGAAGTGATCATGGTGCTTGGAGGTGATTCTAATTCTCTGGTAGTGATTTTGATTTACTGTCACTGGAACTATGAAGAGTACACTGAGTAATCACTGACTGGAAGTGATATGAGGTAACTGATATTCACTGGGAGTGATTAAGAACGGTGCTGGAGGTGATCAGCTAAAATGGACGATCACTCGAGTGAAATTCATGTCACCGGAAGTAATGTTCAAAACAGTAAAATATTCCTGAAGTGATTTCGCCTTGCACTGGAAGTGATCTGCAGAAATGACTAATCACTTTAGTGAATTCAACTTCACTGGGAGTGAAATTGAGAACAGTAAATTTTTCTTGCAGTGATTCTGGCGCCACTGGAAGTGATTCTGAAAAATCTCATATCACTCGAGTGATTTCGATATCACTGGAAGTGAAATTACAAACAGTGAAAAATTCCTCCGGTGATTTCTGCACCACTGGAAGTGATCTGCATTCTGAAGCATTTCACTCTAGTGATTATTAATGATCACTTGAGTGATCTTCCTGATCACTCGAGTGATTATAAAAAACACTCGGGTGCTTTCTGTTCATATCACTTGAACTCGTTAGCAAACAGGGGTCAAATTATAGATGGCATAACTCTTCGAATATAGCTCCAAAATTTCTGCATTATATATCAATGAAAGCTCTTGAAGTCTAGTTTCATATGGCACCAGTTTCAACTCAATCGGATCTGTGGACTGAGAGTTATAGCCACAATACTAAATCTATTCTAGAAAGTGATGTTGATATGAAGGCCAAATTCAAACACTTATATCTCCTTCATCTGAGCTCCTTTGTTGTTTCTTCTAGTGTCCAAATGACGCATTGGGAGTCTATTTTCATATGCAACTATTTTCGTCTCAATCGGAGTTATAGTTTGGGAGATATGATCAACTAACAAGGCCTCGCTTAGCTGGACGAAAAACAGAGTATGAAAAACTGCAAATCACTCGATTGAACAGTTAATCACTGCAAGTGATTTTCACTGTTTTTAGAATCACTCGAGTGATTCTGAAAATCACTCGATGCTACAGTAACCGTATTGCTACAGTGACAATGCTACAGTGCCAAATAGTAAACTGCTACAGTACCTTTTTAATTCCCTTATGAGCATAGAAACATCCAGTATTTCTTCTAGAAGCTTGAATCTTGATATTCCCATTAATTCTTCAAGCTCTTCATTCCTCAACCTCTTTCTTCCATTGCTTGACTAATCTACAAGATATGTAATATTAAATAGTAGTTAGTCAAGGTAAGAGACAAGTATATTATGCAAACTTTTGCTCTCTTAATATTTGACATCTATATTTGGCATTATCAAAACTAATCATATCTAACATTCTCCCCCTTTTTGTTGATGGAAAATCCTTAAAGAAAAATATGCTTGAATGTGAATAGACAAATTAAATGCAACATATTTTTCCATTTGTCTCCCCGTATTTGACATTAGCAAAAAATTTGAAGTATTAAGAAGAAAGTTTCATGGAGAAGCAATTATAAAAATATATTTGAAATGTCATTTTCTCCATTAATCAAAATAAACAATTTTCTCTCCCCTTTTTGTAAGTAATGCTATTTGAATGTGATACAAATGAAAAATATTTTTCAAGAAAGCTTTCATGATAAAAGATATGCAAGGTATTCTCATAAAACATAAAGAGAGAGAGGGTTTAGAAATGCTCATTTGAATTTGGCCAGTTGATGATAGATCCATGAAGTCCAATCCATCACACTTTCACTATACAACTCTGATGTGTATTCATATTGTCTCTAGGAAGCTCTTATTGTGTCAGACTTCTTTTCACAATATGCTTGATGCTACTTTGTATTGGCATAAGAATTTATTGCTTTGAATGTTGTAGCCAATATAGTTCCCTTAATTCATCATTAAAGTATATGTCCTCAAGATCGATGTATTCTCCCTTTTAGTATGTTGAGGAGTGAGCATGTATAGAGCTAATTCTCCTGTCTTAAATTAAAATCATTATTGCAAGGAGAATGGTTAGTGTAATCAAGTATAAAAAATTTCCTTTCTAAAGGATATATTCAAATTAAGATCAAGAAAAGAAACTGTATAAGTATCTCATCATCAAAACTAATCAATTGAGGGTAAATGCAAGTGAGTATACTATAATGATTTTTTAAATAAAGGAGATAAGCTTTTAAGATATAAAACACATGTGAATATGAAGCTCCCCCTTAATGAGTGCATGGCCTTAAAAATATATTATGAGGAATAGTTAAGAACTCTTGTGGACTTGAAAAACCATGAAATTTTGAAAATACAGTGAGAGATAAGGTTTTGATAATGGTACATGAATTTCTCAGAGGAAAATAAGTTCAGAATAAAGAAAATTGAGTTTCATAAATTTTCAGCGGAAGGAAGATGATGATAATTTTGAAAATGAAAGGTCATTGGAAAAACAACTGATATAATCTGAGATTTTGCCATTCACTCCAAGTTCCTTACTTCACTCGAGTGCTTGACTGAAATTACTCAAGTCACCTACTTGTAGCCTCATTATCACTCGAGTGGTATCACTAATCACTCGAGTAACCTTCTATGGTCACAGTACTTCTCTTTGTTCACTCGAGTGAACTTGTACCCATCACTCGAGTGTTCTCTGTTTACCTCTATTACTTGAAGAGAGAACAAAACATCTACAAAACAAATTTCCTCATATGTTAATGCTTAGGTTAGTATAGTAATCATCAAACACATGACCATATATAATAGAAACATTATCAGTAACAAAATATTCTTTCAACTTATTAGGATTAACCATTCCCAATTGATCTTTCGCAATAAGTTGTGAAAATGTCTACTGCTATTTGAAGATGAAGATGAAGATGGATCGGAATGAATATTACTTTGACATATTTCTTTGTGTATATGATTCTCTGATTAAGTGTTGTCACAAATTGCTTCTTTCTTTGATGTCAATATCAAGCAATGTAATTGAATTCATATATGTGTCTGCTCTGTTTGCTTGATCAACTCATATTTCTTCAATAGCACTCCTTAGTTACCCAACTCCTTTTGGCTCCATAGAACAACTTTGCTCTTATGCAATTTAACTCATATGATATTCAAGCAAAGAGTATAATATATCATAAAAGAATATAACCAATAAATTCAAGCTATTGAATCATAAAACATATCAAACAAATTATACCAAAGGTAATGATTTTCAAAGTTCAATGATAATTATAAAAGATATCATTAATAGGGTTTTCATGCAAAGAGAACAGAGAGTCACCAACTTCTATGGAATAGTAAATCATAAATGAAATTGAGTTTTCCAAAGATCATAGTGAAATATGCAAATTGTTTCAAAATCTCAAATGTTCTTTTGAATCAAGAATATGCATTATGACATTAAGATTTTGAATGTATGAAAACTCATTTATGAAATTTGTTAAGAATCAATCCTCATGCTCAAAATGGTGGAAGTCAATAGTTTAAGTGTATACATGTACCAAAAAGCTTCCTTCTTAAAGATAACATGTTTGAGAATCTTCCCAAGAGCAAAAGTGATGAGGAAAATGAATTAGCCAAAAGCATTAGCTTGATAGACATATATGAGTATAATGACTTTTCTATTTATCAAGTGATAATCTTGCCTATTAGAATTGTGTCAAGAAATATATGATCACTCATGGCAAGATTTTGAAAACAAAGTTCTAGTTGCTCGAAAATAGATGAAGACAAATGTTGATGTAATTGAGTAACAAGATGAGTATAATGGATTTATAGAAGATAAAGCACGTACTCATTAGTCCAAATGACTAAAGTTCCAAAACATCATCCTAATATGTTATTCCACTATAATGGTTAATGCATTAGCATTCATTCAATGCATTAATGAACATTTATAATACTTGGAATAACTTAACCAAAAGAATTTATGCATTAGGAATAAGGCTTTCACATAATGAATTCATCTCTGGGGAAATATACTTGAAACTCATATAGATGCTTAATTTATTAGACATGAGGTCTAACAAATTAGAAAATAAAGACTAAGGAGTTCAAGCATTGGATAACACATTTAAGATCAATGATTAGAATGTCAAAGATGGGGAAATACCCTGAAGGATGAATTTAAAGCATTTCTAACATTCATTATACAAAAGTATTAACTTCCAATTTTGAAAATGATTTGAATGCAAACAACATATGTATAATTTTCAAATCATTTTTATGCACTTTTATAATATGAATCAAAATGTATTCTTGAATTGTGCATTTCAAAATGAATAGAAGGATTATTCACACAAATTGAGTTGGGAAGATATGTGCAACGATTAATCTCAGGAAACTGAAATAAACTCACATACTAACTTGGCGTACCTGGCTTGAGTGTGACTCGTAGACACTCAAGTTAGTTTCTAATTCCTAGTTTCTTTGTACTCAAGTCCTCCAAGATTACTTGAGTAACCCATGCTCATGAATCAAGCTTTTCTGCAAATTTCTTCCTACAAAACTGTATAACCAATTTTGTTCCTTCGGTATCCAATCTTACTTGGATCCACTCATGGTTAGCTTGTAAGAGTCATAATTCACATACTCTAGCAATACATTCAATTTGAGGAAATTGAGCATAATGAATAACTTTATGCATTAAAGTAGAGGTATTTTCTTTTTGAAACAATCATGTATGCATAAAGAACTAAACTATTGAACATTGCAATCACTTTGCAAATAGGTTTACAAGATGAATTTTTCAAATGATTTGAAAACATATTTCTAAAATAGTTTGCAATGCTCATTCCTAAGGTAACATGTATAAACCTCAATAAATATTAAAGATATCAATGTAGGAGGTTTTACCATTTTGCACATTTACCTTAGGTGCATGGAGGATTGCTTTTGCATACCCATTGCATATTTCTTTGAAGCTTTGATTTTGCATATATAGCCTTGGGATTATGCAAAGTTCTCTCATATGTTGTAGATTCAATGCATATTTTTGTATGAGAGATCCTTCTTTTCTTGTTCTCCTCAATGTAGTTGAATGGTACTCTATGATAGCCCTTTCTTGAGGTAAAATGTACTTCTCTTCTCCATTGCTTCTTTTGGTGGATATGCTTTGCAGCTATAGTAACGGATGCTTTAAGAGTTCCCTTTTGCAATGATATAAACATCTTAATTGGTGCATGGGAAACTCTTGGCTTTATCTTCATTTTCTTTGTGCTCTTATGTCCATTTCTTTTGTGATCATCCTGCATACATAAAGTACTTGATGGACATTTTGGTACCCACATATACTTGGGTCCTTGATTGTTAGTATTAGACTTCACATGACCTTTTGGAACCCGAACATATTTATTTCTCACATTAGAATTTCTTCTAATATAATTGTAAATAACATTATGATATACACTGTGAGGTTTTATGCAAGTATTTTGTTGTTTGAGGGACAATAAACCAGTTTGCCTATGTTCTTTCTCCGCATATAAGTTTCCAGCATGATTTAAAACATTTTTGTTTTTATCAATATAATCAATAATTGGTTGGAAAACAGTTTTATACAAACTTTGAGACTCAGTTTTACAAACATCATAAGAAGAATTGGAACTTGTTACCTCAAATTTATCTTGAGCTCTAGAGGGTGATTTGTCACGATCATCTATAATGAGCTCTTTATAGGAATCCTCATCTCCTTGTCTATTCATGTGTTGTATGGAAGTGTTGTGTGATATCTCCATCTTCATCATTAACTTCAACACATGAACTGTCAACACTTTCAACTTCAACACACTTGTAAGAAGTATATATAGAATCAAGAGTATCCCAAATATATTTAGCATTAGAGCAAAATCTAATTTTCTCAAAATCATTTTCGGTCACGGCATTATACAGAAACTGCATAGCTCTAATATTCAATGAAAACATTTTCTTTTCTTTATCTGTCCAATCCTTTCTTGGTTTATGATCAAAAGCATTTGTAAAAATATTCCACATATCAAAATCATATGCTTTTGTAAAACTAGTCATTCTAGCTTTGAAAAACCATAAATCAATATCTTTCAAAAGAGGTGGGATAGTATAATCAAAACCTTCTGGAAGCATAAAATACCTAAAGTCAGCCATTGTAACTCTTGAGACGGTTAAGTCCTTTAAACAAGAGCCCAAGCTCTGATACCAAATGTTAGACCTGGCTGACACCCAAGAGGGGGTGAATTGGGTGTATGATAAGAAAGTCTGATCTTTTAAAAATCTTTAACAACTTATCAAATCAATACATATGGAACTATAAAATCATATGCAGATATATATATCATATATGCTAGAAATGTAAAAGCTTAGAGAAGAGAATATGCAAACTATGATTTATCCTGGTTCGGTCTAATCCACGATGACCTACGTCCAGTCCCCAGGCTCCTCCTGAGATTTCCAATCTACTATCTTCTTGTTTAATCGGGCATAAGAACAGCCGCTACAAATCTCACGAAGTCACTCCCCCTTACACACTGTAAGGTTTACACCCTTTTACGGTAAGTTGAGTAAAGCAATCCTAAAGACCTTTCTCTCCTACTTACCCGTGCAAGTCTTACGAGTAGCAACGTTCTCTCCTACTTACACCACTGTAAGTCTTACGAACAACAACGTTCTCTACTGCTTACACCTTGTAAGTCTTACGAGCAGAAATACTACTAGCAATTATCTCTACAACTTTCCCGTAAGGTAATCAATTCTCTCAAGGTCCCTCTACCTTGAGAACATTTCTGAAATACAGATGAAGTGTTAACAAGCTCTCTCACAGAGTTGATATGATTCTCACTGAAGTACAATACAAATAATTTCACTCTCACATGTACATGGTATTGTAAACTGATAAGAATAGAGAGTATGTGAAGTAGACGACTTATAGTATCAGCATATTAGAATAGTTGGGTTCTAGTCCCTCCATTAATTTGTTTATGTCGCGTCATCTCTTGGTTTCTTGTTTGAATACATTGGTTTATATAGAAGATGGTTGAGAGCCGTTAGAAGCATTCAAACATTCTGCCCGTTGGAATCTGATCGTGCTTCTGACAGATAACTCATATCGTTGCTTTCTATTTGCACGTTCTTGGTTGTTCATTTAATTTTGATGCTACCCATGATTCATTGTCAGATAGGTCTTTAAACATTAATCTGTTGATAGCATCTCAGTATACCTGTTGGAGTCGCACTGCTTGTTCTGACAGATTTCCACTTTATAAAACTAGATGTTATCAGTGGATGCTTGGCTTCTCGTGAAACAGCTTTTTGGCTCTTCTCATAATTTCTTCATGGTTAATCTGGAGAAACACTTCAATCATTGATACAATTAATTATTAGACATGAGTATATTGAACCATTGGTCAAAAGCTGGTCTTCTGCTTTCTGGGTCTCATCATTTTCAATTGACGAAGATTGCCGTGAGTCACCTCCAAACTTGAAGGTTCAACCCAAACATTTGATCTCCTGTTTTACACTTGAAAGAAATGTCAAATGATGTTTAAGTATAGCAACAAGTGTAAACATACTAATTTAGAGATTGAATTGTGAAATTCACTGTGATACAGTGAGCTTCTGAAGGTGCTTCTGATAGGAACAGAATCACTCGAGTGATTATACAATCACTGGAAGTGATTTTCTCAAACCAACATTTTACTCGAATGCAGAAGCATTTCATTGGAGGTGATCTGGGACGTTGGAGTTGCACTGGGTTACTTACACTGGAAGTGATTTTGAAACGTCTTTCGCTAGAGGTGCACTGGACTGCTAACATTGGAGGTGATTTACCTTAAACATTGGATATTAACTTGCAGGAAGTGATCTTGGTTCTTGGAGGTGATTCTAATTCTCTGGTAGTGATTTTGATTTACTGTCACTAGAACTATGAAGAGTGCATTGAGTAATCACTGACTGGAAGTGATATGAGGTAATTGATATTCACTGGGAGTGATCAAGAACGGTGCTGGAGGTGATCAGCTGAAATGGACGATCACTCGAGTGAAATTCATGTCACCGGAAGTGATTTTCAAAATAGTAAAATATTCCTGAAGTGATTTCGCCTTGCACTGGAAGTGATCTGCATAAATGACTAATCACTCGAGTGAATTCAACTGTACTGGGAGTGAAATTGAGAACAGTGAATTTTTCTTGCAGTGATTCTGGTGCCACTGGAAGTGATTCTGAAAAATCTCATATCACTCAAGTGATTTCGGTATCACTGGAAGTGAAATTGCAAACAGTGAAAAATTCCTCCGTTGATTTCTGCGCCACTGGAAGTGATCTGCATTCTGACGCATTTCACTCGAGTGATTATTAATGATCACTTGAGTAATCTTCATGATCACTCGAGTGATTATAAAAATCACTCGGGTGCTCTCTGTTCAGATCACTTGAACTCGAAACTCCACTTTCAATTCAACAGCAAACATGGGTCAAATTACAGATGGCATAACTCTTCGAATATAGCTCAAAAATTTCTGTATTATATATCATTGGAAAGCTCTTGACGTCTAGTTTCATATGGCACCAGTTTCAGCTCAATATGATCTGTGGTTTGAGAGTTATGACCACAATACCAAATCTGTTCTAGAAAGTGACGCTGATATGAAGGCCAAATTCGAACACTTATATCTCCTTCATCTGAGCTCCTTTGATGTTTCTTCTGGTCTCAAAATGACGCATTAAGAGTCTATTTTCATATGCGACTAGTTTTGTCTTAATCGGAGTTGTAGTTTAGGAGATATGATCAAATAACCAGGCTCGCTCAGCTGGATGAAAAACAGCAAATCACTCGATTGAACAGTTAATCACTCCAAGTGATTTTCACTGTTTTCAGAATCACTCGAGTGATTATTAAAATCACTCGATGCTATAGTAACCATATTGCTACAGTGCCAAACAGTAAACTGCTACAGTAACTTCTTAATTCCCTTATGAGCATAGAAACATCCAGTATTTCTTCTAGAAGCTTGAATCTTGATATTCCCATTAATTCTTCAAGCTCTTCATTCCTCAACCTCTTTCTTTCATTGCTTGACTAATCTACAAGATATGTAATATTAAATAGTAGTTAGTCAAGGTAAGAGACAAGTATATTATGTAAACTTTTGCTCTCTTAATATTTGACATCTATATTTGGCATCATCAAAACTAATCATATCTAATATTCTCCCCCTTTTTGATGATGGAAAATCCTTAAAGAAAAATATGCTTGAATGTTAATAGACAAATTGAATGCAACATATTTTTCCATTTGTCTCCCCCTATTTGACATTAGCAAAAAATTTGAAGTATTAAGAAGAAAGTTTCATGGAGAAGCAATTATAAAAATATATTTGAAATGTCATTTTCTCCATTAATCAAAATAAACAATTTTCTCTCCCCTTTTTGTAAGTAATGCTATTTGAATGTGATACAAATGAAAAATATTTTTCAAGAAAGCTTTCATGATAAAAGATATGCAAGGTATTCATAAAACATAAAGAGAGAGAGGGTTTAGAAATGCTCATTTGAATTTGGCCAGTTGATGATAGATCCATGAAGTCCAGTCCATCACACTTTCACTATACAACTCTGATGTGTATTCATATTGTCTCTAGGAAGATCTTATTGTGTCGGACTTTTGTTCACAATATGCTTGATGCTACTTTGTATTGGCATAAGAATTTATGGACCCAACTGGGGCACCAAGTTGACCAAGGGGCAGACGTGAAGCTTGACCTTTGGCTAGTGTACACACTAATGTTCGATCATCTTACATGCCATGACATTACATATCTATTTTCTCATTCTATTTGTATATAAGCATGCTACTACTGAGATTCCCCCGAATCTCACCCTTTCCATAAAAATGTAAAAGTTTCCAGCAGCAGGCAGCGGCTCGAAGAACAAAAGAGTGATTTATGTCAACTGGAGGTGGCAGACTAGTACGAGAAGAGATGTTGGTTATTTGAAGATTTATAAATGTATTTCAAGGTTTGTAACTATTTTGTATACCCCTATGAGACGGTTGTATATATATATCAAGCATTATCGTGTCATTATATCAGAATATTAGCGTTGTGATTATTTTAATGGGCCATTGTATTCCGCGCAATTGCGACTCTGAGTATTTTTCCATAGTGGAACGAGAGACGCTACATTTTTTGTATCAGAGCCATGGTTTTAGCATAAATGGTAATTGCTAGAATCACAAAGCAAGTGGTTTGGCCATTACGCGAGCCATTTGGACAATGGTATGGTAGGGCAAAATGGTTGTTCTGGCCACCAAGCAAGTAATTCAGGCAATAGCATAGTATAATGATATATATACTTGATTTCATAACGACGAGAATAGAGAAGTGAGTTACTTCGGCTATTTCTCAGTCCATAGTTGTACCCAGTTAAACAATGAGTTTTGGATGACTATAAATGATCATGAAGAGAGAAGCAAGAAGTTGGATAACCTATAAATGGATTTAGATGGATCTCTGAAGTGAAATCAGCTTTGGGTAGCTGATGAACTCAAGTGAGAGCTTAATAACTCGAGTTCATGAGGTAATTTCTAGTGTATTTGGTGGCGAGAACTCAAGTTTAAGTGATGGAACTCGAGTGCAATTAGTGGTAAACTCAAGTTTTGGCAAGGGAACTCGAGTGCAATGGGTATTTTGGCTGTGAACTTGTGGGAGTGCAAGATGAAGCTCAACTGCAATGGGACAAGAACTCGAGTGCGAAGATATGAACTCGAGTGCACCTTATAATTTGGCAAGTTGGGAGTGTCTTTGGAAGGAACTCTATCATCGAAACTAGTAAGGCTCGAGTGAGAGCAAGCTGAGAACTTGAGTGCAAAGATGTGAACTCGAGTGTAAAGCCTAATCAAAACTCGAGTGATGATTATTGAACTCGAGTGCAATGCATATGGGCGAGGAAATTCAAGACTCTCTGGAATGAACTCTCACGCCAGGACTCGCAATGCTCGAGTGTGACAAAACTTGAGTGCTATTCCATGGACTCGAGTGCTATGGCTATGGGGCAAGAGCAAAGTCAAAGAATCAACTAAGTCTCAGAGAAGGAACAACAAAACTCCAGTGCAAATGAA
Organism: Albizia julibrissin; assembly: GCA_037074505.1. Lineage (NCBI taxonomy): Eukaryota > Viridiplantae > Streptophyta > Magnoliopsida > Fabales > Fabaceae > Albizia > Albizia julibrissin. The sequence goes on from CM073477.1 coordinate 47,058,085, forward strand.
AGAACTCGAGTGTAAAGTCTGAACTCAAGTTCTTATGGGCAAACTCGAGTGCAAGCCTTCATGGAAGGTATAAAGTTGAAAAATTAACTAAGTCCTAGTGAAGAAACCAGCACAACTCGAGTGTGTTAGGAAAAATCGACTGCAAAGCCAGAACTTGACTTTTCGAAGATAAACTCGAGTGCAGAGAGATTCTGCTGAACAAGGAGATATGATCTAGTGCTATGCTTTGCTAGAGACTTAAACCTAATGTGGGGAAATGTTAAGAAGAAAGTACTGCTTATGATTCCCTATGGGGGACAATGTCTAGCGCAGTTGGGGGTTAAGGTAGTATGGGATGCCAATACCCAGCAACAAAATAATAAGAGATTATGCAAGCACGGATGCTTTGGAAAATTCCATGGTTAAGTATGCTAAGAGAAGGGATGAATTGAGATTTCTCCATACTAGACAATGATCTTCATTATCCTGTGGGGTTAATGCTATTACGATATGCGGTAGGGCATAAGGTATGGTGATTATACTGTATATCTAACCTAGAGAACCCGATTTGATAATACTGAAGGGTGAGGAAAAGTTTGAAACAAGATCTAGGCTGAAATAGTACTTGGATCACAATGCAAATAAGTTGCACTATGTTTCTATTCTATGAGGATGATGAACCTTGAAATCGATGATGGAACCTTCAGTAATGATTCAAGGATATCACCCAAATACCATGAAAGTTTGTATAGAAACAATTGATCATGATTGCTTTTAGCAAGCTTAATGAGTGGGCATAATTGATCTTGGATGATCCACTATGACTATTGTGCACGATTGAGTAAAGTAGCTATCATGGTTAGCTCTTATGAGGAAATAATACACATCAGAGAGGCGCAGTAGAAGCATAAAGGATTTATGCACTATTCTCGTAAGTAGCAAGAGAGGTTGTCAATCGCACCAGTGATGATCATCCCACATCGCAATGAGATCTGTAAGATCTACTATGATTTGACTTAAGGTCAATAATGGCACAATGTGCGTGGTGTACAGTATGACTTATGTGGTCACAATGAGACACCTGCATGGTGGTCAATAATGAAACTATTTCTAGCTGTGAGCTGCGGTCTAGGCATCGTGCCGTAGTCTGATTATCGCACGTCTGGGATGGGACAACAAGATGACCAATGAGGTATACCGTGATACCACCTATGTAGCCAACAATTACATCACCTATATGATTTGTGGTGACAAATGTGAAAAAAAGATTGGGATGAGTCCTACAGCAATAGGGCACAATGGTGGCAAATTCCTCTCAATGATACAATGATGGTAAACTGAGAACCACAATTTATCTTAATGATCTACAAGATTGCGAACATGTGCAAATTGGGATGCGAGTTGATGCAGCCAAGCCAAGTAATGGCACATGCATTAAAATAATTGTAGCCTTACAAAGCTAATTTCCTCATTTGTGTTGTAGAGCTAATGACGAATGATATTGATTTGAGAATAAGAGGCAACTACGAGCAGATTGATGTCTGTCCCAAGCGATGCACATAATATGATCAACAAGTGCACAATAAGCAATGCACACAGAATAAGCAACAAGAGTCAAATAGTAATTTGACTACGAGTGGTGCACTATGGATAAACATACTGGGTAGTGTCTCAAACAAGTAAAGAGCATTAGAGTTGTAAGTGGATTGTGTGTCCACAGATCATGAGACCAGTTAGACTAGTATGTCCACAAACTAACAAATTACGGAGCAAATGAAATTAAACTGAATAGTGAACTATGTGTCCACCGATTGTAAAGCCCAGGGATATGTTAGCGGATCACTAAGCAATTAATGACGTGTCGCACTGGGAACAAAGGCAGCAAGGCATGATGAGCGCGTTGTGCTATAATGAGCAAGGTACACAATATGGATACTAGGGATGCGAATAGTTAATCCTGAATGCTAATGATAAGTAGGGCAACATGGCAAGTGAATGCCTACACAATCAAGGGTATATGATGATCAAATTTGAAGGACGAAATTTTATTGACAAGGGGAGAAATGTAACACCCCAAATTTTAAGACAAGAGAACTAAGAATAAGCCTAATTTAAGAAAACTACTAAGCCCTGGTTTGGCCAGTGTTACAAGTAAGCGCGAGTAAGTTCTCACTATTTCTTGATACCTAAGGGGTATTAAAGAACGCAAGGAATGGCAAAATAAAGCAATTGGGACACACACACGACATAGTTATGTTATAAAGCAAGGTAGTGTTCCTACCAGCGAATATCTATATGGTGGTCGCGATCGTGTGATGATTTTCCAATGGGGAATAACGTAAGGGCAAAATAGTAATTTTTCCATAAAGCAAGAAATGAATATTTTTCCTAATAATTTCAATGAGATGGGAACTAGAAAGGAGGGAAACAAATACTAAGTAAATTAATAACTAAGAAAAGTCAAGAGCCATGAAGCATAAGGCTACAATTAACCATGTGTAAGGTGGTCTAATGGGATAGTTTGAGAATAAGAATAATTATTCTCTCTATATATATCTCACTAATTTATTGGATGAAGAAGCATGATAAAGGAAATGAATTATCATGCAAGAAAGCTAAAGAAGTGGACTAATAAGTTTGACCACATAAGAGTCACTTTTAATGACATTCTCCATCCCTTTTATCTGATTCATTCGGCAAAACAGATCAGAATGAGAGAAAACAGAGAACGAGAACGGAGGAGAGAGTGAAGAGAGAGAAATCTTCAGAAGGCTGAAACGCTATCTAAATGGCGTCTTCTCTCCAAGTACCCTTCACAAGTATTGTTCTACTCATCACGAGCTATAATTCTATGGTTTCAGATTCTTCATTGGAGACCATTGGTACTATCTCACCGGCTGGAGTGTCACCAGAATTCTAAACCGAATTCATAAACGAGTTAAGGTAAGCGTATGCTTCCTTTCTAGCATTTCGGTTTGTTGATTGGATAAGTATTGGAGAATTTTGGTACTATTAATCTCTCATTCAATTATACGTTTTAATGATCCAAACGATATCTAATGCTTGCCTAACTAGTTAATCATGTGATTAGAAGTAAAAAGGATATGTTTAGGTAAGAGAACACGAAGAACCGACATAACTCTTCTAGGAACTCAATAATTGCTGTTAGGGTTATGGCACAAAAATGGAGTTGGAATTTCATCAATTGGATGGTTCCGTTGAGTTCAGAAGAGCTAAATGAGTAACTTTAATGTTAATGTCGAAGTGAGAAAAGGCCTGGTGTATAAAATGACTTAATTGCCCTTAAAGTACTAATTAATGGCTGCCAAAAGGGTATTTTCATCATTTAGAGCCATGATAACCAATACTATGAGTCTAGAATGAGTTACGAGCAATCAGTAACTCATTTATCCTAAATGTGTAATTTTAGGATATATCGATGGACGAGCCGAATCAGAGCTGGACTAAGGACGAGCAAGGAAAGGACATATTCTAGGTAGTACATCCTTCATACTTATACTATGTAATATTAATCATGAATGTCATACATTGTAACATGAGCTAGTATCCTAGACACACCATTCCGCCATGTTGTGGTCATGGACCCAGGGGCACCAAGTCGACCAAGGGGCAGACGTGAAGTTTGACCTTGGGCTAGTATACACACCAACGTTCGATCATCTTACATGCCATGACATTACATATCTATTTTCTCATTCTATTTGTATATAAGCATGCTACTACTGAGATTCCCCCGAATCTCACCCTTTCCATAAAAATGTAAAAGTTTCCAGCAGCAGGCAGCAGCTCGAAGAACAAAAGAGTGATTTCTGTCAACTGGAGGTGGCAGACTAGTACGAGAAGAGACGTTGGTTATTTGAAGATTTATAAATGTATTTCAAGGTTTGTAACTATTTTGTATACCCCTATGAGACGGTTGTATATATATATCAAGCATTATCGTGTCATTATATCAGAATATTAGCGCTGTGATTATTTTAATGGGCCATTGTATTCCGCGTAATTGCGACTCTGAGTATTTTTCCATAGTGGAACAAGGGACGCTACACTTACATCCTCCCCCACAGCTTCAGTGACAAGATCAAGTTCATCTGCCCTGATGATGTCAATAAGCAAAGTGAGGGCATCAAGGAAGAACTGAAGCAATCTCAAGCGAGGTTGCTGGGAGATGAACTAATTAGGAGAGCGCCACCAAAAAGGGATACTTACTTCTTCGTGCCTTACACTTAAGGGTAAGTTCATCATTAACTTTTCTTAAATTAGTTTTTATTTATTTTGTAATTGTCCTGATATGGTGTGATCTATTATTATACTTAGGACACACTGGATATTCAAGTTCTAAATCCATTAGGAAAAAAGATTTGGTACTATGACTATCTTTGTGGGGTTCTAGACAATAGAACATACATGCAGGTGACATTCAACCAATAAGTTATCTATTCATCTTCTTATAATTCATTTCAACTTGCATGTTACTATGTATATAATTTTTTATTGCATCTTCTTATAGTGTTGTACAAGCAATGCACTCAAAATGGTCTAAATTGCAGCAAATGCAACCTTATTGATAGCTACTTCAAATATGCTTTGTAATGGTTGAGTCCAAAGGTATATATATTACTTACCAACGACAATAATACTAAATTAAAGCACACTTATAGTTTATATATGAATAACTGAAAAAATTTTCTTCTAACTTCTTTATAGTGCCTACTACAACTTGGTAAGAACAACGGTTCTAGGTACTGTGTGATGCAGTTAATGAAGAACATAATCACGCATGGTCTTGAAAATATAGATACTAATAATACACATTATATGCTCAATTTGTTCATATATATATTTGGTTAGCTATGTATTGTAGTATCTAACTTCATCTATTATTTCCCTTTGTTCAAAGTATTATAGCTAGTAACAAATGAAAGAAGTGGCTGAAGAGTTGGTGACATCTCTGCAACATCAGTGGGAGGTGAAAGCCTACCATAAATGACTATAAATTTATAGATACTGATTTGTTTATTTTAAAATTTTTTGTTTTAAATGTGTATACATGTACATGAATGACTATAAATATATTCTTATTTGTTATATTCACTATTGTAAAAAACACTTTTTAGACAGGTTAAAAAAGACAGACCGATTCTAGATTAGGTCTTGATACAGCCGGTCTAAAAAGTCACAGACTTTTTAGACCGGTTAAAAAACCGGTCTAAAATCAATACTTTTAAGCCCGGTTGTGGTCGCAACCGGTCTTAAAAGTCTGACAATAAGACCTTTAACTATAAAAAGCCTTAATGTTATGACTTTTAAGACCAATTTTTAGGAAAACCAATCTTAAAAGTAAGACCGATTATCAGGAAAACCAATCTTAAAGATACTTTTAAGACCGGTTTTGTATAAAACCGGTCTTAAAAATGTTTTTTATTTTTTTTCTTTTTTCAACCTTGCCCAGGCTAGTAAGCCATTTCAATGACAATCCCCTTTCCACATAAGCAACAACACATATATATTAACAATCAGAAGCAACGACAATAGCATTAGTAAACCCATATTTCATAGAAGCAAATCAATAAAAATCATTCAAAATCAATACATTCAATTATAATGACTACCGATAACACATTATCAACTCATTCAATTCTCAGCAACAATATCAACACATTATCATTATCAGGCATTTTAAAACACAATTTGAATCTACCGATATAACAATAAACCACAATTTAACAATGATAGAAGGAAAATCTCAACTTTGTGCACTTTCAATCCCAAAACTTCTAAAGAAAAGCAGGGGGAAGACAAATTTCTCATTATGTGCAAAAAATTTGTAAGCTTTACAGAAAAATGAAAAAAATGGAAGAAAATTTACAATAGTCAATCCTTCACATCCCATGCCTGTATCAACAATCAACTAGTATGACCAATATCCTAGAAATTGTCCTACGTAGAGATATAAACCAAGTTAGATAAGAAAACTATAAGTATTATTAGAACAACATTGGATTAAAAAACTTACTATTCTTGTAAAAGCTCATAAATGAATTCAGCACAACAGTTACGGATGAAATTAATATTTTCATCAGGAAAGGGATCAACAAGATCAAACATCTATATGTAACACCGAAGCCAGACAAAACATTAACTTAGTAACTTAAAAACAATAAAGTAATAAGAAATTTTGAAATATACATTTATTACCTCTTTAGTAAAATCAGTCATACCTAGGCTCATAATATTGTATTTGTCTTAAAATATAAAGACCACATAAGTTGGACCCCGGTGGTTACCTACGGCTCTTAAAAAGAACATGACATCATCAAAGCAAGCATAAAAGCATAGCTTATGGCACACATCTTAAAGAAAACAAATATGTACTAACCTTTAGGGTGATCCATGTAACGTCTTTTAAGTCACGAACATGCTTACCACACTTAACGTGTTGGAATGTCTGCACAGCCCTATCATCAAAATCACAAAAATTACTTATTTTACATACAAACTTTGCACACAAAAGGTAATAATGCAAGAAAACTTAGGAGTTCACGATCTTCTTCAAGTCACTCCCCGGTTTCAAGTGGATGGAGCATAGGAGAATGACTGTGTAACTAGCCTTACGCAGAAGAACCAATTGCCAATGATCCCTTAAAAAAAGAGATGAATGTTAAGAAAATATAAAGCACTATATGTTTTTTGGAATATAAATTTGTTTCTTACCCATGCACATACGGAGCTAAGAAACAGTCAATTTCTGTTTCACTAAGTCTCTCTGATAAGTATCTATGTCTGATAGCAACAGTAGTCCCTTTCTCTTGGACTTGAACTAGGCACATGAATCTAAATTTATCGCTCTTGCCAGAGGAGACCAACATATGATTCATGTACCTACAATAATGCAAGCACACAAATAAAAGTTAAACAGTGTAATTTTTAAAATATTTACTCCCAATTGAAGAAGATACTTACTTTAAAAAAAGTTGGACAATCTCAATCGTAAGATATTTTCTAGGAGCGACCTGGGACATTAAATCTACACTATCAAGATAGCATATCGCCCTTTACTTTCCAACAGCTGAATCCCTAGGCCAACTTCTTGTTGGGAAGGATGTATCATATGCCACCAGAATCACTTGCTGCATGACATTCAATGGAGGCTGTGAAATTTCATAAGCGAAAGGAGCTGGACTTGGGGCTTTGATCGAGGATTCCGCAGCTTGAACAGAAACAAGGTGCTTTGGCCATGATATCAAAGTACCCAGGACATCGCTCATAATCTTGAACTCATCAGAAGGGATAGGGATAAGTACGTCTGCAATGATAACCTCTTCAACTGATACTTTGACTTGATCATCTGTCATTTGTTGGTGGTGAACAGCTGATCCCAAGTTGTGCACACTCTCCCGTGTAACTAACCGTCTCAGAGGATCCTTAACAAAAATGTCACAAGGCTTAGTAATTTCTTTTCCAGGACCCTCTGATGACTGCCCAATATTACAACTCCCTTTAGTGCTCTACTTTTTAGGATCAAGTGAATATGCCTGGGGAGCACCGGTATCTTGTCTTGTGCTCACCATGGCATATACTTCCTCCTTCATCTTGCTTAACAGGGCATCCAATAGTATATCAAATGATGCTTCCGCCTCGGCCCTTGCTTACGCCTCGCAGTGGCCAACATATGCTCTAGTTAGTCTCTAGTCACCACGTTTGAGGAATAGTATGATGGGGCTCAAAAGTAATCCTTTATGCCCACCCCTCCTCTAACTCCCTTGATACAACCTGTATGCTCACGTTTTCTAGTAGCAATCATGAGGATACAATTTATCCCCTCCGACTTAAAGGATCCCTCAGCTTGCTTTTTTGAAGTTCCTCCTGTGAGATACATAGATAACATACATGAGTAATGAAACATGTTTACTAAATAGTTAATAACAACAACAACACTTACAATTTTTTCACCAACTATACAAGACTGTTCACTCGTATAAGACCCACTACTCTTTCGGTGAGCATGTAACCACAATTCTTCACGTCGTAGTGGAGATGGTGGAGAAAAAAGAACAAAAAGATTGGATTGAGATGCTTCTTCCAATCTCTTCTATTTGGCTGCCAACAAGTCCTTTTTGGCCTTTGTGTATCCCCCACAAGATGTTGTATGGGGGCAATCATTCTTCCTACCAGTCTCATGTGCTTTTTGCCTTCTTGCCTTCGAATAAGAAATTGGGACAAAAAAAGGTTACAATCAGTATAAACGATTGATAAGAAAATAAAATACAAAATAAGTTAACTCACCAAAGCCTCTGGAGTAATCTGAAGCCTCAAAAACTCTTGTCAGGTCACTTCATCGATATATGAATACTTGCTGCACGGAGTAGGACGAGGCTTACTAGCTTCCACCTCGATATGCATGTAATTGTTGACCAGATTCGTCTTGAACTTCCTCTAGCGATCACAACAATACGTCATAGTCTTGTTATACAAGATTTCACTTTGAGGGATATCGTATGTGAGCTATTATGCATGCATTGACACAGTTAGTGACAAATTTGTGACAAATTTGATAATTATTACATGCAGAAGAGAACTTTATACCTGAATAGTATCCTAAATATAATCTAGATATAACTCATATTGATAATTACTTTAAGTAGATAGCTAACTTTCAAAGTAGATTTATAAAGAGATATCCTCCCATATCCCTTCACGATGATCATTTCTTATGCCCTGTTCATTACCTGCTTCATCTTCTTCGTTCAATTCAAGAAGACCATTGGAAAAAGGAGTCTAAAGAAGATTGTAATTTGAACGAATTTCCTCATCAATATCAAAGACCCTTTTTCCTTAGAGAGTTACATACCACATTTTATTTGCCTGATCGGTAATATAGAACACTTGTTTCGCCTGATTTTCCATAATGAAAGGTTCATCTCTAAAACTTCTACTGTTCAGATCTACTAATGTAAATCCTAACTGATCAATCTTCACACCATTATTGACATAAACCCACTTGCATTTGAAAATGAGAAATTTAATTTTAACATAGTCAACCACCCAAATCTCGTGAATACCCCATAATAAGGTATGGCTGCCAATTTAGGGTTCTTATCTTTTGAACTAGAGAAGCGCATAGATTCAACCACTAACATAACACCACTGTTCTAGACGGTGGTCCTATCATCTAGGGACTTCGTGTAAAAGGTATAACCATTGATCATAAATGAAGTCCAACTTATGACATCAACCTCAGGACCACGTACTAGCCATTTAATTGTATCAGAAATAAATAATTCTCCATCAACCTTATGTTTAAACCAATGTGCAAAAGTTCTGCTATGCTCCCTAATTAACCTTTGTTTAGTCATTCGAATGTTGATGAGAATTGTCGAATTCTCACAAAATAACCAGTTTCAATGAGGATTTGTAGTACAGAGAACCTGGATCATTTCCCACAAAATTTACATGCAGTCTAGAACATTCAAAATAATGATCGATTGGGGGGGTTTTAATTAAACTATTATCGAACAATAAATTTAGATTAAAGACAAAAATCGAAAATGAACTAGATCAAATAGATTAAAACAACTGACCATAGGATTGGGATTCATAGTTTCCTACCATCATCGGACGAAGATTATAACGAACTCGTGATTGGATCTGGACGAACCGAAATCTCTGTGTTCATCCAGAAAATCCCTCGACTAGATGATCATCTAGGTTCTGTTCATATGGGTGGTGTGCTACTGTACAATCATTTAGTAGCACTGTAACCCGATCCGAACTGTGTCCTTGGGATGTACCGATCCGAATATTAAAACAAACATTCGAACTATTCCGGAAATCGGATCCGATTAGAGTAAAGAGAAACGAATTATGTTACCGATTTAAGTGTGTCCTCTGATTGGAAACGTGAATCCTCAATCCATAGGTCAGTCACAGAAACTTAACCGGACATGGCCGAAAAATCCGAAGAACACAAAGAACATTTCAGAGAATTTAGAACTTCTGATTTCAATCTAAAAACGTCCACTAAAACATTTTGTCTATTGTTTCAGCTAACTTAGGTTTTAACCTAATTTTCAAATGGGCCAGAGCCCATTAGTTCAGCCCAAAACGAAAATCCATACTAAATAATGCTTCATTACAAAATTTGGGCCAATAAAAATCCAGAAAAATACATATAACATTGACTGCATTACTATCCTCTTGTCCGAATCTTCTCTTTAAGTCTTCATATCAATTGTTTCTCTCTGAATCATCTAAAAAATGAGACAAGAATGAGATCATTCGGATATCTGGTTCAAGAGTTAAGATCAAAATAGAGAAGGGTTGTAAATCTGGAATTTTTATTATTAAAATATGTTAAATCCAATAAAACACTCAAAGCCCAAATAAGCATAAAAGCCCATTATTTATTACTAAACAATCTAAATTTATTAATCAAGAGATACAAATGAGTGTAATAAATATTCAATTATCAACTGTTTGTTTTTCATACAATTTCTTTATGAGCATTCATGTAATCTTGAACTGCATCAACATTATTCAAGATGTACAAGTGGATTTGTTGTAATTCATCAGGATCCATACTCTTTATTGTAGCCCCGCGTCTACCCCTTATTCATTATGGCATTTAGGAAGGTCGATATGTCCTACATTTGACAAAATAATGTTGACAAAATTTCATGGCTTCTTCATAAACATATTTATGAACAATAGATGCTTTAGGCCGGTTAAGGTTATTCACATATCCTTTTAGGATTTTCATAGTTATTTCAATTGGGTACATCCACCGAAAATAGATAGGGCGATACAACTTTATCTACCTCACTAGATGAACAATTAGATGTACTATGATATCAAAAAAAAGAAGCAAGAAAAAGCTTTTCAAGCTGGCACAAGATCAAGTATCCCTCATTTTCCAATTCATCCAATCTTTCTGTCTCAATGACTTTACTACAAATTGCATTAAAGAAACAAAGTCTAGTCAATATGTGTTGAAGATCATATTCGACAATGCCTCGAATAGCTACGAGGAGTAGTTGTTCCATTAATACATGACAATCATGAGATTTTAGCCCTACTAACTTCAAGTCTTTTATCGACACAAGCTTCTTAAAATTTGAAGAATACCCTGAGGGAACTTTGATTCCATGTAAACACTCACAAAAACATCTTTTCTCATCCTTGGACAACGTATGACAAGCTCGAGGACAAAAAGTTCTCTTACTATATGGCCTCGGATGTAAGTCTTCTCATATTCCCATTTCTTGCAAATCTAATATTGCGTTCACGCCATCCTTAGAACTACCTTGTATGTTGAGTATTGTCCCAACAATACTATCACATACATTTTTCTCTACATGCATGAAGTCAATATAGTGTCTCACATCAAGATTGCGCCAATATGAAATATTGAAGAAGACCGACCTCTTTTTCCATATATTTTTCTCATTTCTACTCTTTGTAGCCTTACCGAAGATAACATTGATATTTTGTACCTTTTCATAAAATTTCTCCCCAGTCAATGCCTTCGGAGCATCTGCAAACTGTTGACCACTAAAAAAGGCTTTCTTTAATCTACGATATGGGTGGCCTCGTCTAAGGAATCTCTTATGGCCAAGATAAACAGTCTTTCTTCCATATTGAAGTTGATGGTAACATGTGCCTTCTTCACAAATCGGACATGCTTTGTGGCCTTTAACGATATATCCTGACAAGTTTCCATATACAGGGAAGTCATTTATAGTACAAAAGATCATGGATCGCATTTGAAAAATCTCCTTCTTGTTCACGTCAAAAACATCAACACCTTCATCCCATAACTCTTTCAAGTCTTCAATCAAGGGTTATAGGTAAACATCTATGTCATTTCTGGGTTGTTTTGGTCCTGAAATCAACATAGATAACATGATGAATTTTCATTTCATAATAACAAAGGAGATAAGTTGTAAATTATCAACAGAACAGGCCATGAGCTATATATACTGCTTAGGCTACCATAAGGATTCATGCCATCCGTGCTAAGCCCAAGTCTAAGGTTCCTAAGTTCTTCACCGACGGTAGGAAATAATTGATCAATTTTCTTCAATTGAGAAGAATCAGCAGAATGTCAATGCTTTTCATTGGAAATCCTCTCATCCGTATGGCATCTCAAATTTTTTGCACCAATTTCATTAGCAAACAGGCTTTTGAACCTCAATATGATTAGAAGATACCACAACATTTTTGTAGGGGCCTTATTTGATTTGTACCTGGGGGTTTCATATATCAGACACTGCTGCTTCTCTTCATGATTTTTCTGTACAATTTGCAATCATTAGGGCATGCATGGATCTTTTTATACTTTATCCTTAGTAGACACAGTATTTTCTTAGCATCATAGTATCGGCAAGGCATCACGTTATCACCAAGAAGTATGTCTTTAAAGGCCTCAAGTGTTTCTGAAAAACTCTTGTCGCTCTATCCATGCCATGCTTTCAAACTTACCAATTTCAATACTGCTTTCAACAATTGGTATTTTGTGCACCCTGGGTACAGCGGCTTCTCAGCATCACTGCACATATTACCGTATGCATGTGATTGCTCAAAATCCTCTTATCCTACATCACGAATAATATCCGATCGTCCAGATCTGTGCCATTATCATCAAAGGCTACTCCCCTTGTTGAGCTGCGCTTGGAATTTCTAAATCTTTACTATGCCATACCTATACTGTATAAATCTTACAAAATCCTTCACAAATCAAATGAGTATATATATAGAACATCCCACTATCATTACCTGAATTTCTTCTAGAAAATTCTAAAAAATCCCTCACCCCACTAACATATCCAACACTAGTCTGTTTAGCGTTTACTCAACCACAATCCATATATTTCAACACCTTTTTTCTTCTCTTTTGTATATTTTTTGTTGGAAATTGTGCCCTAGGGCCAATCATTGTACTTTAGATATTATTGTTATTTAATTAATTTCTCTACTTCTTTATCATATCATTCGCATGTTTATTATGATAACTATATCCTTGGATGAATAATAAGCATTATCCTAAATGTCCCTGGTCGGTTATCTATGTGGGAATAAAGATGAAATAAGACCAGTATGACTTTGATGAGGTATGGAGATACGAATCAAAGTCTTAGGCACTTGTAGGAGTACAAGGTGCTAGACCAACCCGTTATGAGAAAGCTGCATGGATTAAGTCATAAGCTTATCTCATGTATAACCGCGTCACAATTCCCTTTGACCTGAGATCATCATGGTTTCCTATATAAGAGTCGCTAATCTTTGACTGAGTCAAAAGTCACCATTGACCGGGTGATGATAAATGCCTTAGTCACGCTTAGTGGTTTTCATGCAGAGGAATGTGAATGGTTAAGATGTGATTTGTCCCTCACATTAGTAGAGAGATATTTCTCGGCCCCTCGATGAGTAAGTCTGAGAAATATATGGCCATACTGTGATGGAAAGGAGTTTCCATTTCTATAATCAGACTATTTAGGAATCAGGAAAGTGATGGTCAAGAACAGGAGGATGACACTATCCATGCCTCATCTTTGACCAAAATATCGTGTGACAAAAGGGACGTGACATGATTGTATAATAGGTTGCATCGTATCATCGATCCTCATAAGAATTGGGTAGTCGTAATGTCTTTCTAGAGGCTACTTGTGACTTATGGGCTAGAGAAGTTATTGGCCCACTGCCAACTCCATGTGGGCCTACAGGGTCGTACACAAGAATAGCCCAACACGAGCTATAATGTCCAGATTCATTGAATCTAAGATGTTTCTAAGATTCAGTGAATACAATATTTAATATAGGGTGGACGGATTATATATATATTCAAAAATAATAATAATATTATTATATATAACAGATAATAATATTATTATGAGGTGCTAGTTTTATATTTAATTTATTTGATAAATTAAATAAAGCTAATACATATATCATATCTCATATTTAATTTATAAAGATAAACTAGATCAGTTGGCTCTTTATTCGAATTAAATAAATGGTTTAGATTAAATCTGTTGGACAAATTTAACTAAATTAAATTTATTTAATTTAATTCAAATTTCAAAATTAATTAAGATTAGTTTTGAAAATCTAGTACAACGTACATAAGTTATAAGACCTAGGGTTAGAGAACCCTAGCCGTCAATAGAGTAAGACGTATTAGAGAGCCACAAGAGAAAACCCTAGAGAGGAATTTTTGGATGCACTAGCACGCTGCAGGTGTTTGGGTCGTGTTCGTATGCATACCAGTAGAGGGAGCTGGTTCGTACGGTTGGCTCCTAGAGATCGAACAAGACGCAAAATGAAAAAGGTACGATTCTAACTACTCTGTTTAAACACCGTTGATAGATTCGTGTTCGGGATTCGAGAATTTTAAACGGTTAATTTCTTCCGCTGCGTGTACGAATCCCAACATTTTTTCCCCTGGAAAAGGAAGGAGTATGAAATCATTACACTCATCAAGCTACCTAGTTTAACTACTACATAATGACCAAAATTTCTAATTTTACCTATGTTAAATCAGGTACTAAAGGAGAGAGACAAATATAAACAAGATGAGAAATTTGATTTGAAGATACAACTAAGGAAAGAAACAAAGCATAGAAAACCATACATTTATAAGCTCATTCAATCGTAAACCATTTTGTGCTAGGCATCACTTCAGTTATATAATGGCAAAGAATAATTAAATTACCCGTCAATCACTTCGAAGAAAGCCTATGAAGACCGGAAACTATACATCAAAGATGAGCTTGGTATGGTGGGTTAAAGTAAAGGCAGCAAAGGATCTGCTGAAATATATCGTACCTAAAGATAACCGGTCTTAAAAGTCCCTTCTTTAAGATCGGTTATCTTCATAATCAGTCTTAAAGAAGGGACTTTTAAGACCAGTTATTTTAAAAACCGGTCTTAAAAAAATTTTTAATTTATTTTCTCTTATAATATTTAGACCGGTTTTAAATAATAACTGGTCTAAAAAGTTCTATATTTTAGACCGATTTTTAGTTTAAACAGGTATAATACTTAAAAAAATATATATCTTTCTTAGATAATTTTTATTTCTGTTATTTTTTAGACCGCTTATTTTTAAAACCGGTCTAAATAATGTTTTTTAGACCGGTTTATTAAATAACCGGTCTTAAAAGTTTCTTATAATTACAAAATTTCCACCGCGTATTTCTTTTAGACCTTATCTATAATAACCGGTCTAAATGTGTCGGTCTAACACTACTACAAAAAACACAACAAGTGGCACTTTTTTTTAAAAATATTATGGCGTTTTGCAAACAGCATAGTATCCAGTGCCATAAAAAACTGACCTTTTACGACTGGAAATGCCATAGGGGGTGAAGAACCTCCTACGACGCTTCCACAGGAGGTTATTGCACCTGTTACGACGCTTCCACATGAAGCGTCATAAAAAGTCCTTTTAAAAAAAAAGTTTGCGTGACTGATTTATTTTCCTAATGAAACCATCGATCTATATTTACATCCAAATACATCATTAGACTTGCAGGTTTTCTTTGTAATATTTAATTCCCATCTTTATCTATCAAGCATGGAAGAAATCAAAGTAAATATCTGGAAAAAAAATTAAGCATACATATAAGATTCATAATAGATTTTAACTAAAAAAGAAGAAGAAGAAGAAGAAGACATACAGATTTAAACTCAAAATTTTAAAAACTTACAAATTATAGAAAGTTTAAGAATGCAGAGTTGAAACTTCAAGTAAAAACCTGGAAAAAAATAAGCATAAATATAATATTCATGACAGATTTTAACTAAGAAGAAGAAGAAGTAAGCATACAGATTTAAGCTTTTGTATCTAAAAAACATTTACAAGCTAAGGGGCTTCTATAGGAAATAGGGACCAAGACAATAGAATGAGGATTGAAAGGATAAGACAAGATGGTGGAGTAATGGAGATTAAAAAAATTGGGAGGCAGAGGGCACGCGAGGAAGACGATAATGACGGGCTGGTGAAAAGTTAAAATATAACCTTAAATTCAAAGACTATAGAAGCTCCGGCGCTTTCCTCACCAAGCGTCATAGCTTTCAATAATCTAAATAAAAAATATTATATATATTATAGTATTATAATATATATATTAATATATATTCAAAGTTAATAATCTTTAACGACACTTAACAAATAAACGTCGTTCAAAGATACATATTGCCTAACAATATCTAATATTATATATAATATAATATTATAATATATAAATTAATATATTATATATAATTATATAATATATTAATATATATTATAATTATATATATATATATTAATATATTATAATATTATATATAATTATTAATATAATATATAATTGCCTTGGCCGTTGGCCAAGGCAATTATATATATTGATTGCCAATTGCCTAAGGCAAATCCTACGCTTCAGTTGAAGCGCCGGATAAGGCTAATTTAATTAGAAGCACCGAATAAGGCTAATATTTATTAGCCTTCTCCGGCGCTTCACTGAAACGTCGGATAAGACAATAAAAGTTATTGTCTTCTCCGGTGTTTCATTGTGAAGCGCTAGATAAGGTCCATATTTTTGTTTGATAATTTTTTTTATTAATTTTAAGGACTTTAGTCAACAAATTTTTTTTCTGATAACTTTTTTTTACTTTTTTTACAGATTATTCCTTTGATATTTCAAGGATCTTAATCAACGCTTTCTTTGAAAGGGTTGATTAAGGTACAATTTTTTTTCCTGATAATTTTTTTTGGCTGATAACTAATAACTAATGGAATAAAAGGTCTTGGGCGCAAGAAAATTAATATAAAAAATTAGATTTAAATTTAAATTTATTTAATTTATTTTTTTATTTTTTCTTCATAATTAAATCATTTGAAATAAATAAATGTGTGAAAGTTTGCTATGACTACATGAATGTTCATTATTTGTATAAGCTAAGTAGCATTTAATAACGTTGAGAATAAATGAGGTTTAAATGTGTTCACCAATATCAATGTTTTTTTTTTAAAAAGACCTTGGACGGCACTTTATGTAAAGCGCCGTCCAAGGTCAATTTTTTTTATGTTAAGGCAATAAACGTTTTTTTTTGCTGATAATTTTTTTTACAGATTATTCCTATTATTAAGGTGCAAATTTCATTTAGGCATGTTTTTTTTAGATAAAGTGTTTGTATAGCTTTTGCTAATTAATTTATTTTTTAAATATTTATTTCATTTATTTTAATTTATAATTAAAAGCATTAGAAATAAATAAGTTGGAGGAAGTTTATTTGCTGACTACATGTATATAACTTAAGTAGCATCTAAACGTTCAGAATATAATTTTAAATCATTACACCAGTTATGACGCTTTGCTGTAAAACGCCATAGCTGATATACTTGATATTAAAAAAAAAGATCTTGCACTGTGTTTCTTAAGAAAGTGCCATACAAGCTTAACACTAAGTTGTGACGTTTATAATAAAAAGTGTCGTGGCTTATAATTTTTTTTCCCCTTAAAAAAAATAATTACCTACGGCGTTTCTTTGAGAAGCGTCATTAGATGTGCGCCATTAAAAGTCTTTTTTGTAGTAGTGTAAAATGCCTTTTTTGCACTAGTGATTACTTTATCTATGAATGATTGTAAATATATATTATGATTTGCTCTTTACAAATGTATATGCTGAAGCGATATCGAAAGCAGAAACCCCAGTTTGTTTGAAATATTAGCTTGGATACATCACGATTATTACCAAACAACTGTTATTTATGTAAACTATATATTGTGGTTGTTTAAATAATGTTATTAGCATTATTATAAATTTATAACAGTGTTTTTAAAAGAACCATTATTTATGTTACTACATATATAACGGTTGTTAAAGTGGGACTGTTATGTATTATGTAAGTATTACCATATATTTTTACAGTTATTTGTATGTGCCCACTATTTATTATCACAATAGTGCACTTATCATGAATTCACCAAGCCTCAAAACATAAGGGTGCTATATTATAACCATTATAATAGATACTAAATAATCACAATTTGAAACCGCTATGTATATTCACCAAGTATATATAGCGACCGGATATATCATGGTTTTTAGCCATGTTTTGTGATCGATAATAACTATCATATATCAACGATTATGTAGTAGTGATATGTGTGTGTGTATTAGGTATATTTAAATATAATTATTCTTTTAATGAATCTTACTTAAGAAACTATATATTCTTTCGTGAAAAGAGTAAAAGATAAGTTATTGCCAAATTGAATATTATTTAACAGGCTTTTGCAACTTAGAATAATAGAGAACATTCAAAAGGATTGTACTCCTAGCCTTACCTAGCTAGAAATAGAAGACTATCTTGAAGTAAATCTAGAACCATAAATTTGGTGAAAGATCCAAAAAGCTAACAGAAATTCTTGCATAAACCCTGGAGTGCCACCACGTTTGTGGACTGACCAATGAAATAATGACAGTACATGTCACTCCCACTGATTATTTCATTCGTCACTCCACAGATAAAAGGGAGACATAATTAATTTGCAGTATGATGTTGTCGTTGTTGTTATTATTATATGCATGGGATTTAAATTGGAATCGTGATGATGGTGACTTGCTTGTAATCTATGAATCTTGTATTTTTTCATAACACTAGACTATATTTTTTTTTTCCAATAACAAGACTACACTAGATTTCGTTTTATTTTTGTAGTAGGAACTATATTTTTTTTTCATTATTAAGTGATGTTTTAAACGCACAAAAAAAGACAACAAAGCACAGCTAGCTTCTTCCTCACATGATCATAATAATTATTCTAGATTATGTATTATTATTGTGTAATCACTACAAAAAAATAACGAATTAGCGACGGAATTTCCGTCGCTAATTAGAGACGGAAAAATTCCGTCCCTAAATTCCGTCTCTAATTAGCGACGGAATTAACTAATTAGCGACGGAAAATTCCGTCTCTAATTAGAGACCGAATTTTCCTTCTCTAATCCGTCGCTAATTATTTTTTATATATATAATTTAAATTGCCACATGTCTACAACACGAGCCTCCACATGTTCCTCACCGGCGGCCGCCACGTGTACCAATCAGCCACCGCCACCTTGTTATCCTCCACCGCGCGCCACGTGTTACCCTCCACCGTGTGCCACGTGTCACCCTCCACCTCGCGCCACGTGTCACAAGTCACAAATTGATTGCATTTTGTGACCAAGTTAGGATTCGAAGCCATGACCTCTCACGCGTGTGCTAGTGCCTTTGCCAGTTGAGCTAAGAAGAACCTGTGAAAGTTAAATGCAAAATCATATATATATATATAAACATAGACACACACATTCACACATACGTACGTACGTACGTACGTACATACATACATACATACATACATATATATACATACATATATATACATATATATATATATACATACATACATACATACATATATATATATACATACATATATCACTTGCAAACAAAAATAGAAATACATAATTTTATATATTATTGAATATTTTAATTTAGTTTTCTTATTTTATTTTATGTAAATATTCTACCTAAATTTTTATTATTAATATATTTTTTATTTTATTTTATTTTATCTTTTATCTTTTTGTTTGTATTTATAAAATTTTCATTTTATTTGTTTATAATATATTATTAAAATTCAAATATATTATATTATAATTTTAATTTCAAAAATAAATATGAATTAATAATTTTTATTTATTTATTTTAATATTATATTATAAATTTAAAATAATTTAAAATTTAAATTATTTTAAAAATTATAATTTTGAAAAAAAAATCGAATTATTAAAAAATTTAAATATTAGAGACGGAATTAGCGACGGAAATTCCGTCGCTAATTAGAGACGGAAAAATTCCGTCTCTAAATTCCGTCGCTAATTTTTAGTGACGGAATGTAATTCCGTCGCTAATCCGTCTCTAATTAGCGACGGAAAAATTCCATCTTTAAATTCCGTCGCTAATATTTAGAGACGGAATTTAGTGACAGAAATTCCGTCTCTAATTAGCGACGGAAAAATTCCGTCTCTAAATTCCGTCGCTAATTTTTAGTGACGAAAATTAGGGACGGAATTTAGCAACGGAATGTAATTCTGTCGCTAATCTGTCTCTAATTTAGAGACGGAAAAATTCCGTCTATAAATTCCGTCGTTAATTTTAGTGACGGAATTTGTGAGAAATTAGGGACGGATTAGTGACGGAATCAAATTCCGTCGCTAAATTCCGTCGCTAATCCTGTATTTTTTTGTAGTGAATAGGTGAATCATGTGATTTCCTAACTTTATGTAGACTATTAATAGTTACTTGTTGTCTCCTCTCATTTAGTTTACCATTCTTCAGCTATATTTTGACTTACTTGGAAAAAGGGTACGTCTCTTACGATGCGTGTCAACAAATCGAAAAGGAAAGGGGAAAAAGAATCAGAGAGAGAGTTCTCCTTGATAAGTTGATATATATTGAAAAAATTAATTATCTTAAAACATCTTAGCATGTAATAATGACATGAATTATTTCGTCTGAAGTATTTTTTTCCGGTAATTCACTAAAGACAAAATAACTAATTTAAATGATGAAATTATACATATAAAATAAAGGTAAAATGACTTAATTGGGAGCCCTCTTGATAGGACCTTTAAGTTTTTCTTTTTAGATCTGCCCTCTTGAAAGTTAAATCCCATGCACAATATACCTCTTGGCTTGCCACGCATTTTTTTTTTTACAAGGCTTATTCTACTGCCAATGTGTTGTATGACATATATAATTACCCACTAGATTATACTCCCTCTACTTTAAAATAGAAGCTTCAAATAAACAATTTACGTTAGTAAAAAATCAGTTAAATTTAATTAAAAATAATAAATATATATATGACGAAATGTATTTTTTTAAAATATACCCTTATTTATAAAAAAAAATAAGTGATAGAGACAATAAGTGAGGAAAAATGTTAAAATACAATATATGAGAAAAAGACAATGAGAGCGTTTCAAAATTGAACCAAACAAAGTATTAAATGATTAGGAGAATTCAAATTGTAAGGAGTAAAAAAGACCATACAACTTTCCAAATTTAAAGCTTTTATTTTTTACTGGAGCAAGTATATCGATATGAATTTTGATCCCCTCACATTTAAAATTTGGGAACGAACATTCATAAAAGATTCAAACTTGTAAACACTATTACAGAAAAGGGATTTAACGTCACCTAAAGATTTCTTTAAAAAGGAAAGTAAAAACTGTATGCAGTGGCATTTATGTAAATAAAGAGGAACTTTTTAATCTTTAGGCGTCCCTTCTTTAAGAAGGGACACCTAAAGGATGACATTAGGCGTCCCTTCTTGAGAAGGGACGTCTAAAGGCTGCATGCCAGCCACGTGGCTGGCATGCAGCCCATATTAGGCGTCCCTTCTCCAAAAAGGGACGCCTAAACATATTTCCCTCCATTTTTTTTCTTCATTTCCCTCCATTCCTTTCGTTCACTCTTCCTCCCTCTCTCAAAAACACCTAGCCTCCTTCCACCGTCTCCCTTCCACCATATCCCTCCTTCTTCATTTTCTCTCATCTCCTCCTTCTATCATCTCACAGTTGCAGCATCGGACTCGCTCCCTCTCTCACGGTGGCCTGGTGCGCCTCCTCCCTCCCAGCCTCTCTTCACGCCATTTTCCAATTGCGTGCTGTAAGTTTTTTTTGTTTTTTTTTTTGCTTTTGGTTTTTTTTTCACTTTAGTTATTAATGTCATGACCATTTAATTTGAAGTAGTTTTGCTAGAAACTATATATACGCCACTCATATTATGCCATAAGTACATGTATGTATATATGCTACAGATTCCAGAAACCTGTTGACTTGGTTTCTACAATAATTTAATGAGGAAGATGAGTTTATATACATTGATTATTTTAATTTCATACATACATGATTGAAATTAATTATGAATAAATGAAAATGTATATATTTATGTGAAGCAACTTTCTCTTTAAATATGTTTACTCATTTGTTCATATAGTTTGACATTTTACACTGAATAATATTTGTTTGTGTAATTTTATTACTAATTTTTATTTCTTGAAATTGAAATGACTTTATTGGTAATTCTATATACATTTTCAAAAATAAAAATAAAACATGTTCAGGAAGCTATAAAAAATTTAGAAAATAATAGTTTTTAGAAAATAAAACATTTAGAAAATTTGCACTCATCAATATGTTTTACTAAAATAAATTAATCAATAATGTTACTCATCATATATATCTTTAATGTAAGACCTATTTAACTAATTTTATTAGATTAAATAAGTTATATAATTTATTTAATTATAAAATAAAAACATATTTAGGAAGCTGAGTGCTATATAAAAAGACACATTTTAGAGTGCTAAATGCAATTTAAGTCTAAAATCTAAACATATAACTTGTTTTATTTTATAAAACAAGTTATCAACAAGTAATTTTTAACATTAACCAATTGATTTTAATTTCATTATTGGTTTGAAATAATGAATACATGTATAGAACTTTTAATATTATGTAGGTGCATAGAACTTTTAACTTGTACTAATTTAAACATATTAGTTCCCTAAAGAAAAATTTATATTTTAAATTGTTGATATTGTCCTTAATTGCCACAGTTACTTTCTTTTTTTTTTTTTGAATTAAGGTGAAATGGTTTGTTATTAAAATTGTGGGATCTTACACTTAATGGGAAATGCTGCCGAAATGTTTTTTTGAAAAAAGTGATAAAAGGCAATCTCATAGTTAACAATTGTTATAAACTTGAGTGTTATTGGGAATGATTTAGGTGGTAAAACAATGGATCATAGTTGGATGAATGCTTTGAGAACTAGTGAAGAATATGAGAATGGGGTGGAAGAGTTTATTGAATTTGCTAGAAGGAATGCTCCAACCAAAAATGGGAAGTATTTTTGTCCTTGTGTGAATTGTTTAAACGAGAGTCGACGAGATGTTGATGATATAAGGGATCACCTACTTTGTGATGGAATAAATCTTCGATACACAAGGTGGACATGGCATGGTGAGGAAGTAACTGATTGTCCGTCGCACAAGAAGGAAGGAGTGGATGTTATAGAGCAAGATAGAATGGAGAAAATGATTCACGATGCCAAGGTTGAATCCTTCGCCCAGGCACATGAATTTGACAGCCTGCGGAGTGATGCGGAGACACCATTATACCGTGGGAGTAAGTACACACGACTGACGGGAACATTGCATTTGGTGAACTTAAAGGCAACTTGTGGATGGACTGATAGTAGTTTTACATTACTATTGGAATTATTGTGTGATATGTTTTCATAAGATAATGTACTTCCAAATCGTATGTATGAGGTAAAGAAAATATTGTCTACGATGGGTATGGAGTACAAAAAGATACATGCTTGCCCTAATGACTATGTATTGTATAGAAAGGAGTATGCAGGTCTTAGTGAGTGTCCTAACTGTAAAAAATCACGATATAAAGTAAAGAAAGACGGTGGTTGTAGAGAAGGGACAATAAGTAAAAGGCAACCTTCGAAGGTGTTATGGTATCTTCCAATAATACCATGGTTTAAGCGTTTGTTTGCGACCGCAACAAAAGCGAAGAAGTTGAGATGGCATTCTGATGAGAGAATTTATGACGAAAAATATCTTCGGCACCCGGCCGACTCTCCACAGTGGAAGAAGATAGATGAAATGTTCCCTCAATTTGGCAGCGAGCCGAGAAACCTTCGGCTTGGACTTTGTACAGATGGAATAAATTCGTATGGAACTCTTACTAGTACACATAGTTTGTGGCCAGTTCTTCTTGTAATATACAACTTACCTCCCTGGTTATATATGAAGTGCAAGTAAGTTATGCTTTCTATGATGATCTCTGGACCAAAATAGCCAGGGAATGACCCGATGTGTATTTGGCTCCTTTGATTGAGGACTTGAAGAAGTTATGGGAGGAAGGTGTGGATGTGTTCGATGCTTATAAGAAAGAGTCTTTCAAGTTGCGTGCAATGATTTTTACCACGATAAACGACTTCCCCGTATACGGAAATTTGTCAGGGTATAGTGTGAAGGGTCATAAAGCATGCCCAATCTGTGAAGGAGAAACACACTTTTGACAACTTAAGCACTGCAAAAAAACAGTGTACCTTGGCCACAGGAGGTTTCTTCATCGATTCCACCCATATCGTAGGCTGAGAAAGCGTTTTGATGGCTTACCAGAACATGGAGTTGCACCAAGGGTATTAACCGGGGAGGAAGTTTATAGTCGGGTAGAACGTGTCAATATGACCTTTGGTAAAAATCAAAGGACTAAGGGTGAGAAGAACATATGGAAGAAGAGGTCAATTTTATTTGATCTTCCGTATTGGCATTGTCTTGATGTAAGACACAGTATTGATGTGATGCATGTGGAGAAAAATATGTATGACAGCCTTGTAAATATGCTTTTGCACATCCCAAGGAAGACCAAGGATGGAATAAGCGTGAGACTTGACCTTCTTGATATGGGAATAAGAGATCGGTTGCATATACAACTAAGAGATAATGGTAGGAGGGCATATATGGAGCCAGCTGCGCATACGCTATCAAAAGCGGAGAAAAGAAGTTTGTGTGGGTGTCTGCATGAAATTAAGGTCCCACAGGGCTACTCTTCTAATGTTAGCAGGTATGTGTCAATGGACGATTTGAAGTTAGTGGGAATGAAGTCCCATGACTATCACGTGTTAATGCAACAATTGTTACCAGTAGCCATTAGAGGCATTATGAAAGAAGAAGTGCGAACTACTATAACCAGATTGTGTGTTTTCTTTAATGCTATCTGTAACAAAGTCATCGACACTAAGAAGTTGGATGAACTAGAAAATGAGGGTTATATAATTCTGTCCCAACTAGAGATGCATTTTCCTCCATCATTTTTTGATATAATGGTGCATTTGGTAGTTCATTTAGTAAGGGAGGTAAGGCTTTGCGGTCCAGTTTATTTAAGGTGGATGTACCCTTTTGAGCGATACATGAAGATCTTAAAAGCGTATTCTAAAAATCCTTATCGACCTGAAGCCTCAATAGTTGAGCGATATGTAGTTGAAGAGGCTATGGACTTTTGTAAAGATTATCTATCTGGTAAAAATGAGCAGTCTCATCATGAAGAGGGGAGAAGCAAGGGAACACGAGGACTTAAAGTGAAGACTGCGGATCGTGAAGAGGTGTTGCAAGCACACTTGTATATCTTGAATAATATGGAAGAAGTTCAGCCATACATAGATGAGCACAAAAAGACTTTGAAGAACTTGAATCCAAAGAAGAGTGACATGCAAATAGCTATTGAGCAAAACAAGACATTTGTTAAGTGGTTTGAGGAGAAGGTTTCGCATGAGATCGGTGTGTCCGAGACAATTAACTGGCTAGCTTGGGGGCCTTCATTTCAGGTTGTTACTTAGACTGGTTATGACATAAATGGGTATTCATTCTACAGAAAAGAGCAAGATGACAGAAGTACCATGCAAAATAGTGGGGTGATGGTTGAAGCTGAAGCTATGAACTTTTCCAGTTCGAAAGACAAAAACCCCATATGTGCATCAATGGCTTATTATGGAGTTATAGAAGAAATATGGGAGATGACCTACAACAAGTTCAAAGTTGCTTTGTTCAAATGTAAGTGGGTTAGCAATGCTGCTGTGGTAATAGATCCATAATTTGGATTTGTCTCAGTCGATCTTTGAAGAGTTGGTTATAGAGTTGAGCCCTTCATTATAGCAAGGCAGGCGAAGCAAGTGTTTTATGTCACAGATCTTGCAAATAAAAATATGTCCATTGTACTTCAAAGTAAAAAACAAAAGTATGGTGATCCAACCTTCAACCTTGACGACACACCACCTTTGACAACAAATCCACCTATAGGAAGTGAGGTCGAGTTGGTAGATGATGAAGATTATTCTGCAAGAAATGATCATTGTGAAGGAATATGGGAAACAATGTGAAGTAAGACCTTTAACTATATAAAATTGTATTATGTCCTATGTGCTTTTTTCCCTTAATGTAGTTTATACAGATACCTGCAATCTACTTACCTCTCTGACAATGATTTTTTTGTGTCTAGGAATATGTCAAGTTCTAGTAACTTAGGGAGCGACAGCGAGCAGCATAATAGAAGGTAAGAAGAGCCACCTGCTCCGAGAAGAACAAGAGGTGCCACGAAGATGGCTGTATTGGCGAAGCGCCACTACAATAAACAGGAGAGGGTTCACATAGAGTTTGATGCCAACATGAATCCAATGGGTCCTGAGGAAGACCACTTCATTAGTTATCTTGGTTTTTTGGGTCGAAGCAAAGTCCGAATCATCTATGATAGTTGGAGGCAGGTTCCCAAAAAGACGAAAGCCATGATATGGCAACATATTTTGGTACATAACTTTCGATACATTTTATGTATTTAGACCTTTCTTCCTATTCAAGTTTAATTGTCTCCGTTTTTGCAGCAAACGTTCGATGTTCCTGACACCACAGACATGTACAACCACTGGATAGGAGAGGTTCGTTTGCGCTGCAAGGATTTTAAAAATAAGCTCTCCAGGAAGTACCTTAGAGGTGACAAGAGTCATCTGGATCCTTGTCAGGAATATTCATATCTATCTCCAGAGGACTGGAGGTTGTTTGTAGCTAAACGAAAAGCTCCTGAATTTTTGGTAAATTTTCTGTCTTCAGTATGAAAATTTATAATTTGAATATAGTTAATGCACTAATGACTTGTTTTTCCCTTTTTTCCCTTAAACAGGAATTAAGTGCGGCGAACACACAGAGGCAAGAAGCAAATCAGTACCAGCATTGCATGTCTCGGGGTGGCTACAGGAAGCTGGAGCGGATGATGATGGCAGAAGAGCTGGAAAAAAATGAAGGAAGCTGTGAAATTGGATCCTTCTGTTGTTGTGCAAGTGCCAGCTCCTCCTCCACGTTACAAAAAATGGAAAGCAAGGAGGATTAAGGGTGGCAAATATATAAATCCTACTATTGCTGAGGTCGCCTCGAGGATTGTAAGTAGTAATAGCATAAGTAATTAATTGTGAAATTCTTTCACATTTCTAGCATTTAATTTTTGTTCATAACGAATTGTATGCTACAGGACGAACTCGAAGAGCAGAGTAGCCAAGGGTCGTTCACTCCAAGTGGACGGAGGGACATATTGGCAACAGTGATTGGGAAGGCTGAATACCCCGGCCGTGTTAGAGGGGAGCCGAGGGGAGTTGGTATTTCAAAGTATTTTGGTAAAGCCTCGATATATTCTTCACAAGCTGAACCTAGTCAAGAGTTTGTGGATAAGCTTCGCGATCAAATCCGAGATGAGCTCCGAGATGAGCTAATGACAGAACTACGTGGTGAAATGAAATCGTGGTTTGATTTTCATCACATGGAGACTACTAGGGTTAGTAACGAGGAATCCCCAGCCTTCCCCAGCACTAAAGGAAGTCACAACCCGCCGGATGAATCCCTTGTCCAGCCTTCCCACACTCCGCAACTCGTTGCCGAGGCTTTCCACAATCTAGAACCCCTTGTCCAGCCTTCCCACACTCCAGAACTACTTGTTGCCGCTCCTTTCCATAGTCTTGTCCAGCCTTCCCATAGTACAGAACCCTGTGGCCAGCCTTCTCACATAACAGAACCACTAGGCCAGCCTTCTGCCACTCCGGAGTCAGGTGAATCGTGTATCCTCTATTTGGATGCCCCCATGATTCGTGTTATAGTCGATGCTCTCATTTACACACAAGCTACCACCCACCATCATAATCAAATTCCACAGTATTTACGTAGGGTGACAGTGATACGTGTTCATAAGGGGGAAGAAGGTGCAGCCATCCCTATCCCTGACGTTGAGATTGCCACGCTGGGTCAGGCAATTGGAGGTTTCATCCTTTGGCCTCAATATCTTATTGGCACGTTGGCAACCCCACAAATGGTAGGAATTATATTCATATCACTTGACATTTATTGGCATCATTGTAATATAATTGGTTTTGTTTTCTATGGTTATAGGAGGAGCAACATGCGCTGAGATGACCCTTTCTAGCACGGCTCCAACAGATTTACAAAGGTATTCCCCAAGTCGACTTCAATATGCCTCCAGGGATTGTGGGTACACAATTGACGTATCCCTACATGATCGACAGTAAAGATCTTAAGGAGTTTATGCATTTAGAGGAGATAGATGCAGGATGGGTCAAACTTGCTATTTGGTTAGTTTTTCTTTTCTAAGTTCAAGATTTCATAAGTTCAATAATTCATTGGCCATTTTATTTCTATTTTAGGTCCTTCTACCACATGTGCATTGATATGGAAAGGCCAAATTTATACGGATTCTTGTGTCCGGCAAATACGACATCGGATAAAAATGATGTCGTACAAAGGACGCATTATGTGGGCTTCACAATGGCAGCGACCAAATTGCGATGTTATCTAGCGCCAATTGTTCAAGGGTATGTAGTAAAAAATTTTATTTTTGGATGTTTGAGAATTAATTTTCTTCTAATCTAAACTTCATTTTAATCTGTGTATTGTTGTAGTTACCATTGGAGCCTGTGTGTTGTTTGCCCACGCCTTAATGAAATCTATTGGTTTGATTCCTTGACAAAAAAGCCCGACAAGGACACAAAATCAGTCTTCAACACGTTAGTTATTTCTTTTTTATTAATTAGAGAAATGCTTGATTTAAATAAATTGTTCTAACTTCAAATGTTTTACATTTTAATGGTAGCGCGACCCAAACATATAGAATGCTTGGTGGGTCATGTGAGGGTAGAGTTGTTCGCAAGCCAAAGTGGTTCTATCCTAAAGTATGTGGTTCCAATATAATTTAAGTTATTTTATTTACCATTGTTTTATAAATGATGTATGTTATTGATTTTAACCAATTGCTTTTGATTTATAGTGCCCTCAACAGCCAGGTGGTACTGAATGTGGCTATTATGTTCTACTTTACATGTATAATATTATTTAAAGTGGCGTTATAAGTGATTTTCAACAGGTAATCAAATGATAATATTTTGGTTGTATTTTAATTGAATTGCTAAACAATCCTTTAATTTCATTGATTTCGTATAATCATATTTTCTAATTTGTAGATCTTTGATAATGATGCTGCTTACTTATATGAAGACATTAATTTGATCAGAGACTTGTTGGCTGGGAGGATTCTTCAACATATTGATTTGTAGAAGTTTATTGTTTCCTGTACATTTACTTAGTAGTTGTTTATTATATTAGTGGACAACATTTCTGTCAACAATGTAGTGCATGAATGTTTCATTAGAGGTGGATGTTGTGTTTTGTTAATTATAAACTGTGTACTGTATGTTTCCTTTTTGTGTATACGTTGCTGTTTGCTTTCAGAATGATATGGCTAAAAACAATACAAATGGCACCGTATGGAAAAAAAAACCCCTTTAGGCGTCCCTTTTGGCAAAAGGGACGCCTAAAGTTAGGACTTTTGACCAAAGGGACGCCTAAAGTCCCTAATTTTTTTTTAAAAAATTCTAAACGGAGACTTTAGGCGTCCCTTTTGATAAAAGCGACGCCTAAAGTCCCTACTTTAGGCGTCTCTTTTAGCAAAAGAGACGCCTAAACCCAGAGCTTCAATCGTCCCTTTACAAAGGATGTATAAAGTCCAAATTTATTACGTCGCTGACATACGCATCCCCCCATAAAAGGACGTTAAAAGTCCCAATTAATAAGGGACGTTAAAAGTGTTTTTTCTAATAGTGTAAGTAAATGAACACACACATGTTTGCGCGTGCGCTAATGATTGTGTTTTTGTTAGATTTTATTACTGATATATTACAAAGTTTCTTGCTCCATTTCACCTGTACCATGTTGTTTACCATTGGAGTACTATGAATTGTTTTGTTTCCTATTTTTTTCTCTCTTTTTTTCATTTTTCCGAATTCAATGAATCAGTGAGACTTAACTTTCATCTTTCAAATCAATTATGTGTGTGTCTATATATATATAATGTACGAAAAAAAGTCATCGACGAATAATAATAATAAATGTTGTGTCGTTGTCATAGATAGAAAATATACAATTAACTTAACTTTCATTCAACTCAAGTTTGATACTGTCTTCTTTTAGAGACGTCCAAATTACTGATGAGTACATCTTACTACTTACATGTTAAGATGAAAAATTATACTTCATCTGTTTTAAATTCAAAATATGTGGGCAACAATAAATATGCAGGAAAAGGAGATGTACACATATGAAAAAGAAAAAAGGAAGTAAATTAAGGCATGTCATTAAGAAAGAAAATAAGTACATATATTCTTAATTCGGTAATATCATTATTAGTTCTTATAGTTTAATTAAATTTTTATTTTGGTTTCTATATAGTTTTTAATTGTTGATTTTAGTCTCTATGGTTTCACAAGGACTTGATTTGAGTTTAAGTATAGAAATCAAAACCAAAACTAGTTAAAAGTATATAGACAAGTTGTTAATAAACTCAGACAAAATCTTTATAAAAACTTAGGGGCCTAAACTAAATATCTGAAACTACTATAGCGATTAAAACAAAAATTCATTCAAACTGTAAAGACTAATAATAATATTAACTTGTAATTATTAACCCCTGATTTTATTTTCATTTAGTAGTGAGAATAAAATAAGGATACGAAATCTCATTGTATTTTTTTTTTTTGGCTTCGAAATCACATTATATATATCCCATAGGGTAGACAAAAATCTTTTTTTATTTGACTCCTCGTTTGTCATTATACTACTGTAGGCAGCAACACGGCTTAGCTTGATCTTTCTATTATTAATGTGAACCATCGATTTTTTCTTTGTTTCTTTGTTGTTTTTGTGGACATATATTTTGCATGATATTATAATTTTTAGAAGATGTATATAATTCCCTTTTAGTATTTCTTATTGCATATATGATATGTCCACATAAATTTTTATGAGAAAATATACAAAATAATACTTTTTATGCTATGTCTATACTTATTTTAGTTAAGATACACTACTACAAAAATAGGTATTAGTGGCGCACCTTTTGTGGCGCTTCTTTAAAGAAGGGCCACAGCTTCTTCCAGATTTTTTTAAGAATTTTTTTTTTAAAAAAAGACTTTAGGTGGCGCTTCTTTGAGGAAGCGCCACAGTGACTTTAGGTGAGGAAGCGCCACCTAAAGTCCTTTTTTTAAAAAATAAAAATTGAAGCAATAGTTGTGGCACTTGTTCAAGGAAGTGCCACAGCTGCTACGTACTTTGTGTGACACTTATCCTAGCAAGCGCCACACAAAGTATTATTTTCTTAAAAAAAATTCAAACCCTTCTCTCTCCCGCAACCTGCTTCCATCATCTTTATCCTCTTAGTCTCCAATCTTCATCCAACACGTGTCATCACCCTTATCTTTTTAGTTCCCATATTTCTTCATTCTCCTCTACTCATGACTGTCCAAAAGTTCGATTATTTACACTTATCTCATTTTTTTGTTCCATCACTTCTCATATTTTCTCTTCCTCCTCTTTTTACTTTTGCGACACTCCTTACTCATTTCTTTTTGTCACATCTCTTACTCCAAACTGACCCTACTCCTCCCTCTTTATCTCATTTCATCCTCCTTATAATTTCATTTTGTTCTGTAAGTTGTACCCACTCATTTTTTCTTTTTTTTAATATTTAGAAGTTACGTATAACACATTGTCTTGTTAACCACTTTTTTTTAATTTAAACATATATGCAACTTTGTCTTTCTTTTTTTTCCTTTACTAATTTTTTTCCATGTGCTGTGTTTGAGATTTCACTCACTCCGTTTAAGGTTCCTCTATACTGTAAGTTTTTTTTTGAGCTTACAAATATACTTTTATTAGTAGTTAATAGTTTAATTTGATTAATATATTTTATATTCAATTTATTATGAAATCTGAAAAAATTATTCTCATTTTTGTTTGCCGAAAAATAAATAAGATAAAATTAAATGCTATTATATATAGGTTATATGTGAAGATATGTAGTAGTTATAATTTTTTATTGTTGCAATAATTGTTAACATTATATTGATGAGTTTCATAAATAATATAATTATTTATTTTTAACACTTGTAGTGATTTTGTTAATTAGTTATTTGTTAATTTATATCATTTTGGAGTTATTTGATTTTGATTTTTTTTCTTCATTTTGTTGTAGAGATATAAAAATATGTTTAAAGTGTATTATTAATTATAATTATAAGTTTCTAAAAAAATACAAAAAAATTATTTTTTTAAAAAAATTGGTCTAAGGTGGCGCTTCCTTGGAAGTGACTTCTTGTGGCGCTTCCTCAAGGAAACGCCACCCTAGACCTTTTTTAAAACAATAAATTTTTTAAAAAAAATTAAAAAAGGGCCTAGGGTGGCACTTTCTGGAGGAAGCGCCATCCTAAGCCTTTTTTTTAATTTTTTTTTAAATGTGAAGAAGCGTCACCCTAGGCCCCTTTTTAAAAAATTTTAAAAAATTAAAATTTTTTAAAAAAATAATAAAAGAAATTTTAAAAAGGCCTAGGGTGGAGCTTCCTTAAGGAAGCGCCACTCTACGTGGTATTTAAATATAAAAAAAATACACATGTTGTAGCGCTTGTGAATAACGCCACAGCTTCTTTTAGTAGCATTAGGATATATGGCGCTTGTCAAGCGCTACAAATAATATTAAAATAAGCGCCACATGTATATTTATTTGTAGTAGTGATAATCAGTTAACTAGAAAGAGTTCAATTCAATTTAATTTTGGCAAAAAATATAAAGAAGTATGATTTTGATGATTTTAATGCTTCTAATCAGTTTAGAACAAAAAATGTGTGGGATAAAGGTGAGGAACCGATTCTGGAAACATTGGAATAAAAAATAAATTTTTTGGCAAAAAGACCTTAATTTTAGCCAAATGAAGAATCATAGAGAAGGAATGTGATTTTAGTGTTTTTGAGGTTAGAAATGGATTATGTACGCAAAATTGTGTGGGAATAGGTTGTGAGCATGATTTTAGAAGGATTGGATAGAAGACCTTAAATTTGTAAGTAAAGTAGTACTGCCAGATTGCATTTTTTAGAAGACAGATTGTTTGTGGCGAGATTTTGAATAACTAAATCTTGTCTAATGGCTGTGATATTTTACAGGATGTTAGATGATATTTTAAGCTTTAATTTAATATATAATGTGTTATTTGGATTTGTAGATTGTGAGATATGATCAGTTGAAGTTTAGACATTGAATCTGGAATAAATCTTGGGATAGTGTTGTTGCTCGAGACTTTCTTGTCCATTGTGCCTATAATTGGTAGTGAGTGATATTTAAAATAGACTTAAAGAGCTTTAATTAGGATCTGGAACAACTTCAATTGGAGTTCTCTAGATAAACTTATGAAGTTTCAAAGTTGATTGACAAATTTGCCAGATTAAGGTTGACCTACAAATTTGTGGCATTTAAGGTAAATTACGACAAGTATGGATCCAAAGCGTAGAGACATGTTTTACAATCCAATGTGACAATAATAGATACCCAAATCACAAGGGTTAAGAGACAATAATGTGTTTTAGATTAGACACTCATTTGGCATAGTATGAGAGTTTTGAAAGATTATGTAAGAGCAACAAGTCATGTGATTATGTACCTAGGGCCATGAAATGTCAAGGAAAAGCCAATGGAAGATTCTTTAAGCATCTTCAATGGTTGGAAGAAAGAGGAACAAGAGAATGACATGAATCCAAAAGGTAGTAAAACTTTCCTGACTTGCATATATTTGATAAGTATGTGTATGCATTGATGTGTTAATTGCTTTGATGAATGGTATAAAGCATATATGAATGATTGAAGCTCTATTTTTACTTATGCTATGGCCATAGGTGTAATGTGTAAAGCATTGAGCATGCAAGTATGTCATTATGCTAGCATGAATTTATGTAAGTAACCATGTCATGCATTATGCTTGTATCTTGCATGCATAGTTAGTAATGTTTGCTACTGAGATTCCCTCGAATCTCACTCTTCCTCACCCAACCATATAGGTGCATTGTGTACTGAAGAGGAATGCATGAAGACATTCAAAAGGAAGATGCAATAGTGGATTGAAGATTGAAATGTGTCAAATAGTTTGTGTATTAAACCTAGACACTTTGGGTAGTCCCGTGTGACTACACAAGTAGTGTATGTATGTAGAAAGAACGAATGAGTGAAAGTTTGCACGTTTGAAAAGTTGAAAGTGGAAAGTTAAAAATATAAGTTTTAAATAGGTGGCTTAATAATTGATCCACCTAAGCCATAATAATAACGTTAGTGCTTCCGATGCATAATAACATGATATAAAATTAAGGTGTTACATTTTGATGGTATCAGAGCAGAGATTATGGCACTAGGCTAATGTTATTTGCTGTTGTGAATAGGTATACTGATACCTTGCTTGTGACCATGTGACTAGAATAAGTTATGGGAGATAGACGAACCCAAAGAAGTAGATCACCCCTATCAGTTAACCAGCCTATCGAAGGAAGAGGCAGAGTTGTGTATAGAGGATGGAATGGAGTAGTAGTGAAGTATACCATAAGGAAAAAGGTATGAGCTCTGGTGACAGTGGTGCTGGTGGTGTCTAGTCTTAGTATGGATTTTTCCGCCAGTAAGATTGTGACTTTAGAGATAGATGAGGTATCACAAAATTTGGATTTTGTTGCTAACCCTAGGAATCCTGATATTTAGTTAGAGTATGATTTATATCCCCACCCTATGTTATAGGAATACATAGAAGAGCTATATCAAGAAGCTGGTACTACTTATGTTTCCCTATGGGGTAATATTTAGCATTTTTGGGGAGGATAATATGATATACTGGGATCAAAACATATATGGATACTGATGCCCATAGATATATGGATCTGGACTAGAACCTATCAGAACTCCGCAGTTAAGCATGCTTGGGCGAGAGTAGTCTTAGGATGGGTGATCCCCTAGGAAGTATGTTGGAAATTTGAAAACCTTTGATTATAGGTTTAGGTGCATTGAGGTATGATATATGGTGTTCCTAAGGGATGCTATAAGGATGTTAGAATGAATACGGTGAAGGTTGGAATAGGAATTATAAATTATAATGATTCCTAGTATCTATATTGGGTATAATTGAGGTGAATGATTTCTTGACTCAGGTACTCTAGAGGTTCTAGATTCAGTTATGAATTTAGAGGTTGGGTGAATAGTCAAAAAGTTATTACCCAGTGAATTGTGACCTAGGAATCAAGCTCAATAGTTGAATTGATTCATTATGAATTTGAAATAACCGAAGCAGTTTGAGGTACTAGAATCTGTTAGAGATGTGCATGATGTCAAACCCCTTAATATTTTGACATATATCAGAGTTTTAACACGTATTTTAATAGGCAAACAGAAATAGTAAAATTATACTGATATAAAATTCTTGATTACATTACAATAAATCCTCATAGGGTTTGTACATATTACAATACAAATCTCAAATACAAAGAAAATCTAATCGATAATCAACAGAAAATCTTTTGATCAACACCGGACCTTCAGTTGCCAGTATCTGCTACTTTGCCCTCTGAGTCGCTTCCTCTGGCTGAATTAATTTTGAATTATGGAAAGAGTGAGATTCATACAAATCTCAGTAGTAACAGGCTATCAATCATATAAAATATGAAAAAATAACATGCATAGCAGTATATATATGATGCAACAAATAAAATGTTGTGCACATGTCTATCAATGTTCACGATCATAATTATCAAACCCCTTAATATTTTGACAATTATAAGAGTGTCAATGCACAGTTCAATGGACATACATAAATAATACATTATATTGATATAAAACTCATTATTACATTACATAAAATCCCTACAGGGTTTGTATATAATATAAAACAAATCCTAAATACATAGGAAGATTAATGGATAACCAACAATAAATATCTTGATCAGTACAAGACCTTCAATTTTCGGTATTTACCGCATTGCCATTTGAGCTCTTCCACTTGCTAACTAAATTTTGAATTTATGGAAAGGGTGAGATTCATATGAATCTCAGTAGTAATAAGCTATCAATCATATAAAATGTGAAAAGTAAACATGCATTGCAGCATTTATCATGATGCAACAATCAATATGACAAGCACACGCCTGACAATGTTTAGGAAGAAAGTGATAATTTTATTCAAATCAAAATGATCGCTCATTCCCTACTTACATATAAAAAACCATATAGTGATCACATTATCACACAAGTTATGCATCGTACACAGGTAAGCATAGCCAGGCTATAAGCCACACAGGTAAGTATAGCCACATAGGTTATGCATCGTACACAGGTAAGCATAACCACATAGGTAAATCACATTGTACAGAACATGGCAAACAATGCATATTAACATTCACATAAATATGAGAGATAGAGTTACTACCTGGACTCCTTTCTAAAGCCTAGCTACTACCGGTCCTTTCACTTTTCATCCGGCTTGGGTATTATCAAATCCTATAATTTCAAAAGTAATTGTAGATGAGTTACTACTCATTCACATCTTATTTAAAACTAATAAGTTGGTTATCTTTACTCAAGGTGCCAAATTACCAAAATGCCCCTAGGAAATACAGTATAATTTGCCTTATTCCTGGTATAACCGTACTATTCCAAAATTATGACCCGGGCTATCCCTACACAATTTCATATGTATAATCTATTTTTGACCTTATGTTGGACAAATTCTTACTCAAATGACCATATTACCCTTAACAACCACGAACTTAAGGTTTTAGGGGCAAAATTGTCATTTTCATAGGTTTCCAGAAATTTCTAGCATTTTCAGTCAAATTTGAAAATTCATAACTAAATCTCAAAAATTATAATTGTATAGTTCCAATTCATATGTATGTCTCTTTCAATTCTATTTAAAGCAAAAATATCACAAAGCACCAGACATATCCACAGAATTACAGAATATTCGACCAAGCTAATGTACCACAGAATTTGTTCCAAATTCATGGTTTAAATTTGAAAAATCATATATTTAAATCTACTTATCCAAATGGCTTATAATACCAATAAAATTAAATCTCAGGATGTATACTTTCATCCTGTAAAATTTCATAAGATTTGGACTAGGTTTGGCCATTCAAAAACATGCCATAACAATCTAGTACAAATTGGAAAAATAGAAGTTTCATGTTTTTAACTTTTAAAACACCTTCCTTTCCACTTGTAATAATATAATTAACCATTTTAACACTATTTGAACATGATTGATGTTAATTTGGGTAGCATCTCCCCTTAGAGTTTGAACATCCCAAATTACAAAATTCATCACAAACAAACCAACAACCAGCAAGACAATAACCACAACTTTGGTTACCACAAGAATTTCAAGGTTTTTTTCTTGACTTACCTTGATTCTTCTTCCTCCTCTTCTCTAATCTGTCATGCCTCTTCTACCTTCCTTGAGTTTTTTCTTGTTTGATGACTAATCCAAGATGATATGGAGGTTAGGAAGGGATTTCATGAATTAGAGAACAAGAACAAGCAGAAATTTCTACCTACTTATCTTTTTCTTGCTTCTTGTACCTTGTTTTCTCTTCTTGTTCCTCTCATCCTCCAAGTTTCTTTCTCTCTTCCTCTTTTCCATTTTTGCTAACTTTGGCCGCATGTATAGAGAGGAAAGAGTACTCTAGAAGTCTCTTGTTTCATTATTATTATTATTATTTTATTAGATATTTTAACACGTGCTTTTATAATATATATATATATATATATATATATATATATATATATATATATATATATATATATTCACAAGCTTCCTTTCCTTGATTCCACATGTCCACCTCTTAAAAATATCTTCTCCTTCTTATCCATTCTTCCAAGGCTATCCCCTTAATTATTAAGGAAGATTTGCTGAATTTATTTAATTTAGCCAAAATGACCATTTTTCCCTTACATTTTCTTGAATTTTTGTACTAGTTGCTACTTTCTTCTTTTCCTTCTTTCTTGGCCGAATTTTGGCAATACTTTGAGCCTAGAAATTTTGCTCTTTCATATTAAATTTTAGGCCATAAGGTTAGGCTTTTACCTAAACAAAAATTAGGCTTTAGGTCTTTCTTGGCCAAAAGTTTCACATAGTAGCTATCTCCAGTATTTGACTACTTCATACTACTACAAAAAATATTGTTAACGTCCCTTTTTTGGCCCTTTCTATGTCTTTTTATAAGGGGACGCCTATGTGAACCACATAGTAAAATATGGCATTTAACGTCCCTTAAAAAAAAGGGACGTCTAAAGGGTGACTTTAGACATCCCTATTTTAAAATAGGGACGTCTAAACGTTTTTCTTTCAAAAAAATATTTATTACTATTTTTCACTGCCCAACAATTTTTAATAAATTACAGAAACAATATCATATCTAAAAGGTGACGAGCTTCTATGGAGAGAGGAAGACGACGAGCTTCGACATGTAGCTCTTCAACTTTTCATTAGCTTGTTTTTTCTTCTTTCTCCTTATGTTACCAATTCCTTTTTTCTCCCTAAAATGATGTTAATTCCTTTCTTTTAGTCAAATTCATGAATTCAAAAATCCATTCTCTTCATCTTTACATGTACCATACTAGATCTGATTGTGAAAAAGGAAAGAAAATTATATAATAATAATAATAAATAGAAGGAGAGTCAGATCTAAATGCAAAGAGAATGTAAACAAAGGTTGGCATGTTAGATCTGAGAAGTGATGAAGCGAGGATTACCATCGTAGGTAGGGGTAGGGGCGAGAGTGGCAAAGGGCATGACGAGATCGAGAATGGTGAGAACATCGATGGAAGAACTGAAAGAAGCCATTTGAATATATAGTGTATGGGTCTCTCTCTGCAACTCCTCTTAAAGAAACAAAGAAATGTTGCTAGAAAAAGAAAAAAAAGACCATTTGCTACTTAGTCTTAATATTTAAAAATATGGGACCTCCCTAATTCAAATTAAGGACACCAAAAGTGGTGTCCCAAATATTTAAATATTAGGGATGCCACTTTTGGCGTCCGTATTGGGTGAAATAGGGGCGCCAAAAGTGGCATCCCTAATATCCAATATCAATGGCGTCCCTATTTTATATAGGGACGTCTATTTGGTTTTAAAAGTCAAAATATATTGGTTTTTTAATTGACATGTTAGTTTTTTGACTGACATAATAGTTTATGCATCTCTATTTAAAATAGGGACGCATAAACTAGGACAATAGATGTCCATAATTAAAATAGGGATGTCTAAATTTTTTCAAATTTCTCTAAAAAGCAAGTCTTTTGCCGCTAATAGCTCTACTTTAGGCATCCTAAATAAACAGAGGCTCATGTCACCATGTTATCCTACTACATCAGGACATATTCCAATTCATATATGTTCATATTAATACATACCACATAGGTCTACTGTAAATAAAGAACATATAAGTCAATTGCAATTCGAGATTACTCAGGTCAACAACATTACATTGTCATCGATTCCTCTCTCAGCCATGTAAAGCCCCTCTCACAACTATCATCCTATATAGAATGTTGAGTCATCATGTATACCTTTTCAAAGGAAAATTGATATTGGAGCAATACTACATAACTCATTCGTAATAGTCATCAAGACCCAGAAAACCACAATTTTCTAGTTTTTCTAATACAGTACTGCTTCCACTTATTTGGGATCCAACAAGACCCTTTCTTGAGATTACATGGCCCAGATATTTAATTTCTGAAAGCCAAAACTCCTACTTGATCAATTTGGCATATAGTTCCTTATTTCTTAATGTGCCTAGCACTGCTTCCAACACTTTTCATGTTTTACCTTGCTTATGAATACATAAGATATCATCGATTCTAAATCATTTTCAAGGCCAAATTGGTCAAGTTTGATATTCATAGGACATACAGTCTATTGCCATATTTCTCAAGTCACACAGTTCATTTTATTTCATAAGCTTTAGCTCTAATAGATCTGACACCCGTGGGTGTGGACATAACCATATCTTGGAGTAGCTAATGTATATTCAGGGGTAGCCATCTTACTTAATCATGTGTAATAAAGGAATGACTAGTACCTGAATCACACAATACTTGTATGGAATTTCTACCTAGTATAACTTATACTCTGGATCAGTTCCTGAGACTTGTTGGCTTTCCCCTTGCGCCACTATAAAACTTTGTTCTAAGTTCTCTACCTCAGCTCCTCTGTCTATTATTGCCTTAGACAGTTGCTGGATAAATGCCCCAGTTGCCGACAATTATATTCGATTAATAATCTAGCTAGAACACTACAAGGCCTCCCGTATAATGGGGCTTACCATAATGTCAACAGGATTTGCTCCCTTATTGCCAGTTTTATTACTTGTATACTAATTCAATAAGTTACTTTTGATGACTTGGTGTCATTATACTATTTTATTAAATTCAGTATACTATTTGGAGACCAATTTCTTTTCTAGTTCTGATCTTAATCCATGTATCATCATGTATGCACTTCACTCCTCATTACTAACAGATGAATTGACTATCAATGCTAGTCTGAGATGAGGCCAGAACACAAGCCTTGGCCACCCTCGCTTTCTAGAGGTTTGCAGTCTCCTGGGTCTACCCCTATCTGTATGCATCATTTTAATGTGTTACTCCCTATATGTTTGCATTATTCTCTAGTTTATGAATTGCACACTATACTTGATAGAATTATGGAAAATTTCCTCCATACAAGGCCACTACTCATTTACTATCTGAGGGTCAAACTTCCCTTAGAAGCAGGAGGTTATTGCTTGCAAAACCGTATCTATTATGTCTATAAACTTTCATCCTTAACAGCTGGTCTAAGCGAAATCCTATATGAAGGTTGTTGGTTAGAGTTCACAAGCTATATGTCCTCATAACCCTGTCTACTAGGGTTGCTTCCTCTTTCCCTATCCACATCTTATTATCTTTTTTCTACACTCATTATAGATCGTTACTCATATTATATTTCCATTATACATTGCTCCGTTAACTTGCCTATCGTCTGCGGTATTGGATTGGGTCTAGCTCCCTGACTCTACTCGGTACCTCTACCTCTTTGTCTTACTATCTTTGTCTCCCAATATAAAATAGGGAAGAGGTAAATTTCACATGTTCACAAGGGCATTTTTGTCCTTCCACAAAATTTAAACACACATATACTTTATTAATAACATACAACAGATTTTTACAGCAGTTTGGGAAAAACTTTTGGTAATACACTACCCATGAGTGACTGTACATATTTCTACTCCTTTATATTTCATGACTTAACATTTTCAACAACTTCCCAGGGGGTCACCTTGTAATATCCCAAATTTTAGGACTAAAGGCTAGAGAATAAACCTAAATTAAGTGGACTGCTAGACCTCAGTTTAGCAAATGTCCCTATGAGGCATGTTTAAATTCCCTAAAATTCCTTTATATCCTTAAATATTAAAAGGAATTATATTGGTAAGCTAAAGAGCTTAGGGAATAACAAAATGAAGTGATTAGATGTCACACACAACATAGTGAAGTGGAATACAAAGTATTATTGCTATTGGTGAAATTCCCGATGTGGCAGTCATGGTTGTGTGGCAGATTTTAAGTGGCAAATAATGTCTAAATATTATGAAATTTTCCAAAATGAAAGTAGACTTATCAAGATTTAATTTTATAGGTTATATAAGTCATTTGGTGCTGTACACAAAGAGAAATGGATTTTTGAAGTTAGCCTAGCGAAATTAACTATTTTCTGGGGCAGTATCCAAAGATTAAAATTTTGGGATGAGTGAGCTTCCAATTGGCCAAATTTTATATTTTACTTTTAAACTAGACTTAATAAGGGTCGCATAGCCTTTGGAACCACCCAAATTGAACATTTGTACAATTGGATATGAATTTTCAAAGTTTAATGAAAATTTTGCCAGATTATCTATTTTGTGTGAAAATTCAGTATTTTGGGCCAATTAGGAGCTGACATGTGGCAAAGTAATTAACACCTCATTTAACCATTAAATCATCATCTTCATCAGACATTCCAAGTAGAAAGAACTAGAAGAGAGAGAGAGAGAAACTTAGCCGAAAATGGAGGGAGAGGAGAGAGAAAATTCCAACCTCTGAAACACTGCCGAATCGGCGTCCTCTGTCAAAGTTCCCTTCAAGAAACTTCTTCTACTTGTCATAAGCTTCATTTATATGGTTTTGTATTTTCATTTAGAGGTGGTTGGCACCATCTCACTGGCCGGAGTGTTGCCGGAATTCTGAACCGTTTGCAGAAACAGGTAGAGGTAAGCGTAAGCTTCCTTTTTA
This sequence comes from Albizia julibrissin, assembly GCA_037074505.1. Lineage (NCBI taxonomy): Eukaryota > Viridiplantae > Streptophyta > Magnoliopsida > Fabales > Fabaceae > Albizia > Albizia julibrissin. The sequence goes on from CM073477.1 coordinate 47,100,415, forward strand.
ACAGATTGGTTTGTCGTTTGAATGAGTATAGAGGAAGTTGGATATTGTTCATGGCTGGTTTAAAATGGAGTTTTCAATGGCTAAATCATGTCTATTGAGTGTTTAAATAGCTAATCATTTGATTAAAAGTAGAAAGAAAGTGATTAAGCAAGAGAAAACCAGAAAACAACATGTTACTCTTAAGAACCTTGATTTCTGCCCTGTATTGTGACTTGATGAAGGAATATGAATTTTAAAAATTTGAGGTTTCCAATGGATTCTTTGGATAAAATTTTGTAGGTATGCAAGTATTCATGAATTTTGGATACTTGTATATGAATTTTGAAGTTTTAGAAGTTAAAGGGTACATGTCGTGAAATCTGTCTTCTGAAGGCAGTGTCCTTGTGATATATTTTTGAAAGGCTAAATGTTTTCCAATGATAATGAAACTTTCTAGACTTAAATTAGACAAGATAATATTTAAAATGATATGTAATATGAAAGATTTGGACAAGTATGCAAGAAGTTATGAGTTTTCAAAGTCTGGTCATGTAAAACAGGGCAATTCTAGAGCAGTGTCCAATTAAAGGGAACTCTGTACCTATGTGTGTATTATTAGCTTGTGGCCATATTTTTTTCCATAATTTAGACTTAAATAGGGTTCCATATAACTTGGAAGCACCTCATTTATATTTTTGTAGAATTAGTTATCATGTTTACAAGTTCCGCTAAGAATCAGGAAAAGGAAAAATCTGTCGGCCAGATTCTTGGCTGCGGCCAAAAACTCTTTGACCTGATTTTAGCTGCGGCCAGCCATTTTTGGCCGCACCAAAACCCCCAAATTCCACCATTTCATATTTTTGAAGGAAATTGACCTATTTAGCCCTTCCTAGCTTATTGGGCCTTAGTATACACTTCTAATGACTCACAATCATAGCTCTAATGATGTAATTGGGTATCTAGGGCTATGGAGAAGTCAACAAAGAAGAGGAATGAAAGAATTTCCAAGAAGCTCCGATGGTTGGAAGAAAAGGGAACAATTCAAGAAGCAGGACATAATTCCATAAGGTAGTAAACTTACTTACTTTAATGTATGTGATGTTGATGTTGTGTATTGATTTGTTGTATTGCTTTGCTTGATTATGTGAAGCATGTATGAATGAATGAAGCTCTGTTTCTATTTTTACCATGGCCATAAGTATGTTGCACAAAACATTGAGCATGCAGAATATCATTATGTGATCATGACCCTATGTAAGGCAAGCATATCATGCACAAGCACTCATCTTACATGCATTGTTTGTATGTTTGCTACTAAGATTCCCTCGAATCTCACTCTCCCCCACCAACCATATAGGTATGATGAGTACAGAAGAAGAATGCATTGAGTTATGTAAAAGGGAAATACGAAGGTGATATGAAGGTGAATTGAAGATCATAGTGCAAGACATTATCTTTGTATTTGATGTAAATATTGTGGTAGTTTGTGATCATACTTGTTATGTACATATATGAATGAATGGATGAAGTATAAACATAGAACCGCTCTAATTTAATTGAAGGAAAAGCGCTTATATACTCTGATATACTGAAAGTAAGAGCCGATGAGACTTGATGACGTAGTGAAACTTGTGGAAACAATCGAAAAGTTTTCCTACTCTCTGAAAAACCCTCTCAATCCTAGGTTAAACTCCTAAGTTGAGAGTGGGGAATTTATTATATACTAGATTTGGGTGGTCCGGGTTCAAATCCTGGTTCCACAACTGATTTTACTACTCATTTTTACTCATCTAAGGCTATTGGAAATAAGCTATTACACACCCATCCTTCCATTTCCCTAGGCTGAGCAAGCTTAATTTTTATGTATTGGTTCAAAAGACTAGTACCGACTCCAAACGAGAATCTGAAACTATAGAATCAAAGCTCAAGATGAGTAGAAGAAATGTTTGTACTGGACATTTAAAGAGAAAACGCCATTTCGGACGAGTTCCGACCAATATAAGCTTTCTCTCTCTCTTCTCATTCTCCGTTCACGTTCTCGTTCTTTCTTATTCTCATTCTTATCCGTTCCCTTTCTCATTCGATTTCTCTTTCCTTTTCTCTTTAATCCTGACCGCAAGAGGAAGAGAATTAATTGATGAAGGCTGATGATTAATTAAAATCATCCGGTGGCCTTTACTCAATTAGTCCACCTATCTCATTTCTTGCATAGCAAGTTTCCTTTCTCTTTTCCTTCATCATTCCATTAATATTAATGAGAAATAAGAGAGTATAATTCACTCTCAAATTATCCCATTATACCACCTTAAGTGGTCCACCAAAGCCTTAAGCTTCTTCGCTTATTGACTTTACTTGATAATTATTTACCAATATGGCCTCATTAATTACAAAGTAGTCATTTTCCTCCTTTTAATTCCCATTCAACTCAACATATTGAGAGTATTAGGGAAAATCCATCATTTCTCAACTTATAGCAAAATTATAATTTTGCCCTAACCTTTTATTTCCTTTTTAATATCCAAAAATATTAAGGAATTTTAAGATAAATATCATTCCTCACTTGAACAGTTGCTACACCGGTGTCTAGCAATCCACTTAATATAGGCTTAACCTCAAGCCTTTGATCCCAAAATTCGGGTTATTAAACTTACCAGTTGGCCGAATCAACCTTGGTTCACCATATATTGTCGTAAAAACAAAAGATTGGTTTGTTCCCTATTATGAATAGCCTGAAAAAATAAAATCACATTTCAAAATGTAGAAGAGCACCACAAAAACATATTATCGGCAAGCATCATCGAGAAAACAGGTTCACATACCTGATACTTATTCTTTGTTGTAGGTTTCAAAGGATAGTCTACAGCATATCTGAAATAATATTAGAAAATGAGTTAGAAAAGAAAGTAATTAGATCCCAAGTTGAAAGAAAAATTTTAATTAAGTAAAGCCTTAAGATAGAGAATTCAAATTAAAAAGAGTTAGAAAACAAGAGAACAAATGAACTAACCAAGTGACCTCTACATCGACATCGGCGATGTTCAAGAACGGAGGAGAGATGTGGGAAGGAGAAGCTGTCGAGGTACGAATGAGGGGTTTACAAGAAGCTTGATAAATATCAGATTTCAAAGTTGAAATTAGGCAGGCAAGAGAATATTTGAAATATTAAGACAGACTTTTAAGACCGGTTATTTGGAGAACCCGTCTAAAAAGTTTTTTAGACCGGTTCTCCAAATAATTGGTCTTAAAAGTTCGTCTTAATATTTCAAATCTTCTAAAAAGTTTTATCTTTTAGACCGGTTATTAGTAACAACCGGTCTAAAAATTTTTAAATTTTTTAAATTTTTAATTAATTTTTTATTTTTAGGCGCGCAAGAGAAGATTTGAAATATTATGACGGACTTTTAAGACCGGTTCTCCAAATAACCGGTCTTAAAAGTTCGTCTTAATATTTCAAATCTTATAAAAAGTTTTATCTTTTAGACCGGTTATTAGTAACAACCGGTCTAAAAATTTTTCAATTTTTTTAAATTTTTAATTAATTTTATATTTTTAGACCGGTTGTTTACATAACCGATCTAAATAATATCTTTTAGACGTCATACTTTAAGAACCGATCTTAAAAGTTCTTTATAATTACGAAACTGCCACCGGTCATATTTTTTAGACCTTATCCACAACAACCGGTCTAAAAAGAGTATTTTGTACTAGTGGTATCAGAGCTTAAAGAGGTTCTAGCATTATCAAAATAGTATACTGATATGGTCATGTTTATATGGCGATAGGAGTCATGCGCGGTAGACGACACAATAGACAACGTCAGAGGAGGGGATCACCGCCGTTGGTGAACCGGCCCGTGGGGACCTACGTACATCGAGGAGCTATCAACCCAGTCACCTCAGAGTGTAGTAGCTCTCGGGTACATCATGCCCCAATGAGTTGTTTACGAGTAAGACCAGTCTATGGACCCCACCCTAGACCGAAGCTAGCACTATCATAGAGGAAAGCACAACAATTTCTGAAAGGAGACTCTGAACAATTGTTACTATTAAAATTGGAAGGCACAATGGGAGAAATTAATTGTTTAAAGTTTTTCCTAATCCCGAACACGGATCTATCAACGACATTTAAACTGAGAAGTTAGAAACGTACCTTTACATCCTTTTTTTTAATCTTTTCTTTTCGATCTTCAGAAGCCCATTGCTCATATTGGCTCCCTCTACTGGTATCCACAAGAATAGGGCTTAACATTGGCAGTGTGCTAGTGACTTTAATGCCTTTCTAGGGTTTTCTTGCGGCTCTAAATTTCTCTCATGCCTTTGGGTTCTCTAACCCTTCGTTTTATAACTAATGTAGGCCGTATTAGATCTTTAAAATTAATTATTTTGAAATCTGTTTTGGATTAAATAAATTTGATTTAATTAAATCTGTCCAACAGATTTAATTTAACCTATTTATTTAATCTAAATAAAGAGCCAACATAGTTAATTTATCTTTATAAATTAAATATGAGATATGATATATTTATCAATGTTAGTTATTTAATTTATCAAATAAATTACATATGAAACAAATACTACTTAATAATAATATCATATGTATATAATGTAATATCCCAAATTTTGGGACAAGATGCTTGAGATTAAGCCTATATTAAGGGGACTGCTAGACCCCGATTTATCAAATGTCCTAGTTGTTAGAGCAAGCTTTTCACCCAAGAGGGGGGTGAATTGGGTGATTACAAAATAATTGGCAAATCTAAAATCAATATACAAAACTTAAAGCACAGTTAATGAAAGAAGAGATATCACCAAAGTTGACACAGGGATTTATACTGGTTCGGTCTCAAACACTTGACCTACGTCCAGTCCTCAGAAGTCCTTCTGAGCCTTTCACTATATCCTCCAAGATTCAGTGGGTTCTTGGCACCTCAGTACAAACAGCAAGTTCCTTCAGACACTTGCTCCCCCTTACACAAGGTAATTTCAAATCCCTACTTAAGGTTCCTCAACCTTAAGTTAATACAATTGAGAATGATTTAGTATGACTGACAATCTCTCTTTCAGAGTATGTAGATAAAAACTGAAGTACAGATGAAGTGTTAAAGCCTTTTTGAGAAGATATCACTTGTGGAAAGTTCAGGCGTATTTCTTCGTTATTGTGTTTTTCAAATGGCTGGACATATATAGTGTAGCCTTTGTATGCCGTTGTAGATATGCCAGTTAATTCAAAGATGCTTCTGACAAATGTAACAACATTTGTCTTTCGTTACTTTTGAATTTCTGCTGCTACCATGAATAGTTGTCATTTGAGTGGAGTGTTCAGTTACATGTTAAGTGCGTCATAGTGGAGTACAGCTGTAACACACTCATGAATATGACCGTTAAGCAATATTTGTATATCAACAGATTAATATGGATCACTGGAGGTGTTTTATAAAAGAGACAGTGAAACCATAGAGAGTGATCCTATTTTCGTAACTGAGTATTATATCATGATTTTGAAAGCTACAGTAATAATAAAATTTCACTAGCAAAATCATTTGTCGTTGATGAAGTTAAAAGCAATTGGATCAAGGTCAATGTAGAAAGATGTATACTTGATCAATAAATCCTCATATGAGAAGATGCAATATCATTGGTAGTGAATATAATGTGTTTGGAAATGATTTTGAAACCTTTGAATATTTCTGACAGTGATTGCTGGTTCACTGGAAGTGATATTGGAACTTTGCAAATATCACTCGAGTGATTTATGATCACTGGAAGTGATTTGGTGAACAGTGAAATCTTCTTGCAGTGATTTCCAATTCACTGGAAGTGATTCAGCGAAAATCCAACATCACTCGAGTGATTGAGGATCACTAGAAGTGATTTGAGAATTTTGGCGGATCACTCGAGTGATCTCAGCTTCACTGGAAGTGATTTGTAAAACAGTAGATTTTTCTTGAAGTGAAATCCTAATCACTGGAAGTGATTTGCTTCATCACTCGAGTGATTCCCAATCACTGGAAGTGATTTGGCGCATCACTCGAGTGAATGAGAATCACTGGAAGTGAATAGCAAAACCGTGGGAATTTCTGGAAGTGAAAACAAAATCAATGGAAGTGATTAGCCTGATCACTCGAGTGATTCACAATCACTGGAAGTGATTTGGCGGATCACTCGAGTGATTCAGAATCACTGGAAGTGATTTTCAAAACAGTGAATTTTTCTTGCAGTGATTTCGCGATCACTGGAAATGAAATTGCGGATCACTCGAGTGATTTCCCATATCACTCGAGTGATCTGTAATTTTCTGCAATCACTCGAGTGATTTCAGCGATCACTCGAGTGATCTTGAATATCACTCAAGTGATTAACAAAATCACTCGAGTGATCCACAATCACTCGAGTGATTAAATAAATCACTCGAGTGATCTTGCACAGATCACCAGAATGGATTGCTTTGCTGCTAATTATTCCATGAGCTTCCAAAACATGATTTGTTATCATCAAAACATGGAATCTAACACTAGTGGGACATAATATTATTTCCTATAATTCTTTTATATCCTTGGATATTAAAGGGAATATTATGGTGAATTAAAGAGTTTGGGAGTGATAAAATAAAATAATTAGAAGTCACACACAATATAATAAGTGGAACACAAACTAATGTTGCTATCGATGAAATTCCCTGTGTAGCAGTGGTGATTGTGTGACATTTTTTTAAATGATGTTAAAAACTTATAAGACTTTCCAGAATGAAATTAGACTTATCAAGCTTTAATGATAGGTCATATAAGTCATTTTGATCTGTACACAAAGAAAAATGAATTTTGGAATTAGCCGAGGGAAATTAACTATTTTTTGGGGAAGCGTCTAAAGATTAAAATTCTGGGAAGTTTGAGCTTCCAATTTGGTAAAGTTTATATTTTTACCTAAAATAGACTTAATGAGGGTCTCATATCCTTTGAAATCACTCCAATTGGACATTTGTACAATTAGATATGAAGTTTCAAAATTTAATGGAAATTTTGCCAGATTGGATATTATGTGCGAAAATTTGACATTATCAAGATATGAATTTGTTTTCATATAGCCACAATATTGAGAAGCTTTTTCTCATCCTACAAAACTGTATAAATCCTTTTCTTCCATGGTATCCAACCTTGCTTGGATCAATTCATTGTTAGCCTGTAGGAATCAAGACAAAATTCACATGCTTTACAAATATAATCAAATTAGAACAATTAAGAAAAATGAATAAATTGATGATTGTATGCATAAAAAGAGATATTTTCTTTTGAAATATGCATGTATACATAAAGAACTAAACTTTTGAACATTGCAATCCTTTTGCAAACAAATTTACAAAATGAATTTTCTAAGGGATGCGAAAAATATATTTCCAAGATAGTTTGCAACGCACATTCCTAAGGTAACAAGATATAAGCCTCAATGAATACTAAAAATAATAGTGTATGAAGTTTTACCATTGTATACCTTTACTTTAGGTATTTGGAGGATTAGCTTTGCTTACCCACTACATCTTTTTGATGCATTTTGTCTTTGCATATTTAACCTTAGGTTCTTGCAGTTCTCTCTCATAAGATGTAGACTTAAGAAGTCTGATACTTTGTGCATATGAGATCCTCCTTTTCTTTTTCTCCTTAAGAGAGTGGAATGGTTCTCTACGGTAGTTTGTTCTTGAGATGGAAGGTACTCGTCTTGCTTGTATCCATTGCTTCTTTTGATTTGATGATGAAGTTGTAGCAATGGTTTCTCCATGAGTTCTCTTAACTAATATGAATCTCCTTTTAGGTTCGGGAGAAACTCTTGGATTCTTCTTCCTTTCTCCATACCATTATATCCATTGTTTTTGGAATCAAATTGCACACACAAAGCACTATATGGACATTTTGGTACCCATATATACTTGGGTCCTTGATTGTTACTATTAGACCTTACTTATCCTTTTAGAACCTAAACATATTTATTTCTCACATTAGGATTTCTCCTAATCTAGCATGTGTGATAAATATGACTAGATTTTTTACAATAATTGCAAATAATATAATGATTCTTATTATGAACAGTTTTGCATGTATTGTGTCGTTTGGGGAGAGGCGATCTCAAATGATCAATTTGCCTAAGTTCTTTCTTCCCATATGAATTTCCACCATGATTGAAAATATTTTTTCTTTTCAAAAAAGAATTAATGATTGGTTGAAAAACAATTTTATGTAAACTTTTGAAATCATTTTTCTTAAATGCATAAGAAGAATTTGAACTTTTTACCATAAGTGCATCTTGAGCTTCTGGTAAGGATTTATCAGATTCGTCCATGCTAAGCTCTTATTGGAGACTTCATTCTCTTGTTCTTCTATATTGACTGACTCATGAAAGTGTTATATGATTTCTCTTTTTTCATTCTCAACATCTAATTGTTCAACAACCGTACATATGAAGCTTATGGTTTTATATGAACTATTAGTACTTTCAACTTCAACACAATTGTTAGAAGTATAAATAGAATTAAGAGTATCCCAAATGTCTTTAGCACAAGAGAAAAATTATATTTTCTCAAAATCATTTTCTATCAATGTACTATATAAAATTTTCATTGCTCTAGTGTCCAACAAAAACATTTTATTTTCTTTTTCAGTCTAATCTCTTCTTGCTTTGAAATTAAAAATATTTTTATCAACATTACACATATTAAAATCAAAGGCTTTTATAAAAGATGTCATTCTAGATTTCCAAAACCAAAAATCTATATCTTTTAAAAGAGGTGGAACTGCATAATTGAAACCTTCTGAAAGCAAGTAATACCCAAAATCAGCCATTATAAACTCTTGAGGTTGTTAAGTGTTGGAAATTATGCCCTAGGGGCCAATCATTGTACTTTGAACATTGTTATTTAATGAATTTTTTAATTTAGTTATTATATTATTCACATATTCACTGTGATAACTATATCCTTAGATAAATCATAATGATTGTCCTAAATGTCCCTAGTTAGTTATCTATGTGCGAGTAAAGATGAAATCAGACTAGTATGACTTTGATATGGCATGGGGATACGAAACAAAGTCTTAGGTAATTATAGGAGTATAAGGTGTTGGACTGACCCGTTATGAGAAAGCTGTATGGATCAACTTATAAGCTTTTTTAAGATGCGTCTAAGATTCAATGAATACAATGTTTAATCTAGGGTGGACAAATTATATATATATGATATAAAATTTGAAAAAAGAAAATAATATATATATATATATATGTAGTATTAGTTTCAGATTTAATTTTATTTAATAAAATTAAATTTAATAACTTTCATAGGGATATATTATCTCATATTTAATTTATAAAGATAAATTAAATCTATTTCTATTGGCTCTTTATTCAGATTAAATAGATAGATTAAATTAAAACTATTGGACAAATTTAATTAAGCAATATTATTTAATTTACTTATAAAAAACAATTAAGTGTTAATTGATATGATGTGGATTTTGAAATTAATTAAGATTAATTTTAAAAATCCAATATTCATCATTTAATAGAAAACCCTGACTAGTTATGAAAGGTGAGAGCTAGGGTTTTCTACAGATGATGAAATATAACTAAAGAGTCACAAGAAAACCCTAGAGAGACATTGGAGGTGTTAGCACGCTACCGGTGTTGGGTCCTATTCATGTGGATACCAGTAGAGGGAGCTGATATGAGTAGTTGGCTTCTCAAAATCAAAAAGGGAAAAACTCAAAAGTTGGTAGTACCGAAACCAACGAGCTGATGGTAACCGAGAAGTGGTTAATCTCGTACTCATGGAGTTTGATGCTCTCTGAAGAAGAATTAGCCAAATTGTTGATGCTGGGGATGGTTAATCTCGTACTCATAGAGTTTGAAGCTCTCTAAAGAAAAATTAGCCAACTTGTTGATGCTGGGGAATTTGTTTTAGGAGCAACCAAGCGTGGATATTTGAAAGCTGGCAATGTGTTGATGATTGTGGGCATTCGAACAAACATAAACAAGGTACATCTTCTACTACTTGATTTAAACGCCGTTGACATATCCGCAATTGGGATTTGTAAAATTTTGCAATTTTTAAATATCTGTTGTGCTTGCCAATCCCAATAGTGGTATCAAAGCGAGGTTAATTCTACATTTAAGTTGAGTTTGAGTGCTTACTGTGTGCTTATTGTTGCTTTGGTTTAGCATACCTTAGCCTTCCTAGTACTGATAGGAACATTCTCATTGAAAAGTTGGGATCACTATTAATATTAATAAGGAAAATTGTTCTATATGTGATATATAAGTTGAACATGATTTAAGAATGGTCGGATTGAAAACCCAAAGATTGAAGTTAAAGTAGTAGTATTGCCATATTTCATTTTTTGGAGGTATTCTGATTTTGATGAGTTTTTGAATGATCAAATCTTATCCAATATATAATATGTAAGCTTTAATTTGATATATAATATGTGTCATTCGGGTCAGTACATTAAAAGATATGGATTTTTTAAGTTAGGCATTGAATCTGGATCATTGTCTGTGGCAGTTAGGATTAATTAGAGTTTCTGAAACATTGTGCATATAATTTTCTAAAGAATATATTTTTTTTTTCAAAAATAGACCTAATGAGGGTCACATAAAACTTTGAACCACTGCAATTGGATTTTTCTAGATGTAATTATGATGTTTCAAATTTAGGTGAAAAATCTGGCAATTAAGCTGGATCATCGTCGCTAACTGTTCGTAGCAGGATATAGCCTAATCAAGACATTTATTACTTCATATTTCTTTTCATATTGTATGAACTATTTCTTGTTGTGGTTTATTTATCAAAATTTTTTGGGTATGGTGAATAACAAAGCTTTAGTTTTTATAAGGGTTGTAATATTTAAATATGGCCTGTGTGTCGTGCCTTCCTCTAAATAGTCTCGATATATATTCTCTTCTCATCTCACTTCCCTCATATGTTTAAACGAGGTTTCTCTCAATGTATTTCTTTTTCTTATTTAGATAAGTCCTCTCATTAGCTTAGGATGATTTTAGGTTAGGTGAGCCATGTTATGTCATGTTTAAATTATGCTTTTGATTAGATTATTGCATGCAAACTTTTGTGTTTATATGTATTTATTTGTATGAGATACAACCATGATTGCATTCATATAAACAAAAATAATTGATTAAGCCCTCTAAATAAAATCTTAAGTCATAATGCCATCAATTAATGAATACTTGTCAAAACCTGGATTGTTTAATTGTAGGTTCCACCAAAGTGGATGCATTTGAGTTATCTTGGTGAGACAAGCGTGAGTAATAGTGCTACTCTCAAAGATTCATTATTGTTTTGAATTAATTTAGATTAGCAAAATGGTTTTAGATTTTAAGGCATTAGATGGGATTAAACAAACCGAATCATATGATGATCAAATCCAATAAAGATCTAAGAGTTACATGTGATGTAATTAGTAAAGAGGTTACCTACCTAAATAAATTAAATTTAAGTATCCTGCCAAAGCAGAATTAAAATTAAGTGAAATATGGATCTTAGCCCACTAATTATTACATTAAGGTTTGTTAATTTAGTAGAAGTTTACTAACTAACTTTGCATACACTAGTGCAGAAAAGACTTTTTACATGTGACGGAAATGACTTTTTACACCTGACATAAAACACGTGTAGAAACAGTAGGTGTAGAAAATCCAGAATTTCTACATGTGTCGTTTGTCACGTGTAGAAAGTCACACTTTCTACACGTGACCTCTTATATCAGGTGTAGAAAGTCTGAAACGGAAGACTTTCTACACCTGACTTTAGAGGTCACGTGTAGAAAGTTCAGACTTTCTACACTTGACCTCTTACATCAGGTGTAGAAAGTCTGAAAAAATGGAGACTTTCTACACGTGACCTCTTATATCAGGTGTAGAAAGTCCCCATTTCAGCCTTTCTACACCTGACTTTAGAGGTCACGTGTAGAAAGTCCAGACTTTCTACACTTGACCTCTTACATCAGGTGTAGAAACTCATTTTTGAAAAAAAAAATAATTTTTTTAAAAACAATTTACAACGAAACTAATGTATGTGAAATATCAAATTCCATCCAAAATACTCATGGTAGGCTTATGAAGATACATAAACTTGGCTTCATTTTTACAATGAAATTGTACAATTAAAGTCAAACTCAATACCAAGTAGTGACAATACAATTCAACATGTCTAATACCGAATAGTAGTTATTAACTTTACAGGTTTAACATTACACTCACAAGTTTGTGATCTCTAAAAAATAAGTTGCCCAACGTGTGCGAACATCATCAATGTCCTCTTCAGAAAATGCATCCGTAATGTCAAACATCTACAGATTTGAAAATAAAAAATCATATGCATCAATTTAATAACAACGAAATGAACTTAATAAAACAAATATAATTAAATACAATTACCTCTTCTGTAAATTCTGTACTACCCAAGAGGATGATGTTTAACATGTGCCTCATCACATAATATCCACAAGCTTTATTCCCCTTTTGACGACGGCACTATAGAAGAACATGCATTTTATTATATTAAATATATATATATATATGTGAACAAGATAACTATATTCATAGAAGGATAGATTGAAACTATTTACCTTTGGTTGTAACCAGATAGTCTCCCTAAGCTGGTGTGTATGCTTTTTCTTAACCACTCTTTGATACATTTCCATTGCCCTGTAGAAAAATATATAAAATAGGGTACATTATCTAAAAAACTTACATATTGCAAATAAAAATTCATTGTCAAAGTATACTTACGTGTCCATCGTTTTCTTCAAATCCTTTCCCGGATTATAATGTAATGAACATAAAAGAACAACGACATTCTGCTCTGGGCATAGAACCACTAATTGCCAATGAGTGCTGCAAAAAGAGGTATGAATTATATATATATATGTACAAAAACAAGGTATCAATTACAAACTTTTTCTTACTCGTTAACATATGGCGCTAGGTAGCACTCTTTTCCATCTTCACAGAGCCTCTGCCGAAGGTATGACTCTCTTATGGTGGAAGTGTTCCCTTTTTTCTGGATGTGAATCGGGCAAAGGAATCCAAACTTGCCACCATTCCCTGATAAGGTATAAAGGCGATGGAGGTACCTACAATAGTTAAAGCATGCATGTCAGAATCAAAAGTTGAATACTTAGTAATATTATTAAAAATATACCCACATCATAAACAAGTGAACGTGCGGTATGGTAATCTGATCCTTTGTTAAAATCCTAGCTATATCCTCCTGCTCGATATGCACAAACATGTCCCTCTTACCCACAACTTCTGGATCCATCGTCAATACTTCAGTTGAGAAGGATCCGTCAAACGCCAGCATACACAGACATTGAAGCGGTTTCTCCTGGTTTTGGGTCTGCGGTTGGGGATGGCATTGTGGAACCACTTCATTGGATGGGGTAATTTGCTAAATAAACAAAAATTTATAGAGTTAGTAATAATTGCAAGTTATAAATTAACAATATGAAAAAATTGAAACATATCAAGAAGACAAATAATTTCATACTTCAGTGCGAACTGCAGCAGGAACTACTCAGACTAGTCTCTTTGGCCACCGAAGGAAAGTTTTGAGGGCTTGACCCACAATCTTCACCTCATCATTCGGAAATGGAACAGGGGCATCTGGAATTTTTGCCTCTCCAATCACCACTCTCAGTTCGTCATCTTGCATTCGCTCGTGGTGGACGGTTGGCCCCAAGTTGTGTATTGCGCCAAGTGCTACTAAGCGTCTATCAGGGTCCTCCAAATATAATTCACAAGGTTCACTGTCTTTTTGGACTCCAGAATCCTCTGATATACGGCCAAGAACACAACTCCCATTTGTACTTTGAACTGCAGGAGAATGAGTCGGATGGATAGTTGTGTCTTGTCGTGAGCTTAGGATGCTCATCATTTCTTCCTTTAATTGTAACATTTGGGTGGCTGTTTGCTTCCTTTCATTCTCTAAAATCACTTGCATCTGCTTCCTTTCATTCTCTAGCATCAATTCCATCTCTTGCTTAGTGACCATTCCCGTGGTGGCATAACGTGTATTTGATCCAAAGTAGTCTCTTATGCCTACTCCTCGACCAACGCCCCTAACACGACCACCATGGTCTGGAGTCCCCGTGGCAACCGTCAAGACATCATCCCTTCCCCATGGAATGAAGGCTCCCTGAGCACGTTCTAGTTGAAGTTGATCCTATAGTATATAAATAACAAACATAATTAAAAATGTAACTATACAACAAAGAAAATAATAAGGATTGACGTTAAATTACTTACAATTCTTTCACCAATCACGCGTGCCTTCTCGCTCATATACTCTCCAGTCTTTCTTCGACGTGCGGCCCTCCACTTTTCTTCACGCGATATTGGAGATGGTGGAGATATAATGGTAGATGGATCCAACTGAGCCTCTTCTTGTTGCCTCTTCTGTTTCTCCTTCATCATTTCTTCTTCGAGCTTTTCATAACCCCCACGAGACAATCTGTGGGGGCAATCATTCTTTCTACCACTCGCTATAGCTTTATCCCTTTTTATCTTTTAATAAGAAACCAACAAATCATTAATCGATAAAATTAAATGAGAATAAAGTAAGTAACTAATTAAAGTGAATAAAAACTAACCAAGGCTTCTGGTGTAGTCCTCATCCTGTAAAATTCTTTCCATGTATCTTCATCAAGAAATGTATACTCCGTACAAGGATTAGGAGGATTCTTACCCTCTGCAACCTCGACATGCACAAATCTTTTAGTTAGCGAGGTCTTGAAGGCCGCCCAACGCTCCGCGCAATATGATAACAATTTATCCTTTAAGACTTGACTGGGAGGAACGTCGTAAGTAAGCTGTGAAGTCATTATATTAGTTAGTAACATGAATAAATGTAATAGTTACAAAAGTTAATAGGTGTATAGTATTGTACCGCTATAGTGTTCCAAATCTGATCCTTGACAGATTCATCCACTTGATTCCAATCCTTAATCGTTATGCTAGGCTTGCTACGTGCTTGGAGGGCAACAAAGCTAATAAACTTGCTCTTGGTAGGCCCGATTGGTCTCCATTGCCTATCAAATTCAATCGGTATTTTCTGGTCATCCGCGCGACTCTTGGTCAATTCTTTCAGGGTCGTGCCACGTCTACCCTTTCTTTTCCCAGAATGAGTATCATCAATATTGGGGGAATCCCTCTCCATGTTCCTGTTTGACAATGAAATAAGGTAAGTAATTGAAAATCCAAGATACACAAGCAACGAAATACGATTACTAACTTTTGATTAAAGTTCGTCAAATAGGAGCAAATATATTCTCCCATATCCCTTCATGGTGGTCAGTTCTTGTGGCATGTATGTCATCTACTTCATCTTCATTTAATTCAGGAAACCCTGACGAGAAACATGGAGTCTCAGAAACATCAGAATTTAATTCCTTATTATCATCACTGTGAACTACAGTTTTTCCTTGGAGAACAATGGAGCGACTTTTATTTGTTGGATCAATTACATAAAGCACTTGTTTTGCGTGGGCTGCTAAAATAAAGGGCTCCTCACTGTACTTTAATTTATTAAGATCAACTAATGTAAATCCATACTTATCCACTTCAACACAGTTATTATCAATCTACTTGCATTTGAATATTGGGACTCTAAATTTAGTACAGTCAACCTCCCAAATATCTTCAATAACCCCAAAATAAGGCATAGCTGCTAACTTTGGCTTTTTGTCTTTTGAACTGGAAAAATGCATGGATTCAGCCACAACCATAACTCCACTGTTTTGAACAGTACTCTTGTCATCCAGGGATTTCGTATAGAAGGAATACCCATTGACATCATATCCACTCCAACATATGACATTAAAGTTAGGACCCAGTGCCAACCATTTTATAGTTTGAAAAAACACTATTATCATTGGCTACTTGTTTTTTGAACCATTGTGGGAAAGTCTTGTTATGCTCAAGCAATAACCTTTGCTCAGTCATGCGACCATGTTGTGCCCTTATAATTTCTTTGTGCATAAATATATAATCTTGAACTTCATCGGTGTTATTCAAAATGTATAAGTGTGCTTGTAACACTGCATCATGATCGATATTAGTTTTCACTGTTACCCCACGTGTACCCTTACCTAATAATATGTCCTCATGACGAGATTTAGGGAGCCCAATAGCTTCTTCGTTTGACAAGTAGTCGGAACAAAACTCAATAGCTTCTTCGGCAATATATCTTTCAACCATGGAAGCTTCAGGCCTGTATGGATTCTTCACATACCCTTTAAGAATTTTCATGTATCTCTCAACTGGGTACATCCATCGTAGATAAACAGGGCCGCACAACCTGATCTCTCTCACTAAATGAACAATTAGATGTGTCATGATATCAAAAAATGAAGGAAGGAAGAGCATCTCAAGCTGGCACAAGATAATAGCAGCATCCTTTTGTAGTTCATCTAATTTATCGGGGTCAATCACTTTGTTGCAGATGGCATGGAAGAAGAAGCACAGTCTAGTTATAGTATGTCTCAAATCATCTGGCAATATGTCCCGAATAGCCACGGGAAGTAGTTGTTGCATCAAGATGTGGCAATCATGAGATTTTAAGCCCACTAATTTCAAATCTTTCATCGACACAAGCTTTTTAACATTTGAAGGTAGATAAGGTATGAGAGGCTGAAGGTAGATAAGGTATGGGAAGTAGTTGAGGCACTTTGACACCATGTAAACAATCACAAAAGCTTCTTCTCTTAAGCTTCGACAAGGTATGAGAGGCTGAAGGTAGATAAGTCCGCTGACCTTGTGGCTGTGGATGTAACTCATCTCGTATTCCCATTTCAATCAAGTCTAATCTTGCATTGACACCGTCCTTTGTCTTGCCCTTTATATTGAGAAGTGTCCCAATAATACTATCACACACATTTTTCTCGACATGCATCACATCAATACAGTGCCGCACATCAAGACTTTGCCAATATGGAAGATCAAAAAATATGGACTTCTTTTTCCATATATTTTTATCAGCTGCACTCTTCTGCGTCTTTCCAAAGATAACATTGATGTCTTTCACCCGTTGATAAACTTGCTCTCCAGTCAATGGCACTGGAGCATCTCTATACTCTTGATGGCCATAAAAAGCTTTCTTTAATCTACGATAAGGGTGATTTTGTCTGAGAAATCTCCGGTGGCCAAGGTAGACTGTCTTCTTTCCATGCTTAAGTTGATGGTGGCATGTGCCTGCTTCACAAATTGGACATGCTTTGTGTCCCTTAACACTATACCCAGATAGGTTTGCATATGCAAGGAAGTCGTTTATGGTACAGAAGATCATGGCACGCATATTGAACACCTCTTTTCGATTCGCGTCAAACACATCCATACCTATCTCCCACAACTCTTTCAAGTCTTCGATCAAAGGGGCTAGGTAAATATCAATGTCATTTCCTGGCTGCTTTGGACCCGAAATCACCATAGACAACATAATATACTTACGTTTCATGCACAGACGAGGAGACAAGTTGTAAATCACTAACAGAACAGGCCATGAACTATGAGTACTGCTAAGACTGCCATAAGGATTCATGCCATCAGAAGATATCACAAGCCTGAGGTTTCTTGGATCATTTCCAAACTCAGGAAATATCTCATCAATTTTCTTCCATTGAGGAGAATCGGCTGGATGGCGAAGCTTCCTATCCAATATTCTCTCATCTGCATGCCACCTTAAGTTCTTTGCATCATTCATATTAGCAAATAATCGCTTGAACCTTGGTTTCACTGGAAGATACCATAACACCTTCGCAGGAGGGCCTTTAGTAGTCTCGACAAAGTCTGTATCACAATTCCCTTTTAATTTGTACCGTGAAGCACCACATTTTGGACACTTATGCTCCCCTTCGAACTCTTCTCTATATAATATACAATCGTGAGGACAGGCATGTATCTTTTTGTACTGCAGACCCAAGGGACACAACATTTTCTTTGCCTCATAGTAACGGTTGGGTAATTCATTACTTTCTGGAAGCATATCTGTCAGCAACTCAAGCAATTATGTAAAACTCTTGTCACTCCACCCATTCCTTGCTTTCAAGTGGACCAATCTCACTACAGCTGACAACAACTTGAATTTTGTACATCCTGGGTATAAAGGCTTTTCTGTATGACTAGACAAGTTATCATACTCATGTGATCGCTTAAAGGCCTCTTTGCCAATATCACGAATCATGTCCTCTAGTCGATCATCCATGTCCACATCAACTTCCACCTCTTTAGATGCACTCAGCTCTTCTACTAATTCACCATGCCATACCCATCGTGTATAACTCTTCAAGAACCCATCACAAATCAAATGCTCTCTTATTTCTCCGACACATAGTCGCCTCAAATTTAAGCAATTTACACAAGGACAATAAAACTTCCCAGATTTATCACCACCAGCATTTCTTATAGAAAATTCCAAAAAATTCTTCACCCCATTATCGTACTCATCACTAGTTCGTCTAGCATAGATCCATATGTGCAAATAAACTTCAACACAAAATGAAATTGTTTAAAATTTTGTGTTCAAATTATAGGAGGACTATTGAAAGACATGGAATGAAGGAGGAATAAAATTACAGAGATAAGAACACAAGGGTCTCTCTAGTTCGAATAAACAAAAGAGGAAGCAAAGCACATGCCAAGTGAAACCACTTGTGTCTTTGTGTCCAACCAGCAAGCAAGTCATCAAACTTAACCAAAATCAAGAGGTTGGTGTCTATTAGCTATAACACGTGTGGGAATAGAAAAGCAAAGGAGGAAGGCTACAAGTAATTCGATTAATAGGTTGTGTTGGAGTAAGAAACATAATCTAGTCAAAAAGGAAGCAAAGCACATGCAGAGTGAAACCACTTGTGTGTTTGTGTCCAACCAGCAAGCAAGTCATCAAACTTAACCAAAATCCAATTTTTTTTTCAGAATCCAACCATGAATGATGAGAAGATAAGGTGATGAGTTAGATTCAGATATATCATTTTGTTGATGTTAACTCTTAATCAGACTTCACATGATCCATCCATCCCGTGTGTGTGTGTATAATAACATAACAACAACAACAATATAATTCTGGGGGCCATGGAGGGAATTTTAGGGATATATCCTTTTGAGCCTTCTTTTTAAGAGGATATATAGTAGTATATAAATACATATTCGAATCAAAGGAATGTAGTATAAGTATTTGTAATTAAACAAATGTAATATGTAATTGTTTTTATTGGGGAGTACTTGGAGTGGGTAAATGAGAATCTCTAAAGCTTGCTAGATCTGCCTTTAATAAGAGATTTTGGGAAGAACAAGAAAAAGAGTTTGGGGTTGAGTGTTTTTGTTTCAAGTTTTGAACATATTAAAGATTAATTGAAGAGCCCGAAGCTATATTTTTATCCCAGAAAACATGTTGAGTTGAATAATATAGTGGCATTATGCCTGTTTATTAAAAAATCAGTCTCGAAGGTTGCTCCTTAGCTTTTGTCTGCTATTCTTTTTATCCCATCACATATGAGATCAACTGATACTAATAATATACCTGCCTCTGTCCCTATACATATATATATAGACTATAACAGCATAACAAAACAATCTGAGCAACTATACTTCAAAAAAGGCAGAGATTTCAACATAGGCCAGAGATTTGATATAATATACAAATGCAACATAAAATGGCTTGATCCTTAAAGTTTGATTTTTCTTCATATCAGACTATCAGTACAGAAAATGCACCCAAGCCTAGCGTTCCAATCTTCTTCATATCAGTATAGAAACCAGAGATTTTACGGGAAAAGATTTGACGAAAAAAAATTACAAGCCACAAAACGAGGATCACCTGGCTGAAAATTCTGAAATGGGAAACAGCAACGAACCGTCAGAAGTCGGATCTCGAAAATCTGAATAGAGACTGGAGATGGAGAGGAAAAGAAAGCTCAGACTCACAAAGCAACACTAACTCAGAAGGCTACAAATTCAGAGTATATCTAGCGTCATTTTAAGGTTAGGCAAACGCTTACGGCGGCGATACAGAACACAGACGCTGACGGCGGCAACGGAGAGATTAGCCTGAACTCTCACGGCAGAGTGTGGGTAATGGGTTGGCAGATGAGCGTGAGAGGGAGGGAGGAATTGGAGCTAACTGGCGGCAAAAGAAAATGATGAGAAAGTAGCGCGCAGGGCTTAATTGACGGGGATACTACACCGGTTGTAAAATAACCGGTGTAGAAACTTACTTTCTAAACCGGTTCAAAACACAACCGGTGTAGAAAGTAAGTTTCTACACCGGTTATCTTACAACCGGTGTAGAAACCAACTTTCTACACCGGTTCAAATACAACCGGTGTAGAAAATATTTTCTACACCGGTTGTATTTGAACCGGTGTAGAAAGTAACATATTCTACACCGGTTATTTTACAACCGGTGTAGAATATGTTGACTTATTTTATATTAAAAAGTTCAATGCTTATTCTACACCGGTTCTAATTTAACCGGTGTAGATTTAGATGACTTTCTACACCGGTTTTGCTTCAACCGGTGTAGAAAACTTGAATTTATTTAAAAATAAATAAATTCTTCTTCGTTATATTTTTTTTGTTTAAGTAAATTAAATATTTTTTGAATTAAATTAATTTCATTTTTTTAGTGGAAAAAATTTTTAAGTGGACTTTTCTACACGTGTTGTCAATTCAACACGTGTAGAAAGTCCTAAAATCTTAATTTATTTACTAAAATGCCACCGGTCACACTTTCTACATGTGACCTGTTTCGTCAGGTGTAAAAAGTAGGTCTAAATTCATGATTTTGTACTAGTGATATTTTAATTGTAGAATCATGTCGACTAGTAATATTGCTACACTATCATTACGATCAGTCCTTAAGAAGGACAAACTCAATGGGACAAACTTTCTTAACTGGTTCAGGAACTTGAGAATTGTTCTCAAGCAGGAAAGAAAATCGTATTTCCTTGATCAACCCATTCATGAGGAGACTGCAGCCAATGCTCTAAGAGCTCAGAAAGATGCTTACATGAAGCATAAAGAAAACTCTGTGGATGTAGGTTGCCTAATGCTTGCCACTATGGTTGCAGAGCTCCAAAGAGATCTAGAACTTATGGAGGCTCACGAGATGATTGTTCATCTTAAGGAAATGTTCCAATAATAGGCAAGACAAGAAAGCTATGAGACCACAATGGCCTTACATTCCTACAAGATGGCTGAAGGTGTAACGCCCCGCCTCATATATCCCTTATTACTGACCTTACTCAGAGTAGCAATGCGTAGTTCAGTGGGCACACAGGAATAGCATGAATATAATGATCATATTAATAAAATATTGCTTGATTATAATACAAAAGTTTCCCCACCAGGGGTTTACACCATATTTACAGACCTTCAAACAACCAGCAACATTTCTCTTCGTACATACGCCTTTTCTGATCTCAGCACGTTTCCAATGCTCACCTGTCTGAATGGTTGTTTGGGAGGAGTGAGATTCGAGAGAATCTCAGTAGCAAACATTACCACTATGCATGCCAGATATATATGAATGCATGACATGCTTGCCTACACTATTTCATGCCAACATAATGACATGCTGCATGCTTGATGTTGTGACATACATATGGCCATTGCACAAATATAACAGAGCTTCAACCAATCATAAATGTTCCACACAAATAGGCAAAGCATTTACATAATCAATGCAAGACATACATATCACATACATGCAGAAAAGGTAAGTTCACTACCTCTCGGACTTTATGTTCTTCTCTTCTTGTCCCTTGATCCGCCAACCATTGCTCCTTCTTTATCACTTCATGGCCCTAGGCAAGTGATAACATCATTAGAGCCATGAAAATTGAATACCCAATAGCTCACATCAGCCCTATAGGCTTACTTTCACCCTTGGAGTTCATTCCAATTATATTTGGTCAATTTCTTACTCAAATTCGTATGGTACTCAATCTACCAGCATTTTTGACCAAACTTTGGAAAATCATAATTAATTCTATAGAACTCCAATTGAGGTGGTTCAAAGCTCTATTTGAATCCCTTTAAGTGTAGTTTTACATAAAAATACTCAAATTTAAACGCCACCACTACACCATTCCCAGAAAGTTTCCAAACACCGAATATTTCAGATTCTTTCCAGAAAACATGACATATCTTTAACAATTCATATCTCATAGCATACTTGTCCAATTAACCATTATGACCTATCAAATTAAAGTTCTATGTCTCTACTTTTAAACTGGAGAGTTTCATGATCATTGGATAACATTTGACCACTCCAAAGTACGTCACTATAACACTGCCTCCAGAAAACGGAATACACAGCATTTACCCTTTAACTTCTAAAATTTCTAAATTTATGTACAAGTGTCCAAAATTCATGAACACTTGTATACCCATACAATTTTGCCTCCTAAAGCCAATGGAAGCATCAAAATCATCAAATTATCACTCTTTCTCTACGTCACAGTACAGGGCAGAAATGAGATTATCCGAAAAAGTTTGTTATTTCTTCGTTTTCTCTTACCTAATCACTTCCTTACTACTCATAATCAAGTGATTAGCTATTTATACTTCAATTGGACATCGTTTAGCTATTTAAATACCATTTTAAACCATCAATGAATAGTACCCAACTTCCTCTATACTCATCCAAACGACAAACCAATCGGTTAAAAAGGAAGCTTACGCTTACCTCTACCCGTTTCCACAAACGGTTCGGAATTCTGGCAATACTCCGGCAAGGGAGACGACACCAAACACCTCCAAATAAAAATTCAAAACCGTAGGAATGAAGATCTCGATGAGTAGAAGAACTTTCCTGAAGGGTACTTCGAGAGAGGGTGTCGTTTCGGCAGTGTTTCGGAGGAAAGAACTTCCTCTCTCCTCTTCCACCATTTTCATTCTGCTTCTCTCTCTCTCTTCTTTCAGTTTTTTTACGGAAAAATGACGAAGAAGAAGAAGATTTAATGGTTAAATGAAGGGAAAAGCAACTTGCCACGTGTCACAAGTTCATTGGCCCAAATAATGAATTTTCGCATAAAATACCAAATTCTGCAGAATTTTCATTAACTTCGAAAATTCATATCTAATTGTACAAATGTCCAATTAGAGTGATTTCAAAGGCTATGCGACCCTTATTGAGTCTAGTTTTAAGGAAAAATATAAACTTTGGCCAATTAGAATCTCACTCTTCCCAGAATTTTAATATTTGAATGCTGTCCCAGAAAATAATTAATTTCGCTGGGCTAACTTCAAAAATTCATTTCTCCTTGTGTATAACTCCAAATGAATTATATGACCTATCAACTTAAAGCTTGATAAGTATAATTTCATTCTGTAAAGTTTCATAATTTTGCATAATCATTTACCCCTCAAAAAATGTCACACAATCATCACTGCCATACCGGAAATTTCACCGATAGCAAAATTACTTTGTGTTCCACTTTACTATATTATGTGTGACTTCCAATCACTTCGTTTTGTTATTCCCTGAGCTCTTTAGCTCACCAATATAATTTATTTTAATATTCAATGATATAAAGGAATTTTGAGGAATTTAAACATACCTCATAGGGACATTTGCTAAACCGGGGCTTAGCAGTCCACTTGATCTAGGCTTAATCTTATGCCTTTAGTCCCAAAATTCAGGATATTACAGAAGGTGTATCAGTTAGTGCTTATGTGTTAAAGATGAAAGGCTATATTGATCACCTTGAGAAATCAATTTCTGAACTGCATGGGATGCTTAAAATTACTGAGTAGAACATTAAGAAAAAGCCCAGTACTGTTTTGATAGTTCAGAAAGAAAAAGCTATGAAAAAGATAGGCAAGGGTGAGGGGAAGGGTAATGGCTCATGTGGTAAGACCAAAGAGTCAAACAAGCCCGAAACTAACCATGCAACCAAGAGGGAAAAGCCTCCAAAGGAAGGAGTATACTTCTTCTATAATAAACCCATTCATTAGAAGAGGAATTACAAACTCTACCTCGAAGATCTAAAAAAAGACCAAAAAAGATCAAGTCAAATGATTTGAATCTAACATACCTATGGCATAGTCGTCTTGGCCATATATATGAGAAACGTATTTCTAAACTCCATCAAGATGGATTTCTTAACTCATTTAATTTTGAATCATATGATACATGTGAATCTTGCTTATTAAGAAAGATGAGGAAGGTACCTTTTAATGGGCAGAGTAAGAGGGTTACTAATTTATTGGGCCTCATACATACAGATGTATATGGACCACTGAATACCTCTTCCAGAGGAGGTTATATGTACTTTATTACATTTATAGATGACTTTAGTAGATATGCATATATCTATCTAATGAAACATAAATCTAAATCCTTTAAAATGTTCAAAATATTCCAAAATAAAGTACAAAACCAACTTGGCAAAACAATTAAAGTACTTCAATTTGATCGAGGTGGTGAATATTTGGGCCAAGAGTTTATTAACCATTTTAGGAGTTGTAGGATAATCTCACAATTAACTCTTCCAAGAACACCACAATGGAATGGTGTTTCTGAGTGGAGGAATCGAACACTATTAGATATGGTTCGATCTATGATAAGTCAAACATATCTTCCACTATCCTTTTAGGGACATGCCCTAGAGACAGCTGCGTTCACACTAAATCATCTTCCATCTAAGGCAGTTGAAAAACATAATATAAGATATGGACTGGGAAGAAACCTAGTTTTTCTTTTCTCAAAAATTGGGAATGTGAGGTTTATGTTAATCAACAAGCCTCTGATAAATTAGCAACCAAATCCTCAAAGTTTCCTTTTGTATGGTATCCTAAGGAAACGAAGGGATACTATGTTTACAATCCTACTAATGATAAAGTCTTTTGTTATCTGGAACAATATCTTTCTAGAAAGAGAGTTTATCTCTAAAAGAACCAGTGGGAGTAAGGTACTGTTGGGATTCGTACACGCAGCGGAAAAATTAACCGTTTAAAAACCTCGAATCCCAATCACGGATCTATAAAAGACGTCTAAATCGAGTAGTTAGAATAGTACCTTTATGTTTTTCGTGCTTTCGATCTCTAGGAGTCAACACCTCTGGTCGCCTCCCTCTACCGGTATCCACACGAACAAGACCCAATGCGGCAGCGTGCTAGCACCTCCAAGATGCCTCTCTAGGGTTTCTCGCGGCTCTCCAAGTTCTCCGTACGGCCTAGGGTTCTCTAGCCCTTCGAATTTTATATCTGATGTAGGCCGTATTTGAATCTCAAAATTAATCTTAATTAATTTGAAATTCAAATCAAATCAAATAAATCTGACTTGATTAAATCTGTCAAACAGATTTAATTTATCATATTCATTTAATCTAATTAAAGAGCCAATAGATTTAATTTATCTTTATAAATTAAATCTAAGATATGATATCTGTATTAGTTTTAATTATTTAATTTATCAAATAAATTAAATATGAAACTAACATCTTATAATAATATTATAATCTATATATATTATTATTATTTTTTTTGAATTTATATATATATATATATAATTCATCCACCTTAGGTCAAATATTGTATTCATTGAATCTTAGACACATCTTAGATTCAATGAATCTGGACATCATAGCTCGTGTTGGGCTATTCTTGTGTGCGACCCTTAGGCCCACATAAAGTTGGCAGTGGGCCAAAAACTATTCTAGCCTACAAGTCGCAAGCGGCCTCTAGCAGACATTACGACTACCCAATTCACATGAGGATCGATGATACGATGCAACCTTTTATACAACCATGTCACGTCCCTTTTTGTCACACGATATTTTGGTCAAGGATGAGGTATGGACAACATCATCCTCCTGTTCCTGACTATCACTTTCCCGGTTCCTGAGTAGCCTGAAATTAGAAATGGAAACTCCTTCCCATTACAGTATGGCCATACATTTCTCAGGCTCACTCATCGAGGGGCCCAGTAATATCTCTCACTAATGTGAGGGACAAATTCCATCTTGACCACTCACATTCCTCTTCATGAAAACTCCTAAGCCCGATTGTAGCCTTTATCATCACCCGGTCAAAGGTGACTTTTGATTAGGTCAAAACTTAGCAAGTTTTATGCAGGAATCTATGATGATCTCAGGTCAGAGGGCACTGTGACATGATTATATGTATGAGATAAGCTTATGACTTAATCTATGCAACTTTCTCATAGCGGGTTGGTCCAGCACCTTATACTCCTACAAATGCCTAAGACTTTGATTTGTATCTCTATACCTCATCAAAGTCATACTGGTCTTATTTCATCTTTGCTCCCGCATAGATAATTGACCAGGGACATTTAGGATAATCTTTACAGTTCATCCAAGGATACAATTATCATAATAAACATGCAAATGATATGATAACAATAAGGAGAAATTCTTAAATAACAATAATGTTTAAGGTACAATGATTGGCCCTTAGGGCACAATTTCCAACAGGTACGTCTCGAAGAAGTTCAAGAGTCACAAGATAGCATAGAACCAAAGATGAAAAATGGAGAAGACTTACAACAAGTTGCTTAGGCTCCTTAAGTAACACAAGGCCTATGAAGTTCTGATAGGAGACGACAACAACTTCAGAGATATGGATTTCTGATTACTGGAAGTTGTGATATGTTGCTCATTAAGCAACATGAGGAATTCATCCCAAACAACATGATCCATCAAAACCAATATGTCCAAGTCCACAATATACATAGCTAAACAATGATAGAAGGAAAAAGTGTATTATTTAGAAAATATACGCTAAGTGTGAAAAGAAAAGTGAAAAAGAAACACAAGAAATAAAAGAAAAAGGAAATAGGGAAAGAAGAATACTCCCCAGGTGTTTACGGAGGATAAGTGGCATCAGTGAGTATGAGGTCCGCTTCTTCGGGTTGCTGCTGTGATCCCTCATAAAATGGTTTGAGTTGATGTCCATTCACTTTAAAGGTCCTCCCTGTAGGTGGATCACACAACTCGACAGCACCAAAAGGAAAAACATTAGTAATCACAAAAGGGCCATCCCATCTAGATCGAAGCTTACCAGGCATAAACTTGAGACAGGAATTGAATAGAAGAACTTTTTGGCCCACAGAAAACTCTTTCCTCAGGATTTTCTTCTCATGGAATGCCTTGGTCTTCTCCTTGTACAACCGTGAACTCTCATAGGCATCCAACCGAAGCTCATCCAACTCTTGCAATTGGAGCTTCCGTTCCATCCTAGACTTAGCCAAATCCATATTACACTGCTTAATGGCCCAATAAGCTTGATGCTCTAATTCAACCGGAAGGTGGCATGCCTTATCAAAAACAAGCCTATATGGAGACATCCCAATTGGAGTCTTGTTAGGCAGTCCGATAAGCCCACAGAGCATCATCTAATTGCTTGCTCCAATCCTTCTGGGTAGAGTTAACAGTTTTCTGAAGGATTTGCTTAATCTCCCTATTCGAGACTTCAGCTTGACTATTGGTCTGTGGATGGTATGCTGTGGACACCTTGTGAATCACTCCATACTTCCGTAACAAAGCACCCATGCTCCGGTTACAAAAATGAGAACCCTGGTCACTAATAATGGCTCGAGGAATGCCAAACCTATAGAAAATGTTAGACCTTAAAAAATCTACCACCACAGCAGAATCATTAGACCGGGTGGCCTTCGCCTCAACCCATTTTGAAACATAGTCAACAACAAGCAATATGTAAGTGAAACCATGAGAAACAGGAAATGGACCCATAAAATCAATACCCCAAACGTCAAAAATTTCACAAAACAATATGGGGTGCTGGGGAATCTCATGCCTACGAGAAAGACTACCTGCTCTCTGAAAATTATCATATGACTTACAAAACAGATGAGAATCATGAAACAGGGTTGGCCAAAATAAACCAGAGTCTAAGACTTTCCTAGCAGTCCTTTGGGGTCCAAAGTGACCACCACAGGCAGAAGCATGACAAAAATGTAATATGGAGTCAAACTCATGATCAGGTACACATTGCCTAACTACTTGGTCACTACAAAATCTCCACAGATAAGGGTCATCCCAAACGTAATATTTAGATTCACTTTTTAATTTCAGAGTTTGGGCCCTAGTGGAATCAAAAGGTAAAACACTAGCAACCAAGTAATTAACTAAATCGGCATACCATGGAAGCTTACCTGTAGCTGTAAAAGCTGCTCATCAGGAAAATCATCCTAAATGGCAGAGGGGGAAGAGGAATGAGTGACACGAATCAAATGATCAGCTACCCAATTATGTGCTCCACTCCTATCTCGGATCTCAACATCAAATTCTTGGAGCAATAACATCCACCGAATAAGTCGAGGCTTAGCATCTGTCTTTTTTAAAAGAAACTTCAAAGTAGCATGGTCAGAGAAAACAATTACCCTACTAGCTAGTAGATAAAGCCCTTAGAATTTCATCAAAATAGTCTTTCTTAGAATATTTTAGTATGACACAGAGAACGGGCCATGTAGTTTCCCAATTCATCTGTTTTGCACACTGAAATGATAGGACCTATTTTTAGAGCAGGTTTGCACTCTGCAGATATCAACCGCCATAGAGGCATTTGAATTACAAAGAAATCCTATTCAAACCTCCATCTTTCATAAGTACTCTAAAATGGGCAACGTAGCTCGCGAATCATTTTGTTTCCTCCACCAAAAGGCAAGAGCATGTTTTAGAGTCGATTTCAGCTTTTAACATTAAAAATTCCCTAGAGGCCTCGACGCTTTAAAGAAAGCTCCATTCTCACTCTATCTTTCAGTAGTACCCTAAAATGGGCCACGGAGTTCCCAAATTCATCAATATCACCCTAAAAAGGGCTGAAGGCTTGTTTTAGATCCAGCTTGCAGTTTAAAGAACCAAACCGTGCTAGAGGCCTTTGATTTGCAGGAAAATCTTCCTGCTCCCTCTACTTTTCATGAGTTCCAAAAAGTACACCACCGATTTGCCAAATTCTTCTGTTCCTCCTCCAAAAGCCTATACGGTCGTGTTTGAGGTGATTTGCGCTTTCAATAGAGGGAAACTTCGATATAGCCCTTAGAATTTAATCAAAATAGTCTTTATCAGAATACTTTAGTGTGACATAGAGAACAGGCCATATAGTTTACAAATTCATCTGTTTTGGCCACCGACATGATCAGACTTTTTTTTAGAGCAGGTTTGCACTCTACAGAGATCAACAGCCATAGAGGCATTTGAATTGTAAAGAAAAAGTGTCACTTCATGGTTGAGTCAGGGATAGTGTTAGGACATATTGTGTCTAAAGAGGGTATTAAGGTAGATCCTGCTAAAATTGATGTTATCACTGCTTTGCCTTATCCCACATCTGTGCGGGAAGTTCGTTCTTTTCTTGGCCATGCAGGTTTCTACCGACGCTTCATTCAGGATTTCAGCAAGATTGCCTGACCACTATCTAACCTTCTACATAAGGACACCGATTTTGCATTTGATGCTGAGTGTAAGATAGCCTTTGATTACTTGAAGTGTTGCCTGACCACCACTCCAATTATCCAACTACCAGATTGGTCTCTCCCATTTAAGTTGATGTGTGATGCTTCCAATTATGCTGTTAGGGCTGTCTTGTCTCAGAGGGTCAACAATGTTTCTCATGTCATTGCATATGCATCCAAGACCTTGGATCCTGCCCAATCCAATTATACCACCACTGAGAAAGAACCTAGAGGCTTGGAAGCTTCAAAGAAAGCTCCATTCTCACTCTGTTTTTCAATAGTACACCAAACTGGGCCACGGAGTTACCAAATTCATCAATATCACCCCAAAAAGGCTTGAAAGCTTGTTTTAGATCCGGCTTGCTAGAAAATCTTCCTTCTCCCTCCACTTTTCAAGAGTTTCAAAAAATGGGCAACGTAGCTCACGAATCATTTTGTTTCGGCCATTAAAAGGCAAGAAGCACGTTTTAGAGCCGGTTTCCGCTTTTAATATGAAAAATTCCCTAAAGGCCTCGAAGCTTCAGAGAAAGCTCTTTTTGCACTTTTTTTTTCAGTAGTACCCCAAAATGAGCCAAGAAGTTTCCAAATTCATTAATATCACCCTAAAATCTTTTTGCACTTTTTAGATCCGGCTTGCGGTTTCAAGAGCCAAACTGTGCTAGTGGCCTCTGATTTGCAAGAAAATATAGCTTCTCCTTCTACTTTTCATGAGTTCCAAAAAATACGCCACCGATTTACTAAATTCTTCTGTATCTCCGGAAGAAGCTTGTACAGTTGTTTAAGAGGCGATTTGTGATTTCAATAGAGGGAAACTTCTATTTAGCCCTTAGAATTTCATGAGACACAGAGAACGGGCCATGTAGTTTCCCAATTCATCTGTTTTGGCCCACGAAATGATGGGACCTTTTTTTCGAGCAAGTTCGCACTTTGCAGAGATCAATCGCCATAGAGGCATTTGAAATGTAAAGAAATCCTATTCCAACCTCCATCTTTCATAAGTACTCCAAAATGGGCAATGTAGATCGCGAATCATTTTGTTTCCTCCACCAAAAGGCAAGAGCATGTTTTAGAGTCGATTTCAGCTTTTAACATTAAAAATTCCCTAGAGGCCTCGACGCTTTAAAGAAAGCTCCATTCTCACTCTATCTTTCAGTAGTACCCTAAAATGGGCCACGGAGTTCCCAAATTCATCAATATCACCCTAAAAAGGGCTGAAGGCTTGTTTTAGATCCAGCTTGCAGTTTAAAGAACCAAACCGTGCTAGAGGCCTTTGATTTGCAGGAAAATCTTCCTGCTCCCTCTACTTTTCATGAGTTCCAAAAAGTACACCACCGATTTGCCAAATTCTTCTGTTCCTCCTCCAAAAGCCTATACGGTCGTGTTTGAGGTGATTTGCGCTTTCAATAGAGGGAAACTTCGATATAGCCCTTAGAATTTAATCAAAATAGTCTTTATCAGAATACTTTAGTGTGACATAGAGAACAGGCCATATAGTTTACAAATTCATCTGTTTTGGCCACCGACATGATCAGACTTTTTTTTAGAGCAGGTTTGCACTCTACAGAGATCAACAGCCATAGAGGCATTTGAATTGTAAAGAAAAAGTGTCACTTCATGGTTGAGTCAGGGATAGTGTTAGGACATATTGTGTCTAAAGAGGGTATTAAGGTAGATCCTGCTAAAATTGATGTTATCACTGCTTTGCCTTATCCCACATCTGTGCGGGAAGTTCGTTCTTTTCTTGGCCATGCAGGTTTCTACCGACGCTTCATTCAGGATTTCAGCAAGATTGCCTGACCACTATCTAACCTTCTACATAAGGACACCGATTTTGCATTTGATGCTGAGTGTAAGATAGCCTTTGATTACTTGAAGTGTTGCCTGACCACCACTCCAATTATCCAACTACCAGATTGGTCTCTCCCATTTAAGTTGATGTGTGATGCTTCCAATTATGCTGTTAGGGCTGTCTTGTCTCAGAGGGTCAACAATGTTTCTCATGTCATTGCATATGCATCCAAGACCTTGGATCCTGCCCAATCCAATTATACCACCACTGAGAAAGAACCTAGAGGCTTGGAAGCTTCAAAGAAAGCTCCATTCTCACTCTGTTTTTCAATAGTACACCAAACTGGGCCACGGAGTTACCAAATTCATCAATATCACCCCAAAAAGGCTTGAAAGCTTGTTTTAGATCCGGCTTGCTAGAAAATCTTCCTTCTCCCTCCACTTTTCAAGAGTTTCAAAAAATGGGCAACGTAGCTCACGAATCATTTTGTTTCGGCCATTAAAAGGCAAGAAGCACGTTTTAGAGCCGGTTTCCGCTT
This sequence comes from Albizia julibrissin, assembly GCA_037074505.1. Lineage (NCBI taxonomy): Eukaryota > Viridiplantae > Streptophyta > Magnoliopsida > Fabales > Fabaceae > Albizia > Albizia julibrissin. The sequence goes on from CM073477.1 coordinate 47,132,205, forward strand.
TTAATATGAAAAATTCCCTAAAGGCCTCGAAGCTTCAGAGAAAGCTCTTTTTGCACTTTTTTTTTCAGTAGTACCCCAAAATGAGCCAAGAAGTTTCCAAATTCATTAATATCACCCTAAAATCTTTTTGCACTTTTTAGATCCGGCTTGCGGTTTCAAGAGCCAAACTGTGCTAGTGGCCTCTGATTTGCAAGAAAATATAGCTTCTCCTTCTACTTTTCATGAGTTCCAAAAAATACGCCACCGATTTACTAAATTCTTCTGTATCTCCGGAAGAAGCTTGTACAGTTGTTTAAGAGGCGATTTGTGATTTCAATAGAGGGAAACTTCTATTTAGCCCTTAGAATTTCATGAGACACAGAGAACGGGCCATGTAGTTTCCCAATTCATCTGTTTTGGCCCACGAAATGATGGGACCTTTTTTTCGAGCAAGTTCGCACTTTGCAGAGATCAATCGCCATAGAGGCATTTGAAATGTAAAGAAATCCTATTCCAACCTCCATCTTTCATAAGTACTCCAAAATGGGCAATGTAGATCGCGAATCATTTTGTTTCGTCCACTAAAAGGCAAGAAGCACGTTTTAGAGCCGATTTCAGCTTTTAATATGAAAAATTCCGTAGAGGCCTCGAAGCTTCAGAGAAAGCTCCTTTCTCACTCCATTTTTTAGTAGTACACCAAAATAGGCCAAGGAGTTGCCAAATTCTTCAATATCACCCCAAAAATGCCTGAAACCTTGTTTTAGATCCGGCTTACGATTTTAAGAGTCAAACCGTGATAGCGGCCTCTGATTTGCAGGAAAATCTTCCTTCTCCCTCCACTTGTCACGAGTTCCAAAAAATACGCCACCAATTTGCCAAATTCTTTTGTTCCTCCTCCAGAAGCCTGTACGGTCGTTTTAGAGGCGATTTGCGCTTTCAATAGAGCAAAACTTCTATATAGCTCTTAGAATTTCATCAAAATAGTCTTTCTTAGAATATTTTTGTTGGACACAGAGAACTGGCCATGTACTTTCCTAATTCATCTGTTTTGGCCCCCGAAATGGTGGGAACTATTTTTCGAGCAGGTTTGCACTTCACAGAGATCAACCGCCATAGAGGCCTTTCAAATGAAAAGAAATCGTATTCCTACCTCCATCTTCCAAAAGTACTCTAAAATGGGCAACGTAGCTCGAGAATCATTCTGTTTCGGCTACCAAAAGGATAAAAGCATGTTTTAAAGCCGGTTTCACCTAGTAACAGAAAAAATCCCTAGAAGCCTGGAAGCTTTAGAGAAAGCTCCATTCTTACTCTGTTTTTCAATAGTACACCAAAATGGGCCACAGAGTTACCATATTTAACAATATCACCCTAAAAAAGCCTGAAAGCTTGTTTTAGATCCGGCTTGTGGTTTCAAGAGCCAAACCGTGCTAGTGGCCTCTGATTTGCAAGACAATCTAGCTTCTCCCTCTACTTTTCATGAGTTCCAAAAAATACGCCACCGATTTTCCAAATTCTTCTGTTCCTTCGCCAGAAGCCTGTACGGTTGTTTTAGAGGTGATTTGCGCTTTCAATAGAGGGAAAGTTCTATATAGCCCTTAGAATTTCATCAAAATAGTCTTTCCCAGAACATTTTAGTGGAACATATAGAACGGGCCATGTAGTTTCCCAATTCATCTATTTTAGCCCCCTAAATGATGGGACCTATTTTTCAAGCAGGTTTGCACTTTGTAGAGATCAACCACCATAGAGGCATTTGAAATGCAAAGAAATCCTATTCCAACCTCCAACTTTCATAAGTACTCCAATATGGGCAACGTAGCTCACGAATCATTATGTTTCAGCCACCGAAAGGATAAAAGCATGTTTTAGAGCTGAATTCACCTTTTCACAGGGAAAAATTCCTAGAGGCCTCGAAGCTTCAGAGAAAGCTCCATTCTCACTCCGTTTTTCAGTACTATAACAAAATGGGCCACGGAGTTTCCAAACTCATCAATATCACCCTAAAAAAGCCTGAAAGCTTGTTTTAGATCCGGTTTATGGTTTCAAGAGCCAAACTATGCTAGTGGCCTCTGATTTGCAAGCAAATCTTCCTTCTCCCTCCACTTTTCACGAGTTCCATAAAATACGCCACCAATTTTCCAAATTCTTTTGTTCCTCCTCCAGAAGAGTATACTGTTGTTTTTGAGGCGATTTGCTCTTTCAATAGAGGGAAACTGTCATATAGCCCTTAGAATTTCATCAAAATAGTCTTTCTCATAATATTTTAGTGGGACATAGAGAACGGGCCATGTAGTTTCCCAATTCATCTATTTTTGCCCACGAAATGATGGGACCTATTTTTTGAGCAGGTTTACACTTTGCAGAGATCAACCACCATAGAGGCATTTGAATTACAAAGAAATCCTATTCCAACCTCCATCTTTCATAAGTACTCTAAAATGGGCAACGTAGCTCGCGAATCATTCTATTTCGGCCACCAAAAGTATAAAAGCATGTTTTAGAGCCGGTTTCACCTTTTAACAGGGAAAAATCCCTAGAGGCCTGGAAGCTTCAGAGAAAGCTCAATTCTCACTCCGTTTTCCAGTAGTACACCAAAATGGGCCACAGAGTTAACAAATTCATCAATATCACCCCAAAAAGGCCTGAAAGCTTTTTTGAGAACTGGCTTGCTGTTTCAAGAGCCAAACCATGCTTGTGGCCTTTCATTTGCAAGAAAATGTAGCTTCTCCCTCCACCTTTCACGAGTTCTAAAAAATATGCCACCGATTTGCCAAATTCTTCTGTTCCTGCGCCTGAAGCCTGTACGATTGTTTTAGAGGCGATTTGCAGTTTCAATAGAGGGAAACTTCTATATAGCCCTTAGAATTTCATCAAAATAGTCTTTGTCATAATATTTTAGTGGGACACAAAGAACGGGCCATGTAGTTTCCCAATTCATCTGTTTTTGACCCTGAAATGATGGGACCTATGTTTCGAGCAGGTTAGCACTTTGCAGAGATCAACCGCCATAGAGGCATTTGAAATGCAAAGAAATCCTTTTCCAACCTCCATCTTTCATAAGTACTCTAAAATGGCCAACATAGCTCACGAATCATTCTATTTCGACCATCAAAAGGATAAAACAATGTTTTAGAGCCGGTTTTACCTTTTAACAGGGAAAATCCCTAGAGGCCTGGAAGCTTCAGAGAAAGCTCCATTCTCACTCTGTTTTTCAGTAGTACACCAAAATGGGCCACGGAGTTGCCAAAGTCATCAATATCACCCCAAAAATGCCTGAAAACTTGTTTTAGATCCGGCTTGCTGTTTCAAGAGCCAAACCGTGCTAGTGGCCTCTGATTTGCAAACATATCTAGCTTCTCCCTATACTTTTCAAGAGTTCCAAGAAATACACCACCGATTTTCCAAATTCTTCTGTTCATCCGCCAGAAGCCTGTACGGTTGCTTTAGAGGCGATTTGCGCTTTTAATAGAGGGAAACTTCTATATAGCCCTTAGAATTTCATCAAAATAGTCTTTCTCAAAATATTTTAGTGGGACACAGAGAACAGGCCATGTAGTTTCCCAATTCATATGTTTTAGCCCCCGAAATGATGGGACCTATTTTTCGAGCAGGTTTGCACTTTACAGAGATCAACCGCTATAGAGGCATTTGAAATGCAAAGAAATCCAATTCCAACCTCCATCTTTCATATGTACTCTAAAATGGGCAACGTAGCTCGTGAATTATTTTGTTTCGGCCACCAAAAGGATAAAAGCACGTTTTAGAGCCAGTTTCACCTTTTAATAGGGAAAAATTCCTAGAGGCCTCGAAGCTTCAGAGAAAGCTCCATTCTCACTCCAGAACATCACCAAATATTTTGTTGTTGTTTGACCACTTTTACATTGTTTTTTCCATCATTTAATAAGTCATTTTGATTGTTTAGAATTTCTTCTTTCCATTTGTTTTAGTTTCATCTCAATCCAAGATTTCTACAGTGAGTTATAGAGTGTGTTTGGCTGGAAATAAAAAATGTGATTTTTTCCTCAAAACCATGGTTTTGAGGAAAAGTTACCAAACACTCAATTTTTTTTGCATATTCCCTTTTTATCCTAAAACCATGGTTTTGGAAAAAGCCTCTTTTTGTTGCTTTTTAGTGGCCCCACATCCCCCCTCTCTCCTCTGTCTTTTTTTTCAAAATTCTCTCTCTCTCATCTATCATATGTTTTTTTGACAAATTTAATTTAAAAATTTAGAAATTTAATTAAAAAATCTAATGTTAAAATATCAAAATAATTTAATGTTAAATATTGGGTTAAGGTGAAAATTTAAGAATCAAGGTTTTCCTAACGAGCGTCTAGTACAAATAAGTTTTGGAAGGGGAAAAAATAAAAATTAAAAATGGTGCTAATTTAAAAAAATCGTTAAATTTGAGCTAACACTGTTATGAGTTTTTTTCTCTTATTGTTAATAAAATATAACCTTATACTTTATATGTAATTATCACAAAAGCTAATGCCTTTTTTGGTAATTTAACCACTAAAAAAGTGATTCCCAACCCAATATCTAAACACTCTCATCTTAACAAAATCATTTTTTCCTATAATCTATTATTCTCATAATCTATTAAAAAATAACTTTTTTCACTTTTTCTCCAGAAGCTATTCTCAAAAACTATATCCAAACACACTCATAGTCTTTTCAAAAAGGATGCTTTTCTGAAATTTTTGGGTTCATATTGCTTGAGATTGTTTGTGACATTGTCATTTGAACTCCTGATTTCCCTCAATTTCCTTTTCTAATACTCACTTTAATATTCCATATTTCTAAGTGTTAGTTTGATTTTTGTAAATTGTGATTGCATTGATTAAATTGCTTAGTTCTTTAAAGAGCCTCAAGGGGGAATCTAGAAATGGAAAAAAGGCAAGCATGATGTACATCAATTTAAAAGCCAAATTTGAGTGAAACACGAGTGATACCAAACTTGTTTGAGTGAAACACGTGAGTAGAGTGGTAAGGTTCCTTTTTCTCTAAATCTAACTTTTCAGGTACCATTAATATGCATGATGAAAAAGAATTTCAAAGACATCTTTAATAATTGTTAAAAGGACTCCAGAAGTTTAATGCTAAAAATGACCAATGGATGTCTAGTCACAACTCCAGATCAAAAAGATAATTCCAAAGAAAACTGCAAAAGTTGAAACAAGGCTCCATGAGTGTTGATGAATATTTTCAAGAGATGGAATTAGCTTTGATTAGAGCTGGAGTAAAAGAAACTTCAAAAGCCACTAAGGATCGTTTTGTAAGTGGGCTTAATCTTGAATTAGATTGTTTTGCAATGAACCTAACCTTCTTGGACATTGATATTTTGGTTTAGTTTGTTGCTGAGTATGAGCAAAATATTAAGCGACAAAGGTATTCATAAAGTAGCTCCAATTCAAAGGAGATTGAAAGCTTGATTGTTATAGTCCTTAATGATGAGTTAGAGCCACCCAAGGAGGAAGAAGAACCTAATGTTGAAAATCAAGCTGAGAAGTGTAAAGAAGGCATTCTTATTCCAAGTACCAATCTTCTGATTGAAGAAGTTCCTCTCAATCATGAAAAGAAAAGTGAAGATATGAGTGAGAGTGATTTTTGTGAAACTGATCTTAAGACAAAAATTCAGCTTGAGAGAGAAAAGACATTAAGATCATTAAGTATTGTCAAAGTAAGGAGAGTATAAGTGAATTTTAAAGAGAAAAAACTATTGCGAGTATCAAGTGTTTTAAGAATAAAGAGTGTGAAGAATTGAGTGAAAAGAAAGATGAAATGAGTTGTGAGAAAAGTGAGGTTAAAAGTGACTGCAAGGATATTTCTTTAGTTACTAATTATCGTAATCATTATTTGCCTTGTGATTTTACTGTGTTGCAGGTTTTCTTTGATTTGATTCCTAAGAAGCCACCCAATAGATTCTTATCTTTAATAAGCATTGAATCTTCATCTCCTTCGAGTGGCATTGAAAAACATTCTGATTCTCTAAAGTGTTCTTATATGCAAATTGTATATTGTTTTGATAATACTCTTATATGTGCTTGAAGTTTTGAGAAAGGAACAATTGTTTTCAAATTTGAGAAATTCTAATTATTGCATGGAAAACATTGATTTTCTTTGTTATGTGCATTTACTTGGTCAAGGTAAGCTTAAAAAGAGACATGCAAGCTGGCTGAAATTTATTGAGACATTCCTATATGTTGTCAAATACAAGAAAGGTGAAGATTCAAGGACAAATCCTTTTGAGGAGAGAGGGAATGATGCGATCTAGAATCAGCAAGTTGTCTCTTGAAATTCAAGAGATGACTCTTTGACTTCTAATAACCATTTTCAAATTCCAGCTTGTCCAATCACAAGAGCACAAGCTAAAATATTTAAGGAAGCATTGATTGGGCTGATTCAAAAGGCTAATGCAAATCAGATGGCAATTGGATCAACAATTCTGTATAAAGATGCTAAAAATGTCATTAATTTCATATGGGCTGCAAATGGAGATACTAATCAAGTTTTGGGCTTGGAGACTTCAAAACAAAGAGCTTGGACCTAGTACTATACATGGGAGGACTCATTTGGGCCAAAATAAGCACATTTTGGGCCTTGATTGTTGATTATATTTTGTGAATTTTATTTGTGTGAAAATTATTAGATAATTGGCATATTTGAGCTTTAGGTTTCCTAATTAATTAATTGTATTAAGTTTTAGTTTCTATTTTCTAGGATGCATTTAATGCAATTAGGGTTTTTGAATAATTTTCTTTAAATACCTTGTAACCCTTCATTTGGAAGCAGAGACTTTTTGTATTACCCCACTTTTTCACCAACATTCCTTATATGTATATTTGTGATATTTAGTGGAATAAATTGTGGTGTACATAAATTTACAGAAATATTTCAATCACTGGTTACACATAATTCGGCCAAGTAAGGACACAAATAGGCAATTAATGCCCAATTAAAGGCCTAATATAGTAACTAAAATTTGAGCATAAAATGACACAACTAATGGCTTCATATGAGCATCAAAAACTAGGCCAAACCAAAGGAAAGGAGCAAGGAATAATTTATTTTGATAAATCGTAAAACGTAAGGGTAAAACGGTAATTTTGTCATAAAACAAGAAATAGTTATTTTCCCCTAATATTCCCAATAATTTCAGTTAAATAGGAATTAAAAAGAGGAAAATTGCTACTTGGTAATTAATAAGCCTATTTTGGTAAATTATTATCAAGTAAAGTCAAAAAAGTCAAAAGTCCATAGGCCAACAATTTGCAAGATGACATATAGGATAATTCAAGATCAACATTTTCTCTCTTATTACTCATGCAATTTCGGACTTCGATGGATGAAGAAGAGGGAAAAAGGGAAATGAATTTTATATGAAAATTGGATAAAAAGTCAAAAATATGGACCAAAACAATAGGCCACTTGTAAAGCCTTTTTCAAATTCATTAAGTCACCATTCCTTCAACTTTCTCTTGCCATTTTCATGAAAAATCTGATCAACGAGAGAGAGGGAGCTGCTGGGACGAAGGAGAGCTTTAAGCTTCAAGAAGAGCTAGGATTTCCATAAATCAAAGGTAAGGGGCTTGTAATCTTAAAGTTGAAGCTTCATAATCACTCTATAACCTCTCCTAATATCTTATTCACCATTAAATTCATGGTTTCAAGACAAAATTTCAAGAGAAGAGAGAGAGAGAGGGCTAACGTTGAGGAGAGAGAAGGAGGAGGAATCAAGAGGTAAACTTCAAGACTTGCTTCCTTTTCCTTGAGTTGATGTTGTTCATGTTATTGTTGGCTTGGAATTGGTTATTTTGTAGAGATTGGATGATGAAATCCTAAGGGGTCTTGGTGTCCAAATTCCTTCAAAATATTTCCAATGAGTGTCTAAATAGCTACTTTTTTTATTAGAAGTAGAAAGGAAGTGACTAAGCAAGAGAGAACAAGAAAACAACATAAGTCACCTAAGAACTCAATTTGCTGCTGTGTGTGTAACCTTAGGATGAAAGGAGAATTTGATAATTTTAATACTTCCATTGCCTTTAAAGGGAAAAATTGTGTAGGCATACAAGTGTTCATGAATTTTGGATGCTTGTATATGAATTTTGAAATTTATGAAGTATGCTTGTTATTAATGTTAATCTGCCCTGTCTAGAGCAATGTTGTTGTGCGTGGTGTTTCATGATATAGACCTTGTCCAAAAATTCTGAAACTTTCTATAATTAAAGTAGAGACATAGAGCTTTAATTTGATAGGTATTTTGTAATTGTTTGACAAGTACATTAGGAGTTATGAATTGTTGAAGTTATACCTTATTTTCTGGAAAGAAATCTGGAACAATGATGTTTAGCAAAATTCTGGTAATGTTGTGGCTGTGGTGGCCAAAATTGAGTATTTTTATGTGAAATTATACTGAAATTATTTACATAAAATTCAGAACTACTCAATTTGGAGTTTCCTATAATTAATGGTGAATTTTGGAATTAAGCAAAAGCTGGTAGATTTAAGAACAAGGGTGGGAAAAAAACTTGGGATGGTTGGGCCCCCTTAACTTTATTTTTAGCTTAGTATACTAACTTTAATGATAACCAACTTGACTAATTGCATTATGAAAGTATTATAAAAAATAATAACCTGTCGTCCGTAAATTCAAATTATAGGAGCTAACAGCGGTTTGAAGCTTGAGATTTGCTTGAGCTCTGACAAACGGGAGGAAGTTGCTAAAGGAAAGCAGCTAGGTAGTAACTTGTCTTTCATATGTTTATAATATGCATTGTATGTTGTGTAAGATCAACATGAATTGTCTGACATACGGAGTGGTTGCCCAAGGCCTTTCTGTGTAGGTAGACGCTTAGGCCAATAACGTTCTATGATGCACGAGTGGATTTCCAGGCCTTTTTCGTGGTTATCCCTCTAGGCCATTAAATTTACCTAGCGCTATGGTAATTTATGAACTACATGTAATGCACTGAATGTTGTGGTGATAATTCTGTTAAATGATGACTGTGTAGCATGCTTTGTGATGTTATATCTATATGATTAGTACTATGTTACTACTGACATTCTTTTGAATATCACTCTTTTTCAAAAACACATCTACAGTATAGGGAGAGAGCTTAAGGGGCAAGAAGAAGGTAAATGCGGACGGCTAGGGGCTTGAACGAAGAAGACTTTAGTTTTGCTGGTTGTCTGTTATGTGTACTTTGGTTGTTTTGGATTTGTTTATATACTAATGTCTTGTAACTCTGACATGTTAGAATAGTTAAACCGGTAATGCCAGTGGACTAGTAAAACAACAGTTTAACTATATTACGCTTCTGGTCGCTAATGAAACATAATTAAGGTATGGAACATGAAAACTAAGCAGAGAATTGCTCGCAAACTCTGATAAAACGAAAAAGAACAGCGCGGTGACACTTAATGAGTTAGTGAATGTTTGTGAAAATAGTTTGAGAAAATTTTATACCCTGGGAAATCCTTTCCAATCCCAGGTTTAAGTCCTGAGGTAGGTTTGAAATTTGTAAAAGTTTTTTGGTATTTCTTAATTTGGGGTATAATCTTGGTTTCACGAATTATTTCACTACTCTTTTGTACTCATATGAAACTATAGGAAATGAGGTATCACATTTTTGGTATCTGAGCATTAATTCTGGCAACAATTGGTATTTGCTAGAGTCCTCTACTTATATTGATAGATTCTAACCCTTTGTTAGCTACTGTGTATTAGGTGTTAGGAGGCATGGTGGATAGAATGATGTCTAAGAATGATAACAAGTGGGAAAACAAGGATTGGGTAACATATAAGTAAATTTGAAGAGATTGTTGTAGTTTATTAAGCTTTAGTTAGCTGATGAACTCGAGTGCACCATGGAAAACAAGAGTTCATAGGTCATTTTCCCATGCATTAGGTAGCTTCATGCAAAACCCGGACTCGAGTGTAGATAGATGAGAACTCGAGTTTATATGTGAGAACTTGAGTGCATCTCTTTTTCTCCACAATTATATATATCTCGGGTATAAACTCTTTCACTAGAACTCGTAGAACTCGAGTGTAGAGTCTTCACAAAACTCGAGTGTTATACCACAAACTAGAGTGCAACATTTATCCCCAGCATCTGAGATCTTTCTGGAACAAACTCGTATTTCAAAACTCTTAGGACTCGAGTGTATCATTGTGAACTCGAGTGTGGTTCTTCGTCATGTGCATTGTTCAAGAAGTAGTTAAGTCTCAGTGATATACCAATTGAACTCGAGTGTGACTTACAAGACTCAACTTTATTGGCCAGAACTCGAGTTCATGCATTCAAACTAGAGTGCAATGGAAAATATTTGGAATATGTAAATGTGGCTTTGTATAATGTTTTCTTTAGAGATTTTAATACATTGTACTTCATTTAACTTGATCATTTTCTTGCAAAATCTTTCATCACTATTTTATTATCATTAAAAAACTGATTCTAATATAGTGGTGTATAGAACAGCAGGAATGATGAGCATAAGACGTACCACTTAGAAGAGTGTTCCAGCTCCTATCTCTATCAAGATAGGAAGACAAAAAAATAGGTCACCCTCACTTCCATCAACCAGCCTCCACCAGAGGAGAAAATACCAGAGTGTGAGGCCTATATGGTCATTAACAGAGGAGGGCCTGGACGTAGACCAAAGATTGTGCGTACACATAGAAAGAGCGTTGAGTATCCAGTGTTCTATGGTCCTATTACTATAGACAATGCTATTGTGGTGGACACAAATGACTTGAAGTCAGAGGACAATGTGCCGCACCCAGACTTAGATGCAGAGTTGAATGCTCTAGTAGAGAAGCTAGCATTTGACCCACATCCCAATCATGAACTGTGGGAGCAACTTAAGAATTTGTATTTGATAGCCTTTAATGATTTCTTTACTCCCATGACACAGTACACAGTGTTTTTGGAGTCTGTATAGAAGTTGTACGAGCAGAAAGAAGAGCTTGGGTTTTTGCCTTTTATTAGGCATATGACTTTATATGTACTATTTAATATGCACAAGGGAGTAGAACGATAATAGTATGCTTAGTAAGATAGCATAGGCTTTCTTTTGGTATAAATATTAAGCCACTTATTATATATGTGGCTGGTTTTTATTGTAGGACATGCTTCTTTCGATATAAATACCAAACCACGTTAAGGCAAATGTGAATGTTTGCTATAATGGATGTATATATTTGTTATGTGATGGAATTTTAAATCTTGAGAAGTACATATGTACATATATGTCTTGATATGATATTAACGTAGTGTTCCTTCTTAATAGTAAAGGGGAACCATGGTGCAACCTATAAGAGAGGGAAATGTACTACCAAATCTAGAACCTGAGAATAATGTAAGGCCTGATCTTATATAGCAAGTTCTCAGAATGCTTACTCAACAGGAAACTATGATTCAAGAATTATGAGAAGAAGTCCAAGAACTAAGAGAAAAGTGGAACTCTGATAAGGCACAACCGGTAAACCCTGAAGGGAATAACCTGAAGAGGAGCAACCCTGAACGGAATAACCAGGAGAGAAGCAATGCTGAAGGGAACCATCTTGAGGGAAATCCAGATGGGTAACAACCATCAAGTGACGAGCAATCGCAATTGTATGAGGGAATTTAGAAATTCCCGTTGTTCAGGAATGTGAAGAAGATACTGTCCAGTATTTGATGCCCAAATTCATTAAGTACTAGCTTTTGGCATTCAAGGGGAGATTCGATCCACAGGCTGCTGAGAACTGGCTGAACCAGTTAGAGAAAATCTTTGAGGTGTTGGGATGCCCTACAGAGATGAAGACCATAATGTCCATAAAAAAACTAGAAGGAAATGCTGATGATTGGTGGACGAACATGACACTCGTACTACGTGCCCGGAATATCCGCTGACTTGGAAGTTGTTTCAGGAAAAATTTTATGAAAAGTATTTCCTGAGGTCAGTAATGATTGAGAAGGAGAAAGAATTCCTAGCAATTCAACAAGGTGACAATGAGACCTTCAATCCATACCTGTCTCGGTTTATTTGACTGTCCCATTATTCTGGGACTAAAGCCTGAGTTGGAAGAGAAACTAGTTGCCTAGCAGTGTAAAAAATTCAGTAAGGCTGTGGACCTACTCAAGGTACTAGTTATCGATGTGGACCTACTCAGGGACATTCGACTGTCCCATTATTCTAGGACTAAAGACTGACAGAAGGAAACTTGAAGAAAGTGAATACCAGTCAGAGTACTAGTTATCGATGTGGACCTACTCAGGGGAATACCTCACAGAAGTGCAAGGGACAGGGATTCCCACAAAAGGGAGACAATAAAAAACCCTTTTGGTATGGGAACCGCAGTGGCCAAAAACCCTTGATGTCTCAAACATGCCCTTGGTTCAACAAGTCTCATCCGAGATGATGGTGTAATCTTCCTACGAGCCAAGTGTTTTGTTATGCTTTCCAGAAACTAGGCTATTTGGTAGTAAGTTGCCCCCAGCGAGCAGCACTAAAACCTACTGAGCCCAGACACAAGAATCAGGGTTGAGTATTTGCCTTGACCCAAGAAGAAGCAAAGAAGTCTCCTAAGCTGGTTCAAGGTAAAATCTTTCTCAATGGAAGTTCTTTTCAAGCTTTTTATGATTCGGATGCTAGTCACTCTTTCATTGCTTATGACTGTGCTAAGAACCTAGGATTACATATGCATAAACTACCATTTGACTGGATTGTGTCGACGCCAATAGGTGTCAAAACTATTACTAGTGACGCTTGTCTGAGTTACATGGTAAACGTTGAGGGACGTGAGTCTACAGTTGATTTAATCTGTTTGCCGCTCTAAAACTTGAAGTTATACTGGGTTTTGACTAGCTGAGGGAAAATAACATGTTAGTAGATTATGGAAATAAGAGGATAATATAACCTACTCAGCAGGAGTTCAATGACATAAATGCTAGTCTGAACTTTATCTCATTGGCAGAAGCTGAGAAATGGCTGAAGAAGGGATGACAGGGATATATCGTGTTCTTTTTCATGCAGGCGAAGACAAAAATAGCCCTGGAAGACATTTCGGTTATTAGAGAATTTCCTATTATGTTTCTAAATGACCTTAGTGCTTTGCCTCCGGAAAGAGAAGTGGAATTCGTGATTGAAATCATGCCTTGAGCTGGGTCTATATCAAAAGCCCATATCAAATGGCTCCAAATAAGATAGCTGAACTGAAGAAGCATATCAAATAATTGATTGAAAAAGGGTTCATCCGACCCAATATGTCATTATGGGGAGCTCCGATGCTATTTGTCAAGAAGAAGGATGAGAACCTGAGGCTATGTATTGATTATAAAGAGCTAAACAAGGTAACCATTATGAACAAGTACCCACTTCCCCGAACTGACAACCTTCTAGATCAACTATCTGGAACAAGTGTGTTCTCAAAGATTGATCTAAGGTTGGGGTATCATCAACTGCGAGTGAAAGAAGAAGACATACTGTAGACTACTTTCAAAACCCGGTATGGGCACTATTAGTTCCTGGTAATGACCTTTGGGGTAGCCAATGCACTAGCCTTGTTTATGAACTACATGAACTGCATCTTTCACCAATATTTAGACCGATTCATAATAGTCTTCATCTACAACATTCTGATATACTCTAAGAGTAAAGAAGAGCATGAGGAGTACTTAAGAATCATGCTAGGTATTCTGCGGGAAAGACAACTCTACGCGAAGTTGAGCAAATGTGAGTTTTAGCTCTTAGAAGTTAGATTTCTGGGCCATGTTATCTCACAAGAAGGGGTTGTAGTGGATCCTAGAAAGGTGGAAGCAGTGCTAGATTGTAAAATGCCAGAAACTATTGCTGAGATATGTAGTTTTCTAGGTCTTGCTGGCTATGACTGGAGATTTATTTAGAATTTCTCTCGAATTGCCTTGCCATTGACCAAGCTCACATTGAAAGATCAACTGTTTAAGTGGGACTATCGATGTGAGAAGAGCTTCAGGGAGCTAAAAGAGAGGTTGACAACTACACTCGTCTTGATTATCCCTAATCCCAAGTTGACATATGTGGTCTACAGTGATGCTAACAAGTAGAGATTGGGATGTGTCCTTGTGCAGCAGAGTAGAGTAGTAGCTTATGCCTCTCGATAGCTGAAGCCTCATGAGATGAATTATCTCACACATGAACTGGAGCTGGCAGCAATTGTGTTTACGCTTAAAGTCTGACGAAACTACCTATATAGGGTGGTTGTGGAATTATACTGCGACCATAAAAGTCTGAAGTATCTGTATGATCAGAAAGAACTCAGCATGAGATAACGCAGGTGTATGGAGTTGCTAAAATATTATAACTTGGAGATCAAATATCACCTAGGAAAAGCAAATGTCGTCTCTGATACTCTTAGTCGGAAGGCGGTGCAGTGGCAGCTATGATGATACAAGAGAGGAAATTAATAAAAGATTTCTAAGATCTAAACCTGACAAAACAAATCATATATGCTGGTTATGGTGTTTGTTAGATTTCATGTTTTGATGATAACAAATCATGTTTTGGAAGCCAATGGATTTTATATCAGCAAAGGAAGTGATAAAAGTGATATGAGCAAGATCACTCGAGTGATTTCGATAATCACTCGAGTGATAATCAAGATTACTCGAGTGATCTTTAAAATCACTCGAGTGATATGGAAAATAACCAGATCACTCGAGTGATATGTGAAATCACTCGAGTGATGCACCAGATCACTTCCAATGATTGAAAAATCACTGCAAAAAGATATCACTGTTCCATATTTCACTTCCAGTGATTTTGAAAACACCGGAAGAAAAAATCACTGTTTTGAAAATCACTTCTAGTGATTACCAGATCACTCGAGTGATGCCTGAAATTTTCCAAATCACTTCCAGTGAAATCAAAAACACAGCAAGAATATTTTACTGTTTGCCAAATCACTTCTAGTGATCTTGAATCACTCGAGTGATATAGTATTTTCGCTGAATCACTTCCAGTGGATTGAAAATCACTGCAAGAACAAATCACTATTTACAAAATCACTTCCAGTGATGCCAAATTCACTAGAGTGGCATATGAAATCTCATGTTCACTTCCAGTGAGTCTGTAATCACTCACTGAAGTTTTCAACATTTTCCAAATCACTTCCAGTGACATCATATTCACTCCAGTAATGTTTAATATTGCAAGTAACACTCTCAGACAATCACTGTGATCCACTTGCAACTACTCCCATGGAGATCAACAGATTTTGTTAGTTAAATTTTGGTATTGATAATCATTACTAATTACTCCAGATTACTGTCAAAATCATATGGCATATTGTTTCGATACTCAGTTGCTGAAATCCATATCTAGTAAAAGCAAGATCACTCTCGATGGTTTCCTTGATCTTCAGAAAACACTTCCAGTGAATCATATTACTCTGATGATATTCAAATATTTTCTAACAGTAATGTTCTCAAGTGTGTTACAGTTGTACTCCACCATCACGTACATGACAAGTAACTGAACTCTCCATTCAAACGACAACTATTCATGGGCGGCAGCAAAATTCATAAGTAACGGAAGACAAATGCTGTTACATTGGTCAGAAGAATCTTTGAATCAACGGAAAAATTTACAACGGTCTTTAAAGCCTCTAATATATATGTCCAGCCATTCAAAAATTACAAGTACGAAGAAAAACGCTTGAATACACTGCAAACAATACTTTTACAACAAGCGCTTCAAATCTTCATCTGTATTTCAGTTTTTATCTATATACTCTGTGAGAGATATTTGTAAGTCATACGAATTTATTTCCAATAGTGTTAACTTAAGGTTGAGGAACCTTAAGTTGGGATTTAAGATTACCTTGTGTAAGGGGGAGTGAGTGTCCAGAGGAACTTGCTGATTGTACTGTGGTGCCAAAAACCCACTGAATCTTGGAAGATATAGTGAAAGGCTCAGAAGGATTTCTTAGGACTGGACGTAGGTCAAGTAGTTGAGACCAAACCAATATAAATCCCTATGTGAACTTTGGTGATATCTCTTCCTTTCTATTACTGTGCATTAAAGTTTTATAAATTTCATTTAAATATCTGATTAATTTGTTATCACCCAATTCACCCCCCTCTTGGGTGAAAAGCTTGCTCTAACATTTAGTATCAAAGCGCAGGTCTTCTTGTTCAGGTTTAACAACCTTAGAAGGATCCGATGGCAAGCATGGGTGAAGGAATTATTCCTGACGGAGCCTCTATCACTAGACCACCAGGTTTCAGTGGTGAGCATTTTTCCTTCTGGAAAACTAAGTTCCGTGTATTCGTAATGGCTACAGAATACGGGCTATGGGATGTGATTGAAACTGGAAACTATATGCCTACAAAGACTGAAGAATCTCGCAAAGTTCCTAAATCACCAGCAGAATTTGATGACAATGACAAAAGGCTTGTGACTCTCAACAGTAAAGCAATTCTGATGATTCAGAGTGCACTGAGTCAAAAAGAGTACTTTAGAATCTGTACTCTTCAGACTTCTAAAGAGATGTGGCAAGCTTTGGAGGTAGCTCATGAAGGAACATCATGAATAAAAGAAAATCGAGTCAATACTCTAACTACAGAGTTTGATCTACTTCGTATGAAGAAAGGTGAGTCAATAGTTGAATTTGAAATTAGATATACTCACCTTGTTAATCAACTTGTAGCACTTGGAAAAATCTATGATCAGAATGTCCAAGTACGGAAAATATTAAACATACTTTCCAAAGAATGGGAGGCCAAAGTTACAGCTATAGAGGAGGCCAAAGGAGAATCAATGCAATCTGTAGCTTCTTTGTTTGAAAGTCTTTCTAAATATGAAAGGAAACTAAAATTCAAACGAGAGCTAGAAGAAGTTGGTGATAGGAGAAAGAAAAGTCTTGTACTAAGTGTGACAAAAACAAAGGCAGAAAGCCAAGAAGAAGAAGAGGAGGTCGATGATGATGAAATAGGCCTGATGATCAGAAGATTCAAGAAATTTTATAAAGGCCAAGGGTTCAGGAATTCACAAAGAGGTGGAACTAGTGGCAGAAGAGACGCCAAGGAGATCATCTACTACGAATGTGGTAAACCTGGACATATCAAATCAGAATGTCTGGAGTTATTACAGAAAAATAAAGAAAAGAGAAACATCAAATCCTTCAACAGAAAGAAGGCATTTGTTTCTGCAATAAGGGGAGATAGCTCCTCAGATGAAGAAAGTGATAATGAAAAGATAGCCAATATATGCCTGGTTGCTCAAGAGGAAACAGACGAGGAGGTAAATGATTCTGATCCTACTTATGATGAATTACAAAATGAATACGATGCTTTACATTCTGAATTTGTCAAAATTGTTAAAAATTTGATTGCATGTAAAAAGAGAAACAAATTTCTTGAAGAAAGAATTAAAGATCCATTGGATAAAAGTTGCGAAAAGTGTTTGTCTCTTGAGAAGAAAAATATTGATCTTACTAAAACTCTTGAAAAGTTTACAAAAGGAAGTGAGATGTTAAATGTTATTTTAAAAGTACAACGTCTTGTGAATGATAAGTCTAGTATAGGATATGATCCAGACTTAGACAAAAGAAAAGGTAAGAAGAAGACAGGAGGTAAACCATATTTAAGTTATTTCACACGTTCTGTGCACACATCTAATCCTTTTGCTTATTGTAATTACTGCAATAGAAAAGGACACTATACTTCTTCGTGTTTTCATAAAAAGAAAGGAATTATAGGAACCTATAAATGGATACCTAAGAAGGGTCATGAACAGGAAGTTATATGTACTAACCCAAAAGGACCCAAAAAGATATGGGTACCTAAAACTTAATTATCCTTAACTGCAGGTTTGCTTCAGAGCATCTAAATCAAACAAATGGTATATAGATAGTGGATGCTCAAGACATATGACTGGTGATCCTGAGAATTTCACCACATTAGTACCCAAGAAAGGTGGCAAGGTAAAATTTGAAGGAAATCAAACCGGAAAGATAGCAGGGCTTGGGGAAGTCAAGGATAAAATCAAAGACGTATATTATGTTGAAGGCTTATGTCACAATCTACTAAGTGTAAGCCAAAGCACAGATAAAGACAATTGGGTAATATTTGACTTAGAAGAATGTCTGATAGTTAGCAAGAAGGATCTACAAATTGAAAAGAAGAACTTGAAGTCAAAACTCAAGGTAAAAAGAGAAGGTAACTGTTATACTCTTGATATGAATGAAAATATTTCTGAAAATTGTCTTTTGAGTAACACTGATGAGAGTTGGCTATGGCATAAGTGACTTGCCCATGTTAATATGCATCAATTAGGTAAATTACTCAAAAAGGATTTGGTAATTGGTTTACCTAATGTAAATTTCAAGAATGATTTAATTTGTGATGCTTGTCAAAGAGGTAAGTAAACTAAATCATCTTTTAAATCAAAAACTGAAATTACCACTAACAGACCACTTCAATTATTGCATATGGATCTGATTGGTCCAGCAAGAGTTAAGAGTCTCAGTGGAAATTTATACACATTTGTTATTATTGATGATTTCTCTAGACTTACCTGGAATATATTTTTGTCATCCAAAGATGAAACTTTTAGTAAATTTATTGCCTTTGCCAAAAAAGTGCAAAATGAGAAAGGTATGTTAATTGCAGGTATCCGGACAGATCATGGTAGAGAATTTGATAATCAAGCATTTGCAGAATATTGTGATACAAATGGCATCGATCACAATTTTTCAGCACCAAGAACTCCACAACAGAATGGAGTCGTGGAAAGAAAGAATAGAGTTCTTACAGATATGGCTAAAGCAATGCTCAATAAAAAGAATGTGTCTCAAGTCTTCTGGGCAAACGCTATGAGCACTGGATGCTACATCTCAAATAGAGCGTATGTCAGAACCAAACTTGGCAAGACACCATATGAACTCTACAAGGGACGGAAACTAAACCTTGCTCATCTACACATTTTTGGTTGTAAGTGCTTTATTCATAACAACGGTAAATATAATCTTGGAAAGGTTGATTCTAAGGCTGATGAGGGACTTTTCCTAGGTTATTCAAATCAAAGTAAAGTATATAGAGTTTTTAATAAACAAACATGTGTTGTAGAAGAATCAATTCATGTTGTATTCGATGAACATGTGTCCTCTAGTAAAAACTTTGATGATGAGATAACTAGTAACCAATCCTCTGTTAACTCTCCCAATCTTGAGGTTGATAATATTGAAAAAGAAGTTGAACTAAGGCAACCAGATCAACCTAGTTCCTGGAAATACATCAAGAGTCATCCTCTAGATCAAGTGATAGGTGAAGTTAATGAAGGAGTTAAAACTAGAAACAAAGTTTTAAACGAAGTTAGCTTTTTTGCATTCATTTCTCAATTGGAACCTTCTAACATTGACGAAGCCTTATCAGATAATGATTGGGTGTTAGCAATGCAATAAGAATTAAATTAATTTGACAGAAATCAAGTTTGGGATTTGGTACCTCGGCCTAGAGACCACTCGGTTATTGGCACTAAATGGGTATTCAAGAACAAACTTGATGAATCCATAGCTATTATCATAAATAAGGGAAGATTGGTCGCCAAGGGCTATAATCAGGAAGAAGGTATTGATTATGAGGAAACATATGCTCCAGTAGCAAGATTGAAAGCTATACGAGTACTCTTAGCCTTTGCGTGCATCAAAGGATTCAAATTATATCAAATGGATGTGAAAAGTGCTTTCTTAAATGGATACATCAAGGAGGAAGTTTATGTAGAACAACCTCCAAGTTTTGAAGACGTATCCAAACCAAATCATGTTTTCAAATTAAAAAAGGCTTTATATGGTTTGAAGCAAGCTCCTAGAGCTTAATATGAAAGGTTAAGCAAATTTCTCATCGAATTTGGTTTTACACGAGGAAAAGTAGATACAACTTTATTTATAAAATGAAAACTAAATAATATTTTGGTAGTCCAAATTTATGTTGATGATATTATATTCGGTGCTACTAATGATTCTCTGTGTAAAGAATTCTCTGAGATAATGCAGGGAGAATTTGAAATGTCTTTAATGGGAGAACTGACATTCTTTTTGGGTTTACAAATTAAACAAAGAAAGAATGGAATATTCATATCACAGACTAAATACCTAAAAGAATTGCTCAAGAAGTTTGGATTGGATGAAGCTAATGGTGCAGATACACTTATGGATGCTGATGAAAAGGGAGTTGATTTCAATATAACTCAATATTGAGGAATGATTGGATCATTACTCTACCTCACGCCAGTAGACCTGATATTCAGTTCAGTGTTGGTTTATGTGCAAGATTTCAGTCATGCCCCAAAGTATCACACACTGAATTAGTGAAAAGAATTTTCAGATATCTGGAAGACACAAAAGAATTGGATATATGGTATCCTAAAAGAGGTAACGAATATCTAATTGCCTATTCTGATTCTGATCATGGTGGTTATAAAACAGATAGGAAGAGCACAAGTGGGCAATGTCAATTCCTTGGAGGTGCTGTTGTTTCTTGGTTCAGTAAGAAACAAACTACAGTATCATTATCTTCAACGGAAGCAGAATATATAGCAACCTCAAGCTGTTATGCACAAGTACTATGGCTAAAACAGCAACTTCAGGATCTTGGCATATACCTTAAAGAAATTCCTATCTACTGTGACAACACCAGCATAATAAGTTTGGTGAAAAATCATGTACAGCATTCAAGGACCAAGCATATTGATGTGAGACATCATTTCATTAGAGATCATATTCAGAAAAAGGATGTCAAGGTGTTATTCATACCTACACATCTGCAATTAGCTGATATTTTTACCAAACCTCTTGCCCGAGAACAATTCATGTATATACGAAGGGAATTGGGAATGGTAAATCCTAATGAACTGTAAGTTGTTTAGCCTTTATAAATGTTGATTTCATAATGTTTTGATGAACCCGTAACTAACTTAAGCATCGCAGTATCTATAAAGTTGTTTTACAGGATGCTCTATAATATCTTCAAATAACAGAGATAAACAGAGAGCAAAACACTCGGGTGATGATAAAGACCAACTCGAGTGAGTGAACAGTGAAATACTGCAACCACAGGTAAAACAAGTAATTAGACTGATAATTTCATCACAGGTAAGTCTCATGAGTATCTTTAATTAATAGTTGTGCAGTTACAACGTGATTTTGGCTTCTGTGAAGTAATTTTGGACTTCACTCGAGTGAAAACCAAAATCACTCGAGTGAATGTTAAAAAAAACTGGTTATATCATATTTTCCCTCCCGCGACTGCTCATTTCACTCTTTCGTTCACTCTCACTCTCAAACCATCTGAAATCTTTTGAACCCAGAAACCCAAATACTCAAAGCTACATCTTCATTCTCTGATTCATCATTCAACCTCGTCTCGTCAAAATCTTCTCATCGCATCCATTCCTCTCTTCCCGATAGAACCCTAACACTCCTAGTCGCACTCGCAAGATTTCTTTCTTGTTCAAACAATGGTGAGAACCAAAAGACCCGGTCAATCTCCTCCATCCTCTCCACCGTCTAAGTGGCCGAAAGTATCATCTGCTCAAGAACCCAATCTGACCCATAAAAAACCTAAAGGGATTCACATCGAAGAGCCTACTGGGATGACTACACACTCACATACAAACTTGAAAGGCAAAGGGAAAGAGAAAAAATGAGAAGCAGACATTCAAGAATCTACATTGCAGACAAAGATTACACGTGCTGTTAATATCTTAGCTGCTTTAGTTCCCCAGAAGTCACGGTATGCATCTCAATCTTCTGGTAGTCGGTACCATTCTGAGTCCTTGGTTGAAGAAACCCCTGAAATTCTTGATCCTCCTCTTGGGTTTAACACGGGTAACCTCAGAATTTTGAATTCCATTGTGTTTGCTTCCCATTTTGCCAAGAGATATTTTTTTCCTGTAGTATGGGTAGATCTGGATGAGCTGAAAAAGAAATTTCATATTGACTTGACTCCTTATCTGAAGCAATATGAACCATGGCTGAAACTGAGAATGTCTTACAATCCTATAGTTGTTAAGTATTTTTACTGTAACATGAAGATTGCTGATGTGAAAGATAGCTATGGGAACATTATTGTTGAAAGGATTGAAACAAGTGTGAGAGATCAAAAATTCCTTCTATCTGGAGATCTTATAAACACTTACCTAGGCATAGAGGATGTACCTATAAAGTCTCCCCGAGTCTTTAGTATTCATGAGCTGGTTGACATTTTTAGACCAGGACAGCCTGGTGTGCCTCTACCCACTTCCCCAGCAGCTCTAACCAATGACCAGAGAGCCTTGTTCTATATTTATTCCCGTAGCATGGTAAACAATATAAAGAATTTCACTCATATCACGGGGAAGGATCTTCAAATGATAGCATCTCTTATGACAAGAGAAAGAAGAAATGTGGGTGAGCTCATTTTTCAAGAAATGAAGAGGTTCAGGTTTCACTCCTCCAAGTCTACTACAATTCCCTATCCTCAGCTTGTATCCGATATTTGGCACTTGACACCTGAGGGGGACATAGTGAGGATTCTTAAGTTTGGGAAAATTTACCTCACTCGGATGGGAATCACTATTCCAGCAGGAGCTTCTTCACAGCCTCAGAGACATCATTCACCACCTCCTGAGGCAAGCCAGAGAGATTATCATACAAAGAAGATGGATCCTTCACCTTCCAAGATGGATGAGGCTCAGTCTTCTAGAGCAGTATCTCATGGTCCTTCATTCACTCAGGCTGCTCTTCAAACATATATTCAGGATGCCATCCAGTCTGCTGTCACTCAGTTGAGGAAATCTAACACTGAATTGATTGATCAAGTCAACTACCAAGTTAAAGTGTTAGTAGAGGCAGTGAATCACAACTTCAATATTCTTTTTGAGCGCCAGGCAGATAAGACTCAGAGGATCCAGAGGATTGAGGATGCACTCAGCACTCACCTTCATATTCCTTTCCCTGACTTACCACCAACCACCTCACATGTACCTCCTACATCAAACTCTCCACTTCCAGATCCTTCTCTTTCTGACCCTCCTATCATTCCTTCAGACACTCCTCCCTTGCACCTCCCACATCCTTTATCTCTGACCCTATTCCTGCTGGTGATATTCCACAGGATGATCCCATCCTCCAGACTCCATCATCTACATCACATCATACCTCTTCCAGTTCTCATACTGAGGAGATTGTTGTTGAGGATGCTACTATAGAGGTTATGGGACCTACTCTTTCCACTTCCAGTTCTCATACTGAGGAGATTGTTGTTGAGGATGCTACTACAGAGGTTATGGGACCTACTCTTTCCACTTCCAGTTCTCATCATCTACATCACATCATACCTCTTCCAGTTCTCATATTGAGGAGATTGTTGTTGAGGATACTACTACAGAGGTTATGGGACCTACTCTTTCCACTTCCACCACTCCTCTTGAGCCCTCTTCTACGACCTTTTCCTTCCAGCCTCCTGCCCAGCTCTCCCTCATTCCATATGTTCCACCTGTCTCCTTCTTTGCTTCTTCATCTACTCAGGCATCTACGCCTTCTGCATCTCCTTTAGATGATGCCAAAAAGGGGGAGAAGAACTGATATGATCATATGTACTTTTTATTCTGTTTATTATCATATAGTAGTGCAGTTTGTGTAGTTTCAGTATGCTTTCTGAACTGACATGTACTTGTTCAAAGATTCTAATCTAATGAGAATATAGTCTTAATGCAATTGTGTTTATGTTTTTAGCTGCCAATTTGATCTCATGAAAAGCAAGAAGTCATGCTTCATGTGCATGTTTAAATTCTATTTATAATGATTTTTGAATCTTGAACTAAAACTTTTTATTTTCCATATAAGGTCAAAAACTTTTAATCTGTGGCGTAGTTAAGTTGTTGCAAAAGTTTTGAAAAAGATCAAGCAAAGTTTGTTAGAAAATCAAAATTTTGAACATGATCATATAATATGTTTTGTCATCATCAAAAAAGGGGAGAATGTTAGATTTCATGTTTTGATGATAACAAATCATGTTTTGGAAGTCCATGGATTTTATATCAGCAAAGGAAGTGATAAAAGTGATATGAGCAAGATCACTCGAGTGATTTCGATAATCACTCGAGTGATAATCAAGATCACTCGAGTGATATGGAAAATAACACGATCACTCGAGTGATATGTGAAATCACTTGAGTGATGCGCCAAATCACTTCCAGTGATTGAAAAATCACTGCAAGAAGATATCACTATTCCATATTTCACTTCCAATGATCCTGAATCACTCGAGTGATACATTATCTTTGCCAAATCACTTCCAATGAATCTGAAAACACCGGAAGAAAAAATCACTATTTTGAAAATCACTTCCAGTGATTACCAGATCACTCGAGTGATGCCTGAAATTTTCCAAATCACTTCCAGTGAAATAAAAAACACAGCAAGAATATTTTACTGTTTACCAAATCACTTCTAGTGATCTTGAATCACTTCTAGTGATCTTGAATCACTCGAGTGATATAGTATTTTCGCTGAATCACTTCCAGTGAATTGAAAATCACTGCAAGAACAAATCACTATTTATAAAATCACTTCCAGTGATGCCAAATTCACTCGAGTGGCATATGAAATCTCATGTTCACTTCCAGTGAGTATGTAATCACTCACTGAAGATTTCAACGTTTTCCAAATCACTTCCAGTGACATCATATTTACTCCAGTAATGTTTAATATTGCAAGTAACACTCTCAGACAATCACTGTGATCCACTTGCAACTACTCCCATGGAGATCAACAGATTTTGTTAGTTAAATTTTGGTATTGATAATCATTACTAATTACTCCAGATTACTGTCAAAATCATATGGCATATTGTTTCGATACTCAGTTGCTGAAATCCATATCTAGTAAAAGCAAGATCACTCTCGATGGTTTCCTTGATCTTCAGAAAACACTTCCAGTGAATCATATTACTCTGATGATATTCAAATATTTTCTAACAGTAATGTTCTCAAGTGTGTTACAGTTGTACTCCACCATCACGTACATGACAAGTAACTGAACTCTCCATTCAAACGACAACTATTCATGGGCGGCAGCAAAATTCATAAGTAACGGAAGATAAATATTGTTACATTGGTCAGAAGCATCTTTGAATCAACGGACAAATTTACAACGGTCTTCAAAGCCTCTAATATATATGTCCAGCCATTCGAAAATTACAAGTACGAAGAAAAACGCTTGAATACACTGCAAACAATACTTTTACAACAAGTGCTTCAAATCTTCATCTGTATTTCAGTTTTTATCTATATACTCTGTGAGAGAGATTTGTAAGTCATACGAATTTATTTCCAATAGTGTTAACTTAAGGTTGAGGAACCTTAAGTTGGGATTTAAGATTACCTTGTGTAAGGGGGAGCGAGTGTCCAGAGGAACTTGTTGATTGTACTGTAGTGCCAAGAACCCACTGAATCTTGGAAGATATAGTGAAAGGCTCAGAAGGATTTCTGAGGACTGGACGTAGGTCAAGTGGTTGAGACCGAACCAATATAAATCTATATGTGAACTTTGGTGATATCTCTTCCTTTCTATTACTGTGCATTAAAGTTTTATAAATTTCATTTAAATATCTGATTAATTTATTATCACCCAATTCACCCCTCCTCTTGGGTGAAAAGCTTGCTCTAACAGTGTTAGCCAAGCAGAAAGTGATCTAAAGACTGAAATTGCAGAAGCTCAAATGCAAGATGAGTAAGCACAGGCTATTAGAATTATGATCAAACGAGGAGAGACTCAGGATTATGATCTACCACCTAGTGGATTTGTTCAATACAAGAGAAGAATCTATGTTCCACTGAAAGCTGACCTGAGGCAGAAGATCCTTGATGATGCGCACAAGAGTCATTACACCCTCTACCCAGGGATGGTAAAGATGTACAACAACTTAAAGGTGATGTACTAGTGGCTTAGATTAAGAAAGGACATGATAGAGTATGTGGCATGATGTCTTACCTTTCAGAAGGTGAAGATTGAGAACCAGAAACCGCCGGGATTGCTTTAGAGTCCCGAAATTCCATAATGGAAATAGGAGAGCGTAACCATGGATCTTGTGGTAGGATTACCCAGAATCTAGAATCATGATGCGATCTGGGTGATTGTTGATCATTTTATGAAGTCAACGCATTTCATACAGATCAATGCCAGCTATTCTCCTTATAAGTTGGCAGAAATTTATATCAAGGAGATAGTGAGACTCCATGGGACGCCGAAGAATATAATTTCTAAAAGAGATCCTCACTTTACTTCAAAGTTTTGGATATCTCTGCATGATGCTTTAGGCACTAAGCTGAATTTTAGTACGGCCTATCATCCTCAGATTGATGGATAGATAGAGAGAACCATATAGACATTGGAAGATATGTTAAGAGCATATGTGATGGACTTCAAAGGAAGTTGGAATCAGTACCTTCTACTTGCAGAATTTACTTACAACAATAGCTATCATGCGGGCATTCAAATGGCTCCGTATTAATCGTTCCTCTCTACTTAACAGAGTTATCAGAAAGAAGATTATATAGGCCAAAAATAGTAAACCAGACTACTGAGCAGATCATAATTATCAAGCATAGACTGCTTGTAGCCCAAAGTAGGCAGAAGAGCTTTGCCAACAAATGGAGAAGACCGTTAGAGTTTCAGGTCGGTGAACACTTATTTCTAAAAGTTTCATCTGTTACCGGTATTAGAAGGGCGATAAAGAGAAAGAAGCTCAGCCCTTGCTACATTGAGCAACTCAAGATTTTGTCAAGAATTGGGTCCATAGCGTACCAGATTGCTCTACCTCAAAACCTGAGAAAATTGCATGATATTTTCCACGTTTCGCAATTGAAGAAGTACCAACCAGATCCCTAAAATATTATTAAGTTAGAAGATATGGATATACGAGAAGATTTCACTTATTAGGCTGAGCCTGAGAGAATCATTGATAGACAAGAAAGGCGGTTCAAACATTATAGCATACAATTTGTAAAAGTGGTTTGGAAGGGACTATCGCTAAGGGAGGCGACTTAGGAAGCAAAAGAAGATACGAAAAGACATTACACGTGATTTATGCCATATAAGGTGTAACCAATTTTGGGGACAAAATTTATTGAACGGGGGGAGAACTGTAATACCCCACTTTTTCACCAATATTCCTTATATGTATATTTGTGATATTTAGTGGAATAAAATGATTAATTGTGGTGTGTGTAAGTTTATAGAAATATTTCAATCGCCGGTTACATATAATTCGGCCAAGTAAGGACACAAAAAGGCAATTAATGCCCACTTAAAGGCCTAATATTGTAACCAAGATTTGAGTATAAAATGATATAAATAATGGCTTCATACAAGTATCAAAAACTAGGCTAGACCCAAAGGAAAAGAGCAAGAAATGATTTATTTCGGTAAATCATAAAACATAAGGGCAAAACGGTAAGTTTGCCATAAGGTGGAAAATAAATATTTTTCCCTAATATTCCAAATAATTTCAGTTATATGGGAATTAAAAAGAAGGGAATTAATAAGCCTATTTTTGGTGAATTATTATCAAGGAATATCAAATAGTCAAAAGTCAAAGGTCAAAAAGTCAACAACTTATAAGTTAGCACAATGGAATAATTGAAGACCAATATTTTCTCTCTTTAATTCTCATCATTTTTTGTTGATTAAAAGAGCATGAAGGGAAATGGGATTAGTGGAAAATATTATACACAAAAGTAAATGTTTCGACCAATGACAATTTACCATTTGTAAAGCAAGTTAATTAATTGCTTTAAGTATCATTCCATCATCTTTTTCACTTCATTCTCGTGCTGAACTGAACCAAATAGAGTGAGAGTTGTGAACAGTGAAGAACACGGAAGAACAAGGAGGCTAGGGTTCTCACAAATCAAAGGTAAGGAAATTGTAGTCTTGAGGTTTAAGCTTCATAATCCTTCCATGACCTCTTCTTGTCACTTCTACTCCTTCAGAACCATGATTTTCAAGATAAATCAAGGTTGTGGAGAAAGAGGAAGAAATCTTTGAGGAGAGAGAAAGAGTTTGAATCAAGAGGTAAACCTCCAAACTTACTTGTCTTGCTTTAGTTGATGCTATTGATGTTGTTCTTGGCTTTGTTTTGGGTATTTTGTTACAGATGGATGATGAAACCTAAGGGAATTTGCTATCTAAATTTATTCAAGACTGATAAGTAAAATATATGCATATTTATTTTTCCTTATATGATGATTTTATGGACGATATTTGAGCTTAATGTAATCAATTTGGGCGTAATTAATAAATAAATAATGATTTTCTTGCAGCTACGGACAATACCGCATTAAGAAGATTTGGAGAAGGCATTAAGAGAGAGACTATAGCAATTCATTGTACATACGATCATTGTAGAAGATACAACCACTGTAGCAGACGCAGTTTACTTTAGAAATGTGGATTTACTGTAGCGATACACTGCAACAAATGTGGGCTTTACTGTAGCAGACGCGGTTCACTATTCATATTACTGTGGCACCCCGATTTTAAAGCCTATATAAATAGAGGTCTTGGACATCAAAAAATTAGGAGAAGGAAGAGAGAGAGAGAGCTTCTATTTTAAAGCATATATGGAAGGCCTAGGTAGTCCTCCTTTATGGATGGTATAGGTTGCCACCTACATGGAAGGTTTTACCTCATATATGGTAGGCAAGATTTTCTCTTTTTATGCATCTTGTATTTGCATTTTTATGTTTTTATAAATAATTTGTATGCAATGTTTATGACATTTTTAATGTATTTTGGTTTTATTTTTAGTTTTTCCTTCATGATTGAGTTTTAATTATTATTCTTAATGCTTTCAATTGATTAGCCATCTTTTGGATGATTTTAATATGCATGTTGAGACCGAAAGGAGATGTATGTTTGTGGATCCTATAATTAAAACCATAATTTACATATGAAATAGGAATATATTCATATGGGTTGTGTAGTCTTAATGAGTTCCATAAATCTTAATGCATGATTAATTGCTTAAATTCATATAGGAATATATTGGCTTATCAATTAATTATAGAATTACTTGACCTTGGAAGAGGCTAGTAATTAAATTAGGGAAACTCGACTATCAATCATGTGGAATAAATTAGACTAGAATTGATAAGTGATTTAATCCAGAATTTGTAAAGTGAAATCTAATCCCTAGGGCTTTTTCTCATATTTGTATTCACATTTAATCATTTTCATCTTGCAATCTCAACCACCAACTAATGAATCGACTAAATAGAATTAAGATTACTAATTTTGGTACTTAGTAATCAATCCTCGTGGGAACGATACTCTACTCACTTCTATATTACTTGTTTACGACAGTGTACACTTGCACTTTCTAAATACATCATCCTACACTCGTAACAAGTTTTTGGCATCGTTGCCCGGGATTGTTGTCATTAATATCAATACTAAGTAATTTTAATACTAATTTGGTCGTCATATTTCATTTGTCTTCTTTTTGGTGTCTTGTGTTTCTTTTTAGACTTTTACTTAGTACATGAGCAGATCGAAGAAGGATGAATTACAACCTTGTGATTTTGAGATCGAGAGAGAGAACTTGTCGAAGAAATCAGAGAGTTCAAAAGCAGTCTACTTCAATCAATTTAATGGAAAATCAGGAAGTAGAAGCAGCAGATACCAAAACACTCTGTGACTATGAAACAACAACAGTCATGGAGACAACTTCTGAAATAAGAAAACCACCAGTAACAACCAAAAATTTTGAAATCAAGCCTGCAATTATCTAGATGGTGCAAGCAAATCAATTCGGTAGTTTATCAATAAAAGATCTCAAGTCACATATAGCCAGCTTCTTAAGAATTTGCGACACATTCAAGCATAATGGTGTTACTGATGATGCCATTAGACTTAGACTTTTCCCTTTCTCACTCAGGGATAAGGCTAAGAGTTGTTACACTCTCTACTAGTAGGAAGCATAACTACATGGGATGCCTTAGCACAAAATTTTTTGATTAAATACTTTCCGTTAGGAAAAACTGCTAAATTGAGGAATGAAATTACCTCATTTTCCCAATATGAACTAGAAAGCCTTTGTGAAGCCTGGGAAAGATACAAGGAGTTGCTAAGAAGATGTCCTCATCATGGGTTACTAGATTTGTGGCAACTACAAACATTTTATAATGGGATGAAAAATACCACCAAAGTTCTTCTAGATGTTGCAGCTGGAGGATCTTTAATGGGAAAAACTCTAGATGATGCCTACAATCTACTTGAGGAGATGGTGGCCAATGCATACCAATGGCCTTCTGAATGTCACAATTCAAAAAAGGTACTTGGAGTGCATGAGCTGGATATCCTTACAACTTTTTCTTCTCAAGTTGCATCTATATCCAAGCAAGTGAGTTCATTGACAAGCAAAGCAAATGCAATCAGTTCTCCTCATGAAACTTGTGATCGATATGGAGGACTTCATATGAGCATGCAAAGTCAAGAGGGACACTCATTTATGTCTTCTCAGTTGGAGCAAGCTCATTACATTGGAAATCAAAGAAATGACCCATTCTTAAACACTTATAATCATCCAAACTTTGGCTAGAGGAATAATTAAAATGTGTTCAAGCCGTAAGGGAACTACTGGCAACAAGTTCGTCAACCACCAAATCCACCACAGCAAAAAGTGAATATGGAAGATGCACTGGCTCAACTAACCATGAATACATCTCAATTCATGGCTAGGACTGACACAACACTTAAAAGTCGGAAGCCTCAATAAAGAACTTGGAGATCCAAATGGGCCATATTGCAAATATGCTGAATTTCAGACAACCAGGTACTCTTTCAAGTGATACTGAAAAAAAACCAAGAGAGTATGTGAAGGCTATTGCATCAAGGAGTGGGAAAGAATTGAAAGATCCTGTAATTCAACAGAAGAAAGATGGAGAAAATAAAGAAAGCAAAGAAGAATAGAAGGAGGAAGCACAGAAATCTCAAGCATGCAGCATGTCATTATGTTGGCATGAAATAGTGTAGGCAAGCATGTCATGCATTGATATATATATGGCATGCATAGTTGTAATGTTTGCTACTGAGATTCTCTCGAATCTTACTCCTCCCAACCAACCATTCATACAGGTGAGCATTGGAAACGTGCTGAGATCAGAAAGGAGGTATGCACGAAGAGGAATGTTGCTGGTTGTTTGAAGGCCTTTTAGTTATTAAGGTCTGTAAATATTGTGTAAACCCCTAGTGGGAAACTTTTGTATTATAATCAAGCAATATTGTATTAATATTATCAGTATATTCATGCTATTCCTGTGTGCCCACTGAACTATGCATTGCTACTCTGAGTAAGGTCAGTAATAAGGGATATATGAGGCGGGTCTTTACAGTTGGTATCAGAGCAAGCGGTTCTGGCAACAAGATAGTATACAGATATGCTTGATTATAACATGACAAGAACAACGAAGTGGATTACTTCAGCTAGTTCACAACTAAGCCCAGTGGGCGGTATAAGATTGTCCTGGATCCGTTGGGTAAGGCCAAAGTGTGAGCCTCATTCTAGAGTAGGATCACCAATGAGCTTACCAGAGTCGGACAGATAAGTCACAGACAACCTTATAGACTTTTGGGAGCATATTACAGGGTATGTGTCTAAGTACATCTACCAATACTAATATGCGGCCCAAGCATATTATTTTGATGCCCGGAGGCGGTGGGCATAATGGTTGGGATAAGGGCAACCATGGGCTACCGGTAGTCAAAAGCAGCTCAAGCCGGTATCTTTATATTTACACGAGTACACAAAAGTTAATCGTGCTCAACCCAGAAAAATCTCGGGATGGGTGACCTCCTGGGAAGTACCTTGAAAATCTTAAATCTTTTGATTAAAGGTTTGAAATTTTGATTAGAGGTTCTTAGATGACCTAAGGAATGATTATAGGTATAAAAATGATGAAATAAGTGTTGATCCTTAATCTGAACCATTTCTGTTGCAGAGATTACTACCAGAAAAGTTCATCTAATAAAGTTACAAGAGCTCAAGGCATAGTAATTGTTTTGAGGTTTCTCCATATTAAGTAATGATCCTCAGTAACTCGTAGGGTTAAAGTCATATAGGCATGATATACGGTGATGTATGATGAGTGGTGATTATGCCGTATGTCTATCGTAGAGGATTTGAGTTGATGATACTGAAGGTTGAGGATATGGTTGAATCAGATCTAAGCTTAAGTAATGTTTAGGTCATAATGTGAATAAGGTTATACTAGGGTTCTATTCCATGATGGGAGTCTAAACCATGTGAACCTTATAGATGATGATGGACCTTCAATAAATGTTTGAGGATATTACCCGAAACCGTAGAGGTTAAAATAGGTGCTAATGATTTTTGATTCTTAGTGTACCTATTGGGTATGATTGAGGAAAGTGAATTTTTCGATTTACATGATGTTGAGGTTCTAAGAGTTGAACCATAACCTGAGAATCAAATGTCATAGTTGAATTGATTCTTCAAGAAGTTAAGATAGCCTGAGTGGCTTGAGGTACTAGAATATAGTACAGAGATGTTTATGAGGATTTTGGAGGTTTCTAGTTATTAATCTACTACAGGGAAAGATCTTAATCATAGAATATTCCCTTAGAGGTGTGATTATGCCTAGAGCTGGACCAATATCAAAAGTCGAATGAATTAACCCCAAATGAGATAGCAGATTATAGAACTGCTAAAGAAGAAGGACCTTATGAGATTTAGATCGTGTTATAATGATACTTCCATTCAGAGGCGACCAACCAGACAGAGCTACTTATGGAGGATTCTGATCAGAAAGGGCTACCTACAGGGAGTTCTAATCGGAAAAGGCTACCTATGGGGAGATCTGATTGGAAAGGGATACCTACACAGGGTTTTGACCAGAGGGGCTGACCAGGTATATGGGTGCCTGTGTGAAGCACCGAGTGCAGTATTGTAGTGTGAAGCCACCATGACATCGAACTATAGTATGTAGCCGCCGTGACGACAAACTGTGGAGTGAAGCCGCTGTGACGTTGAAACTGTAAAGTAGAGCTATGGGGATGTCAACTCTCAATAGTGGTATCTTATAATGAGTTTTCTATCGCATAAGTTTCCTTGAGAAGAAGGGTCGAGTAACCCAGTAAATTGTCATGGGATGCTCCAGTGCCGAATGATGACAGAGATTAAGGAAAGCTACTCTTGCTCTCATATCCTATGTAATGGTTATGCATGTATGTGTTTACCATCACGTGTATTCATGTTATGAATATACGGTAGGCAGTAAGACCTTTTGGGCTAGCGTGTCCTTAGGCAGTCAGACCTGACGAGCGGAGGCCCGAGGTTGTAAGTCCCGTAATGCCTCTGGCATAGGGGTGATTCCCTGGGTAGTAAGACCTAATGAGCATTCAGAATTTACGGGGTGGTCGCCCGGGGCCTATTGCACGGCTGGACGCTCAAGCCATGGAGATTTCTATTATGCGTGACCAGTCGCCCGGGGCCTATTGCGCGGGTGGACACTCGGGGCCATAGAAACTCCTATGATGCACAAGTGGAATCCCAGGGCCTATTGCGCGGGTGAACACTTGGGGTCGAATGCTCATGTGATGATGGTTTGTTTAGCATACTTTGCGAACATTGCATAAGAGTATGAATGGCTTGAGTAGCAAGAGATGGAGCCCGAAATGAGAAGTTAGTCGGATGTCCCGTGCGACTACAGCTTGAGCCGAGCGCCGTTGTAGTGGGCTTAGTGGGGCAGTCCGCTACATAAAAAGTTGAGCCCGTGGAGGGGTGAAAGTTGGTCAGATGTCTCATGCAACTGCAGCGTGAGCTTAGCGCCGTTGTAGTAGCCTAGTGGGGCAGTCCGTTAGATAAAAAGTTAAGCCCGTGGAAGGGTGGAAGTTGGTCGAATGTCCCGTGCGACTGCAACTTGAGCCGAGTGCCGTTGTAGTGGGCCTAGTGGGGAAGTCCGTTACATAAAAAGGTGAACCCCGTAGAGGGGTAGAAGTTAGTCGGATGTCCCGTGCAACTGCAGCGTGAGCCGAGCGCCGTTGTAGTAGGCCTAGTTGGGCAGTCCGTTACAAAAAACAATGATACCAGGGTTTATCGAGCGTGGTTTTAGTGGCGAATGTTGCGTGCTTGATACCTTAAAAGGTCTCCTTTGGGGCATAATGGGTGTGGTTATCCCATAAGCTTGTCGCACTCAAGCCTAGTGAGCCAGGGGGTGTAGGCCAGACTCCCGTGCGGCTGCAGGGGCGCCCAATGAGGGTAGCTCTGCAGTAGGCCTAGTGGGAGGGCTGTATTCAACAAGGATGATGGACGGTATGTCCTAAGGTTATAAAACCTAATGCGTTATTAAATCCTTAGGCTGGTAAAATATGAGATGTGTTGAGAATGGAGCCGAGTAAAGGCTCGAGGCAATAAGACCTAAGGTGCAAGGTTGCATAGGGCAGTGGCCCTGGGCCATAAGATCTATATGTGTCTAACGTTGTGGTTGTTGCCTAGCGCTGTGACATTGGACTAATGTGTCTAGAGAATATATTGAGATTAGTAGAAAATTTAGACTGTACCAGGTTGTAGCTGGGGCCGTAAGCCCTAAGATGCCTGCGGAATGAGGGAAATCCCTTAGGCAGTAAGGCTAGAATATCTAGAGTTGTGCTAAAATGAGCCGTAAGGCTTGATATGCATACAATGTGGTTCAGGAGAGTCCCAAAGAGGTTGGAAGGCTTGATATACATAAAGTGATTTGGGAGAGAATTACGAAGAGGCAGTAACGCCTAAGAAACCAAGCGTTGTGAGAGTGGACCAGTGGGTCCTGCGTTTGAATGCTATTTGAGATTTTGAGTTAAGAATATGAATGATGAGTTGCATGCTCTATGAGCTTGCAAATGAAAGAACTAGAATGGAGAAAGATAGACTAAAGGTCTAACGATGGTTCTCCGAGGTACAGATAGTACCATTTGATGTTCAAATTTTCAAGGACAAAATTTATTAAACGGGGAGAGAACTGTAATATCCCAAATTTTGGGACAAAAAGCTTGAGATTAAGCCTGGATCAAGTGGACTGCTAAACCCCGATTAAGCAAATGTCCCTGTGAGGCATGGTATTATTTCTCCAAAATTCTTTTATATCCTTGGATATTAAAATGAATTATATTAGTGAGCTAAAGAGCTCGGGGAATAAGAAAATGAAGTGATTGGAAGTCACACACAATATAGTAAAGTGGAACACAAAGTAATTTTGCTACCGGTGAAATTCCCGGTATGACAGTGATGATTGTGTGACATGTTTTGATGGGTAAATAATGGTGAAAAATTATGAAAATTTCCATAATTAAATTATACGTATCAAAATTTAATTTGATAGGTCATTTGAAGTTGTACACAAAGAGAAATGAATTTTTGAAGTTAGCCCAGCGAAATTAATTATTTTCTGGGACAGCATTCAACGATTAAAATTCTGGGAAGATTGAGTTTCTAATTGGCCAACGATTATATTTTTCCTTAAAACTAGACTCAATAAGGTTCATATAGCCTTTGGAATCACTCCAATTAAAAATTTGTACAATTAGATATGAATTTTCAAAGTTTAATGAAAATTCTACCAGATTAAGCATTTTGTGCAGAAATTGTAAATTTGGACCAATCATGGCTTGACATGTGGCAAAATGTGATGGTTGATTCTCTTAACCATTAATTCATCATCTTCCTCACCATTTTCACACAGAAAACACAGGAAAGAGAGAGAGAAAGCTGAACCAAAAATGGAGGGTGAGGAGAGAGAAAACTTTGAGCCGCCGAAGCACTACCGAATCGGCGTCGTCTCTCAAAGTACCCTTCAGAAAACTTCTTCTACTCATCGTGAGCTACATTTCTACGGTTTCGAATTTTCATTTAGAGGTGGTTAGAACCATCTCACCAGCTGGGGTATTGCCATAATTCTGAACCGTTTGCGGAAACGGGTAGAGGTAAGCGTAAGCTTCCTTTTGAACTGATTGATTTGTTGTTTGGATGAGTATATTAGAAGTTGGGTACTGTTCATAGCTTATTTTAAAATAGTATTTTCAATGTATAAATCATGTCTAATGAGTGTTTAAATAGCTAATCATTTGATTAGAAGTAGAAAGAAAGTGATTAAGCCAAAGAAAACAAGAAACCGACAAACTCTTTCCGGAAACTCTGATTTTTTAGTTTTCTGATTTGTGTAAGACATGGTGATGGGCTGAGAATTTATTGATTTTGATGCTTCTATTGCATTTAGCAGGTGAAATTCTATAGGTATACAAGTGTTCATGATATTTTGATGCTTGTATATGAATTTGGAATTTTTGAAAGTTGTGGAGTAGATGCTGTGAAATTCGTTTTCTGGAGGCAGTGTCATTTTAACGAGTTTTTGAGTGATCAAATGTTATCCAATGATCATTAAAATTTTCATTATAAAATTAGAGACATAGACCTTTAATTTAATATGTCATAATGGTTAATTGGACAAGTATCCTATGAGATATAAATTGTTGAAGTTGTGCCCTGTTTCTAGAATGAAATATGGAACAATGCCTGTTTACAGAATTTCTGAGAACATTATGACAATAATATTTTTACCAAAGTATTTTTATATAATACTAAACTTAAAGGACTTCAAATATAGCTTTTAACCACCTCAATTGGAGTTCTATAGAATTAATTAAGATTTTCCAATATTTGGTCAAAAATGCAGGTAGATTGAGTACCATGTGAATTTAAGTAAGAAATTGGCCAAATATAATTGGAATGAACTCCAAGGGTGAAAGTATGCCTATAGGGATAATTTGGGCCATTAGGTATTCACTTTTCATGGCTCTAATGATGTTATCACTTGCCTAGGGCCATTAAGTGATAAAGAAGGAGCAGTGGTTAGCGGATCAAGGGACAAGAAGAGAATGACATAAAGTCCTAGAGGTAGTGAACTTACATTTTCTGCATGTATGTGATATGTATCTTTTGCATTGATTATGGGACTGCTTTGCCTATTTGTGTAAAACATGTATGGTTGGTTGAAGCTCTATTATATTTGTGCAATGGCCATATGTATGTCATAACATCAAGCATGCAGCATGTCATTATGTTGGCATGAAATAGTGTAGACAAGCATGTCATGCATTCATATATATCTGGAATGCATAGTGGTAATGTTTTCTACTGAGATTCCCTCGAATCTCATTCCTCCCAACCAACCATTCAGACAGGTGAGCATTGGAAACGTGCTGAGATCAGAAAAGAGGTATGCACGAAGAGGAATGTTGCTGGTTGTTTGAAGGCCTTTTAATTATTAAGGTCTGTAAATATTGTGTAAACTTCTAGTGGGGAAACTTTTGTATTATAACCAAGCAATATTATATTAATATTATCAGTATATTCATGCTATTCCTGTGTGCTCACTGAACTACGCATTGCTACTCTGAGTAAGGTCAGTAATAAGGGATATATGAGGCGGATCTTTACACTAACCGTGAGCTTTAGAGCCTATTTGATCAATAATGATTATCTTTCTTTAGAGCTTAAAATATATTACTCTAGAACTTGCTTTAAATCTTGTTGAAATTACATGTCATATGCATATTCAAAAATGATAAAGGCATTCATATTCTTTAGCCAGAGACAAATAGCCAACCTTACAATTATACCATTGATAAGCCCCTTTGAGCATGATTGATTATTTCTTTATTCTCAACCCATTAATATGTGTTTTAATGATATATCAAGTGCTTTTACCCACACAAAAAAAGATTTAGCTGAGCATTTGATATCTTTGTGAAATGGGCTTTTAACAAGTGTGGGGGTGTGTATGTCATCAACAGTAGAATTGTAGAAGAAATGTGTAAAAAAAAGAAAAAAAAGATATTTAGTATTCGAATAAAAATTGTTGGTTGTTGTGATGAGATAAGTCTATTCATAAGATGACTCATTTTTTCAATTGCTCTATTTACATCTTAAATGTAGCCCTTCATATCACTTTTTACATTCCTTTTACCATAGCCCCGTTACAACCCTCAATAAGTCCTTTTGATTTGAATTATGCATGTGAATTAGGTAGTAGAGATTAAGATTTTTGACAAGCTTATGGCGGTGTAATTTTTTTTAGGTGAATTTGAGCGAAACACTTATCCTTAAACACTTGAGAGATTGGAAGAATGAGTCATAATTATGAATTTAGTTCATTCATTTTCA
Source organism: Albizia julibrissin (assembly GCA_037074505.1). Classification (NCBI taxonomy): domain Eukaryota; kingdom Viridiplantae; phylum Streptophyta; class Magnoliopsida; order Fabales; family Fabaceae; genus Albizia; species Albizia julibrissin. The sequence goes on from CM073477.1 coordinate 47,170,409, forward strand.
AATGAAGCTACCAGTTTATACTTTTGTTGATTAAATAATACTATGATCTCTTTATTCTTCAATTGTATCCTTGCTTATAACTTGACACTTATGATTTTGTTGGAAGCACTTATTAATCACTCTTTCTTGTCTGAGGACATCTAAGAGCTAACTGTGGGGGAATTTGATAAGTAAAATATTTGCATATTTATTTTCCCTTATATGATGATTTTGTGGATGATATTTGAGCTCAATGTAATCAATTTGGGTGTAATTAATAAATAAATAATGATTTTCTTGCAGCTATGGACAGTACCGCATTAAGAGAGGTACTGTAGCAGTTTCATTGTTCATACATCATTATTGCAGATACGTGACATTGTAGCAAACGCAGTCACTGTAGAAATTGCGGTTTACTGTACAACGTGGTTACTGTAGTAGATGTAGTTTACTATTCATAGTACTGTGGCACCTCAATTTTAAAGCCTATAAATAGTGGTCTTGGACATCACAAAATGAGGAGAAGGAAGAGAGAGAGAGCTTCTATTTTAGAGAGAGAGTTGTTATTTTAGAATTTATTTCTTGCATTTTTTTGCTTCTTACATGCCTCCTACATGGATGGTTTTACCTCTTATATGGAAGGCCTATGTAGTCCTCCTTTATGGATGGTATAGGTTGCCACCTACATGGAATGTTTTACCTCCTATATGGTAGGCTAGATTTTCCCTTTTCATGCATCTTGTAGTTGTATTTTTATGGTTTTGTAATTAATTTTTATGGAATTTTTATGATGTTTTTAATGTATTTTGTTTTTGTTTTTAATTTTATTATGAGCTAATTTCCATTTTCCTAGGGTGATGACATAACTTACTAATGACGGATTGAATCTTAACTTATTAAATCTAGTTTTAATTTTTCCTTCTTGATTGAGTTTTAATTATTGTTCTTAATGCTTTCAATTTATTGGCCTTCTTTTTGATGATTTTAATATGCATGTTGAGACCGAAAGGAGATGCATGTGTGTGGATTCTATAATTAAAGCCATAATTTGCATATGAAATAGGAATATATTCATATGGGTTGTGTAGTCTTAATGAGTTCCATAAATCTTAATGCATGATTAATTGCTTAAATTCATATAGGAATATATTGGGTTAGCAATTAATTATAGAATTACTTGACCTTGGAAGAGGCTAGTAATTAAATTATGGAAACTCGACTATCAATCATGTGGGATAAATTGGACTAGAATTGATAAGTGATTCAATCTGGAATTTGTTAAGTAAAATCTAATCCTTAGGGCTTTAACTCATATTTGTATTAACATCAATTGCATTCACATTTAATCATTTTTATCTTGTAATCTCAACCACCAACTAATCGATCGACTAAATAGAATTAAGATTACTAGTTTTGGTACTTAGTGATTAATCCTCGTGCGAACGATACTCTACTCACTTCTATATTACTTGTTTACGACAGTGTACACTTGCACTTTCTAAATACACCATCCTACACTTGTAACAAAGACCATGTCTAATGAATTTATAAATAGATAATCATGTGCTTAGAAGTAGAAATGAGGTGATTAAGTAAGAGAAAACGAAAAATCAACATAACTTTTCAGAGAACCTTAAATTTCTTCCCTGTTCTAGGCGTATTGAAAGAGTAGGAATTTGATAATTTTGATGATTCCAATGGCTTTATAAGGCAAAATTGTGTAGGGTTTATGTTGATGGTGAAGTGATAAAAACCCTAGAATGTGAAATGACCAAATTACCCCTTAAAACCCCAAATAGGGGCTACCAAGGGAATTCTCTTCATTTGGCCCTGGAATTTGACCAATTTAATGTCAAAAATTGATTCTACAGGTGAAATTGTATAGGATAAGCATGAGTTATTATTTTGGGTAAAGTACAGTTGGACCAGGCACAAAGGGGTGTAGACCGGGTCTAGAGGGGCATTTTGGTACTTTAACATTTTTAAGCTAAGTTAACCAATAGAATGAGTTTGAAGTAATACATGGATGAGTAGTGACTCATTTATGGTACATTTAAGGATTGTAAGACTTGACGATTGTCCGGAGTCTAAAACTTGCCCAAGCTTAGACAAACTGGAGGAAGTTGCTAGAGGAAAGCAACTAGGTAGTAATTTGTCTTTCATATGTTTATAATATGCAATGTATGATTTGTGTATTCATCAAGAATTTTCTGATGTATTATAAATATGTGGGGTGGTTTCCCGAGGCCTATTTGCATGGGTAGACGCTCAGGCCAGTATAACGCTCATTGATGCACGAGTGGGTGCCCGGGGGCTATTTGCACGGGTATCCCTCGGGACCTTGTAATATATCTAGCGCTATGATAGCTTATAAACTACATTTGATGAATTGAATGCTGTTGTGATGATTCTGTTGAATGATGACTATGTAGCATGCTTTGTGATGTTATATCTGTATGATTGACATTATATTATGTTACTACTGAGATTCTTTTGAATCTCATTCTTTTTCAAAACCCATTTACAGTAAAGGGAAATAGCTTTAAGGGCAAGAGGAAAGTAAATGCGGACGGCTAGAGGATTAAACACTAAAGATTTTAGTTTTATTGGTCATATATTTCTATATCTTTGGATGTTTGGGATTTGTATATGATGTATTTAGCAATGTAAACATGACAAGATTACAAGAGTAACTTAGTTGATGAATGGTATTTTGGATAAGTAATTATGCTTCTGATTCAAAAGAAGAATCTATAATTAAATAACTTATCATGATAAGTAAGCAAAGAGACGCTCGAATACTTGGATAAATGGACTCAAGCACTGATTAGACTTAGCGAGATAGTGAACACATATGCAAAAGATTTGAGAAAAATTTTACTACCCCCAAATTTCCTTTCCTGTCCCAGGTTCAAATCCTGAGATAGGATTGGAATAAGTGATTTTACTACTCTTCTGTGCTTATTTGAGGCTATATGAAATGAGGTATCACAGACATCATAGCATACCATTTGTGAAAGTGTTCTGGAAGGGACTATCACCAAGGAAGGCTACTTGGAAGCAGAAGATGATACGAAAAGACGTTACTCGGGATTTATGCCACAAGAGGTGTATGTAACAAATTTCAGGGACGAAATTTGTTGAATGGGAGGAGAACTGTAATACCCCACTTTTTCACCAACATTCCTTATATGTATATTTGTGATATTTAATGGAATACAATGGTGAATTGTGGTGCATATAAATTTATAGAAATATTTCAATCGCCGGTTACACATAATTCGGCCAAGTAAGGACTCAAAGAGCCAATTTATGCCCACTTAAAAGCCTAATATAGTAACCAAAATTTGAGCATAAAATGACACAACTAATGGCTTTATATGAGCATAAAAAACTAGGCCAAACCAAAGGAAAGGAGCAAGGAATGATTTATTTTGATAAATCGTAAAACGTAAGAGTAAAACGTTAATTTTACCATAAAACAAGAAATACTTATTTTTCCCTAATATTTCCAATAATTTCAGTTAAATGGGAATTAAAAAGATGAAAATGGCTACTTGATAATTAATAAGCCTATTTTGGTAAATTATTATCAAAGAAAGTCAAAAAAGTCAAAAGTCCATAGGCCAACAATTTGCAAGATGACATATGGGATAATTATAGATCAACATTTTCTCACTTATTACTGATGCAATTTCGGTAGATGAAGAAGAGGGAAAAAAGGAAATGAATTTTATATGAAAATTGGACAAAAAGTAAAAAATATGGACCAATAAGAATGGACCACTTGTAAAGCCTTTTTCAAATTCATTAAGTCACCATTCCTTCATCTTTCTCTTTCTATTTTCATGCAAAATCTGATTAAAGAGACAGAGGGAGCTGCTGGGATGAAGGAGAGCTTTAAGCTTCAAGAAGAGCTAGGATTTCCACAAATCTAAGGTAAGGGGCTTGTAATCTTGAAGTTTAAGCTTCCTAATCACTCTATAACCTCTCATAATCTCTTCTTCACCATTAAATTCATGGTTTCAAGACAAAATTTCAAGAGAAGAGAGAGAGAGGGCTAACGTTGAGGAGAGAGAAGGAGGAGGAATCAAGCGGTAAATTTCAAGACTTGCTTCATTTGCTTTAAGTTGATGTTGTTCTTGTTATTGTTGGCTTGGAATTGGTTATTTTGTGGAGATTGGATGATGAAACCCTAAGGGGTCTTGTTGTCCAAATTCTTTCAAAACATGTGAGTAGAAGTAGAAAGGAAGTTATTAAGCAAGAGAAAACAAGAAAAAAAACATAAGTCACCTAAGAACTCAATTTTTTGTCGTGTGTGCGATGTGAGGATAAAGTAAGAATTTGATAATTTTGATGCATCCATTGGCTTTAGAGGGAAAAATTGTGTATAAATACAAGTGTTCATGATTTTTGGATGTTTGTATATGAATTTGGAAATTTATGAAGTATGTTTGTTCATAATGTTAATATACCCTATCTGGAACAATGTTGTTGTGTGGGGTGTTTCATAATCTAAAACTTGTTCAAAAATTCTAAAACTTTTCAGAATTAAATTAGAGACATAGAAATTTGATTTGATAGGTATTTTGTAATTTTTGGACAAGTACATTAGGAGATATAAAATTTTGAAGTTATACATTGTTTTCTGGAAAGAAATCTGGAACAGTGATGTTTGGAAAAATTCTGGGAATGTTGTGGCTATGGTGACCAAAATTGAGCTATTTTTATGTGAAATTATACTAAAATAGCTTTACATATAATTTGAAACCATACAATTTGGAGTTTTCTAAAATTAATGGTGAATTTTTGAAGTTAAGCAAAAGCTGGTAGATTTGAGAGCAAGGGTGGAAATAACCAACTTGGGATGGTTAGGCCCACTTGATTTTTCTTTTAGCTTAGTATACTAAATTTAAAGACAACCAAATTGACTAATCACATTATACAAGTATTGGAAGAAATAATAACCTGTCGTCCATAAATTCCAATTATAGGACCTAACAGCGATTCAAAGCTTGAAATTTTCCCGAGCTCTGACAAACGGGAGGAAGTTGCTAAAGGAATGCAACCAGGTAGTAACTTGTCTTTCATATGTTTATAATATGCATTGTATGTTGTGTGAGATCAACATAAATTGTCTGACATACTCTGGTTATGTGGAGTGGTTGCCCGAGGCCTTTCACGTGGGTGAACGCTCAGACCAATAACGGTATGTGATGCACAAGTGGATTCCCAGAGCCTTTTTGCACTGGTATCCCTCAGGCCATTAAATTTACCTAGTGCTATGGTAGTTTATGAACTGCATGTAATGCACTGGATGTTATTATGATAATTCTGTTGCATGATGACTTTGTATTATACTTTGTGATGTTATATATGTATGATTGGTACTACGTTATTACTGATATTCTTTTGAATCTTACTTTTTTTCGAAAACCCATCTATAGTATAGGGAGAGAGCTTAAGGGGCAAGAAGAAGATAAATGCGGACGGCTAGGGGCTTGAACACGGAAGACTTTAGTTTTGCTGGTTGTCTGTTATGTGTACTTTGGTTATTTTGGATTTGTATATATATAAATGGCTTGTAACTCTGACATGTTACAATAGTTAAACTGGTAATGCCAGTGGACTAGTAAAAGAACGGTTTAACTATATTACACTTCTGATCGCTAATAAAACATAATTAAGGTATGGAACATCAAAACTAAGCAGAGAATCGCTCACAAACTCTGATCAAATGAAAAGAAGATCGCGGTGAGACTTAGTGAGTTAGTGAATGTTTGTGAAAATAGTTTGGGAAACTTTTATACCCTCAAAAATCCTTTCCAATCCCATGTTCAAATCCAGAGGTAGGTTTGGAATTTGCAAACGTTTTTTGGTATTTCTTAATCCAGGGTATAATCATGGTTTCACAAATGATTTCACTACTCTTTTGCACTCATCTGAAGCTATATGAAATGAGGTATCACACTTTCAGACTTGATTATTGAATGAAAAGTTGAATTTTTCTGCACCTTGTTTCTTAAGAGTGGATTCTCTCTAGGGTTCTTATAACTAATAGACTTATCAAGGTTTGATCAACCTTGTGGCGTTTTCCAACACTTTGGGTCCTTGGTCTTTGGTGCTCAAGGGTTCAAGTAGATCATCGATCAGTGTTTAGCTTTCTTGGGGTGCAAATATTCAGATAGGTTGTGGGTTCATAGGATCTTCCATTGTAGGTTCGCACCACCATTTTTCCTAAGTTCCACAAAATAGGCCACAAATTTGCCAATTTCATATGTTCTTCCGCCTAAAGCCTATACGGTCATTTTAGAGGTGATTTGTGCTTTTATAGAGGGAAACTTCCATATAGGCCTCAGAATTTCGTGGAAAAAGTCTTTCTCAAAATATTTATAATGGAACACTTAGAATGGACCACGTAGTTTTCCAATTCATCTATATTGGCCCTCAAAATCCTGGAAGCTTGTTTTCGAGCCGTTGTGCACTTTTAATAAAGTAAATGATATAGAGGCCTTTGAAATGCCTAGAAATCCTCTTTCTACCCTAATCTTTAATAAGTATTCCGAAATAGGCAACGTAGATGGTAAATATTTCAGTTTCGGCTATGAAAAGGCTAAAGGCTTGTTTCAGAGCTGGTTTGACCTTTTAAAAGGGAAAATATCCTAGAGGCCTCGAAGTTGCATAGAAACCTTCTTTTTCACTTCATTTTTCATTAGCACTCCAAAATGGGCCACAGAGTTGCCAAATTCATTCGTTTCACCCCCAAAATGAAAGAAAGCTTCTTTTTGAAGCGGCTAACATTTCCAAGAGGGAAATTGAGCTAAAGGCATCTGATTTGAAAGGAAATCTTCTTTCTCCCTCTAACTTTCATGAGTTCAACAAAATAGGCAACAGATTTGCCAATTTCATATGTTCTTCTACCTGAAGCCTATACGGTTGTTTTAGAAGTGATTTATGCTTTCAATAGAGGAAAACTTCCATAGGGCTCAGAATTTCATAGAAAAAATCTTTCTCAAAATATTTATAATGGGACACTTAGAATGGGCCACTTAGTGTTCCAATTCATGTGTTTTGACCCTCAAAATCCTGTAAGCTTGTTTTCGAGCCAGTTCG